>CM077676.1:182896935-192896935 GCA_039707655.1 Elymus sibiricus | reverse complement strand
TCTAACTTAGGGTTACGCGAATCGAGGCGGACGTCGTCGCGGTAGCGACGACGGACGCCGAGACGAGCACGTGACACCACTGCCACCCTGTCTAACTTAGGGTTACGCGAGTCGAGGCGGACGTCGTCGCGGTAGCGACGACGGACGCCAAGACGAGCACGTGACACCACCGCCACCCTGTCTAACTTAGGGTTATGCGAGTCGAGGCGGACGTCGTCGCGGTAGCGACGATGGAGGCCGAGACGAGCACGTGACACCACCGCCACCCTGTTTATCCTAGGGTTACGCGAGTCGAGGCGGACGTCGTCGCGGTAGCGACGATAGACGCCTAGACGAGCACGTGACACCACTGCCACCCTGGCTATCTTAGGGTTATGCGAGTCGAGGCGGACGTCGTCGCGGTAGCGACGGCGGACGCCGAGACGAGCACGTGACAACACTGCCACCCTGGCTAACTTAGGGTTACGCGAGTCGAGGCGGACGTCATCGCGGTAGCGACGACGGACGCCAAGACGAGCACGTGACACCACTGCCACCCTGTCTAACTTAGGGTTACGCGAGTCGAGGCGGACATCGTCGCGGTAGCGATGACAGACGCCGACACGAGCACATGACACCACCGCCACCCTGTCTAACTTAGGGTTAAGCGAGTCGAGGCGGACGTCGAGACGAGCACGTGACACCACTGCAACCCTGTCTAACTTAGGGTTACGCGAGTCGAGGAAGATGTCTTCGCGGTAGCGACGACGGACGCCGAGACGAGCACGCGGCACCGCTGCCACCCTGTCTTAGGGTCACGCGAGTCGAGGTGGACGTCGTCGTGGTAGCGACGACGGACGCCGAGATGAGCACGTGATACCACCACCACCCTGTCTATCTTAGGGTTACGCGAGTCGAGGCGGACGTCATCGCGGTAGCGACGACGGACGCCGAGACGAGCACGTGAGAACACCGCCACCCTGTCTATCTTAGGGTTACGCGAGTCGAGGCGGACATCGTCGCGGTAGTGACGACGGACGCCGAGACGAGCACGTGACACCACTGCCACCCTGTCTAACTTTGGGTTACGCGAGTCGAGGCGGACGTCATCGCGGTAGCGACGACGGACGCCGAGACGAGCACGTGACAACACTGCCACCCTGGCTAACTTAGGGTTACGCGAGTCGAGGCGGACGTCGTCGCGGTAGCGACGACGGACGCCGACACGAGCACGTGACACCACCGCCACCCTGTCTAACTTAGGGTTAAGCGAGTCGAGGCGGACATCGTCGCGGTAGTGACGACGGACGCCGAGACGAGCACGTGACACCACTGCCACCCTGTCTAACTTTGGGTTACGCGAGTCGAGGCGGACGTCGTCGCGGTAGCGACGACGGACGCCGAGACGAGCACGTGACAACACTGCCACCCTGGCTAACTTAGGGTTACGCGAGTCGAGGCGGACGTCGTCGCGGTAGCGACGACGGACGCCAAGACGAGCACGTGACACCACTGCCACCCTGACTAACTTAGGGTTACGCGAGTCGAGGCGGACATCGTCGCGGTAGCGATGACAGACGCCGACACGAGCACGTGACACCACCGCCACCCTGTCTAACTTAGGGTTAAGCGAGTCGAGGCGGACGTCGAGACAAGCATGTGACACCACTGCCACCCTGTCTAACTTAGGGTTACGCGAGTCGAGGAAGATGTCTTCGCGGTAGCGACGACGGACGCCGAGACGAGCACGTGGCACCGCTGCCACCCTGTCTTAGGGTCACGCGAGTCGAGGTGGACGTCGTCGTGGTAGCGACGACGGACGCCGAGATGAGCACGTGACACCACCACCACCCTGTCTATATTAGGGTTATGCGAGTCGAGGCGGACGTCATCGCGGTAGCGACGACGGACGCCGAGACGAGCACGTGACACCACCGCCACCCTGTCTAACTTTGGGTTATGCGAGTCGAGGCGGACGTCGTCGCGGTAGCGACGATGGAGGCCGAGACGAGCACGTGACACCACCGCCACCCTGTTTATCCTAGGGTTACGCGAGTCGAGGCGGACGTCGTTGCGGTAGCGACGACAGACGCCTAGACGAGCACGTGACACCACTGCCACCCTGGCTATCTTAGGGTTATGCGAGTCGAGGCGGACGTCGTCGCGGTAGCGACGGCGGACGCCGAGACGAGCACGTGACACCACCGCCACCCTGTCTATCTTAGGGTTACGCGAGTCGAGGCGGACATTGTCGCGGTAGTGACGACGGACGCCGAGACGAGCACGTGACACCACTGCCACCCTGTCTAACTTTGGGTTACGCGAGTCGAGGCGGACGTCGTCGCGGTAGCGACGACGGACGCCGAGACGAGCACGTGACAACACTGCCACCCTGGCTAACTTAGGGTTACGCGAGTTGAGGCGGACGTCGTCGCGGTAGCGACGACGGACGCCAAGACGAGCACGTGACACCACTGCCACCCTGTCTAACTTAGGGTTACGCGAGTCGAGGCGGACATCGTCGCGGTAGCGATGACAGACGCCGACACGAGCACGTGACACCACCGCCACCCTGTCTAACTTAGGGTTAAG
The DNA here is from genome assembly GCA_039707655.1 of Elymus sibiricus. Taxonomy (NCBI): domain Eukaryota; kingdom Viridiplantae; phylum Streptophyta; class Magnoliopsida; order Poales; family Poaceae; genus Elymus; species Elymus sibiricus. The sequence goes on along the minus strand of CM077676.1, from coordinate 192,894,364 downwards.
CGAGTCGAGGCGGACGTCGAGACGAGCACGTGACACCACTGCCACCCTGTCTAACTTAGGGTTACGCGAGTCGAGGAAGATGTCTTCGCGGTAGCGACGACGGACGCCGAGACGAGCACGCGGCACCGCTGCCACCCTGTCTTAGGGTCACGCGAGTCGAGGTGGACGTCGTCGTGGTAGCGACGACGGACGCCGAGATGAGCACGTGATACCACCACCACCCTGTCTATCTTAGGGTTACGCGAGTCGAGGCGGACGTCATCGCGGTAGCGACGACGGACGCCGAGACGAGCACGTGAGAACACCGCCACCCTGTCTATCTTAGCGTTACGCGAGTCGAGGTGGACATCGTCGCGGTAGTGACGACGGACGCCGAGACGAGCACGTGACACCACTGCCACCCTGTCTAACTTTGGGTTACGCGAGTCGAGGCGGACGTCGTCGCGGTAGCGACGACGGACGCCGAGACGAGCACGTGACAACACTGCCACCCTGGCTAACTTAGGGCTACGCGAGTCGAGGCGGACGTCGTCGCGGTAGCGACGACGGACGCCGACACGAGCACGTGACACCACCGCCACCCTGTCTAACTTAGGGTTACGCGAGTCGAGGCGGACATCGTCGCGGTAGTGACGACGGACGCCGAGACGAGCACGTGACACCACTGCCACCCTGTCTAACTTTGGGTTACGCGAGTCGAGGCGGACGTCGTCGCGGTAGCGACGACGGACGCCGAGACGAGCACGTGACAACACTGCCACCCTGGCTAACTTAGGGTTACGCGAGTCGAGGCGGACGTCGTCGCGGTAGCGACGACGGACGCCAAGACGAGCACGTGACACCACTGCCACCCTGACTAACTTAGGGTTACGCGAGTCGAGGCGGACATCGTCGCGGTAGCGATGACAGACGCCGACACGAGCACGTGACACCACCGCCACCCTGTCTAACTTAGGGTTAAGCGAGTCGAGGCGGACGTCGAGACGAGCATGTGACACCACTGCCACCCTGTCTAACTTAGGGTTACGTGTGTGGAGGAAGATGTCTTCGCGACGTGTGTGGTGCCAATGGTGCCACGTGCTCGTCATGGCGTCCGTCGTCGCTACCGCGATGACGTCCGCCTCGACTCGCGTAGCCCTAAGTTAGACAGGGTGCCAGTGGTGCCACGTGCTCGTCTCGGCGTCCGTCGTCGCTACCGCGACGACGTCCGCCTCGACTTGCGTAACCCTAAGATAGACAGGGTCGCAGTGGTGTCACGTGCTCGTCTCGGCGTCCGTCCTCGCTACCGCGACGACGTCCGCCTCGACTAGCGTAACCCTAACATAGACAGTGTGGCGGTGGTGTCACGTGCTCGTCTCGGCATGCGTCGTCGCTACCGCGACGACGTCCGCCTCGACTCGCGTAACCCTAAGTTAGACAGGGTGGCGGTGGTGTCACGTGCTCGTCTCGGCGTCCGTCGTCGCTACCGCGATGACGTCCGCCTCGACTCGCGTAACCCTAAGTTAGACAGGGTGGCGGTGGTGTCACGTGCTCGTATCAGCGTCCGTCGTCGCTACCGCAACGACGTATGCCTCGACTCGCGTAACGCTAAGATAGACAGGGTGGCGGTGGTGTCACGTGCTCGTCTCGGCGTCCGTCGTCGCTACCGCGACAACGTCCGCCTCGACTCGCGTAACGCTAAGATAGACAGGGTGGCGGTGGTGGCACGTGCTCATCTCGGCGTCCGTCGTCGCTACCGCAACGACGTCCGCCTCGACTCGCGTGACCCTAAGACAGGGTGGCCGCGGTGCCACGTGCTTGTCTCGGCGTCCGTCGTCGCTACTGCGAAGACGTCTTCCTCGACTCGCGTAACCCTAAGTTAGACAGGGTGGCAGTGGTGTCACGTGCTCGTCTCGGCGTCCGTCGTCGCTACCGCGACGACGTCCGCCTCGACTCGCGTGACCCTAAGACAGGGTGGCAGTGGTGTCACGTGCTCGTCTCGGCGTCCGTCGTCGCTACCGCGACGACGTCCGCCTCGACTCGCGTCACCCTAAGTTAGACAGGGTGGCGGTGGTGTCACGTGCTCGTCTCGGCGTCCGTCGTCGCTACCGCGACGATGTCCGCCTCGACTCGCGTCACCCTAAGTTAGACAGGGTGGCCGTGGTGTCACGTGCTTATCTCGGCGTTCGTCGTCGCTACCGCGATGACGTCCGCCTCGACTTGCGTAACCCAAAGATAGACAGGGTGCCAGTGGTGCCACGTGCTCGTCATGGCGTCCGTCGTCGCTACCGCGATGACGTCCGCCTCGACTCGTGTAACCCTAAGATAGCCAGGGTGGCAGTGGTGTCCGTCGTCGCTACCGCGACGACGTCCGCCTCGACTCGCGTAACCCTAAGATAGCCAGAGTGGCAGTGGTGTCACGTGCTCGTCTCGGCGTCCGTCGTCGCTACCGCGACGACGTCCGCCTCGACTCGCGTAACCCTAAGTTAGCCAGGGTGGCAGTGGTGTGACGTGCTCGGCTCGGCGTCCGTCGTCGCTACCGCGACGACGTCCGCCTCGACTCTCGTAACCCTAAGATAGACAGGGACGCAGTGGTGTCACGTGCTCGTCTCGGCGTCCGTCCTCGCTACCGCGACGACGTCTGCCTCGACTAGCGTAACCCTAACATAGACAGTGTGGCGGTGGTGTCACGTGCTCGTCTCGGCGTGCGTCATCGCTACCGCGACGACGTCCGCCTCGACTCGCTTAACCCTAAGTTAGACAGGGTGGCGGTGGTGTCACGTGCTCGTCTCGGCGTCCGTCGTCGCTACCGCGATGACGTCCGCCTCGATTCGCGTAACCCTAAGTTAGACAGGGTGGCGGTGGTGCCACGTGCTCGTCTCAGCGTCCGTCGTCGCTACCGCAACGACGTACGCCTCGACTCGCGTAACGCTAAGATAGACAGGGTGGCGGTGGTGTCACGTGCTCGTCTCGGCGTCCGTCGTCGCTACCGCGATGACGTCCGCCTCGACTCGCGTAACGCTAAGATAGACAGGGTGGCGGTGGTGGCACGTGCTCATCTCGGCGTCCGTCGTCGCTACCGCAACGACGTCCGCCTCGACTCGCGTGACCCTAAGACAGGGTGGCCGCGGTGCCACGTGCTTGTCTCGGCGTCCGTCGTCGCTACTGCGAAGACGTCTGCCTCGACTCGCGTAACCCTAAGTTAGACAGGGTGGCAGTGGTGTCACGTGCTCGTCTCGGCGTCCGTCCTCGCTACCGCGACGACGTCCGCCTCGAGTTGCTTTCCACTTCAATGCTTCTCCCACCACCATGCCAAATCTATGAGAGAGTGAATGAGTGTTGAGGGGACTATCTTTTGAAGCACAAGAGCAAGGAGTTCATCATCAACAACAACATCTATTACCTTTTGGAGTGTGGTGTCTCCTAGATTGGTTATGTGTCACTTGGGAGCCCCGAAAGATTGTGGAGTTGAACCAAGGAGTTTGTAAGGGCAAGGAGATCGCCTACTTCGTGAAGATCTACCCTGAGTGAGGCTAATCCTTCGTGGGCATAAGCCATAATGGCATAGACAAGGTTGCTTCTTCGTGGACCCTTCGTGGGTGGAGCCCTCTGTGGACTCGCGCAGCCGTTACCCTCTGTGGGTTGAAGTCTCCATCAACGTGATGTGCGATAGCACCACCTATCGGAATCACGCCATCGTGTCTTCATTGCGTTTGATCCTCCTATCTCTGCCCCCTTTACTTTCTTGCACTTGCATGTTGTTCATTTTCCGCTACTCAATCTCTAGATATGCATGTGTAGATTGTATTGGTTGCTACTTAACTTGTGCCAAAATCTGCCTAATTGTCAAGAAAACTAAAAACTGCATCTTTACCTTGTTAGAGCATCTATAGACAGACCTCTCAAACCCGTCTCAAACGCCCAGGCAGGCCGTCCGGTCAGTGGCCGGTCGCAAAAAAGCGACCCAACCGGACGCCTCAAACCACCCTCAAACGTCCGGGCTGACCGGTACCCCTCATATCCAGCCCAAATCTAGGGCGGATATGAGGCGGCTCGGGCGCGCCCGGGCGCGTCCACCACGTCCGCCTGGCCCACCTCTGGCCCACCCCGACCCCACAAAATCCCCCTCCGGAGCAAACCCTAGGCTCACTTCACTCCGCTCCATTCCGCTCCCCCACGCTCCCCTTTTCCCAATCCGTCCAATCCCTAGCGCCGGCGACGCTCCCCTTTCCCAATCCGTCCAATCCCTAGCGCCGACGACCATGTCCAGCACCGGCAGCCACTCCGATGGCACCTTCGGAGACGAGTACGAGCTGGCGCTCCGTATTGCGCTGGAGCGCTCGCGGGTCGATACGGGCGGCAGCTCCGGGTCAGGTGCGACGGCACCTGTCGCCCGTCGCCGCAACACCGACGCCGGCTCCGGCCCTTCCCGCCCCGCGCACGGATCTGCGAGGGCAGCCCAATCGGCGTCGCCTGCCCAATGACCTCATCCACCTCCGGCCGCTGCTCCGCGCGGGCAGCGGTGGGTTCTAGTGCCCACTTCGCCGGTGCCGCGGATGCGGACTCCGGAGTCGGAGGCACGCGCCTCCCGCCGCGAGAGGCAGAGGGCACGTGAGATGGGGGGCGCGTCCGACGCAGGTGCGCAGTCCGCCCACCGCCGCCGCCGCGTGATGCCGGTGCCCGACGAGGAGGAGCGTCTCCTCCAGTAGGTGTACCATCGGTCACTTACCACGGCGGAGACGGATGCCCGGCGGCTCTGGTGGATCAACGTGAAGCAGCTCCGGCTCGGCATTGAGCAGTCCGAGCGGCGGAGGCGGCGAGGGTGACCAAGCTCAAGCGCAAACACGACCGCGTCGTCCGGCGCTTGCAGGGCTACATCGTCATCTCCGATTCCTCCGACGGTGACGACGGGTCCGACTCCGACGGCTCCGACGTTGACCCACCTCCTGCCGCGGACGCCTACAGCGGCGCCGGCGACCGGAAGGACAAAGGGTCGGCGAGGAAGTGGTGAAGCTCGGCCCTCTCTCCCTTTATATAATCTAGCTCTAGTATCTAGTTAGAATGTGCCGGGTCGTTGAACTGTGTGAATTATGCCCGTTTGGTGATCTTTTGGTGATGTTATGTGAATTATGCCCGTTTGGTATCAGTTTATATGTCCGTTTTCTGTCGATTTTGGTCGTTCGGTGATCTACGTACTACGTTGCATGATTTTGTATGGATATAGGGTGCCGGATATGAGATACGTGGCTGTAGAGGCGCGGATTTAGTGACTGCCCGGTCACTGTCCGCGGACGCGCCCGGGCACGTCCGCGGGCGTATAGGGTGCGGCGCGGATTTAGTGACTGCCCGGTCAATGTCCGCGGACGCGCCCGGGCACGTCCGCGGGCGTATAGGTTGCCGGATTTGGCAAGTCCGGCTGTACATGCTCTTAAGTGTCTATTCACCACCCCCTCTAGACCTATCTTCTCGATCTCTCATATTCCTGTAAGTATTATTGAGCAATAAAGAGTAAGCGTGTGTTAGCAAAAAAAAAAAAGAGCGACAGATATGATTCTACCGCTGAGCTGAACGTACATGTTGAAACTTCGGCCTCTACGGAAATGGAATTCAGTTTTTGTTCGTGTTCTATCGGAAACTCCATTCCATTTTCTTTCTTTTTCCCTGAGAAAAAACCATTTATGTTTCTATATTTTCTCTCCGCCTTTTGTTTTTCCTCGGAACCGACGGAAAGATTCTGTGACGTTTTCGTCTTGGGGTCGTCACGAACGTCCCAACCTTTTTTTTTAGATTTTGAGAACAACCAATGTATTTTTGAAGGAAACCAATCTGAGATACATGAATGCGCGAGAGCTATACATCGCCCATACCGATTCCTATTAGGGCTGCTTACAGCGCAGCGGTTTTGGGCAAGACAAATATGCGTGAGTTTCCTTCCTGTGGTTTTTTAACGGGTTTTCACCAGTTTTTTTAACGGTTTTTCACCGGTTTTCTTTCGTTTTTGGGCGGGCGAAATATGCATAGGTTTTCTTTCATTTTTCCATTTTTATTTTCTTTTTCATTTTTATTCGGTTCTCACCGGCTTTCTCTGGTTTTCTATTTTTTACCTTTCTTTTTCATTTTTATTCATCTTTTTTCAACCACATGCCTAATTTTTCATACACATTGTACATTTTCGTATACATAAAGAATATTTTATTAAACACATTTAACATTTTTCAAATACATGATTAATATTTTCTAAATATAGAATTTTGATGTCTACCTTTTTCGTACACATTGTACATTTTGTATACATCTAACACATTTTTAAAATACATGATTCTCATTATTTTTTCAATAATTGTTTGAACATTTTTTTGAATACGTGTTAGAAATTTTTCAAATATACGTTGATTTTTTTGTTGATTTTCTAAAATATGTTAACATGTTTATACATTGGATAAACATTTACTTAAATGTCACATAATTTTTGTTTCAAATATGTCAACATTTTTGTAAAGGTATAATACATTTTTTGAATGGTACAACTTTTTTTACCTACACAATCATTATTTTTACATTTTATAATTTTTTTCTAAAAATGTTATGTATATTTTTTTGAAACACGCGAACATGTTTGAAATGTCACTTTTTTTTGAGTGGTACAAATATTTTTCGAAAGTTGAGTGCTCATTTTTTTTTGCACTGCAATTACATTTTTGAAACGTGTGAGGAACACTATTCAAAAAGTAACTAACTTAGTTTTTCACAATGTATGTATTTAATATTTTTCAAAATATAACAAAAGTGAAAACATGACGAGTCCGCTTAGTTACTCGACCGGTGCACTACCGGCTCACATGAATGCGTGGTGGCGGGTGGATTGAATCCTATTTGGCACCTTAAACGTGGAATAGAGGCCATTCGGGGCGCACGCCCGTCTCGTTTGCTAGACCTGGGCAGTAGGCCCATTATCTCTTCCCACAGGTTTCCTGTCTGGGTTTTCATTTTTTTGGTTTTGTTTTTGTTTTTTTGTTTTTTCATTGTAACTGTCATGATGATTTTTTCAAATTCATGAACTTTTTGAAGCTTGTAAACTTTTTGAAAATCATGAACTTTTTCATTATTCCAAACTTAAAAAAAAATTGTACATTTTTTCAAATCTGTGAATGACTTTTAATTTGAATATTTTTTCGAATTTGTGAATATTTTTTTTCGAAATCTCTAAATTTTTTTTTAAAAAAAACCGGAAATATTTTTCAAACATGCAAACTTATTTTAAATCCCTGAACTTTTTAAATTTCTTGAATGTTTTCCTAACCGGTGAACTTTAAAATTTACGAAAGTTTTCCAACCCGGTGAACCTTTTTAGAGTAGTCAACGGTCAACAAGTAAATGGGTCAATGGCCAACAAGTCAATGGTCACCGGATGAACAGGTCAATTTGGTTTTTTCAAATGGTCAGCAGGTGTACCGAAGGGGACGACCCGGAGGGCGCCAATTGAGATCGGCAACACACTAGGCGATTCCTATTCAGCCGTACGCAGCGGAGGGGGGCGGGGCGATAGCTATGTCGTAAATGGGCCGGCCCATTCTCGTCTCCCCCTTCATTGTTTTTTGGACTGGTTTCTTCATATATTTTTTTGGGCCGGGTTTATTTTATTTATTTTATTTTTTTCCCAACACTGAATTTGCTTTTTTTTCCTTCTTGGCGTCCGCCTCGACTCGCATAACCCTAAAATAGACTCGACTCGCATAACCCTAAAATAGACAGGGCGGTGGTGTCACGTGCTCGTCTCGGCGTCCGTCGTCGCTATCGCGACGACGTCCGCCTCGACTCGCGTAGCCCTAAGTTAGACAGGGTGGCAGTGGTGTCACGTGCTCGTCTCGGCGTCCGTCGTCGCTACCGCGACGACGTCCGCCTCGAGTCGCGTACCCTAAGTTAGACAGGGTGGCAGTGGTGTCACGTGCTCGTCTCGGCATCCGTCGTCGCTACCGAGACGACGTCCGCCTCGACTCACGTAACCCTAAGTTTGACAGGGTGGCGGCGGTGTCACGTGCTCGTCTCGGCGACCGTCGTCGCTACCGCGACGACGTCGGCCTCGACTCGCGTAATCATAAGTTAGACAGGGTGGCGGTGGTGTCACGTGCTCGTCTCGGCGACAGTCGTCGCTACCGCGACGACGTCTGCCTCGACTCGCGTAACGCTAAGATAGATAGGGTGGCGGTGGTGTCACGTGCTCGTCTCGACGTCCGTCGTCGCTACCGCGACGATGTCCGCCTCGACTCGCGTAACGCTAAGATAGACAGGGTGGCGGTGGTGTCACGTGCTCGTCTCGGCGTCCGTCGTCGCTACCGCAACGACGTCCGCCGCGACTCGTGTAACCCTAAGATAGACAGGGTGGCCGTGGTGTCACGTGCTCGTCTCGGCGTCCGTCGTCGCTACCGCGACGACGTCCGCCTCGACTCGCGTAACCCTAAGATAGACAGGGTGGCGGCGGTGTCCCGTGCTCGTCTCGGCGTCCGTCGTCGCTACCGCGACAACGTCCGCCTCGACTCGCTTAACCCTAAGTTAGACAAGGGTGGCGGTGGAGTCACGTGCTCGTCTCGGCGTCCGTCGTCGCTACCGCGACGACGTCCGCCTCGACTCGCGTAGCCCTAAGTTAGACAGGGTGGCCGTGGTGTCACGTGCTCGTCTCAGCGTCCGTCGTCGCTACCACAACGACATTCGCCTCGACTCGCGTAACCCTAAGTTAGACAGGGTGGCGGTGGTGTCACGTGCTCGTCTCGGCGTCCGTTGTCGCTACCGCGTCGACGTCCGCCTCGACTCGCGTAACGCTAAGATAGACAGGGTGGCGGTGGTGTCACGTGCTCGTCTCGGCGTCCGTCGTCGCTACCGCGACGACGTCCGCCTCGACTCGCGTAGCCCTAAGTTAGACAGGGTGGCAGTGGTGTCACGTGCTCGTCTCGGAGTCCGTCGTCGCTACCGCGACGACGTCCGCCTTGACTCGCGTAACCCTAAGATAGACAGGGTGGCAGTGGTTTCACGTGCTCATCTCGGCGTTCGTCGTCGCTACCGCGACGACGTCCGCCTCGACTCGCGTAAGCCTAAGATAGACAGGGTGGCAGTGGTGTCACGTGCTTGTCTCGGCATCCGTCGTCGCTACCGCGACGACGTCCGCCTCGACTCGCGTAATCCTAAGATAGACAGGGTGGCGGTGGTGTCACGTGCTCGTCTCGGCGTCCGTCGTCGCTACCGCGACGACGTCCGCATCGACTCACTTAACCCTAAGTTAGACAGAGTGGCAGTGGTGTCACGTGCTCGTCTCGGCGTCCGTCGTCGCTACCGCGACGACGTCCGCCTCGACTCGCGTGACCCTAAGACAGGGTGGCAGTGGTGCCACGTGCTCGTCTCGGCGTCCGTCGTCGCTACCGCGACGACGTCGGCCTCGACTCGCGTCACCCTAAGTTAGACAGGGTGGCAGTGGTGTCACGTGCTCGTCTCGGCGTCCGTCGTCGCTACCGCGACGACGTCCGCCTCGACTCGCGTAACCCTAAGATAGACAGGGTGGCCGTGGTGCCACGTGCTCGTCACGGCGTCCGTCGTCGCTACCGCGATGACGTCCGCCTCGACTCGCGTAACCCAAAGACAGGATGGCAGTGGTGTCACGTGCTTGTTTCGGCGTCCATCGTCGCTACCGCGATGACGTCCGCCTCGACTCGCGTTTCCCTAAGTTAGATAGGGTGGCAGCGGTGTCACGTGCTCGTCTCGGCGTCCGTCGTCGCTACCGCGACGACGTCCGCCTCGACTCGCGTAAACCAAAGACAGGGTGGCAGTGGTGTCACGTGCTCGTCTCGGCGTCCGTCGTCGCTACCGCGACGACGTCCGCCTCGACTCGCCTAACCCTAAGATAGACAGGGTGGCAGTGGTGTCACATGCTCATCTCGATGTCCGTCGTCGCAATCGCGACGACGTCCGCCTCGACTCGCGTAACCCTAAGATAGACAGGGTGGCGGTGGTGTCCCGTGCTCGTCTCGGCGTCCGTCGTCGCTACCGCGACGATGTCCGCCTCGACTCGCTTAACCCTAAGTTAGACAAGGGTGGCGGTGGAGTCACGTGCTCGTCTCGGCGTCCGTCGTCGCTACCGCGACGACGTCCGCCTCGACTCGCGTAGCCCTAAGTTAGACAGGGTGGCCGTGGTGTCACGTGCTCGTCTCAGCGTCCGTCGTCGCTACCACGACGACGTTCGCCTCGACTCGCGTAACCCTAAGTTAGACAGGGTAGCAGTGGTGTCACGTGCTCGTCTCGACGTCCGTCGTCGCTACCGCGATGACGTCCGCCTCGACTCACGTAACCCTAAGTTAGACAGGGTGGCAGTGGTGTCACGTGCTCGTCTCGGCGTCCGTCGTCGATACCGCGATGACGTCCGCCTCGACTCGCATAACCCTAAGTTAGCCAGGGTGGCAGTGGTGTCACCCTAAGTTAGACAGGGTGGCGGTGGTGTCACGTGCTCGTCTCGGCGACCGTCGTCGCTACCGGGACGACGTCCGCCTCGACTCGCGTAACCCTAAGTTAGACAGGGTGGCGGTGGTGTCACGTGCTCGTCTCGGCGTCCGTCGTCGCTACCGCGTCGACGTCCGCCTCGACTCGCGTAACGCTAAGATAGACATGCTGGCGGTGGTGTCACGTGCTCGTCTCGGCGTCCGTCGTCGCTACCGCGACGACGTCCGCCTAGACTCGCGTAACGCTAAGATAGACAAGGTGGCGGTGGTGCCACGTACTCATCTCGGCGTCCGTCGTCGCTACCGCGATGACATCCGCCTCGACTCGCGTAACCCTAAGATAGACAGGGTGGCCGTGGTGCCACGTGCTCGTCACGGCGTCCGTCGTCGCTACCGCGACGACGTCCGCCTCGACTGGCATAGCCCTAAGTTAGACAGGGTGGCAGTGGTGTCACGTGCTCGTCTCGGAGTCCGTCGTCGCTACCGCGATGACGTCCGCCTCGACTCGCGTAACCCTAAGATAGACAGGGTGGCAGTGGTGTCACGTGCTCGTCTCGGCGTCCGTCGTCGCTACCGCGACGACGTCCGCCTCGACTCGCGTAAGCCTAAGATAGACATGGTGGCAGTGGTGTCACGTGCTTGTCTCGGCATCCGTCGTCGCTACCGCGACGACGTCCGCCTCGACTCGCGTAATCCTAAGATAGACAGGGTAGCGGTGGTGTCACGTGCTCGTCTCGGCGTCCGTCGTTGCTACCGCGACGACGTCCGCCTCGACTCACTTAACCCTAAGTTAGATAGAGTGGCAGTGGTGTCACGTGCTCGTCTCGGCGTCCGTCGTCGCTACCGCGACGACGTCCGCCTCGACTCGCGTGACCCTAAGATAGGGTCGCAGTGGTGCCACGTGCTCGTCACGGCGTCCGTCGTCGCTACCGCGACGACGTCGGCCTCGACTCGCATAACCCTAAGTTAGACAGGGTGGCAGTGGTGTCACGTGCTCGTCCCGACGTCCGCCTCGACTCGCGTAACCCTAAGATAGACAGGGTGGCAGTGGTGCCACGTGCTCGTCACGGCGTCCGTCGTCGCTACCGCGATGACGTCCGCCTCGACTCGCGTAACCCAAAGACAGGATGGTAGTGGTGTCACGTGCTTGTTTCGGCGTCCATCGTCGCTACCGCGATGACGTCCGCCTCGACTCGCGTATCCCTAAGTTAGATAGGGTGGCAGCGGTGTCACGTGCTCGTCTCGGCGTCCGTCGTCGCTACCGCGACGACGTCCGCCTCGACTCGCGTAAACCAAAGACAGGGTGGCAGTGGTGTCACGTGCTTGTCTCGGCGTCCGTCGTCGCTACCGCGACGACGTCCGCCTCGACTCGCCTAACCCTAAGATAGACAGGGTGGCAGTGGTGTCACATGCTCGTCTCGATGTCCGTCGTCGCAATCGCGACGACGTCCGCCTCGACTCGCGTAACCCTAAGATAGACAGGGTGGCGGTGGTGTCCCGTGCTCGTCTCGGTGTCCGTCGTCGCTACCGCGACGATGTCCGCCTCGACTCGCTTAACCCTAAGTTAGACAAGGGTGGCGGTGGAGTCACGTGCTCGTCTCGGCGTCCGTCGTCGCTACCGCGACGACGTCCGCCTCGACTCGCGTAGCCCTAAGTTAGACAGGGTGGCCGTGGTGTCACGTGCTCGTCTCAGCGTCCGTCGTCGCTACCACGACGACGTTCGCCTCGACTCGCGTAACCCTAAGTTAGACAGGGTGGCAGTGGTGTCACGTGCTCGTCTCGACGTCCGTCGTCGCTACCGCGATGACGTCCGCCTCGACTCACGTAACCCTAAGTTAGACAGGGTGGCAGTGGTGTCACGTGCTCGTCTCGGCGTCCGTCGTCGCTACCGCGATGACGTCCGCCTCGACTCGCATAACCCTAAGTTAGCCAGGGTGGCAGTGGTGTCACCCTAAGTTAGACAGGGTGGCGGTGGTGTCACGTGCTCGTCTCGGCGACCGTCGTCGCTACCGGGACGACGTCCGCCTCGACTCGCGTAACCCTAAGTTAGACAGGGTGGCGGTGGTGTCACGTGCTCGTCTCGGTGTCCGTCGTCGCTACCGCGTCGACGTCCGCCTCGACTCGCGTAACGCTAAGATAGACAGGGTGGCGGTGGCGTCACGTGCTCGTCTCGGCGTCCGTCGTCGCTACCGCGACGACGTCCGCCTCGACTCGCGTAACGCTAAGATAGACAAGGTGGCGGTGGTGCCACGTACTCATCTCGGCGTCCGTCGTCGCTACCGCGATGACATCCGCCTCGACTCGCGTAACCCTAAGATAGACAGGGTGGCCGTGGTGCCACGTGCTCGTCACGGCGTCCGTCGTCGCTACCGCGACGACGTCCGCCTCGACTCGCGTAGCCCTAAGTTAGACAGGGTGGCAGTGGTGTCACGTGCTCGTCTCGGAGTCCGTCGTCGCTACCGCGATGACGTCCGCCTCGACTCGCGTAACCCTAAGATAGACAGGGTGGCAGTGGTGTCACGTGCTCGTCTCGGCGTCCGTCGTCGCTACCGCGACGACGTCCGCCTCGACTCGCGTAAGCCTAAGATAGACATGGTGGCAGTGGTGTCACGTGCTTGTCTCGGCATCCGTCGTCGCTACCGCGACGACGTCCGCCTCGACTCGCGTAATCCTAAGATAGACAGGGTGGCGGTGGTGTCACGTGCTCGTCTCGGCGTCCGTCGTCGCTACCGCGACGACGTCCGCCTCGACTCACTTAACCCTAAGTTAGACAGAGTGGCAGTGGTGTCACGTGCTCGTCTCGGCGTCCGTCGTCGCTACCGCGACGACGTCCGCCTCGACTCGCATGACCCTAAGACAGGGTGGCAGTGGTGCCACGTGCTCGTCTCGGCGTCCGCCGTCGCTACCGCGACGACGTCGGCCTCGACTCGCGTCACCCTAAGTTAGACAGGGTGGCAGTGGTGTCACGTGCTCGTCTCGGCGTAAGTCGTAGCTACCGCGACGACGTCCGCCTCGACTCGCGTAACCCTAAGATAGACAGGGTGGCCGTGGTGCCACGTGCTCGTCACGGCGTCCGTCGTCGCTACCGCGACGAAGTCCGCCTCGACTCGCGTAGCCCTAAGTTAGACAGGGTGGCAGTGGTGTCACGTGCTCGTCTCGACGTAAGTCGTAGCTACCGCGACGACGTCCGCCTCGACTCGCGTAACGCTAAGATAGACATGGTGGCGGTGGTGTCACGTGCTCGTCTCGACGTAAGTCGTAGCTACCGCGACGACGTCCGCCTAGACTCGCGTAACGCTAAGATAGACAAGGTGGCGGTGGTGCCACGTACTCATCTCGGCGTCCGTCGTCGCTACCGCGATGACATCCGCCTCGACTCGCGTAACCCTAAGATAGACAGGGTGGCCGTGGTGCCACGTGCTCGTCACGGCGTCCGTCGTCGCTACTGCGACGACGTCCACCTCGACTGGCGTAGCCCTAAGTTAGACAGGGTGGCAGTGGTGTCCCGTGCTCGTCTCGGAGTCCGTCGTCGCTACCGCGATGACGTCCGCCTCGACTCGCGTAACCCTAAGATAGACAGGGTGGCAGTGGTGTCACGTGCTCGTCTCGGCGTCCGTCGTCGCTACCGCGATGACGTCCGCCTCGACTCGCGTAAGCCTAAGATAGACATGGTGGCAGTGGTGTCACGTGCTTGTCTCGGCATCCGTCGTCGCTACCGCGACGACGTCCGCCTCGACTCGCGTAATCCTAAGATAGACAGGGTAGCGGTGGTGTCACGTGCTCGTCTCGGCGTCCGTCGTCGCTACCGCGACGACGTCCGCCTCGACTCACTTAACCCTAAGTTAGATAGAGTGGCAGTGGTGTCACGTGCTCGTCTCGGCGTCCGTCGTCGCTACCGCGACGACGTCCGCCTCGACTCGCGTGACCCTAAGACAGGGTGGCAGTGGTGCCACGTGCTCGTCTCGGCGTCCGTCGTCGCTACCGCGACGACGTCGGCCTCGACTCGCGTCACCCTAAGTTAGACAGGGTGGCAGTGGTGTCACGTGCTCGTCTCGGCGTCCGTCGTCGCTACCGCGATGACGTCCGCCTCGACTCGCGTAACCCAAAGACAGGATGGTAGTGGTGTCACGTGCTTGTTTCGGCGTCCATCGTCGCTACCGCGATGACGTCCGCCTCGACTCGCGTATCCCTAAGTTAGATAGGGTGGCAGCGGTGTCACGTGCTCGTCTCGGCGTCCGTCGTCGCTACCGCGACGACGTCCGCCTCGACTCGCGTAAACCAAAGACAGGGTGGCAGTGGTGTCACGTGCTCGTCTCGGCGTCCGTCGTCGCTACCGCGACGACGTCCGCCTCGACTCGCCTAACCCTAAGATAGACAGGGTGGCAGTGGTGTCACATGCTCGTCTCGATGTCCGTCGTCGCAATCGCGACGACGTCCGCCTCGACTTGCGTAACCCTAAGATAGACAGGGTGGCGGTGGTGTCCCGTGCTCGTCTCGGCGTCCGTCGTCGCTACCGCGACGATGTCCGCCTCGACTCGCTTAACCCTAAGTTAGACAAGGGTGGCGGTGGAGTCACGTGCTCGTCTCGGCGTCCGTCGTCGCTACCGCGACGACGTCCGCCTCGACTCGCGTAGCCCTAAGTTAGACAGGGTGGCCGTGGTGTCACGTGCTTGTCTCAGCGTCCGTCGTCGCTACCACGACGACGTTCGCCTCGACTCGCGTAACCCTAAGTTAGACAGGGTGGCAGTGGTGTCACGTGCTCGTCTCGACGTCCGTCGTCGCTACCGCGATGACGTCCGCCTCGACTCACGTAACCCTAAGTTAGACAGGGTGGCAGTGGTGTCACGTGCTCGTCTCGGCGTCCGTCGTCGCTACCGCGATGACGTCCGCCTCGACTCGCATAACCCTAAGTTAGCCAGGGTGGCAGTGGTGTCACCCTAAGTTAGACAGGGTGGCGGTGGTGTCACGTGCTCGTCTCGGCGACCGTCGTCGCTACCGGGACGACGTCCGCCTCGACTCGCGTAACCCTAAGTTAGACAGGGTGGCGGTGGTGTCACGTGCTCGTCTCGGTGTCCGTCGTCGCTACCGCGTCGACGTCCGCCTCGACTCGCGTAACGCTAAGATAGACAGGGTGGCGGTGGCGTCACGTGCTCGTCTCGGCGTCCGTCGTCGCTACCGCGACGACGTCCGCCTCGACTCGCGTAACGCTAAGATAGACAAGGTGGCGGTGGTGCCACGTACTCATCTCGGCGTCCGTCGTCGCTACCGCGATGACATCCGCCTCGACTCGCGTAACCCTAAGATAGACAGGGTGGCCGTGGTGCCACGTGCTCGTCACGGCGTCCGTCGTCGCTACCGCGACGACGTCCGCCTCGACTCGCGTAGCCCTAAGTTAGACAGGGTGGCAGTGGTGTCACGTGCTCGTCTCGAAGTCCGTCGTCGCTACCGCGATGACGTCCGCCTCGACTCGCGTAACCCTAAGATAGACAGGGTGGCAGTGGTGTCACGTGCTCGTCTCGGCGTCCGTCGTCGCTACCGCGACGACGTCCGCCTCGACTCGCGTAAGCCTAAGATAGACATGGTGGCAGTGGTGTCACGTGCTTGTCTCGGCATCCGTCGTCGCTACCGCGACGACGTCCGCCTCGACTCGCGTAATCCTAAGATAGACAGGGTGGCGGTGGTGTCACGTGCTCGTCTCGGCGTCCGTCGTCGCTACCGCGACGACGTCCGCCTCGACTCACTTAACCCTAAGTTAGACAGAGTGGCAGTGGTGTCACGTGCTCGTCTCGGCGTCCGTCGTCGCTACCGCGACGACGTCCGCCTCGACTCGCGTGACCCTAAGACAGGGTGGCAGTGGTGCCACGTGCTCGTCTCGGCGTCCGTCGTCGCTACCGCGACGACGTCGGCCTCGACTCGCGTCACCCTAAGTTAGACAGGGTGGCAGTGGTGTCACGTGCTCGTCTCGGCGTAAGTCGTAGCTACCGCGACGACGTCCGCCTCGACTCGCGTAAACCTAAGATAGACAGGGTGGCCGTGGTGCCACGTGCTCGTCACGGCGTCCGTCGTCGCTACCGCGACGAAGTCCGCCTCGACTCGCGTAGCCCTAAGTTAGACAGGGTGGCAGTGGTGTCACGTGCTCGTCTCGACGTAAGTCGTAGCTACCGCGACGACGTCCGCCTCGACTCGCGTAACCCTAAGATAGACAGGGTGGCAGTGGTGTCACGTGCTCGTCTCGGCGTCCGTCGTCGCTACTGCGACGACGTCCGCCTCGACTCGCGTAAGCCTAAGATAGACAGGGTGGCAGTGGTGTCACGTGCTTGTCTCGGCATCCGTCGTCGCTACCGCGATGACGTCCGCCTCGACTCGTGGAATCCTAAGATAGACAGGGTTGCGGTGGTGTCACGTGCTCGTCTCGGCGTCCGTCGTCGCTACCGCGACGACGTCCGCCTCGACTCACTTAACCCTAAGTTAGACAGAGTGGCCGTGGTGTCAGGTGCTCGTCTCGGCGTCCGTCGTCACTACCGCGACGACGTCCGCATCGACTCGCGGGACCCTAAGACAGGGTGGCAGTGGTGCCACGTGCTCGTCTCGGCGTCCGTCGTCGCTACCGCGATGACGTCGGCCTCGACTCGCGTCACCCTAAGTTAGACAGGGTGGCAGTGGTGTCACGTGCTTGTTTCGGCGTCCATCGTCGCTACCGCGATGACGTCCGCCTCGACTCGCGTATCCCTAAGTTAGATAGGGTGGCAGCGGTGTCACGTGCTCGTCTCGGCGTCCGTCGTCGCTACCGCGACGACGTCCGCCTCGACTCGCGTAAACCAAAGACAGGGTGGCAGTGGTGTCACGTGCTCGTCTCGGCGTCCGTCGTCGCTACCGCGACGACGTCCGCCTCGACTCGCCTAACCCTAAGATAGACAGGGTGGCAGTGGTGTCACATGCTCGTCTCGATGTCCGTCGTCGCAATCGCGACGACGTCCGCCTCGACTTGCGTAACCCTAAGATAGACAGGGTGGCGGTGGTGTCCCGTGCTCGTCTCGGCATCCGTCGTCGCTACCGCGACGATGTCCGCCTCGACTCGCTTAACCCTAAGTTAGACAAGGGTGGCGGTGGAGTCACGTGCTCGTCTCGGCGTCCGTCGTCGCTACCGCGACGACGTCCGCCTCGACTCGCGTAGCCCTAAGTTAGACAGGGTGGCCGTGGTGTCACGTGCTTGTCTCAGCGTCCGTCGTCGCTACCACGACGACGTTCGCCTCGACTCGCGTAACCCTAAGTTAGACAGGGTGGCAGTGGTGTCACGTGCTCGTCTCGACGTCCGTCGTCGCTACCGCGATGACGTCCGCCTCGACTCACGTAACCCTAAGTTAGACAGGGTGGCAGTGGTGTCACGTGCTCGTCTCGGCGTCCGTCGTCGCTACCGCGATGACGTCCGCCTCGACTCGCATAACCCTAAGTTAGCCAGGGTGGCAGTGGTGTCACCCTAAGTTAGACAGGGTGGCGGTGGTGTCACGTGCTCGTCTCGGCGACCGTCGTCGCTACCGGGACGACGTCCGCCTCGACTCGCGTAACCCTAAGTTAGACAGGGTGGCGGTGGTGTCACGTGCTCGTCTCGGTGTCCGTCGTCGCTACCGCGTCGACGTCCGCCTCGACTCGCGTAACGCTAAGATAGACAGGGTGGCGGTGGCGTCACGTGCTCGTCTCGGCGTCCGTCGTCGCTACCGCGACGACGTCCGCCTCGACTCGCGTAACGCTAAGATAGACAAGGTGGCGGTGGTGCCACGTACTCATCTCGGCGTCCGTCGTCGCTACCGCGATGACATCCGCCTCGACTCGCGTAACCCTAAGATAGACAGGGTGGCCGTGGTGCCACGTGCTCGTCACGGCGTCCGTCGTCGCTACCGCGACGACGTCCGCCTCGACTCGCGTAGCCCTAAGTTAGACAGGGTGGCAGTGGTGTCACGAGCTCGTCTCTTAGTCCGTCGTCGCTACCGCGATGACGTTCGCCTCGACTCGCGTAACCCTAAGATAGACAGGGTGGCAGTGGTGTCACGTGCTCGTCTCGGCGTCCGTCGTCGCTACCGCGACGACGTCCGCCTCGACTCGCGTAAGCCTAAGATAGACATGGTGGCAGTGGTGTCACGTGCTTGTCTCGGCATCCGTCGTCGCTACCGCGACGACGTCCGCCTCGACTCGCGTAATCCTAAGATAGACAGGGTGGCGGTGGTGTCACGTGCTCGTCTCGGCGTCCGTCGTCGCTACCGCGACGACGTCCGCCTCGACTCACTTAACCCTAAGTTAGACAGAGTGGCAGTGGTGTCACGTGGTCATCTCGGCGTCCGTCGTCGCTACCGCGACGACGTCCGCCTCGACTCGCGTGACCCTAAGACAGGGTGGCAGTGGTGCCACGTGCTCGTCTCGGCGTCCGTCGTCGCTACCGCGACGACGTCGGCCTCGACTCGCGTCACCCTAAGTTAGACAGGGTGGCAGTGGTGTCACGTGCTCGTCTCGGCGTAAGTCGTAGCTACCGCGACGACGTCCGCCTCGACTCGCGTAACCCTAAGATAGACAGGGTGGCCGTGGTGCCACGTGCTCGTCACGGCGTCCGTCGTCGCTACCGCGACGAAGTCCGCCTCGACTCGCGTAGCCCTAAGTTAGACAGGGTGGCAGTGGTGTCACGTGCTCGTCTCGACGTAAGTCGTAGCTACCGCGACGACGTCCGCCTCGACTCGCGTAACCCTAAGATAGACAGGGTGGCAGTGGTGTCACGTGCTCGTCTCGGCGTCCGTTGTCGCTACTGCGACGACGTCCGCCTCGACTCGCGTAAGCCTAAGATAGACAGGGTGGCAGTGGTGTCACGTGCTTGTCTCGGCATCCGTCGTCGCTACCGCGATGACGTCCGCCTCGACTCGCGGAATCCTAAGATAGACAGGGTTGCGGTGGTGTCACGTGCTCGTCTCGGCGTCCGTCGTCGCTACCGCGACGACGTCCGCCTCGACTCACTTAACCCTAAGTTAGACAGAGTGGCCGTGGTGTCAGGTGCTCGTCTCGGCGTCCGTCGTCACTACCGCGACGACGTCCGCATCGACTCGCGGGACCCTAAGACAGGGTGGCAGTGGTGCCACGTGCTCGTCTCGGCGTCCGTCGTCGCTACCGCGATGACGTCGGCCTCGACTCGCGTCACCCTAAGTTAGACAGGGTGGCAGTGGTGTCACGTGCTCGTCTCGACGTCCGTCGTCGCTACCGCGACGACGTCCGCCTCGACTCGCGTAACCCTAAAGATAGACAGGGTGGCCGTGGTGCCACATGCTCGTCACGGCGTCCGTCGTCGCTACCGCGATGACGTCCGCCTCGACTCGCGTAACCCAAAGACAGGATGGCAGTGGTGTCACGTGCTTGTTTCGGCGTCCGTCGTCGCTACCGTGATGACGTCCGCCTCGACTCGCGTATCCCTAAGTTAGATAGGGTGGCAGCGGTGTCACGTGCTCGTCTCGGCGTCCGTCGTCGCTACCGCGACGACGTCCGCCTCGACTCGCGTAACCCAAAGACAGGGTGGCAGTGGTGTCACGTGCTCGTCTCGGCGTCCGTCGTCGCAACCGCGACGACGTCCGCCTCGACTCGCCTAACCCTAAGATAGACAGGGTGGCAGTGGTGTCACATGCTCGTCTCGACGTCCGTCGTCACTACCGCGATGACGTCCGCCTCGACTCGCTTAACCCTAAGTTAGACAGGGTGGCAGTGGTGTCACGTGCTCGTCTCGGCGTCCGTCGTCACTACCGCGATGACGTCCGCCTCGACTCACGTAACCCTAAGTTAGACAGGGTGGCACTGGTGTCACGTGCTCGTCTCGGCGTACGTGGTCGCTACCGCGACGGCGTCCGCCTCGACTCGCGTAACCCTAAGATAGACAGGGTGGCAGTGGTGTCACGTGCTCGACTCAGCGTCCGTCGTCGCTACCGCGACGACATTCGCCTTGACTCGCGTAACCCTAAGTTAGCCAGGGTGGCAGTGGTGTCACGTGCTCGTCTCGGCGTCCATCGTCGCTACCACGACGATGTCCGCCTCGACTCGCGTAACCCTAAGTTTACGACGTCCGCCTCGACTCGCGTAACCCTAAGATAGCCTGGGTGGCAGTGGTGTCACGTGCTTGTCTCGGCGTCCGTCGTCGGTACCACGACGACGTCCGGCTCGACTCGCGTAACCCTAAGTTAGCTAGGGTGGCAGTGGTGTCACGTGCTCGTCTCGGGGTCCGTCGTCGCTACCGCGACGACGTCCGCCTCGACTCTCGTAACCCTAAAATAGACAGGGTGGCAGCGGTGTCACGTGCTCGTCTCGGCGTCCGTCATCGCTACCGCGACGACGTCCGCCTCGACTCGCGTAACCCAAAGACAGGGTGGCAGTGGTGTCACGTGCTCGTCTCGGCGTCTGTCGTCGCTACCGCGATGACGTCCGCCTCGACTCGCCTAACCCTAAGATAGACAGGGTGGCAGTGGTGTCACATGCTCGTCTCGACGTCCGTCGTCGCTATCGCGACGACGTTTGCCTCGACTCGCTTAACCCTAAGTTAGACAGGGTGGCGGTGGTGTCACGTGCTCGTCTCGGAGTCCGTCGTCGCTACCGTGACGACGTCCGCCTCGACTCGCTTAACCCTAAGTTAGACAGGGTGGCGGTGGTGTCACGTGCTCGTCTCGGAGTCCGTCGTCGCTACTGCGACGACGTCCGCCTCGACTCGCGTAACCCTAAGTTAGACAGGGTGGCGGTGGTGTCACGTGCTCGTCTCGGCGTCCGTCGTCGCTACCGCGACGACGTCCGCCTCGGCTCGCTTAACCCTAAGTTAGACAGGGTGGCGGTGGTGTCACGTGCTCGTCTCGGCGTCCGTCGTCGCTACCGCGACGACGTCCGCCTCGGCTCGCTTAACCCTAAGTTAGACAGGGTGGCGGTGGTGTCACGTGCTCGTCTCGGCGTCCATCGTCGCTACCGTGACGACGTCCGCCTCGACTCGCGTAACCCTAAGTTAGACAGGGTGGTGGTGGTGTCACGTGCTCGTCTCGGCGTCCGTCGTCGCTACGGCGACGACGTCCGCCTCGGCTCGCTTAACCCTAAGTTAGACAGGGGTGGCGGTGGTGTCACGTGCTCGTCTCGGCGTCCGTCGTCGCTACCGTGACGACGTCCGCCTCGACTCGCGTAGCCCTAAGTTAGACAGGGTGGCCGTGGTGTCACGTGCTCGTCTCAGCTTTGTCGTCGCTACCGCGACGACATTCGCCTCGACTCGCGTAACCCTAAGTTAGACAGGGTGGCAGTGGTGTCACGTGCTCGTCTCTACGTCCGTCGTCGCTACCGCGACGACGTCCACCTCGACTCGCGTAACCCTAAAATAGACAGGGTGGCAGTGGTGTCACGTGCTCGTCTCGGCGTCCGTCGTCGCTACCGCGACGACGTCCGGCTCGACTCGCTTAACCCTAAGTTAGACAGGGTGGCAGTTGTGTCCCGTGCTCGTCTCGGCGCCCGTCGTCGCTACCGCGACAACGTCCGCCTCGACTCGCGTAACCCTAAGATAGACAGGGTGGCAGTGGTGCCACGTGCTCGTCACGGCGTCCGTCCTCGCTACCGCGACAACGTCCGCCTCGACTCGCGTAGCCCTAAGTTAGACAGGGAGGCAGTGGTGTCACGTGCTCGTCTCGGTGTCCGTCGTCGCTACCGCGACGACGTCCGCCTCGACTCGCGTAACCCTAAGTTAGACAGGGTGGCACTGGTGTCACGTGCTCGTCTCGGCGTCCGTCGTCGCTACCGCGACGACGTCCGCCTCGACTCGCGTAACCCTAAGATAGACAGGGTGGCAGTGGTGTCACGTGGTCGTCTCGGCGTCCGTCGTCGCTACCGCGACGACGTCCGCCTCGACTCGCGTAAGCGTAAGATAGACAGGGTGACAGTGGTGTCACGTGCTTGTCTCGGCATCCGTCGTCGCTACCGCGATGACGTCCGCCTCGACTCGTGTAATCCTAAGATAGACAGGGTGGCGGTGGTGTCACGTGCTCGTCTCGGCGTCCGTCATCGCTACCGCGACGACGTCCGCCTCGACTCAATTAACCCTAAGTTAGACAGAGTGGCAGTGGTGTCACGTGCTCGTCTCTACGTCCGTCGTCGCTACCGCGACGACGTCCACCTTGACTCGCGTAACCCTAAAATAGACAGGGTGGCAGTGGTGTCACGTGCTCGTCTCGGCGTCCGTCGTCGCTACCGCGACGACGTCCGGCTCGACTCGCTTAACCCTAAGTTAGACAGGGTGGCAGTGGTGTCCCGTGCTCGTCTCGGCGCCCGTCGTCGCTACCGCGACAACGTCCGCCTCGACTCGCGTAACCCTAAAATAGACAGGGTGGCAGTGGTGCCACGTGCTCGTCACGGCGTCCGTCGTCGCTACCGCGACAACGTCCGCCTCGACTCGCGTAGCCCTAAGTTAGACAGGGAGGCAGTGGTGTCACGTGCTCGTCTCGGTGTCCGTCGTCGCTACCGCGACGACGTCCGCCTCGACTCGCGTAACCCTAAGTTAGACAGGGTGGCAGTGGTGTCACGTGCTCGTCTCGGCGTCCGTCGTCGCTACCGCGACGACGTCCGCCTCGACTCGCGTAACCCTAAGATAGACAGGGTGGCGGTGGTGTCACGTGCTCGTCTCGGCGTCCGTCGTCGCTACCGCGACGACGTCCGCCTCGACTCGCTTAACCCTAAGTTAGACAGGGTGGCCGTGGTGTCACGTGCTCGTCTCAGCGTCCGTCGTCGCTACCACGACGACGTTCGCCTCGACTCGCGTAACCCTAAGTTAGACAGGGTGGCAGTGGTGTCACGTGCTCGTCTCGACGTCCGTCGTCGCTACCGCGATGACGTCCGCCTCGACTCCCGTAACCCTAAGTTAGACAGGGTGGCAGTGGTGTCACGTGCTCGTCTCGGCGTCCGTCGTCGCTACCGCGACGACGTCCGCCTCGACTCGCATAACCCTAAGTTAGCCAGGGTGGCAGTGGTGTCACCCTAAGTTAGACAGGGTGGCGGTGGTGTCACGTGCTCATCTCGGCGACCGTCGTCGCTACCGGGACGACGTCCGCCTCGACTCGCGTAACCCTAAGTTAGACAGGGTGGCGGTGGTGTCACGTGCTCGTCTCGGCGTCCGTCGTCGCTACCGCGTCGACGTCCGCCTCGACTCACGTAACGCTAAGAAAGACAGGGTGGCGGTGGTGTCACGTGCTGGTCTCGGCGTCCGTCGTCGCTACCGCGACGACGTCCGCCTCGACTCGCGTAACGCTAAGATAGACAAGGTGGCGGTGGTGCCACGTACTCAACTCGGCGTCCGTCGTCGCTACCGCGACGACGTCCGCCTCGACTCGCGTAACCCTAAGATAGACAGGGTGGCCGTGGTGCCACGTGCTCGTCACGGCGTCCGTCGTCGCTACCGTGACGACGTCCGCCTCGACTCGCGTAGCCCTAAGTTAGACAGGGTGGCAGTGGTGTCACGTGCTCGTCTCGGAGTCCGTCGTCGCTACCGCGACGACGTCCGCCTCGACTCGCGTAACCGTAAGATAGATAGGGTGGCAGTGGTGTCACGTGGTCGTCTCGGCGTCCGTCGTCGCTACCGCGACGACGTCCGCCTCGACTCGCGTAAGCGTAAGATAGACAGGGTGACAGTGGTGTCACGTGCTTGTCTCGGCATCCGTCGTCGCTACCGCGATGACGTCCGCCTCGACTCATGTAATCCTAAGATAGACAGGGTGGCGGTGGTGTCACGTGCTCGTCTCGGCGTCCGTCATCGCTACCGCGACGACGTCCGCCTCGACTCAATTAACCCTAAGTTAGACAGAGTGGCAGTGGTGTCACGTGCTCGTCTCGGCGTCCGTCGTCGCTACCGCGACGACGTCCGCCTCGACTCACATAACCCTAAGATAGACAGGGTGGCAGTGGTGCCATGTTCTCGTCACGGCGTCCGTCGTCGCTACCGCGATGACGTCCGCCTCGACTCGCGTAGCCCTAAGTTAGACAGGGTGGCAGTGGTGTCACGTGCTTGTTTTGGCGTCCGTCGTCGCTACCGCGACGACGTCCGCCTCGACTCGCGGATCCCTAAGTTAGACAGGGTGGTAGCGGTGTCACGTGCTCGTCTCGGCGTCCGTCGTCGCTACCGCGACGACGTCCGCCTCGACTCGCGTAACCCTAAGTCAGGGTGGCAGTGGTGTCACGTGCTCGTCTCAGCGTCCGTCGTCGCTACCGCGACGACGTTCGCCTCGACTCGCGTAACGCTAAGTTAGCCAGGGTGGCAGTGGTGTCACGTGCTCGTCTCGGCGTCCGTCGTCGCTACTGCGACTATGTCCGCCTCGACTCGCGTAACCCTAAGTTTACGACGTCCGCCTCGACTCGCGTAACCCTAAGATAGCCAGGGTGGCAGTGGTGTCACGTGTTTGTCTCGGCGTCCGTCATCGCTACCGTGATGACGTCCGCCTCGACTCGCGTAACCCTAAGTTAGCCAGGGTGGCAGTGTTGTCACGTGCTTGTCTCTGGGTCCATCGTCGTTACCGCGACGACGTCCGCCTCGACTCTCGTAACCCTAAAATAGACAGGGTGGCAGTGGTGTCACGTGCTCGTCTCGTCGTCCGTCGTCGCTACCGCGACGACGTCCGCCTCGACTCGCATAACCCTAAAATAGACAGGGTGGCGGTGGTGTCACGTGCTCGTCTCGGCGTCCGTCGTCGCTATCGCGACGACGTCCGCCTCGACTCGCGTTGCCCTAAGTTAGACAGGGTGGCAGTGGTGTCACGTGCTCGTCTCGACGTCCGTCGTCGCTACCGCGACGACGTCCGCCTCGAGTCGCGTAACCCTAAGTTAGACAGGGTGGCAGTGGTGTCACGTGCTCGTCTCGGCATCCGTCGTCGCTACCGAGACGACGTCCGCCTCGACTCACGTAACCCTAAGTTTGACAGGGTGGCGGCGGTGTCACGTGCTCGTCTCGGCGACGGTCGTCGCTACCGCGACGATGTCGGCCTCGACTCGCGTAATCATAAGTTAGACAGGGTGGCGGTGGTGTCACGTGCTCGTCTCGGCGACAGTCGTCGCTACCGCGACGACGTCTGCCTCGACTCGCGTAACGCTAAGATAGATAGGGTGGCGGTGGTGTCACGTGCTCGTCTCGACGTCCGTCGTCGCTACCGCGACGATGTCCGCCTCGACTCGCGTAACGCTAAGATAGACAGGGTGGCGGTGGTGTCACGTGCTCGTCTCGGCGTCCGTCGTCGCTACCGCGACGACGTCCGCCGCGACTCGTGTAACCCTAAGATAGACAGGGTGGCCGTGGTGTCACGTGCTCGTCTCGGCGTCCGTCGTCGCTACCGCGACGACGTCCGCCTCGACTCGCGTAACCCTAAGATAGACAGGGGTGGCGGTGGAGTCACGTGCTCGTCTCGGCGTCCGTCGTCGCTACCGCGACGACGTCCGCCTCGACTCGCGTAGCCCTAAGTTAGACAGGGTGGCCGTGGTGTCACGTGCTCGTCTCAGCGTCCGTCGTCGCTACCACGACGACGTTCGCCTCGACTCGCGTAACCCTAAGTTAGACAGGGTGGCAGTGGTGTCACGTGCTCGTCTCGACGTCCGTCGTCGCTACCGCGATGACGTCCGCCTCGACTCACGTAACCCTAAGTTAGACAGGGTGGCAGTGGTGTCACGTGCTCGTCTCGGCGTCCGTCGTCGCTACCGCGACGACGTCCGCCTCGACTCGCATAACCCTAAGTTAGCCAGGGTGGCAGTGGTGTCACCCTAAGTTAGACAGGGTGGCGGTGGTGTCACGTGCTCGTCTCGGCGACCGTCGTCGCTACCGGGACGACGTCCGCCTCGACTCGCGTAACCCTATGTTAGACAGGGTGGCGGTGGTGTCCCGTGCTCGTCTCGGCGTCCGTCGTCGCTACCGCGTCGACGTCCGCCTCGACTCGCGTAACGCTAAGATAGACAGGGTGGCCGTGGTGCCACGTGCTCGTCTCGGCGTCCGTCGTCGCTACCGCGACGACGTCCGCCTCGACTCGCGTAACGCTAAGATAGACACGGTGGCGGTGGTGCCACGTACTCATCTCGGCGTCCGTCGTCGCTACCGCGACGACGTCCGCCTCGACTCGCGTAGCCCTAAGTTAGACAGGGTGGCAGTGGTGTCACGTGCTCGTCTCGGAGTCCGTCGTCGCTACCGCGACGACGTCCGCCTCGACTCGCGTAACCCTAAGATAGACAGGGTGGCAGTGGTTTCACGTGCTCGTCTCGGCGTCCGTCGTCGCTACCGCGACGACGTCCGCCTCGACTCGCGTAAGCCTAAGATAGACAGGGTGGCAGTGGTGTCACGTGCTTGTCTCGGCATCCGTCGTCGCTACCGCGACGACGTCCGCCTCGACTCGCGTAATCCTAAGATAGACAGGGTGGCGATGGTGTCACGTGCTCGTCTCGGCGTCCGTCGTCGCTACCGCGACGACGTCCGCCTCGACTCACTTAACCCTAAGTTAGACAGAGTGGCAGTGGTGTCACGTGCTCGTCTCGGCGTCCGTCGTCGCTACCGCGACGACGTCCGCCTCGACTCGCGTGACCCTAAGACAGGGTGGCAGTGGTGCCACGTGCTCGTCTCGGCGTCCGTCGTCGCTACCGCGATGACGTCGGCCTCGACTCGCGTCACCCTAAGTTAGACAGGGTGGCAGTGGTGTCACGTGCTCGTCTCGGCGTCCGTCGTCGCTACCGCGACGACGTCCGCCTCGACTCGCGTAACCCTAAGATAGACAGGGTGGCCGTGGTGCCACGTGCTCGTCACGGCGTCCGTCGTCGCTACCGCGATGACGTCCGCCTCGACTCGCGTAACCCAAAGACAGGATGGCAGTGGTGTCACGTGCTTGTTTCGGCGTCCATCGTCGCTACCGCGATGACGTCCGCCTCGACTCGCGTATCCCTAAGTTAGATAGGGTGGCAGCGGTGTCACGTGCTCGTCTCGGCGTCCGTCGTCGCTACCGCGACGACGTCCGCCTCGACTCGCGTAAACCAAAGACAGGGTGGCAGTGGTGTCACGTGCTCGTCTCGGCGTCCGTCGTCGCTAGCGCGACGACGTCCGCCTCGACTCGCCTAACCCTAAGATAGACAGGGTGGCAGTGGTGTCACATGCTCGTCTCGATGTCCGTCGTCGCTATCGCGACGACGTCCGCCTCGACTCGCGTAACCCTAAGATAGACTGGGTGGCGGTGGTGTCCCGTGCTCGTCTCGGCGTCCGTCGTCGCTACCGCGACGATGTCCGCCTCGACTCGCTTAACCCTAAGTTAGACAAGGGTCGCGGTGGAGTCACGTGCTCGTCTCGGCGTCCGTCGTCGCTACCGCGACGACGTCCGCCTCGACTCGCCTAGCCCTAAGTTAGACAGGGTGGCCGTGGTGTCACGTGCTCGTCTCAGCGTCCGTCGTCGCTACCACGACGACGTTCGCCTCGACTCGCGTAACCCTAAGTTAGACAGGGTGGCAGTGGTGTCACGTGCTCGTCTCGACGTCCGTCGTCGCTACCGCGATGACGTCCACCTCGACTCACGTAACCCTAAGATAGACAGGGTGGTAGTGGTGTCACGTGCTCGTCTCGGCGTCCGTCGTCGCTACCGCGATGACGTCCGCCTCGACTCGCATAACCCTAAGTTAGCCAGGGTGGCAGTGGTGTCACCCTAAGTTAGACAGGGTGGCGGTGGTGTCACGTGCTCGTCTCGGCGACCGTCGTCGCTACCGGGACGACGTCCGCCTCGACTCGCGTAACCCTAAGTTAGACAGGGTGGCGGTGGTGTCACGTGCTCGTCTCGGCGTCCGTCGTCGCTACCGCGTCGACGTCCGCCTCGACTCGCGTAACGCTAAGATAGACAGGGTGGCGGTTGTGTCACGTGCTCGTCTCGGCGTCCGTCGTCGCTACCGCGACGACGTCCGCCTCGACTCGCGTAACGCTAAGATAGACAAGGTGGCGGTGGTGCCACGTACTCATCTCGGCGTCCGTCGTCGCTACCGCGATGACATCCGCCTCGACTCGCGTAACCCTAAGATAGACAGGGTGGCCGTGGTGCCACGTGCTCGTCACGGCGTCCGTCGTCGCTACCGCGACGACGTCCGCCTCGACTCGCGTAGCCCTAAGTTAGACAGGGTGGCAGTGGTGTCACGTGCTCGTCTCGGAGTCCGTCGTCGCTACCGCGACGACGTCCGCCTCGACTCGCGTAATCCTAAGATTGACAGGCTGGCGGTGGTGTCACGTGCTCGTCTCGGCGTCCGTCGTC
This sequence comes from Elymus sibiricus, assembly GCA_039707655.1. NCBI lineage: Eukaryota > Viridiplantae > Streptophyta > Magnoliopsida > Poales > Poaceae > Elymus > Elymus sibiricus. The sequence continues at coordinate 192,865,623 of CM077676.1, read as the reverse complement.
GCTACCGCGACGACGTCCTCCTCGACTCACTTAACCCTAAGTTAGACAGAGTGGCAGTGGTGTCACGTGCTCGTCTCGGCGTCCGTCGTCGCTACCGCGACGACGTCCGCCTCGACTCGCGTGACCCTAAGACAGGGTGGCAGTGGTGCCACGTGCTCGTCTCGGCGTCCGTCGTCGCTACCGCGACGACGTCGGCCTCGACTCGCGTCACCCTAAGTTAGACAGGGTGGCAGTGGTGTCACGTGCTCGTCTCGGCGTAAGTCGTAGCTACCGCGACGACGTCCGCCTCGACTCGCGTAACCCTAAGATAGACAGGGTGGCCGTGGTGCCACGTGCTCGTCACGGCGTCCGTCGTCGCTACCGCGACGACGTCCGCCTCGACTCGCGTAGCCCTAAGTTAGACAGGGTGGCAGTGGTGTCACGTGCTCGTCTCGGCGTAAGTCGTAGCTACCGCGAAGACGTCCGCCTCGACTCGCGTAACCCTAAGATAGACAGGGTGGCAGTGGTGTCACGTGCTTGTCTCGGCGTCCGTCGTCGCTACCGCTACGACGTTCGCCTCGACTCGCGTAAGCCTAAGATAGACAGGGTGGCAGTGGTGTCACGTGCTTGTCTCGGCATCCGTCGTCGCTACCGCGACGACGTCCCCCTCGACTCGCGGAATCCTAAGATAGACAGGGTTGCGGTGGTGTCACGTGCTCGTCTCGGCGTCCGTCGTCGCTACCGCGACGACGTCCGCCTCGACTCACTTAACCCTAAGTTAGACAAAGTGGCAGTGGTGTCACGTGCTCGTCTCGACGTCCGCCTCGACTCGCGTGACCCTAAGACAGGGTGGCAGTGGTGCCACGTGCTCGTCTCGGCGTCCGTCGTCGCTACCGCGACGACGTCGGCCTCGACTCGCGTCACCCTAAGTTAGACAGGGTGGCAGTGGTCCCACGTGCTCGTCTCGGCGTCCGTCGTCGCTACCGCGACGATGTCCGCCTCGACTCGCTTAACCCTAAGTTAGACAAGGGTGGCGGTGGAGTCACGTGCTCGTCTCGGCGTCCGTCGTCGCTACCGCGACGACGTCCGCCTCGACTCGCGTAGCCCTAAGTTAGACAGGGTGGCCGTGGTGTCACGTGCTCGTCTCGACGTCCGTCGTCGCTACCGCGATGACGTCCGCCTCGACTCACGTAACCCTAAGTTAGACAGGGTGGCAGTGGTGTCACGTGCTCGTCTCGGCGTCCGTCGTCGCTACCGCGATGACGTCCGCCTCGACTCGCATAACCCTAAGTTAGCCAGGGTGGCAGTGGTGTCACCCTAAGTTAGACAGAGTGGCGGTGGTGTCACGTGCTCGTCTCGGCGACCGTCGTCGCTACCGGGACGACGTTCGCCTCGACTCGCGTAACCCTAAGTTAGACAGGGTGGCGGTGGTGTCACGTGCTCGTCTCGGCGTCCGTCGTCGCTACCGCGTCGACGTCCGCCTCGACTCGCGTAACGCTAAGATAGACAGGGTGGCGGTTGTGTCACGTGCTCGTCTCGGCGTCCGTCGTCGCTACCGCGACGACGTCCGCCTCGACTCGCGTAACGCTAAGATAGACAAGGTGGCGGTGGTGCCACGTGCTCGTCACGGCGTCCGTCGTCGCTACCGCGACGACGTCCGCCTCGACTCGCGTAGCCCTAAGTTAGACAGGGTGGCAGTGGTGTCACGTGCTCGTCTCGGAGTCCGTCGTCGCTACCGCGATGAAGTCCGCTTCGACTCGCGTAACCCTAAGATAGACAGGGTGGCAGTGGTGTCACGTGCTCGTCTCGGCGTCCGTCGTCGCTACCGCGACGACGTCCGCCTCGACTCGCGTAAGCCTAAGATAGACATGGTGGCAGTGGTGTCACGTGCTTGTCTCGGCATCCGTCGTCGCTACCGCGACGACATCCGCCTCGACTCACGTAATCCTAAGATAGACAGGGTGGCGGTGGTGTCACGTGCTCGTCTCGGCGTCCGTCGTCGCTACCGCGACGACGTCCGCCTCGACTCACTTAACCCTAAGTTAGACAGAGTGGCAGTGGTGTCACGTGCTCGTCTCGGCGTCCGTCGTCGCTACCGCGACGACGTCCGCCTCGACTCGCGTGACCCTAAGACAGGGTGGCAGTGGTGCCACGTGCTCGTCTCGGCGTCCGTCGTCGCTACCGCGACGACGTCGGCCTCGACTCGCGTCACCCTAAGTTAGACAGGGTGGCAGTGGTGTCACGTGCTCGTCTCGGCGTAAGTCGTAGCTACCGCGACGACGTCCGCCTCGACTCGCGTAACCCTAAGATAGACAGGGTGGCCGTGGTGCCACGTGCTCGTCACGGCGTCCGTCGTCGCTACCGCGACGACGTCCGCCTCGACTCGCGTAGCCCTAAGTTAGACAGGGTGGCAGTGGTGTCACGTGCTCGTCTCGGCGTAAGTCGTAGCTACCGCGACGACGTCCGCCTCGACTCGCGTAACCCTAAGATAGACAGGGTGGCAGTGGTGTCACGTGCTTGTCTCGGCATCCGTCGTCGCTACCGCGACGACGTCCCCCTCGACTCGCGGAATCCTAAGATAGACAGGGTTGCGGTGGTGTCACGTGCTCGTCTCGGCGTAAGTCGTAGCTACCGCGACGACGTCCGCCTCGACTCGCGTAACCCTAAGATAGACAGGGTGGCCGTGGTGCCACGTGCTCGTCACGGCGTCCGTCGTCGCTACCGCGACGACGTCCGCCTCGACTCGCGTAACCCTAAGATAGACAGGGTGGCAGTGGTGTCACGTGCTCGTCTCGGCGTCCGTCGTCGCTACCGCGACGACGTTCGCCTCGACTCGCGTAAGCCTAAGATAGACAGGGTGGCAGTGGTGTCACGTGCTTGTCTCGGCATCCGTCGTCGCTACCGCGACGACGTCCCCCTCGACTCGCGGAATCCTAAGATAGACAGGGTTGCGGTGGTGTCACGTGCTCGTCTCGGCGTCCGTCGTCGCTACCGCGACGACGTCCGCCTCGACTCACTTAACCCTAAGTTAGACAGAGTGGCAGTGGTGTCACGTGCTCGTCTCGACGTCCGCCTCGACTCGCGTGACCCTAAGACAGGGTGGCAGTGGTGCCACGTGCTCGTCTCGGCGTCCGTCGTCGCTACCGCGACGACGTCGGCCTCGACTCGCGTCACCCTAAGTTAGACAGGGTGGCAGTGGTGCCACGTGCTCGTCTCGGCGTCCGTCGTCGCTACCACGATGATGTCCGCCTCGACTCGCTTAACCCTAAGTTAGACAAGGGTGGCGGTGGAGTCACGTGCTCGTCTCGGCGTCCGTCGTCGCTACCGCGACGACGTCCGCCTCGACTCGCGTAGCCCTAAGTTAGACAGGGTGGCCGTGGTGTCACGTGCTCGTCTCAGCGTCCGTCGTCGCTACCACGACGACGTTCGCCTCGACTCGCGTAACCCTAAGTTAGACAGGGTGGCAGTGGTGTCACGTGCTCGTCTCGACGTCCGTCGTCACTACCGCGATGACGTCCGCCTCGACTCACGTAACCCTAAGTTAGACAGGGTGGCAGTGGTGTCACGTGCTCGTCTCGGCGTCCGTCGTCGCTACCGCGATGACATCCGCCTCGACTCGCATAACCCTAAGTTAGTCAGGGTGGCAGTGGTGTCACCCTAAGTTAGACAGGGTGGCGGTGGTGTCACGTGCTCGTCTCGCCGACCGTCGTCGCTACCGGGACGACGTCCGCCTCGACTCGCGTAACCCTAAGTTAGACAGGGTGGCGGTGGTGTCACGTGCTCGTCTCAGCGTCCGTCGTCGCTACCGCGACGACGTCCGCCTCGACTCGCGTAACGCTAAGATACACAAGGTGGCGGTGGTGCCACGTACTCATCTCGGCGTCCGTCGTCGCTACCGCGATGACATCCGCCTCGACTCGCGTAACCCTAAGATAGACAGGGTGGCCGTGGTGCCACGTGCTCGTCACGGCGTCCGTCGTCGCTACCGCGACGACGTCCGCCTCGACTCGCGTAGCCCTAAGTTAGACAGGGTGGCAGTGGTGTCACGTGCTCGTCTCGGAGTCCGTCGTCGCTACCGCGACGACGTCCGCCTCGACACGCGTAATCCTAAGATAGACAGGGTGGCGGTGGTGTCACGTGCTCGTCTCGGCGTCCGTCGTCGCTACCGCGACGACGTCCGCCTCGACTCACTTAACCCTAAGTTAGACAGAGTGGCAGTGGTGTCACGTGCTCGTCTCGGCGTCCGTCGTCACTACCGCGACGACGTCCGCCTCGACTCGCGTGACCCTAAGACAGGGTGGCAGTGGTGCCACGTGCTCGTCTCGGCGTCCGTCGTTGCTACCGCGACGACGTCGGCCTCGACTCGCGTCACCCTAAGTTAGACAGGGTGGCAGTGGTGTCACGTGCTCGTCTCGGCGTAAGTCGTAGCTACCGCGACGACGTCCGCCTCGACTCGCGTAACCCTAAGATAGACAGGGTGGCCGTGGTGCCACGTGCTCGTCACGGCGTCCGTCGTCGCTACCGCGACGACGTCCGCCTCGACTCGTGTAGCCCTAAGTTAGACAGGGTGGCAGTGGTGTCACGTGCTCGTCTCGGCGTAAGTCGTAGCTACCGCGAAGACGTCCGCCTCGACTCGCGTAACCCTAAGATAGACAGGGTGGCAGTGGTGTCACGTGCTCGTCTCGGCGTCCGTCGTCGCTACCGCGACGACGTTCGCCTCGACTCGCGTAAGCCTAAGATAGACAGGGTGGCAGTGGTGTCACGTGCTTGTCTCGGCATCCGTCGTCGCTACCGCGACGACGTCCCCCTCGACTCGCGGAATCCTAAGATAGACAGGGTTGCGGTGGTGTCACGTGCTCGTCTCGGCGTCCGTCGTCGCTAGCGCGACGACGTCCGCCTCGACTCACTTAACCCTAAGTTAGACAGAGTGGCAGTGGTGTCACGTGCTCGTCTCGACGTCCGCCTCGACTCGCGTGACCCTAAGACAGGGTGGCAGTGGTGCCACCTGCTCGTCTCGGCGTCCGTCGTCGCTACCGCGACGACGTCGGCCTCGACTCGCGTCACCCTAAGTTAGACAGGGTGGCAGTGGTCCCACGTGCTCGTCTCGGCGTCCGTCGTCGCTACCGCGACGATGTCCGCCTCGACTCGCTTAACCCTAAGTTAGACAAGGGTGGCGGTGGAGTCACGTGCTCGTCTCGGCGTCCGTCGTCGCTACCGCGACGACGTCCGCCTCGACTCGCGTAGCCCTAAGTTAGACAGGGTGGCCGTGGTGTCACATGCTCGTCTCGACGTCCGTCGTCGCTACCGCGATGACGTCCGCCTCGACTCATGTAACCCTAAGTTAGACAGGGTGGCAGTGGTGTCACGTGCTCGTCTCGGCGTCCGTCGTCGCTACCGCGATGACGTCCGCCTCGACTCGCATAACCCTAAGTTAGCCAGGGTGGCAGTGGTGTCACCCTAAGTTAGACAGGGTGGCGGTGGTGTCACGTGCTCGTCTCGGCGAGCGTCGTCGCTACCGGGATGACGTCCGCCTCGACTCGCGTAACCCTAAGTTAGACAGGGTGGCGGTGGTGTCACGTGCTCGTCTCGGCGTCCGTCGTCGCTACCGCGTCGACGTCCGCCTCGACTCGCGTAACGCTAAGATAGACAGGGTGGCGGTTGTGTCACGTGCTCGTCTCGGCGTCCGTCGTCGCTACCGCGACGACGTCCGCCTCGACTCGCGTAACGCTAAGATAGACAAGGTGGCGGTGGTGCCACGTACTCATCTCGGCGTCCGTCGTCGCTACCGCGATGACATCCGCCTCGACTCGCGTAACCCTAAGATAGACAGGGTGGCCGTGGTGCCACGTGCTCGTCACGGCGTCCGTCGTCGCTACCGCGACGACGTCCGCCTCGACTCGCGTAGCCCTAAGTTAGACAGGGTGGCAGTGGTGTCACGTGCTCGTCTCGGAGTCCGTCGTCGCTACCGCGATGACGTCCGCCTCGACTCGCGTAACCCGAAGATAGACAGGGTGGCAGTGGTGTCACGTGCTCGTCTCGGCGTCCGTCGTCGCTACCGCGACGACGTCCGCCTCGACTCGCGTAAGCCTAAGATAGACATGGTGGCAGTGGTGTCACGTGCTTGTCTCGGCATCCGTCGTCGCTACCGCGACGACGTCCGCCTCGACTCGCGTAATCCTAAGATAGACAGGGTGGCGGTGGTGTCACGTGCTCGTCTCGGCGTCCGTCGTCGCTACCGCGACGACGTCCGCCTCGACTCACTTAACCCTAAGTTAGACAGAGTGGCAGTGGTGTCACGTGCTCGTCTCGGCGTCCGTCGTCGCTACCGCGACGACGTCCGCCTCGACTCGCGTGACCCTAAGACAGGGTGGCAGTGGTGCCACGTGCTCGTCTCGGCGTCCGTCGTCGCTACCGCGACGACGTCGGCCTCGACTCGCGTCACCCTAAGTTAGACAGGGTGGCAGTGGTGTCACGTGCTCGTCTCGGCGTAAGTCGTAGCTACCGCGACGACGTCCGCCTCGACTCGCGTAACCCTAAGATAGACAGGGTGGCCGTGGTGCCACGTGCTCGTCACGGCGTCCGTCGTCGCTACCGCGACGACGTCCGCCTCGACTCGCGTAGCCCTAAGTTAGACAGGGTGGCAGTGGTGTCACGTGCTCGTCTCGGCGTAAGTCGTAGCTACCGCGACGACGTCCGCCTCGACTCGCGTAACCCTAAGATAGACAGGGTGGCAGTGGTGTCACGTGCTTGTCTCGGCATCCGTCGTCGCTACCGCGACGACGTCCCCCTCGACTCGCGGAATCCTAAGATAGACAGGGTTGCGGTGGTGTCACGTGCTCGTCTCGGCGTAAGTCGTAGCTACCGCGACGACGTCCGCCTCGACTCGCGTAACCCTAAGATAGAAAGGGTGGCCGTGGTGCCACGTGCTCGTCACGGCGTCCGTCGTCGCTACCGCGACGACGTCCGCCTCGACTCGCATAACCCTAAGATACACAGGGTGGCAGTGGTGTCACGTGCTCGTCTCGGCGTCCGTCGTCGCTACCGCGATGACGTTCGCCTCGACTCGCGTAAGCCTAAGATAGACAGGGTGGCAGTGGTGTCACGTGCTTGTCTCGGCATCCGTCGTCGCTACCGCGACGACGTCCCCCTCGACTCGCGGAATCCTAAGATAGACAGGGTTGCGGTGGTGTCACGTGCTCGTCTCGGCGTCCGTCGTCGCTACCGCGACGACGTCCGCCTCGACTCACTTAACCCTAAGTTAGACAAAGTGGCAGTGGTGTCACGTGCTCGTCTCGACGTCCGCCTCGACTCGCGTGACCCTAAGACAGGGTGGCAGTGGTGTCACGTGCTCGTCTCGGCGTCCGTCGTCGCTACCGCGACGACGTCGGCCTCGACTCGCGTCACCCTAAGTTAGACAGGGTGGCAGTGGTGACACGTGCTCGTCTCGGCGTCCGTCGTCGCTACCGCGACGATGTCCGCCTCGACTCGCTTAACCCTAAGTTAGACAAGGGTGGCGGTGGAGTCACGTGCTCGTCTCGGCGTCCGTCGTCGCTACCGCGACGACGTCCGCCTCGACTCGCGTAGCCCTAAGTTAGACAGGGTGGCCGTGGTGTCACGTGCTCGTCTCAGCGTCCGTCGTCGCTACCACGACGACGTTCGCCTCGACTCGCGTAACCCTAAGTTAGACAGGGTGGCAGTGGTGTCACGTGCTCGTCTCGACGTCCGTCGTCGCTACCGCGATGACGTCCGCCTCGACTCACGTAACCCTAAGTTAGACAGGGTGGCAGTGGTGTCACGTGCTCGTCTCGGCGTCCGTCGTCGCTACCGCGATGACGTCCGCCTCGACTCGCATAACCCTAAGTTAGCCAGGGTGGCAGTGGTGTCACCCTAAGTTAGACAGGGTGGCGGTGGTGTCACGTGCTCGTCTCGGCGACCGTCGTCGCTACCGGGACGATGTCCGCCTCGACTCGCGTAACCCTAAGTTAGACAGGGTGGCGGTGGTGTCACGTGCTCGTCTCGGCGTCCGTCGTCGCTACCGCGTCGACGTCCGCCTCGACTCGCGTAACGCTAAGATAGACAGGGTGGCGGTTGTGTCACGTGCTCGTCTCGGCGTCCGTTGTCGCTACCGCGACGACGTCCGCCTCGACTCGCGTAACGCTAAGATAGACAAGGTGGCGGTGGTGCCACGTACTCATCTCGGCGTCCGTCGTCGCTACCGCTATGACATCCGCCTCGACTCGCGTAACCCTAAGATAGACAGGGTGGCCGTGGTGCCACGTGCTCGTTACGGCGTCCGTCGTCGCTACCGCGACGACGTCCGCCTCGACTCGCGTAGCCCTAAGTTAGACAGGGTGGCAGTGGTGTCACGTGCTCGTCTCGGAGTCCGTCGTCGCTACCGCGATGACGTCCGCCTCGACTCGCGTAACCCTAAGATAGACAAGGTGGCAGTGGTGTCACGTGCTCGTCTCGGCGTCCGTCGTCGCTACCGCGACGACGTCCGCCTCGACTCGCGTAAGCCTAAGATAGACATGGTGGCAGTGGTGTCACGTGCTTGTCTCGGCATCCGTCGTCGCTACCGCGACAACGTCCGCCTCGACTCGCGTAATCCTAAGATAGACAGGGTGGCGGTGGTGTCACGTGCTCGTCTCGGCGTCCGTCGTCGCTACCGCGACGACGTCCGCCTCGACTCACTTAACCCTAAGTTAGACAGAGTGGCAGTGGTGTCACGTGCTCGTCTCGGCGTCCGTCGTCGCTACCGCGACGACGTCCGCCTCGACTCGCGTGACCCTAAGACAGGGTGGCAGTGGTGCCACGTGCTCGTCTCGGCGTCCGTCGTCGCTACCGCGACGACGTCGGCCTCGACTCGCGTCACCCTAAGTTAGACAGGGTGGCAGTGGTGTCACGTGCTCGTCTCGGCATAAGTCGTAGCTACCGCGACGACGTCCGCCTCGACTCGCGTAACCCTAAGATAGACAGGGTGGCCGTGGTGCCACGTGCTCGTCACGGCGTCCGTCGTCGCTACCGCGACGATGTCCGCCTCGACTCGCGTAGCCCTAAGTTAGACGGGTGGCAGTGGTGTCACGTGCTCGTCTCGGCGTAAGTCGTAGCTACCGCGACGACGTCCGCCTCGACTCGCGTAACCCTAAGATAGACAGGGTGGCAGTGGTGTCACGTGCTTGTCTCGGCATCCATCGTCGCTACCGCGACGACGTCCCCCTCGACTCGCGGAATCCTAAGATAGACAGGGTTGCGGTGGTGTCACGTGCTCGTCTCGGCGTCCGTCGTCGCTACCGCGACGACGTCCACCTCGACTCACTTAACCCTAAGTTAGACAGAGTGGCAGTGGTGTCACGTGCTCGTCTCGACGTCCGCCTCGACTCGCGTGACCCTAAGACAGGGTGGCAGTGGTGCCACGTGCTCGTCTCGGCGTCCGTCGTCGCTACCGCGACGACGTCGGCCTCGACTCGCGTCACCCTAAGTTAGACAGGGTGGCAGTGGTGTCACGTGCTCGTCTCGGCGTAAGTCGTAGCTACCGCGACGACGTCCGCCTCGACTCGCGTAACCCTAAGATAGACAGGGTGGCCGTGGTGCCACGTGCTCGTCACGGCGTCCGTCGTCGCTACCGCGACGACGTCCGCCTCGACTCGCGTAGCCCTAAGTTAGACAGGGTGGCAGTGGTGTCACGTGCTCGTCTCGGCGTAAGTCGTAGGTACCGCGACGACGTCCGCCTCGACTCGCGTAACCCTAAGATAGACAGGGTGGCAGTGGTGTCACGTGCTCGTCTCTGCGTCCGTCGTCGCTACCGCGACGACGTCCGCCTCGACTCGCGTAAGCCTAAGATAGACAGGGTGGCAGTGGTGTCACGTGCTTGTCTCGGCATCCGTCGTCGCTACCGCGACGACGTCCCCCTCGACTCGCGGAATCCTAAGATAGACAGGGTTGCGTTGGTGTCACGTGCTCGTCTCGGCGTCCGTCGTCGCTACCGCGACGACGTCCGCCTCGACTCACTTAACCCTAAGTTAGACAGAGTGGCAGTGGTGTCACGTGCTCGTCTCGGCGTCCGTCGTCGCTACCGGGACGACGTCCGCATCGACTCGCGGGACCCTAAGACAGGGTGGCAGTGGTGCCACGTGCTCGTCTCGGCGTCCGTCGTCGCTACCGCGATGACGTCGGCCTCGACTCGCGTCACCCTAAGTTAGACAGGGTGGCAGTGGAGTCACGTGCTCGTCTCGGCGTCCGTCGTCGCTACCGCGACGACGTCCGCCTCGACTCGCGTAACCCTAAGATAGACAGGGTGGCCGTGGTGCCACATGCTCGTCACGGCGTCCGTCGTCGCTACCGCGATGACGTCCGCCTCGACTCGCGTAACCCAAAGACAGGATGGCAGTGGTGTCACGTGCTTGTTTCGGCGTCCGTCGTCGCTACCGTGATGACGTCCGCCTCGACTCGCGTATCCCTAAGTTAGATAGGGTGGGAGCGGTGTCACGTGCTCGTCTCGGCGTCTGTCGTCGCTACCGCGACGACGTCCGCCTCGACTCGCGTAACCCAAAGACAGGGTGGCAGTGGTGTCACGTGCTCGTCTCGGCGTCCGTCGTCGCTACCGCGACGACGTCCGCTTCGACTCGCCTAACCCTAAGATAGACAGGGTGGCAGTGGTGTCACATGCTCGTCTCGACGTCCGTCGTCGCTATCGCGACGACGTTTGCCTCGACTCGCTTAACCCTAAGTTAGACAGGGTGGCAGTGGTGTCACGTGCTCGTCTCGGCGTCCGTCGTCACTACCGCGATGACGTCCGCCTCGACTCACGTAACCCTAAGTTAGACAGGGTGGCACTGGTGTCACGTGCTCGTCTCGGCGTACGTGGTCGCTACCGCGACGGCGTCCGCCTCGACTCGCGTAACCCTAAGATAGACAGGGTGGCAGTGGTGTCACGTGCTCGTCTCAGCGTCCGTCGTCGCTACCGCGACGACGTTCGCCTTGACTCGCGTAACCCTAAGTTAGCCAGGGTGGCAGTGGTGTCACGTGCTCGTCTCGGCGTCCATCGTCGCTACCACGACGATGTCCGCCTCGACTCGCGTAACCCTAAGTTTACGACGTCCGCCTCGACTCGCGTAACCCTAAGATAGCCAGGGTGGCAGTGGTGTCACGTGCTTGTCTCGGCGTCCGTCGTCGCTACCACGACGACGTCCGGCTCGACTCGCGTAACCCTAAGTTAGCCAGGGTGGCAGTGGTGTCACGTGCTCGTCTCGGGGTCCGTCGTCGCTACCGCGACGACGTCCGCCTCGACTCTCGTAACCCTAAAATAGACAGGGTGGCAGCGGTGTCACGTGCTCGTCTCGGCGTCCGTCATCGCTACCGCGACGACGTCCGCCTCGACTCGCGTAACCCAAAGACAGGGTGGCAGTGGTGTCACGTGCTCGTCTCGGCGTCCGTCGTCGCTACCGCGACGACGTCCGCCTCGACTCGCCTAACCCTAAGATAGACAGGGTGGCAGTGGTGTCACATGCTCGTCTCGACGTCCGTCGTCGCTATCGCGACGACGTTTGCCTCGACTCGCTTAACCCTAAGTTAGACAGGGTGGCGGTGGTGTCACGTGCTCGTCTCGGAGTCCGTCGTCGCTACCGCGACGACGTCCGCCTCGACTCGCGTAACCCTAAGTTAGACAGGGTGGCGGTGGTGTCACGTGCTCGTCTCGGCGTCCGTCGTCGCTACCGTGACGACGTCCGCCTCGACTCGGGTAGCCCTAAGTTAGACAGGGTGGCCGTGGTGTCACGTGCTCGTCTCAACGTCCGTCGTCGCTACCGCAACGACGTTCGCCTCGACTAGCGTAACCCTAAGTTAGCCAGGGTGGCAGTGGTGTCACGTGCTCGTCTCGGCGTCCATCGTCGCTACCGTGACGACGTCCGCCTTGACTCGCTTAACCATAAGTTTGACAGGGTGGCGGTGGTGTCACGTGCTCGTCTCGGAGTCCGTCGTCGCTACCGCGACGACGTCTGCCTCGACTCGCGTAACCCTAAGTTAGACAGGGTGGCGGTGGTGTCACGTGCTCGTCTCGGCGTCCGTCGTCGCTACCGCGACGACGTCCGCCTCGGCTCGCTTAACCCTAAGTTAGACAGGGTGGCGGTGGTGTCACGTGCTCGTCTCGGCGTCCATCGTCGCTATCGTGACGACGTCCGCCTCGACTCGCTTAACCCTAAGTTAGACAGGGTGGCAGTGGTGTCACGTGCTTGTCTCGGCATCCGTCGTCGCTACCGCGACGACGTCCCCCTCGACTCGCGGAATCCTAAGATAGATAGGGTTGCGGTGGTGTCACGTGCTCGTCTCGGCGTCCGTCGTCGCTACCGCGACGACGTCCGCCTCGACTCACTTAACCCTAAGTTAGACAGAGTGGCAGTGGTGTCACGTGCTCGTCTCGACGTCCGCCTCGACTCGCGTGACCCTAAGACAGGGTGGCAGTGGTGCCACGTGCTCGTCTCGGCGTCCGTCGTCGCTACCGCGACGACGTCGGCCTCGACTCGCGTCACCCTAAATTAGACAGGGTGGCAGTGGTGCCACGTGCTCGTCTCGGCGTCCGTCGTCGCTACCGCGACGACGTCGGCCTCGACTCGCGTAGCCCTAAGTTAGACAGGGTGGCAGTGGTGTCACGTGCTCGTCTCGGCGTAAGTCGTAGGTACCGCGACGACGTCCGCCTCGACTCGCGTAACCCTAAGATAGACAGGGTGGCAGTGGTGTCACGTGCTCGTCTCTGCGTCCGTCGTCGCTACCGCGACGACGTCCGCCTCGACTCGCGTAAGCCTAAGATAGACAGGGTGGCAGTGGTGTCACGTGCTTGTCTCGGCATCCGTCGTCGCTACCGCGACGACGTCCCCCTCGACTCGCGGAATCCTAAGATAGACAGGGTTGCGTTGGTGTCACGTGCTCGTCTCGGCGTCCGTCGTCGCTACCGCGACGACGTCCGCCTCGACTCACTTAACCCTAAGTTAGACAGAGTGGCAGTGGTGTCACGTGCTCGTCTCGGCGTCCGTCGTCGCTACCGGGACGACGTCCGCATCGACTCGCGGGACCCTAAGACAGGGTGGCAGTGGTGCCACGTGCTCGTCTCGGCGTCCGTCGTCGCTACCGCGATGACGTCGGCCTCGACTCGCGTCACCCTAAGTTAGACAGGGTGGCAGTGGAGTCACGTGCTCGTCTCGGCGTCCGTCGTCGCTACCGCGACGACGTCCGCCTCGACTCGCGTAACCCTAAGATAGACAGGGTGGCCGTGGTGCCACATGCTCGTCACGGCGTCCGTCGTCGCTACCGCGATGACGTCCGCCTCGACTCGCGTAACCCAAAGACAGGATGGCAGTGGTGTCACGTGCTTGTTTCGGCGTCCGTCGTCGCTACCGTGATGACGTCCGCCTCGACTCGCGTATCCCTAAGTTAGATAGGGTGGGAGCGGTGTCACGTGCTCGTCTCGGCGTCTGTCGTCGCTACCGCGACGACGTCCGCCTCGACTCGCGTAACCCAAAGACAGGGTGGCAGTGGTGTCACGTGCTCGTCTCGGCGTCCGTCGTCGCTACCGCGACGACGTCCGCTTCGACTCGCCTAACCCTAAGATAGACAGGGTGGCAGTGGTGTCACATGCTCGTCTCGACGTCCGTCGTCGCTATCGCGACGACGTTTGCCTCGACTCGCTTAACCCTAAGTTAGACAGGGTGGCAGTGGTGTCACGTGCTCGTCTCGGCGTCCGTCGTCACTACCGCGATGACGTCCGCCTCGACTCACGTAACCCTAAGTTAGACAGGGTGGCACTGGTGTCACGTGCTCGTCTCGGCGTACGTGGTCGCTACCGCGACGGCGTCCGCCTCGACTCGCGTAACCCTAAGATAGACAGGGTGGCAGTGGTGTCACGTGCTCGTCTCAGCGTCCGTCGTCGCTACCGCGACGACGTTCGCCTTGACTCGCGTAACCCTAAGTTAGCCAGGGTGGCAGTGGTGTCACGTGCTCGTCTCGGCGTCCATCGTCGCTACCACGACGATGTCCGCCTCGACTCGCGTAACCCTAAGTTTACGACGTCCGCCTCGACTCGCGTAACCCTAAGATAGCCAGGGTGGCAGTGGTGTCACGTGCTTGTCTCGGCGTCCGTCGTCGCTACCACGACGACGTCCGGCTCGACTCGCGTAACCCTAAGTTAGCCAGGGTGGCAGTGGTGTCACGTGCTCGTCTCGGGGTCCGTCGTCGCTACCGCGACGACGTCCGCCTCGACTCTCGTAACCCTAAAATAGACAGGGTGGCAGCGGTGTCACGTGCTCGTCTCGGCGTCCGTCATCGCTACCGCGACGACGTCCGCCTCGACTCGCGTAACCCAAAGACAGGGTGGCAGTGGTGTCACGTGCTCGTCTCGGCGTCCGTCGTCGCTACCGCGACGACGTCCGCCTCGACTCGCCTAACCCTAAGATAGACAGGGTGGCAGTGGTGTCACATGCTCGTCTCGACGTCCGTCGTCGCTATCGCGACGACGTTTGCCTCGACTCGCTTAACCCTAAGTTAGACAGGGTGGCGGTGGTGTCACGTGCTCGTCTCGGAGTCCGTCGTCGCTACCGCGACGACGTCCGCCTCGACTCGCGTAACCCTAAGTTAGACAGGGTGGCGGTGGTGTCACGTGCTCGTCTCGGCGTCCGTCGTCGCTACCGTGACGACGTCCGCCTCGACTCGGGTAGCCCTAAGTTAGACAGGGTGGCCGTGGTGTCACGTGCTCGTCTCAACGTCCGTCGTCGCTACCGCAACGACGTTCGCCTCGACTAGCGTAACCCTAAGTTAGCCAGGGTGGCAGTGGTGTCACGTGCTCGTCTCGGCGTCCATCGTCGCTACCGTGACGACGTCCGCCTTGACTCGCTTAACCATAAGTTTGACAGGGTGGCGGTGGTGTCACGTGCTCGTCTCGGAGTCCGTCGTCGCTACCGCGACGACGTCTGCCTCGACTCGCGTAACCCTAAGTTAGACAGGGTGGCGGTGGTGTCACGTGCTCGTCTCGGCGTCCGTCGTCGCTACCGCGACGACGTCCGCCTCGGCTCGCTTAACCCTAAGTTAGACAGGGTGGCGGTGGTGTCACGTGCTCGTCTCGGCGTCCATCGTCGCTATCGTGACGACGTCCGCCTCGACTCGCTTAACCCTAAGTTAGACAGGGTGGCAGTGGTGTCACGTGCTTGTCTCGGCATCCGTCGTCGCTACCGCGACGACGTCCCCCTCGACTCGCGGAATCCTAAGATAGATAGGGTTGCGGTGGTGTCACGTGCTCGTCTCGGCGTCCGTCGTCGCTACCGCGACGACGTCCGCCTCGACTCACTTAACCCTAAGTTAGACAGAGTGGCAGTGGTGTCACGTGCTCGTCTCGACGTCCGCCTCGACTCGCGTGACCCTAAGACAGGGTGGCAGTGGTGCCACGTGCTCGTCTCGGCGTCCGTCGTCGCTACCGCGACGACGTCGGCCTCGACTCGCGTCACCCTAAATTAGACAGGGTGGCAGTGGTGCCACGTGCTCGTCTCGGCGTCCGTCGTCGCTACCGCGACGACGTCGGCCTCGACTCGCGTCACCCTAAATTAGACAGGGTGGCAGTGGTGTCACGTGCTCGTCTCGGCGTAAGTCGTAGCTACCGCGACGACGTCCGCCTCGACTCGCGTAACCCTAAGATAGACAGGGTGGCCGTGGTGCCACGTGCTCGTCACGGCGTCCGTCGTCGCTACCGCGACGACGTCCGCCTCGACTCGCGTAGCCCTAAGTTAGACAGGGTGGCAGTGGTGTCACGTGCTCGTCTCGGCGTAAGTCGTAGCTACCGCGACGACGTCCGCCTCGACTCGCGTAACCCTAAGATAGACAGGGTGGCAGTGGTGTCACGTGCTCGTCTCGGCGTCCGTCGTCGCTACCGCGACGACGTCCGCCTCGACTCGCGTAAGCCTAAGATAGACAGGGTGGCAGTGGTGTCACGTGCTTGTCTCGGCATCCGTCGTCGCTACCGCGAGGACGTCCCCCTCGACTCGCGGAATCCTAAGATAGACAGGGTTGCGGTGGTGTCACGTGCTCGTCTCGGCGTCCGTCGTCGCTACCGCGACGACGTCCGCCTCGACTCACTTAACCCTAAGTTAGACAGAGTGGCAGTGGTGTCACGTGCTCGTCTCGGCGTCCGTCGTCGCTACCGCGACGACGTCCGCATCGACTCGCGGGACCCTAAGACAGGGTGGCAGTGGTGCCACGTGCTCGTCTCGGCGTCCGTCGTCGCTACCGCGATGACGTCGGCCTCGACTCGCGTCACCCTAAGTTAGACAGGGTGGCAGTGGTGTCACGTGCTCGTCTCGGCGTCCGTCGTCGCTACCGCGACGACGTCCGCCTCGGCTCGCGTAACCCTAAGATAGACAGGGTGGCCGTGCTGCCACATGCTCGTCACGGCGTCCGTCGTCGCTACCGCGATGACGTCCGCCTCGACTCGCGTAACCCAAAGACAGGATGGCAGTGGTGTCACGTGCTTGTTTCGGCGTCCGTCGTCGCTACCGTGATGACGTCCGCCTCGACTCGCGTATCCCTAAGTTAGATAGGGTGGGAGCGGTGTCACGTGCTCGTCTCGGCGTCCGTCGTCGCTACCGCGACGACGTCCGCCTCGACTCGCGTAACCCAAAGACAGGGTGGCAGAGGTGTCACGTGCTCGTCTCGGCGTCCGTCGTCGCTACCGCGACGACGTCCACTTCGACTCGCCTAACCCTAAGATAGACAAGGTGGCAGTGGTGTCACATGCTCGTCTCGACGTCCGTCGTCGCTATCGCGACGACGTTTGCCTCGACTCGCTTAACCCTAAGTTAGACAGGGTGGCAGTGGTGTCACGTGCTCGTCTCGGCGTCCGTCGTCACTACCGCGATGACGTCCGCCTCGACTCACGTAACCCTAAGTTAGACAGGGTGGCACTGGTGTCACGTGCTCGTCTCGGCGTACGTGGTCGCTACCGCGACGGCGTCCGCCTCGACTCGCGTAACCCTAAGATAGACAGGGTGGCGGTGGTGTCACGTGCTCGTCTCGGAGTCCGTCGTCGCTACCGCGACGACGTCTGCCTCGACTCGCGTAACCCTAAGTTAGACAGGGTGGCGGTGGTGCCACGTGCTCGTCTCGGCGTAAGTCGTAGCTACCGCGACGACGTCCGCCTCGACTCGCGTAACCCTAAGATAGACAGGGTGGCCGTGGTGCCACGTGCTCGTCACGGCGTCCGTCGTCGCTACCGCGACGACATCCGCCTCGACTCGCGTAGCCCTAAGTTAAACAGGGTGGCAGTGGTGTCACGTGCTCGTCTCGGCGTAAGTCGTAGCTACCGCGACGACGTCCGCCTCGACTCGCGTAACCCTAAGATAGACAGGGTGGCAGTGGTGTCACATGCTCGTCTCGGCGTCCGTCGTCGCTACCGCGACGACGTCCGCCTCGACTCGCGTAAGCCTAAGATAGACAGGGTGGCAGTGGTGTCACGTGCTTGTCTCGGCATCCGTCGTCGCTACCGCGACGACGTCCCCCTCGACTCGCGGAATCCTAAGATAGACAGGGTTGCGGTGGTGTCACGTGCTCGTCTCGGCGTCCGTCGTCGCTACCGCGACGACGTCCGCCTCGACTCACTTAACCCTAAGTTAGACAGAGTGGCAGTGGTGTCACGTGCTCGTCTCGGCGTCCGTCGTCGCTACCGCGACGACGTCCGCATCGACTCGCGGGACCCTAAGACAGGGTGGCAGTGGTGCCACGTGCTCGTCTCGGCGTCCGTCGTCGCTACCGCGATGACGTCGGCCTCGACTCGCGTCACCCTAAGTTAGACAGGGTGGCAGTGGTGTCACGTGCTTGTCTCGGCGTCCGTCGTCGCTACCGCGACGACGTCCGCCTCGACTCGCGTAACCCTAAGATAGACAGGGTGGCCGTGGTGCCACATGCTCGTCACGGCGTCCGTCGTCTCTACCGCGATGACGTCCGCCTCGACTCGCGTAACCCAAAGACAGGATGGTAGTGGTGTCACGTGCATGTTTCGGCGTCCGTCGTCGCTACCGTGATGACGTCCGCCTCGACTCGCGTATCCCTAAGTTAGATAGGGTGGCAGCGGTGTCACGTGCTCGTCTCGGCGTCCGTCGTCGCTACCGCGACGACGTCCGCCTCGACTCGCGTAACCCAAAGACAGGGTGGCAGTGGTGTCACGTGCTCGTCTCGGCGTCCGTCGTCGCTACCGCGACGACGTCCGCCTCGACTCGCGTAACCCTAAGATAGACAGGGTGGCAGTGGTGTCACGTGCTCGTCTCGGCGTCCGTCGTCGCTACCGCGACGACGTCCGCCTCGACTCGCGTAAGCCTAAGATAGACAGGGTGGCAGTGGTGTCACGTGCTTGTCTCGGCATCCGTCGTCGCTACCGCGACGACGTCCCCCTCGACTCGCGGAATCCTAAGATAGACAGGGTTGCGTTGGTGTCACGTGCTCGTCTCGGCGTCCGTCGTCGCTACCACGACGACGTCCGCCTCGACTCACTTAACCCTAAGTTAGACAGAGTAGCAGTGGTGTCACGTGCTCGTCTCGACGTCCGCCTCGACTCGCGTGACCCTAAGACAGGGTGGCAGTGGTGCCACGTGCTCGTCTCGGCGTCCGTCGTCGCTACCGCGACGACGTCGGCCTCGACTCGCGTCACCCTAAGTTAGACAGGGTGGCAGTGGTGTCACGTGCTCGTCTCGGCGTAAGTCGTAGCTACCGCGACGACGTCCGCCTCGACTCGCGTAACCCTAAGATAGACAGGGTGGCCGTGGTGCCACGTGCTCGTCACGGCGTCCGTCGTCGCTACCGCGACGACATCCGCCTCGACTCGCGTAGCCCTAAGTTAAACAGGGTGGAAGTGGTGTCACGTGCTCGTCTCGGCGTAAGTCGTAGCTACCGCGACGACGTCCGCCTCGACTCGCGTAACCCTAAGATAGACAGGGTGGCAGTGGTGTCACATGCTCGTCTCGGCGTCCGTCGTCGCTACGGCGACGACGTCCGCCTCGACTCGCGTAAGCCTAAGATAGACAGGGTGGCAGTGGTGTCACGTGCTTGTCTCGGCATCCGTCGTCGCTACCGCGACGACGTCCCCCTCGACTCGCGGAATCCTAAGATAGACAGGGTTGCGGTGGTGTCACGTGCTCGTCTCGGCGTCCGTCGTCGCTACCGCGACGACGTCCGCCTCGACTCACTTAACCCTAAGTTAGACAGAGTGGCAGTGGTGTCACGTGCTCGTCTCGGCGTCCGTCGTCGCTACCGGGACGACGTCCGCATCGACTCGCGGGACCCTAAGACAGGGTGGCAGTGGTGCCATGTGCTCGTCTCGGCGTCCGTCGTCGCTACCGCGATGACGTCGGCCTCGACTCGCGTCACCCTAAGTTAGACAGGGTGGCAGTGGTGTCACGTGCTCGTCTCGGCGTCCGTCGTCGCTACCGCGACGACGTCCGCCTCGACTCGCGTAACCCTAAGATAGACAGGGTGGCCGTGGTGCCACATGCTCGTCACGGCGTCCGTCGTCGCTACCGCGATGACGTCCGCCTCGACTCGCGTAACCCAAAGACAGGATGGCAGTGGTGTCACGTGCTTGTTTTGGCGTCCGTCGTCGCTACCGTGATGACGTCCGCCTCGACTCGCGTATCCCTAAGTTAGATAGGGTGGCAGCGGTGTCACGTGCTCGTCTCGGCGTCTGTCGTCGCTACCGCGACGACGTCCGCCTCGACTCGCGTAACCCAAAGACAGGGTGGCAGTGGTGTCACGTGCTCGTCTCGGCGTCCGTCGTCGCTACCGCGACGACGTCCGCGTCGACTCGCCTAACCCTAAGATAGACAGGGTGGCAGTGGTGTCACATGCTCGTCTCGACGTCCGTCGTCGCTATCGCGACGACGTTTGCCTCGACTCGCTTAACCCTAAGTTAGACAGGGTGGCAGTGGTGTCACGTGCTCGTCTCGGCGTCCGTCGTCACTACCGCGATGACGTCCGCCTCGACTCACGTAACCCTAAGTTAGACAGGGTGGCACTGGTGTCACGTGCTCGTCTCGGCGTACGTGGTCGCTACCGCGACGGCGTCCGCCTCGACTCGCGTAACCCTAAGATAGACAGGGTGGCAGTGGTGTCACGTGCTCGTCTCAGCGTCCGTCGTCGCTACCGCGACGACGTTCGCCTTGACTCGCGTAACCCTAAGTTAGCCAGGGTGGCAGTGGTGTCACGTGCTCGTCTCGGCGTCCATCGTCGCTACCACGACGATGTCCGCCTCGACTCGCGTAACCCTAAGTTTACGACGTCCGCCTCGACTCGCGTAACCCTAAGATAGCCAGGGTGGCAGTGGTGTCACGTGCTTGTCTCGGCGTCCGTCGTCGCTACCACGACGACGTCCGGCTCGACTCGCGTAACCCTAAGTTAGCCAGGGTGGCAGTGGTGTCACGTGCTCGTCTCGGGGTCCGTCGTCGCTACCGCGACGACGTCCGCCTCGACTCTCGTAACCCTAAAATAGACAGGGTGGCAGCGGTGTCACGTGCTCGTCTCGGCGTCCGTCATCGCTACCGCGACGACGTCCGCCTCGACTCGCGTAACCCAAAGACAGGGTGGCAGTGGTGTCACGTGCTCGTCTCGGCGTCCGTCGTCGCTACCGCGACGACGTCCGCCTCGACTCGCCTAACCCTAAGATAGACAGGGTGGCAGTGGTGTCACATGCTCGTCTCGACGTCAGTCGTCGCTATCGCGACGACGTTTGCCTCGACTCGCTTAACCCTAAGTTAGACAGGGTGGCGGTGGTGTCACGTGCTCGTCTCGGAGTCCGTCGTCGCTACCGCGACGACGTCCGCCTCGACTCGCGTAACCCTAAGTTAGACAGGGTGGCGGTGGTGTCACGTGCTCGTCTCGGAGTCCGTCGTCGCTACCGCGACGACGTCCGCCTCGACTCGGGTAGCCCTAAGTTAGACAGGGTGGCCGTGGTGTCACGTGCTCGTCTCAACGTCCGTCGTCTCTACCGCAACGACGTTCGCCTCGACTAGCGTAACCCTAAGTTAGCCAGGGTGGCAGTGGTGTCACGTGCTCGTCTCGGCGTCCATCGTCGCTACCGTGACGACGTCCGCCTTGACTCGCTTAACCATAAGTTTGACAGGGTGGCGGTGGTGTCACGTGCTCGTCTCGGAGTCCGTCGTCGCTAACGCGACGATGTCTGCCTCGACTCGCGTAACCCTAAGTTAGACAGGGTGGCGGTGGTGTCACGTGCTCGTCTCGGCGTCCGTCGTCGCTACCGCGACGACGTCCGCCTCGGCTCGCTTAACCCTAAGTTAGACAGGGTGGCGGTGGTGTCACGTGCTCGTCTCGGCGTCCATCGTCGCTATCGTGACGACGTCCGCCTCGACTCACTTAACCCTAAGTTAGACAGGGTGGCAGTGGTGTCACGTGCTTGTCTCGGCATCCGTCGTCGCTACCGCGACGACGTCCCCCTCGACTCGCGGAATCCTAAGATAGACAGGGTTGCGGTGGTGTCACGTGCTCGTCTCGGCGTCCGTCGTCGCTACCGCGACGACGTCCGCCTCGACTCACTTAACCCTAAGTTAGACAGAGTGGCAGTGGTGTCACGTGCTCGTCTCGACGTCCGCCTCGACTCGCGTGACCCTAAGACAGGGTGGCAGTGGTGCCACGTGCTCGTCTCGGCGTCCGTCGTCGCTACCGCGACGACGTCGGCCTCGACTCGCGTCACCCTAAGTTAGACAGGGTGGCAGTGGTGTCACGTGCTCGTCTCGGCGTAAGTCGTAGCTACCGCGACGATGTCCGCCTCGACTCGCGTAACCCTAAGATAGACAGGGTGGCCGTGGTGCCACGTGCTCGTCACGGCGTCCGTCGTCGCTACCGCGACGACGTCCGCCTCGACTCGCGTAGCCCTAAGTTAGACAGGGTGGCAGTGGTGTCACGTGCTCGTCTCGGCGTAAGTCGTAGCTACCGCGACGACGTCCGCCTCGACTCGCGTAACCCTAAGATAGACAGGGTGGCAGTGGTGTCACGTGCTCGTCTCGGCGTCCGTCATCGCTACCGCGACGACGTCCGCCTCGACTCGCGTAAGCCTAAGATAGACAGGGTGGCAGTGGTGTCACGTGCTTGTCTCGGCATCCGTCGTCGCTACCGCGACGACGTCCCCCTCGACTCGCGGAATCCTAAGATAGACAGGGTTGCGGTGGTGTCACGTGCTCGTCTCGGCGTCCGTCGTCGCTACCGCGACGACGTCCGCCTCGACTCACTTAACCCTAAGTTAGACAGAGTGGCAGTGGTGTCACGTGCTCGTCTCGGCGTCCGTCGTCGCTACCGCGACGACGTCCGCATCGACTCGCGGGACCCTAAGACAGGGTGGCAGTGGTGCCACGTGCTCGTCTCGGCGTCCGTCGTCGCTACCGCGATGACGTCGGCCTCGACTCGCGTCACCCTAAGTTAGACAGGGTGGCAGTGGTGTCACGTGCTCGTCTCGGCGTCCGTCGTCGCTACCGCGACGACGTCCGCCTCGACTCGCGTATCCCTAAGATAGACAGGGTGGCCGTGGTGCCACATGCTCGTCACGGCGTCCGTCGTCGCTACCGCGATGACGTCCGCCTCGACTCGCGTAACCCAAAGACAGGATGGTAGTGGTGTCACGTGCTTGTTTCGGCGTCCGTCGTCGCTACCGTGATGACGTCCGCCTCGACTCGCGTATCCCTAAGTTAGATAGGGTGGCAGCGGTGTCACGTGCTCGTCTCGGCGTCCGTCGTCGCTACCGCGACGACGTCCGCCTCGACTCGTGTAACCCAAAGACAGGGTGGCAGTGGTGTCACGTGCTCGTCTCGGCGTCCGTCGTCGCTACCGCGACGACGTCCGCTTCGACTCGCCTAACCCTAAGATAGACAGGGTGGCAGTGGTGTCACATGCTCGTCTCGACGTCCGTCGTCGCTATCGCGACGACGTTTGCCTCGACTCGCTTAACCCTAAGTTAGACAGGGTGGCAGTGGTGTCACGTGCTCGTCTCGGCGTCCGTCGTCACTACCGCGATGACGTCCGCCTCGACTCACGTAACCCTAAGTTAGACAGGGTGGCACTGGTGTCACGTGCTCGTCTCGGCGTACGTGGTCGCTACCGCGACGGCGTCCGCCTCGACTCGCGTAACCCTAAGATAGACAGGGTGGCAGTGGTGTCACGTGCTCGTCTCAGCGTCCGTCGTCGCTACCGCGACGACATTCGCCTTGACTCGCGTAACCCTATGTTAGCCAGGGTGGCAGTGGTGTCACGTGCTCGTCTCGGCGTCCATCGTCGCTACCACGACGATGTCCGCCTCGACTCGCGTAACCCTAAGTTTACGACGTCCGCTTCGACTCGCGTAACCCTAAGATAGCCAGGGTGGCAGTGGTGTCACGTGCTTGTCTCGGCGTCCGTCGTCGCTACCACGACGACGTCCGGCTCGACTCGCGTAACCCTAAGTTAGCCAGGGTGGCAGTGGTGTCACGTGCTCGTCTCGGGGTCCGTCGTCGCTACCGCGACGACGTCCGCCTCGACTCTCGTAACCCTAAAATAGACAGGGTGGCAGCGGTGTCACATGCTCGTCTCGGCATCCGTCATCGCTACCGCGACGACGTCCGCCTCGACTCGCGTAACCCAAAGACAGGGTGGCAGTGGTGTCACGTGCTCGTCTCGGCGTCCGTCGTCGCTACCGCGACGACGTCCGCCTCGACTCGCCTAACCCTAAGATAGACAGGGTGGCAGTGGTGTCACATGCTCGTCTCGACGTCCGTCGTCGCTATCGCGACGACGTTTGCCTCGACTCGCTAAACCCTAAGTTAGACAGGGTGGCGGTGGTGTCACGTGCTCGTCTCGGAGTCCGTCGTCGCTACCGCGACGACGTCCGCCTCGACTCGCGTAACCCTAAGTTAGACAGGGTGGCGGTGGTGTCACGTGCTCGTCTCGGCGTCCGTCGTCGCTACCGCGACGACGAACGCCTCGACTCGGGTAGCCCTAAGTTAGACAGGGTGGCCGTGGTGTCACGTGCTCGTCTCAACGTCCGTCGTCGCTACCGCAACGACGTTCGCCTCGACTAGCGTAACCCTAAGTTAGCCAGGGTGGCAGTGGTGTCACGTGCTCGTCTCGGCGTCCATCGTCGCTACCGTGACGATGTCCGCCTCGACTCGCTTAACCATAAGTTTGACAGGGTGGCGGTGGTGTCACGTGCTCGTCTCGGAGTCCGTCATCGCTACCGCGACGACGTCTGCCTCGACTCGCGTAACCCTAAGTTAGACAGGGTGGCGGTGGTGTCACGTGCTCGTCTCGGCATCCGTCGTCGCTACCGCGACGACGTCCGCCTCGGCTCGCTTAACCCTAAGTTAGACAGGGTGGCGGTGGTGTCACGTGCTCGTCTCGGCGTCCATCGTCGCTATCGTGACGACGTCCGCCTCGACTCGCTTAACCCTAAGTTAGACAGGGTGGCAGTGGTGTCACGTGCTTGTCTCGGCATCCGTCGTCGCTACCGCGACGACGTCCCCCTCGACTCGTGGAATCCTAAGATAGACAGGGTTGCGGTGGTGTCACGTGCTCGTCTCGGCGTCCGTCGTCGCTACCGCGACGACGTCCGCCTCGACTCACTTAACCCTAAGTTAGACAGAGTGGCAGTGGTGTCACGTGCTCGTCTCGACGTCCGCCTCGACTCGCGTGACCCTAAGACAGGGTGGCAGTGGTGCCACGTGCTCGTCTCGGCGTCCGTCGTCGCTACCGCGACGACGTCGGCCTCGACTCGCGTCACCCTAAGTTAGACAGGGTGGCAGTGGTGTCACGTGCTCGTCTCGGCATAAGTCGTAGCTACCGCGACGACGTCCGCCTCGACTAGCGTAACCCTAAGATAGACAGGGTGGCCGTGGTGCCACGTGCTCGTCACGGCGTCCGTCGTCGCTACCGCGACGACATCCGCCTCGACTCGCGTAGCCCTAAGTTAGACAGGGTGGCAGTGGTGTCACGTGCTCGTCTCGGCGTAAGTCGTAGCTACCGCGACGACGTCCGCCTCGACTCGCGTAACCCTAAGATAGACAGGGTGGCAGTGGTGTCACATGCTCGTCTCGGCGTCCGTCGTCGCTACCGCGACGACGTCCGCCTCGACTCGCGTAAGCCTAAGATAGACAGGGTGGCAGTGGTGTCACGTGCTTGTCTCGGCATCCGTCGTCGCTACCGCGATGACGTCCCCCTCGACTCGCGGAATCCTAAGATAGACAGGGTTGCGGTGGTGTCACGTGCTCGTCTCGGCGTCCGTCGTCGCTACCGCGACGACGTCCGCCTCGACTCACTTAACCCTAAGTTAGACAGAGTGGCAGTGGTGTCACGTGCTCGTCTCGGCGTCCGTCGTCGCTACCGCGACGACGTCCGCATCGACTCGCGGGACCCTAAGACAGGGTGGTAGTGGTGCCACGTGCTCGTCTCGGCGTCCGTCGTCGCTACCGCGATGACGTCGGCCTCGACTCGCGTTACCCTAAGTTAGACCGGGTGGCAGTGGTGTCACGTGCTTGTCTCGGCGTCCGTCGTCGCTACCGCGACGACGTCCGCCTCGACTCGCGTAACCCTAAGATAGACAGGGTGGCCGTGGTGCCACATGCTCGTCACGGCGTCCGTCGTCTCTACCGTGATGACGTCCGCCTCGACTCGCGTAACCCAAAGACAGGATGGCAGTGGTGTCACGTGCTTGTTTCGGCATCCGTCGTCGCTACCGTGATGACGTCCGCCTCGACTCGCGTATCCCTAAGTTAGATAGGGTGGCAGCGGTGTCACGTGCTCGTCTCGGCGTCCGTCGTCGCTACCGCGACGACGTCCGCCTCGACTCGCCTAACCCTAAGATAGACAGGGTGGCAGTGGTGTCACATGCTCGTCTCGACGTCCGTCGTCGCTATCGCGACGACGTTTGCCTCGACTCGCTTAACCCTAAGTTAGACAGGGTGGCAGTGGTGTCACGTGCTCGTCTCGGCGTCCGTCGTCACTACCGCGATGACATCCGCCTCGACTCACGTAACCCTAAGTTAGACAGGGT
Organism: Elymus sibiricus; assembly: GCA_039707655.1. Classification (NCBI taxonomy): domain Eukaryota; kingdom Viridiplantae; phylum Streptophyta; class Magnoliopsida; order Poales; family Poaceae; genus Elymus; species Elymus sibiricus. Next base: position 192,839,600 of record CM077676.1, on the reverse strand, counting down.
GGCACTGGTGTCACGTGCTCGTCTCGGCGTACGTGGTCGCTACCGCGACGGCGTCCGCCTCGACTCGCGTAACCCTAAGATAGACAGGGTGGCAGTGGTGTCACGTGCTCGTCTCAGCGTCCGTCGTCGCTACCGCGACGACGTTCGCCTTGACTCGCGTAACCCTAAGTTAGCCAGGGTGGTAGTGGTGTCACGTGCTCGTCTCGGCGTCCATCGTCGCTACCACGACGATGTCCGCCTCGACTCGCGTAACCCTAAGTTTACGACGTCCGCCTCGACTCGCGTAACCCTAAGATAGCCAGGGTGGCAGTGGTGTCACGTGCTTGTCTCGGCGTCCGTCGTCGCTACCACGACGACGTCCGGCTCGACTCGCGTAACCCTAAGTTAGCCAGGGTGGCAGTGGTGTCACGTGCTCGTCTCGGGGTCCGTCGTCGCTACCGCGGCGACGTCCGCCTCGACTCTCGTAACCCTAAAATAGACAGGGTGGCAGCGGTGTCACGTGCTCGTCTCGGCGTCCGTCATCGCTACCGCGACGACGTCCGCCTCGACTCGCGTAACCCAAAGACAGGGTGGCAGTGGTGTCACGTGCTCGTCTCGGCGTCCGTCGTCGCTACCGCGACGACGTCCGCCTCGACTCGCCTAACCCTAAGTTAGACAGGGTGGCGGTGGTGTCACGTGCTCGTCTCGGAGTCCGTCGTCGCTACCGCGACGACGTCCGCCTCGACTCGCGTAACCCTAAGTTAGACAGGGTGGCGGTGGTGTCACGTGCTCGTCTCGGCGTCCGTCGTCGCTACCGCAACGACGTCCGCCTCGACTCGGGTAGCCCTAAGTTAGACAGGGTGGCCGTGGTGTCACGTGCTCGTCTCAACGTCCGTCGTCGCTACCGCAACGACGTTCGCCTCGACTAGCGTAACCCTAAGTTAGCCAGGGTGGCAGTGGTGTCACGTGCTCGTCTCGGCGTCCATCGTCGCTACCGTGACGACGTCCGCCTCGACTCGCTTAACGATAAGTTAGACAGGGTGGCGGTGGTGTCACGTGCTCGTCTCGGAGTCCGTCGTCGCTACCGCGACGACGTCCGCCTCGACTCGCGTAACCCTAAGTTAGACAGGGTGGCGGTGGTGTCACGTGCTCGTCTCGGCGTCCGTCGTCTCTACCGCGACGACGTCCGCCTCGACTCGGGTAGCCCTAAGTTAGACAGGGTGGCCGTGGTGTCACGTGCTCGTCTCAACGTCCATCGTCGCTACCGCAACGACGTTCGCCTCGACTAGCGTAACCCTAAGTTAGCCAGGGTGGCAGTGGTGTCACGTGCTCGTCTCGGCGTCCATCGTCTCTACCGTGACGTCGTCCGCCTCGACTCGCTTAACCATAAGTTAGACAGGGTGGCGGTGGTGTCACGTGCTCGTCTCGGAGTCCGTCGTCGCTACCGCGACGACGTCCGCCTCGACTCGCGTAACCCTAAGTTAGACAGGGTGGCGGTGGTGTCACGTGCTCGACTCGGCGTCCGTCGTCGCTACCGCGACTACGTCCGCCTCGGCTCGCTTAACCCTAAGTTAGACAGGGTGGCGGTGGTGTCACGTGCTCGTCTCGGCGTCCATCGTCGCTACCGTGACGACGTCCGCCTCGACTCGCTTAACCCTAAGTTAGACAGGGTGGCGGTGGTGTTTCGTGCTCGTCTCGGAGTCCGTCGTCGCTACCGCGACGACGTCCGCCTCGACTCGCGTAACCCTAAGTTAGACAGGGTGGCGGTGGTGTCACGTGCTCGTCTCGGCGTCCGTCGTCGCTACCGCGACGACGTCCGCCTCGGCTCGCTTAACCCTAAGTTAGACAGGGGTGGCGGTGGTGTCACGTGCTCGTCTCGGCGTCCGTCGTCGCTACCGTGACGACGTCCACCTCGACTCGCGTAGCCCTAAGTTAGACAGGGTGGCCGTGGTGTCACGTGCTCGTCTCAGCTTTGTCGTCGCTACCGCGACGACATTCGCCTCGACTCGCGTAACCCTAAGTTAGACAGGGTGGCAGTGGTGTCACGTGCTCGTCTCAACGTCCGTCGTCGCTACCGCGACGACGTCCGCCTCGACTCGCGTAACCCTAAAATAGACAGGGTGGCAGTGGTGTCACGTGCTCGTCTCGGCGTCCGTCGTCGCTACCGCGATGACGTCCGCCTCGACTCGCTTAACCCTAAGTTAGACAGGGGTGGCGGTGGTGTCACGTGCTCGTCTCGGCGTCCGTCGTCGCTACCGCGACGACGTCCGCCTCGACTCGCGTAGCCCTAAGTTAGACAGGGTGGCCGTGGTGTCACGTGCTCGTCTCGGCTTCCGTCGTCGCTACCGCGACGACGTTCGCCTCGACTCGCGTAACCCTAAGTTAGACAGGGTGACAGTGGTGTCACGTGCTTGTCTCAACGTCCGTCGTCGCTACCGCGATGACGTCCGCCTCGACTCACGTAACCCTAAGTTAGACAGGGTGGCAGTGGTGTCACGTGGTCGTCTCGGCGTCCGTCGTCGCTACCGCGACGACGTCCGCCTCGACTCGCATAACTCTAAGTTAGCCAGGGTGGCAACGGTGTCACCCTAAGTTAGACAGGGTGGCGGTGGTGCCACGTGCTCGTCTCGGCGTCCGTCGTCGCTACCGCGATGACGTCGGCCTCGACTCGCGTCACCCTAAGTTAGACAGGGTGGCAGTGGTGTCACGTGCTTGTCTCGGCGTCCGTCGTCGCTACCGCGACGACGTCCGCCTCGACTCGCGTAACCCTAAGATAGACAGGGTGGCCGTGGTGCCACATGCTCGTCACGGCGTCCGTCGTCTCTACCGCGATGACATCCGCCTCGACTCGCGTAACCCAAAGACAGGATGGCAGTGGTGTCACGTGCTTGTTTCGGCGTCCGTCGTCGCTACCGTGATGACGTCCGCCTCGACTCGCGTATCCCTAAGTTAGATAGGGTGGCAGCGGTGTCACGTGCTCGTCTCGGCGTCCGTCGTCGCTACCGCGACGACGTCCGCCTCGACTCGCGTAACCCAAAGACAGGGTGGCAGTGGTGTCACGTGCTCGTCTCGGCGTCCGTCGTCGCTACCGCGACGACGTCCGCCTCGACTCGCGTAACCCTAAGATAGACAGGGTGGCAGTGGTCTCATGTGCTCGTCTCGGCATCCGTCGTCGCTACCGCGACGACGTCCGCCTCGACTCGCGTAAGCCTAAGATAGACAGGGTGGCAGTGGTGTCACGTGCTTGTCTCGGCATCCGTCGTCGCTACCGCGACGACGTCCCCCTCGACTCGCGGAATCCTAAGATAGACAGGGTTGCGTTGGTGTCACGTGCTCGTCTCGGCGTCCGTCGTCGCTACCACGACGACGTCCGCCTCGACTCACTTAACCCTAAGTTAGACAGAGTGGCAGTGGTGTCACGTGCTCGTCTCGGCGTCCGTCGTCGCTACCGGGACGACGTCCGCATCGACTCGCGGGACCCTAAGACAGGGTGGCAGTGGTGCCACGTGCTCGTCTCGGCGTCCGTCGTCGCTACCGCGATGACGTCGGCCTCGACTCGCGTCACCCTAAGTTAGATAGGGTGGCAGTGGTGTCACGTGCTCGTCTCGGCGTCCGTCGTCGCTACCGCGACGACGTCCGCCTCGACTCGCGTAACCCTAAGATAGACAGGGTGGCCGTGGTGCCACATGCTCGTCACGGCGTCCGTCGTCGCTACCGCGATGACGTCCGCCTCGACTCGCGTAACCCAAAGACAGGATGGCAGTGGTGTCACGTGCTTGTTTCGGCGTCCGTCGTCGCTACCGTGATGACGTCCGCCTCGACTCGCGTATCCCTAAGTTAGATAGGGTGGCAGCGGTGTCACGTGCTCGTCTCGGCGTCTGTCGTCGCTACCGCGACGACGTCCGCCTCGACTCGCGTAACCCAAAGACAGGGTGGCAGTGGTGTCACGTGCTCGTCTCGGCGTCCGTCGTCGCTACCGCGACGACGTCCGCTTCGACTCGCCTAACCCTAAGATAGAAAGGGTGGCAGTGGTGTCACATGCTTGTCTCGACGTCCGTCGTCGCTATCGCGACGACGTTTGCCTCGACTCGCTTAACCCTAAGTTAGACAGGGTGGCAGTGGTGTCACGTGCTCGTCTCGGCGTCCGTCGTCACTACCGCGATGACGTCCGCCTCGACTCACGTAACCCTAAGTTAGACAGGGTGGCACTGGTGTCACGTGCTCGTCTCGGCGTACGTGGTCGCTACCGCGACGGCGTCCGCCTCGACTCGCGTAACCCTAAGATAGACAGGGTGGCAGTGGTGTCACGTGCTCGTCTCAGCGTCCGTCGTCGCTACCGCGACGACGTTCGCCTTGACTCGCGTAACCCTAAGTTAGCCAGGGTGGCAGTGGTGTCACGTGCTCGTCTCGGCGTCCATCGTCGCTACCACGACGATGTCCGCCTCGACTCGCGTAACCCTAAGTTTACGACGTCCGCCTCGACTCGCGTAACCCTAAGATAGCCAGGGTGGCAGTGGTGTCACGTGCTTGTCTCGGCGTCCGTCGTCGCTACCACGACGACGTCCGGCTCGACTCGCGTAACCCTAAGTTAGCCAGGGTGGCAGTGGTGTCACGTGCTCGTCTCGGGGTCCGTCGTCGCTACCGCGATGACGTCGGCCTCGACTCGCGTAACCCTAAGATAGACAGGGTGGCAGTGGTGCCACGTGCTCGTCTCGGCGTCCGTCGTCGCTACCGCGATGACGTCGGCCTCGACTCGCGTCACCCTAAGTTAGACAGGGTGGCAGTGGTGTCACGTGCTTGTCTCGGCGTCCGTCGTCGCTACCGCGACGACGTCCGCCTCGACTCGCGTAACCCTAAGATAGACAGGGTGGCCGTGGTGCCACATGCTCGTCACGGCGTCCGTCGTCTCTACCGCGATGACGTCCGCCTCGACTCGCGTAACCCAAAGACAGGATGGCAGTGGTGTCACGTGCTTGTTTCGGCGTCCGTCGTCGCTACCGTGATGACGTCTGCCTCGACTCGCGTATCCCTAAGTTAGATAGGGTGGCAGCGGTGTCACGTGCTCGTCTCGGCGTCCGTCGTCGCTACCGCGACGACGTCCGCCTCGACTCGCGTAACCCAAAGACAGGGTGGCAGTGGTGTCACGTGCTCGTCTCGGCGTCCGTCGTCGCTACCGCGACGACGTCCGCCTCGACTCGCGTAACCCTAAGATAGACAGGGTGGCAGTGGTGTCACGTGCTCGTCTCGGCGTCCGTCGTCGCTACCGCGACGACGTCCGCCTCGACTCGCGTAAGCCTAAGATAGACAGGGTGGCAGTGGTGTCACGTGCTTGTCTCGGCATCCGTCGTCGCTACCGCGACGACGTCCCCCTCGACTCGCGGAATCCTAAGATAGACAGGGTTGCGTTGGTGTCACGTGCTCGTCTCGGCGTCCGTCGTCGCTACCGCGACGACGTCCGCCTCGACTCACTTAACCCTAAGTTAGACAGAGTGGCAGTGGTGTCACGTGCTCGTCTCGGCGTCCGTCGTCGCTACCGGGACGACGTCCGCATCGACTCGCGGGACCCTAAGACAGGGTGGCAGTGGTGCCACGTGCTCGTCTCGGCGTCCGTCGTCGCTACCGCGATGACGTCGGCCTCGACTCGCGTCACCCTAAGTTAGACAGGGTGGCAGTGGTGTCACGTGCTCGTCTCGGCGTCCGTCGTCGCTACCGCGACGACGTCCGCCTCGACTCGCGTAACCCTAAGATAGACAGGGTGGCCGTGGTGCCACATGCTCGTCACGGCGTCCGTCGTCGCTACCGCGATGACGTCCGCCTCGACTCGCGTAACCCAAAGACAGGATGGCAGTGGTGTCACGTGCTTGTTTCGGCGTCCGTCGTCGCTACCGTGATGACGTCCGCCTCGACTCGCGTATCCCTAAGTTAGATAGGGTGGCAGCGGTGTCATGTGCTCGTCTCGGCGTCTGTCGTCGCTACCGCGACGACGTCCGCCTCGACTCGCGTAACCCAAAGACAGGGTGGCAGTGGTGTCACGTGCTCGTCTCGGCGTCCGTCATCGCTACCGCGACGACGTCCGCTTCGACTCGCCTAACCCTAAGATAGACAGGGTGGCAGTGGTGTCACATGCTTGTCTCGACGTCCGTCGTCGCTATCGCGACGACGTTTGCCTCGACTCGCTTAACCCTAAGTTAGACAGGGTGGCAGTGGTGTCACGTGCTCGTCTCGGCGTCCGTCGTCACTACCGCGATGACGTCCGCCTCGACTCACGTAACCCTAAGTTAGACAGGGTGGCACTGGTGTCACGTGCTCGTCTCGGCGTACGTGGTCGCTACCGCGACGGCGTCCGCCTCGACTCGCGTAACCCTAAGATAGACAGGGTGGCAGTGGTGTCACGTGCTCGTCTCAGCGTCCGTCGTCGCTACCGCGACGACGTTCGCCTTGACTCGCGTAACCCTAAGTTAGCCAGGGTGGCAGTGGTGTCACGTGCTCGTCTCGGCGTCCATCGTCGCTACCACGACGATGTCCGCCTCGACTCGCGTAACCCTAAGTTTACGACGTCCGCCTCGACTCGCGTAACCCTAAGATAGCCAGGGTGGCAGTGGTGTCACGTGCTTGTCTCGGCGTCCGTCGTCGCTACCACGACGACGTCCGGCTCGACTCGCGTAACCCTAAGTTAGCCAGGGTGGCAGTGGTGTCACGTGCTCGTCTCGGGGTCCGTCGTCGCTACCGCGACGACGTCCGCCTCGACTCTCGTAACCCTAAAATAGACAGGGTGGCAGCGGTGTCACGTGCTCGTCTCGGCGTCCGTCATCGCTACCGCGACGACGTCCGCCTCGACTCGCGAAACCCAAAGACAGGGTGGCAGTGGTGTCACGTGCTCGTCTCGGCGTCCGTCGTCGCTACCGCGACGACGTCCGCCTCGACTCGCCTAACCCTAAGATAGACAGGGTGGCAGTGGTGTCACATGCTCGTCTCGACGTCAGTCGTCGCTATCGCGACGACGTTTGCCTCGACTCGCTTAACCCTAAGTTAGACAGGGTGGCGGTGGTGTCACGTGCTCGTCTCGGAGTCCGTCGTCGCTACCGCGACGACGTCCGCCTCGACTCGCGTAACCCTAAGTTAGACAGGGTGGCGGTGGTGTCACGTGCTCGTCTCGGCGTCCGTCGTCGCTACCGCGACGACGTCCGCCTCGACTCGGGTAGCCCTAAGTTAGACAGGGTGGCCGTGGTGTCACGTGCTCGTCTCAACGTCCGTCGTCGCTACCGCAACGACGTTCGCCTCGACTAGCGTAACCCTAAGTTAGCCAGGGTGGCAGTGGTGTCACGTGCTCGTCTCGGCGTCCATCGTCGCTACCGTGACGACGTCCGCCTTGACTCGCTTAACCATAAGTTTGACAGGGTGGCGGTGGTGTCACGTGCTCGTCTCGGAGTCCGTCGTCGCTACCGCGACGATGTCTGCCTCGACTCGCGTAACCCTAAGTTAGACAGGGTGGCGGTGGTGTCACGTGCTCGTCTCGGCGTCCGTCGTCGCTACCGCGACGACGTCCGCCTCGGCTCGCTTAACCCTAAGTTAGACAGGGTGGCGGTGGTGTCACGTGCTTGTCTCGGCGTCCATCGTCGCTATCGTGACGACGTCCGCCTCGACTCGCTTAACCCTAAGTTAGACAGGGTGGCAGTGGTGTCACGTGCTTGTCTCGGCATCCGTCGTCGCTACCGCGACGACGTCCCCCTCGACTCGCGGAATCCTAAGATAGACAGGGTTGCGGTGGTGTCACGTGCTCGTCTCGGCGTCCGTCGTCGCTACCGCGACGACGTCCGCCTCGACTCACTTAACCCTAAGTTAGACAGAGTGGCAGTGGTGTCACGTGCTCGTCTCGACGTCCGCCTCGACTCGCGTGACCCTAAGACAGGGTGGCAGTGGTGCCACGTGCTCGTCTCGGTGTCCGTCGTCGCTACCGCGACGACGTTGGCCTCGACTCGCGTCACCCTAAGTTAGACAGGGTGGCAGTGGTGTCACGTGCTCGTCTCGGCGTAAGTCGTAGCTACCGCGATGACGTCCGCCTCGACTCGCGTAACCCTAAGATAGACAGGGTGGCCGTGGTGCCACGTGCTCGTCACGGCGTCCGTCGTCGCTACCGCGACGACGTCCGCCTCGACTCGCGTAGCCCTAAGTTAGACAGGGTGGCAGTGGTGTCACGTGCTCGTCTCGGCGTAAGTCGTAGCTACCGCGACGACGTCCGCCTCGACTCGTGTAACCCTAAGATAGACAGGGTGGCAGTGGTGTCACGTGCTCGTCTCGGCGTCCGTCGTCGCTACCGCGACGACGTCCGCCTCGACTCGCGTAAGCCTAAGATAGACAGGGTGGCAGTGGTGTCACGTGCTTGTCTCGGCATCCGTCGTCGCTACCGCGACGACGTCCCCCTCGACTCGCGGAATCCTAAGATAGACAGGGTTGCGGTGGTGTCACGTGCTCGTCTCGGCGTCCGTCGTCGCTACCGCGACGACGTCCGCCTCGACTCACTTAACCCTAAGTTAGACAGAGTGGCAGTGGTGTCACGTGCTCGTCTCGGCGTCCGTCGTCGCTACCGCGACGACGTCCGCATCGACTCGCGGGACCCTAAGACAGGGTGGCAGTGGTGCCACGTGCTCGTCTCGGCGTCCGTCGTCGCTACCGCGATGACGTCGGCCTCAACTCGCGTCACCCTAAGTTAGACAGGGTGGCAGTGGTGTCACGTGCTCGTCTCGGCGTCCGTCGTCGCTACCGCGACGACGTCCGCCTCGACTCGCGTAACCCTAAGATAGACAGGGTGGCCGTGGTGCCACATGCTCGTCACGGCGTCCGTCGTCGCTACCGCGATGACGTCCGCCTCGACTCGCGTAACCCAAAGACAGGATGGCAGTGGTGTCACGTGCTTGTTTCGGCGTCCGTCGTCGCTACCGTGATGACGTCCGCCTCGACTCGCGTATCCCTAAGTTAGATAGGGTGGCAGCGGTGTCACCTGCTCGTCTCGGCGTCCGTCGTCGCTACCGCGACGACGTCCGCCTCGACTCGCGTAACCCAAAGACAGGGTGGCAGTGGTGTCACGTGCTCGTCTCGGCGTCCGTCGTCGCTACCGCGACGACGTCCGCTTCGACTCGCCTAACCCTAAGATAGACAGGGTGGCAGTGGTGTCACATGCTCGTCTCGACGTCCGTCGTCGCTATCGCGACGACGTTTGCCTCGACTCGCTTAACCCTAAGTTAGACAGGGTGGCAGTGGTGTCACGTGCTCGTCTCGGCATCCGTCGTCACTACCGCGATGACGTCCGCCTCGACTCACGTAACCCTAAGTTAGACAGGGTGGCACTGGTGTCACGTGCTCGTCTCGGCGTACGTGGTCGCTACCGCGACGGCGTCCGCCTCGACTCGCGTAACCCTAAGATAGACAGGGTGGCAGTGGTGTCACGTGCTCGTCTCAGCGTCCGTCGTCGCTACCGCGATGACGTTCGCCTTGACTCGCGTAACCCTATGTTAGCCAGGGTGGCAGTGGTGTCACGTGCTCGTCTCGGCGTCCATCGTCACTACCACGACGATGTCCGCCTCGACTCGCGTAACCCTAAGTTTACGACGTCCGCTTCGACTCGCGTAACCCTAAGATAGCCAGGGTGGCAGTGGTGTCACGTGCTTGTCTCGGCGTCCGTCGTCGCTACCACGACGACGTCCGGCTCGACTCGCGTAACCCTAAGTTAGCCAGGGTGGCAGTGGTGTCACGTGCTCGTCTCGGGGTCCGTCGTCGCTACCGCGACGACGTCCGCCTCGACTCTCGTAACCCTAAAATAGACAGGGTGGCAGCGGTGTCACGTGCTCGTCTCGGCGTCCGTCATCGCTACCGCGACGACGTCCGCCTCGAGTCGCGTAACCCAAAGACAGGGTGGCAGTGGTGTCACGTGCTCGTCTCGGCGTCCGTCGTCGCTACCGCGACGACGTCCGCCTCGACTCGCCTAACCCTAAGATAGACAGGGTGGCAGTGGTGTCACATGCTCGTCTCGACGTCCGTCGTCGCTATCGCGACGACGTTTGCCTCGACTCGCTTAACCCTAAGTTAGACAGGGTGCCGGTGGTGTCACGTGCTCGTCTCGGAGTCCGTCGTCGCTACCGCGACGACGTCCGCCTCGACTCGCGTAACCCTAAGTTAGACAGGGTGGCGGTGGTGTCACGTGCTCGTCTCGGCGTCCGTCGTCGCTACCGCGACGACGTCCGCCTCGACTCGGGTAGCCCTAAGTTAGACAGGGTGGCCGTGGTGTCACGTGCTCGTCTCAACGTCCGTCGTCGCTACCGCAACGACGTTCGCCTCGACTAGCGTAACCCTAAGTTAGCCAGGGTGGCAGTGGTGTCACGTGCTCGTCTCGGCGTCCATCGTCGCTACCGTGACGATGTCCGCCTCGACTCGCTTAACCATAAGTTTGACAGGGTGGCGGTGGTGTCACGTGCTCGTCTCGGAGTCCGTCATCGCTACCGCGACGACGTCTGCCTCGACTCGCGTAACCCTAAGTTAGACAGGGTGGCGGTGGTGTCACGTGCTCGTCTCGGCATCCGTCGTCGCTACCGCGACGACGTCCGCCTCGGCTCTCTTAACCCTAAGTTAGACAGGGTGGCGGTGGTGTCACGTGCTCGTCTCGGCGTCCATCGTCGCTATCGTGACGACGTCCGCCTCGACTCGCTTAACCCTAAGTTAGACAGGGTGGCAGTGGTGTCACGTGCTTGTCTCGGCATCCGTCGTCGCTACCGCGACGACGTCCCCCTCGACTCGCGGAATCCTAAGATAGACAGGGTTGCGGTGGTGTCACGTGCTCGTCTCGGCGTCCGTCGTCGCTACCGCGACGACGTCCGCCTCGACTCACTTAACCCTAAGTTAGACAGAGTGGCAGTGGTGTCACGTGCTCGTCTCGACGTCCGCCTCGACTCGCGTGACCCTAAGACAGGGTGGCAGTGGTGCCACGTGCTCGTCTCGGCGTCCGTCGTCGCTACCGCGACGACGTCGGCCTCGACTCGCGTCACCCTAAGTTAGACAGGGTGGCAGTGGTGTCACGTGCTCGTCTCGGCATAAGTCGTAGCTACCGCGACGACGTCCGCCTCGACTCGCGTAACCCTAAGATAGACAGGGTGGCCGTGGTGCCACGTGCTCGTCACGGCGTCCGTCGTCGCTACCGCGACGACATCCGCCTCGACTCGCGTAGCCCTAAGTTAGACAAGGTGGCAGTGGTGTCACGTGCTCGTCTCGGCGTAAGTCGTAGCTACCGCGACGACGTCCGCCTCGACTCGCGTAACCCTAAGATAGACAGGGTGGCAGTGGTGTCACATGCTCGTCTCGGCGTCCGTCGTCGCTACCGCGACGACGTCCGCCTCGACTCGCGTAAGCCTAAGATAGACAGGGTGGCAGTGGTGTCACGTGCTTGTCTCGGCATCCGTCGTCGCTACCGCGACGACGTCCCCCTCGACTCGCGGAATCCTAAGATAGACAGGGTTGCGGTGGTGTCACGTGCTCGTCTCGGCGTCCGTCGTCGCTACCGCGACGACGTCCGCCTCGACTCACTTAACCCTAAGTTAGACAGAGTGGCAGTGGTGTCACGTGCTCGTCTCGGCGTCCGTCGTCGCTACCGCGACGACGTCCGCATCGACTCGCGGGACCCTAAGACAGGGTGGCAGTGGTGCCACGTGCTCGTCTCGGCGTCCGTCGTCGCTACCGCGATGACGTCGGCCTCGACTCGCGTCACCCTAAGTTAGACAGGGTGGCAGTGGTGTCACGTGCTTGTCTCGGCGTCCGTCGTCGCTACCGCGACGACGTCCGCCTCGACTCGCGTAACCCTAAGATAGACAGGGTGGCCGTGGTGCCACATGCTCGTCACGGCGTCCGTCGTCTCTACCGCGATGACGTCCGCCTCGACTCGCGTAACCCAAAGACAGGATGGCAGTGGTGTCACGTGCTTGTTTCGGCGTCCGTCGTCGCTACCGTGATGACGTCCGCCTCGACTCGCGTATCCCTAAGTTAGATAGGGTGGCAGCGGTGTCACGTGCTCGTCTCGGCGTCCGTCGTCGCTACCGCGACGACGTCCGCCTCGACTCGCGTAACCCAAAGACAGGGTGGCAGTGGTGTCACGTGCTCGTCTCGGCGTCCGTCATCGCTACCGCGACGACGTCCGCCTCGACTCGCGTAACCCAAAGACAGGGTGGCAGTGGTGTCACATGCTCGTCTCGACGTCCGTCGTCGCTATCGCGACGACGTTTGCCTCGACTCGCTTAACCCTAAGTTAGACAGGGTGGCAGTGGTGTCACGTGCTCGTCTCGGCGTCCGTCGTCACTACCGCGATGACGTCCGCCTCGACTCACGTAACCCTAAGTTAGACAGGGTGGCACTGGTGTCACGTGCTCGTCTCGGCGTACGTGGTCGCTACCGCGACGGCGTCCGCCTCGACTCGCGTAACCCTAAGATAGACAGGGTGGCAGTGGTGTCACGTGCTCGTCTCAGCGTCCGTCGTCGCTACCGCGACGACGTTCGCCTTGACTCGCGTAACCCTAAGTTAGCCAGGGTGGTAGTGGTGTCACGTGCTCGTCTCGGCGTCCATCGTCGCTACCACGACGATGTCCGCCTCGACTCGCGTAACCCTAAGTTTACGACGTCCGCCTCGACTCGCGTAACCCTAAGATAGCCAGGGTGGCAGTGGTGTCACGTGCTTGTCTCGGCGTCCGTCGTCGCTACCACGACGACGTCCGGCTCGACTCGCGTAACCCTAAGTTAGCCAGGGTGGCAGTGGTGTCACGTGCTCGTCTCGGGGTCCGTCGTCGCTACCGCGACGACGTCCGCCTCGACTCTCGTAACCCTAAAATAGACAGGGTGGCAGCGGTGTCACGTGCTCGTCTCGGCGTCCGTCATCGCTACCGCGACGACGTCCGCCTCGACTCGCGTAACCCAAAGACAGGGTGGCAGTGGTGTCACGTGCTCGTCTCGGCGTCCGTCGTCGCTACCGCGACGACGTCCGCCACGACTCGCCTAACCCTAAGTTAGACAGGGTGGCGGTGGTGTCACGTGCTCGTCTCGGAGTCCGTCGTCGCTACCACGACGACGTCCGCCTCGACTCGCGTAACCCTAAGTTAGACAGGGTGGCGGTGGTGTCACGTGCTCGTCTCGGCGTCCGTCGTCGCTACCGCAACGACGTCCGCCTCGACTCGGGTAGCCCTAAGTTAGACAGGGTGGCCGTGGTGTCACGTGCTCGTCTCAACGTCCGTCGTCGCTACCGCAACGACGTTCGCCTCGACTAGCGTAACCCTAAGTTAGCCAGGGTGGCAGTGGTGTCACGTGCTCGTCTCGGCGTCCATCGTCGCTACCGTGACGACGTCCGCCTCGACTCGCTTAACGATAAGTTAGACAGGGTGGCGGTGGTGTCACGTGCTCGTCTCGGAGTCCGTCGTCGCTACCGCGACGACGTCCGCCTCGACTCGCGTAACCCTAAGTTAGACAGGGTGGCGGTGGTGTCACGTGCTCGTCTCGGCGTCCGTCGTCGCTACCGCGACGACGTCCGCCTCGACTCGGGTAGCCCTAAGTTAGACAGGGTGGCCGTGGTGTCACGTGCTCGTCTCAACGTCCGTCGTCGCTACCGCAACGACGTTCGCCTCGACTAGCGTAACCCTAAGTTAGCCAGGGTGGCAGTGGTGTCACGTGCTCGTCTCGGCGTCCATCGTCTCTACCGTGACGTCGTCCGCCTCGACTCGCTTAACCATAAGTTAGACAGGGTGGCGGTGGTGTCACGTGCTCGTCTCGGAGTCCGTCGTCGCTACCGCGACGACGTCCGCCTCGACTCGCGTAACCCTAAGTTAGACAGGGTGGCGGTGGTGTCACGTGCTCGACTCGGCGTCCGTCGTCGCTACCGCGACGACGTCCGCCTCGGCTCGCTTAACCCTAAGTTAGACAGGGTGGCGGTGGTGTCACGTGCTCGTCTCGGCGTCCATCGTCGCTACCGTGACGACGTCCGCCTCGACTCGCTTAACCCTAAGTTAGACAGGGTGGCGGTGGTGTTTCGTGCTCGTCTCGGAGTCCGTCGTCGCTACCGCGACGACGTCCGCCTCGACTCGCGTAACCCTAAGTTAGACAGGGTGGCGGTGGTGTCACGTGCTCGTCTCGGCGTCCGTCGTCGCTACCGCGACGACGTCCGCCTCGGCTCGCTTAACCCTAAGTTAGACAGGGGTGGCGGTGGTGTCACGTGCTCGTCTCGGCGTCCGTCGTCGCTACCGTGACGACGTCCACCTCGACTCGCGTAGCCCTAAGTTAGACAGGGTGGCCGTGGTGTCACGTGCTCGTCTCAGCTTTGTCGTCGCTACCGCGACGACATTCGCCTCGACTCGCGTAACCCTAAGTTAGACAGGGTGGCAGTGGTGTCACGTGCTCGTCTCAACGTCCGTCGTCGCTACCGCGACGACGTCCGCCTCGACTCGCGTAACCCTAAAATAGACAGGGTGGCAGTGGTGTCACATGCTCGTCTCGGCGTCCGTCGTCGCTACCGCGACGACGTCCGCCTCGACTCGCTTAACCCTAAGTTAGACAGGGGTGGCGGTGGTGTCACGTGCTCGTCTCGGCGTCCGTCGTCGCTACCGCGACGACGTCCGCCTCGACTCGCGTAGCCCTAAGTTAGACAGGGTGGCCGTGGTGTCACGTGCTCGTCTCGGCTTCCGTCGTCGCTACCGCGACGACGTTCGCCTCGACTCGCGTAACCCTAAGTTAGACAGGGTGACAGTGGTGTCACGTGCTCGTCTCAACGTCGGTCGTCGCTACCGCGATGACGTCCGCCTCGACTCACGTAACCCTAAGTTAGACAGGGTGGCAGTGGTGTCACGTGGTCGTCTCGGCGTCCGTCATCGCTACCGCGACGACGTCCGCCTCGACTCGCATAACTCTAAGTTAGCCAGGGTGGCAACGGTGTCACCCTAAGTTAGACAGGGTGGCGGTGGTGTCACGTGCTCGTCTCGGCGACCGTCGTCGCTACCGGGACGACGTCCGCCTCGACTCGCGTAACCCTAAGTTAGACAGGGTGGCGGTGGTGTCACGTGCTCGTCTCAGCATCCGTCGTCGCTACCGCGTCGACGTCTGCCTCGACTCGCGTAACGCTAAGATAGACAAGGTGGCGGTGGTGCCACGTGCTCATCTCGGCGTCCGTCGTTGCTACCGCGACGACGTCCGCCTCGACTCGCGTAACCCTAAGATAGACAGGGTGGCCGTGGTGCCTCGTGCTCGTCACGGCGTCCGTCGTCGCTACCGCGACGACGTCCGCCTCGACTCGCGTAGCCCTAATTTAGACAGGGTGGCCGTGGTGCCTCGTGCTCGTCACGGCGTCCGTCGTCGCTACCGCGACGACGTCCGCCTCGACTTGCGTAACCCTAAGATAGACAGGGTGGCAGTGGTGTCACGTGCTATTCTCGGCGTCCGTCGTCGCTACCGCGACGACGTCCGCCTCGACTCGCGTAACCCTAAGATAGACAGGGTGGCAGTGGTGTCACGTGCTTGTCTCGGCGTCCGTCGTCACTACCGCGACGACGTCCGCCTCGACTCGCGTAACCCTAAGATAGACAGGGTGGCGGTGGTGTCACGTGCTCGTCTCGGCATCCGTCGTCGCTACCGCGACGACGTCCGCCTCGACTCGCTTAACCCTAAGTTAGACAGGGGTGGCTGTGGTGTCACGTGCTCGTCTCGGCGTCCGTCGTCGCTACCGCGATGACGTCCGCCTCGACTCGCGTAACGCTAAGATAGATAGGGTGGCGGTGGTGTCACGTGCTCGTCTCGGCGTCCGTCGTCGCTACCGCGACGACGTCCGCCTCTACTCTCGTAACCCTAAGATCGACAGGGTGGCAGTGGTGTCACGTGCTTGTCTCGGCGTCTGTCGTCGCTACCGCGACGACGTCCGCCTCGACTCACGTAACCCTAAAATAGACAGGGTGGCGGTGGTGTCACGTGCTCGTCTCTGCGTCCGTCGTCGCTACCGCGACGAAGCTCGCCTCGACTCGCTTAACCCTAAGTTAGACAGGGTGGCGGTGGTGTCACGTGCTCGTCTCGGAGTCCGTCGTCGCTACCGCGACGACGTCCGCCTCGACTCGCGTAACCCTAAGTTAGACAGGGTGGCGGTGGTGTCACGTGCTCGTCTCGGCGTCCGTCGTCGCTACCGCGACGACGTCCGCCTCGACTCTCTTAACCCTAAGTTAGACAGGGGTGGCGGTGGTGTCACGTGCTCGTCTCGGCGTCCGTCGTCGCTACCGCGATGACGTCCGCCTCGACTCGCGTAGCCCTAAGTTAGACAGGGTGGCCGTGGTGTCACGTGCTCGTCTCAGCTTCCGTCGTCGCTACCGCGATGACGTTCGCCTCGACTCGCGTAACCCTAAGTTAGACAGGGTGGCAGTGGTGTCACGTGCTCGTCTGAACGTCCGTCGTCGCTACCGCGATGACGTCCGCCTCGACTCACGTAACCCTAAGTTAGACAGGGTCGCAGTGGTGTCACGTGGTCGTCTCGGCGTCCGTCGTCGCTACCGCGACGACGTCCGCCTCGACTCGCATAACCCTAAGTTAGCCAGGGTGGCAACGGTGTCACATGATTGTTTCGGCGTCCGTCGTCGCTACCGCGACGACGTCCGCCTCGACTCGCGTGACCCTAAGACAGGGTGGCAGTGGTGCCACGTGTTCTTCTCGGCGTTCGTCGTCGCTACCGCGACGACGTCCGCCTCGACTCGCGTCACCCTAAGTCAGAAAGGGTGGCAGTGGTGTCACGTGCTCGTCTCGGCGTCCTTCGTCGCTACCGCGACGACGTCCGCCTCGACTCGCGTAACCATAAGATAGACAGGGTGGCAGTGGTGCCACGTGCTCATCACGGCGTCCATCGTCGCTAGCGCAATGACG
The DNA here is from genome assembly GCA_039707655.1 of Elymus sibiricus. Lineage (NCBI taxonomy): Eukaryota > Viridiplantae > Streptophyta > Magnoliopsida > Poales > Poaceae > Elymus > Elymus sibiricus. The sequence continues at coordinate 192,822,710 of CM077676.1, read as the reverse complement.
TCCGCCTCGACTCCCGTAGCCCTAAGTTAGACAGGGTGGCAGTGGTGTCACATGCTTGTTTCGGCGTCTGTCGTCGCTACTGCGAAGACGTCCGCCTCGACTCGCGTAACCCTAAGTTAGACAGGGTGGCAGTGGTGTCACGTGCTCGTCTTGGCGTCTGTCCTCGCTACCGCGACGACGTCCGCCTCGACTCGCGTCACCCTAAGTTAGACAGGGTGGCAGTGGTGTCACGTGCTCGTCTCGGTGTCCGTCGTCGCTACAGCGACGACGTCCGCCTCGACTCGCGTAACCCTAAGATAGACAGGGTGGCAGTGGTGCCACGTGCTCGTCACGACGTCCGTCGTCGCTACCGCGATGACGTCCGCCTCGAATCGCGTAGCCATAAGTTAGACAGGGTGGCAGTGGTGTCACGTGCTTGTTTTGGCGTCCGTCGTCGCTACTGCGACGACGTCCGCCTCGACTCGCGTATCCCTAAGTTAGACAGGGTGGCGGTGGTGTCACGTGCTCGTCTCGGAGTCCGTCGTCGCTACCGCGACGACGTCCGCCTCGACTCGCGTAACCCTAAGTTAGACAGGGTGGCGGTGGTGTCACGTGCTCGTCTCGGCGTCCGTCGTCGCTACCGCGACGACGTCCGCCTCGACTCTCTTAACCCTAAGTTAGACAGGGGTGGCGGTGGTGTCACGTGCTCGTCTCGGCGTCCGTCGTCGCTACCGCGATGACGTCCGCCTCGACTCGCGTAGCCCTAAGTTAGACAGGGTGGCCGTGGTGTCACGTGCTCGTCTCAGCTTCCGTCGTTGCTACCGCGACGACGTTCGCCTCGACTCACGTAACCCTAAGTTAGACAGGGTGGCAGTGGTGTCACGTGCTCGTCTCGGCGTCCGTCGTCGCTACCGCGACGACGTCCGCCTCGGCTCGCATAACCCTAAGTTAGCCAGGGTGGCAACGGTGTCACCCTAAGTTCGACAGGGTGGCGGTGGTGTCACGTGCTCGTCTCGGCGACCGTCGTCGCTACCGAGACGACGTCCGCCTCGACTCGCGTAACCCTAAGTTAGACAGGGTGGCGGTGGTGTCACGTGCTCGTCTCAGCGTCCGTCGTCGCTACCGCGTCGACGTCCGCCTCGACTCACGTAATGCTAAGATAGACAGGGTGGCGGTGGTGTCACATGCTCGTCTCGGTGTCCGTCGTCGCTACCGCGACGACGTCCGCCTCGACTCGCGTAACCCTAAGATAGACAGGGTGGCCTTGGTACCACGTGCTCGTCACGGCGTCCGTCGTCGCTACCGCGACGACGTCCGCCTCGACTCGCGTAGCCCTAAGTTAGACAGGGTGGTAGTGGTGTCACGTGCTCGTCTCGGAGTCCGTCGTCGCTACCGCGACGACGTCCGCCTCGACTCGCGTAACCCTAAGATAGACAGGGTGGCAGTGGTGTCACGTGCTATTCTCGGCGTCCGTCGTCGCTACCGCGACGACGGACGCCTCGACTCGCGTAACCCTAAGATAGACAGGGTGGCAGTGGTGTCACGTGCTTGTCTCGGCGTCCGTCGTCGCTACCGCGACGACGTCCGCCTCGACTCACGTAACCCTAAGATAGACAGGGTGGCGGTGGTGTCACGTGCTCGTCTCGGCATCAGTCGTCGCTACCGCGACGACGTCCGCCTCGACTCGCTTAAGCCTAAGTTAGACAGGGGTTGCTGTGGTGTCACGTGCTCGTCTTGGCGTCCGTCGTCGCTACCGCGACGACGTCCGCCTCGACTCGCATGACCCTAAGACAGGGTCGCAGTGGTGCCACGTGTTCATCTCGGCGTTCGTCGTCGCTACCGCGACGACGTCCGCCTCTACTTGTGTCACCCTAAGTTAGACAGGGTGGCAGTGGTGTCACGTGCTCGTCTCGGCGTCCTTCGTCGCTACCGCGACGACGTCCGCCTCGACTCGCGTAACCCTAAGATAGACAGGGTGGCAGTGGTGCCACGTGCTCGTCACGGCGTCCATCGTCGCTAGCGCAATGACGTCCGCCTCGACTCCCGTAGCCCTAAGTTAGACAGGGTGGCAGTGTTGTCACATGCTTGTTTCGGCGTCCGTCGTCGCTACTGCGAAGACGTCCGCCTCGACTCGCGTAACCCTAAGTTAGACAGGGTGGCAGTGGTGTCACGTGCTCGTCTTGGCGTCCGTCCTCGCTACCGCGACGACGTCCGCCTCGACTCGCGTCACCCTAAGTTAGACAGGGTGGCAGTGGTGTCACGTGCTCGTCTCGGCGTCCGTCGTCGCTACCGCGACGACGTCCGCCTCGACTCGCGTAACCCTAAGATAGACAGGGTGGCAGTGGTGCCACGTGCTCGTCACGGCGTCCGTCGTCGCTACCGCGATGACGTCCGCCTCGAATCGCGTAGCCCTAAGTTAGACAGGGTGGCAGTGGTGTCACGTGCTTGTTTCGGCGTCCGTCGTCGCTACTGCGACGACGTCTGCCTCGACTCGCGTATCCCTAAGTTAGACAGGTTGGCAGCGGTGTCACGTGCTCGTCTCGGCGTCCGTCGTAGCTACCGCGACGACATCCGCCTCGACTCGCGAAACCCTAAGATAGACAGGGTGGCCGTGGTGTCAGGTGCTCGTCTCGGCGTCCGTCGTCGCTATCGCGATGACGTCCGTCTCGACTCGCGTAACCCTAAGATAGACAGGGTGGCAGTGGTGTCACGTGCTCGTCTCAGCGTCCGTCGTCGCTACCGCGACGACGTTCGCCTCGACTCGCTTAACCCTAAGTTAGCCAGGGTGGCAGTGGTGTCACGTCCTCGTCTCGGCGTCCATCGTCGCTAGTGCGACGACATCCGCCCTAAGTTAGACAGGGTGGCAGTGGTGTCACGTGCTTGTTTCGGCGTCCGTCGTCGCTACTACGACGACGTCCGCCTCGACTCGCGTATCCCTAAGTTAGACAGGGTGGCGGTGGTGTCACGTGCTCGTCTCGGAGTCCGTCGTCGCTACCGCGACGACGTCCGCCTCGACTCGCGTAACCCTAAGTTAGACAGGGTGGCGGTGGTGTCACGTGCTCGTCTCGGCGTCCGTCGTCGCTACCGCGACGACGTCCGCCTCGACTCTCTTAACCCTAAGTTAGACAGGGGTGGCGGTGGTGTCACGTGCTCGTCTCGGCGTCCGTCGTCGCTACCGCGATGACGTCCGCCTCGACCCGCGTAGCCCTAAGTTAGACAGGGTGGCCGTGGTGTCACGTGCTCGTCTCAGCTTCCGTCGTCGCTACCGCGACGACGTTCGCCTCGACTCGCGTAACCCTAAGTTAGACAGGGTGGCAGTGGTGTCACGTGCTCGTCTCAACGTCCGTCGTCGCTACCGCGATGACGTCCGCCTCGACTCACGTAACCCTAAGTTAGACAGGGTGGCAGTGGTGTCACGTGGTCGTCTCGGCGTCCGTCGTCGCTACCGCGACGACGTCCGCCTCGGCTCGCATAACCCTAAGTTAGCCAGGGTGGCAACGGTGTCACCCTAAGTTCGACAGGGTGGCGGTGGTGTCACGTGCTCGTCTCGGCGACCGTCGTCGCTACCGAGAGGACGTCCGCCTCGACTCGCGTAACCCTAAGTTAGACAGGGTGGCGGTGGTGTCACGTGCTCGTCTCAGCGTCCGTCGTCGCTACCGCGTCGACGTCCGCCTCGACTCACGTAACGCTAAGATAGACAGGGTGGCGGTGGTGTCACATGCTCGTCTCGGTGTCCGTCGTCGCTACCACGACGACGTCCGCCTCGACTCGCGTAACCCTAAGATAGACAGGGTGGCCTTGGTGCCACGTGCTCGTCACGGCGTCCGTCGTCGCTACCGCGACGACGTCCGCCTCGACTCGCGTAGCCCTAAGTTAGACAGGGTGGCAGTGGTGTCACGTGCTCGTCTCGGAGTCCGTCGTCGCTACCGCGACGACGTCCGCCTCGACTCGCGTAACCCTAAGATAGACAGGGTGGCAGTGGTGTCACGTGCTATTCTCGGCGTCCGTCGTCGCTACCGCGACGACGTCCGCCTCGACTCGCGTAACCCTAAGATAGACAGGGTGGCAGTGGTGTCACGTGCTTGTCTCGGCGTCCGTCGTCGCTACCGCGACGACGTCCGCCTAGACTCACGTAACCCTAAGATAGACAGGGTGGCGGTGGTGTCACGTGCTCGTCTCGGCATCCGTCGTCGCTACCGCGACGACGTCCGCCTCGACTCGCGTGACCCTAAGACAGGGTGGCCGTGGAGCCACGTGCTCGTCTCGGCGTCCGTCGTCGCTACCGCGAAGACGTCCGCCTCGACTCGCGTAACCCTAAGTTAGACAGGGTGGCAGTTGTGTCACGTGCTCGTCTTGGCGTCCGTCGTCGCTACCGCGACGACGTCCGCCTCGACTCGCGTGACCCTAAGACAGGGTGGCAGTGGTGCCACGTGTTCATCTCGGCGTTCGTCGTCGCTACCGCGACGACGTCCGCCTCGACTCGCGTAACCCTAAGATAGACAGGGTGGCAGTGGTGCCACGTGCTCGTCACGGCGTCCATCGTCGCTAGCGCAATGACGTCCGCCTCGACTCCCGTAGCCCTAAGTTAGACAGGGTGGCAGTGTTGTCACATGCTTGTTTCGGCGTCCGTCGTCGCTACTGCGAAGACGTCCGCCTCGACTCGCGTAACCCTAAGTTAGACAGGGTGGCAGTGGTGTCACGTGCTCGTCTTGGCGTCCGTCCTCGCTACCGCGACGACGTCCGCCTCGACTCGCGTCACCCTAAGTTAGACAGGGTGGCAGTGGTGTCACGTGCTCGTCTCGGCGTCCGTCGTCGCTACCGCGACGACATCCGCCTCGACTCGCGTAACCCTAAGATAGACAGGGTGGCAGTGGTGCCACGTGCTCGTCACGGCGTCCGTCGTCGCTACCGCGATGACGTCTGCCTCGAATCGCGTAGCCCTAAGTTAGACAGGGTGGCAGTGGTGCCACGTGTTCATCTCGGCGTTCGTCGTCGCTACCGCGACGACGTCCGCCTCGACTCGCGTAACCCTAAGATAGACAGGTTGGCAGCGGTGCCACGTGCTCGTCTCGGCGTCCATCGTCGCTAGCGCAATGACGTCCGCCTCGACTCGCGTATCCCTAAGTTAGACAGGGTGGCGGTGTTGTCACGTGCTTGTTTCGGCGTCCGTCGTCGCTACTGCGAAGACGTCCGCCTCGACTCGCGTAACCCTAAGTTAGACAGGGTGGCGGTGGTGTCACGTGCTCGTCTTGGCGTCCGTCCTCGCTACCGCGACGACGTCCGCCTCGACTCGCGTCACCCTAAGTTAGACAGGGGTGGCGGTGGTGTCACGTGCTCGTCTCGGCGTCCGTCGTCGCTACCGCGACGACATCCGCCTCGACTCGCGTAACCCTAAGATAGACAGGGTGGCAGTGGTGCCACGTGCTCGTCACGGCGTCCGTCGTCGCTACCGCGATGACGTCTGCCTCGAATCGCGTAGCCCTAAGTTAGACAGGGTGGCAGTGGTGTCACGTGCTTGTTTCGGCGTCCGTCGTCGCTACTGCGACGACGTCTGCCTCGACTCGCGTATCCCTAAGTTAGACAGGTTGGCAGCGGTGCCACGTGCTCGTCTCGGCGTCCGTCGTAGCTACCGCGACGACATCCGCCTCGACTCGCGAAACCCTAAGATAGACAGGGTGGCCGTGGTGTCAGGTGCTCGTCTCGGCGTCCGTCGTCGCTATCGCGATGACGTCCGTCTCGACTCGCGTAACCCTAAGATAGACAGGGTGGCAGTGGTGTCATGTGCTCGTCTCAGCGTCCGTCGTCGCTACCGCGACGACGTTCGCCTCGACTCGCTTAACCCTAAGTTAGCCAGGGTGGCAGTGGTGTCACGTCCTCGTCTCGGCGTCCATCGTCGCTAGTGCGACGACATCCGCCCTAAGTTAGACAGGGTGGCAGTGGTGTCACGTGCTTGTTTCGGCGTCCGTCGTCGCTACTACGACGACGTCCGCCTCGACTCGCGTATCCCTAAGTTAGACAGGGTGGCGGTGGTGTCACGTGCTCGTCTCGGAGTCCGTCGTCGCTACCGCGACGACGTCCGCCTCGACTCGCGTAACCCTAAGTTAGACAGGGTGGCGGTGGTGTCACGTGCTCGTCTCGGCGTCCGTCGTCGCTACCGCGACGACGTCCGCCTCGACTCTCTTAACCCTAAGTTAGACAGGGGTGGCGGTGGTGTCACGTGCTCGTCTCGGCGTCCGTCGTCGCTACCGCGATGACGTCCGCCTCGACCCGCGTAGCCCTAAGTTAGACAGGGTGGCCGTGGTGTCACGTGCTCGTCTCAGCTTCCGTCGTCGCTACCGCGACGACGTTCGCCTCGACTCGCGTAACCCTAAGTTAGACAGGGTGGCAGTGGTGTCACGTGCTCGTCTCAACGTCCGTCGTCGCTACCGCGATGACGTCCGCCTCGACTCACGTAACCCTAAGTTAGACAGGGTGGCAGTGGTGTCACGTGGTCGTCTCGGCGTCCGTCGTCGCTACCGCGACGACGTCCGCCTCGGCTCGCATAACCCTAAGTTAGCCAGGGTGGCAACGGTGTCACCCTAAGTTCGACAGGGTGGCGGTGGTGTCACGTGCTCGTCTCGGCGACCGTCGTCGCTACCGAGAGGACGTCCGCCTCGACTCGCGTAACCCTAAGTTAGACAGGGTGGCGGTGGTGTCACGTGCTCGTCTCAGCGTCCGTCGTCGCTACCGCGTCGACGTCCGCCTCGACTCACGTAACGCTAAGATAGACAGGGTGGCGGTGGTGTCACATGCTCGTCTCGGTGTCCGTCGTCGCTACCACGACGACGTCCGCCTCGACTCGCGTAACCCTAAGATAGACAGGGTGGCCTTGGTGCCACGTGCTCGTCACGGCGTCCGTCGTCGCTACCGCGACGACGTCCGCCTCGACTCGCGTAGCCCTAAGTTAGACAGGGTGGCAGTGGTGTCACGTGCTCGTCTCGGAGTCCGTCGTCGCTACCGCGACGACGTCCGCCTCGACTCGCGTAACCCTAAGATAGACAGGGTGGCAGTGGTGTCACGTGCTATTCTCGGCGTCCGTCGTCGCTACCGCGACGACGTCCGCCTCGACTCGCGTAACACTAAGATAGACAGGGTGGCAGTGGTGTCACGTGCTTGTCTCGGCGTCCGTCGTCGCTACCGCGACGACGTCCGCCTAGACTCACGTAACCCTAAGATAGACAGGGTGGCGGTGGTGTCACGTGCTCGTCTCGGCATCCGTCGTCGCTACCGCGACGACGTCCGCCTAGACTCACGTAACCCTAAGATAGACAGGGTGGCGGTGGTGTCACGTGCTCGTCTCGGCATCCGTCGTCGCTACCGCGACGACGTCCGCCTCGACTCGCGTGACCCTAAGACAGGGTGGCCGTGGTGCCACGTGCTCGTCTCGGCGTCCGTCGTCGCTACCGCGAAGACGTCCGCCTCGACTCGCGTAACCCTAAGTTAGACAGGGTGGCAGTTGTGTCACGTGCTCGTCTTGGCGTCCGTCGTCGCTACCGCGACGACGTCCGCCTCGACTCGCGTGACCCTAAGACAGGGTGGCAGTGGTGCCACGTGTTCATCTCGGCGTTCGTCGTCGCTACCGCGACGACGTCCGCCTCGACTCGCGTAACCCTAAGATAGACAGGGTGGCAGTGGTGCCACGTGCTCGTCACGGCGTCCATCGTCGCTAGCGCAATGACGTCCGCCTCGACTCCCGTAGCCCTAAGTTAGACAGGGTGGCAGTGTTGTCACATGCTTGTTTCGGCGTCCGTCGTCGCTACTGCGAAGACGTCCGCCTCGACTCGCGTAACCCTAAGTTAGACAGGGTGGCAGTGGTGTCACGTGCTCGTCTTGGCGTCCGTCCTCGCTACCGCGACGACGTCCGCCTCGACTCGCGTCACCCTAAGTTAGACAGGGTGGCAGTGGTGTCACGTGCTCGTCTCGGCGTCCGTCGTCGCTACCGCGACGACATCCGCCTCGACTCGCGTAACCCTAAGATAGACAGGGTGGCAGTGGTGCCACGTGCTCGTCACGGCGTCCGTCGTCGCTACCGCGATGACGTCTGCCTCGAATCGCGTAGCCCTAAGTTAGACAGGGTGGCAGTGGTGTCACGTGCTTGTTTCGGCGTCCGTCGTCGCTACTGCGACGACGTCTGCCTCGACTCGCGTATCCCTAAGTTAGACAGGTTGGCAGCGGTGCCACGTGCTCGTCTCGGCGTCCATCGTAGCTACCGCGACGACATCCGCCTCGACTCGCGAAACCCTAAGATAGACAGGGTGGCCGTGGTGTCAGGTGCTCGTCTCGGCGTCCGTCGTCGCTATCGCGATGACGTCCGTCTCGACTCGCGTAACCCTAAGATAGACAGGGTGGCAGTGGTGTCACGTGCTCGTCTCAGCGTCCGTCGTCGCTACCGCGACGACGTTCGCCTCGACTCGCTTAACCCTAAGTTAGCCAGGGTGGCAGTGGTGTCACGTCCTCGTCTCGGCGTCCATCGTCGCTAGTGCGACGACATCCGCCCTAAGTTAGACAGGGTGGCAGTGGTGTCACGTGCTTGTTTCGGCGTCCGTCGTCGCTACTGCGACGACGTCCGCCTCGACTCGCGTATCCCTAAGTTAGACAGGGTGGCGGTGGTGTCACGTGCTCGTCTCGGAGTCCGTCGTCGCTACCGCGACGACGTCCGCCTCGACTCGCGTAACCCTAAGTTAGACAGGGTGGCGGTGGTGTCACGTGCTCGTCTCGGCGTCCGTCGTCGCTACCGCGACGACGTCCGCCTCGACTCTCTTAACCCTAAGTTAGACAGGGGTGGCGGTGGTGTCACGTGCTCGTCTCGGCGTCCGTCGTCGCTACCGCGATGACGTCCGCCTCGACCCGCGTAGCCCTAAGTTAGACAGGGTGGCCGTGGTGTCACGTGCTCGTCTCAGCTTCCGTCGTCGCTACCGCGATGACGTTCGCCTCGACTCGCGTAACCCTAAGTTAGACAGGGTGGCAGTGGTGTCACGTGCTCGTCTGAACGTCCATCGTCGCTACCGCGATGACGTCCGCCTCGACTCACGTAACCCTAAGTTAGACAGGGTGGCAGTGGTGTCACGTGGTCGTCTCGGCGTCCGTCGTCGCTACCGCGACGACGTCCGCCTCGGCTCGCATAACCCTAAGTTAGCCAGGGTGGCAACGGTGTCACCCTAAGTTCGACAGGGTGGCGGTGGTGTCACGTGCTCGTCTCGGCGACCGTCGTCGCTACCGAGACGACGTCCGCCTCGACTCGCGTAACCCTAAGTTAGACAGGGTGGCGGTGGTGTCACGTGCTCGTCTCAGCGTCCGTCATCGCTACCGCGTCGACGTCCGCCTCGACTCACGTAACGCTAAGATAGACAGGGTGGTGGTGGTGTCACATGCTCGTCTCGGTGTCCGTCGTCGCTACCACGACGACGTCCGCCTCGACTCGCGTAACCCTAAGATAGACAGGGTGGCCTTGGTGCCACGTGCTCGTCACGGCGTCCGTCGTCGCTACCGCGACGACGTCCGCCTCGACTCGCGTAGCCCTAAGTTAGACAGGGTGGCAGTGGTGTCACGTGCTCGTCTCGGAGTCCGTCGTCGCTACCGCGACGACGTCCGCCTGGACTCGCGTAACCCTAAGATAGACAGGGTGGCAGTGGTGTCACGTGCTATTCTCGGCGTCCGTCGTCGCTACCGCGACGACGTCCGCCTCGACTCGCGTAACCCTAAGATAGACAGGGTGGCAGTGGTGTCACGTGCTTGTCTCGGCGTCCGTCGTCGCTATCGCGACGACGTCCGCCTGGACTCACGTAACCCTAAGATAGACAGGGTGGCGGTGGTGTCACGTGCTCGTCTCGGCATCCGTCGTCGCTACCGCGACGACGTCCGCCTCGACTCGCGTGACCCTAAGACAGGGTGGCCGTGGTGCCACGTGCTCGTCTCGGCGTCCGTCGTAGCTACCGCGACGACATCCGCCTCGACTCGCGAAACCCTAAGATAGACAGGGTGGCCGTGGTGTCAGGTGCTCGTCTCGGCGTCCGTCGTCGCTATCGCGATGACGTCCGTCTCGACTCGCGTAACCCTAAGATAGACAGGGTGGCAGTGGTGTCACGTGCTCGTCTCAGCGTCCGTCGTCGCTACCGCGACGACGTTCGCCTCGACTCGCTTAACCCTAAGTTAGCCAGGGTGGCAGTGGTGTCACGTCCTCGTCTCGGCGTCCATCGTCGCTAGTGCGACGACATCCGCCCTAAGTTAGACAGGGTGGCAGTGGTGTCACGTGCTTGTTTCGGCGTCCGTCGTCGCTACTACGACGACGTCCGCCTCGACTCGCGTATCCCTAAGTTAGACAGGGTGGCGGTGGTGTCACGTGCTCGTCTCGGAGTCCGTCGTCGCTACCGCGACGACGTCCGCCTCGACTCGCGTAACCCTAAGTTAGACAGGGTGGCGGTGGTGTCACGTGCTCGTCTCGGCGTCCGTCGTCGCTACCGCGACGACGTCCGCCTCGACTCTCTTAACCCTAAGTTAGACAGGGGTGGCGGTGGTGTCACGTGCTCGTCTCGGCGTCCGTCGTCGCTACCGCGATGACGTCCGCCTCGACCCGCGTAGCCCTAAGTTAGACAGGGTGGCCGTGGTGTCACGTGCTCGTCTCAGCTTCCGTCGTCGCTACCGCGACGACGTTCGCCTCGACTCGCGTAACCCTAAGTTAGACAGGGTGGCAGTGGTGTCACGTGCTCGTCTCAACGTCCGTCGTCGCTACCGCGATGACGTCCGCCTCGACTCACGTAACCCTAAGTTAGACAGGGTGGCAGTGGTGTCACGTGGTCGTCTCGGCGTCCGTCGTCGCTACCGCGACGACGTCCGCCTCGGCTCGCATAACCCTAAGTTAGCCAGGGTGGCAACTGTGTCACCCTAAGTTCGACAGGGTGGCGGTGGTGTCACGTGCTCGTCTCGGCGACCGTCGTCGCTACCGAGAGGACGTCCGCCTCGACTCGCGTAACCCTAAGTTAGACAGGGTGGCGGTGGTGTCACGTGCTCGTCTCAGCGTCCGTCGTCGCTACCGCGTCGACGTCCGCCTCGACTCACGTAACGCTAAGATAGACAGGGTGGCGGTGGTGTCACATGCTCGTCTCGGTGTCCGTCGTCGCTACCACGACGACGTCCGCCTCGACTCGCGTAACCCTAAGATAGACAGGGTGGCCTTGGTGCCACGTGCTCGTCACGGCGTCCGTCGTCGCTACCGCGACGACGTCCGCCTCGACTCGCGTAGCCCTAAGTTAGACAGGGTGGCAGTGGTGTCACGTGCTCGTCTCGGAGTCCGTCGTCGCTACCGCGACGACGTCCGCCTCGACTCGCGTAACCCTAAGATAGACAGGGTGGCAGTGGTGTCACGTGCTATTCTCGGCGTCCGTCGTCGCTACCGCGACGACGTCCGCCTCGACTCGCGTAACCCTAAGATAGACAGGGTGGCAGTGGTGTCACGTGCTTGTCTCGGCGTCCGTCGTCGCTACCGCGACGACGTCCGCCTAGACTCACGTAACCCTAAGATAGACAGGGTGGCGGTGGTGTCACGTGCTCGTCTCGGCATCCGTCGTCGCTACCGCGACGACGTCCGCCTCGACTCGCGTGACCCTAAGACAGGGTGGCCGTGGTGCCACGTGCTCGTCTCGGCGTCCATCGTCGCTACCGCGAAGACGTCCGCCTCGACTCGCGTAACCCTAAGTTAGACAGGGTGGCAGTTGTGTCACGTGCTCGTCTTGGCGTCCGTCGTCGCTACCGCGACGACGTCCGCCTCGACTCGCGTGACCCTAAGACAGGGTGGCAGTGGTGCCACGTGTTCATCTCGGCGTTCGTCGTCGCTACCGCGACGACGTCCGCCTCGACTCGCGTAACCCTAAGATAGACAGGGTGGCAGTGGTGCCACGTGCTCGTCACGGCGTCCATCGTCGCTAGCGCAATGACGTCCGCCTCGACTCCCGTAGCCCTAAGTTAGACAGGGTGGCAGTGTTGTCACATGCTTGTTTCGGCGTCCGTCGTCGCTACTGCGAAGACGTCCGCCTCGACTCGCGTAACCCTAAGTTAGACAGGGTGGCAGTGGTGTCACGTGCTCGTCTTGGCGTCCGTCCTCGCTACCGCGACGACGTCCGCCTCGACTCGCGTCACCCTAAGTTAGACAGGGTGGCAGTGGTGTCACGTGCTCGTCTCGGCGTCCGTCGTCGCTACCGCGACGACATCCGCCTCGACTCGCGTAACCCTAAGATAGACAGGGTGGCAGTGGTGCCACGTGCTCGTCACGGCGTCCGTCGTCGCTACCGCGATGACGTCTGCCTCGAATCGCGTAGCCCTAAGTTAGACAGGGTGGCAGTGGTGTCACGTGCTTGTTTCGGCGTCCGTCGTCGCTACTGCGACGACGTCTGCCTCGACTCGCGTATCCCTAAGTTAGACAGGTTGGCAGCGGTGCCACGTGCTCGTCTCGGCGTCCGTCGTAGCTACCGCGACGACATCCGCCTCGACTCGCGAAACCCTAAGATAGACAGGGTGGCCGTGGTGTCAGGTGCTCGTCTCGGCGTCCGTCGTCGCTATCGCGATGACGTCCGTCTCGACTCGCGTAACCCTAAGATAGACAGGGTGGCAGTGGTGTCACGTGCTCGTCTCAGCGTCCGTCGTCGCTACCGCGACGACGTTCGCCTCGACTCGCTTAACCCTAAGTTAGCCAGGGTGGCAGTGGTGTCACGTCCTCGTCTCGGCGTCCATCGTCGCTAGTGCGACGACATCCGCCCTAAGTTAGACAGGGTGGCAGTGGTGTCACGTGCTTGTTTCGGCGTCCGGCGTCGCTACTGCGACGACGTCCGCCTCGACTCGCGTATCCCTAAGTTAGACAGGGTGGCGGTGGTGTCACGTGCTCGTCTCGGAGTCCGTCGTCGCTACCGCGACGACGTCCGCCTCGACTCGCGTAACCCTAAGTTAGACAGGGTGGCGGTGGTGTCACGTGCTCGTCTCGGCGTCCGTCGTCGCTACCGCGACGACGTCCGCCTCGACTCTCTTAACCCTAAGTTAGACAGGGGTGGCGGTGGTGTCACGTGCTCGTCTCGGCGTCCGTCGTCGCTACCGCGATGACGTCCGCCTCGACCCGCGTAGCCCTAAGTTAGACAGGGTGGCCGTGGTGTCACGTGCTCGTCTCAGCTTCCGTCGTCGCTACCGCGATGACGTTCGCCTCGACTCGCGTAACCCTAAGTTAGACAGGGTGGCAGTGGTGTCACGTGCTCGTCTCAACGTCCGTCGTCGCTACCGCGATGACGTCCGCCTCGACTCACGTAACCCTAAGTTAGACAGGGTGGCAGTGGTGTCACGTGGTCGTCTCGGCGTCCGTCGTCGCTACCGCGACGACGTCCGCCTCGGCTCGCATAACCCTAAGTTAGCCAGGGTGGCAACGGTGTCACCCTAAGTTCGACAGGGTGGCGGTGGTGTCACGTGCTCGTCTCGGCGACCGTCGTCGCTACCGAGACGACGTCCGCCTCGACTCGCGTAACCCTAAGTTAGACAGGGTGGCGGTGGTGTCACGTGCTCGTCTCAGCGTCCGTCATCGCTACCGCGTCGACGTCCGCCTCGACTCACGTAACGCTAAGATAGACAGGGTGGTGGTGGTGTCACATGCTCGTCTCGGTGTCCGTCGTCGCTACCACGACGACGTCCGCCTCGACTCGCGTAACCCTAAGATAGACAGGGTGGCCTTGGTGCCACGTGCTCGTCACGGCGTCCGTCGTCGCTACCGCGACGACGTCCGCCTCGACTCGCGTAGCCCTAAGTTAGAAAGGGTGGCAGTGGTGTCACGTGCTCGTCTCGGAGTCCGTCGTCGCTACCGCGACGACGTCCGCCTGGACTCGCGTAACCCTAAGATAGACAGGGTGGCAGTGGTGTCACGTGCTATTCTCGGCGTCCGTCGTCGCTACCGCGACGACGTCCGCCTCGACTCGCGTAACCCTAAGATAGACAGGGTGGCAGTGGTGTCACGTGCTTGTCTCGGCGTCCGTCGTCGCTATCGCGACGACGTCCGCCTGGACTCACGTAACCCTAAGATAGACAGGGTGGCGGTGGTGTCACGTGCTCGTCTCGGCATCCGTCGTCGCTACCGCGACGACGTCCGCCTCGACTCGCGTGACCCTAAGACAGGGTGGCCGTGGTGCCACGTGCTCGTCTCGGCGTCCGTCGTCGCTACCGCGAAGACGTCCGCCTCGACTCGCGTAACCCTAAGTTAGACAGGGTGGCAGTGGTGTCACGTGCTCGTCTTGGCATCCGTCGTCGCTACCGCGACGACGTCCGCCTCGACTCGCGTGACCCTAAGACAGGGTGGCAGTGGTGCCACGTGTTCATCTCGGCGTTCGTCGTCGCTACCGCGATGACGTCCGCCTCGACTCGCGTCACCCTAAGTTAGACAGGGTGGCAGTGGTGTCACGTGCTCGTCTCGGCGTCCTTCGTCGCTACCGCGACGACGTCCGCCTCGACTCGCGTAACCCTAAGATAGACAGGGTGGCAGTGGTGCCACGTGCTCGTCACGGCGTCCATCGTCGCTAGCGCAATGACGTCCACCTCGACTCCCGTAGCCCTAAGTTAGACAGGGTGGCAGTGGTGTCACATGCTTGTTTCGGCGTCCGTCGTCGCTACTGCGAAGACGTCCGCCTCGACTCGCGTAACCCTAAGTTAGACAGGGTGGCAGTGGTGTCACGTGCTCGTCTTGGCGTCCGTCCTCGCTACCGCGACGACGTTCGCCTCGACTCGCGTCACCCTAAGTTAGACAGGGTGGCAGTGGTGTCACGTGCTCGTCTCGGCGTCCGTCGTCGCTACCGCGACGACGTCCGCCTCGACTCGCGTAACCCTAAGATAGACAGGGTGGCGGTGGTGTCACGTGCTCTTCTCGGCGACCGTCGTCGCTACCGGGACGACGTCTGCCTCGACTCGCGTAACCCTAAGTTAGACAGGGTGGCGGTGGTGTCACGTGCTCGTCTCGGCGTCCGTCGTCGCTACCTCGTCGACGTCCGCCTCGACTCGCGTAACGCTAAGATAGACAGGGTGGCGGTGGTGTCACGTGCTCGTCTCGGCGTCCGTCGTCGCTACCGCGACGACGTCGGCCTGGACTCACGTAACGCTAAGATAGACAAGGTGGCGGTGGTGCCACGTACTCAACTCGGCGTCCGTCGTCGCTACCGCGACGACGTCCGCCTCGACTCGCGTAACCCTAAGATAGACAGGGTGGCCATGGTGCCACGTGCTCGTCACGGCGTCCGTCGTCGCTACCGCGACGACGTCCGCCTCGACTCGCGTAGCCCTAAGTTAGACAGGGTGGCAGTGGTGTCACGTGCTCGTCTCGGAGTCCGTCGTCGCTACCGCGACGACGTCCGCCTCGACTCGCGTAACCCTAAGATAGACAGGGTGGCAGTGGTGTCACGTGCTCGTCTCGGCGTCCGTCGTCGCTACCGCGACGACGTCCGCCTCGACTCACGTAAGCCTAAGATAGACAGGGTGGCGGTGTTGTCACGTGCTTGTCTCGGCATCCGTCGTCGCTACCGTGACGACGTCCGCCTCGACTCGCATAATCGTAAGATAGACAAGGTGGCGGTGGTGTCACGTGCTCGTCTCGGCGTCCGTCGTCGCTACCGCGACGACGTCCGGCTCGACTCACTTAACCCTAAGTTAGAAAGAGTGGCAGTGGTGTCACGTGCTCGTCTCGGCGTCCGTCGTCGCTACCGCGACTACGTCAGCCTCGACTCGCGTAACCCTAAGATAGACAGGGTGGCAGTGGTGCCACGTGCTCGTCACGGCGTCCGTCTCGACTCACGTAAGCCTAAGATAGACAGGGTGGCAGTGTTGTCACGTGCTTGTCTCGGCATCCGTCGTCGCTACCGCGACGACGTCCGCCTCGACTCGCGTAATCGTAAGATAGACCGGGTGGCGGTGGTGTCACGTGCTCGTCTCGGCGTCCGTCGTCGCTACCACGACGACGTCCGCCTCGACTGACTTAACCCTAAGTTAGAAAGAGTGGCAGTGGTGTCACGTGCTCGTCTCGGCGTCCGTCGTCGCTACTGCGACTACGTCAGCCTCGACTTGCGTAGCCCTAAGTTAGACAGGGTGGCAGTGGTGTCACGTGCTTGTTTCGGCGTCTGTCGTCGCTACCGCGACGACGTCCGCCTCGACTCGCGTAACCCTAAGAAAGGGTGGCAGTGGTGTCACGTGCTTGTCTCGGCGTCCGTCGTTGCTACCGTGACGACGTCTGCCTCGACTCGCGTAGCGCTAAGATAGAGAGGGTGGCGGTGGTGTCACGTGCTCGTCTCGACGTCCGTCATCGCTACCGCGACGATGTCTACCTCGACTCGCGTAACGCTAAGATAGACAGGGTGGCGGTGGTGTCACGTGCTAGTCTCGGCGTCCGTCATCGCTACCGCGACGACGTCCGCCTCGACTCGTGTAACCCTAAGATAGACAGGGTGGCAGTGGTGTCACGTGCTCGTCTCGGCGTCCGTCGTCGCTACCGCTACGACGTCCATCTCGACTCGCGTAACCCTAAGAAAGACAGGGTGGCGGTGGTGTCCCGTGCTCGTCTCGGCGTCCGTCGTCGCTACCGCGACGACGTCCGCCTCGACTCGCTAACCCTAAGTTAGACAAGGGTGGCGGTGGTGTCACGTGCTCGTCTCGGCGTCCGTCATCGCTACCGCGACGACGTCCGCCTCGACTCGCGTAGCCTTAAGTTAGACAGGGTGCCGTGGTGTCACATGCTCGTCTCAGCATCCGTCGTCGCTACCACGACGACGTTCGCCTCGACTCGCGTAACCCTAAGTTAGACAGGGTGGCAGTTGTGTCACGTGCTTGTCTCGACGTCCGTCGTCACTACCGCGATGACGTCCGCCTCGACTCACGTAACCCTAAGTTAGACAGGGTGGTAGTGGTGTCACGTGCTCGTCTCGGCGTCCGTCGTCGCTACCGCGACGACGTCCGCCTCGACTCGCATAACCCTAAGTTAGCCAGGGTGGCAGTGGTGTCACCCTAAGTTAGACAGGGTGGCGGTGGTGTCACGTGCTCGTCTCGGCGACCGTCATCGCTATCGGGACGACGTTCGCCTCGACTCGCGTAACCCAAAGTTAGACAGGGTGGCGGTGGTGTCACATGCTCGTCTCGGCGTCCGTCATCGCTACCGCGACGACGTCCGCCTCGACTCGTGTAAGCCTAAGATAGACAGGGTGGCAGTGGTGTCACGTGCTCGTCTCGGCGTCCGTCGTCGCTACCGCGACGACGTCCACCTCGACTCGCGTAACCCTAAGAAAGACAGGGTGGCGGTGGTGTCCCGTGCTCGTCTCGGCGTCCGTCGTCGGTACCGCGACGACGTCCGCCTCGACTCGCGTAACCCTAAGATAGACAGGGTGGCAGTGGTGTCACGTGCTCGTCTCGGCGTCCGTCGTCGCTACCGCGACGACGTCCGCCTCGACTCACGTAAGCCTAAGATAGACAGGGTGGCAGTGTTGTCACGTGCTTGTCTCGGCATCCGTCGTCGCTACCGCGACAACGTCCGCCTCGACTCGCGTAATCGTAAGATAGACAGGGTGGCGGTGGTGTCACGTGCTCGTCTCGGCGTCCGTCGTCGCTACCGCGACGTCGTCCGCCTCGACTCACTTAACCCTAAGTTAGAAAGAGTGGCACTGGTGTCACGTGCTCGTCTCGGCGTCCGTCGTCGCTACCGCGACTACGTCAGCCTCGACTCGCGTAACCCTAAGATAGACAGGGTGGCAGTGGTGCCACGTGCTCGTCACGGCGTCCGTCTCGACTCACGTAAGCCTAAGATAGACAGGGTGGCAGTGTTGTCACATGCTTGTCTCGGCATCCGTCGTCGCTACCGCGACTACGTCCGCCTCGACTCGCGTAATCGTAAGATAGACAGGGTGGCGGTGGTGTCACGTGCTCGTCTCGGCGTCCGTCGTCGCTACCGCGACGACGTCCGCCTCGACTCACTTAACCCTAAGTTAGAAAGAGTGGCAGTGGTGTCACGTGCTCGTCTCGGCGTCCGTCGTCGCTACCGCGACTACGTCAGCCTCGACTTGCGTAGCCCTAAGTTAGACAGGGTGGCAGTGGTGTCACGTGCTCGTCTCGGCGTCCGTCGTCGCTACCGCGACGACGTCCGCCTCGACTCGCGTAGCCCTAAGTTAGATAGGGTGGCAGTGGTGTCACGTGCTCGTCTCGGAGTCCGTCGTCGCTACCGCGACGACGTCCGCCTCGACTCGCGTAACCCTAAGATAGACAGGGTGGCAGTGGTGTCACGTGCTCGTCTCGGCGTCCGTCGTCGCTACCGCGACGACGTCCGCCTCGACTCACGTAAGCCTAAGATAGACAGGGTGGCGGTGTTGTCACGTGCTTGTCTCGGCATCCGTCGTCGCTACCGCGACGACGTCCGCCTCGACTCGCGTAATCGTAAGATAGACAAGGTGGCGGTGGTGTCACGTGCTCGTCTCGGCGTCCGTCGTCGCTACCGCGACGACGTCCGGCTCGACTCACTTAACCCTAAGTTAGAAAGAGTGGCAGTGGTGTCACGTGCTCGTCTCGGCGTCCGTCGTCGCTACCGCGACTACGTCAGCCTCGACTCGCGTAACCCTAAGATAGACCGGGTGGCAGTGGTGCCACGTGCTCGTCACGGCGTCCGTCTCGACTCACGTAAGCCTAAGATAGACAGGGTGGCAGTGCTGTCACGTGCTTGTCTCGGCATCCGTCGTCGCTACCGCGACGACGTCCGCCTCGACTCGCGTAATCGTAAGATAGACCGGGTGGCGGTGGTGTCACGTGCTCGTCTCGGCGTCCGTCGTCGCTACCACGACGACGTCCGCCTCGACTCACTTAACCCTAAGTTAGAAAGAGTGGCAGTGGTGTCACGTGCTCGTCTCGGCGTCCGTCGTCGCTACCGCGACTACGTCAGCCTCGACTTGCGTAGCCCTAAGTTAGACAGGGTGGCAGTGGTGTCACGTGCTTGTTTCGGCGTCTGTCGTCGCTACCGCGACGACGTCCGCCTCGACTCGCGTAACCCTAAGAAAGGGTGGCAGTGGTGTCACGTGCTTGTCTCGGCGTCCGTCGTTGCTACCGTGACGACGTCTGCCTCGACTCGCGTAACGCTAAGATAGATAGGGTGGCGGTGGTGTCACGTGCTCGTCTCGACGTCCGTCGTCGCTACCGCGACGATGTCTACCTCGACTCGCGTAACGCTAAGATAGACAGGGTGGCGGTGGTGTCACGTGCTAGTCTCGGCGTCCGTCATCGCTACCGCGACGACGTCCGCCTCGACTCGTGTAACCCTAAGATAGACAGGGTGGCAGTGGTGTCACGTGCTCGTCTCGGCGTCTGTCGTCGCTACCGCTACGACGTCCATCTCGACTCGCGTAACCCTAAGAAAGACAGGGTGGCAGTGTTGTCACGTGCTTGTCTCGGCATCCGTCGTCGCTACCGCGACGACGTCCGCCTCGACTCGCGTAATCGTAAGATAGACCGGGTGGCGGTGGTGTCACGTGCTCGTCTCGGCGTCCGTCGTCGCTACCACGACGACGTCCGCCTCGACTCACTTAACCCTAAGTTAGAAAGAGTGGCAGTGGTGTCACGTGCTCGTCTCGGCGTCCGTCGTCGCTACCGCGACTACGTCAGCCTCGACTTGCGTAGCCCTAAGTTAGACAGGGTGGCAGTGGTGTCACGTGCTTGTTTCGGCGTCTGTCGTCGCTACCGCGACGACGTCCGCCTCGACTCGCGTAACCCTAAGAAAGGGTGGCAGTGGTGTCACGTGCTTGTCTCGGCGTCCGTCGTTGCTACCGTGACGACGTCTGCCTCGACTCGCGTAACGCTAAGATAGATAGGGTGGCGGTGGTGTCACGTGCTCGTCTCGACGTCCGTCGTCGCTACCGCGACGATGTCTACCTCGACTCGCGTAACGCTAAGATAGACAGGGTGGCGGTGGTGTCACGTGCTAGTCTCGGCGTCCGTCATCGCTACCGCGACGACGTCCGCCTCGACTCGTGTAACCCTAAGATAGACAGGGTGGCAGTGGTGTCACGTGCTCGTCTCGGCGTCTGTCGTCGCTACCGCTACGACGTCCATCTCGACTCGCGTAACCCTAAGAAAGACAGGGTGGCAGTGTTGTCACGTGCTTGTCTCGGCATCCGTCGTCGCTACCGCGACGACGTCCGCCTCGACTCGCGTAATCGTAAGATAGACAGGGTCGCGGTGGTGTCACGTGCTCGTCTCGGCGTCCGTCGTCGCTACCGCGACGTCGTCCGCCTCGACTCACTTAACCCTAAGTTAGAAAGAGTGGCAGTGGTGTCACGTGCTCGTCTCGGCGTCCGTCGTCGCTACCGCGACTACGTCAGCCTCGACTCGCGTAACCCTAAGATAGACAGGGTGGCAGTGGTGCCACGTGCTCGTCACGGCGTCCGTCTCGACTCACGTAAGCCTAAGATAGACAGGGTGGCAGTGTTGTCACATGCTTGTCTCGGCATCCGTCGTCGCTACCGCGACTACGTCAGCCTCGACTTGCGTAGCCCTAAGTTAGACAGGCTGGCAGTGGTGTCACGTGCTCGTCTCGGCGTCCGTCGTCGCTACCGCGACGACGTCCGCCTCGACTCGCGTAGCCCTAAGTTAGACAGGGTGGCAGTGGTGTCACGTGCTCGTCTCGGAGTCCGTCGTCGCTACCGCGACGACGTCCGCCTCGACTCGCGTAACCCTAAGATAGACAGGGTGGCAGTGGTGTCACGTGCTCGTCTCGGCGTCCGTCGTCGCTACCGCGACGACGTCCGCCTCGACTCACGTAGCCCTAAGTTAGACAGGGTGGCAGTGGTGTCACGTGCTCGTCTCGGAGTCCGTCGTCGCTACCGCGACGACGTCCGCCTCGACTCGCGTAACCCTAAGATAGACAGGGTGGCGGTGTTGTCACGTGCTTGTCTCGTCATCCGTCGTCGCTACCGCGACGACGTCCGCCTCGACTCGCGTAATCGTAAGATAGACAAGGTGGCGGTGGTGTCACGTGCTCGTCTCGGCGTCCGTCGTCGCTACCGCGACGACGTCCGGCTCGACTCACTTAACCCTAAGTTAGAAAGAGTGGCAGTGGTGTCACGTGCTCGTCTCGGCGTCCGTCGTCGCTACCGCGACTACGTCAGCCTCGACTCGCGTAACCCTAAGATAGACCGGGTGGCAGTGGTGCCACGTGCTCGTCACGGCGTCCGTCTCGACTCACGTAAGCCTAAGATAGACAGGGTGGCAGTGCTGTCACGTGCTTGTCTCGGCATCAGTCGTCGCTACCGCGACGACGTCCGCCTCGACTCGCGTAATCGTAAGATAGACCGGGTGGCGGTGGTGTCACGTGCTCGTCTCGGCGTCCGTCGTCGCTACCACGACGACGTCCGCCTCGACTCACTTAACCCTAAGTTAGAAAGAGTGGCAGTGGTGTCACGTGCTCGTCTCGGCGTCCGTCGTCGCTACCGCGACTACGTCAGCCTCGACTTGCGTAGCCCTAAGTTAGACAGGGTGGCAGTGGTGTCACGTGCTTGTTTCGGCGTCTGCCGTCGCTACCGCGACGACGTCCGCCTCGACTCGCGTAACCCTAAGAAAGGGTGGCAGTGGTGTCACGTGCTTGTCTCGGCGTCCGTCGTTGCTACCGTGACGACGTCTGCCTCGACTCGCGTAACGCTAAGATAGATAGGGTGGCGGTGGTGTCACGTGCTCGTCTCGACGTCCGTCGTCGCTACCGCGACGATGTCTACCTCGACTCGCGTAACGCTAAGATAGACAGGGTGGCGGTGGTGTCACGTGCTAGTCTCGGCGTCCGTCATCGCTACCGCGACGACGTCCGCCTCGACTCGTGTAACCCTAAGATAGACAGGGTGGCAGTGGTGTCACGTGCTCGTCTCGGCGTCTGTCGTCGCTACCGCTACGACGTCCATCTCGACTCGCGTAACCCTAAGAAAGACAGGGTGGCGGTGGTGTCCCGTGCTCGTCTCGGCGTCCGTCGTCGCTACCGCGACGACGTCCGCCTCGACTCGCTAACCCTAAGTTAGACAAGGGTGGCGGTGGTGTCACGTGCGCGTCTCGGTGTCCGTCATCGCTACCGCGACGACGTCCGCCTCGACTCGCGTAGCCTTAAGTTAGACAGGGTGCCGTGGTGTCACATGCTCGTCTCAGCATCCGTCGTCGCTACCACGACGACGTTCGCCTCGACTCGCGTAACCCTAAGTTAGACAGGGTGGCAGTTGTGTCACGTGCTTGTCTCGACGTCCGTCGTCACTACCGTGATGACGTCCGCCTCGACTCACGTAACCCTAAGTTAGACAGGGTGGCAGTGGTGTCACGTGCTCGTCTCGGCGTCCGTCGTCGCTACCGCGACGACGTCCGCCTCGACTCGCATAACCCTAAGTTAGCCAGGGTGGCAGTGGTGTCACCCTAAGTTAGATAGGGTGGCGGTGGTGTCACGTGCTCGTCTCGGCGACCGTCATCGCTATCGGGACGACGTTCGCCTCGACTCGCGTAACCCTAAGTTAGACAGGGTGGCGGTGGTGTCACGTGCTCGTCTCGGCGTCCGTCATCGCTACCGCGACGACGTCCGCCTCGACTCGTGTAAGCCTAAGATAGACAGGGTGGCAGTGGTGTCACGTGCTCGTCTCGGCGTCCGTCGTCGCTACCGCGACGACGTCCACCTCGACTCGCGTAACCCTAAGAAAGACAGGGTGGCGGTGGTGTCCCGTGCTCGTCTCGGCGTCCGTCGTCGGTACCGCGACGACGTCCGCCTCGACTCGCGTAACCCTAAGATAGACAGGGTGGCAGTGGTGTCACGTGCTCGTCTCGGCGTCCGTCGTCGCTACCGCGACGACGTCCGCCTCGACTCACGTAAGCCTAAGATAGACAGGGTGGCAGTGTTGTCACGTGCTTGTCTCGGCATCCGTCGTCGCTACCGCGACGACGTCCGCCTCGACTCGCGTAATCGTAAGATAGACAGGGTGGCGGTGGTGTCACGTGCTCGTCTCGGCGTCCGTCGTCGCTACCGCGACGTCGTCCGCCTCGACTCACTTAACCCTAAGTTAGAAAGAGTGGCAGTGGTGTCACGTGCTCGTCTCGGCGTCCGTCGTCGCTACCGCGACTACGTCAGCCTCGACTCGCGTAACCCTAAGATAGACAGGGTGGCAGTGGTGCCACGTGCTCGTCACGGCGTCCGTCTCGACTCACGTAAGCCTAAGATAGACAGGGTGGCAGTGTTGTCACATGCTTGTCTCGGCATCCGTCGTCGCTACCGCGACTACGTCAGCCTCGACTTGCGTAGCCCTAAGTTAGACAGGCTGGCAGTGGTGTCACGTGCTCGTCTCGGCGTCCGTCGTCGCTACCGCGACGACGTCCGCCTCGACTCGCGTAGCCCTAAGTTAGACAGGGTGGCAGTGGTGTCACGTGCTCGTCTCGGAGTCCGTCGTCGCTACCGCGACGACGTCCGCCTCGACTCGCGTAACCCTAAGATAGACAGGGTGGCAGTGGTGTCACGTGCTCGTCTCGGCGTCCGTCGTCGCTACCGCGACGACGTCCGCCTCGACTCACGTAAGCCTAAGATAGACAGGGTGGCGGTGTTGTCACGTGCTTGTCTCGGCATCCGTCGTCGCTACCGCGACGACGTCCGCCTCGACTCGCGTAATCGTAAGATAGACAAGGTGGCGGTGGTGTCACGTGCTCGTCTCGGCGTCCGTCGTCGCTACCGCGACGACGTCCGGCTCGACTCACTTAACCCTAAGTTAGAAAGAGTGGCAGTGGTGTCACGTGCTCGTCTCGGCGTCCGTCGTCGCTACCGCGACTACGTCAGCCTCGACTCGCGTAACCCTAAGATAGACCGGGTGGCAGTGGTGCCACGTGCTCGTCACGGCGTCCGTCTCGACTCACGTAAGCCTAAGATAGACAGGGTGGCAGTGCTGTCACGTGCTTGTCTCGGCATCCGTCGTCGCTACCGCGACGACGTCCGCCTCGACTCGCGTAATCGTAAGATAGACCGGGTGGCGGTGGTGTCACGTGCTCGTCTCGGCGTCCGTCGTCGCTACCACGACGACGTCCGCCTCGACTCACTTAACCCTAAGTTAGAAAGAGTGGCAGTGGTGTCACGTGCTCGTCTCGGCGTCCGTCGTCGCTACCGCGACTACGTCAGCCTCGACTTGCGTAGCCCTAAGTTAGACAGGGTGGCAGTGGTGTCACGTGCTTGTTTCGGCGTCTGTCGTCGCTACCGCGACGACGTCCGCCTCGACTCGCGTAACCCTAAGAAAGGGTGGCAGTGGTGTCACGTGCTTGTCTCGGCGTCCGTCGTTTCTACCGTGACGACGTCTGCCTCGACTCGCGTAACGCTAAGATAGATAGGGTGGCGGTGGTGTCACGTGCTCGTCTCGACGTCCGTCGTCGCTACCGCGACGATGTCTACCTCGACTCGCGTAACGCTAAGATAGACAGGGTGGCGGTGGTGTCACGTGCTAATCTCGGCGTCCGTCATCGCTACCGCGACGACGTCCGCCTCGACTCGTGTAACCCTAAGATAGACAGGGTGGCAGTGGTGTCACGTGCTCGTCTCGGCGTCTGTCGTCGCTACCGCTACGACGTCCATCTCGACTCGCGTAACCCTAAGAAAGACAGGGTGGCGGTGGTGTCCCGTGCTCGTCTCGGCGTCCGTCATCGCTACCGCGACGACGTCCGCCTCGACTCGCTAACCCTAAGTTAGACAAGGGTGGCGGTGGTGTCACGTGCGCGTCTCGGTGTCCGTCATCGCTACCGCGACGACGTCCGCCTCGACTCGCGTAGCCTTAAGTTAGACAGGGTGCCGTGGTGTCACATGCTCGTCTCAGCATCCGTCGTCGCTACCACGACGACGTTCGCCTCGACTCGCGTAACCCTAAGTTAGACAGGGTGGCAGTTGTGTCACGTGCTTGTCTCGACGTCCGTCGTCACTACCGTGATGACGTCCGCCTCGACTCACGTAACCCTAAGTTAGACAGGGTGGCAGTGGTGTCACGTGCTCGTCTCGGCGTCCGTCGTCGCTACCGCGACGACGTCCGCCTCGACTCGCATAACCCTAAGTTAGCCAGGGTGGCAGTGGTGTCACCCTAAGTTAGACAGGGTGGCGGTGGTGTCACGTGCTCGTCTCGGCGACCGTCATCGCTATCGGGACGACGTTCGCCTCGACTCGCGTAACCCTAAGTTAGACAGGGTGGCGGTGGTGTCACGTGCTCGTCTCGGCATCCGTCATCGCTACCGCGACGACGTCCGCCTCGACTCGTGTAAGCCTAAGATAGACAGGGTGGCAGTGGTGTCACGTGCTCGTCTCGGCGTCCGTCGTCGCTACCGCGACGACGTCCACCTCGACTCGCGTAACCCTAAGAAAGACAGGGTGGCGGTGGTGTCCCGTGCTCGTCTCGGCGTCCGTCGTCGGTACCGCGACGACGTCCGCCTCGACTCGCGTAACCCTAAGATAGACAGGTTGGCAGTGGTGTCACGTGCTCGTCTCGGCGTCCGTCGTCGCTACCGCGACGACGTCCGCCTCGACTCACGTAAGCCTAAGATAGACAGGGTGGCAGTGTTGTCACGTGCTTGTCTCGGCATCCGTCGTCGCTACCGCGACGACGTCCGCCTCGACTCGCGTAATCGTAAGATAGACAGGGTGGCGGTGGTGTCACGTGCTCGTCTCGACGTCCGTCGTCGCTACCGCGACGATGTCTACCTCGACTCGCGTAACGCTAAGATAGACAGGGTGGCGGTGGTGTCACGTGCTAATCTCGGCGTCCGTCATCGCTACCGCGACGACGTCCGCCTCGACTCGTGTAACCCTAAGATAGACAGGGTGGCAGTGGTGTCACGTGCTCGTCTCGGCGTCTGTCGTCGCTACCGCTACGACGTCCATCTCGACTCGCGTAACCCTAAGAAAGACAGGGTGGCGGTGGTGTCCCGTGCTCGTCTCGGCGTCCGTCATCGCTACCGCGACGACGTCCGCCTCGACTCGCTAACCCTAAGTTAGACAAGGGTGGCGGTGGTGTCACGTGCGCGTCTCGGTGTCCGTCATCGCTACCGCGACGACGTCCGCCTCGACTCGCGTAGCCTTAAGTTAGACAGGGTGCCGTGGTGTCACATGCTCGTCTCAGCATCCGTCGTCGCTACCACGACGACGTTCGCCTCGACTCGCGTAACCCTAAGTTAGACAGGGTGGCAGTTGTGTCACGTGCTTGTCTCGACGTCCGTCGTCACTACCGTGATGACGTCCGCCTCGACTCACGTAACCCTAAGTTAGACAGGGTGGCAGTGGTGTCACGTGCTCGTCTCGGCGTCCGTCGTCGCTACCGCGACGACGTCCGCCTCGACTCGCATAACCCTAAGTTAGCCAGGGTGGCAGTGGTGTCACCCTAAGTTAGACAGGGTGGCGGTGGTGTCACGTGCTCGTCTCGGCGACCGTCATCGCTATCGGGACGACGTTCGCCTCGACTCGCGTAACCCTAAGTTAGACAGGGTGGCGGTGGTGTCACGTGCTCGTCTCGGCATCCGTCATCGCTACCGCGACGACGTCCGCCTCGACTCGTGTAAGCCTAAGATAGACAGGGTGGCAGTGGTGTCACGTGCTCGTCTCGGCGTCCGTCGTCGCTACCGCGACGACGTCCACCTCGACTCGCGTAACCCTAAGAAAGACAGGGTGGCGGTGGTGTCCCGTGCTCGTCTCGGCGTCCGTCGTCGGTACCGCGACGACGTCCGCCTCGACTCGCGTAACCCTAAGATAGACAGGTTGGCAGTGGTGTCACGTGCTCGTCTCGGCGTCCGTCGTCGCTACCGCGACGACGTCCGCCTCGACTCACGTAAGCCTAAGATAGACAGGGTGGCAGTGTTGTCACGTGCTTGTCTCGGCATCCGTCGTCGCTACCGCGACGACGTCCGCCTCGACTCGCGTAATCGTAAGATAGACAGGGTGGCGGTGGTGTCACGTGCTCGTCTCGGCGTCCGTCGTCGCTACCGCGACGTCGTCCGCCTCGACTCACTTAACCCTAAGTTAGAAAGAGTGGCAGTGGTGTCACGTGCTCGTCTCGGCGTCCGTCGTCGCTACCGCGACTACGTCAGCCTCGACTCGCGTAACCCTAAGATAGACAGGGTGGCAGTGGTGCCACGTGCTCGTCACGGCGTCCGTCTCGACTCACGTAAGCCTAAGATAGACAGGGTGGCAGTGTTGTCACATGCTTGTCTCGGCATCCGTCGTCGCTACCGCGACTACGTCCGCCTCGACTCGCGTAATCGTAAGATAGACAGGGTGGCGGTGGTGTCACGTGCTCGTCTCGGCGTCCGTCGTCGCTACCGCGACTACGTCAGCCTCGACTTGCGTAGCCCTAAGTTAGACAGGGTGGCAGTGGTGTCATGTGCTTGTTTCGGAGTCCGTCGTCGCTACCGCGACGACGTCCGCCTCGACTCGCGTAACCCTAAGAAAGGGTGGCAGTGGTGTCACGTGCTTGTCTCGGCGTCCGTCGTTGCTACCGCGACGACGTCTGCCTCGACTCGCGTAACGCTAAGATAGATAGGGTGGCGGTGGTGTCACGTGCTCGTCTCGACGTCCGTCGTCGCTACCGCGATGATGTCTGCCTCGACTCGCGTAACGCTAAGATAGACAGGGTGGCGGTGGTGTCACGTGCTAGTCTCGGCGTCCGTCATCGCTACCGCGACGACGTCCGCCTCGACTCGTGTAACCCTAAGATAGACAGGGTGGCAGTGGTGTCACGTGCTCGTATCGGCGTCCGTCGTCGCTACCGCGACGACGTCCACCTCGACTCGCGTAACCCTAAGAAAGATAGGGTGGCGGTGGTGTCCCGTGCTCGTCTCGGCGTCCGTCGTCGCTACCGCGACGACGTCCGCCTCGACTCGCTTAACCCTAAGTTAGACAAGGGTGGCGGTGGTGTCACATGCTCGTCTCGGCGTCCGTCGTCGCTACCGCAACGACGTCCGCCCCGACTCGCATTGCCTTAAGTTAGACAGGGTGCCGTGGTGTCACGTGCTCGTCTCAGCATCCGTCGTCGCTACCAGGATGACGTTCGCCTCGACTCGCGTAACCCTAAGTTAGATAGGGTGGCAGTGGTGTCACGTGCTCGTCTCGACGTCCGTCGTCACTACCGCGATGACGTCCGCCTCGACTCACGTAACCCTAAGTTAGACAGGGTGGCAGTGGTGTCACGTGCTCGTCTCGGCGTCCGTCGTCGCTACCGCGACGACGTCCGCCTCGACTAGCATAACCCTAAGTTAGCCAGGGTGGCAGTGGTGTCACCCTAAGTTAGACAGGGTGGCGGTGGTGTCATGTGCTCGTCTCGGCGACCATCATCGCTACCGGGACGACGTCCGCCTCGACTCGCGTAACCCTAAGTTAGACAGGGTGGCGGTGGTGTCACGTGCTCGTCTCGGCGTCCGTCGTCGCTACCGCGTCGACGTCCGCCTCGACTCGCGTAACGCTAAGATAGACAAGGTGGCGGTGGTGCCACGTACTCAACTCGGCATCCGTCGTCGCTAACGCGACGACGTCCGCCTCGACTCGCGTAACCCTAAGATAGACAGGGTGGCCGTGGTGCCACGTGCTCGTCACAGCGTCCGTCGTCGCTACCGCGACGACGTCCGCCTCGACTCGCGTAGCCCTAAGTTAGACAGGGTGGCAGTGGTGTCACGTGCTCGTCTCGGAGTCCGTCGTCGCTACCGCGACGACGTCCGCCTCGACTCGCGTAACCCTAAGATAGGCAGGGTGGCAGTGGTGTCACGTGCTCGTCTCGGCGTCCGTCGTCGCTACCGCGACGACGTCCGCCTCGACTCACGTAAGCCTAAGATAGACAGGGTGGCAGTGTTGTCACGTGCTTGTCTCGGCATCCGTCGTCGCTACCGCGACGACGTCCGCCTCGACTCGCGTAATCGTAAGATAGACAGGGTGGCGGTGGTGTCACGTGCTCGTCTCGACGTCCGTCGTCGCTACCGCGACGACGTCCGCCTCGACTCACTTAACCCTAAGTTAGAAAGAGTGGCAGTGTTGTCACGAGCTCGTCTCGGCGTCCGTCGTCGCTACCGCGACTACGTCAGCCTCGACTCGCGTAACCCTAAGATAGACAGGGTGGCATTGGTGCCACGTGCTCGTCACGGCGTCCGTCTCGACTCATGTAAGCCTAAGATAGACAGGGTGGCAGTGTTGTCACGTGCTTGTCTCGGCATCCGTCGTCGCTACCGCGACGACGTCCGCCTCGACTCGCGTAATCGTAAGATAGACAGGGTGGCGGTGGTGTCACGTGCTCGTCTCGGCGTCCGTCGTCGCTACCGCGACGTCGTCCGCCTCGACTCACTTAACCCTAAGTTAGAAAGAGTGGCAGTGGTGTCACGTGCTCGTCTCGGCGTCCGTCGTCGCTACCGCGACTACGTCAGCCTCGACTCGCGTAACCCTAAGATAGACAGGGTGGCAGTGGTGCCACGTGCTCGTCACGGCGTCCGTCTCGACTCACGTAAGCCTAAGATAGACAGGGTGGCAGTGTTGTCACATGCTTGTCTCGGCATCCGTCGTCGCTACCGCGACTACGTCCGCCTCGACTCGCGTAATCGTAAGATAGACAGGGTGGCGGTGGTGTCACGTGCTCGTCTCGGCGTCCGTCGTCGCTACCGCGACTACGTCAGCCTCGACTTGCGTAGCCCTAAGTTAGACAGGGTGGCAGTGGTGTCACGTGCTTGTTTCGGAGTCCGTCGTCGCTACCGCGACGACGTCCGCCTCGACTCGCGTAACCCTAAGAAAGGGTGGCAGTGGTGTCACGTGCTTGTCTCGGCGTCCGTCGTTGCTACCGCGACGACGTCTGCCTCGACTCGCGTAACGCTAAGATAGATAGGGTGGCGGTGGTGTCACGTGCTCGTCTCGACGTCCGTCGTCGCTACCGCGACGATGTCTGCCTCGACTCGCGTAACGCTAAGATAGACAGGGTGGCGGTGGTGTCACGTGCTAGTCTCGGCGTCCGTCATCGCTACCGCGACGACGTCCGCCTCGACTCGTGTAACCCTAAGATAGACAGGGTGGCAGTGGTGTCACGTGCTCGTATCGGCGTCCGTCGTCGCTACCGCGACGACGTCCACCTCGACTCGCGTAACCCTAAGAAAGATAGGGTGGCGGTGGTGTCCCGTGCTCGTCTCGGCGTCCGTCGTCGCTACCGCGACGACGTCCGCCTCGACTCGCTTAACCCTAAGTTAGACAAGGGTGGCGGTGGTGTCACATGCTCGTCTCGGCGTCCGTCGTCGCTACCGCAACGACGTCCGCCCCGACTCGCATTGCCTTAAGTTAGACAGGGTGCCGTGGTGTCACGTGCTCGTCTCAGCATCCGTCGTCGCTACCAGGATGACGTTCGCCTCGACTCGCGTAACCCTAAGTTAGATAGGGTGGCAGTGGTGTCACGTGCTCGTCTAGACGTCCGTCGTCACTACCGCGATGACGTCCGCCTCGACTCACGTAACCCTAAGTTAGACAGGGTGGCAGTGGTGTCACGTGCTCGTCTCGGCGTCCGTCGTCGCTACCGCGACGACGTCCGCCTCGACTAGCATAACCCTAAGTTAGCCAGGGTGGCAGTGGTGTCACCCTAAGTTAGACAGGGTGGCGGTGGTGTCATGTGCTCGTCTCGGCGACCATCATCGCTACCGGGACGACGTCCGCCTCGACTCGCGTAACCCTAAGTTAGACAGGGTGGCGGTGGTGTCACGTGCTCGTCTCGGCGTCCGTCGTCGCTACCGCGTCGACGTCCGCCTCGACTCGCGTAACGCTAAGATAGACAAGGTGGCGGTGGTGCCACGTACTCAACTCGGCATCCGTCGTCGCTAACGCGACGACGTCCGCCTCGACTCGCGTAACCCTAAGATAGACAGGGTGGCCGTGGTGCCACGTGCTCGTCACAGCGTCCGTCGTCGCTACCGCGACGACGTCCGCCTCGACTCGCGTAGCCCTAAGTTAGACAGGGTGGCAGTGGTGTCACGTGCTCGTCTCGGAGTCCGTCGTCGCTACCGCGACGACGTCCGCCTCGACTCGCGTAACCCTAAGATAGGCAGGGTGGCAGTGGTGTCACGTGCTCGTCTCGGCGTCCGTCGTCGCTACCGCGACGACGTCCGCCTCGACTCACGTAAGCCTAAGATAGACAGGGTGGCAGTGTTGTCACGTGCTTGTCTCGGCATCCGTCGTCGCTACCACGACGACGTCCGCCTCGACTCGCGTAATCGTAAGATAGACAGGGTGGCGGTGGTGTCACGTGCTCGTCTCGACGTCCGTCGTCGCTACCGCGACGACGTCCGCCTCGACTCACTTAACCCTAAGTTAGAAAGAGTGGCAGTGTTGTCACGAGCTCGTCTCGGCGTCCGTCGTCGCTACCGCGACTACGTCAGCCTCGACTCGCGTAACCCTAAGATAGACAGGGTGGCATTGGTGCCACGTGCTCGTCACGGCGTCCGTCTCGACTCATGTAAGCCTAAGATAGACAGGGTGGCAGTGTTGTCACGTGCTTGTCTCGGCATCCGTCGTCGCTACCGCGACGACGTCTGCCTCGACTCGCGTAATCGTAAGATAGACAGGGTGGCGGTGGTGTCACGTGCTCGTCTCGGCGTCCGTCGTCGCTACCGCGACGACGTCCGCCTTCAGTCGCGTAGCCCTAAGTTAGACAGGGTGGCAGTGGTGTCACGTGCTCGTCTCGGAGTCCGTCGTCGCTACCGCGACGACGTCCGCCTCAACTCGCGTAACCCTTAGATAGAGAGGGTGGCAGCGGTGTCACGTGCTCGTCTCGGCATCCGTCGTCGCTACCGCGATGACGTCCGCCGCGACTCGCGTAAGCCTAAGATAGACAGGGTGGCGGTGGTGTCACGTGCTCGTCTCGGCGTCCGTCGTCGCTACCGCGACGACGTCCGCCTCGACTCACTTAACCCTAAGTTAGACAGAGTGGCAGTGGTGTCACTTGCTCGTCTCGGCGTCCGTCGTCGCTACCGCGACGATGTCCGCCTCGACTCGCGTAACCCTAAGATAGACAGGGTGGCAGTGGTGCCACGTGCTCTTCACGGCGTCCGTCGTCGCTACTGCGATGACGTCCGCCTCGACTCGCGTAGCCCTAAGTTAGACAGGGTGGCAGTGGTGTCACATGCTTGTTTCGGCGTCCGTCATCGCTACCGCGATGACGTCCGCCTCGACTCGCGTAACCCTAAGTTAGACAGGGTGGCAGTGGTGTCACGTGCTCGTCTCGGCGTCCGTCGTCACTACCGCGACAATGTCCGCCTCGACTCACGTAACCCTAATTTAGACAGGGTGGCGGCGGTGTCACGTGCTCGTCTCGGCGACCGTCGTCGCTTCCGCGATGACGTCGGCCTCGACTCGCGTAACCATAAGTTAGACAGGGTGGCGGTGGTGTCACGTGCTCGTCTCGGCGACAGTCGTCGCTACCGCGATGACGTCTGCCTCGACTCGCGTAACGCTAAGATAGATAGGGTGGCGGTGGTGTCACGTGCTCGTCTCGACGTCCGTCGTCGCTACCGCGACGATGTCTGCCTCGACTCGCGAAACGCTAAGATAGACAGGGTGGCGGTGGTGTCACGTGCTCGTCTCGGCGTCCGTCGTCGTTACCGCGACGACGTCCGCCTCGACTCGTGTAACCCTAAGATAGACAGGGTGGCAGTGGTGTCACGTGCTCGTCTCGGCGTCCGTCGTCGCTACCGCGACGACGTCCGCCTCGACTCGCATAACCCTAAGATAGACAGGGTGGCGGTGGTGTCCCGTGATCGTCTCGGCGTCCGTCGTCGCTACCGCGACGACGTCTGCCTCGACTCGCTTAACCCTAAGTTAGACAAGGGTGACGGTGGTGTCACGTGCTCGTCTCGGCGTCCGTCGTCGCTACCGCGACGACGTCCGCCTCGACTCGCGTAGCCCTAAGTTAGACAGGGTGCCCGTGGTGTCACGTGCTCGTCTTAGCGTCCGTCGTCGCTACCACGACGACGTTCGCCTCGACTCGCGTAACCCTAAGTTAGACAGGGTGGCAGTGGTGTCACGTGCTCATCTCGACGTCCGTCGTCGCTACCGCGATGACGTCCGCCTCGACTCACGAACCCTAAGTTAGACAGGGTGGCAGTGGTGTCACGTGCCCGTCTCGGCGTCCGTCGTCGCTACCGCGACGACGTCCGCCTCGACTCGCATAACTCTAAGTTAGCCAGGGTGGCAGTGGTGTCACCCTAAGTTAGACAGGGTGGCGGTGGTGTCACGTGCTCTTCTCGGCGACCGTCGTCGCTACCGGGACGACGTCCGCCTCGACTCACGTAACCCTAAGTTAGACAGGGTGGCGGTGGTGTCACGTGCTCGTCTCGGCGTCCGTCGTCGCTACCGCGTCGACGTCCGCCTCGACTCGCGTAGCGCTAAGATAGACAGGGTGGCGGTGGTGTCACGTGCTCGTCTCGGCATCCGTCGTCGCTACCGCGACGACGTCCGCCTCGACTCGCGTAACGCTAAGATAGACAAGGTGGCGGTGGTGCCACGTACTCAACTCGGCGTCCGTCGTCGCTACCGCGACGACGTCCGCCTCGACAGGCGTAACCCTAAGATAGACAGGGTGGCCGTGGTGCCACGTGCTCGTCACGGCGTCCGTCGTCGCTACCGCGACGACGTCCTCCTCGACCCGCGTAGCCCTAAGTTAGACAGGGTGGCAGTGGTGTCACGTGCTCGTCTCGGAGTCCGTCGTCGCTACCGCGACGACGTCCGCCTCGACTCGCGTAACCCTAAGATAGACAGGGTGGCAGTGGTGTCACGTGCTCGTCTCGGCGTCCGTCGTCGCTACCGCGACGACGTCCGCCTCGACTCCCGTAAGCCTAAGATAGATAGGGTGGCAGTGTTGTCACGTGCTTGTCTCGGCATCCGTCGTCGCTACCGCGACGACGTCCGCCTCGACTCGCGTAATCGTAAGATAGATAGGGTGGCGGTGGTGTCACGTGCTCGTCTCGGCGTCCGTCGTCGCTACCGCGACGACGTCCGCCTCGACTCACTTAACCCTAAGTTAGAAAGAGTGGCAGTGGTGTCACGTGCTCGTCTCGGCGTCCGTCGTCGCTACCGCGACTACGTCCGCCTCGACTCGCGTAACCCTAAGATAGACAGGGTGGCAGTGGTGCCACGTGCTCGTCACGGCGTCCGTCGTCGCTACCGCGATGACGTCCGCCTCGACTCGCGTAGCCCTAAGTTAGACAGGGTGGCAGTGGTGTCACGTGCTTGTTTCGGCGTCCGTCGTCGCTACCGTGACGACGTCCGCCTCGACTCGCGTAAGCATAAGTTAGACAGGGTGGCGGTGGTGTCACGTGCTCGTCTCGGCGACAGTCGTCGCTACCGCGACGACGTCTGCCTCGACTCGTGTAACGCAAAGATAGATAGGGTGGCGGTGGTGTCACGTGCTCGTCTCGACGTCCGCCGTTGCTACCGCGACGATGTCTGCCTCGACTCACGTAATGCTAAGATAGACAGGGTGGCGGTGGTGTCACGTGCTCGTCTCGGCGTCTGTCGTCGCTACCGCGACGACGTCCACCTCGACTCGTGTAACCCTAAGATAGACAGGGTGGCAGTGGTGTCACGTGCTCGTCTCGGCGTCCGTCGTCGCTACCGCGACGACGTCCGCCTCGACTCGCGTAACCCTAAGATAGACAGGGTGGCGGTGGTGTCCCGTGCTCGTCTCGGCGTCCGTCGTCGCTACCGCGACGACGTCCGCCTCGACTCGCTTAACCCTAAGTTAGACAAGGGTGGCGGTGGTGTCACGTGCTCGTCTCGGCGTCCGTCGTCGCTACCGGGACGACGTCCGCCTCGACTCGCGTAGCCCTAAGTTAGACAAGGGTGGCGGTGGTGTCACGTGCTCGTCTCGGCGTCCGTCATCACTACCGCGAAGACGTCCGCCTCGACTCGCGTAACCCTAAGTTAGACAGGGTGGCAGTGGTGTCACGTGCTCGTCTCGGCGTCCGTCGTCGCTACCGCGACGATGTCTGCCTCGACTCGCGTGACCCTAAGACAGGGTGGCAGTGGTGCCACGTGCTCGTCTCGGCGACCGTCGTCGCTACCGCGACGACGTCCGCCTCGACTCACGTCACCCTAAGTTAGACAGGGTGGCGGTGGTGTCACGTGCTCATCTCGGCGTTCGTCGTCGCTACCGTGATGACGTCCGCCTCGACTCGCGTAACCCTAAGATAGACAGGGTGCCAGTGGTGCCACGTGCTCGTCTCGGCGTGCGTCGTCGCTACCGCGACGACGTCCGCCTCGACTCGCGTAACGCTAAGATAGACAGGGTGGCGGTGGTGTCACGTGCTCGTCTCGGCGTCCGTCTTCTCTACCGCGACGACGTCCGCCTCGACTCGCGTAACGCTAAGATAGACAGGGTGGCGGTGGTGTCACGTGCTCGTCTCGGCGTCAGTCGTCGCTACCGCGACGACGTCCGCCTTGACTCGCGTAACCCTAAGATAGACAGGGTGGCGGTGGTGTCACGTGCTCGTCTCGGCGTCCGTCGTCGCTACCGCGACGACGTCCGCCTCGACTCGCGTCACCCTAAGTTAGACAGGTTGGCAGTGGTGTGACGTGCTCATCTCGGCGTTCGTCGTCGCTACCGTGACGACGTCCACCTCGACTCGCGTAACCCTAAGATAGACAGGGTGGCGGTGGTGCCACGTGCTCGTCATGGCGTCCGTCGTCGCTACCGCGATGACGTCCGCCTCGACTCGCGTAGCCCTAAGTTAGAGAGGGTGGCAGTGGTGTCACGTGCTGCTTTCGGCGTCCGTCGTCGCTACCGCGACGACGTCCGCCTCGACTTGCGTAACCCTAAGATAGACAGGGTGGCAGTGGTGTCACGTGCTCATCTCGGCGTCCGTCGTCGCTACCGCGACGACGTCCGCCTCGACTCGCGTAACCATAAGATAGACAGGGTGGTGGTGGTGTCACGTGCTCGTCTTGGCGTCCGTCGTCGCTACCGCGACGACGTCCGCCTCGACTCGCTTAAGCCTAAGTTAGACAGGGGTGGCGGTGGTGGCTCGTGCTCGTCTCGGCCTCCGTCGTCGCTACCACGACGACGTCCGCCTCGACTAGCGTAACCCTAAGTAAGACAGGGTGGCAGTGGTGTCACATGTTCGTCTCGGCGTCCGTCGTCGCTACCGTGACGATATCCGCCTCGACTCGCGTAACCCTAAGATAGCCAGGGTGGCAGTGGTGTCACGTGCTCGTCTCGGCGTCCGTCGTCGCTACCGCGACGACGTCCACCTCGACTCGCGTAACCCTAAGTTAGCCAGCATGGCAGTGGTGTCACGTGCTCGGCTCGGTGTCCGTCGTCACTACCGCGACGACGTCCGCCTCGACTCTCGTAACCCTAAGATAGACAGGGTCGCAGTGGTGTCACGTGCTCGTCTCGGCGTCCGTCGTCGCTACCGCGACGATGTCCGCCTCGACTCGCGTAACCCTAACATAGACAGTGTGGCGGTGGTGTCACGTGCTCGTCTCGGCGTCCGTCGTCGCTACCGCGATGACGTCCGCCTCGACTCGCGTAACCCTAAGTTAGACAGGGTGGCGGTGGTGTCACGTGCTCGTCTCAGCGTCCGTCGTCGCTACCGCAATGACGTACGCCTCGACTCGCGTAACGCTAAGATAGACAGGGTGGTGGTCGTGTCACGTACTCGTCTCGGCGTCCGTCGTCGCTACCGCGATGACGTCCGCCTCGACTCGTGTAATGCTAAGATAGACAGGGTGGCGGTGGTGGCACGTGCTCATCTCGGCGTCCGTCGTCGCTACCGTGACGACGTCCACCTCGACTCGCGTGACCCTAAGACAGGGTGGCCGCGGTGCCACGTGCTCGTCTCGGCGTCCGTCATCGCTACCGCGAAGACGTCTGCCTCGACTCGCGTAACCCTAAGTTAGACAGGGTGGCAGTGGTGTCACGTGCTCGTCTCGGCGTCCGTCGTCGCTACCGCGACGATGGCCGCCTCGACTCGCGTGACCCTAAGACAGGGTGGCAGTGGTGCCACGTGCTCGTCTCGGCGTCCGTCGTCGCTACCGCGACGATGTCCGCCTCGACTCACGTCACCCTAAGTTAGACAGGGTGGCAGTGGTGTCACGTGCTCGTCTCGGCGTCCGTCGTCGCTACCGCGACGACGTCCGCCTCGACTCACGTCACCCTAAGTTAGATAGGGTGGCCGTAGTGTCACGTGCTCATCTCGGCGTTCGTCATCGGTACCGCGATGACGTCCGCCTCGACTCTCGTAACCCTAAGATAGACAGGGTGCCAGTGGTGCCACGTGCTCGTCTCGGCGTCCGTCGTCGCTACCGCGACGACGTCCGCCTCGACTCGCGTAACCCTAAGATAGCCAGGGTGGCAGTGGTGTCACGTGCTCGTCTCGGCGTCCGTCGTCGCTACCGTGACGACGTCCGCCTCGACTCGCGTAACCCTAAGTTAGCAGGGTGGCAGTGGTGTCACGTGCTCGGCTCGGCGTCCGTCGTCGCTACCGCGACGACGACCGCCTCGACTCGCGTAACCCTAAGATAGATAGGGTGGCGGTGGTGTCACGTGCTCGTCTCGGCGTCCGTCGTCGCTACCGCGACGACGTCCGCCTCGACTCGCGTAACCCTAAGATAGCCAGGGTGGCAGTGGTGTCACGTGCTCGTCTCGGCGTCCGTCGTCGCTACCGCGACGACGTCCGCCTCGACTCGCGTAACCCTAAGTTAGCCAGGGTGGCAGTGGTGTGACGTGCTCGGCTCGGCGTCCGTCGTCGCTACCGCGACGACGTCCGCCTTGACTCTCGTAACCCTAAGATAGACAGGGTCGCAGTGGTGTCACGTGCTCGTCTCGGCGTCCGTCCTCGCTACCGCGACGACGTCCGCCTCGACTAGTGTAACCCTAACATAGACAGTGTGGCGGTGGTGTCACGTGCTCGTCTCGGCGTGCGTCGTCGCTACCGCGACGACGTCCGCCTCGACTCGCTTAACCCTAAGTTAGACAGGGTGGCGGTGGTGTCACGTGCTCGTCTCGGCGTCCGTCGTCGCTACCGCGATGACGTCCGCCTCGACTCGCGTAACCCTATGTTAGACAGGGTGGCGGTGGTGCCACGTGCTCGTCTCAGCGTCCGTCGTCGCTACCGCAACGACGTACGCCTCGACTCGCGTAACGCTAAGATAGACAGGGTGGCGGTGGTGTCACGTGCTCGTCTCGGCGTCCGTCGTCGCTACCGCGATGACGTCCGCCTCGACTCGCGTCACGCTAAGATAGACAGGGTGGCGGTGGTGGCACGTGCTCATCTCGGCGTCCGTCGTCGCTACCGCAATGACGTCCACCTCGACTCGCGTGACCCTAAGACAGGGTGGCCGCGGTGCCACGTGCTCGTATCGGCGTCCGTCGTCGCTACCGCGAAGACGTCCGCCTCGACTCGCGTAACCCTAAGTTAGACAGGGTGGCACTGGTGTCATGTGCTCGTCTCGGCGTCCGTCGTCGCTACCGCGACAACGTCCGCCTTGACTCTCGTAACCCTAAGATAGACAGGGTCGCAGTGGTGTCACGTGCTCGTCTCGGCGTCCGTCCTCGCTACCGCGACGACGTCCGCCTCGACTAGCGTAACCCTAACATAGACAGTGTGGCGGTGGTGTCACGTGCTCGTCTCGGCGTGCGTCGTCGCTACCGCGACGACGTCCTCCTCGACTCGCTTAACCCTAAGTTAGACAGGGTGGCGGTGGTGTCACGTGCTCGTCTCGGCGTCCGTCGTCGCTACCGCGATGACGTCCGCCTCGACTCGCGTAACCCTAAGTTAGACAGGGTGGCGGTGGTGTCACGTGCTCGTATCAGCGTCCGTCGTCGCTACCGCGATGACGTCCGCCTCGACTCT
This sequence comes from Elymus sibiricus, assembly GCA_039707655.1. Classification (NCBI taxonomy): domain Eukaryota; kingdom Viridiplantae; phylum Streptophyta; class Magnoliopsida; order Poales; family Poaceae; genus Elymus; species Elymus sibiricus. The sequence continues at coordinate 192,783,830 of CM077676.1, read as the reverse complement.
CGTAACCCTAAGATAGACAGGGTGCCAGTGGTGCCACGTGCTCGTCTCGGCGTCCGTCGTCGCTACCGCGACGACGTCCGCCTCGACTCGCGTAACCCTAAGATAGCCAGGGTGGCAGTGGTGTCACGTGCTCGTCTCGGCGTCCGTCGTCGCTACCGTGACGACGTCCGCCTCGACTCGCGTAACCCTAAGTTAGCAGGGTGGCAGTGGTGTCACGTGCTCGGCTCGGCGTCCGTCGTCGCTACCGCGACGACGACCGCCTCGACTCGCGTAACCCTAAGATAGATAGGGTGGCGGTGGTGTCACGTGCTCGTCTCGGCGTCCGTCGTCGCTACCGCGACGACGTCCGCCTCGACTCGCGTAACCCTAAGATAGCCAGGGTGGCAGTGGTGTCACGTGCTCGTCTCGGCGTCCGTCGTCGCTACCGCGACGACGTCCGCCTCGACTCGCGTAACCCTAAGTTAGCCAGGGTGGCAGTGGTGTGACGTGCTCGGCTCGGCGTCCGTCGTCGCTACCGCGACGACGTCCGCCTTGACTCTCGTAACCCTAAGATAGACAGGGTCGCAGTGGTGTCACGTGCTCGTCTCGGCGTCCGTCCTCGCTACCGCGACGACGTCCGCCTCGACTAGTGTAACCCTAACATAGACAGTGTGGCGGTGGTGTCACGTGCTCGTCTCGGCGTGCGTCGTCGCTACCGCGACGACGTCCGCCTCGACTCGCTTAACCCTAAGTTAGACAGGGTGGCGGTGGTGTCACGTGCTCGTCTCGGCGTCCGTCGTCGCTACCGCGATGACGTCCGCCTCGACTCGCGTAACCCTATGTTAGACAGGGTGGCGGTGGTGCCACGTGCTCGTCTCAGCGTCCGTCGTCGCTACCGCAACGACGTACGCCTCGACTCGCGTAACGCTAAGATAGACAGGGTGGCGGTGGTGTCACGTGCTCGTCTCGGCGTCCGTCGTCGCTACCGCGATGACGTCCGCCTCGACTCGCGTCACGCTAAGATAGACAGGGTGGCGGTGGTGGCACGTGCTCATCTCGGCGTCCGTCGTCGCTACCGCAATGACGTCCACCTCGACTCGCGTGACCCTAAGACAGGGTGGCCGCGGTGCCACGTGCTCGTATCGGCGTCCGTCGTCGCTACCGCGAAGACGTCCGCCTCGACTCGCGTAACCCTAAGTTAGACAGGGTGGCACTGGTGTCATGTGCTCGTCTCGGCGTCCGTCGTCGCTACCGCGACAACGTCCGCCTTGACTCTCGTAACCCTAAGATAGACAGGGTCGCAGTGGTGTCACGTGCTCGTCTCGGCGTCCGTCCTCGCTACCGCGACGACGTCCGCCTCGACTAGCGTAACCCTAACATAGACAGTGTGGCGGTGGTGTCACATGCTCGTCTCGGCGTGCGTCGTCGCTACCGCGACGACGTCCTCCTCGACTCGCTTAACCCTAAGTTAGACAGGGTGGCGGTGGTGTCACGTGCTCGTCTCGGCGTCCGTCGTCGCTACCGCGATGACGTCCGCCTCGACTCGCGTAACCCTAAGTTAGACAGGGTGGCGGTGGTGTCACGTGCTCGTATCAGCGTCCGTCGTCGCTACCGCAATGACGTATGCCTCGACTCGCGTAACGCTAAGATAGACAGGGTGGCGGTGGTGTCACGTGCTCGTCTCGGCGTCCGTCGTCGCTACCGCGATGACGTCCGCCTCGACTCGCATAACGCTAAGATAGACAGGGTGGCGGTGGTGGCACGTGCTCATCTCAGCGTCCGTCGTCGCTACCGCAACGACGTCCGCCTCGACTCGCGTGACCCTAAGACAGGGTGGCCGCGGTGCCACGTGCTCGTCTCGGCGTCCGTCGTCGCTACCGCGAAGACGTCCGCCTCGACTCGCGTAACCCTAAGTTAGACAGGGTGGCAGTGGTGTCACGTGCTCGTCTCGGCGTCCGTCGTCGCTACCGCGACGACGTCCGCCTCGACTCGCGTGACCCTAAGACAGGGTGGCAGTGGTGTCACGTGCTCGTCTCGGCGTCCGTCGTCGCTACCGCGACGACGTCCGCCTCGACTCGCGTCACCCTAAGTTAGACAGGGTGGCGGTGGTGTCACGTGCTCGTCTCGGCGTCCGTCGTCGCTACCGCGACGATGTCCGCCTCGACTCGCGTCACCCTAAGTTAGACAGGGTGGCCGTGGTGTCACGTGCTTATCTCGGCGTTCGTCGTCGCTACCGCGATGACGTCCGCCTCGACTAGCGTAACCCAAAGATAGACAGGGTGCCAGTGGTGCCACGTGCTCGTCATGGCGTCCGTCGTCGCTACCGCGATGACGTCCGCCCCGACTCGTGTAACCCTAAGATAGCCAGGGTGGCAGTGGTGTCCGTCGTCGCTACCGCGACGACGTCCGCCTCGACTCGCGTAACCCTAAGATAGCCAGGGTGGCAGTGGTGTCACGTGCTCGTCTCGGCGTCCGTCGTCGCTACCGCGACGACGTCCGCCTCGACTCGCGTAACCCTAAGTTAGCCAGGGTGGCAGTGGTGTGACGTGCTCGGCTCGGCGTCCGTCGTCGCTACCGCGACGACGTCCGCCTTGACTCTCGTAACCCTAAGATAGACAGGGTCGCAGTGGTGTCACGTGCTCGTCTCGGCGTCCGTCCTCGCTACCGCGACGACGTCCGCCTCGACTAGTGTAACCCTAACATAGACAGTGTGGCGGTGGTGTCACGTGCTCGTCTCGGCGTGCGTCGTCGCTACCGCGACGACGTCCGCCTCGACTCGCTTAACCCTAAGTTAGACAGGGTGGCGGTGGTGTCACGTGCTCGTCTCGGCGTCCGTCGTCGCTACCGCGATGACGTCCGCCTCGACTCGCGTAACCCTATGTTAGACAGGGTGGCGGTGGTGCCACGTGCTCGTCTCAGCGTCCGTCGTCGCTACCGCAACGACGTACGCCTCGACTCGCGTAACGCTAAGATAGACAGGGTGGCGGTGGTGTCACGTGCTCGTCTCGGCGTCCGTCGTCGCTACCGCGATGACGTCCGCCTCGACTCGCGTCACGCTAAGATAGACAGGGTGGCGGTGGTGGCACGTGCTCATCTCGGCGTCCGTCGTCGCTACCGCAATGACGTCCACCTCGACTCGCGTGACCCTAAGACAGGGTGGCCGCGGTGCCACGTGCTCGTATCGGCGTCCGTCGTCGCTACCGCGAAGACGTCCGCCTCGACTCGCGTAACCCTAAGTTAGACAGGGTGGCACTGGTGTCATGTGCTCGTCTCGGCGTCCGTCGTCGCTACCGCGACGACGTCCGCCTCGACTTGCGTCACCCTAAGTTAGACAGGGTGGCGGTGGTGTCACGTGCTCGTCTCGGCGTCCGTCGTCGCTACCGCGACGACGTCCGCCTCGACTCGCGTCACCCTAAGTTAGACAGGGTGGCCGTGGTGTCACGTGCTCCTCTCGGCGTTCGTCGTCGCTACCGCGATGACGTCCGCCTCGACTCGCGTAACCCAAAGATAGACAGGGTGCCAGTGGTGCCACGTGCTCGTCTCGGCGTCCGTCGTCGCTACCGCGATGACGTCCGCCTCGACTCGCGTCACCCTAAGTTAGACAGGGTGGCCGTGGTGTCAGGTGCTCATCTCGGCATTCGTCGTCGCTACCGCGATGACTTCCGCCTCGACTCGCGTAACCCTAAGATAGACAGGGTCGCAGTGGTGTCACGTGCTCGTCATGGCGTCCGTCGTCGCTACCGCGATGACGTCCGCCTCGACTCGCGTAGCCCTAAGTTAGACAGGGTGCCAGTGGTGCCACGTGCTCGTCTCGGCGTCCGTCGTCGCTACCGCGACGACGTCCGCCTCGGCTCGCGTAACCCTAAGATAGCCAGGGTGGCAGTGGTGTCACGTGCTCGTCTCGGCGTCCGTCGTCGCTACCGTGACGACGTCCGCCTCGACTCGCGTAACCCTAAGTTAGCCAGGGTGGCAGTGGTGTCACGTGCTCGGCTCGGCGTCCGTCGTTGCTACCGCGACGACGTCCGCCTCGACTCGCGTAACCCTAAGATAGACAGGGTGGCGGTGGTGTCACGTGCTCGTCTCGGCGTCCGTCCTCGCTACCGCGACGACGTCCGCCTCGACTAGCGTAACCCTAACATAGACAGTGTGGCGGTGGTGTCACGTGCTCGTCTCGGCGTGCGTCGTCGCTACCGCGACGACGTCCTCCTCGACTCGCTTAACCCTAAGTTAGACAGGGTGGCGGTGGTGTCACGTGCTCGTCTCGGCGTCCGTCGTCGCTACCGCGATGACGTCCGCCTCGACTCGCGTAACCCTGAGTTAGACAGGGTGGCGGTGGTGTCACGTGCTCGTATCAGCGTCCGTCGTCGCTACCGCAATGACGTATGCCTCGACTCGCGTAACGCTAAGATAGACAGGGTGGCGGTGGTGTCACGTGCTCGTCTCGGCGTCCGTCGTCGCTACCGCGATGACGTCCGCCTCGACTCGCGTAACGCTAAGATAGACAGGGTGGCGGTGGTGGCACGTGCTCATCTCAGCGTCCGTCGTCGCTACCGCAACGACGTCCTCCTCGACTCGCGTGACCCTAAGACAGGGTGGCCGCGGTGCCACGTGCTCGTCTCGGCGTCCGTCGTCGCTACCGCGAAGACGTCCGCCTCGACTCGCGTAACGCTAAGTTAGACAGGGTGGCAGTGGTGTCACGTGCTCGTCTCGGCGTCCGTCGTCGCTACCGCGACGACGTCCGCCTCGACTCGCGTGACCCTAAGACAGGGTGGCACTGGTGTCACGTGCTCGTCTCGGCGTCCGTCGTCGCTACCGCGACGACGTCCGCCTCGACTCGCGTCACCCTAAGTTAGACAGGGTGGCGGTGGTGTCACGTGCTCGTCTCGGCGTCCGTCGTCGCTACCGCGACGATGTCCGCCTCGACTCACGTCACCCTAAGTTAGACAGGGTGGCCGTGGTGTCACGTGCTTATCTCGGCGTTCGTCGTCGCTACCGCGATGACGTCCGCCTCGACTTGCGTAACCCAAAGATAGACAGGGTGCCAGTGGTGCCACGTGCTCGTCATGGCGTCCGTCGTCGCTACCGCGATGACGTCCGCCTCGACTCGTGTAACCCTAAGATAGCCAGGGTGGCAGTGGTGTCCGTCGTCGCTACCGCGACGACGTCCGCCTCGACTCGCGTAACCCTAAGTTAGCCAGGGTGGCAGTGGTGTGACGTGCTCGGCTCGGCGTCCGTCGTCGCTACCGCGACGACGTCCGCCTCGACTCTCGTAACCCTAAGATAGACAGGGTCGCAGTGGTGTCACGTGCTCGTCTCGGCGTCCGTCCTCGCTACCGCGACGACGTACGCCTCGACTAGCGTAACCCTAACATAGACAGTGTGGCGGTGGTGTCACGTGCTCGTCTCGGCGTGCGTCGTCGCTACCGCGACGACGTCCGCCTCGACTCGCTTAACCCTAAGTTAGACAGGGTGGCGGTGGTGTCACGTGCTCGTCTCGGCGTCCGTCGTCGCTACCGCGATGACGTCCGCCTCGACTCGCGTAACCCTAAGTTAGACAGGGTGGCGGTGGTGCCACGTGCTCGTCTCAGCGTCCGTCGTCGCTACCGCAACGACGTATGCCTCGACTCGCGTAACGCTAAGATAGACAGGGTGGCGGTGGTGTCACGTGCTCGTCTCGGCGTCCGTCGTCGCTACCGCGATGACGTCCGCCTCGACTCGCGTAACGCTAAGATAGACATGGTGGCGGTGGTGGCACGTGCTCATCTCGGCGTCCGTCGTCGCTACCGCAATGACGTCCGCCTCGACTCGCGTGACCCTAAGACAGGGTGGCCGCGGTGCCACGTGCTCGTATCGGCGTCCGTCGTCGCTACCGCGAAGACGTCCGCCTCGACTCGCGTAACCCTAAGTTTGACAGGGTGGCAGTGGTGTCACGTGCTCGTCTCGGCGTCCGTCGTCGCTACCGCGACGACGTCCGCCTCGACTCGCGTCACCCTAAGTTAGACAGGGTGGCGGTGGTGTCACGTGCTCGTCTCGGCGTCCGTCGTCGCTACCGCGACGACGTCCGCCTCGACTCGCGTCACCCTAAGTTAGACAGGGTGGCCGTGGTGTCACGTGCTCATCTCGGCGTTCGTCGTCGCTACCGCGATGACGTCCGCCTCGACTCGCGTAACCCAAAGATAGACAGGGTGCCAGTGGTGCCACGTGCTCGTCTCGGCGTCCGTCGTCACTACCGCGATGACGTCCGCCTCGACTCGCGTCACCCTAAGTTAGACAGGGTGGCCGTGGTGTCATGTGCTCATCTCGGCATTCGTCGTCGCTACCGCGATGACTTCCACCTCGACTCGCGTAACCCTAAGATAGACAGGGTGCCAATGGTGCCACGTGCTCGTCATGGCGTCCGTCGTCGCTACCGCGATGACGTCCGCCTCGACTCGCGTAACCCTAAGTTAGACAGGGTGGCGGTGGTGTCACGTGCTCGTATCAGCGTCCGTCGTCGCTACCGCAACGACGTATGCCTCGACTCGCGTGACCCTAAGACAGGGTGGCCGTGGTGCCACGTGCTCGTATCGGCGTCCGTCGTCGCTACCGCGAAGACGTCCGCCTCGACTCGCGTAACCCTAAGTTAGACAGGGTGGCAGTGGTGTCACGTGCTCGTCTCGGCGTCCGTCGTCGCTACCGCGACGACGTCCTCCTCGACTCGCGTCACCCTAAGTTAGACAGGGTGGCGGTGGTGTCACGTGCTCGTCTCGGCGTCCGTCGTCGCTACCGCGACGACGTCCGCCTCGACTCGCGTCACCCTAAGTTACACAGGGTGGCCGTGGTGTCACATGCTCATCTCGGTGTTCGTCGTTGCTACCGCGATGACGTCCGCCTCGACTCGCGTAACCCAAAGATAGACAGGGTGCCAGTGGTGCCACGTGCTCGTCTCGGCGTCCGTCGTCGCTACCGCGATGACGTCCGCCTCGACTCGCGTCACCCTAAGTTAGACAGGGTGGCCGTGGTGTCATGTGCTCATCTCGGCATTCGTCGTCGCTACCGCGATGACTTCCGCCTCGACTCGCGTAACCCTAAGATAGACAGGGTGCCAATGGTGCCACGTGCTCGTCATGGCGTCCGTCGTCGCTACCGCGATGACGTCCGCCTCGACTCGCGTAGCCCTAAGTTAGACAGGGTGCCAGTGGTGCCACGTGCTCGTCTCGGCGTCCGTCGTCGCTACCGCGACGACGTCTGCCTCGACTCGCGTAACCCTAAGATAGCCAGGGTGGCAGTGGTGTCACGTGCTCGTCTCGGCGTCCGTCGTCGCTACCGTGACGACGTCCGCCTCGACTCGCGTAACCCTAAGTTAGCCAGGGTGGCAGTGGTGTCACGTGCTCGGCTCGGCGTCCGTCGTCGCTACCGCGACGACGTCCGCCTCGACTCGCGTAACCCTAAGATAGACAGGGTGGCGGTGGTGTCACGTGCTCGTCTCGGCGTCCGTCGTCGCTACCGCGACGACGTCCGCCTCGACTCGCGTAACCCTAAGATAGCTAGGGTGGCAGTGGTGTCACGTGCTCGTCACGGCGTCCGTCGTCGCTACCGCGACGACGTCCGCCTCGACTCGCGTAACCCAAAGTTAGCCAGGGTAGCAGTGGTGTGACGTGCTCGGCTCGGCGTCCGTCGTCGCTACCGCGACAACGTCCGCCTTGACTCTCGTAACCCTAAGATAGACAGGGTGGCGGTGGTGTCACGGGCTCATCTCGGCGTTCGTCGTCGCTACCGCGATGACGTCCGCCTCGACTCGCGTAACCCAAAGATAGACAGGGTGCCAGTGGTGCCACGTGCTCGTCTCGGCGTCCGTCGTCGCTACCGCGATGACGTCCGCCTCGACTCGCGTCACCCTAAGTTAGACAGGGTGGCCGTGCTGTCATGTGCTCATCTCGGCATTCGTCGTCGCTACCGCGATGACTTCCGCCTCGACTCGCGTAACCCTAAGTTAGACAGGGTGGCGGTGGTGTCACGTGCTCGTCTCGGCGTCCGTCGTCGCTACCGCGACGATGTCCGCCTCGACTCGCGTCACCCTAAGTTAGACAGGGTGGCTGTGGTGTCACGTGCTTATCTCGGCGTTCGTCGTCGCTACCGCGATGACGTCCGCCTCGACTTGCGTAACCCAAAGATAGACAGGGTGCCAGTGGTGCCACGTGCTCGTCATGGCGTCCGTCGTCGCTACCGCAATGACGTCCGCCTCGACTTGCGTAACCCTAAGATAGCCAGGGTGGCAGTGGTGTCCGTCGTCGCTACCGCGATGACGTCCGCCTCGACTCGCGTAACCCTAAGATAGCCAGGGTGGCAGTGGTGTCACGTGCTCGTCTCGGCGTCCGTCGTCGCTACCGCGACGACGTCCGCCTCGACTCGCGTAACCCTAAGTTAGCCAGGGTGGCAGTGGTGTGACGTGCTCGGCTCGGCGTCCGTCGTCGCTACCGCGACGACGTCCGCCTCGACTCTCGTAACCCTAAGATAGACAGGGTCGCAGTGGTGTCACGTGCTCGTCTCGGCGTCCGTCCTCGCTACCGCGACGACGTCAGCCTCGACTAGCGTAACCCTAACATAGATAGTGTGGCGGTGGTGTCACGTGCTCATCTCGGCGTGCGTCGTCGCTACCGCGACGACGTCCGCCTCGACTCGCTTAACCCTAAGTTAGACAGGGTGGCGGTGGTGTCACGTGCTCGTCTCGGCGTCCGTCGTCGCTACCGCGATGACGTCCGCCTCGACTCGCGTAACCCTAAGTTAGACAGGGTGGCGGTGGTGCCACGTGCTCGTCTCAGCGTCCGTCGTCGCTACCGCAACGACGTACGCCTCGACTCGCGTAACGCTAAGATAGACAGGGTGGCGGTGGTGTCACGTGCTCGTCTCGGCGTCCGTCGTCGCTACCGCGATGACGTCCGCCTCGACTCGCGTAACGCTAAGATAGACAGGGTGGCGGTGGTGGCACGTGCTCATCTCGGCGTCCGTCGTCGCTACCGCAATGACGTCCGCCTCGACTCGCGTGACCCTAAGACAGGGTGGCCGCGGTGCCACGTGCTCGTATCGGCGTCCGTCGTCGCTACCGCGAAGACGTCCGCCTCGACTCGCGTAACCCTAAGTTAGACAGGGTGGCTGTGGTGTCACGTGCTCGTCTCGGCGTCCGTCCTCGCTACCGCGATGACGTCCGCCTCGACTAGCGTAACCCTAACATAGACAGTGTGGCGGTGGTGTCACGTGCTCGTCTCGGCGTGCGTCGTCGCTACCGCGACGACGTCCTCCTCGACTCGCTTAACCCTAAGTTAGACAGGGTGGCGGTGGTGTCACGTGCTCGTCTCGGCGTCCGTCGTCGCTACCGCGATGACGTCCGCCTCGACTCGCGTAACCCTAAGTTAGACAGGGTGGCGGTGGTGTCACGTGCTCGTATCAGCGTCCGTCGTCGCTACCGCAACGACGTATGCCTCGACTCGCGTAACGCTAAGATAGACAGGGTGGCGGTGGTGTCACGTGCTCGTCTCGGCGTCCGTCGTCGCTACCGCGATGACGTCCGCCTCGACTCGCGTAACGCTAAGATAGACAGGGTGGCAGTGCTGGCACGTGCTCATCTCGGCGTCCGTCGTCGCTACCGCAACGACGTCCGCCTCGACTCGCGTGACCCTAAGACAGGGTGGCCGCGGTGCCACGTGCTTGTTTCGGCGTTCGTCGTCGCTACTGCGAAGACGTCCGCCTCGACTCGCGTAACCCTAAGTTAGACAGGGTGGCAGTGGTGTCACGTGCTCGTCTCGGCGTCCGTCGTCGCTACCGCGACGACGTCCGCCTCGACTCGCGTGACCCTAAGACAGGGTGGCAGTGGTGTCACGTGCTCGTCTCGGCGTCCGTCGTCGCTACCGCGACGACGTCCGCCTCGACTCGCGTCACCCTAAGTTAGACAGGGTGGCGGTGGTGTCACGTGCTCGTCTCGGCGTCCGTCGTCGCTACCGCGACGATGTCCGCCTCGACTCGCGTCACCCTAAGTTAGACAGGGTGGCCGTGGTGTCACGTGCTTATCTCGGCGTTCGTCGTCGCTACCGCGATGACGTCCGCCTCGACTTGCGTAACCCAAAGATAGACAGGGTGCCAGTGGTGCCACGTGCTCGTCATGGCGTCCGTCGTCGCTACCGCAACGACGTCCGCCTCGACTCGTGTAACCCTAAGATAGCCAGGGTGGCAGTGGTGTCCGTCGTCGCTACCGCGACGACGTCCGCCTCTACTCGCGTAACCCTAAGATAGCCAGGGTGGCAGTGGTGTCACGTGCTCGTCTCGGCGTCCGTCGTCGCTACCGCGACGACGTCCGCCTCGACTCGCGTAACCCTAAGTTAGCCAGGGTGGCAGTGGTGTGACGTGCTCGGCTCGGCGTACGTCGTCGCTACCGCGACGACGTCCGCCTCGACTCTCGTAACCCTAAGATAGACAGGGTCGCAGTGGTGTCACGTGCTCGTCTCGGCGTCCGTCCTCGCTACCGCGACGACGTCCGCCTCGACTAGCGTAACCCTAACATAGACAGTGTGGCGGTGGTGTCACGTGCTCGTCTCGGCGTGCGTCGTCGCTACCGCGACGACGTCCGCCTCGACTCGCTTAACCCTAAGTTAGACAGGGTGGCGGTGGTGTCACGTGCTCGTCTCGGCGTCCGTCGTCGCTACCGCGATGACGTCCGCCTCGACTCGCATAACCCTAAGTTAGACAGGGTGGCGGTGGTGCCACGTGCTCGTCTCAGCGTCCGTCGTCGCTACCGCAACGACGTACGCCTCGACTCGCGTAACGCTAAGATAGACAGGGTGGCGGTGGTGTCACGTGCTCGTCTCGGCGTCCGTCGTCGCTACCGCGATGACGTCCGCCTCGAGTCGCGTAACGCTAAGATAGACAGGGTGGCGGTGGTGGCACGTGCTCATCTCGGCGTCCGTCGTCGCTACCGCAATGACGTCCGCCTCGACTCGCGTGACCCTAAGACAGGGTGGCCGCGGTGCCACGTGCTCGTATCGGCGTCCGTCGTCGCTACCGCGAAGACGTCCGCCTCGACTCGCGTAACCCTAAGTTAGACAGGGTGGCAGTGGTGTCACGTGCTCGTCTCGGCGTCCGTCCTCGCTACCGCGACGACGTCCGCCTCGACAAGCGTAACCCTAACATAGACAGTGTGGCGGTGGTGTCACGTGCTCGTCTCGGCGTGCGTCGTCGCTACCGCGACGACGTCCTCCTCGACTCGCTTAACCCTAAGTTAGACAGGGTGGCGGTGGTGTCACGTGCTCGTCTCGGCGTCCGTCGTCGCTACGCGATGACGTCCGCCTCGACTCGCGTAACCCTAAGTTAGACAGGGTGGCGGTGGTGTCACGTGCTCGTATCAGCGTCCGTCGTCGCTACCGCAATGATATATGCCTCGACTCGCGTAACGCTAAGATAGACAGGGTGGCGGTGGTGTCACGTGCTCGTCTCGGCGTCCGTCGTCGCTACCGCGATGACGTCCGCCTCGACTCGCGTAACGCTAAGATAGAAAGGGTGGCGGTGGTGGCACGTGCTCATCTCGGCGTCCGTCGTCGCTACCGCAACGACGTCCGCCTCGACTCGCGTGACCCGAAGACAGGGTGGCCGCGGTGCCACGTGCTCGTCTGGGCGTCCGTCGTCGCTACCGCGAAGACGTCCGCCTCGACTCGCGTAACCCTATGTTAGATAGGGTGGCAGTGGTGTCACGTGCTCGTCTCGGCGTCCGTCGTCGCTACCGCGACGACGTCCGCCTCGACTCGCGTGACCCTAAGACAGGGTGGCAGTGGTGTCACGTGCTCGTCTCGGCGTCCGTCGTCGCTACCGCGACGACGTCCGCCTCGACTCGCGTCACCCTAAGTTAGACAGGGTGGCGGTGGTGTCACGTGCTCGTCTCGGCGTCCGTCGTCGCTACCGAGACGATGTCCGCCTCGACTCGCGTCACCCTAAGTTAGACAGGGTGGCCGTGGTGTCACGTGCTTATCTCGGCGTTCGTCGTCGCTACCGCGATGACGTCCGCCTCGAGTTGCGTAACCCAAAGATAGACAGGGTGCCTGTGGTGCCACGTGCTCGTCATGGCGTCCGTCGTCGCTACCGCGATGACGTCCGCCTCGACTCGTGTAACCCTAAGATAGCCAGGGTGGCAGTGGTGTCCGTCGTCGCTACCGCGACGACGTCCGCCTCGACTCGCGTAACCCTAAGTTAGCCAGGGTGGCAGTGGTGTGACGTGCTCGGCTCGGCGTCCGTCGTCGCTACCGCGACGACGTCCGCCTCGACTCTCGTAACCCTAAGATAGACAGGGTCGCAGTGGTGTCACGTGCTCGTCTCGGCGTCCGTCCTCGCTACCGCGACGACGTCCGCCTCGACTAGCGTAACCCTAACATAGACAGTGTGGCGGTGGTGTCACGTGCTCGTCTCGGCGTGCGTCGTCGCTACCGCGACGACGTCCGCCTCGACTCGCTTAACCCTAAGTTAGACAGGGTGGCGGTGGTGTCACGTGCGCGTCTCGGCGTCCGTCGTCGCTACCGCGATGACGTCCGCCTCGACTCGCGTAACCCTAAGTTAGACAGGGTGGCGGTGGTGCCACGTGCTCGTCTCAGCGTCCGTCGTCGCTACCGCAACGACGTACGCCTCGACTCGCATAACGCTAAGATAGACAGGGTGGCGGTGGTGTCACGTGCTCGTCTCGGCGTCCGTCGTCGCTACCGCGATGACGTCCGCCTCGACTCGCGTAACGCTAAGATAGACAGGGTGGCGGTGGTGGCACGTGCTCATCTCGGCGTCCGTCGTCGCTACCGCAATGACGTCCGCCTCGACTCGCGTGACCCTAAGACAGGGTGGCCGCGGTGCCACGTGCTCGTATCGGCGTCCGTCGTCGCTACCGCGAAGACGTCCGCCTCGACTCGCGTAACCCTAAGTTAGACAGGGTGGCAGTGGTGTCACGTGCTCGTCTCGGCGTCCATCGTCGCTACCGCGACGACGTCCGCCTCGACTCGCGTGACCCTAATACAGGGTGGCAGTGGTGTCACGTGCTCGTCTCGGCGTCCGTCGTCGCTACCGCGACGACGTCCGCCTCGACTCGCATCACCCTAAGTTAGACAGGGTGGCGGTGGTTTCACGTGCTCGTCTCGGCGTCCGTCGTCGCTACCGCGACGACGTCCGCCTCGACTCGCGTCACCCTAAGTTAGACAGGGTGGCCGTGATGTCACGTGCTCATCTCGGCGTTCGTCGTCGCTACCGCGATGACGTCCGCCTCGACTCGCGTAACCCAAAGATAGACAGGGTGCCAGTGGTGCCACGTGCTCGTCTCGGCGTCCGTCATCGCTACCGCGATGACGTCCGCCTCGACTCGCGTCACCCTAAGTTAGACAGGGTGGCCTTGGTGTCATGTGCTCATCTCGGCATTCGTCGTCGCTACCGCGATGACTTCCGCCTCGACTCGCGTAACCCTAAGATAGACAGGGTCTCAATGGTGCCACGTGCTCGTCATGGCGTCCGTCGTCGCTACCGCGATGACGTCCGCCTCGACTCGCGTAGCCCTAAGACAGGGTGGCCGCGGTGCCACGTGCTCGTATCGGCGTCCGTCGTCGCTACCGCAATGACGTCCGCCTCGACTCGCGTGACCCTAAGACAGGGTGGCCGCGGTGCCACGTGCTCGTATCGGCGTCCGTCGTCGCTACCGCGAAGACGTCCGCCTCGACTCGCGTAACCCTAAGTTAGACAGGGTGGCAGTGGTGTCACGTGCTTGTTTCGGCGTCCGTCGTCGCTACCGCGACGACGTCCGCCTCGACTTGCGTAACCCTAAGATAGATAGGGTGGCAGTGGTGTCACGTGCTCATCTCGGCGTCCGTCGTCGCTACCGCGACGACGTCCGCCTCGACGCGCGTAACGCTAAGATAGACAGGGTGGCCGTGGTGTCACGTGCTTATCTCGGCGTTCGTCGTCGCTACCGCGATGACGTCCGCCTCGACTTGCGTAACCCAAAGATAGACAGGGTGCCAGTGGTGCCACGTGCTCGTCATGGCGTCCGTCGTCGCTACCGCGATGACGTCCGCCACGACTCGTGTAACCCTAAGATAGCCAGGGTGGCAGTCGTGTCCGTCGTCGCTACCGCGACGACGTCCGCCTCGACTCGCGTAACCCTAAGATAGCCAGGGTGGCAGTGGTGTCACGTGCTCGTCTCGGCGTCCGTCGTCGCTACCGCGACGACGTCCGCCTCGACTCGCGTAACCCTAAGTTAGCCAGGGTGGCAGTGGTGTGACGTGCTCGGCTCGGCGTCCGTCGTCGCTACCGCGACGACGTCCGCCTCGACTCTCGTAACCCTAAGATAGACAGGGTCGCAGTGGTGTCACGTGCTCGTCTCGGCGTCCGTCCTCGCTACCGCGACGACGTCCGCCTCGACTAGCGTAACCCTAACATAGACAGTGTGGCGGTGGTGTCACGTGCTCGTCTCGGCGTGCGTCGTCGCTACCGCGACGACGTCCGCCTCGACTCGCTTAACCCTAAGTTAGACAGGGTGGCGGTGGTGTCACGTGCTCGTCTCGGCATCCGTCGTCGCTACCGCGATGACGTCCGCCTCGACTCGCATAACCCTAAGTTAGACAGGGTGGCGGTGGTGCCACGTGCTCGTCTCAGCGTCCGTCGTCGCTACCGCAACGACGTACGCCTCGACTCGCGTAACGCTAAGATAGACAGGGTGGCGGTGGTGTCACGTGCTCGTCTCGGCGTCCGTCGTCGCTACCGCGATGACGTCCGCCTCGAGTCGCGTAACGCTAAGATAGACAGGGTGGCGGTGGTGGCACGTGCTCATCTCGGCGTCCGTCGTCGCTACCGCAATGACGTCCGCCTCGACTCGCGTGACCCTAAGACAGGGTGGCCGCGGTGCCACGTGCTCGTATCGGCGTCCGTCGTCGCTACCGCGAAGACGTCCGCCTCGACTCGCGTAACCCTAAGTTAGACAGGGTGGCAGTGGTGTCACGTGGTCGTCTCGGCGTCCGTCCTCGCTACCGCGACGACGTCCGCCTCGACTCGCGTGACCCTAAGACAGGGTGGCAGTGGTGTCACGTGCTCGTCTCGGCGTCCGTCGTCGCTACCGCGACGACGTCCGCCTCGACTCGCGTCACCCTAAGTTAGACAGGGTGGCGGTGGTGTCACGTGCTCGTCTCGGCGTCCGTCGTCGCTACCGCGACGACGTCCGCCTCGACTCGCGTCACCCTAAGTTAGACAGGGTGGCGGTGGTGTCACGTGCTCATATCAGCGTCCGTCGTCGCTACCGCAATGACATATGCCTCGACTCGCGTAACGCTAAGATAGACAGGGTGGCGGTGGTGTCACGTGCTCGTCTCGGCGTCCGTCGTCGCTACCGCGATGACGTCCGCCTCGACTCGCGTAACGCTAAGATAGACAGGGTGGCGGTGGTGGCACGTGCTCATCTCGGCGTCCGTCGTCGCTACCGCAACGACGTCCGCCTCGACTCGCGTAACCCTAAGATAGACAGGGTCTCAATGGTGCCACGTGCTCGTCGTGGCGTCTGTCGTCGCTACCGCGATGACGTCCGCCTCGACTCGCGTAGCCCTAAGTTAGACAGGGTGGCAGTGGTGTCACGTGCTTGTTTCGGCGTCCGTCGTCGCTACCGCGACGACGTCCGCCTCGACTTGCGTAACCCTAAGATAGATAGGGTGGCAGTGGTGTCACGTGCTCGTCTCGGCGTCCGTCGTCGCTACCGCGACGACGTCCGCCTCGACTCGCGTAACCCTAAGATAGACAGGGTGGCAGTGGTGTCACGTGCTCGTCTTGGCGTCCGTCGTCGCTACCGCGACGACGTCCGCCTCGACTCGTGTAACCCTAAGATAGACAGGGTGGCGGTGGTGTCACGTGCTCGTCTCAGCGTCCGTAGTCGCTACCGTGACGACGTCCGCCACGACTCGCTTAACCCTAAGTTAGACAGGGGTGGCGGTGGTGTCTCGTGCTCGTCTCGGCCTACGTCGTCGCTACCACGACGACGTCCGCCTCGACTAACGTAACCCTAAGTTAGACAGGGTGGCAGTGGTGTCACATGTTCGTCTCGGCGTCCGTCGTCGCTACCGCGATGACATCCGCCTCGACTCGCGTAACCCTAAGATAGCCAAGGTGGCAGTGGTGTCACGTGCTCGTCTCGGCGTCCGTCGTCGCTACCGCGACGACGTCCGCCTCGACTCTCGTAATCCTAAGATAAACAGGGTCGCAGTGGTGTCACGTGCTCGTCTCGGCGTCCGTCGTCGCTACCGCGACAATGTCCGCCTCGACTCGCTTAACCCTAAGTTAGACAGGGTGGCGGTGGTGTCACGTGCTCGTCTCGGCGTCCGTCGTCGCTACCGCGATGACGTCCGCCTCGACTCGCGTATCCCTAAGTTAGACAGGGTGGCGGTGGTGTCACGTGCTCGTCTCGGCGCCCGTCGTCGCTACCGCGATGACGTCCGCCTCGACTCGCGTAACGCTAAGATAGACAGGGTGGCGGTGGTGGCACGTGCTCATCTCGGCGTCCGTCGTCGCTACCGCGACGACGTCCGCCTCGACTCGCGTGACCCTAAGCCAGGGTGGGAGTGGTGCCACGTGCTCGTCTCGGCGTCCGTCGTCGCTACCGCGACGACGTCCGCCTCGACTCGCGTCACCCTAAGTTAGACAGGGTGGCGGTGGTGTCATGTGCTCGTCTCGGCGTCTGTCGTCGCTACCGCGACGACGTCAGCCTCGACTCGCGTCACCCTAAGTTAGAATGGGTGGCAGTGGTGTCACGTGCTCATCTCGGCGTTCGTCTTCGCTACCGCGATGACGTCCGCCTCGACTCGCGTAACCCTAAGATAGACAGGGTGCCAGTGGTGCCACGTGCTCGTCACGGCGTCCGTCGTTGCTACCGCGATAACGTCCGCCTCGACTCGCGTAACCCTAAGATAGACAGGGTGGCAGTGGTGTCACGTGCTCGTCTCGGCGTCCGTCGTCGCTACCGCGACGACGTCCGCCTTGACTCGCGTAACCCTTAGATAGACAGGGTGGCAGTGGTGTCACGTGCTCGTCTCGACGTCCGTCGTCGCTATCGCGACAACGTCCGCCTCGACTCGCGTAACCCTAAGATAGACTGGGTGGCGGTGGTGTCACGTGCTCGTCTCGGCGTCCGTCGTCGCTACCGCAATGACGTCCGCCTCGACTCGCGTGACCCTAAGACAGGGTGGCCGCGGTGCCACGTGCTCGTATCGGCGTCCGTCGTCGCTACCGCGAAGACGTCCGCCTCGACTCGCGTAACCCTAAGTTAGACAGGGTGGCAGTGGTGTCACGTGCTCGTCTCGGCGTCCGTCCTCGCTACCGCGACGACGTCCGCCTCGACTCGCGTGACCCTAAGACAGGGTGGCAGTGGTGTCACGTGCTCGTCTCGGCGTCCGTCGTCGCTACCGCGACGACGTCCGCCTCGACTCGCGTCACCCTAAGTTAGACAGGGTGGCGGTGGTGTCACGTGCTCGTCTCGGCGTCCGTCGTCGCTACCGCGACGACGTCCGCCTCGACTCGCGTCACCCTAAGTTAGACAGGGTGGCGGTGGTGTCACGTGCTCATATCAGCGTCCGTCGTCGCTACCGCAATGACATATGCCTCGACTCGCGTAACGCTAAGATAGACAGGGTGGCGGTGGTGTCACGTGCTCGTCTCGGCGTCCGTCGTCGCTACCGCGATGACGTCCGCCTCGACTCGCGTAACGCTAAGATAGACAGGGTGGCGGTGGTGGCACGTGCTCATCTCGGCGTCCGTCGTCGCTACCGCAACGACGTCCGCCTCGACTCGCGTAACCCTAAGATAGACAGGGTCTCAATGGTGCCACGTGCTCGTCGTGGCGTCTGTCGTCGCTACCGCGATGACGTCCGCCTCGACTCGCGTAGCCCTAAGTTAGACAGGGTGGCAGTGGTGTCACGTGCTTGTTTCGGCGTCCGTCGTCGCTACCGCGACGACGTCCGCCTCGACTTGCGTAACCCTAAGATAGATAGGGTGGCAGTGGTGTCACGTGCTCGTCTCGGCGTCCGTCGTCGCTACCGCGACGACGTCCGCCTCGACTCGCGTAACCCTAAGATAGACAGGGTGGCAGTGGTGTCACGTGCTCGTCTTGGCGTCCGTCGTCGCTACCGCGACGACGTCCGCCTCGACTCGTGTAACCCTAAGATAGACAGGGTGGCGGTGGTGTCACGTGCTCGTCTCAGCGTCCGTAGTCGCTACCGTGACGACGTCCGCCACGACTCGCTTAACCCTAAGTTAGACAGGGGTGGCGGTGGTGTCTCGTGCTCGTCTCGGCCTACGTCGTCGCTACCACGACGACGTCCGCCTCGACTAACGTAACCCTAAGTTAGACAGGGTGGCAGTGGTGTCACATGTTCGTCTCGGCGTCCGTCGTCGCTACCGCGATGACATCCGCCTCGACTCGCGTAACCCTAAGATAGCCAAGGTGGCAGTGGTGTCACGTGCTCGTCTCGGCGTCCGTCGTCGCTACCGCGACGACGTCCGCCTCGACTCTCGTAACCCTAAGATAAACAGGGTCGCAGTGGTGTCACGTGCTCGTCTCGGCGTCCGTCGTCGCTACCGCGACAATGTCCGCCTCGACTCGCTTAACCCTAAGTTAGACAGGGTGGCGGTGGTGTCACGTGCTCGTCTCGGCGTCCGTCGTCGCTACCGCGATGACGTCCGCCTCGACTCGCGTATCCCTAAGTTAGACAGGGTGGCGGTGGTGTCACGTGCTCGTCTCGGCGCCCGTCGTCGCTACCGCGATGACGTCCGCCTCGACTCGCGTAACGCTAAGATAGACAGGGTGGCGGTGGTGGCACGTGCTCATCTCGGCGTCCGTCGTCGCTACCGCGACGACGTCCGCCTCAACTCGCGTGACCCTAAGCCAGGGTGGGAGTGGTGCCACGTGCTCGTCTCGGCGTCCGTCGTCGCTACCGCGACGACGTCCGCCTCGACTCGCGTCACCCTAAGTTAGACAGGGTGGCGGTGGTGTCATGTGCTCGTCTCGGCGTCTGTCGTCGCTACCGCGACGACGTCAGCCTCGACTCGCGTCACCCTAAGTTAGAATGGGTGGCAGTGGTGTCACGTGCTCATCTCGGCGTTCGTCTTCGCTACCGCGATGACGTCCGCCTCGACTCGCGTAACCCTAAGATAGACAGGGTGCCAGTGGTGCCACGTGCTCGTCACGGCGTCCGTCGTTGCTACCGCGATAACGTCCGCCTCGACTCGCGTAACCCTAAGATAGACAGGGTGGCAGTGGTGTCACGTGCTCGTCTCGGCGTCCGTCGTCGCTACCGCGACGACGTCCGCCTTGACTCGCGTAACCCTTAGATAGACAGGGTGGCAGTGGTGTCACGTGCTCGTCTCGACGTCCGTCGTCGCTATCGCGACAACGTCCGCCTCGACTCGCGTAACCCTAAGATAGACTGGGTGGCGGTGGTGTCACGTGCTCGTCTCGGCGTCCGTCGTCGCTACCGCGACGACGTCTGCCTCGACTCGCTTAACCCTTAGTTAGACAGGGGTGGCGGTGGTGTCACGTGCTCGTCTCGGCCTCCGTCGTCGCTACCACGACGACGTCCGCCTCGACTAGCGTAACCCTAAGTTAGACAGGGTGGCAGTGGTGTGACGTGCTCGTCTCGGCGTCCGTCGTCGCTACCGCGACAACGTCCGCCTCGACTCGCGTAACCCTAAGATAGCTAGGGTGGCAGTGGTGTCACGTGCTCGTCTCGGCGTCCGTCGTCGCTTCCGCGACGACGTCCGCCTCAACTCGCTTAGCCCTAAGTTAGACAGGGTGGCAGTGGTGTCACGTGCTTGTTTCGGCGTCCGTCGTCGCTACCGCGACGACGTCCGCCTCGACTCGCGTACCCCTAAGTTAGACAGGGTCGCAGCGGTGTCACGTGCTCATCTCGGCGTCGGTCGTCGCTACCGCGACGACGTCCGCCTCGACTCGCGTAACCCTAAGACAGGGTGGCAGTGGTGTCACGTGCTCGTCTCGGCTTCCGTCGTCGCTACCGCGACGACGTCCGCCTCGACTCGCGTAACCCTAAGTTAGACAGCGTGGCAATGGTGTCACGTGCTCGTCTCGGCGTCCGTCGTCGCTACCGCGACGACGTCCGCCTCGACTCGCGTGACCCTAAGACAGGGTGGCAATGGTGTCACGTGCTCGTCTCGGCGTCCGTCGTCGCTACCGCGATGACGTCCGCCTCGACTCGCGTCACCCTAAGTTAGACAGGGTGGCCGTGGTGTCATGTGCTCATCTCGGCGTTCGTCGTTGCTACCGCGATGACTTCCGCCTCGACTCGCGTAACCCTAAGATAGACAGGGTGCCAATGGTGCCACGTGCTCGTCATGGCGTCCGTCGTCGCTACCGCGATGACGTCCGCCTCGACTCGCGTAGCCCTAAGTTAGACAGGGTGGCAGTGGTGTCACGTGCTTGTTTCGGCGTCCGTCGTCGCTACCGCGACGACGTCCTCCTCGACTTGCGTAACCCTAAGATAGACAGGGTGGCAGTGGTGTCACGTGCTCATCTCGGCGTCCGTCGTCGCTACCGCGACGACGTCCGCCTCGACTCACGTAACCCTAAGATAGACAGGGTGGCAGTAGTGTCACGTGGTCGTCTTGGCGTCCGTCGTCGCTACCACGGCGACGTCCGCCTCGACTCGCGTAACCCTAAGATAGACAGGGTGGCGGTGGTGTCACGTGCTCGTCTCAGCGTCCGTCGTCGCTACCGCGACGACGTCCGCCTCGACTCGCTTAACCCTAAGTTAGACAGGGGTGGCGGTGGTGTCTCGTGCTCGTCTCGGCCTCCGTCGTCGCTACCACGACGACGTCCGCCTCGACTAACGTAACCCTAAGTTAGACAGGGTGGCAGTGGTGTCACATGTTCGTCTCGGCGTCCGTCGTCGCTACCGCGACGACATCCGCCTCGACTCGCGTAACCCTAAGATAGCCAAGGTGGCAGTGGTGTCACGTGCTCGTCTCGGCGTCCGTCGTCGCTACCGCGACGACGTCCGCCTCGACTCTCGTATCCCTAAGATAAACAGGGTCGCAGTCGTGTCACGTGCTCGTCTCGGCGTCCGTCGTCGCTACCGCGACGACGTCCGCCTCGACTCGCTTAACCCTAAGTTAGACAGGGTGGTGGTGGTGTCACGTGCTCGTCTCGGCGTCCGTCGTCGCTACCACGATGACGTCCGCCTCGACTCGCGTATCCCTAAGTTAGACAGGGTGGCGGTGGTGTCACGTGCTCGTCTCGGCGTCCGTCGTCGCTACCGCGATGACGTCCGCCTCGACTCGCGTAACGCTAAGATAGACAGGGTGGCAGTGGTGTCACGTGCTTGTTTCGGCGTCCGTCGTCGCTACCGCGACGACGTCCGCCTCGACTTGCGTAACCCTAAGATAGATAGGGTGGCAGTGGTGTCACGTGCTCGTCTCGGCGTCCGTCGTCGCTACCGCGACGACGTCCGCCTCGACTCGCGTAACCCTAAGATAGACAGGGTGGCAGTGGTGTCACGTGCTCGTCTTGGCGTCCGTCGTCGCTACCGCGACGACGTCCGCCTCGACTCGTGTAACCCTAAGATAGACAGGGTGGCGGTGGTGTCACGTGCTCGTCTCAGCGTCCGTAGTCGCTACCGTGACGACGTCCGCCTCGACTCGCTTAACCCTAAGTTAGACAGGGGTGGCGGTGGTGTCTCGTGCTCGTCTCGGCCTCCGTCGTCGCTACCACGACGACGTCCGCCTCGACTAACGTAACCCTAAGTTAGACAGGGTGGCAGTGGTGTCACATGTTCGTCTCGGCGTCCGTCGTCGCTACCGCGATGACATCCGCCTCGACTCGCGTAACCCTAAGATAGCCAAGGTGGCAGTGGTGTCACGTGCTCGTCTCGGCGTCCGTCGTCGCTACCGCGACGACGTCCGCCTCGACTCTCGTAACCCTAAGATAAACAGGGTCGCAGTGGTGTCACGTGCTCGTCTCGGCGTCCGTCGTCGCTACCGCGACAATGTCCGCCTCGACTCGCTTAACCCTAAGTTAGACAGGGTGGCGGTGGTGTCACGTGCTCGTCTCGGCGTCCGTCGTCGCTACCGCGATGACGTCCGCCTCGACTCGCGTATCCCTAAGTTAGACAGGGTGGCGGTGGTGTCACGTGCTCGTCTCAGCGTCCGTCGTCGCTACCGCGATGACGTCCGCCTCGACTCGCGTAACGCTAAGATAGACAGGGTGGCGGTGGTGGCACGTGCTCATCTCGGCGTCCGTCGTCGCTACCGCGACGACGTCCGCCTCGACTCGCGTGACCCTAAGACAGGGTGGGAGTGGTGCCACGTGCTCGTCTCGGCGTCCGTCGTCGCTACCGCGACGACGTCCGCCTCGACTCGCGTCACCCTAAGTTAGACAGGGTGGCGGTGGTGTCATGTGCTCGTCTCGGCGTCTGTCGTCGCTACCGCGACGACGTCAGCCTCGACTCGCGTCACCCTAAGTTAGAATGGGTGGCAGTGGTGTCACGTGCTCATCTCGGCGTTCGTCTTCGCTACCGCGATGACGTCCGCCTCGACTCGCGTAACCCTAAGATAGACAGGGTGCCAGTGGTGCCACGTGCTCGTCACGGCGTCCGTCGTCGCTACCGCGAAAACGTCCGCCTCGACTCGCGTAACCCTAAGATAGACAGGGTGGCAGTGGTGTCACGTGCTCGTCTCGGCGTCCGTCGTCGCTACCGCGACGACGTCCGCCTTGACTCGCGTAACCCTTAGATAGACAGGGTGGCAGTGGTGTCACGTGCTCGTCTCGGCGTCCGTCGTCGCTATCGCGACAACGTCCGCCTCGACTCGCGTAACCCTAAGATCGACTGGGTGGCGGTGGTGTCACGTGCTCGTCTCGGCGTCCGTCGTCGCTACCGCGACGACGTCTGCCTCGACTCGCTTAACCCTTAGTTAGACAGGGGTGGCGGTGGTGTCACGTGCTCGTCTCGGCCTCCGTCGTCGCTACCACGACGACGTCCGCCTCGACTAGCGTAACCCTAAGTTAGACAGGGTGGCAGTGGTGTGACGTGCTCGTCTCGGCGTCCGTCGTCGCTACCGCGACAACGTCCGCCTCGACTCGCGTAACCCTAAGATAGCTAGGGTGGCAGTGGTGTCACGTGCTCGTCGCGGCGTCCGTCGTCGCTTCCGCGACGACGTCCGCCTCAACTCGCTTAGCCCTAAGTTAGACAGGGTGGCAGTGGTGTCACGTGCTTGTTTCGGCGTCCGTCGTCGCTACCGCGACGACGTCCGCCTCGACTCGCGTACCCCTAAGTTAGACAGGGTCGCAGCGGTGTCACGTGCTTGTCTCGGCGTCCGTCGTCGCTACCGCGACGACGTCCGCCTCGACTCACGTAACCCTAAGACAGGGTGGCAGTGGTGTCACGTGCTCGTCTCGGCTTCCGTCGTCGCTACCGCAACGACGTCCGCCTCGACTCGCGTAACCCTAAGTTAGACAGCGTGGCAATGGTGTCACGTGCTCGTCTCGGCGTCCGTCGTCGCTACCGCGACGACGTCCGCCTCGACTCGCGTGACCCTAAGACAGGGTGGCAATGGTGTCATGTGCTCGTCTCGGCGTCCGTCGTCGCTACCGCGATGACGTCCGCCTCGA
The DNA here is from genome assembly GCA_039707655.1 of Elymus sibiricus. Lineage (NCBI taxonomy): Eukaryota > Viridiplantae > Streptophyta > Magnoliopsida > Poales > Poaceae > Elymus > Elymus sibiricus. Next base: position 192,760,210 of record CM077676.1, on the reverse strand, counting down.
CTCGCGTCACCCTAAGTTAGACAGGGTGGCCGTGGTGTCATGTGCTCATCTCGGCGTTCGTCGTTGCTACCGCGATGACTTCCGCCTCGACTCGCGTAACCCTAAGATAGACAGGGTGCCAATGGTGCCACGTGCTCGTCATGGCGTCCGTCGTCGCTACCGCGATGACGTCCGCCTCGACTCGCGTAGCCCTAAGTTAGACAGGGTGGCAGTGGTGTCACGTGCTTGTTTCGGCGTCCGTCGTCGCTACCGCGACGACGTCCTCCTCGACTTGCGTAACCCTAAGATAGACAGGGTGGCAGTGGTGTCACGTGCTCATCTCGGCGTCCGTCGTCGCTACCGCGACGACGTCCGCCTCGACTCGCGTAACCCTAAGATAGACAGGGTGGCAGTAGTGTCACGTGGTCGTCTTGGCGTCCGTCGTCGCTACCACGGCGACGTCCGCCTCGACTCGCGTAACCCTAAGATAGACAGGGTGGCGGTGGTGTCACGTGCTCGTCTAACCGTCCGTCGTCGCTACCGCGACGACGTCCGCCTCGACTCGCTTAACCCTAAGTTAGACAGGGGTGGCGGTGGTGTCTCGTGCTCGTCTCGGCCTCCGTCGTCGCTACCACGACGACGTCCGCCTCGACTAACGTAACCCTAAGTTAGACAGGGTGGCAGTGGTGTCACATGTTCGTCTCGGCGTCCGTCGTCGCTACCGCGACGACATCCGCCTCGACTCGCGTAACCCTAAGATAGCCAAGGTGGCAGTGGTGTCACGTGCTCGTCTCGGCGTCCGTCGTCGCTACCGCGACGACGTCCGCCTCGACTCTCGTATCCCTAAGATAAACAGGGTCGCAGTCGTGTCACGTGCTCGTCTCGGCGTCCGTCGTCGCTACCGCGACGACGTCCGCCTCGACTCGCTTAACCCTAAGTTAGACAGGGTGGTGGTGGTGTCACGTGCTCGTCTCGGCGTCCGTCGTCGCTACCGCGATGACGTCCGCCTCGACTCGCGTATCCCTAAGTTAGACAGGGTGGCGGTGGTGTCACGTGCTCGTCTCGGCGTCCGTCGTCGCTACCGCGATGACGTCCGCCTCGACTCGCGTAACGCTAAGATAGACAGGGTGGCAGTGGTGTCACGTGCTTGTTTCGGCGTCCGTCGTCGCTACCGCGACGACGTCCGCCTCGACTTGCGTAACCCTAAGATAGATAGGGTGGCAGTGGTGTCACGTGCTCGTCTCGGCGTCCGTCGTCGCTACCGCGACGACGTCCGCCTCGACTCGCGTAACCCTAAGATAGACAGGGTGGCAGTGGTGTCACGTGCTCGTCTTGGCGTCCGTCGTCGCTACCGCGACGACGTCCGCCTCGACTCGTGTAACCCTAAGATAGACAGGGTGGCGGTGGTGTCACGTGCTCGTCTCAGCGTCCGTAGTCGCTACCGTGACGACGTCCGCCTCGACTCGCTTAACCCTAAGTTAGACAGGGGTGGCGGTGGTGTCTCGTGCTCGTCTCGGCCTCCGTCGTCGCTACCACGACGACGTCCGCCTCGACTAACGTAACCCTAAATTAGACAGGGTGGCAGTGGTGTCACATGTTCGTCTCGGCGTCCGTCGTCGCTACCGCGATGACATCCGCCTCGACTCGCGTAACCCTAAGATAGCCAAGGTGGCAGTGGTGTCACGTGCTCGTCTCGGCGTCCGTCGTCGCTACCGCGACGACGTCCGCCTCGACTCTCGTAACCCTAAGATAAACAGGGTCGCAGTGGTGTCACGTGCTCGTCTCGGCGTCCGTCGTCGCTACCGCGACAATGTCCGCCTCGACTCGCTTAACCCTAAGTTAGACAGGGTGGCGGTGGTGTCACGTGCTCGTCTCGGCGTCCGTCGTCGCTACCGCGATGACGTCCGCCTCGACTCGCGTATCCCTAAGTTAGACAGGGTGGCGGTGGTGTCACGTGCTCGTCTCAGCGTCCGTCGTCGCTACCGCGATGACGTCCGCCTCGACTCGCGTAACGCTAAGATAGACAGGGTGGCGGTGGTGGCACGTGCTCATCTCGGCGTCCGTCGTCGCTACCGCGACGACGTCCGCCTCGACTCGCGTGACCCTAAGACAGGGTTTGAGTGGTGCCACGTGCTCGTCTCGGCGTCCGTCGTCGCTACCGCGACGACGTCCGCCTCGACTCGCGTCACCCTAAGTTAGACAGGGTGGCGGTGGTGTCATGTGCTCGTCTCGGCGTCTGTCGTCGCTACCGCGACGACGTCAGCCTCGACTCGCGTCACCCTAAGTTAGAATGGGTGGCAGTGGTGTCACGTGCTCATCTCGGCGTTCGTCTTCGCTACCGCGATGACGTCCGCCTCGACTCGCGTAACCCTAAGATAGACAGGGTGCCAGTGGTGCCACGTGCTCGTCACGGCGTCCGTCGTCGCTACCGCGAAAACGTCCGCCTCGACTCGCGTAACCCTAAGATAGACAGGGTGGCAGTGGTGTCACGTGCTCGTCTCGGCGTCCGTCGTCGCTACCGCGACGACGTCCGCCTTGACTCGCGTAACCCTTAGATAGACAGGGTGGCAGTGGTGTCACGTGCTCGTCTCGGCGTCCGTCGTCGCTATCGCGACAACGTCCGCCTCGACTCGCGTAACCCTAAGATAGACTGGGTGGCGGTGGTGTCACGTGCTCGTCTCGGCGTCCGTCGTCGCTACCGCGACGACGTCTGCCTCGACTCGCTTAACCCTTAGTTAGACAGGGGTGGCGGTGGTGTCACGTGCTCGTCTCGGCCTCCGTCGTCGCTACCACGACGACGTCCGCCTCGACTAGCGTAACCCTAAGTTAGACAGGGTGGCAGTGGTGTGACGTGCTCGTCTCGGCGTCCGTCGTCGCTACCGCGACAACGTCCGCCTCGACTCGCGTAACCCTAAGATAGCTAGGGTGGCAGTGGTGTCACGTGCTCGTCGCGGCGTCCGTCGTCGCTTCCGCGACGACGTCCGCCTCAACTCGCTTAGCCCTAAGTTAGACAGGGTGGCAGTGGTGTCACGTGCTTGTTTCGGCGTCCGTCGTCGCTACCGCGACGACGTCCGCCTCGACTCGCGTACCCCTAAGTTAGACAGGGTCGCAGCGGTGTCACGTGCTTGTCTCGGCGTCCGTCGTCGCTACCGCGACGACGTCCGCCTCGACTCACGTAACCCTAAGACAGGGTGGCAGTGGTGTCACGTGCTCGTCTCGGCTTCCGTCGTCGCTACCGCAACGACGTCCGCCTCGACTCGCGTAACCCTAAGTTAGACAGCGTGGCAATGGTGTCACGTGCTCGTCTCGGCGTCCGTCGTCGCTACCGCGACGACGTCCGCCTCGACTCGCGTGACCCTAAGACAGGGTGGCAATGGTGTCATGTGCTCGTCTCGGCGTCCGTCGTCGCTACCGCGATGACGTCCGCCTCGACTCGCGTCACCCTAAGTTAGACAGGGTGGCCGTGGTGTCATGTGCTCATCTCGGCGTTCGTCGTTGCTACCGCGATGACTTCCGCCTCGACTCGCGTAACCCTAAGATAGACAGGGTGCCAATGGTGCCACGTGCTCGTCATGGCGTCCGTCGTCGCTACCGCGATGACGTCCGCCTCGACTCGCGTAGCCCTAAGTTAGACAGGGTGGCAGTGGTGTCACGTGCTTGTTTCGGCGTCCGTCGTCGCTACCGCGACGACGTCCTCCTCGACTTGCGTAACCCTAAGATAGACAGGGTGGCAGTGGTGTCACGTGCTCATCTCGGCGTCCGTCGTCGCTACCGCGACGACGTCCGCCTCGACTCGCGTAACCCTAAGATAGACAGGGTGGCAGTAGTGTCACGTGGTCGTCTTGGCGTCCGTCGTCGCTACCACGGCGACGTCCGCCTCGACTCGCGTAACCCTAAGATAGACAGGGTGGCGGTGGTGTCACGTGCTCGTCTAACCGTCCGTCGTCGCTACCGCGACGACGTCCGCCTCGACTCGCTTAACCCTAAGTTAGACAGGGGTGGCGGTGGTGTCTCGTGCTCGTCTCGGCCTCCGTCGTCGCTACCACGACGACGTCCGCCTCGACTAACGTAACCCTAAGTTAGACAGGGTGGCAGTGGTGTCACATGTTCGTCTCGGCGTCCGTCGTCGCTACCGCGACGACATCCGCCTCGACTCGCGTAACCCTAAGATAGCCAAGGTGGCAGTGGTGTCACGTGCTCGTCTCGGCGTCCGTCGTCGCTACCGCGACGACGTCCGCCTCGACTCTCGTATCCCTAAGATAAACAGGGTCGCAGTCGTGTCACGTGCTCGTCTCGGCGTCCGTCGTCGCTACCGCGACGACGTCCGCCTCGACTCGCTTAACCCTAAGTTAGACAGGGTGGTGGTGGTGTCACGTGCTCGTCTCGGCGTCCGTCGTCGCTACCGCGATGACGTCCGCCTCGACTCGCGTATCCCTAAGTTAGACAGGGTGGCGGTGGTGTCACGTGCTCGTCTCGGCGTCCGTCGTCGCTACCGCGATGACGTCCGCCTCGACTCGCGTAACGCTAAGATAGACAGGGTGGCAGTGGTGTCACGTGCTTGTTTCGGCGTCCGTCGTCGCTACCGCGACGACGTCCGCCTCGACTTGCGTAACCCTAAGATAGATAGGGTGGCAGTGGTGTCACGTGCTCGTCTCGGCGTCCGTCGTCGCTACCGCGACGACGTCCGCCTCGACTCGCGTAACCCTAAGATAGACAGGGTGGCAGTGGTGTCACGTGCTCGTCTTGGCGTCCGTCGTCGCTACCGCGACGACGTCCGCCTCGACTCGTGTAACCCTAAGATAGACAGGGTGGCGGTGGTGTCACGTGCTCGTCTCAGCGTCCGTAGTCGCTACCGTGACGACGTCCGCCTCGACTCGCTTAACCCTAAGTTAGACAGGGGTGGCGGTGGTGTCTCGTGCTCGTCTCGGCCTCCGTCGTCGCTACCACGACGACGTCCGCCTCGACTAACGTAACCCTAAGTTAGACAGGGTGGCAGTGGTGTCACATGTTCGTCTCGGCGTCCGTCGTCGCTACCGCGATGACATCCGCCTCGACTCGCGTAACCCTAAGATAGCCAAGGTGGCAGTGGTGTCACGTGCTCGTCTCGGCGTCCGTCGTCGCTACCGCGACGACGTCCGCCTCGACTCTCGTAACCCTAAGATAAACAGGGTCGCAGTGGTGTCACGTGCTCGTCTCGGCGTCCGTCGTCGCTACCGCGACAATGTCCGCCTCGACTCGCTTAACCCTAAGTTAGACAGGGTGGCGGTGGTGTCACGTGCTCGTCTCGGCGTCCGTCGTCGCTACCGCGATGACGTCCGCCTCGACTCGCGTATCCCTAAGTTAGACAGGGTGGCGGTGGTGTCACGTGCTCGTCTCAGCGTCCGTCGTCGCTACCGCGATGACGTCCGCCTCGACTCGCGTAACGCTAAGATAGACAGGGTGGCGGTGGTGGCACGTGCTCATCTCGGCGTCCGTCGTCGCTACCGCGACGACGTCCGCCTCGACTCGCGTGACCCTAAGACAGGGTTTGAGTGGTGCCACGTGCTCGTCTCGGCGTCCGTCGTCGCTACCGCGACGACGTCCGCCTCGACTCGCGTCACCCTAAGTTAGACAGGGTGGCGGTGGTGTCATGTGCTCGTCTCGGCGTCTGTCGTCGCTACCGCGACGACGTCAGCCTCGACTCGCGTCACCCTAAGTTAGAATGGGTGGCAGTGGTGTCACGTGCTCATCTCGGCGTTCGTCTTCGCTACCGCGATGACGTCCGCCTCGACTCGCGTAACCCTAAGATAGACAGGGTGCCAGTGGTGCCACGTGCTCGTCACGGCGTCCGTCGTCGCTACCGCGAAAACGTCCGCCTCGACTCGCGTAACCCTAAGATAGACAGGGTGGCAGTGGTGTCACGTGCTCGTCTCGGCGTCCGTCGTCGCTACCGCGACGACGTCCGCCTTGACTCGCGTAACCCTTAGATAGACAGGGTGGCAGTGGTGTCACGTGCTCGTCTCGGCGTCCGTCGTCGCTATCGCGACAACGTCCGCCTCGACTCGCGTAACCCTAAGATAGACTGGGTGGCGGTGGTGTCACGTGCTCGTCTCGGCGTCCGTCGTCGCTACCGCGACGACGTCTGCCTCGACTCGCTTAACCCTTAGTTAGACAGGGGTGGCGGTGGTGTCACGTGCTCGTCTCGGCCTCCGTCGTCGCTACCACGACGACGTCCGCCTCGACTAGCGTAACCCTAAGTTAGACAGGGTGGCAGTGGTGTGACGTGCTCGTCTCGGCGTCCGTCGTCGCTACCGCGACAACGTCCGCCTCGACTCGCGTAACCCTAAGATAGCTAGGGTGGCAGTGGTGTCACGTGCTCGTCGCGGCGTCCGTCGTCGCTTCCGCGACGACGTCCGCCTCAACTCGCTTAGCCCTAAGTTAGACAGGGTGGCAGTGGTGTCACGTGCTTGTTTCGGCGTCCGTCGTCGCTACCGCGACGACGTCCGCCTCGACTCGCGTACCCCTAAGTTGGACAGGGTCGCAGCGGTGTCACGTGCTTGTCTCGGCGTCCGTCGTCGCTACCGCGACGACGTCCGCCTCGACTCACGTAACCCTAAGACAGGGTGGCAGTGGTGTCACGTGCTCGTCTCGGCTTCCGTCGTCGCTACCGCGACGACGTCCGCCTCGACTCGCGTAACCCTAAGTTAGACAGCGTGGCAATGGTGTCACGTGCTCGTCTCGGCGTCCGTCGTCGCTACCGCGACGACGTCCGCCTCGACTCGCGTGACCCTAAGACAGGGTGGCAATGGTGTCACGTGCTCGTCTCGGCGTCCGTCGTCGCTACCGCGATGACGTCCGCCTCGACTCGCGTCACCCTAAGTTAGACAGGGTGGCCGTGGTGTCATGTGCTCATCTCGGCGTTCGTCGTTGCTACCGCGATGACTTCCGCCTCGACTCGCGTAACCCTAAGATAGACAGGGTGCCAATGGTGCCACGTGCTCGTCATGGCGTCCGTCGTCGCTACCGCGATGACGTCCGCCTCGACTCGCGTAGCCCTAAGTTAGACAGGGTGGCAGTGGTGTCACGTGCTTGTTTCGGCGTCCGTCGTCGCTACCGCGACGACGTCCTCCTCGACTTGCGTAACCCTAAGATAGACAGGGTGGCAGTGGTGTCACGTGCTCATCTCGGCGTCCGTCGTCGCTACCGCGACGACGTCCGCCTCGACTCGCGTAACCCTAAGATAGACAGGGTGGCAGTAGTGTCACGTGGTCGTCTTGGCGTCCGTCGTCGCTACCGCGGCGACGTCCGCCTCGACTCGCGCAACCCTAAGATAGACAGGGTGGCGGTGGTGTCACGTGCTCGTCTCAGCGTCCGTCGTCGCTACCGCGACGACGTCCGCCTCGACTCGCTTAACCCTAAGTTAGACAGGGGTGGCGGTGGTGTCTCGTGCTCGTCTCGGCCTCCGTCGTCGCTACCACGACGACGTCTGCCTCGACTAACGTAACCCTAAGTTAGACAGGGTGGCAGTGGTGTCACATGTTCGTCTCGGCGTCCGTCGTCGCTACCGCGACGACATCCGCCTCGACTCGCGTAACCCTAAGATAGCCAAGGTGGCAGTGGTGTCACGTGCTCGTCTCGGCGTCCGTCGTCGCTACCGCGACGACGTCCGCCTCGACTCTCGTATCCCTAAGATAAACAGGGTCGCAGTCGTGTCACGTGCTCGTCTCGGCGTCCGTCGTCGCTACCGCGACGACGTCCGCCTCGACTCGCTTAACCCTAAGTTAGACAGGGTGGTGGTGGTGTCACGTGCTCGTCTCGGCGTCCGTCGTCGCTACCGCGATGACGTCCGCCTCGACTCGCGTATCCCTAAGTTAGACAGGGTGGCGGTGGTGTCACGTGCTCGTCTCGGCGTCCGTCGTCGCTACCGCGATGACGTCCGCCTCGACTCGCGTAACGCTAAGATAGACAGGGTGGCGGTGGTGGCACGTGCTCATCTCGGCGTCCGTCGTCGCTACCGCGACGACGTCCGTCTCGACTCGTGTGACCCTAAGACAGGGTGGCCGCGGTGCCACGTGCTCGTCTCGGCGTCCGTCGTCGCTACCGCGAAGACGTCCGCCTCGACTCGCGTAACCCTAAGTTAGACAGGGAGGCCGTGGTGTCATGTTCTCATCTCGGCGTTCGTCGTCGCTACCGCGATGACTTCCGCCTCGACTCGCGTAACCCTAAGATAGACAGGGTGCCAATGGTGCCACGTGCTCGTCATGGCGTCCGTCGTCGCTACCGCGATGACGTCCGCCTCGACTCGCGTAGCCCTAAGTTAGACAGGGTGGCAGTGGTGTCACGTGCTTGTTTCGGCGTCCGTCGTCGCTACCGCGACGACGTCCTCCTCGACTTGCGTAACCCTAAGATAGACAGGGTGGCAGTGGTGTCACGTGCTCATCTCGGCGTCCGTCGTCGCTACCGCGACGACGTCCGCCTCGACTCGCGTAACCCTAAGATAGACAGGGTGGCAGTGGTGTCACGTGCTCGTCTTGGCGTCCGTCGTCGCTACCGCGACGACGTCCGCCTCGACTAGCGTAACCCTAAGTTAGACAGGGTGGCAGTGGTGTGACGTGCTCGTCTCGGCGTCCGTCGTCGCTACCGCGACAACGTCCGCCTCGACTCGCGTAACCCTAAGATAGCTAGGGTGGCAGTGGTGTCACGTGCTCGTCTCGGCGTCCGTCGTCGCTTCCGCGACGACGTCCGCCTCAACTCGCTTAGCCCTAAGTTAGACAGGGTGGCAGTGGTGTCACGTGCTTGTTTCGGCGTCCGTCGTCGCTACCGCGACGACGTCCGCCTCGACTCGCGTACCCCTAAGTTAGACAGGGTCGCAGCGGTGTCACGTGCTCGTCTCGGCGTCCGTCGTCGCTACCGCGACGACGTCCGCCTCGACTCGCGTAACCCTAAGACAGGGTGGCAGTGGTGTCACGTGCTCGTCTCGGCTTCCGTCGTCGCTACCGCGACGACGTCCGCCTCGACTCGCGTAACCCTAAGTTAGACAGCGTGGCAATGGTGTCACGTGCTCGTCTCGGCGTCCGTCGTCGCTACCGCGACGACGTCCGCCTCGACTCGCGTGACCCTAAGACAGGGTGGCAATGGTGTCACGTGCTCGTCTCGGCGTCCGTCGTCGCTACCGCGATGACGTCCGCCTCGACTCGCGTCACCCTAAGTTAGACAGGGTGGCCGTGGTGTCATGTGCTCATCTCGGCGTTCGTCGTTGCTACCGCGATGACTTCCGCCTCGACTCGCGTAACCCTAAGATAGACAGGGTGCCAATGGTGCCACGTGCTCGTCATGGCGTCCGTCGTCGCTACCGCGATGACGTCCGCCTCGACTCGCGTAGCCCTAAGTTAGACAGGGTGGCAGTGGTGTCACGTGCTTGTTTCGGCGTCCGTCGTCGCTACCGTGACGACGTCCTCCTCGACTTGCGTAACCCTAAGATAGACAGGGTGGCAGTGGTGTCACGTGCTCATCTCGGCGTCCGTCGTCGCTACCGCGACGACGTCCGCCTCGACTCGCGTAACCCTAAGATAGACAGGGTGGCAGTAGTGTCACGTGGTCGTCTTGGCGTCCGTCGTCGCTACCGCGGCGACGTCCGCCTCGACTCGCGTAACCCTAAGATAGACAGGGTGGCGGTGGTGTAACGTGCTCGTCTCAGCGTCCGTCGTCGCTACCGCGACGACGTCCGCCTCGACTCGCTTAACCCTAAGTTAGACAGGGGTGGCGGTGGTGTCTCGTGCTCGTCTCGGCCTCCGTCGTCGCTACCACGACGACGTCCGCCTCGACTAACGTAACCCTAAGTTAGACAGGGTGGCAGTGGTGTCACATGTTCGTCTCGGCGTCCGTCGTCGCTACCGCGACGACATCCGCCTCGACTCGCGTAACCCTAAGATAGCCAAGGTGGCAGTGGTGTCACGTGCTCGTCTCGGCGTCCGTCGTCGCTACCGCGACGACGTCCGCCTCGACTCTCGTATCCCTAAGATAAACAGGGTCGCAGTCGTGTCACGTGCTCGTCTCGGCGTCCGTCGTCGCTACCGCGACGACGTCCGCCTCGACTCGCTTAACCCTAAGTTAGACAGGGTGGTGGTGGTGTCACGTGCTCGTCTCGGCGTCCGTCGTCGCTACCGCGATGACGTCCGCCTCGACTCGCGTATCCCTAAGTTAGACAGGGTGGCGGTGGTGTCACGTGCTCGTCTCGGCGTCCGTCGTCGCTACCGCGATGACGTCCGCCTCGACTCGCGTAACGCTAAGATAGACAGGGTGGCGGTGGTGGCACGTGCTCATCTCGGCGTCCGTCGTCGCTACCGCGACGACGTCCGTCTCGACTCGTGTGACCCTAAGACAGGGTGGCCGCGGTGCCACGTGCTCGTCTCGGCGTCCGTCGTCGCTACCGCGAAGACGTCCGCCTCGACTCGCGTAACCCTAAGTTAGACAGGGAGGCCGTGGTGTCATGTGCTCATCTCGGCGTTCGTCGTCGCTACCGCGATGACTTCCGCCTCGACTCGCGTAACCCTAAGATAGACAGGGTGCCAATGGTGCCACGTGCTCGTCATGGCGTCCGTCGTCGCTACCGCGATGACGTCCGCCTCGACTCGCGTAGCCCTAAGTTAGACAGGGTGGCAGTGGTGTCACGTGCTTGTTTCGGCGTCCGTCGTCGCTACCGCGACGACGTCCTCCTCGACTTGCGTAACCCTAAGATAGACAGGGTGGCAGTGGTGTCACGTGCTCATCTCGGCATCCGTCGTCGCTACCGCGACGACGTCCGCCTCGACTCGCGTAACCCTAAGATAGACAGGGTGGCAGTGGTGTCACGTGCTCGTCTTGGCATCCGTCGTCGCTACCGCGACGACGTCCGCCTCGACTAGCGTAACCCTAAGTTAGACAGGGTGGCAGTGGTGTGACGTGCTCGTCTCGGCGTCCGTCGTCGCTACCGCGACAACGTCCGCCTCGACTCGCGTAACCCTAAGATAGCTAGGGTGGCAGTGGTGTCACGTGCTCGTCTCGGCGTCCGTCGTCGCTTCCGCGACGACGTCCGCCTCAACTCGCTTAGCCCTAAGTTAGACAGGGTGGCAGTGGTGTCACGTGCTTGTTTCGGCGTCCGTCGTCGCTACCGCGACGACGTCCGCCTCGACTCGCGTACCCCTAAGTTAGACAGGGTCGCAGCGGTGTCACGTGCTCGTCTCGGCGTCCGTCGTCGCTAGCGCGACGACGTCCGCCTCGACTCGCGTAACCCTAAGACAGGGTGGCAGTGGTGTCACGTGCTCGTCTCGGCTTCCGTCGTCGCTACCGCGACGACGTCCGCCTCGACTCGCGTAACCCTAAGTTAGACAGCGTGGCAATGGTGTCACGTGCTCGTCTCGGCGTCCGTCGTCGCTACCGCGACGACGTCCGCCTCGACTCGCGTGACCCTAAGACAGGGTGGCAATGGTGTCACGTGCTCGTCTCGGCGTCCGTCGTCGCTACCGCGATGACGTCCGCCTCGACTCGCGTCACCCTAAGTTAGACAGGGTGGCCGTGGTGTCATGTGCTCATCTCGGCGTTCGTCGTTGCTACCGCGATGACTTCCGCCTCGACTCGCGTAACCCTAAGATAGACAGGGTGCCAATGGTGCCACGTGCTCGTCATGGCATCCGTCGTCGCTACCGCGATGACGTCCGCCTCGACTCGCGTAGCCCTAAGTTAGACAGGGTGGCAGTGGTGTCACGTGCTTGTTTCGGCGTCCGTCGTCGCTACCGCGACGACGTCCTCCTCGACTTGCGTAACCCTAAGATAGACAGGTTGGCAGTGGTGTCACGTGCTCATCTCGGCGTCCGTCGTCGCTACCGCGACGACGTCCGCCTCGACTCGCGTAACCCTAAGATAGACAGGGTGGCAGTAGTGTCACGTGGTCGTCTTGGCGTCCGTCGTCGCTACCGCGGCGACGTCCGCCTCGACTCACGTAACCCTAAGATAGACAGGGTGGCGGTGGTGTCACGTGCTCGTCTCAGCGTCCGTCGTCGCTACCGCGACGACGTCCGCCTCGACTCGCTTAACCCTAAGTTAGACAGGGGTGGCGGTGGTGTCTCGTGCTCGTCTCGGCCTCCGTCGTCGCTACCACGACGACGTCCGCCTCGACTAACGTAACCCTAAGTTAGACAGGGTGGCAGTGGTGTCACATGTTCGTCTCGGCGTCCGTCGTCGCTACCGCGACGACATCCGCCTCGACTCGCGTAACCCTAAGATAGCCAAGGTGGCAGTGGTGTCACGTGCTCGTCTCGGCGTCCGTCGTCGCTACCGCGACGACGTCCGCCTCGACTCTCGTATCCCTAAGATAAACAGGGTCGCAGTCGTGTCACGTGCTCGTCTCGGCGTCCGTCGTCGCTACCGCGACGACGTCCGCCTCGACTCGCTTAACCCTAAGTTAGACAGGGTGGTGGTGGTGTCACGTGCTCGTCTCGGCGTCCGTCGTCGCTTCCGCGATGACGTCCGCCTCGACTCGCGTATCCCTAAGTTAGACAGGGTGGCGGTGGTGTCACGTGCTCGTCTCGGCGTCCGTCGTCGCTACCGCGATGACGTCCGCCTCGACTCGCGTAACGCTAAGATAGACAGGGTGGCGGTGGTGGCACGTGCTCATCTCGGCGTCCGTCGTCGCTACCGCGACGACGTCCGTCTCGACTCGTGTGACCCTAAGACAGGGTGGCCGCGGTGCCACGTGCTCGTCTCGGCGTCCGTCGTCGCTACCGCGAAGACGTCCGCCTCGACTCGCGTAACCCTAAGTTAGACAGGGAGGCCGTGGTGTCATGTGCTCATCTCGGCGTTCGTCGTCGCTACCGCGATGACTTCCGCCTCGACTCGCGTAACCCTAAGATAGACAGGGTGCCAATGGTGCCACGTGCTCGTCATGGCGTCCGTCGTCGCTACCGCGATGACGTCCGCCTCGACTCGCGTAGCCCTAAGTTAGACAGGGTGGCAGTGGTGTCACGTGCTTGTTTCGGCGTCCGTCGTCGCTACCGCGACGACGTCCTCCTCGACTTGCGTAACCCTAAGATAGACAGGGTGGCAGTGGTGTCACGTGCTCATCTCGGCATCCGTCGTCGCTACCGCGACGACGTCCGCCTCGACTCGCGTAACCCTAAGATAGACAGGGTGGCAGTGGTGTCACGTGCTCGTCTTGGCGTCCGTCGTCGCTACCGCGACGACGTCCACCTCGACTAGCGTAACCCTAAGTTAGACAGGGTGGCAGTGGTGTGACGTGCTCGTCTCGGCGTCCGTCGTCGCTACCGCGACAACGTCCGCCTCGACTCGCGTAACCCTAAGATAGCTAGGGTGGCAGTGGTGTCACGTGCTCGTCTCGGCGTCCGTCGTCGCTTCCGCGACGACGTCCGCCTCAACTCGCTTAGCCCTAAGTTAGACAGGGTGGCAGTGGTGTCACGTGCTTGTTTCGGCGTCCGTCGTCGCTACCGCGACGACGTCCGCCTCGACTCGCGTACCCCTAAGTTAGACAGGGTCGCAGCGGTGTCACGTGCTCGTCTCGGCGTCCGTCGTCGCTACCGCGACGACGTCCGCCTCGACTCGCGTAACCCTAAGACAGGGTGGCAGTGGTGTCACGTGCTCGTCTCGGCTTCCGTCGTCGCTACCGCGACGACGTCCGCCTCGACTCGCGTAACCCTAAGTTAGACAGCGTGGCAATGGTGTCACGTGCTCGTCTCGGCGTCCGTCGTCGCTACCGCGACGACGTCCGCCTCGACTCGCGTGACCCTAAGACAGGGTGGCAATGGTGTCACGTGCTCGTCTCGGCGTCCGTCGTCGCTACCGCGATGACGTCCGCCTCGACTCACGTCACCCTAAGTTAGACAGGGTGGCCGTGGTGTCATGTGCTCATCTCGGCGTTCGTTGTTGCTACCGCGATGACTTCCGCCTCGACTCGCGTAACCCTAAGATAGACAGGGTGCCAATGGTGCCACGTGCTCGTCATGGCGTCCGTCGTCGCTACCGCGATGACGTCCGCCTCGACTCGCGTAGCCCTAAGTTAGACAGGGTGGCAGTGGTGTCACGTGCTTGTTTCGGCGTCCGTCGTCGCTACCGCGACGACGTCCTCCTCGACTTGCGTAACCCTAAGATAGACAGGGTGGCAGTGGTGTCACGTGCTCATCTCGGCGTCCGTCGTCGCTACCGCGACGACGTCCGCCTCGACTCGCGTAACCCTAAGATAGACAGGGTGGCAGTAGTGTCACGTGGTCGTCTTGGCGTCCGTCGTCGCTACCGCGGCGACGTCCGCCTCGACTCGCGTAACCCTAAGATAGACAGGGTGGCGGTGGTGTCACGTGCTCGTCTCAGCGTCCGTCGTCGCTACCGCGACGACGTCCGCCTCGACTCGCTTAACCCTAAGTTAGACAGGGGTGGCGGTGGTGTCTCGTGCTCGTCTCGGCCTCCGTCGTCGCTACCACGACGACGTCCGCCTCGACTAACGTAACCCTAAGTTAGACAGGGTGGCAGTGGTGTCACATGTTCGTCTCGGCGTCCGTCGTCGCTACCGCGACGACATCCGCCTCGACTCGCGTAACCCTAAGATAGCCAAGGTGGCAGTGGTGTCACGTGCTCGTCTCGGCGTCCGTCGTCGCTACCGCGACGACGTCCGCCTCGACTCTCGTATCCCTAAGATAAACAGGGTCGCAGTCGTGTCACGTGCTCGTCTCGGCGTCCGTCGTCGCTACCGCGACGACGTCCGCCTCGACTCGCTTAACCCTAAGTTAGACAGGGTGGTGGTGGTGTCACGTGCTCGTCTCGGCGTCCGTCGTCGCTACCGCGATGACGTCCGCCACGACTCGCGTATCCCTAAGTTAGACAGGGTGGCGGTGGTGTCACGTGCTCGTCTCGGCGTCCGTCGTCGCTACCGCGATGACGTCCGCCTCGACTCGCGTAACGCTAAGATAGACAGGGTGGCGGTGGTGGCACGTGCTCATCTCGGCGTCCGTCGTCGCTACCGCGACGACGTCCGTCTCGACTCGTGTGACCCTAAGACAGGGTGGCCGCGGTGCCACGTGCTCGTCTCGGCGTCCGTCGTCGCTACCGCGAAGACGTCCGCCTCGACTCGCGTAACCCTAAGTTAGACAGGGAGGCCGTGGTGTCATGTGCTCATCTCGGCGTTCGTCGTCGCTACCGCGATGACTTCCGCCTCGACTCGCGTAACCCTAAGATAGACAGGGTGCCAATGGTGCCACGTGCTCGTCATGGCGTCCGTCGTCGCTACCGCGATGACGTCCGCCTCGACTCGCGTAGCCCTAAGTTAGATAGGGTGGCAGTGGTGTCACGTGCTTGTTTCGGCGTCCGTCGTCGCTACCGCGACGACGTCCTCCTCGACTTGCGTAACCCTAAGATAGACAGGGTGGCAGTGGTGTCACGTGCTCATCTCGGCGTCCGTCGTCGCTACCGCGACGACGTCCGCCTCGACTCGCGTAACCCTAAGATAGACAGGGTGGCAGTAGTGTCACGTGGTCGTCTTGGCGTCCGTCGTCGCTACCGCGGCGACGTCCGCCTCGACTCGCGTAACCCTAAGATAGACAGGGTGGCGGTGGTGTCACGTGCTCGTCTCAGCGTCCGTCGTCGCTACCGCGACGACGTCCGCCTCGACTCGCTTAACCCTAAGTTAGACAGGGGTGGCGGTGGTGTCTCGTGCTCGTCTCGGCCTGCGTCGTCGCTACTACGACGACGTCCGTCTCGACTAACGTAACCCTAAGTTAGACAGGGTGGCAGTGGTGTCACATGTTCGTCTCGGCGTCCGTCGTCGCTACCGCGACGACATCCGCCTCGACTCGCGTAACCCTAAGATAGCCACGGTGGCAGTGGTGTCACGTGCTCGTCTCGGCGTCCGTCGTCGCTACCGCGACGACGTCCGCCTCGACTCTCGTAACCCTAAGATAAACAGGGTCGCAGTGGTGTCACGTGCTCGTCTCGGCGTCCGTCGTCGCTACCGCGACGACGTCCGCCTCGACTCGCTTAACCCTAAGTTAGACAGGGTGGCGGTGGTGTCACGTGCTCGTCTCGGCGTCCGTCGTCGCTACCGCGATGACGTCCGCCTCGACTCGCGTATCCCTAAGTTAGACAGGGTGGCGGTGGTGTCACGTGCTCGTCTCGGCGTCCGTCGTCGCTACCGCGATGACGTCTGCCTCGACTCGCGTAACGCTAAGATAGACAGGGTGGCGGTGGTGGCACGTGCTCATCTCGGCGTCCGTCGTCGCTACCGCGATGACGTCCGCCTCAACTCGCGTGATCCTAAGACAGGGTGGCCGCGGTGCCACGTGCTCGTCTCGGCGTCCGTCGTCGCTACCGCGAAGACGTCCGCCTCGACTCGCGTAACCCTAAGTTAGACAGGGTGGCAGTGGTGTCACGTGCTCATCTCGGCGTCCGTCGTCGCTACCGCGACGACGTCCGCCTCGACTCGCGTAACCCTAAGATAGACAGGGTGCTAGTGGTGCCACGTGCTCATCACGGCATCCGTCGTCGCTACCGCGATAACGTCCGCCTCGACTCGCGTAACCCTAAGATAGACAGGGTGGCAGTGGTGTCACGTGCTCGTCTCGGCATCCGTCGTCGCTACCGCGACGACGTCCGCCTTGACTCGCGTAACCCTAAGATAGACAGGGTGGCAGTGGTGTCACGTGCTCGTCTCGGCGTCCGTCGTCGCTATCGCGACAACGTCCGCCTCGACTCGCGTAACCCTAAGATAGACTGATTGGCGGTGGTGTCACGTGCTCGTCTCGGCGTCCGTCGTCGCTACCGCGACGACGTCCGCCTCGACTCGCATAACCCTAAGTTAGACAGGGGTGGCGGTGGTGTCACGTGCTCGTCTCGGCCTCCGTCGTCGCTACCACGACGACGTCCGCCTCGACTAGCGTAACCCTAAGTTAGACCGGGTGGCAGTGGTGTGACGTGCTCGTCTCGGCGTCCATAGTCGCTACCGCGACAACGTCCGCCTCGACTCGCGTAACCCTAAGATAGCTAGGGTGGCAGTGGTGTCACGTGCTCGTCTCGGCGTCCGTCGTCGCTTCCGCGACGACGTCCGCCTCGACTCGCGTAGCCCTAAGTTAGACAGGGTGGCAGTGGTGTCACGTGCTTGTTTCGGCGTCCGTCGTCGCTACCGCAACGACGTCCGCCTCGACTCGCGTCACCCTAAGTTAGACAGGGTGGCGGTGGTGTCATGTGCTCGTCTCGGCGTCCGTCGTCGCTACCGCGACGACGTCCGCCTCGACACGCGTAACCCTAAGTTAGACAGGGTGGCGGTGGTGTCACGTGCTCGTCTCGGCGTCCGTCGTCGCTACCGCGACGACGTCCGCCTCGACACGCGTAACCCTAAGTTAGACAGGGTGGCGGTGGTGTCACGTGCTCGTCTCGGCGTCCGCCTCGACTCGCGTAACCCTAAGTTAGACAGGGTGGCATTGGTGTCACGTGCTCGTCTCGGCGTCCGTCGTCGCTACCGCGACGACGTCCGCCTCGACTCGCTTAACCCTAAGTTAGACAGGGTGGCGGTGGTGTCAAGTGCTCGTCTCGGCGTCCGTCGTCGCTACCGCGACGACGTCCGCCTCGACTCGCGTAACGCTAAGATAGACAGGGTGGCGGTGGTGTCATGTGCTCGTCTTGGCGTCCGTCGTCGCTACCGCGACGACGTTCGCCTCGACTCGCGTAACGCTAAGATAGATAGGGTGGCGGTGGTGTCACATGCTCATCTCGGCGTCCGTCGTCGCTACCGCAAAGACGTCCGCCTCGACTCGCGTAACCCTAAGTTAGACAGGGTGGTAGTGGTGTCACGTGCTCGTCTCGACGTCTGCCTCGACTCGCGTAACCCTAAGTTAGACAGGGTGGCGGTGGTGTCACGTGCTCGTCTCGGCGTCCGTCGTCGCTACCCCGACGATGTTCGCCTCGACTCGCGTAACGCAAAGATAGACAGGGTGGCAGTGGTGTCACGTGCTCGCCTAGGCGTCCATCGTCGCTACCGTGACGACGTCCGCCTCGACTCGCGTAACCCTAAGATAGACAGGGTGGCGGTGGTCTCATGTGCTCGTCTCGGCGTCCGTTGTCGCTACTGTGACGACGTCCGCCTCGACTCGCGTAACCCTAAGTTAGACAGTGTGGCCGTGGTGTCACGTGCTCGTCTCGGCGTCCGTCGTCGCTACCGCGAAGACGTCCGCCTCGAGTCGCGTCACCCTAAGTTAGACAGGGTGGCAGTAGTGTCACGTGGTCGTCTTGGCGTCCGTCGTCGCTACCGCGGCGACGTCCGCCTCGACTCGCGTAACCCTAAGATAGACAGGGTGGCGGTGGTGTCACGTGCTCGTCTCAGCGTCCGTCGTCGCTACCGCGACGACGTCCGCCTCGACTCGCTTAACCCTAAGTTAGACAGGGGTGGCGGTGGTGTCTCGTGCTCGTCTCGGCCTCCGTCGTCGCTACCACGACGACGTCCGCCTCGACTAACGTAACCCTAAGTTAGACAGGGTGGCAGTGGTGTCACATGTTCGTCTCGGCGTCCGTCGTCGCTACCGCGACGACATCCGCCTCGACTCGCGTAACCCTAAGATAGCCAAGGTGGCAGTGGTGTCACGTGCTCGTCTCGGCGTCCGTCGTCGCTACCGCGACGACGTCCGCCTCGACTCTCGTATCCCTAAGATAAACAGGGTCGCAGTCGTGTCACGTGCTCGTCTCGGCGTCCGTCGTCGCTACCGCGACGACGTCCGCCTCGACTCGCTTAACCCTAAGTTAGACAGGGTGGTGGTGGTGTCACGTGCTCGTCTCGGCGTCCGTCGTCGCTACCGCGATGACGTCCGCCACGACTCGCGTATCCCTAAGTTAGACAGGGTGGCGGTGGTGTCACGTGCTCGTCTCGGCGTCCGTCGTCGCTACCGCGATGACGTCCGCCTCGACTCGCGTAACGCTAAGATAGACAGGGTGGCGGTGGTGGCACGTGCTCATCTCGGCGTCCGTCGTCGCTACCGCGACGACGTCCGTCTCGACTCGTGTGACCCTAAGACAGGGTGGCCGCGGTGCCACGTGCTCGTCTCGGCGTCCGTCGTCGCTACCGCGAAGACGTCCGCCTCGACTCGCGTAACCCTAAGTTAGACAGGGAGGCCGTGGTGTCATGTGCTCATCTCGGCGTTCGTCGTCGCTACCGCGATGACTTCCGCCTCGACTCGCGTAACCCTAAGATAGACAGGGTGCCAATGGTGCCACGTGCTCGTCATGGCGTCCGTCGTCGCTACCGCGATGACGTCCGCCTCGACTCGCGTAGCCCTAAGTTAGATAGGGTGGCAGTGGTGTCACGTGCTTGTTTCGGCGTCCGTCGTCGCTACCGCGACGACGTCCTCCTCGACTTGCGTAACCCTAAGATAGACAGGGTGGCAGTGGTGTCACGTGCTCATCTCGGCGTCCGTCGTCGCTACCGCGACGACGTCCGCCTCGACTCGCGTAACCCTAAGATAGACAGGGTGGCAGTAGTGTCACGTGGTCGTCTTGGCGTCCGTCGTCGCTACCGCGGCGACGTCCGCCTCGACTCGCGTAACCCTAAGATAGACAGGGTGGCGGTGGTGTCACGTGCTCGTCTCAGCGTCCGTCGTCGCTACCGCGACGACGTCCGCCTCGACTCGCTTAACCCTAAGTTAGACAGGGGTGGCGGTGGTGTCTCGTGCTCGTCTCGGCCTGCGTCGTCGCTACTACGACGACGTCCGTCTCGACTAACGTAACCCTAAGTTAGACAGGGTGGCAGTGGTGTCACATGTTCGTCTCGGCGTCCGTCGTCGCTACCGCGACGACATCCGCCTCGACTCGCGTAACCCTAAGATAGCCACGGTGGCAGTGGTGTCACGTGCTCGTCTCGGCGTCCGTCGTCGCTACCGCGACGACGTCCGCCTCGACTCTCGTAACCCTAAGATAAACAGGGTCGCAGTGGTGTCACGTGCTCGTCTCGGCGTCCGTCGTCGCTACCGCGACGACGTCCGCCTCGACTCGCTTAACCCTAAGTTAGACAGGGTGGCGGTGGTGTCACGTGCTCGTCTCGGCGTCCGTCGTCGCTACCGCGATGACGTCCGCCTCGACTCGCGTATCCCTAAGTTAGACAGGGTGGCGGTGGTGTCACGTGCTCGTCTCGGCGTCCGTCGTCGCTACCGCGATGACGTCTGCCTCGACTCGCGTAACGCTAAGATAGACAGGGTGGCGGTGGTGGCACGTGCTCATCTCGGCGTCCGTCGTCGCTACCGCGATGACGTCCGCCTCAACTCGCGTGATCCTAAGACAGGGTGGCCGCGGTGCCACGTGCTCGTCTCGGCGTCCGTCGTCGCTACCGCGAAGACGTCCGCCTCGACTCGCGTAACCCTAAGTTAGACAGGGTGGCAGTGGTGTCACGTGCTCATCTCGGCGTCCGTCGTCGCTACCGCGACGACGTCCGCCTCGACTCGCGTAACCCTAAGATAGACAGGGTGCTAGTGGTGCCACGTGCTCATCACGGCATCCGTCGTCGCTACCGCGATAACGTCCGCCTCGACTCGCGTAACCCTAAGATAGACAGGGTGGCAGTGGTGTCACGTGCTCGTCTCGGCATCCGTCGTCGCTACCGCGACGACGTCCGCCTTGACTCGCGTAACCCTAAGATAGACAGGGTGGCAGTGGTGTCACGTGCTCGTCTCGGCGTCCGTCGTCGCTATCGCGACAACGTCCGCCTCGACTCGCGTAACCCTAAGATAGACTGATTGGCGGTGGTGTCACGTGCTCGTCTCGGCGTCCGTCGTCGCTACCGCGACGACGTCCGCCTCGACTCGCATAACCCTAAGTTAGACAGGGGTGGCGGTGGTGTCACGTGCTCGTCTCGGCCTCCGTCGTCGCTACCACGACGACGTCCGCCTCGACTAGCGTAACCCTAAGTTAGACCGGGTGGCAGTGGTGTGACGTGCTCGTCTCGGCGTCCATAGTCGCTACCGCGACAACGTCCGCCTCGACTCGCGTAACCCTAAGATAGCTAGGGTGGCAGTGGTGTCACGTGCTCGTCTCGGCGTCCGTCGTCGCTTCCGCGACGACGTCCGCCTCGACTCGCGTAGCCCTAAGTTAGACAGGGTGGCAGTGGTGTCACGTGCTTGTTTCGGCGTCCGTCGTCGCTACCGCAACGACGTCCGCCTCGACTCGCGTCACCCTAAGTTAGACAGGGTGGCGGTGGTGTCATGTGCTCGTCTCGGCGTCCGTCGTCGCTACCGCGACGACGTCCGCCTCGACACGCGTAACCCTAAGTTAGACAGGGTGGCGGTGGTGTCACGTGCTCGTCTCGGCGTCCGTCGTCGCTACCGCGACGACGTCCGCCTCGACACGCGTAACCCTAAGTTAGACAGGGTGGCGGTGGTGTCACGTGCTCGTCTCGGCGTCCGCCTCGACTCGCGTAACCCTAAGTTAGACAGGGTGGCATTGGTGTCACGTGCTCGTCTCGGCGTCCGTCGTCGCTACCGCGACGACGTCCGCCTCGACTCGCTTAACCCTAAGTTAGACAGGGTGGCGGTGGTGTCAAGTGCTCGTCTCGGCGTCCGTCGTCGCTACCGCGACGACGTCCGCCTCGACTCGCGTAACGCTAAGATAGACAGGGTGGCGGTGGTGTCATGTGCTCGTCTTGGCGTCCGTCGTCGCTACCGCGACGACGTTCGCCTCGACTCGCGTAACGCTAAGATAGATAGGGTGGCGGTGGTGTCACGTGCTCATCTCGGCGTCCGTCGTCGCTACCGCAAAGACGTCCGCCTCGACTCGCGTAACCCTAAGTTAGACAGGGTGGTAGTGGTGTCACGTGCTCGTCTCGACGTCTGCCTCGACTCGCGTAACCCTAAGTTAGACAGGGTGGCGGTGGTGTCACGTGCTCGTCTCGGCGTCCGTCGTCGCTACCCCGACGATGTTCGCCTCGACTCGCGTAACGCAAAGATAGACAGGGTGGCAGTGGTGTCACGTGCTCGCCTAGGCGTCCATCGTCACTACCGTGACGACGTCCGCCTCGACTCGCGTAACCCTAAGATAGACAGGGTGGCGGTGGTCTCATGTGCTCGTCTCGGCGTCCGTTGTCGCTACTGTGACGACGTCCGCCTCGACTCGCGTAACCCTAAGTTAGACAGTGTGGCCGTGGTGTCACGTGCTCGTCTCGGCGTCCGTCGTCGCTACCGCGAAGACGTCCGCCTCGAGTCGCGTCACCCTAAGTTAGACAGGGTGGCAGTAGTGTCACGTGCTCATCTTGGCGTTCGTCGTTGCTACCGCGATGACGTCCGCCTCGACTCGCATAACCCTAAGATAGACAGGGTGCCAGTGGTGCCACGTGCTCGTCACGGCGTCCATCGTCGCTACCGCGATAACGTCCGCCTCGACTCGCGTAACCCTAAGATAGACAGGGTGGCAGTGGTGTCACGTGCTCGTCTCGGCGTCCGTCGTCGCTACCGCGACGACGTCCGCCTCGACTCGCTTAACCCTAAGTTAGACAGGGGTGGCGGTGGTGTCTCGTGCTCGTCTCGGCCTGCGTCGTCGCTACTACGACGACGTCCGTCTCGACTAACGTAACCCTAAGTTAGACAGGGTGGCAGTGGTGTCACATGTTCGTCTCGGCGTCCGTCGTCGCTACCGCGACGACATCCGCCTCGACTCGCGTAACCCTAAGATAGCCACGGTGGCAGTGGTGTCACGTGCTCGTCTCGGCGTCCGTCGTCGCTACCGCGACGACGTCCGCCTCGACTCTCGTAACCCTAAGATAAACAGGGTCGCAGTGGTGTCACGTGCTCGTCTCGGCGTCCGTCGTCGCTACCGCGACGACGTCCGCCTCGACTCGCTTAACCCTAAGTTAGACAGGGTGGCGGTGGTGTCACGTGCTCGTCTCGGCGTCCGTCGTCGCTACCGCGATGACGTCCGCCTCGACTCGCGTATCCCTAAGTTAGACAGGGTGGCGGTGGTGTCACGTGCTCGTCTCGGCGTCCGTCGTCGCTACCGCGATGACGTCTGCCTCGACTCGCGTAACGCTAAGATAGACAGGGTGGCGGTGGTGGCACGTGCTCATCTCGGCGTCCGTCGTCGCTACCGCGATGACGTCCGCCTCGACTCGCGTGATCCTAAGACAGGGTGGCCGCGGTGCCACGTGCTCGTCTCGGCGTCCGTCGTCGCTACCGCGAAGACGTCCGCCTCGACTCGCGTAACCCTAAGTTAGACAGGGTGGCAGTGGTGTCACGTGCTCGTCTCGGCGTCCGTCGTCGCTACCGCGACGACGTCCGCCTCGACTCGCGTGACCCTAAGACAGGGTGGGAGTGGTGCCACGTGCTCGTCTCGGCGTCCGTCGTCGCTACCGCGACGACGTCCGCCTCGACTCGCGTAACCCTAAGATAGACAGGGTGCCAGTGGTGCCACGTGCTCATCACGGCATCCGTCGTCGCTACCGCGATAACGTCCGCCTCGACTCGCGTAACCCTAAGATAGACAGGGTGGCAGTGGTGTCACGTGCTCGTCTCGGCATCCGTCGTCGCTACCGCGACGACGTCCGCCTTGACTCGCGTAACCCTAAGATAGACAGGGTGGCAGTGGTGTCACGTGCTCGTCTCGGCGTCCGTCGTCGCTATCGCGACAACGTCCGCCTCGACTCGCGTAACCCTAAGATAGACTGATTGGCGGTGGTGTCACGTGCTCGTCTCGGCGTCCGTCGTCGCTACCGCGACGACGTCCGCCTCGACTCGCATAACCCTAAGTTAGACAGGGGTGGCGGTGGTGTCACGTGCTCGTCTCGGCCTCCGTCGTCGCTACCACGACGACGTCCGCCTCGACTAGCGTAACCCTAAGTTAGACCGGGTGGCAGTGGTGTGACGTGCTCGTCTCGGCGTCCATAGTCGCTACCGCGACAACGTCCGCCTCGACTCGCGTAACCCTAAGATAGCTAGGGTGGCAGTGGTGTCACGTGCTCGTCTCGGCGTCCGTCGTCGCTTCCGCGACGACGTCCGCCTCGACTCGCGTAGCCCTAAGTTAGACAGGGTGGCAGTGGTGTCACGTGCTTGTTTCGGCGTCCGTCGTCGCTACCGCGACGACGTCCGCCTCGACTCGCGTCACCCTAAGTTAGACAGGGTGGCGGTGGTGTCATGTGCTCGTCTCGGCGTCCGTCGTCGCTACCGCGACGACGTCAGCCTCGAGTCGCGTCACCCTAAGTTAGACAGGGTGGCAGTAGTGTCACGTGCTCATCTTGGCGTTCGTCGTTGCTACCGCGATGACGTCCGCCTCGACTCGCATAACCCTAAGATAGACAGGGTGCCAGTGGTGCCACGTGCTCGTCACGGCGTCCGTCGTCGCTACCGCGATAACGTCCGCCTCGACTCGCGTAACCCTAAGATAGACAGGGTGGCAGTGGTGTCACGTGGTCGTCTTGGCGTCCGTCGTCGCTACCGCGGCGACGTCCGCCTCGACTCGCGTAACCCTAAGATAGACAGGGTGGCGGTGGTGTCACGTGCTCGTCTCAGCGTCCGTCGTCGCTACCGCGACGACGTCCGCCTCGACTCGCTTAACCCTAAGTTAGACAGGGGTGG
The DNA here is from genome assembly GCA_039707655.1 of Elymus sibiricus. Classification (NCBI taxonomy): domain Eukaryota; kingdom Viridiplantae; phylum Streptophyta; class Magnoliopsida; order Poales; family Poaceae; genus Elymus; species Elymus sibiricus. The sequence continues at coordinate 192,735,683 of CM077676.1, read as the reverse complement.
CGGTGGTGTCTCGTGCTCGTCTCGGCCTGCGTCGTCGCTACTACGACGACGTCCGTCTCGACTAACGTAACCCTAAGTTAGACAGGGTGGCAGTGGTGTCACATGTTCGTCTCGGCGTCCGTCGTCGCTACCGCGACGACATCCGCCTCGACTCGCGTAACCCTAAGATAGCCACGGTGGCAGTGGTGTCACGTGCTCGTCTCGGCGTCCGTCGTCGCTACCGCGACGACGTCCGCCTCGACTCTCGTAACCCTAAGATAAACAGGGTCGCAGTGGTGTCACGTGCTCGTCTCGGCGTCCGTCGTCGCTACCGCGACGACGTCCGCCTCGACTCGCTTAACCCTAAGTTAGACAGGGTGGCGGTGGTGTCACGTGCTCGTCTCGGCGTCCGTCGTCGCTACCGCGATGACGTCCGCCTCGACTCGCGTATCCCTAAGTTAGACAGGGTGGCGGTGGTGTCACGTGCTCGTCTCGGCGTCCGTCGTCGCTACCGCGATGACGTCTGCCTCGACTCGCGTAACGCTAAGATAGACAGGGTGGCGGTGGTGGCACGTGCTCATCTCGGCGTCCGTCGTCGCTACCGCGATGACGTCCGCCTCAACTCGCGTGATCCTAAGACAGGGTGGCCGCGGTGCCACGTGCTCGTCTCGGCGTCCGTCGTCGCTACCGCGAAGACGTCCGCCTCGACTCGCGTAACCCTAAGTTAGACAGGGTGGCAGTGGTGTCACGTGCTCATCTCGGCGTCCGTCGTCGCTACCGCGACGACGTCCGCCTCGACTCGCGTAACCCTAAGATAGACAGGGTGCTAGTGGTGCCACGTGCTCATCACGGCATCCGTCGTCGCTACCGCGATAACGTCCGCCTCGACTCGCGTAACCCTAAGATAGACAGGGTGGCAGTGGTGTCACGTGCTCGTCTCGGCATCCGTCGTCGCTACCGCGACGACGTCCGCCTTGACTCGCGTAACCCTAAGATAGACAGGGTGGCAGTGGTGTCACGTGCTCGTCTCGGCGTCCGTCGTCGCTATCGCGACAACGTCCGCCTCGACTCGCGTAACCCTAAGATAGACTGATTGGCGGTGGTGTCACGTGCTCGTCTCGGCGTCCGTCGTCGCTACCGCGACGACGTCCGCCTCGACTCGCATAACCCTAAGTTAGACAGGGGTGGCGGTGGTGTCACGTGCTCGTCTCGGCCTCCGTCGTCGCTACCACGACGACGTCCGCCTCGACTAGCGTAACCCTAAGTTAGACCGGGTGGCAGTGGTGTGACGTGCTCGTCTCGGCGTCCATAGTCGCTACCGCGACAACGTCCGCCTCGACTCGCGTAACCCTAAGATAGCTAGGGTGGCAGTGGTGTCACGTGCTCGTCTCGGCGTCCGTCGTCGCTTCCGCGACGACGTCCGCCTCGACTCGCGTAGCCCTAAGTTAGACAGGGTGGCAGTGGTGTCACGTGCTTGTTTCGGCGTCCGTCGTCGCTACCGCAACGACGTCCGCCTCGACTCGCGTCACCCTAAGTTAGACAGGGTGGCGGTGGTGTCATGTGCTCGTCTCGGCGTCCGTCGTCGCTACCGCGACGACGTCCGCCTCGACACGCGTAACCCTAAGTTAGACAGGGTGGCGGTGGTGTCACGTGCTCGTCTCGGCGTCCGTCGTCGCTACCGCGACGACGTCCGCCTCGACACGCGTAACCCTAAGTTAGACAGGGTGGCGGTGGTGTCACGTGCTCGTCTCGGCGTCCGCCTCGACTCGCGTAACCCTAAGTTAGACAGGGTGGCATTGGTGTCACGTGCTCGTCTCGGCGTCCGTCGTCGCTACCGCGACGACGTCCGCCTCGACTCGCTTAACCCTAAGTTAGACAGGGTGGCGGTGGTGTCAAGTGCTCGTCTCGGCGTCCGTCGTCGCTACCGCGACGACGTCCGCCTCGACTCGCGTAACGCTAAGATAGACAGGGTGGCGGTGGTGTCATGTGCTCGTCTTGGCGTCCGTCGTCGCTACCGCGACGACGTTCGCCTCGACTCGCGTAACGCTAAGATAGATAGGGTGGCGGTGGTGTCACATGCTCATCTCGGCGTCCGTCGTCGCTACCGCAAAGACGTCCGCCTCGACTCGCGTAACCCTAAGTTAGACAGGGTGGTAGTGGTGTCACGTGCTCGTCTCGACGTCTGCCTCGACTCGCGTAACCCTAAGTTAGACAGGGTGGCGGTGGTGTCACGTGCTCGTCTCGGCGTCCGTCGTCGCTACCCCGACGATGTTCGCCTCGACTCGCGTAACGCAAAGATAGACAGGGTGGCAGTGGTGTCACGTGCTCGCCTAGGCGTCCATCGTCGCTACCGTGACGACGTCCGCCTCGACTCGCGTAACCCTAAGATAGACAGGGTGGCGGTGGTCTCATGTGCTCGTCTCGGCGTCCGTTGTCGCTACTGTGACGACGTCCGCCTCGACTCGCGTAACCCTAAGTTAGACAGTGTGGCCGTGGTGTCACGTGCTCGTCTCGGCGTCCGTCGTCGCTACCGCGAAGACGTCCGCCTCGAGTCGCGTCACCCTAAGTTAGACAGGGTGGCAGTAGTGTCACGTGCTCATCTTGGCGTTCGTCGTTGCTACCGCGATGACGTCCGCCTCGACTCGCATAACCCTAAGATAGACAGGGTGCCAGTGGTGCCACGTGCTCGTCACGGCGTCCATCGTCGCTACCGCGATAACGTCCGCCTCGACTCGCGTAACCCTAAGATAGACAGGGTGGCAGTGGTGTCACGTGCTCGTCTCGGCGTCCGTCGTCGCTACCGCGACGACGTCCGCCTCGACTCGCTTAACCCTAAGTTAGACAGGGGTGGCGGTGGTGTCTCGTGCTCGTCTCGGCCTGCGTCGTCGCTACTACGACGACGTCCGTCTCGACTAACGTAACCCTAAGTTAGACAGGGTGGCAGTGGTGTCACATGTTCGTCTCGGCGTCCGTCGTCGCTACCGCGACGACATCCGCCTCGACTCGCGTAACCCTAAGATAGCCACGGTGGCAGTGGTGTCACGTGCTCGTCTCGGCGTCCGTCGTCGCTACCGCGACGACGTCCGCCTCGACTCTCGTAACCCTAAGATAAACAGGGTCGCAGTGGTGTCACGTGCTCGTCTCGGCGTCCGTCGTCGCTACCGCGACGACGTCCGCCTCGACTCGCTTAACCCTAAGTTAGACAGGGTGGCGGTGGTGTCACGTGCTCGTCTCGGCGTCCGTCGTCGCTACCGCGATGACGTCCGCCTCGACTCGCGTATCCCTAAGTTAGACAGGGTGGCGGTGGTGTCACGTGCTCGTCTCGGCGTCCGTCGTCGCTACCGCGATGACGTCTGCCTCGACTCGCGTAACGCTAAGATAGACAGGGTGGCGGTGGTGGCACGTGCTCATCTCGGCGTCCGTCGTCGCTACCGCGATGACGTCCGCCTCGACTCGCGTGATCCTAAGACAGGGTGGCCGCGGTGCCACGTGCTCGTCTCGGCGTCCGTCGTCGCTACCGCGAAGACGTCCGCCTCGACTCGCGTAACCCTAAGTTAGACAGGGTGGCAGTGGTGTCACGTGCTCGTCTCGGCGTCCGTCGTCGCTACCGCGACGACGTCCGCCTCGACTCGCGTGACCCTAAGACAGGGTGGGAGTGGTGCCACGTGCTCGTCTCGGCGTCCGTCGTCGCTACCGCGACGACGTCCGCCTCGACTCGCGTAACCCTAAGATAGACAGGGTGCCAGTGGTGCCACGTGCTCATCACGGCATCCGTCGTCGCTACCGCGATAACGTCCGCCTCGACTCGCGTAACCCTAAGATAGACAGGGTGGCAGTGGTGTCACGTGCTCGTCTCGGCATCCGTCGTCGCTACCGCGACGACGTCCGCCTTGACTCGCGTAACCCTAAGATAGACAGGGTGGCAGTGGTGTCACGTGCTCGTCTCGGCGTCCGTCGTCGCTATCGCGACAACGTCCGCCTCGACTCGCGTAACCCTAAGATAGACTGATTGGCGGTGGTGTCACGTGCTCGTCTCGGCGTCCGTCGTCGCTACCGCGACGACGTCCGCCTCGACTCGCATAACCCTAAGTTAGACAGGGGTGGCGGTGGTGTCACGTGCTCGTCTCGGCCTCCGTCGTCGCTACCACGACGACGTCCGCCTCGACTAGCGTAACCCTAAGTTAGACCGGGTGGCAGTGGTGTGACGTGCTCGTCTCGGCGTCCATAGTCGCTACCGCGACAACGTCCGCCTCGACTCGCGTAACCCTAAGATAGCTAGGGTGGCAGTGGTGTCACGTGCTCGTCTCGGCGTCCGTCGTCGCTTCCGCGACGACGTCCGCCTCGACTCGCGTAGCCCTAAGTTAGACAGGGTGGCAGTGGTGTCACGTGCTTGTTTCGGCGTCCGTCGTCGCTACCGCGACGACGTCCGCCTCGACTCGCGTCACCCTAAGTTAGACAGGGTGGCGGTGGTGTCATGTGCTCGTCTCGGCGTCCGTCGTCGCTACCGCGACGACGTCAGCCTCGAGTCGCGTCACCCTAAGTTAGACAGGGTGGCAGTAGTGTCACGTGCTCATCTTGGCGTTCGTCGTTGCTACCGCGATGACGTCCGCCTCGACTCGCATAACCCTAAGATAGACAGGGTGCCAGTGGTGCCACGTGCTCGTCACGGCGTCCGTCGTCGCTACCGCGATAACGTCCGCCTCGACTCGCGTAACCCTAAGATAGACAGGGTGGCAGTGGTGTCACGTGCTCGTCTCAGCGTCCGTCGTCGCTACCGCGACGACGTCCGCCTCGACTCGCTTAACCCTAAGTTAGACAGGGGTGGCGGTGGTGTCTCGTGCTCGTCTCGGCCTGCGTCGTCGCTACTACGACGACGTCCGTCTCGACTAACGTAACCCTAAGTTAGACAGGGTGGCAGTGGTGTCACATGTTCGTCTCGGCGTCCGTCGTCGCTACCGCGACGACATCCGCCTCGACTCGCGTAACCCTAAGATAGCCACGGTGGCAGTGGTGTCACGTGCTCGTCTCGGCGTCCGTCGTCGCTACCGCGACGACGTCCGCCTCGACTCTCGTAACCCTAAGATAAACAGGGTCGCAGTGGTGTCACGTGCTCGTCTCGGCGTCCGTCGTCGCTACCGCGACGACGTCCGCCTCGACTCGCTTAACCCTAAGTTAGACAGGGTGGCGGTGGTGTCACGTGCTCGTCTCGGCGTCCGTCGTCGCTACCGCGATGACGTCCGCCTCGACTCGCGTATCCCTAAGTTAGACAGGGTGGCGGTGGTGTCACGTGCTCGTCTCGGCGTCCGTCGTCGCTACCGCGATGACGTCTGCCTCGACTCGCGTAACGCTAAGATAGACAGGGTGGCGGTGGTGGCACGTGCTCATCTCGGCGTCCGTCGTCGCTACCGCGATGACGTCCGCCTCGACTCGCGTGATCCTAAGACAGGGTGGCCGGGGTGCCACGTGCTCGTCTCGGCGTCCGTCGTCGCTACCGCGAAGACGTCCGCCTCGACTCGCGTAACCCTAAGTTAGACAGGGTGGCAGTGGTGTCACGTGCTCGTCTCGGCGTCCGTCGTCGCTACCGCGACGACGTCCGCCTCGACTCGCGTGACCCTAAGACAGGGTGGGAGTGGTGCCACGTGCTCGTCTCGGCGTCCGTCGTCGCTACCGCGACGACGTCCGCCTCGACTCGCGTAACCCTAAGATAGACAGGGTGCCAGTGGTGCCACGTGCTCATCACGGCATCCGTCGTCGCTACCGCGATAACGTCCGCCTCGACTCGCGTAACCCTAAGATAGACAGGGTGGCAGTGGTGTCACGTGCTCGTCTCGGCATCCGTCGTCGCTACCGCGACGACGTCCGCCTTGACTCGCGTAACCCTAAGATAGACAGGGTGGCAGTGGTGTCACGTGCTCGTCTCGGCGTCCGTCGTCGCTATCGCGACAACGTCCGCCTCGACTCGCGTAACCCTAAGATAGACTGATTGGCGGTGGTGTCACGTGCTCGTCTCGGCGTCCGTCGTCGCTACCGCGACGACGTCCGCCTCGACTCGCATAACCCTAAGTTAGACAGGGGTGGCGGTGGTGTCACGTGCTCGTCTCGGCCTCCGTCGTCGCTACCACGACGACGTCCGCCTCGACTAGCGTAACCCTAAGTTAGACCGGGTGGCAGTGGTGTGACGTGCTCGTCTCGGCGTCCATAGTCGCTACCGCGACAACGTCCGCCTCGACTCGCGTAACCCTAAGATAGCTAGGGTGGCAGTGGTGTCACGTGCTCGTCTCGGCGTCCGTCGTCGCTTCCGCGACGACGTCCGCCTCGACTCGCGTAGCCCTAAGTTAGACAGGGTGGCAGTGGTGTCACGTGCTTGTTTCGGCGTCCGTCGTCGCTACCGCGACGACGTCCGCCTCGACTCGCGTCACCCTAAGTTAGACAGGGTGGCGGTGGTGTCATGTGCTCGTCTCGGCGTCCGTCGTCGCTACCGCGACGACGTCAGCCTCGAGTCGCGTCACCCTAAGTTAGACAGGGTGGCAGTAGTGTCACGTGCTCATCTTGGCGTTCGTCGTTGCTACCGCGATGACGTCCGCCTCGACTCGCATAACCCTAAGATAGACAGGGTGCCAGTGGTGCCACGTGCTCGTCACGGCGTCCGTCGTCGCTACCGCGATAACGTCCGCCTCGACTCGCGTAACCCTAAGATAGACAGGGTGGCAGTGGTGTCACGTGCTCGTCTCAGCGTCCGTCGTCGCTACCGCGACGACGTCCGCCTCGACTCGCTTAACCCTAAGTTAGACAGGGGTGGCGGTGGTGTCTCGTGCTCGTCTCGGCCTGCGTCGTCGCTACTACGACGACGTCCGTCTCGACTAACGTAACCCTAAGTTAGACAGGGTGGCAGTGGTGTCACATGTTCGTCTCGGCGTCCGTCGTCGCTACCGCGACGACATCCGCCTCGACTCGCGTAACCCTAAGATAGCCACGGTGGCAGTGGTGTCACGTGCTCGTCTCGGCGTCCGTCGTCGCTACCGCGACGACGTCCGCCTCGACTCTCGTAACCCTAAGATAAACAGGGTCGCAGTGGTGTCACGTGCTCGTCTCGGCGTCCGTCGTCGCTACCGCGACGACGTCCGCCTCGACTCGCTTAACCCTAAGTTAGACAGGGTGGCGGTGGTGTCACGTGCTCGTCTCGGCGTCCGTCGTCGCTACCGCGATGACGTCCGCCTCGACTCGCGTATCCCTAAGTTAGACAGGGTGGCGGTGGTGTCACGTGCTCGTCTCGGCGTCCGTCGTCGCTACCGCGATGACGTCTGCCTCGACTCGCGTAACGCTAAGATAGACAGGGTGGCGGTGGTGGCACGTGCTCATCTCGGCGTCCGTCGTCGCTACCGCGATGACGTCCGCCTCGACTCGCGTGATCCTAAGACAGGGTGGCCGGGGTGCCACGTGCTCGTCTCGGCGTCCGTCGTCGCTACCGCGAAGACGTCCGCCTCGACTCGCGTAACCCTAAGTTAGACAGGGTGGCAGTGGTGTCACGTGCTCGTCTCGGCGTCCGTCGTCGCTACCGCGACGACGTCCGCCTCGACTCGCGTGACCCTAAGACAGGGTGGGAGTGGTGCCACGTGCTCGTCTCGGCGTCCGTCGTCGCTACCGCGACGACGTCCGCCTCGACTCGCGTAACCCTAAGATAGACAGGGTGCCAGTGGTGCCACGTGCTCATCACGGCATCCGTCGTCGCTACCGCGATAACGTCCGCCTCGACTCGCGTAACCCTAAGATAGACAGGGTGGCAGTGGTGTCACGTGCTCGTCTCGGCATCCGTCGTCGCTACCGCGACGACGTCCGCCTTGACTCGCGTAACCCTAAGATAGACAGGGTGGCAGTGGTGTCACGTGCTCGTCTCGGCGTCCGTCGTCGCTATCGCGACAACGTCCGCCTCGACTCGCGTAACCCTAAGATAGACTGATTGGCGGTGGTGTCACGTGCTCGTCTCGGCGTCCGTCGTCGCTACCGCGACGACGTCCGCCTCGACTCGCATAACCCTAAGTTAGACAGGGGTGGCGGTGGTGTCACGTGCTCGTCTCGGCCTCCGTCGTCGCTACCACGACGACGTCCGCCTCGACTAGCGTAACCCTAAGTTAGACCGGGTGGCAGTGGTGTGACGTGCTCGTCTCGGCGTCCATAGTCGCTACCGCGACAACGTCCGCCTCGACTCGCGTAACCCTAAGATAGCTAGGGTGGCAGTGGTGTCACGTGCTCATCTCGGCGTCCGTCGTCGCTTCCGCGACGACGTCCGCCTCGACTCGCGTAGCCCTAAGTTAGACAGGGTGGCAGTGGTGTCACGTGCTTGTTTCGGCGTCCGTCGTCGCTACCGCGACGACGTCCGCCTCGACTCGCGTCACCCTAAGTTAGACAGGGTGGCGGTGGTGTCATGTGCTCGTCTCGGCGTCCGTCGTCGCTACCGCGACGACGTCAGCCTCGAGTCGCGTCACCCTAAGTTAGACAGGGTGGCAGTAGTGTCACGTGCTCATCTTGGCGTTCGTCGTTGCTACCGCGATGACGTCCGCCTCGACTCGCATAACCCTAAGATAGACAGGGTGCCAGTGGTGCCACGTGCTCGTCACGGCGTCCGTCGTCGCTACCGCGATAACGTCCGCCTCGACTCGCGTAACCCTAAGATAGACAGGGTGGCAGTGGTGTCACGTGCTCGTCTCAGCGTCCGTCGTCGCTACCGCGACGACGTCCGCCTCGACTCGCTTAACCCTAAGTTAGACAGGGGTGGCGGTGGTGTCTCGTGCTCGTCTCGGCCTGCGTCGTCGCTACTACGACGACGTCCGTCTCGACTAACGTAACCCTAAGTTAGACAGGGTGGCAGTGGTGTCACATGTTCGTCTCGGCGTCCGTCGTCGCTACCGCGACGACATCCGCCTCGACTCGCGTAACCCTAAGATAGCCACGGTGGCAGTGGTGTCACGTGCTCGTCTCGGCGTCCGTCGTCGCTACCGCGACGACGTCCGCCTCGACTCTCGTAACCCTAAGATAAACAGGGTCGCAGTGGTGTCACGTGCTCGTCTCGGCGTCCGTCGTCGCTACCGCGACGACGTCCGCCTCGACTCGCTTAACCCTAAGTTAGACAGGGTGGCGGTGGTGTCACGTGCTCGTCTCGGCGTCCGTCGTCGCTACCGCGATGACGTCCGCCTCGACTCGCGTATCCCTAAGTTAGACAGGGTGGCGGTGGTGTCACGTGCTCGTCTCGGCGTCCGTCGTCGCTACCGCGATGACGTCTGCCTCGACTCGCGTAACGCTAAGATAGACAGGGTGGCGGTGGTGGCACGTGCTCATCTCGGCGTCCGTCGTCGCTACCGCGATGACGTCCGCCTCGACTCGCGTGATCCTAAGACAGGGTGGCCGCGGTGCCACGTGCTCGTCTCGGCGTCCGTCGTCGCTACCGCGAAGACGTCCGCCTCGACTCGCGTAACCCTAAGTTAGACAGGGTGGCAGTGGTGTCACGTGCTCGTCTCGGCGTCCGTCGTCGCTACCGCGACGACGTCCGCCTCGACTCGCGTGACCCTAAGACAGGGTGGGAGTGGTGCCACGTGCTCGTCTCGGCGTCCGTCGTCGCTACCGCGACGACGTCCGCCTCGACTCGCGTAACCCTAAGATAGACAGGGTGCCAGTGGTGCCACGTGCTCATCACGGCATCCGTCGTCGCTACCGCGATAACGTCCGCCTCGACTCGCGTAACCCTAAGATAGACAGGGTGGCAGTGGTGTCACGTGCTCGTCTCGGCATCCGTCGTCGCTACCGCGACGACGTCCGCCTTGACTCGCGTAACCCTAAGATAGACAGGGTGGCAGTGGTGTCACGTGCTCGTCTCGGCGTCCGTCGTCGCTATCGCGACAACGTCCGCCTCGACTCGCGTAACCCTAAGATAGACTGATTGGCGGTGGTGTCACGTGCTCGTCTCGGCGTCCGTCGTCGCTACCGCGACGACGTCCGCCTCGACTCGCATAACCCTAAGTTAGACAGGGGTGGCGGTGGTGTCACGTGCTCGTCTCGGCCTCCGTCGTCGCTACCACGACGACGTCCGCCTCGACTAGCGTAACCCTAAGTTAGACCGGGTGGCAGTGGTGTGACGTGCTCGTCTCGGCGTCCATAGTCGCTACCGCGACAACATCCGCCTCGACTCGCGTAACCCTAAGATAGCTAGGGTGGCAGTGGTGTCACGTGCTCGTCTCGGCGTCCGTCGTCGCTTCCGCGACGACGTCCGCCTCGACTCGCGTAGCCCTAAGTTAGACAGGGTGGCAGTGGTGTCACGTGCTTGTTTCGGCGTCCGTCGTCGCTACCGCGACGACGTCCGCCTCGACTCGCGTCACCCTAAGTTAGACAGGGTGGCGGTGGTGTCATGTGCTCGTCTCGGCGTCCGTCGTCGCTACCGCGACGACGTCAGCCTCGAGTCGCGTCACCCTAAGTTAGACAGGGTGGCAGTAGTGTCACGTGCTCATCTTGGCGTTCGTCGTTGCTACCGCGATGACGTCCGCCTCGACTCGCATAACCCTAAGATAGACAGGGTGCCAGTGGTGCCACGTGCTCGTCACGGCGTCCGTCGTCGCTACCGCGATAACGTCCGCCTCGACTCGCGTAACCCTAAGATAGACAGGGTGGCAGTGGTGTCACGTGCTCGTCTCGGCGTCCGTCGTCGCTATCGCGACAACGTCCGCCTCGACTCGCGTAACCCTAAGATAGACTGGGTGGCGGTGGTGTCACGTGCTCGTCTCGGCGTCCGTCGTCGCTACCACGACGACGTCCGCCTCGACTCGCTTAACCCTAAGTTAGACAGGGGTGGCGGTGGTGTCACGTGCTCGTCTCGGCCTCCGTCGTCGCTACCACGACGACGTCCGCCTCGACTAGCGTAACCCTAAGTTAGACAGGGTGGCAGTGGTGTGACGTGCTCGTCTCGGCGTCCGTCGTCGCTACCGCGACAACGTCCGCCTCGACTCGCGTAACCCTAAGATAGCTAGGGTGGCAGTGGTGTCACGTGCTCGTCTCGGCGTCCGTCGTCGCTTCCGCGACGACGTCCGCCTCGACTCGCGTAGCCCTAAGTTAGACAGGGTGGCAGTGGTGTCACGTGCTCGTCTCGGCGACCGTCGTCGCTACCGCGACGACGTCCGCCTCGACTCGCGTAACCCTAAGTTAGACAGGGTGGCAGTGGTGTCACGTGCTCGTCTCGGCGTCCGTCGTCGCTACCGCGACGACGTCCGCCTCGACTCGCTTAACCCTAAGTTAGACAGGGTGGTGGTGGTGTCACGTGCTCGTCTCGGCGTCCGTCGTCGCTACCGCGATGACGTCCGCCTCGACTCGCGTAACCCTAAGTTAGACAGGGAGGCCGTGGTGTCATGTGCTCATCTCGGCGTTCGTCATCGCTACCGCGATGACTTCCGCCTCGACTCGCGTAACCCTAAGATAGACAGGGTGCCAATGGTGCCACGTGCTCGTCATGGCGTCCGTCGTCGCTACCGCGATGACGTCCGCCTCGACTCGCGTAGCCCTAAGTTAGACAGGGTGGCAGTGGTGTCACGTGCTTGTTTCGGCGTCCGTCGTCGCTACCGCGACGACGTCCTCCTCGACTTGCGTAACCCTAAGATAGACAGGGTGGCAGTGGTGTCACGTGCTCATCTCGGCGTCCGTCGTCGCTACCGCGACGACGTCCGCCTCGACTCGCGTAACCCTAAGATAGACAGGGTGGCAGTGGTGTCACGTGCTCGTCTTGGCGTCCGTCGTCGCTACCGCGACAACATCCGCCTCGACTCGCGTAACCCTAAGATAGACAGGGTGGCGGTGGTGTCACGTGCTCGTCTCAGCGTCCGTCGTCGCTACCGCGACGACGTCCGCCTCGACTCGCTTAACCCTAAGTTAGACAGGGGTGGCGGTGGTGTCTCGTGCTCGTCTCGGCCTGCGTCGTCGCTACCACGACGACGTCCGTCTCGACTAACGTAACCCTAAGTTAGACAGGGTGGCAGTGGTGTCACATGTTCGTCTCGGCGTCCGTCGTCGCTACCGCGACGACATCCGCCTCGACTCGCGTAACCCTAAGATAGCCAAGGTGGCAGTGGTGTCACGTGCTCGTCTCGGCGTCCGTCGTCGCTACCGCGACGACGTCCGCCTCGACTCTCGTAACCCTAAGATAAATAGGGTCGCAGTGGTGTCACGTGCTCGTCTCGGCGTCCGTCGTCGCTACCGCGACGACGTCCGCCTCGACTCGCTTAACCCTAAGTTAGACAGGGTGGCGGTGGTGTCACGTGCTCGTCTCGGCGTCCGTCGTCGCTACCGCGATGACGTCCGCCTCGACTCGCGTATCCCTAAGTTAGACAGGGTGGCGGTGGTGTCACGTGCTCGTCTCGGCGTCCGTCGTCGCTACCGCGATGACGTCTGCCTCGACTCGCGTAACGCTAAGATAGACAGGGTGGCGGTGGTGGCACGTGCTCATCTCGGCGTCCGTCGTCGCTACCGCGACGACGTCCGCCTCGACTCGCGTGACACTAAGACAGGGTGGCCGCGGTGCCACGTGCTCGTCTCGGCGTCCGTCGTCGCTACCGCGAAGACGTCCGCCTCGACTCGCGTAACCCTAAGTTAGACAGGGTGGCAGTGGTGTCACGTGCTCGTCTCGGCGTCCGTCGTCGCTACCGCGACGACGTCCGCCTCGACTCGCGTGACCCTAAGACAGGGTGGGAGTGGTGCCACGTGCTTGTCTCGGCGTCCGTCGTCGCTACCGCGACGACGTCCGCCTCGACTCGCGTAACCCTAAGATAGACAGGGTGCCAGTGGTGCCACGTGCTCATCACGGCATCCGTCGTCGCTACCGCAATAACGTCCGCCTCGACTCGCGTAACCCTAAGATAGACAGGGTGGCAGTGGTGTCACGTGCTCGTCTCGGCATCCGTCGTCGCTACCGCGACGACGTCCGCCTTGACTCGCGTAACCCTAAGATAGACAGGGTGGCAGTGGTGTCACGTGCTCGTCTCGGCGTCCGTCGTCGCTATCGCGACAACGTCCGCCTCGACTCGCGTAACCCTAAGATAGACAGGGTGGCAGTGGTGTCACGTGCTCGTCTCGGCATCCGTCGTCGCTACCGCGACGACGTCCGCCTTGACTCGCGTAACCCTAAGATAGACAGGGTGGCAGTGGTGTCACGTGCTCGTCTCGGCGTCCGTCGTCGCTATCGCGACAACGTCCGCCTCGACTCGCGTAACCCTAAGATAAACTGGGTGGCGGTGGTGTCACGTGCTCGTCTCGGCGTCCGTCGTCGCTACCGCGACGACGTCCGCCTCGACTCGCATAACCCTAAGTTAGACAGGGGTGGCGGTGGTGTCACGTGCTCGTCTCGGCCTCCGTCGTCGCTACCGCGACGACGTCCGCCTCGACTCGCGTCACCCTAAGTTAGACAGGGTGGCGGCGGTGTCATGTGCTCGTCTCGGCGTCTGTCGTCGCTACCGCGACGACGTCAGCCTCGACTCGCGTCACCCTAAGTTAGACAGGGTGGCAGTAGTGTCACGTGCTCATCTCGGCATTCGTCGTTGCTACCGCGATGACGTCCGCCTCGACTCGCATAACCCTAAGATAGACAGGGTGCCAGTGGTGCCACGTGCTCGTCACGGCGTCCGTCGTCGCTACCGCGATAACGTCCGCCTCGATTCGCGTAACCCTAAGATAGACAGGGTGGCAGTGGTGTCACGTGCTCGTCTCGGCGTCCGTCGTCGCTATCGCGACAACGTCCGCCTCGACTCGCGTAACCCTAAGATAGACTGGGAGGCGGTGGTGTCACGTGCTCGTCTCGGCGTTCTTCGTCGCTACCGCGACGACGTCCGCCTCGACTCGCTTAACCCTAAGTTAGACAGGGGTGGCGGTGGTGTCACGTGCTCGTCTCGGCCTCCGTCGTCGCTACCACGACGACGTCCGCCTCGACTAGCGTAACCCTAAGTTAGACAGGGTGGCAGTGGTGTGATGTGCTCGTCTCGACGTCCGTCGTCGCTACCGCGACAACGTCCGCCTCGACTCGCGTAACCCTAAGATAGCTAGGGTGGCAGTGGTGTCACGTGCTCGTCTCGGCGTCCGTCGTCGCTTCCGCGACGACGTCCGCCTCAACTCGCGTAACCCTAAGTTAGACAGGGTGGCAGTGGTGTCACGTGCTCGTCTCGGCGTCCGTCGTCGCTACCGCGACGACGTCCGCCTCGACTCTCGTAACCCTAAGAGAAACAGGGTCGCAGTGGTGTCACGTGCTCGTCTCGGCGTCCGTCGTCGCTACCGCGACGACGTCCGCCTCGACTCGCGTAACCCTAACATAGACAGTGTGGTGGTGGTGTCACGTGCTCGTCTCGGCGTCTGTCGTCGCTACCGCGACGACGTCCGCCTCGACTCGCGTAACCCTAACATAGACAGTGTGGCGGTGGTGTCACGTGCTCGTCTCGGCATCTGTCGTCGCTACCGCGACGACGTCCGCCTCGACTCGCTTAACCCTAAGTTAGACAGGGTGGCGGTGGTGTCACGTGCTCGTCTCGGCATCCGTCGTCGCTACCACGATGACGTCCGCCTCGACTCGCGTAACCCTAAGTTAGACAGGGTGGCAGTGGTGTCACCTGCTCGTCTCGGCGTCCGTCGTCGCTACCGCGAAGACGTCCGCCTCGACTCGCGTCACCCTAAGTTAGACAGGGTGGCAGTGGTGTCACGTGCTCATCTCGGCGTTCGTCATCGCTACCGCGATGACGTCCGCCTCGACTCGCGTAACGCTAAGATAGACAGGGTGGCGGTGGTGGCACGTGCTCATCTCGGCGTCCGTCGTCGCTACCGCGACGATGTCTGCCTCGACTCACGTGACCCTAAGACAGGGTGGCCGCGGTGCCACGTGCTCGTCTCGGCGTCCGTCGTCACTACCAAGAAGACGTCCGCCTTGACTCACGTAACCCTAAGTTAGACATGGTGGCAGTGGTGTCACGTGCTCGTCTCGGCGTCCCTCGTCGCTACCGCGACGACGTCCGCCTCGACTCGCGTCACCCTAAGTTAGACAGGGTGGCGGTGGTATCACGTGCTCGTCTCGGCGTCCGTCGTCGCTACCGCGACGACGTCCGCCTCGACTCGCGTCACCCTAAGTTACACAGGGTGGCAGTGGTGCCACGTGCTCATCTCGGCGTCCATCGTCGCTACCGCGATGACGTCCGCCTCGACTCGCGTAACCCTAAGATAGACAGGGTGCCAGTGGTGCCACGTGCTCGTCATGGCGTCCGTCGTCGCTACCGCGATGACGTCCGCCTCGACTCGCGTAGCCCTAAGTTAGCCAGGGTGGCAGTGGTGTCACGTGCTTGTTTCGACGTCCGTCGTCGCTACCGCAACGACATCTGCCTCGACTTGCGTAACCCTAAGATAGACAGGGTGGTAGTGGTGTCACGTGCTCATCTCGGCGTCCGTTGTCGCTACCGCGACGACGTCCGCCTCGACTCGCGTAACCCTAAGATAGACAGGGTGGCAGTGGTGTCACGTGCTTGTCTCGGCGTCCGTCGTCGCTACCGCGACGACGTCCGCCTCGACTCGCGTAACCCTAAGATAGACAGGGTGGCAGTGGTGTCACGTGCTTGTCTCGGCGTCCGTCGTCGCTACCGCGACGACGTCCGCCTCGACTCGCTTAACCCTAAGTTAGACAGGGGTGGCGGTGGTGTCTCGTGCTCGTCTTGGCCTCCGTCGTCGCTACCACGATGGCGTACGCCTCGACTAGCGTAACCCTAAGTTAGACAGGGTGGCAGTGGTGTCACATGTTCGTCTCGGCGTCCGTCGTCGCTACCACGACGACGTCTGCCTCGACTCGCGTAACACTAAGATAGCCAGGGTGGCAGTGGTGTCACGTGCTCATCTCGGCGTCCATCGTCGCTACCGCGACGACGTCCGCCTCGACTCGCGTAACCCTAAGTTAGCCAGGGTGGCAGTGGTGTCACGTGCTCGTCTCGGCGTCCGTCGTCGCTACCGCAACGACGTCCGCCTCGACTCTCGTAACCCTAAGAGAAACAGGGTCGCAGTGGTGTCACGTGCTCGTCTCGGCGTCCGTCATCGCTACCGCGACAACGTCCGCCTCGACTCGCGTAACCCTAACATAGACAATGTGGCGGTGGTGTCACGTGCTCGTCTCGGCGTCCGTCGTCGCTACCGCGACGACGTCCGCCTCGACTCGCGTAAGCCTAACATAGACAGTGTGGCGGTGGTGTCACGTGCTCGTCTCGGCGTCCGTCGTCGCTACCGCGACGACGTCCGCCTCGACTCGCTTAACCCTAAGTTAGACAGGGTGGCGGTGGTGTCACGTGCTCGTCTCGGCGTCCGTCGTCGCTACCGCGATGACGTCCGCCTCGACTCGCGTAACCCTAAGTTAGACAGGGTGGCGGTGGTGTCACCTGCTCGTCTCGGCGTCCGTCGTCGCTACCGCGACGACGTCCGCCTCGACTCGCGTGACCCTAAGATAGGGTGGGAGTGGTGCCACGTGCTCGTCTCGGCGTCCGTCGTCGCTACCGCGACGACGTCCGCCTCGACTCGCGTCACCCTAAGTTAGATAGGGTGGCGGTGGTGTCATGTGCTTGTCTCGGCGTCTGTCGTCGCTACCGCGACGACGTCAGCCTCGACTCGCGTCACCCTAAGTTACAAAGGGTGGCAGTGGTGTCACGTGCTCATCTCGGCGTTCGTCGTCGCTACCGCGATGACGTCCGCCTCGACTCGCGTAACCCTAAGATAGACAGGGTGCCAGTGGTGCCACGTGCTCGTCACGGCGTCCGTCGTCGCTACCGCGATAACGTCCGCCTCGACTCGCGTAACCCTAAGATAGACAGGGTGGCAGTGGTGTCACGTGCTCGTCTCGGCGTCCGTCGTCGTTACCGCGACGATGTCCGCCTTGACTCGCGTAACCCTAAGATAGACAGGGTGGCAGTGGTGTCACGTGCTCGTCTCAGCGTTCGTCATCGCTACCGCGATGACGTCCGCCTCGACTCGCGTAACGCTAAGATAGACAGGGTGGCGGTGGTGGCACGTGCTCATCTCGGCGTCCGTCGTCGCTACCGCGACGATGTCTGCCTCGACTCACGTGACCCTAAGACAGGGTGGCCGCGGTGCCACGTGCTCGTCTCGGCGTCCGTCGTCGCTACCAAGAAGACGTCCGCCTTGACTCACGTAACCCTAAGTTAGACAGGGTGGCAGTGGTGTCACGTGCTCGTCTCGGCGTCCATCGTCGCTACCGCGACGACGTCCGCCTCGACTCGCGTCACCCTAAGTTAGACAGGGTGGCGGTGGTATCACGTGCTCGTCTCGGCGTCCGTCGTCGCTACCGCGACGACGTCCGCCTCGACTCGCGTCACCCTAAGTTACACAGGGTGGCAGTGGTGCCACGTGCTCATCTCGGCGTCCATCGTCGCTACCGCGATGACGTCCGCCTCGACTCGCGTAACCCTAAGATAGACAGGGTGCCAGTGGTGCCACGTGCTCGTCATGGCGTCCGTCGTCGCTACCGCGATGACGTCCGCCTCGACTCGCGTAGCCCTAAGTTAGCCAGGGTGGCAGTGGTGTCACGTGCTTGTTTCGGCGTCCGTCGTCGCTACCGCAACGACATCTGCCTCGACTTGCGTAACCCTAAGATAGACAGGGTGGTAGTGGTGTCACGTGCTCATCTCGGCGTCCGTCGTCGCTACCGCGACGACGTCCGCCTCGACTCGCGTAACCCTAAGATAGACAGGGTGGCAGTGGTGTCACGTGCTTGTCTCGGCGTCCGTCGTCGCTACCGCGACGACGTCCGCCTCGACTCGCGTAACCCTAAGATAGACAGGGTGGCAGTGGTGTCACGTGCTTGTCTCGGCGTCCGTCGTCGCTACCGCGACGACGTCCGCCTCGACTCGCTTAACCCTAAGTTAGACAGGGGTGGCGGTGGTGTCTCGTGCTCGTCTTGGCCTCCGTCGTCGCTACCACGATGGCGTCCGCCTCGACTAGCGTAACCCTAAGTTAGACAGGGTGGCAGTGGTGTCACATGTTCGTCTCGGCGTCCGTCATCGCTACCACGACGACGTCTGCCTCGACTCGCGTAACACTAAGATAGCCAGGGTGGCAGTGGTGTCACGTGCTCGTCTCGGCGTCCATCGTCGCTACCGCGACGACGTCCGCCTCGACTCGCGTAACCCTAAGTTAGCCAGGGTGGCAGTGGTGTCACGTGCTCGTCTCGGCGTCCGTCATCGCTACCGCGACAACGTCCGCCTCGACTCGCGTAACCCTAACATAGACAATGTGGCGGTGGTGTCACGTGCTCGTCTCGGCGTCCGTCGTCGCTACCGCGACGACGTCCGCCTCGACTCGCGTAAGCCTAACATAGACAGTGTGGCGGTGGTGTCACGTGCTCGTCTCGGCGTCCGTCGTCGCTACCGCGACGACGTCCACCTCGACTCGCTTAACCCTAAGTTAGACAGGGTGGCGGTGGTGTCACGTGCTCGTCTCGGCGTCCGTCGTCGCTACCGCGATGACGTCCGCCTCGACTCGCGTAACCCTAAGTTAGACAGGGTGGCGGTGGTGTCACCTGCTCGTCTCGGCGTCCGTCGTCGCTACCGCGACGACGTCCGCCTCGACTCGCGTGACCCTAAGATAGGGTGGGAGTGGTGCCACGTGCTCGTCTCGGCGTCCGTCGTCGCTACCGCGACGACGTCCGCCTCGACTCGCGTCACCCTAAGTTAGATAGGGTGGCGGTGGTGTCATGTGCTTGTCTCGGCGTCTGTCGTCGCTACCGCGACGACGTCAGCCTCGACTCGCGTCACCCTAAGTTACAAAGGGTGGCAGTGGTGTCACGTGCTCATCTCGGCGTTCGTCGTCGCTACCGCGATGACGTCCGCCTCGACTCGCGTAACCCTAAGATAGACAGGGTGCCAGTGGTGCCACGTGCTCGTCACGGCGTCCGTCGTCGCTACCGCGATAACGTCCGCCTCGACTCGCGTAACCCTAAGATAGACAGGGTGGCAGTGGTGTCACGTGCTCGTCTCGGCGTCCGTCGTCGTTACCGCGACGACGTCCGCCTTGACTCGCGTAACCCTAAGATAGACTGGGTGGCAGTGGTGTCACGTGCTCGTCTCAGCGTCCGTCATCGCTATCGCGACAACGTCCGCCTCGACTCGCGTAACCCTAAGATAGACTGGGTGGCGGTGGTGTCACGTGCTCGTCTCGGCGTCCGTCGTCGCTACCGCGACGACGTCCGCCTCGACTCGCTTAACCCTAAGTTAGACAGGGGTGGCGGTGGTGTCACGTGCTCGTCTCGGCCTCCGTCGTCGCTACCACGACGACGTCCGCCTCGACTAGCGTAACCCTAAGTTAGACAGGGTGGCAGTGGTGTGACGTGCTCGTCTCGGCGTCCGTCGTCGCTACCGCGACAACGTCCGCCTCGACTCGCGTAACCCTAAGATAGCTAGGGTAGCAGTGGTGTCACGTGCTCGTCTCGGCGTCCGTCGTCGCTTCCGCGACGACGTTCGCCTCGACTCGCGTAGCCCTAAGTTAGACAGGGTGGCAGTGGTGTCACGTGCTCGTCTCGGCGTCCGTTGTCGCTACCGCGACGACGTCCGCCTCGACTCGCGTAACCCTAAGTTAGCCAGGGTGGCAGTGGTGTCACATGCTCATCTCGGCGTCCGTCGTCGCTACCACGATGACGTCTGCCTCGACTCTCGTAACCCTAAGAGAAACAGGGTGGCAGTGGTGTCACGTGCTCGTCTCGGCGTCCGTCGTCGCTTCCGCGACGACGTCCGCCTCGACTCACGTGACCCTAAGACAGGGTGGCCGTGGTGCCACGTGCTCGTCTCGGCGTCCGTCGTCGCTACCAAGAAGACGTCCGCCTTGACTCACGTAACCCTAAGTTAGACAGGGTGGCATCGGTGTCACGTGCTCGTCTCGGCGTCCATCGTCGCTACCGCGACGACGTCCGCCTCGACTCGCGTGACCATAAGACAGGTTGGCAGTGGTGCCACGTGCTCGTCTCGACGTCCATCGTCGCTACCGCGAGGACGTCCGCCTCGACTCGCGTCACCCTAAGTTAGACAGGGTGGCGGTGGTATCACGTGCTCGTCTCGGCGTCCGTCGTCGCTACCGTGACGACGTCCGCCTCGACTCGCGTCACCCTAAGTTACACAGGGTGGCAGTGGTGTCACGTGCTCATCTCGGCGTCCATCGTCGCTACCGCGATGACGTCCGCCTCGACTCGCGTAACCCTAAGATAGACAGGGTGCCAGTGGTGCCACGTGCTCGTCATGGCGTCCGTTGTCGCTACCGCGATGACGTCCGCCTCGACTCGCGTAACCATAAGTTAGCCAGGGTGGCAGTGGTGTCACGTGCTTGTTTCGGCGTCCGTCGTCGCTACCGCAACGACATCTGCCTCGACTTGCGTAACCCTAAGATAGACAGGGTGGTAGTGGTGTCACGTACTCATCTCGGCGTCCGTCGTCGCTACCGCGACGACGTCCGCCTCGACTCGCGTAACCCTAAGATAGACAGGGTGGCAGTGGAGTCACGTGCTTGTCTCGGCGTCCGTCGTCGCTACCGCGACGACGTCCGCCTCGACTCGCGTAACCCTAAGATAGACAGGGTGGCGGTGGTGTCACGTGCTCATCTCGACGTCCGTCGTCGCTACCGCGACGACGTCCGCCTCGACTCGCTTAACCCTAAGTTAGACAGGGGTGGCGGTGGTGTCTCGTGCTCGTCTCGGCCTCCGTCGTCGCTACCACGATGGCGTCCGCCTCGACTAGCGTAACCCTAAGTTAGACAGGGTGGCAGTGGTGTCACATGTTCGTCTCGGCGTCCGTCGTCGCTACCACGACGACGTCCGCCTTGACTCGCGTAACCCTAAGATAGCCAGGGTGGCAGTGGTGTCACGTGCTCGTCTCGGCGTCCATCGTCGCTACCGCGACGACGTCCGCCTCGACTCGCGTAACCCTAAGTTAGCCAGGGTGGCAGTGGTGTCACGTGCTCGTCTCGGCGTCCGTCGTCGCTACCGCGACGACATCCGCCTCGACTCGCGTAACCCTAAGAGAAACAGGGTCGCAGTGGTGTCACGTGCTCGTCTCGGCGTCCGTCGTCGCTACCGCGACGACGTCCGCCTCGACTCGCGTAACCCTAACATAGACAGTGTGGCGGTGGTGTCACGTGCTCGTCTCCGCGTCCGTCGTCGCTACCGCGACGACGTCCGCCTCGACTCGCGTAACCCTAACATAGACAGTGTGGCGGTGGTGTCACGTGCTCGTCTCGGCGTCCGTCGTCGCTACCGCGACGACGTCCGCCTCGACTCGCTTAACCCTAAGTTAGACAGGGTGGCGGTGGTGTCACGTGCTCGTCTCGGCGTCCGTCGTCGCTACCGCGATGACGTCCGCCTCGACTCGCGTAACCCTAAGTTAGACAGGGTGGCGGTGGTGTCACCTGCTCGTCTCGGCGTCCGTCGTCGCTACCGCGAAGACGTCCGCCTCGACTCGCGTAACCCTAAGTTAGACAGGGTGGCCGTGGTGTCACGTGCTCGTCTCGGCGTCCGTCGTCGCCACCGCGACGACGTCCGCCTCGACTCGCGTGACCCTAAGACCGGGTGGCAGTGGTGCCACATGCTCGTCTCGGCGTCCGTCGTCGCTACCGCGACGACGTCCGCCTCGACTCGCGTCACCCTAAGTTAGACAGGGTGGCGGTGGTGTCACGCGCTCGTCTCGTCGTCGATCATCGCTACCGCGACGACGTCCGCCTCTATTCGCGTCACCCTAAGTTAGACAGGGTGGTAGTGGTGTCACGCGCTCATCTCGGCGTTCGTCGTCGCTACTGCAATGACGTCCGCCTGGACTCGCGTAACTCTAAGTTAGACAGGGTGGTAGTGGTGTCACGTGCTCGTCTCGGCGTCCGTCGTCGCTAGCGCGAAGTCGTCCGCCTCGACTCGCGTAACCCTAAGTTAGACAGGGTGGCAGTGGTGTCACGTGCTCGTCTCGGCGTCCGTCGTCGCTACCGCGACGACGTCCGCCTCGACTCGCGTGACCATAAGACAGGGTGGCAGTGGTGCCACGTGCTCATCTCGGCGTCCGTCTGCGCTACCGCGATGACGTTCGCCTCGACTCGCGTCACCCTAAGTTAGACAGGGTGGCGGTGGTGTCACTTGCTCGTCTCGGCGCCCGTCGTCGCTACCGCGACGACGTCCGCCTCGACTCGCGTCACCCTAAGTTAGACAGGGTGGCAGTGGTGTCACGTGCTCATCTCGGCGTTCGTCGTCGCTACCGCGATGACGTCCGCCTCGACTCGCGTAACCCTAAGATAGACAGGGTGCCAGTGGTGCCACATGCTCGTCATGCCGTCCGTCGTCGCTACCGCGATGACGTCCGGCTCGACTCGCGTAGCCCTAAGATAGACAGGGTGGCAGTGGTGTCACGTGCTTGTTTCGGCGTCCATCATCGCTACCGCGACGACGTCCGCCTCGACTTGCATAACCCTAAGATAGATAGGGTGGTAGTGGTGTCACGTGCTCATCTCGGCGTCCGTCGTTGCTACCGCGACGACGTCCGCCTCGACTCGCGTAAACCTAAGATAGACAGGGTGGCATTGGTGTCACGTGCTCGTCTCGGCGTCCATCATCGCTACCGCGACGACGTCCGCCTCGACTGGCTTAACCCTAAGTTAGACAGGGGTGGCGGTGGTGTCTCGTGCTCGTCTCGGCCTCCGTCGTCACTACCACGACGACGTCCGCCTCGACTAGCGTAACCCTAAGTTAGACAAGGTGGCAGTGGTGTCACATGTTCGTCTCGGCGTCCGTCGTCGCTACCGCGATGACGTCCGCCTCGACTCGCGTAACACTAAGATAGCCAGGGTGGCAGTGGTGTCACGTGCTCGTCTCGGCGTCCGTCGTCGCTACCTTGACGATGTCCGCCTTGACTCCCGTAACCCTAAGATAGACAGGGTGGCAGTGGTGTCACGTGCTTGTCTCGGCGTCCGTCGTCGCTACCGCGACGACGTCCGCCTCGACTCGCTTAACCCTAAGTTAGACAGGGGTGGCAGTGGTGTCTCGTGCTCGTCTTGGCCTCCGTCGTCGCTACCACGATGGCGTCCGCCTCGACTAGCGTAACCCTAAGTTAGACAGGGTGGCAGTGGTGTCACATGTTCGTCTCGGCGTCCGTCGTCGCTACCACGACGACGTCTGCCTCGACTCGCGTAACCCTAAGATAGCTAGGGTGGCAGTGGTGTCACGTGCTCGTCTCGGCGTCCATCGTCGCTACCGCGACGACGTCCGCCTCGACTCGCGTAACCCTAAGTTAGCCAGGGTGGCAGTGGTGTCACGTGCTCGTCTCGGCGTCCGTCGTCGCTACCGCAACGACGTCCGCCTCGACTCTCGTAACCCTAAGAGAAACAGGGTCGCAGTGGTGTCACGTGCTCGTCTCGGCGTCCGTCATCGCTACCGCGACAACGTCCGCCTCGACTCGCGTAACCCTAACATAGACAATGTGGCGGTGGTGTCACGTGCTCGTCTCGGCGTCCGTCGTCGCTACCGCGACGACGTCCGCCTCGACTCGCGTAAGCCTAACATAGACAGTGTGGCGGTGGTGTCACGTGCTCGTCTCGGCGTCCGTCGTCGCTACCGTGACGACGTCCGCCTCGACTCGCTTAACCCTAAGTTAGACAGGGTGGCGGTGGTGTCACGTGCTCGTCTCGGCGTCCGTCGTCGCTACCGCGATGACGTCCGCCTCGACTCGCGTAACCCTAAGTTAGACAGGGTGGCGGTGGTGTCACCTGCTCGTCTCGGCGTCCGTCGTCGCTACCGCGATGACGTCCGCCTCGACTCGCGTGACCCTAAGACAGGGTGGGAGTGGAGCCACGTGCTCGTCTCGGCGTCCGTCGTCGCTACCGCGACGACGTCCGCCTCGACTCGCGTCACCCTAAGTTAGATAGGGTGGCGGTGGTGTCATGTGCTTGTCTCGGCGTCTGTCGTCGCTACCGCGACGACGTCAGCCTCGACTCGCGTCACCCTAAGTTACAAAGGGTGGCAGTGGTGTCACGTGCTCATCTCGGCGTTCGTCGTCGCTACCACGATGACGTCCGCCTCGACTCGCGTAACCCTAAGATAGACAGGGTGCCAGTGGTGCCACGTGCTCGTCACTGCGTCCGTCGTCGCTACCGCCATAACGTCCGCCTCGACTCGCGTAACCCTAAGATAGACAGGGTGGCAGTGGTGTCACGTGCTCGTCTCGGCGTCCGTCGTCGTTACCGCGACGACGTCCGCCTTGACTCGCGTAACCCTAAGATAGACAGGGTGGCAGTGGTGTCACGTGCTCGTCTCAGCGTCCGTCATCGCTATCGCGACAACGTCCGCCTCGACTCGCGTAACCCTAAGATAGACTGGGTGGCGGTGGTGTCACGTGCTCGTCTCGGCGTCCGTCGTCGCTACCGCGACGACGTCCGCCTCGACTCGCTTAACCCTAAGTTAGACAGGGGTGGCGGTGGTGTCACGTGCTCGTCTCGGCCTCCGTCGTCGCTACCACGACGACGTCCGCCTCGACTAGCGTAACCCTAAGTTAGACAGGGTGGCAGTGGTGTGACGTGCTCGTCTCGGCGTCCGTCGTCGCTACCACGACAACGTCCGCCTCGACTCGCGTAACCCTAAGATAGCTAGGGTAGCAGTGGTGTCACGTGCTCGTCTCGGCGTCCGTCGTCGCTTCCGCGACGACGTCCGCCTCGACTCGCGTAGCCCTAAGTTAGACAGGGTGGCAGTGGTGTCACGTGCTCGTCTCGGCGTCCGTTGTCGCTACCGCGACGACGTCCGCCTCGACTCGCGTAACCCTAAGTTAGCCAGGGTGGCAGTGGTGTCACATGCTCATCTCGGCGTCCGTCGTCGCTACCACGATGACGTCCGCCTCGACTCTCGTAACCCTAAGAGAAACAGGGTGGCAGTGGTGTCACGTGCTCGTCTCGGCGTCCGTCGTCGCTTCCGCGACGACGTCCGCCTCGACTCACGTGACCCTAAGACAGGGTGGCCGTGGTGCCACGTGCTCGTCTCGGCGTCCGTCGTCGCTACCAAGAAGACGTCCGCCTTGACTCACGTAACCCTAAGTTAGACAGGGTGGCATCGGTGTCACGTGCTCGTCTCGGCGTCCATCGTCGCTACCGTGACGACGTCCGCCTCGACTCGCGTGACCATAAGGCAGGTTGGCAGTGGTGCCACGTGCTCGTCTCGACGTCCATCGTCGCTACCGCGAGGACGTCCGCCTCGACTCGCGTCACCCTAAGTTAGACAGGGTGGCGGTGGTATCACGTGCTCGTCTCGGCGTCCGTCGTCGCTACCGTGACGACGTCCGCCTCGACTCGCTTAACCCTAAGTTAGACAGGGTGGCGGTGGTGTCACGTGCTCGTCTCGGCGTCCGTCGTCGCTACCGCGATGACGTCCGCCTCGACTCGCGTAACCCTAAGTTAGCCAGGGTGGCGGTGGTGTCACGTGCTCGTCTCGGCGTCCGTCGTCGCTACCGCAACGACGTCCGCCTCGACTCTCGTAACCCTAAGAGAAACAGGGTCGCAGTGGTGTCACGTGCTCGTCTCGGCGTCCGTCATCGCTACCGCGACAACGTCCGCCTCGACTCGCGTAACCCTAACATAGACAATGTGGCGGTGGTGTCACGTGCTCGTCTCGGCGTCCATCGTCGCTACCGCGACGACGTCCGCCTCGACTCGCGTAAGCCTAACATAGACAGTGTGGCGGTGGTGTCACGTGCTCGTCTCGGCGTCCGTCGTCGCTACCGCGACGACGTCCGCCTCGACTCGCTTAACCCTAAGTTAGACAGGGTGGCGGTGGTGTCACGTGCTCGTCTCGGCGTCCGTCGTCGCTACCGCGATGACGTCCGCCTCGACTCGCGTAACCCTAAGTTAGACAGGGTGGCGGTGGTGTCACCTGCTCGTCTCGGCGTCCGTCGTCGCTACCGCGACGACGTCCGCCTCGACTCGCGTGACCCTAAGACAGGGTGGGAGTGGTGCCACGTGCTCGTCTCGGCGTCCGTCGTCGCTACCGCGACGACGTCCGCCTCGACTCGCGTCACCCTAAGTTAGATAGGGTGGCGGTGGTGTCATGTGCTTGTCTCGGCGTCTGTCGTCGCTACCGCGACGACGTCAGCCTCGACTCGCGTCACCCTAAGTTACAAAGGGTGGCAGTGGTGTCACGTGCTCATCTCGGCGTTCGTCGTCGCTACCGCGATGACGTCCGCCTCGACTCGCGTAACCCTAAGATAGACAGGGTGCAGTTGGTGCCACGTGCTCGTCACGGCGTCCGTCGTCGCTACCGCGATAACGTCCGCCTCGACTCGCGTAACCCTAAGATAGACAGGGTGGCAGTGGTGTCACGTGCTCGTCTCGGCGTCCGTCGTCGTTACCGCGACGACGTCCGCCTTGACTCGCGTAACCCTAAGATAGACAGGGTGGCAGTGGTGTCACGTGCTCGTCTCAGCGTCCGTCATCGCCATCGCGACAACGTCCGCCTCGACTCGCGTAACCCTAAGATAGACTGGGTGGCGGTGGTGTCACGTGCTCGTCTCGGCGTCCGTCGTCGCTACCGCGACGACGTCCGCCTCGACTCGCTTAACCCTAAGTTAGACAGGGGTGGCGGTGGTGTCACGTGCTCGTCTCGGCCTCCGTCGTCGCTACCACGACGACGTCCGCCTCGACTAGCGTAACCCTAAGTTAGACAGGGTGGCAGTGGTGTGACGTGCTCGTCTCGGCGTCCGTCGTCGCTACCGCGACAACGTCCGCCTCGACTCGCGTAACCCTAAGATAGCTAGGGTAGCAGTGGTGTCACGTGCTCGTCTCGGCGTCCGTCGTCGCTTCCGCGACGACGTCCGCCTCGACTCGCGTAGCCCTAAGTTAGACAGGGTGGCAGTGGTGTCACGTGCTCGTCTCGGCGTCCGTTGTCGCTACCGCGACGACGTCCGCCTCGACTCGCGTAACCCTAAGTTAGCCAGGGTGGCAGTGGTGTCACATGCTCATCTCGGCGTCCGTCGTCGCTACCACGATGACGTCCGCCTCGACTCTCGTAACCCTAAGAGAAACAGGGTGGCAGTGGTGTCACGTGCTCGTCTCGGCGTCCGTCGTCGCTTCCGCGACGACGTCCGCCTCGACTCACGTGACCCTAAGACAGGGTGGCCGTGGTGCCACGTGCTCGTCTCGGCGTCCGTCGTCGCTACCAAGAAGACGTCCGCCTTGACTCACGTAACCCTAAGTTAGACAGGGTGGCATCGGTGTCACGTGCTCGTCTCGGCGTCCATCGTCGCTACCGCGACGACGTCCGCCTCGACTCGCGTGACCATAAGACAGGTTGGCAGTGGTGCCACGTGCTCGTCTCGACGTCCATCGTCGCTACCGCGAGGACGTCCGCCTCGACTCGCGTCACCCTAAGTTAGACAGGGTGGCGGTGGTATCACGTGCTCGTCTCGGCGTCCGTCGTCGCTACCGTGACGACGTCCGCCTCGACTCGCGTCACCCTAAGTTACACAGGGTGGCAGTGGTGTCACGTGCTCATCTCGGCGTCCATCGTCGCTACCGCGATGACGTCCGCCTCGACTCGCGTAACCCTAAGATATACAGGGTGCCAGTGGTGCCACGTGCTCGTCATGGCGTCCGTCGTCGCTACCGCGATGACGTCCTCCTCGACTCGCGTAGCCCTAAGTTAGCCAGGGTGGCAGTGGTGTCACGTGCTTGTTTCGGCGTCCGTCGTCGCTACCGCAACGACATCTGCCTCGACTTGCGTAACCCTAAGATAGATAGGGTGGTAGTGGTGTCACGTACTCATCTCGGCGTCCGTCGTCGCTACCGCGACGACGTCCGCCTCGACTCGCGTAACCCTAAGATAGACAGGGTGGCAGTGGAGTCACGTGCTTGTCTCGGCGTCCGTCGTCGCTACCGCGACGACGTCCGCCTCGACTCGCGTAACCCTAAGATAGACAGGGTGGCGGTGGTGTCACGTGCTCATCTCGACGTCCGTCGTCGCTACCGCGACGACGTCCGCCTCGACTCGCTTAACCCTAAGTTAGACAGGGGTGGCGGTGGTGTCTCGTGCTCGTCTCGGCCTCCGTCGTCGCTACCACGATGGCGTCCGCCTCGACTAGCGTAACCCTAAGTTAGACAGGGTGGCAGTGGTGTCACATGTTCGTCTCGGCGTCCGTCGTCGCTACCACGACGACGTCCGCCTCGACTCGCGTAACCCTAAGATAGCCAGGGTGGCAGTGGTGTCACGTGCTCGTCTCGGCGTCCATCGTCGCTACCGCGACGACGTCCGCCTCGACTCGCGTAACCCTAAGTTAGCCAGGGTGGCAGTGGTGTCACGTGCTCGTCTCGGCGTCCGTCGTCGCTACCGCGACGACATCCGCCTCGACTCGCGTAACCCTAAGAGAAACAGGGTCGCAGTGGTGTCACGTGCTCGTCTCGGCGTCCGTCGTCGCTACCGCGACGACGTCCGCCTCGACTCGCGTAACCCTAACATAGACAGTGTGGCGGTGGTGTCACGTGCTCGTCTCGGCGTCCGTCGTCGCTACCGCGACGACGTCCGCCTCGACTCGCGTAACCCTAACATAGACAGTGTGGCGGTGGTGTCACGTGCTCGTCTCGGCGTCCGTCGTCGCTACCGCGACGACGTCCGCCTCGACTCGCTTAACCCTAAGTTAGACAGGGTGGCGGTGGTGTCACGTGCTCGTCTCGGCGTCCGTCGTCGCTACCGCGATGACGTCCGCCTCGACTCGCGTAACCCTAAGTTAGACAGGGTGGCGGTGGTGTCACCTGCTCGTCTCGGCGTCCGTCGTCGCTACCGCGAAGACGTCCGCCTCGACTCGCGTAACCCTAAGTTAGACAGGGTGGCCGTGGTGTCACGTGCTCGTCTCGGCGTCCGTCGTCGCCACCGCGACGACGTCCGCCTCGACTCGCGTGACCCTAAGACCGGGTGGCAGTGGTGCCACATGCTCGTCTCGGCGTCCGTCGTCGCTACCGCGACGACGTCCGCCTCGACTCGCGTCACCCTAAGTTAGACAGGGTGGCGGTGGTGTCACGCGCTCGTCTCGTCGTCGGTCATCGCTACCGCGACGATGTCCGCCTCGATTCGCGTCACCCTAAGTTAGACAGGGTGGTAGTGGTGTCACGCGCTCATCTCGGCGTTCGTCGTCGCTACTGCAATGACGTCCGCCTGGACTCGCGTAACCCTAAGTTAGACATGGTGGTAGTGGTGTCACGTGCTCGTCTCGGCGTCCGTCGTCGCTAGCGCGAAGACGTCCGCCTCGACTCGCGTAACCCTAAGTTAGACAGGGTGGCAGTGGTGTCACGTGCTCGTCTCGGCGTCCGTCGTCGCTACCGCGACGACGTCCGCCTCGACTCGCGTGACCATAAGACAGGGTGGCAGTGGTGCCACGTGCTCATCTCGGCGTCCGTCTGCGCTACCGCGATGACGTTCGCCTCGACTCGCGTCACCCTAAGTTAGACAGGGTGGCGGTGGTGTCACTTGCTCGTCTCGGCGCCCGTCGTCGCTACCGCGACGACGTCCGCCTCGACTCGCGTCACCCTAAGTTAGACAGGGTGGCAGTGGTGTCACGTGCTCATCTCGGCGTTCGTCGTCGCTACCGCGATGACGTCCGCCTCGACTCGCGTAACCCTAAGATAGACAGGGTGCCAGTGGTGCCACGTGCTCGTCATGCCGTCCGTCGTCGCTACCGCGATGACGTCCGGCTCGACTCGCGTAGCCCTAAGATAGACAGGGTGGCAGTGGTGTCACGTGCTTGTTTCGGCGTCCGTCATCGCTACCGCGACGACGTCCGCCTCGACTTGCATAACCCTAAGATAGATAGGGTGGTAGTGGTGTCACGTGCTCATCTCGGCGTCCGTCGTCGCTACCGCGACGACGTCCGCCTCGACTCGCGTAACCCTAAGATAGACAGGGTGGCATTGGTGTCACGTGCTCGTCTCGGCGTCCGTCATCGCTACCGCGACGACGTCCGCCTCGACTGGCTTAACCCTAAGTTAGACAGGGGTGGCGGTGGTGTCTCGTGCTCGTCTCGGCCTCCGTCGTCACTACCACGACGACGTCCGCCTCGACTAGCGTAACCCTAAGTTAGACAAGGTGGCAGTGGTATCACATGTTCGTCTCGGCGTCCGTCGTCGCTACCGCGATGACGTCCGCCTCGACTCGCATAACCCTAAGATAGCCAGGGTGGCAGTGGTGTCACGTGCTCGTCTCGGCGTCCGTCGTCGCTACCGTGACGATGTCCGCCTTGACTCCCGTAACCCTAAGATAAACGGGGTCGCAGTGGTGTCACGTGCTCGTCTCGGCGTCCGTCGTCGCTACCGCGACGACGTCCGCCTCGACTCGCGTAACACTAACGTAGACAGTGTGGCGGTGGTGTCACGTGCTTGTCTCGGCGTCCGTCGTCGCTACCGTGACAACGTCCGCCTCGACTCGCTTAACCCTAAGTTAGACAGGGTGGCGGTGGTGTCACATGCTCGTCTCTGCATCCGTCGTCGCTAGCGCGATGACGTCCGCCTCGACTCGCGTAACCCTAAGTGAGACAGGGAGCCAGTGGTGTCACGCGCTCATCTCGGCGTCCATCGTCGCTACCGCGATGACGTCCGCCTCGACTCGCGTAACCCTAAGATAGACAGGGTGCCAGTGGTGCCACGTGCTCGTCATGGCGTCCGTCGTCGCTACCGCGATGACGTCCGCCTCGACTCGCGTAGCCCTAAGTTAGCCAGGGTGGCAGTGGTGTCACGTGCTTGTTTCGGTGTCCGTCGTCGCTACCGCAACGACATCTGGCTCGACTTGCGTAACCCTAAGATAGATAGGGTGGTAGTGGTGTCACGTACTCATCTCGGCGTCCGTCGTCGCTACCGCGACGACGTCCGCCTCGACTCGCGTAACCCTAAGATAGACAGGGTGGCAGTGGTGTCACGTGCTTGTCTCGGCGTCCGTCGTCGCTACCGCGACGACGTCCGCCTCGACTCGCGTAACCCTAAGATAGACAGGGTGGCGGTGGTGTCACGTGCTCATCTCGACGTCCGTCGTCGCTACCGCGACGACGTCCGCCTCGACTTGCTTAACCCTAAGTTAGACAGGGGTGGCGGTGGTGTCTCGTGCTCGTCTCGGCCTCCGTCGTCGCTACCACGATGGCGTCCGCCTCGACTAGCGTAACCCTAAGTTAGACAGGGTGGCAGTGGTGTCACATGTTCGTCTCGGCGTCCGTCGTCGCTACCACGACGACGTCCGCCTCGACTCGCGTAACCCTAAGATAGCCAGGGTGGCAGTGGTGTCACGTGCTCGTCTCGGCGTCCATCGTCGCTACCGCGACGACGTCCGCCTCGACTCGCGTAACCCTAAGTTAGCCAGGGTGGCAGTGGTGTCACGTGCTCGTCTCGGCGTCCGTCGTCGCTACCGCGACGACGTCCGCCTCGACTCTCGTAACCCTAAGAGAAACAGGGTCGCAGTGGTGTCACGTGCTCGTCTCGGCGTCCGTCGTCGCTACCGCGACGACGTCCGCCTCGACTCGCGTAACCCTAAGTTAGCCAGGGTGGCAGTGGTGTCACGTGCTCGTCTCGGCGTCCGTCGTCGCTACCACGACGACGTCCGCCTCGACTCTCGTAACCCTAAGAGAAACAGGGTCGCAGTGGTGTCACGTGCTCGTCTCGGCGTCCGTCGTCGCTACCGCGACGACGTCCGCCTCGACTCGCGTAACCCTAACATAGACAGGGTGGCCGTGGTGTCACGTGCTCGTCTCGGCGTCCGTCGTCGCTACCGCGACGACGTCCGCCTCGACTCGCGTAACCCTAACATAGACAGTGTGGCGGTGGTGTCACGTGCTCGTCTCGGCGTCCGTCGTCGCTACCGCGACGACGTTCGCCTCGACTCGCTTAACCCTAAGTTAGACAGGGTGGCGGTGGTGTCACGTGCTCGTCTCGGCGTCCGTCGTCGCTACCGCGATGACGTCCGCCTCGACTCGCGTAACCCTAAGTTAGACAGGGTGGCGGTGGTGTCACCTGCTCGTCTCGGCGTCCGTCGTCGCTACCGCGAAGACGTCCGCCTCGACTCGCGTAACCCTAAGTTAGACAGGGTGGCCGTGGTGTCACGTGCTCGTCTCGGCGTCCGTCGTCGCCACCGCGACGACGTCCGCCTCGACTCGCGTGACCCTAAGACAGGGTGGCAGTGGTGCCACATGCTCGTCTCGGCGTCCGTCGTCGCTACCGCGACGACGTCCGCCTCGACTCGCGTCACCCTAAGTTAGACAGGGTGGCGGTGGTGTCACACGCTCGTCTCGTCGTCGGTCATCGCTACCGCGACGACGTCCGCCTCGATTCGCGTCACCCTAAGTTAGACAGGGTGGCAGTGGTGTCACGCGCTCATCTCGGCGTCCATCGTCGCTACCGCGATGACGTCCGCCTCGACTCGCGTAACCCTAAGATAGACAGGGTGCCAGTGGTGCCACGTGCTCGTCATGGCGTCCGTCGTCGCTACCGCGATGACGTCCGCCTCGACTCGCGTAGCCCTAAGTTAGCCAGGGTGGCAGTGGTGTCACGTGCTTGTTTCGGCGTCCGTCGTCGCTACCGCAACGACATCTGGCTCGACTTGCGTAACCCTAAGATAGATAGGGTGGTAGTGGTGTCACGTACTCATCTCGGCGTCCGTCGTCGCTACCGCGACGACGTCCGCCTCGACTCGCGTAACCCTAAGATAGACAGGGTGGCAGTGGTGTCACGTGCTTGCCTCGGCGTCCGTCGTCGCTACCGCGACGACGTCCGCCTCGACTCGCGTAACCCTAAGATAGACAGGGTGGCGGTGGTGTCACGTGCTCATCTCGACGTCCGTCGTCGCTACCGCGACGACGTCCGCCTCGACTTGCTTAACCCTAAGTTAGACAGGGGTGGCGGTGGTGTCTCGTGCTCGTCTCGGCCTCCGTCGTCGCTACCACGATGGCGTCCGCCTCGACTAGCGTAACCCTAAGTTAGACAGGGTGGCAGTGGTGTCACATGTTCGTCTCGGCGTCCGTCGTCGCTACCACGACGACGTCCGCCTCGACTCGCGTAACCCTAAGATAGCCAGGGTGGCAGTGGTGTCACGTGCTCGTCTCGGCGTCCATCGTCGCTACCGCGACGACGTCCGCCTCGACTCGCGTAACCCTAAGTTAGCCAGGGTGGCAGTGGTGTCACGTGCTCGTCTCGGCGTCCGTCGTCGCTACCACGACGACGTCCGCCTCGACTCTCGTAACCCTAAGAGAAACAGGGTCGCAGTGGTGTCACGTGCTCGTCTCGGCGTCCGTCGTCGCTACCGCGACGACGTCCGCCTCGACTCGCGTAACCCTAACATAGACAGGGTGGCCGTGGTGTCACGTGCTCGTCTCGGCGTCCGTCGTCGCTACCGCGACGACGTCCGCCTCGACTCGCGTAACCCTAACATAGACAGTGTGGCGGTGGTGTCACGTGCTCGTCTCGGCGTCCGTCGTCGCTACCGCGACGACGTTCGCCTCGACTCGCTTAACCCTAAGTTAGACAGGGTGGCGGTGGTGTCACGTGCTCGTCTCGGCGTCCGTCGTCGCTACCGCGATGACGTCCGCCTCGACTCGCGTAACCCTAAGTTAGACAGGGTGGCGGTGGTGTCACCTGCTCGTCTCGGCGTCCGTCGTCGCTACCGCGAAGACGTCCGCCTCGACTCCCGTAACCCTAAGTTAGACAGGGTGGCCGTGGTGTCACGTGCTCGTCTCGGCGTCCGTCGTCGCCTCCGCGACGACGTCCGCCTCGACTCGCGTGACCCTAAGACAGGGTGGCAGTGGTGCCACATGCTCGTCTCGGCGTCCGTCGTCGCTACCGCGACGACGTCCGCCTCGACTCGCGTCACCCTAAGTTAGACAGGGTGGCGGTGGTGTCACACGCTCGTCTCGTCGTCGGTCATCGCCTCCGCGACGACGTCCGCCTCGACTCGCGTGACCCTAAGACAGGGTGGCAGTGGTGCCACATGCTCGTCTCGGCGTCCGTCGTCGCTACCGCGACGACGTCCGCCTCGACTCGCGTCACCCTAAGTTAGACAGGGTGGCAGTGGTGTCACGCGCTCATCTCGGCGTTCGTCGTCGCTACCGCAATGACGTCCGCCTGGACTCGCGTAACCCTAAGTTAGACAGGGTGGCAGTGGTGTCACGTGCTCGTCTCGGCGTCCGTCGTCGCTAGCGCGAAGACGTCCGCCTCGACTCGCGTAACCCTAAGTTAGACAGGGTGGCAGTGGTGTCACGTGCTCGTCTCGGCGTCCGTCGTCGCTACCGCGACGACGTCCGCCGCGACTCGCATAACCCTAAGATAGACAGGGTGATAGTGGTGTCACGTGCTCATCTCGGCGTCCGTCGTCGCTACCGCGACGACGTCCGCCTCGACTCGCGTAACCCTAAGATAGACAGGGTGGCATTGGTGTCACGTGCTCGTCTAGGCGTCCGTCGTCGCTACCGCGACGACGTCCGCCTCGACTGGCTTAACCCTAAGTTAGACAGGGGTGGCGGTGGTGTCTCGTGCTCGTCTCGGCCTCCGTCGTCACTACCACGACGACGTCCGCCTCGACTAGCGTAACCCTAAGTTAGACAAGGTGGCAGTGGTGTCACATGTTCGTCTCGGCGTCCGTCGTCGCTACCGCGATGACGTCCGCCTCGACTCGCGTAACCCTAAGATAGCCTGGGTGGCAGTGGTGTCACGTGCTCGTCTCGGCGTCCGTCGTCGCTACCGCGACGACGTCCGCCTCGACTCGCGTAACCCTAAGTTAGACAGGGTGGCAGTGGTGTCACGTGCTCGTCTCGGCGTCCGTCGTCGCTACCGCGATGACGTCCGCCTCGACTCGCGTAACCCTAAGTTAGACAGGGTGGCGGTGGTGTCACCTGCTCGTCTCGGCGTCCGTCGTCGCTACCGCGAAGACGTCCGCCTCGACTCGCGTAACCCTAAGTTAGACAGGGTGGCCGTGGTGTCACGTGCTCGTCTCGGCGTCCGTCGTCGCCACCGCGACGACGTCCGCCTCGACTCGCGTGACCCTAAGACAGGGTGGCAGTGGTGCCACATGCTCGTCTCGGCGTCCGTCGTCGCTACCGCGACGACGTCCGCCTCGACTCGCGTCACCCTAAGTTAGACAGGGTGGCGGTGGTGTCACGCGCTCGTCTCGTCGTCGGTCATCGCTACCGCGACGACGTCCGCCTCGATTCGCATCACCCTAAGTTAGACAGGGTGGCAGTGGTGTCACGCGCTCATCTCGGCGTTCGTCGTCGCTACCGCAATGACGTCCGCCTCGACTCGCGTAACCCTAAGTTAGACAAGGTGGCAGTGGTGTCACGTGCTCGTCTCGGCGTCCATCGTCGCTAGCGCGAAGACGTCCGCCTCGACTCGCGTAACCCTAAGTTAGACAGGGTGCCAGTGGTGTCACGTGCTCGTCTCGGCGTCCGTCGTCGCTACCGCGATGACGTCCGCCTCGACTCGCGTAGCCCTAAGTTAGCCAGGGTGGCAGTGGTGTCACGTGCTTGTTTCGGCGTCCGTCGTCGCTACCGCAACGACATCTGGCTCGACTTGCGTAACCCTAAGATAGATAGGGTGGTAGTGGTGTCACGTACTCATCTCGGCGTCCGTCGTCGCTACCGCGACGACGTCCGCCTCGACTCGCGTAACCCTAAGATAGACAGGGTGGCAGTGGTGTCACGTGCTTGCCTCGGCGTCCGTCGTCGCTACCGCGACGACGTCCGCCTCGACTCGCGTAACCCTAAGATAGACAGGGTGGCGGTGGTGTCACGTGCTCATCTCGACGTCCGTCGTCGCTACCGCGACGACGTCCGCCTCGACTTGCTTAACCCTAAGTTAGACAGGGGTGGCGGTGGTGTCTCGTGCTCGTCTCGGCCTCCGTCGTCGCTACCACGATGGCGTCCGCCTCGACTAGCGTAACCCTAAGTTAGACAGGGTGGCAGTGGTGTCACATGTTCGTCTCGGCGTCCGTCGTCGCTACCACGACGACGTCCGCCTCGACTCGCGTAACCCTAAGATAGCCAGGGTGGCAGTGGTGTCACGTGCTCGTCTCGGCGTCCATCGTCGCTACCGCGATGACGTCCGCCTCGACTCGCGTAACCCTAAGTTAGCCAGGGTGGCAGTGGTGTCACGTGCTCGTCTCGGCGTCCGTCGTCGCTACCACGACGACGTCCGCCTCGACTCTCGTAACCCTAAGAGAAACAGGGTCGCAGTGGTGTCACGTGCTCGTCTCGGCGTCCGTCGTCGCTACCGCGACGACGTCCGCCTCGACTCGCGTAACCCTAACATAGACAGGGTGGCCGTGGTGTCACGTGCTCGTCTCGGCGTCCGTCGTCGCTACCGCGACGACGTCCGCCTCGACTCGCGTAACCCTAACATAGACAGTGTGGCGGTGGTGTCACGTGCTCGTCTCGGCGTCCGTCGTCGCTACCGCGACGACGTTCGCCTCGACTCGCTTAACCCTAAGTTAGACAGGGTGGCGGTGGTGTCACGTGCTCGTCTCGGCGTCCGTCGTCGCTACCGCGATGACGTCCGCCTCGACTCGCGTAACCCTAAGTTAGACAGGGTGGCGGTGGTGTCACCTGCTCGTCTCGGCGTCCGTCGTCGCTACCGCGAAGACGTCCGCCTCGACTCCCGTAACCCTAAGTTAGACAGGGTGGCCGTGGTGTCACGTGCTCGTCTCGGCGTCCGTCGTCGCCTCCGCGACGACCTCCGCCTCGACTCGCGTGACCCTAAGACAGGGTGGCAGTGGTGCCACATGCTCGTCTCGGCGTCCGTCGTCGCTACCGCGACGACGTCCGCCTCGACTCGCGTCACCCTAAGTTAGACAGGGTGGCGGTGGTGTCACACGCTCGTCTCGTCGTCGGTCATCGCTACCGCGACGACGTCCGCCTCGATTCGCGTCACCCTAAGTTAGACAGGGTGGCAGTGGTGTCACGCGCTCATCTCGGCGTTCGTCGTCGCTACCGCAATGACGTCCGCCTGGACTCGCGTAACCCTAAGTTAGACAGGGTGGCAGTGGTGTCACGTGCTCGTCTCGGCGTCCGTCGTCGCTAGCGCGAAGACGTCCGCCTCGACTCGCGTAACCCTAAGTTAGACAGGGTGGCAGTGGTGTCACGTGCTCGTCTCGGCGTCCGTCGTCGCTACCGCGACGACGTCCGCCGCGACTCGCATAACCCTAAGATAGACAGGGTGATAGTGGTGTCACGTGCTCATCTCGGCGTCCGTCGTCGCTACCGCGACGACGTCCGCCTCGACTCGCGTAACCCTAAGATAGACAGGGTGGCATTGGTGTCACGTGCTCGTCTAGGCGTCCGTCGTCGCTACCGCGACGACGTCCGCCTCGACTGGCTTAACCCTAAGTTAGACAGGGGTGGCGGTGGTGTCTCGTGCTCGTCTCGGCCTCCGTCGTCACTACCACGACGACGTCCGCCTCGACTAGCGTAACCCTAAGTTAGACAAGGTGGCAGTGGTGTCACATGTTCGTCTCGGCGTCCGTCGTCGCTACCGCGATGACGTCCGCCTCGACTCGCGTAACCCTAAGATAGCCTGGGTGGCAGTGGTGTCACGTGCTCGTCTCGGCGTCCGTCGTCGCTACCGCGACGACGTCCGCCTCGACTCGCGTAACCCTAAGTTAGACAGGGTGGCAGTGGTGTCACGTGCTCGTCTCGGCGTCCGTCGTCGCTACCGCGATGACGTCCGCCTCGACTCGCGTAACCCTAAGTTAGACAGGGTGGCGGTGGTGTCACCTGCTCGTCTCGGCGTCCGTCGTCGCTACCGCGAAGACGTCCGCCTCGACTCCCGTAACCCTAAGTTAGACAGGGTGGCCGTGGTGTCACGTGCTCGTCTCGGCGTCCGTCGTCGCCTCCGCGACGACGTCCGCCTCGACTCGCGTGACCCTAAGACAGGGTGGCAGTGGTGCCACATGCTCGTCTCGGCGTCCGTCGTCGCTACCGCGACGACGTCCGCCTCGACTCGCGTCACCCTAAGTTAGACAGGGTGGCGGTGGTGTCACACGCTCGTCTCGTCGTCGGTCATCGCTACCGCGACGACGTCCGCCTCGATTCGCGTCACCCTAAGTTAGACAGGGTGGCAGTGGTGTCACGCGCTCATCTCGGCGTTCGTCGTCGCTACCGCAATGACGTCCGCCTGGACTCGCGTAACCCTAAGTTAGACAGGGTGGCAGTGGTGTCACGTGCTCGTCTCGGCGTCCGTCGTCGCTAGCGCGAAGACGTCCGCCTCGACTCGCGTAACCCTAAGTTAGACAGGGTGGCAGTGGTGTCACGTGCTCGTCTCGGCGTCCGTCGTCGCTACCGCGACGACGTCCGCCGCGACTCGCATAACCCTAAGATAGACAGGGTGATAGTGGTGTCACGTGCTCATCTCGGCGTCCGTCGTCGCTACCGCGACGACGTCCGCCTCGACTCGCGTAACCCTAAGATAGACAGGGTGGCATTGGTGTCACGTGCTCGTCTAGGCGTCCGTCGTCGCTACCGCGACGACGTCCGCCTCGACTGGCTTAACCCTAAGTTAGACAGGGGTGGCGGTGGTGTCTCGTGCTCGTCTCGGCCTCCGTCGTCACTACCACGACGACGTCCGCCTCGACTAGCGTAACCCTAAGTTAGACAAGGTGGCAGTGGTGTCACATGTTCGTCTCGGCGTCCGTCGTCGCTACCGCGATGACGTCCGCCTCGACTCGCGTAACCCTAAGATAGCCTGGGTGGCAGTGGTGTCACGTGCTCGTCTCGGCGTCCGTCGTCGCTACCGCGACGACGTCCGCCTCGACTCGCGTAACCCTAAGTTAGACAGGGTGGCAGTGGTGTCACGTGCTCGTCTCGGCGTCCGTCGTCGCTACCGCGATGACGTCCGCCTCGACTCGCGTAACCCTAAGTTAGACAGGGTGGCGGTGGTGTCACCTGCTCGTCTCGGCGTCCGTCGTCGCTACCGCGAAGACGTCCGCCTCGACTCGCGTAACCCTAAGTTAGACAGGGTGGCCGTGGTGTCACGTGCTCGTCTCGGCGTCCGTCGTCGCCACCGCGACGACGTCCTCCTCGACTCGCGTGACCCTAAGACAGGGTGGCAGTGGTGCCACATGCTCGTCTCGGCGTCCGTCGTCGCTACCGCGACGACGTCCGCCTCGACTCGCGTCACCCTAAGTTAGACAGGGTGGCGGTGGTGTCACGCGCTCGTCTCGTCGTCGGTCATCGCTACCGCGACGACGTCCGCCTCGATTCGCATCACCCTAAGTTAGACAGGGTGGCAGTGGTGTCACGCGCTCATCTCGGCGTTCGTCGTCGCTACCGCAATGACGTCCGCCTGGACTCGCGTAACCCTAAGTTAGACAGGGTGGCAGTGGTGTCACGTGCTCGTCTCGGCGTCCATCGTCGCTAGCGCGAAGACGTCCGCCTCGACTCGTGTAACCCTAAGTTAGACAGGGTGGCAGTGGTGTCACGTGCTCGTCTCGGCGTCCGTCGTCGCTACCGCGACGACGTCCGCCTCGACTCGCATAACCCTAAGATAGACAGGGTGGTAGTGGTGTCACGTGCTCATCTCAGCGTCCGTCGTCGCTACCGCGACGACGTCCGCCTCGACTCGCATAACCCTAAGATAGACAGGGTGGCATTGGTGTCACGTGCTCGTCTCGGCCTCCGTCGTCACTACCACGACGACGTCCGCCTCGACTAGCGTAACCCTAAGTTAGACAAGGTGGCAGTGGTGTCACATGTTCGTCTCGGCGTCCGTCGTCGCTACCGCGATGACGTCCGCCTCGACTCGCGTAACCCTAAGATAGCCAGGGTGGCAGTGGTGTCACGTGCTCGTCTCGGCGTCCGTCGTCGCTACCGCGACGACGTCCGCCTCGACTCGCGTAACCCTAAGTTAGCCAGGGTGGCAGTGGTGTCACGTGCTCGTCTCGGCGACCGTCGTCGCTACCGTGACGACGTCCGCCTTGACTCCCGTAACCCTAAGATAAACGGGGTCGCAGTGGTGTCACGTGCTCGTCTCGGCGTCCGTCGTCGCTACCGCGACGACGTCCGCCTCGACTCGCGTAACCCTAACGTAGACAGTGTGGCGGTGGTGTCACGTGCTCGTCTCGGCGTCCGTCGTCGCTACCGTGACGACGTCCGCCTCGACTCGCTTAACCCTAAGTTAGACAGGGTGGCGGTGGTGTCACGTGCTCGTCGCTGCATCCGTCGTTGCTACCGCGATGACGTCCGCCTCGACTCGCGTAACCGTAAGTGAGACAGGGTGGCGGTGGTGTCACGTGCTCGTCTCGGCGTCCGGCGTCGCTACCGCGAAGACGTCCGCTTCGACTCGCGTAACCCTAAGTTAGCCAGGGTGGCCGTGGTGTCACGTGCTCGTCTCGGCGTCCGTCGTCGCTACCGCGATGACGTCCGCCTTGACTCGCGTGACCCTAAGACAGGGTGGCAGTGGTGCCACGTGCTCGTCTCGGCGTCCGTCGTCGCTACCGCGACGACGTCCGCCTCGACTCGCGTCACCCTAAGTTAGACAGGGTGGCGGTGGTGTCACGTGCTTGTCTCGGCGTCCGTCATCGCTACCGCGACGACGTCCTCCTCGACTCGCGTCACCCTAAGTTAGACAGGGTGGCAGTGGTGTCACGTGCTCATCTCGGCGTTCGTCGTCGCTACCGCGATGACGTCCGCCTCGACTCGCGTAACCCTAAGATAGATAGGTTGCCAGTGGTGCCACGTGCTCGTCACGGCGTCCGTCGCCGCTACAGCGATGACGTCCGCCTCGACTCGCGTAGCCCTAAGTTAGACAGGGTGGCAGTGGTGTCGTGTGCTTGTTTTGGCGTCCGTCGTCGCTACTGCGGCGACGTCCGCCTCGACTTGCGTAACCCTAAGATAGACAGGGTGGCAGTGGTGTCACGTGCTCGTCTCGGCATCCGTCGTCGCTACCGCGACGACATCCGCCTCGACTCACGTAACCCTAAGTTAGACAGGGTGGCAGTGGTGTCACGTGCTCGTCTCGGCGTCCGTCGTCGCTACCGCGACGACGTCCGCCTCGACTCGCGTCACCCTAAGACAGGGTGGCAGTGGTGCCACGTGCTCGTCTCGGCGTCCGTCGTCGCTACCGCGACGACGTCCGCCTCGACTCGCGTCACCCTAAGTTAGACAGGGTGGCGGTGGTGTCACGTGCTCGTCTCGGCGTCCGTCATCGCTACCGCGACGACGTCCGCCTCGACTCGCGTCACCCTAAGTTAGACAGGGTGGCCGTGGTGTCACGTGCTCGTCTCGGCGTCCGTCGTCGCTACCGCGACGACGTCCGCCTCGACTCGCGTAGCCCTAAGTTAGACAGGGTGGCAGTGGTGTCATGTGCTCGTCTCGGCGTCCGTCGTCGCTACCGCGAACACGTCCGCGTCGACTCGCGTACCCCTAAGTTAGACAAGGTGGCAGTGGTGTCACGTGCTCGTCTCGGCGTCCGTCGGCGCTACCGCG
This sequence comes from Elymus sibiricus, assembly GCA_039707655.1. Lineage (NCBI taxonomy): Eukaryota > Viridiplantae > Streptophyta > Magnoliopsida > Poales > Poaceae > Elymus > Elymus sibiricus. The sequence goes on along the minus strand of CM077676.1, from coordinate 192,694,221 downwards.
ACGACGTCCCCCTCGACTCGCGTGACCCTAAGACAGGGTGGCAGTGGTGCCACGTGCTCGTCTCGGCGTCCGTCGTCGCTACCGCGACGATGTCCGCCTCGACTCGCGTCACCCTAAGTTAGATAGGGTGGCGGTGGTGCCACATGCTCGTCTCGGCGTCCGTCATCGCTACCGCGACGACGTCCGCCTCGACTCGCGTCACCCTAAGTTAGACAGGGTGGCGGTGGTGTCACGCGCTCGTCTCGTCGTCCGTCATCGCTACCGCGACGACGTCCGCCTCGACTCGCGTCACCCTAAGTTAGACAGGGTGGCCGTGGTGTCACGCGCTCATCTCGGCGTTCGTCGTCGCTACCGCGATGACGTCCGCCTGGACTCGCGTAACCCTAAGTTAGACAGGGTGGCAGTGGTGTCACGTGCTCGTCTCGGCGTCCGTCATCGCTACCGCGAAGACGTCCGCCTCGACTCGCGTAACCCTAAGTTAGACAGGGTGGCAGTGGTGTCACGTGCTTGTTTCGGCGTCCGTCAACGCTACCGCGACGACGTCCGCCTCGACTAGCGTAACCCTAAGTTAGACAGGGTGGCAGTGGTGTCACATGTTCGTCTCGGCGTCCGTCGTCGCTACCGCGACGACGTCCACCTCGACTCGCGTAACCCTAAGATAGCCAGGGTGGCAGTGGTGTCACGTGCTCATCTCGGCGTCCGTCGTCGCTACCGCGACGACGTCCGCCTCGAATCGCGTAACCCTAAGTTAGCCAGGGTGGCAGTGGTGTCACGTGCTCGTCTCGGCGACCGTCGTCGCTACCGTGACGACGTCCGCCTTGACTCCCGTAACCCTAAGATAAACGGGGTCGCAGTGGTGTCACGTGCTCGTCTCGGCGTCCGTCGTCGCTACCGCGACGACGTCCGCCTCGACTCGCGTAACCCTAACATAGACAGTGTGGCGGTGGTGTCACGTGCTCGTCTCGGCGTCCGTCGTCGCTACCGCGACGACGTCCGCCTCGACTCGCTTAACCCTAAGTTAGATAGGGTGGCGGTGGTGTCACGTGCTCGTCTCGGCGTCCGTCGTTGCTACCGCGATGACGTCCGCCTCGACTCGCGTAACCCTAAGTTAGACAGGGTGGCGGTGGTGTCACGTGCTCGTCTCGGCGTCCGTCGTCGCTACCGCGAAGACGTCCGCCTCGACTCGCGTAACCCTAAGTTAGACAGGGTGGCCGTGGTGTCACGTGCTCGTCTCGGCGTCCGTCGTCGCTACCGCGATGACGTCCGCCTCGACTCGCGTGACCCTAAGACAGGGTGGCAGTGGTGCCACGTGCTCATCTCGGCGTCCGTCGTCGCTACCGCGACGACGTCCGCCTCGACTCGCGTCACCCTAAGTTAGACAGGGTGGCGGTGGTGTCACGTGCTCGTCTCGGCGTCCGTCATCGCTACCGCGATGACGTCCGCCTCGACTCGCGTCACCCTAAGTTAGACAGGGTGGCAGTGGTGTTACGTGCTCTTCTCGGCGTTCGTCGTCGCTACCGCGATGACGTCCGCCTCGACTCGCGTAACCCTAAGATAGATAGGGTGCCAGTGGTGCCACGTGCTCGTCACGTTTTCCGTCGTCGCTACAGCGATGACGTCCGCCTTGACTCGCGTAGCCCTAAGTTAGACAGGGTGGCAGTGGTGTCGTGTGCTGGTTTTGGCGTCCGTCGTCGCTACCGCGACGACGTCAGCCTCGACTTGCGTAACCCTAAGATAGACAGGGTGGCAGTGGTGTCACGTGCTCGTCTCGGCATCCGTCGTCGCTACCGCGACGACATCCGCCTCGACTCGCGTAACCCTAAGATAGACAGGGTGGCAGTGGTGTCACTTGCTCGTCTCGGCGTCCGTCGTCGCTACCGCGACGACGTCCGCCTCGACTCGCGTGACCCTAAGACAGGGTGGCAGTGGTGCCACGTGCTCGTCTCGGCGTCCGTCGTCGCTACCGCGACGACGTCCGCCTCGACTCGCGTCACCCTAAGTTAGACAGGGTGGTGGTGGTGTCACGTGCTCGTCTCGGCGTCCGTCCTCGCTACCGCGACGACGTCCGCCTCGACTCGCGTCACCCTAAGTTAGACAGGGTGGCCGTGGTGTCACGTGCTCGTCTCGGCGTCCGTCGTCGCTACCGCGACGACGTTCGCCTCGACTCGCGTAGCCCTAAGTTAGATAGGGTGGCAGTGGTGTCACATGCTCGTCTCGGCGTCCGTCGTCGCTACCGCGAAGACATCCGCCTCGACTCGCGTAACCCTAAGTTAGACAAGGTGGCAGTGGTGTCACGTGCTCGTCTCGGCGTCCGTCGGCGCTACCGCGACGACGTCCGCCTCGACTCGCGTGACCCTAAGACAGGGTGGCAGTGGTGCCACGTGCTCGTCTCGGCGTCCGTCGTCGCTACCGCGACGACGTCCTCCTCGACTCGCGTCACCCTAAGTTAGACAGGGTGGCAGTGGTGTCACGTGCTCATCTCGGCGTTCGTCGTCGCTACCGCGATGACGTCCGCCTCGACTCGCGTAACCCTAAGATAGATAGGTTGCCAGTGGTGCCACGTGCTCGTCACGGCGTCCGTCGCCGCTACAGCGATGACGTCCGCCTCGACTCGCGTAGCCCTAAGTTAGACAGGGTGGCAGTGGTGTCGTGTGCTTGTTTTGGCGTCCGTCGTCGCTACTGCGGCGACGTCCGCCTCGACTTGCGTAACCCTAAGATAGACAGGGTGGCAGTGGTGTCACGTGCTCGTCTCGGCATCCGTCGTCGCTACCGCGACGACATCCGCCTCGACTCACGTAACCCTAAGTTAGACAGGGTGGCAGTGGTGTCACGTGCTCGTCTCGGCGTCCGTCGTCGCTACCGCGACGACGTCCGCCTCGACTCGCGTCACCCTAAGACAGGGTGGCAGTGGTGCCACGTGCTCGTCTCGGCGTCCGTCGTCGCTACCGCGACGACGTCCGCCTCGACTCGCGTCACCCTAAGTTAGACAGGGTGGCGGTGGTGTCACGTGCTCGTCTCGGCGTCCGTCATCGCTACCGCGACGACGTCCGCCTCGACTCGCGTCACCCTAAGTTAGACAGGGTGGCCGTGGTGTCACGTGCTCGTCTCGGCGTCCGTCGTCGCTACCGCGACGACGTCCGCCTCGACTCGCGTAGCCCTAAGTTAGACAGGGTGGCAGTGGTGTCATGTGCTCGTCTCGGCGTCCGTCGTCGCTACCGCGAACACGTCCGCGTCGACTCGCGTACCCCTAAGTTAGACAAGGTGGCAGTGGTGTCACGTGCTCGTCTCGGCGTCCGTCGGCGCTACCGCGACGACGTCCCCCTCGACTCGCGTGACCCTAAGACAGGGTGGCAGTGGTGCCACGTGCTCGTCTCGGCGTCCGTCGTCGCTACCGCGACGATGTCCGCCTCGACTCGCGTCACCCTAAGTTAGATAGGGTGGCGGTGGTGCCACATGCTCGTCTCGGCGTCCGTCATCGCTACCGCGACGACGTCCGCCTCGACTCGCGTCACCCTAAGTTAGACAGGGTGGCGGTGGTGTCACGCGCTCGTCTCGTCGTCCGTCATCGCTACCGCGACGACGTCCGCCTCGACTCGCGTCACCCTAAGTTAGACAGGGTGGCCGTGGTGTCACGCGCTCATCTCGGCGTTCGTCGTCGCTACCGCGATGACGTCCGCCTGGACTCGCGTAACCCTAAGTTAGACAGGGTGGCAGTGGTGTCACGTGCTCGTCTCGGCGTCCGTCATCGCTACCGCGAAGACGTCCGCCTCGACTCGCGTAACCCTAAGTTAGACAGGGTGGCAGTGGTGTCACGTGCTTGTTTCGGCGTCCGTCAACGCTACCGCGACGACGTCCGCCTCGACTAGCGTAACCCTAAGTTAGACAGGGTGGCAGTGGTGTCACATGTTCGTCTCGGCGTCCGTCGTCGCTACCGCGACGACGTCCACCTCGACTCGCGTAACCCTAAGATAGCCAGGGTGGCAGTGGTGTCACGTGCTCATCTCGGCGTCCGTCGTCGCTACCGCGACGACGTCCGCCTCGAATCGCGTAACCCTAAGTTAGCCAGGGTGGCAGTGGTGTCACGTGCTCGTCTCGGCGACCGTCGTCGCTACCGTGACGACGTCCGCCTTGACTCCCGTAACCCTAAGATAAACGGGGTTGCAGTGGTGTCACGTGCTCGTCTCGGCGTCCGTCGTCGCTACCGCGACGACGTCCGCCTCGACTCGCGTAACCCTAACATAGACAGTGTGGCGGTGGTGTCACGTGCTCGTCTCGGCGTCCGTCGTCGCTACCGCGACGACGTCCGCCTCGACTCGCTTAACCCTAAGTTAGATAGGGTGGCGGTGGTGTCACGTGCTCGTCTCGGCGTCCGTCGTTGCTACCGCGATGACGTCCGCCTCGACTCGCGTAACCCTAAGTTAGACAGGGTGGCGGTGGTGTCACGTGCTCGTCTCGGCGTCCGTCGTCGCTACCGCGAAGACGTCCGCCTCGACTCGCGTAACCCTAAGTTAGACAGGGTGGCCGTGGTGTCACGTGCTCGTCTCGGCGTCCGTCGTCGCTACCGCGATGACGTCCGCCTCGACTCGCGTGACCCTAAGACAGGGTGGCAGTGGTGCCACGTGCTCATCTCGGCGTCCGTCGTCGCTACCGCGACGACGTCCGCCTCGACTCGCGTCACCCTAAGTTAGACAGGGTGGCGGTGGTGTCACGTGCTCGTCTCGGCGTCCGTCATCGCTACCGCGATGACGTCCGCCTCGACTCGCGTCACCCTAAGTTAGACAGGGTGGCAGTGGTGTTACGTGCTCTTCTCGGCGTTCGTCGTCGCTACCGCGATGACGTCCGCCTCGACTCGCGTAACCCTAAGATAGATAGGGTGCCAGTGGTGCCACGTGCTCGTCACGTTTTCCGTCGTCGCTACAGCGATGACGTCCGCCTTGACTCGCGTAGCCCTAAGTTAGACAGGGTGGCAGTGGTGTCGTGTGCTGGTTTTGGCGTCCGTCGTCGCTACCGCGACGACGTCAGCCTCGACTTGCGTAACCCTAAGATAGACAGGGTGGCAGTGGTGTCACGTGCTCGTCTCGGCATCCGTCGTCGCTACCGCGACGACATCCGCCTCGACTCGCGTAACCCTAAGATAGACAGGGTGGCAGTGGTGTCACTTGCTCGTCTCGGCGTCCGTCGTCGCTACCGCGACGACGTCCGCCTCGACTCGCGTGACCCTAAGACAGGGTGGCAGTGGTGCCACGTGCTCGTCTCGGCGTCCGTCGTCGCTACCGCGACGACGTCCGCCTCGACTCGCGTCACCCTAAGTTAGACAGGGTGGTGGTGGTGTCACGTGCTCGTCTCGGCGTCCGTCCTCGCTACCGCGACGACGTCCGCCTCGACTCGCGTCACCCTAAGTTAGACAGGGTGGCCGTGGTGTCACGTGCTCGTCTCGGCGTCCGTCGTCGCTACCGCGACGACGTTCGCCTCGACTCGCGTAGCCCTAAGTTAGATAGGGTGGCAGTGGTGTCACATGCTCGTCTCGGCGTCCGTCGTCGCTACCGCGAAGACATCCGCCTCGACTCGCGTAACCCTAAGTTAGACAAGGTGGCAGTGGTGTCACGTGCTCGTCTCGGCGTCCGTCGGCGCTACCGCGACGACGTCCGCCTCGACTCGCGTGACCCTAAGACAGGGTGGCAGTGGTGCCACGTGCTCGTCTCGGCGTCCGTCGTCGCTACCGCGACGACGTCCGCCTCGACTCGCGTCACCCTAAGTTAGACAGGGTGGCAGTGGTGTCACGTGCTCATCTCGGCGTTCGTCGTCGCTACCGCGACAACATCCGCCTCGACTCGCGTAACCCTAAGATAGACAGGTTGGCAGTGGTGTCACTTGCTCGTCTCGGCGTCCGTCGTCGCTACCGCGAAGACGTCCGCCTCGACTCGCGTAACCCTAAGTTAGACAGGGTGGCAGTGGTGTCACGTGCTCGTCTCGGCGTCCGTCGTCGCTACCGCGACGACGTCCGCCTCGACTCGCGTGACCCTAAGACAGGGTGGCAGTGGTGCCACGTGCTCGTCTCGGCGTCCGTCGTCGCTACCGCGACGACGTCCGCCTCGACTCGCGTCACCCTAAGTTAGACAGGGTGGCGGTGGTGTCACGTGCTCGTCTCGGCGTCCGTCATCGCTACCGCGACGACGTCCGCCTCGACTCGCGTCACCCTAAGTTAGACAGGGTGGCCGTGGTGTCACGTGCTCGTCTCGGCGTCCATCGTCGCTACCGCGACGACGTCCGCCTCGACTCGCGTAGCCCTAAGTTAGACAGGGTGGCAGTGGTGTCACGTGCTCGTCTCGGCGTCCGTCGTCGCTACTGCGAATACATCCGCCTCGACTCGCGTAACCCTAAGTTAGACAAGGTGGCAGTGGTGTCACGTGCTCGTCTCGGCGTCCGTCGGCGCTACCGCGACGACGTCCGCCTCGACTCGCGTGCCCCTAAGACAGGGTGGCAGTCGTGCCACGTGCTCGTCTCGGCGTCCGTCGTCGCTACCGCGACGACGTCCGCCTCGACTCGCGTCACCCTAAGTTAGACAGGGTGGCGGTGGTGTCACGTTCTCGTCCCGGCGTCCGTCATCGCTACCGCGACGACGTCCGCCTCGACTCGCGTCACCCTAAGTTAGACAGGGTGGCAGTGGTGTCACGTGCTCATCTCGGCGTTCGTCGTCGCTACCGCGATGACGTCCGCCTCGACTCGCGTAACGCTAAGATAGACAGGGTGGCGGTGGTGGCACGTGCTCATCTCGGCGTCCGTCGTCGCTACCACGACGACGTCCGCCTCGACTCGCGTGACCCTAAGACAGGGTGGCCGCGGTGCCACGTGCTCGTCTCGGCGTCCGTCGTCGCTACCGCGAAGATGTCCGCCTTGACTCACGTAACACTAAGTTAGACAGGGTGGCAGTGGTGTCACGTGCTCGTCTCGGCGTCCGTCGTCGCTACCGCGACGACGTCCGCCTCGACTCGCGTGACCATAAGACAGGGTGGCAGTGGTGCCACGTGCTCGTCTCGGCGTCCATCGTCGCTACCGCGAGGACGTCCGCCTCGACTCGCGTCACCCAAAGTTAGACAGGGTGGCGGTGGTGTCACGTGCTCGTCTCGGTGTCCGTCGTTGCTACCGCGACGACGTCCGCCTCGACTCGCCTCACCCTAAGTTAGACAGGGTGGCAGTGGTGTCACGTGCACATCTCGGCGTTCGTCGTTGCTACCGCGATGACGTCCGCCTCGACTCACGTAACCCTAAGTTAGACAGGGTGGCGGTGGTGTCACGTGCTCGTCTCGGCGTCCGTCATCGCTACCGCGACGACGTCCGCCTCGACTCGCGTCACCCTAAGTTAGACAGGGTGGCAGTGGTGTCACGTGCTCATCTCGGCGTTCGTCGTCGCTACCGCGATGACGTCCGCCTCGACTCGCGTAACCCTAAGATAGACATGGTGCCAGTGGTGCCACGTGCTCGTCACGGCGTCCGTCGTCGCTACAGCGATGACGTCCGCCTCGACTCGCATAGCCCTAAGTTAGACAGGGTGGCAGTGGTGTCGTGTGCTTGTTTTGGCGTCCCTCGTCGCTACCGCGACGACGTCCGCCTCGACTCGCGTCACCCTAAGTTAGACAGGGTGGCAGTGGTGTCACGTGCTCATCTCGGCGTTCGTCGTCGCTACCGCGATGACGTCCGCCTCGACTCGCGTAACGCTAAGATAGACAGGGTGGCGGTGGTGGCACGTGCTCATCTCGGCGTCCGTCGTCGCTACCGCGACGACGTCCGCCTCGACTCGCGTGACCCTAAGACAGGGTGGCCGCGGTGCCACGTGCTCGTCTCGGCGTCCGTCGTCGCTACCGCGAAGATGTCTGCCTTGACTCACGTAACACTAAGTTAGACAGGGTGGCAGTGGTGTCACGTGCTCGTCTCGGCGTCCGTCGTCGCTACCGCGACGACGTCCGCCTCGACTCGCGTGACCATAAGACAGGGTGGCAGTGGTGCCACGTGCTCGTCTCGGCGTCCATCGTCGCTACCGCGAGGACGTCCGCCTCGATTCGCGTCACCCAAAGTTAGACAGGGTGGCGGTGGTGTCACGTGCTCGTCTCGGTGTCCGTCGTTGCTACCGCGACGACGTCCGCCTCGACTCGCGTCACCCTAAGTTAGACAGGGTGGCAGTGGTGTCACGTGCACATCTCGGCGTTCGTCGTTGCTACCGCGATGACGTCCGCCTCGACTCACGTAACCCTAAGTTAGACAGGGTGGCGGTGGTGTCACGTGCTCGTCTCTGCGTCCGTCATCGCTACCGCGACGACGTCCGCCTCGACTCGCGTCACCCTAAGTTAGACAGGGTGGCAGTGGTGTCACGTGCTCATCTCGGCGTTCGTCGTCGCTACCGCGATGACGTCCGCCTCGACTCGCGTAACCCTAAGATAGACATGGTGCCAGTGGTGCCACGTGCTCGTCACGGCGTCCGTCGTCGCTACAGCGATGACGTCCGCCTCGACTCGCATAGCCCTAAGTTAGACAGGGTGGCAGTGGTGTCGTGTGCTTGTTTTGGCGTCCCTCGTCGCTACCGCGACGACATCCGCCTCGACTTGCGTAACCCTAAGATAGACAGGGTGGCAGTGGTGTCACGTGCTCGTCTCGGCATCCGTCGTCGCTACCGCGACGACATCCGCCTCGACTCGCGTAACCCTAAGATAGACAGGGTGGCAGTGGTGTCACTTGCTCGTCTCGGCGTCCGTCGTCACTACCGCGAAGACGTCCGCCTCGACTCTCGTAACCCTAAGTTAGACAGGGTGGCAGTGGTGTCACGTGCTCGTCTCGGCGTCCGTCGTCGCTACCGCGACGACGTCCGCCTCGACTCGCGTGACCCTAAGACAGGGTGGCAGTGGTGCCACGTGCTCGTCTCGGCGTCCGTCGTCGCTACCGCGACGACGTCCGCCTCGACTCGCGTCACCCTAAGTTAGACATGGTGGCGGTGGTGTCACGTGCTCGTCTCGGCGTCCGTCATCGCTACCGCGACGACGTCCGCCTCGACTCGCGTCACCCTAAGTTAGACAGGGTGGCCGTGGTGTCACGTGCTCGTCTCGGCGTCCGTCGTCGCTACTGTGACGACGTCCGCCTCGACTCGCGTAGCCCTAAGTTAGACAGGGTGGCAGTGGTGTCACGTGCTCGTCTCGGCGTCCGTCGTCGCTACCGCGAAGACATCCGCCTCGACTCGCGTAACCCTTAGTTAGACAAGGTGGCAGTGGTGTCACGTGCTCGTCTCGGCGTCCGTCGGTGCTACCGCGACGACGTCCGCCTCGACTCGCGTGACCCTAAGACAGGGTGGCAGTGGTGCCACGTGCTCGTCTCGGCGTCCGTCGTCGCTACCGCGACGACGTCCGCCTCGACTCGCGTCACCCTAAGTTAGACAGGGTGGCGGTGGTGTCACGTGCTCGTCCCGGCGTCCGTCATCGCTACCGCGACGACGTCCGCCTCGAATCGCGTCACCCTAAGTTAGACAGGGTGGCAGTGGTGTCACGTGCTCATCTCGGCGTTCGTCGTCGCTATAGCGATGACGTCCGCCTTGACTCGCGTAGCCCTAAGTTAGACAGGGTGGCAGTGGTGTCGTGTGCTTGTTTTGGCGTCCGTCGTCGCTACCGCGACGACGTCCGCCTCGACTTGCGTAACCCTAAGATAGACAGGGTGGCAGTGGTGTCACGTGCTCGTCTCGGCATCCGTCGTCGCTACCGCGACGACATCCGCCTCGACTCGCGTAACCCTAAGATAGACAGGGTGGCAGTGGTGTCACTTGCTCGTCTCGGCGTCCGTCGTCGCTACCGCGAAGACGTCCGCCTCGACTCGCGTAACCCTAAGTTAGACAGGGTGGCAGTGGTGTCACGTGCTCGTCTCGGCGTCCGTCGTCGCTACCGCGACGACGTCCGCCTCGACTCGCGTGACCCTAAGACAGGGTGGCAGTGGTGCCATGTGCTCGTCTCGGCGTCCGTCGTCGCTACCGCGACGACGTCCGCCTCGACTCGCGTCACCCTAAGTTAGACAGGGTGGCGGTGGTGTCACGTGCTCGTCTCGGCGTCCGTCATCGCTACCGCGACGACGTCCGCCTCGACTCGCGTCACCCTAAGTTAGACAGGGTGGCCGTGGTGTCACGTGCTCGTCTCGGCGTCCGTCGTCGCTACCGCGACGACGTCCGCCTCGACTCGCGTAGCCCTAAGTTAGACAGGGTGGCAGTGGTGTCACGTGCTCGTCTCGGCGTCCGTCGTCGCTACCGCGAAGACATCCGCCTCGACTCGCGTAACCCTAAGTTAGACAAGGTGGCAGTGGTGTCACGTGCTCGTCTCGGCGTCCGTCGGCGCTACCGCGACGACGTCCGCCTCGACTCGCGTGACCCTAAGACAGGGTGGCAGTGGTGCCACGTGCTCGTCTCGGCGTCCGTCGTCGCTACCGCGACGACGTCCGCCTCGACTCGCGTCACCCTAAGTTAGACAGGGTGGCGGTGGTGTCACGTGCTCGTCCCGGCGTCCGTCCTCGCTACCACGACGACGTCCGCCTCGACTCGCGTCACCCTAAGTTAGACAGGGTGGCTGTGGTGTCACGTGCTCATCTCGGCGTTCGTCGTCGCTACCGCGATGACGTCCGCCTCGACTCGCGTAACGCTAAGATAGACAGGGTGGCGGTGGTGGCACGTGCTCATCTCGGCGTCCGTCGTCGCTACCGCGACGACGTCCGCCTCGACTCGCGTGACCCTAAGACAGGGTGGCCGCGGTGCCACGTGCTCGTCTCGGCGTCCGTCGTCGCTACCGCGAAGATGTCCGCCTTGACTCACGTAACACTAAGTTAGACAGGGTGGCAGTGGTGTCACGTGCTCGTCTCGGCGTCCGTCGTCGCTACCGCGACGACGTCCGCCTCGACTCGCGTGACCATAAGACAGGGTGGCGGTGGTGCCACGTGCTCGTCTCGGCGTCCATCGTCGCTACCGCGAGGACGTCCGCCTCGACTCGCGTCACCCAAAGTTAGACAGGGTGGCGGTGGTGTCACGTGCTCGTCTCGGCGTCCGTCGTCGCTACCGCGACGACGTCCGCCTCGACTCGCGTCACCCTAAGTTAGACAGGGTGGCAGTGGTGTCACGTGCACATCTCGGCGTTCGTCGTCGCTACCGCGATGACGTCCGCCTCGACTCACGTAACCCTAAGTTAGACAGGGTGGCGGTGGTGTCACGTGCTCGTCTCGGCGTCCGTCATCGCTACCGCGACGACGTCCGCCTCGACTCGCGTCACCCTAAGTTAGACAGGGTGGCCGTGGTGTCACGTGCTCGTCTCGGCGTCCGTCGTCGCTACCGCGACGACGTCCGCCTCGACTCGCGTAGCCCTAAGTTAGACTGGGTGGCAGTGGTGTCACGTGCTCGTCTCGGCGTCCGTCGTCGCTACCGCGACGACGTCCGCCTCGACTCGCGTCACCCTAAGTTAGACAGGGTGGCGGTGGTGTCACGTGCTCGTCTCGGCGTCCATCATCGCTACCGCGACGACGTCCGCCTCGACTCGCGTAGCCCTAAGTTAGACAGGGTGGCAGTGGTGCCACGTGCTCGTCTTGGCGTCCGTCGTCGCTACCGCGACGACGTCCGCCTCGACTCGCGTCACCCTAAGTTAGACAGGGTGGCGGTGGTGTCACGTGCTCGTCTCGGCGTCCGTCATCGCTACCGCGACGACGTCCGCCTCGACTCGCGTCACCCTAAGTTAGACAGGGTGGCCGTGGTGTCACGTGCTCGTCTCGGCGTCCGTCGTCGCTACCGCGACGACGTCCGCCTCGACTCGCGTGACCCTAAGACAGGGTGGCAGTGGTGTCACGTGCTCTTCTCGGCGTCCGTCGTCGCTACCGCGAAGACATCCGCCTCGACTCGCGTAACCCTAAGTTAGACAAGGTGGCAGTGGTGTCACGTGCTCGTCTCGGCGTCCGTCGGCGCTACCGCGACGACGTCCGCCTCGACTCGCGTGACCCTAAGACAGGGTGGCAGTGGTGCCACGTGCTCGTCTCGGCGTCCGTCGTCGCTACCGCGACGACGTCCGCCTCGACTCGCGTCACCCTAAGTTAGACAGGGTGGCGGTGGTGTCACGTGCTCGTCCCGGCGTCCGTCATCGCTACCGCGACGACGTCCGCCTCGACTCGCGTCACCCTAAGTTAGACAGGGTGGCAGTGGTGTCACGTGCTCATCTCGGCGTTCGTCGTCGCTATAGCGATGACGTCCGCCTTGACTCGCGTAGCCCTAAGTTAGACAGGGTGGCAGTGGTGTCGTGTGCTTGTTTTGGCGTCCGTCGTCGCTACCGCGACGACGTCCGCCTCGACTTGCGTAACCCTAAGATAGACAGGGTGGCAGTGGTGTCACGTGCTCGTCTCGGCATCCGTCGTCGCTACCGCGACGACATCCGCCTCGACTCGCGTAACCCTAAGATAGACAGGGTGGCAGTGGTGTCACTTGCTCGTCTCGGCGTCCGTCGTCGCTACCGCGAAGACGTCCGCCTCGACTCGCGTAACCCTAAGTTAGACAGGGTGGCAGTGGTGTCACGTGCTCGTCTCGGCGTCCGTCGTCGCTACCGCGACGACGTCCGCCTCGACTCGCGTGACCCTAAGACAGGGTGGCAGTGGTGCCATGTGCTCGTCTCGGCGTCCGTCGTCGCTACCGCGACGACGTCCGCCTCGACTCGCGTCACCCTAAGTTAGACAGGGTGGCGGTGGTGTCACGTGCTCGTCTCGGCGTCCGTCATCGCTACCGCGACGACGTCCGCCTCGACTCGCGTCACCCTAAGTTAGACAGGGTGGCCGTGGTGTCACGTGCTCGTCTCGGCGTCCGTCGTCGCTACCGCGACGACGTCCGCCTCGACTCGCGTAGCCCTAAGTTAGACAGGGTGGCAGTGGTGTCACGTGCTCGTCTCGGCGTCCGTCGTCGCTACCGCGAAGACATCCGCCTCGACTCGCGTAACCCTTAGTTAGACAAGGTGGCAGTGGTGTCACGTGCTCGTCTCGGCGTCCGTCGGTGCTACCGCGACGACGTCCGCCTCGACTCGCGTGACCCTAAGACAGGGTGGCAGTGGTGCCACGTGCTCGTCTCGGCGTCCGTCGTCGCTACCGCGACGACGTCCGCCTCGACTCGCGTCACCCTAAGTTAGACAGGGTGGCGGTGGTGTCACGTGCTCGTCCCGGCGTCCGTCCTCGCTACCACGACGACGTCCGCCTCGACTCGCGTCACCCTAAGTTAGACAGGGTGGCTGTGGTGTCACGTGCTCATCTCGGCGTTCGTCGTCGCTACCGCGATGACGTCCGCCTCGACTCGCGTAACGCTAAGATAGACAGGGTGGCGGTGGTGGCACGTGCTCATCTCGGCGTCCGTCGTCGCTACCGCGACGACGTCCGCCTCGACTCGCGTGACCCTAAGACAGGGTGGCCGCGGTGCCACGTGCTCGTCTCGGCGTCCGTCGTCGCTACCGCGAAGATGTCCGCCTTGACTCACGTAACACTAAGTTAGACAGGGTGGCAGTGGTGTCACGTGCTCGTCTCGGCGTCCGTCGTCGCTACCGCGACGACGTCCGCCTCGACTCGCGTGACCATAAGACAGGGTGGCGGTGGTGCCACGTGCTCGTCTCGGCGTCCATCGTCGCTACCGCGAGGACGTCCGCCTCGACTCGCGTCACCCAAAGTTAGACAGGGTGGCGGTGGTGTCACGTGCTCGTCTCGGCGTCCGTCGTCGCTACCGCGACGACGTCCGCCTCGACTCGCGTCACCCTAAGTTAGACAGGGTGGCAGTGGTGTCACGTGCACATCTCGGCGTTCGTCGTCGCTACCGCGATGACGTCCGCCTCGACTCACGTAACCCTAAGTTAGACAGGGTGGCGGTGGTGTCACGTGCTCGTCTCGGCGTCCGTCATCGCTACCGCGACGACGTCCGCCTCGACTCGCGTCACCCTAAGTTAGACAGGGTGGCCGTGGTGTCACGTGCTCGTCTCGGCGTCCGTCGTCGCTACCGCGACGACGTCCGCCTCGACTCGCGTAGCCCTAAGTTAGACTGGGTGGCAGTGGTGTCACGTGCTCGTCTCGGCGTCCGTCGTCGCTACCGCGACGACGTCCGCCTCGACTCGCGTCACCCTAAGTTAGACAGGGTGGCGGTGGTGTCACGTGCTCGTCTCGGCGTCCATCATCGCTACCGCGACGACGTCCGCCTCGACTCGCGTAGCCCTAAGTTAGACAGGGTGGCAGTGGTGCCACGTGCTCGTCTTGGCGTCCGTCGTCGCTACCGCGACGACGTCCGCCTCGACTCGCGTCACCCTAAGTTAGACAGGGTGGCGGTGGTGTCACGTGCTCGTCTCGGCGTCCGTCATCGCTACCGCGACGACGTCCGCCTCGACTCGCGTCACCCTAAGTTAGACAGGGTGGCCGTGGTGTCACGTGCTCGTCTCGGCGTCCGTCGTCGCTACCGCGACGACGTCCGCCTCGACTCGCGTGACCCTAAGACAGGGTGGCAGTGGTGTCACGTGCTCTTCTCGGCGTCCGTCGTCGCTACCGCGAAGACATCCGCCTCGACTCGCGTAACCCTAAGTTAGACAAGGTGGCAGTGGTGTCACGTGCTCGTCTCGGCGTCCGTCGGCGCTACCGCGACGACGTCCGCCTCGACTCGCGTGACCCTAAGACAGGGTGGCAGTGGTGCCACGTGCTCGTCTCGGCGTCCGTCGTCGCTACCGCGACGACGTCCGCCTCGACTCGCGTCACCCTAAGTTAGACAGGGTGGCGGTGGTGTCACGTGCTCGTCCCGGCGTCCGTCATCGCTACCGCGACGACGTCCGCCTCGACTCGCGTCACCCTAAGTTAGACAGGGTGGCAGTGGTGTCACGTGCTCATCTCGGCGTTCGTCGTCGCTATAGCGATGACGTCCGCCTTGACTCGCGTAGCCCTAAGTTAGACAGGGTGGCAGTGGTGTCGTGTGCTTGTTTTGGCGTCCGTCGTCGCTACCGCGACGACGTCCGCCTCGACTTGCGTAACCCTAAGATAGACAGGGTGGCAGTGGTGTCACGTGCTCGTCTCGGCATCCGTCGTCGCTACCGCGACGACATCCGCCTCGACTCGCGTAACCCTAAGATAGACAGGGTGGCAGTGGTGTCACTTGCTCGTCTCGGCGTCCGTCGTCGCTACCGCGAAGACGTCCGCCTCGACTCGCGTAACCCTAAGTTAGACAGGGTGGCAGTGGTGTCACGTGCTCGTCTCGGCGTCCGTCGTCGCTACCGCGACGACGTCCGCCTCGACTCGCGTGACCCTAAGACAGGGTGGCAGTGGTGCCATGTGCTCGTCTCGGCGTCCGTCGTCGCTACCGCGACGACGTCCGCCTCGACTCGCGTCACCCTAAGTTAGACAGGGTGGCGGTGGTGTCACGTGCTCGTCTCGGCGTCCGTCATCGCTACCGCGACGACGTCCGCCTCGACTCGCGTCACCCTAAGTTAGACAGGGTGGCCGTGGTGTCACGTGCTCGTCTCGGCGTCCGTCGTCGCTACCGCGACGACGTCCGCCTCGACTCGCGTAGCCCTAAGTTAGACAGGGTGGCAGTGGTGTCACGTGCTCGTCTCGGCGTCCGTCGTCGCTACCGCGAAGACATCCGCCTCGACTCGCGTAACCCTTAGTTAGACAAGGTGGCAGTGGTGTCACGTGCTCGTCTCGGCGTCCGTCGGTGCTACCGCGACGACGTCCGCCTCGACTCGCGTGACCCTAAGACAGGGTGGCAGTGGTGCCACGTGCTCGTCTCGGCGTCCGTCGTCGCTACCGCGACGACGTCCGCCTCGACTCGCGTCACCCTAAGTTAGACAGGGTGGCGGTGGTGTCACGTGCTCGTCCCGGCGTCCGTCATCGCTACCGCGACGACGTCCGCCTCGACTCGCGTCACCCTAAGTTAGACAGGGTGGCAGTGGTGTCACGTGCTCATCTCGGCGTTCGTCGTCGCTATAGCGATGACGTCCGCCTTGACTCGCGTAGCCCTAAGTTAGACAGGGTGGCAGTGGTGTCGTGTGCTTGTTTTGGCGTCCGTCGTCGCTACCGCGACGACGTCCGCCTCGACTTGCGTAACCCTAAGATAGACAGGGTGGCAGTGGTGTCACGTGCTCGTCTCGGCATCCGTCGTCGCTACCGCGACGACATCCGCCTCGACTCGCGTAACCCTAAGATAGACAGGGTGGCAGTGGTGTCACTTGCTCGTCTCGGCGTCCGTCGTCGCTACCGCGAAGACGTCCGCCTCGACTCGCGTAACCCTAAGTTAGACAGGGTGGCAGTGGTGTCACGTGCTCGTCTCGGCGTCCGTCGTCGCTACCGCGACGACGTCCGCCTGACTCGCGTGACCCTAAGACAGGGTGGCAGTGGTGCCATGTGCTCGTCTCGGCGTCCGTCGTCGCTACCGCGACGACGTCCGCCTCGACTCGCGTCACCCTAAGTTAGACAGGGTGGCGGTGGTGTCACGTGCTCGTCTCGGCGTCCGTCATCGCTACCGCGACGACGTCCGCCTCGACTCGCGTCACCCTAAGTTAGACAGGGTGGCCGTGGTGTCACGTGCTCGTCTCGGCGTCCGTCGTCGCTACCGCGACGACGTCCGCCTCGACTCGCGTAGCCCTAAGTTAGACAGGGTGGCAGTGGTGTCACGTGCTCGTCTCGGCGTCCGTCGTCGCTACCGCGAAGACATCCGCCTCGACTCGCGTAACCCTAAGTTAGACAAGGTGGCAGTGGTGTCACGTGCTCGTCTCGGCGTCCGTCGGCGCTACCGCGACGACGTCCGCCTCGACTCGCGTGACCCTAAGACAGGGTGGCAGTGGTGCCACGTGCTCGTCTCGGCGTCCGTCGTCGCTACCGCGACGACGTCCGCCTCGACTCGCGTCACCCTAAGTTAGACAGGGTGGCGGTGGTGTCACGTGCTCGTCCCGGCGTCCGTCATCGCTACCACGACGACGTCCGCCTCGACTCGCGTCACCCTAAGTTAGACAGGGTGGCTGTGGTGTCACGTGCTCATCTCGGCGTTCGTCGTCGCTACCGCGATGACGTCCGCCTCGACTCGCGTAACGCTAAGATAGACAGGGTGGCGGTGGTGGCACGTGCTCATCTCGGCGTCCGTCGTCGCTACCGCGACGACGTCCGCCTCGACTCGCGTGACCCTAAGACAGGGTGGCCGCGGTGCCACGTGCTCGTCTCGGCGTCCGTCGTCGCTACCGCGAAGATGTCCGCCTTGACTCACGTAACACTAAGTTAGACAGGGTGGCAGTGGTGTCACGTGATCGTCTCGGCGTCCGTCGTCGCTACCGCGACGACGTCCGCCTCGACTCGCGTGACCATAAGACAGGGTGGCGGTGGTGCCACGTGCTCGTCTCGGCGTCCATCGTCGCTACCGCGAGGACGTCCGCCTCGACTCGCGTCACCCAAAGTTAGACAGGGTGGCGGTGGTGTCACGTGCTCGTCTCGGCGTCCGTCGTCGCTACCGCGACGACGTCCGCCTCGACTCGCGTCACCCTAAGTTAGACAGGGTGGCAGTGGTGTCACGTGCACATCTCGGCGTTCGTCGTCGCTACCGCGATGACGTCCGCCTCGACTCACGTAACCCTAAGTTAGACAGGGTGGCGGTGGTGTCACGTGCTCGTCTCGGCGTCCGTCATCGCTACCGCGACGACGTCCGCCTCGACTCGCGTCACCCTAAGTTAGACAGGGTGGCCGTGGTGTCACGTGCTCGTCTCGGCGTCCGTCGTCGCTACCGCGACGACGTCCGCCTCGACTCGCGTAGCCCTAAGTTAGACTGGGTGGCAGTGGTGTCACGTGCTCGTCTCGGCGTCCGTCGTCGCTACCGCGACGACGTCCGCCTCGACTCGCGTCACCCTAAGTTAGACAGGGTGGCGGTGGTGTCACGTGCTCGTCTCGGCGTCCATCATCGCTACCGCGACGACGTCCGCCTCGACTCGCGTAGCCCTAAGTTAGACAGGGTGGCAGTGGTGCCACGTGCTCGTCTTGGCGTCCGTCGTCGCTACCGCGACGACGTCCGCCTCGACTCGCGTCACCCTAAGTTAGACAGGGTGGCGGTGGTGTCACGTGCTCGTCTCGGCGTCCGTCATCGCTACCGCGACGACGTCCGCCTCGACTCGCGTCACCCTAAGTTAGACAGGGTGGCCGTGGTGTCACGTGCTCGTCTCGGCGTCCGTCGTCGCTACCGCGACGACGTCCGCCTCGACTCGCGTGACCCTAAGACAGGGTGGCAGTGGTGTCACGTGCTCTTCTCGGCGTCCGTCGTCGCTACCGCGAAGACATCCGCCTCGACTCGCGTAACCCTAAGTTAGACAAGGTGGCAGTGGTGTCACGTGCTCGTCTCGGCGTCCGTCGGCGCTACCGCGACGACGTCCGCCTCGACTCGCGTGACCCTAAGACAGGGTGGCAGTGGTGCCACGTGCTCGTCTCGGCGTCCGTCGTCGCTACCGCGACGACGTCCGCCTCGACTCGCGTCACCCTAAGTTAGACAGGGTGGCGGTGGTGTCACGTGCTCGTCCCGGCGTCCGTCATCGCTACCGCGACGACGTCCGCCTCGACTCGCGTCACCCTAAGTTAGACAGGGTGGCAGTGGTGTCACGTGCTCATCTCGGCGTTCGTCGTCGCTACAGCGATGACGTCCGCCTTGACTCGCGTAGCCCTAAGTTAGACAGGGTGGCAGTGGTGTCGTGTGCTTGTTTTGGCGTCCGTCGTCGCTACCGCGACGACGTCCGCCTCGACTTGCGTAACCCTAAGATAGACAGGGTGGCAGTGGTGTCACGTGCTCGTCTCGGCATCCGTCGTCGCTACCGCGACGACATCCGCCTCGACTCGCGTAACCCTAAGATAGACAGGGTGGCAGTGGTGTCACTTGCTCGTCTCGGCGTCCGTCGTCGCTACCGCGAAGACGTCCGCCTCGACTCGCGTAACCCTAAGTTAGACAGGGTGGCAGTGGTGTCACGTGCTCGTCTCGGCGTCCGTCGTCGCTACCGCGACGACGTCCGCCTCGACTCGCGTGACCCTAAGACAGGGTGGCAGTGGTGCCATGTGCTCGTCTCGGCGTCCGTCGTCGCTACCGCGACGACGTCCGCCTCGACTCGCGTCACCCTAAGTTAGACAGGGTGGCGGTGGTGTCACGTGCTCGTCTCGGCGTCCGTCATCGCTACCGCGACGACGTCCGCCTCGACTCGCGTCACCCTAAGTTAGACAGGGTGGCCGTGGTGTCACGTGCTCGTCTCGGCGTCCGTCGTCGCTACCGCGACGACGTCCGCCTCGACTCGCGTAGCCCTAAGTTAGACAGGGTGGCAGTGGTGTCACGTGCTCGTCTCGGCGTCCGTCGTCGCTACCGCGAAGACATCCGCCTCGACTCGCGTAACCCTAAGTTAGACAAGGTGGCAGTGGTGTCACGTGCTCGTCTCGGCGTCCGTCGGCGCTACCGCGACGACGTCCGCCTCGACTCGCGTGACCCTAAGACAGGGTGGCAGTGGTGCCACGTGCTCGTCTCGGCGTCCGTCGTCGCTACCGCGACGACGTCCGCCTCGACTCGCGTCACCCTAAGTTAGACAGGGTGGCGGTGGTGTCACGTGCTCGTCCCGGCGTCCGTCATCGCTACCACGACGACGTCCGCCTCGACTCGCGTCACCTTAAGTTAGACAGGGTGGCTGTGGTGTCACGTGCTCATCTCGGCGTTCGTCGTCGCTACCGCGATGACGTCCGCCTCGACTCGCGTAACGCTAAGATAGACAGGGTGGCGGTGGTGGCACGTGCTCATCTCGGCGTCCGTCGTCGCTACCGCGACGACGTCCGCCTCGACTCGCGTGACCCTAAGACAGGGTGGCCGCGGTGCCACGTGCTCGTCTCGGCGTCCGTCGTCGCTACCGCGAAGATGTCCGCCTTGACTCACGTAACACTAAGTTAGACAGGGTGGCAGTGGTGTCACGTGCTCGTCTCGGCGTCCGTCGTCGCTACCGCGACGACGTCCGCCTCGACTCGCGTGACCATAAGACAGGGTGGCGGTGGTGCCACGTGCTCGTCTCGGCGTCCATCGTCGCTACCGCGAGGACGTCCGCCTCGACTCGCGTCACCCAAAGTTAGACAGGGTGGCGGTGGTGTCACGTGCTCGTCTCGGCGTCCGTCGTCGCTACCGCGACGACGTCCGCCTCGACTCGCGTCACCCTAAGTTAGACAGGGTGGCAGTGGTGTCACGTGCACATCTCGGCGTTCGTCGTCGCTACCGCGATGACGTCCGCCTCGACTCACGTAACCCTAAGTTAGACAGGGTGGCGGTGGTGTCACGTGCTCGTCTCGGCGTCCGTCATCGCTACCGCGACGACGTCTGCCTCGACTCGCGTCACCCTAAGTTAGACAGGGTGGCCGTGGTGTCACGTGCTCGTCTCGGCGTCCGTCGTCGCTACCGCGACGACGTCCGCCTCGACTCGCGTAGCCCTAAGTTAGACTGGGTGGCAGTGGTGTCACGTGCTCGTCTCGGCGTCCGTCGTCGCTACCGCGACGACGTCCGCCTCGACTCGCGTCACCCTAAGTTAGACAGGGTGGCGGTGGTGTCACGTGCTCGTCTCGGCGTCCATCATCGCTACCGCGACGACGTCCGCCTCGACTCGCGTAGCCCTAAGTTAGACAGGGTGGCAGTGGTGCCACGTGCTCGTCTTGGCGTCCGTCGTCGCTACCGCGACGACGTCCGCCTCGACTCGCGTCACCCTAAGTTAGACAGGGTGGCGGTGGTGTCACGTGCTCGTCTCGGCGTCCGTCATCGCTACCGCGACGACGTCCGCCTCGACTCGCGTCACCCTAAGTTAGACAGGGTGGCCGTGGTGTCACGTGCTCGTCTCGGCGTCCGTCGTCGCTACCGCGACGACGTCCGCCTCGACTCGCGTAGCCCTAAGTTAGACAGGGTGGCAGTGGTGTCACGTGCTCTTCTCGGCGTCCGTCGTCGCTACCGCGAAGACATCCGCCTCGACTCGCGTAACCCTAAGTTAGACAAGGTGGCAGTGGTGTCACGTGCTCGTCTCGGCGTCCGTCGGCGCTACCGCGACGACGTCCGCCTCGACTCGCGTGACCCTAAGATAGGGTGGCAGTGGTGCCACGTGCTCGTCTCGGCGTCCGTCGTCGCTACCGCGACGACGTCCGCCTCGACTCGCGTCACCCTAAGTTAGACAGGGTGGCGGTGGTGTCACGTGCTCGTCCCGGCGTCCGTCATCGCTACCGCGACGACGTCCGCCTCGACTCGCGTCACCCTAAGTCAGACAGGGTGGCAGTGGTGTCACGTGCTCATCTCGGCGTTTGTCGTCGCTACCGCGATGACGTCCGCCTCGACTCGCGTAACGCTAAGATAGACAGGGTGGCGGTGGTGGCACGTGCTCATCTCGGCGTCCGTCGTCGCTACCGCGACGACGTCCGCCTCGACTCGCGTGACCCTAAGACAGGGTGGTCGCGGTGCCACGTGCTCGTCTCGGCGTCCGTCGTTGCTACCGCGAAGATGTCCGCCTTGACTCACGTAACACTAAGTTAGACAGGGTGGCAGTGGTGTCACGTGCTCGTCTCGGCGTCCGTCGTCGCTACCGCGACGACGTCCGCCTCGACTCGCGTGACCCTAAGTTAGACAGGGTGGCGGTGGTGTCACGTGCTCGTCTCGGCGTCCGTCATCGCTACCGCGACGACGTCCGCCTCGACTCGCGTCACCCTAAGTTAGACAGGGTGGCCGTGGTGTCACGTGCTCGTCTCGGCGTCCGTCGTCGCTACCACGACGACGTCCGCCTCGACTCGCGTAGCCCTAAGTTAGACAGGGTGGCAGTGGTGTCACGTGCTCGTCTCGGCGTCCGTCGTCGCTACCGCGAAGACATCCGCCTCGACTCGCGTAACCCTTAGTTAGACAAGGTGGCAGTGGTGTCACGTGCTCGTCTCGGCGTCCGTCGGCGCTACCGCGATGACGTCCGCCTCGACTCGCGTGACCCTAAGACAGGGTGGCAGTGGTGCCACGTGCTCGTCTTGGCGTCCGTCGTCGCTACCGCGACGACGTCCGCCTCGACTCGCGTCACCCTAAGTTAGACAGGCTGGCGGTGGTGTCACGTGCTCGTCCCGGCGTCCGTCATCGCTACCGCGACGACGTCCGCCTCGACTCGCGTCACCCTAAGTTAGACAGGGTGGCAGTGGTGTCACGCGCTCATCTCGGCGTTCGTCGTCGCTACAGCGATGACGTCCGCCTTGACTCGCGTAGCCCTAAGTTAGACAGGGTGGCAGTGGTGTCGTGTGCTTGTTTTGGCGTCCGTCGTCGCTACCGCGACGACGTCCGCCTCGACTTGCGTAACCCTAAGATAGACAGGGTGGCAGTGGTGTCACGTGCTCGTCTCGGCATCCGTCGTCGCTACCGCGACGACTTCCGCCTCGACTCGCGTAACCCTAAGATAGATAGGGTGGCAGTGGTGTCACTTGCTCGTCTCGGCGTCCGTCGTCGCTACCGCGAAGACGTCCGCCTCGACTCGCGTAACCCTAAGTTAGACAGGGTGGCAGTGGTGTCACGTGCTCGTCTCGGCGTTCGTCGTCGCTACCGCGACGACGTCCGCCTCGACTCGCGTGACCCTAAGACAGGGTGGCAGTGGTGCCATGTGCTCGTCTCGGCGTCCTTCGTCGCTACCGCGACGACGTCCGTCTCGACTCGCGTCACCCTAAGTTAGACAGGGTGGCGGTGGTGTCACGTGCTCGTCTCGGCGTCCGTCATCGCTACCGCGACGACGTCCGCCTCGACTCGCGTCACACTAAGTTAGACAGGGTGGCCGTGGTGTCACGTGCTCGTCTCGGCGTCCGTCGTCGCTACCGCGAAGACATCCGCCTCGACTCGCGTAACCCTAAGTTAGACAAGGTGGCAGTGGTGTCACGTGCTCGTCTCGGCGTCCGTCGGCGCTACCGCGACGACGTCCGCCTCGACTCGCGTGACCCTAAGACAGGGTGGCAGTGGTGCCACGTGCTCGTCTCGGCGTCCGTCGTCGCTACCGCGACGACGTCCGCCTCGACTCGCGTCACCCTAAGTTAGACAGGGTGGCGGTGGTGTCACGTGCTCGTCCCGGCGTCCGTCATCGCTACCGCGACGATGTCCGCCTCGACTCGCGTCACCCTAAGTTAGACAGGGTGGCTGTGGTGTCACGTGCTCATCTCGGCGTTCGTCGTCGCTACCGCGATGACGTCCGCCTCGACTCGCGTAACGCTAAGATAGACAGGGTGGCGGTGGTGGCACATTCTCATCTCGGCGTCCGTCGTCGCTACCGCGACGACGTCCGCCTCGACTCGCGTGACCCTAAGTTAGACAGGGTGGCGGTGGTGTCACGTGCTCGTCCCGGCGTCCGTCATCGCTACCGCGACGACGTCCGCCTCGACTCGCGTCACCCTAAGTCAGACAGGGTGGCAGTGGTGTCACGTGCTCATCTCGGCGTTTGTCGTCGCTACCGCGATGACGTCCGCCTCGACTCGCGTAACGCTAAGATAGACAGGGTGGCGGTGGTGGCACGTGCTCATCTCGGCGTCCGTCGTCGCTACCGCGACGACGTCCGCCTCGACTCGCGTGACCCTAAGACAGGGTGGTCGCGGTGCCACGTGCTCGTCTCGGCGTCCGTCGTTGCTACCGCGAAGATGTCCGCCTTGACTCACGTAACACTAAGTTAGACAGGGTGGCAGTGGTGTCACGTGCTCGTCTCGGCGTCCGTCGTCGCTACCGCGACGACGTCCGCCTCGACTCGCGTGACCCTAAGTTAGACAGGGTGGCGGTGGTGTCACGTGCTCGTCTCGGCGTCCGTCATCGCTACCGCGACGACGTCCGCCTCGACTCGCGTCACCCTAAGTTAGACAGGGTGGCCGTGGTGTCACGTGCTCGTCTCGGCGTCCGTCGTCGCTACCACGACGACGTCCGCCTCGACTCGCGTAGCCCTAAGTTAGACAGGGTGGCAGTGGTGTCACGTGCTCGTCTCGGCGTCCGTCGTCGCTACCGCGAAGACATCCGCCTCGACTCGCGTAACCCTTAGTTAGACAAGGTGGCAGTGGTGTCACGTGCTCGTCTCGGCGTCCGTCGGCGCTACCGCGATGACGTCCGCCTCGACTCGCGTGACCCTAAGACAGGGTGGCAGTGGTGCCACGTGCTCGTCTTGGCGTCCGTCGTCGCTACCGCGACGACGTCCGCCTCGACTCGCGTCACCCTAAGTTAGACAGGCTGGCGGTGGTGTCACGTGCTCGTCCCGGCGTCCGTCATCGCTACCGCGACGACGTCCGCCTCGACTCGCGTCACCCTAAGTTAGACAGGGTGGCAGTGGTGTCACGCGCTCATCTCGGCGTTCGTCGTCGCTACAGCGATGACGTCCGCCTTGACTCGCGTAGCCCTAAGTTAGACAGGGTGGCAGTGGTGTCGTGTGCTTGTTTTGGCGTCCGTCGTCGCTACCGCGACGACGTCCGCCTCGACTTGCGTAACCCTAAGATAGACAGGGTGGCAGTGGTGTCACGTGCTCGTCTCGGCATCCGTCGTCGCTACCGCGACGACTTCCGCCTCGACTCGCGTAACCCTAAGATAGATAGGGTGGCAGTGGTGTCACTTGCTCGTCTCGGCGTCCGTCGTCGCTACCGCGAAGACGTCCGCCTCGACTCGCGTAACCCTAAGTTAGACAGGGTGGCAGTGGTGTCACGTGCTCGTCTCGGCGTTCGTCGTCGCTACCGCGACGACGTCCGCCTCGACTCGCGTGACCCTAAGACAGGGTGGCAGTGGTGCCATGTGCTCGTCTCGGCGTCCTTCGTCGCTACCGCGACGACGTCCGTCTCGACTCGCGTCACCCTAAGTTAGACAGGGTGGCGGTGGTGTCACGTGCTCGTCTCGGCGTCCGTCATCGCTACCGCGACGACGTCCGCCTCGACTCGCGTCACACTAAGTTAGACAGGGTGGCCGTGGTGTCACGTGCTCGTCTCGGCGTCCGTCGTCGCTACCGCGAAGACATCCGCCTCGACTCGCGTAACCCTAAGTTAGACAAGGTGGCAGTGGTGTCACGTGCTCGTCTCGGCGTCCGTCGGCGCTACCGCGACGACGTCCGCCTCGACTCGCGTGACCCTAAGACAGGGTGGCAGTGGTGCCACGTGCTCGTCTCGGCGTCCGTCGTCGCTACCGCGACGACGTCCGCCTCGACTCGCGTCACCCTAAGTTAGACAGGGTGGCGGTGGTGTCACGTGCTCGTCCCGGCGTCCGTCATCGCTACCGCGACGATGTCCGCCTCGACTCGCGTCACCCTAAGTTAGACAGGGTGGCTGTGGTGTCACGTGCTCATCTCGGCGTTCGTCGTCGCTACCGCGATGACGTCCGCCTCGACTCGCGTAACGCTAAGATAGACAGGGTGGCGGTGGTGGCACATTCTCATCTCGGCGTCCGTCGTCGCTACCGCGACGACGTCCGCCTCGACTCGCGTGACCCTAAGACAGGGTGGCCGCGGTGCCACGTGCTCGTCTCGGCGTCCGTCGTCGCTACCGCGAAGATGTCCGCCTTGACTCACGTAACACTAACTTAGACAGGGTGGCAGTGGTGTCACGTGCTCGTCTCGGCGTCCGTCGTCGCTACCGCGACGACGTCCGCCTCGACTCGCGTGACCATAAGACAGGGTGGCGGTGGTGCCACGTGCTCGTCTCGGCGTCCATCGTCGCTACCGCGAGGACGTCCGCCTCGACTCGCGTCACCCAAAGTTAGACAGGGTGGCGGTGGTGTCACGTGCTCGTCTCGGCGTCCGTCGTCGCTACCGCGACGACGTCCGCCTCGACTCGCGTCACCCTAAGTTAGACAGGGTGGCAGTGGTGTCACGTGCACATCTCGGCGTTCGTCGTCGCTACCGCGATGACGTCCGCCTCGACTCACGTAACCCTAAGTTAGACAGGGTGGCGGTGGTGTCACGTGCTCGTCTCGGCGTCCGTCATCGCTACCGCGACGACGTCCGCCTTGACTCGCGTCATCCTAAGTTAGACAGGGTGGCCGTGGTGTCACGTGCTCGTCTCGGCGTCCGTCGTCGCTACCGCGACGACGTCCGCCTCGACTCGCGTAGCCCTAAGTTAGACTGGGTGGCAGTGGTGTCACGTGCTCGTCTCGGCGTCCGTCGTCGCTACCGCGACGACGTCCGCCTCGACTCGCGTCACCCTAATTTAGACAGGGTGGCGGTGGTGTCACGTGCTGGTCTCAGCGTCCATCATCGCTACCGCGACGACGTCCGCCTCGACTCGCGTAGCCCTAAGTTAGACAGGGTGGCAGTGGTGCCACGTGCTCGTCTTGGCGTCCGTCGTCGCTACCGCGACGACGTCCGCCTCGACTCGCGTCACCCTAAGTTAGACAGGGTGGCGGTGGTGTCACGTGCTCGTCTCGGCGTCCGTCATCGCTACCGCGACGACGTCCGCCTCGACTCGCGTCACCCTAAGTTAGACAGGGTGGCCGTGGTGCCACGTGCTCGTCTCGGCGTCCATCGTCGCTACCGCGAGGACGTCCGCCTCGACTCGCGTCACCCAAAGTTAGACATGGTGGCAGTGGTGTCACGTGCTCGTCTCGGCGTCCGTCGTCGCTACCGCGACGATGTCCGCCTCGACTCGCGTCACCCTAAGTTAGACAGGGTGGCAGTGGTGTCACGTGCACATCTCGGCGTTCGTCGTCGCTACTGCGATGACGTCCGCCTCGACTCACGTAACCCTAAGTTAGACAGGGTGGCGGTGGTGTCACGTGCTCATCTCGGCGTTCGTCGTCGCTACCGCGATGACGTCCGCCTCGACTCGCGTAATCCTAAGATAGACAGGGTGCCAGTGGTGCCACGTGCTCGTCACGGCGTCCGTCGTCGCTACAGCGATGACGTCCGCCTCGACTCGCGTAGCCCTAAGTTAGACAGGGTGGCAGTCGTGTCGTGTGCTTGTTTTGGCATCCCTCGTCGCTACCGCGACGACGTCCGCCTCGACTTGCGTAACCCTAAGATAGACAGGGTGGCAGTGGTGTCACGTGCTCGTCTCGGCGTCCGTCGTCGCTACCGCGACGACATCCGCCTCGACTCGCGTAACCCTAAGATAGACAGGGTGGCAGTGGTGTCACTTGCTCGTCTCGGCGTCCGTCGTCGCTACCGCGAAGACGTCCGCCTCGACTCGCGTAACCCTAAGTTAGACAGGGTGGCAGTGGTGTCACGTGCTCGTCTCGGCGTCCGTCGTCGCTACCACGACGACGTCCGCCTCGACTCGCGTGACCCTAAGACAGGGTGGCAGTGGTGCCACGTGCTCGTCTCGGCGTCCGTCGTCGCTACCGCGACGACGTCCGCCTCGACTCGCGTCACCCTAAGTTAGACAGGGTGGCGGTGGTGTCACGTGCTCGTCTCGGCGTCCGTCATCGCTACCGCGACGACGTCCGCCTCGACTCGCGTCACCCTAAGTTAGACAGGGTGGCCGTGGTGTCACGTGCTCGTCTCGGCGTCCGTCGTCGCTACCGCGACGACGTCCGCCTCGACTCGCGTAGCCCTAAGTTAGACAGGGTGGCAGTGGTGCCACGTGCTCGTCTCGGCGTCCGTCGTCGCTACCGCGACGACGTCTGCCTCGACTCGCGTCACCCTAAGTTAGACAAGTTGGCGGTGGTGTCACGTGCTCGTCTCGGCGTCCGTCATCGCTACCGCGAAGACGTCCACCTCGACTCGCGTCACCCTAAGTTAGACAGGGTGGCAGTGGTGCCACATGCTCGTCTCGGCGTCCGTCGTCGCTACCGCGACGACGTCCGCCTCGACTCGCGTCACCCTAAGTTAGACAGGGTGGCGGTGGTGTCACGCGCTCATCTCATCGTCCGTCATCGCTACCGCCACGACGTCCGCCTCGACTCGCGTCACCCTAAGTTAGACAGGGTGGCGGTGGTGTCACACGCTCATCTCGGCGTTCGTCGTCGCTACCGCGATGACGTCCGCCTGGACTCGCGTAACCCTAAGTTAGACAGGGTAGCAGTGGTGTCACGTGCTCGTCTCGGCGTCCGTCGTCCCTACCGCGAAGACATCCGCCTCGACTCGCGTAACCCTAAGTTAGACAGGGTGGCAGTGGTGTCACGTGCTCGTCTCGGCGTCCGTCGTCGCTACCGCGACGACGTCCGCCTCGACTCGCGTGACCATAAGACAGGGTGGCAGTGGTGCCACGTGCTCGTCTCGGCGTCCGTCGTCGCTACCGCGATGACGTCCGCCTCGACTCGCGTCACCCTAAGTTAGACAGGGTGGCGGTGGTGTCACTTGCTCGTCTCGCCGTCCGTCGTCGCTACCGCGACGACGTCCGCCTCGACTCGCGTCACCCTAAGTTAGACAGGGTGGCCGTGGTGTCACGTGCTCATCTCGGCGTTCGTCGTCGCTACCGCGATGACGTCCGCCTCGACTCGCGTAACCCTAAGATAGACAGGGTGCCAGTGGTGCCACGTGCTCATCATGGCGTCCGTCGTCGCTACCGCGATGACGTCCGCCTCGACTCGCGTAGCCCTAAGTTAGACAGGGTGGCAGTGGTGTCACGTTCTTGTTTCGGCGTCCGTCATCGCTACCGCGACGACGTCCGCCTCGACTTACCTAACCCTAAGATAGACAGGGTGGTAGTGGTGTCACGTCCTCATCTCGGCGTCCGTCGTCGCTACCGCGACGACGTCCGCCTCGACTCGCGTAACCCTAAGATAGACAGGTTGGCAGTGGTGTCACGTGCTCGTCTCGGCGTCCGTCATCGCTACCGCGACGACGTCCGCCTCGACTCGCGTAACCCTAAGATAGACGGGGTGGCGGTTGTGTCACGTGCTCATCTCGACATCCGTCGTCGCTACCGCGACGACGTCCGCCTCGACTCGCTTAACCCTAAGTTAGACAGGGGTGGCGGTGGTGTCTCGTGCTCGTCTCGGCCTCCGTCGTCACTACCACGACGACGTCCGCCTCGACTAGCGTAACCCTAAGTTAGACAGGGTGGCAGTGGTGTCACATGTTCGTCTCGGCGTCCGTCGTCGCTACCGCGACGACGTCCGCCTCGACTCGCGTAACCCTAAGATAGCCAGGGTGGCAGTGGTGTCACGTGCTCATCTCGGCGTCCGTCGTCGCTAGCGCGATGACGTCCGCCTCGACTCGCGTAACCCTAAGTTAGCCAGGGTGGCAGTGGTGTCACGTGCTCGTCTCGGCGACCGTCGTCGCTACCGTGACGACGTCCGCCTTGACACCCGTAACCCTAAGATAAACGGGGTCGCAGTGGTGTCACGTGCTCGTCTCGGCGTCCGTCGTCGCTACCGCGAGGATGTCCGCCTCGACTCGCGTCACCCAAAGTTAGATAGGGTGGCGGTGGTGTCACGTGCTCGTCTTGGCGTCCGTCGTCGCTACCGCGACGACGTCCGCCTCGACTCGCGTCACCCTAAGTTAGACAGGGTGGCAGTGGTGTCACGTGCACATCTCGGCGTTCATCGTCGCTACCGCGACGACGTCCGCCTCGACTCGTGTCACTCTAAGTTAGACAGGGTGGCGGTGGTGTCACGTGCTCGTCTCGGCGTCCGTCATCGCTACCGCGACGACGTCCGCCTCGACTCGTGTCACTCTAAGTTAGACAGGGTGGCAGTGGTGTCACGTGCTCATCTCGGCGTTCGTCGTCGTTACCGCGATGACGTCCGCCTCGACTCGCGTAACCCTAAGATAGACAGGGTGCCAGTGGTGCCACGTGCTCGTCACGGCGTCCGTCGTCGCTACAGCGATGACGTCCGCCTCGACTCGCGTAGCCCTAAGTTAGACAGGGTGGCAGTGGTGTCGTGTGCTTGTTTTGGCGTCCGTCGTCTCTACCACGACGACGTCCGCCTCGACTTGCGTAACCCTAAGATAGACAGGGTGGCAGTGGTGTCACGTGCTCGTCTCGGCATCCGTCGTCGCTACCGCGACGACATCCGCCTCAACTCGCGTAACCCTAAGATAGACAGGGTGGCAGTGGTGTCACTTGCTCGGCTCGGCGTCCGTCGTCGCTACCGCGAAGACGTCTGCCTCGACTCGCGTCACCCTAAGTTAGACAGGGTGGCAGTGGTGTCACGTGCTCATCTCGACGTTCGTCGTCGCTACCGCGATGACGTCCGCCTCGACTCGCGTAACCCTAAGATAGACAGGGTGCCAGTGGTGCCACGTGCTCGTCATGGCATCCGTCGTCGCTACCGCGATGACGTCCGCCTCGACTCGCGTAGCCCTAAGTTAGACAGGGTGGCAGTGGTGTCACGTGCTTGTTTCGGCGTCCGTCATCGCTACCGCGACGACGTCCGCCTCGACTTGCATAACCCTAAGATAGACATGGTGGTAGTGGTGTCACGTGCTCATCTCGGCGTCCGTCGTCGCTACCGCGATGACGTCCACCTCGACTCGCGTAACCCTAAGATAGACAGGGTGGCAGTGGTCTCACGTGCTCGTCTCGGCGTCCGTCGTCTCTATCGCGACGACGTCCACCTCGACTCGCGTAACCCTAAGATAGAAAGGGTGGCGGTGGTGTCACGTGCTCATCTCGACGTCCGTCGTCGCTACCGCGACGACGTCCGCCTCGACTCGCTTAACCCTAAGTTAGACAGGGGTGGCGGTGGTGTCTCGTGCTCGTCTCGGCCTCCGTCGTCACTACCACGATGACGTCCGCCTCGACTAGCGTAACCTTAAGTTAGACAGGGTGGCAGTGGTGTCACATGTTTGTCTCGGCGTCCGTCGTCGCTACCGCGACGACGTCCGCCTCGACTCGCGTAACCCTAAGATAGCCAGGGTGGCAGTGGTGTCACGTGCTCATCTCGGCGTCCGTCGTCGCTACCGTGACGACGTCCGCCTCGACTCGCGTAACCCTAAGTTAGCCAGGGTGGCAGTGGTGTCACGTGCTCATCTCGGCGACCGTCGTCGCTACCGTGACGACGTCCGCCTTGACTCCCGTAACCCTAAGATAAACGGGGTCGCAGTGGTGTCGCAGTGGTGTCTCGGCGTCCGTCGTCGCTACCGCGACGATGTCCGCCTCGACTCGCGTAACCCTAACATAGACAGTGTGGCGGTGGTGTCACGTGCTCATCTCGGCGTCCGTCGTTGCTACCGCGATGACGTCCGCCTCGACTCGCGTAACCCTAAGTTAGACAGGGTGGCGGTGGTGTCACGCGCTCATCTCGGCGTTCGTCGTCGCTACCGCGATGACGTCCGCCTGGACTCGCGTAACCCTAAGTTAGACAGGGTAGCCGTGGTGTCATGTGCTCGTCTCGCCGTCCGTCGTCGCTACCGCGAAGACATCCGCCTCGACTCGCGTAACCCTAAGTTAGACAGGGTGGCAGTGGTGTCACGTGCTCGTCTCGGCGTCCGTCGTCGCTACCGCGACGACGTCCGCCTCGACTCGCGTGACCATAAGACAGGGTGGCAGTGGTGCCACGTGCTCGTCTCGGCGTCCGTCGTCGCTACCGCGATGACGTCCGCCTCGACTCGCGTCACCCTAAGTTAGACAGGGTGGCGGTGGTGTCACTTGCTCGTCTCGCCGTCCGTCGTCGCTACCGCGACGACGTCCGCCTCGACTCGCGTCACCCTAAGTTAGACAGGGTGGCCGTGGTGTCACGTGCTCATCTCGGCGTTCGTCGTCGCTACCGCGATGACGTCCGCCTCGACTCGCGTAACCCTAAGATAGACAGGGTGCCAGTGGTGCCACGTGCTCATCATGGCGTCCGTCGTCGCTACCGCGATGACGTCCGCCTCGACTCGCGTAGCCCTAAGTTAGACAGGGTGGCAGTGGTGTCACGTTCTTATTTCGGCGTCCGTCATCGCTACCGCGACGACGTCCGCCTCGACTTGCATAACCCTAAGATAGACAGGGTGGTAGTGGTGTCACGTCCTCATCTCGGCGTCCGTCGTCGCTACCGCGACGACGTCCGCCTCGACTCGCGTAACCCTAAGATAGACAGGGTGGCAGTGGTGTCACGTGCTCGTCTCGGCGTCCGTCGTCGCTACCGCGACGACGTCCGCCTCGACTCGCGTAACCCTAAGATAGACGGGGTGGCGGTTGTGTCACGTGCTCATCTCGA
Organism: Elymus sibiricus; assembly: GCA_039707655.1. Taxonomy (NCBI): domain Eukaryota; kingdom Viridiplantae; phylum Streptophyta; class Magnoliopsida; order Poales; family Poaceae; genus Elymus; species Elymus sibiricus. The sequence goes on along the minus strand of CM077676.1, from coordinate 192,662,150 downwards.
CATCCGTCATCGCTACCGCGACGACGTCCGCCTCTACTCGCTTAACCCTAAGTTAGACAGGGGTGGCGGTGGTGTCTCGTGCTCGTCTCGGCCTCCGTCGTCACTACCACGACGACGTCCGCCTCGACTAGCGTAACCCTAAGTTAGACAGGGTGGCAGTGGTGTCACATGTTCGTCTCGGCGTCCGTCGTCGCTACCGCGACGACGTCCGCCTCGACTCGCGTAACCCTAAGATAGCCAGGGTGGCAGTGGTGTCACGTGCTCATCTCGGCGTCCGTCGTCGCTACCGCGACGACGTCCGCCTCGACTCGCGTAACCCTAAGTTAGCCAGGGTGGCAGTGGTGTCACGTGCTCGTCTCGGCGACCGTCGTCGCTACCGTGACGACGTCCGCCTTGACACCCGTAACCCTAAGATAAACGGGGTCGCAGTGGTGTCACGTGCTCGTCTCAGCGTCCGTCGTCGCTACCGCGAGGATGTCCGCCTCGACTCGCGTCACCCAAAGTTAGATAGGGTGGCGGTGGTGTCACGTGCTCGTCTCGGCGTCCGTCGTCGCTACCGCGACGACGTCCGCCTCGACTCGCGTCACCCTAAGTTAGACAGGGTGGCAGTGGTGTCACGTGCACATCTCGGCGTTCGTCGTCGCTACCGCGACGACGTCCGCCTCGACTCGTGTCACTCTAAGTTAGACAGGGTGGCGGTGGTGTCACATGCTCGTCTCGGCGTCCGTCATCGCTACCGCGACGACGTCCGCCTCGACTCGTGTCACTCTAAGTTAGACAGGGTGGCAGTGGTGTCACGTGCTCATCTCGGCGTTCGTCGTCGTTACCGCGATGACGTCCGCCTCGACTCGTGTAACCCTAAGATAGACAGGGTGCCAGTGGTGCCACGTGCTCGTCACGGCGTCCGTCGTCGCTACAGCGATGACGTCCGCCTCGACTCGCGTAGCCCTAAGTTAGACAGGGTGGCAGTGGTGTCGTGTGCTTGTTTTGGCGTCCGTCGTCGCTACCACGACGACGTCCGCCTCGACTTGCGTAACCCTAAGATAGACAGGGTGGCAGTGGTGTCACGTGCTCGTCTCGGCATCCGTCGTCGCTACCGCGACGACATCCGCCTCAACTCGCGTAACCCTAAGATAGACAGGGTGGCAGTGGTGTCACTTGCTCGTCTCGGCGTCCGTCGTCGCTACCGCGAAGACGTCTGCCTCGACTCGCGTCACCCTAAGTTAGACAGGGTGGCAGTGGTGTCACGTGCTCATCTCGACGTTCGTCGTCGCTACCGCGATGACGTCCGCCTCGACTCGCGTAACCCTAAGATAGACAGGGTGCCAGTGGTGCCACGTGCTCGTCATGGCGTCCGTCGTCGCTACCGCGATGACGTCCGCCTCGACTCGCGTAGCCCTAAGTTAGACAGGGTGGCAGTGGTGTCACGTGCTTGTTTCGGCGTCCGTCATCGCTACCGCGACGACGTCCGCCTCGACTTGCATAACCCTAAGATAGACATGGTGGTAGTGGTGTCACGTGCTCATCTCGGCGTCCGTCGTCGCTACCGCGATGACGTCCACCTCGACTCGCGTAACCCTAAGATAGACAGGGTGGCAGTGGTGTCACGTGCTCGTCTCGGCGTCCGTCGTCTCTATCGCGACGACGTCCGCCTCGACTCGCGTAACCCTAAGATAGAAAGGGTGGCGGTGGTGTCACGTGCTCATCTCGACGTCCGTCGTCGCTACCGCGATGACGTCCGCCTCGACTCGCTTAACCCTAAGTTAGACAGGGGTGGCGGTGGTGTCTCGTGCTCGTCTCGGCCTCCGTCGTCACTACCACGACGACGTCCGCCTCGACTAGCGTAACCCTAAGTTAGACAGGGTGGCAGTGGTGTCACATGTTCGTCTTGGCGTCCGCCGTCGCTACCGCGACGACGTCCGCCTCGACTCGCGTAACCCTAAGATAGCCAGGGTGGCAGTGGTGTCACGTGCTCATCTCGGCGTCCGTCGTCGCTAGCGCGACGACGTCCGCCTCGACTCGCGTAACCCTAAGTTAGCCAGGGTGGCAGTGGTGTCACGTGCTCGTCTCGGCGACCGTCGTCGCTACCGTGACGACGTCCGCCTTGACACCCGTAACCCTAAGATAAACGGGGTCGCAGTGGTGTCACGTGCTCGTCTCGGCGTCCGTCGTCGCTACCGCGAGGATGTCCGCCTCGACTCGCGTCACCCAAAGTTAGATAGGGTGGCAGTGGTGTCACGTGCTCGTCTTGGCGTCCGTCGTCACTACCGCGACGACGTCCGCCTCGACTCGCGTCACCCTAAGTTAGACAGGGTGGCAGTGGTGTCACGTGCACATCTCGGCGTTCGTCGTCGCTACCGCGACGACGTCCGCCTTGACTCGTGTCACTCTAAGTTAGACAGGGTGGCGGTGGTGTCACGTGCTCGTCTCGGCGTCCGTCATCGCTACCGCGACGACGTCCGCCTCGACTCGTGTCACTCTAAGTTAGACAGGGTGGCAGTGGTGTCACGTGCTCATCTCGGCGTTCGTCGTCGTTACCGCGATGACGTCCGCCTCGACTCGCGTAACCCTAAGATAGACAGGGTGCCAGTGGTGCCACGTGCTCGTCACGGCGTCCGTCGTCGCTACAGCGATGACGTCCGCCTCGACTCGCGTAGCCCTAAGTTAGACAGGGTGGCAGTGGTGTCGTGTGCTTGTTTTGGCGTCCGTCGTCTCTACCACGACGACGTCCGCCTCGACTTGCGTAACCCTAAGATAGACAGGGTGGCAGTGGTGTCACGTGCTCGTCTCGGCATCCGTCGTCGCTACCGCGACGACATCCGCCTCAACTCGCGTAACCCTAAGATAGACAGGGTGGCAGTGGTGTCACTTGCTCGGCTCGGCGTCCGTCGTCGCTACCGCGAAGACGTCTGCCTCGACTTGCGTCACCCTAAGTTAGACAGGGTGGCAGTGGTGTCACGTGCTCATCTCGACGTTCGTCGTCGCTACCGCGATGACGTCCGCCTCGACTCGCGTAACCCTAAGATAGACAGGGTGCCAGTGGTGCCACGTGCTCGTCATGGCATCCGTCGTCGCTACCGCGATGACGTCCGCCTCGACTCGCGTAGCCCTAAGTTAGACAGGGTGGCAGTGGTGTCACGTGCTTGTTTCGGCGTCCGTCATCGCTACCGCGACGACGTCCGCCTCGACTTGCATAACCCTAAGATAGACATGGTGGTAGTGGTGTCACGTGCTCATCTCGGCGTCCGTCGTCGCTACCGCGATGACGTCCACCTCGACTCGCGTAACCCTAAGATAGACAGGGTGGCAGTGGTCTCACGTGCTCGTCTCGGCGTCCGTCGTCTCTATCGCGACGACGTCCACCTCGACTCGCGTAACCCTAAGATAGAAAGGGTGGCGGTGGTGTCACGTGCTCATCTCGACGTCCGTCGTCGCTACCGCGACGACGTCCGCCTCGACTCGCTTAACCCTAAGTTAGACAGGGGTGGCGGTGGTGTCTCGTGCTCGTCTCGGCCTCCGTCGTCACTACCACGATGACGTCCGCCTCGACTAGCGTAACCTTAAGTTAGACAGGGTGGCAGTGGTGTCACATGTTTGTCTCGGCGTCCGTCGTCGCTACCGCGACGACGTCCGCCTCGACTCGCGTAACCCTAAGATAGCCAGGGTGGCAGTGGTGTCACGTGCTCATCTCGGCGTCCGTCGTCGCTACCGTGACGACGTCCGCCTCGACTCGCGTAACCCTAAGTTAGCCAGGGTGGCAGTGGTGTCACGTGCTCATCTCGGCGACCGTCGTCGCTACCGTGACGACGTCCGCCTTGACTCCCGTAACCCTAAGATAAACGGGGTCGCAGTGGTGTCGCAGTGGTGTCTCGGCGTCCGTCGTCGCTACCGCGACGATGTCCGCCTCGACTCGCGTAACCCTAACATAGACAGTGTGGCGGTGGTGTCACGTGCTCGTCTCGGCGTCCGTCGTCGCTACCGCGACGACGTCCGCCTCGACTCGCTTAACCCTAAGTTAGACAGGGTGGCGGTGGTGTCACGTGCTCATCTCGGCGTCCGTCGTTGCTACCGCGATGACGTCCGCCTCGACTCGCGTAACCCTAAGTTAGACAGGGTGGCGGTGGTGTCACGCGCTCATCTCGGCGTTCGTCGTCGCTACCGCGATGACGTCCGCCTGGACTCGCGTAACCCTAAGTTAGACAGGGTAGCAGTGGTGTCATGTGCTCGTCTCGCCGTCCGTCGTCGCTACCGCGAAGACATCCGCCTCGACTCGCGTAACCCTAAGTTAGACAGGGTGGCAGTGGTGTCACGTGCTCGTCTCGGCGTCCGTCGTCGCTACCGCGACGACGTCCGCCTCGACTCGCGTGACCATAAGACAGGGTGGCAGTGGTGCCACGTGCTCGTCTCGGCGTCCGTCGTCGCTACCGCGATGACGTCCGCCTCGACTCGCGTCACCCTAAGTTAGACAGGGTGGCGGTGGTGTCACTTGCTCGTCTCGCCGTCCGTCGTCGCTACCGCGACGACGTCCGCCTCGACTCGCGTCACCCTAAGTTAGACAGGGTGGCCGTGGTGTCACGTGCTCATCTCGGCGTTCGTCGTCGCTACCGCGATGACGTCCGCCTCGACTCGCGTAATCCTAAGATAGACAGGGTGCTAGTGGTGCCACGTGCTCATCATGGCGTCCGTCGTCGCTACCACGATGACGTCCGCCTCGACTCGCGTAGCCCTAAGTTAGACAGGGTGGCAGTGGTGTCACGTTCTTATTTCGGCGTCCGTCATCGCTACCGCGACGACGTCCGCCTCGACTTGCATAACCCTAAGATAGACAGGGTGGTAGTGGTGTCACGTCCTCATCTCGGCGTCCGTCGTCGCTACCGCGACGACGTCCGCCTCGACTCGCGTAACCCTAAGATAGACAGGGTGGCAGTGGTGTCACGTGCTCGTCTCGGCGTCCGTCGTCGCTACCGCGACGACGTCCGCCTCGACTCGCGTAACCCTAAGATAGACGGGGTGGCGGTTGTGTCACGTGCTCATCTCGACATCCGTCATCGCTACCGCGACGACGTCCGCCTCGACTCGCTTAACCCTAAGTTAGACAGGGGTGGCGGTGGTGTCTCGTGCTCGTCTCGGCCTCAGTCGTCACTACCACGACGACGTCCGCCTCGACTAGCGTAACCCTAAGTTAGACAGGGTGGCAGTGGTGTCACATGTTCGTCTCGGCGTCCGTCGTCGCTACCGCGACGACGTCCGCCTCGACTCGCGTAACCCTAAGATAGCCAGGGTGGCAGTGGTGTCACGTGCTCATCTCGGCGTCCGTCGTCGCTACCGCGACGACGTCCGCCTCGACTCGCGTAACCCTAAGTTAGCCAGGGTGGCAGTGGTGTCACGTGCTCGTCTCGGCGACCGTCGTCGCTACCGTGACGACGTCCGCCTTGACACCCGTAACCCTAAGATAAACGGGGTCGCAGTGGTGTCACGTGCTCGTCTCGGCGTCCGTCGTCGCTACCGCGAGGATGTCCGCCTCGACTCGCGTCACCCAAAGTTAGATAGGGTGGCGGTGGTGTCACGTGCTCGTCTCGGCGTCCGTCGTCGCTACCGCGACGACGTCCGCCTCGACTCGCGTCACCCTAAGTTAGACAGGGTGGCAGTGGTGTCACGTGCACATCTCGGCGTTCGTCGTCGCTACCGCGACGACGTCCGCCTCGACTCGTGTCACTCTAAGTTAGACAGGGTGGCGGTGGTGTCACATGCTCGTCTCGGCGTCCGTCATCGCTACCGCGACGACGTCCGCCTCGACTCGTGTCACTCTAAGTTAGACAGGGTGGCAGTGGTGTCACGTGCTCATCTCGGCGTTCGTCGTCGTTACCGCGATGACGTCCGCCTCGACTCGCGTAACCCTAAGATAGACAGGGTGGCAGTGGTGTCACGTGCTCGTCTCGGCGTCCGTCGTCTCTATCGCGACGACGTCCGCCTCGACTCGCGTAACCCTAAGATAGAAAGGGTGGCGGTGGTGTCACGTGCTCATCTCGACGTCCGTCGTCGCTACCGCGATGACGTCCGCCTCGACTCGCTTAACCCTAAGTTAGACAGGGGTGGCGGTGGTGTCTCGTGCTCGTCTCGGCCTCCGTCGTCACTACCACGACGACGTCCGCCTCGACTAGCGTAACCCTAAGTTAGACAGGGTGGCAGTGGTGTCACATGTTCGTCTTGGCGTCCGCCGTCGCTACCGCGACGACGTCCGCCTCGACTCGCGTAACCCTAAGATAGCCAGGGTGGCAGTGGTGTCACGTGCTCATCTCGGCGTCCGTCGTCGCTAGCGCGACGACGTCCGCCTCGACTCGCGTAACCCTAAGTTAGCCAGGGTGGCAGTGGTGTCACGTGCTCGTCTCGGCGACCGTCGTCGCTACCGTGACGACGTCCGCCTTGACACCCGTAACCCTAAGATAAACGGGGTCGCAGTGGTGTCACGTGCTCGTCTCGGCGTCCGTCGTCGCTACCGCGAGGATGTCCGCCTCGACTCGCGTCACCCAAAGTTAGATAGGGTGGCGGTGGTGTCACGTGCTCGTCTTGGCGTCCGTCGTCACTACCGCGACGACGTCCGCCTCGACTCGCGTCACCCTAAGTTAGACAGGGTGGCAGTGGTGTCACGTGCACATCTCGGCGTTCGTCGTCGCTACCGCGACGACGTCCGCCTTGACTCGTGTCACTCTAAGTTAGACAGGGTGGCGGTGGTGTCACGTGCTCGTCTCGGCGTCCGTCATCGCTACCGCGACGACGTCCGCCTCGACTCGTGTCACTCTAAGTTAGACAGGGTGGCAGTGGTGTCACGTGCTCATCTCGGCGTTCGTCGTCGTTACCGCGATGACGTCCGCCTCGACTCGCGTAACCCTAAGATAGACAGGGTGCCAGTGGTGCCACGTGCTCGTCACGGCGTCCGTCGTCGCTACAGCGATGACGTCCGCCTCGACTCGCGTAGCCCTAAGTTAGACAGGGTGGCAGTGGTGTCGTGTGCTTGTTTTGGCGTCCGTCGTCTCTACCACGACGACGTCCGCCTCGACTTGCGTAACCCTAAGATAGACAGGGTGGCAGTGGTGTCACGTGCTCGTCTCGGCATCCGTCGTCGCTACCGCGACGACATCCGCCTCAACTCGCGTAACCCTAAGATAGACAGGGTGGCAGTGGTGTCACTTGCTCGGCTCGGCGTCCGTCGTCGCTACCGCGAAGACGTCTGCCTCGACTCGCGTCACCCTAAGTTAGACAGGGTGGCAGTGGTGTCACGTGCTCATCTCGACGTTCGTCGTCGCTACCGCGATGACGTCCGCCTCGACTCGCGTAACCCTAAGATAGACAGGGTGCCAGTGGTGCCACGTGCTCGTCATGGCATCCGTCGTCGCTACCGCGATGACGTCCGCCTCGACTCGCGTAGCCCTAAGTTAGACAGGGTGGCAGTGGTGTCACGTGCTTGTTTCGGCGTCCGTCATCGCTACCGCGACGACGTCCGCCTCGACTTGCATAACCCTAAGATAGACATGGTGGTAGTGGTGTCACGTGCTCATCTCGGCGTCCGTCGTCGCTACCGCGATGACGTCCACCTCGACTCGCGTAACCCTAAGATAGACAGGGTGGCAGTGGTCTCACGTGCTCGTCTCGGCGTCCGTCGTCTCTATCGCGACGACGTCCACCTCGACTCGCGTAACCCTAAGATAGAAAGGGTGGCGGTGGTGTCACGTGCTCATCTCGACGTCCGTCGTCGCTACCGCGACGACGTCCGCCTCGACTCGCTTAACCCTAAGTTAGACAGGGGTGGCGGTGGTGTCTCGTGCTTGTCTCGGCCTCCGTCGTCACTACCACGATGACGTCCGCCTCGACTAGCGTAACCTTAAGTTAGACAGGGTGGCAGTGGTGTCACATGTTTGTCTCGGCGTCCGTCGTCGCTACCGCGACGACGTCCGCCTCGACTCGCGTAACCCTAAGATAGCCAGGGTGGCAGTGGTGTCACGTGCTCATCTCGGCGTCCGTCGTCGCTACCGTGACGACGTCCGCCTCGACTCGCGTAACCCTAAGTTAGCCAGGGTGGCAGTGGTGTCACGTGCTCATCTCGGCGACCGTCGTCGCTACCGTGACGACGTCCGCCTTGACTCCCGTAACCCTAAGATAAACGGGGTCGCAGTGGTGTCGCAGTGGTGTCTCGGCGTCCGTCGTCGCTACCGCGACGATGTCCGCCTCGACTCGCGTAACCCTAACATAGACAGTGTGGCGGTGGTGTCACGTGCTCGTCTCGGCGTCCGTCGTCGCTACCGCGACGACGTCCGCCTCGACTCGCTTAACCCTAAGTTAGACAGGGTGGCGGTGGTGTCACGTGCTCATCTCGGCGTCCGTCGTTGCTACCGCGATGACGTCCGCCTCGACTCGCGTAACCCTAAGTTAGACAGGGTGGCGGTGGTGTCACGCGCTCATCTCGGCGTTCGTCGTCGCTACCGCGATGACGTCCGCCTGGACTCGCGTAACCCTAAGTTAGACAGGGTAGCAGTGGTGTCATGTGCTCGTCTCGCCGTCCGTCGTCGCTACGGCGAAGACATCCGCCTCGACTCGCGTAACCCTAAGTTAGACAGGGTGGCAGTGGTGTCACGTGCTCGTCTCGGCGTCCGTCGTCGCTACCGCGACGACGTCCGCCTCGACTCGCGTGACCATAAGACAGGGTGGCAGTGGTGCCACGTGCTCGTCTCGGCGTCCGTCGTCGCTACCGCGATGACGTCCGCCTCGACTCGCGTCACCCTAAGTTAGACAGGGTGGCGGTGGTGTCACTTGCTCGTCTCGCCGTCCGTCGTCGCTACCGCGACGACGTCCGCCTCGACTCGCGTCACCCTAAGTTAGACAGGGTGGCCGTGGTGTCACGTGCTCATCTCGGCGTTCGTCGTCGCTACCGCGATGACGTCCGCCTCGACTCGCGTAATCCTAAGATAGACAGGGTGCTAGTGGTGCCACGTGCTCATCATGGCGTCCGTCGTCGCTACCGCGATGACGTCCGCCTCGACTCGCGTAGCCCTAAGTTAGACAGGGTGGCAGTGGTGTCACGTTCTTATTTCGGCGTCCGTCATCGCTACCGCGACGACGTCCGCCTCGACTTGCATAACCCTAAGATAGACAGGGTGGTAGTGGTGTCACGTCCTCATCTCGGCGTCCGTCGTCGCTACCGCGACGACGTCCGCCTCGACTCGCGTAACCCTAAGATAGACAGGGTGGCAGTGGTGTCACGTGCTCGTCTCGGCGTCCGTCGTCGCTACCGCGACGACGTCCGCCTCGACTCGCGTAACCCTAAGATAGACGGGGTGGCGGTTGTGTCACGTGCTCATCTCGACATCCGTCATCGCTACCGCGACGACGTCCGCCTCGACTCGCTTAACCCTAAGTTAGACAGGGGTGGCGGTGGTGTCTCGTGCTCGTCTCGGCCTCAGTCGTCACTACCACGACGACGTCCGCCTCGACTAGCGTAACCCTAAGTTAGACAGGGTGGCAGTGGTGTCACATGTTCGTCTCGGCGTCCGTCGTCGCTACCGCGACGACGTCCGCCTCGACTCGCGTAACCCTAAGATAGCCAGGGTGGCAGTGGTGTCACGTGCTCATCTCGGCGTCCGTCGTCGCTACCGCGACGACGTCCGCCTCGACTCGCGTAACCCTAAGATAGCCAGGGTGGCAGTGGTGTCACGTGCTCATCTCGGCGTCCGTCGTCGCTACCGTGACGACGTCCGCCTCGACTCGCGTAACCCTAAGTTAGCCAGGGTGGCAGTGGTGTCACGTGCTCATCTCGGCGACCGTCGTCGCTACCGTGACGACGTCCGCCTTGACTCCCGTAACCCTAAGATAAACGGGGTCGCAGTGGTGTCGCAGTGGTGTCTCGGCGTCCGTCGTCGCTACCGCGACGATGTCCGCCTCGACTCGCGTAACCCTAACATAGACAGTGTGGCGGTGGTGTCACGTGCTCGTCTCGGCGTCCGTCGTCGCTACCGCGACGACGTCCGCCTCGACTCGCTTAACCCTAAGTTAGACAGGGTGGCGGTGGTGTCACGTGCTCATCTCGGCGTCCGTCGTTGCTACCGCGATGACGTCCGCCTCGACTCGCGTAACCCTAAGTTAGACAGGGTGGCGGTGGTGTCACGCGCTCATCTCGGCGTTCGTCGTCGCTACCGCGATGACGTCCGCCTGGACTCGCGTAACCCTAAGTTAGACAGGGTAGCAGTGGTGTCATGTGCTCGTCTCGCCGTCCGTCGTCGCTACCGCGAAGACATCCGCCTCGACTCGCGTAACCCTAAGTTAGACAGGGTGGCAGTGGTGTCACGTGCTCGTCTCGGCGTCCGTCGTCGCTACCGCGACGACGTCCGCCTCGACTCGCGTGACCATAAGACAGGGTGGCAGTGGTGCCACGTGCTCGTCTCGGCGTCCGTCGTCGCTACCGCGATGACGTCCGCCTCGACTCGCGTCACCCTAAGTTAGACAGGGTGGCGGTGGTGTCACTTGCTCGTCTCGCCGTCCGTCGTCGCTACCGCGACGACGTCCGCCTCGACTCGCGTCACCCTAAGTTAGACAGGGTGGCCGTGGTGTCACGTGCTCATCTCGGCGTTCGTCGTCGCTACCGCGATGACGTCCGCCTCGACTCGCGTAATCCTAAGATAGACAGGGTGCTAGTGGTGCCACGTGCTCATCATGGCGTCCGTCGTCGCTACCGCGATGACGTCCGCCTCGACTCGCGTAGCCCTAAGTTAGACAGGGTGGCAGTGGTGTCACGTTCTTATTTCGGCGTCCGTCATCGCTACCGCGACGACGTCCGCCTCGACTTGCATAACCCTAAGATAGACAGGGTGGTAGTGGTGTCACGTCCTCATCTCGGCGTCCGTCGTCGCTACCGCGACGACGTCCGCCTCGACTCGCGTAACCCTAAGATAGACAGGGTGGCAGTGGTGTCACGTGCTCGTCTCGGCGTCCGTCGTCGCTACCGCGACGACGTCCGCCTCGACTCGCGTAACCCTAAGATAGACGGGGTGGCGGTTGTGTCACGTGCTCATCTCGACATCCGTCATCGCTACCGCGACGACGTCCGCCTCGACTCGCTTAACCCTAAGTTAGACAGGGGTGGCGGTGGTGTCTCGTGCTCGTCTCGGCCTCAGTCGTCACTACCACGACGACGTCCGCCTCGACTAGCGTAACCCTAAGTTAGACAGGGTGGCAGTGGTGTCACATGTTCGTCTCGGCGTCCGTCGTCGCTACCGCGACGACGTCCGCCTCGACTCGCGTAACCCTAAGATAGCCAGGGTGGCAGTGGTGTCACGTGCTCATCTCGGCGTCCGTCGTCGCTACCGCGACGATGTCCGCCTCGACTCGCGTAACCCTAAGTTAGCCAGGGTGGCAGTGGTGTCACGTGCTCGTCTCGGCGACCGTCGTCGCTACCGTGACGACGTCCGCCTTGACACCCGTAACCCTAAGATAAACGGGGTCGCAGTGGTGTCACGTGCTCGTCTCGGCGTCCGTCGTCGCTACCGCGAGGATGTCCGCCTCGACTCGCGTCACCCAAAGTTAGATAGGGTGGCGGTGGTGTCACGTGCTCGTCTCGGCGTCCGTCGTCGCTACCGCGACGACGTCCGCCTCGACTCGCGTCACCCTAAGTTAGACAGGGTGGCAGTGGTGTCACGTGCACATCTCGGCGTTCGTCGTCGCTACCGCGACGACGTCCGCCTCGACTCGTGTCACTCTAAGTTAGACAGGGTGGTGGTGGTGTCACGTGCTCGTCTCGGCGTCCGTCATCGCTACCGCGACGACGTCCGCCTCGACTCGTGTCACTCTAAGTTAGACAGGGTGGCAGTGGTGTCACGTGCTCATCTCGGCGTTCGTCGTCGTTACCGCGATGACGTCCGCCTCGACTCGCGTAACCCTAAGATAGACAGGGTGCCAGTGGTGCCACGTGCTCGTCACGGCGTCCGTCGTCGCTACAGCGATGACGTCCGCCTCGACTCGCGTAGCCCTAAGTTAGACAGGGTGGCAGTGGTGTCGTGTGCTTGTTTTGGCGTCCGTCGTCGCTACCACGACGACGTCCGCCTCGACTTGCGTAACCCTAAGATAGACAGGGTGGCAGTGGTGTCACGTGCTCGTCTCGGCATCCGTCGTCGCTACCGCGACGACATCCGCCTCAACTCGCGTAACCCTAAGATAGACAGGGTGGCAGTGGTGTCACTTGCTCGTCTCGGCGTCCGTCGTCGCTACCGCGAAGACGTCTGCCTCGACTCGCGTCACCCTAAGTTAGACAGGGTGGCAGTGGTGTCACGTGCTCATCTCGACGTTCGTCGTCGCTACCGCGATGACGTCCGCCTCGACTCGCGTAACCCTAAGATAGACAGGGTGCCAGTGGTGCCACGTGCTCGTCATGGCGTCCGTCGTCGCTACCGCGATGACGTCCGCCTCGACTCGCGTAGCCCTAAGTTAGACAGGGTGGCAGTGGTGTCACGTGCTTGTTTCGGCGTCCGTCATCGCTACCGCGACGACGTCCGCCTCGACTTGCATAACCCTAAGATAGACATGGTGGTAGTGGTGTCACGTGCTCATCTCGGCGTCCGTCGTCGCTACCGCGATGACGTCCACCTCGACTCGCGTAACCCTAAGATAGACAGGGTGGCAGTGGTGTCACGTGCTCGTCTCGGCGTCCGTCGTCTCTATCGCCACGACGTCCGCCTCGACTCGCGTAACCCTAAGATAGAAAGGGTGGCGGTGGTGTCACGTGCTCATCTCGACGTCCGTCGTCGCTACCGCGACGACGTCCGCCTCGACTCGCTTAACCCTAAGTTAGACAGGGGTGGCGGTGGTGTCTCGTGCTCGTCTCGGCCTCCGTCGTCACTACCACGATGACGTCCGCCTCGACTAGCGTAACCTTAAGTTAGACAGGGTGGCAGTGGTGTCACATGTTTGTCTCGGCGTCCGTCGTCGCTACCGCGACGACGTCCGCCTCGACTCGCGTAACCCTAAGATAGCCAGGGTGGCAGTGGTGTCACGTGCTCATCTCGGCGTCCGTCGTCGCTACCGTGACGACGTCCGCCTCGACTCGCGTAACCCTAAGTTAGCCAGGGTGGCAGTGGTGTCACGTGCTCATCTCGGCGACCGTCGTCGCTACCGTGACGACGTCCGCCTTGACTCCCGTAACCCTAAGATAAACGGGGTCGCAGTGGTGTCACGTGCTCGTCTCGGCGTCCGTCGTCGCTACCGCGACGATGTCCGCCTCGACTCGCGTAACCCTAACATAGACAGTGTGGCGGTGGTGTCACGTGCTCGTCTCGGCGTCCGTCGTCGCTACCGCGATGACGTCCGCCTCGACTCGCTTAACCCTAAGTTAGACAGGGTGGCGGTGGTGTCACGTGCTCATCTCGGCGTCCGTCGTTGCTACCGCGATGACGTCCGCCTCGACTCGCGTAACCCTAAGTTAGACAGGGTGGCGGTGGTGTCACGTGCTCGTCTCGGCGTCCGTCGTTGCTACCGCGAAGACGTCCGCCTCGACTCGCGTAACCCTAAGTTAGACAGGGTGGCCGTGGTGTCATGTGCTCGTCTCGGCGTCCGTCGTCGCTACCGCGACGATGTCCGCCTCGACTCGCGTGACCCTAAGACAGGGTGACAGTGGTGCCACGTGCTCGTCTCGGCGTCCGTCGTCGCTACCGCGACGACGTCCGCCTCGACTCGCGTCACCCTAAGTTAGACAGGGTGGCAGTGGTGTCACGTGCTCATCTCGGCGTTCGTCGTCGCTACCGCGATGACGTCCGCCTCGACTCACGTAACCCTAAGATAGATAGGGTGCCAGTGGTGCCACGTGCTCGTCACGGCGTCCGTCGTCGCTACAGCGATGACGTCCGCCTCGACTCGTGTAGCCCTAAGTTAGACAGGGTGGCAGTGGTGTCGTATGCTTGTTTTGGCGTCCGTCGTCGCTACCGCGACGACGTCCGCCTCGACTTGCGTAACCCTAAGATAGACAGGGTGGCAGTGGTGTCACGTGCTCGTCTCGGCATCCGTCGTCGCTACCGCGACGACATCCGCCTCGACTCGCGTAACCCTAAGATAGACAGGGTGGCAGTGGTGTCACTTGCTCGTCTCGGCGTCCGTCGTCGCTACCGCGAAGACGTCCGCCTCGACTCACGTAACCCTAAGTTAGACAGGGTGGCAGTGGTGTCACGTGCTCGTCTCGGCGTCCGTCGTCGCTACCGCGACGACGTCCGCCTCGACTCGCGTGACCCTAAGACATGGTGGCAGTGGTGCCACGTGCTCGTCTCGGCGTCCGTCGTCGCTACCGCGACGACGTCCGCCTCGACTCGGGTCACCCTAAGTTAGACAGGGTGGCGGTGGTGTCACGTGCTCGTCTCGGCGTCTGTCATCGCTACCGCGACGACGTCCGCCTCGACTCGCGTCACCCTAAGTTAGACAGGGTGGCCGTGGTGTCACGTGCTCGTCTCGGCGTCCGTCGTCGCTACCGCGACGACGTCCGCCTCGACTCGCGTAGCCCTAAGTTAGACAGGGTGGCAGTGGTGTGACGTGCTCGTCTCGGCGTCCGTCGTCGCTACCGCGAAGACGTCCGCCTCGACTCGTGTAACCCTAAGTTAGACAAGGTGGCAGTGGTGTCACGTGCTCGTCTCGGCGTCCGTCGGCGCTACCGCGACGACGTCCGCCTCGACTCGCGTGACCCTAAGACAGGGTGGCAGTTGTGCCACGTGCTCGTCTCGGCGTCCGTCGTCGCTACCGCGACGACGTCCGCCTCGACTCGTGTCACCTTAAGTTAGACAGGGTGGCGGTGGTGTCACGTGCTCGTCTCGGCGTCCGTCATCGCTACCGCGACGACGTCCGCCTCGACTCGCGTCACCCTAAGTTAGACAGGGTGGCAGTGGTGTCACTTGCTCGTCTCGGCGTCCGTCGTCGCTACCGCGAAGGCGTCCGCCTCGACTCACGTAACCCTAAGTTAGACAGGGTGGCAGTGGTGTCACGTGCTCGTCTCGGCGTCCGTCGTCGCTACCGCGACGACGTCCGCCTCAACTCGCGTGACCCTAAGACAGGGTGGCAGTGGTGCCACGTGCTCGTCTCGGCGTCCGTCGTCGCTACCGCGACGACGTCCGCCTCGACTCGGGTCACCCTAAGTTAGACAGGATGGCGGTGGTGTCACGTGCTCGTCTCGGCGTCTGTCATCGCTACCGCGACGACGTCCGCCTCGACTCGCGTAACCCTAAGATAGCCAGGGTGGCAGTGGTGTCACGTGCTCATCTCGGCGTCCGTCGTCGCTACCGCGACGACGTCCGCCTCGACTCGCGTAACCCTAAGTTAGCCAGGGTGGCAGTGGTGTCACGTGCTCATCTCGGCGACCGTCGTCGCTACTGTGACGACGTCCGCCTTGACTCCCGTAACCCTAAGATAAACGGGGTCGCAGTGGTGTCACGTGCTCGTCTCGGCGTCCGTCGTCGCTACCGCGACGATGTCCGCCTCGACTCGCGTAACCCTAACATAGACAGTGTGGCGGTGGTGTCACGTGCTCGTCTCGGCGTCCGTCGTCGCTACCGCGACGACGTCCGCCTCGACTCGCTTAACCCTAAGTTAGACAGGGTGGCGGTGGTGTCACGTGCTCATCTCGGCGTCCGTCGTTGCTACCGCGATGACGTCCGCCTCGACTCGCGTCACCCTAAGTTAGACAGGGTGGCAGTGGTGTCATGTGCTCATCTCGGCGTTCGTCGTCGCTACCGCGATGACGTCCGCCTCGACTCACGTAACCCTAAGATAGATAGGGTGCCAGTGGTGCCACGTGCTCGTCACGGCGTCCGTCGTCGCTACAGCGATGACGTCCGCCTCGACTCGTGTAGCCCTAAGTTAGACAGGGTGGCAGTGGTGTCGTGTGCTTGTTTTGGCGTCCGTCGTCGCT
Source organism: Elymus sibiricus (assembly GCA_039707655.1). Taxonomy (NCBI): domain Eukaryota; kingdom Viridiplantae; phylum Streptophyta; class Magnoliopsida; order Poales; family Poaceae; genus Elymus; species Elymus sibiricus. The sequence goes on along the minus strand of CM077676.1, from coordinate 192,646,225 downwards.
ACCGCGACGACGTCCGCCTCGACTTGCGTAACCCTAAGATAGACAGGGTGGCAGTGGTGTCACGTGCTCGTCTCGGCATCCGTCGTCGCTACCGCGACGACATCCGCCTCGACTCGCGTAACCCTAAGATAGACAGGGTGGCAGTGGTGTCACTTGCTCGTCTCGGCGTCCGTCGTCGCTACCGCGAAGACGTCCGCCTCGACTCACGTAACCCTAAGTTAGACAGGGTGGCAGTGGTGTCACGTGCTCGTCTCGGCGTCCGTCGTCGCTACCGCGACGACGTCCGCCTCGACTCGCGTGACCCTAAGACATGGTGGCAGTGGTGCCACGTGCTCGTCTCGGCGTCCGTCGTCGCTACCGCGACGACGTCCGCCTCGACTCGGGTCACCCTAAGTTAGACAGGGTGGCGGTGGTGTCACGTGCTCGTCTCGGCGTCAGTCATCGCTACCGCGACGACGTCCGCCTCGACTCGCGTCACCCTAAGTTAGACAGGGTGGCCGTGGTGTCACGTGCTCGTCTCGGCGTCCGTCGTCGCTACCGCGACGACGTCCGCCTCGACTCGCGTAGCCCTAAGTTAGACAGGGTGGCAGTGGTGTGACATGCTCGTCTCGGCGTCCGTCGTCGCTACCGCGAAGACGTCCGCCTCGACTCGTGTAACCCTAAGTTAGACAAGGTGGCAGTGGTGTCACGTGCTCGTCTCGGCGTCCGTCGGCGCTACCGCGACGACGTCCGCCTCGACTCGCGTGACCCTAAGACAGGGTGGCAGTTGTGCCACGTGCTCGTCTCGGCGTCCGTCGTCGCTACCGCGACGACGTCCGCCTCGACTCGTGTCACCTTAAGTTAGACAGGGTGGCGGTGGTGTCACGTGCTCGTCTCGGCGTCCGTCATCGCAACCGCGACGACGTCCGCCTCGACTCGCGTCACCCTAAGTTAGACAGGGTGGCAGTGGTGTCACTTGCTCGTCTCGGCGTCCGTCGTCGCTACCGCGAAGACGTCCGCCTCGACTCACGTAACCCTAAGTTAGACAGGGTGGCAGTGGTGTCACGTGCTCGTCTCGGCGTCCGTCGTCGCTACCGCGACGACGTCCGCCTCAACTCGCGTGACCCTAAGACAGGGTGGCAGTGGTGCCACGTGCTCGTCTCGGCGTCCGTCGTCGCTACCGCGACGACGTCCGCCTCGACTCGGGTCACCCTAAGTTAGACAGGGTGGCGGTGGTGTCACGTGCTCGTCTCGGCGTCTGTCATCGCTACCGCGACGACGTCCGCCTCGACTCGCGTAACCCTAAGATAGCCAGGGTGGCAGTGGTGTCACGTGCTCATCTCGGCGTCCGTCGTCGCTACCGCGACGACGTCCGCCTCGACTCGCGTAACCCTAAGTTAGCCAGGGTGGCAGTGGTGTCACGTGCTCATCTCGGCGACCGTCGTCGCTACTGTGACGACGTCCGCCTTGACTCCCGTAACCCTAAGATAAACGGGGTCGCAGTGGTGTCACGTGCTCGTCTCGGCGTCCGTCGTCGCTACCGCGACGATGTCCGCCTCGACTCGCGTAACCCTAACATAGACAGTGTGGCGGTGGTGTCACGTGCTCGTCTCGGCGTCCGTCGTCGCTACCGCGACGACGTCCGCCTCGACTCGCTTAACCCTAAGTTAGACAGGGTGGCAGTGGTGTCACGTGCTCATCTCGGCGTCCGTCGTTGCTACCGCGATGACGTCCGCCTCGACTCGCGTAACCCTAAGTTAGACAGGGTGGCGGTGGTGTCACGTGCTCGTCTCGGCGTCCGTCGTTGCTACCGCGAAGACGTCCGCCTCGACTCGCGTAACCCTAAGTTAGACAGGGTGGCCGTGGTGTCACGTGCTCGTCTCGGCGTCCGTCGTCGCTACCGCGATGATGTCCGCCTCGACTCGCGTGACCCTAAGACAGGGTGGCAGTGGTGCCACGTGCTCGTCTCGGCGTCCGTCGTCGCTACCGCGACGACGTCCGCCTCGACTCACGTCACCCTAAGTTAGACAGGGTGGCAGTGGTGTCACGTGCTCATCTCGGCGTTCGTCGTCGCTACCGCGATGACGTCCGCCTCGACTCACGTAACCCTAAGATAGATAGGGTGCCAGTGGTGCCACGTGCTCGTCACGGCGTCCGTCGTCGCTACAGCGATGACGTCCGCCTCGACTCGTGTAGCCCTAAGTTAGACAGGGTGGCAGTGGTGTCGTGTGCTTGTTTTGGCGTCCGTCGTCGCTACCGCGACGACGTCCGCCTCGACTTGCGTAACCCTAAGATAGACAGGGTGGCAGTGGTGTCACGTGCTCGTCTCGGCATCCGTCGTCGCTACCGCGATGACATCCGCCTCGACTCGCGTAACCCTAAGATAGACAGGGTGGCAGTGGTGTCACTTGCTCGTCTCGGCGTCCGTCGTCGCTACCGCGAAGACGTCCGCCTCGACTCACGTAACCCTAAGTTAGACAGGGTGGCAGTGGTGTCACGTGCTCGTCTCGGCGTCCGTCGTCGCTACCGCGACGACGTCCGCCTCGACTCGCGTGACCCTAAGACAGGGTGGCAGTGGTGCCACGTGCTCGTCTCGGCGTCCGTCGTCGCTACCGCGACGACGTCCGCCTCGACTCGGGTCACCCTAAGTTAGACAGGGTGGCGGTGGTGTCACGTGCTCGTCTCGGCGTCCGTCATCGCTACCGCGACGACGTCCGCCTCGACTCGCGTCACCCTAAGTTAGACAGGGTGGCAGTGGTGTCACTTGCTCGTCTCGGCGTCCGTCGTCGCTACCGCGAAGGCGTCCGCCTCGACTCACGTAACCCTAAGTTAGACAGGGTGGCAGTGGTGTCACGTGCTCGTCTCGGCGTCCGTCGTCGCTACCGCGACGACGTCCGCCTCAACTCGCGTGACCCTAAGACAGGGTGGCAGTGGTGCCACGTGCTCGTCTCGGCGTCCGTCGTCGCTACCGCGACGACGTCCGCCTCGACTCGGGTCACCCTAAGTTAGACAGGGTGGCGGTGGTGTCACGTGCTCGTCTCGGCGTCTGTCATCGCTACCGCGATGACGTCCGCCTCGACTCGCGTAACCCTAAGATAGCCAGGGTGGCAGTGGTGTCACGTGCTCATCTCGGCGTCCGTCGTCGCTACCGCGACGACGTCCGCCTCGACTCGCGTAACCCTAAGTTAGCCAGGGTGGCAGTGGTGTCACGTGCTCATCTCGGCGACCGTCGTCGCTACTGTGACGACGTCCGCCTTGACTCCCGTAACCCTAAGATAAACGGGGTCGCAGTGGTGTCACGTGCTCGTCTCGGCGTCCGTCGTCGCTACCGCGACGATGTCCGCCTCGACTCGCGTAACCCTAACATAGACAGTGTGGCGGTGGTGTCACGTGCTCGTCTCGGCGTCCGTCGTCGCTACCGCGACGACGTCCGCCTCGACTCGCTTAACCCTAAGTTAGACAGGGTGGCGGTGGTGTCACGTGCTCATCTCGGCGTCCGTCGTTGCTACCGCGATGACGTCCGCCTCGACTCGCGTAACCCTAAGTTAGACAGGGTGGCGGTGGTGTCACGTGCTCGTCTCGGCGTCCGTCGTTGCTACCGCGAAGACGTCCGCCTCGACTCGCGTAACCCTAAGTTAGACAGGGTGGCCGTGGTGTCATGTGCTCGTCTGGGCGTCCGTCGTCGCTACCGCGACGATGTCCGCCTCGACTCGCGTGACCCTAAGACAGGGTGGCAGTGGTGCCACGTGCTCGTCTCGGCGTCCGTCGTCGCTACCGCGACGACGTCCGCCTCGACTCGCGTCACCCTAAGTTAGACAGGGTGGCAGTGGTGTCACGTGCTCATCTCGGCGTTCGTCGTCGCTACCGCGATGACGTCCGCCTCGACTCACGTAACCCTAAGATAGATAGGGTGCCAGTGGTGCCACGTGCTCGTCACGGCGTCCGTCGTCGCTACAGCGATGACGTCCGCCTCGACTCGTGTAGCCCTAAGTTAGACAGGGTGGCAGTGGTGTCGTGTGCTTGTTTTGGCGTCCGTCGTCGCTACCGCGACGACGTCCGCCTCGACTTGCGTAACCCTAAGATAGACAGGGTGGCAGTGGTGTCACGTGCTCGTCTCGGCATCCGTCGTCGCTACCGCGACGACATCCGCCTCGACTCGCGTAACCCTAAGATAGACAGGGTGGCAGTGGTGTCACTTGCTCGTCTCGGCGTCCGTCGTCGCTACCGCGAAGACGTCCGCCTCGACTCACGTAACCCTAAGTTAGACAGGGTGGCAGTGGTGTCACGTGCTCGTCTCGGCGTCCGTCGTCGCTACCGCGACGACGTCCGCCTCGACTCGCGTGACCCTAAGACATGGTGGCAGTGGTGCCACGTGCTCGTCTCGGCGTCCGTCGTCGCTACCGCGACGACGTCCGCCTCGACTCGGGTCACCCTAAGTTAGACAGGGTGGCGGTGGTGTCACGTGCTCGTCTCGGCGTCAGTCATCGCTACCGCGACGACGTCCGCCTCGACTCGCGTCACCCTAAGTTAGACAGGGTGGCCGTGGTGTCACGTGCTCGTCTCGGCGTCCGTCGTCGCTACCGCGACGACGTCCGCCTCGACTCGCGTAGCCCTAAGTTAGACAGGGTGGCAGTGGTGTGACATGCTCGTCTCGTCGTCCGTCGTCGCTACCGCGAAGACGTCCGCCTCGACTCGTGTAACCCTAAGTTAGACAAGGTGGCAGTGGTGTCACGTGCTCGTCTCGGCGTCCGTCGGCGCTACCGCGACGACGTCCGCCTCGACTCGCGTGACCCTAAGACAGGGTGGCAGTTGTGCCACGTGCTCGTCTCGGCGTCCGTCGTCGCTACCGCGACGACGTCCGCCTCGACTCGTGTCACCTTAAGTTAGACAGGGTGGCGGTGGTGTCACGTGCTCGTCTCGGCGTCCGTCATCGCAACCGCGACGACGTCCGCCTCGACTCGCGTCACCCTAAGTTAGACAGGGTGGCAGTGGTGTCACTTGCTCGTCTCGGCGTCCGTCGTCGCTACCGCAAAGACGTCCGCCTCGACTCACGTAACCCTAAGTTAGACAGGGTGGCAGTGGTGTCACGTGCTCGTCTCGGCGTCCGTCGTCGCTACCGCGACGACGTCCGCCTCAACTCGCGTGACCCTAAGACAGGGTGGCAGTGGTGCCACGTGCTCGTCTCGGCGTCCGTCGTCGCTACCGCGACGACGTCCGCCTCGACTCGGGTCACCCTAAGTTAGACAGGGTGGCGGTGGTGTCACGTGCTCGTCTCGGCGTCTGTCATCGCTACCGCGACGACGTCCGCCTCGACTCGCGTAACCCTAAGATAGCCAGGGTGGCAGTGGTGTCACGTGCTCATCTCGGCGTCCGTCGTCGCTACCGCGACGACGTCCGCCTCGACTCGCGTAACCCTAAGTTAGCCAGGGTGGCAGTGGTGTCACGTGCTCATCTCGGCGACCGTCGTCGCTACTGTGACGACGTCCGCCTTGACTCCCGTAACCCTAAGATAAACGGGGTCGCAGTGGTGTCACGTGCTCGTCTCGGCGTCCGTCGTCGCTACCGCGACGATGTCCGCCTCGACTCGCGTAACCCTAACATAGACAGTGTGGCGGTGGTGTCACGTGCTCGTCTCGGCGTCCGTCGTCGCTACCGCGACGACGTCCGCCTCGACTCGCTTAACCCTAAGTTAGACAGGGTGGCAGTGGTGTCACGTGCTCATCTCGGCGTCCGTCGTTGCTACCGCGATGACGTCCGCCTCGACTCGCGTAACCCTAAGTTAGACAGGGTGGCGGTGGTGTCACGTGCTCGTCTCGGCGTCCGTCGTTGCTACCGCGAAGACGTCCGCCTCGACTCGCGTAACCCTAAGTTAGACAGGGTGGCCGTGGTGTCACGTGCTCGTCTCGGCGTCCGTCGTCGCTACCGCGATGATGTCCGCCTCGACTCGCGTGACCCTAAGACAGGGTGGCAGTGGTGCCACGTGCTCGTCTCGGCGTCCGTCGTCGCTACCGCGACGACGTCCGCCTCGACTCACGTCACCCTAAGTTAGACAGGGTGGCAGTGGTGTCACGTGCTCATCTCGGCGTTCGTCGTCGCTACCGCGATGACGTCCGCCTCGACTCACGTAACCCTAAGATAGATAGGGTGCCAGTGGTGCCACGTGCTCGTCACGGCGTCCGTCGTCGCTACAGCGATGACGTCCGCCTCGACTCGTGTAGCCCTAAGTTAGACAGGGTGGCAGTGGTGTCGTGTGCTTGTTTTGGCGTCCGTCGTCGCTACCGCGACGACGTCCGCCTCGACTTGCGTAACCCTAAGATAGACAGGGTGGCAGTGGTGTCACGTGCTCGTCTCGGCATCCGTCGTCGCTACCGCGATGACATCCGCCTCGACTCGCGTAACCCTAAGATAGACAGGGTGGCAGTGGTGTCACTTGCTCGTCTCGGCGTCCGTCGTCGCTACCGCGAAGACGTCCGCCTCGACTCACGTAACCCTAAGTTAGACAGGGTGGCAGTGGTGTCACGTGCTCGTCTCGGCGTCCGTCGTCGCTACCGCGACGACGTCCGCCTCGACTCGCGTGACCCTAAGACATGGTGGCAGTGGTGCCACGTGCTCGTCTCGGCGTCCGTCGTCGCTACCGCGACGACGTCCGCCTCGACTCGGGTCACCCTAAGTTAGACAGGGTGGCGGTGGTGTCACGTGCTCGTCTCGGCGTCTGTCATCGCTACCGCGACGACGTCCGCCTCGACTCGCGTCACCCTAAGTTAGACAGGGTGGCCGTGGTGTCACGTGCTCGTCTCGGCGTCCGTCGTCGCTACCGCGACGACGTCCGCCTCGACTCGCGTAGCCCTAAGTTAGACAGGGTGGCAGTGGTGTGACGTGCTCGTCTCGGCGTCCGTCGTCGCTACCGCGAAGACGTCCGCCTCGACTCCTAAGTTAGACAAGGTGGCAGTGGTGTCACGTGCTCGTCTCGGCGTCCGTCGGCGCTACCGCGACGACGTCCGCCTCGACTCGCGTGACCCTAAGACAGGGTGGCAGTTGTGCCACGTGCTCGTCTCGGCGTCCGTCGTCGCTACCGCGACGACGTCCGCCTCGACTCGCGTCACCTTAAGTTAGACAGGGTGGCGGTGGTGTCACGTGCTCGTCTCGGCGTCCGTCATCGCTACCGCGACGACGTCCGCCTCGACTCGCGTCACCCTAAGTTAGACAGGGTGGCAGTGGTGTCACTTGCTCGTCTCGGCGTCCGTCGTCGCTACCGCGACGACGTCCGCCTCGACTCGCGTCACCCTAAGTTAGACAGGGTGGCAGTGGTGTCACGTGCTCGTCTCGGTGTCCGTCGTCGCTACCGCGACGACGTCCGCCTCAACTCGCGTGACCCTAAGACAGGGTGGCAGTGGTGCCACGTGCTCGTCTCGGCGTCCGTCGTCGCTACCGCGACGACGTCCGCCTCGACTCGGGTCACCCTAAGTTAGACAGGGTGGCGGTGGTGTCACGTGCTCGTCTCGGCGTCTGTCATCGCTACCGCGACGACGTCCGCCTCGACTCGCGTCACCCTAAGTTAGACAGGGTGGCCGTGGTGTCACGTGCTCGTCTCGGCGTCCGTCGTCGCTACCGCGACGACGTCCGCCTCGACTCGCTTAACCCTAAGTTAGACAGGGTGGCGGTGGTGTCACGTGCTCCTCTCGGCGTCCGTCGTTGCTACCGCGATGACGTCCGCCTCGACTCGCGTAACCCTAAGTTAGACAGGGTGGCGGTGGTGTCACGTGCTCGTCTCGGCGTCCGTCGTTGCTACCGCGAAGACGTCCGCCTCGACTCGCGAAACCCTAAGTTAGACAGGGTGGCCGTGGTGTCACGTGCTCGTCTCGGCGTCCGTCGTCGCTACCGCGATGATGTCCGCCTCGACTCGCGTGACCCTAAGACAGGGTGGCAGTGGTGCCACGTGCTCGTCTCGGCGTCCGTCGTCGCTACCGCGACGACGTCCGCCTCGACTCACGTCACCCTAAGTTAGACAGGGTGGCAGTGGTGTCACGTGCTCATCTCGGCGTTCGTCGTCGCTACCGCGATGACGTCCGCCTCGACTCACGTAACCCTAAGATAGATAGGGTGCCAGTGGTGCCACGTGCTCGTCACGGCGTCCGTCGTCGCTACAGCGATGACGTCCGCCTCGACTCGTGTAGCCCTAAGTTAGACAGGGTGGCAGTGGTGTCGTGTGCTTGTTTTGGCGTCCGTCGTCGCTACCGCGACGACGTCCGCCTCGACTTGCGTAACCCTAAGATAGACAGGGTGGCAGTGGTGTCACGTGCTCGTCTCGGCATCCGTCGTCGCTACCGCGATGACATCCGCCTCGACTCGCGTAACCCTAAGATAGACAGGGTGGCAGTGGTGTCACTTGCTCGTCTCGGCGTCCGTCGTCGCTACCGCGAAGACGTCCGCCTCGACTCACGTAACCCTAAGTTAGACAGGGTGGCAGTGGTGTCACGTGCTCGTCTCGGCGTCCGTCGTCGCTACCGCGACGACGTCCGCCTCGACTCGCGTGACCCTAAGACAGGGTGGCAGTGGTGCCACGTGCTCGTCTCGGCGTCCGTCGTCGCTACCGCGACGACGTCCGCCTCGACTCGGGTCACCCTAAGTTAGACAGGGTGGCGGTGGTGTCACGTGCTCGTCTCGGCGTCTGTCATCGCTACCGCGACGACGTCCGCCTCGACTCGCGTCACCCTAAGTTAGACAGGGTGGCCGTGGTGTCACGTGCTCGTCTCGGCGTCCGTCGTCACTACCGCGACGACGTCCGCCTCGACTCGCGTAGCCCTAAGTTAGACAGGGTGGCAGTGGTGTCACGTGCTCGTCTCGGTGTCCGTCGTCGCTACCGCGACGACGTCCGCCTCAACTCGCGTGACCCTAAGACAGGGTGGCAGTGGTGCCACGTGCTCGTCTCGGCGTCCGTCGTCGCTACCGCGACGACGTCCGCCTCGACTCGGGTCACCCTAAGTTAGACAGGGTGGCGGTGGTGTCACGTGCTCGTCTCGGTGTCTGTCATCGCTACCGCGACGACGTCCGCCTCGACTCGCGTCACCCTAAGTTAGACAGGGTGGCCGTGGTGTCACGTGCTCGTCTCGGCGTCCGTCGTCGCTACCGCGACGACGTCCGCCTCGACTCGCGTAGCCCTAAGTTAGACAGGGTGGCAGTGGTGTGACGTGCTCGTCTCGGCGTCCGTCGTCGCTACCGCGAAGACGTCCGCCTCGACTCGTGTAACCCTAAGTTAGACAAGGTGGCAGTGGTGTCACGTGCTCGTCTCGGCGTCCGTCGGCGCTACCGCGACGACGTCCGCCTAGACTCGCGTGACCCGAAGACAGGGTGGCAGTTGTGCCACGTGCTCGTCTCGGCGTCCGTCGTCGCTACCGCGACGATGTCCGCCTCGACTCGCGTCACCTTAAGTTAGACAGGGTGGCGGTGGTGTCACGTGCTCGTCTCGGCGTCCGTCATCGCTACCGCGACGACGTCCGCCTCGACTCGCGTCACCCTAAGTTAGACAGGGTGGCAGTGGTGTCACTTGCTCGTCTCGGCGTCCGTCGTCGCTACCGCGAAGACGTCCACCTCGACTCACGTAACCCTAAGTTAGACAGGGTGGCAGTGGTGTCACGTGCTCGTCTCGGCGTCCGTCGTCGCTACCGCGACGACGTCCGCCTCCACTCGCGTGACCCTAAGACAGGGTGGCAGTGGTGCCACGTGCTCGTCTCGGCGTCCGTCGTCGCTACCGCGACGACGTCCGCCTCGACTCGGGTCACCCTAAGTTAGACAGGGTGGCGGTGGTGTCACGTGCTCGTATCGGCGTCCGTCATCGCTACCGCGACGACGTCCGCCTCGACTCGCGTAACCCTAAGATAGCCAGGGTGGCAGTGGTGTCACGTGCTCGTCTCGGCGTCCGTCGTCGCTACCGCGACGACATCCGCCTCGACTCGCGTAACCCTAAGTTAGCCAGGGTGGCAGTGGTGTCACGTGCTCATCTCGGCGACCGTTGTCGCTACCGTGACGACGTCCGCCTTGACTCCCGTAACCCTAAGATAAACGGGGTCGCAGTGGTGTCACGTGCTCGTCTCGGCGTCCGTCGTCGCTACCGCGACGATGTCCGCCTCGACTCGCGTAACCCTAACATAGACAGTGTGGCGGTGGTGTCACGTGCTCGTCTCGGCGTCCGTCGTTGCTACCGCGATGACGTCCGCCTCGACTCGCGTAACCCTAAGTTAGACAGGGTGGCGGTGGTGTCACGTGCTCGTCTCGGCGTCCGTCGTTGCTACCGCGAAGACGTCCGCCTCGACTCGCGTAACCCTAAGTTAGACAGGGTGGCGGTGGTGTCACGTGCTCATCTCGGCGTCCGTCGTTGCTACCGCGATGACGTCCGCCTCGACTCGCGTAACCCTAAGTTAGACAGGGTGGCGGTGGTGTCACGTGCTCGTCTCGGCGTCCGTCGTTGCTACCGCGAAGACGTCCGCCTCGACTCGCGTAACCCTAAGTTAGACAGGGTGGCCGTGGTGTCACGTGCTCGTCTCGGCGTCCGTCGTCGCTACCGCGACGATGTCCGCCTCGACTCGCGTGACCCTAAGACAGGGTGGCAGTGGTGCCACGTGCTCGTCTCGGCGTCCGTCGTCGCTACCGCGACGACGTCCGCCTCGACTCGCGTCACCCTAAGTTAGACAGGGTGGCAGTGGTGTCACGTGCTCATCTCGGCGTTCGTCGTCGCTACCGCGATGCCGTCCGCCTCGACTCACGTAACCCTAAGATAGATAGGGTGCCAGTGGTGCCACGTGCTCGTCACGGCGTCCGTCGTCGCTACAGCGATGACGTCCGCCTCGACTCGTGTAGCCCTAAGTTAGACAGGGTGGCAGTGGTGTCGTGTGCTTGTTTTGGCGTCCGTCGTCGCTACCGCGACGACGTCCACCTCGACTTGCGTAACCCTAAGATAGACAGGGTGGCAGTGGTGTCACGTGCTCGTCTCGGCATCCGTCGTCGCTACCGCGACGACATCCGCCTCGACTCGCGTAACCCTAAGATAGACAGGGTGGCAGTGGTGTCACTTGCTCGTCTCGGCGTCCGTCGTCGCTACCGCGAAGACGTCCGCCTCGACTCACGTAACCCTAAGTTAGACAGGGTGGCAGTGGTGTCACGTGCTCGTCTCGGCGTCCGTCGTCGCTACCGCGACGACGTCCGCCTCGACTCGCGTGACCCTAAGACAGGGTGGCAGTGGTGCCACGTGCTCGTCTCGGCGTCCGTCGTCGCTACCGCGACGACGTCCGCCTCGACTCGGGTCACCCTAAGTTAGACAGGGTGGCGGTGGTGTCACGTGCTCGTCTCGGCGTCTGTCATCGCTACCGCGACGACGTCCGCCTCGACTCGCGTCACCCTAAGTTAGACTGGGTGGCGGTGGTGTCACGTGCTCGTCTCGGTGTCTGTCATCGCTACCGCGACGACGTCCGCCTCGACTCGCGTCACCCTAAGTTAGACAGGGTGGCCGTGGTGTCACGTGCTCGTCTCGGCGTCCGTCGTCGCTACCGCGACGACGTCCGCCTCGACTCGCGTAGCCCTAAGTTAGACAGGGTGGCAGTGGTGTGACGTGCTCGTCTCGGCGTCCGTCGTCGCTACCGCGACGACGTCCGCCTCGACTCGCGTCACCCTAAGTTAGACAGGGTGGCAGTGGTGTCACGTGCTCATCTCGGCGTTCGTCGTCGCTACCGCGATGACGTCCGCCTCGACTCACGTAACCCTAAGATAGATAGGGTGCCAGTGGTGCCACGTGCTCGTCACGGCGTCCGTCGTCGCTACAGCGATGACGTCCGCCTCGACTCGTGTAGCCCTAAGTTAGACAGGGTGGCAGTGGTGTCGTGTGCTTGTTTTGGCGTCCGTCGTCGCTACCGCGACGACGTCCACCTCGACTTGCGTAACCCTAAGATAGACAGGGTGGCAGTGGTGTCACGTGCTCGTCTCGGCATCCGTCGTCGCTACCGCGACGACATCCGCCTCGACTCGCGTAACCCTAAGATAGACAGGGTGGCAGTGGTGTCACTTGCTCGTCTCGGCGTCCGTCGTCGCTACCGCGAAGACGTCCGCCTCGACTCACGTAACCCTAAGTTAGACAGGGTGGCAGTGGTGTCACGTGCTCGTCTCGGCGTCCGTCGTCGCTACCGCGACGACGTCCGCCTCGACTCGCGTGACCCTAAGACAGGGTGGCAGTGGTGCCACGTGCTCGTCTCGGCGTCCGTCGTCGCTACCGCGACGACGTCCGCCTCGACTCGGGTCACCCTAAGTTAGACAGGGTGGCGGTGGTGTCACGTGCTCGTCTCGGCGTCTGTCATCGCTACCGCGACGACGTCCGCCTCGACTCGCGTCACCCTAAGTTACACTGGGTGGCGGTAGTGTCACGTGCTCGTCTCGGTGTCTGTCATCGCTACCGCGACGACGTCCGCCTCGACTCGCGTCACCCTAAGTTAGACAGGGTGGCCGTGGTGTCACGTGCTCGTCTCGGCGTCCGTCGTCGCTACCGCGACGACGTCCGCCTCGACTCGCGTAGCCCTAAGTTAGACAGGGTGGCAGTGGTGTGACGTGCTCGTCTCGGCGTCCGTCGTCACTACCGCGAAGACGTCCGCCTCGACTCGTGTAACCCTAAGTTAGACAAGGTGGCAGTGGTGTCACGTGCTCGTCTCGGCGTCCGTCGGCGCTACCGCGACGACGTCCGCCTAGACTCGCGTGACCCGAAGACAGGGTGGCAGTTGTGCCACGTGCTCGTCTCGGCGTCCGTCGTCGCTACCGCGACGATGTCCGCCTCGACTCGCGTCACCTTAAGTTAGACAGGGTGGCGGTGGTGTCACGTGCTCGTCTCGGCGTCCGTCATCGCTACCGCGACGACGTCCGCCTCGACTCGCGTCACCCTAAGTTAGACAGGGTGGCAGTGGTGTCACTTGCTCGTCTCGGCGTCCGTCGTCGCTACCGCGAAGACGTCCGCCTCGACTCACGTAACCCTAAGTTAGACAGGGTGGCAGTGGTGTCACGTGCTCGTCTCGGCGTCCGTCGTCGCTACCGCGACGACGTCCGCCTCAACTCGCGTGACCCTAAGACAGGGTGGCAGTGGTGCCACGTGCTCGTCTCGGCGTCCGTCGTCGCTACCGCGACGACGTCCGCCTCGACTCGGGTCACCCTAAGTTAGACAGGGTGGCGGTGGTGTCACGTGCTCGTCTCGGCGTCTGTCATCGCTACCGCGACGACGTCCGCCTCGACTCGCGTAACCCTAAGATAGCCAGGGTGGCAGTGGTGTCACGTGCTCGTCTCGGCGTCCGTCGTCGCTACCGCGACGACATCCGCCTCGACTCGCGTAACCCTAAGTTAGCCAGGGTGGCAGTGGTGTCACGTGCTCATCTCGGCGACCGTTGTCGCTACCGTGACGATGTCCGCCTTGACTCCCGTAACCCTAAGATAAACGGGGTCGCAGTGGTGTCACGTGCTCGTCTCGGCGTCCGTCGTCGCTACCGCGACGATGTCCGCCTCGACTCGCGTAACCCTAACATAGACAGTGTGGCGGTGGTGTCACGTGCTCGTCTCGGCGTCCGTCGTTGCTACCGCGATGACGTCCGCCTCGACTCGCGTAACCCTAAGTTAGACAGGGTGGCGGTGGTGTCACGTGCTCGTCTCGGCGTCCGTCGTTGCTACCGCGAAGACGTCCGCCTCGACTCGCGTAACCCTAAGTTAGACAGGGTGGCGGTGGTGTCACGTGCTCATCTCGGCGTCCGTCGTTGCTACCGCGATGACGTCCGCCTCGACTCGCGTAACCCTAAGTTAGACAGGGTGGCGGTGGTGTCACGTGCTCGTCTCGGCGTCCGTCGTTGCTACCGCGAAGACGTCCGCCTCGACTCGCGTAACCCTAAGTTAGACAGGGTGGCCGTGGTGTCACGTGCTCGTCTCGGCGTCCGTCGTCGCTACCGCGACGATGTCCGCCTCGACTCGCGTGACCCTAAGACAGGGTGGCAGTGGTGCCACGTGCTCGTCTCGGCGTCCGACGTCGCTACCGCGACGACGTCCGCCTCGACTCGCGTCACCCTAAGTTAGACAGGGTGGCAGTGGTGTCACGTGCTCATCTCGGCGTTCGTCGTCGCTACCGCGATGACGTCCGCCTCGACTCACGTAACCCTAAGATAGATAGGGTGCCAGTGGTGCCACGTGCTCGTCACGGCGTCCGTCGTCGCTACAGCGATGACGTCCGCCTCGACTCGTGTAGCCCTAAGTTAGACAGGGTGGCAGTGGTGTCGTGTGCTTGTTTTGGCGTCCGTCGTCGCTACCGCGACGACGTCCACCTCGACTTGCGTAACCCTAAGATAGACAGGGTGGCAGTGGTGTCACGTGCTCGTCTCGGCATCCGTCGTCGCTACCGCGACGACATCCGCCTTGACTCGCGTAACCCTAAGATAGACAGGGTGGCAGTGGTGTCACTTGCTCGTCTCGGCGTCCGTCGTCGCTACCGCGAAGACGTCCGCCTCGACTCACGTAACCCTAAGTTAGACAGGGTGGCAGTGGTGTCACGTGCTCGTCTCGGCGTCCGTCGTCGCTACCGCGACGACGTCCGCCTCGACTCGCGTGACCCTAAGACAGGGTGGCAGTGGTGCCACGTGCTCGTCTCGGCGTCCGTCGTCGCTACCGCGACGACGTCCGCCTCGACTCGGGTCACCCTAAGTTAGACAGGGTGGCGGTGGTGTCACGTGCTCGTCTCGGCGTCTGTCATCGCTACCGCGACGACGTCCGCCTCGACTCGCGTCACCCTAAGTTAGACAGGGTGGCCGTGGTGTCACGTGCTCGTCTCGGCGTCCGTCGTCGCTACCGCGACGACGTCCGCCTCGACTCGCGTAGCCCTAAGTTAGACAGGGTTGCAGTGGTGTGACGTGCTCGTCTCGGCGTCCGTCGTCGCTACCGCGAAGACGTCCGCCTCGACTCGTGTAACCCTAAGTTAGACAAGGTGGCAGTGGTGTCACGTGCTCGTCTCGGCGTCCGTCGGCGCTACCGCGACGACGTCCGCCTCGACTCGCGTGACCCTAAGACAGGGTGGCAGTTGTGCCACGTGCTCGTCTCGGCGTCCGTCGTCGCTACCGCGACGACGTCCGCCTCGACTCGCGTTACCTTAAGTTAGACAGGGTGGCGGTGGTGTCACGTGCTCGTCTCGGCGTCCGTCATCGCTACCGCGAGGACGTCCGCCTCGACTCGCGTCACCCTATGTTAGACAGGGTGGCAGTGGTGTCACGTGCTCATCTCGGCGTTCGTCGTCGCTACCGCGATGACGTCCGCCTCGACTCGCATAACGCTAAGATAGACAGGGTGGCGGTGGTGGCACGTGCTCATCTCGGCGTCCGTCGTCGCTACCGCGACGACGTCCGCCTCGACTCGCGTGACCCTAAGACAGGGTGGCCGCGGTGCCACGTGCTCGTCTCGGCGTCCGTCGTCGCTACCGTGAAGATGTCTGCCTTGACTCACGTAACACTAAGTTAGACAGGGTGGCAGTGGTGTCACGTGCTCGTCTCGGCGTCCGTCGTCGCTACCGCGACAACGTCCGCCTCGACTCGCGTGACCATAAGACAGGGTGGCAGTGGTGCCACGTGCTCGTCTCGGCGTCCATCGTCGCTACCGCGAGGATGTCCGCCTCGACTCGCGTCACCCAAAGTTAGACAGGGTGGCAGTGGTGTCACTTGCTCGTCTCGGCGTCCGTCGTCGCTACCGCGAAGACGTCCGCCTCGACTCACGTAACCCTAAGTTAGACAGGGTGGCAGTGGTGTCACGTGCTCGTCTCGGCGTCCGTCGTCGCTACCGCGACGACGTCCGCCTCAACTCGCGTGACCCTAAGACAGGGTGGCAGTGGTGCCACGTGCTCGTCTCGGCGTCCGTCGTCGCTACCGCGACGACGTCCGCCTCGACTCGGGTCACCCTAAGTTAGACAGGGTGGCGGTGGTGTCACGTGCTCGTCTCGGCGTCTGTCATCGCTACCGCGATGACGTCCGCCTCGACTCACGTCACCCTAAGTTAGACAGGGTGGCCGTGGTGTCACGTGCTCGTCTCGGCGTCCGTCGTCGCTACCGTGACGACGTCCGCCTCGACTCGCGTAGCCCTAAGTTAGACAGGGTTGCAGTGGTGTGACGTGCTCGTCTCGGCGTCCGTCGTCGCTACCGCGAAGACGTCCGCCTCGACTCGTGTAACCCTAAGTTAGACAAGGTGGCAGTGGTGTCACGTGCTCGTCTCGGCGTCCGTCGGCGCTACCGCGACGACGTCCGCCTCGACTCGCGTCACCTTAAGTTAGACAGGGTGGCGGTGGTGTCACGTGCTCGTCTCGGCGTCCGTCATCGCTACCGCGAGGACGTCCGCCTCGACTCGCGTCACCCTAAGTTAGACAGGGTGGCAGTGGTGTCACGTGCTCATCTCGGCGTTCGTCGTCGCTACCGCGATGACGTCCGCCTCGACTCGCATAACGCTAAGATAGACAGGGTGGCGGTGGTGGCACGTGCTCATCTCGGCGTCCGTCGTCGCTACCGCGACGACATCCGCCTCGACTCGCGTGACCCTAAGACAGGGTGGCCGCGGTGCCACGTGCTCGTCTCGGCGTCCGTCGTCGCTACCGCGAAGATGTCTGCCTTGACTCACGTAACACTAAGTTAGACAGGGTGGCAGTGGTGTCACGTGCTCGTCTTGGCGTCCATCATCGCTACCGCGACGACGTCCGCCTCGACTCGCGTGACCATAAGACAGGGTGGCAGTGGTGCCACGTGCTCGTCTCGGCGTCCATCGTCGCTACCGCGAGGATGTCCGCCTCGACTCGCGTCACCCAAAGTTAGACAGGGTGGCGGTGGTGTCACGTGCTCGTCTCGGCGTCCGTCGTCGCTACCGCGACGATGTCCGCCTCGACTCGCGTCACCCTAAGTTAGACAGGGTGGCAGTGGTGTCACGTGCACATCTCGGCGTTCGTCGTCGCTACCGCGATGACGTCCGCCTCGACTCGCGTAACCCTAAGTTAGACAGGGTGGCGGTGGTGTCACGTGCTCGTCTCGGCGTCCGTCATCGCTACCGCGATGACGTCCGCCTCGACTCGCGTCGCCCTAAGTTAGACAGGGTGGCAGTGGTGTCACGTGCTCGTCTCGGCGTCCGTCGGCGCTACCGCGACGACGTCCGCCTCGACTCGCGTGACCCTAAGACAGGGTGGCAGTGGTGCCACGTGCTCGTCTCGGCGTCCGTCATCGCTACCGCGACGACGTCCGCCTCGACTCGCGTCACCCTAAGTTAGACAGGGTGGCAGTGTTGTCACGTGCTCATCTCGGCGTTCGTCGTCGCTACCGCGATGACGTCCGCCTCGACTCGCGTAACCGTAAGTTAGATAGGGTGGCGGTGGTGTCACGTGCTCGTCTCGGCGTCCGTCATCGCTACCGCGACGACGTCCGCCTCGACTCGCGTCACCCTAAGTTAGACAGGGTGGCAGTGTTGTCACGTGCTCATCTCGGCGTTCATCGTCGCTACCGCGATGACGTCCGCCTCGATTCGCGTAACCCTAAGATAGACAGGGTGCCAGTGGTGCCACGTGCTCGTCACGGCGTCCGTCGTCGCTACCGCGAGGACGTCCGCCTCGACTCGGGTCACCCTAAGTTAGACAGGGTGGCGGTGGTGTCACGTGCTCGTCTCGGCGTCTGTCATCGCTACCGCGACGACGTCCGCCTCGACTCGCGTAACCCTAAGATAGCCAGGGTGGCAGTGGTGTCACGTGCTCGTCTCGGCGTCCGTCGTCGCTACCGCGACGACATCCGCCTCGACTCGCGTAACCCTAAGTTAGCCAGGGTGGCCGTGGTGTCACGTGCTCATCTCGGCGACCGTTGTCGCTACCGTGACGACGTCCGCCTTGACTCCCGTAACCCTAAGATAAACGGGGTCGCAGTGGTGTCACGTGCTCGTCTCGGCGTCCGTCGTCGCTACCGCGACGATGTCCGCCTCGACTCGCGTAACCCTAACATAGACAGTGTGGCGGTGGTGTCACGTGCTCGTCTCGGCGTCCGTCGTTGCTACCGCGATGACGTCCGCCTCGACTCGCGTAACCCTAAGTTAGACAGGGTGGCGGTGGTGTCACGTGCTCGTCTCGGCGTCCGTCGTTGCTACCGCGAAGACGTCCGCCTCGACTCGCGTAACCCTAAGTTAGACAGGGTGGCGGTGGTGTCACGTGCTCATCTCGGCGTCCGTCGTTGCTACCGCGATGACGTCCGCCTCGACTCGCGTAACCCTAAGTTAGACAGGGTGGCGGTGGTGTCACGTGCTCGTCTCGGCGTCCGTCGTTGCTACCGCGAAGACGTCCGCCTCGACTCGCGTAACCCTAAGTTAGACAGGGTGGCGGTGGTGTCACGTGCTCGTCTCGGCGTCCGTCGTCGCTACCGCGACGATGTCCGCCTCGACTCGCGTGACCCTAAGACAGGGTGGCAGTGGTGCCACGTGCTCGTCTCGGCGTCCGACGTCGCTACCGCGACGACGTCCGCCTCGACTCGCGTCACCCTAAGTTAGACAGGGTGGCAGTGGTGTCACGTGCTCATCTCGGCGTTCGTCGTCGCTACCGCGATGACGTCCGCCTCGACTCACGTAACCCTAAGATAGATAGGGTGCCAGTGGTGCCACGTGCTCGTCACGGCGTCCGTCGTCGCTACAGCGATGACGTCCGCCTCGACTCGTGTAGCCCTAAGTTAGACAGGGTGGCAGTGGTGTCGTGTGCTTGTTTTGGCGTCCGTCGTCGCTACCGCGACGACGTCCACCTCGACTTGCGTAACCCTAAGATAGACAGGGTGGCAGTGGTGTCACGTGCTCGTCTCGGCATCCGTCGTCGCTACCGCGACGACATCCGCCTTGACTCGCGTAACCCTAAGATAGACAGGGTGGCAGTGGTGTCACTTGCTCGTCTCGGCGTCCGTCGTCGCTACCGCGAAGACGTCCGCCTCGACTCACGTAACCCTAAGTTAGACAGGGTGGCAGTGGTGTCACGTGCTCGTCTCGGCGTCCGTCGTCGCTACCGCGACGACGTCCGCCTCGACTCGCGTGACCCTAAGACAGGGTGGCAGTGGTGCCACGTGCTCGTCTCGGCGTCCGTCGTCGCTACCGCGACGACGTCCGCCTCGACTCGGGTCACCCTAAGTTAGACAGGGTGGCGGTGGTGTCACGTGCTCGTCTCGGCGTCTGTCATCGCTACCGCGACGACGTCCGCCTCGACTCGCGTCACCCTAAGTTAGACAGGGTGGCCGTGGTGTCACGTGCTCGTCTCGGCGTCCGTCGTCGCTACCGCGACGACGTCCGCCTCGACTCGCGTAGCCCTAAGTTAGACAGGGTTGCAGTGGTGTGACGTGCTCGTCTCGGCGTCCGTCGTCGCTACCGCGAAGACGTCCGCCTCGACTCGTGTAACCCTAAGTTAGACAAGGTGGCAGTGGTGTCACGTGCTCGTCTCGGCGTCCGTCGGCGCTACCGCGACGACGTCCGCCTCGACTCGCGTGACCCTAAGACAGGGTGGCAGTTGTGCCACGTGCTCGTCTCGGCGTCCGTCGTCGCTACCGCGACGACGTCCGCCTCGACTCGCGTTACCTTAAGTTAGACAGGGTGGCGGTGGTGTCACGTGCTCGTCTCGGCGTCCGTCATCGCTACCGCGAGGACGTCCGCCTCGACTCGCGTCACCCTATGTTAGACAGGGTGGCAGTGGTGTCACGTGCTCATCTCGGCGTTCGTCGTCGCTACCGCGATGACGTCCGCCTCGACTCGCATAACGCTAAGATAGACAGGGTGGCGGTGGTGGCACGTGCTCATCTCGGCGTCCGTCGTCGCTACCGCGACGACGTCCGCCTCGACTCGCGTGACCCTAAGACAGGGTGGCCGCGGTGCCACGTGCTCGTCTCGGCGTCCGTCGTCGCTACCGTGAAGATGTCTGCCTTGACTCACGTAACACTAAGTTAGACAGGGTGGCAGTGGTGTCACGTGCTCGTCTCGGCGTCCGTCGTCGCTACCGCGACAACGTCCGCCTCGACTCGCGTGACCATAAGACAGGGTGGCAGTGGTGCCACGTGCTCGTCTCGGCGTCCATCGTCGCTACCGCGAGGATGTCCGCCTCGACTCGCGTCACCCAAAGTTAGACAGGGTGGCAGTGGTGTCACTTGCTCGTCTCGGCGTCCGTCGTCGCTACCGCGAAGACGTCCGCCTCGACTCACGTAACCCTAAGTTAGACAGGGTGGCAGTGGTGTCACGTGCTCGTCTCGGCGTCCGTCGTCGCTACCGCGACGACGTCCGCCTCAACTCGCGTGACCCTAAGACAGGGTGGCAGTGGTGCCACGTGCTCGTCTCGGCGTCCGTCGTCGCTACCGCGACGACGTCCGCCTCGACTCGGGTCACCCTAAGTTAGACAGGGTGGCGGTGGTGTCACGTGCTCGTCTCGGCGTCTGTCATCGCTACCGCGATGACGTCCGCCTCGACTCACGTCACCCTAAGTTAGACAGGGTGGCCGTGGTGTCACGTGCTCGTCTCGGCGTCCGTCGTCGCTACCGTGACGACGTCCGCCTCGACTCGCGTAGCCCTAAGTTAGACAGGGTTGCAGTGGTGTGACGTGCTCGTCTCGGCGTCCGTCGTCGCTACCGCGAAGACGTCCGCCTCGACTCGTGTAACCCTAAGTTAGACAAGGTGGCAGTGGTGTCACGTGCTCGTCTCGGCGTCCGTCGGCGCTACCGCGACGACGTCCGCCTCGACTCGCGTCACCTTAAGTTAGACAGGGTGGCGGTGGTGTCACGTGCTCGTCTCGGCGTCCGTCATCGCTACCGCGAGGACGTCCGCCTCGACTCGCGTCACCCTAAGTTAGACAGGGTGGCAGTGGTGTCACGTGCTCATCTCGGCGTTCGTCGTCGCTACCGCGATGACGTCCGCCTCGACTCGCATAACGCTAAGATAGACAGGGTGGCGGTGGTGGCACGTGCTCATCTCGGCGTCCGTCGTCGCTACCGCGACGACATCCGCCTCGACTCGCGTGACCCTAAGACAGGGTGGCCGCGGTGCCACGTGCTCGTCTCGGCGTCCGTCGTCGCTACCGCGAAGATGTCTGCCTTGACTCACGTAACACTAAGTTAGACAGGGTGGCAGTGGTGTCACGTGCTCGTCTTGGCGTCCGTCATCGCTACCGCGACGACGTCCGCCTCGACTCGCGTGACCATAAGACAGGGTGGCAGTGGTGCCACGTGCTCGTCTCGGCGTCCATCGTCGCTACCGCGAGGATGTCCGCCTCGACTCGCGTCACCCAAAGTTAGACAGGGTGGCGGTGGTGTCACGTGCTCGTCTCGGCGTCCGTCGTCGCTACCGCGACGATGTCCGCCTCGACTCGCGTCACCCTAAGTTAGACAGGGTGGCAGTGGTGTCACGTGCACATCTCGGCGTTCGTCGTCGCTACCGCGATGACGTCCGCCTCGACTCGCGTAACCCTAAGTTAGACAGGGTGGCGGTGGTGTCACGTGCTCGTCTCGGCGTCCGTCATCGCTACCGCGATGACGTCCGCCTCGACTCGCGTCGCCCTAAGTTAGACAGGGTGGCAGTGGTGTCACGTGCTCGTCTCGGCGTCCGTCGGCGCTACCGCGACGACGTCCGCCTCGACTCGCGTGACCCTAAGACAGGGTGGCAGTGGTGCCACGTGCTCGTCTCGGCGTCCGTCATCGCTACCGCGACGACGTCCGCCTCGACTCGCGTCACCCTAAGTTAGACAGGGTGGCAGTGTTGTCACGTGCTCATCTCGGCGTTCGTCGTCGCTACCGCGATGACGTCCGCCTCGACTCGCGTAACCGTAAGTTAGATAGGGTGGCGGTGGTGTCACGTGCTCGTCTCGGCGTCCGTCATCGCTACCGCGACGACGTCCGCCTCGACTCGCGTCACCCTAAGTTAGACAGGGTGGCAGTGTTGTCACGTGCTCATCTCGGCGTTCATCGTCGCTACCGCGATGACGTCCGCCTCGATTCGCGTAACCCTAAGATAGACAGGGTGCCAGTGGTGCCACGTGCTCGTCACGGCGTCCGTCGTCGCTACCGCGAGGACGTCCGCCTCGACTCGGGTCACCCTAAGTTAGACAGGGTGGCGGTGGTGTCACGTGCTCGTCTCGGCGTCTGTCATCGCTACCGCGACGACGTCCGCCTCGACTCGCGTAACCCTAAGATAGCCAGGGTGGCAGTGGTGTCACGTGCTCGTCTCGGCGTCCGTCGTCGCTACCGCGACGACATCCGCCTCGACTCGCGTAACCCTAAGTTAGCCAGGGTGGCCGTGGTGTCACGTGCTCATCTCGGCGACCGTTGTCGCTACCGTGACGACGTCCGCCTTGACTCCCGTAACCCTAAGATAAACGGGGTCGCAGTGGTGTCACGTGCTCGTCTCGGCGTCCGTCGTCGCTACCGCGACGATGTCCGCCTCGACTCGCGTAACCCTAACATAGACAGTGTGGCGGTGGTGTCACGTGCTCGTCTCGGCGTCCGTCGTTGCTACCGCGATGACGTCCGCCTCGACTCGCGTAACCCTAAGTTAGACAGGGTGGCGGTGGTGTCACGTGCTCGTCTCGGCGTCCGTCGTTGCTACCGCGAAGACGTCCGCCTCGACTCGCGTAACCCTAAGTTAGACAGGGTGGCGGTGGTGTCACGTGCTCATCTCGGCGTCCGTCGTTGCTACCGCGATGACGTCCGCCTCGACTCGCGTAACCCTAAGTTAGACAGGGTGGCGGTGGTGTCACGTGCTCGTCTCGGCGTCCGTCGTTGCTACCGCGAAGACGTCCGCCTCGACTCGCGTAACCCTAAGTTAGACAGGGTGGCGGTGGTGTCACGTGCTCGTCTCGGCGTCCGTCGTCGCTACCGCGACGATGTCCGCCTCGACTCGCGTGACCCTAAGACAGGGTGGCAGTGGTGCCACGTGCTCGTCTCGGCGTCCGTCGTCGCTACCGCGACGACGTCCGCCTCGACTCGCGTCACCCTAAGTTAGACAGGGTGGCAGTGGTGTCACGTGCTCATCTCGGCGTTCGTCGTCGCTACCGCGATGACGTCCGCCTCGACTCACGTAACCCTAAGATAGATAGGGTGCCAGTGGTGCCACGTGCTCATCACGGCGTCCGTCGTCGCTACAGCGATGACGTCCGCCTCGACTCGTGTAGCCCTAAGTTAGACAGGGTGGCAGTGGTGTCGTGTGCTTGTTTTGGCGTCCGTCGTCGCTACCGCGACGATGTCCACCTCGACTTGCGTAACCCTAAGATAGACAGGGTGGCAGTGGTGTCACGTGCTCGTCTCGGCATCCGTCGTCGCTACCGCGACGACATCCGCCTCGACTCGCGTAACCCTAAGATAGACAGGGTGGCAGTGGTGTCACTTGCTCGTCTCGGCGTCCGTCGTCGCTACCGCGAAGACGTCCGCCTCGACTCACGTAACCCTAAGTTAGACAGGGTGGCAGTGGTGTCACGTGCTCGTCTCGGCGTCCGTCGTCGCTACCGCGACGACGTCCGCCTCGACTCGCGTGACCCTAAGACAGGGTGGCAGTGGTGCCACGTGCTCGTCTCGGCGTCCGTCGTCGCTACCGCGACGACGTCCGCCTCGACTCGGGTCACCCTAAGTTAGACAGGGTGGCGGTGGTGTCACGTGCTCGTCTCGGCGTCTGTCATCGCTACCGCGACGACGTCCGCCTCGACTCGCGTCACCCTAAGTTAGACAGGGTGGCCGTGGTGTCACGTGCTCGTCTCGGCGTCCGTCGTCGCTACCGCGACGACGTCCGCCTCGACTCGCGTAGCCCTAAGTTAGACAGGGTGGCAGTGGTGTGACGTGCTCGTCTCGGCGTCCGTCGTCGCTACCGCGAAGACGTCCGCCTCGACTCGTGTAACCCTAAGTTAGACAAGGTGGCAGTGGTGTCACGTGCTCGTCTCGGCGTCCGTCGGCGCTACCGCGACGACGTCCGCCTCGACTCGCGTGACCCTAAGACAGGGTGGCAGTTGTGCCACGTGCTCGTCTCGGCGTCCGTCGTCGCTACCGCGACGACGTCCGCCTCGACTCGCGTCACCTTAAGTTAGACAGGGTGGCGGTGGTGTCACGTGCTCGTCTCGGCGTCCGTCATCGCTACCGCGACGACGTCCGCCTCGACTCGCGTCACCCTAAGTTAGACAGGGTGGCAGTGGTGTCACTTGCTCGTCTCGGCGTCCGTCGTCGCTACCGCGAAGACGTCCGCCTCGACTCACGTAACCCTAAGTTAGACAGGGTGGCAGTGGTGTCACGTGCTCGTCTCGGCGTCCGTCGTCGCTACCGCGACGACGTCCGCCTCAACTCGCGTGACCCTAAGACAGGGTGGCAGTGGTGCCACGTGCTCGTCTCGGCGTCCGTCGTCGCTACCGCGACGACGTCCGCCTCGACTCGGGTCACCCTAAGTTAGACAGGGTGGCGGTGGTGTCACGTGCTCGTCTCGGCGTCTGTCATCGCTACCGCGACGACGTCCGCCTCGACTCGCATCACCCTAAGTTAGACAGGGTGGCCGTGGTGTCACGTGCTCGTCTCGGCGTCCGTCGTCGCTACCGCGACGACGTCCGCCTCGACTCGCGTAGCCCTAAGTTAGACAGGGTTGCAGTGGTGTGACGTGCTCGTCTCGGCGTCCGTCGTCGCTACCGCGAAGACGTCCGCCTCGACTCGTGTAACCCTAAGTTAGACAAGGTGGCAGTGGTGTCACGTGCTCGTCTCGGCGTCCGTCGGCGCTACCGCGACGACGTCCGCCTCGACTCGCGTGACCCTAAGACAGGGTGGCAGTTGTGCCACGTGCTCGTCTCGGCGTCCGTCGTCGCTACCGCGACGACGTCCGCCTCGACTCGCGTCACCTTAAGTTAGACAGGGTGGCGGTGGTGTCACGTGCTCGTCTCGGCGTCCGTCATCGCTACCGCGAGGACGTCCGCCTCGACTCGCGTCACCCTAAGTTAGACAGGGTGGCAGTGGTGTCACGTGCTCATCTCGGCGTTCGTCGTCGCTACCGCGATGACGTCCGCCTCGACTCGCATAACGCTAAGATAGACAGGGTGGCGGTGGTGGCACGTGCTCATCTCGGCGTCCGTCGTCGCTACCGCGACGACGTCCGCCTCGACTCGCGTGACCCTAAGACAGGGTGGCCGCGGTGCCACGTGCTCGTCTCGGCGTCCGTCGTCGCTACCGCGAAGATGTCTGCCTTGACTCACGTAACACTAAGTTAGACAGGGTGGCAGTGGTGTCACGTGCTCGTCTCGGCGTCCGTCGTCGCTACCGCGACGACGTCCGCCTCGACTCGCGTGACCATAAGACAGGGTGGCAGTGGTGCCACGTGCTCGTCTCGGCGTCCATCGTCGCTACCGCGAGGATGTCCGCCTCGACTCGCGTCACCCAAAGTTAGACAGGGTGGCAGTGGTGTCACTTGCTCGTCTCGGCGTCCGTCGTCGCTACCGCGAAGACGTCCGCCTCGACTCACGTAACCCTAAGTTAGACAGGGTGGCAGTGGTGTCACGTGCTCGTCTCGGCGTCCGTCGTCGCTACCGCGACGACGTCCGCCTCAACTCGCGTGACCCTAAGACAGGGTGGCAGTGGTGCCACGTGCTCGTCTCGGCGTCCGTCGTCGCTACCGCGACGACGTCCGCCTCGACTCGGGTCACCCTAAGTTAGACAGGGTGGCGGTGGTGTCACGTGCTCGTCTCGGCGTCTATCATCGCTACCGCGATGATGTCCGCCTCGACTCGCGTCACCCTAAGTTAGACAGGGTGGCCGTGGTGTCACGTGCTCGTCTCAGCGTCCGTCGTCGCTACCGCGACGACGTCCGCCTCGACTCGCGTAGCCCTAAGTTAGACAGGGTTGCAGTGGTGTGACGTGCTCGTCTCGGCGTCCGTCGTCGCTACCGCGAAGACGTCCGCCTCGACTCGTGTACCCCTAAGTTAGACAAGGTGGCAGTGGTGTCACGTGCTCGTCTCGGCGTCCGTCGGCGCTACCGCGACGACGTCCGCCTCGACTCGCGTCACCTTAAGTTAGACAGGGTGGCGGTGGTGTCACGTGCTCGTCTCGGCGTCCGTCATCGCTACCGCGAGGACGTCCGCCTCGACTCGCGTCACCCTAAGTTAGACAGGGTGGCAGTGGTGTCACGTGCTCATCTCGGCGTTCGTCGTCGCTACCGCGATGACGTCCGCCTCGACTCGCATAACGCTAAGATAGACAGGGTGGCGGTGGTGGCACGTGCTCATCTCGGCGTCCGTCGTCGCTACCGCGACGACATCCGCCTCGACTCGCGTGACCCTAAGACAGGGTGGCCGCGGTGCCACGTGCTCGTCTCGGCGTCCGTCGTCGCTACCGCGAAGATGTCTGCCTTGACTCACGTAACACTAAGTTAGACAGGGTGGCAGTGGTGTCACGTGCTCGTCTTGGCGTCCGTCATCGCTACCGCGACGACGTCCGCCTCGACTCGCGTGACCATAAGACAGGGTGGCAGTGGTGCCACGTGCTCGTCTCGGCGTCCATCGTCGCTACCGCGAGGATGTCCGCCTCGACTCGCGTCACCCAAAGTTAGACAGGGTGGCGGTGGTGTCACGTGCTCGTCTCGGCGTCCGTCGTCGCTACCGCGACGATGTCCGCCTCGACTCGCGTCACCCTAAGTTAGACAGGGTGGCAGTGGTGTCACGTGCACATCTCGGCGTTCGTCGTCGCTACCGCGATGACGTCCGCCTCGACTCGCGTAACCCTAAGTTAGACAGGGTGGCGGTGGTGTCACGTGCTCGTCTCGGCGTCCGTCATCGCTACCGCGATGACGTCCGCCTCGACTCGCGTCGCCCTAAGTTAGACAGGGTGGCAGTGGTGTCACGTGCTCGTCTCGGCGTCCGTCGGCGCTACCGCGACGACGTCCGCCTCGACTCGCGTGACCCTAAGACAGGGTGGCAGTGGTGCCACGTGCTCGTCTCGGCGTCCGTCATCGCTACCGCGACGACGTCCGCCTCGACTCGCGTCACCCTAAGTTAGACAGGGTGGCAGTGTTGTCACGTGCTCATCTCGGCGTTCGTCGTCGCTACCGCGATGACGTCCGCCTCGACTCGCGTAACCGTAAGTTAGATAGGGTGGCGGTGGTGTCACGTGCTCGTCTCGGCGTCCGTCATCGCTACCGCGACGACGTCCGCCTCGACTCGCGTCACCCTAAGTTAGACAGGGTGGCAGTGTTGTCACGTGCTCATCTCGGCGTTCATCGTCGCTACCGCGATGACGTCCGCCTCGACTCGCGTAACCCTAAGATAGACAGGGTGCCAGTGGTGCCACGTGCTCGTCACGGCGTCCGTCGTCGCTACCGCGAGGACGTCCGCCTCGACTCGTGTAACCCTAAGATAGACAGGGTGCCAGTGGTGCCACGTGCTCGTCACGGCGTCCGTCGTCGCTACCGCGAGGACGTCCGCCTCGACTCGCATAGCCCTAAGTTAGACAGGGTGGAAGTGGTGTCACGTGCTCGTCTCGGCGTCCGTCGTCGCTACCGCGACGACGTCCGCCTCGACTTGCGTTACCCTAAGATAGACAGGGTGGCAGTGGTGTCACGTGCTCGTCTCGGCGTCCGTCGTCGCTACCGCGACGACGTCCGCCTCAACTCGCGTGACCCTAAGACAGGGTGGCAGTGGTGCCACGTGCTCGTCTCGGCGTCCGTCGTCGCTACCGCGACGACGTCCGCCTCGACTCGGGTCACCCTAAGTTAGACAGGGTGGCGGTGGTGTCACGTGCTCGTCTCGGCGTCTATCATCGCTACCGCGATGACGTCCGCCTCGACTCGCGTCACCCTAAGTTAGACAGGGTGGCCGTGGTGTCACGTGCTCGTCTCAGCGTCCGTCGTCGCTACCGCGACGACGTCCGCCTCGACTCGCGTCACCCTAAGTTACACAGGGTGGCGGTGGTGTCACGTGCTCGTCTCGGCGTCCGTCCTCGCTACCGCGACGACGTCTGCCTCGACTCGCGTCACCGTAAGTTAGACAGGGTGGCCGTGGTGTCACGTGCTCGTCTCGGCGTCCGTCGTCGCTACCGCGACGACGTCCGCCTCGACTCGCGTAGCCCTAAGTTAGACAGGGTGGCAGTGGTGTCACGTGCTCGTCTCGGCGTCCGTCGTCGCTACCGCGAAGACGTCCGCCTCGACTCGTGTAACCCTAAGTTAGACAAGGTGGCAGTGGTGTCACGTGCTCGTCTCGGCCTCCGTCGGCGCTACCGCGACGACTACCGCCTCGATTCGCGTGACCCTAAGACAGGGTGGCAGTTGTGCCACGTGCTCGTCTCGGCGTCCGTCGTCGCTACCGCGACGACGTCCGCCTCGACTCGCGTCACCATAAGTTAGACAGCGTGGCGGTGGTGTCACGTGCTCGTCTCGGCGTCCGTCATCGCTACCGCGACGACGTCCGCCTCGACTCGCGTCACCCTAAGTTAGACAGGGTGGCAGTGATGTCACGTGCTCATCTCGGCGTTCGTGGTCGCTACCGCGATGACGTCCGCCTCGACTCGCGTAACGCTAAGATAGACAGGGTGGCGGTGGTGGCACGTGCTCATCTCGGCGTCCGTCATCGCTACCGCGACGACGTCCTCCTCGACTCGCGTGACCCTAAGACAGGGTGGCCGCGGTGCCACGTGCTCGTCTCGGCGTCCGTCGTCGCTACCGCAAAGATGTCCGCCTTGACTCACGTAACACTAAGTTAGACAGGGTGGCAGTGGTGTCACGTGCTCGTCTTGGCGTCCGTCGTCGCAACCGCGACGACGTCCGCCTCGACTCGCGTGACCATAAGACAGGGTGGCAGTGGTGCCACGTGCTCGTCTCGGCGTCAATCGTCGCTACCGCGAGGACGTCCGCCTCGACTCGCGTAACCCTAAGATAGACAGGGTGCCAGTGGTGCCACGTGCTCGTCACGGTGTCCGTCGTCGCTACCGCGAGGACGTCCGCCTCGACTCGCGTAACCCTAAATTAGACAGGGTGGAAGTGGTGTCACGTGCTCGTCTCGGCGTCCGTCGTCGCTACCGCGACGACGTCTGCCTCGACTTGCGTAGCCCTAAGATAGACAGGGTGGCAGTGGTGTCACGTGCTCGTCTCGGCATCCGTCGTCGCTACCGCGACGACATCCGCCTCGACTCGCGTAACCCTAAGATAGACAGAGTGGCAGTGGTGTCACTTGCTCGTCTCGGCGTCCGTCGTCGCTACCGCGAAGACGTCTGCCTCGACTCGCGTAACCCTAAGTTAGACAGGGTGGCAGTGGTGTGACGTGCTCGTCTCGGCGTCCGTCGTCGCTACCGCGACGACGTCCGCCTCGACTCGCGTGACCCTAAGACAGGGTGGCAGTGGTGCCACGTGCTCGTCTCGGCGTCCGTCGTCGCTACCGCGACGACGTCCGCCTCGACTCGCGTCACCCTAAGTTAGACAGGGTGGCGGTGGTGTCACGTGCTCGTCTCGGCGTCCGTCATCGCTACCGCGACGTCGTCCGCCTCGACTCGCGTCACCCTAAGTTAGACAGGGTGGCCGTGGTGTCACGTGCTCGTCTCGGCGTCCATCGTCGCTACCGCGACGACGTCCGCCTCGACTCGCGTAGCCCTAAGTTAGACAGGGTGGCAGTGGTGTCACGTGCTCCTCTCGGCATCCGTCGTCGCTACCGCGAAGACGTCCGCCTCGACTCGTGTAACCCTAAGTTAGACAAGGTGGCAGTGGTGTCACGTGCTCGTCTCGGCGTCCGTCGGCGCTACCGCGACGACGTCCGCCTCGATTCGCGTGACCCTAAGACAGGGTGGCAGTTGTGCCACGTGCTCGTCTCGGCGTCCGTCGTCGCTACCGCAACGACGTCCGCCTCGACTCGCGTCACCCTAAGTTAGACAGGGTGGCGGTGGTGTCACGTGCTCGTCTCGGCGTCCGTCATCGCTACCGCGACGACGTCCGCCTCGACTCGCGTCACCCTAAGTTAGACAGGGTGGCAGTGGTGTCACGTGCTCGTGTCGGCGTCCGTCGTCGCTACCGCGATGACGTCCGCCTCGACTCGCGTGACCCTAAGACAGGGTGGCAGTGGTGCCACGTGCTCGTCTCGGCGTCAATCGTCGCTACCGCGAGGACGTCCGCCTCGACTCGCGTAACCCTAAGATAGACAGGGTGCCAGTGGTGCCACGTGCTCGTCACGGCGTCCGTCGTCGCTACCGCGAGGACGTCCGCCTCGACTCGCGTAACCCTAAATTAGACAGGGTGGAAGTGGTGTCACGTGCTCGTCTCGGCATCCGTCGTCGCTACCGCGACGACATCCGCCTCGACTCGCGTAACCCTAAGATAGACAGGGTGGCAGTGGTGTCACTTGCTCGTCTCGGCGTCCGTCGTCGCTACCGCGAAGACGTCCGCCTCGACTCGCGTAACCCTAAGTTAGACAGGGTGGCAGTGGTGTCACGTGCTCGTCTCGGCGTCCGTCGTCGCTACCGCGACGACGTCCGCCTCGACTCGCGTGACCCTAAGTTAGACAGGGTGGCAGTGGTGTCACGTGCTCGTCTCGGCGTCCGTCGTCGCTACCGCGACGACGTCCGCCTCGACTCGCATGACCCTAAGTAAGACAGGGTGGCAGTGGTGCCACGTGCTCGTCTCGGCGTCCGTCGTCGCTACCGCGACGACGTCCGCCTCGACTCGCGTCACCCTAAGTTAGACAGGGTGGCGGTGGTGTCACGTGCTCGTCTCGGCGTCCGTCATCGCTACCGCGACGACGTCCGCCTCGACTCGCGTCACCCTAAGTTAGACAGGGTGGCCGTGGTGTCACGTGCTCGTCTCGGCGTCCGTCGTCGCTACCGCGATGACGTCCGCCTCGACTCGCGTAGCCCTAAGTTAGACAGGGTGGCAGTGGTGTCACGTGCTCGTCTCGGCGTCCGTCGTCGCTACCGCGAAGACGTCCGCCTCGACTCGTGTAACACTAAGTTAGACAAGGTGGCAGTGGTGTCACGTGCTCGTCTCGGCGTCCGTCGGCGCTACCGCGACGACGTCCGCCTCGATTCGCGTGACCCTAAGACAGGGTGGCAGTTGTGCCACGTGCTCGTCTCGGCGTCCGTCGTCGCTACCGCGACGACGTCCGCCTCGACTCGCGTCACCCTAAGTTAGACAGGGTGGCGGTGGTGTCACGTGCTCGTCTCGGCGTCCGTCATCGCTACCGCGACGACGTCCGCCTCGACTCGCGTCACCCTAAGTTAGACAGGGTGGCCGTGGTGTCACATGCTCATCTCGGCGTTCGTCGTCGCTACCGCGATGACGTCCGCCTCGACTCGCGTAACGCTAAGATAGACAGGGTGGCGGTGGTGGCATGTGCTCATCTCGGCGTCCGTCGTCGCTACCGCGACGACGTCCGCCTCGACTCGCGTGACCCTAAGACAGGGTGGCCGCGGTGCCACGTGCTCGTCTCGGCGTCCGTCGTCGCTACCGCGAAGATGTCCGCCTTGACTCACGTAACACTAAGTTAGACAGGGTGGCAGTGGTGTCACGTGCTCGTCTCGGCGTCCGTCGTCGCAACCGCGACGACGTCCGCCTCGACTCGCGTGACCATAAGACAGGGTGGCAGTGGTGCCACGTGCTCGTCTCGGCGTCCATCGTCGCTACCGCGAGGACGTCCGCCTCGACTCGCGTCACCCAAAGTTAGACAGGGTGGCGGTGGTGTCACGTGCTCGTCTCGGCGTCCGTCGTCGCTACCGCGACGATGTCCGCCTCGACTCGCGTCACCCTAAGTTAGACAGGGTGGCAGTGGTGTCACGTGCTCGTCTTGGCGTCCGTCGTCGCAACCGCGACGACGTCCGCCTCGACTCGCGTGACCATAAGACAGGGTGGCAGTGGTGCCACGTGCTCGTCTCGGCGTCAATCGTCGCTACCGCGAGGACGTCCGCCTCGACTCGCGTAACCCTAAGATAGACAGGGTGCCAGTGGTGCCACGTGCTCGTCACGGTGTCCGTCGTCGCTACCGCGAGGACGTCCGCCTCGACTCGCGTAACCCTAAATTAGACAGGGTGGAAGTGGTGTCACGTGCTCGTCTCGGCGTCCGTCGTCGCTACCGCGACGACGTCTGCCTCGACTTGCGTAGCCCTAAGATAGACAGGGTGGCAGTGGTGTCACGTGCTCGTCTCGGCATCCGTCGTCGCTACCGCGACGACATCCGCCTCGACTCGCGTAACCCTAAGATAGACAGAGTGGCAGTGGTGTCACTTGCTCGTCTCGGCGTCCGTCGTCGCTACCGCGAAGACGTCTGCCTCGACTCGCGTAACCCTAAGTTAGACAGGGTGGCAGTGGTGTGACGTGCTCGTCTCGGCGTCCGTCGTCGCTACCGCGACGACGTCCGCCTCGACTCGCGTGACCCTAAGACAGGGTGGCAGTGGTGCCACGTGCTCGTCTCGGCGTCCGTCGTCGCTACCGCGACGACGTCCGCCTCGACTCGCGTCACCCTAAGTTAGACAGGGTGGCGGTGGTGTCACGTGCTCGTCTCGGCGTCCGTCATCGCTACCGCGACGTCGTCCGCCTCGACTCGCGTCACCCTAAGTTAGACAGGGTGGCCGTGGTGTCACGTGCTCGTCTCGGCGTCCATCGTCGCTACCGCGACGACGTCCGCCTCGACTCGCGTAGCCCTAAGTTAGACAGGGTGGCAGTGGTGTCACGTGCTCCTCTCGGCATCCGTCGTCGCTACCGCGAAGACGTCCGCCTCGACTCGTGTAACCCTAAGTTAGACAAGGTGGCAGTGGTGTCACGTGCTCGTCTCGGCGTCCGTCGGCGCTACCGCGACGACGTCCGCCTCGATTCGCGTGACCCTAAGACAGGGTGGCAGTTGTGCCACGTGCTCGTCTCGGCGTCCGTCGTCGCTACCGCAACGACGTCCGCCTCGACTCGCGTCACCCTAAGTTAGACAGGGTGGCGGTGGTGTCACGTGCTCGTCTCGGCGTCCGTCATCGCTACCGCGACGACGTCCGCCTCGACTCGCGTCACCCTAAGTTAGACAGGGTGGCAGTGGTGTCACGTGCTCGTGTCGGCGTCCGTCGTCGCTACCGCGATGACGTCCGCCTCGACTCGCGTGACCCTAAGACAGGGTGGCAGTGGTGCCACGTGCTCGTCTCGGCGTCAATCGTCGCTACCGCGAGGACGTCCGCCTCGACTCGCGTAACCCTAAGATAGACAGGGTGCCAGTGGTGCCACGTGCTCGTCACGGCGTCCGTCGTCGCTACCGCGAGGACGTCCGCCTCGACTCGCGTAACCCTAAATTAGACAGGGTGGAAGTGGTGTCACGTGCTCGTCTCGGCATCCGTCGTCGCTACCGCGACGACATCCGCCTCGACTCGCGTAACCCTAAGATAGACAGGGTGGCAGTGGTGTCACTTGCTCGTCTCGGCGTCCGTCGTCGCTACCGCGAAGACGTCCGCCTCGACTCGCGTAACCCTAAGTTAGACAGGGTGGCAGTGGTGTCACGTGCTCGTCTCGGCGTCCGTCGTCGCTACCGCGACGACGTCCGCCTCGACTCGCGTGACCCTAAGTTAGACAGGGTGGCAGTGGTGTCACGTGCTCGTCTCGGCGTCCGTCGTCGCTACCGCGACGACGTCCGCCTCGACTCGCATGACCCTAAGTAAGACAGGGTGGCAGTGGTGCCACGTGCTCGTCTCGGCGTCCGTCGTCGCTACCGCGACGATGTCCGCCTCGACTCGCGTCACCCTAAGTTAGACAGGGTGGCGGTGGTGTCACGTGCTCGTCTCGGCGTCCGTCATCGCTACCGCGACGACGTCCGCCTCGACTCGCGTCACCCTAAGTTAGACAGGGTGGCCGTGGTGTCACGTGCTCGTCTCGGCGTCCGTCGTCGCTACCGCGATGACGTCCGCCTCGACTCGCGTAGCCCTAAGTTAGACAGGGTGGCAGTGGTGTCACGTGCTCGTCTCGGCGTCCGTCGTCGCTACCGCGAAGACGTCCGCCTCGACTCGTGTAACACTAAGTTAGACAAGGTGGCAGTGGTGTCACGTGCTCGTCTCGGCGTCCGTCGGCGCTACCGCGACGACGTCCGCCTCGATTCGCGTGACCCTAAGACAGGGTGGCAGTTGTGCCACGTGCTCGTCTCGGCGTCCGTCGTCGCTACCGCGACGACGTCCGCCTCGACTCGCGTCACCCTAAGTTAGACAGGGTGGCGGTGGTGTCACGTGCTCGTCTCGGCGTCCGTCATCGCTACCGCGACGACGTCCGCCTCGACTCGCGTCACCCTAAGTTAGACAGGGTGGCCGTGGTGTCACATGCTCATCTCGGCGTTCGTCGTCGCTACCGCGATGACGTCCGCCTCGACTCGCGTAACGCTAAGATAGACAGGGTGGCGGTGGTGGCATGTGCTCATCTCGGCGTCCGTCGTCGCTACCGCGACGACGTCCGCCTCGACTCGCGTGACCCTAAGACAGGGTGGCCGCGGTGCCACGTGCTCGTCTCGGCGTCCGTCGTCGCTACCGCGAAGATGTCCGCCTTGACTCACGTAACACTAAGTTAGACAGGGTGGCAGTGGTGTCACGTGCTCGTCTCGGCGTCCGTCGTCGCAACCGCGACGACGTCCGCCTCGACTCGCGTGACCATAAGACAGGGTGGCAGTGGTGCCACGTGCTCGTCTCGGCGTCCATCGTCGCTACCGCGAGGACGTCCGCCTCGACTCGCGTCACCCAAAGTTAGACAGGGTGGCGGTGGTGTCACGTGCTCGTCTCGGCGTCCGTCGTCGCTACCGCGACGATGTCCGCCTCGACTCGCGTCACCCTAAGTTAGACAGGGTGGCAGTGGTGTCACGTGCACATCTCGGCGTTCGTCGTCGCTACCGCGATGACGTCCGCCTCGACTCGCGTAACCCTAAGTTAGACAGGGTGGCGGTGGTGTCACGTGCTCGTCTCGGCATCCGTCCTCGCTACCGCGACGACGTCCGCCTCGACTCGCGTCACCCTAAGTTAGACAGGGTGGCAGTGGTGTCACGTGCTCGTCTCGGCGTCCGTCGGCGCTACCGCGACGACGTCCGCCTCGACTCGCGTGACCCTAAGACAGGGTGGCAGTGGTGCCACGTGCTCGTCTCGGCGTCCGTCGTCGCTACCGTGACGACGTCCGCCTCGACTCGCGTCACCCTAAGTTAGACAGGGTGGCGGTGGTGTCACGTGCTCGTCTCGGCGTCCGTCATCGCTACCGCGACGACGTCCGCCTCGACTCGCGTCACCCTAAGTTAGACAGGGTGGCAGTGTTGTCACGTGCTCATCTCGGCGTTCGTCGTCGCTACCGCGATGACGTCCGCCTCGACTCGCGTAACCCTAAGTTAGACAGGGTGGCGGTGGTGTCACGTGCTCGTCTCGGCGTCCGTCCTCGCTACCGCGACGACGTCCGCCTCGACTCGCGTCACCCTAAGTTAGACAGGGTGGCAGTGTTGTCACGTGCTCATCTCGGCGTTCGTCATCGCTACCGCGATGACGTCCGCCTCGACTCGCGTAACCCTAAGATAGACAGGGTGCCAGTGGTGCCACGTGCTCGTCACGGCGTCCGTCGTCGCTACCGCGAGGACGTCCGCCTCGACTCGCCTAGCCCTAAGTTAGACAGGGTGGAAGTGGTGTCACGTGCTCGTCTCGGCGTCCGTCGTCGCTACCGCGACGACGTCCGCCTCGACTCGCGTGACCCTAAGACAGGGTGGCAGTGGTGCCACGTGCTCGTCTCGGCGTCCGTCGTCGCTACCGCGACGACGTCCGCCTCGAC
Organism: Elymus sibiricus; assembly: GCA_039707655.1. Taxonomy (NCBI): domain Eukaryota; kingdom Viridiplantae; phylum Streptophyta; class Magnoliopsida; order Poales; family Poaceae; genus Elymus; species Elymus sibiricus. The sequence continues at coordinate 192,610,498 of CM077676.1, read as the reverse complement.
TCGCGTCACCCTAAGTTAGACAGGGTGGCGGTGGTGGCATGTGCTCATCTCGGCGTCCGTCGTCGCTACCGCGACGACGTCCGCCTCGACTCGCGTGACCCTAAGACAGGGTGGCCGCGGTGCCACGTGCTCGTCTCGGCGTCCGTCGTCGCTACCGCGAAGATGTCCGCCTTGACTCACGTAACACTAAGTTAGACAGGGTGGCAGTGGTGTCACGTGCTCGTCTCGGCGTCCGTCGTCGCAACCGCGACGACGTCCGCCTCGACTCGCGTGACCATAAGACAGGGTGGCAGTGGTGCCACGTGCTCGTCTCGGCGTCCATCGTCGCTACCGCGAGGACGTCCGCCTCGACTCGCGTCACCCAAAGTTAGACAGGGTGGCGGTGGTGTCACGTGCTCGTCTCGGCGTCCGTCGTCGCTACCGCGACGATGTCCGCCTCGACTCGCGTCACCCTAAGTTAGACAGGGTGGCAGTGGTGTCACGTGCACATCTCGGCGTTCGTCGTCGCTACCGCGATGACGTCCGCCTCGACTCGCGTAACCCTAAGTTAGACAGGGTGGCGGTGGTGTCACGTGCTCGTCTCGGCATCCGTCCTCGCTACCGCGACGACGTCCGCCTCGACTCGCGTCACCCTAAGTTAGACAGGGTGGCAGTGGTGTCACGTGCTCGTCTCGGCGTCCGTCGGCGCTACCGCGACGACGTCCGCCTCGACTCGCGTGACCCTAAGACAGGGTGGCAGTGGTGCCACGTGCTCGTCTCGGCGTCCGTCGTCGCTACCGTGACGACGTCCGCCTCGACTCGCGTCACCCTAAGTTAGACAGGGTGGCGGTGGTGTCACGTGCTCGTCTCGGCGTCCGTCATCGCTACCGCGACGACGTCCGCCTCGACTCGCGTCACCCTAAGTTAGACAGGGTGGCAGTGTTGTCACGTGCTCATCTCGGCGTTCGTCGTCGCTACCGCGATGACGTCCGCCTCGACTCGCGTAACCCTAAGTTAGACAGGGTGGCGGTGGTGTCACGTGCTCGTCTCGGCGTCCGTCCTCGCTACCGCGACGACGTCCGCCTCGACTCGCGTCACCCTAAGTTAGACAGGGTGGCAGTGTTGTCACGTGCTCATCTCGGCGTTCGTCATCGCTACCGCGATGACGTCCGCCTCGACTCGCGTAACCCTAAGATAGACAGGGTGCCAGTGGTGCCACGTGCTCGTCACGGCGTCCGTCGTCGCTACCGCGAGGACGTCCGCCTCGACTCGCCTAGCCCTAAGTTAGACAGGGTGGAAGTGGTGTCACGTGCTCGTCTCGGCGTCCGTCGTCGCTACCGCGACGACGTCCGCCTCGACTCGCGTGACCCTAAGACAGGGTGGCAGTGGTGCCACGTGCTCGTCTCGGCGTCCGTCGTCGCTACCGCGACGACGTCCGCCTCGACTCGCGTCACCCTAAGTTAGACAGGGTGGCGGTGGTGTCACGTGCTCGTCACGGCGTCCGTCATCGCTACCGCGACGAAGTCCGCCTCGACTCGCGTCACCCTAAGTTAGACAGGGTGGCCGTGGTGTCACGTGCTCGTCTCGGCGTCCGTCGTCGCTACCGCGACGACGTCCGCCTCGACTCGCGTAGCCCTAAGTTAGACAGGGTGGCAGTGGTGTCACGTGCTCGTCTTGGCGTCCGTCGTCGCTACCGCGAAGACGTCCGCCTCGACTCGTGTAACCCTAAGTTAGACAAGGTGGCAGTGGTGTCACGTGCTCGTCTCGGCGTCCGTCGGCGCTACCGCGACGACGTCCGCCTCGACTCGCATGACCCTAAGACAGGGTGGCAGTGGTGCCACGTGCTCGTCTCGGCGTCTGTCGTCGCTACCGCGACGACGTCCGCCTCGACTCGCGTCACCCTAAGTTAGACAGGGTGGCAGTGGTGTCACGTGCTCGTCTCGGCGTCCGTCGTCGCTACCGCGAAGACGTCCGCCTCGACTCGTGTAACCCTAAGTTAGACAAGGTGGCAGTGGTGTCACGTGCTCGTCTCGGCGTCCGTCGGCGCTACCGCGACGACGTCCGCCTCGATTCGCGTGACCCTAAGACAGGGTGGCAGTTGTGCCACGTGCTCGTCTCGGCGTCCGTCGTCGCTACCGCGACGACGTCCGCCTCGACTCGCGTCACCCTAAGTTAGACAGGGTGGCGGTGGTGTCACGTGCTCGTCTCGGCGTCCGTCATCGCTACCGCGACGACGTCCGCCTCGACTCGCGTCACCCTAAGTTAGACAGGGTGGCCGTGGTGTCACATGCTCATCTCGGCGTTCGTCGTCGCTACCGCGATGACGTCCGCCTCGACTCGCGTAACGCTAAGATAGACAGGGTGGCGGTGGTGGCATGTGCTCATCTCGGCGTCCGTCGTCGCTACCGCGACGACGTCCGCCTCGACTCGCGTGACCCTAAGACAGGGTGGCCGCGGTGCCACGTGCTCGTCTCGGCGTCCGTCGTCGCTACCGCGAAGATGTCCGCCTTGACTCACGTAACACTAAGTTAGACAGGGTGGCAGTGGTGTCACGTGCTCGTCTCGGCGTCCGTCGTCGCAACCGCGACGACGTCCGCCTCGACTCGCGTGACCATAAGACAGGGTGGCAGTGGTGCCACGTGCTCGTCTCGGCGTCCATCGTCGCTACCGCGAGGACGTCCGCCTCGACTCGCGTCACCCAAAGTTAGACAGGGTGGCGGTGGTGTCACGTGCTCGTCTCGGCGTCCGTCGTCGCTACCGCGACGATGTCCGCCTCGACTCGCGTCACCCTAAGTTAGACAGGGTGGCAGTGGTGTCACGTGCACATCTCGGCGTTCGTCGTCGCTACCGCGATGACGTCCGCCTCGACTCGCGTAACCCTAAGTTAGACAGGGTGGCGGTGGTGTCACGTGCTCGTCTCGGCATCCGTCCTCGCTACCGCGACGACGTCCGCCTCGACTCGCGTCACCCTAAGTTAGACAGGGTGGCAGTGGTGTCACGTGCTCGTCTCGGCGTCCGTCGGCGCTACCGCGACGACGTCCGCCTCGACTCGCGTGACCCTAAGACAGGGTGGCAGTGGTGCCACGTGCTCGTCTCGGCGTCCGTCGTCGCTACCGTGACGACGTCCGCCTCGACTCGCGTCACCCTAAGTTAGACAGGGTGGCGGTGGTGTCACGTGCTCGTCTCGGCGTCCGTCATCGCTACCGCGACGACGTCCGCCTCGACTCGCGTCACCCTAAGTTAGACAGGGTGGCAGTGTTGTCACGTGCTCATCTCGGCGTTCGTCGTCGCTACCGCGATGACGTCCGCCTCGACTCGCGTAACCCTAAGTTAGACAGGGTGGCGGTGGTGTCACGTGCTCGTCTCGGCGTCCGTCCTCGCTACCGCGACGACGTCCGCCTCGACTCGCGTCACCCTAAGTTAGACAGGGTGGCAGTGTTGTCACGTGCTCATCTCGGCGTTCGTCATCGCTACCGCGATGACGTCCGCCTCGACTCGCGTAACCCTAAGATAGACAGGGTGCCAGTGGTGCCACGTGCTCGTCACGGCGTCCGTCGTCGCTACCGCGAGGACGTCCGCCTCGACTCGCCTAGCCCTAAGTTAGACAGGGTGGAAGTGGTGTCACGTGCTCGTCTCGGCGTCCGTCGTCGCTACCGCGACGACGTCCGCCTCGACTCGCGTGACCCTAAGACAGGGTGGCAGTGGTGCCACGTGCTCGTCTCGGCGTCCGTCGTCGCTACCGCGACGACGTCCGCCTCGACTCGCGTCACCCTAAGTTAGACAGGGTGGCGGTGGTGGCATGTGCTCATCTCGGCGTCCGTCGTCGCTACCGCGACGACGTCCGCCTCGACTCGCGTGACCCTAAGACAGGGTGGCCGCGGTGCCACGTGCTCGTCTCGGCGTCCGTCGTCGCTACCGCGAAGATGTCCGCCTTGACTCACGTAACACTAAGTTAGACAGGGTGGCAGTGGTGTCACGTGCTCGTCTCGGCGTCCGTCGTCGCAACCGCGACGACGTCCGCCTCGACTCGCGTGACCATAAGACAGGGTGGCAGTGGTGCCACGTGCTCGTCTCGGCGTCCATCGTCGCTACCGCGAGGACGTCCGCCTCGACTCGCGTCACCCAAAGTTAGACAGGGTGGCGGTGGTGTCACGTGCTCGTCTCGGCGTCCGTCGTCGCTACCGCGACGATGTCCGCCTCGACTCGCGTCACCCTAAGTTAGACAGGGTGGCAGTGGTGTCACGTGCACATCTCGGCGTTCGTCGTCGCTACCGCGATGACGTCCGCCTCGACTCGCGTAACCCTAAGTTAGACAGGGTGGCGGTGGTGTCACGTGCTCGTCTCGGCATCCGTCCTCGCTACCGCGACGACGTCCGCCTCGACTCGCGTCACCCTAAGTTAGACAGGGTGGCAGTGGTGTCACGTGCTCGTCTCGGCGTCCGTCGGCGCTACCGCGACGACGTCCGCCTCGACTCGCGTGACCCTAAGACAGGGTGGCAGTGGTGCCACGTGCTCGTCTCGGCGTCCGTCGTCGCTACCGTGACGACGTCCGCCTCGACTCGCGTCACCCTAAGTTAGACAGGGTGGCGGTGGTGTCACGTGCTCGTCTCGGCGTCCGTCATCGCTACCGCGACGACGTCCGCCTCGACTCGCGTCACCCTAAGTTAGACAGGGTGGCAGTGTTGTCACGTGCTCATCTCGGCGTTCGTCGTCGCTACCGCGATGACGTCCGCCTCGACTCGCGTAACCCTAAGTTAGACAGGGTGGCGGTGGTGTCACGTGCTCGTCTCGGCGTCCGTCCTCGCTACCGCGACGACGTCCGCCTCGACTCGCGTCACCCTAAGTTAGACAGGGTGGCAGTGTTGTCACGTGCTCATCTCGGCGTTCGTCATCGCTACCGCGATGACGTCCGCCTCGACTCGCGTAACCCTAAGATAGACAGGGTGCCAGTGGTGCCACGTGCTCGTCACGGCGTCCGTCGTCGCTACCGCGAGGACGTCCGCCTCGACTCGCCTAGCCCTAAGTTAGACAGGGTGGAAGTGGTGTCACGTGCTCGTCTCGGCGTCCGTCGTCGCTACCGCGACGACGTCCGCCTCGACTCGCGTGACCCTAAGACAGGGTGGCAGTGGTGCCACGTGCTCGTCTCGGCGTCCGTCGTCGCTACCGCGACGACGTCCGCCTCGACTCGCGTCACCCTAAGTTAGACAGGGTGGCGGTGGTGTCACGTGCTCGTCACGGCGTCCGTCATCGCTACCGCGACGAAGTCCGCCTCGACTCGCGTCACCCTAAGTTAGACAGGGTGGCCGTGGTGTCACGTGCTCGTCTCGGCGTCCGTCGTCGCTACCGCGACGACGTCCGCCTCGACTCGCGTAGCCCTAAGTTAGACAGGGTGGCAGTGGTGTCACGTGCTCGTCTTGGCGTCCGTCGTCGCTACCGCGAAGACGTCCGCCTCGACTCGTGTAACCCTAAGTTAGACAAGGTGGCAGTGGTGTCACGTGCTCGTCTCGGCGTCCGTCGGCGCTACCGCGACGACGTCCGCCTCGACTCGCATGACCCTAAGACAGGGTGGCAGTGGTGCCACGTGCTCGTCTCGGCGTCTGTCGTCGCTACCGCGACGACGTCCGCCTCGACTCGCGTCACCCTAAGTTAGACAGGGTGGCAGTGGTGTCACGTGCTCGTCTCGGCGTCCGTCGTCGCTACCGCGAAGACGTCCGCCTCGACTCGTGTAACCCTAAGTTAGACAAGGTGGCAGTGGTGTCACGTGCTCGTCTCGGCGTCCGTCGGCGCTACCGCGACGACGTCCGCCTCGATTCGCGTGACCCTAAGACAGGGTGGCAGTTGTGCCACGTGCTCGTCTCGGCGTCCGTCGTCGCTACCGCGACGACGTCCGCCTCGACTCGCGTCACCCTAAGTTAGACAGGGTGGCAGTGTTGTCACGTGCTCATCTCGGCGTTCGTCGTCGCTACCGCGATGACGTCCGCCTCGACTCGCGTAACCCTAAGTTAGACAGGGTGGCGGTGGTGTCACGTGCTCGTCTCGGCGTCCGTCATCGCTACCGCGACGACGTCCGCCTCGACTCGCGTCACCCTAGGTTAGACAGGGTGGCAGTGTTGTCACGTGCTCATCTCGGCGTTCGTCGTCGCTACCGTGATGACGTCCGCCTCGACTCGCGTAACCCTAAGATAGACAGGGTGCCAGTGGTGCCACGTGCTCGTCACGGCGTCCGTCGTCGCTACCGCGACGACGTCCGCCTCGACTCGCGTCACCCTAAGTTAGACAGGGTGGCGGTGGTGTCACGTGCTCGTCTCGGCGTCCGTCATCGCTACCGCGACGACGTCCGCCTCGACTCGCGTCACCCTAAGTTAGACAGGGTGGCAGTGTTGTCACGTGCTCATCTCGGCGTTCGTCGTCGCTACCGCGATGACGTCCGCCTCGACTCGCGTAACCCTAAGTTAGACAGGGTGGCGGTGGTGTCACGTGCTCGTCTCGGCGTCCGTCATCGCTACCGCGACGACGTCCGCCTCGACTCGCGTCACCCTAGGTTAGACAGGGTGGCAGTGTTGTCACGTGCTCATCTCGGCGTTCGTCGTCGCTACCGTGATGACGTCCGCCTCGACTCGCGTAACCCTAAGTTAGACAGGGTGCCAGTGGTGCCACGTGCTCGTCACGGCGTCCGTCGTCGCTACCGCGAGGACGTCCGCCTCGACTCGCATAGCCCTAAGTTAGACAGGGTGGAAGTGGTGTCACGTGCTCGTCTCGGCGTCCGTCGTCGCTACCGCGACGATGTCCGCCTCGACTCGCGTGACCCTAAGACAGGGTGGCAGTGGTGCCACGTGCTCGTCTCGGCGTCCGTCGTCGCTACCGCGACGACGTCCGCCTCGACTCGCGTCACCCTAAGTTAGACAGGGTGGCGGTGGTGTCACGTGCTCGTCACGGCGTCCGTCATCGCTACAGCGACGAAGTCCGCCTCGACTCGCGTCACCCTAAGTTAGACAGGGTGGCCGTGGTGTCACGTGCTCGTCTCGGCGTCCGTCGTCGCTACCGCGACGACGTCCGCCTCGACTCGCGTAGCCCTAAGTTAGACAGGGTGGCAGTGGTTTCACGTGCTCGTCTCGGCGTCCGTCGTCGCTACCGCGAAGACGTCCGCCTCGACTCGTGTAACCCTAAGTTAGACAAGGTGGCAGTGGTGTCACGTGCTCGTCTCGGCGTCCGTCGGCGCTACCGCGACGACGTCCGCCTCGACTCGCGTGACCCTAAGACAGGGTGGCAGTGGTGCCACGTGCTCGTCTCGGCGTCTGTCGTCGCTACCGCGACGACGTCCGCCTCGACTCGCGTCACCCTAAGTTAGACAGGGTGGCAGTGGTGTTACGTGCTCGTCTCGGCGTCCGTCGTCGCTACCGCGAAGACGTCCGCCTCGACTCGTGTAACCCTAAGTTAGACAAGGTGGCAGTGGTGTCACGTGCTCGTCTCGGCGTCCGTCGGCGCTACCGCAACGACGTCCGCCTCGATTCGCGTGACCCTAAGACAGGGTGGCAGTTGTGCCACGTGCTCGTCTCGGCGTCCGTCGTCGCTACCGCGACGACGTCCGCCTCGACTCGCGTCACCCTAAGTTAGACAGGGTGGCGGTGGTGTCACGTGCTCGTCTCGGCGTCCGTCCTCGCTACCGCGACGACGTCCGCCTCGACTCGCGTCACCCTAAGTTAGACAGGGAGGCGGACGCCGAGACGAGCACGTGACACCACTGCCACCCTGTCTAACTTAGTGTTACGTGAGTCAAGGCGGTCATCTTCGCGGTAGCGACGACGGACGCCGAGACGAGCACGCGGCACCGCTGCCACCCTGTCTTAGGGTCACGCGAGTCGAGGTGGACGTCGTCGTGGTAGCGACGACGGACGCCGAGATGAGCACGTGATACCACCACCACCCTGTCTATCTTAGGGTTACGCGAGTCGAGGCGGACGTCATCGCGGTAGCGACGACGGACGCCGAGACGAGCACGTGAGAACACCGCCACCCTGTCTATCTTAGGGTTACGCGAGTCGAGGCGGACATCGTCGCGGTAGTGACGACGGACGCCGAGACGAGCACGTGACACCACTGCCACCCTGTCTAACTTTGGGTTACGCGAGTCGAGGCGGACGTCATCGCGGTAGCGACAACGGAGGCCGAGACGAGCACGTGACAACACTGCCACCCTGGCTAACTTAGGGTTACGCGAGTCGAGGCGGACGTCGTCGCGGTAGCGACGACGGACGCCGACACGAGCACGTGACACCACCGCCACCCTGTCTAACTTAGGGTTACGCGAGTCGAGGCGGACATCGTCGCGGTAGTGACGACGGATGCCGAGACGAGCACGTGACACCACTGCCACCCTGTCTAACTTTGGGTTACGCGAGTCGAGGCGGACGTCGTCGTGGTAGCGACGACGGACGCCGAGACGAGCACGTGACAACACTGCCACCCTGGCTAACTTAGGGTTACGCGAGTCGACGCGGACGTCGTCGCGGTAGCGACGACGGACGCCAAGACGAGCACGTGACACCACTGCCACCCTGACTAACTTAGGGTTACGCGAGTCGAGGCGGACATCGTCGCGGTAGCGATGACAGAAGCCGACACGAGCACGTGACACCACCGCCACCCTGTCTAACTTAGGGTTAAGCGAGTCGAGGTGGACGTCGAGACGAGCATGTGACACCACTGCCACCCTGTCTAACTTAGGGTTACGCGAGTCGAGGAAGATGTCTTCGCGGTAGCGACGACGGACGCCGAGACGAGCACGTGGCACCGCTGCCACCCTGTCTTAGGGACACGCGAGTCGAGGTGGACGTCGTCGTGGTAGCGACGACGGACGCCGAGATGAGCACGTGACACCACCACCACCCTGTCTATATTAGGGTTACGCGAGTCGAGGCGGACGTCATCGCGGTAGCGACGACGGACGCCGAGACGAGCACGTGACACCACCGCCACCCTGTCTAACTTAGGGTTATGCGAGTCGAGGCGGACGTCGTCGCGGTAGCGACGATGGAGGCCGAGACGAGCACGTGACACCACCGCCACCCTGTTTATCCTAGGGTTACGCGAGTCGAGGCGGACGTCGTTGCGGTAGCGACGACAGACGCCTAGACGAGCACGTGACACCACTGCCACCCTGGCTATCTTAGGGTTATGCGAGTCGAGGCGGACGTCGTCGCGGTAGCGACGGCGGACGCCGAGACGAGCACGTGACACCACCGCCACCCTGTCTATCTTAGGGTTACGCGAGTCGAGGCAGACATCGTCGCGGTAGTGACGACGGACGCCGAGACGAGCACGTGACACCATTGCCACCCTGTCTAACTTTGGGTTACGCGAGTCGAGGCGGACGTCGTCGCGGTAGCGACGACGGACGCCGAGACGAGCACGTGACAACACTGCCACCCTGGCTAACTTAGGGTTACGCGAGTCGAGGCGGACGTCGTCGCGGTAGCGACGACGGACACCAAGACGAGCACGTGACACCACTGCCACCCTGTCTAACTTAGGGTTACGCGAGTCGAGGCGGACATCGTCGCGGTAGCGATGACAGACGCCGACACGAGCACGTGACACCACCGCCACCCTGTCTAACTTAGGGTTAAGCGAGTCGAGGCGGACGTCGAGACGAGCACGTGACACCACTGCCACCCTGTCTAACTTAGGGTTACGCGAGTCGAGGAAGATGTCTTCGCGGTAGCGACGACGGACGCCGAGACGAGCACGCGGCACCGCTGCCACCCTGTCTTAGGGTCACGCGAGTCGAGGTGGACGTCGTCGTGGTAGCGACGACGGACGCCGAGATGAGCACGTGATACCACCACCACCCTGTCTATCTTAGGGTTACGCGAGTCGAGGCGGACGTCATCGCGGTAGCGACGACGGACGCCGAGACGAGCACGTGAGAACACCGCCACCCTGTCTATCTTAGGGTTACGCGAGTCGAGGTGGACATCGTCGCGGTAGTGACGACGGACGCCGAGACGAGCACGTGACACCACTGCCACCCTGTCTAACTTTGGGTTACGCGAGTCGAGGCGGACGTCGTCGCGGTAGCGACGACGGACGCCGAGACGAGCACGTGACAACACTGCCACCCTGGCTAACTTAGGGTTACGCGAGTCGAGGCGGACGTCGTCGCGGTAGCGACGACGGACGCCGACACGAGCACGTGACACCACCGCCACCCTGTCTAACTTAGGGTTATGCGAGTCGAGGCGGACATCGTCGCGGTAGTGACGACGGACGCCGAGACGAGCACGTGACAACACTGCCACCCTGGCTAACTTAGGGTTACGCGAGTCGAGGCGGACGTCGTCGCGGTAGCGACGACGGACGCCAAGACGAGCACGTGACACCACTGCCACCCTGACTAACTTAGGGTTACGCGAGTCGAGGCGGACATCGTCGCGGTAGCGATGACAGACACCGACACGAGCACGTGACACCACCGCCACCCTGTCTAACTTAGGGTTAAGCGAGTCGAGGCGGACGTCGAGACGAGCATGTGACACCACTGCCACCCTGTCTAACTTAGGGTTACGCGAGTGGAGGAAGATGTCTTCGCGGTAGCGACGACGGACGCCGAGACGAGCACGTGGCACCGCTGCCACCCTGTCTTAGGGTCACGCGAGTCGAGGTGGACGTCGTCGTGGTAGCGACGACGGACGCCGAGATGAGCACGTGACACCACCACCACCCTGTCTATATTAGGGTTACGCGAGTCGAGGCGGACGTCATCGCGGTGGCGACGACGGACGCCGAGACGAGCACGTGAGAACACCGCCACCCTGTCTATCTTAGGGTTACGCGAGTCGAGGCAGACATCGTCGCGGTAGTGACGACGGACGCCGAGACGAGCACGTGACACCACTGCCACCCTGTCTAACTTTGGGTTACGCGAGTCGAGGCGGACGTCGTCGCGGTAGCGATGACGGACGCCGAGACGAGCACGTGACAACACTGCCACCCTGGCTAACTTAGGGTTACGCGAGTCGAGGCGGACGTCGTCGCGGTAGCGACGACGGACGCCGACACGAGCACGTGACACCACCGCCACCCTGTCTAACTTAGGGTTACGCGAGTTGAGGCGGACGTCGAGACGAGCACGTGACACCACTGCCACCCTGTCTAACTTAGGGTTACGCCAGTCGAGGGGGACGTCTTCGCGGTAGCGACGACGGACGCCGAGACGAGCACGTGGCACCGCTGCCACCCTGTCTTAGGGTCACGCGAGTCGAGGTGGACGTCGTCGTGGTAGCGACGACGGACGCCGAGATGAGCACGTGACACCACCACCACCCTGTCTATCTTAGGGTTATGCGAGTCGAGGCGGACGTCATCGCGGTAGCGACGACGGACGCCGAGACGAGCACGTGAGAACACCGCCACCCTGTCTAACTTTGGGTTACGCGAGTCGAGGCGGACGTCGTCGCGGTAGCGACGACGGACGCCGAGACGAGCACGTGACAACACTGCCACCCTGGCTAACTTAGGGTTACGCGAGTCGAGGCGGACGTCGTCGCGGTAGCGACGACGGACGCCGACACTAGCACGTGACACCACCGCCACCCTGTCTAACTTAGGGTTACGCGAGTTGAGGCGGACGTCGAGACGAGCACGTGACACCACTGCCACCCTGTCTAACTTAGGGTTACGCAAGTCGAGCGGGACGTCTTCGCGGTAGCGACGACGGACGCCGAGACGAGCACGTGGCACCGCTGCCACCCTGTCTTAGGGTCACGCGAGTCGTGGTGGACGTCGTCGTGGTAGCGACGACGGACGCCGAGAGGAGCACGTGACACCACCACCACCCTGTCTATCTTAGCGTTACGCGAGTCGAGCCGAACGTCGTCGCTGTAGCGACGACGGACGCCGAGGCGAGCACGTGAGACCACCGCCACCCTGTATATCTTAGCGTTACGCTAGTCGAGGCGGACGTCGTCGCGGTAGCTACGACGGACGCCGAGAAGAGCACGTGACACCACCGCCACCCTGTCTAACTTAGGGTTATGCGAGTCGAGGCGGATGTCGTCGCGGTAGCGACGACGGACGCCGAGACGAGCACGTGACACCACCGCCACCCTGTCTAACTTAGGGTTACGCGTGTCGAGTCGGACGTCGTCGCGGTAGCGACGACGGACGCCGACACGAGCATGTGACACCACCGCCACCCTGTCTAACTTAGGGTTACGCGAGTTGAGGCGGACGTCGAGACGAGCACGTGACACCACTGCCACCCTGTCTAACTTAGGGTTACGCAAGTCGAGGGGGACGTCTTCGCGGTAGCGACGACGGACGCCGAGACGAGCACGTGGCACCGCTGCCACCCTGTCTTAGGGTCACGCGAGTCGAGGTGGACGTCGTCGTGGTAGCGACGACGGACGCCGAGATGAGCACGTGACACCACCACCACCCTGTCTATCTTAGCGTTACGCGAGTCGAGCCGAACGTCGTCGCTGTAGCGACGACGGACGCCGAGGCGAGCACGTGACACCACCGCCACCCTGTATATCTTAGCGTTACGCGAGTCGAGGCGGACGTCGTCGCGGTAGCTACGATGGACGCCGAGACGAGCACGTGACACCACCGCCACCCTGTCTAACTTAGGGTTAAGCGAGTCGAGGCGGACGTCATCGCGGTAGCGACGACGGACGCCGGGACGAGCACGTGACAACACCGCCACCCTGTCTATCTTAGGGTTACGCGAGTCGAGGCGGACATCGTCGCGGTAGCGACGACGGACGCCGAGACGAGCACGTGACACCAATGCCTCCCTGTCTAACTTAGGGTTACGCGAGTCGAGGCGGACGTCGTCGCGGTAGCGACGACGGACGCCGAGACGAGCACGTAACAACACTGCCACCCTGGCTAACTTAGGGTTACGCGAGTCGAGGCAGACGTCGTCGCGGTAGCGACGACGGACGCCGAGACGAGCACGTGACACCACTGCCACCCAGTCTAACTTAGGGTTACGCGAGTCGAGGCGGACGTCGTCGCGGTAGCGACGACGGACGCCGAGACGAGCACGTGACACCACCGCCACCCTGTCTAACTTAGGGTTAGGCGAGTCGAGGCGGACGTCGTCGCGGTAGCGACGACGGACGCCGAGACGAGCACGTGACACCACCGCCACCCTGTCTAACTTAGGGTTACGCGAGTCGAGGCGGAGATCGTCGCGGTAGCGACGACGGACGCCGAGACGAGCACGTGACACCACCGCCACCCTGTCTAACTTAGGGTTACGCGTGTCGAGTCGGACGTCGTCGCGGTAGCGACGACGGACGCCGACACGAGCACGTGACACCACCGCCACCCTGTCTAACTTAGGGTTACGCGAGTTGAGGCGGACGTCGAGACGAGCACGTGACACCACTGCCACCCTGTCTAACTTAGGGTTACGCAAGTCGAGGGGGACGTCTTCGCGGTAGCGACGACGGACGCCGAGACGAGCACGTGGCACCGCTGCCACCCTGTCTTAGGGTCACGCGAGTCGAGGTGGACGTCGTCGTGGTAGCGACGACGGACGCCGAGATGAGCACGTGACACCACCACCACCCTGTCTATCTTAGCGTTACGCGAGTCGAGCCGAACGTCGTCGCTGTAGCGACGACGGACGCCGAGGCGAGCACGTGACACCACCGCCACCCTGTATATCTTAGCGTTACGCGAGTCGAGGCGGACGTCGTCGCGGTAGCTACGACGGACGCCGAGACGAGCACGTGACACCACCGCCACCCTGTCTAACTTAGGGTTAAGCGAGTCGAGGCGGACGTCATCGCGGTAGCGACGACGGACGCCGAGACGAGCACGTGACAACACCGCCACCCTGTCTATCTTAGGGTTACGCGAGTCGAGGCGGACATCGTCGCGGTAGCGACGACGGACGCCGAGACGAGCACGTGACACCAATGCCTCCCTGTCTAACTTAGGGTTACGCGAGTCGAGGCGGACGTCGTCGCGGTAGCGACGACGGACGCCGAGACGAGCACGTGACAACACTGCCACCCTGGCTAACTTAGGGTTACGCGAGTCGAGGCGGACGTCGTCGCGGTAGCGACGACGGACGCCGAGATGAGCACGTGACACCACCGCCACCCTGTCTAACTTAGGGTTACGCGAGTCGAGGCGGACGTCGTCGCGGTAGCGACGACGGACGCCGAGACGAGCACGTGACACCACCGCCACCCTGTCTAACTTAGGGTTACGCGTGTCGAGTCGGACGTCGTCGCGGTAGCGACGACGGACGCCGACACGAGCACGTGACACCACCGCCACCCTGTCTAACTTAGGGTTACGCGAGTTGAGGCGGACGTCGAGACGAGCACGTGACACCACTGCCACCCTGTCTAACTTAGGGTTACGCAAGTCGAGGGGGACATCTTCGCGGTAGCGACGACGGACGCCGAGACGAGCACTTGGCACCGCTGCCACCCTGTTCTTAGGGTCACGCGAGTCGAGGTGGACGTCGTCGTGGTAGCGACGACGGACGCCGAGATGAGCACGTGACACCACCACCACCCTGTCTATCTTAGCGTTACGCGAGTCGAGCCGAACGTCGTCGCTGTAGCGACGACGGACGCCGAGGCGAGCACGTGACACCACCGCCACCCTGTATATCTTAGCGTTACGCGAGTCGAGGCGGACGTCATCGCGGTAGCTACGACGGACGCCGAGACGAGCACGTGACACCACCGCCACCCCGTCTAACTTAGGGTTAAGCGAGTAGAGGCGGACGTCATCGCGGTAGCGACGACGGACGCCGAGACGAGCACGTGACAACACCGCCACCCTGTGTATCTTAGGGTTACGCGAGTCGAGGCGGACATCGTCGCGGTAGCGACGACGGACGCCGAGACGAGCACGTGACACCAATGCCTCCCTGTCTAACTTAGGGTTACGCGAGTCGAGGCGGACGTCGTCGCGGTAGCGACGACGGACGCCGAGACGAGCACGTGACAACACTGCCACCCTGGCTAACTTAGGGTTACGCGAGTCGAGGCAGACGTCGTCGCGGTAGCGACGACGGACGCCGAGGCGAGCACGTGACACCACTGCCACCCTGTCTAACTTAGGGTTACGCGAGTCGAGGCGTACGTCGTCGCGGTAGCGACGACGGACGCCGAGACGAGCACGTGACACCACCGCCACCCTGTCTAACTTAGGGTTATGCGAGTCGAGGCGGACGTCGTCGCGGTAGGGACGACGGACGCCGAGACGAGCACGTGACACCACCGCCACCCTGTCTAACTTAAAGTTACGCGTGTCGAGTCGGACGTCGTCGCGGTAGCGACGACGGACGCCGACACGAGCACGTGACACCACCGCCACCCTGTCTAACTTAGGGTTACGCGAGTCGAGGCGGACGTCATCGCGGTAGCGACGACGGACGCCGAGACGAGCACGTGAGAACACCGCCACCCTGTCTATCTTAGGGTTACGCGAGTCGAGGCAGACATCGTCGCGGTAGTGACGACGGACGCCGAGACGAGCACGTGACACCACTGCCACCCTGTCTAACTTTGGGTTACGCGAGTCGAGGCGGACGTCGTCGCGGTAGCGACGACGGACGCCGAGACGAGCACGTGACAACACTGCCACCCTGGCTAACTTAGGGTTACGCGAGTCGAGGCGGACGTCGTCGCGGTAGCGACGACGGACACCGACACGAGCACGTGACACCACCGCCACCCTGTCTAACTTAGGGTTACGCGAGTTGAGGCGGACGTTGAGACGAGCACGTGACACCACTGCCACCCTGTATATCTTAGCGTTACGCGAGTCGAGGCGGACGTCATCGCGGTAGCTACGACGGACGCCGAGACGAGCACGTGGCACCGCCGCCACCCCGTCTAACTTAGGGTTAAGCGAGTAGAGGCGGACGTCATCGCGGTAGCGACGACGGACGCCGAGACGAGCACGTGACAACACCGCCACCCTGTGTATCTTAGGGTTACGCGAGTCGAGGCGGACATCGTCGCGGTAGCGACGACGGACGCCGAGACGAGCACGTGACACCAATGCCTCCCTGTCTAACTTAGGGTTACGCGAGTCGAGGCGGACGTCGTCGCGGTAGCGACGATGGACGCCGAGACGAGCACGTGACAACACTGCCACCCTGGCTAACTTAGGGTTACGCGAGTCGAGGCAGACGTCGTCGCGGTAGCGACGACGGACGCCGAGGCGAGCACGTGACACCACTGCCACCCTGTCTAACTTAGGGTTACGCGAGTCGAGGCGGACGTCGTCGCGGTAGCGACGACGGACGCCGAGACGAGCACGTGACACCACCGCCACCCTGTCTAACTTAGGGTTATGCGAGTCGAGGCGGACGTCGTCGCGGTAGGGACGACGGACGCCGAGACGAGCACGTGACACCACCGCCACCCTGTCTAACTTAAAGTTACGCGTGTCGAGTCGGACGTCGTCGCGGTAGCGACGACGGACGCCGACACGAGCACGTGACACCACCGCCACCCTGTCTAACTTAGGGTTACGCGAGTCGAGGCGGACGTCATCGCGGTAGCGACGACGGACGCCGAGACGAGCACGTGAGAACACCGCCACCCTGTCTATCTTAGGGTTACGCGAGTCGAGGCAGACATCGTCGCGGTAGTGACGACGGACGCCGAGACGAGCACGTGACACCACTGCCACCCTGTCTAACTTTGGGTTACGCGAGTCGAGGCGGACGTCGTCGCGGTAGCGACGACGGACGCCGAGACGAGCACGTGACAACACTGCCACCCTGGCTAACTTAGGGTTACGCGAGTCGAGGCGGACGTCGTCGCGGTAGCGACGACGGACACCGACACGAGCACGTGACACCACCGCCACCCTGTCTAACTTAGGGTTACGCGAGTTGAGGCGGACGTTGAGACGAGCACGTGACACCACTGCCACCCTGTCTAACTTAGGGTTACGCAAGTCGAGGGGGACGTCTTCGCGGTAGCGACGACGGACGCCGAGACGAGCACGTGGCACCGCTGCCACCCTGTCTTAGGGTCACGCGAGTCGAGGTGGACGTCGTCGTGGTAGCGACGACGGACGCCGAGATGAGCACGTGACACCACCACCACCCTGTCTATCTTAGGGTTACGCGAGTCGAGGCAAACATCGTCGCGGTAGTGACGACGGACGCCGAGACGAGCACGTGACACCACTGCCACCCTGTCTAACTTTGGGTTACGCGAGTCGAGGCGGACGTCGTCGCGGTAGCGACGACGGACGCCGAGACGAGCACGTGACAACACTGCCACCCTGGCTAACTTAGGGTTACGCGAGTCGAGGCGGACGTCGTCGCGGTAGCGACGACGGACGCCGCCAATAGCACGTGACACCACCGCCACCCTGTCTAACTTAGGGTTACGCGAGTTGAGGCGGACGTCGAGACGAGCATGTGACACCACTGCCACCCTGTCTAACTTAGGGTTACGCAAGTCGAGGGGGACGTCTTCGCGGTAGCGACGACGGACGCCGAGACGAGCACGTGGCACCGCTGCCACCCTGTCTTAGGGTCACGCGAGTCGAGGTGGACGTCGTCGTGGTAGCGACGACGGACGCCGAGATGAGCACGTGACAGCACCACCACCCTATCTATCTTAGCGTTACGCGAGTCGAGCCGAACGTCGTCGCTGTAGCGACGACGGACGCCGAGGCGAGCACGTGACACCACCGCCACCCTGTATATCTTAGCGTTACGCGAGTCGAGGCGGACGTCGTCGCGGTAGCTACGACGGACGCCGAGACGAGCACGTGACACCACCGCCACCCTGTCTAACTTAGGGTTACGCGTGTCGAGTCGGACGTCGTCGCGGTAGCGACGACGGACGCCGACACGAGCACGTGACACCACCGCCACCCTGTCTAACTTAGGGTTACGCGAGTTGAGGCGGACGTCGAGACGAGCACGTGACACCACTGCCACCCTGTCTAACTTAGGGTTACGCAAGTCGAGGGGGACGTCTTCGCGGTAGCGACGACGGACGCCGAGACGAGCACGTGGCACCGCTGCCACCCTGTCTTAGGGTCACACGAGTCGAGGTGGACGTCGTCGTGGTAGCGACGACGGACGCGAGATGAGCACGTGACACCACCACCACCCTGTCTATCTTAGCGTTACGCGAGTCGAGCCGAACGTCGTCGCTGTAGCGACGACGGACGCCGAGGCGAGCACGTGACACCACCGCCACCCTGTATATCTTAGCGTTACGCGAGTCGAGGCGGACGTCGTCGCGGTAGCTACGACGGACGCCGAGACGAGCACGTGACACCACCGCCACCCTGTCTAACTTAGGGTTAAGCGAGTCGAGGCGGACGTCATCGCGGTAGCGACGACGGACGCCGAGACGAGCACGTGACAACACCGCCACCCTGTCTATCTTAGGGTTACGCGAGTCGAGGCGGACATCGTCGCGGTAGCGACGACGGACGCCGAGACGAGCACGTGACACCAATGCCTCCCTGTCTAACTTAGGGTTACGCGAGTCGAGGCGGACGTCGTCGCGGTAGCGACGACGGACGCCGAGATGAGCACGTGACAACACTGCCACCCTGGCTAACTTAGGGTTACGCGAGTCGAGGCAGACGTCGTCGCGGTAGCGACGACGGACGCCGAGACGAGCACGTGACACCACTGCCACCCTGTCTAACTTAGGGTTACGCGAGTCGAGGCGGACGTCGTCGCGGTAGCGACGACGGACGCCGAGACGAGCACGTGACACCACCGCCACCCTGTCTAACTTAGGGTTAGGCGAGTCGAGGCGGACGTCGTCGCGGTAGCGACGACGGACGCCGAGACGAGCACGTGACACCACCGCCACCCTGTCTAACTTAGGGTTACGCGAGTCGAGGCGGACGTCGTCGCGGTAGCGACGACGGACGCCGAGACGAGCACGTGACACCACCGCCACCCTGTCTAACTTAGGGTTACGCGAGTTGAGGCGGACGTTGAGACGAGCACGTGACACCACTGCCACCCTGTATATCTTAGCGTTACGCGAGTCGAGGCGGACGTCATCGCGGTAGCTACGACGGACGCCGAGACGAGCACGTGGCACCGCCGCCACCCCGTCTAACTTAGGGTTAAGCGAGTAGAGGCGGACGTCATCGCGGTAGCGACGACGGACGCCGAGACGAGCACGTGACAACACCGCCACCCTGTGTATCTTAGGGTTACGCGAGTCGAGGCGGACATCGTCGCGGTAGCGACGACGGACGCCGAGACGAGCACGTGACACCAATGCCTCCCTGTCTAACTTAGGGTTACGCGAGTCGAGGCGGACGTCGTCGCGGTAGCGACGATGGACGCCGAGACGAGCACGTGACAACACTGCCACCCTGGCTAACTTAGGGTTACGCGAGTCGAGGCAGACGTCGTCGCGGTAGCGACGACGGACGCCGAGGCGAGCACGTGACACCACTGCCACCCTGTCTAACTTAGGGTTACGCGAGTCGAGGCGGACGTCGTCGCGGTAGCGACGACGGACGCCGAGACGAGCACGTGACACCACCGCCACCCTGTCTAACTTAGGGTTATGCGAGTCGAGGCGGACGTCGTCGCGGTAGGGACGACGGACGCCGAGACGAGCACGTGACACCACCGCCACCCTGTCTAACTTAAAGTTACGCGTGTCGAGTCGGACGTCGTCGCGGTAGCGACGACGGACGCCGACACGAGCACGTGACACCACCGCCACCCTGTCTAACTTAGGGTTACGCGAGTCGAGGCGGACGTCATCGCGGTAGCGACGACGGACGCCGAGACGAGCACGTGAGAACACCGCCACCCTGTCTATCTTAGGGTTACGCGAGTCGAGGCAGACATCGTCGCGGTAGTGACGACGGACGCCGAGACGAGCACGTGACACCACTGCCACCCTGTCTAACTTTGGGTTACGCGAGTCGAGGCGGACGTCGTCGCGGTAGCGACGACGGACGCCGAGACGAGCACGTGACAACACTGCCACCCTGGCTAACTTAGGGTTACGCGAGTCGAGGCGGACGTCGTCGCGGTAGCGACGACGGACACCGACACGAGCACGTGACACCACCGCCACCCTGTCTAACTTAGGGTTACGCGAGTTGAGGCGGACGTTGAGACGAGCACGTGACACCACTGCCACCCTGTCTAACTTAGGGTTACGCAAGTCGAGGGGGACGTCTTTGCGGTAGCGACGACGGACGCCGAGACGAGCACGTGGCACCGCTGCCACCCTGTCTTAGGGTCACGCGAGTCGAGGTGGACGTCGTCGTGGTAGCGACGACGGACGCCGAGATGAGCACGTGACACCACCACCACCCTGTCTATCTTAGGGTTACGCGAGTCGAGGCAAACATCGTCGCGGTAGTGACGACGGACGCCGAGACGAGCACGTGACACCACTGCCACCCTGTCTAACTTTGGGTTACGCGAGTCGAGGCGGACGTCGTCGCGGTAGCTACGACGGACGCCGAGACGAGCACGTGACACCACCGCCACCCTGTCTAACTTAGGGTTACGCGTGTCGAGTCGGACGTCGTCGCGGTAGCGACGACGGACGCCGACACGAGCACGTGACACCACCGCCACCCTGTCTAACTTAGGGTTACGCGAGTTGAGGCGGACGTCGAGACGAGCACGTGACACCACTGCCACCCTGTCTAACTTAGGGTTACGCAAGTCGAGGGGGACGTCTTCGCGGTAGCGACGACGGACGCCGAGACGAGCACGTGGCACCGCTGCCACCCTGTCTTAGGGTCACACGAGTCGAGGTGGACGTCGTCGTGGTAGCGACGACGGACGCGAGATGAGCACGTGACACCACCACCACCCTGTCTATCTTAGCGTTACGCGAGTCGAGCCGAACGTCGTCGCTGTAGCGACGACGGACGCCGAGGCGAGCACGTGACACCACCGCCACCCTGTATATCTTAGCGTTACGCGAGTCAAGGCGGACGTCGTCGCGGTAGCTACGACGGACGCCGAGACGAGCACGTGACACCACCGCCACCCTGTCTAACTTAGGGTTAAGCGAGTCGAGGCGGACGTCATCGCGGTAGCGACGACGGACGCCGAGACGAGCACGTGACAACACCGCCACCCTGTCTATCTTAGGGTTACGCGAGTCGAGGCGGACATCGTCGCGGTAGCGACGACGGACGCCGAGACGAGCACGTGACACCAATGCCTCCCTGTCTAACTTAGGGTTACGCGAGTCGAGGCGGACGTCGTCGCGGTAGCGACGACGGACGCCGAGATGAGCACGTGACAACACTGCCACCCTGGCTAACTTAGGGTTACGCGAGTCGAGGCAGACGTCGTCGCGGTAGCGACGACGGACGCCGAGACGAGCACGTGACACCACTGCCACCCTGTCTAACTTAGGGTTACGCGAGTCGAGGCGGACGTCGTCGCGGTAGCGACGACGGACGCCGAGACGAGCACGTGACACCACCGCCACCCTGTCTAACTTAGGGTTAGGCGAGTCGAGGCGGACGTCGTCGCGGTAGCGACGACGGACGCCGAGACGAGCACGTGACACCACCGCCACCCTGTCTAACTTAGGGTTACGCGAGTCGAGGCGGACGTCGTCGCGGTAGCGACGACGGACGCCGAGACGAGCACGTGACACCACCGCCACCCTGTCTAACTTAGGGTTACGCGTGTCGAGTCGGACGTCGTCGCGGTAGCGACGACGGACGCCGACACGAGCACGTGACACCACCGCCACCCTGTCTAACTTAGGGTTACGCGAGTTGAGGCGGACGTCGAGACGAGCACGTGACACCACTGCCACCCTGTCTAACTTAGGGTTACGCAAGTCGAGGGGGACGTCTTCGCGGTAGCGACGACGGACGCCGAGACGAGCACGTGGCACCGCTGCCACCCTGTCTTAGGGTCACGCGAGTCGAGGTGGACGTCGTCGTGGTAGCGACGATGGACGCCGAGATGAGCACGTGACCCCACCACCACCCTGTCTATCTTAGCGTTACGCGAGTCGAGCCGAACGTCGTCGCTGTAGCGACGACGGACGCCGAGGCGAGCACGTGACAGCACTGCCACCCTGTATATCTTAGCGTTACGCGAGTCGAGGCGGACGTCATCGCGGTAGCTACGACGGACGCCGAGACGAGCACGTGACACCACCGCCACCCCGTCTAACTTAGGGTTAAGCGAGTCGAGGCGGACGTCATCGCGGTAGCGACGACGGACGCCGAGACGAGCACGTGACAACACCGCCATCCTGTGTATCTTAGGGTTACGCGAGTCGAGGCGGACATCGTCGCGGTAGCGACGACGGACGCCGAGACGAGCACGTGACACCAATGCCTCCCTGTCTAACTTAGGGTTACGCGAGTCGAGGCGGACGTCGTCGCGGTAGCGACGACGGACGCCGAGACGAGCACGTGACAACACTGCCACCCTGGCTAACTTAGGGTTACGCGAGTCGAGGCAGACGTCGTCGCGGTAGCGACGACGGACGCCGAGGCGAGCACGTGACACCACTGCCACCCTGTCTAACTTAGGGTTACGCGAGTCGAGGCGGACGTCATCGCGGTAGCGACGAAGGACGCCGAGACGAGCACGTGACACCACCGCCACCCTGTCTAACTTAGGGTTAGGCGAGTCGAGGCGGACGTCGTCGCGGTAGGGACGACGGACGCCGAGACGAGCACGTGACACCACCGCCACCCTGTCTAACTTAAAGTTACGCGTGTCGAGTCGGACGTCGTCGCGGTAGCGACGATGGACGCCGACACGAGCACGTGACACCACCGCCACCCTGTCTAACTTAGGGTTACGCGAGTCGAGGCGGACGTCATCGCGGTAGCGACGACGGACGCCGAGACGAGCACGTGAGAACACCGCCACCCTGTCTATCTTAGGGTTACGCGAGTCGAGGCAGACATCGTCGCGGTAGTGACGACGGACGCCGAGACGAGCACGTGACACCACTGCCACCCTGTCTAACTTTGGGTTACGCGAGTCGAGGCGGACGTTTGTCGCGGTAGCGACGACGGACGCCGAGACGAGCACGTGACAACACTGCCACCCTGACTAACTTAGGGTTACGCGAGTCGAGGCGGACGTCGTCGCGGTAGCGACGACGGACGCCGACACGAGCACGTGACACCACCGCCACCCTGTCTAACTTAGGGTTACGCGAGTTGAGGCGGACGTCGAGACGAGCACGTGACACCACTGCCACCCTGTCTAACTTAGGGTTACGCAAGTCGAGGGGGACGTCTTCGCGGTAGCGACGACGGACGCCGAGACGAGCACGTGGCACCGCTGCCACCCTGTCTTAGGGTCACGCGAGTCGAGGTGGACGTCGTCGTGGTAGCGACGACGGACGCCGAGATGAGCACGTGACACCACCACCACCCTGTCTATCTTAGGGTTACGCGAGTCGAGGCGGACGTCATCGCGGTAGCGACGACGGACGCCGAGACGAGCACGTGAGAACACCGCCACCCTGTCTATCTTAGGGTTACGCGAGTCGAGGCAGACATCGTCGCGGTAGTGACGACGGACGCCGAGACGAGCACGTGACACCACTGCCACCCTGTCTAACTTTGGGTTACCCGAGTCGAGGCGGACGTCGTCGCGGTAGCGACGACGGACGCCGAGACGAGCACGTGACAACACTGCCACCCTGGCTAACTTAGGGTTACGCGAGTCGAGGCGGACGTCGTCGCGGTAGCGACGACGGACGCCGACACTAGCACGTGACACCACCGCCACCCTGTCTAACTTAGGGTTACGCGAGTTGAGGCGGACGTCGAGACGAGCATGTGACACCACTGCCACCCTGTCTAACTTAGGGTTACGCAAGTCGAGGGGGACGTCTTCGCGGTAGCGACGACGGACGCCGAGACGAGCACGTGGCACCGCTGCCACCCTGTCTTAGGGTCACGCGAGTCGAGGTGGACGTCGTCGTGGTAGCGACGACGGACGCCGAGATGAGCACGTGACACCACCACCACCCTGTCTATCTTAGCGTTACGCGAGTCGAGCCGAACGTCGTCGCTACGAGCACGTGACACCACCGCCACCCTGTATATCTTAGCGTTACGGGAGTCGAGGCGGACGTCGTCGCGGTAGCTACGACGGACGCCGAGACGAGCACGTGACACCACCGCCACCCTGTCTAACTTAGGGTTATGCGAGTCGAGGCGGACGTCGTCGCGGTAGCGACGACGGACGCCGAGACGAGCACGTGACACCACCGCCACCCTGTCTAACTTAGGGTTACGCGTGTCGAGTCGGACGTCGTCGCGGTAGCGACGACGGACGCCGACACGAGCACGTGACACCACCGCCACCCTGTCTAACTTAGGGTTACGCGAGTCGAGGCGGACGTCATCGCGGTAGCGACGACGGACGCCGAGACGAGCACGTGAGAACACCGCCACCCTGTCTATCTTAGGGTTACGCGAGTCGAGGCAGACATCGTCGCGGTAGGGACGACGGACGCCGAGACGAGCACGTGACACCACTGCCACCCTGTCTAACTTTGGGTTACGCGAGTCGAGGCGGACGTCGTCGCGGTAGCGACGACGGACGCCGAGACGAGCACGTGACAACACTGCCACCCTGACTAACTTAGGGTTACGCGAGTCGAGGCGGACGTCGTCGCGGTAGCGACGACGGACGCCGACACGAGCACGTGACACCACCGCCACCCTGTCTAACTTAGGGTTACGCGAGTTGAGGCGGACGTCGAGACGAGCACGTGACACCACTGCCACCCTGTCTAACTTAGGGTTACGCAAGTCGAGAGTGACGTCTTCGCGGTAGCGACGACGGACGCCGAGACGAGCACGTGGCACCGCTGCCACCCTGTCTTAGGGTCACGCGAGTCGAGGTGGACGTCGTCGTGGTAGCGACGACGGACGCCGAGATGAGCACGTGACACCACCACCACCCTGTCTATCTTAGGGTTACGCGAGTCGAGGCGGACGTCATCGCGGTAGCGACGACGGACGCCGAGACGAGCACGTGAGAACACCGCCACCCTGTCTATCTTAGGGTTACGCGAGTCGAGGCAGACATCGTCGCGGTAGTGACGACGGACGACGAGACGAGCACGTGACACCACTGCCACCCTGTCTAACTTTGGGTTATGCGAGTCGAGGCGGACGTCGTCGCGGTAGCGACGATGGATGCCGAGACGAGCACGTGACAACACTGCCACCCTGGCTAACTTAGGGTTACGCGAGTCGAGGCGGACGTCGTCGCGGTAGCGACGACGGACGCCGACACTAGCACGTGACACCACCGCCACCATGTCTAACTTAGGGTTACGCGAGTTGAGGCGGACGTCGAGACGAGCATGTGACACCACTGCCACCCTGTCTAACTTAGGGTTACGCAAGTCGAGGGGGACGTCTTCGCGGTAGCGACGACGGACGCCGAGACGAGCACGTGGCACCGCTGCCACCCTGTCTTAGGGTCACGCGAGTCGAGGTGGACGTCGTCGTGGTAGCGACGACGGACGCCGAGATGAGCACGTGACACCACCACCACCCTGTCTATCTTAGCGTTACGCGAGTCGAGCCGAACGTCGTCGCTGTAGCGACGACGGACGCCGAGGCGAGCACGTGACACCACCGCCACCCTGTATATCTTAGCGTTACGTGAGTCGAGGCGGACGTCGTCGCGGTAGCTACGACGGACGCCGAGACGAGCACGTGACACCACCGCCACCCTGTCTAACTTAGGGTTATGCGAGTCGAGGCGGACGTCGTCGCGGTAGCGACGACGGACGCCGAGACGTGCACGTGACACCACCGCCACCCTGTCTAACTTAGGGTTACGCGTGTCGAGTCGGACGTCGTCGCGGTAGCGACGACGGACGCCGACACGAGCACGTGACACCACCGCCACCCTGTCTAACTTAGGGTTACGCGAGTTGAGGCGGACGTCGAGACGAGCACGTGACACCACTGCCACCCTGTCTAACTTAGGGTTACGCAAGTCGAGGGGGACGTCTTCGCGGTAGCGACGACGGACGCCGAGACGAGCACGTGGCACCGCTGCCACCCTGTCTTAGGGTCACGCGAGTCGAGGTGGACGTCGTCGTGGTAGCGACGACGGACGCCGAGATGAGCACGTGACACCACCACCACCCTGTCTATCTTAGCGTTACGCGAGTCGAGCCGAACGTCGTCGCTGTAGCGACGACGGACTCCGAGGCGAGCACGTGACACCACCGCCACCCTGTATATCTTAGCGTTACGCGAGTCGAGGCGGACGTCGTCGCGGTAGCTACGACGGACGCCGAGACGAGCACGTGACACCACCGCCACCCTGTCTAACTTAGGGTTAAGCGAGTCGAGGCGGACGTCATCGCGGTAGCGACGACGGACGCCGAGACGAGCACGTGACAACACCGCCACCCTGTCTATCTTAGGGTTACGCGAGTCGAGGCGGACATCGTCGCGGTAGCGACGACGGACGCCGAGACGAGCACGTGACACCAATGCCTCCCTGTCTAACTTAGGGTTACGCGAGTCGAGGCGGACGTCGTCGCGGTAGCGACGACGGACGCCGAGATGAGCACGTGACAACACTGCCACCCTGGCTAACTTAGGGTTACGCGAGTCGAGGCAGACGTCGTCGCGGTAGCGACGACGGACGCCGAGACGAGCACGTGACACCACTGCCACCCTGTCTAACTTAGGGTTACGCGAGTCGAGGCGGACGTCGTCGCGGTAGCGACGACGGACGCCGAGACGAGCACGTGACACCACCGCCACCCTGTCTAACTTAGGGTTAGGCGAGTCGAGGCGGACGTCGTCGCGGTAGCGACGACGGACGCCGAGACGAGCACGTGACACCACCGCCACCCTGTCTAACTTAGGGTTACGCGAGTCGAGGCGGACGTCGTCGCGGTAGCGACGACGGACGCCGAGACGAGCACGTGACACCACCGCCACCCTGTCTAACTTAGGGTTACGCGTGTCGAGTCGGACGTCGTCGCGGTAGCGACGACGGACGCCGACACGAGCACGTGACACCACCGCCACCCTGTCTAACTTAGGGTTACGCGAGTTGAGGCGGACGTCGAGACGAGCACGTGACACCACTGCCACCCTGTCTAACTTAGGGTTACGCAAGTCGAGGGGGACGTCTTCGCGGTAGCGACGACGGACGCCGAGACGAGCACGTGGCACCGCTGCCACCCTGTCTTAGGGTCACGCGAGTCGAGGTGGACGTCGTCGTGGTAGCGACGACGGACGCCGAGATGAGCACGTGACACCACCACCACCCTGTCTATCTTAGCGTTACGCGAGTCGACGTGAACGTCGTCGCTGTAGCGACGACGGACGCCGAGGCGAGCACGTGACAGCACCGCCACCCAGTATATCTTAGCGTTACGCGAGTCGAGGCGGACGTCATCGCGGTAGCTACGACGGACGCCGAGACGAGCACGTGACACCACCGCCACCCCGTCTAACTTAGGGTTAAGCGAGTCGAGGCGGACGTCATCGCGGTAGCGACGACGGACGCCGAGACGAGCACGTGACAACACCGCCATCCTGTGTATCTTAGGGTTACGCGAGTCGAGGCGGACATCGTCGCGGTAGCGACGACGGACGCCGAGACGAGCACGTGACACCAATGCCTCCCTGTCTAACTTAGGGTTACGCGAGTCGAGGCGGACGTCGTCGCGGTAGCGACGACGGACGCCGAGACGAGCACGTGACAACACTGCCACCCTGGCTAACTTAGGGTTACGCGAGTCGAGGCAGACGTCGTCGCGGTAGCGGCGACGGACGCCGAGGCGAGCACGTGACACCACTGCCACCCTGTCTAACTTAGGGTTACGCGAGTCGAGGCGGACGTCGTCGCGGTAGCGACTACGGACGCCGAGACGAGCACGTGACACCACCGCCACCCTGTCTAACTTAGGGTTAGGCGAGTCGAGGCGGACGTCGTCGCGGTAGGGACGACGGACGCCGAGACGAGCACGTGACACCACCGCCACCCTGTCTAACTTAAAGTTACGCGTGTCGAGTCGGACGTCGTCGCGGTAGCGACGATGGACGCCGACACGAGCACGTGACACCACCGCCACCCTGTCTAACTTAGGGTTACGCAAGTCGAGGGGGACGTCTTCGCGGTAGCGACGACGGACGCCGAGACGAGCACGTGGCACCACCGCCACCCTGTCTAACTTAGGGTTACGCGAGTCGAGGCGGACGTCATCGCGGTAGCGACGACGGACGCCGAGACGAGCACGTGAGAACACCGCCACCCTGTCTATCTTAGGGTTACGCGAGTCGAGGCAGACATCGTCGCGGTAGTGACGACGGACGCCGAGACGAGCACGTGACACCACTGCCACCCTGTCTAACTTTGGGTTACGCGAGTCGAGGCGGACGTCGTCGCGGTAGCGACGACGGACGCCGAGACGAGCACGTGACAACACTGCCACCCTGACTAACTTAGGGTTACGCGAGTCGAGGCGGACGTCGTCGCGGTAGCGACGACGGACGCCGACACGAGCACGTGACACCACCGCCACCCTGTCTAACTTAGGGTTACGCGAGTTGAGGCGGACGTCGAGACGAGCACGTGACACCACTGCCACCCTGTCTAACTTAGGGTTACGCAAGTCGAGGGGGACGTCTTCGCGGTAGCGACGACGGACGCCGAGACGAGCACGTGGCACCGCTGCCACCCTGTCTTAGGGTCACGCGAGTCGAGGTGGACGTCGTCGTGGTAGCGACGATGGACGCCGAGATGAGCACGTGACACCACCACCACCCTGTCTATCTTAGGGTTACGCGAGTCGAGGCGGACGTCATCGCGGTAGCGACGACGGACGCCGAGACGAGCACGTGAGAACACCGCCACCCTGTCTATCTTAGGGATACGCGAGTCGAGGCAGACATCGTCGCGGTAGTGACGACGGACGCCGAGACGAGCACGTGACACCACTGCCACCCTGTCTAACTTTGGGTTACGCGAGTCGAGGCGGACGTCGTCGCGGTAGCGACGACGGACGCCGAGACGAGCACGTGACAACACTGCCACCCTGGCTAACTTAGGGTTACGCGAGTCGAGGCGGACGTCGTCGCGGTAGCGACGACGGACGCCGACACTAGCACGTGACACCACCGCCACCCTGTCTAACTTAGGGTTACGCGAGTTGAGGCGGACGTCGAGACGAGCATGTGACACCACTGCCACCCTGTCTAACTTAGGGTTACGCAAGTCGAGGGGGACGTCTTCGCGGTAGCGACGACGGACGCCGAGACGAGCACGTGGCACCGCTGCCACCCTGTCTTAGGGTCACGCGAGTCGAGGTGGACGTCGTCGTGGTAGCGACGACGGACGCCGAGATGAGCACGTGACACCACCACCACCCTGTCTATCTTAGCGTTACGCGAGTCGAGCCGAACGTCGTCGCTGTAGCGACGACGGACGCCGAGGCGAGCACGTGACACCACCGCCACCCTGTATATCTTAGCGTTACGTGAGTCGAGGCGGACGTCGTCGCGGTAGCTACGACGGACGCCGAGACGAGCACGTGACACCACCGCCACCCTGTCTAACTTAGGGTTATGCGAGTCGAGGCGGACGTCGTCGCGGTAGCGACGACGGACGCCGAGACGAGCACGTGACACCACCGCCACCCTGTCTAACTTAGGGTTACGCGTGTCGAGTCGGACGTCGTCGCGGTAGCGACGACTGACGCCGACACGAGCACGTGACACCACCGCCACCCTGTCTAACTTAGGGTTACGCAAGTCGAGGGGGACGTCTTCGCGGTAGCGACGACGGACGCCGAGACGAGCACGTGGCACCGCTGCCACCCTGTCTTAGGGTCACGCGAGTCGAGGTGGACGTCGTCGTGGTAGCGACGACGGACGCCGAGATGAGCACGTGACACCACCACCACCCTGTCTATCTTAGCGTTACGCGAGTCGAGCCGAACGTCGTCGCTGTAGCGACGACGGACGCCGTGGCGAGCACGTGACACCACCGCCACCCTGTATATCTTAGCGTTACGCGAGTCGAGGCGGACGTCGTCGCGGTAGCTACGACGGACGCCGAGACGAGCACGTGACACCACCGCCACCCTGTCTAACTTAGGGTTAAGCGAGTCGAGGCGGACGTCATCGCGGTAGCGACGACGGACGCCGAGACGAGCACGTGACAACACCGCCACCCTGTCTATCTTAGGGTTACGCGAGTCGAGGCGGACATCGTCGCGGTAGCGACGACGGACGCCGAGACAAGCACGTGACACCAATGCCTCCCTGTCTAACTTAGGGTTACGCGAGTCGAGGCGGACGTCGTCGCGGTAGCGACGACGGACGCCGAGACGAGCACGTGACAACACTGCCACCCTGGCTAACTTAGGGTTACGCGAGTCGAGGCAGACGTCGTCGCGGTAGCGACGACGGACGCCGAGACGAGCACGTGACACCACTGCCACCCGGTCTAACTTAGGGTTACGCGAGTCGAGGCGGACGTCATCGCGGTAGCGACGACGGACGCCGAGACGAGCACGTGACACCACCGCCACCCTGTCTAACTTAGGGTTAGGCGAGTCGAGGCGGACGTCGTCGCGGTAGCGACGACGGACGCCGAGACGAGCACGTGACACCACCGCCACCCTGTCTAACTTAGGGTTGCGCGAGTCGAGGCGGACGTCGTCGCGGTAGCGACCACGGACGCCGAGACGAGCACGTGACAACACGGCCACCCTGGCTAACTTAGGGTTACGCGAGTCGAGGCAGACTTCATCGCGGTAGCGACGACGGACGCCGAGACGAGCACGTGACACCACTGCCACCCTGTCTAACTTAGGGTTACGCGAGTCGAGGCGGACGTCGTCGCGGTAGCGACGACGGACGCCGAGACGAGCACGTGACACCACCGCCACCCTGTCTAACTTAGGGTTATGCGAGTCGAGGCGGACGTCGTCGCGGTAGCGACGACGGACGCCGAGACGAGCACGTGACACCACCGCCACCCTGTCTAACTTAGGGTTACGCGTGTCGAGTCGGACGTCGTCGCGGTAGCGACAACGGACGCCGAGACGATCACGTGACACCACCGCCACCCTGTCTAACTTAGGGTTAGGCGAGTCGAGGCGGACGTCGTCGCGGTAGGGACGACGGACGCCGAGACGAGCACGTGACACCACCGCCACCCTGTCTAACTTAAAGTTACGCGTGTCGAGTCGGACGTCGTCGCGGTAGCGACGATGGACGCCGACACGAGCACGTGACACCACCGCCACCCTGTCTAACTTAGGGTTACGCAAGTCGAGGGGGACGTCCTCGCGGTAGCGACGACGGACGCCGAGACGAGCACGTGGCACCGCTGCCACCCTGTCTTAGGGTCACGCGAGTCGAGGTGGACGTCGTCGTGGTAGCGACGACGGACGCCGAGATGAGCACGTGACACCACCACCACCCTGTCTATCTTAGGGTTACGCGAGTCGAGGCGGACGTCATCGCGGTAGCGACGACGGACGCCGAGACGAGCACGTGAGAACACCGCCACCCTGTCTATCTTAGGGTTACGCGAGTCGAGGCAGACATCGTCGCGGTAGTGACGACGGACGCCGAGACGAGCACGTGACACCACTGCCACCCTGTCTAACTTTGGGTTATGCGAGTCGAGGCGGACGTCGTCGCGGTAGCGACGACGGACGCCGAGACGAGCACGTGACAACACTGCCACCCTGGCTAACTTAGGGTTACGCGAGTCGAGGCGGACGTCGTCGCGGTAGCGACGACGGACGCCGACACTAGCACGTGACACCACCGCCACCCTGTCTAACTTAGGGTTACGCGAGTTGAGGCGGACGTCGAGACGAGCATGTGACACCACTGCCACCCTGTCTAACTTAGGGTTACGCAAGTCGAGGGGGACGTCTTCGCGGTAGCGACGACGGACGCCGAGACGAGCACGTGGCACCGCTGCCACCCTGTCTTAGGGTCACGCGAGTCGAGGTGGACGTCGTCGTGGTAGCGACGACGGACGCCGAGATGAGCACGTGACACCACCACCACCCTGTCTATCTTAGCGTTACGCGAGTCGAGCCGAACGTCGTCGCTATAGCGACGACGGACGCCGAGGCGAGCACGTGACACCACCGCCACCCTGTATATCTTAGCGTTACGTGAGTCGAGGCGGACGTCGTCGCGGTAGCTACGACGGACGCCGAGACGAGCACGTGACACCACCGCCACCCTGTCTAACTTAGGGTTATGCGAGTCGAGGCGGACGTCGTCGCGGTAGCGACGACGGACGCCGAGACGAGCACGTGACACCACCGCCACCCTGTCTAACTTAGGGTTACGCGTGTCGAGTCGGACGTCGTCGCGGTAGCGACGACGGACGCCGACACGAGCACGTGACACCACCGCCACCCTGTCTAACTTAGGGTTACGCGAGTTGAGGCGGACGTCGAGACGAGCACGTGACACCACTGCCACCCTGTCTAACTTAGGGTTACGCAAGTCGAGGGGGACGTCTTCGCGGTAGCGACGACGGACGCCGAGACGAGCACGTGGCACCGCTGCCACCCTGTCTTAGGGTCACGCGAGTCGAGGTGGACGTCGTCGTGGTAGCGACGACGGACGCCGAGATGAGCACGTGACACCACCACCACCCTGTCTATCTTAGCGTTACGCGAGTCGAGCCGAACGTCGTCGCTGTAGCGACGACGGACGCCGAGGCGAGCACGTGACACCACCGCCACCCTGTATATCTTAGCGTTACGCGAGTCAAGGCGGACGTCGTCGCGGTAGCTACGACGGACGCCGAGACGAGCACGTGACACCACCGCCACCCTGTCTAACTTAGGGTTAAGCGAGTCGAGGCGGACGTCATCGCGGTAGCGACGACGGACGCCGAGACGAGCACGTGACAACACCGCCACCCTGTCTATCTTAGGGTTACGCGAGTCGAGGCGGACATCGTCGCGGTAGCGACGACGGACGCCGAGACGAGCACGTGACACCAATGCCTCCCTGTCTAACTTAGGGTTACGCGAGTCGAGGCGGACGTCGTCGCGGTAGCGACGACGGACGCCGAGATGAGCACGTGACAACACTGCCACCCTGGCTAACTTAGGGTTACGCGAGTCGAGGCAGACGTCGTCGCGGTAGCGACGACGGACGCCGAGACGAGCACGTGACACCACTGCCACCCTGTCTAACTTAGGGTTACGCGAGTCGAGGCGGACGTCGTCGCGGTAGCGACGACGGACGCCGAGACGAGCACGTGACACCACCGCCACCCTGTCTAACTTAGGGTTAGGCGAGTCGAGGCGGACGTCGTCGCGGTAGCGACGACGGACGCCGAGACGAGCACGTGACACCACCGCCACCCTGTCTAACTTAGGGTTACGCGAGTCGAGGCGGACGTCGTCGCGGTAGCGACGACGGACGCCGAGACGAGCACGTGACACCACCGCCACCCTGTCTAACTTAGGGTTACGCGTGTCGAGTCGGACGTCGTTGCGGTAGCGACGACGGACGCCGACACGAGCACGTGACACCACCGCCACCCTGTCTAACTTAGGGTTACGCGAGTTGAGGCGGACGTCGAGACGAGCACGTGACACCACTGCCACCCTGTCTAACTTAGGGTTACGCAAGTCGAGGGGGACGTCTTCGCGGTAGCGACGACGGACGCCGAGACGAGCATGTGGCACCGCTGCCACCCTGTCTTAGGGTCACGCGAGTCGAGGTGGACGTCGTCGCGGTAGCTACGACGGACGCCGAGACGAGAACGTGACACCACCGCCACCCTGTCTAACTTAGGGTTAAGCGAGTCGAGGCGGACGTCATCGCGGTAGCGACGACGGACGCCGAGACGAGCACGTGACAACACCGCCACCCTGTCTATCTTAGGGTTACGCGAGTCGAGGCGGACATCGTCGCGGTAGCGACGACGGACGCCGAGACGAGCACGTGACACCAATGCCTCCCTGTCTAACTTAGGGTTACGCGAGTCGAGGCGGACGTCGTCGCGGTAGCGACGACGGACGCCGAGATGAGCACGTGACAACACTGCCACCCTGGCTAACTTAGGGTTACGCGAGTCGAGGCAGACGTCGTCGCGGTAGCGACGACGGACGCCGAGACGAGCACGTGACACCACTGCCACCCTGTCTAACTTAGGGTTACGCGAGTCGAGGCGGACGTCGTCGCGGTAGCGACGACGGACGCCGAGACGAGCACGTGACACCACCGCCACCCTGTCTAACTTAGGGTTAGGCGAGTCGAGGCGGACGTCGTCGCGGTAGCGACGACGGACGCCGAGACGAGCACGTGACACCACCGCCACCCTGTCTAACTTAGGGTTACGCGAGTCGAGGCGGACGTCGTCGCGGTAGCGACGACGGACGCCGAGACGAGCACGTGACACCACCGCCACCCTGTCTAACTTAGGGTTACGCGTGTCGAGTCGGACGTCGTTGCGGTAGCGACGACGGACGCCGACACGAGCACGTGACACCACCGCCACCCTGTCTAACTTAGGGTTACGCGAGTTGAGGCGGACGTCGAGACGAGCACGTGACACCACTGCCACCCTGTCTAACTTAGGGTTACGCAAGTCGAGGGGGACGTCTTCGCGGTAGCGACGACGGACGCCGAGACGAGCATGTGGCACCGCTGCCACCCTGTCTTAGGGTCACGCGAGTCGAGGTGGACGTCGTCGTGGTAGCGACGACGGACGCCGAGATGAGCACGTGACACCACCACCACCCTGTCTATCTTAGCGTTACGCGAGTCGAGCCGAACGTCGTCGCTGTAGCGACGACGGACGCCGAGGCGAGCACGTGACAGCACCGCCACCCTGTATATCTTAGCGTTACGCGAGTCGAGGCGGACGTCATCGCGGTAGCTACGACGGACGCCGAGACGAGCACGTGACACCACCGCCACCCTGTCTAACTTAGGGTTAAGCGAGTCGAGGCGGACGTCATCGCGGTAGCGACGACGGACGCCGAGACGAGCACGTGACAACACCGCCACCCTGTCTATCTTAGGGTTACGCGAGTCGAGGCGGACATCGTCGCGGTAGCGACGACGGACGCCGAGACGAGCACGTGACACCAATGCCTCCCTGTCTAACTTAGGGTTACGCGAGTCGAGGCGGACGTCGTCGCGGTAGCGACGACGGACGCCGAGATGAGCACGTGACAACACTGCCACCCTGGCTAACTTAGGGTTACGCGAGTCGAGGCAGACGTCGTCGCGGTAGCGACGACGGACGCCGAGACGAGCACGTGACACCACTGCCACCCTGTCTAACTTAGGGTTACGCGAGTCGAGGCGGACGTCGTCGCGGTAGCGACGACGGACGCCGAGACGAGCACGTGACACCACCGCCACCCTGTCTAACTTAGGGTTAGGCGAGTCGAGGCGGACGTCGTCGCGGTAGCGACGACGGACGCCGAGACGAGCACGTGACACCACCGCCACCCTGTCTAACTTAGGGTTACGCGAGTCGAGGCGGACGTCGTCGCGGTAGCGACGACGGACGCCGAGACGAGCACGTGACACCACCGCCACCCTGTCTAACTTAGGGTTACGCGTGTCGAGTCGGACGTCGTCGCGGTAGCGACGACGGACGCCGACACGAGCACGTGACACCACCGCCACCCTGTCTAACTTAGGGTTACGCGAGTTGAGGCGGACGTCGAGACGAGCACGTGACACCACTGCCACCCTGTCTAACTTAGGGTTACGCAAGTCGAGGGGGACGTCTTCGCGGTAGCGACGACGGACGCCGAGACGAGCATGTGGCACCGCTGCCACCCTGTCTTAGGGTCACGCGAGTCGAGGTGGACGTCGTCGTGGTAGCGACGACGGACGCCGAGATGAGCACGTGACACCACCACCACCCTGTCTATCTTAGCGTTACGCGAGTCGAGCCGAACGTCGTCGCTGTAGCGACGACGGACGCCGAGGCGAGCACGTGACAGCACCGCCACCCTGTATATCTTAGCGTTACGCGAGTCGAGGCGGACGTCATCGCGGTAGCTACGACGGACGCCGAGACGAGCACGTGACACCACCGCCACCCCGTCTAACTTAGGGTTAAGCGAGTCGAGGCGGACGTCATCGCGGTAGCGACGACGGACGCCGAGACGAGCACGTGACAACACCGCCATCCTGTGTATCTTAGGGTTACGCGAGTCGAGGCGGACATCGTCGCGGTAGCGACGACGGACGCCGAGACGAGCACGTGACACCAATGCCTCCCTGTCTAACTTAGGGTTACGCGAGTCGAGGCGGACGTCGTCGCGGTAGCGACGACGGACGCCGAGACGAGCACGTGACAACACTGCCACCCTGGCTAACTTAGGGTTACGCGAGTCGAGGCAGACGTCGTCGCGGTAGCAACGACGGACGCCGAGGCGAGCACGTGACACCACTGCCAGCCTGTCTAACTTAGGGTTACGCGAGTCGAGGCGGACGTCGTCGCGGTAGCGACAACGGACGCCGAGACGAGCACGTGACACCACCGCCACCCTGTCTAACTTAGGGTTAGGCGAGTCGAGGCGGACGTCGTCGCGGTAGGGACGACGGACGCCGAGACGAGCACGTGACACCACCGCCACCCTGTCTAACTTAAAGTTACGCGTGTCGAGTCGGACGTCGTCGCGGTAGCGACGATGGACGCCGACACGAGCACGTGACACCACCGCCACCCTGTCTAACTTAGGGTTACGCGAGTCGAGGCGGACGTCATCGCGGTAGCGACGACGGACGCCGAGACGAGCACGTGAGAACACCGCCACCCTGTCTATCTTAGGGTTACGCGAGTCGAGGCAGACATCGTCGCGGTAGTGACGACGGACGCCGAGACGAGCACGTGACACCACTGCCACCCTGTCTAACTTTGGGTTACGCGAGTCGAGGCGGACGTCGTCGCGGTAGCGACGACGGACGCCGAGACGAGCACGTGACAACACTGCCACCCTGACTAACTTAGGGTTACGCGAGTCGAGGCGGACGTCGTCGCGGTAGCGACGACGGACGCCGACACGAGCACGTGACACCACCGCCACCCTGTCTAACTTAGGGTTACGCGAGTTGAGGCGGACGTCGAGACGAGCACGTGACACCACTGCCACCCTGTCTAACTTAGGGTTACGCAAGTCGAGGGGGACGTCTTCGCGGTAGCGACGACGGACGCCGAGACGAGCACGTGGCACCGCTGCCACCCTGTCTTAGGGTCACGCGAGTCGAGGTGGACGTCGTCGTGGTAGCGACGATGGACGCCGAGATGAGCACGTGACACCACCACCACCCTATCTATCTTAGGGTTACGCGAGTCGAGGCGGACGTCTTCGCGGTAGCGACGACGGACGCCGAGACGAGCACGTGAGAACACCGCCACCCTGTCTATCCTAGGGATACGCGAGTCGAGGCAGACATCGTCGCGGTAGTGACGACGGACGCCGAGACGAGCACGTGACACCACTGCCACCCTGTCTAACTTTGGGTTACGCGAGTCGAGGCGGACGTCGTCGCGGTAGCGACGACGGACGCCGAGACGAGCACGTGACAACACTGCCACCCTGGCTAACTTAGGGTTACGCGAGTCGAGGCGGACGTCGTCGCGGTAGCGACGACGGACGCCGACACTAGCACGTGACACCACCGCCACCCTGTCTAACTTAGGGTTACGCGAGTTGAGGCGGACGTCGAGACGAGCATGTGACACCACTGCCACCCTGTCTAACTTAGGGTTACGCAAGTCGAGGGGGACGTCTTCGCGGTAGCGACGACGGACGCCGAGACGAGCACGTGGCACCGCTGCCACCCTGTCTTAGGGTCACGCGAGTCGAGGTGGACGTCGTCGTGGTAGCGACGACGGACGCCGAGATGAGCACGTGACACCACCACCACCCTGTCTATCTTAGCGTTACGCGAGTCGAGCCGAACGTCGTCGCTGTAGCGACGACGGACGCCGAGGCGAGCACGTGACACCACCGCCACCCTGTATATCTTAGCGTTACGTGAGTCGAGGCGGACGTCGTCGCGGTAGCTACGACGGACGCCGAGACGAGCACGTGACACCACCGCCACCCTGTCTAACTTAGGGTTATGCGAGTCGAGGCGGACGTCGTCGCGGTAGCGACGACGGACGCCGAGACGAGCACGTGACACCACCGCCACCCTGTCTAACTTAGGGTTACGCGTGTCGAGTCGGACGTCGTCGCGGTAGCGACGACGGACGCCGACACGAGCACGTGACACCACCGCCACCCTGTCTAACTTAGGGTTACGCGAGTTGAGGCGGACGTCGAGACGAGCACGTGACACCACTGCCACCCTGTCTAACTTAGGGTTACGCAAGTCGAGGGGGACGTCTTCGCGGTAGCGACGACGGACGCCAAGACGAGCACGTGGCACCGCTGCCACCCTGTCTTAGGGTCACGCGATTCGAGGTGGACGTCGTCGTGGTAGCGACGACGGACGCCGAGATGAGCACGTGACACCACCACCACCCTGTCTATCTTAGCGTTACGCGAGTCGAGCCAAACGTCGTCGCTGTAGCGACGACGGACGCCGAGGCGAGCACGTGACACCACCGCCACCCTGTATATCTTAGCGTTACGCGAGTCGAGGCGGACGTCGTCGCGGTAGCTACGACGGACGCCGAGACGAGCACGTGACACCACCGCCACCCTGTCTAACTTAGGGTTAAGCGAGTCGAGGCGGACGTCATCGCGGTAGCGACGACGGACGCCGAGACGAGCACGTGACAACACCGCCACCCTGTCTATCTTAGGGTTACGCGAGTCGAGGCGGACATCGTCGCGGTAGCGACGACGGACGCCGAGACAAGCACGTGACACCAATGCCTCCCTGTCTAACTTAGGGTTACGCGAGTCGAGGCGGACGTCGTCGCGGTAGCGACGACGGACGCCGAGACGAGCACGTGACAACACTGCCACCCTGGCTAACTTAGGGTTACGCGAGTCGAGGCAGACGTCGTCGCGGTAGCGACGACGGACGCCGAGACGAGCACGTGACACCACTGCCACCCTGTCTAACTTAGGGTTACGCGAGTCGAGGCGGACGTCGTCGCGGTAGCGACGACGGACGCCGAGACGAGCACGTGACACCACCGCCACCCTGTCTAACTTAGGGTTAGGCGAGTCGAGGCGGACGTCGTCGCGGTAGCGACGACGGACGCCGAGACGAGCACGTGACACCACCGCCACCCTGTCTAACTTAGGGTTGCGCGAGTCGAGGCGGACGTCGTCGCGGTAGCGACCACGGACGCCGAGACGAGCACGTGACACCACCGCCACCGTGTCTAACTTAGGGTTAGGCGAGTCGAGGCGGACGTCATCGCGGTAGCGACGACGGACGCCGAGACGAGCACGTGACAACACCGCCACCCTGTCTATCTTAGGGTTACGCGAGTCGAGGCGGACATCGTCGCGGTAGCGACGACGGACGCCGAGACAAGCACGTGACACCAATGCCTCCCTGTCTAACTTAGGGTTACGCGAGTCGAGGCGGACGTCGTCGCGGTAGCGACGACGGACGCCGAGACGAGCACGTGACAACACTGCCACCCTGGCTAACTTAGGGTTACGCGAGTCGAGGCAGACGTCGTCGCGGTAGCGACGACGGACGCCGAGACGAGCACGTGACACCACTGCCACCCTGTCTAACTTAGGGTTACGCGAGTCGAGGCGGACGTCGTCGCGGTAGCGACGACGGACGCCGAGACGAGCACGTGACACCACCGCCACCCTGTCTAACTTAGGGTTAGGCGAGTCGAGGCGGACGTCGTCGCGGTAGCGACGACGGACGCCGAGACGAGCACGTGACACCACCGCCACCCTGTCTAACTTAGGGTTACGCGTGTCGAGTCGGACGTCGTCGCGGTAGCGACGACGGACGCCGACACGAGCACGTGACACCACCGCCACCCTGTCTAACTTAGGGTTACGCGAGTTGAGGCGGACGTCGAGACGAGCACGTGACACCACTGCCACCCTGTCTAACTTAGGGTTACGCAAGTCGAGGGGGACGTCTTCGCGGTAGCGACGACGGACGCCGAGACGAGCACGTGGCACCGCTGCCACCCTGTCTTAGGGTCACGCGAGTCGAGGTGGACGTCGTCGTGGTAGCGACGACGGACGCCGAGATGAGCACGTGACACCACCACCACCCTGTCTATCTTAGCGTTACGCGAGTCGAGCCGAACGTCGTCGCTGTAGCGACGACGGACGCCGACGCGAGCACGTGACAGCACCGCCACCCTGTATATCTTAGCATTACGCGAGTCGAGGCGGACGTCATCGCGGTAGCTACGACGGACGCCGAGACGAGCACGTGACACCACCGCCACCCCGTCTAACTTAGGGTTAAGCGAGTCGAGGCGGACGTCATCGCGGTAGCGACGACGGACGCCGAGACGAGCACGTGACAACACCGCCATCCTGTGTATCTTAGGGTTACGCGAGTCGAGGCGGACATCGTCGCGGTAGCGACGACGGACGCAGAGACGAGCACGTGACACCAATGCCTCCCTGTCTAACTTAGGGTTACGCGAGTCGAGGCGGACGTCGTCGCGGTAGCGACGACGGACGCCGAGACGAGCACGTGACAACACTGCCACCCTGGCTAACTTAGGGTTACGCGAGTCGAGGCAGACGTCGTCGCGGTAGCAACGACGGACGCCGAGGCGAGCACGTGACACCACTGCCACCCTGTCTAACTTAGGGTTACGCGAGTCGAGGCGGACGTCGTCGCGGTAGCGACAACGGACGCCGAGACGAGCACGTGACACCACCGCCACCCTGTCTAACTTAGGGTTAGGCGAGTCGAGGCGGACGTCGTCGCGGTAGGAACGACGGACGCCGAGACGAGCACGTGACACCACCGCCACCCTGTCTAACTTAAAGTTACGCGTGTCGAGTCGGACGTCGTCGCGGTAGCGACAATGGACGCCGACACGAGCACGTGACACCACCGCCACCCTGTCTAACTTAGGGTTACGCGAGTCGAGGCGGACGTCATCGCGGTAGCGACGACGGACGCCGAGACGAGCACGTGAGAACACCGCCACCCTGTCTATCTTAGGGTTACGCGAGTCGAGGCAGACATCGTCGCGGTAGTGACGACGGACGCCGAGACGAGCACGTGACACCACTGCCACCCTGTCTAACTTTGGGTTACGCGAGTCGAGGCGGACGTCGTCGCGGTAGCGACGACGGACGCCGAGACGAGCACGTGACAACACTGCCACCCTGACTAACTTAGGGTTACGCGAGTCGAGGCGGACGTCGTCGCGGTAGCGACGACGGACGCCGACACGAGCACGTGGCACCACCGCCACCCTGTCTAACTTAGGGTTACGCAAGTCGAGGGGGACGTCTTCGCGGTAGCGACGACGGACGCCGAGACGAGCACGTGGCACCGCTGCCACCCTGTCTTAGGGTCACGCGAGTCGAGGTGGACGTCGTCGTGGTAGCGACGATGGACGCCGAGATGAGCACGTGACACCACCACCACCCTGTCTATCTTAGGGTTACGCGAGTCGAGGCGGACGTCTTCGCGGTAGCGACGACGGACGCCGAGACGAGCACGTGAGAACACCGCCACCCTGTCTATCTTAGGGATACGCGAGTCGAGGCAGACATCGTCGCGGTAGTGACGACGGACGCCGAGACGAGCACGTGACACCACTGCCACCCTGTCTAACTTTGGGTTACGCGAGTCGAGGCGGACGTCGTCGCGGTAGCGACGACGGACGCCGAGACGAGCACGTGACAACACTGCCACCCTGGCTAACTTAGGGTTACG
Source organism: Elymus sibiricus (assembly GCA_039707655.1). NCBI lineage: Eukaryota > Viridiplantae > Streptophyta > Magnoliopsida > Poales > Poaceae > Elymus > Elymus sibiricus. The sequence continues at coordinate 192,568,693 of CM077676.1, read as the reverse complement.
CGAGTCGAGGCGGACGTCGTCGCGGTAGCGACGACGGACGCCGACACTAGCACGTGACACCACCGCCACCCTGTCTAACTTAGGGTTACGCGAGTTGAGGCGGACGTCGAGACGAGCATGTGACACCACTGCCACCCTGTCTAACTTAGGGTTACGCAAGTCGAGGGGGACGTCTTCGCGGTAGCGACGACGGACGCCGAGACGAGCACGTGGCACCGCTGCCACCCTGTCTTAGGGTCACGCGAGTCGAGGTGGACGTCGTCGTGGTAGCGACGACGGACGCCGAGATGAGCACGTGACACCACCACCACCCTGTCTATCTTAGCGTTACGCGAGTCGAGCCGAACGTCGTCGCTGTAGCGACGACGGACGCCGAGGCGAGCACGTGACACCACCGCCACCCTGTATATCTTAGCGTTACGTGAGTCGAGGCGGACGTCGTCGCGGTAGCTACGACGGACGCCGAGACGAGCACGTGACACCACCGCCACCCTGTCTAACTTAGGGTTATGCGAGTCGAGGCGGACGTCGTCGCGGTAGCGACGACGGACGCCGAGACGAGCACGTGACACCACCGCCACCCTGTCTAACTTAGGGTTACGCGTGTCGAGTCGGACGTCGTCGCGGTAGCGACGACGGACGCCGACACGAGCACGTGACACCACCGCCACCCTGTCTAACTTAGGGTTACGCGAGTTGAGGCGGACGTCGAGACGAGCACGTGACACCACTGCCACCCTGTCTAACTTAGGGTTACGCAAGTCGAGGGGGACGTCTTCGCGGTAGCGACGACGGACGCCAAGACGAGCACGTGGCACCGCTGCCACCCTGTCTTAGGGTCACGCGAGTCGAGGTGGACGTCGTCGTGGTAGCGACGACGGACGCCGAGATGAGCACGTGACACCACCACCACCCTGTCTATCTTAGCGTTACGCGAGTCGAGCCGAACGTCGTCGCTGTAGCGACGACGGATGCCGAGGCGAGCACGTGACACCACCGCCACCCTGTATATCTTAGCGTTACGCGAGTCGAGGCGGACGTCGTCGCGGTAGCTACGACGGACGCCGAGACGAGCACGTGACACCACCGCCACCCTGTCTAACTTAGGGTTAAGCGAGTCGAGGCGGACGTCATCGCGGTAGCGACGACGGACGCCGAGACGAGCACGTGACAACACCGCCACCCTGTCTATCTTAGGGTTACGCGAGTCGAGGCGGACATCGTCGCAGTAGCGACGACGGACGCCGAGACAAGCACGTGACACCAATGCCTCCCTGTCTAACTTAGGGTTACGCGAGTCGAGGCGGACGTCGTCGCGGTAGCGACAACGGACGCCGAGACGAGCACGTGACAACACTGCCACCCTGGCTAACTTAGGGTTACGCGAGTCGAGGCAGACGTCGTCGCGGTAGCGACGACGGACGCCGAGACGAGCACGTGACACCACTGCCACCCTGTCTAACTTAGGGTTACGCGAGTCGAGGCGGATGTCGTCGCGGTAGCGACGACGGACGCCGAGACGAGCACGTGACACCACCGCCACCCTGTCTAACTTAGGGTTAGGCGAGTCGAGGCGGACGTCGTCGCGGTAGCGACGACGGACGCCGAGACGAGCACGTGACACCACCGCCACCCTGTCTAACTTAGGGTTGCGCGAGTCGAGGCGGACGTCGTCGCGGTAGCGACCACGGACGCCGAGACGAGCACGTGACAACACTGCCACCCTGGCTAACTTAGGGTTACGCGAGTCGAGGCAGACTTCATCACGGTAGCGACGACGGACGCCGAGACGAGCACGTGACACCACTGCCACCCTGTCTAACTTAGGGTTACGCGAGTCGAGGCGGACGTCGTCGCGGTAGCGACGACGGACGCCGAGACGAGCACGTGACACCACCGCCACCCTGTCTAACTTAGGGTTATGCGAGTCGAGGCGGACGTCGTCGCGGTAGCGACGACGGACGCCGAGACGAGCACGTGACACCACCGCCACCCTGTCTAACTTAGGGTTACGCGTGTCGAGTCGGACGTCGTCGCGGTAGCGACGACGGACGCCGACACGAGCACGTGACACCACCGCCACCCTGTCTAACTTAGGGTTACGCGAGTTGAGGCGGACGTCGAGACGAGCACGTGACACCACTGCCACCCTGTCTAACTTAGGGTTACGCAAGTCGAGGGGGACGTCTTCGCGGTAGCGACGACGGACGCCGAGACGAGCACGTGGCACCGCTGCCACCCTGTCTTAGGGTCACGCGAGTCGAGGTGGACGTCGTCGTGGTAGTGACGACGGACGCCGAGATGAGCACGTGACACCACCACCACCCTGTCTATCTTAGCGTTACGCGAGTCGAGCCGAACGTCGTCGCTGTAGCGACGACGGAGGCCGAGGCGAGCACGCGACACCACCGCCACCCTGTATATCTTAGCGTTACGCGAGTCGAGGCGGACGTCGTCGCGGTAGCTACGACGGACGCCGAGACGAGCACGTGACACCACCGCCACCCCGTCTAACTTAGGGTTAAGCGAGTCGAGGCGGACGTCATCGCGGTAGCGACGACGGACGCCGAGACGAGCACGTGACAACACCGCCACCCTGTCTATCTTAGGGTTACGCGAGTCGAGGCGGACATCGTCGCGGTAGCGACGACGGACGCCGAGACGAGCACGTGACACCAATGCCTCCCTGTCTAACTTAGGGTTACGCGAGTCGAGGCGGACGTCGTCGCGGTAGCGACGACGGACGCCGAGACGAGCACGTGACAACACTGCCACCCTGGCTAACTTAGGGTTACGCGAGTCGAGGCAGACGTCGTCGCGGTAGCGACGACGGACGCCGAGACGAGCACGTGACACCACTGCCACCCTGTCTAACTTAGGGTTATGCGAGTCGAGGCGGACGTCGTCGCGGTAGCGACGATGGACGCCGAGACGAGCACGTGACACCACCGCCACCCTGTCTAACTTAGGGTTATGCGAGTCGAGGCGGACGTCGTCGCGGTAGCGACGACGGACGCCGAGACGAGCACGTGACACCACCGCCACCCTGTCTAACTTAAAGTTACGCGTGTCGAGTCGGACGTCGTCGCGGTAGCGACGACGGACGCCGACACGAGCACGTGACACCACCGCCACCCTGTCTAACTTAGGGTTACGCGAGTTGAGGCGGACGTCGAGACGAGCACGTGACACCGCTGCCACCCTGTCTAACTTAGGGTTACGCAAGTCGAGGGGGACGTCTTCGCGGTAGCGACGACGGACGCCGAGACGAGCACGTGGCACCGCTGCCACCCTGTCTTAGGGTCACGCGAGTCGAGGTGGACGTCGTCGTGGTAGCGACGACGGACGCCGAGATGAGCACGTGACACCACCACCAACCTGTCTATCTTAGCGTTACGCGAGTCGAGCAGAACGTAGTCGCTGTAGCGACGACGGACGCCGAGGCGAGCACGTGACACCACCGCCACCCTGTATATCTTAGCGTTACGCGAGTCGAGGCGGACGTCGTCGCGGTAGCTACGACGGACGCCGAGACAAGCACGTGACACCACCGCCACCCTGTCTAACTTAGGGTTAAGCGAGTCGAGGCGGACGTCATCGCGGTAGCGACGACGGACGCCGAGACGAGCACGTGACACCATCGCCACCCTGTCTAAATTAAGGTTACGCGAGTCGAGGCTGACATCGTCGCGGTGGCAATGACGTACGCCGAGACGAGCACGTGACACCACCGCCACCCTGTCTAACTTAGGGTTATGCGAGTCGAGGCGGACGTCATCGCGGTAGCGACGACGGACGCCGAGACGAGCACGTGACACCACCGCCACCCTGTCTATCTTAGGGTTACGCGAGTCGAGGCGGACGTCGAGACTAGCACGTGACACCACTGCCACCCTGTCTAACTTAGGGTTACGCGAGTCGAGGCGGACGTCTTTGCGGTAGCGACGACGGACGCCGAGATGACCACGTGACACCACCGCCACCCTATCTATCTTAGCGTTATGCGAGTCGAGGCGAACGTCGTCACGGTAGCGACGAGGGACGCCGAGACGAGCACGTGACACCACCGCCACCCTGTCTATCTTAGCGTTACGCGAGTCGAGGCGGACGTCGTCGCGGTAGCGACGACGGACGCCGAGACGAGCACGTGACACCACCGCTACCCTGTCTAACTTAGGGTTAAGCGAGTCGAGGCGGACGTCGTCGCGGTAGCGACGACGGACGCCGAGACGAGCACGTGACAACACCGCCACCCTCTCTATCTTAGGTTTACGTGAGTCAAGGCGGACGTCGTCGCGGTAGCGACGACGGACGCCGAGACGAGCACGTGACACCACTGCCACCCTGTCTATCTTAGGGTTACGCGAGTCGAGGCGGACGTCGTCGCGGTAGCGACGGCGGACGCCGAGACGAGCACGTGACACCACCGCCACCCTGTCTAACTTAGGGTTATGCGAGTCGAGGCGGACGTCGTCGCGGTAGCGACGACGGACGCCGAGACGAGCACGTGACACCACCGCCACCCTGTTTATCCTAGGGTTACGCGAGTCGAGGCGGACGTCGTCGCGGTAGCGACGACAGACGCCTAGACGAGCACGTGACACCACTGCCACCCTGGCTATCTTAGTGTTACGCGAGTCGAGGCGGACGTCGTCGTGGTAGCGACGACGGACACCGAGACGAGCACGTGACACCACCGCCACCCTGTCTATCTTAGGGTTACGCGAGTCGAGGCGGACGTCGTCGCGGTAGCGACGACGGACGCCGAGACGAGCACGCGACACCACCGCCACCCTGTCTAACTTAGGGTTACGCGTGTCGAGGCGGACGTCGTCGCGGTAGCGACGACGGACGCCGAGACGAGCACGTGACACCACCGCCACCCTGTCTAAATTAGGGTTACGCGAGTCGAGGCTGACGTCGTCGCGGTAGCGATGACGGATGCCGAGACGAGCACGTGACTTCACCGCCACCCTATTTATCTTAGGGTTAGCGAGTCGAGGCGGACGTCGTCGCGGTAGCGACGACCGACGCCGAGACGAGCACGTGACACCACCGCCACATTGTCTAACTTAGGGTTACGCGAGTCGAGGCAGACGTCGAAACGAGCACGTGACACCACTGCCACCCTGTCTAACTTAGGGTTACGCGAGTCGAGGCGGACGTCTTTGCAGTAGCGACGACGGACGCCGAGATGAGCACGTGACACCACCGCCACCCTATCTATCTTAGCGTTACGCGAGTCGAGGCGAACGTCGTCGCGGTAGCGACGACGGACGCCGAGACGAGCACGTGACACCACCGCCACCCTGTCTATCTTAGCGTTACGCGAGTCGAGGCGGACGTCGTCGCGGTAGCGACGACGGACGCCGAGACGAGCACGTGACACCACCGCGACCCTGTCTAACTTAGGGTTAAGCGAGTCGAGGCGGACGTCGTCGCGGTAGCGACGACAGACGCCGAGACGAGCACGTGACAACTCCGCCACCCTGTCTATCTTAGGTTTACGCGAGTCAAGGCGGACGTCGTCGCGGTAGCGACGACGGACGCCGACACGAGCACGTGACACCACGGCCACCCTGTCTATCTTAGGGTTAGGCGAGTCGAGGCGGACGTCGTCGCGGTAGCGACGGCGGACGCCGAGACGAGCACGTGACACCACCGCCACCCTGTCTAACTTAGGGTTACGCGAGTTGAGGCGGACGTCGAGACGAGCACGTGACACCGCTGCCACCCTGTCTAACTTAGGGTTACGCAAGTCGAGGGGGACGTCTTCGCGGTAGCGACGACGGACGCCGAGACGAGCACGTGGCACCGCTGCCACCCTGTCTTAGGGTCACGCGAGTCGAGGTGGACGTCGTCGTGGTAGCGACGACGGACGCCGAGATGAGCACGTGACACCACCACCAACCTGTCTATCTTAGCGTTACGCGAGTCGAGCAGAACGTCGTCGCTGTAGCGACGACGGACGCCGAGGCGAGCACGTGACACCACCGCCACCCTGTATATCTTAGCGTTACGCGAGTCGAGGCGGACGTCGTCGCGGTAGCTACGACGGACGCCGAGACAAGCACGTGACACCACCGCCACCCTGTCTAACTTAGGGTTAAGCGAGTCGAGGCGGACGTCATCGCGGTAGCGACGACGGACGCCGAGACGAGCACGTGACACCATCGCCACCCTGTCTAAATTAAGGTTACGCGAGTCGAGGCTGACATCGTCGCGGTAGCAATGACGTACGCCGAGACGAGCACGTGACACCACCGCCACCCTGTCTAACTTAGGGTTATGCGAGTCGAGGCGGACGTCGTCGCGGTAGCGACGACGGACGCCGAGACGAGCACGTGACACCACCGCCACCCTGTCTAACTTAGGGTTACGCGAGTCGAGGCGGACGTCGAGACTAGCACGTGACACCACTGCCACCCTGTCTAACTTAGGGTTACGCGAGTCGAGGCGGACGTCTTTGCGGTAGCGACGACGGACGCCGAGATGACCACGTGACACCACCGCCACCCTATCTATCTTAGCGTTACGCGAGTCGAGGCGAACGTCGTCACGGTAGCGACGACGGACGCCGAGACGAGCACGTGACACCACCGCCACCCTGTCTATCTTAGCGTTACGCGAGTCGAGGCGGACGTCGTCGCGGTAGCGACGACGGACGCCGAGACGAGCACGTGACACCACCGCTAGCCTGTCTAACTTAGGGTTAAGCGAGTCGAGGCGGACGTCGTCGCGGTAGCGACGACGGACGCCGAGACGAGCACGTGACAACACCGCCACCCTCTCTATCTTAGGTTTACGTGAGTCAAGGCGGACGTCGTCGCGGTAGCGACGACGGACGCCGAGACGAGCACGTGACACCACTGCCACCCTGTCTATCTTTGGGTTACGCGAGTCGAGGCGGACGTCGTCGCGGTAGCGACGGCGGACGCCGAGACAAGCACGTGACACCACCGCCACCCTGTCTAACTTAGGGTTATGCGAGTCGAGGCGGACGTCGTCGCGGTAGCGACGACGGACGCCGAGACGAGCACGTGACAACACCGCCACCCTGTTTATCCTAGGGTTACGCGAGTCGAGGCGGACGTCGTTGCGGTAGCGACGACAGACGCCTAGACGAGCACGTGACACCACTGCCACCCTGGCTATCTTAGTGTTACGCGAGTCGAGGCGGACGTCGTCGTGGTAGCGACGACGGACACCGAGACGAGCACGTGACACCACCGCCACCCTGTCTATCTTAGGGTTACGCGAGTCGAGGCGGACGTCGTCGCGGTAGCGACGACGGACGCCGAGACGAGCACGCGACACCACCGCCACCCTGTCTAACTTAGGGTTACGCGTGTCGAGGCGGACGTCGTCGCGGTAGCGACGACGGACGCCGAGACGAGCACGTGACACCACCGCCACCCTGTCTAAATTAGGGTTACGCGAGTCGAGGCTGACGTCGTCGCGGTAGCGATGACGGATGCCGAGACGAGCACGTGACTTCACCGCCACCCTATTTATCTTAGGGTTAGCGAGTCGAGGCGGACGTCGTCGCGGTAGCGACGACCGACGCCGAGACGAGCACGTGACACCACCGCCACCCTGTCTAACTTAGGGTTACGCGAGTCGAGGCAGACGTCGAAACGAGCACGTGACACCACTGCCACCCTGTCTAACTTAGGGTTACGCGAGTCGAGGCGAACGTCTTTGCGGTAGCGACGACGGACGCCGAGACGAGCACGTGACACCACCGCCACCCTGTCTATCTTAGCGTTACGCGAGTCGAGGCAGACGTCGTCGCGGTAGCGACGACGGACGCCGAGACGAGCACGTGACACCACCGCGACCCTGTCTAACTTAGGGTTAAGCGAGTCGAGGCGGACGTCGTCGCGGTAGCGACGACAGACGCCGAGACGAGCACGTGACAACTCCGCCACCCTGTCTATCTTAGGTTTACGCGAGTCAAGGCGGACGTCGTCGCGGTAGCGACGACGGACGCCGACACGAGCACGTGACACCACGGCCACCCTGTCTATCTTAGGGTTAGGCGAGTCGAGGCGGACGTCGTCGCGGTAGCGACGGCGGACGCCGAGACGAGCACGTGACACCACCGCCACCCTGTCTAACTTAGGGTTATGCGAGTCGAGGCGGACGAAGTCGCGGTAGCGACGACGGACGCCGAGACGAGCACGTGACACCACTGCCACCCTGTTTATCCTAGGGTTACGCGAGTCGAGGCGGACGTCGTCGCGGTAGCGACGACAGACGCCTAGACGAGCACGTGACACCACTGCCACCCTGGCTATCTTAGTGTTACGCGAGTCGAGGCGGACGTCGTCGCGGTAGCGACGACGGACACCGAGACGAGCACGTGACACCACCGCCACCCTGTCTATCTTAGGGTTACGCGAGTCGAGGCGGACGTCGTCGCGGTAGCGACGACGGACGCCGAGACAAGCACGCGACACCACCGCCACCCTGTCTAACTTAGGGTTACGCGTGTCGAGGCGGACGTCGTCGCGGTAGCGACGACGGACGCCGAGACGAGCACGTGACACCACCGCCACCCTGTCTAAATTAGGGTTACGCGAGTCGAGGCTGACGTCGTCGCGGTAGCGATGACGGATGCCGAGGCGAGCACGTGACACCACCGCCACCCTGTATATCTTAGCGTTACGCGAGTCGAGGCGGACGTCGTCGCGGTAGCGACGACGGACGCCGAGACGAGCACGTGACACCACCGCCACGCTGTCTAACTTAGGGTTACGCGAGTCGAGGCAGACGTCGAAACGAGCACGTGACACCACTGCCACCCTGTCTAACTTAGGGTTACGCGAGTCGAGGCGGACGTCTTTGCGTTAGCGACGACGGACGCCGAGACGAGCACGTGACACCACTGCCACCCTGTCTATCTTAGGGTTACGCGAGTCGAGGCGGACGTCGTCGCGGTAGCGACGACGGACGCCGAGACGAGCACGTGACAACACTGCCACCCTGGCTAACTTAGGGTTACGCGAGTCGAGGCAGACGTCGTCGCGGTAGTGACGACGGATGCCGAGACGAGCACGTGACACCACTGCCACCCTGTCTAACTTAGGGTTACGCGAGTCGAGGCGGACGTCGTCGCGGTAGCGACGACGGACGCCGAGACGAGCACGTGACACCACCGAAACCCTGTTTATCCTAGGGTTACGCTAGTCGAGGCGGACGTCGTCGCGGTAGCGACGACGGACGCCGAGACGAGCACGTGACAACACTGCCACCCTGGCTAACTTAGGGTTACGCGAGTCGAGGCAGACATCGTCGCGGTAGCGACGACGGACGCCGAGACGAGCACGTGACACCACTGCCACCCTGTCTAACTTAGGGTTACGCGAGTCGAGGCGGACGTCTTTGCGGTAGCGACGACGGACGCCGAGACGAGCACGTGACACCACCGCCACCCTATCTATCTTAGCGTTACGCGAGTCGAGGCGAACGTCGTCGCGGTAGCGACGATGGACGCCGAGACGAGCACGTGACACCACCGCCACCCTGTCTATCTTAGCGTTACGCGAGTCGAGGCGGACGTTGTCGCGGTAGCGCCGACGGACGCCGAGACGAGCACGTGACACCACCGCTACCCTGTCTAACTTAGGGTTAAGCGAGTCGAGGCGGACGTCGTCGCGGTAGCGACGACGGACGCCGAGACGAGCACGTGACAACACCGCCACCCTGTCTATCTTAGGTTTACGTGAGTCAAGGCGGACGTCATCGCGGTAGCGACAACGGACGCTGAGACGAGCATGTGACACCACTGCCACCCTGTCTATCTTAGGGTTAGGCGAGTCGAGGCGGACGTCGTCGCGGTAGCGACGGCGGACGCCGAGACGAGCACGTGACACCACCGCCACCCTGTCTAACTTAGGGTTATGCGAGTCGATGCGGACGTCGTCGCGGGAGCGACGACGGACGCCGAGACGAGCACGTGACACCACCGCCACCCTGTTTATCCTAGGGTTACGCGAGTCGAGGCGGACGTCGTCGCGGTAGCGACGACAGACGCCTAGACGAGCACGTGACACCACTGCCACCCTGGCTATCTAAGTGTTACGCGAGTCGAGGCGGACGTCATCGCGGTAGCGACGACGGACACCGAGACCAGCACGTGACACCACCGCCACCCTGTCTATCTTAGGGTTACGCGAGTCGAGGAGGACGTCGTCGCGGTAGCGACGCCGGACGCCGAGACGAGCACGCGACACCACCGCCACCCTGTCTAACTTAGGGTTACGCGTGTCGAGGCGGACATCGTCGCGGTAGCGACGACGGACGCCGAGACGAGCACGTGACACCACCGCCACCCTGTCTAAATTAGGGTTACACGAGTCGAGGCTGACGTCGTCGCGGTAGCGATGACGGATGCCGAGACGAGCACGTGACTTCACCGCCACCCTATTTAACTTAGGGTTAGCGAGTCGAGGCGGACGTCGTCGCGGTAGCGACGACCGACGCCGAGACGAGCACGTGACACCACCACCACCCTGTCTATCTTAGCGTTACGCGAGTCGAGGCGGACGTTGTCGCGGTAGCGACGACGGACGCCGAGACGAGCACGTGACACCACCGCCACCCTGTCTAACTTAGGGTTACGCGAGTCGAGGCAGACGTCGAAACGAGCACGTGACACCACTGCCACCCTGTCTAACTTAGGGTTACGCGAGTCGAGGCGAACGTCTTTGCGGTAGCGACGACGGACGCTGAGACGAGCACGTGACACCACCGCCACCCTGTCTATCTTAGCGTTACGCGAGTCGAGGCGGACGTCGTCGCGGTAGCGACGACGGACGCCGAGACGAGCACGTGACACCACCGCGACCCTGTCTAACTTAGGGTTAAGCGAGTCGAGGCGGACGTCGTCGCGGTAGCGACAACAGACGCCGAGACGAGCACGTGACAACTCCGCCACCCTGTCTATCTTAGGTTTACGCGAGTCAAGGCGGACGTCGTCGCGGTAGCGACGACGGACGCCGACACGAGCACGTGACACCACGGCCACCCTGTCTATCTTAGGGTTAGGCGAGTCGAGGCGGACGTCGTCGCGGTAGCGACGGCGGACGCCGAGACGAGCACGTGACACCACCGCCACCCTGTCTAACTTAGGGTTATGCGAGTCGAGGCGGACGAAGTCGCGGTAGCGACGACGGACGCCGAGACGAGCACGTGACACCACCGCCACCCTGTTTATCCTAGGGTTACGCGAGTCGAGGCGGACGTCGTCGCGGTAGCGACGACAGACGCCTAGACGAGCACGTGACACCACTGCCACCCTGGCTATCTTAGTGTTACGCGAGTCGAGGCGGACGTCGTCGCGGTAGCGACGACGGACACCGAGACGAGCACGTGACACCACCGCCACCCTGTCTATCTTAGTGTTACGCGAGTCGAGGCGGACGTCGTCGCGGTAGCGACGACGGACGCCGAGACAAGCACGCGACACCACCGCCACCCTGTCTAACTTAGGGTTACGCGTGTCGAGGCGGACGTCGTCGCGGTAGCGATGACGGACGCCGAGACGAGCACGTGACACCACCGCCACCCTGTCTAAATTAGGGTTACGCGAGTCGAGGCTGACGTCGTCGCGGTAGCGATGACGGATGCCGAGGCGAGCACGTGACACCACCGCCACCCTGTATATCTTAGCGTTACGCGAGTCGAGGCGGACGTCGTCGCGGTAGCGACGACGGACGCCGAGACGAGCACGTGACACCACCGCCACGCTGTCTAACTTAGGGTTACGCGAGTCGAGGCAGACGTCGAAACGAGCACGTGACACCACTGCCACCCTGTCTAACTTAGGGTTACGCGAGTCGAGGCGGACGTCTTTGCGTTAGCGACGACGGACGCCGAGACGAGCACGTGACACCACTGCCACCCTGTCTATCTTAGGGTTACGCGAGTCGAGGCGGACGTCGTCGCGGTAGCGACGACGGACGCCGAGACGAGCACGTGACAACACTGCCACCCTGGCTAACTTAGGGTTACACGAGTCGAGGCAGACGTCGTCGCGGTAGTGACGACGGATGCCGAGACGAGCACGTGACACCACTGCCACCCTGTCTAACTTAGGGTTACGCGAGTCGAGGCGGACGTCGTCGCGGTAGCGACGACGGACGCCGAGACGAGCACGTGACACCACCGAAACCCTGTTTATCCTAGGGTTACGCTAGTCGAGGCGGACGTCGTCGCGGTAGCGACGACGGACGCCGAGACGAGCACGTGACAACACTGCCACCCTGGCTAACTTAGGGTTACGCGAGTCGAGGCAGACATCGTCGCGGTAGCGACGACGGACGCCGAGACGAGCACGTGACACCACTGCCACCCTGTCTAACTTAGGGTTACGCGAGTCGAGGCGGACGTCTTTGCGGTAGCGACGACGGACGCCGAGACGAGCACGTGACACCACCGCCACCCTATCTATCTTAGCGTTACGCGAGTCGAGGCGAACGTCGTCGCGGTAGCGACGACGGACGCCGAGACGAGCACGTGACACCACCGCCACCCTGTCTATCTTAGCGTTACGCGAGTCGAGGCGGACGTTGTCGCGGTAGCGCCGACGGACGCCGAGACGAGCACGTGACACCACCGCTACCCTGTCTAACTTAGGGTTAAGCGAGTCGAGGCGGACGTCGTCGCGGTAGCGACGACGGACGCCGAGACGAGCACGTGACAACACCGCCACCCTGTCTATCTTAGGTTTACGTGAGTCAAGGCGGACGTCATCGCGGTAGCGACAACGGACGCCGAGACGAGCATGTGACACCACTGCCACCCTGTCTATCTTAGGGTTAGGCGAGTCGAGGCGGACGTCGTCGCGGTAGCGACGGCGGACGCCGAGACGAGCACGTGACACCACCGCCACCCTGTCTAACTTAGGGTTATGCGAGTCGATGCGGACGTCGTCGCGGGAGCGACGACGGACGCCGAGACGAGCACGTGACACCACCGCCACCCTGTTTATCCTAGGGTTACGCGAGTCGAGGCGGACGTCGTCGCGGTAGCGACGACAGACGCCTAGACGAGCACGTGACACCACTGCCACCCTGGCTATCTTAGTGTTACGCGAGTCGAGGCGGACGTCGTCGCGGTAGCGACGACGGACACCGAGACCAGCACGTGACACCACCGCCACCCTGTCTATCTTAGGGTTACGCGAGTCGAGGAGGACGTCGTCGCGGTAGCGACGCCGGACGCCGAGACGAGCACGCGACACCACCGCCACCCTGTCTAACTTAGGGTTACGCGTGTCGAGGCGGACATCGTCGCGGTAGCGACGACGGACGCCGAGACGAGCACGTGACACCACCGCCACCCTGTCTAAATTAGGGTTACACGAGTCGAGGCTGACGTCGTCGCGGTAGCGATGACGGATGCCGAGACGAGCACGTGACTTCACCGCCACCCTATTTAACTTAGGGTTAGCGAGTCGAGGCGGACGTCGTCGCGGTAGCGACGACCGACGCCGAGACGAGCACGTGACACCACCACCACCCTGTCTATCTTAGCGTTACGCGAGTCGAGGCGGACGTTGTCGCGGTAGCGACGACGGACGCCGAGACGAGCACGTGACACCACCGCTACCCTGTCTAACTTAGGGTTAAGCGAGTCGAGGCGGACGTCGTCGCGGTAGCGACGACGGACGCCGAGACGAGCACGTGACAACACCGCCACCCTGTCTATCTTAGGGTTAGGCGAGTCGAGGCGGACGTCGTCGCGGTAGCAACGGCGGACGCCGAGACGAGCACGTGACACCACCGCCACCCTGTCTAACTTAGGGTTATGCGAGTCGATGCGGACGTCGTCGCGGTAGCGACGACGGACGCCGAGACGAGCACGTGACACCACCGCCACCCTGTTTATCCTAGGGTTACGCGAGTAGAGGCGGACGTCGTCGCGGTAGCGACGACAGACGCCTAGACGAGCACGTGACACCACTGCCACCCTGGCTATCTTAGTGTTATGCGAGTCGAGGCGGACGTCGTCGCGGTAGCGACGACGGACACCGAGACCAGCACGTGACACCACCGCCACCCTGTCTATCTTAGGGTTACGCGAGTCGAGGCGGACGTCGTCGCGGTAGCGACGACGGACGCCGAGACGAGCACGCGACACCACCGCCACCCTGTCTAACTTAGGGTTACGCGTGTCGAGGCGGACGTCGTCGCGGTAGCGACGACGGACGCCGAGACGAGCACGTGACACCACCGCCACCCTGTCTAAATTAGGGTTACACGAGTCGAGGCTGACGTCGTCGCGGTAGCGATGACGGATGCCGAGACGAGCACGTGACTTCACCGCCACCCTATTTAACTTAGGGTTAGCAAGTCGAGGCGGACGTCGTCGCGGTAGCGACGACCGACGCCGAGACGAGCACGTGACACCACCACCACCCTGTCTAACTTAGGGTTACGCGAGTCGAGGCAGACGTCGAAACGAGCACGTGACACCACTGCCACCCTGTCTAACTTAGGGTTACGCGAGTCGAGGCGGACGTCTTTGCGGTAGCGACGACGGACGCCGAGATGAGCACGTGACACCACCGCCACCCTATCTATCTTAGCGTTACGCGAGTCGAGGCGAACGTCGTCGCGGTAGCGACGACGGACGCCGAGACGAGCACGTGACACCACCGCCACCCTGTCTATCTTAGCGTTACGCGAGTCGAGGCGGACGTCGTCGCGGTAGCGACGACGGACGCCGATACGAGCACGTGACACCACCGCCACCCTGTCTAACTTAGGGTTACGCGAGTCGAGGCGGACGTCGTCGCGGTAGCGACGACGGACGCCGAGACGAGCACGTGACACCAATGCCACCCTGTCTAACTTAGGGTTACGCGAGTCGAGGCGGACGTCGTCGCGGTAGCGACGACGGACGCCGAGACGAGCACGGGACAACACCGCCACCCTGTTTATCTTAGGGTTACGTGAGTCAAGGCAGACGTCGTCGCGGTAGCGACGACGGACGCCGAGACGAGCACGTGACACCACTGCCACCCTGTCCATCTTAGGGTTACGCGAGTCGAGGCGGACGTCATCGCGGTAGCGACAACGGACGCCGAGACGAGCACGTGACACCACTGCCACCCTGTCTATCTTAGGGTTAGGCAAGTCGAGGCGGACGTCGTCGCGGTAGCGACGGCGGACGCCGAGACGAGCACGTGACACCACCGCCACCCTGTCTAACTTAGGGTTATGCGAGTCGATGCGGACGTCGTCGCGGTAGCGACGACGGACGCCGAGACGAGCACGTGACACCACCGCCACCCTGTTTATCCTAGGGTTACGCGAGTCGAGGCGGACGTCGTCGCGGTAGCGACGACAGACGCCTAGACGAGCACGTGACACCACTGCCACCCTGGCTATCTTAGTGTTACGCGAGTCGAGGCGGACGTCGTCGCGGTAGCGACGACGGACACCGAGACCAGCACGTGACACCACCGCCACCCTGTCTATCTTAGGGTTACGCGAGTCGAGGCGGACGTCGTCGCGGTAGCGACGACGGACGCCGAGACGAGCACGCGACACCACCGCCACCCTGTCTAACTTAGGGTTACGCGTGTCGAGGCGGACGTCGTCGCGGTAGCGACGACGGACGCCGAGACGAGCACGTGACACCACCGCCACCCTGTCTAAATTAGGGTTACACGAGTCGAGGCTGACGTCGTCGCGGTAGCGATGACGGATGCCGAGACGAGCACGTGACTTCACCGCCACCCTATTTAACTTAGGGTTAGCGAGTCGAGGCGGACGTCGTCGCGGTAGCGACGACCGACGCCGAGACGAGCACGTGACACCACCACCACCCTGTCTAACTTAGGGTTACGCGAGTCGAGGCAAACGTCGAAACGAGCACGTGACACCACTGCCACCCTGTCTAACTTAGGGTTACGCGAGTCGAGGCGGACGTCTTTGCGGTAGCGACGACGGACGCCGAGATGAGCACGTGACACCACCGCCACCCTATATATCTTAGCGTTACGCGAGTCGAGGCAAACGTCGTCGCAGTAGCGACGACGGACGCCGAGACAAGCACGTGACACCACCGCCACCCTGTCTAACTTAGGGTTATGCGAGTCGAGGCGGACGTCGTCGCGGTAGCGACGACGGACGCCGAGACGAGCACGTGACACCACCGCCACCCTGTTTATCCTAGGGTTACGCGAGTCGAGGCGGACGTCGTCGCGGTAGCGACGACAGACGCCTAGACGAGCACGTGACACCACTGCCACCCTGGCTATCTTAGTGTTACGCGAGTCGAGGCGGACGTCGTCGCGGTAGCGACGACGGACACCGAGACGAGCACGTGACACCACCGCCACCCTGTCTATCTTAGGGTTACGCGAGTCGAGGCGGACGTCGTCGCGGTAGCGACGACGGACGCCGAGACAAGCACGCGACACCACCGCCACCATGTCTAACTTAGGGTTACGCGTGTCGAGGCGGACGTCGTCGCGGTAGCGACGATGGACGCCGAGACGAGCACGTGACACCACCGCCACCCTGTCTAAATTAGGGTTACGCGAGTCGAGGCTGACGTCGTCGCGGTAGCGATGACGGATGCCGAGGCGAGCACGTGACACCACCGCCACCCTGTATATCTTAGCGTTACGCGAGTCGAGGCGGACGTCATCGCGGTAGCGACGACGGACGCCGAGACGAGCACGTGACACCACCGCCACCCTGTCTAACTTAGGGTTACGCGAGTCGAGGCAGACGTCGAAACGAGCACGTGACACCACTGCCACCCTGTCTAACTTAGGGTTACGCGAGTCGAGGCGGACGTCTTTGCGGTAGCAACGACGGACGCCGAGACGAGCACGTGACACCACTGCCACCCTGTCTATCTTAGGGTTACGCGAGTCGAGGCGGACGTCGTCGCGGTAGCGACGACGGACGCCGAGACGAGCACGTGACAACACTGCCACCCTGGCTAACTTAGGGTTACGCGAGTCGAGGCAGACGTCGTCGCGGTAGCGACGACGGATGCCGAGACGAGCACGTGACACCACTGCCACCCTGTCTAACTTAGGGTTACGCAAGTCGAGGCGGACGTCATCGCGGTAGCGACGACGGACACCGAGACCAGCACGTGACACCACCGCCACCCTGTCTATCTTAGGGTTACGCGTGTCGAGGCGGACGTCGTCGCGGTAGCGACGACGGACGCCGAGACGAGCACGCGACACCACCGAAACCCTGTTTATCCTAGGGTTACGCTAGTCGAGGCGGACGTCGTCGCGGTAGCGACGACGGACACCGAGACCAGCACGTGACACCACCGCCACCCTGTCTATCTTAGGGTTACGCGTGTCGAGGCGGACGTCGTCGCGGTAGCGACGACGGACGCCGAGACGAGCACGCGACACCACCGCCACCCTGTCTAACTTAGGGTTACGCGTGTCGAGGCGGACGTCGTCGCGGTAGCGACGACGGACGCCGAGACGAGCACGTGACACCACCGCCACCCTGTCTAAATTAGGGTTACGCGAGTCGAGGCTGACGTCGTCGCGGTAGCGATGACGGATGCCGAGACGAGCACGTGACTTCACCGCCACCCTATTTAACTTAGGGTTAGCGAGTCGAGGCGGACGTCGTCGCGGTAGCGACGACCGACGCCGAGACGAGCACGTGACACCACCGCCACCCTGTCTAACTTAGGGTTACGCGAGTCGAGGCAGACGTCGAAACGAGCACGTGACACCACTGCCACCCTGTCTAACTTAGGGTTACGCGAGTCGAGGCGGACGTCTTTGCGGTAGCGACGACGGACGCCGAGATGAGCACGTGACACCACCGCCACCCTATCTATCTTAGCGTTACGCGAGTCGAGGCGAACGTCGTCGCGGTAGCGACGACGGACGCCGAGACGAGCACGTGACACCACCGCCACCCTGTCTATCTTAGCGTTACGCGAGTCGAGGCGGACGTCGTCGCGGTAGCGACGACGGACGCCGAGACGAGCACGTGACACCACCGCTACCCTGTATAACTTAGGGTTAAGCGAGTCGAGGCGGACGTCGTCGCGGTAGCGACGACGGACGCTGAGACGAGCACGTGACAACACCGCCACCCTGTCTATCTTAGGTTTACGCGAGTCAAGGCGAACGTCGTCGCGGTAGCGACGACGGACGCCGAGACGAGCACGTGACACCACTGCCACCCTGTCTATCTTAGGGTTAGGCGAGTCGAGGCGGACGTCGTCGCGGTAGCGACGGCGGACGCCGAGACGAGCACGTGACACCACCGCCACCCTGTTTATCCTAGGGTTACGCGAGTCGAGGCGGACGTCGTCGCGGTAGCGACGACAGACGCCTAGACGAGCACGTGACACCACTGCCACCCTGGCTATCTTAGTGTTACGCGAGTCGAGGCGGACGTCGTCGCGGTAGCGACGATGGACACCGAGACGAGCACGTGACACCACCGCCACCCTGTCTATCTTAGGGTTACGCGAGTCGAGGCGGACGTCGTCGCGGTAGCGACGACGGACGCCGAGACAAGCACGCAACACCACCGCCACCCTGTCTAACTTAGGGTTACGCGTGTCGAGGCGGACGTCGTCGCGGTAGCGACGATGGACGACGAGACGAGCACGTGACACCACCGCCACCCTGTCTAAATTAGGGTTACGTGAGTCGAGGCTGACGTCGTCGCGGTAGCGATGACGGATGCCGAGGCGAGCACGTGACACCACCGCCACCCTGTATATCTTAGCGTTACGCGAGTCGAGGCGGACGTCATCGCGGTAGCGACGACGGACGCCGAGACGAGCACGTGACACCACTGCCACCCTGTCTAACTTAGGGTTACGCGAGTCGAGGCAGACGTCGAAACGAGCACGTGACACCACTGCCACCCTGTCTAACTTAGGGTTACGCGAGTCGAGGCGGACGTCTTTGCGGTAGCGACGACGGACGCCGAGACGAGCACGTGACACCACTGCCACCCTATCTATCTTAGGGTTACGCGAGTCGAGGCGGACGTCGTCGCGGTAGCGACGACGGACGCCGAGACGAGCACGTGACAACACTGCCACCCTGGCTAACTTAGGGTTACGCGAGTCGAGGCAGACGTCGTCGCGGTAGCGACGACGGATGCCGAGACGAGCACGTGACACCACTGCCACCCTGTCTAACTTAGGGATACGCAAGTCGAGGCGGACGTCATCGCGGTAGCGACGACGGACGCCGAGACGAGCACGTGACACCACCGAAACCCTGTTTATCCTAGGGTTACGCTAGTCGAGGCGGACGTCGTCGCGGTAGCGACGACGGACACCGAGACCAGCACGTGACACCACCGCCACCCTGTCTATCTTAGGGTTACGCGAGTCGAGGCGGACGTCGTCGCGGTAGCGACGACGGACGCCGAGACGAGCACGCGACACCACCGCCACCCTGTCTAACTTAGGGTTACGCGTGTCGAGGCGGACGTCGTCGCGGTAGCGACGACGGACGCCGAGACGAGCACGTGACACCACCGCCACCCTGTCTAAATTAGGGTTACGCGAGTCGAGGCTGACGTCGTCGCGGTAGCGATGACGGATGCCGAGACGAGCACGTGACTTCACCGCCACCCTATTTAACTTAGGGTTAGCGAGTCGAGGCGGACGTCGTCGCGGTAGCGACGACGGACGCCGAGACGAGCACGTGACACCACCGCCAACCTGTCTAACTTAGGGTTATGCGAGTCGAGGCGGACGTCGTCGCGGTAGCGACGACGGACGCCGAGACGAGCACGTGACACCACCGCCACCCTGTTTATCCTAGGGTTACGCGAGTCGAGGCAGACGTCGTCGCGGTAGCGACGACAGACGCCTAGACGAGCACGTGACACCACTGCCACCCTGGCTATCTTAGTGTTACGCGAGTCGAGGCGGACGTCGTCGCGGTAGCGACGACGGACACCGAGACGAGCACGTGACACCACCGCCACCCTGTCTATCTTAGGGTTACGCGAGTCGAGGCGGACGTCGTCGCGGTAGCGACGACGGACGCCGAGACAAGCACGCGACACCACTGCCACCCTGTCTAACTTAGGGTTACGCGTGTCGAGGCGGACGTCGTCGCGGTAGCGACGATGGACGCCGAGACGAGCACGTGACACCACCGCCACCCTGTCTAAATTAGGGTTACGCGAGTCGAGGCTGACGTCGTCGCGGTAGCGATGACGGATGCCGAGGCGAGCACGTGACACCACCGCCACCCTGTATATCTTAGCGTTACGCGAGTCGAGGCGGACGTCATCGCGGTAGCGACAACGGACGCCGAGACGAGCACGTGACACCACCGCCACCCTGTCTAACTTAGGGTTACGCGAGTCGAGGCAGACGTCGAAACGAGCACGTGACACCACTGCCACCCTGTCTAACTTAGGGTTACGCGAGTCGAGGCGGACGTCTTTGCGGTAGCGACGACGGACGCCGAGACGAGCACGTGACACCACTGCCACCCTGTCTATCTTAGGGTTACGCGAGTCGAGGCGGACGTCGTCGCGGTAGCGACGACGGACGCCGAGACGAGCACGTGACAACACTGCCACCCTGGCTAACTTAGGGTTATGCGAGTCGAGGCAGACGTCGTCGCGGTAGCGACGACGGATGCCGAGACGAGCACGTGACACCACTGCCACCCTGTCTAACTTAGGGTTACGCAAGTCGAGGCGGACGTCATCGCGGTAGCGACGACGGACGCCGAGACGAGCACGTGACACCACCGAAACCCTGTTTATCCTAGGGTTACGCTAGTCGAGGCGGACGTCGTCGCGGTAGCGACGACGGACACCGAGACCAGCACGTGACACCACCGCCACCCTGTCTATCTTAGGGTTACGCGAGTCGAGGCGGACGTCGTCGCGGTAGCGACGACGGACGCCGAGACGAGCACGCGACACCACCGCCACCCTGTCTAACTTAGGGTTACGCGTGTCGAGGCGGACGTCGTCGCGGTAGCGACGACGGACGCCGAGACGAGCACGTGACACCACCGCCACCCTGTCTAAATTAGGGTTACGCGAGTCGAGGCTGACGTCGTCGCGGTAGCGATGACGGATGCCGAGACGAGCACGTGACTTCACCGCCACCCTATTTAACTTAGGGTTAGCGAGTCGAGGCGGACGTCGTCGCGGTAGCGACGACCGACGCCGAGACGAGCACGTGACACCACCGCCACCCTGTCTAACTTAGGGTTACGCGAGTCGAGGGAGACGTCGAAACGAGCACGTGACACCACTGCCACCCTGTCTAACTTAGGGTTACGCGAGTCGAGGCGGACGTCTTTGCGGTAGCGACGACGGACGCCGAGATGAGCACGTGACACCACCGCCACCCTATCTATCTTAGCGTTACGTGAGTCGAGGCGAACGTCGTCGCGGTAGCGACGACGGACGCCGAGACGAGCACGTGACACCACCGCCACCCTGTCTATCTTAGCGTTACGCGAGTCGAGGCGGACGTCGTCGCGGTAGCGACGACGGACGCCGAGACGAGCACGTGACACCACCGCTACCCTGTATAACTTAGGGTTAAGCGAGTCGAGGCGGACGTCGTCGCGGTAGCGACGACGGACGCCGAGACGAGCACGTGACAACACCGCCACCCTGTCTATCTTAGGTTTACGCGAGTCAAGGCGGACGTCGTCGCGGTAGCGACGACGGACGCCGAGACGAGCACGTGACACCACTGCCACCCTGTCTATCTTAGGGTTATGCGAGTCGAGGCGGACGTCGTCGCGGTAGCGACGACGTACGCCGAGACGAGCACGTGACACCACCGCCACCCTGTTTATCCTAGGGTTACGCGAGTCGAGGCGGACGTCGTCGCGGTAGCGACGACAGACGCCTAGACGAGCACGTGACACCACTGCCACCCTGGCTATCTTAGTGTTACGCGAGTCGAGGCGGACGTCGTCGCGGTAGCGACGACGGACACCGAGACGAGCACGTGACACCACCGCCACCCTGTCTATCTTAGGGTTACGCGAGTCGAGGCGGACGTCGTCGCGGTAGCGACGACGGACGCCGAGACAAGCACGCGACACCACGGCCACCCTGTCTAACCTAGGGTTACGCGTGTCGAGGCGGACGTCGTCGCGGTAGCGACGACGGACGCCGAGACGAGCACGTGACACCACCGCCACCCTGTCTAAATTAGGGATACGCGAGTCGAGGCTGACGTCGTCGCGGTAGCGATGACGGATGCCGAGGCGAGCACGTGACACCACCGCCACCCTGTATATCTTAGCGTTACACGAGTCGAGGCGGACGTCGTCGCGGTAGCGATGACGGACGCCGAGACGAGCACGTGACACCACCACCACCCTGTCTAACTTAGGGTTACGCGAGTCGAGGCAGACGTCGAAACGAGCACGTGACACCACTGCCACCCTGTCTAACTTAGGGTTACGCGAGTCGAGGCGGACGTCTTTGCGGTAGCGACGACGGACGCCGAGACGAGCACGTGACACCACTGCCACCCTGTCTATCTTAGGGTTACGCGAGTCGAGGCGGACGTCGTCGCGGTAGCGACGACGGACGCCGAGACGAGCACGTGACACCACCGCTACCCTGTCTAACTTAGGGTTAAGCGAGTCGAGGCGGACGTCGTCGCGGTAGCGACGACGGACGCCGAGACGAGCACGTGACAACACCGCCACCCTGTCTATCTTAGGTTTACGCGAGTCAAGGCGGACGTCGTCGCGGTAGCGACGACGGACGCCGAGATGAGCACGTGACACCACTGCCACCCTGTCTATCTTAGGGTTAGGCGAGTCGAGGCGGACGTCGTCGCGGTAGCGACGGCGGACGCCGAGACGAGCACGTGACACCACCGCCACCCTGTCTAACTTAGGGTTATGCGAGTCGAGGCGGACGTCGTCGCGGTAGCGACGACGGACGCCGAGACGAGCACGTGACACCACCGCCACCCTGTTTATCCTAGGGTTACGCGAGTCGAGGCGGACGTCGTCGCGGTAGCGACGACAGACGCCTAGACGAGCACGTGACACCACTGCCACCCTGGCTATCTTAGTGTTACGCGAGTCGAGGCGGACGTCGTCGCGGTAGCGACGACGGACACCGAGACGAGCACGTGACACCACCGCCACCCTGTCTATCTTAGGGTTACGCGAGTCGAGGCGGACGTCGTCGCTGTAGCGACGACGGACGCCGAGACAAGCACGCGACACCACGGCCACCCTGTCTAACTTAGGGTTACGCGTGTCGAGGCGGACGTCGTCGCGGTAGCGACGACGGACGCCGAGACGAGCACGTGACACCACCGCCACCCTGTCTAAATTAGGGATACGCGAGTCGAGGCTGACGTCGTCGCGGTAGCGATGACGGATGCCGAGGCGAGCACGTGACACCACCGCCACCCTGTATATCTTAGCGTTACGCGAGTCGAGGCGGACGTCGTCGCGGTAGTGACGACGGACGCCGAGACGAGCACGTGACACCACCGCCACCCTGTTTAACTTAGGTTTACGCGAGTCGAGGCAGACGTCGAAACGAGCACGTGACACCACTGCCACCCTGTCTAACTTAGGGTTACGCGAGTCGAGGCGGACGTCTTTGCGGTAGCGACGACGGACGCCGAGACGAGCACGTGACACCACTGCCACCCTGTCTATCTTAGGGTTACGCGAGTCGAGGCGGACGTCGTCGCGGTAGCGACGACGGACGCCGAGACGAGCACGTGACACCACCGAAACCCTGTTTATCCTAGAGTTACGCTAGTCGAGGCGGACGTCGTCGCGGTAGCGACGACGGACGCCTAGACGAGCACGTGACACCACTGTCACCCTGGCTATCTTAGGGTTACGCGAGTCGAGGCGGACGTCGTCGCGGTAGCGACGACGGACGCCGAGACGAGCACGTGACACCACCGCCACCCTGTATAACTTAGGGTTACGCGTGTCGAGTCGGACGTCGTCGCGGTAGCGACGACGGACGCCGAGACGAGCACGTGACACCACCGCCACCCTGTCTAAATTAGGGTTACGCGAGTCGAGGCTGACATCGTCGCGGTAGCAATGACGGACGCCGAGACGAGCACGTGACTTCACCGCCACCCTGTCTAAATTAGGGATACGCGAGTCGACGCTGACGTCGTCGCGGTAGCGATGACGGATGCCGAGGCGAGCACGTGACACCACCGCCACCCTGTATATCTTAGCGTTACACGAGTCGAGGCGGACGTCGTCGCGGTAGCGATGACGGACGCCGAGACGAGCACGTGACACCACCACCACCCTGTCTAACTTAGGGTTACGCGAGTCGAGGCAGACGTCGAAACGAGCACGTGACACCACTGCCACCCTGTCTAACTTAGGGTTACGCGAGTCGAGGCGGACGTCTTTGCGGTAGCGACGACGGACGCCGAGACGAGCACGTGACACCACTGCCACCCTGTCTATCTTAGGGTTACGCGAGTCGAGGCGGACGTCGTCGCGGTAGCGACGACGGACGCCGAGACGAGCACGTGACACCACCGCTACCCAGTCTAACTTAGGGTTAAGCGAGTCGAGGCGGACGTCGTCGCGGTAGCGACGACGGACGCCGAGACGAGCACGTGACAACACCGCCACCCTGTCTATCTTAGGTTTACGCGAGTCAAGGCGGACGTCGTCGCGGTAGCGACGACGGACGCCGAGATGAGCACGTGACACCACTGCCACCCTGTCTATCTTAGGGTTAGGCGAGTCGAGGCGGACGTCGTCGCGGTAGCGACGGCGGAGGCCGAGACGAGCACGTGACACCACCGCCACCCTGTCTAACTTAGGGTTATGCGAGTCGAGGCGGACGTCGTCGCGGTAGCGACGACGGACGCCGAGACGAGCACGTGACACCACCGCCACCCTGTTTATCCTAGGGTTACGCGAGTCGAGGCGGACGTCGTCGCGGTAGCGACGACAGACGCCTAGACGAGCACGTGACACCACTGCCACCCTGGCTATCTTAGTGTTACGCGAGTCGAGGCGGACGTCGTCGCGGTAGCGACGACGGACACCGAGACGAGCACGTGACACCACCGCCACCCTGTCTATCTTAGGGTTACGCGAGTCGAGGCGGACGTCGTCGCGGTAGCGACGACGGACGCCGAGACAAGCACGCGACACCACGGCCACCCTGTCTAACTTAGGGTTACGCGTGTCGAGGCGGACGTCGTCGCGGTAGCGACGACGGACGCCGAGACGAGCACGTGACACCACCGCCACCCTGTCTAAATTAGGGATACGCGAGTCGAGGCTGACGTCGTCGCGGTAGCGATGACGGATGCCGAGGCGAGCACGTGACACCACCGCCACCCTGTATATCTTAGCGTTACGCGAGTCGAGGCGGACGTCGTCGCGGTAGCGACGACGGACGCCGAGACGAGCACGTGACACCACCGCCACCCTGTCTAACTTAGGGTTACGCGAGTCGAGGCAGACGTCGAAACGAGCACGTGACACCACTGCCACCCTGTCTAACTTAGGGTTACGCGAGTCGAGGCGGACGTCTTTGCGGTAGCGACGACGGACGCCGAGACGAGCACGTGACACCACTGCCACCCTGTCTATCTTAGGGTTACGCGAGTCGAGGCGGACGTCGTCGCGGTAGCGACGACGGACGCCGAGACGAGCACGTGACAACACTGCCACCCTGGCTAACTTAGGGTTACGCGAGTCGAGGCAGACGTCGTCGCGGTAGCGACGACGGATGCCGAGACGAGCACGTGACACCACTGCCACCCTGTCTAACTTAGGGTTACGCGAGTCGAGGCGGACGTCGTCGCGGTAGCGACGACGGACGCCGAGACGAGCACGTGACACCACCGAAACCCTGTTTATCCTAGAGTTACGCTAGTCGAGGCGGACGTCGTCGCGGTAGCGACGACGGACGCCTAGACGAGCACGTGACACCACTGTCACCCTGGCTATCTTAGGGTTACGCGAGTCGAGGCGGACGTCGTCGCGGTAGCGACGACGGACGCCGAGACGAGCACGTGACACCACCGCCACCCTGTATAACTTAGGGTTACGCGTGTCGAGTCGGACGTCGTCGCGGTAGCGACGACGGACGCCGAGACGAGCACGTGACACCACCGCCACCCTGTCTAAATTAGGGTTACGCGAGTCGAGGCTGACATCGTCGCGGTAGCAATGACGGACGCCGAGACGAGCACGTGACTTCACCGCCACCCTATTTAACTTAGGGTTAACGAGTCGAGGCGGACGTCGTCGCGGTAGCGACGACGGACGCCGAGACGAGCACGTGACACCACCGCCACCCTATCTATCTTAGCGTTACGCGAGTCGAGGCGGACGTCGTCGCGGTAGCGACGACGGACGCCGAGACGAGCACGTGACACCACCGCTACCCTTTCTAACTTAGGGTTAAGCGAGTCGAGGCGGACGTCGTCGCGGTAGCGACGACGGACACCGAGACGAGCACGTGACAACACCGCCACCCTGTCTATCTTAGGTTTACGCGAGTCAAGGCGGACGTCGTCGCGGTAGCGACGACGGACGCCGAGACGAGCACGTGACACCACTGCCACCCTGTCTATCTTAGGGTTACGCGAGTCGAGGCGGACGTCGTCGCGGTAGCGACGGCGGACGCCGAGACGAGCACGTGACACCACCGCCACCCTGTCTAACTTAGGGTTTTGCGAGTCGAGGCGGACGTCGTCGCGGTAGCGACGACGGACGCCGAGAAGAGCACATGACACCACCGCCACCCTGTTTATCCTAGGGTTACGCGAGTCGAGGCGGACGTCATCGCGGTAGCGACGACAGACGCCTAGACAAGCACGTGACACCACTGCCACCCTGGCTATCTTAGTGTTACGCGAGTCGAGGCGGACGTCGTCGCGGTAGCGACGACGGACACCGAGACGAGCACGTGACACCACCGCCACCCTGTCTATCTTTGGGTTACGCGAGTCGAGGCGGACGTCATCGCGGTAGCGACGACGGACGCCGAGACGAGCACGCGACACCACCGCCACCCTGTCTAACGTAGGGTTACGCGTGTCGAGGCGGACGTCGTCGCGGTAGCGACGACGGACGCCCAGACGAGCACGTGACACCACCGCCACCCTGTTTAACTTAGGGTTAGCGAGTCGAGGCAGACGTCGTCGCGGTAGCGACGACGGACGCCGAGACGAGCACGTGACACCACCGCCACCCTGTCTAACTTAGGGTTACGCGAGTCGAGGCAGACGTCGAAACGAGCACGTGACACCACTTCCACCCTGTCTAACCTAGGGTTACGCGAGTCGAGGCGGACGTCTTTGCGGTAGCGACGACGTACGCCGAGATGAGCACGTGACACCACCGCCACCCTGTCCAACTTAGGGATAAGCGAGTTTAGGGGGACGTCGTCGCGGTAGCGACGACGGACGCCGAGACGAGCACGTGACAACACCGCCACCCTGTCAATCTTAGGGTTACGCGGGTCAAGGCGGACGTCGTCGCGGTAGCGACGACGGACGCCGAGACGAGCACGTGACACCACTGCCACCCTGTCTATCTTAGGGTTATGCGAGTCGAGGCGGACGTGGTCGCGGTAGCGACGACGGACGCCGAGACGAGCACGTGACAACACTGCCACCCTGGCTAACTTAGGGTTACGCGAGTCGAGGCAGACGTCGTCGCGGTAGCGACGACGGATGCCGAGACGAGCACGTGACACCACTGCCACCCTGTCTAACTTAGGGTTACGCGAGTCGAGGCGGACGTCGTCGCGGTAGCGATGACGGATGCCGAGACGAGCACGTGACACCACCGCCACCCTGTTTATCCTAGGGTTACGCGAGTCGAGGCGGACGTCTTTGCGGTAGCGAGGACGGACGCCGAGATGAGCACGTGACACCACCGCCACCCTATCTATCTTAGCGTTACGCGAGTCGAGGCGAACTTCGTCGCGGTAGCGACGACGGACGCCGAGACGAGCACGTGACACCACCGCTACCCTGTCTAACTTAGGGTTAAGCGAGTCGAGGCGGACGTCGTCGCGGTAGCGACGACGGACGCCGAGACGAGCACGTGACACCACCGCCACCCTGTCTAACGTAGGGTTACGCGTGTCGAGGCGGACGTCGTCGCGGTAGCGACGACGGACGCCGAGACGAGCACGTGACACCACCGCCACCCTGTCTAAATTAGGGTTACGCGAGTTGAGGCTGACGTCGTCGCGGTAGCGATGACGGACGCCGTGACGAGCACGTGACTTCACCGCCACCCTATTTAACTTAGGGTTAGCGAGTCGAGGCAGACGTCGTCGCGGTAGCGACGACGGACGCCGAGACGAGCACGTGACACCACCGCCCACCTGTCTAACTTAGGGTTACGCGAGTCGAGGCAGACGTCGAAACGAGCACGTGACACCACTTCCACCCTGTCTAACCTAGGGTTACGCGAGTCGAGGCGGACGACTTTGCGGTAGCGACGACGGACGCCGAGATGAGCACGTGACACCACCGCCACCCAGTCCAACTTAGGGTTAAGCGAGTTTAGGCGGACGTCGTCGCGGTAGCGACGACGGACGCCGAGACGAGCACGTGACAACACCGCCACCCTGTCTATCTTAGGGTTACGCGGATCAAGGCGGACGTCGTCGCGGTAGCGACGACGGACGCCGAGACGAGCACGTGACACCACTGCCACCCTGTCTCTCTTAGGGTTACGCGGGTCGAGGCGGACGTCGTCGCGGTAGCGACGACGGACGCCGAGACGAGCACGTGACACCACCGCCACCCTGTTTATCCTAGGGTTACGCGAGTCGAGGCGGACGTCGTCGCGGTAGCGACGACGGACGCCTAGACGAGCACATGACACCACTGCCACCCTGGCTATCTTAGGGTTACGCGAGTCGAGGCGGACGTCGTCGCGGTAGCGACGACGGACGCCGAGACGAGCACGTGACACCACCGCCACCCTGTCTAACTTAGGGTTACGCGTGTCGAGGCGGACGTCGTCGCGGTAGCGACGACGGACGCCTAGACGAGCACGTGACACCACTGCCACCCTGTCTATCTTAGGGTTACGCGAGTCGAGGCGGACGTCGTCGCGGTAGCGACGGCGGACGCCGAGACGAGCACGTGAGACCACCGCCACCCTGTCTAACTTAGGGTTATGCGAGTCGAGGCGGACGTCGTCGCGGTAGCGACGACGGACGCCGAGAAGAGCACATGACACCACCGCCACCCTGTTTATCCTAGGGTTACGCGAGTCGAGGCGGACGTCGTCGCGGTAGCGACGATAGACGCCTAGACGAGCACGTGACACCACTGCCACCCTGGCTATCTTAGTGTTACGCGAGTCGAGGCGGACGTCATCGCGGTAGCGACGACGGACGCCGAGACGAGCACGTGACACCACCGCCACCCTGTCTATCTTTGGGTTACGCGAGTCGAGGCGGACGTCGTCGCGGTAGCGACGACGGACGCCGAGACGAGCACGTGACACCACCGCCCACCTGTCTAACTTCGGGTTACGCGAGTCGAGGCAGACGTCGAAACGAGCACGTGACACCACTTCCACCCTGTCTAACCTAGGGTTACGCGAGTCGAGGCGGACGACTTTGCGGTAGCGACGACGGACGCCGAGATGAGCACGTGACACCACCGCCACCCAGTCCAACTTAGGGTTAAGCGAGTTTAGGCGGACGTCGTCGCGGTAGCGACGACGGACGCCGAGACGAGCACGTGACAACACCGCCACCCTGTCTATCTTAGGGTTACGCGGGTCAAGGCGGACGTCGTCGCGGTAGCGACGACGGACGCCGAGACGAGCACGTGACACCACCGCCACCCTGTTTATCCTAGGGTTACGTGAGTCGAGGCGGACGTCGTCGCGGTAGCGACGACGGACGCCTAGACGAGCACATGACACCACTGCCACCCTGGCTATCTTAGGGTTACGCGAGTCGAGGCGGACGTCGTCGCGGTAGCGACGACGGACGCCGAGACGAGCACGTGACACCACCGCCACCCTGTCTAACTTAGGGTTACGCGTGTCGAGGCGGACGTCGTCGCGGTAGCGACGACGGACGCCTAGACGAGCACGTGACACCACTGCCACCCTGTCTATCTTAGGGTTACGCGAGTCGAGGCGGACGTCGTCGCGGTAGCGACGGCGGACGCCGAGACGAGCACGTGACACCACCGCCACCCTGTCTAACTTAGGGTTATGCGAGTCGAGGCGGACGTCGTCGCGGTAGCGACGACGGACGCCGAGAAGAGCACATGACACCACCGCCACCCTGTTTATCCTAGGGTTACGCGAGTCGAGGCGGACGTCGTCGCGGTAGCGACGACAGACGCCTAGACGAGCACGTGACACCACTGCCACCCTGGCTATCTTAGTGTTACGCGAGTCGAGGCGGACGTCATCGCGGTAGCGACGACGGACGCCGAGACGAGCACGTGACACCACCGCCACCCTGTCTATCTTTGGGTTACGCGAGTCGAGGCGGACGTCGTCGCGGTAGCGACGACGGACGCCGAGACGAGCACGCGACACCACCGCCACCCTGTCTAACGTAGGGTTACGCGTGTCGAGGCGGACGTCGTCGCGGTAGCGACGACGGACGCCCAGACGAGCACGTGACACCCAGACGAGCAGTTGTGCCACGTGACACCCAGACGAGCAGTTGTGCCACGTGCTCGTCTCGGCGTCCGTCGTCGCTACCGCGACGACGTC
Source organism: Elymus sibiricus (assembly GCA_039707655.1). Lineage (NCBI taxonomy): Eukaryota > Viridiplantae > Streptophyta > Magnoliopsida > Poales > Poaceae > Elymus > Elymus sibiricus. Next base: position 192,537,969 of record CM077676.1, on the reverse strand, counting down.
CGCCTCGACTCGCGTCACCTTAAGTTAGACAGGGTGGCGGTGGTGTCACGTGCTCGTCTCGGCGTCCGTCATCGCTACCGCGAGGACGTCCGCCTCGACTCGCGTCACCCTAAGTTAGACAGGGTGGCAGTGGTGTCACGTGCTCATCTCGGCGTTCGTCGTCGCTACCGCGATGACGTCCGCCTCGACTCGCATAACGCTAAGATAGACAGGGTGGCGGTGGTGGCACGTGCTCATCTCGGCGTCCGTCGTCGCTACCGCGACGACGTCCGCCTCGACTCGCGTGACCCTAAGACAGGGTGGCCGCGGTGCCACGTGCTCGTCTCGGCGTCCGTCGTCGCTACCGCGAAGATGTCTGCCTTGACTCACGTAACACTAAGTTAGACAGGGTGGCAGTGGTGTCACGTGCTCGTCTCGGCGTCCGTCGTCGCTACCGCGACGACGTCCGCCTCGACTCGCGTGACCATAAGACAGGGTGGCAGTGGTGCCACGTGCTCGTCTCGGCGTCCATCGTCGCTACCGCGAGGATGTCCGCCTCGACTCGCGTCACCCAAAGTTAGACAGGGTGGCGGTGGTGTCACGTGCTCGTCTCGGCGTCCGTCGTCGCTACCGCGACGATGTCCGCCTTGACTCGCGTCACCCTAAGTTAGACAGGGTGGCAGTGGTGTCACGTGCACATCTCGGCGTTCGTCGTCGCTACCGCGATGACGTCCGCCTCGACTCGCGTAACCCTAAGTTAGACAGGGTGGTGGTGGTGTCACGTGCTCGTCTCGGCGTCCGTCATCGCTACCGCGATGACGTCCGCCTCGACTCGCGTCGCCCTAAGTTAGACAGGGTGGCAGTGGTGTCACGTGCTCGTCTCGGCGTCCGTCGGCGCTACCGCGACGACGTCCGCCTCGACTCGCGTGACCCTAAGACAGGGTGGCAGTGGTGCCACGTGCTCGTCTCGGCGTCCGTCATCGCTACCGCGACGACGTCCGCCTCGACTCGCGTCACCCTAAGTTAGACAGGGTGGCAGTGTTGTCACGTGCTCATCTCGGCGTTCGTCGTCGCTACCGCGATGACGTCCGCCTCGACTCGCGTAACCCTAAGTTAGACATGGTGGCGGTGGTGTCACGTGCTCGTCTCGGCGTCCGTCATCGCTACCGCGACGACGTCCGCCTCGACTTGCGTCACCCTAAGTTAGACAGGGTGGCAGTGTTGTCACGTGCTCATCTCGGCGTTCGTCGTCGCTACCGCGATGACGTCCGCCTCGACTCGCGTAACCCTAAGATAGACAGGGTGCCAGTGGTGCCACGTGCTCGTCACGGTGTCCGTCGTCGCTACCGCGAGGACGTCCGCCTCGACTCGTGTAACCCTAAGATAGACAGGGTGCCAGTGGTGCCACGTGCTCGTCACGGCGTCCGTCGTCGCTACCGCGAGAACGTCCGCCTCGACTCGCATAGCCCTAAGTTAGACAGGGTGGAAGTGGTGTCACGTGCTCGTCTCGGCGTCCGTCGTCGCTACCGCGACGACGTCCGCCTCGACTTGCGTTACCCTAAGATAGACAGGGTGGCAGTGGTGTCACGTGCTCGTCTCGGCATCCGTCGTCGCTACCGCGATGACATCCACCTCGACTCGCGTAACCCTAAGATAGACAGGGTTGCAGTGGTGTCACTTGCTCGTCTCGGCGTCCATCGTCGCTACCGCGAAGACGTCCGCCTCGACTCGCGTAACCCTAAGTTAGACAGGGTGGCAGTGGTGTCACGTGCTCGTCTCGGCGTCCGTCGTCGCTACCGCGACGACGTCCGCCTCGACTCGCGTGACCCTAAGAGAGGGTGGCAGTGGTGCCACGTGCTCGTCTCGGCGTCCGTCGTCGCTACCGCGACGACGTCCGCCTCGACTCGCGTCACCCTAAGTTACACAGGGTGGCGGTGGTGTCACGTGCTCGTCTCGGCGTCCGTCCTCGCTACCGCGACGACGTCTGCCTCGACTCGCGTCACCGTAAGTTAGACAGGGTGGCCGTGGTGTCACATGCTCGTCTCGGCGTCCGTCGTCGCTACCGCGACGATGTCCGCCTCGACTCGCGTAGCCCTAAGTTAGACAGGGTGGCAGTGGTGTCACGTGCTCGTCTCGGCATCCGTCGTCGCTACCGCGAAGACGTCCGCCTCGACTCGTGTAACCCTAAGTTAGACAAGGTGGCAGTGGTGTCACGTGCTCGTCTCGGCCTCCGTCGGCGCTACCGCGACGACTACCGCCTCGATTCGCGTGACCCTAAGACAGGGTGGCAGTTGTGCCACATGCTCGTCTCGGCGTCCGTCGTCGCTACCGCGACGACGTCCGCCTCGACTCGCGTCACCCTAAGTTAGACAGCGTGGCGGTGGTGTCACGTGCTCGTCTCGGCGTCCGTCATCGCTACCGCGACGACGTCCGCCTCGACTCGCGTCACCCTAAGTTAGACAGGGTGGCAGTGATGTCACGTGCTCATCTCGGCGTTCGTGGTCGCTACCGCGATGACGTCCGCCTCGACTCGCGTAACGCTAAGATAGACAGGGTGGCGGTGGTGGCACGTGCTCATCTCGGCGTCCGTCGTCGCTACCGCGACGACGTCCGCCTCGACTCGCGTGACCCTAAGACAGGGTGGCCGCGGTGCCACGTGCTCGTCCCGGCGTCCGTCGTCGCTACCGCAAAGATGTCCGCCTTGACTCACGTAACACTAAGTTAGACAGGGTGGCAGTGGTGTCACGTGCTCGTCTCGGCGTCCGTCGTCGCAACCGCGACGACGTCCGCCTCGACTCGCGTGACCATAAGACAGGGTGGCAGTGGTGCCACGTGCTCGTCTCGGCGTCAATCGTCGCTACCGCGAGGACGTCCGCCTCGACTCGCGTAACCCTAAGATAGACAGGGTGCCAGTGGTGCCACGTGCTCGTCACGGCGTCCGTCGTCGCTACCGCGAGGACGTCCGCCTCGACTCGCGAAACCCTAAATTAGACAGGGTGGAAGTGGTGTCACGTGCTCGTCTCGGCGTCCGTCGTCGCTACCGCGACGACGTCCGCCTCGACTTGCGTAGCCCTAAGATAGACAGGGTGGCAGTGGTGTCACGTGCTCGTCTCGGCATCCATCGTCGCTACCGCGACGACATCCGCCTCGACTCGCGTAACCCTAAGATAGACAGAGTGGCAGTGGTGTCACTTGCTCGTCTCGGCGTCCGTCGTCGCTACCGCGAAGACGTCCGCCTCGACTCGCGTAACCCTAAGTTAGACAGGGTGGCAGTGGTGTGACGTGCTCGTCTCGGCGTCCGTCGTCGCTACCGCGACGACGTCCGCCTCGACTCGCGTGACCCTAAGATAGGGTGGCAGTGGTGCCACGTGCTCGTCTCGGCGTCCGTCGTCGCTACCGCGACGACGTCCGCCTCGACTCGCGTCACCCTAAGTTAGACAGGGTGGCGGTGGTGTCACGTGCTCGTCTCGGCGTCCGTCATCGCTACCGCGACGATGTCCGCCTCGACTCGCGTCACCCTAAGTTAGACAGGGTGGCCGTGGTGTCAAGTGCTCGTCTCGGCGTCCGTCGTCGCTACCGCGACGACGTCCGCCTCGACTCGCGTAGCCCTAAGTTAGACAGGGTGGCAGTGGTGTCACGTGCTCGTCTCGGCATCCGTCGTCGCTACCACGAAGACGTCCGCCTCGACTCGTGTAACCCTAAGTTAGACAAGGTGGCAGTGGTGTCACGTGCTCGTCTCGGCGTCCGTCGGCGCTACCGCGACGACGTCCGCCTCGACTCGCGTCACCCTAAGTTAGACAGGGTGGCGGTGGTGTCACGTGCTCGTCTCGGCGTCCGTCATCGCTACCGCGACGACGTCCGCCTCGACTCGCGTCACCCTAAGTTAGACAGGGTGGCAGTGGTGTCACGTGCTCATCTCGGCGTTCGTCGTCGCTACCGCGATGACGTCCGCCTCGACTCGCGTAACGCTAAGATAGACAGGGTGGCGGTGGTGGCATGTGCTCATCTCGGCGTCCGTCGTCGCTACCGCGACGACGTCCGCCTCGACTCGCGTGACCCTAAGACAGGGTGGCCGCGGTGCCACGTGCTCGTCTCGGCGTCCGTCATCGCTACCGCGAAGATGTCCGCCTTGACTCACGTAACACTAAGTTAGACAGGGTGGCAGTGGTGTCACGTGCTCGTCTCGGCGTCCGTCGTCGCAACCGCGACGACGTCCGCCTCGACTCGCGTGACCATAAGACAGGGTGGCAGTGGTGCCACGTGCTCGTCTCGGCGTCCATCGTCGCTACCGCGAGGACGTCCGCCTCGACTCGCGTCACCCAAAGTTAGATAGGGTGGCGGTGGTGTCACGTGCTCGTCTCGGCGTCCGTCGTCGCTACCGCGACGATGTCCGCCTCGACTCGCGTCACCCTAAGTTAGACAGGGTGGCAGTGGTGTCACGTGCACATCTCGGCGTTCGTCGTCGCTACCGCGATGACGTCCGCCTCGACTCGCGTAACCCTAAGTTAGACAGGGTGGCGGTGGTGTCACGTGCTCGTCTCGGCGTCCGTCATCGCTACCGCGACGACGTCCGCCTCGACTCGCGTCACCCTAAGTTAGACAGGGTGGCAGTGGTGTCACGTGCTCGTCTCGGCGTCCGTCGGCGCTACCGCGATGACGTCCGCCTCGACTCGCGTGACCCTAAGACAGGGTGGCAGTGGTGCCACGTGCTCGTCTCGGCGTCAATCGTCGCTACCGCGAGGACGTCCGCCTCGACTCGCGTAACCCTAAGATAGACAGGGTGCCAATGGTGCCACGTGCTCGTCACGGCGTCCGTCGTCGCTACCGCGAGGACGTCCGCCTCGACTCGCGTAACCCTAAATTAGACAGGGTGGAAGTGGTGTCACGTGCTCGTCTCGGCGTCCGTCGTCGCTACCGCGACGACGTCCGCCTCGACTTGCGTAACCCTAAGATAGACAGGGTGGCAGTGGTGTCACGTGCTCGTCTCGGCATCCGTCGTCGCTACCGCGACGACATCCGCCTCGACTCGCTTAACCCTAAGATAGACAGGGTGGCAGTGGTGTCACTTGCTCGTCTCGGCGTCCGTCGTCGCTACCGCGAAGACGTCCGCCTCGACTCGCGTAACCCTAAGTTAGACAGGGTGGCAGTGGTGTCACGTGCTCGTCTCGGCGTCCGTCGTCGCTACCGCGACGACGTCCGCCTCGACTCGCGAAACCCTAAATTAGACAGGGTGGAAGTGGTGTCACGTGCTCGTCTCGGCGTCCGTCGTCGCTACCGCGACGACGTCCGCCTCGACTTGCGTAGCCCTAAGATAGACAGGGTGGCAGTGGTGTCACGTGCTCGTCTCGGCATCCATCGTCGCTACCGCGACGACATCCGCCTCGACTCGCGTAACCCTAAGATAGACAGAGTGGCAGTGGTGTCACTTGCTCGTCTCGGCGTCCGTCGTCGCTACCGCGAAGACGTCCGCCTCGACTCGCGTAACCCTAAGTTAGACAGGGTGGCAGTGGTGTGACGTGCTCGTCTCGGCGTCCGTCGTCGCTACCGCGACGACGTCCGCCTCGACTCGCGTGACCCTAAGATAGGGTGGCAGTGGTGCCACGTGCTCGTCTCGGCGTCCGTCGTCGCTACCGCGACGACGTCCGCCTCGACTCGCGTCACCCTAAGTTAGACAGGGTGGCGGTGGTGTCACGTGCTCGTCTCGGCGTCCGTCATCGCTACCGCGACGATGTCCGCCTCGACTCGCGTCACCCTAAGTTAGACAGGGTGGCCGTGGTGTCAAGTGCTCGTCTCGGCGTCCGTCGTCGCTACCGCGACGACGTCCGCCTCGACTCGCGTAGCCCTAAGTTAGACAGGGTGGCAGTGGTGTCACGTGCTCGTCTCGGCATCCGTCGTCGCTACCACGAAGACGTCCGCCTCGACTCGTGTAACCCTAAGTTAGACAAGGTGGCAGTGGTGTCACGTGCTCGTCTCGGCGTCCGTCGGCGCTACCGCGACGACGTCCGCCTCGACTCGCGTCACCCTAAGTTAGACAGGGTGGCGGTGGTGTCACGTGCTCGTCTCGGCGTCCGTCATCGCTACCGCGACGACGTCCGCCTCGACTCGCGTCACCCTAAGTTAGACAGGGTGGCAGTGGTGTCACGTGCTCATCTCGGCGTTCGTCGTCGCTACCGCGATGACGTCCGCCTCGACTCGCGTAACGCTAAGATAGACAGGGTGGCGGTGGTGGCATGTGCTCATCTCGGCGTCCGTCGTCGCTACCGCGACGACGTCCGCCTCGACTCGCGTGACCCTAAGACAGGGTGGCCGCGGTGCCACGTGCTCGTCTCGGCGTCCGTCATCGCTACCGCGAAGATGTCCGCCTTGACTCACGTAACACTAAGTTAGACAGGGTGGCAGTGGTGTCACGTGCTCGTCTCGGCGTCCGTCGTCGCAACCGCGACGACGTCCGCCTCGACTCGCGTGACCATAAGACAGGGTGGCAGTGGTGCCACGTGCTCGTCTCGGCGTCCATCGTCGCTACCGCGAGGACGTCCGCCTCGACTCGCGTCACCCAAAGTTAGATAGGGTGGCGGTGGTGTCACGTGCTCGTCTCGGCGTCCGTCGTCGCTACCGCGACGATGTCCGCCTCGACTCGCGTCACCCTAAGTTAGACAGGGTGGCAGTGGTGTCACGTGCACATCTCGGCGTTCGTCGTCGCTACCGCGATGACGTCCGCCTCGACTCGCGTAACCCTAAGTTAGACAGGGTGGCGGTGGTGTCACGTGCTCGTCTCGGCGTCCGTCATCGCTACCGCGACGACGTCCGCCTCGACTCGCGTCACCCTAAGTTAGACAGGGTGGCAGTGGTGTCACGTGCTCGTCTCGGCGTCCGTCGGCGCTACCGCGATGACGTCCGCCTCGACTCGCGTGACCCTAAGACAGGGTGGCAGTGGTGCCACGTGCTCGTCTCGGCGTCAATCGTCGCTACCGCGAGGACGTCCGCCTCGACTCGCGTAACCCTAAGATAGACAGGGTGCCAATGGTGCCACGTGCTCGTCACGGCGTCCGTCGTCGCTACCGCGAGGACGTCCGCCTCGACTCGCGTAACCCTAAATTAGACAGGGTGGAAGTGGTGTCACGTGCTCGTCTCGGCGTCCGTCGTCGCTACCGCGACGACGTCCGCCTCGACTTGCGTAACCCTAAGATAGACAGGGTGGCAGTGGTGTCACGTGCTCGTCTCGGCATCCGTCGTCGCTACCGCGACGACATCCGCCTCGACTCGCTTAACCCTAAGATAGACAGGGTGGCAGTGGTGTCACTTGCTCGTCTCGGCGTCCGTCGTCGCTACCGCGAAGACGTCCGCCTCGACTCGCGTAACCCTAAGTTAGACAGGGTGGCAGTGGTGTCACGTGCTCGTCTCGGCGTCCGTCGTCGCTACCGCGACGACGTCCGCCTCGACTCGCGTGACCCTAAGACAGGGTGGCAGTGGTGCCACGTGCTCGTCTCGGCGTCCGTCGTCGCTACCACGACGACGTCCGCCTCGACTCGCGTCACCCTAAGTTAGACATGGTGGCGGTGGTGTCACGTGCTCGTCTCGGCGTCCGTCATCGCTACCGCGACGACGTCCGCCTCGACTCGCGTCACCCTAAGTTAGACAGGGTGGCCGTGGTGTCACGTGCTCGTCTCGGCGTCCGTCGTCGCTACCGCGACGACGTCCGCCTCGACTCGCGTAGCCCTAAGTTAGACAGGGTGGCAGTGGTGTCACGTGCTCGTCTCGGCGTCCGTCGTCGCTACCGCGAAGACGTCCGCCTCGACTCGTGTAACACTAAGTTAGACAAGGTGGCAGTGGTGTCACGTGCTCGTCTCGACGTCCGTCGGCGCTACCGCGACGACGTCCGCCTCGATTCGCGTGACCCTAAGACAGGGTGGCAGTTGTGCCACGTGCTCGTCTCGGCGTCCGTCGTCGCTACCGCGACGACGTCCGCCTCGACTCGCGTCACCCTAAGTTAGACAGGGTGGCGGTGGTGTCACGTGCTCGTCTCGGCGTCCATCATCGCTACCGCGACGACGTCCGCCTCGACTCGCGTCACCCTAAGTTAGACAGGGTGGCAGTGGTGTCACGTGCTCATCTCGGCGTTCGTCGTCGCTACCGCGATGACGTCCGCCTCGACTCGCGTAACGCTAAGATAGACAGGGTGGCGGTGGTGGCATGTGCTCATCTCGGCGTCCGTCGTCGCTACCGCGACGACGTCCGTCTCGACTCGCGTGACCCTAAGACAGGGTGGCCGCGGTGCCACGTGCTCGTCTCGGCGTCCGTCGTCGCTACCGCGAAGATGTCCGCCTTGACTCACGTAACACTAAGTTAGACAGGGTGGCAGTGGTGTCACGTGCTCGTCTCGGCGTCCGTCGTCGCAACCGCGACGACGTCCGCCTCGACTCGCGTGACCATAAGACAGGGTGGCAGTGGTGCCACGTGCTCGTCTCGGCGTCCATCGTCGCTACCGCGATGACGTCCGCCTCGACTCGCGTAACCCTAAGTTAGACAGGGTGGCGGTGGTGTCACGTGCTCGTCTCGGCATCCGTCATCGCTACCGCGACGATGTCCGCCTCGACTCGCGTCACCCTAAGTTAGACAGGGTGGCAGTGGTGTCACGTGCTCGTCTCGGCGTCCGTCGGCGCTACCGCGACGACGTCCGCCTCGACTCGCGTGACCCTAAGACAGGGTGGCAGTGGTGCCACGTGCTCGTCTCGGCGTCTGTCGTCGCTACCGCGACGACGTCCGCCTCGACTCGCGTCACCCTAAGTTAGACAGGGTGGCAGTGGTGTCACGTGCTCGTCTCGGCGTCCGTCGTCGCTACCGCGAAGACGTCTGCCTCGACTCGTGTAACCCTAAGTTAGACAAGGTGGCAGTGGTGTCACGTGCTCGTCTCGGCGTCCGTCGGCGCTACCGCGACGACGTCCGCCTCGATTCGCGTGACCCTAAGACAGGGTGGCAGTTGTGCCACGTGCTCGTCTCGGCGTCCGTCGTCGCTACCGCGACGACGTCCGCCTCGACTCGCGTCACCCTAAGTTAGACAGGGTGGCGGTGGTGTCTCGTGCTCGTCTCGGCGTCCGTCATCGCTACCGCGATGACGTCCGCCTCGACTCGCGTCACCCTAAGTTAGACAGGGTGGCAGTGTTGTCACGTGCTCATCTCGGCGTTCGTCGTCGCTACCGCGATGACGTCCGCCTCGACTCGCGTAACCCTAAGTTAGACAGGGTGGCGGTGGTGTCACGTGCTCGTCTCGGCGTCCGTCATCGCTACCGCGACGACGTCCGCCTCGACTCGCGTCACCCTAGGTTAGACAGGGTGGCAGTGTTGTCACGTGCTCATCTCGGCGTTCGTCGTCGCTACCGCGATGACGTCCGCCTCGACTCGCGTAACCCTAAGATAGACAGGGTGCCAGTGGTGCCACGTGCTCGTCACGGCGTCCGTCGTCGCTACCGCGAGGACGTCCGCCTCGACTCGCATAGCCCTAAGTTAGACAGGGTGGAAGTGGTGTCACGTGCTCGTCTCGGCGTCCGTCGTCGCTACCGCGACGACGTCCGCCTCGACTCGCGTGACCCTAAGACAGGGTGGCAGTGGTGCCACGTGCTCGTCTCGGCGTCCGTCGTCGCTACCGCGACGACGTCCGCCTCGACTCGCGTCACCCTAAGTTAGACAGGGTGGCGGTGGTGTCACGTGCTCGTCACGGCGTCCGTCATCGCTACAGCTCGAAGTCCGCCTCGACTCGCGTCACCCTAAGTTAGACAGGGTGGCCGTGGTGTCACGTGCTCGTCTCGGCGTCCGTCGTCGCTACCGCGACGACGTCCGCCTCGACTCGCGTAGCCCTAAGTTAGACAGGGTGGCAGTGGTGTCACGTGCTCGTCTCGGCGTCCGTCGTCGCTACCGCGAAGACGTCCGCCTCGACTCGTGTAACCCTAAGTTAGACAAGGTGGCAGTGGTGTCACGTGCTCGTCTCGGCGTCCGTCGGCGCTACCGCGACGACGTCCGCCTCGACTCGCGTGACCCTAAGACAGGGTGGCAGTGGTGCCACGTGCTCGTCTCGGCGTCTGTCGTCGCTACCGCGACGACGTCCGCCTCGACTCGCGTCACCCTAAGTTAGACAGGGTGGCAGTGGTGTCACGTGCTCGTCTCGGCGTCCGTCGTCGCTACCGCGAAGACGTCCGCCTCGACTCGTGTAACCCTAAGTTAGACAAGGTGGCAGTGGTGTCACGTGCTCGTCTCGGCGTCCGTCGGCGCTACCGCGACAACGTCCGCCTCGATTCGCGTGACCCTAAGACAGGGTGGCAGTTGTGCCACGTGCTCGTCTCGGCGTCCGTCGTCGCTACCGCGACGACGTCCGCCTCGACTCGCGTCACCCTAAGTTAGACAGGGTGGCGGTGGTGTCACGTGCTCGTCTCGGCGTCCGTCATCGCTACCGCGACGACGTCCGCCTCGACTCGCGTCACCCTAAGTTAGACAGGGTGGCGGTGGTGTCACGTGCTCGTCTCGGAGTCCGTCATCGCTACCGCGACGACGTCCGCCTCGACTCGCGTCACCCTAAGTTAGACAGGGTGGCAGTGGTGTCACGTGCTCATCTCGGCGTTCGTCGTCGCTACCGCGTTGACGTCCGCCTCGACTCGCGTAACGCTAAGATAGACAGGGTGGCGGTGGTGGCATGTGCTCATCTCGGCGTCCGTCGTCGCTACCGCGACGACGTCCGCCTCGACTCGCGTGACCCTAAGACAGGGTGGCCGTGGTGCCACGTGCTCGTCTCGGCGTCCGTCGTCGCTACCGCGAAGATGACCGCCTTGACTCACGTAACACTAAGTTAGACATGGTGGCAGTGGTGTCACGTGCTCGTCTCGGCGTCCGTCGTCGCAACCGCGACGACGTCCGCCTCGACTCGCGTGACCAGCGGACGTCGTCGCGGTAGCTACGACGGACGCCGATATGAGCACGTGACACCACCGCCACCCTGTCTAACTTAGGGTTAAGCGAGTCGAGGCGGACGTCATCACGGTAGCGACGACGGACGCCGAGACGAGCACGTGACAACACCGCCACCCTGTCTATCTTAGGGTTACGCGAGTCGAGGTGGACGTTGTCGCGGTAGCGAAGACGGACGCCGAGACAAGCACGTGACACCACTGCCACCCTGTCTAACTTAGGGTTACGCGAGTCGAGGCGGACGTCGTCGCGGTAGCGACGACGGACGCCGAGACGAGCACGTGACACCACCACCACCCTGTCTAACTTAGGTTTATGCGAGTCGAGGCGGACGTCGTCACGGTAGTGACGACGGACGCCGAGACGAGCACGTGACACCACCGCCACCCTGTTTATCCTAGGGTTACGCGAGTCGAGGCGGACGTCGTCGCGGTAGCGACGACGGACGCCTAGACGAGCACGTGACACCACTGCCACCCTGGCTATCTTAGGGTTACGTGAGTCGAGGCGGACGTCGTCGCAATAGCGACGACGGACGCCGAGACGAGCACGTGACACCACCGCACCCTGTCTAACTTAGGGTTACGCGTGTCGAGGCGGACGTTGTCGCGGTAGCGAAGACGGACGCCGAGACGAGCACGTGACACCACCGCCACCCTGTCTAAATTAGGGTTACGTGAGTCGAGGCTGACATCGTCGCGGTAGCGATGACGGACGCCGAGACGAGCACGTGACTTCACCGCCACCCTATTTAACTTAGGGTTAACGAGTCGAGGCGGACGTCGTCGCGGTAGCGACGACGGACTCCGAGACGAGCACGTGACACCACCGCCACCCTGTCTAACTTAGGGTTACGCGAGTCGAGGCGGACGTCGAGACGAGCACGTGACACCACTGCCACCCTGTCTAACTTAGGGTTACGCGAGTCGAGGCGGACGTCTTTGCGGTAGCGATAACGGACGCCGAGATGAGCACGTGACACCACCGCCACCCTATCTATCTTAGCGTTATGCGAGTCGAGGCGAACGTCGTCGCGGTAGCGATGACGGACGCCGAGACGAGCACGTGACACCACCGCCACCCTGTCTATCTTAGCGTTACGCGAGTCGAGGCGGACGTCTTTGCGGTAGCGACGACGAACGCCGAGACGAGCACGTGACAACACCGCCACCCTGTCTATCTTAGGGTTAAGCGAGTCGAGGCGGACGTCGTCGCGGTAGCGACGACGGACATCGAGACGAGCACGTGACAACACCGCCACCCTGTCTATCTTAGGGTTACGCGAGTCAAGGCGGACGTCGTCGCGGTAGCGACGACGGACGCCGAGACGAGCACGTGACACCATTGCCACCCTGTCTAACTTAGGGTTACGCGAGTCGAGGCGGACGTCGTCGCGGTAGCGACGACGGACGCCGAGACGAGCACGTGACACCACTGCCACCCTGTCTAACTTAGGGTTACGCGAGTCGAGGCGGACGTCGTCGCGGTAGCGACGACGGACGCCCAGACGAGCACGTGACACCACCGCCACCCTGTCTAACTTAGGGTTATGCGAGTCGAGGCGGACGTCGTCGCGGTAGCGACGATGGAGGCCGAGACGAGCACGTGACACCACCGCCACCCTGTTTATCCTAGGGTTACGCGAGTCGAGGCGGACGTCGTCGCGGTAGCGACGACAGACGCCTAGACGAGCACGTGACACCACTGCCACCCTGGCTATCTTAGGGTTATGCGAGTCGAGGCGGACGTCGTCGCGGTAGCGACGGCGGACGCCGAGACGAGCACGTGACACCACCGCCACCCTGTCTATCTTAGGGTTACGCGAGTCGAGGCGGACATCGTCGCGGTAGGGACGACGGACGCCGAGACGAGCACGTGACACCACTGCCACCCTGTCTAACTTTGGGTTACGCGAGTCGAGGCGGACGTCGTCGCGGTAGCGACGACGGACGCCGAGACGAGCACGTGACAACACTGCCACCCTGGCTAACTTAGGGTTACGCGAGTCGAGGCGGACGTCGTCGCGGTAGCGACGACGGACGCCAAGACGAGCACGTGACACCACTGCCACCCTGTCTAACTTAGGGTTACGCGAGTCGAGGCGGACATCGTCGCGGTAGCGATGACAGACGCCGACACGAGCACGTGACACCACCGCCACCCTGTCTAACTTAGGGTTAAGCGAGTCGAGGCGGACGTCGAGACGAGCACGTGACACCACTGCCACCCTGTCTAACTTAGGGTTACGCGAGTCGAGGCGGACGTCGTCGCGGTAGCGACGACGGACGCCGAGATGAGCACGTGACACCACCACCAACCTGTCTAACTTAGGGTTATGCGAGTCGAGGCGGACGTCGTCACGGTAGTGACGACGGACGCCGAGACGAGCACGTGACACCACCGCCAACCTGTTTATCCTAGGGTTACGCGAGTCGAGGCGGACGTCGTCGCGGTAGCGACGACGGACGCCTGGACGAGCACGTGACACCACTGCCACCCTGGCTATCTTAGGGTTACGCGAGTCGAGGCGGACGTCGTCGCAATAGCGACGACGGACGCCGAGACGAGCACGTGACACCACCGCACCCTGTCTAACTTAGGGTTACGCGTGTCGAGGCGGACGTTGTCGTGGTAGCGAAGACGGACGCCGAGACGAGCACGTGACACCACCGCCACCCTGTCTAAATTAGGGTTACGTGAGTCGAGGCTGACATCGTCGCGGTAGCGATGACGGACGCCGAGACGAGCACGTGACTTCACTGCCACCCTGTCTAACTTAGGGTTACGCGAGTCGAGGCGGAAGTCGTCGCGGTAGCGACGACGGACTCCGAGACGAGCACGTGACACCACCGCCACCCTGTCTAACTTAGGGTTACGCGAGTCGAGGCGGACGTCGAGACGAGCACGTGACACCACTGCCACCCTGTCTAACTTAGGGTTACGCGAGTCGAGGCGGACGTCTTTGCGGTAGCGACGACGGACGCCGAGATGAGCACGTGACACCACCGCCACCCTATCTATCTTAGCGTTATGCGAGTCAAGGCGAACGTCGTCGCGGTAGCGATGACGGACGCCGAGACGAGCACGTGACACCACCGCCACCCTGTCTAACTTAGGGTTAAGCGAGTCGAGGCGGACGTCGTCGCGGTAGCGACGACGGACGCCGAGACGAGCACGTGACACCACCGCCACCCTGTCTATCTTAGGGTTACGCGAGTCAAGGCGGACGTCGTCGCGGTAGCGACGACGGACGCCGAGACGAGCACGTGATACCATTGCCACCCTGTCTAACTTAGGGTTACGCGAATCGAGGCGGACGTCGTCGCGGTAGCGACGACGGACGCCGAGACGAGCACGTGACACCACTGCCACCCTGTCTAACTTAGGGTTACGCGAGTCGAGGCGGACGTCGTCGCGGTAGCGACGACGGACGCCAAGACGAGCACGTGACACCACCGCCACCCTGTCTAACTTAGGGTTATGCGAGTCGAGGCGGACGTCGTCGCGGTAGCGACGATGGAGGCCGAGACGAGCACGTGACACCACCGCCACCCTGTTTATCCTAGGGTTACGCGAGTCGAGGCGGACGTCGTCGCGGTAGCGACGATAGACGCCTAGACGAGCACGTGACACCACTGCCACCCTGGCTATCTTAGGGTTATGCGAGTCGAGGCGGACGTCGTCGCGGTAGCGACGGCGGACGCCGAGACGAGCACGTGACAACACTGCCACCCTGGCTAACTTAGGGTTACGCGAGTCGAGGCGGACGTCATCGCGGTAGCGACGACGGACGCCAAGACGAGCACGTGACACCACCGCCACCCTGTTTATCCTAGGGTTACGCGAGTCGAGGCGGACGTCGTCGCGGTAGCGACGACAGACGCCTAGACGAGCACGTGACACCACTGCCACCCTGGCTATCTTAGGGTTATGCGAGTCGAGGCGGACGTCGTCGCGGTAGCGACGGCGGACGCCGAGACGAGCACGTGACACCACCGCCACCCTGTCTATCTTAGGGTTACGCGAGTCGAGGCGGACATCGTCGCGGTAGGGACGACGGACGCCGAGACGAGCACGTGACACCACTGCCACCCTGTCTAACTTTGGGTTACGCGAGTCGAGGCGGACGTCGTCGCGGTAGCGACGACGGACGCCGAGACGAGCACGTGACAACACTGCCACCCTGGCTAACTTAGGGTTACGCGAGTCGAGGCGGACATCGTCGCGGTAGCGACGGCGGACGCCAAGACGAGCACGTGACACCACTGCCACCCTGTCTAACTTAGGGTTACGCGAGTCGAGGCGGACATCGTCGCGGTAGCGATGACAGACGCCGACACGAGCACGTGACACCACCGCCACCCTGTCTAACTTAGGGTTAAGCGAGTCGAGGCGGACGTCGAGACGAGCACGTGACACCACTGCCACCCTGTCTAACTTAGGGTTACGCGAGTCGAGGCGGACGTCGTCGCGGTAGCGACGACGGACGCCGAGATGAGCACGTGACACCACCACCAACCTGTCTAACTTAGGGTTATGCGAGTCGAGGCGGACGTCGTCACGGTAGTGACGACGGACGCCGAGACGAGCACGTGACACCACCGCCAACCTGTTTATCCTAGGGTTACGCGAGTCGAGGCGGACGTCGTCGCGGTAGCGACGACGGACGCCTGGACGAGCACGTGACACCACTGCCACCCTGGCTATCTTAGGGTTACGCGAGTCGAGGCGGACGTCGTCGCAATAGCGACGACGGACGCCGAGACGAGCACGTGACACCACCGCACCCTGTCTAACTTAGGGTTACGCGTGTCGAGGCGGACGTTGTCGTGGTAGCGAAGACGGACGCCGAGACGAGCACGTGACACCACCGCCACCCTGTCTAAATTAGGGTTACGTGAGTCGAGGCTGACATCGTCGCGGTAGCGATGACGGACGCCGAGACGAGCACGTGACTTCACTGCCACCCTGTCTAACTTAGGGTTACGCGAGTCGAGGCGGAAGTCGTCGCGGTAGCGACGACGGACTCCGAGACGAGCACGTGACACCACCGCCACCCTGTCTAACTTAGGGTTACGCGAGTCGAGGCGGACGTCGAGACGAGCACGTGACACCACTGCCACCCTGTCTAACTTAGGGTTACGCGAGTCGAGGCGGACGTCTTTGCGGTAGCGACGACGGACGCCGAGATGAGCACGTGACACCACCGCCACCCTATCTATCTTAGCGTTATGCGAGTCAAGGCGAACGTCGTCGCGGTAGCGATGACGGACGCCGAGACGAGCACGTGACACCACCGCCACCCTGTCTATCTTAGCGTTACGCGAGTCGAGGCGGACGTCTTTGCGGTAGCGACGACGAACGCCGAGACGAGCACGTGACAACACCGCCACCCTGTCTATCTTAGGGTTACGCGAGTCGAGGCGGACGTCGTCGCGGTAGCGACGACGGACGCCGAGACGAGCACGTGACACCACCGCCACCCTGTCTAACTTAGGGTTAAGCGAGTCGAGGCGGACGTCGTCGCGGTAGCGACGACGGACGCCGAGACAAGCACGTGACACCACCGCCACCCTGTCTATCTTAGGGTTACGCGAGTCAAGGCGGACGTCGTCGCGGTAGCGACGACGGACGCCGAGACGAGCACGTGACACCATTGCCACCCTGTCTAACTTAGGGTTACGCGAATCGAGGCGGACGTCGTCGCGGTAGCGACGACGGACGCCGAGACGAGCACGTGACACCACTGCCACCCTGTCTAACTTAGGGTTACGCGAGTCGAGGCGGACGTCGTCGCGGTAGCGACGACGGACGCCAAGACGAGCACGTGACACCACCGCCACCCTGTCTAACTTAGGGTTATGCGAGTCGAGGCGGACGTCGTCGCGGTAGCGACGATGGAGGCCGAGACGAGCACGTGACACCACCGCCACCCTGTTTATCCTAGGGTTACGCGAGTCGAGGCGGACGTCGTCGCGGTAGCGACGATAGACGCCTAGACGAGCACGTGACACCACTGCCACCCTGGCTATCTTAGGGTTATGCGAGTCGAGGCGGACGTCGTCGCGGTAGCGACGGCGGACGCCGAGACGAGCACGTGACAACACTGCCACCCTGGCTAACTTAGGGTTACGCGAGTCGAGGCGGACGTCATCGCGGTAGCGACGACGGACGCCAAGACGAGCACGTGACACCACTGCCACCCTGTCTAACTTAGGGTTACGCGAGTCGAGGCGGACATCGTCGCGGTAGCGATGACAGACGCCGACACGAGCACATGACACCACCGCCACCCTGTCTAACTTAGGGTTAAGCGAGTCGAGGCGGACGTCGAGACGAGCACGTGACACCACTGCAACCCTGTCTAACTTAGGGTTACGCGAGTCGAGGAAGATGTCTTCGCGGTAGCGACGACGGACGCCGAGACGAGCACGTGACACCACCGCACCCTGTCTAACTTAGGGTTACGCGTGTCGAGGCGGACGTTGTCGTGGTAGCGAAGACGGACGCCGAGACGAGCACGTGACACCACCGCCACCCTGTCTAAATTAGGGTTACGTGAGTCGAGGCTGACATCGTCGCGGTAGCGATGACGGACGCCGAGACGAGCACGTGACTTCACTGCCACCCTGTCTAACTTAGGGTTACGCGAGTCGAGGCGGAAGTCGTCGCGGTAGCGACGACGGACTCCGAGACGAGCACGTGACACCACCGCCACCCTGTCTAACTTAGGGTTACGCGAGTCGAGGCGGACGTCGAGACGAGCACGTGACACCACTGCCACCCTGTCTAACTTAGGGTTACGCGAGTCGAGGCGGACGTCTTTGCGGTAGCGACGACGGACGCCGAGATGAGCACGTGACACCACCGCCACCCTATCTATCTTAGCGTTATGCGAGTCAAGGCGAACGTCGTCGCGGTAGCGATGACGGACGCCGAGACGAGCACGTGACACCACCGCCACCCTGTCTATCTTAGCGTTACGCGAGTCGAGGCGGACGTCTTTGCGGTAGCGACGACGAACGCCGAGACGAGCACGTGACAACACCGCCACCCTGTCTATCTTAGGGTTACGCGAGTCGAGGCGGACGTCGTCGCGGTAGCGACGACGGACGCCGAGACGAGCACGTGACACCACCGCCACCCTGTCTAACTTAGGGTTAAGCGAGTCGAGGCGGACGTCGTCGCGGTAGCGACGACGGACGCCGAGACAAGCACGTGACACCACCGCCACCCTGTCTATCTTAGGGTTACGCGAGTCAAGGCGGACGTCGTCGCGGTAGCGACGACGGACGCCGAGACGAGCACGTGACACCATTGCCACCCTGTCTAACTTAGGGTTACGCGAATCGAGGCGGACGTCGTCGCGGTAGCGACGACGGACGCCGAGACGAGCACGTGACACCACTGCCACCCTGTCTAACTTAGGGTTACGCGAGTCGAGGCGGACGTCGTCGCGGTAGCGACGACGGACGCCAAGACGAGCACGTGACACCACCGCCACCCTGTCTAACTTAGGGTTATGCGAGTCGAGGCGGACGTCGTCGCGGTAGCGACGATGGAGGCCGAGACGAGCACGTGACACCACCGCCACCCTGTTTATCCTAGGGTTACGCGAGTCGAGGCGGACGTCGTCGCGGTAGCGACGATAGACGCCTAGACGAGCACGTGACACCACTGCCACCCTGGCTATCTTAGGGTTATGCGAGTCGAGGCGGACGTCGTCGCGGTAGCGACGGCGGACGCCGAGACGAGCACGTGACAACACTGCCACCCTGGCTAACTTAGGGTTACGCGAGTCGAGGCGGACGTCATCGCGGTAGCGACGACGGACGCCAAGACGAGCACGTGACACCACTGCCACCCTGTCTAACTTAGGGTTACGCGAGTCGAGGCGGACATCGTCGCGGTAGCGATGACAGACGCCGACACGAGCACATGACACCACCGCCACCCTGTCTAACTTAGGGTTAAGCGAGTCGAGGCGGACGTCGAGACGAGCACGTGACACCACTGCAACCCTGTCTAACTTAGGGTTACGCGAGTCGAGGAAGATGTCTTCGCGGTAGCGACGACGGACGCCGAGACGAGCACGCGGCACCGCTGCCACCCTGTCTTAGGGTCACGCGAGTCGAGGTGGACGTCGTCGTGGTAGCGACGACGGACGCCGAGATGAGCACGTGATACCACCACCACCCTGTCTATCTTAGGGTTACGCGAGTCGAGGCGGACGTCATCGCGGTAGCGACGACGGACGCCGAGACGAGCACGTGAGAACACCGCCACCCTGTCTATCTTAGGGTTACGCGAGTCGAGGCGGACATCGTCGCGGTAGTGACGACGGACGCCGAGACGAGCACGTGACACCACTGCCACCCTGTCTAACTTTGGGTTACGCGAGTCGAGGCGGACGTCATCGCGGTAGCGACGACGGACGCCGAGACGAGCACGTGACAACACTGCCACCCTGGCTAACTTAGGGTTACGCGAGTCGAGGCGGACGTCGTCGCGGTAGCGACGACGGACGCCGACACGAGCACGTGACACCACCGCCACCCTGTCTAACTTAGGGTTAAGCGAGTCGAGGCGGACATCGTCGCGGTAGTGACGACGGACGCCGAGACGAGCACGTGACACCACTGCCACCCTGTCTAACTTTGGGTTACGCGAGTCGAGGCGGACGTCGTCGCGGTAGCGACGACGGACGCCGAGACGAGCACGTGACAACACTGCCACCCTGGCTAACTTAGGGTTACGCGAGTCGAGGCGGACGTCGTCGCGGTAGCGACGACGGACGCCAAGACGAGCACGTGACACCACTGCCACCCTGACTAACTTAGGGTTACGCGAGTCGAGGCGGACATCGTCGCGGTAGCGATGACAGACGCCGACACGAGCACGTGACACCACCGCCACCCTGTCTAACTTAGGGTTAAGCGAGTCGAGGCGGACGTCGAGACAAGCATGTGACACCACTGCCACCCTGTCTAACTTAGGGTTACGCGAGTCGAGGAAGATGTCTTCGCGGTAGCGACGACGGACGCCGAGACGAGCACGTGGCACCGCTGCCACCCTGTCTTAGGGTCACGCGAGTCGAGGTGGACGTCGTCGTGGTAGCGACGACGGACGCCGAGATGAGCACGTGACACCACCACCACCCTGTCTATATTAGGGTTATGCGAGTCGAGGCGGACGTCATCGCGGTAGCGACGACGGACGCCGAGACGAGCACGTGACACCACCGCCACCCTGTCTAACTTTGGGTTATGCGAGTCGAGGCGGACGTCGTCGCGGTAGCGACGATGGAGGCCGAGACGAGCACGTGACACCACCGCCACCCTGTTTATCCTAGGGTTACGCGAGTCGAGGCGGACGTCGTTGCGGTAGCGACGACAGACGCCTAGACGAGCACGTGACACCACTGCCACCCTGGCTATCTTAGGGTTATGCGAGTCGAGGCGGACGTCGTCGCGGTAGCGACGGCGGACGCCGAGACGAGCACGTGACACCACCGCCACCCTGTCTATCTTAGGGTTACGCGAGTCGAGGCGGACATTGTCGCGGTAGTGACGACGGACGCCGAGACGAGCACGTGACACCACTGCCACCCTGTCTAACTTTGGGTTACGCGAGTCGAGGCGGACGTCGTCGCGGTAGCGACGACGGACGCCGAGACGAGCACGTGACAACACTGCCACCCTGGCTAACTTAGGGTTACGCGAGTTGAGGCGGACGTCGTCGCGGTAGCGACGACGGACGCCAAGACGAGCACGTGACACCACTGCCACCCTGTCTAACTTAGGGTTACGCGAGTCGAGGCGGACATCGTCGCGGTAGCGATGACAGACGCCGACACGAGCACGTGACACCACCGCCACCCTGTCTAACTTAGGGTTAAGCGAGTCGAGGCGGACGTCGAGACGAGCACGTGACACCACTGCCACCCTGTCTAACTTAGGGTTACGCGAGTCGAGGAAGATGTCTTCGCGGTAGCGACGACGGACGCCGAGACGAGCACGCGGCACCGCTGCCACCCTGTCTTAGGGTCACGCGAGTCGAGGTGGACGTCGTCGTGGTAGCGACGACGGACGCCGAGATGAGCACGTGATACCACCACCACCCTGTCTATCTTAGGGTTACGCGACTCGAGGCGGACGTCATCGCGGTAGCGACGACGGACGCCGAGACGAGCACGTGAGAACACCGCCACCCTGTCTATCTTAGGGTTACGCGAGTCGAGGTGGACATCGTCGCGGTAGTGACGACGGACGCCGAGACGAGCACGTGACACCACTGCCACCCTGTCTAACTTTGGGTTACGCGAGTCGAGGCGGACGTCGTCGCGGTAGCGACGACGGACGCCGAGACGAGCACGTGACAACACTGCCACCCTGGCTAACTTAGGGCTACGCGAGTCGAGGCGGACGTCGTCGCGGTAGCGACGACGGACGCCGACACGAGCACGTGACACCACCGCCACCCTGTCTAACTTAGGGTTACGCGAGTCGAGGCGGACATCGTCGCGGTAGTGACGACGGACGCCGAGACGAGCACGTGACACCACTGCCACCCTGTCTAACTTTGGGTTACGCGAGTCGAGGCGGACGTCGTCGCGGTAGCGACGACGGACGCCGAGACGAGCACGTGACAACACTGCCACCCTGGCTAACTTAGGGTTACGCGAGTCGAGGCGGACGTCGTCGCGGTAGCGACGACGGACGCCAAGACGAGCACGTGACACCACTGCCACCCTGACTAACTTAGGGTTACGCGAGTCGAGGCGGACATCGTCGCGGTAGCGATGACAGACGCCGACACGAGCACGTGACACCACCGCCACCCTGTCTAACTTAGGGTTAAGCGAGTCGAGGCGGACGTCGAGACGAGCATGTGACACCACTGCCACCCTGTCTAACTTAGGGTTACGTGTGTGGAGGAAGATGTCTTCGCGGTAGCGACGACGGACGCCGAGACGAGCACGTGGCACCGCTGCCACCCTGTCTTAGGGTCACGCGAGTCGAGGTGGACATCGTCGTGGTAGCGACGACGGACGCCGAGATGAGCACGTGACACCACCACCACCCTGTCTATATTAGGGTTACGCGAGTCGAGGCGGACGTCATCGCGGTAGAGACGACGGACGCCGAGACGAGCACGTGAGAACACCGCCACCCTGTCTATCTTAGGGTTACGCGAGTCGAGGCAGACATCGTCGCGGTAGTGACGACGGACGCCGAGACGAGCACGTGACAACACTGCCACCCTGGCTAACTTAGGGTTACGCGAGTCGAGGCGGACGTCGTCGCGGTAGCGACGACGGACGCCGACACGAGCACGTGACACCACCGCCACCCTGTCTAACTTAGGGTTACGCGAGTTGAGGCGGACGTCGAGACGAGCACGTGACACCACTGCCACCCTGTCTAACTTAGGGTTACGCCAGTCGAGGGGGACGTCTTCGCGGTAGCGACGACGGACGCCGAGACGAGCACGTGGCACCGCTGCCACCCTGTCTTAGGGTCACGCGAGTCGAGGTGGACGTCGTCGTGGTAGCGACGACGGACGCCGAGATGAGCACGTGACACCACCACCACCCTGTCTATCTTAGGGTTACGCGAGTCGAGGCGGACGTCATCGCGGTAGCGACGACGGACGCCGAGACGAGCACGTGAGAACACCGCCACCCTGTCTATCTTAGGGTTACGCGAGTCGAGGCAGACATCGTCGCGGTAGTGACGACGGACGCCGAGACGAGCACGTCACACCACTGCCACCCTGTCTAACTTTGGGTTACGCGAGTCGAGGCGGACGTCGTCGCGGTAGCGACGACGGACGCCGAGACGAGCACGTGACAACACTGCCACCCTGGCTAACTTAGGGTTACGCGAGTCGAGGCGGACGTCGTCGCGGTAGCGACGACGGACACCGACACTAGCACGTGACACCACCGCCACCCTATCTAACTTAGGGTTACGCGAGTTGAGGCGGACGTCGAGACGAGCACGTGACACCACTGCCACCCTGTCTAACTTAGGGTTACGCAAGTCGAGCGGGACGTCTTCGCGGTAGCGACGACGGACGCCGAGACGAGCCCGTGGCACCGCTGCCACCCTGTCTTAGGGTCACGCGAGTCGTGGTGGACGTCGTCGTGGTAGCGACGACGGACGCCGAGATGAGCACGTGACACCACTACCACCCAGTCTATCTTAGCGTTACGCGAGTCGAGCCGAACGTCGTCGCTGTAGCGACGACGGACGCCGAGGCGAGCACATGACACCACCGCCACCCTGTATATCTTAGCGTTACGCGAGTCGAGGCGGACGTCGTCGCGGTAGCTACGACGGACGCCGAGACGAGCACGTGACACCACCGCCACCCTGTCTAACTTAGGGTTATGCGAGTCGAGGCGGACGTCGTCGCAGTAGCGACGACGGACGCCGAGACGAGCACGTGACACCACCGCCACCCTGTCTAACTTAGGGTTACGCGTGTCGAGTCGGACGTCGTCGCGGTAGCGACGACGGACGCCGACACGAGCATGTGACACCACCGCCACCCTGTCTAACTTAGGGTTACGCGAGTTGAGGCGGACGTCGAGACGAGCACGTGACACCACTGCCACCCTGTCTAACTTAGGGTTACGCAAGTCGAGGGGGACGTCTTCGCGGTAGCGACGACGGACGCCGAGACGAGCACGTGGCACCGCTGCCACCCTGTCTTAGGGTCACGCGAGTCGAGGTGGACGTCGTCGTGGTAGCGACGACGGACGCCGAGATGAGCACGTGACACCACCACCACCCTGTCTATCTTAGCGTTACGCGAGTCGAGCCGAACGTCGTCGCTGTAGCGACGACGGACGCCGAGGCGAGCACGTGACACCACCGCCACCCTGTATATCTTAGCGTTACGCGAGTCGAGGCGGACGTCGTCGCGGTAGCTACGACGGACGCCGAGACGAGCACGTGACACCACCGCCACCCTGTCTAACTTAGGGTTAAGCGAGTCGAGGCGGACGTCATCGCGGTAGCGACGACGGATGCCGAGACGAGCACGTGACAACACCGCCACCCTGTCTATCTTAGGGTTACGCGAGTCGAGGCGGACATCGTCGCGGTAGCGACGACGGACGCCGAGACGAGCACGTGACACCAATGCCTCCCTGTCTAACTTAGGGTTACGCGAGTCGAGGCGGACGTCGTCGCGGTAGCGACGACGGACGCCGAGACGAGCACGTGACAACACTGCCACCCTGGCTAACTTAGGGTTACGCGAGTCGAGGCAGACGTCGTCGCGGTAGCGACGACGGACGCCGAGACGAGCAGGTGACACCACTGCCACCCTGTCTAACTTAGGGTTACGCGAGTCGAGGCGGATGTCGTCGCGGTAGCGACGACGGACGCCGAGACGAGCACGTGACACCACCGCCACCCTGTCTAACTTAGGGTTAGGCGAGTCGAGGCGGACGTCGTCGCGGTAGCGACGACGGACGCCGAGACGAGCACGTGACACCACCGCCACCCTGTCTAAATTAGGGTTACGCGAGTCGAGGCGGACGTCGTCGCGGTAGCGACGACGGACGCCGAGACGAGCACGTGACACCACCGCCACCCTGTCTAACTTAGGGTTACGCGTGTCGAGTCGGACGTCGTCGCGGTAGCGACGACGGACGCCGACACGAGCACGTGACACCACCGCCACCCTGTCTAACTTAGGGTTACGTGAGTTGAGGCGGACGTCGAGACGAGCACGTGACACCACTGCCACCCTGTCTAACTTAGGGTTACGCAAGTCGAGGGGGATGTCTTCGCGGTAGCGACGACGGACGCCGAGACGAGCACGTGGCACCGCTGCCACCCTGTCTTAGGGTCACGCGAGTCGAGGTGGACGTCGAGACGAGCACGAGCACGTGACACCACCGCCACCCTATCTATCTTAGCGTTATGCGAGTCAAGGCGAACGTCGTCGCGGTAGCGATGACGGACGCCGAGACGAGCACGTGACACCACCGCCACCCTGTCTATCTTAGCGTTACGCGAGTCGAGGCGGACGTCTTTGCGGTAGCGACGACGAACGCCGAGACGAGCACGTGACAACACCGCCACCCTGTCTATCTTAGGGTTACGCGAGTCGAGGCGGACGTCGTCGCGGTAGCGACGACGGACGCCGAGACGAGCACGTGACACCACCGCCACCCTGTCTAACTTAGGGTTAAGCGAGTCGAGGCGGACGTCGTCGCGGTAGCGACGACGGACGCCGAGACGAGCACGTGACACCACCGCCACCCTGTCTATCTTAGGGTTACGCGAGTCAAGGCGGACGTCGTCGCGGTAGCGACGACGGACGCTGAGACGAGCACGTGACACCATTGCCACCCTGTCTAACTTAGGGTTACGCGAATCGAGGCGGACGTCGTCGCGGTAGCGACGACGGACGCCGAGACGAGCACGTGACACCACTGCCACCCTGTCTAACTTAGGGTTACGCGAGTCGAGGCGGACGTCGTCGCGGTAGCGACGACGGACGCCAAGACGAGCACGTGACACCACCGCCACCCTGTCTAACTTAGGGTTATGCGAGTCGAGGCGGACGTCGTCGCGGTAGCGACGATGGAGGCCGAGACGAGCACGTGACACCACCGCCACCCTGTTTATCCTAGGGTTACGCGAGTCGAGGCGGACGTCGTCGCGGTAGCGATGATAGACGCCTAGACGAGCACGTGACACCACTGCCACCCTGGCTATCTTAGGGTTATGCGAGTCGAGGCGGACGTCGTCGCGGTAGCGACGGCGGACGCCGAGACGAGCAAGTGACAACACTGCCACCCTGGCTAACTTAGGGTTACGCGAGTCGAGGCGGACGTCATCGCGGTAGCGACGACGGACGCCAAGACGAGCACGTGACACCACTGCCACCCTGTCTAACTTAGGGTTACGCGAGTCGAGGCGGACATCGTCGCGGTAGCGATGACAGACGCCGACACGAGCACATGACACCACCGCCACCCTGTCTAACTTAGGGTTAAGCGAGTCGAGGCGGACGTCGAGACGAGCACGTGACACCACTGCCACCCTGTCTAACTTAGGGTTACGCGAGTCGAGGAAGTTGTCTTCGCGGTAGCGACGACGGACGCCGAGACGAGCACGCGGCACCGCTGCCACCCTGTCTTAGGGTCACGCGAGTCGAGGTGGACGTCGTCGTGGTAGCGACGACGGACGCCGAGATGAGCACGTGATACCACCACCACCCTGTCTATCTTAGGGTTACGCGAGTCGAGGCGGACGTCATCGCGGTAGCGACGACGGACGCCGAGACGAGCACGTGAGAACACCGCCACCCTGTCTATCTTAGGGTTACGCGAGTCGAGGCGGACATCGTCGCGGTAGTGACGACGGACGCCGAGACGAGCACGTGACACCACTGCCACCCTGTCTAACTTTGGGTTACGCGAGTCGAGGCGGACGTCATCGCGGTAGCGACGACGGACGCCGAGACGAGCACGTGACAACACTGCCACCCTGGCTAACTTAGGGTTACGCGAGTCGAGGCGGACGTCGTCGCGGTAGCGACGACGGACGCCGACACGAGCACGTGACACCACCGCCACCCTGTCTAACTTAGGGTTACGCGAGTCGAGGCGGACATCGTCGCGGTAGTGACGACGGACGCCGAGACGAGCACGTGACACCACTGCCACCCTGTCTAACTTTGGGTTACGCGAGTCGAGGCGGACGTCGTCGCGGTAGCGACGACGGACGCCGAGACGAGCACGTGACAACACTGCCACCCTGGCTAACTTAGGGTTACGCGAGTCGAGGCGGACGTCGTCGCGGTAGCGACGACGGACGCCAAGACGAGCACGTGACACCACTGCCACCCTGACTAACTTAGGGTTACGCGAGTCGAGGCGGACATCGTCGCGGTAGCGATGACAGACGCCGACACGAGCACGTGACACCACCGCCACCCTGTCTAACTTAGGGTTAAGCGAGTCGAGGCGGACGTCGAGACAAGCACGTGACACCACTGCCACCCTGTCTAACTTAGGGTTACGCGAGTCGAGGAAGATGTCTTCGCGGTAGCGACGACGGACGCCGAGACGAGCACGTGGCACCGCTGCCACCCTGTCTTAGGGTCACGCGAGTCGAGGTGGACGTCGTCGTGGTAGCGACGACGGACGCCGAGATGAGCACGTGACACCACCACCACCCTGTCTATATTAGGGTTACGCGAGTCGAGGCGGACGTCATCGCGGTAGCGACGACGGACGCCGAGACGAGCACGTGACACCACCGCCACCCTGTCTATCTTAGGGTTACGCGAGTCGAGGCGGACATCGTCGCGGTAGGGACGACGGACGCCGAGACGAGCACGTGACACCACTGCCACCCTGTCTAACTTTGGGTTACGCGAGTCGAGGCGGACGTCGTCGCGGTAGCGACGACGGACGCCGAGACGAGCACGTGACAACACTGCCACCCTGGCTAACTTAGGGTTACGCGAGTCGAGGCGGACGTCGTCGCGGTAGCGACGACGGACGCCAAGACGAGCACGTGACACCACTGCCACCCTGTCTAACTTAGGGTTACGCGAGTCGAGGCGGACATCGTCGCGGTAGCGATGACAGACGCCGACACGAGCACGTGACACCACCGCCACCCTGTCTAACTTAGGGTTAAGCGAGTCGAGGCGGACGTCGAGACGAGCACGTGACACCACTGCCACCCTGTCTAACTTAGGGTTACGCGAGTCGAGGCGGACGTCGTCGCGGTAGCGACGACGGACGCCGAGATGAGCACGTGACACCACCACCAACCTGTCTAACTTAGGGTTATGCGAGTCGAGGCGGACGTCGTCACGGTAGTGACGACGGACGCCGAGACGAGCACGTGACACCACCGCCAACCTGTTTATCCTAGGGTTACGCGAGTCGAGGCGGACGTCGTCGCGGTAGCGACGACGGACGCCTAGACGAGCACGTGACACCACTGCCACCCTGGCTATCTTAGGGTTACGCGAGTCGAGGCGAACGTCGTCGCAATAGCGACGACGGACGCCGAGACGAGCACGTGACACCACCGCACCCTGTCTAACTTAGGGTTACGCGTGTCGAGGCGGACGTTGTCGTGGTAGCGAAGACGGACGCCGAGACGAGCACGTGACACCACCGCCACCCTGTCTAAATTAGGGTTACGTGAGTCGAGGCTGACATCGTCGCGGTAGCGATGACGGACGCCGAGACGAGCACGTGACTTCACTGCCACCCTGTCTAACTTAGGGTTACGCGAGTCGAGGCGGACGTCGTCGCGGTAGCGACGACGGACTCCGAGACGAGCACGTGACACCACCGCCACCCTGTCTAACTTAGGGTTACGCGAGTCGAGGCGGACGTCGAGACGAGCACGTGACACCACTGCCACCCTGTCTAACTTAGGGTTACGCGAGTCGAGGCGGACGTCTTTGCGGTAGCGACGACGGACGCCGAGATGAGCACGTGACACCACCGCCACCCTATCTATCTTAGCGTTATGCGAGTCAAGGCGAACGTCGTCGCGGTAGCGATGACGGACGCCGAGACGAGCACGTGACACCACCGCCACCCTGTCTATCTTAGCGTTACGCGAGTCGAGGCGGACGTCTTTGCGGTAGCGACGACGAACGCCGAGACGAGCACGTGACAACACCGCCACCCTGTCTATCTTAGGGTTACGCGAGTCGAGGCGGACGTCGTCGCGGTAGCGACGACGGACGCCGAGACGAGCACGTGACACCACCGCCACCCTGTCTAACTTAGGGTTAAGCGAGTCGAGGCGGACGTCGTCGCGGTAGCGACGACGGACGCCGAGACGAGCACGTGACACCACCGCCACCCTGTCTATCTTAGGGTTACGCGAGTCAAGGCGGACGTCGTCGCGGTAGCGACGACGGACGCCGAGACGAGCACGTGACACCATTGCCACCCTGTCTAACTTAGGGTTACGCGAATCGAGGCGGACGTCGTCGCGGTAGCGACGAC
This sequence comes from Elymus sibiricus, assembly GCA_039707655.1. NCBI lineage: Eukaryota > Viridiplantae > Streptophyta > Magnoliopsida > Poales > Poaceae > Elymus > Elymus sibiricus. Next base: position 192,509,024 of record CM077676.1, on the reverse strand, counting down.
GGACGCCGAGACGAGCACGTGACACCACTGCCACCCTGTCTAACTTAGGGTTACGCGAGTCGAGGCGGACGTCGTCGCGGTAGCGACGACGGACGCCAAGACGAGCACGTGACACCACCGCCACCCTGTCTAACTTAGGGTTATGCGAGTCGAGGCGGACGTCGTCGCGGTAGCGACGATGGAGGCCGAGACGAGCACGTGACACCACCGCCACCCTGTTTATCCTAGGGTTACGCGAGTCGAGGCGGACGTCGTCGCGGTAGCGATGATAGACGCCTAGACGAGCACGTGACACCACTGCCACCCTGGCTATCTTAGGGTTATGCGAGTCGAGGCGGACGTCCTCGCGGTAGCGACGGCGGACGCCGAGACGAGCACGTGACAACACTGCCACCCTGGCTAACTTAGGGTTACGCGAGTCGAGGCGGACGTCATCGCGGTAGCGACGACGGACGCCAAGACGAGCACGTGACACCACTGCCACCCTGTCTAACTTAGGGTTACGCGAGTCGAGGCGGACATCGTCGCGGTAGCGATGACAGACGCCGACACGAGCACGTGACACCACCGCCACCCTGTCTAACTTAGGGTTAAGCGAGTCGAGGCGGACGTCGAGACGAGCACGTGACACCACTGCCACCCTGTCTAACTTAGGGTTACGCGAGTCGAGGCGGACGTCGTCGCGGTAGCGACGACGGACGCCGAGACGAGCACGTGACAACACTGCCACCCTGGCTAACTTAGGGTTACGCGAGTCGAGGCGGACGTCGTCGCGGTAGCGACGACGGACGCCAAGACGAGCACGTGACACCACTGCCACCCTGACTAACTTAGGGTTACGCGAGTCGAGGCGGACATCGTCGCGGTAGCGATGACAGACGCCGACACGAGCACGTGACACCACCGCCACCCTGTCTAACTTAGGGTTAAGCGAGTCGAGGCGGACGTCGAGACAAGCATGTGACACCACTGCCACCCTGTCTAACTTAGGGTTACGCGAGTCGAGGAAGATGTCTTCGCGGTAGCGACGACGGACGCCGAGACGAGCACGTGGCACCGCTGCCACCCTGTCTTAGGGTCACGCGAGTCGAGGTGGACGTCGTCGTGGTAGCGACGACGGACGCCGAGATGAGCACGTGACACCACCACCAACCTGTCTAACTTAGGGTTATGCGAGTCGAGGCGGACGTCGTCACGGTAGTGACGACGGACGCCGAGACGAGCACGTGACACCACCGCCAACCTGTTTATCCTAGGGTTACGCGAGTCGAGGCGGACGTCGTCGCGGTAGCGACGACGGACGCCTAGACGAGCACGTGACACCACTGCCACCCTGGCTATCTTAGGGTTACGCGAGTCGAGGCGAACGTCGTCGCAATAGCGACGACGGACGCCGAGACGAGCACGTGACACCACCGCACCCTGTCTAACTTAGGGTTACGCGTGTCGAGGCGGACGTTGTCGTGGTAGCGAAGACGGACGCCGAGACGAGCACGTGACACCACCGCCACCCTGTCTAAATTAGGGTTACGTGAGTCGAGGCTGACATCGTCGCGGTAGCGATGACGGACGCCGAGACGAGCACGTGACTTCACTGCCACCCTGTCTAACTTAGGGTTACGCGAGTCGAGGCGGACGTCGTCGCGGTAGCGACGACGGACTCCGAGACGAGCACGTGACACCACCGCCACCCTGTCTAACTTAGGGTTACGCGAGTCGAGGCGGACGTCGAGACGAGCACGTGACACCACTGCCACCCTGTCTAACTTAGGGTTACGCGAGTCGAGGCGGACGTCTTTGCGGTAGCGACGACGGACGCCGAGATGAGCACGTGACACCACCGCCACCCTATCTATCTTAGCGTTATGCGAGTCAAGGCGAACGTCGTCGCGGTAGCGATGACGGACGCCGAGACGAGCACGTGACACCACCGCCACCCTGTCTATCTTAGCGTTACGCGAGTCGAGGCGGACGTCTTTGCGGTAGCGACGACGAACGCCGAGACGAGCACGTGACAACACCGCCACCCTGTCTATCTTAGGGTTACGCGAGTCGAGGCGGACGTCGTCGCGGTAGCGACGACGGACGCCGAGACGAGCACGTGACACCACCGCCACCCTGTCTAACTTAGGGTTAAGCGAGTCGAGGCGGACGTCGTCGCGGTAGCGACGACGGACGCCGAGACGAGCACGTGACACCACCGCCACCCTGTCTATCTTAGGGTTACGCGAGTCAAGGCGGACGTCGTCGCGGTAGCGACGACGGACGCCGAGACGAGCACGTGACACCATTGCCACCCTGTCTAACTTAGGGTTACGCGAATCGAGGCGGACGTCGTCGCGGTAGCGACGACGGACGCCGAGACGAGCACGTGACACCACTGCCACCCTGTCTAACTTAGGGTTACGCGAGTCGAGGCGGACGTCGTCGCGGTAGCGACGACGGACGCCAAGACGAGCACGTGACACCACCGCCACCCTGTCTAACTTAGGGTTATGCGAGTCGAGGCGGACGTCGTCGCGGTAGCGACGATGGAGGCCGAGACGAGCACGTGACACCACCGCCACCCTGTTTATCCTAGGGTTACGCGAGTCGAGGCGGACGTCGTCGCGGTAGCGATGATAGACGCCTAGACGAGCACGTGACACCACTGCCACCCTGGCTATCTTAGGGTTATGCGAGTCGAGGCGGACGTCCTCGCGGTAGCGACGGCGGACGCCGAGACGAGCACGTGACAACACTGCCACCCTGGCTAACTTAGGGTTACGCGAGTCGAGGCGGACGTCATCGCGGTAGCGACGACGGACGCCAAGACGAGCACGTGACACCACTGCCACCCTGTCTAACTTAGGGTTACGCGAGTCGAGGCGGACATCGTCGCGGTAGCGATGACAGACGCCGACACGAGCACGTGACACCACCGCCACCCTGTCTAACTTAGGGTTAAGCGAGTCGAGGCGGACGTCGAGACGAGCACGTGACACCACTGCCACCCTGTCTAACTTAGGGTTACGCGAGTCGAGGCGGACGTCGTCGCGGTAGCGACGACGGACGCCGAGACGAGCACGTGACAACACTGCCACCCTGGCTAACTTAGGGTTACGCGAGTCGAGGCGGACGTCGTCGCGGTAGCGACGACGGACGCCAAGACGAGCACGTGACACCACTGCCACCCTGACTAACTTAGGGTTACGCGAGTCGAGGCGGACATCGTCGCGGTAGCGATGACAGACGCCGACACGAGCACGTGACACCACCGCCACCCTGTCTAACTTAGGGTTAAGCGAGTCGAGGCGGACGTCGAGACAAGCATGTGACACCACTGCCACCCTGTCTAACTTAGGGTTACGCGAGTCGAGGAAGATGTCTTCGCGGTAGCGACGACGGACGCCGAGACGAGCACGTGGCACCGCTGCCACCCTGTCTTAGGGTCACGCGAGTCGAGGTGGACGTCGTCGTGGTAGCGACGACGGACGCCGAGATGAGCACGTGACACCACCACCACCCTGTCTATATTAGGGTTACGCGAGTCGAGGCGGACGTCATCGCGGTAGCGACGACGGACGCCGAGACGAGCACGTGACACCACCGCCACCCTGTCTATCTTAGGGTTACGCGAGTCGAGGCGGACATCGTCGCGGTAGGGACGACGGACGCCGAGACGAGCACGTGACACCACTGCCACCCTGTCTAACTTTGGGTTACGCGAGTCGAGGCGGACGTCGTCGCGGTAGCGACGACGGACGCCGAGACGAGCACGTGACAACACTGCCACCCTGGCTAACTTAGGGTTACGCGAGTCGAGGCGGACGTCGTCGCGGTAGCGACGACGGACGCCAAGACGAGCACGTGACACCACTGCCACCCTGTCTAACTTAGGGTTACGCGAGTCGAGGCGGACATCGTCGCGGTAGCGATGACAGACGCCGACACGAGCACGTGACACCACCGCCACCCTGTCTAACTTAGGGTTAAGCGAGTCGAGGCGGACGTCGAGACGAGCACGTGACACCACTGCCACCCTGTCTAACTTGGGGTTACGCGAGTCGAGGCGGACGTCGTCGCGGTAGCGACGACGGACGCCGAGATGAGCACGTGACACCACCACCAACCTGTCTAACTTAGGGTTATGCGAGTCGAGGCGGACGTCGTCACGGTAGTGACGACGGACGCCGAGACGAGCACGTGACACCACCGCCAACCTGTTTATCCTAGGGTTACGCGAGTCGAGGCGGACGTCGTCGCGGTAGCGACGACGGACGCCTAGACGAGCACGTGACACCACTGCCACCCTGGCTATCTTAGGGTTACGCGAGTCGAGGCGAACGTCGTCGCAATAGCGACGACGGACGCCGAGACGAGCACGTGACACCACCGCACCCTGTCTAACTTAGGGTTACGCGTGTCGAGGCGGACGTTGTCGTGGTAGCGAAGACGGACGCCGAGACGAGCACGTGACACCACCGCCACCCTGTCTAAATTAGGGTTACGTGAGTCGAGGCTGACATCGTCGCGGTAGCGATGACGGACGCCGAGACGAGCACGTGACTTCACTGCCACCCTGTCTAACTTAGGGTTACGCGAGTCGAGGCGGACGTCGTCGCGGTAGCGACGACGGACTCCGAGACGAGCACGTGACACCACCGCCACCCTGTCTAACTTAGGGTTACGCGAGTCGAGGCGGACGTCGAGACGAGCACGTGACACCACTGCCACCCTGTCTAACTTAGGGTTACGCGAGTCGAGGCGGACGTCTTTGCGGTAGCGACGACGGACGCCGAGATGAGCACGTGACACCACCGCCACCCTATCTATCTTAGCGTTATGCGAGTCAAGGCGAACGTCGTCGCGGTAGCGATGACGGACGCCGAGACGAGCACGTGACACCACCGCCACCCTGTCTATCTTAGCGTTACGCGAGTCGAGGCGGACGTCTTTGCGGTAGCGACGACGAACGCCGAGACGAGCACGTGACAACACCGCCACCCTGTCTATCTTAGGGTTACGCGAGTCGAGGCGGACGTCGTCGCGGTAGCGACGACGGACGCCGAGACGAGCACGTGACACCACCGCCACCCTGTCTAACTTAGGGTTAAGCGAGTCGAGGCGGACGTCGTCGCGGTAGCGACGACGGACGCCGAGACGAGCACGTGACACCACCGCCACCCTGTCTATCTTAGGGTTACGCGAGTCAAGGCGGACGTCGTCGCGGTAGCGACGACGGACGCCGAGACGAGCACGTGACACCATTGCCACCCTGTCTAACTTAGGGTTACGCGAATCGAGGCGGACGTCGTCGCGGTAGCGACGACGGACGCCGAGACGAGCACGTGACACCACTGCCACCCTGTCTAACTTAGGGTTACGCGAGTCGAGGCGGACGTCGTCGCGGTAGCGACGACGGACGCCAAGACGAGCACGTGACACCACCGCCACCCTGTCTAACTTAGGGTTATGCGAGTCGAGGCGGACGTCGTCGCGGTAGCGACGATGGAGGCCGAGACGAGCACGTGACACCACCGCCACCCTGTTTATCCTAGGGTTACGCGAGTCGAGGCGGACGTCGTCGCGGTAGCGATGATAGACGCCTAGACGAGCACGTGACACCACTGCCACCCTGGCTATCTTAGGGTTATGCGAGTCGAGGCGGACGTCCTCGCGGTAGCGACGGCGGACGCCGAGACGAGCACGTGACAACACTGCCACCCTGGCTAACTTAGGGTTACGCGAGTCGAGGCGGACGTCATCGCGGTAGCGACGACGGACGCCAAGACGAGCACGTGACACCACTGCCACCCTGTCTAACTTAGGGTTACGCGAGTCGAGGCGGACATCGTCGCGGTAGCGATGACAGACGCCGACACGAGCACGTGACACCACCGCCACCCTGTCTAACTTAGGGTTAAGCGAGTCGAGGCGGACGTCGAGACGAGCACGTGACACCACTGCCACCCTGTCTAACTTAGGGTTACGCGAGTCGAGGCGGACGTCGTCGCGGTAGCGACGACGGACGCCGAGACGAGCACGTGACAACACTGCCACCCTGGCTAACTTAGGGTTACGCGAGTCGAGGCGGACGTCGTCGCGGTAGCGACGACGGACGCCAAGACGAGCACGTGACACCACTGCCACCCTGACTAACTTAGGGTTACGCGAGTCGAGGCGGACATCGTCGCGGTAGCGATGACAGACGCCGACACGAGCACGTGACACCACCGCCACCCTGTCTAACTTAGGGTTAAGCGAGTCGAGGCGGACGTCGAGACAAGCATGTGACACCACTGCCACCCTGTCTAACTTAGGGTTACGCGAGTCGAGGAAGATGTCTTCGCGGTAGCGACGACGGACGCCGAGACGAGCACGTGGCACCGCTGCCACCCTGTCTTAGGGTCACGCGAGTCGAGGTGGACGTCGTCGTGGTAGCGACGACGGACGCCGAGATGAGCACGTGACACCACCACCACCCTGTCTATATTAGGGTTACGCGAGTCGAGGCGGACGTCATCGCGGTAGCGACGACGGACGCCGAGACGAGCACGTGACACCACCGCCACCCTGTCTATCTTAGGGTTACGCGAGTCGAGGCGGACATCGTCGCGGTAGGGACGACGGACGCCGAGACGAGCACGTGACACCACTGCCACCCTGTCTAACTTTGGGTTACGCGAGTCGAGGCGGACGTCGTCGCGGTAGCGACGACGGACGCCGAGACGAGCACGTGACAACACTGCCACCCTGGCTAACTTAGGGTTACACGAGTCGAGGCTGACGTCGTCGCGGTAGCGACGACGGACGCCAAGACGAGCACGTGACACCACTGCCACCCTGTCTAACTTAGGGTTACGCGAGTCGAGGCGGACATCGTCGCGGTAGCGATGACAGACGCCGACACGAGCACGTGACACCACCGCCACCCTGTCTAACTTAGGGTTAAGCGAGTCGAGGCGGACGTCGAGACGAGCACGTGACACCACTGCCACCCTGTCTAACTTAGGGTTACGCGAGTCGAGGCGGACGTCGTCGCGGTAGCGACGACGGACGCCGAGATGAGCACGTGACACCACCACCAACCTGTCTAACTTAGGGTTATGCGAGTCGAGGCGGACGTCGTCACGGTAGTGACGACGGACGCCGAGACGAGCACGTGACACCACCGCCAACCTGTTTATCCTAGGGTTACGCGAGTCGAGGCGGACGTCGTCGCGGTAGCGACGACGGACGCCTAGACGAGCACGTGACACCACTGCCACCCTGGCTATCTTAGGGTTACGCGAGTCGAGGCGAACGTTGTCGCAATAGCGACGACGGACGCCGAGACGAGCACGTGACACCACCGCACCCTGTCTAACTTAGGGTTACGCGTGTCGAGGCGGACGTTGTCGTGGTAGCGAAGACGGACGCCGAGACGAGCACGTGACACCACCGCCACCCTGTCTAAATTAGGGTTACGTGAGTCGAGGCTGACATCGTCGCGGTAGCGATGACGGACGCCGAGACGAGCACGTGACTTCACTGCCACCCTGTCTAACTTAGGGTTACGCGAGTCGAGGCGGACGTCGTCGCGGTAGCGACGACGGACTCCGAGACGAGCACGTGACACCACCGCCACCCTGTCTAACTTAGGGTTACGCGAGTCGAGGCGGACGTCTTTGCGGTAGCGACGACGGACGCCGAGATGAGCACGTGACACCACCGCCACCCTATCTATCTTAGCGTTATGCGAGTCAAGGCGAACGTCGTCGCGGTAGCGATGACGGACGCCGAGACGAGCACGTGACACCACCGCCACCCTGTCTATCTTAGCGTTACGCGAGTCGAGGCGGACGTCTTTGCGGTAGCGACGACGAACGCCGAGACGAGCACGTGACAACACCGCCACCCTGTCTATCTTAGGGTTACGCGAGTCGAGGCGGACGTCGTCGCGGTAGCGACGACGGACGCCGAGACGAGCACGTGACACCACCGCCACCCTGTCTAACTTAGGGTTAAGCGAGTCGAGGCGGACGTCGTCGCGGTAGCGACGACGGACGCCGAGACGAGCACGTGACACCACCGCCACCCTGTCTATCTTAGGGTTACGCGAGTCAAGGCGGACGTCGTCGCGGTAGCGACGACGGACGCCGAGACGAGCACGTGACACCATTGCCACCCTGTCTAACTTAGGGTTACGCGAATCGAGGCGGACGTCGTCGCGGTAGCGACGACGGACGCCGAGACGAGCACGTGACACCACTGCCACCCTGTCTAACTTAGGGTTACGCGAGTCGAGGCGGACGTCGTCGCGGTAGCGACGACGGACGCCAAGACGAGCACGTGACACCACCGCCACCCTGTCTAACTTAGGGTTATGCGAGTCGAGGCGGACGTCGTCGCGGTAGCGACGATGGAGGCCGAGACGAGCACGTGACACCACCGCCACCCTGTTTATCCTAGGGTTACGCGAGTCGAGGCGGACGTCGTCGCGGTAGCGACGATAGACGCCTAGACGAGCACGTGACACCACTGCCACCCTGGCTATCTTAGGGTTATGCGAGTCGAGGCGGACGTCGTCGCGGTAGCGACGGCGGACGCCGAGACGAGCACGTGACAACACTGCCACCCTGGCTAACTTAGGGTTACGCGAGTCGAGGCGGACGTCATCGCGGTAGCGACGACGGACGCCAAGACGAGCACGTGACACCACTGCCACCCTGTCTAACTTAGGGTTACGCGAGTCGAGGCGGACATCGTCGCGGTAGCGATGACAGACGCCGACACGAGCACATGACACCACCGCCACCCTGTCTAACTTAGGGTTAAGCGAGTCGAGGCGGACGTCGAGACGAGCACGTGACACCACTGCCACCCTGTCTAACTTAGGGTTACGCGAGTCGAGGCGGACGTCGTCGCGGTAGCGACGACGGACGCCGAGATGAGCACGTGACACCACCACCAACCTGTCTAACTTAGGGTTATGCGAGTCGAGGCGGACGTCGTCACGGTAGTGACGACGGACGCCGAGACGAGCACGTGACACCACCGCCAACCTGTTTATCCTAGGGTTACGCGAGTCGAGGCGGACGTCGTCGCGGTAGCGACGACGGACGCCTAGACGAGCACGTGACACCACTGCCACCCTGGCTATCTTAGGGTTACGCGAGTCGAGGCGAACGTCGTCGCAATAGCGACGACGGACGCCGAGACGAGCACGTGACACCACCGCACCCTGTCTAACTTAGGGTTACGCGTGTCGAGGCGGACGTTGTCGTGGTAGCGAAGACGGACGCCGAGACGAGCACGTGACACCACCGCCACCCTGTCTAAATTAGGGTTACGTGAGTCGAGGCTGACATCGTCGCGGTAGCGATGACGGACGCCGAGACGAGCACGTGACTTCACTGCCACCCTGTCTAACTTAGGGTTACGCGAGTCGAGGCGGACGTCGTCGCGGTAGCGACGACGGACGCCGAGATGAGCACGTGACACCACCACCAACCTGTCTAACTTAGGGTTATGCGAGTCGAGGCGGACGTCGTCACGGTAGTGACGACGGACGCCGAGACGAGCACGTGACACCACCGCCAACCTGTTTATCCTAGGGTTACGCGAGTCGAGGCGGACGTCGTCGCGGTAGCGACGACGGACGCCTAGACGAGCACGTGACACCACTGCCACCCTGGCTATCTTAGGGTTACGCGAGTCGAGGCGAACGTCGTCGCAATAGCGACGACGGACGCCGAGACGAGCACGTGACACCACCGCACCCTGTCTAACTTAGGGTTACGCGTGTCGAGGCGGACGTTGTCGTGGTAGCGAAGACGGACGCCGAGACGAGCACGTGACACCACCGCCACCCTGTCTAAATTAGGGTTACGTGAGTCGAGGCTGACATCGTCGCGGTAGCGATGACGGACGCCGAGACGAGCACGTGACTTCACTGCCACCCTGTCTAACTTAGGGTTACGCGAGTCGAGGCGGACGTCGTCGCGGTAGCGACGACGGACTCCGAGACGAGCACGTGACACCACCGCCACCCTGTCTAACTTAGGGTTACGCGAGTCGAGGCGGACGTCGAGACGAGCACGTGACACCACTGCCACCCTGTCTAACTTAGGGTTACGCGAGTCGAGGCGGACGTCTTTGCGGTAGCGACGACGGACGCCGAGATGAGCACGTGACACCACCGCCACCCTATCTATCTTAGCGTTATGCGAGTCAAGGCGAACGTCGTCGCGGTAGCGATGACGGACGCCGAGACGAGCACGTGACACCACCGCCACCCTGTCTATCTTAGCGTTACGCGAGTCGAGGCGGACGTCTTTGCGGTAGCGACGACGAACGCCGAGACGAGCACGTGACAACACCGCCACCCTGTCTATCTTAGGGTTACGCGAGTCGAGGCGGACGTCGTCGCGGTAGCGACGACGGACGCCGAGACGAGCACGTGACACCACCGCCACCCTGTCTAACTTAGGGTTAAGCGAGTCGAGGCGGACGTCGTCGCGGTAGCGACGACGGACGCCGAGACGAGCACGTGACACCACCGCCACCCTGTCTATCTTAGGGTTACGCGAGTCAAGGCGGACGTCGTCGCGGTAGCGACGACGGACGCCGAGACGAGCACGTGACACCATTGCCACCCTGTCTAACTTAGGGTTACGCGAATCGAGGCGGACGTCGTCGCGGTAGCGACGACGGACGCCGAGACGAGCACGTGACACCACTGCCACCCTGTCTAACTTAGGGTTACGCGAGTCGAGGCGGACGTCGTCGCGGTAGCGACGACGGACGCCAAGACGAGCACGTGACACCACCGCCACCCTGTCTAACTTAGGGTTATGCGAGTCGAGGCGGACGTCGTCGCGGTAGCGACGATGGAGGCCGAGACGAGCACGTGACAACACCGCCACCCTGTCTATCTTAGGTTTACGCGAGTCAAGGCGGACGTCGTCGCGGTAGCGACGACGGACGCCGAGACGAGCACGTGACACCACTGCCACCCTGTCTAACTTAGGGTTACGCGAGTCGAGGCGGACGTCGTCGCGGTAGCGACGACGGACGCCAAGACGAGCACGTGACACCACCGCCACCCTGTCTAACTTAGGGTTATGCGAGTCGAGGCGGACGTCGTCGCGGTAGCGACGATGGAGGCCGAGACGAGCACGTGACACCACCGCCACCCTGTTTATCCTAGGGTTACGCGAGTCGAGGCGGACGTCGTCGCGGTAGCGACGATAGACGCCTAGACGAGCACGTGACACCACTGCCACCCTGGCTATCTTAGGGTTATGCGAGTCGAGGCGGACGTCGTCGCGGTAGCGACGGCGGACGCCGAGACGAGCACGTGACAACACTGCCACCCTGGCTAACTTAGGGTTACGCGAGTCGAGGCGGACGTCATCGCGGTAGCGACGACGGACGCCAAGACGAGCACGTGACACCACTGCCACCCTGTCTAACTTAGGGTTACGCGAGTCGAGGCGGACATCGTCGTGGTAGCGATGACAGACGCCGACACGAGCACATGACACCACCGCCACCCTGTCTAACTTAGGGTTAAGCGAGTCGAGGCGGACGTCGAGACGAGCACGTGACACCACTGCCACCCTGTCTAACTTAGGGTTACGCGATTCGAGGAAGATGTCTTCGCGGTAGCGACGACGGACGCCGAGACGAGCACGCGGCACCGCTGCCACCCTGTCTTAGGGTCACGCGAGTCGAGGTGGACGTCGTCGTGGTAGCGACGACGGACGCCGAGATGAGCACGTGATACCACCACCACCCTGTCTATCTTAGGGTTACGCGAGTCGAGGCGGACGTCATCGCGGTAGCGACGACGGACGCCGAGACGAGCACGTGAGAACACCGCCACCCTGTCTATCTTAGGGTTACGCGAGTCGAGGCGGACATCGTCGCGGTAGTGACGACGGACGCCGAGACGAGCACGTGACACCACTGCCACCCTGTCTAACTTTGGGTTACGCGAGTCGAGGCGGACGTCATCGCGGTAGCGACGACGGACGCCGAGACGAGCACGTGACAACACTGCCACCCTGGCTAACTTAGGGTTACGCGAGTCGAGGCGGACGTCGTCGCGGTAGCGATGACGGACGCCGACACGAGCACGTGACACCACCGCCACCCTGTCTAACTTAGGGTTACGCGAGTCGAGGCGGACATCGTCGCGGTAGTGACGACGGACGCCGAGACGAGCACGTGACACCACTGCCACCCTGTCTAACTTTGGGTTACGCGAGTCGAGGCGGACGTCGTCGCGGTAGCGACGACGGACGCCGAGACGAGCACGTGACAACACTGCCACCCTGGCTAACTTAGGGTTACGCGAGTCGAGGCGGACGTCGTCGCGGTAGCGACGACGGACGCCAAGACGAGCACGTGACACCACTGCCACCCTGACTAACTTAGGGTTACGCGAGTCGAGGCGGACATCGTCGCGGTAGCGATGACAGACGCCGACACGAGCACGTGACACCACCGCCACCCTGTCTAACTTAGGGTTAAGCGAGTCGAGGCGGACGTCGAGACAAGCATGTGACACCACTGCCACCCTGTCTAACTTAGGGTTACGCGAGTCGAGGAAGATGTCTTCGCGGTAGCGACGACGGACGCCGAGACGAGCACGTGGCACCGCTGCCACCCTGTCTTAGGGTCACGCGAGTCGAGGTGGACGTCGTCGTGGTAGCGACGACGGACGCCGAGATGAGCACGTGACACCACCACCACCCTGTCTATATTAGGGTTATGCGAGTCGAGGCGGACGTCATCGCGGTAGCGACGACGGACGCCGAGACGAGCACGTGACACCACCGCCACCCTGTCTAACTTAGGGTTATGCGAGTCGAGGCGGACGTCGTCGCGGTAGCGACGATGGAGGCCGAGACGAGCACGTGACACCACCGCCACCCTGTTTATCCTAGGGTTACGCGAGTCGAGGCGGACGTCGTTGCGGTAGCGACGACAGACGCCTAGACGAGCACGTGACACCACTGCCACCCTGGCTATCTTAGGGTTATGCGAGTCGAGGCGGACGTCGTCGCGGTAGCGACGGCGGACGCCGAGACGAGCACGTGACACCACCGCCACCCTGTCTATCTTAGGGTTACGCGAGTCGAGGCGGACATCGTCGCGGTAGTGACGACGGACGCCGAGACGAGCACGTGACACCACTGCCACCCTGTCTAACTTTGGGTTACGCGAGTCGAGGCGGACGTCGTCGCGGTAGCGACGACGGACGCCGAGACGAGCACGTGACAACACCGCCACCCTGGCTAACTTAGGGTTACGCGAGTCGAGGCGGACGTCGTCGCGGTAGCGACGACGGACGCCAAGACGAGCACGTGACACCACTGCCACCCTGTCTAACTTAGGGTTACGCGAGGCGAGGCGGACATCGTCGCGGTAGCGATGACAGACGCCGACACGAGCACGTGACACCACCGCCACCCTGTCTAACTTAGGGTTAAGCGAGTCGAGGCGGACGTCGAGACGAGCACGTGACACCACTGCCACCCTGTCTAACTTAGGGTTACGCGAGTCGAGGAAGATGTCTTCGCGGTAGCGACGACGGACGCCGAGACGAGCACGCGGCACCGCTGCCACCCTGTCTTAGGGTCATGCGAGTCGAGGTGGACGTCGTCGTGGTAGCGACGACGGACGCCGAGATGAGCACGTGATACCACCACCACCCTGTCTATCTTAGGGTTACGCGAGTCGAGGCGGACGTCATCGCGGTAGCGACGACGGACGCCGAGACGAGCACGTGAGAACACCGCCACCCTGTCTATCTTAGGGTTACGCGAGTCGAGGCGGACATCGTCGCGGTAGTGACGACGGACGCCGAGACGAGCACGTGACACCACTGCCACCCTGTCTAACTTTGGGTTACGCGAGTCGAGGCGGACGTCATCGCGGTAGCGACGACGGACGCCGAGACGAGCACGTGACAACACTGCCACCCTGGCTAACTTAGGGTTACGCGAGTCGAGGCGGACGTCGTCGCGGTAGCGACGACGGACGCCGACACGAGCACGTGACACCACCGCCACCCTGTCTAACTTAGGGTTACGCGAGTCGAGGCGGACATCGTCGCGGTAGTGACGACGGACGCCGAGACGAGCACGTGACACCACTGCCACCCTGTCTAACTTTGGGTTACGCGAGTCGAGGCGGACGTCGTCGCGGTAGCGACGACGGATGCCGAGACGAGCACGTGACAACACTGCCACCCTGGCTAACTTAGGGTTACGCGAGTCGAGGCGGACGTCGTCGCGGTAGCGACGACGGACGCCAAGACGAGCACGTGACACCACTGCCACCCTGACTAACTTAGGGTTACGCGAGTCGAGGCGGACATCGTCGCGGTAGCGATGACAGACGCCGACACGAGCACGTGACACCACCGCCACCCTGTCTAACTTAGGGTTAAGCGAGTCGAGGCGGACGTCGAGACAAGCATGTGACACCACTGCCACCCTGTCTAACTTAGGGTTACGCGAGTCGAGGAAGATGTCTTCGCGGTAGCGACGACGGACGCCGAGACGAGCACGTGGCACCGCTGCCACCCTGTCTTAGGGTCACGCGAGTCGAGGTGGACGTCGTCGTGGTAGCGACGACGGACGCCGAGATGAGCACGTGACACCACCACCACCCTGTCTATATTAGGGTTATGCGAGTCGAGGCGGACGTCATCGCGGTAGCGACGACGGACGCCGAGACGAGCACGTGACACCACCGCCACCCTGTCTAACTTAGGGTTATGCGAGTCGAGGCGGACGTCGTCGCGGTAGCGACGATGGAGGCCGAGACGAGCACGTGACACCACCGCCACCCTGTTTATCCTAGGGTTACGCGAGTCGAGGCGGACGTCGTTGCGGTAGCGACGACAGACGCCTAGACGAGCACGTGACACCACTGCCACCCTGGCTATCTTAGGGTTATGCGAGTCGAGGCGGACGTCGTCGCGGTAGCGACGGCGGACGCCGAGACGAGCACGTGACACCACCGCCACCCTGTCTATCTTAGGGTTACGCGAGTCGAGGCGGACATCGTCGCGGTAGTGACGACGGACGCCGAGACGAGCACGTGACACCACTGCCACCCTGTCTAACTTTGGGTTACGCGAGTCGAGGCGGACGTCGTCGCGGTAGCGACGACGGACGCCGAGACGAGCACGTGACAACACTGCCACCCTGGCTAACTTAGGGTTACGCGAGTCGAGGCGGACGTCGTCGCGGTAGCGACGACGGACGCCAAGACGAGCACGTGACACCACTGCCACCCTGTCTAACTTAGGGTTACGCGAGTCGAGGCGGACATCGTCGCGGTAGCGATGACAGACGCCGACACGAGCACGTGACACCACCGCCACCCTGTCTAACTTAGGGTTAAGCGAGTCGAGGCGGACGTCGAGACGAGCACGTGACACCACTGCCACCCTGTCTAACTTAGGGTTACGCGAGTCGAGGAAGATGTCTTCGCGGTAGCGACGACGGACGCCGAGACGAGCACGCGGCACCGCTGCCACCCTGTCTTAGGGTCACGCGAGTCGAGGTGGACGTCGTCGTGGTAGCGACGACGGACACCGAGATGAGCATGTGATACCACCACCACCCTGTCTATCTTAGGGTTACGCGAGTCGAGGCGGACGTCATCGCGGTAGCGACGACGGACGCCGAGACGAGCACGTGAGAACACCGCCACCCTGTCTATCTTAGGGTTACGCGAGTCGAGGTGGACATCGTCGCGGTAGTGACGACGGACGCCGAGACGAGCACGTGACACCACTGCCACCCTGTCTAACTTTGGGTTACGCGAGTCGAGGCGGACGTCGTCGCGGTAGCGACGACGGACGCCGAGACGAGCACGTGACAACACTGCCACCCTGGCTAACTTAGGGCTACGCGAGTCGAGGCGGACGTCGTCGCGGTAGCGACGACGGACGCCGACACGAGCACGTGACACCACCGCCACCCTGTCTAACTTAGGGTTACGCGAGTCGAGGCGGACATCGTCGCGGTAGTGACGACGGACGCCGAGACGAGCACGTGACACCACTGCCACCCTGTCTAACTTTGGGTTACGCGAGTCGAGGCGGACGTCGTCGCGGTAGCGACGACGGACGCCGAGACGAGCACGTAACAACACTGCCAGCCTGGCTAACTTAGGGTTACGCGAGTCGAGGAGGACGTCGTCGCGGTAGCGACGACGGACGCCAAGACGAGCACGTGACACCACTGCCACCCTGACTAACTTAGGGTTACGCGAGTCGAGGCGGACATCGTCGCGGTAGCGATGACAGACGCCGACACGAGAACGTGACACCACCGCCACCCTGTCTAACTTAGGGTTAAGCGAGTCGAGGCGGACGTCGAGACGAGCATGTGACACCACTGCCACCCTGTCTAACTTAGGGTTACGTGAGTGGAGGAAGATGTCTTCGCGGTAGCGACGACGGACGCCGAGACGAGCACGTGGCACCGCTGCCACCCTGTCTTAGGGTCACGCGAGTCGAGGTGGACATCGTCGTGGTAGCGACGACGGACGCCGAGATGAGCACGTGACACCACCACCACCCTGTCTATATTAGGGTTACGCGAGTCGAGGCGGACGTCATCGCGGTAGAGACGACGGACGCCGAGACGAGCACGTGAGAACACCGCCACCCTGTCTATCTTAGGGTTACGCGAGTCGAGGCAGACATCGTCGCGGTAGTGACGACGGACGCCGAGACGAGCACGTGACAACACTTCCACCCTGGCTAACTTAGGGTTACGCGAGTCGAGGCGGACGTCGTCGCGGTAGCGACGACGGACGCCGACACGAGCACGTGACACCACCGCCACCCTGTCTAACTTAGGGTTACGCGAGTTGAGGCGGACGTCGAGACGAGCACGTGACACCACTGCCACCCTGTCTAACTTAGGGTTACGCCAGTCGAGGGGGACGTCTTCGCGGTAGCGACGACGGACGCCGAGACGAGCACGTGGCACCGCTGCCACCCTGTCTTAGGGTCACGCGAGTCGAGGTGGACGTCGTCGTGGTAGCGACGACGGACGCCGAGATGAGCACGTGACACCACCACCACCCTGTCTATCTTAGGGTTACGCGAGTCGAGGCGGACGTCATCGCGGTAGCGACGACGGACGCCGAGACGAGCACGTGAGAACACCGCCACCCTGTCTATCTTAGGGTTACGCGAGTCGAGGCAGACATCGTCGCGGTAGTGACGACGGACGCCGAGACGAGCACGTGACACCACTGCCACCCTGTCTAACTTTGGGTTACGCGAGTCGAGGCGGACGTCGTCGCGGTAGCGACGACGGACGCCGAGACGAGCACGTGACAACACTGCCACCCTGGCTAACTTAGGGTTACGCGAGTCGAGGCGGACGTCGTCGCGGTAGCGACGACGGACACCGACACTAGCACGTGACACCACCGCCACCCTGTCTAACTTAGGGTTACGCGAGTTGAGGCGGACGTCGAGACGAGCACGTGACACCACTGCCACCCTGTCTAACTTAGGGTTACGCAAGTCGAGCGGGACGTCTTCGCGGTAGCGACGACGGACGCCGAGACGAGCCCGTGGCACCGCTGCCACCCTGTCTTAGGGTCACGCGAGTCGTGGTGGACGTCGTCGTGGTAGCGACGACGGACGCCGAGATGAGCACGTGACACCACTACCACCCAGTCTATCTTAGCGTTACGCGAGTCGAGCCGAACGTCGTCGCTGTAGCGACGACGGACGCCGAGGCGAGCACATGACACCACCGCCACCCTGTATATCTTAGCGTTACGCGAGTCGAGGCGGACGTCGTCGCGGTAGCTACGACGGACGCCGAGACGAGCACGTGACACCACCGCCACCCTGTCTAACTTAGGGTTATGCGAGTCGAGGCGGACGTCGTCGCAGTAGCGACGACGGACGCCGAGACGAGCACGTGACACCACCGCCACCCTGTCTAACTTAGGGTTACGCGTGTCGAGTCGGACGTCGTCGCGGTAGCGACGACGGACGCCGACACGAGCATGTGACACCACCGCCACCCTGTCTAACTTAGGGTTACGCGAGTTGAGGCGGACGTCGAGACGAGCACGTGACACCACTGCCACCCTGTCTAACTTAGGGTTACGCAAGTCGAGGGGGACGTCTTCGCGGAAGCGACGACGGACGCCGAGACGAGCACGTGGCACCGCTGCCACCCTGTCTTAGGGTCACGCGAGTCGAGGTGGACGTCGTCGTGGTAGCGACGACGGACGCCGAGATGAGCACGTGACACCACCACCACCCTGTCTATCTTAGCGTTACGCGAGTCGAGCCGAACGTCGTCGCTGTAGCGACGACGGACGCCGAGGCGAGCACGTGACACCACCGCCACCCTGTATATCTTAGCGTTACGCGAGTCGAGGCGGACGTCGTCGCGGTAGCTACGACGGACGCCGAGACGAGCACGTGACACCACCGCCACCCTGTCTAACTTAGGGTTAAGCGAGTCGAGGCGGACGTCATCGCGGTAGCGACGACGGATGCCTAGACGAGCACGTGACAACACCGCCACCCTGTCTATCTTAGGGTTACGCGAGTCGAGGCGGACGTCTTTGCGGTAGCGACGACGGACGCCGAGACGAGCACGTGACAACACTGCCACCCTGGCTAACTTAGGGTTACGCGAGTCGAGGCAGACGTCGTCGCGGTAGCGACGACGGACGCCGAGACGAGCACGTGACACCACTGCCACCCTGTCTAACTTAGGGTTACGCGAGTCGAGGCGGACGTCGTCGCGGTAGCGACGACGGACGCCGACACGAGCACGTGACACCACCGCCACCCTGTCTAACTTAGGGTTACGTGAGTTGAGGCGGACGTCGAGACGAGCACGTGACACCACTGCCACCCTGTCTAACTTAGGGTTACGCAAGTCGAGGGGGACGTCTTCGCGGTAGCGACGACGGACGCCGAGACGAGCACGTGGCACCGCTGCCACCCTGTCTTAGGGTCACGCGAGTCGAGGTGGACGTCGAGACGAGCACGAGCACGTGACACCACCGCCACCCTATCTATCTTAGCGTTATGCGAGTCAAGGCGAACGTCGTCGCGGTAGCGATGACGGACGCCGAGACGAGCACGTGACACCACCGCCACCCTGTCTATCTTAGCGTTACGCGAGTCGAGGCGGACGTCTTTGCGGTAGCGACGACGAACGCCGAGACGAGCACGTGACAACACCGCCACCCTGTCTATCTTAGGGTTACGCGAGTCGAGGCGGACGTCGTCGCGGTAGCGACGACGGACGCCGAGACGAGCACGTGACACCACCGCCACCCTGTCTAACTTAGGGTTAAGCGAGTCGAGGCGGACGTCGTCGCGGTAGCGACGACGGACGCCGAGACGAGCACGTGACACCACCGCCACCCTGTCTATCTTAGGGTTACGCGAGTCAAGGCGGACGTCGTCGCGGTAGCGACGATGGACGCCGAGACGAGCACGTGACACCATTGCCACCCTGTCTAACTTAGGGTTACGCGAATCGAGGCGGACGTCGTCGCGGTAGCGACGACGGACGCCGAGACGAGCACGTGACACGACTGCCACCCTGTCTAACTTAGGGTTACGCGAGTCGAGGCGGACGTCGTCGCGGTAGCGACGACGGACGCCAAGACGAGCACGTGACACCACCGCCACCCTGTCTAACTTAGGGTTATGCGAGTCGAGGCGGACGTCGTCGCGGTAGCGACGATGGAGGCCGAGACGAGCACGTGACACCACCGCCACCCTGTTTATCCTAGGGTTACGCGAGTCGAGGCGGACGTCGTCGCGGTAGCGACGATAGACGCCTAGACGAGCACGTGACACCACTGCCACCCTGGCTATCTTAGGGTTATGCGAGTCGAGGCGGACGTCGTCGCGGTAGCGACGGCGGACGCCGAGACGAGCACGTGACAACACTGCCACCCTGGCTAACTTAGGGTTACGCGAGTCGAGGCGGACGTCATCGCGGTAGCGACGACGGACGCCAAGACGAGCACGTGACACCACTGCCACCCTGTCTAACTTAGGGTTACGCGAGTCGAGGCGGACATCGTCGCGGTAGCGATGACAGACGCCGACACGAGCACATGACACCACCGCCACCCTGTCTAACTTAGGGTTAAGCGAGTCGAGGCGGACGTCGAGACGAGCACGTGACACCACTGCCACCCTGTCTAACTTAGGGTTACGCGAGTCGAGGAAGATGTCTTCGCGGTAGCGACGACGGACGCCGAGACGAGCACGCGGCACCGCTGCCACCCTGTCTTAGGGTCACGCGAGTCGAGGTGGACGTCGTCGTGGTAGCGACGACGGACGCCGAGATGAGCACGTGATACCACCACCACCCTGTCTATCTTAGGGTTACGCGAGTCGAGGCGGACGTCATCGCGGTAGCGACGACGGACGCCGAGACGAGCACGTGAGAACACCGCCACCCTGTCTATCTTAGGGTTACGCGAGTCGAGGCGGACATCGTCGCGGTAGTGACGACGGACGCCGAGACGAGCACGTGACACCACTGCCACCCTGTCTAACTTTGGGTTACGCGAGTCGAGGCGGACGTCATCGCGGTAGCGACGACGGACGCCGAGACGAGCACGTGACAACACTGCCACCCTGGCTAACTTAGGGTTACGCGAGTCGAGGCGGACGTCGTCGCGGTAGCGACGACGGACACCGACACGAGCACGTGACACCACCGCCACCCTGTCTAACTTAGGGTTACGCGAGTCGAGGCGGACATCGTCGCGGTAGTGACGACGGACGCCGAGACGAGCACGTGACACCACTGCCACCCTGTCTAACTTTGGGTTACGCGAGTCGAGGCGGACGTCGTCGCGGTAGCGACGACGGACGCCGAGACGAGCACGTGACAACACTGCCACCCTGGCTAACTTAGGGTTACGCGAGTCGAGGCGGACGTCGTCGCGGTAGCGACGACGGACGCCAAGACGAGCACGTGACACCACTGCCACCCTGACTAACTTAGGGTTACGCGAGTCGAGGCGGACATCGTCGCGGTAGCGATGACAGACGCCGACACGAGCACGTGACACCACCGCCACCCTGTCTAACTTAGGGTTAAGCGAGTCGAGGCGGACGTCGAGACAAGCATGTGACACCACTGCCACCCTGTCTAACTTAGGGTTACGCGAGTCGAGGAAGATGTCTTCGCGGTAGCGACGACGGACGCCGAGACGAGCACGTGGCACCGCTGCCACCCTGTCTTAGGGTCACGCGAGTCGAGGTGGACGTCGTCGTGGTAGCGACGACGGACGCCGAGATGAGCACGTGACACCACCACCACCCTGTCTATATTAGGGTTACGCGAGTCGAGGCGGACGTCATCGCGGTAGCGACGACGGACGCCGAGACGAGCACGTGACACCACCGCCACCCTGTCTAACTTAGGGTTATGCGAGTCGAGGCGGACGTCGTCGCGGTAGCGACGATGGAGGCCGAGACGAGCACGTGACACCACCGCCACCCTGTTTATCCTAGGGTTACG
This sequence comes from Elymus sibiricus, assembly GCA_039707655.1. Classification (NCBI taxonomy): domain Eukaryota; kingdom Viridiplantae; phylum Streptophyta; class Magnoliopsida; order Poales; family Poaceae; genus Elymus; species Elymus sibiricus. The sequence continues at coordinate 192,487,488 of CM077676.1, read as the reverse complement.
CGAGTCGAGGCGGACGTCGTTGCGGTAGCGACGACAGACGCCTAGACGAGCACGTGACACCACTGCCACCCTGGCTATCTTAGGGTTATGCGAGTCGAGGCGGACGTCGTCGCGGTAGCGACGGCGGACGCCGAGACGAGCACGTGACACCACCGCCACCCTGTCTATCTTAGGGTTACGCGAGTCGAGGCGGACATCGTCGCGGTAGTGACGACGGACGCCGAGACGAGCACGTGACACCACTGCCACCCTGTCTAACTTTGGGTTACGCGAGTCGAGGCGGACGTCGTCGCGGTAGCGACGACGGACGCCGAGACGAGCACGTGACACCACCGCCACCCTGTCTAACTTAGGGTTAGGCGAGTCGAGGCGGACGTCGTCGCGGTAGCGACGACGGACGCCGAGACGAGCACGTGACACCACCGCCACCCTGTCTAAATTAGGGTTACGCGAGTCGAGGCGGACGTCGTCGCGGTAGCGACGACGGACGCCGAGACGAGCACGTGACACCACCGCCACCCTGTCTAACTTAGGGTTACGCGTGTCGAGTCGGACGTCGTCGCGGTAGCGACGACGGACGCCGACACGAGCACGTGACACCACCGCCACCCTGTCTAACTTAGGGTTACGTGAGTTGAGGCGGACGCCGAGACGAGCACGTGACACCACTGCCACCCTGTCTAACTTAGGGTTACGCGAGTCGAGGCGGACATCGTCGCGGTAGCGATGACAGACGCCGACACGAGCACGTGACACCACCGCCACCCTGTCTAACTTAGGGTTAAGCGAGTCGAGGCGGACGTCGAGACGAGCACGTGACACCACTGCCACCCTGTCTAACTTAGGGTTACGCGAGTCGAGGAAGATGTCTTCGCGGTAGCGACGACGGACGCCGAGACGAGCACGCGGCACCGCTGCCACCCTGTCTTAGGGTCACGCGAGTCGAGGTGGACGTCGTCGTGGTAGCGACGACGGACGCCGAGATGAGCACGTGATACCACCACCACCCTGTCTATCTTAGGGTTACGCGAGTCGAGGCGGACGTCATCGCGGTAGCGACGACGGACGCCGAGACGAGCACGTGAGAACACCGCCACCCTGTCTATCTTAGGGTTACGCGAGTCGAGGTGGACATCGTCGCGGTAGTGACGACGGACGCCGAGACGAGCACGTGACACCACTGCCACCCTGTCTAACTTTGGGTTACGCGAGTCGAGGCGGACGTCGTCGCGGTAGCGACGACGGACGCCGAGACGAGCACGTGACAACACTGCCACCCTGGCTAACTTAGGGCTACGCGAGTCGAGGCGGACGTCATCGCGGTAGCGACGACGGACGCCGACACGAGCACGTGACACCACCGCCACCCTGTCTAACTTTGGGTTACGCGAGTCGAGGCGGACGTCGTCGCGGTAGCGACGACGGACGCCGAGACGAGCACGTGACAACACTGCCACCCTGGCTAACTTAGGGTTACGCGAGTCGAGGCGGACGTCGTCGCGGTAGCGACGACGGACGCCAAGACGAGCACGTGACACCACTGCCACCCTGACTAACTTAGGGTTACGCGAGTCGAGGCGGACATCGTCGCGGTAGCGATGACAGACGCCGACACGAGCACGTGACACCACCGCCACCCTGTCTAACTTAGGGTTAAGCGAGTCGAGGCGGACGTCGAGACGAGCATGTGACACCACTGCCACCCTGTCTAACTTAGGGTTACGTGAGTGGAGGAAGATGTCTTCGCGGTAGCGACGACGGACGCCGAGACGAGCACGTGGCACCGCTGCCACCCTGTCTTAGGGTCACCCGAGTCGAGGTGGACGTCGTCGTGGTAGCGACGACGGACGCCGAGATGAGCACGTGACACCACCACCACCCTGTCTATATTAGGGGTACGCGAGTCGAGGCGGACGTCATCGCGGTAGAGACGACGGACGCCGAGACGAGCACGTGAGAACACCGCCACCCTGTCTATCTTAGGGTTACGCGAGTCGAGGCAGACATCGTCGCGGTAGTGACGACGGACGCCGAGACGAGCACGTGACAACACTGCCACCCTGGCTAACTTAGGGTTACGCGAGTCGAGGCGGACGTCGTCGCGGTAGCGACGACGGACGCCGACACGAGCACGTGACACCACCGCCACCCTGTCTAACTTAGGGTTACGCGAGTTGAGGCGGACGTCGAGACGAGCACGTGACACCACTGCCACCCTGTCTAACTTAGGGTTACGCCAGTCGAGGGGGACGTCTTCGCGGTAGCGACGACGGACGCCGAGACGAGCACGTGGCACCGCTGCCACCCTGTCTTAGGGTCACGCGAGTCGAGGTGGACGTCGTCGTGGTAGCGACGACGGACGCCGAGATGAGCACGTGACACCACCACCACCCTGTCTATCTTAGGGTTACGCGAGTCGAGGCGGACGTCATCGCGGTAGCGACGACGGACGCCGAGACGAGCACGTGAGAACACCGCCACCCTGTCTATCTTAGGGTTACGCGAGTCGAGGCAGACATCGTCGCGGTAGTGACGACGGACGCCGAGACGAGCACGTGACACCACTGCCACCCTGTCTAACTTTGGGTTACGCGAGTCGAGGCGGACGTCGTCGCGGTAGCGACGACGGACGCCGAGACGAGCACGTGACAACACTGCCACCCTGGCTAACTTAGGGTTACGCGAGTCGAGGCGGACGTCGTCGCGGTAGCGACGACGGACGCCGACACTAGCACGTGACACCACCGCCACCCTGTCTAACTTAGGGTTACGCGAGTTGAGGCGGACGTCGAGACGAGCACGTGACACCACTGCCACCCTGTCTAACTTAGGGTTACGCAAGTCGAGCGGGACGTCTTCGCGGTAGCGACGACGGACGCCGAGACGAGCACGTGGCACCGCTGCCACCCTGTCTTAGGGTCACGCGAGTCGTGGTGGACGTCGTCGTGGTAGCGACGACGGACGCCGAGATGAGCACGTGACACCACTACCACCCAGTCTATCTTAGCGTTACGCGAGTCGAGCCGAACGTCGTCGCTGTAGCGACGACGGACGCCGAGACGAGCACATGACACCACCGCCACCCTGTATATCTTAGCGTTACGCGAGTCGAGGCGGACGTCGTCGCGGTAGCTACGACGGACGCCGAGACGAGCACGTGACACCACCGCCACCCTGTCTAACTTAGGGTTATGCGAGTCGAGGCGGACGTCGTCGCAGTAGCGACGACGGACGCCGAGACGAGCACGTGACACCACCGCCACCCTGTCTAACTTAGGGTTACGCGTGTCGAGTCGGACGTCGTCGCGGTAGTGACGACGGACGCCGAGACGAGCACGTGACACCACTGCCACCCTGTCTAACTTTGGGTTACGCGAGTCGAGGCGGACGTCGTCGCGGTAGCGACGACGGACGCCGAGACGAGCACGTGACAACACTGCCACCCTGGCTAACTTAGGGTTACGCGAGTCGAGGCGGACGTCGTCGCGGTAGCGACGACGGACGCCGAGACGAGCACGTGACAACACTGCCACCCTGGCTAACTTAGGGTTACGCGAGTCGAGGCGGACGTCGTCGCGGTAGCGACGACGGACGCCAAGACGAGCACGTGACACCACTGCCACCCTGACTAACTTAGGGTTACGCGAGTCGAGGCGGACATCGTCGCGGTAGCGATGACAGACGCCGACACGAGCACGTGACACCACCGCCACCCTGTCTAACTTAGGGTTAAGCGAGTCGAGGCGGACGTCGAGACAAGCATGTGACACCACTGCCACCCTGTCTAACTTAGGGTTACGCGAGTCGAGGAAGATGTCTTCGCGGTAGCGACGACGGACGCCGAGACGAGCACGTGGCACCGCTGCCACCCTGTCTTAGGGTCACGCGAGTCGAGGTGGACGTCGTCGTGGTAGCGACGACGGACGCCGAGATGAGCACGTGACACCACCACCACCCTGTCTATATTAGGGTTACGCGAGTCGAGGCGGACGTCATCGCGGTAGCGACGACGGACGCCGAGACGAGCACGTGACACCACCGCCACCCTGTCTAACTTAGGGTTATGCGAGTCGAGGCGGACGTCGTCGCGGTAGCGACGATGGAGGCCGAGACGAGCACGTGACACCACCGCCACCCTGTTTATCCTAGGGTTACGCGAGTCGAGGCGGACGTCGTTGCGGTAGCGACGACAGACGCCTAGACGAGCACGTGACACCACTGCCACCCTGGCTATCTTAGGGTTATGCGAGTCGAGGCGGACGTCGTCGCGGTAGCGACGGCGGACGCCGAGACGAGCACGTGACACCACCGCCACCCTGTCTATCTTAGGGTTACGCGAGTCGAGGCGGACATCGTCGCGGTAGTGACGACGGACGCCGAGACGAGCACGTGACACCACTGCCACCCTGTCTAACTTTGGGTTACGCGAGTCGAGGCGGACGTCGTCGCGGTAGCGACGACGGACGCCGAGACGAGCACGTGACACCACCGCCACCCTGTCTAACTTAGGGTTAGGCGAGTCGAGGCGGACGTCGTCGCGGTAGCGACGACGGACGCCGAGACGAGCACGTGACACCACCGCCACCCTGTCTAAATTAGGGTTACGCGAGTCGAGGCGGACGTCGTCGCGGTAGCGACGACGGACGCCGAGACGAGCACGTGACACCACCGCCACCCTGTCTAACTTAGGGTTACGCGTGTCGAGTCGGACGTCGTCGCGGTAGCGACGACGGACGCCGACACGAGCACGTGACACCACCGCCACCCTGTCTAACTTAGGGTTACGTGAGTTGAGGCGGACGCCGAGACGAGCACGTGACACCACTGCCACCCTGTCTAACTTAGGGTTACGCGAGTCGAGGCGGACATCGTCGCGGTAGCGATGACAGACGCCGACACGAGCACGTGACACCACCGCCACCCTGTCTAACTTAGGGTTAAGCGAGTCGAGGCGGACGTCGAGACGAGCACGTGACACCACTGCCACCCTGTCTAACTTAGGGTTACGCGAGTCGAGGAAGATGTCTTCGCGGTAGCGACGACGGACGCCGAGACGAGCACGCGGCACCGCTGCCACCCTGTCTTAGGGTCACGCGAGTCGAGGTGGACGTCGTCGTGGTAGCGACGACGGACGCCGAGATGAGCACGTGATACCACCACCACCCTGTCTATCTTAGGGTTACGCGAGTCGAGGCGGACGTCATCGCGGTAGAGACGACGGACGCCGAGACGAGCACGTGAGAACACCGCCACCCTGTCTATCTTAGGGTTACGCGAGTCGAGGCAGACATCGTCGCGGTAGTGACGACGGACGCCGAGACGAGCACGTGACAACACTGCCACCCTGGCTAACTTAGGGTTACGCGAGTCGAGGCGGACGTCGTCGCGGTAGCGACGACGGACGCCGACACGAGCACGTGACACCACCGCCACCCTGTCTAACTTAGGGTTACGCGAGTTGAGGCGGACGTCGAGACGAGCACGTGACACCACTGCCACCCTGTCTAACTTAGGGTTACGCCAGTCGAGGGGGACGTCTTCGCGGTAGCGACGACGGACGCCGAGACGAGCACGTGGCACCGCTGCCACCCTGTCTTAGGGTCACGCGAGTCGAGGTGGACGTCGTCGTGGTAGCGACGACGGACGCCGAGATGAGCACGTGACACCACCACCACCCTGTCTATCTTAGGGTTACGCGAGTCGAGGCGGACGTCATCGCGGTAGAGACGACGGACGCCGAGACGAGCACGTGAGAACACCGCCACCCTGTCTATCTTAGGGTTACACGAGTCGAGGCAGACATCGTCGCGGTAGTGACGACGGACGCCGAGACGAGCACGTGACAACACTGCCACCCTGGCTAACTTAGGGTTACGCGAGTCGAGGCGGACGTCGTCGCGGTAGCGACGACGGACGCCGACACGAGCACGTGACACCACCGCCACCCTGTCTAACTTAGGGTTACGCGAGTTGAGGCGGACGTCGAGACGAGCACGTGACACCACTGCCACCCTGTCTAACTTAGGGTTACGCCAGTCGAGGGGGACGTCTTCGCGGTAGCGACGACGGACGCCGAGACGAGCACGTGGCACCGCTGCCACCCTGTCTTAGGGTCACGCGAGTCGAGGTGGACGTCGTCGTGGTAGCGACGACGGACGCCGAGATGAGCACGTGACACCACCACCACCCTGTCTATCTTAGGGTTACGCGAGTCGAGGCGGACGTCATCGCGGTAGCGACGACGGACGCCGAGACGAGCACGTGAGAACACCGCCACCCTGTCTATCTTAGGGTTACGCGAGTCGAGGCAGACATCGTCGCGGTAGTGACGACGGACGCCGAGACGAGCACGTGACACCACTGCCACCCTGTCTAACTTTGGGTTACGCGAGTCGAGGCGGACGTCGTCGCGGTAGCGACGACGGACGCCGAGACGAGCACGTGACAACACTGCCACCCTGGCTAACTTAGGGTTACGCGAGTCGAGGCGGACGTCGTCGCGGTAGCGACGACGGACGCCGACACTAGCACGTGACACCACCGCCACCCTGTCTAACTTAGGGTTACGCGAGTTGAGGCGGACGTCGAGACGAGCACGTGACACCACTGCCACCCTGTCTAACTTAGGGTTACGCAAGTCGAGCGGGACGTCTTCGCGGTAGCGACGACGGACGCCGAGACGAGCACGTGGCACCGCTGCCACCCTGTCTTAGGGTCACGCGAGTCGTGGTGGACGTCGTCGTGGTAGCGACGACGGACGCCGAGATGAGCACGTGACACCACTACCACCCAGTCTATCTTAGCGTTACGCGAGTCGAGCCGAACGTCGTCGCTGTAGCGACGACGGACGCCGAGACGAGCACATGACACCACCGCCACCCTGTATATCTTAGCGTTACGCGAGTCGAGGCGGACGTCGTCGCGGTAGCTACGACGGACGCCGAGACGAGCACGTGACACCACCGCCACCCTGTCTAACTTAGGGTTATGCGAGTCGAGGCGGACGTCGTCGCAGTAGCGACGACGGACGCCGAGACGAGCACGTGACACCACCGCCACCCTGTCTAACTTAGGGTTACGCGTGTCGAGTCGGACGTCGTCGCGGTAGTGACGACGGACGCCGAGACGAGCACGTGACACCACTGCCACCCTGTCTAACTTTGGGTTACGCGAGTCGAGGCGGACGTCGTCGCGGTAGCGACGACGGACGCCGAGACGAGCACGTGACAACACTGCCACCCTGGCTAACTTAGGGTTACGCGAGTCGAGGCGGACGTCGTCGCGGTAGCGACGACGGACGCCGAGACGAGCACGTGACAACACTGCCACCCTGGCTAACTTAGGGTTACGCGAGTCGAGGCGGACGTCGTCGCGGTAGCGACGACGGACGCCAAGACGAGCACGTGACACCACTGCCACCCTGACTAACTTAGGGTTACGCGAGTCGAGGCGGACATCGTCGCGGTAGCGATGACAGACGCCGACACGAGCACGTGACACCACCGCCACCCTGTCTAACTTAGGGTTAAGCGAGTCGAGGCGGACGTCGAGACAAGCATGTGACACCACTGCCACCCTGTCTAACTTAGGGTTACGCGAGTCGAGGAAGATGTCTTCGCGGTAGCGACGACGGACGCCGAGACGAGCACGTGGCACCGCTGCCACCCTGTCTTAGGGTCACGCGAGTCGAGGTGGACGTCGTCGTGGTAGCGACGACGGACGCCGAGATGAGCACGTGACACCACCACCACCCTGTCTATATTAGGGTTACGCGAGTCGAGGCGGACGTCATCGCGGTAGCGACGACGGACGCCGAGACGAGCACGTGACACCACCGCCACCCTGTCTAACTTAGGGTTATGCGAGTCGAGGCGGACGTCGTCGCGGTAGCGACGATGGAGGCCGAGACGAGCACGTGACACCACCGCCACCCTGTTTATCCTAGGGTTACGCGAGTCGAGGCGGACGTCGTTGCGGTAGCGACGACAGACGCCTAGACGAGCACGTGACACCACTGCCACCCTGGCTATCTTAGGGTTATGCGAGTCGAGGCGGACGTCGTCGCGGTAGCGACGGCGGACGCCGAGACGAGCACGTGACACCACCGCCACCCTGTCTATCTTAGGGTTACGCGAGTCGAGGCGGACATCGTCGCGGTAGTGACGACGGACGCCGAGACGAGCACGTGACACCACTGCCACCCTGTCTAACTTTGGGTTACGCGAGTCGAGGCGGACGTCGTCGCGGTAGCGACGACGGACGCCGAGACGAGCACGTGACACCACCGCCACCCTGTCTAACTTAGGGTTAGGCGAGTCGAGGCGGACGTCGTCGCGGTAGCGACGACGGACGCCGAGACGAGCACGTGACACCACCGACAACCTGTCTAAATTAGGGTTACGCGAGTCGAGGCGGACGTCGTCGCGGTAGCGACGACGGACGCCGAGACGAGCACGTGACACCACCGCCACCCTGTCTAACTTAGGGTTACGCGTGTCGAGTCGGACGTCGTCGCGGTAGCGACGACGGACGCCGACACGAGCACGTGACACCACCGCCACCCTGTCTAACTTAGGGTTACGTGAGTTGAGGCGGACGCCGAGACGAGCACGTGACACCACTGCCACCCTGTCTAACTTAGGGTTACGCGAGTCGAGGCGGACATCGTCGCGGTAGCGATGACAGACGCCGACACGAGCACGTGACACCACCGCCACCCTGTCTAACTTAGGGTTAAGCGAGTCGAGGCGGACGTCGAGACGAGCACGTGACACCACTGCCACCCTGTCTAACTTAGGGTTACGCGAGTCGAGGAAGATGTCTTCGCGGTAGCGACGACGGACGCCGAGACGAGCACGCGGCACCGCTGCCACCCTGTCTTAGGGTCACGCGAGTCGAGGTGGACGTCGTCGTGGTAGCGACGACGGACGCCGAGATGAGCACGTGATACCACCACCACCCTGTCTATCTTAGGGTTACGCGAGTCGAGGCGGACGTCATCGCGGTAGCGACGACGGACGCCGAGACGAGCACGTGAGAACACCGCCACCCTGTCTATCTTAGGGTTACGCGAGTCGAGGTGGACTTCGTCGCGGTAGTGACGACGGACGCCGAGACGAGCACGTGACACCACTGCCACCCTGTCTAACTTTGGGTTACGCGAGTCGAGGCGGACGTCGTCGCGGTAGCGACGACGGACGCCGAGACGAGCACGTGACAACACTGCCACCCTGGCTAACTTAGGGCTACGCGAGTCGAGGCGGACGTCGTCGCGGTAGCGACGACGGACGCCGACACGAGCACGTGACACCACCGCCACCCTGTCTAACTTAGGGTTACGCGAGTCGAGGCGGACATCGTCGCGGTAGTGACGACGGACGCCGAGACGAGCACGTGACACCACTGCCACCCTGTCTAACTTTGGGTTACGCGAGTCGAGGCGGACGTCGTCGCGGTAGCGACGACGGACGCCGAGACGAGCACGTGACAACACTGCCACCCTGGCTAACTTAGGGTTACGCGAGTCGAGGCGGACGTCGTCGCGGTAGCGACGACGGACGCCAAGACGAGCACGTGACACCACTGCCACCCTGACTAACTTAGGGTTACGCGAGTCGAGGCGGACATCGTCGCGGTAGCGATGACAGACGCCGACACGAGCACGTGACACCACCGCCACCCTGTCTAACTTAGGGTTAAGCGAGTCGAGGCGGACGTCGAGACGAGCATGTGACACCACTGCCACCCTGTCTAACTTAGGGTTACGTGAGTGGAGGAAGATGTCTTCGCGGTAGCGACGACGGACGCCGAGACGAGCACGTGGCACCGCTGCCACCCTGTCTTAGGGTCACCCGAGTCGAGGTGGACGTCGTCGTGGTAGCGACGACGGACGCCGAGATGAGCACGTGACACCACCACCACCCTGTCTATATTAGGGGTACGCGAGTCGAGGCGGACGTCATCGTGGTAGCGACGACGGACGCCGAGATGAGCACGTGACACCACCACCACCCTGTCTATCTTAGGGTTACGCGAGTCGAGGCGGACGTCATCGCGGTAGCGACGACGGACGCCGAGACGAGCACGTGAGAACACCGCCACCCTGTCTATCTTAGGGTTACGCGAGTCGAGGCAGACATCGTCGCGGTAGTGACGACGGACGCCGAGACGAGCACGTGACACCACTGCCACCCTGTCTAACTTTGGGTTACGCGAGTCGAGGCGGACGTCGTCGCGGTAGCGACGACGGACGCCGAGACGAGCACGTGACAACACTGCCACCCTGGCTAACTTAGGGTTACGCGAGTCGAGGCGGACGTCGTCGCGGTAGCGACGACGGACGCCGACACTAGCACGTGACACCACCGCCACCCTGTCTAACTTAGGGTTACGCGAGTTGAGGCGGACGTCGAGACGAGCACGTGACACCACTGCCACCCTGTCTAACTTAGGGTTACGCAAGTCGAGCGGGACGTCTTCGCGGTAGCGACGACGGACGCCGAGACGAGCACGTGGCACCGCTGCCACCCTGTCTTAGGGTCACGCGAGTCGTGGTGGACGTCGTCGTGGTAGCGACGACGGACGCCGAGATGAGCACGTGACACCACTACCACCCAGTCTATCTTAGCGTTACGCGAGTCGAGCCGAACGTCGTCGCTGTAGCGACGACGGACGCCGAGGCGAGCACATGACACCACCGCCACCCTGTATATCTTAGCGTTACGCGAGTCGAGGCGGACGTCGTCGCGGTAGCTACGACGGACGCCGAGACGAGCACGTGACACCACCGCCACCCTGTCTAACTTAGGGTTATGCGAGTCGAGGCGGACGTCGTCGCAGTAGCGACGACGGACGCCGAGACGAGCACGTGACACCACCGCCACCCTGTCTAACTTAGGGTTACGCGTGTCGAGTCGGACGTCGTCGCGGTAGCGACGACGGACGCCGACACGAGCATGTGACACCACCGCCACCCTGTCTAACTTAGGGTTACGCGAGTTGAGGCGGACGTCGAGACGAGCACGTGACACCACTGCCACCCTGTCTAACTTAGGGTTACGCAAGTCGAGGGGGACGTCTTCGCGGTAGCGACGACGGACGCCGAGACGAGCACGTGGCACCGCTGCCACCCTGTCTTAGGGTCACGCGAGTCGAGGTGGACGTCGTCGTGGTAGCGACGACGGACGCCGAGATGAGCACGTGACACCACCACCACCCTGTCTATCTTAGCGTCACGCGAGTCAAGGTGGACGTCGTCGTGGTAGCGACGACGGACGCCGAGGCGAGCACGTGACACCACCACCACCCTGTCTATCTTAGCGTTACGCGAGTCGAGCCGAACGTCGTCGCTGTAGCGACGACGGACGCCGAGGCGAGCACGTGACACCACCGCCACCCTGTATATCTTAGCGTTACGCGAGTCGAGGCGGACGTCGTCGCGGTAGCTACGACGGACGCCGAGACGAGCACGTGACACCACCGCCACCCTGTCTAACTTAGGGTTAAGCGAGTCGAGGCGGACGTCATCGCGGTAGCGACGACGGACGCCGAGACGAGCACGTGACAACACCGCCACCCTGTCTATCTTAGGGTTACGCGAGTCGAGGCGGACATCGTCGCGGTAGCGACGACGGACGCCGAGACGAGCACGTGACACCAATGCCTCCCTGTCTAACTTAGGGTTACGCGAGTCGAGGCGGACGTCGTCGCGGTAGCGACGACGGACGCCGAGACGAGCACGTGACAACACTGCCACCCTGGCTAACTTAGGGTTACGCGAGTCGAGGCAGACGTCGTCGCGGTAGCGACGACGGACGCCGAGACGAGCACGTGACACCACTGCCACCCTGTCTAACTTAGGGTTACGCGAGTCGAGGCGGACGTCGTCGCGGTAGCGACGACGGACGCCGAGACGAGCACGTGACACCACCACCACCCTGTCTAACTTAGGGTTAGGCGAGTCGAGGCGGACGTCGTCGCGGTAGCGACGACGGACGCCGAGACGAGCACGTGACACCACCGCCACCCTGTCTAACTTAGGGTTACGCGAGTCGAGGCGGACGTCGTCGCGGTAGCGACGACGGACGCCGAGACGAGCACGTGACACCACCGCCACCCTGTCTAACTTAGGGTTACGCGTGTCGAGTCGGACGTCGTCGCGGTAGCGACGACGGACGCCGACACGAGCACGTGACACCACCGCCACCCTGTCTAACTTAGGGTTACGCGAGTTGAGGCGGACGTCGAGTCGAGCACGTGACACCACTGCCACCCTGTCTAACTTAGGGTTACGCAAGTCGAGGGGGACGTCTTCGCGGTAGCGACGACGGACGCCGAGACGAGCACGTGGCACCGCTGCCACCCTGTCTTAGGGTCACGCGAGTCGAGGTGGACGTCGTCGTGGTAGCGACGACGGACGCCGAGATGAGCACGTGACACCACCACCACCCTGTCTATCTTAGCGTTACGCGAGTCGAGCCGAACGTCGTCGCTGTAGCGACGACGGACGCCGAGGCGAGCACGTGACACCACCGCCACCCTGTGTATCTTAGGGTTACGCGAGTCGAGGCGGACATCGTCGCGGTAGCGACGACGGAAGCCGAGACGAGCACGTGACACCAATGCCTCCCTGTCTAACTTAGGGTTACGCGAGTCGAGGCGGACGTCGTCGCGGTAGCGACGACGGACGCCGAGACGAGCACGTGACAACACTGCCACCCTGGCTAACTTAGGGTTACGCGAGTCGAGGCAGACGTCGTCGCGGTAGCGACGACGGACGCCGAGGCGAGCACGTGACACCACTGCCACCCTGTCTAACTTAGGGTTACGCGAGTCGAGGCGGACGTCGTCGCGGTAGCGACGACGGACGCCGAGACGAGCACGTGACACGACCGCCACCCTGTCTAACTTAGGGTTATGCGAGTCGAGGCGGACGTCGTCGCGGTAGGGACGACGGACGCCGAGACGAGCACGTGACACCACCGCCACCCTGTCTAACTTAAAGTTACGCGTGTCGAGTCGGACGGCGTCGCGGTAGCGACGACGGACGCCGACACGAGCACGTGACACCACCGCCACCCTGTCTAACTTAGGGTTACGCGAGTCGAGGTGGACGTCATCGCGGTAGCGACGACGGACGCCGAGACGAGCACGTGAGAACACCGCCACCCTGTCTATCTTAGGGTTACGCGAGTCGAGGCAGACATCGTCGCGGTAGTGACGACGGACGCCGAGACGAGCACGTGACACCACTGCCACCCTGTCTAACTTTGGGTTACGCGAGTCGAGGCGGACGTCGTCGCGGTAGCGACGACGGACGCCGAGACGAGCACGTGACAACACTGCCACCCTGGCTAACTTAGGGTTACGCGAGTCGAGGCGGACGTCGTCGCGGTAGCGACGACGGACGCCGACACGAGCACGTGACACCACCGCCACCCTGTCTAACTTAGGGTTACGCGAGTTGAGGCGGACGTTGAGACGAGCACGTGACACCACTGCCACCCTGTCTAACTTAGGGTTACGCAAGTCGAGGGGGACGTCTTCGCGGTAGCGACGACGGACGCCGAGACGAGCACGTGGCACCGCTGCCACCCTGTCTTAGGGTCACGCGAGTCGAGGTGGACGTCGTCGTGGTAGCGACGACGGACGCCGAGACGAGCACGTGACACCACCACCACCCTGTCTATCTTAGGGTTACGCGAGTCGACGCAGATATCGTCGCGGTAGTGACGACGGACGCCGAGACGAGCACGTGACACCACTGCCACCCTGGCTAACTTAGGGTTACGCGAGTCGAGGCGGATGTCGTCGCGGTAGCGACGACGGACGCCGACACTAGCACGTGACACCACCGCCACCCTGTCTAACTTAGGGTTACGCGAGTTGAGGCGGACGTCGAGACGAGCATGTGACACCACTGCCACCCTGTCTAACTTAGGGTTACGCAAGTCGAGGGGGACGTCTTCGCGGTAGCGACGACGGACGCCGAGACGAGCACGTGGCACCGCTGCCACCCTGTCTTAGGGTCACGCGAGTCGAGGTGGACGTCGTCGTGGTAGCGACGACGGACGCCGAGATGAGCACGTGACAGCACCACCACCCTGTCTATCTTAGCGTTACGCGAGTCGAGCCGAACGTCGTCGCTGTAGCGACGACGGACGCCGAGGCGAGCACGTGACACCACCGCCACCCTGTATATCTTAGCGTTACGCGAGTCGAGGCGGACGTCGTCGCGGTAGCTACGACGGACGCCAAGACGAGCACGTGACACCACCGCCACCCTGTCTAACTTAGGGTTACGCGTGTCGAGTCGGACGTCGTCGCGGTAGCGACGACGGACGCCGACACGAGCACGTGACACCACCGCCACCCTGTCTAACTTAGGGTTACGCGAGTTGAGGCGGACGTCGAGACGAGCACGTGACACCACTGCCACCCTGTCTAACTTAGGGTTACGCAAGTCGAGGGGGACGTCTTCGCGGTAGAGACGACGGACGCCGAGACGAGCACGTGGCACCGCTGCCACCCTGTCTTAGGGTCACGCGAGTCGAGGTGGACGTCGTCGTGGTAGCGACGACGGACGCCGAGATGAGCACGTGACACCACCACCACCCTGTCTATCTTAGCGTTACGCGAGTCGAGCCGAACGTCGTCGCTGTAGCGACGACGGACGCCGAGGCGAGCACGTGACACCACCGCAACCCTGTATATCTTAGCGTTACGCGAGTCGAGGCGGACGTCGTCGCGGTAGCTACGACGGACGCCGAGACGAGCACGTGACACCACCGCCACCCTGTCTAACTTAGGGTTAAGCGAGTCGAGGCGGACGTCATCGCGGTAGCGACGACGGACGCCGAGACGAGCACGTGACAACACCGCCACCCTGTCTATCTTAGGGTTACGCGAGTCGAGGCGGACATCGTCGCGGTAGCGACGACGGACGCCGAGACGAGCACGTGACACCAATGCCTCCCTGTCTAACTTAGGGTTACGCGAGTCGAGGCGGACGTCGTCGCGGTAGCGACGACGGACGCCGAGATGAGCACGTGACAACACTGCCACCCTGGCTAACTTAGGGTTACGCGAGTCGAGGCAGACGTCGTCGCGGTAGCGAAGACGGACGCCGAGACGAGCACGTGACACCACTGCCACCCTGTCTAACTTAGGGTTACGCGAGTCGAGGCGGACGTCGTCGCGGTAGCGACGACGGACGCCGAGACGAGCACGTGACACCACCGCCACCCTGTCTAACTTAGGGTTAGGCGAGTCGAGGCGGACGTCGTCGCGGTAGCGACGACGGACGCCGAGACGAGCACGTGACACCACCGCCACCCTGTCTAACTTCGGGTTTCGCGAGTCGAGGCGGACGTCGTCGCGGTAGCGACGACGGACGCCGAGACGAGCACGTGACACCACCGCCACCCTGTCTAACTTAGGGTTACGCGTGTCGAGTCGGACGTCGTCGCGGTAGCGACGACGGACGCCGACACGAGCACGTGACACCACCGCCACCCTGTCTAACTTAGGGTTACGCGAGTTGAGGCGGACGTCGAGACGAGCAGGTGACACCACTGCCACCCTGTCTAACTTAGGGTTACGAAAGTCGAGGGGGACGTCTTCGCGGTAGCGACGACGGACGCCGAGACGAGCACGTGACACCAATGCCACCCTGTCTAACTTAGGGTTACGCGAGTCGAGGCGGACGTCGTCGCGGTAGCGACGACGGACGCCGAGACGAGCACGTGACACCACCGCCACCCTGTCTAACTTAGGGTTATGCGAGTCGAGGCGGACGTCGTCGCGGTAGGGACGACGGACGCCGAGACGAGCACGTGACACCACCGCCACCCTGTCTAACTTAAAGTTACGCGTGTCGAGTCGGACGTCGTCGCGGTAGCGACGACGGACGCCGACACGAGCACGTGACACCACCGCCACCCTGTCTAACTTAGGGTTACGCGAGTCGAGGCGGACGTCATCGCGGTAGCGACGACGGACGCAGAGACGAGCACGTGAGAACACCGCCACCCTGTCTATCTTAGGGTTACGCGAGTCGAGGCAGACATCGTCGCGGTAGTGACGACGGACGCCGAGACGAGCACGTGACACCACTGCCACCCTGTCTAACTTTGGGTTACGCGAGTCGAGGCGGACGTCGTCGCGGTAGCGACGACGGACGCCGAGACGAGCACGTGACAACACTGCCACCCTGGCTAACTTAGGGTTACGCGAGTCGAGGCGGACGTCGTCGCGGTAGCGACGATGGACGCCGACACGAGCACGTGACACCACCGCCACCCTGTCTAACTTAGGGTTACGCGAGTTGAGGCGGACGTTGAGACGAGCACGTGACACCACTGCCACCCTGTCTAACTTAGGGTTACGCAAGTCGAGGGGGACGTCTTCGCGGTAGCGACGACGGACGCCGAGACGAGCACGTGGCACCGCTGCCACCCTGTCTTAGGGTCACGCGAGTCGAGGTGGACGTCGTCGTGGTAGCGACGACGGACGCCGAGACGAGCACGTGACACCACCACCACCCAGTCTATCTTAGGGTTACGCGAGTCGAGGCAGATATCGTCGCGGTAGTGACGACGGACGCCGAGACGAGCACGTGACACCACTGCCACCCTGTCTAACTTTGGGTTACGCGAGTCGAGGCGGACGTCGTCGCGGTAGCGACGACGGACGCCGAGACGAGCACGTGACAACACTGCCACCCTGGCTAACTTAGGGTTACGCGAGTCGAGGCGGATGTCGTCGCGGTAGCGACGACGGACGCCGACACTAGCACGTGACACCACCGCCACCCTGTCTAACTTAGGGTTACGCGAGTTGAGGCGGACGTCGAGACGAGCATGTGACACCACTGCCACCCTGTCTAACTTAGGGTTACGCAAGTCGAGGGGGACGTCTTCGCGGTAGCGACGACGGACGCCGAGACGAGCACGTGGCACCGCTGCCACCCTGTCTTAGGGTCACGCGAGTCGAGGTGGACGTCGTCGTGGTAGCGACGACGGACGCCGAGATGAGCACGTGACAGCACCACCACCCTGTCTATCTTAGCGTTACGCGAGTCGAGCCGAACGTCGTCGCTGTAGCGACGACGGACGCCGAGGCGAGCACGTGACACCACCGCCACCCTGTATATCTTAGCGTTATGCGAGTCGAGGCGGACGTCATCGCGGTAGCTACGACGGACGCCAAGACGAGCACGTGACACCACCGCCACCCTGTCTAACTTAGGGTTACGCGTGTCGAGTCGGACGTCGTCGCGGTAGCGACGACGGACGCCGACACGAGCACGTGACACCACCGCCACCCTGTCTAACTTAGGGTTACGCGAGTTGAGGCGGACGTCGAGACGAGCACGTGACACCACTGCCACCCTGTCTAACTTAGGGTTACGCAAGTCGAGGGGGACGTCTTCGCGGTAGAGACGACGGACGCCGAGACGAGCACGTGGCACCGCTGCCACCCTGTCTTAGGGTCACGCGAGTCGAGGTGGACGTCGTCGTGGTAGCGACGACGGACGCCGAGATGAGCACGTGACACCACCACCACCCTGTCTATCTTAGCGTTACGCGAGTCGAGCCGAACGTCGTCGCTGTAGCGACGACGGACGCCGAGGCGAGCACGTGACACCACCGCAACCCTGTATATCTTAGCGTTACGCGAGTCGAGGCGGACGTCGTCGCGGTAGCTACGACGGACGCCGAGACGAGCACGTGACACCACCGCCACCCTGTCTAACTTAGGGTTAAGCGAGTCGAGGCGGACGTCATCGCGGTAGCGACGACGGACGCCGAGACGAGCACGTGACAACACCGCCACCCTGTCTATCTTAGGGTTACGCGAGTCGAGGCGGACATCGTCGCGGTAGCGACGACGGACGCCGAGACGAGCACGTGACACCAATGCCTCCCTGTCTAACTTAGGGTTACGCGAGTCGAGGCGGACGTCGTCGCGGTAGCGACGACGGACGCCGAGATGAGCACGTGACAACACTGCCACCCTGGCTAACTTAGGGTTACGCGAGTCGAGGCAGACGTCGTCGCGGTAGCGAAGACGGACGCCGAGACGAGCACGTGACACCACTGCCACCCTGTCTAACTTAGGGTTACGCGAGTCGAGGCGGACGTCGTCGCGGTAGCGACGACGGACGCCGAGACGAGCACGTGACACCACCGCCACCCTGTCTAACTTAGGGTTAGGCGAGTCGAGGCGGACGTCGTCGCGGTAGCGACGACGGACGCCGAGACGAGCACGTGACACCACCGCCACCCTGTCTAACTTAGGGTTACGCGAGTCGAGGCGGACGTCGTCGCGGTAGCGACGACGGACGCCGAGACGAGCACGTGACACCACCGCCACCCTGTCTAACTTAGGGTTACGCGTGTCGAGTCGGACGTCGTCGCGGTAGCGACGACGGACGCCGACACGAGCACGTGACACCACCGCCACCCTGTCTAACTTAGGGTTACGCGAGTTGAGGCGGACGTCGAGACGAGCACGTGACACCACTGCCACCCTGTCTAACTTAGGGTTACGCAAGTCGAGGGGGACGTCTTCGCGGTAGCGACGACGGACGCCGAGACGAGCACGTGGCACCGCTGCCACCCTGTCTTAGGGTCACGCGAGTCGAGGTGGACGTCGTCGTGGTAGCGACGACGGACGCCGAGATGAGCACGTGACACCACCACCACCCTGTCTATCTTAGCGTTACGCGAGTCGAGCCGAACGTCGTCGCTGTAGCGACGACGGACGCCGAGGCGAGCACGTGACAGCACCGCCACCCTGTATATCTTAGCGTTACGCGAGTCGAGGCGGACGTCATCGCAGTAGCTACGACGGACGCCGAGACGAGCACGTGACACCACCGCCACCACGTCTAACTTAGGGTTAAGCGAGTCGAGGCGGACGTCATCGCGGTAGCGACGACGGACGCCGAGACGAGCACGTGACAACACCGCCATCCTGTGTATCTTAGGGTTACGCGAGTCGAGGCGGACATCGTCGCGGTAGCGACGACGGACGCCGAGACGAGCACGTGACACCAATGCCACCCTGTCTAACTTAGGGTTACGCGAGTTGAGGCGGACGTCGAGACGAGCAGGTGACACCACTGCCACCCTGTCTAACTTAGGGTTACGAAAGTCGAGGGGGACGTCTTCGCGGTAGCGACGACGGACGCCGAGACGAGCACGTGACACCAATGCCACCCTGTCTAACTTAGGGTTACGCGAGTCGAGGCGGACGTCGTCGCGGTAGCGACGACGGACGCCGAGACGAGCACGTGACACCACCGCCACCCTGTCTAACTTAGGGTTATGCGAGTCGAGGCGGACGTCGTCGCGGTAGGGACGACGGACGCCGAGACGAGCACGTGACACCACCGCCACCCTGTCTAACTTAAAGTTACGCGTGTCGAGTCGGACGTCGTCGCGGTAGCGACGACGGACGCCGACACGAGCACGTGACACCACCGCCACCCTGTCTAACTTAGGGTTACGCGAGTCGAGGCGGACGTCATCGCGGTAGCGACGACGGACGCAGAGACGAGCACGTGAGAACACCGCCACCCTGTCTATCTTAGGGTTACGCGAGTCGAGGCAGACATCGTCGCGGTAGTGACGACGGACGCCGAGACGAGCACGTGACACCACTGCCACCCTGTCTAACTTTGGGTTACGCGAGTCGAGGCGGACGTCGTCGCGGTAGCGACGACGGACGCCGAGACGAGCACGTGACAACACTGCCACCCTGGCTAACTTAGGGTTACGCGAGTCGAGGCGGACGTCGTCGCGGTAGCGACGATGGACGCCGACACGAGCACGTGACACCACCGCCACCCTGTCTAACTTAGGGTTACGCGAGTTGAGGCGGACGTTGAGACGAGCACGTGACACCACTGCCACCCTGTCTAACTTAGGGTTACGCAAGTCGAGGGGGACGTCTTCGCGGTAGCGACGACGGACGCCGAGACGAGCACGTGGCACCGCTGCCACCCTGTCTTAGGGTCACGCGAGTCGAGGTGGACGTCGTCGTGGTAGCGACGACGGACGCCGAGACGAGCACGTGACACCACCACCACCCAGTCTATCTTAGGGTTACGCGAGTCGAGGCAGATATCGTCGCGGTAGTGACGACGGACGCCGAGACGAGCACGTGACACCACTGCCACCCTGTCTAACTTTGGGTTACGCGAGTCGAGGCGGACGTCGTCGCGGTAGCGACGACGGACGCCGAGACGAGCACGTGACAACACTGCCACCCTGGCTAACTTAGGGTTACGCGAGTCGAGGCGGATGTCGTCGCGGTAGCGACGACGGACGCCGACACTAGCACGTGACACCACCGCCACCCTGTCTAACTTAGGGTTACGCGAGTTGAGGCGGACGTCGAGACGAGCATGTGACACCACTGCCACCCTGTCTAACTTAGGGTTACGCAAGTCGAGGGGGACGTCTTCGCGGTAGCGACGACGGACGCCGAGACGAGCACGTGGCACCGCTGCCACCCTGTCTTAGGGTCACGCGAGTCGAGGTGGACGTCGTCGTGGTAGCGACGACGGACGCCGAGATGAGCACGTGACAGCACCACCACCCTGTCTATCTTAGCGTTACGCGAGTCGAGCCGAACGTCGTCGCTGTAGCGACGACGGACGCCGAGGCGAGCACGTGACACCACCGCCACCCTGTATATCTTAGCGTTATGCGAGTCGAGGCGGACGTCATCGCGGTAGCTACGACGGACGCCAAGACGAGCACGTGACACCACCGCCACCCTGTCTAACTTAGGGTTACGCGTGTCGAGTCGGACGTCGTCGCGGTAGCGACGACGGACGCCGACACGAGCACGTGACACCACCGCCACCCTGTCTAACTTAGGGTTACGCGAGTTGAGGCGGACGTCGAGACGAGCACGTGACACCACTGCCACCCTGTCTAACTTAGGGTTACGCAAGTCGAGGGGGACGTCTTCGCGGTAGAGACGACGGACGCCGAGACGAGCACGTGGCACCGCTGCCACCCTGTCTTAGGGTCACGCGAGTCGAGGTGGACGTCGTCGTGGTAGCGACGACGGACGCCGAGATGAGCACGTGACACCACCACCACCCTGTCTATCTTAGCGTTACGCGAGTCGAGCCGAACGTCGTCGCTGTAGCGACGACGGACGCCGAGGCGAGCACGTGACACCACCGCAACCCTGTATATCTTAGCGTTACGCGAGTCGAGGCGGACGTCGTCGCGGTAGCTACGACGGACGCCGAGACGAGCACGTGACACCACCGCCACCCTGTCTAACTTAGGGTTAAGCGAGTCGAGGCGGACGTCATCGCGGTAGCGACGACGGACGCCGAGACGAGCACGTGACAACACCGCCACCCTGTCTATCTTAGGGTTACGCGAGTCGAGGCGGACATCGTCGCGGTAGCGACGACGGACGCCGAGACGAGCACGTGACACCAATGCCTCCCTGTCTAACTTAGGGTTACGCGAGTCGAGGCGGACGTCGTCGCGGTAGCGACGACGGACGCCGAGATGAGCACGTGACAACACTGCCACCCTGGCTAACTTAGGGTTACGCGAGTCGAGGCAGACGTCGTCGCGGTAGCGAAGACGGACGCCGAGACGAGCACGTGACACCACTGCCACCCTGTCTAACTTAGGGTTACGCGAGTCGAGGCGGACGTCGTCGCGGTAGCGACGACGGACGCCGAGACGAGCACGTGACACCACCGCCACCCTGTCTAACTTAGGGTTAGGCGAGTCGAGGCGGACGTCGTCGCGGTAGCGACGACGGACGCCGAGACGAGCACGTGACACCACCGCCACCCTGTCTAACTTAGGGTTACGCGAGTCGAGGCGGACGTCGTCGCGGTAGCGACGACGGACGCCGAGACGAGCACGTGACACCACCGCCACCCTGTCTAACTTAGGGTTACGCGTGTCGAGTCGGACGTCGTCGCGGTAGCGACGACGGACGCCGACACGAGCACGTGACACCACCGCCACCCTGTCTAACTTAGGGTTACGCGAGTTGAGGCGGACGTCGAGACGAGCACGTGACACCACTGCCACCCTGTCTAACTTAGGGTTACGCAAGTCGAGGGGGACGTCTTCGCGGTAGCGACGACGGACGCCGAGACGAGCACGTGGCACCGCTGCCACCCTGTCTTAGGGTCACGCGAGTCGAGGTGGACGTCGTCGTGGTAGCGACGACGGACGCCGAGATGAGCACGTGACACCACCACCACCCTGTCTATCTTAGCGTTACGCGAGTCGAGCCGAACGTCGTCGCTGTAGCGACGACGGACGCCGAG
This sequence comes from Elymus sibiricus, assembly GCA_039707655.1. NCBI lineage: Eukaryota > Viridiplantae > Streptophyta > Magnoliopsida > Poales > Poaceae > Elymus > Elymus sibiricus. The sequence goes on along the minus strand of CM077676.1, from coordinate 192,465,161 downwards.
GCGAGCACGTGACAGCACCGCCACCCTGTATATCTTAGCGTTACGCGAGTCGAGGCGGACGTCATCGCAGTAGCTACGACGGACGCCGAGACGAGCACGTGACACCACCGCCACCACGTCTAACTTAGGGTTAAGCGAGTCGAGGCGGACGTCATCGCGGTAGCGACGACGGACGCCGAGACGAGCACGTGACAACACCGCCATCCTGTGTATCTTAGGGTTACGCGAGTCGAGGCGGACATCGTCGCGGTAGCGACGACGGACGCCGAGACGAGCACGTGACACCAATGCCTCCCTGTCTAACTTAGGGTTACGCGAGTCGAGGCGGACGTCGTCGCGGTAGCGACGACGGACGCCGAGACGAGCACGTGACAACACTGCCACCCTGGCTAACTTAGGGTTACGCGAGTCGAGGCAGACGTCGTCGCGGTAGCGACGACGGACGCCGAGGCGAGCACGTGACACCACTGCCACCCTGTCTAACTTAGGGTTACGCGAGTCGAGGCGGACGTCATCGCGGTAGCGACGACGGACGCCGAGACGAGCACGTGACACCACCGCCACCCTGTCTAACTTAGGGTTAGGCGAGTCGAGGCGGACGTCGTCGCGGTAGGGACAACGGACGCCGAGACGAGCACGTGACACCACCGCCACCCTGTCTAACTTAAAGTTACGCGTGTCGAGTCGGACGTCGTCGCGGTAGCGACGATGGACGCCGACACGAGCACGTGACACCACCGCCACCCTGTCTAACTTAGGGTTACGCGAGTCGAGGCGGATGTCATCGCGGTAGCGACGACGGACGCCGAGACGAGCACGTGAGAACACCGCCACCCTGTCTATCTTAGGGTTACGCGAGTCGAGGCAGACATCGTCGCGGTAGTGACGACGGACGCCGAGACGAGCACGTGACACCACTGCCACCCTGTCTAACTTTGGGTTACGCGAGTCGAGGCGGACGTCGTCGCGGTAGCGACGACGGACGCCGAGACGAGCACGTGACAACACTGCCACCCTGACTAACTTAGGGTTACGCGAGTCGAGGCGGACGTCGTCGCGGTAGCGACGACGGACGCCGACACGAGCACGTGACACCACCGCCACCCTGTCTAACTTAGGGTTACGCGAGTTGAGGCGGACGTCGAGACGAGCACGTGACACCACTGCCACCCTGTCTAACTTAGGGTTACGCAAGTCGAGGGGGACGTCTTCGCGGTAGCGACGACGGACGCCGAGACGAGCACGTGGCACCGCTGCCACCCTGTCTTAGGGTCACGCGAGTCGAGGTGGACGTCGTCGTGGTAGCGACGACGGACGCCGAGATGAGCACGTGACACCACCACCACCCTGTCTATCTTAGGGTTACGCGAGTCGAGGCGGACGTCATCGCGGTAGCGACGACGGACGCCGAGACGAGCACGTGAGAACACCGCCACCCTGTCTATCTTAGGGTTACGCGAGTCGAGGCAGACATCGTCGCGGTAGTGACGACGGACGCCGAGACGAGCACGTGACACCACTGCCACCCTGTCTAACTTTGGGTTACGCGAGTCGAGTAGGACGTCGTCGCGGTAGCGACGACGGACGCCGAGACGAGCACGTGACAACACTGCCACCCTGGCTAACTTAGGGTTACGCGAGTCGAGGCGGACGTCGTCGCGGTAGCGACGACGGACGCCGACACTAGCACGTGACACCACCGCCACCCTGTCTAACTTAGGGTTACGCGAGTTGAGGCGGACGTCGACACGAGCATGTGACACCACTGCCACCCTGTCTAACTTAGGGTTACGCAAGTCGAGGGGGACGTCTTCGCGGTAGCGACGACGGACGCCGAGACGAGCACGTGGCACCGCTGCCACCCTGTCTTAGGGTCACGCGAGTCGAGGTGGACGTCGTCGTGGTAGCGACAACGGACGCCGAGATGAGCACGTGACACCACCACCACCCTGTCTATCTTAGCGTTACGCGAGTCGAGCCGAACTTTGTCGCTGTAGCGACGACGGACGCCGAGGCGAGCACGTGACACCACCGCCACCCTGTATATCTTAGCGTTACGTGAGTCGAGGCGGACGTCGTCGCGGTAGCTACGACGGACGCCGAGACGAGCACGTGACACCACCGCCACCCTGTCTAACTTAGGGTTATGCGAGTCGAGGCGGACGTCGTCGCGGTAGCGACGACGGACGCCGAGACGAGCACGTGACACCACCGCCACCCTGTCTAACTTAGGGTTACGCGTGTCGAGTCGGACGTCGTCGCGGTAGCGACGACGGACGCCGACACGAGCACGTGACACCACCGCCACCCTGTCTAACTTAGGGTTACGCGAGTTGAGGCGGACGTCGAGACGAGCACGTGACACCACTGCCACCCTGTCTAACTTAGGGTTACGCAAGTCGAGGGGGACGTCTTCGCGGTAGCGACGACGGACGCCGAGACGAGCACGTGGCACCGCTGCCACCCTGTCTTAGGGTCACGCGAGTCGAGGTGGACGTCGTCGTGGTAGCGACGACGGACGCCGAGAGGAGCACGTGACACCACCACCACCCTGTCTATCTTAGCGTTACGCGAGTCGAGCCGAACGTCGTCGCTGCAGCGACGACGGACGCCGAGGCGAGCACGTGACACCACCGCCACCCTGTATATCTTAGCGTTACGCGAGTCGAGGCGGACGTCGTCGCGGTAGCTACGACGGACGCCGAGACGAGCACGTGACACCACCGCCACCCTGTCTAACTTAGGGTTAAGCGAGTCGAGGCGGACGTCATCGCGGTAGCGACGACGGACGCCGAGACGAGCACGTGACAACACCGCCACCCTGTCTATCCTAGGGTTACGCGAGTCGAGGCGGACATCGTCGCGGTAGCGACGACGGACGCCGAGACGAGCACGTGACACCAATGCCTCCCTGTCTAACTTAGGGTTACGCGAGTCGAGGCGGACGTCGTCGCGGTAGCGACGACGGACGCCGAGATGAGCACGTGACAACACTGCCACCCTGGCTAACTTAGGGTTACGCGAGTCGAGGCAGACGTCGTCGCGGTAGCGACGACGGACGCCGAGACGAGCACGTGACACCACTGCCACCCTGTCTAACTTAGGGTTATGCGAGTCGAGGCGGACGTCGTCGCGGTAGCGACGACGGACGCCGAGACGAGCACGTGACACCACCGCCACCCTGTCTAACTTAGGGTTAGGCGAGTCGAGGCGGACGTCGTCGCGGTAGCGACGACGGACGACGAGACGAGCACGTGACACCACCGCCACCCTGTCTAACTTAGGGTTACGCGAGTCGAGGCGGACGTCGTCGCGGTAGCGACGACGGACGCCGAGACGAGCACGTGACACCACCACCACCCTGTCTAACTTAGGGTTACGCGTGTCGAGTCGGACGTCGTCGCGGTAGCGACGACGGACGCCGACACGAGCACGTGACACCACCGCCACCCTGTCTAACTTAGGGTTACGCGAGTTGAGGCGGACGTCGAGACGAGCACGTGACACCACTGCCACCCTGTCTAACTTAGGGTTACGCAAGTCGAGGGGGACGTCTTCGCGGTAGCGACGACGGACGCCGAGACGAGCACGTGGCACCGCTGCCACCCTGTCTTAGGGTCACGCGAGTCGAGGTGGACGTCGTCGTGGTAGCGACGACGGACGCCGAGATGAGCACGTGACACCACCACCACCCTGTCTATCTTAGCGTTACGCGAGTCGAGCCGAACGTCGTTGCTGTAGCGACGACGGACGCCGAGGCGAGCACGTGACAGCACCGCCACCCTGTATATCTTAGCGTTACGCGAGTCGAGGCGGACGTCATCGCGGTAGCTACGACGGACGCCGAGACGAGCACGTGACACCACCGCCACCCCGTCTAACTTAGGGTTAAGCGAGTCGAGGCGGACGTCATCGCGGTAGCGACGACGGACGCCGAGACGAGCACGTGACAACACCGCCATCCTGTGTATCTTAGGGTTACGCGAGTCGAGGCGGACATCGTTGCGGTAGCGACGACGGACGCCGAGACGAGCACGTGACACCAATGCCTCCCTGTCTAACTTAGGGTTACGCGAGTCGAGGCGGACGTCGTCGCGGTAGCGACGACGGACGCCGAGACGAGCACGTGACAACACTGCCACCCTGGCTAACTTAGGGTTACGCGAGTCGAGGCAGACGTCGTCGCGGTAGCGACGAAGGACGCCGAGGCGAGCACGTGACACCACCGCCACCCTGTCTAACTTAGGGTTACGCGAGTCGAGGCGGACGTCGTCGCGGTAGCGACGACGGACGCCGAGACGAGCACGTGACACCACCGCCACCCTGTCTAACTTAGGGTTAGGCGAGTCGAGGCGGACGTCGTCGCGGTAGGGACGACGGACGCCGAGACGAGCACGTGACACCACCGCCACCCTGTCTAACTTAAAGTTACGCGTGTCGAGTCGGACGTCGTCGCGGTAGCGACGATGGACGCCGACACGAGCACGTGACACCACCGCCACCCTGTCTAACTTAGGGTTACGCGAGTCGAGGCGGACGTCATCGCGGTAGCGACGACGGACGCCGAGACGAGCACGTGAGAACACCGCCACCCTGTCTATCTTAGGGTTACGCGAGTCGAGGCAGACATCGTCGCGGTAGTGACGACGGACGCCGAGACGAGCACGTGACACCACTGCCACCCTGTCTAACTTTGGGTTACGCGAGTCGAGGCGGACGTCGTCGCGGTAGCGACGACGGACGCCGAGACGAGCACGTGACAACACTGCCACCGTGACTAACTTAGGGTTACGCGAGTCGAGGCGGACGTCGTCGCGGTAGCGACGACGGACGCCGACACGAGCACGTGACACCACCGCCACCCTGTCTAACTTAGGGTTACGCGAGTTGAGGCGGACGTCGAGACGAGCACGTGACACCACTGCCACCCTGTCTAACTTAGGGTTACGCAAGTCGAGGGGGACGTCTTCGCGGTAGCGACGACGGACGCCGAGACGAGCACGTGGCACCGCTGCCACCCTGTCTTAGGGTCACGCGAGTCGAGGTGGACGTCGTCGTGGTAGCGACGACGGACGCCGAGATGAGCACGTGACACCACCACCACCCTGTCAATCTTAGGGTTACGCGAGTCGAGGCGGACGTCATCGCGGTAGCGACGACGGACGCCGAGACGAGCACGTGAGAACACCGCCACCCTGTCTATCTTAGGGTTACGCGAGTCGAGGCAGACATCGTCGCGGTAGTGACGACGGACGCCGAGACGAGCACGTGACACCACTGCCACCCTGTCTAACTTTGGGTTACGCGAGTCGAGGCGGACGTCATCGCGGTAGCGACGACGGACGCCGAGACGAGCACGTGACAACACTGCCACCCTGGCTAACTTAGGGTTACGCGAGTCGAGGCAGACGTCGTCGCGGTAGCGACGACGGACGCCGACACTAGCACGTGACACCACCGCCACCCTGTCTAACTTAGGGTTACGCGAGTTGAGGCGGACGTCGAGACGAGCATGTGACACCACTGCCACCCTGTCTAACTTAGGGTTACGCAAGTCGAGGGGGACGTCTTCGCGGTAGCGACGACGGACGCCGAGACGAGCACGTGGCACCGCTGCCACCCTGTCTTAGGGTCACGCGAGTCGAGGTGGACGTCGTCGTGGTAGCGACGACGGACGCCGAGATGAGCACGTGACACCACCACCACCCTGTCTATCTTAGCGTTACGCGAGTCGAGCCGAACGTCGTCGCTGTAGCGACGACGGACGCCGAGGCGAGCACGTGACACCACCGCCACCCTGTATATCTTAGCGTTACGTGAGTCGAGGCGGACGTCATCGCGGTAGCTACGACGGACGCCGAGACGAGCACGTGACACCACCACCACCCTGTCTAACTTAGGGTTATGCGAGTCGAGGCGGACGTCGTCGCGGTAGCGACGACGGACGCCGAGACGAGCACGTGACACCACCGCCACCCTGTCTAACTTAGGGTTACGCGTGTCGAGTCGGACGTCGTCGCGGTAGCGACGATGGACGCCGACACGAGCACGTGACACCACCGCCACCCTGTCTAACTTAGGGTTACGCGAGTCGAGGCGGACGTCATCGCGGTAGCGACGACGGACGCCGAGACGAGCACGTGAGAACACCGCCACCCTGTCTATCTTAGGGTTACGCGAGTCGAGGCAGACATCGTCGCGGTAGTGACGACGGACGCCGAGACGAGCACGTGACACCACTGCCACCCTGTCTAACTTTGGGTTACGCGAGTCGAGGCGGACGTCGTCGCGGTAGCGACGACGGACGCCGAGACGAGCACGTGACAACACGGCCACCCTGACTAACTTAGGGTTACGCGAGTCGAGGCGGACGTCGTCGCGGTAGCGACGACGGACGCCGACACGAGCACGTGACACCACCGCCACCCTGTCTAACTTAGGGTTACGCGAGTTGAGGCGGACGTCGAGACGAGCACGTGACACCACTGCCACCCTGTCTAACTTAGGGTTACGCAAGTCGAGGGGGACGTCTTCGCGGTAGCGACGACGGACGCCGAGACGAGCACGTGGCACCGCTGCCACCCTGTCTTAGGGTCACGCGAGTCGAGGTGGACGTCGTCGTGGTAGCGACGACGGACGCCGAGATGAGCACGTGACACCACCACCACCCTGTCAATCTTAGGGTTACGCGAGTCGAGGCGGACGTCATCGCGGTAGCGACGACGGACGCCGAGACGAGCACGTGAGAACACCGCCACCCTGTCTATCTTAGGGTTACGCGAGTCGAGGCAGACATCGTCGCGGTAGTGACGACGGACGCCGAGACGAGCACGTGACACCACTGCCACCCTGTCTAACTTTGGGTTACGCGAGTCGAGGCGGACGTCGTCGCGGTAGCGACGACGGACGCCGAGACGAGCACGTGACAACACTGCCACCCTGGCTAACTTAGGGTTACGCGAGTCGAGGCAGACGTCGTCGCGGTAGCGACGACGGACGCCGACACTAGCACGTGACACCACCGCCACCCTGTCTAACTTAGGGTTACGCGAGTTGAGGCGGACGTCGAGACGAGCATGTGACACCACTGCCACCCTGTCTAACTTAGGGTTACGCAAGTCGAGCGGGACGTCTTCGCGGTAGCGACGACGGACGCCGAGACGACCACGTGGCACCGCTGCCACCCTGTCTTAGGGTCACGCGAGTCGAGGTGGACGTCGTCGTGGTAGCGACGACGGACGCCGAGATGAGCACGTGACACCACCACCACCCTGTCTATCTTAGCGTTACGCGAGTCGAGCCGAACGTCGTCGCTGTAGCGACGACGGACGCCGAGGCGAGCACGTGACACCACCGCCACCCTGTATATCTTAGCGTTACGTGAGTCGAGGCGGACGTCATCGCGGTAGCTACGACGGACGCCGAGACGAGCACGTGACACCACCACCACCCTGTCTAACTTAGGGTTATGCGAGTCGAGGCGGACGTCGTCGTGGTAGCGACAACGGACGCCGAGACGAGCACGTGACACCACCGCCACCCTGTCTAACTTAGGGTTACGCGTGTCGAGTCGGACGTCGTCGCGGTAGCGACGACGGACGCCGACACGAGCACGTGACACCACCGCCACCCTGTCTAACTTAGGGTTACGCGAGTTGAGGCGGACGTCGAGACGAGCACGTGACACCACTGCCACCCTGTCTAACTTAGGGTTACGCAAGTCGAGGGGGACGTCTTCGCGGTAGCGACGACGGACGCCGAGACGAGCACGTGGCACCGCTGCCACCCTGTCTTAGGGTCACGCGAGTCGAGGTGGACGTCGTCGTGGTAGCGACGACGGACGCCGAGATGAGCACGTGACACCACCACCACCCTGTCTATCTTAGCGTTACGCGAGTCGAGCCGAACGTCGTCGCTGTAGCGACGACGGACGCCGAGGCGAGCAGGTGACACCACCGCCACCCTGTATATCTTAGCGTTACGCGAGTCGAGGCGGACGTCGTCGCGGTAGCTACGACGGACGCCGAGACGAGCACGTGACACCACCGCCACCCTGTCTAACTTAGGGTTAAACGAGTCGAGGCGGACGTCATCGCGGTAGCGACGACGGACGCCGAGACGAGCACGTGACAACACCGCCACCCTGTCTATCTTAGGGTTACGCGAGTCGAGGCGGACATCGTCGCGGTAGCGACGACGAACGCCGAGACGAGCACGTGACACCAATGCCTCCCTGTCTAACTTAGGGTTACGCGAGTCGAGGCGGACGTCGTCGCGGTAGCGACGACGGACGCCGAGATGAGCACGTGACAACACTGCCACCCTGGCTAACTTAGGGTTACGCGAGTCGAGGCAGACATCGTCGCGGTAGCGACGACGGACGCCGAGACGAGCACGTGACACCACTGCCACCCTGTCTAACTTAGGGTTACGCGAGTCGAGGCGGACGTCGTCGCGGTAGCGACGACGGACGCCGAGACGAGCACGTGACACCACCGCCACCCTGTCTAACTTAGGGTTAGGCGAGTCGAGGCGGACGTCGTCGCGGTAGCGACGACGGACGCCGAGACGAGCACGTGACACCACCGCCACCCTGTCTAACTTAGGGTTACGCGAGTCGAGGCGGACGTCGTCGCGGTAGCGACGACGGACGCCGAGACGAGCACGTGACACCACCGCCACCCTGTCTAACTTAGGGTTACGCGTGTCGAGTCGGACGTCGTCGCGGTAGCGACGACGGACGCCGACACGAGCACGTGACACCACCGCCACCCTGTCTAACTTAGGGTTACGCGAGTTGAGGCGGACGTCGAGACGAGCACGTGACACCACTGCCACCCTGTCTAACTTAGGGTTACGCAAATCGAGGGGGACGTCTTCGCGGTAGCGACGACGGACGCCGAGACGAGCACGTGGCACCGCTGCCACCCTGTCTAAGGGTCACGCGAGTCGAGGTGGACGTCGTCGTGGTAGCGACGACGGACGCCGAGATGAGCACGTGACACCACCACCACCCTGTCTATCTTAGCGTTACGCGAGTCGAGCCGAACGTTGTCGCTGTAGCGACGACGGACGCCGAGGCGAGCACGTGACAGCACCGCCACCCTGTATATCTTAGCGTTACGCGAGTCGAGGCGGACGTCATCGCGGTAGCTACGACGGACGCCGAGACGAGCATGTGACACCACCGCCACCCCATCTAACTTAGGGTTAAGCGAGTCGAGGCGGACGTCATCGCGGTAGCGACGACGGACGCCGAGACGAGCACGTGACAACACCGCCATCCTGTGTATCTTAGGGTTACGCGAGTCGAGGCGGAAATCGTCGCGGTAGCGACGACGGACGCCGAGACGAGCACGTGACACCAATGCCTCCCTGTCTAACTTAGGGTTACGCGAGTCGAGGCGGACATCGTCGCGGTAGCGACGACGGACGCCGAAACGAGCACGTGACCACACTGCCACCCTTGCTAACTTAGGGTTACGCGAGTCGAGGCAGACGTCGTCGCGGTAGCGACGACGGACGCCGAGGCGAGCACGTGACACCACGGCCACCCTGTCTAACTTAGGGTTACGCGAGTCGAGGCGGACGTCGTCGCGGTAGCGACGACGGACGCCGAGACGAGCACGTGACACCACCGCCACCCTGTCTAACTTAGGGTTAGGCTAGGCGAGGCGGACGTCGTCGCGGTAGGGACGACGGACGCCGAGAAGAGCACGTGACACCACCGCCACCCTGTCTAACTTAAAGTTACGCGTGTCGAGTCGGACGTCGTCGCGGTAGCGACGATGGACGCCGACACGAGCACGTGACACCACCGCCACCCTGTCTAACTTAGGGTTACGCGAGTCGAGGCGGACGTCATCGCGGTAGCGACGACGGACGCCGAGACGAGCACGTGAGAACACCGCCACCCTGTCTATCTTAGGGTTACGCGAGTCGAGGCAGACATCATCGCGGTAGTGACGACGGACGCCGAGACGAGCACGTGACACCAATGCCTCTCTGTCTAACTTAGGGTTACGCGAGTCGAGGCGGACGTCGTCGCGGTAGCGACGACGGACGCCGAGATGAGCACGTGACAACACTGCCACCCTGGCTAACTTAGGGTTACGCGAGTCGAGGCAGACATCGTCGCGGTAGCGACGACGGACGCCGAGACGAGCACGTGACACCACTGCCACCCTGTCTAACTTAGGGTTACGCGAGTCGAGGCGGACGTCGTCGCGGTAGCGACGACGGACGCCGAGACGAGCACGTGACACCACCGCCACCCTGTCTAACTTAGGGTTAGGCGAGTCGAGGCGGACGTCGTCGCGGTAGCGACGACGGACGCCGAGACGAGCACGTGACACCACCGCCACCCTGTCTAACTTAGGGTTACGCGAGTCGAGGCGGACGTCGTCGCGGTAGCGACGACGGACGCCGAGACGAGCACGTGACACCACCGCCACCCTGTCTAACTTAGGGTTACGCGTGTCGAGTCGGACGTCGTCGCGGTAGCGACGACGGAGGCCGACACGAGCACGTGACACCACCGCCACCCTGTCTAACTTAGGGTTACGCGAGTTGAGGCGGACGTCGAGACGAGCACGTGACACCACTGCCACCCTGTCTAACTTAGGGTTACGCAAATCGAGGGGGACGTCTTCGCGGTAGCGACGACGGACGCCGAGACGAGCACGTGGCACCGCTGCCACCCTGTCTTAGGGTCACGCGAGTCGAGGTGGACGTCGTCGTGGTAGCGACGACGGACGCCGAGATGAGCACATGACACCACCACCACCCTGTCTATCTTAGCGTTACGCGAGTCGAGCCGAACGTTGTCGCTGTAGCGACGACGGACGCCGAGGCGAGCACGTGACAGCACCGCCACCCTGTATATCTTAGCGTTACGCGAGTCGAGGCGGACGTCATCGCGGTAGCTACGACGGACGCCGAGACGAGCATGTGACACCACCGCCACCCCGTCTAACTTAGGGTTAAGCGAGTCGAGGCGGACGTCATCGCGGTAGCGACGACGGACGCCGAGACGAGCACGTGACAACACCGCCATCCTGTGTATCTTAGGGTTACGCGAGTCGAGGCGGAAATCGTCGCGGTAGCGACGACGGACGCCGAGACGAGCACGTGACACCAATGCCTCCCTGTCTAACTTAGGGTTACGCGAGTCGAGTCGGACATCGTCGCGGTAGCGACGACGGACGCCGAAACGAGCACGTGACAACACTGCCACCCTTGCTAACTTAGGGTTACGCGAGTCGAGGCAGACGTCGTCGCGGTAGCGACGACGGACGCCGAGGCGAGCACGTGACACCACTGCCACCCTGTCTAACTTAGGGTTACGCGAGTCGAGGCGGACGTCGTCGCGGTAGCGACGACGGACGCCGAGACGAGCACGTGACACCACCGCCACCCTGTCTAACTTAGGGTTAGGCGAGTCGAGGCGGACGTCGTCGCGGTAGGGACGACGGACGCCGAGAAGAGCACGTGACACCACCGCCACCCTGTCTAACTTAAAGTTACGCGTGTCGAGTCGGACGTCGTCGCGGTAGCGACGATGGACGCCGACACGAGCACGTGACACCACCGCCACCCTGTCTAACTTAGGGTTACGCGAGTCGAGGCGGACGTCATCGCGGTAGCGACGACGGACGCCGAGACGAGCACGTGAGAACACCGCCACCCTGTCTATCTTAGGGTTACGCGAGTCGAGGCAGACATCATCGCGGTAGTGACGACGGACGCCGAGACGAGCACGTGACAGCACTGCCACCCTGTCTAACTTTGGGTTACGCGAGTCGAGGCGGACGTCGTCGCGGTAGCGACGACGGACGCCGAGACGAGCACGTGACAACACTGCCACCCTGACTAACTTAGGGTTACGCGAGTCGAGGCGGACGTCGTCGCGGTAGCGACGACGGACGCCGACACGAGCACGTGACACCACCGCCACCCTGTCTAACTTAGGGTTACGCGAGTTGAGGCGGACGTCGAGACGAGCACGTGACACCACTGCCACCCTGTCTAACTTAGGGTTACGCAATTCGAGGGGGACGTCTTCGCGGTAGCGACGACGGACGCCGAGACGAGCACGTGGCACCGCTGCCACCCTGTCTTAGGGTCACGCGAGTCGAGGTGGACGTCGTCGTGGTAGCGACGACGGATGCCGAGATGAGCACGTGACACCACCACCACCCTGTCTATCTTAGGGTTACGCGAGTCGAGGCGGACGTCATCGCGGTAGCGACGACGGACGCCGAGACGAGCACGTGAGAACACCGCCACCCTGTCTATCGTAGGGTTACGCGAGTCGAGGCAGACATCGTCGCGGTAGTGACGACGGACGCCGAGACGAGCACGTGACAACACTGCCACCCTGGCTAACTTAGGGTTACGCGAGTCGAGGCGGACGTCGTCGCGGTAGCGACGACGGACGCCGACACTAGCACGTGACACCACCGCCACCCTGTCTAACTTAGGGTTACGCGAGTTGAGGCGGACGTCGAGACGAGCATGTGACACCACTGCCACCCTGTCTAACTTAGGGTTACGCAAGTCGAGGGGGACGTCCTCGCGGTAGCGACGACGGACGCCGAGACGAGCAAGTGGCACAGCTGCCACCCTGTCTTAGGGTCACGCGAGTCGAGGTGGACGTCGTCGTGGTAGCGACGACGGACGCCGAGATGAGCACGTGACACCACCACCACCCTGTCTATCTTAGCGTTACGCGAGTCGAGCCGAACGTCGTCGCTGTAGCGACGACGGACGCCGAGGCGAGCACGTGACACCACCGCCACCCTGTATATCTTAGCGTTACGTGAGTCGAGGCGGACGTCGTCGCGGTAGCTACGACGGACGCCGAGACGAGCACGTGACACCACCGCCACCCTGTCTAACTTAGGGTTATGCGAGTCGAGGCGGACGTCGTCGCGGTAGCGACGACGGACGCCGAGACGAGCACGTGACACCACCGCCACCCTGTCTAACTTAGGGTTACGCGTGTCGAGTCGGACGTCGTCGCGGTAGCGACGACGGACGCCGACACGAGCACGTGACACCACCGCCACCCTGTCTAACTTAGGGTTACGCGAGTTGAGGCGGACGTCCAGACGAGCACGTGACACCACTGCCACCCTGTCTAACTTAGGGTTACGCAAGTCGAGGGGGACGTCTTCGCGGTAGCGACGACGGACGCCGAGACGAGCACGTGGCACCGCTGCCACCCTGTCTTAGGGTCACGCGAGTCGAGGTGGACGTCGTCGTGGTAGTGACGACGGACGCCGAGATGAGCACGTGACACCACCACCACCCTGTCTATCTTAGCGTTACGCGAGTCGAGCCGAACGTCGTCGCTGTAGCGACGACGGAGGCCGAGGCGAGCACGCGACACCACCGCCACCCTGTATATCTTAGCGTTACGCGAGTCGAGGCGGACGTCGTCGCGGTAGCTACGACGGACGCCGAGACGAGCACGTGACACCACCGCCACCCCGTCTAACTTAGGGTTAAGCGAGTCGAGGCGGACGTCATCGCGGTAGCGACGACGGACGCCGAGACGAGCACGTGACAACACCGCCACCCTGTCTATCTTAGGGTTACGCGAGTCGAGGCGGACATCGTCGCGGTAGCGACGACGGACGCCGAGACGAGCACGTGACACCAATGCCTCCCTGTCTAACTTAGGGTTACGCGAGTCGAGGCGGACGTCGTCGCGGTAGCGACGACGGACGCCGAGACGAGCACGTGACAACACTGCCACCCTGGCTAACTTAGGGTTACGCGAGTCGAGGCAGACGTCGTCGCGGTAGCGACGACGGACGCCGAGACGAGCACGTGACACCACTGCCACCCTGTCTAACTTAGGGTTATGCGAGTCGAGGCGGACGTCGTCGCGGTAGCGACGACGGACGCCGAGACGAGCACGTGACACCACCGCCACCCTGTCTAACTTAGGGTTATGCGAGTCGAGGCGGACGTCGTCGCGGTAGCGACGACGGACGCCGAGACGAGCACGTGACACCACCGCCACCCTGTCTAACTTAAAGTTACGCGTGTCGAGTCGGACGTCGTCGCGGTAGCGACGACGGACGCCGACACGAGCACGTGACACCACCGCCACCCTGTCTAACTTAGGGTTACGCGAGTTGAGGCGGACGTCGAGACGAGCACGTGACACCGCTGCCACCCTGTCTAACTTAGGGTTAAGCAAGTCGAGGGGGACGTCTTCGCGGTAGCGACGACGGACGCCGAGACGAGCACGTGGCACCGCTGCCACCCAGTCTTAGGGTCACGCGAGTCGAGGTGGACGTCGTCGTGGTAGCGACGACGGACGCCGAGATGAGCACGTGACACCACCGCCACCCTGTATATCTTAGCGTTACGCGAGTCGAGGCGGACGTCGTCGCGGTAGCTACGACGGACGCCGAGACGAGCACGTGACACCACCGCCACCCTGTCTAACTTAGGGTTAAGCGAGTCGAGGCGGACGTCATCGCGGTAGCGACGACGGACGCCGAGACTAGCACGTGACACCACCGCCACCCTGTCTAAATTAAGGTTACGCGAGTCGAGGCTGACATCGTCGCGGTAGCAATGACGTACGCCGAGACGAGCACGTGACACCACCGCCACCCTGTCTAACTTAGGGTTATGCGAGTCGAGGCGGACGTCGTCGCGGTAGCGACGACGGACGCCGAGACGAGCACGTGACACCACCGCCACCCTGTCTAACTTAGGGTTACGCGAGTCGAGGCGGACGTCGAGACGAGCACGTGACACCACTGCCACCCTGTCTAACTTAGGGTTACGCGAGTCGAGGCGGACGTCTTTGCGGTAGCGACGACGGACGCCGAGATGAGCACGTGACACCACCGCCACCCTATCTATCTTAGCGTTACGCGAGTCGAGGCGAACGTCGTCACGGTAGCGACGACGGACGCCGAGACGAGCACGTGACACCACCGCCACCCTGTCTATCTTAGCGTTACGCGAGTCGAGGCGGACGTCGTCGCGGTAGCGACGACGGACGCCGAGACGAGCACGTGACACCACCGCTACCCTGTCTAACTTAGGGTTAAGCGAGTCGAGGCGGACGTCGTCGCGGTAGCGACGACGGACGCCGAGACGAGCACGTGACAACACCGCCACCCTCTCTATCTTAGGTTTACGTGAGTCAAGGCGGACGTCGTCGCGGTAGCGACGACGGACGCCGAGACGAGCACGTGACACCACTGCCACCCTGTCTATCTTAGGGTTACGCGAGTCGAGGCGGACGTCATCGCGGTAGCGACGGCGGATGCCGAGACGAGCACGTGACACCACCGCCACCCTGTCTAACTTAGGGTTATGCGAGTCGAGGCGGACGTCGTTGCGGTAGCGACGACGGACGCCGAGACGAGCACGTGACACCACCGCCACCCTGTTTATCCTAGGGTTAC
The DNA here is from genome assembly GCA_039707655.1 of Elymus sibiricus. Classification (NCBI taxonomy): domain Eukaryota; kingdom Viridiplantae; phylum Streptophyta; class Magnoliopsida; order Poales; family Poaceae; genus Elymus; species Elymus sibiricus. The sequence continues at coordinate 192,449,721 of CM077676.1, read as the reverse complement.
GCGAGTCGAGGCGGACGTCGTCGCGGTAGCGACGACAGACGCCTAGACGAGCACGTGACACCACTGCCACCCTGGCTATCTTAGTGTTACGCGAGTCGAGGCGGACGTCGTCGTGGTAGCGACGACGGACACCGAGACGAGCACGTGACACCACCGCCACCCTGTCTATCTTAGGGTTACGCGAGTCGAGGCGGACGTCGTCGCGGTAGCGACGACGGACGCCGAGACGAGCACGCGACACCACCACCACCCTGTCTAACTTAGGGTTACGCGTGTCGAGGCGGACGTCGTCGCGGTAGCGACGACGGACGCCGAGACGAGCACGTGACACCACCGCCACCCTGTCTAAATTAGGGTTACGCGAGTCGAGGCTGACGTCGTCGCGGTAGCGATGACGGATGCCGAGACGAGCACGTGACTTCACCGCCACCCTATTTATCTTAGGGTTAGCGAGTCGAGGCGGACGTCGTCGCGGTAGCGACGACCGACGCCGAGACGAGCACGTGACACCACCGCCACCCTGTCTAACTTAGGGTTACGCGAGTCGAGGCAGACGTCGAAACGAGCACGTGACACCACCGCCACCCTGTCTAAATTAAGGTTACGCGAGTCGAGGCTGACATCGTCGCGGTAGCAATGACGTACGCCGAGACGAGCACGTGACACCACCGCCACCCTGTCTAACTTAGGGTTATGCGAGTCGAGGCGGACGTCGTCGCGGTAGCGACGACGGACGCCGAGACGAGCACGTGACACCACCGCCACCCTGTCTAACTTAGGGTTACGCGAGTCGAGGCGGACGTCGAGACGAGCACGTGACACCACTGCCACCCTGTCTAACTTAGGGTTACGCGAGTCGAGGCGGACGTCTTTGCGGTAGCGACGACGGACGCCGAGATGAGCACGTGACACCACCGCCACCCTATCTATCTTAGCGTTACGCGAGTCGAGGCGAACGTCGTCACGGTAGCGACGACGGACGCCGAGACGAGCACGTGACACCACCGCCACCCTGTCTATCTTAGCGTTACGCGAGTCGAGGCGGACGTCGTCGCGGTAGCGACGACGGACGCCGAGACGAGCACGTGACACCACCGCTACCCTGTCTAACTTAGGGTTAAGCGAGTCGAGGCGGACGTCGTCGCGGTAGCGACGACGGACGCCGAGACGAGCACGTGACAACACCGCCACCCTCTCTATCTTAGGTTTACGTGAGTCAAGGCGGACGTCGTCGCGGTAGCGACGACGGACGCCGAGACGAGCACGTGACACCACTGCCACCCTGTCTATCTTAGGGTTACGCGAGTCGAGGCGGACGTCATCGCGGTAGCGACGGCGGATGCCGAGACGAGCACGTGACACCACCGCCACCCTGTCTAACTTAGGGTTATGCGAGTCGAGGCGGACGTCGTTGCGGTAGCGACGACGGACGCCGAGACGAGCACGTGACACCACCGCCACCCTGTTTATCCTAGGGTTACGCGAGTCGAGGCGGACGTCGTCGCGGTAGCGACGACAGACGCCTAGACGAGCACGTGACACCACTGCCACCCTGGCTATCTTAGTGTTACGCGAGTCGAGGCGGACGTCGTCGTGGTAGCGACGACGGACACCGAGACGAGCACGTGACACCACCGCCACCCTGTCTATCTTAGGGTTACGCGAGTCGAGGCGGACGTCGTCGCGGTAGCGACGACGGACGCCGAGACGAGCACGCGACACCACCACCACCCTGTCTAACTTAGGGTTACGCGTGTCGAGGCGGACGTCGTCGCGGTAGCGACGACGGACGCCGAGACGAGCACGTGACACCACCGCCACCCTGTCTAAATTAGGGTTACGCGAGTCGAGGCTGACGTCGTCGCGGTAGCGATGACGGATGCCGAGACGAGCACGTGACTTCACCGCCACCCTATTTATCTTAGGGTTAGCGAGTCGAGGCGGACGTCGTCGCGGTAGCGACGACCGACGCCGAGACGAGCACGTGACACCACCGCCACCCTGTCTAACTTAGGGTTACGCGAGTCGAGGCAGACGTCGAAACGAGCACGTGACACCACTGCCACCCTGTCTAACTTAGGGTTACGCGAGTCGAGGCGGACGTCTTTGCAGTAGCGACGACGGACGCCGAGATGAGCACGTGACACCACCGCCACCCTATCTATCTTAGCGTTACGCGAGTCGAGGCGAACGTCGTCGCGGTAGCGACGACGGACGCCGAGACGAGCACGTGACACCACCGCCACCCTGTCTATCTTAGCGTTACGCGAGTCGAGGCGGACGTCGTCGCGGTAGCGACGACGGACGCCGAGACGAGCACGTGACACCACCGCTACCCTGTCTAACTTAGGGTTAAGCGAGTCGAGGCGGACGTCGTCGCGGTAGCGACGACAGACGCCGAGACGAGCACGTGACAACTCCGCCACCCTGTCTATCTTAGGTTTACGCGAGTCAAGGCGGACGTCGTCGCGGTAGCGATGACGGACGCCGACACGAGCACGTGACACTACGGCCACCCTGTCTATCTTAGGGTTAGGCGAGTCGAGGCGGACGTCGTCGCGGTAGCGACGGCGGACGCCGAGACGAGCACGTGACACCACCGCCACCCTGTCTAACTTAGGGTTATGCGAGTCGAGGCGGACGTCGTCGCGGTAGCGATGACGGATGCCGAGATGAGCACGTGACTTCACCGCCACCCTATTTATCTTAGGGTTAGCGAGTCGAGGCGGACGTCGTCGCGGTAGCGACGACCGACGCCGAGACGAGCACGTGACACCACCGCCACCCTGTCTAACTTAGGGTTACGCGAGTCGAGGCAGACGTCGAAACGAGCACGTGACACCACTGCCACCCTGTCTAACTTAGGGTTACGCGAGTCGAGGCGGACGTCTTTGCAGTAGCGACGACGGACGCCGAGATGAGCACGTGACACCACCGCCACCCTATCTATCTTAGCGTTACGCGAGTCGAGGCGAACGTCGTCGCGGTAGCGACGACGGACACCGAGACGAGCACGTGACACCACCGCCACCCTGTCTATCTTAGCGTTACGCGAGTCGAGGCGGACGTCGTCGCGGTAGCGACGACGGACGCCGAGACGAGCATGTGAGACCACCGCTACCCTGTCTAACTTAGGGTTAAGCGAGTCGAGGCGGACGTCGTCGCGGTAGCGACGACAGACGCCGAGACGAGCACGTGACAACTCCGCCACCCTGTCTATCTTAGGTTTACGCGAGTCAAGGCGGACGTCGTCGCGGTAGCGATGACGGACGCCGACACGAGCACGTGACACCACGGCCACCCTGTCTATCTTAGGGTTAGGCGAGTCGAGGCGGACGTCGTCGCGGTAGCGACGGCGGACGCCGAGACGAGCACGTGACACCACCGCCACCCTGTCTAACTTAGGGTTATGCGAGTCGAGGCGGACGTCGTCGTGGTAGCGACGACGGATGCCGAGACGAGCACGTGACACCACCGCCACCCTGTTTATCCTAGGGTTACGCGAGTCGAGGCGGACGTCGTCGCGGTAGCGACGACAGACGCCTAGACGAGCACGTGACACCACTGCCACCCTGGCTATCTTAGTGTTACGCGAGTCGAGGCGGACGTCGTCGCGGTAGCGACGACAGACGCCTAGACGAGCACGTGACACCACTGCCACCCTGGCTATCTTAGTGTTACGCGAGTCGAGGCGGACGTCGTCGTGGTAGCGACGACGGACACCGAGACGAGCACGTGACACCACCGCCACCCTGTCTATCTTAGGGTTACGCGAGTCGAGGCGGACGTCGTCGCGGTAGCGACGACGGACGCCGAGACGAGCACGCGACACCACCGCCACCCTGTCTAACTTAGGGTTACGCGTGTCGAGGCGGACGTCGTCGCGGTAGCGACGACGGACGCCGAGACGAGCACGTGACACCACCGCCACCCTGTCTAAATTAGGGTTACGCGAGTCGAGGCTGACGTCGTCGCGGTAGCGATGACGGATGCCGAGACGAGCACGTGACTTCACCGCCACCCTATTTATCTTAGGGTTAGCGAGTCGAGGCGGACGTCGTCACGGTAGCGACGACCGACGCCGAGACGAGCACGTGACACCACCGCCACCCTGTCTAACTTAGGGTTACGCGAGTCGAGGCAGACGTCGAAACGAGCACGTGACACCACTGCCACCCTGTCTAACTTAGGGTTACGCGAGTCGAGGCGGACGTCTTTGCAGTAGCGACGACGGACGCCGAGATGAGCACGTGACACCACCGCCACCCTATCTATCTTAGCGTTACGCGAGTCGAGGCGAACGTCGTCGCGGTAGCGACGACGGACGCCGAGACGAGCACGTGACACCACCGCCACCCTGTCTATCTTAGCGTTACGCGAGTCGAGGCGGACGTCGTCGCGGTAGCGACGACGGACGCCGAGACGAGCACGTGACACCACCGCTACCCTGTCTAACTTAGGGTTAAGCGAGTCGAGGCGGACGTCGTCGCGGTAGCGACGACAGACGCCGAGACGAGCACGTGACAACTCCGCCACCCTGTCTATCTTAGGTTTACGCGAGTCAAGGCGGACGTCGTCGCGGTAGCGATGACGGACGCCGACACGAGCACGTGACACTACGGCCACCCTGTCTATCTTAGGGTTAGGCGAGTCGAGGCGGACGTCGTCGCGGTAGCGACGGCGGACGCCGAGACGAGCACGTGACACCACCGCCACCCTGTCTAACTTAGGGTTATGCGAGTCGAGGCGGACGTCGTCGCGGTAGCGACGACGGACGCCGAGACGAGCACGTGACACCACCGCCACCCTGTTTATCCTAGGGTTACGCGAGTCGAGGCGGACGTTGTCGTGGTAGCGACGACAGACGCCTAGACGAGCACGTGACACCACTGCCACCCTGGCTATCTTAGTGTTACGCGAGTCGAGGCGGACGTCGTCGCGGTAGCGACGACGGACACCGAGACGAGCACGTGACACCACCGCCACCCTGTCTATCTTAGGGTTACGCGAGTCGAGGCGGACGTCGTCGCGGTAGCGACGACGGACGCCGAGACAAGCACGCGACACCACCGCCACCCTGTCTAACTTAGGGTTACGCGTGTCTAGGCGGACGTCGTCGCGGTAGCGACGACGGACGCCGAGACGAGCACGTGACACCACCGCCACCCTGTCTAAATTAGGGTTACGCGAGTGGAGGCTGACGTCGTCGCGGTAGCGATGACGGATGCCGAGGCGAGCACGTGACACCACCGCCACCCTGTATATCTTAGCGTTACACGAGTCGAGGCGGACGTCGTCGCGGTAGCGACGACGGACGCCGAGACGAGCACGTGACACCACCGCCACGCTGTCTAACTTAGGGTTACGCGAGTCGAGGCAGACGTCGAAACGAGCACGTGACACCACCGCCACCCTGTCTATCTTAGGGTTACGCGAGTCGAGGCGGACGTCGTCGCGGTAGCGACGACAGACGCCGAGACGAGCACGTGACAACTCCGCCACCCTGTCTATCTTAGGTTTACGCGAGTCAAGGCGGACGTCGTCGCGGTAGCGATGACGGACGCCGACACGAGCACGTGACACTACGGCCACCCTGTCTATCTTAGGGTTAGGCGAGTCGAGGCGGACGTCGTCGCGGTAGCGACGGCGGACGCCGAGACGAGCACGTGACACCACCGCCACCCTGTCTAACTTAGGGTTATGCGAGTCGAGGCGGACGTCGTCGCGGTAGCGACGACGGACGCCGAGACGAGCACGTGACACCACCGCCACCCTGTTTATCCTAGGGTTACGCGAGTCGAGGCGGACGTTGTCGCGGTAGCGACGACAGACGCCTAGACGAGCACGTGACACCACTGCCACCCTGGCTATCTTAGTGTTACGCGAGTCGAGGCGGACGTCGTCGCGGTAGCGACGACGGACACCGAGACGAGCACGTGACACCACCGCCACCCTGTCTATCTTAGGGTTACGCGAGTCGAGGCGGACGTCGTCGCGGTAGCGACGACGGAAGCCGAGACAAGCACGCGACACCACCGCCACCCTGTCTAACTTAGGGTTACGCGTGTCGAGGCGGACGTCGTCGCGGTAGCGACGACGGACGCCGAGACGAGCACGTGACACCACCGCCACCCTGTCTAAATTAGGGTTACGCGAGTGGAGGCTGACGTCGTCGCGGTAGCGATGACGGATGCCGAGGCGAGCACGTGACACCACCGCCACCCTGTATATCTTAGCGTTACGCGAGTCGAGGCGGACGTCGTCGCGGTAGCGACGACGGACGCCGAGACGAGCACGTGACACCACCGCCACGCTGTCTAACTTAGGGTTACGCGAGTCGAGGCAGACGTCGAAACGAGCACGTGACACCACTGCCACCCTGTCTAACTTAGGGTTACGCGAGTCGAGGCGGACGTCTTTGCGGTAGCGACGACGGACGCCGAGACGAGCACGTGACACCACTGCCACCCTGGCTAACTTAGGGTTACGCGAGTCGAGGCAGACGTCGTCGCGGTAGTGACGACGGATGCCGAGACGAGCACGTGACACCATCGAAACCCTGTTTATCCTAGGGTTACGCTAGTCGAGGCGGACGTCGTCGCGGTAGCGACGACGGACGCCGCGACGAGCACGTGACAACACTGCCACCCTGGCTAACTTAGGGTTACGCGAGTCGAGGCAGACATCGTCGCGGTAGCGACGACGGACGCCGAGACGAGCACGTGACACCACTGCCACCCTGTCTAACTTAGGGTTACGCGAGTCGAGGCGGACGTCTTTGCGGTAGCGACGACGGACGCCGAGACGAGCACGTGACACCACCGCCACCCTATCTATCTTAGCGTTACGCGAGTCGAGGCGAACGTCGTCGCGGTAGCGACGACGGACGCCGAGACGAGCACGTGACACCACCGCCACCCTGTCTATCTTAGCGTTACGTGAGTCAAGGCGGACGTCATCGCGGTAGCGACAACGGACGCCGAGACGAGCACGTGACACCACTGCCACCCTGTCTATCTTAGGGTTAGGCGAGTCGAGGCGGACGTCGTCGCGGTAGCGACGGCGGACGCCGAGACGAGCACGTGACACCACCGCCACCCTGTCTAACTTAGGGTTATGCGAGTCGATGCGGACGTCGTCGCGGTAGCGACGACGGACGCCGAGACGAGCACGTGACACCACCGCCACCCTGTTTATCCTAGGGTTACGCGAGTCGAGGCGGACGTCGTCGCGGTAGCGACGACAGACGCCTAGACGAGCACGTGACACCACTGCCACCCTGGCTATCTTAGTGTTACGCGAGTCGAGGCGGACGTCGTCGCGGTAGCGACGACGGACACCGAGACCAGCACGTGACACCACCGCCACCCTGTCTATCTTAGGGTTACGCGAGTCGAGGCGGACGTCGTCGCGGTAGCGACGACGGACGCCGAGACGAGCACGCGACACCACCGCCACCCTGTCTAACTTAGGGTTACGCGTGTCGAGGCGGACGTCGTCGCGGTAGCGACGACGGACGCCGAGACGAGCACGTGACACCACCGCCACCCTGTCTAAATTAGGGTTACACGAGTCGAGGCTGACGTCGACGCGGTAGCGATGACGGATGCCGAGACGAGCACGTGACTTCACCGCCACCCTATTTAACTTAGGGTTAGCGAGTCGAGGCGGACGTCGTCGCGGTAGCGACGACGGACGCCGAGACGAGCACGTGACACCACCGCCACCCTGTCTATCTTAGCGTTACGCGAGTCGAGGCGGACGTCGTCGCGGTAGCGACGACGGACGCCGAGACGAGCACGTGACACCACCGCCACCCTGTCTAACTTAGGGTTACGCGAGTCGAGGCGGACGTCGTCGCGGTAGCGACGACGGACGCCGAGACGAGCACGTGACACCAATGCCACCCTGTCTAACTTAGGGTTACGCGAGTCGAGGCGGACGTCGTCGCGGTAGCGACGACGGACGCCGAGACGAGCACGGGACAACACCGCCACCCTGTTTATCTTAGGGTTACGCGAGTCAAGGCAGACGTCGTCGCGGTAGCGACGACGGACGCCGAGACGAGCACGTGACACCACTGCCACCCTGTCCATCTTAGGGTTACGCGAGTCGATGCGGACGTCATCGCGGTAGCGACAACGGACGCCGAGACGAGCACGTGACACCACTGCCACCCTGTCTATCTTAGGGTTAGGCGAGTCGAGGCGGACGTCGTCGCGGTAGCGACGGCGGACGCCGAGACGAGCTCGTGACACCACCGCCACCCTGTCTAACTTAGGGTTATGCGAGTCGATGCGGACGTCGTCGCGGTAGCGACGACGGACGCCGAGACGAGCACGTGACACCACCGCCACCCTGTTTATCCTAGGGTTACGCGAGTCGAGGCGGACGTCGTCGCGGTAGCGACGACAGATGCCTAGACGAGCACGTGACACCACTGCCACCCTGGCTATCTTAGTGTTACGCGAGTCGAGGCGGACGTCGTCGCGGTAGCGACGACGGACACCGAGACCAGCACATGACACCACCGCCACCCTGTCTATCTTAGGGTTACGCGAGTCGAGGCGGACGTCGTCGCGGTAGCGACGACGGACGCCGAGACGAGCACGCGACACCACCGCCACCCTGTCTAACTTAGGGTTACGCGTGTCGAGGCGGACGTCGTCGCGGTAGCGACGACGGACGCCGAGACGAGCACGTGACACCACCGCCACCCTGTCTAAATTAGGGTTACGCGAGTGGAGGCTGACGTCGTCGCGGTAGCGATGACGGATGCCGAGGCGAGCACGTGACACCACCGCCACCCTGTCTATCTTAGCGTTACGCGAGTCGAGGCGGACGTCGTCGCGGTAGCGACGACGGACGCCGAGACGAGCACGTGACACCACCGCCACGCTGTCTAACTTAGGGTTACGCGAGTCGAGGCAGACGTCGAAACGAGCACGTGACACCACTGCCACCCTGTCTAACTTAGGGTTACGCGAGTCGAGGCGGACGTCTTTGCAGTAGCGACGACGGACGCCGAGACGAGCACGTGACACCACTGCCACCCTGTCTATCTTAGGGTTACGCGAGTCGAGGCGGACGTCGTCGCGGTAGCGACGGCGGACGCCGAGACGAGCACGTGACACCACCGCCACCCTGTCTAACTTAGGGTTATGCGAGTCGAGGCTGACGTCGACGCGGTAGCGATGACGGATGCCGAGACGAGCACGTGACTTCACCGCCACCCTATTTAACTTAGGGTTAGCGAGTCGAGGCGGACGTCGTCGCGGTAGCGACGACGGACGCCGAGACGAGCACGTGACACCACCGCCACCCTGTCTATCTTAGCGTTACGCGAGTCGAGGCGGACGTCGTCGCGGTAGCGACGACGGACGCCGAGACGAGCACGTGACACCACCGCCACCCTGTCTAACTTAGGGTTACGCGAGTCGAGGCGGACGTCGTCGCGGTAGCGACGACGGACGCCGAGACGAGCACGTGACACCAATGCCACCCTGTCTAACTTAGGGTTACGCGAGTCGAGGCGGACGTCGTCGCGGTAGCGACGACGGACGCCGAGACGAGCACGGGACAACACCGCCACCCTGTTTATCTTAGGGTTACGCGAGTCAAGGCAGACGTCGTCGCGGTAGCGACGACGGACGCCGAGACGAGCACGTGACACCACTGCCACCCTGTCCATCTTAGGGTTACGCGAGTCGATGCGGACGTCATCGCGGTAGCGACAACGGACGCCGAGACGAGCACGTGACACCACTGCCACCCTGTCTATCTTAGGGTTAGGCGAGTCGAGGCGGACGTCGTCGCGGTAGCGACGGCGGACGCCGAGACGAGCTCGTGACACCACCGCCACCCTGTCTAACTTAGGGTTATGCGAGTCGATGCGGACGTCGTCGCGGTAGCGACGACGGACGCCGAGACGAGCACGTGACACCACCGCCACCCTGTTTATCCTAGGGTTACGCGAGTCGAGGCGGACGTCGTCGCGGTAGCGACGACAGATGCCTAGACGAGCACGTGACACCACTGCCACCCTGGCTATCTTAGTGTTACGCGAGTCGAGGCGGACGTCGTCGCGGTAGCGACGACGGACACCGAGACCAGCACATGACACCACCGCCACCCTGTCTATCTTAGGGTTACGCGAGTCGAGGCGGACGTCGTCGCGGTAGCGACGACGGACGCCGAGACGAGCACGCGACACCACCGCCACCCTGTCTAACTTAGGGTTACGCGTGTCGAGGCGGACGTCGTCGCGGTAGCGACGACGGACGCCGAGACGAGCACGTGACACCACCGCCACCCTGTCTAAATTAGGGTTACGCGAGTGGAGGCTGACGTCGTCGCGGTAGCGATGACGGATGCCGAGGCGAGCACGTGACACCACCGCCACCCTGTCTATCTTAGCGTTACGCGAGTCGAGGCGGACGTCGTCGCGGTAGCGACGACGGACGCCGAGACGAGCACGTGACACCACCGCCACGCTGTCTAACTTAGGGTTACGCGAGTCGAGGCAGACGTCGAAACGAGCACGTGACACCACTGCCACCCTGTCTAACTTAGGGTTACGCGAGTCGAGGCGGACGTCTTTGCGGTAGCGACGACGGACGCCGAGACGAGCACGTGACACCACTGCCACCCTGTCTATCTTAGGGTTACGCGAGTCGAGGCGGACGTCGTCGCGGTAGCGACGACGGACGCCGAGACGAGCACGTGACAACACTGCCACCCTGGCTAACTTAGGGTTACGCGAGTCGAGGCAGACGTCGTCGCGGTAGTGACGACGGATGCCGAGACGAGCACGTGACACCACCGAAACCCTGTTTATCCTAGGGTTACGCTAGTCGAGGCGGACGTCGTCGCGGTAGCGACGACGGACGCCGAGACGAGCACGTGACAACACTGCCACCCTGGCTAACTTAGGGTTACGCGAGTCGAGGCAGACATCGTCACGGTAGCGACGACGGACGCCGAGACGAGCACGTGACACCACTGCCACCCTGTCTAACTTAGGGTTACGCGAGTCGAGGCGGACGTCTTTGCGGTAGCGACGACGGACGCCGAGACGAGCACGTGACACCACCGCCACCCTATCTATCTTAGCGTTACGCGAGTCGAGGCGAACGTCGTCGCGGTAGCGACGACGGACGCCGAGACGAGCACGTGACACCACCGCCACCCTGTCTATCTTAGCGTTACGCGAGTCGAGGCGGACGTTGTCGCGGTAGCGACGACGGACGCCGAGACGAGCACGTGACACCACCGCTACCCTGTCTAACTTAGGGTTAAGCGAGTCGAGGCGGACGTCGTCGCGGTAGCGACGACGGACGCCGAGACGAGCACGTGACAACACCGCCACCCTGTCTATCTTAGGTTTACGTGAGTCAAGGCGGACGTCATCGCGGTAGCGACAACGGACGCTGAGACGAGCACGTGACACCACTGCCACCCTGTCTATCTTAGGGTTAGGCGAGTCGAGGCGGACGTCGTCGCGGTAGCGACGGCGGACGCCGAGACGAGCACGTGACACCACCGCCACCCTGTCTAACTTAGGGTTATGCGAGTCAATGCGGACGTCGTCGCGGTAGCGACGACGGACGTCGAGACGAGCACGTGACACCACCGCCACCCTGTTTATCCTAGGGTTACGCGAGTCGAGGCGGACGTCGTCGCGGTAGCGACGACAGACGCCTAGACGAGCACGTGACACCACTGCCACCCTGGCTATCTTAGTGTGACGCGAGTCGAGGCGGACGTCGTCGCGGTAGCGACGACGGACACCGAGACCAGCACGTGACACCACCGCCACCCTGTCTATCTTAGGGTTACGCGAGTCGAGGCGGACGTCGTCGCGGTAGCGACGACGGACGCCGAGACGAGCATGCGACACCACCGCCACCCTGTCTAACTTAGGGTTACGCGTGTCGAGGCGGACGTCGTCGCGGTAGCGACGACGGACGCCGAGACGAGCACGTGACACCACCGCCACCCTGTCTAAATTAGGGTTACACGAGTCGAGGCTGACGTCGTCGCGGTAGCGATGACGGATGCCGAGACGAGCACGTGACTTCACCACCACCCAATTTAACTTAGGGTTAGCGAGTCGAGGCGGACGTCGTCGCGGTAGCGACGACGGACGCCGAGACGAGCACGTGACACCACCGCCACCCTGTCTATCTTAGCGTTACGCGAGTCGAGGCGGACGTCGTCACGGTAGCGACGACGGACGCCGAGACGAGCACGTGACACCACCGCCACCCTGTCTAACTTAGGGTTACGCGAGTCGAGGCGGACGTCGTCGCGGTAGCGACGACGGACGCCGAGACGAGCACGTGACACCAATGCCACCCTGTCTAACTTAGGGTTACGCGAGTCGAGGCGGACGTCGTCGCGGTAGCGACGACGGACGCCGAGACGAGCACGGGACAACACCGCCACCCTGTTTATCTTAGGGTTACGCGAGTCAAGGCAGACGTCGTCGCGGTAGCGACGACGGACGCCGAGACGAGCACGTGACACCACTGCCACCCTGTCCATCTTAGGGTTACGCGAGTCGATGCGGACGTCATCGCGGTAGCGACAACGGACGCCGAGACGAGCACGTGACACCACTGCCACCCTGTCTATCTTAGGGTTAGGCGAGTCGAGGCGGACGTCGTCGCGGTAGCGACGGCGGACGCCGAGACGAGCTCGTGACACCACCGCCACCCTGTCTAACTTAGGGTTATGCGAGTCGATGCGGACGTCGTTGCGGTAGCGACGACGGACGCCGAGACGAGCACGTGACACCACCGCCACCCTGTTTATCCTAGGGTTACGCGAGTCGAGGCGGACGTCGTCGCGGTAGCGACGACAGACGCCTAGACGAGCACGTGACACCACTGCCACCCTGGCTATCTTAGTGTTACGCGAGTCGAGGCGGACGTCGTCGCGGTAGCGACGACGGACACCGAGACCAGCACATGACACCACCGCCACCCTGTCTATCTTATGGTTACGCGAGTCGAGGCGGACGTCGTCGCGGTAGCGACGACGGACGCCGAGACGAGCACGCGACACCACCGCCACCCTGTCTAACTTAGGGTTACGCGTGTCGAGGCGGACGTCGTCGCGGTACCGACGACGGACGCCGAGACGAGCACGTGACACCACCGCCACCCTGTCTAAATTAGGGTTACACGAGTCGAGGCTGACGTCGTCGCGGTAGCGATGACGGATGCCGAGACGAGCACGTGACTACACCGCCACCCTATTTAACTTAGGGTTAGCGAGTCGAGGCGGACGTCGTCGCGGTAGCGACGACCGACGCCGAGACGAGCACGTGACACCACCACCACCCTGTCTAACTTAGGGTTACGCGAGTCGAGGCAGACGTCGAAACGAGCACGTGACACCACTGCCACCCTGTCTAACTTAGGGTTACGCGAGTCGAGGCGGACGTCTTTGCGGTAGCGACGACGGACGCCGAGATGAGCACGTGACACCACCGCCACCCTATCTATCTTAGCGTTACGCGAGTCGAGGCGAACGTCATCGCGGTAGCGACGACGGACGCCGAGACGAGCACGTGACACCACCGCCACCCTGTCTATCTTAGCGTTACGCGAGTCGAGGCGGACGTCGTCGCGGTAGCGACGATGGACGCCGAGACGAGCACGTGACACCACCGCTACCCTGTCTACCTTAGGGTTAAGCGAGTCGAGGCGGACGTCGTCGCGGTAGCGACGACGGACGCCGTGACGAGCACGTGACACCACTGCCACCCTGTCTATCTTAGGGTTAGGCGAGTCGAGGCGGACGTCGTCGCGGTAGCGACGGCGGACGCCGAGACGAGCACGTGACACCACCGCCACCCTGTCTAACTTAGGGTTATGCGAGTCGATGCGGACGTCGTCGCGGTAGCGACGACGGACGCCGAGACGAGCACGTGACACCACCGCCACCCTGTTTATCCTAGGGTTACGCGAGTCGAGGCGGACGTCGTCGCGGTAGCGACGACAGACGCCTAGACGAGCACGTGACACCACTGCCACCCTGGCTATCTTAGTGTGACGCGAGTCGAGGCGGACGTCGTCGCGGTAGCGACGACGGACACCGAGACCAGCACGTGACACCACCGCCACCCTGTCTATCTTAGGGTTACGCGAGTCGAGGCGGACGTCGTCGCGGTAGCGACGACGGACGCCGAGACGAGCATGCGACACCACCGCCACCCTGTCTAACTTAGGGTTACGCGTGTCGAGGCGGACGTCGTCGCGGTAGCGACGACGGACGCCGAGACGAGCACGTGACACCACCGCCACCCTGTCTAAATTAGGGTTACACGAGTCGAGGCTGACGTCGTCGCGGTAGCGATGACGGATGCCGAGACGAGCACGTGACTTCACCGCCACCCAATTTAACTTAGGGTTAGCGAGTCGAGGCGGACGTCGTCGCGGTAGCGACGACGGACGCCGAGACGAGCACGTGACACCACCGCCACCCTGTCTATCTTAGCGTTACGCGAGTCGAGGCGGACGTCGTCACGGTAGCGACGACGGACGCCGAGACGAGCACGTGACACCACCGCCACCCTGTCTAACTTAGGGTTACGCGAGTCGAGGCGGACGTCGTCGCGGTAGCGACGACGGACGCCGAGACGAGCACGTGACACCAATGCCACCCTGTCTAACTTAGGGTTACGCGAGTCGAGGCGGACGTCGTCGCGGTAGCGACGACGGACGCCGAGACGAGCACGGGACAACACCGCCACCCAGTTTATCTTAGGGTTACGCGAGTCAAGGCAGACGTCGTCGCGGTAGCGACGACGGACGCCGAGACGAGCACGTGACACCACTGCCACCCTGTCCATCTTAGGGTTACGCGAGTCGATGCGGACGTCATCGCGGTAGCGACAACGGACGCCGAGACGAGCACGTGACACCACTGCCACCCTGTCTATCTTAGGGTTAGGCGAGTCGAGGCGGACGTCGTCGCGGTAGCGACGGCGGACGCCGAGACGAGCTCGTGACACCACCGCCACCCTGTCTAACTTAGGGTTATGCGAGTCGATGCGGACGTCGTCGCGGTAGCGACGACGGACGCCGAGACGAGCACGTGACACCACCGCCACCCTGTTTATCCTAGGGTTACGCGAGTCGAGGCGGACGTCGTCGCGGTAGCGACGACAGACGCCTAGACGAGCACGTGACACCACTGCCACCCTGGCTAACTTAGTGTTACGCGAGTCGAGGCGGACGTCGTCGCGGTAGCGACGACGGACACCGAGACCAGCACATGACACCACCGCCACCCTGTCTATCTTATGGTTACGCGAGTCGAGGCGGACGTCGTCGCGGTAGCGACGACGGACGCCGAGACGAGCACGCGACACCACCGCCACCCTGTCTAACTTAGGGTTACGCGTGTCGAGGCGGACGTCGTCGCGGTACCGACGACGGACGCCGAGACGAGCACGTGACACCACCGCCACCCTGTCTAAATTAGGGTTACACGAGTCGAGGCTGATGTCGTCGCGGTAGCGATGACGGATGCCGCGACGAGCACGTGACTTCACCGCCACCCTATATAACTTAGGGTTAGCGAGTCGAGGCGGACGTCGTCGCGGTAGCGACGACCGACGCCGAGACGAGCACGTGACACCACCACCACCCTGTCTAACTTAGGGTTACGCGAGTCGAGGCAGACGTCGAAACGAGCACGTGACACCACTGCCACCCTGTCTAACTTAGGGTTACGCGAGTCGAGGCGGACGTCTTTGCGGTAGCGACGACGGACGCCGAGATGAGCACGTGACACCACCGCCACCCTATCTATCTTAGCGTTACGCGAGTCGAGGCGAACGTCATCGCGGTAGCGACGACGGACGCCGAGACGAGCACGTGACACCACCGCCACCCTGTCTATCTTAGCGTTACGCGAGTCGAGGCGGACGTCGTCGCGGTAGCGACGATGGACGCCGAGACGAGCACGTGACACCACCGCTACCCTGTCTACCTTAGGGTTAAGCGAGTCGAGGCGGACGTCGTCGCGGTAGCGACGACGGACGCCGTGACGAGCACGTGACACCACTGCCACCCTGTCTATCTTAGGGTTAGGCGAGTCGAGGCGGACGTCGTCGCGGTAGCGACGGCGGACGCCGAGACGAGCACGTGACACCACCGCCACCCTGTCTAACTTAGGGTTATGCGAGTCGAGGCGGACGTCGTCGCGGTAGCGACGACGGACGCCGAGACGAGCACGTGACACCACCGCCACCCTGTTTATCCTAGGGTTACGCGAGTCGAGGCGGACGTCGTCGCGGTAGCGACGACAGACGCCTAGACGAGCACGTGACACCACTGCCACCCTGGCTATCTTAGTGTTACGCGAGTCGAGGCGGACGTCGTCGCGGTAGCGACGACGGACACCGAGACGAGCACGTGACACCACCGCCACCCCGTCTATCTTAGGGTTACGCGAGTCGAGGCGGACGTCGTCGCGGTAGCGACGACGGACGCCGAGACAAGCACGCGACACCACCGCCACCCTGTCTAACTTAGGGTTACGCGTGTCGAGGCGGACGTCGTCGCGGTAGCGACGATGGACGCCGAGACGAGCACGTGACACCACCGCCACCCTGTCTAAATTAGGGTTACGCGAGTCGAGGCTGACGTCGTCGCGGTAGCGATGACGGATGCCGAGGCGAGCACGTGACACCACCGCCACCCTGTATATCTTAGCGTTACGCGAGTCGAGGCGGACGTCATCGCGGTAGCGACGACGGACGCCGAGACGAGCACGTGACACCACCGCCACCCTGTCTAACTTAGGGTTACGCGAGTCGAGGCAGACGTCGAAACGAGCACGTGACACCACTGCCACCCTGTCTAACTTAGGGTTACGCGAGTCGAGGCGGACGTCTTTGCGGTAGCGACGACGGACGCCGAGACGAGCACGTGACACCACTGCCACCCTGTCTATCTTAGGGTTACGCGAGTCGAGGCGGACGTCGTCGCGGTAGCGACGACGGACGCCGAGACGAGCACGTGACAACACTGCCACCCTGGCTAACTTAGGGTTACGCGAGTCGAGGCAGACGTCGTCGCGGTAGCGACGACGGATGCCGAGACGAGCACGTGACACCACTGCCACCCTGTCTAACTTAGGGTTACGCAAGTCGAGGCGGACGTCATCGCGGTAGCGACGACGGACGCCGAGACGAGCACGTGACACCACCGAAACCCTGTTTATCCTAGGGTTACGCTAGTCGAGGCGGACGTCGTCGCGGTAGCGACGACGGACACCGAGACCAGCACGTGACACCACCGCCACCCTGTCTATCTTAGGGTTACGCGAGTCGAGGCGGACGTCGTCGCGGTAGCGACGACGGACGCCGAGACGAGCACGCGACACCACCGCCACCCTGTCTAACTTAGGGTTACGCGTGTCGAGGCGGACGTCGTCGCGGTAGCGACGACGGACGCCGAGACGAGCACGTGACACCACCGCCACCCTGTCTAAATTAGGGTTACGCGAGTCGAGGCTGACGTCGTCGCGGTAGCGATGACGGATGCCGAGACGAGCACGTGACTTCACCGCCACCCTATTTAACTTAGGGTTAGCGAGTCGAGGCGGACGTCGTCGCGGTAGCGACGACCGACGCCGAGACGAGCACGTGACACCACCGCCACCCTGTCTAACTTAGGGTTACGCGAGTCGAGGCAGACGTCGAAACGAGCACGTGACACCACTGCCACCCTGTCTAACTTAGGGTTACGCGAGTCGAGGCGGACGTCTTTGCGGTAGCGACGACGGACGCCGAGATGAGCACGTGACACCACCGCCACCCTATCTATCTTAGCGTTACGCGAGTCGAGGCGAACGTCGTCGCGGTAGCGACGACGGACGCCGAGACGAGCACGTGACACCACCGCCACCCTGTCTATCTTAGCGTTACGCGAGTCGAGGCGGACGTCGTCGCGGTAGCGACGACGGACGCCGAGACGAGCACGTGACACCACCGCTACCCTGTATAACTTAGGGTTGAGCGAGTCGAGGCGGACGTCGTCGCGGTAGCGACGACGGACGCCGAGACGAGCACGTGACAACACCGCCACCCTGTCTATCTTAGGTTTACGCGAGTCAAGGCGGACGTCGTCGCGGTAGCGACGACGGACGCCGAGACGAGCACGTGACACCACTGCCACCCTGTCTATCTTAGGGTTAGGCGAGTCGAGGCGGACGTCGTCGCGGTAGCGACGGCGGACGCCGAGACGAGCATGTGACACCACCGCCACCCTGTCTAACTTAGGGTTATGCGAGTCGAGGCGGACGTCGTCGCGGTAGCGACGACGGACGCCGAGACGAGCACGTGACACCACCGCCACCCTGTTTATCCTAGGGTTACGCGAGTCGAGGCGGACGTCGTCGCGGTAGCGACGACAGACGCCTAGACGAGCACGTGACACCACTGCCACCCTGGCTATCTTAGTGTTACGCGAGTCGAGGCGGACGTCGTCGCGGTAGCGACGACGGACACCGAGACGAGCACGTGACACCACCGCCACCCTGTCTATCTTAGGGTTACGCGAGTCGAGGCGGACGTCGTCGCGGTAGCGACGACGGACGCCGAGACAAGCACGCAACACCACCGCCACCCTGTCTAACTTAGGGTTACGCGTGTCGAGGCGGACGTCGTCGCGGTAGCGACGATGGACGACGAGACGAGCACGTGACACCACCGCCACCCTGTCTAAATTAGGGTTACGCGATTCGAGGCTGACGTCGTCGCGGTAGCGATGACGGATGCCGAGGCGAGCACGTGACACCACCGCCACCCTGTATATCTTAGCGTTACGCGAGTCGAGGCGGACGTCATCGCGGTAGCGACGACGGACGCCGAGACGAGCACGTGACACCACCGCCACCCTGTCTATCTTAGGTTTACGTGAGTCAAGGCGGACGTCATCGCGGTAGCGACAACGGACGCCGAGACGAGCACGTGACACCACTGCCACCCTGTCTATCTTAGGGTTAGGCGAGTCGAGGCGGACGTCGTCGCGGTAGCGACGGCGGACGCCGAGACGAGCTCGTGACACCACCGCCACCCTGTCTAACTTAGGGTTATGCGAGTCGATGCGGACGTCGTCGCGGTAGCGACGACGGACGCCGAGACGAGCACGTGACACCACCGCCACCCTGTTTATCCTAGGGTTACGCGAGTCGAGGCGGACGTCGTCGCGGTAGCGACGACGGACGCCGAGACGAGCACGTGACACCACCGCTACCCTGTCTAACTTAGGGTTAAGCGAGTCGAGGCGGACGTCGTCGCGGTAGCGACGACGGACGCCGTGACGAGCACGTGACACCACTGCCACCCTGTCTATCTTAGGGTTAGGCGAGTCGAGGCGGACGTCGTCGCGGTAGCGACGGCGGACGCCGAGACGAGCACGTGACACCACCGCCACCCTGTCTAACTTAGGGTTATGCGAGTCGAGGCGGACGTCGTCGCGGTAGCGACGACGGACGCCGAGACGAGCACGTGACACCACCGCCACCCTGTTTATCCTAGGGTTACGCGAGTCGAGGCGGACGTCGTCGCGGTAGCGACGACAGACGCCTAGACGAGCACGTGACACCACTGCCACCCTGGCTATCTTAGTGTTACGCGAGTCGAGGCGGACGTCGTCGCGGTAGCGACGACGGACACCGAGACGAGCACGTGACACCACCGCCACCCCGTCTATCTTAGGGTTACGCGAGTCGAGGCGGACGTCGTCGCGGTAGCGACGACGGACGCCGAGACAAGCACGCGACACCACCGCCACCCTGTCTAACTTAGGGTTACGCGTGTCGAGGCGGACGTCGTCGCGGTAGCGACGATGGACGCCGAGACGAGCACGTGACACCACCGCCACCCTGTCTAAATTAGGGTTACGCGAGTCGAGGCTGACGTCGTCGCGGTAGCGATGACGGATGCCGAGGCGAGCACGTGACACCACCGCCACCCTGTATATCTTAGCGTTACGCGAGTCGAGGCGGACGTCATCGCGGTAGCGACGACGGACGCCGAGACGAGCACGTGACACCACCGCCACCCTGTCTAACTTAGGGTTACGCGAGTCGAGGCAGACGTCGAAACGAGCACGTGACACCACTGCCACCCTGTCTAACTTAGGGTTACGCGAGTCGAGGCGGACGTCTTTGCGGTAGCGACGACGGACGCCGAGACGAGCACGTGACACCACTGCCACCCTGTCTATCTTAGGGTTACGCGAGTCGAGGCGGACGTCGTCGCGGTAGCGACGACGGACGCCGAGACGAGCACGTGACAACACTGCCACCCTGGCTAACTTAGGGTTACGCGAGTCGAGGCAGACGTCGTCGCGGTAGCGACGACGGATGCCGAGACGAGCACGTGACACCACTGCCACCCTGTCTAACTTAGGGTTACGCAAGTCGAGGCGGACGTCATCGCGGTAGCGACGACGGACGCCGAGACGAGCACGTGACACCACCGAAACCCTGTTTATCCTAGGGTTACGCTAGTCGAGGCGGACGTCGTCGCGGTAGCGACGACGGACACCGAGACCAGCACGTGACACCACCGCCACCCTGTCTATCTTAGGGTTACGCGAGTCGAGGCGGACGTCGTCGCGGTAGCGACGACGGACGCCGAGACGAGCACGCGACACCACCGCCACCCTGTCTAACTTAGGGTTACGCGTGTCGAGGCGGACGTCGTCGCGGTAGCGACGACGGACGCCGAGACGAGCACGTGACACCACCGCCACCCTGTCTAAATTAGGGTTACGCGAGTCGAGGCTGACGTCGTCGCGGTAGCGATGACGGATGCCGAGACGAGCACGTGACTTCACCGCCACCCTATTTAACTTAGGGTTAGCGAGTCGAGGCGGACGTCGTCGCGGTAGCGACGACCGACGCCGAGACGAGCACGTGACACCACCGCCACCCTGTCTAACTTAGGGTTACGCGAGTCGAGGCAGACGTCGAAACGAGCACGTGACACCACTGCCACCCTGTCTAACTTAGGGTTACGCGAGTCGAGGCGGACGTCTTTGCGGTAGCGACGACGGACGCCGAGATGAGCACGTGACACCACCGCCACCCTATCTATCTTAGCGTTACGCGAGTCGAGGCGAACGTCGTCGCGGTAGCGACGACGGACGCCGAGACGAGCACGTGACACCACCGCCACCCTGTCTATCTTAGCGTTACGCGAGTCGAGGCGGACGTCGTCGCGGTAGCGACGACGGACGCCGAGACGAGCACGTGACACCACCGCTACCCTGTATAACTTAGGGTTGAGCGAGTCGAGGCGGACGTCGTCGCGGTAGCGACGACGGACGCCGAGACGAGCACGTGACAACACCGCCACCCTGTCTATCTTAGGTTTACGCGAGTCAAGGCGGACGTCGTCGCGGTAGCGACGACGGACGCCGAGACGAGCACGTGACACCACTGCCACCCTGTCTATCTTAGGGTTAGGCGAGTCGAGGCGGACGTCGTCGCGGTAGCGACGGCGGACGCCGAGACGAGCATGTGACACCACCGCCACCCTGTCTAACTTAGGGTTATGCGAGTCGAGGCGGACGTCGTCGCGGTAGCGACGACGGACGCCGAGACGAGCACGTGACACCACCGCCACCCTGTTTATCCTAGGGTTACGCGAGTCGAGGCGGACGTCGTCGCGGTAGCGACGACAGACGCCTAGACGAGCACGTGACACCACGGCCACCCTGGCTATCTTAGTGTTACGCGAGTCGAGGCGGACGTCGTCGCGGTAGCGACGACGGACACCGAGACGAGCACGTGACACCACCGCCACCCTGTCTATCTTAGGGTTACGCGAGTCGAGGCGGACGTCGTCGCGGTAGCGACGACGGACGCCGAGACAAGCACGCAACACCACCGCCACCCTGTCTAACTTAGGGTTACGCGTGTCGAGGCGGACGTCGTCGCGGTAGCGACGATGGACGACGAGACGAGCACGTGACACCACCGCCACCCTGTCTAAATTAGGGTTACGCGATTCGAGGCTGACGTCGTCGCGGTAGCGATGACGGATGCCGAGGCGAGCACGTGACACCACCGCCACCCTGTATATCTTAGCGTTACGCGAGTCGAGGCGGACGTCATCGCGGTAGCGACGACGGACGCCGAGACGAGCACGTGACACCACCGCCACCCTGTCTATCTTAGGTTTACGTGAGTCAAGGCGGACGTCATCGCGGTAGCGACAACGGACGCCGAGACGAGCACGTGACACCACTGCCACCCTGTCTATCTTAGGGTTAGGCGAGTCGAGGCGGACGTCGTCGCGGTAGCGACGGCGGACGCCGAGACGAGCTCGTGACACCACCGCCACCCTGTCTAACTTAGGGTTATGCGAGTCGATGCGGACGTCGTCGCGGTAGCGACGACGGACGCCGAGACGAGCACGTGACACCACCGCCACCCTGTTTATCCTAGGGTTACGCGAGTCGAGGCGGACGTCGTCGCGGTAGCGACGACAGACGCCTAGACGAGCACGTGACACCACTGCCACCCTGGCTATCTTAGTGTTACGCGAGTCGAGGCGGACGTCGTCGCGGTAGCGACGACGGACACCGAGACCAGCACATGACACCACCGCCACCCTGTCTATCTTATGGTTACGCGAGTCGAGGCGGACGTCGTCGCGGTAGCGACGACGGACGCCGAGACGAGCACGCGACACCACCGCCACCCTGTCTAACTTAGGGTAACGCGTGTCGAGGCGGACGTCGTCGCGGTAGCGACGACGGACGCCGAGACGAGCACGTGACACCACCGCCACCCTGTCTAAATTAGGGTTACACGAGTCGAGGCTGACGTCGTCGCGGTAGCGATGACGGATGCCGAGACGAGCACGTGACTTCACCGCCACCCTATTTAACTTAGGGTTAGCGAGTCGAGGCGGACGTCGTCGCGGTAGCGACGACCGACGCCGAGACGAGCACGTGACACCACCACCACCCTGTCTAACTTAGGGTTACGCGAGTCGAGGCAGACGTCGAAACGAGCACGTGACACCACTGCCACCCTGTCTAACTTAGGGTTACGCGAGTCGAGGCGGACGTCTTTGCGGTAGCGACGACGGACGCCGAGATGAGCACGTGACACCACCGCCACCCTATCTATCTTAGCGTTACGCGAGTCGAGGCGAACGTCGTCGCGGTAGCGACGACGGACGCCGAGACGAGCACGTGACACCACCGCCACCCTGTCTATCTTAGCGTTACGCGAGTCGAGGCGGACGTCGTCGCGGTAGCGACGACGGACGCCGAGACGAGCACGTGACACCACCGCTACCCTGTCTAACTTAGGGTTAAGCGAGTCGAGGCGGACGTCGTCGCGGTAGCGACGACGGACGCCGTGACGAGCACGTGACACCACTGCCACCCTGTCTATCTTAGGGTTAGGCGAGTCGAGGCGGACGTCGTCGCGGTAGCGACGGCGGACGCCGAGACGAGCACGTGACACCACCGCCACCCTGTCTAACTTAGGGTTATGCGAGTCGAGGCGGACGTCGTCGCGGTAGCGACGACGGACGCCGAGACGAGCACGTGACACCACCGCCACCCTGTTTATCCTAGGGTTACGCGAGTCGAGGCGGACGTCGTCGCGGTAGCGACGACAGACGCCTAGACGAGCACGTGACACCACTGCCACCCTGGCTATCTTAGTGTTACGCGAGTCGAGGCGGACGTCGTCGCGGTAGCGACGACGGACACCGAGACGAGCACGTGACACCACCGCCACCCCGTCTATCTTAGGGTTACGCGAGTCGAGGCGGACGTCGTCGCGGTAGCGACGACGGACGCCGAGACAAGCACGCGACACCACCGCCACCCTGTCTAACTTAGGGTTACGCGTGTCGAGGCGGACGTCGTCGCGGTAGCGACGACGGACGCCGAGACGAGCACGTGACACCACCGCCACCCTGTCTAAATCAGGGTTACGCGAGTCGAGGCTGACGTCGTCGCGGTAGCGATGACGGATGCCGAGGCGAGCACGTGACACCACCGCCACCCTGTATATCTTAGCGTTACGCGAGTCGAGGCGGACGTCATCGCGGTAGCGACGACGGACGCCGAGACGAGCACGTGACACCACCGCCACCCTGTCTAACTTAGTGTTACGCGAGTCGAGGCAGACGTCGAAACGAGCACGTGACACCACTGCCACCCTGTCTAACTTAGGGTTACGCGAGTCGAGGCGGACGTCTTTGCGGTAGCGACGACGGACGCCGAGACGAGCACGTGACACCACTGCCACCCTGTCTATCTTAGGGTTACGCGAGTCGAGGCGGACGTCGTCGCGGTAGCGACGACGGACGCCGAGACGAGCACGTGACAACACTGCCACCCTGGCTAACTTAGGGTTACGCGAGTCGAGGCAGACGTCGTCGCGGTAGCGACGACGGATGCCGAGACGAGCACGTGACACCACTGCCACCCTGTCTAACTTAGGGTTACGCAAGTCGAGGCGGACGTCATCGCGGTAGCGACGACGGACGCCGAGACGAGCACGTGACACCACCGAAACCCTGTTTATCCTAGGGTTACGCTAGTCGAGGCGGACGTCGTCGCGGTAGCGACGACGGACACCGAGACCAGCACGTGACACCACCGCCACCCTGTCTATCTTAGGGTTACGCGAGTCGAGGCGGACGTCGTCGCGGTAGCGACGACGGACGCCGAGACGAGCACGCGACACCACCGCCACCCTGTCTAACTTAGGGTTACGCGTGTCGAGGCGGACGTCGTCGCGGTAGCGACGACGGACGCCGAGACGAGCACGTGACACCACCGCCACCCTGTCTAACTTAGGGTTATGCGAGTCGAGGCGGACGTCGTCGCGGTAGCGACGACGGACGCCGAGACGAGCACGTGACACCACCGCCACCCTGTTTATCCTAGGGTTACGCGAGTCGAGGCGGACGTCGTCGCGGTAGCGACGACAGACGCCTAGACGAGCACGTGACACCACTGCCACCCTGGCTATCTTAGTGTTACGCGAGTCGAGGCGGACGTCGTCGCGGTAGCGACGACGGACACCGAGACGAGCACGTGACACCACCGCCACCCCGTCTATCTTAGGGTTACGCGAGTCGAGGCGGACGTCGTCGCGGTAGCGACGACGGACGCCGAGACAAGCACGCGACACCACCGCCACCCTGTCTAACTTAGGGTTACGCGTGTCGAGGCGGACGTCGTCGCGGTAGCGACGACGGACGCCGAGACGAGCACGTGACACCACCGCCACCCTGTCTAAATCAGGGTTACGCGAGTCGAGGCTGACGTCGTCGCGGTAGCGATGACGGATGCCGAGGCGAGCACGTGACACCACCGCCACCCTGTATATCTTAGCGTTACGCGAGTCGAGGCGGACGTCATCGCGGTAGCGACGACGGACGCCGAGACGAGCACGTGACACCACCGCCACCCTGTCTAACTTAGGGTTACGCGAGTCGAGGCAGACGTCGAAACGAGCACGTGACACCACTGCCACCCTGTCTAACTTAGGGTTACGCGAGTCGAGGCGGACGTCTTTGCGGTAGCGACGCCGGACGCCGAGACGAGCACGTGACACCACTGCCACCCTGTCTATCTTAGGGTTACGCGAGTCGAGGCGGACGTCGTCGCGGTAGCGACGACGGACGCCGAGACGAGCACGTGACAACACTGCCACCCTGGCTAACTTAGGGTTACGCGAGTCGAGGCAGACGTCGTCGCGGTAGCGACGACGGATGCCGAGACGAGCACGTGACACCACTGCCACCCTGTCTAACTTAGGGTTACGCAAGTCGAGGCGGACGTCATCGCGGTAGCGACGACGGACGCCGAGACGAGCACGTGACACCACCGAAACCCTGTTTATCCTAGGGTTACGCTAGTCGAGGCGGACGTCGTCGCGGTAGCGACGACGGACACCGAGACCAGCACGTGACACCACCGCCACCCTGTCTATCTTAGGGTTACGCGAGTCGAGGCGGACGTCGTCGCGGTAGCGACGACGGACGCCGAGACGAGCACGCGACACCACCGCCACCCTGTCTA
Source organism: Elymus sibiricus (assembly GCA_039707655.1). Lineage (NCBI taxonomy): Eukaryota > Viridiplantae > Streptophyta > Magnoliopsida > Poales > Poaceae > Elymus > Elymus sibiricus. Next base: position 192,423,628 of record CM077676.1, on the reverse strand, counting down.
ACTTAGGGTTACGCGTGTCGAGGCGGACGTCGTCGCGGTAGCGACGACGGACGCCGAGACGAGCACGTGACACCACCGCCACCCTGTCTAACTTAGGGTTATGCGAGTCGAGGCGGACGTCGTCGCGGTAGCGACGACGGACGCCGAGACGAGCACGTGACACCACCGCCACCCTGTTTATCCTAGGGTTACGCGAGTCGAGGCGGACGTCGTCGCGGTAGCGACGACAGACGCCTAGACGAGCACGTGACAACACTGCCACCCTGGCTAAATCAGGGTTACGCGAGTCGAGGCTGACGTCGTCGCGGTAGCGATGACGGATGCCGAGGCGAGCACGTGACACCACCGCCACCCTGTATATCTTAGCGTTACGCGAGTCGAGGCGGACGTCATCGCGGTAGCGACGACGGACGCCGAGACGAGCACGTGACACCACCGCCACCCTGTCTAACTTAGGGTTACGCGAGTCGAGGCAGACGTCGAAACGAGCACGTGACATCACTGCCACCCTGTCTAACTTAGGGTTACGCGAGTCGAGGCGGACGTCTTTGCGGTAGCGACGACGGACGCCGAGACGAGCACGTGACACCACTGCCACCCTGTCTATCTTAGGGTTACGCGAGTCGAGGCGGACGTCGTCGCGGTAGCGACGACGGACGCCGAGACGAGCACGTGACAACACTGCCACCCTGGCTAACTTAGGGTTACGCGAGTCGAGGCAGACGTCGTCGCGGTAGCGACGACGGATGCCGAGACGAGCACGTGACACCACTGCCACCCTGTCTAACTTAGGGTTACGCAAGTCGAGGCGGACGTCATCGCGGTAGCGACGACGGACGCCGAGACGAGCACGTGACACCACCGAAACCCTGTTTATCCTAGGGTTACGCTAGTCGAGGCGGACGTCGTCGCGGTAGCGACGACGGACACCGAGACCAGCACGTGACACCACCGCCACCCTGTCTATCTTAGGGTTACGCGAGTCGAGGCGGACGTCGTCGCGGTAGCGACGACGGACGCCGAGACGAGCACGCGACACCACCGCCACCCTGTCTAACTTAGGGTTACGCGTGTCGAGGCGGACGTCGTCGCGGTAGCGACGACGGACGCCGAGACGAGCACGTGACACCACCGCCACCCTGTCTAACTTAGGGTTATGCGAGTCGAGGCGGACGTCGTCGCGGTAGCGACGACGGACGCCGAGACGAGCACGTGACACCACCGCCACCCTGTTTATCCTAGGGTTACGCGAGTCGAGGCGGACGTCGTCGCGGTAGCGACGACAGACGCCTAGACGAGCACGTGACACCACTGCCACCCTGGCTATCTTAGTGTTACGCGAGTCGAGGCGGACGTCGTCGCGGTAGCGACGACGGACGCCGAGACGAGCACGCGACACCACCGCCACCCTGTCTAACTTAGGGTTACGCGTGTCGAGGCGGACGTCGTCGCGGTAGCGACGACGGACGCCGAGACGAGCACGTGACACCACCGCCACCCTGTCTAAATTAGGGTTACGCGAGTCGAGGCTGACGTCGTCGCGGAAGCGATGACGGATGCCGAGACGAGCACGTGACTTCACCGCCACCCTATTTAACTTAGGGTTAGCGAGTCGAGGCGGACGTCGTCGCGGTAGCGACGACCGACGCCGAGACGAGCACGTGACACCACCGCCACCCTGTCTAACTTAGGGTTACGCGAGTCGAGGCAGACGTCGAAACGAGCACGTGACACCACTGCCACCCAGTCTAACTTAGGGTTACGCGAGTCGAGGCGGACGTCTTTGCGGTAGCGACGACGGACGCCGAGATGAGCACGTGACACCACCGCCACCCTATCTATCTTAGCGTTACGCGAGTCGAGGCGAACGTCGTCGCGGTAGCGACGACGGACGCCGAGACGAGCACGTGACACCACCGCCACCCTGTCTATCTTAGCGTTACGCGAGTCGAGGCGGACGTCGTCGCGGTAGCGACGACGGACGCCGAGACGAGCACGTGACACCACCGCTACCCTGTATAACTTAGGGTTGAGCGAGTCGAGGCGGACGTCGTCGCGGTAGCGACGACGGACGCCGAGACGAGCACGTGACAACACCGCCACCCTGTCTATCTTAGGTTTACGCGAGTCAAGGCGGACGTCGTCGCGGTAGCGACGACGGACGCCGAGACGAGCACGTGACACCACTGCCACCCTGTCTATCTTAGGGTTAGGCGAGTCGAGGCGGACGTCGTCGCGGTAGCGACGGCGGACACCGAGACGAGCATGTGACACCACCGCCACCCTGTCTAACTTAGGGTTATGCGAGTCGAGGCGGACGTCGTCGCGGTAGCGACGACGGACGCCGAGACGAGCACGTGACACCACCGCCACCCTGTTTATCCTAGGGTTACGCGAGTCGAGGCGGACGTCGTCGCGGTAGCGACGACAGACGCCTAGACGAGCACGTGACACCACTGCCACCCTGGCTATCTTAGTGTTACGCGAGTCGAGGCGGACGTCGTCGCGGTAGCGACGACGGACACCGAGACGAGCACGTGACACCACCGCCACCCTGTCTATCTTAGGGTTACGCGAGTCGAGGCGGACGTCGTCGCGGTAGCGACGACGGACGCCGAGACAAGCACGCAACACCACCGCCACCCTGTCTAACTTAGGGTTACGCGTGTCGAGGCGGACGTCGTCGCGGTAGCGACGATGGACGACGAGACGAGCACGTGACACCACCGCCACCCTGTCTAAATTAGGGTTACGCGATTCGAGGCTGACGTCGTCGCGGTAGCGATGACGGATGCCGAGGCGAGCACGTGACACCACCGCCACCCTGTATATCTTAGCGTTACGCGAGTCGAGGCGGACGTCATCGCGGTAGCGACGACGGACGCCGAGACGAGCACGTGACACCACCGCCACCCTGTCTATCTTAGGTTTACGTGAGTCAAGGCGGACGTCATCGCGGTAGCGACAACGGACGCCGAGACGAGCACGTGACACCACTGCCACCCTGTCTATCTTAGGGTTAGGCGAGTCGAGGCGGACGTCGTCGCGGTAGCGACGGCGGACGCCGAGACGAGCACGTGACACCACCGCCACCCTGTCTAACTTAGGGTTATGCGAGTCGATGCGGACGTCGTCGCGGTAGCGACGACGGACGCCGAGACGAGCACGTGACACCACCGCCACCCTGTTTATCCTAGGGTTACGCGAGTCGAGGCGGACGTCGTCGCGGTAGCGACGACAGACGCCTAGACGAGCACGTGACACCACTGCCACCCTGGCTATCTTAGTGTTACGCGAGTCGAGGCGGACGTCGTCGCGGTAGCGACGACGGACACCGAGACCAGCACGTGACACCACCGCCACCCTGTCTATCTTAGGGTTACGCGAGTCGAGGCGGACGTCGTCGCGGTAGCGACGACGGACGCCGAGACGAGCACGCGACACCACCGCCACCCTGTCTAACTTAGGGTTACGCGTGTCGAGGCGGACGTCGTCGCGGTAGCGACGACGGACGCCGAGACGAGCACGTGACACCACCGCCACCCTGTCTAAATTAGGGTTACACGAGTCGAGGCTGACGTCGTCGCGGTAGCGAAGACGGATGCCGAGACGAGCACGTGACTTCACCGCCACCCTATTTAACTTAGGGTTAGCGAGTCGAGGCGGACGTCGTCGCGGTAGCGACGACGGACGCCGAGACGAGCACGTGACACCACGGCCACCCTGTCTATCTTAGCGTTACGCGAGTCGAGGCGGACGTCGTCGCGGTAGCGACGACGGACGCCGAGACGAGCACGTGACACCACCGCCACCCTGTCTAACTTAGGGTTACGCGAGTCGAGGCGGACGTCGTCGCGGTAGCGACGACGGACGCCGAGACGAGCACGTGACACCAATGCCACCCTGTCTAACTTAGGGTTACGCGAGTCGAGGCGGACGTCGTCGCGGTAGCGACGACGGACGCCGAGACGAGCACGGGACAACACCGCCACCCTGTTTATCTTAGGGTTACGCGAGTCAAGGCAGACGTCGTCGCGGTAGCGACGACGGACGCCGAGACGAGCACGTGACACCACTGCCACCCTGTCCATCTTAGGGTTACGCGAGTCGATGCGGACGTCATCGCGGTAGCGACAACGGACGCCGAGACGAGCACGTGACACCACTGCCACCCTGTCTATCTTAGGGTTAGGCGAGTCGAGGCGGACGTCGTCGCGGTAGCGACGGCGGACGCCGAGACGAGCTCGTGACACCACCGCCACCCTGTCTAACTTAGGGTTATGTGAGTCGATGCGGACGTCGTCGCGGTAGCGACGACGGACGCCGAGACGAGCACGTGACACCACCGCCACCCTGTTTATCCTAGGGTTACGCGAGTCGAGGCGGACGTCATCGCGGTAGCGACGACAGACGCCTAGACGAGCACGTGACACCACTGCCACCCTGGCTATCTTAGTGTTACGCGAGTCGAGGCGGACGTCGTCGCGGTAGCGACGACGGACACCGAGACCAGCACATGACACCACCGCCACCCTGTCTATCTTATGGTTACGCGAGTCGAGGCGGACGTCGTCGCGGTAGCGACGACGGACGCCGAGACGAGCACGCGACACCACCGCCACCCTGTCTAACTTAGGGTTACGCGTGTCGAGGCGGACGTCGTCGCGGTAGCGACGACGGACGCCGAGACGAGCACGTGACACCACCGCCACCCTGTCTAAATTAGGGTTACACGAGTCGAGGCTGACGTCGTCGCGGTAGCGATGACGGATGCCGAGACGAGCACGTGACTTCACCGCCACCCTATTTAACTTAGGGTTAGCGAGTCGAGGCGGACGTCGTCGCGGTAGCGACGGCGGACGCCGAGACGAGCATGTGACACCACCGCCACCCTGTCTAACTTAGGGTTATGCGAGTCGAGGCGGACGTCGTCGCGGTAGCGACGACGGACGCCGAGACGAGCACGTGACACCACCGCCACCCTGTTTATCCTAGGGTTACGCGAGTCGAGGCGGACGTCGTCGCGGTAGCGACGACAGACGCCTAGACGAGCACGTGACACCACTGCCACCCTGGCTATCTTAGTGTTACGCGAGTCGAGGCGGACGTCGTCGCGGTAGCGGCGACGGACACCGAGACGAGCACGTGACACCACCGCCACCCTGTCTATCTTAGGGTTACGCGAGTCGAGGCGGACGTCGTCGCGGTAGCGACGACGGACGCCGAGACAAGCACGCAACACCACCGCCACCCTGTCTAACTTAGGGTTACGCGTGTCGAGGTGGACGTCGTCGCGGTAGCGACGATGGACGACGAGACGAGCACGTGACACCACCGCAACCCTGTCTAAATTAGGGTTACGCGATTCGAGGCTGACGTCGTCGCGGTAGCGATGACGGATGCCGAGGCGAGCACGTGACACCACCGCCACCCTGTATATCTTAGCGTTACGCGAGTCGAGGCGGACGTCATCGCGGTAGCGACGACGGACGCCGAGACGAGCACGTGACACCACCGCCACCCTGTCTATCTTAGGTTTACGTGAGTCAAGGCGGACGTCATCGCGGTAGCGACAACGGACGCCGAGACGAGCACGTGACACCACTGCCACCCTGTCTATATTAGGGTTAGGCGAGTCGAGGCGGACGTCGTCGCGGTAGCGACGGCGGACGCCGAGACGAGCACGTGACACCACCGCCACCCTGTCTAACTTAGGGTTATGCGAGTCGATGCGGACGTCGTCGCGGTAGCGACGACGGACGCCGAGACGAGCACGTGACACCACCGCCACCCTGTTTATCCTAGGGTTACGCGAGTCGAGGCGGACGTCGTCGCGGTAGCGACGACAGACGCCTAGACGAGCACGTGACACCACTGCCACCCTGGCTATCTTAGTGTTACGCGAGTCGAGGCGGACGTCGTCGCGGTAGCGACGACGGACACCGAGACCAGCACGTGACACCACCGCCACCCTGTCTATCTTAGGGTTACGCGAGTCGAGGCGGACGTCGTCGCGGTAGCGACGACGGACGCCGAGACGAGCACGCGACACCACCGCCACCCTGTCTAACTTAGGGTTACGCGTGTCGAGGCGGACGTCGTCGCGGTAGCGACGACGGACGCCGAGACGAGCACGTGACTCCACCGCCACCCTGTCTAAATTAGGGTTACACAAGTCGAGGCTGACGTCGTCGCGGTAGCGATGACGGATGCCGAGACGAGCACGTGACTTCACCGCCACCCTATTTAACTTAGGGTTAGCGAGTCGAGGCGGACGTCGTCGCGGTAGCGACGACGGACGCCGAGACGAGCACGTGACACCACCGCCACCCTGTCTATCTTAGCGTTACGCGAGTCGAGGCGGACGTCGTCGCGGTAGCGACGACGGACGCCGAGACGAGCACGTGACACCACCGCCACCCTGTCTAACTTAGGGTTACGCGAGTCGAGGCGGACGTCGTCGCGGTAGCGACGACGGACGCCGAGACGAGCACGTGACACCAATGCCACCCTGTCTAACTTAGGGTTACGCGAGTCGAGGCGGACGTCGTCGCGGTAGCGACGACGGACGCCGAGACGAGCACGGGACAACACCGCCACCCTGTCTATCTTAGGGTTACGCGAGTCGAGGCGGACGTCGTCGCGGTAGCGACGACGGACGCCGAGACGAGCACGCGACACCACCGCCACCCTGTCTAACTTAGGGTTACGCGTGTCGAGGCGGACGTCGTCGCGGTAGCGACGACGGACGCCGAGACGAGCACGTGACACCACCGCCACCCTGTCTAAATTAGGGTTACGCGAGTCGAGGCTGACGTCGTCGCGGTAGCGATGACGGATGCCGAGACGAGCACGTGACTTCACCGCCACCCTATTTAACTTAGGGTTAGCGAGTCGAGGCGGACGTCGTCGCGGTAGCGACGACCGACGCCGAGACGAGCACGTGACACCACCGCCACCCTGTCTAACTTAGGGTTACGCGAGTCGAGGCAGACGTCGAAACGAGCACGTGACACCACTGCCACCCTGTCTAACTTAGGGTTACGCGAGTCGAGGCGGACGTCTTTGCGGTAGCGACGACGGACGCCGAGATGAGCACGTGACACCACCGCCACCCTATCTATCTTAGCGTTACGCGAGTCGAGGCGAACGTCGTCGCGGTAGCGACGACGGACGCCGAGACGAGCACGTGACACCACCGCCACCCTGTCTATCTTAGCGTTACGCGAGTCGAGGCGGACGTCGTCGCGGTAGCGACGACGGACGCCGAGACGAGCACGTGACACCACCGCTACCCTGTATAACTTAGGGTTAAGCAAGTCGAGGCGGACGTCGTCGCGGTAGCGACCACGGACGCCGAGACGAGCACGTGACAACACCGCCACCCTGTCTATCTTAGGTTTACGCGAGTCAAGGCGGACGTCGTCGCGGTAGCGACGACGGACGCCGAGACGAGCACGTGACACCACCGCCACCCTGTCTAAATTAGGGTTACGCGATTCGAGGCTGACGTCGTCGCGGTAGCGATGACGGATGCCGAGGCGAGCACGTGACACCACCGCCACCCTGTATATCTTAGCGTTACGCGAGTCGAGGCGGACGTCATCGCGGTAGCGACGACGGACGCCGAGACGAGCACGTGACACCACCGCCACCCTGTCTAACTTAGGGTTACGCGAGTCGAGGCAGACGTCGAAACGAGCACGTGACACCACTGCCACCCTGTCTAACTTAGGGTTACGCGAGTCGAGGCGGACGTCTTTGTGGTAGCGACGACGGACGCCGAGACGAGCACGTGACACCACTGCCACCCTGTCTATCTTAGGGTTACGCGAGTCGAGGCGGACGTCGTCGCGGTAGCGACGACGGACGCCGAGACGAGCACGTGACAACACTGCCACCCTGGCTAACTTAGGGTTACGCGAGTCGAGGCAGACGTCGTCGCGGTAGCGACGACGGATGCCGAGACGAGCACGTGACACCACTGCCACCCTGTCTAACTTAGGGATATGCAAGTCGAGGCGGACGTCATCGCGGTAGCGACGACGGACGCCGAGACGAGCACGTGACACCACCGAAACCCTGTTTATCCTAGGGTTACGCTAGTCGAGGTGGACGTCGTCGCGGTAGCGACGACGGACACCGAGACCAGCACGTGACACCACCGCCACCCTGTCTATCTTAGGGTTACGCGAGTCGAGGCGGACGTCGTCGCGGTAGCGACGACGGACGCCGAGACGAGCACGCGACACCACCGCCACCCTGTCTAACTTAGGGTTACGCGTGTCGAGGCGGACGTCGTCGCGGTAGCGACGACGGACGCCGAGACGAGCACGTGACACCACCGCCACCCTGTCTAAATTAGGGTTACGCGAGTCGAGGCTGACGTCGTCGCGGTAGCGATGACGGATGCCGAGACGAGCACGTGACTTCACCGCCACCCTATTTAACTTAGGGTTAGCGAGTCGAGGCGGACGTCGTCGCGGTAGCGACGACCGACGCCGAGACGAGCACGTGACACCACCGCCACCCTGTCTAACTTAGGGTTACGCGAGTCGAGGCAGACGTCGAAACGAGCACGTGACACCACTGCCACCCTGTCTAACTTAGGGTTACGCGAGTCGAGGCGGACGTCTTTGCGGTAGCGACGACGGACGCCGAGATGAGCACGTGACACCACCGCCACCCTATCTATCTTAGCGTTACGCGAGTCGAGGCGAACGTCGTCGCGGTAGCGACGACGGACGCCGAGACGAGCACGTGACACCACCGCCACCCTGTCTATCTTAGCGTTACGCGAGTCGAGGCGGACGTCGTCGCGGTAGCGACGACGGACGCCGAGACGAGCACGTGACACCACCGCTACCCTGTATAACTTAGGGTTAAGCAAGTCGAGGCGGACGTCGTCGCGGTAGCGACGACGGACGCCGAGACGAGCACGTGACAACACCGCCACCCTGTCTATCTTAGGTTTACGCGAGTCAAGGCGGACGTCGTCGTGGTAGCGACGACGGACGCCGAGACGAGCACGTGACACCACCGCCACCCTGTCTATCTTAGCGTTACGCGAGTCGAGGCGGACGTCGTCGCGGTAGCGACGACGGACGCCGAGACGAGCACGTGACACCACCGCTACCCTGTCTAACTTAGGGTTAAGCGAGTCGAGGCGGACGTCGTCGCGGTAGCGACGACGGACGCCGAGACGAGCACGTGACACCACTGCCACCCTGTCTATCTTAGGGTTAGGCGAGTCGAGGCGGACGTCGTCGCGGTAGCGACGGCGGACGCCGAGACGAGCACGTGACACCACCGCCACCCTGTCTAACTTAGGGTTATGCGAGTCGAGGCGGACGTCGTCGCGGTAGCGACGACGGACGCCGAGACGAGCACGTGACACCACCGCCACCCTGTTTATCCTAGGGTTACGCGAGTCGAGGCGGACGTCATCGCGGTAGCGACGACAGACGCCTAGACGAGCACGTGACACCACTGCCACCCTGGCTATCTTAGTGTTACGCGAGTCGAGGCGGACGTCGTCGCGGTAGCGACGACGGACACCGAGACGAGCACGTGACACCACCGCCACCCTGTCTATCTTAGGGTTACGCGAGTCGAGGCGGACGTCGTCGCGGTAGCGACGACGGACGCCGAGACAAGCACGCGACACCACCGCCACCCTGTCTAACTTAGGGTTACGCGTGTCGAGGCGGACGTCGTCGCGGTAGCGACGATGGACGCCGAGACGAGCACGTGACACCACCGCCACCCTGTCTAAATTAGGGTTACGCGAGTCGAGGCTGACGTCGTCGCGGTAGCGATGACGGATGCCGAGGCGAGCACGTGACACCACCGCCACCCTGTATATCTTAGCGTTACGCGAGTCGAGGCGGACGTCATCGCGGTAGCGACGACGGACGCCGAGACGAGCACGTGACACCACCGCCACCCTGTTTATCCTAGGGTTACGCGAGTCGAGGCGGACGTCATCGCGGTAGCGACGACAGACGCCTAGACGAGCACGTGACACCACTGCCACCCTGGCTATCTTAGTGTTACGCGAGTCGAGGCGGACGTCGTCGCGGTAGCGACGACGGACACCGAGACGAGCACGTGACACCACCGCCACCCTGTCTATCTTAGGGTTACGCGAGTCGAGGCGGACGTCGTCGCGGTAGCGACGACGGACGCCGAGACAAGCACGCGACACCACCGCCACCCTGTCTAACTTAGGGTTACGCGTGTCGAGGCGGACGTCGTCGCGGTAGCGACGATGGACGCCGAGACGAGCACGTGACACCACCGCCACCCTGTCTAAATTAGGGTTACGCGAGTCGAGGCTGACGTCGTCGCGGTAGCGATGACGGATGCCGAGGCGAGCACGTGACACCACCGCCACCCTGTATATCTTAGCGTTACGCGAGTCGAGGCGGACGTCATCGCGGTAGCGACGACGGACGCCGAGACGAGCACGTGACACCACCGCCACCCTGTCTAACTTAGGGTTACGCGAGTCGAGGCAGACGTCGAAACGAGCACGTGACACCACTGCCACCCTGTCTAACTTAGGGTTACGCGAGTCGAGGCGGACGTCTTTGCGGTAGCGACGACGGACGCCGAGACGAGCACGTGACACCACTGCCACCCTGTCTATCTTAGGGTTACGCGAGTCGAGGCGGACGTCGTCGCGGTAGCGACGACGGACGCCGAGACGAGCACGCGACACCACCGCCACCCTGTCTAACTTAGGGTTACGCGTGTCGAGGCGGACGTCGTCGCGGTAGCGACGACGGACGCCGAGACGAGCACGTGACACCACCGCCACCCTGTCTAAATTAGGGTTACGCGAGTCGAGGCTGACGTCGTCGCGGTAGCGATGACGGATGCCGAGACGAGCACGTGACACCACCGCCACCCTGTCTATCTTAGGGTTACGCGAGTCGAGGCGGACGTCGTCGCGGTAGCGACGACGGACGCCGAGACGAGCACGCGACACCACCGCCACCCTGTCTAACTTAGGGTTACGCGTGTCGAGGCGGACGTCGTCGCGGTAGCGACGACGGACGCCGAGACGAGCACGTGACACCACCGCCACCCTGTCTAAATTAGGGTTACGCGAGTCGAGGCTGACGTCGTCGCGGTAGCGATGACGGATGCCGAGACGAGCACGTGACTTCACCGCCACCCTATTTAACTTAGGGTTAGCGAGTCGAGGCGGACGTCGTCGCGGTAGCGACGACCGACGCCGAGACGAGCACGTGACACCACCGCCACCCTGTCTAACTTAGGGTTACGCGAGTCGAGGCAGACGTCGAAACGAGCACGTGACACCACTGCCACCCTGTCTAACTTCGGGTTATGCGAGTCTAGGCGGACGTCTTTGCGGTAGCGACGACGGACGCCGAGATGAGCACGTGACACCACCGCCACCCTATCTATCTTAGCGTTACGCGAGTCGAGGCGAACGTCGTCGCGGTAGCGACGACGGACGCCGAGACGAGCACGTGACACCACCGCCACCCTGTCTATCTTAGCGTTACGCGAGTCGAGGCGGACGTCGTCGCGGTAGCGACGACGGACGCCGAGACGAGCACGTGACACCACCGCTACCCTGTATAACTTAGGGTTAAGCAAGTCGAGGCGGACGTCGTCGCGGTAGCGACGACGGACGCCGAGACGAGCACGTGACAACACCGCCACCCTGTCTATCTTAGGTTTACGCGAGTCAAGGCGGACGTCGTCGCGGTAGCGACGACGGACGCCGAGACGAGCACGTGACACCACCGCCACCCTGTCTATCTTAGCGTTACGCGAGTCGAGGCGGACGTCGTCGCGGTAGCGACGACGGACGCCGAGACGAGCACGTGACACCACCGCTACCCTGTCTAACTTAGGGTTAAGCGAGTCGAGGCGGACGTCGTCGCGGTAGCGACGACGGACGCCGAGACGAGCACGTGACACCACTGCCACCCTGTCTATCTTAGGGTTAGGCGAGTCGAGGCGGACGTCGTCGCGGTAGCGACGGCGGACGCCGAGACGAGCACGTGACACCACCGCCACCCTGTCTAACTTAGGGTTATGCGAGTCGAGGCGGACGTCGTCGCGGTAGCGACGACGGACGCCGAGACGAGCACGTGACACCACCGCCACCCTGTTTATCCTAGGGTTACGCGAGTCGAGGCGGACGTCGTCGCGGTAGCGACGACAGACGCCTAGACGAGCACGTGACACCACTGCCACCCTGGCTATCTTAGTGTTACGCGAGTCGAGGCGGACGTCGTCGCGGTAGCGACGACGGACACCGAGATGAGCACGTGACACCACCGCCACCCTGTCTATCTTAGGGTTACGCGAGTCGAGGCGGACGTCGTCGCGGTAGCGACGACGGACGCCGAGACAAGCACGCCACACCACCGCCACCCTGTCTAACTTAGGGTTACGCGTGTCGAGGCGGACGTCGTCGCGGTAGCGACGATGGACGCCGAGACGAGCACGTGACACCACCGCCACCCTGTCTAAATTAGGGTTACGCGAGTCGAGGCTGACGTCGTCGCGGTAGCGATGACGGATGCCGAGGCGAGCACGTGACACCACCGCCACCCTGTATATCTTAGCGTTACGCGAGTCGAGGCGGACGTCATCGCGGTAGCGACGACGGACGCCGAGACGAGCACGTGACACCACCGCCACCCTGTCTAACTTAGGGTTACGCGAGTCGAGGCAGACGTCGAAACGAGCACGTGACACCACTGCCACCCTGTCTAACTTAGGGTTACGCGAGTCGAGGCGGACGTATTTGCGGTAGCGACGACGGACGCCGAGACGAGCACGTGACACCACTGCCACCCTGTCTATCTTAGGGTTACGCGAGTCGAGGCGGACGTCGTCGCGGTAGCGACGACGGACGCCGAGACGAGCACGTGACAACACTGCCACCCTGGCTAACTTAGGGTTACGCGAGTCGAGGCAGACGTCGTCGCGGTAGCGACGACGGATGCCGAGACGAGCACGTGACACCACTGCCACCCTGTCTCACTTAGGGTTACGCAAGTCGAGGCGGACGTCATCGCGGTAGCGACGACGGACGCCGAGACGAGCACGTGACACCACCGAAACCCTGTTTATCCTAGGGTTACGCTAGTCGAGGCGGACGTCGTCGCGGTAGCGACGACGGACACCGAGACCAGCACGTGACACCACCGCCACCCTGTCTATCTTAGGGTTACGCGAGTCGAGGCGGACGTCGTCGCGGTAGCGACGACGGACGCCGAGACGAGCACGCGACACCACCGCCACCCTGTCTAACTTAGGGTTACGCGTGTCGAGGCGGACGTCGTCGCGGTAGCGACGACGGACGCCGAGACGAGCACGTGACACCACCGCCACCCTGTCTAAATTAGGGTTACGCGAGTCGAGGCTGACGTCGTCGCGGTAGCGATGACGGATGCCGAGACGAGCACGTGACTTCACCGCCACCCTATTTAACTTAGGGTTAGCGAGTCGAGGCGGACGTCGTCGCGGTAGCGACGACCGACGCCGAGACGAGCACGTGACACCACCGCCACCCTGTCTAACTTAGGGTTACGCGAGTCGAGGCAGACGTCGAAACGAGCACGTGACACCACTGCCACCCAGTCTAACTTAGGGTTATGCGAGTCGAGGCGGACGTCTTTGCGGTAGCGACGACGGACGCCGAGACGAGCACGTGACACCACCGCCACCCTATCTATCTTAGCGTTACGCGAGTCGAGGCGAACGTCGTCGCGGTAGCGACGACGGACGCCGAGACGAGCACGTGACACCACCGCCACCCTGTCTATCTTAGCGTTACGCGAGTCGAGGCGGACGTCGTCGCGGTAGCGACGACGGACGCCGAGACGAGCACGTGACACCACTGCTACCCTGTATAACTTAGGGTTAAGCGAGTCGAGGCGGACGTCGTCGCGGTAGCGACGACGGACGCCGAGACGAGCACGTGACAACACCGCCACCCTGTCTATCTTAGGTTTACGCGAGTCAAGGCGGACGTCGTCGCGGTAGCGACGACGGACGCCGAGACGAGCACGTGACACCACTGCCACCCTGTCTATCTTAGGGTTAGGCGAGTCGAGGCGGACGTCGTCGCGGTAGCGACGGCGGACGCCGAGACGAGCATGTGACACCACCGCCACCCTGTCTAACTTAGGGTTATGCGAGTCGAGGCGGACGTCGTCGCGGTAGCGACGACGGACGCTGAGACGAGCACGTGACACCACCGCCACCCTGTTTATCCTAGGGTTACGCGAGTCGAGGCGGACGTCGTCGCGGTAGCGACGACAGACGCCTAGACGAGCACGTGACACCACTGCCACCCTGGCTATCTTAGTGTTACGCGAGTCGAGGCGGACGTCGTCGCGGTAGCGACGACGGACACCGAGACGAGCACGTGACACCACCGCCACCCTGTCTATCTTAGGGTTACGCGAGTCGAGGCGGACGTCGTCGCGGTAGCGACGACGGACGCCGAGACAAGCACGCAACACCACCGCCACCCTGTCTAACTTAGGGTTACGCGTGTCGAGGCGGACGTCGTCGCGGTAGCGACGATGGACGACGAGACGAGCACGTGACACCACCGCCACCCTGTCTAAATTAGGGTTACGCGATTCGAGGCTGACGTCGTCGCGGTAGCGATGACGGATGCCGAGGCGAGCACGTGACACCACCGCCACCCTGTATATCTTAGCGTTAAGCGAGTCGAGGCGGACGTCATCGCGGTAGCGACGACGGACGCCGAGACGAGCACGTGACACCACCGCCACCCTGTCTAACTTAGGGTTACGCGAGTCGAGGCAGACGTCGAAACGAGTACGTGACACCACTGCCACCCTGTCTAACTTAGGGTTACGCGAGTCGAGGCGGACGTCTTTGCGGTAGCGACGACGGACGCCGAGACGAGCACGTGACACCACTGCCACCCTGTCTATCTTAGGGTTACGCGAGTCGAGGCGGACGTCGTCGCGGTAGCGACGACGGACGCCGAGACGAGCACGTGACAACACTGCCACCCTGGCTAACTTAGGGTTACGCGAGTCGAGGCAGACGTCGTCGCGGTAGCGACGACGGATGCCGAGACGAGCACGTGACACCACTGCCACCCTGTCTAACTTAGGGATACGCAAGTCGAGGCGGACGTCATCGCGGTAGCGACGACGGACGCCGAGACGAGCACGTGACACCACCGAAACCCTGTTTATCCTAGGGTTACGCTAGTCGAGGCGGACGTCGTCACTGTAGCGACGACGGACACCGAGACCAGCACGTGACACCACCGCCACCCTGTCTACCTTAGGGTTACGCGAGTCGAGGCGGACGTCGTCGCGGTAGCGACGACGGACGCCGAGACGAGCACGCGACACCACCGCCACCCTGTCTAACTTAGGGTTACGCGTGTCGAGGCGGACGTCGTCGCGGTAGCGACGACGGACGCCGAGACGAGCACGTGACACCACCGCCACCCTGTCTAAATTAGGGTTACGCGAGTCGAGGCTGACGTCGTCGCGGTAGCGATGACGGATGCCGAGACGAGCACGTGACTTCACCGCCACCCTATTTAACTTAGGGTTAGCGAGTCGAGGCGGACGTCGTCGCGGTAGCGACGACCGACGCCGAGACGAGCACGTGACACCACCGCCACCCTGTCTAACTTAGGGTTACGCGAGTCGAGGCAGACGTCGAAACGAGCACGTGACACCACTGCCACCCTGTCTAACTTAGGGTTACGCGAGACGAGGCGGACGTCTTTGCGGTAGCGACGACGGACGCCGAGATGAGCACGTGACACCACCGCCACCCTATCTATCTTAGCGTTACGCGAGTCGAGGCGAACGTCGTCGCGGTAGCGACGACGGACGCCGAGACGAGCACGTGACACCACCGCCACCCTGTCTATCTTAGCGTTACGCGAGTCGAGGCGGACGTCGTCGCGGTAGCGACGACGGACGCCGAGACGAGCACGTGACACCACCGCTACCCTGTATAACTTAGGGTTAAGCAAGTCGAGGCGGACGTCGTCGCGGTAGCGACGACGGACGCCGAGAAGAGCACGTGACAACACCGCCACCCTGTCTATCTTAGGTTTACGCGAGTCAAGGCGGACGTCGTCGCGGTAGCGACGACGGACGCCGAGACGAGCACGTGACACCACTGCCACCCTGTCTATCTTAGGGTTAGGCGAGTCGAGGCGGACGCCGAGACGAGCACGTGACACCACCGCCAACCTGTCTAACTTAGGGTTATGCGAGTCGAGGCGGACGTCGTCGCGGTAGCGACGACGGACGCCGAGACGAGCACGTGACACCACCGCCACCCTGTTTATCCTAGGGTTACGCGAGTCGAGGCGGACGTCGTCGCGGTAGCGACGACAGACGCCTAGACGAGCACGTGACACCACTGCCACCCTGGCTATCTTAGTGTTACGCGAGTCGAGGCGGACGTCGTCGCGGTAGCGACGACGGACACCGAGACGAGCACGTGACACCACCGCCACCCTGTCTATCTTAGGGTTACGCGAGTCGAGGCGGACGTCGTCGCGGTAGCGACGACGGACGCCGAGACAAGCACGCGACACCACCGCCACCCTGTCTAACTTAGGGTTACGCGTGTCGAGGCGGACGTCGTCGCGGTAGCGACGATGGACGCCGAGACGAGCACGTGACACCACCGCCACCCTGTCTAAATTAGGATTACGCGAGTCGAGGCTGACGTCGTCGCGGTAGCGATGACGGATGCCGAGGCGAGCACGTGACACCACCGCCACCCTGTATATCTCAGCGTTACGCGAGTCGAGGCGGACGTCATTGCGGTAGCGACGACGGACGCCGAGACGAGCACGTGACACCACCGCCACCCTGTCTAACTTAGGGTTACGCGAGTCGAGGCAGACGTCGAAACGAGCACGTGACACCACTGCCACCCTGTCTAACTTAGGGTTACGCGAGTCGAGGCGGACGTCTTTGCGGTAGCGACGACGGACGCCGAGACGAGCACGTGACACCACTGCCACCCTGTCTATCTTAGGGTTACGCGAGTCGAGGCGGACGTCGTCGCGGTAGCGACGACGGACGCCGAGACGAGCACGTGACAACACTGCCACCCTGGCTAACTTAGGGTTATGCGAGTCGAGGCAGACGTCGTCGCGGTAGCGACGACGGATGCCGAGACGAGCACGTGACACCACTGCCACCCTGTCTAACTTAGGGTTACGCAAGTCGAGGCGGACGTCATCGCGGTAGCGACGACGGACGCCGAGACGAGCACGTGACACCACCGAAACCCTGTTTATCCTAGGGTTACGCTAGTCGAGGCGGACGTCGTCGCGGTAGCGACGACGGACACCGAGACCAGCACGTGACACCACCGCCACCCTGTCTATCTTAGGGTTACGCGAGTCGAGGCGGACGTCGTCGCGGTAGCGACGACGGACGCCGAGACGAGCACGCGACACCACCGCCACCCTGTCTAACTTAGGGTTACGCGTGTCGAGGCGGACGTCGTCGCGGTAGCGACGACGGACGCCGAGACGAGCACGTGACACCACCGCCACCCTGTCTAAATTAGGGTTACGCGAGTCGAGGCTGACGTCGTCGCGGTAGCGATGACGGATGCCGAGACGAGCACGTGACTTCACCGCCACCCTATTTAACTTAGGGTTAGCGAGTCGAGGCGGACGTCGTCGCGGTAGCGACGACCGACGCCGAGACGAGCACGTGACACCAGCGCCACCCTGTCTAACTTAGGGTTAAGCGAGTCGAGGCAGACGTCAAAACGAGCACGTGACACCACTGCCACCCTGTCTAACTTAGGGTTACGCGAGTCGAGGCGGACGTCTTTGCGGTAGCGACGACGGACGCCGAGACGAGCACGTGACAACACCGCCACCCTGTCTATCTTAGGTTTACGCGAGTCAAGGCGGACGTCGTCGCGGTAGCGACGACGGACGCCGAGACGAGCACGTGACACCACTGCCACCCTGTCTATCTTAGGGTTAGGCGAGTCGAGGCGGACGTCGTCGCGGTAGCGACGGCGGACGCCGAGACGAGCACGTGACACCACCGCCACCCTGTCTAACTTAGGGTTATGCGAGTCGAGGCGGACGTCGTCGCGGTAGCGACGACGGACGCCGAGACGAGCACGTGACACCACCGCCACCCTGTTTATCCTAGGGTTACGCGAGTCGAGGCGGACGTCGTCGCGGTAGCGACGACAGACGCCTAGACGAGCACGTGACACCACTGCCACCCTGGCTATCTTAGTGTTACGCGAGTCGAGGCGGACGTCGTCGCGGTAGCGACGACGGACACCGAGACGAGCACGTGACACCACCGCCACCCTGTCTATCTTAGGGTTACGCGAGTCGAGGCGGACGTCGTCGCGGTAGCGACGACGGACGCCGAGACAAGCACGCGACACCACCGCCACCCTGTCTAACTTAGGGTTACGCGTGTCGAGGCGGACGTCGTCGCGGTAGCGACGATGGACGCCGAGACGAGCACGTGACACCACCGCCACCCTGTCTAAATTAGGGTTACGCGAGTCGAGGCTGACGTCGTCGCGGTAGCGATGACGGATGCCGAGGCGAGCACGTGACACCACCGCCACCCTGTATATCTTAGCGTTACGCGAGTCGAGGCGGACGTCATCGCGGTAGCGACGACGGACGCCGAGACGAGCACGTGACACCACCGCCACCCTGTGTAACTTAGGGTTACGCGAGTCGAGGCAGACGTCGAAACGAGCACGTGACACCACTGCCACCCTGTCTAACTTAGGGTTACGCGAGTCGAGGCGGACGTCTTTGCGGTAGCGACGACGGACGCCGAGACGAGCACGTGACACCACTGCCACCCTGTCTATCTTAGGGTTACGCGAGTCGAGGCGGACGTCGTCGCGGTAGCGACGACGGACGCCGAGACGAGCACGTGACAACACTGCCACCCTGGCTAACTTAGGGTTATGCGAGTCGAGGCAGACGTCGTCGCGGTAGCGACGACGGACGCCGAGACGAGCACGTGACACCACCGAAACCCTGTTTATCCTAGGGTTACGCTAGTCGAGGCGGACGTCGTCGCGGTAGCGACGACGGACACCGAGACCAGCACGTGACACCACCGCCACCCTGTCTATCTTAGGGTTACGCGAGTCGAGGCGGACGTCGTCGCGGTAGCGACGACGGACGCCGAGACGAGCACGCGACACCACCGCCACCCTGTCTAACTTAGGGTTACGCGTGTCGAGGCGGACGTCGTCGCGGTAGCGACGACGGACGCCGAGACGAGCACGTGACACCACCGCCACCCTATCTAAATTAGGGTTACGCGAGTCGAGGCTGACGTCGTCGCGGTAGCGATGACGGATGCCGAGACGAGCACGTGACTTCACCGCCACCCTATTTAACTTAGGGTTAGCGAGTCGAGGCGGACGTCGTCGCGGTAGCGACGACCGACGCCGAGACGAGCACGTGACACCACCGCCACCCTGTCTAACTTAGGGTTACGCGAGTCGAGGCAGACGTCGAAACGAGCACGTGACACCACTGCCACCCTGTCTAACTTAGGGTTACGCGAGTCGAGGCGGACGTCTTTGCGGTAGCGACGACGGACGCCGAGATGAGCACGTGACACCACCGCCACCCTATCTATCTTAGCGTTACGCGAGTCGAGGCGAACGTCGTCGCGGTAGCGACGACGGACGCCGAGACGAGCACGTGACACCACCGCCACCCTGTCTATCTTAGCGTTACGCGAGTCGAGGCGGACGTCGTCGCGGTAGCGACGACGGACGCCGAGACGAGCACGTGACACCACCGCTACCCTGTATAACTTAGGGTTAGGCGAGTCGAGGCGGACGTCGTCGCGGTAGCGACGACGGACGCCGAGACGAGCACGTGACACCACTGCCACCCTGTCTATCTTAGGGTTAGGCGAGTCGAGGCGGACGTCGTCGCGGTAGCGACGGCGGACGCCGAGACGAGCACGTGAAACCACCGCCACCCTGTCTAACTTAGGGTTATGCGAGTCGAGGCGGACGTCGTCGCGGTAGCGACGACGGACGCCGAGACAAGCACGTGACACCACCGCCACCCTGTTTATCCTAGGGTTACGCGAGTCGAGGCGGACGTCGTCGCGGTAGCGACGACAGACGCCTTGACGAGCACGTGACACCACTGCCACCCTGGCTATCTTAGTGTTACGCGAGTCGAGGCGGACGTCGTCGCGGTAGCGACGACGGACACCGAGACGAGCACGTGACACCACCGCCACCCTGTCTATCTTAGGGTTACGCGAGTCGAGGCGGACGTCGTCGCGGTAGCGACGACGGACGCCGAGACAAGCACGCGACACCACGGCCACCCTGTCTAACTCAGGGTTACGCGTGTCGAGGCGGACGTCGTCGCGGTAGCGACGACGGACGCCGAGACGAGCACGTGACACCACCGCCACCCTGTCTAAATTAGGGATACGCGAGTCGAGGCTGACGTCGTCGCGGTAGCGATGACGGATGCCGAGGCGCGCACGTGACACCACCGCCACCCTGTCTAACTTAGGGTTACGCGAGTCGAGGCAGACGTCGAAACGAGCACGTGACACCCCTGCCACCCTGTCTAACTTAGGGTTACGCGAGTCGAGGCGGACGTCTTTGCGGTAGCGACGACGGACGCCGAGACGAGCACGTGACACCACCGCTACCCTGTATAACTTAGGGTTAAGCAAGTCGAGGCGGACGTCGTCGCGGTAGCGACGACGGACGCCGAGACGAGCACGTGACAACACCGCCACCCTGTCTATCTTAGGTTTACGCGAGTCAAGGCGGACGTCGTCGCGGTAGCGACGACGGACGCCGAGACGAGCACGTGACACCACTGCCACCCTGTCTATCTTAGGGTTAGGCGAGTCGAGGCGGACGTCGTCGCGGTAGCGACGGCGGACGCCGAGACGAGCACGTGACACCACCGCCACCCTGTCTAACTTAGGGTTATGCGAGTCGAGGCGGACGTCGTCGCGGTAGCGACGACGGACGCCGAGACGAGCACGTGACACCACCGCCACCCTGTTTATCCTAGGGTTAGGCGAGTCGAGGCGGACGTCGTCGCGGTAGCGACGACAGATGCCTAGACGAGCACGTGACACCACTGCCACCCTGGCTATCTTAGTGTTACGCGAGTCGAGGCGAACGTCGTCGCGGTAGCGACGACGGACACCGAGACGAGCACGTGACACCACCGCCACCCTGTCTATCTTAGGGTTACGCGAGTCGAGGCGGACGTCGTCGCGGTAGCGACGACGGACGCCGAGACAAGCACGCGACACCACCGCCACCCTGTCTAACTTAGGGTTACGCGTGTCGAGGCGGACGTCGTCGCGGTAGCGACGATGGACGCCGAGACGAGCACGTGACACCACCGCCACCCTGTCTAAATTAGGGTTACGCAAGTCGAGGTGGACGTCGTCGCGGTAGCGATGACGGATGCCGAGGCGAGCACGTGACACCACCGCCACCCTGTATATCTTAGCGTTACGCGAGTCGAGGCGGACGTCATCGCGGTAGCGACGACGGACGCCGAGACGAGCACGTGACACCACCGCCACCCTGTCTAACATAGGGTTACGCGAGTCGAGGCAGACGTCGAAACGAGCACGTGACACCACTGCCACCCTGTCTAACTTAGGGTTACGCGAGTCGAGGCGGACGTCTTTGCGGTAGCGACGACGGACGCCGAGACGAGCACGTGACACCACTGCCACCCTGTCTATCTTAGGGTTACGCGAGTCGAGGCGGACGTCGTCGCGGTAGCGACGACGGACGCCGAGACGAGCACGTGACAACACTGCCACCCTGGCTAACTTAGGGTTATGCGAGTCGAGGCAGACGTCGTCGCGGTAGCGACGACGGATGCCGAGACGAGCACGTGACACCACTGCCACCCTGTCTAACTTAGGGTTACACAAGTCGAGGCGGACGTCATCGCGGTAGCGACGACGGACGCCGAGACGAGCACGTGACACCACCAAAACCCTGTTTATCCTAGGGTTACGCTAGTCGAGGCGGACGTCATCGCGGTAGCGACGACGGACACCGAGACCAGCACGTGACACCACCGCCACCCTGTCTATCTTAGGGTTACGCGAGTCGAGGCGGACGTCGTCGCGGTAGCGACGACGGACGCCGAGACGAGCACGCGACACCACCGCCACCCTGTCTAACTTAGGGTTACGCGTGTCGAGGCAGACGTCGTCGCGGTAGCGACGACGGACGCCGAGACGAGCACGTGACACCACCGCCACCCTATCTAAATTAGGGTTACGCGAGTCGAGGCTGACGTCGTCGCGGTAGCGATGACGGATGCCGAGACGAGCACGTGACTTCACCGCCACCCTATTTAACTTAGGGTTAGCGAGTCGAGGCGGACGTCGTCGCGGTAGCGACGACCGACGCCGAGACGAGCACGTGACACCACCGCCACCCTGTCTAACTTAGGGTTACGCGAGTCGAGGCAGACGTCGAAACGAGCACGTGACACCACTGCCACCCTGTCTAACTTAGGGTTACGCGAGTCGAGGCGGACGTCTTTGCGGTAGCGACGACGGACGCCGAGATGAGCATGTGACACCACCGCCACCCTATCTATCTTAGCGTTACGCGAGTCGAGGCGAACGTCGTCGCGGTAGCGACGACGGACGCCGAGACGAGCACGTGACACCACCGCCACCCTGTCTATCTTAGCGTTACGCGAGTCGAGGCGGACGTCGTCGCGGTAGCGACGACGGACGCCGAGACGAGCACGTGACACCACCGCTACCCTGTATAACTTAGGGTTAAGCGAGTCGAGGCGGACGTCGTCGCGGTAGCGACGACGGACGCCGAGACGAGCACGTGACAACACCGCCACCCTGTCTATCTTAGGTTTACGCGAGTCAAGGCGGACGTCGTCGCGGTAGCGACGACGGACGCCGAGACGAGCACGTGACACCACTGCCACCCTGTCTATCTTAGGGTTAGGCGAGTCGAGGCGGACGTCGTCGCGGTAGCGACGGCGGACGCCGAGACGAGCACGTGAAACCACCGCCACCCTGTCTAACTTAGGGTTATGCGAGTCGAGGCGGACGTCGTCGCGGTAGCGATGACGGACGCCGAGACAAGCACGTGACACCACCGCCACCCTGTTTATCCTAGGGTTACGCGAGTCGAGGCGGACGTCGTCGCGGTAGCGACGACAGACGCCTTGACGAGCACGTGACACCACTGCCACCCTGGCTATCTTAGTGTTACGCGAGTCGAGGCGGACGTCGTCGCGGTAGCGACGACGGACACCGAGACGAGCACGTGACACCACCGCCACCCTGTCTATCTTAGGGTTACGCGAGTCGAGGCGGACGTCGTCGCGGTAGCGACGACGGACGCCGAGACAAGCACGCGACACCACGGCCACCCTGTCTAACTTAGGGTTACGCGTGTCGAGGCGGACGTCGTCGCGGTAGCGACGACGGACGCCGAGACGAGCACGTGACACCACCGCCACCCTGTCTAAATTAGGGATACGCGAGTCGAGGCTGACGTCGTCGCGGTAGCGATGACGGATGCCGAGGCGAGCACGTGACACCACCGCCACCCTGTCTAACTTAGGGTTACGCGAGTCGAGGCAGACGTCGAAACGAGCACGTGACACCCCTGCCACCCTGTCTAACTTAGGGTTACGCGAGTCGAGGCGGACGTCTTTGCGGTAGCGACGACGGACGCCGAGACGAGCACGTGACACCACCGCTACCCTGTATAACTTAGGGTTAAGCAAGTCGAGGCGGACGTCGTCGCGGTAGCGACGACGGACGCCGAGACGAGCACGTGACAACACCGCCACCCTGTCTATCTTAGGTTTACGCGAGTCAAGGCGGACGTCGTCGCGGTAGCGACGACGGACGCCGAGACGAGCACGTGACACCACTGCCACCCTGTCTATCTTAGGGTTAGGCGAGTCGAGGCGGACGTCGTCGCGGTAGCGACGGCGGACGCCGAGACGAGCACGTGACACCACCGCCACCCTGTTTATCCTAGGGTTAGGCGAGTCGAGGCGGACGTCGTCGCGGTAGCGACGACAGACGCCTAGACGAGCACGTGACACCACTGCCACCCTGGCTATCTTAGTGTTACGCGAGTCGAGGCGAATGTCGTCGCGGTAGCGACGACGGACACCGAGACGAGCACGTGACACCACCGCCACCCTGTCTATCTTAGGGTTACGCGAGTCGAGGCGGACGTCGTCGCGGTAGCGACGACGGACGCCGAGACAAGCACGCGACACCACCGCCACCCTGTCTAACTTAGGGTTACGCGTGTCGAGGCGGACGTCGTCGCGGTAGCGACGATGGACGCCGAGACGAGCACGTGACACCACCGCCACCCTGTCTAAATTAGGGTTACGCGAGTCGAGGTGGACGTCGTCGCGGTAGCGATGACGGATGCCGAGGCGAGCACGTGACACCACCGCCACCCTGTATATCTTAGCGTTACGCGAGTCGAGGCGGACGTCATCGCGGTAGCGACGACGGACGCCGAGACGAGCACGTGACACCACCGCCACCCTGTCTAACTTAGGGTTACGCGAGTCGAGGCAGACGTCGAAACGAGCACGTGACACCACTGCCACCCTGTCTAACTTAGGGTTACGCGAGTCGAGGCGGACGTATTTGCGGTAGCGACGACGGACGCCGAGACGAGCACGTGACACCACTGCCACCCTGTCTATCTTAGGGTTACGCGAGTCGAGGCGGACGTCGTCGCGGTAGCGACGACGGACGCCGAGACGAGCACGTGACAACACTGCCACCCTGTCTAACTTAGGGTTACGCGAGTCGAGGCGGACGTCTTTGCGGTAGCGACGATGGACGCCGAGACGAGCACGTGACACCACTGCCACCCTGTCTATCTTAGGGTTACGCGAGTCGAGGCGGACGTCGTCGCGGTAGCGACGACGGACGCCGAGACGAGCACGTGACAACACTGCCACCCTGGCTAACTTAGGGTTATGCGAGTCGAGGCAGACGTCGTCGCGGTAGCGACGACGGATGCCGAGACGAGCACATGACACCACTGCCACCCTGTCTAACTTAGGGTTACGCAAGTCGAGGCGGACGTCATCGCGGTAGCGACGACGGACGCCGAGACGAGCACGTGACACCACCAAAACCCTGTTTATCCTAGGGTTACGCTAGTCGAGGCGGACGTCGTCGCGGTAGCGACGACGGACACCGAGACCAGCACGTGACACCACCGCCACCCTGTCTATCTTAGGGTTACGCGAGTCGAGGCGGACGTCGTCGCGGTAGCGACGACGGACGCCGAGACGAGCACGCGACACCACTGCCACCCTGTCTAACTTAGGGTTACGCGTGTCGAGGCGGACGTCGTCGCGGTAGCGACGACGGACGCCGAGACGAGCACGTGACACCACCGCCACCCTATCTAAATTAGGGTTACGCGAGTCGAGGCTGACGTCGTCGCGGTAGCGATGACGGATGCCGAGACGAGCACGTGACTTCACTGCCACCCTATTTAACTTAGGGTTAGCGAGTCGAGGCGGACGTCGTCGCGGTAGCGACGACCGACGCCGAGACGAGCACGTGACACCACCGCCACCCTGTCTAACTTAGGGTTACGCGAGTCGAGGCAGACGTCGAAACGAGCACGTGACACCACTGCCACCCTGTCTAACTTAGGGTTACGCGAGTCGAGGCGGACGTCTTTGCGGTAGCGACGACGGACGCCGAGATGAGCACGTGACACCACCGCCACCCTATCTATCTTAGCGTTACGCGAGTCGAGGCGAACGTCGTCGCAGTAGCGACGACGGACGCCGAGACGAGCACGTGACACCACCGCCACCCTGTCTATCTTAGCGTTACGCGAGTCGAGGCGGACGTCGTCGCGGTAGCGACGACGGACGCCGAGACGAGCACGTGACACCACCGCTACCCTGTATAACTTAGGGTTAAGCGAGTCGAGGCGGACGTCGTCGCGGTAGCGACGACGGACGCCGAGACGAGCACGTGACAACACCGCCACCCTGTCTATCTTAGGTTTACGCGAGTCAAGGCGGACATCGTCGCGGTAGCGACGACGGACGCCGAGATGAGCACGTGACACCACTGCCACCCTGTCTATCTTAGGGTTAGGCGAGTCGAGGCGGACGTCGTCGCGGTAGCGACGGCGGACGCCGAGACGAGGACGTGAAACCACCGCCACCCTGTCTAACTTAGGGTTATGCGAGTCGAGGCGGACGTCGTCGCGGTAGCGACGACGGACGCCGAGACAAGCACGTGACACCACCGCCACCCTGTTTATCCTAGGGTTACGCGAGTCGAGGCGGACGTCGTCGCGGTAGCGACGACAGACGCCTTGACAAGCACGTGACACCACTGCCACCCTGGCTATCTTAGTGTTACGCGAGTCGAGGCGGACGTCGTCGCGGTAGCGACGACGGACACCGAGACGAGCACGTGACACCACCGCCACCCTGTCTATCTTAGGGTTACGCGAGTCGAGGCGGACGTCGTCGCGGTAGCGACGACGGACGCCGAGACAAGCACGCGACACCACGGCCACCCTGTCTAACTTAGGGTTACGCGTGTCGAGGCGGACGTCGTCGCGGTAGCGACGACGGACGCCGAGACGAGCACGTGACACCACCGCCACCCTGTCTAAATTAGGGATACGCGAGTCGAGGCTGACGTCGTCGCGGTAGCGATGACGGATGCCGAGGCGAGCACGTGACACCACCGCCACCCTGTCTAACTTAGGGTTACGCGAGTCGAGGCAGAAGTCGAAACGAGCACGTGACACCCCTGCCACCCTGTCTAACTTAGGGTTACGCGAGTCGAGGCGGACGTCTTTGCGGTAGCGACGACGGACGCCGAGACGAGCACGTGACACCACCGCTACCCTGTATAACTTAGGGTTAAGCAAGTCGAGGCGGACGTCGTCGCGGTAGCGACGACGGACGCCGAGACGAGCACGTGACAACACCGCCACCCTGTCTATCTTAGGTTTACGCGAGTCAAGGCGGACGTCGTCGCGGTAGCGACGACGGACGCCGAGACGAGCACGTGACACCACTGCCACCCTGTCTATCTTAGGGTTAGGCGAGTCGAGGCGGACGTCGTCGCGGTAGCGACGGCGGACGCCGAGACGAGCACGTGACACCACCGCCACCCTGTCTAACTTAGGGTTATGCGAGTCGAGGCGGACGTCGTCGCGGTAGCGACGACGGACGCCGAGACGAGCACGTGACACCACCGCCACCCTGTTTATCCTAGGGTTAGGCGAGTCGAGGCGGACGTCGTCGCGGTAGCGACGACAGACGCCTAGACGAGCACGTGACACCACTGCCACCCTGGCTATCTTAGTGTTACGCGAGTCGAGGCGAACGTCGTCGCGGTAGCGACGACGGACACCGAGACGAGCACGTGACACCACCGCCACCCTGTCTATCTTAGGGTTACGCGAGTCGAGGCGGACGTCGTCGCGGTAGCGACGACGGACGCCGAGACAAGCACGCGACACCACCGCCACCCTGTCTAACTTAGGGTTACGCGTGTCGAGGCGGACGTCGTCGCGGTAGCGACGATGGACGCCGAGACGAGCACGTGACACCACCGCCACCCTGTCTAAATTAGGGTTACGCGAGTCGAGGTGGACGTCGTCGCGGTAGCGATGACGGATGCCGAGGCGAGCACGTGACACCACCGCCACCCTGTATATCTTAGCGTTACGCGAGTCGAGGCGGACGTCATCGCGGTAGCGACGACGGACGCCGAGACGAGCACGTGACACCACCGCCACCCTGTCTAACTTAGGGTTACGCGAGTCGAGGCAGACGTCGAAACGAGCACGTGACACCACTGCCACCCTGTCTAACTTAGGGTTACGCGAGTCGAGGCGGACGTCTTTGCGGTAGCGACGACGGACGCCGAGACGAGCACGTGACACCACTGCCACCCTGTCTATCTTAGGGTTACGCGAGTCGAGGCGGACGTCGTCGCGGTAGCGACGACGGACGCCGAGACGAGCACGTGACAACACTGCCACCCTAGCTAACTTAGGGTTATGCGAGTCGAGGCAGACGTCGTCGCGGTAGCGACGACGGATGCCGAGACGAGCACGTGACACCACTGCCACCCTGTCTAACTTAGGGTGACGCAAGTCGAGGCGGACGTCATCGCGGTAGCGACGACGGACGCCGAGACGAGCACGTGACACCACCGAAACCCTGTTTATCCTAGGGTTACGCTAGTCGAGGCGGACGTCGTCGCGGTAGCGACGACGGACACCGAGACCAGCACGTGACACCACCGCCACCCTGTCTATCTTAGGGTTACGCGAGTCGAGGCGGACGTCGTCGCGGTAGCGACGACGGACGCCGAGACGAGCACGCGACACCACCGCCACCCTGTCTAACTTAGGGTTACGCGTGTCGAGGCGGACGTCGTCGCGGTAGCGACGACGGACGCCGAGACGAGCACGTGACACCACCGCCACCCTATCTAAATTAGGGTTACGCGAGTCGAGGCTGACGTCGTCGCAGTAGCGATGACGGATGCCGAGACGAGCACGTGACTTCACCGCCACCCTATTTAACTTAGGGTTAGCGAGTCGAGGCGGACGTCGTCGCGGTAGCGACGACCGACGCCGAGACGAGAACGTGACACCACCGCCACCCTGTCTAACTTAGGGTTACGCGTGTCGAGGCAGACGTCGAAACGAGCACGTGACACCACTGCCACCCTGTCTAACTTAGGGTTACGCGAGTCGAGGCGGACGTCTTTGCGGTAGCGACGACGGACGCCGAGATGAGCACGTGACACCACCGCCACCCTATCTATCTTAGCGTTACGCGAGTCGAGGCGAACGTCGTCGCGGTAGCGACGACGGACGCCAAGACGAGCACGTGACACCACCGCCACCCTGTCTATCTTAGCGTTATGCGAGTCGAGGCGGACGTCGTCGCGGTAGCGACGACGGACGCCGAGACGAGCACGTGACACCACCGCTACCCTGTATAAGTTAGGGTTAAGCGAGTCGAGGCGGACGTCGTCGCGGTAGCGACGACGGACGCCGAGACGAGCATGTGACAACACCGCCACCCTGTCTATCTTAGGTTTACGCGAGTCAAGGCGGACGTCGTCGCGGTAGCGACGACGGACGCCGAGACGAGCACGTGACACCACTGCCACCCTGTCTATCTTAGGGTTAGGCGAGTCGAGGCGGACGTCGTCGCGGTAGCGACGGCGGACGCCGAGACGAGCACGTGACACCACCGCCACCCTGTCTAACTTAGGGTTATGCGAGTCGAGGCGGACGTCGTCGTGGTAGCGACGACGGACGCCGAGACGAGCACGTGACACCACCGCCACCCTGTTTATCCTAGGGTTACGCGAGTCGAGGCGGACGTCGTCGCGGTAGCGACGACAGACGCCTAGACGAGCACGTGACACCACTGCCACCCTGGCTATCTTAGTGTTACGCGAGTCGAGGCGGACGTCGTCGCGGTAGCGACGACGGACACCGAGACGAGCACGTGACACCACCGCCACCCTGTCTATCTTAGGGTTACGCGAGTCGAGGCGGACGTCGTCGCGGTAGCGACGACGGACGCCGAGACAAGCACGCGACACCACGGCCACCCTGTCTAACTTAGGGTTACGCGTGTTGAGGCGGACGTCGTCGCGGTAGCGACGACGGACGCCGAGACGAGCACGTGACACCACCGCCACCCTGTCTAAATTAGGGATACGCGAGTCGAGGCTGACGTCGTCGCGGTAGCGATGACGGATGCCGAGGCGAGCACGTGACACCACCGCCACCCTGTCTAACTTAGGGTTACGCGAGTCGAGGCAGACGTCGAAACGAGCACGTGACACCACTGCCACCCTGTCTAACTTAGGGTTACGCGAGTCGAGGCGGACGTCTTTGCGGTAGCTACGACGGACGCCGAGACGAGCACGTGACAACACTGCCACCCTGGCTAACTTAGGGTTATGCGAGTCGAGGCGGACGTCGTCGCGGTAGCGACGACGGACGCCGAGACGAGCACGTGACAACACCGCCACCCTGTCTATCTTAGGTTTACGCGAGTCAAGGCGGACGTCGTCGCGGTAGCGACGACGGACGCCGAGACGAGCGCGTGACACCACTGCCACCCTGTCTATCTTAGGGTTAGGCGAGTCGAGGCGGACGTCGTCGCGGTAGCGACGGCGGACGCCGAGACGAGCACGTGACACCACCGCCACCCTGTCTAACTTAGGGTTATGCGAGTCGAGGCGGACGTCGTCGCGGTAGCGACGACGGACGCCGAGACGAGCACGTGACACCACCGCCACCCTGTTTATCCTAGGGTTACGCGAGTCGAGGCGGACGTCGTCGCGGTAGCGACGACAGACGCCTAGACGAGCACGTGACACCACTGCCACCCTGGCTATCTTAGTGTTACGCGAGTCGAGGCGGACGTCGTCGCGGTAGCGACGACGGACACCGAGACGAGCACGTGACACCACCGCCACCCTGTCTATCTTAGGGTTACGCGAGTCGAGGCGGACGTCGTCGCGGTAGCGACGACGGACGCCGAGACAAGCACGCGACACCACGGCCACCCTGTCTAACTTAGGGTTACGCGTGTCGAGGCGGACGTCGTCGCGGTAGCGACGACGGACGCCGAGACGAGCACGTGACACCACCGCCACCCTGTCTAAATTAGGGATACGCGAGTCGAGGCTGACGTCGTCGCGGTAGCGATGACGGATGCCGAGGCGAGCACGTGACACCACCGCCACCCTGTCTAACTTAGGGTTACGCGAGTCGAGGCAGACGTCGAAACGAGCACGTGACACCACTGCCACCCTGTCTAACTTAGGGTTACGCGAGTCGAGGCGGACGTCTTTGCGGTAGCGACGACGGACGCCGAGACGAGCACGTGACACCACCGCTACCCTGTATAACTTAGGGTTAAGCAAGTCGAGGCGGACGTCGTCGCGGTAGCGACGACGGACGCCGAGACGAGCACGTGACAACACCGCCACCCTGTCTATCTTAGGTTTACGCGAGTCAAGGCGGACGTCGTCGCGGTAGCGACGACGGACGCCGAGACGAGCACGTGACACCACTGCCACCCTGTCTATCTTAGGGTTAGGCGAGTCGAGGCGGACGTCGTCGCGGTAGCGACGGCGGACGCCGAGAGGAGCACGTGACACCACCGCCACCCTGTCTAACTTAGGGTTATGCGAGTCGAGGCGGACGTCGTCGCGGTAGCGACGACGGACGCCGAGACGAGCACGTGACACCACCGCCACCCTGTTTATCCTAGGGTTAGGCGAGTCGAGGCGGACGTCGTCGCGGTAGCGACGACAGACGCCTAGACGAGCACGTGACACCACTGCCACCCTGGCTATCTTAGTGTTACGCGAGTCGAGGCGAACGTCATCGCGGTAGCGACGACGGACACCGAGACGAGCACGTGACACCACCGCCACCCTGTCTATCTTAGGGTTACGCGAGTCGAGGCGGACGTCGTCGCGGTAGCGACGACGGACGCCGAGACAAGCACGCGACACCACCGCCACCCTGTCTAACTTAGGGTTACGCGTGTCGAGGCGGACGTCGTCGCGGTAGCGACGATGGACGCCGAGACGAGCACGTGACACCACCGCCACCCTGTCTAAATTAGGGTTACGCGAGTCGAGGGGGACGTCGTCGCGGTAGCGATGACGGATGCCGAGGCGAGCACGTGACACCACCGCCACCCTGTATATCTTTGCGTTACGCGAGTCGAGGCGGACGTCATCGCGGTAGCGACGACGGACGCCGAGACGAGCACGTGACACCACCGCCACCCTGTCTAACTTAGGGTTACGCGAGTCGAGGCAGACGTCGAAACGAGCACGTGACACCACTGCCACCCTGTCTAACTTAGGGTTACGCGAGTCGAGGCGGACGTCTTTGCGGTAGCGACGACGGACGCCGAGACGAGCACGTGACACCACTGCCACCCTGTCTATCTTAGGGTTACGCGAGTCGAGGCGGACGTCGTCACGGTAGCGACGACGGACGCCGAGACGAGCACGTGACAACACTGCCACCCTGGCTAACTTAGGGTTATGCGAGTCGAGGCAGACGTCGTCGCGGTAGCGACGACGGATGCCGAGACGAGCACGTGACACCACTGCCACCCTGTCTAACTTAGGGTTACGCAAGTCGAGGCGGACGTCATCGCGGTAG
Organism: Elymus sibiricus; assembly: GCA_039707655.1. Classification (NCBI taxonomy): domain Eukaryota; kingdom Viridiplantae; phylum Streptophyta; class Magnoliopsida; order Poales; family Poaceae; genus Elymus; species Elymus sibiricus. Next base: position 192,391,333 of record CM077676.1, on the reverse strand, counting down.
CGACGACGGACGCCGAGACGAGCACGTGACACCACCGAAACCCTGTTTATCCTAGGGTTACGCTAGTCGAGGCGGACGTCGTCGCGGTAGCGACGACGGACACCGAGACCAGCACGTGACACCACCGCCACCCTGTCTATCTTAGGGTTACGCGAGTCGAGGCGGACGTCGTCGCGGTAGCGACGACGGACGCCGAGACGAGCACGCGACACCACCGCCACCCTGTCTAACTTAGGGTTACGCGTGTCGAGGCAGACGTCGTCGCGGTAGCGACGACGGACGCCGAGACGAGCACGTGACACCACCGCCACCCTATCTAAATTAGGGTTACGCGAGTCGAGGCTGACGTCGTCGCAGTAGCGATGACGGATGCCGAGACGAGCACGTGACTTCACCGCCACCCTATTTAACTTAGGGTTAGCGAGTCGAGGCGGACGTCGTCGCGGTAGCGACGACCGACGCCGAGACGAGCACGTGACACCACCGCCACCCTGTCTAACTTAGGGTTACGCGAGTCGAGGCAGACGTCGAAACGAGCACGTGACACCACTGCCACCCTGTCTAACTTAGGGTTACGCGAGTCGAGGCGGACGTCTTTGCGGTAGCGACGACGGACGCCGAGATGAGCACGTGACACCACCGCCACCCTATCTATCTTAGCGTTACGCGAGTCGAGGCGAACGTCGTCGCGGTAGCGACGACGGACGCCGAGATGAGCACGTGACACCACCGCCACCCTGTCTATCTTAGCGTTATGCGAGTCGAGGCGGACGTCGTCGCGGTAGCGACGACGGACGCCGAGACGAGCACGTGACACCACCGCTACCCTGTATAACTTAGGGTTAAGCGAGTCAAGGCGGACGTCGTCGCGGTAGCGACGACGGACGCCGAGACGAGCATGTGACACCGCCACCCTGTCTATCTTAGGTTTACGCGAGTCAAGGCGGACGTCGTCGCGGTAGCGACGACGGACGCCGAGACGAGCACGTGACACCACTGCCACCCTGTCTATCTTAGGGTTAGGCGAGTCGAGGCGGACGTCGTCGCGGTAGCGACGGCGGACGCCGAGACGAGCACGTGACACCACCGCCACCCTGTCTAACTTAGGGTTATGCGAGTCGAGGCGGACGTCTTTGCGGTAGCGACGACGGACGCCGAGATGAGCACGTGACACCACCGCCACCCTATCTATCTTAGCGTTACGCGAGTCGAGGCGAACGTCGTCGCGGTAGCGACGACGGACGCCGAGATGAGCACGTGACACCACCGCCACCCTGTCTATCTTAGCGTTATGCGAGTCGAGGCGGACGTCGTCGCGGTAGCGACGACGGACGCCGAGACGAGCACGTGACACCACCGCTACCCTGTATAACTTAGGGTTAAGCGAGTCAAGGCGGACGTCGTCGCGGTAGCGACGACGGACGCCGAGACGAGCATGTGACAACACCGCCACCCTGTCTATCTTAGGTTTACGCGAGTCAAGGCGGACGTCGTCGCGGTAGCGACGACGGACGCCGAGACGAGCACGTGACACCACTGCCACCCTGTCTATCTTAGGGTTAGGCGAGTCGAGGCGGACGTCGTCGCGGTAGCGACGGCGGACGCCGAGACGAGCACGTGACACCACCGCCACCCTGTCTAACTTAGGGTTATGCGAGTCGAGGCGGACGTCGTCGCGGTAGCGACGACGGACGCAGAGACGAGCACGTGACACCACCGCCACCCTGTTTATCCTAGGGTTACGCGAGTCGAGGCGGACGTCGTCGCGGTAGCGACGACAGACGCCTAGACGAGCACGTGACACCACTGCCACCCTGGCTATCTTAGTGTTACGCGAGTCGAGGCGGACGTCGTCGCGGTAGCGACGACGGACACCAAGACGAGCACGTGACACCACCGCCACCCTGTCTATCTTAGGGTTACGCGAGTCGAGGCGGACGTCGTCGCGGTAGCGACGACGGACGCCGAGACAAGCACGCGACACCACGGCCACCCTGTCTAACTTAGGGTTACGCGTGTCGAGGCGGACGTCGTCGCGGTAGCGACGACGGACGCCGAGACGAGCACGTGACACCACCGCCACCCTGTCTAAATTAGGGATACGCGAGTCGAGGCTGACGTCGTCGCGGTAGCGATGACGGATGCCGAGGCGAGCACGTGACACCACCGCCACCCTGTCTAACTTAGGGTTACGCGAGTCGAGGCAGACGTCGAAACGAGCACGTGACACCACTGCCACCCTGTCTAACTTAGGGTTACACGAGTCGAGGCGGACGTCTTTGCGGTAGCGACGACGGACGCCGAGACGAGCACGTGACACCACTGCCACCCTGTCTAAATTAGGGTTACGCGAGTCGAGGCTGACGTCGTCGCGGTAGCGATGACGGATGCCGAGACGAGCACGTGACTTCACCGCCACCCTATTTAACTTAGGGTTAGCGAGTCGAGGCGGACGTCGTCGCGGTAGCGACGGCGGACGCCGAGAGGAGCACGTGACACCACCGCCACCCTGTCTAACTTAGGGTTATGCGAGTCGAGGCGGACGTCGTCGCGGTAGCGACGACGGACGCCGAGACGAGCACGTGACACCACCGCCACCCTGTTTATCCTAGGGTTAGGCGAGTCGAGGCGGACGTCGTCGCGGTAGTGACGACAGACGCCTAGACGAGCACGTGACACCACTGCCACCCTGGCTATCTTAGTGTTACGCGAGTCGAGGCGAACGTCATCGCGGTAGCGACGACGGACACCGAGACGAGCACGTGACACCACCGCCACCCTGTCTATCTTAGGGTTACGCGAGTCGAGGCGGACGTCGTCGCGGTAGCGACGACGGACGCCGAGACAAGCACGCGACACCACCGCCACCCTGTCTAACTTAGGGTTACGCGTGTCGAGGCGGACGTCGTCGCGGTAGCGACGATGGACGCCGAGACGAGCACGTGACACCACCGCCACCCTGTCTAAATTAGGGTTACGCGAGTCGAGGGGGACGTCGTCGCGGTAGCGATGACGGATGCCGAGGCGAGCACGTGACACCACCGCCACCCTGTATATCTTAGCGTTACGCGAGTCGAGGCGGACGTCATCGCGGTAGCGACGACGGACGCCGAGACGAGCACGTGACACCACCGCCACCCTGTCTAACTTAGGGTTACGCGAGTCGAGGCAGACGTCGAAACGAGCACGTGACACCACTGCCACCCTGTCTAACTTAGGGTTACGCGAGTCGAGGCGGACGTCTTTGCGGTAGCGACGACGGACGCCGAGACGAGCACGTGACACCACTGCCACCCTGTCTATCTTAGGGTTACGCGAGTCGAGGCGGACGTCGTCACGGTAGCGACGACGGACGCCGAGACGAGCACGTGACAACACTGCCACCCTGGCTAACTTAGGGTTATGCGAGTCGAGGCAGACGTCGTCGCCGTAGCGACGACGGATGCCGAGACGAGCACGTGACACCACTGCCTCCCTGTCTAACTTAGGGTTACGCAAGTCGAGGCGGACGTCATCGCGGTAGCGACGACGGACGCCGAGACGAGCACGTGACACCACCGAAACCCTGTTTATCCTAGGGTTACGCTAGTCGAGGCGGACGTCGTCGCGGTAGCGACGACGGACACCGAGACCAGCACGTGACACCACCGCCACCCTGTCTATCTTAGGGTTACGCGAGTCGAGGCGGACGTCGTCGCGGTAGCGACGACGGACGCCGAGACGAGCACGCGACACCACCGCCACCCTGTCTAACTTAGGGTTACGCGTGTCGAGGCAGACGTCGTCGCGGTAGCGACGACGGACGCCGAGACGAGCACGTGACACCACCGCCACCCTATCTAAATTAGGGTTACGCGAGTCGAGGCTGACGTCGTCGCAGTAGCGATGACGGATGCCGAGACGAGCACGTGACTTCACCGCCACCCTATTTAACTTAGGGTTAGCGAGTCGAGGCGGACGTCGTCGCGGTAGCGACGACCGACGCCGAGACGAGCACGTGACACCACCGCCACCCTGTCTAACTTAGGGTTACGCGAGTCGAGGCAGACGTCGAAACGAGCACGTGACACCACTGCCACCCTGTCTAACTTAGGGTTACGCGAGTCGAGGCGGACGTCTTTGCGGTAGCGACGACGGACGCCGAGATGAGCACGTGACACCACCGCCACCCTATCTATCTTAGCGTTACGCGAGTCGAGGCGAACGTCGTCGCGGTAGCGACGACGGACGCCGAGATGAGCACGTGACACCACCGCCACCCTGTCTATCTTAGCGTTATGCGAGTCGAGGCGGACGTCGTCGCGGTAGCGACGACGGACGCCGAGACGAGCACGTGACACCACCGCTACCCTGTATAACTTAGGGTTAAGCGAGTCGAGGCGGACGTCGTCGCGGTAGCGACGACGGACGCCGAGACGAGCATGTGACAACACCGCCACCCTGTCTATCTTAGGTTTACGCGAGTCAAGGCGGACGTCGTCGCGGTAGCGACGACGGACGCCGAGACGAGCACGTGACACCACTGCCACCCTGTCTATCTTAGGGTTAGGCGAGTCGAGGCTGACGTCGTCGCGGTAGCGACGGCGGACGCCGAGACGAGCACGTGACACCACCGCCACCCTGTCTAACTTAGGGTTATGCGAGTCGAGGCGGACGTCGTCGCGGTAGCGACGACGGACGCAGAGACGAGCACGTGACACCACCGCCACCCTGTTTATCCTAGGGTTACGCGAGTCGAGGCGGACGTCGTCGCGGTAGCGACGACAGACGCCTAGACGAGCACGTGACACCACTGCCACCCTGGCTATCTTAGTGTTACGCGAGTCGAGGCGGACGTCGTCGCGGTAGCGACGACGGACACCAAGACGAGCACGTGACACCACCGCCACCCTGTCTATCTTAGGGTTACGCGAGTCGAGGCGGACGTCGTCGCGGTAGCGACGACGGACGCCGAGACAAGCACGCGACACCACGGCCACCCTGTCTAACTTAGGGTTACGCGTGTCGAGGCGGACGTCGTCGCGGTAGCGACGACGGACGCCGAGACGAGCACGTGACACCACCGCCACCCTGTCTAAATTAGGGATACGCGAGTCGAGGCTGACGTCGTCGCGGTAGCGATGACGGATGCCGAGGCGAGCACGTGACACCACCGCCACCCTGTCTAACTTAGGGTTACGCGAGTCGAGGCAGACGTCGAAACGAGCACGTGACACCACTGCCACCCTGTCTAACTTAGGGTTACGCGAGTCGAGGCGGACGTCTTTGCGGTAGCGACGACGGACGCCGAGACGAGCACGTGACACCACTGCCAACCTGTCTATCTTAGGGTTACGCGAGTCGAGGCAGACGTCGTCGCGGTAGCGACGACGGACGCCGAGACGAGCACGTGACAACACTGCCACCCTGGCTAACTTAGGGTTATGCGAGTCGAGGCGGACGTCGTCGCGGTAGCGACGACGGACGCCGAGACGAGCACGTGACAACACCGCCACCCTGTCTATCTTAGGTTTACGCGAGTCAAGGCGGACGTCGTCGCGGTAGCGACGACGGACGCCGAGACGAGCACGTGACACCACTGCCACCCTGTCTATCTTAGGGTTAGGCGAGTCGAGGCAGACGTCGTCGCGGTAGCGACGACGGACGCCGAGACGAGCACGTGACACCACCGCCACCCTGTCTAACTTAGGGTTATGCGAGTCGAGGCGGACGTCGTCGCGGTAGCGACGACGGACGCCGAGACGAGCACGTGACACCACCGCCACCCTGTTTATCCTAGGGTTACGCGAGTCGAGGCGGACGTCGTCGCGGTAGCGACGACAGACGCCTAGACGAGCACGTGACACCACTGCCACCCTGGCTATCTTAGTGTTACGCGAGTCGAGGCGGACGTCGTCGCGGTAGCGACGACGGACACCGCGACGAGCACGTGACACCACCGCCACCCTGTCTATCTTAGGGTTACGCGAGTCGAGGCGGACGTCGTCGCGGTAGCGACGACGGACGCCGAGACAAGCACGCGACACCACGGCCACCCTGTCTAACTTAGGGTTACGCGTGTCGAGGCGGACGTCGTCGCGGTAGCGACGACGGACGCCGAGACGAGCACGTGACACCACCGCCACCCTGTCTAAATTAGGGATACGCGAGTCGAGGCTGACGTCGTCGCGGTAGCGATGACGGATGCAGAGGCGAGCACGTGACACCACCGCCACCCTGTGTAACTTAGGGTTACGCGAGTCGAGGCAGACGTCGAAACGAGCACGTGACACCACTGCCACCCTGTCTAACTTAGGGTTACGCGAGTCGAGGCGGACGTCTTTGCGGTAGCGACGACGGACGCCGAGACGAGCACGTGACACCACCGCTACCCTGTATAACTTAGGGTTAAGCAAGTCGAGGCGAACGTCGTCGCGGTAGCGACGACGGACGCCGAGACGAGCACGTGACAACACCGCCACCCTGTCTATCTTAGGTTTACGCGAGTCAAGGCGGACGTCGTCGCGGTAGCGACGACGGACGCCGAGACGAGCACGTGACACCACTGCCACCCTGTCTATCTTAGGGTTAGGCGAGTCGAGGCGGACGTCGTCGCGGTAGCGACGGCGGACGCCGAGAGGAGCACGTGACACCACCGCCACCCTGTCTAACTTAGGGTTATGCGAGTCGAGGCGGACGTCGTCGCGGTAGCGACGACGGACGCCGAGACGAGCACGTGACACCACCGCCACCCTGTTTATCCTAGGGTTACGCGAGTCGAGGCGGACGTCGTCGCGGTAGCGACGACAGACGCCTAGACGAGCACGTGACACCACTGCCACCCTGGCTATCTTAGTGTTACGCGAGTCGAGGCGAACGTCGTCGCGGTAGCGACGACGGACACCGAGACGAGCACGTGACACCACCGCCACCCTGTCTATCTTAGGGTTACGCGAGTCGAGGCGGACGTCGTCGCGGTAGCGACGACGGACGCCGAGACAAGCACGCCACACCACCGCCACCCTGTCTAACTTAGGGTTACGCGTGTCGAGGCGGACGTCGCGCGGTAGCGACGATGGACGCCGAGACGAGCACGTGACACCACCGCCACCCTGTCTTAATTAGGGTTACGCGAGTCGAGGCTGACGTCGTCGCGGTAGCGATGACGGATGCCGAGGCGAGCACGTGACACCACCGCCACCCTGTATATCTTAGCGTTACGTGAGTCGAGGCGGACGTCATCGCGGTAGCGACGACGGACGCCGAGACGAGCACGTGACACCACCGCCACCCTGTCTAACTTAGGGTTACGCGAGTCGAGGCAGACGTCGAAACGAGCACGTGACACCACTGCCACCCTGTCTAACTTAGGGTTACGCGAGTCGAGGCGGACGTCTTTGCGGTAGCGACGACGGACGCCGAGACGAGCACGTGACACCACTGCCACCCTGTCTATCTTAGGGTTACGCGAGTCGAGGCGGACGTCGTCGCGGTAGCGACGACGGACGCCGAGACGAGCACGTGACAACACTGCCACCCTGGCTAACTTAGGGTTATGCGAGTCGAGGCAGACGTCGTCGCGGTAGCGACGACGGATGCCGAGACGAGCACGTGACACCACTGCCACCCTGTCTAACTTAGGGTTACGCAAGTCGAGGCGGACGTCATCGCGGTAGCGACGACGGACGCCGAGACGAGCACGTGACACCACCGAAACCCTGTTTATCCTAGGGTTACGCTAGTCGAGGCAGACGTCGTCGCGGTAGCGACGACGGACACCGAGACCAGCACGTGACACCACCGCCACCCTGTCTATCTTAGGGTTACGCGAGTCGAGGCGGACGTCGTCGCGGTAGCGACGACGGACGCCGAGACGAGCACGCGACACCACCGCCACCCTGTCTAACTTAGGGTTACGCGTGTCGAGGCGGACGTCGTCGCGGTAGCGACGACGGACGCCGAGACGAGCACGTGACACCACCGCCACCCTGTCTAAATTAGGGTTACGCGAGTCGAGGCTGACGTCGTCGCGGTAGCGATGACGGATGCCGAGACGAGCACGTGACTTCACCGCCACCCTATTTAACTTAGGGTTAGCGAGTCGAGGCGGACGTCGTCGCGGTAGCGACGACCGACGCCGAGACGAGCACGTGACACCACCGCCACCCTGTCTAACTTAGGGTTACGCGAGTCGAGGCGGACGTCTTTGCGGTAGCGACGACGGACGCCGAGATGAGCACGTGACACCACCGCCACCCTATCTATCTTAGCGTTACGCGAGTCGAGGCGAACGTCGTCGCGGTAGCGACGACGGACGCCGAGACGAGCACGTGACACCACCGCCACCCTGTCTATCTTAGCGTTACGCGAGTCGAGGCGGACGTCGTCGCGGTAGCGACGACGGACGCCGAGACGAGCACGAGACACCACCGCTACCCTGTATAACTTAGGGTTAAGCGAGTCGAGGCGGACGTCGTCGCGGTAGCGACGACGGACGCCGAGACGAGCACGTGACAACACCGCCACCCTGTCTATCTTAGGTTTACGCGAGTCAAGGCGGACGTCGTCGCGGTAGCGACGACGGACGCCGAGACGAGCACGTGACACCACTGCCACCCTGTCTATCTTAGGGTTAGGCGAGTCGAGGCGGACGTCGTCGCGGTAGCGACGGCGGACGCCGAGACGAGCACGTGACACCACCGCCACCCTGTCTAACTTAGGGTTATGCGAGTCGAGGCGGACGTCGTCGCGGTAGCGACGACGGACGCCGAGACGAGCACGTGACACCACCGCCACCCTGTTTATCCTAGGGTTACGCGAGTCGAGGCGGACGTCGTCGCGGTAGCGACGACAGACGCCTAGACGAGCACGTGACACCACTGCCACCCTGGCTATCTTAGTGTTACGCGAGTCGAGGCGGACGTCGTCGCGGTAGCGACGACGGACACCGAGACGAGCACGTGACACCACCGCCACCCTGTCTATCTTAGGGTTACGCGAGTCGAGGCGGACGTCGTCGCGGTAGCGACGACGGACGCCGAGACAAGCACGCGACACCACCGCCACCCTGTCTAACTTAGGGTTACGCGTGTCGAGGCGGACGTCGTCGCGGTAGCGACGACGGACGCCGAGACGAGCACGTGACACCACCGCCACCCTGTCTAAATTAGGGATACGCGAGTCGAGGCTGACGTCGTCGCGGTAGCGATGACGGATGCCGAGGCGAGCACGTGACACCACCGCCACCCTGTATATCTTAGCGTTACACGAGTCGAGGCGGACGTCGTCGCGGTAGCGACGACGGACGCCGAGACGAGCACGTGACACCACCACCACCCTGTCTAACTTAGGGTTACGCGAGTCGAGGCAGACGTCGAAACGAGCACGTGACACCACTGCCACCCTGTCTAACTTAGGGTTACGCGAGTCGAGGCGGACGTCTTTGCGGTAGCGACGACGGACGCCGAGACGAGCACGTGACACCACTGCCACCCTGTCTATCTTAGGGTTACGCGAGTCGAGGCGGACGTCGTCGCGGTAGCGACGACGGACGCCGAGACGAGCACGTGACACCACCGCTACCCTGTCTAACTTAGGGTTAAGCGAGTCGAGGCGGACGTCGTCGCGGTAGCGACGACGGACGCCGAGACGAGCACGTGACAACACCGCCACCCTGTCTATCTTAGGTTTACGCGAGTCAAGGCGGACGTCGTCGCGGTAGCGACGACGGACGCCGAGGCGAGCACGTGACACCACTGCCACCCTGTCTATCTTAGGGTTACGCGAGTCGAGGCGGACGTCGTCGCGGTAGCGACGACGGACGCCGAGACGAGCACGTGACAACACTGCCACCCTGGCTAACTTAGGGTTATGCGAGTCGAGGCAGACGTCGTCGCGGTAGCGACGACGGATGCCGAGACGAGCACGTGACACCACTGCCACCCTGTCTAACTTAGGGTTACGCAAGTCGAGGCGGACGTCATCGCGGTAGCGACGACGGACGCCGAGACGAGCACGTGACACCACCGAAACCCTGTTTATCCTAGGGTTACGCTAGTCGAGGCAGACGTCGTCGCGGTAGCGACGACGGACACCGAGACCAGCACGTGACACCACCGCCACCCTGTCTATCTTAGGGTTACGCGAGTCGAGGCGGACGTCGTCGCGGTAGCGACGACGGACGCCGAGACGAGCACGCGACACCACCGCCACCCTGTCTAACTTAGGGTTACGCGTGTCGAGGCGGACGTCGTCGCGGTAGCGACGACGGACGCGGAGACGAGCACGTGACACCACCGCCACCCTGTCTAAATTAGGGTTACGCGAGTCGAGGCTGACGTCGTCGCGGTAGCGATGACGGATGCCGAGACGAGCACGTGACTTCACCGCCACCCTATTTAACTTAGGGTTAGCGAGTTGAGGCGGACGTCGTCGCGGTAGCGACGACCGACGCCGAGACGAGCACGTGACACCACCGCCACCCTGTCTAACTTAGGGTTACGCGAGTCGAGGCAGACGTCGAAACGAGCACGTGACACCACTGCCACCCTGTCTAACTTAGGGTTACGCGAGTCGAGGCGGACGTCTTTGCGGTAGCGACGACGGACGCCGAGATGAGCACGTGACACCACCACCACCCTATCTATCTTAGCGTTACGCGAGTCGAGGCGAACGTCGTCGCGGTAGCGACGACGGACGCCGAGACGAGCACGTGACACCACCGCCACCCTGTCTATCTTAGCGTTACGCGAGTGGAGGCAGACGTCGTCGCGGTAGCGACGACGGACGCCGAGACGAGCACGTGACACCACCGCTACCCTGTATAACTTATGGTTAAGCGAGTCGAGGCGGACGTCGTCGCGGTAGCGACGACGGACGCCGAGACGAGCACGTGACAACACCGCCACCCTGTCTATCTTAGGTTTACGCGAGTCAAGGCGGACGTCGTCGCGGTAGCGACGACGGACGCCGAGACGAGCACGTGACACCACTGCCACCCTGTCTATCTTAGGGTTAGGCGAGTCGAGGCGGACGTCGTCGCGGTAGCGACGGCGGACGCCGAGACGAGCACGTGACACCACCGCCACCCTGTCTAACTTAGGGTTATGCGAGTCGAGGCGGACATCGTCGCGGTAGCGACGACGGACGCCGAGACGAGCACGTGACACCACCGCCACTCTGTTTATCCTAGGGTTACGCGAGTCGAGGCGGACGTCGTCGCGGTAGCGACGACAGACGCCTAGACGAGCACGTGACACCACTGCCACCCTGGCTATCTTAGTGTTACGCGAGTCGAGGCGGACGTCGTCGCGGTAGCGACGACGGACACCGAGACGAGCACGTGACACCACCGCCACCCTGTCTATCTTAGGGTTACGCGAGTCGAGGCGGACGTCGTCGCGGTAGCGACGACGGACGCCGAGACAAGCACGCGACACCACGGCCACCCTGTCTAACTTAGGGTTACGCGTGTCGAGGCGGACGTCGTCGCGGTAGCGACGACGGACGCCGAGACGAGCACGTGACACCACCGCCACCCTGTCTAAATTAGGGATACGCGAGTCGAGGCTGACGTCGTCGCGGTAGCGATGACGGATGCCGAGGCGAGCACGTGACACCACCGCCACCCTGTATATCTTAGCGTTACACGAGTCGAGGCGGACGTCGTCGCGGTAGCGACGACGGACGCCGAGACGAGCACGTGACACCACCACCACCCTGTCTAACTTAGGGTTACGCGAGTCGAGGCAGACGTCGAAACGAGCACGTGACACCACTGCCACCCTGTCTAACTTAGGGTTACGCGAGTCGAGGCGGACGTCTTTGCGGTAGCGACGACGGACGCCGAGACGAGCACGTGACACCACTGCCACCCTGTCTATCTTAGGGTTACGCGAGTCGAGGCGGACGTCGTCGCGGTAGCGACGACGGACGCCGAGACGAGCACGTGACACCACCGCTACCCTGTCTAACTTAGGGTTAAGCGAGTCGAGGCGGACGTCGTCGCGGTAGCGACGACGGACGCCGAGACGAGCACGTGACAACACCGCCACCCTGTCTATCTTAGGTTTACGCGAGTCAAGGCGGACGTCGTCGCGGTAGCGACGACGGACGCCGAGACGAGCACGTGACACCACTGCCACCCTGTCTATCTTAGGGTTAGGCGAGTCGAGGCGGACGTCGTCGCGGTAGCGACGGCGGACGCCGAGACGAGCACGTGACACCACCGCCACCCTGTCTAAGTTAGGGTTATGCGAGTCGAGGCGGACGTCGTCGCGGTAGCGACGACGGACGCCGAGACGAGCACGTGACACCACCGCCACCCTGTTTATCCTAGGGTTACGCGAGTCGAGGCGGACGTCGTCGCGGTAGCGACGACAGACGCCTAGACGAGCACGTGACACCACTGCCACCCTGGCTATCTTAGTGTTACACGAGTCGAGGCGGACGTCGTCGCGGTAGCGACGACGGACACCGAGACGAGCACGTGACACCACCGCCACCCTGTCTATCTTAGGGTTACGCGAGTCGAGGCGGACGTCGTCGCGGTAGCGACGACGGACGCCGAGACAAGCACGCGACACCACGGCCACCCTGTATATCTTAGCGTTACGCGAGTCGAGGCTGACGTCGTCGCGGTAGCGATGACGGATGCCGAGGCGAGCACGTGACACCACCGCCACCCTGTATATCTTAGCGTTACGCGAGTCGAGGCGGACGTCATCGCGGTAGCGACGACGGACGCCGAGACGAGCACGTGACACCACCGCCACCCTGTCTAACTTAGGGTTACGCGAGTCGAGGCAGACGTCGAAACGAGCACGTGACACCATTGCCACCCTGTCTAACTTAGGGTTACGCGAGTCGAGGCGGACGTCTTTGCGGTAGCGACGACGGACGCCGAGACGAGCACGTGACACCACTGCCACCCTGTCTATCTTAGGGTTACGCGAGTCGAGGCGGACGTCGTCGCGGTAGCGACGACGGACGCCGAGACGAGCACGTGACAACACTGCCACCCTGGCTAACTTAGGGTTATGCGAGTCGAGGCAGACGTCGTCGCGGTAGCGACGACGGATGCCGAGACGAGCACGTGACACCACTGCCACCCTGTCTAACTTAGGGTTACGCAAGTCGAGGCGGACGTCATCGCGGTAGCGACGACGGACGCCGAGACGAGCACGTGACACCACCGAAACCCTGTTTATCCTAGGGTTACGCTAGTCGAGGCGGACGTCGTCGCGGTAGCGACGACGGACACCGAGACCAGCACGTGACACCACCGCCACCCTGTCTATCTTAGGGTTACGCGAGTCGAGGCGGACGTCGTCGCGGTAGTTTCGACGGACGCCGAGACGAGCACGCGACACCACCGCCACCCTGTCTAACTTAGGGTTACGCGTGTCGAGGCGGACGTCGTCGCGGTAGCGACGACGGACGCCGAGACGAGCACGTGACACCACCGCCACCCTGTCTAAATTAGGGTTACGCGAGTCGAGGCTGACGTCGTCGCGGTAGCGATGACGGATGCCGAGACGAGCACGTGACTTCACCGCCACCCTATTTAACTTAGGGTTAGCGAGTCGAGGCGGACGTCGTCGCGGTAGCGACGACCGACGCCGAGACGAGCACGTGACACCACCGCCACCCTGTCTAACTTAGGGTTACGCGAGTCGAGGCACACGTCGAAACGAGCACGTGACACCACTGCCACCCTGTCTAACTTAGGGTTACGCGAGTCGAGGCGGACGTCTTTGCGGTAGCGACGACGGACGCCGAGATGAGCACGTGACACCACCGCCACCCGATCTATCTTAGCGTTACGCGAGTCGAGGCGAACGTCATCGCGGTAGCGACGACGGACGCCGAGACGAGCACGTGACACCACCGCCACCCTGTCTATCTTAGCGTTACGCGAGTCGAGGCGGACGTCGTCGCGGTAGCGACGCCGGACGCCGAGACGAGCACGTGACACCACCGCTACCCTGTATAACTTAGGGTTAAGCGAGTCGAGGCGGACGTCGTCGCGGTAGCGACGACGGACGCCGAGACGAGCACGTGACAACACCGCCACCCTGTCTATCTTAGGTTTACGCGAGTCAAGGCGGACGTCGTCGCGGTAGCGACGACGGACGCCGGGACGAGCACGTGACACCACTGCCACCCTGTCTATCTTAGGGTTAGGCGAGTCGAGGCGGACGTCGTCGCGGTAGCGACGGCGGACGCCGAGACGAGCACGTGACACCACCGCCACCCTGTCTAACTTAGGGTTATGCGAGTCGAGGCGGACGTCGTCGCGGTAGCGACGACGGACGCCGAGACAAGCACGCGACACCACGGCCACCCTGTCTAACTTAGGGTTACGCGTGTCGAGGCGGACGTCGTCGCGGTAGCGACGACGGACGCCGAGACGAGCACGTGACACCACCGCCACCCTGTCTAAATTAGGGATACGCGAGTCGAGGCTGACGTCGTCGCGGTAGCGATGACGGATGCCGAGGCGAGCACGTGACACCACCGCCACCCTGTATATCTTAGCGTTACACGAGTCGAGGCGGACGTCGTCGCGGTAGCGACGACGGACGCCGAGACGAGCACGTGACACCACCACCACCCTGTCTAACTTAGGGTTACGCGAGTCGAGGCAGACGTCGAAACGAGCACGTGACACCACTGCCACCCTGTCTAACTTAGGGTTACGCGAGTCGAGGCGGACGTCTTTGCGGTAGCGACGACGGACGCCGAGACGAGCACGTGACACCACTGCCACCCTGTCTATCTTAGGGTTAGGCGAGTCGAGGCGGATGTCGTCGCGGTAGCGACGGCGGACGCCGAGACGAGCACGTGACACCACCGCCACCCTGTCTAACTTAGGGTTATGCGAGTCGAGGCGGACGTCCTCGCGGTAGCGACGACGGACGCCGAGACGAGCACGTGACACCACCGCCACCCTGTTTATCCTAGGGTTACGCGAGTCGAGGCGGACGTCGTCGCGGTAGCGACGACAGACGCCTAGACGAGCACGTGACACCACTGCCACCCTGGCTATCTTAGTGTTACGCGAGTCGAGGCGGACGTCGTCGCGGTAGCGACGACGGACACCGAGACGAGCACGTGACACCACCGCCACCCTGTCTATCTTAGGGTTACGCGAGTCGAGGCGGACGTCGTCGCGGTAGCGACGACGGACGCCGAGACAAGCACGCGACACCACGGCCACCCTGTCTAACTTGGGGTTACGCGTGTCGAGGCGGACGTCGCCGCGGTAGCGACGACGGACGCCGAGACGAGCACGTGACACCACCGCCACCCTGTCTAAATTAGGGATACGCGAGTCGAGGCTGACGTCGTCGCGGTAGCGATGACGGACGCCGAGACGAGCACGTGACACCACCGCCACCCTGTCTAACTTAGGGTTACGCGAGTCGAGGCAGACGTCGAAACGAGCACGTGACACCACTGCCACCCTGTCTAACTTAGGGTTACGCGAGTCGAGGCGGACGTCTTTGCGGTAGCGACGACGGACGCCGAGACGAGCACGTGACACCACTGCCACCCTGTCTATCTTAGGGTTACGCGAGTCGAGGCGGACGTCGTCGCGGTAGCGACGACGGACGCCGAGACGAGCACGTGACAACACTGCCACCCTGGCTAACTTAGGGTTACGCGAGTCGAGGCAGACGTCGTCGCAGTAGCGACGACGGATGCCGAGACGAGCACGTGACACCACTGCCACCCTGTCTAACTTAGGGTTACGCGAGTCGAGGCGGACGTCGTCGCGGTAGCGACGACGGACGCCGAGACGAGCACGTGACACCACCGAAACCCTATTTATCCTAGGGTTACGCTAGTCGAGGCGGACGTCGTCGCGGTAGCGACGACGGACGCCTAGACGAGCACGTGACACCACTGTCACCCTGGTTATCTTAGGGTTACGCGAGTCGAGGCGGACGTCGTCGCGGTAGCGACGACGGACGCCGAGACGAGCACGTGACACCACCGCCACCCTGTATAACTTAGGGTTACGCGTGTCGAGTCGGACGTCGTCGCGGTAGCGACGACGGACGCCGAGACGAGCACGTGACACCACCGCCACCCTGTCTAAATTAGGGTTACGCGAGTCGAGGCTGACATCGTCGCGGTAGCAATGACGGACGCCGAGACGAGCACGTGACTTCACCGCCACCCTATTTAACTTAGGGTTAACGAGTCGAGGCGGACGTCGTCGCGGTAGCGACGACGGACGCCGAGACGAGCACGTGACACCACCGCCACCCTATCTATCTTAGCGTTACGTGAGTCGAGGCGGACGTCGTCGCGGTAGCGACGACGGACGCCGAGACGAGCACGTGACACCACCGCTACCCTTTCTAACTTAGGGTTAAGCGAGTCGAGGCGGACGTCGTCGCGGTAGCGACGACGGACGTCGAGACGAGCACGTGACAACACCGCCACCCTGTCTATCTTAGGTTTACGCGAGTCAAGGCGGACGTCGTCGCGGTAGCGACGACGGACGCCGAGACGAGCACGTGACACCACTGCCACCCTGTCTATCTTAGGGTTACGCGAGTCGAGGCGGACGTCGTCGCGGTTGCGACGGCGGACGCCGAGACGAGCACGTGACACCACCGCCACCCTGTCTAACTTAGGGTTATGCGAGTCGAGGCGGACGTCGTCGCGGTAGCGACGACGGACGCCGAGAAGAGCACATGACACCACCGCCACCCTGTTTATCCTAGGGTTACGCGAGTCGAGGCGGACGTCGTCGCGGTAGCGACGACAGACGCCTAGACGAGCACGTGACACCACTGCCACCCTGGCTATCTTAGTGTTACGCGAGTCGAGGCGGACGTCGTCGCGGTAGCGACGACGGACACCGAGACGAGCACGTGACACTACCGCCACCCTGTCTATCTTTGGGTTACGCGAGTCGAGGCGGACGTCATCGCGGTAGCGACGACGGACGCCGAGACGAGCACGCGACACCACCGCCACCCTGTCTAACGTAGGGTTACGCGTGTCGAGGCGGACGTCGTCGCGGTAGCGACGACGGACGCCCAGACGAGCACCTGACACCACCGCCACCCTGTTTAACTTAGGGTTAGCGAGTCGAGGCAGACGTCGTCGCGGTAGCGACGACGGACGCCGAGACGAGCACGTGACACCACCGCCACCCTGTCTAACTTAGGGTTACGCGAGTCGAGGCAGACGTCGAAACGAGCACGTGACACCACTTCCACCCTGTCTAACCTAGGGTTACGCGAGTCGAGGCGGACGTCTTTGCGGTAGCGACGACGTACGCCGAGATGAGCACGTGACACCACCGCCACCCTGTCCAACTTAGGGATAAGCGAGTTTAGGGGGACGTCGTCGCGGTAGCGACGACGGACGCCGAGACGAGCACGTGACAACACCGCCACCCTGTCAATCTTAGGGTTATGCGGGTCAAGGCGGACGTTGTCGCGGTAGCGACGACGGACGCCGAGACGAGCACGTGACACCACTGCCACCCTGTCTATCTTAGGGTTATGCGAGTCGAGGCGGACATGGTCGCGGTAGCGACGACGGACGCCGAGACGAGCACGTGACAACACTGCCAACCTGGCTAACTTAGGGTTACGCGAGTCGAGGCAGACGTCGTCGCGGTAGCGACGACGGATGCCGAGACGAGCACGTGACACCACTGCCACCCTGTCTAACTTAGGGTTACGCGAGTCGAGGCGGACGTCGTCGCGGTAGCGATGACGGATGCCGAGACGAGCACGTGACACCACCGCCACCCTGTCTATCCTAGGGTTACGCGAGTCGAGGCGGACATCGTCGCGGTAGCGACGACGGACGCCGAGACGAGCACGTGACACCACCGCTACCCTTTCTAACTTAGGGTTAAGCGAGTCGAGGCGGACGTCGTCGCGGTAGCGACGACGGACGCCGAGACGAGCACGTGACAACACCGCCACCCTGTCTATCTTAGGTTTACGCGAGTCAAGGCGGACGTCGTCGCGGTAGCGACGACGGACGCCGAGACGAGCACGTGACACCACTGCCACCCTGTCTATCTTAGGGTTACGCGAGTCGAGGCGGACGTCGTCGCGGTAGCGACGTCGGACGCCGAGACGAGCACGTGACACCACCGCCACCCTGTCTAACTTAGGGTTATGCGAGTCGAGGCGGACGTCGTCGCGGTAGCGACGACGGACGCCAAGAAGAGCACATGACACCACCGCCACCCTGTTTATCCTAGGGTTACGCGAGTCGAGGCGGACGTCGTCGCGGTAGCGACGACAGACGCCTAGACGAGCACGTGACACCACTGCCACCCTGGCTATCTTAGTGTTACGCGAGTCGAGGCGGACGTCGTCGCGGTAGCGACGACGGACACCGAGACGAGCACGTGACACCACCGCCACCCTGTCTATCTTTGGGTTACGCGAGTCGAGGCGGACGTCATCGCGGTAGCGACGACGGACGCCGAGACGAGCACGCGACACCACCGCCACCCTGTCTAACGTAGGGTTACACGTGTCGAGGCGGACGTCGTCGCGGTAGCGACGACGGACGCCCAGACGAGCACGTGACACCACCGCCACCCTGTTTAACTTAGGGTTAGCGAGTCGAGGCCGACGTCGTCGCGGTAGCGACGACGGACGCCGAGACGAGCACGTGACACCACCGCCACCCTGTCTAACTTAGGGTTACGCGAGTCGAGGCAGACGTCGAAACGAGCACGTGACACCACTTCCACCCTGTCTAACCTAGGGTTACGCGAGTCGAGGCGGACGTCTTTGCGGTAGCGACGACGTACGCCGAGATGAGCACGTGACACCACCGCCACCCTGTCCAACTTAGGGATAAGCGAGTTTAGGGGGACGTCGTCGCGGTAGCGACGACGGACGCCGAGACGAGCACGTGACAACACCGCCACCCTGTCAATCTTAGGGTTACGCGGGTCAAGGCGGACGTCGTCGCGGTAGCGACGACGGACGCCGAGACGAGCACGTGACACCACTGCCACCCTGTCTATCTTAGGGTTATGCGAGTCAAGGCGGACGTGGTCGCGGTAGCGACGACGGACCCCGAGACGAGCACGTGACAACACTGCCACCCTGGCTAACTTAGGGTTACGCGAGTCGAGGCAGACGTCGTCGCGGTAGCGACGACGGATGCCGAGACGAGCACGTGACACCACTGCCACCCTGTCTAACTTAGGGTTACGCGAGTCGAGGCGGACGTCGTCGCGGTAGCGATGACGGATGCCGAGACGAGCACGTGACACCACCGCCACCCTGTTTATCCTAGGGTTACGCGAGTCGAGGCGGACGTCGTCGCGGTAGCGACGACGGACGCCTAGACGAGCACGTGACACCACTGCCACCCTGGCTATCTTAGGGTTACGCGAGTCGAGGCGGACGTCATCGCGGAAGCGACGACGGACGCCGAGACGAGCACGTGACACCACCGCCACCCTGTCTAACTTAGGGTTACGCGAGTCGAGGCGGACGTCGAGACGAGCACGTGACACCACTGCCACCCTGTCTAACTTAGGGTTACGCGAGTCGAGGCGGACGTCTTTGCGGTAGCGAGGACGGACGCCGAGAGGAGCACGTGACACCACCGCCACCCTATCTATCTTAGCGTTACGCGAGTCGAGGCGAACTTCGTCGCGGTAGCGACGACGGACGCCGAGACGAGCACGTGACACCACCGCTACCCTGTCTAACTTAGGGTTAAGCGAGTCGAGGCGGACGTCGTCGCGGTAGCAACGACGGACGCCGAGACGAGCACGTGACAACACCGCCACCCTGTCTATCTTAGGTTTACGCGAGTCAAGGCGGACGACGTCGCGGTAGCGACGGTGGACGCCGAGACGAGCACGTGACACCACCGCCACCCTGTCTAACTTAGGGTTATGCGAGTCGAGGGGGACGTCGTCACGGTAGCGACGACGGACGCCGAGACGAGCACGTGACACCACCGCCACCCTGTCTAACGTAGGGTTACGCGTGTCGAGGCGGACGTCGTCGCGGTAGCGACGACGGACGCCGAGACGAGCACGTGACACCACCGCCACCCTGTCTAAATTAGGGTTACGCGAGTTGAGGCTGACGTCGTCGCGGTAGCGATGACGGACGCCGTGACGAGCACGTGACTTCACCGCCACCTTATTTAACTTAGGGTTAGCGAGTCGAGGCAGACGTCGTCGCGGTAGCGACGACGGACGCCGAGACGAGCACGTGACACCACCGCCCACCTGTCTAACTTAGGGTTACGCGAGTCGAGGCAGACGTCGAAACGAGCACGTGACACCACTTCCACCCTGTCTAACCTAGGGTTACGCGAGTCGAGGCGGACGACTTTGCGGTAGCGACGACGGACGCCGAGATGAGCACGTGACACCACCGCCACCCAGTCCAACTTAGGGTTAAGCGAGTTTAGGCGGACGTCGTCGCGGTAGCGACGACGGACGCCGAGACGAGCACGTGACAACACCGCCACCCTGTCTATCTTAGGGTTACGCGGGTCAAGGCGGACGTCGTCGCGGTAGCGACGACGGACGCCGAGACGAGCACGTGACACCACTGCCACCCTGTCTCTCTTAGGGTTACGCGGGTCGAGGCGGACGTCGTCGCGGTAGCGACGACGGACGCCGAGACGAGCACGTGACACCACCGCCACCCTGTTTATCCTAGGGTTACGCGAGTCGAGGCGGACGTCGTCGCGGTAGCGACGACGGACGCCTAGACGAGCACGTGACACCACTGCCACCCTGGCTATCTTAGGGTTACGCGAGTCGAGGCGGACGTCGTCGCGGTAGCGACGACGGACGCCGAGACGAGCACGTGACACCACCGCCACCCTATCTAACTTAGGGTTACGTGTGTCGAGGCGGACGTCGTCGCGGTAGCGACGACGGACGCCTAGACGAGCACGTGACACCACGGCCACCCTGTCTATCTTAGGGTTACGCGAGTCGAGGCGGACGTCGTCGCGGTAGCGACGGCGAACGCCGAGACGAGCACGTGACACCACCGCCACCCTGTCTAACTTAGGGTTATGCGAGTCGAGGCGGACGTCGTCGCGGTAGCGACGACGGACGCCGAGAAGAGCACATGACACCACCGCCACCCTGTTTATCCTAGGGTTACGCGAGTCGAGGCGGACGTCGTCGCGGTAGCGACGACAGACGCCTAGACGAGCACGTGACACCACTGCCACCCTGGCTATCTTAGTGTTACGCGAGTCGAGGCGGACGTCGTCGCGGTAGCGACGACGGACGCCGAGACGAGCACGTGACACCACCGCCACCCTGTCTATCTTTGGGTTACGCGAGTCGAGGCGGACGTCGTCGCGGTAGCGACGACGGACGCCGAGACGAGCACGCGACACCACCGCCACCCTGTCTAACGTAGGGTTACGCGTGTCGAGGCGGACGTCGTCGCGGTAGCGACGACGGACGCCCAGACGAGCACGTGACACCACCGCCACCCTGTTTAACTTAGGGTTAGCGAGTCGAGGCAGACGTCGTCGCGGTAGCGACGACGGACGCCGAGACGAGCACGTGACACCACCGCCACCCTGTCTAACTTAGGGTTACGCGAGGCGAGGCAGACGTCGAAACGAGCACGTGACACCACTTCCACCCTGTCTAACCTAGGGTTACGCGAGTCGAGGCGGACGTCTTTGCGGTAGCGACGACGGACGCCGAGATGAGCACGTGACACCACCGCCACCCTGTCCAACTTAGGGATAAGCGAGTTTAGGGGGACGTCGTCGCGGTAGCGACGACGGACGCCGAGACGAGCACGTGACAACACCGCCACTCTGTCAATCTTAGGGTTACGCGGGTCAAGGCGGACGTCGTCGCGGTACCGACGACGGACGCCGAGACGAGCACGTGACACCACTGCCACCCTGTCTATCTTAGGGTTATGCGAGTCGAGGCGGACGTCGTCGCGGTAGCGACGACGGACGCCGAGACGAGCACGTGACAACACTGCCACCCTGGCCAACTTAGGGTTACGCAAGTCGAGGCAGACGTCGTCGCGGTAGCGACGACGGATGCCGAGACGAGCACGTGACACCACTGCCACCCTGTCTAACTTAGGGTTACGCGAGTCGAGGCGGACGTCGTCGCGGTAGCGATGACGGATGCCGAGACGAGCACGTGACACCACCGCCACCCTGTTTATCCTAGGGTTACGCGAGTCGAGGCGGACGTCGTCGCGGTAGCGACGACGGACGCCTAGACGAGCACGTGACACCACTGCCACCCTGGCTATCTTAGGGTTACGCGAGTCGAGGCGGACGTCATCGCGGTAGCGACGACGGACGCCGAGACGAGCACGTGACACCACCGCCACCCTGTCTAACTTAGGGTTACGCGAGTCGAGGCGGACGTCGAGACGAGCACGTGACACCACTGCCACCCTGTCTAACTTAGGGTTACGCGAGTCGAGGCGGACGTCTTTGCAGTAGCGAGGACGGACGCCGAGATGAGCACGTGACACCACCGCCACCCTATCTATCTTAGCGTTACGCGAGTCGAGGCGAACGTCGTCGCGGTAGCGACGACGGACGCCGAGACGAGCACGTGACACCACCGCTACCCTGTCTAACTTAGGGTTAAGCGAGTCGAGGCGGACGTCGTCGCGGTAGCGACGACGGACGCCAAGACGAGCACGTGACAACACCGCCACCCTGTCTATCTTAGGTTTACGCGAGTCAAGGCGGACGACGTCGCGGTAGCGACGGCGGACGCCGAGACGAGCACGTGACACCACCGCCACCCTGTCTAACTTAGGGTTATGCGAGTCGAGGTGGACGTCGTCACGGTAGCGACGACGGACGCCGAGACGAGCACGTGACACCACCGCCACCCTGTCTAACGTAGGGTTACGCGTGTCGAGGCGGACGTCGTCGCGGTAGCGACGACGGACGCCGAGACGAGCACGTGACACCACCGCCACCCTGTCTAAATTAGGGTTACGCGAGTCGAGGCTGACGTCGTCGCGGTAGCGATGACGGACGCCGTGACGAGCACGTGACTTCACCGCCACCCTATTTAACTTAGGGTTAGCGAGTCGAGGCAGACATCGTCGCGGTAGCGACGACGGACGCCGAGACGAGCACGTGACACCACCGCCCACCTGTCTAACTTAGGGTTACGCGAGTCGAGGCAGACGTCGAAACGAGCACGTGACACCACTTCCACCCTGTCTAACCTAGGGTTACGCGAGTCGAGGCGGACGACTTTGCGGTAGCGACGACGGACGCCGAGATGAGCACGTGACACCACCGCCACCCAGTCCAACTTAGGGTTAAGCGAGTTTAGGCGGACGTCGTCGCGGTAGCGACGACGGACGCCGAGACGAGCACGTGACACCACCGCCACCCTGTCTATCTTAGCGTTACGCGAGTCGAGGCGGACGTCGTCGCGGTAGCGACGACGGACGCCGAGACGAGCACGTGACACCACCGCTACCCTGTATAACTTAGGGTTAAGCGAGTCGAGGCGGACGTCGTCGCGGTAGCGACGACGGACACCGAGACGAGCACGTGACAACACCGCCACCCTGTCTATCTTAGGTTTACGCGAGTCAAGGCGGACGTCGTCGCGGTAGCGACGACGGACGCCGAGACGAGCACGTGACACCACTGCCACCCTGTCTATCTTAGGGTTAGGCGAGTCGAGGCGGACGTCGTCGCGGTAGCGACGGCGGACGCCGAGACGAGCACGTGACACCACCGCCACCCTGTCTAACTTAGGGTTATGCGAGTCGAGGCGGACGTCGTCGCGGTAGCGACGACGGACGCCGAGACGAGCACGTGACACCACCGCCACCCTGTTTATCCTAGGGTTACGCGAGTCGAGGCGGACGTCGTCGCGGTAGCGACGACAGACGCCTAGACGAGCACGTGACACCACTGCCACCCTGGCTATCTTAGTGTTACGCGAGTCGAGGCGGACGTCGTCGCGGTAGCGACGACGGACACCGAGACGAGCACGTGACACCACCGCCACCCTGTCTATCTTAGGGTTACGCGAGTCGAGGCGGACGTCGTCGCGGTAGCGACGACGGACGCCGAGACAAGCACGCGACACCACGGCCACCCTGTCTAACTTAGGGTTACGCTAGTCGAGGCAGACGTCGTCGCGGTAGCGACGACGGACACCGAGACCAGCACGTGACACCACCGCCACCCTGTCTATCTTAGGGTTACGCGAGTCGAGGCGGACGTCGTCGCGGTAGCGACGACGGACGCCGAGACGAGCACGCGACACCACCGCCACCCTGTCTAACTTAGGGTTACGCGTGTCGAGGCGGACGTCGTCGCGGTAGCGACGACGGACGCCGAGACGAGCACGTGACACCACCGCCACCCTGTCTAAATTAGGGTTACGCGAGTCGAGGCTGACGTCGTCGCGGTAGCGATGACGGATGCCGAGACGAGCACGTGACTTCACCGCCACCCTATTTAACTTAGGGTTAGCGAGTCGAGGCGGACGTCGTCGCGGTAGCGACGACCGACGCCGAGACGAGCACGTGACACCACCGCCACCCTGTCTAACTTAGGGTTACGCGAGTCGAGGCAGACGTCGAAACGAGCACGTGACACCACTGCCACCCTGTCTAACTTAGGGTTACGCGAGTCGAGGCGGACGTCTTTGCGGTAGCGACGACGGACGCCGAGATGAGCACGTGACACCACCGCCACCCTATCTATCTTAGCGTTACGCGAGTCGAGGCGAACGTCGTCGCGGTAGCAACGACGGACGCCGAGACGAGCACGTGACACCACCGCCACCCTGTCTATCTTAGCGTTACGCGAGTCGAGGCGGACGTCGTCGCGGTAGCGACGACGGACGCCGAGACGAGCACGTGACACCACCGCTACCCTGTATAACTTAGGGTTAAGCGAGTCGAGGCGGACGTCGTCGCGGTAGCGACGACGGACGCCGAGACGAGCACGTGACAACACCGCCACCCTGTCTATCTTAGGTTTACGCGAGTCAAGGCGGACGTCGTCGCGGTAGCGACGACGGACGCCGAGACGAGCACGTGACACCACTGCCACCCTGTCTATCTTAGGGTTAGGCGAGTCGAGGCGGACGTCGTCGCGGTAGCGACGGCGGACGCCGAGACGAGCACGTGACACCACCGCCACCCTGTCTAACTTAGGGTTATGCGAGTCGAGGCGGACGTCGTCGCGGTAGCGACGACGGACGCCGAGACGAGCACGTGACACCACCGCCACCCTGTTTATCCTAGGGTTACGCGAGTCGAGGCGGACGTCGTCGCGGTAGCGACGACACACGCCTAGACGAGCACGTGACACCACTGCCACCCTGGCTATCTTAGTGTTACGCGAGTCGAGGCGGACGTCGTCGCGGTAGCGACGACGGACACCGAGACGAGCACGTGACACCACCGCCACCCTGTCTATCTTAGGGTTACGCGAGTCGAGGCGGACGTCGTCGCGGTAGCGACGACGGACGCCGAGACAAGCACGCGACACCACGGCCACCCTGTCTAACTTAGGGTTACGCGTGTCGAGGCGGACGTCGTCGCGGTAGCGACGACGGACGCCGAGACGAGCACGTGACACCACCGCCACCCTGTCTAAATTAGGGATACGCGAGTCGAGGCTGACGTCGTCGCGGTAGCGATGACGGATGCCGAGGCGAGCACGTGACACCACCGCCACCCTGTATATCTTAGCGTTACACGAGTCGATGCGGACGTCGTCGCGGTAGCGACGCCGGACGCCGAGACGAGCACGTGACACCACCACCACCCTGTCTAACTTAGGGTTACGCGAGTCGAGGCAGACGTCGAAACGAGCACGTGACACCACTGCCACCCTGTCTAACTTAGGGTTACGCGAGTCGAGGGGGACGTCTTTGCGGTAGCGACGACGGACGCCGAGACGAGCACGTGACACCACTGCCACCCTGCCTATCTTAGGGTTACGCGAGTCGAGGCGGACGTCGTCGCGGTAGCGACGACGGACGCCGAGACGAGCACGTGACACCACCGCTACCCTGTCTAACTTAGGGTTAAGCGAGTCGAGGCGGACGTCATCGCGGTAGCGACGACGGACGCCGAGACGAGCACGTGACACCACCGAAACCCTGTTTATCCTAGGGTTACGCTAGTCGAGGCAGACGTCGTCGCGGTAGCGACGACGGACACCGAGACCAGCACGTGACACCACCGCCACCCTGTCTATCTTAGGGTTACGCGAGTCGAGGCGGACGTCGTCGCGGTAGCGACGACGGACGCCGAGACGAGCACGCGACACCACCGCCACCCTGTCTAACTTAGGGTTACGCGTGTCGAGGCGGACGTCGTCGCGGTAGCGACGACGGACGCCGAGACGAGCACGTGACACCACCGCCACCCTGTCTAAATTAGGGTTACGCGAGTCGAGGCTGACGTCGTCGCGGTAGCGATGACGGATGCCGAGACGAGCACGTGACTTCACCGCCACCCTATTTAACTTAGGGTTAGCGAGTCGAGGCGGACGTCGTCGCGGTAGCGACGACCGACGCCGAGACGAGCACGTGACACCACCGCCACCCTGTCTAACTTAGGGTTACGCGAGTCGAGGCAGACGTCGAAACGAGCACGTGACACCACTGCCACCCTGTCTAACTTAGGGTTACGCGAGTCGAGGCGGACGTCTTTGCGGTAGCGACGACGGACGCCGAGATGAGCACGTGACACCACCGCCACCCTATCTATCTTAGCGTTACGCGAGTCGAGGCGAACGTCGTCGCGGTAGCGACGACGGACGCCGAGACGAGCACGTGACACCACCGCCACCCTGTCTATCTTAGCGTTACGCGAGTCGAGGCGGACGTCGTCGCGGTAGCGACGACGGACGCCGAGACGAGCACGTGACACCACCGCTACCCTGTATAACTTAGGGTTAAGCGAGTCGAGGCGGACGTCGTCGCGGTAGCGACGACGGACGCCGAGACGAGCACGTGACAACACCGCCACCCTGTCTATCTTAGGTTTACGCGAGTCAAGGCGGACGTCGTCGCGGTAGCGACGACGGACGCCGAGACGAGCACGTGACACCACTGCCACCCTGTCTATCTTAGGGTTAGGCGAGTCGAGGCGGACGTCGTCGCGGTAGCGACGGCGGACGCCGAGACGAGCACGTGACACCACCGCCACCCTGTCTAACTTAGGGTTATGCGAGTCGAGGCGGACGTCGTCGCGGTAGCGACGACGGACGCCGAGACGAGCACGTGACACCACCGCCACCCTGTTTATCCTAGGGTTACGCGAGTCGAGGCGGACGTCGTCGCGGTAGCGACGACAGACGCCTAGACGAGCACGTGACACCACTGCCACCCTGGCTATCTTAGTGTTACGCGAGTCGAGGCGGACGTCGTCGCGGTAGCGACGACGGACACCGAGACGAGCACGTGACACCACCGCCACCCTGTCTATCTTAGGGTTACGCGAGTCGAGGCGGACGTCGTCGCGGTAGCGACGACGGACGCCGAGACAAGCACGCGACACCACGGCCACCCTGTCTAACTTAGGGTTACGCGTGTCGAGGCGGACGTCGTCGCGGTAGCGACGACGGACGCCGAGACGAGCACGTGACACCACCGCCACCCTGTCTAAATTAGGGATACGCGAGTCGAGGCTGACGTCGTCGCGGTAGCGATGACGGATGCCGAGGCGAGCACGTGACACCACCGCCACCCTGTATATCTTAGCGTTACACGAGTCGATGCGGACGTCGTCGCGGTAGCGACGACGGACGCCGAGACGAGCACGTGACACCACCACCACCCTGTCTAACTTAGGGTTACGCGAGTCGAGGCAGACGTCGAAACGAGCACGTGACACCACTGCCACCCTGTCTAACTTAGGGTTACGCGAGTCGAGGGGGACGTCTTTGCGGTAGCGACGACGGACGCCGAGACGAGCACGTGACACCACTGCCACCCTGCCTATCTTAGGGTTACGCGAGTCGAGGCGGACGTCGTCGCGGTAGCGACGACGGACGCCGAGACGAGCACGTGACACCACCGCTACCCTGTCTAACTTAGGGTTAAGCGAGTCGAGGCGGACGTCGTCGCGGTAGCGACGACAGACGCCGAGACGAGCACGTGACAACACCGCCACCCTGTCTATCTTAGGTTTACGCGAGTCAAGGCGGACGTCGTCGCGGTAGCGACGACGGACGCCGAGACGAGCACGTGACACCACTGCCACCCTGCCTATCTTAGGGTTACGCGAGTCGAGGCGGACGTCGTCGCGGTAGCGACGACGGACGCCGAGACGAGCACGTGACACCACCGCTACCCTGTCTAACTTAGGGTTAAGCGAGTCGAGGCGGACGTCGTCGCGGTAGCGACGACAGACGCCGAGACGAGCACGTGACAACACCGCCACCCTGTCTATCTTAGGTTTACGCGAGTCAAGGCGGACGTCGTCGCGGTAGCGACGACGGACGCCGAGACGAGCACGTGACACCACCGCCACCCTGTCTAACTTAGGGTTATGCGAGTCGAGGCGGACGTCGTCGCGGTAGCGACGACGGACGCCGAGACGAGCACGTGACACCACCGCCACCCTGTTTATCCTAGGGTTACGCGAGTCGAGGCGGACGTCGTCGCGGTAGCGACGACAGACGCCTAGACGAGCACGTGACACCACTGCCACCCTGGCTATCTTAGTGTTACACGAGTCGAGGCGGACGTCGTCGCGGTAGCGACGACGGACACCGAGACGAGCACGTGACACCACCGCCACCCTGTCTATCTTAGGGTTACGCGAGTCGAGGCGGACGTCGTCGCGGTAGCGACGACGGACGCCGAGACAAGCACGCGACACCACGGCCACCCTGTATATCTTAGCGTTACGCGAGTCGAGGCTGACGTCGTCGCGGTAGCGATGACGGATGCCGAGGCGAGCACGTGACACCACCGCCACCCTGTATATCTTAGCGTTACACGAGTCGATGCGGACGTCGTCGCGGTAGCGACGCCGGACGCCGAGACGAGCACGTGACACCACCACCACCCTGTCTAACTTAGGGTTACGCGAGTCGAGGCAGACGTCGAAACGAGCACGTGACACCACTGCCACCCTGTCTAACTTAGGGTTACGCGAGTCGAGGGGGACGTCTTTGCGGTAGCGACGACGGACGCCGAGACGAGCACGTGACACCACTGCCACCCTGCCTATCTTAGGGTTACGCGAGTCGAGGCGGACGTCGTCGCGGTAGCGACGACGGACGCCGAGACGAGCACGTGACACCACCGCTACCCTGTCTAACTTAGGGTTAAGCGAGTCGAGGCGGACGTCATCGCGGTAGCGACGACGGACGCCGAGACGAGCACGTGACACCACCGAAACCCTGTTTATCCTAGGGTTACGCTAGTCGAGGCAGACGTCGTCGCGGTAGCGACGACGGACACCGAGACCAGCACGTGACACCACCGCCACCCTGTCTATCTTAGGGTTACGCGAGTCGAGGCGGACGTCGTCGCGGTAGCGACGACGGACGCCGAGACGAGCACGCGACACCACCGCCACCCTGTCTAACTTAGGGTTACGCGTGTCGAGGCGGACGTCGTCGCGGTAGCGACGACGGACGCCGAGACGAGCACGTGACACCACCGCCACCCTGTCTAAATTAGGGTTACGCGAGTCGAGGCTGACGTCGTCGCGGTAGCGATGACGGATGCCGAGACGAGCACGTGACTTCACCGCCACCCTATTTAACTTAGGGTTAGCGAGTCGAGGCGGACGTCGTCGCGGTAGCGACGACCGACGCCGAGACGAGCACGTGACACCACCGCCACCCTGTCTAACTTAGGGTTACGCGAGTCGAGGCAGACGTCGAAACGAGCACGTGACACCACTGCCACCCTGTCTAACTTAGGGTTACGCGAGTCGAGGCGAACGTCTTTGCGGTAGCGACGACGGACGCCGAGATGAGCACGTGACACCACCGCCACCCTATCTATCTTAGCGTTACGCGAGTCGAGGCGAACGTCGTCGCGGTAGCGACGACGGACGCCGAGACGAGCACGTGACACCACCGCCACCCTGTCTATCTTAGCGTTACGCGAGTCGAGGCGGACGTCGTCGCGGTAGCGACGACGGACGCCGAGACGAGCACGTGACACCACCGCTACCCTGTATAACTTAGGGTTAAGCGAGTCGAGGCGGACGTCGTCGCGGTAGCGACGACGGACGCCGAGACGAGCACGTGACAACACCGCCACCCTGTCTATCTTAGGTTTACGCGAGTCAAGGCGGACGTCGTCGCGGTAGCGACGACGGACGCCGAGACGAGCACGTGACACCACTGCCACCCTGTCTATCTTAGGGTTAGGCGAGTCGAGGCGGACGTCGTCGCGGTAGCGACGGCGGACGCCGAGACGAGCACGTGACACCACCGCCACCCTGTCTAACTTAGGGTTATGCGAGTCGAGGCGGACGTCGTCGCGGTAGCGACGACGGACGCCGAGACGAGCACGTGACACCACCGCCACCCTGTTTATCCTAGGGTTACGCGAGTCGAGGCGGACGTCGTCGCGGTAGCGACGACAGACGCCTAGACGAGCACGTGACACCACTGCCACCCTGGCTATCTTAGTGTTACGCGAGTCGAGGCGGACGTCGTCGCGGTAGCGACGACGGACACCGAGACGAGCACGTGACACCACCGCCACCCTGTCTATCTTAGGGTTACGCGAGTCGAGGCGGACGTCGTCGCGGTAGCGACGACGGACGCCGAGACAAGCACGCGACACCACGGCCACCCTGTCTAACTTAGGGTTACGCGTGTCGAGGCGGACGTCGTCGCGGTAGCGACGACGGACGCCGAGACGAGCACGTGACACCACCGCCACCCTGTCTAAATTAGGGATACGCGAGTCGAGGCTGACGTCGTCGCGGTAGCGATGACGGATGCCGAGGCGAGCACGTGACACCACCGCCACCCTGTATATCTTAGCGTTACACGAGTCGATGCGGACGTCGTCGCGGTAGCGACGACGGACGCCGAGACGAGCACGTGACACCACCACCACCCTGTCTAACTTAGGGTTACGCGAGTCGAGGCAGACGTCGAAACGAGCACGTGACACCACTGCCACCCTGTCTAACTTAGGGTTACGCGAGTCGAGGGGGACGTCTTTGCGGTAGCGACGACGGACGCCGAGACGAGCACGTGACACCACTGCCACCCTGCCTATCTTAGGGTTACGCGAGTCGAGGCGGACGTCGTCGCGGTAGCGACGACGGACGCCGAGACGAGCACGTGACACCACCGCTACCCTGTCTAACTTAGGGTTAAGCGAGTCGAGGCGGACGTCGTCGCGGTAGCGACGACAGACGCCGAGACGAGCACGTGACAACACCGCCACCCTGTCTATCTTAGGTTTACGCGAGTCAAGGCGGACGTCGTCGCGGTAGCGACGACGGACGCCGAGACGAGCACGTGACACCACTGCCACCCTGTCTATCTTAGGGTTAGGCGAGTCGAGGCGGACGTCGTCGCGGTAGCGACGGCGGACGCCGAGACGAGCACGTGACACCACCGCCACCCTGTCTAACTTAGGGTTATGCGAGTCGAGGCGGACGTCGTCGCGGTAGCGACGACGGACGCCGAGACGAGCACGTGACACCACCGCCACCCTGTTTATCCTAGGGTTACGCGAGTCGAGGCGGACGTCGTCGCGGTAGCGACGACAGACGCCTAGACGAGCACGTGACACCACTGCCACCCTGGCTATCTTAGTGTTACACGAGTCGAGGCGGACGTCGTCGCGGTAGCGACGACGGACACCGAGACGAGCACGTGACACCACCGCCACCCTGTCTATCTTAGGGTTACGCGAGTCGAGGCGGACGTCGTCGCGGTAGCGACGACGGACGCCGAGACAAGCACGCGACACCACGGCCACCCTGTATATCTTAGCGTTACGCGAGTCGAGGCTGACGTCGTCGCGGTAGCGATGACGGATGCCGAGGCGAGCACGTGACACCACCGCCACCCTGTATATCTTAGCGTTACGCGAGTCGAGGCGGACGTCATCGCGGTAGCGACGACGGACGCCGAGACGAGCACGTGACACCACCGCCACCCTGTCTAACTTAGGGTTACGCGAGTCGAGGCAGACGTCGAAACGAGCACGTGACACCACTGCCACCCTGTCTAACTTAGGGTTACGCGAGTCGAGGCGGACGTCTTTGCGGTAGCGACGACGGACGCCGAGACGAGCACGTGACACCACTGCCACCCTGTCTATCTTAGGGTTACGCGAGTCGAGGCGGACGTCGTCGCGGTAGCGACGACGGACGCCGAGACGAGCACGTGACAACACTGCCACCCTGGCTAACTTAGGGTTATGCGAGTCGAGGCAGACGTTGTCGCGGTAGCGACGACGGATGCCGAGACGAGCACGTGACACCACTGCCACCCTGTCTAACTTAGGGTTACGCAAGTCGAGGCGGACGTCATCGCGGTAGCGACGACGGACGCCGAGACGAGCACGTGACACCACCGAAACCCTGTTTATCCTAGGGTTACGCTAGTCGAGGCGGACGTCGTCGCGGTAGCGACGACGGACACCGAGACCAGCACGTGACACCACCGCCACCCTGTCTATCTTAGGGTTACGCGAGTCGAGGCGGACGTCGTCGCGGTAGTTTCGACGGACGCCGAGACGAGCACGCGACACCACCGCCACCCTGTCTAACTTAGGGTTACGCGTGTCGAGGCGGACGTCGTCGCGGTAGCGATGACGGACGCCGAGACGAGCACGTGACACCACCGCCACCCTGTCTAAATTAGGGTTACGCGAGTCGAGGCTGACGTCGTCGCGGTAGCGATGACGGATGCCGAGACGAGCACGTGACTTCACCGCCACCCTATTTAACTTAGGGTTAACGAGTCGAGGCGGACGTCGTCGCGGTAGCGACGACCGACGCCGAGACGAGCACGTGACACCACCGCCACCCTGGCTAACTTAGGGTTACGCGAGTCGAGGCACACGTCGAAACGAGCACGTGACACCACTGCCACCCTGTCTAACTTAGGGTTACGCGAGTCGAGGCGGACGTCTTTGCGGTAGCGACGACGGACGCCGAGATGAGCACGTGACACCACCGCCACCCGATCTATCTTAGCGTTACGCGAGTCGAGGCGAACGTCGTCGCGGTAGCGACGACGGACGCCGAGACGAGCACGTGACACCACCGCCACCCTGTCTATCTTAGCGTTACGCGAGTCGAGGCGGACGTCGTCGCGGTAGCGACGACGGACGCCGAGACGAGCACGTGACACCACCGCTACCCTGTATAACTTAGGGTTAAGCGAGTCGAGGCGGACGTCGTCGCGGTAGCGACGACGGACGCCGAGACGAGCACGTGACAACACCGCCACCCTGTCTATCTTAGGTTTACGCGAGTCAAGGCGGACGTCGTCGCGGTAGCGACGACGGACGCCGAGACGAGCACGTGACACCACCGCCACCCTGTCTATCTTAGCGTTACGCGAGTCGAGGCGGACGTCGTCGCGGTAGCGACGACGGACGCCGAGACGAGCACGTGACACCACCGCTACCCTGTATAACTTAGGGTTAAGCGAGTCGAGGCGGACGTCGTCGCGGTAGCGACGACGGACGCCGAGACGAGCACGTGACAACACCGCCACCCTGTCTATCTTAGGTTTACGCGAGTCAAGGCGGACGTCGTCGCGGTAGCGACGACGGACGCCGAGACGAGCACGTGACACCACTGCCACCCTGTCTATCTTAGGGTTAGGCGAGTCGAGGCGGACGTCGTCGCGGTAGCGACGGCGGACGCCGAGACGAGCACGTGACACCACCGCCACCCTGTCTAACTTAGGGTTATGCGAGTCGAGGCGGACGTCGTCGCGGTAGCGACGACGGACGCCGAGACAAGCACGCGACACCACGGCCACCCTGTCTAACTTAGGGTTACCCGTGTCGAGGCGGACGTCGTCGCGGTAGCGACGACGGACGCCGAGACGAGCACGTGACACCACCGCCACCCTGTCTAAATAAGGGATACGCGAGTCGAGGCTGACGTCGTCGCGGTAGCGATGACGGATGCCGAGGCGAGCACGTGACACCACCGCCACCCTGTATATCTTAGCGTTACACGAGTCGAGGCGGATGTCGTCGCGGTAGCGACGACGGACGCCGAGACGAGCACGTGACACCACCACCACCCTGTCTAACTTAGGGTTACGCGAGTCGAGGCAGACGTCGAAACGAGCACGTGACACCACTGCCACCCTGTCTAACTTAGGGTTACGCGAGTCGAGGCGGACGTCTTTGCGGTAGCGACGACGGACGCCGAGACGAGCACGTGACACCACTGCCACCCTGTCTATCTTAGGGTTACGCGAGTCAAGGCGGACGTCGTCGCGGTAGCGACGACGGACGCCAAGACGAGCACGTGACACCACCGCTACCCTGTCTAACTTAGGGTTAAGCGAGTCGAGGCGGATGTCGTCGCGGTAGCGACGACGGACGCCGAGACGAGCACGTGACACCACTGCCACCCTGTCTATCTTAGGGTTAGGCGAGTCGAGGCGGATGTCGTCGCGGTAGCGACGGCGGACGCCGAGACGAGCACGTGACACCACCGCCACCCTGTCTAACTTAGGGTTATGCGAGTCGAGGCGGACGTCCTCGCGGTAGCGACGACGGACGCCGAGACGAGCACGTGACACCACCGCCACCCTGTTTATCCTAGGGTTACGCGAGTCGAGGCGGACGTCGTCGCGGTAGCGACGACAGACGCCTAGACGAGCACGTGACACCACTGCCACCCTGGCTATCTTAGTGTTACGCGAGTCGAGGCGGACGTCGTCGCGGTAGCGACGACGGACACCGAGACGAGCACGTGACACCACCGCCACCCTGTCTATCTTAGGGTTACGCGAGTCGAGGAGGACGTCGTCGCGGTAGCGACGACGGACGCCGAGACAAGCACGCGACACCACGGCCACCCTGTCTAACTTAGGGTTACGCGTGTCGAGGCGGACGTCGTTGCGGTAGCGACGACGGACGCCGAGACGAGCACGTGACAACACCGCCACCCTGTCTATCTTAGGTTTACGCGAGTCAAGGCGGACGTCGTCGCGGTAGCGACGACGGACGCCGAGACGAGCACGTGACACCACTGCCACCCTGTCTATCTTAGGGTTAGGCGAGTCGAGGCGGATGTCGTCGCGGTAGCGACGGCGGACGCCGAGACGAGCACGTGACACCACTGCCACCCTGTCTATCTTAGGGTTAGGCGAGTCGAGGCGGATGTCGTCGCGGTAGCGACGGCGGACGCCGAGACGAGCACGTGACACCACCGCCACCCTGTCTAACTTAGGGTTATGCGAGTCGAGGCGGACGTCCTCGCGGTAGCGACGACGGACGCCGAGACGAGCACGTGACACCACCGCCACCCTGTTTATCCTAGGGTTACGCGAGTCGAGGCGGACGTCGTCGCGGTAGCGACGACAGACGCCTAGACGAGCACGTGACACCACTGCCACCCTGGCTATCTTAGTGTTACGCGAGTCGAGGCGGACGTCGTCGCGGTAGCGACGACGGACACCGAGACGAGCACGTGACACCACCGCCACCCTGTCTATCTTAGGGTTACGCGAGTCGAGGAGGACGTCGTCGCGGTAGCGACGACGGACGCCGAGACAAGCACGCGACACCACGGCCACCCTGTCTAACTTAGGGTTACGCGTGTCGAGGCGGACGTCGCCGCGGTAGCGACGACGGACGCCGAGACGAGCACGTGACACCACCGCCACCCTGTCTAAATTAGGGATACGCGAGTCGAGGCTGACGTCGTCGCGGTAGCGATGACGGATGCCGAGGCGAGCACGTGACACCACCGCCACCCTGTATATCTTAGCGTTACGCGAGTCGAGGCGGACGTCGTCGCGGTAGCGACGACGGACGCCGAGACGAGCACGTGACACCACCGCCACCCTGTCTAACTTAGGGTTACGCGAGTCGAGGCAGACGTCGAAACGAGCACGTGACACCACTGCCACCCTGTCTAACTTAGGGTTACGCGAGTCGAGGCGGACGTCTTTGCGGTAGCGACGACGGACGCCGAGACGAGCACGTGACACCACTGCCACCCTGTCTATCTTAGGGTTACGCGAGTCGAGGCGGACGTCGTCGCGGTAGCGACGACGGACGCCGAGACGAGCACGTGACAACACTGCCACCCTGGCTAACTTAGGGTTACGCGAGTCGAGGCAGACGTCGTCGCAGTAGCGACGACGGATGCCGAGACGAGCACGTGACACCACTGCCACCCTGTCTAACTTAGGGTTACGCGAGTCGAGGCGGACGTCGTCGCGGTAGCGACGACGGACGCCGAGACGAGCACGTGACACCACCGAAACCCTATTTATCCTAGGGTTACGCTAGTCGAGGCGGACGTCGTCGCGGTAGCGACGACGGACGCCTAGACGAGCACGTGACACCACTGTCACCCTGGCTATCTTAGGGTTACGCGAGTCGAGGCGGACGTCGTCGCGGTAGCGACGACGGACGCCGAGACGAGCACGTGACACCACCGCCACCCTGTATAACTTAGGGTTACGCGTGTCGAGTCGGACGTCGTCGCGGTAGCGACGACGGACGCCGAGACGAGCACGTGACACCACCGCCACCCTGTCTAAATTAGGGTTACGCGAGTCGAGGCTGACATCGTCGCGGTAGCAATGACGGACGCCGAGACGAGCACGTGACTTCACCGCCACCCTATTTAACTTAGGGTTAACGAGTCGAGGCGGACGTCGTCGCGGTAGCGATGACGGACGCCGAGACGAGCACGTGACACCACCGCCACCCTATCTATCTTAGCGTTACGTGAGTCGAGGCGGACGTCGTCGCGGTAGCGACGACGGACGCCGAGACGAGCACGTGACACCACCGCTACCCTTTCTAACTTAGGGTTAAGCGAGTCGAGGCGGACGTCGTCGCGGTAGCGACGACGGACGTCGAGACGAGCACGTGACAACACCGCCACCCTGTCTATCTTAGGTTTACGCGAGTCAAGGCGGACGTCGTCGCGGTAGCGACGACGGACGCCGAGATGAGCACGTGACACCACTGCCACCCTGTCTATCTTAGGGTTACGCGAGTCGAGGCGGACGTCGTCGCGGTAGCGACGGCGGACGCCGAGACGAGCACGTGACACCACCGCCACCCTGTCTAACTTAGGGTTATGCGAGTCGAGGCGGACGTCGTCGCGGTAGCGACGACGGACGCCGAGAAGAGCACATGACACCACCGCCACCCTGTTTATCCTAGGGTTACGCGAGTCGAGGCGGACGTCGTCGCGGTAGCGACGACAGACGCCTAGACGAGCACGTGACACCACTGCCACCCTGGCTATCTTAGTGTTACGCGAGTCGAGGCGGACGTCGTCGCGGTAGCGACGACGGACACCGAGACGAGCACGTGACACTACCGCCACCCTGTCTATCTTTGGGTTACGCGAGTCGAGGCGGACGTCATCGCGGTAGCGACGACGGACGCCGAGACGAGCACGCGACACCACCGCCACCCTGTCTAACGTAGGGTTACGCGTGTCGAGGCGGACGTCGTCGCGGTAGCGACGACGGACGCCCAGACGAGCACGTGACACCACCGCCACCCTGTTTAACTTAGGGTTAGCGAGTCGAGGCAGACGTCGTCGCGGTAGCGACGACGGACGCCGAGACGAGCACGTGACACCACCGCCACCCTGTCTAACTTAGGGTTACGCGAGTCGAGGCAGACGTCGAAACGAGCACGTGACACCACTTCCACCCTGTCTAACCTAGGGTTACGCGAGTCGAGGCGGACGTCTTTGCGGTAGCGACGACGTACGCCGAGATGAGCACGTGACACCACCGCCACCCTGTCCAACTTAGGGATAAGCGAGTTTAGGGGGACGTCGTCGCGGTAGCGACGACGGACGCCGAGACGAGCACGTGACAACACTGCCACCCTGGCTAACTTAGGGTTACGCGAGTCGAGGCGGACGTCGTCGCGGTAGCGACGATGGACGCCGAGACGAGCACGTGACAACACCGCCACCCTGTCTATCTTAGGTTTACGCGAGTCAAGGCGGACGTCGTCGCGGTAGCGACGACGGACGCCGAGACGAGCACGTGACACCACTGCCACCCTGTCTATCTTAGGGTTACGCGAGTCGAGGCGGACGTCGTCGCGGTAGCGACGGCGGACGCCGAGACGAGCACGTGACACCACCGCCACCCTGTCTAACTTAGGGTTATGCGAGTCGAGGCGGACGTCATCGCGGTAGCGACGACGGACGCCGAGAAGAGCACATGACACCACCGCCACCCTGTTTATCCTAGGGTTACGCGAGTCGAGGCGGACGTCGTCGCGGTAGCGACGACAGACGCCTAGACGAGCACGTGACACCACTGCCACCCTGGCTATCTTAGTGTTACGCGAGTCGAGGCGGACGTCGTCGCGGTAGCGACGACGGACACCGAGACGAGCACGTGACACCACCGCCACCCTGTCTATCTTTGGGTTACGCGAGTCGAGGCGGACGTCATCGCGGTAGCGACGACGGACGCCGAGACGAGCACGCGACACCACCGCCACCCTGTCTAACGTAGG
Source organism: Elymus sibiricus (assembly GCA_039707655.1). Classification (NCBI taxonomy): domain Eukaryota; kingdom Viridiplantae; phylum Streptophyta; class Magnoliopsida; order Poales; family Poaceae; genus Elymus; species Elymus sibiricus. Next base: position 192,352,671 of record CM077676.1, on the reverse strand, counting down.
GTTACGCGTGTCGAGGCGGACGTCGTCGCGGTAGCGACGACGGACGCCCAGACGAGCACGTGACACCACCGCCACCCTGTTTAACTTAGGGTTAGCGAGTCGAGGCCGACGTCGTCGCGGTAGCGACGACGGACGCCGAGACGAGCACGTGACACCACCGCCACCCTGTCTAACTTAGGGTTACGCGAGTCGAGGCAGACGTCGAAACGAGCACGTGACACCACTTCCACCCTGTCTAACCTAGGGTTACGCGAGTCGAGGCGGACGTCTTTGCGGTAGCGACGACGTACGCCGAGATGAGCACGTGACACCACCGCCACCCTGTCCAACTTAGGGATAAGCGAGTTTAGGGGGACGTCGTCGCGGTAGCGACGACGGACGCCGAGACGAGCACGTGACAACACCGCCACCCTGTCAATCTTAGGGTTACGCGGGTCAAGGCGGACGTCGTCGCGGTAGCGACGACGGACGCCGAGACGAGCACGTGACACCACTGCCACCCTGTCTATCTTAGGGTTATGCGAGTCAAGGCGGACGTGGTCGCGGTAGCGACGACGGACGCCGAGACGAGCACGTGACAACACTGCCACCCTGGCTAACTTAGGGTTACGCGAGTCGAGGCAGACGTCGTCGCGGTAGCGACGACGGATGCCGAGACGAGCACGTGACACCACTGCCACCCTGTCTAACTTAGGGTTACGCGAGTCGAGGCGGACGTCGTCGCGGTAGCGATGACGGATGCCGAGACGAGCACGTGACACCACCGCCACCCTGTTTATCCTAGGGTTACGCGAGTCGAGGCGGACGTCGTCGCGGTAGCGACGACGGACGCCTAGACGAGCACGTGACACCACTGCCACCCTGGCTATCTTAGGGTTACGCGAGTCGAGGCGGACGTCATCGCGGAAGCGACGACGGACGCCGAGACGAGCACGTGACACCACCGCCACCCTGTCTAACTTAGGGTTACGCGAGTCGAGGCGGACGTCGAGACGAGCACGTGACACCACTGCCACCCTGTCTAACTTAGGGTTACGCGAGTCGAGGCGGACGTCTTTGCGGTAGCGAGGACGGACGCCGAGAGGAGCACGTGACACCACCGCCACCCTATCTATCTTAGCGTTACGCGAGTCGAGGCGAACTTCGTCGCGGTAGCGACGACGGACGCCGAGACGAGCACGTGACACCACCGCTACCCTGTCTAACTTAGGGTTAAGCGAGTCGAGGCGGACGTCGTCGCGGTAGCGACGACGGACGCCGAGACGAGCACGTGACAACACCGCCACCCTGTCTATCTTAGGTTTACGCGAGTCAAGGCGGACGACGTCGCGGTAGCGACGGTGGACGCCGAGACGAGCACGTGACACCACCGCCACCCTGTCTAACTTAGGGTTATGCGAGTCGAGGGGGACGTCGTCACGGTAGCGACGACGGACGCCGAGACGAGCACGTGACACCACCGCCACCCTGTCTAACGTAGGGTTACGCGTGTCGAGGCGGACGTCGTCGCGGTAGCGACGACGGACGCCGAGACGAGCACGTGACACCACCGCCACCCTGTCTAAATTAGGGTTACGCGAGTTGAGGCTGACGTCGTCGCGGTAGCGATGACGGACGCCGTGACGAGCACGTGACTTCACCGCCACCTTATTTAACTTAGGGTTAGCGAGTCGAGGCAGACGTCGTCGCGGTAGCGACGACGGACGCCGAGACGAGCACGTGACACCACCGCCCACCTGTCTAACTTAGGGTTACGCGAGTCGAGGCAGACGTCGAAACGAGCACGTGACACCACTTCCACCCTGTCTAACCTAGGGTTACGCGAGTCGAGGCGGACGACTTTGCGGTAGCGACGACGGACGCCGAGATGAGCACGTGACACCACCGCCACCCAGTCCAACTTAGGGTTAAGCGAGTTTAGGCGGACGTCGTCGCGGTAGCGACGACGGACGCCGAGACGAGCACGTGACAACACCGCCACCCTGTCTATCTTAGGGTTACGCGGGTCAAGGCGGACGTCGTCGCGGTAGCGACGACGGACGCCGAGACGAGCACGTGACACCACTGCCACCCTGTCTCTCTTAGGGTTACGCGGGTCGAGGCGGACGTCATCGCGGTAGCGACGACGGACGCCGAGACGAGCACGTGACACCACCGCCACCCTGTTTATCCTAGGGTTACGCGAGTCGAGGCGGACGTCGTCGCGGTAGCGACGACGGACGCCTAGACGAGCACGTGACACCACTGCCACCCTGGCTATCTTAGGGTTACGCGAGTCGAGGCGGACGTCGTCGCGGTAGCGACGACGGACGCCGAGACGAGCACGTGACACCACCGCCACCCTGTCTAACTTAGGGTTACGCGTGTCGAGGCGGACGTCGTCGCGGTAGCGACGACGGACGCCTAGACGAGCACGTGACACCACGGCCACCCTGTCTATCTTAGGGTTACGCGAGTCGAGGCGGACGTCGTCGCGGTAGCGACGGCGGACGCCGAGACGAGCACGTGACACCACCGCCACCCTGTCTAACTTAGGGTTATGCGAGTCGAGGCGGACGTCGTCGCGGTAGCGACGACGGACGCCGAGAAGAGCACATGACACCACCGCCACCCTGTCTATCTTAGGGTTACGCGAGTCGAGGCGGACGTCGTCGCGGTAGCGACGACGGACGCCGAGACGAGCACGTGACAACACTGCCACCCTGGCTAACTTAGGGTTACGCGAGTCGAGGCAGACGTCGTCGCAGTAGCGACGACGGATGCCGAGACGAGCACGTGACACCACTGCCACCCTGTCTAACTTAGGGTTACGCGAGTCGAGGCGGACGTCGTCGCGGTAGCGACGACGGACGCCGAGACGAGCACGTGACACCACCGAAACCCTATTTATCCTAGGGTTACGCTAGTCGAGGCGGACGTCGTCGCGGTAGCGACGACGGACGCCTAGACGAGCACGTGACACCACTGTCACCCTGGCTATCTTAGGGTTACGCGAGTCGAGGCGGATGTCGTCGCGGTAGCGACGACGGACGCCGAGACGAGCACGTGACACCACCGCCACCCTGTATAACTTAGGGTTACGCGTGTCGAGTCGGACGTCGTCGCGGTAGCGACGACGGACGCCGAGACGAGCACGTGACACCACCGCCACCCTGTCTAAATTAGGGTTACGCGAGTCGAGGCTGACATCGTCGCGGTAGCAATGACGGACGCCGAGACGAGCACGTGACTTCACCGCCACCCTATTTAACTTAGGGTTAACGAGTCGAGGCGGACGTCGTCGCGGTAGCGATGACGGACGCCGAGACGAGCACGTGACACCACCGCCACCCTATCTATCTTAGCGTTACGTGAGTCGAGGCGGACGTCGTCGCGGTAGCGACGACGGACGCCGAGACGAGCACGTGACACCACCGCTACCCTTTCTAACTTAGGGTTAAGCGAGTCGAGGCGGACGTCGTCGCGGTAGCGACGACGGACGTCGAGACGAGCACGTGACAACACCGCCACCCTGTCTATCTTAGGTTTACGCGAGTCAAGGCGGACGTCGTCGCGGTAGCGACGACGGACGCCGAGATGAGCACGTGACACCACTGCCACCCTGTCTATCTTAGGGTTACGCGAGTCGAGGCGGACGTCGTCGCGGTAGCGACGGCGGACGCCGAGACGAGCACGTGACACCACCGCCACCCTGTCTAACTTAGGGTTATGCGAGTCGAGGCGGACGTCGTCGCGGTAGCGACGACGGACGCCGAGAAGAGCACATGACACCACCGCCACCCTGTTTATCCTAGGGTTACGCGAGTCGAGGCGGACGTCGTCGCGGTAGCGACGACAGACGCCTAGACGAGCACGTGACACCACTGCCACCCTGGCTATCTTAGTGTTACGCGAGTCGAGGCGGACGTCGTCGCGGTAGCGACGACGGACACCGAGACGAGCACGTGACACTACCGCCACCCTGTCTATCTTTGGGTTACGCGAGTCGAGGCGGACGTCATCGCGGTAGCGACGACGGACGCCGAGACGAGCACGCGACACCACCGCCACCCTGTCTAACGTAGGGTTACGCGTGTCGAGGCGGACGTCGTCGCGGTAGCGACGACGGACGCCCAGACGAGCACGTGACACCACCGCCACCCTGTTTAACTTAGGGTTAGCGAGTCGAGGCAGACGTCGTCGCGGTAGCGACGACGGACGCCGAGACGAGCACGTGACACCACCGCCACCCTGTCTAACTTAGGGTTACGCGAGTCGAGGCAGACGTCGAAACGAGCACGTGACACCACTTCCACCCTGTCTAACCTAGGGTTACGCGAGTCGAGGCGGACGTCTTTGCGGTAGCGACGACGTACGCCGAGATGAGCACGTGACACCACCGCCACCCTGTCCAACTTAGGGATAAGCGAGTTTAGGGGGACGTCGTCGCGGTAGCGACGACGGACGCCGAGACGAGCACGTGACAACACTGCCACCCTGGCTAACTTAGGGTTACGCGAGTCGAGGCGGACGTCGTCGCGGTAGCGACGATGGACGCCGAGACGAGCACGTGACAACACCGCCACCCTGTCTATCTTAGGTTTACGCGAGTCAAGGCGGACGTCGTCGCGGTAGCGACGACGGACGCCGAGACGAGCACGTGACACCACTGCCACCCTGTCTATCTTAGGGTTACGCGAGTCGAGGCGGACGTCGTCGCGGTAGCGACGGCGGACGCCGAGACGAGCACGTGACACCACCGCCACCCTGTCTAACTTAGGGTTATGCGAGTCGAGGCGGACGTCATCGCGGTAGCGACGACGGACGCCGAGAAGAGCACATGACACCACCGCCACCCTGTTTATCCTAGGGTTACGCGAGTCGAGGCGGACGTCGTCGCGGTAGCGACGACAGACGCCTAGACGAGCACGTGACACCACTGCCACCCTGGCTATCTTAGTGTTACGCGAGTCGAGGCGGACGTCGTCGCGGTAGCGACGACGGACACCGAGACGAGCACGTGACACCACCGCCACCCTGTCTATCTTTGGGTTACGCGAGTCGAGGCGGACGTCATCGCGGTAGCGACGACGGACGCCGAGACGAGCACGCGACACCACCGCCACCCTGTCTAACGTAGGGTTACGCGTGTCGAGGCGGACGTCGTCGCGGTAGCGACGACGGACGCCCAGACGAGCACGTGACACCACCGCCACCCTGTTTAACTTAGGGTTAGCGAGTCGAGGCCGACGTCGTCGCGGTAGCGACGACGGACGCCGAGACGAGCACGTGACACCACCGCCACCCTGTCTAACTTAGGGTTACGCGAGTCGAGGCAGACGTCGAAACGAGCACGTGACACCACTTCCACCCTGTCTAACCTAGGGTTACGCGAGTCGAGGCGGACGTCTTTGCGGTAGCGACGACGTACGCCGAGATGAGCACGTGACACCACCGCCACCCTGTCCAACTTAGGGATAAGCGAGTTTAGGGGGACGTCGTCGCGGTAGCGACGACGGACGCCGAGACGAGCACGTGACAACACCGCCACCCTGTCAATCTTAGGGTTACGCGGGTCAAGGCGGACGTCGTCGCGGTAGCGACGACGGACGCCGAGACGAGCACGTGACACCACTGCCACCCTGTCTATCTTAGGGTTATGCGAGTCAAGGCGGACGTGGTCGCGGTAGCGACGACGGACGCCGAGACGAGCACGTGACAACACTGCCACCCTGGCTAACTTAGGGTTACGCGAGTCGAGGCAGACGTCGTCGCGGTAGCGACGACGGATGCCGAGACGAGCACGTGACACCACTGCCACCCTGTCTAACTTAGGGTTACGCGAGTCGAGGCGGACGTCGTCGCGGTAGCGATGACGGATGCCGAGACGAGCACGTGACACCACCGCCACCCTGTTTATCCTAGGGTTACGCGAGTCGAGGCGGACGTCGTCGCGGTAGCGACGACGGACGCCTAGACGAGCACGTGACACCACTGCCACCCTGGCTATCTTAGGGTTACGCGAGTCGAGGCGGACGTCATCGCGGAAGCGACGACGGACGCCGAGACGAGCACGTGACACCACCGCCACCCTGTCTAACTTAGGGTTACGCGAGTCGAGGCGGACGTCGAGACGAGCACGTGACACCACTGCCACCCTGTCTAACTTAGGGTTACGCGAGTCGAGGCGGACGTCTTTGCGGTAGCGAGGACGGACGCCGAGAGGAGCACGTGACACCACCGCCACCCTATCTATCTTAGCGTTACGCGAGTCGAGGCGAACTTCGTCGCGGTAGCGACGACGGACGCCGAGACGAGCACGTGACACCACCGCTACCCTGTCTAACTTAGGGTTAAGCGAGTCGAGGCGGACGTCGTCGCGGTAGCGACGACGGACGCCGAGACGAGCACGTGACAACACCGCCACCCTGTCTATCTTAGGTTTACGCGAGTCAAGGCGGACGACGTCGCGGTAGCGACGGTGGACGCCGAGACGAGCACGTGACACCACCGCCACCCTGTCTAACTTAGGGTTATGCGAGTCGAGGGGGACGTCGTCACGGTAGCGACGACGGACGCCGAGACGAGCACGTGACACCACCGCCACCCTGTCTAACGTAGGGTTACGCGTGTCGAGGCGGACGTCGTCGCGGTAGCGACGACGGACGCCGAGACGAGCACGTGACACCACCGCCACCCTGTCTAAATTAGGGTTACGCGAGTTGAGGCTGACGTCGTCGCGGTAGCGATGACGGACGCCGTGACGAGCACGTGACTTCACCGCCACCTTATTTAACTTAGGGTTAGCGAGTCGAGGCAGACGTCGTCGCGGTAGCGACGACGGACGCCGAGACGAGCACGTGACACCACCGCCCACCTGTCTAACTTAGGGTTACGCGAGTCGAGGCAGACGTCGAAACGAGCACGTGACACCACTTCCACCCTGTCTAACCTAGGGTTACGCGAGTCGAGGCGGACGACTTTGCGGTAGCGACGACGGACGCCGAGATGAGCACGTGACACCACCGCCACCCAGTCCAACTTAGGGTTAAGCGAGTTTAGGCGGACGTCGTCGCGGTAGCGACGACGGACGCCGAGACGAGCACGTGACAACACCGCCACCCTGTCTATCTTAGGGTTACGCGGGTCAAGGCGGACGTCGTCGCGGTAGCGACGACGGACGCCGAGACGAGCACGTGACACCACTGCCACCCTGTCTCTCTTAGGGTTACGCGGGTCGAGGCGGACGTCATCGCGGTAGCGACGACGGACGCCGAGACGAGCACGTGACACCACCGCCACCCTGTTTATCCTAGGGTTACGCGAGTCGAGGCGGACGTCGTCGCGGTAGCGACGACGGACGCCTAGACGAGCACGTGACACCACTGCCACCCTGGCTATCTTAGGGTTACGCGAGTCGAGGCGGACGTCGTCGCGGTAGCGACGACGGACGCCGAGACGAGCACGTGACACCACCGCCACCCTGTCTAACTTAGGGTTACGCGTGTCGAGGCGGACGTCGTCGCGGTAGCGACGACGGACGCCTAGACGAGCACGTGACACCACGGCCACCCTGTCTATCTTAGGGTTACGCGAGTCGAGGCGGACGTCGTCGCGGTAGCGACGGCGGACGCCGAGACGAGCACGTGACACCACCGCCACCCTGTCTAACTTAGGGTTATGCGAGTCGAGGCGGACGTCGTCGCGGTAGCGACGACGGACGCCGAGAAGAGCACATGACACCACCGCCACCCTGTTTATCCTAGGGTTACGCGAGTCGAGGCGGACGTCGTCGCGGTAGCGACGACAGACGCCTAGACGAGCACGTGACACCACTGCCACCCTGGCTATCTTAGTGTTACGCGAGTCGAGGCGGACGTCATCGCGGTAGCGACGACGGACGCCGAGACGAGCACGTGACACCACCGCCACCCTGTCTATCTTTGGGTTACGCGAGTCGAGGCGGACGTCGTCGCGGTAGCGATGACGGACGCCGTGACGAGCACGTGACTTCACCGCCACCTTATTTAACTTAGGGTTAGCGAGTCGAGGCAGACGTCGTCGCGGTAGCGACGACGGACGCCGAGACGAGCACGTGACACCACCGCCCACCTGTCTAACTTAGGGTTACGCGAGTCGAGGCAGACGTCGAAACGAGCACGTGACACCACTTCCACCCTGTCTAACCTAGGGTTACGCGAGTCGAGGCGGACGACTTTGCGGTAGCGACGACGGACGCCGAGATGAGCACGTGACACCACCGCCACCCAGTCCAACTTAGGGTTAAGCGAGTTTAGGCGGACGTCGTCGCGGTAGCGACGACGGACGCCGAGACGAGCACGTGACAACACCGCCACCCTGTCTATCTTAGGGTTACGCGGGTCAAGGCGGACGTCGTCGCGGTAGCGACGACGGACGCCGAGACGAGCACGTGACACCACTGCCACCCTGTCTCTCTTAGGGTTACGCGGGTCGAGGCGGACGTCATCGCGGTAGCGACGACGGACGCCGAGACGAGCACGTGACACCACCGCCACCCTGTTTATCCTAGGGTTACGCGAGTCGAGGCGGACGTCGTCGCGGTAGCGACGACGGACGCCTAGACGAGCACGTGACACCACTGCCACCCTGGCTATCTTAGGGTTACGCGAGTCGAGGCGGACGTCGTCGCGGTAGCGACGACGGACGCCGAGACGAGCACGTGACACCACCGCCACCCTGTCTAACTTAGGGTTACGCGTGTCGAGGCGGACGTCGTCGCGGTAGCGACGACGGACGCCTAGACGAGCACGTGACACCACGGCCACCCTGTCTATCTTAGGGTTACGCGAGTCGAGGCGGACGTCGTCGCGGTAGCGACGGCGGACGCCGAGACGAGCACGTGACACCACCGCCACCCTGTCTAACTTAGGGTTATGCGAGTCGAGGCGGACGTCGTCGCGGTAGCGACGACGGACGCCGAGAAGAGCACATGACACCACCGCCACCCTGTTTATCCTAGGGTTACGCGAGTCGAGGCGGACGTCGTCGCGGTAGCGACGACAGACGCCTAGACGAGCACGTGACACCACTGCCACCCTGGCTATCTTAGTGTTACGCGAGTCGAGGCGGACGTCATCGCGGTAGCGACGACGGACGCCGAGACGAGCACGTGACACCACCGCCACCCTGTCTATCTTTGGGTTACGCGAGTCGAGGCGGACGTCGTCGCGGTAGCGACGACGGACGCCGAGACGAGCACGCGACACCACCGCCACCCTGTCTAACGTAGGGTTACGCGTGTCGAGGCGGACGTCGTCGCGGTAGCGACGACGGACGCCCAGACGAGCACGTGACACCACCGCCACCCTGTTTAACTTAGGGTTAGCGAGTCGAGGCAGACGTCGTCGCGGTAGCGACGACGGACGCCGAGACGAGCACGTGACACCACCGCCACCCTGTCTAACTTAGGGTTACGCGAGTCGAGGCAGACGTCGAAACGAGCACGTGACACCACTTCCACCCTGTCTAACCTAGGGTTACGCGAGTCAAGGCGGACGTCTTTGCGGTAGCGACGACGGACGCCGAGATGAGCACGTGACACCACCGCCACCCTGTCCAACTTAGGGATAAGTGAGTTTAGGGGGACGTCATCGCGGTAGCGACGACGGACGCCGAGACGAGCACGTGACAACACCGCCACTCTGTCAATCTTAGGGTTACGCGGGTCAAGGCGGACGTCGTCGCGGTACCGACGACGGACGCCGAGACGAGCACGTGACACCACTGCCACCCTGTCTATCTTAGGGTTATGCGAGTCGAGGCGGACGTCGTCGCGGTAGCGACGACGGACGCCGAGACGAGCACGTGACAACACTGCCACCCTGGCCAACTTAGGGTTACGCAAGTCGAGGCATACGTCGTCGCGGTAGCGACGACGGATGCCGAGACGAGCACGTGACACCACTGCCACCCTGTCTAACTTAGGGTTACGCGAGTGGAGGCGGACGTCGTCGCGGTAGCGATGACGGATGCCGAGACGAGCACGTGACACCACCGCCACCCTGTTTATCCTAGGGTTACGCGAGTCGAGGCGGACGTCGTCGCGGTAGCGACGACGGACGCCTAGACGAGCACGTGACACCACTGCCACCCTGGCTATCTTAGGGTTACGCGAGTCGAGGCGGACGTCATCGCGGTAGCGACGACGGACGCCGAGACGAGCACGTGACACCACCGCCACCCTGTCTAACTTAGGGTTACGCGAGTCGAGGCGGACGTCGAGACGAGCACGTGACACCACTGCCACCCTGTCTAACTTAGGGTTACGCGAGTCGAGGCGGACGTCTTTGCAGTAGCGAGGACGGACGCCGAGATGAGCACGTGACACCACCGCCACCCTATCTATCTTAGCGTTACGCGAGTCGAGGCGAACGTCGTCGCGGTAGCGACGACGGACGCCGAGACGAGCACGTGACACCACCGCTACCCTGTCTAACTTAGGGTTAAGCGAGTCGAGGCGGACGTCGTCGCGGTAGCGACGACGGACGCCAAGACGAGCACGTGACAACACCGCCACCCTGTCTATCTTAGGTTTACGCGAGTCAAGGCGGACGACGTCGCGGTAGCGACGGCGGACGCCGAGACGAGCACGTGACACCACCGCCACCCTGTCTAACTTAGGGTTATGCGAGTCGAGGTGGACGTCGTCACGGTAGCGACGACGGACGCCGAGACGAGCACGTGACACCACCGCCACCCTGTCTAACGTAGGGTTACGCGTGTCGAGGCGGACGTCGTCGCGGTAGCGACGACGGACGCCGAGACGAGCACGTGACACCACCGCCACCCTGTCTAAATTAGGGTTACGCGAGTCGAGGCTGACGTCGTCGCGGTAGCGATGACGGACGCCGTGACGAGCACGTGACTTCACCGCCACCCTATTTAACTTAGGGTTAGCGAGTCGAGGCAGACGTCGTCGCGGTAGCGACGACGGACGCCGAGACGAGCACGTGACACCACCGCCCACCTGTCTAACTTAGGGTTACGCGAGTCGAGGCAGACGTCGAAACGAGCACGTGACACCACTTCCACCCTGTCTAACCTAGGGTTACGCGAGTCGAGGCGGACGACTTTGCGGTAGCGACGACGGACGCCGAGATGAGCACGTGACACCACCGCCACCCAGTCCAACTTAGGGTTAAGCGAGTTTAGGCGGACGTCGTCGCGGTAGCGACGACGGACGCCGAGACGAGCACGTGACACCACCGCCACCCTGTCTATCTTAGCGTTACGCGAGTCGAGGCGGACGTCGTCGCGGTAGCGACGACGGACGCCGAGACGAGCACGTGACACCACCGCTACCCTGTATAACTTAGGGTTAAGCGAGTCGAGGCGGACGTCGTCGCGGTAGCGACGACGGACGCCGAGACGAGCACGTGACAACACCGCCACCCTGTCTATCTTAGGTTTACGCGAGTCAAGGCGGACGTCGTCGCGGTAGCGACGACGGACGCCGAGACGAGCACGTGACACCACTGCCACCCTGTCTATCTTAGGGTTAGGCGAGTCGAGGCGGACGTCGTCGCGGTAGCGACGGCGGACGCCGAGACGAGCACGTGACACCACCGCCACCCTGTCTAACTTAGGGTTATGCGAGTCGAGGCGGACGTCGTCGCGGTAGCGACGACGGACGCCGAGACGAGCACGTGACACCACCGCCACCCGGTTTATCCTAGGGTTACGCGAGTCGAGGCGGACGTCGTCGCGGTAGCGACGACAGACGCCTAGACGAGCACGTGACACCACTGCCACCCTGGCTATCTTAGTGTTACGCGAGTCGAGGCGGACGTCGTCGCGGTAGCGACGACGGACACCGAGACGAGCACGTGACACCACCGCCACCCTGTCTATCTTAGGGTTACGCGAGTCGAGGCGGACGTCGTCGCGGTAGCGACGACGGACGCCGAGACAAGCACGCGACACCACGGCCACCCTGTCTAACTTAGGGTTACGCGTGTCGAGGCGGACGTCGTCGCGGTAGCGACGATGGACGCCGAGACGAGCACGTGACACCACCGCCACCCTGTCTAAATTAGGGATACGCGAGTCGAGGCTGACGTCGTCGCGGTAGCGATGACGGATGCCGAGGCGAGCACGTGACACCACCGCCACCCTGTATATCTTAGCGTTACACGAGTCGAGGCGGACGTCGTCGCGGTAGCGACGACGGACGCCGAGACGAGCACGTGACACCACCACCACCCTGTCTAACTTAGGGTTACGCGAGTCGAGGCAGACGTCGAAACGAGCACGTGACACCACTGCCACCCTGTCTAACTTAGGGTTACGCGAGTCGAGGCGGACGTCTTTGCGGTAGCGACGACGGACGCCGAGACGAGCACGTGACACCACTGCCACCCTGTCTATCTTAGGGTTACGCGAGTCGAGGCGGACGTCGTCGCGGTAGCGACGACGGACGCCGAGACGAGCACGTGACACCACCGCTACCCTGTCTAACTTAGGGTTAAGCGAGTCGAGGCGGACGTCGTCGCGGTAGCGACGACGGACGCCGAGACGAGCACGTGACAACACCGCCACCCTGTCTATCTTAGGTTTACGCGAGTCAAGGCGGACGTCGTCGCGGTAGCGACGACGGACGCCGAGACGAGCACGTGACACCACTGCCACCCTGTCTATCTTAGGGTTACGCGAGTCGAGGCGGACGTCGTCGCGGTAGCGACGACGGACGCCGAGACGAGCACGTGACAACACTGCCACCCTGGCTAACTTAGGGTTATGCGAGTCGAGGCAGACGTCGTCGCGGTAGCGACGACGGATGCCGAGACGAGCACGTGACACCACTGCCACCCTGTCTAACTTAGGGTTACGCAAGTCGAGGCGGACGTCATCGCGGTAGCGACGACGGACGCCGAGACGAGCACGTGACACCACCGAAACCCTGTTTATCCTAGGGTTACGCTAGTCGAGGCAGACGTCGTCGCGGTAGCGACGACGGACACCGAGACCAGCACGTGACACCACCGCCACCCTGTCTATCTTAGGGTTACGCGAGTCGAGGCGGACGTCGTCGCGGTAGCGACGACGGACGCCGAGACGAGCACGCGACACCACCGCCACCCTGTCTAACTTAGGGTTACGCGTGTCGAGGCGGACGTCGTCGCGGTAGCGACGACGGACGCCGAGACGAGCACGTGACACCACCGCCACCCTGTCTAAATTAGGGTTACGCGAGTCGAGGCTGACGTCGTCGCGGTAGCGATGACGGATGCCGAGACGAGCACGTGACTTCACCGCCACCCTATTTAACTTAGGGTTAGCGAGTCGAGGCGGACGTCGTCGCGGTAGCGACGACCGACGCCGAGACGAGCACGTGACACCACCGCCACCCTGTCTAACTTAGGGTTACGCGAGTCGAGGCAGACGTCGTAACGAGCACGTGACACCACTGCCACCCTGTCTAACTTAGGGTTATGCGAGTCGAGGCGGACGTCTTTGCGGTAGCGACGACGGACGCCGAGATGAGCACGTGACACCACCGCCACCCTATCTATCTTAGCGTTACGCGAGTCGAGGCGAACGTCGTCGCGGTAGCGACGACGGACGCCGAGACGAGCACGTGACACCACCGCCACCCTGTCTATCTTAGCGTTACGCGAGTCGAGGCGGACGTCGTCGCGGTAGCGACGACGGACGCCGAGACGAGCACGTGACACCACCGCTACCCTGTATAACTTAGGGTTAAGCGAGTCGAGGCGGACGTCGTCGCGGTAGCGACGACGGACGCCGAGACGAGCACATGACAACACCGCCACCCTGTCTATCTTAGGTTTACGCGAGTCAAGGCGGACGTCGTCGCGGTAGCGACGACGGACGCCGAGACGAGCACGTGACACCACTGCCACCCTGTCTATCTTAGGGTTAGGCGAGTCGAGGCGGACGTCGTCGCGGTAGCGACGGCGGACGCCGAGACGAGCACGTGACACCACCGCCACCCTGTCTAACTTAGGGTTATGCGAGTCGAGGCGGACGTCGTCGCGGTAGCGACGACGGACGCCGAGACGAGCACGTGACACCACCGCCACCCTGTTTATCCTAGGGTTACGCGAGTCGAGGCGGACGTCGTCGCGGTAGCGACGACAGACGCCTAGACGAGCACGTGACACCACTGCCACCCTGGCTATCTTAGTGTTACGCGAGTCGAGGCGGACGTCGTCGCGGTAGCGACGACGGACACCGAGACGAGCACGTGACACCACCGCCACCCTGTCTATCTTAGGGTTACGCGAGTCGAGGCGGACGTCGTCGCGGTAGCGACGACGGACGCCGAGACAAGCACGCGACACCACGGCCACCCTGTCTAACTTAGGGTTACGCGTGTCGAGGCGGACGTCGTCGCGGTAGCGACGACGGACGCCGAGACGAGCACGTGACACCACCGCCACCCTGTCTAAATTAGGGATACGCGAGTCGAGGCTGACGTCGTCGCGGTAGCGATGACGGATGCCGAGGCGAGCACGTGACACCACCGCCACCCTGTATATCTTAGCGTTACACGAGTCGAGGCGGACGTCGTCGCGGTAGCGACGACGGACGCCGAGACGAGCACGTGACACCACCACCACCCTGTCTAACTTAGGGTTACGCGAGTCGAGGCAGACGTCGAAACGAGCACGTGACACCACTGCCACCCTGTCTAACTTAGGGTTACGCGAGTCGAGGCGGACGTCTTTGCGGTAGCGACGACGGACGCCGAGACGAGCACGTGACACCACTGCCACCCTGTCTATCTTAGGGTTACGCGAGTCGAGGCGGACGTCGTCGCGGTAGCGACGACGGACGCCGAGACGAGCACGTGACACCACCGCTACCCTGTCTAACTTAGGGTTAAGCGAGTCGAGGCGGACGTCGTCGCGGTAGCGATGACGGACGCCGAGACGAGCACGTGACAACACCGCCACCCTGTCTATCTTAGGTTTACCCGAGTCAAGGCGGACGTCGTCGCGGTAGCGACGACGGACGCCGAGACGAGCACGTGACACCACTGCCACCCTGTCTATCTTAGGGTTAGGCGAGTCGAGGCGGACGTCGTCGCGGTAGCGACGGCGGACGCCGAGACGAGCACGTGACACCACCGCCACCCTGTCTAACTTAGGGTTATGCGAGTCGAGGCGGACGTCGTCGCGGTAGCGACGACGGACGCCGAGACGAGCACGTGACACCACCGCCACCCTGTTTATCCTAGGGTTACGCGAGTCGAGGCGGACGTCGTCGCGGTAGCGACGACAGACGCCTAGACGAGCACGTGACACCACTGCCACCCTGGCTATCTTAGTGTTACACGAGTCGAGGCGGACGTCGTCGCGGTAGCGACGACGGACACCGAGACGAGCACGTGACACCACCGCCACCCTGTCTATCTTAGGGTTACGCGAGTCGAGGCGGACGTCGTCGCGGTAGCGACGACGGACGCCGAGACAAGCACGCGACACCACGGCCACCCTGTATATCTTAGCGTTACGCGAGTCGAGGCTGACGTCGTCGCGGTAGCGATGACGGATGCCGAGGCGAGCACGTGACACCACCGCCACCCTGTATATCTTAGCGTTACGCGAGTCGAGGCGGACGTCATCGCGGTAGCGACGACGGACGCCGAGACGAGCACGTGACACCACCGTCACCCTGTCTAACTTAGGGTTACGCGAGTCGAGGCAGACGTCGAAACGAGCACGTGACACCACTGCGACCCTGTCTAACTTAGGGTTACGCGAGTCGAGGCGGACGTCTTTGCGGTAGCGACGACGGACGCCGAGACGAGCACGTGACACCACTGCCACCCTGTCTATCTTAGGGTTACGCGAGTCGAGGCGGACGTCGTCGCGGTAGCGACGACGGACGCCGAGACGAGCACGTGACAACACTGCCACCCTGGCTAACTTAGGGTTATGCGAGTCGAGGCAGACGTCGTCGCGGTAGCGACGACGGATGCCGAGACGAGCACGTGACACCACTGCCACCCTGTCTAACTTAGGGTTACGCAAGTCGAGGCGGACGTCATCGCGGTAGCGACGACGGACGCCGAGACGAGCACGTGACACCACCGAAACCCTGTTTATAATAGGGTTACGCTAGTCGAGGCGGACGTCGTCGCGGTAGCGACGACGGACACCGAGACCAGCACGTGACACCACCGCCACCCTGTCTATCTTAGGGTTACGCGAGTCGAGGCGGACGTCGTCGCGGTAGTTTCGACGGACGCCGAGACGAGCACGCGACACCACCGCCACCCTGTCTAACTTAGGGTTACGCGTGTCGAGGCGGACGTCGTCGCGGTAGCGACGACGGACGCCGAGACGAGCACGTGACACCACCGCCACCCTGTCTAAATTAGGGTTACGCGAGTCGAGGCTGACGTCGTCGCGGTAGCGATGACGGATGCCGAGACGAGCACGTGACTTCACCGCCACCCTATTTAACTTAGGGTTAGCGAGTCGAGGCGGACGTCGTCGCGGTAGCGACGACCGACGCCGAGACGAGCACGTGACACCACCGCCACCCTGTCTAACTTAGGGTTACGCGAGTCGAGGCACACGTCGAAACGAGCACGTGACACCACTGCCACCCTGTCTAACTTAGGGTTACGCGAGTCGAGGCGGACGTCTTTGCGGTAGCGACGACGGACGCCGAGATGAGCACGTGACACCACCGCCACCCGATCTATCTTAGCGTTACGCGAGTCGAAGCGAACGTCGTCGCGGTAGCGACGACGGACGCCGAGACGAGCACGTGACACCACCGCCACCCTGTCTATCTTAGCGTTACGCGAGTCGAGGCGGACGTCGTCGCGGTAGCGACGACGGACACCCGAGACGAGCACGTGACACCACCGCTACCCTGTATAACTTAGGGTTAAGCGAGTCGAGGCGGACGTCGTCGCGGTAGCGACGACGGACGGCGAGACGAGCACGTGACAACACCGCCACCCTGTCTATCTTAGGTTTACGCGAGTCAAGGCGGACGTCGTCGCGGTAGCGACGACGGACGCCGAGACGAGCACGTGACACCACTGCCACCCTGTCTATCTTAGGGTTAGGCGAGTCGAGGCGGACGTCGTCGCGGTAGCGACGGCGGACGCCGAGACGAGCACGTGACACCACCGCCACCCTGTCTAACTTAGGGTTATGCGAGTCGAGGCGGACGTCGTCGCGGTAGCGACGACGGACGCCGAGACGAGCACGTGACACCACCGCCACCCTGTTTATCCTAGGGTTACGCGAGTCGAGGCGGACGTCGTCGCGGTAGCGACGACAGACGCCTAGACGAGCACGTGACACCACTGCCACCCTGGCTATCTTAGTGTTACGCGAGTCGAGGCGGACGTCGTCGCGGTAGCGACGACGGACACCGAGACGAGCACGTGACACCACCGCCACCCTGTCTATCTTAGGGTTACGCGAGTCGAGGCGGACGTCGTCGCGGTAGCGACGACGGACGCCGAGACAAGCACGCGACACCACGGCCACCCTGTCTAACTTAGGGTTACGCGTGTCGAGGCGGACGTCGTCGCGGTAGCGACGACGGACGCCGAGACGAGCACGTGACACCACCGCCACCCTGTCTAAATTAGGGATACGCGAGTCGAGGCTGACGTCGTCGCGGTAGCGACGACGGACGCCGAGACGAGCACGTGACACCACCACCACCCTGTCTAACTTAGGGTTACGCGAGTCGAGGCAGACGTCGAAACGAGCACGTGACACCACTGCCACCCTGTCTAACTTAGGGTTACGCGAGTCGAGGCGGACGTCTTTGCGGTAGCGACGACGGACGCCGAGACGAGCACGTGACACCACTGCCACCCTGTCTATCTTAGGGTTACGCGAGTCAAGGCGGACGTCGTCGCGGTAGCGACGACGGACGCCGAGACGAGCACGTGACACCACCGCTACCCTGTCTAACTTAGGGTTAAGCGAGTCGAGGCGGACGTCGTCGCGGTAGCGACGACGGACGCCGAGACGAGCACGTGACAACACCGCCACCCTGTCTATCTTAGGTTTACGCGAGTCAAGGCGGACGTCGTCGCGGTAGCGACGACGGACGCCGAGACGAGCACGTGACACCACTGCCACCCTGTCTATCTTAGGGTTAGGCGAGTCGAGGCGGATGTCGTCGCGGTAGCGACGGCGGACGCCGAGACGAGCACGTGACACCACCGCCACCCTGTCTAACTTAGGGTTATGCGAGTCGAGGCGGACGTCCTCGCGGTAGCGACGACGGACGCCGAGACGAGCACGTGACACCACCGCCACCCTGTTTATCCTAGGGTTACGCGAGTCGAGGCGGACGTCGTCGCGGTAGCGACGACAGACGCCTAGACGAGCACGTGACACCACTGCCACCCTGGCTATCTTAGTGTTACGCGAGTCGAGGCGGACGTCGTCGCGGTAGCGACGACGGACACCGAGACGAGCACGTGACACCACCGCCACCCTGTCTATCTTAGGGTTACGCGTGTCGAGGCGGACGTCGCCGCGGTAGCGACGACGGACGCCGAGACGAGCACGTGACACCACCGCCACCCTGTCTAAATTAGGGATACGCGAGTCGAGGCTGACGTCGTCGCGGTAGCGATGACGGATGCCGAGGCGAGCACGTGACACCACCGCCACCCTGTATATCTTAGCGTTACGCGAGTCGAGGCGGACGTCGTCGCGGTAGCGACGACGGACGCCGAGACGAGCACGTGACACCACCGGCACCCTGTCTAACTTAGGGTTACGCGAGTCGAGGCAGACGTCGAAACGAGCACGTGACACCACTGCCACCCTGTCTAACTTAGGGTTACGCGAGTCGAGGCGGACGTCTTTGCGGTAGCGACGACGGACGCCGAGACGAGCACGTGACACCACTGCCACCCTGTCTATCTTAGGGTTACGCGAGTCGAGGCGGACGTCGTCGCGGTAGCGACGACGGACGCCGAGACGAGCACGTGACAACACTGCCACCCTGGCTAACTTAGGGTTACGCGAGTCGAGGCAGACGTCGTCGCAGTAGCGACGACGGATGCCGAGACGAGCACGTGACACCACTGCCACCCTGTCTAACTTAGGGTTACGCGAGTCGAGGCGGACGTCGTCGCGGTAGCGACGACGGACGCCGAGACGAGCACGTGACACCACCGAAACCCTATTTATCCTAGGGTTACGCTAGTCGAGGCGGACGTCGTCGCGGTAGCGACGACGGACGCCTAGACGAGCACGTGACACCACGGCCACCCTGGCTATCTTAGGGTTACGCGAGTCGAGGCGGACGTCGTCGCGGTAGCGACGACGGACACCGAGACGAGCACGTGACACCACCGCCACCCTGTATAACTTAGGGTTACGCGTGTCGAGTCGGACGTCGTCGCGGTAGCGACGACGGACGCCGAGACGAGCACGTGACACCACCGCCACCCTGTCTAAATTAGGGTTACGCGAGTCGAGGCTGACATCGTCGCGGTAGCAATGACGGACGCCGAGACGAGCACGTGACTTCACCGCCACCCTATTTAACTTAGGGTTAACGAGTCGAGGCGGACGTCGTCGCGGTAGCGACGACGGACGCCGAGACGAGCACGTGACACCATCGCCACCCTATCTATCTTAGCGTTACGTGAGTCGAGGCGGACGTCGTCGCGGTAGCGACGACGGACGCCGAGACGAGCACGTGACACCACCGCTACCCTTTCTAACTTAGGGTTAAGCGAGTCGAGGCGGACGTCGTCGCGGTAGCGACGACGGATGTCGAGACGAGCACGTGACAACACCGCCACCCTGTCTATCTTAGGTTTACGCGAGTCAAGGCGGACGTCGTCGCGGTAGCGACGACGGACGCCGAGACGAGCACGTGACACCACTGCCACCCTGTCTATCTTAGGGTTACGCGAGTCGAGGCGGACGTCGTCGCGGTAGCGACGGCGGACGCCGAGACGAGCACGTGACACCACCGCCACCCTGTCTAACTTAGGGTTATGCGAGTCGAGGCGGACGTCGTCGCGGTAGCGACGACGGACGCCGAGAAGAGCACATGACACCACCGCCACCCTGTTTATCCTAGGGTTACGCGAGTCGAGGCGGACGTCGTCGCGGTAGCGACGACAGACGCCTAGACGAGCACGTGACACCACTGCCACCCTGGCTATCTTAGTGTTACGCGAGTCGAGGCGGACGTCGTCGCGGTAGCGACGACGGACACCGAGACGAGCACGTGACACTACCGCCACCCTGTCTATCTTTGGGTTACGCGAGTCGAGGCGGACGTCATCGCGGTAGCGACGACGGACGTCGAGACGAGCACGCGACACCACCGCCACCCTGTCTAACGTAGGGTTACGCGTGTCGAGGCGGACGTCGTCGCGGTAGCGACGACGGACGCCCAGACGAGCACGTGACACCACCGCCACCCTGTTTAACTTAGGGTTAGCGAGTCGAGGCAGACGTCGTCGCGGTAGCGACGACGGACGCCGAGACGAGCACGTGACACCACCGCCACCCTGTCTAACTTAGGGTTACGCGAGTCGAGGCAGACGTCGAAACGAGCACGTGACACCACTTCCACCCTGTCTAACCTAGGGTTACGCGAGTCGAGGCGGACGTCTTTGCGGTAGCGACGACGTACGCCGAGATGAGCACGTGACACCACCGCCACCCTGTCCAACTTAGGGATAAGCGAGTTTAGGGGGACGTCGTCGCGGTAGCGACGACGGACGCCGAGACGAGCACGTGACAACACCGCCACCCTGTCAATCTTAGGGTTACGCGGGTCAAGGCGGACGTCGTCGCGGTAGCGACGACGGACGCCGAGACGAGCACGTGACACCAGTGCCACCCTGTCTATCTTAGGGATATGCGAGTCGAGGCGGACGTGGTCGCGGTAGCGACGACGGACGCCGAGACGAGCACGTGACAACACTGCCACCCTGGCTAACTTAGGGTTACGCGAGTCGAGGCAGACGTCGTCGCGGTAGCGACGACGGATGCCGAGACGAGCACGTGACACCACTGCCACCCTGTCTAACTTAGGGTTACGCGAGTCGAGGCGGACGTCGTCGCGGTAGCGATGACGGATGCCGAGACGAGCACGTGACACCACCGCCACCCTGTTTATCCTAGGGTTACGCGAGTCGAGGCGGACATCGTCGCGGTAGCGACGACGGACGCCGAGACGAGCACGTGACACCACCGCTACCCTTTCTAACTTAGGGTTAAGCGAGTCGAGGCGGACGTCGTCGCGGTAGCGACGACGGACGCCGAGACGAGCACGTGACAACACCGCCACCCTGTCTATCTTAGGTTTACGCGAGTCAAGGCGGACGTCGTCGCGGTAGCGACGATGGACGCCGAGACGAGCACGTGACACCACTGCCACCCTGTCTATCTTAGGGTTACGCGAGTCGAGGCGGACGTCGTCGCGGTAGCGACGGCGGACGCCGAGACGAGCACGTGACACCACCGCCACCCTGTCTAACTTAGGGTTATGCGAGTCGAGGCGGACGTCGTCGCGGTAGCGACGACGGACGCCGAGAAGAAAACATGACACCACCGCCACCCTGTTTATCCTAGGGTTACGCGAGTCGAGGCGGACGTCGTCGCGGTAGCGACGACAGACGCCTAGACGAGCACGTGACACCACTGCCACCCTGGCTATCTTAGTGTTACGCGAGTCGAGGCGGACGTCGTCGCGGTAGCGACGACGGACACCGAGACGAGCACGTGACACCACCGCCACCCTGTCTATCTTTGGGTTACGCGAGTCGAGGCGGACGTCATCGCGGTAGCGACGACGGACACCGAGACGAGCACGCGACACCACCGCCACCCTGTCTAACGTAGGGTTACGCGTGTCGAGGCGGACGTCGTCGCGGTAGCGACGACGGACGCCCAGAATAGCACGTGACACCACCGCCACCCTGTTTAACTTAGGGTTAGCGAGTCGAGGCCGACGTCGTCGCGGTAGCGACGACGGACGCCGAGACGAGCACGTGACACCACCGCCACCCTGTCTAACTTAGGGTTACGCGAGTCGAGGCAGACGTCGAAACGAGCACGTGACACCACTTCCACCCTGTCTAACCTAGGGTTACGCGAGTCGAGGCGGACGTCTTTGCGGTAGCGACGACGTACGCCGAGATGAGCACGTGACACCACCGCCACCCTGTCCAACTTAGGGATAAGCGAGTTTAGGGGGACGTCGTCGCGGTAGCGACGACGGACGCCGAGACGAGCACGTGACAACACCGCCACCCTGTCAATCTTAGGGTTACGCGGGTCAAGGCGGACGTCGTCGCGGTAGCGACGACGGACGCCGAGACGAGCACGTGACACCACTGCCACCCTGTCTATCTTAGGGTTATGCGAGTCAAGGCGGACGTGGTCGTGGTAGCGACGACGGACGCCGAGACGAGCACGTGACAACACTGCCACCCTGGCTAACTTAGGGTTACGCGAGTCGAGGCAGACGTCGTCGCGGTAGCGACGACGGATGCCGAGACGAGCACGTGACACCACTGCCACCCTGTCTAACTTAGGGTTACGCGAGTCGAGGCGGACGTCGTCGCGGTAGCGATGACGGATGCCGAGACGAGCACGTGACACCACCGCCACCCTGTTTATCCTAGGGTTACGCGAGTCGAGGCGGACGTCGTCGCGGTAGCGACGACGGACGCCTAGACGAGCACGTGACACCACTGCCACCCTGGCTATCTTAGGGTTACGTGAGTCGAGGCGGACGTCATCGCGGAAGCGACGACGGACGCCGAGACGAGCACGTGACACCACCGCCACCCTGTCTAACTTAGGGTTACGCGAGTCGAGGCGGACGTCGAGACGAGCACGTGACACCACTGCCACCCTGTCTAACTTAGGGTTACGCGAGTCGAGGCGGACGTCTTTGCGGTAGCGAGGACGGACGCCGAGAGGAGCACGTGACACCACCGCCACCCTATCTATCTTAGCGTAACGCGAGTCGAGGCGAACTTCGTCGCGGTAGCGACGACGGACGCCGAGACGAGCACGTGACACCACCGCTACCCTGTCTAACTTAGGGTTAAGCGAGTCGAGGCGGACGTCGTCGCGGTAGCGACGACGGACGCCGAGACGAGCACGTGACAACACCGCCACCCTGTCTATCTTAGGTTTACGCGAGTCAACGCGGACGACGTCGCGGTAGCGACGGTGGACGCCGAGACGAGCACGTGACACCACCGCCACCCTGTCTAACTTAGGGTTATGCGAGTCGAGGGGGACGTCGTCACGGTAGCGACGACGGACGCCGAGACGAGCACGTGACACCACCGCCACCCTGTTTAAATTAGGGTTACGCGAGTTGAGGCTGACGTCGTCGCGGTAGCGATGACGGACGCCGTGACGAGCACGTGACTTCACCGCCACCTTATTTAACTTAGGGTTAGCGAGTCGAGGCAGACGTCGTCGCGGTAGCGACGACGGACGCCGAGACGAGCACGTGACACCACCGCCCACCTGTCTAACTTAGGGTTACGCGAGTCGAGGCAGACGTCGAAACGAGCACGTGACACCACTTCCACCCTGTCTAACCTAGGGTTACGCGAGTCGAGGCGGACGACTTTGCGGTAGCGACGACGGACGCCGAGATGAGCACGTGACACCACCGCCACCCAGTCCAACTTAGGGTTAAGCGAGTTTAGGCGGACGTCGTCGCGGTAGCGACGACGGACGCCGAGACGAGCACGTGACAACACCGCCACCCTGTCTATCTTAGGGTTACGCGGGTCAAGGCGGACGTCGTCGCGGTAGCGACGACGGACGCCGAGACGAGCACGTGACACCACTGCCACCCTGTCTCTCTTAGGGTTACGCGGGTCGAGGCGGACGTCGTCGCGGTAGCGACGACGGACGCCGAGACGAGCACGTGACACCACCGCCACCCTGTTTATCCTAGGGTTACGCGAGTCGAGGCGGACGTCGTCGCGGTAGCGACGACGGACGCCTAGACGAGCACGTGACACCACTGCCACCCTGGCTATCTTAGGGTTACGCGAGTCGAGGCGGACGTCGTCGCGGTAGCGACGACGGACGCCGAGACGAGCACGTGACACCACCGCCACCCTGTCTAACTTAGGGTTACACGTGTCGAGGCGGACGTCGTCGCGGTAGCGACGACGGACGCCTAGACGAGCACGTGACACCACGGCCACCCTGTCTATCTTAGGGTTACGCGAGTCGAGGCGGACGTCGTCGCGGTAGCGACGGCGGACGCCGAGACGAGCACGTGACACCACCGCCACCCTGTCTAACTTAGGGTTATGCGAGTCGAGGCGGACGTCATCGCGGTAGCGACGACGGACGCCGAGACGAGCACGTGACACCACCGCCACCCTGTCTATCTTTGGATTACGCGAGTCGAGGCGGACGTCATCGCGGTAGCGACGACAGACGCCTAGACGAGCACGTGACACCACTGCCACCCTGGCTATCTTAGTGTTACGCGAGTCGAGGCGGACGTCATCGCGGTAGCGACGACGGACGCCGAGACGAGCACGTGACACCACCGCCACCCTGTCTATCTTTGGATTACGCGAGTCGAGGCGGACGTCGTCGCGGTAGCGACGACGGACGCCGAGACGAGCACGCGACACCACCGCCACCCTGTCTAACGTAGGGTTACGCGTGTCGAGGCGGACGTCGTCGCGGTAGCGACGACGGACGCCCAGACGAGCACGTGACACCACCGCCACCCTGTTTAACTTAGGGTTAGCGAGTCGAGGCAGACGTCGTCGCGGTAGCGACGACGGACGCCGAGACGAGCACGTGACACCACCGCCACCCTGTCTAACTTAGGGTTACGCGAGTCGAGGCAGACGTCGAAACGAGCACGTGACACCACTTCCACCCTGTCTAACCTAGGGTTACGCGAGTCGAGGCGGACGTCTTTGCGGTAGCGACGACGGACGCCGAGATGAGCACGTGACACCACCGCCACCCTGTCCAACTTAGGGATAAGCGAGTTTAGGGGGACGTCGTCGCGGTAGCGACGACGGACGCCGAGACGAGCACGTGACAACACCGCCACTCTGTCAATCTTAGGGTTACGCGGGTCAAGGCGGACGTCGTCGCGGTACCGACGACGGACGCCGAGACGAGCACGTGACACCACTGCCACCCTGTCTATCTTAGGGTTATGCGAGTCGAGGCGGACGTCGTCGCGGTAGCGACGACGGACGCCGAGACGAGCACGTGACAACACTGCCACCCTGGCCAACTTAGGGTTACGCGAGTCGAGGCAGACGTCGTCGCGGTAGCGACGACGGATGCCGAGACGAGCACGTGACACCACTGCCACCCTGTCTAACTTAGGGTTACGCGAGTCGAGGCGGACGTCGTCGCGGTAGCGATGACGGATGCCGAGACGAGCACGTGACACCACCGCCACCCTGTTTATCCTAGGGTTACGCGAGTCGAGGCGGACGTCGTCGCGGTAGCGACGACGGACGCCTAGACGAGCACGTGACACCACTGCCACCCTGGCTATCTTAGGGTTACGCGAGTCGAGGCGGACGTCATCGCGGTAGCGACGACGGACGCCGAGACGAGCACGTGACACCACTTCCACCCTGTCTAACCTAGGGTTACGCGAGTCGAGGCGGACGTCTTTGCGGTAGCGACGACGGACGCCGAGATGAGCACGTGACACCACCGCCACCCTGTCCAACTTAGGGATAAGCGAGTTTAGGGGGACGTCGTCGCGGTAGCGACGACGGACGCCGAGACGAGCACGTGACAACACCGCCACTCTGTCAATCTTAGGGTTACGCGGGTCAAGGCGGACGTCGTCGCGGTACCGACGACGGACGCCGAGACGAGCACGTGACACCACTGCCACCCTGTCTATCTTAGGGTTATGCGAGTCGAGGCGGACGTCGTCGCGGTAGCGACGACGGACGCCGAGACGAGCACGTGACAACACTGCCACCCTGGCCAACTTAGGGTTACGCGAGTCGAGGCAGACGTCGTCGCGGTAGCGACGACGGATGCCGAGACGAGCACGTGACACCACTGCCACCCTGTCTAACTTAGGGTTACGCGAGTCGAGGCAGACGTCGTCGCGGTAGCGATGACGGATGCCGAGACGAGCACGTGACACCACCGCCACCCTGTTTATCCTAGGGTTACGCGAGTCGAGGCGGACGTCGTCGCGGTAGCGACGACGGACGCCTAGACGAGCACGTGACACCACTGCCACCCTGGCTATCTTAGGGTTACGCGAGTCGAGGCGGACGTCATCGCGGTAGCGACGACGGACGCCGAGACGAGCACGTGACACCACCGCCACCCTGTCTAACTTAGGGTTACGCGAGTCGAGGCGGACGTCGAGACGAGCACGTGACACCACTGCCACCCTGTCTAACTTAGGGTTACGCGAGTCGAGGCGGACGTCTTTGCAGTAGCGAGGACGGACGCCGAGATGAGCACGTGACACCACCGCCACCCTATCTATCTTAGCGTTACGCGAGTCGAGGCGAACGTCGTCGCGGTAGCGACGACGGACGCCGAGACGAGCACGTGACACCACCGCTACCCTGTCTAACTTAGGGTTAAGCGAGTCGAGGCGGACGTCGTCGCGGTAGCGACGACGGACGCCAAGACGAGCACGTGACAACACCGCCACCCTGTCTATCTTAGGTTTACGCGAGTCAAGGCGGACGACGTCGCGGTAGCGACGGCGGACGCCGAGACGAGCACGTGACACCACCGCCACCCTGTCTAACTTAGGGTTATGCGAGTCGATGTGGACGTCGTCACGGTAGCGACGACGGACGCCGAGACGAGCACGTGACACCACCGCCACCCTGTCTAACGTAGGGTTACGCGTGTCGAGGCGGACGTCGTCGCGGTAGCGACGACGGACGCCGAGACGAGCACGTGACACCACCGCCACCCTGTCTAAATTAGGGTTACGCGAGTCGAGGCTGACGTCGTCGCGGTAGCGATGACGGACGCCGTGACGAGCACGTGACTTCACCGCCACCCTATTTAACTTAGGGTTAGCGAGTCGAGGCAGACGTCGTCGCGGTAGCGACGACGGACGCCGAGACGAGCACGTGACACCACCGCCCACCTGTCTAACTTAGGGTTACGCGAGTCGAGGCAGACGTCGAAACGAGCACGTGACACCACTTCCACCCTGTCTAACCTAGGGTTACGCGAGTCGAGGCGGACGACTTTGCGGTAGCGACGACGGACGCCGAGATGAGCACGTGACACCACCGCCACCCAGTCCAACTTAGGGTTAAGCGAGTTTAGGCGGACGTCGTCGCGGTAGCGACGACGGACGCCGAGACGAGCACGTGACAACACCGCCACCCTGTCTATCTTAGGGTTACGCGGGTCAAGGCGGACGTCGTCGCGGTAGCGACGACGGACGCCGAGATGAGCACGTGACACCACTGCCACCCTGTCTATCTTAGGGTTACGCGGGTCGAGGCGGACGTCGTCGCGGTAGCGACGACGGACGCCGAGACGAGCACGTGACAACACTGCCACCCTGGCTAACTTAGGGTTACGCGAGTCGAGGCAGACGTCGTCGCGGTAGCAACGACGGATGCCGAGACGAGCACGTGACACCACTGCCACCCTGTCTAACTTAGGGTTACGCGAGTCGAGGCGGACGTCGTTGCGGTAGCGACGACGGACGCCGAGACGAGCAAGTGACACCACCGCCACCCTGTTTATCCTAGGGTTACGCGAGTCGAGGGGGACGTCGTCGCGGTAGCGACGACGGACGCCTAGACGAGCACGTGACACCACTGCCACCCTGGCTATCTTAGGGTTACGCGAGTCGAGGCGGACGTCATCGCGGTAGCGACGACGGACGCCGAGACGAGCACGTGACACCACCGCCACCCTGTCTAACTTAGGGTTACGCGTGTCGAGGCGGACGTCGTCGCGGTAGCGACGACGGACGCCGAGACGAGCACGTGACACCACCGCCACCCTGTCTAAATTAGGATTACGCGAGTCGAGGCTGACATCGTCGCGGTAGCAATGACGGACACCGAGACGAGCACGTGACTTCACCGCCACCCTATCTAACTTAGGGTTAACGAGTCGAGGCGGACGTCGTCGCGGTAGCGACGACGGACGCCGAGACGAGCACGTGACACCACCGCCACCTTGTCTAACTTAGGGTTACGCGAGTCGAGGCGGACGTCGAGACGAGCACGTGACACCACTGCCACCCTGTCTAACTTAGGGTTACGCGAGTCGAGGCGGACGTCTTTGCGGTAGCGACGCCGGACGCCGAGATGAGCACGTGACACCACCGCCACCCTATCTATCTTAGCACTACCCGAGTCGAGGCGAACGTCGTTGCGGTAGCGACGACGGACGCCGAGACGAGCACGTGACACCACCGCTACCCTGTCTAACTTAGGGTTAAGCGAGTCGAGGCGGACGTCGTCGCGGTAGCGACGACAGACGCCGAGACGAGCACGTGACAACACCGCCACCCTGTCTATCTTAGGTTTCGCGTGTCAAGGCGGACGACGTCGCGGTAGCGACGGCGGACGCCGAGACGAGCACGTGACACCACCGCCACCCTGTCTAACTTAGGGTTATGCGAGTCGAGGCGGACATCGTCGCGGTAGCGACGACGGACGCCGAGACGAGCACGTGACACCACCGCCACCCTGTCTAAATTAGGGTTACGCGAGTCGAGGCAGACGTCGAAACGAGCACGTGACACCACTGCCACCCTGTCTAACTTAGGGTTACGAGAGTCGAGGCGGACGTCTTTGCGGTAGCGACGACGGACGCCGAGATGAGCACGTGACACCACCGCCACCCTGTCTAACTTAAGGTTAAGCGAGTCGAGGCGGACGTCGTCGCGGTAGCGACGACGGACGCCGAGACGAGCACGTGACAACACCGCCACCCTGTCTATCTTAGGGTTACGCGGGTCAAGGCGGACGTCGTCGCGGTAGCGACGACGGACGCCGAGACGAGCACGTGACACCACTGCCACCCTAGCTAACTTAGGGTTACGCGAGTCGAGGCGGACGTCGTCGTGGTAGCGACGAGGGACGCCAAGACGAGCACGTGACACCACTGCCACCCTGGCTATTTTAGGGTTACGCGAGTCGAGGCGGACGTCATCGCGATAGCGACGACGGACGCCGAGACGAGCACGTGACACCACGGCCACACTGTCTAACTTAGGGTTACGCGAGTCGAGGCGGACGTCGTCACAGTAGCGACAACGGACGCCGAGACGAGCACATGACACCACCGCCACCCTGTCTATCTTAGGGTTACGCGAGTCGAGGCGGACGTCGTCACGGTAGCGACGATGGACGCCTAGGCGAGCACGTGACACCACTGCCACCCTGTCTATCTTTGCGTTACGCGAGTCGAGGCGAACGTCGTTGGGGTAGCGACGACGGACGCCGAGACGAGCACGTGACACCACCGCCACCCTGTCTAACTTAGGGTTACGCGAGTCGAGGCGGACGTCGAGACGAGTGTCACGTGCTCGGCGAGGCGGACGTCGTCGCGGTAGCGACGACGGACGCCGAGACGAGCACGTGACACCACCGCCACCCTGTCTAAATTAGGGTTACGCGAGTCGAGGCTGACATCGTCGCGGTAGCGATGACGGACGCCGAGAAGAGCACGTGACTTCACCGCCACCCTATTTAACTTAGGGTTAACGAGTCGAGGCGGACGTCGTCGCGGTAGCGACGACGGACGCCGAGACGAGCACGTGACACCACCGCCACCCTGTCTAACTTAGGGTTACGTGAGTCGAGGCGGACGTCGGGACGAGCACGTGACACCACTGCCACCCTGTCTAACTTAGGGTTATGCGAGTCGAGGCGGACGTCATCGCGGTAGCGACGACGGACGCCGAGACGAGCACGTGACACCACTGCCTCCCTGTCTAACTTAGGGTTACGCGAGTCGAGGCGGACGTCGTCGCGGTAGCGACGACGGACGCCGAGACGAGCACGTGACAACACTGCCACCCTGGCTAACTTAGGGTTACGCGAGTCGAGGCAGACGTCGTCTCGGTAGCGACGACGGACGCCGAGACGAGCACGTGACAACACTGCCACCCTGTCTAACTTAGGGTTACGCGAGTCGAGGCAGACGTCGTCGCGGTAGCGACGACGGACGCCTAGACAAGCACGTGACACCAACGCCACCCTATTTACCCTAGGGTTACGCGAGTCGAGGCAGACGTCGTCGCGGTAGCGACGACGGACGCCTAGACGAGCACGTGACACCACTGCCACCCTGGCTATCTTAGGGTTACGCGAGTCGAGGCGGACGTCGTCGCGGTAGCGACGACGGACGCCGAGACGAGCACGTGACACCACCGCCACCCTGTCTAACTTAGGGTTACGCGTGTCGAGGCGGACGTCGTCGCGGTAGCGACGACGGACGCCGAGACGAGCACGTGACACCACCGCCACCCTGTCTAAATTAGGGTTACGCGAGTCGAGGCTGACATCGTCGCGGTAGCGATGACGGACGCCGAGACGAGCACGTGACTTCACCGCCACCCTTTTTAACTTAGGGTTAACGAGTCGAGGCGGACATCGTCGCGGTAGCGACGACGGACGCCGAGACGAGCACGTGACACCACCGCCACCCTGTCTAACTTAGGGTTACGCGAGTCGAGGCAGACGTCGAGACGAGCACGTGACACCACTGCCACCCTGTCTAACTTAGGGTTACGCGAGTCGAGGCGGACGTCTTTGCGGTAGCGACGACGGACGCCGAGATGAGCATGTGACACCACCGCCACCCTATCTATCTTAGCGTTACGCGAGTCGAGGCGAACGTCGTCGCGGTAGCGACGACGGACGCCAAGACAAGCACATGACACCACCGCCACCCTGTCTATCTTAGCGTTACGCGAGTCGAGGCGTACGTCGTCGCGGTAGCGACGACGGACGCCGAGACGAGCACGTGACACCACCGCCACCCTGTCTAACTTAGGGTTAAGCGAGTCGAGGCGGACGTCGTCGCGGTAGCGACGACGGACGCCGAGACGAGCACGTGACACCAATGCCACCCTGTCTAACTTAGGGTTACGCGAGTCGAGGCGGACGCCGAGACGAGCACGTGACACCACCGCCACCCTGTCTAACTTAGGGTTACGCGTGTCGAGGCGGACGTCGTCGCGGTAGCGACGACGGACGCCGAGACGAGCACGTGACAGCACCGCCACCCTATCTATCTTAGCGTTATGCGAGTCGAGGCGAACGTCGTCGCGGTAGCGACGACGGACGCCGAGACGAGCACATGACACCACCGCCACCCTGTCTATCTTAGCGTTACGCGAGTCGAGGCGGACGTCGTCGCGGTAGCGACGACGGACGCCGAGACGAGCACGTGACACCACCGCCACCCTGTTTAACTTAGGGTTAAGCGAGTCGAGGCGGACGTCGTCGCGGTAGCGACGACGGACGTAGAGACGAGCACGTGACACCAATGCCACCCTGTCTAACTTAGGGTTACGCGAGTCGAGGCGGACGTCGTCGCGGTAGCGACGACGGACGCCGAGACGAGCACGTGACAACACCGCCACCCTGTCTATCTTAGGGTTACGCGAGTCGAGGCAGACGTCGTCGTGGTAGCGACGACGGACGCCGAGACGAGCACATGACACCACTGCCACCCTGTCCATCTTAGGGATACGCGAGTCGAGGCGGACGTCGTCGCGGTAGCGACGACGGACGCCAAGATGAGCACGTGACACCACCGCCACCCTGTCTAACTTAGGGTTACGCGAGTCGAGGTGGACGTCGTCGCGGTAGCGACGACGGACGCCGAGACGAGCACGTGACACCAATGCCACCCTGTCTAACTTAGGGTTACGCGAGTCGAGGCGGACGTCGTCGCGGTAGCGACGACGGACGCCGAGACGAGCACGGGACAACACCGCCACCCTGTTTATCTTAGGGTTACGCGAGTCAAGGCAGACGTCCTCGCGGTAGCGACGACGGACGCCGAGACGAGCACGTGACACCACTGCCACCCTGTCCATCTTAGGGTTACGCGAGTCGAGGCGGACGTCGTCGCGGTAGCGATGACGGACGCCGAGACGAGCACGTGACACCAATGCCACCCTGTCTAACTTAGGGTTACGCCAGTCGAGGCGGACGTCGTCGCGGTAGCGACGACGGACGCCGAGACGAGCACGTGACACCACCGCCACCCTGTCTAACTTAGGGTTATGCGAGTCGAGGCGGACGTCGTCGCGGTAGCGACGACGGACGCCGAGACGAGCACGTGACAACACCGCCACCCTGTCTATCTTAGGGTTACGCGAGTCAAGGCAGACGTCGTCACGGTAGCGACGACGGACGCCGAGACGAGCACGTGACACCACTGCCACCCTGTCCATCTTAGTGTTACGCGAGTCGAGGCGGACGTCGTCGCGGTAGCGACGACGGACGCCGAGACGAGCAAGTGACACAAATGCCACCCTGTCTAACTTAGGGTTACGCGAGTCGAGGCGGACGTCGTCGCGGTAGCGACGACGGACGCCGAGACGAGCACGTGACACCACCGCCAACCTGTCTAAATTAGGGTTACGCGAGTCGAGGCTGACATCGTCGCGGTAGCGATGACGGACGCCGAGACGAGCACGTGACTTCACCGCCACCCTATTTAACTTAGGGTTAACGAGTCGAGGCGGACGTCGTCGCGGTAGCGACGACGGACGCCGAGACGAGCACGTGACACCACCGCCACCCTGTCTAACTTAGGGTTACGTGAGTCGAGGCGGATGTCGGGACGAGCACGTGACACCACTGCCACCCTGTCTAACTTAGGGTTATGCGAGTCGAGGCGGACGTCATCGCGGTAGCGACGACGGACGCCGAGACGAGCACGTGACACCACTGCCTCCCTGTCTAACTTAGGGTTACGCGAGTCGAGGCGGACGTCGTCGCGGTAGCGACGACGGACGCCGAGACGAGCACGTGACAACACTGCCACCCTGGCTAACTTAGGGTTACGCGAGTCGAGGCAGACGTCGTCGCGGTAGCGACGACGGACGCCGAGACGAGCACGTGACAACACTGCCACCCTGTCTAACTTAGGGTTACGCGAGTCGAGGCAGACGTCGTCGCGGTAGCGACGACGGACGCCTAGACAAGCACGTGACACCAACGCCACCCTATTTACCCTAGGGTTACGCGAGTCGAGGCAGACGTCGTCGCGGTAGCGACGACGGACGCCTAGACGAGCACGTGACACCACTGCCACCCTGGCTATCTTAGGGTTACGCGAGTCGAGGCGGACGTCGTCGCGGTAGCGACGACGGACGCCGAGACGAGCACGTGACACCACCGCCACCCTGTCTAACTTAGGGTTACGCGTGTCGAGGCGGACGTCGTCGCGGTAGCGACGACGGACGCCGAGACGAGCACGTGACACCACCGCCACCCTGTCTAAATTAGGGTTACGCGAGTCGAGGCTGACATCGTCGCGGTAGCGATGACGGACGCCGAGACGAGCACGTGACTTCACCGCCACCCTTTTTAACTTAGGGTTAACGAGTCGAGGCGGACGTCGTCGCGGTAGCGACGACGGACGCCGAGACGAGCACGTGACACCACCGCCACCCTGTCTAACTTAGGGTTACGCGAGTCGAGGCAGACGTCGAGACGAGCACGTGACACCACTGCCACCCTGTCTAACTTAGGGTTACGCGAGTCGAGGCGGACGTCTTTGCGGTAGCGACGACGGACGCCGAGATGAGCATGTGACACCACCGCCACCCTATATATCTTAGCGTTACGCGAGTCGAGGCGAACGTCGTCGCGGTAGCGACGACGGACGCCAAGACAAGCACATGACACCACCGCCACCCTGTCTATCTTAGCGTTACGCGAGTCGAGGCGTACGTCGTCGCGGTAGCGACGACGGACGCCGAGACGAGCACGTGACACCACCGCCACCCTGTCTAACTTAGGGTTAAGCGAGTCGAGGCGGACGTCGTCGCGGTAGCGACGACGGACGCCGAGACGAGCACGTGACACCAATGCCACCCTGTCTAACTTAGGGTTACGCGAGTCGAGGCGGACGCCGAGACGAGCACGTGACACCACCGCCACCCTGTCTAACTTAGGGTTACGCGTGTCGAGGCGGACGTCGTCGCGGTAGCGACGACGGACGCCGAGACGAGCACGTGACACCACCGCCACCCTATCTATCTTAGCGTTATGCGAGTCGAGGCGAACGTCGTCGCGGTAGCGACGACGGACGCCGAGACGAGCACATGACACCACCGCCACCCTGTCTATCTTAGCGTTACGCGAGTCGAGGCGGACGTCGTCGCGGTAGCGACGACGGACGCCGAGACGAGCACGTGACACCACCGCCACCCTGTTTAACTTAGGGTTAAGCGAGTCGAGGCGGACGTCGTCGCGGTAGCGACGACGGACGTAGAGACGAGCACGTGACACCAATGCCACCCTGTCTAACTTAGGGTTACGCGAGTCGAGGCGGACGTCGTCGCGGTAGCGACGACGGACGCCGAGACGAGCACGTGACAACACCGCCACCCTGTCTATCTTAGGGTTACGCGAGTCGAGGCAGACGTCGTTGTGGTAGCGACGACGGACGCCGAGACGAGCACATGACACCACTGCCACCCTGTCCATCTTAGGGATACGCGAGTCGAGGCGGACGTCGTCGCGGTAGCGACGACGGACGCCAAGATGAGCACGTGACACCACCGCCACCCTGTCTAACTTAGGGTTACGCGAGTCGAGGTGGACGTCGTCGCGGTAGCGACGACGGACGCCGAGACGAGCACGTGACACCAATGCCACCCTGTCTAACTTAGGGTTACGCGAGTCGAGGCGGACGTCGTCGCGGTAGCGACGACGGACGCCGAGACGAGCACGGGACAACACCGCCACCCTGTTTATCTTAGGGTTACGCGAGTCAAGGCAGACGTCCTCGCGGTAGCGACGACGGACGCCGAGACGAGCACGTGACACCACTGCCACCCTGTCCATCTTAGGGTTACGCGAGTCGAGGCGGACGTCGTCGCGGTAGCGATGACGGACGCCGAGACGAGCACGTGACACCAATGCCACCCTGTCTAACTTAGGGTTACGCCAGTCGAGGCGGACGTCGTCGCGGTAGCGACGACGGACGCCGAGACGAGCACGTGACACCACCGCCACCCTGTCTAACTTAGGGTTATGCGAGTCGAGGCGGACGTCGTCGCGGTAGCGACGACGGACGCCGAGACGAGCACGTGACAACACCGCCACCCTGTCTATCTTAGGGTTACGCGAGTCAAGGCAGACGTCGTCACGGTAGCGACGACGGACGCCGAGACGAGCACGTGACACCACTGCCACCCTGTCCATCTTAGTGTTACGCGAGTCGAGGCGGACGTCGTCGCGGTAGCGACGACGGACGCCGAGACGAGCAAGTGACACAAATGCCACCCTGTCTAACTTAGGGTTACGCGAGTCGAGGCGGACGTCGTCGCGGTAGCGACGACGGACGCCGAGACGAGCACGTGACACCACCGCCAACCTGTCTAAATTAGGGTTACGCGAGTCGAGGCTGACATCGTCGCGGTAGCGATGACGGACGCCGAGACGAGCACGTGACTTCACCGCCACCCTATTTAACTTAGGGTTAACGAGTCGAGGCGGACGTCGTCGCGGTAGCGACGACGGACGCCGAGACGAGCACGTGACACCACCGCCACCCTGTCTAACTTAGGGTTACGTGAGTCGAGGCGGATGTCGGGACGAGCACGTGACACCACTGCCACCCTGTCTAACTTAGGGTTATGCGAGTCGAGGCGGACGTCATCGCGGTAGCGACGACGGACGCCGAGACGAGCACGTGACACCACTGCCTCCCTGTCTAACTTAGGGTTACGCGAGTCGAGGCGGACGTCGTCGCGGTAGCGACGACGGACGCCGAGACGAGCACGTGACAACATTGCCACCCTGGCTAACTTAGGGTTACGCGAGTCGAGGCAGACGTCGTCGCGGTAGCGACGACGGACGCCGAGACGAGCACGTGACAACACTGCCACCCTGTCTAACTTAGGGTTACGCGAGTCGAGGCAGACGTCGTCGCGGTAGCGACGACGGACGCCGAGACGAGCACGTGACAACACTGCCACCCTGTCTAACTTAGGGTTACGCGAGTCGAGGCAGACGTCATCGCGGTAGCGACGACGGACGCCTAGACGAGCACGTGACACCACCGCCACCCTATTTACCCTAGGGTTACGCGAGTCGAGGCAGACGTAGTCGCGGTAGCGACGACGGACGCCTAGACGAGCACGTGACACCACTGCCACCCTGGCTATCTTAGGGTTACGCGAGTCGAGGCGGACGTCGTCGCGGTAGCGACGACGGACGCCGAGACGAGCACGTGACACCACCGCCACCCTGTCTAACTTAGGGTTACGCGTGTCGAGGCGGACGTCGTCGCGGTAGCGACGACGGACGCCGAGACGAGCACGTGACACCACCGCCACCCTGTCTAAATTAGGGTTACGCGAGTCGAGGCTGACATCGTCGCGGTAGCGATGACGGACGCCGATATGAGCACGTGACTTCACCGCCACCCTATTTAACTTAGGGTTAACGAGTCGAGGCGGACGTCGTCGCGGTAGCGACGACGGACGCCGAGACGAGCACGTGACACCACCGCCACCCTGTCTAACTTAGGGTTACGCGAGTCGAGGCGGACGCCGAGACGAGCACGTGACACCACCGCCACCCTGTCTAACTTATGGTTACGCGTGTCGAGGCGGACGTCGTCGCGGTAGCGACTACGGACGCCGAGACGAGCACGTGACACCACCGCCACCCTATCTATCTTAGCGTTACGCGAGTCGAGGCGAACGTCGTCGCGGTAGCGACGACGGACGCCGAGACGAGCACATGACACCACCGCCACCCTGTCTATCTTAGCGTTACGCGAGTCGAGGCGGACGTCGTCGCGGTAGCGACGACAGACGCCGAGACGAGCACGTGACACCACTGCCACCCTGTCTAACTTAGGGTTAAGCGAGTCGAGGCGGACGTCGTCGCGGTAGCGACGACGGACGTCGAGACGAGCACGTGACACCAATGCCACCCTGTCTAACTTAGGGTTACGCGAGTCGAGGCGGACGTCGTCGCGGTAGCGACGACGGACGCCGAGACGAGCACGTGACAACACCGCCACCCTGTCTATCTTAGGGTTACGCGAGTCGAGGCAGACGTCGTCGCGGTAGCGACGACGGACGCCGAGACGAGCACGTGACACCACTGCCACCCTGTCCATCTTAGGGTTACGCGAGTCGAGGCGGACGTCGTCGCGGTAGCGACGACGGACGCCGAGACGAGCACGTGACACCAATGCCACCCTGTCTAACTTAGGGTTACGCGAGTCGAGGCGGACGTCGTCGCGGTAGCGACGACGGACGCCGAGACGAGCACGGGACAACACCGCCACCCTGTTTATCTTAGGGTTACGCGAGTCAAGGCAGACGTCGTCGCGGTAGCGACGACGGACGCCGAGACGAGCACGTGACACCACTGCCACCCTGTCCATCTTAGGGTTACGCGAGTCGAGGCGGACGTCGTCGCGGTAGCGACGACGGACGCCGAGACGAGCACGTGACACCAATGCCACCCTGTCTAACTTAGGGTTACGCGAGTCGAGGCGGACGTCGTCGCGGTAGCGACGACGGACCCCGAGACGAGCACGGGACAACACCGCCACCCTGTTTATCTTAGGGTTACGCGAGTCAAGGCAGACGTCGTCGCGGTAGCGACGACGGACGCCGAGACGAGCACGTGACACCAATGCCACCCTGTCTAACTTAGGGTTACGCGAGTCGAGGCGGACGTCGTCGCGGTAGCGACGACGGACGCCGAGACGAGCACGTGACACCACCGCCACCCTGTCTAACTTAGGGTTATGCGAGTCGAGGCGGACGTCGTCGCGGTAGCGACGACGGACGCCGAGACGAGCACGTGACAACACCGCCACCCTGTCTATCTTAGGGTTACGGGAGTCAAGGCAGACGTCGTCGCGGTAGCGACGACGGACGCAGAGACGAGCACGTGACAGCACTGCCACCCTGTCCATCTTAGGGTTACGCGACTCGAGGCGGACGTCGTCGCGGTAGCGACGACGGACGCCGAGACGAGCAAGTGACACAAATGCCACCCTATCTAACTTAGGGTTACGCGAGTCGAGGCGGACGTCGTCGCGGTAGCGACGACGGACGCCGAGACGAGCACGTGACACCACCGCCACCCTGTCTAACTTAGGGTTATGCGAGTCGAGGCGGACGTCGTCGCGGTAGCGACGACGGACGCCGAGACGAGCATGTGACACCACCGCCACCCTATCTATCTTAGCGTTACGCGAGTCGAGGCGGACGTCGTCGCGATAGCGACGACAGATGCCTAGACGAGCACGTGACACCACTGCCACCCTGGCTATCTTAGGGTTACGCGAGTCGAGGCGGACGTCGTCGCGGTAGCGACGACGGACGCCGAGACGAGCACGTGACACCACTGCCACCCTGTCTAACTTTGGGTTACGTGAGTCGAGGCGGACGTCTTTGCGGTAGCGACGACGGACGCCGAGATGAGCACGTGACAACACTGCCACCCTGGCTAACTTAGGGTTGCGCGAGTCGAGGCGGACGTCGTCGCGGTAGGGACGATGGGCGCCGAGACGAGCACGTGACACCACTGCCACCCTGGCTAACTTAGGGTTACGCGAGTCGAGGCGGACGTCGTCGCGGTAGCGATGACGAATGCCGAGACGAGCACGTGACACCACCGCCACCCTGTCTAACTTAGGGTTAAGCGAGTCGAGGCGGACGTCGTCGCGGTAGCGATGACGGACGCCGACACGAGCACGTGACACCACCGCCACCCTGTCTAACTTAGGGTTACGCGAGTTGAGGCGGACGTCGAGACGAGCACGTGACACCACTGCCACCCTGTCTAACTTAGGGATACGCGAGTCTAGGGGGACGTCATCGCGGTAGCGACGACGGACGCCGAGAAGAGCACGTGACAACACTGCCACCCTGGCTAACTTAGGGTTACGCGAGTCGAGGCAGACGTCGTCACGGTAGTGACGACGGACGCCGAGACGAGCACGTGACAACACTGCCACCCTGTCTAACTTAGGGTTACGCGAGTCGAGGCAGACGTCGTCGCGGTAGCGACGACGGACGCCTAGACGAGCACGTGACACCACTGCCACCCTGGCTATTTTAGGGTTACGCGAGTCGAGGCGGACGTCGTCGCGGTAGCGACGACGGACGCCGAGACGAGCACGTGACACCACCGCCACCCTGTCTAACTTAGGGTTACGCGTGTCGAGGCGGACGTCGTCGCGGTAGCGACGACGGACGCCGAGACGAGCACGTGACA
This sequence comes from Elymus sibiricus, assembly GCA_039707655.1. Lineage (NCBI taxonomy): Eukaryota > Viridiplantae > Streptophyta > Magnoliopsida > Poales > Poaceae > Elymus > Elymus sibiricus. Next base: position 192,313,229 of record CM077676.1, on the reverse strand, counting down.
CCACCGCCACCCTGTCTAAATTAGGGTTACGCGAGTCGAGGCTGACATCGTCGTGGTAGCGATGACGGACGCCGAGACGAGCACGTGACTTCACCGCCACCCTATTTAACGTAGGGTTAACGAGTCGAGGCGGACGTCGTCGCGGTAGCGACGACGGACGCCGAGACGAGCACGTGACACCACCGCCACCCTGTCTAACTTAGGGTTACGCGAGTCGAGGCAGACGTCGAGACGAGCACGTGACACCACTGCCACCCTGTCTAACTTAGGGATACGCGAGTCTAGGGGGACGTCTTCGCGGTAGCGACGACGGACGCCGAGACGAGCACGTGACAACACTGCCACCCTGGCTAACTTAGGGTTACGCGAGTCGAGGCAGACGTCGTCGCGGTAGTGACGACGGACGCCGAGACGAGCACGTGACAACACTGCCACCCTGTCTAACTTAGGGTTACGCGAGTCGAGGCAGACGTCGTCGCGGTAGCGACGACGGACGCCTAGACGAGCACGTGACACCACTGCCACCCTGGCTATCTTAGGGTTACGCGAGTCGAGGCGGACGTCGTCGCGGTAGCGACGACGGACGCCGAGACGAGCACGTGACACCACCGCCACCCTGTCTAACTTAGGGTTACGCGTGTCGAGGCGGACGTCGTCGCGGTAGCGACGACGGACGCCGAGACGAGCACGTGACACCACCGCCACCCTGTCTAAATTAGGGTTACGCGAGTCGAGGCTGACATCGTCGTGGTAGCGATGACGGACGCCGAGACGAGCACGTGACTTCACCGCCACCCTATTTAACTTAGGGTTAACGAGTCGAGGCGGACGTCGTCGCGGTAGCGACGACGGACGCCAAGACGAGCACGTGACACCACCGCCACCCTGTCTAACTTAGGGTTACGCGAGTCGAGGCAGACGTCGAGACGAGCACGTGACACCACTGCCACCCTGTCTAACTTAGGGTTACGCGAGTCGAGGCGGACGTCTTTGCGGTAGCGACGACGGACGCCGAGATGAGCATGTGACACCACCGCCACCCTATCTATCTTAGCGTTACGCGAGACGAGGCGAACGTCGTCGCGGTAGCGACGACGGACGCCAAGACGAGCACATGACACCACCGCCACCCTGTCTATCTTAGCGTTACGCGAGTCGAGGCGGACGTCGTCGCGGTAGCGACGACGGACGCCGAGACGAGCACGTGACACCACCGCCACCCTGTCTAACATAGGGTTAAGCGAGTCGAGGCGGACGTCGTCGCGGTAGCGACGACGGACGCCGAGACGAGCACGTGACACCAATGCCACCCTGTCTAACTTAGGGTTACGCGAGTCGAGGCGGACGTCGTCGCGGTAGCGACGACGGACGCCGAGACGAGCACGTGACAACACCGCCACCCTGTCTATCTTAGGGTTACGCGAGTCAAGGCAGATGTCGTCGCGGTAGCGACGACGGACGCCGAGACGAGCACGTGACACCACTGCTACCCTGTCCATCTTAGGGTTACGCGAGTCGAGGCGGACGTCGTTGCGGTAGCTGCGACGGACGCCGAGACGAGCACGTGACACCAATGCCACCCTGTCTAACTTAGGGTTATGCGAGTCGAGGCGGACGTCGTCGCGGTAGCGACGACGGACGCCGAGACGAGCACGTGACACCACCGCCACCCTGTCTAACTTAGGGTTACGCGAGTTGAGGCGGACGTCGTTGCGGTAGCTGCGACGGACGCCGAGACGAGCACGTGACACCAATGCCACCCTGTCTAACTTAGGGTTATGCGAGTCGAGGCGGACGTCGTCGCGGTAGCGACGACGGACGCCGAGACGAGCACGTGACAACACCGCCACCCTGTCTATCTTAGGGTTACGCCAGTCAAGGCAGACGTCGTCGCGGTAGCGACGACGGACGCCGAGACGAGCACGTGACACCACTGCCACCCTGTCCATCTTAGGGTTACGCGAGTCGAGGCGGACGTCGTCGCGGTAGCGACGACGTATGCCGAGACGAGCACGTGACACCAATGCCACCCTGTCTAACTTAGGGTTACGCGAGTCGAGGCACACGTCGTCGCGGTAGCGACGACGGACGCCGAGACGAGCACGTGACACCACCGCCACCCTGTCTAACTTAGGGTTATGCGAGTCGAGGCGGACGTCGTCGCGGTAGCGACGACGGACGCCGAGACGAGCATGTGACACCACCGCCACCCTATCTATCTTAGCGTTACGCGAGTCGAGGCGGACGTCGTCGCGGTAGCGACGACGGACGCCGAGACGAGCACACGACACCACCGCCACCCTGTCTAAATTAGGGTTACGCGAGTCGAGGCTGACGTCGTCGCGGTAGCGATGACGGATGCCGAGACGAGCACGTGACTTCACCGCCACCCTATTTAACTTAGGGTTAGCGAGTCGAGGCGGACGTCGTCGCGGTAGCGACGACGGACGCCGAGACGAGCACGTGACACCACCGCCACCCTGTCTAACTTAGGGTTACGCGAGTCGAGGCAGACGTCGAAACGAGCACGTGACACCCCTGCCACCCTGTCTAACTTAGGGTTATGAGATTCGAGGCGGACGTCTTTGCGGTAGCGACGACGGACGCCGAGATGAGCACGTGACACCACCGCCACCCTGTCTAACTTAAGGTTAAGCGAGTCGAGGCGGACGTCGTCGCGGTAGCGACGACGGACGCCGAGACGAGCACGTGACAACACCGCCACCCTATCTATCTTAGGGTTACGCGGGTCAAGGCGGACGTCGTCGCGGTAGCGACGACGGACGCCGAGATGAGCACGTGACACCACTGCCACCCTGTCTATCTTAGGGTTACGCGAGTCGAGGCGGACGTCGTCGCGGTAGCGACGACGGACGCCGAGACGAGCACGTGACACCACTGCCACCCTAGCTAACTTAGGGTTACGCGAGTCGAGGCGGACGTCGTCGTGGTTGCGACGAGGGACGCCAAGACGAGCACGTGACACCACTGCCACCCTGGCTATTTTAGGGTTACGCGAGTCGAGGCGGACGTCATCGCGATAGCGACGACGGACGCCGAGACGAGCACGTGACACCACGGCCACACTGTCTAACTTAGGGTTACGCGAGTCGAGGCGGACGTCGTCACAGTAGCGACAACGGACGCCGAGACGAGCACATGAGACCACCGCCACCCTGTCTATCTTAGGGTTACGCGAGTCGAGGCGCACGTCGTCACGGTAGCGACCATGGACGCCTAGGCGAGCACGTGACACCACTGCCACCCTGTCTATCTTTGCGTTACGCGAGTCGAGGCGAACGTCGTCGGGGTAGCGACGACGGACGCCGAGACGAGCACGTGACACCACCGCCACCCTGTCTAACTTAGGGTTACGCGAGTCGAGGCAGACGTCGAGACGAGCACGTGACACCACTACCACCCTGTCTAACTTAGGGTTACGCGAGTCGAGGCGGACGTCTTTGCGGTAGCGACGACGGACGCCGAGATGAGCATGTGACACCACCGCCACCAAATCTATCTTAGCGTTACGCGAGTCGAGGCGAACGTCGTCGCGGTAGCGACGACGGACGCCAAGACGAGCACATGACACCACCGCCACCCTGTCTATCTTAGCGTTACGCGAGTCGAGGCGGACGTCGTCGCGGTAGCGACGACGGACGCCGAGACGAGCACGTGACACCACCGCCACCCTGTCTAACTTAGGGTTAAGCGAGTCGAGGCGGACGTCGTCGCGGTAGCGACGACGGACGCCGAGACGAGCACGTGACACCAATGCCACCCTGTCTAACTTAGGGTTACGCGAGTCGAGGCGGACGCCGAGACGAGCACGTGACACCACCGCCACCCTGTCTAACTTAGGGTTACGCGTGTCGAGGCGGACGTCGTCGCGGTAGCGACGACGGACGCCGAGATGAGCACGTGACACCACCGCCACCCTATCTATCTTAGCGTTATGCGAGTCGAGGCGAACGTCGTCGCGGTAGCGACGACGGACGCCGAGACGAGCACATGACACCACCGCCACCCTGTCTATCTTAGCGTTACGCGAGTCGAGGCGGACGTCGTCGCGGTAGCGACGACGGACGCCGAGACGAGCACGTGACACCACCGCCACCCTGTTTAACTTAGGGTTAAGCGAGTCGAGGCGGACGTCATCGCGGTAGCGACGACGGACGTCGAGACGAGCACGTGACACCAATGCCACCCTGTCTAACTTAGGGTTACGCGAGTCGAGGCGGACGTCGTCGCGGTAGCGACGACGGACGCCAAGACGAGCACGTGACAACACCGCCACCCTGTCTATCTTAGGGTTACGCGAGTCGAGGCAGACGTCGTCGCGGTAGCGACGACGGACGCTGAGACGAGCACGTGACACCACTGCCACCCTGTCCATCTTAGGGATACGCGAGTCGAGGCGGACGTCGTCGCGGTAGCGACGACGGACGCCGAGACGACTACGTGACACCACCGCCACCCTGTCTAACTTAGGGTTACGCGAGTCGAGGCGGACGTCGTCGCGGTAGCGACGACGGACGCCGAGACGAGCACGTGACACCAATGCCACCCTGTCTAACTTAGGGTTACGCGAGTCGAGGCGGACGTCGTCGCGGTAGCGACGACGGACGCCGAGACGAGCACGGGACAACACCGCCACCCTGTTTATCTTAGGGTTACGCGAGTCAAGGCAGACGTCGTCGCGGTAGCGACGACGGACGCCGAGACGAGCACGTGACACCACTGCCACCCTGTCCATCTTAGGGTTACGCGAGTCGAGGCGGACGTCGTCGCGGTAGCGACGACGGACGCCGAGACGAGCACGTGACACCACCGCCACCCTGTCTAACTTAGGGTTATGCGAGTCGAGGCGGACGTCGTCGCGGTAGCGACGACGGACGCCGAGACGAGCACGTGACAACACCGCCACCCTGTCTATCTTAGGGTTACGCGAGTCCAGGCAGACGTCGTCAAGGTAGCGACGACGGACGCCGAGACGAGCACGTGACACCACTGCCACCCTGTCCATCTTAGGGTTACGCGAGTCGAGGCGGACGTCGTCGCGGTAGCGACGACGGACGCCGAGACGAGCAAGTGACACAAATGCCACCCTGTCTAACTTAGGGTTACGCGAGTCGAGGCGGACGTCGTCGCGGTAGCGACGACGGACGCCGAGACGAGCACGTGACACCACCGCCACCCTGTCTAAATTAGGGTTACGCGAGTCGAGGCTGACATCGTCGCGGTAGCGATGACGGACGCCGAGACGAGCACGTGACTTCACCGCCACCCTATTTAACTTAGGGTTAACGAGTCGAGGCGGACGTCGTCGCGGTAGCGACGACGGACGCCGAGACGAGCACGTGACACCACCGCCACCCTGTCTAACTTAGGGTTACGTGAGTCGAGGCGGACGTCGGGACGAGCACGTGACACCACTGCCACCCTGTCTAACTTAGGGTTATGCGAGTCGAGGCGGACGTCATCGCGGTAGCGACGACGGACGCCGAGACGAGCACGTGACACCACTGCCTCCCTGTCTAACTTAGGGTTACGCGAGTCGAGGCGGACGTCGTCGCGGTAGCGACGACGGACGCCGAGACGAGCACGTGACAACACTGCCACCCTGGCTAACTTAGGGTTACGCGAGTCGAGGCAGACGTCGTCGCGGTAGCGACGACGGACGCCGAGACGATCACGTGACAACACTGCCACCCTGTCTAACTTAGGGTTACGCGAGTCGAGGCAGACGTCGTCGCGGTAGCGACGACGGACGCCTAGACGAGCACGTGACACCACCGCCACCCTATTTACCCTAGGGTTACGCGAGTCGAGGCAGACGTCGTCGCGGTAGCGACGACGGACGCCTAGACGAGCACGTGACACCACTGCCACCCTGGCTATCTTAGGGTTACGCGAGTCGAGGCGGATGTCGTCGCGGTAGCGACGACGGACGCCGAGACGAGCACGTGACACCACCGCCACCCTGTCTAACTTAGGGTTACGCGTGTCGAGGCGGACGTCGTCGCGGTAGCGACGACGGACGCCGAGACGAGCACGTGACACCACCGCCACCCTCTCTAAATTAGGGTTACGCGAGTCGAGGCTGACATCGTCGCGGTAGCGATGACGGACGCCGAGACGAGCACGTGACTTCACCGCCACCCTATTTAACTTAGGGTTAACGAGTCGAGGCGGACGTCGTCGCGGTAGCGACGACGGACGCCGAGACGAGCACGTGACACCACCGCCACCCTGTCTAACTTAGGGTTACGCGAGTCGAGGCAGACGTCGAGACGAGCACGTGACACCATTGCCACCCTGTCTAACTTAGGGTTACGCGAGTCGAGGCGGACGTCTTTGCGGTAGCGACGACGGACGCCGAGATGAGCATGTGACACCACCGCCACCCTATCTATCTTAGCGTTACGCGAGTCGAGGCGAACGTCGTCGCGGTAGCGACGACGGACGCCAAGACGAGCACATGACACCACCGCCACCCTGTCTATCTTAGCGTTACGAGAGTCGAGGCGGACGTCGTCGCGGTAGCGACGACGGACGCCGAGACGAGCACGTGACACCACCGCCACCCTGTCTAACTTAGGGTTAAGCGAGTCGAGGCGGACGTCGTCGCGGTAGCGACGACGGACGCCGAGACGAGCACGTGACACCAATGCCACCCTGTCTAACTTAGGGTTACGCGAGTCGAGGCGGACGCCGAGGCGAGCACGTGACACCACCGCCACCCTGTCTAACTTAGGGTTACGCGTGTCGAGGCGGACGTCGTCGCGGTAGCGACGACGGACGCCGAGACGAGCACGTGACACCACCGCCACCCTATCTATCTTAGCGTTATGCGAGTCGAGGCGAACGTCGTCGCGGTAGCGACGACGGACGCCGAGACGAGCACATGACACCACCGCCACCCTGTCTATCTTAGCGTTACGCGAGTCGAGGCGGATGTCGTCGCGGTAGCGACGACGGACGCCGAGACGAGCACGTGACACCACCGCCACCCTGTTTAACTTAGGGTTAAGCGAGTCGAGGCGGACGTCGTCGCGGTAGCGACGACGGACGTCGAGACGAGCACGTGACACCAATGCCACCCTGTCTAACTTAGGGTTACGTGAGTCGAGGCGGACGTCGTCGCGGTAGCGACGACGGACGCCGAGACGAGCACGTGACAACACCGCCACCCTGTCTATCTTAGGGTTATGCGAGTCGAGGCAGACGTCATCGCGGTAGCGACGACGGACGCCGAGACGAGCACGTGACACCACTGCCACCCTGTCCATCTTAGGGATACGCGAGTCGAGGCGGACGTCGTCGCGGTAGCGACGACGGACGCCGAGACGAGCACGTGACACCACCGCCACCCTGTCTAACTTAGGGTTACGCGAGTCGAGGCGGACGTCGTCGCGGTAGCGACGACGGACGCCGAGACGAGCAAGTGACACAAATGCCACCCTGTCTAACTTAGGGTTACGCGAGTCGAGGCGGACGTCATCGCGGTAGCGACGACGGACGCCGAGACGAGCACGTGACACCACCGCCACCCTGTCTAAATTAGGGTTACGCGAGTCGAGGCTGACATCGTCGCGGTAGCGATGACGGACGCCGAGACGAGCACGTGACTTCACCGCCACCCTATTTAACTTAGGGTTAACGAGTCGAGGCGGACGTCGTCGCGGTAGCGACGACGGACGCCGAGACGAGCACGTGACACCACCGCCACCCTGTCTAACTTAGGGTTACGTGAGTCGAGGCGGACGTCGGGACGAGCACGTGACACCACTGCCACCCTGTCTAACTTAGGGTTATGCGAGTCGAGGCGGACGTCATCGCGGTAGCGACGACGGACGCCGAGACGAGCACGTGACACCACTGCCTCCCTGTCTAACTTAGGGTTACGCGAGTCGAGGCGGACGTCGTCGCGGTAGCGACGACGGACGCCGAGACGAGCACGTGACAACACTGCCACCCTGGCTAACTTAGGGTTACGCGAGTCGATGCCGACGTCGTCGCGGTAGCGACGACGGACGCCGAGACGATCACGTGACAACACTGCCACCCTGTCTAACTTAGGGTTACGCGAGTCGAGGCAGACGTCGTCGCGGTAGCGACGACGGACGCCTAGACGAGCACGTGACACCACCGCCACCCTATTTACCCTAGGGTTACGCGAGTCGAGGCAGACGTCGTCGCGGTAGCGACGACGGACGCCTAGACGAGCACGTGACACCACTGCCACCCTGGCTATCTTAGGGTTACGCGAGTCGAGGCGGACGTCGTCGCGGTAGCGACGACGGACGCCGAGACGAGCACGTGACACCACCGCCACCCTGTCTAACTTAGGGTTACGCGTGTCGAGGCGGACGTCGTCGCGGTAGCGACGACGGACGCCGAGACGAGCACGTGACACCACCGCCACCCTGTCTAAATTAGGGTTACGCGAGTCGAGGCTGACATCGTCGCGGTAGCGATGACGGACGCCGAGACGAGCACGTGACTTCACCGCCACCCTATTTAACTTAGGGTTAACGAGTCGAGGCGGACGTCGTCGCGGTAGCGACGACGGATGCCGAGACGAGCACGTGACACCACCGCCACCCTGTCTAACTTAGGGTTACGCGAGTCGAGGCAGACGTCGAGACGAGCACGTGACACCACTGCCACCCTGTCTAACTTAGGGTTACGCGAGTCGAGGCGGACGTCTTTGCGGTAGCGACGACGGACGCCGAGATGAGCATGTGACACCACCGCCACCCTATCTATCTTAGCGTTACGCGAGTCGAAGCGAACGTCGTCGCGGTAGCGACAACGGACGCCAAGACGAGCACATGACACCACCGCCACCCTGTCTATCTTAGCGTTACGCGAGTCGAGGCGGACGTCGTCGCGGTAGCGACGACGGACGCCGAGACGAGCACGTGACACCACCGCCACCCTGTCTAACTTAGGGTTAAGCGAGTCGAGGCGGACGTCGTCGCGGTAGCGACGACGGACGCCGAGACGAGCACGTGACACCAATGCCACCCTGTCTAACTTAGGGTTACGCGAGTCGAGGCGGACGCCGAGACGAGCACGTGACACCACCGCCACCCTGTCTAACTTAGGGTTACGCGTGTCGAGGCGGACGTCGTCGCGGTAGCGACGACGGACGCCGAGACGAGCACGTGACACCACCGCCACCCTATCTATCTTAGCGTTATGCGAGTCGAGGCGAACGTCGTCGCGGTAGCGACGACGGACGCCGAGACGAGCACATGACACCACTGCCACCCTGTCTAACTTAGGGTTACGCGAGTCGAGGCGGACGTCGTCGCGGTAGCGACGACGGACGCCGAGACGAGCACGTGACACCAATGCCACCCTGTCTAACTTAGGGTTACGCGAGTCGAGGCGGACGTCGTCGCGGTAGCGACGACGGACGCCGAGACGAGCACGTGACACCACCGCCACCCTGTCTAACTTAGGGTTATGCGAGTCGAGGCGGACGTCGTCGCGGTAGCGACGACGGACGCCGAGACGAGCACGTGACAACACCGCCACCCTGTCTATCTTAGGGTTACGCGAGTCAAGGCAGACGTCGTCAAGGTAGCGACGACGGACGCCGAGACGAGCACGTGACACCACTGCCACCCTGTCCATCTTAGGGTTACGCGAGTCGAGGCGGACGTCGTCGCGGTAGCGACGACGGACGCCGAGACGAGCAAGTGACACAAATGCCACCCTGTCTAACTTAGGGTTACGCGAGTCGAGGCGGACGTCGTCGCGGTAGCGACGACGGACGCCGAGACGAGCACGTGACACCACCGCCACCCTGTCTAAATTAGGGTTACGCGAGTCGAGGCTGACATCGTCGCGGTAGCGATGACGGACGCCGAGACGAGCACGTGACTTCACCGCCACCCTATTTAACTTAGGGTTAACGAGTCGAGGCGGACGTCGTCGCGGTAGCGACGACGGACGCCGGGACGAGCACGTGACACCACCGCCACCCTGTCTAACTTAGGGTTACGTGAGTCGAGGCGGACGTCGGGACGAGCACGTGACACCACTGCCACCCTGTCTAACTTAGGGTTATGCGAGTCGAGGCGGATGTCATCGCGGTAGCGACGACGGACGCCGAGACGAGCACGTGACACCACTGCCTCCCTGTCTAACTTAGGGTTACGCGAGTCGAGGCGGACGTCGTCGCGGTAGCGACGACGGACGCCGAGACGAGCACGTGACAACACTGCCACCCTGGCTAACTTAGGGTTACGCGAGTCGAGGCAGACGTCGTCGCGGTAGCGACGACGGACGCCGAGACGAGCACGTGACAACACTGCCAACCTGTCTAACTTAGGGTTACGCGAGTCGAGGCAGACGTCGTCGCGGTAGCGACGACGGACGCCTAGACGAGCACGTGACACCACCGCCACCCTATTTACCCTAGGGTTACGCGAGTCGAGGCAGACGTCGTCGCGGTAGCGACGACGGATGCCTAGACGAGCACGTGACACCACTGCCACCCTGGCTATCTTAGGGTTACGCGAGTCGAGGCGGACGTCGTCGCGGTAGCGACGACGGACGCCGAGACGAGCACGTGACACCACCGCCACCCTGTCTAACTTAGGGTTACGCGTGTCGAGGCGGACGTCGTCGCGGTAGCGACGACGGACGCCGAGACGAGCACGTGACACCACCGCCACCCTGTCTAAATTAGGGTTACGCGAGTCGAGGCTGACATCGTCGCGGTAGCGACGACGGACGCCGAGACGAGCACGTGACACCACCGCCACCCTGTCTAACTTAGGGTTATGCGAGTCGAGGCGGACGTCGTCGCGGTAGCGACGACGGACGCCGAGACGAGCACGTGACAACACCGCCACCCTGTCTATCTTAGGGTTACGCGAGTCAAGGCAGACGTCGTCAAGGTAGCGACGACGGACGCCGAGACGAGCACGTGACACCACTGCCACCCTGTCCATCTTAGGGTTACGCGAGTCGAGGCGGACGTCGTCGCGGTAGCGACGACGGACGCCGAGACGAGCAAGTGACACAAATGCCACCCTGTCTAACTTAGGGTTACGCGAGTCGAGGCGGACGTCGTCGCGGTAGCGACGACGGACGCCGAGACGAGCACGTGACACCACCGCCACCCTGTCTAAATTAGGGTTACGCGAGTCGAGGCTGACATCGTCGCGGTAGCGATGACGGACGCCGAGACGAGCACGTGACTTCACCGCCACCCTATTTAACTTAGGGTTAACGAGTCGAGGCGGACGTCGTCGCGGTAGCGACGACGGACGCCGAGACGAGCACGTGACACCACCGCCACCCTGTCTAACTTAGGGTTACGTGAGTCGAGGCGGACGTCGGGACGAGCACGTGACACCACTGCCACCCTGTCTAACTTAGGGTTATGCGAGTCGAGGCGGATGTCATCGCGGTAGCGACGACGGACGCCGAGACGAGCACGTGACACCACTGCCTCCCTGTCTAACTTAGGGTTACGCGAGTCGAGGCGGACGTCGTCGCGGTAGCGACGACGGACGCCGAGACGAGCACGTCACAACACTGCCACCCTGGCTAACTTAGGGTTACGCGAGTCGAGGCAGACGTCGTCGCGGTAGCGACGACGGACGCCGAGACGAGCACGTGACAACACTGCCAACCTGTCTAACTTAGGGTTACGCGAGTCGAGGCAGACGTCGTCGCGGTAGCGACGACGGACGCCTAGACGAGCACGTGACACCACCGCCACCCTATTTACCCTAGGGTTACGCGAGTCGAGGCAGACGTCGTCGCGGTAGGGACGACGGATGCCTAGACGAGCACGTGACACCACTGCCACCCTGGCTATCTTAGGGTTACGCGAGTCGAGGCGGACGTCGTCGCGGTAGCGACGACGGACGCCGAGACGAGCACGTGACACCACCGCCACCCTGTCTAACTTAGGGTTATGCGTGTCGAGGCGGACGTCGTCGCGGTAGCGACGACGGACGCCGAGACTAGCACGTGACACCACCGCCACCCTGTCTAAATTAGGGTTACGCGAGTCGAGGCTGACATCGTCGCGGTAGCGATGACGGACGCCGAGATGAGCACGTGACTTCACCGCCACCCTATTTAACTTAGGGTTAACGAGTCGAGGCGGACGTCGTCGCGGTAGCGACGACGGACGCCGAGACGAGCACGTGACACCACCGCCACCCTGTCTAACTTAGGGTTACGCGAGTCGAGGCGGACGCCGAGACGAGCACGTGACAACACCGCCACCCTGTCTAACTTAGGGTTACGCGTGTCGAGGCGGACGTCGTCGCGGTAGCGACGACGGACGCCGAGACGAGCACGTGACACCACTGCCACCCTATCTATCTTAGCGTTACGCGAGTCGAGGCGAACGTCGTCGCGGTAGCGACGACGGACGCCGAGACGAGCACATGACACCACCGCCACCCTGTCTATCTTAGCGTTACGCGAGTCGAGGCGGACGTCGTCGCGGTAGCGACGACGGACGCCGAGACAAGCACGTGACACCACCGCCACCCTGTCTAACTTAGGGTTAAGCGAGTCGAGGCGGACGTCATCGCGGTAGCGACGACGGACGTCGAGACGAGCACGTGACACCAATGCCACCCTGTCCATCTTAGGGTTACGCGAGTCGAGGCGGACGTCGTCGCGGTAGCGACGACGGACGCCGAGACGAGCAAGTGACACAAATGCCACCCTGTCTAACTTAGGGTTACGCGAGTCGAGGCGGACGTCGTCGCGGTAGCGACGACGGACGCCGAGACGAGCACGTGACACCACCGCCACCCTGTCTAAATTAGGGTTACGCGAGTCGAGGCTGACATCATCGCGGTAGCGATGACGGACGCCGAGACGAGCACGTGACTTCACCGCCACCCTATTTAACTTAGGGTTAACGAGTCGAGGCGGACGTCGTCGCGGTAGCGACGACGGACGCCGAGACGAGCACGTGACACCACCGCCACCCTGTCTAACTTAGGGTTACGTGAGTCGAGGCGGACGTCGGGACGAGCACGTGACACCACTGCCACCCTGTCTAACTTAGGGTTATGCGAGTCGAGGCGGATGTCATCGCGGTAGCGACGACGGACGCCGAGACGAGCACGTGACACCACTGCCTCCCTGTCTAACTTAGGGTTACGCGAGTCGAGGCGGACGTCGTCGCGGTAGCGACGACGGACGCCGAGACGAGCACGTCACAACACTGCCACCCTGGCTAACTTAGGGTTACGCGAGTCGAGGCAGACGTCGTCGCGGTAGCGACGACGGACGCCGAGACGAGCACGTGACAACACTGCCAACCTGTCTAACTTAGGGTTACGCGAGTCGAGGCAGACGTCGTCGCGGTAGCGACGACGGACGCCTAGACGAGCACGTGACACCACCGCCACCCTATTTACCCTAGGGTTACGCGAGTCGAGGCAGACGTCGTCGCGGTAGGGACGACGGATGCCTAGACGAGCACGTGACACCACTGCCACCCTGGCTATCTTAGGGTTACGCGAGTCGAGGCGGACGTCGTCGCGGTAGCGACGACGGACGCCGAGACGAGCACGTCACAACACTGCCACCCTGGCTAACTTAGGGTTACGCGAGTCGAGGCAGACGTCGTCGCGGTAGCGACGACGGACGCCGAGACGAGCACGTGACAACACTGCCAACCTGTCTAACTTAGGGTTACGCGAGTCGAGGCAGACGTCGTCGCGGTAGCGACGACGGACGCCTAGACGAGCACGTGACACCACCGCCACCCTATTTACCCTAGGGTTACGCGAGTCGAGGCAGACGTCGTCGCGGTAGGGACGACGGATGCCTAGACGAGCACGTGACACCACTGCCACCCTGGCTATCTTAGGGTTACGCGAGTCGAGGCGGACGTCGTCGCGGTAGCGACGACGGACGCCGAGACGAGCACGTGACACCACCGCCACCCTGTCTAACTTAGGGTTATGCGTGTCGAGGCGGACGTCGTCGCGGTAGCGACGACGGACGCCGAGACTAGCACGTGACACCACCGCCACCCTGTCTAAATTAGGGTTACGCGAGTCGAGGCTGACATCGTCGCGGTAGCGATGACGGACGCCGAGATGAGCACGTGACTTCACCGCCACCCTATTTAACTTAGGGTTAACGAGTCGAGGCGGACGTCGTCGCGGTAGCGACGACGGACGCCGAGACGAGCACGTGACACCACCGCCACCCTGTCTAACTTAGGGTTACGCGAGTCGAGGCGGACGCCGAGACGAGCACGTGACAACACCGCCACCCTGTCTAACTTAGGGTTACGCGTGTCGAGGCGGACGTCGTCGCGGTAGCGACGACGGACGCCGAGACGAGCACGTGACACCACTGCCACCCTATCTATCTTAGCGTTACGCGAGTCGAGGCGAACGTCGTCGCGGTAGCGACGACGGACGCCGAGACGAGCACATGACACCACCGCCACCCTGTCTATCTTAGCGTTACGCGAGTCGAGGCGGACGTCGTCGCGGTAGCGACGACGGACGCCGAGACAAGCACGTGACACCACCGCCACCCTGTCTAACTTAGGGTTAAGCGAGTCGAGGCGGACGTCATCGCGGTAGCGACGACGGACGTCGAGACGAGCACGTGACACCAATGCCACCCTGTCCATCTTAGGGTTACGCGAGTCGAGGCGGACGTCGTCGCGGTAGCGACGACGGACGCCGAGACGAGCAAGTGACACAAATGCCACCCTGTCTAACTTAGGGTTACGCGAGTCGAGGCGGACGTCGTCGCGGTAGCGACGACGGACGCCGAGACGAGCACGTGACACCACCGCCACCCTGTCTAAATTAGGGTTACGCGAGTCGAGGCTGACATCATCGCGGTAGCGATGACGGACGCCGAGACGAGCACGTGACTTCACCGCCACCCTATTTAACTTAGGGTTAACGAGTCGAGGCGGACGTCGTCGCGGTAGCGACGACGGACGCCGAGACGAGCACGTGACACCACCGCCACCCTGTCTAACTTAGGGTTACGTGAGTCGAGGCGGACGTCGGGACGAGCACGTGACACCACTGCCACCCTGTCTAACTTAGGGTTATGCGAGTCGAGGCGGATGTCATCGCGGTAGCGACGACGGACGCCGAGACGAGCACGTGACACCACTGCCTCCCTGTCTAACTTAGGGTTACGCGAGTCGAGGCGGACGTCGTCGCGGTAGCGACGACGGACGCCGAGACGAGCACGTCACAACACTGCCACCCTGGCTAACTTAGGGTTACGCGAGTCGAGGCAGACGTCGTCGCGGTAGCGACGACGGACGCCGAGACGAGCACGTGACAACACTGCCAACCTGTCTAACTTAGGGTTACGCGAGTCGAGGCAGACGTCGTCGCGGTAGCGACGACGGACGCCTAGACGAGCACGTGACACCACCGCCACCCTATTTACCCTAGGGTTACGCGAGTCGAGGCAGACGTCGTCGCGGTAGGGACGACGGATGCCTAGACGAGCACGTGACACCACTGCCACCCTGGCTATCTTAGGGTTACGCGAGTCGAGGCGGACGTCGTCGCGGTAGCGACGACGGACGCCGAGACGAGCACGTGACACCACCGCCACCCTGTCTAACTTAGGGTTATGCGTGTCGAGGCGGACGTCGTCGCGGTAGCGACGACGGACGCCGAGACTAGCACGTGACACCACCGCCACCCTGTCTAAATTAGGGTTACGCGAGTCGAGGCTGACATCGTCGCGGTAGCGATGACGGACGCCGAGATGAGCACGTGACTTCACCGCCACCCTATTTAACTTAGGGTTAACGAGTCGAGGCGGACGTCGTCGCGGTAGCGACGACGGACGCCGAGACGAGCACGTGACACCACCGCCACCCTGTCTAACTTAGGGTTACGCGAGTCGAGGCGGACGCCGAGACGAGCACGTGACAACACCGCCACCCTGTCTAACTTAGGGTTACGCGTGTCGAGGCGGACGTCGTCGCGGTAGCGACGACGGACGCCGAGACGAGCACGTGACACCACTGCCACCCTATCTATCTTAGCGTTACGCGAGTCGAGGCGAACGTCGTCGCGGTAGCGACGACGGACGCCGAGACGAGCACATGACACCACCGCCACCCTGTCTATCTTAGCGTTACGCGAGTCGAGGCGGACGTCGTCGCGGTAGCGACGACGGACGCCGAGACAAGCACGTGACACCACCGCCACCCTGTCTAACTTAGGGTTAAGCGAGTCGAGGCGGACGTCATCGCGGTAGCGACGACGGACGTCGAGACGAGCACGTGACACCAATGCCACCCTGTCTAACTTAGGGTTACGCGAGTCGAGGCGGACGTCGTCGCGGTAGCGACGACGGACGCCGAGACGAGCACGTGACAACACCGCCACCCTGTCTATCTTAGGGTTACGCGAGTCGAGGCAGACGTCGTCGCGGTAGCGACGATGGACGCCGAGACGAGCACGTGACACCACTGCCACCCTGTCCATCTTAGGGTTACGCGAGTCGAGGCGGACGTCGTCGCGGTAGCGACGACGGACGCCGAGACGAGCACGTGACACCAATGCCACCCTGTCTAACTTAGGGTTACGCGAGTCGAGGCGGACGTCGTCGCGGTAGCGACGACGGACGCCGAGACGAGCACGGGACAACACCGCCACCCTGTTTATCTTAGGGTTACGCGAGTCAAGGCAGACGTCGTCGCGGTAGCGACGACGGACGCCGAGACGAGCACGTGACACCACTGCCACCCTGTCCATCTTAGGGTTACGCGAGTCGAGGCGGACGTCGTCGCGGTAGCGACGACGGACGCCGAGACGAGCACGTGACACCAATGCCACCCTGTCTAACTTAGGGTTACGCGAGTCGAGGCGGACGTCGTCACGGTAGCGACGACGGACGCCGAGACGAGCACGTGACACCACCGCCACCCTGTCTAACTTAGGGTTATGCAAGTCGAGGCGGACGTCGTCGCGGTAGCGACGACGGACGCCGAGACGAGCACGTGACAACACCGCCACCCTGTCTATCTTAGGGTTACGGGAGTCAAGGCAGACGTCGTCGCGGTAGCGACGACGGACGCCGAGACGAGCACGTGACAGCACTGCCACCCTGTCCATCTTAGGGTTACGCGAGTCGAGGCGGACGTCGTCGCGGTAGCGACGACGGACGCCGAGACGAGCAAGTGACACAAATGCCACCCTGTCTAACTTAGGGTTACGCGAGTCGAGGCGGACGTCGTCGCGGTAGCGACGACGGACGCCGAGACGAGCACGTGACACCACCGCCACCCTGTCTAACTTAGGGTTATGCGAGTCGAGGCGGACGTCGTCGCGGTAGTGACGACGGACGCCGAGACGAGCATGTGACACCACCGCCACCCTATCTATCTTAGCGTTACGCGAGTCGAGGCGGACGTCGTCGCGATAGCGACGACAGACGCCTAGACGAGCACGTGACACCACTGCCACCCTGGCTATCTTAGGGTTACGCGAGTCGAGGCGGACGTCGTCGCGGTAGCGACGACGGACGCCGAGACGAGCACGTGACACCACTGCCACCCTGTCTAACTTTGGGTTACGTGAGTCGAGGCGGACGTCTTTGCGGTAGCGACGATGGACGCCGAGATGAGCACGTGACAACACTGCCACCCTGGCTAACTTAGGGTTGCGCGAGTCGAGGCGGACGTCGTCGCGGTAGGGACGACGGGCGCCGAGACAAGCACGTGACACCACTGCCACCCTGGCTAACTTAGGGTTACGCGAGTCGAGGCGGAAGTCGTCGCGGTAGCGATGACGAATGCCGAGACGAGCACGTGACACCACCGCCACCCTGTCTAACTTAGGGTTAAGCGAGTCGAGGCGGACGTCGTCGCGGTAGCGATGACGGACGCCGACATGAGCACGTGACACCACCGCCACCCTGTCTAACATAGGGTTACGCCAGTTGAGGCGGACGTCGAGACGAGCACGTGACACCACTGCCACCCTGTCTAACTTAGGGATACGCGAGTCTAGGGGGACGTCTTCGCGGTAGCGACGACGGACGCCGAGACGAGCACGTGACAACACTGCCACCCTGGCTAACTTAGGGTTACGCGAGTCGAGGCAGACGTCGTCGCGGTAGTGACGACGGACGCCGAGACGAGCACGTGACAACACTGCCACCCTGTCTAACTTAGGGTTACGCGAGTCGAGGCAGACGTCGTCGCGGTAGCGATGACGGACGCCGAGACGAGCACGTGACTTCACCGCCACCCTATTTAACTTAGGGTTAACGAGTCGAGGCGGACGTCGTCGCGGTAGCGACGACGGACGCCGAAACGAGCACGTGACACCACCGCCACCCTGTCTAACTTAGGGTTACGCGAGTCGAGGCAGACGTCGAGACGAGCACGTGACACCACTGCCACCCTGTCTAACTTAGGGTTACGCGAGTCGAGGCGGACGTCTTTGCGGTAGCGACGACGGACGCCGAGATGAGCATGTGACACCACCGCCACCCTATCTATCTTAGCGTTACGCGAGTCGAGGCGAACGTCGTCGCGGTAGCGACGACGGACGCCGAGACGAGCACGTGACACCACCGCCACCCTGTCTAACTTAGGGTTAAGCGAGTCGAGGCGGACGTCGTCGCGGTAGCGACGACGGACGCCGAGACGAGCACGTGACAACACCGCCACCCTGTCTATCTTAGGGTTACGCGAGTCAAGGCAGACGTCGTCGCGGTAGCGACGACGGACGCCAAGACGAGCACGTGACACCACTGCTACCCTGTCCATCTTAGGGTTACGCGAGTCGAGGCGGACGTCGTTGCGGTAGCTACGACGGACGCCGAGACGAGCACGTGACACCAATGCCACCCTGTCTAACTTAGGGTTATGCGAGTCGAGGCGGACGTCGTCGCGGTAGCGACGACGGACGCCGAGACGAGCACGTGACACCACCGCCACCCTGTCTAACTTAGGGTTATGCGAGTCGAGGCGGACGTCGTCGCGGTAGCGACGACGGACGCCGAGACGAGCACGTGACAACACCGCCACCCTGTCTATCTTAGGGTTACGCGAGTCAACGCAGACGTCGTCGCGGTAGCGACGAAGGACGCCGAGACGAGCACGTGACACCACTGCCACCCTGTCCATCTTAGGGTTACGTGAGTCGAGGCGGACGTCGTCGCGGTAGCGACGACGGATGCCGAGACGAGCACGTGACACCAATGCCACCCTGTCTAACTTAGGGTTACGCGAGTCGAGGCGGACGTCGTCGCGGTAGCGACGAC
Source organism: Elymus sibiricus (assembly GCA_039707655.1). Lineage (NCBI taxonomy): Eukaryota > Viridiplantae > Streptophyta > Magnoliopsida > Poales > Poaceae > Elymus > Elymus sibiricus. The sequence continues at coordinate 192,293,948 of CM077676.1, read as the reverse complement.
GGACGCCGAGACGAGCATGTGACACCACCGCCACCCTATGTATCTTAGCGTTACGCGAGTCGAGGCGGACGTCGTCGCGGTAGCGACGACAGACGCCTAGACAAGCACGTGACACCACTGCCACCCTGTCTAAATTAGGGTTACGCGAGTCGAGGCGGACGTCGTCGCGGTAGCGACGACGGACGCCGAGATGAGCACGTGACACCACTGCCACCCTGTCTAACTTTGGGTTACGTGAGTCGAGGCGGACGTCGTCGCGGTAGCGACGACGGACGCCGAGACGAGCACGTGACAACACTGCCACCCTGGCTAACTTAGGGTTACGCGAGTCGAGGCGGACGTCGTCGCGGTAGCGACGACGGGCGCCAAGACGAGCACGTGACACCACGGCCACCCTGGCTAACTTAGGGTTACGCGAGTCGAGGCGGACGTCGTCGCGGTAGCGATGACGAATGCCGAGACGAGCACGTGACACCACCGCCACCCTGTCTAACTTAGGGTTAAGCGAGTCGAGGCGGACGTCGTCGCGGTAGCGATGACGGACGCCGACACGAGCACGTGACACCACCGCCACCCTGTCTAACTTAGGGTTACGCGAGTTCAGGCGGACGTCGAGACGAGCACGTGACACCACTGCCACCCTGTCTAACTTAGGGATACGCGAGTCGAGGGGGACGTCTTCGCGGTAGCGACGACGGACGCCGAGACGAGCACGTGACAACACTGCCACCCTGGCTAACTTAGGGTTACGCGAGTCGAGGCAGACGTCGTCGCGGTAGCGACGACGGACGCCGAGACGAGCACGTGACAACACTGCCACCCTGTCTAACTTAGGGTTACGCGAGTCGAGGCAGACGTCGTCGCGGTAGCGACGACGGACGCCTAGACGAGCACGTGACACCACTGCCACCCTGGCTATCTTAGGGTTACGCGAGTCGAGGCGGACGTCTTCGCGGTAGCGACGATGGACGCCGAGACGAGCACGTGACACCACCGCCACCCTGTCTAACTTAGGGTTACGCGTGTCGAGGCGGACGTCGTCGCGGTAGCGACGACGGACGCCGAGACGAGCACGTGACACCACCGCCACCCTGTCTAAATTAGGGTTACGCGAGTCGAGGCTGACATCGTCGCGGTAGCGATGACGGACGCCGAGACGAGCACGTGACTTCACCGCCACCCTATTTAACTTAGGGTTAACGAGTCGAGGCGGACGTCGTCGCGGTAGCGACGACGGACGCCGAGACGAGCACGTGACACGACCGCCACCCTGTCTAACTTAGGGTTACGCTAGTCGAGGTGGACGTCGAGACGAGCACGTGACACCACTGCCACCCTGTCTAACTTAGGGTTACGCGAGTCGAGGCGGACGTCTTTGCGGTAGCGACGACGGACGCCGAGATGAGCATGTGACACCACCGCCACCCTATCTATCTTAGCGTTACGCGAGTCGAGGCGAACGTCGTCGCGGTAGCGACGACGGACGCCAAGACGAGCACATGACACCACCGCCACCCTGTCTATCTTAGCGTTACGCGAGTCGAGGCGGACGTCGTCGCGGTAGCGACGACGGACGCCGAGACGAGCACGTGACACCACCGCCACCCTGTCTAACTTAGGGTTAAGCGAGTTGAGGTGGACGTCGTCGCGGTAGGGACGACGGACGCCGAGACGAGCACGTGACACCAATGCCACCCTGTCTAACTTAGGGTTACGCGAGTCGAGGCGGACGTCGTCGCGGTAGCGACGACGGACGCCGAGACGAGCACGTGACAACACCGCCACCCTGTCTATCTTAGGGTTACGCGAGTCAAGGCAGACGTCGTCGCGGTAGCGACGACGGACGTCGAGACGAGCACGTGACACCACTGCCACCCTGTCCATCTTAGGGTTACGCGAGTCGAGGCGGACGTCGTCGCGGTAGCGACGACGGACGCCGAGACGAGCACGTGACACCAATGCCACCCTGTCTAACTTAGGGTTACGCGAGTCGAGGCGGACGTCGTCGCGGTAGCGACGATGGACGCCGAGACGAGCACGTGACACCACCGCCACCCTGTCTAACTTAGGGTTATGCGAGTCGAGGCGGACGTCATCGCGGTAGCGACGACGGACGCCGAGACGAGCACGTGACAACACCGCCACCCTGTCTATCTTAGGGTTACGCGAGTCAAGGCAGACGTCGTCGCGGTAGCGACGACGGACGCCGAGACGAGCACGTGACACCACTGCCACCCTGTCCATCTTAGGGTTATGCGAGTCGAGGCGGACGTCGTCGCGGTAGCGACGACGGACGCAGAGACGAGCACGTGACACCAATGCCACCCTGTCTAACTTAGGGTTACGCGAGTCGAGGCGGACGTCAGCGCGGTAGCGACGACGGACGCCGAGACGAGCACGTGACACCACCGCCACCCTGTCTAACTTAGGGTTATGCGAGTCGAGGCGGACGTCGTCGCGGTAGCGACGACAGACGCCTAGACGAGCACGTGACACCACTGCCACCCTGTCTAAATTAGGGTTATGCGAGTCGAGGCGGACGTCGTCGCGGTAGCGACGACGGACGCCGAGACGAGCACGTGACAACACGGCCACCCTGGCTAACTTAGGGTTACGCGAGTCGAGGCGGACGTCGCCGCGGTAGCGACGACGGGCGCCGAGACGAGCACGTGACACCACCGCCACCCTGTCTATCTTAGGGTTACGCGAGTCGAGGCAGACGTCGTCGCGGTAGCGACGACGGACGCCTAGACGAGCACGTGACACCACTGCCACCCTGGCTATCTTAGGGTTACGCGAGTCGAGGCGGACGTCGTCGCGGTAGCGACGACGGACGCCGAGACGAGCACGTGACACCACCGCCACCCTGTCTAACTTAGGGTTACGCGTGTCGAGGCGGACGTCGTCGCGGTAGCGACGACGGACGCCGAGACGAGCACGTGACACCACCGCCACCCTGTCTAAATTAGGGTTACGCGAGTCGAGGCTGACATCGTCGTGGTAGCGATGACGGACGCCGAGACGAGCATGTGACTTCACCGCCACCCTATTTAACTTAGGGTTAACGAGTCGAGGCGGACGTCGTCGCGGTAGCGACGACGGACGCCGAGACGAGCACGTGACACCACCGCCACCCTGTCTAACCTAGGGTTACGCGAGTCGAGGCAGACGTCGAGACGAGCACGTGACACCACTGCCACCCTGTCTAACTTAGGGTTACGCGAGTCGAGGCGGACGTCGTCGCGGTAGCGACGACGGACGCTGAGATGAGCTTGTGACGCCACCGCCACCCTATCTATCTTAGCGTTACGCGAGTCGAGGCGAACGTCGTCGCGGTAGCGACGACGGACGCCAAGACGAGCACATGACACCACCGCCACCCTGTCTATCTTAGCGTTACGCGAGTCGAGGCGGACGTCGTCGCGGTAGCGACGACGGACGCCGAGACGAGCACGTGACACCACCGCCACCCTGTCTAACTTAGGGTTAAGCGAGTCGAGGCGGACGTCGTCGCCGCGACGACGGACGCCGAGACGAGCACGTGACACCAATGCCACCCTGTCTAACTTAGGGTTACGCGAGTCGAGGCGGACGTCGTCGCGGTAGCGACGACGGACGCCGAGACGAGCACGTGACAACACCGCCACCCTGTCTATCTTAGGGTTACGCGAGTCAAGGCAGACGTCGTCGCGGTAGAGACGACGGACGCCGAGACGAGCACGTGACACCACGCCGAGACGAGCACGTGACACCACTGCACGGACGCCGAGACGAGCAGTGGTGTCACGTGCTCGTCTCGGCGTCCGTCGTCGCTACCGCGACGACGTCTGCCTTGACTCGCGTAACCCTAAGATAGACAGGGTGGCGGTATTGTCACGTGCTCGTCTCGGCGTCCGTCGTCGCTACCGCGACGACGTCCGCCTCGACTCGCGTAACCCTAAGTTAGACAGGGTGGCATTGGTGTCACGTGCTCGTCTCGGCGTCCGTCGTCGCTACCGCGACGACGTCCGCCTCGACTCGCTTAACCCTAAGTTAGACAGGGTGGCGGTGGTGTCACGTGCTCGTCTCGGCGTCCGTCGTCGCTACCGCGACGACGTCCGCCTCGACTCGCGTAACGCTAAGATAGACAGGGTGGCGGTGGTGTCATGTGCTCGTCTTGGCGTCCGTCGTCGCTACCGCGACGACGTTCGCCTCGACTCGCGTAACGCTAAGATAGATAGGGTGGCGGTGGTGTCACATGCTCATCTCGGCGTCCGTCGTCGCTACCGCAAAGACGTCCGCCTCGACTCGCGTAACCCTAAGTTAGACAGGGTGGCAGTGGTGTCACGTGCTCGTCTCGACGTCCGCCTCGACTCGCGTAACCCTAAGTTAGACAGGGTGGCGGTGGTGTCACGTGCTCGTCTCGGCGTCCGTCGTCGCTACCGCGACGACGTCCGCCTCGACTCGTTAACCCTAAGTTAAATAGGGTGGCGGTGAAGTCACGTGCTCGTCTCGGCGTCCGTCATCGCTACCGCGACGATGTCAGCCTCGACTCGCGTAACCCTAATTTAGACAGGGTGGCGGTGGTGTCACGTGCTCGTCTCGGCGTCCGTCGTCGCTACCGCGACGACGTCCGCCTCGACACGCGTAACCCTAAGTTAGACAGGGTGGCGGTGGTGTCACGTGCTCGTCTCGGCGTCCGTCGTCGCTACCGCGACGACGTCCGCCTCGACTCGCGTAACCCTAAGATAGCCAGGGTGGTAGTGGTGTCACGTGCTCGTCTAGGCGTCCGTCGTCGCTACCGCGACGACGTCTGCCTCGACTCGCGTAACCCTAAGTTAGACAGGGTGGCAGTGTTGTCATGTGCTCGTCTCGGCGTCCGTCGTCGCTACCGCGACGACGTCTGCCTCGACTCGCGTCACCCTAAGTTAGCCAGGGTGGCAGTGTTGTCACGTGCTCGTCTCGGCATCCGTCGTCGCTACCGCGAAGACGTCCCCCTCGACTCGCGTATCCCTAAGTTAGACAGGGTGGCAGTGGTGTCACGTGCTCGTCTCGACGTCCGCCTCAACTCGCGTAACCCTAAGTTAGACAGGGTGGCGGTGGTGTCACGTGCTCGTGTCGGCGTCCGTCATCGCTACCGCGACGACGTCCGCCTCGACTCGCTTAACCCTAAGTTAGACAGGGTGGCGGTGGTGTCACGTGCTCGTCTCGGCATTCGTCATCGCTACCGCGACGACGTCCGCCTCGACTCGCGTAACCCTAAGTTAGCCAGGGTGGCAGTGGTGTCACGTGCTCGTCTCGGCGCCCGTCGTCGCTACCGCGACGACGTCCGCTTCGACTCGTGTAACCCTAAGTTAGCCAGGGTGGCAGTGTTGTCACGTGCTCGTCTCGGCGTCCGTCGTCGCTACCGCGACGACGTCCGCCTCGACTCACGTAACCCAAAGTTAGACAGGGTGGCAGTGGTGTCACGTGCTCGTCTCGGCGTCCGTCGTCGCTACCGCGACGACGTCCGTCTCGACTCGCGTAACCCTAATTTAGACAGGGTGGCAGTGGTGTCACGTGCTTGTCTAGGCGTCTGTCGTCGCTACCGCGACGACGTCCGCCTCGACTCGCGTAACGCTAAGATAGATAGGGTGGCGGTGGTGTCACGTGCTCGTCTCGGCGTCCGTCGTCGCTACCGCGACGACGTCCGCCTCGACTCGCGTAACCCTAAGTTAGACAGGGTGGCATTGGTGTCACGTGCTCGTCTCGGCGTCCGTCGTCGCTACCGCGATGACGTCCGCCTCGACTCGCGTAACCCTAAGATGGACAGGGTGGCAGTGGTGTCACGTGCTCGTCTCGGCGTCCGTCGTCGCTACCGCGACGACGTCTGCCTTGACTCGCGTAACCCTAAGATAGACAGGGTGGCGGTGTTGTCACGTGCTCGTCTCGGCGTCCGTCGTCGCTACCGCGACGACGTCCACCTCGACTCGCATAACCCTAAGTTAGACAGGGTGGCGGTGGTGTCACGTGCTCGTCTCTGCGTCCGTCGTCGCTACCGCGACGACGTCCGCCTCGACTCGCGTAACCCTAAGTTAGACAGGGTGGCATTGGTGTCACGTGCTCGTCTCGGCGTCCGTCGTCGCTACCGCAAAGACGTCCGCCTCGACTCGCGTAACCCTAAGTTAGACAGGGTGGCAGTGGTGTCACGTGCTCGTCTCGACGTCCGCCTCGACTCGCGTAACCCTAAGTTAGACAGGGTGGCGGTGGTGTCACGTGCTCGTCTCGGCGTCCGTCGTCGCTACCGCGACGACGTCCGCCTCAACTCGTTAACCCTAAGTTAAATAGGGTGGCGGTGAAGTCACGTGCTCGTCTCGGCGTCCGTCATCGCTACCGCGACGATGTCAGCCTCGACTCGCGTAACCCTAATTTAGACAGGGTGGCGGTGGTGTCACGTGCTCGTCTCGGCGTCCGTCGTCGCTACCGCGACGACGTCCGCCTCGACACGCGTAACCCTAAGTTAGACAGGGTGGCGGTGGTGTCACGTGCTCGTCTCGGCGTCCGTCGTCGCTACCGCGACGACGTCCGCCTCGACTCGCGTAACCCTAAGATAGCCAGGGTGGTAGTGGTGTCACGTGCTCGTCTAGGCGTCCGTCGTCGCTACCGCGACGACGTCGGCCTCGACTCGCGTAACCCTAAGTTAGACAGGGTGGCAGTGTTGTCATGTGCTCGTCTCGGCGTCCGTCGTCGCTACCGCGACGACGTCTGCCTCGACTCGTGTAACCCTAAGTTAGCCAGGGTGGCAGTGTTGTCACGTGCTCGTCTCGGCATCCGTCGTCGCTACCGCGAAGACGTCCCCCTCGACTCGCGTATCCCTAAGTTAGACAGGGTGGCAGTGGTGTCACGTGCTCGTCTCGACGTCCGCCTCAACTCGCGTAACCCTAAGTTAGACAGGGTGGCGGTGGTGTCACGTGCTCGTGTCGGCGTCCGTCATCGCTACCGCGACGACGTCCGCCTCGACTCGCTTAACCCTAAGTTAGACAGGGTGGCGGTGGTGTCACGTGCTCGTCTCGGCATTCGTCATCGCTACCGCGACGACGTCCGCCTCGACTCGCGTAACCCTAAGTTAGCCAGGGTGGCAGTGGTGTCACGTGCTCGTCTCGGCGCCCGTCGTCGCTACCGCGACGACGTCCGCCTCGACTCGTGTAACCCTAAGTTAGCCAGGGTGGCAGTGTTGTCACGTGCTCGTCTCGGCGTCCGTCGTCGCTACCGCGACGACGTCCGCCTCGACTCACGTAACCCAAAGTTAGACAGGGTGGCAGTGGTGTCACGTGCTCGTCTCGGCGTCCGTCGTCGCTACCGCGACGACGTCCGTCTCGACTCGCGTAACCCTAATTTAGACAGGGTGGCAGTGGTGTCACGTGCTTGTCTAGGCGTCTGTCGTCGCTACCGCGACGACGTCCGCCTCGACTCGCGTAACGCTAAGATAGATAGGGTGGCGGTGGTGTCACGTGCTCGTCTCGGCGTCCGTCGTCGCTACCGCGACGACGTCTGCCTTGACTCGCGTAACCCTAAGATAGACAGGGTGGCGGTGTTGTCACGTGCTCGTCTCGGCGTCCGTCGTCGCTACCGCGACGACGTCCGCCTCGACTCGCATAACCCTAAGTTAGACAGGGTGGCGGTGGTGTCACGTGCTCGTCTCGGCGTCCGTCGTCGCTACCGCGACGACGTCCGCCTCGACTCGCGTAACCCTAAGTTAGACAGGGTGGCATTGGTGTCACGTGCTCGTCTCGGCGTCCGTCGTCGCTACCGCAACGACGTCCGCCTCGACTCGCGTAACCCTAAGATGGACAGGGTGGCAGTGGTGTCACGTGCTCGTCTCGGCGTCCGTCGTCGCTACCGCGACGACGTCTGCCTTGACTCGCGTAACCCTAAGATAGACAGGGTGGCGGTGTTGTCACGTGCTCGTCTCGGCGTCCGTCGTCGCTAGCGCGACGACGTCCGCCTCGACTCGCGTAACCCTAACTTAGACAGGGTGGCATTGGTGTCACGTGCTCGTCTCGGCGTCCGTCGTCGCTACCGCGACGACGTCCGCCTCGACTCGCTTAACCCTAAGTTAGACAGGGTGGCGGTGGTGTCACGTGCTCGTCTCGGCGTCCGTCGTCGCTACCGCGATGACGTTCGCCTCGACTCGCGTAACGCTAAGATAGATAGGGTGGCGGTGGCGTCACATGCTCATCTCGGCGTCCGTCGTCGCTACCGCAAAGACGTCCGCCTCGACTCGCGTAACCCTAAGTTAGACAGGGTGGCAGTGGTGTCACGTGCTCGTCTCGACGTCTGCCTCGACTCGCGTAACCCTAGGTTAGACAGGGTGGCGGTGGTGTCACGTGCTCGTCTCGGCGTCTGTCGTCGCTACCGCGACGACGTCCGCCTCGACTCGTTAACCCTAAGTTAAATAGGGTGGCGGTGAAGTCACGTGCTCGTCTCGGCGTCCGTCATCGCTACCACGACGATGTCAGCCTCGACTCGCGTAACCCTAATTTAGACAGGGTGGCGGTGGTGTCACGTGCTCGTCTCGGCGTCCGTCGTCGCTACCGCGACGACGTCCGCCTCGACACGCGTAACCCTAAGTTAGACAGGGTGGCGGTGGTGTCACGTGCTCGTCTCGGCGTCCGTCGTCGCTACCGCGACGACGTCCGCCTCGACTCGCGTAACCCTAAGATAGCCAGGGTGGCAGTGGTGTCACGTGCTCGTCTAGGCGTCCGTCGTCGCTACCGCGACGACGTCTGCCTCGACTCGCGTAACCCTAAGATAGACAGGGTGGCGGTGGTGTCACGTGCTCGTCTCGGCGCCCGTCGTCGCTACCGCGACGACGTCTGCCTCGACTCGCGTAACCCTAAGTTAGACAGGGTGGCAGTGTTGTCATGTGCTCGTCTCGGCGTCCGTCGTCGCTACCGCGACGACGTCTGCCTCGACTCGCGTAACCCTAAGTTAGCCAGGGTGGCAGTGTTGTCACGTGCTCGTCTCGGCATCCGTCGTCGCTACCGCGAAGACGTCCCCCTCGACTCGCGTATCCCTAAGTTAGACAGGGTGGCAGTGGTGTCACGTGCTCGTCTCGACGTCCGCCTCAACTCGCGTAACCCTAAGTTAGATAGGGTGGCGGTGGTGTCACGTGCTCGTGTCGGCGTCCGTCATCGCTACCGCGACGACGTCCGCCTCGACTCGCTTAACCCTAAGTTAGACAGGGTGGCGGTGGTGTCACGTGCTCGTCTCGGCATTCGTCATCGCTACCGCGACGACATCCGCCTCGACTCGCGTAACCCTAAGTTAGCCAGGGTGGCAGTGGTGTCACGTGCTCGTCTCGGCGCCCGTCGTCGCTACCGCGACGACGTCCGCCTCGACTCGCGTAACCCTAAGTTAGCCAGGGTGGCAGTGTTGTCACGTGCTCGTCTCGGCGTCCGTCATCGCTACCGCGACGACGTCCGCCTCGACTCGCTTAACCCTAAGTTAGACAGGGTGGCGGTGGTGTCACGTGCTCGTCTCGGCATTCGTCATCGCTACCGCGACGACGTCCGCCTCGACTCGCGTAACCCTAAGTTAGCCAGGGTGGCAGTGGTGTCACGTGCTCGTCTCGGCGCCCGTCGTCGCTACCGCGACGACGTCCGCCTCGACTCTTGTAACCCTAAGTTAGCCAGGGTGGCAGTGTTGTCACGTGCTCGTCTCGGCGTCCGTCGTCGCTACCGCGACGACGTCCGCCTCGACTCACGAAACCCAAAGTTAGACAGGGTGGCAGTGGTGTCACGTGCTCGTCTCGGCGTCCGTCGTCGCTACCGCGACGACGTCCGTCTCGACTCGCGTAACCCTAATTTAGACAGGGTGGCAGTGGTGTCACGTGCTTGTCTAGGCGTCTGTCGTCGCTACCGCGACGACGTCCGCCTCGACTCGCGTAACGCTAAGATAGATAGGGTGGCGGTGGTGTCACGTGCTCGTCTCGGCGTCCGTCGTCGCTACCGCGACGACGTCTGCCTTGACTCGCGTAACCCTAAGATAGACAGGGTGGCGGTGTTGTCACGTGCTCGTCTCGGCGTCCGTCGTCGCTACCGCGACGACGTCCGCCTCGACTCGCATAACCCTAAGTTAGACAGGGTGGCGGTGGTGTCACGTGCTCGTCTCGGCGTCCGTCGTCGCTACCGCGACGACGTCCGCCTCGACTCGCGTAACCCTAAGTTAGACAGGGTGGCATTGGTGTCACGTGCTCGTCTCGGCGTCCGTCGTCGCTACCGCAACGACGTCCGCCTCGACTCGCGTAACCCTAAGATGGACAGGGTGGCAGTGGTGTCACGTGCTCGTCTCGGCGTCCGTCGTCGCTACCGCGACGACGTCTGCCTTGACTCGCGTAACCCTAAGATAGACAGGGTGGCGGTGTTGTCACGTGCTCGTCTCGGCGTCCGTCGTCGCTAGCGCGACGACGTCCGCCTCGACTCGCGTAACCCTAACTTAGACAGGGTGGCATTGGTGTCACGTGCTCGTCTCGGCGTCCGTCGTCGCTACCGCGACGACGTCCGCCTCGACTCGCTTAACCCTAAGTTAGACAGGGTGGCGGTGGTGTCACGTGCTCGTCTCGGCGTCCGTCGTCGCTACCGCGACGACGTCCGCCTCGACTCGCGTAACGCTAAGATAGACAGGGTGGCGGTGGTGTCATGTGCTCGTCTTGGCGTCCGTCATCGCTACCGCGATGACGTTCGCCTCGACTCGCGTAACGCTAAGATAGATAGGGTGGCGGTGGCGTCACATGCTCATCTCGGCGTCCGTCGTCGCTACCGCAAAGACGTCCGCCTCGACTCGCGTAACCCTAAGTTAGACAGGGTGGCAGTGGTGTCACGTGCTCGTCTCGACGTCTGCCTCGACTCGCGTAACCCTAGGTTAGACAGGGTGGCGGTGGTGTCACGTGCTCGTCTCGGCGTCTGTCGTCGCTACCGCGACGACGTCCGCCTCGACTCGTTAACCCTAAGTTAAATAGGGTGGCGGTGAAGTCACGTGCTCGTCTCGGCGTCCGTCATCGCTACCACGACGATGTCAGCCTCGACTCGCGTAACCCTAATTTAGACAGGGTGGCGGTGGTGTCACGTGCTCGTCTCGGCGTCCGTCGTCGCTACCGCGACGACGTCCGCCTCGACACGCGTAACCCTAAGTTAGACAGGGTGGCGGTGGTGTCACGTGCTCGTCTCGGCGTCCGTCGTCGCTACCGCGACGACGTCCGCCTCGACTCGCGTAACCCTAAGATAGCCAGGGTGGCAGTGGTGTCACGTGCTCGTCTAGGCGTCCGTCGTCGCTACCGCGACGACGTCTGCCTCGACTCGCGTAACCCTAAGATAGACAGGGTGGCGGTGGTGTCACGTGCTCGTCTCGGCGCCCGTCGTCGCTACCGCGACGACGTCTGCCTCGACTCGCGTAACCCTAAGTTAGACAGGGTGGCAGTGTTGTCATGTGCTCGTCTCGGCGTCCGTCGTCGCTACCGCGACGACGTCTGCCTCGACTCGCGTAACCCTAAGTTAGCCAGGGTGGCAGTGTTGTCACGTGCTCGTCTCGGCATCCGTCGTCGCTACCGCGAAGACGTCCCCCTCGACTCGCGTATCCCTAAGTTAGACAGGGTGGCAGTGGTGTCACGTGCTCGTCTCGACGTCCGCCTCAACTCGCGTAACCCTAAGTTAGATAGGGTGGCGGTGGTGTCACGTGCTCGTGTCGGCGTCCGTCATCGCTACCGCGACGACGTCCGCCTCGACTCGCTTAACCCTAAGTTAGACAGGGTGGCGGTGGTGTCACGTGCTCGTCTCGGCATTCGTCATCGCTACCGCGACGACATCCGCCTCGACTCGCGTAACCCTAAGTTAGCCAGGGTGGCAGTGGTGTCACGTGCTCGTCTCGGCGCCCGTCGTCGCTACCGCGACGACGTCCGCCTCGACTCGCGTAACCCTAAGTTAGCCAGGGTGGCAGTGTTGTCACGTGCTCGCCTCGGCGTCCGTCGTCGCTACCGCGACGACGTCCGCCTCGACTCACGTAACCCAAAGTTAGACAGGGTGGCAGTGGTGTCACGTGCTCGTCTCGGCGTCCGTCGTCGCTACCGCGACGACGTCCGTCTCGACTCGCGTAACCCTAATTTAGACAGGGTGGCAGTGGTGTCACGTGCTTGTCTAGGCGTCTGTCGTCGCTACCGCGACGACGTCCGCCTCGACTCGCGTAACGCTAAGATGGATAGGGTGGCGGTGGTGTCACATGCTCGTCTCGGCGTCCGTCGTCGCTACCGCGACGACGTCCGCCTCGACTCGCATAACCCTAAGTTAGACAGGGTGGCGGTGGTGTCACGTGCTCGTCTCGGCGTCCGTCGTCGCTACCGCAACGACGTCCGCCTCGACTCGCGTAACCCTAAGTTAGACAGGGTGGCATTGGTGTCACGTGCTCGTCTCGGCGTCCGTCGTCGCTACCGCGACGACGTCCGCCTCGACTCGCGTAACCCTAAGATGGACAGGGTGGCAGTGGTGTCACGTGCTCGTCTCGGCGTCCGTCGTCGCTACCGCGACGACGTCTGCCTTGACTCGCGTAACCCTAAGATAGACAGGGTGGCGGTGTTGTCACGTGCTCGTCTCGGCGTCCGTCGTCGCTACCGCGACGACGTCCGCCTCGACTCGCATAACCCTAAGTTTGACAGGGTGGCGGTGGTGTCACGTGATCGTCTCGGCGTCCGTCGTCGCTACCGCGACGGCGTCCGCCTCGACTCGCGTAACCCTAAGTTAGACAGGGTGGCATTGGTGTCACGTGCTCGTCTCGGCGTCCGTCGTCGCTACCGCAACGACGTCCGCCTCGACTCGCGTAACCCTAAGATGGACAGGGTGGCAGTGGTGTCACGTGCTCGTCTCGGCGTCCGTCGTCGCTACCGCGACGACGTCTGCCTTGACTCGCGTAACCCTAAGATAGACAGGGTGGCGGTGTTGTCACATGCTCGTCTCGGCGTCCGTCGTCGCTACCGCGACGACGTCCGCCTCGACTCGCGTAACCCTAACTTAGACAGGGTGGCATTGGTGTCACGTGCTCGTCTCGGCGTCCGTCGTCGCTACCGCGACGACGTCCGCCTCGACTCGCTTAACCCTAAGTTAGACAGGGTGGCGATGGTGTCACGTGCTCGTCTCGGCGTCCGTCGTCGCTACCGCGACGACGTCCGCCTCGACTCGCGTAACGCTAAGATAGACGCGGTGGCGGTGGTGTCTTGTGCTCGTCTTGGCGTCCGTCGTCGCTACCGCGACGACGTTCGCCTCGACTCGCGTAACGCTAAGATAGATAGGGTGGCGGTGGCGTCACATGCTCATCTCGGCGTCCGTCGTCGCTACCGCAAAGACGTCCGCCTCGACTCGCGTAACCCTAAGTTAGACAGGGTGGCAGTGGTGTCACGTGCTCGTCTCGACGTCTGCCTCGACTCGCGTAACCCTAGGTTAGACAGGGTGGCGGTGGTGTCACGTGCTCGTCTCGGCGTCCGTCGTCGCTACCGCGACGACGTCCGCCTCGACTCGTTAACCCTAAGTTAAATAGGGTGGCGGTGAAGTCACGTGCTCGTCTCGGCGTCCGTCATCGCTACCACGACGATGTCAGCCTCGACTCGCGTAACCCTAATTTAGACAGGGTGGCGGTGGTGTCACGTGCTCGTCTCGGCGTCCGTCGTCGCTACCGCGACGACGTCCGCCTCGACACGCGTAACCCTAAGTTAGACAGGGTGGCGGTGGTGTCACGTGCTCGTCTCGGCGTCCGTCGTCGCTACCGCGACGACGTCCGCCTCGACTCGCGTAACCCTAAGATAGCCAGGGTGGCAGTGGTGTCACGTGCTCGTCTAGGCGTCCGTCGTCGCTACCGCGACGACGTCTGCCTCGACTCGCGTAACCCTAAGATAGATAGGGTGGCGGTGGTGTCACGTGCTCGTCTCGGCGCCCGTCGTCGCTACCGCGACGACGTCCGCCTCGACTCGCGTAACCCTAAGTTAGCCAGGGTGGCAGTGTTGTCACGTGCTCGTCTCGGCGTCCGTCGTCGCTATCGCGACGACGTCCGCCTCGACTCACGTAACCCAAAGTTAGACAGGGTGGCAGTGGTGTCACGTGCTCGTCTCGGCGTCCGTCGTCGCTACCGCGACGACGTCCGCCTCGACTCGCATAACCCTAATTTAGACAGGGTGGCAGTGGTGTCACGTGCTCGTCTAGGCGTCTGTCGTCGCTACCGCGACGACGTCCGCCTCGACTCGCGTAACCCTAAGATAGATAGGGTGGCGGTGGTGTCACATGCTCGTCTCGGCGTCCGTCGTCGCTACCGCGACGACGTCCGCCTCGACTCGCATAACCCTAAGTTAGACAGGGTGGCGGTGGTGTCACGTGCTCGTCTCGGCGTCCGTCGTCGCTACCGCGATGACGTCCGCCTCGACTCGCGTAACCCTAAGTTAGACAGGGTGGCATTGGTGTCACGTGCTCGTCTCGGCGTCCGTCGTCGCTACCGCGACGACGTCCGCCTCGACACGCATAACCCTAAGATGGACAGGGTGGCAGTGGTGTCACGTGCTCGTCTCGGCGTCCGTCGTCGCTACCGCGACGACGTCTGCCTTGACTCGCGTAACCCTAAGATAGACAGGGTGGCGGTGTTGTCACGTGCTCGTCTCGGCGTCCGTCGTCGCTACCGCGACGACGTCCGCCTCGACTCGCATAACCCTAAGTTAGACAGGGTGGCGGTGGTGTCACGTGCTCGTCTCGGCGTCCGTCGTCGCTACCGCGATGACGTCCGCCTCGACTCGCGTAACCCTAAGTTAGACAGGGTGGCATTGGTGTCACGTGCTCGTCTCGGCGTCCGTCGTCGCTACCGCGACGACGTCCGCCTCGACTCGCGTAACCCTAAGATGGACAGGGTGGCAGTGGTGTCACGTGCTCGTCTCGGCGTCCGTCGTCGCTACCGCGACGACGTCTGCCTTGACTCGCGTAACCCTAAGATAGACAGGGTCGCGGTGTTGTCACGTGCTCGTCTCGGCGTCCGTCGTCGCTACCGCGATGACGTCCGCCTCGACTCGCGTAACCCTAAGTTAGACAGGGTGGCATTGGTGTCACGTGCTCGTCTCGGCGTCCGTCGTCCCTACCGCGACGACGTCCGCCTCAACTCGCTTAACCCTAAGTTAGACAGGGTGGCGGTGGTGTCACGTGCTCGTCTCGGCGTCCGTCGTCGCTACCGCGACGACGTCCGCCTCGACTCGCGTAACGCTAAGATAGACAGGGTGGCGGTGGTGTCATGTGCTCGTCTTGGCGTCCGTCGTCGCTACCGCGACAACGTTCGCCTCGACTCGCGTAACGCTAAGATAGATAGGGTGGCGGTGGTGTCACATGCTCATCTCGGCGTCCGTCGTCGCTACCGCAAAGACGTCCGCCTCGACTCGCGTAACCCTAAGTTAGACAGGGTGGCAGTGGTGTCACGTGCTCGTCTCGACGTCTGCCTCGACTAGCGTAACCCTAAGTTAGACAGGGTGGCGGTCGTGTCACGTGCTCGTCTCGGCGTCCGTCGTCGCTACTGCGACGACGTCCGCCTCGACTCGTTAACCCTAAGTTAAATAGGGTGGCGGTGAAGTCACGTGCTCGTCTCGGCGTCCGTCATCGCTACCGCGACGATGTCAGCCTCGACTCGCGTAACCCTAATTTAGACAGGGTGGCGGTGGTGTCACGTGCTCGTCTCAGCGTCCGTCGTCGCTACCGCGACGACGTCCGCCTCGACACGCGTAACCCTAAGTTAGACAGGGTGGCGGTGGTGACACGTGCTCGTCTCGGCGTCCGTCGTCGCTACCGCGAAGACGTCCGCCTCGACTCGCGTAACCCTAAGATAGCCAGGGTGGCAGTGGTGTCACGTGCTCGTCTAGGCGTCCGTCGTCGCTACCGCGACGACGTCTTCCTCGACTCGCGTAACCCTAAGTTAGACAGGGTGGCAGTGTTGTCACGTGCTCGTCTCGGCGTCCGTCGTCGCTACCGCGACGACGTCTGCCTCGACTCGCGTAACCCTAAGTTAGCCAGGGTGGCAGTGTTGTCACGTGCTCGTCTCGGCGTCCGTCGTCGCTACCGCGAAGACATCCCCCTCGACTCGCGTATCCCTAAGTTAGACAGGGTGGCAGTGGTGTCACGTGCTCGTCTCGACGTCCGCCTCAACTCGCGTAACCCTAAGTTAGACAGGGTGGCGGTGGTGTCACGTGCTCGTGTCGGCGTCCGTCATCGCTACCGCGACGACGTCCGCCTCGACTCGCGTAACCCTAAGTTAGCCAGGGTGGCAGTGGTGTCACGTGCTCGTCTCGGCGCCCGTCGTCGCTACCGCGACGACGTCCGCCTCGACTCGCGTAACCCTAAGTTAGCCAGGGTGGCAGTGTTGTCACGTGCTCGTCTCGGCGTCCGTCGTCGCTACCGCGACGACGTCCGCCTCGACTCACGTAACCCAAAGTTAGACAGGGTGGCAGTGGTGTCACGTGCTCATCTCGGCGTCCGTCGTCGCTACCGCGACGACGTCCGCCTCGACTCGCGTAACCCTAATTTAGACAGGGTGGCAGTGGTGTCACGTGCTTGTCTAGGCGTCTGTCGTCGCTACCGCGACGATGTCCGCCTCGACTCGCGTAACGCTAAGATAGATAGGGTGGCGGTGGTGTCACATGCTCGTCTCGGCGTCCGTCGTCGCTACCGCGACGACGTCCGCCTCGACTCGCATAACCCTAAGGTAGACAGGGTGGCGGTGGTGTCACGTGCTCGTCTCGGCGTCCGTCGTCGCTACCGCGACGACGTCCGCCTCGACTCGCGTAATCCTAAGTTAGACAGGGTGGCATTGGTGTCACGTGCTCGTCTTGGCATCCGTCGTCGCTACCGCGATGACGTCCGCCTCGACTCACGTAACCTAAGTTAGACAGGGTGGCGGTGGTGTCACGTGCTCGTCTCGGCGTCCGTCGTCGCTACCGCGACGACGTCCGCCTCGACTCGTTAAGCCTAAGTTAAATAGGGTGGCGGTGAAGTCACGTGCTCGTCTCGGCGTCCGTCATCGCTACCGCGACGATGTCAGCCTCGACTCGCGTAACCCTAATTTAGACAGGGTGGCGGTGGTGTCACGTGCTCGTCTCGGCGTCCGTCGTCGCTACCGCGACGACGTCCGCCTCGACTCGCGTAACCCTAAGTTAGACAGGGTGGCATTGTTGTCACTTGCTCGTCTCGGCGTCCGTCGTCGCTACCGCGACGACGTCCGCCTCGACTCGCGTAACCCTAAGATGGACAGGGTGGCAGTGGTGTCACGTGCTCGTCTCGGCGTCCGTCGTCGCTACCTTGACGACGTCTGCCTTGACTCGCGTAACCCTAAGATAGACAGGGTGGCGGTGTTGTCACGTGCTCGTCTCGGCGTCCGTCGTCGCTACCGCGACGACGTCCGCCTCGACACGCATAACCCTAAGATGGACAGGGTGGCAGTGCTGTCACGTGCTCGTCTCGGCGTCCGTCGTCGCTACCGCGACGACGTCTGCCTTGACTCGCGTAACCCTAAGATAGACAGGGTGGCGGTGTTGTCACGTGCTCGTCTCGGCGTCCGTCGTCGCTACCGCGACGACGTCCGCCTCGACTCGCATAACCCTAAGTTAGACAGGGTGGCGGTGGTGTCACGTGCTCGTCTCGGCGTCCGTCGTCGCTACCGCGATGACGTCCGCCTCGACTCGCGTAACCCTAAGTTAGACAGGGTGGCATTGGTGTCACGTGCTCGTCTCGGCGTCCGTCGTCGCTACCGCGACGACGTCCGCCTCGACTCGCGTAACCCTAAGATGGACAGGGTGGCAGTGGTGTCACGTGCTCGTCTCGGCGTCCGTCGTCGCTACCGCGACGACGTCTGCCTTGACTCGCGTAACCCTAAGATAGACAGGGTCGCGGTGTTGTCACGTGCTCGTCTCGGCGTCCGTCGTCGCTACCGCGATGACGTCCGCCTCGACTCGCGTAACCCTAAGTTAGACAGGGTGGCATTGGTGTCACGTGCTCGTCTCGGCGTCCGTCGTCCCTACCGCGACGACGTCCGCCTCAACTCGCTTAACCCTAAGTTAGACAGGGTGGCGGTGGTGTCACGTGCTCGTCTCGGCGTCCGTCGTCGCTACCGCGACGACGTCCGCCTCGACTCGCGTAACGCTAAGATAGACAGGGTGGCGGTGGTGTCATGTGCTCGTCTTGGCGTCCGTCGTCGCTACCGCGACAACGTTCGCCTCGACTCGCGTAACGCTAAGATAGATAGGGTGGCGGTGGTGTCACATGCTCATCTCGGCGTCCGTCGTCGCTACCGCAAAGACGTCCGCCTCGACTCGCGTAACCCTAAGTTAGACAGGGTGGCAGTGGTGTCACGTGCTCGTCTCGACGTCTGCCTCGACTAGCGTAACCCTAAGTTAGACAGGGTGGCGGTCGTGTCACGTGCTCGTCTCGGCGTCCGTCGTCGCTACTGCGACGACGTCCGCCTCGACTCGTTAACCCTAAGTTAAATAGGGTGGCGGTGAAGTCACGTGCTCGTCTCGGCGTCCGTCATCGCAACCGCGACGATGTCAGCCTCGACTCGCGTAACCCTAATTTAGACAGGGTGGCGGTGGTGTCACGTGCTCGTCTCAGCGTCCGTCGTCGCTACCGCGACGACGTCCGCCTCGACACGCGTAACCCTAAGTTAGACAGGGTGGCGGTGGTGACACGTGCTCGTCTCGGCGTCCGTCGTCGCTACCGCGAAGACGTCCGCCTCGACTCGCGTAACCCTAAGATAGCCAGGGTGGCAGTGGTGTCACGTGCTCGTCTAGGCGTCCGTCGTCGCTACCGCGACGACGTCTTCCTCGACTCACGTAACCCTAAGTTAGACAGGGTGGCAGTGTTGTCACGTGCTCGTCTCGGCGTCCGTCGTCGCTACCGCGACGACGTCTGCCTCGACTCGCGTAACCCTAAGTTAGCCAGGGTGGCAGTGTTGTCACGTGCTCGTCTCGGCGTCCGTCATCGCTACCGCGACGATGTCAGCCTCGACTCGCGTAACCCTAATTTAGACAGGGTGGCGGTGGTGTCACGTGCTCGTCTCGGCGTCCGTCGTCGCTACCGCGACGACGTCCGCCTCGACTCGCATAACCCTAAGTTAGACAGGGTGGCATTGTTGTCACTTGCTCGTCTCGGCGTCCGTCGTCGCTACCGCGACGACGTCCGCCTCGACTCGCGTAACCCTAAGATGGACAGGGTGGCAGTGGTGTCACGTGCTCGTCTCGGCGTCCGTCGTCGCTACCTTGACGACGTCTGCCTTGACTCGCGTAACCCTAAGATAGACAGGGTGGCGGTGTTGTCACGTGCTCGTCTCGGCGTCCGTCGTCGCTACCGCGACGACGTCCGCCTCGACACGCATAACCCTAAGATGGACAGGGTGGCAGTGGTGTCACGTGCTCGTCTCGGCGTCCGTCGTCGCTACCGCGACGACGTCTGCCTTGACTCGCGTAACCCTAAGATAGACAGGGTGGCGGTGTTGTCACGTGCTCGTCTCGGCGTCCGTCGTCGCTACCGCGACGACGTCCGCCTCGACTCGCATAACCCTAAGTTAGACAGGGTGGCGGTGGTGTCACGTGCTCGTCTCGGCGTCCGTCGTCGCTACCGCGATGACGTCCGCCTCGACTCGCGTAACCCTAAGTTAGACAGGGTGGCATTGGTGTCACGTGCTCGTCTCGGCGTCCGTCGTCGCTACCGCGACGACGTCCGCCTCGACTCGCGTAACCCTAAGATGGACAGGGTGGCAGTGGTGTCACGTGCTCGTCTCGGCGTCCGTCGTCGCTACCGCGACGACGTCTGCCTTGACTCGCGTAACCCTAAGATAGACAGGGTCGCGGTGTTGTCACGTGCTCGTCTCGGCGTCCGTCGTCGCTACCGCGATGACGTCCGCCTCGACTCGCGTAACCCTAAGTTAGACAGGGTGGCATTGGTGTCACGTGCTCGTCTCGGCGTCCGTCGTCCCTACCGCGACGACGTCCGCCTCAACTCGCTTAACCCTAAGTTAGACAGGGTGGCGGTGGTGTCACGTGCTCGTCTCGGCGTCCGTCGTCGCTACCGCGACGACGTCCGCCTCGACTCGCGTAACGCTAAGATAGACAGGGTGGCGGTGGTGTCATGTGCTCGTCTTGGCGTCCGTCGTCGCTACCGCGACAACGTTCGCCTCGACTCGCGTAACGCTAAGATAGATAGGGTGGCGGTGGTGTCACATGCTCATCTCGGCGTCCGTCGTCGCTACCGCAAAGACGTCTGCCTCGACTCGCGTAACCCTAAGTTAGACAGGGTGGCAGTGGTGTCACGTGCTCGTCTCGACGTCTGCCTCGACTAGCGTAACCCTAAGTTAGACAGGGTGGCGGTCGTGTCACGTGCTCGTCTCGGCGTCCGTCGTCGCTACTGCGACGACGTCCGCCTCGACTCGTTAACCCTAAGTTAAATAGGGTGGCGGTGAAGTCACGTGCTCGTCTCGGCGTCCGTCATCGCTACCGCGACGATGTCAGCCTCGACTCGCGTAACCCTAATTTAGACAGGGTGGCGGTGGTGTCACGTGCTCGTCTCAGCGTCCGTCGTCGCTACCGCGACGACGTCCGCCTCGACACGCGTAACCCTAAGTTAGACAGGGTGGCGGTGGTGACACGTGCTCGTCTCGGCGTCCGTCGTCGCTACCGCGAAGACGTCCGCCTCGACTCGCGTAACCCTAAGATAGCCAGGGTGGCAGTGGTGTCACGTGCTCGTCTAGGCGTCCGTCGTCGCTACCGCGACGACGTCTTCCTCGACTCGCGTAACCCTAAGTTAGACAGGGTGGCAGTGTTGTCACGTGCTCGTCTCGGCGTCCGTCGTCGCTACCGCGACGACGTCTGCCTCGACTCGCGTAACCCTAAGTTAGCCAGGGTGGCAGTGTTGTCACGTGCTCGTCTCGGCGTCCGTCGTCGCTACCGCGAAGACATCCCCCTCGACTCGCGTATCCCTAAGTTAGACAGGGTGGCAGTGGTGTCACGTGCTCGTCTCGACGTCCGCCTCAACTCGCGTAACCCTAAGTTAGACAGGGTGGCGGTGGTGTCACGTGCTCGTGTCGGCGTCCGTCATCGCTAGCGCGACGACGTCCGCCTCGACTCGCTTAACCCTAAGTTAGACAGGGTGGCGGTGGTGTCACGTGCTCGTCTCGGCATTCGTCATCGCTACCGCGACGACGTCCGCCTCGACTCGCGTAACCCTAAGTTAGCCAGGGTGGCAGTGGTGTCACGTGCTCGTCTCGGCGCCCGTCGTCGCTACCGCGACGACGTCCGCCTCGACTCGCGTAACCCTAAGTTAGCCAGGGTGGCAGTGTTGTCACGTGCTCGTCTCGGCGTCCGTCGTCGCTACCGCGACGACGTCCGCCTCGACTCACGTAACCCAAAGTTAGACAGGATGGCAGTGGTGTCACGTGCTCATCTCGGCGTCCGTCGTCGCTACCGCGACGACGTCCGCCTCGACTCGCGTAACCCTAATTTAGACAGGGTGGCAGTGGTGTCACGTGCTTGTCTAGGCGTCTGTCGTCGCTACCGCGACGACGTCCGCCTCGACTCGCGTAACGCTAAGATAGATAGGGTGGCGGTGGTGTCACATGCTCGTCTCGGCGTCCGTCGTCGCTACCGCGACGACGTCCGCCTCGACTCGCATAACCCTAAGGTAGACAGGGTGGCGGTGGTGTCACGTGCTCGTCTCGGCGTCCGTCGTCGCTACCGCGACGACGTCCGCCTCGACTCGCGTAACCCTAAGTTAGACAGGGTGGCATTGGTGTCACGTGCTCGTCTTGGCATCCGTCGTCGCTACCGCGATGACGTCCGCCTCGACTCACGTAACCTAAGTTAGACAGGGTGGCGGTGGTGTCACGTGCTCGTCTCGGCGTCCGTCGTCGCTACCGCGACGACGTCCGCCTCGACTCGTTAAGCCTAAGTTAAATAGGGTGGCGGTGAAGTCACGTGCTCGTCTCGGCGTCCGTCATCGCTACCGCGACGATGTCAGCCTCGACTCGCGTAACCCTAATTTAGACAGGGTGGCGGTGGTGTCACGTGCTCGTCTCGGCGTCCGTCGTCGCTACCGCGACGACGTCCGCCTCGACTCGCGTAACCCTAAGTTAGACAGGGTGGCATTTGTGTCACTTGCTCGTCTCGGCGTCCGTCGTCGCTACCGCGACGACGTCCGCCTCGACTCGCGTAACCCTAAGATGGACAGGGTGGCAGTGGTGTCACGTGCTCGTCTCGGCGTCCGTCGTCGCTACCTTGACGACGTCTGCCTTGACTCGCGTAACCCTAAGATAGACAGGGTGGCGGTGTTGTCACGTGCTCGTCTCGGCGTCCGTCGTCGCTACCGCGACGACGTCCGCCTCGACTCGCATAACCCTAACTTAGACAGGGTGGCGGTGGTGTCACGTGCTCGTCTCGGCGTCCGTCGTCGCTACCGCGACGACGTCCGCCTCGACTCGCGTAACCCTAAGTTAGACAGGGTGGCATTGGTGTCACGTGCTCGTCTCGGCGTCCGTCGTCGCTACCGCGACGACGTCCGCCTCGACTCGCGTAACCCTAAGATGGACAGGATGGCAGTGGTGTCACGTGCTCGTCTCGGCGTCCGTCCTCGCTACCGCGACGACGTCTGCCTTGACTCGCGTAACCCTAAGATAAACAGGGTGGCGGTGTTGTCCCGTGCTCGTCTCGGCGTCCGTCGTCGCTACCGCGACGACGTCCGCCTCGACTCGCGTAACCCTAAGTTAGACAGGGTGGCATTGGTGTCACGTGCTCGTCTCGGCGTCCGTCGTCCCTACCGCGACGACGTCCGCCTCGACTCGCGTAACCCTAAGTTAGACAGGGTGGCGGTGGTGTCACGTGCTCGTCTCGGCGTCCGTCGTCGCTACCGCGACGACGTCCGCCTCGACTCGCGTATCCCTAAGATGGACAGGGTGGCGGTGGTGTCACGTGCTTGTCTCGGCGTCTGTCGTCGCTACCGCCACGACGTCTGCCTCGACTCGCGTAACCCTAAGATAGACAGGGTGGCGGTGTTGTCACGTGCTCGTCTCGGCGTCCGTCGTCGCTACCGCGACGACGTCCGCCTCGACTCGCGTAACCCTAAGTTAGACAGGGTGGCATTGGTGTCACGTGCTCGTCTTGACGTCCGTCGTCGCTACCGCGACGACGTCCGCCTCGACTCGCTTAACCCTAAGTTAAACAGGGTGGCGGTGGTGTCACGTGCTCGTCTCGGCGTCCGTCGTCGCTACCGGGACGACGTCCGCCTCGACTCGCGTAACGCTAAGATAGACAGGGTGGCGGTGGTGTCATGTGCTCGTCTCGGCGTCCGTCGTCGCTACCGCGACGACTTTCGCCTCGACACGCGTAACCCTAAGTTAGACAGGGTGGCGGTGGTGTCACGTGCTCGTCTCGGCGTCCGCCTCGACTCGCGTACCCCTAAGTTAGACAGGGTGGCATTGGTGTCACGTGCTCGTCTCGGCGTCCGTCGTCGCTACCGCGACGACGTCCGCCTCGACTCGCGTAACGCTAAGATAGACAGGGTGGCGGTGGTGTCATGTGCTCGTCTTGGCGTCCGTCGTCGCTACCGCGACGACGTTCGCCTCGACTCACGTAACGCTAAGATAGATAGGGTGGCGGTGGTGTCACATGCTCATCTCGGCGTCCGTCGTCGCTACCGCAAAGACGTCCGCCTCGACTCGCGTAACCCTAAGTTAGACAGGGTGGCATTGGTGTCACGTGCTCGTCTCGACGTCTGCCTCGACTCGCGTAACCCTAAGTTAGACAGGGTGGCGGTGGTGTCACGTGCTCGTCTCGGCGTCCGTCGTCGCTACCGCGACGACGTCCGCCTCGACTCGTTAACCCTAAGTTAAATAGGGTGGCGGTGAAGTCACGTGCTCGTCTCGGCGTCCGTCATCGCTACCGCGACGATGTCAGCCTCGACTCGCGTAACCCTAATTTAGACAGGGTGGCGGTGGTGACACGTGCTCGTCTCGGCGTCCGTCGTCGCTACCGCGACGACGTCCGCCTCGACACGCGTAACCCTAAGTTAGACAGGGTGGCGGTGGTGTCACGTGCTCGTCTCGGCGTCCGTCGTCGCTACCGCGACGACGTCCGCCTCGACTCGCGTAACCCTAAGATAGCCAGGGTGGCAGTGGTGTCACGTGCTCGTCTAGGCGTCCGTCGTCGCTACCGCGACGACGTCTGCCTCGACTCGCGTAACCCTTGGGTAAATAGGGTGGCGGTGGTGTCACGTGCTCGTCTAGGCGTCCGTCGTCGCTACCGCGACGACGTCTGCCTCGACTCACGTAACCCTAAGTTAGACAGGGTGGCAGTGTTGTCACGTGCTCGTCTCGGCGTCCGTCGTCGCTACCGCGACGACGTCTGCCTCGACTCGCGTAACCCTAAGTTAGCCAGGGTGGCAGTGTTGTCACGTGCTCGTCTCGGCGTCCGTCGTCGCTACCGCGACGACGTCCGCCTCGACTCGCGTAACCCTAAGTTAGACAGGGAGGCAGTGGTGTCACGTGCTCGTCTCGGCGTCCGTCGTCGCTACCGCGATGACGTCCGCCTCGACTCGCATAACCCTAAGTTAGACAGGGTGGCAGTGGTGTCACGTGCTCGTCCCGACGTCCGCCTCGACTCACGTAACCCTAAGTTAGACAGGGTGGCGGTGGTGTCACGTGCTCGTCTCGGCGTCCGTCGTCGCTACCGCGACGACGTCCGCCTCGACTCGTTAACCCTAAGTTAAATAGGGTGGCGGTGAAGTCACGTGCTCGTCTCGGCGTCCGTCATCGCTACCGCGACGATGTCAGCCTCAACTCGCGTAACCCTAATTTAGACAGGGTGGCGGTGGTGTCACGTGCTCGTCTCGGCGTCCGTCGTCGCTACCGCGACGACGTCCGCCTCGACTCGCATAACCCTAAGTTAGACAGGGTGGCATTTGTGTCACTTGCTCGTCTCGGCGTCCGTCGTCGCTACCGCGACGACGTCCGCCTCGACTCGCGTAACCCTAAGATGGACAGGGTGGCAGTGGTGTCACGTGCTCGTCTCGGCGTCCGTCGTCGCTACCTTGACGACGTCTGCCTTGACTCGCGTAACCCTAAGATAGACAGGGTGGCGGTGTTGTCACGTGCTCGTCTCGGCGTCCGTCGTCGCTACCGCGACGACGTCCGCCTCGACTCGCATAACCCTAAGTTAGACAGGGTGGCGGTGGTGTCACGTGCTCGTCTCGGCGTCCATCGTCACTACCGCGACGACGTCCGCCTCGACTCGCGTAACCCTAAGTTAGACAGGGTGGCATTGGTGTCACGTGCTCGTCTCGGCGTCCGTCGTCGCTACCGCGACGACGTCCGCCTCGACTCGCGTAACCCTAAGATGGACAGGGTGGCAGTGGTGTCACGTGCTCGTCTCGGCGTCCGTTGTCGCTACCGCGACGACGTCTGCCTTGACTCGCGTAACCCTAAGATAAACAGGGTGGCGGTGTTGTCCCGTGCTCGTCTCGGCGTCCGTCGTCGCTACCGCGACGACGTCCGCCTCGACTCGCGTAACCCTAAGTTAGACAGGGTGGCGGTGGTGTCACGTGCTCGTCTCGGCGTCCGTCGTCGCTACCGCGACGACGTCCGCCTCGACTCGCGTATCCCTAAGATGGACAGGGTGGCAGTGGTGTCACGTGCTCCTCTCAGCGTCCGTCGTCGCTACCGCGACGACGTCTGCCTCGACTCGCGTAACCCTAAGATAGACAGGGTGGCGGTGTTGTCACGTGCTAGTCTCGGCGTCCGTCGTCGCTACCGCGACGACGTCCGCCTCGACTCGCGTAACCCTAAGTTAGACAGGGTGGCATTGGTGTCACGTGCTCGTCTCGACGTCCGTCGTCGCTACCGCGACGACGTCCGCCTCGACTCGCTTAACCCTAAGTTAAACAGGGTGGCGGTGGTGTCACGTGCTCGTCTCGGCGTCCGTCGTCGCTACCGCGACGACGTCCGCCTCGACTCGCGTAACGCTAAGATAGACAGGGTGGCGGTGGTGTCATGTGCTCGTCTCGGCGTCCGTCGTCGCTACCGCGACGACGTTCGCCTCGACTCGCATAACGCTAAGATAGATAGGGTGGCGGTGGTGTCACGTGCTCGTCTCGGCGTCCGTCGTCGCTACCGCGACGACGTCCGCCTCGACACGCGTAACCCTAAGTTAGACAGGGTGGCGGTGGTGTCACGTGCTCGTCTCGGCGTCCGCCTCGACTCGCGTAACCCTAAGTTAGACAGGGTGGCATTGGTGTCACGTGCTCGTCTCGGCGTCCGTCGTCGCTACCGCGACGACGTCCGCCTCGACTCGCTTAACCCTAAGTTAGACAGGGTGGCGGTGGTGTCACGTGCTCGTCTCGGCGTCCGTCGTCGCTACCGCGACGACGTCCGCCTCGACTCGCGTAACGCTAAGATAGACAGGGTGGCGGTGGTGTCATGTGCTCGTCTTGGCGTCCGTCGTCGCTACCGCGACGACGTTCGCCTCGACTCGCGTAACGCTAAGATAGATAGGGTGGCGGTGGTGTCACGTGCTCATCTCGGCGTCCGTCGTCGCTACCGCAAAGACGTCCTCCTCGACTCGCGTAACCCTAAGTTAGATAGGGTGGCAGTGGTGTCACGTGCTCGTCTCGACGTCTGCCTCGACTCGCGTAACCCTAAGTTAGACAGGGTGGCGGTGGTGTCACGTGCTCATCTCGGCGTCCGTCGTCGCTACCCCGACGACGTTTGCCTCGACTCGCGTAACGCAAAGATAGACAGGGTGGCAGTGGTGTCACGTGCTCGCCTAGGCGTCCATCGTCGCTACCGTGACGACGTCCGCCTCGACTCGCGTAACCCTAAGATAGACAGGGTGGCGGTGGTGTCATGTGCTCGTCTCGGCGTCCGTTGTCGCTACTGTGACGACGTCCGCCTCGACTCGCGTAACCCTAAGTTAGACAGTGTGGCCGTGGTGTCACGTGCTCGTCTCGGCGTCCGTCGTCGCTATCGCGATGACGTCCGCCTCGACTCGCGTAACCCTAAAATAGCCAGGGTGGCAGTGGTGTCACGTGCTCGTCTTGGCGTCCCTCGTCGCTACCACGACGACGTCCGCCTCGACTCGCGTAACCCTAAGTTAGACAGGGTGGCAGTGGTGTCACGTGCTCGTCTCGACGTCTGCCTCGACTCGCGTAACCCTAAGTTAGACAGGGTGGCGGTGGTGTCACGTGCTCGTCTCGGCGTCCGTCGT
Organism: Elymus sibiricus; assembly: GCA_039707655.1. Lineage (NCBI taxonomy): Eukaryota > Viridiplantae > Streptophyta > Magnoliopsida > Poales > Poaceae > Elymus > Elymus sibiricus. The sequence goes on along the minus strand of CM077676.1, from coordinate 192,266,692 downwards.
CGCTACCGCGACGACGTCCGCCTCGACTCGTTAACCCTAAGTTAAATAGGGTGGCGGTGAAGTCACGTGCTCGTCTCGGCGTCCGTCATCGCTACCACGACGATGTCAGCCTCGACTCGCGTAACCCTAATTTAGACAGGGTGGCGGTGGTGTCACGTGCTCGTCTCGGCGTCCGTCGTCGCTACCGCGACGACGTCCGCCTCGACACGCGTAACCCTAAGTTAGACAGGGTGGCGGTGGTGTCACGTGCTCGTCTCGGCGTCCGTCGTCGCTACCGCGACGACGTCCGCCTCGACTCGCGTAACCCTAAGATAGCCAGGGTGGCAGTGGTGTCACGTGCTCGTGTAGGCGTCCGTCGTCGCTACCGCGACGACGTCTGCCTCGACTCGCGTAACCCTAAGTTAGACAGGGTGGCAGTGTTGTCACGTGCTCGTCTCGGCGTCCGTCGTCACTACCGCGACGACGTCTGCCTCGACTCGCGTAACCCTAAGTTAGCCAGGGTGGCAGTGTTGTCACGTGCTCGTCTCGGCGTCCGTCGTCGCTACCGCGAAGACGTCCCCCTAGACTCGCGTATCCCTAAGTTAGACAGGGTGGCAGTGGTGTCACGTGCTCGTCTCGACGTCTGCCTCGACTCGCGTAACCCTAAGATAGACAGGGTGGCGGTGGTGTCATGTGCTCGTCTTGGCGTCCGTCGTCGCTACCGCGACGACGTTCGCCTCGACTCGCGTAACGCTAAGATAGATAGGGTGGCGGTGGTGTCACATGCTCATCTCGGCGTCCGTCGTCGCTACCGCAAAGACGTCCGCCTCGACTCGCGTAACCCTAAGTTAGACAGGGTGGCAGTGGTGTCACGTGCTCGTCTCGACGTCTGCCTCGACTCGCGTAACCCTAAGTTAGACAGGGTGGCGGTGGTGTCACGTGCTCGTCTCGGCGTCCGTCGTCGCTACCGCGACGACGTCCGCCTCGACTCGTTAACCCTAAGTTAAATAGGGTGGCGGTGAAGTCACGTGCTCGTCTCGGCGTCCGTCATCGCTACCACGACGATGTCAGCCTCGACTCGCGTAACCCTAATTTAGACAGGGTGGCGGTGGTGTCACGTGCTCGTCTCGGCGTCCGTCGTCGCTACCGCGACGACGTCCGCCTCGACACGCGTAACCCTAAGTTAGACAGGGTGGCGGTGGTGTCACGTGCTCGTCTCGGCGTCCGTCGTCGCTACCGCGACGACGTCCGCCTCGACTCGCGTAACCCTAAGATAGCCAGGGTGGCAGTGGTGTCACGTGCTCGTCTAGGCGTCCGTCGTCACTACCGCAACGACGTCCGCCTCGACTCGCGTAACCCTAAGATGGACAGGGTAGCAGTGGTGTCACGTGCTCGTCTCGGCGTCCGTCGTCGCTACCGCGACGACGTCTGCCTTGACTCGCGTAACCCTAAGATAGACAGGGTGGCGGTGTTGTCACGTGCTCGTCTCGGCGTCCGTCGTCGCTACCGCGACGACGTCCGCCTCGACTCGCGTAACCCTAAGTTAGACAGGGTGGCATTGGTGTCACGTGCTCGTCTCGGCGTCCGTCGTCGCTACCGCGACGACGTCCGCCTCGACTCGCTTAACCCTATGTTAGACAGGGTGGCGGTGGTGTCACGTGCTCGTCTCGGCGTCCGTCGTCGCTACCGCGACGACGTCCGCCTCGACTCGCGTAATGCTAAGATAGACAGGGTGGCGGTGGTGTCATGTGCTCGTCTTGGCGTCCGTCGTCGCTACCGCGACGACGTTCGCCTCGACTCGCGTAACGCTAAGATAGATAGGGTGGCGGTGGTGTCACATGCTCATCTCGGCGTCCGTCGTCGCTACCGCAAAGACGTCCGCCTCGACTCGCGTAACCCTAAGTTAGACAGGGTGGCAGTGGTGTCACGTGCTCGTCTCGACGTCTGCCTCGACTCGCGTAACCCTAAGTTAGACAGGGTGGCGGTGGTGTCACGTGCTCGTCTCGGCGTCCGTCGTCGCTACCGCGACGACGTCCGCCTCGACTCGTTAACCCTAAGTTAAATAGGGTGGCGGTGAAGTCACGTGCTCGTCTCGGCGTCCGTCATCGCTACCACAACGATGTCAGCCTCGACTCGCGTAACCCTAATTTAGACAGGGTGGCGGTGGTGTCACGTGCTCGTCTCGGCGTCCGTCGTCGCTACCGCGACGACGTCCGCCTCGACACGCGTAACCCTAAGTTAGACAGGGTGGCGGTGGTGTCACGTGCTCGTCTCGGCGTCCGTCGTCGCTACCGCGACGACGTCCGCCTCGACTCGCGTAACCCTAAGATAGCCAGGGTGGCAGTGGTGTCACGTGCTCGTCTAGGCGTCCGTCGTCGCTACCGCGACGACGTCTGCCTCGACTCGCGTAACCCTAAGTTAGACAGGGTGGCAGTGTTGTCACGTGCTCGTCTCGGCGTCCGTCGTCACTACCGCGACGACGTCTGCCTCGACTCGCGTAACCCTAAGTTAGCCAGGGTGGCAGTGTTGTCACGTGCTCGTCTCGGCGTCCGTCGTCGCTACCGCGAAGACGTCCCCCTAGACTCGCGTATCCCTAAGTTAGACAGGGTGGCAGTGGTGTCACGTGCTCGTCTCGACGTCTGCCTCGACTCGCGTAACCCTAAGTTAGACAGGGTGGCGGTGGTGTCACGTGCTCGTCTCGGCGTCCGTCGTCGCTACCGCGACGACGTCCGCCTCGACTCGTTAACCCTAAGTTAAATAGGGTGGCGGTGAAGTCACGTGCTCGTCTCGGCGTCCGTCATCGCTACCACGACGATGTCAGCCTCGACTCGCGTAACCCTAATTTAGACAGGGTGGCGGTGGTGTCACGTGCTCGTCTCGGCGTCCGTCGTCGCTACCGCGACGACGTCCGCCTCGACACGCGTAACCCTAAGTTAGACAGGGTGGCGGTGGTGTCACGTGCTCGTCTCGGCGTCCGTCGTCGCTACCGCGACGACGTCCGCCTCGACTCGCGTAACCCTAAGATAGCCAGGGTGGCCGTGGTGTCACGTGCTCGTCTAGGCGTCCGTCGTCGCTACCGCGACGACGTCTGCCTCGACTCGCGTAACCCTAAGTTAGACAGGGTGGCAGTGTTGTCACGTGCTCGTCTCGGCGTCCGTCGTCACTACCGCGATGACATCTGCCTCGACTCGCGTAATCCTAAGTTAGCCAGGGTGGCAGTGTTGTCACGTGCTCGTCTCGGCGTCCGTCGTCGCTACCGCGAAGACGTCCCCCTAGACTCGCGTATCCCTAAGTTAGACAGGGTGGCAGTGGTGTCACGTGCTCGTCTCGACGTCCGCCTAAACTCGCGTAACCCTAAGTTAGACAGGGTGGCGGTGGTGTCACGTGCTCGTGTCGGCGTCCGTCATCGCTACCGCGACGACGTCCGCCTCGACTCGCTTAACCCTAAGTTAGACAGGGTAGCGGTGGTGTCACGTGCTCGTCTCGGCATTCGTCATCGCTACCGCGACGACGTCCGCCTCGACTCGCGTAACCCTAAGTTAGCCAGGGTGGCAGTGGTGTCACGTGCTCGTCTCGGCGCCCGTCGTCCCTACCGCGACGACGTCCGCCTCGACTCGCGCAACCCTAAGTTAGCCAGGGTGGCAGTGTTGTCACGTGCTCATCTCGGCGTCCGTCGTCGCTACCGCAAAGACGTCCGCCTCGACTCACGTAACCCAAAGTTAGACAGGGTGGCAGTGGTGTCACGTGCTCGTCTCGGCGTCCGTCGTCGCTACCGCGACGACGTCCGCCTCAACTCGCGTAACCCTAAGATAGCCAGGGTGGCAGTGGTGTCACGTGCTCGTCTAGGCGTCTGTCGTCGCTATCGCGACGACGTCCGCCTCGACTCGTGTAACGCTAAGATAGATAGGGTGGCGGTGGTGTCACATGCTCGTCTCGGCGTCCGTCGTCGCTACCGCGACGACGTCCGCCTCGACTCGCATAACCCTAAGTTAGACAGGGTGGCGGTGGTGTCACGTGCTCGTCTCGGCGTCCGTCGTCGCTACCGCGACGACGTCCGCCTCGACTCGCGTAACCCTAAGTTAGATAGGGTGGCATTTGTGTCACTTGCTCGTCTCGGCGTCCGTCGTCGCTACCGCGACGACGTCCGCCTCGAGTCGCGTAACCCTAAGATGGACAGGGTGGCAGTGCTGTCACGTGCTCGTCTCGGCGTCCGTCGTCGCTACCGCGACGACGTCTGCCTTGACTCCCGTAACCCTAAGATAGACAGGGTGGCGGTGTTGTCACGTGCTCGTCTCGGCGTCCGTCGTCGCTACCGCGACGACGTCCGCCTCGACTCGCATAACCCTAAGTTAGACAGGGTGGCGGTTGTGTCACGTGCTCGTCTCGGCGTCCGTCGTCGCTACCGCGACGACGTCCGCCTCGACTCGCGTAACCCTAAGTTAGACAGGGTGGCATTGGTGTCACGTGATCGTCTCGGCGTCCGTCGTCGCTACCGCGACGACGTCCGCCTCGACTCGCGTAACCCTAAGATGGACAGGGTGGCAGTGGTGTCACGTGCTCGTCTCGGCGTCCGTCGTCGCTACCGCGACGACGTCTGCCTTGACTCGCGTAACCCTAAGATAAACAGGGTGGCGGTGTTGTCCCGTGCTCGTCTCGGCGTCCGTCGTCGCTACCGCGACGACGTCCGCCTCGACTCGCGTAACCCTAAGTTAGACAGGGTGGCATTGGTGTCACGTGCTCGTCTCGGCGTCCGTCGTCGCTACCGCGACGACGTCCGCCTCGACTCGCGTAACCCTAAGATGGACAGGGTGGCAGTGGTGTCACGTGCTCGTCTCGGCGTCCGTCGTCGCTACCGCGACAACGTCTGCCTCGACTCGCGTAACCCTAAGATAGACAGGGTGGCGGTGTTGTCACGTGCTCGTCTCGGCGTCCGTCGTCGCTACCGCGACGACGTCCGCCTCGACTCGCGTAACCCTAAGTTAGACAGGGTGGCATTGGTGTCACGTGCTCGTCTCGACGTCCGTCGTCGCTACCGCGACGACGTCCGCCTCGACTCGCTTAACCCTAAGTTAGACAGGGTGGCGGTGGTGTCACGTGCTCGTCTCGGCGTCCGTCGTCGCTACCGCGACGACGTCCGCCTCGACTCGCGTAACGCTAAGATAGACAGGGTGGCGGTGGTGTCATGTGCTCGTCTCGGCGTCCGTCGTCGCTACCGCGACGACGTTCGCCTCGACTCGCGTAACGCTAAGATAGATTGGGTGGCGGTGGTGTCACGTGCTCGTCTCGGCGTCCGTAGTCGCTACCGAGACGACGTCCGCCTCGACACGCGTAACCCTAAGTTAGACAGGGTGGCGGTGGTGTCACGTGCTCGTCTCGGCGTCCGCCTCGACTCGCGTAACCCTAAGTTAGACAGGGTGGCGGTGGTGTCACGTGCTCGTCTCGGCGTCCGTCGTCGCTACCGCGACGACGTCCGCCTCGACTCGTTAACCCTAAGTTAAATAGGGTGGCGGTGAAGTCACGTGCTCATCTCGGCGTCCGTCATCGCTACCGCGACGATGTCAGCCTCGACTCGCGTAACCCTAATTTAGACAGGGTGGCGGTGGTGTCACGTGCTCGTCTCGGCGTCCGTCGTCGCTACCGCGACGACGTCCGCCTCGACACGCGTAACCCTAAGTTAGACAGGGTGGCGGTGGTGTCACGTGCTCGTCTCGGCGTCTGTCGTCGCTACCGCGACGACGTCCGCCTCGACTCGCGTAACCCTAAGATAGCCAGGGTGGCAGTGGTGTCACGTGCTCGTCTAGGCGTCCGTCGTCGCTACCGCGACGACGTCTGCCTCGACTCGCGTAACCCTAGGGTAAATAGGGTGGCGGTGGTGTCACGTGCTCGTCTAGGCGTCCGTCGTCGCTACCGCGACAACGTCTGCCTCGACTCGCGTAACCCTAAGTTAGACAGGGTGGCAGTGTTGTCACGTGCTCGTCTCGGCGTCCGTCGTCGCTACCGCGACGACGTCTGCCTCGACTCGCGTAACCCTAAGTTAGCCAGGGTGGCAGTGTTGTCACGTGCTCGTCTCGGCGTCCGTCGTCGCTACCGCGACGACGTCCGCCTCGACTCGCGTAACCCTAAGTTAGACAGGGAGGCAGTGGTGTCACGTGCTCGTCTCGGCGTCCGTCGTCGCTACCGCGATGACGTCCGCCTCGACTCGCATAACCCTAAGTTAGACAGGGTGGCAGTGGTGTCACGTGCTCGTCCCGACGTCCGCCTCGACTCACGTAACCCTAAGTTAGACAGGGTGGCGGTGGTGTCACGTGCTCGTCTCGGCGTCCGTCGTCGCTACCGCGATGACGTCCGCCTCGACTCGTTAACCCTAAGTTAAATAGGGTGGCGGTGAAGTCACGTGCTCGTCTCGGCGTCCGTCATCGCTACCGCGACGATGTCAGCCTCGACTCGCGTAACCCTAATTTAGACAGGGTGGCGGTGGTGTCACGTGCTCGTCTCGGCGTCCGTCGTCGCTACCGCGACGACGTCTGCCTTGACTCGCGTAACCCTAAGATAGACAGGGTGGCGGTGTTGTCACGTGCTCGTCTCGGCGTCCGTCGTCGCTACCGCGACGACGTCCGCCTCGACTCGCATAACCCTAAGTTAGACAGGGTGGCGGTGGTGTCACGTGCTCGTCTCGGCGTCCGTCGTCGCTACCGCGACGACGTCCGCCTCGACTCGCGTAACCCTAAGTTAGACAGGGTGGCATTGGTGTCACGTGCTCGTCTCGGCGTCCGTCATCGCTACCGCGACGACGTCCGCCTCGACTCGCGTAACCCTAAGATGGACAGGGTGGCAGTGGTGTCACGTGCTCGTCTCGGCGTCCGTCGTCGCTACCGCGAGGACGTCTGCCTTGACTCGCGTAACCCTAAGATAAACAGGGTGGCGGTGTTGTCCCGTGCTCGTCTCGGCGTCCGTCGTCGCTACCGCGACTTCGTCCGCCTCGACTCGCGTAACCCTAAGTTAGACAGGGTGGCATTGGTGTCACGTGCTCGTCTCGGCGTCCGTCGTCGCTACCGCGACGACGTCCGCCTCGACTCGCGTAACCCTAAGTTAGACAGGGTGGCGGTGGTGTCACGTGCTCGTCTCGGCGTCCGTCGTCGCTACCGCGACGACGTCCGCCTCGACTCGCGTATCCCTAAGATGGACAGGGTGGCAGTGGTGTCACGTGCTCGTCTCGGCGTCCGTCGTCGCTACCACGACGACGTCTGCCTCGACTCGCGTAACCCTAAGATAGACAGGGTGGCGGTGTTGTCACGTGCTCGTCTCGGCGTCCGTCGTCGCTACCGCGACGACGTCCGCCTCGACTCGCGTAACCCTAAGTTAGACAGGGTGGCATTGGTGTCACGTGCTCGTCTCTACGTCCGTCGTCGCTACCGCGACGACGTCCGCCTCGACTCACTTAACCCTAAGTTAAACAGGGTGGCCGTGGTGTCACGTGCTCGTCTCGGCGTCCGTCGTCGCTACCGCGACGACGTCCGCCTCGACTCGCGTAACGCTAAGATAGACAGGGTGGCGGTGGTGTCATGTGCTCGTCTCGGCGTCCGTCGTCGCTACCGCGACGACGTTCGCCTCGACTCGCATAACGCTAAGATAGATAGGGTGGCGGTGGTGTCACGTGCTCGTCTCGGCGTCCGTCGTCGCTACCGCGACGACGTCCGCCTCGACACGCGTAACCCTAAGTTAGACAGGGTGGCGGTGGTGTCACGTGCTCGTCTCGGCGTCCGCCTCGACTCGCGTAACCCTAAGTTAGACAGGGTGGCATTGGTGTCACGTGCTCGTCTCGGCGTCCGTCGTCGCTACCGCGACGACGTCCGCCTCGACTCGCTTAACCCTAAGTTAGACAGGGTGGCGGTGGTGTCACGTGCTCGTCTCGGCGTCCGTCGTCGCTACCGCGACGACGTACGCCTCGACTCGCGTAACGCTAAGATAGACAGGGTGGCGGTGGTGTCATGTGCTCGTCTTGGCGTCCGTCGTCGCTACCGCGACGACGTTCGCCTCGACTCGCGTAACGCTAAGATAGATAGGGTGGCGGTGGTGTCACATGCTCATCTCGGCGTCCATCGTCGCTACCGCAAAGACGTCCGCCTCGACTCGCGTAACCCTAAGTTAGACAGGGTGGCAGTGGTGTCACGTGCTCGTCTTGGCGTCCGTCGTCGCTACCGCGACGACGTCCGCCTCGACTCGCGTAACCCTAAGTTAGATAGGGTGGCAGTGTTGTCACGTGCTCATCTCGGCGTCCGTCGTCGCTACCGCAAAGACGTCCGCCTCGACTCACGTAACCCAAAGTTAGACAGGGTGGCAGTGGTGTCACGTGCTCGTCTCGGCGTCCGTCGTCGCTACCGCGACGACGTCCGCCTCGACTCGCGTAACCCTAAGATAGCCAGGGTGGCAGTGGTGTCACGTGCTCGTCTAGGCGTCTGTCGTCGCTATCGCGACGACGTCCGCCTCGACTCGTGTAACGCTAAGATAGATAGGGTGGCGGTGGTGTCACATGCTCGTCTCGGCGTCCGTCGTCGCTACCGCGACGACGTCCGCCTCGACTCGTGTAACCCTAAGTTAGATAGGGTGGCATTTGTGTCACTTGCTCGTCTCGGCGTCCGTCGTCGCTACCGCGACGACGTCCGCCTCGAGTCGCGTAACCCTAAGATGGACAGGGTGGCAGTGCTGTCACGTGCTCGTCTCGGCGTCCGTCGTCGCTACCGCGACGACGTCTGCCTTGACTCCCGTAACCCTAAGATAGACAGGGTGGCGGTGTTGTCACGTGCTCGTCTCGGCGTCCGTCGTCGCTACCGCGACGACGTCCGCCTCGACTCGCATAACCCTAAGTTAGACAGGGTGGGGGTTGTGTCACGTGCTCGTCTCGGCGTCCGTCGTCGCTACCGCGACGACGTCCGCCTCGACTCGCGTAACCCTAAGATGGACAGGGTGGCAGTGGTGTCACGTGCTCGTCTCGGCGTCCGTCGTCGCTACCGCGACGACGTCCGCCTCGACTCGCGTAACCCTAAGATGGACAGGGTGGCAGTGGTGTCACGTGCTCGTCTCGGCGTCCGTCGTCGCTACCGCGACGACGTCTGCCTTGACTCGCGTAACCCTAAGATAAACAGGGTGGCGGTGTTGTCCCGTGCTCGTCTCGGCGTCCGTCGTCGCTACCGCGACGACGTCCGCCTCGACTCGCGTAACCCTAAGTTAGACAGGGTGGCATTGGTGTCACGTGCTCGTCTCGGCGTCCGTCGTCGCTACCGCGACGACGTCCGCCTCGACTCGCGTAACCCTAAGATGGACAGGGTGGCAGTGGTGTCACGTGCTCGTCTCGGCGTCCGTCGTCGCTACCGCGACGACGTCTGCCTCGACTCGCGTAACCCTAAGATAGACAGGGTGGCGGTGTTGTCACGTGCTCGTCTCGGCGTCCGTCGTCGCTACCGCGACGACGTCCGCCTCGACTCGCGTAACCCTAAGTTAGACAGGGTGGCATTGGTGTCACGTGCTCGTCTCGACGTCCGTCGTCGCTACCGCGACGACGTCCGCCTCGACTCGCTTAACCCTAAGTTAGACAGGGTGGCGGTGGTGTCACGTGCTCGTCTCGGCGTCCGTCGTCGCTACCGCGACGACGTCCGCCTCGACTCGCGTAACGCTAAGATAGACAGGGTGGCGGTGGTGTCATGTGCTCGTCTCGGCGTCCGTCGTCGCTACCGCGACGACGTTCGCCTCAACTCGCGTAACGCTAAGATAGATAGGGTGGCGGTGGTGTCACGTGCTCGTCTCGGCGTCCGTAGTCGCTACCGAGACGACGTCCGCCTCGACACGCGTAACCCTAAGTTAGACAGGGTGGCGGTGGTGTCACGTGCTCGTCTCGGCGTCCGCCTCGACTCGCGTAACCCTAAGTTAGACAGGGTGGCGGTGGTGTCACGTGCTCGTCTCGGCGTCCGTCGTCGCTACCGCGACGACGTCCGCCTCGACTCGTTAACCCTAAGTTAAATAGGGTGGCGGTGAAGTCACGTGCTCATCTCGGCGTCCGTCATCGCTACCGCGACGATGTCAGCCTCGACTCGCGTAACCCTAATTTAGACAGGGTGGCGGTGGTGTCACGTGCTCGTCTCGGCGTCCGTCGTCGCTACCGCGACGACGTCCGCCTCGACACGCGTAACCCTAAGTTAGACAGGGTGGCGGTGGTGTCACGTGCTCGTCTCGGCGTCTGTCGTCGCTACCGCGACGACGTCCGCCTCGACTCGCGTAACCCTAAGATAGCCAGGGTGGCAGTGGTGTCACGTGCTCGTCTAGGCGTCCGTCGTCGCTACCGCGACGACGTCTGCCTCGACTCGCGTAACCCTAGGGTAAATAGGGTGGAGGTGGTGTCACGTGCTCGTCTAGGCGTCCGTCGTCGCTACCGCGACGACGTCTGCCTCGACTCGCGTAACCCTAAGTTAGACAGGGTGGCAGTGTTGTCACGTGCTCGTCTCGGCGTCCGTCGTCGCTACCGCGACGACGTCTGCCTCGACTCGCGTAACCCTAAGTTAGCCAGGGTGGCAGTGTTGTCACGTGCTCGTCTCGGCGTCCGTCGTCGCTACCGCGACGACGTCCGCCTCGACTCGCGTAACCCTAAGTTAGACAGGGAGGCAGTGGTGTCACGTGCTCGTCTCGGCGTCCGTCGTCGCTACCGCGATGACGTCCGCCTCGACTCGCATAACCCTAAGTTAGACAGGGTGGCAGTGGTGTCACGTGCTCGTCCCGACGTCCGCCTCGACTCACGTAACCCTAAGTTAGACAGGGTGGCGGTGGTGTCACGTGCTCGTCTCGGCGTCCGTCGTCGCTACCGCGACGACGTCCGCCTCGACTCGTTAACCCTAAGTTAAATAGGGTGGCGGTGAAGTCACGTGCTCGTCTCGGCGTCCGTCATCGCTACCGCGACGATGTCAGCCTCGACTCGCGTAACCCTAATTTAGACAGGGTGGCGGTGGTGTCACGTGCTCGTCTCGGCGTCCGTCGTCGCTACCGCGACGACGTCTGCCTTGACTCGCGTAACCCTAAGATAGACAGGGTGGCGGTGTTGTCACGTGCTCGTCTCGGCGTCCGTCGTCGCTACCGCGACGACGTCCGCCTCGACTCGCATAACCCTAAGTTAGACAGGGTGGCGGTGGTGTCACGTGCTCGTCTCGGCGTCCGTCGTCGCTACCGCGACGACGTCCGCCTCGACTCGCGTAACCCTAAGTTAGACAGGGTGGCATTGGTGTCACGTGCTCGTCTCGGCGTCCGTCATCCCTACCGCGACGACGTCCGCCTCGACTCGCGTAACCCTAAGATGGACAGGGTGGCAGTGGTGTCACGTGCTCGTCTCGGCGTCCGTCGTCGCTACCGCGAGGACGTCTGCCTTGACTCGCGTAACCCTAAGATAAACAGGGTGGCGGTGTTGTCCCGTGCTCGTCTCGGCGTCCGTCGTCGCTACCGCGACGACGTCCACCTCGACTCGCGTAACCCTAAGTTAGACAGGGTGGCATTGGTGTCACGTGCTCGTCTCGGCGTCCGTCGTCGCTACCGCGACGACGTCCGCCTCGACTCGCGTAACCCTAAGTTAGACAGGGTGGCGGTGGTGTCACGTGCTCGTCTCGGCGTCCGTCGTCGCTACCGCGACGACGTCCGCCTCGACTCGCGTATCCCTAAGATGGACAGGGTGGCAGTGGTGTCACGTGCTCGTCTCGGCGTCCGTCGTCGCTACCACGACGACGTCTGCCTCGACTCGCGTAACCCTAAGATAGACAGGGTGGCGGTGTTGTCACGTGCTCGTCTCGGCGTCCGTCGTCGCTACCGCGACGACGTCCGCCTCGACTCGCTTAACCCTAAGTTAAACAGGGTGGCCGTGGTGTCACGTGCTCGTCTCGGCGTCCGTCGTCGCTACCGCGACGACGTCCGCCTCGACTCGCGTAACGCTAAGATAGACAGGGTGGCGGTGGTGTCATGTGCTCGTCTCGGCGTCCGTCGTCGCTACCGCGACGACGTTCGCCTCGACTCGCCTAACGCTAAGATAGATAGGGTGGCGGTGGTGTCACGTGCTCGTCTCGGCGTCCGTCGTCGCTACCGCGACGACGTCCGCCTCGACACGCGTAACCCTAAGTTAGACAGGGTGGCGGTGGTGTCACGTGCTCGTCTCGGCGTCCGCCTCGACTCGCGTAACCCTAAGTTAGACAGGGTGGCATTGGTGTCACGTGCTCGTCTCGGCGTCCGTCGTCGCTACCGCGACGACGTCCGCCTCGACTCGCTTAACCCTAAGTTAGACAGGGTGGCGGTGGTGTCACGTGCTCGTCTCGGCGTCCGTCGTCGCTACCGCGACGACGTACGCCTCGACTCGCGTAACGCTAAGATAGACAGGGTGGCGGTGGTGTCATGTGCTCGTCTTGGCGTCCGTCGTCGCTACCGCGACGACGTTCGCCTCGACTCGCGTAACGCTAAGATAGATAGGGTGGCGGTGGTGTCACATGCTCATCTCGGCGTCCATCGTCGCTACCGCAAAGACGTCCGCCTCGACTCGCGTAACCCTAAGTTAGACAGGGTGGCAGTGGTGTCACGTGCTCGTCTCGACGTCTGCCTCGACTCGCGTAACCCTAAGTTAGACAGGGTGGCGGTGGTGTCACGTGCTCGTCTCGGCGTCCGTCGTCGCTACCGCGACGACGTACGCCTCGACTCGCGTAACGCTAAGATAGACAGGGTGGCGGTGGTGTCATGTGCTCGTCTTGGCGTCCGTCGTCGCTACCGCGACGACGTTCGCCTCGACTCGCGTAACGCTAAGATAGATAGGGTGGCGGTGGTGTCACATGCTCATCTCGGCGTCCATCGTCGCTACCGCAAAGACGTCCGCCTCGACACGCGTAACCCTAAGTTAGACAGGGTGGCGGTGGTGTCACGTGCTCGTCTCGGCGTCCGTCGTCGCAACCGCGACGACGTCCGCCTCGACTCGCGTAACCCTAAGATAGCCAGGGTGGCAGTGGTGTCACGTGCTCGTCTAGGCGTCCGTCGTCGCTACCGCGACGACGTCTGCCTCGACTCGCGTAACCCTAGGGTAAATAGGGTGGCGGTGGTGTCACGTGCTTGTCTAGGCGTCCGTCGTCGCTACCGCGACGACGTCTGCCTCGACTCGCGTAACCCTAAGTTAGACAGGGTGGCAGTGTTGTCACGTGCTCGTCTCGGCGTCCGTCGTCGCTACCGCGACGACGTCTGCCTCGACTCGCGTAACCCTAAGTTAGCCAGGGTGGCAGTGTTGTCACGTGCTCGTCTCGACGTCCGTCGTCGCTACCGCGACGACGTCCGCCTCGACTCGCATAACCCTAAGTTAGACAGGGAGGCAGTGGTGTCACGTGCTCGTCTCGGCGTCCGTCGTCGCTACCGCGATGACGTCCGCCTCGACTCGCATAACCCTAAGTTAGACAGGGTGGCAGTGGTGTCACGTGCTCGTCCCGACGTCCGCATCGACTCACGTAACCCTAAGTTAGACAGGGTGGCGGTGGTGTCACGTGCTCGTCTCGGCGTCCGTCGTCGCTACCGCGACGACGTCCGCCTCGACTCGTTAACCCTAAGTTAAATAGGGTGGCGGTGAAGTCACGTGCTCTTCTCGGCGTCCGTCATCGCTACCGCGACGATGTCAGCCTCGACTCGCGTAACCCTAATTTAGACAGGGTGGCGGTGGTGTCACGTGCTCGTCTCGGCGTCCGTCGTCGCTACCGCGACGACGTCTGCCTCGATGAGCACGTGACACTCGTCTCGACGTCCGCCTCGACTCACGTAACCCTAAGTTAGACAGGGTGGCGGTGGTGTCACGTGCTCGTCTCGGCGTCCGTCGTCGCTACCCAGACGACGTTCGCCTCGACTCGCGTAACCCTAAGTTAGACAGGGTGGCAGTGGTGTCACGTGCTCGCCTAGGCGTCCATCGTCGCTACCGTGACGACGTCCGCCTCGACTCGCGTAACCCTAAGATAGACAGGGTGGCGTTGGTGTCACGTGCTCGTCTCGGCGTCCGTCATCGCTACCGCGACGACGTCCGCCTCGACTCGCGTAACCCTAAGATGGACAGGGTGGCAGTGGTGTCACGTGCTCGTCTCGGCGTCCGTCGTCGCTACCGCGAGGACGTCTGCCTTGACTCGCGTAACCCTAAGATAAACAGGGTGGCGGTGTTGTCCCGTGCTCGTCTCGGCGTCCGTCGTCGCTACCGCGACGACGTCCGCCTCGACTCGCGTAACCCTAAGTTAGACAGGGTGGCATTGGTGTCACGTGCTCGTCTCGGCGTCCGTCGTCGCTACCGCGACGACGTCCGCCTCGACTCGCGTAACCCTAAGTTAGACAGGGTGGCGGTGGTGTCACGTGCTCGTCTCGGCGTCCGTCGTCGCTACCGCGACGACGTCCGCCTCGACTCGCGTATCCCTAAGATGGACAGGGTGGCAGTGGTGTCACGTGCTCGTCTCGGCGTCCGTCGTCGCTACCACGACGACGTCTGCCTCGACTCGCGTAACCCTAAGATAGACAGGGTGGCGGTGTTGTCACGTGCTCGTCTCGGCGTCCGTCGTCGCTACCGCGACGACGTCCGCCTCGACTCGCGTAACCCTAAGTTAGACAGGGTGGCATTGGTGTCACGTGCTCGTCTCTACGTCCGTCGTCGCTACCGCGACGACGTCCGCCTCGACTCGCTTAACCCTAAGTTAAACAGGGTGGCCGTGGTGTCACGTGCTCGTCTCGGCGTCCGTCGTCGCTACCGCGACGACGTCCGCCTCGACTCGCGTAACGCTAAGATAGACAGGGTGGCGGTGGTGTCATGTGCTCGTCTCGGCGTCCGTCGTCGCTACCGCGACGACGTTCGCCTCGACTCGCATAACGCTAAGATAGATAGGGTGGCGGTGGTGTCACGTGCTCGTCTCGGCGTCCGTCGTCGCTACCGCGAGGACGTCTGCCTTGACTCGCGTAACCCTAAGATAAACAGGGTGGCGGTGTTGTCCCGTGCTCGTCTCGGCGTCCGTCGTCGCTACCGCGACGACGTCCACCTCGACTCGCGTAACCCTAAGTTAGACAGGGTGGCATTGGTGTCACGTGCTCGTCTCGGCGTCCGTCGTCGCTACCGCGACGACGTCCGCCTCGACTCGCGTAACCCTAAGTTAGACAGGGTGGCGGTGGTGTCACGTGCTCGTCTCGGCGTCCGTCGTCGCTACCGCGACGACGTCCGCCTCGACTCGCGTATCCCTAAGATGGACAGGGTGGCAGTGGTGTCACGTGCTCGTCTCGGCGTCCGTCGTCGCTACCACGACGACGTCTGCCTCGACTCGCGTAACCCTAAGATAGACAGGGTGGCGGTGTTGTCACGTGCTCGTCTCGGCGTCCGTCGTCGCTACCGCGACGACGTCCGCCTCGACTCGCTTAACCCTAAGTTAAACAGGGTGGCCGTGGTGTCACGTGCTCGTCTCGGCGTCCGTCGTCGCTACCGCGACGACGTCCGCCTCGACTCGCGTAACGCTAAGATAGACAGGGTGGCGGTGGTGTCATGTGCTCGTCTCGGCGTCCGTCGTCGCTACCGCGACGACGTTCGCCTCGACTCGCATAACGCTAAGATAGATAGGGTGGCGGTGGTGTCACGTGCTCGTCTCGGCGTCCGTCGTCGCTACCGCGACGACGTCCGCCTCGACACGCGTAACCCTAAGTTAGACAGGGTGGCGGTGGTGTCACGTGCTCGTCTCGGCGTCCGCCTCGACTCGCGTAACCCTAAGTTAGACAGGGTGGCATTGGTGTCACGTGCTCGTCTCGGCGTCCGTCGTCGCTACCGCGACGACGTCCGCCTCGACTCGCTTAACCCTAAGTTAGACAGGGTGGCGGTGGTGTCACGTGCTCGTCTCGGCGTCCGTCGTCGCTACCGCGACGACGTACGCCTCGACTCGCGTAACGCTAAGATAGACAGGGTGGCGGTGGTGTCATGTGCTCGTCTTGGCGTCCGTCGTCGCTACCGCGACGACGTTCGCCTCGACTCGCGTAACGCTAAGATAGATAGGGTGGCGGTGGTGTCACATGCTCATCTCGGCGTCCATCGTCGCTACCGCAAAGACGTCCGCCTCGACTCGCGTAACCCTAAGTTAGACAGGGTGGCAGTGGTGTCACGTGCTCGTCTCGACGTCTGCCTCGACTCGCGTAACCCTAAGTTAGACAGGGTGGCGGTGGTGTCACGTGCTCGTCTCGGCGTCCGTCGTCGCTACCGCGACGACGTCCGCCTCGACTCGTTAACCCTAAGTTAAATAGGGTGGCGGTGAAGTCACGTGCTCGTCTCGGCGTCCGTCATCGCTACCGCGACGATGTCAGCCTCGACTCGCGTCACCCTAATTTAGACAGGGTGGCGGTGGTGTCACGTGCTCGTCTCGGCGTCCGTCGTCGCTACCGCGACGACGTCTGCCTCGACTCGCGTATCCCTAAGATGGACAGGGTGGCAGTGGTGTCACGTGCTCGTCTCGGCGTCCGTCGTCGCTACCGCGAGGACGTCTGCCTTGACTCGCGTAACCCTAAGATAAACAGGGTGGCGGTGTTGTCCCGTGCTCGTCTCGGCGTCCGTCGTCGCTACCGCGACGACGTCCGCCTCGACTCGCGTAACCCTAAGTTAGACAGGGTGGCATTGGTGTCACGTGCTCGTCTCGGCGTCCGTCGTCGCTACCGCGACGACGTCCGCCTCGACTCGCGTAACCCTAAGTTAGACAGGGTGGCGGTGGTGTCACGTGCTCGTCTCGGCGTCCGTCGTCGCTACCGCGACGACGTCCGCCTCGACTCGCGTATCCCTAAGATGGACAGGGTGGCAGTGGTGTCACGTGCTCGTCTCGGCGTCCGTCGTCGCTACCACGACGACGTCTGCCTCGACTCGCGTAACCCTAAGATAGACAGGGTGGCGGTGTTGTCACGTGCTCGTCTCGGCGTCCGTCGTCGCTACCGCGACGACGTCCGCCTCGACTCGCGTAACCCTAAGTTAGACAGGGTGGCATTGGTGTCACGTGCTCGTCTCTACGTCCGTCGTCGCTACCGCGACGACGTCCGCCTCGACTCGCTTAACCCTAAGTTAAACAGGGTGGCCGTGGTGTCACGTGCTCGTCTCGGCGTCCGTCGTCGCTACCGCGACGACGTCCGCCTCGACTCGCGTAACGCTAAGATAGACAGGGTGGCGGTGGTGTCATGTGCTCGTCTCGGCGTCCGTCGTCGCTACCGCGACGACGTTCGCCTCGACTCGCATAACGCTAAGATAGATAGGGTGGCGGTGGTGTCACGTGCTCGTCTCGGCGTCCGTCGTCGCTACCGCGAGGACGTCTGCCTTGACTCGCGTAACCCTAAGATAAACAGGGTGGCGGTGTTGTCCCGTGCTCGTCTCGGCGTCCGTCGTCGCTACCGCGACGACGTCCACCTCGACTCGCGTAACCCTAAGTTAGACAGGGTGGCATTGGTGTCACGTGCTCGTCTCGGCGTCCGTCGTCGCTACCGCGACGACGTCCGCCTCGACTCGCGTAACCCTAAGTTAGACAGGGTGGCGGTGGTGTCACGTGCTCGTCTCGGCGTCCGTCGTCGCTACCGCGACGACGTCCGCCTCGACTCGCGTATCCCTAAGATGGACAGGGTGGCAGTGGTGTCACGTGCTCGTCTCGGCGTCCGTCGTCGCTACCACGACGACGTCTGCCTCGACTCGCGTAACCCTAAGATAGACAGGGTGGCGGTGTTGTCACGTGCTCGTCTCGGCGTCCGTCGTCGCTACCGCGACGACGTCCGCCTCGACTCGCTTAACCCTAAGTTAAACAGGGTGGCCGTGGTGTCACGTGCTCGTCTCGGCGTCCGTCGTCGCTACCGCGACGACGTCCGCCTCGACTCGCGTAACGCTAAGATAGACAGGGTGGCGGTGGTGTCATGTGCTCGTCTCGGCGTCCGTCGTCGCTACCGCGACGACGTTCGCCTCGACTCGCATAACGCTAAGATAGATAGGGTGGCGGTGGTGTCACGTGCTCGTCTCGGCGTCCGTCGTCGCTACCGCGACGACGTCCGCCTCGACACGCGTAACCCTAAGTTAGACAGGGTGGCGGTGGTGTCACGTGCTCGTCTCGGCGTCCGCCTCGACTCGCGTAACCCTAAGTTAGACAGGGTGGCATTGGTGTCACGTGCTCGTCTCGGCGTCCGTCGTCGCTACCGCGACGACGTCCGCCTCGACTCGCTTAACCCTAAGTTAGACAGGGTGGCGGTGGTGTCACGTGCTCGTCTCGGCGTCCGTCGTCGCTACCGCGACGACGTACGCCTCGACTCGCGTAACGCTAAGATAGACAGGGTGGCGGTGGTGTCATGTGCTCGTCTTGGCGTCCGTCGTCGCTACCGCGACGACGTTCGCCTCGACTCGCGTAACGCTAAGATAGATAGGGTGGCGGTGGTGTCACATGCTCATCTCGGCGTCCATCGTCGCTACCGCAAAGACGTCCGCCTCGACTCGCGTAACCCTAAGTTAGACAGGGTGGCAGTGGTGTCACGTGCTCGTCTCGACGTCTGCCTCGACTCGCGTAACCCTAAGTTAGACAGGGTGGCGGTGGTGTCACGTGCTCGTCTCGGCGTCCGTCGTCGCTACCGCGACGACGTCCGCCTCGACTCGTTAACCCTAAGTTAAATAGGGTGGCGGTGAAGTCACGTGCTCGTCTCGGCGTCCGTCATCGCTACCGCGACGATGTCAGCCTCGACTCGCGTCACCCTAATTTAGACAGGGTGGCGGTGGTGTCACGTGCTCGTCTCGGCGTCCGTCGTCGCTACCGCGACGACGTCCGCCTCGACACGCGTAACCCTAAGTTAGACAGGGTGGCGGTGGTGTCACGTGCTCGTCTCGGCGTCCGTCGTCGCTACCGCGACGACGTCCGCCTCGACTCGCGTAACCCTAAGATAGCCAGGGTGGCAGTGGTGTCACGTGCTCGTCTAGGCGTCCGTCGTCGCTACCGCGACGACGTCTGCCTCGACTCGCGTAACCCTAGGGTAAATAGGGTGGCGGTGGTGTCACGTGCTTGTCTAGGCGTCCGTCGTCGCTACCGCGACGACGTCTGCCTCGACTCGCGTAACCCTAAGTTAGACAGGGTGGCAGTGTTGTCACGTGCTCGTCTCGGCGTCCGTCGTCGCTACCGCGACGACGTCTGCCTCGACTCGCGTAACCCTAAGTTAGCCAGGGTGGCAGTGTTGTCACGTGCTCGTCTCGACGTCCGTCGTCGCTACCGCGACGACGTCCGCCTCGACTCGCATAACCCTAAGTTAGACAGGGAGGCAGTGGTGTCACGTGCTCGTCTCGGCGTCCGTCGTCGCTACCGCGATGACGTCCGCCTCGACTCGCATAACCCTAAGTTAGACAGGGTGGCAGTGGTGTCACGTGCTCGTCCCGACGTCCGCCTCGACTCAAGTAACCCTAAGTTAGACAGGGTGGCGGTGGTGTCACGTGCTCGTCTCGGCGTCCGTCGTCGCTACCGCGACGACGTCCGCCTCGACTCGTTAACCCTAAGTTAAATAGGGTGGCGGTGAAGTCACGTGCTCTTCTCGGCGTCCGTCATCGCTACCGCGACGATGTCAGCCTCGACTCGCGTAACCCTAATTTAGACAGGGTGGCGGTGGTGTCACGTGCTCGTCTCGGCGTCCGTCGTCGCTACCGCGACGACGTCCGCCTCGACGAGCACGTGACACTCGTCTCGACGTCCGCCTCGACTCACGTAACCCTAAGTTAGACAGGGTGGCGGTAGTGTCACGTGCTCGTCTCGGCGTCCGTCGTCGCTACCCCGACGACGTTCGCCTCGACTCGCGTAACGCAAAGATAGACAGGGTGGCAGTGGTGTCACGTGCTCGCCTAGGCGTCCATCGTCGCTACCGTGACGACGTCCGCCTCGACTCGCGTAACCCTAAGATAGACAGGGTGGCGGTGGTGTCATGTGCTCGTCTCGGCGTCCGTTGTCGCTACTGTGACGACGTCCGCCTCGACTCGCGTAACCCTAAGTTAGACAGTGTGGCCGTGGTGTCACGTGCTCGTCTCGGCGTCCGTCGTCGCTATCGCGATGACGTCCGCCTCGACTCGCGTAACCCTAAAATAGCCAGGGTGGCAGTGGTGTCATGTGCTCGTCTCGGCGTCCGTTGTCGCTACTGTGACGACGTCCGCCTCGACTCGCGTAACCCTAAGATGGACAGGGTGGCATTGGTGTCACGTGCTCGTCTCGGCGTCCGTCGTCGCTACCGCGACGACGTCCGCCTCGACTCGCTTAACCCTAAGTTAGACAGGGTGGCGGTGGTGTCACGTGCTCGTCTCGGCGTCCGTCGTCGCTACCGCGACGACGTACGCCTCGACTCGCGTAACGCTAAGATAGACAGGGTGGCGGTGGTGTCATGTGCTCGTCTTGGCGTCCGTCGTCGCTACCGCGACGACGTTCGCCTCGACTCGCGTAACGCTAAGATAGATAGGGTGGCGGTGGTGTCACATGCTCATCTCGGCGTCCGTCGTCGCTACCGCAAAGACGTCCGCCTCGACTCGCGTAACCCTAAGTTAGACAGGGTGGCAGTGGTGTCACGTGCTCGTCTCGACGTCTGCCTCGACTCGCGTAACCCTAAGTTAGACAGGGTGGCGGTGGTGTCACGTGCTCGTCTCGGCGTCCGTCGTCGCTACCGCGACGACGTCCGCCTCGACTCGTTAACCCTAAGTTAAATAGGGTGGCGGTGAAGTCACGTGCTCGTCTCGGCGTCCGTCATCGCTACCGCGACGATGTCAGCCTCGACTCGCGTAACCCTAATTTAGACAGGGTGGCGGTGGTGTCACGTGCTCGTCTCGGCGTCCGTCGTCGCTACCGCGACGACGTCCGCCTCGACACGCGTAACCCTAAGTTAGACAGGGTGGCGGTGGTGTCACGTGCTCGTCTCGGCGTCCGTCGTCGCTACCGCGACGACGTCCGCCTCGACTCGCGTAACCCTAAGATAGCCAGGGTGGCAGTGGTGTCACGTGCTCGTCTAGGCGTCCGTCGTCGCTACCGCGACGACGTCTGCCTCGACTCGCGTAACCCTAGGGTAAATAGGGTGGCGGTGGTGTCACGTGCTTGTCTAGGCGTCCGTCGTCGCTACCGCGACGACGTTTGCCTCGACTCGCGTAACCCTAAGTTAGACAGGGTGGCAGTGTTGTCACGTGCTCGTCTCGGCGTCCGTCGTCGCTACCGCGACGACGTCTGCCTCGACTCGCGTAACCCTAAGTTAGCCAGGGTGGCAGTGTTGTCACGTGCTCGTCTCGACGTCCGTCGTCGCTACCGCGACGACGTCCGCCTCGACTCGCATAACCCTAAGTTAGACAGGGAGGCAGTGGTGTCACGTGCTCGTCTCGGCGTCCGTCGTCGCTACCGCGATGACGTCCGCCTCGACTCGCATAACCCTAAGTTAGACAGGGTGGCAGTGGTGTCACGTGCTCGTCCCGACGTCCGCCTCGACTCACGTAACCCTAAGTTAGACAGGGTGGCGGTGGTGTCACGTGCTCGTCTCGGCGTCCGTCGTCGCTACCGCGACGACGTCCGCCTCGACTCGTTAACCCTAAGTTAAATAGGGTGGCGGTGAAGTCACGTGCTCTTCTCGGCGTCCGTCATCGCTACCGCGACGATGTCAGCCTCGACTCGCGTAACCCTAATTTAGACAGGGTGGCGGTGGTGTCACGTGCTCGTCTCGGCGTCCGTCGTCGCTACCGCGACGACGTCCGCCTCGACGAGCACGTGACACTCGTCTCGACGTCCGCCTCGACTCACGTAACCCTAAGTTAGACAGGGTGGCGGTGGTGTCACGTGCTCGTCTCGGCGTCCGTCGTCGCTACCCCGACGACGTTCGCCTCGACTCGCGTAACGCAAAGATAGACAGGGTGGCAGTGGTGTCACGTGCTCGCCTAGGCGTCCATCGTCGCTACCGTGACGACGTCCGCCTCGACTCGCGTAACCCTAAGATAGACAGGGTGGCGGTGGTGTCATGTGCTCGTCTCGGCGTCCGTTGTCGCTACTGTGACGACGTCCGCCTCGACTCGCGTAACCCTAAGTTAGACAGTGTGGCCGTGGTGTCACGTGCTCGTCTCGGCGTCCGTCGTCGCTATCGCGATGACGTCCGCCTCGACTCGCGTAACCCTAAAATAGCCAGGGTGGCAGTGGTGTCATGTGCTCGTCTCGGCGTCCGTTGTCGCTACTGTGACGACGTCCGCCTCGACTCGCGTAACCCTAAGATGGACAGGGTGGCATTGGTGTCACGTGCTCGTCTCGGCGTCCGTCGTCGCTACCGCGACGACGTCCGCCTCGACTCGCTTAACCCTAAGTTAGACAGGGTGGCGGTGGTGTCACGTGCTCGTCTCGGCGTCCGTCGTCGCTACCGCGACGACGTACGCCTCGACTCGCGTAACGCTAAGATAGACAGGGTGGCGGTGGTGTCATGTGCTCGTCTTGGCGTCCGTCGTCGCTACCGTGACGACGTTCGCCTCGACTCGCGTAACGCTAAGATAGATAGGGTGGCGGTGGTGTCACATGCTCATCTCGGCATCCGTCGTCGCTACCGCAAAGACGTCCGCCTCGACTCGCGTAACCCTAAGTTAGACAGGGTGGCAGTGGTGTCACGTGCTCGTCTCGACGTCTGCCTCGACTCGCGTAACCCTAAGTTAGGCAGGGTGGCGGTGGTGTCACGTGCTCGTCTCGGCGTCCGTCGTCGCTACCGCGACGACGTCCGCCTCGACTCGTTAACCCTAAGTTAAATAGGGTGGCGGTGAAGTCACGTGCTCGTCTCGGCGTCCGTCATCACTACCGCGACGATGTCAGCCTCGACTCGCGTAACCCTAATTTAGAAAGGGTGGCGGTGGTGTCACGTGCTCGTCTCGGCGTCCGTCGTCGCTACCGCGACGACGTCCGCCTCGACACGTGTAACCCTAAGTTAGACAGGGTGGCGGTGGTGTCACGTGCTCGTCTCGGCGTCCGTCGTCGCTACCGCGACGACGTCCGCCTCGACTCGCGTAACCCTAAGATAGCCAGGGTGGCAGTGGTGTCACGTGCTCGTCTAGGCGTCCGTCGTCGCTACCGCGACGACGTCTGCCTCGACTCGCGTAACCCTAGGGTAAATAGGGTGGCGGTGGTGTCACGTGCTTGTCTAGGCGTCCGTCGTCGCTACCGCGACGACGTCTGCCTCGACTCGCGTAACCCTAAGTTAGATAGGGTGGCAGTGTTGTCACGTGCTCGTCTCGGCGTCCGTCGTCGCTACCGCGACGACGTCTGCCTCGACTCGCGTAACCCTAAGTTAGCCAGGGTGGCAGTGTTGTCACGTGCTCGTCTCGGCGTCCGTCGTCGCTACCGCGACGACGTCCGCCTCGACTCGCGTAACCCTAAGTTAGACAGGGAGGCAGTGGTGTCACGTGCTCGTCTCGGCGTCCGTCGTCGCTACCGCGATGACGTCCGCCACGACTCGCATAACCCTAAGTTAGACAGGGTGGCAGTGGTGTCACGTGCTCGTCCCGACGTCCGCCTCGACTCACGTAACCCTAAGTTAGACAGGGTGGCGGTGGTGTCACGTGCTCGTCTCGGCGTCCGTCGTCGCTACCGCGACGACGTCCGCCTCGACTCGTTAACCCTAAGTTAAATAGGGTGGCGGTGAAGTCACGTGCTCTTCTCGGCGTCCGTCATCGCTACCGCGACGATGTCAGCCTCGACTCGCGTAACCCTAATTTAGACAGGGTGGCGGTGGTGTCACGTGCTCGTCTCGGCGTCCGTCGTCGCTACCGCGACGACGTCCGCCTCGACGAGCACGTGACACTTGTCTCGACGTCCGCCTCGACTCGCGTAACCCTAAGTTAGACAGGGTGGCGGTGGTGTCACGTGCTCGTCTCGGCGTCCGTCGTCGCTACCCCGACGACGTTCGCCTCGACTCGCGTAACGCAAAGATAGACAGGGTGGCAGTGGTGTCACGTGCTCGCCTAGGCGTCCATCGTCGCTACCGTGACGACGTCCGCCTCGACTCGCGTAACCCTAAGATAGACAGGGTGGCGGTGGTGTCATGTGCTCGTCTCGGCGTCCGTTGTCGCTACTGTGACGACGTCCGCCTCGACTCGCGTAACCCTAAGTTAGACAGTGTGGCCGTGGTGTCACGTGCTCGTCTCGGCGTCCGTCGTCGCTATCGCGATGACGTCCGCCTCGACTCGCGTAACCCTAAAATAGCCAGGGTGGCAGTGGTGTCACGTGCTCGTCTTGGCGTCCCTCGTCGCTACCACGACGACGTCCGCCTCGACTCGCGTAACCCTAAGTTAGCTAGGGTGGCAGTGGTGTCACGTGCTCGTCTCGGCGTCCGTCGTCGCTACCGCGACGACGTCCGCCTTGACCCGCGTAACCCTAAGATAGACAGGGTGGCGGTGTTGTCACGTGCTCGTCTCGGCGTCCGTCGTCGCTACCGCGACGACGTCCGCCTCGACTCGCTTAACCTTAAGTTAGACAGGGTGGCGGTGGTGTCACGTGCTCATCTCGGCGTCCGTCGTCGCTACCGCAAAGGCGTCCGCCTCGACTCTCGTAACCCTAAGTTAGACAGGGTGGCAGTGGTGTCACGTGCTCGTCTCGACGTCTGCCTCGACTCGCGTAACCCTAAGTTAGACAGGGTGGCGGTGGTGTCACGTGCTCGTCTCGGCGTCCGTCGTCGCTACCGCGTCGATGTCAGCCTCGACTCGCGTAACCCTAATTTAGACAGGGTGGCGGTGGTGTCACGTGCTCGTCTCGGCGTCCGTCGTCGCTACCGCGACGACGTCCGCCTCGACACGTGTAACCCTAAGTTAGACAGGGTGGCGGTGGTGTCACGTGCTCGTCTCGGCGTCCGTCGTCGCTACCGCGACGACGTCCGCCTCGACTCGCGTAACCCTAAGATAGCCAGGGTGGCAGTGGTGTCACGTGCTCGTCTAGGCGTCCGTCGTCGCTACCGCGACGACGTCTGCCTCGACTCGCGTAACCCTAGGGTAAATAGGGTGGCGGTGGTGTCACGTGCTTGTCTAGGCGTCCGTCGTCGCTACCGCGACGACGTCTGCCTCGACTCGCGTAACCCTAAGTTAGATAGGGTGGCAGTGTTGTCACGTGCTCGTCTCGGCGTCCGTCGTCGCTACCGCGACGACGTCTGCCTCGACTCGCGTAACCCTAAGTTAGCCAGGGTGGCAGTGTTGTCACGTGCTCGTCTCGGCGTCCGTCGTCGCTACCGCGACGACGTCCGCCTCGACTCGCGTAACCCTAAGTTAGACAGGGAGGCAGTGGTGTCACGTGCTCGTCTCGGCGTCCGTCGTCGCTACCGCAAAGACGTCCGCCTCGACTCGCGTAACCCTAGGTTAGACAGGGTGGAAGTGGTGTCACGTGCTCGTTTCGACGTCTGCCTCGACTCGCGTAACCCTAAGTTAGACAGGGTGGCGGTGGTGTCACGTGCTCGTCTCGGCGTCCGTCGTCGCTACCGCGACGACGTCTGCCTCGACTCGCTAACCCTAAGTTAAACAGGGTGGCGGTGGTGTCACGTGCTCGTCTGGGCGTCCGTCGTCGCTACCGCGACGACGTCCGCCTCGACACGCTTAACCCTACGTTAGACAGGGTGGCGGTGGTGTCGCGTGCTCGTCTCGGCGTCCGTCGTCGCTACCGCGACGACGTCCGCCTCGACTCGCGTAACCCAAAGATAGACAGGGTGGCGGTGGTGTCACGTGCTCGTCTCGGCGTCCGTCGTCGCTACCGCGATGACGTCCGCCTCGACTCGCGTAACCCTAGGATAAACAGGGTGGCGGTGGTGTCACGTGCTCGTCTCGGCATCCGTCATCGCTACCGCGACGACGTCCGCCTCGACTCGCGTAACCCTAAGTTAGACAGGGTGGCAGTGGTGTCACGTGCTCGTCTCGGCATCCGTCGTCGCTACCGCGACGACGTCTGCCTCGACTCGCGTAACCCTAAGTTAGCCAGGGTGGCAGTGTTGTCACGTGCTCGTCTCGGCGTCCGTCGTCGCTACCGCGACGACGTCCGCCTCGACTCGCATAACCCTAAGATAGACAGGGTGGCAGTGGTGTCACGTGCTCGTCTCGGCGTCCGTCGTCGGTACCGCGACGACGTCCGCCTTGACTCGCGTAACCCTAAGATTGACAGGGTGGCGGTGTTGTCACGTGCTCGTCTCGGCGTCCGTCGTCGCTACCGCGACGACGTCCCCCTAAACTCGCTTATCCCTAAGTTGGACAGGGTGGCGGTGGTGTCACGTGCTCATCTCGGCGTCCGTCGTCGCTACCGCAAAGACGTCCGCCTCGACTCGCGTAACCCTAGGTTAGACAGGGTGGAAGTGGTGTCACGTGCTCGTTTCGACGTCTGCCTCGACTCGCGTAACCCTATGTTAGACAGGGTGGCGGTGGTGTCACGTGCTCGTCTCGGCGTCCGTCGTCGCTACCGCGACGACGTCTGCCTCGACTCGCTAACCCTAAGTTAAACAGGGTGGCGGTGGTGTCACGTGCTCGTCTGGGCGTCCGTCGTCCCTACCGCGACGACGTCCGCCTCGACACGCGTAACCCTACGTTAGACAGGGTGGCGGTGGTGTCGCGTGCTCGTCTCGGCGTCCGTCGTCGCTACCGCGACGACGTCCGCCTCGACTCGCGTAACCCAAAGATAGACAGGGTGGCGGTGGTGTCACGTGCTCGTCTCGGCGTCCGTCGTCGCTACCGCGATGACGTCCGCCTCGACTCGCGTAACACTAAGATAGCCAGGGTGGCAGTGGTGTCACGTGCTCGTCTAGGCGTCTGTCGTCGCTACCGCAACGACGTCCGCCTCGACTCGCGTAACCCTAGGATAAACAGGGTGGTGGTGGTGTCATGTGCTCTTCTCGGCGTCCGTCGTCGCTACCGCGACGACGTCCGCCTCGACTCGCATAACCCTAAGTTAGACAGGGTGGCGGTGGTGTCACGTGCTCGTCTCGGCGTCCGCCGTCGCTACCGCGACGACGTCCGCCTCGACTCGCGTAACCCTAAGATAGACAGGGTGGCAGTGGTGTCACGTGCTCGTCTAGGCGTCCGTCGTCGCTACCGCGACGACGTCCGCCTCGACACGCGTAACCCTAAGTTAGACAGGGTGGCGGTGGTGTCACGTGCTCGTCTCGGCGTCCGTCGTCGCTACCGCGACGACGTCCGCCTCGACTCGCGTAACCCTAAGATAGCCAGGGTGGCAGTGGTGTCACGTGCTCGTCTAGGCGTCCGTCGTCGCAACCGCGACGACGTCCGCCTCAACTCGCGTAACCCTAGGATAAACAGGGTGGCGTTGGTGTCACGTGCTCGTCTCGGCGTCCGTCGTCGCTACCGCGACGACGTCCGCCTCGACCCGCGTAACCCTAAGAGAGACAGGGTGGCAGTGGTGTCACGTGCTCGTCTCGGCGTCCGTCGTCGCTACCGCGACGACGTCCGCCTTGACCCGCGTAACCCTAAGATAGACAGGGTGGCGGTGTTGTCACGTGCTCGTCTCGGCGTCCGTCGTCGCTACCGCGACGACGTCCGCCTAAACTCGTTTAACCCTAAGTTGGACTGGGTGGCGGTGGTGTCACGTGCTCATCTCGGCGTCCGTCGTCGCTACCGCAAAGTCGTCCGCCTCGACTCGCGTAACCCTAGGTTAGACAGGGTGGAAGTGGTGTCACGTGCTCGTTTCGACGTCTGCCTCGACTCGCGTAACCCTAAGTTAGACAGGTGGGCGGTGGTGTCACGTGCTCGTCTCGGCGTCCGTCGTCGCTACCGCGACGACGTCTGCCTCGACTCACTAACCCTAAGTTAAATAGGGTGGCGGTGAAGTCACGTGCTCGTCACGGCGTCCGTCATCGCTACCGCGACGACGTCAGCCTCAACTCGCGTAACCCTAATTTAGACAGGGTGGCGGTGGTGTCACGTGCTCGTCTCGGCGTCCGTCGTCGCTACCGCGACGACGTCCGCCTCGACACGCGTAACCCTACGTTAGACAGGGTGGCGGTGGTGTCACGTGCTCGTCTCGGCGTCCGTCGTCGCTACCGTGACGACGTCCACCTCGACTCGCATAACCCTAAGTTAGACAGGGTGGCGGTGGTGTCACGTGCTCGTCTCGGCGTCCGCCGTCGCTACCGCGACGTCGTCCGCCTTGACTCGCGTAAACCTAAGATAGACAGGGTGGCGGTGTTGTCACGTGCTCGTCTCGGCGTCCGTCGTCGCTACCGCGACGACGTCCGCCTCGACTCGCTTAACCCTAAGTTAGACAGGGTAGCGGTGGTGTCACGTGCTCGTCTCGGCGTCCGTCGTCGCTACCGCGACGAAGTTCGCCTCGACTCGCGTAACGCTAAGATAGATAGGGTGGCGGTGGTGTCACGTGCTCATCTCGGCGTCCGTCCTCGCTACCGCAAAGACGTCCGCCTCGACTCGCATAACCCTAAGTTAGACAGGGTGGCAGTGGTGTCACGTGCTCGTCTCGACGTCCGCCTCGACTCGCGTAACCCTAAGTTAGACAGGGTGGCGGTGGTGTCACGTGCTCGTCTCGGCGTCCGTCGTCGCTTCCGCGATGACGTCCGCCTCGACTCGCGTAACCCTAAGATAGCCAGGGTGGCAGTGGTGTCACGTGCTCGTCTAGGCGTCCGTCGTCGCTACCGCGACGACGTCCGCCTCGACTCGCGTAACCCTAGGATAAACAGGGTGGCGGTGGTGTCACGTGCTCGTCTCGGCATCCGTCATCGCTACCGCGACGACGTCCGCCTCGACTCGCGTAACCCTAAGTTAGACAGGGTGGCAGTGGTGTCACGTGCTCGTCTCGGCATCCGTCGTCGCTACCGCGACGACGTCTGCCTCGACTCGCGTAACCCTAAGTTAGCCAAGGTGGCAGTGTTGTCACGTGCTCGTCTCGGCGTCCGTCGTCGCTACCGCGACCACGTCCGCCTCGACTCGCATAACACTAAGATAGACAGGGTGGCAGTGGTGTCACGTGCTCGTCTCGGCGTCCGTCGTCGCTACCGCGACGACGTCCGCCTTGACCCGCGTAACCCTAAGATTGACAGGGTGGCGGTGTTGTCACGTGCTCGTCTCGGCGTCCGTCGTCGCTACCGCGACGACGTCCCCCTAAACTCGCTTATCCCTAAGTTGGACAGGGTGGCGGTGGTGTCACGTGCTCATCTCGGCGTACGTCGTCGCTACCGCAAAGACGTCCGCCTCGACTCGCGTGACCCTAGGTTAGACAGGGTGGAAGTGGTGTCACGTGCTCGTTTCGACGTCTGCCTCGACTCGCGTAACCCTAAGTTAGACAGGGTGGCGGTGGTGTCACGTGCTCGTCTCGGCGTCCGTCGTCGCTACCGCGACGACGTCTGCCTCGACTCGCTAACCCTAAGTTAAACAGGGTGGCGGTGGTGTCACGTGCTCGTCTGGGCGTCCGTCGTCGCTACCGCGACGACGTCCGCCTCGACACGCGTAACCCTACGTTAGACAGGGTGGCAGTGGTGTCGCGTGCTCGTCTCGGCGTCCGTCGTCGCTACCGCGATGACGTCCGCCTCGACTCGCGTAACCCAAAGATAGACAGGGTGGCGGTGGTGTCACGTGCTCGTCTCGGTGTCCGTCGTCGCTACCGCGACGACGTCCGCCTCGACTCGCGTAACACTAAGATAGCCAGGGTGGCAGTGGTGTCACGTGCTCGTCTAGGCGTCTGTCGTCGCTACCGCGACGACGTCCGCCTCGACTCGCGTAACCCTAGGATAAACAGGGTGGCGGTGGTGTCATGTGCTCTTCTCGGCGTCCGTCGTCGCTACCGCGACGACGTCCGCCTCGACTCGCATAACCATTAGTTAGACAGGGTGGCGGTGGTGTCACGTGCTCGTCTCGGCGTCCGCCGTCGCTACCGCGACGACGTCCGCCTCGACTCGCGTAACCCTAAGATAGACAGGGTGGCAGTGGTGTCACGTGCTCGTCTCGGCGTCCGTCGTCGCTACCGCGACGACGTCCGCCTTGACTCGCGTAAACCTAAGATAGACAGGGTGGCGGTGTTGTCACGTGCTCGTCTCGGCGTCCGTCGTCGCTACCGCGACGACGTCCGCCTCGACTCGCTTAACCCTAAGTTAGAAAGGGTAGCGGTGGTGTCACGTGCTCGTCTCGGCGTCCGTCGTCGCTACCGCGACGACGTCCGCCTCGACTCGCGTAACGCTAAGATAGATAGGGTGGCAGTGGTGTCACGTGCTCGTCTCGGCGTCCGTCGTCGCTACCGCGACGACGTCCGCCTCGACTTGTTAACCCTAAGTTAAATAGGGTGGCGGTGAAGTCACGTGCTCGTCTCGGCGTCCGTCATTGCTACCGCGACGATGTCAGCCTCGACTCGCGTAACCCTAATTTAGACAGGGTGGCGGTGGTGTCACGTGCTCGTCTCGGCGTCCGTCGTCGCTACCGCGACGACGTCCGACTCGACACGCGTAACCCTAAGTTATACAGGGTGGCGGTGGTGTCACGTGCTCGTCTCGGCGTCCGTCGTCGCTACCGCGACGACGTCCGCCTCGACTCGCGTAACCCTAAGATAGCCAGGGTGACAGTGGTGTCACGTGCTCGTCTAGGCGTCCGTCGTCGCTACCGCGACGACGTCCGCCTCGACTAGCGTAACCCTAGGATAAACAGGGTTTCGGTGGTGTCACGTGCTCGTCTCGGCGTCCGTCGTCGCTACCGCGACGACGTCCGCCTCGACTCGCGTAACCCTAAGTTAGACAGGGTGGCAGTGGTGTCACGTGCTCGTCTCGGCATCCGTCGTCGCTACCGCGACGACGTCTGCCTCGACTCGCGTAACCCTAAGTTAGCCAGGGTGGCAGTGTTGTCACGTGCTCGTCTCGGCGTCCGTCGTCGCTACCGCGACCACGTCCGCCTCGACTCGCATAACCCTAAGATAGACAGGGTGGCAGTGGTGTCACGTGCTCGTCTCGGCGTCCGTCGTCGCTACCGCGACGACGTCCGCCTTGACCCGCGTAACCCTAAGATTGACAGGGTGGCGGTGTTGTCACGTGCTCGTCTCGGCGTCCGTCGTCGCTACCGCGACGACGTCCCCCTAAACTCGCTTATCCCTAAGTTGGACAGGGTGGCGGTGGTGTCACGTGCTCATCTCGGCGTACGTCGTCGCTACCGCAAAGACGTCCGCCTCGACTCGCGTAACCCTAGGTTAGACAGGGTGGAAGTGGTGTCACGTGCTCGTTTCGACGTCTGCCTCGACTCGCGTAACCCTAAGTTAGACAGGGTGGCGGTGGTGTCACGTGCTCGTCTCGGCGTCCGTCGTCGCTACCGCGACGACGTCTGCCTCGACTCGCTAACCCTAAGTTAAACAGGGTGGCGGTGGTGTCACGTGCTCGTCTGGGCGTCCGTCGTCGCTACCGCGACGACGTCCGCCTCGACACGCGTAACCCTACGTTAGACAGGGTGGCAGTGGTGTCGCGTGCTCGTCTCGGCGTCCGTCGTCGCTACCGCGATGACGTCCGCCTCGACTCGCGTAACCCAAAGATAGACAGGGTGGCGGTGGTGTCACGTGCTCGTCTCGGTGTCCGTCGTCGCTACCGCGACGACGTCCGCCTCGACTCGCGTAACACTAAGATAGCCAGGGTGGCAGTGGTGTCACGTGCTCGTCTAGGCGTCTGTCGTCGCTACCGCGACGACGTCCGCCTCGACTCGCGTAACCCTAGGATAAACAGGGTGGCGGTGGTGTCATGTGCTCTTCTCGGCGTCCGTCGTCGCTACCGCGACGACGTCCGCCTCGACTCGCATAACCATTAGTTAGACAGGGTGGCGGTGGTGTCACGTGCTCGTCTCGGCGTCCGCCGTCGCTACCGCGACGACGTCCGCCTCGACTCGCGTAACCCTAAGATAGACAGGGTGGCAGTGGTGTCACGTGCTCGTCTCGGCGTCCGTCGTCGCTACCGCGACGACGTCCGCCTTGACTCGCGTAAACCTAAGATAGACAGGGTGGCGGTGTTGTCACGTGCTCGTCTCGGCGTCCGTCGTCGCTACCGCGACGACGTCCGCCTCGACTCGCTTAACCCTAAGTTAGAAAGGGTAGCGGTGGTGTCACGTGCTCGTCTCGGCGTCCGTCGTCGCTACCGCGACGACGTCCGCCTCGACTCGCGTAACGCTAAGATAGATAGGGTGGCAGTGGTGTCACGTGCTCGTCTCGGCGTCCGTCGTCGCTACCGCGACGACGTCCGCCTCGACTCGTTAACCCTAAGTTAAATAGGGTGGCGGTGAAGTCACGTGCTCGTCTCGGCGTCCGTCATTGCTACCGCGACGATGTCAGCCTCGACTCGCGTAACCCTAATTTAGACAGGGTGGCGGTGGTGTCACGTGCTCGTCTCGGCGTCCGTCGTCGCTACCGCGACGACGTCCGACTCGACACGCGTAACCCTAAGTTATACAGGGTGGCGGTGGTGTCACGTGCTCGTCTCGGCGTCCGTCGTCGCTACCGCGACGACGTCCGCCTCGACTCGCGTAACCCTAAGATAGCCAGGGTGACAGTGGTGTCACGTGCTCGTCTAGGCGTCCGTCGTCGCTACCGCAAAGACGTCCGCCTCGACTCGCGTAACCCTAAGTTAGACAGGGTGGCAGTGGTGTCACGTGCTCGTTTCGACGTCTGCCTCGACTCGCGTAACCCTAAGTTAGACAGGGTGGCGGTGGTGTCACGTGCTCGTCTCGGCGTCCGTCGTCACTACCGCGACGACGTCCGCCTCGACTCGCGTAACGCTAAGATATACAGTGTGGCGGTGGTGTCACGTGCTCGCCTCGGCATCCGTCATCGCTACCGCGACGACGTCAGCCTCGACTCGCGTATCCCTAATTTAGACAGGGTGGCGGTGGTGTCACGTGCTCGTCTCGGCGTCCGTCGTCGCTACCGCGACGACGTCCGCCTCGACACGCGTAACCCTAAGTTAGACAGGGTGCCGTGGTGTCGCGTGCTTGTCTCGGCGTCCGTCGTCGCTACCGCGACGACGTCCGCCTCGACTCGCGTAACCCTAAGATAGACAGGGTGGCGGTGGTGTCACGTGCTCGTCTCGGTGTCCGTCGTCGCTACCGCGACGACGTCCGCCTCGACTCGCGTAACATTAAGATAGCCAGGGTGGCAGTGGTGTCACGTGCTCGTCTAGGCGTCTGTCGTCGCTACCGCGACGACGTCCGCCTCGACTCGCGTAACCCTAGGATAAACAGGGTGGCGGTGGTGTCACGTGCTCGTCTCGGCGTCCGTCGTCGCTACCGCGACGATGTCCGCCTCGACTCGCATAACCCTAAGTTAGACAGGGTGGCGGTGGTGTCACGTGCTCGTCTCGGCGTCCGCCGTCGCTACCGCGACGACGTCCGCCTCGACTCGCCTAACCCTAAGATAGACAGGGTGGCAGTGGTGTCACGTGCTCGTCTCGGCGTCCGTCGTCGCTACCGCAACGACGTCCGCCTTGACTCGCGTAAACCTAAGATAGACAGGGTGGCGGTGTTGTCACGTGCTCGTCTCGGCGTCCGTCGTCGCTACCGCGACGACGTCCGCCTCGACTCGCTTAACCCTAAGTTAGACAGGGTAGCGGTGGTGTCACGTGCTCGTCTCGGCGTCCGTCGTCGCTACCGCAAAGACGTCCGCCTCGACTCGCGTAACCCTAAGTTAGACAGGGTGGCAGTGGTGTCACGTGCTCGTTTCGACGTCTGCCTCGACTCGCGTAACCCTAAGTTAGACAGGGTGGTGGTGGTGTCACGTGCTCGTCTCGGCGTCCGTCATCGCTACCGCGACGACGTCCGCCTCGACTCGTGTAACGCTAAGATATACAGGGTGGCGGTGGTGTCACGTGCTCGCCTCGGCATCCGTCATCGCTACCGCGACGACGTCAGCCTCGACTCGCGTATCCCTAATTTAGACAGGGTGGCGGTGGTGTCACGTGCTCGTCTCGGCGTCCGTCGTCGCTACCGCGACGACGTCCGCCTCGACACGCGTAACCCTAAGTTAGACAGGGTGGCCGTGGTGTCGCGTGCTTGTCTCGGCGTCCGTCGTCGCTACCGCGACGACGTCCGCCTCGACTCGCGTAACCCTAAGATAGACAGGGTTGCGGTGGTGTCACGTGCTCGTCTCGGTGTCCGTCGTCGCTACCGCGACGACGTCCGCCTCGACTCGCGTAACACTAAGATAGCCAGGGTGGCAGTGGTGTCACGTGCTCGTCTAGGCGTCTGTCGTCGCTACCGCGACGACGTCCGCCTCGACTCGCGTAACCCTAGGATAAACAGGGTGGCGGTGGTGTCACGTGCTCGTCTCGGCGTCCGTCGTCGCTACCGTGACAACGTCCGCCTCGACTCGCATAACCCTAAGTTAGACAGGGTGGCGGTGGTGTCACGTGCTCGTCTCGGCGTCCGCCGTCGCTACCGCGACGACGTCCGCCTCGACTCGCCTAACCCTAAGATAGACAGGGTGGCAGTGGTGTCACGTGCTCGTCTCGGCGTCCGTCGTCGCTACCGCGACGACGTCCGCCTTGACTCGCGTAAACCTAAGATAGACAGGGTGGCGGTGTTGTCACGTGCTCGTCTCGGCGTCCGTCGTCGCTACCGCGACGACGTCCGCCTCGACTCGCTTAACCCTAAGTTATACAGGGTAGCGGTGGTGTCACGTGCTCGTCTCGGCGTCCGTCGTCGCTACCGCGACGACGTCCGCCTCGACTCGCGTAACGCTAAGATAGACAGGGTGGCGGTGGTGTCACGTGCTCGTCTCGGCGTCCGTCGTCGCTACCGCGACGACGTTCGCCTCGACTCGCGTAACGCTAAGATAGATAGGGTGGCGGTGGTGTCACGTGCTCATCTCGGCGTCCGTCGTCGCTACCGCAAAGACGTCCGCCTCGACTCGCGTAACCCTAAGTTAGACAGGGTGGCAGTGGTGTCACGTGCTCGTTTCGACGTATGCCTCGACTCGCGTAACCCTAAGTTAGACAGGGTGGCGGTGGTGTCACGTGCTCGTCTCGGCGTCGGTCGTCGCTACCGCGACGACGTCCGCCTCGACTCGCTAACCCTACGTTAAATAGGGTGGCGGTGAAGTCACGTGCTCGTCTCGGCATCCGTCATCGCTACCGCGACGACGTCAGCCTCGACTCGCGTAACCCTAATTTAGACAGGGTGGCGGTGGTGTCCCGTGCTCGTCTCGGCGTCCGTCGTCGCTACCGCGACGACGTCCGCCTCGACACGCGTAACCCTAAGTTAGACAGGGTGGCGGTGGTGTCGCGTGCTCGTCTCGGCGTCCGTCGTCGCTACCGCGACGACGTCCGCCTCGACTCGCGTAACCCTAAGATAGACAGGGTGGCGGTGGTGTCACGTGCTGGTCTCGGTGTCCGTCGTCGCTACCGCGACGACGTCCGCCTCGACTAGCGTAACCCTAGGATAAACAGGGTTTCGGTGGTGTCACGTGCTCGTCTCGGCGTCCGTCGTCGCTACCGCGATGACGTCCGCCTCGACTTGCGTAACCCTAAGTTAGACAGGGTGGCAGTGGTGTCACGTGCTCGTCTCGGCATCCGTCGTCGCTACCGCGATGACGTCTGCCTCGACTCGCGTAACCCTAAGTTAGCCAGGGTGGCAGTGTTGTCACGTGCTCGTCTCGGCGTCCGTCGTCGCTACCGCGACGACGTCCGCCTCGACTCGCGTAACCCTAAGATAGACAGGGTGGCAGTGGTGTCACGTGCTCGTCTCGGCATCCGTCGTCGCTACCGCAAAGACGTCCGCCTCGACTCGCGTAACCCTAAGTTAGACAGGGTGGCAGTGGTGTCACGTGCTCGTTTCGACGTCTGCCTCGACTCGCGTAACCCTAAGTTAGACAGGGTGGCGGTGGTGTCACATGCTCGTCTCGGCGTCCGTCGTCGCTACCGCGATGACGTCCGCCTCGACTCGCGTAACGCTAAGATATACAGGGTGGCGGTGGTGTCACGTGCTCGCCTCGGCATCCGTCATCGCTACCGCGACGACGTCAGCCTCGACTCGCGTAACCCTAATTTAGACAGGGTGGCGGTGGTGTCACGTGCTCGTCTCGGCGTCCATCGTCGCTACCGCGACGACGTCCGCCTCGACACGCGTAACCCTAAGTTAGACAGGGTGGCGGTGGTGTCGCGTGCTTGTCTCGGCGTCCGTCGTCGCTACCGCGACGACGTCCGCCTCGACTCGCGTAACCCTAAGATAGACAGGGTGGCGGTGGTGTCACGTGCTCGTCTCGGTGTCTGTCGTCGCTACCGCGACGACGTCCGCCTCGACTCGCGTAACACTAAGATAGCCAGGGTGGCAGTGGTGTCACGTGCTCGTCTAGGCGTCTGTCGTCGCTTCCGCGACGACGTCCGCCTCGACTCGCGTAACCCTAGGATAAACAGGGTGGCGGTGGTGTCACGTGCTCGTCTCGGCGTCCGTCGTCGCTACCGCGACGACGTCCGCCTCGACTCGCATAACCCTAAGTTAGACAGGGTGGCGGTGGTGTCACGTGCTCGTCTCGGCGTCCGCCGTCGCTACCGCGACGACGTCCGCCTCGACTCGCCTAACCCTAAGATAGACAGGGTGGCAGTGGTGTCACGTGCTCGTCTCGGCGTCCGTCGTCGCTACCGCGACGACGTCCGCCTTGACTCGCGTAAACCTAAGATAGACAGGGTGGCGGTGTTGTCACGTGCTCGTCTCGGCGTCCGTCGTCACTACCGCGACGACGTCCGCCTCGACTCGCTTAACCCTAAGTTATACAGGGTAGCGGTGGTGTCACGTGCTCGTCTCGGCGTCCGTCGTCGCTACCGCGACGACGTCCGCCTCGACTCGCGTAACGCTAAGATAGACAGGGTGGCGGTGGTGTCACGTGCTCGTCTCGGCGTCCGTCGTCGCTACCGCGACGACGTTCGCCTCGACTCGCGTAACGCTAAGATAGATAGGGTGGCGGTGGTGTCACGTGCTCATCTCGGCGTCCGTCGTCGCTACCGCAAAGACGTCCGCCTCGACTCGCGTAACCCTAAGTTAGACAGGGTGGCAGTGGTGTCACGTGCTCGTTTCGACGTCTGCCTCGACTCGCGTAACCCTAAGTTAGACAGGGTGGCGGTGGTGTCACGTGCTCGTCTCGGCGTCGGTCGTCGCTACCGCGACGACGTCCGCCTCGACTCGCTAACCCTAAGTTAAATAGGGTGGCAGTGAAGTCACGTGCTCGTCTCGGCATCCGTCATCGCTACCGCGACGACGTCAGCCTCGACTCGCGTAACCCTAATTTAGACAGGGTGGCGGTGGCGTCACGTGCTCGTCTCGGCGTCCATCGTCGCTACCGCGACGACGTCCGCCTCGACACGCGTAACCCTAAGTTAGACAGGGTGGCGGTGGTGTCACGTGCTCGTCTCGGCGTCGGTCGTCGCTACCGCGACGACGTCCGCCTCGACTCGCTAACCCTAAGTTAAATAGGGTGGCGGTGAAGTCATGTGCTCGTCTCGGCATCCGTCATCGCTACCGCGACGACGTCAGCCTCAACTCGCGTAACCCTAATTTAGACAGGGTGGCGGTGGTGTCACGTGCTCGTCTCGGCGTCCGTCGTCGCTACCGCGACGACGTCCGCCTCGACACGCGTAACCCTAAGTTAGACAGGGTGGCGGTGGTGTCGCGTGCTCGTCTCGGCGTCCGTCGTCGCTACCGCGATGACGTCCGCCTCGACTCGCGTTACCCTAAGATAGACAGGGTGGCGGTGGTGTCACGTGCTGGTCTCGGTGTCCGTCGTCGCTACCGCGACGACGTCCGCCTCGACTAGCGTAACCCTAGGATAAACAGGGTTTCGGTGGTGTCACGTGCTCGTCTCGGCGTCCGTCGTCGCTACCGCGATGACGTCCGCCTCGACTTGCGTAACCCTAAGTTAGACAGGGTGGCAGTGGTGTCACGTGCTCGTCTCGGCATCCGTCGTCGCTACCACGATGACGTCTGCCTCGACTCGCGTAACCCTAAGTTAGCCAGGGTGGCAGTGTTGTCACGTGCTCGTCTCGGCGTCCGTCGTCGCTACCGCGACGACGTCCGCCTCGACTCGCGTAACCCTAAGATAGACAGGGTGGCAGTGGTGTCACGTGCTCGTCTCGGCGTCCGTCGTCGCTACCGCAAAGACGTCCGCCTCGACTCGCGTAACCCTAAGTTAGACAGGGTGGCAGTGGTGTCACGTGCTCGTTTCGACGTCTGCCTCGACTCGCGTAACCCTAAGTTAGACAGGGTGGCGGTGGTGTCACGTGCTCGTCTCGGCGTCCGTCGTCGCTACCGCGATGACGTCCGCCTCGACTCGCGTAACGCTAAGATATACAGGGTGGCGGTGGTGTCACGTGCTCGCCTCGGCATCCGTCATCGCTACCGCGACGACGTCAGCCTCGACTCGCGTAACCCTAATTTAGACAGGGTGGCGGTGGTGTCACGTGCTCGTCTCGGCGTCCGTCGTCGCTACCGCGACGATGTCCGCCTCGACTCGCATAACCCTAAGTTAGACAGGGTGGCGGTGGTGTCACGTGCTCGTCTCGGCGTCCGCCGTCGCTACCGCGACGACGTCCGCCTCGACTCGCCTAACCCTAAGATAGACAGGGTGGCAGTGGTGTCACGTGCTCGTCTCGGCGTCCGTCGTCGCTACCGCGACGACGTCCGCCTTGACTCGCGTAAACCTAAGATAGACAGGGTGGCGGTGTTGTCACGTGCTCGTCTCGGCGTCCGTCGTCGCTACCGCGACGACGTCCGCCTCGACTCGCTTAACCCTAAGTTATACAGGGTAGCGGTGGTGTCACGTGCTCGTCTCGGCGTCCGTCGTTGCTACCGCGACGACGTCCGCCTCGACTCGCGTAACGCTAAGATAGACAGGGTGGCGGTGGTGTCACGTGCTCGTCTCGGCGTCCGTCGTCGCTACCGCGACGACGTTCGCCTCGACTCGCGTAACGCTAAGATAGATAGGGTGGCGGTGGTGTCACGTGCTCATCTCGGCGTCCGTCGTCGCTACCGCAAAGACGTCCGCCTCGACTCGCGTAACCCTAAGTTAGACAGGGTGGCAGTGGTGTCACGTGCTCGTTTCGACGTCTGCCTCGACTCGCGTAACCCTAAGTTAGACAGGGTGGTGGTGGTGTCACGTGCTCGTCTCGGCGTCGGTCGTCGCTACCGCGACGACGTCCGCCTCGACTCGCTAACCCTAAGTTAAATAGGGTGGCGGTGAAGTCAAGTGCTCGTCTCGGCATCCGTCATCGCTACCGCGACGACGTCAGCCTCGACTCGCGTAACCCTAATTTAGACAGGGTGGCGGTGGTGTCACGTGCTCGTCTCGGCGTCCGTCGTCGCTACCGCGACGACGTCCGCCTCGACACGCGTAACCCTAAGTTAGACAGGGTGGCGGTGGTGTCGCGTGCTCGTCTCGGCGTCCGTCGTCGTTACCGCGACGACGTCCGCCTCGACTCGCATAACCCTAAGATAGACAGGGTGGCGGTGGTGTCACGTGCTGGTCTCGGTGTCCGTCGTCTCTACCGCGACGACGTCCGCCTCGACTAGCGTAACCCTAGGATAAACAGGGTTTCGGTGGTGTCACGTGCTCGTCTCGGCGTCCGTCGTCGCTACCGCGATGACGTCCGCCTCGACTTGCGTAACCCTAAGTTAGACAGGGTGGCAGTGGTGTCACGTGCTCGTCTCGGCATCCGTCGTCGCTACCGCGACGACGTCTGCCTCGACTCGCGTAACCCTAAGTTAGCCAGGGTGGCAGTGTTGTCACGTGCTCGTCTCGGCGTCCGTCGTCGCTACCGCGACGACGTCCGCCTCGACTCGCGTAACCCTAAGATAGACAGGGTGGCAGTGGTGTCACGTGCTCGTCTCGGCGTCCGTCGTCGCTACCGCAAAGACGTCCGCCTCGACTCGCGTAACCCTAAGTTAGACAGGGTGGCAGTGGTGTCACGTGCTCGTTTCGACGTCTGCCTCGACTCGCGTAACCCTAAGTTAGACAGGGTGGCGGTGGTGTCACGTGCTCGTCTCGGCGTCCGTCGTCGCTACCGCGATGACGTCCGCCTCGACTCGCGTAACGCTAAGATATACAGGGTGGCGGTGGTGTCACGTGCTCGCCTCAGCATCCGTCATCGCTACCGCGACGACGTCAGCCTCGACTCGCGTAACCCTAATTTAGACAGGGTGGCGGTGGTGTCACGTGCTCGTCTCGGCGTCCATCGTCGCAACCGCGACGACGTCCGCCTCGACACGCGTAACCCTAAGTTAGACAGGGTGGCGGTGGTGTTGCGTGCTTGTCTCGGCGTCCGTCGTCGCTACCGCGACGACGTCCGCCTCGACTCGCGTAACCCTAAGATAGACAGGGTGGCGGTGGTGTCACGTGCTCGTCTCGGTGTCCGTCGTCGCTACCGCGACGACGTCCGCCTCGACTCGCGTAACACTAAGATAGCCAGGGTGGCAGTGGTGTCACGTGCTCGTCTAGGCGTCTGTCGTCGCTACCGCGACGACGTCCGCCTCGACTCGCGTAACCCTAGGATAAACAGGGTGGCGGTGGTGTCACGTGCTCGTCTCGGCGTCCGTCGTCGCTACCGCGACGACGTCCGCCTCGACTCGCATAACCCTAAGTTAGACAGGGTGGCGGTGGTGTCACGTGCTCGTCTCGGCGTCCGCCGACGCTACCGCGACGACGTCCGCCTCGACTCGCCTAACCCTAAGATAGACAGGGTGGCAGTGGTGTCACGTGCTCGTCTCGGCGTCCGTCGTCGCTACCGCGACGACGTCCGCCTTGACTCGCGTAAACCTAAGATAGACAGGGTGGCGGTGTTGTCACGTGCTCGTCTCGGCGTCCGTCGTCGCTACCGCGACGACGTCCGCCTCGACTCGCTTAACCCTAAGTTATACAGGGTAGCGGTGGTGTCACGTGCTCGTCTCGGCGTCCGTCGTCGCTACCGCGACGACGTCCGCCTCGACTCGCGTAACGCTAAGATAGACAGGGTGGCGGTGGTGTCACGTGCTCGTCTCGTCGTCCGTCGTCGCTACCGCGACGACGTTCGCCTCGACTCGCGTAACGCTAAGATAGATAGGGTGGCGGTGGTGTCACGTGCTCATCTCGGCGTCCGTCGTCGCTACCGCAAAGACGTCCGCCTCGACTCGCGTAACCCTAAGTTAGACAGGGTGGCAGTGGTGTCACGTGCTCGTTTCGACGTCTGCCTCGACTCGCGTAACCCTAAGTTAGACAGGGTGGCGGTGGTGTCACGTGCTCGTCTCGGCGTCGGTCGTCGCTACCGCGACGACGTCCGCCTCGACTCGCTAACCCTAAGTTAAATAGGGTGGCGGTGAAGTCACGTGCTCGTCTCGGCATCCGTCATCGCTACCGCGACGACGTCAGCCTCGACTCGCGTAACCCTAATTTAGACAGGGTGGCGGTGGTGTCACGTGCTCGTCTCGGCGTCCGTCGTCGCTACCGCGACGACGTCCGCCTCGACACGCGTAACCCTAAGTTAGACAGGGTGGCGGTGGTGTCGCGTGCTCGTCTCGGCGTCCGTCGTCGCTACCGCGACGACGTCCGCCTCGACTCGCGTAACCCTAAGATAGACAGGGTGGCGGTGGTGTCACGTGCTGGTCTCGGTGTCCGTCGTCGCTACCGCGACGACGTCCGCCTCGACTAGCGTAACCCTAGGATAAACAGGGTTTCGGTGGTGTCACGTGCTCGTCTCGGCGTCCGTCGTCGCTACCGCGATGACGTCCGCCTCGACTTGCGTAACCCTAAGTTAGACAGGGTGGCAGTGGTGTCACGTGCTCGTCTCGGCATCCGTCGTCGCTACCGCGATGACGTCTGCCTCGACTCGCGTAACCCTAAGTTAGCCAGGGTGGCAGTGTTGTCACGTGCTCGTCTCGGCGTCCGTCGTCGCTACGGCGACGACGTCCGCCTCGACTCGCGTAACCCTAAGATAGACAGGGTGGCAGTGGTGTCACGTGCTCGTCTCGGCGTCCGTCGTCGCTACCGCAAAGACGTCCGCCTCGACTCGCGTAACCCTAAGTTAGACAGGGTGGCAGTGGTGTCACGTGCTCGTTTCGACGTCTGCCTCGACTCGCGTAACCCTAAGTTAGACAGGGTGGTGGTGGTGTCACGTGCTCGTCTCGGCGTCCGTCGTCGCTACCGCAAAGACGTCCGCCTCGACTCGCGTAACCCTAATTTAGACAGGGTGGCGGTGGTGTCACGTGCTCGTCTCGGCGTCCGTCGTCGCTACCGCGACGACGTCCGCCTCGACACGCGTAACCCTAAGTTAGACAGGGTGGCGGTGGTGTCGCGTGCTCGTCTCGGCGTCCGTCGTCGTTACCGCGACGACGTCCGCCTCGACTCGCGTAACCCTAAGATAGACAGGGTGGCGGTGGTGTCACGTGCTGGTCTCGGTGTCCGTCGTCTCTACCGCGACGACGTCCGCCTCGACTAGCGTAACCCTAGGATAAACAGGGTTTCGGTGGTGTCACGTGCTCGTCTCGGCGTCCGTCGTCGCTACCGCGATGACGTCCGCCTCGACTTGCGTAACCCTAAGTTAGACAGGGTGGCAGTGGTGTCACGTGCTCGTCTCGGCATCCGTCGTCGCTACCGCGACGACGTCTGCCTCGACTCGCGTAACCCTAAGTTAGCCAGGGTGGCAGTGTTGTCACGTGCTCGTCTCGGCGTCCGTCGTCGCTACCGCGACGACGTCCGCCTCGACTCGCGTAACCCTAAGATAGACAGGGTGGCAGTGGTGTCACGTGCTCGTTTCGATGTCTGCCTCGACTCGCGTAACCCTAAGTTAGACAGGGTGGCGGTGGTGTCACGAGCTCGTCTCGGCGTCCGTCGTCGCTACCGCGATGACGTCCGCCTCGACTCGCGTAACGCTAAGATATACAGGGTGGCGGTGGTGTCACGTGCTCGCCTCAGCATCCGTCATCGCTACCGCGACGACGTCAGCCTCGACTCGCGTAACCCTAATTTAGACAGGGTGGCGGTGGTGTCACGTGCTCGTCTCGGCGTCCATCGTCGCTACCGCGACGACGTCCGCCTCGACACGCGTAACCCTAAGTTAGACAGGGTGGCGGTGGTGTTGCGTGCTTGTCTCGGCGTCCGTCGTCGCTACCGCGACGACGTCCGCCTCGACTCGCGTAACCCTAAGATAGACAGGGTGGCGGTGGTGTCACGTGCTCGTCTCGGTGTCCGTCGTCGCTACCGCGACGACGTCCGCCTCGACTCGCGTAACACTAAGATAGCCAGGGTGGCAGTGGTGTCACGTGCTCGTCTAGGCGTCTGTCGTCGCTACCGCGACGACGTCCGCCTCGACTCGCGTAACCCTAGGATAAACAGGGTGGCGGTGGTGTCACGTGCTCGTCTCGGCGTCCGTCGTCGCTACCGCGACGACGTCCGCCTCGACTCGCATAACCCTAAGTTAGACAGGGTGGCGGTGGTGTCACGTGCTCGTCTCGGCGTCCGCCGACGCTACCGCGACGACGTCCGCCTCGACTCGCCTAACCCTAAGATAGACAGGGTGGCAGTGGTGTCACGTGCTCGTCTCGGCGTCCGTCGTCGCTACTGCGACGACGTCCGCCTTGACTCGCGTAAACCTAAGATAGACAGGGTGGCGGTGTTGTCACGTGCTCGTCTCGGCGTCCGTCGTCGCTACCGCGACGACGTCCGCCTCGACTCGCTTAACCCTAAGTTATACAGGGTAGCGGTGGTGTCACGTGCTCGTCTCGGCGTCCGTCGTCGCTACCGCGACGACGTCCGCCTCGACTCGCGTAACACTAAGATAGCCAGGGTGGCAGTGGTGTCACGTGCTCGTCTAGGCGTCTGTCGTCGCTACCGCGACGACGTCCGCCTCGACTCGCGTAACCCTAGGATAAACAGGGTGGCGGTGGTGTCACGTGCTCGTCTCGGCGTCCGTCGTCGCTACCGCGACGACGTCCGCCTCGACTCGCATAACCCTAAGTTAGACAGGGTGGCGGTGGTGTCACGTGCTCGTCTCGGCGTCCGCCGACGCTACCGCGACGACGTCCGCCTCGACTCGCCTAACCCTAAGATAGACA
This sequence comes from Elymus sibiricus, assembly GCA_039707655.1. Lineage (NCBI taxonomy): Eukaryota > Viridiplantae > Streptophyta > Magnoliopsida > Poales > Poaceae > Elymus > Elymus sibiricus. The sequence goes on along the minus strand of CM077676.1, from coordinate 192,222,672 downwards.
GGGTGGCAGTGGTGTCACGTGCTCGTCTCGGCGTCCGTCGTCGCTACCGCGACGACGTCCGCCTTGACTCGCGTAAACCTAAGATAGACAGGGTGGCGGTGTTGTCACGTGCTCGTCTCGGCGTCCGTCGTCGCTACCGCGACGACGTCCGCCTCGACTCGCTTAACCCTAAGTTATACAGGGTAGTGGTGGTGTCACGTGCTCGTCTCGGCGTCCGTCGTCGCTACCGCGACGACGTCCGCCTCGACTCGCGTAACACTAAGATAGCCAGGGTGGCAGTGGTGTCACGTGCTCGTCTAGGCGTCTGTCGTCGCTACCGCGACGACGTCCGCCTCGACTCGCGTAACCCTAGGATAAACAGGGTGGCGGTGGTGTCACGTGCTCGTCTCGGCGTCCGTCGTCGCTACCGCGACGACGTCCGCCTCGACTCGCATAACCCTAAGTTAGACAGGGTGGCGGTGGTGTCACGTGCTCGTCTCGGCGTCCGCCGACGCTACCGCGACGACGTCCGCCTCGACTCGCCTAACCCTAAGATAGACAGGGTGGCAGTGGTGTCACGTGCTCGTCTCGGCGTCCGTCGTCGCTACCGCGACGACGTCCGCCTTGACTCGCGTAAACCTAAGATAGACAGGGTGGCGGTGTTGTCACGTGCTCGTCTCGGCGTCCGTCGTCGCTACCGCGACAACGTCCGCCTCGACTCGCTTAACCCTAAGTTATACAGGGTAGCGGTGGTGTCACGTGCTCGTCTCGGCGTCCGTCGTCGCTACCGCGACGACGTCCGCCTCGACTCGCGTAACGCTAAGATAGACAGGGTGGCGGTGGTGTCACGTGCTCGTCTCGTCGTCCGTCGTCGCTACTGCGACGACGTTCGCCTCGACTCGCGTAACGCTAAGATAGATAGGGTGGCGGTGGTGTCACGTGCTCATCTCGGCGTCCGTCGTCGCTACCGCAAAGACGTCCGCCTCGACTCGCGTAACCCTAAGTTAGACAGGGTGGCAGTGGTGTCACGTGCTCGTTTCGACGTCTGCCTCGACTCGCGTAACCCTAAGTTAGACAGGGTGGCGGTGGTGTCACGTGCTCGTCTCGGCGTCGGTCGTCGCTACCGCGACGACGTCCGCCTCGACTCGCTAACCCTAAGTTAAATAGGGTGGCGGTGAAGTCACGTGCTCGTCTCGGCATCCGTCATCGCTACCGCGACGACGTCAGCCTCGACTCGCGTAACCCTAATTTAGACAGGGTGGCGGTGGTGTCACGTGCTCGTCTCGGCGTCCGTCGTCGCTACCGCGACGACGTCCGCCTCGACACGCGTAACCCTAAGTTAGACAGGGTGGCGGTGGTGTCGCGTGCTCGTCTCGGCGTCCGTCGTCGCTACCGCGACGACGTCCGCCTCGACTCGCGTAACCCTAAGATAGACAGGGTGGCGGTGGTGTCACGTGCTGGTCTCGGTGTCCGTCGTCGCTACCGCGACGACGTCCGCCTCGACTAGCGTAACCCTAGGATAAATAGGGTTTCGGTGGTGTCACGTGCTCGTCTCGGCGTCCGTCGTCGCTACCGCGATGACGTCCGCCTCGACTTGCGTAACCCTAAGTTAGACAGGGTGGCAGTGGTGTCACGTGCTCGTCTCGGCATCCGTCGTCGCTACCGCGATGACGTCTGCCTCGACTCGCGTAACCCTAAGTTAGCCAGGGTGGCAGTGTTGTCACGTGCTCGTCTCGGCGTCCGTCGTCGCTACGGCGACGACGTCCGCCTCGACACGCGTAACCCTAAGATAGACAGGGTGGCGGTGGTGTCACGTGCTCGTCTCGGTGTCCGTCGTCGCTACCGCGACGACGTCCGCCTCGACTCGCGTAACACTAAGATAGACAGGGTGGCAGTGGTGTCACGTGCTCGTCTAGGCGTCTGTCGTCGCTACCGCGACGACGTCCGCCTCGACTCGCGTAACCCTAGGATAAACAGGGTGGCGGTGGTGTCACGTGCTCGTCTCGGCGTCCGTCGTCGCTACCGCGACGACGTCCGCCTCGACTCGCATAACCCTAAGTTAGACAGGGTGGCGGTGGTGTCACGTGCTCGTCTCGGCGTCCGCCGACGCTACCGCGACGACGTCCGCCTCGACTCGCCTAACCCTAAGATAGACAGGGTGGCAGTGGTGTCACGTGCTCGTCTCGGCGTCCGTCGTCGCTACTGCGACGACGTCCGCCTTGACTCGCGTAAACCTAAGATAGACAGGGTGGCGGTGTTGTCACGTGCTCGTCTCGGCGTCCGTCGTCGCTACCGCGACGACGTCCGCCTCGACTCGCTTAACCCTAAGTTATACAGGGTAGCGGTGGTGTCACGTGCTCGTCTCGGCGTCCGTCGTCGCTACCGCGACGACGTCCGCCTCGACTCGCGTAACACTAAGATAGCCAGGGTGGCAGTGGTGTCACGTGCTCGTCTAGGCGTCTGTCGTCGCTACCGCGACGACGTCCGCCTCGACTCGCGTAACCCTAGGATAAACAGGGTGGCGGTGGTGTCACGTGCTCGTCTCGGCGTCCGTCGTCGCTACCGCGACGACGTCCGCCTCGACTCGCATAACCCTAAGTTAGACAGGGTGGCGGTGGTGTCACGTGCTCGTCTCGGCGTCCGCCGACGCTACCGCGACGACGTCCGCCTCGACTCGCCTAACCCTAAGATAGACAGGGTGGCAGTGGTGTCACGTGCTCGTCTCGGCGTCCGTCGTCGCTACCGCGACGACGTCCGCCTTGACTCGCGTAAACCTAAGATAGACAGGGTGGCGGTGTTGTCACGTGCTCGTCTCGGCGTCCGTCGTCGCTACCGCGACGACGTCCGCCTCGACTCGCTTAACCCTAAGTTATACAGGGTAGTGGTGGTGTCACGTGCTCGTCTCGGCGTCCGTCGTCGCTACCGCGACGACGTCCGCCTCGACTCGCGTAACACTAAGATAGCCAGGGTGGCAGTGGTGTCACGTGCTCGTCTAGGCGTCTGTCGTCGCTACCGCGACGACGTCCGCCTCGACTCGCGTAACCCTAGGATAAACAGGGTGGCGGTGGTGTCACGTGCTCGTCTCGGCGTCCGTCGTCGCTACCGCGACGACGTCCGCCTCGACTCGCATAACCCTAAGTTAGACAGGGTGGCGGTGGTGTCACGTGCTCGTCTCGGCGTCCGCCGACGCTACCGCGACGACGTCCGCCTCGACTCGCCTAACCCTAAGATAGACAGGGTGGCAGTGGTGTCACGTGCTCGTCTCGGCGTCCGTCGTCGCTACCGCGACGACGTCCGCCTTGACTCGCGTAAACCTAAGATAGACAGGGTGGCGGTGTTGTCACGTGCTCGTCTCGGCGTCCGTCGTCGCTACCGCGACAACGTCCGCCTCGACTCGCTTAACCCTAAGTTATACAGGGTAGCGGTGGTGTCACGTGCTCGTCTCGGCGTCCGTCGTCGCTACCGCGACGACGTCCGCCTCGACTCGCGTAACGCTAAGATAGACAGGGTGGCGGTGGTGTCACGTGCTCGTCTCGTCGTCCGTCGTCGCTACTGCGACGACGTTCGCCTCGACTCGCGTAACGCTAAGATAGATAGGGTGGCGGTGGTGTCACGTGCTCATCTCGGCGTCCGTCGTCGCTACCGCAAAGACGTCCGCCTCGACTCGCGTAACCCTAAGTTAGACAGGGTGGCAGTGGTGTCACGTGCTCGTTTCGACGTCTGCCTCGACTCGCGTAACCCTAAGTTAGACAGGGTGGCGGTGGTGTCACGTGCTCGTCTCGGCGTCGGTCGTCGCTACCGCGACGACGTCCGCCTCGACTCGCTAACCCTAAGTTAAATAGGGTGGCGGTGAAGTCACGTGCTCGTCTCGGCATCCGTCATCGCTACCGCGACGACGTCAGCCTCGACTCGCGTAACCCTAATTTAGACAGGGTGGCGGTGGTGTCACGTGCTCGTCTCGGCGTCCGTCGTCGCTACCGCGACGACGTCCGCCTCGACACGCGTAACCCTAAGTTAGACAGGGTGGCGGTGGTGTCGCGTGCTCGTCTCGGCGTCCGTCGTCGCTACCGCGACGACGTCCGCCTCGACTCGCGTAACCCTAAGATAGACAGGGTGGCGGTGGTGTCACGTGCTGGTCTCGGTGTCCGTCGTCGCTACCGCGACGACGTCCGCCTCGACTAGCGTAACCCTAGGATAAATAGGGTTTCGGTGGTGTCACGTGCTCGTCTCGGCGTCCGTCGTCGCTACCGCGATGACGTCCGCCTCGACTTGCGTAACCCTAAGTTAGACAGGGTGGCAGTGGTGTCACGTGCTCGTCTCGGCATCCGTCGTCGCTACCGCGATGACGTCTGCCTCGACTCGCGTAACCCTAAGTTAGCCAGGGTGGCAGTGTTGTCACGTGCTCGTCTCGGCGTCCGTCGTCGCTACGGCGACGACGTCCGCCTCGACACGCGTAACCCTAAGATAGACAGGGTGGCGGTGGTGTCACGTGCTCGTCTCGGTGTCCGTCGTCGCTACCGCGACGACGTCCGCCTCGACTCGCGTAACACTAAGATAGCCAGGGTGGCAGTGGTGTCACGTGCTCGTCTAGGCGTCTGTCGTCGCTACCGCGACGACGTCCGCCTCGACTCGCGTAACCCTAGGATAAACAGGGTGGCGGTGGTGTCACGTGCTCGTCTCGGCGTCCGTCGTCGCTACCGCGACGACGTCCGCCTCGACTCGCATAACCCTAAGTTAGACAGGGTGGCGGTGGTGTCACGTGCTCGTCTCGGCGTCCGCCGACGCTACCGCGACGACGTCCGCCTCGACTCGCCTAACCCTAAGATAGACAGGGTGGCAGTGGTGTCACGTGCTCGTCTCGGCGTCCGTCGTCGCTACTGCGACGACGTCCGCCTTGACTCGCGTAAACCTAAGATAGACAGGGTGGCGGTGTTGTCACGTGCTCGTCTCGGCGTCCGTCGTCGCTACCGCGACGACGTCCGCCTCGACTCGCTTAACCCTAAGTTATACAGGGTAGCGGTGGTGTCACGTGCTCGTCTCGGCGTCCGTCGTCGCTACCGCGACGACGTCCGCCTCGACTCGCGTAACACTAAGATAGCCAGGGTGGCAGTGGTGTCACGTGCTCGTCTAGGCGTCTGTCGTCGCTACCGCGACGACGTCCGCCTCGACTCGCGTAACCCTAGGATAAACAGGGTGGCGGTGGTGTCACGTGCTCGTCTCGGCGTCCGTCGTCGCTACCGCGACGACGTCCGCCTCGACTCGCATATCCCTAAGTTAGACAGGGTGGCGGTGGTGTCACGTGCTCGTCTCGGCGTCCGCCGATGCTACCGCGACGACGTCCGCCTCGACTCGCCTAACCCTAAGATAGACAGGGTGGCAGTGGTGTCACGTGCTCGTCTCGGCGTCCGTCGTCGCTACCGCGACGACGTCCGCCTTGACTCGCGTAAACCTAAGATAGACAGGGTGGCGGTGTTGTCACGTGCTCGTCTCGGCGTCCGTCGTCGCTACCGCGACGACGTCCGCCTCGACTCGCTTAACCCTAAGTTATACAGGGTAGTGGTGGTGTCACGTGCTCGTCTCGGCGTCCGTCGTCGCTACCGCGACGACGTCCGCCTCGACTCGCGTAACACTAAGATAGCCAGGGTGGCAGTGGTGTCACGTGCTCGTCTAGGCGTCTGTCGTCGCTACCGCGACGACGTCCGCCTCGACTCGCGTAACCCTAGGATAAACAGGGTGGCGGTGGTGTCACGTGCTCGTCTCGGCGTCCGTCGTCGCTACCGCGACGACGTCCGCCTCGACTCGCATAACCCTAAGTTAGACAGGGTGGCGGTGGTGTCACGTGCTCGTCTCGGCGTCCGCCGACGCTACCGCGACGACGTCCGCCTCGACTCGCCTAACCCTAAGATAGACAGGGTGGCAGTGGTGTCACGTGCTCGTCTCGGCGTCCGTCGTCGCTACCGCGACGACGTCCGCCTTGACTCGCGTAAACCTAAGATAGACAGGGTGGCGGTGTTGTCACGTGCTCGTCTCGGCGTCCGTCGTCGCTACCGCGACGACGTCCGCCTCGACTCGCTTAACCCTAAGTTATACAGGGTAGCGGTGGTGTCACGTGCTCGTCTCGGCGTCCGTCGTCGCTACCGCGACGACGTCCGCCTCGACTCGCGTAACGCTAAGATAGACAGGGTGGCGGTGGTGTCACGTGCTCGTCTCGTCGTCCGTCGTCGCTACTGCGACGACGTTCGCCTCGACTCGCGTAACGCTAAGATAGATAGGGTGGCGGTGGTGTCACGTGCTCATCTCGGCGTCCGTCGTCGCTACCGCAAAGACGTCCGCCTCGACTCGCGTAACCCTAAGTTAGACAGGGTGGCAGTGGTGTCACGTGCTCGTTTCGACGTCTGCCTCGACTCGCGTAACCCTAAGTTAGACAGGGTGGCGGTGGTGTCACGTGCTCGTCTCGGCGTCGGTCGTCGCTACCGCGACGACGTCCGCCTCGACTCGCTAACCCTAAGTTAAATAGGGTGGCGGTGAAGTCACGTGCTCGTCTCGGCATCCGTCATCGCTACCGCGACGACGTCAGCCTCGACTCGCGTAACCCTAATTTAGACAGGGTGGCGGTGGTGTCACGTGCTCGTCTCGGCGTCCGTCGTCGCTACCGCGACGACGTCCGCCTCGACACGCGTAACCCTAAGTTAGACAGGGTGGCGGTGGTGTCGCGTGCTCGTCTCGGCGTCCGTCGTCGCTACCGCGACGACGTCCGCCTCGACTCGCGTAACCCTAAGATAGACAGGGTGGCGGTGGTGTCACGTGCTGGTCTCGGTGTCCGTCGTCGCTACCGCGACGACGTCCGCCTCGACTAGCGTAACCCTAGGATAAACAGGGTTTCGGTGGTGTCACGTGCTCGTCTCGGCGTCCGTCGTCGCTACCGCGATGACGTCCGCCTCGACTTGCGTAACCCTAAGTTAGACAGGGTGGCAGTGGTGTCACGTGCTCGTCTCGGCATCCGTCGTCGCTACCGCGATGACGTCTGCCTCGACTCGCGTAACCCTAAGTTAGCCAGGGTGGCAGTGTTGTCACGTGCTCGTCTCGGCGTCCGTCGTCGCTACGGCGACGACGTCCGCCTCGACTCGCGTAACCCTAAGATAGACAGGGTGGCAGTGGTGTCACGTGCTCGTCTCGGCGTCCGTCGTCGCTACCGCAAAGACGTCCGCCTCGACTCGCGTAACCCTAAGTTAGACAGGGTGGCAGTGGTGTCACGTGCTCGTTTCGACGTCTGCCTCGACTCGCGTAACCCTAAGTTAGACAGGGTGGTGGTGGTGTCACGTGCTCGTCTCGGCGTCCGTCGTCGCTACCGCAAAGACGTCCGCCTCGACTCGCGTAACCCTAATTTAGACAGGGTGGCGGTGGTGTCACGTGCTCGTCTCGGCGTCCGTCGTCGCTACCGCGACGACGTCCGCCTCGACACGCGTAACCCTAAGTTAGACAGGGTGGCGGTGGTGTCGCGTGCTCGTCTCGGCGTCCGTCGTCGTTACCGCGACGACGTCCGCCTCGACTCGCGTAACCCTAAGATAGACAGGGTGGCGGTGGTGTCACGTGCTGGTCTCGGTGTCCGTCGTCTCTACCGCGACGACGTCCGCCTCGACTAGCGTAACCCTAGGATAAACAGGGTTTCGGTGGTGTCACGTGCTCGTCTCGGCGTCCGTCGTCGCTACCGCGATGACGTCCGCCTCGACTTGCGTAACCCTAAGTTAGACAGGGTGGCAGTGGTGTCACGTGCTCGTCTCGGCATCCGTCGTCGCTACCGCGACGACGTCTGCCTCGACTCGCGTAACCCTAAGTTAGCCAGGGTGGCAGTGTTGTCACGTGCTCGTCTCGGCGTCCGTCGTCGCTACCGCGACGACGTCCGCCTCGACTCGCGTAACCCTAAGATAGACAGGGTGGCAGTGGTGTCACGTGCTCGTTTCGATGTCTGCCTCGACTCGCGTAACCCTAAGTTAGACAGGGTGGCGGTGGTGTCACGAGCTCGTCTCGGCGTCCGTCGTCGCTACCGCGATGACGTCCGCCTCGACTCGCGTAACGCTAAGATATACAGGGTGGCGGTGGTGTCACGTGCTCGCCTCAGCATCCGTCATCGCTACCGCGACGACGTCAGCCTCGACTCGCGTAACCCTAATTTAGACAGGGTGGCGGTGGTGTCACGTGCTCGTCTCGGCGTCCATCGTCGCTACCGCGACGACGTCCGCCTCGACACGCGTAACCCTAAGTTAGACAGGGTGGCGGTGGTGTTGCGTGCTTGTCTCGGCGTCCGTCGTCGCTACCGCGACGACGTCCGCCTCGACTCGCGTAACCCTAAGATAGACAGGGTGGCGGTGGTGTCACGTGCTCGTCTCGGTGTCCGTCGTCGCTACCGCGACGACGTCCGCCTCGACTCGCGTAACACTAAGATAGCCAGGGTGGCAGTGGTGTCACGTGCTCGTCTAGGCGTCTGTCGTCGCTACCGCGACGACGTCCGCCTCGACTCGCGTAACCCTAGGATAAACAGGGTGGCGGTGGTGTCACGTGCTCGTCTCGGCGTCCGTCGTCGCTACCGCGACGACGTCCGCCTCGACTCGCATAACCCTAAGTTAGACAGGGTGGCGGTGGTGTCACGTGCTCGTCTCGGCGTCCGCCGACGCTACCGCGACGACGTCCGCCTCGACTCGCCTAACCCTAAGATAGACAGGGTGGCAGTGGTGTCACGTGCTCGTCTCGGCGTCCGTCGTCGCTACTGCGACGACGTCCGCCTTGACTCGCGTAAACCTAAGATAGACAGGGTGGCGGTGTTGTCACGTGCTCGTCTCGGCGTCCGTCGTCGCTACCGCGACGACGTCCGCCTCGACTCGCTTAACCCTAAGTTATACAGGGTACCGGTGGTGTCACGTGCTCGTCTCGGCGTCCGTCGTCGCTACCGCGACGACGTCCGCCTCGACTCGCGTAACACTAAGATAGCCAGGGTGGCAGTGGTGTCACGTGCTCGTCTAGGCGTCTGTCGTCGCTACCGCGACGACGTCCGCCTCGACTCGCGTAACCCTAGGATAAACAGGGTGGCGGTGGTGTCACGTGCTCGTCTCGGCGTCCGTCGTCGCTACCGCGACGACGTCCGCCTCGACTCGCATAACCCTAAGTTAGACAGGGTGGCGGTGGTGTCACGTGCTCGTCTCGGCGTCCGCCGACGCTACCGCGACGACGTCCGCCTCGACTCGCCTAACCCTAAGATAGACAGGGTGGCAGTGGTGTCACGTGCTCGTCTCGGCGTCCGTCGTCGCTACCGCGACGACGTCCGCCTTGACTCGCGTAAACCTAAGATAGACAGGGTGGCGGTGTTGTCACGTGCTCGTCTCGGCGTCCGTCGTCGCTACCGCGACGACGTCCGCCTCGACTCGCTTAACCCTAAGTTATACAGGGTAGCGGTGGTGTCACGTGCTCGTCTCGGCGTCCGTCGTCGCTACCGCGACGACGTCCGCCTCGACTCGCGTAACGCTAAGATATACAGGGTGGCGGTGGTGTCACGTGCTCGCCTCAGCATCCGTCATCGCTACCGCGACGACGTCAGCCTCGACTCGCGTAACCCTAATTTAGACAGGGTGGCGGTGGTGTCACGTGCTCGTCTCGGCGTCCATCGTCGCTACCGCGACGACGTCCGCCTCGACACGCGTAACCCTAAGTTAGACAGGGTGGCGGTGGTGTTGCGTGCTTGTCTCGGCGTCCGTCGTCGCTACCGCGACGACGTCCGCCTCGACTCGCGTAACCCTAAGATAGACAGGGTGGCGGTGGTGTCACGTGCTCGTCTCGGTGTCCGTCGTCGCTACCGCGACGACGTCCGCCTCGACTCGCGTAACACTAAGATAGCCAGGGTGGCAGTGGTGTCACGTGCTCGTCTAGGCGTCTGTCGTCGCTACCGCGACGACGTCCGCCTCGACTCGCGTAACCCTAGGATAAACAGGGTGGCGGTGGTGTCACGTGCTCGTCTCGGCGTCCGTCGTCGCTACCGCGACGACGTCCGCCTCGACTCGCATAACCCTAAGTTAGACAGGGTGGCGGTGGTGTCACGTGCTCGTCTCGGCGTCCGCCGACGCTACCGCGACGACGTCCGCCTCGACTCGCCTAACCCTAAGATAGACAGGGTGGCAGTGGTGTCACGTGCTCGTCTCGGCGTCCGTCGTCGCTACTGCGACGACGTCCGCCTTGACTCGCGTAAACCTAAGATAGACAGGGTGGCGGTGTTGTCACGTGCTCGTCTCGGCGTCCGTCGTCGCTACCGCGACGACGTCCGCCTCGACTCGCTTAACCCTAAGTTATACAGGGTACCGGTGGTGTCACGTGCTCGTCTCGGCGTCCGTCGTCGCTACCGCGACGACGTCCGCCTCGACTCGCGTAACACTAAGATAGCCAGGGTGGCAGTGGTGTCACGTGCTCGTCTAGGCGTCTGTCGTCGCTACCGCGACGACGTCCGCCTCGACTCGCGTAACCCTAGGATAAACAGGGTGGCGGTGGTGTCACGTGCTCGTCTCGGCGTCCGTCGTCGCTACCGCGACGACGTCCGCCTCGACTCGCATAACCCTAAGTTAGACAGGGTGGCGGTGGTGTCACGTGCTCGTCTCGGCGTCCGCCGACGCTACCGCGACGACGTCCGCCTCGACTCGCCTAACCCTAAGATAGACAGGGTGGCAGTGGTGTCACGTGCTCGTCTCGGCGTCCGTCGTCGCTACCGCGACGACGTCCGCCTTGACTCGCGTAAACCTAAGATAGACAGGGTGGCGGTGTTGTCACGTGCTCGTCTCGGCGTCCGTCGTCGCTACCGCGACGACGTCCGCCTCGACTCGCTTAACCCTAAGTTATACAGGGTAGCGGTGGTGTCACGTGCTCGTCTCGGCGTCCGTCGTCGCTACCGCGACGACGTCCGCCTCGACTCGCGTAACGCTAAGATAGACAGGGTGGCGGTGGTGTCACGTGCTCGTCTCGTCGTCCGTCGTCGCTACCGCGACGACGTTCGCCTCGACTCGCGTAACGCTAAGATAGATAGGGTGGCGGTGGTGTCACGTGCTCATCTCGGCGTCCGTCGTCGCTACCGCAAAGACGTCCGCCTCGACTCGCGTAACCCTAAGTTAGACAGGGTGGCAGTGGTGTCACGTGCTCGTTTCGACGTCTGCCTCGACTCGCGTAACCCTAAGTTAGACAGGGTGGCGGTGGTGTCACGTGCTCGTCTCGGCGTCGGTCGTCGCTACCGCGACGACGTCCGCCTCGACTCGCTAACCCTAAGTTAAATAGGGTGGCGGTGAAGTCACGTGCTCGTCTCGGCATCCGTCATCGCTACCGCGACGACGTCAGCCTCGACTCGCGTAACCCTAATTTAGACAGGGTGGCGGTGGTGTCACGTGCTCGTCTCGGCGTCCGTCGTCGCTACCGCGACGACGTCCGCCTCGACACGCGTAACCCTAAGTTAGACAGGGTGGCGGTGGTGTCGCGTGCTCGTCTCGGCGTCCGTCGTCGCTACCGCGACGACGTCCGCCTCGACTCGCGTAACCCTAAGATAGACAGGGTGGCGGTGGTGTCACGTGCTGGTCTCGGTGTCCGTCGTCGCTACCGCGACGACGTCCACCTCGACTAGCGTAACCCTAGGATAAACAGGGTTTCGGTGGTGTCACGTGCTCGTCTCGGCGTCCGTCGTCGCTACCGCGATGACGTCCGCCTCGACTTGCGTAACCCTAAGTTAGACAGGGTGGCAGTGGTGTCACGTGCTCGTCTCGGCATCCGTCGTCGCTACCGCGATGACGTCTGCCTCGACTCGCGTAACCCTAAGTTAGCCAGGGTGGCAGTGTTGTCACGTGCTCGTCTCGGCGTCCGTCGTCGCTACGGCGACGACGTCCGCCTCGACTCGCGTAACCCTAAGATAGACAGGGTGGCAGTGGTGTCACGTGCTCGTCTCGGCGTCCGTCGTCGCTACCGCAAAGACGTCCGCCTCGACTCGCGTAACCCTAAGTTAGACAGGGTGGCAGTGGTGTCACGTGCTCGTTTCGACGTCTGCCTCGACTCGCGTAACCCTAAGTTAGACAGGGTGGTGGTGGTGTCACGTGCTCGTCTCGGCGTCCGTCGTCGCTACCGCAAAGACGTCCGCCTCGACTCGCGTAACCCTAATTTAGACAGGGTGGCGGTGGTGTCACGTGCTCGTCTCGGCGTCCGTCGTCGCTACCGCGACGACGTCCGCCTCGACACGCGTAACCCTAAGTTAGACAGGGTGGCGGTGGTGTCGCGTGCTGGTCTCGGTGTCCGTCGTCTCTACCGCGACGACGTCCGCCTCGACTAGCGTAACCCTAGGATAAACAGGGTTTCGGTGGTGTCACGTGCTCGTCTCGGCGTCCGTCGTCGCTACCGCGATGACGTCCGCCTCGACTTGCGTAACCCTAAGTTAGACAGGGTGGCAGTGGTGTCACGTGCTCGTCTCGGCATCCGTCGTCGCTACCGCGACGACGTCTGCCTCGACTCGCGTAACCCTAAGTTAGCCAGGGTGGCAGTGTTGTCACGTGCTCGTCTCGGCGTCCGTCGTCGCTACCGCGACGACGTCCGCCTCGACTCGCGTAACCCTAAGATAGACAGGGTGGCAGTGGTGTCACGTGCTCGTTTCGATCTCTGCCTCGACTCGCGTAACCCTAAGTTAGACAGGGTGGCGGTGGTGTCACGAGCTCGTCTCGGCGTCCGTCGTCGCTACCGCGATGACGTCCGCCTCGACTCGCGTAACGCTAAGATATACAGGGTGGCGGTGGTGTCACGTGCTCGCCTCAGCATCCGTCATCGCTACCGCGACGACGTCAGCCTCGACTCGCGTAACCCTAATTTAGACAGGGTGGCGGTGGTGTCACGTGCTCGTCTCGGCGTCCATCGTCGCTACCGCGACGACGTCCGCCTCGACACGCGTAACCCTAAGTTAGACAGGGTGGCGGTGGTGTTGCGTGCTTGTCTCGGCGTCCGTCGTCGCTACCGCGACGACGTCCGCCTCGACTCGCATAACCCTAAGTTAGACAGGGTGGCGGTGGTGTCACGTGCTCGTCTCGGCGTCCGCCGACGCTACCGCGACGACGTCCGCCTCGACTCGCCTAACCCTAAGATAGACAGGGTGGCAGTGGTGTCACGTGCTCGTCTCGGCGTCCGTCGTCGCTACCGCGACGACGTCCGCCTTGACTCGCGTAAACCTAAGATAGACAGGGTGGCGGTGTTGTCACGTGCTCGTCTCGGCGTCCGTCGTCGCTACCGCGACGACGTCCGCCTCGACTCGCTTAACCCTAAGTTATACAGGGTAGCGGTGGTGTCACGTGCTCGTCTCGGCGTCCGTCGTCGCTACCGCGACGACGTCCGCCTCGACTCGCGTAACGCTAAGATAGACAGGGTGGCGGTGGTGTCACGTGCTCGTCTCGTCGTCCGTCGTCGCTACCGCGACGACGTTCGCCTCGACTCGCGTAACGCTAAGATAGATAGGGTGGCGGTGGTGTCACGTGCTCATCTCGGCGTCCGTCGTCGCTACCGCAAAGACGTCCGCCTCGACTCGCGTAACCCTAAGTTAGACAGGGTGGCAGTGGTGTCACGTGCTCGTTTCGACGTCTGCCTCGACTCGCGTAACCCTAAGTTAGACAGGGTGGCGGTGGTGTCACGTGCTCGTCTCGGCGTCGGTCGTCGCTACCGCGACGACGTCCGCCTCGACTCGCTAACCCTAAGTTAAATAGGGTGGCGGTGAAGTCACGTGCTCGTCTCGGCATCCGTCATCGCTACCGCGACGACGTCAGCCTCGACTCGCGTAACCCTAATTTAGACAGGGTGGCGGTGGTGTCACGTGCTCGTCTCGGCGTCCGTCGTCGCTACCGCGACGACGTCCGCCTCGACACGCGTAACCCTAAGTTAGACAGGGTGGCGGTGTTGTCACGTGCTCGTCTCGGCGTCCGTCGTCGCTACCGCGACGACGTCCGCCTCGACTCGCTTAACCCTAAGTTATACAGGGTACCGGTGGTGTCACGTGCTCGTCTCGGCGTCCGTCGTCGCTACCGCGACGACGTCCGCCTCGACTCGCGTAACACTAAGATAGCCAGGGTGGCAGTGGTGTCACGTGCTCGTCTAGGCGTCTGTCGTCGCTACCGCGACGACGTCCGCCTCGACTCGCGTAACCCTAGGATAAACAGGGTGGCGGTGGTGTCACGTGCTCGTCTCGGCGTCCGTCGTCGCTACCGCGACGACGTCCGCCTCGACTCGCATAACCCTAAGTTAGACAGGGTGGCGGTGGTGTCACGTGCTCGTCTCGGCGTCCGCCGACGCTACCGCGACGACGTCCGCCTCGACTCGCCTAACCCTAAGATAGACAGGGTGGCAGTGGTGTCACGTGCTCGTCTCGGCGTCCGTCGTCGCTACCGCGACGACGTCCGCCTTGACTCGCGTAAACCTAAGATAGACAGGGTGGCGGTGTTGTCACGTGCTCGTCTCGGCGTCCGTCGTCGCTACCGCGACGACGTCCGCCTCGACTCGCTTAACCCTAAGTTATACAGGGTAGCGGTGGTGTCACGTGCTCGTCTCGGCGTCCGTCGTCGCTACCGCGACGACGTCCGCCTCGACTCGCGTAACGCTAAGATATACAGGGTGGCGGTGGTGTCACGTGCTCGCCTCAGCATCCGTCATCGCTACCGCGACGACGTCAGCCTCGACTCGCGTAACCCTAATTTAGACAGGGTGGCGGTGGTGTCACGTGCTCGTCTCGGCGTCCATCGTCGCTACCGCGACGACGTCCGCCTCGACACGCGTAACCCTAAGTTAGACAGGGTGGCGGTGGTGTTGCGTGCTTGTCTCGGCGTCCGTCGTCGCTACCGCGACGACGTCCGCCTCGACTCGCGTAACCCTAAGATAGACAGGGTGGCGGTGGTGTCACGTGCTCGTCTCGGTGTCCGTCGTCGCTACCGCGACGACGTCCGCCTCGACTCGCGTAACACTAAGATAGCCAGGGTGGCAGTGGTGTCACGTGCTCGTCTAGGCGTCTGTCGTCGCTACCGCGACGACGTCCGCCTCGACTCGCGTAACCCTAGGATAAACAGGGTGGCGGTGGTGTCACGTGCTCGTCTCGGCGTCCGTCGTCGCTACCGCGACGACGTCCGCCTCGACTCGCATAACCCTAAGTTAGACAGGGTGGCGGTGGTGTCACGTGCTCGTCTCGGCGTCCGCCGACGCTACCGCGACGACGTCCGCCTCGACTCGCCTAACCCTAAGATAGACAGGGTGGCAGTGGTGTCACGTGCTCGTCTCGGCGTCCGTCGTCGCTACTGCGACGACGTCCGCCTTGACTCGCGTAAACCTAAGATAGACAGGGTGGCGGTGTTGTCACGTGCTCGTCTCGGCGTCCGTCGTCGCTACCGCGACGACGTCCGCCTCGACTCGCTTAACCCTAAGTTATACAGGGTACCGGTGGTGTCACGTGCTCGTCTCGGCGTCCGTCGTCGCTACCGCGACGACGTCCGCCTCGACTCGCGTAACACTAAGATAGCCAGGGTGGCAGTGGTGTCACGTGCTCGTCTAGGCGTCTGTCGTCGCTACCGCGACGACGTCCGCCTCGACTCGCGTAACCCTAGGATAAACAGGGTGGCGGTGGTGTCACGTGCTCGTCTCGGCGTCCGTCGTCGCTACCGCGACGACGTCCGCCTCGACTCGCATAACCCTAAGTTAGACAGGGTGGCGGTGGTGTCACGTGCTCGTCTCGGCGTCCGCCGACGCTACCGCGACGACGTCCGCCTCGACTCGCCTAACCCTAAGATAGACAGGGTGGCAGTGGTGTCACGTGCTCGTCTCGGCGTCCGTCGTCGCTACCGCGACGACGTCCGCCTTGACTCGCGTAAACCTAAGATAGACAGGGTGGCGGTGTTGTCACGTGCTCGTCTCGGCGTCCGTCGTCGCTACCGCGACGACGTCCGCCTCGACTCGCTTAACCCTAAGTTATACAGGGTAGCGGTGGTGTCACGTGCTCGTCTCGGCGTCCGTCGTCGCTACCGCGACGACGTCCGCCTCGACTCGCGTAACGCTAAGATAGACAGGGTGGCGGTGGTGTCACGTGCTCGTCTCGTCGTCCGTCGTCGCTACCGCGACGACGTTCGCCTCGACTCGCGTAACGCTAAGATAGATAGGGTGGCGGTGGTGTCACGTGCTCATCTCGGCGTCCGTCGTCGCTACCGCAAAGACGTCCGCCTCGACTCGCGTAACCCTAAGTTAGACAGGGTGGCAGTGGTGTCACGTGCTCGTTTCGACGTCTGCCTCGACTCGCGTAACCCTAAGTTAGACAGGGTGGCGGTGGTGTCACGTGCTCGTCTCGGCGTCGGTCGTCGCTACCGCGACGACGTCCGCCTCGACTCGCTAACCCTAAGTTAAATAGGGTGGCGGTGAAGTCACGTGCTCGTCTCGGCATCCGTCATCGCTACCGCGACGACGTCAGCCTCGACTCGCGTAACCCTAATTTAGACAGGGTGGCGGTGGTGTCACGTGCTCGTCTCGGCGTCCGTCGTCGCTACCGCGACGACGTCCGCCTCGACACGCGTAACCCTAAGTTAGACAGGGTGGCGGTGGTGTCGCGTGCTCGTCTCGGCGTCCGTCGTCGCTACCGCGACGACGTCCGCCTCGACTCGCGTAACCCTAAGATAGACAGGGTGGCGGTGGTGTCACGTGCTGGTCTCGGTGTCCGTCGTCGCTACCGCGACGACGTCCACCTCGACTAGCGTAACCCTAGGATAAACAGGGTTTCGGTGGTGTCACGTGCTCGTCTCGGCGTCCGTCGTCGCTACCGCGATGACGTCCGCCTCGACTTGCGTAACCCTAAGTTAGACAGGGTGGCAGTGGTGTCACGTGCTCGTCTCGGCATCCGTCGTCGCTACCGCGATGACGTCTGCCTCGACTCGCGTAACCCTAAGTTAGCCAGGGTGGCAGTGTTGTCACGTGCTCGTCTCGGCGTCCGTCGTCGCTACGGCGACGACGTCCGCCTCGACTCGCGTAACCCTAAGATAGACAGGGTGGCAGTGGTGTCACGTGCTCGTCTCGGCGTCCGTCGTCGCTACCGCAAAGACGTCCGCCTCGACTCGCGTAACCCTAAGTTAGACAGGGTGGCAGTGGTGTCACGTGCTCGTTTCGACGTCTGCCTCGACTCGCGTAACCCTAAGTTAGACAGGGTGGTGGTGGTGTCACGTGCTCGTCTCGGCGTCCGTCGTCGCTACCGCAAAGACGTCCGCCTCGACTCGCGTAACCCTAATTTAGACAGGGTGGCGGTGGTGTCACGTGCTCGTCTCGGCGTCCGTCGTCGCTACCGCGACGACGTCCGCCTCGACACGCGTAACCCTAAGTTAGACAGGGTGGCGGTGGTGTCGCGTGCTGGTCTCGGTGTCCGTCGTCTCTACCGCGACGACGTCCGCCTCGACTAGCGTAACCCTAGGATAAACAGGGTTTCGGTGGTGTCACGTGCTCGTCTCGGCGTCCGTCGTCGCTACCGCGATGACGTCCGCCTCGACTTGCGTAACCCTAAGTTAGACAGGGTGGCAGTGGTGTCACGTGCTCGTCTCGGCATCCGTCGTCGCTACCGCGACGACGTCTGCCTCGACTCGCGTAACCCTAAGTTAGCCAGGGTGGCAGTGTTGTCACGTGCTCGTCTCGGCGTCCGTCGTCGCTACCGCGACGACGTCCGCCTCGACTCGCGTAACCCTAAGATAGACAGGGTGGCAGTGGTGTCACGTGCTCGTTTCGATCTCTGCCTCGACTCGCGTAACCCTAAGTTAGACAGGGTGGCGGTGGTGTCACGAGCTCGTCTCGGCGTCCGTCGTCGCTACCGCGATGACGTCCGCCTCGACTCGCGTAACGCTAAGATATACAGGGTGGCGGTGGTGTCACGTGCTCGCCTCAGCATCCGTCATCGCTACCGCGACGACGTCAGCCTCGACTCGCGTAACCCTAATTTAGACAGGGTGGCGGTGGTGTCACGTGCTCGTCTCGGCGTCCATCGTCGCTACCGCGACGACGTCCGCCTCGACACGCGTAACCCTAAGTTAGACAGGGTGGCGGTGGTGTTGCGTGCTTGTCTCGGCGTCCGTCGTCGCTACCGCGACGACGTCCGCCTCGACTCGCATAACCCTAAGTTAGACAGGGTGGCGGTGGTGTCACGTGCTCGTCTCGGCGTCCGCCGACGCTACCGCGACGACGTCCGCCTCGACTCGCCTAACCCTAAGATAGACAGGGTGGCAGTGGTGTCACGTGCTCGTCTCGGCGTCCGTCGTCGCTACCGCGACGACGTCCGCCTTGACTCGCGTAAACCTAAGATAGACAGGGTGGCGGTGTTGTCACGTGCTCGTCTCGGCGTCCGTCGTCGCTACCGCGACGACGTCCGCCTCGACTCGCTTAACCCTAAGTTATACAGGGTAGCGGTGGTGTCACGTGCTCGTCTCGGCGTCCGTCGTCGCTACCGCGACGACGTCCGCCTCGACTCGCGTAACGCTAAGATAGACAGGGTGGCGGTGGTGTCACGTGCTCGTCTCGTCGTCCGTCGTCGCTACCGCGACGACGTTCGCCTCGACTCGCGTAACGCTAAGATAGATAGGGTGGCGGTGGTGTCACGTGCTCATCTCGGCGTCCGTCGTCGCTACCGCAAAGACGTCCGCCTCGACTCGCGTAACCCTAAGTTAGACAGGGTGGCAGTGGTGTCACGTGCTCGTTTCGACGTCTGCCTCGACTCGCGTAACCCTAAGTTAGACAGGGTGGCGGTGGTGTCACGTGCTCGTCTCGGCGTCGGTCGTCGCTACCGCGACGACGTCCGCCTCGACTCGCTAACCCTAAGTTAAATAGGGTGGCGGTGAAGTCACGTGCTCGTCTCGGCATCCGTCATCGCTACCGCGACGACGTCAGCCTCGACTCGCGTAACCCTAATTTAGACAGGGTGGCGGTGGTGTCACGTGCTCGTCTCGGCGTCCGTCGTCGCTACCGCGACGACGTCCGCCTCGACACGCGTAACCCTAAGTTAGACAGGGTGGCGGTGGTGTCGCGTGCTCGTCTCGGCGTCCGTCGTCGCTACCGCGACGACGTCCGCCTCGACTCGCGTAACCCTAAGATAGACAGGGTGGCGGTGGTGTCACGTGCTGGTCTCGGTGTCCGTCGTCGCTACCGCGACGACGTCCACCTCGACTAGCGTAACCCTAGGATAAACAGGGTTTCGGTGGTGTCACGTGCTCGTCTCGGCGTCCGTCGTCGCTACCGCGATGACGTCCGCCTCGACTTGCGTAACCCTAAGTTAGACAGGGTGGCAGTGGTGTCACGTGCTCGTCTCGGCATCCGTCGTCGCTACCGCGATGACGTCTGCCTCGACTCGCGTAACCCTAAGTTAGCCAGGGTGGCAGTGTTGTCACGTGCTCGTCTCGGCGTCCGTCGTCGCTACGGCGACGACGTCCGCCTCGACTCGCGTAACCCTAAGATAGACAGGGTGGCAGTGGTGTCACGTGCTCGTCTCGGCGTCCGTCGTCGCTACCGCAAAGACGTCCGCCTCGACTCGCGTAACCCTAAGTTAGACAGGGTGGCAGTGGTGTCACGTGCTCGTTTCGACGTCTGCCTCGACTCGCGTAACCCTAAGTTAGACAGGGTGGTGGTGGTGTCACGTGCTCGTCTCGGCGTCCGTCGTCGCTACCGCAAAGACGTCCGCCTCGACTCGCGTAACCCTAATTTAGACAGGGTGGCGGTGGTGTCACGTGCTCGTCTCGGCGTCCGCCGTCGCTACCGCGACGACGTCCGCCTCGACACGCGTAACCCTAAGTTAGACAGGGTGGCGGTGGTGTCGCGTGCTGGTCTCGGTGTCCGTCGTCTCTACCGCGACGACGTCCGCCTCGACTAGCGTAACCCTAGGATAAACAGGGTTTCGGTGGTGTCACGTGCTCGTCTCGGCGTCCGTCGTCGCTACCGCGATGACGTCCGCCTCGACTTGCGTAACCCTAAGTTAGACAGGGTGGCAGTGGTGTCACGTGCTCGTCTCGGCATCCGTCGTCGCTACCGCGACGACGTCTGCCTCGACTCGCGTAACCCTAAGTTAGCCAGGGTGGCAGTGTTGTCACGTGCTCGTCTCGGCGTCCGTCGTCGCTACCGCGACGACGTCCGCCTCGACTCGCGTAACCCTAAGATAGACAGGGTGGCAGTGGTGTCACGTGCTCGTTTCGATGTCTGCCTCGACTCGCGTAACCCTAAGTTAGACAGGGTGGCGGTGGTGTCACGAGCTCGTCTCGGCGTCCGTCGTCGCTACCGCGATGACGTCCGCCTCGACTCGCGTAACGCTAAGATATACAGGGTGGCGGTGGTGTCACGTGCTCGCCTCAGCATCCGTCATCGCTACCGCGACGACGTCAGCCTCGACTCGCGTAACCCTAATTTAGACAGGGTGGCGGTGGTGTCACGTGCTCGTCTCGGCGTCCATCGTCGCTACCGCGACGACGTCCGCCTCGACACGCGTAACCCTAAGTTAGACAGGGTGGCGGTGGTGTTGCGTGCTTGTCTCGGCGTCCGTCGTCGCTACCGCGACGACGTCCGCCTCGACTCGCGTAACCCTAAGATAGACAGGGTGGCGGTGGTGTCACGTGCTCGTCTCGGTGTCCGTCGTCGCTACCGCGACGACGTCCGCCTCGACTCGCGTAACACTAAGATAGCCAGGGTGGCAGTGGTGTCACGTGCTCGTCTAGGCGTCTGTCGTCGCTACCGCGACGACGTCCGCCTCGACTCGCGTAACCCTAGGATAAACAGGGTGGCGGTGGTGTCACGTGCTCGTCTCGGCGTCCGTCGTCGCTACCGCGACGACGTCCGCCTCGACTCGCATAACCCTAAGTTAGACAGGGTGGCGGTGGTGTCACGTGCTCGTCTCGGCGTCCGCCGACGCTACCGCGACGACGTCCGCCTCGACTCGCCTAACCCTAAGATAGACAGGGTGGCAGTGGTGTCACGTGCTCGTCTCGGCGTCCGTCGTCGCTACCGCGACGACGTCCGCCTTGACTCGCGTAAACCTAAGATAGACAGGGTGGCGGTGTTGTCACGTGCTCGTCTCGGCGTCCGTCGTCGCTACCGCGACGACGTCCGCCTCGACTCGCTTAACCCTAAGTTATACAGGGTAGCGGTGGTGTCACGTGCTCGTCTCGGCGTCCGTCGTCGCTACCGCGACGACGTCCGCCTCGACTCGCGTAACGCTAAGATAGACAGGGTGGCGGTGGTGTCACGTGCTCGTCTCGTCGTCCGTCGTCGCTACCGCGACGACGTTCGCCTCGACTCGCGTAACGCTAAGATAGATAGGGTGGCGGTGGTGTCACGTGCTCATCTCGGCGTCCGTCGTCGCTACCGCAAAGACGTCCGCCTCGACTCGCGTAACCCTAAGTTAGACAGGGTGGCAGTGGTGTCACGTGCTCGTTTCGACGTCTGCCTCGACTCGCGTAACCCTAAGTTAGACAGGGTGGCGGTGGTGTCACGTGCTCGTCTCGGCGTCGGTCGTCGCTACCGCGACGACGTCCGCCTCGACTCGCTAACCCTAAGTTAAATAGGGTGGCGGTGAAGTCACGTGCTCGTCTCGGCATCCGTCATCGCTACCGCGACGACGTCAGCCTCGACTCGCGTAACCCTAATTTAGACAAGGTGGCGGTGGTGTCACGTGCTCGTCTCGGCGTCCGTCGTCGCTACCGCGACGACGTCCGCCTCGACACGCGTAACCCTAAGTTAGACAGGGTGGCGGTGGTGTCGCGTGCTCGTCTCGGCGTCCGTCGTCGCTACCGCGACGACGTCCGCCTCGACTCGCGTAACCCTAAGATAGACAGGGTGGCGGTGGTGTCACGTGCTGGTCTCGGTGTCCGTCGTCGCTACCGCGACGACGTCCGCCTCGACTAGCGTAACCCTAGGATAAACAGGGTTTCGGTGGTGTCACGTGCTCGTCTCGGCGTCCGTCGTCGCTACCGCGATGACGTCCGCCTCGACTTGCGTAACCCTAAGTTAGACAGGGTGGCAGTGGTGTCACGTGCTCGTCTCGGCATCCGTCGTCGCTACCGCGATGACGTCTTCCTCGACTCGCGTAACCCTAAGTTAGCCAGGGTGGCAGTGTTGTCACGTGCTCGTCTCGGCGTCCGTCGTCGCTACCGCGACGACGTCCGCCTCGACTCGCGTAACCCTAAGATAGACAGGGTGGCAGTGGTGTCACGTGCTCGTCTCGGCGTCCGTCGTCGCTACCGCAAAGACGTCCGCCTCGACTCGCGTAACCCTAAGTTAGACAGGGTGGCAGTGGTGTCACGTGCTCGTTTCGACGTCTGCCTCGACTCGCGTAACCCTAAGTTAGACAGGGTGGTGGTGGTGTCACGTGCTCGTCTCGGCGTCCGTCGTCGCTACCGCGATGACGTCCGCCTCGACTCGTGTAACGCTAAGATATACAGGGTGGCGGTGGTGTCACGTGCTCCCCTCGGCATCCGTCATCGCTACCGCGACGACGTTAGCCTCGACTCGCGTATCCCTAATTTAGACAGGGTGGCGGTGGTGTCACGTGCTCGTCTCGGCGTCCGTCGTCGCTACCGCGACGACGTCCGCCTCGACACGCGTAACCCTAAGTTAGACAGGGTGGCCGTGGTGTCGCGTGCTTGTCTCGGCGTCCGTCGTCGCTACCGCGACGACGTCCGCCTCGACTCGCGTAACCCTAAGATAGACAGGGTGGCGGTGGTGTCACGTGCTCGTCTCGGTGTCCGTCGTCGCTACCGCGACGACGTCCGCCTCGACTCGCGTAACACTAAGATAGCCAGGGTGGCAGTGGTGTCACGTGCTCGTCTAGGCGTCTGTCGTCGCTACCGCGACGACGTCCGCCTCGACTCGCGTAACCCTAGGATAAACAGGGTGGCGGTGGTGTCACGTGCTCGTCTCGGCGTCCGTCGTCGCTACCGCGACGACGTCCGCCTCGACTCGCTTAACCCTAAGTTAGACAGGGTGGCGGTGGTGTCACGTGCTCGTGTCGGCGTCCGCCGTCGCTACCGCGACGACGTCCGCCTCGACTCGCCTAACCCTAAGATAGACAGGGTGGCAGTGGTGTCACGTGCTCGTCTCGGCGTCCGTCGTCGCTACCGCGACGACGTCTGCCTTGACTCGCGTAAACCTAAGATAGACAGGGTGGCGGTGTTGTCACGTGCTCGTCTCGGCGTCCGTCGTCGCTACCGCGACGACGTCCGCCTCGACTCGCTTAACCCTAAGTTATACAGGGTAGCGGTGGTGTCACGTGCTCGTCTCGGCGTCCGTCGTCGCTACCGCGACGACGTCCGCCTCGACTCGCGTAACGCTAAGATAGACAGGGTGGCGGTGGTGTCACGTGCTCGTCTCGGCGTCCGTCGTCGCTACCGCGACGACGTTCGCCTCGACTCGCGTAACGCTAAGATAGATAGGGTGGCGGTGGTGTCACGTGCTCATCTCGGCGTCCGTCGTCGCTACCGCAAAGACGTCCGCCTCGACTCGCGTAACCCTAAGTTAGACAGGGTGGCAGTGGTGTCACGTGCTCGTTTCGACGTCTGCCTCGACTCGCGTAACCCTAAGTTAGACAAGGTGGCGGTGGTGTCACGTGCTCGTCTTGGCGTCGGTCGTCGCTACCGCGAGGACGTCCGCCTCGACTCGCTAACCCTAAGTTAAATAGGGTGGCGGTGAAGTCACGTGCTCGTCTCGGCATCCGTCATCGCTACCGCGACGACGTCAGCCTCGACTCGCGTAACCCTAATTTAGACAGGGTGGCGGTGGTGTCACGTGCTCGTCTCGGCGTCCGTCGTCGCTACCGCGACGACGTCCGCCTCGACACGCGTAACCCTAAGTTAGACAGGGTGGCGGTGGTGTCGCGTGCTCGTCTCGGCGTCCGTCGTCGCTACCGCGACGACATCCGCCTCGACTCGCGTAACCCTAAGATAGACAGGGTGGCGGTGGTGTCACGTGCTGGTCTCGGTGTCCGTCGTCGCTACCGCGACGACGTCCGCCTCGACTAGCGTAACCCTAGGATAAACAGGGTTTCGGTGGTGTCACGTGCTTGTCTCGGCGTCCGTCGTCGCTACCGCGATGACGTCCGCCTCGACTTGCGTAACCCTAAGTTAGACAGGGTGGCAGTGGTGTCACGTGCTCGTCTCGGCATCCGTCGTCGCTACGGCGACGACGTCTGCCTCGACTCGCGTAACCCTAAGTGAGCCAGGGTGGCAGTGTTGTCACGTGCTCGTCTCGGCGTCCGTCGTCGCTACCGCGACGACGTCCGCCTCGACTCGCGTAACCCTAAGATAGACAGGGTGGTAGTGGTGTCACGTGCTCGTCTCGGCGTCCGTCGTCGCTACCGCAAAGACGTCCGCCTCGACTCGCGTAACCCTAAGTTAGACAGGGTGGCAGTGGTGTCACGTGCTCGTTTCGACGTCTGCCTCGACTCGCGTAACCCTAAGTTAGACAGGGTGGCGTTGGTGTCACGTGCTCGTCTCGGCGTCCGTCGTCGCTACCGCGATGACATCCGCCTCGACTCGCGTAACGCTAAGATATACAGGGTGGCGGTGGTGTCACGTGCTCGCCTCGGCATCCGTCATCGCTACCGCGACGACGTCAGCCTCGACTCGCGTAACCCTAATTTAGACAGGGTGGCGGTGGTGTCACGTGCTCGTCTCGGCGTCCATCGTCGCTACCGCGACGACGTCCGCCTCGACACGCGTAACCCTAAGTTAGACAGGGTGGCGGTGGTGTCGCGTGCTTGTCTCGGCGTCCGTCGTCGCTACCGCGACGACGTCCGCCTCGACTCGCGTAACCCTAAGATAGACAGGGTGGCGGTGGTGTCACGTGCTCGTCTCGGTGTCTGTCGTCGCTACCGCGACGACGTCCGCCTCGACTCGCGTAACACTAAGATAGCCAGGGTGGCAGTGGTGTCACGTGCTCGTCTAGGCGTCTGTCGTCGCTACCGCGACGACGTCCGCCTCGACTCGCGTAACCCTAGGATAAACAGGGTGGCGGTGGTGTCACGTGCTCGTCTCGGCGTCCGTCGTCGCTACCGCGACGACGTCCGCCTCGACTCGCATAACCCTAAGTTAGACAGGGTGGCGGTGGTGTCACGTGCTCGTCTCGGCGTCCGCCGTCGCTACCGCGACGACGTCCGCCTCGACTCGCCTAACCCTAAGATAGACAGGGTGGCAGTGGTGTCACGTGCTCGTCTCGGCGTCCGTCGTCGCTACCGCGACGACGTCCGCCTCGACTCGCGTAACCCTAAGTTAGACAGGGTGGCATTGGTCTCACGTGCTCGTCTCGGCGTCCGTCGTCGCTACCGCGACGACGTCCGCCTCGACTCGCGTAACCCTAAGTTAGACAGGGTGGCGGTGGTGTCACGTGCTCGTCTCGGCGTCCGTCGTCGCTACCGCGACGACGTCCGCCTCGACTCGCGTAACGCTAAGATAGACAGGGTGGCGGTGGTGTCACGTGCTCGTCTCGGCGTCCGTCGTCGCTACCGCGACGACGTTCGCCTCGACTCGCGTAACGCTAAGATAGATAGGGTGGCGGTGGTGTCACGTGCTCATCTCGGCGTCCGTCGTCGCTACCGCAAAGACGTCCGCCTCGACTCGCGTAACCCTAAGTTAGACAGGGTGGCAGTGGTGTCACGTGCTCGTTTCGACGTCTGCCTCGACTCGCGTAACCCTAAGTTAGACAGGGTGGTGGTGGTGTCACGTGCTCGTCTCGGCGTCGGTCGTCGCTACCGCAACGACGTCCGCCTCGACTCGCTAACCCTAAGTTAAATAGGGTGGCGGTGAAGTCACGTGCTCGTCTCGGCAACCGTCATCGCTACCGCGACGACGTCAGCCTCGACTCGTGTAACCCTAATTTAGACAGGGTGGCGGTGGTGTCACGTGCTCGTCTCGGCGTCCGTCGTCGCTACCGCGACGACGTCCGCCTCGACACGCGTAACCCTAAGTTAGACAGGGTGTCGGTGGTGTCGCGTGCTCGTCTCGGCGTCCGTCGTCGCTACCGCGACGACGTCCGCCTCGACTCGCGTAACCCTAAGATAGACAGGGTGGCGGTGGTGTCACGTGCTGGTCTCGGTGTCCGTCGTCGCTACCGCGACGACGTCCGCCTCGACTCGCGTAACACTTAGATAGCCAGGGTGGCAGTGGTGTCACGTGCTCGTCTAGGCGTCTGTCGTCGCTACCGCGACGACGTCCGCCTCGACTCGCGTAACCCTAGGATAAACAGGGTGGCGGTGGTGTCACGTGCTCGTCTCGGCGTCCGTCGTCGCTACCGCGACGACGTCCGCATCGACTCGCATAACCCTAAGTTAGACAGGGTGGCGGTGGTGTCACGTGCTCGTCTCGGCGTCCGCCGTCGCTACCGCGACGACGTCCGCCTCGACTCGCCTAACCCTAAGATAGACAGGGTGGCGGTGTTGTCACGTGCTCGTCTCGGCGTCCGTCGTCGCTACCGCGACGACGTCCGCCTCGACTCGCTTAACCCTAAGTTAGACAGGGTAGCGGTGGTGTCACGTGCTCGTCTCGGCGTCCGTCGTCGCTACCGCGACAACGTCCGCCTCGACTCGCGTAACGCTAAGATAGACAGGGTGGTGGTGGTGTCACGTGCTCGTCTCGGCGTCGGTCGTCGCTACCGCGACGACGTCCGCCTCGACTCGCTAACCCTAAGTTAAATAGGGTGGCGGTGAAGTCACGTGCTCGTCTCGGCATCCGTCATCGCTACCGCGACGACGTCAGCCTCGACTCGTGTAACCCTAATTTAGACAGGGTGGCGGTGGTGTCACGTGCTCGTCTCGGCGTCCGTCGTCGCTACCGCGACGACGTCCGCCTCGACACGCGTAACCCTAAGTTAGACAGGGTGGCGGTGGTGTCGCGTGCTCGTCTCGGCGTCCGTCGTCGCTACCGCGACGACGTCCGCCTCGACTCGCGTAACCCTAAGATAGACAGGGTGGCGGTGGTGTCACGTGCTGGTCTCGGTGTCCGTCGTCGCTACCGCGACGACGTCCGCCTCGACTCGCGTAACACTAAGATAGCCAGGGTGGCAGTGGTGTCACGTGCTCGTCTAGGCGTCTGTCGTCGCTACCGCGACGATGTCCGCCTCGACTCGCGTAACCCTAGGATAAACAGGGTGGCGGTGGTGTCACGTGCTCGTCTCGGCGTCCGTCGTCGCTACCGCGACGACGTCCGCATCGACTCGCATAACCCTAAGTTAGACAGGGTGGCGGTGGTGTCACGTGCTCGTCTCGGCGTCCGCCGTCGCTACCGCGACGACGTCCGCCTCGACTCGCCTAACCCTAAGATAGACAGGGTGGCAGTGGTGTCACGTGCTCGTCTCGGCGTCCGTTGTCGCTACCGCGATGACGTCCGCCTTGACTCACGTAAACCTAAGATAGACAGGGTGGCGGTGTTGTCACGTGCTCGTCTCGGCGTCCGTCGTCGCTACCGCGATGACGTCCGCCTCGACTCGCTTAACCCTAAGTTAGACAGGGTAGCGGTGGTGTCACGTGCTCGTCTCGGCGTCCGTCGTCGCTACCGCGACAACGTCCGCCTCGACTCGCGTAACGCTAAGATAGACAGGGTGGCGGTGGTGTCACGTGCTCGTCTCGGCGTCCGTCGTCGCTACCGCGACGACGTTCGTCTCGACTCGCGTAACGCTAAGATAGATAGGGTGGCGGTGGTGTCACGTGCTCGTCTCGGCGTCCGTCGTCGCTACCGCAAAGACGTCCGCCTCGACTCGCGTAACCCTAAGTTAGACAGGGTAGCAGTGGTGTCACGTGCTCGTCTCGGCGTCCGTCGTCGCTACCGCGACGATGTCTGCCTCGACTCGCGTAACCCTAAGTTAGCCAGGGTGGCAGTGTTGTCACGTGCTCGTCTCGGCGTCCGTCGTCGCTACCGCGACGACGTCCTTCTCGACTAGCGTAACCCTAGGATAAACAGGGTTTCGGTGGTGTCACGTGCTCGTCTCGGCGTCCGTCGTCGCTACCGCGACGACGTCCGCCTCGACTCGCGTAACCCTAAGTTAGACAGGGTGGCAGTGGTGTCACGTGCTCGTCTCGGCATCCGTCGTCACTACCGCGACGACGTCTGCCTCGACTCGCGTAACCCTAAGTTAGCCAGGGTGGCAGTGTTGTCACGTGCTCGTCTCGGCGTCCGTCGTCGCTACCGCGACGACGTCCGCCTCGACTCGCGTAACCCTAAGATAGACAGGGTGGCAGTGGTGTCACGTGTTGGTCTCGGCGTCCGTCGTCGCTACCGCAAAGACGTCCGCCTCGACTCGCGTAACCCTAAGTTAGACAGGGTGGCAGTGGTGTCACGTGCTCATTTCGACGTCTGCCTCGACTCGCGTAACCCTAAGTTAGACAGCGTGGCGGTGGTGTCACGTGCTCGTCTCGGCGTCCGTCGTCGCTACCGCGACGACGTCCGCCTCGACTCGCGTAACGCTAAGATATACAGGGTGGCGGTGGTGTCACGTGCTCGCCTCGGCATCCGTCATCGCTACCGCAACGACGTCAGCCTCGACTCGCGTAACCCTAATTTAGACAGGGTGGCGGTGGTGTCACGTGCTCGTCTCGGCGTCCGTCATCGCTACCGCGACGACGTCCGCCTCGACACGCGTAACCCTAAGTTAGACAGGGTGGCGGTGGTGTCGCGTGCTTGTCTCGGCGTCCGTCGTCGCTACCGCGACGACGTCCGCCTCGACTCGCGTAACCCTAAGATAGACAGGGTGGCGGTGGTGTCACGTGCTCGTCTCGGTGTCCGTCGTCGCTACCACGACGACGTCCGCCTCGACTCGCGTAACACTAAGATAGCCAGGGTGGCAGTGGTGTCACGTGCTCGTCTAGGCGTCTGTCGTCGCTACCGCGACGACGTCCGCCTCGACTCGCGTAACCCTAGGATAAACAGGGTGGCGGTGGTGTCACGTGCTCGTCTCGGCGTCCGTCGTCGCTACCGCGACGACGTCCGCCTCGACTCGCATAACCCTAAGTTAGACAGGGTGGCGGTGGTGTCACGTGCTCGTCTCGGCGTCCGCCGTCGCTACCGCGACGACGTCCGCCTCGACTCGCGTAACCCTAAGATAGACAGGGTGGCAGTGGTGTCACGTGCTCGTCTCGGCGTCCGTCGTCGCTACCGCGACGACGTCCACCTCGACTCGCGTAAACCTAAGTTAGACAGGGTAGCTATGGTGTCACGTGCTCGTCTCGGCGTCCGTCGTCGCTACCGCGACGACGTCCGCATCGACTCGCGTAACGCTAAGATAGACAGGGTGGCGGTGGTGTCACGTGCTCGTCTCGGCGTCCGTCGTCGCTACCGTGACGACGTTCGCCTCGACTCGCGTAACGCTAAGATAGATAGGGTGGCGGTGGTGTCACGTGCTCATCTCGGCGTCCGTCGTCGCTACCGCAAAGACGTCCGCCTCGACTCGCGTAACCCTAAGTTAGACAGGGTGGCAGTGGTGTCACGTGCTCGTCTCGACGTCCGCCTCGACTCGCGTAACCCTAAGTTAGACAGGGTGGCGGTGGTGTCACGTGCTCGTCTCGGCGTCCGTCGTCGCTACCGCGACGACGTCCGCCTCGACTCGCATAACCCTAAGTTAGACAGGGTGGCGGTGGTGTCACGTGCTCGTCTCGGCGTACGTCATTGCTACCGCGACGATGTCAGCCTCGACTCGCGTAACCTTAATTTAGACAGGGTGGCGGTGGTGTCACGTGCTCGTCTCGGCGTCCGTCGTCGCTACCGCGATGACGTCCGCCTCGACTCGCTTAACCCTAAGTTAGACAGGGTGGCAGTGGTGTCACGTGCTCGTCTCGACGTCCGCCTCGACTCGCGTAACCCTAAGTTAGACAGGGTGGCGGTGGTGTCACGTGCTCGTCTCGGCGTCCGTCGTCGCTACCGCGATGACGTCCGCCTCGACTCGCTTAACCCTAAGTTAGACAGGGTGGCGGTGGTGTCACGTGCTCGTCTCGGCGTCCGTCGTAGCTACCGCGACGACGTCCGCCTCGACTCGCGTAACGCTAAGATATACAGGGTGGCGGTGGTGTCACGTGCTCACCTCGGCGTCCGTCGTCGCTAAAGCGACGACGTTCTGCTCGACTCGCGTAACGCTAAGATAGACAGGTTGGTGGTGGTGTCACGTGCTCGTCTCGGTGTCCGTCGTCGCTACCACGACGACGTCCGCCTCGACTCGCGTAACACTAAGATAGCCAGGGTGGCAGTGGTGTCACGTGCTCGTCTAGGCGTCTGTCGTCGCTACCGCGACGACGTCCGCCTCGACTCGCGTAACGCTAAGATATACAGGGTGGCGGTGGTGTCACGTGCTCACCTCGGCGTCCGTCGTCGCTAAAGCGACGACGTTCTGCTCGACTCGCGTAACGCTAAGATAGACAGGTTGGTGGTGGTGTCACGTGCTCGTCTCGGTGTCCGTCGTCGCTACCACGACGACGTCCGCCTCGACTCGCGTAACACTAAGATAGCCAGGGTGGCAGTGGTGTCACGTGCTCGTCTAGGCGTCTGTCGTCGCTACCGCGACGACGTCCGCCTCGACTCGCGTAACCCTAGGATAAACAGGGTGGCGGTGGTGTCACGTGCTCGTCTCGGCGTCCGTCGTCGCTACCGCGACGACGTCCGCCTCGACTCGCATAACCCTAAGTTAGACAGGGTGGCGGTGGTGTCACGTGCTCGTCTTGGCGTCCGCCGTCGCTACCGCGACGACGTCCGCCTCGACTCGCGTAACCCTAAGATAGACAGGGTGGCAGTGGTGTCACGTGCTCGTCTCGGCGTCCGTCGTCGCTACCGCGACGACGTCCGCCTCGACTCGCTTAACCCTAAGTTAGACAGGGTAGCGGTGGTGTCACGTGCTCGTCTCGGCGTCCGTCGTCGCTACCGCGACGACGTCCGCCTCGACTCGCGTAACGCTAAGATAGACAGGGTGGCGGTGGTGTCACGTGCTCGTCTCGGCGTCCGTCGTCGCTACCGTGACGACGTTCGCCTCGACTCGCGTAACGCTAAGATAGATAGGGTGGCGGTGGTGTCACGTGCTCATCTCGGCGTCCGTCGTCGCTACCGCAAAGACGTCCGCCTCGACTCGCGTAACCCTAAGTTAGACAGGGTGGCAGTGGTGTCACGTGCTCGTCTCGACGTCCGCCTCGACTCGCGTAACCCTAAGTTAGACAGGGTGGCGGTGGTGTCACGTGCTCGTCTCGGCGTCCGTCGTCGCTACCGCGACGACGTCCGCCTCGACTCGCATAACCCCAAGTTAGACAGGGTGGCGGTGGTGTCACGTGCTCGTCTCGGCGTACGTCATTGCTACCGCGACGATGTCAGCCTCGACTCGCGTAACCTTAATTTAGACAGGGTGGCGGTGGTGTCACGTGCTCGTCTCGGCGTCCGTCGTCGCTACCGCGATGACGTCCGCCTCGACTCGCTTAACCCTAAGTTAGACAGGGTGGCGGTGGTGTCACGTGCTCGTCTCGGCGTCCGTCGTAGCTACCGCGACGATGTCCGCCTCGACTCGCGTAACGCTAAGATATACAGGGTGGCGGTGGTGTCACGTGCTCACCTCGGCGTCCGTCGTCGCTACAGCGACGACGTTCTGCTCGACTCGCGTAACGCTAAGATAGACAGGTTGGTGGTGGTGTCACGTGCTCATCTCGGCGTCCGTCGTCGCTACCACGACGACGTCCACCTCGACTCGCGTGACCCTAAGACAGGGTGGCAGCGGTGCCACGTGCTCGTCTCGGCGTCCGTCGTCGCTACCGCGAAGACGTCCCCCTCGACTTGCGTAACCCTAAGTTAGACAGGGTGGCAGCGGTGTCACGTGCTCGTCTCGACGTCCGCCTCAACTCGCGTAACCCTAAGTTAGACAGGGTGGCGGTGGTGTCACGTGCTCGTGTCGGCGTCCGTCGTCGCTACCGCGACGACGTCCGACTCGACACGCGTAACTTTAAGTTAGACAGGGTGGCGGTGGTGTCACGTGCTCGTCTCGGCGTCCGTCGTCGCTACCGCGACGACGTCCGCCTCGACTCGCATAACCCTAAGTTAGACAGGGTGGCGGTGGTGTCACGTGCTCGTCTCGGCGTCCGTCGTCGCTACGGCGACGACATCCGCCTCGACTCGCATAACCCTAAGTTAGACAGGGTGGCAGTGGTGTCACGTGCTCGTCTCGGCGTCCGTCGTCGCTACCGCGACGACGTCTGCCTCGACTCGCGTAACCCTAAGTTAGCCAGGGTGGCAGTGTTGTCACGTGCTCGTCTCGGCGTCCGTCGTCGCTACCGCGACGACGTCCGCCTCGACTCGCGTAACCCTAAGTTAGACAGGGAGGCATTGTTGTCACGTGCTCGTCTCGGCGTCCGTCGTCGCTACCGCGACGATGTCCGCCTTGACTCGCGTAAACCTAAGATAGACAGGGTGGCGGTGTTGTCACATGCTCGTCTCGGCGTCCGTCGTCGCTACCGCGACGACGTCCGCCTCGACTCGCTTAACCCTAAGTTAGACGGGGTGGCGGTGGTGTCACGTGCTCGTCTCGGCGTCCGTCGTCGCTACCGCGACGACGTCCACCTCGACTCGCGTAACGCTAAGATAGACAGGGTGGCGGTGGTGTCACGTGCTCGTCTCGGCGTCCGTCGTCGCTACCGTGACGACGTTCGCCTCGACTCGCGTAACGCTAAGATAGATAGGGTGGCGGTGGTGTCACGTGCTCATCTCGGCGTCCGTCGTCGCTACCGCAAAGACGTCCGCCTCGACTCGCGTAACCCTAAGTTAGACAGGGTGGCAGTGGTGTCACGTGCTCGTCTCGACGTCCGCCTCGACTCGCGTAACCCTAAGTTAGACAGGGTGGCGGTGGTGTCACGTGCTCGTCTCGGCGTCCGTCGTCGCTACCGCGACGACGTCCGCCTCGACTCGCATAACCCTAAGTTAGACAGGGTGGCGGTGGTGTCACGTGCTCGTCTCGGCGTACGTCATTGCTACCGCGACGATGTCAGCCTCGACTCGCGTAACCTTAATTTAGACAGGGTGGCGGTGGTGTCACGTGCTCGTCTCGGCGTCCGTCGTCGCTACCGCGATGACGTCCGCCTCGACTCGCTTAACCCTAAGTTAGACAGGGTGGCGGTGGTGTCACGTGCTCGTCTCGGCGTCCGTCGTAGCTACCGCGACGACGTCCGCCTCGACTCGCGTAACGCTAAGATATACAGGGTGGCGGTGGTGTCACGTGCTCACCTCGGCGTCCGTCGTCGCTACAGCGACGACGTTCTGCTCGACTCGCGTAACGCTAAGATAGACAGGTTGGTGGTGGTGTCACGTGCTCATCTCGGCGTCCGTCGTCGCTACCACGACGACGTCCACCTCGACTCGCGTGACCCTAAGACAGGGTGGCAGCGGTGCCACGTGCTCGTCTCGGCGTCCGTCGTCGCTAGCGCGAAGACGTCCCCCTCGACTTGCGTAACCCTAAGTTAGACAGGGTGGCAGCGGTGTCACGTGCTCGTCTCGACGTCCGCCTCAACTCGCGTAACCCTAAGTTAGACAGGGTGGCGGTGGTGTCACGTGCTCGTGTCGGCGTCCGTCGTCGCTACCGCGACGACGTCCGACTCGACACGCGTAACTTTAAGTTAGACAGGGTGGCGGTGGTGTCACGTGCTCGTCTCGGCGTCCGTCGTCACTACCGCGACGACGTCTGCCTCGACTCGCATAACCCTAAGTTAGACAGGGTGGCGGTGGTGTCACGTGCTCGTCTCGGCGTCCGTCGTCGCTACCGCGACGACGTCCGCCTCGACTCGCATAACCCTAAGTTAGACAGGGTGGCAGTGGTGTCACGTGCTCGTCTCGGCGTCCGTCGTCGCTACCGCGACGACGTCTGCCTCGACTCACGTAACCCTAAGTTAGCCAGGGTGGCAGTGTTGTCACGTGCTCGTCTCGGCGTCCGTCGTCGCTACCGCGACGACGTCCGCCTCGACTCGCGTAACCCTAAGTTAGACAGGGAGGCATTGTTGTCACGTGCTCGTCTCGGCGTCCGTCGTCGCTACCGCGACGATGTCCGCCTTGACTGGCGTAACGCTAAGATAGACAGGGTGGCGGTGTTGTCACGTGCTCGTCTCGGCGTCCGTCGTCGCTACCGCGATGACGTCCGCCTCGACTCGCTTAACCCTAAGTTAGACGGGGTGGCGGTGGTGTCACGTGCTCGTCTCGGCGTCCGTCGTAGCTACCGCGACGACGTCCGCCTCGACTCGCGTAACGCTAAGATATACAGGGTGGCGGTGGTGTCACGTGCTCGCCTCGGCCTCCGTCGTCGCTACAGCGACGACGTTCGGCTCGACTCGCGTAACGCTAAGATAGACAGGGTGGTGGTGGTGTCACGTGCTCATCTCGGCGTCCGTCGTCACTACCACGACGACGTCCACCTCGACTCGCGTGACCCTAAGACAGGGTGGCAGCGGTGCCACGTGCTCGTCTCGGCGTCCGTCGTCGCTACCGCGAAGACGTCCCCCTCGACTTGCGTAACCCTAAGTTAGACAGGGTGGCAGTGGTGTCACGTGCTCGTCTCGACGTTCGCCTCAACTCGTGTAACCCTAAGTTAGACAGGGTGGCGGTGGTGTCACGTGCTCGTCTCGGTGACCGTCGTCGCTACCGCGACGACGTCCGCCTCGACTCGCTAACCCTAAGTTAAATAGGGTGGCGGTGAAGTCACGTGCTCGTCTCGGCGTCCGTCATCGCTACCGCGACGACGTCAGCCTCGACTCGCGTAACCCTAATTTAGACAGGGTGGCGGTGGTGTCACGTGCTCGTCTCGGCGTCCGTCGTCGCTACCGCGACGACGTCCGCCTCGACACGCGTAACCCTAAGTTAGACAGGGTGGCGGTGGTGTCGCGTGCTCGTCTCCGCGTCCGTCGTCGCTACCGCGACGACGTCCGCCTCGACTCGCGTAACCCTAAGATACACAGGGTGGCGGTGGTGTCACGTGCTCGTCTCGGTGTCCGTCGTCGCTACCGCGACGACATCCGCCTCGACTCGCGTAACACTAAGATAGCCAGGGTGGCAGTGGTGTCACGTGCTCGTCTAGGCGTCTGTCGTCGCTACCGCGACGACGTCCGCCTCGACTCACTTAACCCTAAGTTAGACAGAGTGGCAGTGGTGTGACGTGCTCGTCTTGGCGTCCGTCGTCGCTACCGCGACGACGTCCGCCTTGACTCGCGTAAACCTAAGATAGACAGGGTGGCGGTGTTGTCACGTGCTCGTCTCGGCGTCCGTCGTCGCTAGCGCGACGACGTCCGCCTCGACTCGCGTAACCCTAAGATAGACAGGGTGGCAGTGGTGTCACGTGCTCGTCTTGGCGTCCGTCGTCGCTACCGCGACGACGTCCGCCTTGACTCGCGTAAACCTAAGATAGACAGGGTGGCGGTGTTGTCACGTGCTCGTCTCGGCGTCCGTCGTCGCTACCGCGACGACGTCCGCCTCGACTCGCTTAACCCTAAGTTAGACAGGGTAGCGGTGGTGTCACGTGCTCGTCTCGGCGTCCGTCATTGCTACCGCGACGACGTCCGCCTCGACTCGTTAACCCTAAGTTAAATAGGGTGGCGGTGAAGTCACGTGCTCGTCTCGGCGTCCGTCATTGCTACCGCGACGATGTCAGCCTCGACTCGCGTAACCCTAATTTAAACAGGGTGGCGGTGGTGTCACGTGCTCGTCTCGGCGTGCGTCGTCGCTACCGCGACGACGTCCGACTCGACACGCGTAACCCTAAGTTAGACAGGGTGGTGGTGGTGTCACGTGCTCGTCTCGGCGTCCGTCGTCGCTACCGCGACGACGTCCGCCTCGACTCGCGTAACCCTAAGATAGCCAGGGTGGCAGTGGTGTCACGTG
This sequence comes from Elymus sibiricus, assembly GCA_039707655.1. Classification (NCBI taxonomy): domain Eukaryota; kingdom Viridiplantae; phylum Streptophyta; class Magnoliopsida; order Poales; family Poaceae; genus Elymus; species Elymus sibiricus. The sequence goes on along the minus strand of CM077676.1, from coordinate 192,186,808 downwards.
CTCGTCTAGGTGTTCGTCGTCGCTACCGCGACGACGTCCGCCTCGACTCGTGTAACCCTAGGATAAACAGGGTGGCGGTGGTGTCACGTGCTCGTCTCGGCGTCCGTCATTGCTACCGCGACGATGTCCGCCTCGACTCGCGTAACCCTAAGTTAGACAGGGTGGCAGTGGTGTCACGTGCTCGTCTCGGCATCCGTCGTCGCTACCGCGACGACGTCTGCCTCGACTCGCGTAACCCTAAGTTAGCCAGGGTGGCAGTGTTGTCACGTGCTCGTCTCGGCGTCCGTCGTCGCTACCGCGACGACGTCCGCCTCGACTCGCGTAACCCTAAGATAGACAGGGTGGCAGTGGTGTCACGTGCTCGTCTCGGCGTCCGTCGTCGCTACCGCAAAAACGTCCGCCTCGACTCGCGTAACCCTAAGTTAGACAGGGTGGCAGTGGTGTCACGTCCTCGTTTCGACGTCTGCCTCGACTCGCGTAACCCTAAGTTAGACAGGGTGGCGGTGGTGTCACGTGCTCGTCTCGGCGACCGTCGTCGCTACCGCGACGACGTCCGCCTCGACTCGCTAACCCTAAGTTAAATAGGGTGGCGGTGAAGTCACGTGCTCGTCTCGGCGTCCGTCATCGCTACCGCGACGACGTCAGCCTCGACTCGCGTAACCCTAATGTAGACAGGGTGGCGGTGGTGTCACGTGCTCGTCTCGGCGTCCGTCGTCGCTACCGCGACGACGTCCGCCTCGACACGCGTAACCCTAAGTTAGACAGGGTGGCGGTGGTGTCGCGTGCTCGTCTCGGCGTCCGTCGTCGCTACCGCGACGACGTCCGCCTCGACTCGCATAACCCTAAGTTAGACAGGGTGGCGGTGGTGTCACGTGCTCGTCTCGGCGTCCGTCGTCGCTACCGCGACGACGTCCGCCTCGACTCGCGTAACCCTAAGTTAGACAGGGTGGCAGTGGTGTCACGTGCTCGTCTCAGCGTCCGTCGTCGCTACCGCGACGACGTCTGCCTCGACTCGTGTAACCCTAAGTTAGCCAGGGTGGCAGTGTTGTCACGTGCTCGTCTCGGCGTCTGTCGTCGCTACCGCGACGACGTCCGCCTCGACTCGCGTAACCCTAAGATAGACAGGGTGGCAGTGGTGTCACGTGCTCGTCTCGGCGTCCGTCGTCGCTACCGCAAAAACGTCCGCCTCGACTCGCGTAACCCTAAGTTAGACAGGGTGGCAGTGGTGTCACGTCCTCGTTTCGACGTCTGCCTCGACTCGCGTAACCCTAAGTTAGACAGGGTGGCGGTGGTGTCACGTGCTCGTCTCGGTGACCGTCGTCGCTACCGCGACGACGTCCGCCTCGACTCGCTAACCCTAAGTTAAATAGGGTGGCGGTGAAGTCACGTGCTCGTCTCGGCGTCCGTCATCGCTACCGCGACGACGTCAGCCTCGACTCGCGTAACCCTAATTTAGACAGGGTGGCGGTGGTGTCACGTGCTCGTCTCGGCGTCCGTCGTCGCTACCGCGACGACGTCCGCCTCGACACGCGTAACCCTAAGTTAGACAGGGTGGCGGTGGTGTCGCGTGCTCGTCTCAGCGTCCGTCGTCGCTACCGCGACGACGTCCGCCTCGACTCGCGTAACCCTAAGATACACAGGGTGGCGGTGGTGTCACGTGCTCGTCTCGGTGTCCGTCGTCGCTACCGCGACGACATCCGCCTCGACTCGCGTAACACTAAGATAGCCAGGGTGGCAGTGGTGTCACGTGCTCGTCTAGGCGTCTGTCGTCGCTACCGCGACGACGTCCGCCTCGACTCACTTAACCCTAAGTTAGACAGAGTGGCAGTGGTGTGACGTGCTCGTCTTGGCGTCCGTCGTCGCTACCGCGACGACGTCCGCCTTGACTCGCGTAAACCTAAGATAGACAGGGTGGCGGTGTTGTCACGTGCTCGTCTCGGCGTCCGTCGTCGCTAGCGCGACGACGTCCGCCTCGACTCGCGTAACCCTAAGATAGACAGGGTGGCAGTGGTGTCACGTGCTCGTCTTGGCGTCCGTCGTCGCTACCGCGACGACGTCCGCCTTGACTCGCGTAAACCTAAGATAGACAGGGTGGCGGTGTTGTCACGTGCTCGTCTCGGCGTCCGTCGTCGCTACCGCGACGACGTCCGCCTCGACTTGCTTAACCCTAAGTTAGACAGGGTAGCGGTGGTGTCACGTGCTCGTCTCGGCGTCCGTCATTGCTACCACGACGACGTCCGCCTCGACTCGTTAACCCTAAGTTAAATAGGGTGGCGGTGAAGTCACGTGCTCGTCTCGGCGTCCGTCATTGCTACCGCGACGATGTCAGCCTCGACTCGCGTAACCCTAATTTAAACAGGGTGGCGGTGGTGTCACGTGCTCGTCTCGGCGTGCGTCGTCGCTACCGCGACGACGTCCGACTCGACACGCGTAACCCTAAGTTAGACAGGGTGGTGGTGGTGTCACGTGCTCGTCTCGGCGTCCGTCGTCGCTACCGCGACGACGTCCGCCTCGACTCGCGTAACCCTAAGATAGCCAGGGTGGCAGTGGTGTCACGTGCTCGTCTAGGCGTTCGTCGTCGCTACCGCGACGACGTCCGCCTCGACTCGTGTAACCCTAGGATAAACAGGGTGGCGGTGGTGTCACGTGCTCGTCTCGGCGTCCGTCATTGCTACCGCGACGATGTCCGCCTCGACTCGCGTAACCCTAAGTTAGACAGGGTGGCAGTGGTGTCACGTGCTCGTCTCGGCATCCGTCGTCGCTACCGCGACGACGTCTGCCTCGACTCGCGTAACCCTAAGTTAGCCAGGGTGGCAGTGTTGTCACGTGCTCGTCTCGGCGTCCGTCGTCGCTACCGCGACGACGTCCGCCTCGACTCGCGTAACCCTAAGATAGACAGGGTGGCAGTGGTGTCACGTGCTCGTCTCGGCGTCCGTCGTCGCTACCGCAAAAACGTCCGCCTCGACTCGCGTAACCCTAAGTTAGACAGGGTGGCAGTGGTGTCACGTCCTCGTTTCGACGTCTGCCTCGACTCGCGTAACCCTAAGTTAGACAGGGTGGCGGTGGTGTCACGTGCTCGTCTCGGCGACCGTCGTCGCTACCGCGACGACGTCCGCCTCGACTCGCTAACCCTAAGTTAAATAGGGTGGCGGTGAAGTCACGTGCTCGTCTCGGCGTCCGTCATCGCTACCGCGACGACGTCAGCCTCGACTCGCGTAACCCTAATGTAGACAGGGTGGCGGTGGTGTCACGTGCTCGTCTCGGCGTCCGTCGTCGCTACCGCGACGACGTCCGCCTCGACACGCGTAACCCTAAGTTAGACAGGGTGGCGGTGGTGTCGCGTGCTCGTCTCGGCGTCCGTCGTCGCTACCGCGACGACGTCCGCCTCGACTCGCATAACCCTAAGTTAGACAGGGTGGCGGTGGTGTCACGTGCTCGTCTCGGCGTCCGTCGTCGCTACCGCGACGACGTCCGCCTCGACTCGCGTAACCCTAAGTTAGACAGGGTGGCAGTGGTGTCACGTGCTCGTCTCAGCGTCCGTCGTCGCTACCGCGACGACGTCTGCCTCGACTCGTGTAACCCTAAGTTAGCCAGGGTGGCAGTGTTGTCACGTGCTCGTCTCGGCGTCCGTCGTCGCTACCGCGACGACGTCCGCCTCGACTCGCGTAACCCTAAGATAGACAGGGTGGCAGTGGTGTCACGTGCTCGTCTCGGCGTCCGTCGTCGCTACCGCAAAAACGTCCGCCTCGACTCGCGTAACCCTAAGTTAGACAGGGTGGCAGTGGTGTCACGTCCTCGTTTCGACGTCTGCCTCGACTCGCGTAACCCTAAGTTAGACAGGGTGGCGGTGGTGTCACGTGCTCGTCTCGGTGACCGTCGTCGCTACCGCGACGACGTCCGCCTCGACTCGCTAACCCTAAGTTAAATAGGGTGGCGGTGAAGTCACGTGCTCGTCTCGGCGTCCGTCATCGCTACCGCGACGACGTCAGCCTCGACTCGCGTAACCCTAATTTAGACAGGGTGGCGGTGGTGTCACGTGCTCGTCTCGGCGTCCGTCGTCGCTACCGCGACGACGTCCGCCTCGACACGCGTAACCCTAAGTTAGACAGGGTGGCGGTGGTGTCACGTGCTCGTCTCGGCGTCCGTCGTCGCTACCGCGACGACGTCCGCCTCGACTCGCTTAACCCTAAGTTAGACAGGGTAGCGGTGGTGTCACGTGCTCGTCTCGGCGTCCGTCATTGCTACCGCGACGACGTCCGCCTCGACTCGTTAACCCTAAGTTAAATAGGGTGGCGGTGAAGTCACGTGCTCGTCTCGGCGTCCGTCATTGCTACCGCGACGATGTCAGCCTCGACTCGCGTAACCCTAATTTAAACAGGGTGGCGGTGGTGTCACGTGCTCGTCTCGGCGTGCGTCGTCGCTACCGCGACGACGTCCGACTCGACACGCGTAACCCTAAGTTAGACAGGGTGGTGGTGGTGTCACGTGCTCGTCTCGGCGTCCGTCGTCGCTACCGCGACGACGTCCGCCTCGACTCGCGTAACCCTAAGATAGCCAGGGTGGCAGTGGTGTCACGTGCTCGTCTAGGTGTTCGTCGTCGCTACCGCGACGACGTCCGCCTCGACTCGTGTAACCCTAGGATAAACAGGGTGGCGGTGGTGTCACGTGCTCGTCTCGGCGTCCGTCATTGCTACCGCGACGATGTCCGCCTCGACTCGCGTAACCCTAAGTTAGACAGGGTGGCAGTGGTGTCACGTGCTCGTCTCGGCATCCGTCGTCGCTACCGCGACGACGTCTGCCTCGACTCGCGTAACCCTAAGTTAGCCAGGGTGGCAGTGTTGTCACGTGCTCGTCTCGGCGTCCGTCGTCGCTACCGCGACGACGTCCGCCTCGACTCGCGTAACCCTAAGATAGACAGGGTGGCAGTGGTGTCACGTGCTCGTCTCGACGTCCGTCGTCGCTACCGCAAAAACGTCCGCCTCGACTCGCGTAACCCTAAGTTAGACAGGGTGGCAGTGGTGTCACGTCCTCGTTTCGACGTCTGCCTCGACTCGCGTAACCCTAAGTTAGACAGGGTGGCGGTGGTGTCACGTGCTCGTCTCGGCGACCGTCGTCGCTACCGCGACGACGTCCGCCTCGACTCGCTAACCCTAAGTTAAATAGGGTGGCGGTGAAGTCACGTGCTCGTCTCGGCGTCCGTCATCGCTACCGCGACGACGTCAGCCTCGACTCGCGTAACCCTAATGTAGACAGGGTGGCGGTGGTGTCACGTGCTCGTCTCGGCGTCCGTCGTCGCTACCGCGACGACGTCCGCCTCGACACGCGTAACCCTAAGTTAGACAGGGTGGCGGTGGTGTCGCGTGCTCGTCTCGGCGTCCGTCGTCGCTACCGCGACGACGTCCGCCTCGACTCGCATAACCCTAAGTTAGACAGGGTGGCGGTGGTGTCACGTGCTCGTCTCGGCGTCCGTCGTCGCTACCGCGACGACGTCCGCCTCGACTCGCGTAACCCTAAGTTAGACAGGGTGGCAGTGGTGTCACGTGCTCGTCTCAGCGTCCGTCGTCGCTACCGCGACGACGTCTGCCTCGACTCGTGTAACCCTAAGTTAGCCAGGGTGGCAGTGTTGTCACGTGCTCGTCTCGGCGTCTGTCGTCGCTACCGCGACGACGTCCGCCTCGACTCGCGTAACCCTAAGATAGACAGGGTGGAAGTGGTGTCACGTGCTCGTCTCGGCGTCCGTCGTCGCTACCGCAAAAACGTCCGCCTCGACTCGCGTAACCCTAAGTTAGACAGGGTGGCAGTGGTGTCACGTCCTCGTTTCGACGTCTGCCTCGACTCGCGTAACCCTAAGTTAGACAGGGTGGCGGTGGTGTCACGTGCTCGTCTCGGTGACCGTCGTCGCTACCGCGACGACGTCCGCCTCGACTCGCTAACCCTAAGTTAAATAGGGTGGCGGTGAAGTCACGTGCTCGTCTCGGCGTCCGTCATCGCTACCGCGACGACGTCAGCCTCGACTCGCGTAACCCTAATTTAGACAGGGTGGCGGTGGTGTCACGTGCTCGTCTCGGCGTCCGTCGTCGCTACCGCGACGACGTCCGCCTCGACACGCGTAACCCTAAGTTAGACAGGGTGGCGGTGGTGTCGCGTGCTCGTCTCAGCGTCCGTCGTCGCTACCGCGACGACGTCCGCCTCGACTCGCGTAACCCTAAGATACACAGGGTGGCGGTGGTGTCACGTGCTCGTCTCGGTGTCCGTCGTCGCTACCGCGACGACATCCGCCTCGACTCGCGTAACACTAAGATAGCCAGGGTGGCAGTGGTGTCACGTGCTCGTCTAGGCGTCTGTCGTCGCTACCGCGACGACGTCCGCCTCGACTCACTTAACCCTAAGTTAGACAGAGTGGCAGTGGTGTGACGTGCTCGTCTTGGCGTCCGTCGTCGCTACCGCGACGACGTCCGCCTTGACTCGCGTAAACCTAAGATAGACAGGGTGGCGGTGTTGTCACGTGCTCGTCTCGGCGTCCGTCGTCGCTAGCGCGACGACGTCCGCCTCGACTCGCGTAACCCTAAGATAGACAGGGTGGCAGTGGTGTCACGTGCTCGTCTTGGCGTCCGTCGTCGCTACCGCGACGACGTCCGCCTTGACTCGCGTAAACCTAAGATAGACAGGGTGGCGGTGTTGTCACGTGCTCGTCTCGGCGTCCGTCGTCGCTACCGCGACGACGTCCGCCTCGACTCGCTTAACCCTAAGTTAGACAGGGTAGCGGTGGTGTCACGTGCTCGTCTCGGCGTCCGTCATTGCTACCACGACGACGTCCGCCTCGACTCGTTAACCCTAAGTTAAATAGGGTGGCGGTGAAGTCACGTGCTCGTCTCGGCGTCCGTCATTGCTACCGCGACGATGTCAGCCTCGACTTGCGTAACCCTAATTTAAACAGGGTGGCGGTGGTGTCACGTGCTCGTCTCGGCGTGCGTCGTCGCTACCGCGACGACGTCCGACTCGACACGCGTAACCCTAAGTTAGACAGGGTGGTGGTGGTGTCACGTGCTCGTCTCGGCGTCCGTCGTCGCTACCGCGACGACGTCCGCCTCGACTCGCGTAACCCTAAGATAGCCAGGGTGGCAGTGGTGTCACGTGCTCGTCTAGGCGTTCGTCGTCGCTACCGCGACGACGTCCGCCTCGACTCGTGTAACCCTAGGATAAACAGGGTGGCGGTGGTGTCACGTGCTCGTCTCGGCGTCCGTCATTGCTACCGCGACGATGTCCGCCTCGACTCGCGTAACCCTAAGTTAGACAGGGTGGCAGTGGTGTCACGTGCTCGTCTCGGCATCCGTCGTCGCTACCGCGACGACGTCTGCCTCGACTCGCGTAACCCTAAGTTAGCCAGGGTGGCAGTGTTGTCACGTGCTCGTCTCGGCGTCCGTCGTCGCTACCGCGACGACGTCCGCCTCGACTCGCGTAACCCTAAGATAGACAGGGTGGCAGTGGTGTCACGTGCTCGTCTCGGCGTCCGTCGTCGCTACCGCAAAAACGTCCGCCTCGACTCGCGTAACCCTAAGTTAGACCGGGTGGCAGTGGTGTCACGTCCTCGTTTCGACGTCTGCCTCGACTCGCGTAACCCTAAGTTAGACAGGGTGGCGGTGGTGTCACGTGCTCGTCTCGGCGACCGTCGTCGCTACCGCGACGACGTCCGCCTCGACTCGCTAACCCTAAGTTAAATAGGGTGGCGGTGAAGTCACGTGCTCGTCTCGGCGTCCGTCATCGCTACCGCGACGACGTCAGCCTCGACTCGCGTAACCCTAATGTAGACAGGGTGGCGGTGGTGTCACGTGCTCGTCTCGGCGTCCGTCGTCGCTACCGCGACGACGTCCGCCTCGACACGCGTAACCCTAAGTTAGACAGGGTGGCGGTGGTGTCGCGTGCTCGTCTCGGCGTCCGTCGTCGCTACCGCGACGACGTCCGCCTCGACTCGCATAACCCTAAGTTAGACAGGGTGGCGGTGGTGTCACGTGCTCGTCTCGGCGTCCGTCGTCGCTACCGCGACGACGTCCGCCTCGACTCGCGTAACCCTAAGTTAGACAGGGTGGCAGTGGTGTCACGTGCTCGTCTCAGCGTCCGTCGTCGCTACCGCGACGACGTCTGCCTCGACTCGTGTAACCCTAAGTTAGCCAGGGTGGCAGTGTTGTCACGTGCTCGTCTCGGCGTCTGTCGTCGCTACCGCGACGACGTCCGCCTCGACTCGCGTAACCCTAAGATAGACAGGGTGGCAGTGGTGTCACGTGCTCGTCTTGGCGTCCGTCGTCGCTACCGCGACGACGTCCGCCTTGACTCGCGTAAACCTAAGATAGACAGGGTGGCGGTGTTGTCACGTGCTCGTCTCGGCGTCCGTCGTCGCTACCGCGACGACGTCCGCCTCGACTCGCTTAACCCTAAGTTAGACAGGGTAGCGGTGGTGTCACGTGCTCGTCTCGGCGTCCGTCATTGCTACCGCGACGACGTCCGCCTCGACTCGTTAACCCTAAGTTAAATAGGGTGGCGGTGAAGTCACGTGCTCGTCTCGGCGTCCGTCATTGCTACCGCGACGATGTCAGCCTCGACTCGCGTAACCCTAATTTAAACAGGGTGGCGGTGGTGTCACGTGCTCGTCTCGGCGTGCGTCGTCGCTACCGCGACGACGTCCGACTCGACACGCGTAACCCTAAGTTAGACAGGGTGGTGGTGGTGTCACGTGCTCGTCTCGGCGTCCGTCGTCGCTACCGCGACGACGTCCGCCTCGACTCGCGTAACCCTAAGATAGCCAGGGTGGCAGTGGTGTCACGTGCTCGTCTAGGTGTTCGTCGTCGCTACCGCGACGACGTCCGCCTCGACTCGTGTAACCCTAGGATAAACAGGGTGGCGGTGGTGTCACGTGCTCGTCTCGGCGTCCGTCATTGCTACCGCGACGATGTCCGCCTCGACTCGCGTAACCCTAAGTTAGACAGGGTGGCAGTGGTGTCACGTGCTCGTCTCGGCATCCGTCGTCGCTACCGCGACGACGTCTGCCTCGACTCGCGTAACCCTAAGTTAGCCAGGGTGGCAGTGTTGTCACGTGCTCGTCTCGGCGTCCGTCGTCGCTACCGCGACGACGTCCGCCTCGACTCGCGTAACCCTAAGATAGACAGGGTGGCAGTGGTGTCACGTGCTCGTCTCGGCGTCCGTCGTCGCTACCGCAAAAACGTCCGCCTCGACTCGCGTAACCCTAAGTTAGACAGGGTGGCAGTGGTGTCACGTCCTCGTTTCGACGTCTGCCTCGACTCGCGTAACCCTAAGTTAGACAGGGTGGCGGTGGTGTCACGTGCTCGTCTCGGCGACCGTCGTCGCTACCGCGACGACGTCCGCCTCGACTCGCTAACCCTAAGTTAAATAGGGTGGCGGTGAAGTCACGTGCTCGTCTCGGCGTCCGTCATCGCTACCGCGACGACGTCAGCCTCGACTCGCGTAACCCTAATGTAGACAGGGTGGCGGTGGTGTCACGTGCTCGTCTCGGCGTCCGTCGTCGCTACCGCGACGACGTCCGCCTCGACACGCGTAACCCTAAGTTAGACAGGGTGGCGGTGGTGTCGCGTGCTCGTCTCGGCGTCCGTCGTCGCTACCGCGACGACGTCCGCCTCGACTCGCATAACCCTAAGTTAGACAGGGTGGCGGTGGTGTCACGTGCTCGTCTCGGCGTCCGTCGTCGCTACCGCGACGACGTCCGCCTCGACTCGCGTAACCCTAAGTTAGACAGGGTGGCAGTGGTGTCACGTGCTCGTCTCAGCGTCCGTCGTCGCTACCGCGACGACGTCTGCCTCGACTCGTGTAACCCTAAGTTAGCCAGGGTGGCAGTGTTGTCACGTGCTCGTCTCGGCGTCTGTCGTCGCTACCGCGACGACGTCCGCCTCGACTCGCGTAACCCTAAGATAGACAGGGTGGCAGTGGTGTCACGTGCTCGTCTCGGCGTCCGTCGTCGCTACCGCAAAAACGTCCGCCTCGACTCGCGTAACCCTAAGTTAGACAGGGTGGCAGTGGTGTCACGTCCTCGTTTCGACGTCTGCCTCGACTCGCGTAACCCTAAGTTAGACAGGGTGGCGGTGGTGTCACGTGCTCGTCTCGGTGACCGTCGTCGCTACCGCGACGACGTCCGCCTCGACTCGCTAACCCTAAGTTAAATAGGGTGGCGGTGAAGTCACGTGCTCGTCTCGGCGTCCGTCATCGCTACCGCGACGACGTCAGCCTCGACTCGCGTAACCCTAATTTAGACAGGGTGGCGGTGGTGTCACGTGCTCGTCTCGGCGTCCGTCGTCGCTACCGCGACGACGTCCGCCTCGACACGCGTAACCCTAAGTTAGACAGGGTGGCGGTGGTGTCGCGTGCTCGTCTCAGCGTCCGTCGTCGCTACCGCGACGACGTCCGCCTCGACTCGCGTAACCCTAAGATACACAGGGTGGCGGTGGTGTCACGTGCTCGTCTCGGTGTCCGTCGTCGCTACCGCGACGACATCCGCCTCGACTCGCGTAACACTAAGATAGCCAGGGTGGCAGTGGTGTCACGTGCTCGTCTAGGCGTCTGTCGTCGCTACCGCGACGACGTCCGCCTCGACTCACTTAACCCTAAGTTAGACAGAGTGGCAGTGGTGTGACGTGCTCGTCTTGGCGTCCGTCGTCGCTACCGCGACGACGTCCGCCTTGACTCGCGTAAACCTAAGATAGACAGGGTGGCGGTGTTGTCACGTGCTCGTCTCGGCGTCCGTCGTCGCTAGCGCGACGACGTCCGCCTCGACTCGCGTAACCCTAAGATAGACAGGGTGGCAGTGGTGTCACGTGCTCGTCTTGGCGTCCGTCGTCGCTACCGCGACGACGTCCGCCTTGACTCGCGTAAACCTAAGATAGACAGGGTGGCGGTGTTGTCACGTGCTCGTCTCGGCGTCCGTCGTCGCTACCGCGACGACGTCCGCCTCGACTTGCTTAACCCTAAGTTAGACAGGGTAGCGGTGGTGTCACGTGCTCGTCTCGGCGTCCGTCATTGCTACCACGACGACGTCCGCCTCGACTCGTTAACCCTAAGTTAAATAGGGTGGCGGTGAAGTCACGTGCTCGTCTCGGCGTCCGTCATTGCTACCGCGACGATGTCAGCCTCGACTCGCGTAACCCTAATTTAAACAGGGTGGCGGTGGTGTCACGTGCTCGTCTCGGCGTGCGTCGTCGCTACCGCGACGACGTCCGACTCGACACGCGTAACCCTAAGTTAGACAGGGTGGTGGTGGTGTCACGTGCTCGTCTCGGCGTCCGTCGTCGCTACCGCGACGACGTCCGCCTCGACTCGCGTAACCCTAAGATAGCCAGGGTGGCAGTGGTGTCACGTGCTCGTCTAGGCGTTCGTCGTCGCTACCGCGACGACGTCCGCCTCGACTCGTGTAACCCTAGGATAAACAGGGTGGCGGTGGTGTCACGTGCTCGTCTCGGCGTCCGTCATTGCTACCGCGACGATGTCCGCCTCGACTCGCGTAACCCTAAGTTAGACAGGGTGGCAGTGGTGTCACGTGCTCGTCTCGGCATCCGTCGTCGCTACCGCGACGACGTCTGCCTCGACTCGCGTAACCCTAAGTTAGCCAGGGTGGCAGTGTTGTCACGTGCTCGTCTCGGCGTCCGTCGTCGCTACCGCGACGACGTCCGCCTCGACTCGCGTAACCCTAAGATAGACAGGGTGGCAGTGGTGTCACGTGCTCGTCTCGGCGTCCGTCGTCGCTACCGCAAAAACGTCCGCCTCGACTCGCGTAACCCTAAGTTAGACAGGGTGGCAGTGGTGTCACGTCCTCGTTTCGACGTCTGCCTCGACTCGCGTAACCCTAAGTTAGACAGGGTGGCGGTGGTGTCACGTGCTCGTCTCGGCGACCGTCGTCGCTACCGCGACGACGTCCGCCTCGACTCGCTAACCCTAAGTTAAATAGGGTGGCGGTGAAGTCACGTGCTCGTCTCGGCGTCCGTCATCGCTACCGCGACGACGTCAGCCTCGACTCGCGTAACCCTAATGTAGACAGGGTGGCGGTGGTGTCACGTGCTCGTCTCGGCGTCCGTCGTCGCTACCGCGACGACGTCCGCCTCGACACGCGTAACCCTAAGTTAGACAGGGTGGCGGTGGTGTCGCGTGCTCGTCTCGGCGTCCGTCGTCGCTACCGCGACGACGTCCGCCTCGACTCGCATAACCCTAAGTTAGACAGGGTGGCGGTGGTGTCACGTGCTCGTCTCGGCGTCCGTCGTCGCTACCGCGACGACGTCCGCCTCGACTCGCGTAACCCTAAGTTAGACAGGGTGGCAGTGGTGTCACGTGCTCGTCTCAGCGTCCGTCGTCGCTACCGCGACGACGTCTGCCTCGACTCGTGTAACCCTAAGTTAGCCAGGGTGGCAGTGTTGTCACGTGCTCGTCTCGGCGTCCGTCGTCGCTACCGCGACGACGTCCGCCTCGACTCGCGTAACCCTAAGATAGACAGGGTGGCAGTGGTGTCACGTGCTCGTCTCGGCGTCCGTCGTCGCTACCGCAAAAACGTCCGCCTCGACTCGCGTAACCCTAAGTTAGACAGGGTGGCAGTGGTGTCACGTCCTCGTTTCGACGTCTGCCTCGACTCGCGTAACCCTAAGTTAGACAGGGTGGCGGTGGTGTCACGTGCTCGTCTCGGTGACCGTCGTCGCTACCGCGACGACGTCCGCCTCGACTCGCTAACCCTAAGTTAAATAGGGTGGCGGTGAAGTCACGTGCTCGTCTCGGCGTCCGTCATCGCTACCGCGACGACGTCAGCCTCGACTCGCGTAACCCTAATTTAGACAGGGTGGCGGTGGTGTCACGTGCTCGTCTCGGCGTCCGTCGTCGCTACCGCGACGACGTCCGCCTCGACACGCGTAACCCTAAGTTAGACAGGGTGGCGGTGGTGTCACGTGCTCGTCTCGGCGTCCGTCGTCGCTACCGCGACGACGTCCGCCTCGACTCGCTTAACCCTAAGTTAGACAGGGTAGCGGTGGTGTCACGTGCTCGTCTCGGCGTCCGTCATTGCTACCGCGACGACGTCCGCCTCGACTCGTTAACCCTAAGTTAAATAGGGTGGCGGTGAAGTCACGTGCTCGTCTCGGCGTCCGTCATTGCTACCGCGACGATGTCAGCCTCGACTCGCGTAACCCTAATTTAAACAGGGTGGCGGTGGTGTCACGTGCTCGTCTCGGCGTGCGTCGTCGCTACCGCGACGACGTCCGACTCGACACGCGTAACCCTAAGTTAGACAGGGTGGTGGTGGTGTCACGTGCTCGTCTCGGCGTCCGTCGTCGCTACCGCGACGACGTCCGCCTCGACTCGCGTAACCCTAAGATAGCCAGGGTGGCAGTGGTGTCACGTGCTCGTCTAGGTGTTCGTCGTCGCTACCGCGACGACGTCCGCCTCGACTCGTGTAACCCTAGGATAAACAGGGTGGCGGTGGTGTCACGTGCTCGTCTCGGCGTCCGTCATTGCTACCGCGACGATGTCCGCCTCGACTCGCGTAACCCTAAGTTAGACAGGGTGGCAGTGGTGTCACGTGCTCGTCTCGGCATCCGTCGTCGCTACCGCGACGACGTCTGCCTCGACTCGCGTAACCCTAAGTTAGCCAGGGTGGCAGTGTTGTCACGTGCTCGTCTCGGCGTCCGTCGTCGCTACCGCGACGACGTCCGCCTCGACTCGCGTAACCCTAAGATAGACAGGGTGGCAGTGGTGTCACGTGCTCGTCTCGACGTCCGTCGTCGCTACCGCAAAAACGTCCGCCTCGACTCGCGTAACCCTAAGTTAGACAGGGTGGCAGTGGTGTCACGTCCTCGTTTCGACGTCTGCCTCGACTCGCGTAACCCTAAGTTAGACAGGGTGGCGGTGGTGTCACGTGCTCGTCTCGGCGACCGTCGTCGCTACCGCGACGACGTCCGCCTCGACTCGCTAACCCTAAGTTAAATAGGGTGGCGGTGAAGTCACGTGCTCGTCTCGGCGTCCGTCATCGCTACCGCGACGACGTCAGCCTCGACTCGCGTAACCCTAATGTAGACAGGGTGGCGGTGGTGTCACGTGCTCGTCTCGGCGTCCGTCGTCGCTACCGCGACGACGTCCGCCTCGACACGCGTAACCCTAAGTTAGACAGGGTGGCGGTGGTGTCGCGTGCTCGTCTCGGCGTCCGTCGTCGCTACCGCGACGACGTCCGCCTCGACTCGCATAACCCTAAGTTAGACAGGGTGGCGGTGGTGTCACGTGCTCGTCTCGGCGTCCGTCGTCGCTACCGCGACGACGTCCGCCTCGACTCGCGTAACCCTAAGTTAGACAGGGTGGCAGTGGTGTCACGTGCTCGTCTCAGCGTCCGTCGTCGCTACCGCGACGACGTCTGCCTCGACTCGTGTAACCCTAAGTTAGCCAGGGTGGCAGTGTTGTCACGTGCTCGTCTCGGCGTCTGTCGTCGCTACCGCGACGACGTCCGCCTCGACTCGCGTAACCCTAAGATAGACAGGGTGGAAGTGGTGTCACGTGCTCGTCTCGGCGTCCGTCGTCGCTACCGCAAAAACGTCCGCCTCGACTCGCGTAACCCTAAGTTAGACAGGGTGGCAGTGGTGTCACGTCCTCGTTTCGACGTCTGCCTCGACTCGCGTAACCCTAAGTTAGACAGGGTGGCGGTGGTGTCACGTGCTCGTCTCGGTGACCGTCGTCGCTACCGCGACGACGTCCGCCTCGACTCGCTAACCCTAAGTTAAATAGGGTGGCGGTGAAGTCACGTGCTCGTCTCGGCGTCCGTCATCGCTACCGCGACGACGTCAGCCTCGACTCGCGTAACCCTAATTTAGACAGGGTGGCGGTGGTGTCACGTGCTCGTCTCGGCGTCCGTCGTCGCTACCGCGACGACGTCCGCCTCGACACGCGTAACCCTAAGTTAGACAGGGTGGCGGTGGTGTCGCGTGCTCGTCTCAGCGTCCGTCGTCGCTACCGCGACGACGTCCGCCTCGACTCGCGTAACCCTAAGATACACAGGGTGGCGGTGGTGTCACGTGCTCGTCTCGGTGTCCGTCGTCGCTACCGCGACGACATCCGCCTCGACTCGCGTAACACTAAGATAGCCAGGGTGGCAGTGGTGTCACGTGCTCGTCTAGGCGTCTGTCGTCGCTACCGCGACGACGTCCGCCTCGACTCACTTAACCCTAAGTTAGACAGAGTGGCAGTGGTGTGACGTGCTCGTCTTGGCGTCCGTCGTCGCTACCGCGACGACGTCCGCCTTGACTCGCGTAAACCTAAGATAGACAGGGTGGCGGTGTTGTCACGTGCTCGTCTCGGCGTCCGTCGTCGCTAGCGCGACGACGTCCGCCTCGACTCGCGTAACCCTAAGATAGACAGGGTGGCAGTGGTGTCACGTGCTCGTCTTGGCGTCCGTCGTCGCTACCGCGACGACGTCCGCCTTGACTCGCGTAAACCTAAGATAGACAGGGTGGCGGTGTTGTCACGTGCTCGTCTCGGCGTCCGTCGTCGCTACCGCGACGACGTCCGCCTCGACTCGCTTAACCCTAAGTTAGACAGGGTAGCGGTGGTGTCACGTGCTCGTCTCGGCGTCCGTCATTGCTACCACGACGACGTCCGCCTCGACTCGTTAACCCTAAGTTAAATAGGGTGGCGGTGAAGTCACGTGCTCGTCTCGGCGTCCGTCATTGCTACCGCGACGATGTCAGCCTCGACTTGCGTAACCCTAATTTAAACAGGGTGGCGGTGGTGTCACGTGCTCGTCTCGGCGTGCGTCGTCGCTACCGCGACGACGTCCGACTCGACACGCGTAACCCTAAGTTAGACAGGGTGGTGGTGGTGTCACGTGCTCGTCTCGGCGTCCGTCGTCGCTACCGCGACGACGTCCGCCTCGACTCGCGTAACCCTAAGATAGCCAGGGTGGCAGTGGTGTCACGTGCTCGTCTAGGCGTTCGTCGTCGCTACCGCGACGACGTCCGCCTCGACTCGTGTAACCCTAGGATAAACAGGGTGGCGGTGGTGTCACGTGCTCGTCTCGGCGTCCGTCATTGCTACCGCGACGATGTCCGCCTCGACTCGCGTAACCCTAAGTTAGACAGGGTGGCAGTGGTGTCACGTGCTCGTCTCGGCATCCGTCGTCGCTACCGCGACGACGTCTGCCTCGACTCGCGTAACCCTAAGTTAGCCAGGGTGGCAGTGTTGTCACGTGCTCGTCTCGGCGTCCGTCGTCGCTACCGCGACGACGTCCGCCTCGACTCGCGTAACCCTAAGATAGACAGGGTGGCAGTGGTGTCACGTGCTCGTCTCGGCGTCCGTCGTCGCTACCGCAAAAACGTCCGCCTCGACTCGCGTAACCCTAAGTTAGACAGGGTGGCAGTGGTGTCACGTCCTCGTTTCGACGTCTGCCTCGACTCGCGTAACCCTAAGTTAGACAGGGTGGCGGTGGTGTCACGTGCTCGTCTCGGCGACCGTCGTCGCTACCGCGACGACGTCCGCCTCGACTCGCTAACCCTAAGTTAAATAGGGTGGCGGTGAAGTCACGTGCTCGTCTCGGCGTCCGTCATCGCTACCGCGACGACGTCAGCCTCGACTCGCGTAACCCTAATGTAGACAGGGTGGCGGTGGTGTCACGTGCTCGTCTCGGCGTCCGTCGTCGCTACCGCGACGACGTCCGCCTCGACACGCGTAACCCTAAGTTAGACAGGGTGGCGGTGGTGTCGCGTGCTCGTCTCGGCGTCCGTCGTCGCTACCGCGACGACGTCCGCCTCGACTCGCATAACCCTAAGTTAGACAGGGTGGCGGTGGTGTCACGTGCTCGTCTCGGCGTCCGTCGTCGCTACCGCGACGACGTCCGCCTCGACTCGCGTAACCCTAAGTTAGACAGGGTGGCAGTGGTGTCACGTGCTCGTCTCAGCGTCCGTCGTCGCTACCGCGACGACGTCTGCCTCGACTCGTGTAACCCTAAGTTAGCCAGGGTGGCAGTGTTGTCACGTGCTCGTCTCGGCGTCCGTCGTCGCTACCGCGACGACGTCCGCCTCGACTCGCGTAACCCTAAGATAGACAGGGTGGCAGTGGTGTCACGTGCTCGTCTCGGCGTCCGTCGTCGCTACCGCAAAAACGTCCGCCTCGACTCGCGTAACCCTAAGTTAGACAGGGTGGCAGTGGTGTCACGTCCTCGTTTCGACGTCTGCCTCGACTCGCGTAACCCTAAGTTAGACAGGGTGGCGGTGGTGTCACGTGCTCGTCTCGGTGACCGTCGTCGCTACCGCGACGACGTCCGCCTCGACTCGCTAACCCTAAGTTAAATAGGGTGGCGGTGAAGTCACGTGCTCGTCTCGGCGTCCGTCATCGCTACCGCGACGACGTCAGCCTCGACTCGCGTAACCCTAATTTAGACAGGGTGGCGGTGGTGTCACGTGCTCGTCTCGGCGTCCGTCGTCGCTACCGCGACGACGTCCGCCTCGACACGCGTAACCCTAAGTTAGACAGGGTGGCGGTGGTGTCGCGTGCTCGTCTCAGCGTCCGTCGTCGCTACTGCGACGACGTCCACCTCGACTCGCGTAACCCTAAGATACACAGGGTGGCGGTGGTGTCACGTGCTCGTCTCGGTGTCCGTCGTCGCTACCGCGACGACATCCGCCTCGACTCGCGTAACACTAAGATAGCCAGGGTGGCAGTGGTGTCACGTGCTCGTCTAGGCGTCTGTCGTCGCTACCGCGACGACGTCCGCCTCGACTCACTTAACCCTAAGTTAGACAGAGTGGCAGTGGTGTGACGTGCTCGTCTTGGCGTCCGTCGTCGCTACCGCGACGACGTCCGCCTTGACTCGCGTAAACCTAAGATAGACAGGGTGGCGGTGTTGTCACGTGCTCGTCTCGGCGTCCGTCGTCACTAGCGCGACGACGTCCGCCTCGACTCGCGTAACCCTAAGATAGACAGGGTGGCAGTGGTGTCACGTGCTCGTCTTGGCGTCCGTCGTCGCTACCGCGACGACGTCCACCTTGACTCGCGTAAACCTAAGATAGACAGGGTGGCGGTGTTGTCACGTGCTCGTCTCGGCGTCCGTCGTCGCTACCGCGACGACGTCCGCCTCGACTCGCTTAACCCTAAGTTAGACAGGGTAGCGGTGGTGTCACGTGCTCGTCTCGGCGTCCGTCATTGCTACCGCGACGACGTCCGCCTCGACTCGTTAACCCTAAGTTAAATAGGGTGGCGGTGAAGTCACGTGCTCGTCTCGGCGTCCGTCATTGCTACCGCGACGATGTCAGCCTCGACTCGCGTAACCCTAATTTAAACAGGGTGGCGGTGGTGTCACGTGCTCGTCTCGGCGTGCGTCGTCGCTACCGCGACGACGTCCGACTCGACACGCGTAACCCTAAGTTAGACAGGGTGGTGGTGGTGTCACGTGCTCGTCTCGGCGTCCGTCGTCGCTACCGCGACGACGTCCGCCTCGACTCGCGTAACCCTAAGATAGCCAGGGTGGCAGTGGTGTCACGTGCTCGTCTAGGCGTTCGTCGTCGCTACCGCGACGACGTCCGCCTCGACTCGTGTAACCCTAGGATAAACAGGGTGGCGGTGGTGTCACGTGCTCGTCTCGGCGTCCGTCATTGCTACCGCGACGATGTCCGCCTCGACTCGCGTAACCCTAAGTTAGACAGGGTGGCAGTGGTGTCACGTGCTCGTCTCGGCATCCGTCGTCGCTACCGCGACGACGTCTGCCTCGACTCGCGTAACCCTAAGTTAGCCAGGGTGGCAGTGTTGTCACGTGCTCGTCTCGGCGTCCGTCGTCGCTACCGCGACGACGTCCGCCTCGACTCGCGTAACCCTAAGATAGACAGGGTGGCAGTGGTGTCACGTGCTCGTCTCGGCGTCCGTCGTCGCTACCGCAAAAACGTCCGCCTCGACTCGCGTAACCCTAAGTTAGACAGGGTGGCAGTGGTGTCACGTCCTCGTTTCGACGTCTGCCTCGACTCGCGTAACCCTAAGTTAGACAGGGTGGCGGTGGTGTCACGTGCTCGTCTCGGCGACCGTCGTCGCTACCGCGACGACGTCCGCCTCGACTCGCTAACCCTAAGTTAAATAGGGTGGCGGTGAAGTCACGTGCTCGTCTCGGCGTCCGTCATCGCTACCGCGACGACGTCAGCCTCGACTCGCGTAACCCTAATGTAGACAGGGTGGCGGTGGTGTCACGTGCTCGTCTCGGCGTCCGTCGTCGCTACCGCGACGACGTCCGCCTCGACACGCGTAACCCTAAGTTAGACAGGGTGGCGGTGGTGTCGCGTGCTCGTCTCGGCGTCCGTCGTCGCTACCGCGACGACGTCCGCCTCGACTCGCGTAACCCTAAGATAGACAGGGTGGCGGTGGTGTCACGTGCTCGTCTCGGTGTCCGTCGTCGCTACCGCGACGACATCCGCCTCGACTCGCGTAACACTAAGATAGCCAGGGTGGCAGTGGTGTCACGTGCTCGTCTAGGCGTCTGTCGTCGCTACCGCGACGACGTCCGCCTCGACTCGCGTAACCCTAGGATAAACAGGGTGGCGGTGGTGTCACATGCTCGTCTCGGCGTCCATCGCCGCTACCGTGACGACGTCCGCCTCGACTCGCGTAACCCTAAGATAGACAGGGTGGCGGTGGTGTCACGTGCTCGTCTCGGCGTCCGTCGTCGCTACCGCGACGACGTCCGCCTCGACTCGCTTAACACTAAGTTAGAGAGGGTGGCGGTGGTGTCACGTGCTCGTCTCGGCGTCCGTTGTCGCTACCGTGACGACGGCCGCCTCGACTCGCGTAACCCTAAGTTAGACAGTGTGGCCGTGGTGTCACGTGCTCGTCTCGGCGTCCGTCGTCGCTATCGCGATGACGTCCGCCTCGACTCGCGTAACCCTAAAATAGCCAGGGTGGCAGTGGTGTCACGTGCTCCTCTTGGAGTCCGTCGTCGCTACCACGACGACGTCCGCCTCGACTCGATTAACCCTAAGTTAGACAGGGTGGCGGTGGTGTCACGTGCTCGTCTCGGCGTCCGTCGTCGCTACCGCGACGACGTTTGCCTCGACTCGCGTAACGCTAAGATAGATAGGGTGGCCATGGTGTCACGTGCTCATCTCGGCGTCCGTCGTCGCTACCGCGAAGTAGTCCGCCTCGACTCGCGTAACCCTAAGTTAGACAGGGTGGCAGTGGTGTCACGTGCTCGTTTCGACGTCCGCCTCGACTCGCGTCACCCTAAGTTAGACAGGGTGGCGGTGGTGTCACGTGCTCGTCTCGGAGTCCGTCGTCGCTACCGCGACGACGTCCGCCTCGACTCGCTTAACCCTAAGTTAAATAGGGTGGCGTTGAAGTCACGTGCTCGTCTCGGCGTCCGTCATCGCTACCGCGACGACGTCAGCCTCGACTCGCGTAACACTAATTTAGACAGGGTGGCGGTGGTGTCACGTGCTCGTCTCGGCGTCCGTCGACGCTACCGCGACGACGTCCGCCTCAACACGCGTAACCCTAAGTTAGACAGGGTGGCGGTGGTGTCGCGTGCTCGTCTCGGCGTCCGTCGTCGCTACCGCGACGACGTCCGCCTCGACTCGCGTAACCCTAGGATAAACAGGGTGACGGTGGTGTCACGTGCTCGTCTCGGCGTCCGTCATTGCTACCGCGACGATGTCAGCCTCGACTCGCGTAACCCTAATTTAGACAGGGTGGCGGTGGTGTCACGTGCTCGTCTCGGCGTCCGTCGTCGCTACCGCGACGACGTCCGACTCGACACGCGTAATCCTAAGTTAGACAGGGTGGCGGTGGTGTCACGTGCTCGTCTCGGCGTCCGTCGTCGCTACCGCGACGACGTCCGCCTCGACTCGCGTAACCCTAAAATAGCCAGGGTGGCATTGGTGTCACGTGCTCGTCTAGGCGTCCGTCGTCGCTACCGCGACGACGTCCGCCTCGACTCGCGTAACCCTAGGATAAACAGGGTGGCGGTGGTGTCACGTGCTCGTCTCGGCGTCCGTCGTCGCTACCGCGACGACGTCCGCCTCGACTCGCGTAACCCTAAGTTAGACAGGGTGGTAGTGGTGTCACGTGCTGGTCTCGGCATCCGTCGTCACTACCGCGACGACGTCTGCCTCGACTCGCGTAACCCTAAGTTAGCCAGGGTGGCAGTGTTGTCACGTGCTCGTCTCGGCGTCCGTCGTCGCTACCGCGACGACGTCCGCCTCGACTCGCGTAACCCTAAGATAGACAGGGTGCCAGTGGTGTCACGTGCTCGTCTTGGCGTCCGTCGTCGCAACCGCGACTACGTCCGCCTTGACCCGCGTAACCCTAAGATAGACAGGGTGGCGGTGTTATCACGTGCTCGTCTCGGCGTCCGTCGTCGCTACCGCGACGACATCCGACGACATCCGCCTCGACTCGCTAACCCTAAGTTAAATAGGGTGGCGGTGAAGTCACGTGCTCGTCTCGGCGTCCGTCATCGCTACCGCGACGACGTCAGCCTCGACTCGCGTCGCTACCGCGACGACGTCCGCCTCGACACGCGTAACCCTAAGTTAGACAGGGTGGCGGTGGTGTCGCGTGCTCGTCTCGGCGTCCGTCGTCGCTACCGCGACGACGTCCGCCTCGACTCGCGTAACCCTAAGATAGACAGGGTGGCGGTGGTGTCACGTGCTCGTCTCGGTGTCCGTCGTCGCTACCGCGACGACATCCGCCTCGACTCGCGTAACACTAAGATAGCCAGGGTGGCAGTGGTGTCACGTGCTCGTCTAGGCGTCTGTCGTCGCTACCGCGACGACGTCCGCCTCGACTCACTTAACCCTAAGTTAGACAGAGTGGCAGTGGTGTGACGTGCTCGTCTTGGCGTCCGTCGTCGCTACCGCGACGACGTCCGCCTCGACTCGCGTAACCCTAAGATAGACAGGGTGGCGGTGTTGTCACGTGCTCGTCTCGGCGTCCGTCGTCGCTAGCGCGACGACGTCCGCCTCGACTCGCGTAACCCTAAGATAGATAGGGTGGCAGTGGTGTCACGTGCTCGTCTTGGCGTCCGTCGTCGCTACCGCGACGACGTCCGCCTTGACTCGCGTAAACCTAAGATAGACAGGGTGGCGGTGTTGTCACGTGCTCGTCTCGGCGTCCGTCGTCGCTACCGCGACGACGTCCGCCTCGACTCGCTTAACCCTAAGTTAGACAGGGTAGCGGTGGTGTCACGTGCTCGTCTCGGCGTCCATCATTGCTACCGCGACGACGTCCGCCTCGACTCGTTAACCCTAAGTTAAATAGGGTGGCGGTGAAGTCACGTGCTCGTCTCGGCGTCCGTCATTGCTACCGCGACGATGTCAGCCTCGACTCGCGTAACCCTAATTTAGACAGGGTGGCGGTGGTGTCACGTGCTCGTCTCGGCGTGCGTCGTCGCTACCGCGACGACGTCCGATTCGACACGCGTAACCCTAAGTTAGACAGGGTGGCGGTGGTGTCACGTGCTCGTCTCGGCGTCCGTCGTCGCTACCGCGACGACGTCCGCCTCGACTCGCGTAACCCTAAGATAGCCAGGGTGGCAGTGGTGTCACGTGCTCGTCTAGGCGTTCGTCGTCGCTACCGCGACGACGTCCGCCTCGACTCGTGTAACCCTAGGATAAACAGGGTGGCGGTGGTGTCACGTGCTCGTCTCGGCGTCCGTCATTGCTACCGCGACGATGTCCGCATCGACTCGCGTAACCCTAAGTTAGACAGGGTGGCAGTGGTGTCACGTGCTCGTCTCGGCATCCGTCGGCGCTACCGCGACGACGTCTGCCTCGACTCGCGTAACCCTAAGTTAGCCAGGGTGGCAGTGTTGTCACGTGCTCGTCTCGGCGTCCGTCGTCGCTACCGCGACGACGTCCGCCTCGACTCGCGTAACCCTAAGATAGACAGGGTGGCAGTGGTGTCACGTGCTCGTCTCGGCGTCCGTCGTCGCTACCGCAAAAACGTCCGCCTCGACTCGCGTAACCCTAAGTTAGACAGGGTGGCAGTGGTGTCACGTCCTCGTTTCGACGTCTGCCTCGACTCGCGTAACCCTAAGTTAGACAGGGTGGCGGTGGTGTCACGTGCTCGTCTCGGCGACCGTCGTCGCTACCGCGACGACGTCCGCCTCGACTCGCTAACCCTAAGTTAAATAGGGTGGCGGTGAAGTCACGTGCTCGTCTCGGCGTCCGTCATCGCTACCGCGACGACGTCAGCCTCGACTCGCGTAACCCTAATTTAGACAGGGTGGCGGTGGTGTCACGTGCTCGTCTCGGCGTCCGTCGTCGCTACCGCGACGACGTCCGCCTCGACACGCGTAACCCTAAGTTAGACAGGGTGGCGGTGGTGTCGCGTGCTCGTCTCGGCGTCCGTCGTCGCTACCGCGACGACGTCCGCCTCGACTCGCGTAACCCTAAGATAGACAGGGTGGCGGTGGTGTCACGTGCTCGTCTCGGTGTCCGTCGTTGCTACCGCGACGACATCCGCCTCGACTCGCGTAACACTAAGATAGCCAGGGTGGCAGTGGTGTCACGTGCTCGTCTAGGCGTCTGTCGTCGCTACCGCGACGACGTCCGCCTCGACTCGCGTAACCCTAGGATAAACAGGGTGGCGGTGGTGTCACGTGCTCGTCTCGGCGTCCATCGCCGCTACCGTGACGACGTCCGCCTCGACTCGCGTAACCCTAAGATAGACAGGGTGGCGGTGGTGTCACGTGCTCGTCTCGGCATCCGTCGTCGCTACCGCGACGACGTCCGCCTCGACTCGCTTAACACTAAGTTAGAGAGGGTGGCGGTGGTGTCACGTGCTCGTCTCGGCGTCCGTTGTCGCTACCGTGACGACGGCCGCCTCGACTCGCGTAACCCTAAGTTAGACAGTGTGGCCGTGGTGTCACGTGCTCGTCTCGGCGTCCGTCGTCGCTATCGCGATGACGTCCGCCTCGACTCGCGTAACCCTAAAATAGCCAGGGTGGCAGTGGTGTCACGTGCTCGTCTTGGAGTCCGTCGTCGCTACCACGACGACGTCCGCCTCGACTCGCGTAACCCTAAGATAGACAGGGTGGCAGTGGTGTCACGTGCTCGTCTCGGCGTCCGTCGTCGCTACCGCGACGACGTCCGCCTTGACCCGCGTAACCCTAAGATAGACAGGGTGGCGGTGTTGTCACGTGCTCGTCTTGGCGTCCGTCGTCGCTACCGCGATGACGTCCGCCTCGACTCGCTTAACCCTAAGTTAGACAGGGTGGCGGTGGTGTCACGTGCTCGTCTCGGCGTCCGTCGTCGCTACCGCGACGACGTTTGCCTCGACTCGCGTAACGCAAAGATAGATAGGGTGGCCGTGGTGTCACGTGCTCATCTCGGCGTCCGTCGTCGCTACCGCGAAGACGTCCGCCTCGACTCGCCTAACCCTAAGTTAGACAGGGTGGCAGTGGTGTCACGTGCTCGTTTCGACGTCCGCCTCGACTCGCGTCACCCTAAGTTAGACAGGGTGGCGGTGGTGTCACGTGCTCGTCTCGGCGTCCGTCGTCGCTACCGCGACGACGTCCGCCTCGACTCGCTTAACCCTAAGTTAAATAGGGTGGCGGTGAAGTCACGTGCTCGTCTCGGCGTCCGTCATCGCTACCACGACGACGTCAGCCTCGACTCGCGTAACACTAATTTAGACAGGGTGGCGGTGGTGTCACGTGCTCGTCTCGGCGTCCGTCGACGCTACCGCGACGACGTCCGCCTCGACACGCGTAACCCTAAGTTAGACAGGGTGGCGGTGGTGTCGCGTGCTCGTCTCGGCGTCCGTCGTCGCTACCGCGACGACGTCCGCCTCGACTCGCGTAACCCTAGGATAAACAGGGTGACGGTGGTGTCACGTGCTCGTCTCGGCGTCCGTCATTGCTACCGCGACGATGTCCGCCTCGACTCGCGTAACACTAATTTAGACAGGGTGGCGGTGGTGTCACGTGCTCGTCTCGGCGTCCGTCGTCGCTACCGCGACGACGTCCGACTCGACACGCGTAATCCTAAGTTAGACAGGGTGGCGGTGGTGTCACGTGCTCGTCTCGGCGTCCGTCGTCGCTACCGCGACGACGTCCGCCTCGACTCGCGTAACCCTAAAATAGCCAGGGTGGCATTGGTGTCACGTGCTCGTCTAGGCGTCCGTCGTCGCTACCGCGACGACGTCCGCCTCGACTCGCGTAACCCTAGGATAAACAGGGTGGCAGTGGTGTCACGTGCTGGTCTCGGCATCCGTCGTCACTACCGCGACGACGTCTGCCTCGACTCGCGTAACCCTAAGTTAGCCAGGGTGGCAGTGTTGTCACGTGCTCGTCTCGGCGTCCGTCGTCGCTACCGCGACGACGTCCGCCTCGACTCGCGTAACCCTAAGATAGACAGGGTGCCAGTGGTGTCACGTGCTCGTCTTGGCGTCCGTCGTCGCTACCGCGACGACGTCCGCCTTGACCCGCGTAACCCTAAGATAGACAGGGTGGCGGTGTTATCACGTGCTCGTCTCGGCGTCCGTCGTCGCTACCGCAACGACATCCGACGACATCCGCCTCGACTCGCTAACCCTAAGTTAAATAGGGTGGCGGTGAAGTCACGTGCTCGTCTCGGCGTCCGTCATCGCTACCGCGACGACGTCAGCCTCGACTCGCATAACCCTAATTTAGACAGGGTGGCGGTGGTGTCACGTGCTCGTCTCGGCGTCCGTCGTCGCTACCGCGACGACGTCCGCCTCGACACGCGTAACCCTAAGTTAGATAGGGTGGCGGTGGTGTCGCGTGCTCGTCTCGGCGTCCGTCGTCGCTACCGCGACGACGTCCGCCTCGACTCGCGTAACCCTAAGATAGATAGGGTGGCGGTGGTGTCACGTGCTCGTCTCGGTGTCCGTCGTCGCTACCGCGACGACGTCCGCCTCGACTCGCGTAACACTAAGATAGCCAGGGTGGCCGTGGTGTCACGTGCTCGTCTAGGCGTCTGTCGTCGCTACCGCGACGACGTCCGCCTCGACTCGCGTAACACTAAGATAGCCAGGGTGGCCGTGGTGTCACGTGCTCGTCTAGGCGTCTGTCGTCGCTACCGCGACGACGTCCGCCTCGACTCGCGTAACCCTAGGATAAACAGGGTGGCGGTGGTGTCACGTGCTCGTCTCGGCGTCCGTCGTCGCTACCGCGACGACGTCCGCCTCGACTCGCATAACCCTAAGATAGACAGGGTGGCGGTGGTGTCACGTGCTCGTCTCGGCGTCCGTCGTCGCTACCGCGACGACGTCCGCCTCGACTCGCTTAACCCTAAGTTAAATAGGGTGGCGGTGAAGTCACGTGCTCGTCTCGGCGTCCGTCATCGCTACCGCGACGACGTCAGCCTCGACTCGCGTAACACTAATTTAGACAGGGTGGCGGTGGTGTCACGTGCTCGTCTCGGCGTCCGTCGACGCTACCGCGACGACGTCCGCCTCGACACGCGTAACCCTAAGTTAGACAGGGTGGCGGTGGTGTCGCGTGCTCGTCTCGGCGTCCGTCGTCGCTACCGCGACGACGTCCGCCTCGACTCGCGTAACCCTAGGATAAACAGGGTGACGGTGGTGTCACGTGCTCGTCTCGGCGTCCGTCATTGCTACCGCGACGATGTCCGCCTCGACTCGCGTAACACTAATTTAGACAGGGTGGCGGTGGTGTCACGTGCTCGTCTCGGCGTCCCGCGTAACACTAATTTAGACAGGGTGGCGGTGGTGTCACGTGCTCGTCTCGGCGTCCGTCGTCGCTACCGCGACGACGTCCGACTCGACACGCGTAATCCTAAGTTAGACAGGGTGGCGGTGGTGTCACGTGCTCGTCTCGGCGTCCGTCGTCGCTACCGCGACGACGTCCGCCTCGACTCGCGTAACCCTAAAATAGCCAGGGTGGCATTGGTGTCACGTGCTCGTCTAGGCGTCCGTCGTCGCTACCGCGACGACGTCCGCCTCGACTCGCGTAACCCTAGGATAAACAGGGTGGCAGTGGTGTCACGTGCTGGTCTCGGCATCCGTCGTCACTACCGCGACGACGTCTGCCTCGACTCGCGTAACCCTAAGTTAGCCAGGGTGGCAGTGTTGTCACGTGCTCGTCTCGGCGTCCGTCGTTGCTACCGCGACGACGTCCGCCTCGACTCGCGTAACCCTAAGATAGACAGGGTGCCAGTGGTGTCACGTGCTCGTCTTGGCGTCCGTCGTCGCTACCGCGACGACGTCCGCCTTGACCCGCGTAACCCTAAGATAGACAGGGTGGCGGTGTTATCACGTGCTCGTCTCGGCGTCCGTCGTCGCTACCGCAACGACATCCGACGACATCCGCCTCGACTCGCTAACCCTAAGTTAAATAGGGTGGCGGTGAAGTCACGTGCTCATCTCGGCGTCCGTCATCGCTACCGCGACGACGTCAGCCTCGACTCGCATAACCCTAATTTAGACAGGGTGGCGGTGGTGTCACGTGCTCGTCTCGGCGTCCGTCGTCGCTACCGCGACGACGTCCGCCTCGACACGCGTAACCCTAAGTTAGATAGGGTGGCGGTGGTGTCGCGTGCTCGTCTCGGCGTCCGTCGTCGCTACCGCGACGACGTCCGCCTCGACTCGCGTAACCCTAAGATAGACAGGGTGGCGGTGGTGTCACGTGCTCGTCTCGGTGTCCGTCGTCGCTACCGCGACGACGTCCGCCTCGACTCGCGTAACACTAAGATAGCCAGGGTGGCCGTGGTGTCACGTGCTCGTCTAGGCGTCTGTCGTCGCTACCGCGACGACGTCCGCCTCGACTCGCGTAACCCTAGGATAAACAGGGTGGCGGTGGTGTCACGTGCTCGTCTCGGCGTCCGTCGTCGCTACCGCGACGACGTCCGCCTCGACTCGCATAACCCTAAGTTAGACAGGGTGGCGGTGGTGTCACGTGCTCGTCTCGGCGTCCGCCGTCGCTACCGCGACGACGTCCGCCTCGACTCGCTAACCCTAAGTTAAATAGGGTGGCGGTGAAGTCACGTGCTCGTCTCGGCGTCCGTCATCGCTACCGCGACGACGTCAGCCTCGACTCGCGTAACCCTAATTTAGACGGGGTGGCGGTGGTGTCACGTGCTCGTCTCGGCGTCCGTCGTCGCTACCGCGACGACGTCCGCCTCGACACGCGTAACCCTAAGTTAGACAGGGTGGCGGTGGTGTCGCGTGCTCGTCTCGGCGTCCGTCGTCGCTACCGCGACGACATCCGCCTCGACTCGCGTAACCCTAAGATAGACAGGGTGGCGGTGGTGTCACGTGCTCGTCTCGGTGTCCGTCGTCGCTACCGCGACGATGTCCGCCTCGACTCGCGTAACACTAAGATAGCCAGGGTGACAGTGGTGTCACGTGCTCGTCTAGGCGTCTGTCGTCGCTACCGCGACGACGTCCGCCTCGACTCGCGTAACCCTAGGATAAACAGGGTGGCGGTGGTGTCACGTGCTCATCTCGGCGTCCGTCGTCGCTACCGCGACGACGTCCGCCTCGACTCGCATAAACCTAAGTTAGACAGGGTGGCGGTGGTGTCACGTGCTCGTCTCGGCGTCCGCCGTCGCTACCGCGACGACGTCCGCCTCGACTCGCGTAACCCTAAGATAGACAGGGTGGCAGTGGTGTCACGTGCTCGTCTTGGCGTCCGTCGTCGCTACCGCGACGACGTCCGCCTTGACTCGCGTAAACCTAAGATAGACAGGGTGGCGGTGTTGTCACGTGCTCGTCTCGGCGTCCGTCGTCGCTACCGCGACGACGTCCGCCTCGACTCGCTTAACCCTATGTTAGACAGGGTAGCGGTGGTGTCACGTGCTCGTCTCGGCGTCCGTCGTCGCTACCGCGACGACGTCCGCCTCGACTCGCGTAACCCTAAGATAGACAGGGTGGCGGTGGTGTCACGTGCTCGTCTCGGCGTCCGTCGTCGCTACCCCGACGACGTTCGCCTCGACTCGCGTAACCCTAAGATAGATAGGGTGGCAGTGGTGTCACGTGCTCGTCTCGGCGTCCGTCGTCGCTACCGCGACGACGTCCGCCTCGACTCGCGTAACCCTAGGATAAACAGGGTGGCGGTGGTGTCACGTGCTCGTCTCGGCGTCCATCGCCGCTACCGTGACGACGTCCGCCTCGACTCGCGTAACCCTAAGATAGACAGGGTGGCGGTGGTGTCACGTGCTCGTCTCGGCGTCCGTCGTCGCTACCGCGACGACGTCCGCCTCGACTCGCTTAACACTAAGTTAGAGAGGGTGGCGGTGGTGTCACGTGCTCGTCTCGGCGTCCGTTGTCGCTACCGTGACGACGGCCGCCTCGACTCGCGTAACCCTAAGTTAGACAGTGTGGCCGTGGTGTCACGTGCTCGTCTCGGCGTCCGTCGTCGCTATCGCGATGACGTCCGCCTCGACTCGCGTAACCCTAAAATAGCCAGGGTGGCAGTGGTGTCACGTGCTCGTCTTGGAGTCCGTCGTCGCTACCACGACGACGTCCGCCTCGACTCGCGTAACCCTAAGTTAGCTAGGGTGGCAGTGGTGTCACGTGCTCGTCTCGGCGTCCGTCGTCGCTACCGCGACGACGTCCGCCTTGACCCGCGTAACCCTAAGATAGACAGGGTGGCGGTGTTGTCACGTGCTCGTCTCGGCGTCCGTCGTCGCTACCGCGACAACGTCCGCCTCGACTCGCTTAACCCT
Source organism: Elymus sibiricus (assembly GCA_039707655.1). Classification (NCBI taxonomy): domain Eukaryota; kingdom Viridiplantae; phylum Streptophyta; class Magnoliopsida; order Poales; family Poaceae; genus Elymus; species Elymus sibiricus. The sequence goes on along the minus strand of CM077676.1, from coordinate 192,157,145 downwards.
AAGTTAGACAGGGTGGCGGTGGTGTCACGTGCTCGTCTCGGCGTCCGTCGTCGCTACCGCGACGACGTTTGCCTCGACTCGCGTAACGCTAAGATAGATAGGGTGGCCGTGGTGTCACGTGCTCATCTCGGCGTCCGTCGTCGCTACCGCGAAGACGTCCACCTCGACTCGCGTAACCCTAAGTTAGACAGGGTGGCAGTGGTGTCACGTGCTCGTTTCGACGTCCGCCTCGACTCGCGTCACCCTAAGTTAGACAGGGAGGCGGTGGTGTCACGTGCTCGTCTCGGCGTCCGTCGTCGCTACCGCGACGACGTCCGCCTCGACTCGCTTAACCCAAAGTTAAATAGGGTGGCGGTGAAGTCACGTGCTCGTCTCGGCGTCCGTCATCGCTACCGCGACGACGTCAGCCTCGACTCGCGTAACACTAATTTAGACAGGGTGGCGGTGGTGTCACGTGCTCGTCTCGGCGTCCGTCGACGCTACCGCGACGACGTCCGCCTCGACACGCGTAACCCTAAGTTAGACAGGGAGGCGGTGGTGTCGCGTGCTCGTCTCGGCGTCCGTCGTCGCTACCGCGACGACGTCCGCCTCGACTCGCGTAACCCTAGGATAAACAGGGTGGCGGTGGTGTCACGTGCTCGTCTCGGCGTCCGTCATTGCTACCGCGACGATGTCAGCCTCGACTCGCGTAACCCTAATTTAGACAGGGTGGCGGTGGTGTCACGTGCTCGTCTCGGCGTCCGTCGTCGCTACCGCGACGACGTCCGACTCGACACGCGTAACCCTAAGTTAGACAGGGTGGCGGTGGTGTCACGTGCTCGTCTCGGCGTCCGTCGTCGCTACCGCGACGACGTCCGCCTCGACTCGCGTAACCCTAAAATAGCCAGGGTGGCATTGGTGTCACGTGCTCGTCTAGGCGTCCGTCGTCGCTACCGCGACGACGTCCGCCTCGACTCGCGTAACCCTAGGATAAACAGGGTGGCGGTGGTGTCACGTGCTCGTCTCGGCGTCCGTCGTCGCTACCGCGACGACGTCCGCCTCGACTCGCGTAACCCTAAGTTAGACAGGGTGGCAGTGGTGTCACGTGCTGGTCTCGGCATCCGTCGTCACTACCGCGACGACGTCTGCCTCGACTCGCGTAACCCTAAGTTAGCCAGGGTGGCAGTGTTGTCACGTGCTCGTCTCGGCGTCCGTCGTCGCTACCGCGACGACGTCCGCCTCGACTCGCGTAACCCTAAGATAGACAGGGTGCCAGTGGTGTCACGTGCTCGTCTTGGCGTCCGTCGTCGCTACCGCGACGACGTCCGCCTTGACCCGCGTAACCCTAAGATAGACAGGGTGGCGGTGTTATCACGTGCTCGTCTCGGCGTCCGTCGTCGCTACCGCGACGACATCCGACGACATCCGCCTCGACTCGCTAACCCTAAGTTAAATAGGGTGGCGGTGAAGTCACGTGCTCGTCTCGGCGTCCGTCATCGCTACTGCGACGACGTCAGCCTCGACTCGCGTAACCCTAATTTAGACAGGGTGGCGGTGGTGTCACGTGCTCGTCTCGGCGTCCGTCGTCGCTACCGCGACGACGTCCGCCTCGACACGCGTAACCCTAAGTTAGATAGGGTGGCGGTGGTGTCGCGTGCTCGTCTCGGCGTCCGTCGTCGCTACCGCGACGATGTCCGCCTCGACTCGCGTAACCCTAAGATAGACAGGGTGGCGGTGGTGTCACGTGCTCGTCTCGGTGTCCGTCGTCGCTACCGCGACGACGTCCGCCTCGACTCGCGTAACACTAAGATAGCCAGGGTGGCAGTGGTGTCACGTGCTCGTCTAGGCGTCTGTCGTCGCTACCGCGACGACGTCCGCCTCGACTCGCTAACCCTAAGTTAAATTGGGTGGCGGTGAAGTCACGTGCTCGTCTCGGCGTCCGTCATCGCTACCGCGACGACGTCAGCCTCGACTCGCGTAACCCTAATTTAGACAGGGTGGCGGTGGTGTCACGTGCTCGTCTCGGCGTCCGTCGTCGCTACTGCGACGACGTCCGCCTCGACACGCGTAACCCTAAGTTAGACAGGGTGGCGGTGGTGTCGCGTGCTCGTCTCGGCGTCCGTCATCGCTACCGCGACGACATCCGCCTCGACTCGCGTAACCCTAAGATAGACAGGGTGGCGGTGGTGTCACGTGCTCGTCTCGGTGTCCGTCGTCGCTACCGCGACGACGTCCGCCTCGACTCGCGTAACACTAAGATAGCCAGGGTGACCGTGGTGTCACGTGCTCGTCTAGGCGTCTGTCGTCGCTACCGCGACGACGTCCGCCTCGACTCGCGTAACCCTAGGATAAACAGGGTGGCGGTGGTGTCACGTGCTCATCTCGGCGTCCGTCGTCGCTACCGCGACGACGTCCGCCTCGACTCGCATAAACCGAAGTTAGACAGGGTGGCGGTGGTGTCACGTGCTCGTCTCGGCGTCCGCCGTCGCTACCGCGACGACGTCCGCCTCGACTCGCGTAACCCTAGGATAAACAGGGTGGCGGTGGTGTCACGTGCTCGTCTCGGCGTCCGTCGTCGCTACCGCGACGACGTCCGCCTCGACTCGCGTAACCCTAAGTTAGACAGGGTGGCAGTGGTGTCACGTGCTGGTCTCGGCATCCGTCGTCACTACCGCGACGACGTCTGCCTCGACTCGCGTAACCCTAAGTTAGCCAGGGTGGCAGTGTTGTCACGTCCTCGTCTCGGCGTCCGTCGTCGCTACCGCGACGACGTCCGCCTCGACTCGCGTAACCCTAAGATAGACAGGGTGCCAGTGGTGTCACGTGCTCGTCTTGGCGTCCGTCGTCGCTACCGCGACGACGTCCGCCTTGACCCGCGTAACCCTAAGATAGACAGGGTGGCGGTGTTATCACGTGCTCGTCTCGGCGTCCGTCGTCGCTACCACGACGACATCCGACGACATCCGCCTCGACTCGCTAACCCTAAGTTAAATAGGGTGGCGGTGAAGTCACGTGCTCGTCTCGGCGTCCGTCATCGCTACTGCGACGACGTCAGCCTCGACTCGCGTAACCCTAATTTAGACAGGGTGGCGGTGGTGTCACGTGCTCGTCTCGGCGTCCGTCGTCGCTACCGCGACGACGTCCGCCTCGACACGCGTAACCCTAAGTTAGATAGGGTGGCGGTGGTGTCGCGTGCTCGTCTCGGCGTCCGTCGTCGCTACCGCGACGATGTCCGCCTCGACTCGCGTAACCCTAAGATAGACAGGGTGTCGGTGGTGTCACGTGCTCGTCTCGGTGTCCGTCGTCGCTACCGCGACGACGTCCGCCTCGACTCGCGTAACACTAAGATAGCCAGGGTGGCAGTGGTGTCACGTGCTCGTCTAGGCGTCTGTCGTCGCTACCGCGACGACGTCCGCCTCGACTCGCGTAACCCTAGGATAAACAGGGTGGCGGTGGTGTCACGTGCTCGTCTCGGCGTCCGTCGTCGCTACCGCGACGACGTCCGCCTCGACTCGCATAACCCTAAGTTAGACAGGGTGGCGGTGGTGTCACGTGCTCGTCTCGGCGTCCGCCGTCGCTACCGCGACGACGTCCGCCTCAACTCGCTAACCCTAAGTTAAATAGGGTGGCGGTGAAGTCACGTGCTCGTCTCGGCGTCCGTCATCGCTACCGCGACGACGTCAGCCTCGACTCGCGTAACCCTAATTTAGACAGGGTAGCGGTGGTGTCACGTGCTCGTCTCAGCGTCCGTCGTCGCTACTGCGACGACGTCCGCCTCGACACGCGTAACCCTAAGTTAGACAGGGTGGCGGTGGTGTCGCGTGCTCGTCTCGGCGTCCGTCGTCGCTACCGCGACGACATCCGCCTCGACTCGCGTAACCCTAAGATAGACAGGGTGGCGGTGGTGTCACGTGCTCGTCTCGGTGTCCGTCGTCGCTACCGCGACGACGTCCGCCTCGACTCGCGTAACACTAAGATAGCCAGGGTGACCGTGGTGTCACGTGCTCGTCTAGGCGTCTGTCGTCGCTACCGCGACGACGTCCGCCTCGACTCGCGTAACCCTAGGATAAACAGGGTGGCGGTGGTATCACGTGCTCATCTCGGCATCCGTCGTCGCTACCGCGACGACGTCCGCCTCGACTCGCATAAACCGAAGTTAGACAGGGTGGCGGTGGTGTCACGTGCTCGTCTCGGCGTCCGCCGTCGCTACCGCGACGACGTCCGCCTCGACTCGCGTAACCCTAAGATAGACAGGGTGGCCGTGGTGTCACGTGCTCGTCTTGGCGTCCGTCGTCGCTACCGCGACGACGTCCGCCTTGACTCGCGTAAACCTAAGATAGACAGGGTGGCGGTGTTGTCACGTGCTCGTCTCGGCGTCCGTCGTCGCTACCGCGACGACGTCCGCCTCGACTCGCTTAACCCTATGTTAGACAGGGTAGCGGTGGTGTCACGTGCTCGTCTCGGCGTCCGTCGTCGCTACCGCGACGACGTCCGCCTCGACTCGCGTAACGCTAAGATAGACAGGGTGGCGGTGGTGTCACGTGCTCGTCTCGGCGTCCGTCGTCGCTACCCCGACGACGTTCGCCTCGACTCGCGTAACGCTAAGATAGATAGGGTGGCGGTGGTGTCACGTGCTCATCTCGGTGTCCGTCGTCGCTACCGCAAAGACGTCCGCCTCGACTCGCGTAACCCTAAGTTAGACAGGGTGGCAGTGGTGTCACGTGCTCGTCTCGACGTCCGCCTCGACTCGCGTAACCCTAAGTTAGACAGGGTGGCGGTGGTGTCACGTGCTCGTCTCGGCGTCCGTCGTCGCTACCACGACGACGTCCGCCTCGACTCGTTAACCCTAAGTTAAATAGGGTGGCGGTGAAGTCATGTGCTCGTCTCGGCGTCCGTCATTGCTACCGCGACGATGTCAGCCTCGACTCGCGTAACCCTAATTTAGACAGGGTGGCGGTGGTGTCACGTGCTCGTCTCGGCGTCCGTCGTCGCTACCGCGACGACGTCAGCCTCGACTCGCGTAACCCTAATTTAGACAGGGTAGCGGTGGTGTCACGTGCTCGTCTCAGCGTCCGTCGTCGCTACTGCGACGACGTCCGCCTCGACACGCGTAACCCTAAGTTAGACAGGGTGGCGGTGGTGTCGCGTGCTCGTCTCGGCGTCCGTCGTCGCTACCGCGACGACATCCGCCTCGACTCGCGTAACCCTAAGATAGACAGGGTGGCGGTGGTGTCACGTGCTCGTCTCGGTGTCCGTCGTCGCTACCGCGACGACGTCCGCCTCGACTCGCGTAACACTAAGATAGCCAGGGTGACCGTGGTGTCACGTGCTCGTCTAGGCGTCTGTCGTCGCTACCGCGACGACGTCCGCCTCGACTCGCGTAACCCTAGGATAAACAGGGTGGCAGTGGTATCACGTGCTCATCTCGGCGTCCGTCGTCGCTACCGCGACGACGTCCGCCTCGACTCGCATAAACCGAAGTTAGACAGGGTGGCGGTGGTGTCACGTGCTCGTCTCGGCGTCCGCCGTCGCTACCGCGACGACGTCCGCCTCGACTCGCGTAACCCTAAGATAGACAGGGTGGCCGTGGTGTCACGTGCTCGTCTTGGCGTCCGTCGTCGCTACCGCGACGACGTCCGCCTTGACTCGCGTAAACCTAAGATAGACAGGGTGGCGGTGTTGTCACGTGCTCGTCTCGGCGTCCGTCGTCGCTACCGCGACGACGTCCGCCTCGACTCGCTTAACCCTATGTTAGACAGGGTAGCGGTGGTGTCACGTGCTCGTCTCGGCGTCCGTCGTCGCTACCGCGACGACGTCCGCCTCGACTCGCGTAACGCTAAGATAGACAGGGTGGCGGTGGTGTCACGTGCTCGTCTCGGCGTCCGTCGTCGCTACCCCGACGACGTTCGCCTCGACTCGCGTAACGCTAAGATAGATAGGGTGGCGGTGGTGTCACGTGCTCATCTCGGTGTCCGTCGTCGCTACCGCAAAGACGTCCGCCTCGACTCGCGTAACCCTAAGTTAGACAGGGTGGCAGTGGTGTCACGTGCTCGTCTCGACGTCCGCCTCGACTCGCGTAACCCTAAGTTAGACAGGGTGGCGGTGGTGTCACGTGCTCGTCTCGGCGTCCGTCGTCGCTACCACGACGACGTCCGCCTCGACTCGTTAACCCTAAGTTAAATAGGGTGGCGGTGAAGTCATGTGCTCGTCTCGGCGTCCGTCATTGCTACCGCGACGATGTCAGCCTCGACTCGCGTAACCCTAATTTAGACAGGGTGGCGGTGGTGTCACGTGCTCGTCTCGGCGTCCGTCGTCGCTACCGCGACGACGTCCGCCTCGACTCGCGTAACCCTAAGATAACCAGGATGACAGTGGTGTCACGTACTCGTCTAGGCGTTCGTCGTCGCTACCGCGACGACGTCCGCCTCGACTCGCGTAACCCTAGGATAAACAGGGTGGCGGTGGATTCACGTGCTCGTCTCGGCGTCCGTCATTGCTACCGCGACGATGTCCGCCTCGACTCGCGTAACCCTAAGTTAGACAGGGTGGCAGTGGTGTCACGTGCTCGTCTCGGCATCCGTCGTCGCTACCGCGACGACGTCTGCCTCGGCTCGCGTAACCCTAAGTTAGCCAGGGTGGCAGTGTTGTCACGTGCTCGTCTCGGCGTCCGTCGTCGCTACCGCGACGACGTCCGCCTCGACTCGCGTAACCCTAAGATAGACAGGGTGGCAGTGGTGTCACGTGCTCGTCTCGGCGTCCGTCATCGCTACCGCGACGACGTCCGCCTCGACTCGCGTAACCCTAATTTAGACAGGGTGGCGGTGGTGTCACGTGCTCGTCTCGGCGTCCGTCGTCGCTACCGCGACGACGTCCGCCTCGACACGCGTAACCCTAAGTTAGACAGGGTGGCGGTGGTGTCGCGTGCTCGTCTCGGCGTCCGTCGTCGCTACCGCGACGACGTCCGCCTCGACTCGCGTAACCCTAAGATAGACAGGGTGGCGGTGGTGTCACGTGCTCGTCTCGGTGTCCGTAGTCGCTACCGCGACGACATCCGCCTCGACTCGCGTAACACTAAGATAGCCAGGGTGGCAGTGGTGTCACGTGCTCGTCTAGGCGTCTGTCGTCGCTACCGCGACGACGTCCGCCTCGACTCGCGTAACCCTAGGATAAACAGGGTGGCGGTGGTGTCACGTGCTCGTCTCGGCGTCCATCGTCGCTACCGCGACGACGTCCGCCTCGACACGCATAACCCTAAGTTAGACAGGGGGGCGGTGGTGTCACGTGCTCGTCTCGGCGTTCGCCGTCGCTACCGCGATGACGTCCGCCTCCACTCGCGTAACCCTAAGATAGACAGGGTGGCAGTGGTGTCACGTGCTCGTCTCGGCGTCCGTCGTCGCTACCGCGACGACGTCCGCCTTGACTCGCGTAAACCTAAGATAGACAGGGTGGCGGTGTTGTCACGTGCTCGTCTCGGCTTCCGTCGTCGCTACCGCGACGACGTCCGCCTCGAATCGCTTAACCCTAAGTTAGACAGGGTAGCGGTGGTGTCACGTGCTCGTCTCGGCGTCCGTCGTCGCTACCGCGACGACGTCCGCCTCGACTCGCGTAACGCTAAGATAGACAGGGTGGCGGTGGTGTCACGTGCTCGTCTCGGCGTCCGTCGTCGCTACCGCGACGACGTTCGCCTCGACTCGCATAACGCTAAGATAGATAGGGTGGCGGTGGTGTCACGTGCTCATCTCGGCGTCCGTCGTCGCTACCGCAAAGACGTCCGCCTCGACTCGCGTAACCCTAAGTTAGACAGTGTGGCAGTGGTGTCACGTGCTCGTCTCGACGTCCGCCTTGACTCGCGTAACCCTAAGTTAGACAGGGTGGCGGTGGTGTCACGTGCTCGTCTCGGCGTCCGTCGTCGCTACCGCGACGGCGTCCGCCTCGACTCGTAAACCCTAAGTTAAATAGGGAGGCGGTGAAGTCACGTGCTCGTCTCGGCGTCCGTCATTGCTACCGCGACGATGTCAGCCTCGACTCGCGTAACCCTAATTTAGACAGGGTGGCGGTGGTGTCACGTGCTCGTCTCGGCGTCCGTCGTCGCTACCGCGACGACGTCCGACTCGACACGCGTAACCCTAAGTTAGACAGGGTGGCGGTGGTGTCACGTGCTCGTCTCGGCGTCCGTCGTCGCTACCGCGACGACGTCCGCCTCGACTCGCATAACCCTAAGTTAGACAGGGTGGCGGTGGTGTCACGTGCTCGTCTCGGCGTCCGTCGTCGCTACCGCGACGATGTCTGCCTCGACTCGCGTAACCCTAAGTTAGACAGGGTGGCAGTGGTGTCACGTGCTCGTCTCGGCGTCCGTCGTCGCTACCGCGACGACGTCTGCCTCGACTCGCGTAACCCTAAGTTAGCCAGGGTGGCAGTGTTGTCACGTGCTCGTCTCGGCGTCCGTCGTCGCTACCGCGACGACGTCCGCGTCGACTCGCGTAACCCTAAGTTAGACAGGGAGGCATTGGTGTCACGTGCTCGTCTCGGCGTCCGTCGTCGCTACCGCGACGATGTCCGCCTCGACTCGCGTAACCCTAAGATAGACAGGGTGGCGGTGTTGTCACGTGCTCGTCTCGGCGTCCGTCGTCGCTACCGCGATGACGTCCGCCTCGACTCGCTTAACCCTAAGTCAGACAGGGTGGCGGTGGTGTCACGTGCTCGTCTCGGCGTCCGTCGTAGCTACCGCGACGACGTCCGCCTCGACTCGCGTAACGCTAAGATATACAGGGTGGCGGTGGTGTCACGTGCTCGCCTCGGCGTCCGTCGTCGCTACAGCGACGACGTTCGGCTCGACTCGCGTAACGCTAAGATAGACAGGGTGGTGGTGGTGTCACGTGCTCATCTCGGCGTCCGTCGTCGCTACCACGACGACGTCCACCTCGACTCGCGTGACCCTAAGACAGGGTGGCAGCGGTGCCACGTGCTCGTCTCGGCGTCCGTCGTCGCTACCGCGAAGACGTCCCCCTCGACTTGCGTAACCCTAAGTTAGACAGGGTGGTAGTGGTGTCACGTGCTCGTCTCGACGTCCGCCTCAACAAGCGTAACCCTAAGTTAGACAGGGTGGCGGTGGTGTCACGTGCTCGTGTCGGCGTCCGTCGTCGCTACCGCGACGACGTCCGCCTCGACTCGCTTAACCCTAAGTTAGACAGGGTGGCGGTGGTGTCACGTGCTCGTCTCGGCGTCCGTCGTCGCTACCGCGACGACGTGCGCCTCGACTCGCGTAACCCTAAGTTAGCCAGGGTGGCAGTGTTGTCACGTGCTCGTCTCGGCATCCGTCGTCGCTACCGCGACAACGTCCGCCTCGACTCGCGTAACCCAAAGTTAGACAGGGTGGCAGTGGTGTCACGTGCTTGTCTCGGCGTCCGTCGTCACTACCGCGACGATGTCCGCCTCGACTCGCGTAACCCTAAGATAGACAGGGTGGCGGTGTTCTCACGTGCTCGTCTCGGCGTCCGTCGTCGCTACCGCGATGACGTCCGCCTCGACTCGCGTAACCCTAAGATAGACAGGGTGGTGGTGGTGTCACGTGCTCATCTCGGCGTCCGTCGTCGCTACCACGACGACGTCCACCTCGACTCGCATGACCCTAAGACAGGGTGGCAGCGGTGCCACGTGCTCGTCTCGGCGTCCGTCGTCGCTACCGCGAAGACATCTTCCTCGACTCGCGTAACCCTAAGTTAGACAGGGTGGCAGTGGTGTCACGTGCTCGTCTCGACGTCCGCCTCAACTCGCGTAACCCTAATTTAGACAGGGTGGCGGTGGTGTCACGTGCTCGTGTCGGCGTCCGTCGTCGCTACCGCGACGACGTCCGCCTCGACTCGCTTAACCCTAAGTTAGACAGGGTGGCGGTGGTGTCACGTGCTCGTCTCGGCGTCTGTCATCGCTACCGCGACGATGTCCGCCTTGACTCGCGTAACCCTAAGTTAGACAGGGTGGCAGTGGTGTCATGTGCTCGTCTCGGCGTCCGTCGTCGCTACCGCGACGACGTCCGCCTCGACTCGCGTAACCCTAAATTAGCCAGGGTGGCAGTGTTGTCACGTGCTCGTCTCGGCGTCCGTCGTCGCTACCGCGACGACGTCCGCCTCGACTCGCGTAACCCAAAGTTAGACAGGGTGGCAGTGGTGTCACGTGCTCGTCTCGGCGTCCGTCGTCACTACCGCGACGATGTCCGCCTCGACTCGCGTAACCCTAAGATAGACAGGGTGGCGGTGGTGTCACGTGCTCGTCTCGGCGTCCGTCGTCGCTACCGCGATGACTTCCGCCTCGACTCGCGTAACCCTAAGATAGCCAGGGTGGCAGTGGTGTCACGTGCTCGTCTAGGCGTCTGTCGTCGCTACCGCGACGACGTCCGCCTCGACTCGCGTAACCCTAGGATAAACAGGGTGGTGGTGGTGTCACGTGCTCGTCTCGGCATCCGTCGTCGCTACCACGACGACGTCCGCCTCGACTCGCATAACCCTAAGTTAGTCAGGGTGGCGGTGGTGTCACGTGCTCGTCTCGGCGTCCGTCGTCGCTACCGCGACGACGTCCGCCTCGACTCGCATAACCCTAAGTTAGGCAGGTTGGCGGTGGTGTCACGTGCTCGTCTCGGCGTCCGTCGTCGCTACCGCGACGACGTCCGCCTCGACTCGCGTAACCCTAAGTTAGACAGGGTGGCAGTGGTGTCACGTGCTCGTTTCGGCGTCCGTCGTCGCTACCGCGACGACGTCCGCCTTGACTCGCGTAAGCCTAAGATAGACAGGGTGGCGGTGTTGTCACGTGCTCGTCTCGGCGTCCGTCGTCGCTACCGCGACGACGTCCGCCTCGACTCGCTTAACCCTAAGTTAAACAGGGTGACGGTGGTGTCACGTGCTCGTCTCGGCGTCCGTCGTCGCTACCGCCACGACGTCCGCCTCGACTCGCGTAACCCTAAGTTAGACAGGGTGGCAGTGGTGTCACGTGCTCGTCTCGGCGTCCGTCGTCGCTACCGCAAAGACGTCCGCCTCGACTCGCGTAACGCTAAGATAGACAGGGTGGCGGTGGTGTCACGTGCTCGTCTCGGCGTCCGTCATCGCTACCGCGACGACGTTCGCCTCGACTCGCGTAACGCTAAGATAGATAGGGTGGCGGTGGTGTCACGTGCTCATCTCGGCGTCCGTCGTCGCTACCGCAAAGACGTCCGCCTCGACTCGCGTAACCCTAAGTTAGACAGGGTGGCAGTGGTGTCACGTGCTCGTCTCGACGCCCGCCTCGACTCGCGTAACCCTAAGTTAGACAGGGTGGCAGTGGTGTCACGTGCTCGTCTCGGAGTCCGTCGTCGCTACCGCGACGACGTCCGCCTCGACTCGTTAACCCTAAGTTAAATAGGGTGGCGGTGAAGTCACGTGCTCGTCTCGGCATCCGTCATCGCTACCGCGACGATGTCAGCCTCGACTCGCGTAACCCTAATTTAGACAGGGTGGCGGTGGTGTCACGTTCTCGTCTCGGCGTCCGTCTTCGCTACCGCGACAACCTCCGCCTCGACACGCGTAACCCTAAGTTAGACAGGGTGGCGGTGGTGTCACGTGCTCGTCTCGGCGTCCGTCGTCGCTACTGCGACGACGTCCGCCACGACTCGCGTAACCCTAAGATAGCCAGGGTGGCAGTGGTGTCACGTGCTCGTCTAGGCGTCCGTCGTCGCTACCGCGACGACGTCCGCCTCGACTCGCGTAACCCTAGGATAAACAGGGTGGCGGTGGTGTCACGTGCTCGTCTCGGCGTCCGTCGTCACTACCGTGACGACGTCCGCCTCGACTCGCATAACCCTAAGTTAGACAGGGTGGTGGTGGTGTCACGTGCTCGTCTCGGCGTCCGTCGTCGCTACCGCGACGACGTCCGCCTCGACTCGCGTAACCCTAAGTTAGACAGGGTGGCAGTGGTGTCACGTGCTTGTCTCGGCGTCCGTCGTCGCTACCGCGACGACGTCTGCCTCGACTCGCGTAACCCTAAGTTAGCGAGGGTGGCAGTGTTGTCACGTGCTCGTCTCGGCGTCCGTCATCGCTACCGCGACGACGTCCGCCTCGACTCGCGTAACCCTAAGTTAGACAGGGAGGCAGTGGTGTCACGTGCTCGTCTCGGCGTCCGTCGTCGCTACCGCGACGATGTCCGCCTCGACTCGCGTAACCCTAAGATAGATAGGGTGGCGGTGTTGTCACGTGCTCGTCTCGGCGTCCGTCGTCGCTACCGCGATGACTTCCGCCTCGACTCGCTTAACACTAAGTTAGACAGGGTGGCGGTGGTGTCACGTGCTCATATCGGCGTCCGTCGTAGCTACCGCGACGACGTCCGCCTCGACTCGCGTAACGCTAAGATATACAGGGTGGCGGTGGTGTCACGTGCTCGTCTCGGCGTCCGTCGTCGCTACAGCGACGACGTTCGGCTCGACTCGCGTAACGCTAAGATAGACAGGGTGGTGGTGGTGTCACGTGCTCATCTCGGCGTCCGTCGTAGCTACCGCGACGACGTCCGCCTCGACTCGCTTAACCCTAAGTTAGACAGGGTGGCGGTGGTGTCACGTGCTCGTCTCGGCATCCGTCGTCGCTACTGCGACGACGTCCGCCTCGACTCGCGTAACCCTAAGTTAGACAGGGTGGCCGTGGTGTCACGTGCTCGTCTCGGCGTCCGTCGTCGCTACCGCAAAGACGTCCGCCTCGACTCGCGTAACCCTAAGTTAGACAGGGTGGCAGTGGTGTCACGTGCTCTTCTCGACGTCCGCCTCGACTCGCGTAACCCTAAGTTAGACAGGGTGGCAGTGGTGTCACGTGCTCGTCTCGGCGTCCGTCGTCGCTACCGCAAAGACGTCCGCCTCGACTCGCGTAACGCTAAGATAGACAGGGTGGCGGTGGTGTCACGTGCTCGTCTCGGCGTCCGTCATCGCTACCGCGACGACGTTCGCCTCGACTCGCGTAACGCTAAGATAGATAGGGTGGCGGTGGTGTCACGTGCTCATCTCGGCGTCCGTCGTCGCTACCGCAAAGACGTCCGCCTCGACTCGCGTAACCCTAAGTTAGACAGGGTGGCAGTGGTGTCACGTGCTCGTCTCGACGCCCGCCTCGACTCGCGTAACCCTAAGTTAGACAGGGTGGCAGTGGTGTCACGTGCTCGTCTCGGAGTCCGTCGTCGCTACCGCGACGACGTCCGCCTCGACTCGTTAACCCTAAGTTAAATAGGGTGGCGGTGAAGTCACGTGCTCGTCTCGGCGTCCGTCATCGCTACCGCGACGATGTCAGCCTCGACTCGCGTAACCCTAATTTAGACAGGGTGGCGGTGGTGTCACATTCTCGTCTCGGCGTCCGTCTTCGCTACCGCGACAACCTCCGCCTCGACACGCGTAACCCTAAGTTAGACAGGGTGGCGGTGGTGTCACGTGCTCGTCTCGGCGTCCGTCGTCGCTACCGCGATGACTTCCGCCTCGACTCGCGTAACCCTAAGATAGCCAGGGTGGCAGTGGTGTCACGTGCTCGTCTAGGCGTCTGTCGTCGCTACCGCGACGACGTCCGCCTCGACTCGCGTAACCCTAGGATAAACAGGGTGGTGGTGGTGTCACGTGCTCGTCTCGGCATCCGTCGTCGCTACCACGACGACGTCCGCCTCGACTCGCATAACCCTAAGTTAGTCAGGGTGGCGGTGGTGTCACGTGCTCGTCTCGGCGTCCGTCGTCGCTACCGCGACGACGTCCGCCTCGACTCGCATAACCCTAAGTTAGACAGGTTGGCGGTGGTGTCACGTGCTCGTCTCGGCGTCCGTCGTCGCTACCGCGACGACGTCCGCCTCGACTCGCGTAACCCTAAGTTAGACAGGGTGGCAGTGGTGTCACGTGCTCGTTTCGGCGTCCGTCGTCGCTACCGCGACGACGTCCGCCTTGACTCGCGTAACCCTAAGATAGACAGGGTGGCGGTGTTGTCACGTGCTCGTCTCGGCGTCCGTCGTCGCTACCGCGACGACGTCCGCCTCGACTCGCTTAACCCTAAGTTAAACAGGGTGACGGTGGTGTCACGTGCTCGTCTCGGCGTCCGTCGTCGCTACCGCCACGACGTCCGCCTCGACTCGCGTAACCCTAAGTTAGACAGGGTGGCAGTGGTGTCACGTGCTCGTCTAGGCGTCCGTCGTCGCTACCGCAAAGACGTCCGCCTCGACTCGCGTAACGCTAAGATAGACAGGGTGGCGGTGGTGTCACGTGCTCGTCTCGGCGTCCGTCATCGCTACCGCGACGACGTTCGCCTCGACTCGCGTAACGCTAAGATAGATAGGGTGGCGGTGGTGTCACGTGCTCATCTCGGCGTCCGTCGTCGCTACCGCAAAGACGTCCGCCTCGACTCGCGTAACCCTAAGTTAGACAGGGTGGCAGTGGTGTCACGTGCTCGTCTCGACGCCCGCCTCGACTCGCGTAACCCTAAGTTAGACAGGGTGGCAGTGGTGTCACGTGCTCGTCTCGGAGTCCGTCGTCGCTACCGCGACGACGTCCGCCTCGACTCGTTAACCCTAAGTTAAATAGGGTGGCGGTGAAGTCACGTGCTCGTCTCGGCATCCGTCATCGCTACCGCGACGATGTCAGCCTCGACTCGCGTAACCCTAATTTAGACAGGGTGGCGGTGGTGTCACGTTCTCGTCTCGGCGTCCGTCTTCGCTACCGCGACAACCTCCGCCTCGACACGCGTAACCCTAAGTTAGACAGGGTGGCGGTGGTGTCACGTGCTCGTCTCGGCGTCCGTCGTCGCTACTGCGACGACGTCCGCCACGACTCGCGTAACCCTAAGATAGCGAGGGTGGCAGTGGTGTCACGTGCTCGTCTAGGCGTCCGTCGTCGCTACCGCGACGACGTCCGCCTCGACTCGCGTAACCCTAGGATAAACAGGGTGGCGGTGGTGTCACGTGCTCGTCTCGGCGTCCGTCGTCACTACCGTGACGACGTCCGCCTCGACTCGCATAACCCTAAGTTAGACAGGGTGGTGGTGGTGTCACGTGCTCGTCTCGGCGTCCGTCGTCGCTACCGCGACGACGTCCGCCTCGACTCGCGTAACCCTAAGTTAGACAGGGTGGCAGTGGTGTCACGTGCTTGTCTCGGCGTCCGTCGTCGCTACCGCGACGACGTCTGCCTCGACTCGCGTAACCCTAAGTTAGCGAGGGTGGCAGTGTTGTCACGTGCTCGTCTCGGCGTCCGTCATCGCTACCGCGACGACGTCCGCCTCGACTCGCGTAACCCTAAGTTAGACAGGGAGGCAGTGGTGTCACGTGCTCGTCTCGGCGTCCGTCGTCGCTACCGCGACGATGTCCGCCTCGACTCGCGTAACCCTAAGATAGATAGGGTGGCGGTGTTGTCACGTGCTCGTCTCGGCGTCCGTCGTCGCTACCGCGATGACTTCCGCCTCGACTCGCTTAACACTAAGTTAGACAGGGTGGCGGTGGTGTCACGTGCTCATATCGGCGTCCGTCGTAGCTACCGCGACGACGTCCGCCTCGACTCGCGTAACGCTAAGATATACAGGGTGGCGGTGGTGTCACGTGCTCGTCTCGGCGTCCGTCGTCGCTACAGCGACGACGTTCGGCTCGACTCGCGTAACGCTAAGATAGACAGGGTGGTGGTGGTGTCACGTGCTCATCTCGGCGTCCGTCGTAGCTACCGCGACGACGTCCGCCTCGACTCGCTTAACCCTAAGTTAGACAGGGTGGCGGTGGTGTCACGTGCTCGTCTCGGCATCCGTCGTCGCTACCGCGACGACGTCCGCCTCGACTCGCGTAACCCTAAGTTAGACAGGGTGGCCGTGGTGTCACGTGCTCGTCTCGGCGTCCGTCGTCGCTACCGCAAAGACGTCCGCCTCGACTCGCGTAACCCTAAGTTAGACAGGGTGGCAGTGGTGTCACGTGCTCGTCTCGACGTCCGCCTCGACTCGCGTAACCCTAAGTTAGACAGGGTGGCGGTGGTGTCACGTGCTCGTCTTGGAGTCCGTCGTCGCTACCGCGACGACGTCCGCCTCGACTCGTTAACCCTAAGTTAAATAGGGTGGCAGTGAAGTCACGTGCTCATCTCGGCGTCCGTCATCGCTACCGCGACGATGTCAGCCTCGACTCGCGTAACCCTAGGATAAACAGGGTGGCGGTGGTGTCACGTGCTCATCTCGGCGTCCGTCGTCGCTACCGCGACGACGTCCGCCTCAACTCGCATAAACCTAAGTTAGACAGGGTGGCGGTGGTGTCACGTGCTCGTCTCGGCGTCCGTCGTAGCTACCGCGACGACGTCCGCCTCGACTCGCGTAACCTTAAGATAGACAGGGTGGCAGTGGTGTCACGTGCTCGTCTTGGCGTCCGTCGTCGCTACCGCGACCACGTCCGCCTTGACTCGCGTAAACCTAAGATAGACAGGGTGGCGGTGTTGTCACGTGCTCGTCTCGGCGCCCGTCGTCGCTACCGCGACGACGTTCGCCTCGACTCGCGTAACGCTAAGATAGACAGGGTGGCGGTGGTGTCACGTGCTCATCTCGGTGTCCGTCGTCGCTACCGCAAAGACGTCCGCCTCGACTCGCGTAACCCTAAGTTAGACAGGGTGGCAGTGGTGTCACGTGCTCGTCTCGACGTCCGCCTCGACTCGTGTAACCCTAAGTTAGACAGGGTGGCGGTGGTGTCACGTGCTCGTCTCGGCGTCCGTCGTCGCTACCGCGACGACGTCCGCCTCGACTCGTTAACCCTAAGTTAAATAGGGTGGCGGTGAAGTCACGTGCTCGTCTCGGCGTCCGTCATTGCTACCGCGACGATGTCAGCCTCGACTCGCGTAACCCTAATTTAGACAGGGTGGCGGTGGTGTCACGTGCTCGTGTCGGCGTCCGTCGTCGCTACCGCGACGACGTCCGCCTCGACTCGCTTAACCCTAAGTTAGACAGGGTGGCGGTGGTGTCACGTGCTCGTCTCGGCGTCTGTCATCGCTACCGCGACGATGTCCGCCTTGACTCGCGTAACCCTAAGTTAGACAGGGTGGCAGTGGTGTCACGTGCTCGTCTCGGCGTCCGTCGTCGCTACCGCGACGACGTCCGCCTCGACTCGCGTAACCCTAAATTAGCCAGGGTGGCAGCGTTGTCACGTGCTCGTCTCGGCGTCCGTCGTCGCTACCGCGACGACGTCCGCCTCGACTCGCGTAACCCAAAGTTAGACAGGGTGGCAGTGGTGTCACGTGCTCGTCTCGGCGTCCGTCGTCACTACCGCGACGATGTCCGCCTCGACTCGCGTAACCCTAAGATAGACAGGGTGGCGGTGGTGTCACGTGCTCGTCTCGGCGTCCGTCGTCGCTACCGCGATGACTTCCGCCTCGACTCGCGTAACCCTAAGATAGCCAGGGTGGCAGTGGTGTCACGTGCTCGTCTAGGCGTCTGTCGTCGCTACCGCGACGACGTCCGCCTCGACTCGCGTAACCCTAGGATAAACAGGGCGGCGGTGGTGTCACGTGCTCGTCTCGGCATCCGTCGTCGCTACCACGACGACGTCCGCCTCGACTCGCATAACCCTAAGTTAGTCAGGGTGGCGGTGGTGTCACGTGCTCGTCTCGGCGTCCGTCGTCGCTACCGCGACGACGTCCGCCTCGACTCGCATAACCCTAAGTTAGACAGGTTGGCGGTGGTGTCACGTGCTCGTCTCGGCGTCCGTCGTCGCTACCGCGACGACGTCCGCCTCGACTCGCGTAACCCTAAGTTAGACAGGGTGGCAGTGGTGTCACGTGCTCGTTTCGGCGTCCGTCGTCGCTACCGCGACGACGTCCGCCTTGACTCGCGTAACCCTAAGATAGACGGGGTGGCGGTGTTGTCACGTGCTCGTCTCGGCGTCCGTCGTCGCTACCGCGACGACGTCCGCCTCGACTCGCTTAACCCTAAGTTAAACAGGGTGACGGTGGTGTCACGTGCTCGTCTCGGCGTCCGTCGTCGCTACCGCAACGACGTCCGCCTATACTCGCGTAACCCTAAGTTAGACAGGGTGGCAGTGGTGTCACGTGCTCGTCTCGGCGTCCGTCGTCGCTACCGCAAAGACGTCCGCCTCGACTCGCGTAACGCTAAGATAGACAGGGTGGCGGTGGTGTCACGTGCTCGTCTCGGCGTGCGTCATCGCTACCGCGACGACGTTCGCCTCGACTCGCGTAACGCTAAGATAGATAGGGTGGCGGTGGTGTCACGTGCTCATCTCGGCGTCCGTCGTCGCTACCGCAAAGACGTCCGCCTCGACTCGCGTAACCCTAAGTTAGAC
Source organism: Elymus sibiricus (assembly GCA_039707655.1). Classification (NCBI taxonomy): domain Eukaryota; kingdom Viridiplantae; phylum Streptophyta; class Magnoliopsida; order Poales; family Poaceae; genus Elymus; species Elymus sibiricus. The sequence continues at coordinate 192,138,884 of CM077676.1, read as the reverse complement.
AGGGTGGCAGTGGTGTCACGTGCTCGTCTCGACGCCCGCCTCGACTCGCGTAACCCTAAGTTAGACAGGGTGGCAGTGGTGTCACGTGCTCGTCTCGGAGTCCGTCGTCGCTACCGCGACGACGTCCGCCTCGACTCGTTAACCCTAAGTTAAATAGGGTGGCGGTGAAGTCACGTGCTCGTCTCGGCGTCCGTCATCGCTACCGCGACGATGTCAGCCTCGACTCGCGTAACCCTAATTTAGACAGGGTGGCGGTGGTGTCACGTTCTCGTCTCGGCGTCCGTCTTCGCTACCGCGACAACCTCCGCCTCGACACGCGTAACCCTAAGTTAGACAGGGTGGCGGTGGTGTCACGTGCTCGTCTCGGCGTCCGTCGTCGCTACTGCGACGACGTCCGCCACGACTCGCGTAACCCTAAGATAGCCAGGGTGGCAGTGGTGTCACGTGCTCGTCAAGGCGTCCGTCGTCGCTACCGCGACGACGTCCGCCTCGACTCGCGTAACCCTAGGATAAACAGGGTGGCGGTGGTGTCACGTGCTCGTCTCGGCGTCCGTCGTCACTACCGTGACGACGTCCGCCTCGACTCGCATAACCCTAAGTTAGACAGGGTGGTGGTGGTGTCACGTGCTCGTCTCGGCGTCCGTCGTCGCTACCGCGACGACGTCCGCCTCGACTCGCGTAACCCTAAGTTAGACAGGGTGGCAGTGGTGTCACGTGCTTGTCTCGACGTCCGCCTCGACTCGCGTAACCCTAAGTTAGACAGGGTGGCGGTGGTGTCACGTGCTCGTCTTGGAGTCCGTCGTCGCTACCGCGACGACGTCCGCCTCGACTCGTTAACCCTAAGTTAAATAGGGTGGCGGTGAAGTCACGTGCTCATCTCGGCGTCCGTCATCGCTACCGCGACGATGTCAGCCTCGACTCGCGTAACCCTAGGATAAACAGGGTGGTGGTGGTGTCACGTGCTCATCTCGGCGTCCGTCGTCGCTACCGCGACGACGTCCGCCTCGACTCGCATAAACCTAAGTTAGACAGGGTGGCGGTGGTGTCACGTGCTCGTCTCGGCGTCCGTCGTAGCTACCGCGACGACGTCCGCCTCGACTCGCGTAACCCTAAGATAGACAGGGTGGCAGTGGTGTCACGTGCTCGTCTCGGCGTCCGTCGTCGCTACCGCGACGATGTCCGCCTCGACTCGCGTAACCCTAAGATAGATAGGGTGGCGGTGTTGTCACGTGCTCGTCTCGGCGTCCGTCGTCGCTACCGCGATGACTTCCGCCTCGACTCGCTTAACACTAAGTTAGACAGGGTGGCGGTGGTGTCACGTGCTCATATCGGCGTCCGTCGTAGCTACCGCGACGACGTCCGCCTCGACTCGCGTAACGCTAAGATATACAGGGTGGCGGTGGTGTCACGTGCTCGTCTCGGCGTCCGTCGTCGCTACAGCGACGACGTTCGGCTCGACTCGCGTAACGCTAAGATAGACAGGGTGGTGGTGGTGTCACGTGCTCATCTCGGCGTCCGTCGTAGCTACCGCGACGACGTCCGCCTCGACTCGCTTAACCCTAAGTTAGACAGGGTGGCGGTGGTGTCACGTGCTCGTCTCGGCATCCGTCGTCGCTACCGCGACGACGTCCGCCTCGACTCGCGTAACCCTAAGTTAGACAGGGTGGCCGTGGTGTCACGTGCTCGTCTCGGCGTCCGTCGTCGCTACCGCAAAGACGTCCGCCTCGACTCGCGTAACCCTAGGTTAGACAGGGTGGCAGTGGTGTCACGTGCTCGTCTCGACGTCCGCCTCGACTCGCGTAACCCTAAGTTAGACAGGGTGGCGGTGGTGTCACGTGCTCGTCTTGGAGTCCGTCGTCGCTACCGCGACGACGTCCGCCTCGACTCGTTAACCCTAAGTTAAATAGGGTGGCGGTGAAGTCACGTGCTCATCTCGGCGTCCGTCATCGCTACCGCGACGATGTCAGCCTCGACTCGCGTAACCCTAGGATAAACAGGGTGGTGGTGGTGTCACGTGCTCATCTCGGCGTCCGTCGTCGCTACCGCGACGACGTCCGCCTCGACTCGCATAAACCTAAGTTAGACAGGGTGGCGGTGGTGTCACGTGCTCGTCTCGGCGTCCGTCGTAGCTACCGCGACGACGTCCGCCTCGACTCGCGTAACCCTAAGATAGACAGGGTGGCAGTGGTGTCACGTGCTCGTCTTGGCGTCCGTCGTCGCTACCGCGACGACGTCCGCCTTGACTCGCGTAAACCTAAGATAGACAGGGTGGCGGTGTTGTCACGTGCTCGTCTCGGCGCCCGTCGTCGCTACCGCGACGACGTTCGCCTCGACTCGCGTAACGCTAAGATAGACAGGGTGGCGGTGGTGTCACGTGCTCATCTCGGTGTCCGTCGTCGCTACCGCAAAGACGTCCGCCTCGACTCGCGTAACCCTAAGTTAGACAGGGTGGCAGTGGTGTCACGTGCTCGTCTCGGCGTCCGTCGTCGCTACCGCAAAAACGTCCGCCTCGACTCGCGTAACCCTAAGTTAGACAGGGTGGCAGTGGTGTCACGTCCTCGTTTCGACGTCTGCCTCGACTCGCGTAACCCTAAGTTAGACAGGGTGGCGGTGGTGTCACGTGCTCGTCTCGGCGACCGTCGTCGCTACCGCGACGACGTCCGCCTCGACTTGCTAACCCTAAGTTAAATAGGGTGGCGGTGAAGTCACGTGCTCGTCTCGGCGTCCGTCATCGCTACCGCGACGACGTCAGCCTCGACTCGCATAACCCTAATTTAGACAGGGTGGCGGTGGTGTCACGTGCTCGTCTCGGCGTCCGTCGTGGCTACCGCGACGACGTCCGCCTCGACACGCGTAACCCTAAGTTAGACAGGGTGGCGGTGGTGTCGCGTGCTCGTCTCGGCGTCCGTCGTCGCTACCGCGACGACGTCCCCCTCGACTCGCGTAACCCTAAGATAGACAGGGTGGCGGTGGTGTCACGTGCTCGTCTCGGTGTCCGTCGTCGCTACCGCGACGACATCCGCCTCGACTCGCGTAACACTAAGATAGCCAGGGTGGCGGTGGTGTCACGTGCTCGTCTAGGCGTCTGTCGTCGCTACCGCGACGACGTCCGCCTCGACTCGCGTAACCCTAGGATAAACAGGGTGGCGGTGGTGTCACGTGCTCGTCTCGGCGTCCCTCGTCGCTACCACGACGACGTCCGCCTCGACACGCATAACCCTAAGTTAGACAGGGGGGCGGTGGTGTCACGTGCTCGTCTCGGCGTTCGCCGTCGCTACCGCGATGACGTCCGCCTCCACTCGCGTAACCCTAAGATAGACAGGGTGGCGGTGGTGTCACGTGCTCATCTTGGAGTCCGTCGTCGCTACCGCGACGACGTCCGCCTCGACTCGTTAACCCTAAGTTAAATAGGGTGGCGGTGAAGTCACGTGCTCATCTCGGCGTCCGTCATCGCTACCGCGACGATGTCAGCCTCGACTCGCGTAACCCTAGGATAAACAGGGTGGCGGTGGTGTCACGTGCTCATCTCGGCGTCCGTCGTCGCTACCGCGACGACGTCCGCCTCGACTCGCATAAACCTAAGTTAGACAGGGTGGCGGTGGTGTCACGTGCTCGTCTCGGCGTCCGTCGTAGCTACCGCGACGACGTCCGCCTCGACTCGCGTAACCCTAAGATAGACCGGGTGGCAGTGGTGTCACGTGCTCGTCTTGGCGTCCGTCGTCGCTACCGCGACGACGTCCGCCTTGACTCGCGTAAACCTAAGATAGACAGGGTGGCGGTGGTGTCACGTGCTCATCTCGGTGTCCGTCGTCGCTACCGCAAAGACGTCCGCCTCGACTCGCGTAACCCTAAGTTAGACAGGGTGGCAGTGGTGTCACGTGCTCGTCTCGACGTCCGCCTCGACTCGTGTAACCCTAAGTTAGACAGGGTGGCGGTGGTGTCACGTGCTCGTCTCGGCGTCCGTCGTCGCTACCGCGACGACGTCCGCCTCGACTCGTTAACCCTAAGTTAAATAGGGTGGCGGTGAAGTCACGTGCTCGTCTCGGCGTCCGTCATTGCTACCGCGACGATGTCAGCCTCGACTCGCGTAACCCTAATTTAGACAGGGTGGCGGTGGTGTCACGTGCTCGTCTCGGCGTCCGTCGTCGCTACCGCGACGACGTCCGACTCGACACGCGTAACCCTAAGTTAGACAGGGTGGCGGTGGTGTCACGTGCTCGTCTCGGCGTCCGTCGTCGCTACCGCGACGACGTCCGCCTCGACTCGCGTAACCCTAAGATAGCCAGGGTGGCAGTGGTGTCACGTGCTCGTCTAGGCGTTCGTCGTCGCTACCGCGACGACGTCCGCCTCGACTCGCGTAACCCTAGGATAAACAGGGTGGCGGTGGTGTCACGTGCTTGTCTCGGTGTCCGTCGTCGCTACCGCGACGACGTCCGCCTCGACTCGCGTAACCCTAAGTTAGACAGGGTGGCAGTGGTGTCACGTGCTCGTCTCGGCATCCGTCGTCGCTACCGCGACGACGTCTGCCTCGACTCGCGTAACCCTAAGTTAGCCAGGGTGGCAGTGTTGTCACGTGCTCGTCTCGGCGTCCGTCGTCGCTACCGCAAAAACGTCCGCCTCGACTCGCGTAACCCTAAGTTAGACAGGGTGGCAGTGGTGTCACGTCCTCGTTTCGACGTCTGCCTCGACTCGCGTAACCCTAAGTTAGACAGGGTGGCGGTGGTGTCACGTGCTCGTCTCGGCGACCGTCGTCGCTACCGCGACGACGTCCGCCTCGACTCGCTAACCCTAAGTTAAATAGGGTGGCGGTGAAGTCACGTGCTCGTCTCGGCGTCCGTCATCGCTACCGCGACGACGTCAGCCTCGACTCGCATAACCCTAATTTAGACAGGGTGGCGGTGGTGTCACGTGCTCGTCTCGGCGTCCGTCGTGGCTACCGCGACGACGTCCGCCTCGACACGCGTAACCCTAAGTTAGACAGGGTGGCGGTGGTGTCGCGTGCTCGTCTCGGCGTCCGTCGTCGCTACCGCGACGACGTCCACCTCGACTCGCGTAACCCTAAGATAGACAGGGTGGCGGTGGTGTCACGTGCTCGTCTCGGTGTCCGTCGTCGCTACCGCGACGACATCCGCCTCGACTCGCGTAACACTAAGATAGCCAGGGTGGCAGTGGTGTCACGTGCTCGTCTAGGCGTCTGTCATCGCTACCGCGACGACGTCCGCCTCGACTCGCGTAACCCTAGGATAAACAGGGTGGCGGTGGTGTCACGTGCTCGTCTCGGCGTCCCTCGTCGCTACCACGACGACGTCCGCCTCGACACGCATAACCCTAAGTTAGACATGGGGGCGGTGGTGTCACGTGCTCGTCTCGGCGTTCGCCGTCGCTACCGCGATGACGTCCGCCTCCACTCGCGTAACCCTAAGATAGACAGGGTGGCAGTGGTGTCACGTGCTCGTCTCGGCGTCCGTCGTCGCTACCGCGACGACGTCCGCCTTGACTCGCGTAAACCTAAGATAGACAGGGTGGCGGTGTTGTCACGTGCTCGTCTCGGCTTCCGTCGTCGCTACCGCGACGACGTCCGCCTCGACTCGCTTAACCCTAAGTTAGACTGGGTAGCGGTGGTGTCACGTGCTCGTCTCGGCGTCCGTCGTCGCTACCGCGACGACGTCCGCCTCGACTCGCATAAACCTAAGTTAGACAGGGTGGCGGTGGTGTCACGTGCTCCTCTCGGCGTCCGTCGTAGCTACCGCGACGACGTCCGCCTCGACTCGCCTAACCCTAAGATAGACAGGGTGGCAGTGGTGTCACGTGCTCGTCTTGGCGTCCGTCGTCGCTACCGCGACGACGTCCGCCTTGACTCGCGTAAACCTAAGATAGACAGGGTGGCGGTGTTGTCACGTGCTCGTCTCGGCGCCCGTCGTCGCTACCGCGACGACGTCCGCCTCGACTCGCTTAACCCTAAGTTAGACAGGGTAGCGGTGGTGTCACGTGCTCGTCTCGGCGTCCGTCGTCGCTACTGCGACGACGTCCGCCTCGCCTCGCGTAACGCTAAGATAGACAGGGTGGCGGTGGTGTCACGTGCTCGTCTCGGCGTCCGTCGTCGCTACCGCGACGACGTTCGCCTCGACTCGCGTAACGCTAAGATAGACAGGGTGGCGGTGGTGTCACGTGCTCATCTCGGTGTCCGTCGTCGCTACCGCAAAGACGTCCGCCTCGACTCGCGTAACCCTAAGTTAGACAGGGTGGCAGTGGTGTCACGTGCTCGTCTCGACGTCCGCCTCGACTCATGTAACCCTAAGTTAGACAGGGTGGCGGTGGTGTCACGTGCTCGTCTCGGCGTCCGTCGTCGCTACCGCGACGACGTCCGCCTCGACTCGTTAACCCTAAGTTAAATAGGGTGGCGGTGAAGTCACGTGCTCGTCTCGGCGTCCGTCATTGCTACCGCGACGATGTCAGCCTCGACTCGCGTAACCCTAATTTAGACAGGGTGGCGGTGGTGTCACGTGCTCGTCTCGGCGTCCGTCGTCGCTACCGCGACGACGTCCGACTCGACACGCGTAACCCTAAGTTAGACAGGGTGGCGGTGGTGTCACGTGCTCGTCTCGGCGTCCGTCGTCGCTACCGCGACGACGTCCGCCTCGACTCGCGTAACCCTAAGATAGCCAGGGTGGCAGTGGTGTCACGTGCTCGTCTAGGCGTTCGTCGTCGCTACCGCGACGACGTCCGCCTCGACTCGCGTAACCCTAGGATAAACAGGGTGGCGGTGGTGTCACGTGCTTGTCTCGGCGTCCGTCGTCGCTACCGCGACGACGTGCGCCTCGACTCGCGTAACCCTAAGTTAGACAGGGTGGCAGTGGTGTCACGTGCTCGTCTCGGCATCCGTCGTCGCTACCGCGACGACGTCTGCCTCGACTCGCGTAACCCTAAGTTAGCCAGGGTGGCAGTGTTGTCACGTGCTCGTCTCGGCGCCGTCGTCGCTACCGCGACGACGTCCGCCTCGACTCGCGTAACCCTAAGATAGACAGGGTGGCAGTGGTGTCACGTGCTCGTCTCGGCGTCCGTCGTCGCTACCGCAAAAACCTCCGCCTCGACTCGCGTAACCCTAAGTTAGACAGGGTGGCAGTGGTGTCACGTCCTCGTTTCGACGTCTGCCTCGACTCGCGTAACCCTAAGTTAGACAGGGTGGCGGTGGTGTCACGTGCTCGTCTCGGCGACCGTCGTCGCTACCGCGACGACGTCCGCCTCGACTCGCTAACCCTAAGTTAAATAGGGTGGCGGTGAAGTCACGTGCTCGTCTCGGCGTCCGTCATCGCTACCGCGACGACGTCAGCCTCGACTCGCATAACCCTAATTTAGACAGGGTGGCGGTGGTGTCACGTGCTCGTCTCGGCGTCCGTCGTGGCTACCGCGACGACGTCCGCCTCGACACGCGTAACCCTAAGTTAGACAGGGTGGCGGTGGTGTCGCGTGCTCGTCTCGGCGTCCGTCGTCGCTACCGCGACGACGTCCACCTCGACTCGCGTAACCCTAAGATAGACAGGGTGGCGGTGGTGTCACGTGCTCGTCTCGGTGTCCGTCGTCGCTACCGCGACGACATCCGCCTCGACTCGCGTAACACTAAGATAGCCAGGGTGGCAGTGGTGTCACGTGCTCGTCTAGGCGTCTGTCGTCGCTACCGCGACGACGTCCGCCTCGACTCGCGTAACCCTAGGATAAACAGGGTGGCAGTGGTGTCACGTGCTCGTCTCGGCTTCCGTCGTCGCTACCGCGACGACGTGCGCCTCGACTCGCTTAACCCTAAGTTAGACTGGGTAGCGGTGGTGTCACGTGCTCGTCTCGGCGTCCGTCGTCGCTACCGCGACGACGTCCGCCTCGACTCGCGTAACGCTAAGATAGACAGGGTGGCGGTGGTGTCACGTGCTCGTCTCGGCGTCCGTCGTCGCTACCGCGACGACGTTCGCCTCGACTCGCGTAATGCTAAGATAGATAGGGTGGCGGTGGTGTCACGTGCTCATCTCGGCGTCCGTCGTCGCTACCGCAAAGACGTCCGCCTCGACTCGCGTAACCCTAAGTTAGACAGGGTGGCAGTGGTGTCACGTGCTCGTCTCGACGTCCGCCTTGACTCGCGTAACCCTAAGTTAGACAGGGTGGCGGTGGTGTCACGTGCTCGTCTCGGCGTCCGTCGTCGCTACCGCGACGACGTCCGCCTCGACTCGTTAACCCTAAGTTAAATAGGGTGGCGGTGAAGTCACGTGCTCGTCTCGGCGTCCGTCTTTGCTACCGCGACGATGTCAGCCTCGACTCGCGTAACCCTAATTTAGACAGGGTGGCGGTGGTGTCACGTGCTCGTCTCGGCGTCCGTCGTCGCTACCGCGACGACGTCCGACTCGACACGCGTAACCCTAAGTTAGACAGGGTGGCGGTGGTGTCACGTGCTCGTCTCGGCGTCCGTCGTCGCTACCGCGACGACGTCCGCCTCTACTCGCATAACCCTAAGTTAGACAGGGTAGCGGTGGTGTCACGTGCTCGTCTCGGCGTCCGTCGTCGCTACCGCGACGACGTCTGCCTCGACTCGCGTAACCCTAAGTTAGCCAGGGTGGCAGTGTTGTCACGTGCTCGTCTCGGCGTCCGTCGTCGCTACCGCGACGACGTCCGCCTCGACTCGCGTAACCCTAAGTTAGACAGGGAGGCATTGGTGTCACGTGCTCGTCTCGGCGTCCGTCGTCGCTACCGCGAAGATGTCCGCCTCGACTCGCGTAACCCTAAGATAGACAGGGTGGCGGTGTTGTCACGTGCTCGTCTCGGCGTCCGTCGTCGCTACCGCGATGACGTCCGCCTCGACTCGCCTAACCCTAAGTTAGACAGGGTGGCGGTGGTGTCACGTGCTCGTCTCGGCGTCCGTCATAGCTACCGCGACGACGTCCGCCTCGACTCGCGTAACGCTAAGATATACAGGGTGGCGGTGGTGTCACGTGCTCGCCTCGGCGTCCGTCGTCGCTACAGCGACGACGTTCGGCTCGACTCGCGTAACGCTAAAATAGACAGGGTGGTGGTGGTTTCACGTGCTCATCTCGGCGTCCGTCGTCGCTACCACGACGACGTCCACCTCGACTCGCGTGACCCTAAGACAGGGTGGCAGCGGTGCCACGTGCTCGTCTCGGCGTCCGTCGTCGCTACCGCGAAGACGTCCCCCTCGACTTGCGTAACCCTAAGTTAGACAGGGTGGCAGTGGTGTCACGTGCTCGTCTCGACGTCCGCCTCAACTCGCGTAACCCTAAGTTAGACAAGGTGGCGGTGGTGTCACGTGCTCGTGTCGGCGTCCGTCGTCGCTACCGCGACGACGTCCGCCTCGACTCGCTTAACCCTAAGTTAGACAGGGTGGCGGTGGTGTCACGTGCTCGTCTCGGCGTCCGTCGTCGCTACCGCGACGACGTGCGCCTCGACTCGCGTAACCCTAAGTTAGCCAGGGTGGCAGTGTTGTCACGTGCTCGTCTCGGCATCCGTCGTCGCTACCGCGACGACGTCCGCCTCGACTCGCGTAACCCAAAGTTAGACAGGGTGGCAGTGGTGTCACGTGCTCGTCTCGGCGTCCGTCGTCACTACCGCGACGATGTCCGCCTCGACTCGCGTAACCCTAAGATAGACAGGGTGGCGGTGTTCTCACGTGCTCGTCTCGGCGTCCGTCGTCGCTACCGCGATGTCGTCCGCCTCGACTCGCGTAACCCTAAGATAGACAGGGTGGTGGTGGTGTCACGTGCTCATCTCGGCGTCCGTCGTCGCTACCACGATGACGTCCACCTCGACTCGCGTGACCCTAAGACAGGGTGGCAGCGGTGCCACGTGCTCGTCTCGGCGTCCGTCGTCGCTACCGCGAAGACATCTTCCTCGACTCGCGTAACCCTAAGTTAGACAGGGTGGCAGTGGTGTCACGTGCTCGTCTCCACGTCCGCCTCAACTCGCGTAACCCTAAGTTAGACAGGGTGGCGGTGGTGTCACGTGCTCGTGTCGGCGTCCGTCGTCGCTACCGCGACGACGTCCGCCTCGACTCGCTTAACCCTAAGTTAGACAGGGTGGCGGTGGTGTCACGTGCTCGTCTCGGCGTCTGTCATCGCTACCGCGACGATGTCCGCCTTGACTCGCGTAACCCTAAGTTAGACAGGGTGGCAGTGGTGTCACATGCTCGTCTCGGCGTCCGTCGTCGCTACCGCGACGACGTCCGCCTCGACTCCTGTATCCCTAAATTAGCCAGGGTGGCAGTGTTGTCACGTGCTCGTCTCGGCGTCCGTCGTCGCTACCGCGACGACGTCCGCCTCGACTCGCGTAACCCAAAGTTAGACAGGGTGGCAGTGGTGTCACGTGCTCGTCTCGGCGTCCGTCGTCACTACCGCGACGATGTCCGCCTCGACTCGCGTAACCCTAAGATAGACAGGGTGGCGGTGGTGTCACGTGCTCGTCTCGGCGTCCGTCGTCGCTACCGCGACGACTTCCGCCTCGACTCGCATAACCCTAAGATAGCCAGGGTGGCAGTGGTGTCACGTGCTCGTCTAGGCGTCTGTCGTCGCTACCGCGACGACGTCCGCCTCGACTCGCGTAACCCTAGGATAAACAGGGTGGCGGTGGTGTCACGTGCTCGTCTCGGCATCCGTCGTCGCTACCGCGACGACGTCCGCCTCGACTCGCATAACCCTAAGTTAGTCAGGGTGGCGGTGGTGTCACGTGCTCGTCTCGGCGTCCGTCGTCGCTACCGCAACGACGTCCGCCTCGACTCGCATAACCCTAAGTTAGACAGGTTGGCGGTGGTGTCACGTGCTCGTCTCGGCATCCGTCGTCGCTACCGCGACGACGTCCGCCTCGACTCGCGTAACCCTAAGTTAGACAGGGTGGCAGTGGTGTCACGTGCTCGTTTCGGCGTCCGTCGTCGCTACCGCGACGACGTCCGCCTTGACTCGCGTAACCCTAAGATAGACAGGGTGGCGGTGTTGTCACGTGTTCGTCTCGGCGTCCGTCGTCGCTACCGCGACGACGTCCGCCTCGACTCGCTTAACCCTAAGTTAGACAGGGTGACGGTGGTGTCACGTGCTCGTCTCGGCGTCCGTCGTCGCTACCGCAACGACGTCCGCCTCGACTCGCGTAACCCTAAGATAGACAGGGTGGCGGTGTTGTCACGTGCTCGTCTCGGCGTCCGTCGTCGCTACCGCAAAGACGTCCGCCTCGACTCGCGTAACGCTAAGATAGACAGGGTGGCGGTGGTGTCACGTGCTCGTCTCGGCGTCCGTCATCGCTACCGCGACGACGTTCGCCTCGACTCGCGTAACGCTAAGATAGATAGGGTGGCGGTGGTGTCATGTGCTCATCTCGGCGTCCGTCGTCGCTACCGCAAAGACGTCCGCCTCGACTCGCGTAACCCTAAGTTAGACAGGGTGGCAGTGGTGTCACGTGCTCGTCTCGACGTCCGCCTCGACTCGCGTAACCCTAAGTTAGACAGGGTGGCGGTGGTGTCACGTGCTCGTCTCGGAGTCCGTCGTCGCTACCGCGACGACGTCCGCCTCGACTCGTTAACCCTAAGTTAAATAGGGTGGCGGTGAAGTCACGTGCTCGTCTCGGCGTCCGTCATCGCTACCGCGACGATGTCAGCCTCGACTCGCGTAACCCTAATTTAGACAGGGTGGCGGTGGTGTCACGTGCTCGTCTCGGCGTCCGTCTTCGCTACCGCAACAACCTCCGCCTCGACACGCGTAACCCTAAGTTAGACAGGGTGGCGGTGGTGTCACGTGCTCGTCTCGGCGTCCGTCGTCGCTACTGCGACGATGTCCGCCTCGACTCGCGTAACCCTAAGATAGCCAGGGTGGCAGTGGTGTCACGTGCTCGTCTAGGCGTCCGTCGTCGCTACCGCGACGACGTCCGCCTCGACTCGCGTAACCCTAGGATAAACAGGGTGGCGGTGGTGTCACGTGCTCGTCTCGGCGTCCGTCGTCACTACCGTGACGACGTCCGCCTCGACTCGCATAACCCTAAGTTAGACAGGGTGGTGGTGGTGTCACGTGCTCGTCTCAGCGTCCGTCGTCGCTACCGCGACGACGTCCGCCTCGACTCGTGTAACCCTAAGTTAGACAGGGTGGCAGTGGTGTCACGTACTTGTCTCGGCGTCCGTCGTCGCTACCGCGACGACGTCTGCCTCGACTCGCGTAACCCTAAGTTAGCGAGGGTGGCAGTGTTGTCACGTGCTCGTCTCGGCATCCGTCATCGCTACCGCGACGACGTCCGCCTCGACTCGCGTAACCCTAAGTTAGACAGGGAGGCAGTGGTGTCACGTGCTCGTCTCGGCGTCCGTCGTCGCTACCGCGACGATGTCCGCCTCGACTCGCGTAACCCTAAGATAGACAGGGTGGCGGTGTTGTCACGTGCTCGTCTCGGCGTCCGTTGTCGCTACCGCGATGACGTCCGCCTCGACTCGCTTAACCCTAAGTTAGACAGGGTGGCGGTGGTGTCACGTGCTCATATCGGCGTCCGTCGTAGCTACCGCGACGACGTCCGCCTCGACTCGCGTAACGCCAAGATATACAGGGTGGCGCTGGTGTCACGTGCTCGTCTCGGCGTCCGTCGTCGCTACAGCGACGACGTTCGGCTCGACTCGCGTAACGCTAAGATAGACAGGGTGGTGGTGGTGTCACGTGCTCATCTCGGCGTCCGTCGTAGCTACCGCGACGACGTCCGCCTCGACTCGCTTAACCATAAGTTAGACAGGGTGGCGGTGGTGTCACGTGCTCGTCTCGGCGTCCGTCGTCGCTACCGCGACGACGTCCGCCTCGACTCGCGTAACCCTAAGTTAGACAGGGTGGCCGTGGTGTCACGTGCTCGTCTCGGCGTTCGTCGTCGCTACCGCAAAGACGTCCGCCTCGACTCGCGTAACCCTAAGTTAGACAGGGTGGCAGTGGTGTCACGTGCTCGTCTCGACGTCCGCCTCGACTCGCGTAACCCTAAGTTTGACAGGGTGGCGGTGGTGTCACGTGCTCGTCTCGGAGTCCGTCGTCGCTACCGCGACGACGACCGCCTTGACTCGTTAACCCTAAGTTAAATAGGGTGGCGGTGAAGTCACGTGCTCGTCTCGGCGTCCGTCATCGCTACCGCGATGATGTCAGCCTCGACTCGCGTAACCCTAAAATAGCCAGGGTGGCAGTGGTGTCACGTGCTCGTCTTGGCGTCCGTCGTCGCTACCACGACGACGTCCGCCTCGACTCGCGTAACCCTAAGTTAGCTAGGGTGGCAGTGGTGTCACGTGCTCGTCTCGGCGTCCGTCGTCGCTACCGCGACGACCTCCGCCTCGACTCGCGTAACCCTAAGATAGCCAGGGTGGCAGTGGTGTCACGTGCTCGTCTAGGCGTCCGTCGTCGCTACCGCGACGACGTCCGCCTCGACTCGCGTAACCCTAGGATAAACAGGGTGGCGGTGGTGTCACGTGCTCGTCTCGGCGTCCGTCGTCACTACCGTGACGACGTCCGCCTCGACTCGCATAACCCTAACTTAGACAGGGTGGTGGTGGTGTCACGTGCTCGTCTCGGCGTCCGTCGTCGCTACCGCGACGATGTCCGCCTCGACTCGCGTAACCCTAAGTTAGACAGGGTGGCAGTGGTGTCACGTGCTTGTCTCGGCGTCCGTCGTCGCTACCGCGACGACGTCTGCCTCGACTCGCGTAACCCTAAGTTAGCCAGGGTGGCAGTGTTGTCACGTGCTCGTCTCGGCGTCCGTCATCGCTACAGCGACGACGTCCGCCTCGACTTGCGTAACCCTAAGTTAGACAGGGAGGCAGTGGTGTCACGTGCTCGTCTCGGCGTCCGTCGTCGCTACCGCGACGATGTCCGCCTCGACTCGCGTAACCCTAAGATAGACAGGGTGGCGGTGTTGTCACGTGCTCGTCTCGGCGTCCGTCGTCGCTACCGCGATGACGTCCGCCTCGACTCGCTTAACCCTAAGTTAGACAGGGTGGCGGTGGTGTCACGTGCTCATATCGGCGTCCGTCGTAGCTACCGCGACGACGTCCGCCTCGACTCGCGTAACGTTAAGATATACAGGTTGGCAGTGGTGTCACGTGCTCGTCTCGGCGTCTGTCGTCGCTACAGCGACGACGTTCGGCTCGACTCGCGTAACTCTAAGATAGACAGGGTGGTGGTGGTGTCACGTGCTCATCTCGGCGTCCGTCGTAGCTACCGCGACGACGTCCGCCTCGACTCGCTTAACCCTAAGTTAGACAGGGTGGCGGTGGTGTCACGTGCTCGTCTCGGCGTCCGTCGTCGCTACCGCGACGACGTCCGCCTCGACTCGCGTAACCCTAAGTTAGACAGGGTGGCCGTGGTGTCACGTGCTCATCTCGGCGTCCGTCGTCGCTACCGCGATGACGTCCGCCTCGACTCGCGTAACCCTAAGTTAGCCAGGGTGGCAGTGTTGTCACGTGCTCGTCTCGGCGTCCGTCGTCGCTACCGCGACGACGTCCGCCTCGACTCGCGTAACCCAAAGTTAGACAGGGTGGCAGTGGTGTCACGTGCTCGTCTCGGCGTCCGTCGTCACTACCGTGACGATGTCCGCCTCGACTCGCGTAACCCTAAGATAGACAGGGTGGCGGTGTTGTCACGTGCTCGTCTCGGCGTCCGTCGTCCCTACCGCAATGACCTCCGCCTCGACTCGCATAAACCTAAGATAGACAGGGTGGTGGTGGTGTCACGTGCTCATCTCGGCGTCCGTCGTCGCTACCGCAAAGACGTAACCCTAAGTTAGACAGGGTGGCAGTGGTGTCACGTGCTCGTCTCGACGTCCGCCTCGACTCGCGTAACCCTAGGATAAACAGGGTGGCGGTGGTGTCATGTGCTCTTCTCGGCGTCCGTCGTCGCTACCGCGACGACGTCCGCCTCGACTCGCATAACCCTAAGTTAGACAGGGTGGCGGTGGTGTCACGTGCTCGTCTCGGCGTCCGCCGTCGCTACTGCGACGACGTCCGCCTCGACTCGCGTAACCCTAAGATAGACAGGGTGGCAGTGGTGTCACGTGCTCGTCTAGGCGTCCGTCGTCGCTACCGCGACGACGTCCGCCTCGACACGCGTAACCCTAAGTTAGACAGGGTGGCGGTGGTGTCACGTGCTCGTCTCGGCGTCCGTCGTCGCTACCGCGACGACGTCCGCCTCGACTCGCGTAACCCTAAGATAGCCAGGGTGGCAGTGGTGTCACGTGCTCGTCTAGGCGTCCGTAGTCGCTACCGCGACGACGTCCGCCTCGACTCGCGTAACCCTAGGATAAACAGGGTGGCGTTGGTGTCACGTGCTCGTCTCGGCGTCCGTCGTCGCTACCGCGACGACGTCCGCCTCGACTCGCGTAACCCTAAGTTAGACAGGGTGGCAGTGGTGTCACGTGCTCGTCTCGGCGTCCGTCGTCGCTACCGCGACGATGTCTGCCTCGATTCGCGTAACCCTTAGTTAGCCAGGGTGGTAGTGTTGTCACGTGCTCGTCTCGGCGTCCGTCGTCGCTACCGCGACGACGTCCGCCTCGACTCACATAACCCTAAGTTAGACAGGGAGGCAGTGGTGTCACGTGCTCGTCTCGGCGTCCGTCGTCGCTACCGCGACGATGTCCGCCTCGACTCGCGTAACCATAAGATAGACAGGGTGGCGGTGTTGTGACGTGCTCGTCTCGGCGTCCGTCGTCGCTACCGCGATGACGGTCGCCTCGACTCGCTTAACACTAAGTTAGACAGGGTGGCGGTGGTGTCACGTGCTCGTCTCGGCGTCCGTCATAGCTACCGCGACGACGTCCGCCTCGACTCGCGTAAAGCTAAGATATACAGGGTGGCGGTGGTGTCACGTGCTCGCCTCGGCGTCTATCTTAGCGTTACGCGAGTCGAGCCGAACGTCGTCGCTGTAGCGACGACGGACGCCGAGGCGAGCACGTGACACCACCGCCACCCTGTATATCTTAGCGTTACGCGAGTCGAGGCGGACGTCGTCGCAGTAGCTACGACGGACGCCGAGACAAGCACGTGACACCACCGCCACCCTGTCTAACTTAGGGTTAAGCGAGTCGAGGCGGACGTCATCGCGGTAGCGACGACGGACGCCGAGACGAGCACGTGACACCATCGCCACCCTGTCTAAATTAAGGTTACGCGAGTCGAGGCTGACATCGTCGCGGTAGCAATGACGTACGCCGAGACGAGCACGTGACACCACCGCCACCCTGTCTAACTTAGGGTTATGCGAGTCGAGGCGGACGTCGTCGCGGTAGCGACGACGGACGCCGAGACGAGCACGTGACACCACCGCCACCCTGTCTAACTTAGGGTTACGCGAGTCGAGGCGGACGTCGAGACTAGCACGTGACACCACTGCCACCCTGTCTAACTTAGGGTTACGCGAGTCGAGGCGGACGTCTTTGCGGTAGCGACGACGGACGCCGAGATGACCACGTGACACCACCGCCACCCTATCTATCTTAGCGTTACGCGAGTCGAGGCGAACGTCGTCACGGTAGCGACGACGGACGCCGAGACGAGCACGTGACACCACCGCCACCCTGTCTATCTTAGCGTTACGCGAGTCGAGGCGGACGTCGTCGCGGTAGCGACGACGGACGCCGAGACGAGCACGTGACACCACCGCTACCCGGTCTAACTTAGGGTTAAGCGAGTCGAGGCGGACGTCGTCGCGGTAGCGACGACGGACGCCGAGACGAGCACGTGACAACACCGCCACCCTCTCTATCTTAGGTTTACGTGAGTCAAGGCGGACGTCGTCGCGGTAGCGACGACGGACGCCGAGACGAGCACGTGACACCACTGCCACCCTGTCTATCTTAGGGTTACGCGAGTCGAGGCGGACGTCGTCGCGGTAGCGACGGCGGACGCCGAGACGAGCACGTGACACCACCGCCACCCTGTCTAACTTAGGGTTATGCGAGTCGAGGCGGACGTCGTCGCGGTAGCGACGACGGACGCCGAGACGAGCACGTGACACCACCGCCACCCTGTTTATCCTAGGGTTACGCGAGTCGAGGCGGACGTCGTCGCGGTAGCGACGACAGACGCCTAGACGAGCACGTGACACCACTGCCACCCTGGCTATCTTAGTGTTACGCGAGTCGAGGCGGACGTCGTCGTGGTAGCGACGACGGACACCGAGACGAGCACGTGACACCACCGCCACCCTGTCTATCTTAGGGTTACGCGAGTCGAGGCGGACGTCGTCGCGGTAGCGACGACGGACGCCGAGACGAGCACGCGACACCACCGCCACCCTGTCTAACTTAGGGTTACGCGTGTCGAGGCGGACGTCGTCGCGGTAGCGACGACGGACGCCGAGACGAGCACGTGACACCACCGCCACCCTGTCTAAATTAGGGTTACGCGAGTCGAGGCTGACGTCGTCGCGGTAGCGATGACGGATGCCGAGACGAGCACGTGACTTCACCGCCACCCTATTTATCTTAGGGTTAGCGAGTCGAGGCGGACGTCGTCGCGGTAGCGACGACCGACGCCGAGACGAGCACGTGACACCACCGCCACCCTGTCTAACTTAGGGTTACGCGAGTCGAGGCAGACGTCGAAACGAGCACGTGACACCACTGCCACCCTGTCTAACTTAGGGTTACGCGAGTCGAGGCGGACGTCTTTGCAGTAGCGACGACGGACGCCGAGATGAGCACGTGACACCACCGCCACCCTATCTATCTTAGCGTTACGCGAGTCGAGGCGAACGTCGTCGCGGTAGCGACGACGGACGCCGAGATGAGCACGTGACACCACCGCCACCCTGTCTATCTTAGCGTTACGCGAGTCGAGGCGGACGTCGTCGCGGTAGCGACGACGGACGCCGAGACGAGCACGTGACACCACCGCGACCCTGTCTAACTTAGGGTTAAGCGAGTCGAGGCGGACGTCGTCGCGGTAGCGACGACAGACGCCGAGACGAGCACGTGACAACTCCGCCACCCTGTCTATCTTAGGTTTACGCGAGTCAAGGCGGACGTCGTCGCGGTAGCGACGACGGACGCCGACACGAGCACGTGACACCACCGCCACCCTGTCTAACTTAGGGTTACGCGAGTTGAGGCGGACGTCGAGACGAGCACGTGACACCGCTGCCACCCTGTCTAACTTAGGGTTACGCAAGTCGAGGGGGACGTCTTCGCGGTAGCGACGACGGACGCCGAGACGAGCACGTGGCACCGCTGCCACCCTGTCTTAGGGTCACGCGAGTCGAGGTGGACGTCGTCGTGGTAGCGACGACGGACGCCGAGATGAGCACGTGACACCACCACCAACCTGTCTATCTTAGCGTTACGCGAGTCGAGCAGAACGTCGTCGCTGTAGCGACGACGGACGCCGAGGCGAGCACGTGACACCACCGCCACCCTGTATATCTTAGCGTTACGCGAGTCGAGGCGGACGTCGTCGCGGTAGCTACGATGGACGCCGAGACAAGCACGTGACACCACCGCCACCCTGTCTAACTTAGGGTTAAGCGAGTCGAGGCGGACGTCATCGCGGTAGCGACGACGGACGCCGAGACGAGCACGTGACACCATCGCCACCCTGTCTAAATTAAGGTTACGCGAGTCGAGGCTGACATCGTCGCGGTAGCAATGACGTACGCCGAGACGAGCACGTGACACCACCGCCACCCTGTCTAACTTAGGGTTATGCGAGTCGAGGCGGACGTCGTCGCGGTAGCGACGACGGACGCCGAGACGAGCACGTGACACCACCGCCACCCTGTCTAACTTAGGGTTACGCGAGTCGAGGCGGACGTCGAGACTAGCACGTGACACCACTGCCACCCTGTCTAACTTAGGGTTACGCGAGTCGAGGCGGACGTCTTTGCGGTAGCGACGACGGACGCCGAGATGACCACGTGACACCACCGCCACCCTATCTATCTTAGCGTTACGCGAGTCGAGGCGAACGTCGTCACGGTAGCGACGACGGACGCCGAGACGAGCACGTGACACCACCGCCACCCTGTCTATCTTAGCGTTACGCGAGTCGAGGCGGACGTCGTCGCGGTAGCGACGACGGACGCCGAGACGAGCACGTGACACCACCGCTACCCTGTCTAACTTAGGGTTAAGCGAGTCGAGGCGGACGTCGTCGCGGTAGCGACGACGGACGCCGAGACGAGCACGTGACAACACCGCCACCCTCTCTATCTTAGGTTTACGTGAGTCAAGGCAGACGTCGTCGCGGTAGCGACGACGGACGCCGAGACGAGCACGTGACACCACTGCCACCCTGTCTATCTTAGGGTTACGCGAGTCGAGGCGGACGTCGTCGCGGTAGCGACGGCGGACGCCGAGACAAGCACGTGACACCACCGCCACCCTGTCTAACTTAGGGTTATGCGAGTCGAGGCGGACGTCGTCGCGGTAGCGACGACGGACGCCGAGACGAGCACGTGACACCACCGCCACCCTGTTTATCCTAGGGTTACGCGAGTCGAGGCGGACGTCGTTGCGGTAGCGACGACAGACGCCTAGACGAGCACGTGACACCACTGCCACCCTGGCTATCTTAGTGTTACGCGAGTCGAGGCGGACGTCGTCGTGGTAGCGACGACGGACACCGAGACGAGCACGTGACACCACCGCCACCCTGTCTATCTTAGGGTTACGCGAGTCGAGGCGGACTTCGTCGCGGTAGCGACGACGGACGCCGAGACGAGCACGCGACACCACCGCCACCCTGTCTAACTTAGGGTTACGCGTGTCGAGGCGGACGTCGTCGCGGTAGCGACGACGGACGCCGAGACGAGCACGTGACACCACCGCCACCCTGTCTAAATTAGGGTTACGCGAGTCGAGGCTGACGTCGTCGCGGTAGCGATGACGGATGCCGAGACGAGCACGTGACTTCACCGCCACCCTATTTATCTTAGGGTTAGCGAGTCGAGGCGGACGTCGTCGCGGTAGCGACGACCGACGCCGAGACGAGCACGTGACACCACCGCCACCCTGTCTAACTTAGGGTTACGCGAGTCGAGGCAGACGTCGAAACGAGCACGTGACACCACTGCCACCCTGTCTAACTTAGGGTTACGCGAGTCGAGGCGGACGTCTTTGCGGTAGCGACGACGGATGCCGAGACGAGCACGTGACACCACCGCCACCCTGTCTATCTTAGCGTTACGCGAGTCGAGGCGGACGTCGTCGCGGTAGCGACGACGGACGCCGAGACGAGCACGTGACACCACCGCGACCCTGTCTAACTTAGGGTTAAGCGAGTCGAGGCGGACGTCGTCGCGGTAGCGACGACAGACGCCGAGACGAGCACGTGACAACTCCGCCACCCTGTCTATCTTAGGTTTACGCGAGTCAAGGCGGACGTCGTCGCGGTAGCGACGACGGACGCCGACACGAGCACGTGACACCACGGCCACCCTGTCTATCTTAGGGTTAGGCGAGTCGAGGCGGACGTCGTCGCGGTAGCGACGGCGGACGCCGAGACGAGCACGTGACACCACCGCCACCCTGTCTAACTTAGGGTTACGCGAGTTGAGGCGGACGTCGAGACGAGCACGTGACACCGCTGCCACCCTGTCTAACTTAGGGTTACGCAAGTCGAGGGGGACGTCTTCGCGGTAGCGACGACGGACGCCGAGACGAGCACGTGGCACCGCTGCCACCCTGTCTTAGGGTCACGCGTGTCGAGGTGGACGTCGTCGTGGTAGCGACGACGGACGCCGAGATGAGCACGTGACACCACCACCAACCTGTCTATCTTAGCGTTACGCGAGTCGAGCAGAACGTCGTCGCTGTAGCGACGACGGACGCCGAGGCGAGCACGTGACACCACCGCCACCCTGTATATCTTAGCGTTACGCGAGTCGAGGCGGACGTCGTCGCGGTAGCTACGACGGACGCCGAGACAAGCACGTGACACCACCGCCACCCTGTCTAACTTAGGGTTAAGCGAGTCGAGGCGGACGTCATCGCGGTAGCGACGACGGACGCCGAGACGAGCACGTGACACCATCGCCACCCTGTCTAAATTAAGGTTACGCGAGTCGAGGCTGACATCGTCGTGGTAGCAATGACGTACGCCGAGACGAGCACGTGACACCACCGCCACCCTGTCTAACTTAGGGTTATGCGAGTCGAGGCGGACGTCGTCGCGGTAGCGACGACGGACGCCGAGACGAGCACGTGACACCACCGCCACCCTGTCTAACTTAGGGTTACGCGAGTCGAGGCGGACGTCGAGACTAGCACGTGACACCACTGCCACCCTGTCTAACTTAGGGTTACGCGAGTCGAGGCGGACGTCTTTGCGGTAGCGACGACGGACGCCGAGATGACCACGTGACACCACCGCCACCCTATCTATCTTAGCGTTACGCGAGTCGAGGCGAACGTCGTCACGGTAGCGACGACGGACGCCGAGACGAGCACGTGACACCACCGCCACCCTGTCTATCTTAGCGTTACGCGAGTCGAGGCGGACGTCGTCGCGGTAGCGACGACGGACGCCGAGACGAGCACGTGACACCACCGCTACCCTGTCTAACTTAGGGTTAAGCGAGTCGAGGCGGACGTCATCGCGGTAGCGACGACGGACGCCGAGACGAGCACGTGACAACACCGCCACCCTCTCTATCTTAGGTTTACGTGAGTCAAGGCGGACGTCGTCGCGGTAGCGACGACGGACGCCGAGACGAGCACGTGACACCACTGCCACCCTGTCTATCTTAGGGTTACGCGAGTCGAGGCGGACGTCGTCGCGGTAGCGACGGCGGACGCCGAGACAAGCACGTGACACCACCGCCACCCTGTCTAACTTAGGGTTATGCGAGTCGAGGCGGACGTCGTCGCGGTAGCGACGACGGACGCCGAGACGAGCACGTGACACCACCGCCACCCTGTTTATCCTAGGGTTACGCGAGTCGAGGCGGACGTCGTTGCGGTAGCGACGACAGACGCCTAGACGAGCACGTGACACCACTGCCACCCTGGCTATCTTAGTGTTACGCGAGTCGAGGCGGACGTCGTCGTGGTAGCGACGACGGACACCGAGACGAGCACGTGACACCACCGCCACCCTGTCTATCTTAGGGTTACGCGAGTCGAGGCGGACGTCGTCGCGGTAGCGACGACGGACGCCGAGACGAGCACGCGACACCACCGCCACCCTGTCTAACTTAGGGTTACGCGTGTCGAGGCGGACGTCGTCGCGGTAGCGACGACGGACGCCGAGACGAGCACGTGACACCACCGCCACCCTGTCTAAATTAGGGTTACGCGAGTCGAGGCTGACGTC
Source organism: Elymus sibiricus (assembly GCA_039707655.1). NCBI lineage: Eukaryota > Viridiplantae > Streptophyta > Magnoliopsida > Poales > Poaceae > Elymus > Elymus sibiricus. The sequence continues at coordinate 192,116,596 of CM077676.1, read as the reverse complement.
GTCGCGGTAGCGATGACGGATGCCGAGACGAGCACGTGACTTCACCGCCACCCTATTTATCTTAGGGTTAGCGAGTCGAGGCGGACGTCGTCGCGGTAGCGACGACCAACGCCGAGACGAGCACGTGACACCACCGCCACCCTGTCTAACTTAGGGTTACGCGAGTCGAGGCAGACGTCGAAACGAGCACGTGACACCACTGCCACCCTGTCTAACTTAGGGTTACGCGAGTCGAGGCGGACGTCTTTGCGGTAGCGACGACGGATGCCGAGACGAGCACGTGACACCACCGCCACCCTGTCTATCTTAGCGTTACGCGAGTCGAGGCGGACGTCGTCGCGGTAGCGACGACGGACGCCGAGACGAGCACGTGACACCACCGCGACCCTGTCTAACTTAGGGTTAAGCGAGTCGAGGCGGACGTCGTCGCGGTAGCGACGACAGACGCCGAGACGAGCACGTGACAACTCCGCCACCCTGTCTATCTTAGGTTTACGCGAGTCAAGGCGGACGTCGTCGCGGTAGCGACGACGGACGCCGACACGAGCACGTGACACCACGGCCACCCTGTCTATCTTAGGGTTAGGCGAGACGAGGCGGACGTCGTCGCGGTAGCGACGGCGGACGCCGAGACGAGCACGTGACACCACCGCCACCCTGTCTAACTTAGGGTTATGCGAGTCGAGGCGGACGAAGTCGCGGTAGCGACGACGGACGCCGAGACGAGCACGTGACACCACCGCCACCCTGTTTATCCTAGGGTTACGCGAGTCGAGGCGGACGTCGTCGCGGTAGCGACGACAGACGCCTAGACGAGCACGTGACACCACTGCCACCCTGGCTATCTTAGTGTTACGCGAGTCGAGGCGGACGTCGTCGCGGTAGCGACGACGGACACCGAGACGAGCACGTGACACCACCGCCACCCTGTCTATCTTAGGGTTACGCGAGTCGAGGCGGACGTCGTCGCGGTAGCGACGACGGACGCCGAGACAAGCACGCGACACCACCGCCACCCTGTCTAACTTAGGGTTACGCGTGTCGAGGCGGAAGTCGTCGCGGTAGCGACGACGGACGCCGAGACGAGCACGTGACACCACCGCCACCCTGTCTAAATTAGGGTTACGCGAGTCGAGGCTGACGTCGTCGCGGTAGCGATGACGGATGCCGAGGCGAGCACGTGACACCACCGCCACCCTGTATATCTTAGCGTTACGCGAGTCGAGGCGGACGTCGTCGCGGTAGCGACGACGGACGCCGAGACGAGCACGTGACACCACCGCCACGCTGTCTAACTTAGGGTTACGCGAGTCGAGGCAGACGTCAAAACGAGCACGTGACACCACTGCCACCCTGTCTAACTTAGGGTTACGCGAGTCGAGGCGGACGTCTTTGCGTTAGCGACGACGGACGCCGAGACGAGCACGTGACACCACTGCCACCCTGTCTATCTTAGGGTTACGCGAGTCGAGGCGGACGTCGTCGCGGTAGCGACGACGGACGCCGAGACGAGCACGTGACAACACTGCCACCCTGGCTAACTTAGGGTTACGCGAGTCGAGGCAGACGTCGTCGCGGTAGTGACGACGGATGCCGAGACGAGCACGTGACACCACTGCCACCCTGCCTAACTTAGGGTTACGCGAGTCGAGGCGGACGTCGTCGCGGTAGCGACGACGGACGCCGAGACGAGCACGTGACACCACCGAAACCCTGTTTATCCTAGGGTTACGCTAGTCGAGGCGGACGTCGTCGCGGTAGCGACGACGGACGCCGAGACGAGCACGTGACAACACTGCCACCCTGGCTAACTTAGGGTTACGCGAGTCGAGGCAGACATCGTCGCGGTAGCGACGACGGACGCCGAGACGAGCACGTGACACCACTGCCACCCTGTCTAACTTAGGGTTACGCGAGTCGAGGCGGACGTCTTTGCGGTAGCGACGACGGACGCCGAGACGAGCACGTGACACCACCGCCACCCTATCTATCTTAGCGTTACGCGAGTCGAGGCGAACGTCGTCGCGGTAGCGACGACGGACGCCGAGACGAGCACGTGACACCACCGCCACCCTGTCTATCTTAGCGTTACGCGAGTCGAGGCGGACGTTGTCGCGGTAGCGCCGACGGACGCCGAGACGAGCACGTGACACCACCGCTACCCTGTCTAACTTAGGGTTAAGCGAGTCGAGGCGGACGTCGTCGCGGTAGCGACGACGGACGCCGAGACGAGCACGTGACAACACCGCCACCCTGTCTATCTTAGGTTTACGTGAGTCAAGGCGGACGTCATCGCGGTAGCGACAACGGACGCCGAGACGAGCACGTGACACCACTGCCACCCTGTCTATCTTAGGGTTAGGCGAGTCGAGGCGGACGTCGTCGCGGTAGCGACGGCGGACGCCGAGACGAGCACGTGACACCACCGCCACCCTGTCTAACTTAGGGTTATGCGAGTCGATGCGGACGTCGTCGCGGGAGCGACGACGGACGCCGAGACGAGCACGTGACACCACCGCCACCCTGTTTATCCTAGGGTTACGCGAGTCGAGGCGGACGTCGTCGCGGTAGCGACGACAGACGCCTAGACGAGCACGTGACACCACTGCCACCCTGGCTATCTTAGTGTTACGCGAGTCGAGGCGGACGTCGTCGCGGTAGCGACGACGGACACCGAGACCAGCACGTGACACCACCGCCACCCTGTCTATCTTAGGGTTACGCGAGTCGAGGAGGACGTCGTCGCGGTAGCGACGACGGACGCCGAGACGAGCACGCGACACCACCGCCACCCTGTCTAACTTAGGGTTACGCGTGTCGAGGCGGACATCGTCGCGGTAGCGACGACGGACGCCGAGACGAGCACGTGACACCACCGCCACCCTGTCTAAATTAGGGTTACACGAGTCGAGGCTGACGTCGTCGCGGTAGCGATGACGGATGCCGAGACGAGCACGTGACTTCACCGCCACCCTATTTAACTTAGGGTTAGCGAGTCGAGGCGGACGTCGTCGCGGTAGCGACGACCGACGCCGAGACGAGCACGTGACACCACCACCACCCTGTCTATCTTAGCGTTACGCGAGTCGAGGCGGACGTTGTCGCGGTAGCGACGACGGACGCCGAGACGAGCACGTGACACCACCGCTACCCTGTCTAACTTAGGGTTAAGCGAGTCGAGGCGGACGTCGTCGCGGTAGCGACGACGGACGCCGAGACGAGCACGTGACAACACCGCCACCCTGTCTATCTTAGGGTTAGGCGAGTCGAGGCGGACGTCGTCGCGGTAGCAACGGCGGACGCCGAGACGAGCACGTGACACCACCGCCACCCTGTCTAACTTAGGGTTATGCGAGTCGATGCGGACGTCGTCGCGGTAGCGACGACGGACGCCGAGACGAGCACGTGACACCACCGCCACCCTGTTTATCCTAGGGTTACGCGAGTCGAGGCGGACGTCGTCGCGGTAGCGACGACAGACGCCTAGACGAGCACGTGACACCACTGCCACCCTGGCTATCTTAGTGTTACGCGAGTCGAGGCGGACGTCGTCGCGGTAGCGACGACGGACACCGAGACCAGCACGTGACACCACCGCCACCCTGTCTATCTTAGGGTTACGCGAGTCGAGGCGGACGTCGTCGCGGTAGCGACGACGGACGCCGAGACGAGCACGCGACACCACCGCCTCCCTGTCTAACTTAGGGTTACGCGTGTCGAGGCGGACGTCGTCGCGGTAGCGACGACGGACGCCGAGACGAGCACGTGACACCACCGCCACCCTGTCTAAATTAGGGTTACACGAGTCGAGGCTGACGTCGTCGCGGTAGCGATGACGGATGCCGAGACGAGCACGTGACTTCACCGCCACCCTATTTAACTTAGGGTTAGCAAGTCGAGGCGGACGTCGTCGCGGTAGCGACGACCGACGCCGAGACGAGCACGTGACACCACCACCACCCTGTCTAACTTAGGGTTACGCGAGTCGAGGCAGACGTCGAAACGAGCACGTGACACCACTGCCACCCTGTCTAACTTAGGGTTACGCGAGTCGAGGCGGACGTCTTTGCGGTAGCGACGACGGACGCCGAGATGAGCACGTGACACCACCGCCACCCTATCTATCTTAGCGTTACGCGAGTCGAGGCGAACGTCGTCGCGGTAGCGACGACGGACGCTGAGACGAGCACGTGACACCACCGCCACCCTGTCTATCTTAGCGTTACGCGAGTCGAGGCGGACGTCGTCGCGGTAGCGACGACGGACGCCGAGACGAGCACGTGACACCACCGCCACCCTGTCTAACTTAGGGTTACGCGAGTCGAGGCGGACGTCGTCGCGGTAGCGACGACGGATGCCGAGACGAGCACGTGACACCAATGCCACCCTGTCTAACTTAGGGTTACGCGAGTCGAGGCGGACGTCGTCGCGGTAGCGACGACGGACGCCGAGACGAGCACGGGACAACACCGCCACCCTGTTTATCTTAGGGTTACGCGAGTCAAGGCAGACGTCGTCGCGGTAGCGACGACGGACGCCGAGACGAGCACGTGACACCACTGCCACCCTGTCCATCTTAGGGTTACGCGAGTCGAGGCGGACGTCATCGCGGTAGCGACAACGGACGCCGAGACGAGCACGTGACACCACTGCCACCCTGTCTATCTTAGGGTTAGGCGAGTCGAGGCGGACGTCGTCGCGGTAGCGACGGCGGACGCCGAGACGAGCACGTGACACCACCGCCACCCTGTCTAACTTAGGGTTATGCGAGTCGATGCGGACGTCGTCGCGGTAGCGACGACGGACGCCGAGACGAGCACGTGACACCACCGCCACCCTGTTTATCCTAGGGTTACGCGAGTCGAGGCGGACGTCGTCGCGGTAGCGACGACAGACGCCTAGACGAGCACGTGACACCACTGCCACCCTGGCTATCTTAGTGTTACGCGAGTCGAGGCGGACGTCGTCGCGGTAGCGACGACGGACACCGAGACCAGCACGTGACACCACCGCCACCCTGTCTATCTTAGGGTTACGCGAGTCGAGGCGGACGTCGTCGCGGTAGCGACGACGGACGCCGAGACGAGCACGCGACACCACCGCCACCCTGTCTAACTTAGGGTTACGCGTGTCGAGGCGGACGTCGTCGCGGTAGCGACGACGGACGCCGAGACGAGCACGTGACACCACCGCCACCCTGTCTAAATTAGGGTTACACGAGTCGAGGCTGATGTCGTCGCGGTAGCGATGACGGATGCCGAGACGAGCACGTGACTTCACCGCCACCCTATTTAACTTAGGGTTAGCGAGTCGAGGCGGACGTCGTCGCGGTAGCGACGACCGACGCCGAGACGAGCACGTGACACCACCACCACCCTGTCTAACTTAGGGTTACGCGAGTCGAGGCAGACGTCGAAACGAGCACGTGACACCACTGCCACCCTGTCTAACTTAGGGTTACGCGAGTCGAGGCGGACGTCTTTGCGGTAGCGACGACGGACGCCGAGATGAGCACGTGACACCACCGCCACCCTATATATCTTAGCGTTACGCGAGTCGAGGCAAACGTCGTCGTGGTAGCGACGACGGACGCCGAGACGAGCACGTGACACCACCGCCACCCTGTCTAACTTAGGGTTATGCGAGTCGAGGCGGACGTCGTCGCGGTAGCGACGACGGACGCCGAGACGAGCACGTGACACCACCGCCACCCTGTTTATCCTAGGGTTACGCGAGTCGAGGCGGACGTCGTCGCGGTAGCGACGACAGACGCCTAGACGAGCACGTGACACCACTGCCACCCTGGCTATCTTAGTGTTACGCGAGTCGAGGCGGACGTCGTCGCGGTAGCGACGACGGACACCGAGACGAGCACGTGACACCACCGCCACCCTGTCTATCTTAGGGTTACGCGAGTCGAGGCGGACGTCGTCGCGGTAGCGACGACGGACGCCGAGACAAGCACGCGACACCACCGCCACCATGTCTAACTTAGGGTTACGCGTGTCGAGGCGGACGTCGTCGCGGTAGCGACGATGGACGCCGAGATGAGCACGTGACACCACCGCCACCCTGTCTAAATTAGGGTTACGCGAGTCGAGGCTGACGTCGTCGCGGTAGCGATGACGGATGCCGAGGCGAGCACGTGACACCACCGCCACCCTGTATATCTTAGCGTTACGCGAGTCGAGGCGGACGTCATCGCGGTAGCGACGACGGACGCCGAGACGAGCACGTGACACCACCGCCACCCTGTCTAACTTAGGGTTACGCGAGTCGAGGCAGACGTAGAAACGAGCACGTGACACCACTGCCACCCTGTCTAACTTAGGGTTACGCGAGTCGAGGCGGACGTCTTTGCGGTAGCAACGACGGACGCCGAGACGAGCACGTGACACCACTGCCACCCTGTCTATCTTAGGGTTACGCGAGTCGAGGCGGACGTCGTCGCGGTAGCGACGACGGACGCCGAGACGAGCACGTGACAACACTGCCACCCTGGCTAACTTAGGGTTACGCGAGTCGAGGCAGACGTCGTCGCGGTAGCGACGACGGATGCCGAGACGAGCACGTGACACCACTGCCACCCTGTCTAACTTAGGGTTACGCAATTCGAGGCGGACGTCATCGCGGTAGCGACGACGGACGCCGAGACGAGCACGTGACACCACCGAAACCCTGTTTATCCTAGGGTTACGCTAGTCGAGGCGGACGTCGTCGCGGTAGCGACGACGGACACCGAGACCAGCACGTGACACCACCGCCACCCTGTCTATCTTAGGGTTACGCGAGTCGAGGCGGACGTCGTCGCGGTAGCGACGACGGACGCCGAGACGAGCACGCGACACCACCGCCACCCTGTCTAACTTAGGGTTACGCGTGTCGAGGCGGACGTCGTCGCGGTAGCGACGACGGACGCCGAGACGAGCACGTGACACCACCGCCACCCTGTCTAAATTAGGGTTACGCGAGTCGAGGCTGACGTCGTCGCGGTAGCGATGACGGATGCCGAGACGAGCACGTGACTTCACCGCCACCCTATTTAACTTAGGGTTAGCGAGTCGAGGCGGACGTCGTCGCGGTAGCGACGACCGACGCCGAGACGAGCACGTGACACCACCGCCACCCTGTCTAACTTAGGGTTACGCGAGTCGAGGCAGACGTCGAAACGAGCACGTGACACCACTGCCACCCTGTCTAACTTAGGGTTACGCGAGTCGAGGCGGACGTCTTTGCGGTAGCGACGACGGACGCCGAGATGAGCACGTGACACCACCGCCACCCTATCTATCTTAGCGTTACGCGAGTCGAGGCGAACGTCGTAGCGGTAGCGACGACGGACGCCGAGACGAGCACGTGACACCACCGCCACCCTGTCTATCTTAGCGTTACGCGAGTCGAGGCGGACGTCGTCGCGGTAGCGACGACGGACGCCGAGACGAGCACGTGACACCACCGCTACCCTGTATAACTTAGGGTTAAGCGAGTCGAGGCGGACGTCGTCGCGGTAGCGACGACGGACGCCGAGACGAGCACGTGACAACACCGCCACCCTGTCTATCTTAGGTTTACGCGAGTCAAGGCGAACGTCGTCGCGGTAGCGACGACGGACGCCGAGACGAGCACGTGACACCACTGCCACCCTGTCTATCTTAGGGTTAGGCGAGTCGAGGCGGACGTCGTCGCGGTAGCGACGGCGGACGCCGAGACGAGCACGTGACACCACCGCCACCCTGTTTATCCTAGGGTTACGCGAGTCGAGGCGGACGTCGTCGCGGTAGCGACGACAGACGCCTAGACGAGCACGTGACACCACCGCCACCCTGGCTATCTTAGGGTTACGCGAGTCGAGGCAGACGTCGAAACGAGCACGTGACACCACTGCCACCCTGTCTAACTTAGGGTTACGCGAGTCGAGGCGGACGTCTTTGCGGTAGCGACGACGGACGCCGAGATGAGCACGTGACACCACCGCCACCCTGTCTATCTTAGCGTTACGCGAGTCGAGGCGAACGTCGTCGCGGTAGCGACGACGGACGCCGAGACGAGCACGTGACACCACCGCCACCCTGTCTATCTTAGCGTTACGCGAGTCGAGGCGGACGTCGTCGCGGTAGCGACGACGGACGCCGAGACGAGCACGTGACACCACCGCTACCCTGTATAACTTAGGGTTAAGCAAGTCGAGGCGGACGTCGTCGCGGTAGCGACGACGGACGCCGAGACGAGCACGTGACAACACCGCCACCCTGTCTATCTTAGGTTTACGCGAGTCAAGGCGGACGTCGTCGCGGTAGCGACGACGGACGCCGAGACGAGCACGTGACACCACTGCCACCCTGTCTATCTTAGGGTTAGGCGAGTCGAGGCGGACGTCGTCGCGGTAGCGACGGCGGACGCCGAGACGAGCACGTGACACCACCGCCAACCTGTCTAACTTAGGGTTATGCGAGTCGAGGCGGACGTCGTCGCGGTAGCGACGACGGACGCCGAGACGAGCACGTGACACCACCGCCACCCTGTTTATCCTAGGGTTACGCGAGTCGAGGCGGACGTCGTCGCGGTAGCGACGACAGACGCCTAGACGAGCACGTGACACCACTGCCACCCTGGCTATCTTAGTGTTACGCGAGTCGAGGCGGACGTCGTCGCGGTAGCGACGACGGACACCGAGACGAGCACGTGACACCACCGCCACCCTGTCTATCTTAGGGTTACGCGAGTCGAGGCGGACGTCGTCGCGGTAGCGACAACGGACGCCGAGACAAGCACGCGACACCACCGCCACCCTGTCTAACTTAGGGTTACGCGTGTCGAGGCGGACGTCGTCGCGGTAGCGACGATGGACGCCGAGACGAGCACGTGACACCACCGCCACCCTGTCTAAATTAGGGTTACGCGAGTCGAGGCTGACGTCGTTGCGGTAGCGATGACGGATGCCGAGGCGAGCACGTGACACCACCGCCACCCTGTATATCTTAGCGTTACGCGAGTCGAGGCGGACGTCATCGCGGTAGCGACGACGGACGCCGAGACGAGCACGTGACACCACCGCCACCCTGTCTAACTTAGGGTTACGCGAGTCGAGGCAGACGTCGAAACGAGCACGTGACACCACTGCCACCCTGTCTAACTTAGGGTTACGCGAGTCGAGGCGGACGTCTTTGCGGTAGCGACGACGGACGCCGAGACGAGCACGTGACACCACTGCCACCCTGTCTATCTTAGGGTTACGCGAGTCGAGGCGGATGTCGTCGCGGTAGCGACGACGGACGCCGAGACGAGCACGTGACAACACTGCCACCCTGGCTAACTTAGGGTTATGCGAGTCGAGGCAGACGTCGTCGCGGTAGCGACGACGGATGCCGAGACGAGCACGTGACACCACTGCCACCCTGTCTAACTTAGGGTTACGCAAGTCGAGGCGGACGTCATCGCGGTAGCGACGACGGACTCCGAGACGAGCACGTGACACCACCGAAACCCTGTTTATACTAGGGTTACGCTAGTCGAGGCGGACGTCGTCGCGGTAGCGACGACGGACACCGAGACCAGCACGTGACACCACCGCCACCCTGTCTATCTTAGGGTTACGCGAGTCGAGGCGGACGTCGTCGCGGTAGCGACGACGGACGCCGAGACGAGCACGCGACACCACCGCCACCCTGTCTAACTTAGGGTTACGCGTGTCGAGGCGGACGTCGTCGCGGTAGCGACGACGGACGCCGAGACGAGCACGTGACACCACCGCCACCCTGTCTAAATTAGGGTTACGCGAGTCGAGGCTGACGTCGTCGCGGTAGCGATGACGGATGCCGAGACGAGCACGTGACTTCACCGCCACCCTATTTAACTTAGGGTTAGCGAGTCGAGGCGGACGTCGTCGCGGTAGCGACGACCGACGCCGAGACGAGCACGTGACACCACCGCCACCCTGTCTAACTTAGGGTTACGCGAGTCGAGGCAGACGTCGAAACGAGCACGTGACACCACTGCCACCCTGTCTAACTTAGGGTTACGCGAGTCGAGGCGGACGTCTTTGCGGTAGCGACGACGGACGCCGAGATGAGCACGTGACACCACCGCCACCCTGTCTATCTTAGCGTTACGCGAGTCGAGGCGAACGTCGTCGCGGTAGCGACGACGGACGCCGAGACGAGCACGTGACACCACCGCCACCCTGTCTATCTTAGCGTTACGCGAGTCGAGGCGGACGTCGTCGCGGTAGCGACGACGGACGCCGAGACGAGCACGTGACACCACCGCTACCCTGTATAACTTAGGGTTAAGCAAGTCGAGGCGGACGTCGTCGCGGTAGCGACGACGGACGCCGAGACGAGCACGTGACAACACCGCCACCCTGTCTATCTTAGGTTTACGCGAGTCAAGGCGGACGTCATCGCGGTAGCGACGACGGACGCCGAGACGAGCACGTGACACCACTGCCACCCTGTCTATCTTAGGGTTAGGCGAGTCGAGGCGGACGTCGTCGCGGTAGCGACGGCGGACGCCGAGACGAGCACGTGACACCACCGCCAACCTGTCTAACTTAGGGTTATGCGAGTCGAGGCGGACGTCGTCGCGGTAGCGACGACGGACGCCGAGACGAGCACGTGACACCACCGCCACCCTGTTTATCCTAGGGTTACGCGAGTCGAGGCGGACGTCGTCGCGGTAGCGACGACATACGCCTAGACGAGCACGTGACACCACTGCCACCCTGGCTATCTTAGTGTTACGCGAGTCGAGGCGGACGTCGTCGCGGTAGCGACGACGGACACCGAGACGAGCACGTGACACCACCGCCACCCTGTCTATCTTAGGGTTACGCGAGTCGAGGCGGACGTCGTCGCGGTAGCGACGACGGACGCCGAGACAAGCACGCGACACCACTGCCACCCTGTCTAACTTAGGGTTACGCGTGTCGAGGCGGACGTCGTCGCGGTAGCGACGATGGACGCCGAGACGAGCACGTGACACCTCCGCCACCCTGTCTAAATTAGGGTTACGCGAGTCGAGGCTGACGTCGTCGCGGTAGCGATGACGGATGCCGAGGCGAGCACGTGACACCACCGCCACCCTGTATATCTTAGCGTTACGCGAGTCGAGGCGGACGTCATCGCGGTAGCGACAACGGACGCCGAGACGAGCACGTGACACCACCGCCACCCTGTCTAACTTAGGGTTACGCGAGTCGAGGCAGACGTCGAAACGAGCACGTGACACCACTGCCACCCTGTCTAACTTAGGGTTACGCGAGTCGAGGCGGACGTCTTTGCGGTAGCGACGACGGACGCCGAGACGAGCACGTGACACCACTGCCACCCTGTCTATCTTAGGGTTACGCGAGTCGAGGCGGACGTCGTCGCGGTAGCGACGACGGACGCCGAGACGAGCACGTGACAACACTGCCACCCTGGCTAACTTAGGGTTATGCGAGTCGAGGCAGACGTCGTCGCGGTAGCGACGACGGATGCCGAGACGAGCACGTGACACCACTGCCACCCTGTCTAACTTAGGGTTACGCAAGTCGAGGCGGACGTCATCGCGGTAGCGACGACGGACGCCGAGACGAGCACGTGACACCACCGAAACCCTGTTTATCCTAGGGTTACGCTAGTCGAGGCGGACGTCGTCGCGGTAGCGACGACGGACACCGAGACCAGCACGTGACACCACCGCCACCCTGTCTATCTTAGGGTTACGCGAGTCGAGGCGGACGTCGTCGCGGTAGCGACGACGGACGCCGAGACGAGCACGCGACACCACCGCCACCCTGTCTAACTTAGGGTTACGCGTGTCGAGGCGGACGTCGTCGCGGTAGCGACGACGGACGCCGAGACGAGCACGTGACACCACCGCCACCCTGTCTAAATTAGGGTTACGCGAGTCGAGGCTGACGTCGTCGCGGTAGCGATGACGGATGCCGAGACGAGCACGTGACTTCACCGCCACCCTATTTAACTTAGGGTTAGCGAGTCGAGGCGGACGTCGTCGCGGTAGCGACGACCGACGCCGAGACGAGCACGTGACACCACCGCCACCCTGTCTAACTTAGGGTTACGCGAGTCGAGGCAGACGTCGAAACGAGCACGTGACACCACTGCCACCCTGTCTAACTTAGGGTTACGCGAGTCGAGGCGGACGTCTTTGCGGTAGCGACGACGGATGCCGAGATGAGCACGTGACACCACCGCCACCCTATCTATCTTAGCGTTACGTGAGTCGAGGCGAACGTCGTCGCGGTAGCGACGACGGACGCCGAGACGAGCACGTGACACCACCGCCACCCTGTCTATCTTAGCGTTACGCGAGTCGAGGCGGACGTCGTCGCGGTAGCGACGACGGACGCCGAGACGAGCACGTGACACCACCGCTACCCTGTATAACTTAGGGTTACGCGAGTCGAGGCTGACGTCGTCGTGGTAGCGATGACGGATGCCGAGGCGAGCACGTGACACCACCGCCACCCTGTATATCTTAGCGTTACGCGAGTCGAGGCGGACGTCATCGCGGTAGCGACAACGGACGCCGAGACGAGCACGTGACACCACCGCCACCCTGTCTAACTTAGGGTTACGCGAGTCGAGGCAGACGTCGAAACGAGCACGTGACACCACTGCCACCCTGTCTAACTTAGGGTTACGCGAGTCGAGGCGGACGTCTTTGCGGTAGCGACGACGGACGCCGAGACGAGCACGTGACACCACTGCCACCCTGTCTATCTTAGGGTTACGCGAGTCGAGGCGGACGTCGTCGCGGTAGCGACGACGGACGCCGAGACGAGCACATGACAACACTGCCACCCTGGCTAACTTAGGGTTATGCGAGTCGAGGCAGACGTCGTCGCGGTAGCGACGACGGATGCCGAGACGAGCACGTGACACCACTGCCACCCTGTCTAACTTAGGGTTACGCAAGTCGAGGCGGACGTCATCGCGGTAGCGACGACGGACGCCGAGACGAGCACGTGACACCACCGAAACCCTGTTTATCCTAGGGTTACGCTAGTCGAGGCGGACGTCGTCGCGGTAGCGACGACGGACACCGAGACCAGCACGTGACACCACCGCCACCCTGTCTATCTTAGGGTTACGCGAGTCGAGGCGGACGTCGTCGCGGTAGCGACGACGGACGCCGAGACGAGCACGCGACACCACCGCCACCCTGTCTAACTTAGGGTTACGCGTGTCGAGGCGGACGTCGTCGCGGTAGCGACGACGGACGCCGAGACGAGCACGTGACACCACCGCCACCCTGTCTAAATTAGGGTTACGCGAGTCGAGGCTGACGTCGTCGCGGTAGCGATGACGGATGCCGAGACGAGCACGTGACTTCACCGCCACCCTATTTAACTTAGGGTTAGCGAGTCGAGGCGGACGTCGTCGCGGTAGCGACGACCGACGCCGAGACGAGCACGTGACACCACCGCCACCCTGTCTAACTTAGGGTTACGCGAGTCGAGGCAGACGTCGAAACGAGCACGTGACACCACTGCCACCCTGTCTAACTTAGGGTTACGCGAGTCGAGGCGGACGTCTTTGCGGTAGCGACGACGGACGCCGAGATGAGCACGTGACACCACCGCCACCCTATCTATCTTAGCGTTACGTGAGTCGAGGCGAACGTTGTCGCGGTAGCGACGACGGAAGCCGAGACGAGCACGTGACACCACCGCCACCCTGTCTATCATAGCGTTACGCGAGTCGAGGCGGACGTCGTCGCGGTAGCGACGACGGACGCCGAGACGAGCACGTGACACCACCGCTACCCTGTATAACTTAGGGTTAAGCGAGTCGAGGCGGACGTCGTCGCGGTAGCGACGACGGACGCCGAGACGAGCACGTGACAACACCGCCACCCTGTCTATCTTAGGTTTACGCGAGTCAAGGCGGACGTCGTCGCGGTAGCGACGACGGACGCCGAGACGAGCACGTGACACCACTGCCACCCTGTCTAACTTCGGGTTATGCGAGTCGAGGCGGACGTCGTCGCGGTAGCGACGACGTACGCCGAGACGAGCACGTGACACCACCGCCACCCTGTTTATCCTAGGGTTACGCGAGTCGAGGCGGACGTCGTCGCGGTAGCGACGACAGACGCCTAGACGAGCATGTGACACCACTGCCACCCTGGCTATCTTAGTGTTACGCGAGTCGAGGCGGACGTCGTCGCGGTAGCGACGACGGACACCGAGACGAGCACGTGACACCACCGCCACCCTGTCTATCTTAGGGTTACGCGAGTCGAGGCGGACGTCGTCGCGGTAGCGACGACGGACGCCGAGACAAGCACGCGACACCACGGCCACCCTGTCTAACCTAGGGTTACGCGTGTCGAGGCGGACGTCGTCGCGGTAGCGACGACGGACGCCGAGACGAGCACGTGACACCACCGCCACCCTGTCTAAATTAGGGATACGCGAGTCGAGGCTGACGTCGTCGCGGTAGCGATGACGGATGCCGAGGCGAGCACGTGACACCACCGCCACCCTGTATATCTTAGCGTTACACGAGTCGAGGCGGACGTCGTCGCGGTAGCGATGACGGACGCCGAGACGAGCACGTGATACCACCACCACCCTGTCTAACTTAGGGTTACGCGAGTCGAGGCAGACGTCGAAACGAGCACGTGACACCACTGCCACCCTGTCTAACTTAGGGTTACGCGAGTCGAGGCGGACGTCTTTGCGGTAGCGACGACGGACGCCGAGACGAGCACGTGACACCACTGCCACCCTGTCTATCTTAGGGTTACGCGAGTCGAGGCGGACGTCGTCGCGGTAGCGACGACGGACGCCGAGACGAGCACGTGACACCACCGCTACCCTGTCTAACTTAGGGTTAAGCGAGTCGAGGCGGACGTCGTCGCGGTAGCGACGACGGACGCCGAGACGAGCACGTGACAACACCGCCACCCTGTCTATCTTAGGTTTACGCGAGTCAAGGCGGACGTCGTCGCGGTAGCGACGACGGACGCCGAGACGAGCACGTGACACCACTGCCACCCTGTCTATCTTAGGGTTAGGCGAGTCGAGGCGGACGTCGTCGCGGTAGCGACGGCGGACGCCGAGACGAGCACGTGACACCACCGCCACCCTGTCTAACTTAGGGTTATGCGAGTCGAGGCGGACGTCGTCGCGGTAGCGACGACGGACGCCGAGACGAGCACGTGACACCACCGCCACCCTGTTTATCCTAGGGTTACGCGAGTCGAGGCGGACGTCGTCGCGGTAGCGACGACAGACGCCTAGACGAGCACGTGACACCACTGCCACCCTGGCTATCTTAGTGTTACGCGAGTCGAGGCGGACGTCGTCGCGGTAGCGACGACGGACACCGAGACGAGCACGTGACACCACCGCCACCCTGTCTATCTTAGGGTTACGCGAGTCGAGGCGGACGTCGTCGCGGTAGCGACGACGGACGCCGAGACAAGCACGCGACACCACGGCCACCCTGTCTAACTTAGGGTTACGCGTGTCGAGGCGGACGTCGTCGCGGTAGCGACGACGGACGCCGAGACGAGCACGTGACACCACCGCCACCCTGTCTAAATTAGGGATACGCGAGTCGAGGCTGACGTCGTCGCGGTAGCGATGACGGATGCCGAGGCGAGCACGTGACACCACCGCCACCCTGTATATCTTAGCGTTACGCGAGTCGAGGCGGACGTCGTCGCGGTAGCGACGACGGACGCCGAGACGAGCACGTGACACCACCGCCACCCTGTCTAACTTAGGGTTACGCGAGTCGAGGCAGACGTCGAAACGAGCACGTGACACCACTGCCACCCTGTCTAACTTAGGGTTACGCGAGTCGAGGCGGACGTCTTTGCGGTAGCGACGACGGACGCCGAGACGAGCACGTGACACCACTGCCACCCTGTCTATCTTAGGGTTACGCGAGTCGAGGCGGACGTCGTCGCGGTAGCGACGACGGACGCCGAGACGAGCACGTGACAACACTGCCACCCTGGCTAACTTAGGGTTACGCGAGTCGAGGCAGACGTCGTCGCGGTAGCGACGACGGATGCCGAGACGAGCACGTGACACCACTGCCACCCTGTCTAACTTAGGGTTACGCGAGTCGAGGCGGACGTCGTCGCGGTAGCGACGACGGACGCCGAGACGAGCACGTGACACCACCGAAACCCTGTTTATCCTAGGGTTACGCTAGTCGAGGCGGACGTCGTCGCGGTAGCGACGACGGACGCCTAGACGAGCACGTGACACCACTGTCACCCTGGCTATCTTAGGGTTACGCGAGTCGAGGCGGACGTCGTCGCGGTAGCGACGACGGACGCCGAGACGAGCACGTGACACCACCGCCACCCTGTATAACTTAGGGTTACGCGTGTCGAGTCGGACGTCGTCGCGGTAGCGACGACGGACGCCGAGACGAGCACGTGACACCACCGCCACCCTGTCTAAATTAGGGTTACGCGAGTCGAGGCTGACATCGTCGCGGTAGCAATGACGGACGCCGAGACGAGCACGTGACTTCACCGCCACCCTATTTAACTTAGGGTTAACGAGTCGAGGCGGACGTCGTCGCGGTAGCGACGACGGACGCCGAGACGAGCACGTGACACCACCGCCACCCTATCTATCTTAGCGTTACGCGAGTCGAGGCGGACGTCGTCGCGGTAGCGACGACGGACGCCGAGACGAGCACGTGACACCACCGCTACCCTTTCTAACTTAGGGTTAAGCGAGTCGAGGCGGACGTCGTCGCGGTAGCGACGACGGACGCCGAGACGAGCACGTGACAACACCGCCACCCTGTCTATCTTAGGTTTACGCGAGTCAAGGCGGACGTCGTCGCGGTAGCGACGACGGACGCCGAGACGAGCACGTGACACCACTGCCACCCTGTCTATCTTAGGGTTACGCGAGTCGAGGCGGACGTCGTCGCGGTAGCGACGGCGGACGCCGAGACGAGCACGTGACACCACCGCCACCCTGTCTAACTTAGGGTTATGCGAGTCGAGGCGGACGTCGTCGCGGTAGCGACGACGGACGCCGAGAAGAGCACATGACACCACCGCCACCCTGTTTATCCTAGGGTTACGCGAGTCGAGGAGGACGTCATCGCGGTAGCGACGACAGACGCCTAGACAAGCACGTGACACCACTGCCACCCTGGCTATCTTAGTGTTATGCGAGTCGAGGCGGACGTCGTCGCGGTAGCGACGACGGACACCGAGACGAGCACGTGACACCACCGCCACCCTGTCTATCTTTGGGTTACGCGAGTCGAGGCGGACGACATCGCGGTAGCGACGACGGACGCCGAGACGAGCACGCGACACCACCGCCACCCTGTCTAACGTAGGGTTACGCGTGTCGAGGCGGACGTCGTCGCGGTAGCGACGACGGACGCCCAGACGAGCACGTGACACCACCGCCACCCTGTTTAACTTAGGGTTAGCGAGTCGAGGTAGACGTCGTCGCGGTAGCGACGACGGACGCCGAGACGAGCACGTGACACCACCGCCACCCTGTCTAACTTAGGGTTACGCGAGTCGAGGCAGACGTCGAAACGAGCACGTGACACCACTTCCACCCTGTCTAACCTAGGGTTACGCGAGTCGAGGCGGACGTCTTTGCGGTAGCGACGACGTACGCCGAGATGAGCACGTGACACCACCGCCACCCTGTCCAACTTAGGGATAAGCGAGTTTAGGGGGACGTCGTCGCGGTAGCGACGACGGACGCCGAGACGAGCACGTGACAACACCGCCACCCTGTCAATCTTAGGGTTACGCGGGTCAAGGCGGACGTCGTCGCGGTAGCGACGACGGACGCCGAGACGAGCACGTGACACCACTGCCACCCTGTCTATCTTAGGGTTATGCGAGTCGAGGCGGACGTGGTCGCGGTAGCGACGACGGACGCCGAGACGAGCACGTGACAACACTGCCACCCTGGCTAACTTAGGGTTACGCGAGTCGAGGCAGACGTCATCGCGGTAGCGACGACGGATGCCGAGACGAGCACGTGACACCACTGCCACCCTGTCTAACTTAGGGTTACGCGAGTCGAGGCGGACGTCGTCGCGGTAGCGATGACGGATGCCGAGACGAGCACGTGACACCACCGCCACCCTGTTTATCCTAGGGTTACGCGAGTCGAGGCGGACGTCGTCGCGGTAGCGACGACGGACGCCTAGACGAGCACGTGACACCACTGCCACCCTGGCTATCTTAGGGTTACGCGAGTCGAGGCGGACGTCATCGCGGAAGCGACGACGGACGCCGAGACGAGCACGTGACACCACCGCCACCCTGTCTAACTTAGGGTTACGCGAGTCGAGGCGGACGTCGAGACGAGCACGTGACACCACTGCCACCCTGTCTAACTTAGGGTTACGCGAGTCGAGGCGGACGTCTTTGCGGTAGCGAGGACGGACGCCGAGATGAGCACGTGACACCACCGCCACCCTATCTATCTTAGCGTTACGCGAGTCGAGGCGAACTTCGTCGCGGTAGCGACGACGGACGCCGAGACGAGCACTTGACACCACCGCTACCCTGTCTAACTTAGGGTTAAGCGAGTCGAGGCGGACGTCGTCGCGGTAGCGACGACGGACGCCGAGACGAGCACGTGACAACACCGCCACCCTGTCTATCTTAGGTTTACGCGAGTCAAGGCGGACGACGTCGCGGTAGCGACGACGGACGCCGAGACGAGCACTTGACACCACCGCCACCCTGTCTAACTTAGGGTTATGCGAGTCGAGGTGGACGTCGTCACGGTAGCGACGACGGACGCCGAGACGAGCACGTGACACCACCGCCACCCTGTCTAACGTAGGGTTACGCGTGTCGAGGCGGACGTCGTCGCGGTAGCGACGACGGACGCCGAGACGAGCACGTGACACCACCGCCACCCTGTCTAAATTAGGGTTACGCGAGTTGAGGCTGACGTCGTCGCGGTAGCGATGACGGACGCCGTGACGAGCACGTGACTTCACCGCCACCCTATTTAACTTAGGGTTAGCGAGTCGAGGCAGACGTCGTCGCGGTAGCGACGACGGACGCCGAGACGAGCACGTGACACCACCGCCCACCTGTCTAACTTAGGGTTACGCGAGTCGAGGCAGACGTCGAAACGAGCACGTGACACCACTTCCACCCTGTCTAACCTAGGGTTACGCGAGTCGAGGCGGACGACTTTGCGGTAGCGACGACGGACGCCGAGATGAGCACGTGACACCACCGCCACCCCGTCCAACTTAGGGTTAAGCGAGTTTAGGCGGACGTCGTCGCGGTAGCGACGACGGACGCCGAGACGAGCACGTGACAACACCGCCACCCTGTCTATCTTAGGGTTACGCGGATCAAGGCGGACGTCGTCGCGGTAGCGACGACGGACGCCGAGACAAGCACGTGACACCACTGCCACCCTGTCTCTCTTAGGGTTACGCGGGTCGAGGCGGACGTCATCGCGGTAGCGACGACGGACGCCGAGACGAGCACGTGACACCACCGCCACCCTGTTTATCCTAGGGTTACGCGAGTCGAGGCGGACGTCGTCGCGGTAGCGACGACGGACGCCTAGACGAGCACATGACACCACTGCCACCCTGGCTATCTTAGGGTTACGCGAGTCGAGGCGGACGTCGTCGCGGTAGCGACGACGGACGCCGAGACGAGCACGTGACACCACCGCCACCCTGTCTAACTTAGGGTTACGCGTGTCGAGGCGGACGTCGTCGCGGTAGCGACGACGGACGCCTAGACGAGCACGTGACACCACTGCCACCCTGTCTATCTTAGGGTTACGCGAGTCGAGGCGGACGTCGTCGCGGTAGCGACGGCGGACGCCGAGACGAGCACGTGACACCACCGCCACCCTGTCTAACTTAGGGTTATGCGAGTCGAGGCGGACGTCGTCGCGGTAGCGACGACGGACGCCGAGAAGAGCACATGACACCACCGCCACCCTGTTTATCCTAGGGTTACGCGAGTCGAGGCGGACGTCGTCGCGGTAGCGACGACAGACGCCTAGACGAGCACGTGACACCACTGCCACCCTGGCTATCTTAGTGTTACGCGAGTCGAGGCGGACGTCATCGCGGTAGCGACGACGGACGCCGAGACGAGCACGTGACACCACCGCCACCCTGTCTATCTTTGGGTTACGCGAGTCGAGGCGGACGTCGTCGCGGTAGCGACGACGGACGCCGAGACGAGCACGTGACACCACCGCCCACCTGTCTAACTTAGGGTTACGCGAGTCGAGGCAGACGTCGAAACGAGCACGTGACACCACTTCCACCCTGTCTAACCTAGGGTTACGCGAGTCGAGGCGGACGACTTTGCGGTAGCGACGACGGACGCCGAGATGAGCACGTGACACCACCGCCACCCAGTCCAACTTAGGGTTAAGCGAGTTTAGGCGGACGTCGTCGCGGTAGCGACGACGGACGCCGAGACGAGCACGTGACAACACCGCCACCCTGTCTATCTTAGGGTTACGCGGGTCAAGGCGGACGTCGTCGCGGTAGCGACGACGGACGCCGAGACGAGCACGTGACACCACTGCCACCCTGTCTCTCTTAGGGTTACGCGGGTCGAGGCGGACGTCGTCGCGGTAGCGACGACGGACGCCGAGACGAGCACGTGACACCACCGCCACCCTGTTTATCCTAGGGTTACGTGAGTCGAGGCGGACGTCGTCGCGGTAGCGACGACGGACGCCTAGACGAGCACATGACACCACTGCCACCCTGGCTATCTTAGGGTTACGCGAGTCGAGGCGGACGTCGTCGCGGTAGCGACGACGGACGCCGAGACGAGCACGTGACACCACCGCCACCCTGTCTAACTTAGGGTTACGCGTGTCGAGGCGGACGTCGTCGCGGTAGCGACGACGGACGCCTAGACGAGCACGTGACACCACTGCCACCCTGTCTATCTTAGGGTTACGCGAGTCGAGGCGGACGTCGTCGCGGTAGCGACGGCGGACGCCGAGACGAGCACGTGACACCACCGCCACCCTGTCTAACTTAGGGTTATGCGAGTCGAGGCGGACGTCGTCACGGTAGCGACGACGGACGCCGAGAAGAGCACATGACACCACCGCCACCCTGTTTATCCTAGGGTTACGCGAGTCGAGGCGGACGTCGTCGCGGTAGCGACGACAGACGCCTAGACGAGCACGTGACACCACTGCCACCCTGGCTATCTTAGTGTTACGCGAGTCGAGGCGGACGTCATCGCGGTAGCGACGACGGACGCCGAGACGAGCACGTGACACCACCGCCACCCTGTCTATCTTTGGGTTACGCGAGTCGAGGCGGACGTCGTCGCGGTAGCGACGACGGACGCCGAGACGAGCACGCGACACCACCGCCACCCTGTCTAACGTAGGGTTACGCGTGTCGAGGCGGACGTCGTCGCGGTAGCGACGACGGACGCCCAGACGAGCACGTGACACCCAGACGAGCAGTTGTGCCACGTGACACCCAGACGAGCAGTTGTGCCACGTGCTCGTCTCGGCGTCCGTCGTCGCTACCGCGACGACGTCCGCCTCGACTCGCGTCACCTTAAGTTAGACAGGGTGGCGGTGGTGTCACGTGCTCGTCTCGGCGTCCGTCATCGCTACCGCGAGGACGTCCGCCTCGACTCGCGTCACCCTAAGTTAGACAGGGTGGCAGTGGTGTCACGTGCTCATCTTGGCGTTCGTCGTCGCTACCGCGATGACGTCCGCCTCGACTCGCATAACGCTAAGATAGACAGGGTGGCGGTGGTGGCACGTGCTCATCTCGGCGTCCGTCGTCGCTACCGCGACGACGTCCGCCTCGACTCGCGTGACCCTAAGACAGGGTGGCCGCGGTGCCAGGTGCTCGTCTCGGCGTCCGTCGTCGCTACCGCGAAGATGTCTGCCTTGACTCACGTAACACTAAGTTAGACAGGGTGGCAGTGGTGTCACGTGCTCGTCTCGGCGTCCGTCGTCGCTACCGCGACGACGTCCGCCTCGACTCGCGTGACCATAAGACAGGGTGGCAGTGGTGCCACGTGCTCGTCTCGGCGTCCATCGTCGCTACCGCGAGGATGTCCGCCTCGACTCGCGTCACCCAAAGTTAGACAGGGTGGCGGTGGTGTCACGTGCTCGTCTCGGCGTCCGTCGTCGCTACCGCGACGATGTCCGCCTTGACTCGCGTCACCCTAAGTTAGACAGGGTGGCAGTGGTGTCACGTGCACATCTCGGCGTTCGTCGTCGCTACCGCGATGACGTCCGCCTCGACTCGCGTAACCCTAAGTTAGACAGGGTGGCGGTGGTGTCACGTGCTCGTCTCGGCGTCCGTCATCGCTACCGCGATGACGTCCGCCTCGACTCGCGTCGCCCTAAGTTAGACAGGGTGGCAGTGGTGTCACGTGCTCGTCTCGGCGTCCGTCGGCGCTACCGCGACGACGTCCGCCTCGACTCGCGTGACCCTAAGACAGGGTGGCAGTGGTGCCACGTGCTCGTCTCGGCGTCCGTCATCGCTACCGCGACGACGTCCGCCTCGACTCGCGTCACCCTAAGTTAGACAGGGTGGCAGTGTTGTCACGTGCTCATCTCGGCGTTCGTCGTCGCTACCGCGATGACGTCCGCCTCGACTCGCGTAACCCTAAGTTAGACATGGTGGCGGTGGTGTCACGTGCTCGTCTCGGCGTCCGTCATCGCTACCGCGACGACGTCCGCCTCGACTTGCGTCACCCTAAGTTAGACAGGGTGGCAGTGTTGTCACGTGCTCATCTCGGCGTTCGTCGTCGCTACCGCGATGACGTCCGCCTCGACTCGCGTAACCCTAAGATAGACAGGGTGCCAGTGGTGCCACGTGCTCGTCACGGTGTCCGTCGTCGCTACCGCGAGGACGTCCGCCTCGACTCGTGTAACCCTAAGATAGACAGGGTGCCAGTGGTGCCACGTGCTCGTCACGGCGTCCGTCGTCGCTACCGCGAGAACGTCCGCCTCGACTCGCATAGCCCTAAGTTAGACAGGGTGGAAGTGGTGTCACGTGCTCGTCTCGGCGTCCGTCGTCACTACCGCGACGACGTCCGCCTCGACTTGCGTTACCCTAAGATAGACAGGGTGGCAGTGGTGTCACGTGCTCGTCTCGGCATCCGTCGTCGCTACCGCGATGACATCCACCTCGACTCGCGTAACCCTAAGATAGACAGGGTTGCAGTGGTGTCACTTGCTCGTCTCGGCGTCCGTCGTCGCTACCGCGAAGACGTCCGCCTCGACTCGCGTAACCCTAAGTTAGACAGGGTGGCAGTGGTGTCACGTGCTCGTCTCGGCGTCCGTCGTCGCTACCGCGACAATGTCCGCCTCGACTCGCGTGACCCTAAGAGAGGGTGGCAGTGGTGCCACGTGCTCGTCTCGGCGTCCGTCGTCGCTACCGCGACGACGTCCGCCTCGACTCGCGTCACCCTAAGTTACACAGGGTGGCGGTGGTGTCACGTGCTCGTCTCGGCGTCCGTCCTCGCTACCGCGACGACGTCTGCCTCGACTCGCGTCACCGTAAGTTAGACAGGGTGGCCGTGGTGTCACGTGCTCGTCTCGGCGTCCGTCGTCGCTACCGCGACGACGTCCGCCTCGACTCGCGTAGCCCTAAGTTAGACAGGGTGGCAGTGGTGTCACGTGCTCGTCTCGGCATCCGTCGTCGCTACCGCGAAGACGTCCGCCTCGACTCGTGTAACCCTAAGTTAGACAAGGTGGCAGTGGTGTCACGTGCTCGTCTCGGCCTCCGTCGGCGCTACCGCGACGACTACCGCCTCGATTCGCGTGACCCTAAGACAGGGTGGCAGTTGTGCCACGTGCTCGTCTCGGCGTCCGTCGTCGCTACCGCGACGACGTCCGCCTCGACTCGCGTCACCCTAAGTTAGACAGCGTGGCGGTGGTGTCACGTGCTCGTCTCGGCGTCCGTCATCGCTACCGCGACGACGTCCGCCTCGACTCGCGTCACCCTAAGTTAGACAGGGTGGCAGTGATGTCACGTGCTCATCTCGGCGTTCGTGGTCGCTACCGCGATGACGTCCGCCTCGACTCGCGTAACGCTAAGATAGACAGGGTGGCGGTGGTGGCACGTGCTCATCTCGGCGTCCGTCGTCGCTACCGCGACGACGTCCGCCTCGACTCGCGTGACCCTAAGACAGGGTGGCCGCGGTGCCACGTGCTCGTCCCGGCGTCCGTCGTCGCTACCGCAAAGATGTCCGCCTTGACTCACGTAACACTAAGTTAGACAGGGTGGCAGTGGTGTCACGTGCTCGTCTCGGCGTCCGTCGTCGCAACCGCGACGACGTCCGCCTCGACTCGCGTGACCATAAGACAGGGTGGCAGTGGTGCCACGTGCTCGTCTCGGCGTCAATCGTCGCTACCGCGAGGACGTCCGCCTCGACTCGCGTAACCCTAAGATAGACAGGGTGCCAGTGGTGCCACGTGCTCGTCACGGCGTCCGTCGTCGCTACCGCGAGGACGTCCGCCTCGACTCGCGAAACCCTAAATTAGACAGTGTGGAAGTGGTGTCACGTGCTCGTCTCGGCGTCCGTCGTCGCTACCGCGACGACGTCCGCCTCGACTTGCGTAGCCCTAAGATAGACAGGGTGGCAGTGGTGTCACGTGCTCGTCTCGGCATCCGTCGTCGCTACCGCGACGACATCCGCCTCGACTCGCGTAACCCTAAGATAGACAGAGTGGCAGTGGTGTCACTTGCTCGTCTCGGCGTCCGTCGTCGCTACCGCGAAGACGTCCGCCTCGACTCGCATAACCCTAAGTTAGACAGGGTGGCAGTGGTGTGACGTGCTCGTCTCGGCGTCCGTCGTCGCTACCGCGACGACGTCCGCCTCGACTCGCGTGACCCTAAGATAGGGTGGCAGTGGTGCCACGTGCTCGTCTCGGCGTCCGTCGTCGCTACCGCGACGACGTCCGCCTCGACTCGCGTCACCCTAAGTTAGACAGGGTGGCGGTGGTGTCACGTGCTCGTCTCGGCGTCCGTCATCGCTACCGCGACGATGTCCGCCTCGACTCGCGTCACCCTAAGTTAGACAGGGTGGCCGTGGTGTCAAGTGCTCGTCTCGGCGTCCGTCGTCGCTACCGCGACGACGTCCGCCTCGACTCGCGTAGCCCTAAGTTAGACAGGGTGGCAGTGGTGTCACGTGCTCGTCTCGGCATCCGTCGTCGCTACCGCGAAGACGTCCGCCTCGACTCGTGTAACCCTAAGTTAGACAAGGTGGCAGTGGTGTCACGTGCTCGTCTCGGCGTCCGTCGGCGCTACCGCGACGACGTCCGCCTCGATTCGCGTGACCCTAAGACAGGGTGGCAGTTGTGCCACGTGCTCGTCTCGGCGTCCGTCGTCGCTACCGCGACGACGTCCGCCTCGACTCGCGTCACCCTAAGTTAGACAGGGTGGCGGTGGTGTCACGTGCTCGTCTCGGCGTCCGTCATCGCTACCGCGACGACGTCCGCCTCGACTCGCGTCACCCTAAGTTAGACAGGGTGGCAGAGGTGTCACGTGCTCATCTCGGCGTTCGTCGTCGCTACCGCGATGACGTCCGCCTCGACTCGCGTAACGCTAAGATAGACAGGGTGGCGGTGGTGGCATGTGCTCATCTCGGCGTCCGTCGTCGCTACCGCGACGACGTCCGCCTCGACTCGCGTGACCCTAAGACAGGGTGGCCGCGGTGCCACGTGCTCGTCTCGGCGTCCGTCATCGCTACCGCGAAGATGTCTGCCTTGACTCACGTAACACTAAGTTAGACAGGGTGGCAGTGGTGTCACGTGCTCGTCTCGGCGTCCGTCGTCGCAACCGCGACGACGTCCGCCTCGACTCGCGTGACCATAAGACAGGGTGGCAGTGGTGCCACGTGCTCGTCTCGGCGTCCATCGTCGCTACCGCGAGGACGTCCGCCTCGACTCGCGTCACCCAAAGTTAGATAGGGTGGCGGTGGTGTCACGTGCTCGTCTCGGCGTCCGTCGTCGCTACCGCGACGATGTCCGCCTCGACTCGCGTCACCCTAAGTTAGACAGGGTGGCAGTGGTGTCACGTGCACATCTCGGCGTTCGTCGTCGCTACCGCGATGACGTCCGCCTCGACTCGCGTAACCCTAAGTTAGACAGGGTGGCGGTGGTGTCACGTGCTCGTCTCGGCGTCCGTCATCGCTACCGCGACGACGTCCGCCTCGACTCGCGTCACCCTAAGTTAGACAGGGTGGCAGTGGTGTCACGTGCTCGTCTCGGCGTCCGTCGGCGCTACCGCGATGACGTCCGCCTCGACTCGCGTGACCCTAAGACAGGGTGGCAGTGGTGCCACGTGCTCGTCTCGGCGTCAATCGTCGCTACCGCGAGGACGTCCGCCTCGACTCGCGTAACCCTAAGATAGACAGGGTGCCAATGGTGCCACGTGCTCGTCACGGCGTCCGTCGTCGCTACCGCGAGGACGTCCGCCTCGACTCGCGTAACCCTAAATTAGACAGGGTGGAAGTGGTGTCACGTGCTCGTCTCGGCGTCCGTCGTCGCTACCGCGACGACGTCCGCCTCGACTTGCGTAACCCTAAGATAGACAGGGTGGCAGTGGTGTCACGTGCTCGTCTCGGCATCCGTCGTCGCTACCGCGACGACATCCGCCTCGACTCGCTTAACCCTAAGATAGACAGGGTGGCAGTGGTGTCACTTGCTCGTCTCGGCGTCCGTCGTCGCTACCGCGAAGACGTCCGCCTCGACTCGCGTAACCCTAAGTTAGACAGGGTGGCAGTGGTGTCACGTGCTCGTCTCGGCGTCCGTCGTCGCTACCGCGACGACGTCCGCCTCGACTCGCGTGACCCTAAGACAGGGTGGCAGTGGTGCCACGTGCTCGTCTCGGCGTCCGTCGTCGCTACCGCGACGACGTCCGCCTCGACTCGCGTCACCCTAAGTTAGACAGGGTGGCGGTGGTGTCACGTGCTCGTCTCGGCGTCCGTCCTCGCTACCGCGACGACGTCCGCCTCGACTCGCGTCACCCTAAGTTAGACAGGGTGGCCGTGGTGTCACGTGCTCGTCTCGGCGTCCGTCGTCGCTACCGCGACGACGTCCGCCTCGACTCGCGTAGCCCTAAGTTAGACAGGGTGGCAGTGGTGTCACGTGCTCGTCTCGGCGTCCGTCGTCGCTACCGCGAAGACGTCCGCCTCGACTCGTGTAACACTAAGTTAGAGAAGGTGGCAGTGGTGTCACGTGCTCGTCTCGGCGTCCGTCGGCGCTACCGCGACGACGTCCGCCTCGATTCGCGTGACCCTAAGACAGGGTGGCAGTTGTGCCACGTGCTCGTCTCGGCGTCCGTCGTCGCTACCGCGACGACGTCCGCCTCGACTCGCGTCACCCTAAGTTAGACAGGGTGCGGTGGTGTCACGTGCTCGTCTCGGCGTCCGTCATCGCTACCGCGACGACGTCCGCCTCGACTCGCGTCACCCTAAGTTAGACAGGGTGGCAGTGGTGTCACGTGCTCATCTCGGCGTTCGTCGTCGCTACCGCGATGACGTCCGCCTCGACTTGCGTAACGCTAAGATAGACAGGGTGGCGGTGGTGGCATGTGCTCATCTCGGCGTCCGTCGTCGCTACCGCGACGACGTCCGCCTCGACTCGCGTGACCCTAAGACAGGGTGGCCGCGGTGCCACGTGCTCGTCTCGGCGTCCGTCGTCGCTACCGCGAAGATGTCCGCCTTGACTCACGTAACACTAAGTTAGACAGGGTGGCAGTGGTGTCACGTGCTCGTCTCGGCGTCCGTCGTCGCAACCGCGACGACGTCCGCCTCGACTCACGTGACCATAAGACAGGGTGGCAGTGGTGCCACGTGCTCGTCTCGGCGTCCATCGTCGCTACCGCGAGGACGTCCGCCTCGACTCGCGTCACCCAAAGTTAGACAGGGTGGCGGTGGTGTCACGTGCTCGTCTCGGCGTCCGTCGTCGCTACCGCGACGATGTCCGCCTCGACTCGCGTCACCCTAAGTTAGACAGGGTGGTAGTGGTGTCACGTGCACATCTCGGCGTTCGTCGTCGCTACCGCGATGACGTCCGCCTCGACTCGCGTAACCCTAAGTTAGACAGGGTGGCGGTGGTGTCACGTGCTCGTCTCGGCATCCGTCATCGCTACCGCGACGATGTCCGCCTCGACTCGCGTCACCCTAAGTTAGACAGGGTGGCAGTGGTGTCACGTGCTCGTCTCGGCGTCCGTCGGCGCTACCGCGACGACGTCCGCCTCGACTCGCGTGACCCTAAGACAGGGTGGCAGTGGTGCCACGTGCTCGTCTCGGCGTCTGTCGTCGCTACCGCGACGACGTCCGCCTCGACTCGCGTCACCCTAAGTTAGACAGGGTGGCAGTGGTGTCACGTGCTCGTCTCGGCGTCCGTCGTCGCTACCGCGAAGACGTCCGCTTCGACTCGTGTAACCCTAAGTTAGACAAGGTGGCAGTGGTGTCACGTGCTCGTCTCGGCGTCCGTCGGCGCTACCGCGACGACGTCCGCCTCGATTCGCGTGACCCTAAGATAGGGTGGCAGTTGTGCCACGTGCTCGTCTCGGCGTCCGTCGTCGCTACCGCGACGACGTCCGCCTCGACTCGCGTCACCCTAAGTTAGACAGGGTGGCGGTGGTGTCTCGTGCTCGTCTCGGCGTCCGTCATCGCTACCGCGACGACGTCCGCCTCGACTCGCGTCACCCTAAGTTAGACAGGGTGGCAGTGTTGTCACGTGCTCATCTCGGCGTTCGTCGTCGCTACCGCGATGACGTCCGCCTCGACTCGCGTAACCCTAAGTTAGACAGGGTGGCGGTGGTGTCACGTGCTCGTCTCGGCGTCCGTCATCGCTACCGCGACGACGTCCGCCTCGACTCGCGTCACCCTAGGTTAGACAGGGTGGCAGTGTTGTCACGTGCTCATCTCGGCGTTCGTCGTCGCTACCGCGATGACGTCCGCCTCGACTCGCGTAACCCTAAGATAGACAGGGTGCCAGTGGTGCCACGTGCTCGTCACGGCGTCCGTCGTCGCTACCGCGAGGACGTCCGCCTCGACTCGCATAGCCCTAAGTTAGACAGGGTGGAAGTGGTGTCACGTGCTCGTCTCGGCGTCCGTCGTCGCTACCGCGACGACGTCCGCCTCGAGTCGCGTGACCCTAAGACAGGGTGGCAGTGGTGCCACGTGCTCGTCTCGGCGTCCGTCGTCGCTACCGCGACGACGTCCGCCTCGACTCGCGTCACCCTAAGTTAGACAGGGTGGCGGTGGTGTCACGTGCTCGTCACGGCGTCCGTCATCGCTACAGCGACGAAGTCCGCCTCGACTCGCGTCACCCTAAGTTAGACAGGGTGGCTGTGGTGTCACGTGCTCGTCTCGGCGTCCGTCGTCGCTACCGCGACGACGTCCGCCTCGACTCGCGTAGCCCTAAGTTAGACAGGGTGGCAGTGGTGTCACGTGCTCGTCTCGGCGTCCGTCGTCGCTACCGCGAAGACGTCCGCCTCGACTCGTGTAACCCTAAGTTAGACAAGGTGGCAGTGGTGTCACGTGCTCGTCTCGGCGTCCGTCGGCGCTACCGCGACGACGTCCGCCTCGACTCGCGTGACCCTAAGACAGGGTGGCAGTGGTGCCACGTGCTCGTCTCGGCGTCTGTCGTCGCTACCGCGACGACGTCCGCCTCGACTCGCGTCACCCTAAGTTAGACAGGGTGGCAGTGGTGTCACGTGCTCGTCTCGGCGTCCGTCGTCGCTACCGCGAAGACGTCCGCCTCGACTCGTGTAACCCTAAGTTAGACAAGGTGGCAGTGGTGTCACGTGCTCGTCTCGGCGTCCGTCGGCGCTACCGCGACGACGTCCGCCTCGATTCGCGTGACCCTAAGACAGGGTGGCAGTTGTGCCACGTGCTCGTCTCGGCGTCCGTCGTCGCTACCGCGACGACGTCCGCCTCGACTCGCGTCACCCTAAGTTAGACAGGGTGGCGGTGGTGTCACGTGCTCGTCTCGGCGTCCGTCATCGCTACCGCGACGACGTCCGCCTCGACTCGCGTCACCCTAAGTTAGACAGGGTGGCAGTGGTGTCACGTGCTCATCTCGGCGTTCGTCGTCGCTACCGCGATGACGTCCGCCTCGACTCGCGTAACGCTAAGATAGACAGGGTGGCGGTGGTGGCATGTGCTCATCTCGGCGTCCGTCGTCGCTACCGCGACGACGTCCGCCTCGACTCGCGTGACCCTAAGACAGGGTGGCCGTGGTGCCACGTGCTCGTCTCGGCGTCCGTCGTCGCTACCGCAAAGATGACCGCCTTGACTCACGTAACACTAAGTTAGACATGGTGGCAGTGGTGTCACGTGCTCGTCTCGGCGTCCGTCGTCGCAACCGCGACGACGTCCGCCTCGACTCGCGTGACCAGCGGACGTCGTCGCGGTAGCTACGACGGACGCCGATATGAGCACGTGACACCACCGCCACCCTGTCTAACTTAGGGTTAAGCGAGTCGAGGCGGACGTCATCGCGGTAGCGACGACGGACGCCGAGACGAGCACGTGACAACACCGCCACCCTGTCTAACTTAGGGTTACGCGAGTCGAGGCGGACGTTATCGCGGTAGCGAAGACGGACGCCGAGACAAGCACGTGACACCACTGCCACCCTGTCTAACTTAGGGTTACGCGAGTCGAGGCGGACGTCGTCGCGGTAGCGACGACGGACGCCGAGACGAGCACGTGACACCACCACCACCCTGTCTAACTTAGGGTTATGCGAGTCGAGGCGGACGTCGTCACGGTAGTGACGACGGACGCCGAGACGAGCACGTGACACCACCGCCACCCTGTTTATCCTAGGGTTACGTGAGTCGAGGCGGACGTCGTCGCGGTAGCGACGACGGACGCCTAGACGAGCACGTGACACCACTGCCACCCTGGCTATCTTAGGGTTACGTGAGTCGAGGCGGACGTCGTCGCAATAGCGATGACGGACGCCGAGACGAGCACGTGACACCACCGCACCCTGTCTAACTTAGGGTTACGCGTGTCGAGGCGGACGTTGTCGCGGTAGCGAAGACGGACGCCGAGACGAGCACGTGACACCACCGCCACCCTGTCTAAATTAGGGTTACGTGAGTCGAGGCTGACATCGTCGCGGTAGCGATGACGGACGCCGAGACGAGCACGTGACTTCACCGCCACCCTATTTAACTTAGGGTTAACGAGTCGAGGCGGACGTCGTCGCGGTAGCGACGACGGACTCCGAGACGAGCACGTGACACCACCGCCACCCTGTCTAACTTAGGGTTACGCGAGTCGAGGCGGACGTCGAGACGAGCACGTGACACCACTGCCACCCTGTCTAACTTAGGGTTACGCGAGTCGAGGCGGACGTCTTTGCGGTAGCGACAACGGACGCCGAGATGAGCACGTGACACCACCGCCACCCTATCTATCTTAGCGTTATGCGAGTCGAGGCGAACGTCGTCGCGGTAGCGATGACGGACGCCGAGACGAGCACGTGACACCACCGCCACCCTGTCTATCTTAGCCGTACGCGAGTCGAGGCGGACGTCTTTGCGGTAGCGACGACGAACGCCGAGACGAGCACGTGACAACACCGCCACCCTGTCTATCTTAGGGTTATGCGAGTCGAGGCGGACGTCGTCGCGGAAGCGACGACGGACGCCGAGATGAGCACGTGACACCACCGCCACCCTGTCTAACTTAGGGTTAAGCGAGTCGAGGTGGACGTCGTCGCGGTAGCGACGACGGACGCCGAGACGAGCACGTGACAACACCGCCACCCTGTCTATCTTAGGGTTACGCGAGTCAAGGCGGACGTCGTCGCGGTAGCGACGACGGACGCCGAGACGAGCACGTGACACCATTGCCACCCTGTCTAACTTAGGGTTACGCGAGTCGAGGCGGACGTCGTCGCGGTAGCGACGACGGACGCCGAGACGAGCACGTGACACCACTGCCACCCTGTCTAACTTA
Source organism: Elymus sibiricus (assembly GCA_039707655.1). Lineage (NCBI taxonomy): Eukaryota > Viridiplantae > Streptophyta > Magnoliopsida > Poales > Poaceae > Elymus > Elymus sibiricus. Next base: position 192,084,643 of record CM077676.1, on the reverse strand, counting down.
GGGTTACGCGAGTCGAGGCGGACGTCGTCGCGGTAGCGACGACGGACGCCCAGACGAGCACGTGACACCACCGCCACCCTGTCTAACTTAGGGTTATGCGAGTCGAGGCGGACGTCGTCGCGGTAGCGACGATGGAGGCCGAGACGAGCACGTGACACCACCGCCACCCTGTTTATCCTAGGGTTACGCGAGTCGAGGCGGACGTCGTCGCGGTAGCGACGACAGACGCCTAGACGAGCACGTGACACCACTGCCACCCTGGCTATCTTAGGGTTATGCGAGTCGAGGCGGACGTCGTCGCGGTAGCGACGGCGGACGCCGAGATGAGCACGTGACACCACCGCCACCCTGTCTATCTTAGGGTTACGCGAGTCGAGGCGGACATCGTCGCGGTAGGGACGACGGACGCTGAGACGAGCACGTGACACCACTGCCACCCTGTCTAACTTTGGGTTACGCGAGTCGAGGCGGACGTCGTCGCGGTAGCGACGACGGACGCCGAGACGAGCACGTGACAACACTGCCACCCTGGCTAACTTAGGGTTACGCGAGTCGAGGCGGACGTCGTCGCGGTAGCGACGACGGACGCCAAGACGAGCACGTGACACCACTGCCACCCTGTCTAACTTAGGGTTACGCGAGTCGAGGCGGACATCGTCGCGGTAGCGATGACAGACGCCGACACGAGCACGTGACACCACCGCCACCCTGTCTAACTTAGGGTTAAGCGAGTCGAGGCGGACGTCGAGACGAGCACGTGACACCACTGCCACCCTGTCTAACTTAGGGTTACGCGAGTCGAGGCGGATGTCGTCGCGGTAGCGACGACGGACGCCGAGACGAGCACGTGACACCACCACCACCCTGTCTAACTTAGGGTTATGCGAGTCGAGGCGGACGTCGTCACGGTAGTGACGACGGACGCCGAGACGAGCACGTGACACCACCGCCAACCTGTTTATCCTAGGGTTACGCGAGTCGAGGCGGACGTCGTCGCGGTAGCGACGACGGACGCCTAGACGAGCACGTGACACCACTGCCACCCTGGCTATCTTAGGGTTACGCGAGTCGAGGCGGACGTCGTCGCAATAGCGACGACGGACGCCGAGACGAGCACGTGACACCACCGCACCCTGTCTAACTTAGGGTTACGCGTGTCGAGGCGGACGTTGTCGTGGTAGCGAAGACGGACGCCGAGACGAGCACGTGACACCACCGCCACCCTGTCTAAATTAGGGTTACGTGAGTCGAGGCTGACATCGTCGCGGTAGCGATGACGGACGCCGAGACGAGCACGTGACTTCACTGCCACCCTGTCTAACTTAGGGTTACGCGAGTCAAGGCGGACGTCGTCGCGGTAGCGATGACGGACTCCGAGACGAGCACGTGACACCACCGCCACCCTGTCTAACTTAGGGTTACGCGAGTCGAGGCAGACGTCGAGACGAGCACGTGACACCACTGCCACCCTGTCTAACTTAGGGTTACGCGAGTCGAGGCGGACGTCTTTGCGGTAGCGACGACGGACGCCGAGATGAGCACGTGACACCACCGCCACCCTATCTATCTTAGCGTTATGCGAGTCAAGGCGAACGTCGTCGCGGTAGCGATGACGGACGCCGAGACGAGCACGTGACACCACCGCCACCCTGTCTATCTTAGCGTTACGCGAGTCGAGGCGGACGTCTTTGCGGTAGCGACGACGAACGCCGAGACGAGCACGTGACAACACCGCCACCCTGTCTATCTTAGGGTTACGCGAGTCGAGGCGGACGTCGTCGCGGTAGCGACGACGGACGCCGAGACGAGCACATGACACCACCGCCACCCTGTCTAACTTAGGGTTAAGCGAGTCGAGGCGGACGTCGTCGCGGTAGCGACGACGGACGCCGAGACGAGCACGTGACACCACCGCCACCCTGTCTATCTTAGGGTTACGCGAGTCAAGGCGGACGTCGTCGCGGTAGCGACGACGGACGCCGAGACGAGCACGTGACACCATTGCCACCCTGTCTAACTTAGGGTTACGCGAATCGAGGCGGACGTCGTCGCGGTAGCGATGACGGACGCCGAGACGAGCACGTGACACCACTGCCACCCTGTCTAACTTAGGGTTACGCGAGTCGAGGCGGACGTCGTCGCGGTAGCGACGACGGACGCCAAGACGAGCACGTGACACCACCGCCACCCTGTCTAACTTAGGGTTATGCGAGTCGAGGCGGACGTCGTCGCGGTAGCGACGATGGAGGCCGAGACGAGCACGTGACACCACCGCCACCCTGTTTATCCTAGGGTTACGCGAGTCGAGGCGGACGTCGTCGCGGTAGCGACGATAGACGCCTAGACGAGCACGTGACACCACTGCCACCCTGGCTATCTTAGGGTTATGCGAGTCGAGGCGGACGTCGTCGCGGTAGCGACGGCGGACGCCGAGACGAGCACGTGACAACACTGCCACCCTGGCTAACTTAGGGTTACGCGAGTCGAGGCGGACGTCATCGCGGTAGCGACGACGGACGCCAAGACGAGCACGTGACACCACTGCCACCCTGTCTAACTTAGGGTTACGCGAGTCGAGGCGGACATCGTCGCGGTAGCGATGACAGACGCCGACACGAGCACATGACACCACCGCCACCCTGTCTAACTTAGGGTTAAGCGAGTCGAGGCGGACGTCGAGACGAGCACGTGACACCACTGCCACCCTGTCTAACTTAGGGTTACGCGAGTCGAGGTGGACGTCGTCGTGGTAGCGACGACGGACGCCGAGATGAGCACGTGACACCACCACCACCCTGTCTATATTAGGGTTACGCGAGTCGAGGTGGACGTCGTCGTGGTAGCGACGACGGACGCCGAGATGAGCACGTGATACCACCACCACCCTGTCTATCTTAGGGTTACGCGAGTCGAGGCGGACGTCATCGCGGTAGCGACGACGGACGCCGAGACGAGCACGTGAGAACACCGCCACCCTGTCTATCTTAGGGTTACGCGAGTCGAGGCGGACATCGTCGCGGTAGTGCCGACGGACGCCGAGACGAGCACGTGACACCACTGCCACCCTGTCTAACTTTGGGTTACGCGAGTCGAGGCGGACGTCATCGCGGTAGCGACGACGGACGCCGAGACGAGCACGTGACAACACTGCCACCCTGGCTAACTTAGGGTTACGCGAGTCGAGGCGGACGTCGTCGCGGTAGCGACGACGGACGCCGACACGAGCACGTGACACCACCGCCACCCTGTCTAACTTAGGGTTACGCGAGTCGAGGCGGACATCGTCGCGGTAGTGACGACGGACGCCGAGACGAGCACGTGACACCACTGCCACCCTGTCTAACTTTGGGTTACGCGAGTCGAGGCGGACGTCGTCGCGGTAGCGACGACGGACGCCGAGACGAGCACGTGACAACACTGCCACCCTGGTTAACTTAGGGTTACGCGAGTCGAGGCGGACGTCGTCGCGGTAGCGACGACGGACGCCAAGACGAGCACGTGACACCACTGCTACCCTGACTAACTTAGGGTTACGCGAGTCGAGGCGGACATCGTCGCGGTAGCGATGACAGACGCCGACACGAGCACGTGACACCACCGCCACCCTGTCTAACTTAGGGTTAAGCGAGTCGAGGCGGACGTCGAGACAAGCATGTGACACCACTGCCACCCTGTCTAACTTAGGGTTACGCGAGTCGAGGAAGATGTCTTCGCGGTAGCGACGACGGACGCCGAGACGAGCACGTGGCACCGCTGCCACCCTGTCTTAGGGTCACGCGAGTCGAGGTGGACGTCGTCGTGGTAGCGACGACGGACGCCGAGATGAGCACGTGACACCACCACCACCCTGTCTATATTAGGGTTACGCGAGTCGAGGCGGACGTCATCGCGGTAGCGACGACGGACGCCGAGACGAGCACGTGACACCACCGCCACCCTGTCTAACTTAGGGTTATGCGAGTCGAGGCGGACGTCGTCGCGGTAGCGACGATGGAGGCCGAGACGAGCACGTGACACCACCGCCACCCTGTTTATCCTAGGGTTACGCGAGTCGAGGCGGACGTCGTTGCGGTAGCGACGACAGACGCCTAGACGAGCACGTGACACCACTGCCACCCTGGCTATCTTAGGGTTATGCGAGTCGAGGCGGACGTCGTCGCGGTAGCGACGGCGGACGCCGAGACGAGCACGTGACACCACCGCCACCCTGTCTATCTTAGGGTTACGCGAGTCGAGGCGGACATCGTCGCGGTAGTGACGACGGACGCCGAGACGAGCACGTGACACCACTGCCACCCTGTCTAACTTTGGGTTACGCGAGTCGAGGCGGACGTCGTCGCGGTAGCGACGACGGACGCCGAGACGAGCACGTGACAACACTGCCACCCTGGCTAACTTAGGGTTACGCGAGTCGAGGCGGACGTCGTCGCGGTAGCGACGACGGACGCCAAGACGAGCACGTGACACCACTGCCGCCCTGTCTAACTTAGGGTTACGCGAGTCGAGGCGGACATCGTCGCGGTAGCGATGACAGACGCCGACACGAGCACGTGACACCACCGCCACCCTGTCTAACTTAGGGTTAAGCGAGTCGAGGCGGACGTCGAGACGAGCACGTGACACCACTGCCACCCTGTCTAACTTAGGGTTACGCGAGTCGAGGAAGATGTCTTCGCGGTAGCGACGACGGACGCCGAGACGAGCACGCGGCACCGCTGCCACCCTGTCTTAGGGTCACGCGAGTCGAGGTGGACGTCGTCGTGGTAGCGACGACGGACGCCGAGATGAGCACGTGATACCACCACCACCCTGTCTATCTTAGGGTTACGCGAGTCGAGGCGGACGTCATCGCGGTAGCGACGACGGACGCCGAGACGAGCACGTGAGAACACCGCCACCCTGTCTATCTTAGGGTTACGCGAGTCGAGGTGGACATCGTCGCGGTAGTGACGACGGACGCCGAGACGAGCACGTGACACCACTGCCACCCTGTCTAACTTTGGGTTACGCGAGTCGAGGCGGACGTCGTCGCGGTAGCGACGACGGACGCCGAGACGAGCATGTGACAACACTGCCACCCTGGCTAACTTAGGGCTACGCGAGTCGAGGCGGACGTCGTCGCGGTAGCGACGACGGACGCCGACACGAGCACGTGACACCACCGCCACCCTGTCTAACTTAGTGTTACGCGAGTCGAGGCGGACATCGTCGCGGTAGTGACGACGGACGCCGAGACGAGCACGTGACACCACTGCCACCCTGTCTAACTTTGGGTTACGCGAGTCGAGGCGGACGTCGTCGCGGTAGCGACGACGGACGCCGAGACGAGCACGTGACAACACTGCCACCCTGGCTAACTTAGGGTTACGCGAGTCGAGGCGGACGTCGTCGCGGTAGCGACGACGGACGCCAAGACGAGCACGTGACACCACTGCCACCCTGACTAACTTAGGGTTACGCGAGTCGAGGCGGACATCGTCGCGGTAGCGATGACAGACGCCGACACGAGCACGTGACACCACCGCCACCCTGTCTAACTTAGGGTTAAGCGAGTCGAGGCGGACGTCGAGACGAGCATGTGACACCACTGCCACCCTGTCTAACTTAGGGTTACGTGACTGGAGGAAGATGTCTTCGCGGTAGCGACGACGGACGCCAAGACGAGCACGTGGCACCGCTGCCACCCTGTCTTAGGGTCACGCGAGTCGAGGTGGACGTCGTCGTGGTAGCGACGACGGACGCCGAGATGAGCACGTGACACCACCACCACCCTGTCTATATTAGGGTTACGCGAGTCGAGGCGGACGTCATCGCGGTAGAGACGACGGACGCCGAGACGAGCACGTGAGAACACCGCCACCCTGTCTATCTTAGGGTTACGCGAGTCGAGGCAGACATCGTCGCGGTAGTGACGACGGACGCCGAGACGAGCACGTGACAACACTGCCACCCTGGCTAACTTAGGGTTACGCGAGTCGAGGCGGACGTCGTCGCGGTAGCGACGACGGACGCCGACACGAGCACGTGACACCACCGCCACCCTGTCTAACTTAGGGTTACGCGAGTTGAGGCGGACGTCGAGACGAGCACGTGACACCACTGCCACCCTGTCTAACTTAGGGTTACGCCAGTCGAGGGGGACGTCTTCGCGGTAGCGACGACGGACGCCGAGACGAGCACGTGGCACCGCTGCCACCCTGTCTTAGGGTCACGCGAGTCGAGGTGGACGTCGTCGTGGTAGCGACGACGGACGCCGAGATGAGCACGTGACACCACCACCACCCTGTCTATCTTAGGGTTACGCGAGTCGAGGCGGACGTCATCGCGGTAGCGACGACGGACGCCGAGACGAGCACGTGAGAACACCGCCACCCTGTCTATCTTAGGGTTACGCGAGTCGAGGCAGACATCGTCGCGGTAGTGACGACGGACGCCGAGACGAGCACGTGACACCACTGCCACCCTGTCTAACTTTGGGTTACGCGAGTCGAGGCGGACGTCGTCGCGGTAGCGACGACGGACGCCGAGACGAGCACGTGACAACACTGCCACCCTGGCTAACTTAGGGTTACGCGAGTCGAGGCGGACGTCGTCGCGGTAGCGACGACGGACGCCGACACTAGCACGTGACACCACCGCCACCCGGTCTAACTTAGGGTTACGCGAGTTGAGGCGGACGTCGAGACGAGCACGTGACACCACTGCCACCCTGTCTAACTTAGGGTTACGCAAGTCGAGCGGGACGTCTTCGCGGTAGCGACGACGGACGCCGAGAAGAGCACGTGGCACCGCTGCCACCCTGTCTTAGGGTCACGCGAGTCGTGGTGGACGTCGTCGTGGTAGCGACGACGGACGCCGAGATGAGCACGTGACACCACTACCACCCAGTCTATCTTAGCGTTACGCGAGTCGAGCCGAACGTCGTCGCTGTAGCGACGACGGACGCCGAGGCGAGCACATGACACCACCGCCACCCTGTATATCTTAGCGTTACGCGAGTCGAGGCGGACGTCGTCGCGGTAGCTACGACGGACGCCGAGACGAGCACGTGACACCACCGCCACCCTGTCTAACTTAGGGTTATGCGAGTCGAGGCGGACGTCGTCGCGGTAGCGACGACGGACGCCGAGACGAGCACGTGACACCACCGCCACCCTGTCTAACTTAGGGTTACGCGTGTCGAGTCGGACGTCGTCGCGGTTGCGACGACGGACGCCGACACGAGCATGTGACACCACCGCCACCCTGTCTAACTTAGGGTTACGCGAGTTGAGGCGGACGTCGAGACGAGCACGTGACACCACTGCCACCCTGTCTAACTTAGGGTTACGCAAGTCGAGGGGGACGTCTTCGCGGTAGCGACGACGGACGCCGAGACGAGCACGTGGCACCGCTGCCACCCTGTCTTAGGGTCACGCGAGTCGAGGTGGACGTCGTCGTGGTAGCGACGACGGACGCCGAGATGAGCACGTGACACCACCACCACCCTGTCTATCTTAGCGTTACGCGAGTCGAGCCGAACGTCGTCGCTGTAGCGACGACGGACGCCGAGGCGAGCACGTGACACCACCGCCACCCTGTATATCTTAGCGTTACGCGAGTCGAGGCGGACGTCGTCGCGGTAGCTACGACGGACGCCGAGACGAGCACGTGACACCACCGCCACCCTGTCTAACTTAGGGTTAAGCGAGTCGAGGCGGACGTCATCGCGGTAGCGACGACGGACGCCGAGACGAGCACGTGACAACAACGCCACCCTGTCTATCTTAGGGTTATGCGAGTCGAGGCGGACATCGTCGCGGTAGCGACGACGGACGCCGAGACGAGCACGTGACACCAATGCCTCCCTGTCTAACTTAGGGTTACGCGAGTCGAGGCGGACGTCGTCGCGGTAGCGACGACGGACGCCGAGACGAGCACGTGACAACACTGCCACCCTGGCTAACTTAGGGTTACGCGAGTCGAGGCAGACGTCGTCGCGGTAGCGACGACGGACGCCGAGACGAGCACGTGACACCACTGCCACCCTGTCTAACTTAGGGTTACGCGAGTCGAGGCGGACGTCGTCGCGGTAGCGACGACGGACGCCGAGACGAGCACGTGACACCACCGCCACCCTGTCTAACTTAGGGTTAGGCGAGTCGAGGCGGACGTCGTCGCGGTAGCGACGACGGACGCCGAGACGAGCACGTGACACCACCGCCACCCTGTCTAACTTAGGGTTACGCGAGTCGAGGCGGACGTCGTCGCGGTAGCGACGACGGACGCCGAGACGAGCACGTGACACCACCGCCACCCTGTCTAACTTAGGGTTACGCGTGTCGAGTCGGACGTCGTCGCGGTAGCGACGACGGACGCCGACACGAGCACGTGACACCACCGCCACCCTGTCTAACTTAGGGTTACGTGAGTTGAGGCGGACGTCGAGACGAGCACGTGACACCACTGCCACCCTGTCTAACTTAGGGTTACGCAAGTCGAGGGGGACGTCTTCGCGGTAGCGACGACGGACGCCGAGACGAGCACGTGGCACCGCTGCCACCCTGTCTTAGGGTCACGCGAGTCGAGGTGGACGTCGTCGTGGTAGCAACGACGGACGCCGAGATGAGCACGTGACACCACCACCACCCTGTCTATCTTAGCGTTACGCGAGTCGAGCCGAACGTCGTCGCTGTAGCGACGACGGACGCCGAGGCGAGCACGTGACACCACCGCCACCCTGTATATCTTAGCGTTACGCGAGTCGAGGCGGACGTCGTCGCGGTAGCTACGACGGACGCCGAGACGAGCACGTGACACCACCGCCACCCTGTCTAACTTAGGGTTAAGCGAGTCGAGGCGGACGTCATCGCGGTAGCGACGACGGACGCCGAGACGAGCACGTGACAACACCGCCACCCTGTCTATCTTAGGGTTACGCGAGTCGAGGCGGACATCGTCGCGGTAGCGACGACGGACGCCGAGACGAGCACGTGACACCAATGCCTCCCTGTCTAACTTAGGGTTACGCGAGTCGAGGCGGACGTCGTCGCGGTAGCGACGACGGACGCCGAGACGAGCACGTGACAACACTGCCACCCTGGCTAACTTAGGGTTACGCGAGTCGAGGCAGACGTCGTCGCGGTAGCGACGACGGACGCCGAGACGAGCACGTGACACCACTGCCACCCTGTCTAACTTAGGGTTACGCGAGTCGAGGCGGACGTCGTCGCGGTAGCGACGACGGACGCCGAGACGAGCACGTGACACCACCGCCACCCTGTCTAACTTAGGGTTAGGCGAGTCGAGGCGGACGTCGTCGCGGTAGCGACGACGGACGCCGAGACGAGCACGTGACACCACCGCCACCCTGTCTAACTTAGGGTTACGCGAGTCGAGGCGGACGTCGTCGCGGTAGCGACGACGGACGCCGAGACGAGCACGTGACACCACCGCCACCCTGTCTAACTTAGGGTTACGCGTGTCGAGTCGGACGTCGTCGCGGTAGCGACGACGGACGCCGACACGAGCACGTGACACCACCGCCACCCTGTCTAACTTAGGGTTACGCGAGTTGAGGCGGACGTCGAGTCGAGCACGTGACACCACTGCCACCCTGTCTAACTTAGGGTTACGCAAGTCGAGGGGGACGTCTTCGCGGTAGCGACGACGGACGCCGAGACGAGCACGTGGCACCGCTGCCACCCTGTCTTAGGGTCACGCGAGTCGAGGTGGACGTCGTCGTGGTAGCGACGACGGACGCCGAGATGAGCACGTGACACCACCACCACCCTGTCTATCTTAGCGTTACGCGAGTCGAGCCGAACGTCGTCGCTGTAGCGACGACGGACGCCGAGGCGAGCACGTGACACCACCGCCACCCTGTGTATCTTAGGGTTACGCGAGTCGAGGCGGACATCGTCGCGGTAGCGACGACGGACGCCGAGACGAGCACGTGACACCAATGCCTCCCTGTCTAACTTAGGGTTACGCGAGTCGAGGCGGACGTCGTCGCGGTAGCGACGACGGACGCCGAGACGAGCACGTGACAACACTGCCACCCTGGCTAACTTAGGGTTACGCGAGTCGAGGCAGACGTCGTCGCGGTAGCGACGACGGACGCCGAGGCGAGCACGTGACACCACTGCCACCCTGTCTAACTTAGGGTTACGCGAGTCGAGGCGGACGTCGTCGCGGTAGCGACGACGGACGCCGAGACGAGCACGTGACACGACCGCCACCCTGTCTAACTTAGGGTTATGCGAGTCGAGGCGGACGTCGTCGCGGTAGGGACGACGGACGCCGAGACGAGCACGTGACACCACCGCCACCCTGTCTAACTTAAAGTTACGCGTGTCGAGTCGGACGTCGTCGCGGTAGCGACGACGGACGCCGACACGAGCACGTGACACCACCGCCACCCTGTCTAACTTAGGGTTACGCGAGTCGAGGCGGACGTCATCGCGGTAGCGACGACGGACGCCGAGACGAGCACGTGAGAACACCGCCACCCTGTCTATCTTAGGGTTACGCGAGTCGAGGAAGACATCGTCGCGGTAGTGACGACGGACGCCGAGACGAGCACGTGACACCACTGCCACCCTGTCTAACTTTGGGTTACGCGAGTCGAGGCGGACGTCGTCGCGGTAGCGACGACGGACGCCGAGACGAGCACGTGACAACACTGCCACCCTGGCTAACTTAGGGTTACGCGAGTATAGGCGGACGTCGTCGCGGTAGCGACGACGGACGCCGACACGAGCACGTGACACCACCGCCACCCTGTCTAACTTAGGGTTACGCGAGTTGAGGCGGACGTTGAGACGAGCACGTGACACCACTGCCACCCTGTCTAACTTAGGGTTACGCAAGTCGAGGGGGACGTCTTCGCGGTAGCGACGACGGACGCCGAGACGAGCACGTGGCACCGCTGCCACCCTGTCTTAGGGTCACGCGAGTCGAGGTGGACGTCGTCGTGGTAGCGACGACGGACGCCGAGACGAGCACGTGACACCACCACCACCCTGTCTATCTTAGGGTTACGCGAGTCGAGGCAGATATCGTCGCGGTAGTGACGACGGACGCCGAGACGAGCACGTGACACCACTGCCACCCTGTCTAACTTTGGGTTACGCGAGTCGAGGCGGACGTCGTCGCGGTAGCGACGACGGACGCCGAGACGAGCACGTGACAACACTGCCACCCTGGCTAACTTAGGGTTACGCGAGTCGAGGCGGATGTCGTCGCGGTAGCGACGACGGACGCCGACACTAGCACGTGACACCACCGCCACCCTGTCTAACTTAGGGTTACGCGAGTTGAGGCGGACGTCGAGACGAGCATGTGACACCACTGCCACCCTGTCTAACTTAGGGTTACGCAAGTCGAGGGGGACGTCTTCGCGGTAGCGACGACGGACGCCGAGACGAGCACGTGGCACCGCTGCCACCCTGTCTTAGGGTCACGCGAGTCGAGGTGGACGTCGTCGTGGTAGCGACGACGGACGCCGAGATGAGCACGTGACAGCACCACCACCCTGTCTATCTTAGCGTTACGCGAGTCGAGCCGAACGTCGTCGCTGTAGCGACGACGGACGCCGAGGCGAGCACGTGACACCACCGCCACCCTGTATATCTTAGCGTTACGCGAGTCGAGGCGGACGTCGTCGCGGTAGCTACGACGGACGCCGAGACGAGCACGTGACACCACCGCCACCCTGTCTAACTTAGGGTTAAGCGAGTCGAGGCGGACGTCATCGCGGTAGCGACGACGGACGCCGAGACGAGCACGTGACAACACCGCCACCCTGTCTATCTTAGGGTTACGCGAGTCGAGGCGGACGTTGTCGCGGTAGCGAAGACGGACGCCGAGACAAGCACGTGACACCACTGCCACCCTGTCTAACTTAGGGTTACGCGAGTCGAGGCGGACGTCGTCGCGGTAGCGACGACGGACGCCGAGACGAGCACGTGACACCACCACCACCCTGTCTAACATAGGGTTATGCGAGTCGAGGCGGACGTCGTCACGGTAGTGACGACGGACGCCGAGACGAGCACGTGACACCACCGCCACCCTGTTTATCCTAGGGTTACGCGAGTCGAGGCGGACGTCGTCGCGGTAGCGACGACGGACGCCTAGACGAGCACGTGACACCACTGCCACCCTGGCTATCTTAGGGTTACGTGAGTCGAGGCGGACGTCGTCGCAATAGCGACGACGGACGCCGAGACGAGCACGTGACACCACCGCACCCTGTCTAACTTAGGGTTACGCGTGTCGAGGCGGACGTTGTCGCGGTAGCGAAGACGGACGCCGAGACGAGCACGTGACACCACCGCCACCCTGTCTAAATTAGGGTTACGTGAGTCGAGGCTGACATCGTCGCGGTAGCGATGACGGACGCCGAGACGAGCACGTGACTTCACCGCCACCCTATTTAACTTAGGGTTAACGAGTCGAGGCGGACGTCGTCGCGGTAGCGACGACGGACTCCGAGACGAGCACGTGACACCACCGCCACCCTGTCTAACTTAGGGTTACGCGAGTCGAGGCGGACGTCGAGACGAGCACGTGACACCACTGCCACCCTGTCTAACTTAGGGTTACGCGAGTCGAGGCGGACGTCTTTGCGGTAGCGACAACGGACGCCGAGATGAGCACGTGACACCACCGCCACCCTATCTATCTTAGCGTTATGCGAGTCGAGGCGAACGTCGTCGCGGTAGCGATGACGGACGCCGAGACGAGCACGTGACACCACCGCCACCCTGTCTATCTTAGCGTTACGCGAGTCGAGGCGGACGTCTTTGCGGTAGCGACGACGAACGCCGAGACGAGCACGTGACAACACCGCCACCCTGTCTATCTTAGGGTTACGCGAGTCGAGGCGGACGTCATCGCGGTAGCGACGACGGACGCCGAGACGAGCACGTGACACCACCGCCACCCTGTCTAACTTAGGGTTAAGCGAGTCGAGGCGGACGTCGTCGCGGTAGCGACGACGGACGCCGAGACGAGCACGTGACAACACCGCCACCCTGTCTATCTTAGGGTTACGCGAGTCAAGGCGGACGTCGTCGCGGTAGCGACGATTGAGGCCGAGACGAGCACGTGACACCACCGCCACCCTGTTTATCCTAGGGTTACGCGAGTCGAGGCGGACGTCGTCGCGGTAGCGACGACAGACGCCTAGACGAGCACGTGACACCACTGCCACCCTGGCTATCTTAGGGTTATGCGAGTCGAGGCGGACGTCGTCGCGGTAGCGACGGCGGACGCCGAGACGAGCACGTGACACCACCGCCACCCTGTCTATCTTAGGGTTACGCGAGTCGAGGCGGACATCGTCGCGGTAGGGACGACGGACGCTGAGACGAGCACGTGACACCACTGCCACCCTGTCTAACTTTGGGTTACGCGAGTCGAGGCGGACGTCGTCGCGGTAGCGACGACGGACGCCGAGACGAGCACGTGACAACACTGCCACCCTGGCTAACTTAGGGTTACGCGAGTCGAGGCGGACGTCGTCGCGGTAGCGACGACGGACGCCAAGACGAGCACGTGACACCACTGCCACCCTGTCTAACTTAGGGTTACGCGAGTCGAGGCGGACATCGTCGCGGTAGCGATGACAGACGCCGACACGAGCACGTGACACCACCGCCACCCTGTCTAACTTAGGGTTAAGCGAGTCGAGGCGGACGTCGAGACGAGCACGTGACACCACTGCCACCCTGTCTAACTTAGGGTTACGCGAGTCGAGGCGGACGTCGTCGCGGTAGCGACGACGGACGCCGAGACGAGCACGTGACACCACCACCACCCTGTCTAACTTAGGGTTATGCGAGTCGAGGCGGACGTCGTCACGGTAGTGACGACGGACGCCGAGACGAGCACGTGACACCACCGCCAACCTGTTTATCCTAGGGCTACGCGAGTCGAGGCGGACGTCGTCGCGGTAGCGACGACGGACGCCTAGACGAGCACGTGACACCACTGCCACCCTGGCTATCTTAGGGTTACGCGAGTCGAGGCGGACGTCGTCGCAATAGCGACGACGGACGCCGAGACGAGCACGTGACACCACCGCACCCTGTCTAACTTAGGGTTACGCGTGTCGAGGCGGACGTTGTCGTGGTAGCGAAGACGGACGCCGAGACGAGCACGTGACACCACCGCCACCCTGTCTAAATTAGGGTTACGTGAGTCAAGGCGGACATCGTCGCGGTAGGGACGACGGACGCTGAGACGAGCACGTGACACCACCACCACCCTGTCTAACATAGGGTTATGCGAGTCGAGGCGGACGTCGTCACGGTAGTGACGACGGACGCCGAGACGAGCACGTGACACCACCGCCACCCTGTTTATCCTAGGGTTACGCGAGTCGAGGCGGACGTCGTCGCGGTAGCGACGACGGACGCCTAGACGAGCACGTGACACCACTGCCACCCTGGCTATCTTAGGGTTACGTGAGTCGAGGCGGACGTCGTCGCAATAGCGACGACGGACGCCGAGACGAGCACGTGACACCACCGCACCCTGTCTAACTTAGGGTTACGCGTGTCGAGGCGGACGTTGTCGCGGTAGCGAAGACGGACGCCGAGACGAGCACGTGACACCACCGCCACCCTGTCTATCTTAGGGTTATGCGAGTCGAGGCGGACGTCGTCGCGGTAGCGACGATGGAGGCCGAGACGAGCACGTGACACCACCGCCACCCTGTTTATCCTAGGGTTACGCGAGTCGAGGCGGACGTCGTCGCGGTAGCGACGACAGACGCCTAGACGAGCACGTGACACCACTGCCACCCTGGCTATCTTAGGGTTATGCGAGTCGAGGCGGACGTCGTCGCGGTAGCGACGGCGGACGCCGAGACGAGCACGTGACACCACCGCCACCCTGTCTATCTTAGGGTTACGCGAGTCGAGGCGTACATCGTCGCGGTAGGGACGACGGACGCTGAGACGAGCACGTGACACCACTGCCACCCTGTCTAACTTTGGGTTACGCGAGTCGAGGCGGACGTCGTCGCGGTAGCGACGACGGACGCCGAGACGAGCACGTGACAACACTGCCACCCTGGCTAACTTAGGGTTACGCGAGTCGAGGCGGACGTCGTCGCGGTAGCGACGACGGACGCCAAGACGAGCACGTGACACCACTGCCACCCTGTCTAACTTAGGGTTACGCGAGTCGAGGCGGACATCGTCGCGGTAGCGATGACAGACGCCGACACGAGCACGTGACACCACCGCCACCCTGTCTAACTTAGGGTTAAGCGAGTCGAGGCGGACGTCGAGACGAGCACGTGACACCACTGCCACCCTGTCTAACTTAGGGTTACGCGAGTCGAGGCGGACGTCGTCGCGGTAGCGACGACGGACGCCGAGACGAGCACGTGACACCACCACCACCCTGTCTAACTTAGGGTTATGCGAGTCGAGGCGGACGTCGTCACGGTAGTGACGACGGACGCCGAGACGAGCACGTGACACCACCGCCAACCTGTTTATCCTAGGGTTACGCGAGTCGAGGCGGACGTCGTCGCGGTAGCGACGACGGACGCCTAGACGAGCACTTGACACCACTGCCACCCTGGCTATCTTAGGGTTACGCGAGTCGAGGCGGACGTCGTCGCAATAGCGACGACGGACGCCGAGACGAGCACGTGACACCACCGCACCCTGTCTAACTTAGGGTTACGCGTGTCGAGGCGGACGTTGTCGTGGTAGCGAAGACGGACGCCGAGACGAGCACGTGACACCACCGCCACCCTGTCTAAATTAGGGTTACGTGAGTCGAGGCGGACATCGTCGCGGTAGGGACGACGGACGCTGAGACGAGCACGTGACACCACCACCACCCTGTCTAACATAGGGTTATGCGAGTCGAGGCGGACGTCGTCACGGTAGTGACGACGGACGCCGAGACGAGCACGTGACACCACCGCCACCCTGTTTATCCTAGGGTTACGCGAGTCGAGGCGGACGTCGTCGCGGTAGCGACGACGGACGCCTAGACGAGCACGTGACACCACTGCCACCCTGGCTATCTTAGGGTTACGTGAGTCGAGGCGGACGTCGTCGCAATAGCGACGACGGACGCCGAGACGAGCACGTGACACCACCGCACCCTGTCTAACTTAGGGTTACGCGTGTCGAGGCGGACGTTGTCGCGGTAGCGAAGACGGACGCCGAGACGAGCACGTGACACCACCGCCACCCTGTCTAAATTAGGGTTACGTGAGTCGAGGCTGACATCGTCGCGGTAGCGATGACGGACGCCGAGACGAGCACGTGACTTCACCGCCACCCTATTTAACTTAGGGTTAACGAGTCGAGGCGGACGTCGTCGCGGTAGCGACGACGGACTCCGAGACGAGCACGTGACACCACCGCCACCCTGTCTAACTTAGGGTTACGCGAGTCGAGGCGGACGTCGAGACGAGCACGTGACACCACTGCCACCCTGTCTAACTTAGGGTTACGCGAGTCGAGGCGGACGTCTTTGCGGTAGCGACAACGGACGCCGAGATGAGCACGTGACACCACCGCCACCCTATCTATCTTAGCGTTATGCGAGTCGAGGCGAACGTCGTCGCGGTAGCGATGACGGACGCCGAGACGAGCACGTGACACCACCGCCACCCTGTCTATCTTAGCGTTACGCGAGTCGAGGCGGACGTCTTTGCGGTAGCGACGACGAACGCCGAGACGAGCACGTGACAACACCGCCACCCTGTCTATCTTAGGGTTACGCGAGTCGAGGCGGACGTCGTCGCGGTAGCGACGACTGACGCCGAGACGAGCACGTGACACCACCGCCACCCTGTCTAACTTAGGGTTAAGCGAGTCGAGGCGGACGTCGTCGCGGTAGCGACGACGGACGCCGAGACGAGCACGTGACAACACCGCCACCCTGTCTATCTTAGGGTTACGCGAGTCAAGGCGGACGTCGTCGCGGTAGCGACGACGGACGCCGAGACGAGCACGTGACACCATTGCCACCCTGTCTAACTTAGGGTTACGCGAGTCGAGGCGGACGTCGTCGCGGTAGCGACGACGGACGCCGAGACGAGCACGTGACACCACTGCCACCCTGTCTAACTTAGGGTTACGCGAGTCGAGGCGGACGTCGTCGCGGTAGCGACGACGGACGCCCAGACGAGCACGTGACACCACCGCCACCCTGTCTAACTTAGGGTTATGCGAGTCGAGGCGGACGTCGTCGCGGTAGCGACGATGGAGGCCGAGACGAGCACGTGACACCACCGCCACCCTGTTTATCCTAGGGTTACGCGAGTCGAGGCGGACGTCGTCGCGGTAGCGACGACAGACGCCTAGACGAGCACGTGACACCACTGCCACCCTGGCTATCTTAGGGTTATGCGAGTCGAGGCGGACGTCGTCGCGGTAGCGACGGCGGACGCCGAGACGAGCACGTGACACCACCGCCACCCTGTCTATCTTAGGGTTACGCGAGTCGAGGCGGACATCGTCGCGGTAGGGACGACGGACGCTGAGACGAGCACGTGACACCACTGCCACCCTGTCTAACTTTGGGTTACGCGAGTCGAGGCGGACGTCGTCGCGGTAGCGACGACGGACGCCGAGACGAGCACGTGACAACACTGCCACCCTGGCTAACTTAGGGTTACGCGAGTCGAGGCGGACGTCGTCGCGGTAGCGACGACGGACGCCAAGACGATCACGTGACACCACTGCCACCCTGTCTAACTTAGGGTTACGCGAGTCGAGGCGGACATCGTCGCGGTAGCGATGACAGACGCCGACACGAGCACGTGACACCACCGCCACCCTGTCTAACTTAGGGTTAAGCGAGTCGAGGCGGACGTCGAGACGAGCACGTGACACCACTGCCACCCTGTCTAACTTAGGGTTACGCGAGTCGAGGCGGACGTCGTCGCGGTAGCGACGACGGACGCCGAGACGAGCACGTGACACCACCACCACCCTGTCTAACTTAGGGTTATGCGAGTCGAGGCGGACGTCGTCACGGTAGTGACGACGGACGCCGAGACGAGCACGTGACACCACCGCCAACCTGTTTATCCTAGGGTTACGCGAGTCGAGGCGGACGTCGTCGCGGTAGCGACGACGGACGCCTAGACGAGCACGTGACACCACTGCCACCCTGGCTATCTTAGGGTTACGCGAGTCGAGGCGGACGTCGTCGCAATAGCGACGACGGACGCCGAGACGAGCACGTGACACCACCGCACCCTGTCTAACTTAGGGTTACGCGTGTCGAGGCGGACGTTGTCGTGGTAGCGAAGACGGACGCCGAGACGAGCACGTGACACCACCGCCACCCTGTCTAAATTAGGGTTACGTGAGTCGAGGCTGACATCGTCGCGGTAGCGATGACGGACGCCGAGACGAGCACGTGACTTCACTGCCACCCTGTCTAACTTAGGGTTACGCGAGTCAAGGCGGACGTCGTCGCGGTAGCGACGACGGACTCCGAGACGAGCACGTGACACCACCGCCACCCTGTCTAACTTAGGGTTACGCGAGTCGAGGCGGACGTCGAGACGAGCACGTGACACCACTGCCACCCTGTCTAACTTAGGGTTACGCGAGTCGAGGCGGACGTCTTTGCGGTAGCGACGACGGACGCCGAGATGAGCACGTGACACCACCGCCACCCTATCTATCTTAGCGTTATGCGAGTCAAGGCGAACGTCGTCGCGGTAGCGATGACGGACGCCGAGACGAGCACGTGACACCACCGCCACCCTGTCTATCTTAGCGTTACGCGAGTCGAGGCGGACGTCGTCGCGGTAGCGACGACGGACGCCGAGACGAGCACGTGACACCACCGCCACCCTGTCTAACTTAGGGTTAAGCGAGTCGAGGCGGACGTCGTCGCGGTAGCGACGACGGACGCCGAGACGAGCAGGTGACAACACCGCCACCCTGTCTATCTTAGGGTTACGCGAGTCGAGGCGGACGTCGTCGCGGTAGCGACGACGGACGCCGAGACGAGCACGTGACACCACCGCCACCCTGTCTAACTTAGGGTTAAGCGAGTCGAGGCGGACGTCGTCGCGGTAGCGACGACGGACGCCGAGACGAGCACGTGACACCACCGCCACCCTGTCTATCTTAGGGTTACGCGAGTCAAGGCGGACGTCGTCGCGGTAGCGACGACGGACGCCGAGACGAGCACGTGACACCATTGCCACCCTGTCTAACTTAGGGTTACGCGAATCGAGGCGGACGTCGTCGCGGTAGCGACGACGGACGCCGAGACGAGCACGTGACACCACTGCCACCCTGTCTAACTTAGGGTTACGCGAGTCGAGGCGGACGTCGTCGCGGTAGCGACGACGGACGCCAAGACGAGCACGTGACACCACCGCCACCCTGTCTAACTTAGGGTTATGCGAGTCGAGGCGGACGTCGTCGCGGTAGCGATGATGGAGGCCGAGACGAGCACGTGACACCACCGCCACCCTGTTTATCCTAGGGTTACGCGAGTCGAGGCGGACGTCGTCGCGGTAGCGACGATAGACGCCTAGACGAGCACGTGACACCACTGCCACCCTGGCTATCTTAGGGTTATGCGAGTCGAGGCGGACGTCGTCGCGGTAGCGACGGCGGACGCCGAGACGAGCACGTGACAACACTGCCACCCTGGCTAACTTAGGGTTACGCGAGTCGAGGCGGACGTCATCGCGGTAGCGACGACGGACGCCAAGACGAGCACGTGACACCACTGCCACCCTGTCTAACTTAGGGTTACGCGAGTCGAGGCGGACATCGTCGCGGTAGCGATGACAGACGCCGACACGAGCACATGACACCACCGCCACCCTGTCTAACTTAGGGTTAAGCGAGTCGAGGCGGACGTCGAGACGAGCACGTGACACCACTGCCACCCTGTCTAACTTAGGGTTACGCGAGTCGAGGAAGATGTCTTCGCGGTAGCGACGACGGACGCCGAGACGAGCACGCGGCACCGCTGCCACCCTGTCTTAGGGTCACGCGAGTCGAGGTGGACGTCGTCGTGGTAGCGACGACGGACGCCGAGATGAGCACGTGATACCACCACCACCCTGTCTATCTTAGGGTTACGCGAGTCGAGGCGGACGTCATCGCGGTAGCGACGACGGACGCCGAGACGAGCACGTGAGAACACCGCCACCCTGTCTATCTTAGGGTTACGCGAGTCGAGGCGGACATCGTCGCGGTAGTGACGACGGACGCCGAGACGAGCACGTGACACCACTGCCACCCTGTCTAACTTTGGGTTACGCGAGTCGAGGCGGACGTCATCGCGGTAGCGACGACGGACGCCGAGACGAGCACGTGACAACACTGCCACCCTGGCTAACTTAGGGTTACGCGAGTCGAGGCGGACGTCGTCGCGGTAGCGACTACGGACGCCGACACGAGCACGTGACACCACCGCCACCCTGTCTAACTTAGGGTTACGCGAGTCGAGGCGGACATCGTCGCGGTAGTGACGACGGACGCCGAGACGAGCACGTGACACCACTGCCACCCTATCTAACTTTGGGTTACGCGAGTCGAGGCGGACGTCGTCGCGGTAGCGACGACGGACGCCGAGACGAGCACGTGACAACACTGCCACCCTGGCTAACTTAGGGTTACGCGAGTCGAGGCGGACGTCGTCGCGGTAGCGACGACGGACGCCAAGACGAGCACGTGACACCACTGCCACCCTGACTAACTTAGGGTTACGCGAGTCGAGGCGGACATCGTCGCGGTAGCGATGACAGACGCCGACACGAGCACGTGACACCACCGCCACCCTGTCTAACTTAGGGTTACGCGAGTCGAGGCGGACATCGTCGCGGTAGTGACGACGGACGCCGAGACGAGCACGTGACACCACTGCCACCCTATCTAACTTTGGGTTACGCGAGTCGAGGCGGACGTCGTCGCGGTAGCGACGACGGACGCCGAGACGAGCACGTGACAACACTGCCACCCTGGCTAACTTAGGGTTACGCGAGTCGAGGCGGACGTCGTCGCGGTAGCGACGACGGACGCCAAGACGAGCACGTGACACCACTGCCACCCTGACTAACTTAGGGTTACGCGAGTCGAGGCGGACATCGTCGCGGTAGCGATGACAGACGCCGACACGAGCACGTGACACCACCGCCACCCTGTCTAACTTAGGGTTAAGCGAGTCGAGGCGGACGTCGAGACAAGCATGTGACACCACTGCCACCCTGTCTAACTTAGGGTTACGCGAGTCGAGGAAGATGTCTTCGCGGTAGCGACGACGGACGCCGAGACGAGCACGTGGCACCGCTGCCACCCTGTCTTAGGGTCACGCGAGTCGAGGTGGACGTCGTCGTGGTAGCGACGACGGACGCCGAGATGAGCACGTGACACCACCACCACCCTGTCTATATTAGGGTTACGCGAGTCGAGGCGGACGTCATCGCGGTAGCGACGACGGACGCCGAGACGAGCACGTGACACCACCGCCACCCTGTCTAACTTAGGGTTATGCGAGTCGAGGCGGACGTCGTCGCGGTAGCGACGATGGAGGCCGAGACGAGCACGTGACACCACCGCCACCCTGTTTATCCTAGGGTTACGCGAGTCGAGGCGGACGTCGTTGCGGTAGCGACGACAGACGCCTAGACGAGCACGTGACACCACTGCCACCCTGGCTATCTTAGGGTTATGCGAGTCGAGGCGGACGTCGTCGCGGTAGCGACGGCGGACGCTGAGACGAGCACGTGACACCACCGCCACCCTGTCTATCTTAGGGTTACGCGAGTCGAGGCGGACATCGTCGCGGTAGTGACGACGGACGCCGAGACGAGCACGTGACACCACTGCCACCCTGTCTAACTTTGGGTTACGCGAGTCGAGGCGGACGTCGTCGCGGTAGCGACGACGGACGCCGAGACGAGCACGTGACAACACTGCCACCCTGGCTAACTTAGGGTTACGCGAGTCGAGGCGGACGTCGTCGCGGTAGCGACGACGGACGCCAAGACGAGCACGTGACACCACTGCCACCCTGTCTAACTTAGGGTTACGCGAGTCGAGGCGGACATCGTCGCGGTAGCGACGACGGACGCCGAGACGAGCACGTGACACCACCGCCACCCTGTCTAACTTAGGGTTAAGCGAGTCGAGGCGGACGTCGTCGCGGTAGCGACGACGGACGCCGAGACGAGCAGGTGACAACACCGCCACCCTGTCTATCTTAGGGTTACGCGAGTCGAGGCGGACGTCGTCGCGGTAGCGACGACGGACGCCGAGACGAGCACGTGACACCACCGCCACCCTGTCTAACTTAGGGTTAAGCGAGTCGAGGCGGACGTCGTCGCGGTAGCGACGACGGACGCCGAGACGAGCACGTGACACCACCGCCACCCTGTCTATCTTAGGGTTACGCGAGTCAAGGCGGACGTCGTCGCGGTAGCGACGACGGACGCCGAGACGAGCACGTGACACCATTGCCACCCTGTCTAACTTAGGGTTACGCGAATCGAGGCGGACGTCGTCGCGGTAGCGACGACGGACGCCGAGACGAGCACGTGACACCACTGCCACCCTGTCTAACTTAGGGTTACGCGAGTCGAGGCGGACGTCGTCGCGGTAGCGACGACGGACGCCAAGACGAGCACGTGACACCACCGCCACCCTGTCTAACTTAGGGTTATGCGAGTCGAGGCGGACGTCGTCGCGGTAGCGATGATGGAGGCCGAGACGAGCACGTGACACCACCGCCACCCTGTTTATCCTAGGGTTACGCGAGTCGAGGCGGACGTCGTCGCGGTAGCGACGATAGACGCCTAGACGAGCACGTGACACCACTGCCACCCTGGCTATCTTAGGGTTATGCGAGTCGAGGCGGACGTCGTCGCGGTAGCGACGGCGGACGCCGAGACGAGCACGTGACAACACTGCCACCCTGGCTAACTTAGGGTTACGCGAGTCGAGGCGGACGTCATCGCGGTAGCGACGACGGACGCCAAGACGAGCACGTGACACCACTGCCACCCTGTCTAACTTAGGGTTACGCGAGTCGAGGCGGACATCGTCGCGGTAGCGATGACAGACGCCGACACGAGCACATGACACCACCGCCACCCTGTCTAACTTAGGGTTAAGCGAGTCGAGGCGGACGTCGAGACGAGCACGTGACACCACTGCCACCCTGTCTAACTTAGGGTTACGCGAGTCGAGGAAGATGTCTTCGCGGTAGCGACGACGGACGCCGAGACGAGCACGCGGCACCGCTGCCACCCTGTCTTAGGGTCACGCGAGTCGAGGTGGACGTCGTCGTGGTAGCGACGACGGACGCCGAGATGAGCACGTGATACCACCACCACCCTGTCTATCTTAGGGTTACGCGAGTCGAGGCGGACGTCATCGCGGTAGCGACGACGGACGCCGAGACGAGCACGTGAGAACACCGCCACCCTGTCTATCTTAGGGTTACGCGAGTCGAGGCGGACATCGTCGCGGTAGTGACGACGGACGCCGAGACGAGCACGTGACACCACTGCCACCCTGTCTAACTTTGGGTTACGCGAGTCGAGGCGGACGTCATCGCGGTAGCGACGACGGACGCCGAGACGAGCACGTGACAACACTGCCACCCTGGCTAACTTAGGGTTACGCGAGTCGAGGCGGACGTCGTCGCGGTAGCGACGACGGACGCCGACACGAGCACGTGACACCACCGCCACCCTGTCTAACTTAGGGTTACGCGAGTCGAGGCGGACATCGTCGCGGTAGTGACGACGGACGCCGAGACGAGCACGTGACACCACTGCCACCCTATCTAACTTTGGGTTACGCGAGTCGAGGCGGACGTCGTCGCGGTAGCGACGACGGACGCCGAGACGAGCACGTGACAACACTGCCACCCTGGCTAACTTAGGGTTACGCGAGTCGAGGCGGACGTCGTCGCGGTAGCGACGACGGACGCCAAGACGAGCACGTGACACCACTGCCACCCTGACTAACTTAGGGTTACGCGAGTCGAGGCGGACATCGTCGCGGTAGCGATGACAGACGCCGACACGAGCACGTGACACCACCGCCACCCTGTCTAACTTAGGGTTACGCGAGTCGAGGCGGACATCGTCGCGGTAGTGACGACGGACGCCGAGACGAGCACGTGACACCACTGCCACCCTATCTAACTTTGGGTTACGCGAGTCGAGGCGGACGTCGTCGCGGTAGCGACGACGGACGCCGAGACGAGCACGTGACAACACTGCCACCCTGGCTAACTTAGGGTTACGCGAGTCGAGGCGGACGTCGTCGCGGTAGCGACGACGGACGCCAAGACGAGCACGTGACACCACTGCCACCCTGACTAACTTAGGGTTACGCGAGTCGAGGCGGACATCGTCGCGGTAGCGATGACAGACGCCGACACGAGCACGTGACACCACCGCCACCCTGTCTAACTTAGGGTTAAGCGAGTCGAGGCGGACGTCGAGACAAGCATGTGACACCACTGCCACCCTGTCTAACTTAGGGTTACGCGAGTCGAGGAAGATGTCTTCGCGGTAGCGACGACGGACGCCGAGACGAGCACGTGGCACCGCTGCCACCCTGTCTTAGGGTCACGCGAGTCGAGGTGGACGTCGTCGTGGTAGCGACGACGGACGCCGAGATGAGCACGTGACACCACCACCACCCTGTCTATATTAGGGTTACGCGAGTCGAGGCGGACGTCATCGCGGTAGCGACGACGGACGCCGAGACGAGCACGTGACACCACCGCCACCCTGTCTAACTTAGGGTTATGCGAGTCGAGGCGGACGTCGTCGCGGTAGCGACGATGGAGGCCGAGACGAGCACGTGACACCACCGCCACCCTGTTTATCCTAGGGTTACGCGAGTCGAGGCGGACGTCGTTGCGGTAGCGACGACAGACGCCTAGACGAGCACGTGACACCACTGCCACCCTGGCTATCTTAGGGTTATGCGAGTCGAGGCGGACGTCGTCGCGGTAGCGACGGCGGACGCTGAGACGAGCACGTGACACCACCGCCACCCTGTCTATCTTAGGGTTACGCGAGTCGAGGCGGACATCGTCGCGGTAGTGACGACGGACGCCGAGACGAGCACGTGACACCACTGCCACCCTGTCTAACTTTGGGTTACGCGAGTCGAGGCGGACGTCGTCGCGGTAGCGACGACGGACGCCGAGACGAGCACGTGACAACACTGCCACCCTGGCTAACTTAGGGTTACGCGAGTCGAGGCGGACGTCGTCGCGGTAGCGACGACGGACGCCAAGACGAGCACGTGACACCACTGCCACCCTGTCTAACTTAGGGTTACGCGAGTCGAGGCGGACATCGTCGCGGTAGCGACGACGGACGCCGACACGAGCACGTGACACCACCGCCACCCTGTCTAACTTAGGGTTAAGCGAGTCGAGGCGGACGTCGAGACGAGCACGTGACACCACTGCCACCCTGTCTAACTTAGGGTTACGCGAGTCGAGGAAGATGTCTTCGCGGTAGCGACGACGGACGCCGAGACGAGCACGCGGCACCGCTGCCACCCTGTCTTAGGGTCACGCGAGTCGAGGTGGACGTCGTCGTGGTAGCGACGACGGACGCCGAGATGAGCACGTGATACCACCACCACCCTGTCTATCTTAGGGTTACGCGAGTCGAGGCGGACGTCATCGCGGTAGCGACGACGGACGCCGAGACGAGCACGTGAGAACACCGCCACCCTGTCTATCTTAGGGTTACGCGAGTCGAGGTGGACATCGTCGCGGTAGTGACGACGGACGCCGAGACGAGCACGTGACACCACTGCCACCCTGTCTAACTTTGGGTTACGCGAGTCGAGGCGGACGTCGTCGCGGTAGCGACGACGGACACCGAGACGAGCACGTGACAACACTGCCACCCTGGCTAACTTAGGGCTACGCGAGTCGAGGCGGACGTCGTCGCGGTAGCGACGACGGACGCCGACACGAGCACGTGACACCACCGCCACCCTGTCTAACTTAGGGTTACGCGAGTCGAGGCGGACATCGTCGCGGTAGGGACGACGGACGCCGAGACGAGCACGTGACACCACTGCCACCCTGTCTAACTTTGGGTTACGCGAGTCGAGGCGGACGTCGTCGCGGTAGCGACGACGGACGCCGAGACGAGCACGTGACAACACTGCCACCCTGGCTAACTTAGGGTTACGCGAGTCGAGGCGGACGTCGTCGCGGTAGCGACGACGGACGCCAAGACGAGCACGTGACACCACTGCCACCCTGACTAACTTAGGGTTACGCGAGTCGAGGCGGACATCGTCGCGGTAGCGATGACAGACGCCGACACGAGCACGTGACACCACCGCCACCCTGTCTAACTTAGGGTTAAGCGAGTCGAGGCGGACGTCGAGACGAGCATGTGACACCACTGCCACCCTGTCTAACTTAGGGTTACGTGAGTCGAGGCGGACGTCATCGCGGTAGCGACGACGGACGCCGAGACGAGCACGTGAGAACACCGCCACCCTGTCTATCTTAGGGTTACGCGAGTCGAGGCGGACATCGTCGCGGTAGTGACGACGGACGCCGAGACGAGCACGTGACACCACTGCCACCCTGTCTAACTTTGGGTTACGCGAGTCGAGGCGGACGTCATCGCGGTAGCGACGACGGACGCCGAGACGAGCACGTGACAACACTGCCACCCTGGCTAACTTAGGGTTACGCGAGTCGAGGCGGACGTCGTCGCGGTAGCGACGACGGACGCCGACACGAGCACGTGACACCACCGCCACCCTGTCTAACTTAGGGTTACGCGAGTCGAGGCGGACATCGTCGCGGTAGTGACGACGGACGCCGAGACGAGCACGTGACACCACTGCCACCCTGTCTAACTTTGGGTTACGCGAGTCGAGGCGGACGTCGTCGCGGTAGCGACGACGGACGCCGAGACGAGCACGTGACAACACTGCCACCCTGGCTAACTTAGGGTTACGCGAGTCGAGGCGGACGTCGTCGCGGTAGCGACGACGGACGCCAAGACGAGCACGTGACACCACTGCCACCCTGACTAACTTAGGGTTACGCGAGTCGAGGCGGACATCGTCGCGGTAGCGATGACAGACGCCGACACGAGCACGTGACACCACCGCCACACTGTCTAACTTAGGGTTAAGCGAGTCGAGGCGGACGTCGAGACAAGCATGTGACACCACTGCCACCCTGTCTAACTTAGGGTTACGCGAGTCGAGGAAGATGTCTTCGCGGTAGCGACGACGGACGCCGAGACGAGCACGTGGCACCGCTGCCACCCTGTCTTAGGGTCACGCGAGTCGAGGTGGACGTCGTCGTGGTAGCGATAACGGACGCCGAGATGAGCACGTGACACCACCACCACCCTGTCTATATTAGGGTTACGCGAGTCGAGGCGGACGTCATCGCGGTAGCGACGACGGACGCCGAGACGAGCACGTGACACCACCGCCACCCTGTCTAACTTAGGGTTATGCGAGTCGAGGCGGACGTCGTCGCGGTAGCGACGATGGAGGCCGAGACGAGCACGTGACACCACCGCCACCCTGTTTATCCTAGGGTTACGCGAGTCGAGGCGGACGTCGTTGCGGTAGCGACGACAGACGCCTAGACGAGCACGTGACACCACTGCCACCCTGGCTATCTTAGGGTTATGCGAGTCGAGGCGGACGTCGTCGCGGTAGCGACGGCGGACGCCGAGACGAGCACGTGACACCACCGCCACCCTGTCTATCTTAGGGTTACGCGAGTCGAGGCGGACATCGTCGCGGTAGTGACGACGGACGCCGAGACGAGCACGTGACACCACTGCCACCCTGTCTAACTTTGGGTTGCGCGAGTCGAGGCGGACGTCGTCGCGGTAGCGACGACGGACGCCGAGACGAGCACGTGACAACACTGCCACCCTGGCTAACTTAGGGTTACGCGAGTCGAGGCGGACGTCGTCGCGGTAGCGACGACGGACGCCAAGACGAGCACGTGACACCACTGCCACCCTGTCTAACTTAGGGTTACGCGAGTCGAGGCGGACATCGTCGCGGTAGCGATGACAGACGCCGACACGAGCACGTGACACCACCGCCACCCTGTCTAACTTAGGGTTAAGCGAGTCGAGGCGGACGTCGAGACGAGCACGTGACACCACTGCCACCCTGTCTAACTTAGGGTTACGCGAGTCGAGGAAGATGTCTTCGCGGTAGCGACGACGGACGCCGAGACGAGCACGCGGCACCGCTGCCACCCTGTCTTAGGGTCACGCGAGTCGAGGTGGACGTCGTCGTGGTAGCGACGACGGACGCCGAGATGAGCACGTGATACCACCACCACCCTGTCTATCTTAGGGTTACGCGAGTCGAGGCGGACGTCATCGCGGTAGCGACGACGGACGCCGAGACGAGCACGTGAGAACACCGCCACCCTGTCTATCTTAGGGTTACGCGAGTCGAGGTGGACATCGTCGCGGTAGTGACGACGGACGCCAAGACGAGCACGTGACACCACTGCCACCCTGTCTAACTTTGGGTTACGCGAGTCGAGGCGGACGTCGTCGCGGTAGCGACGACGGACGCCGAGACGAGCACGTGACAACACTGCCACCCTGGCTAACTTAGGGCTACGCGAGTCGAGGCGGACGTCGTCGCGGTAGCGACGACGGACGCCGACACGAGCACGTGACACCACCGCCACCCTGTCTAACTTAGGGTTACGCGAGTCGAGGCGGACATCGTCGCGGTAGTGACGACGGACGCCGAGACGAGCACGTGACACCACTGCCACCCTGTCTAACTTTGGGTTACGCGAGTCGAGGCGGACGTCGTCGCGGTAGCGACGACGGACGCCGAGACGAGCACGTGACAACACTGCCACCCTGGCTAACTTAGGGTTACGCGAGTCGAGGCGGACGTCGTCGCGGTAGCGACGACGGACGCCAAGACGAGCACGTGACACCACTGCCACCCTGACTAACTTAGGGTTACGCGAGTCGAGGCGGACATCGTCGCGGTAGCGATGACAGACGCCGACACGAGCACGTGACACCACCGCCACCCTGTCTAACTTAGGGTTAAGCGAGTCGAGGCGGACGTCGAGACGAGCATGTGACACCACTGCCACCCTGTCTAACTTAGGGTTACGTGAGTGGAGGAAGATGTCTTCGCGGTAGCGACGACGGACGCCGAGACGAGCACGTGGCACCGCTGCCACCCTGTCTTAGGGTCACGCGAGTCGAGGTGGACGTCGTCGTGGTAGCGACGACGGACGCCGAGATGAGCACGTGACACCACCACCACCCTGTCTATATTAGGGTTACGCGAGTCGAGGCGGACGTCATCGCGGTAGAGACGACGGACGCCGAGACGAGCACGTGAGAACACCGCCACCCTGTCTATCTTAGGGTTACGCGAGTCGAGGCAGACATCGTCGCGGTAGTGACGACGGACGCCGAGACGAGCACGTGACAACACTGCCACCCTGGCTAACTTAGGGTTACGCGAGTCGAGGCGGACGTCGTCGCGGTAGCGACGACGGACGCCGACACGAGCACGTGACACCACCGCCACCCTGTCTAACTTAGGGTTACGCGTGTTGAGGCGGACGTCGAGACGAGCACGTGACACCACTGCCACCCTGTCTAACTTAGGGTTACGCCAGTCGAGGGGGACGTCTTCGCGGTAGCGACGACGGACGCCGAGACGAGCACGTGGCACCGCTGCCACCCTGTCTTAGGGTCACGCGAGTCGAGGTGGACGTCGTCGTGGTAGCGACGACGGACGCCGAGATGAGCACGTGACACCACCACCACCCTGTCTATCTTAGGGTTACGCGAGTCGAGGCGGACGTCATCGCGGTAGCGACGACGGACGCCGAGACGAGCACGTGAGAACACCGCCACCCTGTCTATCTTAGGGTTACGCGAGTCGAGGCAGACATCGTCGCGGTAGTGACGACGGACGCCGAGACGAGCACGTGACACCACTGCCACCCTGTCTAACTTTGGGTTACGCGAGTCGAGGCGGACGTCGTCGCGGTAGCGACGACGGACGCCGACACGAGCACGTGACACCACCGCCACCCTGTCTAACTTAGGGTTACGCGTGTTGAGGCGGACGTCGAGACGAGCACGTGACACCACTGCCACCCTGTCTAACTTAGGGTTACGCCAGTCGAGGGGGACGTCTTCGCGGTAGCGACGACGGACGCCGAGACGAGCACGTGGCACCGCTGCCACCCTGTCTTAGGGTCACGCGAGTCGAGGTGGACGTCGTCGTGGTAGCGACGACGGACGCCGAGATGAGCACGTGACACCACCACCACCCTGTCTATCTTAGGGTTACGCGAGTCGAGGCGGACGTCATCGCGGTAGCGACGACGGACGCCGAGACGAGCACGTGAGAACACCGCCACCCTGTCTATCTTAGGGTTACGCGAGTCGAGGCAGACATCGTCGCGGTAGTGACGACGGACGCCGAGACGAGCACGTGACACCACTGCCACCCTGTCTAACTTTGGGTTACGCGAGTCGAGGCGGACGTCGTCGCGGTAGCGACGACGGACGCCGAGACGAGCACGTGACAACACTGCCACCCTGGCTAACTTAGGGTTACGCGAGTCGAGGCGGACGTCGTCGCGGTAGCGACGACGGACGCCGACACTAGCACGTGACACCACCGCCACCCTGTCTAACTTAGGGTTACGCGAGTTGAGGCGGACGTCGAGACGAGCACGTGACACCACTGCCACCCTGTCTAACTTAGGGTTACGCAAGTCGAGCGGGACGTCTTCGCGGTAGCGACGACGGACGCCGAGACGAGCACGTGGCACCGCTGCCACCCTGTCTTAGGGTCACGCGAGTCGTGGTGGACGTCGTCGTGGTAGCGACGACGGACGCCGAGATGAGCACGTGACACCACTACCACCCAGTCTATCTTAGCGTTACGCGAGTCGAGCCGAACGTCGTCGCTGTAGCGACGACGGACGCCGAGGCGAGCACATGACACCACCGCCACCCTGTATATCTTAGCGTTACGCGAGTCGAGGCGGACGTCGTCGCGGTAGCTACGACGGACGCCGAGACGAGCACGTGACACCACCGCCACCCTGTCTAACTTAGGGTTATGCGAGTCGAGGCGGACGTCGTCGCGGTAGCGACGACGGACGCCGAGACGAGCACGTGACACCACCGCCACCCTTTCTAACTTAGGGTTACGCGTGTCGAGTCGGACGTCGTCGCGGTAGCGACGACGGACGCCGACACGAGCATGTGACACCACCGCCACCCTGTCTAACTTAGGGTTACGCGAGTTGAGGCGGACGTCGAGACGAGCACGTGACACCACTGCCACCCTGTCTAACTTAGGGTTACGCAAGTCGAGGGGGACGTCTTCGCGGTAGCGACGACGGACGCCGAGACGAGCACGTGGCACCGCTGCCACCCTGTCTTAGGGTCACGCGAGTCGAGGTGGACGTCGTCGTGGTAGCGACGACGGACGCCGAGATGAGCACGTGACACCACCACCACCCTGTCTATCTTAGCGTTACGCGAGTCGAGCCGAACGTCGTCGCTGTAGCGACGACGGACGCCGAGGCGAGCACGTGACACCACCGCCACCCTGTATATCTTAGCGTTACGCGAGTCGAGGCGGACGTCGTCGCGGTAGCTACGACGGACGCCGAGACGAGCACGTGACACCACCGCCACCCTGTCTAACTTAGGGTTAAGCGAGTCGAGGCGGACGTCATCGCGGTAGCGACGACGGACGCCGAGACGAGCACGTGACAACACCGCCACCCTGTCTATCTTAGGGTTACGCGAGTCGAGGCGGACATCGTCGCGGTAGCGACGACGGACGCCGAGACGAGCACGTGACACCAATGCCTCCCTGTCTAACTTAGGGTTACGCGAGTCGAGGCGGACGTCGTCGCGGTAGCGACGACGGACGCCGAGACGAGCACGTGACAACACTGCCACCCTGGCTAACTTAGGGTTACGCGAGTCGAGGCAGACGTCGTCGCGGTAGCGACGACGGACGCCGAGACGAGCACGTGACACCACTGCCACCCTGTCTAACTTAGGGTTACGCGAGTCGAGGCGGACGTCGTCGCGGTAGCGACGACGGACGCCGAGACGAGCACGTGACACCACCGCCACCCTGTCTAACTTAGGGTTAGGCGAGTCGAGGCGGACGTCGTCGCGGTAGCGACGACGGACGCCGAGACGAGCACGTGACACCACCGCCACCCTGTCTAACTTAGGGTTACGCGAGTCGAGGCGGACGTCGTCGCGGTAGCGACGACGGACGCCGAGACGAGCACGTGACACCACCGCCACCCTGTCTAACTTAGGGTTACGCGTGTCGAGTCGGACGTCGTCGCGGTAGCGACGACGGACGCCGACACGAGCACGTGACACCACCGCCACCCTGTCTAACTTAGGGTTACGTGAGTTGAGGCGGACGTCGAGACGAGCACGTGACACCACTGCCACCCTGTCTAACTTAGGGTTACGCAAGTCGAGGGGGACGTCTTCGCGGTAGCGACGACGGACGCCGAGACGAGCACGTGGCACCGCTGCCACCCTGTCTTAGGGTCACGCGAGTCGAGGTGGACGTCGTCGTGGTAGCGACGACGGACGCCGAGATGAGCACGTGACACCACCACCACCCTGTCTATCTTAGCGTTACGCGAGTCGAGCCGAACGTCGTCGCTGTAGCGACGACGGACGCCGAGGCGAGCACGTGACACCACCGCCACCCTGTATATCTTAGCGTTACGCGAGTCGAGGCGGACGTCGTCGCGGTAGCTACGACGGACGCCGAGACGAGCACGTGACACCACCGCCACCCTGTCTAACTTAGGGTTAAGCGAGTCGAGGCGGACGTCATCGCGGTAGCGACGACGGACGCCGAGACGAGCACGTGACAACACCGCCACCCTGTCTATCTTAGGGTTACGCGAGTCGAGGCGGACATCGTCGCGGTAGCGACGACGGACGCCGAGACGAGCACGTGACACCAATGCCTCCCTGTCTAACTTAGGGTTACGCGAGTCGAGGCGGACGTCGTCGCGGTAGCGACGACGGACGCCGAGACGAGCACGTGACACGACCGCCACCCTGTCTAACTTAGGGTTATGCGAGTCGAGGCGGACGTCGTCGCGGTAGGGACGACGGACGCCGAGACGAGCACGTGACACCACTGCCACCCTGTCTAACTTAGGGTTACGCGAGTCGAGGAAGATGTCTTCGCGGTAGCGACGACGGACGCCGAGACGAGCACGCGGCACCGCTGCCACCCTGTCTTAGGGTCACGCGAGTCGAGGTGGACGTCGTCGTGGTAGCGACGACGGACGCCGAGATGAGCACGTGATACCACCACCACCCTGTCTATCTTAGGGTTACGCGAGTCGAGGCGGACGTCATCGCGGTAGCGACGACGGACGCCGAGACGAGCACGTGAGAACACCGCCACCCTGTCTATCTTAGGGTTACGCGAGTCGAGGCGGACATCGTCGCGGTAGTTACGACGGACGCCGAGACGAGCACGTGACACCACTGCCACCCTGTCTAACTTTGGGTTACGCGAGTCGAGGCGGACGTCATCGCGGTAGCGACGACGGACGCCGAGACGAGCACGTGACAACACTGCCACCCTGGCTAACTTAGGGTTACGCGAGTCGAGGCGGACGTCGTCGCGGTAGCGACGACGGACGCCGAGACGAGCACGTGACACCACCGCCACCCTGTCTAACTTAGGGTTACGCGTGTCGAGTCGGACGTCGTCGCGGTAGCGACGACGGACGCCGACACGAGCACGTGACACCACCGCCACCCTGTCTAACTTAGGGTTACGCGAGTTGAGGCGGACGTCGAGTCGAGCACGTGACACCACTGCCACCCTGTCTAACTTAGGGTTACGCAAGTCGAGGGGGACGTCTTCGCGGTAGCGACGACGGACGCCGAGACGAGCACGTGGCACCGCTGCCACCCTGTCTTAGGGTCACGCGAGTCGAGGTGGACGTCGTCGTGGTAGCGACGACGGACGCCGAGATGAGCACGTGACACCACCACCACCCTGTCTATCTTAGCGTTACGCGAGTCGAGCCGAACGTCGTCGCTGTAGCGACGACGGACGCCGAGGCGAGCACGTGACACCACCGCCACCCTGTGTATCTTAGGGTTACGCGAGTCGAGGCGGACATCGTCGCGGTAGCGACGACGGACGCCGAGACGAGCACGTGACACCAATGCCTCCCTGTCTAACTTAGGGTTACGCGAGTCGAGGCGGACGTCGTCGCGGTAGCGACGACGGACGCCGAGACGAGCACGTGACAACACTGCCACCCTGGCTAACTTAGGGTTACGCGAGTCGAGGCAGACGTCGTCGCGGTAGCGACGACGGACGCCGAGGCGAGCACGTGACACCACTGCCACCCTGTCTAACTTAGGGTTAGGCGAGTCGAGGCGGACGTCGTCGCGGTAGCGACGACGGACGCCGAGACGAGCACGTGACACGACCGCCACCCTGTCTAACTTAGGGTTATGCGAGTCGAGGCGGACGTCGTCGCGGTAGGGACGACGGACGCCGAGACGAGCACGTGACACCACCGCCACCCTGTCTAACTTAAAGTTACGCGTGTCGAGTCGGACGTCGTCGCGGTAGCGACGACGGACGCCGACATGAGCACGTGACACCACCGCCACCCTGTCTAACTTAGGGTTACGCGAGTCGAGGCGAACGTCATCGCGGTAGCGACGACGGACGCCGAGACGAGCACGTGAGAACACCGCCACCCTGTCTAACTTAGGGTTAGGCGAGTCGAGGCGGACGTCGTCGCGGTAGCGACGACGGACGCCGAGACGAGCACGTGACACCACCGCCACCCTGTCTAACTTAGGGTTACGCGTGTCGAGTCGGACGTCGTCGCGGTAGCGACGACGGACGCCGACACGAGCACGTGACACCACCGCCACCCTGTCTAACTTAGGGTTACGTGAGTTGAGGCGGACGTCGAGACGAGCACGTGACACCACTGCCACCCTGTCTAACTTAGGGTTACGCAAGTCGAGGGGGACGTCTTCGCGGTAGCGACGACGGACGCCGAGACGAGCACGTGGCACCGCTGCCACCCTGTCTTAGGGTCACGCGAGTCGAGGTGGACGTCGTCGTGGTAGCGACGACGGACGCCGAGATGAGCACGTGACACCACCACCACCCTGTCTATCTTAGCGTTACGCGAGTCGAGCCGAACGTCGTCGCTGTAGCGACGACGGACGCCGAGGCGAGCACGTGACACCACCGCCACCCTGTATATCTTAGCGTTACGCGAGTCGAGGCGGACGTCGTCGCGGTAGCTACGACGGACGCCGAGACGAGCACGTGACACCACCGCCACCCTGTCTAACTTAGGGTTAAGCGAGTCGAGGCGGACGTCATCGCGGTAGCGACGACGGACGCCGAGACGAGCACGTGACAACACCGCCACCCTGTCTATCTTAGGGTTACGCGAGTCGAGGCGGACATCGTCGCGGTAGCGACGACGGACACCGAGACGAGCACGTGACACCAATGCCTCCCTGTCTAACTTAGGGTTACGCGAGTCGAGGCGGACGTCGTCGCGGTAGCGACGACGGACGCCGAGACGAGCACGTGACACGACCGCCACCCTGTCTAACTTAGGGTTATGCGAGTCGAGGCGGACGTCGTCGCGGTAGGGACGACGGACGCCGAGACGAGCACGTGACACCACTGCCACCCTGTCTAACTTAGGGTTACGCGAGTCGAGGAAGATGTCTTCGCGGTAGCGACGACGGACGCCGAGACGAGCACGCGGCACCGCTGCCACCCTGTCTTAGGGTCACGCGAGTCGAGGTGGACGTCGTCGTGGTAGCGACGACGGACGCCGAGATGAGCACGTGATACCACCACCACCCTGTCTATCTTAGGGTTACGCGAGTCGAGGCGGACGTCATCGCGGTAGCGACGACGGACGCCGAGACGAGCACGTGAGAACACCGCCACCCTGTCTATCTTAGGGTTACGCGAGTCGAGGCGGACATCGTCGCGGTAGTGACGACGGACGCCGAGACGAGCACGTGACACCAC
Source organism: Elymus sibiricus (assembly GCA_039707655.1). Lineage (NCBI taxonomy): Eukaryota > Viridiplantae > Streptophyta > Magnoliopsida > Poales > Poaceae > Elymus > Elymus sibiricus. The sequence goes on along the minus strand of CM077676.1, from coordinate 192,048,539 downwards.
TGCCACCCTGGCTAACTTAGGGTTACGCGAGTCGAGGCGGACGTCGTCGCGGTAGCGACGACGGACGCCGAGACGAGCACGTGACACCACCGCCACCCTGTCTAACTTAGGGTTACGCGTGTCGAGTCGGACGTCGTCGCGGTAGCGACGACGGACGCCGACACGAGCACGTGACACCACCGCCACCCTGTCTAACTTAGGGTTACGCGAGTTGAGGCGGACGTCGAGTCGAGCACGTGACACCACTGCCACCCTGTCTAACTTAGGGTTACGCAAGTCGAGGGGGACGTCTTCGCGGTAGCGACGACGGACGCCGAGACGAGCACGTGGCACCGCTGCCACCCTGTCTTAGGGTCACGCGAGTCGAGGTGGACGTCGTCGTGGTAGCGACGACGGACGCCGAGATGAGCACGTGACACCACCACCACCCTGTCTATCTTAGCGTTACGCGAGTCGAGCCGAACGTCGTCGCTGTAGCGACGACGGACGCCGAGGCGAGCACGTGACACCACCGCCACCCTGTGTATCTTAGGGTTACGCGAGTCGAGGCGGACATCGTCGCGGTAGCGACGACGGACGCCGAGACGAGCACGTGACACCAATGCCTCCCTGTCTAACTTAGGGTTACGCGAGTCGAGGCGGACGTCGTCGCGGTAGCGACGACGGACGCCGAGACGAGCACGTGACAACACTGCCACCCTGGCTAACTTAGGGTTACGCGAGTCGAGGCAGACGTCGTCGCGGTAGCGACGACGGACGCCGAGGCGAGCACGTGACACCACTGCCACCCTGTCTAACTTAGGGTTACGCGAGTCGAGGCGGACGTCGTCGCGGTAGCGACGACGGACGCCGAGACGAGCACGTGACACGACCGCCACCCTGTCTAACTTAGGGTTATGCGAGTCGAGGCGGACGTCGTCGCGGTAGGGACGACGGACGCCGAGACGAGCACGTGACACCACCGCCACCCTGTCTAACTTAAAGTTACGCGTGTCGAGTCGGACGTCGTCGCGGTAGCGACGACGGACGCCGACATGAGCACGTGACACCACCGCCACCCTGTCTAACTTAGGGTTACGCGAGTCGAGGCGGACGTCATCGCGGTAGCGACGACGGACGCCGAGACGAGCACGTGAGAACACCGCCACCCTGTCTATCTTAGGGTTACGCGAGTCGAGGCAGACATCGTCGCGGTAGTGACGACGGACGCCGAGACGAGCACGTGACACCACTGCCACCCTGTCTAACTTTGGGTTACGCGAGTCGAGGCGGACGTCGTCGCGGTAGCGACGACGGACGCCGAGACGAGCACGTGACAACACTGCCACCCTGGCTAACTTAGGGTTGCGCGAGTCGAGGCGGACGTCGTCGCGGTAGCGACGACGGACGCCGACACGAGCACGTGACACCACCGCCACCCTGTCTAACTTAGGGTTACGCGAGTTGAGGCGGACGTTGAGACGAGCACGTGACACCACTGCCACCCTGTCTAACTTAGGGTTACGCAAGTCGAGGGGGACGTCTTCGCGGTAGCGACGACGGACGCCGAGACGAGCACGTGGCACCGCTGCCACCCTGTCTTAGGGTCACGCGAGTCGAGGTGGACGTCGTCGTGGTAGCGACGACGGACGCCGAGACGAGCACGTGACACCACCACCACCCTGTCTATCTTAGGGTTACGCGAGTCGAGGCAGATATCGTCGCGGTAGTGACGACGGACGCCGAGACGAGCACGTGACACCACTGCCACCCTGTCTAACTTTGGGTTACGCGAGTCGAGGCGGACGTCGTCGCGGTAGCGACGACGGACGCCGAGACGAGCACGTGACAACACTGCCACCCTGGCTAACTTAGGGTTACGCGAGTCGAGGCGGATGTCGTCGCGGTAGCGACGACGGACGCCGACACTAGCACGTGACACCACCGCCACCCTGTCTAACTTAGGGTTACGCGAGTTGAGGCGGACGTCGAGACGAGCATGTGACACCACTGCCACCCTGTCTAACTTAGGGTTACGCAAGTCGAGGGGGACGTCTTCGCGGTAGCGACGACGGACGCCGAGACGAGCACGTGGCACCGCTGCCACCCTGTCTTAGGGTCACGCGAGTCGAGGTGGACGTCGTCGTGGTAGCGACGACGGACGCCGAGATGAGCACGTGACAGCACCACCACCCTGTCTATCTTAGCATTACGCGAGTCGAGCCGAACGTCGTCGCTGTAGCGACGACGGACGCCGAGGCGAGCACGTGACACCACCGCCACCCTGTATATCTTAGCGTTACGCGAGTCGAGGCGGACGTCGTCGCGGTAGCTACGACGGACGCCAAGACGAGCACGTGACACCACCGCCACCCTGTCTAACTTAGGGTTACGCGTGTCGAGTCGGACGTCGTCGCGGTAGCGACGACGGACGCCGACACGAGCACGTGACACCACCGCCACCCTGTCTAACTTAGGGTTACGCGAGTTGAGGCGGACGTCGAGACGAGCACGTGACACCACTGCCACCCTGTCTAACTTAGGGTTACGCAAGTCGAGGGGGACGTCTTCGCGGTAGAGACGACGGACGCCGAGACGAGCACGTGGCACCGCTGCCACCCTGTCTTAGGGTCACGCGAGTCGAGGTGGACGTCGTCGTGGTAGCGACGACGGACGCCGAGATGAGCACGTGACACCACCACCACCCTGTCTATCTTAGCGTTACGCGAGTCGAGCCGAACGAAGTCGCTGTAGCGACGACGGACGCCGAGGCGAGCACGTGACACCACCGCAACCCTGTATATCTTAGCGTTACGCGAGTCGAGGCGGACGTCGTCGCGGTAGCTACGACGGACGCCGAGACGAGCACGTGACACCACCGCCACCCTGTCTAACTTAGGGTTAAGCGAGTCGAGGCGGACGTCATCGCGGTAGCGACGACGGACGCCGAGACGAGCACGTGAAAACACCGCCACCCTGTCTATCTTAGGGTTACGCGAGTCGAGGCGGACATCGTCGCGGTAGCGACGACGGACGCCGAGACGAGCACGTGACACCAATGCCTCCCTGTCTAACTTAGGGTTACGCGAGTCGAGGCGGACGTCGTCGCGGTAGCGACGACGGACGCCGAGATGAGCACGTGACAACACTGCCACCCTGGCTAACTTAGGGTTACGCGAGTCGAGGCAGACGTCGTCGCGGTAGCGAAGACGGACGCCGAGACGAGCACGTGACACCACTGCCACCCTGTCTAACTTAGGGTTACGCGAGTCGAGGCGGACGTCGTCGCGGTAGCGACGACGGACGCCGAGACGAGCACGTGACACCACCGCCACCCTGTCTAACTTAGGGTTAGGCGAGTCGAGGCGGACGTCGTCGCGGTAGCGACGACGGACGCCGAGACGAGCACGTGACACCACCGCCACCCTGTCTAACTTAGGGTTACGCGAGTCGAGGCGGACGTCGTCGCGGTAGCGACGACGGACGCCGAGACGAGCACGTGACACCACCGCCACCCTGTCTAACTTAGGGTTACGCGTGTCGAGTCGGACGTCGTCGCGGTAGCGACGACGGACGCCGACACGAGCACGTGACACCACCGCCACCCTGTCTAACTTAGGGTTACGCGAGTTGAGGCGGACCTCGAGACGAGCACGTGACACCACTGCCACCCTGTCTAACTTAGGGTTACGCAAGTCGAGGGGGACGTCTTCGCGGTAGCGACGACGGACGCCGAGACGAGCACGTGACACCAATGCCACCCTGTCTAACTTAGGGTTACGCGAGTCGAGGCGGACGTCGTCGCGGTAGCGACGACGGACGCCGAGACGAGCACGTGACACCACCGCCACCCTGTCTAACTTAGGGTTATGCGAGTCGAGGCGGACGTCGTCGCGGTAGGGACGACGGACGCCGAGACGAGCACGTGACACCACCGCCACCCTGTCTAACTTAAAGTTACGCGTGTCGAGTCGGACGTCGTCGCGGTAGCGACGACGGACGCCGACACGAGCACGTGACACCACCGCCACCCTGTCTAACTTAGGGTTACGCGAGTCGAGGCGGACGTCATCGCGGTAGCGACGACGGACGCCGAGACGAGCACGTGAGAACACCGCCACCCTGTCTATCTTAGGGTTACGCGAGTCGAGGCAGACATCGTCGCGGTAGTGACGACGGACGCCGAGACGAGCACGTGACACCACTGCCACCCTGTCTAACTTTGGGTTACGCGAGTCGAGGCGGACGTCGTCGCGGTAGCGACGACGGACGCCGAGACGAGCACGTGACAACACTGCCACCCTGGCTAACTTAGGGTTACGCGAGTCGAGGCGGACGTCGTCGCGGTAGCGACGACGGACGCCGACACGAGCATGTGACACCACCGCCACCCTGTCTAACTTAGGGTTACGCGAGTTGAGGCGGACGTTGAGACGAGCACGTGACACCACTGCCACCCTGTCTAACTTAGGGTTACGCAAGTCGAGGGGGACGTCTTCGCGGTAGCGACGACGGACGCCGAGACGAGCACGTGGCACCGCTGCCACCCTGTCTTAGGGTCACGCGAGTCGAGGTGGACGTCGTCGTGGTAGCGACGACGGACGCCGAGACGAGCACGTGACACCACCACCACCCTGTCTATCTTAGGGTTACGCGAGTCGAGGAAGATATCGTCGCGGTAGTGACGACGGACGCCGAGACGAGCACGTGACACCACTGCCACCCTGTCTAACTTTGGGTTACGCGAGTCGAGGCGGACGTCGTCGCGGTAGCGACGACGGACGCCGAGACGAGCACGTGACAACACTGCCACCCTGGCTAACTTAGGGTTACGCGAGTCGAGGCGGATGTCGTCGCGGTAGCGACGACGGACGCCGACACTAGCACGTGACACCACCGCCACCCTGTCTAACTTAGGGTTACGCGAGTTGAGGCGGACGTCGAGACGAGCATGTGACACCACTGCCACCCTGTCTAACTTAGGGTTACGCAAGTCGAGGGGGACGTCTTCGCGGTGGCGACGACGGACGCCGAGACGAGCACGTGGCACCGCTGCCACCCTATCTTAGGGTCACGCGAGTCGAGGTGGACGTCGTCGTGGTAGCGACGACGGACGCCGAGATGAGCACGTGACAGCACCACCACCCTGTCTATCTTAGCGTTACGCGAGTCGAGCCGAACGTCGTCGCTGTAGCGACGACGGACGCCGAGGCGAGCACGTGACACCACCGCCACCCTGTATATCTTAGCGTTACGCGAGTCGAGGCGGACGTCGTCGCGGTAGCTACGACGGACGCCAAGACGAGCACGTGACACCACCGCCACCCTGTCTAACTTAGGGTTACGCGTGTCGAGTCGGACGTCGTCGCGGTAGCGACGACGGACGCCGACACGAGCACGTGACACCACCGCCACCCTGTCTAACTTAGGGTTACGCGAGTTGAGGCGGACGTCGAGACGAGCACGTGACACCACTGCCACCCTGTCTAACTTAGGGTTACGCAAGTCGAGGGGGACGTCTTCGCGGTAGAGACGACGGACGCCGAGACGAGCACGTGGCACCGCTGCCACCCTGTCTTAGGGTCACGCGAGTCGAGGTGGACGTCGTCGTGGTAGCGACGACGGACGCCGAGATGAGCACGTGACACCACCACCACCCTGTCTATCTTAGCGTTACGCGAGTCGAGCCGAACGAAGTCGCTGTAGCGACGACGGACGCCGAGGCGAGCACGTGACACCACCGCAACCCTGTATATCTTAGCGTTACGCGAGTCGAGGCGGACGTCGTCGCGGTAGCTACGACGGACGCCGAGACGAGCACGTGACACCACCGCCACCCTGTCTAACTTAGGGTTAAGCGAGTCGAGGCGGACGTCATCGCGGTAGCGACGACGGACGCCGAGACGAGCACGTGAAAACACCGCCACCCTGTCTATCTTAGGGTTACGCGAGTCGAGGCGGACATCGTCGCGGTAGCGACGACGGACGCCGAGACGAGCACGTGACACCAATGCCTCCCTGTCTAACTTAGGGTTACGCGAGTCGAGGCGGACGTCGTCGCGGTAGCGACGACGGACGCCGAGATGAGCACGTGACAACACTGCCACCCTGGCTAACTTAGGGTTACGCGAGTCGAGGCAGACGTCGTCGCGGTAGCGAAGACGGACGCCGAGACGAGCACGTGACACCACTGCCACCCTGTCTAACTTAGGGTTACGCGAGTCGAGGCGGACGTCGTCGCGGTAGCGACGACGGACGCCGAGACGAGCACGTGACACCACCGCCACCCTGTCTAACTTAGGGTTAGGCGAGTCGAGGCGGACGTCGTCGCGGTAGCGACGACGGACGCCGAGACGAGCACGTGACACCACCGCCACCCTGTCTAACTTAGGGTTACGCGAGTCGAGGCGGACGTCGTCGCGGTAGCGACGACGGACGCCGAGACGAGCACGTGACACCACCGCCACCCTGTCTAACTTAGGGTTACGCGTGTCGAGTCGGACGTCGTCGCGGTAGCGACGACGGACGCCGACACGAGCACGTGACACCACCGCCACCCTGTCTAACTTAGGGTTACGCGAGTTGAGGCGGACCTCGAGACGAGCACGTGACACCACTGCCACCCTGTCTAACTTAGGGTTACGCAAGTCGAGGGGGACGTCTTCGCGGTAGCGACGACGGACGCCGAGACGAGCACGTGACACCAATGCCACCCTGTCTAACTTAGGGTTACGCGAGTCGAGGCGGACGTCGTCGCGGTAGCGACGACGGACGCCGAGACGAGCACGTGACACCACCGCCACCCTGTCTAACTTAGGGTTATGCGAGTCGAGGCGGACGTCGTCGCGGTAGGGACGACGGACGCCGAGACGAGCACGTGACACCACCGCCACCCTGTCTAACTTAAAGTTACGCGTGTCGAGTCGGACGTCGTCGCGGTAGCGACGACGGACGCCGACACGAGCACGTGACACCACCGCCACCCTGTCTAACTTAGGGTTACGCGAGTCGAGGCGGACGTCATCGCGGTAGCGACGACGGACGCCGAGACGAGCACGTGAGAACACCGCCACCCTGTCTATCTTAGGGTTACGCGAGTCGAGGCAGACATCGTCGCGGTAGTGACGACGGACGCCGAGACGAGCACGTGACACCACTGCCACCCTGTCTAACTTTGGGTTACGCGAGTCGAGGCGGACGTCGTCGCGGTAGCGACGACGGACGCCGAGACGAGCACGTGACAACACTGCCACCCTGGCTAACTTAGGGTTACGCGAGTCGAGGCGGACGTCGTCGCGGTAGCGACGACGGACGCCGACACGAGCACGTGACACCACCGCCACCCTGTCTAACTTAGGGTTACGCGAGTTGAGGCGGACGTTGAGACGAGCACGTGACACCACTGCCACCCTGTCTAACTTAGGGTTACGCAAGTCGAGGGGGACGTCTTCGCGGTAGCGACGACGGACGCCGAGACGAGCACGTGGCACCGCTGCCACCCTGTCTTAGGGTCACGCGAGTCGAGGTGGACGTCGTCGTGGTAGCGACGACGGACGCCGAGACGAGCACGTGACACCACCACCACCCTGTCTATCTTAGGGTTACGCGAGTCGAGGAAGATATCGTCGCGGTAGTGACGACGGACGCCGAGACGAGCACGTGACACCACTGCCACCCTGTCTAACTTTGGGTTACGCGAGTCGAGGCGGACGTCGTCGCGGTAGCGACGACGGACGCCGAGACGAGCACGTGACAACACTGCCACCCTGGCTAACTTAGGGTTACGCGAGTCGAGGCGGATGTCGTCGCGGTAGCGACGACGGACGCCGACACTAGCACGTGACACCACCGCCACCCTGTCTAACTTAGGGTTACGCGAGTTGAGGCGGACGTCGAGACGAGCATGTGACACCACTGCCACCCTGTCTAACTTAGGGTTACGCAAGTCGAGGGGGACGTCTTCGCGGTGGCGACGACGGACGCCGAGACGAGCACGTGGCACCGCTGCCACCCTATCTTAGGGTCACGCGAGTCGAGGTGGACGTCGTCGTGGTAGCGACGACGGACGCCGAGATGAGCACGTGACAGCACCACCACCCTGTCTATCTTAGCGTTACGCGAGTCGAGCCGAACGTCGTCGCTGTAGCGACGACGGACGCCGAGGCGAGCACGTGACACCACCGCCACCCTGTATATCTTAGCGTTACGCGAGTCGAGGCGGACGTCGTCGCGGTAGCTACGACGGACGCCAAGACGAGCACGTGACACCACCGCCACCCTGTCTAACTTAGGGTTACGCGTGTCGAGTCGGACGTCGTCGCGGTAGCGACGACGGACGCCGACACGAGCACGTGACACCACCGCCACCCTGTCTAACTTAGGGTTACGCGAGTTGAGGCGGACGTCGAGACGAGCACGTGACACCACTGCCACCCTGTCTAACTTAGGGTTACGCAAGTCGAGGGGGACGTCTTCGCGGTAGAGACGACGGACGCCGAGACGAGCACGTGGCACCGCTGCCACCCTGTCTTAGGGTCACGCGAGTCGAGGTGGACGTCGTCGTGGTAGCGACGACGGACGCCGAGATGAGCACGTGACACCACCACCACCCTGTCTATCTTAGCGTTACGCGAGTCGAGCCGAACGAAGTCGCTGTAGCGACGACGGACGCCGAGGCGAGCACGTGACACCACCGCAACCCTGTATATCTTAGCGTTACGCGAGTCGAGGCGGACGTCGTCGCGGTAGCTACGACGGACGCCGAGACGAGCACGTGACACCACCGCCACCCTGTCTAACTTAGGGTTAAGCGAGTCGAGGCGGACGTCATCGCGGTAGCGACGACGGACGCCGAGACGAGCACGTGAAAACACCGCCACCCTGTCTATCTTAGGGTTACGCGAGTCGAGGCGGACATCGTCGCGGTAGCGACGACGGACGCCGAGACGAGCACGTGACACCAATGCCTCCCTGTCTAACTTAGGGTTACGCGAGTCGAGGCGGACGTCGTCGCGGTAGCGACGACGGACGCCGAGATGAGCACGTGACAACACTGCCACCCTGGCTAACTTAGGGTTACGCGAGTCGAGGCAGACGTCGTCGCGGTAGCGAAGACGGACGCCGAGACGAGCACGTGACACCACTGCCACCCTGTCTAACTTAGGGTTACGCGAGTCGAGGCGGACGTCGTCGCGGTAGCGACGACGGACGCCGAGACGAGCACGTGACACCACCGCCACCCTGTCTAACTTAGGGTTAGGCGAGTCGAGGCGGACGTCGTCGCGGTAGCGACGACGGACGCCGAGACGAGCACGTGACACCACCGCCACCCTGTCTAACTTAGGGTTACGCGAGTCGAGGCGGACGTCGTCGCGGTAGCGACGACGGACGCCGAGACGAGCACGTGACACCACCGCCACCCTGTCTAACTTAGGGTTACGCGTGTCGAGTCGGACGTCGTCGCGGTAGCGACGACGGACGCCGACACGAGCACGTGACACCACCGCCACCCTGTCTAACTTAGGGTTACGCGAGTTGAGGCGGACCTCGAGACGAGCACGTGACACCACTGCCACCCTGTCTAACTTAGGGTTACGCAAGTCGAGGGGGACGTCTTCGCGGTAGCGACGACGGACGCCGAGACGAGCACGTGACACCAATGCCACCCTGTCTAACTTAGGGTTACGCGAGTCGAGGCGGACGTCGTCGCGGTAGCGACGACGGACGCCGAGACGAGCACGTGACACCACCGCCACCCTGTCTAACTTAGGGTTATGCGAGTCGAGGCGGACGTCGTCGCGGTAGGGACGACGGACGCCGAGACGAGCACGTGACACCACCGCCACCCTGTCTAACTTAAAGTTACGCGTGTCGAGTCGGACGTCGTCGCGGTAGCGACGACGGACGCCGACACGAGCACGTGACACCACCGCCACCCTGTCTAACTTAGGGTTACGCGAGTCGAGGCGGACGTCATCGCGGTAGCGACGACGGACGCCGAGACGAGCACGTGAGAACACCGCCACCCTGTCTATCTTAGGGTTACGCGAGTCGAGGCAGACATCGTCGCGGTAGTGACGACGGACGCCGAGACGAGCACGTGACACCACTGCCACCCTGTCTAACTTTGGGTTACGCGAGTCGAGGCGGACGTCGTCGCGGTAGCGACGACGGACGCCGAGACGAGCACGTGACAACACTGCCACCCTGGCTAACTTAGGGTTACGCGAGTCGAGGCGGACGTCGTCGCGGTAGCGACGACGGACGCCGACACGAGCACGTGACACCACCGCCACCCTGTCTAACTTAGGGTTACGCGAGTTGAGGCGGACGTTGAGACGAGCACGTGACACCACTGCCACCCTGTCTAACTTAGGGTTACGCAAGTCGAGGGGGACGTCTTCGCGGTAGCGACGACGGACGCCGAGACGAGCACGTGGCACCGCTGCCACCCTGTCTTAGGGTCACGCGAGTCGAGGTGGACGTCGTCGTGGTAGCGACGACGGACGCCGAGACGAGCACGTGACACCACCACCACCCTGTCTATCTTAGGGTTACGCGAGTCGAGGAAGATATCGTCGCGGTAGTGACGACGGACGCCGAGACGAGCACGTGACACCACTGCCACCCTGTCTAACTTTGGGTTACGCGAGTCGAGGCGGACGTCGTCGCGGTAGCGACGACGGACGCCGAGACGAGCACGTGACAACACTGCCACCCTGGCTAACTTAGGGTTACGCGAGTCGAGGCGGATGTCGTCGCGGTAGCGACGACGGACGCCGACACTAGCACGTGACACCACCGCCACCCTGTCTAACTTAGGGTTACGCGAGTTGAGGCGGACGTCGAGACGAGCATGTGACACCACTGCCACCCTGTCTAACTTAGGGTTACGCAAGTCGAGGGGGACGTCTTCGCGGTGGCGACGACGGACGCCGAGACGAGCACGTGGCACCGCTGCCACCCTATCTTAGGGTCACGCGAGTCGAGGTGGACGTCGTCGTGGTAGCGACGACGGACGCCGAGATGAGCACGTGACAGCACCACCACCCTGTCTATCTTAGCGTTACGCGAGTCGAGCCGAACGTCGTCGCTGTAGCGACGACGGACGCCGAGGCGAGCACGTGACACCACCGCCACCCTGTATATCTTAGCGTTACGCGAGTCGAGGCGGACGTCGTCGCGGTAGCTACGACGGACGCCAAGACGAGCACGTGACACCACCGCCACCCTGTCTAACTTAGGGTTACGCGTGTCGAGTCGGACGTCGTCGCGGTAGCGACGACGGACGCCGACACGAGCACGTGACACCACCGCCACCCTGTCTAACTTAGGGTTACGCGAGTTGAGGCGGACGTCGAGACGAGCACGTGACACCACTGCCACCCTGTCTAACTTAGGGTTACGCAAGTCGAGGGGGACGTCTTCGCGGTAGAGACGACGGACGCCGAGACGAGCACGTGGCACCGCTGCCACCCTGTCTTAGGGTCACGCGAGTCGAGGTGGACGTCGTCGTGGTAGCGACGACGGACGCCGAGATGAGCACGTGACACCACCACCACCCTGTCTATCTTAGCGTTACGCGAGTCGAGCCGAACGTCGTCGCTGTAGCGACGACGGACGCCGAGGCGAGCACGTGACACCACCGCAACCCTGTATATCTTAGCGTTACGCGAGTCGAGGCGGACGTCGTCGCGGTAGCTACGACGGACGCCGAGACGAGCACGTGACACCACCGCCACCCTGTCTAACTTAGGGTTAAGCGAGTCGAGGCGGACGTCATCGCGGTAGCGACGACGGACGCCGAGACGAGCACGTGACAACACCGCCACCCTGTCTATCTTAGGGTTACGCGAGTCGAGGCGGACATCGTCGCGGTAGCGACGACGGACGCCGAGACGAGCACGTGACACCAATGCCTCCCTGTCTAACTTAGGGTTACGCGAGTCGAGGCGGACGTCGTCGCGGTAGCGACGACCGACGCCGAGATGAGCACGTGACAACACTGCCACCCTGGCTAACTTAGGGTTACGCGAGTCGAGGCAGACGTCGTCGCGGTAGCGAAGACGGACGCCGAGACGAGCACGTGACACCACTGCCACCCTGTCTAACTTAGGGTTAGGCGAGTCGAGGCGGACGTCGTCGCGGTAGCGACGACGGACGCCGAGACGAGCACGTGACACCACCGCCACCCTGTCTAACTTAGGGTTACGCGAGTCGAGGCGGACGTCGTCGCGGTAGCGACGACGGACGCCGAGACGAGCACGTGACACCACCGCCACCCTGTCTAACTTAGGGTTACGCGTGTCGAGTCGGACGTCGTCGCGGTAGCGACGACGGACGCCGACACGAGCACGTGACACCACCGCCACCCTGTCTAACTTAGGGTTACGCGAGTTGAGGCGGACGTCGAGACGAGCACGTGACACCACTGCCACCCTGTCTAACTTAGGGTTACGCAAGTCGAGGGGGACGTCTTCGCGGTAGCGACGACGGACGCCGAGACGAGCACGTGGCACCGCTGCCACCCTGTCTTAGGGTCACGCGAGTCGAGGTGGACGTCGTCGTGGTAGCGACGACGGACGCCGAGATGAGCACGTGACACCACCACCACCCTGTCTATCTTAGCGTTACGCGAGTCGAGCCGAACGTCGTCGCTGTAGCGACGACGGACGCCGAGGCGAGCACGTGACAGCACCGCCACCCTGTATATCTTAGCGTTACGCGAGTCGAGGCGGACGTCATCGCGGTAGCTACGACGGACGCCGAGACGAGCACGTGACACCACCGCCACCCCGTCTAACTTAGGGTTAAGCGAGTCGAGGCGGACGTCATCGCGGTAGCGACGACGGACGCCGAGACGAGCACGTGACAACACCGCCATCCTGTGTATCTTAGGGTTACGCGAGTCGAGGCGGACATCGTCGCGGTAGCGACGACGGACGCCGAGACGAGCACGTGACACCAATGCCTCCCTGTCTAACTTAGGGTTACGCGAGTCGAGGCGGACGTCGTCGCGGTAGCGACGACGGACGCCGAGACGAGCACGTGACAACACTGCCACCCTGGCTAACTTAGGGTTACGCGAGTCGAGGCAGACGTCGTCGCGGTAGCGACGACGGACGCCGAGGCGAGCACGTGACACCACTGCCACCCTGTCTAACTTAGGGTTACGCGAGTCGAGGCGGACGTCATCGCGGTAACGACGACGGACGCCGAGACGAGCACGTGACACCACCGCCACCCTGTCTAACTTAGGGTTAGGCGAGTCGAGGCGGACGTCGTCGCGGTAGGGACGACGGACGCCGAGACGAGCACGTGACACCACCGCCACCCTGTCTAACTTAAAGTTACGCGTGTCGAGTCGGACGTCGTCGCGGTAGCGACGATGGACGCCGACACGAGCACGTGACACCACCGCCACCCTGTCTAACTTAGGGTTACGCGAGTCGAGGCGGACGTCATCGCGGTAGCGACGACGGACGCCGAGACGAGCACGTGAGAACACCGCCACCCTGTCTATCTTAGGGTTACGCGAGTCGAGGCAGACATCGTCGCGGTAGTGACGACGGACGCCGAGACGAGCACGTGACACCACTGCCACCCTGTCTAACTTTGGGTTACGCGAGTCGAGGCGGACGTCGTCGCGGTAGCGACGACGGACGCCGAGACGAGCACGTGACAACACTGCCACCCTGACTAACTTAGGGTTACGCGAGTCGAGGCGGACGTCGTCGCGGTAGCGACGACGGACGCCGACACGAGCACGTGACACCACCGCCACCCTGTCTAACTTAGGGTTACGCGAGTTGAGGCGGACGTCGAGACGAGCACGTGACACCACTGCCACCCTGTCTAACTTAGGGTTACGCAAGTCGAGGGGGACGTCTTCGCGGTAGCGACGACGGACGCCGAGACGAGCACGTGGCACCGCTGCCACCCTGTCTTAGGGTCACGCGAGTCGAGGTGGACGTCGTCGTGGTAGCGACGACGGACGCCGAGATGAGCACGTGACACCACCACCACCCTGTCTATCTTAGGGTTACGCGAGTCGAGGCGGACGTCATCGCGGTAGCGACGACGGACGCCGAGACGAGCACGTGAGAACACCGCCACCCTGTCTATCTTAGGGTTACGCGAGTCGAGGCAGACATCGTCGCGGTAGTGACGACGGACGCCGAGACGAGCACGTGACACCACTGCCACCCTGTCTAACTTTGGTTACGCGAGTCGAGTAGGACGTCGTCGCGGTAGCGACGACGGACGCCGAGACGAGCACGTGACAACACTGCCACCCTGGCTAACTTAGGGTTACGCGAGTCGAGGCGGACGTCGTCGCGGTAGCGACGACGGACGCCGACACTAGCACGTGACACCACCGCCACCCTGTCTAACTTAGGGTTACGCGAGTTGAGGCGGACGTCGACACGAGCATGTGACACCACTGCCACCCTGTCTAACTTAGGGTTACGCAAGTCGAGGCGGACGTCATCGCGGTAGCTACGACGGACGCCGAGACGAGCACGTGACACCACCGCCACCCCGTCTAACTTAGGGTTAAGCGAGTCGAGGCGGACGTCATCGCGGTAGCGACGACGGACGCCGAGACGAGCACGTGACAACACCGCCATCCTGTGTATCTTAGGGTTACGCGAGTCGAGGCGGACATCGTCGCGGTAGCGACGACGGACGCCGAGACGAGCACGTGACACCAATGCCTCCCTGTCTAACTTAGGGTTACGCGAGTCGAGGCGGACGTCGTCGCGGTAGCGACGACGGACGCCGAGACGAGCACGTGACAACACTGCCACCCTGGCTAACTTAGGGTTACGCGAGTCGAGGCAGACGTCGTCGCGGTAGCGACGACGGACGCCGAGGCGAGCACGTGACACCACTGCCACCCTGTCTAACTTAGGTTTACGCGAGTCGAGGCGGACGTCATCGCGGTAGCGACGACGGACGCCGAGACGAGCACGTGACACCACCGCCACCCTGTCTAACTTAGGGTTAGGCGAGTCGAGGCGGACGTCGTCGCGGTAGGGACGACGGACGCCGAGACGAGCACGTGACACCACCGCCACCCTGTCTAACTTAAAGTTACGCGTGTCGAGTCGGACGTCGTCGCGGTAGCGACGATGGACGCCGACACGAGCACGTGACACCACCGCCACCCTGTCTAACTTAGGGTTACGCGAGTCGAGGCGGACGTCATCGCGGTAGCGACGACGGACGCCGAGACGAGCACGTGAGAACACCGCCACCCTGTCTATCTTAGGGTTACGCGAGTCGAGGCAGACATCGTCGCGGTAGTGACGACGGACGCCGAGACGAGCACGTGACACCACTGCCACCCTGTCTAACTTTGGGTTACGCGAGTCGAGGCGGACGTCGTCGCGGTAGCGACGACGGACGCCGAGACGAGCACGTGACAACACTGCCACCCTGACTAACTTAGGGTTACGCGAGTCGAGGCGGACGTCGTCGCGGTAGCGACGACGGACGCCGACACGAGCACGTGACACCACCGCCACCCTGTCTAACTTAGGGTTACGCGAGTTGAGGCGGACGTCGAGACGAGCACGTGACACCACTGCCACCCTGTCTAACTTAGGGTTACGCAAGTCGAGGGGGACGTCTTCGCGGTAGCGACGACGGACGCCGAGACGAGCACGTGGCACCGCTGCCACCCTGTCTTAGGGTCACGCGAGTCGAGGTGGACGTCGTCGTGGTAGCGACGACGGACGCCGAGATGAGCACGTGACACCACCACCACCCTGTCTATCTTAGGGTTACGCGAGTCGAGGCGGACGTCATCGCGGTAGCGACGACGGACGCCGAGACGAGCACGTGAGAACACCGCCACCCTGTCTATCTTAGGGTTACGCGAGTCGAGGCAGACATCGTCGCGGTAGTGACGACGGACGCCGAGACGAGCACGTGACACCACTGCCACCCTGTCTAACTTTGGTTACGCGAGTCGAGTAGGACGTCGTCGCGGTAGCGACGACGGACGCCGAGACGAGCACGTGACAACACTGCCACCCTGGCTAACTTAGGGTTACGCGAGTCGAGGCGGACGTCGTCGCGGTAGCGACGACGGACGCCGACACTAGCACGTGACACCACCGCCACCCTGTCTAACTTAGGGTTACGCGAGTTGAGGCGGACGACGACACGAGCATGTGACACCACTGCCACCCTGTCTAACTTAGGGTTACGCAAGTCGAGGGGGACGTCTTCGCGGTAGCGACGACGGACGCCGAGACGAGCACGTGGCACCGCTGCCACCCTGTCTTAGGGTCACGCGAGTCGAGGTGGACGTCGTCGTGGTAGCGACGACGGACGCCGAGATGAGCACGTGACACCACCACCACCCTGTCTATCTTAGCGTTACGCGAGTCGAGCCGAACGTCGTCGCTGTAGCGACGACGGACGCCGAGGCGAGCACGTGACACCACCGCCACCCTGTATATCTTAGCGTTACGTGAGTCGAGGCGGACGTCGTCGCGGTAGCTACGACGGACGCCGAGACGAGCACGTGACACCACCGCCACCCTGTCTAACTTAGGGTTATGCGAGTCGAGGCGGACGTCGTCGCGGTAGCGACGATGGACGCCGAGACGAGCACGTGACACCACCGCCACCCTGTCTAACTTAGGGTTACGCGTGTCGAGTCGGACGTCGTCGCGGTAGCGACGACGGACGCCGACACGAGCACGTGACACCACCGCCACCCTGTCTAACTTAGGGTTACGCGAGTTGAGGCGGACGTCGAGACGAGCACGTGACACCACTGCCACCCTGTCTAACTTAGGGTTACGCAAGTCGAGGGGGACGTCTTCGCGGTAGCGACGACGGACGCCGAGACGAGCACGTGGCACCGCTGCCACCCTGTCTTAGGGTCACGCGAGTCGAGGTGGACGTCGTCGTGGTAGCGACGACGGACACCGAGATGAGCACGTGACACCACCACCACCCTGTCTATCTTAGCGTTACGCGAGTCGAGCCGAACGTCGTCGCTGTAGCGACGACGGACGCCGAGGCGAGCACGTGACACCACCGCCACCCTGTATATCTTAGCGTTACGCGAGTCGAGGCGGACGTCGTCGCGGTAGCTACGACGGACGCCGAGACGAGCACGTGACACCACCGCCACCCTGTCTAACTTAGGGTTAAGCGAGTCGAGGCGGACGTCATCGCGGTAGCGACGACGGACGCCGAGACGAGCACGTGACAACACCGCCACCCTGTCTATCTTAGGGTTACGCGAGTCGAGGCGGACATCGTCACGGTAGCGACGACGGACGCCGAGACGAGCACGTGACACCAATGCCTCCCTGTCTAACTTAGGGTTACGCGAGTCGAGGCGGACGTCGTCGCGGTAGCGACGACGGACGCCGAGACGAGCACGTGACAACACTGCCACCCTGGCTAACTTAGGGTTACGCGAGTCGAGGCAGACGTCGTCGCGGTAGCGACGACGGACGCCGAGGCGAGCACGTGACACCACTGCCACCCTGTCTAACTTAGGGTTACGCGAGTCGAGGCGGACGTCGTCGCGGTAGCGACGACGGACGCCGAGACGAGCACGTGACACCACCGCCACCCTGTCTAACTTAGGGTTAGGCGAGTCGAGGCGGACGTCGTCGCGGTAGGGACGACGGACGCCGAGACGAGCACGTGACACCACCGCCACCCTGTCTAACTTAAAGTTACGCGTGTCGAGTCGGACGTCGTCGCGGTAGCGACGATGGACGCCGACACGAGCACGTGACACCACCGCCACCCTGTCTAACTTAGGGTTACGCGAGTCGAGGCGGACGTCATCGCGGTAGCGACGACGGACGCCGAGACGAGCACGTGAGAACACCGCCACCCTGTCTATCTTAGGGTTACGCGAGTCGAGGCAGACATCGTCACGGTAGTGACGACGGACGCCGAGACGAGCACGTGACACCACTGCCACCCTGTCTAACTTTGGGTTACGCGAGTCGAGGCGGACGTCGTCGCGGTAGCGACGACGGACGCCGAGACGAGCACGTGACAACACTGCCACCCTGACTAACTTAGGGTTACGCGAGTCGAGGCGGACGTCGTCGCGGTAGCGACGACGGACGCCGACACGAGCACGTGACACCACCGCCACCCTGTCTAACTTAGGGTTACGCGAGTTGAGGCGGACGTCGAGACGAGCACGTGACACCACTGCCACCCTGTCTAACTTAGGGTTACGCAAGTCGAGGGGGACGTCTTCGCGGTAGCGACGACGGACGCCGAGACGAGCACGTGGCACCGCTGCCACCCTGTCTTAGGGTCACGCGAGTCGAGGTGGACGTCGTCGTGGTAGCGACGACGGACGCCGAGATGAGCACGTGACACCACCACCACCCTGTCAATCTTAGGGTTACGCGAGTCGAGGCGGACGTCATCGCGGTAGCGACGACGGACGCCGAGACGAGCACGTGAGAACACCGCCACCCTGTCTATCTTAGGGTTACGCGAGTCGAGGCAGACATCGTCGCGGTAGTGACGACGGACGCCGAGACGAGCACGTGACACCACTGCCACCCTGTCTAACTTTGGGTTACGCGAGTCGAGGCGGACGTCGTCGCGGTAGCGACGACGGACGCCGAGACGAGCACGTGACAACACTGCCACCCTGGCTAACTTAGGGTTACGCGAGTCGAGGCAGACGTCGTCGCGGTAGCGACGACGGACGCCGACACTAGCACGTGACACCACCGCCACCCTGTCTAACTTAGGGTTACGCGAGTTGAGGCGGACGTCGAGACGAGCATGTGACACCACTGCCACCCTGTCTAACTTAGGGTTACGCAAGTCGAGGGGGACGTCTTCGCGGTAGCGACGACGGACGCCGAGACGAGCACGTGGCACCAATGCCTCCCTGTCTTAGGGTTACGCGAGTCAAGGCGGACGTCGTCGTGGTAGCGACGACGGACGCCGAGATGAGCACGTGACACCACCACCACCCTGTCTATCTTAGCGTTACGCGAGTCGAGCCGAACGTCGTCGCTGTAGCGACGACGGACGCCGAGGCGAGCACGTGACACCACCGCCACCCTGTATATCTTAGCGTTACGTGAGTCGAGGCGGACGTCATCGCGGTAGCTACGACGGACGCCGAGACGAGCACGTGACACCACCACCACCCTGTCTAACTTAGGGTTATGCGAGTCGAGGCGGACGTCGTCGCGGTAGCGACGACGGACGCCGAGACGAGCACGTGACACCACCGCCACCCTGTCTAACTTAGGGTTACGCGTGTCGAGTTGGACGTCGTCGCGGTAGCGACGATGGACGCCGACACGAGCACGTGACACCACCGCCACCCTGTCTAACTTAGGGTTACGCGAGTCGAGGCGGACGTCATCGCGGTAGCGACGACGGACGCCGAGACGAGCACGTGAGAACACCGCCACCCTGTCTATCTTAGGGTTACGCGAGTCGAGGCAGACATCGTCGCGGTAGTGACGACGGACGCCGAGACGAGCACGTGACACCACTGCCACCCTGTCTAACTTTGGGTTACGCGAGTCGAGGCGGACGTCGTCGCGGTAGCGACGACGGACGCCGAGACGAGCACGTGACAACACTGCCACCCTGACTAACTTAGGGTTACGCGAGTCGAGGCGGACGTCGTCGCGGTAGCGACGACGGACGCCGACACGAGCACGTGACACCACCGCCACCCTGTCTAACTTAGGGTTACGCGAGTTGAGGCGGACGTCGAGACGAGCACGTGACACCACTGCCACCCTGTCTAACTTAGGGTTACGCAAGTCGAGGGGGACGTCTTCGCGGTAGCGACGACGGACGCCGAGACGAGCACGTGGCACCGCTGCCACCCTGTCTTAGGGTCACGCGAGTCGAGGTGGACGTCGTCGTGGTAGCGACGACGGACGCCGAGATGAGCACGTGACACCACCACCACCCTGTCAATCTTAGGGTTACGCGAGTCGAGGCGGACGTCATCGCGGTAGCGACGACGGACGCCGAGACGAGCACGTGAGAACACCGCCACCCTGTCTATCTTAGGGTTACGCGAGTCGAGGCAGACATCGTCGCGGTAGTGACGACGGACTCCGAGACGAGCACGTGACACCACTGCCACCCTGTCTAACTTTGGGTTACGCGAGTCGAGGCGGACGTCGTCGCGGTAGCGACGACGGACGCCGAGACGAGCACGTGACAACACTGCCACCCTGGCTAACTTAGGGTTACGCGAGTCGAGGCAGACGTCGTCGCGGTAGCGACGACGGACGCCGACACTAGCACGTGACACCACTGCCACCCTGTCTAACTTAGGGTTACGCGAGTTGAGGCGGACGTCGAGACGAGCATGTGACACCACTGCCACCCTGTCTAACTTAGGGTTACGCAAGTCGAGCGGGACGTCTTCGCGGTAGCGACGACGGACGCTGAGACGAGCACGTGGCACCGCTGCCACCCTGTCTTAGGGTCACGCGAGTCGAGGTGGACGTCGTCGTGGTAGCGACGACGGACGCCGAGATGAGCACGTGACACCACCACCACCCTGTCTATCTTAGCGTTACGCGAGTCGAGCCGAACGTCATCGCTGTAGCGACGACGGACGCCGAGGCGAGCACGTGACACCACCGCCACCCTGTATATCTTAGCGTTACGTGAGTCGAGGCGGACGTCATCGCGGTAGCTACGACGGACGCCGAGACGAGCACGTGACACCACCACCACCCTGTCTAACTTAGGGTTATGCGAGTCGAGGCGGACGTCGTCGCGGTAGCGACAACGGACGCCGAGACGAGCACGTGACACCACCGCCACCCTGTCTAACTTAGGGTTACGCGTGTCGAGTCGGACGTCGTCGCGGTAGCGACGACGGACGCCGACACGAGCACGTGACACCACCGCCACCCTGTCTAACTTAGGGTTACGCGAGTTGAGGCGGACGTCGAGACGAGCACGTGACACCACTGCCACCCTGTCTAACTTAGGGTTACGCAAGTCGAGGGGGACGTCTTCGCGGTAGCGACGACGGACGCCGAGACGAGCACGTGGCACCGCTGCCACCCTGTCTTAGGGTCACGCGAGTCGAGGTGGACGTCGTCGTGGTAGCGACGACGGACGCCGAGATGAGCACGTGACACCACCACCACCCTGTCTATCTTAGCGTTACGCGAGTCGAGCCGAACATCGTCGCTGTAGCGACGACGGACGCCGAGGCGAGCACGTGACACCACCGCCACCCTGTATATCTTAGCGTTACGCGAGTCGAGGCGGACGTCGTCGCGGTAGCTACGACGGACGCCGAGACGAGCACGTGACACCACCGCCACCCTGTCTAACTTAGGGTTAAGCGAGTCGAGGCGGACGTCATCGCGGTAGCGACGACGGACGCCGAGACGAGCACGTGACAACACCGCCACCCTGTCTATCTTAGGGTTACGCGAGTCGAGGCGGACATCGTCGCGGTAGCGACGACGAACGCCGAGACGAGCACGTGACACCAATGCCTCCCTGTCTAACTTAGGGTTACGCGAGTCGAGGCGGACGTCGTCGCGGTAGCGACGACGGACGCCGAGATGAGCACGTGACAACACTGCCACCCTGGCTAACTTAGGGTTACGCGAGTCGAGGCAGACGTCGTCGCGGTAGCGACGACGGACGCCGAGACGAGCACGTGACACCACTGCCACCCTGTCTAACTTAGGGTTACGCGAGTCGAGGCGGACGTCGTCGCGGTAGCGACGACGGACGCCGAGACGAGCACGTGACACCACCGCCACCCTGTCTAACTTAGGGTTAGGCGAGTCGAGGCGGACGTCGTCGCGGTAGCGACGATGGACGCCGAGACGAGCACGTGACACCACCGCCACCCTGTCTAACTTAGGGTTACGCGAGTGGAGGCGGACGTCGTCGCGGTAGCGACGACGGACGCCGAGACGAGCACGTGACACCACCGCCACCCTGTCTAACTTAGGGTTACGCGTGTCGAGTCGGACGTCGTCGCGGTAGCGACGACGGACGCCGACACGAGCACGTGACACCACCGCCACCCTGTCTAACTTAGGGTTACGCGAGTTGAGGCGGACGTCGAGACGAGCACGTGACACCACTGCCACCCTGTCTAACTTAGGGTTACGCAAATCGAGGGGGACGTCTTCGCGGTAGCGACGACGGACGCCGAGACGAGCACGTGGCACCGCTGCCACCCTGTCTTAGGGTCACGCGAGTCGAGGTGGACGTCGTCGTGGTAGCGACGACGGACACCGAGATGAGCACGTGACACCACCACCACCCTGTCTATCTTAGCGTTACGCGAGTCGAGCCGAACTTTGTCGCTGTAGCGACGACGGACGCCGAGGCGAGCACGTGACAGCACCGCCACCCTGTATATCTTAGCGTTACGCGAGTCGAGGCGGACGTCATCGCGGTAGCTACGACGGACGCCGAGACGAGCATGTGACACCACCGCCACCCCGTCTAACTTAGGGTTAAGCGAGTCGAGGCGGACGTCATCGCGGTAGCGACGACGGACGCCGAGACGAGCACGTGACAACACCGCCATCCTGTGTATCTTAGGGTTACGCGAGTCGAGGCGGACATCGTCGCGGTAGCGACGACGGACGCCGAGACGAGCACGTGACACCAATGCCTCCCTGTCTAACTTAGGGTTACGCGAGTCGAGGCGGACATCGTCGCGGTAGCGACGACGGACGCCGAAACGAGCACGTGACAACACTGCCACCCTTGCTAACTTAGGGTTACGCGAGTCGAGGCAGACGTCGTCGCGGTAGCGACGACGGACGCCGAGGCGAGCACGTGACACCACTGCCACCCTGTCTAACTTAGGGTTAGGCGAGTCGAGGCGGACGTCGTCGCGGTAGGGACGACGGACGCCGAGAAGAGCACGTGACACCACCGCCACCCTGTCTAACTTAAAGTTACGCGTGTCGAGTCGGACGTCGTCGCGGTAGCGACGATGGACGCCGACACGAGCACGTGACACCACCGCCACCCTGTCTAACTTAGGGTTACGCGAGTCGAGGCGGACGTCATCGCGGTAGCGACGACGGACGCCGAGACGAGCACGTGAGAACACCGCCACCCTGTCTATCTTAGGGTTACGCGAGTCGAGGCAGACATCGTCGCGGTAGTGACGACGGACGCCGAGACGAGCACGTGACACCACTGCCACCCTGTCTAACTTTGGGTTACGCGAGTCGAGGCGGACGTCGTCGCGGTAGCGACGACGGACGCCGAGACGAGCACGTGACAACACTGCCACCCTGACTAACTTAGGGTTACGCGAGTCGAGGCGGACGTCGTCGCGGTAGCGACGACGGACGCCGACACGAGCACGTGACACCACCGCCACCCTGTCTAACTTAGGGTTACGCGAGTTGAGGCGGACGTCGAGACGAGCACGTGACACCACTGCCACCCTGTCTAACTTAGGGTTACGCAATTCGAGGGGGACGTCTTCGCGGTAGCGACGACGGACGCCGAGACGAGCACGTGGCACCGCTGCCACCCTGTCTTAGGGTCACGCGAGTCGAGGTGGACGTCGTCGTGGTAGCGACGACGGATGCCGAGATGAGCACGTGACACCACCACCACCCTGTCTATCTTAGGGTTACGCGAGTCGAGGCGGACGTCATCGCGGTAGCGACGACGGACGCCGAGACGAGCACGTGAGAACACCGCCACCCTGTCTATCTTAGGGTTACGCGAGTCGAGGCAGACATCGTCGCGGTAGTGACGACGGACGCCGAGACGAGCACGTGACACCACTGCCACCCTATCTAACTTTGGGTTACGCGAGTCGAGGCGGACGTCGTCGCGGTAGCGACGACGGACGCCGAGACGAGCACGTGACAACACTGCCACCCTGGCTAACTTAGGGTTACGCGAGTCGAGGCGGACGTCGTCGCGGTAGCGACGACGGACGCCGACACTAGCACGTGACACCACCGCCACCCTGTCTAACATAGGGTTACGCGAGTTGAGGCGGACGTCGAGACAAGCATGTGACACCACTGCCACCCTGTCTAACTTAGGGTTACGCAAGTCGAGGGGGACGTCCTCGCGGTAGCGACGACGGACGCCGAGACGAGCAAGTGGCACAGCTGCCACCCTGTCTTAGGGTCACGCGAGTCGAGGTGGACGTCGTCGTGGTAGCGACGACGGACGCCGAGATGAGCACGTGACACCACCACCACCCTGTCTATCTTAGCGTTACGCGAGTCGAGCCGAACGTCGTCGCTGTAGCGACGACGGACGCCGAGGCGAGCACGTGACACCACCGCCACCCTGTATATCTTAGCGTTACGTGAGTCGAGGCGGACGTCGTCGCGGTAGCTACGACGGACGCCGAGACGAGCACGTGACACCACCGCCACCCTGTCTAACTTAGGGTTATGCGAGTCGAGGCGGACGTCGTCGCGGTAGCGACGACGGACGCCGAGACGAGCACGTGACACCACCGCCACCCTGTCTAACTTAGGGTTACGCGTGTCGAGTCGGACGTCGTCGCGGTAGCGACGACGGACGCCGACACGAGCACGTGACACCACCGCCACCCTGTCTAACTTAGGGTTACGCGAGTTGAGGCGGACGTCCAGACGAGCACGTGACACCACTGCCACCCTGTCTAACTTAGGGTTACGCAAGTCGAGGGGGACGTCTTCGCGGTAGCGACGACGGACGCCGAGACGAGCACGTGGCACCGCTGCCACCCTGTCTTAGGGTCACGCGAGTCGAGGTGGACGTCGTCGTGGTAGTGACGACGGACGCCGAGATGAGCACGTGACACCACCACCACCCTGTCTATCTTAGCGTTACGCGAGTCGAGCCGAACGTCGTCGCTGTAGCGACGACGGAGGCCGAGGCGAGCACGCAACACCACCGCCACCCTGTATATCTTAGCGTTACGCGAGTCGAGGCGGACGTCGTCGCGGTAGCTACGACGGACGCCGAGACGAGCACGTGACACCACCGCCACCCCGTCTAACTTAGGGTTAAGCGAGTCGAGGCGGACGTCATCGCGGTAGCGACGACGGACGCCGAGACGAGCACGTGACAACACCGCCACCCTGTCTATCTTAGGGTTACGCGAGTCGAGGCGGACATCGTCGCGGTAGCGACGACGGACGCCGAGACGAGCACGTGACACCAATGCCTCCCTGTCTAACTTAGGGTTACGCGAGTCGAGGTGGACGTCGTCGCGGTAGCGACGACGGACGCCGAGACGAGCACGTGACAACACTGCCACCCTGGCTAACTTAGGGTTACGCGAGTCGAGGCAGACGTCGTCGCGGTAGCGACGACGGACGCCGAGACGAGCACGTGACACCACGGCCACCCTGTCTAACTTAGGGTTATGCGAGTCGAGGCGGACGTCGTCGCGGTAGCGACGACGGACGCCGAGACGAGCACGTGACACCACCGCCACCCTGTCTAACTTAGGGTTATGCGAGTCGAGGCGGACGTCGTCGCGGTAGCGACGACGGACGCCGAGACGAGCACGTGACACCACCGCCACCCTGTCTAACTTAAAGTTACGCGTGTCGAGTCGGACGTCGTCGCGGTAGCGACGACGGACGCCGACACGAGCACGTGACACCACCGCCACCCTGTCTAACTTAGGGTTACGCGAGTTGAGGCGGACGTCGAGACGAGCACGTGACACCGCTGCCACCCTGTCTAACTTAGGGTTAAGCAAGTCGAGGGGGACGTCTTCGCGGTAGCGACGACGGACGCCGAGACGAGCACGTGGCACCGCTGCCACCCTGTCTTAGGGTCACGCGAGTCGAGGTGGACGTCGTCGTGGTAGCGACGACGGACGCCGAGATGAGCACGTGACACCACCACCAACCTGTCTATCTTAGCGTTACGCGAGTCGAGCAGAACGTCGTCGCTGTAGCGACGACGGACGCCGAGGCGAGCACGTGACACCACCGCCACCCTGTATATCTTAGCGTTACGCGAGTCGAGGCGGACGTCGTCGCGGTAGCTACGACGGACGCCGAGACGAGCACGTGACACCACCGCCACCCTGTCTAACTTAGGGTTAAGCGAGTCGAGGCGGACGTCATCGCGGTAGCGACGACGGACGCCGAGATGAGCACGTGACACCACCGCCACCCTGTCTAAATTAAGGTTACGCGAGTCGAGGCTGACATCGTCGCGGTAGCAATGACGTACGCCGAGACGAGCACGTGACACCACCGCCACCCTGTCTAACTTAGGGTTATGCGAGTCGAGGCGTACGTCGTCGCGGTAGCGACGACGGACGCCGAGACGAGCACGTGACACCACCGCCACCCTGTCTAACTTAGGGTTACGCGAGTCGAGGCGGACGTCGAGACGAGCACGTGACACCACTGCCACCCTGTCTAACTTAGGGTTACGCGAGTCGAGGCGGACGTCTTTGCGGTAGCGACGACGGACGCCGAGATGAGCACGTGACACCACCGCCACCCTATCTATCTTAGCGTTACGCGAGTCGAGGCGAACGTCGTCACGGTAGCGACGATGGACGCCGAGACGAGCACGTGACACCACCGCCACCCTGTCTATCTTAGCGTTACGCGAGTCGAGGCGGACGTCGTCGCGGTAGCGACGACGGACGCCGAGACGAGCACGTGACACCACCGCTACCCTGTCTAACTTAGGGTTAAGCGAGTCGAGGCGGACGTCGTCGCGGTAGCGACGACGGACGCCGAGACGAGCACGTGACAACACCGCCACCCTCTCTATCTTAGGTTTACGTGAGTCAAGGCGGACGTCGTCGCGGTAGCGACGACGGACGCCGAGACGAGCACGTGACACCACTGCCACCCTGTCTATCTTAGGGTTACGCGAGTCGAGGCGGACGTCGTCGCGGTAGCGACGGCGGACGCCGAGACGAGCACGTGACACCACCGCCACCCTGTCTAACTTAGGGTTATGCGAGTCGAGGCGGACGTCGTCGCGGTAGCGACGACGGACGCCGAGACGAGCACGTGACACCACCGCCACCCTGTTTATCCTAGGGTTACGCGAGTCGAGGCGGACGTCGTCGCGGTAGCGACGACAGACGCCTAGACGAGCACGTGACACCACTGCCACCCTGGCTATCTTAGTGTTACGCGAGTCGAGGCGGACGTCGTCGTGGTAGCGACGACGGACACCGAGACGAGCACGTGACACCACCGCCACCCTGTCTATCTTAGGGTTACGCGAGTCGAGGCGGACGTCGTCGCGGTAGCGACGACGGATGCCGAGACGAGCACGCGACACCACCGCCACCCTGTCTAACTTAGGGTTACGCGTGTCGAGGCGGACGTCGTCGCGGTAGCGACGACGGACGCCGAGACGAGCACGTGACACCACCGCCACCCTGTCTAAATTAGGGTTACGCGAGTCGAGGCTGACGTCGTCGCGGTAGCGATGACGGATGCCGAGACGAGCACGTGACTTCACCGCCACCCTATTTATCTTAGGGATAGCGAGTCGAGGCGGACGTCGTCGCGGTAGCGACGACCGACGCCGAGACGAGCACGTGACACCACCGCCACCCTGTCTAACTTAGGGTTACGCGAGTCGAGGCAGACGTCGAAACGAGCACGTGACACCACTGCCACCCTGTCTAACTTAGGGTTACGCGAGTCGAGGCGGACGTCTTTGCAGTAGCGACGACGGACGCCGAGATGAGCACGTGACACCACCGCCACCCTATCTATCTTAGCGTTACGCGAGTCGAGGCGAACGTCGTCGCGGTAGCGACGACGGACGCCGAGACGAGCACGTGACACCACCGCCACCCTGTCTATCTTAGCGTTACGCGAGTCGAGGCGGACGTCGTCGCGGTAGCGACGACGGACGCCGAGACGAGCACGTGACACCACCGCTACCCTGTCTAACTTAGGGTTAAGCGAGTCGAGGCGGACGTCGTCGCGGTAGCGACGACAGACGCCGAGACGAGCACGTGACAACTCCGCCACCCTGTCTATCTTAGGTTTACGCGAGTCAAGGCGGACGTCGTCGCGGTAGCGATGACGGACGCCGACACGAGCACGTGACACCACGGCCACCCTGTCTATCTTAGGGTTAGGCGAGTCGAGGCGGACGTCGTCGCGGTAGCGACGGCGGACGCCGAGACGAGCACGTGACACCACCGCCACCCTGTCTAACTTAGGGTTATGCGAGTCGAGGCGGACGTCGTCGTGGTAGCGACGACGGATGCCGAGACGAGCACGTGACACCACCGCCACCCTGTTTATCCTAGGGTTACGCGAGTCGAGGCGGACGTCGTCGCGGTAGCGACGACAGACGCCTAGACGAGCACGTGACACCACTGCCACCCTGGCTATCTTAGTGTTACGCGAGTCGAGGCGGACGTCGTCGCGGTAGCGACGACAGACGCCTAGACGAGCACGTGACACCACTGCCACCCTGGCTATCTTAGTGTTACGCGAGTCGAGGCGGACGTCGTCGTGGTAGCGACGACGGACACCGAGACGAGCACGTGACACCACCGCCACCCTGTCTATCTTAGGGTTATGCGAGTCGAGGCGGACGTTGTCGCGGTAGCGACGACGGACGCCGAGACGAGCACGCGACACCACCGCCACCCTGTCTAACTTAGGGTTACGCGTGTCGAGGCGGACGTCGTCGCGGTAGCGACGACGGACGCCGAGACGAGCACGTGACACCACCGCCACCCTGTCTAAATTAGGGTTACGCGAGTCGAGGCTGACGTCGTCGCGGTAGCGATGACGGATGCCGAGACGAGCACGTGACTTCACCGCCACCCTATTTATCTTAGGGTTAGCGAGTCGAGGCGGACGTCGTCGCGGTAGCGACGACCGACGCCGAGACGAGCACGTGACACCACCGCCACCCTGTCTAACTTAGGGTTACGCGAGTCGAGGCAGACGTCGAAACGAGCACGTGACACCACTGCCACCCTGTCTAACTTAGGGTTACGCGAGTCGAGGCGGACGTCTTTGCAGTAGCGACGACGGACGCCGAGATGAGCACGTGACACCACCGCCACCCTATCTATCTTAGCGTTACGCGAGTCGAGGCGAACGTCGTCGCGGTAGCGACGACGAACGCCGAGACGAGCACGTGACACCACCGCCACCCTGTCTATCTTAGCGTTACGCGAGTCGAGGCGGACGTCGTCGCGGTAGCGACGACGGACGCCGAGACGAGCACGTGACACCACCGCTACCCTGTCTAACTTAGGGTTAAGCGAGTCGAGGCGGACGTCGTCGCGGTAGCGACGACAGACGCCGAGACGAGCACGTGACAACTCCGCCACCCTGTCTATCTTAGGTTTACGCGAGTCAAGGCGGACGTCGTCGCGGTAGCGATGACGGACGCCGACACGAGCACGTGACACCACGGCCACCCTGTCTATCTTAGGGTTAGGCGAGTCGAGGCGGACGTCGTCGCGGTAGCGACGGCGGACGCCGAGACGAGCACGTGACACCACCGCCACCCTGTCTAACTTAGGGTTATGCGAGTCGAGGCGGACGTCGTCGCGGTAGCGACGACGGACGCCGAGACGAGCACGTGACACCACCGCCACCCTGTTTATCCTAGGGTTACGCGAGTCGAGGCGGACGTTGTCGCGGTAGCGACGACAGACGCCTAGACGAGCACGTGACACCACTGCCACCCTGGCTATCTTAGTGTTACGCGAGTCGAGGCGGACGTCGTCGCGGTAGCGACGACGGACACCGAGACGAGCACGTGACACCACCGCCACCCTGTCTATCTTAGGGTTACGCGAGTCGAGGCGGACGTCGTCGCGGTAGCGACGACGGACGCCGAGACAAGCACGCGACACCACCGCCACCCTGTCTAACTTAGGGTTACGCGTGTCGAGGCGGACGTCGTCGCGGTAGCGACGACGGACGCCGAGACGAGCACGTGACACCACCGCCACCCTGTCTAAATTAGGGTTACGCGAGTGGAGGCTGACGTCGTCGCGGTAGCGATGACGGATGCCGAGGCGAGCACGTGACACCACCGCCACCCTGTATATCTTAGCGTTACGCGAGTCGAGGCGGACGTCGTCGCGGTAGCGACGACGGACGCCGAGACGAGCACGTGACACCACCGCCACGCTGTCTAACTTAGGGTTACGCGAGTCGAGGCAGACGTCGAAACGAGCACGTGACACCACTGCCACCCTGTCTAACTTAGGGTTACACGAGTCGAGGCGGACGTCTTTGCGGTAGCGACGACGGACGCCGAGACGAGCACGTGACACCACTGCCACCCTGGCTAACTTAGGGTTACGCGAGTCGAGGCAGACGTCGTCGCGGTAGTGACGACGGATGCCGAGACGAGCACGTGACACCACCGAAACCCTGTTTATCCTAGGGTTACGCTAGTCGAGGCGGACGTCGTCGCGGTAGCGACGACGGACGCCGAGACGAGCACGTGACAACACTGCCACCCTGGCTAACTTAGGGTTACGCGAGTCGAGGCAGACATCGTCGCGGTAGCGACGACGGACGCCGAGACGAGCACGTGACACCACTGCCACCCTGTCTAACTTAGGGTTACGCGAGTCGAGGCGGACGTCTTTGCGGTAGCGACGACGGACGCCGAGACGAGCACGTGACACCACCGCCACCCTATCTATCTTAGCGTTACGCGAGTCGAGGCGAACGTCGTCGCGGTAGCGACGACGGACGCCGAGACGAGCACGTGACACCACCGCCACCCTGTCTATCTTAGCGTTACGTGAGTCAAGGCGGACGTCATCGCGGTAGCGACAACGGACGCCGAGACGAGCACGTGACACCACTGCCACCCTGTCTATCTTAGGGTTAGGCGAGTCGAGGCGGACGTCGTCGCGGTAGCGACGGCGGACGCCGAGACGAGCACGTGACACCACCGCCACCCTGTCTAACTTAGGGTTATGCGAGTCGATGCGGACGTCGTCGCGGTAGCGACGACGGACGCCGAGACGAGCACGTGACACCACCGCCACCCTGTTTATCCTAGGGTTACGCGAGTCAAGGCAGACGTCGTCGCGGTAGCGACGACAGACGCCTAGACGAGCACGTGACACCACTGCCACCCTGGCTATCTTAGTGTTACGCGAGTCGAGGCGGACGTCGTCGCGGTAGCGACGACGGACACCGAGACCAGCACGAGACACCACCGCCACCCTGTCTATCTTAGGGTTACGCGAGTCGAGGCGGACGTCGTCGCGGTAGCGACGACGGACGCCGAGACGAGCACGCGACACCACCGCCACCCTGTCTAACTTAGGGTTACGCGTGTCGAGGCGGACGTCGTCGCGGTAGCGACGACGGACGCCGAGACGAGCACGTGACACCACCGCCACCCTGTCTAAATTAGGGTTACACGAGTCGAGGCTGACGTCGACGCGGTAGCGATGACGGATGCCGAGACGAGCACGTGACTTCACCGCCACCCTATTTAACTTAGGGTTAGCGAGTCGAGGCGGACGTCGTCGCGGTAGCGACGACGGACGCCGAGACGAGCACGTGACACCACCGCCACCCTGTCTATCTTAGCGTTACGCGAGTCGAGGCGGACGTCGTCGCGGTAGCGACGACGGACGCCGAGACGAGCACGTGACACCACCGCCACCCTGTCTAACTTAGGGTTACGCGAGTCGAGGCGGACGTCGTCGCGGTAGCGACGACGGACGCCGAGACGAGCACGTGACACCAATGCCACCCTGTCTAACTTAGGGTTACGCGAGTCGAGGCGGACGTCGTCGCGGTAGCGACGACGGACGCCGAGACGAGCACGGGACAACACCGCCACCCTGTTTATCTTAGGGTTACGCGAGTCAAGGCAGACGTCGTCGCGGTAGCGACGACGGACGCCGAGACGAGCACGTGACACCACTGCCACCCTGTCCATCTTAGGGTTACGCGAGTCGATGCGGACGTCATCGCGGTAGCGACAACGGACGCCGAGACGAGCACGTGACACCACTGCCACCCTGTCTATCTTAGGGTTAGGCGAGTCGAGGCGGACGTCGTCGCGGTAGCGACGGCGGACGCCGAGACGAGCTCGTGACACCACCGCCACCCTGTCTAACTTAGGGTTATGCGAGTCGATGCGGACGTCGTCGCGGTAGCGATGACGGACGCCGAGACGAGCACGTGACACCACCGCCACCCTGTTTATCCTAGGGTTACGCGAGTCGAGGCGGACGTCGTCGCGGTAGCGACGACAGACGCCTAGACGAGCACGTGACACCACTGCCACCCTGGCTATCTTAGTGTTACGCGAGTCGAGGCGGACGTCGTCGCGGTAGCGACGACGGACACCGAGACCAGCACATGACACCACCGCCACCCTGTCTATCTTAGGGTTACGCGAGTCGAGGCGGACGTCGTCGCGGTAGCGACGACGGACGCCGAGACGAGCACGCGACACCACCGTCACCCTGTCTAACTTAGGGTTACGCGTGTCGAGGCGGACGTCGTCGCGGTAGCGACGACGGACGCCGAGACGAGCACGTGACACCACCGCCACCCTGTCTAAATTATGGTTACGCGAGTGGAGGCTGACGTCGTCGCGGTAGCGATGACGGATGCCGAGGCGAGCACGTGACACCACCGCCACCCTGTCTATCTTAGCGTTACGCGAGTCGAGGCGGACGTCGTCGCGGTAGCGACGACGGACGCCGAGACGAGCACGTGACACCACCGCCACGCTGTCTAACTTAGGGTTACGCGAGTCGAGGCAGACGTCGAAACGAGCACGTGACACCACTGCCACCCTGTCTAACTTAGGGTTACGCGAGTCGAGGCGGACGTCTTTGCGGTAGCGACGACGGACGCCGAGACGAGCACGTGACACCACTGCCACCCTGTCTATCTTAGGGTTACGCGAGTCGAGGCGGACGTCATCGCGGTAGCGACGACGGACGCCGAGACGAGCACGTGACAACACTGCCACCCTGGCTAACTTAGGGTTACGCGAGTCGAGGCAGACGTCGTCGCGGTAGTGACGACGGATGCCGAGACGAGCACGTGACACCACCGAAACCCTGTTTATCCTAGGGTTACGCTAGTCGAGGCGGACGTCGTCGCGGTAGCGAGGACGGACGCCGAGACGAGCACGTGACAACACTGCCACCCTGGCTAACTTAGGGTTACGCGAGTCGAGGCAGACATCGTCGCGGTAGCGACGATGGACGCCGAGACGAGCACGTGACACCACTGCCACCCTGTCTAACTTAGGGTTACGCGAGTCGAGGCGGACGTCTTTGCGGTAGCGACGACGGACGCCGAGACGAGCACGTGACACCACCGCCACCCTATCTATCTTAGCGTTACGCGAGTCGAGGCGAACGTCGTCGCGGTAGCGACGACGGACGCCGAGACGAGCACGTGACACCACCGCCACCCTGTCTATCTTAGCGTTACGCGAGTCGAGGCGGACGTTGTCGCGGTAGCGACGACGGACGCCGAGACGAGCACGTGACACCACCGCTACCCTGTCTAACTTAGGGTTAAGCGAGTCGAGGCGGACGTCGTCGCGGTAGCGACGACGGACGCCGAGACGAGCACGTGACAACACCGCCACCCTGTCTATCTTAGGTTTACGTGAGTCAAGGCGGACGTCATCGCGGTAGCGACAACGGACGCCGAGACGAGCACGTGACACCACTGCCACCCTGTCTATCTTAGGGTTAGGCGAGTCGAGGCGGACGTCGTCGCGGTAGCGACGGCGGACGCCGAGACGAGCACGTGACACCACCGCCACCCTGTCTAACTTAGGGTTATGCGAGTCGATGCGGACGTCGTCGCGGTAGCGACGACGGACGCCGAGACGAGCACGTGACACCACCGCCACCCTGTTTATCCTAGGGTTACGCCAGTCGAGGCGGACGTCGTCGCGGTAGCGACGACAGACGCCTAGACGAGCACGTGACACCACTGCCACCCTGGCTATCTTAGTGTTACGCGAGTCGAGGCGGACGTCGTCGCGGTAGCGACGACGGACACCGAGACCAGCACGTGACACCACCGCCACCCTGTCTATCTTAGGGTTACGCGAGTCGAGGCGGACGTCGTCGCGGTAGCGACGACGGACGCCGAGACGAGCACGCGACACCACCGCCACCCTGTCTAACTTAGGGTTACGCGTGTCGAGGCGGACGTCGTCGCGGTAGCGACGACGGACGCCGAGACGAGCACGTGACACCACCGCCACCCTGTCTAAATTAGGGTTACACGAGTCGAGGCTGACGTCGTCGCGGTAGCGATGACGGATGCCGAGACGAGCACGTGACTTCACCGCCACCCTATTTAACTTAGGGTTAGCGAGTCGAGGCGGACGTCGTCGCGGTAGCGACGACGGACGCCGAGACGAGCACGTGACACCACCGCCACCCTGTCTATCTTAGCGTTACGCGAGTCGAGGCGGACGTCGTCGCGGTAGCGACGACGGACGCCGAGACGAGCACGTGACACCACCGCCACCCTGTCTAACTTAGGGTTACGCGAGTCGAGGCGGACGTCGTCGCGGTAGCGACGACGGACGCCGAGACGAGCACGTGACACCAATGCCACCCTGTCTAACTTAGGGTTACGCGAGTCGAGGCAGACGTCGTCGCGGTAGCGACGACGGACGCCGAGACGAGCACGGGACAACACCGCCACCCTGTTTATCTTAGGGTTACGCGAGTCAAGGCAGACGTCGTCGCGGTAGCGACGACGGACGCCGAGACGAGCACGTGACACCACTGCCACCCTGTCCATCTTAGGGTTACGCGAGTCGATGCGGACGTCATCGCGGTAGCGACGACAGACGCCTAGACGAGCACGTGACACCACTGCCACCCTGGCTATCTTAGTGTTACGCGAGTCGAGGCGGACGTCGTCGCGGTAGCGACGACGGACACCGAGACCAGCACGTGACACCACCGCCACCCTGTCTATCTTAGGGTTACGCGAGTGAAGGCGGACGTCGTCGCGGTAGCGACGACGGACGCCGAGACGAGCACGCGACACCACCGCCACCCTGTCTAACTTAGGGTTACGCGTGTCGAGGCGGACGTCGTCGCGGTAGCGACGACGGACGCCGAGACGAGCACGTGACACCACCGCCACCCTGTCTAAATTAGGGTTACACGAGTCGAGGCTGACGTCGACGCGGTAGCGATGACGGATGCCGAGACGAGCACGTGACTTCACCGCCACCCTATTTAACTTAGGGTTAGCGAGTCGAGGCGGACGTCGTCGCAGTAGCGACGACGGACGCCGAGACGAGCACGTGACACCACCGCCACCCTGTCTATCTTAGCGTTACGCGAGTCGAGGCGGACGTCGTCGCGGTAGCGACGACGGACGCCGAGACGAGCACGTGACACCACCGCCACCCTGTCTAACTTAGGGTTACGCGAGTCGAGGCGGACGTCATCGCGGTAGCGACGACGGACGCCGAGACGAGCACGTGACACCAATGCCACCCTGTCTAACTTAGGGTTACGCGAGTCGAGGCGGACGTCGTCGCGGTAGCGACGACGGACGCCGAGACGAGCACGGGACAACACCGCCACCCTGTTTATCTTAGGGTTACGCGAGTCAAGGCAGACGTCGTCGCGGTAGCGACGACGGACGCCGAGACGAGCACATGACACCACTGCCACCCTGTCCATCTTAGGGTTACGCGAGTCGATGCGGACGTCATCGCGGTAGCGACAACGGACGCCGAGACGAGCACGTGACACCACTGCCACCCTGTCTATCTTAGGGTTAGGCGAGTCGAGGCGGACGTCGTCGCGGTAGCGACGGCGGACGCCGAGACGAGCTCGTGACACCACCGCCACCCTGTCTAACTTAGGGTTATGCGAGTCGATGCGGACGTCGTCGCGGTAGCGATGACGGACGCCGAGACGAGCACGTGACACCACCGCCACCCTGTTTATCCTAGGGTTACGCGAGTCGAGGCGGACGTCGTCGCGGTAGCGACGACAGACGCCTAGACGAGCACGTGACACCACTGCCACCCTGGCTATCTTAGTGTTACGCGAGTCGAGGCGGACGTCGTCGCGGTAGCGACGACGGACACCGAGACGAGCACGTGACACCACCGCCACCCTGTCTATCTTAGGGTTACGCGAGTCGAGGCGGACGTCGTCGCGGTAGCGACGACGGACGCCGAGACGAGCACGCGACACCACCGCCACCCTGTCTAACTTAGGGTTACGCGTGTCGAGGCGGACGTCGTCGCGGTAGCGACGACGGACGCCGAGACGAGCACGTGACACCACCGCCACCCTGTCTAAATTATGGTTACGCGAGTGGAGGCTGACGTCGTCGCGGTAGCGATGACGGATGCCGAGGCGAGCACGTGACACCACCGCCACCCTGTCTATCTTAGCGTTACGCGAGTCGAGGCGGACGTCGTCGCGGTAGCGACGACGGACGCCGAGACGAGCACGTGACACCACCGCCACGCTGTCTAACTTAGGGTTACGCGAGTCGAGGCAGACATCGAAACGAGCACGTGACACCACTGCCACCCTGTCTAACTTAGGGTTACGCGAGTCGAGGCGGACGTCTTTGCGGTAGCGACGACGGACGCCGAGACGAGCACGTGACACCACTGCCACCCTGTCTATCTTAGGGTTACGCGAGTCGAGGCGGACGTCGTCGCGGTAGCGACGACGGACGCCGAGACGAGCACGTGACAACACTGCCACCCTGGCTAACTTAGGGTTACGCGAGTCGAGGCAGACGTCGTCGCGGTAGTGACGACGGATGCCGAGACGAGCACGTGACACCACCGAAACCCTGTTTATCCTAGGGTTACGCTAGTCGAGGCGGACGTCGTCGCGGTAGCGACGACGGACGCCGAGACGAGCACGTGACAACACTGCCACCCTGGCTAACTTAGGGTTACGCGAGTCGAGGCAGACATCGTCGCGGTAGCGACGACGGACGCCGAGACGAGCACGTGACACCACTGCCACCCTGTCTAACTTAGGGTTACGCGAGTCGAGGCGGACGTCTTTGCGGTAGCGACGACGGACGCCGAGACGAGCACGTGACACCACCGCCACCCTATCTATCTTAGCGTTACGCGAGTCGAGGCGAACGTCGTCGCGGTAGCGACGACGGACGCCGAGACGAGCACGTGACACCACCGCCACCCTGTCTATCTTAGCGTTACGCGAGTCGAGGCGGACGTTGTCGCGGTAGCGACGACGGACGCCGAGACGAGCACGTGACACCACCGCTACCCTGTCTAACTTAGGGTTAAGCGAGTCGAGGCGGACGTCGTCGCGGTAGCGACGACGGACGCCGAGACGAGCACGTGACAACACCGCCACCCTGTCTATCTTAGGTTTACGTGAGTCAAGGCGGACGTCATCGCGGTAGCGACAACGGACGCCGAGACGAGCACGTGACACCACTGCCACCCTGTCTATCTTAGGGTTAGGCGAGTCGAGGCGGACGTCGTCGCGGTAGCGACGGCGGACGCCGAGACGAGCACGTGACACCACCGCCACCCTGTCTAACTTAGGGTTATGCGAGTCGATGCGGACGTCGTCGCGGTAGCGACGACGGACGCCGAGACGAGCACGTGACACCACCGCCACCCTGTTTATCCTAGGGTTACGCGAGTCGAGGCGGACGTCGTCGCGGTAGCGACGACAGACGCCTAGACGAGCACGTGACACCACTGCCACCCTGGCTATCTTAGTGTTACGCGAGTCGAGGCGGACGTCGTCGCGGTAGCGACGACGGACACCGAGACCAGCACGTGACACCACCGCCACCCTGTCTATCTTAGGGTTACGCGAGTCGAGGCGGACGTCGTCGCGGTAGCGACGACGGACGCCGAGACGAGCACGCGACACCACCGCCACCCTGTCTAACTTAGGGTTACTCGTGTCGAGGCGGACGTCGTCGCGGTAGCGACGACGGACGCCGAGACGAGCACGTGACACCACCGCCACCCTGTCTAAATTAGGGTTACACGAGTCGAGGCTGACGTCGTCGCGGTAGCGATGACGGATGCCGAGACGAGCACGTGACTTCACCGCCACCCTATTTAACTTAGGGTTAGCGAGTCGAGGCGGACGTCGTCGCGGTAGCGACGACGGACGCCGAGACGAGCACGTGACACCACCGCCACCCTGTCTATCTTAGCGTTACGCGAGTCGAGGCGGACGTCGTCGCGGTAGCGACGACGGACACCGAGACGAGCACGTGACACCACCGCCACCCTATCTAACTTAGGGTTACGCGAGTCGAGGCGGACGTCGTCGCGGTAGCGACGACGGACGCCGAGACGAGCACGTGACACCAATGCCACCCTGTCTAACTTAGGGTTATGCGAGTCGAGGCGGACGTCGTCGCGGTAGCGACGACGGACGCCGAGACGAGCACGGGACAACACCGCCACCCTGTTTATCTTAGGGTTACGCGAGTCAAGGCAGACGTCGTCGCGGTAGCGACGACGGACGCCGAGACGAGCACGTGACACCACTGCCACCCTGTCCATCTTAGGGTTACGCGAGTCGATGCGGACGTCATCGCGGTAGCGACAACGGACGCCGCGACGAGCACGTGACACCACTGCCACCCTGTCTATCTTAGGGTTAGGCGAGTCGAGGCGGACGTCGTCGCGGTAGCGACGGCGGACGCCGAGACGAGCTCGTGACACCACCGCCACCCTGTCTAACTTAGGGTTATGCGAGTCGATGCGGACGTCGTCGCGGTAGCGACGACGGACGCCGAGACGAGCACGTGACACCACCGCCACCCTGTTTATTCTAGGGTTACGCGAGTCGAGGCGGACGTCGTCGCGGTAGCGACGACAGACGCCTAGACGAGCACGTGACACCACTGCCACCCTGGCTATCTTAGTGTTACGCGAGTCGAGGCGGACGTCGTCGCGGTAGCGACGACGGACACCGAGACCAGCACATGACACCACCGCCACCCTGTCTATCTTATGGTTACGCGAGTCGAGGCGGACGTCGTCGCGGTAGCGACGACGGACGCCGAGACGAGCACGCGACACCACCGCCACCCTGTCTAACTTAGGGTTACGCGTGTCGAGGCGGACGTCGTCGCGGTAGCGACGACGGACGCCGAGACGAGCACGTGACACCACCGCCACCCTGTCTAAATTAGGGTTACACGAGTCGAGGCTGACGTCGTCGCGGTAGCGATGACGGATGCCGAGACGAGCACGTGACTTCACCGCCACCCTATTTAACTTAGGGTTAGCGAGTCGAGGCGGACGTCGTCGCGGTAGCGACGACCGACGCCGAGACGAGCACGTGACACCACCACCACCCTGTCTAACTTAGGGTTACGCGAGTCGAGGCAGACGTCGAAACGAGCACGTGACACCACTGCCACCCTGTCTAACTTAGGGTTACGCGAGTCGAGGCGGACGTCATCGCGGTAGCGACGACGGACGCCGAGACGAGCACGTGACACCACCGCCACCCTGTCTATCTTAGCGTTACGTGAGTCGAGGCGGACGTCGTCGCGGTAGCGACGACGGACGCCGAGACGAGCACGTGACACCACCGCTACCCTGTCTAACTTAGGGTTAAGCGAGTCGAGGCGGACGTCGTCGCGGTAGCGACGACGGACGCCGTGACGAGCACGTGACACCACTGCCACCCTGTCTATCTTAGGGTTAGGCGAGTCGAGGCGGACGTCGTCGCGGTAGCGACGGCGGACGCCGAGACGAGCACGTGACACCACCGCCACCCTGTCTAACTTAGGGTTATGCGAGTCGAGGCGGACGTCGTCGCGGTAGAGACGACGGACGCCGAGACGAGCACGTGACACCACCGCCACCCTGTTTATCCTAGGGTTACGCGAGTCGAGGCGGACGTCGTCGCGGTAGCGACGACAGACGCCTAGACGAGCACGTGACACCACTGCCACCCTGGCTATCTTAGTGTTACGCGAGTCGAGGCGGACGTCGTCGCGGTAGCGACGACGGACACCGAGACGAGCACGTGACACCACCGCCACCCCGTCTATCTTAGGGTTACGCGAGTCGAGGCGGACGTCGTCGCGGTAGCGACGACGGACGCCGAGACAAGCACGCGACACCACCGCCACCCTGTCTAACTTAGGGTTACGCGTGTCGAGGCGGACGTCGTCGCGGTAGCGACGATGGACGCCGAGACGAGCACGTGACACCACCGCCACCCTGTCTAAATTAGGGTTACGCGAGTCGAGGCTGACGTCGTCGCGGTAGCGATGACGGATGCCGAGGCGAGCACGTGACACCACCGCCACCCTGTATATCTTAGCGTTACGCGAGTCGAGGCGGACGTCATCGCGGTAGCGACGACGGACGCCGAGACGAGCACGTGACACCACCGCCACCCTGTCTAACTTAGGGTTACGCGAGTCGAGGCAGACGTCGAAACGAGCACGTGACACCACTGCCACCCTGTCTAACTTAGGGTTACGCGAGTCGAGGCAGACGTCTTTGCGGTAGCGACGACGGACGCCGAGACGAGCACGTGACACCACTGCCACCCTGTCTATCTTAGGGTTACGCGGGTCGAGGCGGACGTCGTCGCGGTAGCGACGACGGACGCCGAGACGAGCACGTGACAACACTGCCACCCTGGCTAACTTCGGGTTACGCGAGTCGAGGCAGACGTCGTCGCGGTAGCGACGACGGATGCCGAGACGAGCACGTGACACCACTGCCACCCTGTCTAACTTAGGGTTACGCAAGTCGAGGCGGACGTCATCGCGGTAGCGACGACGGACGCCGAGACGAGCACGTGACACCACCGAAACCCTGTTTATCCTAGGGTTACGCTAGTCGAGGCGGACGTCGTCACGGTAGCGACGACGGACACCGAGACCAGCACGTGACACCACCGCCACCCTGTCTATCTTAGGGTTACGCGAGTCGAGGCGGACGTCGTCGCGGTAGCGACGACGGACGCCGAGACGAGCACGCGACACCACCGCCACCCTGTCTAACTTAGGGTTACGCGTGTCGAGGCGGACGTCGTCGCGGTAGCGACGATGGACACCGAGACGAGCACGTGACACCACCGCCACCCTGTCTAAATTAGGGTTACGCGAGTCGAGGCTGACGTCGTCGCGGTAGCGATGACGGATGCCGAGACGAGCACGTGACTTCACCGCCACCCTATTTAACTTAGGGTTAGCGAGTCGAGGCGGACGTCGTCGCGGAAGCGACGACCGACGCCGAGACGAGCACGTGACACCACCGCCACCCTGTCTAACTTAGGGTTACGCGAGTCGAGGCAGACGTCGAAACGAGCACGTGACACCACTGCCACCCAGTCTAACTTAGGGTTACGCGAGTCGAGGCGGACGTCTTTGCGGTAGCGACGACGGACGCCGAGATGAGCACGTGACACCACCGCCACCCTATCTATCTTAGCATTACGCGAGTCGAGGCGAACGTCGTCGCGGTAGCGACGACGGACGCCGAGACGAGCACGTGACACCACCGCCACCCTGTCTATCTTAGCGTTACGCGAGTCGAGGCGGACGTCGTCGCGGTAGCGACGACGGACGCCGAGACGAGCACGTGACACCACCACTACCCTGTATAACTTAGGGTTGAGCGAGTTGAGGCGGACGTCGTCGCGGTAGCGACGACGGACGCCGAGACGAGCACGTGACAACACCGCCACCCTGTCTATCTTAGGTTTACGCGAGTCAAGGCGGACGTCGTCGCGGTAGCGACGACGGACGCCGAGACGAGCACGTGACACCACTGCCACCCTGTCTATCTTAGGGTTAGGCGAGTCGAGGCGGACGTCGTCGCGGTAGCGACGGCGGACGCCGAGACGAGCATGTGACACCACCGCCACCCTGTCTAACTTAGGGTTATGCGAGTCGAGGCGGACGTCGTCGCGGTAGCGACGACGGACGCCGAGACGAGCACGTGACACCACCGCCACCCTGTTTATCCTAGGGTTACGCGAGTCGAGGCGGACGTCGTCGCGGTAGCGACGACAGACGCCTAGACGAGCACGTGACACCACTGCCACCCTGGCTATCTTAGTGTTACGCGAGTCGAGGCGGACGTCGTCGCGGTAGCGACGACGGACACCGAGACGAGCACG
This sequence comes from Elymus sibiricus, assembly GCA_039707655.1. NCBI lineage: Eukaryota > Viridiplantae > Streptophyta > Magnoliopsida > Poales > Poaceae > Elymus > Elymus sibiricus. The sequence goes on along the minus strand of CM077676.1, from coordinate 192,006,454 downwards.
TGACACCACCGCCACCCTGTCTATCTTAGGGTTACGCGAGTCGAGGCGGACGTCGTCGCGGTAGCGACGACGGACGCCGAGACAAGCACGCAACACCACCGCCACCCTGTCTAACTTAGGGTTACGCGTGTCGAGGCGGACGTCGTCGCGGTAGCGACGATGGACGACGAGACGAGCACGTGACACCACCGCCACCCTGTCTAAATTAGGGTTACGCGATTCGAGGCTGACGTCGTCGCGGTAGCGATGACGGATGCCGAGGCGAGCACGTGACACCACCGCCACCCTGTATATCTTAGCGTTACGCGAGTCGAGGCGGACGTCATCGCGGTAGCGACGACGGACGCCGAGACGAGCACGTGACACCACCGCCACCCTGTCTATCTTAGGTTTACGTGAGTCAAGGCGGACGTCATCGCGGTAGCGACAACGGACGCCGAGACGAGCACGTGACACCACTGCCACCCTGTCTATCTTAGGGTTAGGCGAGTCGAGGCGGACGTCGTCGCGGTAGCGACGGCGGACGCCGAGACGAGCACGTGACACCACCGCCACCCTGTCTAACTTAGGGTTATGCGAGTCGATGCGGACGTCGTCGCGGTAGCGACGACGGACGCCGAGACGAGCACGTGACACCACCGCCACCCTGTTTATCCTAGGGTTACGCGAGTCGAGGCGGACGTCGTCGCGGTAGCGACGACAGACGCCTAGACGAGCACGTGACACCACTGCCACCCTGGCTATCTTAGTGTTACGCGAGTCGAGGCGGACGTCGTCGCGGTAGCCACGACGGACACCGAGACCAGCACGTGACACCACCGCCACCCTGTCTATCTTAGGGTTACGCGAGTCGAGGCGGACGTCGTCGCGGTAGCGACGACGGACGCCGAGACGAGCACGCGACACCACCGCCACCCTGTCTAACTTAGGGTTACGCGTGTCGAGGCGGACGTCGTCGCGGTAGCGACGACGGACGCCGAGACGAGCACGTGACACCACTGCCACCCTGTCTATCTTAGGGTTAGGCGAGTCGAGGCTGACGTCGTCGCGGTAGCGACGGCGGACGCCGAGACGAGCACGTGACACCACCGCCACCCTGTCTAACTTAGGGTTAGCGAGTCGAGGCGGACGTCGTCGCGGTAGCGACGACGGACACCGAGACGAGCACGTGACACCACCGCCACCCTGTCTATCTTAGCGTTACGCGAGTCGAGGCGGACGTCGTCGCGGTAGCGACGACGGACGCCGAGACGAGCACGTGACACCACTGCCACCCTGTCTAACTTAGGGTTACGCGAGTCGAGGCGGACGTCGTCGCGGTAGCGACGACGGACGCCGAGACGAGCACGTGACACCAATGCCACCCTGTCTAACTTAGGGTTACGCGAGTCGAGGCGGACGTCGTCGCGGTAGCGACGACGGACGCCGAGACGAGCACGCGACACCACCGCCACCCTGTTTATCTTAGGGTTACGCGTGTCGAGGCGGACGTCGTCGCGGTAGCGACGATGGACGCCGAGACGAGCACGTGACACCACCGCCACCCTGTCTAAATTAGGGTTACGCGAGTCGAGGCTGACGTCGTCGCGGTAGCGATGACGGATGCCGAGGCGAGCACGTGACACCACCGCCACCCTGTATATCTTAGCGTTACGCGAGTCGAGGCGGACGTCATCGCGGTAGCGACGACGGACGCCGAGACGAGCACGTGACACCACCGCCACCCTGTCTAACTTAGGGTTACGCGAGTCGAGGCAGACGTCGAAACGAGCACGTGACACCACTGCCACCCTGTCTAACTTAGGGTTACGCGAGTCGAGGCGGACGTCTTTGCGGTAGCGACGACGGACGCCGAGACGAGCACGTGACACCACTGCCACCCTGTCTATCTTAGGGTTACGCGAGTCGAGGCGGACGTCGTCACGGTAGCGACGACGGACGCCGAGACGAGCACGTGACAACACTGCCACCCTGGCTAACTTAGGGTTACGCGAGTCGAGGCAGACGTCGTCGCGGTAGCGACGACGGATGCCGAGACGAGCACGTGACACCACTGCCACCCTGTCTAACTTAGGGTTACGCAAGTCGAGGCGGACGTCATCGCGGTAGCGACGACGGACGCCGAGACGAGCACGTGACACCACCGAAACCCTGTTTATCCTAGGGTTACGCTAGTCGAGGCGGACGTCGTCGCGGTAGCGACGACGGACACCGAGACCAGCACGTGACACCACCGCCACCCTGTCTATCTTAGGGTTACGCGAGTCGAGGCGGACGTCGTCGCGGTAGCGACGACGGACGCCGAGACGAGCACGTGACACCACCGCCACCCTGTCTAACTTAGGGTTACGCGTGTCGAGGCGGACGTCGTCGCGGTAGCGACGACGGACGCCGAGACGAGCACGTGACACCACCGCCACCCTGTCTAAATTAGGGTTACGCGAGTCGAGGCTGACGTCGTCGCGGTAGCGATGACGGATGCCGAGACGAGCACGTGACTTCACCGCCACCCTATTTAACTTAGGGTTAGCGAGTCGAGGCGGACGTCGTCGCGGTAGCGACGACCGACGCCGAGACGAGCACGTGACACCACCGCCACCCTGTCTAACTTAGGGTTACGCGAGTCGAGGCAGACGTCGAAACGAGCACGTGACACCACTGCCACCCAGTCTAACTTAGGGTTACGCGAGTCGAGGCGGACGTCTTTGCGGTAGCGACGACGGACGCCGAGATGAGCACGTGACACCACCGCCACCCTATCTATCTTTGCGTTACGCGAGTCGAGGCGAACGTCGTCGCGGTAGCGACGACGGACGCCGAGACGAGCACGTGACACCACCGCCACCCTGTCTATCTTAGCGTTACGCGAGTCGAGGCGGACGTCGTCGCGGTAGCGACGACGGACGCCGAGACGAGCACGTGACACCACCGCTACCCTGTATAACTTAGGGTTGAGCGAGTCGAGGCGGACGTCGTCGCGGTAGCGACGACGGACGCCGAGACGAGCACGTGACAACACCGCCACCCTGTCTATCTTAGGTTTACGCGAGTCAAGGCGGACGTCGTCGCGGTAGCGACGACGGACGCCGAGACGAGCACGTGACACCACTGCCACCCTGTCTATCTTAGGGTTAGGCGAGTCGAGGCGGACGTCGTCGCGGTAGCGACGGCGGACGCCGAGACGAGCATGTGACACCACCGCCACCCTGTCTAACTTAGGGTTATGCGAGTCGAGGCGGACGTCGTCGCGGTAGCGACGACGGACGCCGAGACGAGCACGTGACACCACCGCCACCCTGTTTATCCTAGGGTTACGCGAGTCGAGGCGGACGTCGTCGCGGTAGCGACGACAGACGCCTAGACGAGCACGTGACACCACTGCCACCCTGGCTATCTTAGTGTTACGCGAGTCGAGGCGGACGTCGTCGCGGTAGCGACGACGGACACCGAGACGAGCACGTGACACCACCGCCACCCTGTCTATCTTAGGGTTACGCGAGTCGAGGCAGACGTCGTCGCGGTAGCGACGACGGACGCCGAGACAAGCACGCAACACCACCGCCACCCTGTCTAACTTAGGGTTACGCGTGTCGAGGCGGACGTCGTCGCGGTAGCGACGATGGACGACGAGACGAGCACGTGACACCACCGCCACCCTGTCTAAATTAGGGTTACGCGATTCGAGGCTGACGTCGTCGCGGTAGCGATGACGGATGCCGAGGCGAGCACGTGACACCACCGCCACCCTGTATATCTTAGCGTTACACGAGTCGAGGCGGACGTCATCGCGGTAGCGACGACGGACGCCGAGACGAGCACGTGACACCACCGCCACCCTGTCTAACTTAGGGTTACGCGAGTCGAGGCAGACGTCGAAACGAGCACGTGACACCACTGCCACCCTGTCTAACTTAGGGTTACGCGAGTAGAGGCGGACGTCTTTGCGGTAGCGACGACGGACGCCGAGACGAGCACGTGACACCACTGCCACCCTGTCTATCTTAGGGTTACGCGAGTCGAGGCGGACGTCGTCGCGGTAGCGACGACGGACGCCGAGACGAGCACGTGACAACACTGCCACCCTGGCTAACTTAGGGTTACGCGAGTCGAGGCAGACGTCGTCGCGGTAGCGACGACGGATGCCGAGACGAGCACGTGACACCACTGCCACCTTGTCTAACTTAGGGATACGCAAGTCGAGGCGGACGTCATCGCGGTAGCGACGACGGACGCCGAGACGAGCACGTGACACCACCGAAACCCTGTTTATCCTAGGGTTACGCTAGTCGAGGCGGACGTCGTCGCGGTAGCGACGACGGACACCGAGACCAGCACGTGACACCACCGCCACCCTGTCTAACTTAGGGATACGCAAGTCGAGGCGGACGTCATCGCGGTAGCGACGACGGACACCGAGACCAGCACGTGACACCACCGCCACCCTGTCTATCTTAGGGTTACGCGAGTCGAGGCGGACGTCGTCGTGGTAGCGACGACGGACGCCGAGACGAGCACGCGACACCACCGCCACCCTGTCTAACTTAGGGTTACGCGTGTCGAGGCGGACGTCGTCACGGTAGCGACGACGGACGCCGAGACGAGCACGTGACACCACCGCCACCCTGTCTAAATTAGGGTTACGCGAGTCGAGGCTGACGTCGTCGCGGTAGCGATGACGGATGCCGAGACGAGCACGTGACTTCACCGCCACCCTATTTAACTTAGGGTTAGCGAGTCGAGGCGGACGTCGTCGCGGTAGCGACGACCGACGCCGAGACGAGCACGTGACACCACCGCCACCCTGTCTAACTTAGGGTTACGCGAGTCGAGGCAGACGTCGAAACGAGCACGTGACACCACTGCCACCCTGTCTAACTTAGGGTTACGCGAGTCGAGGCGGACGTCTTTGCGGTAGCGACGACGGACGCCGAGATGAGCACGTGACACCACCGCCACCCTATCTATCTTAGCGTTACGCGAGTCGAGGCGGACGTCGTCGCGGTAGCGACGACGGACGCCGAGACGAGCACGTGACACCACCGCCACCCTGTCTATCTTAGCGTTACGCGAGTCGAGGCGGACGTCGTCGCGGTAGCGACGACGGACGCCGAGACGAGCACGTGACACCACCGCTACCCTGTATAACTTAGGGTTAAGCAAGTCGAGGCGGACGTCGTCGCGGTAGCGACGACGGACGCCGAGACAAGCACGTGACAACACCGCCACCCTGTCTATCTTAGGTTTACGCGAGTCAAGGCGGACGTCGTCGCGGTAGCGACGACGGACGCCGAGACGAGCACGTGACACCACCGCCACCCTGTCTATCTTAGCGTTACGCGAGTCGAGGCGGACGTCGTCGCGGTAGCGACGACGGACGCCGAGACGAGCACGTGACACCACCGCTACCCTGTCTAACTTAGGGTTAAGCGAGTCGAGGCGGACGTCGTCGCGGTAGCGACGACGGACGCCGAGACGAGCACGTGACACCACTGCCACCCTGTCTATCTTAGGGTTAGGCGAGTCGAGGCGGACGTCGTCGCGGTAGCGACGGCGGACGCCGAGACGAGCACGTGACACCACCGCCACCCTGTCTAACTTAGGGTTATGCGAGTCGAGGCGGACGTCGTCGCGGTAGCGACGACGGACGCCGAGACGAGCACGTGACACCACCGCCACCCTGTTTATCCTAGGGTTACGCGAGTCGAGGCGGACGTCGTCGCGGTAGCGACGACAGACGCCTAGACGAGCACGTGACACCACGGCCACCCTGGCTATCTTAGTGTTACGCGAGTCGAGGCGGACGTCGTCGCGGTAGCGACGACGGACACCGAGACGAGCACGTGACACCACCGCCACCCTGTCTATCTTAGGGTTACGCGAGTCGAGGCGGACGTCGTCGCGGTAGCGACGACGGACGCCGAGACAAGCACGCGACACCACCGCCACCCTGTCTAACTTAGGGTTACGCGTGTCGAGGCGGACGTCGTCGCGGTAGCGACGATGGACGCCGAGACGAGCACGTGACACCACCGCCACCCTGTCTAAATTAGGGTTACGCGAGTCGAGGCTGACGTCGTCGCGGTAGCGATGACGGATGCCGAGGCGAGCACGTGACACCACCGCCACCCTGTATATCTTAGCGTTACGCGAGTCGAGGCGGACGTCATCGCGGTAGCGACGACGGACGCCGAGACGAGCACGTGACACCACCGCCACCCTGTCTAACTTAGGGTTACGCGAGTCGAGGCAGACGTCGAAACGAGCATGTGACACCACTGCCACCCTGTCTAACTTAGGGTTACGCGAGTCGAGGCGGACGTCTTTGCGGTAGCGACGACGGACGCCGAGACGAGCACGTGACACCACTGCCACCCTGTCTATCTTAGGGTTACGCGAGTCGAGGCGGACGTCGTCGCGGTAGCGACGACGGACGCCGAGACGAGCACGCGACACCACCGCCAACCTGTCTAACTTAGGGTTACGCGTGTCGAGGCGGACGTCGTCGCGGTAGCGACGACGGACGCCGAGACGAGCACGTGACACCACCGCCACCCTGTCTAAATTAGGGTTACGCGAGTCGAGGCTGACGTCGTCGCGGTAGCGATGACGGATGCCGAGACGAGCACGTGACACCACCGCCACCCTGTCTATCTTAGGGTTACGCGAGTCGAGGCGGACGTCGTCGCGGTAGCGACGACGGACGCCGAGACGAGCACGCGACACCACCGCCACCCTGTCTAACTTAGGGTTACGCGTGTCGAGGCGGACGTCGTCGCGGTAGCGACGACGGACGCCGAGACGAGCACGTGACACCACCGCCACCCTGTCTGAATTAGGGTTACGCGAGTCGAGGCTGACGTCGTCGCGGTAGCGATGACGGATGCCGAGACGAGCACGTGACTTCACCGCCACCCTATTTAACTTAGGGTTAGCGAGTCGAGGCGGACGTCGTCGCGGTAGCGACGACCGACGCCGAGACGAGCACGTGACACCACCGCCACCCTGTCTAACTTAGGGTTACGCGAGTCGAGGCAGACGTCGAAATGAGCACGTGACACCACTGCCACCCTGTCTAACTTAGGGTTACGCGAGTCGAGGCGGACGTCTTTGCGGTAGCGACGACGGACGCCGAGATGAGCACGTGACACCACCGCCACCCTATCTATCTTAGCGTTACGCGAGTCGAGGCGAACGTCGTCGCGGTAGCGACGACGGACGCCGAGACGAGCACGTGACACCACCGCCACCCTGTCTATCTTAGCGTTACGCGAGTCGAGGCGGACGTCGTCGCGGTAGCGACGACGGACGCCGAGACGAGCACGTGACACCACCGCTACCCTGTATAACTTAGGGTTAAGCAAGTCGAGGCGGACATCGTCGCGGTAGCGACGACGGACGCCGAGACGAGCACGTGACAACACCGCCACCCTGTCTATTTTAGGTTTACGCGAGTCAAGGCGGACGTCGTCGCGGTAGCGACGACGGACGCCGAGACGAGCACGTGACACCACCGCCACCCTGTCTAAATTAGGGTTACGCGATTCGAGGCTGACGTCGTCGCGGTAGCGATGACGGATGCCGAGGCGAGCACGTGACACCACCGCCACCCTGTATATCTTAGCGTTACGCGAGTCGAGGCGGACGTCATCGCGGTAGCGACGACGGACGCCGAGACGAGCACGTGACACCACCGCCACCCTGTCTAACTTAGGGTTACGCGAGTCGAGGCAGACGTCGAAACGAGCACGTGACACCACTGCCACCCTGTCTAACTTAGGGTTACGCGAGTCGAGGCGGACGTCTTTGCGGTAGCGACGACGGACGCCGAGAGGAGCACGTGACACCACTGCCACCCTGTCTATCTTAGGGTTACGCGACTCGAGGCGGACGTCGTCGCGGTAGCGACGACGGACGCCGAGACGAGCACGTGACAACACTGCCACCCTGGCTAACTTAGGGTTACGCGAGTCGAGGCAGACGTCGTCGCGGTAGCGACGACGGATGCCGAGACGAGCACGTGACACCACTGCCACCCTGTCTAACTTAGGGATACGCAAGTCGAGGCGGACGTCATCGCGGTAGCGACGACGGACGCCGAGACGAGCACGTGACACCACCGAAACCCTGTTTATCCTAGGGTTACGCTAGTCGAGGCGGACGTCGTCGCGGTAGCGACGACGGACACCGAGACCAGCACGTGACACCACCGCCACCCTGTCTATCTTAGGGTTACGCGAGTCGAGGCGGACGTCGTCGCGGTAGCGACGACGGACGCCGAGACGAGCACGCGACACCACCGCCACCCTGTCTAACTTAGGGTTACGCGTGTCGAGGCGGACGTCGTCGCGGTAGCGACGACGGACGCCGAGACGAGCACGTGACACCACCGCCACCCTGTCTAAATTAGGGTTACGCGAGTCGTGGCTGACGTCGTCGCGGTAGCGATGACGGATGCCGAGACGAGCACGTGACTTCACCGCCACCCTATTTAACTTAGGGTTAGCGAGTCGAGGCGGACGTCGTCGCGGTAGCGACGACCGACGCCGAGACGAGCACGTGACACCACCGCCACCCTGTCTAACTTAGGGTTACGCGAGTCGAGGCAGACGTCGAAACGAGCACGTGACACCACTGCCACCCTGTCTAACTTAGGGTTACGCGAGTCGAGGCGGACGTCTTTGCGGTAGCGACGACGGACGCCGAGATGAGCACGTGACACCACCGCCACCCTATCTATCTTAGCGTTACGCGAGTCGAGGCGAACGTCGTCGCGGTAGCGACGACGGACGCTGAGACGAGCACGTGACACCACCGCCACCCTGTCTATCTTAGCGTTACGCGAGTCGAGGCGGACGTCGTCGCGGTAGCGACGACGGACGCCGAGACGAGCACGTGACACCACCGCTACCCTGTATAACTTAGGGTTAAGCAAGTCGAGGCGGACGTCGTCGCGGTAGCGACGACGGACGCCGAGACGAGCACGTGACAACACCGCCACCCTGTCTATCTTAGGTTTACGCGAGTCAAGGCGGACGTCGTCGCGGTAGCGACGACGGACGCCGAGACGAGCACGTGACACCACCGCCACCCTGTCTAAATTAGGGTTACGCGATTCGAGGCTGACGTCGTCGCGGTAGCGATGACGGATGCCGAGGCGAGCACGTGACACCACCGCCACCCTGTATATCTTAGTGTTACGCGAGTCGAGGCGGACGTCGTCGCGGTAGCGACGACGGACGCCGAGACAAGCACGCGACACCACCGCCACCCTGTCTAACTTAGGGTTACGCGTGTCGAGGCGGACGTCGTCGCGGTAGCGACGATGGACGCCGAGACGAGCACGTGACACCACCGCCACCCTGTCTAAATTAGGGTTACGCGAGTCGAGGCTGACGTCGTCGCGGTAGCGATGACGGATGCCGAGGCGAGCACGTGACACCACCGCCACCCTGTATATCTTAGCGTTACGCGAGTCGAGGCGGACGTCATCGCGGTAGCGACGACGGACGCCGAGACGAGCACGTGACACCACCGCCACCCTGTCTAACTTAGGGTTACGCGAGTCGAGGCAGACGTCGAAACGAGCATGTGACACCACTGCCACCCTGTCTAACTTAGGGTTACGCGAGTCGAGGCGGACGTCTTTGCGGTAGCGACGACGGACGCCGAGACGAGCACGTGACACCACTGCCACCCTGTCTATCTTAGGGTTACGCGAGTCGAGGCGGACGTCGTCGCGGTAGCGACGACGGACGCCGAGACGAGCACGCGACACCACCGCCAACCTGTCTAACTTAGGGTTACGCGTGTCGAGGCGGACGTCGTCGCGGTAGCGACGACGGACGCCGAGACGAGCACGTGACACCACCGCCACCCTGTCTAAATTAGGGTTACGCGAGTCGAGGCTGACGTCGTCGCGGTAGCGATGACGGATGCCGAGACGAGCACGTGACACCACCGCCACCCTGTCTATCTTAGGGTTACGCGAGTCGAGGCGGACGTCGTCGCGGTAGCGACGACGGACGCCGAGACGAGCACGCGACACCACCGCCACCCTGTCTAACTTAGGGTTACGCGTGTCGAGGCGGACGTCGTCGCGGTAGCGACGACGGACGCCGAGACGAGCACGTGACACCACCGCCACCCTGTCTAAATTAGGGTTACGCGAGTCGAGGCTGACGTCGTCGCGGTAGCGATGACGGATGCCGAGACGAGCACGTGACTTCACCGCCACCCTATTTAACTTAGGGTTAGCGAGTCGAGGCGGACGTCGTCGCGGTAGCGACGACCGACGCCGAGACGAGCACGTGACACCACCGCCACCCTGTCTAACTTAGGGTTACGCGAGTCGAGGCAGACGTCGAAACGAGCACGTGACACCACTGCCACCCTGTCTAACTTAGGGTTACGCGAGTCGAGGCGGACGTCTTTGCGGTAGCGACGACGGACGCCGAGATGAGCACGTGACACCACCGCCACCCTATCTATCTTAGCGTTACGCGAGTCGAGGCGAACGTCGTCGCGGTAGCGACGACGGACGCCGAGACGAGCACGTGACACCACCGCCACCCTGTCTATCTTAGCGTTACGCGAGTCGAGGCGGACGTCGTCGCGGTAGCGACGACGGACGCCGAGACGAGCACGTGACACCACCGCTACCCTGTATAACTTAGGGTTAAGCAAGTCGAGGCGGACGTCGTCGCGGTAGCGACGACGGACGCCGAGACGAGCACGTGACAACACCGCCACCCTGTCTATCTTAGGTTTACGCGAGTCAAGGCGGACGTCGTCGCGGTAGCGACGACGGACGCCGAGACGAGCACGTGACACCACCGCCACCCTGTCTAAATTAGGGTTACGCGATTCGAGGCTGACGTCGTCGCGGTAGCGATGACGGATGCCGAGGCGAGCACGTGACACCACCGCCACCCTGTATATCTTAGCGTTACGCGAGTCGAGGCGGACGTCATCGCGGTAGCGACGACGGACGCCGAGACGAGCACGTGACACCACCGCCACCCTGTCTAACTTAGGGTTACGCGAGTCGAGGCAGACGTCGAAACGAGCACGTGACACCACTGCCACCCTGTCTAACTTAGGGTTACGCGAGTCGAGGCAGACGTCTTTGCGGTAGCGACGACGGACGCCGAGAGGAGCACGTGACACCACTGCCACCCTGTCTATCTTAGGGTTACGCGAGTCGAGGCGGACGTCTTGGCGGTAGCGACGACGGACGCCGAGACGAGCACGTGACACCACTGCCACCCTGTCTATCTTAGGGTTACGCGAGTCGAGGCGGACGTCGTCGCGGTAGCGACGACGGACGCCGAGACGAGCACGTGACAACACTGCCACCCTGGCTAACTTAGGGTTACGCGAGTCGAGGCAGACGTCGTCGCGGTAGCGACGACGGATGCCGAGACGAGCACGTGACACCACTGCCACCCTGTCTAACTTAGGGATACGCAAGTCGAGGCGGACGTCATCGCGGTAGCGACGACGGACGCCGAGACGAGCACGTGACACCACCGAAACCCTGTTTATCCTAGGGTTACGCTAGTCGAGGCGGACGTCGTCGCGGTAGCGACGACGGACACCGAGACCAGCACGTGACACCACCGCCACCCTGTCTATCTTAGGGTTACGCGAGTCGAGGCGGACGTCGTCGCGGTAGCGACGACGGACGCCGAGACGAGCACGCGACACCACCGCCACCCTGTCTAACTTAGGGTTACGCGTGTCGAGGCGGACGTCGTCGCGGTAGCGACGACGGACGCCGAGACGAGCACGTGACACCACCGCCACCCTGTCTAAATTAGGGTTACGCGAGTCGAGGCTGACGTCGTCGCGGTAGCGATGACGGATGCCGAGACGAGCACGTGACTTCACCGCCACCCTATTTAACTTAGGGTTAGCGAGTCGAGGCGGACGTCGTCGCGGTAGCGACGACCGACGCCGAGACGAGCACGTGACACCACCGCCACCCTGTCTAACTTAGGGTTACGCGAGTCGAGGCAGACGTCGAAACGAGCACGTGACACCACTGCCACCCTGTCTAACTTAGGGTTACGCGAGTCGAGGCGGACGTCTTTGCGGTAGCGACGACGGACGCCGAGATGAGCACGTGACACCACCGCCACCCTATCTATCTTAGCGTTACGCGAGTCGAGGCGAACGTCGTCGCGGTAGCGACGACGGACGCCGAGACGAGCACGTGACACCACCGCCACCCTGTCTATCTTAGCGTTACGCGAGTCGAGGCGGACGTCGTCGCGGTAGCGACGACGGACGCCGAGACGAGCACGTGACACCACCGCTACCCTGTATAACTTAGGGTTAAGCAAGTCGAGGCGGACGTCGTCGCGGTAGCGACGACGGACGCCGAGACGAGCACGTGACAACACCGCCACCCTGTCTATCTTAGGTTTACGCGAGTCAAGGCGGACGTCGTCGCGGTAGCGACGACGGACGCCGAGACGAGCACGTGACACCACCGCCACCCTGTCTAAATTAGGGTTACGCGATTCGAGGCTGACGTCGTCGCGGTAGCGATGACGGATGCCGAGGCGAGCACGTGACACCACCGCCACCCTGTATATCTTAGCGTTACGCGAGTCGAGGCGGACGTCATCGCGGTAGCGACGACGGACGCCGAGACGAGCACGTGACACCACCGCCACCCTGTCTAACTTAGGGTTACGCGAGTCGAGGCAGACGTCGAAACGAGCACGTGACACCACTGCCACCCTGTCTAACTTAGGGTTACGCGAGTCGAGGCGGACGTCTTTGCGGTAGCGACGACGGACGCCGAGAGGAGCACGTGACACCACTGCCACCCTGTCTATCTTAGGGTTACGCGAGTCGAGGCGGACGTCTTTGCGGTAGCGACGACGGACGCCGAGACGAGCACGTGACACCACTGCCACCCTGTCTATCTTAGGGTTACGCGAGTCGAGGCGGACGTCGTCGCGGTAGCGACGACGGACGCCGAGACGAGCACGTGACAACACTGCCACCCTGGCTAACTTAGGGTTACGCGAGTCGAGGCAGACGTCGTCGCGGTAGCGACGACGGATGCCGAGACGAGCACGTGACACCACTGCCACCCTGTCTAACTTAGGGATACGCAAGTCGAGGCGGACGTCATCGCGGTAGCGACGACGGACGCCGAGACGAGCACGTGACACCACCGAAACCCTGTTTATCCTAGGGTTACGCTAGTCGAGGCGGACGTCGTCGCGGTAGCGACGACGGACACCGAGACCAGCACGTGACACCACCGCCACCCTGTCTATCTTAGGGTTACGCGAGTCGAGGCGGACGTCGTCGCGGTAGCGACGACGGACGCCGAGACGAGCACGCGACACCACCGCCACCCTGTCTAACTTAGGGTTACGCGTGTCGAGGCGGACGTCGTCGCGGTAGCGACGACGGACGCCGAGACGAGCACGTGACACCACCGCCACCCTGTCTAAATTAGGGTTACGCGAGTCGAGGCTGACGTCGTCGCGGTAGCGATGACGGATGCCGAGACGAGCACGTGACTTCACCGCCACCCTATTTAACTTAGGGTTAGCGAGTCGAGGCGGACGTCGTCGCGGTAGCGACGACCGACGCCGAGACGAGCACGTGACACCACCGCCACCCTGTCTAACTTAGGGTTACGCGAGTCGAGGCAGACGTCGAAACGAGCACGTGACACCACTGCCACCCTGTCTAACTTAGGGTTACGCGAGTCGAGGCGGACGTCTTTGCGGTAGCGACGACGGACGCCGAGATGAGCACGTGACACCACCGCCACCCTATCTATCTTAGCGTTGCGCGAGTCGAGGCGAACGTCGTCGCGGTAGCGACGACGGACGCTGAGACGAGCACGTGACACCACCGCCACCCTGTCTATCTTAGCGTTACGCGAGTCGAGGCGGACGTCGTCGCGGTAGCGACGACGGACGCCGAGACGAGCACGTGACACCACCGCTACCCTGTATAACTTAGGGTTAAGCAAGTCGAGGCGGACGTCGTCGCGGTAGCGACGACGGACGCCGAGACGAGCACGTGACAACACCGCCACCCTGTCTATCTTAGGTTTACGCGAGTCAAGGCGGACGTCGTCGCGGTAGCGACGACGGACGCCGAGACGAGCACGTGACACCACCGCCACCCTGTCTAAATTAGGGTTACGCGATTCGAGGCTGACGTCGTCGCGGTAGCGATGACGGATGCCGAGGCGAGCACGTGACACCACCGCCACCCTGTATATCTTAGCGTTACGCGAGTCGAGGCGGACGTCATCGCGGTAGCGACGACGGACACCGAGACGAGCACGTGACACCACCGCCACCCTGTCTATTTTAGGTTTACGCGAGTCAAGGCGGACGTCGTCGCGGTAGCGACGACGGACGCCGAGACGAGCACGTGACACCACCGCCACCCTGTCTAAATTAGGGTTACGCGATTCGAGGCTGACGTCGTCGCGGTAGCGATGACGGATGCCGAGGCGAGCACGTGACACCACCGCCACCCTGTATATCTTAGCGTTACGCGAGTCGAGGCGGACGTCATCGCGGTAGCGACGACGGACGCCGAGACGAGCACGTGACACCACCGCCACCCTGTCTAACTTAGGGTTACGCGAGTCGAGGCAGACGTCGAAACGAGCACGTGACACCACTGCCACCCTGTCTAACTTAGGGTTACGCGAGTCGAGGCGGACGTCTTTGCGGTAGCGACGACGGACGCCGAGAGGAGCACGTGACACCACTGCCACCCTGTCTATCTTAGGGTTACGCGAGTCGAGGCGGACGTCGTCGCGGTAGCGACGACGGACGCCGAGACGAGCACGTGACAACACTGCCACCCTGGCTAACTTAGGGTTACGCGAGTCGAGGCAGACGTCGTCGCGGTAGCGACGACGGATGCCGAGACGAGCACGTGACACCACTGCCACCCTGTCTAACTTAGGGATACGCAAGTCGAGGCGGACGTCATCGCGGTAGCGACGACGGACGCCGAGACGAGCACGTGACACCACCGAAACCCTGTTTATCCTAGGGTTACGCTAGTCGAGGCGGACGTCGTCGCGGTAGCGACGACGGACACCGAGACCAGCACGTGACACCACCGCCACCCTGTCTATCTTAGGGTTACGCGAGTCGAGGCGGACGTCGTCGCGGTAGCGACGACGGACGCCGAGACGAGCACGCGACACCACCGCCACCCTGTCTAACTTAGGGTTACGCGTGTCGAGGCGGACGTCGTCGCGGTAGCGACGACGGACGCCGAGACGAGCACGTGACACCACCGCCACCCTGTCTAAATTAGGGTTACGCGAGTCGAGGCTGACGTCGTCGCGGTAGCGATGACGGATGCCGAGACGAGCACGTGACTTCACCGCCACCCTATTTAACTTAGGGTTAGCGAGTCGAGGCGGACGTCGTCGCGGTAGCGACGACCGACGCCGAGACGAGCACGTGACACCACCGCCACCCTGTCTAACTTAGGGTTACGCGAGTCGAGGCAGACGTCGAAACGAGCACGTGACACCACTGCCACCCTGTCTAACTTAGGGTTACGCGAGTCGAGGCGGACGTCTTTGCGGTAGCGACGACGGACGCCGAGATGAGCACGTGACACCACCGCCACCCTATCTATCTTAGCGTTACGCGAGTCGAGGCGAACGTCGTCGCGGTAGCGACGACGGACGCTGAGACGAGCACGTGACACCACCGCCACCCTGTCTATCTTAGCGTTACGCGAGTCGAGGCGGACGTCGTCGCGGTAGCGACGACGGACGCCGAGACGAGCACGTGACACCACCGCTACCCTGTATAACTTAGGGTTAAGCAAGTCGAGGCGGACGTCGTCGCGGTAGCGACGACGGACGCCGAGACGAGCACGTGACAACACCGCCACCCTGTCTATCTTAGGTTTACGCGAGTCAAGGCGGACGTCGTCGCGGTAGCGACGACGGACGCCGAGACGAGCACGTGACACCACCGCCACCCTGTCTAAATTAGGGTTACGCGATTCGAGGCTGACGTCGTCGCGGTAGCGATGACGGATGCCGAGGCGAGCACGTGACACCACCGCCACCCTGTATATCTTAGTGTTACGCGAGTCGAGGCGGACGTCGTCGCGGTAGCGACGACGGACGCCGAGACAAGCACGCGACACCACCGCCACCCTGTCTAACTTAGGGTTACGCGTGTCGAGGCGGACGTCGTCGCGGTAGCGACGATGGACGCCGAGACGAGCACGTGACACCACCGCCACCCTGTCTAAATTAGGGTTACGCGAGTCGAGGCTGACGTCGTCGCGGTAGCGATGACGGATGCCGAGGCGAGCACGTGACACCACCGCCACCCTGTATATCTTAGCGTTACGCGAGTCGAGGCGGACGTCATCGCGGTAGCGACGACGGACGCCGAGACGAGCACGTGACACCACCGCCACCCTGTCTAACTTAGGGTTACGCGAGTCGAGGCAGACGTCGAAACGAGCATGTGACACCACTGCCACCCTGTCTAACTTAGGGTTACGCGAGTCGAGGCGGACGTCTTTGCGGTAGCGACGACGGACGCCGAGACGAGCACGTGACACCACTGCCACCCTGTCTATCTTAGGGTTACGCGAGTCGAGGCGGACGTCGTCGCGGTAGCGACGACGGACGCCGAGACGAGCACGCGACACCACCGCCAACCTGTCTAACTTAGGGTTACGCGTGTCGAGGCGGACGTCGTCGCGGTAGCGACGACGGACGCCGAGACGAGCACGTGACACCACCGCCACCCTGTCTAAATTAGGGTTACGCGAGTCGAGGCTGACGTCGTCGCGGTAGCGATGACGGATGCCGAGACGAGCACGTGACACCACCGCCACCCTGTCTATCTTAGGGTTACGCGAGTCGAGGCGGACGTCGTCGCGGTAGCGACGACGGACGCCGAGACGAGCACGCGACACCACCGCCACCCTGTCTAACTTAGGGTTACGCGTGTCGAGGCGGACGTCGTCGCGGTAGCGACGACGGACGCCGAGACGAGCACGTGACACCACCGCCACCCTGTCTAAATTAGGGTTACGCGAGTCGAGGCTGACGTCGTCGCGGTAGCGATGACGGATGCCGAGACGAGCACGTGACTTCACCGCCACCCTATTTAACTTAGGGTTAGCGAGTCGAGGCGGACGTCGTCGCGGTAGCGACGACCGACGCCGAGACGAGCACGTGACACCACCGCCACCCTGTCTAACTTAGGGTTACGCGAGTCGAGGCAGACGTCGAAACGAGCACGTGACACCACTGCCACCCTGTCTAACTTAGGGTTACGCGAGTCGAGGCGGACGTCTTTGCGGTAGCGACGACGGACGCCGAGATGAGCACGTGACACCACCGCCACCCTATCTATCTTAGCGTTACGCGAGTCGAGGCGAACGTCGTCGCGGTAGCGACGACGGACGCCGAGACGAGCACGTGACACCACCGCCACCCTGTCTATCTTAGCGTTACGCGAGTCGAGGCGGACGTCGTCGCGGTAGCGACGACGGACGCCGAGACGAGCACGTGACACCACCGCTACCCTGTATAACTTAGGGTTAAGCAAGTCGAGGCGGACGTCGTCGCGGTAGCGACGACGGACGCCGAGACGAGCACGTGACAACACCGCCACCCTGTCTATCTTAGGTTTACGCGAGTCAAGGCGGACGTCGTCGCGGTAGCGACGACGGACGCCGAGACGAGCACGTGACACCACCGCCACCCTGTCTAAATTAGGGTTACGCGATTCGAGGCTGACGTCGTCGCGGTAGCGATGACGGATGCCGAGGCGAGCACGTGACACCACCGCCACCCTGTATATCTTAGCGTTACGCGAGTCGAGGCGGACGTCATCGCGGTAGCGACGACGGACGCCGAGACGAGCACGTGACACCACCGCCACCCTGTCTAACTTAGGGTTACGCGAGTCGAGGCAGACGTCGAAACGAGCACGTGACACCACTGCCACCCTGTCTAACTTAGGGTTACGCGAGTCGAGGCGGACGTCTTTGCGGTAGCGACGACGGACGCCGAGAGGAGCACGTGACACCACTGCCACCCTGTCTATCTTAGGGTTACGCGAGTCGAGGCGGACGTCTTTGCGGTAGCGACGACGGACGCCGAGACGAGCACGTGACACCACTGCCACCCTGTCTATCTTAGGGTTACGCGAGTCGAGGCGGACGTCGTCGCGGTAGCGACGACGGACGCCGAGACGAGCACGTGACAACACTGCCACCCTGGCTAACTTAGGGTTACGCGAGTCGAGGCAGACGTCGTCGCGGTAGCGACGACGGATGCCGAGACGAGCACGTGACACCACTGCCACCCTGTCTAACTTAGGGATACGCAAGTCGAGGCGGACGTCATCGCGGTAGCGACGACGGACGCCGAGACGAGCACGTGACACCACCGAAACCCTGTTTATCCTAGGGTTACGCTAGTCGAGGCGGACGTCGTCGCGGTAGCGACGACGGACACCGAGACCAGCACGTGACACCACCGCCACCCTGTCTATCTTAGGGTTACGCGAGTCGAGGCGGACGTCGTCGCGGTAGCGACGACGGACGCCGAGACGAGCACGCGACACCACCGCCACCCTGTCTAACTTAGGGTTACGCGTGTCGAGGCGGACGTCGTCGCGGTAGCGACGACGGACGCCGAGACGAGCACGTGACACCACCGCCACCCTGTCTAAATTAGGGTTACGCGAGTCGAGGCTGACGTCGTCGCGGTAGCGATGACGGATGCCGAGACGAGCACATGACTTCACCGCCACCCTATTTAACTTAGGGTTAGCGAGTCGAGGCGGACGTCGTCGCGGTAGCGACGACCGACGCCGAGACGAGCACGTGACACCACCGCCACCCTGTCTAACTTAGGGTTACGCGAGTCGAGGCAGACGTCGAAACGAGCACGTGACACCACTGCCACCCTGTCTAACTTAGGGTTACGCGAGTCGAGGCGGACGTCTTTGCGGTAGCGACGACGGACGCCGAGATGAGCACGTGACACCACCGCCACCCTATCTATCTTAGCGTTACGCGAGTCGAGGCGAACGTCGTCGCGGTAGCGACGACGGACGCCGAGACGAGCACGTGACACCACCGCCACCCTGTCTATCTTAGCGTTACGCGAGTCGAGGCGGACGTCGTCGCGGTAGCGACGACGGACGCCGAGACGAGCACGTGACACCACCGCTACCCTGTATAACTTAGGGTTAAGCAAGTCGAGGCGGACGTCGTCGCGGTAGCGACGACGGACGCCGAGACGAGCACGTGACAACACCGCCACCCTGTCTATCTTAGGTTTACGCGAGTCAAGGCGGACGTCGTCGCGGTAGCGACGACGGACGCCGAGACGAGCACGTGACACCACCGCCACCCTGTCTAAATTAGGGTTACGCGATTCGAGGCTGACGTCGTCGCGGTAGCGATGACGGATGCCGAGGCGAGCACGTGACACCACCGCCACCCTGTATATCTTAGCGTTACGCGAGTCGAGGCGGACGTCATCGCGGTAGCGACGACGGACGCCGAGACGAGCACGTGACACCACCGCCACCCTGTCTAACTTAGGGTTACGCGAGTCGAGGCAGACGTCGAAACGAGCACGTGACACCACTGCCACCCTGTCTAACTTAGGGTTACGCGAGTCGAGGCGGACGTCTTTGCGGTAGCGACGACGGACGCCGAGAGGAGCACGTGACACCACTGCCACCCTGTCTATCTTAGGGTTACGCGAGTCGAGGCGGACGTCTTTGCGGTAGCGACGACGGACGCCGAGACGAGCACGTGACACCACTGCCACCCTGTCTATCTTAGGGTTACGCGAGTCGAGGCGGACGTCGTCGCGGTAGCGACGACGGACGCCGAGACGAGCACGTGACAACACTGCCACCCTGGCTAACTTAGGGTTACGCGAGTCGAGGCAGACGTCGTCGCGGTAGCGACGACGGATGCCGAGACGAGCACGTGACACCACTGCCACCCTGTCTAACTTAGGGATACGCAAGTCGAGGCGGACGTCATCGCGGTAGCGACGACGGACGCCGAGACGAGCACGTGACACCACCGAAACCCTGTTTATCCTAGGGTTACGCTAGTCGAGGCGGACGTCGTCGCGGTAGCGACGACGGACACCGAGACCAGCACGTGACACCACCGCCACCCTGTCTATCTTAGGGTTACGCGAGTCGAGGCGGACGTCGTCGCGGTAGCGACGACGGACGCCGAGACGAGCACGCGACACCACCGCCACCCTGTCTAACTTAGGGTTACGCGTGTCGAGGCGGACGTCGTCGCGGTAGCGACGACGGACGCCGAGACGAGCACGTGACACCACCGCCACCCTGTCTAAATTAGGGTTACGCGAGTCGAGGCTGACGTCGTCGCGGTAGCGATGACGGATGCCGAGACGAGCACGTGACTTCACCGCCACCCTATTTAACTTAGGGTTAGCGAGTCGAGGCGGACGTCGTCGCGGTAGCGACGACCGACGCCGAGACGAGCACGTGACACCACCGCCACCCTGTCTAACTTAGGGTTACGCGAGTCGAGGCAGACGTCGAAACGAGCACGTGACACCACTGCCACCCTGTCTAACTTAGGGTTACGCGAGTCGAGGCGGACGTCTTTGCGGTAGCGACGACGGACGCCGAGATGAGCACGTGACACCACCGCCACCCTATCTATCTTAGCGTTGCGCGAGTCGAGGCGAACGTCGTCGCGGTAGCGACGACGGACGCTGAGACGAGCACGTGACACCACCGCCACCCTGTCTATCTTAGCGTTACGCGAGTCGAGGCGGACATCGTCGCGGTAGCGACGACGGACGCCGAGACGAGCACGTGACACCACCGCTACCCTGTATAACTTAGGGTTAAGCAAGTCGAGGCGGACGTCGTCGCGGTAGCGACGACGGACGCCGAGACGAGCACGTGACAACACCGCCACCCTGTCTATCTTAGGTTTACGCGAGTCAAGGCGGACGTCGTCGCGGTAGCGACGACGGACGCCGAGACGAGCACGTGACACCACCGCCACCCTGTCTAAATTAGGGTTACGCGATTCGAGGCTGACGTCGTCGCGGTAGCGATGACGGATGCCGAGGCGAGCACGTGACACCACCGCCACCCTGTATATCTTAGCGTTACGCGAGTCGAGGCGGACGTCATCGCGGTAGCGACGACGGACGCCGAGACGAGCACGTGACACCACCGCCACCCTGTCTAACTTAGGGTTACGCGAGTCGAGGCAGACGTCGAAACGAGCACGTGACACCACTGCCACCCTGTCTAACTTAGGGTTACGCGAGTCGAGGCGGACGTCTTTGCGGTAGCGACGACGGACGCCGAGACGAGCACGTGACACCACTGCCACCCTGTCTATCTTAGGGTTACGCGAGTCGAGGCGGACGTCGTCGCGGTAGCGACGACGGACGCCGAGACGAGCACGTGACAACACTGCCACCCTGGCTAACTTAGGGTTACGCGAGTCGAGGCAGACGTCGTCGCGGTAGCGACGACGGATGCCGAGACGAGCACGTGACACCACTGCCACCCTGTCTAACTTAGGGATACGCAAGTCGAGGCGGACGTCATCGCGGTAGCGACGACGGACGCCGAGACGAGCACGTGACACCACCGAAACCCTGTTTATCCTAGGGTTACGCTAGTCGAGGCGGACGTCGTCGCGGTAGCGACGACGGACACCGAGACCAGCACGTGACACCACCGCCACCCTGTCTATCTTAGGGTTACGCGAGTCGAGGCGGACGTCGTCGCGGTAGCGACGCCGGACGCCGAGACGAGCACGCGACACCACCGCCACCCTGTCTAACTTAGGGTTACGTGTGTCGAGGCGGACGTCGTCGCGGTAGCGACGACGGACGCCGAGACGAGCACGTGACACCACCGCCACCCTGTCTAAATTAGGGTTACGCGAGTCGAGGCTGACGTCGTCGCGGTAGCGATGACGGATGCCGAGACGAGCACGTGACTTCACCGCCACCCTATTTAACTTAGGGTTAGCGAGTCGAGGCGGACGTCGTCGCGGTAGCGACGACCGACGCCGAGACGAGCACGTGACACCACCGCCACCCTGTCTAACTTAGGGTTACGCGAGTCGAGGCAGACGTCGAAACGAGCACGTGACACCACTGCCACCCTGTCTAACTTAGGGTTACGCGAGTCGAGGCAGACGTCTTTGCGGTAGCGACGACGGACGCCGAGATGAGCACGTGACACCACCGCCACCCTATCTATCTTAGCGTTACGCGAGTCGAGGCGAACGTCGTCGCGGTAGCGACGACGGACGCCGAGACGAGCACGTGACACCACCGCCACCCTGTCTATCTTAGCGTTACGCGAGTCGAGGCGGACGTCGTCGCGGTAGCGACGACGGACGCCGAGACGAGCACGTGACACCACCGCTACCCTGTATAACTTAGGGTTAAGCAAGTCGAGGCGGACGTCGTCGCGGTAGCGACGACGGACGCCGAGACGAGCACGTGACAACACCGCCACCCTGTCTATCTTAGGTTTACGCGAGTCAAGGCGGACATCGTCGCGGTAGCGACGACGGACGCCGAGACGAGCACGTGACACCACCGCCACCCTGTCTATCTTAGCGTTACGCGAGTCGAGGCGGACGTCGTCGCGGTAGCGACGACGGACGCCGAGACGAGCACGTGACACCACCGCTACCCTGTCTAACTTAGGGTTAAGCGAGTCGAGGCGGACGTCGTCGCGGTAGCGACGACGGACGCCGAGACGAGCACGTGACACCACTGCCACCCTGTCTATCTTAGGGTTAGGCGAGTCGAGGCGGACGTCGTCGCGGTAGCGACGGCGGACGCCGAGACGAGCACGTGACACCACCGCCACCCTGTCTAACTTAGGGTTATGCGAGTCGAGGCGCACGTCGTCGCGGTAGCGACGACGGACGCCGAGACGAGCACGTGACACCACCGCCACCCTGTTTATCCTAGGGTTACGCGAGTCGAGGCGGACGTCGTCGCGGTAGCGACGACAGACGCCTAGACGAGCACGTGACACCACTGCCACCCTGGCTATCTTAGTGTTACGCGAGTCGAGGCGGACGTCGTCGCGGTAGCGACGACGGACACCGAGACGAGCACGTGACACCACCGCCACCCTGTCTATCTTAGGGTTACGCGAGTCGAGGCGGACGTCGTCGCGGTAGCGACGACGGACGCCGAGACAAGCACGCGACACCACCGCCACCCTGTCTAACTTAGGGTTACGCGTGTCGAGGCGGACGTCGTCGCGGTAGCGACGATGGACGCCGAGACGAGCACGTGACACCACCGCCACCCTGTCTAAATTAGGGTTACGCGAGTCGAGGCTGACGTCGTCGCGGTAGCGATGACGGATGCCGAGGCGAGCACGTGACACCACCGCCACCCTGTATATCTTAGCGTTACGCGAGTCGAGGCGGACGTCATCGCGGTAGCGACGACGGACGCCGAGACGAGCACGTGACACCACCGCCACCCTGTCTAACTTAGGGTTACGCGAGTCGAGGCAGACGTCGAAACGAGCACGTGACACCACTGCCACCCTGTCTAACTTAGGGTTACGAGAGTCGAGGCGGACGTCTTTGCGGTAGCGACGACGGACGCCGAGACGAGCACGTGACACCACTGCCACCCTGTCTATCTTAGGGTTACGCGAGTCGAGGCGGACGTCGTCGCGGTAGCGACGACGGACGCCGAGACGAGCACGCGACACCACCGCCACCCTGTCTAACTTAGGGTTACGCGTGTCGAGGCGGACGTTGTCGCGGTAGCGACGACGGACGCCGAGACGAGCACGTGACACCACCGCCACCCTGTCTAAATTAGGGTTACGCGAGTCGAGGCTGACGTCGTCGCGGTAGCGATGACGGATGCCGAGACGAGCACGTGACACCACCGCCACCCTGTCTATCTTAGGGTTACGCGAGTCGAGGCGGACGTCGTCGCGGTAGCGACGACGGACGCCGAGACGAGCACGCGACACCACCGCCACCCTGTCTAACTTAGGGTTACGCGTGTCGAGGCGGACGTCGTCGCGGTAGCGACGACGGACGCCGAGACGAGCACGTGACACCACCGCCACCCTGTCTAAATTAGGGTTACGCGAGTCGAGGCTGACGTCGTCGCGGTAGCGATGACGGATGCCGAGACGAGCACGTGACTTCACCGC
This sequence comes from Elymus sibiricus, assembly GCA_039707655.1. Taxonomy (NCBI): domain Eukaryota; kingdom Viridiplantae; phylum Streptophyta; class Magnoliopsida; order Poales; family Poaceae; genus Elymus; species Elymus sibiricus. The sequence continues at coordinate 191,982,215 of CM077676.1, read as the reverse complement.
CACCCTATTTAACTTAGGGTTAGCGAGTCGAGGCGGACGTCGTCGCGGTAGCGACGACCGACGCCGAGACGAGCACGTGACACCACCGCCACCCTGTCTAACTTAGGGTTACGCGAGTCGAGGCAGACGTCGAAACGAGCACGTGACACCACTGCCACCCTGTCTAACTTCGGGTTATGCGAGTCTAGGCGGACGTCTTTGCGGTAGCGACGACGGACGCCGAGATGAGCACGTGACACCACCGCCACCCTATCTATCTTAGCGTTACGCGAGTCGAGGCGAACGTCGTCGCGGTAGCGACGACGGACGCCGAGACGAGCACGTGACACCACCGCCACCCTGTCTATCTTAGCGTTATGCGAGTCGAGGCGGACGTCGTCGCGGTAGCGACGACGGACGCCGAGACGAGCACGTGACACCACCGCTACCCTGTATAACTTAGGGTTAAGCAAGTCGAGGCGGACGTCGTCGCGGTAGCGACGACGGACGCCGAGACGAGCACGTGACAACACCGCCACCCTGTCAATCTTAGGTTTACGCGAGTCAAGGCGGACGTCGTCGCGGTAGCGACGACGGACGCCGAGACGAGCACGTGACACCACCGCCACCCTGTCTATCTTAGCGTTACGCGAGTCGAGGCGGACGTCGTCGCGGTAGCGACGACGGACGCCGAGACGAGCACGTGACACCACCGCTACCCTGTCTAACTTAGGGTTAAGCGAGTCGAGGCGGACGTCGTCGCGGTAGCGACGACGGACGCCGAGACGAGCACGTGACACCACTGCCACCCTGTCTATCTTAGGGTTAGGCGAGTCGAGGCGGACGTCGTCGCGGTAGCGACGGCGGACGCCGAGACGAGCACGTGACACCACCGCCACCCTGTCTAACTTAGGGTTATGCGAGTCGAGGCGGACGTCGTCGCGGTAGCGACGACGGACGCCGAGACGAGCACGTGACACCACCGCCACCCTGTTTATCCTAGGGTTACGCGAGTCGAGGCGGACGTCGTCGCGGTAGCGACGACAGACGCCTAGACGAGCACGTGACACCACTGCCACCCTGGCTATCTTAGTGTTACGCGAGTCGAGGCGGACGTCGTCGCGGTAGCGACGACGGACACCGAGATGAGCACGTGACACCACCGCCACCCTGTCTATCTTAGGGTTACGCGAGTCGAGGCGGACGTCGTCGCGGTAGCGACGACGGACGCCGAGACAAGCACGCGACACCACCGCCACCCTGTCTAACTTAGGGTTACGCGTGTCGAGGCGGACGTCGTCGCGGTAGCGACGATGGACGCCGAGACGAGCACGTGACACCACCGCCACCCTGTCTAAATTAGGGTTACGCGAGTCGAGGCTGACGTCGTCGCGGTAGCGATGACGGATGCCGAGGCGAGCACGTGACACCACCGCCACCCTGTATATCTTAGCGTTACGCGAGTCGAGGCGGACGTCATCGCGGTAGCGACGACGGACGCCGAGACGAGCACGTGACACCACCGCCACCCTGTCTAACTTAGGGTTACGCGAGTCGAGGCAGACGTCGAAACGAGCACGTGACACCACTGCCACCCTGTCTAACTTAGGGTTACGCGAGTCGAGGCGGACGTCTTTGCGGTAGCGACGACGGACGCCGAGACGAGCACGTGACACCACTGCCACCCTGTCTATCTTAGGGTTACGCGAGTCGAGGCGGACGTCGTCGCGGTAGCGACGACGGACGCCGAGACGAGCACGTGACAACACTGCCACCCTGGCTAACTTAGGGTTACGCGAGTCGAGGCAGACGTCGTCGCGGTAGCGACGACGGATGCCGAGACGAGCACGTGACACCACTGCCACCCTGTCTCACTTAGGGTTACGCAAGTCGAGGCGGACGTCATCGCGGTAGCGACGACGGACGCCGAGACGAGCACGTGACACCACCGAAACCCTGTTTATCCTAGGGTTACGCTAGTCGAGGCGGACGTCGTCGCGGTAGCGACGACGGACACCGAGACCAGCACGTGACACCACCGCCACCCTGTCTATCTTAGGGTTACGCGAGTCGAGGCGGATGTTGTCGCGGTAGCGACGACGGACGCCGAGACGAGCACGCGACACCACCGCCACCCTGTCTAACTTAGGGTTACGCGTGTCGAGGCGGACGTCGTCGCGGTAGCGACGACGGACGCCGAGACGAGCACGTGACACCACCGCCACCCTGTCTAAATTAGGGTTACGCGAGTCGAGGCTGACGTCGTCGCGGTAGCGATGACGGATGCCGAGACGAGCACGTGACTTCACCGCCACCCTATTTAACTTAGGGTTAGCGAGTCGAGGCGGACGTCGTCGCGGTAGCGACGACCGACGCCGAGACGAGCACGTGACACCACCGCCACCCTGTCTAACTTAGGGTTACGCGAGTCGAGGCAGACGTCGAAACGAGCACGTGACACCACTGCCACCCAGTCTAACTTAGGGTTACGCGAGTCGAGGCGGACGTCTTTGCGGTAGCGACGACGGACGCCGAGATGAGCACGTGACACCACCGCCACCCTATCTATCTTAGCGTTACGCGAGTCGAGGCGAACGTCGTCGCGGTAGCGACGACGGACGCCGAGACGAGCACGTGACACCACCGCCACCCTGTCTATCTTAGCGTTACGCGAGTCGAGGCGGACGTCGTCGCGGTAGCGACGACGGACGCCGAGACGAGCACGTGACACCACTGCTACCCTGTATAACTTAGGGTTAAGCGAGTCGAGGCGGACGTCGTCGCGGTAGCGACGACGGACGCCGAGACGAGCACGTGACAACACCGCCACCCTGTCTATCTTAGGTTTACGCAAGTCAAGGCGGACGTCGTCGCGGTAGCGACGACGGACGCCGAGACGAGCACGTGACACCACTGCCACCCTGTCTATCTTAGGGTTAGGCGAGTCGAGGCGGACGTCGTCGCGGTAGCGACGGCGGACGCCGAGACGAGCACGTGACACCACCGCCAACCTGTCTAACTTAGGGTTATGCGAGTCGAGGCGGACGTCGTCGCGGTAGCGACGACGGACGCCGAGACGAGCACGTGACACCACCGCCACCCTGTTTATCCTAGGGTTACGCGAGTCGAGGCGGACGTCGTCGCGGTAGCGACGACAGACGCCTAGACGAGCACGTGACACCACTGCCACCCTGGCTATCTTAGTGTTACGCGGGTCGAGGCGGACGTCGTCGCGGTAGCGACGACGGACACCGAGACGAGCACGTGACACCACCGCCACCCTGTCTATCTTAGGGTTACGCGAGTCGAGGCGGACGTCGTCGCGGTAGCGACGACGGACGCCGAGACAAGCACGCAACACCACCGCCACCCAGTCTAACTTAGGGTTACGCGTGTCGAGGCGGACGTCGTCGCGGTAGCGACGATGGACGACGAGACGAGCACGTGACACCACCGCCACCCTGTCTAAATTAGGGTTACGCGATTCGAGCCTGACGTCGTCGCGGTAGCGATGACGGATGCCGAGGCGAGCACGTGACACCACCGCCACCCTGTATATCTTAGCGTTACGCGAGTCGAGGCGGACGTCATCGCGGTAGCGACGACGGACGCCGAGACGAGCACGTGACACCACCGCCACCCTGTCTAACTTAGGGTTACGCGAGTCGAGGCAGACGTCGAAACGAGCACGTGACACCACTGCCACCCTGTCTAACTTAGGGTTACGCGAGTCGAGGCGGACGTCTTTGCGGTAGCGACGACGGACGCCGAGACGAGCACGTGACACCACTGCCACCCTGTCTATCTTAGGGTTACGCGAGTCGAGGCGGACGTCGTCGCGGTAGCGACGACGGACGCCGAGACGAGCACGTGACAACACTGCCACCCTGGCTAACTTAGGGTTACGCGAGTCGAGGCAGACGTCGTCGCGGTAGCGACGACGGATGCCGAGACGAGCACGTGACACCACTGCCACCCTGTCTAACTTAGGGATACGCAAGTCGAGGCGGACGTCATCGCGGTAGCGACGACGGACGCCGAGACGAGCACGTGACACCACCGAAACCCTGTTTATCCTAGGGTTACGCTAGTCGAGGCGGACGTCGTCGCGGTAGCGACGACGGACACCGAGACCAGCACGTGACACCACCGCCACCCTGTCTATCTTAGGGTTACGCGAGTCGAGGCGGACGTCGTCGCGGTAGCGACGACGGACGCCGAGACGAGCACGCGACACCACCGCCACCCTGTCTAACTTAGGGTTACGCGTGTCGAGGCGGACGTCGTCGCGGTAGCGACGACGGACGCCGAGACGAGCACGTGACACCACCGCCACCCTGTCTAAATTAGGGTTACGCGAGTCGAGGCTGACGTCGTCGCGGTAGCGATGACGGATGCCGAGACGAGCACGTGACTTCACCGCCACCCTCTTTAACTTAGGGTTAGCGAGTCGAGGCGGACGTCGTCGCGGTAGCGACGACCGACCCCGAGACGAGCACGTGACACCACCGCCACCCTGTCTAACTTAGGGTTACGCGAGTCGAGGCAGACGTCGAAACGAGCACGTGACACCACTGCCACCCTGTCTAACTTAGGGTTACGCGAGACGAGGCGGACGTCTTTGCGGTAGCGACGACGGACGCCGAGATGAGCACGTGACACCACCGCCACCCTGTCTATCTTAGCGTTACGCGAGTCGAGGCGAACGTCGTCGCGGTAGCGACGACGGACGCCGAGACGAGCACGTGACACCACCGCCACCCTGTCTATCTTAGCGTTACGCGAGTCAAGGCGGACGTCGTCGCGGTAGCGACGACGGACGCCGAGACGAGCACGTGACACCACCGCTACCCTGTATAACTTAGGGTTACGCGAGTCGAGGCGGACGTCGTCGCGGTAGCGACGACGGACGCCGAGACGAGCACGTGACAACACCGCCACCCTGTCTATCTTAGGTTTACGCGAGTCGAGGCGGACGTCGTCGCGGTAGCGACGACGGACGCCGAGACGAGCACGTGACACCACTGCCACCCTGTCTATCTTAGGGTTAGGCGAGTCGAGGCGGACGCCGAGACGAGCACGTGACACCACCGCCAACCTGGCTAACTTAGGGTTATGCGAGTCGAGGCGGACGTCGTCGCGGTAGCGACGACGGACGCCGAGACGAGCACGTGACACCACCGCCACCCTGTTTATCCTAGGGTTACGCGAGTCGAGGCGGACGTCGTCGCGGTAGCGACGACAGACGCCTAGACGAGCACGTGACACCACTGCCACCCTGGCTATCTTAGTGTTACGCGAGTCGAGGCGGATGTCGTCGCGGTAGCGACGACGGACACCGAGACGAGCACGTGACACCACCGCCACCCTGTCTATCTTAGGGTTACGCGAGTCGAGGCGGACGTCGTCGCGGTAGCGACGACGGACGCCGAGACAAGCACGCGACACCACCGCCACCCTGTCTAACTTAGGGTTACGCGTGTCGAGGCGGACGTCGTCGCGGTAGCGACGATGGACGCCGAGACGAGCACGTGACACCACCGCCACCCTGTCTAAATTAGGATTACGCGAGTCGAGGCTGACGTCGTCGCGGTAGCGATGACGGATGCCGAGGCGAGCACGTGACACCACCGCCACCCTGTATATCTTAGCGTTACGCGAGTCGAGGCGGACGTCATCGCGGTAGCGACGACGGACGCCGAGACGAGCACGTGACACCACCGCCACCCTGTCTAACTTAGGGTTACGCGAGTCGAGGCAGACGTCGAAACGAGCACGTGACACCACTGCCACCCTGTCTAACTTAGGGTTACGCGAGTCGAGGCGGACGTCTTTGCGGTAGCGACGACGGACGCCGAGACGAGCACGTGACACCACTGCCACCCTGTCTATCTTAGGGTTACGCGAGTCGAGGCGGACGTCGTCGCGGTAGCGACGACGGACGCCGAGACGAGCACGTGACAACACTGCCACCCTGGCTAACTTAGGGTTATGCGAGTCGAGGCAGACGTCGTCGCGGTAGCGACGACGGATGCCGAGACGAGCACGTGACACCACTGCCACCCTGTCTAACTTAGGGTTACGCAAGTCGAGGCGGACGTCATCGCGGTAGCGACGACGGACGCCGAGACGAGCACGTGACACCACCGAAACCCTGTTTATCCTAGGGTTACGCTAGTCGAGGCGGACGTCGTCGCGGTAGCGACGACGGACACCGAGACCAGCACGTGACACCACCGCCACCCTGTCTATCTTAGGGTTACGCGAGTCGAGGCGGACGTCGTCGCGGTAGCGACGACGGACGCCGAGACGAGCACGCGACACCACCGCCACCCTGTCTAACTTAGGGTTACGCGTGTCGAGGCGGACGTCGTCGCGGTAGCGACGACGGACGCCGAGACGAGCACGTGACACCACCGCCACCCTGTCTAAATTAGGGTTACGCGAGTCGAGGCTGACGTCGTCGCGGTAGCGATGACGGATGCCGAGACGAGCACGTGACTTCACCGCCACCCTATTTAACTTAGGGTTAGCGAGTCGAGGCGGACGTCGTCGCGGTAGCGACGACCGACGCCGAGACGAGCACGTGACACCACCGCCACCCTGTCTAACTTAGGGTTAAGCGAGTCGAGGCAGACGTCGAAACGAGCACGTGACACCACTGCCACCCTGTCTAACTTAGGGTTACGCGAGTCGAGGCGGACGTCTTTGCGGTAGCGACGACGGACGCCGAGACGAGCACGTGACACCACCGCTACCCTGTATAACTTAGGGTTAAGCAAGTCGAGGCGGACGTCGTCGCGGTAGCGACGACGGACGCCGAGACGAGCACGTGACAACACCGCCACCCTGTCTATCTTAGGTTTACGCGAGTCAAGGCGGACGTCGTCGCGGTAGCGACGACGGACGCCGAGACGAGCACGTGACACCACTGCCACCCTGTCTATCTTAGGGTTAGGCGAGTCGAGGCGGACGTCGTCGCGGTAGCGACGGCGGACGCCGAGACGAGCACGTGACACCACCGCCACCCTGTCTAACTTAGGGTTATGCGAGTCGAGGCGGACGTCGTCGCGGTAGCGACGACGGACGCCGAGACGAGCACGTGACACCACCGCCACCCTGTTTATCTTAGGGTTACGCGAGTCGAGGCGGACGTCGTCGCGGTAGCGACGACAGACGCCTAGACGAGCACGTGACACCACTGCCACCCTGGCTATCTTAGTGTTACGCGAGTCGAGGCGGACGTCGTCGCGGTAGCGACGACGGACACCGAGACGAGCACGTGACACCACCGCCACCCTGTCTATCTTAGGGTTACGCGAGTCGAGGCGGACGTCGTCGCGGTAGCGACGACGGACGCCGAGACAAGCACGCGACACCACCGCCACCCTGTCTAACTTAGGGTTACGCGTGTCGAGGCGGACGTCGTCGCGGTAGCGACGATGGACGCCGAGACGAGCACGTCACACCACCGCCACCCTGTCTAAATTAGGGTTACGCGAGTCGAGGCTGACGTCGTCGCGGTAGCGATGACGGATGCCGAGGCGAGCACGTGACACCACCGCCACCCTGTATATCTTAGCGTTACGCGAGTCGAGGCGGACGTCATCGCGGTAGCGACGACGGACGCCGAGACGAGCACGTGACACCACCGCCACCCTGTCTAACTTAGGGTTACGCGAGTCGAGGCAGACGTCGAAACGAGCACGTGACACCACTGCCACCCTGTCTAACTTAGGGTTACGCGAGTCGAGGCGGACGTCTTTGCGGTAGCGACGACGGACGCCGAGACGAGCACGTGACACCACTGCCACCCTGTCTATCTTAGGGTTACGCGAGTCGAGGCGGACGTCGTCGCGGTAGCGACGACGGACGCCGAGACGAGCACGTGACAACACTGCCACCCTGGCTAACTTAGGGTTATGCGAGTCGAGGCAGACGTCGTCGCGGTAGCGACGACGGATGCCGAGACGAGCACGTGACACCACTGCCACCCTGTCTAACTTAGGGTTACGCAAGTCGAGGCGGACGTCATCGCGGTAGCGACGACGGACGCCGAGACGAGCACGTGACACCACCGAAACCCTGTTTATCCTAGGGTTACGCTAGTCGAGGCGGACGTCGTCGCGGTAGCGACGACGGACACCGAGACCAGCACGTGACACCACCGCCACCCTGTCTATCTTAGGGTTACGCGAGTCGAGGCGGACGTCGTCGCGGTAGCGACGACGGACGCCGAGACGAGCACGCGACACCACCGCCACCCTGTCTAACTTAGGGTTACGCGTGTCGAGGCGGACGTCGTCGCGGTAGCGACGACGGACGCCGAGACGAGCACGTGACACCACCACCACCCAATCTAAATTAGGGTTACGCGAGTCGAGGCTGACGTCGTCGCGGTAGCGATGACGGATGCCGAGACGAGCACGTGACTTCACCGCCACCCTATTTAACTTAGGGTTAGCGAGTCGAGGCGGACGTCGTCGCGGTAGCGACGACCGACGCCGAGACGAGCACGTGACACCACCGCCACCCTGTCTAACTTAGGGTTACGCGAGTCGAGGCAGACGTCGAAACGAACACGTGACACCACTGCCACCCTGTCTAACTTAGGGTTACGCGAGTCGAGGCGGACGTCTTTGCGGTAGCGACGACGGACGCCGAGATGAGCACGTGACACCACCGCCACCCTATCTATCTTAGCGTTACGCGAGTCGAGGCGAACGTCGTCGCGGTAGCGACGACGGACGCCGAGACGAGCACGTGACACTACCGCCACCCTGTCTATCTTAGCGTTACGCGAGTCGAGGCGGACGTCGTCGCGGTAGCGACGACGGACGCCGAGACGAGCAGTGACACCACCGCTACCCTGTATAACTTAGGGTTAAGCGAGTCGAGGCGGACGTCGTCGCGGTAGCGACGACGGACGCCGAGACGAGCACGTGACAACACCGCCACCCTGTCTATCGTAGGTTTACGCGAGTCAAGGCGGACGTCGTCGCGGTAGCGACGACGGACGCCGAGACGAGCACGTGACACCACTGCCACCCTGTCTATCTTAGGGTTAGGCGAGTCGAGGCGGACGTCGTCGCGGTAGCGACGGCGGACGCCGAGACGAGCACGTGACACCACCGCCACCCTGTCTAACTTAGGGTTATGCGAGTCGAGGCGGACGTCGTCGCGGTAGCGACGACGGACGCCGAGACAAGCACGTGACACCACCGCCACCCTGGCTATCTTAGGGTTACGCGAGTCGAGGCGGACGTCGTCGCGGTAGCGACGACGGACGCCGAGACGAGCACGTGACACCACCGCCACCCTGTCTAACTTAGGGTTACGCGTGTCGAGGCGGACGTCGTCGCGGTAGCGACGACGGACGCCGAGACGAGCACGTGACACCACCGCCACCCTGTCTAAATTAGGGTTACGCGAGTCGAGGCTGACATCGTCGCGGTAGCGATGACGGACGCCGAGACGAGCACGTGACTTCACCGCCACCCTATTTAACTTAGGGTTAACGAGTCGAGGCGGACGTCGTCGCGGTAGCGACGACGGACGCCGAGACGAGCACGTGACACCACCGCCACCCTGTCTAACTTAGGGTTACGCGAGTCGAGGCAGACGTCGAGACGAGCACGTGACACCACTGCCACCCTGTCTAACTTAGGGTTACGCGAGTCGAGGCGGACGTCTTTGCGGTAGCGACGACGGACGCCGAGATGAGCATGTGACACCACCGCCACCCTATCTATCTTAGCGTTACGCGAGTCGAAGCGAACGTCGTCGCGGTAGCGACAACGGACGCCAAGACGAGCACATGACACCACCGCCACCCTGTCTATCTTAGCGTTACGCGAGTCGAGGCGGACGTCGTCGCGGTAGCGACGACGGACGCCGAGACGAGCACGTGACACCACCGCCACCCTGTCTAACTTAGGGTTAAGCGAGTCGAGGCGGACGTCGTCGCGGTAGCGACGACGGACGCCGAGACGAGCACGTGACACCAATGCCACCCTGTCTAACTTAGGGTTACGCGAGTCGAGGCGGACGCCGAGACGAGCACGTGACACCACCGCCACCCTGTCTAACTTAGGGTTACGCGTGTCGAGGCGGACGTCGTCGCGGTAGCGACGACGGACGCCGAGACGAGCACGTGACACCACCGCCACCCTATCTATCTTAGCATTATGCGAGTCGAGGCGAACGTCGTCGCGGTAGCGACGACGGACGCCGAGACGAGCACATGACACCACCGCCACCCTGTCTATCTTAGCGTTACGCGAGTCGAGGCGGACGTCGTCGCGGTAGCGACGACGGACGCCGAGACGAGCACGTGACACCACCGCCACCCTGTTTAACTTAGGGTTAAGCGAGTCGAGGCGGACGTCGTCGCGGTAGCGACGACGGACGTCGAGACGAGCACGTGACACCAATGCCACCCTGTCTAACTTAGGGTTACGTGAGTCGAGGCGGACGTCGTCGCGGTAGCGACGACGGACGCCGAGACGAGCACGTGACAACACCGCCACCCTGTCTATCTTAGGGTTACGCGAGTCGAGGCAGACGTCGTCGCGGTAGCGACGACGGACGCCGAGACGAGCACGTGACACCACTGCCACCCTGTCCATCTTAGGGATACGCGAGTCGAGGCGGACGTCGTCGCGGTAGCGACGACGGACGCCGAGACGAGCACGTGACACCACCGCCACCCTGTCTAACTTAGGGTTACGCGAGTCGAGGCGGACGTCGTCGCGGTAGCGACGACGGACGCCGAGACGAGCACGTGACACCAATGCCACCCTGTCAAACTTAGGGTTACGCGAGTCGAGGCGGACGTCGTCGCGGTAGCGACGACGGACGCCGAGACGAGCACGGGACAACACCGCCACCCTGTTTATCTTAGGGTTACGCGAGTCAAGGCAGACGTCGTCGCGGTAGCGACGACGGACGCCGAGACGAGCACGTGACACCACTGCCACCCTGTCCATCTTAGGGTTACGCGAGTCGAGGCGGACGTCGTCGCGGTAGCGACGACGGACGCCGAGACGAGCACGTGACACCAATGCCACCCTGTCTAACTTAGGGTTACGCGAGTCGAGGCGGACGTCGTCGCGGTAGCGACGACGGACGCCGAGACGAGCACGTGACACCACCGCCACCCTGTCTAACTTAGGGTTATGCGAGTCGAGGGGGACGTCGTCGCGGTAGCGACGACGGACGCCGAGACGAGCACGTGACAACACCGCCACCCTGTCTATCTTAGGGTTACGCGAGTCAAGGCAGACGTCGTCAAGGTAGCGACGACGGACGCCGAGACGAGCACGTGACACCACTGCCACCCTGTCCATCTTAGGGTTACGCGAGTCGAGGCGGACGTCGTCGCGGTAGCGACGACGGACGCCGAGACGAGCAAGTGACACAAATGCCACCCTGTCTAACTTAGGGTTACGCGAGTCGAGGCGGACGTCGTCGCGGTAGCGACGACGGACGCTGAGACGAGCACGTGACACCACCGCCACCCTGTCTAAATTAGGGTTACGCGAGTCGAGGCTGACATCGTCGCGGTAGCGATGACGGACGCCGAGACGAGCACGTGACTTCACCGCCACCCTATTTAACTTAGGGTTAACGAGTCGAGGCGGACGTCGTCGCGGTAGCGACGACGGACGCCGGGACGAGCACGTGACACCACCGCCACCCTGTCTAACTTAGGGTTACGTGAGTCGAGGCGGACGTCGGGACGAGCACGTGACACCACTGCCACCCTGTCTAACTTAGGGTTACGCGAGTCGAGGCAGACGTCGTCGCGGTAGCGACGACGGACGCCGAGACGAGCACGTGACACCACTGCCACCCTGTCCATCTTAGGGATACGCGACTCGAGGCGGACGTCGTCGCGGTAGCGACGACGGACGCCGAGACGAGCACGTGACACCACCGCCACCCTGTCTAACTTAGGGTTACGCGAGTCGAGGCGGACGTCGTCGCGGTAGCGACGACGGACGCCGAGACGAGCACGTGACACCAATGCCACCCTGTCAAACTTAGGGTTACGCGAGTCGAGGCGGACGTCGTCGCGGTAGCGACGACGGACGCCGAGACGAGCACGGGACAACACCGCCACCCTGTTTATCTTAGGGTTACGCGAGTCAAGGCAGACGTCGTCGCGGTAGCGACGACGGACGCCGAGACGAGCACGTGACACCACTGCCACCCTGTCCATCTTAGGGTTACGCGAGTCGAGGCGGACGTCGTCGCGGTAGCGACGACGGACGCCGAGACGAGCACGTGACACCAATGCCACCCTGTCTAACTTAGGGTTACGCGAGTCGAGGCGGACGTCGTCGCGGTAGCGACGACGGACGCCGAGACGAGCACGTGACACCACCGCCACCCTGTCTAACTTAGGGTTATGCGAGTCGAGGCGGACGTCGTCGCGGTAGCGACGACGGACGCCGAGACGAGCACGTGACAACACCGCCACCCTGTCTATCTTAGGGTTACGCGAGTCAAGGCAGACGTCGTCAAGGTAGCGACGACGGACGCCGAGACGAGCACGTGACACCACTGCCACCCTGTCCATCTTAGGGTTACGCGAGTCGAGGCGGACGTCGTCGCGGTAGCGACGACGGACGCCGAGACGAGCAAGTGACACAAATGCCACCCTGTCTAACTTAGGGTTACGCGAGTCGAGGCGGACGTCGTCGCGGTAGCGACGACGGACGCTGAGACGAGCACGTGACACCACCGCCACCCTGTCTAAATTAGGGTTACGCGAGTCGAGGCTGACATCGTCGCGGTAGCGATGACGGACGCCGAGACGAGCACGTGACTTCACCGCCACCCTATTTAACTTAGGGTTAACGAGTCGAGGCGGACGTCGTCGCGGTAGCGACGACAGACGCCGGGACGAGCACGTGACACCACCGCCACCCTGTCTAACTTAGGGTTACGTGAGTCGAGGCGGACGTCGGGACGAGCACGTGACACCACTGCCACCCTGTCTAACTTAGGGTTATGCGAGTCGAGGCGGATGTCATCGCGGTAGCGACGACGGACGCCGAGACGAGCACGTGACACCACTGCCTCCCTGTCTAACTTAGGGTTACGCGAGTCGAGGCGGACGTCGTCGCGGTAGCGACGACGGACGCCGAGACGAGCACGTGACAACACTGCCACCCTGGCTAACTTAGGGTTACGCGAGTCGAGGCAGACGTCGTCGCGGTAGCGACGACGGACGCCGAGACGAGCACGTGACAACACTGCCAACCTGTCTAACTTAGGGTTACGCGAGTCGAGGCAGACGTCGTCGCGGTAGCGACGACGGACGCCTAGACGAGCACGTGACACCACCGCCACCCTATTTACCCTAGGGTTACGCGAGTCGAGGCAGACGTCGTCGCGGTAGCGACGACGGATGCCTAGACGAGCACGTGACACCACTGCCACCCTGGCTATCTTAGGGTTACGCGAGTCGAGGCGGACGTCGTCGCGGTAGCGACGACGGACGCCGAGACGAGCACGTGACACCACCGCCACCCTGTCTAACTTAGGGTTACGCGTGTCGAGGCGGACGTCGTCGCGGTAGCGACGACGGACGCCGAGACGAGCACGTGACACCACTGCCACCCTGTCTAACTTAGGGTTACGCAAGTCGAGGCGGACGTCATCGCGGTAGCGACGACGGACGCCGAGACGAGCACGTGACACCACCGAAACCCTGTTTATCCTAGGGTTACGCTAGTCGAGGCGGACGTCGTCGCGGTAGCGACGACGGACACCGAGACCAGCACGTGACACCACCGCCACCCTGTCTATCTTAGGGTTACGCGAGTCGAGGCGGACGTCGTCGCGGTAGCGACGACGGACGCCGAGACGAGCACGCGACACCACCGCCACCCTATCTAACTTAGGGTTACGCGTGTCGAGGCGGACGTCGTCGCGGTAGCGACGACGGACGCCGAGACGAGCACGTGACACCACCACCACCCTATCTAAATTAGGGTTACGCGAGTCGAGGCTGACGTCGTCGCGGTAGCGATGACGGATGCCGAGACGAGCACGTGACTTCACCGCCACCCTATTTAACTTAGGGTTAGCGAGTCGAGGCGGACGTCGTCGCGGTAGCGACGACCGACGCCGAGACGAGCACGTGACACCACCGCCACCCTGTCTAACTTAGGGTTACGCGAGTCGAGGCAGACGTCGAAACGAGCACGTGACACCACTGCCACCCTGTCTAACTTAGGGTTACGCGAGTCGAGGCGGACGTCTTTGCGGTAGCGACGACGGACGCCGAGATGAGCACGTGACACCACCGCCACCCTATCTATCTTAGCGTTACGCGAGTCGAGGCGAACGTCGTCGCGGTAGCGACGACGGACGCCGACTGCCACCCTGTCTATCTTAGGGTTAGGCGAGTCGAGGCGGACGTCGTCGCGGTAGCGACGGCGGACGCCGAGACGAGCACGTGACACCACCGCCACCCTGTCTAACTTAGGGTTATGCGAGTCGAGGCGGACGTCGTCGCGGTAGCGACGACGGACGCCGAGACAAGCACGTGACACCACCGCCACCCTGGCTATCTTAGGGTTACGCGAGTCGAGGCGGACGTCGTCGCGGTAGCGACGACGGACGCCGAGACGAGCACGTGACACCACCGCCACCCTGTCTAACTTAGGGTTACGCGTGTCGAGGCGGACGTCGTCGCGGTAGCGACGACGGACGCCGAGACGAGCACGTGACACCACCGCCACCCTGTCTAAATTAGGGTTACGCGAGTCGAGGCTGACATCGTCGCGGTAGCGATGACGGACGCCGAGACGAGCACGTGACTTCACCGCCACCCTATTTAACTTAGGGTTAACGAGTCGAGGCGGACGTCGTCGCGGTAGCGACGACGGACGCCGAGACGAGCACGTGACACCACCGCCACCCTGTCTAACTTAGGGTTACGCGAGTCGAGGCAGACGTCGAGACGAGCACGTGACACCACTGCCACCCTGTCTAACTTAGGGTTACGCGAGTCGAGGCGGACGTCTTTGCGGTAGCGACGACGGACGCCGAGATGAGCATGTGACACCACCGCCACCCTATCTATCTTAGCGTTACGCGAGTCGAAGCGAACGTCGTCGCGGTAGCGACAACGGACGCCAAGACGAGCACATGACACCACCGCCACCCTGTCTATCTTAGCGTTACGCGAGTCGAGGCGGACGTCGTCGCGGTAGCGACGACGGACGCCGAGACGAGCACGTGACACCACCGCCACCCTGTCTAACTTAGGGTTAAGCGAGTCGAGGCGGACGTCGTCGCGGTAGCGACGACGGACGCCGAGACGAGCACGTGACACCAATGCCACCCTGTCTAACTTAGGGTTACGCGAGTCGAGGCGGACGCCGAGACGAGCACGTGACACCACCGCCACCCTGTCTAACTTAGGGTTACGCGTGTCGAGGCGGACGTCGTCGCGGTAGCGACGACGGACGCCGAGACGAGCACGTGACACCACCGCCACCCTATCTATCTTAGCGTTATGCGAGTCGAGGCGAACGTCGTCGCGGTAGCGACGACGGACGCCGAGACGAGCACATGACACCACCGCCACCCTGTCTATCTTAGCGTTACGCGAGTCGAGGCGGACGTCGTCGCGGTAGCGACGACGGACGCCGAGACGAGCACGTGACACCACCGCCACCCTGTTTAACTTAGGGTTAAGCGAGTCGAGGCGGACGTCGTCGCGGTAGCGACGACGGACGTCGAGACGAGCACGTGACACCAATGCCACCCTGTCTAACTTAGGGTTACGTGAGTCGAGGCGGACGTCGTCGCGGTAGCGACGACGGACGCCGAGACGAGCACGTGACAACACCGCCACCCTGTCTATCTTAGGGTTACGCGAGTCGAGGCAGACGTCGTCGCGGTAGCGACGACGGACGCCGAGACGAGCACGTGACACCACTGCCACCCTGTCCATCTTAGGGATACGCGAGTCGAGGCGGACGTCGTCGCGGTAGCGACGACGGACGCCGAGACGAGCACGTGACACCACCGCCACCCTGTCTAACTTAGGGTTACGCGAGTCGAGGCGGACGTCGTCGCGGTAGCGACGACGGACGCCGAGACGAGCACGTGACACCAATGCCACCCTGTCAAACTTAGGGTTACGCGAGTCGAGGCGGACGTCGTCGCGGTAGCTACGACGGACGCCGAGACGAGCACGGGACAACACCGCCACCCTGTTTATCTTAGGGTTACGCGAGTCAAGGCAGACGTCGTCGCGGTAGCGACGACGGACGCCGAGACGAGCACGTGACACCACTGCCACCCTGTCCATCTTAGGGTTACACGAGTCGAGGCGGACGTCGTCGCGGTAGCGACGACGGACGCCGAGACGAGCACGTGACACCAATGCCACCCTGTCTAACTTAGGGTTACGCGAGTCGAGGCGGACGTCGTCGCGGTAGCGACGACGGACGCCGAGACGAGCACGTGACACCACCGCCACCCTGTCTAACTTAGGGTTATGCGAGTCGAGGCGGACGTCGTCGCGGTAGCGACGACGGACGCCGAGACGAGCACGTGACAACACCGCCACCCTGTCTATCTTAGGGTTACGCGAGTCAAGGCAGACGTCGTCAAGGTAGCGACGACGGACGCCGAGACGAGCACGTGACACCACTGCCACCCTGTCCATCTTAGGGTTACGCGAGTCGAGGCGGACGTCGTCGCGGTAGCGACGACGGACGCCGAGACGAGCAAGTGACACAAATGCCACCCTGTCTAACTTAGGGTTACGCGAGTCGAGGCGGACGTCGTCGCGGTAGCGACGACGGACGCCGAGACGAGCACGTGACACCACCGCCACCCTGTCTAAATTAGGGTTACGCGAGTCGAGGCTGACATCGTCGCGGTAGCGATGACGGACGCCGAGACGAGCACGTGACTTCACCGCCACCCTATTTAACTTAGGGTTAACGAGTCGAGGCGGACGTCGTCGCGGTAGCGACGACGGACGCCGGGACGAGCACGTGACACCACCGCCACCCTGTCTAACTTAGGGTTACGTGAGTCGAGGCGGACGTCGGGACGAGCACGTGACACCACTGCCACCCTGTCTAACTTAGGGTTATGCGAGTCGAGGCGGATGTCATCGCGGTAGCGACGACGGACGCCGAGACGAGCACGTGACACCACTGCCTCCCTGTCTAACTTAGGGTTACGCGAGTCGAGGCGGACGTCGTCGCGGTAGCGACGACGGACGCCGAGACGAGCACGTCACAACACTGCCACCCTGGCTAACTTAGGGTTACGCGAGTCGAGGCAGACGTCGTCGCGGTAGCGACGACGGACGCCGAGACGAGCACGTGACAACACTGCCAACCTGTCTAACTTAGGGTTACGCGAGTCGAGGCAGACGTCGTCGCGGTAGCGACGACGGACGCCTAGACGAGCACGTGACACCACCGCCACCCTATTTACCCTAGGGTTACGCGAGTCGAGGCAGACGTCGTCGCGGTAGGGACGACGGATGCCTAGACGAGCACGTGACACCACTGCCACCCTGGCTATCTTAGGGTTACGCGAGTCGAGGCGGACGTCGTCGCGGTAGCGACGACGGACGCCGAGACGAGCACGTGACACCACCGCCACCCTGTCTAACTTAGGGTTATGCGTGTCGAGGCGGACGTCGTCGCGGTAGCGACGACGGACGCCGAGACTAGCACGTGACACCACCGCCACCCTGTCTAAATTAGGGTTACGCGAGTCGAGGCTGACATCGTCGCGGTAGCGATGACGGACGCCGAGATGAGCACGTGACTTCACCGCCACCCTATTTAACTTAGGGTTAACGAGTCGAGGCGGACGTCGTCGCGGTAGCGACGACGGACGCCGAGACGAGCACGTGACACCACCGCCACCCTGTCTAACTTAGGGTTACGCGAGTCGAGGCGGACGCCGAGACGAGCACGTGACAACACCGCCACCCTGTCTAACTTAGGGTTACGCGTGTCGAGGCGGACGTCGTCGCGGTAGCGACGACGGACGCCGAGACGAGCACGTGACACCACCGCCACCCTATCTATCTTAGCGTTACGCGAGTCGAGGCGAACGTCGTCGCGGTAGCGACGACGGATGCCGAGACGAGCACATGACACCACCGCCACCCTGTCTATCTTAGCGTTACGCGAGTCGAGGCGGACGTCGTCGCGGTAGCGACGACGGACGCCGAGACAAGCACGTGACACCACCGCCACCCTGTCTAACTTAGGGTTAAGCGAGTCGAGGCGGACGTCATCGCGGTAGCGACGACGGACGTCGAGACGAGCACGTGACACCAATGCCACCCTGTCTAACTTAGGGTTACGCGAGTCGAGGCGGACGTCGTCGCGGTAGCGACGACGGACGCCGAGACGAGCACGTGACAACACCGCCACCCTGTCTATCTTAGGGTTACGCGAGTCGAGGCAGACGTCGTCGCGGTAGCGACGACGGACGCCGAGACGAGCACGTGACACCACTGCCACCCTGTCCATCTTAGGGTTACGCGAGTCGAGGCGGACGTCGTCGCGGTAGCGACGACGGACGCCGAGACGAGCACGTGACACCAATGCCACCCTGTCTAACTTAGGGTTACGCGAGTCGAGGCGGACGTCGTCGCGGTAGCGACGACGGACGCCGAGACGAGCACGGGACAACACCGCCACCCTGTTTATCTTAGGGTTACGCGAGTCAAGGCAGACGTCGTCGCGGTAGCGACGACGGACGCCGAGACGAGCACGTGACACCACTGCCACCCTGTCCATCTTAGGGTTACGCGAGTCGAGGCGGACGTCGTCGCGGTAGCGACGACGGACGCCGAGACGAGCACGTGACACCAATGCCACCCTGTCTAACTTAGGGTTACGCGAGTCGAGGCGGACGTCGTCACGGTAGCGACGACGGACGCCGAGACGAGCACGTGACACCACCGCCACCCTGTCTAACTTAGGGTTATGCAAGTCGAGGCGGACGTCGTCGCGGTAGCGACGACGGACGCCGAGACGAGCACGTGACAACACCGCCACCCTGTCTATCTTAGGGTTACGGGAGTCAAGGCAGACGTCGTCGCGGTAGCGACGACGGACGCCGAGACGAGCACGTGACAGCACTGCCACCCTGTCCATCTTAGGGTTACGCGAGTCGAGGCGGACGTCGTCGCGGTAGCGACGACGGACGCCGAGACGAGCAAGTGACACAAATGCCACCCTGTCTAACTTAGGGTTACGCGAGTCGAGGCGGACGTCGTCGCGGTAGCGACGACGGACGCCGAGACGAGCACGTGACACCACCGCCACCCTGTCTAACTTAGGGTTATGCGAGTCGAGGCGGACGTCGTCGCGGTAGTGACGACGGACGCCGAGACGAGCATGTGACACCACCGCCACCCTATCTATCTTAGCGTTACGCGAGTCGAGGCGGACGTCGTCGCGATAGCGACGACAGACGCCTAGACGAGCACGTGACACCACTGCCACCCTGGCTATCTTAGGGTTACGCGAGTCGAGGCGGACGTCGTCGCGGTAGCGACGACGGACGCCGAGACGAGCACGTGACACCACTGCCACCCTGTCTAACTTTGGGTTACGTGAGTCGAGGCGGACGTCTTTGCGGTAGCGACGATGGACGCCGAGATGAGCACGTGACAACACTGCCACCCTGGCTAACTTAGGGTTGCGCGAGTCGAGGCGGACGTCGTCGCGGTAGGGACGACGGGCGCCGAGACAAGCACGTGACACCACTGCCACCCTGGCTAACTTAGGGTTACGCGAGTCGAGGCGGAAGTCGTCGCGGTAGCGATGACGAATGCCGAGACGAGCACGTGACACCACCGCCACCCTGTCTAACTTAGGGTTAAGCGAGTCGAGGCGGACGTCGTCGCGGTAGCGATGACGGACGCCGACATGAGCACGTGACACCACCGCCACCCTGTCTAACATAGGGTTACGCCAGTTGAGGCGGACGTCGAGACGAGCACGTGACACCACTGCCACCCTGTCTAACTTAGGGATACGCGAGTCTAGGGGGACGTCTTCGCGGTAGCGACGACGGACGCCGAGACGAGCACGTGACAACACTGCCACCCTGGCTAACTTAGGGTTACGCGAGTCGAGGCAGACGTCGTCGCGGTAGTGACGACGGACGCCGAGACGAGCACGTGACAACACTGCCACCCTGTCTAACTTAGGGTTACGCGAGTCGAGGCAGACGTCGTCGCGGTAGCGATGACGGACGCCGAGACGAGCACGTGACTTCACCGCCACCCTATTTAACTTAGGGTTAACGAGTCGAGGCGGACGTCGTCGCGGTAGCGACGACGGACGCCGAGACGAGCACGTGACACCACCGCCACCCTGTCTAACTTAGGGTTACGCGAGTCGAGGCAGACGTCGAGACGAGCACGTGACACCACTGCCACCCTGTCTAACTTAGGGTTACGCGAGTCGAGGCGGACGTCTTTGCGGTAGCGACGACGGACGCCGAGATGAGCATGTGACACCACCGCCACCCTATCTATCTTAGCGTTACGCGAGTCGAGGCGAACGTCGTCGCGGTAGCGACGACGGACGCCAAGACGAGCACATGACACCACCGCCACCCTGTCTATCTTAGCGTTACGCGAGTCGAGGCGGACGTCGTCGCGGTAGCGACGACGGACGCCGAGACGAGCACGTGACACCACCGCCACCCTGTCTAACTTAGGGTTAAGCGAGTCGAGGCGGACGTCGTCGCGGTAGCGACGACGGACGCCGAGACGAGCACGTGACACCAATGCCACCCTGTCTAACTTAGGGTAACGCGAGTCGAGGCGGACGTCGTCGCGGTAGCGACGACGGACGCCGAGACGAGCACGTGACAACACCGCCACCCTGTCTATCTTAGGGTTACGCGAGTCAAGGCAGACGTCGTCGCGGTAGCGACGACGGACGCCAAGACGAGCACGTGACACCACTGCTACCCTGTCCATCTTAGGGTTACGCGAGTCGAGGCGGACGTCGTTGCGGTAGCTACGACGGACGCCGAGACGAGCACGTGACACCAATGCCACCCTGTCTAACTTAGGGTTATGCGAGTCGAGGCGGACGTCGTCGCGGTAGCGACGACGGACGCCGAGACGAGCACGTGACACCACCGCCACCCTGTCTAACTTAGGGTTATGCGAGTCGAGGCGGACGTCGTCGCGGTAGCGACGACGGACGCCGAGACGAGCACGTGACAACACCGCCACCCTGTCTATCTTAGGGTTACGCGAGTCAAGGCAGACGTCGTTGCGGTAGCGACGAAGGACGCCGAGACGAGCACGTGACACCACTGCCACCCTGTCCATCTTAGGGTTACGTGAGTCGAGGCGGACGTCGTCGCGGTAGCGACGACGGATGCCGAGACGAGCACGTGACACCAATGCCACCCTGTCTAACTTAGGGTTACGCGAGTCGAGGCGGACGTCGTCGCGGTAGCGACGACGGACGCCGAGACGAGCACGTGACACCACCGCCACCCTGTCTAACTTAGGGTTATGCGAGTCGAGGCGGACGTCGTCGCGGTAGCGACGACGGACGCCGAGACGAGCATGTGACACCACCGCCACCCTATGTATCTTAGCGTTACGCGAGTCGAGGCGGACGTCGTCGCTGTAGCGACGACAGACGCCTAGACAAGCACGTGACACCACTGCCACCCTGTCTAAATTAGGGTTACGCGAGTCGAGGCGGACGTCGTCGCGGTAGCGACGACGGACGCCGAGATGAGCACGTGACACCACTGCCACCCTGTCTAACTTTGGGTTACGTGAGTCGAGGCGGACGTCGTCGCGGTAGCGACGACGGACGCCGAGACGAGCACGTGACAACACTGCCACCCTGGCTAACTTAGGGTTACGCGAGTCGAGGCGGACGTCGTCGCGGTAGCGACGACGGGCGCCGAGACGAGCACGTGACACCACGGCCACCCTGGCTAACTTAGGGTTACGCGAGTCGAGGCGGACGTCGTCGCGGTAGCGATGACGAATGCCGAGACGAGCACGTGACACCACCGCCACCCTGTCTAACTTAGGGTTAAGCGAGTCGAGGCGGACGTCGTCGCGGTAGCGATGACGGACGCCGACACGAGCACGTGACACCACCGCCACCCTGTCTAACTTAGGGTTACGCGAGTTCAGGCGGACGTCGAGACGAGCACGTGACACCACTGCCACCCTGTCTAACTTAGGGATACGCGAGTCGAGGGGGACGTCTTCGCGGTAGCGACGACGGACGCCGAGACGAGCACGTGACAACACTGCCACCCTGGCTAACTTAGGGTTACGCGAGTCGAGGCAGACGTCGTCGCGGTAGCGACGACGGACGCCGAGACGAGCACGTGACAACACTGCCACCCTGTCTAACTTAGGGTTACGCGAGTCGAGGCAGACGTCGTCGCGGTAGCGATGACGGACGCCTAGACGAGCACGTGACACCACTGCCACCCTGGCTATCTTAGGGTTACGCGAGTCGAGGCGGACGTCTTCGCGGTAGCGACGACGGACGCCGAGACGAGCACGTGACACCACCGCCACCCTGTCTAACTTAGGGTTACGCGTGTCGAGGCGGACGTCGTCGCGGTAGCGACGACGGACGCCGAGACGAGCACGTGACACCACCGCCACCCTGTCTAAATTTGGGTTACGCGAGTCGAGGCTGACATCGTCGCGGTAGCGATGACGGACGCCGAGACGAGCACGTGACTTCACCGCCACCCTATTTAACTTAGGGTTAACGAGTCGAGGCGGACGTCGTCGCGGTAGCGACGACGGACGCCGAGACGAGCACGTGACACGACCGCCACCCTGTCTAACTTAGGGTTACGCTAGTCGAGGCGGACGTCGAGACGAGCACGTGACACCACTGCCACCCTGTCTAACTTAGGGTTACGCGAGTCGAGGCGGACGTCTTTGCGGTAGCGACGACGGACGCCGAGATGAGCATGTGACACCACCGCCACCCTATCTATCTTAGCGTTACGCGAGTCGAGGCGAACGTCGTCGCGGTAGCGACGACGGACGCCAAGACGAGCACATGACACCACCGCCACCCTGTCTATCTTAGCGTTACGCGAGTCGAGGCGGACGTCGTCGAGGTAGCGACGACGGACGCCGAGACGAGCACGTGACACCACCGCCACCCTGTCTAACTTAGGGTTAAGCGAGTTGAGGCGGACGTCGTCGCGGTAGGGACGACGGACGCCGAGACGAGCACGTGACACCAATGCCACCCTGTCTAACTTAGGGTTACGCGAGTCGAGGCGGACGTCGTCGCGGTAGCGACGACGGACGCCGAGACGAGCACGTGACAACACCGCCACCCTGTCTATCTTAGGGTTACGCGAGTCAAGGCAGACGTCGTCGCGGTAGCGACGACGGACGTCGAGACGAGCACGTGACACCACTGCCACCCTGTCCATCTTAGGGTTACGCGAGTCGAGGCGGACGTCGTCGCGGTAGCGACGACGGACGCCGAGACGAGCACGTGACACCAATGCCACCCTGTCTAACTTAGGGTTACGCGAGTCGAGGCGGACGTCGTCGCGGTAGCGACGATGGACGCCGAGACGAGCACGTGACACCACCGCCACCCTGTCTAACTTAGGGTTATGCGAGTCGAGGCGGACGTCATCGCGGTAGCGACGACGGACGCCGAGACGAGCACGTGACAACACCGCCACCCTGTCTATCTTAGGGTTACGCGAGTCAAGGCAGACGTCGTCGCGGTAGCGACGACGGACGCCGAGACGAGCACGTGACACCACTGCCACCCTGTCCATCTTAGGGTTATGCGAGTCGAGGCGGACGTCGTCGCGGTAGCGACGACGGACGCAGAGACGAGCACGTGACACCAATGCCACCCTGTCTAACTTAGGGTTACGCGAGTCGAGGCGGACGTCAGCGCGGTAGCGACGACGGACGCCGAGACGAGCACGTGACACCACCGCCACCCTGTCTAACTTAGGGTTATGCGAGTCGAGGCGGACGTCGTCGCGGTAGCGACGACAGACGCCTAGACGAACACGTGACACCACTGCCACCCTGTCTAAATTAGGGTTATGCGAGTCGAGGCGGACGTCGTCGCGGTAGCGACGACGGACGCCGAGACGAGCACGTGACACCACTGCCACCCTGTCTAACTTTGGGTTACGTGAGTCGAGGCGGACGTCGTCGCGATAGCGACGACGGACGCCGAGACGAGCACGTGACAACACGGCCACCCTGGCTAACTTAGGGTTACGCGAGTCGAGGCGGACGTCGCCGCGGTAGCGACGACGGGCGCCGAGACGAGCACGTGACACCACCGCCACCCTGTCTATCTTAGGGTTACGCGAGTCGAGGCAGACGTCGTCGCGGTAGCGACGACGGACGCCTAGACGAGCACGTGACACCACTGCCACCCTGGCTATCTTAGGGTTACGCGAGTCGAGGCGGACGTCGTCGCGGTAGCGACGACGGACGCCGACACGAGCACGTGACACCACCGCCACCCTGTCTAACTTAGGGTTACGCGTGTCGAGGCGGACGTCGTCGCGGTAGCGACGACGGACGCCGAGACGAGCACGTGACACCACCGCCACCCTGTCTAAATTAGGGTTACGCGAGTCGAGGCTGACATCGTCGTGGTAGCGATGACGGACGCCGAGACGAGCATGTGACTTCACCGCCACCCTATTTAACTTAGGGTTAACGAGTCGAGGCGGACGTCGTCGCGGTAGCGACGACGGACGCCGAGACGAGCACGTGACACCACCGCCACCCTGTCTAACCTAGGGTTACGCGAGTCGAGGCAGACGTCGAGACGAGCACGTGACACCACTGCCACCCTGTCTAACTTAGGGTTACGCGAGTCGAGGCGGACGTCGTCGCGGTAGCGACGACGGACGCCGAGATGAGCTTGTGACGCCACCGCCACCCTATCTATCTTAGCGTTACGCGAGTCGAGGCGAACGTCGTCGCGGTAGCGACGACGGACGCCAAGACGAGCACATGACACCACCGCCACCCTGTCTATCTTAGCGTTACGCGAGTCGAGGCGGACGTCGTCGCGGTAGCGACGACGGACGCCGAGACGAGCACGTGACACCACCGCCACCCTGTCTAACTTAGGGTTAAGCGAGTCGAGGCGGACGTCGTCGCCGCGACGACGGACGCCGAGACGAGCACGTGACACCAATGCCACCCTGTCTAACTTAGGGTTACGCGAGTCGAGGCGGACGTCGTCGCGGTAGCGACGACGGACGCCGAGACGAGCACGTGACAACACCGCCACCCTGTCTATCTTAGGGTTACGCGAGTCAAGGCAGACGTCGTCGCGGTAGAGACGACGGACGCCGAGACGAGCACGTGACACCACGCCGAGACGAGCACGTGACACCACTGCACGGACGCCGAGACGAGCAGTGGTGTCACGTGCTCGTCTCGGCGTCCGTCGTCGCTACCGCGACGACGTCTGCCTTGACTCGCGTAACCCTAAGATAGACAGGGTGGCGGTATTGTCACGTGCTCGTCTCGGCGTCCGTCGTCGCTACCGCGACGACGTCCGCCTCGACTCGCGTAACCCTAAGTTAGACAGGGTGGCATTGGTGTCACGTGCTCGTCTCGGCGTCCGTCGTCGCTACCGCGACGACGTCCGCCTCGACTCGCTTAACCCTAAGTTAGACAGGGTGGCGGTGGTGTCACGTGCTCGTCTCGGCGTCCGTCGTCGCTACCGCGACGACGTCCGCCTCGACTCGCGTAACGCTAAGATAGACAGGGTGGCGGTGGTGTCATGTGCTCGTCTTGGCGTCCGTCGTCGCTACCGCGACGACGTTCGCCTCGACTCGCGTAACGCTAAGATAGATAGGGTGGCGGTGGTGTCACATGCTCATCTCGGCGTCCGTCGTCGCTACCGCAAAGACGTCCGCCTCGACTCGCGTAACCCTAAGTTAGACAGGGTGGCAGTGGTGTCACGTGCTCGTCTCGACGTCCGCCTCGACTCGCGTAACCCTAAGTTAGACAGGGTGGCGGTGGTGTCACGTGCTCGTCTCGGCGTCCGTCGTCGCTACCGCGACGACGTCCGCCTCGACTCGTTAACCCTAAGTTAAATAGGGTGGCGGTGAAGTCACGTGCTCGTCTCGGCGTCCGTCATCGCTACCGCGACGATGTCAGCCTCGACTCGCGTAACCCTAATTTAGACAGGGTGGCGGTGGTGTCACGTGCTCGTCTCGGCGTCCGTCGTCGCTACCGCGACGACGTCCGCCTCGACACGCGTAACCCTAAGTTAGACAGGGTGGCGGTGGTGTCACGTGCTCGTCTCGGCGTCCGTCGTCGCTACCGCGACGACGTCCGCCTCGACTCGCGTAACCCTAAGATAGCCAGGGTGGTAGTGGTGTCACGTGCTCGTCTAGGCGTCCGTCGTCGCTACCGCGACGACGTCTGCCTCGACTCGCGTAACCCTAAGTTAGACAGGGTGGCAGTGTTGTCATGTGCTCGTCTCGGCGTCCGTCGTCGCTACCGCGACGACGTCTGCCTCGACTCGCGTCACCCTAAGTTAGCCAGGGTGGCAGTGTTGTCACGTGCTCGTCTCGGCATCCGTCGTCGCTACCGCGAAGACGTCCCCCTCGACTCGCGTATCCCTAAGTTAGACAGGGTGGCAGTGGTGTCACGTGCTCGTCTCGACGTCCGCCTCAACTCGCGTAACCCTAAGTTAGACAGGGTGGCGGTGGTGTCACGTGCTCGTGTCGGCGTCCGTCATCGCTACCGCGACGACGTCCGCCTCGAC
The DNA here is from genome assembly GCA_039707655.1 of Elymus sibiricus. Classification (NCBI taxonomy): domain Eukaryota; kingdom Viridiplantae; phylum Streptophyta; class Magnoliopsida; order Poales; family Poaceae; genus Elymus; species Elymus sibiricus. The sequence continues at coordinate 191,955,414 of CM077676.1, read as the reverse complement.
TCGCTTAACCCTAAGTTAGACAGGGTGGCGGTGGTGTCACGTGCTCGTCTCGGCATTCGTCATCGCTACCGCGACGACGTCCGCCTCGACTCGCGTAACCCTAAGTTAGCCAGGGTGGCAGTGGTGTCACGTGCTCGTCTCGGCGCCCGTCGTCGCTACCGCGACGACGTCCGCTTCGACTCGTGTAACCCTAAGTTAGCCAGGGTGGCAGTGTTGTCACGTGCTCGTCTCGGCGTCCGTCGTCGCTACCGCGACGACGTCCGCCTCGACTCACGTAACCCAAAGTTAGACAGGGTGGCAGTGGTGTCACGTGCTCGTCTCGGCGTCCGTCGTCGCTACCGCGACGACGTCCGTCTCGACTCGCGTAACCCTAATTTAGACAGGGTGGCAGTGGTGTCACGTGCTTGTCTAGGCGTCTGTCGTCGCTACCGCGACGACGTCCGCCTCGACTCGCGTAACGCTAAGATAGATAGGGTGGCGGTGGTGTCACGTGCTCGTCTCGGCGTCCGTCGTCGCTACCGCGACGACGTCCGCCTCGACTCGCGTAACCCTAAGTTAGACAGGGTGGCATTGGTGTCACGTGCTCGTCTCGGCGTCCGTCGTCGCTACCGCGACGACGTCTGCCTTGACTCGCGTAACCCTAAGATAGACAGGGTGGCGGTGTTGTCACGTGCTCGTCTCGGCGTCCGTCGTCGCTACCGCGACGACGTCCGCCTCGACTCGCATAACCCTAAGTTAGACAGGGTGGCGGTGGTGTCACGTGCTCGTCTCGGCGTCCGTCGTCGCTACCGCGACGACGTCCGCCTCGACTCGCGTAACCCTAAGTTAGACAGGGTGGCATTGGTGTCACGTGCTCGTCTCGGCGTCCGTCGTCGCTACCGCAAAGACGTCCGCCTCGACTCGCGTAACCCTAAGTTAGACAGGGTGGCAGTGGTGTCACGTGCTCGTCTCGACGTCCGCCTCGACTCGCGTAACCCTAAGTTAGACAGGGTGGCGGTGGTGTCACGTGCTCGTCTCGGCGTCCGTCGTCGCTACCGCGACGACGTCCGCCTCGACTCGTTAACCCTAAGTTAAATAGGGTGGCGGTGAAGTCACGTGCTCGTCTCGGCGTCCGTCATCGCTACCGCGACGATGTCAGCCTCGACTCGCGTAACCCTAATTTAGACAGGGTGGCGGTGGTGTCACGTGCTCGTCTCGGCGTCCGTCGTCGCTACCGCGACGACGTCCGCCTCGACACGCGTAACCCTAAGTTAGACAGGGTGGCGGTGGTGTCACGTGCTCGTCTCGGCGTCCGTCGTCGCTACCGCGACGACGTCCGCCTCGACTCGCGTAACCCTAAGATAGCCAGGGTGGTAGTGGTGTCACGTGCTCGTCTAGGCGTCCGTCGTCGCTACCGCGACGACGTCGGCCTCGACTCGCGTAACCCTAAGTTAGACAGGGTGGCAGTGTTGTCATGTGCTCGTCTCGGCGTCCGTCGTCGCTACCGCGACGACGTCTGCCTCGACTCGCGTAACCCTAAGTTAGCCAGGGTGGCAGTGTTGTCACGTGCTCGTCTCGGCATCCGTCGTCGCTACCGCGAAGACGTCCCCCTCGACTCGCGTATCCCTAAGTTAGACAGGGTGGCAGTGGTGTCACGTGCTCGTCTCGACGTCCGCCTCAACTCGCGTAACCCTAAGTTAGACAGGGTGGCGGTGGTGTCACGTGCTCGTGTCGGCGTCCGTCATCGCTACCGCGACGACGTCCGCCTCGACTCGCTTAACCCTAAGTTAGACAGGGTGGCGGTGGTGTCACGTGCTCGTCTCGGCATTCGTCATCGCTACCGCGACGACGTCCGCCTCGACTCGCGTAACCCTAAGTTAGCCAGGGTGGCAGTGGTGTCACGTGCTCGTCTCGGCGCCCGTCGTCGCTACCGCGACGACGTCCGCCTCGACTCGTGTAACCCTAAGTTAGCCAGGGTGGCAGTGTTGTCACGTGCTCGTCTCGGCGTCCGTCGTCGCTACCGCGACGACGTCCGCCTCGACTCACGTAACCCAAAGTTAGACAGGGTGGCAGTGGTGTCACGTGCTCGTCTCGGCGTCCGTCGTCGCTACCGCGACGACGTCCGTCTCGACTCGCGTAACCCTAATTTAGACAGGGTGGCAGTGGTGTCACGTGCTTGTCTAGGCGTCTGTCGTCGCTACCGCGACGACGTCCGCCTCGACTCGCGTAACGCTAAGATAGATAGGGTGGCGGTGGTGTCACGTGCTCGTCTCGGCGTCCGTCGTCGCTACCGCGACGACGTCTGCCTTGACTCGCGTAACCCTAAGATAGACAGGGTGGCGGTGTTGTCACGTGCTCGTCTCGGCGTCCGTCGTCGCTACCGCGACGACGTCCGCCTCGACTCGCATAACCCTAAGTTAGACAGGGTGGCGGTGGTGTCACGTGCTCGTCTCGGCGTCCGTCGTCGCTACCGCGACGACGTCCGCCTCGACTCGCGTAACCCTAAGTTAGACAGGGTGGCATTGGTGTCACGTGCTCGTCTCGGCGTCCGTCGTCGCTACCGCAACGACGTCCGCCTCGACTCGCGTAACCCTAAGATGGACAGGGTGGCAGTGGTGTCACGTGCTCGTCTCGGCGTCCGTCGTCGCTACCGCGACGACGTCTGCCTTGACTCGCGTAACCCTAAGATAGACAGGGTGGCGGTGTTGTCACGTGCTCGTCTCGGCGTCCGTCGTCGCTAGCGCGACGACGTCCGCCTCGACTCGCGTAACCCTAACTTAGACAGGGTGGCATTGGTGTCACGTGCTCGTCTCGGCGTCCGTCGTCGCTACCGCGACGACGTCCGCCTCGACTCGCTTAACCCTAAGTTAGACAGGGTGGCGGTGGTGTCACGTGCTCGTCTCGGCGTCCGTCGTCGCTACCGCGACGACGTCCGCCTCGACTCGCGTAACGCTAAGATAGACAGGGTGGCGGTGGTGTCATGTGCTCGTCTTGGCGTCCGTCATCGCTACCGCGATGACGTTCGCCTCGACTCGCGTAACGCTAAGATAGATAGGGTGGCGGTGGCGTCACATGCTCATCTCGGCGTCCGTCGTCGCTACCGCAAAGACGTCCGCCTCGACTCGCGTAACCCTAAGTTAGACAGGGTGGCAGTGGTGTCACGTGCTCGTCTCGACGTCTGCCTCGACTCGCGTAACCCTAGGTTAGACAGGGTGGCGGTGGTGTCACGTGCTCGTCTCGGCGTCTGTCGTCGCTACCGCGACGACGTCCGCCTCGACTCGTTAACCCTAAGTTAAATAGGGTGGCGGTGAAGTCACGTGCTCGTCTCGGCGTCCGTCATCGCTACCACGACGATGTCAGCCTCGACTCGCGTAACCCTAATTTAGACAGGGTGGCGGTGGTGTCACGTGCTCGTCTCGGCGTCCGTCGTCGCTACCGCGACGACGTCCGCCTCGACACGCGTAACCCTAAGTTAGACAGGGTGGCGGTGGTGTCACGTGCTCGTCTCGGCGTCCGTCGTCGCTACCGCGACGACGTCCGCCTCAACTCGCGTAACCCTAAGATAGCCAGGGTGGCAGTGGTGTCACGTGCTCGTCTAGGCGTCCGTCGTCGCTACCGCGACGACGTCTGCCTCGACTCGCGTAACCCTAAGATAGACAGGGTGGCGGTGGTGTCACGTGCTCGTCTCGGCGCCCGTCGTCGCTACCGCGACGACGTCTGCCTCGACTCGCGTAACCCTAAGTTAGACAGGGTGGCAGTGTTGTCATGTGCTCGTCTCGGCGTCCGTCGTCGCTACCGCGACGACGTCTGCCTCGACTCGCGTAACCCTAAGTTAGCCAGGGTGGCAGTGTTGTCACGTGCTCGTCTCGGCATCCGTCGTCGCTACCGCGAAGACGTCCCCCTCGACTCGCGTATCCCTAAGTTAGACAGGGTGGCAGTGGTGTCACGTGCTCGTCTCGACGTCCGCCTCAACTCGCGTAACCCTAAGTTAGATAGGGTGGCGGTGGTGTCACGTGCTCGTGTCGGCGTCCGTCATCGCTACCGCGACGACGTCCGCCTCGACTCGCTTAACCCTAAGTTAGACAGGGTGGCGGTGGTGTCACGTGCTCGTCTCGGCATTCGTCATCGCTACCGCGACGACATCCGCCTCGACTCGCGTAACCCTAAGTTAGCCAGGGTGGCAGTGGTGTCACGTGCTCGTCTCGGCGCCCGTCGTCGCTACCGCGACGACGTCCGCCTCGACTCGCGTAACCCTAAGTTAGCCAGGGTGGCAGTGTTGTCACGTGCTCGTCTCGGCGTCCGTCGTCGCTACCGCGACGACGTCCGCCTCGACTCACGTAACCCAAAGTTAGACAGGGTGGCAGTGGTGTCACGTGCTCGTCTCGGCGTCCGTCGTCGCTACCGCGACGACGTCCGTCTCGACTCGCGTAACCCTAATTTAGACAGGGTGGCAGTGGTGTCACGTGCTTGTCTAGGCGTCTGTCGTCGCTACCGCGACGACGTCCGCCTCGACTCGCGTAACGCTAAGATGGATAGGGTGGCGGTGGTGTCACATGCTCGTCTCGGCGTCCGTCGTCGCTACCGCGACGACGTCCGCCTCGACTCGCATAACCCTAAGTTAGACAGGGTGGCGGTGGTGTCACGTGCTCGTCTCGGCGTCCGTCGTCGCTACCGCAACGACGTCCGCCTCGACTCGCGTAACCCTAAGTTAGACAGGGTGGCATTGGTGTCACGTGCTCGTCTCGGCGTCCGTCGTCGCTACCGCGACGACGTCCGCCTCGACTCGCGTAACCCTAAGATGGACAGGGTGGCAGTGGTGTCACGTGCTCGTCTCGGCGTCCGTCGTCGCTACCGCGACGACGTCTGCCTTGACTCGCGTAACCCTAAGATAGACAGGGTGGCGGTGTTGTCACGTGCTCGTCTCGGCGTCCGTCGTCGCTACCGCGACGACGTCCGCCTCGACTCGCATAACCCTAAGTTTGACAGGGTGGCGGTGGTGTCACGTGATCGTCTCGGCGTCCGTCGTCGCTACCGCGACGGCGTCCGCCTCGACTCGCGTAACCCTAAGTTAGACAGGGTGGCATTGGTGTCACGTGCTCGTCTCGGCGTCCGTCGTCGCTACCGCAACGACGTCCGCCTCGACTCGCGTAACCCTAAGATGGACAGGGTGGCAGTGGTGTCACGTGCTCGTCTCGGCGTCCGTCGTCGCTACCGCGACGACGTCTGCCTTGACTCGCGTAACCCTAAGATAGACAGGGTGGCGGTGTTGTCACATGCTCGTCTCGGCGTCCGTCGTCGCTACCGCGACGACGTCCGCCTCGACTCGCGTAACCCTAACTTAGACAGGGTGGCATTGGTGTCACGTGCTCGTCTCGGCGTCCGTCGTCGCTACCGCGACGACGTCCGCCTCGACTCGCTTAACCCTAAGTTAGACAGGGTGGCGGTGGTGTAACGTGCTCGTCTCGGCGTCCGTCGTCGCTACCGCGACGACGTCCGCCTCGACTCGCGTAACGCTAAGATAGACGCGGTGGCGGTGGTGTCTTGTGCTCGTCTTGGCGTCCGTCGTCGCTACCGCGACGACGTTCGCCTCGACTCGCGTAACGCTAAGATAGATAGGGTGGCGGTGGCGTCACATGCTCATCTCGGCGTCCGTCGTCGCTACCGCAAAGACGTCCGCCTCGACTCGCGTAACCCTAAGTTAGACAGGGTGGCAGTGGTGTCACGTGCTCGTCTCGACGTCTGCCTCGACTCGCGTAACCCTAGGTTAGACAGGGTGGCGGTGGTGTCACGTGCTCGTCTCGGCGTCCGTCGTCGCTACCGCGACGACGTCCGCCTCGACTCGTTAACCCTAAGTTAAATAGGGTGGCGGTGAAGTCACGTGCTCGTCTCGGCGTCCGTCATCGCTACCACGACGATGTCAGCCTCGACTCGCGTAACCCTAATTTAGACAGGGTGGCGGTGGTGTCACGTGCTCGTCTCGGCGTCCGTCGTCGCTACCGCGACGACGTCCGCCTCGACACGCGTAACCCTAAGTTAGACAGGGTGGCGGTGGTGTCACGTGCTCGTCTCGGCGTCCGTCGTCGCTACCGCGACGACGTCCGCCTCGACTCGCGTAACCCTAAGATAGCCAGGGTGGCAGTGGTGTCACGTGCTCGTCTAGGCGTCCGTCGTCGCTACCGCGACGACGTCTGCCTCGACTCGCGTAACCCTAAGATAGATAGGGTGGCGGTGGTGTCACGTGCTCGTCTCGGCGCCCGTCGTCGCTACCGCGACGACGTCCGCCTCGACTCGCGTAACCCTAAGTTAGCCAGGGTGGCAGTGTTGTCACGTGCTCGTCTCGGCGTCCGTCGTCGCTATCGCGACGACGTCCGCCTCGACTCACGTAACCCAAAGTTAGACAGGGTGGCAGTGGTGTCACGTGCTCGTCTCGGCGTCCGTCGTCGCTACCGCGACGACGTCCGCCTCGACTCGCATAACCCTAATTTAGACAGGGTGGCAGTGGTGTCACGTGCTCGTCTAGGCGTCTGTCGTCGCTACCGCGACGACGTCCGCCTCGACTCGCGTAACCCTAAGATAGATAGGGTGGCGGTGGTGTCACATGCTCGTCTCGGCGTCCGTCGTCGCTACCGCGACGACGTCCGCCTCGACTCGCATAACCCTAAGTTAGACAGGGTGGCGGTGGTGTCACGTGCTCGTCTCGGCGTCCGTCGTCGCTACCGCGATGACGTCCGCCTCGACTCGCGTAACCCTAAGTTAGACAGGGTGGCATTGGTGTCACGTGCTCGTCTCGGCGTCCGTCGTCGCTACCGCGACGACGTCCGCCTCGACACGCATAACCCTAAGATGGACAGGGTGGCAGTGGTGTCACGTGCTCGTCTCGGCGTCCGTCGTCGCTACCGCGACGACGTCTGCCTTGACTCGCGTAACCCTAAGATAGACAGGGTGGCGGTGTTGTCACGTGCTCGTCTCGGCGTCCGTCGTCGCTACCGCGACGACGTCCGCCACGACTCGCATAACCCTAAGTTAGACAGGGTGGCGGTGGTGTCCCGTGCTCGTCTCGGCGTCCGTCGTCGCTACCGCGATGACGTCCGCCTCGACTCGCGTAACCCTAAGTTAGACAGGGTGGCATTGGTGTCACGTGCTCGTCTCGGCGTCCGTCGTCGCTACCGCGACGACGTCCGCCTCGACTCGCGTAACCCTAAGATGGACAGGGTGGCAGTGGTGTCACGTGCTCGTCTCGGCGTCCGTCGTCGCTACCGCGACGACGTCTGCCTTGACTCGCGTAACCCTAAGATAGACAGGGTCGCGGTGTTGTCACGTGCTCGTCTCGGCGTCCGTCGTCGCTACCGCGATGACGTCCGCCTCGACTCGCGTAACCCTAAGTTAGACAGGGTGGCATTGGTGTCACGTGCTCGTCTCGGCGTCCGTCGTCCCTACCGCGACGACGTCCGCCTCAACTCGCTTAACCCTAAGTTAGACAGGGTGGCGGTGGTGTCACGTGCTCGTCTCGGCGTCCGTCGTCGCTACCGCGACGACGTCCGCCTCGACTCGCGTAACGCTAAGATAGACAGGGTGGCGGTGGTGTCATGTGCTCGTCTTGGCGTCCGTCGTCGCTACCGCGACAACGTTCGCCTCGACTCGCGTAACGCTAAGATAGATAGGGTGGCGGTGGTGTCACATGCTCATCTCGGCGTCCGTCGTCGCTACCGCAAAGACGTCCGCCTCGACTCGCGTAACCCTAAGTTAGACAGGGTGGCAGTGGTGTCACGTGCTCGTCTCGACGTCTGCCTCGACTAGCGTAACCCTAAGTTAGACAGGGTGGCGGTCGTGTCACGTGCTCGTCTCGGCGTCCGTCGTCGCTACTGCGACGACGTCCGCCTCGACTCGTTAACCCTAAGTTAAATAGGGTGGCGGTGAAGTCACGTGCTCGTCTCGGCGTCCGTCATCGCTACCGCGACGATGTCAGCCTCGACTCGCGTAACCCTAATTTAGACAGGGTGGCGGTGGTGTCACGTGCTCGTCTCAGCGTCCGTCGTCGCTACCGCGACGACGTCCGCCTCGACACGCGTAACCCTAAGTTAGACAGGGTGGCGGTGGTGTCACGTGCTCGTCTCGGCGTCCGTCGTCGCTACCGCGAAGACGTCCGCCTCGACTCGCGTAACCCTAAGATAGCCAGGGTGGCAGTGGTGTCACGTGCTCGTCTAGGCGTCCGTCGTCGCTACCGCGACGACGTCTTCCTCGACTCGCGTAACCCTAAGTTAGACAGGGTGGCAGTGTTGTCACGTGCTCGTCTCGGCGTCCGTCGTCGCTACCGCGACGACGTCTGCCTCGACTCGCGTAACCCTAAGTTAGCCAGGGTGGCAGTGTTGTCACGTGCTCGTCTCGGCGTCCGTCGTCGCTACCGCGAAGACATCCCCCTCGACTCGCGTATCCCTAAGTTAGACAGGGTGGCAGTGGTGTCACGTGCTCGTCTCGACGTCCGCCTCAACTCGCGTAACCCTAAGTTAGACAGGGTGGCGGTGGTGTCACGTGCTCGTGTCGGCGTCCGTCATCGCTACCGCGACGACGTCCGCCTCGACTCGCTTAACCCTAAGTTAGACAGGGTGGCGGTGGTGTCACGTGCTCGTCTCGGCATTCGTCATCGCTACCGCGACGACGTCCGCCTCGACTCGCGTAACCCTAAGTTAGCCAGGGTGGCAGTGGTGTCACGTGCTCGTCTCGGCGCCCGTCGTCGCTACCGCGACGACGTCCGCCTCGACTCGCGTAACCCTAAGTTAGCCAGGGTGGCAGTGTTGTCACGTGCTCGTCTCGGCGTCCGTCGTCGCTACCGCGACGACGTCCGCCTCGACTCACGTAACCCAAAGTTAGACAGGGTGGCAGTGGTGTCACGTGCTCATCTCGGCGTCCGTCGTCGCTACCGCGACGACGTCCGCCTCGACTCGCGTAACCCTAATTTAGACAGGGTGGCAGTGGTGTCACGTGCTTGTCTAGGCGTCTGTCGTCGCTACCGCGACGACGTCCGCCTCGACTCGCGTAACGCTAAGATAGATAGGGTGGCGGTGGTGTCACATGCTCGTCTCGGCGTCCGTCGTCGCTACCGCGACGACGTCCGCCTCGACTCGCATAACCCTAAGGTAGACAGGGTGGCGGTGGTGTCACGTGCTCGTCTCGGCGTCCGTCGTCGCTACCGCGACGACGTCCGCCTCGACTCGCGTAACCCTAAGTTAGACAGGGTGGCATTGGTGTCACGTGCTCGTCTTGGCATCCGTCGTCGCTACCGCGATGACGTCCGCCTCGACTCACGTAACCTAAGTTAGACAGGGTGGCGGTGGTGTCACGTGCTCGTCTCGGCGTCCGTCGTCGCTACCGCGACGACGTCCGCCTCGACTCGTTAAGCCTAAGTTAAATAGGGTGGCGGTGAAGTCACGTGCTCGTCTCGGCGTCCGTCATCGCTACCGCGACGATGTCAGCCTCGACTCGCGTAACCCTAATTTAGACAGGGTGGCGGTGGTGTCACGTGCTCGTCTCGGCGTCCGTCGTCGCTACCGCGACGACGTCCGCCTCGACTCGCGTAACCCTAAGTTAGACAGGGTGGCATTTGTGTCACTTGCTCGTCTCGGCGTCCGTCGTCGCTACCGCGACGACGTCCGCCTCGACTCGCGTAACCCTAAGATGGACAGGGTGGCAGTGGTGTCACGTGCTCGTCTCGGCGTCCGTCGTCGCTACCTTGACGACGTCTGCCTTGACTCGCGTAACCCTAAGATAGACAGGGTGGCGGTGTTGTCACGTGCTCGTCTCGGCGTCCGTCGTCACTACCGCGACGACGTCCGCCTCGACTCGCATAACCCTAACTTAGACAGGGTGGCGGTGGTGTCACGTGCTCGTCTCGGCGTCCGTCGTCGCTACCGCGACGACGTCCGCCTCGACTCGCGTAACCCTAAGTTAGACAGGGTGGCATTGGTGTCACGTGCTCGTCTCGGCGTCCGTCGTCGCTACCGCGACGACGTCCGCCTCGACTCGCGTAACCCTAAGATGGACAGGATGGCAGTGGTGTCACGTGCTCGTCTCGGCGTCCGTCCTCGCTACCGCGACGACGTCTGCCTTGACTCGCGTAACCCTAAGATAAACAGGGTGGCGGTGTTGTCCCGTGCTCGTCTCGGCGTCCGTCGTCGCTACCGCGACGACGTCCGCCTCGACTCGCGTAACCCTAAGTTAGACAGGGTGGCATTGGTGTCACGTGCTCGTCTCGGCGTCCGTCGTCCCTACCGCGACGACGTCCGCCTCGACTCGCGTAACCCTAAGTTAGACAGGGTGGCGGTGGTGTCACGTGCTCGTCTCGGCGTCCGTCGTCGCTACCGCGACGACGTCCGCCTCGACTCGCGTATCCCTAAGATGGACAGGGTGGCGGTGGTGTCACGTGCTCGTCTCGGCGTCTGTCGTCGCTACCGCGACGACGTCTGCCTCGACTCGCGTAACCCTAAGATAGACAGGGTGGCGGTGTTGTCACGTGCTCGTCTCGGCGTCCGTCGTCGCTACCGCGACGACGTCCGCCTCGACTCGCGTAACCCTAAGTTAGACAGGGTGGCATTGGTGTCACGTGCTCGTCTTGACGTCCGTCGTCGCTACCGCGACGACGTCCGCCTCGACTCGCTTAACCCTAAGTTAGCCAGGGTGGCGGTGTTGTCACGTGCTCGTCTCGGCGTCCGTCGTCGCTACCGGGACGACGTCCGCCTCGACTCGCGTAACGCTAAGATAGACAGGGTGGCGGTGGTGTCATGTGCTCGTCTCGGCGTCCGTCGTCGCTACCGCGACGACGTTCGCCTCGACACGCGTAACCCTAAGTTAGACAGGGTGGCGGTGGTGTCACGTGCTCGTCTCGGCGTCCGCCTCGACTCGCGTAACCCTAAGTTAGACAGGGTGGCATTGGTGTCACGTGCTCGTCTCGGCGTCCGTCGTCGCTACCGCGACGACGTCCGCCTCGACTCGCTTAACCCTAAGTTAGACAGGGTGGCGGTGGTGTCACGTGCTCGTCTCGGCGTCCGTCGTCGCTACCGCGACGACGTCCGCCTCGACTCGCGTAACGCTAAGATAGACAGGGTGGCGGTGGTGTCATGTGCTCGTCTTGGCGTCCGTCGTCGCTACCGCGACGACGTTCGCCTCGACTCACGTAACGCTAAGATAGATAGGGTGGCGGTGGTGTCACATGCTCATCTCGGCGTCCGTCGTCGCTACCGCAAAGACGTCCGCCTCGACTCGCGTAACCCTAAGTTAGACAGGGTGGCATTGGTGTCACGTGCTCGTCTCGACGTCTGCCTCGACTCGCGTAACCCTAAGTTAGACAGGGTGGCGGTGGTGTCACGTGCTCGTCTCGGCGTCCGTCGTCGCTACCGCGACGACGTCCGCCTCGACTCGTTAACCCTAAGTTAAATAGGGTGGCGGTGAAGTCACGTGCTCGTCTCGGCGTCCGTCATCGCTACCGCGACGATGTCAGCCTCGACTCGCGTAACCCTAATTTAGACAGGGTGGCGGTGGTGACACGTGCTCGTCTCGGCGTCCGTCGTCGCTACCGCGACGACGTCCGCCTCGACACGCGTAACCCTAAGTTAGACAGGGTGGCGGTGGTGTCACGTGCTCGTCTCGGCGTCCGTCGTCGCTACCGCGACGACGTCCGCCTCGACTCGCGTAACCCTAAGATAGCCAGGGTGGCAGTGGTGTCACGTGCTCGTCTAGGCGTCCGTCGTCGCTACCGCGACGACGTCTGCCTCGACTCGCGTAACCCTTGGGTAAATAGGGTGGCGGTGGTGTCACGTGCTCGTCTAGGCGTCCGTCGTCGCTACCGCGACGACGTCTGCCTCGACTCACGTAACCCTAAGTTAGACAGGGTGGCAGTGTTGTCACGTGCTCGTCTCGGCGTCCGTCGTCGCTACCGCGACGACGTCTGCCTCGACTCGCGTAACCCTAAGTTAGCCAGGGTGGCAGTGTTGTCACGTGCTCGTCTCGGCGTCCGTCGTCGCTACCGCGACGACGTCCGCCTCGACTCGCGTAACCCTAAGTTAGACAGGGAGGCAGTGGTGTCACGTGCTCGTCTCGGCGTCCGTCGTCGCTACCGCGATGACGTCCGCCTCGACTCGCATAACCCTAAGTTAGACAGGGTGGCAGTGGTGTCACGTGCTCGTCCCGACGTCCGCCTCGACTCACGTAACCCTAAGTTAGACAGGGTGGCGGTGGTGTCACGTGCTCGTCTCGGCGTCCGTCGTCGACTCGTTAACCCTAAGTTAAATAGGGTGGCGGTGAAGTCACGTGCTCGTCTCGGCGTCCGTCATCGCTACCGCGACGATGTCAGCCTCGACTCGCGTAACCCTAATTTAGACAGGGTGGCGGTGGTGTCACGTGCTCGTCTCGGCGTCCGTCGTCGCTACCGCGACGACGTCCGCCTCGACTCGCGTAACCCTAAGTTAGACAGGGTGGCATTTGTGTCACTTGCTCGTCTCGGCGTCCGTCGTCGCTACCGCGACGACGTCCGCCTCGACTCGCGTAACCCTAAGATGGACAGGGTGGCAGTGGTGTCACGTGCTCGTCTCGGCGTCCGTCGTCGCTACCTTGACGACGTCTGCCTTGACTCGCGTAACCCTAAGATAGACAGGGTGGCGGTGTTGTCACGTGCTCGTCTCGGCGTCCGTCGTCGCTACCGCGACGACGTCCGCCTCGACTCGCATAACCCTAAGTTAGACAGGGTGGCGGTGGTGTCACGTGCTCGTCTCGGCGTCCATCGTCGCTACCGCGACGACGTCCGCCTCGACTCGCGTAACCCTAAGTTAGACAGGGTGGCATTGGTGTCACGTGCTCGTCTCGGCGTCCGTCGTCGCTACCGCGACGACGTCCGCCTCGACTCGCGTAACCCTAAGATGGACAGGGTGGCAGTGGTGTCACGTGCTCGTCTCGGCGTCCGTTGTCGCTACCGCGACGACGTCTGCCTTGACTCGCGTAACCCTAAGATAAACAGGGTGGCGGTGTTGTCCCGTGCTCGTCTCGGCGTCCGTCGTCGCTACCGCGACGACGTCCGCCTCGACTCGCGTAACCCTAAGTTAGACAGGGTGGCGGTGGTGTCACGTGCTCGTCTCGGCGTCCGTCGTCGCTACCGCGACGACGTCCGCCTCGACTCGCGTATCCCTAAGATGGACAGGGTGGCAGTGGTGTCACGTGCTCATCTCAGCGTCCGTCGTCGCTACCGCGACGACGTCTGCCTCGACTCGCGTAACCCTAAGATAGACAGGGTGGCGGTGTTGTCACGTGCTAGTCTCGGCGTCCGTCGTCGCTACCGCGACGACGTCCGCCTCGACTCGCGTAACCCTAAGTTAGACAGGGTGGCATTGGTGTCACGTGCTCGTCTCGACGTCCGTCGTCGCTACCGCGACGACGTCCGCCTCGACTCGCTTAACCCTAAGTTAAACAGGGTGGCGGTGGTGTCACGTGCTCGTCTCGGCGTCCGTCGTCGCTACCGCGACGACGTCCGCCTCGACTCGCGTAACGCTAAGATAGACAGGGTGGCGGTGGTGTCATGTGCTCGTCTCGGCGTCCGTCGTCGCTACCGCGACGACGTTCGCCTCGACTCGCATAACGCTAAGATAGATAGGGTGGCGGTGGTGTCACGTGCTCGTCTCGGCGTCCGTCGTCGCTACCGCGACGACGTCCGCCTCGACACGCGTAACCCTAAGTTAGATAGGGTGGCGGTGGTGTCACGTGCTCGTCTCGGCGTCCGCCTCGACTCGCGTAACCCTAAGTTAGACAGGGTGGCATTGGTGTCACGTGCTCGTCTCGGCGTCCGTCGTCGCTACCGCGACGACGTCCGCCTCGACTCGCTTAACCCTAAGTTAGACAGGGTGGCGGTGGTGTCACGTGCTCGTCTCGGCGTCCGTCGTCGCTACCGCGACGACGTCCGCCTCGACTCGCGTAACGCTAAGATAGACAGGGTGGCGGTGGTGTCATGTGCTCGTCTTGGCGTCCGTTGTCGCTACCGCGACGACGTTCGCCTCGACTCGCGTAACGCTAAGATAGATAGGGTGGCGGTGGTGTCACGTGCTCATCTCGGCGTCCGTCGTCGCTACCGCAAAGACGTCCTCCTCGACTCGCGTAACCCTAAGTTAGATAGGGTGGCAGTGGTGTCACGTGCTCGTCTCGACGTCTGCCTCGACTCGCGTAACCCTAAGTTAGACAGGGTGGCGGTGGTGTCACGTGCTCGTCTCGGCGTCCGTCGTCGCTACCCCGACGACGTTTGCCTCGACTCGCGTAACGCAAAGATAGACAGGGTGGCAGTGGTGTCACGTGCTCGCCTAGGCGTCCATCGTCGCTACCGTGACGACGTCCGCCTCGACTCGCGTAACCCTAAGATAGACAGGGTGGCGGTGGTGTCATGTGCTCGTCTCGGCGTCCGTTGTCGCTACTGTGACGACGTCCGCCTCGACTCGCGTAACCCTAAGTTAGACAGTGTGGCCGTGGTGTCACGTGCTCGTCTCGGCGTCCGTCGTCGCTATCGCGATGACGTCCGCCTCGACTCGCGTAACCCTAAAATAGCCAGGGTGGCAGTGGTGTCACGTGCTCGTCTTGGCGTCCCTCGTCGCTACCACGACGACGTCCGCCTCGACTCGCGTAACCCTAAGTTAGCTAGGGTGGCAGTGGTGTCACGTGCTCGTCTCGGCGTCCGTCGTCGCTACCGCGACGACGTCCGCCTCGACTCGCGTAACCCTAAGATAGACAGGGTGGCAGTGGTGTCACGTGCTCATCTCAGCGTCCGTCGTCGCTACCGCGACGACGTCCGCCTTGACCCGCGTAACCCTAAGATAGACAGGGTGGCGGTGTTGTCACGTGCTCGTCTCGGCGTCCGTCGTCGCTACCGCGACGACTTCCGCCTCGACTCGCTTAACCTTAAGTTAGACAGGGTGGCGGTGGTGTCACGTGCTCATCTCGGCGTCCGTCGTCGCTACCGCAAAGACGTCCGCCTCGACTCTCGTAACCCTAAGTTAGACAGGGTGGCAGTGGTGTCACGTGCTCGTTTCGACGTCTGCCTCGACTCGCGTAACCCTAAGTTTGACAGGGTGGCGGTGGTGTCACGAGCTCGTCTCGGCGTCCGTCGTCGCTACCGCGACGACGTCCGCCTCGACTCGCTAACCCTAAGTTAAATAGGGTGGCGGTGAAGTCACGTGCTCGTCTCGGCATCCGTCATCGCTACCGCGACGACGTCAGCCTCGACTCGCGTAACCCTAATTTAGACAGGGTGGCGGTGGTGTCGTGTGCTCATCTCGGCGTCCGTCGTCGCTACCGCGACGATGTCCGCCTCAACTCGCGTAACGCTAAGATAGATAGGGTGGCGGTGGTGTCACATGCTCGTCTCGGCGTCCGTCGTCGCTACCGCGACGACGTCCGCCTCGACTCGCATAACCCTAAGTTAGACAGGGTGGCGGTGGTGTCACGTGCTCGTCTCGGCGTCCGTCGTCGCTACCGCGACGACGTCCGCCTCGACTCGCGTAACCCTAAGTTAGACAGGGTGGCATTGGTGTCACGTGCTCGTCTCGGCTTCCGTCGTCGCTACCGCGACGACGTCCGCCTCGACTCGCGTAACCCTAAGATGGACAGGGTGGCAGTGGTGTCACGTGCTCGTCTCGGCGTCCGTCGTCGCTACCGCGACGACGTCTGCCTTGACTGGCGTAACCCTAAGATAGACAGGGTGGCGGTGTTGTCACGTGCTCGTCTCGGCGTCCGTCGTCGCTACCGCGACGACGTCCGCCTCGACTCGCATAACCCTAAGTTAGACAGGGTGGCATTGGTGTCACGTGCTCGTCTCGGCGTCCGTCGCAGCTACCGCAACGACGTCCGCCTCGACTCGCGTAACCCTAAGTTAGACAGGGTGGCGGTGGTGTCACGTGCTCGTCTCGGCGTCCGTCGTCGCTACCGCGACGACGTCCGCCTCGACTCGCATAACCCTAAGTTAGACAGGGTGGCATTGGTGTCACGTGCTCGTCTCGGCGTCCGTCGCAGCTACCGCAACGACGTCCGCCTCGACTCGCGTAACCCTAAGATGGACAGGGTAGCAGTGGTGTCACGTGCTCGTCTCGGCGTCCGTCGTCGCTACCGCGACGACGTCTGCCTTGACTCGCGTAACCCTAAGATAGACAGGGTGGCGGTGTTGTCACGTGCTCGTCTCGGCGTCCGTCGTCGCTACCGCGACGACGTCCGCCTCGACTCGCTTAACCCTATGTTAGACAGGGTGGCGGTGGTGTCACGTGCTCGTCTCGGCGTCCGTCGTCGCTACCGCGACGACGTCCGCCTCGACTCGCGTAATGCTAAGATAGACAGGGTGGCGGTGGTGTCATGTGCTCGTCTTGGCGTCCGTCGTCGCTACCGCGACGACGTTCGCCTCGACTCGCGTAACGCTAAGATAGATAGGGTGGCGGTGGTGTCACATGCTCATCTCGGCGTCCGTCGTCGCTACCGCAAAGACGTCCGCCTCGACTCGCGTAACCCTAAGTTAGACAGGGTGGCAGTGGTGTCACGTGCTCGTCTCGACGTCTGCCTCGACTCGCGTAACCCTAAGTTAGACAGGGTGGCGGTGGTGTCACGTGCTCGTCTCGGCGTCCGTCGTCGCTACCGCGACGACGTCCGCCTCGACACGCGTAACCCTAAGTTAGACAGGGTGGCGGTGGTGTCACGTGCTCGTCTCGGCGTCCGTCGTCGCTACCGCGACGACGTCCGCCTCGACTCGCGTAACCCTAAGATAGCCAGGGTGGCAGTGGTGTCACGTGCTCGTCTAGGCGTCCGTCGTCGCTACCGCGACGACGTCTGCCTCGACTCGCGTAACCCTAAGTTAGACAGGGTGGCAGTGTTGTCACGTGCTCGTCTCGGCGTCCGTCGTCACTACCGCGACGACGTCTGCCTCGACTCGCGTAACCCTAAGTTAGCCAGGGTGGCAGTGTTGTCACGTGCTCGTCTCGGCGTCCGTCGTCGCTACCGCGAAGACGTCCCCCTAGACTCGCGTATCCCTAAGTTAGACAGGGTGGCAGTGGTGTCACGTGCTCGTCTCGACGTCTGCCTCGACTCGCGTAACCCTAAGATAGACAGGGTGGCGGTGGTGTCATGTGCTCGTCTTGGCGTCCGTCGTCGCTACCGCGACGAAGTTCGCCTCGACTCGCGTAACGCTAAGATAGATAGGGTGGCGGTGGTGTCACATGCTCATCTCGGCGTCCGTCGTCGCTACCGCAAAGACGTCCGCCTCGACTCGCGTAACCCTAAGTTAGACAGGGTGGCAGTGGTGTCACGTGCTCGTCTCGACGTCTGCCTCGACTCGCGTAACCCTAAGTTAGACAGGGTGGCGGTGGTGTCACGTGCTCGTCTCGGCGTCCGTCGTCGCTACCGCGACGACGTCCGCCTCGACTCGTTAACCCTAAGTTAAATAGGGTGGCGGTGAAGTCACGTGCTCGTCTCGGCGTCCGTCATCGCTACCACGACGATGTCAGCCTCGACTCGCGTAACCCTAATTTAGACAGGGTGGCGGTGGTGTCACGTGCTCGTCTCGGCGTCCGTCGTCGCTACCGCGACGACGTCCGCCTCGACACGCGTAACCCTAAGTTAGACAGGGTGGCGGTGGTGTCACGTGCTCGTCTCGGCGTCCGTCGTCGCTACCGCGACGACGTCCGCCTCGACTCGCGTAACCCTAAGATAGCCAGGGTGGCAGTGGTGTCACGTGCTCGTCTAGGCGTCCGTCGTCACTACCGCAACGACGTCCGCCTCGACTCGCGTAACCCTAAGATGGACAGGGTAGCAGTGGTGTCACGTGCTCGTCTCGGCGTCCGTCGTCGCTACCGCGACGACGTCTGCCTTGACTCGCGTAACCCTAAGATAGACAGGGTGGCGGTGTTGTCACGTGCTCGTCTCGGCGTCCGTCGTCGCTACCGCGACGACGTCCGCCTCGACTCGCGTAACCCTAAGTTAGACAGGGTGGCATTGGTGTCACGTGCTCGTCTCGGCATCCGTCGTCGCTACCGCGACGACGTCCGCCTCGACTCGCTTAACCCTATGTTAGACAGGGTGGCGGTGGTGTCACGTGCTCGTCTCGGCGTCCGTCGTCGCTACCGCGACGACGTCCGCCTCGACTCGCGTAATGCTAAGATAGACAGGGTGGCGGTGGTGTCATGTGCTCGTCTTGGCGTCCGTCGTCGCTACCGCGACGACGTTCGCCTCGACTCGCGTAACGCTAAGATAGATAGGGTGGCGGTGGTGTCACATGCTCATCTCGGCGTCCGTCGTCGCTACCGCAAAGACGTCCGCCTCGACTCGCGTAACCCTAAGTTAGACAGGGTGGCAGTGGTGTCACGTGCTCGTCTCGACGTCTGCCTCGACTCGCGTAACCCTAAGTTAGACAGGGTGGCGGTGGTGTCACGTGCTCGTCTCGGCGTCCGTCGTCGCTACCGCGACGACGTCCGCCTCGACTCGTTAACCCTAAGTTAAATAGGGTGGCGGTGAAGTCACGTGCTCGTCTCGGCGTCCGTCATCGCTACCACAACGATGTCAGCCTCGACTCGCGTAACCCTAATTTAGACAGGGTGGCGGTGGTGTCACGTGCTTGTCTCGGCGTCCGTCGTCGCTACCGCGACGACGTCCGCCTCGACTCGCGTAACCCTAAGATAGCCAGGGTGGCAGTGGTGTCACGTGCTCGTCTAGGCGTCCGTCGTCGCTACCGCGACGACGTCTGCCTCGACTCGCGTAACCCTAAGTTAGACAGGGTGGCAGTGTTGTCACGTGCTCGTCTCGGCGTCCGTCGTCACTACCGCGACGACGTCTGCCTCGACTCGCGTAACCCTAAGTTAGCCAGGGTGGCAGTGTTGTCACGTGCTCGTCTCGGCGTCCGTCGTCGCTACCGCGAAGACGTCCCCCTAGACTCGCGTATCCCTAAGTTAGACAGGGTGGCAGTGGTGTCACGTGCTCGTCTCGACGTCTGCCTCGACTCGCGTAACCCTAAGTTAGACAGGGTGGCGGTGGTGTCACGTGCTCGTCTCGGCGTCCGTCGTCGCTACCGCGACGACGTCCGCCTAGACTCGTTAACCCTAAGTTAAATAGGGTGGCGGTGAAGTCACGTGCTCGTCTCGGCGTCCGTCATCGCTACCACGACGATGTCAGCCTCGACTCGCGTAACCCTAATTTAGACAGGGTGGCGGTGGTGTCACGTGCTCGTCTCGGCGTCCGTCGTCGCTACCGCGACGACGTCCGCCTCGACACGCGTAACCCTAAGTTAGACAGGGTGGCGGTGGTGTCACGTGCTCGTCTCGGCGTCCGTCGTCGCTACCGCGACGACGTCCGCCTCGACTCGCGTAACCCTAAGATAGCCAGGGTGGCAGTGGTGTCACGTGCTCGTCTAGGCGTCCGTCGTCGCTACCGCGACGACGTCTGCCTCGACTCGCGTAACCCTAAGTTAGACAGGGTGGCAGTGTTGTCACGTGCTCGTCTCGGCGTCCGTCGTCACTACCGCGACGACGTCTGCCTCGACTCGCGTAACCCTAAGTTAGCCAGGGTGGCAGTGTTGTCACGTGCTCGTCTCGGCGTCCGTCGTCGCTACCGCGAAGACGTCCCCCTAGACTCGCGTATCCCTAAGTTAGACAGGGTGGCAGTGGTGTCACGTGCTCGTCTCGACGTCTGCCTCGACTCGCGTAACCCTAAGATAGACAGGGTGGCGGTGGTGTCATGTGCTCGTCTTGGCGTCCGTCGTCGCTACCGCGACGACGTTCGCCTCGACTCGCGTAACGCTAAGATAGATAGGGTGGCGGTGGTGTCACATGCTCATCTCGGCGTCCGTCGTCGCTACCGCAAAGACGTCCGCCTCGACTCGCGTAACCCTAAGTTAGACAGGGTGGCAGTGGTGTCACGTGCTCGTCTCGACGTCTGCCTCGACTCGCGTAACCCTAAGTTAGACAGGGTGGCGGTGGTGTCACGTGCTCGTCTCGGCGTCCGTCGTCGCTACCGCGACGACGTCCGCCTCGACTCGTTAACCCTAAGTTAAATAGGGTGGCGGTGAAGTCACGTGCTCGTCTCGGCGTCCGTCATCGCTACCACGACGATGTCAGCCTCGACTCGCGTAACCCTAATTTAGACAGGGTGGCGGTGGTGTCACGTGCTCGTCTCGGCGTCCGTCGTCGCTACCGCGACGACGTCCGCCTCGACACGCGTAACCCTAAGTTAGACAGGGTGGCGGTGGTGTCACGTGCTCGTCTCGGCGTCCGTCGTCGCTACCGCGACGACGTCCGCCTCGACTCGCGTAACCCTAAGATAGCCAGGGTGGCAGTGGTGTCACGTGCTCGTCTAGGCGTCCGTCGTCACTACCGCAACGACGTCCGCCTCGACTCGCGTAACCCTAAGATGGACAGGGTAGCAGTGGTGTCACGTGCTCGTCTCGGCGTCCGTCGTCGCTACCGCGACGACGTCTGCCTTGACTCGCGTAACCCTAAGATAGACAGGGTGGCGGTGTTGTCACGTGCTCGTCTCGGCGTCCGTCGTCGCTACCGCGACGACGTCCGCCTCGACTCGCGTAACCCTAAGTTAGACAGGGTGGCATTGGTGTCACGTGCTCGTCTCGGCATCCGTCGTCGCTACCGCGACGACGTCCGCCTCGACTCGCTTAACCCTATGTTAGACAGGGTGGCGGTGGTGTCACGTGCTCGTCTCGGCGTCCGTCGTCGCTACCGCGACGACGTCCGCCTCGACTCGCGTAATGCTAAGATAGACAGGGTGGCGGTGGTGTCATGTGCTCGTCTTGGCGTCCGTCGTCGCTACCGCGACGACGTTCGCCTCGACTCGCGTAACGCTAAGATAGATAGGGTGGCGGTGGTGTCACATGCTCATCTCGGCGTCCGTCGTCGCTACCGCAAAGACGTCCGCCTCGACTCGCGTAACCCTAAGTTAGACAGGGTGGCAGTGGTGTCACGTGCTCGTCTCGACGTCTGCCTCGACTCGCGTAACCCTAAGTTAGACAGGGTGGCGGTGGTGTCACGTGCTCGTCTCGGCGTCCGTCGTCGCTACCGCGACGACGTCCGCCTCGACTCGTTAACCCTAAGTTAAATAGGGTGGCGGTGAAGTCACGTGCTCGTCTCGGCGTCCGTCATCGCTACCACAACGATGTCAGCCTCGACTCGCGTAACCCTAATTTAGACAGGGTGGCGGTGGTGTCACGTGCTCGTCTCGGCGTCCGTCGTCGCTACCGCGACGACGTCCGCCTCGACTCGCGTAACCCTAAGATAGCCAGGGTGGCAGTGGTGTCACGTGCTCGTCTAGGCGTCCGTCGTCGCTACCGCGACGACGTCTGCCTCGACTCGCGTAACCCTAAGTTAGACAGGGTGGCAGTGTTGTCACGTGCTCGTCTCGGCGTCCGTCGTCACTACCGCGACGACGTCTGCCTCGACTCGCGTAACCCTAAGTTAGCCAGGGTGGCAGTGTTGTCACGTGCTCGTCTCGGCGTCCGTCGTCGCTACCGCGAAGACGTCCCCCTAGACTCGCGTATCCCTAAGTTAGACAGGGTGGCAGTGGTGTCACGTGCTCGTCTCGACGTCTGCCTCGACTCGCGTAACCCTAAGTTAGACAGGGTGGCGGTGGTGTCACGTGCTCGTCTCGGCGTCCGTCGTCGCTACCGCGACGACGTCCGCCTCGACTCGTTAACCCTAAGTTAAATAGGGTGGCGGTGAAGTCACGTGCTCGTCTCGGCGTCCGTCATCGCTACCACAACGATGTCAGCCTCGACTCGCGTAACCCTAATTTAGACAGGGTGGCGGTGGTGTCACGTGCTCGTCTCGGCGTCCGTCGTCGCTACCGCGACGACGTCCGCCTCGACTCGCGTAACCCTAAGATAGCCAGGGTGGCAGTGGTGTCACGTGCTCGTCTAGGCGTCCGTCGTCGCTACCGCGACGACGTCTGCCTCGACTCGCGTAACCCTAAGTTAGACAGGGTGGCAGTGTTGTCACGTGCTCGTCTCGGCGTCCGTCGTCACTACCGCGACGACGTCTGCCTCGACTCGCGTAACCCTAAGTTAGCCAGGGTGGCAGTGTTGTCACGTGCTCGTCTCGGCGTCCGTCGTCGCTACCGCGAAGACGTCCCCCTAGACTCGCGTATCCCTAAGTTAGACAGGGTGGCAGTGGTGTCACGTGCTCGTCTCGACGTCTGCCTCGACTCGCGTAACCCTAAGTTAGACAGGGTGGCGGTGGTGTCACGTGCTCGTCTCGGCGTCCGTCGTCGCTACCGCGACGACGTCCGCCTCGACTCGTTAACCCTAAGTTAAATAGGGTGGCGGTGAAGTCACGTGCTCGTCTCGGCGTCCGTCATCGCTACCACGACGATGTCAGCCTCGACTCGCGTAACCCTAATTTAGACAGGGTGGCGGTGGTGTCACGTGCTCGTCTCGGCGTCCGTCGTCGCTACCGCGACGACGTCCGCCTCGACACGCGTAACCCTAAGTTAGACAGGGTGGCGGTGGTGTCACGTGCTCGTCTCGGCGTCCGTCGTCGCTACCGCGACGACGTCCGCCTCGACTCGCGTAACCCTAAGATAGCCAGGGTGGCAGTGGTGTCACGTGCTCGTCTAGGCGTCCGTCGTCGCTACCGCGACGACGTCTGCCTCGACTCGCGTAACCCTAAGTTAGACAGGGTGGCAGTGTTGTCACGTGCTCGTCTCGGCGTCCGTCGTCACTACCGCGATGACGTCTGCCTCGACTCGCGTAATCCTAAGTTAGCCAGGGTGGCAGTGTTGTCACGTGCTCGTCTCGGCGTCCGTCGTCGCTACCGCGAAGACGTCCCCCTAGACTCGCGTATCCCTAAGTTAGACAGGGTGGCAGTGGTGTCACGTGCTCGTCTCGACGTCCGCCTAAACTCGCGTAACCCTAAGTTAGACAGGGTGGCGGTGGTGTCACGTGCTCGTGTCGGCGTCCGTCATCGCTACCGCGACGACGTCCGCCTCGACTCGCTTAACCCTAAGTTAGACAGGGTAGCGGTGGTGTCACGTGCTCGTCTCGGCATTCGTCATCGCTACCGCGACGACGTCCGCCTCGACTCGCGTAACCCTAAGTTAGCCAGGGTGGCAGTGGTGTCACGTGCTCGTCTCGGCGCCCGTCGTCCCTACCGCGACGACGTCCGCCTCGACTCGCGCAACCCTAAGTTAGCCAGGGTGGCAGTGTTGTCACGTGCTCATCTCGGCGTCCGTCGTCGCTACCGCAAAGACGTCCGCCTCGACTCACGTAACCCAAAGTTAGACAGGGTGGCAGTGGTGTCACGTGCTCGTCTCGGCGTCCGTCGTCGCTACCGCGACGACGTCCGCCTCGACTCGCGTAACCCTAAGATAGCCAGGGTGGCAGTGGTGTCACGTGCTCGTCTAGGCGTCTGTCGTCGCTATCGCGACGACGTCCGCCTCGACTCGTGTAACGCTAAGATAGATAGGGTGGCGGTGGTGTCACATGCTCGTCTCGGCGTCCGTCGTCGCTACCGCGACGACGTCCGCCTCGACTCGCATAACCCTAAGTTAGACAGGGTGGCGGTGGTGTCACGTGCTCGTCTCGGCGTCCGTCGTCGCTACCGCGACGACGTCCGCCTCGACTCGCGTAACCCTAAGTTAGATAGGGTGGCATTTGTGTCACTTGCTCGTCTCGGCGTCCGTCGTCGCTACCGCGACGACGTCCGCCTCGAGTCGCGTAACCCTAAGATGGACAGGGTGGCAGTGCTGTCACGTGCTCGTCTCGGCGTCCGTCGTCGCTACCGCGACGACGTCTGCCTTGACTCCCGTAACCCTAAGATAGACAGGGTGGCGGTGTTGTCACGTGCTCGTCTCGGCGTCCGTCGTCGCTACCGCGACGACGTCCGCCTCGACTCGCATAACCCTAAGTTAGACAGGGTGGCGGTTGTGTCACGTGCTCGTCTCGGCGTCCGTCGTCGCTACCGCGACGACGTCCGCCTCGACTCGCGTAACCCTAAGTTAGACAGGGTGGCATTGGTGTCACGTGATCGTCTCGGCGTCCGTCGTCGCTACCGCAACGACGTCCGCCTCGACTCGCGTAACCCTAAGATGGACAGGGTGGCAGTGGTGTCACGTGCTCGTCTCGGCGTCCGTCGTCGCTACCGCGACGACGTCTGCCTTGACTCGCGTAACCCTAAGATAAACAGGGTGGCGGTGTTGTCCCGTGCTCGTCTCGGCGTCCGTCGTCGCTACCGCGACGACGTCCGCCTCGACTCGCGTAACCCTAAGTTAGACAGGGTGGCATTGGTGTCACGTGCTCGTCTCGGCGTCCGTCGTCGCTACCGCGACGACGTCCGCCTCGACTCGCGTAACCCTAAGATGGACAGGGTGGCAGTGGTGTCACGTGCTCGTCTCGGCGTCCGTCGTCGCTACCGCGACAACGTCTGCCTCGACTCGCGTAACCCTAAGATAGACAGGGTGGCGGTGTTGTCACGTGCTCGTCTCGGCGTCCGTCGTCGCTACCGCGACGACGTCCGCCTCGACTCGCGTAACCCTAAGTTAGACAGGGTGGCATTGGTGTCACGTGCTCGTCTCGACGTCCGTCGTCGCTACCGCGACGACGTCCGCCTCGACTCGCTTAACCCTAAGTTAGACAGGGTGGCGGTGGTGTCACGTGCTCGTCTCGGCGTCCATCGTCGCTACCGCGACGACGTCCGCCTCGACTCGCGTAACGCTAAGATAGACAGGGTGGCGGTGGTGTCATGTGCTCGTCTCGGCGTCCGTCGTCGCTACCGCGACGACGTTCGCCTCGACTCGCGTAACGCTAAGATAGATAGGGTGGCGGTGGTGTCACGTGCTCGTCTCGGCGTCCGTAGTCGCTACCGAGACGACGTCCGCCTCGACACGCGTAACCCTAAGTTAGACAGGGTGGCGGTGGTGTCACGTGCTCGTCTCGGCGTCCGCCTCGACTCGCGTAACCCTAAGTTAGACAGGGTGGCGGTGGTGTCACGTGCTCGTCTCGGCGTCCGTCGTCGCTACCGCGACGACGTCCGCCTCGACTCGTTAACCCTAAGTTAAATAGGGTGGCGGTGAAGTCACGTGCTCATCTCGGCGTCCGTCATCGCTACCGCGACGATGTCAGCCTCGACTCGCGTAACCCTAATTTAGACAGGGTGGCGGTGGTGTCACGTGCTCGTCTCGGCGTCCGTCGTCGCTACCGCGACGACGTCCGCCTCGACACGCGTAACCCTAAGTTAGACAGGGTGGCGGTGGTGTCACGTGCTCGTCTCGGCGTCTGTCGTCGCTACCGCGACGACGTCCGCCTCGACTCGCGTAACCCTAAGATAGCCAGGGTGGCAGTGGTGTCACGTGCTCGTCTAGGCGTCCGTCGTCGCTACCGCGACGACGTCTGCCTCGACTCGCGTAACCCTAGGGTAAATAGGGTGGCGGTGGTGTCACGTGCTCGTCTAGGCGTCCGTCGTCGCTACCGCGACAACGTCTGCCTCGACTCGCGTAACCCTAAGTTAGACAGGGTGGCAGTGTTGTCACGTGCTCGTCTCGGCGTCCGTCGTCGCTACCGCGACGACGTCTGCCTCGACTCGCGTAACCCTAAGTTAGCCAGGGTGGCAGTGTTGTCACGTGCTCGTCTCGGCGTCCGTCGTCGCTACCGCGACGACGTCCGCCTCGACTCGCGTAACCCTAAGTTAGACAGGGAGGCAGTGGTGTCACGTGCTCGTCTCGGCGTCCGTCGTCGCTACCGCGATGACGTCCGCCTCGACTCGCATAACCCTAAGTTAGACAGGGTGGCAGTGGTGTCACGTGCTCGTCCCGACGTCCGCCTCGACTCACGTAACCCTAAGTTAGACAGGGTGGCGGTGGTGTCACGTGCTCGTCTCGGCGTCCGTCGTCGCTACCGCGATGACGTCCGCCTCGACTCGTTAACCCTAAGTTAAATAGGGTGGCGGTGAAGTCACGTGCTCGTCTCGGCGTCCGTCATCGCTACCGCGACGATGTCAGCCTCGACTCGCGTAACCCTAATTTAGACAGGGTGGCGGTGGTGTCACGTGCTCGTCTCGGCGTCCGTCGTCGCTACCGCGACGACGTCTGCCTTGACTCGCGTAACCCTAAGATAGACAGGGTGGCGGTGTTGTCACGTGCTCGTCTCGGCGTCCGTCGTCGCTACCGCGACGACGTCCGCCTCGACTCGCATAACCCTAAGTTAGACAGGGTGGCGGTGGTGTCACGTGCTCGTCTCGGCGTCCGTCGTCGCTACCGCGACGACGTCCGCCTCGACTCGCGTAACCCTAAGTTAGACAGGGTGGCATTGGTGTCACGTGCTCGTCTCGGCGTCCGTCATCGCTACCGCGACGACGTCCGCCTCGACTCGCGTAACCCTAAGATGGACAGGGTGGCAGTGGTGTCACGTGCTCGTCTCGGCGTCCGTCGTCGCTACCGCGAGGACGTCTGCCTTGACTCGCGTAACCCTAAGATAAACAGGGTGGCGGTGTTGTCCCGTGCTCGTCTCGGCGTCCGTCGTCGCTACCGCGACGACGTCCGCCTCGACTCGCGTAACCCTAAGTTAGACAGGGTGGCATTGGTGTCACGTGCTCGTCTCGGCGTCCGTCGTCGCTACCGCGACGACGTCCGCCTCGACTCGCGTAACCCTAAGTTAGACAGGGTGGCGGTGGTGTCACGTGCTCGTCTCGGCGTCCGTCGTCGCTACCGCGACGACGTCCGCCTCGACTCGCGTATCCCTAAGATGGACAGGGTGGCAGTGGTGTCACGTGCTCGTCTCGGCGTCCGTCGTCGCTACCACGACGACGTCTGCCTCGACTCGCGTAACCCTAAGATAGACAGGGTGGCGGTGTTGTCACGTGCTCGTCTCGGCGTCCGTCGTCGCTACCGCGACGACGTCCGCCTCGACTCGCGTAACCCTAAGTTAGACAGGGTGGCATTGGTGTCACGTGCTCGTCTCTACGTCCGTCGTCGCTACCGCGACGACGTCCGCCTCGACTCGCTTAACCCTAAGTTAAACAGGGTGGCCGTGGTGTCACGTGCTCGTCTCGGCGTCCGTCGTCGCTACCGCGACGACGTCCGCCTCGACTCGCGTAACGCTAAGATAGACAGGGTGGCGGTGGTGTCATGTGCTCGTCTCGGCGTCCGTCGTCGCTACCGCGACGACGTTCGCCTCGACTCGCATAACGCTAAGATAGATAGGGTGGCGGTGGTGTCACGTGCTCGTCTCGGCGTCCGTCGTCGCTACCGCGACGACGTCCGCCTCGACACGCGTAACCCTAAGTTAGACAGGGTGGCGGTGGTGTCACGTGCTCGTCTCGGCGTCCGCCTCGACTCGCGTAACCCTAAGTTAGACAGGGTGGCATTGGTGTCACGTGCTCGTCTCGGCGTCCGTCGTCGCTACCGCGACGACGTCCGCCTCGACTCGCTTAACCCTAAGTTAGACAGGGTGGCGGTGGTGTCACGTGCTCGTCTCGGCGTCCGTCGTCGCTACCGCGACGACGTACGCCTCGACTCGCGTAACGCTAAGATAGACAGGGTGGCGGTGGTGTCATGTGCTCGTCTTGGCGTCCGTCGTCGCTACCGCGACGACGTTCGCCTCGACTCGCGTAACGCTAAGATAGATAGGGTGGCGGTGGTGTCACATGCTCATCTCGGCGTCCATCGTCGCTACCGCAAAGACGTCCGCCTCGACTCGCGTAACCCTAAGTTAGACAGGGTGGCAGTGGTGTCACGTGCTCGTCTCGACGTCTGCCTCGACTCGCGTAACCCTAAGTTAGACAGGGTGGCGGTGGTGTCACGTGCTCGTCTCGGCGTCCGTCGTCGCTACCGCGACGACGTCCGCCTCGACTCGTTAACCCTAAGTTAAATAGGGTGGCGGTGAAGTCACGTGCTCGTCTCGGCGTCCGTCATCGCTACCGCGACGATGTCAGCCTCGACTCGCGTAACCCTAATTTAGACAGGGTGGCGGTGGTGTCACGTGCTCGTCTCGGCGTCCGTCGTCGCTACCGCGACGACGTCCGCCTCGACACGCGTAACCCTAAGTTAGACAGGGTGGCGGTGGTGTCACGTGCTCGTCTCGGCGTCCGTCGTCGCTACCGCGACGACGTCCGCCTCGACTCGCGTAACCCTAAGATAGCCAGGGTGGCAGTGGTGTCACGTGCTCGTCTAGGCGTCTGTCGTCGCTATCGCGACGACGTCCGCCTCGACTCGTGTAACGCTAAGATAGATAGGGTGGCGGTGGTGTCACATGCTCGTCTCGGCGTCCGTCGTCGCTACCGCGACGACGTCCGCCTCGACTCGCATAACCCTAAGTTAGACAGGGTGGCGGTGGTGTCACGTGCTCGTCTCGGCGTCCGTCGTCGCTACCGCGACGACGTCCGCCTCGACTCGCGTAACCCTAAGTTAGATAGGGTGGCAGTGTTGTCACGTGCTCATCTCGGCGTCCGTCGTCGCTACCGCAAAGACGTCCGCCTCGACTCACGTAACCCAAAGTTAGACAGGGTGGAAGTGGTGTCACGTGCTCGTCTCGGCGTCCGTCGTCGCTACCGCGACGACGTCCGCCTCGACTCGCGTAACCCTAAGATAGCCAGGGTGGCAGTGGTGTCACGTGCTCGTCTAGGCGTCTGTCGTCGCTATCGCGACGACGTCCGCCTCGACTCGTGTAACGCTAAGATAGATAGGGTGGCGGTGGTGTCACATGCTCGTCTCGGCGTCCGTCGTCGCTACCGCGACGACGTCCGCCTCGACTCGCATAACCCTAAGTTAGACAGGGTGGCGGTGGTGTCACGTGCTCGTCTCGGCGTCCGTCGTCGCTACCGCGACGACGTCCGCCTCGACTCGTGTAACCCTAAGTTAGATAGGGTGGCATTTGTGTCACTTGCTCGTCTCGGCGTCCGTCGTCGCTACCGCGACGACGTCCGCCTCGAGTCGCGTAACCCTAAGATGGACAGGGTGGCAGTGCTGTCACGTGCTCGTCTCGGCGTCCGTCGTCGCTACCGCGACGACGTCTGCCTTGACTCCCGTAACCCTAAGATAGACAGGGTGGCGGTGTTGTCACGTGCTCGTCTCGGCGTCCGTCGTCGCTACCGCGACGACGTCCGCCTCGACTCGCATAACCCTAAGTTAGACAGGGTGGGGGTTGTGTCACGTGCTCGTCTCGGCGTCCGTCGTCGCTACCGCGACGACGTCCGCCTCGACTCGCGTAACCCTAAGATGGATAGGGTGGCAGTGGTGTCACGTGCTCGTCTCGGCGTCCGTCGTCGCTACCGCGACGACGTCCGCCTCGACTCGCGTAACCCTAAGATGGACAGGGTGGCAGTGGTGTCACGTGCTCGTCTCGGCGTCCGTCGTCGCTACCGCGACGACGTCTGCCTCGACTCGCGTAACCCTAAGATAGACAGGGTGGCGGTGTTGTCACGTGCTCGTCTCGGCGTCCGTCGTCGCTACCGCGACGACGTCCGCCTCGACTCGCGTAACCCTAAGTTAGACAGGGTGGCATTGGTGTCACGTGCTCGTCTCGACGTCCGTCGTCGCTACCGCGACGACGTCCGCCTCGACTCGCTTAACCCTAAGTTAGACAGGGTGGCGGTGGTGTCACGTGCTCGTCTCGGCGTCCGTCGTCGCTACCGCGACGACGTCCGCCTCGACTCGCGTAACGCTAAGATAGACAGGGTGGCGGTGGTGTCATGTGCTCGTCTCGGCGTCCGTCGTCGCTACCGCGACGACGTTCGCCTCGACTCGCGTAACGCTAAGATAGATAGGGTGGCGGTGGTGTCACGTGCTCGTCTCGGCGTCCGTAGTCGCTACCGAGACGACGTCCGCCTCGACACGCGTAACCCTAAGTTAGACAGGGTGGCGGTGGTGTCACGTGCTCGTCTCGGCGTCCGCCTCGACTCGCGTAACCCTAAGTTAGACAGGGTGGCGGTGGTGTCACGTGCTCGTCTCGGCGTCCGTCGTCGCTACCGCGACGACGTCCGCCTCGACTCGTTAACCCTAAGTTAAATAGGGTGGCGGTGAAGTCACGTGCTCATCTCGGCGTCCGTCATCGCTACCGCGACGATGTCAGCCTCGACTCGCGTAACCCTAATTTAGACAGGGTGGCGGTGGTGTCACGTGCTCGTCTCGGCGTCCGTCGTCGCTACCGCGACGACGTCCGCCTCGACACGCGTAACCCTAAGTTAGACAGGGTGGCGGTGGTGTCACGTGCTCGTCTTGGCGTCTGTCGTCGCTACCGCGACGACGTCCGCCTCGACTCGCGTAACCCTAAGATAGCCAGGGTGGCAGTGGTGTCACGTGCTCGTCTAGGCGTCCGTCGTCGCTACCGCGACGACGTCTGCCTCGACTCGCGTAACCCTAGGGTAAATAGGGTGGAGGTGGTGTCACGTGCTCGTCTAGGCGTCCGTCGTCGCTACCGCGACGACGTCTGCCTCGACTCGCGTAACCCTAAGTTAGACAGGGTGGCAGTGTTGTCACGTGCTCGTCTCGGCGTCCGTCGTCGCTACCGCGACGACGTCTGCCTCGACTCGCGTAACCCTAAGTTAGCCAGGGTGGCAGTGTTGTCACGTGCTCGTCTCGGCGTCCGTCGTCGCTACCGCGACGACGTCCGCCTCGACTCGCGTAACCCTAAGTTAGACAGGGAGGCAGTGGTGTCACGTGCTCGTCTCGGCGTCCGTCGTCGCTACCGCGATGACGTCCGCCTCGACTCGCATAACCCTAAGTTAGACAGGGTGGCAGTGGTGTCACGTGCTCGTCCCGACGTCCGCCTCGACTCACGTAACCCTAAGTTAGACAGGGTGGCGGTGGTGTCACGTGCTCGTCTCGGCGTCCGTCGTCGCTACCGCGACGACGTCCGCCTCGACTCGTTAACCCTAAGTTAAATAGGGTGGCGGTGAAGTCACGTGCTCGTCTCGGCGTCCGTCATCGCTACCGCGACGATGTCAGCCTCGACTCGCGTAACCCTAATTTAGACAGGGTGGCGGTGGTGTCACGTGCTCGTCTCGGCGTCCGTCGTCGCTACCGCGACGACGTCTGCCTTGACTCGCGTAACCCTAAGATAGACAGGGTGGCGGTGTTGTCACGTGCTCGTCTCGGCGTCCGTCGTCGCTACCGCGACGACGTCCGCCTCGACTCGCATAACCCTAAGTTAGACAGGGTGGCGGTGGTGTCACGTGCTCGTCTCGGCGTCCGTCGTCGCTACCGCGACGACGTCCGCCTCGACTCGCGTAACCCTAAGTTAGACAGGGTGGCATTGGTGTCACGTGCTCGTCTCGGCGTCCGTCATCCCTACCGCGACGACGTCCGCCTCGACTCGCGTAACCCTAAGATGGACAGGGTGGCAGTGGTGTCACGTGCTCGTCTCGGCGTCCGTCGTCGCTACCGCGAGGACGTCTGCCTTGACTCGCGTAACCCTAAGATAAACAGGGTGGCGGTGTTGTCCCGTGCTCGTCTCGGCGTCCGTCGTCGCTACCGCGACGACGTCCACCTCGACTCGCGTAACCCTAAGTTAGACAGGGTGGCATTGGTGTCACGTGCTCGTCTCGGCGTCCGTCGTCGCTACCGCGACGACGTCCGCCTCGACTCGCGTAACCCTAAGTTAGACAGGGTGGCGGTGGTGTCACGTGCTCGTCTCGGCGTCCGTCGTCGCTACCGCGACGACGTCCGCCTCGACTCGCGTATCCCTAAGATGGACAGGGTGGCAGTGGTGTCACGTGCTCGTCTCGGCGTCCGTCGTCGCTACCACGACGACGTCTGCCTCGACTCGCGTAACCCTAAGATAGACAGGGTGGCGGTGTTGTCACGTGCTCGTCTCGGCGTCCATCGTCGCTACCGCGACGACGTCCGCCTCGACTCGCTTAACCCTAAGTTAAACAGGGTGGCCGTGGTGTCACGTGCTCGTCTCGGCGTCCGTCGTCGCTACCGCGACGACGTCCGCCTCGACTCGCGTAACCCTAAGTTAGACAGGGTGGCGGTGGTGTCACGTGCTCGTCTCGGCGTCCGTCGTCGCTACCGCGACGACGTCCGCCTCGACTCGTTAACCCTAAGTTAAATAGGGTGGCGGTGAAGTCACGTGCTCGTCTCGGCGTCCGTCATCGCTACCGCGACGATGTCAGCCTCGACTCGCGTAACCCTAATTTAGACAGGGTGGCGGTGGTGTCACGTGCTCGTCTCGGCGTCCGTCGTCGCTACCGCGATGACGTCCGCCTCGACACGCGTAACCCTAAGTTAGACAGGGTGGCGGTGGTGTCACGTGCTCGTCTCGGCGTCCGTCGTCGCAACCGCGACGACGTCCGCCTCGACTCGCGTAACCCTAAGATAGCCAGGGTGGCAGTGGTGTCACGTGCTCGTCTAGGCGTCCGTCGTCGCTACCGCGACGACGTCTGCCTCGACTCGCGTAACCCTAGGGTAAATAGGGTGGCGGTGGTGTCACGTGCTTGTCTAGGCGTCCGTCGTCGCTACCGCGACGACGTCTGCCTCGACTCGCGTAACCCTAAGTTAGACAGGGTGGCAGTGTTGTCACGTGCTCGTCTCGGCGTCCGTCGTCGCTACCGCGACGACGTCTGCCTCGACTCGCGTAACCCTAAGTTAGCCAGGGTGGCAGTGTTGTCACGTGCTCGTCTCGACGTCCGTCGTCGCTACCGCGACGACGTCCGCCTCGACTCGCATAACCCTAAGTTAGACAGGGAGGCAGTGGTGTCACGTGCTCGTCTCGGCGTCCGTCGTCGCTACCGCGATGACGTCCGCCTCGACTCGCATAACCCTAAGTTAGACAGGGTGGCAGTGGTGTCACGTGCTCGTCCCGACGTCCGCATCGACTCACGTAACCCTAAGTTAGACAGGGTGGCGGTGGTGTCACGTGCTCGTCTCGGCGTCCGTCGTCACTACCGCGACGACGTCCGCCTCGACTCGTTAACCCTAAGTTAAATAGGGTGGCGGTGAAGTCACGTGCTCTTCTCGGCGTCCGTCATCGCTACCGCGACGATGTCAGCCTCGACTCGCGTAACCCTAATTTAGACAGGGTGGCGGTGGTGTCACGTGCTCGTCTCGGCGTCCGTCGTCGCTACCGCGACGACGTCCGCCTCGATGAGCACGTGACACTCGTCTCGACGTCCGCCTCGACTCACGTAACCCTAAGTTAGACAGGGTGGCGGTGGTGTCACGTGCTCGCCTAGGCGTCCATCGTCGCTACCGTGACGACGTCCGCCTCGACTCGCGTAACCCTAAGATAGACAGGGTGGCGTTGGTGTCACGTGCTCGTCTCGGCGTCCGTCATCGCTACCGCGACGACGTCCGCCTCGACTCGCGTAACCCTAAGATGGACAGGGTGGCAGTGGTGTCACGTGCTCGTCTCGGCGTCCGTCGTCGCTACCGCGAGGACGTCTGCCTTGACTCGCGTAACCCTAAGATAAACAGGGTGGCGGTGTTGTCCCGTGCTCGTCTCGGCGTCCGTCGTCGCTACCGCGAGGACGTCTGCCTCGACTCGCGTAACCCTAAGATAGACAGGGTGGCGTTGGTGTCACGTGCTCGTCTCGGCGTCCGTCATCGCTACCCCGACGACGTTCGCCTCGACTCGCGTAACCCTAAGTTAGACAGGGTGGCAGTGGTGTCACGTGCTCGCCTAGGCGTCCATCGTCGCTACCGTGACGACGTCCGCCTCGACTCGCGTAACCCTAAGATAGACAGGGTGGCGTTGGTGTCACGTGCTCGTCTCGGCGTCCGTCATCGCTACCGCGACGACGTCCGCCTCGACTCGCGTAACCCTAAGATGGACAGGGTGGCAGTGGTGTCACGTGCTCGTCTCGGCGTCCGTCGTCGCTACCGCGAGGACGTCTGCCTTGACTCGCGTAACCCTAAGATAAACAGGGTGGCGGTGTTGTCCCGTGCTCGTCTCGGCGTCCGTCGTCGCTACCGCGACGACGTCCGCCTCGACTCGCGTAACCCTAAGTTAGACAGGGTGGCATTGGTGTCACGTGCTCGTCTCGGCGTCCGTCGTCGCTACCGCGACGACGTCCGCCTCGACTCGCGTAACCCTAAGTTAGACAGGGTGGCGGTGGTGTCACGTGCTCGTCTCGGCGTCCGTCGTCGCTACCGCGACGACGTCCGCCTCGACTCGCGTATCCCTAAGATGGACAGGGTGGCAGTGGTGTCACGTACTCGTCTCGGCGTCCGTCGTCGCTACCACGACGACGTCTGCCTCGACTCGCGTAACCCTAAGATAGACAGGGTGGCGGTGTTGTCACGTGCTCGTCTGGGCGTCCGTCGTCGCTACCGCGACGACGTCCGCCTCGACTCGCGTAACCCTAAGTTAGACAGGGTGGCATTGGTGTCACGTGCTCGTCTCTACGTCCGTCGTCGCTACCGCGACGACGTCCGCCTCGACTCGCTTAACCCTAAGTTAAACAGGGTGGCCGTGGTGTCACGTGCTCGTCTCGGCGTCCGTCGTCGCTACCGCGACGACGTCCGCCTCGACTCGCGTAACGCTAAGATAGACAGGGTGGCGGTGGTGTCATGTGCTCGTCTCGGCGTCCGTCGTCGCTACCGCGACGACGTTCGCCTCGACTCGCATAACGCTAAGATAGATAGGGTGGCGGTGGTGTCACGTGCTCGTCTCGGCGTCCGTCGTCGCTACCGCGACGACGTCCGCCTCGACACGCGTAACCCTAAGTTAGACAGGGTGGCGGTGGTGTCACGTGCTCGTCTCGGCGTCCGCCTCGACTCGCATAACCCTAAGTTAGACAGGGTGGCATTGGTGTCACGTGCTCGTCTCGGCTTCCGTCGTCGCTACCGCGACGACGTCCGCCTCGACTCGCTTAACCCTAAGTTAGACAGGGTGGCGGTGGTGTCACGTGCTCGTCTCGGCGTCCGTCGTCGCTACCGCGACGATGTACGCCTCGACTCGCGTAACGCTAAGATAGACAGGGTGGCGGTGGTGTCATGTGCTCGTCTTGGCATCCGTCGTCGCTACCGCCACGACGTTCGCCTCGACTCGCGTAACGCTAAGATAGATAGGGTGGCGGTGGTGTCACATGCTCATCTCAGCGTCCATCGTCGCTACCGCAAAGACGTCCGCCTCGACTCGCGTAACCCTAAGTTAGACAGGGTGGCAGTGGTGTCACGTGCTCGTCTCGACGTCTGGCTCGACTCGCGTAACCCTAAGTTAGACAGGGTGGCGGTGGTGTCACGTGCTCGTCTCGGCGTCCGTCGTCGCTACCGCGACGACGTCCGCCTCGACTCGTTAACCCTAAGTTAAATAGGGTGGCGGTGAAGTCACGTGCTCGTCTCGGCGTCCGTCATCGCTACCGCGACGATGTCAGCCTCGACTCGCGTAACCCTAATTTAGACAGGGTGGCGGTGGTGTCACGTGCTCGTCTCGGCGTCCGTCGTCGCTACCGCGACGACGTCCGCCTCGACACGCGTAACCCTAAGTTAGACAGGGTGGCGGTGGTGTCACGTGCTCGTCTCGGCGTCCGTCGTCGCTACCGCGACGACGTCCGCCTCGACTCGCGTAACCCTAAGATAGCCAGGGTGGCAGTGGTGTCACGTGCTCGTCTAGGCGTCCGTCGTCGCTACCGCGACGACGTCTGCCTCGACTCGCGTAACCCTAGGGTAAATAGGGTGGCGGTGGTGTCACGTGCTTGTCTAGGCGTCCGTCGTCGCTACCGCGACGACGTCTGCCTCGACTCGCGTAACCCTAAGTTAGACAGGGTGGCAGTGTTGTCACGTGCTCGTCTCGGCGTCCGTCGTCGCTACCGCGACGACGTCTGCCTCGACTCGCGTAACCCTAAGTTAGCCAGGGTGGCAGTGTTGTCACGTGCTCGTCTCGACGTCCGTCGTCGCTACCGCGACGACGTCCGCCTCGACTCGCATAACCCTAAGTTAGACAGGGAGGCAGTGGTGTCACGTGCTCGTCTCGGCGTCCGTCGTCGCTACCGCGATGACGTCCGCCTCGACTCGCATAACCCTAAGTTAGACAGGGTGGCAGTGGTGTCACGTGCTCGTCCCGACGTCCGCCTCGACTCACGTAACCCTAAGTTAGACAGGGTGGCGGTGGTGTCACGTGCTTGTCTCGGCGTCCGTCGTCGCTACCGCGACGACGTCCGCCTCGACTCGTTAACCCTAAGTTAAATAGGGTGGCGGTGAAGTCACGTGCTCTTCTCGGCGTCCGTCATCGCTACCGCGACGATGTCAGCCTCGACTCGCGTAACCCTAATTTAGACAGAGTGGCGGTGGTGTCACGTGCTCGTCTCGGCGTCCGTCGTCGCTACCGCGACGACGTCCGCCTCGACGAGCACGTGACACTCGTCTCGACGTCCGCCTCGACTCACGTAACCCTAAGTTAGACAGGGTGGCGGTGGTGTCACGTGCTCGTCTCGGCGTCCGTCGTCGCTACCCCGACGACGTTCGCCTCGACTCGCGTAACGCAAAGATAGACAGGGTGGCAGTGGTGTCACGTGCTCGCCTAGGCGTCCATCGTCGCTACCGTGACGACGTCCGCCTCGACTCGCGTAACCCTAAGATAGACAGGGTGGCGGTGGTGTCATGTGCTCGTCTCGGCGTCCGTTGTCGCTACTGTGACGACGTCCGCCTCGACTCGCGTAACCCTAAGTTAGACAGTGTGGCCGTGGTGTCACGTGCTCGTCTCGGCGTCCGTCGTCGCTATCGCGATGACGTCCGCCTCGACTCGCGTAACCCTAAAATAGCCAGGGTGGCAGTGGTGTCATGTGCTCGTCTCGGCGTCCGTTGTCGCTACTGTGACGACGTCCGCCTCGACTCGCGTAACCCTAAGATGGACAGGGTGGCATTGGTGTCACGTGCTCGTCTCGGCGTCCGTCGTCGCTACCGCGACGACGTCCGCCTCGACTCGCTTAACCCTAAGTTAGACAGGGTGGCGGTGGTGTCACGTGCTCGTCTCGGCGTCCGTCGTCGCTACCGCGACGACGTACGCCTCGACTCGCGTAACGCTAAGATAGACAGGGTGGCGGTGGTGTCATGTGCTCGTCTTGGCGTCCGTCGTCGCTACCGCGACGACGTTCGCCTCGACTCGCGTAACGCTAAGATAGATAGGGTGGCGGTGGTGTCACATGCTCATCTCGGCGTCCGTCGTCGCTACCGCAAAGACGTCCGCCTCGACTCGCGTAACCCTAAGTTAGACAGGGTGGCAGTGGTGTCACGTGCTCGTCTCGACGTCTGCCTCGACTCGCGTAACCCTAAGTTAGACAGGGTGGCGGTGGTGTCACGTGCTCGTCTCGGCGTCCGTCGTCGCTACCGCGACGACGTCCGCCTCGACTCGTTAACCCTAAGTTAAATAGGGTGGCGGTGAAGTCACGTGCTCGTCTCGGCGTCCGTCATCGCTACCGCGACGATGTCAGCCTCGACTCGCGTAACCCTAATTTAGACAGGGTGGCGGTGGTGTCACGTGCTCGTCTCGGCGTCCGTCGTCGCTACCGCGACGACGTCCACCTCGACACGCGTAACCCTAAGTTAGACAGGGTGGCGGTGGTGTCACGTGCTCGTCTCGGCGTCCGTCGTCGCTACCGCGACGACGTCCGCCTCGACTCGCGTAACCCTAAGATAGCCAGGGTGGCAGTGATGTCACGTGCTCGTCTAGGCGTCCGTCGTCGCTACCGCGACGACGTCTGCCTCGACTCGCGTAACCCTAGGGTAAATAGGGTGGCGGTGGTGTCACGTGCTTGTCTAGGCGTCCGTCGTCGCTACCGCGACGACGTTTGCCTCGACTCGCGTAACCCTAAGTTAGACAGGGTGGCAGTGTTGTCACGTGCTCGTCTCGGCGTCCGTCGTCGCTACCGCGACGACGTCTGCCTCGACTCGCGTAACCCTAAGTTAGCCAGGGTGGCAGTGTTGTCACGTGCTCGTCTCGACGTCCGTCGTCGCTACCGCGACGACGTCCGCCTCGACTCGCATAACCCTAAGTTAGACAGGGAGGCAGTGGTGTCACGTGCTCGTCTCGGCGTCCGTCGTCGCTACCGCGATGACGTCCGCCTCGACTCGCATAACCCTAAGTTAGACAGGGTGGCAGTGGTGTCACGTGCTCGTCCCGACGTCCGCCTCGACTCACGTAACCCTAAGTTAGACAGGGTGGCGGTGGTGTCACGTGCTCGTCTCGGCGTCCGTCGTCGCTACCGCGACGACGTCCGCCTCGACTCGTTAACCCTAAGTTAAATAGGGTGGCGGTGAAGTCACGTGCTCTTCTCGGCGTCCGTCATCGCTACCGCGACGATGTCAGCCTCGACTCGCGTAACCCTAATTTAGACAGGGTGGCGGTGGTGTCACGTGCTCGTCTCGGCGTCCGTCGTCGCTACCGCGACGACGTCCGCCTCGACGAGCACGTGACACTCGTCTCGACGTCCGCCTCGACTCACGTAACCCTAAGTTAGACAGGGTGGCGGTGGTGTCACGTGCTCGTCTCGGCGTCCGTCGTCGCTACCCCGACGACGTTCGCCTCGACTCGCGTAACGCAAAGATAGACAGGGTGGCAGTGGTGTCACGTGCTCGCCTAGGCGTCCATCGTCGCTACCGTGACGACGTCCGCCTCGACTCGCGTAACCCTAAGATAGACAGGGTGGCGGTGGTGTCATGTGCTCGTCTCGGCGTCCGTTGTCGCTACTGTGACGACGTCCGCCTCGACTCGCGTAACCCTAAGTTAGACAGTGTGGCCGTGGTGTCACGTGCTCGTCTCGGCGTCCGTCGTCGCTATCGCGATGACGTCCGCCTCGACTCGCGTAACCCTAAAATAGCCAGGGTGGCAGTGGTGTCATGTGCTCGTCTCGGCGTCCGTTGTCGCTACTGTGACGACGTCCGCCTCGACTCGCGTAACCCTAAGATGGACAGGGTGGCATTGGTGTCACGTGCTCGTCTCGGCGTCCGTCGTCGCTACCGCGACGACGTCCGCCTCGACTCGCTTAACCCTAAGTTAGACAGGGTGGCGGTGGTGTCACGTGCTCGTCTCGGCGTCCGTCGTCGCTACCGCGACGACGTACGCCTCGACTCGCGTAACGCTAAGATAGACAGGGTGGCGGTGGTGTCATGTGCTCGTCTTGGCGTCCGTCGTCGCTACCGCGACAACGTTCGCCTCGACTCGCGTAACGCTAAGATAGATAGGGTGGCGGTGGTGTCACATGCTCATCTCGGCATCCGTCGTCGCTACCGCAAAGACGTCCGCCTCGACTCGCGTAACCCTAAGTTAGACAGGGTGGCAGTGGTGTCACGTGCTCGTCTCGACGTCTGCCTCGACTCGCGTAACCCTAAGTTAGACAGGGTGGCGGTGGTGTCACGTGCTCGTCTCGGCGTCCGTCGTCGCTACCGCGACGACGTCCGCCTCGACTCGTTAACCCTAAGTTAAATAGGGTGGCGGTGAAGTCACGTGCTCGTCTCGGCGTCCGTCATCGCTACCGCGACGATGTCAGCCTCGACTCGCGTAACCCTAATTTAGACAGGGTGGCGGTGGTGTCACGTGCTCGTCTCGGCGTCCGTCGTCGCTACCGCGACGACGTCCGCCTCGACACGTGTAACCCTAAGTTAGACAGGGTGGCGGTGGTGTCACGTGCTCGTCTCGGCGTCCGTCGTCGCTACCGCGACGACGTCCGCCTCGACTCGCGTAACCCTAAGATAGCCAGGGTGGCAGTGGTGTCACGTGCTCGTCTAGGCGTCCGTCGTCGCTACCGCGACGACGTCTGCCTCGACTCGCGTAACCCTAGGGTAAATAGGGTGGCGGTGGTGTCACGTGCTTGTCTAGGCGTCCGTCGTCGCTACCGCGACGACGTCTGCCTCGACTCGCGTAACCCTAAGTTAGATAGGGTGGCAGTGTTGTCACGTGCTCGTCTCGGCGTCCGTCGTCGCTACCGCGACGACGTCTGCCTCGACTCGCGTAACCCTAAGTTAGCCAGGGTGGCAGTGTTGTCACGTGCTCGTCTCGGCGTCCGTCGTCGCTACCGCGACGACGTCCGCCTCGACTCGCGTAACCCTAAGTTAGACAGGGAGGCAGTGGTGTCACGTGCTCGTCTCGGCGTCCGTCGTCGCTACCGCGATGACGTCCGCCACGACTCGCATAACCCTAAGTTAGACAGGGTGGCAGTGGTGTCACGTGCTCGTCCCGACGTCCGCCTCGACTCACGTAACCCTAAGTTAGACAGGGTGGCGGTGGTGTCACGTGCTCGTCTCGGCGTCCGTCGTCGCTACCGCGACGACGTCCGCCTCGACTCGTTAACCCTAAGTTAAATAGGGTGGCGGTGAAGTCACGTGCTCTTCTCGGCGTCCGTCATCGCTACCGCGACGATGTCAGCCTCGACTCGCGTAACCCTAATTTAGACAGGGTGGCGGTGGTGTCACGTGCTCGTCTCGGCGTCCGTCGTCGCTACCGCGACGACGTCCGCCTCGACGAGCACGTGACACTCGTCTCGACGTCCGCCTCGACTCGCGTAACCCTAAGTTAGACAGGGTGGCGGTGGTGTCACGTGCTCGTCTCGGCGTCCGTCGTCGCTACCCCGACGACGTTCGCCTCGACTCGCGTAACGCAAAGATAGACAGGGTGGCAGTGGTGTCACGTGCTCGCCTAGGCGTCCATCGTCGCTACCGTGACGACGTCCGCCTCGACTCG
Organism: Elymus sibiricus; assembly: GCA_039707655.1. Taxonomy (NCBI): domain Eukaryota; kingdom Viridiplantae; phylum Streptophyta; class Magnoliopsida; order Poales; family Poaceae; genus Elymus; species Elymus sibiricus. The sequence continues at coordinate 191,914,835 of CM077676.1, read as the reverse complement.
CGTAACCCTAAGATAGACAGGGTGGCGGTGGTGTCATGTGCTCGTCTCGGCGTCCGTTGTCGCTACTGTGACGACGTCCGCCTCGACTCGCGTAACCCTAAGTTAGACAGTGTGGCCGTGGTGTCACGTGCTCGTCTCGGCGTCCGTCGTCGCTATCGCGATGACGTCCGCCTCGACTCGCGTAACCCTAAAATAGCCAGGGTGGCAGTGGTGTCACGTGCTCGTCTTGGCGTCCCTCGTCGCTACCACGACGACGTCCGCCTCGACTCGCGTAACCCTAAGTTAGCTAGGGTGGCAGTGGTGTCACGTGCTCGTCTCGGCGTCCGTCGTCGCTACCGCGACGACGTCTGCCTCGACTCGCGTAACCCTAAGTTAGCCAGGGTGGCAGTGTTGTCACGTGCTCGTCTCGGCGTCCGTCGTCGCTACCGCGACGACGTCCGCCTCGACTCGCGTAACCCTAAGTTAGACAGGGAGGCAGTGGTGTCACGTGCTCGTCTCGGCGTCCGTCGTCGCTACCGCGATGACGTCCGCCTCGACTCGCATAACCCTAAGTTAGACAGGGTGGCAGTGGTGTCACGTGCTCGTCCCGACGTCCGCCTCGACTCACGTAACCCTAAGTTAGACAGGGTGGCGGTGGTGTCACGTGCTCGTCTCGGCGTCCGTCGTCGCTACCGCGACGACGTCCGCCTCGACTCGTTAACCCTAAGTTAAATAGGGTGGCGGTGAAGTCACGTGCTCGTCTCGGCGTCCGTCATCGCTACCGCGACGATGTCAGCCTCGACTCGCGTAACCCTAATTTAGACAGGGTGGCGGTGGTGTCACGTGCTCGTCTCGGCGTCCGTCGTCGCTACCGCGACGACGTCTGCCTTGACTCGCGTAACCCTAAGATAGACAGGGTGGCGGTGTTGTCACGTGCTCGTCTCGGCGTCCGTCGTCGCTACCGCGACGACGTCCGCCTCGACTCGCATAACCCTAAGTTAGACAGGGTGGCGGTGGTGTCACGTGCTCGTCTCGGCGTCCGTCGTCGCTACCGCGACGACGTCCGCCTCGACTCGCGTAACCCTAAGTTAGACAGGGTGGCATTGGTGTCACGTGCTCGTCTCGGCGTCCGTCATCCCTACCGCGACGACGTCCGCCTCGACTCGCGTAACCCTAAGATGGACAGGGTGGCAGTGGTGTCACGTGCTCGTCTCGGCGTCCGTCGTCGCTACCGCGAGGACGTCTGCCTTGACTCGCGTAACCCTAAGATAAACAGGGTGGCGGTGTTGTCCCGTGCTCGTCTCGGCGTCCGTCGTCGCTACCGCGACGACGTCCACCTCGACTCGCGTAACCCTAAGTTAGACAGGGTGGCATTGGTGTCACGTGCTCGTCTCGGCGTCCGTCGTCGCTACCGCGACGACGTCCGCCTCGACTCGCGTAACCCTAAGTTAGACAGGGTGGCGGTGGTGTCACGTGCTCGTCTCGGCGTCCGTCGTCGCTACCGCGACGACGTCCGCCTCGACTCGCGTATCCCTAAGATGGACAGGGTGGCAGTGGTGTCACGTGCTCGTCTCGGCGTCCGTCGTCGCTACCACGACGACGTCTGCCTCGACTCGCGTAACCCTAAGATAGACAGGGTGGCGGTGTTGTCACGTGCTCGTCTCGGCGTCCATCGTCGCTACCGCGACGACGTCCGCCTCGACTCGCTTAACCCTAAGTTAAACAGGGTGGCCGTGGTGTCACGTGCTCGTCTCGGCGTCCGTCGTCGCTACCGCGACGACGTCCGCCTCGACTCGCGTAACCCTAAGTTAGACAGGGTGGCGGTGGTGTCACGTGCTCGTCTCGGCGTCCGTCGTCGCTACCGCGACGACGTCCGCCTCGACTCGTTAACCCTAAGTTAAATAGGGTGGCGGTGAAGTCACGTGCTCGTCTCGGCGTCCGTCATCGCTACCGCGACGATGTCAGCCTCGACTCGCGTAACCCTAATTTAGACAGGGTGGCGGTGGTGTCACGTGCTCGTCTCGGCGTCCGTCGTCGCTACCGCGATGACGTCCGCCTCGACACGCGTAACCCTAAGTTAGACAGGGTGGCGGTGGTGTCACGTGCTCGTCTCGGCGTCCGTCGTCGCAACCGCGACGACGTCCGCCTCGACTCGCGTAACCCTAAGATAGCCAGGGTGGCAGTGGTGTCACGTGCTCGTCTAGGCGTCCGTCGTCGCTACCGCGACGACGTCTGCCTCGACTCGCGTAACCCTAGGGTAAATAGGGTGGCGGTGGTGTCACGTGCTTGTCTAGGCGTCCGTCGTCGCTACCGCGACGACGTCTGCCTCGACTCGCGTAACCCTAAGTTAGACAGGGTGGCAGTGTTGTCACGTGCTCGTCTCGGCGTCCGTCGTCGCTACCGCGACGACGTCTGCCTCGACTCGCGTAACCCTAAGTTAGCCAGGGTGGCAGTGTTGTCACGTGCTCGTCTCGACGTCCGTCGTCGCTACCGCGACGACGTCCGCCTCGACTCGCATAACCCTAAGTTAGACAGGGAGGCAGTGGTGTCACGTGCTCGTCTCGGCGTCCGTCGTCGCTACCGCGATGACGTCCGCCTCGACTCGCATAACCCTAAGTTAGACAGGGTGGCAGTGGTGTCACGTGCTCGTCCCGACGTCCGCATCGACTCACGTAACCCTAAGTTAGACAGGGTGGCGGTGGTGTCACGTGCTCGTCTCGGCGTCCGTCGTCACTACCGCGACGACGTCCGCCTCGACTCGTTAACCCTAAGTTAAATAGGGTGGCGGTGAAGTCACGTGCTCTTCTCGGCGTCCGTCATCGCTACCGCGACGATGTCAGCCTCGACTCGCGTAACCCTAATTTAGACAGGGTGGCGGTGGTGTCACGTGCTCGTCTCGGCGTCCGTCGTCGCTACCGCGACGACGTCCGCCTCGATGAGCACGTGACACTCGTCTCGACGTCCGCCTCGACTCACGTAACCCTAAGTTAGACAGGGTGGCGGTGGTGTCACGTGCTCGCCTAGGCGTCCATCGTCGCTACCGTGACGACGTCCGCCTCGACTCGCGTAACCCTAAGATAGACAGGGTGGCGTTGGTGTCACGTGCTCGTCTCGGCGTCCGTCATCGCTACCGCGACGACGTCCGCCTCGACTCGCGTAACCCTAAGATGGACAGGGTGGCAGTGGTGTCACGTGCTCGTCTCGGCGTCCGTCGTCGCTACCGCGAGGACGTCTGCCTTGACTCGCGTAACCCTAAGATAAACAGGGTGGCGGTGTTGTCCCGTGCTCGTCTCGGCGTCCGTCGTCGCTACCGCGAGGACGTCTGCCTCGACTCGCGTAACCCTAAGATAGACAGGGTGGCGTTGGTGTCACGTGCTCGTCTCGGCGTCCGTCATCGCTACCCCGACGACGTTCGCCTCGACTCGCGTAACCCTAAGTTAGACAGGGTGGCAGTGGTGTCACGTGCTCGCCTAGGCGTCCATCGTCGCTACCGTGACGACGTCCGCCTCGACTCGCGTAACCCTAAGATAGACAGGGTGGCGTTGGTGTCACGTGCTCGTCTCGGCGTCCGTCATCGCTACCGCGACGACGTCCGCCTCGACTCGCGTAACCCTAAGATGGACAGGGTGGCAGTGGTGTCACGTGCTCGTCTCGGCGTCCGTCGTCGCTACCGCGAGGACGTCTGCCTTGACTCGCGTAACCCTAAGATAAACAGGGTGGCGGTGTTGTCCCGTGCTCGTCTCGGCGTCCGTCGTCGCTACCGCGACGACGTCCGCCTCGACTCGCGTAACCCTAAGTTAGACAGGGTGGCATTGGTGTCACGTGCTCGTCTCGGCGTCCGTCGTCGCTACCGCGACGACGTCCGCCTCGACTCGCGTAACCCTAAGTTAGACAGGGTGGCGGTGGTGTCACGTGCTCGTCTCGGCGTCCGTCGTCGCTACCGCGACGACGTCCGCCTCGACTCGCGTATCCCTAAGATGGACAGGGTGGCAGTGGTGTCACGTACTCGTCTCGGCGTCCGTCGTCGCTACCACGACGACGTCTGCCTCGACTCGCGTAACCCTAAGATAGACAGGGTGGCGGTGTTGTCACGTGCTCGTCTGGGCGTCCGTCGTCGCTACCGCGACGACGTCCGCCTCGACTCGCGTAACCCTAAGTTAGACAGGGTGGCATTGGTGTCACGTGCTCGTCTCTACGTCCGTCGTCGCTACCGCGACGACGTCCGCCTCGACTCGCTTAACCCTAAGTTAAACAGGGTGGCCGTGGTGTCACGTGCTCGTCTCGGCGTCCGTCGTCGCTACCGCGACGACGTCCGCCTCGACTCGCGTAACGCTAAGATAGACAGGGTGGCGGTGGTGTCATGTGCTCGTCTCGGCGTCCGTCGTCGCTACCGCGACGACGTTCGCCTCGACTCGCATAACGCTAAGATAGATAGGGTGGCGGTGGTGTCACGTGCTCGTCTCGGCGTCCGTCGTCGCTACCGCGACGACGTCCGCCTCGACACGCGTAACCCTAAGTTAGACAGGGTGGCGGTGGTGTCACGTGCTCGTCTCGGCGTCCGCCTCGACTCGCATAACCCTAAGTTAGACAGGGTGGCATTGGTGTCACGTGCTCGTCTCGGCTTCCGTCGTCGCTACCGCGACGACGTCCGCCTCGACTCGCTTAACCCTAAGTTAGACAGGGTGGCGGTGGTGTCACGTGCTCGTCTCGGCGTCCGTCGTCGCTACCGCGACGATGTACGCCTCGACTCGCGTAACGCTAAGATAGACAGGGTGGCGGTGGTGTCATGTGCTCGTCTTGGCATCCGTCGTCGCTACCGCCACGACGTTCGCCTCGACTCGCGTAACGCTAAGATAGATAGGGTGGCGGTGGTGTCACATGCTCATCTCAGCGTCCATCGTCGCTACCGCAAAGACGTCCGCCTCGACTCGCGTAACCCTAAGTTAGACAGGGTGGCAGTGGTGTCACGTGCTCGTCTCGACGTCTGGCTCGACTCGCGTAACCCTAAGTTAGACAGGGTGGCGGTGGTGTCACGTGCTCGTCTCGGCGTCCGTCGTCGCTACCGCGACGACGTCCGCCTCGACTCGTTAACCCTAAGTTAAATAGGGTGGCGGTGAAGTCACGTGCTCGTCTCGGCGTCCGTCATCGCTACCGCGACGATGTCAGCCTCGACTCGCGTAACCCTAATTTAGACAGGGTGGCGGTGGTGTCACGTGCTCGTCTCGGCGTCCGTCGTCGCTACCGCGACGACGTCCGCCTCGACACGCGTAACCCTAAGTTAGACAGGGTGGCGGTGGTGTCACGTGCTCGTCTCGGCGTCCGTCGTCGCTACCGCGACGACGTCCGCCTCGACTCGCGTAACCCTAAGATAGCCAGGGTGGCAGTGGTGTCACGTGCTCGTCTAGGCGTCCGTCGTCGCTACCGCGACGACGTCTGCCTCGACTCGCGTAACCCTAGGGTAAATAGGGTGGCGGTGGTGTCACGTGCTTGTCTAGGCGTCCGTCGTCGCTACCGCGACGACGTCTGCCTCGACTCGCGTAACCCTAAGTTAGACAGGGTGGCAGTGTTGTCACGTGCTCGTCTCGGCGTCCGTCGTCGCTACCGCGACGACGTCTGCCTCGACTCGCGTAACCCTAAGTTAGCCAGGGTGGCAGTGTTGTCACGTGCTCGTCTCGACGTCCGTCGTCGCTACCGCGACGACGTCCGCCTCGACTCGCATAACCCTAAGTTAGACAGGGAGGCAGTGGTGTCACGTGCTCGTCTCGGCGTCCGTCGTCGCTACCGCGATGACGTCCGCCTCGACTCGCATAACCCTAAGTTAGACAGGGTGGCAGTGGTGTCACGTGCTCGTCCCGACGTCCGCCTCGACTCACGTAACCCTAAGTTAGACAGGGTGGCGGTGGTGTCACGTGCTTGTCTCGGCGTCCGTCGTCGCTACCGCGACGACGTCCGCCTCGACTCGTTAACCCTAAGTTAAATAGGGTGGCGGTGAAGTCACGTGCTCTTCTCGGCGTCCGTCATCGCTACCGCGACGATGTCAGCCTCGACTCGCGTAACCCTAATTTAGACAGAGTGGCGGTGGTGTCACGTGCTCGTCTCGGCGTCCGTCGTCGCTACCGCGACGACGTCCGCCTCGACGAGCACGTGACACTCGTCTCGACGTCCGCCTCGACTCACGTAACCCTAAGTTAGACAGGGTGGCGGTGGTGTCACGTGCTCGTCTCGGCGTCCGTCGTCGCTACCCCGACGACGTTCGCCTCGACTCGCGTAACGCAAAGATAGACAGGGTGGCAGTGGTGTCACGTGCTCGCCTAGGCGTCCATCGTCGCTACCGTGACGACGTCCGCCTCGACTCGCGTAACCCTAAGATAGACAGGGTGGCGGTGGTGTCATGTGCTCGTCTCGGCGTCCGTTGTCGCTACTGTGACGACGTCCGCCTCGACTCGCGTAACCCTAAGTTAGACAGTGTGGCCGTGGTGTCACGTGCTCGTCTCGGCGTCCGTCGTCGCTATCGCGATGACGTCCGCCTCGACTCGCGTAACCCTAAAATAGCCAGGGTGGCAGTGGTGTCATGTGCTCGTCTCGGCGTCCGTTGTCGCTACTGTGACGACGTCCGCCTCGACTCGCGTAACCCTAAGATGGACAGGGTGGCATTGGTGTCACGTGCTCGTCTCGGCGTCCGTCGTCGCTACCGCGACGACGTCCGCCTCGACTCGCTTAACCCTAAGTTAGACAGGGTGGCGGTGGTGTCACGTGCTCGTCTCGGCGTCCGTCGTCGCTACCGCGACGACGTACGCCTCGACTCGCGTAACGCTAAGATAGACAGGGTGGCGGTGGTGTCATGTGCTCGTCTTGGCGTCCGTCGTCGCTACCGCGACGACGTTCGCCTCGACTCGCGTAACGCTAAGATAGATAGGGTGGCGGTGGTGTCACATGCTCATCTCGGCGTCCGTCGTCGCTACCGCAAAGACGTCCGCCTCGACTCGCGTAACCCTAAGTTAGACAGGGTGGCAGTGGTGTCACGTGCTCGTCTCGACGTCTGCCTCGACTCGCGTAACCCTAAGTTAGACAGGGTGGCGGTGGTGTCACGTGCTCGTCTCGGCGTCCGTCGTCGCTACCGCGACGACGTCCGCCTCGACTCGTTAACCCTAAGTTAAATAGGGTGGCGGTGAAGTCACGTGCTCGTCTCGGCGTCCGTCATCGCTACCGCGACGATGTCAGCCTCGACTCGCGTAACCCTAATTTAGACAGGGTGGCGGTGGTGTCACGTGCTCGTCTCGGCGTCCGTCGTCGCTACCGCGACGACGTCCACCTCGACACGCGTAACCCTAAGTTAGACAGGGTGGCGGTGGTGTCACGTGCTCGTCTCGGCGTCCGTCGTCGCTACCGCGACGACGTCCGCCTCGACTCGCGTAACCCTAAGATAGCCAGGGTGGCAGTGATGTCACGTGCTCGTCTAGGCGTCCGTCGTCGCTACCGCGACGACGTCTGCCTCGACTCGCGTAACCCTAGGGTAAATAGGGTGGCGGTGGTGTCACGTGCTTGTCTAGGCGTCCGTCGTCGCTACCGCGACGACGTTTGCCTCGACTCGCGTAACCCTAAGTTAGACAGGGTGGCAGTGTTGTCACGTGCTCGTCTCGGCGTCCGTCGTCGCTACCGCGACGACGTCTGCCTCGACTCGCGTAACCCTAAGTTAGCCAGGGTGGCAGTGTTGTCACGTGCTCGTCTCGACGTCCGTCGTCGCTACCGCGACGACGTCCGCCTCGACTCGCATAACCCTAAGTTAGACAGGGAGGCAGTGGTGTCACGTGCTCGTCTCGGCGTCCGTCGTCGCTACCGCGATGACGTCCGCCTCGACTCGCATAACCCTAAGTTAGACAGGGTGGCAGTGGTGTCACGTGCTCGTCCCGACGTCCGCCTCGACTCACGTAACCCTAAGTTAGACAGGGTGGCGGTGGTGTCACGTGCTCGTCTCGGCGTCCGTCGTCGCTACCGCGACGACGTCCGCCTCGACTCGTTAACCCTAAGTTAAATAGGGTGGCGGTGAAGTCACGTGCTCTTCTCGGCGTCCGTCATCGCTACCGCGACGATGTCAGCCTCGACTCGCGTAACCCTAATTTAGACAGGGTGGCGGTGGTGTCACGTGCTCGTCTCGGCGTCCGTCGTCGCTACCGCGACGACGTCCGCCTCGACGAGCACGTGACACTCGTCTCGACGTCCGCCTCGACTCACGTAACCCTAAGTTAGACAGGGTGGCGGTGGTGTCACGTGCTCGTCTCGGCGTCCGTCGTCGCTACCCCGACGACGTTCGCCTCGACTCGCGTAACGCAAAGATAGACAGGGTGGCAGTGGTGTCACGTGCTCGCCTAGGCGTCCATCGTCGCTACCGTGACGACGTCCGCCTCGACTCGCGTAACCCTAAGATAGACAGGGTGGCGGTGGTGTCATGTGCTCGTCTCGGCGTCCGTTGTCGCTACTGTGACGACGTCCGCCTCGACTCGCGTAACCCTAAGTTAGACAGTGTGGCCGTGGTGTCACGTGCTCGTCTCGGCGTCCGTCGTCGCTATCGCGATGACGTCCGCCTCGACTCGCGTAACCCTAAAATAGCCAGGGTGGCAGTGGTGTCATGTGCTCGTCTCGGCGTCCGTTGTCGCTACTGTGACGACGTCCGCCTCGACTCGCGTAACCCTAAGATGGACAGGGTGGCATTGGTGTCACGTGCTCGTCTCGGCGTCCGTCGTCGCTACCGCGACGACGTCCGCCTCGACTCGCTTAACCCTAAGTTAGACAGGGTGGCGGTGGTGTCACGTGCTCGTCTCGGCGTCCGTCGTCGCTACCGCGACGACGTACGCCTCGACTCGCGTAACGCTAAGATAGACAGGGTGGCGGTGGTGTCATGTGCTCGTCTTGGCGTCCGTCGTCGCTACCGCGACAACGTTCGCCTCGACTCGCGTAACGCTAAGATAGATAGGGTGGCGGTGGTGTCACATGCTCATCTCGGCATCCGTCGTCGCTACCGCAAAGACGTCCGCCTCGACTCGCGTAACCCTAAGTTAGACAGGGTGGCAGTGGTGTCACGTGCTCGTCTCGACGTCTGCCTCGACTCGCGTAACCCTAAGTTAGACAGGGTGGCGGTGGTGTCACGTGCTCGTCTCGGCGTCCGTCGTCGCTACCGCGACGACGTCCGCCTCGACTCGTTAACCCTAAGTTAAATAGGGTGGCGGTGAAGTCACGTGCTCGTCTCGGCGTCCGTCATCGCTACCGCGACGATGTCAGCCTCGACTCGCGTAACCCTAATTTAGACAGGGTGGCGGTGGTGTCACGTGCTCGTCTCGGCGTCCGTCGTCGCTACCGCGACGACGTCCGCCTCGACACGTGTAACCCTAAGTTAGACAGGGTGGCGGTGGTGTCACGTGCTCGTCTCGGCGTCCGTCGTCGCTACCGCGACGACGTCCGCCTCGACTCGCGTAACCCTAAGATAGCCAGGGTGGCAGTGGTGTCACGTGCTCGTCTAGGCGTCCGTCGTCGCTACCGCGACGACGTCTGCCTCGACTCGCGTAACCCTAGGGTAAATAGGGTGGCGGTGGTGTCACGTGCTTGTCTAGGCGTCCGTCGTCGCTACCGCGACGACGTCTGCCTCGACTCGCGTAACCCTAAGTTAGATAGGGTGGCAGTGTTGTCACGTGCTCGTCTCGGCGTCCGTCGTCGCTACCGCGACGACGTCTGCCTCGACTCGCGTAACCCTAAGTTAGCCAGGGTGGCAGTGTTGTCACGTGCTCGTCTCGGCGTCCGTCGTCGCTACCGCGACGACGTCCGCCTCGACTCGCGTAACCCTAAGTTAGACAGGGAGGCAGTGGTGTCACGTGCTCGTCTCGGCGTCCGTCGTCGCTACCGCGATGACGTCCGCCACGACTCGCATAACCCTAAGTTAGACAGGGTGGCAGTGGTGTCACGTGCTCGTCCCGACGTCCGCCTCGACTCACGTAACCCTAAGTTAGACAGGGTGGCGGTGGTGTCACGTGCTCGTCTCGGCGTCCGTCGTCGCTACCGCGACGACGTCCGCCTCGACTCGTTAACCCTAAGTTAAATAGGGTGGCGGTGAAGTCACGTGCTCTTCTCGGCGTCCGTCATCGCTACCGCGACGATGTCAGCCTCGACTCGCGTAACCCTAATTTAGACAGGGTGGCGGTGGTGTCACGTGCTCGTCTCGGCGTCCGTCGTCGCTACCGCGACGACGTCCGCCTCGACGAGCACGTGACACTCGTCTCGACGTCCGCCTCGACTCGCGTAACCCTAAGTTAGACAGGGTGGCGGTGGTGTCACGTGCTCGTCTCGGCGTCCGTCGTCGCTACCCCGACGACGTTCGCCTCGACTCGCGTAACGCAAAGATAGACAGGGTGGCAGTGGTGTCACGTGCTCGCCTAGGCGTCCATCGTCGCTACCGTGACGACGTCCGCCTCGACTCGCGTAACCCTAAGATAGACAGGGTGGCGGTGGTGTCATGTGCTCGTCTCGGCGTCCGTTGTCGCTACTGTGACGACGTCCGCCTCGACTCGCGTAACCCTAAGTTAGACAGTGTGGCCGTGGTGTCACGTGCTCGTCTCGGCGTCCGTCGTCGCTATCGCGATGACGTCCGCCTCGACTCGCGTAACCCTAAAATAGCCAGGGTGGCAGTGGTGTCACGTGCTCGTCTTGGCGTCCCTCGTCGCTACCACGACGACGTCCGCCTCGACTCGCGTAACCCTAAGTTAGCTAGGGTGGCAGTGGTGTCACGTGCTCGTCTCGGCGTCCGTCGTCGCTACCGCGACGACGTCCGCCTTGACCCGCGTAACCCTAAGATAGACAGGGTGGCGGTGTTGTCACGTGCTCGTCTCGGCGTCCGTCGTCGCTACCGCGACGACGTCCGCCTCGACTCGCTTAACCTTAAGTTAGACAGGGTGGCGGTGGTGTCACGTGCTCATCTCGGCGTCCGTCGTCGCTACCGCAAAGGCGTCCGCCTCGACTCTCGTAACCCTAAGTTAGACAGGGTGGCAGTGGTGTCACGTGCTCGTTTCGACGTCTGCCTCGACTCGCGTAACCCTAATTTAGACAGGGTGGCGGTGGTGTCACGTGCTCGTCTCGGCGTCCGTCGTCGCTACCGCGACGACGTCCGCCTCGACACGCGTAACCCTAAGTTAGACAGGGTGGCGGTGGTGTCGTGTGCTCGTCTCGGCGTCCGTCGTCGCTACCGCGATGACGTCCGCCTCGACTCGCGTAACCCTAAGATAGACAGGGTGGCGGTGGTGTCACGTGCTCGTCTCGGTGTCCGTCGTCGCTACCGCGACGACGTCCGCCTCGACTCGCGTAACACTAAGATAGCCAGGGTGGCAGTGGTGTCACGTGCTCGTCTAGGCGTCTGTCGTCGCTACCGCGACGACGTCCGCCTCGACTCGCGTAACCCTAGGATAAACAGGGTGGCGGTGGTGTCACGTGCTCGTCTCGGCGTCCGTCGTCGCTACCGCGACGATGTCCGCCTCGACTCGCATAACCCTAAGTTAGACAGGGTGGCGGTGGTGTCATGTGCTCGTCTCGGCGTCCGCCGTCGCTACCGCGACGTCGTCCGCCTTGACTCGCGAAACCTAAGATAGACAGGGTGGCGGTGTTGTCACGTGCTCGTCTCGGCGTCTGTCGTCGCTACCGCGACGACGTCCGCCTCGACTCACTTAACCCTAAGTTAGACAGGGTAGCGGTGGTGTCACGTGCTCGTCTCGGCGTCCGTCGTCGCTACCGCGACGACGTTCGCCTCGACTCGCGTAGCGCTAAGATAGATAAGGTGGCGGTGGTGTCACGTGCTCATCTCGGCGTCCGTCGTCGCTACCGCAAAGACGTCCGCCTCGACTCGCGTAACCCTAAGTTAGACAGGGTGGCAGTGGTGTCACGTGCTCGTCTCGACGTCCGCCTCGACTCGCGTAACCCTAAGTTAGACAGGGTGGCGGTGGTGTCACGTGCTCGTCTCGGCGTCCGTCGTCGCTACCGCGACGACGTCCGCCTCGACTCGTTAACCCTAAGTTAAATAGGGTGGCGGTGAAGTCACGTGCTCGTCTCGGTGTCCGTCATTGCTACCGCGACGATGTCAGCCTCGACTCGCGTAACCCTAATTTAGACAGGGTGGCGGTGGTGTCACGTGCTCGTCTCGGCGTCCGTCGTCGCTACCGCGACGACGTCCGCCTCGACACGCGTAACTCTAAGTTAGACAGGGTGGCGGTGGTGTCACGTGCTCGTCTCGGCGTCCATCGTCGCTACCGCGACGACGTCCGCCTCGACTCGCGTAACCCTAAGATAGCCAGGGTGGCAGTGGTGTCACGTGCTCGTCTAGGCGTCCGTCGTCGCTACCGCGACGACGTCCGCCTCGACTCGCGTAACCCTAGGATAAACAGGGTGGCGGTGGTGTCACGTGCTCGTCTCGGCGTCCGTCGTCGCTACCGCGATGACGTCCGCCTCGACTCGCGTAACCCTAAGTTAGACAGGGTGGCAGTGGTGTCACGTGCTCGTCTCGGCATCCGTCGTTGCTACCGCGACGACGTCTGCCTCGACTCGCGTAACCCTAAGTTAGCCAGGGTGGCAGTGTTGTCACGTGCTCGTCTCGGCGTCCGTCGTCGCTACCGCGACGACGTCCGCCTCGACCCGCGTAACCCTAAGATAGACAGGGTGGCAGTGGTGTCACGTGCTCGTCTCGGCGTCCGTCATCGCTACCGCGACGACGTCCGCCTTGACCCGCGTAACCCTAAGATAGACAGGGTGGCGGTGTTGTCACGTGCTCGTCTCGGCGTCCGTCGTCGCTACCGCGACGACGTCCGCCTAAACTCGCTTAACCCTAAGTTGGACTGGGTGGCGGTGGTGTCACGTGCTCATCTCGGCGTCCGTCGTCGCTACCGCAAAGTCGTCCGCCTCGACTCGCGTAACCCTAGGTTAGACAGGGTGGAAGTGGTGTCACGTGCTCGTTTCGACGTCTGCCTCGACTCGCATAACCCTAAGTTAGACAGGTGGGCGGTGGTGTCACGTGCTCGTCTCGGCGTCCGTCGTCGCTACCGCGACGACGTCTGCCTCGACTCGCTAACCCTAAGTTAAATAGGGTGGCGGTGAAGTCACGTGCTCGTCACGGCGTCCGTCATCGCTACCGCGACGACGTCAGCCTCGACTCGCGTAACCCTAATTTAGACAGGGTGGCGGTGGTGTCACGTGCTTGTCTCGGCGTCCGTCGTCGCTACCGCGACGACGTCCGCCTCGACACGCGTAACCCTACGTTAGACAGGGTGGCGGTGGTGTCACGTGCTCGTCTCGGCGTCCGTCGTCGCTACCGTGACGACGTCCGCGTCGACTCGCATAACCCTAAGTTAGACAGGGTGGCGGTGGTGTCACGTGCTCGTCTCGGCGTCCGCCGTCGCTACCGCGACGTCGTCCGCCTTGACTCGCGTAAACCTAAGATAGACAGGGTGGCGGTGTTGTCACGTGCTCGTCTCGGCGTCCGTCGTCGCTACCGCGACGACGTCCGCCTCGACTCGCTTAACCCTAAGTTAGACAGGGTAGCGGTGGTGTCACGTGCTCGTCTCGGCGTCCGTCGTCGCTACCGCGACGACGTTCGCCTCGACTCGCGTAACGCTAAGATAGATAGGGTGGCGGTGGTGTCACGTGCTCATCTCGGCGTCCGTCCTCGCTACTGCAAAGACGTCCGCCTCGACTCGCGTAACCCTAAGTTAGACAGGGTGGCAGTGGTGTCACGTGCTCGTCTCGACGTCCGCCTCGACTCGCGTAACCCTAAGTTAGACAGGGTGGCGGTGGTGTCACGTGCTCGTCTCGGCGTCCGTCGTCGCTACCGCGATGACGTCCGCCTCGACTCGCGTAACCCTAAGATAGCCAGGGTGGCAGTGGTGTCACGTGCTCGTCTAGGCGTCCGTCGTCGCTACCGCGACGACGTCCGCCTCGACTCGCGTAACCCTAGGATAAACAGGGTGGCGGTGGTGTCACGTGCTCGTCTCGGCATCCGTCATCGCTACCGCGACGACGTCCGCCTCGACTCGCGTAACCCTAAGTTAGACAGGGTGGCAGTGGTGTCACGTGCTCGTCTCGGCATCCGTCGTCGCTACCGCGACGACGTCTGCCTCGACTCGCGTAACCCTAAGTTAGCCAGGGTGGCAGTGTTGTCACGTGCTCGTCTCGGCGTCCGTCGTCGCTACCGCGACGACGTCCGCCTCGACTCGCATAACCCTAAGATAGACAGGGTGGCAGTGGTGTCACGTGCTCGTCTCGGCGTCCGTCGTCGGTACCGCGACGACGTCCGCCTTGACTCGCGTAACCCTAAGATTGACAGGGTGGCGGTGTTGTCACGTGCTCGTCTCGGCGTCCGTCGTCGCTACCGCGACGACGTCCCCCTAAACTCGCTTATCCCTAAGTTGGACAGGGTGGCGGTGGTGTCACGTGCTCATCTCGGCGTCCGTCGTCGCTACCGCAAAGACGTCCGCCTCGACTCGCGTAACCCTAGGTTAGACAGGGTGGAAGTGGTGTCACGTGCTCGTTTCGACGTCTGCCTCGACTCGCGTAACCCTAAGTTAGACAGGGTGGCGGTGGGGTCACGTGCTCGTCTCGGCGTCCGTCGTCGCTACCGCGACGACGTCTGCCTCGACTCGCTAACCCTAAGTTAAACAGGGTGGCGGTGGTGTCACGTGCTCGTCTGGGCGTCCGTCGTCGCTACCGCGACGACGTCCGCCTCGACACGCGTAACCCTACGTTAGACAGGGTGGCGGTGGTGTCGCGTGCTCGTCTCGGCGTCCGTCGTCGCTACCGCGACGACGTCCGCCTCGACTCGCGTAACCCAAAGATAGACAGGGTGGCGGTGGTGTCACGTGCTCGTCTCGGCGTCCGTCGTCGCTACCGCGATGACGTCCGCCTCGACTCGCGTAACCCTAGGATAAACAGGGTGGCGGTGGTGTCACGTGCTCGTCTCGGCATCCGTCATCGCTACCGCGACGACGTCCGCCTCGACTCGCGTAACCCTAAGTTAGACAGGGTGGCAGTGGTGTCACGTGCTCGTCTCGGCATCCGTCGTCGCTACCGCGACGACGTCTGCCTCGACTCGCGTAACCCTAAGTTAGCCAGGGTGGCAGTGTTGTCACGTGCTCGTCTCGGCGTCCGTCGTCGCTACCGCGACGACGTCCGCCTCGACTCGCATAACCCTAAGATAGACAGGGTGGCAGTGGTGTCACGTGCTCGTCTCGGCGTCCGTCGTCGGTACCGCGACGACGTCCGCCTTGACTCGCGTAACCCTAAGATTGACAGGGTGGCGGTGTTGTCACGTGCTCGTCTCGGCGTCCGTCGTCGCTACCGCGACGACGTCCCCCTAAACTCGCTTATCCCTAAGTTGGACAGGGTGGCGGTGGTGTCACGTGCTCATCTCGGCGTCCGTCGTCGCTACCGCAAAGACGTCCGCCTCGACTCGCGTAACCCTAGGTTAGACAGGGTGGAAGTGGTGTCACGTGCTCGTTTCGACGTCTGCCTCGACTCGCGTAACCCTAAGTTAGACAGGGTGGCGGTGGTGTCACGTGCTCGTCTCGGCGTCCGTCGTCGCTACCGCGACGACGTCTGCCTCGACTCGCTAACCCTAAGTTAAACAGGGTGGCGGTGGTGTCACGTGCTCGTCTGGGCGTCCGTCGTCCCTACCGCGACGACGTCCGCCTCGACACGCGTAACCCTACGTTAGACAGGGTGGCGGTGGTGTCGCGTGCTCGTCTCGGCGTCCGTCGTCGCTACCGCGACGACGTCCGCCTCGACTCGCGTAACCCAAAGATAGACAGGGTGGCGGTGGTGTCACGTGCTCGTCTCGGCGTCCGTCGTCGCTACCGCGATGACGTCCGCCTCGACTCGCGTAACACTAAGATAGCCAGGGTGGCAGTGGTGTCACGTGCTCGTCTAGGCGTCTGTCGTCGCTACCGCGACGACGTCCGCCTCGACTCGCGTAACCCTAGGATAAACAGGGTGGTGGTGGTGTCATGTGCTCTTCTCGGCGTCCGTCGTCGCTACCGCGACGACGTCCGCCTCGACTCGCATAACCCTAAGTTAGACAGGGTGGCGGTGGTGTCACGTGCTCGTCTCGGCGTCCGCCGTCGCTACCGCGACGACGTCCGCCTCGACTCGCGTAACCCTAAGATAGACAGGGTGGCAGTGGTGTCACGTGCTCGTCTAGGCGTCCGTCGTCGCTACCGCGACGACGTCCGCCTCGACACGCGTAACCCTAAGTTAGACAGGGTGGCGGTGGTGTCACGTGCTCGTCTCGGCGTCCGTCGTCGCTACCGCGACGACGTCCGCCTCGACTCGCGTAACCCTAAGATAGCCAGGGTGGCAGTGGTGTCACGTGCTCGTCTAGGCGTCCGTCGTCGCAACCGCGACGACGTCCGCCTCAACTCGCGTAACCCTAGGATAAACAGGGTGGCGTTGGTGTCACGTGATCGTCTCGGCGTCCGTCGTCGCTACCGCGACGACGTCCGCCTCGACCCGCGTAACCCTAAGAGAGACAGGGTGGCAGTGGTGTCACGTGCTCGTCTCGGCGTCCGTCGTCGCTACCGCGACGACGTCCGCCTTGACCCGCGTAACCCTAAGATAGACAGGGTGGCGGTGTTGTCACGTGCTCGTCTCGGCGTCCGTCGTCGCTACCGCGACGACGTCCGCCTAAACTCGTTTAACCCTAAGTTGGACTGGGTGGCGGTGGTGTCACGTGCTCATCTCGGCGTCCGTCGTCGCTACCGCAAAGTCGTCCGCCTCGACTCGCGTAACCCTAGGTTAGACAGGGTGGAAGTCGTGTCACGTGCTCATTTCGACGTCTGCCTCGACTCGCGTAACCCTAAGTTAGACAGGTGGGCGGTGGTGTCACGTGCTCGTCTCGGCGTCCGTCGTCGCTACCGCGACGACGTCTGCCTCGACTCGCTAACCCTAAGTTAAATAGGGTGGCGGTGAAGTCACGTGCTCGTCACGGCGTCCGTCATCGCTACCGCGACGACGTCAGCCTCAACTCGCGTAACCCTAATTTAGACAGGGTGGCGGTGGTGTCACGTGCTCGTCTCGGCGTCCGTCGTCGCTACCGCGACGACGTCCGCCTCGACACGCGTAACCCTACGTTAGACAGGGTGGCGGTGGTGTCACGTGCTCGTCTCGGCGTCCGTCGTCGCTACCGTGACGACGTCCACCTCGACTCGCATAACCCTAAGTTAGACAGGGTGGCGGTGGTGTCACGTGCTCGTCTCGGCATCCGCCGTCGCTACCGCGACGTCGTCCGCCTTGACTCGCGTAAACCTAAGATAGACTGGGTGGCGGTGTTGTCACGTGCTCGTCTCGGCGTCCGTCGTCGCTACCGCGACGACGTCCGCCTCGACTCGCTTAACCCTAAGTTAGACAGGGTAGCGGTGGTGTCACGTGCTCGTCTCGGCGTCCGTCGTCGCTACCGCGACGAAGTTCGCCTCGACTCGCGTAACGCTAAGATAGATAGGGTGGCGGTGGTGTCACGTGTTCATCTCGGCGTCCGTCCTCGCTACCGCAAAGACGTCCGCCTCGACTCGCATAACCCTAAGTTAGACAGGGTGGCAGTGGTGTCACGTGCTCGTCTCGACGTCCGCCTCGACTCGCGTAACCCTAAGTTAGACAGGGTGGCGGTGGTGTCACGTGCTCGTCTCGGCGTCCGTCGTCGCTTCCGCGATGACGTCCGCCTCGACTCGCGTAACCCTAAGATAGCCAGGGTGGCAGTGGTGTCACGTGCTCGTCTAGGCGTCCGTCGTCGCTACCGCGACGACGTCCGCCTCGACTCGCGTAACCCTAGGATAAACAGGGTGGCGGTGGTGTCACGTGCTCGTCTCGGCATCCGTCATCGCTACCGCGACGACGTCCGCCTCGACTCGCGTAACCCTAAGTTAGACAGGGTGGCAGTGGTGTCACGTGCTCGTCTCGGCATCCGTCGTCGCTACCGCGACGACGTCTGCCTCGACTCGCGTAACCCTAAGTTAGCCAGGGTGGCAGTGTTGTCACGTGCTCGTCTCGGCGTCCGTCGTCGCTACCGCGACCACGTCCGCCTCGACTCGCATAACCCTAAGATAGACAGGGTGGCAGTGGTGTCACGTGCTCGTCTCTGCGTCCGTCGTCGCTACCGCGACGACGTCCGCCTTGACCCGCGTAACCCTAAGATTGACAGGGTGGCGGTGTTGTCACGTGCTCGTCTCGGCGTCCGTCGTCGCTACCGCGACGACGTCCCCCTAAACTCGCTTATCCCTAAGTTGGACAGGGTGGCGGTGGTGTCACGTGCTCATCTCGGCGTACGTCGTCGCTACCGCAAAGACGTCCGCCTCGACTCGCGTAACCCTAGGTTAGACAGGGTGGAAGTGGTGTCACGTGCTCGTTTCGACGTCTGCCTCGACTCGCGTAACCCTAAGTTAGACAGGGTGGCGGTGGTGTCACGTGCTCGTCTCGGCGTCCGTCGTCGCTACCGCGACGACGTCTGCCTCGACTCGCTAACCCTAAGTTAAACAGGGTGGCGGTGGTGTCACGTGCTCGTCTGGGCGTCCGTCGTCGCTACCGCGACGACGTCCGCCTCGACACGCGTAACCCTACGTTAGACAGGGTGGCAGTGGTGTCGCGTGCTCGTCTCGGCGTCCGTCGTCGCTACCGCGATGACGTCCGCCTCGACTCGCGTAACCCAAAGATAGACAGGGTGGCGGTGGTGTCACGTGCTCGTCTCGGTGTCCGTCGTCGCTACCGCGACGACGTCCGCCTCGACTCGCGTAACACTAAGATAGCCAGGGTGGCAGTGGTGTCACGTGCTCGTCTAGGCGTCTGTCGTCGCTACCGCGACGACGTCCGCCTCGACTCGCGTAACCCTAGGATAAACAGGGTGGCGGTGGTGTCATGTGCTCTTCTCGGCGTCCGTCGTCGCTACCGCGACGACGTCCGCCTCGACTCGCATAACCATTAGTTAGACAGGGTGGCGGTGGTGTCACGTGCTCGTCTCGGCGTCCGCCGTCGCTACCGCGACGACGTCCGCCTCGACTCGCGTAACCCTAAGATAGACAGGGTGGCAGTGGTGTCACGTGCTCGTCTCGGCGTCCGTCGTCGCTACCGCGACGACGTCCGCCTTGACTCGCGTAAACCTAAGATAGACAGGGTGGCGGTGTTGTCACGTGCTCGTCTCGGCGTCCGTCGTCGCTACCGCGACGACGTCCGCCTCGACTCGCTTAACCCTAAGTTAGAAAGGGTAGCGGTGGTGTCACGTGCTCGTCTCGGCGTCCGTCGTCGCTACCGCGACGACGTCCGCCTCGACTCGCGTAACGCTAAGATAGATAGGGTGGCAGTGGTGTCACGTGCTCGTCTCGGCGTCCGTCGTCGCTACCGCGACGACGTCCGCCTCGACTCGTTAACCCTAAGTTAAATAGGGTGGCGGTGAAGTCACGTGCTCGTCTCGGCGTCCGTCATTGCTACCGCGACGATGTCAGCCTCGACTCGCGTAACCCTAATTTAGACAGGGTGGCGGTGGTGTCACGTGCTCGTCTCGGCGTCCGTCGTCGCTACCGCGACGACGTCCGACTCGACACGCGTAACCCTAAGTTATACAGGGTGGCGGTGGTGTCACGTGCTCGTCTCGGCGTCCGTCGTCGCTACCGCGACGACGTCCGCCTCGACTCGCGTAACCCTAAGATAGCCAGGGTGACAGTGGTGTCACGTGCTCGTCTAGGCGTCCGTCGTCGCTACCGCGACGACGTCCGCCTCGACTAGCGTAACCCTAGGATAAACAGGGTTTCGGTGGTGTCACGTGCTCGTCTCGGCGTCCGTCGTCGCTACCGCGACGACGTCCGCCTCGACTCGCGTAACCCTAAGTTAGACAGGGTGGCAGTGGTGTCACGTGCTCGTCTCGGCATCCGTCGTCGCTACCGCGACGACGTCTGCCTCGACTCGCGTAACCCTAAGTTAGCCAGGGTGGCAGTGTTGTCACGTGCTCGTCTCGGCGTCCGTCGTCGCTACCGCGACGACGTCCGCCTCGACTCGCGTAACCCTAAGATAGACAGGGTGGCAGTGGTGTCACGTGCTCGTCTCGGCGTCCGTCGTCGCTACCGCAAAGACGTCCGCCTCGACTCGCGTAACCCTAAGTTAGACAGGGTGGCAGTGGTGTCACGTGCTCGTTTCGACGTCTGCCTCGACTCGCGTAACCCTAAGTTAGACAGGGTGGCGGTGGTGTCACGTGCTCGTCTCGGCGTCCGTCGTCGCTACCGCGACGACGTCCGCCTCGACTCGCGTAACGCTAAGATATACAGGGTGGCGGTGGTGTCACGTGCTCGCCTCGGCATCCGTCATCGCTACCGCGACGACGTCAGCCTCGACTCGCGTATCCCTAATTTAGACAGGGTGGCGGTGGTGTCACGTGCTCGTCTCGGCGTCCGTCGTCGCTACCGCGACGACGTCCGCCTCGACACGCGTAACCCTAAGTTAGACAGGGTGGCCGTGGTGTCGCGTGCTTGTCTCGGCGTCCGTCGTCGCTACCGCGACGACGTCCGCCTCGACTCGCGTAACCCTAAGATAGACAGGGTGGCGGTGGTGTCACGTGCTCGTCTCGGTGTCCGTCGTCGCTACCGCGACGACGTCCGCCTCGACTCGCGTAACATTAAGATAGCCAGGGTGGCAGTGGTGTCACGTGCTCGTCTAGGCGTCTGTCGTCGCTACCGCGACGACGTCCGCCTCGACTCGCGTAACCCTAGGATAAACAGGGTGGCGGTGGTGTCACGTGCTCGTCTCGGCGTCCGTCGTCGCTACCGCGACGACGTCCGCCTCGACTCGCATAACCCTAAGTTAGACAGGGTGGCGGTGGTGTCACGTGCTCGTCTCGGCGTCCGCCGTCGCTACCGCGACGACGTCCGCCTCGACTCGCCTAACCCTAAGATAGACAGGGTGGCAGTGGTGTCACGTGCTCGTCTCGGCGTCCGTCGTCGCTACCGCGACGACGTCCGCCTTGACTCGCGTAAACCTAAGATAGACAGGGTGGCGGTGTTGTCACGTGCTCGTCTCGGCGTCCGTCGTCGCTACCGCGACGACGTCCGCCTCGACTCGCTTAACCCTAAGTTAGACAGGGTAGCGGTGGTGTCACGTGCTCGTCTCGGCGTCCGTCGTCGCTACCGCAAAGACGTCCGCCTCGACTCGCGTAACCCTAAGTTAGACAGGGTGGCAGTGGTGTCACGTGCTCGTTTCGACGTCTGCCTCGACTCGCGTAACCCTAAGTTAGACAGGGTGGTGGTGGTGTCACGTGCTCGTCTCGGCGTCCGTCATCGCTACCGCGACGACGTCCGCCTCGACTCGTGTAACGCTAAGATATACAGGGTGGCGGTGGTGTCACGTGCTCGCCTCGGCATCCGTCATCGCTACCGCGACGACGTCAGCCTCGACTCGCGTATCCCTAATTTAGACAGGGTGGCGGTGGTGTCACGTGCTCGTCTCGGCGTCCGTCGTCGCTACCGCGACGACGTCCGCCTCGACACGCGTAACCCTAAGTTAGACAGGGTGGCCGTGGTGTCGCGTGCTTGTCTCGGCGTCCGTCGTCGCTACCGCGACGACGTCCGCCTCGACTCGCGTAACCCTAAGATAGACAGGGTTGCGGTGGTGTCACGTGCTCGTCTCGGTGTCCGTCGTCGCTACCGCGACGACGTCCGCCTCGACTCGCGTAACACTAAGATAGCCAGGGTGGCAGTGGTGTCACGTGCTCGTCTAGGCGTCTGTCGTCGCTACCGCGACGACGTCCGCCTCGACTCGCGTAACCCTAGGATAAACAGGGTGGCGGTGGTGTCACGTGCTCGTCTCGGCGTCCGTCGTCGCTACCGTGACAACGTCCGCCTCGACTCGCATAACCCTAAGTTAGACAGGGTGGCGGTGGTGTCACGTGCTCGTCTCGGCGTCCGCCGTCGCTACCGCGACGACGTCCGCCTCGACTCGCCTAACCCTAAGATAGACAGGGTGGCAGTGGTGTCACGTGCTCGTCTCGGCGTCCGTCGTCGCTACCGCGACGACGTCCGCCTTGACTCGCGTAAACCTAAGATAGACAGGGTGGCGGTGTTGTCACGTGCTCGTCTCGGCGTCCGTCGTCGCTACCGCGACGACGTCCGCCTCGACTCGCTTAACCCTTAGTTATACAGGGTAGCGGTGGTGTCACGTGCTCGTCTCGGCGTCCGTCGTCGCTACCGCGACGACGTCCGCCTCGACTCGCGTAACGCTAAGATAGACAGGGTGGCGGTGGTGTCACGTGCTCGTCTCGGCGTCCGTCGTCGCTACCGCGACGACGTTCGCCTCGACTCGCGTAACGCTAAGATAGATAGGGTGGCGGTGGTGTCACGTGCTCATCTCGGCGTCCGTCGTCGCTACCGCAAAGACGTCCGCCTCGACTCGCGTAACCCTAAGTTAGACAGGGTGGCAGTGGTGTCACGTGCTCGTTTCGACGTCTGCCTCGACTCGCGTAACCCTAAGTTAGACAGGGTGGCGGTGGTGTCACGTGCTCGTCTCGGCGTCGGTCGTCGCTACCGCGACGACGTCCGCCTCGACTCGCTAACCCTAAGTTAAATAGGGTGGCGGTGAAGTCACGTGCTCGTCTCGGCATCCGTCATCGCTACCGCGACGACGTCAGCCTCGACTCGCGTAACCCTAATTTAGACAGGGTGGCGGTGGTGTCCCGTGCTCGTCTCGGCGTCCGTCGTCGCTACCGCGACGACGTCCGCCTCGACACGCGTAACCCTAAGTTAGACAGGGTGGCGGTGGTGTCGCGTGCTCGTCTCGGCGTCCGTCGTCGCTACCGCGACGACGTCCGCCTCGACTCGCGTAACCCTAAGATAGACAGGGTGGCGGTGGTGTCACGTGCTGGTCTCGGTGTCCGTCGTCGCTACCGCGACGACGTCCGCCTCGACTAGCGTAACCCTAGGATAAACAGGGTTTCGGTGGTGTCACGTGCTCGTCTCGGCGTCCGTCGTCGCTACCGCGATGACGTCCGCCTCGACTTGCGTAACCCTAAGTTAGACAGGGTGGCAGTGGTGTCACGTGCTCGTCTCGGCATCCGTCGTCGCTACCGCGATGACGTCTGCCTCGACTCGCGTAACCCTAAGTTAGCCAGGGTGGCAGTGTTGTCACGTGCTCGTCTCGGCGTCCGTCGTCGCTACCGCGACGACGTCCGCCTCGACTCGCGTAACCCTAAGATAGACAGGGTGGCAGTGGTGTCACGTGCTCGTCTCGGCATCCGTCGTCGCTACCGCAAAGACGTCCGCCTCGACTCGCGTAACCCTAAGTTAGACAGGGTGGCAGTGGTGTCACGTGCTCGTTTCGACGTCTGCCTCGACTCGCGTAACCCTAAGTTAGACAGGGTGGCGGTGGTGTCACGTGCTCGTCTCGGCGTCCGTCGTCGCTACCGCGATGACGTCCGCCTCGACTCGCGTAACGCTAAGATATACAGGGTGGCGGTGGTGTCACGTGCTCGCCTCGGCATCCGTCATCGCTACCGCGACGACGTCAGCCTCGACTCGCGTAACCCTAATTTAGACAGGGTGGCGGTGGTGTCACGTGCTCGTCTCGGCGTCCATCGTCGCTACCGCGACGACGTCCGCCTCGACACGCGTAACCCTAAGTTAGACAGGGTGGCGGTGGTGTCGCGTGCTTGTCTCGGCGTCCGTCGTCGCTACCGCGACGACGTCCGCCTCGACTCGCGTAAACCTAAGATAGACAGGGTGGCGGTGGTGTCACGTGCTCGTCTCGGTGTCTGTCGTCGCTACCGCGACGACGTCCGCCTCGACTCGCGTAACACTAAGATAGCCAGGGTGGCAGTGGTGTCACGTGCTCGTCTAGGCGTCTGTCGTCGCTTCCGCGACGACGTCCGCCTCGACTCGCGTAACCCTAGGATAAACAGGGTGGCGGTGGTGTCACGTGCTCGTCTCGGCGTCCGTCGTCGCTACCGCGACGACGTCCGCCTCGACTCGCATAACCCTAAGTTAGACAGGGTGGCGGTGGTGTCACGTGCTCGTCTCGGCGTCCGCCGTCGCTACCGCGACGACGTCCGCCTCGACTCGCCTAACCCTAAGATAGACAGGGTGGCAGTGGTGTCACGTGCTCGTCTCGGCGTCCGTCGTCGCTACCGCGACGACGTCCGCCTTGACTCGCGTAAACCTAAGATAGACAGGGTGGCGGTGTTGTCACGTGCTCGTCTCGGCGTCCGTCGTCACTACCGCGACGACGTCCGCCTCGACTCGCTTAACCCTAAGTTATACAGGGTAGCGGTGGTGTCACGTGCTCGTCTCGGCGTCCGTCGTCGCTACCGCGACGACGTCCGCCTCGACTCGCGTAACGCTAAGATAGACAGGGTGGCGGTGGTGTCACGTGCTCGTCTCGGCGTCCGTCGTCGCTACCGCGACGACGTTCGCCTCGACTCGCGTAACGCTAAGATAGATAGGGTGGCGGTGGTGTCACGTGCTCATCTCGGCGTCCGTCGTCGCTACCGCAAAGACGTCCGCCTCGACTCGCGTAACCCTAAGTTAGACAGGGTGGCAGTGGTGTCACGTGCTCGTTTCGACGTCTGCCTCGACTCGCGTAACCCTAAGTTAGACAGGGTGGCGGTGGTGTCACGTGCTCGTCTCGGCGTCGGTCGTCGCTACCGCGACGACGTCCGCCTCGACTCGCTAACCCTAAGTTAAATAGGGTGGCGGTGAAGTCACGTGCTCGTCTCGGCATCCGTCATCGCTACCGCGACGACGTCAGCCTCGACTCGCGTAACCCTAATTTAGACAGGGTGGCGGTGGCGTCACGTGCTCGTCTCGGCGTCCATCGTCGCTACCGCGACGACGTCCGCCTCGACACGCGTAACCCTAAGTTAGACAGGGTGGCGGTGGTGTCACGTGCTCGTCTCGGCGTCGGTCGTCGCTACCGCGACGACGTCCGCCTCGACTCGCTAACCCTAAGTTAAATAGGGTGGCGGTGAAGTCATGTGCTCGTCTCGGCATCCGTCATCGCTACCGCGACGACGTCAGCCTCAACTCGCGTAACCCTAATTTAGACAGGGTGGCGGTGGTGTCACGTGCTCGTCTCGGCGTCCGTCGTCGCTACCGCGACGACGTCCGCCTCGACACGCGTAACCCTAAGTTAGACAGGGTGGCGGTGGTGTCGCGTGCTCGTCTCGGCGTCCGTCGTCGCTACCGCGATGACGTCCGCCTCGACTCGCGTTACCCTAAGATAGACAGGGTGGCGGTGGTGTCACGTGCTGGTCTCGGTGTCCGTCGTCGCTACCGCGACGACGTCCGCCTCGACTAGCGTAACCCTAGGATAAACAGGGTTTCGGTGGTGTCACGTGCTCGTCTCGGCGTCCGTCGTCGCTACCGCGATGACGTCCGCCTCGACTTGCGTAACCCTAAGTTAGACAGGGTGGCAGTGGTGTCACGTGCTCGTCTCGGCATCCGTCGTCGCTACCGCGATGACGTCTGCCTCGACTCGCGTAACCCTAAGTTAGCCAGGGTGGCAGTGTTGTCACGTGCTCGTCTCGGCGTCCGTCGTCGCTACCGCGAAGACGTCCGCCTCGACTCGCGTAACCCTAAGATAGACAGGGTGGCAGTGGTGTCACGTGCTCGTCTCGGCGTCCGTCGTCGCTACCGCAAAGACGTCCGCCTCGACTCGCGTAACCCTAAGTTAGACAGGGTGGCAGTGGTGTCACGTGCTCGTTTCGACGTCTGCCTCGACTCGCGTAACCCTAAGTTAGACAGGGTGGCGGTGGTGTCACGTGCTCGTCTCGGCGTCCGTCGTCGCTACCGCGATGACGTCCGCCTCGACTCGCGTAACGCTAAGATATACAGGGTGGCGGTGGTGTCACGTGCTCGCCTCGGCATCCGTCATCGCTACCGCGACGACGTCAGCCTCGACTCGCGTAACCCTAATTTAGACAGGGTGGCGGTGGTGTCACGTGCTCGTCTCGGCGTCCATCGTCGCTACCGCGACGACGTCCGCCTCGACACGCGTAACCCTAAGTTAGACAGGGTGGCGGTGGTGTCGCGTGCTTGTCTCGGCGTCCGTCGTCGCTACCGCGACGACGTCCGCCTCGACTCGCGTAACCCTAAGATAGACAGGGTGGCGGTGGTGTCACGTGCTCGTCTCGGTGTCTGTCGTCGCTACCGCGACGACGTCCGCCTCGACTCGCGTAACACTAAGATAGCCAGGGTGGCAGTGGTGTCACGTGCTCGTCTAGGCGTCTGTCGTCGCTTCCGCGACGACGTCCGCCTCGACTCGCGTAACCCTAGGATAAACAGGGTGGCGGTGGTGTCACGTGCTCGTCTCGGCGTCCGTCGTCGCTACCGCGACGATGTCCGCCTCGACTCGCATAACCCTAAGTTAGACAGGGTGGCGGTGGTGTCACGTGCTCGTCTCGGCGTCCGCCGTCGCTACCGCGACGACGTCCGCCTCGACTCGCCTAACCCTAAGATAGACAGGGTGGCAGTGGTGTCACGTGCTCGTCTCGGCGTCCGTCGTCGCTACCGCGACGACGTCCGCCTTGACTCGCGTAAACCTAAGATAGACAGGGTGGCGGTGTTGTCACGTGCTCGTCTCGGCGTCCGTCGTCGCTACCGCGACGACGTCCGCCTCGACTCGCTTAACCCTAAGTTATACAGGGTAGCGGTGGTGTCACGTGCTCGTCTCGGCGTCCGTCGTTGCTACCGCGACGACGTCCGCCTCGACTCGCGTAACGCTAAGATAGACAGGGTGGCGGTGGTGTCACGTGCTCGTCTCGGCGTCCGTCGTCGCTACCGCGACGACGTTCGCCTCGACTCGCGTAACGCTAAGATAGATAGGGTGGCGGTGGTGTCACGTGCTCATCTCGGCGTCCGTCGTCGCTACCGCAAAGACGTCCGCCTCGACTCGCGTAACCCTAAGTTAGACAGGGTGGCAGTGGTGTCACGTGCTCGTTTCGACGTCTGCCTCGACTCGCGTAACCCTAAGTTAGACAGGGTGGCGGTGGTGTCACGTGCTCGTCTCGGCGTCGGTCGTCGCTACCGCGACGACGTCCGCCTCGACTCGCTAACCCTAATTTAGACAGGGTGGCGGTGGTGTCACGTGCTCGTCTCGGCGTCCGTCGTCGCTACCGCGACGATGTCCGCCTCGACTCGCATAACCCTAAGTTAGACAGGGTGGCGGTGGTGTCACGTGCTCGTCTCGGCGTCCGCCGTCGCTACCGCGACGACGTCCGCCTCGACTCGCCTAACCCTAAGATAGACAGGGTGGCAGTGGTGTCACGTGCTCGTCTCGGCGTCCGTCGTCGCTACCGCGACGACGTCCGCCTTGACTCGCGTAAACCTAAGATAGACAGGGTGGCGGTGTTGTCACGTGCTCGTCTCGGCGTCCGTCGTCGCTACCGCGACGACGTCCGCCTCGACTCGCTTAACCCTAAGTTATACAGGGTAGCGGTGGTGTCACGTGCTCGTCTCGGCGTCCGTCGTTGCTACCGCGACGACGTCCGCCTCGACTCGCGTAACGCTAAGATAGACAGGGTGGCGGTGGTGTCACGTGCTCGTCTCGGCGTCCGTCGTCGCTACCGCGACGACGTTCGCCTCGACTCGCGTAACGCTAAGATAGATAGGGTGGCGGTGGTGTCACGTGCTCATCTCGGCGTCCGTCGTCGCTACCGCAAAGACGTCCGCCTCGACTCGCGTAACCCTAAGTTAGACAGGGTGGCAGTGGTGTCACGTGCTCGTTTCGACGTCTGCCTCGACTCGCGTAACCCTAAGTTAGACAGGGTGGCGGTGGTGTCACGTGCTCGTCTCGGCGTCGGTCGTCGCTACCGCGACGACGTCCGCCTCGACTCGCTAACCCTAAGTTAAATAGGGTGGCGGTGAAGTCAAGTGCTCGTCTCGGCATCCGTCATCGCTACCGCGACGACGTCAGCCTCGACTCGCGTAACCCTAATTTAGACAGGGTGGCGGTGGTGTCACGTGCTCGTCTCGGCGTCCGTCGTCGCTACCGCGACGACGTCCGCCTCGACACGCGTAACCCTAAGTTAGACAGGGTGGCGGTGGTGTCGCGTGCTCGTCTCGGCGTCCGTCGTCGTTACCGCGACGACGTCCGCCTCGACTCGCGTAACCCTAAGATAGACAGGGTGGCGGTGGTGTCACGTGCTGGTCTCGGTGTCCGTCGTCTCTACCGCGACGACGTCCGCCTCGACTAGCGTAACCCTAGGATAAACAGGGTTTCGGTGGTGTCACGTGCTCGTCTCGGCGTCCGTCGTCGCTACCGCGATGACGTCCGCCTCGACTTGCGTAACCCTAAGTTAGACAGGGTGGCAGTGGTGTCACGTGCTCGTCTCGGCATCCGTCGTCGCTACCGCGACGACGTCTGCCTCGACTCGCGTAACCCTAAGTTAGCCAGGGTGGCAGTGTTGTCACGTGCTCGTCTCGGCGTCCGTCGTCGCTACCGCGACGACGTCCGCCTCGACTCGCGTAACCCTAAGATAGACAGGGTGGCAGTGGTGTCACGTGCTCGTCTCGGCGTCCGTCGTCGCTACCGCAAAGACGTCCGCCTCGACTCGCGTAACCCTAAGTTAGACAGGGTGGCAGTGGTGTCACGTGCTCGTTTCGACGTCTGCCTCGACTCGCGTAACCCTAAGTTAGACAGGGTGGCGGTGGTGTCACGTGCTCGTCTCGGCGTCCGTCGTCGCTACCGCGATGACGTCCGCCTCGACTCGCGTAACGCTAAGATATACAGGGTGGCGGTGGTGTCACGTGCTCGCCTCAGCATCCGTCATCGCTACCGCGACGACGTCAGCCTCGACTCGCGTAACCCTAATTTAGACAGGGTGGCGGTGGTGTCACGTGCTCGTCTCGGCGTCCATCGTCGCTACCGCGACGACGTCCGCCTCGACACGCGTAACCCTAAGTTAGACAGGGTGGCGGTGGTGTTGCGTGCTTGTCTCGGCGTCCGTCGTCGCTACCGCGACGACGTCCGCCTCGACTCGCGTAACCCTAAGATAGACAGGGTGGCGGTGGTGTCACGTGCTCGTCTCGGTGTCCGTCGTCGCTACCGCGACGACGTCCGCCTCGACTCGCGTAACACTAAGATAGCCAGGGTGGCAGTGGTGTCACGTGCTCGTCTAGGCGTCTGTCGTCGCTACCGCGACGACGTCCGCCTCGACTCGCGTAACCCTAGGATAAACAGGGTGGCGGTGGTGTCACGTGCTCGTCTCGGCGTCCGTCGTCGCTACCGCGACGACGTCCGCCTCGACTCGCATAACCCTAAGTTAGACAGGGTGGCGGTGGTGTCACGTGCTCGTCTCGGCGTCCGCCGACGCTACCGCGACGACGTCCGCCTCGACTCGCCTAACCCTAAGATAGACAGGGTGGCAGTGGTGTCACGTGCTCGTCTCGGCGTCCGTCGTCGCTACCGCGACGACGTCCGCCTTGACTCGCGTAAACCTAAGATAGACAGGGTGGCGGTGTTGTCACGTGCTCGTCTCGGCGTCCGTCGTCGCTACCGCGACGACGTCCGCCTCGACTCGCTTAACCCTAAGTTATACAGGGTAGCGGAGGTGTCACGTGCTCGTCTCGGCGTCCGTCGTCGCTACCGCGACGACGTCCGCCTCGACTCGCGTAACGCTAAGATAGACAGGGTGGCGGTGGTGTCACGTGCTCGTCTCGTCGTCCGTCGTCGCTACCGCGACGACGTTCGCCTCGACTCGCGTAACGCTAAGATAGATAGGGTGGCGGTGGTGTCACGTGCTCATCTCGGCGTCCGTCGTCGCTACCGCAAAGACGTCCGCCTCGACTCGCGTAACCCTAAGTTAGACAGGGTGGCAGTGGTGTCACGTGCTCGTTTCGACGTCTGCCTCGACTCGCGTAACCCTAAGTTAGACAGGGTGGCGGTGGTGTCACGTGCTCGTCTCGGCGTCGGTCGTCGCTACCGCGACGACGTCCGCCTCGACTCGCTAACCCTAAGTTAAATAGGGTGGCGGTGAAGTCACGTGCTCGTCTCGGCATCCGTCATCGCTACCGCGACGACGTCAGCCTCGACTCGCGTAACCCTAATTTAGACAGGGTGGCGGTGGTGTCACGTGCTCGTCTCGGCGTCCGTCGTCGCTACCGCGACGACGTCCGCCTCGACACGCGTAACCCTAAGTTAGACAGGGTGGCGGTGGTGTCGCGTGCTCGTCTCGGCGTCCGTCGTCGCTACCGCGACGACGTCCGCCTCGACTCGCGTAACCCTAAGATAGACAGGGTGGCGGTGGTGTCACGTGCTGGTCTCGGTGTCCGTCGTCGCTACCGCGACGACGTCCGCCTCGACTAGCGTAACCCTAGGATAAACAGGGTTTCGGTGGTGTCACGTGCTCGTCTCGGCGTCCGTCGTCGCTACCGCGATGACGTCCGCCTCGACTTGCGTAACCCTAAGTTAGACAGGGTGGCAGTGGTGTCACGTGCTCGTCTCGGCATCCGTCGTCGCTACCGCGATGACGTCTGCCTCGACTCGCGTAACCCTAAGTTAGCCAGGGTGGCAGTGTTGTCACGTGCTCGTCTCGGCGTCCGTCGTCGCTACGGCGACGACGTCCGCCTCGACTCGCGTAACCCTAAGATAGACAGGGTGGCAGTGGTGTCACGTGCTCGTCTCGGCGTCCATCGTCGCTACCGCAAAGACGTCCGCCTCGACTCGCGTAACCCTAAGTTAGACAGGGTGGCAGTGGTGTCACGTGCTCGTTTCGACGTCTGCCTCGACTCGCGTAACCCTAAGTTAGACAGGGTGGTGGTGGTGTCACGTGCTCGTCTCGGCGTCCGTCGTCGCTACCGCAAAGACGTCCGCCTCGACTCGCGTAACCCTAATTTAGACAGGGTGGCGGTGGTGTCAGGTGCTCGTCTCGGCGTCCGTCGTCGCTACCGCGACGACGTCCGCCTCGACACGCGTAACCCTAAGTTAGACAGGGTGGCGGTGGTGTCGCGTGCTCGTCTCGGCGTCCGTCGTCGTTACCGCGACGATGTCCGCCTCGACTCGCGTAACCCTAAGATAGACAAGGTGGCGGTGGTGTCACGTGCTGGTCTCGGTGTCCGTCATCTCTACCGCGACGACGTCCGCCTCGACTAGCGTAACCCTAGGATAAACAGGGTTTCGGTGGTGTCACGTGCTCGTCTCGGCGTCCGTCGTCGCTACCGCGATGACGTCCGCCTCGACTTGCGTAACCCTAAGTTAGACAGGGTGGCAGTGGTGTCACGTGCTCGTCTCGGCATCCGTCGTCGCTACCGCGACGACGTCTGCCTCGACTCGCGTAACCCTAAGTTAGCCAGGGTGGCAGTGTTGTCACGTGCTCGTCTCGGCGTCCGTCGTCGCTACCGCGACGACGTCCGCCTCGACTCGCGTAACCCTAAGATAGACAGGGTGGCAGTGGTGTCACGTGCTCGTTTCGATGTCTGCCTCGACTCGCGTAACCCTAAGTTAGACAGGGTGGCGGTGGTGTCACGAGCTCGTCTCGGCGTCCGTCGTCGCTACCGCGATGACGTCCGCCTCGACTCGCGTAACGCTAAGATATACAGGGTGGCGGTGGTGTCACGTGCTCGCCTCCGCATCCGTCATCGCTACCGCGACGACGTCAGCCTCGACTCGCGTAACCCTAATTTAGACAGGATGGCGGTGGTGTCACGTGCTCGTCTCGGCGTCCATCGTCGCTACCGCGACGACGTCCGCCTCGACACGCGTAACCCTAAGTTAGACAGGGTGGCGGTGGTGTCGCGTGCTCGTCTCGGTGTCCGTCGTCGCTACCGCGACGACGTCCGCCTCGACTCGCGTAACACTAAGATAGCCAGGGTGGCAGTGGTGTCACGTGCTCGTCTAGGCGTCTGTCGTCGCTACCGCGACGACGTCCGCCTCGACTCGCGTAACCCTAGGATAAACAGGGTGGCGGTGGTCTCACGTGCTCGTCTCGGCGTCCGTCGTCGCTACCGCGACGACGTCCGCCTCGACTCGCATAACCCTAAGTTAGACAGGGTGGCGGTGGTGTCATGTGCTCGTCTCGGCGTCCGCCGACGCTACCGCGACGACGTCCGCCTCGACTCGCCTAACCCTAAGATAGACAGGGTGGCAGTGGTGTCACGTGCTCGTCTCGGCGTCCGTCGTCGCTACCGCGACGACGTCCGCCTTGACTCGCGTAAACCTAAGATAGACAGGGTGGCGGTGTTGTCACGTGCTCGTCTCGGCGTCCGTCGTCGCTACCGCGACGACGTCCGCCTCGACTCGCTTAACCCTAAGTTATACAGGGTAGCGGTGGTGTCACGTGCTCGTCTCGGCGTCCGTCGTCGCTACCGCGACGACGTCCGCCTCGACTCGCGTAACACTAAGATAGCCAGGGTGGCAGTGGTGTCACGTGCTCGTCTAGGCGTCTGTCGTCGCTACCGCGACGACGTCCGCCTCGACTCGCGTAACCCTAGGATAAACAGGGTGGCGGTGGTGTCACGTGCTCGTCTCGGCGTCCGTCGTCGCTACCGCGACGACGTCCGCCTCGACTCGCATAACCCTAAGTTAGACAGGGTGGCGGTGGTGTCACGTGCTCGTCTCGGCGTCCGCCGACGCTACCGCGACGACGTCCGCCTCGACTCGCCTAACCCTAAGATAGACAGGGTGGCAGTGGTGTCACGTGCTCGTCTCGGCGTCCGTCGTCGCTACCGCGACGACGTCCGCCTTGACTCGCGTAAACCTAAGATAGACAGGGTGGCGGTGTTGTCACGTGCTCGTCTCGGCGTCCGTCGTCGCTACCGCGACGACGTCCGCCTCGACTCGCTTAACCCTAAGTTATACAGGGTAGCGGTGGTGTCACGTGCTCGTCTCGGCGTCCGTCGTCGCTACCGCGACGACGTCCGCCTCGACTCGCGTAACGCTAAGATAGACAGGGTGGCGGTGGTGTCACGTGCTCGTCTCGTCGTCCGTCGTCGCTACCGCGACGACGTTCGCCTCGACTCGCGTAACGCTAAGATAGATAGGGTGGCGGTGGTGTCACGTGCTCATCTCGGCGTCCGTCGTCGCTACCGCAAAGACGTCCGCCTCGACTCGCGTAACCCTAAGTTAGACAGGGTGGCAGTGGTGTCACGTGCTCGTTTCGACGTCTGCCTCGACTCGCGTAACCCTAAGTTAGACAGGGTGGCGGTGGTGTCACGTGCTCGTCTCGGCGTCGGTCGTCGCTACCGCGACAACGTCCGCCTCGACTCGCTAACCCTAAGTTAAATAGGGTGGCGGTGAAGTCACGTGCTCGTCTCGGCATCCGTCATCGCTACCGCGACGACGTCAGCCTCGACTCGCGTAACCCTAATTTAGACAGGGTGGCGGTGGTGTCACGTGCTCGTCTCGGCGTCCGTCGTCGCTACCGCGACGACGTCCGCCTCGACACGCGTAACCCTAAGTTAGACAGGGTGGCGGTGGTGTCGCGTGCTCGTCTCGGCGTCCGTCGTCGCTACCGCGACGACATCCGCCTCGACTCGCGTAACCCTAAGATAGACAGGGTGGCGGTGGTGTCACGTGCTGGTCTCGGTGTCCGTCGTCGCTACCGCGACGACGTCCGCCTCGACTAGCGTAACCCTAGGATAAACAGGGTTTCGGTGGTGTCACGTGCTCGTCTCGGCGTCCGTCGTCGCTACCGCGATGACGTCCGCCTCGACTTGCGTAACCCTAAGTTAGACAGGGTGGCAGTGGTGTCACGTGCTCGTCTCGGCATCCGTCGTCGCTACCGCGATGACGTCTGCCTCGACTCGCGTAACCCTAAGTTAGCCAGGGTGGCAGTGTTGTCACGTGCTCGTCTCGGCGTCCGTCGTCGCTACGGCGACGACGTCCGCCTCGACTCGCGTAACCCTAAGATAGACAGGGTGGCAGTGGTGTCACGTGCTCGTCTCGGCGTCCGTCGTCGCTACCGCAAAGACGTCCGCCTCGACTCGCGTAACCCTAAGTTAGACAGGGTGGCAGTGGTGTCACGTGCTCGTTTCGACGTCTGCCTCGACTCGCGTAACCCTAAGTTAGACAGGGTGGTGGTGGTGTCACGTGCTCGTCTCGGCGTCCGTCGTCGCTACCGCAAAGACGTCCGCCTCGACTCGCGTAACCCTAATTTAGACAGGGTGGCGGTGGTGTCACGTGCTCGTCTCGGCGTCCGTCGTCGCTACCGCGACGACGTCCGCCTCGACACGCGTAACCCTAAGTTAGACAGGGTGGCGGTGGTGTCGCGTGCTCGTCTCGGCGTCCGTCGTCGTTACCGCGACGACGTCCGCCTCGACTCGCGTAACCCTAAGATAGACAGGGTGGCGGTGGTGTCACGTGCTGGTCTCGGTGTCCGTCGTCTCTACCGCGACGACGTCCGCCTCGACTAGCGTAACCCTAGGATAAACAGGGTTTCGGTGGTGTCACGTGCTCGTCTCGGCGTCCGTCGTCGCTACCGCGATGACGTCCGCCTCGACTTGCGTAACCCTAAGTTAGACAGGGTGGCAGTGGTGTCACGTGCTCGTCTCGGCATCCGTCGTCGCTACCGCGACGACGTCTGCCTCGACTCGCGTAACCCTAAGTTAGCCAGGGTGGCAGTGTTGTCACGTGCTCGTCTCGGCGTCCGTCGTCGCTACCGCGACGACGTCCGCCTCGACTCGCGTAACCCTAAGATAGACAGGGTGGCAGTGGTGTCACGTGCTCGTTTCGATGTCTGCCTCGACTCGCGTAACCCTAAGTTAGACAGGGTGGCGGTGGTGTCACGAGCTCGTCTCGGCGTCCGTCGTCGCTACCGCGATGACGTCCGCCTCGACTCGCGTAACGCTAAGATATACAGGGTGGCGGTGGTGTCACGTGCTCGCCTCAGCATCCGTCATCGCTACCGCGACGACGTCAGCCTCGACTCGCGTAACCCTAATTTAGACAGGGTGGCGGTGGTGTCACGTGCTCGTCTCGGCGTCCATCGTCGCTACCGCGACGACGTCCGCCTCGACACGCGTAACCCTAAGTTAGACAGGGTGGCGGTGGTGTTGCGTGCTTGTCTCGGCGTCCGTCGTCGCTACCGCGACGACGTCCGCCTCGACTCGCGTAACCCTAAGATAGACAGGGTGGCGGTGGTGTCACGTGCTCGTCTCGGTGTCCGTCGTCGCTACCGCGACGACGTCCGCCTCGACTCGCGTAACACTAAGATAGCCAGGGTGGCAGTGGTGTCACGTGCTCGTCTAGGCGTCTGTCGTCGCTACCGCGACAACGTCCGCCTCGACTCGCGTAACCCTAGGATAAACAGGGTGGCGGTGGTGTCACGTGCTCGTCTCGGCGTCCGTCGTCGCTACCGCGACGACGTCCGCCTCGACTCGCATAACCCTAAGTTAGACAGGGTGGCGGTGGTGTCACGTGCTCGTCTCGGCGTCCGCCGACGCTACCGCGACGACGTCTGCCTCGACTCGCCTAACCCTAAGATAGACAGGGTGGCAGTGGTGTCACGTGCTCGTCTCGGCGTCCGTCGTCGCTACTGCGACGACGTCCGCCTTGACTCGCGTAAACCTAAGATAGACAGGGTGGCGGTGTTGTCACGTGCTCGTCTCGGCGTCCGTCGTCGCTACCGCGACGACGTCCGCCTCGACTCGCTTAACCCTAAGTTATACAGGGTAGCGGTGGTGTCACGTGCTCGTCTCGGCGTCCGTCGTCGCTACCGCGACGACGTCCGCCTCGACTCGCGTAACACTAAGATAGCCAGGGTGGCAGTGGTGTCACGTGCTCGTCTAGGCGTCTGTCGTCGCTACCGCGACGACGTCCGCCTCGACTCGCGTAACCCTAGGATAAACAGGGTGGCGGTGGTGTCACGTGCTCGTCTCGGCGTCCGTCGTCGCTACCGCGACGACGTCCGCCTCGACTCGCATAACCCTAAGTTAGACAGGGTGGCGGTGGTGTCACGTGCTCGTCTCGGCGTCCGCCGACGCTACCGCGACGACGTCCGCCTCGACTCGCCTAACCCTAAGATAGACAGGGTGGCAGTGGTGTCACGTGCTCGTCTCGGCGTCCGTCGTCGCTACCGCGACGACGTCCGCCTTGACTCGCGTAAACCTAAGATAGACAGGGTGGCGGTGTTGTCCCGTGCTCGTCTCGGCGTCCGTCGTCGCTACCGCGACGACGTCCGCCTCGACTCGCTTAACCCTAAGTTATACAGGGTAGCGGTGGTTTCACGTGCTCGTCTCGGCGTCCGTCGTCGCTACCGCGACGACGTCCGCCTCGACTCGCGTAACGCTAAGATAGACAGGGTGGCGGTGGTGTCACGTGCTCGTCTCGTCGTCCGTCGTCGCTACCGCGACGACGTTCGCCTCGACTCGCGTAACGCTAAGATAGATAGGGTGGCGGTGGTGTCACGTGCTCATCTCGGCGTCCGTCGTCGCTACCGCAAAGACGTCCGCCTCGACTCGCGTAACCCTAAGTTAGACAGGGTGGCAGTGGTGTCACGTGCTCGTTTCGACGTCTGCCTCGACTCGCGTAACCCTAAGTTAGACAGGGTGGCGGTGGTGTCACGTGCTCGTCTCGGCGTCGGTCGTCGCTACCGCGACGACGTCCGCCTCGACTCGCTAACCCTAAGTTAAATAGGGTGGCGGTGAAGTCACGTGCTCGTCTCGGCATCCGTCATCGCTACCGCGACGACGTCAGCCTCGACTCGCGTAACCCTAATTTAGACAGGGTGGCGGTGGTGTCACGTGCTCGTCTCAGCGTCCGTCGTCGCTACCGCGACGACGTCCGCCTCGACACGCGTAACCCTAAGTTAGACAGGGTGGCGGTGGTGTCGCGTGCTCGTCTCGGCGTCCGTCGTCGCTACCGCGACGACGTCCGCCTCGACTCGCGTAACCCTAAGATAGACAGGGTGGCGGTGGTGTCACGTGCTGGTCTCGGTGTCCGTCGTCGCTACCGCGACGACGTCCACCTCGACTAGCGTAACCCTAGGATAAACAGGGTTTCGGTGGTGTCACGTGCTCGTCTCGGCGTCCGTCGTCGCTACCGCGATGACGTCCGCCTCGACTTGCGTAACCCTAAGTTAGACAGGGTGGCAGTGGTGTCACGTGCTCGTCTCGGCATCCGTCGTCGCTACCGCGATGACGTCTGCCTCGACTCGCGTAACCCTAAGTTAGCCAGGGTGGCAGTGTTGTCACGTGCTCGTCTCGGCGTCCGTCGTCGCTACGGCGACGACGTCCGCCTCGACTCGCGTAACCCTAAGATAGACAGGGTGGCAGTGGTGTCACGTGCTCGTCTCGGCGTCCGTCGTCGCTACCGCAAAGACGTCCGCCTCGACTCGCGTAACCCTAAGTTAGACAGGGTGGCAGTGGTGTCACGTGCTCGTTTCGACGTCTGCCTCGACTCGCGTAACCCTAAGTTAGACAGGGTGGTGGTGGTGTCACGTGCTCGTCTCGGCGTCCGTCGTCGCTACCGCAAAGACGTCCGCCTCGACTCGCGTAACCCTAATTTAGACAGGGTGGCGGTGGTGTCACGTGCTCGTCTCGGCGTCCGTCGTCGCTACCGCGACGACGTCCGCCTCGACACGCGTAACCCTAAGTTAGACAGGGTGGCGGTGGTGTCGCGTGCTCGTCTCGGCGTCCGTCGTCGTTACCGCGACGACGTCCGCCTCGACTCGCGTAACCCTAAGATAGACAGGGTGGCGGTGGTGTCACGTGCTGGTCTCGGTGTCCGTCGTCTCTACCGCGACGACGTCCGCCTCGACTAGCGTAACCCTAGGATAAACAGGGTTTCGGTGGTGTCACGTGCTCGTCTCGGCGTCCGTCGTCGCTACCGCGATGACGTCCGCCTCGACTTGCGTAACCCTAAGTTAGACAGGGTGGCAGTGGTGTCACGTGCTCGTCTCGGC
Organism: Elymus sibiricus; assembly: GCA_039707655.1. Taxonomy (NCBI): domain Eukaryota; kingdom Viridiplantae; phylum Streptophyta; class Magnoliopsida; order Poales; family Poaceae; genus Elymus; species Elymus sibiricus. Next base: position 191,876,989 of record CM077676.1, on the reverse strand, counting down.
ATCCGTCGTCGCTACCGCGACGACGTCTGCCTCGACTCGCGTAACCCTAAGTTAGCCAGGGTGGCAGTGTTGTCACGTGCTCGTCTCGGCGTCCGTCGTCGCTACCGCGACGACGTCCGCCTCGACTCGCGTAACCCTAAGATAGACAGGGTGGCAGTGGTGTCACGTGCTCGTTTCGATGTCTGCCTCGACTCGCGTAACCCTAAGTTAGACAGGGTGGCGGTGGTGTCACGAGCTCGTCTCGGCGTCCGTCGTCGCTACCGCGATGACGTCCGCCTCGACTCGCGTAACGCTAAGATATACAGGGTGGCGGTGGTGTCACGTGCTCGCCTCAGCATCCGTCATCGCTACCGCGACGACGTCAGCCTCGACTCGCGTAACCCTAATTTAGACAGGGTGGCGGTGGTGTCACGTGCTCGTCTCGGCGTCCATCGTCGCTACCGCGACGACGTCCGCCTCGACACGCGTAACCCTAAGTTAGACAGGGTGGCGGTGGTGTTGCGTGCTTGTCTCGGCGTCCGTCGTCGCTACCGCGACGACGTCCGCCTCGACTCGCGTAACCCTAAGATAGACAGGGTGGCGGTGGTGTCACGTGCTCGTCTCGGTGTCCGTCGTCGCTACCGCGACGACGTCCGCCTCGACTCGCGTAACACTAAGATAGCCAGGGTGGCAGTGGTGTCACGTGCTCGTCTAGGCGTCTGTCGTCGCTACCGCGACGACGTCCGCCTCGACTCGCGTAACCCTAGGATAAACAGGGTGGCGGTGGTGTCACGTGCTCGTCTCGGCGTCCGTCGTCGCTACCGCGACGACGTCCGCCTCGACTCGCATAACCCTAAGTTAGACAGGGTGGCGGTGGTGTCACGTGCTCGTCTCGGCGTCCGCCGACGCTACCGCGACGACGTCCGCCTCGACTCGCCTAACCCTAAGATAGACAGGGTGGCAGTGGTGTCACGTGCTCGTCTCGGCGTCCGTCGTCGCTACCGCGACGACGTCCGCCTTGACTCGCGTAAACCTAAGATAGACAGGGTGGCGGTGTTGTCACGTGCTCGTCTCGGCGTCCGTCGTCGCTACCGCGACGACGTCCGCCTCGACTCGCTTAACCCTAAGTTATACAGGGTAGCGGTGGTGTCACGTGCTCGTCTCGGCGTCCGTCGTCGCTACCGCGACGACGTCCGCCTCGACTCGCGTAACGCTAAGATAGACAGGGTGGCGGTGGTGTCACGTGCTCGTCTCGTCGTCCGTCGTCGCTACCGCGACGACGTTCGCCTCGACTCGCGTAACGCTAAGATAGATAGGGTGGCGGTGGTGTCACGTGCTCATCTCGGCGTCCGTCGTCGCTACCGCAAAGACGTCCGCCTCGACTCGCGTAACCCTAAGTTAGACAGGGTGGCAGTGGTGTCACGTGCTCGTTTCGACGTCTGCCTCGACTCGCGTAACCCTAAGTTAGACAGGGTGGCGGTGGTGTCACGTGCTCGTCTCGGCGTCGGTCGTCGCTACCGCGACGACGTCCGCCTCGACTCGCTAACCCTAAGTTAAATAGGGTGGCGGTGAAGTCACGTGCTCGTCTCGGCATCCGTCATCGCTACCGCGACGACGTCAGCCTCGACTCGCGTAACCCTAATTTAGACAAGGTGGCGGTGGTGTCACGTGCTCGTCTCGGCGTCCGTCGTCGCTACCGCGACGACGTCCGCCTCGACACGCGTAACCCTAAGTTAGACAGGGTGGCGGTGGTGTCACGTGCTCGTCTCGGCGTCCGTCGTCGCTACCGCGACGACGTCCGCCTCGACTCGCGTAACCCTAAGATAGACAGGGTGGCGGTGGTGTCACGTGCTGGTCTCGGTGTCCGTCGTCGCTACCGCGACGACGTCCGCCTCGACTAGCGTAACCCTAGGATAAACAGGGTTTCGGTGGTGTCACGTGCTCGTCTCGGCGTCCGTCGTCGCTACCGCGATGACGTCCGCCTCGACTTGCGTAACCCTAAGTTAGACAGGGTGGCAGTGGTGTCACGTGCTCGTCTCGGCATCCGTCGTCGCTACCGCGATGACGTCTTCCTCGACTCGCGTAACCCTAAGTTAGCCAGGGTGGCAGTGTTGTCACGTGCTCGTCTCGGCGTCCGTCGTCGCTACCGCGACGACGTCCGCCTCGACTCGCGTAACCCTAAGATAGACAGGGTGGCAGTGGTGTCACGTGCTCGTCTCGGCGTCCGTCGTCGCTACCGCAAAGACGTCCGCCTCGACTCGCGTAACCCTAAGTTAGACAGGGTGGCAGTGGTGTCACGTGCTCGTTTCGACGTCTGCCTCGACTCGCGTAACCCTAAGTTAGACAGGGTGGTGGTGGTGTCACGTGCTCGTCTCGGCGTCCGTCGTCGCTACCGCGACGACGTCCGCCTCGACTCGTGTAACGCTAAGATATACAGGGTGGCGGTGGTGTCACGTGCTCCCCTCGGCATCCGTCATCGCTACCGCGACGACGTCAGCCTCGACTCGCGTATCCCTAATTTAGACTGGGTGGCGGTGGTGTCACGTGCTCGTCTCGGCGTCCGTCGTCGCTACCGCGACGACGTCCGCCTCGACACGCGTAACCCTAAGTTAGACAGGGTGGCCGTGGTGTCGCGTGCTTGTCTCGGCGTCCGTCGTCGCTACCGCGACGACGTCCGCCTCGACTCGCGTAACCCTAAGATAGACAGGGTGGCGGTGGTGTCACGTGCTCGTCTCGGTGTCCGTCGTCGCTACCGCGACGACGTCCGCCTCGACTCGCGTAACACTAAGATAGCCAGGGTGGCAGTGGTGTCACGTGCTCGTCTAGGCGTCTGTCGTCGCTACCGCGACGACGTCCGCCTCGACTCGCGTAACCCTAGGATAAACAGGGTGGCGGTGGTGTCACGTGCTCGTCTCGGCGTCCGTCGTCGCTACCGCGACGACGTCCGCCTCGACTCGCATAACCCTAAGTTAGACAGGGTGGCGGTGGTGTCACGTGCTCGTGTCGGCGTCCGCCGTCGCTACCGCGACGACGTCCGCCTCGACTCGCCTAACCCTAAGATAGACAGGGTGGCAGTGGTGTCACGTGCTCGTCTCGGCGTCCGTCGTCGCTACCGCGACGACGTCCGCCTTGACTCGCGTAAACCTAAGATAGACAGGGTGGCGGTGTTGTCACGTGCTCGTCTCGGCGTCCGTCGTCGCTACCGCGACGACGTCCGCCTCGACTCGCTTAACCCTAAGTTATACAGGGTAGCGGTGGTGTCACGTGCTCGTCTCGGCGTCCGTCGTCGCTACCGCGACGACGTCCGCCTCGACTCGCGTAACGCTAAGATAGACAGGGTGGCGGTGGTGTCACGTGCTCGTCTCGGCGTCCGTCGTCGCTACCGCGACGACGTTCGCCTCGACTCGCGTAACGCTAAGATAGACAGGGTGGCGGTGGTGTCACGTGCTCATCTCGGCGTCCGTCGTCGCTACCGCAAAGACGTCCGCCTCGACTCGCGTAACCCTAAGTTAGACAGGGTGGCAGTGGTGTCACGTGCTCGTTTCGACGTCTGCCTCGACTCGCGTAACCCTAAGTTAGACAAGGTGGCGGTGGTGTCACGTGCTCGTCTTGGCGTCGGTCGTCGCTACCGCGACGACGTCCGCCTCGACTCGCTAACCCTAAGTTAAATAGGGTGGCGGTGAAGTCACGTGCTCGTCTCGGCATCCGTCATCGCTACCGCGACGACGTCAGCCTCGACTCGCGTAACCCTAATTTAGACAGGGTGGCGGTGGTGTCACGTGCTCGTCTCGGCGTCCGTCGTCGCTACCGCGACGACGTCCGCCTCGACACGCGTAACCCTAAGTTAGACAGGGTGGCGGTGGTGTCGCGTGCTCGTCTCGGCGTCCGTCGTCGCTACCGCGACGACATCCGCCTCGACTCGCGTAACCCTAAGATAGACAGGGTGGCGGTGGTGTCACGTGCTGGTCTCGGTGTCCGTCGTCGCTACCGCGACGACGTCCGCCTCGACTAGCGTAACCCTAGGATAAACAGGGTTTCGGTGGTGTCACGTGCTTGTCTCGGCGTCCGTCGTCGCTACCGCGATGACGTCCGCCTCGACTTGCGTAACCCTAAGTTAGACAGGGTGGCAGTGGTGTCACGTGCTCGTCTCGGCATCCGTCGTCGCTACGGCGACGACGTCTGCCTCGACTCGCGTAACCCTAAGTGAGCCAGGGTGGCAGTGTTGTCACGTGCTCGTCTCGGCGTCCGTCGTCGCTACCGCGACGACGTCCGCCTCGACTCGCGTAACCCTAAGATAGACAGGGTGGCAGTGGTGTCACGTGCTCGTCTCGGCGTCCGTCGTCGCTACCGCAAAGACGTCCGCCTCGACTCGCGTAACCCTAAGTTAGACAGGGTGGCAGTGGTGTCACGTGCTCGTTTCGACGTCTGCCTCGACTCGCGTAACCCTAAGTTAGACAGGGTGGCGTTGGTGTCACGTGCTCGTCTCGGCGTCCGTCGTCGCTACCGCGACGACGTCCGCCTCGACTCGCGTAACGCTAAGATATACAGGGTGGCGGTGGTGTCACGTGCTCCCCTCGGCATCCGTCATCGCTACCGCGACGACGTCAGCCTCGACTCGCGTATCCCTAATTTAGACAGGGTGGCGGTGGTGTCACGTGCTCGTCTCGGCGTCCATCGTCGCTACCGCGACGACGTCCGCCTCGACACGCGTAACCCTAAGTTAGACAGGGTGGCGGTGGTGTCGCGTGCTTGTCTCGGCGTCCGTCGTCGCTACCGCGACGACGTCCGCCTCGACTCGCGTAACCCTAAGATAGACAGGGTGGCGGTGGTGTCACGTGCTCGTCTCGGTGTCTGTCGTCGCTACCGCGACGACGTCCGCCTCGACTCGCGTAACACTAAGATAGCCAGGGTGGCAGTGGTGTCACGTGCTCGTCTAGGCGTCTGTCGTCGCTACCGCGACGACGTCCGCCTCGACTCGCGTAACCCTAGGATAAACAGGGTGGCGGTGGTGTCACGTGCTCGTCTCGGCGTCCGTCGTCGCTACCGCGACGACGTCCGCCTCGACTCGCATAACCCTAAGTTAGACAGGGTGGCGGTGGTGTCACGTGCTCGTCTCGGCGTCCGCCGTCGCTACCGCGACGACGTCCGCCTCGACTCGCCTAACCCTAAGATAGACAGGGTGGCAGTGGTGTCACGTGCTCGTCTCGGCGTCCGTCGTCGCTACCGCGACGACGTCCGCCTTGACTCGCGTAAACCTAAGATAGACAGGGTGGCGGTGTTGTCACGTGCTCGTCTCGGCATCCGTCGTCGCTACCGCGACGACGTCTGCCTCGACTCGCGTAACCCTAAGTTAGCCAGGGTGGCAGTGTTGTCACGTGCTCGTCTCGGCGTCCGTCGTCGCTACCGCGACGACGTCCGCCTCGACTCGCTTAACCCTAAGTTATACAGGGTAGCGGTGGTGTCACGTGCTCGTCTCGGCGTCGGTCGTCGCTACCGCGACGACGTCCGCCTCGACTCGCGTAACGCTAAGATAGACAGGGTGGCGGTGGTGTCACGTGCTCGTCTCGGCGTCCGTCGTCGCTACCGCGACGACGTTCGCCTCGACTCGCGTAACGCTAAGATAGATAGGGTGGCGGTGGTGTCACGTGCTCATCTCGGCGTCCGTCGTCGCTACCGCAAAGACGTCCGCCTCGACTCGCGTAACCCTAAGTTAGACAGGGTGGCAGTGGTGTCACGTGCTCGTTTCGACGTCTGCCTCGACTCGCGTAACCCTAAGTTAGACAAGGTGGCGGTGGTGTCACGTGCTCGTCTTGGCGTCGGTCGTCGCTACCGCGACGACGTCCGCCTCGACTCGCTAACCCTAAGTTAAATAGGGTGGCGGTGAAGTCACGTGCTCGTCTCGGCATCCGTCATCGCTACCGCGACGACGTCAGCCTCGACTCGCGTAACCCTAATTTAGACAGGGTGGCGGTGGTGTCACGTGCTCGTCTCGGCGTCCGTCGTCGCTACCGCGACGACGTCCGCCTCGACACGCGTAACCCTAAGTTAGACAGGGTGGCGGTGGTGTCGCGTGCTCGTCTCGGCGTCCGTCGTCGCTACCGCGACGACATCCGCCTCGACTCGCGTAACCCTAAGATAGACAGGGTGGCGGTGGTGTCACGTGCTGGTCTCGGTGTCCGTCGTCGCTACCGCGACGACGTCCGCCTCGACTAGCGTAACCCTAGGATAAACAGGGTTTCGGTGGTGTCACGTGCTTGTCTCGGCGTCCGTCGTCGCTACCGCGATGACGTCCGCCTCGACTTGCGTAACCCTAAGTTAGACAGGGTGGCAGTGGTGTCACGTGCTCGTCTCGGCATCCGTCGTCGCTACGGCGACGACGTCTGCCTCGACTCGCGTAACCCTAAGTGAGCCAGGGTGGCAGTGTTGTCACGTGCTCGTCTCGGCGTCCGTCGTCGCTACCGCGACGACGTCCGCCTCGACTCGCGTAACCCTAAGATAGACAGGGTGGCAGTGGTGTCACGTGCTCGTCTCGGCGTCCGTCGTCGCTACCGCAAAGACGTCCGCCTCGACTCGCGTAACCCTAAGTTAGACAGGGTGGCAGTGGTGTCACGTGCTCGTTTCGACGTCTGCCTCGACTCGCGTAACCCTAAGTTAGACAGGGTGGCGTTGGTGTCACGTGCTCGTCTCGGCGTCCGTCGTCGCTACCGCGATGACATCCGCCTCGACTCGCGTAACGCTAAGATATACAGGGTGGCGGTGGTGTCACGTGCTCGCCTCGGCATCCGTCATCGCTACCGCGACGACGTCAGCCTCGACTCGCGTAACCCTAATTTAGACAGGGTGGCGGTGGTGTCACGTGCTCGTCTCGGCGTCCATCGTCGCTACCGCGACGACGTCCGCCTCGACACGCGTAACCCTAAGTTAGACAGGGTGGCGGTGGTGTCGCGTGCTTGTCTCGGCGTCCGTCGTCGCTACCGCGACGACGTCCGCCTCGACTCGCGTAACCCTAAGATAGACAGGGTGGCGGTGGTGTCACGTGCTCGTCTCGGTGTCTGTCGTCGCTACCGCGACGACGTCCGCCTCGACTCGCGTAACACTAAGATAGCCAGGGTGGCAGTGGTGTCACGTGCTCGTCTAGGCGTCTGTCGTCGCTACCGCGACGACGTCCGCCTCGACTCGCGTAACCCTAGGATAAACAGGGTGGCGGTGGTGTCACGTGCTCGTCTCGGCGTCCGTCGTCGCTACCGCGACGACGTCCGCCTCGACTCGCATAACCCTAAGTTAGACAGGGTGGCGGTGGTGTCACGTGCTCGTCTCGGCGTCCGCCGTCGCTACCGCGACGACGTCCGCCTCGACTCGCCTAACCCTAAGATAGACAGGGTGGCAGTGGTGTCACGTGCTCGTCTCGGCGTCCGTCGTCGCTACCGCGACGACGTCCGCCTTGACTCGCGTAAACCTAAGATAGACAGGGTGGCGGTGTTGTCACGTGCTCGTCTCGGCGTCCGTCGTCGCTACCGCGACGACGTCCGCCTCGACTCGCTTAACCCTAAGTTATACAGGGTAGCGGTGGTGTCACGTGCTCGTCTCGGCGTCGGTCGTCGCTACCGCGACGACGTCCGCCTCGACTCGCGTAACGCTAAGATAGACAGGGTGGCGGTGGTGTCACGTGCTCGTCTCGGCGTCCGTCGTCGCTACCGCGACGACGTTCGCCTCGACTCGCGTAACGCTAAGATAGATAGGGTGGCGGTGGTGTCACGTGCTCATCTCGGCGTCCGTCGTCGCTACCGCAAAGACGTCCGCCTCGACTCGCGTAACCCTAAGTTAGACAGGGTGGCAGTGGTGTCACGTGCTCGTTTCGACGTCAGCCTCGACTCGCGTAACCCTAAGTTAGACAGGGTGGCGGTGGTGTCACGTGCTCGTCTCGGCGTCGGTCGTCGCTACCGCGACGACGTCCGCCTCGACTCGCTAACCCTAAGTTAAATAGGGTGGCGGTGAAGTCACGTGCTCGTCTCGGCATCCGTCATCGCTACCGCGACGACGTCAGCCTCGACTCGCGTAACCCTAATTTAGACAGGGTGGCGGTGGTGTCACGTGCTCGTCTCGTCGTCCGTCGTCGCTACCGCGACGACGTCCGCCTCGACACGCGTAACCCTAAGTTAGACAGGGTGGCGGTGGTGTCGCGTGCTCGTCTCGGCGTCCGTCGTCGCTACCGCGACGACGTCCGCCTCGACTCGCGTAACCCTAAGATAGACAGGGTGGCGGTGGTGTCACGTGCTGGTCTCGGTGTCCGTCGTCGCTACCGCGACGACGTCCGCCTCGACTAGCGTAACCCTAGGATAAACAGGGTTTCGGTGGTGTCACGTGCTCGTCTCGGCGTCCGTCGTCGCTACCGCGATGACGTCCGCCTCGACTTGCGTAACCCTAAGTTAGACAGGGTGGCAGTGGTGTCACGTGCTCGTCTCGGCATCCGTCGTCGCTACCGCGACGACGTCTGTCTCGACTCGCGTAACCCTAAGTTAGCCAGGGTGGCAGTGTTGTCACGTGCTCGTCTCGGCGTCCGTCGTCGCTACCGCGACGACGTCCGCCTCGACTCGCGTAACCCTAAGATAGACAGGGTGGCAGTGGTGTCACGTGCTCGTCTCGGCGTCCGTCGTCGCTACCGCAAAGACGTCCGCCTCGACTCGCCTAACCCTAAGATAGACAAGGTGGCAGTGGTGTCACGTGCTCGTCTCGGCGTCCGTTGTCGCTACCGCGATGACGTCCGCCTCGACTCGCGTAACCCTAGGATGGACAGGGTGGCAGTGGTGTCACGTGCTCGTCTCGGCGTCCGTCGTCGCTACCGCGACGACGTCTGCCTTGACTCGCGTAACCCTAAGATAAACAGGGTGGCGGTGTTGTCCCGTGCTCGTCTCGGCGTCCGTCGTCGCTACCGCGACGACGTCCGCCTCGACTCGCGTAACCCAAAGTTAGACAGGGTGGCATTGGTCTCACGTGCTCGTCTCGGCGTCCGTCGTCGCTACCGCGACGACGTCCGCCTCGACTCGCGTAACCCTAAGTTAGACAGGGTGGCGGTGGTGTCACGTGCTCGTCTCGGCGTCCGTCGTCGCTACCGCGACGACGTCCGCCTCGACTCGCGTAACGCTAAGATAGACAGGGTGGCGGTGGTGTCACGTGCTCGTCTCGGCGTCCGTCGTCGCTACCGCGACGACGTTCGCCTCGACTCGCGTAACGCTAAGATAGATAGGGTGGCGGTGGTGTCACGTGCTCATCTCGGCGTCCGTCGTCGCTACCGCAAAGACGTCCGCCTCGACTCGCGTAACCCTAAGTTAGACAGGGTGGCAGTGGTGTCACGTGCTCGTTTCGACGTCTGCCTCGACTCGCGTAACCCTAAGTTAGACAGGGTGGTGGTGGTGTCACGTGCTCGTCTCGGCGTCGGTCGTCGCTACCGCGACGACGTCCGCCTCGACTCGCTAACCCTAAGTTAAATAGGGTGGCGGTGAAGTCACGTGCTCGTCTCGGCAACCGTCATCGCTACCGCGACGACGTCAGCCTCGACTCGTGTAACCCTAATTTAGACAGGGTGGCGGTGGTGTCACGTGCTCGTCTCGGCGTCCGTCGTCGCTACCGCGACGACGTCCGCCTCGACACGCGTAACCCTAAGTTAGACAGGGTGTCGGTGGTGTCGCGTGCTCGTCTCGGCGTCCGTCGTCGCTACCGCGACGACGTCCGCCTCGACTCGCGTAACCCTAAGATAGACAGGGTGGCGGTGGTGTCACGTGCTGGTCTCGGTGTCCGTTGTCGCTACCGCGACGACGTCCGCCTCGACTCGCGTAACACTTAGATAGCCAGGGTGGCAGTGGTGTCACGTGCTCGTCTAGGCGTCTGTCGTCGCTACCGCGACGACGTCCGCCTCGACTCGCGTAACCCTAGGATAAACAGGGTGGCGGTGGTGTCACGTGCTCGTCTCGGCGTCCGTCGTCGCTACCGCGACGACGTCCGCATCGACTCGCATAACCCTAAGTTAGACAGGGTGGCGGTGGTGTCACGTGCTCGTCTCGGCGTCCGCCGTCGCTACCGCGACGACGTCCGCCTCGACTCGCCTAACCCTAAGATAGACAGGGTGGCGGTGTTGTCACGTGCTCGTCTCGGCGTCCGTCGTCGCTACCGCGACGACGTCCGCCTCGACTCGCTTAACCCTAAGTTAGACAGGGTAGCGGTGGTGTCACGTGCTCGTCTCGGCGTCCGTCGTCGCTACCGCGACAACGTCCGCCTCGACTCGCGTAACGCTAAGATAGACAGGGTGGTGGTGGTGTCACGTGCTCGTCTCGGCGTCGGTCGTCGCTACCGCGACGACGTCCGCCTCGACTCGCTAACCCTAAGTTAAATAGGGTGGCGGTGAAGTCACGTGCTCGTCTCGGCATCCGTCATCGCTACCGCGACGACGTCCGCCTCGTCACGCGTAACCCTAAGTTAGACAGGGTGGCGGTGGTGTCGCGTGCTCGTCTCGGCGTCCGTCGTCGCTACCGCGACGACGTCCGCCTCGACTCGCGTAACCCTAAGATAGACAGGGTGGCGGTGGTGTCACGTGCTGGTCTCGGTGTCCGTCGTCGCTACCGCGACGACGTCCGCCTCGACTCGCGTAACACTAAGATAGCCAGGGTGGCAGTGGTGTCACGTGCTCGTCTAGGCGTCTGTCGTCGCTACCGTGACGATGTCCGCCTCGACTCGCGTAACCCTAGGATAAACAGGGTGGCGGTGGTGTCACGTGCTCGTCTCGGCGTCCGTCGTCGCTACCGCGACGACGTCCGCATCGACTCGCATAACCCTAAGTTAGACAGGGTGGCGGTGGTGTCACGTGCTCGTCTCGGCGTCCGCCGTCGCTACCGCGACGACGTCCGCCTCGACTCGCCTAACCCTAAGATAGACAGGGTGGCAGTGGTGTCACGTGCTCGTCTCGGCGTCCGTTGTCGCTACCGCGATGACGTCCGCCTTGACTCACGTAAACCTAAGATAGACAGGGTGGCGGTGTTGTCACGTGCTCGTCTCGGCGTCCGTCGTCGCTACCGCGATGACGTCCGCCTCGACTCGCTTAACCCTAAGTTAGACAGGGTAGCGGTGGTGTCACGTGCTCGTCTCGGCGTCCGTCGTCGCTACCGCGACAACGTCCGCCTCGACTCGCGTAACGCTAAGATAGACAGGGTGGCGGTGGTGTCACGTGCTCGTCTCGGCGTCCGTCGTCGCTACCGCGACGACGTTCGTCTCGACTCGCGTAACGCTAAGATAGATAGGGTGGCGGTGGTGTCACGTGCTCGTCTCGGCGTCCGTCGTCGCTACCGCAAAGACGTCCGCCTCGACTCGCGTAACCCTAAGTTAGACAGGGTGGCAGTGGTGTCACGTGCTCGTCTCGGCGTCCGTCGTCGCTACCGCGACGATGTCTGCCTCGACTCGCGTAACCCTAAGTTAGCCAGGGTGGCAGTGTTGTCACGTGCTCGTCTCGGCGTCCGTCGTCGCTACCGCGACGACGTCCTTCTCGACTAGCGTAACCCTAGGATAAACAGGGTTTCGGTGGTGTCACGTGCTCGTCTCGGCGTCCGTCGTCGCTACCGCGACGACGTCCGCCTCGACTCGCGTAACCCTAAGTTAGACAGGGTGGCAGTGGTGTCACGTGCTCGTCTCGGCATCCGTCGTCACTACCGCGACGACGTCTGCCTCGACTCGCGTAACCCTAAGTTAGCCAGGGTGGCAGTGTTGTCACGTGCTCGTCTCGGCGTCCGTCGTCGCTACCGCGACGACGTCCGCCTCGACTCGCGTAACCCTAAGATAGACAGGGTGGCAGTGGTGTCACGTGCTCGTCTCGGCGTCCGTCGTCGCTACCGCAAAGACGTCCGCCTCGACTCGCGTAACCCTAAGTTAGACAGGGTGGCAGTGGTGTCACGTGCTCATTTCGACGTCTGCCTCGACTCGCGTAACCCTAAGTTAGACAGCGTGGCGGTGGTGTCACGTGCTCGTCTCGGCGTCCGTCGTCGCTACCGCGACGACGTCCGCCTCGACTCGCGTAACGCTAAGATATACAGGGTGGCGGTGGTGTCACGTGCTCGCCTCGGCATCCGTCATCGCTACCGCAACGACGTCAGCCTCGACTCGCGTAACCCTAATTTAGACAGGGTGGCGGTGGTGTCACGTGCTCGTCTCGGCGTCCGTCGTCGCTACCGCGACGACGTCCGCCTCGACACGCGTAACCCTAAGTTAGACAGGGTGGCGGTGGTGTCGCGTGCTTGTCTCGGCGTCCGTCGTCGCTACCGCGACGACGTCCGCCTCGACTCGCGTAACCCTAAGATAGACAGGGTGGCGGTGGTGTCACGTGCTCGTCTCGGTGTCCGTCGTCGCTACCGCGACGACGTCCGCCTCGACTCGCGTAACACTAAGATAGCCAGGGTGGCAGTGGTGTCACGTGCTCGTCTAGGCGTCTGTCGTCGCTACCGCGACGACGTCCGCCTCGACTCGCGTAACCCTAGGATAAACAGGGTGGCGGTGGTGTCACGTGCTCGTCTCGGCGTCCGTCGTCGCTACCGCGACGACGTCCGCCTCGACTCGCATAACCCTAAGTTAGACAGGGTGGCGGTGGTGTCACGTGCTCGTCTCGGCGTCCGCCGTCGCTACCGCGACGACGTCCGCCTCGACTCGCCTAACCCTAAGATAGACAGGGTGGCCGTGGTGTCACGTGCTCGTGTCGGCGTCCGTCGTCGCTACCGCGACGACGTCCACCTTGACTCGCGTAAACCTAAGATAGACAGGGTGGCGGAGTTGTCACGTGCTCGTCTCGGCGTCTGTCGTCGCTACCGCGACGACGTCTGCCTCGACTCGCTTAACCCTAAGTTAGACAGGGTAGCGGTGGTGTCACGTGCTCGTCTCGGCGTCCGTCGTCGCTACCGCGACGACGTCCGCCTCGACTCGCGTAACGCTAAGATAGATAGGGTGGCGGTGGTGTCACGTGCTCATCTCGGCGTCCGTCGTCGCTACTGCAAAGACGTCCGCCTCGACTCGCGTAACCCTAAGTTAGACAGGGTGGCAGTGGTGTCACGTGCTCGTTTCGACGTCTGCCTCGACTCGCGTAACCCTAAGTTAGACAGGGTGGCGGTGGTGTCATGTGCTCGTCTCGGCGTCGGTCGTCGCTACCGCGACGACGTCCGCCTCGACTCGCTAACCCTAAGATAAATAGGGTGGCGGTGAAGTCACGTGCTCGTCTCGGCATCCATCATCGCTACCGCGACGACGTCAGCCTCGACTCGCGTAACCCTAATTTAGACAGGGTGGCGGTGGTGTCACGTGCTCGTCTCGGCGTCCGTCGTCGCTACCGCGACGACGTCCGCCTCGACACGCGTAACCCTAAGTTAGACAGGGTGGCGGTGGTGTCGCGTGCTCGTCTCGGCGTCCGTCGTCGCTACCGCGACGACGTCCGCCTCGACTCGCGTAACCCAAAGATAGACAGGGTGGCGGTGGTGTCACGTGCTCGTCTCGGTGTCCGTCGTCGCTACCACGACGACGTCCGCCTCGACTCGCGTAACACTAAGATAGGCAGGGTGGCAGTGGTGTCACGTGCTCGTCTAGGCGTCTGTCGTCGCTACCGCGACGACGTCCGCCTCGACTCGCGTAACCCTAGGATAAACAGGGTGGCGGTGGTGTCACGTGCTCGTCTCGGCGTCCGTCGTCGCTACCGCGACGACGTCCGCCTCGACTCGCATAACCCTAAGTTAGACAGGGTGGCGGTGGTGTCACGTGCTCGTCTCGGCGTCCGCCGTCGCTACCGCGACGACGTCCGCCTCGACTCGCGTAACCCTAAGATAGACAGGGTGGCAGTGGTGTCACGTGCTCGTCTCGGCGTCCGTCGTCGCTACCGCGACGACGTCCGCCTCGACTCGCTTAACCCTAAGTTAGACAGGGTAGCTGTGGTGTCACGTGCTCGTCTCGGCGTCCGTCGTCGCTACCGCGACGACGTCCGCCTCGACTCGCGTAACGCTAAGATAGACAGGGTGGCGGTGGTGTCACGTGCTCGTCTCGGCGTCCGTCGTCGCTACCGTGACGACGTTCGCCTCGACTCGCGTAACGCTAAGATAGATAGGGTGGCGGTGGTGTCACGTGCTCATCTCGGCGTCCGTCGTCGCTACCGCAAAGACGTCCGCCTCGACTCGCGTAACCCTAAGTTAGACAGGGTGGCAGTGGTGTCACGTGCTCGTCTCGACGTCCGCCTCGACTCGCGTAACCCTAAGTTAGACAGGGTGGCGGTGGTGTCACGTGCTCGTCTCGGCGTCCGTCGTCGCTACCGCGACGACGTCCGCCTCGACTCGCATAACCCTAAGTTAGACAGGGTGGCGGTGGTGTCACGTGCTCGTCTCGGCGTACGTCATTGCTACCGCGACGATGTCAGCCTCGACTCGCGTAACCTTAATTTAGACAGGGTGGCGGTGGTGTCACGTGCTCGTCTCGGCGTCCGTCGTCGCTACCGCGATGACGTCCGCCTCGACTCGCTTAACCCTAAGTTAGACAGGGTGGCGGTGGTGTCACGTGCTCGTCTCGGCGTCCGTCGTAGCTACCGCGACGACGTCCGCCTCGACTCGCGTAACGCTAAGATATACAGGGTGGCGGTGGTGTCACGTGCTCACCTCGGCGTCCGTCGTCGCTAAAGTGACGACGTTCTGCTCGACTCGCGTAACGCTAAGATAGACAGGTTGGTGGTGGTGTCACGTGCTCGTCTCGGTGTCCGTCGTCGCTACCACGACGACGTCCGCCTCGACTCGCGTAACACTAAGATAGCCAGGGTGGCAGTGGTGTCACGTGCTCGTCTAGGCGTCTGTCGTCGCTACCGCGATGACGTCCGCCTCGACTCGCGTAACCCTAGGATAAACAGGGTGGCGGTGGTGTCACGTGCTCGTCTCGGCGTCCGTCGTCGCTACCGCGACGACGTCCGCCTCGACTCGCATAACCCTAAGTTAGACAGGGTGGCGGTGGTGTCACGTGCTCGTCTCGGCGTCCGCCGTCGCTACCGCGACGACGTCCGCCTCGACTCGCGTAACCCTAAGATAGACAGGGTGGCAGTGGTGTCACGTGCTCGTCTCGGCGTCCGTCGTCGCTACCGCGACGACGTCCGCCTCGCCTCGCTTAACCCTAAGTTAGACAGGGTAGCGGTGGTGTCACGTGCTCGTCTCGGCGTCCGTCGTCGCTACCGCGACGACGTCCGCCTCGACTCGCGTAACGCTAAGATAGACAGGGTGGCGGTGGTGTCACGTGCTCGTCTCGGCGTCCGTCGTCGCTACCGTGACGACGTTCGCCTCGACTCGCGTAACGCTAAGATAGATAGGGTGGCGGTGGTGTCACGTGCTCATCTCGGCGTCCGTCGTCGCTACCGCAAAGACGTCCGCCTCGACTCGCGTAACCCTAAGTTAGACAGGGTGGCAGTGGTGTCACGTGCTCGTCTCGACGTCCGCCTCGACTCGCGTAACCCTAAGTTAGACAGGGTGGCGGTGGTGTCACGTGCTCGTCTCGGCGTCCGTCGTCGCTACCGCGACGACGTCCGCCTCGACTCGCATAACCCCAAGTTAGACAGGGTGGCGGTGGTGTCACGTGCTCGTCTCGGCGTACGTCATTGCTACCGCGACGATGTCAGCCTCGACTCGCGTAACCTTAATTTAGACAGGGTGGCGGTGGTGTCACGTGCTCGTCTCGGCGTCCGTCGTCGCTACCGCGATGACGTCCGCCTCGACTCGCTTAACCCTAAGTTAGACAGGGTGGCGGTGGTGTCACGTGCTCGTCTTGGCGTCCGTCGTAGCTACCGCGACGATGTCCGCCTCGACTCGCGTAACGCTAAGATATACAGGGTGGCGGTGGTGTCACGTGCTCACCTCGGCGTCCGTCGTCGCTACAGCGACGACGTTCTGCTCGACTCGCGTAACGCTAAGATAGACAGGTTGGTGGTGGTGTCACGTGCTCATCTCGGCGTCCGTCGTCGCTACCACGACGACGTCCACCTCGACTCGCGTGACCCTAAGACAGGGTGGCAGCGGTGCCACGTGCTCGTCTCGGCGTCCGTCGTCGCTACCGCGAAGACGTCCCCCTCGACTTGCGTAACCCTAAGTTAGACAGGGTGGCAGCGGTGTCACGTGCTCGTCTCGACGTCCGCCTCAACTCGCGTAACCCTAAGTTAGACAGGGTGGCGGTGGTGTCACGTGCTCGTGTCGGCGTCCGTCGTCGCTACCGCGACGACGTCCGACTCGACACGCGTAACTTCAAGTTAGACAGGGTGGCGGTGGTGTCACGTGCTCGTCTCGGCGTCCGTCGTCGCTACCGCGACGACGTCCGCCTCGACTCGCATAACCCTAAGTTAGACAGGGTGGCGGTGGTGTCACGTGCTCGTCTCGGCGTCCGTCGTCGCTACGGCGACGACGTCCGCCTCGACTCGCATAACCCTAAGTTAGACAGGGTGGCAGTGGTGTCACGTGCTCGTCTCGGCGTCCGTCGTCGCTACCGCGACGACGTCTGCCTCGACTCGCGTAACCCTAAGTTAGCCAGGGTGGCAGTGTTGTCACGTGCTCGTCTCGGCGTCCGTCGTCGCTACCGCGACGACGTCCGCCTCGACTCGCGTAACCCTAAGTTAGACAGGGAGGCATTGTTGTCACGTGCTCGTCTCGGCGTCCATCGTCGCTACCGCGACGATGTCCGCCTTGACTCGCGTAAACCTAAGATAGACAGGGTGGCGGTGTTGTCACGTGCTCGTCTCGGCGTCCGTCGTCGCTACCGCGACGACGTCCGCCTCGACTCGCTTAACCCTAAGTTAGACGGGGTGGCGGTGGTGTCACGTGCTCGTCTCGGCGTCCGTCGTCGCTACCGCGACGACGTCCGCCTCGACTCGCGTAACGCTAAGATAGACAGGGTGGCGGTGGTGTCACGTGCTCGTCTCGGCGTCCGTCCTCGCTACCGTGACGACGTTCGCCTCGACTCGCGTAACGCTAAGATAGATAGGGTGGCGGTGGTGTCACGTGCTCATCTCGGCGTCCGTCGTCGCTACCGCAAAGACGTCCGCCTCGACTCGCGTAACCCTAAGTTAGACAGGGTGGCAGTGGTGTCACGTGCTCGTCTCGACGTCCGCCTCGACTCGCGTAACCCTAAGTTAGACAGGGTGGCGGTGGTGTCACGTGCTCGTCTCGGCGTCCGTCGTCGCTACCGCGACGACGTCCGCCTCGACTCGCATAACCCTAAGTTAGACAGGGTGGCGGTGGTGTCACGTGCTCGTCTCGGCGTACGTCATTGCTACCGCGACGATGTCAGCCTCGACTCGCGTAACCTTAATTTAGACAGGGTGGCGGTGGTGTCACGTGCTCGTCTCGGCGTCCGTCGTCGCTACCGCGATGACGTCCGCCTCGACTCGCTTAACCCTAAGTTAGACAGGGTGGCGGTGGTGTCACGTGCTCGTCTCGGCGTCCGTCGTAGCTACCGCGACGACGTCCGCCTCGACTCGCGTAACGCTAAGATATACAGGGTGGCGGTGGTGTCACGTGCTCACCTCGGCGTCCGTCGTCGCTACAGCTACGACGTTCTGCTCGACTCGCGTAACGCTAAGATAGACAGGTTGGTGGTGGTGTCACGTGCTCATCTCGGCGTCCGTCGTCGCTACCATGACGACGTCCACCTCGACTCGCGTGACCCTAAGACAGGGTGGCAGCGGTGCCACGTGCTCGTCTCGGCGTCCGTCGTCGCTAGCGCGAAGACGTCCCCCTCGACTTGCGTAACCCTAAGTTAGACAGGGTGGCAGCGGTGTCACGTGCTCGTCTCGACGTCCGCCTCAACTCGCGTAACCCTAAGTTAGACAGGGTGGCGGTGGTGTCACGTGCTCGTGTCGGCGTCCGTCGTCGCTACCGCGACGACGTCCGACTCGACACGCGTAACTTTAAGTTAGACAGGGTGGCGGTGGTGTCACGTGCTCGTCTCGGCGTCCGTCGTCACTACCGCGACGACGTCCGCCTCGACTCGCATAACCCTAAGTTAGACAGGGTGGCGGTGGTGTCACGTGCTCGTCTCGGCGTCCGTCGTCGCTACCGCGACGACGTCCGCCTCGACTCGCATAACCCTAAGTTAGACAGGGTGGCAGTGGTGTCACGTGCTCGTCTCGGCGTCCGTCGTCGCTACCGCGACGACGTCTGCCTCGACTCGCGTAACCCTAAGTTAGCCAGGGTGGCAGTGTTGTCACGTGCTCGTCTCGGCGTCCGTCGTCGCTACCGCGACGACGTCCGCCTCGACTCGCGTAACCCTAAGTTAGACAGGGAGGCATTGTTGTCACGTGCTCGTCTCGGCGTCCGTCGTCGCTACCGCGACGTTGTCCGCCTTGACTGGCGTAACGCTAAGATAGACAGGGTGGCGGTGTTGTCACGTGCTCGTCTCGGCGTCCGTCGTCGCTACCGCGATGACGTCCGCCTCGACTCGCTTAACCCTAAGTTAGACGGGGTGGCGGTGGTGTCACGTGCTCGTCTCGGTGTCCGTCGTAGCTACCGCGACGACGTCCGCCTCGACTCGCGTAACGCTAAGATATACAGGGTGGCTGTGGTGTCACGTGCTCGCCTCGGCCTCCGTCGTCGCTACAGCGACGACGTTCGGCTCGACTCGCGTAACGCTAAGATAGACAGGGTGGTGGTGGTGTCACGTGCTCATCTCGGCGTCCGTCGTCACTACCACGACGACGTCCACCTCGACTCGCGTGACCCTAAGACAGGGTGGCAGCGGTGCCACGTGCTCGTCTCGGCGTCCGTCGTCGCTACCGCGAAGACGTCCCCCTCGACTTGCGTAACCCTAAGTTAGACAGGGTGGCAGTGGTGTCACGTGCTCGTCTCGACGTTCGCCTCAACTCGCGTAACCCTAAGTTAGACAGGGTGGCGGTGGTGTCACGTGCTCGTGTCGGCGTCCGTCGTCGCTACCGCGACGACGTCCGACTCGATACGCGTAACCCTAAGTTAGACAGGGTGGCGGTGGTGTCACGTGCTCGTCTCGGCGTCCGTCGTCGCTACCGCGACGACGTCCGCCTCGACTCGCATAACCCTAAGTTAGACAGGGTGGCGGTGGTGTCACGTGCTCGTCTCGGCGTCCGTCGTCGCTACCGCGACGACGTCCGCCTCGACTCGCGTAACCCTAAGTTAGACAGGGTGGCAGTGGTGTCACGTGCTCGTCTCAGCGTCCGTCGTCGCTACCGCGACGACGTCTGCCTCGACTCGTGTAACCCTAAGTTAGCCAGGGTGGCAGTGTTGTCACGTGCTCGTCTCGGCGTCCGTCGTCGCTACCGCGACGACGTCCGCCTCGACTCGCGTAACCCTAAGATAGACAGGGTGGCAGTGGTGTCACGTGCTCGTCTCGGCGTCCGTCGTCGCTACCGCAAAAACGTCCGCCTCGACTCGCGTAACCCTAAGTTAGACAGGGTGGCAGTGGTGTCACGTCCTCGTTTCGACGTTTGCCTCGACTCGCGTAACCCTAAGTTAGACAGGGTGGCGGTGGTGTCACGTGCTCGTCTCGGTGACCGTCGTCGCTACCGCGACGACGTCAGCCTCGACTCGCGTAACCCTAATTTAGACAGGGTGGCGGTGGTGTCACGTGCTCGTCTCGGCGTCCGTCGTCGCTACCGCGACGACGTCCGCCTCGACACGCGTAACCCTAAGTTAGACAGGGTGGCGGTGGTGTCGCGTGCTCGTCTCAGCGTCCGTCGTCGCTACCGCGACGACGTCCGCCTCGACTCGCGTAACCCTAAGATACACAGGGTGGCGGTGGTGTCACGTGCTCGTCTCGGTGTCCGTCGTCGCTACCGCGACGACATCCGCCTCGACTCGCGTAACACTAAGATAGCCAGGGTGGCAGTGGTGTCACGTGCTCGTCTAGGCGTCTGTCGTCGCTACCGCGACGACGTCCGCCTCGACTCACTTAACCCTAAGTTAGACAGAGTGGCAGTGGTGTGACGTGCTCGTCTTGGCGTCCGTCGTCGCTACCGCGACGACGTCCGCCTTGACTCGCGTAAACCTAAGATAGACAGGGTGGCGGTGTTGTCACGTGCTCGTCTCGGCGTCCGTCGTCGCTAGCGCGACGACGTCCGCCTCGACTCGCGTAACCCTAAGATAGACAGGGTGGCAGTGGTGTCACGTGCTCGTCTTGGCGTCCGTCGTCGCTACCGCGACGACGTCCGCCTTGACTCGCGTAAACCTAAGATAGACAGGGTGGCGGTGTTGTCACGTGCTCGTCTCGGCGTCCGTCGTCGCTACCGCGACGACGTCCGCCTCGACTCGCTTAACCCTAAGTTAGACAGGGTAGCGGTGGTGTCACGTGCTCGTCTCGGCGTCCGTCATTGCTACCGCGACGACGTCCGCCTCGACTCGTTAACCCTAAGTTAAATAGGGTGGCGGTGAAGTCACGTGCTCGTCTCGGCGTCCGTCATTGCTACCGCGACGATGTCAGCCTCGACTCGCGTAACCCTAATTTAAACAGGGTGGCGGTGGTGTCACGTGCTCGTCTCGGCGTGCGTCGTCGCTACCGCGACGACGTCCGACTCGACACGCGTAACCCTAAGTTAGACAGGGTGGTGGTGGTGTCACGTGCTCGTCTCGGCGTCCGTCGTCGCTACCGCGACGACGTCCGCCTCGACTCGCGTAACCCTAAGATAGCCAGGGTGGCAGTGGTGTCACGTGCTCGTCTAGGCGTTCGTCGTCGCTACCGCGACGACGTCCGCCTCGACTCGTGTAACCCTAGGATAAACAGGGTGGCGGTGGTGTCACGTGCTCGTCTCGGCGTCCGTCATTGCTACCGCGACGATGTCCGCCTCGACTCGCGTAACCCTAAGTTAGACAGGGTGGCAGTGGTGTCACGTGCTCGTCTCGGCATCCGTCGTCGCTACCGCGACGACGTCTGCCTCGACTCGCGTAACCCTAAGTTAGCCAGGGTGGCAGTGTTGTCACGTGCTCGTCTCGGCGTCCGTCGTCGCTACCGCGACGACGTCCGCCTCGACTCGCGTAACCCTAAGATAGACAGGGTGGCAGTGGTGTCACGTGCTCGTCTCGGCGTCCGTCGTCGCTACCGCAAAAACGTCCGCCTCGACTCGCGTAACCCTAAGTTAGACAGGGTGGCAGTGGTGTCACGTCCTCGTTTCGACGTCTGCCTCGACTCGCGTAACCCTAAGTTAGACAGGGTGGCGGTGGTGTCACGTGCTCGTCTCGGCGACCGTCGTCGCTACCGCGACGACGTCCGCCTCGACTCGCTAACCCTAAGTTAAATAGGGTGGCGGTGAAGTCACGTGCTCGTCTCGGCGTCCGTCATCGCTACCGCGACGACGTCAGCCTCGACTCGCGTAACCCTAATGTAGACAGGGTGGCGGTGGTGTCACGTGCTCGTCTCGGCGTCCGTCGTCGCTACCGCGACGACGTCCGCCTCGACACGCGTAACCCTAAGTTAGACAGGGTGGCGGTGGTGTCGCGTGCTCGTCTCGGCGTCCGTCGTCGCTACCGCGACGACGTCCGCCTCGACTCGCATAACCCTAAGTTAGACAGGGTGGCGGTGGTGTCACGTGCTCGTCTCGGCGTCCGTCGTCGCTACCGCGACGACGTCCGCCTCGACTCGCGTAACCCTAAGTTAGACAGGGTGGCAGTGGTGTCACGTGCTCGTCTCAGCGTCCGTCGTCGCTACCGCGACGACGTCTGCCTCGACTCGTGTAACCCTAAGTTAGCCAGGGTGGCAGTGTTGTCACGTGCTCGTCTCGGCGTCTGTCGTCGCTACCGCGACGACGTCCGCCTCGACTCGCGTAACCCTAAGATAGACAGGGTGGCAGTGGTGTCACGTGCTCGTCTCGGCGTCCGTCGTCGCTACCGCAAAAACGTCCGCCTCGACTCGCGTAACCCTAAGTTAGACAGGGTGGCAGTGGTGTCACGTCCTCGTTTCGACGTCTGCCTCGACTCGCGTAACCCTAAGTTAGACAGGGTGGCGGTGGTGTCACGTGCTCGTCTCGGTGACCGTCGTCGCTACCGCGACGACGTCCGCCTCGACTCGCTAACCCTAAGTTAAATAGGGTGGCGGTGAAGTCACGTGCTCGTCTCGGCGTCCGTCATCGCTACCGCGACGACGTCAGCCTCGACTCGCGTAACCCTAATTTAGACAGGGTGGCGGTGGTGTCACGTGCTCGTCTCGGCGTCCGTCGTCGCTACCGCGACGACGTCCGCCTCGACACGCGTAACCCTAAGTTAGACAGGGTGGCGGTGGTGTCGCGTGCTCGTCTCAGCGTCCGTCGTCGCTACCGCGACGACGTCCGCCTCGACTCGCGTAACCCTAAGATACACAGGGTGGCGGTGGTGTCACGTGCTCGTCTCGGCGTCCGTCGTCGCTACCGCGACGACATCCGCCTCGACTCGCGTAACACTAAGATAGCCAGGGTGGCAGTGGTGTCACGTGCTCGTCTAGGCGTCTGTCGTCGCTACCGCGACGACGTCCGCCTCGACTCACTTAACCCTAAGTTAGACAGAGTGGCAGTGGTGTGACGTGCTCGTCTTGGCGTCCGTCGTCGCTACCGCGACGACGTCCGCCTTGACTCGCGTAAACCTAAGATAGACAGGGTGGCGGTGTTGTCACGTGCTCGTCTCGGCGTCCGTCGTCGCTAGCGCGACGACGTCCGCCTCGACTCGCGTAACCCTAAGATAGACAGGGTGGCAGTGGTGTCACGTGCTCGTCTTGGCGTCCGTCGTCGCTACCGCGACGACGTCCGCCTTGACTCGCGTAAACCTAAGATAGACAGGGTGGCGGTGTTGTCACGTGCTCGTCTCGGCGTCCGTCGTCGCTACCGCGACGACGTCCGCCTCGACTCGCTTAACCCTAAGTTAGACAGGGTAGCGGTGGTGTCACGTGCTCGTCTCGGCGTCCGTCATTGCTACCGCGACGACGTCCGCCTCGACTCGTTAACCCTAAGTTAAATAGGGTGGCGGTGAAGTCACGTGCTCGTCTCGGCGTCCGTCATTGCTACCGCGACGATGTCAGCCTCGACTCGCGTAACCCTAATTTAAACAGGGTGGCGGTGGTGTCACGTGCTCGTCTCGGCGTGCGTCGTCGCTACCGCGACGACGTCCGACTCGACACGCGTAACCCTAAGTTAGACAGGGTGGTGGTGGTGTCACGTGCTCGTCTCGGCGTCCGTCGTCGCTACCGCGACGACGTCCGCCTCGACTCGCGTAACCCTAAGATAGCCAGGGTGGCAGTGGTGTCACGTGCTCGTCTAGGCGTTCGTCGTCGCTACCGCGACGACGTCCGCCTCGACTCGTGTAACCCTAGGATAAACAGGGTGGCGGTGGTGTCACGTGCTCGTCTCGGCGTCCGTCATTGCTACCGCGACGATGTCCGCCTCGACTCGCGTAACCCTAAGTTAGACAGGGTGGCAGTGGTGTCACGTGCTCGTCTCGGCATCCGTCGTCGCTACCGCGACGACGTCTGCCTCGACTCGCGTAACCCTAAGTTAGCCAGGGTGGCAGTGTTGTCACGTGCTCGTCTCGGCGTCCGTCGTCGCTACCGCGACGACGTCCGCCTCGACTCGCGTAACCCTAAGATAGACAGGGTGGCAGTGGTGTCACGTGCTCGTCTCGGCGTCCGTCGTCGCTACCGCAAAAACGTCCGCCTCGACTCGCGTAACCCTAAGTTAGACAGGGTGGCAGTGGTGTCACGTCCTCGTTTCGACGTCTGCCTCGACTCGCGTAACCCTAAGTTAGACAGGGTGGCGGTGGTGTCACGTGCTCGTCTCGGCGACCGTCGTCGCTACCGCGACGACGTCCGCCTCGACTCGCTAACCCTAAGTTAAATAGGGTGGCGGTGAAGTCACGTGCTCGTCTCGGCGTCCGTCATCGCTACCGCGACGACGTCAGCCTCGACTCGCGTAACCCTAATGTAGACAGGGTGGCGGTGGTGTCACGTGCTCGTCTCGGCGTCCGTCGTCGCTACCGCGACGACGTCCGCCTCGACACGCGTAACCCTAAGTTAGACAGGGTGGCGGTGGTGTCGCGTGCTCGTCTCGGCGTCCGTCGTCGCTACCGCGACGACGTCCGCCTCGACTCGCATAACCCTAAGTTAGACAGGGTGGCGGTGGTGTCACGTGCTCGTCTCGGCGTCCGTCGTCGCTACCGCGACGACGTCCGCCTCGACTCGCGTAACCCTAAGTTAGACAGGGTGGCAGTGGTGTCACGTGCTCGTCTCAGCGTCCGTCGTCGCTACCGCGACGACGTCTGCCTCGACTCGTGTAACCCTAAGTTAGCCAGGGTGGCAGTGTTGTCACGTGCTCGTCTCGGCGTCCGTCGTCGCTACCGCGACGACGTCCGCCTCGACTCGCGTAACCCTAAGATAGACAGGGTGGCAGTGGTGTCACGTGCTCGTCTCGGCGTCCGTCGTCGCTACCGCAAAAACGTCCGCCTCGACACGCGTAACCCTAAGTTAGACAGGGTGGCGGTGGTGTCGCGTGCTCGTCTCGGCGTCTGTCGTCGCTACCGCGACGACGTCCGCCTCGACTCGCATAACCCTAAGTTAGACAGGGTGGCGGTGGTGTCACGTGCTCGTCTCGGCGTCCGTCGTCGCTACCGCGACGACGTCCGCCTCGACTCGCGTAACCCTAAGTTAGACAGGGTGGCAGTGGTGTCACGTGCTCGTCTCAGCGTCCGTCGTCGCTACCGCGACGACGTCTGCCTCGACTCGTGTAACCCTAAGTTAGCCAGGGTGGCAGTGTTGTCACGTGCTCGTCTCGGCGTCCGTCGTCGCTACCGCGACGACGTCCGCCTCGACTCGCGTAACCCTAAGATAGACAGGGTGGCAGTGGTGTCACGTGCTCGTCTCGGCGTCCGTCGTCGCTACCGCAAAAACGTCCGCCTCGACTCGCGTAACCCTAAGTTAGACAGGGTGGCAGTGGTGTCACGTCCTCGTTTCGACGTCTGCCTCGACTCGCGTAACCCTAAGTTAGACAGGGTGGCGGTGGTGTCACGTGCTCGTCTCGGTGACCGTCGTCGCTACCGCGACGACGTCCGCCTCGACTCGCTAACCCTAAGTTAAATAGGGTGGCGGTGAAGTCACGTGCTCGTCTCGGCGTCCATCATCGCTACCGCGACGACGTCAGCCTCGACTCGCGTAACCCTAATTTAGACAGGGTGGCGGTGGTGTCACGTGCTCGTCTCGGCGTCCGTCGTCGCTACCGCGACGACGTCCGCCTCGACACGCGTAACCCTAAGTTAGACAGGGTGGCGGTGGTGTCGCGTGCTCGTCTCAGCGTCCGTCGTCGCTACCGCGACGACGTCCGCCTCGACTCGCGTAACCCTAAGATACACAGGGTGGCGGTGGTGTCACGTGCTCGTCTCGGTGTCCGTCGTCGCTACCGCGACGACATCCGCCTCGACTCGCGTAACACTAAGATAGCCAGGGTGGCAGTGGTGTCACGTGCTCGTCTAGGCGTCTGTCGTCGCTACCGCGACGACGTCCGCCTCGACTCGCGTAACCCTAGGATAAACAGGGTGGCGGTGGTGTCACATGCTCGTCTCGGCGTCCATCGCCGCTACCGCGACGACGTCCGCCTCGACTCACTTAACCCTAAGTTAGACAGAGTGGCAGTGGTGTGACGTGCTCGTCTTGGCGTCCGTCGTCGCTACCGCGACGACGTCCGCCTTGACTCGCGTAAACCTAAGATAGACAGGGTGGCGGTGTTGTCACGTGCTCGTCTCGGCGTCCGTCGTCGCTAGCGCGACGACGTCCGCCTCGACTCGCGTAACCCTAAGATAGACAGGGTGGCAGTGGTGTCACGTGCTCGTCTTGGCGTCCGTCGTCGCTACCGCGACGACGTCCGCCTTGACTCGCGTAAACCTAAGATAGACAGGGTGGCGGTGTTGTCACGTGCTCGTCTCGGCGTCCGTCGTCGCTAGCGCGACGACGTCCGCCTCGACTCGCGTAACCCTAAGATAGACAGGGTGGCAGTGGTGTCACGTGCTCGTCTTGGCGTCCGTCGTCGCTACCGCGACGACGTCCACCTTGACTCGCGTAAACCTAAGATAGACAGGGTGGCGGTGTTGTCACGTGCTCGTCTCGGCGTCCGTCGTCGCTACCGCGACGACGTCCGCCTCGACTCGCGTAACCCTAAGATAGACAGGTTGGCAGTGGTGTCACGTGCTCGTCTTGGCGTCCGTCGTCGCTACCGCGACGACGTCCGCCTTGACTCGCGTAAACCTAAGATAGACAGGGTGGCGGTGTTGTCACGTGCTCGTCTCGGCGACCGTCGTCGCTACCGCGACGACGTCCGCCTCGACTCGCTACCCCTAAGTTAAATAGGGTGGCGGTGAAGTCACGTGCTCGTCTCGGCGTCCGTCATCGCTACCGCGACGACGTCAGCCTCGACTCGCGTAACCCTAATGTAGACAGGGTGGCGGTGGTGTCACGTGCTCGTCTCGGCGTCCGTCGTCGCTACCGCGACGACGTCCGCCTCGACACGCGTAACCCTAAGTTAGACAGGGTGGCGGTGGTGTCGCGTGCTCGTCTCGGCGTCCGTCGTCGCTACCGCGACGACGTCCGCCTCGACTCGCGTAACCCTAAGATAGACAGGGTGGCGGTGGTGTCACGTGCTCGTCTCGGTGTCCGTCGTCGCTACCGCGACGACATCCGCCTCGACTCGCGTAACACTAAGATAGCCAGGGTGGCAGTGGTGTCACGTGCTCGTCTAGGCGTCTGTCGTCGCTACCGCGACGACGTCCGCCTCGACTCGCGTAACCCTAGGATAAACAGGGTGGCGGTGGTGTCACATGCTCGTCTCGGCGTCCATCGCCGCTACCGTGACGACGTCCGCCTCGACTCGCGTAACCCTAAGATAGACAGGGTGGCGGTGGTGTCACGTGCTCGTCTCGGCGTCCGTCGTCGCTACCGCGACGACGTCCGCCTCGACTCGCTTAACACTAAGTTAGAGAGGGTGGCGGTGGTGTCACGTGCTCGTCTCGGCGTCCGTTGTCGCTACCGTGACGACGGCCGCCTCGACTCGCGTAACCCTAAGTTAGACAGTGTGGCCGTGGTGTCACGTGCTCGTCTCGGCGTCCGTCGTCGCTATCGCGATGACGTCCGCCTCGACTCGCGTAACCCTAAAATAGCCAGGGTGGCAGTGGTGTCACGTGCTCCTCTTGGAGTCCGTCGTCGCTACCACGACGACGTCCGCCTCGACTCGATTAACCCTAAGTTAGACAGGGTGGCGGTGGTGTCACGTGCTCGTCTCGGCGTCCGTCGTCGCTACCGCGACGACGTTTGCCTCGACTCGCGTAACGCTAAGATAGATAGGGTGGCCATGGTGTCACGTGCTCATCTCGGCGTCCGTCGTC
This sequence comes from Elymus sibiricus, assembly GCA_039707655.1. Taxonomy (NCBI): domain Eukaryota; kingdom Viridiplantae; phylum Streptophyta; class Magnoliopsida; order Poales; family Poaceae; genus Elymus; species Elymus sibiricus. The sequence continues at coordinate 191,849,633 of CM077676.1, read as the reverse complement.
GCTACCGCGAAGTAGTCCGCCTCGACTCGCGTAACCCTAAGTTAGACAGGGTGGCAGTGGTGTCACGTGCTCGTTTCGACGTCCGCCTCGACTCGCGTCACCCTAAGTTAGACAGGGTGGCGGTGGTGTCACGTGCTCGTCTCGGCGTCCGTCGTCGCTACCGCGACGACGTCCGCCTCGACTCGCTTAACCCTAAGTTAAATAGGGTGGCGTTGAAGTCACGTGCTCGTCTCGGCGTCCGTCATCGCTACCGCGACGACGTCAGCCTCGACTCGCGTAACACTATTTTAGACAGGGTGGCGGTGGTGTCACGTGCTCGTCTCGGCGTCCGTCGACGCTACCGCGACGACGTCCGCCTCAACACGCGTAACCCTAAGTTAGACAGGGTGGCGGTGGTGTCGCGTGCTCGTCTCGGCGTCCGTCGTCGCTACCGCGACGACGTCCGCCTCGACTCGCGTAACCCTAGGATAAACAGGGTGACGGTGGTGTCACGTGCTCGTCTCGGCGTCCGTCATTGCTACCGCGACGATGTCAGCCTCGACTCGCGTAACCCTAATTTAGACAGGGTGGCGGTGGTGTCACGTGCTCGTCTCGGCGTCCGTCGTCGCTACCGCGACGACGTCCGACTCGACACGCGTAATCCTAAGTTAGACAGGGTGGCGGTGGTGTCACGTGCTCGTCTCGGCGTCCGTCGTCGCTACCGCGACGACGTCCGCCTCGACTCGCGTAACCCTAAGATAGCCAGGGTGGCAGTGGTGTCACGTGCTCGTCTAGGCGTTCGTCGTCGCTACCGCGACGACGTCCGCCTCGACTCGTGTAACCCTAGGATAAACAGGGTGGCGGTGGTGTCACGTGCTCGTCTCGGCGTCCGTCATTGCTACCGCGACGATGTCCGCATCGACTCGCGTAACCCTAAGTTAGACAGGGTGGCAGTGGTGTCACGTGCTCGTCTCGGCATCCGTCGGCGCTACCGCGACGACGTCTGCCTCGACTCGCGTAACCCTAAGTTAGCCAGGGTGGCAGTGTTGTCACGTGCTCGTCTCGGCGTCCGTCGTCGCTACCGCGACGACGTCCGCCTCGACTCGCGTAACCCTAAGATAGACAGGGTGGCAGTGGTGTCACGTGCTCGTCTCGGCGTCCGTCGTCGCTACCGCAAAAACGTCCGCCTCGACTCGCGTAACCCTAAGTTAGACAGGGTGGCAGTGGTGTCACGTCCTCGTTTCGACGTCTGCCTCGACTCGCGTAACCCTAAGTTAGACAGGGTGGCGGTGGTGTCACGTGCTCGTCTCGGCGACCGTCGTCGCTACCGCGACGACGTCCGCCTCGACTCGCTAACCCTAAGTTAAATAGGGTGGCGGTGAAGTCACGTGCTCGTCTCGGCGTCCGTCATCGCTACCGCGACGACGTCAGCCTCGACTCGCGTAACCCTAATTTAGACAGGGTGGCGGTGGTGTCACGTGCTCGTCTCGGCGTCCGTCGTCGCTACCGCGACGACGTCCGCCTCGACACGCGTAACCCTAAGTTAGACAGGGTGGCGGTGGTGTCGCGTGCTCGTCTCGGCGTCCGTCGTCGCTACCGCGACGACGTCCGCCTCGACTCGCGTAACCCTAAGATAGACAGGGTGGCGGTGGTGTCACGTGCTCGTCTCGGTGTCCGTCGTTGCTACCGCGACGACATCCGCCTCGACTCGCGTAACACTAAGATAGCTAGGGTGGCAGTGGTGTCACGTGCTCGTCTAGGCGTCTGTCGTCGCTACCGCGACGACGTCCGCCTCGACACGCGTAACCCTAAGTTAGACAGGGTGGCGGTGGTGTCACGTGCTCGTCTCGGCGTCCGTCGTCGCTACCGCGACGACGTCCGCCTCGACTCGCGTAACCCTAAGTTAGACAGGGTGGCGGTGGTGTCGCGTGCTCGTCTCGGCGTCCGTCGTCGCTACCGCGACGACGTCCGCCTCGACTCGCGTAACCCTAAGATAGACAGGGTGGCGGTGGTGTCACGTGCTCGTCTCGGTGTCCGTCGTTGCTACCGCGACGACATCCGCCTCGACTCGCGTAACACTAAGATAGCTAGGGTGGCAGTGGTGTCACGTGCTCGTCTAGGCGTCTGTCGTCGCTACCGCGACGACGTCCGCCTCGACACGCGTAACCCTAAGTTAGACAGGGTGGCGGTGGTGTCACGTGCTCGTCTCGGCGTCCGTCGTCGCTACCGCGACGACGTCCGCCTCGACACGCGTAACCCTAAGTTAGACAGGGTGGCGGTGGTGTCGCGTGCTCGTCTCGGCGTCCGTCGTCGCTACCGCGACGACGTCCGCCTCGACTCGCGTAACCCTAAGATAGACAGGGTGGCGGTGGTGTCACGTGCTCGTCTCGGTGTCCGTCGTTGCTACCGCGACGACATCCGCCTCGACTCGCGTAACACTAAGATAGCTAGGGTGGCAGTGGTGTCACGTGCTCGTCTAGGCGTCTGTCGTCGCTACCGCGACGACGTCCGCCTCGACACGCGTAACCCTAAGTTAGACAGGGTGGCGGTGGTGTCACGTGCTCGTCTCGGCGTCCGTCGTCGCTACCGCGACGACGTCCGCCTCGACTCGCGTAACCCTAAGATAGCCAGGGTGGCAGTGGTGTCACGTGCTCGTCTAGGCGTTCGTCGTCGCTACCGCGACGACGTCCGCCTCGACTCGTGTAACCCTAGGATAAACAGGGTGGCGGTGGTGTCACGTGCTCGTCTCGGCGTCCGTCATTGCTACCGCGACGATGTCCGCATCGACTCGCGTAACCCTAAGTTAGACAGGGTGGCAGTGGTGTCACGTGCTCGTCTCGGCATCCGTCGGCGCTACCGCGACGACGTCTGCCTCGACTCGCGTAACCCTAAGTTAGCCAGGGTGGCAGTGTTGTCACGTGCTCGTCTCGGCGTCCGTCGTCGCTACCGCGACGACGTCCGCCTCGACTCGCGTAACCCTAAGATAGACAGGGTGGCAGTGGTGTCACGTGCTCGTCTCGGCGTCCGTCGTCGCTACCGCAAAAACGTCCGCCTCGACTCGCGTAACCCTAAGTTAGACAGGGTGGCAGTGGTGTCACGTCCTCGTTTCGACGTCTGCCTCGACTCGCGTAACCCTAAGTTAGACAGGGTGGCGGTGGTGTCACGTGCTCGTCTCGGCGACCGTCGTCGCTACCGCGACGACGTCCGCCTCGACTCGCTAACCCTAAGTTAAATAGGGTGGCGGTGAAGTCACGTGCTCGTCTCGGCGTCCGTCATCGCTACCGCGACGACGTCAGCCTCGACTCGCGTAACCCTAATTTAGACAGGGTGGCGGTGGTGTCACGTGCTCGTCTCGGCGTCCGTCGTCGCTACCGCGACGACGTCCGCCTCGACACGCGTAACCCTAAGTTAGACAGGGTGGCGGTGGTGTCGCGTGCTCGTCTCGGCGTCCGTCGTCGCTACCGCGACGACGTCCGCCTCGACTCGCGTAACCCTAAGATAGACAGGGTGGCGGTGGTGTCACGTGCTCGTCTCGGTGTCCGTCGTTGCTACCGCGACGACATCCGCCTCGACTCGCGTAACACTAAGATAGCCAGGGTGGCAGTGGTGTCACGTGCTCGTCTAGGCGTCTGTCGTCGCTACCGCGACGACGTCCGCCTCGACTCGCGTAACCCTAGGATAAACAGGGTGGCGGTGGTGTCACGTGCTCGTCTCGGCGTCCATCGCCGCTACCGTGACGACGTCCGCCTCGACTCGCGTAACCCTAAGATAGACAGGGTGGCGGTGGTGTCACGTGCTCGTCTCGGCATCCGTCGTCGCTACCGCGACGACGTCCGCCTCGACTCGCTTAACACTAAGTTAGAGAGGGTGGCGGTGGTGTCACGTGCTCGTCTCGGCGTCCGTTGTCGCTACCGTGACGACGGCCGCCTCGACTCGCGTAACCCTAAGTTAGACAGTGTGGCCGTGGTGTCACGTGCTCGTCTCGGCGTCCGTCGTCGCTATCGCGATGACGTCCGCCTCGACTCGCGTAACCCTAAAATAGCCAGGGTGGCAGTGGTGTCACGTGCTCGTCTTGGAGTCCGTCGTCGCTACCACGACGACGTCCGCCTCGACTCGCGTAACCCTAAGATAGACAGGGTGGCAGTGGTGTCACGTGCTCGTCTCGGCGTCCGTCGTCGCTACCGCGACGACGTCCGCCTTGACCCGCGTAACCCTAAGATAGACAGGGTGGCGGTGTTGTCACGTGCTCGTCTCGGCGTCCGTCGTCGCTACCGCGATGACGTCCGCCTCGACTCGCTTAACCCTAAGTTAGACAGGGTGGCGGTGGTGTCACGTGCTCGTCTCGGCGTCCGTCGTCGCTACCGCGACGACGTTTGCCTCGACTCGCGTAACGCTAAGATAGATAGGGTGGCCGTGGTGTCACGTGCTCATCTCGGCGTCCGTCGTCGCTACCGCGAAGACGTCCGCCTCGACTCGCGTAACCCTAAGTTAGACAGGGTGGCAGTGGTGTCACGTGCTCGTTTCGACGTCCGCCTCGACTCACGTCACCCTAAGTTAGACAGGGTGGCGGTGGTGTCACGTGCTCGTCTCGGCGTCCGTCGTCGCTACCGCGACGACGTCCGCCTCGACTCGCTTAACCCTAAGTTAAATAGGGTGGCGGTGAAGTCACGTGCTCGTCTCGGCGTCCGTCATCGCTACCGCGACGACGTCAGCCTCGACTCGCGTAACACTAATTTAGACAGGGTGGCGGTGGTGTCACGTGCTCGTCTCGGCGTCCGTCGACGCTACCGCGACGACGTCCGCCTCGACACGCGTAACCCTAAGTTAGACAGGGTGGCGGTGGTGTCGCGTGCTCGTCTCGGCGTCCGTCGTCGCTACCGCGACGACGTCCGCCTCGACTCGCGTAACCCTAGGATAAACAGGGTGACGGTGGTGTCACGTGCTCGTCTCGGCGTCCGTCATTGCTACCGCGACGATGTCCGCCTCGACTCGCGTAACACTAATTTAGACAGGGTGGCGGTGGTGTCACGTGCTCGTCTCGGCGTCCGTCGTCGCTACCGCGACGACGTCCGCCTCGACTCGCGTAACCCTAAAATAGCCAGGGTGGCATTGGTGTCACGTGCTCGTCTAGGCGTCCGTCGTCGCTACCGCGACGACGTCCGCCTCGACTCGCGTAACCCTAGGCTAAACAGGGTGGCAGTGGTGTCACGTGCTGGTCTCGGCATCCGTCGTCACTACCGCGATGACGTCTGCCTCGACTCGCGTAACCCTAAGTTAGCCAGGGTGGCAGTGTTGTCACGTGCTCGTCTCGGCGTCCGTCGTCGCTACCGCGACGACGTCCGCCTCGACTCGCGTAACCCTAAGATAGACAGGGTGCCAGTGGTGTCACGTGCTCGTCTTGGCATCCGTCGTCGCTACCGCGACGACGTCCGCCTTGACCCGCGTAACCCTAAGATAGACAGGGTGGCGGTGTTATCACGTGCTCGTCTCGGCGTCCGTCGTCGCTACCGCAACGACATCCGACGACATCCGCCTCGACTCGCTAACCCTAAGTTAAATAGGGTGGCGGTGAAGTCACGTGCTCGTCTCGGCGTCCGTCATCGCTACCGCGACGACGTCAGCCTCGACTCGCATAACCCTAATTTAGACAGGGTGGCGGTGGTGTCACGTGCTCGTCTCGGCGTCCGTCGTCGCTACCGCGACGACGTCCGCCTCGACACGCGTAACCCTAAGTTAGATAGGGTGGCGGTGGTGTCGCGTGCTCGTCTCGGCGTCCGTCGTCGCTACCGCGACGACGTCCGCCTCGACTCGCGTAACCCTAAGATAGACAGGGTGGCGGTGGTGTCACGTGCTCGTCTCGGTGTCCGTCGTCGCTACCGCGACGACGTCCGCCTCGACTCGCGTAACACTAAGATAGCCAGGGTGGCCGTGGTGTCACGTGCTCGTCTAGGCGTCTGTCGTCGCTACCGCGACGACGTCCGCCTCGACTCGCGTAACCCTAGGATAAACAGGGTGGCGGTGGTGTCACGTGCTCGTCTCGGCGTCCGTCGTCGCTACCGCGACGACGTCCGCCTCGACTCGCATAACCCTAAGATAGACAGGGTGGCGGTGGTGTCACGTGCTCGTCTCGGCGTCCGTCGTCGCTACCGCGACGACGTCCGCCTCGACTCGCTTAACCCTAAGTTAAATAGGGTGGCGGTGAAGTCACGTGCTCGTCTCGGCGTCCGTCATCGCTACCGCGACGACGTCAGCCTCGACTCGCGTAACACTAATTTAGACAGGGTGGCGGTGGTGTCACGTGCTCGTCTCGGCGTCCGTCGACGCTACCGCGACGACGTCCGCCTCGACACGCGTAACCCTAAGTTAGACAGGGTGGCGGTGGTGTCGCGTGCTCGTCTCGGCGTCCGTCGTCGCTACCGCGACGACGTCCGCCTCGACTCGCGTAACCCTAGGATAAACAGGGTGACGGTGGTGTCACGTGCTCGTCTCGGCGTCCGTCATTGCTACCGCGACGATGTCCGCCTCGACTCGCGTAACACTAATTTAGACAGGGTGGCGGTGGTGTCACGTGCTCGTCTCGGCGTCCGTCGTCGCTACCGCGACGACGTCCGACTCGACACGCGTAATCCTAAGTTAGACAGGGTGGCGGTGGTGTCACGTGCTCGTCTCGGCGTCCGTCGTCGCTACCGCGACGACGTCCGCCTCGACTCGCGTAACCCTAAAATAGCCAGGGTGGCATTGGTGTCACGTGCTCGTCTAGGCGTCCGTCGTCGCTACCGCGACGACGTCCGCCTCGACTCGCGTAACCCTAGGATAAACAGGGTGGCAGTGGTGTCACGTGCTGGTCTCGGCATCCGTCGTCACTACCGCGACGACGTCTGCCTCGACTCGCGTAACCCTAAGTTAGCCAGGGTGGCAGTGTTGTCACGTGCTCGTCTCGGCGTCCGTCGTCGCTACCGCGACGACGTCCGCCTCGACTCGCGTAACCCTAAGATAGACAGGGTGCCAGTGGTGTCACGTGCTCGTCTTGGCGTCCGTCGTCGCTACCGCGACGACGTCCGCCTTGACCCGCGTAACCCTAAGATAGACAGGGTGGCGGTGTTATCACGTGCTCGTCTCGGCGTCCGTCGTCGCTACCGCAACGACATCCGACGACATCCGCCTCGACTCGCTAACCCTAAGTTAAATAGGGTGGCGGTGAAGTCACGTGCTCGTCTCGGCGTCCGTCATCGCTACCGCGACGACGTCAGCCTCGACTCGCATAACCCTAATTTAGACAGGGTGGCGGTGGTGTCACGTGCTCGTCTCGGCGTCCGTCGTCGCTACCGCGACGACGTCCGCCTCGACACGCGTAACCCTAAGTTAGATAGGGTGGCGGTGGTGTCGCGTGCTCGTCTCGGCGTCCGTCGTCGCTACCGCGACGACGTCCGCCTCGACTCGCGTAACCCTAAGATAGACAGGGTGGCGGTGGTGTCACGTGCTCGTCTCGGTGTCCGTCGTCGCTACCGCGACGACGTCCGCCTCGACTCGCGTAACACTAAGATAGCCAGGGTGGCCGTGGTGTCACGTGCTCGTCTAGGCGTCTGTCGTCGCTACCGCGACGACGTCCGCCTCGACTCGCGTAACCCTAGGATAAACAGGGTGGCGGTGGTGTCACGTGCTCGTCTCGGCGTCCGTCGTCGCTACCGCGACGACGTCCGCCTCGACTCGCATAACCCTAAGTTAGACAGGGTGGCGGTGGTGTCACGTGCTCGTCTCGGCGTCCGCCGTCGCTACCGCGACGACGTCCGCCTCGACTCGCTAACCCTAAGTTAAATAGGGTGGCGGTGAAGTCACGTGCTCGTCTCGGCGTCCGTCATCGCTACCGCGACGACGTCAGCCTCGACTCGCGTAACCCTAATTTAGACGGGGTGGCGGTGGTGTCACGTGCTCGTCTCGGCGTCCGTCGTCGCTACCGCGACGACGTCCGCCTCGACACGCGTAACCCTAAGTTAGACAGGGTGGCGGTGGTGTCGCGTGCTCGTCTCGGCGTCCGTCGTCGCTACCGCGACGACATCCGCCTCGACTCGCGTAACCCTAAGATAGACAGGGTGGCGGTGGTGTCACGTGCTCGTCTCGGTGTCCGTCGTCGCTACCGCGACGATGTCCGCCTCGACTCGCGTAACACTAAGATAGCCAGGGTGACAGTGGTGTCACGTGCTCGTCTAGGCGTCTGTCGTCGCTACCGCGACGACGTCCGCCTCGACTCGCGTAACCCTAGGATAAACAGGGTGGCGGTGGTGTCACGTGCTCATCTCGGCGTCCGTCGTCGCTACCGCGACGACGTCCGCCTTGACTCGCATAAACCTAAGTTAGACAGGGTGGCGGTGGTGTCACGTGCTCGTCTCGGCGTCCGTCGTCGCTACCGCGACGACGTCCGCCTCGACTCGCGTAACCCTAAAATAGCCAGGGTGGCATTGGTGTCACGTGCTCGTCTAGGCGTCCGTCGTCGCTACCGCGACGACGTCCGCCTCGACTCGCGTAACCCTAGGATAAACAGGGTGGCGGTGGTGTCACGTGCTCGTCTCGGCGTCCGTCGTCGCTACCGCGACGACGTCCGCCTCGACTCGCGTAACCCTAAGTTAGACAGGGTGGCAGTGGTGTCACGTGCTGGTCTCGGCATCCGTCGTCACTACCGCGACGACGTCTGCCTCGACTCGCGTAACCCTAAGTTAGCCAGGGTGGCAGTGTTGTCACGTGCTCGTCTCGGCGTCCGTCGTCGCTACCGCGACGACGTCCGCCTCGACTCGCGTAACCCTAAGATAGACAGGGTGCCAGTGGTGTCACGTGCTCGTCTTGGCGTCCGTCGTCGCTACCGCGACGACGTCCGCCTTGACCCGCGTAACCCTAAGATAGACAGGGTGGCGGTGTTATCACGTGCTCGTCTCGGCGTCCGTCGTCGCTACCGCAACGACATCCGACGACATCCGCCTCGACTCGCTAACCCTAAGTTAAATAGGGTGGCGGTGAAGTCACGTGCTCGTCTCGGCGTCCGTCATCGCTACCGCGACGACGTCAGCCTCGACTCGCATAACCCTAATTTAGACAGGGTGGCGGTGGTGTCACGTGCTCGTCTCGGCGTCCGTCGTCGCTACCGCGACGACGTCCGCCTCGACACGCGTAACCCTAAGTTAGATAGGGTGGCGGTGGTGTCGCGTGCTCGTCTCGGCGTCCGTCGTCGCTACCGCGACGACGTCCGCCTCGACTCGCGTAACCCTAAGATAGACAGGATGGCGGTGGTGTCACGTGCTCGTCTCGGTGTCCGTCGTCGCTACCGCGACGACGTCCGCCTCGACTCGCGTAACACTAAGATAGCCAGGGTGGCCGTGGTGTCACGTGCTCGTCTAGGCGTCTGTCGTCGCTACCGCGACGACGTCCGCCTCGACTCGCGTAACCCTAGGATAAACAGGGTGGCGGTGGTGTCACGTGCTCGTCTCGGCGTCCGTCGTCGCTACCGCGACGACGTCCGCCTCGACTCGCATAACCCTAAGTTAGACAGGGTGGCGGTGGTGTCACGTGCTCGTCTCGGCGTCCGCCGTCGCTACCGCGACGACGTCCGCCTCGACTCGCTAACCCTAAGTTAAATAGGGTGGCGGTGAAGTCACGTGCTCGTCTCGGCGTCCGTCATCGCTACCGCGACGACGTCAGCCTCGACTCGCGTAACCCTAATTTAGACAGGGTGGCGGTGGTGTCACGTGCTCGTCTCGGCGTCCGTCGTCGCTACCGCGACGACGTCCGCCTCGACACGCGTAACCCTAAGTTAGACAGGGTGGCGGTGGTGTCGCGTGCTCGTCTCGGCGTCCGTCGTCGCTACCGCGACGACATCCGCCTCGACTCGCGTAACCCTAAGATAGACAGGGTGGCGGTGGTGTCACGTGCTCGTCTCGGTGTCCGTCGTCGCTACCGCGACGATGTCCGCCTCGACTCGCGTAACACTAAGATAGCCAGGGTGACAGTGGTGTCACGTGCTCGTCTAGGCGTCTGTCGTCGCTACCGCGACGACGTCCGCCTCGACTCGCGTAACCCTAGGATAAACAGGGTGGCGGTGGTGTCACGTGCTCATCTCGGCGTCCGTCGTCGCTACCGCGACGACGTCCGCCTCGACTCGCATAAACCTAAGTTAGACAGGGTGGCGGTGGTGTCACGTGCTCGTCTCGGCGTCCGCCGTCGCTACCGCGACGACGTCCGCCTCGACTCGCGTAACCCTAAGATAGACAGGGTGGCAGTGGTGTCACGTGCTCGTCTTGGCGTCCGTCGTCGCTACCGCGACGACGTCCGCCTTGACTCGCGTAAACCTAAGATAGACAGGGTGGCGGTGTTGTCACGTGCTCGTCTCGGCGTCCGTCGTCGCTACCGCGACGACGTCCGCCTCGACTCGCTTAACCCTATGTTAGACAGGGTAGCGGTGGTGTCACGTGCTCGTCTCGGCGTCCGTCGTCGCTACCGCGACGACGTCCGCCTCGACTCGCGTAACCCTAAGATAGACAGGGTGGCGGTGGTGTCACGTGCTCGTCTCGGCGTCCGTCGTCGCTACCCCGACGACGTTCGCCTCGACTCGCGTAACGCTAAGATAGATAGGGTGGCAGTGGTGTCACGTGCTCGTCTAGGCGTCTGTCGTCGCTACCGCGACGACGTCCGCCTCGACTCGCGTAACCCTAGGATAAACAGGGTGGCGGTGGTGTCACGTGCTCGTCTCGGCGTCCATCGCCGCTACCGTGACGACGTCCGTCTCGACTCGCGTAACCCTAAGATAGACAGGGTGGCGGTGGTGTCACGTGCTCGTCTCGGCGTCCGTCGTCGTTACCGCGACGACGTCCGCCTCGACTCGCTTAACACTAAGTTAGAGAGGGTGGCGGTGGTGTCATGTGCTCGTCTCGGCGTCCGTTGTCGCTACCGTGACGACGGCCGCCTCGACTCGCGTAACCCTAAGTTAGACAGTGTGGCCGTGGTGTCACGTGCTCGTCTCGGCGTCCGTCGTCGCTATCGCGATGACGTCCGCCTCGACTCGCGTAACCCTAAAATAGCCAGGGTGGCAGTGGTGTCACGTGCTCGTCTTGGAGTCCGTCGTCGCTACCACGACGACGTCCGCCTCGACTCGCGTAACCCTAAGTTAGCTAGGGTGGCAGTGGTGTCACGTGCTCGTCTCGGCGTCCGTCGTCGCTACCGCGACGACGTCCGCCTTGACCCGCGTAACCCTAAGATAGACAGGGTGGCGGTGTTGTCACGTGCTCGTCTCGGCGTCCGTCGTCGCTACCGCGACGACGTCCGCCTCGACTCGCTTAACCCTAAGTTAGACAGGGTGGCGGTGGTGTCACGTGCTCGTCTCGGCGTCCGTCGTCGCTACCGCGACGACGTTTGCCTCGACTCGCGTAACGCTAAGATAGATAGGGTGGCCGTGGTGTCACGTGCTCATCTCGGCGTCCGTCGTCGCTACCGCGAAGACGTCCACCTCGACTCGCGTAACCCTAAGTTAGCCAGGGTGGCAGTGGTGTCACGTGCTCGTTTCGACGTCCGCCTCGACTCGCGTCACCCTAAGTTAGACAGGGAGGCGGTGGTGTCACGTGCTCGTCTCGGCGTCTGTCGTCGCTACCGCGACGACGTCCGCCTCGACTCGCTTAACCCAAAGTTAAATAGGGTGGCGGTGAAGTCACGTGCTCGTCTCGGCGTCCGTCATCGCTACCGCGACGACGTCAGCCTCGACTCGCGTAACACTAATTTAGACAGGGTGGCGGTGGTGTCACGTGCTCGTCTCGGCGTCCGTCGACGCTACCGCGACGACGTCCGCCTCGACACGCGTAACCCTAAGTTAGACAGGGTGGCGGTGGTGTCGCGTGCTCGTCTCGGCGTCCGTCGTCGCTACCGCGACGACGTCCGCCTCGACTCGCGTAACCCTTGGATAAACAGGGTGGCGGTGGTGTCACGTGCTCGTCTCGGCGTCCGTCATTGCTACCGCGACGATGTCAGCCTCGACTCGCGTAACCCTAATTTAGACAGGGTGGCGGTGGTGTCACGTGCTCGTCTCGGCGTCCGTCGTCGCTACCGCGACGACGTCCGACTCGACACGCGTAACCCTAAGTTAGACAGCGTGGCGGTGGTGTCACGTGCTCGTCTCGGCGTCCGTCGTCGCTACCGCGACGACGTCCGCCTCGACTCGCGTAACCCTAAAATAGCCAGGGTGGCATTGGTGTCACGTGCTCGTCTAGGTGTCCGTCGTCGCTACCGCGACGACGTCCGCCTCGACTCGCGTAACCCTAGGATAAACAGGGTGGCGGTGGTGTCACGTGCTCGTCTCGGCGTCCGTCGTCGCTACCGCGACGACGTCCGCCTCGACTCGCGTAACCCTAAGTTAGACAGGGTGGCAGTGGTGTCACGTGCTGGTCTCGGCATCCGTCGTCACTACCGCGACGACGTCTGCCTCGACTCGCGTAACCCTAAGTTAGCCAGGGTGGCAGTGTTGTCACGTGCTCGTCTCGGCGTCCGTCGTCGCTACCGCGACGACGTCCGCCTCGACTCGCGTAACCCTAAGATAGACAGGGTGCCAGTGGTGTCACGTGCTCGTCTTGGCGTCCGTCGTCGCTACCGCGACGACGTCCGCCTTGACCCGCGTAACCCTAAGATAGACAGGGTGGCGGTGTTATCACGTGCTCGTCTCGGCGTCCGTCGTCGCTACCGCGACGACATCCGACGACATCCGCCTCGACTCGCTAACCCTAAGTTAAATAGGGTGGCGGTGAAGTCACGTGCTCGTCTCGGCGTCCGTCATCGCTACTGCGACGACGTCAGCCTCGACTCGCGTAACCCTAATTTAGACAGGGTGGCGGTGGTGTCACGTGCTCGTCTCGGCGTCCGTCGTCGCTACCGCGACGACGTCCGCCTCGACACGCGTAACCCTAAGTTAGATAGGGTGGCGGTGGTGTCGCGTGCTCGTCTCGGCGTCCGTCGTCGCTACCGCGATGATGTCCGCCTCGACTCGCGTAACCCTAAGATAGACAGGGTGGCGGTGGTGTCACGTGCTCGTCTCGGTGTCCGTCGTCGCTACCGCGACGACGTCCGCCTCGACTCGCGTAACACTAAGATAGCCAGGGTGGCAGTGGTGTCACGTGCTCGTCTAGGCGTCTGTCGTCGCTACCGCGACGACGTCCGCCTCGACTCGCGTAACCCTAGGATAAACAGGGTGACGGTGGTGTCACGTGCTCGTCTCGGCGTCCGTCGTCGCTACCGCGACGACGTCCGCCTCGACTCGCATAACCCTAAGTTAGACAGGGTGGCGGTGGTGTCACGTGCTCGTCTCGGCATCCGCCGTCGCTACCGCGACGACGTCCGCCTCGACTCGCTAACCCTAAGTTAAATAGGGTGGCGGTGAAGTCACGTGCTCGTCTCGGCGTCCGTCCTCGCTACCGCGACGACGTCAGCCTCGACTCGCGTAACCCTAATTTAGACAGGGTGGCGGTGGTGTCACGTGCTCGTCTCGGCGTCCGTCGTCGCTACTGCGACGACGTCCGCCTCGACACGCGTAACCCTAAGTTAGACAGGGTGGCGGTGGTGTCGCGTGCTCGTCTCGGCGTCCGTCGTCGCTACCGCGACGACGTCCGCCTCGACTCGCGTAACCCTAAGATAGACAGGGTGCCAGTGGTGTCACGTGCTTGTCTTGGCGTCCGTCGTCGCTACCGCGACGACGTCCGCCTTGACCCGCGTAACCCTAAGATAGACAGGGTGGCGGTGTTATCACGTGCTCGTCTCGGCGTCCGTCGTTGCTACCGCAACGACATCCGACGACATCCGCCTCGACTCGCTAACCCTAAGTTAAATAGGGTGGCGGTGAAGTCACGTGCTCGTCTCGGCGTCCGTCATCGCTACCGCGACGACGTCAGCCTCGACTCGCATAACCCTAATTTAGACAGGGTGGCGGTGGTGTCACGTGCTCGTCTCGGCGTCCGTCGTCGCTACCGCGACGACGTCCGCCTCGACACGCGTAACCCTAAGTTAGATAGGGTGGCGGTGGTGTCGCGTGCTCGTCTCGGCGTCCGTCGTCGCTACCGCGACGACGTCCGCCTCGACTCGCGTAACACTAAGATAGCCAGGGTGGCAGTGGTGTCACGTGCTCGTCTAGGCGTCTGTCGTCGCTACCGCGACGACGTCCGCCTCGACTCGCGTAACCCTAGGATAAACAGGGTGGCGGTGGTGTCACGTGCTCGTCTCGGCGTCCGTCGTCGCTACCGCGACGACGTCCGCCTCGACTCGCATAACCCTAAGTTAGACAGGGTGGCGGTGGTGTCACGTGCTCGTCTCGGCGTCCGTCGTCGCTACCGCGACGACGTCCGCCTCGACTCGCGTAACCCTAAAATAGCCAGGGTGGCATTGGTGTCACGTGCTCGTCTAGGCGTCCGTCGTCGCTACCGCGACGACGTCCGCCTCGACTCGCGTAACCCTAGGATAAACAGGGTGGCGGTGGTGTCACGTGCTCGTCTCGGCGTCCGTCGTCGCTACCGCGACGACGTCCGCCTCGACTCGCGTAACCCTAAGTTAGACAGGGTGGCAGTGGTGTCACGTGCTGGTCTCGGCATCCGTCGTCACTACCGCGACGACGTCTGCCTCGACTCGCGTAACCCTAAGTTAGCCAGGGTGGCAGTGTTGTCACGTGCTCGTCTCGGCGTCCGTCGTCGCTACCGCGACGACGTCCGCCTCGACTCGCGTAACCCTAAGATAGACAGGGTGCCAGTAGTGTCACGTGCTCGTCTTGGCGTCCGTCGTCGCTACCGCGACGACGTCCGCCTTGACCCGCGTAACCCTAAGATAGACAGGGTGGCGGTGTTATCACGTGCTCGTCTCGGCGTCCGTCGTCGCTACCGCGACGACATCCGACGACATCCGCCTCGACTCGCTAACCCTAAGTTAAATAGGGTGGCGGTGAAGTCACGTGCTCGTCTCGGCGTCCGTCATCGCTACTGCGACGACGTCAGCCTCGACTCGCGTAACCCTAATTTAGACAGGGTGGCGGTGGTGTCACGTGCTCGTCTCGGCGTCCGTCGTCGCTACCGCGACGACGTCCGCCTCGACACGCGTAACCCTAAGTTAGATAGGGTGGCGGTGGTGTCGCGTGCTCGTCTCGGCGTCCGTCGTCGCTACCGCGACGATGTCCGCCTCGACTCGCGTAACCCTAAGATAGACAGGGTGGCGGTGGTGTCACGTGCTCGTCTCGGTGTCCGTCGTCGCTACCGCGACGACGTCCGCCTCGACTCGCGTAACACTAAGATAGCCAGGGTGGCAGTGGTGTCACGTGCTCGTCTAGGCGTCTGTCGTCGCTACCGCGACGACGTCCGCCTCGACTCGCGTAACCCTAGGATAAACAGGGTGACGGTGGTGTCACGTGCTCGTCTCGGCGTCCGTCGTCGCTACCGCGATGACGTCCGCCTCGACTCGCATAACCCTAAGTTAGACAGGGTGGCGGTGGTGTCACGTGCTCGTCTCGGCGTCCGCCGTCGCTACCGCGACGACGTCCGCCTCGACTCGCTAACCCTAAGTTAAATAGGGTGGCGGTGAAGTCACGTGCTCGTCTCGGCGTCCGTCATCGCTACCGCGACGACGTCAGCCTCGACTCGCGTAACCCTAATTTAGACAGGGTGGCGGTGGTGTCACGTGCTCGTCTCGGCGTCCGTCGTCGCTACTGCGACGACGTCCGCCTCGACACGCGTAACCCTAAGTTAGACAGGGTGGCGGTGGTGTCGCGTGCTCGTCTCGGCGTCCGTCGTCGCTACCGCGACGACGTCCGCCTCGACTCGCGTAACCCTAAGATAGACAGGGTGCCAGTGGTGTCACGTGCTCGTCTTGGCGTCCGTCGTCGCTACCGCGACGACGTCCGCCTTGACCCGCGTAACCCTAAGATAGACAGGGTGGCGGTGTTATCACGTGCTCGTCTCGGCGTCCGTCGTCGCTACCGCAACGACATCCGACGACATCCGCCTCGACTCGCTAACCCTAAGTTAAATAGGGTGGCGGTGAAGTCACGTGCTCGTCTCGGCGTCCGTCATCGCTACCGCGACGACGTCAGCCTCGACTCGCATAACCCTAATTTAGACAGGGTGGCGGTGGTGTCACGTGCTCGTCTCGGCGTCCGTCGTCGCTACCGCGACGACGTCCGCCTCGACACGCGTAACCCTAAGTTAGATAGGGTGGCGGTGGTGTCGCGTGCTCGTCTCGGCGTCCGTCGTCGCTACCGCGACGACGTCCGCCTCGACTCGCGTAACCCTAAGATAGACAGGGTGGCGGTGGTGTCACGTGCTCGTCTCGGTGTCCGTCGTCGCTACCGCGACGACGTCCGCCTCGACTCGCGTAACACTAAGATAGCCAGGGTGGCGGTGGTGTCACGTGCTCGTCTCGGCGTCCGCCGTCGCTACCGCGACGACGTCCGCCTCGACTCGCTAACCCTAAGTTAAATAGGGTGGCGGTGAAGTCACGTGCTCGTCTCGGCGTCCGTCATCGCTACCGCGACGACGTCAGCCTCGACTCGCGTAACCCTAATTTAGACAGGGTGGCGGTGGTGTCACGTGCTCGTCTCGGCGTCCGTCGTCGCTACCGCGACGACGTCCGCCTCGACACGCGTAACCCTAAGTTAGACAGGGTGGCGGTGGTGTCGCGTGCTCGTCTCGGCGTCCGTCGTCGCTACCGCGACGACATCCGCCTCGACTCGCGTAACCCTAAGATAGACAGGGTGGCGGTGGTGTCACGTGCTCGTCTCGGTGTCCGTCGTCGCTACCGCGACGATGTCCGCCTCGACTCGCATAACACTAAGATAGCCAGGGTGACAGTGGTGTCACGTGCTCGTCTAGGCGTCTGTCGTCGCTACCGCGACGACGTCCGCCTCGACTCGCGTAACCCTAGGATAAACAGGGTGGCGGTGGTGTCACGTGCTCATCTCGGCGTCCGTCGTCGCTACCGCGACGACGTCCGCCTCGACTCGCATAAACCTAAGTTAGACAGGGTGGCGGTGGTGTCACGTGCTCGTCTCGGCGTCCGCCGTCGCTACCGCGACGACGTCCGCCTCGACTCGCGTAACCCTAAGATAGACAGGGTGGCAGTGGTGTCACGTGCTCGTCTTGGCGTCCGTCGTCGCTACCGCGACGACGTCCGCCTTGACTCGCGTAAACCTAAGATAGACAGGGTGGCGGTGTTGTCACGTGCTCGTCTCGGCGTCCGTCGTCGCTACCGCGACGACGTCCGCCTCGACTCGCTTAACCCTATGTTAGACAGGGTAGCGGTGGTGTCACGTGCTCGTCTCGGCGTCCGTCGTCGCTACCGCGACGACGTCCGCCTCGACTCGCGTAACCCTAAGATAGACAGGGTGGCGGTGGTGTCACGTGCTCGTCTCGGCGTCCGTCGTCGCTACCCCGACGACGTTCGCCTCGACTCGCGTAACGCTAAGATAGATAGGGTGGCAGTGGTGTCACGTGCTCGTCTAGGCGTCTGTCGTCGCTACCGCGACGACGTCCGCCTCGACTCGCGTCACCCTAGGATAAACAGGGTGGCGGTGGTGTCACGTGCTCGTCTCGGCGTCCATCGCCGCTACCGTGACGACGTCCGCCTCGACTCGCGTAACCCTAAGATAGACAGGGTGGCGGTGGTGTCACGTGCTCGTCTCGGCGTCCGTCGTCGCTACCGCGACGACGTCCGCCTCGACTCGCTTAACACTAAGTTAGAGAGGGTGGCGGTGGTGTCACGTGCTCGTCTCGGCGTCCGTTGTCGCTACCGTGACGACGGCCGCCTCGACTCGCGTAACCCTAAGTTAGACAGTGTGGCCGTGGTGTCACGTGCTCGTCTCGGCGTCCGTCGTCGCTATCGCGATGACGTCCGCCTCGACTCGCGTAACCCTAAAATAGCCAGGGTGGCAGTGGTGTCACGTGCTCGTCTTGGAGTCCGTCGTCGCTACCACGACGACGTCCGCCTCGACTCGCGTAACCCTAAGTTAGCTAGGGTGGCAGTGGTGTCACGTGCTCGTCTCGGCGTCCGTCGTCGCTACCGCGACGACGTCCGCCTTGACCCGCGTAACCCTAAGATAGACAGGGTGGCGGTGTTGTCACGTGCTCGTCTCGGCGTCCGTCGTCGCTACCGCGACGACGTCCGCCTCGACTCGCTTAACCCTAAGTTAGACAGGGTGGCGGTGGTGTCACGTGCTCGTCTCGGCGTCCGTCGTCGCTACCGCGACGACGTTTGCCTCGACTCGCGTAACGCTAAGATAGATAGGGTGGCCGTGGTGTCACGTGCTCATCTCGGCGTCCGTCGTCGCTACCGCGAAGACGTCCACCTCGACTCGCGTAACCCTAAGTTAGCCAGGGTGGCAGTGGTGTCACGTGCTCGTTTCGACGTCCGCCTCGACTCGCGTCACCCTAAGTTAGACAGGGAGGCGGTGGTGTCACGTGCTCGTCTCGGCGTCCGTCGTCGCTACCGCGACGACGTCCGCCTCGACTCGCTTAACCCAAAGTTAAATAGGGTGGCGGTGAAGTCACGTGCTCGTCTCGGCGTCCGTCATCGCTACCGCGACGACGTCAGCCTCGACTCGCGTAACACTAATTTAGACAGGGTGGCGGTGGTGTCACGTGCTCGTCTCGGCGTCCGTCGACGCTACCGCGACGACGTCCGCCTCGACACGCGTAACCCTAAGTTAGACAGGGTGGCGGTGGTGTCGCGTGCTCGTCTCGGCGTCCGTTGTCGCTACCGCGACGACGTCCGCCTCGACTCGCGTAACCCTAGGATAAACAGGGTGGCGGTGGTGTCACGTGCTCGTCTCGGCGTCCGTCATTGCTACCGCGACGATGTCAGACTCGACTCGCGTAACCCTAATTTAGACAGGGTGGCGGTGGTGTCACGTGCTCGTCTCGGCGTCCGTCGTCGCTACCGCGACGACGTCCGACTCGACACGCGTAACCCTAAGTTAGACAGGGTGGCGGTGGTGTCACGTGCTCGTCTCGGCGTCCGTCGTCGCTACCGCGACGACGTCCGCCTCGACTCGCGTAACCCTAAAATAGCCAGGGTGGCATTGGTGTCACGTGCTCGTCTAGGTGTCCGTCGTCGCTACCGCGACGACGTCCGCCTCGACTCGCGTAACCCTAGGATAAACAGGGTGGCGGTGGTGTCACGTGCTCGTCTCGGCGTCCGTCGTCGCTACCGCGACGACGTCCGCCTCGACTCGCGTAACCCTAAGTTAGACAGGGTGGCAGTGGTGTCACGTGCTGGTCTCGGCATCCGTCGTCACTACCGCGACGACGTCTGCCTCGACTCGCGTAACCCTAAGTTAGCCAGGGTGGCAGTGTTGTCACGTGCTCGTCTCGGCGTCCGTCGTCGCTACCGCGATGACGTTCGCCTCGACTCGCGTAACCCTAAGATAGACAGGGTGCCAGTGGTGTCACGTGCTCGTCTTGGCGTCCGTCGTCGCTACCGCGACGACGTCCGCCTTGACCCGCGTAACCCTAAGATAGACAGGGTGGCGGTGTTATCACGTGCTCGTCTCGGCGTCCGTCGTCGCTACCGCGACGACATCCGACGACATCCGCCTCGACTCGCTAACCCTAAGTTAAATAGGGTGGCAGTGAAGTCACGTGCTCGTCTCGGCGTCCGTCATCGCTACTGCGACGACGTCAGCCTCGACTCGCGTAACCCTAATTTAGACAGGGTGGCGGTGGTGTCACGTGCTCGTCTCGGCGTCCGTCGTCGCTACCGCGACGACGTCCGCCTCGACACGCGTAACCCTAAGTTAGATAGGGTGGCGGTGGTGTCGCGTGCTCGTCTCGGCGTCCGTCGTCGCTACCGCGACGACATCCGCCTCGACTCGCGTAACCCTAAGATAGACAGGGTGGCGGTGGTGTCACGTGCTCGTCTCGGTGTCCGTCGTCGCTACCGCGACGACGTCCGCCTCGACTCGCGTAACACTAAGATAGCCAGGGTGACCGTGGTGTCACGTGCTCGTCTAGGCGTCTGTCGTCGCTACCGCGACGACGTCCGCCTCGACTCGCGTAACCCTAGGATAAACAGGGTGGCGGTGGTGTCACGTGCTCATCTCGGCGTCTGTCGTCGCTACCGCGACGACGTCCGCCTCGACTCGCATAAACCGAAGTTAGACAGGGTGGCGGTGGTGTCACGTGCTCGTCTCGGCGTCCGCCGTCGCTACCGCGACGACGTCCGCCTCGACTCGCGTAACCCTAGGATAAACAGGGTGGCGGTGGTGTCACGTGCTCGTCTCGGCGTCCGTCGTCGCTACCGCGACGACGTCCGCCTCGACTCGCGTAACCCTAAGTTAGACAGGGTGGCAGTGGTGTGACGTGCTGGTCTCGGCATCCGTCGTCACTACCGCGACGACGTCTGCCTCGACTCGCGTAACCCTAAGTTAGCCAGGGTGGCAGTGTTGTCACGTGCTCGTCTCGGCGTCCGTCGTCGCTACCGCGACGACGTCCGCCTCGACTCGCGTAACCCTAAGATAGACAGGGTGCCAGTGGTGTCACGTGCTCGTCTTGGCGTCCGTCGTCGCTACCGCGACGACGTCCGCCTTGACCCGCGTAACCCTAAGATAGACAGGGTGGCGGTGTTATCACGTGCTCGTCTCGGCGTCCGTCGTCGCTACCGCGACGACATCCGACGACATCCGCCTCGACTCGCTAACCCTAAGTTAAATAGGGTGGCGGTGAAGTCACGTGCTCGTCTCGGCGTCCGTCATCGCTACTGCGACGACGTCAGCCTCGACTCGCGTAACCCTAATTTAGATAGGGTGGCGGTGGTGTCACGTGCTCGTCTCGGCGTCCGTCGTCGCTACCGCGACGACGTCCGCCTCGACACGCGTAACCCTAAGTTAGATAGGGTGGCGGTGGTGTCGCGTGCTCGTCTCGGCGTCCGTCGTCGCTACCGCGACGATGTCCGCCTCGACTCGCGTAACCCTAAGATAGACAGGGTGGCGGTGGTGTCACGTGCTCGTCTCGGTGTCCGTCGTCGCTACCGCGACGACGTCCGCCTCGACTCGCGTAACACTAAGATAGCCAGGGTGGCAGTGGTGTCACGTGCTCGTCTAGGCGTCTGTCGTCGCTACCGCGACGACGTCCGCCTCGACTCGCGTAACCCTAGGATAAACAGGGTGGTGGTGGTGTCACGTGCTCGTCTCGGCGTCCGTCGTCGCTACCGCGACGACGTCCGCCTCGACTCGCATAACCCTAAGTTAGACAGGGTGGCGGTGGTGTCACGTGCTCGTCTCGGCGTCCGCCGTCGCTACCGCGACGACGTCCGCCTCAACTTGCTAACCCTAAGTTAAATAGGGTGGCGGTGAAGTCACGTGCTCGTCTCGGCGTCCGTCATCGCTACCGCGACGACGTCAGCCTCGACTCGCGTAACCCTAATTTAGACAGGGTGGCGGTGGTGTCACGTGCTCGTCTCGGCGTCCGTCGTCGCTACTGCGACGACGTCCGCCTCGACACGCGTAACCCTAAGTTAGACAGGGTGGCGGTGGTGTCGCGTGCTCGTCTCGGCGTCCGTCGTCGCTACCGCGACGACATCCGCCTCGACTCGCGTAACCCTAAGATAGACAGGGTGGCGGTGGTGTCACGTGCTCGTCTCGGTGTCCGTCGTCGCTACCGCGACGACGTCCGCCTCGACTCGCGTAACACTAAGATAGCCAGGGTGACCGTGGTGTCACGTGCTCGTCTAGGCGTCTGTCGTCGCTACCGCGACGACGTCCGCCTCGACTCGCGTAACCCTAGGATAAACAGGGTGGCGGTGGTGTCACGTGCTCATCTCGGCGTCCGTCGTCGCTACCGCGACGACGTCCGCCTCGACTCGTATAAACCGAAGTTGGACAGGGTGGCGGTGGTGTCACGTGCTCGTCTCGGCGTCCGCCGTCGCTACCGCGACGACGTCCGCCTCGACTCGCGTAACCCTAAGATAGACAGGGTGGCCGTGGTGTCACGTGCTCGTCTTGGCGTCCGTCGTCGCTACCGCGACGACGTCCGCCTTGACTCGCGTAAACCTAAGATAGACAGGGTGGCGGTGTTGTCACGTGCTCGTCTCGGCGTCCGTCGTCGCTACTGCGACGACGTCCGCCTCGACTCGCTTAACCCTATGTTAGACAGGGTAGCGGTGGTGTCACGTGCTCGTCTCGGCGTCCGTCGTCGCTACCGCGACGACGTCCGCCTCGACTCGCGTAACGCTAAGATAGACAGGGTGGCGGTGGTGTCACGTGCTCGTCTCGGCGTCCGTCGTCGCTACCCCGACGACGTTCGCCTCGACTCGCGTAACGCTAAGATAGATAGGGTGGCGGTGGTGTCACGTGCTCATCTCGGTGTCCGTCGTCGCTACCGCAAAGACGTCCGCCTCGACTCGCGTAACCCTAAGTTAGACAGGGTGGCAGTGGTGTCACGTGCTCGTCTCGACGTCCGCCTCGACTCGCGTAACCCTAAGTTAGACAGGGTGGCGGTGGTGTCACGTGCTCGTCTCGCCGTCCGTCGTCGCTACCACGACGACGTCCACCTCGACTCGTTAACCCTAAGTTAAATAGGGTGGCGGTGAAGTCATGTGCTCGTCTCGGCGTCCGTCATTGCTACCGCGACGATGTCAGCCTCGACTCGCGTAACCCTAATTTAGACAGGGTGGCGGTGGTGTCACGTGCTCGTCTCGGCGTCCGTCGTCGCTACCGCGACGACGTCCGCCTCGACTCGCGTAACCCTAAGATAACCAGGATGACAGTGGTGTCACGTACTCGTCTAGGCGTTCGTCGTCGCTACCGCGACGACGTCCGTCTCGACTCGCGTAACCCTAGGATAAACAGGGTGGCGGTGGATTCACGTGCTCGTCTCGGCGTCCGTCATTGCTACCGCGACGATGTCCGCCTCGACTCGCGTAACCCTAAGTTAGACAGGGTGGCAGTGGTGTCACGTGCTCGTCTCGGCATCCGTCGTCGCTACCGCGACGACGTCTGCCTCGGCTCGCGTAACCCTAAGTTAGCCAGGGTGGCAGTGTTGTCACGTGCTCGTCTCGGTGTCCGTCGTCGCTACCGCGACGACGTCCGCCTCGACTCGCTAACCCTAAGTTAAATAGGGTGGCGGTGAAGTCACGTGCTCGTCTCGGCGTCCGTCATCGCTACCGCGACGACGTCAGCCTCGACTCGCGTAATCCTAATTTAGACAGGGTGGCGGTGGTGTCACGTGCTCGTCTCGGCGTCCGTCGTCGCTACCGCGACGACGTCCGCCTCGACACGCGTAACCCTAAGTTAGACAGGGTGGCGGTGGTGTCGCGTGCTCGTCTCGGCGTCCGTCGTCGCTACCGCGACGACGTCCGCCTCGACTCGCGTAACCCTAAGATAGACAGGGTGGCGGTGGTGTCACGTGCTCGTCTCGGTGTCCGTAGTCGCTACCGCGACGACATCCGCCTCGACTCGCGTAACACTAAGATAGCCAGGGTGGCAGTGGTGTCACGTGCTCGTCTAGGCGTCTGTCGTCGCTACCGCGACGACGTCCGCCTCGACTCGCGTAACCCTAGGATAAACAGGGTGGCGGTGGTGTCACGTGCTCGTCTCGGCGTCCATCGTCGCTACCGCGACGACGTCCGCCTCGACACGCATAACCCTAAGTTAGACAGGGGGGCGGTGGTGTCACGTGCTCGTCTCGGCGTTCGCCGTCGCTACCGCGATGACGTCCGCCTCCACTCGCGTAACCCTAAGATAGACAGGGTGGCAGTGGTGTCACGTGCTCGTCTCGGCGTCCGTCGTCGCTACCGCGACGACGTCCGCCTTGACTCGCGTAAACCTAAGATAGACAGGGTGGCGGTGTTGTCACGTGCTCGTCTCGGCTTCCGTCGTCGCTACCGCGACGACGTCCGCCTCGAATCGCTTAACCCTAAGTTAGACAGGGTAGCGGTGGTGTCACGTGCTCGTCTCGGCGTCCGTCGTCGCTACCGCGACGACGTCCGCCTCGACTCGCGTAACGCTAAGACAGACAGGGTGGCGGTGGTGTCACGTGCTCGTCTCGGCGTCCGTCGTCGCTACCGCGACGACGTTCGCCTCGACTCGCATAACGCTAAGATAGATAGGGTGGCGGTGGTGTCACGTGCTCATCTCGGCGTCCGTCGTCGCTACCGCAAAGACGTCCGCCTCGACTCGCGTAACCCTAAGTTAGACAGTGTGGCAGTGGTGTCACGTGCTCGTCTCGACGTCCGCCTTGACTCGCGTAACCCTAAGTTAGACAGGGTGGCGGTGGTGTCACGTGCTCGTCTCGGCGTCCGTCGTCGCTACCGCGACGACGTCCGCCTCGACTCGTTAACCCTAAGTTAAATAGGGAGGCGGTGAAGTCACGTGCTCGTCTCGGCGTCCGTCATTGCTACCGCGACGATGTCAGCCTCGACTCGCGTAACCCTAATTTAGACAGGGTGGCGGTGGTGTCACGTGCTCGTCTCGGCGTCCGTCGTCGCTACCGCGACGACGTCCGACTCGACACGCGTAACCCTAAGTTAGACAGGGTGGCGGTGGTGTCACGTGCTCGTCTCGGCGTCCGTCGTCGCTACCGCGACGACGTCCGCCTCGACTCGCCTAACCCTAAGTTAGACAGGGTGGCGGTGGTGTCACGTGCTCGTCTCGGCGTCCGTCGTCGCTACCGCGACGATGTCTGCCTCGACTCGCGTAACCCTAAGTTAGACAGGGTGGCAGTGGTGTCACGTGCTCGTCTCGGCGTCCGTCGTCGCTACCGCGACGACGTCTGCCTCGACTCGCGTAACCCTAAGTTAGCCAGGGTGGCAGTGTTGTCACGTGCTCGTCTCGGCGTCCGTCGTCGCTACCGCGACGACGTCCGCGTCGACTCGCGTAACCCTAAGTTAGACAGGGAGGCATTGGTGTCACGTGCTCGTCTCGGCGTCCGTCGTCGCTACCGCGACGATGTCCGCCTCGACTCGCGTAACCCTAAGATAGACAGGGTGGCGGTGTTGTCACGTGCTCGTCTCGGCGTCCGTCGTCGCTACCGCGATGACGTCCGCCTCGACTCGCTTAACCCTAAGTTAGACAGGGTGGCGGTGGTGTCACGTGCTCGTCTCGGCATCCGTCGTAGCTACCGCGACGACGTCCGCCTCGACTCGCGTAACGCTAAGATATACAGGGTGGCGGTGGTGTCACGTGCTCGCCTCGGCGTCCGTCGTCGCTACAGCGACGACGTTCAGCTCGACTCGCGTAACGCTAAGATAGACAGGGTGGTGGTGGTGTCACGTGCTCATCTCGGCGTCCGTCGTCGCTACCACGACGACGTCCACCTCGACTCGCGTGACCCTAAGACAGGGTGGCAGCGGTGCCACGTGCTCGTCTCGGCGTCCGTCGTCGCTACCGCGAAGACGTCCCCCTCGACTTGCGTAACCCTAAGTTAGACAGGGTGGCAGTGGTGTCACGTGCTCGTCTCGACGTCCGCCTCAACAAGCGTAACCCTAAGTTAGACAGGGTGGCGGTGGTGTCACGTGCTCGTGTCGGCGTCCGTCGTCGCTACCGCGACGACGTCCGCCTCGACTCGCTTAACCCTAAGTTAGACAGGGTGGCGGTGGTGTCACGTGCTCGTCTCGGCGTCCGTCGTCGCTACCGTGACGACGTGCGCCTCGACTCGCGTAACCCTAAGTTAGCCAGGGTGGCAGTGTTGTCACGTGCTCGTCTCGGCATCCGTCGTCGCTACCGCGACAACGTCCGCCTCGACTCGCGTAACCCAAAGTTAGACAGGGTGGCAGTGGTGTCACGTGCTTGTCTCGGCGTCCGTCGTCACTACCGCGACGATGTCCGCCTCGACTCGCGTAACCCTAAGATAGACAGGGTGGCGGTGTTCTCACGTGCTCGTCTCGGCGTCCGTCGTCGCTACCGCGATGACGTCCGCCTCGACTCGCGTAACCCTAAGATAGACAGGGTGGTGGTGGTGTCACGTGCTCATCTCGGCATCCGTCGTCGCTACCACGACGACGTCCACCTCGACTCGCATGACCCTAAGACAGGGTGGCAGCGGTGCCACGTGCTCGTCTCGGCGTCCGTCGTCGCTACCGCGAAGACATCTTCCTCGACTCGCGTAACCCTAAGTTAGACAGGGTGGCAGTGGTGTCACGTGCTCGTCTCGACGTCCGCCTCAACTCGCGTAACCCTAATTTAGACAGGGTGGCGGTGGTGTCACGTGCTCGTCTCGGCGTCTGTCATCGCTACCGCGACGATGTCCACCTTGACTCGCGTAACCCTAAGTTACACAGGGTGGCAGTGGTGTCACGTGCTCGTCTCGGCGTCCGTCGTCGCTACCGCGACGACGTCCGTCTCGACTCGCGTAACCCTAAATTAGCCAGGGTGGCAGTGTTGTCACGTGCTCGTCTCGGCGTCCGTCGTCGCTACCGCGACGACGTCCGCCTCGACTCGCGTAACCCAAAGTTAGACAGGGTGGCAGTGGTGTCACGTGCTCGTCTCGGCGTCCGTCGTCACTACCGCGACGATGTCCGCCTCGACTCGCGTAACCCTAAGATAGACAGGGTGGCGGTGGTGTCACGTGCTCGTCTCGGCGTCCGTCGTCGCTACCGCGATGACTTCCGCCTCGACTCGCGTAACCCTAAGATAGCCAGGGTGGCAGTGGTGTCACGTGCTCGTCTAGGCGTCTGTCGTCGCTACCGCCACGACGTCCGCCTCGACTCGCGTAACCCTAGGATAAACAGGGTGGCGGTGGTGTCACGTGCTCGTCTCGGCATCCGTCGTCGCTACCACGACGACGTCCGCCTCGACTCGCATAACCCTAAGTTAGTCAGGGTGGCGGTGGTGTCACGTGCTCGTCTCGGCGTCCGTCGTCGCTACCGCGACGACGTCCGCCTCGACTCGCATAACCCTAAGTTAGACAGGTTGGCGGTGGTGTCACGTGCTCGTCTCGGCGTCCGTCGTCGCTACCGCGACGACGTCCGCCTCGACTCGCGTAACCCTAAGTTAGACAGGGTGGCAGTGGTGTCACGTGCTCGTTTCGGCGTCCGTCGTCGCTACCGCGACGACGTCCACCTTGACTCGCGTAACCCTAAGATAGACAGGGTGGCGGTGTTGTCACGTGCTCGTCTCGGCGTCCGTCGTCGCTACCGCGACGACGTCCGCCTCGACTCGCTTAACCCTAAGTTAAACAGGGTGACGGTGGTGTCACGTGCTCGTCTCGGCGTCCGTCGTCGCTACCGCAACGACGTCCGCCTCGACTTGCGTAACCCTAAGTTAGACAGGGTGGCAGTGGTGTCACGTGCTCGTCTCGGCGTCCGTCGTCGCTACCGCAAAGACGTCCGCCTCGACTCGCGTAACGCTAAGATAGACAGGGTGGCGGTGGTGTCACGTGCTCGTCTCGGCGTCCGTCATCGCTACCGCGACGACGTTCGCCTCGACTCGCGTAACGCTAAGATAGATAGGGTGGCGGTGGTGTCACGTGCTCATCTCGGCGTCCGTCGTCGCTACCGCAAAGACGTCCGCCTCGACTCGCGTAACCCTAAGTTAGACAGGGTGGCAGTGGTGTCACGTGCTCGTCTCGACGCCCGCCTCGACTCGCGTAACCCTAAGTTAGACAGGGTGGCAGTGGTGTCACGTGCTCGTCTCGGAGTCCGTCGTCGCTACCGCGACGACGTCCGCCTCGACTCGTTAACCCTAAGTTAAATAGGGTGGCGGTGAAGTCACGTGCTCGTCTCGGCGTCCGTCATCGCTACCGCGACGATGTCAGCCTCGACTCGCGTAACCCTAATTTAGACAGGGTGGCGGTGGTGTCACGTTCTCGTCTCGGCGTCCGTCTTCGCTACCGCGACAACCTCCGCCTCGACACGCGTAACCCTAAGTTAGACAGGGTGGCGGTGGTGTCACGTGCTCGTCTCGGCGTCCGTCGTCGCTACTGCGACGACGTCCGCCACGACTCGCGTAACCCTAAGATAGCCAGGGTGGCAGTGGTGTCACGTGCTCGTCTAGGCGTCCGTCGTCGCTACCGCGACGACGTCCGCCTCGACTCGCGTAACCCTAGGATAAACAGGGTGGCGGTGGTGTCACGTGCTCGTCTCGGCGTCCGTCGTCACTACCGTGACGACGTCCGCCTCGACTCGCATAACCCTAAGTTAGACAGGGTGGTGGTGGTGTCACGTGCTCGTCTCGGCGTCCGTCGTCGCTACCGCGACGACGTCCGCCTCGACTCGCGTAACCCTAAGTTAGACAGGGTGGCAGTGGTGTCACGTGCTTGTCTCGGCGTCCGTCGTCGCTACCGCGACGACGTCTGCCTCGACTCGCGTAACCCTAAGTTAGCGAGGGTGGCAGTGTTGTCACGTGCTCGTCTCGGCGTCCGTCATCGCTACCGCGACGACGTCCGCCTCGACTCGCGTAACCCTAAGTTAGACAGGGAGGCAGTGGTGTCACGTGCTCGTCTCGGCGTCCGTCGTCGCTACCGCGACGATGTCCGCCTCGACTCGCGTAACCCTAAGATAGATAGGGTGGCGGTGTTGTCACGTGCTCGTCTCGGCGTCCGTCGTCGCTACCGCGATGACTTCCGCCTCGACTCGCTTAACACTAAGTTAGACAGGGTGGCGGTGGTGTCACGTGCTCATATCGGCGTCCGTCGTAGCTACCGCGACGACGTCCGCCTCGACTCGCGTAACGCTAAGATATACAGGGTGGCGGTGGTGTCACGTGCTCGTCTCGGCGTCCGTCGTCGCTACAGCGACGACGTTCGGCTCGACTCGCGTAACGCTAAGATAGACAGGGTGGTGGTGGTGTCACGTGCTCATCTCGGCGTCCGTCGTAGCTACCGCGACGACGTCCGCCTCGACTCGCTTAACCCTAAGTTAGACAGGGTGGCGGTGGTGTCACGTGCTCGTCTCGGCATCCGTCGTCGCTACCGCGACGACGTCCGCCTCGACTCGCATAAACCGAAGTTAGACAGGGTGGCGGTGGTGTCACGTGCTCGTCTCGGCGTCCGCCGTCGCTACCGCGACGACGTCCGCCTCGACTCGCGTAACCCTAAGTTAGACAGGGTGGCCGTGGTGTCACGTGCTCGTCTCGGCGTCCGTCGTCGCTACCGCAAAGACGTCCGCCTCGACTCGCGTAACCCTAAGTTAGACAGGGTGGCAGTGGTGTCACGTGCTCGTCTCGACGTCCGCCTCGACTCGCGTAACCCTAAGTTAGACAGGGTGGCAGTGGTGTCACGTGCTCGTCTCGGCGTCCGTCGTCGCTACCGCAAAGACGTCCGCCTCGACTCGCGTAACGCTAAGATAGACAGGGTGGCGGTGGTGTCACGTGCTCGTCTCGGCATCCGTCATCGCTACCGCGACGATGTCCGCCTTGACTCGCGTAACCCTAAGTTAGACAGGGTGGCAGTGGTGTCACGTGCTCGTCTCGGCGTCCGTCGTCGCTACCGCGACGACGTCCGTCTCGACTCGCGTAACCCTAAATTAGCCAGGGTGGCAGTGTTGTCACGTGCTCGTCTCGGCGTCCGTCGTCGCTACCGCGACGACGTCCGCCTCGACTCGCGTAACCCAAAGTTAGACAGGGTGGCAGTGGTGTCACGTGCTCGTCTCGGCGTCCGTCGTCACTACCGCGACGATGTCCGCCTCGACTCGCGTAACCCTAAGATAGACAGGGTGGCGGTGGTGTCACGTGCTCGTCTCGGCGTCCGTCGTCGCTACCGCGATGACTTCCGCCTCGACTCGCGTAACCCTAAGATAGCCAGGGTGGCAGTGGTGTCACGTGCTCGTCTAGGCGTCTGTCGTCGCTACCGCGACGACGTCCGCCTCGACTCGCGTAACCCTAGGATAAACAGGGTGGCGGTGGTGTCACGTGCTCGTCTCGGCATCCGTCGTCGCTACCACGACGACGTCCACCTCGACTCGCATGACCCTAAGACAGGGTGGCAGCGGTGCCACGTGCTCGTCTCGGCGTCCGTCGTCGCTACCGCGAAGACATCTTCCTCGACTCGCGTAACCCTAAGTTAGACAGGGTGGCAGTGGTGTCACGTGCTCGTCTCGACGTCCGCCTCAACTCGCGTAACCCTAATTTAGACAGGGTGGCGGTGGTGTCACGTGCTCGTCTCGGCGTCTGTCATCGCTACCGCGACGATGTCCGCCTTGACTCGCGTAACCCTAA
Organism: Elymus sibiricus; assembly: GCA_039707655.1. Classification (NCBI taxonomy): domain Eukaryota; kingdom Viridiplantae; phylum Streptophyta; class Magnoliopsida; order Poales; family Poaceae; genus Elymus; species Elymus sibiricus. The sequence continues at coordinate 191,819,518 of CM077676.1, read as the reverse complement.
GTTACACAGGGTGGCAGTGGTGTCACGTGCTCGTCTCGGCGTCCGTCGTCGCTACCGCGACGACGTCCGTCTCGACTCGCGTAACCCTAAATTAGCCAGGGTGGCAGTGTTGTCACGTGCTCGTCTCGGCGTCCGTCGTCGCTACCGCGACGACGTCCGCCTCGACTCGCGTAACCCAAAGTTAGACAGGGTGGCAGTGGTGTCACGTGCTCGTCTCGGCGTCCGTCGTCACTACCGCGACGATGTCCGCCTCGACTCGCGTAACCCTAAGATAGACAGGGTGGCGGTGGTGTCACGTGCTCGTCTCGGCGTCCGTCGTCGCTACCGCGATGACTTCCGCCTCGACTCGCGTAACCCTAAGATAGCCAGGGTGGCAGTGGTGTCACGTGCTCGTCTAGGCGTCTGTCGTTGCTACCGCGACGACGTCCGCCTCGACTCGCGTAACCCTAGGATAAACAGGGTGGCGGTGGTGTCACGTGCTCGTCTCGGCATCCGTCGTCGCTACCACGACGACGTCCGCCTCGACTCGCATAACCCTAAGTTAGTCAGGGTGGCGGTGGTGTCACGTGCTCGTCTCGGCGTCCGTCGTCGCTACCGCGACGACGTCCGCCTCGACTCGCATAACCCTAAGTTAGACAGGTTGGCGGTGGTGTCACGTGCTCGTCTCGGCGTCCGTCGTCGCTACCGCGACGACGTCCGCCTCGACTCGCGTAACCCTAAGTTAGACAGGGTGGCAGTGGTGTCACGTGCTCGTTTCGGCGTCCGTCGTCGCTACCGCGACGACGTCCGCCTTGACTCGCGTAACCCTAAGATAGACAGGGTGGCGGTGTTGTCACGTGCTCGTCTCGGCGTCCGTCGTCGCTACCGCGACGACGTCCGCCTCGACTCGCTTAACCCTAAGTTAAACAGGGTGACGGTGGTGTCACGTGCTCGTCTCGGCGTCCGTCGTCGCTACCGCAACGACGTCCGCCTCGACTCGCGTAACCCTAAGTTAGACAGGGTGGCAGTGGTGTCACGTGCTCGTCTCGGCGTCCGTCGTCGCTACCGCAAAGACGTCCGCCTCGACTCGCGTAACGCTAAGATAGACAGGGTGGCGGTGGTGTCACGTGCTCGTCTCGGCGTCCGTCATCGCTACCGCGACGACGTTCGCCTCGACTCGCGTAACGCTAAGATAGATAGGGTGGCGGTGGTGTCACGTGCTCATCTCGGCGTCCGTCGTCGCTACCGCAAAGACGTCCGCCTCGACTCGCGTAACCCTAAGTTAGACAGGGTGGCAGTGGTGTCACGTGCTCGTCTCGACGCCCGCCTCGACTCGCGTAACCCTAAGTTAGACAGGGTGGCAGTGGTGTCACGTGCTCGTCTCGGAGTCCGTCGTCGCGACCGCGACGACGTCCGCCTCGACTCGTTAACCCTAAGTTAAATAGGGTGGCGGTGAAGTCACGTGCTCGTCTCGGCGTCCGTCATCGCTACCGCGACGATGTCAGCCTCGACTCGCGTAACCCTAATTTAGACAGGGTGGCGGTGGTGTCACGTTCTCGTCTCGGCGTCCGTCTTCGCTACCGCGACAACCTCCGCCTCGACACGCGTAACCCTAAGTTAGACAGGGTGGCGGTGGTGTCACGTGCTCGTCTCGGCGTCCGTCGTCGCTACTGCGACGACGTCCGCCACGACTCGCGTAACCCTAAGATAGCCAGGGTGGCAGTGGTGTCACGTGCTCGTCTAGGCGTCCGTCGTCGCTACCGCGACGACGTCCGCCTCGACTCGCGTAACCCTAGGATAAACAGGGTGGCGGTGGTGTCACGTGCTCGTCTCGGCGTCCGTCGTCACTACCGTGACGACGTCCGCCTCGACTCGCATAACCCTAAGTTAGACAGGGTGGTGGTGGTGTCACGTGCTCGTCTCGGCGTCCGTCGTCGCTACCGCGACGACGTCCGCCTCGACTCGCGTAACCCTAAGTTAGACAGGGTGGCAGTGGTGTCACGTGCTTGTCTCGGCGTCCGTCGTCGCTACCGCGACGACGTCTGCCTCGACTCGCGTAACCCTAAGTTAGCGAGGGTGGCAGTGTTGTCACGTGCTCGTCTCGGCGTCCGTCATCGCTACCGCGACGACGTCCGCCTCGACTCGCGTAACCCTAAGTTAGACAGGGAGGCAGTGGTGTCACGTGCTCGTCTCGGCGTCCGTCGTCGCTACCGCGACGATGTCCGCCTCGACTCGCGTAACCCTAAGATAGATAGGGTGGCGGTGTTGTCACGTGCTCGTCTCGGCGTCCGTCGTCGCTACCGCGATGACTTCCGCCTCGACTCGCTTAACACTAAGTTAGACAGGGTGGCGGTGGTGTCACGTGCTCATATCGGCGTCCGTCGTAGCTACCGCGACGACGTCCGCCTCGACTCGCGTAACGCTAAGATATACAGGGTGGCGGTGGTGTCACGTGCTCGTCTCGGCGTCCGTCGTCGCTACAGCGACGACGTTCGGCTCGACTCGCGTAACGCTAAGATAGACAGGGTGGTGGTGGTGTCACGTGCTCATCTCGGCGTCCGTCGTAGCTACCGCGACGACGTCCGCCTCGACTCGCTTAACCCTAAGTTAGACAGGGTGGCGGTGGTGTCACGTGCTCATCTCGGCGTCCGTCGTCGCTACCGCAAAGACGTCCGCCTCGACTCGCGTAACCCTAAGTTAGACAGGGTGGCAGTGGTGTCACGTGCTCGTCTCGACGCCCGCCTCGACTCGCGTAACCCTAAGTTAGACAGGGTGGCAGTGGTGTCACGTGCTCGTCTCGGAGTCCGTCGTCGCGACCGCGACGACGTCCGCCTCGACTCGTTAACCCTAAGTTAAATAGGGTGGCGGTGAAGTGACGTGCTCGTCTCGGCGTCCGTCATCGCTACCGCGACGATGTCAGCCTCGACTCGCGTAACCCTAATTTAGACAGGGTGGCGGTGGTGTCACGTTCTCGTCTCGGCGTCCGTCTTCGCTACCGCGACAACCTCCGCCTCGACACGCGTAACCCTAAGTTAGACAGGGTGGCGGTGGTGTCACGTGCTCGTCTCGGCGTCCGTCGTCGCTACTGCGACGACGTCCGCCACGACTCGCGTAACCCTAAGATAGCCAGGGTGGCAGTGGTGTCACGTGCTCGTCTAGGCGTCCGTCGTCGCTACCGCGACGACGTCCGCCTCGACTCGCGTAACCCTAGGATAAACAGGGTGGCGGTGGTGTCACGTGCTCGTCTCGGCGTCCGTCGTCACTACCGTGACGACGTCCGCCTCGACTCGCATAACCCTAAGTTAGACAGGGTGGTGGTGGTGTCACGTGCTCGTCTCGGCGTCCGTCGTCGCTACCGCGACGACGTCCGCCTCGACTCGCGTAACCCTAAGTTAGACAGGGTGGCAGTGGTGTCACGTGCTTGTCTCGGCGTCCGTCGTCGCTACCGCGACGACGTCTGCCTCGACTCGCGTAACCCTAAGTTAGCGAGGGTGGCAGTGTTGTCACGTGCTCGTCTCGGCGTCCGTCATCGCTACCGCGACGACGTCCGCCTCGACTCGCGTAACCCTAAGTTAGACAGGGAGGCAGTGGTGTCACGTGCTCGTCTCGGCGTCCGTCGTCGCTACCGCGACGATGTCCGCCTCGACTCGCGTAACCCTAAGATAGATAGGGTGGCGGTGTTGTCACGTGCTCGTCTCGGCGTCCGTCGTCGCTACCGCGATGACTTCCGCCTCGACTCGCTTAACACTAAGTTAGACAGGGTGGCGGTGGTGTCACGTGCTCATATCGGCGTCCGTCGTAGCTACCGCGACGACGTCCGCCTCGACTCGCGTAACGCTAAGATATACAGGGTGGCGGTGGTGTCACGTGCTCGTCTCGGCGTCCGTCGTCGCTACAGCGACGACGTTCGGCTCGACTCGCGTAACGCTAAGATAGACAGGGTGGTGGTGGTGTCACGTGCTCATCTCGGCGTCCGTCGTAGCTACCGCGACGACGTCCGCCTCGACTCGCTTAACCCTAAGTTAGACAGGGTGGCGGTGGTGTCACGTGCTCGTCTCGGCATCCGTCGTCGCTACCGCGACGACGTCCGCCTCGACTCGCGTAACCCTAAGTTAGACAGGGTGGCCGTGGTGTCACGTGCTCGTCTCGGCGTCCGTCGTCGCTACCGCAAAGACGTCCGCCTCGACTCGCGTAACCCTAAGTTAGACAGGGTGGCAGTGGTGTCACGTGCTCGTCTCGACGTCCGCCTCGACTCGCGTAACCCTAAGTTAGACAGGGTGGCAGTGGTGTCACGTGCTCGTCTCGGCGTCCGTCGTCGCTACCGCAAAGACGTCCGCCTCGACTCGCGTAACGCTAAGATAGACAGGGTGGCGGTGGTGTCACGTGCTCGTCTCGGCGTCCGTCATCGCTACCGCGACGATGTCCGCCTTGACTCGCGTAACCCTAAGTTAGACAGGGTGGCAGTGGTGTCACGTGCTCGTCTCGGCGTCCGTCGTCGCTACCGCGACGACGTCCGTCTCGACTCGCGTAACCCTAAATTAGCCAGGGTGGCAGTGTTGTCACGTGCTCGTCTCGGCGTCCGTCGTCGCTACCGCGACGACGTCCGCCTCGACTCGCGTAACCCAAAGTTAGACAGGGTGGCAGTGGTGTCACGTGCTCGTCTCGGCGTCCGTCGTCACTACCGCGACGATGTCCGCCTCGACTCGCGTAACCCTAAGATAGACAGGGTGGCGGTGGTGTCACGTGCTCGTCTCGGCGTCCGTCGTCGCTACCGCGATGACTTCCGCCTCGACTCGCGTAACCCTAAGATAGCCAGGGTGGCAGTGGTGTCACGTGCTCGTCTAGGCGTCTGTCGTCGCTACCGCGACGACGTCCGCCTCGACTCGCGTAACCCTAGGATAAACAGGGTGGCGGTGGTGTCACGTGCTCGTCTCGGCATCCGTCGTCGCTACCACGACGACGTCCGCCTCGACTCGCATAACCCTAAGTTAGTCAGGGTGGCGGTGGTGTCACGTGCTCGTCTCGGCGTCCGTCGTCGCTACCGCGACGACGTCCGCCTCGACTCGCATAACCCTAAGTTAGACAGGTTGGCGGTGGTGTCACGTGCTCGTCTCGGCGTCCGTCGTCGCTACCGCGACGACGTCCGCCTCGACTCGCGTAACCCTAAGTTAGACAGGGTGGCAGTGGTGTCACGTGCTCGTTTCGGCGTCCGTCGTCGCTACCGCGACGACGTCCGCCTTGACTCGCGTAACCCTAAGATAGACAGGGTGGCGGTGTTGTCACGTGCTCGTCTCGGCGTCCGTCGTCGCTACCGCGACGACGTCCGCCTCGACTCGCTTAACCCTAAGTTAAACAGGGTGACGGTGGTGTCACGTGCTCGTCTCGGCGTCCGTCGTCGCTACCGCAACGACGTCCGCCTCGACTCGCGTAACCCTAAGTTAGACAGGGTGGCAGTGGTGTCACGTGCTCGTCTCGGCGTCCGTCGTCGCTACCGCAAAGACGTCCGCCTCGACTCGCGCAACGCTAAGATAGACAGGGTGGCGGTGGTGTCACGTGCTCGTCTCGGCGTCCGTCATCGCTACCGCGACGACGTTCGCCTCGACTCGCGTAACGCTAAGATAGATAGGGTGGCGGTAGTGTCACGTGCTCATCTCGGCGTCCGTCGTCGCTACCGCAAAGACGTCCGCCTCGACTCGCGTAACCCTAAGTTAGACAGGGTGGCAGTGGTGTCACGTGCTCGTCTCGACGCCCGCCTCGACTCGCGTAACCCTAAGTTAGACAGGGTGGCAGTGGTGTCACGTGCTCGTCTCGGAGTCCGTCGTCGCTACCGCGACGACGTCCGCCTCGACTCGTTAACCCTAAGTTAAATAGGGTGGCGGTGAAGTCACGTGCTCGTCTCGGCGTCCGTCATCGCTACCGCGACGATGTCAGCCTCGACTCGCGTAACCCTAATTTAGACAGGGTGGCGGTGGTGTCACGTTCTCGTCTCGGCGTCCGTCTTCGCTACCGCGACAACCTCCGCCTCGACACGCGTAACCCTAAGTTAGACAGGGTGGCGGTGGTGTCACGTGCTCGTCTCGGCGTCCGTCGTCGCTACTGCGACGACGTCCGCCACGACTCGAGTAACCCTAAGATAGCGAGGGTGGCAGTGGTGTCACGTGCTCGTCTAGGCGTCCGTCGTCGCTACCGCGACGACGTCCGCCTCGACTCGCGTAACCCTAGGATAAACAGGGTGGCGGTGGTGTCACGTGCTCGTCTCGGCGTCCGTCGTCACTACCGTGACGACGTCCGCCTCGACTCGCATAACCCTAAGTTAGACAGGGTGGTGGTGGTGTCACGTGCTCGTCTCGGCGTCCGTCGTCGCTACCGCGACGACGTCCGCCTCGACTCGCGTAACCCTAAGTTAGACAGGGTGGCAGTGGTGTCACGTGCTTGTCTCGGCGTCCGTCGTCGCTACCGCGACGACGTCTGCCTCGACTCGCGTAACCCTAAGTTAGCGAGGGTGGCAGTGTTGTCACGTGCTCGTCTCGGCGTCCGTCATCGCTACCGCGACGACGTCCGCCTCGACTCGCGTAACCCTAAGTTAGACAGGGAGGCAGTGGTGTCACGTGCTCGTCTCGGCGTCCGTCGTCGCTACCGCGACGATGTCCGCCTCGACTCGCGTAACCCTAAGATAGATAGGGTGGCGGTGTTGTCACGTGCTCGTCTCGGCGTCCGTCGTCGCTACCGCGATGACTTCCGCCTCGACTCGCTTAACACTAAGTTAGACAGGGTGGCGGTGGTGTCACGTGCTCATATCGGCGTCCGTCGTAGCTACCGCGACGACGTCCGCCTCGACTCGCGTAACGCTAAGATATACAGGGTGGCGGTGGTGTCACGTGCTCGTCTCGGCGTCCGTCGTCGCTACAGCGACGACGTTCGGCTCGACTCGCGTAACGCTAAGATAGACAGGGTGGTGGTGGTGTCACGTGCTCATCTCGGCGTCCGTCGTAGCTACCGCGACGACGTCCGCCTCGACTCGCTTAACCCTAAGTTAGACAGGGTGGCGGTGGTGTCACGTGCTCGTCTCGGCATCCGTCGTCGCTACCGCGACGACGTCCGCCTCGACTCGCGTAACCCTAAGTTAGACAGGGTGGCCGTGGTGTCACGTGCTCGTCTCGGCGTCCGTCGTCGCTACCGCAAAGACGTCCGCCTCGACTCGCGTAACCCTAAGTTAGACAGGGTGGCAGTGGTGTCACGTGCTCGTCTCGACGTCCGCCTCGACTCGCGTAACCCTAAGTTAGACAGGGTGGCAGTGGTGTCACGTGCTCGTCTCGGCGTCCGTCGTCGCTACCGCAAAGACGTCCGCCTCGACTCGCGTAACGCTAAGATAGACAGGGTGGCGGTGGTGTCACGTGCTCGTCTCGGCGTCCGTTATCGCTACCGCGACGACGTTCGCCTCGACTCGCGTAACGCTAAGATAGATAGGGTGGCGGTGGTGTCACGTGCTCATCTCGGCGTCCGTCGTCGCTACCGCAAAGACGTCCGCCTCGACTCGGGTAACCCTAAGTTAGACAGGGTGGCAGTGGTGTCACGTGCTCGTCTCGATGCCCGCCTCGACTCGCGTAACCCTAAGTTAGACAGGGTGGCAGTGGTGTCACGTGCTCGTCTCGGAGTCCGTCGTCGCTACCGCGACGACGTCCGCCTCAACTCGTTAACCCTAAGTTAAATAGGGTGGCGGTGAAGTCACGTGCTCGTCTCGGCGTCCGTCATCGCTACCGCGACGATGTCAGCCTCGACTCGCGTAACCCTAATTTAGACAGGGTGGCGGTGGTGTCACGTTCTCGTCTCGGCGTCCGTCTTCGCTACCGCGACAACCTCCGCCTCGACACGCGTAACCCTAAGTTAGACAGGGTGGCGGTGGTGTCACGTGCTCGTCTCGGCGTCCGTCGTCGCTACTGCGACGACGTCCACCACGACTCGCGTAACCCTAAGATAGCCAGGGTGGCAGTGGTGTCACGTGCTCGTCTAGGCGTCCGTCGTCGCTACCGCGACGACGTCCGCCTCGACTCGCGTAACCCTAGGATAAACAGGGTGGCGGTGGTGTCACGTGCTCGTCTCGGCGTCCGTTGTCACTACCGTGACGACGTCCGCCTCGACTCGCATAACCCTAAGTTAGACAGGGTGGTGGTGGTGTCACGTGCTCGTCTCGGCGTCCGTCGTCGCTACCGCGACGACGTCCGCCTCGACTCGCGTAACCCTAAGTTAGACAGGGTGGCAGTGGTGTCACGTGCTTGTCTCGGCGTCCGTCGTCGCTACCGCGACGACGTCTGCCTCGACTCGCGTAACCCTAAGTTAGCGAGGGTGGCAGTGTTGTCACGTGCTCGTCTCGGCGTCCGTCATCGCTACCGCGACGACGTCCGCCTCGACTCGCGTAACCCTAAGTTAGACAGGGAGGCAGTGGTGTCACGTGCTCGTCTCGGCGTCCGTCGTCGCTACCGCGACGATGTCCGCCTCGACTCGCGTATCCCTAAGATAGATAGGGTGGCTGTGTTGTCACGTGCTCGTCTCGGCGTCCGTCGTCGCTACCGCGATGACTTCCGCCTCGACTCGCTTAACACTAAGTTAGACAGGGTGGCGGTGGTGTCACGTGCTCATATCGGCGTCCGTCGTAGCTACCGCGACGACGTCCGCCTCGACTCGCGTAACGCTAAGATATACAGGGTGGCGGTGGTGTCACGTGCTCGTCTCGGCGTCCGTCGTCGCTACAGCGACGACGTTCGGCTCGACTCGCGTAACGCTAAGATAGACAGGGTGGTGGTGGTGTCACGTGCTCATCTCGGCGTCCGTCGTAGCTACCGCGACGACGTCCGCCTCGACTCGCTTAACCCTAAGTTAGACAGGGTGGCGGTGGTGTCACGTGCTCGTCTCGGCATCCGTCGTCGCTACCGCGACGACGTCCGCCTCGACTCGCGTAACCCTAAGTTAGACAGGGTGGCCGTGGTGTCACGTGCTCGTCTCGGCGTCCGTCGTCGCTACCGCAAAGACGTCCGCCTCGACTCGCGTAACCCTAAGTTAGACAGGGTGGCAGTGGTGTCACGTGCTCGTCTCGACGTCCGCCTCGACTCGCGTAACCCTAAGTTAGACAGGGTGGCGGTGGTGTCACGTGCTCGTCTTGGAGTCCGTCGTCGCTACCGCGACGACGTCCGCCTCGACTCGTTAACCCTAAGTTAAATAGGGTGGCGGTGAAGTCACGTGCTCATCTCGGCGTCCGTCATCGCTACCGCGACGATGTCAGCCTCGACTCGCGTAACCCTAGGATAAACAGGGTGGCGGTGGTGTCACGTGCTCATCTCGGCGTCCGTCGTCGCTACCGCGACGACGTCCGCCTCGACTCGCATAAACCTAAGTTAGACAGGGTGGCGGTGGTGTCACGTGCTCGTCTCGGCGTCCGTCGTAGCTACCGCGACGACGTCCGCCTCGACTCGCGTAACCCTAAGATAGACAGGGTGGCAGTGGTGTCACGTGCTCGTCTTGGCGTCCGTCGTCGCTACCGCGACGACGTCCGCCTTGACTCGCGTAAACCTAAGATAGACAGGGTGGCGGTGTTGTCACGTGCTCGTCTCGGCGCCCGTCGTCGCTACCGCGACGACGTTCGCCTCGACTCGCGTAACGCTAAGATAGACAGGGTGGCGGTGGTGTCACGTGCTCATCTCGGTGTCCGTCGTCGCTACCGCAAAGACGTCCGCCTCGACTCGCGTAACCCTAAGTTAGACAGGGTGGCAGTGGTGTCACGTGCTCGTCTCCACGTCCGCCTCGACTCGTGTAACCCTAAGTTAGACAGGGTGGCGGTGGTGTCACGTGCTCGTCTCGGCGTCCGTCGTCGCTACCGCGACGACGTCCGCCTCGACTCGTTAACCCTAAGTTAAATAGGGTGGCGGTGAAGTCACGTGCTCGTCTCGGCGTCCGTCATTGCTACCGCGACGATGTCAGCCTCGACTCGCGTAACCCTAATTTAGACAGGGTGGCGGTGGTGTCACGTGCTCGTGTCGGCGTCCGTCGTCGCTACCGCGACGACGTCCGCCTCGACTCGCTTAACCCTAAGTTAGACAGGGTGGCGGTGGTGTCACGTGCTCGTCTCGGTGTCTGTCATCGCTACCGCGACGATGTCCGCCTTGACACGCGTAACCCTAAGTTAGACAGGGTGGCAGTGGTGTCACGTGCTCGTCTCGGCGTCCGTCGTCGCTACCGCGACGACGTCCGCCTCGACTCGCGTAACCCTAAATTAGCCAGGGTGGCAGTGTTGTCACGTGCTCGTCTCGGCGTCCGTCGTCGCTACCGCGACGACGTCCGCCTCGACTCGCGTAACCCAAAGTTAGACAGGGTGGCAGTGGTGTCACGTGCTCGTCTCGGCGTCCGTCGTCATTACCGCGACGATGTCCGCCTCGACTCGCGTAACCCTAAGATAGACAGGGTGGCGGTGGTGTCACGTGCTCGTCTCGGCGTCCGTCGTCGCTACCGCGATGACTTCCGCCTCGACTCGCGTAACCCTAAGATAGCCAGGGTGGCAGTGGTGTCACGTGCTCGTCTAGGCGTCTGTCGTCGCTACCGCGACGACGTCCGCCTCGACTCGCGTAACCCTAGGATAAACAGGGTGGCGGTGGTGTCACGTGCTCGTCTCGGCATCCGTCGTCGCTACCACGACGACGTCCGCCTCGACTCGCATAACCCTAAGTTAGTCAGGGTGGCGGTGGTGTCACGTGCTCGTCTCGGCGTCCGTCGTCGCTACCGCGACGACGTCCGCCTCGACTCGCATAACCCTAAGTTAGACAGGTTGGCGGTGGTGTCACGTGCTCGTCTCGGCGTCCGTCGTCGCTACCGCGACGACGTCCGCCTCGACTCGCGTAACCCTAAGTTAGACAGGGTGGCAGTGGTGTCACGTGCTCGTTTCGGCGTCCGTCGTCGCTACCGCGACGACGTCCGCCTTGACTCGCGTAACCCTAAGATAGACAGGGTGGCGGTGTTGTCACGTGTTCGTCTCGGCGCCCGCCTCGACTCGCGTAACCCTAAGATAGACAGGGTGGCAGTGGTGTCACGTGCTCGTCTCGACGCCCGCCTCGACTCGCGTAACCCTAAGTTAGACAGGGTGGCAGTGGTGTCACGTGCTCGTCTCGGAGTCCGTCGTCGCTACCGCGACGACGTCCGCCTCAACTCGTTAACCCTAAGTTAAATAGGGTGGCGGTGAAGTCACGTGCTCGTCTCGGCGTCCGTCATCGCTACCGCGACGATGTCAGCCTCGACTCGCGTAACCCTAATTTAGACAGGGTGGCGGTGGTGTCACGTTCTCGTCTCGGCGTCCGTCTTCGCTACCGCGACAACCTCCGCCTCGACACGCGTAACCCTAAGTTAGACAGGGTGGCGGTGGTGTCACGTGCTCGTCTCGGCGTCCGTCGTCGCTACCGTGACGACGTCCGCCTCGACTCGCATAACCCTAAGTTAGACAGGGTGGTGGTGGTGTCACGTGCTCGTCTCGGCGTCCGTCGTCGCTACCGCGACGACGTCCGCCTCGACTCGCGTAACCCTAAGTTAGACAGGGTGGCAGTGGTGTCACGTGCTTGTCTCGGCGTCCGTCGTCGCTACCGCGACGACGTCTGCCTCGACTCGCGTAACCCTAAGTTAACGAGGGTGGCAGTGTTGTCACGTGCTCGTCTCGGCGTCCGTCATCGCTACCGCGACGACGTCCGCCTCGACTCGCGTAACCCTAAGTTAGACAGGGAGGCAGTGGTGTCACGTGCTCGTCTCGGCGTCCGTCGTCGCTACCGCGACGATGTCCGCCTCGACTCGCGTATCCCTAAGATAGATAGGGTGGCGGTGTTGTCACGTGCTCGTCTCGGCGTCCGTCGTCGCTACCGCGATGACTTCCGCCTCGACTCGCTTAACACTAAGTTAGACAGGGTGGCGGTGGTGTCACGTGCTCATATCGGCGTCCGTCGTAGCTACCGCGACGACGTCCGCCTCGACTCGCGTAACGCTAAGATATACAGGGTGGCGGTGGTGTCACGTGCTCGTCTCGGCGTCCGTCGTCGCTACAGCGACGACGTTCGGCTCGACTCGCGTAACGCTAAGATAGACAGGGTGGTGGTGGTGTCACGTGCTCATCTCGGCGTCCGTCGTAGCTACCGCGACGACGTCCGCCTCGACTCGCTTAACCCTAAGTTAGACAGGGTGGCGGTGGTGTCACGTGCTCGTCTCGGCATCCGTCGTCGCTACCGCGACGACGTCCGCCTCGACTCGCGTAACCCTAAGTTAGACAGGGTGGCCGTGGTGTCACGTGCTCGTCTCGGCGTCCGTCGTCACTACCGCAAAGACGTCCGCCTCGACTCGCGTAACCCTAAGTTAGACAGGGTGGCAGTGGTGTCACGTGCTCGTCTCGACGTCCGCCTCGACTCGCGTAACCCTAAGTTAGACAGGGTGGCGGTGGTGTCACGTGCTCGTCTTGGAGTCCGTCGTCGCTACCGCGACGACGTCCGCCTCGACTCGTTAACCCTAAGTTAAATAGGGTGGCGGTGAAGTCACGTGCTCATCTCGGCGTCCGTCATCGCTACCGCGACGATGTCAGCCTCGACTCGCGTAACCCTAGGATAAACAGGGTGGCGGTGGTGTCACGTGCTCATCTCGGCGTCCGTCGTCGCTACCGCGACGACGTCCGCCTCGACTCGCATAAACCTAAGTTAGACAGGGTGGCGGTGGTGTCACGTGCTCGTCTCGGCGTCCGTCGTAGCTACCGCGACGACGTCCGCCTCGACTCGCGTAACCCTAAGATAGACAGGGTGGCAGTGGAGTCACGTGCTCGTCTTGGCGTCCGTCGTCGCTACCGCGACGACGTCCGCCTTGACTCGCGTAAACCTAAGATAGACAGGGTGGCGGTGTTGTCACGTGCTCGTCTCGGCGCCCGTCGTCGCTACCGCGACGACGTTCGCCTCGACTCGCGTAACGCTAAGATAGACAGGGTGGCGGTGGTGTCACGTGCTCATCTCGGTGTCCGTCGTCGCTACCGCAAAGACGTCCGCCTCGACTCGCGTAAACCTAAGTTAGACAGGGTGGCAGTGGTGTCACGTGCTCGTCTCCACGTCCGCCTCGACTCGTGTAACCCTAAGTTAGACAGGGTGGCGGTGGTGTCACGTGCTCGTCTCGGTGTCCGTCGTCGCTACCGCGACGACGTCCGCCTCGACTCGTTAACCCTAAGTTAAATAGGGTGGCGGTGAAGTCACGTGCTCGTCTCGGCGTCCGTCATTGCTACCGCGACGATGTCAGCCTCGACTCGCGTAACCCTAATTTAGACAGGGTGGCGGTGGTGTCACGTGCTCGTGTCGGCGTCCGTCGTCGCTACCGCGACGACGTCCGCCTCGACTCGCTTAACCCTAAGTTAGACAGGGTGGCGGTGGTGTCACGTGCTCGTCTCGGCGTCTGTCATCGCTACCGCGACGATGTCCGCCTTGACACGCGTAACCCTAAGTTAGACAGGGTGGCAGTGGTGTCACGTGCTCGTCTCGGCGTCCGTCGTCGCTACCGCGACGACGTCCGCCTCGACTCGCGTAACCCTAAATTAGCCAGGGTGGCAGTGTTGTCACGTGCTCGTCTCGGCGTCCGTCGTCGCTACCGCGACGACGTCCGCCTCGACTCGCGTAACCCAAAGTTAGACAGGGTGGCAGTGGTGTCACGTGCTCGTCTCGGCGTCCGTCGTCACTACCGCGATGACTTCCGCCTCGACTCGCGTAACCCTAAGATAGCCAGGGTGGCAGTGGTGTCACGTGCTCGTCTAGGCGTCTGTCGTCGCTACCGCGACGACGTCCGCCTCGACTCGCGTAACCCTAGGATAAACAGGGTGGCGGTGGTGTCACGTGCTCGTCTCGGCATCCGTCGTCGCTACCACGACGACGTCCGCCTCGACTCGCATAACCCTAAGTTAGTCAGGGTGGCGGTGGTGTCACGTGCTCGTCTCGGCGTCCGTCGTCGCTACCGCGACGACGTCCGCCTCGACTCGCATAACCCTAAGTTAGACAGGTTGGCGGTGGTGTCACGTGCTCGTCTCGGCGTCCGTCGTCGCTACCGCGACGACGTCCGCCTCGACTCGCGTAACCCTAAGTTAGACAGGGTGGCAGTGGTGTCACGTGCTCGTTTCGGCGTCCGTCGTCGCTACCGCGACGACGTCCGCCTTGACTCGCGTAACCCTAAGATAGACAGGGTGGCGGTGTTGTCACGTGCTCGTCTCGGCGTCCGTCGTCGCTACCGCGACGACGTCCGCCTCGACTCGCTTAACCCTAAGTTAAACAGGGTGACGGTGGTGTCACGTGCTCGTCTCGGCGTCCGTCGTCGCTACCGCAACGACGTCCGCCTCGACTCGCGTAACCCTAAGTTAGACAGGGTGGCAGTGGTGTCACGTGCTCGTCTCGGCGTCCGTCGTCGCTACCGCAAAGACGTCCGCCTCGACTCGCGTAACGCTAAGATAGACAGGGTGGCGGTGGTGTCACGTGCTCGTCTCGGCGTGCGTCATCGCTACCGCGACGACGTTCGCCTCGACTCGCGTAACGCTAAGATAGATAGGGTGGCGGTGGTGTCACGTGCTCATCTCGGCGTCCGTCGTCGCTACCGCAAAGACGTCCGCCTCGACTCGCGTAACCCTAAGTTAGACAGGGTCGCAGTGGTGTCACGTGCTCGTCTCGACGCCCGCCTCGACTCGCGTAACCCTAAGTTAGACAGGGTGGCAGTGGTGTCACGTGCTCATCTCGGAGTCCGTCGTCGCTACCGCGACGACGTCCGCCTCGACTCGTTAACCCTAAGTTAAATAGGGTGGCGGTGAAGTCACGTGCTCATCTCGGCGTCCGTCATCGCTACCGCGACGATGTCAGCCTCGACTCGCGTAACCCTAATTTAGACAGGGTGGCGGTGGTGTCACGTTCTCGTCTCGGCGTCCGTCTTCGCTACCGCGACAACCTCCGCCTCGACACGCGTAACCCTAAGTTAGACAGGGTGGCGGTGGTGTCACGTGCTCGTCTCGGCGTCCGTCGTCGCTACTGCGACGACGTCCGCCACGACTCGCGTAACCCTAAGATAGCCAGGGTGGCAGTGGTGTCACGTGCTCGTCTAGGCGTCCGTCGTCGCTACCGCGACGACGTCCGCCTCGACTCGCGTAACCCTAGGATAAACAGGGTGGCGGTGGTGTCACGTGCTCGTCTCGGCGTCCGTCGTCACTACCGTGACGACGTCCGCCTCGACTCGCATAACCCTAAGTTAGACAGGGTGGTGGTGGTGTCACGTGCTCGTCTCGGCGTCCGTCGTCGCTACCGCGACGACGTCCGCCTCGACTCGCGTAACCCTAAGTTAGACAGGGTGGCAGTGGTGTCACGTGCTTGTCTCGGCGTCCGTCGTCGCTACCGCGACGACGTCTGCCTCGACTCGCGTAACCCTAAGTTAGCGAGGGTGGCAGTGTTGTCATGTGCTCGTCTCGGCGTCCGTCATCGCTACCGCGACGACGTCCGCCTCGACTCGCGTAACCCTAAGTTAGACAGGGAGGCAGTGGTGTCACGTGCTCGTCTCGGCGTCCGTCGTCGCTACCGCGACGATGTCCGCCTCGACTCGCGTAACCCTAAGATAGATAGGGTGGCGGTGTTGTCACGTGCTCGTCTCGGCGTCCGTCGTCGCTACCGCGATGACTTCCGCCTCGACTCGCTTAACACTAAGTTAGACAGGGTGGCGGTGGTGTCACGTGCTCATATCGGCGTCCGTCGTAGCTACCGCGACGACGTCCGCCTCGACTCGCGTAACGCTAAGATATACAGGGTGGCGGTGGTGTCACGTGCTCGTCTCGGCGTCCGTCGTCGCTACAGCGACGACGTTCGGCTCGACTCGCGTAACGCTAAGATAGACAGGGTGGTGGTGGTGTCACGTGCTCATCTCGGCGTCCGTCGTAGCTACCGCGACGACGTCCGCCTCGACTCGCTTAACCCTAAGTTAGACAGGGTGGCGGTGGTGTCACGTGCTCGTCTCGGCATCCGTCGTCGCTACCGCGACGACGTCCGCCTCGACTCGCGTAACCCTAAGTTAGACAGGGTGGCCGTGGTGTCACGTGCTCGTCTCGGCGTCCGTCGTCACTACCGCAAAGACGTCCGCCTCGACTCGCGTAACCCTAAGTTAGACAGGGTGGCAGTGGTGTCACGTGCTCGTCTCGACGTCCGCCTCGACTCGCGTAACCCTAAGTTAGACAGGGTGGCGGTGGTGTCACGTGCTCGTCTTGGAGTCCGTCGTCGCTACCGCGACGACGTCCGCCTCGACTCGTTAACCCTAAGTTAAATAGGGTGGCGGTGAAGTCACGTGCTCATCTCGGCGTCCGTCATCGCTACCGCGACGATGTCAGCCTCGACTCGCGTAACCCTAGGATAAACAGGGTGGCGGTGGTGTCACGTGCTCATCTCGGCGTCCGTCGTCGCTACCGCGACGACGTCCGCCTCGACTCGCATAAACCTAAGTTAGACAGGGTGGCGGTGGTGTCACGTGCTCGTCTCGGCGTCCGTCGTAGCTACCGCGACGACGTCCGCCTCGACTCGCGTAACCCTAAGATAGACAGGGTGGCAGTGGTGTCACGTGCTCGTCTTGGCGTCCGTCGTCGCTACCGCGACGACGTCCGCCTTGACTCGCGTAAACCTAAGATAGACAGGGTGGCGG
The DNA here is from genome assembly GCA_039707655.1 of Elymus sibiricus. Lineage (NCBI taxonomy): Eukaryota > Viridiplantae > Streptophyta > Magnoliopsida > Poales > Poaceae > Elymus > Elymus sibiricus. Next base: position 191,802,838 of record CM077676.1, on the reverse strand, counting down.
TGTTGTCACGTGCTCGTCTCGGCGCCCGTCGTCGCTACCGCGACGACGTTCGCCTCGACTCGCGTAACGCTAAGATAGACAGGGTGGCGGTGGTGTCACGTGCTCATCTCGGTGTCCGTCGTCGCTACCGCAAAGACGTCCGCCTCGACTCGCGTAACCCTAAGTTAGACAGGGTGGCAGTGGTGTCACGTGCTCGTCTCGACGTCCGCCTCGACTCGTGTAACCCTAAGTTAGACAGGGTGGCGGTGGTGTCACGTGCTCGTCTCGGCGTCCGTCGTCGCTACCGCGACGACGTCCGCCTCGACTCGTTAACCCTAAGTTAAATAGGGTGGCGGTGAAGTCACGTGCTCGTCTCGGCGTCCGTCATTGCTACCGCGACGATGTCAGCCTCGACTCGCGTAACCCTAATTTAGACAGGGTGGCGGTGGTGTCACATGCTCGTCTCGGCGTCCGTCGTCGCTACCGCGACGACGTCCGACTCGACACGCGTAACCCTAAGTTAGACAGGGTGGCGGTGGTGTCACGTGCTCGTCTCGGCGTCCGTCGTCGCTACCGCGACGACGTCCGCCTCGACTCGCGTAACCCTAAGATAGCCAGGGTGGCAGTGGTGTCACGTGCTCGTCTAGGCGTTCGTCGTCGCTACCGCGACGACGTCCGCCTCGACTCGCGTAACCGTAGGATAAACAGGGTGGCGGTGGTGTCACGTGCTTGTCTCGGTGTCCGTCGTCGCTACCGCGACGACGTCCGCCTCGACTCGCGTAACCCTAAGTTAGACAGGGTGGCAGTGGTGTCACGTGCTCGTCTTGGCATCCGTCGTCGCTACCGCGACGACGTCTGCCTCGACTCGCGTAACCCTAAGTTAGCCAGGGTGGCAGTGTTGTCACGTGCTCGTCTCGGTGTCCGTCGTCGCTACCGCAAAAACGTCCGCCTCGACTCGCGTAACCCTAAGTTAGACAGGGTGGCAGTGGTGTCACGTCCTCGTTTCGACGTCTGCCTCGACTCGCGTAACCCTAAGTTAGACAGGGTGGCGGTGGTGTCACGTGCTCGTCTCGGCGACCGTCGTCGCTACCGCGACGACGTCCGCCTTGACTCGCTAACCCTAAGTTAAATAGGGTGGCGGTGAAGTCACGTGCTCGTCTCGGCGTCCGTCATCGCTACCGCGACGACGTCAGCCTCGACTCGCATAACCCTAATTTAGACAGGGTGGCGGTGGTGTCACGTGCTCGTCTCGGCGTCCGTCGTGGCTACCGCGACGACGTCCGCCTCGACACGCGTAACCCTAAGTTAGACAGGGTGGCGGTGGTGTCGCGTGCTCGTCTCGGCGTCCGTCGTCGCTACCGCGACGACGTCCACCTCGACTCGCGTAACCCTAAGATAGACAGGGTGGCGGTGGTGTCACGTGCTCGTCTCGGTGTCCGTCGTCGCTACCGCGACGACATCCGCCTCGACTCGCGTAACACTAAGATAGCCAGGGTGGCAGTGGTGTCACGTGCTCGTCTAGGCGTCTGTCGTCGCTACCGCGACGACGTCCGCCTCGACTCGCGTAACCCTAGGATAAACAGGGTGGCGGTGGTGTCACGTGCTCGTCTCGGCGTCCCTCGTCGCTACCACGACGACGTCCGCCTCGACACGCATAACCCTAAGTTAGACAGGGGGGCGGTGGTGTCACGTGCTCGTCTCGGCGTTCGCCGTCGCTACCGCGATGACGTCCGCCTCCACTCGCGTAACCCTAAGATAGACAGGGTGGCGGTGGTGTCACGTGCTCGTCTTGGAGTCCGTCATCGCTACCGCGACGACGTCCGCCTCGACTCGTTAACCCTAAGTTAAATAGGGTGGCGGTGAAGTCACGTGCTCATCTCGGCGTCCGTCATCGCTACCGCGACGATGTCAGCCTCGACTCGCGTAACCCTAGGATAAACAGGGTGGCGGTGGTGTCACGTGCTCATCTCGGCGTCCGTCGTCGCTACCGCGACGACGTCCGCCTCGACTCGCATAAACCTAAGTTAGACAGGGTGGCGGTGGTGTCACGTGCTCGTCTCGGCGTCCGTCGTAGCTACCGCGACGACGTCCGCCTCGACTCGCGTAACCCTAAGATAGACAGGGTGGCAGTGGAGTCACGTGCTCGTCTTGGCGTCCGTCGTCGCTACCGCGACGACGTCCGCCTTGACTCGCGTAAACCTAAGATAGACAGGGTGGCGGTGTTGTCACGTGCTCGTCTCGGCGCCCGTCGTCGCTACCGCGACGACGTTCGCCTCGACTCGCGTAACGCTAAGATAGACAGGGTGGCGGTGGTGTCACGTGCTCATCTCGGTGTCCGTCGTCGCTACCGCAAAGACGTCCGCCTCGACTCGCGTAACCCTAAGTTAGACAGGGTGGCAGTGGTGTCACGTGCTCGTCTCCACGTCCGCCTCGACTCGTGTAACCCTAAGTTAGACAGGGTGGCGGTGGTGTCACGTGCTCGTCTCGGCGTCCGTCGTCGCTACCGCGACGACGTCCGCCTCGACTCGTTAACCCTAAGTTAAATAGGGTGGCGGTGAAGTCACGTGCTCGTCTCGGCGTCCGTCATTGCTACCGCGACGATGTCAGCCTCGACTCGCGTAACCCTAATTTAGACAGGGTGGCGGTGGTGTCACGTGCTCGTGTCGGCGTCCGTCGTCGCTACCGCGACGACGTCCGCCTCGACTCGCTTAACCCTAAGTTAGACAGGGTGGCGGTGGTGTCACGTGCTCGTCTCGGCGTCTGTCATCGCTACCGCGACGATGTCCGCCTTGACACGCGTAACCCTAAGTTAGACAGGGTGGCAGTGGTGTCACGTGCTCGTCTCGGCGTCCGTCGTCGCTACCGCGACGACGTCCGCCTCGACTCGCGTAACCCTAAATTAGCCAGGGTGGCAGTGTTGTCACGTGCTCGTCTCGGCGTCCGTCGTCGCTACCGCGACGACGTCCGCCTCGACTCGCGTAACCCAAAGTTAGACAGGGTGGCAGTGGTGTCACGTGCTCGTCTCGGCGTCCGTCGTCACTACCGCGATGACTTCCGCCTCGACTCGCGTAACCCTAAGATAGCCAGGGTGGCAGTGGTGTCACGTGCTCGTCTAGGCGTCTGTCGTCGCTACCGCGACGACGTCCGCCTCGACTCGCGTAACCCTAGGATAAACAGGGTGGCGGTGGTGTCACGTGCTCGTCTCGGCATCCGTCGTCGCTACCACGACGACGTCCGCCTCGACTCGCATAACCCTAAGTTAGTCAGGGTGGCGGTGGTGTCACGTGCTCGTCTCGGCGTCCGTCGTCGCTACCGCGACGACGTCCGCCTCGACTCGCATAACCCTAAGTTAGACAGGTTGGCGGTGGTGTCACGTGCTCGTCTCGGCGTCCGTCGTCGCTACCGCGACGACGTCCGCCTCGACTCGCGTAACCCTAAGTTAGACAGGGTGGCAGTGGTGTCACGTGCTCGTTTCGGCGTCCGTCGTCGCTACCGCGACGACGTCCGCCTTGACTCGCGTAACCCTAAGATAGACAGGGTGGCGGTGTTGTCACGTGCTCGTCTCGGCGTCCGTCGTCGCTACCGCGACGACGTCCGCCTCGACTCGCTTAACCCTAAGTTAAACAGGGTGACGGTGGTGTCACGTGCTCGTCTCGGCGTCCGTCGTCGCTACCGCAACGACGTCCGCCTCGACTCGCGTAACCCTAAGTTAGACAGGGTGGCAGTGGTGTCACGTGCTCGTCTCGGCGTCCGTCGTCGCTACCGCAAAGACGTCCGCCTCGACTCGCGTAACGCTAAGATAGACAGGGTGGCGGTGGTGTCACGTGCTCGTCTCGGCGTGCGTCATCGCTACCGCGACGACGTTCGCCTCGACTCGCGTAACGCTAAGATAGATAGGGTGGCGGTGGTGTCACGTGCTCATCTCGGCGTCCGTCGTCGCTACCGCAAAGACGTCAGCCTCGACTCGCGTAACCCTAAGTTAGACAGGGTGGCAGTGGTGTCACGTGCTCGTCTCGACGCCCGCCTCGACTCGCGTAACCCTAAGTTAGACAGGGTGGCAGTGGTGTCACGTGCTCATCTCGGAGTCCGTCGTCGCTACCGCGACGACGTCCGCCTCGACTCGTTAACCCTAAGTTAAATAGGGTGGCGGTGAAGTCACGTGCTCATCTCGGCGTCCGTCATCGCTACCGCGACGATGTCAGCCTCGACTCGCGTAACCCTAATTTAGACAGGGTGGCGGTGGTGTCACGTTCTCGTCTCGGCGTCCGTCTTCGCTACCGCGACAACCTCCGCCTCGACACGCGTAACCCTAAGTTAGACAGGGTGGCGGTGGTGTCACGTGCTCGTCTCGGCGTCCGTCGTCGCTACTGCGACGACGTCCGCCACGACTCGCGTAACCCTAAGATAGCCAGGGTGGCAGTGGTGTCACGTGCTCGTCTAGGCGTCCGTCGTCGCTACCGCGACGACGTCCGCCTCGACTCGCGTAACCCTAGGATAAACAGGGTGGCGGTGGTGTCACGTGCTCGTCTCGGCGTCCGTCGTCACTACCGTGACGACGTCCGCCTCGACTCGCATAACCCTAAGTTAGACAGGGTGGTGGTGGTGTCACGTGCTCGTCTCGGCGTCCGTCGTCGCTACCGCGACGACGTCCGCCTCGACTCGCGTAACCCTAAGTTAGACAGGGTGGCAGTGGTGTCACGTGCTTGTCTCGGCGTCCGTCGTCGCTACCGCGACGACGTCTGCCTCGACTCGCGTAACCCTAAGTTAGCGAGGGTGGCAGTGTTGTCATGTGCTCGTCTCGGCGTCCGTCATCGCTACCGCGACGACGTCCGCCTCGACTCGCGTAACCCTAAGTTAGACAGGGAGGCAGTGGTGTCACGTGCTCGTCTCGGCGTCCGTCGTCGCTACCGCGACGATGTCCGCCTCGACTCGCGTAACCCTAAGATAGATAGGGTGGCGGTGTTGTCACGTGCTCGTCTCGGCGTCCGTCGTCGCTACCGCGATGACTTCCGCCTCGACTCGCTTAACACTAAGTTAGACAGGGTGGCGGTGGTGTCACGTGCTCATATCGGCGTCCGTCGTAGCTACCGCGACGACGTCCGCCTCGACTCGCGTAACGCTAAGATATACAGGGTGGCGGTGGTGTCACGTGCTCGTCTCGGCGTCCGTCGTCGCTACAGCGACGACGTTCGGCTCGACTCGCGTAACGCTAAGATAGACAGGGTGGTGGTGGTGTCACGTGCTCATCTCGGCGTCCGTCGTAGCTACCGCGACGACGTCCGCCTCGACTCGCTTAACCCTAAGTTAGACAGGGTGGCGGTGGTGTCACGTGCTCGTCTCGGCATCCGTCGTCGCTACCGCGACGACGTCCGCCTCGACTCGCGTAACCCTAAGTTAGACAGGGTGGCCGTGGTGTCACGTGCTCGTCTCGGCGTCCGTCGTCACTACCGCAAAGACGTCCGCCTCGACTCGCGTAACCCTAAGTTAGACAGGGTGGCAGTGGTGTCACGTGCTCGTCTCGACGTCCGCCTCGACTCGCGTAACCCTAAGTTAGACAGGGTGGCGGTGGTGTCACGTGCTCGTCTTGGAGTCCGTCGTCGCTACCGCGACGACGTCCGCCTCGACTCGTTAACCCTAAGTTAAATAGGGTGGCGGTGAAGTCACGTGCTCATCTCGGCGTCCGTCATCGCTACCGCGACGATGTCAGCCTCGACTCGCGTAACCCTAGGATAAACAGGGTGGCGGTGGTGTCACGTGCTCATCTCGGCGTCCGTCGTCGCTACCGCGACGACGTCCGCCTCGACTCGCATAAACCTAAGTTAGACAGGGTGGCGGTGGTGTCACGTGCTCGTCTCGGCGTCCGTCGTAGCTACCGCGACGACGTCCGCCTCGACTCGCGTAACCCTAAGATAGACAGGGTGGCAGTGGTGTCACGTGCTCGTCTTGGCGTCCGTCGTCGCTACCGCGACGACGTCCGCCTTGACTCGCGTAAACCTAAGATAGACAGGGTGGCGGTGTTGTCACGTGCTCGTCTCGGCGCCCGTCGTCGCTACCGCGACGACGTTCGCCTCGACTCGCGTAACGCTAAGATAGACAGGGTGGCGGTGGTGTCACGTGCTCATCTCGGTGTCCGTCGTCGCTACCGCAAAGACGTCCGCCTCGACTCGCGTAACCCTAAGTTAGACAGGGTGGCAGTGGTGTCACGTGCTCGTCTCGACGTCCGCCTCGACTCGTGTAACCCTAAGTTAGACAGGGTGGCGGTGGTGTCACGTGCTCGTCTCGGCGTCCGTCGTCGCTACCGCGACGACGTCCGCCTCGACTCGTTAACCCTAAGTTAAATAGGGTGGCGGTGAAGTCACGTGCTCGTCTCGGCGTCCGTCATTGCTACCGCGACGATGTCAGCCTCGACTCGCGTAACCCTAATTTAGACAGGGTGGCGGTGGTGTCACATGCTCGTCTCGGCGTCCGTCGTCGCTACCGCGACGACGTCCGACTCGACACGCGTAACCCTAAGTTAGACAGGGTGGCGGTGGTGTCACGTGCTCGTCTCGGCGTCCGTCGTCGCTACCGCGACGACGTCCGCCTCGACTCGCGTAACCCTAAGATAGCCAGGGTGGCAGTGGTGTCACGTGCTCGTCTAGGCGTTCGTCGTCGCTACCGCGACGACGTCCGCCTCGACTCGCGTAACCGTAGGATAAACAGGGTGGCGGTGGTGTCACGTGCTTGTCTCGGTGTCCGTCGTCGCTACCGCGACGACGTCCGCCTCGACTCGCGTAACCCTAAGTTAGACAGGGTGGCAGTGGTGTCACGTGCTCGTCTCGGCATCCGTCGTCGCTACCGCGACGACGTCTGCCTCGACTCGCGTAACCCTAAGTTAGCCAGGGTGGCAGTGTTGTCACGTGCTCGTCTCGGTGTCCGTCGTCGCTACCGCAAAAACGTCCGCCTCGACTCGCGTAACCCTAAGTTAGACAGGGTGGCAGTGGTGTCACGTCCTCGTTTCGACGTCTGCCTCGACTCGCGTAACCCTAAGTTAGACAGGGTGGCGGTGGTGTCACGTGCTCGTCTCGGCGACCGTCGTCGCTACCGCGACGACGTCCGCCTTGACTCGCTAACCCTAAGTTAAATAGGGTGGCGGTGAAGTCACGTGCTCGTCTCGGCGTCCGTCATCGCTACCGCGACGACGTCAGCCTCGACTCGCATAACCCTAATTTAGACAGGGTGGCGGTGGTGTCACGTGCTCGTCTCGGCGTCCGTCGTGGCTACCGCGACGACGTCCGCCTCGACACGCGTAACCCTAAGTTAGACAGGGTGGCGGTGGTGTCGCGTGCTCGTCTCGGCGTCCGTCGTCGCTACCGCGACGACGTCCACCTCGACTCGCGTAACCCTAAGATAGACAGGGTGGCGGTGGTGTCACGTGCTCGTCTCGGTGTCCGTCGTCGCTACCGCGACGACATCCGCCTCGACTCGCGTAACACTAAGATAGCCAGGGTGGCAGTGGTGTCACGTGCTCGTCTAGGCGTCTGTCGTCGCTACCGCGACGACGTCCGCCTCGACTCGCGTAACCCTAGGATAAACAGGGTGGCGGTGGTGTCACGTGCTCGTCTCGGCGTCCCTCGTCGCTACCACGACGACGTCCGCCTCGACACGCATAACCCTAAGTTAGACAGGGGGGCGGTGGTGTCACGTGCTCGTCTCGGCGTTCGCCGTCGCTACCGCGATGACGTCCGCCTCCACTCGCGTAACCCTAAGATAGACAGGGTGGCGGTGGTGTCACGTGCTCGTCTTGGAGTCCGTCATCGCTACCGCGACGACGTCCGCCTCGACTCGTTAACCCTAAGTTAAATAGGGTGGCGGTGAAGTCACGTGCTCATCTCGGCGTCCGTCATCGCTACCGCGACGATGTCAGCCTCGACTCGCGTAACCCTAGGATAAACAGGGTGGCGGTGGTGTCACGTGCTCATCTCGGCGTCCGTCGTCGCTACCGCGACGACGTCCGCCTCGACTCGCATAAACCTAAGTTAGACAGGGTGGCGGTGGTGTCACGTGCTCGTCTCGGCGTCCGTCGTAGCTACCGCGACGACGTCCGCCTCGACTCGCGTAACCCTAAGATAGACAGGGTGGCAGTGGTGTCACGTGCTCGTCTTGGCGTCCGTCGTCGCTACCGCGACGACGTCCGCCTTGACTCGCGTAAACCTAAGATAGACAGGGTGGCGGTGTTGTCACGTGCTCGTCTCGGCGCCCGTCGTCGCTACCGCGACGACGTTCGCCTCGACTCGCGTAACGCTAAGATAGACAGGGTGGCGGTGGTGTCACGTGCTCATCTCGGTGTCCGTCGTCGCTACCGCAAAGACGTCCGCCTCGACTCGCGTAACCCTAAGTTAGACAGGGTGGCAGTGGTGTCACGTGCTCGTCTCGACGTCCGCCTCGACTCGTGTAACCCTAAGTTAGACAGGGTGGCGGTGGTGTCACGTGCTCGTCTCGGCGTCCGTCGTCGCTACCGCGACGACGTCCGCTTCGACTCGTTAACCCTAAGTTAAATAGGGTGGCGGTGAAGTCACGTGCTCGTCTCGGCGTCCGTCATTGCTACCGCGACGATGTCAGCCTCGACTCGCGTAACCCTAATTTAGACAGGGTGGCGGTGGTGTCACGTGCTCGTCTCGGCGTCCGTCGTCGCTACCGCGACGACGTCCGACTCGACACGCGTAACCCTAAGTTAGACAGGGTGGCGGTGGTGTCACGTGCTCGTCTCGGCGTCCGTCGTCGCTACCGCGACGACGTCCGCCTCGACTCGCGTAACCCTAAGATAGCCAAGGTGGCAGTGGTGTCACGTGCTCGTCTAGGCGTTCGTCGTCGCTACCGCGACGACGTCCGCCTCGACTCGCGTAACCCTAGGATAAACAGGGTGGCGGTGGTGTCATGTGCTTGTCTCGGTGTCCGTCGTCGCTACCGCGACGACGTCCGCCTCGACTCGCGTAACCCTAAGTTAGACAGGGTGGCAGTGGTGTCACGTGCTCGTCTCGGCATCCGTCGTCGCTACCGCGACGACGTCTGCCTCGACTCGCGTAACCCTAAGTTAGCCAGGGTGGCAGTGTTGTCACGTGCTCGTCTCGGCGTCCGTCGTCGCTACCGCAAAAACGTCCGCCTCGACTCGCGTAACCCTAAGTTAGACAGGGTGGCAGTGGTGTCACGTCCTCGTTTCGACGTCTGCCTCGACTCGCGTAACCCTAAGTTAGACAGGGTGGCGGTGGTGTCACGTGCTCGTCTCGGCGACCGTCGTCGCTACCGCGACGACGTCCGCCTCGACTCGCTAACCCTAAGTTAAATAGGGTGGCGGTGAAGTCACGTGCTCGTCTCGGCGTCCGTCATCGCTACCGCGACGACGTCAGCCTCGACTCGCATAACCCTAATTTAGACAGGGTGGCGGTGGTGTCACGTGCTCGTCTCGGCGTCCGTCGTGGCTACCGCGACGACGTCCGCCTCGACACGCGTAACCCTAAGTTAGACAGGGTGGCGGTGGTGTCGTGTGCTCGTCTCGGCGTCCGTCGTCGCTACCGCGACGACGTCCACCTCGACTCGCGTAACCCTAAGATAGACAGGGTGGCGGTGGTGTCACGTGCTCGTCTCGGTGTCCGTCGTCGCTACCGCGACGACATCCGCCTCGACTCGCGTAACACTAAGATAGCCAGGGTGGCAGTGGTGTCACGTGCTCGTCTAGGCGTCTGTCGTCGCTACCGCGACGACGTCCGCCTCGACTCGCGTAACCCTAGGATAAACAGGGTGGCGGTGGTGTCACGTGCTCGTCTCGGCGTCCCTCGTCGCTACCACGACGACGTCCGCCTCGACACGCATAACCCTAAGTTAGACATGGGGGCGGTGGTGTCACGTGCTCGTCTCGGCGTTCGCCGTCGCTACCGCGATGACGTCCGCCTCCACTCGCGTAACCCTAAGATAGACAGGGTGGCAGTGGTGTCACGTGCTCGTCTCGGCGTCCGTCGTCGCTACCGCGACGACGTCCGCCTTGACTCTTGTAAACCTAAGATAGACAGGGTGGCGGTGTTGTCACGTGCTCGTCTCGGCTTCCGTCGTCGCTACCGCGACGACGTCCGCCTCGACTCGCTTAACCCTAAGTTAGACTGGGTAGCGGTGGTGTCACGTGCTCGTCTCGGCGTCCGTCGTCGCTACCGCGACGACGTCCGCCTCGACTCGCATAAACCTAAGTTAGACAGGGTGGCGGTGGTGTCACGTGCTCGTCTCGGCGTCCGTCGTAGCTACCGCGACGACGTCCGCCTCGACTCGCGTAACCCTAAGATAGACAGGGTGGCAGTGGTGTCACGTGCTCGTCTTGGCGTCCGTCATCGCTACCGCGACGACGTCCGCCTTGACTCGCGTAAACCTAAGATAGACAGGGTGGCGGTGTTGTCACGTGCTCGTCTCGGCGCCCGTCGTCGCTACCGCGACGACGTTCGCCTCGACTCGCGTAACGCTAAGATAGACAGGGTGGCGGTGGTGTCACGTGCTCATCTCGGTGTCCGTCGTCGCTACCGCAAAGACGTCCGCCTCGACTCGCGTAACCCTAAGTTAGACAGGGTGGCAGTGGTGTCACGTGCTCGTCTCGACGTCCGCCTCGACTCGTGTAACCCTAAGTTAGACAGGGTGGCGGTGGTGTCACGTGCTCGTCTCGGCGTCCGTCGTCGCTACCGCGACGACGTCCGCCTCGACTCGTTAACCCTAAGTTAAATAGGGTGGCGGTGAAGTCACGTGCTCGTCTCGGCGTCCGTCATTGCTACCGCGACGATGTCAGCTTCGACTCGCGTAACCCTAATTTAGACAGGGTGGCGGTAGTGTCACGTGCTCGTCTCGGCGTCCGTCGTCGCTACCGCGACGACGTCCGACTCGACACGCGTAACCCTAAGTTAGACAGGGTGGCGGTGGTGTCACGTGCTCGTCTCGGCGTCCGTCGTCGCTACCGCGACGACGTCCGCCTCGACTCGCGTAACCCTAAGATAGCCAGGGTGGCAGTGGTGTCACGTGCTCGTCTAGGCGTTCGTCGTCGCTACCGCGACGACGTCCGCCTCGACTCGCGTAACCCTAGGATAAACAGGGTGGCGGTGGTGTCACGTGCTTGTCTCGGTGTCCGTCGTCGCTACCGCGACGACGTCCGCCTCGACTCGCGTAACCCTAAGTTAGACAGGGTGGCAGTGGTGTCACGTGCTCGTCTCGGCATCCGTCGTCGCTACCGCGACGACGTCTGCCTCGACTCGCGTAACCCTAAGTTAGCCAGGGTGGCAGTGTTGTCACGTGCTCGTCTCGGCGTCCGTCGTCGCTACCGCAAAAACGTCCGCCTCGACTCGCGTAACCCTAAGTTAGACAGGGTGGCAGTGGTGTCACGTCCTCGTTTCGACGTCTGCCTCGACTCGCGTAACCCTAAGTTAGACAGGGTGGCGGTGGTGTCACGTGCTCGTCTCGGCGACCGTCGTCGCTACCGCGACGACGTCCGCCTCGACTCGCTAACCCTAAGTTAAATAGGGTGGCGGTGAAGTCACGTGCTCGTCTCGGCGTCCGTCATCGCTACCGCGACGACGTCAGCCTCGACTCGCATAACCCTAATTTAGACAGGGTGGCGGTGGTGTCACGTGCTCGTCTCGGCGTCCGTCGTGGCTACCGCGACGACGTCCGCCTCGACACGCGTAACCCTAAGTTAGACAGGGTGGCGGTGGTGTCGCGTGCTCGTCTCGGCATCCGTCGTCGCTACCGCGACGACGTCCACCTCGACTCGCGTAACCCTAAGATAGACAGGGTGGCGGTGGTGTCACGTGCTCGTCTCGGTGTCCGTCGTCGCTACCGCGACGACATCCGCCTCGACTCGCGTAACACTAAGATAGCCAGGGTGGCAGTGGTGTCACGTGCTCGTCTAGGCGTCTGTCGTCGCTACCGCGACGACGTCCGCCTCGACTCGCGTAACCCTAGGATAAACAGGGTGGCGGTGGTGTCACGTGCTCGTCTCGGCGTCCCTCGTCGCTACCACGACGACGTCCGCCTCGACACGCATAACCCTAAGTTAGACAGGGGAGCGGTGGTGTCACGTGCTCGTCTCGGCGTTCGCCGTCGCTACCGCGATGACGTCCGCCTCCACTCGCGTAACCCTAAGATAGACAGGGTGGCAGTGGTGTCACGTGCTCGTCTCGGCGTCCGTTGTCGCTACCGCGACGACGTCCGCCTTGACTCGCGTAAACCTAAGATAGACAGGGTGGCGGTGTTGTCACGTGCTCGTCTCGGCTTCCGTCGTCGCTACCGCGACGACGTCCGCCTCGACTCGCTTAACCCTAAGTTAGACTGGGTAGCGGTGGTGTCACGTGCTCGTCTCGGCGTCCGTCGTCGCTACCGCGACGACGTCCGCCTCGACTCGCATAAACCTAAGTTAGACAGGGTGGCGGTGGTGTCACGTGCTCGTCTCGGCGTCCGTCGTAGCTACCGCGACGACGTCCGCCTCGACTCGCGTAACCCTAAGATAGACAGGGTGGCAGTGGTGTCACGTGCTCGTCTTGGCGTCCGTCGTCGCTACCGCGACGACGTCCGCCTTGACTCGCGTAAACCTAAGATAGACAGGGTGGCGGTGTTGTCACGTGCTCGTCTCGGCGCCCGTCGTCGCTACCGCGACGACGTTCGCCTCGACTCGCGTAACGCTAAGATAGACAGGGTGGCGGTGGTGTCACGTGCTCATCTCGGGGTCCGTCGTCGCTACCGCAAAGACGTCCGCCTCGACTCGCGTAACCCTAAGTTAGACAGGGTGGCAGTGGTGTCACGTGCTCGTCTCGACGTCCGCCTCGACTCGTGTAACCCTAAGTTAGACAGGGTGGCGGTGGTGTCACGTGCTCGTCTCGGCGTCCGTCGTCGCTACCGCGACGACGTCCGCCTCGACTCGTTAACCCTAAGTTAAATAGGGTGGCGGTGAAGTCACGTGCTCGTCTCGGCGTCCGTCATTGCTACCGCGACGATGTCAGCCTCGACTCGCGTAACCCTAATTTAGACAGGGTGGCGGTGGTGTCACGTGCTCGTCTCGGCGTCCGTCGTCGCTACCGCGACGACGTCCGACTCGACACGCGTAACCCTAAGTTAGACAGGGTGGCGGTGGTGTCACGTGCTCGTCTCGGCGTCCGTCGTCGCTACCGCGACGACGTCCGCCTCGACTCGCGTAACCCTAAGATAGCCAGGGTGGCAGTGGTGTCACGTGCTCGTCTAGGCGTTCGTCGTCGCTACCGCGACGACGTCCGCCTCGACTCGCGTAACCCTAGGATAAACAGGGTGGCGGTGGTGTCACGTGCTTGTCTCGGTGTCCGTCGTCGCTACCGCGACGACGTCCGCCTCGACTCGCGTAACCCTAAGTTAGACAGGGTGGCAGTGGTGTCACGTGCTCGTCTCGGCATCCGTCGTCGCTACCGCGACGACGTCTGCCTCGACTCGCGTAACCCTAAGTTAGCCAGGGTGGCAGTGTTGTCACGTGCTCGTCTCGGCGTCCGTCGTCGCTACCGCAAAAACGTCCGCCTCGACTCGCGTAACCCTAAGTTAGACAGGGTGGCAGTGGTGTCACGTCCTCGTTTCGACGTCTGCCTCGACTCGCGTAACCCTAAGTTAGACAGGGTGGCGGTGGTGTCACGTGCTCGTCTCGGCGACCGTCGTCGCTACCGCGACGACGTCCGCCTCGACTCGCTAACCCTAAGTTAAATAGGGTGGCGGTGAAGTCACGTGCTCGTCTCGGCGTCCGTCATCGCTACCGCGACGACGTCAGCCTCGACTCGCATAACCCTAATTTAGACAGGGTGGCGGTGGTGTCACGTGCTCGTCTCGGCGTCCGTCGTGGCTACCGCGACGACGTCCGCCTCGACACGCGTAACCCTAAGTTAGACAGGGTGGCGGTGGTGTCGCGTGCTCGTCTCGGCGTCCGTCGTCGCTACCGCGACGACGTCCACCTCGACTCGCGTAACCCTAAGATAGACAGGGTGGCGGTGGTGTCACGTGCTCGTCTCGGTGTCCGTCGTCGCTACCGCGACGACATCCGCCTCGACTCGCGTAACACTAAGATAGCCAGGGTGGCAGTGGTGTCACGTGCTCGTCTAGGCGTCTGTCGTCGCTACCGCGACGACGTCCGCCTCGACTCGCGTAACCCTAGGATAAACAGGGTGGCGGTGGTGTCACGTGCTCGTCTCGGCGTCCCTCGTCGCTACCACGACGACGTCCGCCTCGACACGCATAACCCTAAGTTAGACAGGGGAGCGGTGGTGTCACGTGCTCGTCTCGGCGTTCGCCGTCGCTACCGCGATGACGTCCGCCTCCACTCGCGTAACCCTAAGATAGACAGGGTGGCAGTGGTGTCACGTGCCCGTCTCGGCGTCCGTCGTCGCTACCGCGACGACGTCCGCCTTGACTCGCGTAAACCTAAGATAGACAGGGTGGCGGTGTTGTCACGTGCTCGTCTCGGCTTCCGTCGTCGCTACCGCGACGACGTCCGCCTCGACTCGCTTAACCCTAAGTTAGACTGGGTAGCGGTGGTGTCACGTGCTCGTCTCGGCGTCCGTCGTCGCTACCGCGACGACGTCCGCCTCGACTCGCATAAACCTAAGTTAGACAGGGTGGCGGTGGTGTCACGTGCTCGTCTCGGCGTCCGTCGTAGCTACCGCGACGACGTCCGCCTCGACTCGCGTAACCCTAAGATAGACAGGGTGGCAGTGGTGTCACGTGCTCGTCTTGGCGTCCGTCGTCGCTACCGCGACGACGTCCGCCTTGACTCGCGTAAACCTAAGATAGACAGGGTGGCGGTGTTGTCACGTGCTCGTCTCGGCGCCCGTCGTCGCTACCGCGACGACGTCCGCCTCGACTCGCTTAACCCTAAGTTAGACAGGGTAGCGGTGGTGTCACGTGCTCGTCTCGGCGTCCGTCGTCGCTACTGCGACGACGTCCGCCTCGACTCGCGTAACGCTAAGATAGACAGGGTGGCGGTGGTGTCACGTGCTCGTCTCGGCGTCCGTCGTCGCTACCGCGACGACGTTCGCCTCGACTCGCGTAACGCTAAGATAGACAGGGTGGCGGTGGTGTCACGTGCTCCTCTCGGTGTCCGTCGTCGCTACCGCAAAGACGTCCGCCTCGACTCGCGTAACCCTAAGTTAGACAGGGTGGCAGTGGTGTCACGTGCTCGTCTCGACGTCCGCCTCGACTCGTGTAACCCTAAGTTAGACAGGGTGGCGGTGGTGTCACGTGCTCGTCTCGGCGTCCGTCGTCGCTACCGCGACGACGTCCGCCTCGACTCGTTAACCCTAAGTTAAATAGGGTGGCGGTGAAGTCACGTGCTCGTCTCGGCGTCCGTCATTGCTACCGCGACGATGTCAGCCTCGACTCGCGTAACCCTAATTTAGACAGGGTGGCGGTGGTGTCACGTGCTCGTCTCGGCGTCCGTCGTCGCTACCGCGACGACGTCCGACTCGACACGCGTAACCCTAAGTTAGACAGGGTGGCGGTGGTGTCACGTGCTCGTCTCGGCGTCCGTCGTCGCTACCGCGACGACGTCCGCCTCGACTCGCGTAACCCTAAGATAGCCAGGGTGGCAGTGGTGTCACGTGCTCGTCTAGGCGTTCGTCGTCGCTACCGCGACGACGTCCGCCTCGACTCGCGTAACCCTAGGATAAACAGGGTGGCGGTGGTGTCACGTGCTTGTCTCGGCGTCCGTCGTCGCTACCGCGACGACGTCCGCCTCGACTCGCGTAACCCTAAGTTAGACAGGGTGGCAGTGGTGTCACGTGCTCGTCTCGGCATCCGTCGTCGCTACCGCGACGACGTCTGCCTCGACTCGCGTAACCCTAAGTTAGCCAGGGTGGCAGTGTTGTCACGTGCTCGTCTCGGCGTCCGTCGTCGCTACCGCGACGACGTCCGCCTCGACTCGCGTAACCCTAAGATAGACAGGGTGGCAGTGGTGTCACGTGCTCGTCTCGGCGTCCGTCGTCGCTACCGCAAAAACCTCCGCCTCGACTCGCGTAACCCTAAGTTAGACAGGGTGGCAGTGGTGTCACGTCCTCGTTTCGACGTCTGCCTCGACTCGCGTAACCCTAAGTTAGACAGGGTGGCGGTGGTGTCACGTGCTCGTCTCGGCGACCGTCGTCGCTACCGCGACGACGTCCGCCTCGACTCGCTAACCCAAAGTTAAATAGGGTGGCGGTGAAGTCACGTGCTCGTCTCGGCGTCCGTCATCGCTACCGCGACGACGTCAGCCTCGACTCGCATAACCCTAATTTAGACAGGGTGGCGGTGGTGTCACGTGCTCGTCTCGGCGTCCGTCGTGGCTACCGCAACGACGTCCGCCTCGACACGCGTAACCCTAAGTTAGACAGGGCGGCGGTGGTGTCGCGTGCTCGTCTCGGCGTCCGTCGTCGCTACCGCGACGACGTCCACCTCGACTCGCGTAACCCTAAGATAGACAGGGTGGCGGTGGTGTCACGTGCTCGTCTCGGTGTCCGTCGTCGCTACCGCGACGACATCCGCCTCGACTCGCGTAACACTAAGATAGCCAGGGTGGCAGTGGTGTCACGTGCTCGTCTAGGCGTCTGTCGTCGCTACCGCGACGACGTCCGCCTCGACTCGCGTAACCCTAGGATAAACAGGGTGGCGGTGGTGTCACGTGCTCGTCTCGGCGTCCCTCATCGCTACCGCGACGACGTCCGCCTCGACACGCATAACCCTAAGTTAGACAGGGGGCGGTGGTGTCACGTGCTCGTCTCGGCGTTCGCCGTCGCTACCGCGATGACGTCCGCCTCCACTCGCGTAACCCTAAGATAGACAGGGTGGCAGTGGTGTCACGTGCTCGTCTCGGCGTCCGTCGTCGCTACCGCGACGACGTCCGCCTTGACTCGCGTAAACCTAAGATAGACAGGGTGGCGGTGTTGTCACGTGCTCGTCTCGGCTTCCGTCGTCGCTACCGCGACGACGTGCGCCTCGACTCGCTTAACCCTAAGTTAGACTGGGTAGCGGTGGTGTCACGTGCTCGTCTCGGCGTCCATCGTCGCTACCGCGACGACGTCCGCCTCGACTCGCGTAACGCTAAGATAGACAGGGTGGCGGTGGTGTCACGTGCTCGTCTCGGCGTCCGTCGTCGCTACCGCGACGACGTTCGCCTCGACTCGCGTAACGCTAAGATAGACAGGGTGGCGGTGGTGTCACGTGCTCCTCTCGGTGTCCGTCGTCGCTACCGCAAAGACGTCCGCCTCGACTCGCGTAACCCTAAGTTAGACAGGGTGGCAGTGGTGTCACGTGCTCGTCTCGACGTCCGCCTCGACTCGTGTAACCCTAAGTTAGACAGGGTGGCGGTGGTGTCACGTGCTCGTCTCGGCGTCCGTCGTCGCTACCGCGACGACGTCCGCCTCGACTCGTTAACCCTAAGTTAAATAGGGTGGCGGTGAAGTCACGTGCTCGTCTCGGCGTCCGTCATTGCTACCGCGACGATGTCAGCCTCGACTCGCGTAACCCTAATTTAGACAGGGTGGCGGTGGTGTCACGTGCTCGTCTCGGCGTCCGTCGTCGCTACCGCGACGACGTCCGACTCGACACGCGTAACCCTAAGTTAGACAGGGTGGCGGTGGTGTCACGTGCTCGTCTCGGCGTCCGTCGTCGCTACCGCGACGACGTCCGCCTCGACTCGCGTAACCCTAAGATAGCCAGGGTGGCAGTGGTGTCACGTGCTCGTCTAGGCGTTCGTCGTCGCTACCGCGACGACGTCCGCCTCGACTCGCGTAACCCTAGGATAAACAGGGTGGCGGTGGTGTCACGTGCTTGTCTCGGCGTCCGTCGTCGCTACCGCGACGACGTCCGCCTCGACTCGCGTAACCCTAAGTTAGACAGGGTGGCAGTGGTGTCACGTGCTCGTCTCGGCATCCGTCGTCGCTACCGCGACGACGTCTGCCTCGACTCGCGTAACCCTAAGTTAGCCAGGGTGGCAGTGTTGTCACGTGCTCGTCTCGGCGTCCGTCGTCGCTACCGCGACGACGTCCGCCTCGACTCGCGTAACCCTAAGATAGACAGGGTGGCAGTGGTGTCACGTGCTCGTCTCGGCGTCCGTCGTCGCTACCGCAAAAACCTCCGCCTCGACTCGCGTAACCCTAAGTTAGACAGGGTGGCAGTGGTGTCACGTCCTCGTTTCGACGTCTGCCTCGACTCGCGTAACCCTAAGTTAGACAGGGTGGCGGTGGTGTCACGTGCTCGTCTCGGCGACCGTCGTCGCTACCGCGACGACGTCCGCCTCGACTCGCTAACCCAAAGTTAAATAGGGTGGCGGTGAAGTCACGTGCTCGTCTCGGCGTCCGTCATCGCTACCGCGACGACGTCAGCCTCGACTCGCATAACCCTAATTTAGACAGGGTGGCGGTGGTGTCACGTGCTCGTCTCGGCGTCCGTCGTGGCTACCGCAACGACGTCCGCCTCGACACGCGTAACCCTAAGTTAGACAGGGCGGCGGTGGTGTCGCGTGCTCGTCTCGGCGTCCGTCGTCGCTACCGCGACGACGTCCACCTCGACTCGCGTAACCCTAAGATAGACAGGGTGGCGGTGGTGTCACGTGCTCGTCTCGGTGTCCGTCGTCGCTACCGCGACGACATCCGCCTCGACTCGCGTAACACTAAGATAGCCAGGGTGGCAGTGGTGTCACGTGCTCGTCTAGGCGTCTGTCGTCGCTACCGCGACGACGTCCGCCTCGACTCGCGTAACCCTAGGATAAACAGGGTGGCGGTGGTGTCACGTGCTCGTCTCGGCGTCCCTCATCGCTACCGCGACGACGTCCGCCTCGACACGCATAACCCTAAGTTAGACAGGGGGCGGTGGTGTCACGTGCTCGTCTCGGCGTTCGCCGTCGCTACCGCGATGACGTCCGCCTCCACTCGCGTAACCCTAAGATAGACAGGGTGGCAGTGGTGTCACGTGCTCGTCTCGGCGTCCGTCGTCGCTACCGCGACGACGTCCGCCTTGACTCGCGTAAACCTAAGATAGACAGGGTGGCGGTGTTGTCACGTGCTCGTCTCGGCTTCCGTCGTCGCTACCGCGACGACGTGCGCCTCGACTCGCTTAACCCTAAGTTAGACTGGGTAGCGGTGGTGTCACGTGCTCGTCTCGGCGTCCATCGTCGCTACCGCGACGACGTCCGCCTCGACTCGCGTAACGCTAAGATAGACAGGGTGGCGGTGGTGTCACGTGCTCGTCTCGGCGTCCGTCGTCGCTACCGCGACGACGTTCGCCTCGACTCGCGTAACGCTAAGATAGATAGGGTGGCGGTGGTGTCACGTGCTCATCTCGGCGTCCGTCGTCGCTACCGCAAAGACGTCCGCCTCGACTCGCGTAACCCTAAGTTAGACAGGGTGGCAGTGGTGTCACGTGCTCGTCTCGACGTCCGCCTTGACTCGCGTAACCCTAAGTTAGACAGGGTGGCGGTGGTGTCACGTGCTCGTCTCGGCGTCCGTCGTCGCTACCGCGACGACGTCCGCCTCGACTCGTTAACCCTAAGTTAAATAGGGTGGCGGTGAAGTCACGTGCTCGTCTCGGCGTCCGTCTTTGCTACCGCGACGATGTCAGCCTCGACTCGCGTAACCCTAATTTAGACAGGGTGGCGGTGGTGTCACGTGCTCGTCTCGGCGTCCGTCGTCGCTACCTCGACGACGTCCGACTCGACACGCGTAACCCTAAGTTAGACAGGGTGGCGGTGGTGTCACGTGCTCGTCTCGGCGTCCGTCGTCGCTACCGCGACGACGTCCGCCTCTACTCGCATAACCCTAAGTTAGACAGGGTAGCGGTGGTGTCACGTGCTCGTCTCGGCGTCCGTCGTCGCTACCGCGACGACGTCTGCCTCGACTCGCGTAACCCTAAGTTAGACAGGGTGGCAGTGGTGTCACGTGCTCGTCTCGGCGTCCGTCGTCGCTACCGCGACGACGTCTGCCTCGACTCGCGTAACCCTAAGTTAGCCAGGGTGGCAGTGTTGTCACGTGCTCGTCTCGGCGTCCGTCGTCGCTACCGCGACGACGTCCGCCTCGACTCGCGTAACCCTAAGTTAGACAGGGAGGCATTGGTGTCACGTGCTCGTCTCGGCGTCCGTCGTCGCTACCGCGAAGATGTCCGCCTCGACTCGCGTAACCCTAAGATAGACAGGGTGGCGGTGTTGTCACGTGCTCGTCTCGGCGTCCGTCGTCGCTACCGCGATGACGTCCGCCTCGACTCGCCTAACCCTAAGTTAGACAGGGTGGCGGTGGTGTCACGTGCTCGTCTCGGCGTCCGTCGTAGCTACCGCGACGACGTCCGCCTCGACTCGCGTAACGCTAAGATATACAGGGTGGCGGTGGTGTCACGTGCTCGCCTCGGCGTCCGTCGTCGCTACAGCGACGACGTTCGGCTCGACTCGCGTAATGCTAAGATAGACAGGGTGGTGGTGGTTTCACGTGCTCATCTCGGCGTCCGTCGTCGCTACCACGACGACGTCCACCTCGACTCGCGTGACCCTAAGACAGGGTGATAGCGGTGCCACGTGCTCGTCTCGGCGTCCGTCGTCGCTACCGCGAAGACGTCCCCCTCGACTTGCGTAACCCTAAGTTAGACAGGGTGGCAGTGGTGTCACGTGCTCGTCTCGACGTCCGCCTCAACTCGCGTAACCATAAGTTAGACAGGGTGGCGGTGGTGTCACGTGCTCGTGTCGGCGTCCGTCGTCGCTACCGCGACGACGTCCGCCTCGACTCGCTTAACCCTAAGTTAGACAGGGTGGCGGTGGTGTCACGTGCTCGTCTCGGCGTCCGTCGTCGCTACCGCGACGACGTGCGCCTCGACTCGCGTAACCCTAAGTTAGCCAGGGTGGCAGTGTTGTCACGTGCTCGTCTCGGCATCCGTCGTCGCTACCGCGACGACGTCCGCCTCGACTCGCGTAACCCAAAGTTAGATAGGGTGGCAGTGGTGTCACGTGCTCGTCTCGGCGTCCGTCGTCACTACCGCGACGATGTCCGCCTCGACTCGCGTAACCCTAAGATAGACAGGGTGGCGGTGTTCTCACGTGCTCGTCTCGGCGTCCGTCGTCGCTACCGCGATGTCGTCCGCCTCGACTCGCGTAACCCTAAGATAGACAGGGTGGTGGTGGTGTCACGTGCTCATCTCGGCGTCCGTCGTCGCTACCACGACGACGTCCACCTCGACTCGCGTGACCCTAAGACAGGGTGGCAGCGGTGCCACGTGCTCGTATCGGCGTCCGTCGTCGCTACCGCGAAGACATCTTCCTCGACTCGCGTAACCCTAAGTTAGACAGGGTGGCAGTGGTGTCACGTGCTCGTCTCCACGTCCGCCTCAACTCGCGTAACCCTAAGTTAGACAGGGTGGCGGTGGTGTCACGTGCTCGTGTCGGCGTCCGTCGTCGCTACCGCGACGACGTCCGCCTCGACTCGCTTAACCCTAAGTTAGACAGGGTGGCGGTGGTGTCACGTGCTCGTCTCGGCGTCTGTCATCGCTTCCGCGACGATGTCCGCCTTGACTCGCGTAACCCTAAGTTAGACAGGGTGGCAGTGGTGTCACGTGCTCGTCTCGGCGTCCGTCGTCGCTACCGTGACGACGTCCGCCTCGACTCGCGTATCCCTAAATTAGCCAGGGTGGCAGTGTTGTCACGTGCTCGTCTCGGCGTCCGTCGTCGCTACCGCGACGACGTCCGCCTCGACTCGCGTAACCCAAAGTTAGACAGGGTGGCAGTGGTGTCACGTGCTCGTCTCGGCGTCCGTCGTCACTACCGCGACGATGTCCGCCTCGACTCGCGTAACCCTAAGATAGACAGGGTGGCGGTGGTGTCACATGCTCGTCTCGGCGTCCGTCGTCGCTACCGCGACGACTTCCGCCTCGACTCGCGTAACCCTAAGATAGCCAGGGTGGCAGTGGTGTCACGTGCTCGTCTAGGCGTCTGTCGTCGCTACCGCGACGACGTCCGCCTCGACTCGCGTAACCCTAGGATAAACAGGGTGGCGGTGGTGTCACGTGCTCGTCTCGGCATCCGTCGTCGCTACCGCGACGACGTCCGCCTCGACTCGCATAACCCTAAGTTAGTCAGGGTGGCGGTGGTGTCAAGTGCTCGTCTCGGCGTCCGTCGTCGCTACCGCGACGACGTCCGCCTCGACTCGCATAACCCTAAGTTAGACAGGTTGGCGGTGGTGTCACGTGCTCGTCTCGGCATCCGTCGTCGCTACCGCGACGACGTCCGCCTCGACTCGCGTAACCCTAAGTTAGACAGGGTGGCAGTGGTGTCACGTGCTCGTTTCGGCGTCCGTCGTCGCTACCGCGACGACGTCCGCCTTGACTCGCGTAACCCTAAGATAGACAGGGTGGCGGTGTTGTCACGTGTTCATCTCGGCGTCCGTCGTCGCTACCGCGACGACGTCCGCCTCGACTCGCTTAACCCTAAGTTAGACAGGGTGACGGTGGTGTCACGTGCTCGTCTCGGCGTCCGTCGTCGCTACCGCAACGACGTCCGCCTCGACTCGCGTAACCCTAAGATAGACAGGGTGGCGGTGTTGTCACGTGCTCGTCACGGCGTCCGTCGTCGCTACCGCAAAGACGTCCGCCTCGACTCGCGTAACGCTAAGATAGACAGGGTGGCGGTGGTGTCACGTGCTCGTCTCGGCGTCCGTCATCGCTACCGCGACGACGTTCGCCTCGACTCGCGTAACGCTAAGATAGATAGGGTGGCGGTGATGTCATGTGCTCATCTCGGCGTCCGTCGTCGCTACCGCAAAGACGTCCGCCTCGACTCGCGTAACCCTAAGTTAGACAGGGTGGCAGTGGTGTCACGTGCTCGTCTCGACGTCCGCCTCGACTCGCGTAACCCTAAGTTAGACAGGGTGGCGGTGGTGTCACGTGCTCGTCTCGGAGTCCGTCGTCGCTACCGCGACGACGTCCGCCTCGACTCGTTAACCCTAAGTTAAATAGGGTGGCGGTGAAGTCACGTGCTCGTCTCGGCGTCCGTCATCGCTACCGCGACGATGTCAGCCTCGACTCGCGTAACCCTAATTTAGACAGGGTGGCGGTGGTGTCACGTGCTCGTCTCGGCGTCCGTCTTCGCTACCGCGACAACCTCCGCCTCGACACGCGTAACCCTAAGTTAGACAGGGTGGCGGTGGTGTCACGTGCTCGTCTCGGCGTCCGTCGTCGCTACTGCGACGATGTCCGCCTCGACTCGCGTAACCCTAAGATAGCCAGGGTGGCAGTGGTGTCACGTGCTCGTCTAGGCGTCCGTCGTCGCTATCGCGACGACGTCCGCCTCGACTCGCGTAACCCTAGGATAAACAGGGTGGCGGTGGTGTCACGTGCTCGTCTCGGCGTCCGTCGTCACTACCGTGACGACGTCCGCCTCGACTCGCATAACCCTAAGTTAGACAGGGTGGTGGTGGTGTCACGTGCTCGTCTCGGCGTCCGTCGTCGCTACCGCGACGACGTCCGCCTCGACTCGCGTAACCCTAAGTTAGACAGGGTGGCAGTGGTGTCACGTGCTTGTCTCGGCGTCCGTCGTCGCTACCGCGACGACGTCTGCCTCGACTCGCGTAACCCTAAGTTAGCGAGGGTGGCAGTGTTGTCACGTGCTCGTCTCGGCGTCCGTCATCGCTACCGCGACGACGTCCGCCTCGACTCGCGTAACCCTAAGTTAGACAGGGAGGCAGTGGTGTCACGTGCTCGTCTCGGCGTCCGTCGTCGCTACCGCGACGATGTCCGCCTCGACTCGCGTAACCCTAAGATAGACAGGGTGGCGGTGTTGTCACGTGCTCGTCTCGGCGTCCGTCGTCGCTACCGCGATGACGTCCGCCTCGACTCGCTTAACCCTAAGTTAGACAGGGTGGCGGTGGTGTCACGTGCTCATATCGGCGTCCGTCGTAGCTACCGCGACGACGTCCGCCTCGACTCGCGTAACGCCAAGATATACAGGGTGGCGCTGGTGTCACGTGCTCGTCTCGGCGTCCGTCGTCGCTACAGCGACGACGTTCGGCTCGACTCGCGTAACGCTAAGATAGACAGGGTGGTGGTGGTGTCACGTGCTCATCTCGGCGTCCGTCGTAGCTACCGCGACGACGTCCGCCTCGACTCGCTTAACCATAAGTTAGACAGGGTGGCGGTGGTGTCACGTGCTCGTCTCGGCGTCCGTCGTCGCTACCGCGACGACGTCCGCCTCGACTCGCGTAACCCTAAGTTAGACAGGGTGGCCGTGGTGTCACGTGCTCGTCTCGGCGTCCGTCGTCGCTACCGCAAAGACGTCCGCCTCGACTCGCGTAACCCTAAGTTAGACAGGGTGGCAGTGGTGTCACGTGCTCGTCTCGACGTCCGCCTCGACTCGCGTATCCCTAAGTTAGACAGGGTGGCGGTGGTGTCACGTGCTCGTCTCGGAGTCCGTCGTCGCTACCGCGATGACGACCGCCTTGACTCGTTAACCCTAAGTTAAATAGGGTGGCGGTGAAGTCACGTGCTCGTCTCGGCGTCCGTCATCGCTACCGCGATGATGTCAGCCTCGACTCGCGTAACCCTAAAATAGCCAGGGTGGCAGTGGTGTCACGTGCTCGTCTTGGCGTCCGTCGTCGCTACCACGACGACGTCCGCCTCGACTCGCGTAACCCTAAGTTAGCTAGGGTGGCAGTGGTGTCACGTGCTCGTCTCGGCGTCCGTCGTCGCTACCGCGACGACCTCCGCCTCGACTCGCGTAACCCTAAGATAGCCAGGGTGGCAGTGGTGTCACGTGCTCGTCTAGGCGTCCGTCGTCGCTACCGCGACGACGTCCGCCTCGACTCGCGTAACCCTAGGATAAACAGGGTGGCGGTGGTGTCACGTGCTCGTCTCGGCGTCCGTCGTCACTACCGTGACGACGTCCGCCTCGACTCGCATAACCCTAAGTTAGACAGGGTGGTGGTGGTGTCACGTGCTCGTCTCGGCGTCCGTCGTCGCTACCGCGACGATGTCCGCCTCGACTCGCGTAACCCTAAGTTAGACAGGGTGGCAGTGGTGTCACGTGCTTGTCTCGGCGTCCGTCGTCGCTACCGTGACGACGTCTGCCTCGACTCGCGTAACCCTAAGTTAGCCAGGGTGGCAGTGTTGTCACGTGCTCGTCTCGGCGTCCGTCATCGCTACCGCGACGACGTCCGCCTCGACTTGCGTAACCCTAAGTTAGACAGGGAGGCAGTGGTGTCACGTGCTCGTCTCGGCGTCCGTCGTCGCTACCGCGATGATGTCCGCCTCGACTCGCGTAACCCTAAGATAGACAGGGTGGCGGTGTTGTCACGTGCTCGTCTCGGCGTCCGTCGTCGCTACCGCGATGACGTCCGCCTCGACTCGCTTAACCCTAAGTTAGACAGGGTGGCGGTGGTGTCACGTGCTCATATCGGCGTCCGTCGTAGCTACCGCGACGACGTCCGCCTCGACTCGCGTAATGTTAAGATATACAGGGTGGCGGTGGTGTCACGTGCTCGTCTCGGCGTCTGTCGTCGCTACAGCGACGACGTTCGGCTCGACTCGCGTAACTCTAAGATAGACAGGGTGGTGGTGGTGTCACGTGCTCATCTCGGCGTCCGTCGTAGCTACCGCGACGACGTCCGCCTCGACTCGCTTAACCCTAAGTTAGACAGGGTGGCGGTGGTGTCACGTGCTCGTCTCGGCGTCCGTCGTCGCTACCGCGACGACGTCCGCCTCGACTCGCGTAACCCTAAGTTAGACAGGGTGGCCGTGGTGTCACGTGCTCATCTCGGCGTCCGTCGTCGCTACCGCGATGACGTCCGCCTCGACTCGCGTAACCCTAAGTTAGCCAGGGTGGCAGTGTTGTCACGTGCTCGTCTCGGCGTCCGTCGTCGCTACCGCGACGACGTCCGCCTCGACTCGCGTAACCCAAAGTTAGACAGGGTGGCAGTGGTGTCACGTGCTCGTCTCGGCGTCCGTCGTCACTACCGTGACGATGTCCGCCTCGACTCGCGTAACCCTAAGATAGACAGGGTGGCGGTGTTGTCACGTGCTCGTCTCGGCGTCCGTCGTCCCTACCGCAATGACCTCCGCCTCGACTCGCATAAACCTAAGATAGACAGGGTGGTGGTGGTGTCACGTGCTCATCTCGGCGTCCGTCGTCGCTACCGCAAAGACGTCCGCCTCCACTCGCGTAACCCTAAGTTAGACAGGGTGGCAGTGGTGTCACGTGCTCGTCTCGACGTCCGCCTCGACTCGCGTAACCCTAAGTTAGACAGGGTGGCTGTGGTGTCACGTGCTCGTCTCGGCGTCCGTCGTCGCTACCGCGACGACGTCCGCCTCGACTCGTTAACACTAAGTTAAATAGGGTGGCGGTGAAGTCACGTGCTCGTCTCGGCGTCCATCATCGCTACCACGACGATGTCAGCCTCGACTCCCGTAACCCTAATTTAGACAGGGTGGCGGTGGTGTCACGTGCTCGTCTCGGCGTCCGTCGTCGCTACCGCGACGACGTCCGCCTCGACACGCGTAACCCTAAGTTAGACAGGGTGGCGGTGGTGTCACGTGCTCGTCTCGGCGTCCGTCGTCGCTACCGCGATGACGTCCGCCTCGACTCGCGTAACGCTAAGATAGCCAGGGTGGCAGTGGTGTCACGTGCTCGTCTCGGCGTCCGTCGTCGCTACCGCGACGACGTCCGCCTCGACTCGCATAACCCTAAGTTAGACAGGGTGGCGGTGGTGTCACGTGCTCGTCTCGGCGTCCGTCGTCGCTACCGCGACGACGTCCGCCTCGACTCGCGTAACCCTAAGTTAGACAGGGTGGCAGTGGTGTCACGTGCTCGTCTCGGCGTCCGTCGTCGCTACCGCGACGATGTCTGCCTCGATTCGCGTAACCCTTAGTTAGCCAGGGTGGTAGTGTTGTCACGTGCTCGTCTCGGCGTCCGTCGTCGCTACCGCGACGACGTCCGCCTCGACTCACATAACCCTAAGTTAGACAGGGAGGCAGTGGTGTCACGTGCTCGTCTCGGCGTCCGTCGTCGCTACCGCGACGATGTCCGCCTCGACTCGCGTAACCATAAGATAGACAGGGTGGCGGTGTTGTGACGTGCTCGTCTCGGCGTCCGTCGTCGCTACCGCGATGACGTTCGCCTCGACTCGCTTAACACTAAGTTAGACAGGGTGGCGGTGGTGTCACGTGCTCGTCTCGGCGTCCGTTATAGCTACCGCGACGACGTCCGCCTCGACTCGCGTAACGCTAAGATATACAGGGTGGCGGTGGTGTCACGTGCTCGCCTCGGCGTCCGTCGTCGCTACAGCGACGACGTTCGGCTCGACTCGCGTAACGCTATGATAGACAGGGTGGTGGTGGTGTCACGTGCTCATCTCGGCGTCCGTCGTCGCTACCACGACGACGTCCACCTCGACTCCCGTGACCCTAAGACAGGGTGGCAGCGGTGCCACGTGCTCGTCTCGGCGTCCGTCGTCGCTACCGCGAAGACGCCCCCCTCGACTTGCGTAACCCTAAGTTAGACACGGTGGCAGTGGTGTCACGTGCTCGTCTCGACGTCCGCCTCAACTCGCGTAACCCTAAGTTAGACAGGGTGACGGTGGTGTCACGTGCTCGTTTCGGCGTCCGTCGTCGCTACCGCGACGACGTCCGCCTCGACTCGCGTAACCCTAAGTTAGACAGGGTGACGGTGGTGTCACGTGCTCGTTTCGGCGTCCGTCGTCGCTACCGCGACGACGTCCGCCTCGACTCGCTTAACCCTAAGTTAGACAGGGTGGCGGTGGTGTCACGTGCTCGTCTCGGCGTCCGTCGTCGCTACCGCGACGACGTCCGCATCGACTCGCATAACCCTAAGTTAGACAGGGTGGCCCTGGTGTCACGAGCTCGTCTCGGCGTCCGTCGTCGCTACCGCGACGACGTCCGCCTCGACTCGCGTAACCCAAAGTTAGACAGGGTGGCAGTGGTGTCACGTGCTCGTCTCGGCGTCCGTCGTCACTACCGCGACGATGTCCGCCTCGACTCACGTAACCCTAAGATAGACAGGGTGGCGGTGTTGTCACGTGCTCGTCTCGGCGTCCGTCGTCGCTACCGCAATGACCTCCGCCTCGACTCGCATAACCCTAAGATAGACAGGGTGGTGGTGGTGTCACGTGCTCATCTCGGCGTCCGTCGTCGCTACCGCAAAGACGTCCGCCTCGACTCGCGTAACCCTAAGTTAGACAGGGTGGCAGTGGTGTCACGTGCTCGTCTCGACGTCCGCCTCGACTCGCGTAACCCTAAGTTAGACAGGGTCGCGATGGTGTCACGTGCTCGTCTCGGCGTCCGTCGTCGCTACCGCGACGACGTCCGCCTCGACTCGTTAACCCTAAGTTAAATAGGGTGGCGGTGAAGTCACGTGCTCGTCTCGGCGTCCATCATCGCTACCACGACGATGTCAGCCTCGACTCGCGTAACCCTAATTTAGACAGGGTGGCGGTGGTGTCACGTGCTCGTCTCGGCGTCCGTCGTCGCTACCGCGACGACGTCCGCCTCGACACGCGTAACCCTAAGTTAGAAAGGGTGGCGGTGGTGTCACGTGCTCGTCTCGGCGTCCGTCGTCGCTACCGCGATGACGTCCGCCTCGACTCGCGTAACCCTTAGATAGCCAGGGTGGCAGTGGTGTCACGTGCTCGTCTAGGCGTCCGTCGTCGCTACCGCGACGACGTCCGCCTCGACTCGCGTAACCCTAGGATAAACAGGGTGGCGGTGGTGTCACGTGCTCGTCTCGGCGTCCGTCGTCGCTACCGCGACGACGTCCGCCTCGACTCGCGTAACCCTAGGATAAACAGGGTGGCGGTGGTGTCACGTGCTCGTCTCGGCGTCCGTCGTCGCTACCGCGACGACGTCCGCCTCGACTCGCCTAACCCTAAGTTAGACAGGGTGGCGGTGGTGTCACGTGCTCGTCTCGGCGTCCGTCGTCGCTACCGCGACGACGTCTGCCTCGACTCGCGTAACCCTTAGTTAGCCAGGGTGGTAGTGTTGTCACGTGCTCGTCTCGGCGTCCGTCGTCGCTACCGCGACGACGTCCGCCTCGACTCACATAACCCTAAGTTAGACAGGGAGGCAGTGGTGTCACGTGCTCGTCTCGGCGTCCGTCGTCGCTACCGCGACGATGTCCGCCTCGACTCGCGTAACCATAAGATAGACAGGGTGGCGGTGTTGTGACGTGCTCGTCTCGGCGTCCGTCGTCGCTACCGCAATGACCTCCGCCTCGACTCGCATAAACCTAAGATAGACAGTGTGGTGGTGGTGTCACGTGCTCATCTCGGCGTCCGTCGTCGCTACCGCAAAGACGTCCGCCTCGACTCGCGTAACCCTAAGTTAGACAGGGTGGCAGTGGTGTCACGTGCTCGTCTCGACGTCCGCCTCGACTCGCGTAACCCTAAGTTAGACAGGGTGGCTGTGGTGTCACGTGCTCGTCTCGGCGTCCGTCGTCGCTACCGCGACGACGTCCGCCTCGACTCGTTAACACTAAGTTAAATAGGGTGGCGGTGAAGTCACGTGCTCGTCTCGGCGTCCATCATCGCTACCACGACGATGTCAGCCTCGACTCCCGTAACCCTAATTTAGACAGGGTGGCGGTGGTGTCACGTGCTCGTCTCGGCGTCCGTCGTCGCTACCGCGACGACGTCCGCCTCGACACGCGGAACCCTAAGTTAGACAGGGTGGCGGTGGTGTCATGTGCTCGTCTCGGCGTCCGTCGTCGCTACCGCGATGACGTCCGCCTCGACTCGCGTAACCCTAAGATAGCCAGGGTGGCAGTGGTGTCACGTGCTCGTCTTGGCGTCCGTCGTCGCTACCGCGACGACGTCCGCCTCGACTCGCATAACCCTAAGTTAGACAGGGTGGCGGGGGTGTCACGTGCTCGTCTCGGCGTCCGTCGTCGCTACCGCGACGACGTCCGCCTCGACTCGCGTAACCCTAAGTTAGACAGGGTGGCAGTGGTGTCACGTGCTCGTCTCGGCGTCCGTCGTCGCTACCGCGACGATGTCTGCCTCGACTCGCGTAACCCTTAGTTAGCCAGGGTGGTAGTGTTGTCACGTTCTCGTCTCGGCGTCCGTCGTCGCTACCGCGACGACGTCCGCCTCGACTCACATAACCCTAAGTTAGACAGGGAGGCAGTGGTGTCACGTGCTCGTCTCGGCGTCCGTCGTCGCTACCGCGACGATGTCCGCCTCGACTCGCGTAACCATAAGATAGACAGGGTGGCGGTGTTGTGACGTGCTCGTCTCGGCGTCCGTCGTCGCTACCGCGATGACGTTCGCCTCGACTCGCTTAACACTAAGTTAGACAGGGTGGCGGTGGTGTCACGTGCTCGTCTCGGCGTCCGTCATAGCTACCGCGACGACGTCCGCCTCGACTCACATAACCCTAAGTTAGACAGGGAGGCAGTGGTGTCACGTGCTCGTCTCGGCGTCCGTCGTCGCTACCGCGACGATGTCCGCCTCGACTCGCGTAACCATAAGATAGACAGGGTGGCGGTGTTGTCACGTGCTCATCTCGGCGTCCGTCGTCGCTACCGCAATGACCTCCGCCTCGACTCGCATAACCCTAAGATAGACAGGGTGGTGGTGGTGTCACGTGCTCATCTCGGCGTCCGTCGTCGCTACCGCAAAGACGTCCGCCTCGACTCGCGTAACCCTAAGTTAGACAGGGTGGCAGTGGTGTCACGTGCTCGTCTCGACGTCCGCCTCGACTCGCGTAACCCTAAGTTAGACAGGGTCGCGATGGTGTCACGTGCTCGTCTCGGCGTCCGTCGTCGCTACCGCGACGACGTCCGCCTCGACTCGTTAACCCTAAGTTAAATAGGGTGGCGGTGAAGTCACGTGCTCGTCTCGGCGTCCATCATCGCTACCACGACGATGTCAGCCTCGACTCGCGTAACCCTAATTTAGACAGGGTGGCGGTGGTGTCACGTGCTCGTCTCGGCGTCCGTCGTCGCTACCGCGACGACGTCCGCCTCGACACGCGTAACCCTAAGTTAGACAGGGTGGCGGTGGTGTCACGTGCTCGTCTCGGCGTCCGTCGTCGCTACCGCGATGACGTCCGCCTCGACTCGCGTAACCCTAAGATAGCCAGGGTGGCAGTGGTGTCACGTGCTCGTCTAGGCGTCCGTCGTCGCTACCGCGACGACGTCCGCCTCGACTCGCGTAACCCTAGGATAAACAGGGTGGCGGTGGTGTCACGTGCTCGTCTCGGCGTCCGTCGTCGCTACCGCGACGACGTCCGCCTCGACTCGCCTAACCCTAAGTTAGACAGGGTGGCGGTGGTGTCACGTGCTCGTCTCGGCGTCCGTCGTCGCTACCGCGACGACGTCTGCCTCGACTCGCGTAACCCTTAGTTAGCCAGGGTGGTAGTGTTGTCACGTGCTCGTCTCGGCGTCCGTCGTCGCTACCGCGACGACGTCCGCCTCGACTCACATAACCCTAAGTTAGACAGGGAGGCAGTGGTGTCACGTGCTCGTCTCGGCGTCCGTCGTCGCTACCGCGACGATGTCCGCCTCGACTCGCGTAACCATAAGATAGACAGGGTGGCGGTGTTGTGACGTGCTCGTCTCGGCGTCCGTCGTCGCTACCGCAATGACCTCCGCCTCGACTCGCATAAACCTAAGATAGACAGTGTGGTGGTGGTGTCACGTGCTCATCTCGGCGTCCGTCGTCGCTACCGCAAAGACGTCCGCCTCGACTCGCGTAACCCTAAGTTAGACAGGGTGGTAGTGGTGTCACGTGCTCGTCTCGACGTCCGCCTCGACTCGCGTAACCCTAAGTTAGACAGGGTGGCTGTGGTGTCACGTGCTCGTCTCGGCGTCCGTCGTCGCTACCGCGACGACGTCCGCCTCGACTCGTTAACACTAAGTTAAATAGGGTGGCGGTGAAGTCACGTGCTCGTCTCGGCGTCCATCATCGCTACCACGACGATGTCAGCCTCGACTCCCGTAACCCTAATTTAGACAGGGTGGCGGTGGTGTCACGTGCTCGTCTCGGCGTCCGTCGTCGCTACCGCGACGACGTCCGCCTCGACACGCGGAACCCTAAGTTAGACAGGGTGGCGGTGGTGTCACGTGCTCGTCTCGGCGTCCGTCGTCGCTACCGCGATGACGTCCGCCTCGACTCGCGTAACCCTAAGATAGCCAGGGTGGCAGTGGTGTCACGTGCTCGTCTTGGCGTCCGTCGTCGCTACCGCGACGACGTCCGCCTCGACTCGCATAACCCTAAGTTAGACAGGGTGGCGGGGGTGTCACGTGCTCGTCTCGGCGTCCGTCGTCGCTACCGCGACGACGTCCGCCTCGACTCGCGTAACCCTAAGTTAGACAGGGTGGCAGTGGTGTCACGTGCTCGTCTCGGCGTCCGTCGTCGCTACCGCGACGATGTCTGCCTCGACTCGCGTAACCCTTAGTTAGCCAGGGTGGTAGTGTTGTCACGTTCTCGTCTCGGCGTCCGTCGTCGCTACCGCGACGACGTCCGCCTCGACTCACATAACCCTAAGTTAGACAGGGAGGCAGTGGTGTCACGTGCTCGTCTCGGCGTCCGTCGTCGCTACCGCGACGATGTCCGCCTCGACTCGCGTAACCATAAGATAGACAGGGTGGCGGTGTTGTGACGTGCTCGTCTCGGCGTCCGTCGTCGCTACCGCGATGACGTTCGCCTCGACTCGCTTAACACTAAGTTAGACAGGGTGGCGGTGGTGTCACGTGCTCGTCTCGGCGTCCGTCATAGCTACCGCGACGACGTCCGCCTCGACTCGCGTAACGCTAAGATATACAGGGTGGCGGTGGTGTCACGTGCTCGCCTCGGCATCCGTCGTCGCTACAGCGACGACGTTCGGCTCGACTCGCGTAACGCTATGATAGACAGGGTGGTGGTGGTGTCACGTGCTGATCTCGGCGTCCGTCGTCGCTACCACGACGACGTCCACCTCGACTCGTGTGACCCTAAGACAGGGTGGCAGCGGTGCCACGTGCTCCTCTCGGCGTCCGTCGTCGCTACCGCGAAGACGCCCCCCTCGACTTGCGTAACCCTAAGTTAGACACGGTGGCAGTGGTGTCACGTGCTCGTCTCGACGTCCGCCTCAACTCGCGTAACCCTAAGTTAGACAGGGTGACGGTGGTGTCACGTGCTCGTTTCGGCGTCCGTCGTCGCTACCGCGACGACGTCCGCCTCGACTCGCTTAACCCTAAGTTAGACAGGGTGGCGGTGGTGTCACGTGCTCGTCTCGGCGTCCGTCGTCGCTACCGCGACGACGTCCGCCTCGACTCGCATAACCCTAAGTTAGACAGGGTGGCCCTGGTGTCACGAGCTCGTCTCGGCGTCCGTCGTCGCTACCGCGACGACGTCCGCCTCGACTCGCGTAACCCAAAGTTAGACAGGGTGGCAGTGGTGTCACGTGCTCGTCTCGGCGTCCGTCGTCACTACCGCGACGATGTCCGCCTCGACTCGCGTAACCCTAAGATAGACAGGGTGGCGGTGTTGTCACGTGCTCGTCTCGGCGTCTGTCGTCGCTACCGCAATGACCTCCGCCTCGACTCGCATAACCCTAAGATAGACAGGGTGGTGGTGGTGTCACGTGCTCGTCTCGGCATCCGTCGTCACTACCGCAAAGACGTCCGCCTCGACTCGCGTAACCCTAAGTTAGACAGGGTGGCAGTGGTGTCACGTGCTCGTCTCGACGTCCGCCTCGACTCGCGTAACCCTAAGTTAGACAGGGTGGCGATGGTGTCACGTGCTCGTCTCGGCGTCCGTCGTCGCTACCGCGACGACGTCCGCCTCGACTCGTTAACCCTAAGTTAAATAGGGTGGCGGTGAAGTCACGTGCTCGTCTCGGCGTCCATCATCGCTACCACGACGATGTCAGCCTCGACTCGCGTAACCCTAATTTAGACAGGGTGGCGGTGGTGTCACGTGCTCGTCTCGGCGTCCGTCGTCGCTACCGCGACGACGTCCGCCTCGACACGCGTAACCCTAAGTTAGACAGGGTGGCGGTGGTGTCACGTGCTCGTCTCGGCGTCCGTCGTCGCTACCGCGATGACGTCCGCCTCGACTCGCATAACCCTAAGATAGCCAGGGTGGCAGTGGTGTCACGTGCTCGTCTAGGCGTCCGTCGTCGCTACCGCGACGACGTCCGCCTCGACTCGCGTAACCCTAGGATAAACAGGGTGGCGGTGGTGTCACGTGCTCGTCTCGGCGTCCGTCGTCGCTACCGCGACGACGTCCGCCTCGACTCGCGTAACCCTAGGATAAACAGGGTGGCGGTGGTGTCACGTGCTCGTCTCGGCGTCCGTCGTCGCTACCGCGACGACGTCCGCCTCGACTCGCATAACCCTAAGTTAGACAGGGTGGCGGTGGTGTCACGTGCTCGTCTCGGCGTCCGTCGTCGCTACCGCGACGACGTCCGCCTCGACTCGCGTAACCCTAAGTTAGACAGGGTGGCAGTGGTGTCATGTGCTCGTCTCGGCGTCCGTCGTCGCTACCGCGACGACGTCTGCCTCGACTCGCGTAACCCTTAGTTAGCCAGGGTGGTAGTGTTGTCACGTGCTCGTCTCGGCGTCCGTCGTCGCTACCGCGACGACGTCCGCCTCGACTCACATAACCCTAAGTTAGACAGGGAGGCAGTGGTGTCACGTGCTCGTCTCGGCGTCCGTCGTCGCTACCGCGACGATGTCCGCCTCGACTCGCGTAACCATAAGATAGACAGGGTGGCGGTGTTGTGACGTGCTCGTCTCGGCGTCCGTCGTCGCTACCGCAATGACCTCCGCCTCGACTCGCATAAACCTAAGATAGACAGTGTGGTGGTGGTGTCACGTGCTCATCTCGGCGTCCGTCGTCGCTACCGCAAAGACGTCCGCCTCGACTCGCGTAACCCTAAGTTAGACAGGGTGGCAGTGGTGTCACGTGCTCGTCTCGACGTCCGCCTCGACTCGCGTAACCCTAAGTTAGACAGGGTGGCTGTGGTGTCACGTGCTCGTCTCGGCGTCCGTCGTCGCTACCGCGACGACGTCCGCCTCGACTCGTTAACACTAAGTTAAATAGGGTGGCGGTGAAGTCACGTGCTCGTCTCGGCGTCCATCATCGCTACCACGACGATGTCAGCCTCGACTCCCGTAACCCTAATTTAGACAGGGTGGCGGTGGTGTCACGTGCTCGTCTCGGCGTCCGTCGTCGCTACCGCGACGACGTCCGCCTCGACACGCGGAACCCTAAGTTAGACAGGGTGGCGGTGGTGTCACGTGCTCGTCTCGGCGTCCGTCGTCGCTACCGCGATGACGTCCGCCTCGACTCGCGTAACCCTAAGATAGCCAGGGTGGCAGTGGTGTCACGTGCTCGTCTTGGCGTCCGTCGTCGCTACCGCGACGACGTCCGCCTCGACTCGCATAACCCTAAGTTAGACAGGGTGGCGGGGGTGTCACGTGCTCGTCTCGGCGTCCGTCGTCGCTACCGCGACGACGTCCGCCTCGACTCGCGTAACCCTAAGTTAGACAGGGTGGCAGTGGTGTCACGTGCTCGTCTCGGCGTCCGTCGTCGCTACCGCGACGATGTCTGCCTCGACTCGCGTAACCCTTAGTTAGCCAGGGTGGTAGTGTTGTCACGTTCTCGTCTCGGCGTCCGTCGTCGCTACCGCGACGACGTCCGCCTCGACTCACATAACCCTAAGTTAGACAGGGAGGCAGTGGTGTCACGTGCTCGTCTCGGCGTCCGTCGTCGCTACCGCGACGATGTCCGCCTCGACTCGCGTAACCATAAGATAGACAGGGTGGCGGTGTTGTGACGTGCTCGTCTCGGCGTCCGTCGTCGCTACCGCGATGACGTTCGCCTCGACTCGCTTAACACTAAGTTAGACAGGGTGGCGGTGGTGTCACGTGCTCGTCTCGGCGTCCGTCATAGCTACCGCGACGACGTCCGCCTCGACTCGCGTAACGCTAAGATATACAGGGTGGCGGTGGTGTCACGTGCTCGCCTCGGCATCCGTCGTCGCTACAGCGACGACGTTCGGCTCGACTCGCGTAACGCTATGATAGACAGGGTGGTGGTGGTGTCACGTGCTCATCTCGGCGTCCGTCGTCGCTACCACGACGACGTCCACCTCGACTCGTGTGACCCTAAGACAGGGTGGCAGAGGTGCCACGTGCTCCTCTCGGCGTCCGTCGTCGCTACCGCGAAGACGCCCCCCTCGACTTGCGTAACCCTAAGTTAGACACGGTGGCAGTGGTGTCACGTGCTCGTCTCGACGTCCGCCTCAACTCGCGTAACCCTAAGTTAGACAGGGTGACGGTGGTGTCACGTGCTCGTTTCGGCGTCCGTCGTCGCTACCGCGACGACGTCCGCCTCGACTCGCTTAACCCTAAGTTAGACAGGGTGGCGGTGGTGTCACGTGCTCGTCTCGGCGTCCGTCGTCGCTACCGCGACGACGTCCGCCTCGACTCGCATAACCCTAAGTTAGACAGGGTGGCCCTGGTGTCACGAGCTCGTCTCGGCGTCCGTCGTCGCTACCGCGACGACGTCCGCCTCGACTCGCGTAACCCAAAGTTAGACAGGGTGGCAGTGGTGTCACGTGCTCGTCTCGGCGTCCGTCGTCACTACCGCGACGATGTCCGCCTCGACTCGCGTAACCCTAAGATAGACAGGGTGGCGGTGTTGTCACGTGCTCGTCTCGGCGTCCGTCGTCGCTACCGCAATGACCTCCGCCTCGACTCGCATAACCCTAAGATAGACAGGGTGGTGGTGGTGTCACGTGCTCGTCTCGGCATCCGTCGTCACTACCGCAAAGACGTCCGCCTCGACTCACGTAACCCTAAGTTAGACAGGGTGGCAGTGGTGTCACGTGCTCGTCTCGACGTCCGCCTCGACTCGCGTAACCCTAAGTTAGACAGGGTGGCGATGGTGTCACGTGCTCGTCTCGGCGTCCGTCGTCGCTACCGCGACGACGTCCGCCTCGACTCGTTAACCCTAAGTTAAATAGGGTGGCGGTGAAGTCACGTGCTCGTCTCGGCGTCCATCATCGCTACCACGACGATGTCAGCCTCGACTCGCGTAACCCTAATTTAGACAGGGTGGCAGTGGTGTCACGTGCTCGTCTCGGCGTCCGTCGTCGCTACCGCGACGACGTCCGCCTCGACACGCGTAACCCTAAGTTAGACAGGGTGGCGGTGGTGTCACGTGCTCGTCTCGGCGTCCGTCGTCGCTACCGCGATGACGTCCGCCTCGACTCGCATAACCCTAAGATAGCCAGGGTGGCAGTGGTGTCACGTGCTCGTCTAGGCGTCCGTCGTCGCTACCGCGACGACGTCCGCCTCGACTCGCGTAACCCTAGGATAAACAGGGTGGCGGTGGTGTCACGTGCTCGTCTCGGCGTCCGTCGTCGCTACCGCGACGACGTCCGCCTCGACTCGCGTAACCCTAGGATAAACAGGGTGGCGGTGGTGTCACGTGCTCGTCTCGGCGTCCGTCGTCGCTACCGCGACGACGTCCGCCTCGACTCGCATAACCCTAAGTTAGACAGGGTGGCGGTGGTGTCACGTGCTCGTCTCGGCGTCCGTCGTCGCTACCGCGACGACGTCTGCCTCGACTCGCGTAACCCTTAGTTAGCCAGGGTGGTAGTGTTGTCACGTGCTCGTCTCGGCGTCCGTCGTCGCTACCGCGACGACGTCCGCCTCGACTCACATAACCCTAAGTTAGACAGGGAGGCAGTGGTGTCACGTGCTCGTCTCGGCGTCCGTCGTCGCTACCGCGACGATGTCCGCCTCGACTCGCGTAACCATAAGATAGACAGGGTGGCGGTGTTGTGACGTGCTCGTCTCGGCGTCCGTCGTCGCTACCGCAATGACCTCCGCCTCGACTCGCGTAAACCTAAGATAGACAGGGTGGTGGTGGTGTCACGTGCTCATCTCGGCGTCCGTCGTCGCTACCGCAAAGACGTCCGCCTCGACTCGCGTAACCCTAAGTTAGACAGGGTGGCAGTGGTGTCACGTGCTCGTCTCGACGTCCGCCTCGACTCGCGTAACCCTAAGTTAGACAGGGTGGCTGTGGTGTCACGTGCTCGTCTCGGCGTCCGTCGTCGCTACCGCGACGACGTCCGCCTCGACTCGTTAACACTAAGTTAAATAGGGTGGCGGTGAAGTCACGTGCTCGTCTCGGCGTCCATCATCGCTACCACGACGATGTCAGCCTCGACTCCCGTAACCCTAATTTAGACAGGGTGGCGGTGGTGTCACGTGCTCGTCTCGGCGTCCGTCGTCGCTACCGCGACGACGTCCGCCTCGACACGCGTAACCCTATGTTAGACAGGGTGGAGGTGGTGTCACGTGCTCGTCTCGGCGTCCGTCGTCGCTACCGCGATGACGTCCGCCTCGACTCGCGTAACCCTAAGATAGCCAGGGTGGCAGTGGTGTCACGTGCTCGTCTCGGCGTCCGTCGTCGCTACCGCGACGACGTCCGCCTCGACTCGCATAACCCTAAGTTAGACAGGGTGGCGGTGGTGTCACGTGCTCGTCTCGGCGTCCGTCGTCGCTACCGCGACGACGTCCGCCTCGACTCGCGTAACCCTAAGTTAGACAGGGTGGCAGTGGTGTCACGTGCTCGTCTCGGCGTCCGTCGTCGCTACCGCGACGATGTCTGCCTCGACTCGCGTAACCCTTAGTTAGCCAGGGTGGTAGTGTTGTCACGTGCTCGTCTCGGCGTCCGTCGTCGCTACCGCGACGACGTCCGCCTCGACTCACATAACCCTAAGTTAGACAGGGAGGCAGTGGTGTCACGTGCTCGTCTCGGCGTCCGTCGTCGCTACCGCGACGATGTCCGCCTCGACTCGCGTAACCATAAGATAGACAGGGTGGCGGTGTTGTGACGTGCTCGTCTCGGCGTCCGTCGTCGCTACCGCGATGACGTTCGCCTCGACTCGCTTAACACTAAGTTAGACAGGGTGGCGGTGGTGTCACGTGCTCGTCTCGGCGTCCGTCATAGCTACCGCGACGACGTCCGCCTCGACTCGCGTAACGCTAAGATATACAGGGTGGCGGTGGTGTCACGTGCTCGCCTTGGCGTCCGTCGTCGCTACAGCGACGACGTTCGGCTCGACTCGCGTAACGCTATGATAGACAGGGTGGTGGTGGTGTCACGTGCTCATCTCGGCGTCCGTCGTCGCTACCACGACGACGTCCACCTCGACTCGCGTGACCCTAAGACAGGGTGGCAGCGGTGCCACGTGCTCGTCTCGGCGTCCGTCGTCGCTACCGCGAAGACGCCCCACTCGACTTGCGTAACCCTAAGTTAGACACGGTGGCAGTGGTGTCACGTGCTCGTCTCGACGTCCGCCTCAACTCGCGTAACCCAAAGTTAGACAGGGTGGCGGTGGTGTCACGTGCTCGTTTCGGCGTCCGTCGTCGCTACCGCGACGACGTCCGCCTCGACTCCCTTAACCCTAAGTTAGACAGGGTGGCGGTGGTGTCACGTGCTCGTCTCGGCGTCCGTCGTCGCTACCGCGACGACGTCCGCCTCGACTCGCATAACCCTAAGTTAGACAGGGTGGCCCTGGTGTCACGAGCTCGTCTCGGCGTCCGTCGTCGCTACCGCGACGACGTCCGCCTCGACTCGCGTAACCCAAAGTTAGACAGGGTGGCAGTGGTGTGACGTGCTCGTCTCGGCGTCCGTCGTCACTACCGCGACGATGTCCGCCTCGACTCGCGTAACCCTAAGATAGACAGGGTGGCGGTGTTGTCACGTGCTCGTCTCGGCGTCCGTCGTCGCTACCGCAATGACCTCCGCCTCGACTCGCATAACCCTAAGATAGACAGGGTGCTGGTGGTGTCACGTGCTCGTCTCGGCGTCCGTCGTCGCTACCGCGACGACGTCCGCCTCGACTCGCGTAACCCTAAGTTAGACAGGGTGGCAGTGGTGTCACGTGCTCGTCTCGGCGTCCGTCGTCGCTACCGCGACGATGTCTGCCTCGACTCGCGTAACCCTTAGTTAGCCAGGGTGGTAGTGTTGTCACGTGCTCGTCTCGGCGTCCGTCGTCGCTACCGCGACGACGTCCGCCTCGACTCACATAACCCTAAGTTAGACAGGGAGGCAGTGGTGTCACGTGCTCGTCTCGGCGTCCGTCGTCGCTACCGCGACGATGTCCGCCTCGACTCGCGTAACCATAAGATAGACAGGGTGGCGGTGTTGTGACGTGCTCGTCTCGGCGTCCGTCGTCGCTACCGCGATGACGTTCGCCTCGACTCGCTTAACACTAAGTTAGACAGGGTGGCGGTGGTGTCACGTGCTCGTCTCGGCGTCCGTCATAGCTACCGCGACGACGTCCGCCTCGACTCGCGTAACGCTAAGATATACAGGGTGGCGGTGGTGTCACGTGCTCGCCTTGGCGTCCGTCGTCGCTACAGCGACGACGTTCGGCTCGACTCGCGTAACGCTATGATAGACAGGGTGGTGGTGGTGTCACGTGCTCATCTCGGCGTCCGTCGTCGCTACCACGACGACGTCCACCTCGACTCGCGTGACCCTAAGACAGGGTGGCAGCGGTGCCACGTGCTCGTCTCGGCGTCCGTCGTCGCTACCGCGAAGACGCCCCACTCGACTTGCGTAACCCTAAGTTAGACACGGTGGCAGTGGTGTCACGTGCTCGTCTCGACGTCCGCCTCAACTCGCGTAACCCAAAGTTAGACAGGGTGGCGGTGGTGTCACGTGCTCGTTTCGGCGTCCGTCGTCGCTACCGCGACGACGTCCGCCTCGACTCCCTTAACCCTAAGTTAGACAGGGTGGCGGTGGTGTCACGTGCTCGTCTCGGCGTCCGTCGTCGCTACCGCGACGACGTCCGCCTCGACTCGCATAACCCTAAGTTAGACAGGGTGGCCCTGGTGTCACGAGCTCGTCTCGGCGTCCGTCGTCGCTACCGCGACGACGTCCGCCTCGACTCGCGTAACCCAAAGTTAGACAGGGTGGCAGTGGTGTGACGTGCTCGTCTCGGCGTCCGTCGTCACTACCGCGACGATGTCCGCCTCGACTCGCGTAACCCTAAGATAGACAGGGTGGCGGTGTTGTCACGTGCTCGTCTCGGCGTCCGTCGTCGCTACCGCAATGACCTCCGCCTCGACTCGCATAACCCTAAGATAGACAGGGTGCTGGTGGTGTCACGTGCTCATCTCGGCGTCCGTCGTCGCTACCGCAAAGACGTCCGCCTCGACTCGCGTAACCCTAAGTTAGACAGGGTGGCAGTGGTGTCACGTGCTCGTCTCGACGTCCGCCTCGACTCGCGTAACCCTAAGTTAGACAGGGTGGCGATGGTGTCACGTGCTCGTCTCGGCGTCCGTCGTCGCTACCGCGACGACGTCCGCCTCGACTCGTTAACCCTAAGTTAAATAGGGTGGCGGTGAAGTCACGTGCTCGTCTCGGCGTCCATCATCGCTACCACGACGATGTCAGCCTCGACTCGCGTAACCCTAATTTAGACAGGGTGGCGGTGGTGTCACGTGCTCGTCTCGGCGTCCGTCGTCGCTACCGCGACGACGTCCGCCTCGACACGCGTAACCCTAAGTTAGACAGGGTGGCGGTGGTGTCACGTGCTCGTCTCGGCGTCCGTCGTCGCTACCGCGATGACGTCCGCCTCGACTCGCGTAACCCTAAGATAGCCAGGGTGGCAGTGGTGTCACGTGCTCGTCTAGGCGTCCGTC
The DNA here is from genome assembly GCA_039707655.1 of Elymus sibiricus. Lineage (NCBI taxonomy): Eukaryota > Viridiplantae > Streptophyta > Magnoliopsida > Poales > Poaceae > Elymus > Elymus sibiricus. The sequence goes on along the minus strand of CM077676.1, from coordinate 191,761,188 downwards.
GTCGCTACCGCGACGACGTCCGCCTCGACTCGCGTAACCCTAGGATAAACAGGGTGGCGGTGGTGTCACGTGCTCGTCTCGGCGTCCGTCGTCGCTACCGCGACGACGTCCGCCTCGACTCGCATAACCCTAAGTTAGACAGGGTGGCGGTGGTGTCACGTGCTCGTCTCGGCGTCAGTCGTCGCTACCGCGACGACGTCCGCCTCGACTCGCGTAACCCTAAGTTAGACAGGGTGGCGGTGTTGTCACGTGCTCGTCTCGGCGTCCGTCGTCGCTACCGCAATGACCTCCGCCTCGACTCGCATAACCCTAAGATAGACAGGGTGGTGGTGGTGTCACGTGCTCATCTCGGCGTCCGTCGTCGCTACCGCAAAGACGTCCGCCTCGACTCGCATAACCCTAAGTTAGACAGGGTGGCAGTGGTGTCACGTGCTCGTCTCGACGTCCGCCTCGACTCGCGTAACCCTAAGTTAGACAGGGTGGCGATGGTGTCACGTGCTCGTCTCGGCGTCCGTCGTCGCTACCGCGACGACGTCCGCCTCGACTCGTTAACCCTAAGTTAAATAGGGTGGCGGTGAAGTCACGTGCTCGTCTCGGCGTCCATCATCGCTACCACGACGATGTCAGCCTCGACACGCGTAACCCTAATTTAGACAGGGTGGCGGTGGTGTCACGTGCTCGTCTCGGCGTCCGTCGTCGCTACCGCGACGACGTCCGCCTCGACACGCGTAACCCTAAGTTAGACAGGGTGGCGGTGGTGTCACGTGCTCGTCTCGGCGTCCGTCGTCGCTACCGCGATGACGTCCGCCTCGACTCGCGTAACCCTAAGATAGCCAGGGTGGCAGTGGTGTCACGTGCTCGTCTAGGCGTCCGTCGTCGCTACCGCGACGACGTCCGCCTCGACTCGCGTAACCCTAGGATAAACAGGGTGGCGGTGGTGTCACGTGCTCGTCTCGGCGTCCGTCGTCGCTACCGCGACGACGTCCGCCTCGACTCGCATAACCCTAAGTTAGACAGGGTGGCGGTGGTGTCACGTGCTCGTCTCGGCGTCCGTCGTCGCTACCGCGACGACGTCCGCCTCGACTCGCGTAACCCTAAGTTAGACAGGGTGGCAGTGGTGTCACGTGCTCGTCTCGGCGTCCGTCGTCGCTACCGCGACGACGTCTGCCTCGACTCGCGTAACCCTTAGTTAGCCAGGGTGGTATTGTTGTCACGTGCTCGTCTCAGCGTCCGTCGTCGCTACCGCGACGACGTCCGCCTCGACTCACATAACCCTAAGTTAGACAGGGAGGCAGTGGTGTCACGTGTTCGTCTCGGTGTCCGTCGTCGCTACCGCGACGATGTCCGCCTCGACTCGCGTAACCATAAGATAGACAGGGTGGCGGTGTTGTGACGTGCTCGTCTCGGCGTCCGTCGTCGCTACCGCGATGACGTTCGCCTCGACTCGCTTAACCCTAAGTTAGACAGGGTGGCGGTGGTGTCACGTGCTCGTCTCGGCGTCCGTCGTAGCTACCGCGACGACGTCCGCCTCGACTCGCGTAACGCTAAGATATACAGGGTGGCGGTGGTGTCACGTGCTCGCCTCGGCGTCCGTCGTCGCTACAGCGACGACGTTCGGCTCGACTCGCGTAACGCTAAGATAGACAGGGTGGTGGTGGTGTCACGTGCTCATCTCGGCGTCCGTCGTCGCTACCACGACGACGTCCACCTCGACTCGTGTGACCCTAAGACAGGGTGGCAGTGGTGTCACGTGCTCGTCTCGACGTCCGCCTCAACTCGCGTAACCCTAAGTTAGACAGGGTGGCGGTGGTGTCACGTGCTCGTTTCGGCGTCCGTCGTCGCTACCGCGACGACGTCCGCCTCGACTCGCTTAACCCTAAGTTAGACAGGGTGGCGGTGGTGTCACGTGCTCGTCTCGGCGTCCGTCGTCGCTACCGCGACGACGTCCGCCTCGACTCGCATAACCCTAAGTTAGACAGGGTGGCCCTGGTGTCACGAGCTCGTCTCGGCGTCCGTCGTCGCTACCGCGACGACGTCCGCCTCGACTCGCGTAACCCAAAGTTAGACAGGGTGGCAGTGGTGTCACGTGCTCGTCTCGGCGTCCGTCGTCACTACCGCGACGATGTCCGCCTCGACTCGCGTAACCCTAAGATAGACAGGGTGGCGGTGTTGTCACGTGCTCGTCTCGGCGTCCGTCGTCGCTACCGCAATGACCTCCGCCTCGACTCGCATAACCCTAAGATAGACAGGGTGGTGGTGGTGTCACGTGCTCATCTCGGCGTCCGTCGTCGCTACCGCAAAGACGTCCGCCTCGACTCGCGTAACCCTAAGTTAGACAGGGTGGCAGTGGTGTCACGTGCTCGTCTCGACGTCCGCCTCGACTCGCGTAACCCTAAGTTAGACAGGGTGGCGATGGTGTCACGTGCTCGTCTCGGCGTCCGTCGTCGCTACCGCGACGACGTCCGCCTCGACTCGTTAACCCTAAGTTAAATAGGGTGGCGGTGAAGTCACGTGCTCGTCTCGGCGTCCATCATCGCTACCACGACGATGTCAGCCTCGACTCGCGTAACCCTAATTTAGACAGGGTGGCGGTGGTGTCACGTGCTCGTCTCGGCGTCCGTCGTCGCTACCGCGACGACGTCCGCCTCGACACGCGTAACCCTAAGTTAGACAGGGTGGCGGTGGTGTCACGTGCTCGTCTCGGCGTCCGTCGTCGCTACCGCGATGACGTCCGCCTTGACTCGCGTAACCCTAAGATAGCCAGGGTGGCAGTGGTGTCACGTGCTCGTCTAGGCGTCCGTCGTCGCTACCGCGACGACGTCCGCCTCGACTCGCGTAACCCTAGGATAAACAGGGTGGCGGTGGTGTCACGTGCTCGTCTCGGCGTCCGTCGTCGCTACCGCGACGACGTCCGCCTCGACTCGCATAACCCTAAGTTAGACAGGGTGGCGGTGGTGTCACGTGCTCGTCTCGGCGTCAGTCGTCGCTACCGCGACGACGTCCGCCTCGACTCGCGTAACCCTAAGTTAGACAGGGTGGCGGTGTTGTCACGTGCTCGTCTCAGCGTCCGTCGTCGCTACCGCAATGACCTCCGCCTCGACTCGCATAACCCTAAGATAGACAGGGTGGTGGTGGTGTCACGTGCTCATCTCGGCGTCCGTCGTCGCTACCGCAAAGACGTCCGCCTCGACTCGCATAACCCTAAGTTAGACAGGGTGGCAGTGGTGTCACGTGCTCGTCTCGACGTCCGCCTCGACTCGCGTAACCCTAAGTTAGACAGGGTGGCGATGGTGTCACGTGCTCGTCTCGGCGTCCGTCGTCGCTACCGCGACGACGTCCGCCTCGAATCGTTAACCCTAAGTTAAATAGGGTGGCGGTGAAGTCACGTGCTCGTCTCGGCGTCCATCATCGCTACCACGACGATGTCAGCCTCGACTCGCGTAACCCTAATTTAGACAGGGTGGCGGTGGTGTCACGTGCTCGTCTCGGCGTCCGTCGTCGCTACCGCGACGACGTCCGCCTCGACACGCGTAACCCTAAGTTAGACAGGGTGGCGGTGGTGTCACGTGCTCGTCTCGGCGTCCGTCGTCGCTACCGCGATGACGTCCGCCTCGACTCGCTTAACCCTAAGATAGCCAGGGTGGCAGTGGTGTCACGTGCTCGTCTAGGCGTCCGTCGTCGCTACCGCGACGACGTCCGCCTCGACTCGCGTAACCCTAGGATAAACAGGGTGGCGGTGGTGTCACGTGCTCGTCTCGGCGTCCGTCGTCGCTACCGCGACGACGTCCGCCTCGACTCGCATAACCCTAAGTTAGACAGGGTGGCGGTGGTGTCACGTGCTCGTCTCGGCGTCCGTCGTCGCTACCGCGACGACGTCCGCCTCGACTCGCGTAACCCTAAGTTAGACAGGGTGGCAGTGGTGTCACGTGCTCGTCTCGGCGTCCGTCGTCGCTACCGCGACGACGTCCGCCTCGACTCGCGTAACCCTAAGTTAGACAGGGTGGCGATGGTGTCACGTGCTCGTCTCGGCGTCCGTCGTCGCTACCGCGACGACGTCCGCCTCGACTCGTTAACCCTAAGTTAAATAGGGTGGCGGTGAAGTCACGTGCTCGTCTCGGCGTCCATCATCGCTACCACGACGATGTCAGCCTCGACTCGCGTAACCCTAATTTAGACAGGGTGGCGGTGGTGTCACGTGCTCGTCTCGGCGTCCGTCGTCGCTACCGCGACGACGTCCGCCTCGACACGCGTAACCCTAAGTTAGACAGGGTGGCGGTGGTGTCACGTGCTCGTCTCGGCGTCCGTCGTCGCTACCGCGATGACGTCCGCCTCGACTCGCGTAACCCTAAGATAGCCAGGGTGGCAGTGGTGTCACGTGCTCGTCTAGGCGTCCGTCGTCGCTACCGCGACGACGTCCGCCTCGACTCGCGTAACCCTAGGATAAACAGGGTGGCGGTGGTGTCACGTGCTCGTCTCGGCGTCCGTCGTCGCTACCGCGACGACGTCCGCCTCGACTCGCATAACCCTAAGTTAGACAGGGTGGCGGTGGTGTCACGTGCTCGTCTCGGCGTCAGTCGTCGCTACCGCGACGACGTCCGCCTCGACTCGCGTAACCCTAAGTTAGACAGGGTGGCGGTGTTGTCACGTGCTCGTCTCGGCGTCCGTCGTCGCTACCGCAATGACCTCCGCCTCGACTCGCATAACCCTAAGTTAGACAGGGTGGCAGTGGTGTCACGTGCTCGTCTCGACGTCCGCCTCGACTCGCGTAACCCTAAGTTAGACAGGGTGGCGATGGTGTCACGTGCTCGTCTCGGCGTCCGTCGTCGCTACCGCGACGACGTCCGCCTCGACTCGTTAACCCTAAGTTAAATAGGGTGGCGGTGAAGTCACGTGCTCGTCTCGGCGTCCATCATCGCTACCACGACGATGTCAGCCTCGACTCGCGTAACCCTAATTTAGACAGGGTGGCGGTGGTGTCACGTGCTCGTCTCGGCGTCCGTCGTCGCTACCGCGACGACGTCCGCCTCGACACGCGTAACCCTAAGTTAGACAGGGTGGCGGTGGTGTCACGTGCTCGTCTCGGCGTCCGTCGTCGCTACCGCGATGACGTCCGCCTCGACTCGCGTAACCGTAAGATAGCCAGGGTGGCAGTGGTGTCACGTGCTCGTCTAGGCGTCCGTCGTCGCTACCGCGACGACGTCCGCCTCGACTCGCGTAACCCTAGGATAAACAGGGTGGCGGTGGTGTCACGTGCTCGTCTCGGCGTCCGTTGTCGCTACCGCGACGACGTCCGCCTCGACTCGCATAACCCTAAGTTAGACAGGGTGGCGGTGGTGTCACGTGCTCGTCTCGGCGTCCGTCGTCGCTACCGCGACGACGTCCGCCTCGACTCGCGTAACCCTAAGTTAGACAGGGTGGCAGTGGTGTCACGTGCTCGTCTCGGCGTCCGTTGTCTCTACCGCGACGACGTCCGCCTCGACTCGCATAACCCTAAGTTAGACAGGGTGGCGGTGGTGTCACGTGCTCGTCTCGGCGTCCGTTGTCGCTACCGCGACGACGTCCGCCTCGACTCGCGTAACCCTAGGATAAACAGGGTGGCGGTGGTGTCACGTGCTCGTCTCGGCGTCCGTCGTCGCTACCGCGACGACGTCCGCCTCGACTCGCATAACCCTAAGTTAGACAGGGTGGCGGTGGTGTCACGTGCTCGTCTCGGCGTCAGTCGTCGCTACCGCGACGACGTCCGCCTCGACTCGCGTAACCCTAAGTTAGACAGGGTGGCGGTGTTGTCACGTGCTCGTCTCAGCGTCCGTCGTCGCTACCGCAATGACCTCCGCCTCGACTCGCATAACCCTAAGATAGACAGGGTGGTGGTGGTGTCACGTGCTCATCTCGGCGTCCGTCGTCGCTACCGCAAAGACGTCCGCCTCGACTCGCATAACCCTAAGTTAGACAGGGTGGCAGTGGTGTCACGTGCTCGTCTCGACGTCCGCCTCGACTCGCGTAACCCTAAGTTAGACAGGGTGGCGATGGTGTCACGTGCTCGTCTCGGCGTCCGTCGTCGCTACCGCGACGACGTCCGCCTCGAATCGTTAACCCTAAGTTAAATAGGGTGGCGGTGAAGTCACGTGCTCGTCTCGGCGTCCATCATCGCTACCACGACGATGTCAGCCTCGACTCGCGTAACCCTAATTTAGACAGGGTGGCGGTGGTGTCACGTGCTCGTCTCGGCGTCCGTCGTCGCTACCGCGACGACGTCCGCCTCGACACGCGTAACCCTAAGTTAGACAGGGTGGCGGTGGTGTCACGTGCTCGTCTCGGCGTCCGTCGTCGCTACCGCGATGACGTCCGCCTCGACTCGCTTAACCCTAAGATAGCCAGGGTGGCAGTGGTGTCACGTGCTCGTCTAGGCGTCCGTCGTCGCTACCGCGACGACGTCCGCCTCGACTCGCGTAACCCTAGGATAAACAGGGTGGCGGTGGTGTCACGTGCTCGTCTCGGCGTCCGTCGTCGCTACCGCGACGACGTCCGCCTCGACTCGCATAACCCTAAGTTAGACAGGGTGGCGGTGGTGTCACGTGCTCGTCTCGGCGTCCGTCGTCGCTACCGCGACGACGTCCGCCTCGACTCGCGTAACCCTAAGTTAGACAGGGTGGCAGTGGTGTCACGTGCTCGTCTCGGCGTCCGTCGTCGCTACCGCGACGACGTCCGCCTCGACTCGCGTAACCCTAAGTTAGACAGGGTGGCGATGGTGTCACGTGCTCGTCTCGGCGTCCGTCGTCGCTACCGCGACGACGTCCGCCTCGACTCGTTAACCCTAAGTTAAATAGGGTGGCGGTGAAGTCACGTGCTCGTCTCGGCGTCCATCATCGCTACCACGACGATGTCAGCCTCGACTCGCGTAACCCTAATTTAGACAGGGTGGCGGTGGTGTCACGTGCTCGTCTCGGCGTCCGTCGTCGCTACCGCGACGACGTCCGCCTCGACACGCGTAACCCTAAGTTAGACAGGGTGGCGGTGGTGTCACGTGCTCGTCTCGGCGTCCGTCGTCGCTACCGCGATGACGTCCGCCTCGACTCGCGTAACCCTAAGATAGCCAGGGTGGCAGTGGTGTCACGTGCTCGTCTAGGCGTCCGTCGTCGCTACCGCGACGACGTCCGCCTCGACTCGCGTAACCCTAGGATAAACAGGGTGGCGGTGGTGTCACGTGCTCGTCTCGGCGTCCGTCGTCGCTACCGCGACGACGTCCGCCTCGACTCGCATAACCCTAAGTTAGACAGGGTGGCGGTGGTGTCACGTGCTCGTCTCGGCGTCAGTCGTCGCTACCGCGACGACGTCCGCCTCGACTCGCGTAACCCTAAGTTAGACAGGGTGGCGGTGTTGTCACGTGCTCGTCTCGGCGTCCGTCGTCGCTACCGCAATGACCTCCGCCTCGACTCGCATAACCCTAAGTTAGACAGGGTGGCAGTGGTGTCACGTGCTCGTCTCGACGTCCGCCTCGACTCGCGTAACCCTAAGTTAGACAGGGTGGCGATGGTGTCACGTGCTCGTCTCGGCGTCCGTCGTCGCTACCGCGACGACGTCCGCCTCGACTCGTTAACCCTAAGTTAAATAGGGTGGCGGTGAAGTCACGTGCTCGTCTCGGCGTCCATCATCGCTACCACGACGATGTCAGCCTCGACTCGCGTAACCCTAATTTAGACAGGGTGGCGGTGGTGTCACGTGCTCGTCTCGGCGTCCGTCGTCGCTACCGCGACGACGTCCGCCTCGACACGCGTAACCCTAAGTTAGACAGGGTGGCGGTGGTGTCACGTGCTCGTCTCGGCGTCCGTCGTCGCTACCGCGATGACGTCCGCCTCGACTCGCGTAACCGTAAGATAGCCAGGGTGGCAGTGGTGTCACGTGCTCGTCTAGGCGTCCGTCGTCGCTACCGCGACGACGTCCGCCTCGACTCGCGTAACCCTAGGATAAACAGGGTGGCGGTGGTGTCACGTGCTCGTCTCGGCGTCCGTTGTCGCTACCGCGACGACGTCCGCCTCGACTCGCATAACCCTAAGTTAGACAGGGTGGCGGTGGTGTCACGTGCTCGTCTCGGCGTCCGTCGTCGCTACCGCGACGACGTCCGCCTCGACTCGCGTAACCCTAAGTTAGACAGGGTGGCAGTGGTGTCACGTGCTCGTCTCGGCGTCCGTCGTCGCTACCGCGACGACGTCTGCCTCGACTCGCGTAACCCTTAGTTAGCCAGGGTGGTATTGTTGTCATGTGCTCGTCTCAGCGTCCGTCGTCGCTACCGCGACGACGTCCGCCTCGACTCACATAACCCTAAGTTAGACAGGGAGGCAGTGGTGTCACGTGTTCGTCTCGGTGTCCGTCGTCGCTACCGCGACGATGTCCGCCTCGACTCGCGTAACCATAAGATAGACAGGGTGGCGGTGTTGTGACGTGCTCGTCTCGGCGTCCGTCGTCGCTACCGCGATGACGTTCGCCTCGACTCGCTTAACCCTAAGTTAGACAGGGTGGCGGTGGTGTCACGTGCTCGTCTCGGCGTCCGTCGTAGCTACCGCGACGACGTCCGCCTCGACTCGCGTAACGCTAAGATATACAGGGTGGCGGTGGTGTCACGTGCTCGCCTCGGCGTCCGTCGTCGCTACAGCGACGACGTTCGGCTCGACTCGCGTAACGCTAAGATAGACAGGGTGGTGGTGGTGTCACGTGCTCATCTCGGCGTCCGTCGTCGCTACCACGACGACGTCCACCTCGACTCGTGTGACCCTAAGACAGGGTGGCAGTGGTGTCACGTGCTCGTCTCGACGTCCGCCTCAACTCGCGTAACCCTAAGTTAGACAGGGTGGCGGTGGTGTCACGTGCTCGTTTCGGCGTCCGTCGTCGCTACCGCGACGACGTCCGCCTCGACTCGCTTAACCCTAAGTTAGACAGGGTGGCGGTGGTGTCACGTGCTCGTCTCGGCGTCCGTCGTCGCTACCGCGACGACGTCCGCCTCGACTCGCATAACCCTAAGTTAGACAGGGTGGCCCTGGTGTCACGAGCTCGTCTCGGCGTCCGTCGTCGCTACCGCGACGACGTCCGCCTCGACTCGCGTAACCCAAAGTTAGACAGGGTGGCAGTGGTGTCACGTGCTCGTCTCGGCGTCCGTCGTCACTACCGCGACGATGTCCGCCTCGACTCGCGTAACCCTAAGATAGACAGGGTGGCGGTGTTGTCACGTGCTCGTCTCGGCGTCCGTCGTCGCTACCGCAATGACCTCCGCCTCGACTCGCATAACCCTAAGATAGACAGGGTGGTGGTGGTGTCACGTGCTCATCTCGGCGTCCGTCGTCGCTACCGCAAAGACGTCCGCCTCGACTCGCGTAACCCTAAGTTAGACAGGGTGGCAGTGGTGTCACGTGCTCGTCTCGACGTCCGCCTCGACTCGCGTAACCCTAAGTTAGACAGGGTGGCGATGGTGTCACGTGCTCGTCTCGGCGTCCGTCGTCGCTACCGCGACGACGTCCGCCTCGACTCGTTAACCCTAAGTTAAATAGGGTGGCGGTGAAGTCACGTGCTCGTCTCGGCGTCCATCATCGCTACCACGACGATGTCAGCCTCGACTCGCGTAACCCTAATTTAGACAGGGTGGCGGTGGTGTCACGTGCTCGTCTCGGCGTCCGTCGTCGCTACCGCGACGACGTCCGCCTCGACACGCGTAACCCTAAGTTAGACAGGGTGGCGGTGGTGTCACGTGCTCGTCTCGGCGTCCGTCGTCGCTACCGCGATGACGTCCGCCTTGACTCGCGTAACCCTAAGATAGCCAGGGTGGCAGTGGTGTCACGTGCTCGTCTAGGCGTCCGTCGTCGCTACCGCGACGACGTCCGCCTCGACTCGCGTAACCCTAGGATAAACAGGGTGGCGGTGGTGTCACGTGCTCGTCTCGGCGTCCGTCGTCGCTACCGCGACGACGTCCGCCTCGACTCGCATAACCCTAAGTTAGACAGGGTGGCGGTGGTGTCACGTGCTCGTCTCGGCGTCAGTCGTCGCTACCGCGACGACGTCCGCCTCGACTCGCGTAACCCTAAGTTAGACAGGGTGGCGGTGTTGTCACGTGCTCGTCTCGGCGTCCGTCGTCGCTACCGCAATGACCTCCGCCTCGACTCGCATAACCCTAAGATAGACAGGGTGGTGGTGGTGTCACGTGCTCATCTCGGCGTCCGTCGTCGCTACCGCAAAGACGTCCGCCTCGACTCGCATAACCCTAAGTTAGACAGGGTGGCAGTGGTGTCACGTGCTCGTCTCGACGTCCGCCTCGACTCGCGTAACCCTAAGTTAGACAGGGTGGCGATGGTGTCACGTGCTCGTCTCGGCGTCCGTCGTCGCTACCGCGACGACGTCCGCCTCGAATCGTTAACCCTAAGTTAAATAGGGTGGCGGTGAAGTCACGTGCTCGTCTCGGCGTCCATCATCGCTACCACGACGATGTCTGCCTCGACTCGCGTAACCCTAATTTAGACAGGGTGGCGGTGGTGTCACGTGCTCGTCTCGGCGTCCGTCGTCGCTACCGCGACGACGTCCGCCTCGACACGCGTAACCCTAAGTTAGACAGGGTGGCGGTGGTGTCACGTGCTCGTCTCGGCGTCCGTCGTCGCTACCGCGATGACGTCCGCCTCGACTCGCGTAACCCTAAGATAGCCAGGGTGGCAGTGGTGTCACGTGCTCGTCTAGGCGTCCGTCGTCGCTACCGCGACGACGTCCGCCTCGACTCGCGTAACCCTAGGATAAACAGGGTGGCGGTGGTGTCACGTGCTCGTCTCGGCGTCCGTCGTCGCTACCGCGACGACGTCCGCCTCGACTCGCATAACCCTAAGTTAGACAGGGTGGCGGTGGTGTCACGTGCTCGTCTCGGCGTCCGTCGTCGCTACCGCGACGACGTCCGCCTCGACTCGCGTAACCCTAAGTTAGACAGGGTGGCAGTGGTGTCACGTGCTCGTCTCGGCGTCCGTCGTCGCTACCGCGACGACGTCTGCCTCGACTTGCGTAACCCTTAGTTAGCCAGGGTGGTAGTGTTGTCACGTGCTCGTCTCGGCGTCCGTCGTCGCTACCGCGACGACGTCCGCCTCGACTCACATAACCCTAAGTTAGACAGGGAGGCAGTGGTGTCACGTGCTCGTCTCGGTGTCCGTCGTCGCTACCGCGACGATGTCCGCCTCGACTCGCGTAACCATAAGATAGACAGGGTGGCGGTGTTGTGACGTGCTCGTCTCGGCGTCCGTCGTCGCTACCGCGATGACGTTCGCCTCGACTCGCTTAACCCTAAGTTAGACAGGGTGGCGGTGGTGTCACGTGCTCGTCTCGGCGTCCGTCGTAGCTACCGCGACGACATCCGCCTCGACACGCGTAACCCTAAGTTAGACAGGGTGGCGGTGGTGTCACGTGCTCGTCTCGGCGTCCGTCGTCGCTACCGCGATGACGTCCGCCTTGACTCGCGTAACCCTAAGATAGCCAGGGTGGCAGTGGTGTCACGTGCTCGTCTAGGCGTCCGTCGTCGCTACCGCGACGACGTCCGCCTCGACTCGCGTAACCCTAGGATAAACAGGGTGGCGGTGGTGTCACGTGCTCGTCTCGGCGTCCGTCGTCGCTACCGCGACGACGTCCGCCTCGACTCGCATAACCCTAAGTTAGACAGGGTGGCGGTGGTGTCACATGCTCGTCTCGGCGTCAGTCGTCGCTACCGCGACGACGTCCGCCTTGACTCGCGTAACCCTAAGTTAGACAGGGTGGCGGTGTTGTCACGTGCTCGTCTCGGCGTCCGTCGTCGCTACCGCAATGACCTCCGCCTCGACTCGCATAACCCTAAGATAGACAGGGTGGTGGTGGTGTCACGTGCTCATCTCGGCGTCCGTCGTCGCTACCGCAAAGACGTCCGCCTCGACTCGCATAACCCTAAGTTAGACAGGGTGGCAGTGGTGTCACGTGCTCGTCTCGACGTCCGCCTCGACTCGCGTAACCCTAAGTTAGACAGGGTGGCGATGGTGTCACGTGCTCGTCTCGGCGTCCGTCGTCGCTACCGCGACGACGTCCGCCTCGACTCGTTAACCCTAAGTTAAATAGGGTGGCGGTGAAGTCACGTGCTCGTCTCGGCGTCCATCATCGCTACCACGACGATGTCAGCCTCGACTCGCGTAACCCTAATTTAGACAGGGTGGCGGTGGTGTCACGTGCTCGTCTCGGCGTCCGTCGTCGCTACCGCGACGACGTCCGCCTCGACACGCGTAACCCTAAGTTAGACAGGGTGGCGGTGGTGTCACGTGCTCGTCTCGGCGTCCGTCGTCGCTACCGCGATGACGTCCGCCTCGACTCGCGTAACCCTAAGATAGCCAGGGTGGCAGTGGTGTCACGTGCTCGTCTAGGCGTCCGTCGTCGCTACCGCGACGACGTCCGCCTCGACTCGCGTAACCCTAGGATAAACAGGGTGGCGGTGGTGTCACGTGCTCGTCTCGGCGTCCGTCGTCGCTACCGCGACGACGTCCGCCTCGACTCGCATAACCCTAAGTTAGACAGGGTGGCGGTGGTGTCACGTGCTCGTCTCGGCGTCCGTCGTCGCTACCGCGACGACGTCCGCCTCGACTCGCGTAACCCTAAGTTAGACAGGGTGGCAGTGGTGTCACGTGCTCGTCTCGGCGTCCGTCGTCGCTACCGCGACGACGTCTGCCTCGACTCGCGTAACCCTTAGTTAGCCAGGGTGGTAGTGTTGTCACGTGCTCGTCTCGGAGTCCGTCGTCGCTACCGCGACGACGTTCGCCTCGACTCACATAACCCTAAGTTAGACAGGGAGGCAGTGGTGTCACGTGCTCGTCTCGGTGTCCGTCGTCGCTACCGCGACGATGTCCGCCTCGACTCGCGTAACCATAAGATAGACAGGGTGGCGGTGTTGTGACGTGCTCGTCTCGGCGTCCGTCGTCGCTACCGCGATGACGTTCGCCTCGACTCGCTTAACCCTAAGTTAGACAGGGTGGCGGTGGTGTCACGTGCTCGTCTCGGCGTCCGTCGTAGCTACCGCGACGACGTCCGCCTCGACTCGCGTAACGCTAAGATATACAGGGTGGCGGTGGTGTCACGTGCTCGCCTCGGCGTCCGTCGTCGCTACAGCGACGACGTTCGGCTCGACTCGCGTAACGCTAAGATAGACAGGGTGGTGGTGGTGTCACGTGCTCATCTCGGCGTCCGTCGTCGCTACCACGACGACGTCCACCTCGACTCGCGTGACCCTAAGACAGGGTGGCAGCGGTGCCACGTGCTCGTCTCGGCGTCCATCGTCGCTACCGCGAAGACGTCCCCCTCGACTTGCGTAACCCTAAGTTAGACACGGTGGCAGTGGTGTCACGTGCTCGTCTCGACGTCCGCCTCAACTCGCGTAACCCTAAGTTAGACAGGGTGGCGGTGGTGTCACGTGCTCGTTTCGGCGTCCGTCGTCGCTACCGCGACGACGTCCGCCTCGACTCGCTTAACCCTAAGTTAGACAGGGTGGCGGTGGTGTCACGTGCTCGTCTCGGCGTCCGTCGTCGCTACCGCGACGACGTCCGCCTCGACTCGCGTAACCCAAAGTTAGACAGGGTGGCAGTGGTGTCACGTGCTCGTCTCGGCGTCCGTCGTCACTACCGCGACGATGTCCGCCTCGACTCGCGTAACCCTAAGATAGACAGGGTGGCAGTGTTGTCACGTGCTCGTCTCGGCGTCCGTCGTCGCTACCGCAATGACCTCCGCCTCGACTCGCATAACCCTAAGATAGACAGGGTGGTGGTGGTGTCACGTGCTCATCTCGGCGTCCGTCGTCGCTACCGCAAAGACGTCCGCCTCGACTCGCGTAACCCTAAGTTAGACAGGGTGGCAGTGGTGTCACGTGCTCGTCTCGACGTCCGCCTCGACTCGTGTAACCCTAAGTTAGACAGGGTGGCGATGGTGTCACGTGCTCGTCTCGGCGTCCGTCGTCGCTACCGCGACGACGTCCGCCTCGACTCGTTAACCCTAATTAAATAGGGTGGCGGTGAAGTCACGTGCTCGTCTCGGCGTCCATCATCGCTACCACGACGATGTCAGCCTCGACTCGCGTAACCCTAATTTAGACAGGGTGGCGGTGGTGTCACGTGCTCGTCTCGGCATCCGTCGTCGCTACCGCGACGACGTCCGCCTCGACACGCGTAACCCTAAGTTAGACAGGGTGGCGGTGGTGTCACGTGCTTGTCTCGGCGTCCGTCGTCGCTACTGCGTTGACGTCCGCCTCGACTCGCGTAACCCTAAGATAGCCAGGGTGGCAGTGGTGTCACGTGCTCGTCTAGGCGTCCGTCGTCGCTACCGCGACGACGTCCGCCTCGACTCGCGTAACCCTAGGATAAACAGGGTGGCGGTGGTGTCACGTGCTCGTCTCGGCGTCCGTCGTCGCTACCGCGATGACGTCCGCCTCGAGTCGCATAACCCTAAGTTAGACAGGGTGGCGGTGGTGTCACGTGCTCGTCTCGGCGTCCGTCGTCGCTACCGCGACGACGTCCGCCTCGACTCGCGTAACCCTAAGTTAGACAGGGTGGCTGTGGTGTCACGTGCTCGTCTCGGCGTCCGTCGTCGCTACCGTGACGATGTCCGCCTCGACTCGCGTAACCCTAAGATAGACAGGGTGGGGGTGTTGTCACGTGCTCGTCTCGGCGTCCGTCGTCGCTACCGCGATGACGTCCGCCTCGACTCGCTTAACCCTAAGTTAGACAGGGTGGCGGTGGTGTCACGTGCTCGTCTCGGCGTCCGTCGTAGCTACCGCGACGATGTCCGCCTCGACTCGCGTAACGCTAAGATATACAGGGTGGCGGTGGTGTCACGTGCTCGCCTCGGCGTCCGTCGTCGCTACAGCGACGACGTTCGGCTCGACTCGCGTAACGCTAAGATAGACAGGGTGGTGGTGGTGTCACGTGCTCATCTCGGCGTCCGTCGTCGCTACCACGACGACGTCCACCTCGACTCGCGTGACCCTAAGACAGGGTGGCAGCGGTGCCACGTCCTCGTCTCGGCGTCCGTCGTCGCTACCGCGAAGACGTCCCCCTCGACTTGCGTAACCCTAAGTTAGACAGGGTGGCAGTGGTGTCACGTGCTCGTCTCGACGTCCGCCTCAACTCGCGTAACCCTAAGTTAGACAGGGTGGCGGTGGTGTCACGTGCTCGTTTCGGCGTCCGTCGTCGCTACCGCGACGACGTTCGCCTCGACTCGCTTAACCCTAAGTTAGACAGGGTGGCGGTGGTGTCACGTGCTCGTCTCGGCGTCCGTCGTCGCTACCGCGACGACGTCCGCCTCGACTCGCGTAACCCTAAGTTAGACAGGGTGGCCGTGGTGTCACGTGCTAGTGTCGGCGTCCGTCGTCGCTACCGCGACGACGTCCGCCTCGACTCGCGTAACCCTAAGATAGACAGGGTGGCAGTGTTGTCACGTGCTCGTCTCGGCGTCCGTCGTCGCTACCGCGACGACGTCCGCCTCGACTCGCGTAACCCTAAGTTAGACAGGGTGGCAGTGGTGTCACGTGCTCGTCTCGGCGTCCGTCGTCGCTACCGCGACGACGTCTGCCTCGACTCGCGTAACCCTTAGTTAGCCAGGGTGGTAGTGTTGTCACATGCTCGTCTCGGCGTCCGTCGTCGCTACCGCGACGACGTCCGCCTCGACTCACATAACCCTAAGTTAGACAGGGAGGCAGTGGTGTCACGTGCTCGTCTCGGCGTCCGTCGTCGCTACCGCGACGATGTCCGCCTCGACTCGCGTAACCATAAGATAGACAGGGTGGCGGTGTTGTGACGTGCTCGTCTCGGCGTCCGTCGTCGCTACCGCGATGACGTTCGCCTCGACTCGCTTAACCCTAAGTTAGACAGGGTGGCGGTGGTGTCACGTGCTCGTCTCGGCGTCCGTCGTAGCTACCGCGACGACGTCCGCCTCGACTCGCGTAATGCTAAGATATACAGGGTGGCGGTGGTGTCACGTGCTCACCTCGGCGTCCGTCGTCGCTACAGCGACGACGTTCGGCTCGACTCGCGTAACGCTAAGATAGACAGGGTGGTGGTGGTGTCACGTGCTCATCTCGGTGTCCGTCGTCGCTACCACGACGACGTCCACCTCGACTCGCGTGACCCTAAGACAGGGTGGCAGCGGTGCCACGTGCTCGTCTCGGCGTCCGTCGTCGCTACCGCGAAGACGTCCCCCTCGACTTGCGTAACCCTAAGTTAGACAGGGTGGCAGTGGTGTCACGTGCTCGTCTCGACGTCCGCCTCCACTCGCGTAACCCTAAGTTAGACAGGGTGGCGGTGGTGTCACGTGCTCGTTTCGGCGTCCGTCGTCGCTACCGCGACGACGTCCGCCTCGACTCGCTTAACCCTAAGTTAGACAGGGTGGCGGTGGTGTCACGTGCTCGTCTCGGCGTCCGTCGTCGCTACCGCGACGACGTCCGCCTCGACTCGCGTAACCCTAAGTTAGACAGGGTGGCCCTGGTGTCACGAGCTCGTCTCGGCGTCCGTCGTCGCTACCGTGACGACGTCCGCCTCGACTCGCGTAACCCAAAGTTAGACAGGGTGGCAGTGGTGTCACGTGCTCGTCTCGGCGTCCGTCGTCACTACCGCGACGATGTCCGCCTCGACTCGCGTAACCCTAAGATAGACAGGGTGGCGGTGTTGTCACGTGCTTGTCTCGGCGTCCGTCGTCGCTACCGCAATGACCTCCGCCTCGACTCGCATAACCCTAAGATAGACAGGGTGGTGGTGGTGTCACGTGCTCCTCTCGGCGTCCGTCGTCGCTACCGCAAAGACGTCCGCCTCGACTCGCGTAACCCTAAGTTAGACAGGGTGGCAGTGGTGTCACGTGCTCGTCTCGACGTCCGCCTCAACTCGCGTAACCCTAAGTTAGACAGGGTGGCAGTGGTGTCACGTGCTCGTTTCGGCGTCCGTCGTCGCTACCGCGATGACGTTCGCCTCGACTCGCTTAACCCTAAGTTAGACAGGGTGGCGGTGGTGTCACGTGCTCGTCTCGGCGTCCGTCGTCGCTACCGCGACGACGTCCGCCTCGACTCGCGTAACCCTAAGTTAGACAGGGTGGCCGTGGTGTCACGTGCTAGTGTCGGCGTCCGTCGTCGCTACCGCGACGACGTCCGCCTCGACTCGCGTAACCCTAAGATAGACAGGGTGGCAGTGTTGTCACGTGCTCGTCTCGGCGTCCGTCGTCGCTACCGCGACGACGTCCGCCTCGACTCGCGTAACCCTAAGTTAGACAGGGTGGCAGTGGTGTCACGTGCTCGTCTCGGCGTCCGTCGTCGCTACCGCGATGACGTCTGCCTCGACTCGCGTAACCCTTAGTTAGCCAGGGTGGTAGTGTTGTCACATGCTCGTCTCGGCGTCCGTCGTCGCTACCGCGACGACGTCCGCCTCGACTCACATAACCCTAAGTTAGACAGGGAGGCAGTGGTGTCACGTGCTCGTCTCGGCGTCCGTCGTCGCTACCGCGACGATGTCCGCCTCGACTCGCGTAACCATAAGATAGACAGGGTGGCGGTGTTGTGACGTGCTCGTCTCGGCGTCCGTCGTCGCTACCGCGATGACGTTCGCCTCGACTCGCTTAACCCTAAGTTAGACAGGGTGGCGGTGGTGTCACGTGCTCGTCTCGGCGTCCGTCGTAGCTACCGCGACGACGTCCGCCTCGACTCGCGTAATGCTAAGATATACAGGGTGGCGGTGGTGTCACGTGCTCACCTCGGCGTCCGTCGTCGCTACAGCGACGACGTTCGGCTCGACTCGCGTAACGCTAAGATAGACAGGGTGGTGGTGGTGTCACGTGCTCATCTCGGTGTCCGTCGTCGCTACCACGACGACGTCCACCTCGACTCGCGTGACCCTAAGACAGGGTGGCAGCGGTGCCACGTGCTCGTCTCGGCGTCCGTCGTCGCTACCGCGAAGACGTCCCCCTCGACTTGCGTAACCCTAAGTTAGACAGGGTGGCAGTGGTGTCACGTGCTCGTCTCGACGTCCGCCTCCACTCGCGTAACCCTAAGTTAGACAGGGTGGCGGTGGTGTCACGTGCTCGTTTCGGCGTCCGTCGTCGCTACCGCGACGACGTCCGCCTCGACTCGCTTAACCCTAAGTTAGACAGGGTGGCGGTGGTGTCACGTGCTCGTCTCGGCGTCCGTCGTCGCTACCGCGACGACGTCCGCCTCGACTCGCGTAACCCTAAGTTAGACAGGGTGGCCCTGGTGTCACGAGCTCGTCTCGGCGTCCGTCGTCGCTACCGTGACGACGTCCGCCTCGACTCGCGTAACCCAAAGTTAGACAGGGTGGCAGTGGTGTCACGTGCTCGTCTCGGCGTCCGTCGTCACTACCGCGACGATGTCCGCCTCGACTCGCGTAACCCTAAGATAGACAGGGTGGCGGTGTTGTCACGTGCTTGTCTCGGCGTCCGTCGTCGCTACCGCAATGACCTCCGCCTCGACTCGCATAACCCTAAGATAGACAGGGTGGTGGTGGTGTCACGTGCTCCTCTCGGCGTCCGTCGTCGCTACCGCAAAGACGTCCGCCTCGACTCGCGTAACCCTAAGTTAGACAGGGTGGCAGTGGTGTCACGTGCTCGTCTCGACGTCCGCCTCGACTCGCGTAACCCTAAGTTAGACAGGGTGGCGATGGTGTCACGTGCTCGTCTCGGCGTCCGTCGTCGCTACCGCGACGACGTCCGCCTCGACTCGTTAACCCTAATTAAATAGGGTGGCGGTGAAGTCACGTGCTCGTCTCGGCGTCCATCATCGCTACCACGACGATGTCAGCCTCGACTCGCGTAACCCTAATTTAGACAGGGTGGCGGTGGTGTCACGTGCTCGTCTCGACGTCCGTCGTCGCTACCGCGACGACGTCCGCCTCGACACGCGTAACCCTAAGTTAGACAGGGTGGCGGTGGTGTCACGTGCTCGTCTCGGCGTCCGTCGTCGCTACCGCGATGACGTCCGCCTCGACTCGCGTAACCCTAAGATAGCCAGGGTGGCAGTGGTGTCACGTGCTCGTCTAGGCGTCCGTCGTCGCTACCGTGACGACGTCCGCCTCGACTCGCGTAACCCTAGGATAAACAGGGTGGCGGTGGTGTCACGTGCTCGTCTCGGCGTCCGTCGTCGCTACCGCGATGACGTCCGCCTCGAGTCGCATAACCCTAAGTTAGACAGGGTCGCGGTGGTGTCACGTGCTCGTCTCGGCGTCCGTCGTCGCTACCGCGACGACGTCCGCCTCGACTCGCGTAACCCTAAGTTAGACAGGGTGGCAGTGGTGTCACGTGTTCGTCTCGGCGTCCGTCGTCGCTACCGCGACGAGGTCCGCCTCGACTCGCGTAACCCTAAGATAGACAGGGTGGCGGTGTTGTCACGTGCTCGTCTCGGCGTCCGTCGTCGCTACCGCGATGACGTCCGCCTCGACTCGCTTAACCCTAAGTTAGACAGGGTGGCGGTGGTGTCACGTGCTCGTCTCGGCGTCCGTCGTAGCTACCGCGACGACGTCCGCCTCGACTCGCGTAACGCTAAGATATACAGGGTGGCGGTGGTGTCACGTGCTCGCCTCGGCGTCTGTCGTCGCTACAGCGACGACGTTCGGCTCGACTCGCGTAACGCTAAGATAGACAGGGTGGTGGTGGTGTCACGTGCTCATCTCGGCGTCCGTCGTCGCTACCACGACGACGTCCACCTCGACTCGCGTGACCCTAAGACAGGGTTTCAGCGGTGCCACGTCCTCGTCTCGGCGTCCGTCGTCGCTACCGCGAAGACGTCCCCCTCGACTTGCGTAACCCTAAGTTAGACAGGGTGGCAGTGGTGTCACGTGCTCGTCTCGACGTCCGCCTCAACTCGCGTGACCCTAAGTTAGACAGGGTGGCGGTGGTGTCACGTGCTCGTCTCGGCGTCCGTCGTAGCTACCGCGACGACGTCCGCCTCGACTCGCGTAATGCTAAGATATACAGGGTGGTGGTGGTGTCACGTGCTCACCTCGGCGTCCGTCGTCGCTACAGCGACGACGTTCGGCTCGACTCGCGTAACGCTAAGATAGACAGGGTGGTGGTGGTGTCACGTGCTCATCTCGGTGTCCGTCGTCGCTACCACGACGACGTCCACCTCGACTCGCGTGACCCTAAGACAGGGTGGCAGCGGTGCCACGTGCTCGTCTCGGCGTCCGTCGTCGCTACCGCGAAGACGTCCCCCTCGACTTGCGTAACCCTAAGTTAGACAGGGTGGCAGTGGTGTCACGTGCTCGTCTCGACGTCCGCCTCCACTCGCGTAACCCTAAGTTAGACAGGGTGGCGGTGGTGTCACGTGCTCGTTTCGGCGTCCGTCGTCGCTACCGCGACGACGTCCGCCTCGACTCGCTTAACCCTAAGTTAGACAGGGTGGCGGTGGTGTCACGTGCTCGTCTCGGCGTCCGTCGTCGCTACCGCGACGACGTCCGCCTCGACTCGCGTAACCCTAAGTTAGACAGGGTGGCCCTGGTGTCACGAGCTCGTCTCGGCGTCCGTCGTCGCTACCGTGACGACGTCCGCCTCGACTCGCGTAACCCAAAGTTAGACAGGGTGGCAGTGGTGTCACGTGCTCGTCTCGGCGTCCGTCGTCACTACCGCGACGATGTCCGCCTCGACTCGCGTAACCCTAAGATAGACAGGGTGGCGGTGTTGTCACGTGCTTGTCTCGGCGTCCGTCGTCGCTACCGCAATGACCTCCGCCTCGACTCGCATAACCCTAAGATAGACAGGGTGGTGGTGGTGTCACGTGCTCCTCTCGGCGTCCGTCGTCGCTACCGCAAAGACGTCTGCCTCGACTCGCGTAACCCTAAGTTAGACAGGGTGGCAGTGGTGTCACGTGCTCGTCTCGACGTCCGCCTCGACTCGCGTAACCCTAAGTTAGACAGGGTGGCGATGGTGTCACGTGCTCGTCTCGGCGTCCGTCGTCGCTACCGCGACGACGTCCGCCTCGACTCGTTAACCCTAATTAAATAGGGTGGCGGTGAAGTCACGTGCTCGTCTCGGCGTCCATCATCGCTACCACGACGATGTCAGCCTCGACTCGCGTAACCCTAATTTAGACAGGGTGGCGGTGGTGTCACGTGCTCGTCTCGACGTCCGTCGTCGCTACCGCGACGACGTCCGCCTCGACACGCGTAACCCTAAGTTAGACAGGGTGGCGGTGGTGTCACGTGCTCGTCTCGGCGTCCGTCGTCGCTACCGCGATGACGTCCGCCTCGACTCGCGTAACCCTAAGATAGCCAGGGTGGCAGTGGTGTCACGTGCTCGTCTAGGCGTCCGTCGTCGCTACCGTGACGACGTCCGCCTCGACTCGCGTAACCCTAGGATAAACAGGGTGGCGGTGGTGTCACGTGCTCGTCTCGGCGTCCGTCGTCGCTACCGCGATGACGTCCGCCTCGAGTCGCATAACCCTAAGTTAGACAGGGTCGCGGTGGTGTCACGTGCTCGTCTCGGCGTCCGTCGTCGCTACCGCGACGACGTCCGCCTCGACTCGCGTAACCCTAAGTTAGACAGGGTGGCAGTGGTGTCACGTGTTCGTCTCGGCGTCCGTCGTCGCTACCGCGACGAGGTCCGCCTCGACTCGCGTAACCCTAAGATAGACAGGGTGGCGGTGTTGTCACGTGCTCGTCTCGGCGTCCGTCGTCGCTACCGCGATGACGTCCGCCTCGACTCGCTTAACCCTAAGTTAGACAGGGTGGCGGTGGTGTCACGTGCTCGTCTCGGCGTCCGTCGTAGCTACCGCGACGACGTCCGCCTCGACTCGCGTAACGCTAAGATATACAGGGTGGCGGTGGTGTCACGTGCTCGCCTCGGCGTCTGTCGTCGCTACAGCGACGACGTTCGGCTCGACTCGCGTAACGCTAAGATAGACAGGGTGGTGGTGGTGTCACGTGCTCATCTCGGCGTCCGTCGTCGCTACCACGACGACGTCCACCTCGACTCGCGTGACCCTAAGACAGGGTGGCAGCGGTGCCACGTCCTCGTCTCGGCGTCCGTCGTCGCTACCGCGAAGACGTCCCCCTCGACTTGCGTAACCCTAAGTTAGACAGGGTGGCAGTGGTGTCACGTGCTCGTCTCGACGTCCGCCTCAACTCGCGTGACCCTAAGTTAGACAGGGTGGCGGTGGTGTCACGTGCTCGTTTCGGCGTCCGTCGTCGCTACCGCGACGACGTCCGCCTCGACTCGCTTAACCCTAAGTTAGACAGGGTGGCGGTGGTGTCACGTGCTCGTCTCGGCGTCCGTCGTCGCTACCGCGACGATGTGCGCCTCGACTCGCGTAACCCTAAGTTAGACAGGGTGGCCGTGGTGTCACGTGCTAGTGTCGGCGTCCGTCGTCGCTACCGCGACGACGTCCGCCTCGACTCGCATAACCCTAAGATAGACAGGGTGGCAGTGTTGTCACGTGCTTGTCTCGGCGTCCGTCATCGCTACCGCGACGACGTCCACATCGACTCGTGTAACCCTAAGTTAGACAGGGAGGCGGTGGTGTCACGTGCTCGTGTCGGCGTCCGTCGTCGCTACCGCAACGATGTCCGCCTCGACTCGCGTAACCCTAAGATAGTCAGGGTGGCGGTGTTGTCACGTGCTCGTCTCGGCGTCCGTCGTCGCTACCGCGATGACGTCCGCCTCGACTCGCTTAACCCTAAGTTAGACAGGGTGGCGGTGGTGTCACGTGCTCATATCGGCGTCCGTCGTAGCTACCGCGACGACGTCCACCTCGACTCGCGTAACGCTAAGATATACAGGGTGGCGGTGGTGTCACGTGCTCGTCTCGGCGTCCGTCGTCGCTACAGCGACGACGTTCGGCTCGACTCGCGTAACGCTAAGATAGACAGGGTGGTGGTGGTGTCACGTGCTCATCTCGGCGTCCGTCGTAGCTACCGCGACGACGTCCGCCTCGACTCGCGTAACCCTAATTAGACAGGGTGGCCATGGTGTCACGTGCACGTCTCGTCTTCCGTCGTCGCTACCGCGACGACGTCCACCTCGACTCGCGTAACCCTAAGATAGCCAGGGTGGCAGTGTTGTCACGTGCTCGTCTCGGCGTCCGCCTCCACTCGCGTAACCCTAAGTTAGACAGGGTGGCAGTGGTGTCACGTGTTCGTCTCGGCGTCCGTCGTCGCTACCGCGACGAGGTCCGCCTCGACTCGCGTAACCCTAAGATAGACAGGGTGGCGGTGTTGTCACGTGCTCGTCTCGGCGTCCGTCGTCGCTACCGCGATGACGTCCGCCTCGACTCGCTTAACCCTAAGTTAGACAGGGTGGCGGTGGTGTCACGTGCTCGTCTCGGCGTCCGTCGTAGCTACCGCGACGACGTCCGCCTCGACTCGCGTAACGCTAAGATATACAGGGTGGCGGTGGTGTCACGTGCTCGCCTCGGCGTCTGTCGTCGCTACAGCGACGACGTTCGGCTCGACTCGCGTAACGCTAAGATAGACAGGGTGGTGGTGGTGTCACGTGCTCATCTCGGCGTCCGTCGTCGCTACCACGACGACGTCCACCTCGACTCGCGTGACCCTAAGACAGGGTTTCAGCGGTGCCACGTCCTCGTCTCGGCGTCCGTCGTCGCTACCGCGAAGACGTCCCCCTCGACTTGCGTAACCCTAAGTTAGACAGGGTGGCAGTGGTGTCACGTGCTCGTCTCGACGTCCGCCTCAACTCGCGTGACCCTAAGTTAGACAGGGTGGCGGTGGTGTCACGTGCTCGTCTCGGCGTCCGTCGTAGCTACCGCGACGACGTCCGCCTCGACTCGCGTAATGCTAAGATATACAGGGTGGTGGTGGTGTCACGTGCTCACCTCGGCGTCCGTCGTCGCTACAGCGACGACGTTCGGCTCGACTCGCGTAACGCTAAGATAGACAGGGTGGTGGTGGTGTCACGTGCTCATCTCGGTGTCCGTCGTCGCTACCACGACGACGTCCACCTCGACTCGCGTGACCCTAAGACAGGGTGGCAGCGGTGCCACGTGCTCGTCTCGGCGTCCGTCGTCGCTACCGCGAAGACGTCCCCCTCGACTTGCGTAACCCTAAGTTAGACAGGGTGGCAGTGGTGTCACGTGCTCGTCTCGACGTCCGCCTCCACTCGCGTAACCCTAAGTTAGACAGGGTGGCGGTGGTGTCACGTGCTCGTTTCGGCGTCCGTCGTCGCTACCGCGACGACGTCCGCCTCGACTCGCTTAACCCTAAGTTAGACAGGGTGGCGGTGGTGTCACGTGCTCGTCTCGGCGTCCGTCGTCGCTACCGCGACGACGTCCGCCTCGACTCGCGTAACCCTAAGTTAGACAGGGTGGCCCTGGTGTCACGAGCTCGTCTCGGCGTCCGTCGTCGCTACCGTGACGACGTCCGCCTCGACTCGCGTAACCCAAAGTTAGACAGGGTGGCAGTGGTGTCACGTGCTCGTCTCGGCGTCCGTCGTCACTACCGCGACGATGTCCGCCTCGACTCGCGTAACCCTAAGATAGACAGGGTGGCGGTGTTGTCACGTGCTTGTCTCGGCGTCCGTCGTCGCTACCGCAATGACCTCCGCCTCGACTCGCATAACCCTAAGATAGACAGGGTGGTGGTGGTGTCACGTGCTCCTCTCGGCGTCCGTCGTCGCTACCGCAAAGACGTCCGCCTCGACTCGCGTAACCCTAAGTTAGACAGGGTGGCAGTGGTGTCACGTGCTCGTCTCGACGTCCGCCTCGACTCGCGTAACCCTAAGTTAGACAGGGTGGCGATGGTGTCACGTGCTCGTCTCGGCGTCCGTCGTCGCTACCGCGACGACGTCCGCCTCGACTCGTTAACCCTAATTAAATAGGGTGGCGGTGAAGTCACGTGCTCGTCTCGGCGTCCATCATCGCTACCACGACGATGTCAGCCTCGACTCGCGTAACCCTAATTTAGACAGGGTGGCGGTGGTGTCACGTGCTCGTCTCGACGTCCGTCGTCGCTACCGCGACGACGTCCGCCTCGACACGCGTAACCCTAAGTTAGACAGGGTGGCGGTGGTGTCACGTGCTCGTCTCGGCGTCCGTCGTCGCTACCGCGATGACGTCCGCCTCGACTCGCGTAACCCTAAGATAGCCAGGGTGGCAGTGGTGTCACGTGCTCGTCTAGGCGTCCGTCGTCGCTACCGTGACGACGTCCGCCTCGACTCGCGTAACCCTAGGATAAACAGGGTGGCGGTGGTGTCACGTGCTCGTCTCGGCGTCCGTCGTCGCTACCGCGATGACGTCCGCCTCGAGTCGCATAACCCTAAGTTAGACAGGGTCGCGGTGGTGTCACGTGCTCGTCTCGGCGTCCGTCGTCGCTACCGCGACGACGTCCGCCTCGACTCGCGTAACCCTAAGTTAGACAGGGTGGCAGTGGTGTCACGTGTTCGTCTCGGCGTCCGTCGTCGCTACCGCGACGAGGTCCGCCTCGACTCGCGTAACCCTAAGATAGACAGGGTGGCGGTGTTGTCACGTGCTCGTCTCGGCGTCCGTCGTCGCTACCGCGATGACGTCCGCCTCGACTCGCTTAACCCTAAGTTAGACAGGGTGGCGGTGGTGTCACGTGCTCGTCTCGGCGTCCGTCGTAGCTACCGCGACGACGTCCGCCTCGACTCGCGTAACGCTAAGATATACAGGGTGGCGGTGGTGTCACGTGCTCGCCTCGGCGTCTGTCGTCGCTACAGCGACGACGTTCGGCTCGACTCGCGTAACGCTAAGATAGACAGGGTGGTGGTGGTGTCACGTGCTCATCTCGGCGTCCGTCGTCGCTACCACGACGACGTCCACCTCGACTCGCGTGACCCTAAGACAGGGTGGCAGCGGTGCCACGTCCTCGTCTCGGCGTCCGTCGTCGCTACCGCGAAGACGTCCCCCTCGACTTGCGTAACCCTAAGTTAGACAGGGTGGCAGTGGTGTCACGTGCTCGTCTCGACGTCCGCCTCAACTCGCGTGACCCTAAGTTAGACAGGGTGGCGGTGGTGTCACGTGCTCGTTTCGGCGTCCGTCGTCGCTACCGCGACGACGTCCGCCTCGACTCGCTTAACCCTAAGTTAGACAGGGTGGCGGTGGTGTCACGTGCTCGTCTCGGCGTCCGTCGTCGCTACCGCGACGATGTGCGCCTCGACTCGCGTAACCCTAAGTTAGACAGGGTGGCCGTGGTGTCACGTGCTAGTGTCGGCGTCCGTCGTCGCTACCGCGACGACGTCCGCCTCGACTCGCATAACCCTAAGATAGACAGGGTGGCAGTGTTGTCACGTGCTTGTCTCGGCGTCCGTCATCGCTACCGCGACGACGTCCACATCGACTCGTGTAACCCTAAGTTAGACAGGGAGGCGGTGGTGTCACGTGCTCGTGTCGGCGTCCGTCGTCGCTACCGCAACGATGTCCGCCTCGACTCGCGTAACCCTAAGATAGTCAGGGTGGCGGTGTTGTCACGTGCTCGTCTCGGCGTCCGTCGTCGCTACCGCGATGACGTCCGCCTCGACTCGCTTAACCCTAAGTTAGACAGGGTGGCGGTGGTGTCACGTGCTCATATCGGCGTCCGTCGTAGCTACCGCGACGACGTCCACCTCGACTCGCGTAACGCTAAGATATACAGGGTGGCGGTGGTGTCACGTGCTCGTCTCGGCGTCCGTCGTCGCTACAGCGACGACGTTCGGCTCGACTCGCGTAACGCTAAGATAGACAGGGTGGTGGTGGTGTCACGTGCTCATCTCGGCGTCCGTCGTAGCTACCGCGACGACGTCCGCCTCGACTCGCGTAACCCTAATTAGACAGGGTGGCCATGGTGTCACGTGCACGTCTCGTCTTCCGTCGTCGCTACCGCGACGACGTCCACCTCGACTCGCGTAACCCTAAGATAGCCAGGGTGGCAGTGTTGTCACGTGCTCGTCTCGGCGTCCGTCGTCGCTACCGCGACGACGTCCGCCTCGACTCGCGTAACCCAAAGTTAGACAGGGTGGCAGTGGTGTCACGTGCTCGTCTCGGCGTCCGTCATCACTACCGCGACGATCTCCGCCTCGACTCGCGTAACCCTAAGATAGACAGGGTGGCGGTGTTGTCACGTGCTCGTCTCGGCGTCCGTCGGCGCTACCGCAATGACCTCCGCCTCGACTCGCATAACCCTAAGATAGACAGGGTGGTGGTGGTGTCACGTGCTCATCTCGGCGTCCGTCGTCGCTACCGCAAAGACGTCCGCCTCGACTCGCGTAACCCTAAGTTAGACAGGGTGGCAGTGGTGTCACGTGCTCGTCTCGACGTCCGCCTCGACTCGCGTAACCCTAAGTTAGACAGGGTGGCGGTGGTGTCACGTGCTCGTCTCGGCGTCCGTCGTCGCTTCTGCGACGACGTCCGCCTCGACTCGTTAACCCTAAGTTAAATAGGGTGGCGGTGAAGTCACGTGCTCGTCTCGGCGTCCATCATCGCTACCACGACGATGTCAGCCTCGACTCGTGTAACCCTAATTTAGACAGGGTGGCGGTGGTGTCACGTGCTCGTCTCGCCGTCCGTCGTCGCTACCGCGACGACGTCCGCCTCGACACGCGTAACCCTAAGTTAGACAGGGTGGCGGTGGTGTCACGTGCTCGTCTCGGCGTCCGTCGTCGCTACCGCGACGACGTCGGCCTCGACTCGCGTAACCCTAAGATAGCCAGGGTGGCAGTGGTGTCACGTGCTCGTCTAGGCGTCCGTCATCGCTACCGTGACGACGTCCGCCTCGACTCGCGTAACCCTAGGATAAACAGGGTGGCGGTGGTGCTACGTGCTCGTCTCGGCGTCCGTCGTCGCTACCGCGGCGACGTCCGCCTCGACTCGCATAACCCTAAGTTAGACAATGTGGCGGTGGTGTCATGTGCTCGTCTCGGCGTCCGTCGTCGCTACCGCGACGACGCCCGCCTCGACTCGCGTAACCCTAAGTTAGACAGGGTGGCAGTGGTGTCACGTGCTCGTCTCGGCGTCCGTCGTCGCTACCGCGATGACGTCTGCCTCGACTCGCGTAACCCTTAGTTAGCCAGGGTGGTAGTGTTGTCACGTGCTCGTCTCGGCGTCCGTCGTCGCTACCGCGACGACGTCCGCCTCGACTCGCGTAACCCTAAGATAGACAGGGTGGCGGTGTTGTCACGTGCCCGTCTCGGCGTCCGTCGTCGCTACCGCGATGACGTCCGCCTCGACTCGCTTAACCCTAAGTTAGACAGGGTGGCGGTGGTGTCACGTGCTCGTCTCGGCGTCCGTCGTAGCTACCGCGACGACGTCCGCCTCGACTCGCGTAACGCTAAGATATACAGGGTGGCGGTGGTGTCACGTGCTCGCCTCGGCGTCCGTCGTCGCTACAGCGACGACGTTCGGCTCGACTCGCGTAACGCTAAGATAGACAGGGTGGTGGTGGTGTCACGTGCTCATCTCGGCGTCCGTCGTCGCTACCACGACGACGTCCACCTCGACTCGCGTAACCCTAAGACAGGGTGGCAGCGGTGCCACGTGCTCGTCTCGGCGTCCGTCGTCGCTACCGCGAAGACGTCCCCCTCGACTTGCGTAACCCTAAGTTAGACAGGGTGGCAGTGGAGTCACGTGCTCGTCTCGACGTCCGCCTCAACTCCCGTAACCCTAAGTTAGACAGGGTGGCGGTGGTGTCACGTGCTCGTGTCAGCGTCCGTCGTCGCTACCGCGACGACGTCCGCCTCGACTCGCTTAACCCTAAGTTAGACAGGGTGGCGGTGGTGTCACGTGCTCGTCTCGGCGTCCGTCGTCGCTACCGCGACGACGTGCGCCTCGACTCGCGTAACCCTAAGTTAGACAGGGTGGCCGTGGTGTCACGTGCTCGTCTCGGCGTCCGTCGTCGCTACCGCGACGACGTCCGCCTCGACTCGCGTAACCCTAAGTTAGCCAGGGTGGCAGTGTTGTCACGTGCTCGTCTCGGCGTCCGTCGTCACTACCGCGACGACGTCCGCCTCGACTCACGTAACCCAAAGTTAGACAGGGTGGCAGTGGTGTCACGTGCTCGTCTCGGCGTCCGTCGTCACTACCGCGACGATGTCCGCCTCGACTCGCGTAACCCTAAGATAGACAGGGTGGCGGTGTTGTCACGTGCTCGTCTCGGCGTCCGTCGTCGCTACCGCGATGACGTCCGCCTCGACTCGCGTAACCCTAAGATAGACAGGGTGGTGGTGGTGTCACGTGCTCATCTCGGCGTCCGTCGTCGCTACCACGACGACGTCCGCCTCGACTCGCGTGACCCTAAGACAGGGTGGCAGCGGTGCCACGTGCTCGTCTCGGCGTCCGTCGTCGCTACCGCGAAGACGTCTTCCTCGACTCGCGTAACCCTAAGTTAGACAGGGTGGCAGTGGTGTCACGTGCTCGTCTCGACGTCCGCCTCAACTCGCGTAACCCTAAGTTAGACAGGGTGGCGGTGGTGTCACGTGCTCGTGTCGGCGTCCGTCGTCGCTACCGCGACGACGTCCGCCTCGACTCGCTTAACCCTAAGTTAGACAGGGTGGCGGTGGTGTCACGTGCTCGTCTCGGCGTCTGTCATCGCTACCGCGACGACGTCCGCCTCGACTCGCGTTACCCTAAGTTAGACAGGGTGGCAGTGGTGTCACGTGCTCGTCTCGACGTCCGCCTCGACTCGCGTAACCCTAAGTTAGACAGGGTGGCGGTGGTGTCACGTGCTCGTCTCGGCGTCCGTCGTCGCTACCGCGACGACGTCCGTCTCGACTCGTTAACCCTAAGTTAAATAGGGTGGCGGTGAAGTCACGTGCTCGTCTCGGCGTCCATCATCGCTACCACGACGATGTCAGCCTCGACTCGCGTAACCCTAATTTAGACAGGGTGGCGGTGGTGTCACGTGCTCGTCTCGGCGTCCGTCGTCGCTACCGCGACGACGTCCGCCTCGACACGCGTAACCCTAAGTTAGACAGGGTGGCGGTGGTGTCACGTGCTCGTCTCGGCGTCCGTCGTCGCTACCGCGACGACGTCCGCCTCGACTCGCGTAACCCTAAGATAGCCAGGGTGGCAGTGGTGTCACGTGCTCGTCTAGGCGTCCGTCGTCGCTACCGCGACGACGTCCGCCTCGACTCGCGTAACCCTAGGATAAACAGGGTGGCGGTGGTGTCAAGTGCTCGTCTCGGCATCCGTCGTCGCTATCGCGACGACGTCCGCCTCGACTCGCATAACCCTAAGTTAGACAGGGTGGCGGTGGTGTCACGTGCTCGTCTCGGCGTCCGTCGTCGCTACCGCGACGACGTCCGCCTCGACTCGCGTAACCCTAAGTCAGACAGGGTGGCAGTGGTGTCACGTGCTCGTCTCGGCGTCCGTCGTCGCTACCGCGACGACGTCTGCCTCGACTCGCGTAACCCTTAGTTAGCCAGGGTGGTAGTGTTGTCACGTCCTCGTCTCGGCGTCCGTCGTCGCTACCGCGACGACGTCCGCCTCGAGTCGCGTAACCCTAAGTTAGACAGGGTGGCGGTGGTGTCACGTGCTCGTCTCGGCGTCCGTCGTAGCTACCGCGACGACGTCCGCCTCAACTCGCATAACCCTAAGTTAGACAGGGTGGCGGTGGTGTCACGTGCTCGTGTCGGCGTCCGTCGTCGCTACCGCGACGACGTCCGCCTCGACTCGCTTAACCCTAAGTTAGACAGGGTGGCGGTGGTGTCACGTGCTCGTCTCGGCGTCCGTCGTCGCTACCGCGACGACGTGCGCCTCGACTCCCGTAACCCTAAGTTAGACAGGGTGGCCGTGGTGTCACGTGCTCGTCTTGGCGTCCGTCGTCGCTACCGCGACAACGTTCGCCTCGACTCGCGTAACCCTAAGTTAGCCAGGGTGGCAGTGTTGTCACGTGCTCGTCTCGGCGTCCGTCGTCGCTACCGCGACGACGTCCGCCTCGACTCACGTAACCCAAAGTTAGACAGGGTGGCAGTGGTGTCACGTGCTCGTCTCGGCGTCCGTCGTCGCTACCGCGATGACGTCCGCCTCGACTCGCGTAACCCTAAGATAGACAGGGTGGCGGTGTTGTCACGTGCTCGTCTCGGCGTCCGTCGTCGCTACCGCGATGACGTCCGCCTCGACTCGCGTAACCCTAAGATAGACAGGGTGGTGGTGGTGTCACGTGCTCATCTCGGCGTCCGTCGTCGCTACCACGACGACGTCCCCCTTGACTCGCGTGACACTAAGACAGGGTGGATGCGGTGCCACGTGCTCGTCTCGGCGTCCGTCGTCGCTACCGCGAAGACGTCCCCCTCGACTTGCGTAACCCTAAGTTAGACAGGGTGGCAGTGGTGTCACGTGCTCGTCTCGATGTCCGCCTCAACTCGCGTAACCCTAAGTTAGACAGGGTGGCGGTGGTGTCACGTGCTCGTGTCGGCGTCCGTCGTCGCTACCGCGACGACGTCCGCCTCGACTCGCTTAACCCTAAGTTAGATAGGGTGGCGGTGGTGTCACGCGCTCGTCTCGGCGTCCGTCGTCGCTACCGCGACGACGTGCGCCTCGACTCGCGTAACCCTAAGTTAGACAGGGTGGCCGTGGTGTCACGTGCTCGTCTCGGCGTCCGTCGTCGCTACCGCGACGACGTCCGCCTCGACTCGCGTAACCCTAAGTTAGCCAGGGTGGCAGTGTTGTCACGTGCTCGTCTCGGCGTCCGTCGTCGCTACCGCGACGACGTCCGCCTCGACTCGCGTAACCCAAAGTTAGACAGGGTGGCAGTGGTGTCACGTGCTCGTCTCGGCGTCCGTCGTCGCTACCGCGATGACGTCCTCCTCGACTCACGTAACCCTAAGATAGACAGGGTGGCGGTGTTGTCACATGCTCGTCTCGGCGTCCGTCGTCGCTACCACGACGACGTCCACCTCGATTCGCGTGACCCTAAGACAGGGTGGCAGCGGTGCCACTTGCTCGTCTAGGCGTCCGTCGTCGCTACCGCGAAGACGTCTTCCTCGACTCGCGTAACCCTAAGTTAGACAGGGTGGCAGTGGTGTCACGTGCTCGTCTCGACGTCCGCCTCAACTCGCGTAAACCTAAGTTAGACAGGGTGGCGGTGGTGTCACGTGCTCGTGTCGGTGTCCGTCGTCGCTACCGCGACGACGTCCGCCTCGACTCGCTTAACCCTAAGTTAGACAGGGTGGCGGTGGTGTCACGTGCTCGTCTCGGCGTCTGTCATCGCTACCGCGACGACGTCCGCCTCGACTCGCGTTACCCTAAGTTAGACAGGGTGGCAGTGGTGTCACGTGCTCGTCTCGACGTCCGCCTCGACTCGCGTAACCCTAAGTTAGACAGGGTGGCGGTGGTCTCACGTGCTCGTCTCGGCGTCCGTCGTCGCTACCGCGACGACGTCCGCCTCGACTCGCGTAACCCTAAGTCAGACAGGGTGGCAGTGGTGTCACGTGCTCGTCTCGGCGTCCGTCGTCGCTACCGCGACGACGTCTGCCTCGACTCGCGTAACCCTTAGTTAGCCAGGGTGGTAGTGTTGTCACGTCCTAGTCTCGGCGTCCGTCGTCGCTACCGCGACGACGTCCGCCTCGACTCGCGTAACCCTAAGTTAGACAGGGAGGCAGTGGTGTCACGTGCTCGTCTCGGCGTCCGTCGTCGCTACCGCGACGATGTCCGCCTCGACTCGCGTAACCCTAAGATAGACAGGGTGGCGGTGTTGTCACGTGCTCGTCTCGGCGTCCGTCGTCGCTACAGCGATGACGTCCGCCTCGACTCGCTTAACCCTAAGTTAGACAGGGTGGCGGTGGTGTCACGTGCTCGTCTCGGCGTCCGTCGTAGCTACCGCGACGACGTCCGCCTCGACTCGCGTAACGCTAAGATATACAGGGTGGCGGTGGTGTCACGTGCTCGCCTCGGCGTCCGTCGTCGCTACAGCGACGACGTTCGGCTCGACTCGCGTAACGCTAAGATAGACAGGGTGGTGGTGGTGTCACGTGCTCATCTCGGCGTCCGTCGTCGCTACCACGACGACGTCCACCTCGACTCGCGTGACCCTAAGACAGGGTGGCAGCGGTGCCACGTGCTCGTCTCGGCGTCCGTCGTCGCTACCGCGAAGACGTCCCCCTCGACTTGCGTAACCCTAAGTTAGACAGGGTGGCAGTGGAGTCACGTGCTCGTCTCGACGTCCGCCTCAACTCCCGTAACCCTAAGTTAGACAGGGTGGCGGTGGTGTCACGTGCTCGTGTCAGCGTCCGTCGTCGCTACCGCGACGACGTCCACCTCGACTCGCTTAACCCTAAGTTAGACAGGGTGGCGGTGGTGTCACGTGCTCGTCTCGGCGTCCGTCGTCGCTACCGCGACGACGTGCGCCTCGACTCGCGTAACCCTAAGTTAGACAGGGTGGCCGTGGTGTCACGTGCTCGTCTCGGCGTCCGTCGTCGCTACCGCGACGACGTCCGCCTCGACTCGCGTAACCCTAAGTTAGCCAGGGTGGCAGTGTTGTCACGTGCTCGTCTCGGCGTCCGTCGTCGCTACCGCGACGACGTCCGCCTCGACTCACGTAACCCAAAGTTAGACAGGGTGGCAGTGGTGTCACGTGCTCGTCTCGGCGTCCGTCGTCACTACCGCGACGATGTCCGCCTCGACTCGCGTAACCCTAAGATAGACAGGGTGGCGGTGTTGTCACGTGCTCGTCTCGGCGTCCGTCGTCGCTACCGCGATGACGTCCGCCTCGACTCGCGTAACCCTAAGATAGACAGGGTGGTGGTGGTGTCACGTGCTCATCTCGGCGTCCGTCGTCGCTACCACGACGACGTCCGCCTCGACTCGCGTGACCCTAAGACAGGGTGGCAGCGGTGCCACGTGCTCGTCTCGGCGTCCGTCGTCGCTACCGTGAAGACGTCTTCCTCGACTCGCGTAACCCTAAGTTAGACAGGGTGGCAGTGGTGTCACGTGCTCGTCTCGACGTCCGCCTCAACTCGCGTAACCCTAAGTTAGACAGGGTGGCGGTGGTGTCACGTGCTCGTGTCGGCGTCCGTCGTCGCTACCGCGACGACGTCCACCTCGACTCGCTTAACCCTAAGTTAGACAGGGTGGCGGTGGTGTCACGTGCTCGTCTCGGCGTCTGTCATCGCTACCGCGACGACGTCCGCCTCGACCCGCGTTACCCTAAGTTAGACAGGGTGGCAGTGGTGTCACGTGCTCGTCTCGACGTCCGCCTCGACTCGCGTAACCCTAAGTTAGACAGGGTGGCGGTGGTGTCACGTGCTCGTCTCGGCGTCCGTCGTCGCTACCGCGACGACGTCCGTCTCGACTCGTTAACCCTAAGTTAAATAGGGTGGCGGTGAAGTCACGTGCTCGTCTCGGCGTCCATCATCGCTACCACGACGATGTCAGCCTCGACTCGCGTAACCCTAATTTAGACAGGGTGGCGGTGGTGTCACGTGCTCGTCTCGGCGTCCGTCGTCGCTACCGCGACGACGTCCGCCTCGACACGCGTAACCCTAAGTTAGACAGGGTGGCGGTGGTGTCACGTGCTCGTCTCGGCGTCCGTCGTCGCTACCGCGACGACGTCCGCCTCGACTCGCGTAACCCTAAGATAGCCAGGGTGGCAGTGGTGTCACGTGCTCGTCTAGGCGTCCGTCGTCGCTACCGCGACGACGTCCGCCTCGACTCACGTAACCCAAAGTTAGACAGGGTGGCAGTGGTGTCACGTGCTCGTCTCGGCGTCCGTCGTCACTACCGCGACGATGTCCGCCTCGACTCGCGTAACCCTAAGATAGACAGGGTGGCGGTGTTGTCACGTGCTCGTCTCGGCGTCCGTCGTCGCTACCGCGATGACGTCCGCCTCGACTCGCGTAACCCTAAGATAGACAGGGTGGTGGTGGTGTCACGTGCTCATCTCGGCGTCCGTCGTCGCTACCACGACGACGTCCGCCTCGACTCGCGTGACCCTAAGACAGGGTGGCAGCGGTGCCACGTGCTCGTCTCGGCGTCCGTCGTCGCTACCGTGAAGACGTCTTCCTCGACTCGCGTAACCCTAAGTTAGACAGGGTGGCAGTGGTGTCACGTGCTCGTCTCGACGTCCGCCTCAACTCGCGTAACCCTAAGTTAGACAGGGTGGCGGTGGTGTCACGTGCTCGTGTCGGCGTCCGTCGTCGCTACCGCGACGACGTCCACCTCGACTCGCTTAACCCTAAGTTAGACAGGGTGGCGGTGGTGTCACGTGCTCGTCTCGGCGTCTGTCATCGCTACCGCGACGACGTCCGCCTCGACCCGCGTTACCCTAAGTTAGACAGGGTGGCAGTGGTGTCACGTGCTCGTCTCGACGTCCGCCTCGACTCGCGTAACCCTAAGTTAGACAGGGTGGCGGTGGTGTCACGTGCTCGTCTCGGCGTCCGTCGTCGCTACCGCGACGACGTCCGTCTCGACTCGTTAACCCTAAGTTAAATAGGGTGGCGGTGAAGTCACGTGCTCGTCTCGGCGTCCATCATCGCTACCACGACGATGTCAGCCTCGACTCGCGTAACCCTAATTTAGACAGGGTGGCGGTGGTGTCACGTGCTCGTCTCGGCGTCCGTCGTCGCTACCGCGACGACGTCCGCCTCGACACGCGTAACCCTAAGTTAGACAGGGTGGCGGTGGTGTCACGTGCTCGTCTCGGCGTCCGTCGTCGCTACCGCGACGACGTCCGCCTCGACTCGCGTAACCCTAAGATAGCCAGGGTGGCAGTGGTGTCACGTGCTCGTCTAGGCGTCCGTCGTCGCTACCGCGACGACGTCCGCCTCGACTCGCGTAACCCTAGGATAAACAGGGTGGCGGTGGTGTCAAGTGCTCGTCTCGGCATCCGTCGTCGCTATCGCGACGACGTCCGCCTCGACTCGCATAACCCTAAGTTAGACAGGGTGGCGGTGGTGTCACGTGCTCGTCTCGGCGTCCGTCGTCGCTACCGCGACGACGTCCGCCTCGACTCGCGTAACCCTAAGTCAGACAGGGTGGCAGTGGTGTCACGTGCTCGTCTCGGCGTCCGTCGTCACTACCGCGACGACGTCTGCCTCGACTCGCGTAACCCTTAGTTAGCCAGGGTGGTAGTGTTGTCACGTCCTCGTCTCGGCGTCCGTCGTCGCTACCGCGACGACGTCCGCCTCGACTCGCGTAACCCTAAGTTAGACAGGGTGGCGGTGGTGTCACGTGCTCGTCTCGGCGTCCGTCGTCGCTACCGCGATGACGTCCGCCTCGACTCGCTTAACCCTAAGTTAGACAGGGTGGCGGTGGTGTCACGTGCTCGTCTCGGCGTCCGTCGTAGCTACCGCGACGACGTCCGCCTCAACTCGCATAACCCTAAGTTAGACAGGGTGGCGGTGGTGTCACGTGCTCGTGTCGGCGTCCGTCGTCGCTACCGCGACGACGTCCGCCTCGACTCGCTTAACCCTAAGTTAGACAGGGTGGCGGTGGTGTCACGTGCTCGTCTCGGCGTCCGTCGTCGCTACCGCGACGACGTGCGCCTCGACTCCCGTAACCCTAAGTTAGACAGGGTGGCCGTGGTGTCACGTGCTCGTCTTGGCGTCCGTCGTCGCTACCGCGACAACGTTCGCCTCGACTCGCGTAACCCTAAGTTAGCCAGGGTGGCAGTGTTGTCACGTGCTCGTCTCGGCGTCCGTCGTCGCTACCGCGACGACGTCCGCCTCGACTCACGTAACCCAAAGTTAGACAGGGTGGCAGTGGTGTCACGTGCTCGTCTCGGCGTCCGTCGTCGCTACCGCGATGACGTCCGCCTCGACTCGCGTAACCCTAAGATAGACAGGGTGGCGGTGTTGTCACGTGCTCGTCTCGGCGTCCGTCGTCGCTACCGCGATGACGTCCGCCTCGACTCGCGTAACCCTAAGATAGACAGGGTGGTGGTGGTGTCACGTGCTCATCTCGGCGTCCATCGTCGCTACCACGACGACGTCCACCTCGACTCGCGTGACCCTAAGACAGGGTGGATGCGGTGCCACGTGCTCGTCTCGGCGTCCGTCGTCGCTACCGCGAAGACGTCCCCCTCGACTTGCGTAACCCTAAGTTAGACAGGGTGGCAGTGGTGTCACGTGCTCGTCTCGATGTCCGCCTCAACTCGCGTAACCCTAAGTTAGACAGGGTGGCGGTGGTGTCACGTGCTCGTGTCGGCGTCCGTCGTCGCTACCGCGACGACCTCCGCCTCGACTCGCTTAACCCTAAGTTAGATAGGGTGGCGGTGGTGTCACGCGCTCGTCTCGGCGTCCGTCGTCGCTACCGCGACGACGTGCGCCTCGACTCGCGTAACCCTAAGTTAGACAGGGTGGCCGTGGTGTCACGTGCTCGTCTCGGCGTCCGTCGTCGCTACCGCGACGACGTCCGCCTCGACTCGCGTAACCCTAAGTTAGCCAGGGTGGCAGTGTTGTCACGTGCTCGTCTCGGCGTCCGTCGTCGCTACCGCGACGACGTCCGCCTCGACTCGCGTAACCCAAAGTTAGACAGGGTGGCAGTGGTGTCACGTGCTCGTCTCGGCGTCCGTCGTCGCTACCGCGATGACGTCCTCCTCGACTCACGTAACCCTAAGATAGACAGGGTGGCGGTGTTGTCACATGCTCGTCTCAGCGTCCGTCGTCGCTACCACGACGACGTCCACCTCGATTCGCGTGACCCTAAGACAGGGTGGCGGTGGTGTCACGTGCTCGTCTCGGCGTCTGTCATCGCTACCGCGACGACGTCCGCCTCGACCCGCGTTACCCTAAGTTAGACAGGGTGGCAGTGGTGTCACGTGCTCGTCTCGACGTCCGCCTCGACTCGCGTAACCCTAAGTTAGACAGGGTGGCGGTGGTGTCACGTGCTTGTCTCGGCGTCCGTCGTCGCTACCGCGACGACGTCCGTCTTGACTCGTTAACCCTAAGTTAAATAGGGTGGCGGTGACGTCACGTGCTCGTCTCGGCGTCCATCATCGCTACCACGACGATGTCAGCCTCGACTCGCGTAACCTTAATTTAGACAGGGTGGCGGTGGTGTCACATGCTCGTCTCGGCGTCCGTCGTCGCTACCGCGACGACGTCCGCCTCGACACGCGTAACCCTAAGTTAGACAGGGTGGCGGTGGTGTCACGTGCTCGTCTCGGCGTCCGTCGTCGCTACCGCGACGACGTCCGCCTCGACTCGCGTAACCCTAAGATAGCCAGGGTGGCAGTGGTGTCATGTGCTCGTCTAGGCGTCCGTCGTCGCTACCGCGACGACGTCCGCCTCGACTCGCGTAACCCTAGGATAAAAAGGGTGGCGGTGGTGTCACGTGCTCGTCTCGGCGTCCGTCGTCGCTATCGCGACGACGTCCGCCTCGACTCGCATAACCCTAAGTTAGACAGGGTGGCGGTGGTCTCACGTGCTCGTCTCGGCGTCCGTCGTCGCTACCGCGACGACGTCCGCCTCGACTCGCGTAACCCTAAGTCAGACAGGGTGGCAGTGGTGTCACGTGCTCGTCTCGGCGTCCGTCGTCGCTACCGCGACGACGTCTGCCTCGACTCGCGTAACCCTTAGTTAGCCAGGGTGGTAGTGTTGTGACGTCCTAGTATCGGCGTCCGTCGTCGCTACCGCGACGACGTCCGCCTCGACTCGCGTAACCCTAAGTTAGACAGGGAGGCAGTGGTGTCACGTGCTCGTCTCGGCGTCCGTCGTCGCTACCGCGACGATGTCCGCCTCGACTCGCGTAACCCTAAGATAGACAGGGTGGCGGTGTTGTCACGTGCTCGTCTCGGCATCCGTCGTCGCTACCGCGATGACGTCCGCCTCGACTCGCTTAACCCTAAGTTAGACAGGGTGGCGGTGGTGTCACGTGCTCGTCTCGGTGTCCGTCGTAGCTACCGCGACGACGTCCGCCTCGACTCGCGTAACGCTAAGATATACAGGGTGGCGGTGGTGTCACGTGCTCGCCTCGGCGTCCGTCGTCGCTAGAGCGACGACGTTCGGCTCGACTCGCGTAACGCTAAGATAGACAGGGTGGTGGTGGTGTCACGTGCTCATCTCGGCGTCCGTCGTCGCTACCACGACGACGTCCACCTCGACTCGCGTGACCCTAAGATAGGGTGGCAGCGGTGCCACGTGCTCGTCTCGGCGTCCGTCGTCGCTACCGCGAAGACGTCCCCCTCGACTTGCGTAACCCTAAGTTAGACAGGGTGGCAGTGGTGTCACGTGCTCGTCTCGACGTCCGCCTCAACTCGCGTAACCCTAAGTTAGACAGGGTGGCGGTGGTGTCACGTGCTCGTGTCGGCGTCCGTCGTCGCTACCGCGACGACGTCCGCCTCGACTCGCTTAACCCTAAGTTAGACAGGGTGGCGGTGGTGTCACGTGCTCGTCTCGGCGTCCGTCGTCGCTACCGCGACGACGTGCGACGACGTGCGCCTCGACTCGCGTAACCCTAAGTTAGACAGGGTGGCCGTGGTGTCACGTGCTCGTCTTGGTGTCCGTCGTCGCTACCGCGACGACGTTCGCCTCGACTCGCGTAACCCTAAGTTAGCCAGGGTGGCAGTGTTGTCACGTGCTCGTCTCGGCGTCCGTCGTCGCTACCGCGACGACGTCCGCCTCGACTCTCGTAACCCAAAGTTAGACAGGGTGGCAGTGGTGTCACGTGCTCGTCTCGGCGTCCGTCGTCACTACCGCAACGATGTCCGCCTCGACTCGCGTAACCCTAAGATAGACAGGGTGGCGGTGTTGTCACGTGCTCGTCTCGGCGTCCGTCGTCGCTACCGCGATGACGTCCGCCTCGACTCGCGTAACCCTAAGATAGACAGGGTGGTGGTGGTGTCACGTGCTCATCTCGGCGTCCGTCGTCCCTACCACGACGACGTCCACCTCGACTCGCGTGACCCTAAGACAGGGTGGCAGCGGTGCCACGTGCTCGTCTCGGCGTCCATCGTCGCTACCGCGAAGAGGTCTTCCTCGACTCGCGTAACCCTAAGTTAAACAGGATGGCAGTGGTGTCACGTGCTCGTCTCGACGTCCGCCTCAACTCGCGTAACCCTAAGTTAGACAGGGTGGCGGTGGTGTCACGTGCTCGTGTCGGCGTCCGTCGTCGCTACCGCGACGACGTCCGCCTCGACTCGCTTAACCCTAAGTTAGACAGGGTGGCGGTGGTGTCACGTGCTCGTCTCGGCGTCCGTCGTCGCTACCGCGACGACGTCCGCCTCGACTCGCGTAACCCTAAGATAGCCAGGGTGGCAGTGGTGTCACG
This sequence comes from Elymus sibiricus, assembly GCA_039707655.1. NCBI lineage: Eukaryota > Viridiplantae > Streptophyta > Magnoliopsida > Poales > Poaceae > Elymus > Elymus sibiricus. The sequence continues at coordinate 191,721,038 of CM077676.1, read as the reverse complement.
TGCTCGTCTAGGCGTCTGTCGTCGCTACCGCGACGACGTCCGCCTCGACTCGCGTAACCCTAGGATAAACAGGGTGGCGGTGGTGTCACGTGCTCGTCTCGGCGTCCGTCGTCGCTACCGCGACGACGTCCGCCTCGACTCGCGTAACCCTAAGTTAGACAGGGTGGCAGTGGTGTCACGTGCTCGTCTCGGCGTCCGTCGTCGCTACCGCGACGACGTCCGCCTCGACTCGCGTAACCCTAAGTTAGACAGGGTGGCAGTGGTGTCACGTGCTCGTCTCGGCGTCCGTCGTCGCTACCGCGACGACGTCCGCCTCGACTCGCTTAACCCTAAGTTAGACAGGGTGGCGGTGGTGTCACGTGCTCGTCTCGGCGTCCATCGTCGCTACCGCGACGACGTCCGCCTCGACTCGCGTAACCCTAAGATAGACAGGGTGGCGGTGTTGTCACGTGCTCGTCTCGGCGTCCGTCGTCGCTACCGCAAAGACGTCCGCCTCAACTCGCGTAACGCAAAGATATACAGGGTGGCGGTGGTGTCACGTGCTCGTCTCGGCGTCCGTCGTCGCTACCGCAAAGACGTCCGCCTCGACTCGCGTAACCCTAAGTTAGACAGGGTGGCAGTGGTGTCACGTGCTCGCCTCGACGTCCGCCTCGACTCGCTTAACCCTAAGTTAGACAGGGTGGCCGTGGTGTCACGTGCTCGTCTTGGCGTCCGTCGTCGCTACCGCGACGACGTTCGCCTCGACTCGCGTAACCCTAAGTTAGCCAGGGTGGCAGTGTTGTCACGTGCTCGTCTCGGCGTCCGTCGTCGCTACCGCGACGACGTCCGCCTCGACTCGCGTAACCCAAAGTTAGACAGGGTGGCAGTGGTGTCACGTGCTCGTCTCGGCGTCCGTCGTCACTACCGCAATGATGTCCGCCTCGACTCGCGTAACCCTAAGATAGACAGGGTGGCGGTGTTGTCACGTGCTCGTCTCGGCGTCCGTCGTCGCTACCGCGATGACGTCCGCCTCGACTCGCGTAACCCTAAGATAGACAGGGTGGTGGTGGTGTCACGTGCTCATCTCGGCGTCCGTCGTCGCTACCACGACGACGTCCACCTCGACTCGCGTGACCCTAAGACAGGGTGGCAGCGGTGCCACGTGCTCGTCTCGGCGTCCGTCGTCGCTACCGCGAAGACGTCTTCCTCGACTCGCGTAACCCTAAGTTAGACAGGGTGGCAGTGGTGTCACGTGCTCGTCTCGACGTCCGCCTCAACTCGCGTAACCCTAAGTTAGACAGGGTGGCGGTGGTGTCACGTGCTCGTGTCGGCGTCCGTCGTCGCTACCGCGACGACGTCCGCCTCGACTCGCTTAACCCTAAGTTAGACAGGGTGGCGGTGGTGTCACGTGGTCGTCTCGGCGTCTGTCATCGCTACCGCGACGACGTCCGCCTCGACTCGCGTAACCCTAAGTTAGACAGGGTGGCAGTGGTGTCACGTGCTCGTCTCGGCGTCCGTCGTCGCTACCGCGATGACGTCCGCCTCGACTCGCGTAACCCTAAGTTAGCCAGGGTGGCAGTGTTGTCACGTGCTCGTCTTGGCGTCCGTCGTCGCTACCGCGACGACGTCCGCCTCGACTCGCGTAACCCAAAGTTAGACAGGGTGGCAGTGGTGTCACCTGCTCGTCTCGGCGTCCGTCGTCACTACCGCGACGATGACCGCCTCGACTCGCGTAACCCTAAGATAGACAGGGTGGCGGTGGTGTCACGTGCTCGTCTTGGCGTCCGTCGTCGCTACCGCGACGACGTCCGCCTCGACTCGCGTAACCCTAAGATAGCCAGGGTGGCAGTGGTGTCACGTGCTCGTCTAGGCGTCTGTCGTCGCTACCGCGACGACGTCCGCCTCGACTCGCGTAACCCTAGGATAAACAGGGTGGCGGTGGTGTCACGTGCTCGTCTCGGCGTAACCATAAGATAGCCAGGGTGGCAGCGGTGTCACGTGCTCGTCTAGGCGTCTGTCATCGCTACCGCGACGACGTCCGCCTCGACTCGCGTAACCCTAGGATAAACAGGGTGGCGGTGGTGTCACGTGCTCGTCTCGGCGTCCGTCGTCGCTACCGCGACGACGTCCGCCTCGACTCGCATAACCCTAAGTTAGACAGGGTGGCGGTGGTGTCACGTGCTCGTCTCGGCGTCCGTCGTCGCTACCGCGACGACGTCCGCCTCGACTCGCGTAACCCTAAGTTAGACAGGGTGGCAGTGGTGTCACGTGCTCGTCTCGGCGTCCGTCGTCGCTACCGCAACGACGTCCGCCTCGACTCGCGTAACCCTAAGTTAGACAGGGTGGCAGTGGTGTCACGTGCTCGTCTCGGCGTCCGTCGTCGCTACCGCGACGACGTCCGCCTTGACTCGCGTAACCCTAAGATAGACAGGGTGGCGGTGTTGTCACGTGCTCGTCTCGGCGTCTGTCGTCGCTACCGCGACGACGTCCGCCTCGACTCGCTTAACCCTAAGTTAGACAGGGTGGCGGTGGTGTCACGTGCTCGTCTCGGCGTCCGTCGTCGCTACCGCGACGACGTCCGCCTCGACTCGTGTAACCCTAAGATAGACAGGGTGGCGGTGTTGTCACGTGCTCGTCTCGGCGTCCGTCGTCGCTACCGCAAAGACGTCCGCCTCGACTCGCGTAACGCAAAGATATACAGGGTGGCGGTGGTGTCACGTGCTCGTTTCGGCGTCCGTCGTCGCTACCGCGACGACGTTCGCCTCGACTCGCGTAACGCTAAGATAGATAGGGTGGCGGTGGTGTCACGTGCTCATCTCGGCGTCCGTCGTCGCTACCGCAAAGACGTCCGCCTCGACTCGCGTAACCCTAAGTTAGACAGGGTGGCAGTGGTGTCACGTGCTCGTCTCGACGTCCGCCTCGACTCGCTTAACCCTAAGTTAGACAGGGTGGCCGTGGTGTCACGTGCTCGTCTTGGTGTCCGTCGTCGCTACCGCGACGACGTTCGCCTCGACTCGCGTAACCCTAAGTTAGCCAGGGTGGCAGTGTTGTCACGTGCTCGTCTCGGCGTCCGTCGTCGCTACCGCGACGACGTCCGCCTCGACTCGCGTAACCCAAAGTTAGACAGGGTGGCAGTGGTGTCACGTGCTCGTCTCGGCGTCCGTCGTCACTACCGCAACGATGTCCGCCTCGACTCGCGTAACCCTAAGATAGACAGGGTGGTGGTGGTGTCACGTGCTCGTCTCGGCGTCCATCGTCGCTACCGCGATGACGTCCGCCTCGACTCGCGTAACCCTAAGATAGACAGGGTGGTGGTGGTGTCGCGTGCTCATCTCGGCGTCCGTCGTCGCTACCACGACGACGTCCACCTCGACTCGCGTGACCCTAACACAGGGTGGCAGCGGTGCCACGTGCTCGTCTCGGCGTCCGTCGTCGCTACCGCGAAGACGTCTTCCTCGACTCGCGTAGCCCTAAGTTAGACAGGGTGGCAGTGGTGTCACGTGCTCGTCTCGACGTCCGCCTCAACTCGCGTAACCCTAAGTTAGACAGGGTGGCGGTGTTGTCACGTGCTCGTCTCGGCGTCCGTCGTCGCTACCGCAAAGACGTCCGCCTCGACTCGCGTAACCCTAGGATAAACAGGGTGGCGGTGGTGTCACGTGCTCGTCTCGGCGTCCGTCGTCGCTACCGCGACGACGTCCGCCTCGACTCGCATAACCCTAAGTTAGACAGGGTGGCGGTGGTGTCACGTGCTCGTCTCGGCGTCCGTCGTCGCTACCGCGACGACGTCCGCCTCGACTCGCGTAACCCTAAGTTAGACAGGGTGGCAGTGGTGTCACGTGCTCGTCTCGGCGTCCGTCGTCGCTACCGCAACGACGTCCGCCTCGACTCGCGTAACCCTAAGTTAGACAGGGTGGCAGTGGTGTCACGTGCTCGTCTCGGCGTCCGTCGTCGCTACCGCGACGACGTCCGCCTTGACTCGCGTAACCCTAAGATAGACAGGGTGGCGGTGTTGTCACGTGCTCGTCTCGGCGTCTGTCGTCGCTACCGCGACGACGTCCGCCTCGACTCGCTTAACCCTAAGTTAGACAGGGTGGCGGTGGTGTCACGTGCTCGTCTCGGCGTCCGTCGTCGCTACCGCGACGACGTCCGCCTCGACTCGTGTAACCCTAAGATAGACAGGGTGGCGGTGTTGTCACGTGCTCGTCTCGGCGTCCGTCGTCGCTACCGCAAAGACGTCCGCCTCGACTCGCGTAACGCAAAGATATACAGGGTGGCGGTGGTGTCACGTGCTCGTTTCGGCGTCCGTCGTCGCTACCGCGACGACGTTCGCCTCGACTCGCGTAACGCTAAGATAGATAGGGTGGCGGTGGTGTCACGTGCTCATCTCGGCGTCCGTCGTCGCTACCGCAAAGACGTCCGCCTCGACTCGCGTAACCCTAAGTTAGACAGGGTGGCAGTGGTGTCACGTGCTCGTCTCGACGTCCGCCTCGACTCGCTTAACCCTAAGTTAGACAGGGTGGCCGTGGTGTCACGTGCTCGTCTTGGTGTCCGTCGTCGCTACCGCGACGACGTTCGCCTCGACTCGCGTAACCCTAAGTTAGCCAGGGTGGCAGTGTTGTCACGTGCTCGTCTCGGCGTCCGTCGTCGCTACCGCGACGACGTCCGCCTCGACTCGCGTAACCCAAAGTTAGACAGGGTGGCAGTGGTGTCACGTGCTCGTCTCGGCGTCCGTCGTCACTACCGCAACGATGTCCGCCTCGACTCGCGTAACCCTAAGATAGACAGGGTGGTGGTGGTGTCACGTGCTCGTCTCGGCGTCCGTCGTCGCTACCGCGATGACGTCCGCCTCGACTCGCGTAACCCTAAGATAGACAGGGTGGTGGTGGTGTCGCGTGCTCATCTCGGCGTCCGTCGTCGCTACCACGACGACGTCCACCTCGACTCGCGTGACCCTAACACAGGGTGGCAGCGGTGCCACGTGCTCGTCTCGGCGTCCGTCGTCGCTACCGCGAAGACGTCTTCCTCGACTCGCGTAGCCCTAAGTTAGACAGGGTGGCAGTGGTGTCACGTGCTCGTCTCGACGTCCGCCTCAACTCGCGTAACCCTAAGTTAGACAGGGTGGCGGTGGTGTCACGTGCTCGTGTCGGCGTCCGTCGTCGCTAACGCGACGACGTCCGCCTCGACTCGCTTAACCCTAAGTTAGACAGGGTGGCGGTGGTGTCACGTGGTCGTCTCGGCGTCTGTCATCGCTACCGCGACGACGTTCGCCTCGACTCGCGTAACCCTAAGTTAGACAGGGTGGCAGTGGTGTCACGTGCTCGTCTCGGCGTCCGTCGTCGCTACCGCGATGACGTCCGCCTCGACTCGCGTAACCCCAAGTTAGCCAGGGTGGCAGTGTTGTCACGTGCTCGTCTCGGCGTCCGTCGTCGCTACCGCGACGACGTCCGCCTCGACTCGCGTAACCCAAAGTTAGACAGGGTGGCAGTGGTGTCACCTGCTCGTCTCGGCGTCCGTCGTCACTACCGCGACGATGACCGCCTCGACTCGCGTAACCCTAAGATAGACAGGGTGGCGGTGGTGTCACATGCTCGTCTCGGCGTCCGTCGTCGCTACCGCGACGACGTCCGCCTCGACTCGCGTAACCCTAGGATAAACAGGGTGGCGGTGGTGTCACGTGCTCGTCTCGGCGTCCGTCGTCGCTACCGCGACGACGTCCGCCTCGACTCGCATAACCCTAAGTTAGACAGGGTGGCGGTGGTGTCACGTGCTCGTCTCGGCGTCCGTCGTCGCTACCGCGACGACGTCCGGCTCGACTCGCGTAACCCTAAGTTAGACAGGGTGGCAGTGGTGTCACGTGCTCGTCTCGGCGTCCGTCGTCGCTACCGCGACGACGTCCGCCTCGACTCGCATAACCCTAAGTTAGACAGGGTGGCAGTGGTGTCACGTGCTCGTCTCGGCGTCCGTCGTCGCTACCACGACGACGTCCGCCTTGACTCGCGTAACCCTAAGATAGACAGGGTGGCGGTGTTGTCACATGCTCGTCTCGGCGTCCGTCGTCGCTACCGCGACGACGTCCGCCTCGACTCGCTTAACCCTAAGTTAGACAGGGTGGCGGTGGTGTCACGTGCTCGTCTAGGCGTCTGTCGTCGCTACCGCGACGACGTCCGCCTCGACTCGCGTAACCCTAGGATAAACAGGGTGGCGGTGGTGTCACGTGCTCGTCTAGGCGTCTGTCGTCGCTACCGCGACGACGTCCGCCTCGACTCGCGTAACCCTAAGTTAGACAGGGTGGCAGTGGTGTCACGTGCTCGTCTCGGCGTCCGTCGTCGCTACCGCGACGACGTCCGCCTCGACTCGCGTAACCCTAAGTTAGACAGGGTGGCAGTGGTGTCACGTGCTCGTCTCGGCGTCCGTCGTCGCTACCGCGACGACGTCCGCCTGGACTCGCGTAACCCTAAGATAGACAGGGTGGCGGTGTTGTCACGTGCTCGTCTCGGCGTCCGTCGTCGCTACCGCGACGACGTCCGCCTCGACTCGCTTAACCCTAAGTTAGACAGGGTGGCGGTGGTGTCACGTGCTCGTCTCGGCGTCCGTCGTCGCTACCGCGACGACGTCCGCCTCGACTCGCGTAACCCTAAGATAGACAGGGTGGCGGTGTTGTCACGTGCTCGTCTCGGCGTCCGTCGTCGCTACCGCAAAGACGTCCGCCTCAACTCGCGTAACGCAAAGATATACAGGGTGGCGGTGGTGTCACGTGCTCGTCTCGGCGTCCGTCGTCGCTACCGCGACGACGTTCGCCTCGACTCGCGTAACGCTAAGATAGATAGGGTGGCGGTGGTGTCACGTGCTCATCTCGGCGTCCGTCGTCGCTACCGCAAAGACGTCCGCCTCGACTCGCGTAACCCTAAGTTAGACAGGGTGGCAGTGGTGTCACGTGCTCGTCTCGACGTCCGCCTCGACTCGCTTAACCCTAAGTTAGACAGGGTGGCCGTGGTGTCACGTGCCCGTCTTGGCGTCCGTCGTCGCTACCGCGACGACGTTCGCCTCGACTCGCGTAACCCTAAGTTAGCCAGGGTGGCAGTGTTGTCACGTGCTCGTCTCGGCGTCCGTCGTCGCTACCGCGACGACGTCCGCCTCGACTCGCGTAACCCAAAGTTAGACAGGGTGGCAGTGGTGTCACGTGCTCGTCTCGGCGTCCGTCGTCACTACCGCAACGATGTCCGCCTCAACTCAAGTAACCCTAAGATAGACAGGGTGGCGGTGTTGTCACGTGCTCGTCTCGGCGTCCGTCATCGCTACCGCGATGACGTCCGCCTCGACTCGCGTAACCCTAAGATAGACAGGGTGGTGGTGGTGTCACGTGCTCATCTCGGCATCCGTCGTCGCTACCACGACGACGTCCACCTCGACTCGCGTGACCCTAAGACAGGGTGGCAGCGGTGCCACGTGCTCGTCTCGGCGTCCGTCGTCGCTACCGCGAAGACGTCTTCCTCGACTCGCGTAACCCTAAGTTAGACAGGGTGGCAGTGGTGTCACGTGCTCGTCTCGACGTCCGCCTCAACTCCCGTAACCCTAAGTTAGACAGGGTGGCGGTGGTGTCACGTGCTCGTGTCGGCGTCCGTCGTCGCTACCGCGACGACGTCCGCCTCGACTCGCTTAACCCTAAGTTAGACAGGGTGGCAGTGGTGTCACGTGGTCGTCTCGGCGTCTGTCATCGCTACCGCGACGACGTTCGCCTCGACTCGCGTAACCCTAAGTTAGACAGGGTGGCAGTGGTGTCACGTGCTCGTCTCGGCGTCCGTCGTCGCTACCGCGATGACGTCCGCCTCGACTCGCGTAACCCTAAGTTAGCCAGGGTGGCAGTGTTGTCACGTGCTCGTCTCTGCGTCCGTCGTCGCTACCGCGACGACGTCCGCCTCGACTCGCGTAACCCAAAGTTAGACAGGGTGGCAGTGGTGTCACCTGCTCGTCTCGGCGTCCGTCGTCACTACCGCGACGATGACCGCCTCGACTCGCGTAACCCTAAGATAGACAGGGTGGCGGTGGTGTCACGTGCTCGTCTCGGCGTCCGTCGTCGCTACCGCGACGACGTCCGCCTCGACTCGCGTAACCCTAGGATAAACAGGGTGGCGGTGGTGTCACGTGCTGGTCTCGGCGTCCGTCGTCGCTACCGCGATGACGTCCGCCTCGACTCGCATAACCCTAAGTTAGACAGGGTGGCGGTGGTGTCACGTGCTCGTCTCGGCGTCCGTCGTCGCTACCGCGACGACGTCCGGCTCGACTCGCGTAACCCTAAGTAAGACAGGGTGGCAGTGGTGTCACGTGCTCGTCTCGGCGTCCGTCGTCGCTACCGCGACGACGTCCGCCTCGACTCGCATAACCCTAAGTTAGACAGGGTGGCAGTGGTGTCACGTGCTCGTCTCGGCGTCCGTCGTCGCTACCACGACGACGTCCGCCTTGACTCGCGTAACCCTAAGATAGACAGGGTGGCGGTGTTGTCACGTGCTCGTCTCGGCGTCCGTCGTCGCTACCGCGACGACGTCCGCCTCGACTCGCTTAACCCTAAGTTAGACAGGGTGGCGGTGGTGTCACGTGCTCGTCTAGGCGTCTGTCGTCGCTACCGCGACGACGTCCGCCTCGACTCGCGTAACCCTAGGATAAACAGGGTGGCGGTGGTGTCACGTGCTCGTCTCGGCGTCCGTCGTCGCTACCGCGACGACGTCCGCCTCGACTCGCGTAACCCTAAGTTAGACAGGGTGGCAGTGGTGTCACGTGCTCGTCTCGGCGTCCGTCGTCGCTACCGCGACGACGTCCGCCTCGACTCGCGTAACCCTAAGTTAGACAGGGTGGCAGTGGTGTCACGTGCTCGTCTCGGCGTCCGTCGTCGCTACCGCGACGACGTCCGCCTGGACTCGCGTAACCCTAAGATAGACAGGGTGGCAGTGTTGTCACGTGCTCGTCTCGGCGTCCGTCGTCGCTACCGCGACGACGTCCGCCTCGACTCGCTTAACCCTAAGTTAGACAGGGTGGCGGTGGTGTCACGTGCTCGTCTCGGCGTCCGTCGTCGCTACCGCGACGACGTCCGCCTCGACTCGCGTAACCCTAAGATAGACAGGGTGGCGGTGTTGTCACGTGCTCGTCTCGGCGTCCGTCGTCGCTACCGCAAAGACGTCCGCCTCAACTCGCGTAACGCAAAGATATACAGGGTGGCGGTGGTGTCACGTGCTCGTCTCGGCGTCCGTCGTCGCTACCGCGACGACGTTCGCCTCGACTCGCGTAACGCTAAGATAGATAGGGTGGCGGTGGTGTCACGTGCTCATCTCGGCGTCCGTCGTCGCTACCGCAAAGACGTCCGCCTCGACTCGCGTAACCCTAAGTTAGACAGGGTGGCAGTGGTGTCACGTGCTCGTCTCGACGTCCGCCTCGACTCGCTTAACCCTAAGTTAGACAGGGTGGCCGTGGTGTCACGTGCCCGTCTTGGCGTCCGTCGTCGCTACCGCGACGACTTTCGCCTCGACTCGCGTAACCCTAAGTTAGCCAGGGTGGCAGTGTTGTCACGTGCTCGTCTCGGCGTCCGTCGTCGCTACCGCGACGACGTCCGCCTCGACTCGCGTAACCCAAAGTTAGACAGGGTGGCAGTGGTGTCACGTGCTCGTCTCGGCGTCCGTCGTCACTACCGCAACGATGTCCGCCTCAACTCAAGTAACCCTAAGATAGACAGGGTGGCGGTGTTGTCACGTGCTCGTCTCGGCGTCCGTCATCGCTACCGCGATGACGTCCGCCTCGACTCGCGTAACCCTAAGATAGACAGGGTGGTGGTGGTGTCACGTGCTCATCTCGGCGTCCGTCGTCGCTACCACGACGACGTCCACCTCGACTCGCGTGACCCTAAGACAGGGTGGCAGCGGTGCCACGTGCTCGTCTCGGCGTCCGTCGTCGCTACCGCGAAGACGTCTTCCTCGACTCGCGTAACCCTAAGTTAGACAGGGTGGCAGTGGTGTCACGTGCTCGTCTCGACGTCCGCCTCAACTCCCGTAACCCTAAGTTAGACAGTGTGGCGGTGGTGTCACGTGCTCGTGTCGGCGTCCGTCGTCGCTACCGCGACGACGTCCGCCTCGACTCGCTTAACCCTAAGTTAGACAGGGTGGCGGTTCTGTCACGTGGTCGTCTCGGCGTCTGTCATCGCTACCGCGACGACGTCCGCCTCGACTCGCGTAACCCTAAGTTAGACAGGGTGGCAGTGGTGTCACGTGCTCGTCTCGGCGTCCGTCGTCGCTACCGCGATGACGTCTACCTCGACTCGCGTAAGCCTAAATTAGCCAGGGTGGCAGTGTTGTCACGTGCTCGTCTCGGCGTCCGTCGTCGCTACCGCGACGACGTCCGCCTCGACTCGCGTAACCCAAAGTTAGACAGGGTGGCAGTGGTGTCACCTGCTCGTCTCGGCGTCCGTCGTCACTACCGCGACGATGACCGCCTCGACTCGCGTAACCCTAAGATAGACAGGGTGGCGGTGGTGTCACGTGCTCGTCTCGGCGTCCGTCGTCGCTACCGCGACGACGTCCGCCTCGACTCGCGTAACCCTAAGATAGCCAGGGTGGCAGTGGTGTCACGTGCTCGTCTAGGCGTCTGTCGTCGCTACCGCGACGACGTCCGCCTCGACTCGCGTAACCCTAGGATAAACAGGGTGGCGGTGGTGTCACGTGCTCGTCTCGGCGTCCGTCGTCGCTACCGCGACGACGTCCGTCTCGACTCGCGTAACCCTAAGATAGCCAGGGTGGCAGTGGTGTCACGTGCTCGTCTAGGCGTCTGTCATCGCTACCGCGACGACGTCCGCCTCGACTCGCGTAACCCTAGGATAAACAGGGTGGCGGTGGTGTCACGTGCTCGTCTCGGCGTCCGTCGTCGCTACCGCGACGACGTCCGCCTCGACTCGCATAACCCTAAGTTAGACAGGGTGGCGGTGGTGTCACGTGCTCGTCTCGGCGTCCGTCGTCGCTACCGCGACGACGTCCGCCTCGACTCGCGTAACCCTAAGTTAGACAGGGTGGCAGTGGTGTCACGTGCTCGTCTCGGCGTCCGTCGTCGCTACCGCGACGACGTCCGCCTCGACTCGCGTAACCCTAAGTTAGACAGGGTGGCAGTGGTGTCACGTGCTCGTCTCGGCGTCCGTCGTCGCTACCGCGACGACGTCCGCATTGACTCGCGTAACCCTAAGATAGACAGGGTGGCGGTGTTGTCACGTGCTCGTCTCGGCGTCCGTCGTCGCTACCGCGACAACGTCCGCCTCGACTCGCTTAACCCTAAGTTAGACAGGGTGGCGGTGGTGTCACGTGCTCGTCTCGGCGTCCGTCGTCGCTACCGCGACGACGTCCGCCTCGACTCGTGTAACCCTAAGATAGACAGGGTGGCGGTGTTGTCACGTGCTCGTCTCGGCGTCCGTCGTCGCTACCGCAAAGACGTCCGCCTCGACTCGCGTAACGCAAAGATATACAGGGTGGCGGTGGTGTCACGTGCTCGTCTCGGCGTCCGTCGTCGCTACCGCGAAGACGTCTTCCTCGACTCGCGTAACCCTAAGTTAGACAGGGTGGCAGTGGTGTCACGTGCTCGTCTCGACGTCCGCCTCAACTCCCGTAACCCTAAGTTAGACAGGGTGGCGGTGGTGTCACGTGCTCGTGTCGGCGTCCGTCGTCGCTACCGCGACGACGTCCGCCTCGACTCGCTTAACCCTAAGTTAGACAGGGTGGCGGTGGTGTCACGTGGTCGTCTCGGCGTCTGTCATCGCTACCGCGACGACGTCCGCCTCGACTCGCGTAACCCTAAGTTAGCCAGGGTGGCAGTGTTGTCACGTGCTCGTCTCGGCGTCCGTCGTCGCTACCGCGACGACGTCCGCCTCGACTCGCGTAACCCAAAGTTAGACAGGGTGGCAGTGGTGTCACCTGCTCGTCTCGGCGTCCGTCGTCACTACCGCGACGATGACCGCCTCGACTCGCGTAACCCTAAGATAGACAGGGTGGCGGTGGTGTCACGTGCTCGTCTCGGCGTCCGTCGTCGCTACCGCGACGACGTCCGCCTCGACTCGCGTAACCCTAAGATAGCCAGGGTGGCAGTGGTGTCACGTGCTCGTCTAGGCGTCTGTCGTCGCTACCGCGACGACGTCCGCCTCGACTCGCGTAACCCTAGGATAAACAGGGTGGCGGTGGTGTCACGTGCTCGTCTCGGCGTCCGTCGTCGCTACCGCGACGACGTCCGCCTCGACTCGCATAACCCTAAGTTAGACAGGGTGGCGGTGGTGTCACGTGCTCGTCTCGGCGTCCGTCGTCGCTACCGCGACGACGTCCGGCTCGACTCGCGTAACCCTAAGTTAGACAGGGTGGCTGTGGTGTCACGTGCTCGTCTCGGCGTCCGTCGTAGCTACCGCGACGACGTCCGCCTCGACTCGCGTAACCCTAAGTTAGACAGGGTGGCAGTGGTGTCACGTGCTCGTCTCGGCGTCCGTCGTCGCTACCACGACGACGTCCGCCTTGACTCGCGTAACCCTAAGATAGACAGGGTGGCGGTGTTGTCACGTGCTCGTCTCGGCGTCCGTCGTCGCTACCGCGACGACGTCCGCCTCGACTCGCTTAACCCTAAGTTAGACAGGGTGGCGGTGGTGTCACGTGCTCGTCTAGGCGTCTGTCGTCGCTACCGCGACGACGTCCGCCTCGACTCGCGTAACCCTAGGATAAACAGGGTGGCGGTGGTGTCACGTGCTCGTCTCGGCGTCCGTCGTCGCTACCGCGACGACGTCCGCCTCGACTCGCGTAACCCTAAGTTAGACAGGGTGGCAGTGGTGTCACGTGCTCGTCTCGGCGTCCGTCGTCGCTACCGCGACGACGTCCGCCTCGACTCGCGTAACCCTAATTTAGACATGGTGGCAGTGGTGTCACGTGCTCGTCTCGGCGTCCGTCGTCGCTACCGCGACGACGTCCGCCTGGACTCGCGTAACCCTAAGATAGACAGGGTGGCGGTGTTGTCACGTGCTCGTCTCGGCGTCCGTCGTCGCTACCGCGACGACGTCTGCCTCGACTCGCTTAACCCTAAGTTAGACAGGGTGGCGGTGGTGTCACGTGCTCGTCTCGGCGTCCGTCGTCGCTACCGCGACGACGTCCGCCTCGACTCGCGTAACCCTAAGATAGACAGGGTGGCGGTGTTGTCACGTGCTCGTCTCGGCGTCCGTCATCGCTACCGCAAAGACGTCCGCCTCAACTCGCGTAACGCAAAGATATACAGGGTGGCGGTGGTGTCACGTGCTCGTCTCGGCGTCCGTCGTCGCTACCGCGACGACGTTCGCCTCGACTCGCGTAACGCTAAGATAGATAGGGTGGCGGTGGTGTCACGTGCTCATCTCGGCGTCCGTCGTCGCTACCGCAAAGACGTCCGCCTCGACTCGCGTAACCCTAAGTTAGACAGGGTGGTAGTGGTGTCACGTGCTCGTCTCGACGTCCGCCTCGACTCGCTTAACCCTAAGTTAGACAGGGTGGCCGTGGTGTCACGTGCTCGTCTTGGCGTCCGTCGTCGCTACCGCGACGACGTTCGCCTCGACTCGCGTAACCCTAAGTTAGCCAGGGTGGCAGTGTTGTCACGTGCTCGTCTCGGCGTCCGTCGTCGCTACCGCGACGACGTCCGCCTCGACTCGCGTAACCCAAAGTTAGACAGGGTGGCAGTGGTGTCACGTGCTCGTCTCGGCGTCCGTCGTCACTACCGCAACGATGTCCGCCTCGACTCGCGTAACCCTAAGATAGACAGGGTGGCGGTGTTGTCACGTGCTCGTCTCGGCGTCCGTCGTCGCTACCGCGATGACGTCCGCCTCGACTCACGTAACCCTAAGATAGACAGGGTGGTGGTGGTGTCACGTGCTCATCTCGGCGTCCGTCGTCGCTACCACGACGACGTCCACCTCGACTCGCGTGACCCTAAGACAGGGTGGCAGCGGTGCCACGTGCTCGTCTCGGCGTCCGTCGTCGCTACCGCGCAGACGTCTTCCTCGACTCGCGTAACCCTAAGTTAGACAGGGTGGCAGTGGTGTCACGTGCTCGTCTCGACGTCCGCCTCGACTCGCTTAATCCTAAGTTAGACAGGGTGGCGGTGGTGTCACGTGCTCGTCTAGGCGTCTGTCGTCGCTACCGCGACGACGTCCGCCTCGACTCGCGTAACCCTAGGATAAACAGGGTGGCGGTGGTGTCACGTGCTCGTCTCGGCGTCCGTCGTCGCTACCGCGACGACGTCCGCCTCGACTCGCGTAACCCTAAGTTAGACAGGGTGGCAGTGGTGTCACGTGCTCGTCTCGGCGTCCGTCGTCGCTACCGCGACGACGTCCGCCTCGACTCGCGTAACCCTAAGTTAGACAGGTTGGCAGTGGTGTCACGTGCTCGTCTCGGCGTCCGTCGTCGCTACCGCGACGACGTCCGCCTGGACTCACGTAACCCTAAGATAGACAGGGTGGCGGTGTTGTCACGTGCTCGTCTCGGCGTCCGTCGTCGCTACCGCGACGACGTCCGCCTCGACTCGCTTAACCCTAAGTTAGACAGGGTGGCGGTGGTGTCACGTGCTCGTCTCGGCGTCCGTCGTCGCTACCGCGACGACGTCCGCCTTGACTCGCGTAACCCTAAGATAGACAGGGTGGCGGTGTTGTCACGTGCTCGTCTCGGCGTCCGTCGTCGCTACCGCGACGACGTCCGCCTCGACTCGCTTAACCCTAAGTTAGACAGGGTGGCGGTGGTGTCACGTGCTCGTCTAGGCGTCTGTCGTCGCTACCGCGACGACGTCCGCCTCGACTCGCGTAACCCTAGGATAAACAGGGTGGCGGTGGTGTCACGTGCTCGTCTCGGCGTCCGTCGTCGCTACCGCGACGACGTCCGCCTCGACTCGCGTAACCCTAAGTTAGACAGGGTGGCAGTGGTGTCACGTGCACGTCTCGGCGTCCGTCGTCGCTACCGCGACGACGTCCGCCTCGACTCGCGTAACCCTAAGTTAGACAAGGTGGCAGTGGTGTCACGTGCTCGTCTCGGCGTCCGTCGTCGCTACCGCGACGACGTCCGCCTGGACTCGCGTAACCCTAAGATAGACAGGGTGGCGGTGTTGTCACGTGCTCGTCTCGGCGTCTGTCGTCGCTACCGCGACGACGTCCGCCTCGACTCGCTTAACCCTAAGTTAGACAGGGTGGCGGTGGTGTCACGTGCTCGTCTCGGCGTCCGTCGTCGCTACCGCGACGACGTCCGCCTCGACTCGCGTAACCCTAAGATAGACAGGGTGGCGGTGTTGTCACGTGCTCGTCTCGGCGTCCGTCATCGCTACCGCAAAGACGTCCGCCTCAACTCGCGTAACGCAAAGATATACAGGGTGGCGGTGGTGTCACGTGCTCGTCTCGGCGTCCGTCGTCGCTACCGCGACGACGTTCGCCTCGACTCGCGTAACGCTAAGATAGATAGGGTGGCGGTGGTGTCACGTGCTCATCTCGGCGTCCGTCGTCGCTACCGCAAAGACGTCCGCCTCGACTCGCGTAACCCTAAGTTAGACAGGGTGGTAGTGGTGTCACGTGCTCGTCTCGACGTCCGCCTCGACTCGCTTAACCCTAAGTTAGACAGGGTGGCCGTGGTGTCACGTGCTCGTCTTGGCGTCCGTCGTCGCTACCGCGACGACGTTCGCCTCGACTCGCGTAACCCTAAGTTAGCCAGGGTGGCAGTGTTGTCACGTGCTCGTCTCGGCGTCCGTCGTCGCTACCGCGACGACGTCCGCCTCGACTCGCGTAACCCAAAGTTAGACAGGGTGGCAGTGGTGTCACGTGCTCGTCTCGGCGTTCGTCGTCACTACCGCAACGATGTCCGCCTCGACTCGCGTAACCCTAAGATAGACAGGGTGGCGGTGTTGTCACGTGCTCGTCTCGGCGTCCGTCGTCGCTACCGCGATGACGTCCGCCTCGACTCGCGTAACCCTAAGATAGACAGGGTGGCAGTGGTGTCACGTGCTCGTCTAGGCGTCTGTCGTCGCTACCGCGACGACGTCCGCCTCGACTCGCGTAACCCTAGGATAAACAGGGTGGCGGTGGTGTCACGTGCTCGTCTCGGCGTCCGTCGTCGCTACCGCGACGACGTCCGCCTCGACTCGCATAACCCTAAGTTAGACAGGGTGGCGGTGGTGTCACGTGCTCGTCTCGGCGTCCGTCGTCGCTACCGCGACGACGTCCGGCTCGACTCGCGTAACCCTAAGTTAGACAGGGTGGCAGTGGTGTCACGTGCTCGTCTCGGCGTCCGTCGTCACTACCGCAACGATGTCCGCCTCGACTCGCGTAACCCTAAGATAGACAGGGTGGCGGTGTTGTCACGTGCTCGTCTCGGCGTCCGTCGTCGCTACCGCGATGACGTCCGCCTCGACTCACGTAACCCTAAGATAGACAGGGTGGTGGTGGTGTCACGTGCTCATCTCGGCGTCCGTCGTCGCTACCACGACGACGTCCACCTCGACTCGCGTGACCCTAAGACAGGGTGGCAGCGGTGCCACGTGCTCGTCTCGGCGTCCGTCGTCGCTACCGCGCAGACGTCTTCCTCGACTCGCGTAACCCTAAGTTAGACAGGGTGGCAGTGGTGTCACGTGCTCGTCTCGACGTCCGCCTCGACTCGCTTAATCCTAAGTTAGACAGGGTGGCGGTGGTGTCACGTGCTCGTCTAGGCGTCTGTCGTCGCTACCGCGACGACGTCCGCCTCGACTCGCGTAACCCTAGGATAAACAGGGTGGCGGTGGTGTCACGTGCTCGTCTCGGCGTCCGTCGTCGCTACCGCGACGACGTCCGCCTCGACTCGCGTAACCCTAAGTTAGACAGGGTGGCAGTGGTGTCACGTGCTCGTCTCGGCGTCCGTCGTCGCTACCGCGACGACGTCCGCCTCGACTCGCGTAACCCTAAGTTAGACAGGTTGGCAGTGGTGTCACGTGCTCGTCTCGGCGTCCGTCGTCGCTACCGCGACGACGTCCGCCTGGACTCACGTAACCCTAAGATAGACAGGGTGGCGGTGTTGTCACGTGCTCGTCTCGGCGTCCGTCGTCGCTACCGCGACGACGTCCGCCTCGACTCGCTTAACCCTAAGTTAGACAGGGTGGCGGTGGTGTCACGTGCTCGTCTCGGCGTCCGTCGTCGCTACCGCGACGACGTCCGCCTTGACTCGCGTAACCCTAAGATAGACAGGGTGGCGGTGTTGTCACGTGCTCGTCTCGGCGTCCGTCGTCGCTACCGCGACGACGTCCGCCTCGACTCGCTTAACCCTAAGTTAGACAGGGTGGCGGTGGTGTCACGTGCTCGTCTAGGCGTCTGTCGTCGCTACCGCGACGACGTCCGCCTCGACTCGCGTAACCCTAGGATAAACAGGGTGGCGGTGGTGTCACGTGCTCGTCTCGGCGTCCGTCGTCGCTACCGCGACGACGTCCGCCTCGACTCGCGTAACCCTAAGTTAGACAGGGTGGCAGTGGTGTCACGTGCACGTCTCGGCGTCCGTCGTCGCTACCGCGACGACGTCCGCCTCGACTCGCGTAACCCTAAGTTAGACAAGGTGGCAGTGGTGTCACGTGCTCGTCTCGGCGTCCGTCGTCGCTACCGCGACGACGTCCGCCTGGACTCGCGTAACCCTAAGATAGACAGGGTGGCGGTGTTGTCACGTGCTCGTCTCGGCGTCTGTCGTCGCTACCGCGACGACGTCCGCCTCGACTCGCTTAACCCTAAGTTAGACAGGGTGGCGGTGGTGTCACGTGCTCGTCTCGGCGTCCGTCGTCGCTACCGCGACGACGTCCGCCTCGACTCGCGTAACCCTAAGATAGACAGGGTGGCGGTGTTGTCACGTGCTCGTCTCGGCGTCTGTCATCGCTACCGCAAAGACGTCCGCCTCAACTCGCGTAACGCAAAGATATACAGGGTGGCGGTGGTGTCACGTGCTCGTCTCGGCGTCCGTCGTCGCTACCGCGACGACGTTCGCCTCGACTCGCGTAACGCTAAGATAGATAGGGTGGCGGTGGTGTCACGTGCTCATCTCGGCGTCCGTCGTCGCTACCGCAAAGACGTCCGCCTCGACTCGCGTAACCCTAAGTTAGACAGGGTGGTAGTGGTGTCACGTGCTCGTCTCGACGTCCGCCTCGACTCGCTTAACCCTAAGTTAGACAGGGTGGCCGTGGTGTCACGTGCTCGTCTTGGCGTCCGTCGTCGCTACCGCGACGACGTTCGCCTCGACTCGCGTAACCCTAAGTTAGCCAGGGTGGCAGTGTTGTCACGTGCTCGTCTCGGCGTCCGTCGTCGCTACCGCGACGACGTCCGCCTCGACTCGCGTAACCCAAAGTTAGACAGGGTGGCAGTGGTGTCACGTGCTCGTCTCGGCGTTCGTCGTCACTACCGCAACGATGTCCGCCTCGACTCGCGTAACCCTAAGATAGACAGGGTGGCGGTGTTGTCACGTGCTCGTCTCGGCGTCCGTCGTCGCTACCGCGATGACGTCCGCCTCGACTCGCGTAACCCTAAGATAGACAGGGTGGCAGTGGTGTCACGTGCTCGTCTAGGCGTCTGTCGTCGCTACCGCGACGACGTCCGCCTCGACTCGCGTAACCCTAGGATAAACAGGGTGGCGGTGGTGTCACGTGCTCGTCTCGGCGTCCGTCGTCGCTACCGCGACGACGTCCGCCTCGACTCGCATAACCCTAAGTTAGACAGGGTGGCGGTGGTGTCACGTGCTCGTCTCGGCGTCCGTCGTCGCTACCGCGACGACGTCCGGCTCGACTCGCGTAACCCTAAGTTAGACAGGGTGGCAGTGGTGTCACGTGCTCGTCTCGGCGTCCGTCGTAGCTACCGCGACGACGTCCGCCTCGACTCGCGTAACCCTAAGTTAGACAGGGTGGCAGTGGTGTCACGTGCTCGTCTCGGCGTCCGTCGTCGCTACCACGACGACGTCCGCCTTGACTCGCGTAACCCTAAGATAGACAGGGTGGCGGTGTTGTCACGTGCTCGTCTCGGCGTCCGTCGTCGCTACCGCGACGACGTCCGCCTCGACTCGCTTAACCCTAAGTTAGACAGGGTGGCGGTGGTGTCACGTGCTCGTCTAGGCGTCTGTCGTCGCTACCGCGACGACGTCCGCCTCGACTCGCGTAACCCTAGGATAAACAGGGTGGCGGTAGTGTCACGTGCTCGTCTCGGCGTCCGTCGTCGCTACCGCGACGACGTCCGCCTCGACTCGCGTAACCCTAAGTTAGACAGGGTGGCAGTGGTGTCACGTGCTCGTCTCGGCGTCCGTCGTCGCTACCGCGACGACGTCCGCCTCGACTCGCGTAACCCTAAGTTAGACATGGTGGCAGTGGTGTCACGTGCTCGTCTCGGCGTCCGTCGTCGCTACCGCGACGACGTCCGCCTGGACTCGCGTAACCCTAAGATAGACAGGGTGGCGGTGTTGTCACGTGCTCGTCTCGGCGTCCGTCGTCGCTACCGCGACGACGTCCGCCTCGACTCGCTTAACCCTAAGTTA
Source organism: Elymus sibiricus (assembly GCA_039707655.1). Classification (NCBI taxonomy): domain Eukaryota; kingdom Viridiplantae; phylum Streptophyta; class Magnoliopsida; order Poales; family Poaceae; genus Elymus; species Elymus sibiricus. The sequence goes on along the minus strand of CM077676.1, from coordinate 191,701,533 downwards.
GACAGGGTGGCGGTGGTGTCACGTGCTCGTCTCGGCGTCCGTCGTCGCTACCGCGACGACGTCCGCCTCGACTCGCGTAACCCTAAGATAGACAGGGTGGCGGTGTTGTCACGTGCTCGTCTCGGCGTCCGTCATCGCTACCGCAAAGACATCCGCCTCAACTCGCGTAACGCAAAGATATACAGGGTGGCGGTGGTGTCACGTGCTCGTCTCGGCGTCCGTCGTCGCTACCGCGACGACGTTCGCCTCGACTCGCGTAACGCTAAGATAGATAGGGTGGCGGTGGTGTCACGTGCTCATCTCGGCGTCCGTCGTCGCTACCGCAAAGACGTCCGCCTCGACTCGCGTAACCCTAAGTTAGACAGGGTGGTAGTGGTGTCACGTGCTCGTCTCGACGTCCGCCTCGACTCGCTTAACCCTAAGTTAGACAGGGTGGCCGTGGTGTCACGAGCTCGTCTTGGCGTCCGTCGTCGCTACCGCGATGACGTTCGCCTCGACTCGCGTAACCCTAAGTTAGCCAGGGTGGCAGTGTTGTCACGTGCTCGTCTCGGCGTCCGTCGTCGCTACCGCGACGACGTCCGCCTCGACTCGCGTAACCCAAAGTTAGACAGGGTGGCAGTGGTGTCACGTGCTCGTCTCGGCGTCAGTCGTCACTACCGCAACGATGTCCGCCTCGACTCGCGTAACCCTAAGATAGACAGGGTGGCGGTGTTGTCACGTGCTCGTCTCGGCGTCCGTCGTCGCTACCGCGATGACGTCCGCCTCGACTCGCGTAACCCTAAGATAGACAGGGTGGTGGTGGTGTCACGTGCTCATCTCGGCGTCCGTCGTCGCTACCACGACGACGTCCACCTCGACTCGCGTGACCCTAAGACAGGGTGGCAGCGGTGCCACGTGCTCGTCTCGGCGTCCGTCGTCGCTACCGCGCAGACGTCTTCCTCGACTCGCGTAACCCTAAGTTAGACAGGGTGGCAGTGGTGTCACGTGCTCGTCTCGACGTCCGCCTCAACTCCCGAAACCCTAAGTTAGACAGGGTGGCGGTGGTGTCACGTGCTCGTGTCGGCGTCCGTCGTCGCTACCGCGACGACGTCCGCCTCGACTCGCTTAACCCTAAGTTAGACAGGGTGGCGGTGGTGTCACGTGCTCGTCTAGGCGTCTGTCGTCGCTACCGCGACGACGTCCGCCTCGACTCGCGTAACCCTAGGATAAACAGGGTGGCGGTGGTGTCACGTGCTCGTCTCGGCGTCCGTCGTCGCTACCGCGACGACGTCCGCCTCGACTCGCGTAACCCTAAGTTAGACAGGGTGGCAGTGGTGTCACGTGCTCGTCTCGGCGTCCGTCGTCGCTACCGCGACGACGTCCGCCTCGACTCGCGTAACCCTAAGTTAGACAGGTTGGCAGTGGTGTCACGTGCTCGTCTCGGCGTCCGTCGTCGCTACCGCGACGACGTCCGCCTGGACTCACGTAACCCTAAGATAGACAGGGTGGCGGTGTTGTCACGTGCTCGTCTCGGCGTCCGTCGTCGCTACCGCGACGACGTCCGCCTCGACTCGCTTAACCCTAAGTTAGACAGGGTGGCGGTGGTGTCACGTGCTCATCTCGGCGTCCGTCGTCGCTACCGCGACGACGTCCGCCTTGACTCGCGTAACCCTAAGATAGACAGGGTGGCGGTGTTGTCACGTGCTCGTCTCGGCGTCCGTCGTTGCTACCGCGACGACGTCCGCCTCGACTCGCTTAACCCTAAGTTAGACAGGGTGGCGGTGGTGTCACGTGCTCGTCTAGGCGTCTGTCGTCGCTACCGCGACGACGTCCGCCTCGACTCGCTTAACCCTAGGATAAACAGGGTGGCGGTGGTGTCACGTGCTCGTCTTGGCGTCCGTCGTCGCTACCGCGACGACGTTCGCCTCGACTCGCGTAACCCTAAGTTAGCCAGGGTGGCAGTGTTGTCACGTGCTCGTCTCGGCGTCCGTCGTCGCTACCGCGACGACGTCCGCCTCGACTCGCGTAACCCAAAGTTAGACAGGGTGGCAGTGGTGTCACGTGCTCGTCTCGGCGTCCGTCGTCACTACCGCAACGATGTCCGCCTCGACTCGCGTAACCCTAAGATAGACAGGGTGGCGGTGTTGTCACGTGCTCGTCTCGGCGTCCGTCGTCGCTACCGCGATGACGTCCGCCTCGACTCGCGTAACCCTAAGATAGACAGGGTGGCAGTGGTGTCACGTGCTCGTCTAGGCGTCTGTCGTCGCTACCGCGACGACGTCCGCCTCGACTCGCGTAACCCTAGGATAAACAGGGTGGCGGTGGTGTCACGTGCTCGTCTCGGCGTCCGTCGTCGCTACCGCGACGACGTCCGCCTCGACTCGCATAACCCTAAGTTAGACAGGGTGGCGGTGGTGTCACGTGCTCGTCTCGGCGTCCGTCGTCGCTACCGCGACGACGTCCAGCTCGACTCGCGTAACCCTAAGTTAGACAGGGTGGCAGTGGTGTCACGTGCTCGTCTCGGCGTCCGTCGTAGCTACCGCGACGACGTCCGCCTCGACTCGCGTAACCCTAAGTTAGACAGGGTGGCAGTGGTGTCACGTGCTCGTCTCGGCGTCCGTCGTCGCTACCACGACGACGTCCGCCTTGACTCGCGTAACCCTAAGATAGACAGGGTGGCGGTGTTGTCACGTGCTCGTCTCGGCGTCCGTCGTCGCTACCGCGACGACGTCCGCCTCGACTCGCTTAACCCTAAGTTAGACAGGGTGGCGGTGGTGTCACGTGCTCGTCTAGGCGTCTGTCGTCGCTACCGCGACGACGTCCGCCTCGACTCGCGTAACCCTAGGATAAACAGGGTGGCGGTAGTGTCACGTGCTCGTCTCGGCGTCCGTCGTCGCTACCGCGACGACGTCCGCCTCGACTCGCGTAACCCTAAGTTAGACAGGGTGGCAGTGGTGTCACGTGCTCGTCTCGGCGTCCGTCGTCGCTACCGCGACGACGTCCGCCTCGACTCGCGTAACCCTAAGTTAGACATGGTGGCAGTGGTGTCACGTGCTCGTCTCGGCGTCCGTCGTCGCTACCGCGACGACGTCCGCCTGGACTCGCGTAACCCTAAGATAGACAGGGTGGCGGTGTTGTCACGTGCTCGTCTCGGCGTCCGTCGTCGCTACCGCGACGACGTCCGCCTCGACTCGCTTAACCCTAAGTTAGACAGGGTGGCGGTGGTGTCACGTGCTCGTCTCGGCGTCCGTCGTCGCTACCGCGACGACGTCCGCCTCGACTCGCGTAACCCTAAGATAGACAGGGTGGCGGTGTTGTCACGTGCTCGTCTCGGCGTCCGTCATCGCTACCGCAAAGACATCCGCCTCAACTCGCGTAACGCAAAGATATACAGGGTGGCGGTGGTGTCACGTGCTCGTCTCGGCGTCCGTCGTCGCTACCGCGACGACGTTCGCCTCGACTCGCGTAACGCTAAGATAGATAGGGTGGCGGTGGTGTCACGTGCTCATCTCGGCGTCCGTCGTCGCTACCGCAAAGACGTCCGCCTCGACTCGCGTAACCCTAAGTTAGACAGGGTGGTAGTGGTGTCACGTGCTCGTCTCGACGTCCGCCTCGACTCGCTTAACCCTAAGTTAGACAGGGTGGCCGTGGTGTCACGAGCTCGTCTTGGCGTCCGTCGTCGCTACCGCGACGACGTTCGCCTCGACTCGCGTAACCCTAAGTTAGCCAGGGTGGCAGTGTTGTCACGTGCTCGTCTCGGCGTCCGTCGTCGCTACCGCGACGACGTCCGCCTCGACTCGCGTAACCCAAAGTTAGACAGGGTGGCAGTGGTGTCACGTGCTCGTCTCGGCGTCCGTCGTCACTACCGCAACGATGTCCGCCTCGACTCGCGTAACCCTAAGATAGACAGGGTGGCGGTGTTGTCACGTGCTCGTCTCGGCGTCCGTCGTCGCTACCGCGATGACGTCCGCCTCGACTCGCGTAACCCTAAGATAGACAGGGTGGTGGTGGTGTCACGTGCTCATCTCGGCGTCCGTCGTCGCTACCACGACGACGTCCACCTCGACTCGCGTGACCCTAAGACAGGGTGGCAGCGGTGCCACGTGCTCGTCTCGGCGTCCGTCGTCGCTACCGCGCAGACGTCTTCCTCGACTCGCGTAACCCTAAGTTAGACAGGGTGGCAGTGGTGTCACGTGCTCGTCTCGACGTCCGCCTCAACTCCCGAAACCCTAAGTTAGACAGGGTGGCGGTGGTGTCACGTGCTCGTGTCGGCGTCCGTCGTCGCTACCGCGACGACGTCCGCCTCGACTCGCTTAACCCTAAGTTAGACAGGGTGGCGGTGGTGTCACGTGCTCGTCTAGGCGTCTGTCGTCGCTACCGCGACGACGTCCGCCTCGACTCGCGTAACCCTAGGATAAACAGGGTGGCGGTGGTGTCACGTGCTCGTCTCGGCGTCCGTCGTCGCTACCGCGACGACGTCCGCCTCGACTCGCGTAACCCTAAGTTAGACAGGGTGGCAGTGGTGTCACGTGCTCGTCTCGGCGTCCGTCGTCGCTACCGCGACGACGTCCGCCTCGACTCGCGTAACCCTAAGTTAGACAGGTTGGCAGTGGTGTCACGTGCTCGTCTCGGCGTCCGTCGTCGCTACCGCGACGACGTCCGCCTGGACTCACGTAACCCTAAGATAGACAGGGTGGCGGTGTTGTCACGTGCTCGTCTCGGCGTCCGTCGTCGCTACCGCGACGACGTCCGCCTCGACTCGCGTAACCCTAAGATAGACAGGGTGGCGGTGTTGTCACGTGCTCGTCTCGGCGTCCGTCATCGCTACCGCCAAGACGTCCGCCTCAACTCGCGTAACGCAAAGATATACAGGGTGGCGGTGGTGTCACGTGCTCGTCTCGGCGTCCGTCGTCGCTACCGCGACGACGTTCGCCTCGACTCGCGTAACGCTAAGATAGATAGGGTGGCGGTGGTGTCACGTGCTCATCTCGGCGTCCGTCGTCGCTACCGCAAAGACGTCCGCCTCGACTCGCGTAACCCTAAGTTAGACAGGGTGGTAGTGGTGTCACGTGCTCGTCTCGACGTCCGCCTCGACTCGCTTAACCCTAAGTTAGACAGGGTGGCCGTGGTGTCACGTGCTCGTCTTGGCGTCCGTCGTCGCTACCGCGACGACGTTCGCCTCGACTCGCGTAACCCTAAGTTAGCCAGGGTGGCAGTGTTGTCACGTGCTCGTCTCGGCGTCCGTCGTCGCTACCGCGACGACGTCCGCCTCGACTCGCGTAACCCAAAGTTAGACAGGGTGGCAGTGGTGTCACGTGCTCGTCTCGGCGTCCGTCGTCACTACCGCAACGATGTCCGCCTCGACTCGCGTAACCCTAAGATAGACAGGGTGGCGGTGTTGTCACGTGCTCGTCTCGGCGTCCGTCGTCGCTACCGCGATGACGTCCGCCTCGACTCGCGTAACCCTAAGATAGACAGGGTGGTGGTGGTGTCACGTGCTCATCTCGGCGTCCGTCGTCGCTACCACGACGACGTCCACCTCGACTCGCGTGACCCTAAGACAGGGTGGCAGCGGTGCCACGTGCTCGTCTCGGCGTCCGTCGTCGCTACCGCGCAGACGTCTTCCTCGACTCGCGTAACCCTAAGTTAGACAGGGTGGCAGTGGTGTCACGTGCTCGTCTCGACGTCCGCCTCAACTCCCGTAACCCTAAGTTAGACAGGGTGGCGGTGGTGTCACGTGCTCGTGTCGGCGTCCGTCGTCGCTACCGCGACGACGTCCGCCTCGACTCGCTTAACCCTAAGTTAGACAGGGTGGCGGTGGTGTCACGTGCTCGTCTAGGCGTCTGTCGTCGCTACCGCGACGACGTCCGCCTCGACTCGCGTAACCCTAGGATAAACAGGGTGGCGGTGGTGTCACGTGCTCGTCTCGACGTCTGCCTCGACTCGCGTAACCCTAAGTTAGAAAGGGTGGCAGTGGTGTCACGTGCTCGTCTCGGCGTCCGTCGTCGCTACCGCGACGACGTCCGCCTCGACTCGCGTAACCCTAAGTTAGACAGGTTGGCAGTGGTGTCACGTGCTCGTCTCGGCGTCCGTCGTCGCTACCGCGACGACGTCCGCCTGGACTCGCGTAACCCTAAGATTGACAGGGTGGCGGTGTTGTCACGTGCTCGTCTCGGCGTCCGTCGTCGCTACCGCGACGACGTCCGCCTCGACTCGCTTAACCCTAAGTTAGACAGGGTGGCGGTGGTGTCACGTGCTCGTCTCGGCGTCCGTCGTCGCTACCGCGACGACGTCCGCCTCGACTCACGTAACCCTAAGATAGACAGGGTGGCGGTGTTGTCACGTGCTCGTCTCGGCGTCCGTCATCGCTACCGCAAAGACGTCCGCCTCAACTCGCGTAACGCAAAGATATACAGGGTGGCGGTGCTGTCACGTGCTCGTCTCGGCGTCCGTCGTCGCTACCGCGACGACGTTCGCCTCGACTCGCGTAACGCTAAGATAGATAGGGTGGCGGTGGTGTCACGTGCTCATCTCGGCGTCCGTCGTCGCTACCGCAAAGACGTCCACATCGACTCGCGTAACCCTAAGTTAGACAGGGTGGCAGTGGTGTCACGTGCTCGTCTCGACGTCCGCCTCGACTCGCTTAACCCTAAGTTAGACAGGGTGGCCGTGGTGTCACGTGCTCGTCTTGGCGTCCGTCGTCGCTACCGCGACGACGTTCGCCTCGACTCGCGTAACCCTAAGTTAGCCAGGGTGGCAGTGTTGTCACGTGCTCGTCTCGGCGTCCGTCGTCGCTACCGCGACCACGTCCGCCTCGACTCGCGTAACCCAAAGTTAGACAGGGTGGCAGTGGTGTCACGTGCTCGTCTCGGCGTCCGTCGTCACTACCGCAACGATGTCCGCCTCGACTCGCGTAACCCTAAGATAGACAGGGTGGCGGTGTTGTCACGTGCTCGTCTCGGCGTCCGTCGTCGCTACCGCGATGACGTCCGCCTCGACTCGCGTAACCCTAAGATAGACAGGGTGGTGGTGGTGTCACGTGCTCATCTCGGCGTCCGTCGTCGCTACCACGACGACGTCCACCTCGACTCGCGTGACCCTAAGACAGGGTGGCAGCGGTGCCACGTGCTCATCTCGGCGTCCGTCGTCGCTACCGCGCAGACGTCTTCCTCGACTCGCGTAACCCTAAGTTAGACAGGGTGGCAGTGGTGTCACGTGCTCGTCTCGGCGTCCGTCGTCGCTACCGCGACGACGTCTGCCTCGACTCGCGTAACCCTAAGTTAGACAGGGTGGCAGTGGTGTCACGTGCTCGTCTCGGCGTCCGTCGTCGCTACCGCGACGACGTCCGCCTGGACTCGCGTAACCCTAAGATAGACAGGGTGGCGGTGTTGTCACGTGCTCGTCTCGGCGTCCGTCGTCGCTACCGCGACGACGTCCGCCTCGACTCGCTTAACCCTAAGTTAGACAGGGTGGCGGTGGTGTCACGTGCTCGTCTCGGCGTCCGTCGTCGCTACCGCGACGACGTCCGCCTCGACTCGCGTAACCCTAAGATAGACAGGGTGGCGGTGTTGTCACGTGCTCGTCTCGGCGTCCGTCATCGCTACCGCAAAGACGTCCGCCTCAACTCGCGTAACGCAAAGATATACAGGGTGGCGGTGGTGTCACGTGCTCGTCTCGGCGTCCGTCGTCGCTACCGCGACGACGTTCGCCTCGACTCGCGTAACGCTAAGATAGATAGGGTGGCGGTGGTGTCACGTGCTCATCTCGGCGTCCGTCGTCGCTACCGCAAAGACGTCCGCCTCGACTCGCGTAACCCTAAGTTAGACAGGGTGGTAGTGGTGTCACGTGCTCGTCTCGACGTCCGCCTCGACTCGCTTAACCCTAAGTTAGACAGGGTGGCCGTGGTGTCACGTGCTCGTCTTGGCGTCCGTCGTCGCTACCACGACGACGTTCGCCTCGACTCGCGTAACCCTAAGTTAGCCAGGGTGGCAGTGTTGTCACGTGCTCGTCTCGGCGTCCGTCGTCGCTACCGCGACGATGTCCGCCTCGACTCGCGTAACCCAAAGTTAGACAGGGTGGCAGTGGTGTCACGTGCTCGTCTCGGCGTCCGTCGTCACTACCGCAACGATGTCCGCCTCGACTCGCGTAACCCTAAGATAGACAGGGTGGCGGTGTTGTCACGTGCTCGTCTCGGCGTCCGTCGTCGCTACCGCGATGACGTCCGCCTCGACTCGCGTAACCCTAAGATAGACAGGGTGGTGGTGGTGTCACGTGCTCATCTCGGCGTCCGTCGTCGCTACCACGACGACGTCCACCTCGACTCGCGTGACCCTAAGACAGGGTGGCAGCGGTGCCACGTGCTCGTCTCGGCGTCCGTCGTCGCTACCGCGCAGACGTCTTCCTCGACTCGCGTAACCCTAAGTTAGACAGGGTGGCAGTGGTGTCACGTGCTCGTCTCGACGTCCGCCTCAACTCCCGTAACCCTAAGTTAGACAGGGTGGCGGTGGTGTCACGTGCTCGTGTCGGCGTCCGTCGTCGCTACCGCGACGACGTCCGCCTCGACTCGCTTAACCCTAAGTTAGACAGGGTGGCGGTGGTGTCACGTGCTCGTCTAGGCGTCTGTCGTCGCTACCGCGACGACGTCCGCCTCGACTCGCGTAACCCTAGGATAAACAGGGTGGCGGTGGTGTCACGTGCTCGTCTCGGCGTCCGTCGTCGCTACCGCGACGACGTCCGCCTCGACTCGCGTAACCCTAAGTTAGACAGGGTGGCAGTGGTGTCACGTGCTCGTCTCGGCGTCCGTCGTCGCTACCGCGACGACGTCCGCCTCGACTCGCGTAACCCTAAGTTAGACAGGTTGGCAGTGGTGTCACGTGCTCGTCTCGGCGTCCGTCGTCGCTACCGCGACGACGTCCGCCTGGACTCACGTAACCCTAAGATAGACAGGGTGGCGGTGTTGTCACGTGCTCGTCTCGGCGTCCGTCGTCGCTACCGCGACGACGTCCGCCTCGACTCGCTTAACCCTAAGTTAGACAGGGTGGCGGTGGTGTCACGTGCTCATCTCGGCGTCCGTCGTCGCTACCGCGACGACGTCCGCCTTGACTCGCGTAACCCTAAGATAGACAGGGTGGCGGTGTTGTCACGTGCTCGTCTCGGCGTCCGTCGTCGCTACCGCGACGACGTCCGCCTCGACTCGCTTAACCCTAAGTTAGACAGGGTGGCGGTGGTGTCACGTGCTCGTCTAGGCGTCTGTCGTCGCTACCGCGACGACGTCCGCCTCGACTCGCGTAACCCTAGGATAAACAGGGTGGCGGTGGTGTCACGTGCTCGTCTCGGCGTCCGTCGTCGCTACCGCGACGACGTCCGCCTCGACTCGCGTAACCCTAAGTTAGACAGGGTGGCAGTGGTGTCACGTGCTCGTCTCGGCGTCCGTCGTCGCTACCGCGACGACGTCCGCCTCGACTCGCGTAACCCTAAGTTAGACAGGGTGGCAGTGGTGTCACGTGCTCGTCTCGGCGTCCGTCGTCGCTACCGCGACGACGTCCGCCTGGACTCGCGTAACCCTAAGATAGACAGGGTGGCGGTGTTGTCACGTGCTCGTCTCGGCGTCCGTCGTCGCTACCGCGACGACGTCCGCCTCGACTCGCTTAACCCTAAGTTAGACAGAGTGGCGGTGGTGTCACGTGCTCGTCTCGGCGTCCGTCGTCGCTACCGCGACGACGTCCGCCTCGACTCGCGTAACCCTAAGATAGACAGGGTGGCGGTGTTGTCACGTGCTCGTCTCGGCGTCCGTCATCGCTACCGCAAAGACGTCCGCCTCAACTCGCGTAACGCAAAGATATACAGGGTGGCGGTGGTGTCACGTGCTCGTCTCGGCGTCCGTCGTCGCTACCGCGACGACGTTCGCCTCGACTCGCGTAACGCTAAGATAGATAGGGTGGCGGTGGTGTCACGTGCTCATCTCGGCGTCCGTCGTCGCTACCGCAAAGACGTCCGCCTCGACTCGCGTAACCCTAAGTTAGACAGGGTGGTAGTGGTGTCACGTGCTCGTCTCGACGTCCGCCTCGACTCGCTTAACCCTAAGTTAGACAGGGTGGCCGTGGTGTCACGTGCTCGTCTTGGCGTCCGTCGTCGCTACCGCGACGACGTTCGCCTCGACTCGCGTAACCCTAAGTTAGCCAGGGTGGCAGTGTTGTCACGTGCTCGTCTCGGCGTCCGTCGTCGCTACCGCGACGACGTCCGCCTCGACTCGCGTAACCCAAAGTTAGACAGGGTGGCAGTGGTGTCACGTGCTCGTCTCGGCGTCCGTCGTCACTACCGCAACGATGTCCGCCTCGACTCGCGTAACCCTAAGATAGACAGGGTGGCGGTGTTGTCACGTGCTCGTCTCGGCGTCCGTCGTCGCTACCGCGATGACGTCCGCCTCGACTCGCGTAACCCTAAGTTAGACAGGGTGGCGGTGGTGTCACGTGCTCGTCTAGGCGTCTGTCGTCGCTACCGCGACGACGTCCGCCTCGACTCGCGTAACCCTAGGATAAACAGGGTGGCGGTGGTGTCACGTGCTCGTCTCGGCGTCCGTCGTCGCTACCGCGACGACGTCCGCCTCGACTCGCGTAACCCTAAGTTAGACAGGGTGGCAGTGGTGTCACGTGCTCGTCTCGGCGTCCGTCGTCGCTACCGCGACGACGTCCGCCTCGACTCGCGTAACCCTAAGTTAGACAGGGTGGCAGTGGTGTCACGTGCTCGTCTCGGCGTCCGTCGTCGCTACCGCGACGACGTCCGCCTGGACTCGCGTAACCCTAAGATAGACAGGGTGGCGGTGTTGTCACGTGCTCGTCTCGGCGTCCGTCGTCGCTACCGCGACGACGTCCGCCTCGACTCGCTTAACCCTAAGTTAGACAGAGTGGCGGTGGTGTCACGTGCTCGTCTCGGCGTCCGTCGTCGCTACCGCGACGACGTCCGCCTCGACTCGCGTAACCCTAAGATAGACAGGGTGGCGGTGTTGTCACGTGCTCGTCTCGGCGTCCGTCATCGCTACCGCAAAGACGTCCGCCTCAACTCGCGTAACGCAAAGATATACAGGGTGGCGGTGGTGTCACGTGCTCGTCTCGGCGTCCGTCGTCGCTACCGCGACGACGTTCGCCTCGACTCGCGTAACGCTAAGATAGATAGGGTGGCGGTGGTGTCACGTGCTCATCTCGGCGTCCGTCGTCGCTACCGCAAAGACGTCCGCCTCGACTCGCGTAACCCTAAGTTAGACAGGGTGGTAGTGGTGTCACGTGCTCGTCTCGACGTCCGCCTCGACTCGCTTAACCCTAAGTTAGACAGGGTGGCCGTGGTGTCACGTGCTCGTCTTGGCGTCCGTCGTCGCTACCGCGACGACGTTCGCCTCGACTCGCGTAACCCTAAGTTAGCCAGGGTGGCAGTGTTGTCACGTGCTCGTCTCGGCGTCCGTCGTCGCTACCGCGACGACGTCCGCCTCGACTCGCGTAACCCAAAGTTAGACAGGGTGGCAGTGGTGTCACGTGCTCGTCTCGGCGTCCGTCGTCACTACCGCAACGATGTCCGCCTCGACTCGCGTAACCCTAAGATAGACAGGGTGGCGGTGTTGTCACGTGCTCGTCTCGGCGTCCGTCGTCGCTACCGCGATGACGTCCGCCTCGACTCGCGTAACCCTAAGATAGACAGGGTGGTGGTGGTGTCACGTGCTCATCTCGGCGTCCGTCGTCGCTACCACGACGACGTCCACCTCGACTCGCGTGACCCTAAGACAGGGTGGCAGCGGTGCCACGTGCTCGTCTCGGCGTCCGTCGTCGCTACCGCGCAGACGTCTTCCTCGACTCGCGTAACCCTAAGTTAGACAGGGTGGCAGTGGGGTCACGTGCTCGTCTCGACGTCCGCCTCAACTCCCGTAACCCTAAGTTAGACAGGGTGGCGGTGGTGTCACGTGCTCGTGTCGGCGTCCGGCGTCGCTACCGCGACGACGTCCGCCTCGACTCGCTTAACCCTAAGTTAGACAGGGTGGCGGTGGTGTCACGTGCTCGTCTAGGCGTCTGTCGTCGCTACCGCGACGACGTCCGCCTCGACTCGCGTAACCCTAGGATAAACAGGGTGGCGGTGGTGTCACGTGCTCGTCTCGGCGTCCGTCGTCGCTACCGCGACGACGTCCGCCTCGACTCGCGTAACCCTAAGTTAGACAGGGTGGCAGTGGTGTCACGTGCTCGTCTCGGCGTCCGTCGTCGCTACCGCGACGACGTCCGCCTCGACTCGCGTAACCCTAAGTTAGACAGGTTGGCAGTGGTGTCACGTGCTCGTCTCGGCGTCCGTCGTCGCTACCGCGACGACGTCCGCCTGGACTCACGTAACCCTAAGATAGACAGGGTGGCGGTGTTGTCACGTGCTCGTCTCGGCGTCCGTCGTCGCTACCGCGACGACGTCCGCCTCGACTCACGTAACCCTAAGATAGACAGGGTGGCGGTGTTGTCACGTGCTCGTCTCGGCGTCCGTCATCGCTACCGCAAAGACGTCCGCCTCAACTCGCGTAACGCAAAGATATACAGGGTGGCGGTGGTGTCACGTGCTCGTCTCGGCGTCCGTCGTCGCTACCGCGACGACGTTCGCCTCGACTCGCGTAACGCTAAGATAGATAGGGTGGCGGTGGTGTCACGTGCTCATCTCGGCGTCCGTCGTCGCTACCGCAAAGACGTCCGCCTCGACTCGCGTAACCCTAAGTTAGACAGGGTGGTAGTGGTGTCACGTGCTCGTCTCGACGTCCGCCTCGACTCGCTTAACCCTAAGTTAGACAGGGTGGCCGTGGTGTCACGTGCTCGTCTTGGCGTCCGTCGTCGCTACCGCGACGACGTTCGCCTCGACTCGCGTAACCCTAAGTTAGCCAGGGTGGCAGTGTTGTCACGTGCTCGTCTCGGCGTCCGTCGTCGCTACCGCGACGACGTCCGCCTCGACTCGCGTAACCCAAAGTTAGACAGGGTGGCAGTGGTGTCACGTGCTCGTCTCGGCGTCCGTCGTCACTACCGCAACGATGTCCGCCTCGACTCGCGTAACCCTAAGATAGACAGGGTGGCGGTGTTGTCACGTGCTCGTCTCGGCGTCCGTCGTCGCTACCGCGATGACGTCCGCCTCGACTCGCGTAACCCTAAGATAGACAGGGTGGTGGTGGTGTCACGTGCTCATCTCGGCGTCCGTCGTCGCTACCACGACGACGTCCACCTCGACTCGCGTGACCCTAAGACAGGGTGGCAGCGGTGCCACGTGCTCGTCTCGGCGTCCGTCGTCGCTACCGCGCAGACGTCTTCCTCGACTCGCGTAACCCTAAGTTAGACAGGGTGGCAGTGGGGTCACGTGCTCGTCTCGACGTCCGCCTCAACTCCCGTAACCCTAAGTTAGACAGGGTGGCGGTGGTGTCACGTGCTCGTGTCGGCGTCCGTCGTCGCTACCGCGATGACGTCCGCCTCGACTCGCTTAACCCTAAGTTAGACAGGGTGGCGGTGGTGTCACGTGCTCGTCTAGGCGTCTGTCGTCGCTACCGCGACGACGTCCGCCTCGACTCGCGTAACCCTAGGATAAACAGGGTGGCGGTGGTGTCACGTGCTCGTCTCGGCGTCCGTCGTCGCTACCGCGACGACGTCCGCCTCGACTCGCGTAACCCTAAGTTAGACAGGGTGGCAGTGGTGTCACGTGCTCGTCTCGGCGTCCGTCGTCGCTACCGCGACGACGTCCGCCTCGACTCGCGTAACCCTAAGTTAGACAGGTTGGCAGTGGTGTCACGTGCTCGTCTCGGCGTCCGTCGTCGCTACCGCGACGACGTCCGCCTGGACTCACGTAACCCTAAGATAGACAGGGTGGCGGTGTTGTCACGTGCTCGTCTCGGCGTCCGTCGTCGCTACCGCGACGACGTCCGCCTCGACTCACGTAACCCTAAGATAGACAGGGTGGCGGTGTTGTCACGTGCTCGTCTCGGCGTCCGTCATCGCTACCGCAAAGACGTCCGCCTCAACTCGCGTAACGCAAAGATATACAGGGTGGCGGTGGTGTCACGTGCTCGTCTCGGCGTCCGTCGTCGCTACCGCGACGACGTTCGCCTCGACTCGCGTAACGCTAAGATAGATAGGGTGGCGGTGGTGTCACGTGCTCATCTCGGCGTCCGTCGTCGCTACCGCAAAGACGTCCACCTCGACTCGCGTAACCCTAAGTTAGACAGGGTGGCAGTGGTGTCACGTGCTCGTCTCGACGTCCGCCTCGACTCGCTTAACCCTAAGTTAGATAGGGTGGCCGTGGTGTCACGTGCTCGTCTTGGCGTCCGTCGTCGCTACCGCGACGACGTTCGCCTCGACTCGCGTAACCCTAAGTTAGCCAGGGTGGCAGTGTTGTCACGTGCTCGTCTCGGCGTCCGTCGTCGCTACCGCGACCACGTCCGCCTCGACTCGCGTAACCCAAAGTTAGACAGGGTGGCAGTGGTGTCACGTGCTCGTCTCGGCGTCCGTCGTCACTACCGCAACGATGTCCGCCTCGACTCGCGTAACCCTATGATAGACAGGGTGGCGGTGTTGTCACATGCTCGTCTCGGCGTCCGTCGTCGCTACCGCGATGACGTCCGCCTCGACTCGCGTAACCCTAAGATAGACAGGGTGGTGGTGGTGTCACGTGCTCATCTCGGCGTCCGTCGTCGCTACCACGACGACGTCCACCTCGACTCGCGTGACCCTAAGACAGGGTGGCAGCGGTGCCACGTGCTCGTCTCGGCGTCCGTCGTCGCTACCACGCAGACGTCTTCCTCGACTCGCGTAACCCTAAGTTAGACAGGGTGGCAGTGGTGTCACGTGCTCGTCTCGACGTCCGCCTCAACTCCCGTAACCCTAAGTTAGACAGGGTGGCGGTGGTGTCACGTGCTCGTGTCGGCGTCCGTCGTCGCTACCGCGACGACGTCCGCCTCGACTCGCTTAACCCTAAGTTAGACAGGGTGGCGGTGGTGTCACGTGGTCGTCTCGGCGTCTGTCATCGCTACCGCGACGACGTCCGCCTCGACTCGCGTAACCCTAAGTTAGACAGGGTGGCAGTGGTGTCACGTGCTCGTCTCGGCGTCCGTCGTCGCTACCGCGATGACGTCCGCCTCGACTCGCGTAACCCTAAGTTAGCCAGGGTGGCAGTGTTGTCACGTGCTCGTCTCGGCGTCCGTCGTCGCTACCGCGACGACGTCCGCCTCGACTCGCGTAACCCAAAGTTAGACAGGGTGGCAGTGGTGTCACCTGCTCGTCTCGGCGTCCGTCGTCACTACCGCGACGATGACCGCCTCGACTCGCGTAACCCTAAGATAGACAGGGTGGCGGTGGTGTCACGTGCTCGTCTCGGCGTCCGTCGTCGCTACCGCGACGACGTCCGCCTCGACTCGCGTAACCCTAAGATAGCCAGGGTGGCAGTGGTGTCACGTGCTCGTCTAGGCGTCTGTCGTCACTACCGCGACGACGTCCGCCTCGACTCGCGTAACCCTAGGATAAACAGGCTGGCGGTGGTGTCACGTGCTCGTCTCGGCGTCCGTCGTCGCTACCGCGACGACGTCCGCCTCGACTCGCGTAACCCTAAGATAGCCAGGGTGGCAGTGGTGTCACGTGCTCGTCTAGGCGTCTGTCATCGCTACCGCGACGACGTCCGCCTCGACTCGCGTAACCCTAGGATAAACAGGGTGGCGCTGGTGTCACGTGCTCGTCTCGGCGTCCGTCGTCGCTACCGCGACGACGTCCGCCTCGACTCGCATAACCCTACGTTAGACAGGGTGGCGGTGGTGTCACGTGCTCGTCTCGGCGTCCGTCGTCGCTACCGCGACGACGTCCGCCTCGACTCGCGTAACCCTAAGTTAGACAGGGTGGCAGTGGTGTCACGTGCTCGTCTCGGCGTCCGTCGTCGCTACCGCGACGACGTCCGCCTCGACTCGCGTAACCCTAAGTTAGACAGGGTGGCAGTGGTGTCACGTGCTCGTCTCGGCGTCCGTCGTCGCTACCGCGACGACGTCCGCCTTGACTCGCGTAACCCTAAGATAGACAGGGTGGCGGTGTTGTCACGTGCTCGTCTCGGCGTCCGTCGTCGCTACCGCGACGACGTCCGCCTCGACTCGCTTAACCCTAAGTTAGACAGGGTGGCGGTGGTGTCACGTGCTCGTCTCGGCGTCCGTCGTCGCTACCGCGACGACGTCCACCTCGACTCGTGTAACCCTAAGATAGACAGGGTGGCGGTGTTGTCACGTGCTCGTCTCGGCGTCCGGCGTCGCTACCGCAAAGACGTCCGCCTCGACTCGCGTAACGCAAAGATATACAGGGTGGCGGTGGTGTCACGTGCTCGTCTCGGCGTCCGTCGTCGCTACCGCGAAGACGTCTTCCTCGACTCGCGTAACCCTAAGTTAGACAGGGTGGCAGTGGTGTCACGTGCTCGTCTCGACGTCCGCCTCAACTCCCGTAACCCTAAGTTAGACAGGGTGGCGGTGGTGTCACGTGCTCGTGTCGGCGTCCGTCGTCGCTACCGCGACGACGTCCGCCTCGACTCGCTTAACCCTAAGTTAGACAGGGTGGCGGTGGTGTCACGTGGTCGTCTGGGCGTCTGTCATCGCTACCGCGACGACGTCCGCCTCGACTCGCGTAACCCTAAGTTAGACAGGGTGGCAGTGGTGTCACGTGCTCGTCTCGGCGTCCGTCGTCGCTACCGCGATGACGTCCGCCTCGACTCGCGTAACCCTAAGTTAGCCAGTGTGGCAGTGTTGTCACGTGCTCGTCTCGGCGTCCGTCGTCGCTACCGCGACGACGTCCGCCTCGACTCGCGTAACCCAAAGTTAGACAGGGTGGCAGTGGTGTCACCTGCTCGTCTCGGCGTCCGTCGTCACTACCGCGACGATGACCGCCTCGACTCACGTAACCCTAAGATAGACAGGGTGGCGGTGGTGTCACGTGCTCGTCTCGGCGTCCGTCGTCGCTACCGCGACGACGTCCGCCTCGACTCGCGTAACCCTAAGATAGCCAGGGTGGCAGTGGTGTCACGTGCTCGTCTAGGCGTCTGTCGTCGCTACCGCGACGACGTCCGCCTCGACTCGCGTAACCCTAGGATAAACAGGGTGGCGGTGGTGTCACGTGCTCGTCTCGGCGTCCGTCGTCGCTACCGCGACGACGTCCCCCTCGACTCGCGTAACCCTAAGATAGCCAGGGTGGCAGTGGTGTCACGTGCTCGTCTAGGCGTCTGTCATCGCTACCGCGACGACGTCCGCCTCGACTCGCGTAACCCTAGGATAAACAGGGTGGCGGTGGTGTCACGTGCTCGTCTCGGCGTCTGTCGTCGCTACCGCGACGACGTCCGCCTCGACTCGCGTAACCCTAAGTTGGACAGGGTGACAGTGGTGTCACGTGCTCGTCTCGGCGTCCGTCGTCGCTACCGCGACGACGTCCGCCTCGACTCGCGTAACCCTAAGTTAGACAGGGTGGCAGTGGTGTCACGTGCTCGTCTCGGCGTCCGTCGTCGCTACCGCGACGACGTCCGCCTGGACTCGCGTAACCCTAAGATAGACAGGGTGGCGGTGTTGTCACGTGCTCGTATCGGCGTCCGTCGTCGCTACCGCGACGACGTCCGCCTCGACTCGCTTAACCCTAAGTTAGACAGGGTGGCGGTGGTGTCACGTGCTCGTCTCGGCGTCCGTCGTCGCTACCGCGACGACGTTCGCCTCGACTCGCGTAACCCTAAGTTAGACAGGGTGGCCGTGGTGTCACGTGCTCGTCTCGGCGTCCGTCGTCGCTACCGCGATGACGTCCGCCTCGACTCAGGTAACCCTAAGTTAGCCAGGGTGGCAGTGTTGTCACGTGCTCGTCTCGGCGTCCGTCGTCGCTACCGCGACGACGTCCGCCTCGACTCGCGTAACCCAAAGTTAGACAGGGTGGCAGTGGTGTCACCTGCTCGTCTCGGCGTCCGTCGTCACTACCGCGACGATGACCGCCTCGACTCGCGTAACCCTAAGATAGACAGGGTGGCGGTGGTGTCACGTGCTCGTCTCGGCGTCCGTCGTCGCTACCGCGACGACGTCCGCCTCGACTCGCGTAACCCTAAGATAGCCAGGGTGGCAGTGGTGTCACGTGCTCGTCTAGGCGTCTGTCGTCGCTACCGCGACGACGTCCGCCTCGACTCGCGTAACCCTAGGATAAACAGGCTGGCGGTGGTGTCACGTGCTCGTCTCGGCGTCCGTCGTCGCTACCGCGACGACGTCCGCCTCGACTCGCGTAACCCTAAGATAGCCAGGGTGGCAGTGGTGTCACGTGCTCGTCTAGGCGTCTGTCATCGCTACCGCGACGACGTCCGCCTCGACTCGCGTAATCCTAGGATAAACAGGGTGGCGGTGGTGTCACGTGCTCGTCTCGGCGTCCGTCGTCGCTACCGCGACGACGTCCGCCTCGACTCGCATAACCCTAAGTTAGACAGGGTGGCGGTGGTGTCACGTGCTCGTCTCGGCGTCCGTCGTCGCTACCGCGACGACGTCCGCCTCGACTCGCGTAACCCTAAGTTAGACAGGGTGGCAGTGGTGTCACGTGCTCGTCTCGGCGTCCGTCGTCGCTACTGCGACGACGTCCGCCTCGACTCGCGTAACCCTAAGTTAGACAGGGTGGCAGTGGTGTCACGTGCTCGTCTCGGCGTCCGTCGTCGCTACCGCGACGACGTCCGCCTTGACTCGCGTAACCCTAAGATAGACAGGGTGGCGGTGTTGTCACGTGCTCGTCTCGGCGTCCGTCGTCGCTACCGCGACGACGTCCGCCTCGACTCGCTTAACCCTAAGTTAGACAGGGTGGCGGTGGTGTCACGTGCTCGTCTCGGCGTCCGTCGTCGCTACCGCGACGACGTCCACCTCGACTCGTGTAACCCTAAGATAGACAGGGTGGCGGTGTTGTCACGTGCTCGTCTCGGCGTCCGTCGTCGCTACCGCAAAGACGTCCGCCTCGACTCGCGTAACGCAAAGATATACAGGGTGGCGGTGGTGTCACGTGCTCGTCTCGGCGTCCGTCGTCGCTACCGCGAAGACGTCTTCCTCGACTCGCGTAACCCTAAGTTAGACAGGGTGGCAGTGGTGTCACGTGCTCGTCTCGACGTCCGCCTCAACTCCCGTAACCCTAAGTTAGACAGGGTGGCGGTGGTGTCACGTGCTCGTGTCGGCGTCCGTCGTCGCTACCGCGACGACGTCCGCCTCGACTCGCTTAACCCTAAGTTAGACAGGGTGGCGGTGGTGTCACGTGGTCGTCTGGGCGTCTGTCATCGCTACCGCGACGACGTCCGCCTCGACTCGCGTAACCCTAAGTTAGACAGGGTGGCAGTGGTGTCACGTGCTCGTCTCGGCGTCCGTCGTCGCTACCGCGATGACGTCCGCCTCGACTCGCGTAACCCTAAGTTAGCCAGGGTGGCAGTGTTGTCACGTGCTCGTCTCGGCGTCCGTCGTCGCTACCGCGACGACGTCCGCCTCGACTCGCGTAACCCAAAGTTAGACAGGGTGGCAGTGGTGTCACCTGCTCGTCTCGGCGTCCGTCGTCACTACCGCGACGATGACCGCCTCGACTCGCGTAACCCTAAGATAGACAGGGTGGCGGTGGTGTCACGTGCTCGTCTCGGCGTCCGTCGTCGCTACCGCGATGACGTCCGCCTCGACTCGCGTAACCCTAAGATAGCCAGGGTGGCAGTGGTGTCACGTGCTCGTCTAGGCGTCTGTCGTCGCTACCGCGACGACGTCCGCCTCGACTCGCGTAACCCTAGGATAAACAGGGTGGCGGTGGTGTCACGTGCTCGTCTCGGCGTCCGTCGTCGCTACCGCGACGACGTCCCCCTCGACTCGCGTAACCCTAAGATAGCCAGGGTGGCAGTGGTGTCACGTGCTCGTCTAGGCGTCTGTCATCGCTACCACGACGACGTCCGCCTCGACTCGCGTAACCCTAGGATAAACAGGGTGGCGGTGGTGTCACGTGCTCGTCTCGGCGTCCGTCGTCGCTACCGCGACGACGTCCGCCTCGACTCGCGTAACCCTAAGTTAGACAGGGTGGCAGTGGTGTCACGTGCTCGTCTCGGCGTCCGTCGTCGCTACCGCGACGACGTCCGCCTCGACTCGCGTAACCCTAAGTTAGACAGGGTGGCAGTGGTGTCACGTGCTCGTCTCGGCGTCCGTCGTCGCTACCGCGACGACGTCCGCCTGGACTCGCGTAACCCTAAGATAGACAGGGTGGCGGTGTTGTCACGTGCTCGTCTCGGCGTCCGTCGTCGCTACCGCGACGACGTCCGCCTCGACTCGCTTAACCCTAAGTTAGACAGGGTGGCGGTGGTGTCACGTGCTCGTCTCGGCGTCCGTCGTCGCTACCGCGACGACGTCCGCCTCGACTCGCGTAACCCTAAGATAGACAGGGTGGCGGTGTTGTCACGTGCTCGTCTCGGCGTCCGTCATCGCTACCGCAAAGACGTCCGCCTCAACTCGCGTAACGCAAAGATATACAGGGTGGCGGTGGTGTCACGTGCTCGTCTCGGCGTCCGTCGTCGCTACCGCGACGACGTTCGCCTCGACTCGCGTAACGCTAAGATAGATAGGGTGGCGGTGGTGTCACGTGCTCATCTCGGCGTCCGTCGTCGCTACCGCAAAGACGTCCGCCTCGACTCGCGTAACCCTAAGTTAGACAGGGTGGTAGTGGTGTCACGTGCTCGTCTCGACGTCCGCCTCGACTCGCTTAACCCTAAGTTAGACAGGGTGGCCGTGGTGTCACGTGCTCGTCTTGGCGTCCGTCGTCGCTACCGCGACGACGTTCGCCTCGACTCGCGTAACCCTAAGTTAGCCAGGGTGGCAGTGTTGTCACGTGCTCGTCTCGGCGTCCGTCGTCGCTACCGCGACGACGTCCGCCTCGACTCGCGTAACCCAAAGTTAGACAGGGTGGCAGTGGTGTCACGTGCTCGTCTCGGCGTCCGTCGTCACTACCGCAACGATGTCCGCCTCGACTCGCGTAACCCTAAGATAGACAGGGTGGTGGTGGTGTCACGTGCTCATCTCGGCGTCCGTCGTCGCTACCACGACGACGTCCACCTCGACTCGCGTGACCCTAAGACAGGGTGGCAGCGGTGCCACGTGCTCGTCTCGGCGTCCGTCGTCGCTACCGCGCAGACGTCTTCCTCGACTCGCGTAACCCTAAGTTAGACAGGGTGGCAGTGGTGTCACGTGCTCGTCTCGACGTCCGCCTCAACTCCCGTAACCCTAAGTTAGACAGGGTGGCGGTGGTGTCACGTGCTCGTGTCGGCGTCCGTCGTCGCTACCGCGATGACGTCCGCCTCGACTCGCTTAACCCTAAGTTAGACAGGGTGGCGGTGGTGTCACGTGCTCGTCTAGGCGTCTGTCGTCGCTACCGCGACGACGTCTGCCTCGACTCGCGTAACCCTAGGATAAACAGGGTGGCGGTGGTGTCACGTGCTCGTCTCGGCGTCCGTCGTCGCTACCGCGACGACGTCCGCCTCGACTCGCGTAACCCTACGTTAGACAGGGTGGCAGTGGTGTCACGTGCTCGTCTCGGCGTCCGTCGTCGCAACCGCGACGACGTCCGCCTGGACTCGCGTAACCCTAAGTTAGACAGGGTGGCAGTGGTGTCACGTGCTCGTCTCGGCGTCCGTCGTCGCTACCGCGACGACGTCCGCCTCGACTCGCGTAACCCTAAGATAGACAGGGTGGCGGTGTTGTCACGTGCTCGTCTCGGCGTCCGTCATCGCTACCGCAAAGACGTCCGCCTCAACTCGCGTAACGCAAAGATATACAGGGTGGCGGTGGTGTCACGTGCTCGTCTCGGCGTCCGTCGTCGCTACCGCGACGACGTTCGCCTCGACTCGCGTAACGCTAAGATAGATAGGGTGGCGGTGGTGTCACGTGCTCATCTCAGCGTCCGTCGTCGCTACCGCAAAGACGTCCGCCTCGACTCGCGTAACCCTAAGTTAGACAGGGTGGCAGTGGTGTCACGTGCTCGTCTCGACGTCCGCCTCGACTCGCTTAACCCTAAGTTAGATAGGGTGGCCGTGGTGTCACGTGCTCGTCTTGGCGTCCGTCGTCGCTACCGCGACGACGTTCGCCTCGACTCGCGTAACCCTAAGTTAGCCAGGGTGGCAGTGTTGTCACGTGCTCGTCTCGGCGTCCGTCGACGCTACCGCGACCACGTCTGCCTCGACTCGCGTAACCCAAAGTTAGACAGGGTGGCAGTGGTGTCACGTGCTCGTCTCGGCGTCCGTCGTCACTACCGCAACAATGTCCGCCTCGACTCGCGTAACCCTAAGATAGACAGGGTGGCGGTGTTGTCACGTGCTCGTCTCGGCGTCCGTCGTCGCTACCGCGATGACGTCCGCCTCGACTCGCGTAACCCTAAGATAGACAGGGTGGTGGTGGTGTCACGTGCTCATCTCGGCGTCCGTCGTCGCTACCACGACGACGTCCACCTCGACTCGCGTGACCCTAAGACAGGGTGGCAGCGGTGCCACGTGCTCGTCTCGGCGTCCGTCGTCGCTACCGCGCAGACGTCTTCCTCGACTCGCGTAACCCTAAGTTAGACAGAGTGGCAGTGGTGTCACGTGCTCGTCTCGACGTCCGCCTCAACTCCCGTAACCC
Organism: Elymus sibiricus; assembly: GCA_039707655.1. NCBI lineage: Eukaryota > Viridiplantae > Streptophyta > Magnoliopsida > Poales > Poaceae > Elymus > Elymus sibiricus. The sequence goes on along the minus strand of CM077676.1, from coordinate 191,678,912 downwards.
TAAGTTAGACAGGGTGGCGGTGGTGTCACGTGCTCGTGTCGGCGTCCGTTGTCGCTACCGCGACGACGTCCGCCTCGACTCGCTTAACCCTAAGTTAGACAGGGTGGCGTGGTGTCACGTGGTCGTCTCGGCGTCTGTCATCGCTACCGCGACGACGTCCGGCTCGACTCGCGTAACCCTAAGTTAGACAGGGTGGCAGTGGTGTCACGTGCTCGTCTCGGCGTCCGTCGTCGCTACCGCGATGACGTCCGCCTCGACTCGCGTAACCCTAAGTTAGCCAGGGTGGCAGTGTTGTCACGTGCTCGTCTCGGCGTCCGTCGTCGCTACCGCGACGACGTCCGCCTCGACTCGCGTAACCCAAAGTTAGACAGGGTGGCAGTGGTGTCACCTGCTCGTCTCGGCGTCCGTCGTCACTACCGCGACGATGACCGCCTCGACTCGCGTAACCCTAAGATAGACAGGGTGGCGGTGGTGTCACGTGCTCGTCTCGGCGTCCGTCGTCGCTACCGCGACGACGTCCGCCTCGACTCGCGTAACCCTAAGATAGCCAGGGTGGCAGTGGTGTCACGTGCTCGTCTAGGCGTCTGTCGTCGCTACCGCGACGACGTCCGCCTCGACTCGCGTAACCCTAGGATAAACAGGCTGGCGGTGGTGTCACGTGCTCGTCTCGGCGTCCGTCGTCGGTACCGCGACGACGTCCGCCTCGACTCGCGTAACCCTAAGATAGCCAGGGTGGCAGTGGTGTCACGTGCTCGTCTAGGCGTCTGTCATCGCTACCGCGACGACGTCCGCCTCGACTCGCGTAACCCTAAGATAGACAGGGTGGTGGTGGTGTCACGTGCTCATCTCGGCGTCCGTCGTCGCTACCACGACGACGTCCACCTCGACTCGCGTGACCCTAAGACAGGGTGGCAGCGGTGCCACGTGCTCGTCTCGGCGTCCGTCGTCGCTACCGCGCAGACGTCTTCCTCGACTCGCGTAACCCTAAGTTAGACAGGGTGGCAGTGGTGTCACGTGCTCGTCTCGACGTCCGCCTCAACTCCCGTAACCCTAAGTTAGACAGGGTGGCGGTGGTGTCACGTGCTCGTGTCGGCGTCCGTTGTCGCTACCGCGACGACGTCCGCCTCGACTCGCTTAACCCTAAGTTAGACAGGGTGGCGGTGGTGTCACGTGGTCGTCTCGGCGTCTGTCATCGCTACCGCGACGACATCCGCCTCGACTCGCGTAACCCTAAGTTAGACAGGGTGGCAGTGGTGTCACGTGCTCGTCTCGGCGTCCGTCGTCGCTACCGCGATGACGTCCGCCTCGACTCGCGTAACCCTAAGTTAGCAAGGGTGGCAGTGTTGTCACGTGCTCGTCTCGGCGTCCGTCGTCGCTACCGCGACGACGTCCGCCTCGACTCGCGTAACCCAAAGTTAGACAGGGTGGCAGTGGTGTCACCTGATCGTCTCGGCGTCCGTCGTCACTACCGCGACGATGACCGCCTCGACTCGCGTAACCCTAAGATAGACAGGGTGGCGGTGGTGTCACGTGCTCGTCTCGGCGTCCGTCGTCGCTACCGCGACGACGTCCGCCTCGACTCGCGTAACCCTAAGATAGCCAGGGTGGCAGTGGTGTCACGTGCTCGTCTAGGCGTCTGTCGTCGCTACCGCGACGACGTCCGCCTCGACTCGCGTAACCCTAGGATAAACAGGCTGGCGGTGGTGTCACGTGCTCGTCTCGGCGTCCGTCGTCGCTACCGCGACGACGTCCGCCTCGACTCGCGTAACCCTAAGATAGCCAGGGTGGCAGTGGTGTCACGTGCTCGTCTAGGCGTCTGTCATCGCTACCGCGACGACGTCCGCCTCGACTCGCGTAACCCTAGGATAAACAGGGTGGCGGTGGTGTCACGTGCTCGTCTCGGCGTCCGTCGTCGCTACCGCGACAACGTCCGCCTCGACTCGCATAACCCTAAGTTAGACAGGGTGGCGGTGGTGTCACGTGCTCGTCTCGGCGTCCGTCGTCGCTACCGCGACGACGTCCGCCTCGACTCGCGTAACCCTAAGTTAGACAGGGTGGCAGTGGTGTCACGTGCTCGTCTCGGCGTCCGGCGTCGCTACCGCGACGACGTCCGCCTCGACTCGCGTAACCCTAAGTTAGACAGGGTGGCAGTGGTGTCACGTGCTCGTCTCGGCGTCCGTCGTCGCTACCGCGACGACGTCCGCCTTGACTCGCGTAACCCTAAGATAGACAGGGTGGCCGTGGTGTCACGTGCTCGTCTTGGCGTCCGTCGTCGCTACCGCGACGACGTTCGCCTCGACTCGCGTAACCCTAAGTTAGCCAGGGTGGCAGTGTTGTCACGTGCTCGTCTCGGCGTCCGTCGTCGCTACCGCGACGACGTCCGCCTCGACTCGCGTAACCCAAAGTTAGACAGGGTGGCAGTGGTGTCACGTGCTCGTCTCGGCGTCCGTCGTCACTACCGCAACGATGTCCGCCTCGACTCGCATAACCCTAAGATAGACAGGGTGGCGGTGTTGTCACGTGCTCGTCTCGGCGTCCGTCGTCGCTACCGCGATGACGTCCGCCTCGACTCGCGTAACCCTAAGATAGACAGGGTGGTGGTGGTGTCACGTGCTCATCTCGGCGTCCGTCGTCGCTACCACGACGACGTCCACCTCGACTCGCGTGACCCTAAGACAGGGTGGCAGCGGTGCCACGTGCTCGTCTCGGCGTCCGTCGTCGCTACCGCGCAGACGTCTTCCTCGACTCGCGTAACCCTAAGTTAGACAGGGTGGCAGTGGTGTCACGTGCTCGTCTCGACGTCCGCCTCAACTCCCGTAACCCTAAGTTAGACAGGGTGGCGGTGGTGTCACGTGCTCGTGTCGGCGTCCGTCGTCGCTACCGCGACGACGTCCGCCTCGACTCGCTTAACCCTAAGTTAGACAGGGTGGCGGTGGTGTCACGTGCTCGTCTAGGCGTCTGTCGACGCTACCGCGACGACGTCCGCCTCGACTCGCGTAACCCTAGGATAAACAGGGTGGCGGTGGTGTCACGTGCTCGTCTCGGCGTCCGTCATCGCTACCGCGACGACGTCCGCCTCGACTCGCGTAACCCTAAGTTAGACAGGGTGGCAGTGGTGTCACGTGCTCGTCTCGGCGTCCGTCGTCGCTACCGCGACGACGTCCGCCTCGACTCGCGTAACCCTAAGTTAGACAGGGTGGCAGTGGTGTCACGTGCTCGTCTCGGCGTCCGTCGTCACTACCGCAACGATGTCCGCCTCGACTCGCGTAACCCTAAGATAGACAGGGTGGTGGTGGTGTCACGTGCTCATCTCGGCGTCCGTCGTCGCTACCACGACGACGTCCACCTCGACTCGCGTGACCCTAAGACAGGGTGGCAGCGGTGCCACGTGCTCGTCTCGGCGTCCGTCGTCGCTACCGCGCAGACGTCTTCCTCGACTCAAGTAACCCTAAGTTAGACAGGGTGGCAGTGGTGTCACGTGCTCGTCTCGACGTCCGCCTCAACTCCCGTAACCCTAAGTTAGACAGGGTGGCGGTGGTGTCACGTGCTCGTGTCGGCGTCCGTCGTCGCTACCGCGACAACGTCCGCCTCGACTCGCTTAACCCTAAGTTAGACAGGGTGGCGGTGGTGTCACGTGCTCGTCTAGGCGTCTGTCGTCGCTACCGCGACGACGTCCGCCTCGACTCGCGTAACCCTAGGATAAACAGGGTGGCGGTGGTGTCACGTGCTCGTCTCGGCGTCCGTCGTCGCTACCGCGACGACGTCCGCCTCGACTCGCGTAACCCTAAGTTAGACAGGGTGGCAGTGGTGTCACGTGCTCGTCTCGGCGTCCGTCGTCGCTACCGCGACGACGTCCGCCTCGACTCGCGTAACCCTAAGTTAGACAGGGTGGCAGTGGTGTCACGTGCTCGTCTCGGCGTCCGTCGTCGCTACCGCGACGACGTCCGCCTGGACTCACGTAACCCTAAGATAGACAGGGTGGCGGTGTTGTCACGTGCTCGTCTCGGCGTCCGTCATCGCTACCGCAAAGACGTCCGCCTCAACTCGCGTAACGCAAAGATATACAGGGTGGCGGTGGTGTCACGTGCTCGTCTCGGCGTCCGTCGTCGCTACCGCGACGACGTTCGCCTCGACTCGCGTAACGCTAAGATAGATAGGGTGGCGGTGGTGTCACGTGCTCATCTCGGCGTCCGTCGTCGCTACCGCAAAGACGTCCGCCTCGACTCGCGTAACCCTAAGTTAGACAGGGTGGCAGTGGTGTCACGTGCTCGTCTCGACGTCCGCCTCGACTCGCTTAACCCTAAGTTAGACAGGGTGGCCGTGGTGTCACGTGCTCGTCTTGGCGTCCGTCGTCGCTACCGCGACGACGTTCGCCTCGACTCGCGTAACCCTAAGTTAGCCAGGGTGGCAGTGTTGTCACGTGCTCGTCTCGGAGTCCGTCGACGCTACCGCGACCACGTCCGCCTCGACTCGCGTAACCCAAAGTTAGACAGGGTGGCAGTGGTGTCACGTGCTCGTCTCGGCGTCCGTCGTCACTACCGCAACGATGTCCGCCTCGACTCGCGTAACCCTAAGATAGACAGGGTGGCGGTGTTGTCACGTGCTCGTCTCGGCGTCCGTCGTCGCTACCGCGATGACGTCCGCCTCGACTCGCGTAACCCTAAGATAGACAGGGTGGTGGTGGTGTCACGTGCTCATCTCGGCGTCCGTCGTCGCTACCACGACGACGTCCACCTCGACTCGCGTGACCCTAAGACAGGGTGGCAGCGGTGCCACGTGCTCGTCTCGGCGTCCGTCGTCGCTACCGCGCAGACGTCTTCCTCGACTCGCGTAACCCTAAGTTAGACAGGGTGGCAGTGGTGTCACGTGCTCGTCTCGACGTCCGCCTCAACTCCCGTAACCCTAAGTTAGACAGGGTGGCGGTGGTGTCACGTGCTCGTGTCGGCGTCCGTTGTCGCTACCGCGACGACGTCCGCCTCGACTCGCTTAACCCTAAGTTAGACAGGGTGGCGGTGGTGTCACGTGGTCGTCTCGGCGTCTGTCATCGCTACCGCGACGACGTCCGCCTCGACTCGCGTAACCCTAAGTTAGACAGGGTGGCAGTGGTGTCACGTGCTCGTCTCGGCGTCCGTCGTCGCTACCGGGATGACGTCCGCCTCGACTCGCGTAACCCTAAGTTAGCCAGGGTGGCAGTGTTGTCACGTGCTCGTCTCGGCGTCCGTCGTCGCTACCGCGACGACGTCCGCCTCGACTCGCGTAACCCAAAGTTAGACAGGGTGGCAGTGGTGTCACCTGCTCGTCTCGGCGTCCGTCGTCACTACCGCGACGATGACCGCCTCGACTCGCGTAACCCTAAGATAGACAGGGTGGCGGTGGTGTCACGTGCTCGTCTCGGCGACCGTCGTCGCTACCGCGACGACGTCCGCCTCGACTCGCGTAACCCTAAGATAGCCAGGGTGGCAGTGGTGTCACGTGCTCGTCTAGGCGTCTGTCGTCGCTACCGCGACGACGTCCGCCTCGACTCGCGTAACCCTAGGATAAACAGGCTGGCGGTGGTGTCACGTGCTCGTCTCGGCGTCCGTCGTCGCTACCGCGACGACGTCCGCCTCGACTCGCGTAACCCTAAGATAGCCAGGGTGGCAGTGGTGTCACGTGCTCGTCTAGGCGTCTGTCATCGCTACCGCGACGACGTCCGCCTCGACTCGCGTAACCCTAGGATAAACAGGGTGGCGGTGGTGTCACGTGCTCGTCTCGGCGTCCGTCGTCGCTACCGCGACAACGTCCGCCTCGACTCGCATAACCCTAAGTTAGACAGGGTGGCGGTGGTGTCACGTGCTCGTCTCGGCGTCCGTCGTCGCTACCGCGACGACGTCCGCCTCGACTCGCGTAACCCTAAGTTAGACAGGGTGGCAGTGGTGTCACGTGCTCGTCTCGGCGTCCGGCGTCGCTACCGCGACGACGTCCGCCTCGACTCGCGTAACCCTAAGTTAGACAGGGTGGCAGTGGTGTCACGTGCTCGTCTCGGCGTCCGTCGTCGCTACCGCGACGACGTCCGCCTTGACTCGCGTAACCCTAAGATAGACAGGGTGGCCGTGGTGTCACGTGCTCGTCTTGGCGTCCGTCGTCGCTACCGCGACGACGTTCGCCTCGACTCGCGTAACCCTAAGTTAGCCAGGGTGGCAGTGTTGTCACGTGCTCGTCTCGGCGTCCGTCGTCGCTACCGCGACGACGTCCGCCTCGACTCGCGTAACCCAAAGTTAGACAGGGTGGCAGTGGTGTCACGTGCTCGTCTCGGCGTCCGTCGTCACTACCGCAACGATGTCCGCCTCGACTCGCGTAACCCTAAGATAGACAGGGTGGCGGTGTTTTCACGTGCTCGTCTCGGCGTCCGTCGTCGCTACCGCGATGACGTCCGCCTCGACTCGCGTAACCCTAAGATAGACAGGGTGGTGGTGGTGTCACGTGCTCATCTCGGCGTCCGTCGTCGCTACCACGACGACGTCCACCTCGACTCGCGTGACCCTAAGACAGGGTGGCAGCGGTGCCACGTGCTCGTCTCGGCGTCCGTCGTCGCTACCGCGCAGACGTCTTCCTCGACTCGCGTAACCCTAAGTTAGACAGGGTGGCAGTGGTATCACGTGCTCGTCTCGACGTCCGCCTCAACTCCCGTAACCCTAAGTTAGATAGGGTGGCGGTGGTGTCACGTGCTCGTGTCGGCGTCCGTCGTCGCTACCGCGACGACGTCCGCCTCGACTCGCTTAACCCTAAGTTAGACAGGGTGGCGGTGGTGTCACGTGCTCGTCTAGGCGTCTGTCGTCGCTACCGCGACGACGTCCGCCTCGACTCGCGTAACCCTAGGATAAACAGGGTGGCGGTGGTGTCACGTGCTCGTCTCGGCGTCCGTCGTCGCTACCGCGACGACGTCCGCCTCGACTCGCGTAACCCTAAGTTAGACAGGGTGGCAGTGGTGTCACGTGCTCGTCTCGGCGTCCGTCGTCGCTACCGCGACGACGTCCGCCTCGACTCGCGTAACCCTAAGTTAGACAGGGTGGCAGTGGTGTCACGTGCTCGTCTCGGCGTCCGTCGTCGCTACCGCGACGACGTCCGCCTGGACTCACGTAACCCTAAGATAGACAGGGTGGCGGTGTTGTCACGTGCTCGTCTCGGCGTCCGTCATCGCTACCGCAAAGACGTCCGCCTCAACTCGCGTAACGCAAAGATATACAGGGTGGCGGTGGTGTCACGTGCTCGTCTCGGCGTCCGTCGTCGCTACCGCGACGACGTTCGCCTCGACTCGCGTAACGCTAAGATAGATAGGGTGGCGGTGGTGTCACGTGCTCATCTCGGCGTCCGTCGTCGCTACCGCAAAGACGTCCGCCTCGACTCGCGTAACCCTAAGTTAGACAGGGTGGCAGTGGTGTCACGTGATCGTCTCGACGTCCGCCTCGACTCGCTTAACCCTAAGTTAGACAGGGTGCCCGTGGTGTCACGTGCTCGTCTTGGCGTCCGTCGTCGCTACCGCGACGACGTTCGCCTCGACTCGCGTAACCCTAAGTTAGCCAGGGTGGCAGTGTTGTCACGTGCTCGTCTCGGCGTCCGTCGTCGCTACCGCGACCACGTCCGCCTCGACTCGCGTAACCCAAAGTTAGACAGGGTGGCAGTGGTGTCACGTGCTCGTCTCGGCGTCCGTCGTCACTACCGCAACGATGTCCGCCTCGACTCGCGTAACCCTAAGATAGACAGGGTGGCGGTGTTGTCACGTGCTCGTCTCGGCGTCCGTCGTCGCTACCGCGATGACGTCCGCCTCGACTCGCGTAACCCTAAGATAGACAGGGTGGTGGTGGTGTCACGTGCTCATCTCGGCGTCCGTCGTCGCTACCACGACGACGTCCACCTCGACTCGCGTGACCCTAAGACAGGGTGGCAGCGGTGCCACGTGCTCGTCTCGGCGTCCGTCGTCGCTACCGCGCAGACGTCTTCCTCGACTCGCGTAACCCTAAGTTAGACAGGGTGGCAGTGGTGTCACGTGCTCGTCTCGACGTCCGCCTCAACTCCCGTAACCCTAAGTTAGACAGGGTGGCGGTGGTGTCACGTGCTCGTGTCGGCGTCCGTCGTCGCTACCGCGACGACGTCCGCCTCGACTCGCTTAACCCTAAGTTAGACAGGGTGGCGGTGGTGTCACGTGGTCGTCTCGGCGTCTGTCATCGCTACCGCGACGACGTCCGCCTCGACTCGCGTAACCCTAAGTTAGACAGGGTGGCAGTGGTGTCACGTGCTCGTCTCGGCGTCCGTCGTCGCTACCGCGATGACGTCCGCCTCGACTCGCGTAACCCTAAGTTAGCCAGGGTGGCAGTGTTGTCACGTGCTCGTCTCGGCGTCCGTCGTCGCTACCGCGACGACGTCCGCCTCGACTCGCTTAACCCAAAGTTAGACAGGGTGGCAGTGGTGTCACCTGCTCGTCTCGGCGTCCGTCGTCACTACCGCGACGATGACCGCCTCGACTCGCATAACCCTAAGTTAGACAGGGTGGCGGTGGTGTCACGTGCTCGTCTCGGCGTCCGTCGTCGCTACCGCGACGACGTCCGCCTCGACTCGCGTAACCCTAAGTTAGACAGGGTGGCAGTGGTGTCACGTGCTCGTCTCGGCGTCCGGCGTCGCTACCGCGACGACGTCCGCCTCGACTCGCGTAACCCTAAGTTAGACAGGGTGGCAGTGGTGTCACGTGCTCGTCTCGGCGTCCGTCGTCGCTACCGCGACGACGTCCGCCTTGACTCGCGTAACCCGAAGATAGACAGGGTGGCCGTGGTGTCACGTGCTCGTCTTGGCGTCCGTCGTCGCTACCGCGACGACGTTCGCCTCGACTCGCGTAACCCTAAGTTAGCCAGGGTGGCAGTGTTGTCACGTGCTCGTCTCGGCGTCCGTCGTCGCTACCGCGACGACGTCCGCCTCGACTCGCGTAACCCAAAGTTAGACAGGGTGGCAGTGGTGTCACGTGCTCGTCTCGGCGTCCGTCGTCACTACCGCAACGATGTCCGCCTCGACTCGCGTAACCCTAAGATAGACAGGGTGGCGGTGTTTTCACGTGCTCGTCTCGGCGTCCGTCGTCGCTACCGCGACGACGTCCGCCTCGACTCGCTTAACCCAAAGTTAGACAGGGTGGCAGTGGTGTCACCTGCTCGTCTCGGCGTCCGTCGTCACTACCGCGACGATGACCGCCTCGACTCGCATAACCCTAAGTTAGACAGGGTGGCGGTGGTGTCACGTGCTCGTCTCGGCGTCCGTCGTCGCTACCGCGACGACGTCCGCCTCGACTCGCGTAACCCTAAGTTAGACAGGGTGGCAGTGGTGTCACGTGCTCGTCTCGGCGTCCGGCGTCGCTACCGCGACGACGTCCGCCTCGACTCGCGTAACCCTAAGTTAGACAGGGTGGCAGTGGTGTCACGTGCTCGTCTCGGCGTCCGTCGTCGCTACCGCGACGACGTCCGCCTTGACTCGCGTAACCCTAAGATAGACAGGGTGGCCGTGGTGTCACGTGCTCGTCTTGGCGTCCGTCGTCGCTACCGCGACGACGTTCGCCTCGACTCGCGTAACCCTAAGTTAGCCAGGGTGGCAGTGTTGTCACGTGCTCGTCTCGGCGTCCGTCGTCGCTACCGCGACGACGTCCGCCTCGACTCGCGTAACCCAAAGTTAGACAGGGTGGCAGTGGTGTCACGTGCTCGTCTCGGCGTCCGTCGTCACTACCGCAACGATGTCCGCCTCGACTCGCGTAACCCTAAGATAGACAGGGTGGCGGTGTTTTCACGTGCTCGTCTCGGCGTCCGTCGTCGCTACCGCGATGACGTCCGCCTCGACTCGCGTAACCCTAAGATAGACAGGGTGGTGGTGGTGTCACGTGCTCATCTCGGCGTCCGTCGTCGCTACCACGACGACGTCCACCTCGACTCGCGTGACCCTAAGACAGGGTGGCAGCGGTGCCACGTGCTCGTCTCGACGTCCGTCGTCGCTACCGCGCAGACGTCTTCCTCGACTCGCGTAACCCTAAGTTAGACAGGGTGGCAGTGGTGTCACGTGCTCGTCTCGACGTCCGCCTCAACTCCCGTAACCCTAAGTTAGACAGGGTGGCGGTGGTGTCACGTGCTCGTGTCGGCGTCCGTCGTCGCTACCGCGACGACGTCCGCCTCGACTCGCTTAACCCTAAGTTAGACAGGGTGGCGGTGGTGTCACGTGCTCGTCTAGGCGTCTGTCGTCGCTACCGCGACGACGTCCGCCTCGACTCGCGTAACCCTAGGATAAACAGGGTGGCGGTGACGTCACGTGCTCGTCTCGGCGTCCGTCGTCGCTACCGCGACGACGTCCGCCTCGACTCGCGTAACCCTAAGTTAGACAGGGTGGCAGTGGTGTCACGTGCTCGTCTCGGCGTCCGTCGTCGCTACCGCGACGACGTCCGCCTCGACTCGCGTAACCCTAAGTTAGACAGGGTGGCAGTGGTGTCACGTGCTCGTCTCGGCGTCCGTCGTCGCTACCGCGACGACGTCCGCCTGGACTCACGTAACCCTAAGATAGACAGGGTGGCGGTGTTGTCACGTGCTCGTCTCGGCGTCCGTCATCGCTACCGCAAAGACGTCCGCCTCAACTCGCGTAACGCAAAGATATACAGGGTGGCGGTGGTGTCACGTGCTCGTCTCGGCGTCCGTCGTCGCTACCGCGACGACGTTCGCCTCGACTCGCGTAACGCTAAGATAGATAGGGTGGCGGTGGTGTCACGTGCTCATCTCGGCGTCCGTCGTCGCTACCGCAAAGACGTCCGCCTCGACTCACGTAACCCTAAGTTAGACAGGGTGGCAGTGGTGTCACGTGCTCGTCTCGACGTCCACCTCGACTCGCTTAACCCTAAGTTAGACAGGGTGCCCGTGGTGTCACGTGCTCGTCTTGGCGTCCGTCGTCGCTACCGCGACGACGTTCGCCTCGACTCGCGTAACCCTAAGTTAGCCAGGGTGGCAGTGTTGTCACGTGCTCGTCTCGGCGTCCGTCGTCGCTACCGCGACCACGTCCGCCTCGACTCGCGTAACCCAAAGTTAGACAGGGTGGCAGTGGTGTCACGTGCTCGTCTCGGCGTCCGTCGTCACTACCGCAACGATGTCCGCCTCGACTCGCGTAACCCTAAGATAGACAGGGTGGCGGTGTTGTCACGTGCTCGTCTCGGCGTCCGTCGTCGCTACCGCGATGACGTCCGCCTCGACTCGCGTAACCCTAAGATAGACAGGGTGGTGGTGGTGTCACGTGCTCATCTCGGCGTCCGTCGTCGCTACCACGACGACGTCCACCTCGACTCGCGTGACCCTAAGACAGGGTGGCAGCGGTGCCACGTGCTCGTCTCGGCGTCCGTCGTCGCTACCGCGCAGACGTCTTCCTCGACTCGTGTAACCCTAAGTTAGACAGGGTGGCAGTGGTGTCACGTGCTCGTCTCGACGTCCGCCTCAACTCCCGTAACCCTAAGTTAGACAGGGTGGCGGTGGTGTCACGTGCTCGTGTCGGCGTCCGTCGTCGCTACCGCGACGACGTCCGCCTCGACTCGCTTAACCCTAAGTTAGACAGGGTGGCGGTGGTGTCACGTGGTCGTCTCGGCGTCTGTCATCGCTACCGCGACGACGTCCGCCTCGACTCGCGTAACCCTAAGTTGACAGGGTGGCAGTGGTGTCACGTGCTCGTCTCGGCGTCCGTCGTCTCTACCGCGATGACGTCCGCCTCGACTCGCGTAACCCTAAGTTAGCCACGGTGGCAGTGTTGTCACGTGCTCGTCTCGGCGTCCGTCGTCGCTACCGCGACGACGTCCGCCTCGACTCGCTTAACCCAAAGTTAGACAGGGTGGCAGTGGTGTCACCTGCTCGTCTCGGCGTCCGTCGTCACTACCGCGACGATGACCGCCTCGACTCGCGTAACCCTAGGATAAACAGGGTGGCGGTGGTGTCACGTGCTCGTCTCGGCGTCCGTCGTCGCTACCGCGACGACGTCCGCCTCGACTCGCGTAACCCTAAGATAGCCAGGGTGGCAGTGGTGTCACGTGCTCGTCTAGGCGTCTGTCATCGCTACCGCGACGACGTCCGCCTCGACTCGCGTAACCCTAGGATAAACAGGGTGGCGGTGGTGTCACGTGCTCGTCTCGGCGTCCGTCGTCGCTACCGCGACGACGTCCGCCTCGACTCGCATAACCCTAAGTTAGACAGGGTGGCGGTGGTGTCACGTGCTCATCTCGGCGTCCGTCGTCGCTACCACGACGACGTCCACCTCGACTCGCGTGACCCTAAGACAGGGTGGCAGCGGTGCCACGTGCTCGTCTCGGCGTCCGTCGTCGCTACCGCGCAGACGTCTTCCTCGACTCGCGTAACCCTAAGTTAGACAGGGTGGCAGTGGTGTCACGTGCTCGTCTCGACGTCCGCCTCAACTCCCGTAACCCTAAGTTAGACAGGGTGGCGGTGGTGTCACGTGCTCGTGTCGGCGTCCGTCGTCGCTACCGCGACGACGTCCGCCTCGACTCGCTTAACCCTAAGTTAGACAGGGTGGCGGTGGTGTCACGTGGTCGTCTCGGCGTCTGTCATCGCTACCGCGACGACGTCCGCCTCGACTCGCGTAACCCTAAGTTAGACAGGGTGGCAGTGGTGTCACGTGCTCGTCTCGGCGTCCGTCGTCGCTACCGCGATGACGTCCGCCTCGACTCGCGTAACCCTAAGTTAGCCAGGGTGGCAGTGTTGTCACGTGCTCGTCTCGGCGTCCGTCGTCGCTACCGCGACGACGTCCGCCTCGACTCGCTTAACCCAAAGTTAGACAGGGTGGCAGTGGTGTCACCTGCTCGTCTCGGCGTCCGTCGTCACTACCGCGACGATGACCGCCTCGACTCGCATAACCCTAAGTTAGACAGGGTGGCGGTGGTGTCACGTGCTCGTCTCGGCGTCCGTCGTCGCTACCGCGACGACGTCCGCCTCGACTCGCGTAACCCTAAGTTAGACAGGGTGGCAGTGGTGTCACGTGCTCGTCTCGGCGTCCGGCGTCGCTACCGCGACGACGTCCGCCTCGACTCGCGTAACCCTAAGTTAGACAGGGTGGCAGTGGTGTCACGTGCTCGTCTCGGCGTCCGTCGTCGCTACCGCGACGACGTCCGCCTTGACTCGCGTAACCCTAAGATAGACAGGGTGGCCGTGGTGTCACGTGCTCGTCTTGGCGTCCGTCGTCGCTACCGCGACGACGTTCGCCTCGACTCGCGTAACCCTAAGTTAGCCAGGGTGGCAGTGTTGTCACGTGCTCGTCTCGGCGTCCGTCGTCGCTACCGCGACGACGTCCGCCTCGACTCGCGTAACCCAAAGTTAGACAGGGTGGCAGTGGTGTCACGTGCTCGTCTCGACGTCCGCCTCAACTCCCGTAACCCTAAGTTAGACAGGGTGGCGGTGGTGTCACGTGCTCGTGTCGGCGTCCGTCGTCGCTACCGCGACGACGTCCGCCTCGACTCGCTTAACCCTAAGTTAGACAGGGTGGCGGTGGTGTCACGTGGTCGTCTCGGCGTCTGTCATCGCTACCGCGACGACGTCCGCCTCGACTCGCGTAACCCTAAGTTGACAGGGTGGCAGTGGTGTCACGTGCTCGTCTCGGCGTCCGTCGTCTCTACCGCGATGACGTCCGCCTCGACTCGCGTAACCCTAAGTTAGCCACGGTGGCAGTGTTGTCACGTGCTCGTCTCGGCGTCCGTCGTCGCTACCGCGACGACGTCCGCCTCGACTCGCTTAACCCAAAGTTAGACAGGGTGGCAGTGGTGTCACCTGCTCGTCTCGGCGTCCGTCGTCACTACCGCGACGATGACCGCCTCGACTCGCGTAACCCTAGGATAAACAGGGTGGCGGTGGTGTCACGTGCTCGTCTCGGCGTCCGTCGTCGCTACCGCGACGACGTCCGCCTCGACTCGCGTAACCCTAAGATAGCCAGGGTGGCAGTGGTGTCACGTGCTCGTCTAGGCGTCTGTCATCGCTACCGCGACGACGTCCGCCTCGACTCGCGTAACCCTAGGATAAACAGGGTGGCGGTGGTGTCACGTGCTCGTCTCGGCGTCCGTCGTCGCTACCGCGACGACGTCCGCCTCGACTCGCATAACCCTAAGTTAGACAGGGTGGCGGTGGTGTCACGTGCTCATCTCGGCGTCCGTCGTCGCTACCACGACGACGTCCACCTCGACTCGCGTGACCCTAAGACAGGGTGGCAGCGGTGCCACGTGCTCGTCTCGGCGTCCGTCGTCGCTACCGCGCAGACGTCTTCCTCGACTCGCGTAACCCTAAGTTAGACAGGGTGGCAGTGGTGTCACGTGCTCGTCTCGACGTCCGCCTCAACTCCCGTAACCCTAAGTTAGACAGGGTGGCGGTGGTGTCACGTGCTCGTGTCGGCGTCCGTCGTCGCTACCGCGACGACGTCCGCCTCGACTCGCTTAACCCTAAGTTAGACAGGGTGGCGGTGGTGTCACGTGGTCGTCTCGGCGTCTGTCATCGCTACCGCGACGACGTCCGCCTCGACTCGCGTAACCCTAAGTTAGACAGGGTGGCAGTGGTGTCACGTGCTCGTCTCGGCGTCCGTCGTCGCTACCGCGATGACGTCCGCCTCGACTCGCGTAACCCTAAGTTAGCCAGGGTGGCAGTGTTGTCACGTGCTCGTCTCGGCGTCCGTCGTCGCTACCGCGACGACGTCCGCCTCGACTCGCTTAACCCAAAGTTAGACAGGGTGGCAGTGGTGTCACCTGCTCGTCTCGGCGTCCGTCGTCACTACCGCGACGATGACCGCCTCGACTCGCATAACCCTAAGTTAGACAGGGTGGCGGTGGTGTCACGTGCTCGTCTCGGCGTCCGTCGTCGCTACCGCGACGACGTCCGCCTCGACTCGCGTAACCCTAAGTTAGACAGGGTGGCAGTGGTGTCACGTGCTCGTCTCGGCGTCCGGCGTCGCTACCGCGACGACGTCCGCCTCGACTCGCGTAACCCTAAGTTAGACAGGGTGGCAGTGGTGTCACGTGCTCGTCTCGGCGTCCGTCGTCGCTACCGCGACGACGTCCGCCTTGACTCGCGTAACCCTAAGATAGACAGGGTGGCCGTGGTGTCACGTGCTCGTCTTGGCGTCCGTCGTCGCTACCGCGACGACGTTCGCCTCGACTCGCGTAACCCTAAGTTAGCCAGGGTGGCAGTGTTGTCACGTGCTCGTCTCGGCGTCCGTCGTCGCTACCGCGACGACGTCCGCCTCGACTCGCGTAACCCAAAGTTAGACAGGGTGGCAGTGGTGTCACGTGCTCGTCTCGGCGTCCGTCGTCACTACCGCAACGATGTCCGCCTCGACTCGCGTAACCCTAAGATAGACAGGGTGGCGGTGTTTTCACGTGCTCGTCTCGGCGTCCGTCGTCGCTACCGCGACGACGTCCGCCTCGACTCGCTTAACCCAAAGTTAGACAGGGTGGCAGTGGTGTCACCTGCTCGTCTCGGCGTCCGTCGTCACTACCGCGACGATGACCGCCTCGACTCGCATAACCCTAAGTTAGACAGGGTGGCGGTGGTGTCACGTGCTCGTCTCGGCGTCCGTCGTCGCTACCGCGACGACGTCCGCCTCGACTCGCGTAACCCTAAGTTAGACAGGGTGGCAGTGGTGTCACGTGCTCGTCTCGGCGTCCGGCGTCGCTACCGCGACGACGTCCGCCTCGACTCGCGTAACCCTAAGTTAGACAGGGTGGCAGTGGTGTCACGTGCTCGTCTCGGCGTCCGTCATCGCTACCGCGACGACGTCCGCCTTGACTCGCGTAACCCTAAGATAGACAGGGTGGCCGTGGTGTCACGTGCTCGTCTTGGCGTCCGTCGTCGCTACCGCGACGACGTTCGCCTCGACTCGCGTAACCCTAAGTTAGCCAGGGTGGCAGTGTTGTCACGTGCTCGTCTCGGCGTCCGTCGTCGCTACCGCGACGACGTCCGCCTCGACTCGCGTAACCCAAAGTTAGACAGGGTGGCAGTGGTGTCACGTGCTCGTCTCGGCGTCCGTCGTCACTACCGCAACGATGTCCGCCTCGACTCGCGTAACCCTAAGATAGACAGGGTGGCGGTGTTTTCACGTGCTCGTCTCGGCGTCCGTCGTCGCTACCGCGATGACGTCCGCCTCGACTCGCGTAACCCTAAGATAGACAGGGTGGTGGTGGTGTCACGTGCTCATCTCGGCGTCCGTCGTCGCTACCACGACGACGTCCACCTCGACTCGCGTGACCCTAAGACAGGGTGGCAGCGGTGCCACGTGCTCGTCTCGACGTCCGTCGTCGCTACCGCGCAGACGTCTTCCTCGACTCGCGTAACCCTAAGTTAGACAGGGTGGCAGTGGTGTCACGTGCTCGTCTCGACGTCCGCCTCAACTCCCGTAACCCTAAGTTAGACAGGGTGGCGGTGGTGTCACGTGCTCGTGTCGGCGTCCGTCGTCGCTACCGCGACGACGTCCGCCTCGACTCGCTTAACCCTAAGTTAGACAGGGTGGCGGTGGTGTCACGTGCTCGTCTAGGCGTCTGTCGTCGCTACCGCGACGACGTCCGCCTCGACTCGCGTAACCCTAGGATAAACAGGGTGGCGGTGACGTCACGTGCTCGTCTCGGCGTCCGTCGTCGCTACCGCGACGACGTCCGCCTCGACTCGCGTAACCCTAAGTTAGACAGGGTGGCAGTGGTGTCACGTGCTCGTCTCGGCGTCCGTCGTCGCTACCGCGACGACGTCCGCCTCGACTCGCGTAACCCTAAGTTAGACAGGGTGGCAGTGGTGTCACGTGCTCGTCTCGGCGTCCGTCGTCGCTACCGCGACGACGTCCGCCTGGACTCACGTAACCCTAAGATAGACAGGGTGGCGGTGTTGTCACGTGCTCGTCTCGGCGTCCGTCATCGCTACCGCAAAGACGTCCGCCTCAACTCGCGTAACGCAAAGATATACAGGGTGGCGGTGGTGTCACGTGCTCGTCTCGGCGTCCGTCGTCGCTACCGCGACGACGTTCGCCTCGACTCGCGTAACGCTAAGATAGATAGGGTGGCGGTGGTGTCACGTGCTCATCTCGGCGTCCGTCGTCGCTACCGCAAAGACGTCCGCCTCGACTCACGTAACCCTAAGTTAGACAGGGTGGCAGTGGTGTCACGTGCTCGTCTCGACGTCCACCTCGACTCGCTTAACCCTAAGTTAGACAGGGTGCCCGTGGTGTCACGTGCTCGTCTTGGCGTCCGTCGTCGCTACCGCGACGACGTTCGCCTCGACTCGCGTAACCCTAAGTTAGCCAGGGTGGCAGTGTTGTCACGTGCTCGTCTCGGCGTCCGTCGTCGCTACCGCGACCACGTCCGCCTCGACTCGCGTAACCCAAAGTTAGACAGGGTGGCAGTGGTGTCACGTGCTCGTCTCGGCGTCCGTCGTCACTACCGCAACGATGTCCGCCTCGACTCGCGTAACCCTAAGATAGACAGGGTGGCGGTGTTGTCACGTGCTCGTCTCGGCGTCCGTCGTCGCTACCGCGATGACGTCCGCCTCGACTCGCGTAACCCTAAGATAGACAGGGTGGTGGTGGTGTCACGTGCTCATCTCGGCGTCCGTCGTCGCTACCACGACGACGTCCACCTCGACTCGCGTGACCCTAAGACAGGGTGGCAGCGGTGCCACGTGCTCGTCTCGGCGTCCGTCGTCGCTACCGCGCAGACGTCTTCCTCGACTCGTGTAACCCTAAGTTAGACAGGGTGGCAGTGGTGTCACGTGCTCGTCTCGACGTCCGCCTCAACTCCCGTAACCCTAAGTTAGACAGGGTGGCGGTGGTGTCACGTGCTCGTGTCGGCGTCCGTCGTCGCTACCGCGACGACGTCCGCCTCGACTCGCTTAACCCTAAGTTAGACAGGGTGGCGGTGGTGTCACGTGGTCGTCTCGGCGTCTGTCATCGCTACCGCGACGACGTCCGCCTCGACTCGCGTAACCCTAAGTTGACAGGGTGGCAGTGGTGTCACGTGCTCGTCTCGGCGTCCGTCGTCTCTACCGCGATGACGTCCGCCTCGACTCGCGTAACCCTAAGTTAGCCACGGTGGCAGTGTTGTCACGTGCTCGTCTCGGCGTCCGTCGTCGCTACCGCGACGACGTCCGCCTCGACTCGCTTAACCCAAAGTTAGACAGGGTGGCAGTGGTGTCACCTGCTCGTCTCGGCGTCCGTCGTCACTACCGCGACGATGACCGCCTCGACTCGCGTAACCCTAGGATAAACAGGGTGGCGGTGGTGTCACGTGCTCGTCTCGGCGTCCGTCGTCGCTACCGCGACGACGTCCGCCTCGACTCGCGTAACCCTAAGATAGCCAGGGTGGCAGTGGTGTCACGTGCTCGTCTAGGCGTCTGTCATCGCTACCGCGACGACGTCCGCCTCGACTCGCGTAACCCTAGGATAAACAGGGTGGCGGTGGTGTCACGTGCTCGTCTCGGCGTCCGTCGTCGCTACCGCGACGACGTCCGCCTCGACTCGCATAACCCTAAGTTAGACAGGGTGGCGGTGGTGTCACGTGCTCGTCTCGGCGTCCGTCGTCGCTACCGCGACGACGTCCGCCTCGACTCGCGTAACCCTAAGTTAGACAGGGTGGCAGTGGTGTCATGTGCTCGTCTCGGCGTCCGGCGTCGCTACCGCGACGACGTCCGCCTCGACTCGCGTAACCCTAAGTTAGACAGGGTGGCAGTGGTGTCACGTGCTCGTCTAGGCGTCCGTCGTCGCTACCGCGACGACGTCCGCCTTGACTCGCGTAACCCTAAGATAGACAGGGTGGCGGTGTTGTCACGTGCTCGTCTCGGCGTCCGTCGTCGCTACCGCGACGACGTCCGCCTCGACTCGCTTAACCCTAAGTTAGACAGGGTGGCGGTGGTGTCACGTGCTCGTCTCGACGTCCGTCGTCGCTACCGCGACGACGTCCGCCTCGACTCGTGTAACCCGAAGATAGACAGGGTGGCGGTGTTGTCACGTGCTCGTCTCGGCGTCCGTCGTCGCTACCGCAAATACGTCCGCCTCGACTCGCGTAACGCAAAGATATACAGGGTGGCGGTGGTGTCACGTGCTCGTCTCGGCGTCTGTCGTCGCTACCGCGAAGACGTCTTCCTCGACTCGCGTAACCCTAAGTTAGACAGGGTGGCAGTGGTGTCACGTGCTCGTCTCGACGTCCGCCTCAACTCCCGTAACCCTAAGTTAGACAGGGTGGCGGAGGTGTCACGTGCTCGTGTCGGCGTCCGTCGTCGCTACCGCGACGACGTCCGCCTCGACTCGCTTAACCCTAAATTAGACAGGGTGGCGGTGGTGTCACGTGGTCGTCTCGGCGTCTGTCATCGCTACCGCGACGACGTCCGCCTCGACTCGCGTAACCCTAAGTTAGACAGGGTGGCAGTGGTGTCACGTGCTCGTCTCGGCGTCCGTCGTCGCTACCGCGATGACGTCCGCCTCGACTCGCGTAACCCTAAGTTAGCCAGGGTGGCAGTGTTGTCACGTGCTCGTCTCGGCGTCCGTCGTCGCTACCGCGACGACGTCCGCCTCGACTCGCGTAACCCAAAGTTAGACAGGGTGGCAGTGGTGTCACCTGCTCGTCTCGGCGTCCGTCGTCACTACCGCGACGATGACCGCCTCGACTCGCGTAACCCTAAGATAGACAGGGTGGCGGTGGTGTCACGTGCTCGTCTCGGCGTCCGTCGTCGCTACCGCGACGACGTCCGCCTCGACTCGCGTAACCCTAAGATAGCCAGGGTGGCAGTGGTGTCACGTGCTCGTCTAGGCGTCTGTCGTCGCTACCGCGACGACGTCTGCCTCGACTCGCGTAACCCTAGGATAAACAGGCTGGCGGTGGTGTCACGTGCTCGTCTCGGCGTCCGTCGTCGCTACCGCGACGACGTCCGCCTCGACTCGCGTAACCCTAAGATAGCCAGGGTGGCAGTGGTGTCACGTGCTCGTCTCGGCGTCCGTCGTCGCTACCGCGATGACGTCCGCCTCGACTCGCGTAACCCTAAGATAGACAGGGTGGTGGTGGTGTCACGTGCTCATCTCGGCGTCCGTCGTCGCTACCACGACGACGTCCACCTCGACTCGCGTGACCCTAAGACAGGGTGGCAGCGGTGCCACGTGCTCGTCTCGGCGTCCGTCGTCGCTACCGCGCAGACGTCTTCCTCGACTCGCGTAACCCTAAGTTAGACAGGGTGGCAGTGGTGTCACGTGCTCGTCTCGACGTCCGCCTCAACTCCCGTAACCCTAAGTTAGACAGGGTGGCGGTGGTGTCACGTGCTCGTGTCGGCGTCCGTCGTCGCTACCGCGACGACGTCCGCCTCGACTCGCTTAACCCTAAGTTAGAGAGGGTGGCGGTGGTGTCACGTGGTCGTCTCGGCGTCTGTCATCGCTACCGCGACGACGTCCGCCTCGACTCGCGTAACCCTAAGTTAGACAGGGTGGCAGTGGTGTCACGTGCTCGTCTCGGCGTCCGGCGTCGCTACCGCGATGACGTCCGCCTCGACTCGCGTAACCCTAAGTTAGCCAGGGTGGCAGTGTTGTCACGTGCTCGTCTCGGCGTCCGTCGTCGCTACCGCGACGACGTCCGCCTCGACTCGCTTAACCCAAAGTTAGACAGGGTGGCAGTGGTGTCACCTGCTCGTCTCGGCGTCCGTCGTCACTACCGCGACGATGACCGCCTCGACTCGCATAACCCTAAGTTAGACAGGGTGGCGGTGGTGTCACGTGCTCGTCTCGGCGTCCGTCGTCGCTACCGCGACGACGTCCGCCTCGACTCGCGTAACCCTAAGTTAGACAGGGTGGCAGTGGTGTCACGTGCTCGTCTCGGCGTCCGGCGTCGCTACCGCGACGACGTCCGCCTCGACTCGCGTAACCCTAAGTTAGACAGGGTGGCAGTGGTGTCACGTGCTCGTCTCGGCGTCCGTCGTCGCTACCGCGACGACGTCCGCCTTGACTCGCGTAACCCTAAGATAGACAGGGTGGCCGTGGTGTCACGTGCTCGTATTGGCGTCCGTCGTCGCTACCGCGACGACGTTCGCCTCGACTCGCGTAACCCTAAGTTAGCCAGGGTGGCAGTGTTGTCACGTGCTCGTCTCGGCGTCCGTCGTCGCTACCGCGACGACGTCCGCCTCGACTCGCATAACCCAAAGTTAGACAGGGTGGCAGTGGTGTCACGTGCTCGTCTCGGCGTCCGTCGTCACTACCGCAACGATGTCCGCCTCGACTCGCGTAACCCTAAGATAGACAGGGTGGCGGTGTTTTCACGTGCTCGTCTCGGCGTCCGTCGTCGCTACCGCGATGACGTCCGCCTCGACTCGCGTAACCCTAAGATAGACAGGGTGGTGGTGGTGTCACGTGCTCATCTCGGCGTCCGTCGTCGCTACCACGACGACGTCCACCTCGACTCGCGTGACCCTAAGACAGGGTGGCAGCGGTGCCACGTGCTCGTCTCGACGTCCGTCGTCGCTACCGCGCAGACGTCTTCCTCGACTCGCGTAACCCTAAGTTAGACAGGGTGGCAGTGGTGTCACGTGCTCGTCTCGACGTCCGCCTCAACTCCCGTAACCCTAAGTTAGACAGGGTGGCGGTGGTGTCACGTGCTCGTGTCGGCGTCCGTCGTCGCTACCGCGACGACGTCCGCCTCGACTCGCTTAACCCTAAGTTAGAAAGGGTGGCGGTGGTGTCACGTGCTCGTCTAGGCGTCTGTCGTCGCTACCGCGACGACGTCCGCCTCGACTCGCGTAACCCTAGGATAAACAGGGTGGCGGTGGTGTCACGTGCTCGTCTCGGCGTCCGTCGTCGCTACCGCGACGACGTCCGCCTCGACTCGCGTAACCCTAAGTTAGACAGGGTGGCAGTGGTGTCACGTGCTCGTCTCGGCGTCCGTCGTCGCTACCGCGACGACGTCCGCCTGGACTCACGTAACCCTAAGATAGACAGGGTGGCGGTGTTGTCACGTGCTCGTCTCGGCGTCCGTCATCGCTACCGCAAAGACGTCCACCTCAACTCGCGTAACGCAAAGATATACAGGGTGGCGGTGGTGTCACGTGCTCGTCTCGGCGTCCGTCGTCGCTACCGCGACGACGTTCGCCTCGACTCGCGTAACGCTAAGATAGATAGGGTGGCGGTGGTGTCACGTGCTCATCTCGGCGTCCGTCGTCGCTACCGCAAAGACGTCCGCCTCGACTCGCGTAACCCTAAGTTAGACAGGGTGGCAGTGGTGTCACGTGCTCGTCTCGACGTCCGCCTCGACTCGCTTAACCCTAAGTTAGACAGGGTGCCCGTGGTGTCACGTGCTCGTCTTGGCGTCCGTCGTCGCTACCGCGACGACGTTCGCCTCGACTCGCGTAACCCTAAGTTAGCCAGGGTGGCAGTGTTGTCACGTGCTCGTCTCGGCGTCCGTCGTCGCTACCGCGACCACGTCCGCCTCGACTCGCGTAACCCAAAGTTAGACAGGGTGGTAGTGGTGTCACGTGCTCGTCTCGGCGTCCGTCGTCACTACCGCAACGATGTCCGCCTCGACTCGCGTAACCCTAAGATAGACAGGGTGGCGGTGTTGTCACGTGCTCGTCTCGGCGTCCGTCGTCGCTACCGCGATGACGTCCGCCTCGACTCGCGTAACCCTAAGATAGACAGGGTGGTGGTGGTGTCACGTGCTCATCTCGGCGTCCGTCGTCGCTACCACGACGACGTCCACCTCGACTCGCGTGACCCTAAGACAGGGTGGCAGCGGTGCCACGTGCTCGTCTCGGCGTCCGTCGTCGCTACCGCGCAGACGTCTTCCTCGACTCGCGTAACCCTAAGTTAGACAGGGTGGCAGTGGTGTCACGTGCTCGTCTCGACGTCCGCCTCAACTCCCGTAACCCTAAGTTAGACAGGGTGGCGGTGGTGTCACGTGCTCGTGTCGGCGTCCGTCGTCGCTACCGCGACGACATCCGCCTCGACTCGCTTAACCCTAAGTTAGACAGGGTGGCGGTGGTGTCACGTGGTCGTCTCGGCGTCTGTCATCGCTACCGCGACGACGTCCGCCTCGACTCGCGTAACCCTAAGTTAGACAGGGTGGCAGTGGTGTCACGTGCTCGTCTCGGCGTCCGTCGTCGCTACCGCGATGACGTCCGCCTCGACTCGCGTAACCCTAAGTTAGCCAGGGTGGCAGTGTTGTCACGTGCTCGTCTCGGCGTCCGTCGTCGCTACCGCGACGACGTCCGCCTCGACTCGCTTAACCCAAAGTTAGACAGGGTGGCAGTGGTGTCACCTGCTCGTCTCGGCGTCCGTCGTCACTACCGCGACGATGACCGCCTCGACTCGCGTAACCCTAGGATAAACAGGGTGGCGGTGGTGTCACGTGCTCGTCTCGGCGTCCGTCGTCGCTACCGCGACGACGTCCGCCTCGACTCGCGTAACCCTAAGATAGCCAGGGTGGCAGTGGTGTCACGTGCTCGTCTAGGCGTCTGTCATCGCTACCGCGACGACGTCCGCCTCGACTCGCGTAACCCTAGGATAAACAGGGTGGCGGTGGTGTCACGTGCTCGTCTCGGCGTCCGTCGTCGCTACCGCGACGACGTCCGCCTCGACTCGCATAACCCTAAGTTAGACAGGGTGGCGGTGGTGTCACGTGCTCGTCTCGGCGTCCGTCGTCGCTACCGCGACGACGTCCGCCTCGACTCGCGTAACCCTAAGTTAGACAGGGTGGCAGTGGTGTCACGTGCTCGTCTCGGCGTCCGGCGTCGCTACCGCGACGACGTCCGCCTCGACTCGCGTAACCCTAAGTTAGACAGGGTGGCAGTGGTGTCACGTGCTCGTCTAGGCGTCCGTCGTCGCTACCGCGACGACGTCCGCCTTGACTCGCGTAACCCTAAGATAGACAGGGTGGCGGTGTTGTCACGTGCTCGTCTCGGCGTCCGTCGTCGCTACCGCGACGACGTCCGCCTCGACTCGCTTAACCCTAAGTTAGACAGGGTGGCGGTGGTGTCACGTGCTCGTCTCGGCGTCCGTCGTCGCTACCGCGACGACGTCCGCCTCGACTCGTGTAACCCTAAGATAGACAGGGTGGCGGTGTTGTCACGTGCTCGTCTCGGCGTCCGTCGTCGCTACCGCAAATACGTCCGCCTCGACTCGCGTAACGCAAAGATATACAGGGTGGCGGTGGTGTCACGTGCTCGTCTCGGCGTCTGTCGTCGCTACCGCGAAGACGTCTTCCTCGACTCGCGTAACCCTAAGTTAGACAGGGTGGCAGTGGTGTCACGTGCTCGTCTCGACGTCCGCCTCAACTCCCGTAACCCTAAGTTAGACAGGGTGGCGGTGGTGTCACGTGCTCGTGTCGGCGTCCGTCGTCGCTACCGCGACGACGTCCGCCTCGACTCGCTTAACCCTAAATTAGACAGGGTGGCGGTGGTGTCACGTGGTCGTCTCGGCGTCTGTCATCGCTACCGCGACGACGTCCGCCTCGACTCGCGTAACCCTAAGTTAGACCGGGTGGCAGTGGTGTCACGTGCTCGTCTCGGCGTCCGTCGTCGCTACCGCGATGACGTCCGCCTCGACTCGCGTAACCCTAAGTTAGCCAGGGTGGCAGTGTTGTCACGTGCTCGTCTCGGCGTCCGTCGTCGCTACCGCGACGACGTCCGCCTCGACTCGCGTAACCCAAAGTTAGACAGGGTGGCAGTGGTGTCACCTGCTCGTCTCGGCGTCCGTCGTCACTACCGCGACGATGACCGCCTCGACTCGCGTAACCCTAAGATAGACAGGGTGGCGGTGGTGTCACGTGCTCGTCTCGGCGTCCGTCGTCGCTACCGCGACGACGTCCGCCTCGACTCGCGTAACCCTAAGATAGCCAGGGTGGCAGTGGTGTCACGTGCTCGTCTAGGCGTCTGTCGTCGCTACCGCGACGACGTTCGCCTCGACTCGCGTAACCCTAGGATAAACAGGCTGGCGGTGGTGTCACGTGCTCGTCTCGGCGTCCGTCGTCGCTACCGCGACGACGTCCCCCTCGACTCGCGTAACCCTAAGATAGCCAGGGTGGCAGTGGTGTCACGTGCTCGTCTAGGCGTCTGTCATCGCTACCGCGACGACGTCCGCCTCGACTCGCGTAACCCTAGGATAAACAGGGTGGCGGTGGTGTCACGTGCTCGTCTCGGCGTCCGTCGTCGCTACCGCGACGACGTCCGCCTCGACTCGCATAACCCTAAGTTAGACAGGGTGGCGGTGGTGTCACGTGCTCGTCTCGGCGTCCGTCGTCGCTACCGCGACGACGTACGCCTCGACTCACGTAACCCTAAGTTAGACAGGGTGGCAGTGGTGTCACGTGCTCGTCTCGGCGTCCGTCGTCGCTACCGCGACGACGTCCGCCTCGACTCGCGTAACCCTAAGTTAGACAGGGTGGCAGTGGTGTCACGTGCTCGTCTCGGCGTCCGTCGTCGCTACCGCGATGACGTCCGCCTCCACTCGCGTAACCCTAAGATAGACAGGGTGGCAGTGGTGTCACGTGCTCGTCTCGGCGTCCGTCGTCGCTACCGCGACGACGTCCGCCTTGACTCGCGTAAACCTAAGATAGACAGGGTGGCGGTGTTGTCACGTGCTCGTCTCGGCTTCCGTCGTCGCTACCGCGACGACGTGCGCCTCGACTCGCTTAACCCTAAGTTAGACTGGGTAGCGGTGGTGTCACGTGCTCGTCTCGGCGTCCGTCGTCGCTACCGCGACGACGTTCGCCTCGACTCGCGTAACGCTAAGATAGATAGGGTGGCGGTGGTGTCACGTGCTCATCTCGGCGTCCGTCGTCGCTACCGCAAAGACGTCCGCCTCGACTCGCGTAACCCTAAGTTAGACAGGGTGGCAGTGGTGTCACGTGCTCGTCTCGACGTCCGCCTCGACTCGCTTAACCCTAAGTTAGACAGGGTGCCCGTGGTGTCACGTGCTCGTCTTGGCGTCCGTCGTCGCTACCGCGACGACGTTCGCCTCGACTCGCGTAACCCTAAGTTAGCCAGGGTGGCAGTGTTGTCACGTGCTCGTCTCGGCGTCCGTCGTCGCTACCGCGACCACGTCCGCCTCGACTCGCGTAACCCAAAGTTAGACAGGGTGGTAGTGGTGTCACGTGCTCGTCTCGGCGTCCGTCGTCACTACCGCAACGATGTCCGCCTCGACTCGCGTAACCCTAAGATAGACAGGGTGGCGGTGTTGTCACGTGCTCGTCTCGGCGTCCGTCGTCGCTACCGCGATGACGTCCGCCTCGACTCGCGTAACCCTAAGATAGACAGGGTGGTGGTGGTGTCACGTGCTCATCTCGGCGTCCGTCGTCGCTACCACGACGACGTCCACCTCGACTCGCGTGACCCTAAGACAGGGTGGCAGCGGTGCCACGTGCTCGTCTCGGCGTCCGTCGTCGCTACCGCGCAGACGTCTTCCTCGACTCGCGTAACCCTAAGTTAGACAGGGTGGCAGTGGTGTCACGTGCTCGTCTCGACGTCCGCCTCAACTCCCGTAACCCTAAGTTAGACAGGGTGGCGGTGGTGTCACGTGCTCGTGTCGGCGTCCGTCGTCGCTACCGCGACGACATCCGCCTCGACTCGCTTAACCCTAAGTTAGACAGGGTGGCGGTGGTGTCACGTGGTCGTCTCGGCGTCTGTCATCGCTACCGCGACGACGTCCGCCTCGACTCGCGTAACCCTAAGTTAGACAGGGTGGCAGTGGTGTCACGTGCTCGTCTCGGCGTCCGTCGTCGCTACCGCGATGACGTCCGCCTCGACTCGCGTAACCCTAAGTTAGCCAGGGTGGCAGTGTTGTCACGTGCTCGTCTCGGCGTCCGTCGTCGCTACCGCGACGACGTCCGCCTCGACTCGCTTAACCCAAAGTTAGACAGGGTGGCAGTGGTGTCACCTGCTCGTCTCGGCGTCCGTCGTCGCTACCGCGACGACGTCCGCCTTGACTCGCGTAACCCTAAGATAGACAGGGTGGCGGTGTTGTCACGTGCTCTGATACCAAGATGATATGGGGTGTCCCGATCTTCTCAGTAAGTGGCGGTGGTGATGATGATGGTGTAGGATAACTTGTATGTCGCCGATGAACTCTCCCTCGCTTGATCCCTGATGCCAATG
Source organism: Elymus sibiricus (assembly GCA_039707655.1). Classification (NCBI taxonomy): domain Eukaryota; kingdom Viridiplantae; phylum Streptophyta; class Magnoliopsida; order Poales; family Poaceae; genus Elymus; species Elymus sibiricus. Next base: position 191,651,793 of record CM077676.1, on the reverse strand, counting down.
CAAAAGGTCTCAACCCTTTGGATATTCACAACGTCACACACTTGCGCACGCAGCCGTCGACCACGAACGGTTAGAATTGCAATATACTAATTCCCAATGGAACAGCAGATCACACTTGACTTGCAGTATATAATCACCAGATCGATACGAATTGGTGATGAGGATTCAAGATGAATGCTTACAAGCAATCTCATGAACTAGGGTTTATCTTAAACGTGGTCTAACTCTAACTAACCCTAAGGAAGAGTATTTATATCCTAAGATAGATCGAAGGGGTACATGGGCTGTTAGCCCGAAACTCTGCGCGCAGGCAGCACGGTAGTACCGCTGATGTCATGCGGTACTACCGCTCCAAGCGGTACTACCGCTTAAGTTCCGCTCTACTACCGGTTAGCTCGAAAAGATACCAGTAGTTTTTACGGTAGTAGGGGCGGTAGTACCGCCTCAAGCGGTACTACCGCTGGGGTGGGGCGGTACTACCGCCCTGGGAGTTGCAGAAGCCTCCTCCCAGCTCAGCTGCATTGCCTCCTTGCTCTCCTTCTTGCCCCAAGTTGCTCCTTGCGCCATGCCTTCCTCTCCAATGTACCTAATGACACATACACACAAGGATTTAGGCAGTATAAAGCTCTCATCAAAATAATTGGCATTATCAACTAAGAGAGAATTCACCTGTTGTTCATCATTGGCTAGGCTTAATATTTCCTTCCAGCTGAGACAATTAGAATCATCGTATTCATAGAATATATCCTCATCAATGAATAGCACCAATAGTATAACAATTATTATCATCATAATTTCCCAAGTTGGTGCCAAAAAGATTTTCAAGATCATAAGAAGTACCATTATATTCCCAATCATAAGCATCACAACAAGCAATAGGCATAACAAAATCATCATCAAGTGTATCATCTTCCGCAATTATTTTTGATTCATTCTCATGAGGCACAATAATAATAGGAGCAACATTATTTGGGAGAGATACCTCTCTACCTCTACTTTTCCTTCTTTTCTTCTTCTTCACCATATTATGTGTGGGTTTATTTAATTTTTTCGAGCTTTTTATAAAAGAGATTGGTTGGATAGGAAGCTCCTTCTCATCACCTGTTTCATCACGAGAGACAATAGGAGGGAAAGTGGAAATCTTTACCCTTTCATTAGTGTTCCTCTTATATTCTATTGGTTTTCCCATCTTTCTGTAGTTGGCAATATAAGCATTCTCATTGCAATTTACCACACAAAACATATAAATATCTCTTAGATTACATTCAGTATGGTCCGTGAATATGAATGCTTCAAACCAACTATTTTTATGTGAAAATTCTTTACACCCCAAAAATAGAAAAGGTTCATTATAATGTTCAAGGGTGATCAAGTAATTGCAATATTTGGACATGATTCGATCATGAAAGAGTATGCATTGGAAATTAAGATGACCGATCTTATTGCAAAGTTCACAAGTAATGGGGTGAAGAGAGCATAATTTTGTAGCAAATTCATCTATCACTTTAAGCCACCATTGGTTTTATCAAGTTTATGCTTCTTACAAAATCTATCATCCCTATATAGCTTGTCTTCACAAAGTTTTTGCACTCCACAAAAATTGACATGCTTGTAAGAAACCTTTTTATCATGACTAGTGCAATCATCATTAGCATTATGGATATTCAAAGAATTCATACTAACAACATTGCAATCATGCTCATCATTCAAAGGTTTTATGCCAAACATTTTATTGAATTCTTCTTCTAACACTTTGGCACAATTTTCCGATCCATCATTTTCAAGAAAGATATTATAAAGATGAAGCATTTGTGGCAACCTCAATTCCATTTTTTTAGTTTTATTTTATAAAACCAAACTAGTGATAAAACAAGAAACTAAAAGATTCAATTACAAGATCTAAAGATATACCTTCAATCACTCACCTCCCCGGCAACGGCGCTAGAAAAGAGCTTGATGTCTACTACGCAACTTTTACTCTTGTAGACTTTGTTGGGCCTCCAAGTGCAGAGTTTTGTAGGACAGTAGCAAATTTTCCTCAAGTGGATGACCTAAGGTTTATCAATCCATGGGAGGCGTAGGATGAAGATGGTCTCTCTCAAACAACCCTGCAATCAAATACAAGAAATCTCTTGTGTCCCCAACACACCCAATATAATGGTAAATTGTAGGTGCACTAGTTCGGTGAAGAGATGGTGATACAAGTGTAGTATGGATATTAGATATAGGTTTTTGTAATCTGAATAAATAAAACAGCAAGGTAGCAAGTGATAAAATTGAGCACAAACGGTATTGCAATGCTTAGAAACAAGGCCTAGGGTTCATACTTTCACTAGTGCAATCTCTCAACAATGCTAACATAATTGAATCATATAACAATCCCTCAACGTGCGATAAAGAATCACTCCAAAGTTCCTACTAGCGGAGAACATAAGATGAAATTGTTGTAGGGTACGAAACCACCTCAAAGTTATCTTTTCCGATCAATCTATTGAGCCATCCCTATAAGTGTCACAAACAGCCCTAGAGTTCGTACTAAAATAACACCATATGATACGCATCAACCAACTCTAATGTCACCTAGATACTCCAATGTCACCACAAGTATCCGTGAGTTGATTATTCGATATGCATCAAACAACTTCAGATTCATAATATTCAATCCACACAACGAACTTCAAAGAGTACCCCAAAGTTTCTATCGGAGAAAAGCAGATGAAAACGTGCAACCAACCCCTATGCATAGATCACCCCAAGGTCACGGGAATCCGTGAGTTGATTACCAAAACATACATCAAGTGACTCAATAGAATACCCCATTGTCAAAATGGGTATCACATGCAAGAGATACATCAAGTGTTCTCAAATCTGAAATATTCAATCCGATAATAACGAAACCTCAAAGGGAAAGACTCAATCCATCACAAGAAGATAGAGAGGGAAGAAACACCATATGATCCAACTATATTAACAAAGCTCACGATACATCAAGATCGTGCCAAATCAAGAACATGAGAGAGAGAGAGACCAAACACATAGCTACTGGTACATACCCTTAGCCCCGAGGGTGAACTACTCCCTCCTCATCATGGAGACCGCCGGGATGATGAAGATGGCCTCCGGCGATGATTTCCCCCTTCGACAGAGTGCCAGAACAGGCTTCCGGATGAGATCGCTTTGGAACAGAGGCTTGCTGCAGCGGCGTGGAAGTTCTAGGTTTCTTTCTGGGGTTTTTGGTATTTATAAGAATTTTTGGCGTTGGTTTCACGTCAAGGGGGCCACGAGGGAGCGACAAGCTTGATCCGCGTGCCCTGGGGGGAGGACGTGCCCCCCAGGCTTGTCGCTTCCTCGTGAGGCTTCTGGTCCTTTCTCGAAGCTTCGGGGGTCTCTTTTGGTCCACAAAAAATCACCGTAAATTTTTAGCCCATTCCGAGAACTTTTATTTCTGCACAAAAAACAACACCATGGTAGTTCTGCTGAAAACAGCGTCAGTCCGGGTTAGTTCTAATCAAATCATACCAAAACCATATAAAATTGTTGTAAACATGGCTTGAATACTTCATAAATTATAGATACGTTGGAGACGTATCAGGTAGTACTAGCGCAGTAGTACTGCTGAAGTAGTACTACCGCCCTTCTGCCGCCCAACTACCATAAATAGACATGAGGCATCTGTAGCCCTAAAACAAGCGGTAGTGTCCGCGGCACTAGAATGCGGAAGTACCGCTAAAGCGGTACTACTGCTACCCAGGGCGGTACTATCGCTTTGGAGCTTTGAAAGAGCATGGTGCCCCCATGTCTGGTTTTGGCAATTGATGACAATCCCTATGGACTAATGGTTTATTTGAGTTAATCTTTTAAGGTTTGTCCATAGGCATTGCTTAAAGACCATATGTTAGTTTCAAGGTTAAAAGAAGGAGTTCATGTGTTGACCAAAGTGGTATTCAAGGAGTTATCCAAAGATTCGTCATGTGAGAGTTGAGCCTATTGCAAACATGTCTTGAAGAAGAAGATTGTTTGAACATTCATGCTTACCTTCAAGACATCACCTTTATGAAGAGATAAGATAAGATTCAAGGTTGATCAAGACTAAGTACAAAGAATGGATTCAAGTTGATCAACACACTAAGCGTAGAAGATGTACCGAGTGGGATCAAGTGATCTCATGGTATGGTAAGCATTGTCCATTACGCTTTGTGTACTAACCCATGATCTATGTGAGGTCTCTTTGTGGGGTTAGGTATGTTTCCATGTTCTTGCATCAAAAGGAAGATCTCATATGACCCATGGAGGATGACATCAAGTGGTGATCTTCATCAAGGTTGCAGTGTGCAAGTTCAAGTGGAGCATCACGAAGAGATCATGCTTGAAGCTTGCCGTCCATTCTCGTGATAATGGACATGTGAAGATGTGCCTAAGAGAGGCTCATCCATAGTGGAGTATGGGGGAACAATCTACTAGTCTTCATCGAGCCAGCGCAAAGAAGAAAGGTGGTCCAACTTGAGGAGGTCAAAATCGTCATCATCTAGCTCAAGTGGATTATGCGCAAGGCAAAGGTTTGTTCTTGATAGGTTTTCTATTTTACCGGTCTCGTGGTGTTAGTTGGGAGACCGGGTTATAGGATTGATTGTCGTACTATCAAGGGGCCTCTCGAGTCAGTAGCTTGAGCATATCATTCATAGAGAGCTCAAACCATTGCATCCTTGGCATCATATTTCTTGTTTCTTGTCTGGATTTTCTCTATGTGAATTTTGGGCTTGTGGTTATCTTCATGACAAGCTCAAGTTCATCGAAAACGGATTTCATTTGCATCTTCTTTTATGTTTTTGATGTTGGAGTTTTTGTTGGTTGTTCTCTTATGGAGGTTTCACACTTCTACATTGTTGGCATATTACTCTTGCTTGTTTCTGAAGTTTTCCATTCGTATTTTGACAGCTCTTGTCGTTAGCTTTCTATCAAGCTTGAATTTGTCAAAATCGGAGTTCGTTTGCTGAAGTTATATATGACTGTTCTGGTTGTGCTGCTGAAAATTTAGAGGTAGTACTGCTTCCTTAAGAGGTAGTACCGCTTGTGGATAGTTAGAGGTAGTACCGCTTCTTTAAGAGGTAGTACCGCTTATGCGGTACTTCCACTGGTTTGTACCACGGCTAGTTCCGCTTGTTTTTAGCCTTCTGTTGCCCCCTCGATATTTAGAGGCAGTACCGCTCCCTTAAGCGGTAGTACCGCTTAAGCACAGGCAGTACATAATGGTTAGATTCGTGGGGGCCTATTTAAGGGGGTCTTCTTCCCCATTGCCCCACGGTTCTTGAGCAAGTTTTCCCCCACCATTGTTGACCTCTTGGAGCTTATTTTCTCTCTATTCCTCCCATGATTCTTGCATCTTTTTGAGGGAAAAGAGAGAGGAGATCTAGATCTATATTTCCACCAATCCATCTCTCCTCTAATTGAGGGAACCCCTTGGATCTAGATCGTGGAGTTCTTGTGTCCTCTTCTTTGTTCTTCCTCTCATCTTCCTCCACAACTTTTGTTGTTCTGGGGGGATTTGGAAGAGAAGGACTTGAGCACTCCGTGTGCTTTTGCCATTGCATTTGGTGCATAGGTTTGAGTTCTCCATGGTGATACGTGGAAGTGAAAAGATGAGTAGCTTATTATTCTTGGGTGTATGGGCACCCTAGAGCTTGTGCCTCTTGGGTGCTTGGGCACCCTAGACGGTTGGTGGTGTCGCGGAGCTCAATCATTGTGGTGAAAGCTCTGGGCAAGCTTCGAGGTCTCCAATTAAGTTGTGGAGATTGCCCCGGGCAATTTGTACGGGTTCGGTGACTGCCCCTAAGGGTCGCCAATTGTACAGGTTCGGTGAGCGCCCCCAAGGGTCTCCAATTGTACGGGTTCGGTGATCGCCCTCAAGGGTCCCTTAGTGCAATCACGGCATCTTGCATTGTGCGAGGGCGTGAGGAGATTACGGTGGCCCTAGTGGCATTTTGGGGAGCATTGTGCCCCCACACCGCTTCGAACGGAGATTAGCATCCGCAAGGGTGTGAACTTCGGGATACATCGTCGTCTCTGCGTGCCTCGGTTATCTCTTTCCCGAGCCCATTACTTATGCACTTTACTTTGTGATAGCCATAGTGTTTCATGTTATATATCTTGCTATCGCTTAGTTGTTTATCTTGCTTAGCATAAGTTGTTGGTGCACATATGTGAGCCTAGTTGATTTAGGTTTTGTGCTTGACAAATTAAACGCTAGTTTTATTCCGCATTTGTTCAAGCCTAAATCGTAATTATTTTAAAGCGCCTATTCACCCCCTTCTAGGCGACATCCACGATCTTTGAATTGGTATTAGAGCCCCGTCTCTCATTATTCGGTTTAACCGCCTAGAGAGTAAACATGTCGACTAGGGGATTAGGATTCTTTGACACTCTTAGTTTCGATGGCACAAATTTCGATGTTTGTGTAATTCACATGCTTAATCTCTTTAGGGTCATGGACCCAAATTTAGAGCGAACTGTAGATATGAGTCCCTGATACGTCCATTTTGCATCATGTTTTGCTACTGTTATTTATAGTTTTTTAAATCAATATAACACTTTTTGGAGCAATTCTAATGCCTTTTCTCTCTTAATATGCAAGATCTACACAAGGAGGGAGAATGCCGGCAGCTGGAATTCTGGACCTGAAAAAGCTATGTTAGAGATATCTATTTTGCACATCTCCAAATGAGCTAAAATTTCACGGATAATTATTTTGGAATATATAAAAAATACTGGAATCAAGAAGTACCAGAGGGGGCCACCCAGGTGCCCACGAGGCACCAGGGCGCGCCACCCCTCCAGGCGCGCCCTGGTACCTCGTGGGGCCCCTGGCCAGCCTCTGGCCCCCATTTTCTGGTATATAAGTCATTTTTACCTAAAAAATTAGAGAGAAGACTTTTGGGACGGTGCGCCGCCGTCTCGAGGCGGAACATGGGCAGGAGCACTTTTTCTCTCCGGCGGAGAGATTCTGCCGGGGATACTTCCCTCCGGGAGGGGGAAATCGTCACCACCGACATCACCAGCGATCCTCTCATCGTGGGAGGACTAATCTTCATCAACATCTTCACCAGCACCATCTCATCTCAAACCCTAGTTCATCTCTTGTATTCAATCTTTGTCTCAAAACCTCAGATTGGTACATGTGGGTTGCTAGTAGTGTTGATTACATCTTGTAGTTGATGCTAGTTGGTTTATTTGGTGGAAGATTATATGTTCAGATCTATTATGCTATTCAATACCTCTCTGATCTTGGACATGATTATGTTTTGTGAGTAGTTACTTTTGTTCTTGAGGACATGGGAGAAGTCTTGTCATAAGTAATCATGTGAATTTGGTATTCGTTCGATATTTTGATGATATGTATGTTGTTGATTCCCTTAGTGGTGTTATGTGAACGTCGACTACATGACACTTCACCATCTTTGGGCCTAAGGGAATGCATTGTGGATTAGTAATTAGATGATGGGTTGCTAGAGTGACAGAAGCTTAAACCCTAGTTTATGCGCTATTCCGTAAGGGGTTGATTTGGATCCATATGTTTAATGCTATGGTTAGAGTTATCTTAATTCTTCTTTCGTAGTTGCGGATGCTTGCGAGAGGGGGTAATCATAAGTGGGAGGTTTGTCCAAGTAAGGGCAGCACCCAAGCACCGGTCCACCCACATATCAAATTATCAAAGTAGCGAACGCGAATCAAACAAATATGATGAAAGTGACTTGACGAAATTCCCATGTGTCCTCGAGAACGCTTTATTTACTATAAGAGATCGTTCCGGCTTGTCCTTTGCTACAAAAAGGATTGGGCCAACTTGCTGCACTCTTTGTTACTATTTCTACTAGTCACTTGTTACGATTTATCTTGCTATCAAACTACTCGTTACCGATAATTTCAGTGCCTGCAGAAAACACCTTGCTGAAAACCGCTTGTCATTTCCTTCTGCTCCTCGTTGGGTTCGACACTCTTACTTATCGAAAGGACTACGATTGATCCCCTATACTTGTGGGTCATCAAGACTCTTTTCTGGCGCCGTTGCCGGGGAGTGAAGCGCTTTTGGTGAGTGGAATTTGGTAAGGAAACATTTATATTACGTGCTGAAATTTACTGTCACTTGTCGCTATGGGAAGTAATCCTTTGAGGGGTTTGTTCGGGGTATCTTCACCTCGACCGGAAACACAAATACTTGCTCCTCAACCTACTGCACCTACTGAAAATATTTATTATGAAATTCCTCTGGGTATGATAGAGAAACTGCTAGCTAATCCTTATGCAGGAAATGGAACAGTACATCCTGATATGCACTTGATCTATGTGGATGAAATTTGTGGATTGTTTAAGCTTGCAGGTTTATCCGGAGATGGAGTTAAGAAGAAAGTATTCCCTTTATCTTTGGAGGGAAAGGCATTAATGTGGTATAGGCTATGTGATGATACTGATACATGGGACTGGAATCGATTGAAACTAGAATTCCATCAGAAATTTTATCCTATGCATTTGGTTCATCGTGATCGGAATTATATATATAATTTTTGGCCTCGTGAACGAGAAAGCATCGCTCAAGCTTGGGGGAGGATTAAGTACATGATGTACACATGCCCCAATCATGAGCTCTCAAAAGAAATTATCTTACAGAATTTTTATGCTCGGCTTTCTCATGATAATCAAACTACGCTTGATTCTTCTTCGACTGGCTCCTTTATGAAGAAAATTATTGAATTCAGATGGGATCTTCTGTAAAGAATTAAACGCAACTCTAAATATTGGGAACTCGACAAAGGTAATGAGTCAGGTATAATACTTAAGTTCGATTGTGTTAAATCTTTTATGGCAACCGATGCTTTTCATGAGTTTAGCACTAAATATGGACTTGACTCTGAGATAGTAGCTTCCTTTTGTGAATCATTTGCTACTCATGTTGATCTCCCTAAGGAGAAGTGGTTTAAATATCATCCCCCTATTAAAGAAAAGATAGAGGAACCCATTAGCGTCAAAGAAGAAACAATTGTTTACCATGTTGATCCAGTTGTGCCTACTGCTTATATTGAGAAACCACCTTTTCCTGTTAGGATTAAGGAACATGCTAAAGCTTCAACTGTGGTTAACAAAAGTAATATTAGGACACCTAGGCCCTCTGAACAAATTAAAGTTGAACCTGATGTTGCTATGGTTAAAGATCTCTTAGTCGATAATATAGATGGGCATGTTATTTACTTTTGTGAGGAGGCCGCTAGAATTGCTAAACCTGTTAGAAATGAACAGGATAAGTTAGATAAGAACAAGACCATAGTTGGCATGCCTGTTGTTTCTATTATGATTGGAGATCATTGCTATCATGGTTTGTGTGATATGGGTGCTAGTGTGAGCGCTATTCCATTTTCTCTATATCAAGAAGTAATGCATGATATTGCACCTGTTGAGATTGAAAATATTGATGTTACTATTAAGCTTGCTAATAGAGACACTATTACACCACTTGGGATTGTTAGAGATGTTGAAGTCTTGTGTGGCAAAATCAAATACCCTACTGATTTCTTAGTACTTGGCTCACAAGAGGATAATTTCTGTCCAATTATATTTGGTAGACCTTTCTTGAACACCGTTAATGCTGAAATTGATTGTGTTAAAGAAAAGGTTCGAGTTAAGTTTGGTGATATATCTCATGAGTTCAATTTCTCCTAGTTTCGTAGACAACCTCATGATAAAGAATTACCTAGTAAAGATGAAATTATTGGTCTTGCTTCTATTGCCGTACCTCCAACTGATCCGTTAGAACAATATTTGCTAGACCATGAAAACGATATGCATATGAATGAAAGAAATGAAATAGATAAGATGCTCTTTGATCAACCACCTATCCTTAAACATAATTTGCCTATTGAAACTCTTGGAGGCCCTCCTCCACCTAAAGGTGATCCTATTTTTGAATTGAAGCAATTGCCCGATACATTGAAATATGCCTACCTTGATGAAAAGAAGATATATCCTGTTATTATTAGTGCTAACCTTTCAGCTCATGAAGAAAAGAGATTACTAAAAACTCTAAGGAAGCACCGAGCTACTATTGGATATACTCTCGATGATCTTAAGGGCATTAGTCCCACTCTATGTCAGCACAAAATCAATATGGAGCCTGATGCTAAACCAGTTGTCGATCACCAACGACGATTAAATCCTAAGATGAAAGAGGTGGGAAGAACTGAAATATTAAAGCTCCTGGAAGCAGGTATAATCTATCCCATAGCTGATAGTAGATGGGTAAGCCCTGTTCATTGTGTCCCTAAGAAAGGAGGTATTACCGTTGTTCCAAATGATAAAAATGAACTCATTCCACAAAGAATTGTAACTGGTTATAGGATGATAATTGATTTTAAAAAATTAAACAAAGCTACTAGAAAAGATCATTACCCCTTACCTTTTATTGATCAAATGTTAGAAAGATTGTCTAAGCATACACACTTTTGTTTTTTGGATGGTTATTCTGGTTTTCTCAAATACCCGTATCACAACCCGATCAAGAAAAAACAACCTTCACTTGTCCTTTTGGAACTTATGCTTATAGACGTATGCCTTTTGGTTTATGTAATGCACCTGCTACCTTTCAAACATGTATGACTGCTATATTCTCTGACTTTTGTGAAAAGATTGTTGAGGTTTTCATGGATGATTTCTCCGTTTACGGAACTTCTTTTGATGATTGCTTAAGCAACCTTGATCGAGTTTTGCAGAGATGTGAAGAAACTAATCTTGTCTTGAATTGGGAGAAGTGCCACTTTATGGTGAATGAAGGCATTGTCTTGGGGCATAAAATTTCTGAAAGAGGTATTGAAGTTGATAAAGCTAAGGTTGATGCTATTGAGAAAATGCCATGTCCTAAAGATATTAAAGGTATAAGGAGTTTCCTTGGTCATGCTGGTTTCTATAGGAGATTCATTAAAGACTTTTCTAAAATTTCTAGGCCTCTTACCAATCTTTTGCAAAAAGATGTTCCATTTGTTTTTGATGATGATTGTCTAGAAGCTTTTGAAACACTTAAGAAAGCCTAAACCACTGCACCTATTGTTCAACCACCTGACTGTAACTTGCCTTTTGAAATTATGTGTGATGCTAGTGATTATGCTGTTGGTGCTGTTCTAGGACAAAGAGTTGATAAGAAATTAAATGTTATCCATTATGCTAGTAAAACTCTAGACAGTGCCCAAAGAAATTACGCCACTACTGAAAAAGAATTTCTAGCAGTTGTGTTTGCTTGTGATAAATTCAGATCTTACATAGTCGATTCTAAAGTAACTGTTCACACCAATCATGCTGCTATCAAATATCTTATGGAAAAGAAAGATGCTAAGCCTAGACTCATTAGGTGGGTTTTATTGCTACAAGAATTTGACTTGCATATTACTGATAGAAAGGGAGCTGAGAATCCTGTAGCAGATAATTTGTCTAGAATGGAAAATGTTCTTGATGACCCACTACCTATTAATGATGATTTTCCTGATGAACAATTAGCTGTCATAAATGCTTCTCGTAGTACTCCATGGTATGTAGACTATGCTAATTACATTGTTCCTAATTATATACCACCTAGTTTCACATACCAACAAAAGAAAAAGTTCTTCTTTGATTTAAGACATTACTTCTGGGATGACCCACATCTTTATAAAGAAGGAGTAGATGGTATTACTAGACGTTGTATACCTGAGCATGAGCAGGAACAAATCCTACGGAAGTGTCATTCCGAGGCTTACGGAGGACACCATGCGGGAGACAGAACTGCACACAAGGTATTACAATCTGGTTTTTATTGGCCTACTCTTTTCAAGGATGCTCGTAAGTTTGTTCTATCTTGTGATGAATGTCAAAGAATTGGTAATGTTGGTAGACGTCAGGAAATGCCTATGAATTATTCGCTTGTTATTGAACCATTTGATGTTTGGGGTTTTGATTATATGGGACCTTTTTCTAAATCCAACGGGTATACTCATATTTTAGTTGCTGTTGATTACGTTACTAAGTGGGTAGAAGCTATTCCAACTAGTAGTGTTGATCATAACACTTCTATTAAAATGCTTAAAGAAGTTATTTTCCCGAGGTTTGGAGTCCCTAGATATTTAATGACTGATGGTGGTTCACATTTTATTCATGGTGCATTCCGTAAATTGCTTGCTAAATATGATGTCAACCATAGAATTGCATCTCCCTATCACCCTCAAACTAGTGGTCAAGTAGAATTGAGCAATAGGGAAATAAAGTTAATTTTGCAAAAAACCGTCAATAGATCTAGAAAGAATTGGTCTAAGAAACTTGACGATGCATTATGGGCCTATAGAACTGCTTATAAAAATCCTATGGGCCCTTTGCCGTCAGGAATCAGGCAGTTTGCCGTCTGCCATGGCAGACGGCAAAGGAATGTCTGGCGGACGGCAAAGCCCTTTGCCGTCAGCCAGCAGACGGCCCCACGTCCGGCTGAATGAACTACGGCAAAGGGCTGCTTTGCCGTCTGCTTAAATAAAGCGGACGGCAAAGAAGTTTGCCGTCAGCCATACTAAGAAAGCAGACGGCAAAGGCCTTGGACGGCAGAGGGATAGGTTTAAGCCCGTTAGGTGGCTAACGGCGTACTTTGCCGTCCGCCAGCAGACGGCAAAGGCGCAATGTTCTTTGCCGTCTGCCAGCTGACGTCAGCTGACATCAGGCGTCAGCTGGCAGACGGCAAAGTGCCCAAATAGGCCAGCCCAGGTGCCCCCAGGTTGCACATGTAGCTGCCATGTGGCAGCTTTGCCGTCTGCTGGCGGACGGCAAAGCTCTTTGCCGTCTGCTGGCAGACGGCAAAGTGCCTGTATTGCCCCTGTTAATTCTGTTTTTTCTTAAATTCAATCAATTTCATAGATATATATATATATATATATATATATATATATATATATATATATATATATATATTCATTTGAAAATACTTTCAACAAGCATACATATCCCTGCCATATGGATATGATCATCCAACACATATATATACCAAATCAAAAATCCATATCCAACATATATATAGCCAACATATCCAACAATTAAGCAAAAAGTCCATATACAATGGTTTCATCCATACATACATATATAGGTAGCAAGTTTCACATTGTTCATCCTACAAAATCAAAACAAAAAGGAAGGACAAGGAGAAGAGTAGACTCCATCAACGCAAGCTTCCATGATCTGAAGCAAATCTGCAAAATGGGAAAGAAGAAAGTTAGAAGAAGAAGACTAGAAGAAGAAGAAGAAGAAGACTAGAAGAAGAAGAAGAAGGAGAAAAATAAGAAGAAGAAGAAGAAGAATTTTTCTTCTCTTTCTTTTTCTCCTCTTCTTTTTCTTCTTCTTATTGCTTACTTGTGTCATTTTAGAGCTAACCTAGGTAAATAGGTCATTTTGGAGCTAAGTAAGGTTATTATGTCATTTTCGAGGAAAATAAGCTAAGTATATGACATTTTGGAGGTAACCAAGGTTATTATGCCATTTTTGACCTAAGTATGCTAAGTATGTCATAAATGAAAGAAATAAGCTAAGTATAGGTCATTATTGAGCTAACCTAGGTAATTATGCCATTTTGGAGCTAACTAAGCATATTAAGTCATTTTGGAGGAAAAATGCTAAGTGTAGGTCATTTTAGAGCTAACCTAGGTAAATAGGTCATTTTGGAGCTAAACCAAGGTTATTATGCCATTTTTTACCTAAGTAAGCTAATTATGTCATAAATGAACTAGCTAAGCTAAGTATAGGTCATTATTGAGCTATCTTAGGTAGTTATGCCATTTTTTTAGCTAACTAAGCATATTAAGTCATTTTGGAGGAAAAAATGCTAAGTATAGGTCATTTTAGAGCTATCCTAGGTAAAAATAGGTCATTTTGGAGCTAAGTAAGGTTATTATGTCATTTTCGAGGAAAATAAGCTAAGTATATGACATTTTGGAGCTAAACCAAGGTTATTATGCCATTTTTTTACCTAAGTAAGCTAATTATGTCATAAATGAACTAGCTAAGCTAAGTATAGGTCAGTTGAGAGGTAACCTAGGTAAAATAGGTCATTTTGGAGCTAAGTAAGGTTATTATGTCATTTTCAAGGAAAATAAGCTAAGTATATGACATTTTGGAGCTAAACCAAGGTTATTATGCCATTTTTGACCTAAGTAAGCTAATTATGTCATAAATGAACTAGCAAAGCTAAGTATAGGTCATTTTTGAGCTAGCCTAGGTAGTTATGCCATTTTTGAGCTAACTAAGCATATTAAGTCATTTTGGAGGAAAAAAATGCTAAGTGTAGGTCATTTTAGAGCTATCCTAGGTAAAATAGGTCATTTTGGAGCTAAGTAAGGTTATTATGTCATTTTTGAGGAAAATAAGCTAAGTATATGACATTTTGGAGCTAAACCAAGGTTATTATTCCATTTTTTGACCTAAGTAAGCTAATTATGTCATAAATGAACTAATTAAGCTAAGTATAGGTCATTATTGAGCTAGCTTAGGTAAAATAGGTCATTTTGGAGCTAAGTAAGGTTATTATGTCATTTTCGAGGAAAATAAGCTAACTATATGACATTTTGGAGCTAAATAGGTCATTTCTTAAGCTAAGTATGCATTTGTTAAGCAAAACACTAGGGAAAACGTACCGTCATCACGGAGGTGAAGGACCGGTCGCGCCAGTGGCAGACGCAGAAGGATCGGTCGATGCTTGTCGGGAGTTACGCTGCACCAAAGATCATTTGCAATGTCTCGTTAGCATGATGCAACTCAAATGTGAAGACTAGTAACTAATGACCATTCAAATGAAACTCACCGTGCCTGCCGGAGCAATGACTGGCATCGGCGGAGGGGTCTGACCGTTGCTCTGGCACATGGTCTGCACATTTGGTTTTCACGAGTCAGTCATATTAGTTTGTAATGAAACGAACATTACGTGCATGATTTGGCTAATATGCAGAAGAAACTTACCACGAAGAGCTCGTATAAGGCCCGGTTAGACGCGTCGTTCCGGTTCCTATCCTCCTCCAACAGCGTAGCAGTCCTCTCCTCCAACTCCCTCTCCCTCTCCGCCGCCTGCCTCTTTGCCTCCGCCAGAAGCTCCTGGGTCTTTGCTCTCTCTTTCTCAAGAGCAGCCTGCAACACCACTCCTCGTTAGCATTGTAATCATCGACGGCCGCACACACAATGTAATGGAGGAAAGGTATCTGAGTCCGTATAACTAACCTCGATTTGGAGCTCCACTGGCCGTGGACGAGGCCTTATCTCAAGATCGGAGCTCGTCTGGCGCTTCTTGATCTCCGGGAGAGTGCTAGGACAACGTATCAGTCCATCCCCAATGGCTATCGAGCCATGGGGCCTCCCGCCACCAGATATCATCACCAGCTCTGGATCAAGAGGTTGCCGGCTCGGGTTAAAGTCCTCCCCTTTCCTCGCCTTCCCCTCGTCTCTGTACCTCATGAGCTTGTTGTGGGAGGAGATGTTGGTGAAGCTCTCTGGATGATCAAGGTCAGACTCAGAGAATGCCTTGGCCTTCTTGTACGGCGCAGTATGGGCCATGGCATAGAGGTCGAACACCTCGGGAACCTCCGTCTTGTTGTGTCGCGCCTAAAAGAGAGGAACAAAGTATTAGTTAAGGGCTCAAGCTAGCATGAAGAATGAAATTGCATGAATCATGAAGCAAACCACATACCCAGTTATTCCCGAACTCATATAGGTTGGCGCTCCCTTGATGGTGTGGCACACCAACCATTTTGGCACGCCGCTCCTTGGCATTGTTGTGGACGGCTAGCCATTGGGGAGAGCACCACTCATCCACCAACACCTCCCAACAGTCCATCCTATCCGCACACCATCTCGGGGGCACCTAAGTTAGTCAAGAGAAATTTCAGCGCTACGCCTACGAATCAAATCAAGGAAACTAAGTACAAGGCCTTAAGAATAGGTATTTACCTTCATGTACTTCTCCTTACTCAAAAACTTGCCACGGCACTTCGTCTTGGACCTCTTAATACCATTCGAGGCGCAGTAGTCTCGAACAGCCTGCACCCGAGCCTCGTGCCGTAAGTTCTGAAGTAGGCGCCTGCACTCGGCTTCGATAACCATACCCGCGGCCTCCTCCTCTCCCTCAAGACACCTGTAGAAGGTCTGTAATCAAACAAGACAACACTGATTAGTACAATAACTCGGTACTGTTGATTTTTAATTCTGTAAAGGAGAAATTACCCAAAACGTTTGGATCACCATCTCGGCCCTCGTGCGGCACAAGACACCGTCGATCCTCTCCTGCGGCGGGGCCGGGGCAGCCAAGTACAGCTCCCAGCTCAGTCCGAGCTGTCGAACCTGACCGTCACCGGGCAACGTGACCCACCCCGGGAAGTTCTGCCGGCAAAGCACACCAAGGACGGAGTTGGGCTTGCGGATACCAGGGCCGTGCATCCAACCCCTGCAGTATGACAAGGCCAACGCATTAGATTTTGAAGAAACGTGAAGGCAAAAGGTTAAAAAAGAGTAAATGCACTTACTTCTCCCCATTAGGCGCAATCAACCACCTCTGCTCGCTGGTCGCCGGCACAGGCGGGAGCTTTGTACCACCACGCTGGTAGACGTTGCCCCCCTCAACCAGCTCGCCCTCGCTATAGCTATCATCCGAAAAGCGATCCTCGCCACCATCAGCATGGCCACTCGCCTCCGGCGGCCAGTCCCCCCATCGGGTCGACTGCGATGTAGCCTGATCCGTGCTCTACTCCGGAGTCTCGTGGGACGAAGACTCTGGGACCGGAGTCTCGTGGGGCGAAGGCTCAGCGGCCCGAGGCTCGTGGACCGGAGTCTGGTGGGGCGAAGGCTCGGCGGCCCGAGGCTCGTGAACCATAGTCCGAGATGGGTCCACCTTAGACGGAGCAGTCCTGTGGTCGGGTGAATCAGCTGGGGGTGGCGGCGAGGAAGGCGTAGCAGCCTTCCTACCTCTCCCGCCGCCACGGCCACCTCTAGTACCCCTCTTCTTCCCCCGACCTCTCCCGACCGAAGAAGAAGCGCCCGCCGGTGGTGTCTGCATACTGAGATCCAGCACTCTCCGGAGGTGCTGGGGTGGAATGGAAGCACCCCTCCCACCACGCGCCGAGGAAGGAGCCTCGAAGCGCTCTGGACCCGCGCCCACCATCTGTCAACACCTGCAATGACAAAGAGTAAACGAAATTAGTACAACATAAAAAAATTGAATACCTGACATGAATAATAATATGTATATAATTTAAGTGTATCATCATCATGAACATAATAAAAAATGGAATACCTAACATGAACCAATATTAATCTTCATCGTCTATATATGCTTCGGGGTCAATAAATGCATCATCATCATCACTATCAGTAATGACGTGCTCATCATCATCATCAATAAATGCATCAACATGTGGAAGGCCTCCTTTACGTAATCGGTCAAGCATTGACAGGTCATCCGCAGCAGTAACCTCTTCTTGTTCCGGCTCAGGGGTGAAGTCGGATTCACTGTCGCTGTCTACTTCAATGTTCTGGGGTGAAGTAGAGCGGCTCTTGAAATGTTTTTTGGAAAGACGTGTTTCTTGGAAGAATTCTCCTTCATATGTATCTGGGTTAATGTGAGGTTCATAATCCTCTTCATTGGGGGGAGGTGGTCTAACACGTGGCGGCACTTCATAAACGACATCCCAACCATTCAGATTTGGATCAGTTTGGCAGGCCCACGGTAGATAGAAAACTTGGGTCGCCTGTTGAGCCGTAATATAGACATCGGGAACATCTAAATGGGTGCGTTGTTTGATTTCGACTAGCCCTAAATGTTCATGAGTCCTTCTAGTCTCCTTCGGCTGGAACCAATAACATTTGAAGACTACGACGTTCGGTGGGTTTTCACCATAGAATAGAAGTTCATAAATTGCTTCACCTCTTCCATAATACTCGGTATCTCCTTCGCCGATAGCAGAGACACAACAATTTGTAGACTTTCGGTCGGCCATAGATAGCTCTTTGCCAAAGGTACGAAAGCGATACCCGTTGATGTCGTATTTGTCAAATGAACGGACCTTATAGTCAAAACCATTAGCGACTTGTCTCAATTCGGCGTCCATTGACTCTGAATTAGCCTACAAGTTTAATACGGAAGGATTGTTGCATTAGCCGCAAATTAGACGAAGAAATGAAATGGTCTAATGGAAATTACCGTTTGTTTGAACCAAGAGATGAAACCGGGATAGCCGCCTCCATGCTTTGCCAGAAGCTCATACTCTTCGATGGAATCCTTTTGGACCACCTCTCCATCCGAGAATTTGGCGACGTATCGACTGTATCAAATATCGGGGAATAAGAGCAGTTCAAAGGAATTAGAAGTTGCGAAACAATGTACCGAGAACTTACTCGATGTACGGCCGCACTTCTGTTAGGTTGTTGAAGATATACAACGAAATGGTCCACCATTCTTCGACATCCAACCCTACTGGTTTCGAAGCACCGGCTGGTGCGAGCTTCCCTTTGAATAGGCTGAGGTTGGATCCACCTTTTTTAGGGTCGCTAGCATTGTACCGAGGCTTCGGATTATGCAAATGACGATTTTTGGCTTCGTAGTGTGCTGTCACAAAGTTTGTTGCCTCCTCAGTAATGAATGCCTCGGCCATCGATGCTTCAATTCTACATTTATTTTTACATTTTGCTCGAAGCGTCTTCTGCATCCTCTCAGTTGCGTAGCACCAACGATTTTGCACGGGCCCCCCAATCTTACCTCGGTCGGGAGATGCAAAATCAAATGTTGCATTGGATTAAAGAAGCCCGGTGGAAAGATCTTCTCTAACTTGCAGATCAACTCCGGCGCCAACTCTTCCATTTCATCTATCACCGCAGGCGATAGTTCTTTCGCACAAAGAACACGGAAGAAATAGCTCAGCTCTGCCAGTACTAGCCATTCATCCTCAGGGATAAAGCCACACAACATCACCAGCATTACCCGCTCAAGCCATATGTGCCAATCATGACTCTCGAGACCAAATATTTTCAATTTTTCAAGACTCGCTCCCCTCTTTAGATTCGCTGCATACCCATCAGGGAACATCAACTGCATTTTCACCCACAAGATAATTTCCCTCATAGCTGGCCTTCCAAGATTGAACCATGCCTTTGGCTTCGTCCAGTTTTGCTTTCCTTTCGGTTGTCGCATGTTTTGTAACGGTCTATCACATAGAGCCTCCTGATTGACTCTAGCCTTAGGATTATCCTTTGAGTTCCCCTCTATGCCGAACAATGTACCAAAAATGGCCTCGGCGATATTCTTTTCAGTGTGCATCACGTCGATGTTGTGTGGGCAAAGGAGGTCTTTGAAGTAAGGCAGATCCCACAAGCATGTCTTGTGAGTCCAGGCGTGTTCCGAATTATACCCCTTGAAATACCCTGGACGCTCTGCATCAGGCTCGAGAGCGTTTAACTGATCCAGGATCTGTTGGCCTGTCAACGCAGGTGGTGCTGAGTTTTTCACAACTCTACCTTTGATGAAGTTCTTCTTGTCTTTTCTGAACTTATGGCGAGGATCCAGGAACTGTCTATGCAAGTCGAAGCAAGAATACTTGCGACCCGCATCCAGCCAATGAAACTGAAGAGCTGCCTTGCATGTGGGGCACGGGAACCTTCCATGCACACACCAGCCAACGAATAGCGCATACGCCGGCAAGTCATGCATCGAGTACATGTACCAGACACGCATTATGAAGTTTTTTTTGTAGCGGCGTCGTATGTCTTGATCCCATTATCCCAAGCTTCTTGCAATTCATCCTTAAGCGGCTGCATGTACACATTCATACTCTTCCCCAGATAGTTGGGCCCTGGAATTATCAACGTCAGGAAAATGTTCTTTCTTTGCATAATCTGTCCGGGGGGGGAGATTGAGTGGAATGACAAATATAGGCCAACAACTGTATTGGGTTGCCGTCATACCAAACGGATTGAACCCATCCGTGCCGATGCAGACTCGAGGATGCCTTGGATCTGCCGCTTTATCATGATGTATTGCATCGAAGTGCTTCCACGCAAAAGCGTCCGATGTGTGTACCAACATCTGAGTCCCATCTGCATCTAGTTCGGTTCTTTTGCCCAATTTGTGCCATGTCATCTATCTGGCCGTCTCTTCGACCATGAAAAGACGTTGAAGTCCGACTGGTACAGTTGCAGGCATTACATGGCCTTTGGGTAGAAAGCGTCCAAATAGTGTCATCATCGCGTCGTAGCATTCTCTGCCCAAGTTGAATTGAGCCTTCAGAGCCATTACTTGTGCGATGGCATCCAGCTGACAAAGCTCAGTGTGCTCGTGGAGAGGACGTTTTGAAGACTCCAACATATCATTGAAGGCCTTTGCAGATTCCTCCATCTCATCGTCCGAATCCCGAGCATCATCAAAGTCTTCCACCATGTCTTCGATCCCGGTACCATGCTCGTCGGTGCGACAACGGCCCACCTCAGCTCTGGCACGTTGGGCAGACTCACCACGAAATGTCCAGACAGTATAAGCAGGCGTAAAACCCCACTTCTGTAGGTGTTTACTCATTTCAAGCTCTGTCCTCTTATAATAGTTGTCGCACCGGACACAGGGGCACCAGGTTTTTCTCTGGCCATTTGCAAATGCGGCTCTCACAAACCCCTTGGTTTTTGTCTTCCATTCATCGGTCATGTCTTTCTGACTAGTGTGACCGGTGTACATCCACGCACGATCACTCATCTTGCCTAGCTACTGGACACACAAGAAATATATACATAATTCAGCAAACCATATTCATCAGTTAATGGAGTTTGTCAGTTTTATTACGTCCATGCAACCTAGACGCTAACAGGTAAACATAGGTCCTAATCCCACCCGAGTATGTCTAGATTGGGTTGGTTTTCCCATGCTCTGCTCCGGATCCGACGCAAAATTTCGGCAGCACCTCCCCGCTGTTCTCCTGATACACGTCTCGGCAATAAGCAGAGAGGATGTGTACCCGGAGAACAACAGGGAGGCACTGACGAAATTCTGCATCGGATCCGGAGCAGAGCATATGGGAAAACGAACCCAATCTACACATACTCGGGCTGTCCATGGATAACGTTGGACAATTCGAAAGAATCACGATTATAAATATGCAAATGCATGCATATTTATAGATGTAACCCTTTCGAACGGGAGACGCATAGTGGTCACGCATACTGATGATTGAAGACACCTATAGCTAGCAAGTTTCATCGGCACGAAGACCGGAATAGAGCAAATGAAGGGGGGAGGAGGAGATGTCATTTGTGCTCACCCACGAACGCAGGGGCGGAGCTCGTCGAACGCACGGGGAGGTCGTCGAACACCAGACCCTCGCAGCGACGAAACAACTGCACATTTAAATCCACTCAATCAACACAAATATATATGATGTTTTTCATAACAAAATCAGAAAATATATGACCTAACTCATAATTCACAAATATATGACGGGGTGTCGGGCCGGGGTGTCGGGGTGTCGGGTCGGGGTGTCGTGGTGTCGGAGTGTCGGGTCGGGGTGTCGGGGTGTCGTGTCTTGGTGTCGGGGTGTCAGGGTGTCGTGTCGGGGTGTCGAGGTGTCGTGTCGGGGTGTCGGGGTGTCGGGGTGTCGGGGTGTCGTGTCGGGGTGTCGTGCTGTCGGGTCGGGGTGTCGTGGTGTCGGGGTCTTTTTTTCTCTTTTTCCTTTTCTTCTTCTTCCTCTTCTTCCTTTTCTTCATTTTGTTCTTCTTCTTCTTCTTCTTCTTCTTCTTCCTTTCCTTTTTCCTCTTCTTCTTCTTCTCCTCTCTTCTTTTTTCTTCTTCTTCTTCTTCTTCTTCTTCTTCTTCTTCTTCTTTTTTCTTCTCCTCCTACTCTTCTTCTTCTTCTTCCTTTCCTTTTTCCTCTTCTTCTTCTCCTCCTCTCCTCTTTTTCTTCTTCTTCTTCTTCTTCTTTTTCTTCTTCTTCCTTTCTTTTCCTTTTTCCTCTTCTTCTACTTCTCCTTTTCTTCTTCTTCTTCTTCTTCTTCTTCTTCTTCTTCTTCTTCTTCTTCTTCTTCTTCTTCTTCTTCTTCTTCTTCTTCTTCTTCTTATTTTCTTCTTCTCCTCCTCCTCTTCTTCTTATTATTCTTCTTTCTTTTCTTCTCCTGCCCCTCTTTTTCTTCTTCTTCTTCTTCCTTTCTTTTCCTTTTTCCTCTTCTTCTACTTCTCCTTCTTTTCTTCTTATTTTTTCATCTTTCTAACCTAACCTAGCACTAACCTAACCTAGCACTAACATAACCTAGCACTAACCTAACCTAGAACTAACCTAATTTAACAGTAGAAAAAAAAAGAAAAGAAAAAATAAGATGAATGCTCACCTAAAAAAAACCTAATTGATGCAAAAAAAACTAAAAAACAGAGGGGGTGGGGGTGGGGCAGGGGGCTCACCGGAGGGGGGGCGGGGCAGAGGGCGGGGCGGCGGCGGCGGGGTGGCGCAGAGGGCGGCGGCCTGGGGCAGAGGGAGGGCGGCGGCGTCGAGCTCGGGGCAGAGGGCGGTGGAGCGGAGGGCCGGGGCGGCGGGGCGCCGGGGCGGCCGCAGCGTCATGGCCGGCGGGCGGCGGGGGCGGTGGGGGTCGGGGGCGGCGGCCGGTGCGGGGGGGTCAGGGGCGGCAGGTGCGGGGAACGGGGGAGAGAGAGAAGAGAGAGAGGAGTGGGAGGTGGGGGTGGCCGTTAGGGCCGTTAGAAGGGTTTTTGTTTGCCGTCTGCTAGCGGACGGCAAAGAATCTTTGCCGTCAGCTAGCAGACGGCAAAGAGGGAATCTCCATGCGCTGGCCTCCAGTGGGCCCCACCCACCCCTTCGCCGTCTGCTAGCGGACGGAAAAGATTCTTTGCCGTCCGCTAGCAGACGGCAAAGAACTGGCTGATGGCAAACATTATCTTTGCCATCAGCCAGTTCTTTGCCATCTGTTTTTTGTAGGCGGACGGCAAAGACCTTCTTTGCCGTCAGCTAGCAGACGGCAAAGAACTGGCTGATGGCAAATTCCCTGATTCCAGTAGTGGGGTATGTCTCCTTATAAAATGGTTTATGGAAAAGCATGTCATTTACCCCTTGACTTAGAACATAAAGCAGATTGGGCAATTAAAGAACTGAATTATGATTTTAAACTTGCCAGTGAAAAGAGGTTATTTGATATTAGCACATTAGATGAATGGAGAACCCAAGCTTATGAAAATGCCAAATTATTTAAAGAAAAAGTTAAAAGATGGCATGATAGAAGAATTCAAAAACGGAAATTTAAAGTGGGTGAGCAGGTTCTATTGTACAATTCTCGTTTGAGATTCTTTGCAGGAAAACTTCTCTCTATATGGGAAGGACCGTATATCATCGAAGAAGTTTATCGCTCCGGAGCAATTAAAATAAATAACTCCGAAGGCACTAATCCGAGAGTGGTGAATGGGCCAAGAATTAAGCACTATATTTCAGGTACCCCCATTAATGTTGAAACTAATATTATTGAAACAATTACACCGGAGGAATTCATAAGAGAGACCTTCCAGAACACTCCAGAACCTTGAAAAGGAAGAGGTATGTGATACGGTAAGTAAACCGACTCCAAAAATTCTATATAAATAGTTTCTGTCAGTTTTGGAATATTTTGAAAAATACAAAAATAAGAAACAGCCGGGGGAACCCACCTGGTGCCCACGAGGCACCAGGGCGTGCCACCCCCCTAGGCGCGCCCTGGTACCTCGTGGGCCCCACGTGAGCCTTCCCGACTCCGTTTTCTCCTGGATTGCTTGTTTTGTAAGATAAAAAATCTTTAGATATACCCCCGGATGTTTTGACCACCGTATCGCAGAAATCTCCTCTATTCTTCTTTCATGCTATTTTTCTGACATATCTAGATCGCTATGGCTTCATCAAGCTCTTCCAAGGACAAGTTCTATGAGAAGGTCATCAACCCCTACCTACCGGATGTGATGAAACACCCTCAAGCCATCGAGATGCGTGAGGGGCTGCTTCACATCCGGGATGTGCAAGGACCCAAGAAGACCGGGAGCGTGGAGTCTAGGCTCGAAGCGGTGGAGCAGGAGATCTTCAAGTGTCAAGGGATGGTGGAACGTGGACTCAGCGCCAACCACTCCATGATCACGGAGTTCACCCGTGATCGCAAGGTGGATGACCGATCAATGGGGGACATCATCTTCAAGCTCAATGAACAAATCGACTATCTCCAAGGCCAAATCTATGATCTTCAAAACCAAAATTATAAGTATGAGGCAAGTTTCAGGACTCCGGAGACTCGTTCATCTTTTTATGATGGGGAACCTATGCCATGGAAGTCGGAGGATAAGCCCACCGCTTCATCACCACCACCATCACCGAAGAAGGAGACTTGAGCACATGGGTATGGGCACTCCCCTTGGCTTGTGCCAAGCTTGGGGGAGGTGCCCCGGTATCGTATCACCATCACTTTTATTATCTTTACCTATTTTAGTTCGATCCTTAGTTATTTCGTGATCTAGTTGAATAAAAGTTTAGTGTGATCTATTTTTGAGATTTAGCTTCGTGATCTATCTATCTATGTAATCGAGTTGAGAGTTATATAATAAAGAGTAGTTTGAGTTTTTGCTCCTTTACTTTCATGTTTCAATCTTAGCAATGAAAATAATGAAAAATATCATATGCTAATCATATGGAAAGTAATGACATTACATAAAGAAAAGTATAAGTGGTAAAATTTATTGGAAGTTAACAAGCATAGCATTAGTCAATGATGCAATTCATGAAAAAGTTAATAAGGGAAGATAAGATTCACATGCAAATATACTATCTTGGACATCTTTTATGATTGTGAGCCCCCATTAAGTATTTTATGCCAAATTGTTGACGTTGGACAAGGAAGACAACGTAATGAATTATGTTTGTTCATATTCACATAGAAGTTATATTGTTATAGATCCTCCAACATGTGGTGCTTGCCCAATATCTTTGCTAGCCAAAAATCTGCACCAAGTAGAGATACAACTTGTGCATCCAAAACCCTTAAACCCAGTTTCATGTCAGGAGAGTCCACTATATCTACCTATGGATTGTATAAGATCCTTCAAGTAAGTTGTCATCGGTGCAAAAAGCAATAAAAATTGCCTCTAAATATGTATGAAACTTTTATTGTAAGGGAAATAAGCTTTGTACGAACTTGTGATGGTAAAGAAATAAAAGCGATAGACTGCATAATAAAGGTTGCTATCACAAGGGGCAATATAAAGTGACGTTCCTTTGCATTAAGAGCTTGTGCATCCAACAACAAAAAGCGCATGACAACCTCTGCTTCCCTCTGCGAAGGGCCTATCCTTTACTTTTATGTATTTACTTTTTATGCAAGAGTCAATAGTTTTCTCCTCTACTTTCTTTTTATTTTTGTCTTTTGCAAGCATCGTGTGGTGGGGAAAGATCTAGGCATATATATCTAGTTGGATATGAGTGATCATGAGTTATTATTGTTGACATCACCCTTGAGGTGAATAAGTTGGGAGGCGGACTCACAAGCCCCTATCTTTCTATGTGTCTGGCTGAAACTTTTTGCCCCATATATATGACGTGAGTGTTAGCAATCATAGAAGACTAAATGATGGTTGAGTATGTGGACTTGCTAAATAGCTTCTAAATGAGACCCTTCCTGAAAATATGATGAATTGCAATTGCATTGTTGACTAAGAACATAGTTTGTTAGTTTTCAAGAAAGTTTATGCCTTATACTCCATTGTTGTGATGAATTGTTACTTGCTTATAAGAAGTCTATGATGATAAATATTGTTGTTATAATAATGAACATGATGCTACTATGTCCGTATTTTATTTTTATCGACACCTCTCTCTCTAAACATGTGGACATCATTATCGATATCGGCTTTCGCTTGAGGACAAGCGAGGTCTAAGCTTGGGGGAGTTGATACATCCATTTTGCATCATGTTTTGCTACTGTTATTTATAGTGTTTTTAATCAATATAACACTTTTTGGAGCAATTATAATGCCTTTTCTCTCTTAATATGCAAGATCTACACAAGGAGGAAGAATGCCGGCAGCTAGAATTCTAGACCTGAAAAAGCTATGTCAGAGATACCTATTCTGCACATCTCCAAATGAGCTGAAATTTCACGGAGAATTATTTTGGAATAAATAAAAAATACTGGAATCAAGAAGTACCAGAGGGAGCCACCCAGATGCCCACGAGGCACCAGGGCGCGCCCTTGTACCTCGTGGGGCCCCTGGCCAGCCTCTGGCCCCCATTTTCTGGTATATAAGTCATTTTGCCCTAAAAAATAGAGAGAAGTCTTTTGGGACGGTGCGCTGCCGTCTCGAGGCGGAACTTGGGTAGGAGCACTTTTGCTCTTCGGCGGAGAGATTCTGCCGGGGATACTTCCCTCCGGGAGGGGGAAATCATCGCCATCGACATCACCAGCGATCCTCTCATTGTGGGAGGACTAATCTTCATCAACATCTTCGCCAGCACCATCTCATCTCAAACCCTAGTTCATCTCTTGTATTCAATCTTTGTCTCAAAACCTCAGATTGGTACCTGTGGGTTGCTAGTAGTGTTGATTACATCTTGTAGTTGATGCTAGTTGGTTTATTTGGTGGAAGATTATATGTTCAGATCTATTATGCTATTCAATACCTCTCTGATCTTGGACATGATTATGTTTTGTGAGTAGTTACTTTTGTTCTTGAGGACATGGGAGAAGTCTTGTCATAAGTAATCATGTGAATTTGGTATTCGTTTGATATTTTGTTGATATGTATGTTCTTGATTCCCTTAGTGGTGAACGTCGACTACATGACACTTCACAATCTTTGGGCCTAAGAGAATGCATTGTGGAGTAGTAATTAGATGATGGGTTGCTAGAGTGACAGAAGCATAAACCCTAGTTTATGCGCTATTCCGTAAGGGGTTGATTTGGATCCATATGTTTAATGCTATGGTTAGAGTTATCTTAATTCTTCTTTCATAGTTGTGGATGCTTGCGAGAGGGGTAATCATAAGTGGGAGGTTTGTCCAAGTAAGGGCAGCACCCAAGCACCGGTCCACCCACATATCAAATTATCAAAGTAGCGAACGCGAATCAAAGAAATATGATGAAAGTGACTAGACGAAATTCCCATGTGTCCTTGAGAACGCTTTATTTACTATAAGAGATCGTTCCGGCTTGTCCTTTGCTACAAAAAGAATTGGGCCAACTTGCTACACTCTTTGTTACTATTTCTACTAGTCACTTGTTACAAATTATCTTGCTATCAAACTACTCGTTACCGATAATTTCAGTGCTTGCAGAAAACACCTTGCTGAAAACCTCTTGTCATTTCCTTCTGCTCCTCGTTGGGTTCGACACTCTTACTTATCGAAAGGACTACGATTGATCCCCTATACTTGTGGGTCATCAGTCCCCCCCCAAAGGATCCTCAAAACTTATCTTTAGAGGATGAGAAAAACTCTTATCTCAATGCTCACGCTTCTAATGTGCTTTTCGATGCTTTGAGCAATGTAGTTATATTTCAACTCATGCCTTTCCGGGATGCTCATGAGTTCTGGACAAAGCTTCAAGATAAATATGGTGTGTCCAAGATTCGTGGGGTTGATTGTTCTCCTTCCACCTCCGGTCATGACAAGCTCTCAACTTCTTCTACTTCACCAACATGTGGCTTACCACAAGGTAATGAAACGGTGAGTAGTGTTAGTCATTGCAATGGTGATAGTGAGCTTATTGTTGATGATCCTTCATCACTATCTTATTACAATGCATCACTGATATGTCTCCAATGTATCTATAATTTTTTATTGTTCCATGCTATTATAGTATCAATCTTGGATGTTTTATATGCAATTATATGCCATTATATATCATTTTTTGGGACTAACCTATTAACTCAGTGCCCAGTGCTAGTTGTTGTTTTCTGCTTGTTTTTGCCTTTTTTAGAAAATCATTATCAAAAAGTGTCCAAATGATTAAAAAAACTTTGGATTAATTTTTTCTGGACCAGAAGAGACCCAGGAAGCTTCGGGAGAAGACCAGAAGAGTCACGAGGAGGCGACAAGCCTGGAGGGCGCGCCCAGGGGGGTAGGCGCGCCCCCCAGGCTTGTGGGGCCCTCGTGGCACCTCTTGACCTAATTCCTTCGCTATAAATTCACAAATATTCCCAAACCAACAGAGAGACAGAAGAGAAAACCTTTCCGCCGCCGCAAGCCTCTGTTCTTCCATGATCCCATTTGGAGGCCTTTTCCGGGACTCTGCCGGAGGGGGAATCGATCACGGAGGGCTTCTACATCAACCTTGCTGCCCTTCCGATGATGTGTGAGTAGTTTACCACAGACCTACGGGTCCATAGCTGGTAGCTAGATGGCTTCTTCTCTCTCTTTGATCTTCAATACCATGTTCTCCTCGATGTTCTTGGAGTTCTATCCGATGTAATCTTCTTTTGCGGCGTGTTTGTTGGGATCTGATGAATTGTGAGTTTATGATAAGATTATTCATGAGAAATATTTGAGTCTTCTCTGAACTCTTTTATGCATGATTATTATAGCTTTGTATTTCTCTCCGATCTATCGATTTGGTTTGGCCTGCTAGATTGATTTATCTTGCAATGGGAGAGGTGCTTTGTGATGGGTTCAATCTTGCGGTGCTCAATCCCAGTGACAGAAGGGGACATGACACGTATTTGTATTGTTGCCATTAAGGATAAAAATATGGGGTTTAATCATACTGCTTGAGTTTACTTTGTCTACATCATGTCATCTTGCTTAAGGCGTTACTCTGTTTCTTACTTAATATACTACAAGAAATATGTCAACTTGTGACCTTCTCTTAGTGACCGTGAGTGAATTGGTCGTAAATCTACGACCATTTTGAACCAATTGGTCGTAAGCTGTTTTGGAGGGTCCAAACCCTAAACCATAACGAGCATGTTGGTCAGAAAGGTCATAATTGTCTTACATGAGATGGTCATAAAGCAGACAACAGTGGTCGATAGCCTTATTTCTAGCTAATTACGACCAATCTAGATGGTCGTGATGTTGTAGACGTGAATGCATTGATATGACTGGGCGCCACCTCATCAATTTTGCTTATGTGTCATGTCTATGTGTCAATTTTTACCTATGTGTAATGTTCATGTGTCAATTTCGGCTTACGTGTCTGGATAACAGTAGGTTTGAACCTGACCAGTGGGACATGCCATGTGGGACCCACCCTGCTTCACCAGCGGTACCTGCCATGTGGGATCCGCCTTGGGTGATAATGAGGACCCGCCATGTGGGACCCGCCCTACCGACTAGGGCAAGCAGCCATGTGGGATCAGCTCTGCTGACGGGAGGGACAAACAACCACACCCTCCATCCGTTTGTGCCAATGGCCAATACTGCGCAAAAAATGGGACGTCCGGGGTTCGAACGCAAGACCTCTTGGTCCTTCCGCACAGACCATACCACCACGCCAACAACCAACTCGTGATAACAATCCAATCTGATTCTTGTTAACCATTACCTTCCGTTGCTGGGCCTGGGCCTCGCTAGGACGTGGCCTCCTTCTCTGCACCCCTTTTTCCTGGACATTTTTTTGCAATGCCGAGTGGGCCAATGACCCATAGTCCATATGAACGTGCATATCGATGGGAAATAGGAGCTTCGCTCAATTTTTAGTCGACACAATTCTAGGGAGTTCAAATGTTTTTTTTAATTCTAGAATGAAATTTCACCGTGAATTTTCCGTATGACCTCGGATCGAGATGATCCAAAAATCAATTTGGTTCGTCTCAAAAAGATCCATAACATCTGTGTTGGCGACCTTCTCATTATACGTCATCTTGAGTGCATGACCAACCTTTTCCAAAAAAAATTGTGTCGATTTCAAAATGCGGTAAAAATTTGGTTCATTACAATTTGAAAAATGGTCTAATATTTTTGAAAATGGGGTGGCATCAAAAAATGTTGAACTTGTACTTGAAAAATGATAATCAAATAATCAAAAAATGTTAAATGTGTAAAGAAAGGAAATGTGCCAATGTATTAAAAATGACAATCAAATATTTGAAAAATGTTAAATCGGTAAAGAAAAAAATGTTAAATGTGTATAGAAAAAAATGTTAACCATGTATTAAAAAATGATGAGAATAGAGAAAAAATTTCTCATGTATACGAACTATTTATACAAAAAATATATAATGTGTATGGAAAAAGTTGATCATCTATTTTAAAAATGGTAATCCAAGAATTTGAAAAATATATTAAACAATTTGTTGATTATATGCAGACCATGTTTTCAAAAAATGTTAAACTTACATTTTAAAATGTTAAATATGCATAGAAAATGGAGTGGGTCCATTTTGCAACACATACTTGTTAGGTTCTTCACACACAAAAAACACATTTCTATCACTTCGAAAACAAAAAATGACTTTTTTGTGCAAAGAAAATGGAAACCCCCTTCAACAACATTGTTCACCATTCAAGGTGGACACTTGTGCACAATATGAGATCATTCGAACAAACTATGCTATGAATTTGGCCATAACATTGGTCATTTGGCTTGAGAGGCATGAATCTTCACACATGATAGCTCATTTCTAATAACACTTTTTAATGATATTTCTAGTATACCAAGTTTGTTATTTTTTCTGAAAACTAGGTCACATATAATAACGCAATGCGAAGGTTTTCATTTTTTTTAATTTCTTATGCTTATTTCAAAATGCGGTCAAAACGGCGGGCATGACCGTTCGTAGCTAGGGATTGAAACTTGCAAAACTTTTGGAGTATCTCTGATTAAATAGATACTTTTGTACCTAGAAATGATTATTGGAAAAAATAAAGAGCAAACTATGAGGCAGCTGTAGTTTAAATTTGACCCGCTTCCTACTGAATCGGCGGAAATTTGTCTTTTTCACGAGAAGTGGATCAAAAGCTTTTGACACCCAACCATTTGGTTAATTGTACATTAAATATGGCCTAATATTTTATAAAATTGATTTGGTCCAAATTGGCAACAAATATTTGCTAGGTTCTTCACAAAAAAACTCATTTTGGGCACTCAAAAAATGGAAAATGATTTTTTTCGTGCAAAGAAAATGAAAAATTCCTTAGGCAACATTGTTTGCCATTCCAAGATGCACCCTTGTGCAAAATATGATATCATTTGAACAAACTATGCCATGAATGTTGCCATAACTGTGGCCATTTGCCTTGAAAGCCATGGATCTTCATGCATGATAGCTCGTTTCTGAGAACACTTTTTTAAGACATTTGCCGTAGTCAAAGTTTGTTATTTTTCCTGGAAACTAGGTCATATATGATGACACAATGCGAAGATTTTCAATTTTTTTGATTTTTTTTGAATTTCTTATGCCTGTTTCAAAATGCGGTCAAAACGGCGGGCATGACCGTTTGTAGCTAGGGATTGAATCTTGCAAAAAAATTGGAGTATCTCTGATTAAAAAGATACTTTTGTACCTAGAAATGATTTTTGGAAAAAATAAAGAGCAAACTATGAGGCAGCTGTAGTTCAAATTTGACCCGCTTCCTGCTGAATCGGCGAAAATTGTTTTTTTTTCACGAGAGGTGGATCAAAAAGTTTTAATACCTAAAAACATGGTCAATTGTACATTAAATATGGTCTAATATTTTTGAAAATTGATCCGGTCCTTTTTTGCAACAAATATTTGGTAGGTTCTTAAAAAAACTCATTTTGAAAAAATATATAAGAGAAACAAAAGGAAAAAACACAATTACATAAGCTTAATTATCATTGGTGGAAACGTGTGTGCCATGGATCAATGACATGGCACACATCCATCCATCCATCTCTTCATCCCACATCCATCCATCCACCCACCCACCCACCCTCTGTGTCTCGCCCAATGCAGAGAGAGAGAGAGAGCGAGAGCTCTCCTCCTCCCCTTCCAGATCGCTGCCGCCACCTCCCTCCCCATCCCCTCCTGGCTCTCTCCCTCCCCATCAGCTCCACCGGCGAGCCCCTCTGCTGCCCGCGCGCGCATAGCCTCCGGCCCCTGCTGCTCTCCCTGTTGGCCCTCCTCCCATGACGGACGAGCCTCCCTCTCCCCGGCTCCCTGCTCCTCCTCGACCGGCCGGCGCGCCGCCATGACCGCGGCCAGCCCAAGCTCGCGCCGCCCTCTCCGTCCGCACCCGTGACCTCCTCCTCGACGCCCTGCTCTTCTGCGGGCCAAGGTCCTTGCCGGCGGCCTCCGTCTCGTGCTCGAGCCGCCCTCCGCGCACCCCCTACCCCTCGGCTAGCTCCGGCCGCCTGTCGTCTTCGACCTTGCTGCCTCCCGTTGATCTGCTGCGCGAACACGGCGGCACGCTCTTCCAGGACGGTCCATCTCCCTCCAGCTCGTGGCTAGGGTTCGCCGGATCTGGCCGTCTCCCTCTCTCTTCCCCCATCCTCTCTCTGTTCATAAAATTGCTTGTTTACAAGAATTTGGACAGGGTTGTTCATAAAATTGTCTGCTTACATGAATTTTGCTTGCTTAAATTGAAGTGAGTATTGCTTTCATAAATTCAATGGAGTACTTGAATTGCGTGCAATACTTGTGCAATTGTGCAAGGAGCACTTGCTCTGTACATTCTTACACCATCTGTGGAAGGAGTATATTGTCCGTGTGCTTGTGTGAATATATTGGAGTACATTTTTATCACGCTGTTGTAATATGTAGTGCAGTATTTATACAGTGCAGTATTCAAACTTGTTTGCTGTTGTAGTTCAGTATTTATATGCAGTTACAGCTGTATCCAGTACTGTTACCGACATGCTTCTGGCCACTGATACTTTAAATTTTGCTCAGTTTTTGTTGCTTCGGATCGCTTCCTCCTTGACACCCCGATCCGGACGGCGGCAGCAGCGATGGCGTCGACACTCGAGCATGCTTCCTCTCCATCTATAACTGGTCCATCTTCTTTGGACGGTTAGCTGCTTCCTCCCCACTTTGAAATCTCGATCCCCTTTCTTGTTGATGGACTCGTTGAATGATTCATATGTGCGTGGAAGCAGGGTGCAGGTGCTCTACTACGTGCTACTCTGGACGGGTCACCTAGACGTGTACATCGGCAGTCGAGAGGCCGCTCCAGCTCGCGCAGACCGCCGTCTGGCTCTACCATTGATTAGTTATCTGTAACTTGCTGACCTATTTTCTAGGCCGCTTGTTTTGTATTTTGCCTATAACTGCATGAGTCATTCTCGCTGAAATGACATGATTTAGCTTTTAGTTCTTCTGGCCAAACATGTGTTTTAGCTTTTTGCCTTTGCTTATCAACAGATGTTCTGCTTGTTTTTGAGCTACTGCCACTTGTTTTTGTCTGTAATCTGAGCACTTGTTAGTTTAGTCAGGTAGGGGATTAGAGTGAAATGTTCCTGTAGGAAGTAGGTACCATAAATGTATCAAAGGCTACAATCATTGAGAGAACCTCGCTCTACTTTTGCAAATGTTTAGTATACTCATGATATGGTTTCTGTAGCTATGTGACGCCACATACTTTTTTTTAGCTTCGCCAATTGATTGAATGATTCTGTTATTTGTCTGTGTTGCTTCTGTGAATGTCACTTGTGATCGTGCTGCATATAGTTGTGTAAAGGTCCTGGACGATGATGTGCAAACAATTATTTTCTCTAGCATTAGTATGTCAAATTTGTCTAAGTTAGTACATGCGGATTCTGCTAGCTAACATACTAATGCTGGTCAATGAGTTATGCTCCATAGCTGACAACTACTGGTTTTAATACGCAAACAACAACAGTGCTAGAGATGCTATGTTATAATTAATGTGGACTTTGTTGTAAGTTCTTGCTTATATTAGTGTCTCTCATTTCTGTTCTAATTAACGTGTCTCTCATTTCTGTTCTAATTAATGTGTAACTGAGAATGAACATATTTCTCTCTTTTTAGACTGCTAGATTACACAAGTTGAACGATCTGCTCTAGTTTAAACAAGTTGGGATCCATCAATACAATAGAACTTTGTTTGCATTTCATCTAGCTTGTAACCAATATCCTTACTGCTACTTTACCTCAAGTTTATCTGAACATGGTTGAAATGAGCGCTGCAAAGTTTCATGTCTAAACTCAATTTTTACCCTAAGTCCTTAAGTAATTATTTTGATTACATCACAGTTAGCTGAGAATATTAACTTGAACATTTTATGTATGCCCTGATGCATGTACACACATGGTTGAGCAAATACCGAGCTGCAGCGGAACAACCTGGAGCTGGAGAACATCAAAGACAAGATCAAGGAGGTTCTTGCCTTGTTGGCAACATTGTGAGGTGCGTGCCTCGTTAGGGTTGCTTGAGTGATCTCAGTACTGTCATTGTGATGTTCCACACATGCTCTACTTGATGTTCCCCCCCTCCCTGTTTTCTCTATCCAGATCATGACCAAGCATGACAAGAAGGGAGGCTCGTCAACCACCTCCCAGCACACCTATCATGACCGATGATGAGACGCTGAAGAAGGTGCATTTCTTGTTTGTACATTCCTTGCTTTGTTGGTGTCATGGAGATATGCATGTGCCATGTGTTGTATGACCTCTCTGCTCTTCTTTCTTGTCATCTGTACTTATCTGTTGGCTTGTCCCTGGTGTAATACCCACATGGACTATCATATTGGTGGTTGGCTAATGGATTGCATTGCAAATATATTGTTCTTCATCGCCTAATGCTTTTGGTTGCCGACAACAAGACCTATAGTTACTAAACCTGCAATTTGCAAGTTATTTTTTATGGTCTATCACGCTGAAATAAAAAAAATGCTTTGTGTCACATGCTTAACACACTTTGAACTATATACCTGGTTCGGCTTTAGAGAAAAATGCACCTGGTTGTTTAACACACTTACTGAACTAATCAGCCTACCAACTCAAACAGCCATCAGTATCCAACAAACGGCTATGGATATAACTTTTGCCGTCAATCCTTTGTTTTAAACAAGTACTAATATTTTGGCAGGACAAAAAGTTGCAAATTCTTATGCTGGTTTATGTTCTCTCTTTTAGGTTATGAGAGATGATGCTGGAGAGTTTCCCTTACCAAACTGGAGGGCTGCAACCAAATCCAATCGACAGCATGGCAGTGATCTCCGAATATCTAAGCTAGTGATCATCTTTTCAGCGATTCCTTTTCTGTTTGGCCTTCTTGTAGGTTTGCACATAAGTGGAAGTTGTAGTGTATATGAGCCGTGATGGTGATCTTTTTTGTTGCCAAGGTTATTTGAACATGGTTGTCGTTTGTTATAGATGACAATCTTTTAGTTACTGCTTCTTATGTAAATATAATGTGATGAAGATGTAACTGCAACAAATGCTGTGAAACAAATGTTGCTTTGACAACATACTTGAAAAAAAAAGTCAAATGCTTCTGTCGTCTAGTCCTTTTTGCATTAGTGGGCTGAAAATATAGATGGCTTGGAAGAGGCCTTGGCCCAAACAATGTTGGACAAATTAAGTCTTGGGTTGCAAAAAGGCCTTGGCCCAAGTGGTATTAGGTTGAAACATTCTTTATTTTAAAAAAATGACTGTAAAAAAAGGCCGAGGCCCAGGATAGAAAAGGCCCAGCAATATAGCCAGAAAAAACACAGAAGGCCGAAAAGTTGGGCTAGGCCCATGTAAACCACCAAACTGGACCGGTCTGATTCTGATCTACGACCATTTCATTTGGTTATAATTTTGACATGTCAGCTTGCCACGTTGGATCTGACGTGGTCTCGGTGGATTGCCAGTGACCAAAACAATTGGTCGTAGAATCTACGACCTTTTATTTTGGTCGTAACAGTCTATGACCATTTCACAAAGAAGGTCGTTATGTTTCATTAAAGACGGTCAGCTTTGACCAATTGTTTTTGGTCATAAAAAGGTCACAAATGAAAAACAATGACCATTCAGTGACCAATATTGATGGTCGCAAGTTGACATATTCCTTGTAGTACCCTAGATGCATGCTGGATAGCGGTCGATGGGTGGAGTAATAGTAGTAGATGCAGGCAGGAGTCGGTCTACTTGTCTCGGACGTGATGCCTATATACATGATCATTGCCATGAATCCATCATAATTATTTGCTTTTCTATCAATTGCCCAACAGTAATTTGTTTACCCACCGTATGCTATGTGTTCGAGAGAGAAGCCTCTAGTGAAAACTATGGCCCCCGGTCTACTTTATCATATATTAAAACCCTAAAAATACCTTGCTGCAATTTATTTACTTTTATTTTAATTAGTATTTTAGTTTATATATTTATCTCTATAAGATTTAATCCTTGCAAATAACCGCTAAGAGGATTGACAACCCTCTTATTTGCGTTGGGTGCAAGTGTTTGCTCTTGTGTGTGCAGGTGCCCTTAATAGAATTTTGCTTGGTTCTCCTACTAGATTGATAACCTTCATTCTTAACCGAGAGAAATACTTATCTCTACTGTACTGCATCATCCTCCTCTTCGGGGAAATACCAACGCAGACTACAAGTAGCAGGAAGAATGTCTGGGGCCGTTGCCGGGGAGACATCATCAAAATTACCAAGTACCTTCGCACAAACTATCATCCACTTGCATTTACTTTATTTGCATTTTATTTGCATTTGCCTCTCATTTTAATCTCCCCCACTTCTAATTTTTTTTTACAAAAACACAAAAATATTTTTATTTGCTTGTTTGCTTGCTTTGCCACAATGTCTGAGTTTGTCATCGAAAAAAGTGAGGATGGTAAAATCCCTAAGATAGAAATTCCCTCAAATTTAGACTCAAAATTTTTTGTAGTACGGAGTGGAAATGTCATAGGGAAAAACATTATTCAAGAGTCCTTTAATTGCACGGGAACTTTGGTTTGTAATGACACTCCAATTCTAAAAAGAACTAATAGTTATGGGGACGCTA
This sequence comes from Elymus sibiricus, assembly GCA_039707655.1. Taxonomy (NCBI): domain Eukaryota; kingdom Viridiplantae; phylum Streptophyta; class Magnoliopsida; order Poales; family Poaceae; genus Elymus; species Elymus sibiricus. Next base: position 191,614,869 of record CM077676.1, on the reverse strand, counting down.
TCTCCGCACTCATTCTTAAACTTGAAAGAAGATTGTTTTATGAGTTGCCAGTGATAAATAACCCTAAAGCTAAAAAGATAGCTACTCTTATCCTTATGAATGAGTTTGATTATATAGTACGAGAAGCTAGAGAGATCTTTGATTTCTATAATAAGAGCCAAGAAAATCCTGTGATAGATGAAATTTTATATAATGAGGAATATATGTTGAGATATGTTTTTCATGATCACCATGCTTTTGATGAGAATACTAAAAAAGAAGTTCCTCCCATACATATCATCCAACAAGTTTCAATGGAATTAATCAGAAGTACTCTTGGATTGTAAAAGGGAACCAACAAGGGTTTGAAGAGAGCAATCTTAATGACCTTAAAATTTGGGTTGATGATGTGTTCCCCATTGTTTTTGAAAAACCTCCTGATAATCACACACGTAAAGATGTCAAAACCAAGAATGACAACACTTGAAACTATGCATTATGCCTAGCTAAGGGCATAAAACAATAGCGCTTGTTGGGAGGCAACCCAATGAATAAAATAATTTTTTGCTTTTACCTTCTGTTCTTGTGTGTTTACACAATTATAGCTTCTGTTATGATTGTATTTTTATGTTTTAATTAGTGTTTGTGCCAAGTAATGCCTTTGGGATGATTTGGAAGATAGTATGATAGATGCTGTTGGAAAACATAAACTTTTGCGTCCAGTGCTGGAATTTTGTTTTTTCGCTTGAGTTTCAGAACCTTCTGGATTTTTTTGCACTGTATTGATATATGAATTACCCACGTTGTCCTAATTTTTTAAAAGTTTTGGAGTTACATAAGTATGACGATAATTTAGATCTTTACAGACTGTTCTGTTTTAGCAGATTCTGTTTTTGTTGCATAGTTTGCTTATTTTGATGAATCTATGGATCGTATCGGGGGGTATGAGTCATGGAGAAGTTGGAGTACAGTAGCATTATGCCAATATTAAATATAAATCAATTTACAACAGTACCTAAAGTTTAAGATTTGTTTGCTATAGTAACGGATCTCACGAGGTTTCTGTTGAGTTTTGTGTGCTGAAGTTTTCAAGTTTTGGGTGAGACTACGATGGACAAAGGAATAAGGAGCGGCAAGAGCCTAAGCTTGGGGATGCCCAAGGCACTCCAAGGTAATATTCAAAGAAAACTCAAGCGTCTAAGCTTGGGGATGCCCCGGAAGGCATCCCCTCTTTCATCTACAATCTATCGGTAACTCACTTGGAGCTATATTTTTATTCATCACATAATATGTGTTTTACTTGGAGCGTCTTGTGATATAGTTTGTTTGCTTTTGTTTGATTTTTAGTTTGTCACAATCATATTTTCTGAACACACCTTTTTGAGACGGACACACATTATTCGTGATTTGTTAGAATACTCTATGTGCTTGACTTATGTCTTTTGAACTAGGCAGTTGCTCTAGTGCTTCACTTATATCTTTTAGAGCACGACGGTGGTTATATTTTAAAGAAATAGTTGCACTCTCATGCTTCACTTATATCTTTTTGAGAGTCTAATGAATAGCAATGGTAATATGCACGGGTTATGAATTTGGTCCTGATATGATAGGTATTCAAGAGAGATATAATAAAAACTTTCATGTAGATCACTGAATATGATAAGTTTGATTCCTTGCAATAGTTTTGCGATATTAAGATGGTAAAATGTGGGAGGTATTAGTAGATAATCATGGTTTTGTAAGAATATTGGTGTTAAGGTTTGTGATTCCCAAAGCATGCACGTATGATCTGTCGTTATGCTAAGAAGTTGGAGCATGATTTGTTATTGATTGTCTTCCTTTGTGTGGCGGTCAGAGGCGCGCGATGGTTAACTCCTACCAACCTCCCCCCTAGGGGCATGTGTAGTAGTACTTTGCTTCGAGGGCTAATAAACTTTCGCAATAAGTATGTGAGTTCTTTATGACTAATGTGAGTCCATGGATTATACGCACTCTCACCCTTCCGCAATTTGCTAGCCTCTTCGGTACCGTGCATTGCCCTTTCTCACATCGAGAGTTGGTGCAAACTTCGCCGGTGCATCCAAACCCCGTGATATGATATGCTCTATCACACATAAGCCTCTTTATATCTTCCTCAAAACAGCCACCATACCTACCTATCATGGCATTTCCATAGCCATTCCGAGATATATTGCCATGCAACTTCCATCGTTCCGTTTTTTATGACACACATCGTCATTGTCATATTGCTTTGCATGATCATATAGCTGACATAGTGTTTGTGGCTCAGCCACCGTTCATCATTTTTTATACATGTTACGCTAGCATCATTGCACATCCTGGTTCATTCCAGAGGCATTCATATAGAGTCATATTTTTGTTCTAGTATCGAGTTGTAATATTGAGTTCTAATTAAATAAAAGTGTGATGATCATCATTATTAGAGCATTGTCCCAGTGAGGAAAGGATGATGGAGACCATGATTCCCCCACAAGTCGGGATGAGACTCCGGACGAAAAAAAGGCAAAAAAGAGCCATGAAAAAAAATGAGAGAAAAAGAGAGAAGGGGCAATGTTACTATCCTTTTTCCACACTTGTGCTTCAGAGTAGCACTATGCTTTTCATATAGAGTCTCCTATTTTGTCACTTCCATATACTAGTGGGAATTTTTCATTATAGAACTTGGCTTGTATATTCCGATGATGGGCTTCCTCAAATGCCCGAGGTCTTCATGAGCAAGCAAGTTGGATGCACACCCACTTAGTTTTCATGTTGAGCTTTCATACACTTATAGCTCTTAGTGCATCCGTTGCATGGCAATCCCTACTCCTCGCATTGACATCAATTGATGGGCATCTCCATAGCCCGTTGATTAGCCTCGTTGATGTGAGACTATCTTCTTATTTTTGACTTCCCCTTATTGATCTCCACCACCACACTCTATTCCACCCATAGTGCTATATTCATGGCTTGCGCTCATGTATTGCGTAGGAGATGAAAAAGCTGAAGCGCGTTAAAAAGTATGAACCAATTGCCTGGCTAAAATCGGGGTTGTTCATGATAAATATTTTGTGTTAAGAAGATGGAGCATGACAGGATTGTATGATTATGTAGGGATAACGTTCTTTAGCATTTTTATTTTGAAAGACGTGATTGCTTATTAGTATGCCTGAGTATTGATGTCTTTATATCAAATTATAGACTATTGCTATGAATCATTCGGATCTTATTATTCATACCGTAAGAGAGAGATTACATGATGAAACATGATAGGTAGCATTCCACATCAAAAATTCTGTTTTTATCATTTACCTACTCGAGGACGAGCAGGAATTAAGCTTGGGGATGCTTGATACGTCTCTAACGTATCTATAATTTTTTTATTGTTCCATGCTATTATAGTATCAATCTTGGATGTTTTATATGCAATTATATGCCATTATATATCATTTTTTGGGACTAACCTATTAACATCAGTGCCCAGTGCTAGTTGTTGTTTTCTGCTTGTTTTTGACTTTTCAGAAAATCATTATCAAAAAGTGTCCAAAGGAGAAAAAAACTTTGGATTAATTTTTTCTGGACTAGAAGAGACCCAGGAAGCTTCGGGAGAAGACCAGAAGAGTAACAAGGAGGCGACAAGCCAGGAGGGCGCGCCCAGGGGGGTAGGCGCACCCCCCAGGCTTGTGGGGCCCTCGTGGCACCTCTTGACCTAATTCCTTCGCTATAAATTCACAAATATACCCAAACCAACAGAGAGATAGAAGAGAAAACCTTTCCGCCTCCGCAAGCCTCTGTTCTTCCGTGATCCCATCTAGAGGCCTTTTTCGATACTCTGTCGGAGGGGGAATCGATCACAGAGGGTTTCTACATCAACCTTGCTGTCCTTCCGATGATGTGTGAGTAGTTTACCACAGACCTACGGGTCCATAGCTAGTAGCTAGATGGATTCTTCTCTCTCTTTGATCTTCAATACCATGTTCTCCTCGATGTTCTTGGAGTTCTATCCGATGTAATCTTCTTTTGCGGTGTGTTTGTTGGGATCCGATGAATTGTGAGTTTATGATCAGATTATTCATGAGAAATATTTGAGTCTTCTCTGAACTCTTTTATGCATGATTATTATAGCTTTGTATTTCTCTCCGATCTATCGATTTGGTTGGCCTACTAGATTGATTTATCTTGCAATGGGAGAGGTGCGTTGTGATGGGTTCAATCTTGCGGTACTCAATCCCAGTGACAGAAGGGGACATGACACGTATTTGTATTGTTACCATTAAGGATAAAAAGATGGGGCTCAATCATATTGCTTGAGTTTACTTTGTCTACATCATGTCATCTTGCTTAAGGCATTACTCTGTTCTTACTTAATACCCTAGATGCATGCTGGATAGCGGTCGATGGGTGGAGTAATAGTAGTAGATGCAGGCAGGAGTCGGTCTACTAGTCTCGGATGTGATGCCTATATACATGATCATTGCCATGAATCCGTCATAATTATTTTCTTTTCTATCAATTGCCCAACAGTAATTTGTTTACCCACCGTATGCTATGTGTTCGAGAGACAAGCCTCTAGTGAAAACTATGGCCCCCGGTCTACTTTATCATATATTAAAAACCTAAAAATACTTTGCTGCAATTTATTTACTTTTATTTTAATTAGTATTTTAGTTTATCTATTTATCGCTATAAGATTTAATCCTTGCAAATAACCGCTAAGAGGATTGACAACCCTCTTATTTGCGTTGTGTGCAAGTGTTTGCTCTTGTGTGTGCAGGTGCGCTTAACGGAATTTTGCTTGGTCCCCCTACTGGATTGATAACCTTGGTTCTTAACTGAGGGAAATACTTATCTCTACTATACTGCATCATCCTCTCCTCTTCGGGGAAATACCAACGCAGACTACAAGTAGCATTCACCTTTGGACTTTAACACTTCGAGCATCGTAAATGTTTCATATGCTTGTGTTGATAGTCCTTGCATATCATGTAGAAATTGCTTGACTAAATATCATGATGATTTGCTTGCTATATCTTGTTGCCATGATAAAAATGCATGTATTTCCTCTAGTTGTTGTGCTAACAATGTAGAGGAAACCCATCACTCTTTGAGACAAGATATGATCTTGAATGGTGCTTCAAGGGATTCTACATCATCATCTCTTGCTTCTCACTTTTGCCTTAAGGCCAAGGCTTCAAAGGTATCTCCTACTTTGAAACCCAATATATCTCGTGATGATGATCTTGATGATGATGAGAATGACGATAATGATGAAGAGAATGATGATGTTGCTTCTTTAAATATTAAGGGTGAAATTAGCTTTCAAGCTCTTCATAAGAATAAAATTGCTTGTTCTAACTTCTTGCAAATCATGTCTATTGGCATTGAGGGCAAGAAATACATTGAGGAGTTGGAATCTCATCTCGAGGAGCATGAGTACACCATTGAGAAAATGGAAGGTCATGAGCGTGATTTTGCTAATGAGATCGCGGATCTATCTCAAGCTCTTGAAGAAGAACAAACCACCAAGGAATCTCTTGAGGAGACTTTTGCTGTAGAATTATCTGAAGTACAGGAATCCCTTGATAGAGCCCTTGAGGTGGCTAATGATTTCAAAAATAAAAATGATAAGCTTGAAGTTGCACATGTTAAACTCCTTGAGGACTTTGAGCACCTCGAAAATGGCTGAAGGGTCATTAAGGGTGAGCTCATCGAACTCAGCGAGTCTCATGCACAACTTAAAGATTCATATTTAAAATAGCTTGCCAAAGTACCTTCTTATCTTGATATTCATGATGATGCTTGTGCTACTAACTCTATTTCTTGTGAAGAATCCATTTTGAAGGAGAATTTTGAGCTACGGGCTCTACTTGAGTTGCTATCTAGCAAGTATGAGGAATTGGAAGAAAGTCATGAAAAGCTCTTGTTAGAAGGGATAGAGAGGGATGATTGGCGTAATGCGATGTATGTATGATTGAGCCTCGAGGGCGATTATATATTGAGTACAAGACTTGGAGGACAAGACGCCTCCTAGAGATAAGATGGAAACAATTCCTATCTAATCCCGGACAATCTCTACATACCAAATATATCTCTAACAGCTCTAATGCCCACATGGTGATCTTCTAATCTTCCATAATGTGCTAAAGTTAGCTCATGAGGCTGGTACTACTAAGGTAACATCTAGTGAGCCTCATGTGGACATTAGCACTACTTCTACTCAAAATGCTATCTTGCCATGTGCTAGTCCTTGTAATTCATCTACTCATAAAATTGTTACATCTTGAGATGAATTACTTTCTTTGCCTTGTTGCTCTAACAATGAAGCTTATACTTCCTCTAGTCCTTGTGTTGATACTAACCATGTAGAGGAAATCAAAGGGCTCAAGGCCCAAGTCACTTCTTTGAAGAAAGACTTGCAAAAGTGTCATGAAGGGAAGTTCACACTCAACAATATTTTGAGTGTGCAAAGATCCCCCAATGACAAAGGTGGACTTGGATTCAAATCCGACAATAAGAAGTACAAGATAAACAAGAAGAAGGGCCAAGAACAAGTCAAGAATTCAGCCAAGAATGTTTGCTTCAAGTGCAAGATTGAAGGGCATCATGTTAGATCTTGCCCATTGATGAAGAAGCCTCATAGTGACAAGCAACAAGGGAAGCGGCCTCAAGTTCAAACTCAAGTTGAAGTAATGCCGCTTCCCAAGAAGACTCAAGTTAATGATCTTCAAGTTGAGAAATCAATCAAGAAGAAAGAAAAGAGTAGATGTTGCTACTTATGTAGTGAGAAGGGTCACCTTGCTTCTTCATGCACTAATGGTACCATATCCAACCCTATTTTAATTGATTATATTTATTCTCTTCGGAAGGATAAGGTTGGCAATGTGTTTGCCAAATTTGTTGGTACTCAACGTGGTGTCAAGAAAAGAACCATTTGGGTAGCCAAGCCTATTGTGACTAACATCTTAGGACCCAACTTGGTTGGGGACCAACAAGCTCAAACTTGATCAATAGGTGATGTTTGCTACTTGTAGACTGCGTTGGTATTTCCCCGAAGAGGAGAGGATGATGCAGTATAGTAGAGATAAGTATTTCCCTCAGTTAAGAACCAAGGTTATCAATCCAGTAGGAGCACCAAGCAAAATTCCGTTAAGCGCACCTGCACAAACAAGAGCAAACACTTGCACCCAACGCAAATAAGAGGGTTGTCAATCCTCTTAGCGGTTATTTGCAAGGATTAAATCTTATAGAGGTAAATAGATAAACTAAAATACTAATTAAAATAAAAGTAACTAAATTGTAGCAAGGTATTTTTAGGGTTTTTATATATGATAAAGTAGACCGGGGGCCATAGTTTTCACTACAGGCTTCTCTCTCGAACACATAGCATACGGTGGGTAAACAAATTACTGTTGGGCAATTGATAGAAAAGAAAATAATTATGAAGGATTCATGGCAATGATCATGTATATAGGCATCACGTCCAAGACAAGTAGACGGACTCCTGCCTGCATCTACTACTATTACTCCACCCATCGACCGCTATCCAGCATGCATCTAGGGTATTAAGTAAGAAACAGAGTAATGCCTTAAGCAAGATGACATGATGTAGACAAAGTAAATTCAAGCAATATGATTAAACCCCATCTTGTTATCCTTAATGGCAACAATACAAATACATGTCATGTCCCTTTCTGTCACTGGGATTGAGCACCGCAAGATTGAACCCATCACAAAGCACCTCTCCCATTGCAAGACAAATCAATCTAGTAGGCCAAACCAAATCGATAGATCGGAGAGAAATACAAAGCTAATAATCATGCATAAAAGAGTTTAGAGAAGACTCAAATATTTCTCATGAATAATCTGATCATAAACTCACAATTCATCGGATCCCAACAAACACACCGCAAAAGAAGATTACATCGGATAGAACTCCAAGAACATTGAGGAGAACATGGTATTGAAGATCAAAGACAGAGAAGAAGCCATCTAGCTAGTAGCTATGGACCCGTAGGTCTGTGGAAAACTACTCACACATCATCGGAAGGGCAGCAAGGTTGATGAAGAAGCCCTCCGTGATCGATTCCCCCTCCGGCAGAGTACCGGAAAAGGCCTCCAGATGGGATCGCGGAAGAACAGAGGCTTGCGGCGGCAGAAAGGTTTTCTCTTCTGTCTTTCTGGCATATTGGGAATATTTTAGAATTTATAGCACTGGAATTAGGTCAGGAGGGGCAACAAGGGGCCCACAAGCCTGGGGGCGCGCCCTACCCCCCTGGGCGCACCCTCCAGGCCTGTCGCCTCCTCGTGGCTCTTCTGGTCTTCTCCCGAAGCTTCGTGGGTCTCTTCTGGTCCAGAAAAAATTAATCCAGAGTTTTTTTTTCTCGTTTGGACACTTTTTTATAATGATTTTTTTGAAAAGGCAAAAACAAGCTGAAAACAGCAACGGGCACTGGGCACTGGGTTAATAGGTTAGTCCCAAAAAATGATATATAATGGCATATAATTGCATATAAAACATCCAAGATTGATACTATAATAGCATGGAACAATCAAAAATTATAGATACGTTGGAGACGTATCAAGCATCCCCAAGCTTAATTCCTGCTCGTCCTCAAGTAGGTAAATGATAAAAACAGAATTTTTGATGTGGAATGCTACCTATCATGTGTCATCATGTAATCTCTCTCTTACGGTATGAATAATAAGATCCGATTGATTCAAAGAAATAGTCTATAATTTGATATAAAGACATAAATACTCAGGCATACCAATAAACAATCATGTCTTTCAAAATAAAAATGCTAAAGAACGTTATCCCTACAAAATCATATAATCCTGTCATGCTCCATCTTCTTAACACAAAATATTTTTCATGCATAACCCCGGTTTTAGCCAAGCAATTGGTTTATACTTTTTAATGCGCTTTAGCTTTTTCAACCCCCACGCAATACATGAGCGCAAGTCATGGATATAGCAATATGGGTGCAATAGAGTGTGGTGGTAGAGATAAATAAGAGAAGTCAAAAATAAGAAGATAGTCTCACATCAACGAGGCTAATCAATGGGCTATGGAGATGCCCATCAATTGATGACAATGCGAGGAGTAGGGATTGCCATGCAACGGATACACTAAGAGCTATAAGTGTATGAAAGCTCAACATGAAAACTAAGTGGGTGTGCATCCAACTTGCTTGCTCATGAAGACCTCGGGCATTTGAGGAAGCCCATCATCGGAATATACAAGCCAAGTTCTATAATGAAAAATTCCCACTAGTATATGGAAGTGACAAAATAGGAGACTCCCTATATGAACAACATGGTGCTACTCTGAAGCACAAGTGTGGAAAAAGGATAGTAACACTGCCCCTTCTCTCTTTTTCTCTCATTTTTTCCTTTTTTTTCATGGCTCTTTTTGGCCTCTTTTTTTTCTTTTTTATTTTCCTTTTTTTATTTTTCGTTCGGCGTCTCATCCCGACTTGTGGGGGAATCATGGTCTCCATCATCCTTTCCTCACTGGGACAATGCTCTAATAATGATGATCATCACACTTTTATTTACTTACAACTCAATATTACAACTCGATACTAGAACAAAAATATGACTCTATATGAATGCCTCTGGCCGTGTACCAGGATGTGCAATGATGCTAGCGTAACATGTATAAAAATGAGGAACGGTGGCTGAGCCACAAATACTATGTCAGCTATATGTTCATGCAAAGCAATATGACAATGACGATGTGTGTCATAAAAACGGAATGGTGGAAGTTGCATGGCAATATATCTCGGAATGGCTATGGAAATGCCATGATAGGTAGGTATGGTGGCTGTTTTGAGGAAGATATAAAGAGGCTTATGTGTGATAGAGCGTATCATATCACGGGGTTTGGATGCACCGGCGAAGTTTGCACCAACTCTCGATGTGAGAAAGGGCAATGCACGGTACTGAAGAGGCTAGCAAATTGCGGAAGGGTGAGAGTGCGTATAATCCATGTACTCACATTAGTCATAAAGAACTCACATACTTATTGCGAAAGTTTATTAGCCCTCAAAGCAAAGGGCGGCAAGGTTGATGAAGAAGCCCTACGTGATCGATTCCCCCTCCGGCAGAGTACCGGAAAAGGCCTCCAGATGGGATCGCGGAAGAACAGAGGCTTGCGGCGGCGGAAAGGTTTTCTCTTCTGTCTTTCTGGCATATTTGGAATATTTTAGAATTTATAACGCTGGAATTAGGTCAGGAGGGGCAACGAGGGGCTCACAAGCCCGGGGGGCGTGCCGTACCCCCCCTGGGCACTCCCTCCAGGCTTGTCGCCTCCTCGTGGATCGTATGGTCTTCTCCCGAAACTTCGTGGGTCTCTTCTGGTCCAGAAAAAATTAATCCAAAGTTTTTGTCTCGTATGGACAATTTTTGATAATGATTTTCTGAAAAGGCAAAAACAAGCAGAAAATACCAACTAGCACTGGGCACTGGGTTAATAGGTTAGTCCCAAAAAATGATATATAATGGCATATAATTGCATATAAACATCCAAGATTGATACTATAATAGCATGGAAAAATCAAAAATTATAGATACGTTGGAGATGTATCAATGTTGGAGGGGCATTGGAGACTTGGATACCTCATGAAGAATTAAGGGATCTTCATCAATTATATTTTCTAAAGCCAAGTCGTTTGGATTATCATGTGCCTATCTTATATGAAATGTGCCTCCTTGCGATAACTTGTACTTAAATTGTTTACATTGAAAGTTACTCGCCCCTTTGCATGTTTTAGTTTTGTACCTTGCATGTGTTTGTATATGTTGTGCTTGTGATTTGCTTATCTCGAGTAATCAAGTATGTGTATGTTGGTTTGCACATCATGTACGTGTGAGTCTTGTGTTGAGCCTTTTTGCATCTTGTTTGTATCTTAGTTGGCTCTTGCGATAGATTAATGGAACATCCCATTTTGGAGGAGTGATGTGCTTTGTGCACTTCACGATCCTACAAATGTGTGTACATGAGGAAAACCACCTAGTATTGATATTGCAAGATTATCTAATCTCTATGTGGTATGTCTTACTCATGAGAAATTCAAATTCTAAATGGTTCATTAATTATCTCTTGTTGGTTTTTATTTGCCTCTGGTTAAGAATTTGGGGTATCACATTATGGGGGAGTAATATGCTTTGTGTATGTTACAAGCCTAGAGAATGTGTACATGTGAGGTATGGGATTTCCATTTCTGTGCCCCTCCTTCCTTAGTTGTACTCAGTTTTGCCCCGCCCGTCTAACTTTGCTCACTTTCCCCCTCGTCCCCTCGCCCGCGCCTCACAAGAGGCCAAACGGTGCCTTGCCGTCGGGTCAAAGCCTTTGACCGTTACTTCACCCGGTGATGATGCTTGGGACCGGCCTGAAATGCTGACATGTGGGACCAGTTAGTGGATGGCTCGGTCATTGGTAAAAAAAGGGTTGGGGGGTAAATATCTCTCATTTCGCATCCACCACGGCCCGAGCAGCCCACATCCACCTCCCCTTCCCCTTCCCCACCCCCAATCCCGCGGCCGCCGTCGGCGATGACGACCCTGTTGGAGGTGTTCTGCGCTGGTGATGCTGTCTTACTAGAGAAGTGCAAGGAGATCTGCTCTTGGTTTCCAAGCACGAAAGCTCTGGCGAAGCATGCGCTGCAACTGTTGATAGATGCTAGGCCAGATGAGCTCCGGCGGATAATCCCAGATCGAGTCAAAGGGGTGGCTTGTATCGGGGTTTTAGTCTGGGCGATGCGTGAGGCAATGGAGTCATGGGATCCTCGTCAGCGAGCTCGCTGGTATTCGTACGGGTCTCGACTAATCCCGCCGGATCCAGCAGTCAAACACTGGTACATCGAGCTGCTATACAAACGGTTTTTAACCCCTTTCCGCGACGTAGTTTTAAACTGTCGCCTTGCCTGTGTGTGCGATAGGGGGGGTCTTCCCACATGACCCAGAAACCGTCGGCGATAGGGAGCACGCAAGCATACGTTTTGCAGAACTAAGCGTTTGTGATGCCAACATCTTTCCCAAACGCTCCGTCCTTGGTACTCATTTGTGCTCGCATTACCATCGCACTCGGTATTCAGTGCTGCAACATTTGCGGTGCTCACCCCATCAAAAACAGTTCACAATTGTACACCGTATGCGAAGCTTGAATATCCCACACATTTGTATGTACATAAACGTTTGAGATGTATAAAATGTCCCAAACGATTCATCCGTATTACCCGTGTCAGATGAAGGCCTATCGCACACGTTCTTCTATGAGCAAACGTTTATGATGCACACGACATCATAAACAGTTCATAATTGCCTAGCGTGTGTGATAAGGTGACTTTCACAAACATTTATTAAGAAGGAACTGTGTGCGTTGTTGTTGTTAATCTCACACATTTTTTCTTGTCTGATCGTGTGTGCAGTAGAGTTTCATCGCACACGTACTGATCTGAGAAACGTGTCTGATCTTGACATTTATCACAGACGTTTTGCTTTCGCAAACCGTGTGCAGTGTAATGGCATGCAGATCATAATTTATCCCTAATTTAATCCCTGCATTTAAAATTAATTTTAAATTGAAATAGATTTTCAATATGAAAGTAGGTAATCACTTATTTCATATCGAACCATGTTTATTACAAATACAAGTTCAAGGACGAATGATTAATTCGATGCAAAGGTACATATGCTGAAGAACTAGAGAAGCATCAAGGAAAGAATGATGAACTACAATTGTACTAAAGACTGTAAAGCGAGAGGTGGAAGACATTCTGGTTGCTGGAGAAGGTGAAGTGGAATGCCCATATTGTGCCCTCCTCCATGCCTAATGCGCGCACGACTCTAGGCCAACCCCTTGTGATGGCCGCCCGCCCACCTTTCACTGTCTTCATTAGGACTTCTCGATGCTCATTGTAGTCTCGATGAAATACTTTAACCTTCATTGCATGTCCACCAATCATGTACTTTTCGAGGTAATCTTGAGTAAACTGCTTTGGGAACCACTGCAAACGAAAAACATTTAGACATTGTTGTCTAACAACTCATTATGGGTAGTAAAAGGAGAAGGCTACAGAGTTCGTAGATACCATCCTACAACTCACTGTTGTGTTGGATAGAGCGTAGACAAATAATTTAATTGCCATCGGTTGTATCTTTTTGCTAATAATTCTTATCAGTTTCCTTACTTGATGCTGGTTCATGAATATCTCATTGCCCCATACGCAAAAAGGGTCGAGGTGTGGATCTTTGCCTAGGACATATGTACCTACAAGCGACAAGTCAATATTAGAAGCTAAAAAGTGTCCAGCCGTGGATTTGTATGCACTACATTATGGAACGGAGGCAGTATAAGCCGAGGGATGAAACTAACCTCGGTGGAAAATGCTGGCCACTCCCGTTGTTGTCCTGCGTAAGTACATGGAAAGGCATGATAAGTACTACAGGTTTAACATCAACCAAATATAGCCATGGTAAACAACAACATCTCAAAATGACAGCTTGAATGTGTTGGTTTCAACATGATGTTAAACCAGTTAAAAAATGGAAGGGAATGTTAAGTACAACAGGCTTAACAGGGACCAAATATTGTAATTCAAACATGTACTGTTGAAAATGAATAGAACATAGCTCATGCTTAAACATCACACCGCATAAATGTGTAAAACTGAAATAAAGGGCATGTGTTAACTTCACCAGGCATAACAGGAACCAAATATAACCGTTCAAACTGGTATTGATGAAATCGAACTGCATGGTTCATACTTGCACATAATGAACATCACATTGTGAATAACTGAAATAAACAAGGCATATATGCTCACTATAACAACCTAATATAGCCATTGAAAACTGGATAGAGGCTCACTGCAACCAACCTAACAAGCAAATACAGATAAACAAGGCACCTGCTTGAAAACTAGACAAAGGATCACTGCAACCAACCTAGCTAACAAGCAAAATACAGATAAACAAGGCATCTGCTTGAAAACTGGACAAAGGCTCACTGCAAGCAACCTAACAAGCAAATACAGATAAACAAGGCATCTGCTTGAAAACTGGACAAATGCTCACTGCAACCAACCTAACAACCAAATATAGATAGACAGGGCATCTGCTTGAAAACTGGGCAAATGCTCATTGCAACCAACCTAACAACCAAATACAGATAAACAAGGCATCTACTCACTATAAACAACCAAATATAGCCATTCATGAAACTGAAGTGGACAATTCATACTTAAACATCAGATAGCCTTATTGAACATTACATTTTTGCATAACTGAAATAATTAAACACGGCACAGTTAAAACATCGCATGGCAAAAGCTAATACAACAATGGGTACGAGTTGGCTAGCTAGAAAAAGTAAGACTTGCTTATAGGATATTGCCTCACTTGTCATGGACGGGATCCTTCCACTTGGAAGAGCACAGACCCAGGGTGCGATCCCTGATGTCGCAGATGGGCTGTCTCACCTTGGAAGAGCCGTAGTGGGTGCCCTTCGCGTGGTTGTGGTCGATGAGATCTGACTTGGCAGCTGAGGATCCCAAGCCACCGCTGTAGAACGTGTCCTTCAGAAATGACATAATGGGCTCGATGGCGTACAAGGATCACAAATCCTTGACCGCGAGGTGGAGGAGATCAGCGGCAGGGCCTTCGAAGAGATCGACGGCGGTTGAACCAGAGGCGTTGGGGATGGACCACTTAACCTGTGACATGGCCCGCATGAAGCCTTCGCTGTCGACGAGCTTGATGTTGAAGCCGGCTGTCCTGAGATTCAGTAATACGTGAGCCCGCTGACGTGAAGCCTTCGCCATGGCGACGTAGTCAACGTCCTTGCCGGCTTCCGTGGCGAGGTGTTCCTCCGGGATCGACAGGTCGGCACGAACGGCGGCCACCCCGACATCGTCCGACGAGAGGCCATGATAGACCTCCTTTTGGACGTCTGCTCCTCGGGCTCCCCGGGATATGTGGTCGGGCCTAGGCCGCGACTCTCTGTAGTAGGGGATGGGGATCTGGGGGGGAGGGACACCGCAGGCCTCATCTAAAAACTCAGGGCGGCGAGGGTATGGGAATCGGTGGGTAACCTGAACTTATCTAAGCTGGGAGGCACGGGCAGAACGGCAGGGGTTGGTGGCGGCGGCGGCTTCGGCGGTGGTGGCAAGCTAGGGTTCGAGCGGGGGGGTGTAGACTGTGGAGGGGGCAGGGTTAGGGCGGGTGGTGTTTGAGGATATGGCGCGGCTTCTAAAAATTTTAGTACTGGTGGGTGGAGATGGTGGTGGACGAGGGAGGGCGACGGTTCAAATGCCTCGGCTACTGGAATTTTACTATGAGGTCGGTGGTGGAGGAGTGAGGGTGACGGTTGAAATACCGCAGCAACTAAAATTTGGGCAAAGGAAAGGAAGCGGGGCGGGAGCAACCAGATCGCACACGGTCCAAACATAACAATTGTGTATGATAATAAGGAAAAGCCACGGAACCACCAATTTTTGCATCACTCAAGGCGGGTAGCTTTTTTTGAGATTTCTAGCTAGCTGGTTTATCGCACATGGTTCGTCCTAATTTTCAGACGCATACGTGGAATTCATCCTAAATATCGTGTACAAATTACCCCTTCACCCTTGCTAGTGCTTGCGAAGTCGTGGCGATTTTACAGGGCACGAGCTTCGCACACGGTTAAGCCAGTGCACCCGTGTCCGTTGCGCGTATGTTCACACACAGTTTTTCATCTGAGGCGTCTGCTATTTTAAATAGCACCATTTGGCAACAAAAAAATGTGAAAGAGGATAATAACACAACCACAACAGCATGTGGCCCAAATATATATATATATATGTATGAAAAGGGTGGTGTGTGATGTTCAAATTCCCAATGCACAACTTTGATGCGCAGGCCCACGGGTGGGCGCGTCATCGAAGATCGGGTGAGAGGGGCCAGAAGACAACAACCACCTGGAAGTGGCCAAATATATGAAGGTATAAAGGGTGTGTTGTTTAAATACACAATGCACAACTTTGATGTGGCACCTCCCTCGCAAACCGGAAAGCCCCCTTGGATATCTATAATGATGGGTTAAGGTCGTAGCTAGGTGCCTGCCCCACCCCCACTTCGTGTCGGCGGGACCCATGCACGTACTCATACTTTGGTCGAACATGCATGCATGTCACCATGACCTACCATAAGACGGACCAAGTGAATCTATCTTGGCCAAACAACCACTGTTTGTTGTCGGTCAAAAAGGGATATAATAGACCGCTCGGGCCCATAGATTGGACCATCACCGTAAACCGCACGAGAGGGGCCACAAAACCAGCACCACCTACATGGGGCCCAAGTTGATGTACGTTGGAAGGGTGATGTGTTTTAAATACCCAATAATGTACAATTTTGATGTGGCGCCTACCTCACAAAATGGACAACCCCCATGAAAGGTAGGTAGTAATTAAGGACGACGTCGACGTACGTAGGGTGTCGATCCAACCCACCATTTCGAGCGCATGGGAGGGAATCCTGAGAACGCATGAGCTCGAACTTTGCTCGAACATGTCACCATGACCCGTGGTAACACGAACCAGGGGGAATCCATTCATGGTCAAACCCCCTCGTTGTCGGCCAAAGGGATGATATATATAGACCAGGCCCATAGATAGGCGTGTCATTAAAAACCGCACATGGGAGACGGGGTCGATCAGAAGACCCTATACCCTTCATGCGACCCAAATATATGTATATAATTGTAGTGTGTGGTGTGATCAAATCCCCAGTGCACAACTTCGATGGGGCACCAGCTGCATTACAAACCGAACACTGTACCCCGAGGAAGCCACGTTACGTATGATGTCGCGGTTCCCCAACTTCGAGCCGGAGGAAGGAAATCGAACAAATGTTCCCCAACTAAATTTGGTCTGACATGTCATGACCTATACCAAGAGGAACCCGTCATGGTTAAACCCTTCTCGTACGTTGTGGGTCAAAGGATAGAACATGCGGGCCCACAAATCTCTAACGTTGTGGGTCAAAGGATAGAACGTGGTGGGCCCACAGATCAATCTCGATCATTCTCTGATTTTTCGAAACAACAAATAACAAAAAACATCATTCTCCAAAATAGAACGTGGCGGGCCCACAGATCAATCTCGATCATTCTCTAATTTTTCAAAACACAACAAATAACAAATAACATCATTCTCCAAATTAGAACGTGGCGGGCCCACAGATCAATCTCGTGATCATTCTCTGATTTTTCAAAACAACAAATAACAAAAAACATCATTCTCGGAATTTGCAAAAGAAGGATCTCAAGGTTTATTTAATCAACATGAGAGGTCACTACAAACACATTTAGATGCTAAATGTCTATAATGACCATATCATGGCGCTTAAATGAAGCATGAGATATAGCAACTTCCCACTCGGTCACCCATCCTTAGACTGCTCCAGCCCCAAGCTCACTTAACTTGTGCGTTCTATTCGACAAGGTGATACGTCTCCGTTGTATCTATAATTTTTGATTGTTTCATGCCAATATCCTATAATTTCCACATACTTTTGGCAACATTTTATATTGTTTTTTGGGACTAACATATTGATCCAGTGCCCAGTGCCAGTTCCTGTTTGTTGCATGTTTTTTGTTTCGCATAATATCCATATCAAACGAAGTCCAAATGCAATAAAAATTTACGGAGAATTATTTTGGAATATATGTGTTTTTTGGGAGGTGGCATCAAAGCAAGGCGGTGCTCGTGGGCCTCACGAGGCACCAGGGAGTGCCAGGGGGGGCCGGCGCGCCATGGTGCCTCGTGAGGCCCTCGTAGGTCGGTTGGTGCCCTTCTTCGGCCGCAAGGAAGCTAATATCCAAAAAAAATTGTGTTAAAATTTCAGCGCAATCGTAGTTACGGATCTCCGGGAATTTAAGAAACGGTGAAGGGCCAGAAAACAGGAACGCGAAACAGAAGAGAACAGAGAGAGATCCAATCTCGGAGGGGCTCCTGCCCCTCCGCCGCCATGGCAGCCATGGACCAGAGGGGAAACTCTCCTCCCATCTAGGGGGAGGCCAAGGAATAAGAATAAGGAGGGGGGCTCTCTCTCCCCCTCTCTTTCGGTGGCGCCGGAGCACCGCCGGGGGAACCAACGTGACGGCGATCTACACAAACAACTTCGCAGCCGTCAACACCAACTCTCTCCCCCTCTATGCAGCGGTGTAACACCTCTTCACCCCACTGTAATCTCTACTTAAACATGGTGCTTAATGCTACATATTATTATCCAATGATTTGTGGTCATCCTATGATGTTTGAGTAGATTCGTTTTGTCCTATGGGTTGATTGATGATCGTGAATTGTTTGAGTTGTATGTTTTATTTTGGTGCTATCCTATGGTGCCCTCCGTGTCATGCAAGCGTGAGGGATTCCCACTGTAGGGTTTGCAATACATTCATAATTCTCTTATGGTGGGCGGCTAGAGTGACAGAAGCTTACACCCGAGTAAGGGGGTTGTTGCGTATGGGAGTAAAGAGGACTTGTTACTTAATGCTATGGTTGGGTTTTACCTTAATGATCTTTGGTAGTTGCGGATGCTTGATAGAGTTCCAATCATAAGTGCATATGATCCAAGTACGAAAAGTATGTTAGCTCATGCCTCTCCCTCATATAAAATTGCAACAATGATTACCGGTCTAGTTATCGATTGCCTATGGACAAATCATTCTCTTGTGTTACAAAAGCTTTCTACTAAACAACTAACTTTTATTATCTTGCAAATTACTCGTTGTTTTATTCTCGCGAAGTACTTCTAGTTTTATTCTTGCAAACCTATCCTATCACCTACAAAATAGTTTTATACTTGTTCTAGGTAAAGCAAACGTTAAGCGTGCGTAGAGTTGTATCGGTGGTCGATAGAACTTGAAGGGTATATTAATTCTACCTTTAGCTCCTCGTTGGGTTCGACACTCTTATTTATCAAAAAAGCTACAATTGATCCCCTATACTTGTGGGTTATCAAGACCTTTTTCTGGCGCCGTTGCCGGGGAGCAATAGCGTGGGGTTGATATTCTCGTGTGTGCTTGTTTGCTTTATCACTAAGTAGATTTATTTTCTATTCTAGGTTGTTCTCTATCTTTAGTTATGGATAAGAACACGAAATACCAAAAAAATTAGTTGTACTTGCTACTCATGGAGATGGGGAACCTCCTAAAACCCTCGATGCTCGATATGTGAAAAATATTAAACACTACTATGATAATCCTGAGAAAACCCCATTCAACTTGATAATGGGAGACATGTTGGATCAACGTGAATACTTTAGGGATTATCGCTTGTCTCAAAAAGGAAAACTCTTATGGGATCAAATTTATTATTTGCATTGGTATGCTCGGAATTTATGCTTAAGATATGATTATACTTGCTGCTCTAGGATGAAGGCTCCACACCTTCCCTTTTCATGTGAATTTAATGATAATGAAACCTTGGCTTCTTATGCTAATGGTATATATGATTACTATGATGTGGCACAAATAGAAGAATTTGTTGCTTTTAAGGGTGCTTATGAAATTGAATCTTTGTTTGAAAAGTATGAAAATTATGATGATGCTGTTTACCAATCTGAAAATTTTGCTATACTTAAATATTGCTATGAGAATTATGAATACAATGCCTATATTGATCAATTTATTGAGAAAGTCTCCGCTCTCCGAGAAGAGACTAATATTTTGCAGGAATCTATGGAAGAAGAAATTGATGACACTGTGAGCTCATTAGATGAAAAAGATGACGAGGAGAGCAAAGAACAAAGGGAGGAAGAGCGGATTAGCTACCCGTGCCCACCATCTAATGAGAGTAACTCTTCAACTCATACATTGTTTAATGTCCCTTCGTGCTTACCGAAGGATGAATGCTATGATAATTGCTATGATCCATTGGATTCATTTGAAATATCCCTTTTTGATGAAATTGATGCTCGCTATGCTTGTGGCCATGATGCCAATTTGAATTATGCTTATGGAGATAAACTTGCTATAGTTCCTTATGTTAAGAATGAAATTGTTGCTATTGCACCTATATATGATAGTCCTATTATCTTTTTGAATTCTCCAAACTACACTATATTAGAGAAGTTTGCGCTTATTAAGGATCACATTGATGGGTTGCGTTTTACTATTACACATGATGATTTTGATAAATATAATATGCATGTGCTTGCTGCTCCTACTTGCAATTATTATGAGAGAGGAACTACATCTCCGCCTCTCTATGTTTTCAATACGATAAAATTGCAAGAATTTGTTTATGTTATGCATTGGCCTTTACTTGATGTGCATGAATTGTTCTTTTATGACATGCCGATGCATAGGAAGAGAGTTAGACTTCGTCATTGCATGATATATGTTGCTTTGTGCTCACTACTAAATTATAAATCATTGTCAATTAAAATTGGCTTTGATATACCTTGGGATCCCGGTGGATCAATTACTTGAGCACTTTATGCCTAGTTTAATGGCTTTAAAGAAAGCGCTGCCTGGGAGACAACCCGGAAGTTTTAGAGAGTCATTTATTTCTGTTGAGTGCTTTTATAAAGTTTAAAAACAAAAAAATATAGAGGGGAACCTAAAACTTTTCAAAAAGGAAAGTGAAAGTAAGAAAGACGAGCACTGTTGAAGTGGGGGAGCTCCTTGAACTTTGTTCATGCCCATGGAAACTTTGCAAATCTTGAATTACAGAAATTTTTCAACAAAAATAATTATCCCCTTGTACAAATCCATTGTATTATAAAAATAATGTGCCAAGATTTACCGTTAGGATGTTTAAATTGCTTGTTTGGTGTGTGCGGTGCAAAAACAGAAACTTTTGCTGTAGTGCTTGAATTTACATTTTTTTACTGGAACATGCAAAAATTCTGAAATTTTTACACAGTACTAATATGAATTTTTTTTATTTTTTACTAATTTTTCAGAATTTTTGGGGTTACATAAGTATGGTCAATGTTCAGATTACTACAGACAGTTCTGTTTTTGACAGATTCTGTTTCTGATGCATTGTTTTGCTTGTTTTGATGAAACTATGGATTGTATCGGAAGGTATAAGCCATGGAGAAGTTAGAATACAGTAGGTATAATGAATAAATAAAATATGAATGGGTTTTCAACAGTACTTAAAGTAGTGATTTGCTTTATTATACTAACGGATCTCACGAAGATTTTGTTAAGTTTTGTGTGGATGAAGTGTTCAAAGATCGAGGAGGTATTGATATGAGAAGAATGAGGAGAGGCAAGAGCTCAAGCTTGGGGATGCCCAAGGCACCCCAAGTAAATATTCAAGTAGACTCAAGCGTCTAAGCTTGGGGATGCCCCGGAAGGCATCCCATCTTTATTCAACAAGTATCGGTATGTTTCGGTTTTTGCTTTGTTCACATGATATGCGTAAATTCTTGGAGCGTCGTGTGATTTTTATTTTTATTTTAATAAATGCACCATGCTGGTATGAGATAGTCCTTGGTTGATTTATAGAATGCTTCATGCACTTCACTTATATCTTTTGAGTATGGATTTATAGAATGCTTCATGTGCTTCGCTTATATCATTTGAAGTTTGGATGCCTGTTTCTCTTCATATAGAAAACCGTTATTTATAGAATGCTCTTTTGCTTCACTTATATTTATTAGAGCATGGTATTTTGTAGAAAGAATTAAACTCTCTTGCTTCACTTATATCTATTTAGAGAGTCAACAGGAATTGGTCATTCACATGGTTAGTCATCAAATCCTACATAAAACTTGTATATCACTGAATATGATGAGTTTGATTCCTTGCAATAGTTTTGCGATATAGAGATGGTAATATGTGGGAGGTACTAGTGAATGATTGTGTTTTAGTAGGACTATTGGTGTTGAGGTTTGTGATTCCCGAAGCATGCACGTATAGTCTCTCGTTATGCTAAGAAGTTGGAGCATGATTTATTATTGATTGTCTTCCTTTGCATGGAGGTCGGGGGCGCGTGCTACTTGTAGCTTGCGTTGGTATTATCCCCGAAGAGGAAGGAATGATGCAGCACAGTAGAGATAAGTATTTCCCTCAGTTATGAAACCAAGGTTATCGAACTTGTAGGAGAATCACATAACACCTTGTTAGCAGTACCTGCACACAAACAACAAACCCTTGCACCCAACGCAAACGAGGGGTTGTCAATCCCTCGGCGGTAAATTGCAAGATTAAATTGTATGTGATAGATTGATAGATTGAAACAAAAATACAAAATAAAATAAATAAAAGAAAATGGCAGCAATATTTTTAGGGTTTTAGTAATATGATTTAGATAGACCCGGGGGCCATAGTTTTCACTAGAGGCTTCTCTCAAGAAAATAGCATAAGGTGGGTAGACAAATTACTGTTGGGCAATTGATAGAAAAGCAAATAATCATGACAATATCCAAGGCAGTGATCATGTATATAGGCATCACGTCCGAGACAAGTAGACCGACTCCTGTCTGCATCTACTACTATTACTCCACACATCGACCGCT
This sequence comes from Elymus sibiricus, assembly GCA_039707655.1. NCBI lineage: Eukaryota > Viridiplantae > Streptophyta > Magnoliopsida > Poales > Poaceae > Elymus > Elymus sibiricus. Next base: position 191,592,369 of record CM077676.1, on the reverse strand, counting down.
ATGCAGCATGCATCTAGTGTATTAAGTCCATAAAAGAACGGAGTAACGCCTTAAGAACGATGACATGATGTAGACAAGATAAACTCACGTATGAATAAACCCCATCTTTTTACCCTTAATAGCAACGATACATACGTGTCATGTCCCTTTCTGTCACTGGGATTGAGCACCGCAAGATCGAACCCATTACAAAGCACCTCTTCCCATGGCAAGATAAATCAACTCAGTTGGCCAAACCAAATCAATAGATCGGAGAAGAAATACGAGGCTATAATAATCATGCATAAAAGAGTGCAGCAAAGACTCAAATATATTCATGGATAATCTGATCATAAACTCACAATTCATCGGATCCCAACAAACACACCGCAAAAAGTGATTACATCGGATAGAACTCCAAGGACATCGAGGAGAACATCGTATTGAAGATGAAAAAGAGAGAAGAAGCCATCTGGCTACTAACTATGGACCCGAAGGTCTGTGGTAAACTACTCACGCATCATCGGAAGGGCAGCAAGGTTGATGTAGAGCCCCTCCGTGATCGATTCCCCCTCCAGCAGATTACCGGAGAAGGACCCCTGATGGGATCTCTCAAGAACAGAAGCTTGCGGCGGCGGAAAAAGTATTTCTTGGACTCCCCTGAGGGTTTCTGATTTTTTTCTGAATTTATAGTGGAGGAATTAGGTCAAACGGAGCTCTGTGGGCCCCACGAGGTACCAGGGCGCGCCTGCCCCCCCAAGCGCGCCCTGGTGCCTCGTGGGCACCCCCGAGGGCTTTTGGCCTCCTCCTAAAGCTTCTAGTGTTTATCTTGGCCAATAAAAAATCTCCAAAAAGTTTCGTGGCATTTGGACTTCGTTTGGTATTGATTTTCTGTAAAACAAAAACAGGGCAGAAAATAGCAACTGGCACTGGGCCCTAAGTTAATAGCTTAGTCTCCAAAAATGATATATAATTGCTGTAAATGCTTATAAAAACATCCAAGATTGATAATATAACAGCATGGAACAATAAAAAATTATAGATACATTGGAGACGTATCAGCGCGCGATGGTTAACTCCTACCAACCTCCCCCCTAGGGGCATGCGTAGTAGTACTTTGTTTCGAGGGCTAATAAACTTTCGCAATAAGTATGTGAGTTCTTTATGACTAATGTGAGTCCATGGATTATACGTACTCTCACCTTTCCGCAATTTGCTAGCCTCTACGGTACCGTGCATTGCCCTTTCTCACCTTGAGATGTGGTGCAAACTTCGTCGGTGCATCCAAACCCCGTGATATGATACGCTCTATCACACATAAGCCTCTTTATATCTTCCTCAAAACAGCCACCATACCTACCTATTATGGCATTTCCATAGCCACTCCGAGATATATTGCCATGCAACTTCCATCATCATCATATACATGACTTGAGCATTCATTGTCATATTGCTTTGCATGATCATATAGCTAACATAGTATTTGTGGCTCAGCCACCGTTCATCATTTTTTATACATGTTACGCTAGATCATTGCACATCCTGGTACACCGCCAGAGGCATTCATAGAGTCATACTTTGTTCTAGTATTGAGTTGTAGTTTTTTGAGTTGTAAGTAAATAGAAGTGTGATGATCATCATTATTCATTATTAGAGCATTGTCCCAGTGAGGAAAGGATGATGGAGACTATGATTCCCCCACAAGTAGGGATGAGACTCCGGATGAAAATAAAAAAAGGAGAAAAAAAGAGGCCAAAAAGAGCCCAATAAAAAAAAGAAAAAAAAGGAGAAAACAAACAAAAAAATGAAATGGGAGAAAAAGAGAGAAGGGGCAATGTTACTATCCTTTCCACACTTGTGCTTCAAAGTAGCACCATGTTTTTCATATAGAGAGTCTCCTATGTTGTCACTTTCATATACTAGTGGGAATTTTTCATTATAGAACTTGTCTTGTATATTCCGATGATGGGCTTCCTCAATTTCCCGAAGTCTTGAGCAAGCAAGTTGGATGCACACCCACTTAGTTTTCAGTTCGAGCTTTCATACACGTATAGCTCTTAGTGCATCCGATGCATGGCAATCCCTGCTCCTTGCATTGACATCAATTGATGGGTAGCTCCATAGCCCGTTGATTAGCCTCGTCGATGTGAGACTTTCTCCTTTTTGTCTTCTCCATATTATCTCTACCACCGTATTCTATTCCACCCATAGTGCTATATCCATGGCTTGCGCTCATGTATTGCATGGGGGTTGAAAAAGCTAAAGCGCATTAAAAAGTATGAACCAATTGCTAGGCTGACACCGGGGTTGTGCATGATATATATTTTGTGTTAAGAAGATGGAGCATGACAAGGCTATATGATTTTGTAGGGATAACGTTCTTTAGCATTGATATTTTGATAGACATGATTGTTTGTTGGGATGCCTGAGTACTGATGTCTTTATGTCAAATTATAGACTATTTCTTTGAATCACTCGTGTCTTAATATTCATGCCATGATTAGATTATATGATCAAGATTATGCTAGGTGGCATTCCACATCAAATTTTTTTTTTATCATTTACCTACTCGAGGACGAGCAGGAATTAAGCTCGGGGATGTTGATACGTCTTTGTCGTATCTATAATTTTTGATTGTTTCATGCCAATATCCTATAATTTCCACATACTTTTGGCAACATTTTATATTGTTTTTTGGGACTAACATATTGATCCAGTACCCAGTGCCAGTTCCTGTTTGTTGCATGTTTTTTGTTTCATAGAATATCCTTATCAAACAAAGTCCAAATGCAATAAAATTTTACGGAGAATTATTTTGGAATATATGTGATTTTTGGGAGGTAGAATCAACGCAAGGCGGGGCTCGTGGGCCCCATGAGGCACCAGGGCGAGCCAGGGGGCCCGGCGCGCCGTGGTGCCTCGTGAGGCCCTCGTAGGTCGGTTGGTGCCCTTCTTTGGCCGCAAGGAAACTAATATCCAGAAAAAAAATCCTGTTAAAAATTTCAGCACAATCGGAGTTACGGATCTCCGGGAATTTAAGAAACGGTGAAGGGCCAGAAAACAGGAACGCGAAACAGAAGAGAACAGAGAGAGAGATCCAATCTCGGAGGGGCTCCTGCCCCTCCGCCGCCATGGCAGCTATGGACCAGAGGGGAAACTCTCCTCCCATCTAGGGGGAGGCCAAGGAAGAAGAAGAAGGAGGGGGGCTCTCTCTCTCCCTCTCTTCCGGTGGCGCCGGAGCGTCGCCGGGGGAACCAACGTGACGGCGATCTACACCAACAACTTCGCCGCCGTCAGCACCAACTCTCTCCCCCTCTATGCAGCGGTGTAAGACCTCTTCTCCCCGCTGTAATCTCTACTTAAACATGGTGCTTAATGCTACATATTATTATCCAATGATTTGTGGCCATCCTATGATGTTTGAGTAGATTCGTTTTGTCCTATGGGTTGATTGATGATCGTGATTGGTTTGAGTTGTATGTTTTATTTTGGTGCTGTCCTATGGTGCCCTCCGTGTCGCACAAGCGTGAGGGATTCCCGTTGTCGGGTTTGCAATACGTTCATAATTCTCTTATGGTGGGCGGCTAGAGTGACAGAAGCTTACACCCGAGTAAGGGGGTTGTTGTGTATGGGAGTAAAGAGGACTTGTTACTTAATGCTATGGTTGGGTTTTACCTTAATGATCTTTGGTAGTTGCGGATGCTTGCTAGAGTTCCAATCATAAGTGCATATGATCTAAGTACGGAAAGTATGTTAGCTCATGCCTCTCCCTCATATAAAATTGCAACAATGATTATCGGTCCAGTTATCGATTGCCTATGGACAAATCATTCTCTTGTGTAACAAAAGCTTTCTACTAAACGTAGTTTTATTCTCACAAAGTACTTCTAGTTTTATTCTTGCAAACCTATCCTATCACCTACAAAATAGTTTTATACTTGTTCTAGGTAAAGCGAACGTTAAGCGTGCGTAGAGTTGTATCGGTGGTCGATAGAACTTGAAGGGAATATTAATTCTACCTTTAGCTCCTCGTTGCGTTCGACACTCTTATTCATCGAAAAAGCTACAATTGATCCCCTATACTTGTGGGTTATCACAAGGCTAGAGGATGGGAAGCTACCCCTTGCTGATAAGAGTTCCCTCCTCGCATTTAAGGCGTTTACCGATGGTCACCGTGTGGGACCGACTCCTTACTATCACACACGTTTGTGCTTTTATAAACTGTGTGCAATCTTTACATACCGGACCACTTCCATTCAAACTTACATTATTTTTTTACTACTTAAAACTGGCCGGAAGAAGCAAAAGCTTTGCATTTTCATTAATTAAGAACAAGATAGTTGCCCAGTTAATTGCGGAAAACCGGGCAAAAACCGATACAAACAGGGCCTAAACCTACGGGAACTCTTGGCTAAGCATGAATTGGTACAGGCCTTCATCCACGCTTTTGATACGCTCGCGGAACTGTTGTACCGCAATATCGATCTCCGTCCAGGATATTTCATCGGCGACGGTCGATTCCAAGCCGCGATGAGTATTTTGCTCCGCTTCATCGTTGGCGGCACCTGGGGGGCCGAGGAGGTCGAAGAGCCAATCGACCAGCCCGTTGGCATCGTGCTGGCGGATTCTGGCACTGCGAACTTCGTCCGACGCAATTATGGCGCTGACGGCGTCTGCCCATTCCTGGCGGGGAATCGGGATGCTTATTGTGACGCTCCCGACCTGACCGTGCACTAACCATACACGCAAATGCACACGATCAAGCCCAGGGACTCACGGGAAGATATCACAACACAACTCTAGACACAAAATAAAATAATACAAGCTTTATATTGCAAGCCAGGGGCCTCGAGGGCTCGAATACTCAAGCTCGAGAACAAGCGCTAGCGGAAGCAAACACAATATCTGAGTACAGACATAAAGTTAAACAAGTTTGCCTTAAGAAGGCTAGCATAACAACGACATTTATCGAAAAGGCGCAGGCCTCCTGCCTGGGAGCCTCCGAAACTACTCCTGGTCGTCGGCGGTCTCCACGTAGTAGTAGGCTCCACCGGAAGTGTAGTAGCAGTCGTCGGCGGTAGCAGCTGGCTCCTTAGATCCGCCATCTGGTCGCAGCAATCGGGTATGGGGAAAATGAGGTAGCAAAGCAACCGTGAGTACTCATCCAAAGTACTCGCAAGACTGACATTAGAACTATACTAATTATGCATTGGTATCAAAGGAAAGGGTTGTATCTTTGGACTATACTGCAGAAATGCCAGATCACAGGAAGAAAGCCTAGCCTATCGAAGACTAGCATCTTCAACGTCTTGCAGCATTAGAAGAGTGCAGATTAGCATATTATAAAGTAACAAGCATGTAATAGCAAAGCCCAGAGATCCTCCCTCGACTCCCTGCGAGAAAGCGATCCCGGAGCTTACAGTTAAAGTAACATGTATTCAGTTCAAGTTGTAGTAGATCGGGATACAACACTGAGCGTCATGTTACCGTGGACACGGCTATTCGAGTAGATAAGTTCCCTGCAGGGGTGCACTACTGTTACCCAACACGCTCGATTAACTCTGGCCGGACACACTTTCCTGGGTTATGCCCGGCCTCGGCTGATCGACACACCGCAGCCCTACCTAGAGCTCAGCAGAGAGGTCCCCGCCGGTCTACATCCTAAGGGCTCAGGGGTATTGGGCCATCGCCCTATGCACTCCGGGTCGTTGTGTGCAGGGTGGATACCAGTGCCAACAGCACGATCCGCCCCGGCCACAAGGTTGAACTGGACATCTGACAGAGCTTTCGGCTGATACATACGGCGCCGAGGGTCCCATAACCATTATCCCACGTGGTGGTAGTGCGTATATGGCCAGCGGCCAACTCAGATCAAATACCCAAATCCGTTAGTGAATTATTAGGAGCTCGCAGTGACGATCAGTACTCCTGTCGTCCCGTCTCGAGGAAGTGCAACAAGGGTCAGGCCCATCCCTCTCTAGGGCGGTCTCTGCCTACCCGGTCGCGCCTCGTAATTATCTCGCGGGTACCCTCTTGGTCAACCCGACTTCACATCTCTCGCGGGTACCCCTCGGGGTCGACCCGACTTTACCTAGGGGCCTGAGGTAGATTCAAGGTATCCGTGTGTCCGAAACATCAAGGGGAAATCCGAGGAATCACCCTCGATGGTTTCCTACTTGAAGTAACCGTCAAGGTGAACTTGGAGGAATCACCCTCGATGGGTTCAAACTTGAGGGGTTGCACGACAGAGGCTTCATCGGAGGTGGTGAAAGAGGAATCACCCTCGGTAATCACCAACAATGTACTATATTACAGAGATATCATCAGGAGTGCAGTACGAGGTATCACCCTCGACTCTCGATAGTAGCCCTGCAGAGTCGTACAACTAAGGGGGTCGTGTGTGTGGTGATGTGACAGTATCTGCACATCGATCACAATGATCGAGGAACTCTTACTAAAGCGGGGCAACAGGGACAAGGGTGAGGGGTCACTGATGGATCACTAACCAACCTATTCTAAGCAGTTTAGGATGACAGGTAAAGTAACAATAGCAGGTTACAAAAACAGGTTATGCATCAGAATAGGAGCAATCAATTACAGTAGCAAATTCTAATGCAAGCAGGAGGGAGAAAGAATAGGTGATATAGGCATGCGTCAAGGGGGGTTGCTTGCCTGGAAGCTCTGCTGAAAAGGTCTGGTCGTCAGGGGCGTAGTCATACTCGGCAGCAACGTCGGTCTCGGGGTCTACCGGAGAGAAGAGGGGGGAAGAAACAGTAAATACAAGCAACAAATGCAATCACACATGCATGGCACAGCAGCACGCTATTCGAGGGGGTGCCCTAATACAGTACTACGCAAGTTAGTCGGAGCGGGAAACATCTGGAGGTGTTTTACCAGCTCCGGGTAATTATCGGACAGATGAATCGGAGGGGAAAGTTCCATGTTCATCATGTTAGAGGGGTGTGGCAGGTATGTGGAGGGCATATTCGGATTCTTCATATTTTTCTGATCATTTTTCATATATAAATTATTTTCATCCGAGTTACGGTTTATTTTATATGATTTTTCAAAGTTTTAATCATTTTCTAGATTTTTTGGAATTATTTAATTCAAATTATCCGAAACAGTGATAGGTGACATCATCATGATGTCGGTGTGACGTCAGCGGGTCAAACCCAGCTGACCAGAGTCAAACCTGACTAGTGGGTCCCACTGGTCAGTGTCACAGTAGATAATTAGGGTTTATTTAAACTAATTATAGATTAATTAGGCAGCGGGCCCCATCTGTCAGTGACCGTTTAAATTAACTGATTTATTTTTTATAAAAACGATTTAATTAAAGCGGGCCCGCATGTCATACGCAGTGGCTGCCCAGTCAGCGTGTTTGACCGGGTCAACGGGACCCCACGGGCCCACAGTCAATGGCACAGAGGTGGGCCCCAGGCGGCCACGTCGGTGCTAGGTCAGGGCCGGCCACCGGAGCTGCTCCGGCGAGCCCGAGCGCGGCGGCGAACTCCGACGAGCGTCGGGATTTCGCTGTGGTGGGTCAAAATGGAAGCGACCGGTGCCGTTCGAACCGCCGTGGAGTGCCGCATCCAACGGCAGTGGTCTCACGACCTAAGACAGCCGGAGTCGACCGCGGTGACAACGGCGGGCGGCGGCGATCTCGGGTGGTGCTCGGTCTCGTTGCTACGGCGCGCGCGTGAGCAAAAGAAGCGGCTAGAGAGGATCTACGTGGCGCGGTGAAGCTAACGGGCACTGCCGCATGACCAAATGGTCACCGGAAGCTCGCCGACGATGAGCTCCCGCGGCGATGAGCTCGGCCATGGTGAATGTGCTCGTTAGAGCTAGCACGCGACGGCACGAAGAGAGGGGAGAGAAGCAGCAGCTTACAGCGGTCCTGCAGAGGTGCTTAGCCGGCTCGGGGGAGGCCGGTGGTGGCAGATCAGCGGCGGCGATCCATGGCGTCCGAGAGAGGAGTACGGGGTCGTAGCGCTCGCTACAGAGCTTCCCGTCGTCGTCCAGTGGCACGGGGAGGGGTAGCGGACGGCGGCGGAGCGATCCGGCACGGTGGCGAGGCGCAGGGGCTAAGGTGGCCGCGAGTTCAACGGATGGCAACCATGGCGGCGCTCGGACGTCGATGCAATCGAGAGAGAGAGAGGGCAAGGGGAGGAGCTGAGAGGCTAGGGTTTCGCGGGGGAGAGAGAGGGAGCCCGGGGTGGCCTTATCCACGAGAGGGAGCCGCGGATGCTCGACAGCGCGCATCCGGCGCCGTGGACGGCCAGGGCGCGCTCGGCCTCTCTGGCATGGCGGGAGGTTAGGGAAAAGCCTACCCAAATGGGCCGGGCCACACTGTTAGGTCGAGTGGGCCAAGTGCACACTGCACTTTTCCCATTTTCCTTTTCTTTTTCTTCTGCTTTATTCTTTTCTCTCATTTGAAAAATGTTTAGCCACCATGTGACTTTTGTAAAATATGTGAATTGGCCCAATAAATACTATGCAATATTTACCACTGCCAAAAAAAGGTTTGGTGACAAAATGATTTCATTTGAATTTTGGATTAAATGAAATGGATTAATTAGTGCTGTTTTGGTACTGTTTCATGATGCTAGAGTCATTTAAATAATTCAATTAATGTTGATTTTATTTTTATAATTACCTAGGGAATATTTGCAATATTATGAACTATTTAGTTGCTAGATTTGAACAACTTTTAAATTCACTTTAAATTTGAACTCTCAATTTGAATTTGGAATTTGAAATTAGATATGATCCAAATGATGATCAAGCACTGTTAAGCATGATGAGTTGGCATGATTAAGAGGTGATCATTGTGCTTAATACATGGGGATGTCACACTTACCGGCCCTGGAAACGACCTCTCGAGTGGTTGAGTCAACAGGATGCTGACACAGTGATGACCCACAAGCATAGGGATCAATCGTAGTCCTTTCAATAAGTAAGAGTGTCGAACCCAACGAGGAGCAGAAGGAAATGACAAGCCGTTTTCAGCAAGGTATTCTCTGCAAGTACTGAAAGTAGCGGTAACATATAGTTTTGATAGCAAGATAATTCGTAACAAGTAACAAGTATAATAAAGTGCAGCAAGGTGGCCCAATCCTTTTTGTAGCAAAGGACAAGCCGGAACGAACTCGTATAATAAGCAAAGCATTCTCGAGGACACATGGGAATTTCATCAAGTCACTTTCATCATGTTTGTTTGATTCGCGTTCGCTACTTTGATAATTTGATATGTGGGTGGACCGGTGCTTGGGTGTTGTTCTTACTTGAACAAGCCTCCCACTTATGATTACCCCCTCTCGCAAGCATCCGCAACTACGAAAGAAGAATTAAGATAACTCTAACCATAGCATGAAACATATGGATCCAAATCAGCCACTTACGGAATAGCGCATAAACTAGGGTTTAAGCTTCTATCACTCTAGCAACCCATCATCTAATTACTACTCCACAATGCCTTCCCTTAGGCCCAAAGATGGTGAAGTGTCATGTAGTCGACGTTCACACGACACCACTAAAGGAAGCAACAACATACATATCATCAAAATATCGAACGAATACCAAATTCACATAATTACTTATGACAAGACTTCTCCCATGTCCTCAAGAACAAAAGTAACTACTCACAAATCATATTCATGTTCAAGATCAGAGGGGTATTGAATAGCATTAAGGATCTGAACATATAATCTTCCACCAACTAGCATCAACTACAAGATGTAATCAACACTACTAGCAACCCACAAGTACCAATCTGAGGTTTTGAGACAAAGATTGAATACAAGAGATGAACTAGGGTTTGAGATGAGATGGTGCTGGTGAAGATGTTGATGAAGATTGGTCCTCCCACGATGAGAGGATCGTTGGTGATGTCGATGGCTTCGATTTCCCCCTCCTGGAGGGAAGTATCCCTGGCGGAATTGCTCCGCCAAAGAGCAAAATAGCTCTTGCCCAGGTTCCGCCTCGAGACTGCGGCGCTTTGTCCCGAAAGCCTTCTCTCTATTTTTTCTAGGGAAAATGGCTTCATATAGCAGAAGGAGGGGGCCAGAGGCCAGCTGTGGGCCCCACAAGGCATCAGGGCACGCCCAGGGGGGGCCGCGCCCTGTTGCCTTGTGGGCAACTGGTGGGTCCCCTCTGGTATTTCTTTTCTCTAGTATTTTTTATATATTCAATAAAAAATCTCCGTGAAATTTCAGGTCAATTGGAGCTGTGTAGAATAGGTATCTCTGATGTGGCTATTTCAGGTCTAGAATTCCAGCTCTCGGCATTCTCCCTCTTCATGTAAATCTTGCAAATTAAGAGAGAAAAGGCATAAGGATTGTACCATAAAGTGAAATAATGATCAAAAACATAATAAATAACAGTAGGAAATCATGATGCAAATTGGACGTATCAACTCCCCCAAGCTTAGACCTCGCTTGCCCTCAAGCGAAAAGTCGAAATCGATAATCACGACCACATGTTTAGAGAGAGAGACGTCGATAAAAATAAAATACGGACATAGAGCATCATGATCTTTATTATAACAGCAATATATCATCATAAAACTTCTCATGAAAAAGTGACAATTCATCCACAAGTTAAAGTATCCATAAACCAAATTGAAAACTAACAAACTATGATCTCAGTCACTGAAGCAATTGCAATTCATCATATTATCAGAAAGAGTCTATGTAAGAGCTTTGATTAGCAAGTTCACATACTCAACTATCATTTAGTCTTCTATGATTGCTGACACTCACGTCATACTTATGGAGCAAAAGTTTCAGCCGAACACATAGAAAGATAGGGGCTTATAATTTCGCCTCCCAACGTATTTACCTCAAGGGTAATGTCAACAATAATAACTCATGATCACCTACATTCAACTGGATATATATGCATGGATCAATCCCCACCACATGATGCTTGCCAAAAGAGAATCTTATTGACGCTTGCATGAAAGTAAATACATAAAGTAAAGATAGGCCCTTCGCAGAGGGAAGCAGAGGTTGTCATGCGCTTTTTTTTTGGATGTGCGAGCTCTTAATGTAAAGGAACGTCACTTTATATTGCCCCTTGTGATAGCGACCTTTATTATGTAGTCTATCGCTTTTATTGCTCCACCATCACAAGATCGTACAAAGCTTATTTTCCCTTACAATAAAAGTTCATACATATTTAGGAGCAATTTTTATTGCTTTTGCACCGATGACAACTTACTTGAAGGATCTTATTCAATCCATAGGTAGATATGGTGGACTACCATGGCATAAAACTGGCTTTAAGGATTTTTGGATGCACAAGTAGTATCTCTACTTCGTGCGGATTTTTTGCTAGCAAAGATATGGGGCAAACACCACATGTTAGAGGATCCAAAACAATATAACTTCTATGTGATTATAAGCAAACATAACCCATTACATTGTCTTCCTTGTCCAACGTCAACTAATTGACATAGAATATTTGATGGGGGCTCACAATCATAAAAGATGTCCAAGATAGTGTATTTATATGTGAGACCTCTGTTCCTTTATTACTTTTTCATGAATTGCTACAATGACCAATTCTATGTTTGTCAACTTCCAACAAGTTTTATCAACTATACCTTTTTTATGTGAAGTCATCACTCCCCATGGGATTAGCATATGATTTTATTCCTCTTTTATTTCTAAGATTGGATCGTCAAAAGCAAAACACTCAATTCAAACTACTCTTTATTATATAACTTTCACACACAATTACGAAATAACTAAGGATCGAACTAGGATAGATAATGATGATGAAAAAGTGATGGTGAAACGATACCGGGGCGCCTCCCCCAAGCTTGGCACAAACCAAGGGGAGTGCCCATATCCATGTACTCAAGTCTCCTTCTTCGGTGATGGTGGTGATGGTGAGGTGGTGGGCTTGTCCTTCAACTTTAGCAAGTACTCCAGATTATGATTGATCCTTCGAAGGGCATGATTCTGCTCTTCTAACACAATGACTTCACGAGTGAGCAAAATATTCTGAGCACAAATTGCTTCAACAGCCCTTAATGCATTAATTTCAGATAGAGAAAGGTTATGCTGAAGAGTTTGTAATATATCTCCCTTTTCTGTAGGTTCCTTCTTGTGCATGGCTTGATCTTCCCCTCCTTGAATCCATTCCTCCACGACCTTTCCAGGTTCCTCCTCCATAGTCGTGTCCTCCTCTCTGGACGACCACTCATAATATACTTCGCTGAAAGGACGTTTGTCGTGTGAAGGTTGAACAATTTGGTGCTTGGTGCGAAGTCTTCGGGGAGCCATGGCGATCTAGATTTGTCAGAAAAATAGCCCGAAACAAGAACAGAGGGGAAACTCGCGATACGGAGGTCAAATCATATGGGAGTGTATATAAAGAATTTTTATCTTGCAAAACAAGCATACGGGAAGAAAACGGAGTCGGGAAGGCACACGTGGGTCCCACAAGGCATCACGGCGCGCCCCAGGGGGGTTGCGCCCTGTTGCCTTGTGGGCGACACGTGGGTCCCCTCGGTTGTTTCTTATTTTTGTAATTTTTCTAATATTCCAAAACTGACAGAAATAATTTTTATGGAATTTTTGGAGTCGGTTTACTTACCGTATCACATACCTACCCCTTTTCAGGGTTCTGGAGCGTTCCGGAAGGATTCTTCTATGTGCTCTTCCGGTGTAATTGTTTCAATAATATTAGTTTCAACATTAATGGGAGTACCTGAAATATAGTGCTTGATTCTTTGCCCATTCACCACTCTTGGATTATTGCCTTCGGAGTTGTTTATTTTGACGGCTCCGGAGCGATAAAATTCTTTGATGATATATGGTCCTTCCCATTTAGAGAGAAGTTTTCCTGGAAAGAATCTCAAACGAAAATTGTATAATAGAACATGATCACCTACTTTGAATTCCTGTTTTTCAATTCTTTTGTCATGCCACCTTTTAACCTTTTCTTTAAACAACTTGGCATTTTCATAAGCTTGGGTTCTCCATTCATCTAAAGAGCTAATATCAAATAACCTCTTCTCACCGGCAAGTTTAAAATCATAGTTAAGTTCTTTAATTGCCCAATATGCTTTATGTTCTAACTCAAGAGGTAAATGACATGCTTTTCCATAAACCATTTTATACGGAGACATAACCATAGGGTTTTTATGTGCAGTTCTATAAGCCCATAATGCATCATCAAGTTTCTTAGACCAATTCTTTCTGGATCTATTAATGGTCTTTTGCAAAATCAATTTTTTTCTCTATTAGTTAATTCAACTTGACCACTAGACTGAGGATGATAAGGAGATGCAATTCTATGGTTAACATCATATTTAGCAAGCAACTTGCGGAAAGCACCATGAATAAAATGTGAACCACCATCAGTCATTAAATATCTAGGGACTGCAAACCTTGGGAAAATAACTTCTTTAAGAATTTTAATAGAAGTGTTATGATCAGCACTACTAGTTGGAATAGCTTCTACCAACTTAGTAACGTAATCAACAGCAACTAAAATATGAGTATACCCGTTGGATTTAGGAAAAGGTCCCATATAATCAAAACCCCAAACATCAAATGGTTCAATAACAAGCGAATAATTCATAGGCATTTCCTGACGTCTACCAACATTACCAATTCTTTGACATTCATCACAAGAAAGGACAAACTTACGTGCATCCTTGAATACAGTAGGCCAATAAAAACCAGATTGTAATACCTTGTGTGCAGTTCGGTCTCCCGCATGGTGTCCTCCATATGCCTCGGAGTGACACTTACGTAGGATTTGTTCTTGTTCATGCTCAGGTACACAACGTCTAATAATACCATCTACACCTTCTTTATATAAATGCGGGTCATCCCAAAAGTAATGCTTAAATCAAAGAAAAACTTATTCTTTTGTTGGTATGTAAAGCTAGGTGGTATGTATTTAGCAACAATGTAATTAGCATAGTCTGCATACCAAGGAGTGTTACGAGAAGCATTTATAACAGCTAATTGTTCATCAGGAAAATCATCATTAATAGGAAGTGGGTCATCAAGAACATTTTCCATTTTAGACAAATTATCAGCTACGGGATTCTCAGCTCCCTTTCTATCAACAATATGCAAATCAAATTCTTGTAGCAGAAGAACCCATCTAATAAGTCTAGGCTTAGCATCTTTCTTTTCCATAAGATATTAAATAGCAGCATGATCAGTGTGAATAGTAACTTTGGAATCAACAATATAAGACCTGAATTTATCACATGCAAACACAACTGCTAAAAATTCTTTCTCAGTAGTAGCATAATTTCTTTGAGCACTGTCTAGAGTTTTACTAGCATAATGGATAACATTTAATTTCTTATCAACTCTTTGTCCTGGAACAGCACCAACAGCATAATCACTAGCATCACACATAATTTCAAAGGGTAGGTTCCAATCAGGTGGTTGAACAATAGGTGCGAAAATTAAGGCTTTCTTAAGTATTTCAAAGGCTTCTACACAATCATCATCAAAAACGAATGGAACATCTTTTTGCAAGAGATTGGTAAGAGGTCTAGAAATTTTAGAAAAGTCTTTTATAAACCTTCTATAGAAACCAACATGACCAAGGAAACTTCTTATACCTTTGATATCTTTCGGACATGGCATTTTCTCAATAGCATCAACATTAGCTTTATCAACTTCAATACATCTGTCAAAAAAATTATGCCCGAGGACTATACCTTCATTCACCATAAAGTGACACTTCTCCCAATTCAAGACAAGATTAGTTTCTTCACATCTCTGCAAAACTCGATCAAGGTTGCTCAAGCAATCATCAAAAGAAGTTCCGTAAACGGCAAAATCATCCGTGAAAACCTCAACAATCTTTTCACAAAAGTCAGAGAATATAGCAGTCATACACCTTTGAAAGTTAGCAGGTGCATTACATAAACCAAAAGGCATATGACGATAAGCATAAGTTCCAAAAGTACAAGTAAAGGTGGTTTTCTCTTGATCTTCAGATGACACAGGTATTTGAGAGAAACCAGAATAACCATCTAGGAAACAAAAGTGTGTATGCTTAGACAATCTTTCTAACATTTGATCAATAAAAGGCAAGGGGTAATGATCCTTTCTAGTAGCTTTATTTAATTTCCTGAAATCAATTACCATCCTATAACCAGTTACAATTCTTTGTGGGATAAGCTCATTTTTATCATTAGGAACAACGGCAATACCTCCTTTTTTAGGAACACAATGAACAGGACTTACCCATCTACTTTCAGCTATGGTATAAATTATACCTCCTTCCAGAAACTTTAGTATTTCAGTTTTTATCACATCCTTCATTTTAGGATTCAGCCTTCTTTGATGATCAACAACGGGTTTAGCATCTGGTTCCATATGAATTTTATGCTGGCATAAAGTGGGACTAATGCCTTTAAGATCATCAAGAGTATATCCAATAGCAGCACGGTGCTTCTTCAGAGTTTTAAGTAATCTTTTTTCTTCATGCTCTGAAAGGTTAGCACTAATAATAACAGGATATATCTTCTTTTCATCAAGATAAGCATATTTAAGAGTATCAGGTAATTGCTTCAATTCAAACACAGGATCACCCTTGGGTGGAGGTGGATCTCCCAAGGTTTCAACCGGCAAATTATGTTTCAAGATAGGTGCTTGTTTAAAGAATAATTCATCTATTTCATTTCTTTCATTCATATTCATGTCATTCTCATGCTCAAGCAAATATTGTTCTAAAGGATTAGTAGGAGGCACAGCAATAGAAGCAAGACCAATAATTTCATCTTTACTAGGCAATTCTTTATCATGAGGTTGTCTACGAAATTTAGAGAAATTAAACTCATGAGACATCTCACCAAAATTAACACTAACAATTTCTTTAGTGCAATCAATCTTAGCATTAACAGTATTCAAGAAGGGTCTACCAAATATAATGGGACAAAAATCATCTTGTGGTTATCCAAGAACAAGAAAATCAGTAGGGTATTTGATCTTACCACACAAGACTTCAACATCTCTAACAATCCCAAGTGGTGAAATAGTATCTCTGTTTGCAAGCTTAATAGTAACATCAATATCTTCAATCTCAACAGGAGCAATATCATTCATGACTTCTTGATAGAGAGTAAACGGAATAGCACTCACACTAGCACCAATATCACATAAACCATGATAGCAATGATCTCCAATTTTAACAGAAATAATAGGCATGCCAACTACAGGTTTATTTTTATCTTTAGGGTCTGGCATAGCAATTCTAGTTGCTTCATCACAGAAATATATGACATGTCCATCAATATTATCAACCAAAAGATCTTTAACCATTGAAACACTAGGTTCAACATTAATTTGTTCAGAAGGTCTAGGTGTTCTAATATTACTCTTATTAACCATAGTAGAAGCTTTAGCATGTTCCTTAATCCTAACAGGGAAAGGAGGTTTCTCAATATAAGCAGTAGGCACAACTGGATCAACATGGTAAACAATTGTTTCTTCTTTAACACCAACAGGTTCTTCTTTCAATTCAATAGGTGGATGATATTTAAACCATTTCTCCTTAGGGAGATATACATGAGCAGCAAAAGATTCACAAAAGGTAGCTACTATCTCAGAGTCAAGTCCACATTTAGTACTAAACTTACGAAAAACATTAGTTTCCATAAAAGATATAACACAATCAAACTCAAGATTTATACTAACTCATTACCTTTGTCGATTTCCCAATCTTCATAATTGCGTTTAATTCTTTCAAGAAGATCCCATCTGGACTCAATAGTTCTCTTCATAAAGGAACCAGCAGAAGAAGTATCGAGCATGGATTGATCATTATGAGAAAGCCGAGCATAAAAGTTTTGAAGAATTATTTCTCTTGAGAGCTCATGATTGGGGCATGTTTGCAACATATAATTAAGCCCCCCCCCCCCCCAAGCTTGAGCGATACTTTCTCCTTCACAAGGCCAAAAATTATATATATAATTCTGATCACGATGAACCAAATGCATAAGATAAAATTTCTGGTGGAATTCCAGCTTCAACCGGTTCCAGTCCCATGTTTCAGTATCATCACATAGCCTATACCATGTCAATGCCTTTCCCTCCAAAGATAAAGGGAATACTTTCTTCTTAACTCCATCTCCGGATAAACCTGCAAGCTTAAACAATCCACAAATTTCATCCACATAGATTAGGTGCATATCATGATGTATCGTTCCATCTCCTGCATAAGGATTAGCTAGCAGTTTCTCTATCATACCTGAAGGAATTTCATAATAAATATTTTCAGTAGGTTCAATAGGTTGAGGAGCAACTCTTATTGCTTTCGGTCGAGGTGAAGATACCCCGAGCAAGACCCTCAAAGGATTACTTTCCATAGTGACAAGTGACAATAAATTTCAGCACGTAATATAAATGTTTCCTTACCAAATTCCACTCACCAAAGGCGCTTCACTCCCCGGCAACGGCTCCAGAAAAGAGTCTTGATGACCCACAAGTATAGGGGATCAATCGTAGTGCTTTCGATAAGTAAGAGTGTCGAACCCAACAAGGAGCAGAAGGAAATGACAAGCGGTTTTCAGCAACGTATTCTCTGCAAGTACTGAAAGTAGCGGTAACAGATAGTTTTGATAGCAAGATAATTCATAACAAGTAAAAAGTAACAAGTATAATAAAGTGTAGCAAGGTGGCTCAATCCTTTTTGTAGCAAACGACAAGCCAGAACGAACTCGTATAATAAGCAAAGCGTTCTCGAGAACAAATGGGAATTTCATCTAGTCACTTTCATCATGTTTGTTTGATTCGCGTTCGCTACTTTGATAATTTCATATGTGGGTGGACCGGTGCTTGGGTGCTGTTATTACTTGAACAAGCCTCCCACTTATGATTACCCCCTCTCGGAAGCTTCCGCAACTACGAAAGGAGAATTAAGATAACTCTAACCATAGCATGAAACATATGGATCCAAATCAGCCCCTTACGGAATAGCGCATAAACTAGGGTTTAAGCTTCTGTCACTCTAGCAACCCATCATCTAATTACTACTCCACAATGCCTTCCCTTAGGCCCAAAGATGGTGAAGTGTCATGTAGTCGACGTTCACACGACACCACTAAAGGAAGCAACAACATACATATCATCAAAATATCGAACGAATACCAAATTCACATGATTACTTATGACAAGACTTCTCCCATGTCCTCAAGAACAAAAGTAACTACTCACAAATCATATTCATGTTCAAGATCAGAGGGGTATTGAATTGCATTAAGGATCTGAACATATAATCTTCCACCAAATAAACCAACTAGCATCAACTACAAGATGTAATCAACACTACTAGCAACCCATAGGTACCAATCTGAGGTTTTGAGACAAAGATTGAATACAAGAGATGAACTAGGGTTTGAGATGAGATGGTGCTGGTGAAGATGTTGATGAAGATTGGTCCTCCCACGATGAGAGGATCGTTGGTGATGTCGATGGCTTCGATTTCCCCCTCCCAGAGGGAAGTATCCCCGGCGGAATTGCTGCGCCGGAGAGCAAAATAGCTCCTGCCCAGGTTCCGCCTCGAGACGGCGGCGCTTCGTCCCAAAAGTCTTCTCTCTATTTTTTCTAGGGCAAATGGCTTCATATAGCAGAAGGAGGGGGCCAGAGGCCAGCTGTGGGCCCTACAAGGCATCAAGGCGCACCCAGGGGGGCCGTGCCCTGTTGCCTTGTGGGCAACTAGTGGGTCCCCTCTGGTATTTATTTTCTCTAGTATTTTTTATATATTCAATAAAAAATCTCCGTGAAATTTCAGGTCAAGTGGAGCTCTGTAGAATAGGTATCTCTGATGTGGCTATTTCAGGTCCAGAATTCCAGCTGCCGGCATTCTCCCTCTTCAAGTAAATCTTGCAAATTAAGAGAGAAAAGGCATTAGGATTGTACCATAAAGTGAAATAATGATCAAAAACATACTAAATAACAGTAGGAAATCATGAAGCAAATTGGACGTATCACACGGCTCCGCTCAGATAGTGCGGCGCACCGCACCTGATGCGCGGTGGCGTTCTCCCGCTCTTGTGCGGCAGCGCTTTGCCACTCTTGCTCCGCTCCGCTCCATGGGAGGCGACAAACACATGTGTAGACATTGGCCCGCTCAAGCACTGGGGCGTGATGATACCGCTCACGCTCGGCGGCGCGCTGCCGCTCTTGCTCGGCGGCGCACAGCCGTTCTGGCTCTCCGGCCTGCTCCGGCTCGTTCTCCTCGTCGAGGAGGTTGATGACGGCGGCGGCGCTTCGCCGGAATGGCATGCTTGGAATGGTATACTGCGGTATGGCCGGTGTGTCGTCGCCTAGCCTCCTATGTCCACTGACACTGGCAGTGGGAAACCAATGGGGGGGAGTGGCGGGAAACCGATTGGGGGGAGTGGCGGGACACGGTAGCGTGTTTGGATATATAACACCATTAATATGGAAAACTTGGGAAAGAAGGACACGCAAGCTAGCACGACGCGTGCGCACAGTGCTTACCCACGGGTTGAATAGAACTGCTTTAAATTATTCAGGGTTCGTTTGGCATTTTTTATACATTATAATAGAGTTTTCTAGGCATTTAATGTGCAAAATTCAAATTTGAACTACAAATACATGCTCCAGTGCACCAAAATGGGTTGAAAATTCATATATATGTCCTTGGGTGCATGTTTAGGTCCCATGCAAGGAATGGGGATGAATTACAAACATCTCGGTGTCCTGGCTCGGCCTCAAACATTGAGAATCTTGGTTTTTAAATCCCCATAAATCCAAAACTCATCTGAAATTCATAAAACTTTACGTGGTGTCATGACATGGCACATAAATGCCATGGTAAAAAAAACTAACCAATTTGGGGCAAGTTTTGGTACAAGCCTCTTACAAACCGGAGCTTCTCGCAAGAAGCCTCGTGGTTCCGATAGGGAACGTGTCACCCCTGTGGGCGAAACGACAATCGCTCCCTCTTCTCGCGTTGTATTTTTCTTCTATAGGCAACATAGACCAACAGGAGATTCGCGCTGAAATATTGAATTATTCAGGGTTCGTCTGGCCTTTTTATACATATATTAATTGAGTTTCCTAGGCACATAATTCAAATTTGAACTATAAGCACATGATCCAGTGCACCAAAATGGCTTCAAAAACCATACATATGTCCTTGGGTGTATGTTTAGGTCCCATGCAAGAAATGGGGATGAATTACAAACATCTCGGCGTACTGGCTCAGCCTCAAACATTGAGAATCTTAGTTTTTAAATCCCCGTAAATCAAAAACTCACCCAAAAATTGTGAAACTTGGCATCGTGTCATGACATATCACATATATGCCGTGGTAATTTTTTTGTCCAATTTGGGGCAAGTTTTGGTACAAGCCTCTTACAAACCGGAGCTTCTAGCAAGAAGCCTCGTGGTTTCAATAGGGAATGTGTCACCCTTATGGGTGAAACGACAATCGTCGCTGCTTCTTATCGCCTTGTATTTTTTTTCTATAGGCAACGTAGACCAATAGGAGATTCGCGCTGAAATATGGAATTATTCACGGTTCGTTTGGCCTTTTTATACATTAATTGCATTTTCTAGGCATTTAATCTCCATAATTCAAATTTGAATTACAAGCACATGCTCTAGTGCACCAAAATGGCTTCAAATACCATACATGTGTCCTTGGGTGCATGTTTAGGTCCCATGCAAGAAATGGGAATGAATTACAAATAGCTCGGCGTCCTGGCTCGGCTTCAAACATTGAGAATCTTGGTTTTTAAATCCCTGTAAATCCAAAACTCACCCGAAATTCATGAAACTTGGCATAGTGTCATTATATGGCACATATATGCCGTGGTAAAAAATTGTCCAATTTGAGACAAGGCGCACACATTAATAGCCAACGTAGGCATTTTGGAACAAATAGATAACACGTTAATATCGCAAACGGTTATATTGTTTGAACCGTGGGCATTCCACAAACCATTTATGTGCGGCCACGCGTCCCTCTTTTTATTGGAGAGTACTACCTCGGTCCTGGTTTATTGGTCCTCTTTGTATTTTGTGCAAAAATTTGACCATACTAGGTGGCATGCGTGCAACTGTTTGATTAGACGGGTCGAGTGCGAGAAGTCCCCCGCGCGGCTCGACGGGACGCGTGCGAGCAGTCCGTCGCGCAGGCTCGACGGGACCCGTGTGAGCTGTCTGTCGCGCTCCCAACTTCTCCATTAATGGCGGCAGAGCAGGCTCACCGGGAAGCGAACTCTTTGACCTCCACCCGCCGCCTCGCTCCCAACTTCTCCATTAATGGTGGCCGAGCCACTGTTTAACATGCGGTTAATGCACCTGGACGGAAGGTGTTAGCTTGTGATCCCATGGCCCCGCTCAACGCTAGCTAGCATTGTTTTGTTTGTGCCTCGCTGAGAACGTGACTTTTACCTGTTTTCGACTCGTATACATGTACCTACGAGGTTACGAATGAAATAATATGATGACAAATTGACAATGGCAACGGATAATAATTGTCTTACATATCCCGGATAATTTAAAATGCCACATGCGGCAACGCCCGAAAGACACAGGGGAAAAAGAGAAGAAGAAAAAAAAGGAAGAAGGAAGTCGCTGCTCTCTACTTCTCGATGGATTGCTGGGTGAGGAGTTTTTCCAGCTCCTTCTTCACATCCTCATGACTTTGCTTGACAGCAACCACGGATTCCTCCACCTACAGCTCGTGCTCGATGCGGAGCTTCTTCAAGTCATCCCCAAGTTCATGGACGACGGCTGTCAGCGTCATCCGCGAGGCAACGCTCTTCTCATACAGCTCCCTCCAGCCGGCGGCCTCCTCCTTCTGCTTGCCGAGCTCCTCGTGGAGCTTTGCATTGTCACCCATGAGTTTCACGACGAGGCCGGTCGCCTTATCAACCGAGGCATCGCTAATCTTGAGCAGCTTCTCTAAGCCGGCAAGCAACTCCTGCAAGTTAATTAGGCCAGCGAGAATGTCGTCGTCGCTGGCTAAGGACTTCAGCCCCGCCAGCTCATCGAGGAATGTGCAGTAATTTTCGAGTGGGTACTAGTTTTACAGCCCAGTGCTAAGTGGGAACACGTTTAGGTTTGATCGGTGTGAACAGATTTGCATTTACTCATTGCGTGGTAATTTGATCGGTGTGAACACGTTTAGGTTTCATTGGTGTATCAGCGTGTCCGATGGATGGGCCGTCTCGCCTCCCACGCGTGCCAGACGGTTGACCAGAACTACTATACGTAGGTGGTTGCTCGCCGTTTAGGCGGCCGCGGCACGCTCTGCTCGAGTCCCTTCACGCGCTCTGCTCGACGTTGAGGCAGCCGCGGCGCGCTCTGCTCGCGTCCCTCCGCGCGTGCTCTTTCAGCGGTTGGGGCCAGCGCACGATCATGTTTTGGGCACCATATGCATGCGGTTGCGTCCGCGCGCGTCCCCATGATGCAGTTAATACATGCGGCACGATGTAGTTACGCGCTGCAACAACTGCCATCCGCGCGTGCCGATACTCCAGGCCGTTCGGCCTCCCCATTTATTCCCACAACCATTATAACCTTAGTCTCTTCAACCTTTCGATCGCGCCCCACAACACAACAAGCACTCCCATGACGACACATAGAGAGAGAGAGGATATCCAGCGGCGCTCCAATGGAGTACGGCGTGCATCGTGTGGACACCCACGTGAGGGAAAAGGAACTCATGGTGGTGTACACCATCGACCCGGCCGTGGTGGAGGACTCCATCAACACCATGGACTAGTTTCTTGCTAAGGATGACAAGTACAAAGTGGTCGGCTTCGACCTCCAGTACACCGACGGTCGTCTCGGGGTTGATCAGGCGGTTGCCGTCGCCCAGTGGTGCGTGGGCCATCATGTCCTCGTCTACCACTACTGCCTGGCCACAAGTGCTTGCGAGCGTTTCACCAGGTTTGTCAAGAGCTCTGACTAAAAGTTCGCTACGGTGGACACCGTCAACGATGTAAAAGCGCTCCAGATTTCGGGCTTGGCCTGCCCGAAGCTTGTCGACATCTGTGGCCACTACAGGGTCTGGGGCAGCACGAAGAAGGACTCCCTGGTTGAACTCGCCACGGCCATCATCGACCCCTACTACGAAAACATGAAGGAAGGTTCCAAGAGAAATCCTGGATCCTGGCACGGTGCCTGGGTGCGGAGACTGGATGAACCTCACCTCAAGTTTGTAGCCACGAACGTGTACACATGATACAAGATGCACAGGTGGATCGTTGACATGAGGGAGTGCCTCCTTCCTGTAGATGACGAGGGATCGAGCCACCAGTAGAGCAGCGGCGGCAAGCATCACAAGAAGAAGTAGGTGATGATTAGATACGATCGTTTATCCTAGTTTATTATGCATGTAATTGTTTACTTTGGTGTGTGCATATGTTATGTGTGTAGTCAGTTATGTAATTGGATGTTTAATTTGGTTATGCAAGCATGTCCTTATAAGTATATATGTTGTTGTTCTATAGACAGAGAGCGTAGATGTTGTGCAGACTGAGCAAATCACATTGCACACGGATTAAACTACGAAACCCGTTGGTGATGATTTCATCAATCGCTGACAATTGTTTACCAGCAAGTGTTTGCCCACAACACACACGGGTTATTAGCAGGAATCGTCTGTGTTGTTATCGGTCTTCCCACACATTTCTGATTACTGACCTGTTTGCCGCGTATCACACACATCTTGTTAAGTTGAACCATTTCTGTTGTGTTGGGTAATCACAAACAGTTCATCCGAGTGAACTGTATGCCGTGTATCGCACACACCTCGAACTGGCTGCCCGTTTCTGTTGTGTTGGGTAATCAGAAACAGTTCATCTGAGTGAACTGTATGCCGTGTATCGCACACACCACGAACTGGCTGACCGTGTTTGTTGTTCTAGCTTATCGCAAATAGTTCGTATGGATCAACCGTATGGCATGTATCACACACGCGTCTCTAATCTGAATCATTTTTGATGTCTCCGGCATCGCAAACAGTTTGTCTTATTGGGGACTATTTTTTTACGACACCGTTTGCAATTCATGCATCGCACACAGTTTGGTCGCGGGGTCTTTGATTCATGTGTCGCATTAGCGGTCGCCTGCAGTAGTGAAATGAGAGCTCGCAACTATTCTGGGGGTGAGATATGTGCAGCCTCCTCCTGGTATGTCTCTACACATAATTATGCCTGATGATGTGAAGGAGTTTATGAGGACGATCGAAAGGCCTGCGCCCGGAGACGAGCAAATGGTAGTTGAGGATGAGAAGGAGGACGAGGATTGGTTGTCAAAGCCTACTTCGGCCGCCGACGAGGAGGAGGACGAGGATGAATATGCAGAGGAGGATAGGTATTCGTATGTCGTAAGGCGTGTGAGCGAAGATGACAACGTTTTAGGGGTTATCATGTACAAAGCAAAGTCGAAGGACGAGTGATCGCCCGTAGTTGTGTAATTGTAGTTGTCATGTATTTCTAGATTGTTTATCGCTATGTAATTGGAGTTGCCATGTACTTCATGTAATTGGAGTTATCATGTATCCATGGAAAAATGGAAAATAAAACCAAATCTTCAATCTTGGTTGAGAGTCATTGATTTCATATGAGATTGATCAGTCTCTGAAGGTTTTTTTACAAATTTGTGGTATTGTCAGTTTATTATTTTTCCCACAAGCCATTGCACATAAGAGGCCTCCATGCAAAAGGATTTCAATTTTTGAGCCTTTTTTCATTTTCTTTAATTTCTTTCGATGTCTTATCAAAATTGCATGGATGAGTAATCATATATAATGGGTGGGTAATTGAGTTTTCTTTGTGGATACTGCCTACATTCCTAATGTGGAAGGTGAAAATGATTTTTCAGAATTTATTGGACCAAACTATAGCACACTTGCAGTTCAAATTTGAATTACTTGATGTAAATCGCCAGAAATTCAATAAATCAATGAAATATGGCAATATCACTCTGAAGTTCATGAAAAATTGGCAGTTGGCATCCCATGTGGTATACTTTAGGTGAAAATTGTAAGGGCACAATTTACAATCTTATTTATGGCACTTGCTTCACAAAAAAAGTCATGCACGACACTAGAAAAATGGAAAATTAACTCTTTATTTGTGGTATTGTGAGTTTATCATTTTTCTAACAAGCCATTGCACATAGGAGGCCTCCATGCAAAAGGATTTCAATTTTTGAGATTTTTTTTTCATTTTCTTTAATTTCTTTCCATGTGTTGTCAAAATTGCATGGATGACTAATCATATATAATGGTTGGGTAATTGAGTTTTCTTTGTGGATACTGCCTACATTCCTAATGTGGAAGGTGAAAATGATTTTTTCGAATTTATTGGACCAAACTACAGCACACTTGCCGTTCAAATTTGAATTACTTGATGTAAATCGCCGGAAATTCAATAAATCAATGAAATATGGCAATATCACTTTGAAATTCATGAAAAACTGGCAGTTGGCATCCCATGTGGTATACTTTAGGTGAAAATTGTAAGGGCACAATTTACAATCTTATTTATGGCACTTGCTTCACAAAAAAAGTCAGGCATGGCACTAGAAAAATGGAAAATTAATATTTTTTAACCAAATCTTCTATCTTTTTGTGAAATTATTGCTCACAATGTTAACACCGTTGTTATTTCCAAAAATGGTGATGTTATCATGTACTATGCCATGAAGATGCTCATGGTCAT
Organism: Elymus sibiricus; assembly: GCA_039707655.1. NCBI lineage: Eukaryota > Viridiplantae > Streptophyta > Magnoliopsida > Poales > Poaceae > Elymus > Elymus sibiricus. The sequence continues at coordinate 191,566,691 of CM077676.1, read as the reverse complement.
GGTCATCTTGGTTGAAAGTCACTGATTTTAATAGGAGATAGGTCAGTTTGTGAAGGTTTTTTCTTAAAGTTTGTGGTATTGTCAGTTTATTATTTTTCCCATAAGCCATTGCACATAAGAGGCCTCGATGCAAAAATATTTCAATTTTTGAGCCTTTTTTCATTTTCTTTAATTTCTTTCGATGTGTTGTCAAAATTGCATGGATGGGTAATCATATATAATGGGTGGGTAATTGAGTTTTCTTTGTGGATATTGCCTACATTCCTAATGTGGAAGGTGAAAATGATTTTTCAGAATTTACTGGACCAAACTAGAGCACACTTGCAGTTCAAATTTGAATTACTTGATGTAAATCGCCAGAAATTCAATAAATCAATGAAATATGGCAATATCACTCTGAAATTCATGAAAAATTGGCAGTTGGCATCCCATGTGGTATACTTTAGGTGAAAATTGTAAGGGCACAATTTACAATCTTATTTATGGCACTTGCTTCACAAAAAAGTCATGCACATCATTAGAAAAAAGGAAATTTAACTTTTTATTTGTGATATTGTGAGTTTATCATTTTTCCAACAAGCCATTACACATAGGAAGCCTCCATGCAAAAGGATTTCAATTTTTGAGCCTTTTTTCATTTTCTTTAATTTCTTTCCATGTGTTGTCAAAATTGAATGGAAGACTAATCATATATAATGGTTGGGTAATTGAGTTTTCTTTGTGGATACTGCCTACATTCCTAATGTGGAAGGTGAAAATGATTTTTCAGAATTTATTTGACCAAACTAGAGCACACATGCAGTTCAAATTTGAATTACTTGATGTAAATCGCCAGAAATTCAATAGATCACAGAAATATGGCAATATCACTCTGAAATTCATGAAAAATTGGCAGTTCACATCCCATGTGGTATAATTTAGGTTAAAATTGTAAGGACACAATTTACAATCTCATTTATGGCACTTGCTTCACAAAAAAAAGTCATGCATGGCACTAGAAAAATGGAAAATTATTTTTTTTACCAAATCTTCTATCTTTTTGTGTAACTATTGCTCACAATGTTAACACCCTTGTTATTTCCAAAAATAGTGATGTTATCATGTACTATGCCATGAAGATGCTCATGGTCATGGTCATCTTGTTTGAAAGTCATTGATCTTCATAGGAGATAGGTCAGTTTGTGAAGTTTTTTTAAAAAAGTTTGTGGTATTGTCAGTTTATTTTTTTTCCCACAAGCCATTGCACATAAGAGGCCTCCATGCAAAAGGATTTCAATTTTTGAGCCTTTTTTCATTTTCTTTAATTTCTTTCGATGTGTTGTCAAAATTGCATGGATGAGTAATCATATATAATGGGTGGGTAATTGAGTTTTCTTTGTGGATATTGCCTACATTCCTAATGTGGAAGGTGACAATGATTTTTCAGAATTTATTGGACCAAACTATAGCACACTTGCAGTTCAAATTTGAATTACTTGATGTAAATCGCCAGAAATTCAATAAATCAATGAAATATGGCAATATCACTCTGAAGTTCATGAAAAATTGGCAGTTGGCATCCCATGTGGTATACTTTAGGTGAAAATTGTAAGGGCACACTTTACAATCTTATTTATGGCACTTGCTTCACAAAAAAAAGTCATGCACGGCACTAGAAAAATGGAAAATTAACTTTTTATTTGTGGTATTGTGAGTTTATCATTTTTCCAACAAGCCATTGCACATAGGAGGCCTCCATGCAAAAGGATTTCAATTTTTGAGCCTTTTTTTTCATTTTCTTTAATTTCTTTCCATGTGTTGTCAAAATTGCATGGATGACTAATCATATATAATGGTTGGGTAATTGAGTTTTCTTTGTGGATACTGCCTACATTCCTAATGTGGAAGGTGAAAATGATTTTTCAAAATTTATTGGACCAAACTAGAGCACACATGCAGTTCAAATTTGAATTACTTGATGCAAATCGACAGAAATTCAATAAATCAATGAAATATGGCAATATCACTCTGAAATTCATGAAAAATTGGCAGTTCACATCCCATGTGGTATAATTTAGGTTAAAATTGTAAGGACACAATTTACAATCTCATTTATGGCACTTGCTTCACAAAAAAAAGTCATGCATGGCACTAGAAAAATGGAAAATTATTTTTTTTACCAAATCTTCTATCTTTTTGTGTAACTATTGCTCACAATGTTAACACCCTTGTTATTTCCAAAAATAGTGATGTTATCATGTACTATGCCATGAAGATGCTCATGGTCATGGTCATCTTGTTTGAAAGTCATTGATCTTCATAGGAGATAGGTCAGTTTGTGAAGTTTTTTTAAAAAAGTTTGTGGTATTGTCAGTTTATTTTTTTTCCCACAAGCCATTGCACATAAGAGGCCTCCATGCAAAAGGATTTCAATTTTTGAGCCTTTTTTCATTTTCTTTAATTTCTTTCGATGTGTTGTCAAAATTGCATGGATGAGTAATCATATATAATGGGTGGGTAATTGAGTTTTCTTTGTGGATATTGCCTACATTCCTAATGTGGAAGGTGACAATGATTTTTCAGAATTTATTGGACCAAACTATAGCACACTTGCAGTTCAAATTTGAATTACTTGATGTAAATCGCCAGAAATTCAATAAATCAATGAAATATGGCAATATCACTCTGAAGTTCATGAAAAATTGGCAGTTGGCATCCCATGTGGTATACTTTAGGTGAAAATTGTAAGGGCACACTTTACAATCTTATTTATGGCACTTGCTTCACAAAAAAAGTCATGCACGGCACTAGAAAAATGGAAAATTAACTTTTGATTTGTGGTATTGTGAGTTTATCATTTTTCCAACAAGCCATTGCACATAGGAGGCCTCCATGCAAAAGGATTTCAATTTTTGAGCCTTTTTTTTCATTTTCTTTAATTTCTTTCCATGTGTGGTCAAAATTGCATGGATGACTAATCATATATAATGGTTGGGTAATTGAGTTTTCTTTGTGGATACTGCCTACATTCCTAATGTGGAAGGTGAAAATGATTTTTCAAAATTTATTGGACCAAACTAGAGCACACTTGCAGTTCAAATTTGAATTACTTGATGCAAATCGACAGAAATTCAATAAATCAATGAAATATGGCAATATCACTCTGAAATTCATGAAAATTTGGCAGTTCGCATCCCATGTGGTATACTTTAGGAGAAAATTGTAAGGGCATGATTTACAATCGTATTTATGGCACTTGCTTCGCAAGAAAAGTCATGCATGGCACTAGAAAATGGAAAATTAACTTTTTATTTGTGGTATTGTCAATTTATAGTTTTTCCAACAAGCCATTGCACATAGGAGGCCTCCATGTGAAAGGATTTCAAATTTTGAGCCTCTTTTTCATTTTCTATAATTTCTTTCCGTGTGTTGTCAAAATTGCATTGTAAAATCATACAAATTCACTTTCTGATTTTCGTGCGGCATCGGGTTTCAAACGAGATTCATACAAATCATGAGTCATTCAAAGTGCATACAAACAACTCAAAATACAATCCAGTCTTAGCATACGAATTCATACATACTTTATTTAAATAAAACGACAAATCCTAAACTAAATCTTCTGGTTCAACCTGCGAGCAGCACGCGGCAATCACGTCGTCGAAGCTAAGGCCATCCCAGAAGGCACGTCGCCCGATGATGTTTAAGTGCGGCATTGGGTTGGGGCCGTCGAAGCGCTGGATCCGAGCGGCGCGGTCCTGCTCGAGGATCTGCGACCGTGTTGGGCCGTTAGGATCGAAGCCTGGATGCGCCCTCTCCTCCGGCGTCAGACCTGCATGAAACCTATGGACGGCACGTGTAAAGGGGACTGTACCGATGGCGGGGACAGGCGCCACCAGAAGTCCCCCCGCACTCAGAACCCATCCCGCCGGCAGACGCGTGTCCGGCGGCGCCGGGACGTCGCAGATGGCGAGAAGCTTGGCTTCACGGAGAGTGATACTGCGCGGCCACGCCATGGATGCGGAAGGGGAGGAGGGCTAGGGTTTGTGCTGCAGTGGCACCGGCGGCGGATAAGGTTGTGGAGGCGAGCGGGGAAATGGGATGGGGGCTGCATATATGGCACGGGAAGGGGTGGGTTTGCGGCGTTAAGCCACCATCAATGGGCGTGGCGGCGCGACTCCCCGTGTGTGAAAACGCGAGCAGTGGCCTATGTGGAAACAGCACGCGACGCTGATTCAGTTTTGCATGCCCATGGGTCCCACACGTCAGCCGCAGACTGTGTAGGAGCAACCGGAGACGCGAAATCAATAATGCATGCGGCCAAATGTGGGTCCCACACGACTGTATGCACTGGCGCCGCGAATGCATGCGGCCTTACATGGCGGCCCCACGCGTCAGCGCCGGCGATGCGAATGCATGCGGCCTTACATGGTGGTCCCATGCGTCAGCACCGGCGATGTGAATGCATGCGGCCTTACATGTCGGTCCCACGCATCAGCACCGGCGACACAACGGTCAAAGGCTTTGACCCGACGACAAGGCATCGTTTGGCCTCTTGTGAGGTGCGGGCGAGGGGAGGAGGGGGAAAGTGAGCATAGTAAGATGGGCGGGGCAAAACTGAGTAGAACTAAGGAAGGAGGGGGCACGAAAATAGAAATCCCTTGAGGTATTGTCACTTAAGAGTTTATATTGTAAATTATCTTGTTCCTAGGTGGCATGTTAGCTCTACAAGTTCCATTTTGCTTATCTTTTTTGTGTGAAGATGATATTGGATATCTTTGCAATCTACCAATAGAAATTATTTTCAAATACTTCTTATCTTTTGACAATTGGTATTCTTTTATATGGTAGAAATTACTAATCATCTTTACATTGGCTTTTGTTTATATTTTCCATATTTCTTGCCAATAAATTGTTTTAACTCCCGTTGTCTTCCTTGCCTCTTGTGGATCTTTTTGAACTTGTCTAGTGTTTCTCTAAATATAGTGAAAGTGGTGATCCCATCTTGTGCATTTTGTATTGAAATGCAAATTGTATATAATGCACAACTCTTGGGGGAGCTATCCTATTCTCTCTAGAACACTCACCTTATGATCCATATCAAGTGCCTATTGGTGGAAGGCAAGCATTTTATTTTTGGTACATTGTGCCATCATGAAAATTTATAGAGGGTTTGGTTTGTTTGGAACCTTGCTCTCTTTTGGGAGTTTGACATCTCTTTCTTTGATATCTTTCAATTAGTGTGTATCAATGGATATCTCATTCCTTGATGTATCTTTTAATTGGTATCCTTCAAGTGATACTTTCTTCTTTTAGTATCTTATTTTCACTTGGTACCTTTTCATTTGGTATCTTATGAATCATGTGTTGATTTGGTTCTTCAAAGTCTAGAGCATGCATATTTACTATATGTACTTTCTTTGGCATGCTTTCTTTCTTTGACCCAATATATAGGGGAAACTCCACCATGTCACATATTGGCTAAGATGTGCATGGAATTCAATTTCATATCTATATGCACATATTTATGTGGAGTTTGTCCTATGTATGGGTGGTTCTCTAACTCTTTGGTCCCAATGAGTTTGGGTACCATTTTGTTTGTGATGTTGTTCTAGGAACAATTGGAGAGGCACTGGATGATCGGCTCACTCACAAGGAAGGTGTTGTCACCATGTGCTTATTGGAGTCAAGCTAGGATGATCAATGAACCATTGTCTACAACATCATTTGAATGCTATCTCGGTAACAAGTATCTACTTCATGCATACATTTCTTGCATTCAACCTTGTGTAGGTTGCGTCATGGCATGAATTTCTTGATTCGTTCTTGTGATACTTGTTTCCATTCTTAAAGCATCCCAACAATGATCTCTTGTTGCTAGTTGTGATGATTTTGATGTTCGTGTGGTTGGAGTTCATTTATATACAATAAGATAATATTAAGCCATGTGCTATGCTTTTCAAGCAAAGATCGCATTGGTATATTTTATGACTTCCTTTTGGATATCTTGTCCTTACCTTATGTAACTATTTCGTGTGTACATCCTTCTTTGTGGATTGATATCATCATTATTTTCATCTACCTAGAATCTTATACACTTGAGATAAGTTACATCTCTAGTTGATATCTTTATTATTTCACGTCCACCTTTTCAATCTCTTTTTATTTCCTTGGTGCTTCCGTGAAAGGATTTGTCTTGAGTGCGGGTCTTATATCCTTACATCTTGATGCACTCATTTGTGGTGACGATTGTTTTCCTCATGCTTGTCTTGATGAGCCTATTGTCTTTTATCTTCACCATGGGTTGTCACAAGCTTTTTTTTTATTTGCATATGAGTGAGCTTGTGAACCCATTTGCTAGTTGTGTGTGTGACCTTCTTAACTTCGTGTGTGTAGGAAGGACATGTCTTGCACTTTGTGTCTCACTTCTACAAGACTATGATGATGCCAAATGCTCATCCTTATATTAGTCTTATCAAGTGCTTTGCCATGACTCACACACATCATTTTGGTTGAGCCTATTCTTAAGTTGCCTCTTTTACATGTTGCTCAATCATATGTTTGTTGCAAGTGCTAGGCTTATTTTCTTATCAATGCTTGCTTGCACTTGTTTTGTGTTTTTATTGATTTTGGGGGAGTGATGATCCTTTTTTCGTGCACCTTATATCCAAATACAATTAATCTAAATAGTGCACAAATCATGGGGAGCTTCTCTATTTTCTTTAGAACACTCCTTTGCTCAATTCATAATATCTTTTGTTCTTTTGGCTTGTGGGATCTTTTGATTGCTTGCTTCACTTTTTGTTATGCCTTTGTGCCATATCATCCCTTAGCAATCTTTGGATCCCCAATATAGTTTGTCTTCCTCCAACTTTTTATCATTGGATATGCGTATTTCATTCCATTCACATTTTGAGAAATACACACTTTATGAAGGAACACATATTATATTGGCCCTCTAAGTTTTTCACCCATTTTGGCAATGGATGCCAATGGGGGAGAAGTTTAGAGAGTTTAGAGGGTTTTGGTTTCATGGTTTGGTTTTGTTTTTAAGCATTTGCATATCATGCTCATGCATTATAGGTTGTTGCTTTGCATGGTTGTGCTTAATTCCTTATATAAACTCTCCTCAAAGTGATTGCCATCAATTACCAAAATGGGGGAGATTGAAAGAGCATGGTGCCCCCATGTTTAGTTTTGGCAATTGATGACAATCTCTATGGACTAATGGTTTATTTGAGTTATACATTGCTTGAAGACCATATGTTGATTTCAAGGTTAAAAGAAGGAGTTCATGTGTTGACCAAAGTGGTATTCAAGGAGTTATCCAAAGATTTATCATGTGAGAGTTGAGCCTATTGCAAGCATGTCTTGAAGAAGAAGATTGTGTGAACATTCATGTTTACCTTCAAGACATCACCTTTATGAAGAGAGAAGATAAGATTCAAGGTTGATCAAGACTAAGTACAAAGAGTGGATTCAAATTGATCAACACACAAAGCGTAGAAGATGTACCGAGTGGGATCAAGTGATCTCATGGAGTAAATAGCAAAAAACTACCACATTACGGGCTAGGGTTACAGAAAACAACCACATTTTTTAATTTCTCAAAAATCTACCATAATTTTGGTTCGCTGTTCCAAAAAACCCAAATGACCATGAGATTTAAAGTTGATCCGGTTTATGACAGGTCGGGCCCACCCCTAAACACACCGTTTGTTGACTGTTTGTTTGACCGTTCACTTACACGTAGGGCCCACACGAAAGCTCTCTCTTCCTTCTCTCCCTCTCCTTCCCTTCTCTCCCCCCCCCCCTCCCGAGCCATGGCTGGCACGCCATGGCCGGCGCCAAGTCTGGCGCCGCCATAGCCGGACAGCACCGCCATGGCTGGCATGCTACTCGGGAACAGGGCGGCGGTGCACGATGGTGCAAGGATCAGCAAGGAACAACATCAAGCAGCAATGACAAGGAGAGGCAGTGGGCGGCGCAAGCAGCAGCAGGGCCGCGAGGCAAGCAGCAGCGGCGGCGGGTGGCGGCAAGCAGCAGCACAGCCACGACGCAAGCAGCAGCAGCTAGCGGGCGACGGAAGCAGCAGCACAGCCGTGGGCGGCTAGCAGCAGCTGGTAGGTGGCTAGCAGCAGCACGGCTAGCAGCACCAGCGCAAGTAGCAGCAGCTGGCGGGCGGCTAGCAGCAGCACGGCAAGCAGCAGCGCGGCAACCAGTAGCAGCTCAGCCGGCCACCACCATGGCCGGCGCCGCCACGGCCACATGGATCCGATTGCTGTTTATAAAAAAAATTACAGGGACTCAATTACTTTTTATATAAAAGTTACAGGGACCCGATTGTTGTGTAAAAAAATTGGCCCCACCTGTCATAACCTGTCAACGGTCGATCTAACGGTCAACCTGACGAGTGGATCCGGGCTATCATAATCACGCTTAAAGTTAACCAACATAGTCATCAGTGTGACATGGTAGTTTTTTTGGAACAACGAACCAAAATTGTGGTAGATTTTTGAGAAATTAAAAAAGTGGTAGTTTTCTGTAACCCTAGCCCGTAATGTGGTAGTTTTTTGCTATTTATTCGATCTCATGGTATGGTAAGCATTGTCCATTACGCTTTGTGTACTAACCCATGATCTATGTGAGGTCTCTTTGTGGGGTTAGGTATGTTTCCATGGGCTTGCATCAAAAGGAAGATCTCATATGACCCATGGAGGATGACATCAAGTGATGATCGTCATCAAGGTTGCGGTGTGCACGTTCAAGTGGAGCATCACGAAGAGATCATGCTTGAAGCTTGCCGTCCATTCTCGTGATAATGGACATGTGAAGATGTTCCTAAGAGAGGCTCACCTATCGTGGAGTATGGGGGAGCAATCTAGTCTTCATCGAGCCAGCACAATCATGAAAGGTGGTCCAACTTGAGGAGGTCAAGATCGTCATCATCTAGCTCAAGTGGATTATGTGCAAGGCAAACGTTTGTCCTTGACAGGTTTTCTATTTTACCGGTCTCATGGTGTTAGTTGGGAGACCAAGTTATAGGATTGATTGTCGTACTATCAAGGGGGGCTCTCGAGTGAGTAGCTTAATCATATCATTCGTAGAGAGCTCAAACCATTGCATCATTGGCATCATCTTTCTTGGTTCTTGTTTGGATTTTCTCTATGTGAGTTTTGGGGCTTGTGGTTATCTTCATGACAAGCTCAAGTTCATCGAAAATGGATTTCATTTGCATCTTCTTTTATGTTTTTGATGTTGCAGTTTTTGTCGGTTCTTCTCTTATGGAGGTTTCACACTTCTACATTGTTGGCATATTACTCTTGCTTGTTCTGAAGTTTTCCATTCGTATTTTGACAGCTCTTGTCGTTAGCTTTCTATCAAACTTGAATTTGTCAAAATCGAAGTTCGTTTGTAGAAGTTATGGCTGTTCTAGTTGTGCTGCTGAATATTTAGAGGTAGTACCGCTTCCTTAAGAGGTAGTACCACTTGTGCATAATTAGAGGTAGTACTGCTTCTTTAAGAGGTAGTACCGCTTATGCGGTACTTCCGCTGGTTTGTACCGCGGATAGTTCCGCTTGTTTTTAGCCTTCTATTGCCCCCTAAATATTTAGAGGCAGTACCGCTCCCTTAAGCGGTAGTACCGCTTAAGCACAGGCAATACATAATGGTTAGATTCATGGGGGCCTATTTAAGGGGGTCTTCTTCCCCATTGCCCCCACGGTTCTTGAGCAAGTTTTCCCCCACCATTGTTGACCTATTGGAGCTTGCTTTCTCTCTATTCCTCCCATGGTTCTTGCATCTTTTTGAGGGAAAAGAGAGAGGAGATCTAGATCTATATTTCCACCAATCCATCTCTCCTCTAAGTGAGGGGGACCCCTTGGATCTAGATCTTGGAGTTCTTTGTGTCCTATTCTTTGTTCTTCCTCTCATCTTCCTCCATAGCTTTTGTTGTTGTGGGTGATTTGGAAGAGAAGGACTTGAGCACTCCGTGTGCTTTTGCCATTGCATTTGGTGAATAGGTTTGAATTCTCCACGGTGATACATGGAAGTGAAAAGTTGAGTAGCTTATTACTCTTGGGTGTTTGGGCACCCTAGAGCTTGTGCCTATTGGGTGCTTGGGCGCCCTAGACGGTTGGTGGTGTCGCAAATCTCAATCATTGTGGTGAAAGCTCCAGGCAAGCTTCGGGGTCTCCAATTAAGTTGTGGAGATTTCCCCGAGCAATTTGTACGGGTTCGGTGACCGCCCCCAAGGGTCGCCAATTGTACGGGTTCGGTGACCACCCTCAAGGGTCCCTTAGTGGAATCACGTCATCTTGCATTATGCGAGGGAGTGAGGAGATTATGGTGACCCTGGTGGCATTTTGGGGAGCATTGTGCCTTCACACCGCTCCGAACAGAGATTAGCATCCACAAGGGTGTGAAGTTCGGGATACATCGTCGTCTTCGCGTGCCTCGGTTATTTCTTACCCGAGCCCATTACTTATGCACTTTACTGACACGCCTCCTGGACGGGTGTCATTAAAGGCAAATCTTCTCCCTGCGTGCTGACACGTGCCCGACAAATCCCACAAACCAGCCTGCGCGGTTGACACCTCACCGATTAGCGACTAGCTGCCCGGTGAGGTGGAACGCTGACGTGTTGGCGAAAGCTTGCCGGCACGGAGCTTGCCGGGTCCTCACCTTGCCGGTTCAGCCTTGCCGGCAAGGAATGTCTTCATCTTCAGCACCGGTCGAGTGCTTTGTCTTGAACTTTTCTCCAGTAGCTTCTGCCACTGGGCCCTGAATCTTGGTCTTGGTGGTTTCCTGCAAGCCTTGGTCGGCAAGGGGGCCGCTACCGTCTGTGCATAGGTCAGGGTATAGAGGTAGCTGGTCGAAAGGCGCAGAAACCTTGTCGGGGCTGCCTCTCCACATGACACCTAATGGAGCATTTAATGCCTTTGTCCTAAACTGGCAGAGTTAGGTATGATAGCACTGTTTGCTATCTAATCACTATGTAATTATTGTTTTGCCACTGTGGTAACCCCTTGAGCTATAAAAGGAGGGCCAAGGCAATAGTTAGAGGGATTCGGATCCTTTTCCAAACACTTGCACGTCTCGCATGCGTAGCTGCTCTCTCTGCGCCTTGCCGGGAGAAGCGCTCCTTGTACTTGTGCTCTCATACATCCAATACACCAAAGCAGGAGTAGGGTTTTACGCTTCTCAGCGGCCCAAACCAGGGTAAATCCCGTGCGCCATCCATTGATTATGCTCTTTGTGCACATTGATCTCCCCTGCTGAAGCACAAAGGGGCTGGATGGCCCCATAGATGGTCGTACCCACGACATTTACTTTGTGATAGCCATAGTGTTTCATGTTATATATCTTGCTATCGCTTAGTTGTTTATCTTGTTTAGTGATACATCCAATTTGCATCATGATTTCCTACTGTTATTTATTATGTTTTTGATCATTATTTCACCATATGATACAATTCTTATGCCTTTTCTCTCTTAATTTGCAAGATTTACATGAAGAGGGAGAATGCCGGCAGCTGGAATTCTGGACCTGAAATAGCCACATTAGAGATACCTAATCTACAGAGCTCCAATTGACCTAAAATTTCACAGAGATTTTTTATTGAATATATAAAAAATACTAGAGAGAAGAAATACCAGAGGGGACCCACCAGCTGCCCACAAGGCAGCAGGGCACGGCCCCCTGGGTGCGCCCTTGTGCCTTGTGGGGCCCACAGCTGGCGTCTGGCCCCCTCCCTTTGCTATATGAAGCCATTTGCCCTAGAAAAAATAAAGAGAAGGCTTTCGGGATGAAGCGCCGCCGTCTCGAGGCGATACCTGGGCAGGAGCTATTTTGCTCTCCGGCGGAGCAATTCCGCCGGGGATACTTCCCTCCGGGAGGGGAAATCGAAGCCATCGACATCACCAACGATCCTCTCATTGTGGGAGGACCAATCTTCATCAACATCTTCACTAGCACCATCTCATCTCAAACCCTAGTTCATCTATTGTATTCAATCTTTGTCTCAAAACCTCATATTGGTACCTGTGGGTTGCTAGTAGTGTTGATTACATCTTGTAGTTGATGCTAGTTGGTTTATTTGGTGGAAGATCAAATGTTCAGATCCTTAATGCTATCCAATACCCCTCTGATCTTGAACATGAACATGATTTGTGATTAGTTACTTTTGTTCTTGAGGACATGGGAGAAGTCTTGTCATAAGTAATCATGTGAATTTGGTATTCGTTCGATATTTTGATGATATGTATGTTGTTGCTTCCTTTAGTGGTGTCGTGTGAACGTCGACTACATGACACTTCACCATCTTTGGGCCTAAGGTAAGGCATTGTGGAGTAGTAATTAGATGATGGGTTGCTAGAGTGACAGAAGCTTAAACCCTAGTTTATGCGCTATTCCGTAAGAGGCTGATTTGGATCCATACGTTTCATGCTATGGTTAGAGTTATCTTAATTCTTCTTTCGTAGTTGCGGATGCTTGCGAGAGGGGGTAATCATAAGTGGGAGGCCTGTTCAAGTAAGAACAGCACCCAAGCACCGGTCCACCCACATATCAAATTATCAAAGTAGCGAACGCGAAATCAAACAAACATGATGAAAGTGACTAAATGAAATTCCCATGTGTCCTCGAGAATTTTTTGCTTATTATACGAGTTCGTTCCGGCTTGTCCTTTGCTATAAAAAGGATTGGGCCACCTTGCTGCACTTTATTATACTTGTTACTTGTTACGAATTATCTTGCCATCAAAACTATCTGTTACCGCTACTTTCAGTACTTGTAGAGAATACCTTGTTGAAAACCGCTTGTCATTTCCTTCTGCTCCTCGTTGGGTTCGACACTCTTACTTATCGAAAGGACTACGATTGATCCCCTATACTTGTGGGTCATCAAGACTCTTTTCTCGCGCCGTTGCCGGGGAGTGAAGCGCCTTTGGTGAGTGGAATTTGGTAAGGAAACATTTATATTACGTGCTGAAATTTATTGTCACTTGTCACTATGGAAAGTAATCCTTTGAGGGGCTTGTTCGGGGTATCTTCACCTCGACCGGAAGCAATAAGAGTTGCTCCTCCACCTATTGAACGTACTGAAAATATTTATTATGAAATTCCTTCGGGTATGATAGAGAAATTGCTAGCTAATCCTTATGCAGGAAATGGAACGGTACATCCTGATATGCACTTGATCTATGCGGATGAAATTTGTGGATTGTTTAAGCTTGCAGGTTTATCCAGAGATGGAGTTAAGAAGAAAGTATTCCCTTTATCTTTGGAGGGAAAGGCATTGACATGGTATAGGCTATGTGATGATACTGACACATGGGACTGGAACCGGTTGAAGCTGGAATTCCACCAGAAATTTTATCCTATGCATTTGGTTCATTGTGATCGGAATTATATATATAACTTTTGGCCTCGTGAAGGAGAAAGTATCGCTCAAGCTTGGGGGAGGCTTAAGTATATGTTGCACACATGCCCCAATCATGAGCTCTCAAGAGAAATAATCCTTCAAAACTTTTATGCTCGGTTTTCTCATAATGATCAATCCATGCTCGATACTTCTTCTGCTGGTTCCTTTATGAAGAGAACTATTGAATCCAGATGGGACCTTCTTGAAAGAATTAAACGCAATTATGAAGATTGGGAAATCGACAAAGGTAATGAGTCAGGTATAAATCTTGAGTTTGATTGTGTTAAATCTTTTATGGAAACTGATGCTTTTCGTAAGATTAGTACTAAATGTGGACTTGACTCCGAGATAGTAGCTACCTTTTGTGAATCTTTTGCTACTCATGTTGATCTCCCTAAGGAGAAATGGTTTAAATATCATCCATCTATTGAATTGAAAGAAGAACCTGTTAATGTTAAAGAAGAAACAATTGTTTACCATGTTGATCCAGTTGTGCCTACTGCTTATATTGAGAAACTTCCTTTCCCTGTTAGGATTAAGGAACATGCTAAAGCTTCAACTGTAGTCAATAAGAGTAAAATTAGAGCACCTAGACCTTCTGAGCAAATTAAAGTTGAACCTAGTGTTGCAATGGTTAAAAATCTTTTGGCTGATAACATTGATGGACATGTCATATATTTCTGTGATGAAGCAACTAGAATTGCTAAGCCAGACCCTAGAGATAAAAATAAACCTGTAGTTGGCATGCCTGTTATTTCTGTTAAAATTGGAGATCATTGCTATCATGGTTTATGTGATATTGGTGCTAGTGTGAGTGCTATTCCGTTTACTCTCTATCAAGAAGTCATGAATGATATTGCACCCGTTGAGATTGAAGATATTGATGTTACTATTAAGCTTGCAAATAGAGACACTATTTCACCGCTTGGGATTGTTAGAGATGTTGAAGTCTTGTGTGGTAAGATCAAATACCCTACTGATTTTCTCGTTCTTGGATCACCTCAAGATCATTTTTGTCCCATTATATTTCATAGACCCTTCTTGAATACGGTTAATGCTAAGATTGATTGCACTAAAGAAATTGTTGGTGTTAATTATGGTGAGATGTCTTATGAGTTTAATTTTCTCTAAGTTTCGTAGATTGTCGGTTCTAAATCCGGCATATCTCGTAGTAGGGGTCCTGAGCTAGGCGTCTTGGAGCGATGGTAACACAGACACAGGATTTTACCCAGGTTCGGGCTCTCTCGAAGAGATAATACCCTACGTCCTGCTTTTGATTGTATTCATATGGGGTGTTGTACAGAGTACATGTATCTACCACGAGATTGTTCTAATGAATCTGAGATCATCTATTGACTAGCCTGGCCTCGGTTTATATAAGACACCGGAGGCCTAGGGTTTAGGAGAGTCCTCATCTTGGGCGCCAAGTCTTGTGGAATCTTCCTTGTATGCATCATGGGCTGCCCGAAGTGGCCCATGAGTGAACCATCATGGGGGTCCTCGGCTCAACCCACCTGGTCGGGAGACGATGTGGTGAGTACCCCCTAGTCCAGTACACCGTCAGTAGCCCCCTGAACTGGTCTTCAAGTTGGGGACGCTCCTCGGTTCTTCCGAACTGTTCTTCGTCTTCGATCGTCGGTCTTGAAAACTGGTTCAACAAATATTCACATCTGCGATCTCGAGGATCACCGAGGTGTATCCAAAGAGTTGACACGTCGGGCATCCGAGGAGCCCCTTTAGGTTCTTGGCCTTTATCAATGCCTTGTTATTTTTACGCCGCACCTCGGGTTCAAAGTTTTTTCCCGTGCAGCGGTGTCCTCTTGCAGCCGAGCTCCAACGCCGGACTGCATCCGAGGTATATTTTTGCAGCCGAGCTCCAACGCCGGTCTACATCCGAGGAGGCATAGAGTACCTTGTCTTTGAAAAAGTTGAAGGAGTTCAGCCGAGCTTAATGCCAGAAATGCCCTCTATGGAGCCAGCCACTTGCATCCGAGCTTTTCGCCGGACTGCTTCCGAGGTGATGCACCACCTCGGGCTTGGGCTGATTTTTTGCGGATATATTTTTGATTGGTGCAATTTATTCTCTGCCGAGATATATAGCCAGTAGCCCTCAAGGTGTGTGTCGGCCTAAAATCCAAGATGCACCTGAAGGAAAACATGAAACTGCTGATCCCAGTAGCCCCTGAGACTCGGGTCGATTCTCGAAATCGGCCTGAGGATCAATTCCTAGCTCGGCAGCATATTTAGGAATGGAAACACGGTGTGCATAGTCCTCGAGACTCAGGTTGGGTGCGGCCGACCAACCTGAGGATCGTAATCTCCTCGAAAACTATTTTGCACTTTTAATTTCCCTGCATTGAATCGTCAAATGCAGTAGCCCCCGAGCCATTGGTCGGGTGGGAACACCAGATTAGGGGATCGATGTACCTCTTTAGTTGCTTTTAATTTGAGAAGCGCGAAGCCCAGTAGCCCCCGAGCCTTAATTTGGGCAAGGGTGGCCGAATTAAGGATCGATATCCAGGGTAAATTGACTTTAATCACAATTTATGTGTAATGATTCTACGTATCCAAGTACTTTACATCATTAATGCTCGGATCCGCATTGTACGAAACTTTGTTGACCGACCATCGGCTTCAACCTCCTCGGCCAGTAGCTGAGGAGTGTTTGTCCTACTTTATAAAGCCTTTATAAGGGCAAAGATTTACGGCAAACAAGGCAATCAGGCCATATGGTTTTATAAACAAAGGTACGCGAAGAGATATGTTATATTACTATTTAACGTAAGAAACATCTTCTGGGAAAAATAGTTCCTTTATAGGTTCCTTTTCGCAGGTTATCATGCTAACCATGATTATGTAACTTCACCTCCGATCTAAGTGGGAGAAAATAGTGAAGATTAATTCGGGGAAAATTCCTGAAGTATTTGGCTTTAAAAAACCGAGATTTTCACTTCCATCATTGCCGACCAATTATTTTCTTGAGATTGCTAGCTTTCGGTTTCACCCAGTCTGAGGTACTAACCCGGATAACCTGGAAGTATCAATCACAGAGGTGCTCCCTTTACCCCCTAGCCGAACAATCAGGAACGTAGGGGGTAAGCACATGAGCCAGGCAACCCAGCTTGGCCAGATCTCAAGTCAAATTGATGCATATTGTGGCTTTATAATGATTTATGGGAAGGCAGCGCTCGTATATTGAATACAAATACTGAGAATACGTTGGACTCTCCAGGAGTCCCAAAGTAACCGCGCCGAGGTGCCTCAAGGAGCCCCTGGTACAGTTTATTGGACTCTTTTATATGTCCGAAGTGTTTTATACCAAAAACTCGAGGTTAGAATTGCACAGTTTTTTTCAAAGACGGCCGAACTGCTTTTCTATTAGTGACCTCGGACAAGCCGAACACTTTTATGAAAGCAAGTTGATCGGCCGATTGAATTTGTGCATGTTTGTGGTAGTCAGCTTTTAAGCTGTATTTTGCAGCTTTATGCTATATGTTATTTTGACTCCGTTACGACTGTTTATAATTTGAAAGTGGCCCATCGTCGGCTTCCACCCCTTTGTAGATGCTACGCAGGGTGTTTCCGCAATAACAAGACAACTCTTAGCCGACATCTCGGTGCCCGGAGGCGGTTGTGTTAGCGAAAACGAGGCAATCAGATATGTAGGCTTTATAACTTTCATTTAGTCATAGGAGCTTGACTGTGGGGGCAAGTAACTAGCCCCCAGTGTTTGGAGTGTTCGGGCATGCCGAGGTGCAGCTCGGCAGGGAAATTGCCGAACTATGGGTCGGAAAAGATTTCCCGAGCCAAATTATTATGCACGGCACCTCGATCAAGAGGATGTCCCGCCTCCTGAAAAAAAAACATACAAATAGGTTTAAAAGCTTCATAGGCTCGGAAAACCAAAAAACTTGCACAAAACCTTTACGTCTAGAATAAATCAAGTTTTTTGGTGCCAATCCGAAATTGGTCTTAAAATTAATTTTGTGCTTCTGTCGTGCTTTAACATGATACGTCCGATCTCCAGACTTCAAGCGGGTCAGCCTTTGGCTTCAACCTCCCATCCCAAAGGCGGAGTGTTTCTCAGGCCAGTTTAACGAACTAAACTCGAGCGGCTTTAGAGAGAAACCAGGCTATCTGGCTATTGACCACACACTCGCGTCGGAAAAAGGAGTAGTAGAAAAAGACTTTGCAACGACTTAGAAGAAAACACTTATAATGGTTCATATAAATTTCAGAGCCCCCAGTTAGCATGGGAAAAAGAAGCGGTTTTTAACGAATCTCGTTTTTAACAAACAGATTTTAACATAAATATAATGCTTGGTCAAACCGAACAAAAAATTAAGAATTTAGAAAATTTAAGCATGAAAGCGACTTAGCTGGTTAATGTGCTCGGCGTTGATGACGTGGTGTGGGCTTGTGGCGGGACGAGGATGCATAGTCCTTGGCTTGACCGAGGTCCCAGCCCCCAAGCCCGAGGTGGTCGAGCGACGAGCTCAGGTTGATGAGGAAGCGATGCGGCACGGTCGACGTGGCGAGGCGAAGCCCCCGGTCCAGCTGTCGTGATGAAGCTGGTCGGCTGGTGATGATGAAGTGATGGCGAAGCCCCCGGTCTAGCCGAGGTGACGGATCAGGTCGGTAGGGTGACGCCGGAACCCTATGTAAGCCGATGTGTAGAAGCAAGTCAGCGTGGTGGACATTCGCTTAAATAGGCGACAGCGCGGCGATGCCGACGCGGGTCGGAACTTGTGACGCGAACAATGCCGGCTTGATGAAGTGACCACGCGGCGATGTCGGCGCACCTGACCCGTGCAATCCGTAACGTGATGATGTTATCTTGAAGATCATTAGGGAGAGCGGTGTCGAACTCTTGGTCGGCTCGCCGAGGTGATGATCCGAGGTGGTTGTTGTAGGCTCGATGAAGCGACGGCGCAGTCGATGCTGGCGCAGGTCAGCAGCCATGGAGCAACATGGCCAGGCTGGTTTGACACCGGCGCGACGACGAAGATCACCTCGGAAAAGGCTCAAAATTTGTGGGCACGTGTTTGAGGACACAATACTTATAAAAAAGTTCCTTCAAAAAGGACCTTCGATAACCCGTTCATGAAAAAAGATGAACTTGAGTCGGATTCGTTTTCGCGCAGAAAACAGATCCGAAAATTGATGCACTCATCGGACGTTTGCCGGAGTTTGAACTGTCGGATCGAGCTGAAATTTTGAGGGGTTGTCGATATGAGAATTCCGCAGCCGATGAACGGTTGGATCTTCCAAAAGATGTCCGAGCTAGCTGATGGACTCCTCGCCCTAAACACGTCCAGATTCTCGTCCAGATTCGACAGGGCTCCGGTATATCGGAGATTGCCGGAGTTTCCTCCATCGGAACGCGATGAAATTTTACAGGGTTGTTGTAGGTTCAATTCCGCGCAATTCCACCGAAGGAATCATCAAAACGACACTCAAGTAGGCGGGGACGGCGAACACGAATCCGCTGTCCAGAAAAAACCGCATGATCGCGCGAGGACAATGTTGACGTTGAGCCCCCGAGCACCATGGAGGGTTCTTCCATGATCTTGGTTGAGATTGGAGTTGATGTTGATGAAGACACCCGTCCGATCTTGACGATCCGACGTGGAGCGTAGTCCTCGGCCTAGCCGAGGTGGCCAGTCGAGCCGGCGATGAAGATGCCGACGTTGACGATGTAGCTCGGTTCCGACGCGTAGATCGCGGTGGAGCCGATTTGAATTCCCATCGCACCGCGGCGACTACCCAGCAGGCTCTCAATGAAAGCACCAATGTCGGTTCTAAATCCGGCATATCTCGTAGTAGGGGTCCTGAGCTAGGCGTCTTGGAGCAATGGTAACACGGACACAGGATTTTACCCAGGTTCGGGCTCTCTCGAAGAGATAATACCCTACGTCCTGCTTTTGATTGTATTCATATGGGGTGTTGTACAGAGTACATGTATCTACCACAAGATTGTTCTAATGAATCTGAGATCATCTATTGACTAGCCTAGCCTCGGTTTATATAAGACACCGGAGGCCTAGGATTTAGGAGAGTCCTCGTCTTGGGCGCCAAGTCTTGTGGAATCTTCCTTGTATGCATCATGGGCTGCCCGAAGTGGCCCATGAGTGAACCGTCATGGGGGTCCTCGGCTCAACCCACCTGGTCGGGAGACGATGTGGTGAGTACCCCCTAGTCCAGGACACCGTCATAGACAACCTCATGATAAGGAATTGCCTAGTAAAGATGAAATCATTGGCCTTGCCTCTATTGTTGTGCCTCCTACTGATCCGCTAGAACAATATTTGCTTGAGCATGAGAATGACATGCATATGAGTTAAAGAAATGAAATAGATGAATTATTCTTTAGACAAGCACCTATCGTTAAACATACTCTGCCTGTTGAAACCTTGGGAGATCCACCTCCACCCAAGGGTGATCCTGTGTTTGAATTGAAGCAACTACCTGATACTCTTAAATATGCTTATCTTGATGAAAAGAAGATATATCCTGTTATTATTAGTGCTAACCTTTCAGAGCATGAAGAAAAGAGATTACTTAAAACTCTGAGGAAGCACCGTGCCGCTATTGGATATACTCTTGATGATCTTAAGGGCATTGGTCCCACTTTATGTCGGCATAAAATTCATATGGAGCCAGATGCTAAACCCGTTGTTGATCATCAAAGAAGGCTGAATCCTAAAATGAAGGATGTGGTAAGAACAAAAATATTATTGCTTCTGGAAGCAGGTATAATTTATCCCATAGCTGATAGTAGATGGGTAAGTCCCGTTCATTGTGTTCCTAAAAAGGGAGGTATTACCGTTGTTCCTAATGATAAAAATGAACTCATCCCACAAAGAATCATAACTGGTTATAGGATGGTAATTGATTTCAGGAAATTAAATAAAGCCACTAGAAAAGATCATTACCCCTTGCCTTTTATTGATCAAATGTTAGAAAGATTGTCTAAGCATACACACTTTTGTTTCCTAGATGGTTATTCTGGTTTCTCTCAAATACCTGTATCACCTGAAGATCAAGAGAAAACCACATTTACTTGTCCTTTTGGAACTTATGCTTATCGTCGTATGCCTTTTGGTTTATGTAATGCACCTGCTACCTTTCAAAGATGTATGACTGCTATATTCTCTGACTTTTGTGAAAAGATTGTTGAGGTTTGAGATTCTCGTTTGAGATCATGTTCTATTATATAATTCTCGTTTGAGATTCTTTGCAGCAAAACTTCTCTCTAAATGGGAAGGACCGTATATCATCGAAGAAGTTTATCGCTTCGGAGCCATCAAAATAAACAACTCCGAAGGCAATAATCCGAGAGTGGTGAATGGGCAAAGAATTAAGCACTATATTTCAAGTACTCCCATTAATGTTGAAACCAATATTATTGAAACAATTACACTAGAAGAGCACATCAAAGAGTCCTTCCGGAACGCTCCAGAACCCTGAAAAGGGGTAGGTATGTGATACGGTAAGTAAACCGACTCCAAAAATTCCATAAAAATTATTTCTGTCAGTTTTGGAATATTAGAAAAATTAAAAAAATAAGAAACAATAGAGGGGACCCACGTGTCGCCCACAAGGCAGAAGGGCGCGACCCCCCCCCCCCCGGGGCGCGCCGTGGTGCCTTGTGGGCCCCACGTGTGCCTTCCCGACTCCGTTTTCTTCCCGTATGCTTGTTTTGCAAGATAAAAATTCTTTATATATACTCCCGTATGTTTTGACCACCGCATCACGAGTTTCTCCTCTGTTCTTGTTTCGGGCTATTTTTCTGACAGATCTAGGTTGCCATGGCTCCCCGAAGAGTCCGCACCAAGCACCGGATTGTTCAACCTTCACCCGGCAAATGTCCTTTCAGCAAAGTATATTATGAGTGGTCGTCCGGAGAGGAGGACACAGCTATGGAGGAGGAACCCGGAAAGGTCATAGAGGACCGGATTCACGGAGAAGAAGATCAAACCATGCACAAGAAGGAACTTACAGAAAAGGGAGACATGTTACAAACTCTTCATCACAACCTCTCTTTGTCTGAAATTAATGCATTAAAGGCTGTTGAAGCAATTTGTGCCCAAAATACTTCGCTTACTCGTGAAGTTATTGTGTTAGAAGAGCAGAATCATGCCCTTTGAAGGATCAATCGTAATCTGGAGTACTTACTGAAGCTGAAGGACAAGCCCACCTCACCATCACCACCATCACCGAAGAAGGAGACTTAAGTACATGGGTATGGGCACTCCCCTTGGCTTGTGCCAAGCTTGGTGGAGGCGCCCCGGTATCGTATCACCATCACTTTCTCATCATCATTACCTATCTTAGTTCGATCCTTAGTTATTTCGTGATTTAGAGGAATAAAGTTTTAGTATGATTTAGTTTCAAGTGATTGCTTTGTGATCTATCTATCTATGTAATCGTGTGTGAAAGTTATATAATAAAGAGTAGTTTGAGTTGAGTGTTTTGCTTTTGATGATCCAATCTTAGAAATAAAGAAAGAATAAAATCATATGCTAATCCCATGGGGAGTGATGACTTCACATAAAAGAAATATAATTTATAAAACTTGTTGGAAGTTGACAAACATAGCATTGGTCATTGTAGCAATTCATGAAAAAGTAATAAAGGAAGAGAGGTCTCACATATAAATATACTATCTTGGACATCTTTTATGATTGTGAGCCCCCATCAAATATTCTATGTCAATTAGTTGACGTTGGACAAGGAAGACAACGTAATGGGTTATGTTTGCTTATATTCACATAGAAGTTATATTGTTTTGGATCCTCTAACATGTGGTGTTTGCCTCTATCTTTGCTAGCCCAAAATCCGCACCAAGTAGAGATACTACTTGTGCATCCAAAACCTTAAACCCAGTTTCATGCCATGAGAGTCCATCATATCTACCTATGGATTGAATAAGATCCTTCAAGTAAGTTGTCATCGGTGCGAAAGCAATAAAAATTGCTCCTAAATATGTATGAACTTTTATTGTAAGGGAAAATAAGCTTTGTACGATCTTGTGATGGTGTAGCAATAAAAGAGACAGACTGCATAATAAAGGTCGCTATCACAAGGGGCAATATAAAGTGACGTTCCTTTACATTAAGAGCTTGCACATCCAAAAACAAAAGCACATGACAACCTCTGCTTCCCTTTGTGAAGGGCCTATCTTTTACTTTATGTATTTACTTTCATGCAAGAGTCAATAGTATTCTTCTCTATTCCGTTTTTATTTTCTTTTTTGGCAAACATCATGTGGTGGGGATTGATCCATGCATATATATCCAGTTGAATGTAGGTGATCATGAGTTATTATTGTTGACATTACCCTTGAGGTAAATACGTTGGGAGGCGAAATTATAAGCCCCTATCTTTCTATGTGTTCGACTGAAACTTTTGCTCCATAAGTATGACGTGAGTGTCAGCAATCATAGAAGACTAAATGATAGTTGAGTATGTGAACTTGCTAAACAAAGCTCTTACATAGACTCTTCCTAATAATACGATAAATTGCAATTGCTTCAGTGACTGAGATCATAGTTTGTTAGTTTTCAATTTGGTTTATGGTTCATACTTTAACTTGTGGATGAATTGTTACTTTTTCATGAGAAGTTCTATGATGATATATTGCTGTTACAATAAAGATCATGATGCTCCATGTCCGTATTTTATTTTTATCGACGTCTCTCTCTCTAAACATGTGGTCATGATTATTGATTTTGACTTCTCGCTTGAGGGCAAGCGAGGTCTAAGCTTGGGGGAGTTGATACGTCCAATTTGCATCATGATTTCCTACTGTTATTTATTATGTTTTTGATCATTATTTCACCTTATGATACAATTCTTATGCCTTTTCTCTCTTAATTTGCAAGATTTACATGAAGAGGGAGAATGCCGGCAGCTGGAATTCTGGACCTGAAATAGCCACATCAGAGATACCTAATCTACAGAGCTCCAATTGACCTGAAATTTCACGAAGATTTTTTGTTGAATATATAAAAAATACTGGAGAGAAGAAATACCAGAGGGGGCCCACCAGCTGCCCACAAGGCAGCAATGCGCGGCCCCCCTGGGCGCTCCCTAGTGCCTTGTGGGGCCCACAGCTGGCGTTTGCCCCCTCCCTCTGCTATATGAAGCCATTTGCCCTAGAAAAAAATAAAGAGAAGGCTTTCGGGATGAAGCGCCGCCGTCTCGAGGCGGAACCTGGGCAGGAGCTATTTTGCTCTCCGGTGGAGCGATTCCGCCGGGGATACTTCCCTCCGGGAGGGGGAAATCGAAGCCATCGACATCACCAACGATCCTCTCATCGTGGGAGGACCAATCTTCATCAACATCTTCACCAGCACCATCTCATCTCAAACCCTAGTTCATCTCTTGTATTCAATCTTTGTCTCAAAACCTCAGATTTGTACCTGTGGGTTGCTAGTAGTGTTGATTACATCTTGTAGTTGATGCTAGTTGGTTTATTTGGTGGAAGATTAAATGTTCAGATCCTTAATGCTATTCAATACCCCTCTGATCTTGAACATGAACATGATTTGTGAGTAGTTACTTTTGTTCTTGAGGACATGGGAGAAGTCTTGTCATAAGTAATCATGTGAATTTGGTATTCGTTCGATATTTTGATGATATGTATGTTGTTGCTTCCTTTAGTGGTGTCGTGTGAACGTCGACTACATGACACTTCACCATCTTTGGGCCTAAGGTAAGGCATTGTGGAGTAGTAATTAGATGATGGGTTGCTAGAGTGACAGAAGCTTAAACCCTAGTTTATGCGCTATTCCGTAAGAGGCTGATTTGGATCCATACATTTCATGCTATGGTTAGAGTTATCTTAATTCTTCTTTCGTAGTTGCGGATGCTTGCGAGAGGGGGTAATCATAAGTGGGAGGCTTGTTCAAGTAAGAACAGCACCCAAGCACCGGTCCACCCACATATCAAATTATCAAAGTAGCGAACGTGAATCAAACAAACATGATGAAAGTGACTAGATGAAATTCTGAAAACAAACAAACGTAGGGGAGGACGACCAATCGGTCGGCGGCGACTTGATAACCGCATGGAATAGGGATATTTGTGGAGTTTCTGCTCCCGAGCTCATTTGAGCTCGGTGAACAGTAAAATCCAAAAAAAATCAAAATCATTTCAAAAAATTCTGAAATTTTTTGGAGACCAACATTGACAAAAGTTTGGAGTGCGTGCAAAAATTCAGCACGAAATAACATTCCTACGAGGCGCATTTTCAGAGTATCAATTTTGTTTTTTTTGCCACGTCTGATAGGAATGTTATTTAATGCTGAATTTTTGCACGCACTCCAAACTTTTGTCAATGTTGGTCCCAAAAAAAATTCAGAATTTTTTTAAATGTTTTAGATTTTTTTTCGATTTTACTGTTCACCAGTCGGCTTAGGCTAAGCCGACTGGAACTAATCAGCTGTTGAGCTAAGCTGATTAGTTCCAGTCGGCTTAGCCTAAGACGACTGGACCTAATCGCTACGCCGTGGCCGACTGGATCCAGTCGGCTTAGCCTAAGCCGACTGGATCCTATTTTTGTAATTTATCAAAACCGTGTATTATTTTTCAAATTTATTAAAAAAAATGTATTATTTAAAAAAAATTAGCCCGTCGCTGTACGTTTACAGCACATCCGGCGTGTCTCACCATCTCACATTAAACAATCCAATTGAGATAAATTTAACAATGAGGCGGGTGACAACGACGACATCCACATGCACGACCTCGTCACTGCATACCTGAACACCATAACCATATATATAAGTGTACATAACATAAGTAGCCAGCGCTGGCAGATGCAGGCACGGCCTCGTCGCTGACATAGGTACAACCACTCATCTCTCGCCTCTCGAAGTTCAAAACCCAAAATAGTATATTATTGAAAATTCGAAACCATCAGATGCTTCACGGTAGCCAGCGCTGGCAGGGAAAAATAATACAATTGATTAAGATAAGCGGCTGGTAAGGAAATGGACTCCACGCACGCAGGCCGGCTGGCGCACGGCGGATCACGCCGGACCGGACGTCCGTCTAGACGAGGCGGCGGCAGATGGTGACGCCGTCGGCGATGGCGAGCTGGCAGACCTCGATGCGCGGGTCGGCGGCGAGCTTGGCGTTGAGGTCCCTGAGGGCGGCGGAGAAGCGGGTGTCGAGGTCGGACATGGGCGTGCCCGCCGGCAGGGCCACCGTGCCGCCCCACAGCGTGTTGTCGTAGATGATGGTGCCGCCGACGCGCACCAGCCGCAGCAGCTGCTCGTGGTAGCGCACGTAGTTCGGCTTGTCCGCGTCCACGAACGCGAAGTCGTAGCTGGCCGCGCCGTCGTCCTCGGCGAGGAGCTCGTCCAGGCGCTCCAGGCCGGTGCCCTCGCGGAAGTCCACCTTGTGCGCCACGCCGGCCTTCTCGATGAAGGGGCGGCCCACCTCGTAGCAGTCCCGGTCGGTGTCGATGGCCACCACCTTGCCGTCCTCCGGGAGCGCCAGCGCCGTGGCCAGCAGCGAGTAGCCCGTGAACACGCCCACCTCGATCGTCTTCTTGGCCCCCGCCATCTTGATCAGCATCCCCAGCAGCTGCGCCTCGTCCGAGGACGACTGCATGTAACCCCTGAATCCAAAGAATCAGAGCAAGATCGATCAGCAACCTCATCAAGTAATCAACACCGATGGATCGAGATCGACGTGCGAGCGTGCATGCAGAGGAGGAAGATGAAGATGATACGTACCAGGGGTGCTTGTCGGTGATGAGGCGCAGGTCGCGCATGCACTCGTGCTCGCGGGGGAAGACGGTGGTGTCGAGGATATAGGTGTAGAGGGCGTCGCTCTTGAGCAGCGTCTTGTTGGTGCTGTCGATGCCGCTGTGGACGTTGGCCACGGTGTTGTCTCCGCTGGGCGCCATGGCTCCGCTCGCTAGCTCTGCTTGGGCTGGTGGCGCCGAGGTAGTAGGAGGAATGAGTTCGTTCGATCGAGTGTACGTCCACCCACAGCCTCGACGTGCCCGTATTTATCCACTAGCCTCTGGCGGGGTAGGTGTCGATGGATCCACCAACCAGGGTACCCCCCTCGCCTTGTAAAAGAACCACCATCGATCACTACTAGCTTTGGTAGGAGTAGTTTTTTCTCCTCCTTTAATTATTCTTTGTCTAGCGTGTCGACCCCGCCCCAGCCCCTCCAATCGTGCTAGCCCATGCGACATGCATATGACGATGATCGATCACGATCAGATTCCTACCACCACCAACCTGCCTGCTCCGCTGTGCATCGTGGATTTGATTTTGATTAGAAAATTCGGCAGAGCGCCCCGGTTTTCTATCGTTCAACGTCCTTTCGCCGATCAACGACTGAGCACGAAGCTTCAGTCTCTAATCATGCTTTCCAGTTTTCCACCCACCGCACCCCCACCCCGTGCCACCCCACCGCGGTTTGGCTGTCAGTTCGGTGATCACCCCTGGCGGTTGGTGAAAAATCTGCAACTTAAAGAAGCGCTTTTGGCTTGCTGCTTGCGTGCTGCTTGGGGAGAGAATTGATTATTGGGCAGATGCGTCACCAGCAGAGTAGATCGATCACAGCATGGTTAATAGTACAGCCAGCTGCTGGCTATATGATGTTGTCACATTAACAATAGTCAAATTTATAGCCAGCAAATATAATAGTTAAATGTAAATAAATACTACTTCATTGAATTTTTTTTCTGATCAAGTACTACTTCATTGATACATGGCCCACCTCTCTATCTCACAAAGTCTATAGGAGCACGTGCTACTGCCGGCTGTTAGAGCATCTACAGCCGGACTTGCCAAATCCGGCACCCTATACGTCCGCGGACGCGCCAGGGCGCGTCCGCGGACAGTGACTGGGCAGTCCCTAAATTCGCGCCTCCACACCCGCGTATCTCATATCCGGCACCCTATATCCATACAAAAGCATGCAACGTAGTACGTAGATCACGGAACGACCAAAATCGATAGGAAACAGACATATAAACCGAAACTCAGCGGGCATAATTCACATAAACATCACCAAACGGGTAGACTTCACACAGTTCATCGATCCGGAACATTCTAAATAGATACTAGATCTAGATTATATAAAAGGAGAGAGGGCCGAGCTTCACCACTTCCTCGCCGGCCCCTTGCCCTTCCGGTCGACGTCGCTGTTGTAGGCGTCCGCGGCAGGAGGTGTGTAACACCCCTCTGTAATGAGCAACAGTGATCCATAATGATTATGCTAAGTCACTGTGATTTGCAATGCTTGATCACATTGGATTCATATCTCATTTCAAATTCCGCCACCAAATCCAATTTAAATTCAAAGTGAAATTTGAAGTTGCTCAAAAACTGTTGGAAAATAGTTCACAATTTAGCAAAAACTACAAAACAAATAATTGTTCAGGAAAACAACATCACCATGAAGATGTGGACTAGGGCAATTAAACAGTGCTAAAACAGCAATTTAAATGCCATTTCATTTATGAAAAATTCAAATGAATTCAAATGGCCTCCAAACTTTTTGTGGCAGTGCACCAATTTCCCTAGTATTTGTTTCTACCAGTTGCACATTTTTGCAAAGTCATTTGTTGGCTAAAAGAAAGTGCAAAAGCTACTGGAAAAAGAAAAAATAAAATAAAAAGGAAAAAAGACCCTATTCTACTGTGAGCTGGGCCTAAGTGCACAGTGGCACGGCCCAGCCCACCTCGCTCTCTCTCTCCTACCTCCCGCCTCTCTCCTCCCCGTGTCGGCCTCGCCGTGGCCGTGCGCGCGTGTGACGCCCCTGCTCGACCGTGCACTAATCATACACGCAAATGCACACGATCGAGGTCAGAGACTCACTGGAAGATATCACAACACAACTCTAAACTCAAAATAAAATAATACAAGCTTTATATTACAAGCCAGTGGCCTCGAGGGCTCGAATACATAAGCTCGATGTCATACAAGCCTCAGCGGAAGCAAAAGTATCTGAGTACAGACACAAAGTTAAACAAGACTGCCTTAAGAAGGCGAAAACAAACAACGACATCTGATCGAAAGAGGCAAGGCCTCCTGTGTGGGAGCCTCTGAATCTACTCCTGGTCGTCGGTCTCCACGTAGTAGTAGGCTCCACCGGAAGTGTAGTAGCAGTCGGCGGCGGTAGCAGCTGGCTCCTGGGATCCGTCATCTGGTCGTAGCAAACGGGTATGGAGGAAAAGAATAGCAAAGCAACCGTGAGTACTCATCCATACTCGCAAGACTGACATCAGAACTATGCTAGGTATGCATCGGTATCAAGGAATGGGGCTATATCTTTGGACTAAACTGCAGAAATGCTGGAACAGAGGGGGAGAAGCCTAGCCTATCGAAGACTAGCATCTTCAGCGTCTTGCAGCATTAGAAGAGTGCAGATTAGCATATTATAATGTAACAAGCATGTAGAAGCAAAGCCCAGAGATCCTTTCTCGACTCCCTGCGAGAAAGCAATCCCGGAGCTTACAATTAATTAACATGTATCCAGTTCCAGTAGTAATAGATCGGGATACAACACTGAGCGTCCTATTACCGTGGACACGGCTATTCGAATAGATAACTTCCCTGCAGGGGTGCACTACTGTTACCCAACACGCTCGATTAACTCTGGCCGGACACACTTTCCTGGGTCATGCCCGGCCTCGGCTGATCGACACACCGCAGCCCTACCTAGGCTCAGTAGAGAGGTCCCCGCCGGTCTACATCCTAAGTGCTCAGGGGTCTTGGGCCATCGCCCTGAGCACTCTGGGTCGTTGTGTGCAGGGTGGATACTTATATAAAGCGCCAACTCTACCTGGATGGCACGATCCGGCCCGGCCACAATGCTGAACTGGACATCTAACAAAGCGTTCGGCTGATACATACGGCGCCGAGGGCCCCATAAACCATTATCCCGCGTGGTGGTAGTGCGTATAGGCACGTAGCCAACTCATATCAAATACCCAAATCCGTTAGCGAATTATTAGGAGCTCGCGGTGACGATCAGTACTCCTGTCGTCTCGTCTCGAGGAAGTGCAACAAGGGTCAGGCCCATCCCTCTCTAGGGCGGTCTCTGCCTGCCCGGCCGCGCCTCGTAATTATCTCGCGGGTACCCTCACGGTCAACCCGACTTCACATCTCTCGCGGGTACCCCTCGGGGTTGACCCGACTTTATTCAGTAAATGTAGTAAAATCCCGGTAACTGTGTGTTCAGAACATCATGGAGGAATCTGAGGAATCACCCTCGTTGGATTCCTACTCGATGTACCCGTCAGGGCGAACCCGGAGGAATCACCCTCGATGGTATTCACACTTACGGGGTTGCACGACAGAAGCTTCATCGGAGGTGGAGGAAGAGGAATCACCCTCGGTAATCCACGTCCGACTAGCTGTGCTACAAAGGCATCATCGGGAGTGAGTTAAGAGGTATCACCCTCGTCACTCGAGGATAACTCTGTAGAGTCGAACAACTTAGGGGGTGTGCGGTGCTGTGACGGTCTCTGCACATCGATCACAAAGATCGAAGTACTGGTAACAAAGCGGGGCAACATGGACAAGGGGGAGGGGTCACTGGTGGATCACTAACCAACCTATTCTAAGCAGTTTAGGATGACAGGTAAAGTAACAATAGCAGGTTACAAAAGGCAGGCTATGCATCAGAATAGGAGCAAGCAATTACAGTAGCAAAATCTAATGCAAGCATGAGGGAGAAGGAATAGGCGATATAGGAATGATCAAGGGGGTTTTGCTTGCCTGGTTGCTCTGCTGAAAGGGGCTGGTCTTCAGGGGCGTAGTCGATCACAGGGGCAGCGTCGGTCTCGGGGTCTACCGGAGAGAAGAGAGGGGGAAGAAACAATAAATACAAGCAACAAAAGCAATCACAGGTGCATGGCATGGCAGCACGTCATTCGAGGAGTGCCCTAATGCAGTACTACGCAGGTTAGTCGGAGAGGAAATCATCTGAAGGTGTTTTACCAGCTCCGGGCATTTATCGGACAGATGAAACGGAGGGGAAAGTTCCATGTTCATCTAGATAGGAGTGATGGTCAAGCATTTTGACCACATATTCGGATTGTTCATATTTTTCTGATCATTTTTCATATATAAACTATTTTCATCCGAGTTACGGTTTAATTTTATATGATTTTTCAAAGTTTTACTGAATTTCTGGAATTAATTTAATTATTTAAATTCGAATTATCCGAAACAGTGTTAGGTGACGTCAGCAGAACGTCACTGTAACGTCAGCGGTCAACGGTGGGCTTTGACTGGTTAAACTGACCAGTGGGTCCCACTGGTCAGTGACTCAGCTAATTAATCAGGGGTTAATTTCACTAATTAACCTAATTAACTGGTGGGGCCCATATGTCAGTATCAGTTAGTAATTAGATTAATTTAAATACCTAATTAGATTAATTAAGCGGGTCGGACCCGCATGTCAGTGACACGGGTCAACCCAGTCAGCAGGTTGACCAAGTCAACCCGGTCAACGGACCCACCGGACCCACAGTCAGTGGCACAAAGGTGGGCCCCGCGCGTCCATGTCAGCGACACGTTGTCGGTGAGCGCCGGCGAGGTGAAACATGGCGGCGATGGCCGGAACTTCGCCGGAGTTCGCCGGAAATCCGCTACGGGGGTCCATTTAGCGCGCGGCTTCTTGCGTCCGAATGAGCGTCGACCGCCGCGTCCAATGGTGGTGGCCGCAGCGGCTGGGGTGGCTGGAGTCGAGCTCCTCGTCAACGATGGCGGCGACGGCGTACGGTGGTCATTCGGGCGCGGGGTTAGAGCAAGCAAACGGGCGCGGTTTTGCGCTAGCGAGGCCCTACACGTCGCGACGAAGCTAATGGGCGCGCGTGCATGGCCATTTGGTCACCGGAGCTGGCCGGCGACGAGTTTGCACGGCGGCGGGATCGACCATCATGGGGGCAAGTGCTAGAGCTCGAAACGGACCGCGAGAGGGAGACGGGATCGGAGAGAAGCTCACAGCGGGACAGTGGGGAGAGGCAGTGGGCTCGGGGAGGTCCTGTGGCGGCAGATCGACGTCGGCGATCATCGGTGCCCGAGAGGAGGAGGCGAGGTCGTGCGGCTCGTTGTAGGGGCTCCCGGCTTGGGTTCAAGGCGGCAGCCGGAGTAGCGCAGGGCGGCGGAGCCCGTGGACAGGCTGCGGCGACGAGAGGGCGACGGAGGGCGCGAGCTTCACGGCGGTGCGGCCATGGTGCCGTGCGGGAGAGAGAGGAGAGAGCGACAGAGAGAGAGGGAGAGGGTTAGTGTTTGCCAGGGAGGTGCGCGGGGCCTCCTTATCCGCTCCAGAGGTCCTGTAGCGCCTCGCTGTCGACATCCGCGCGGCGGGCGGGCGTGGACGGCGAGATGGACTCGAGCGCGTACGCGCGGCGGCGAGAGGTAGGGGAAACGCCTCGGCCAGTGGGCTGGGCCGCACTGTACCCACTTGAAGCCCACAGGCACAGTGCCCCTCTGCCCTTTTCTTTATTCTTTTCTGTTTTTCTTTTATAGTTTCTGTTTAGTAAAATGTGTGGCCACCATTTCACTTTTGTAAAATAGGTGACTTAGCCACAAAAAATACAGTGCAGTATCTAGCACTGCCATAAAAAGGTTTGCAGGCCAGATGCTTTATTTGAAATTTATTTAAATGAAAATGGATTAAATACTTCTGTTTTGGTACTGTTTCATGATGTGAGAGTCATTTAACTAATTCAAATAATGTTGATCTTATTTTTATAATTGCTTTGGGATTATTTGTAATATTATGAACAATTTAGTTTTGTAATTTGAAGAAATAATAATTTGACTTGTGTTTTGAATTTGAATTTGAAGTTGAATTATTTCCTAGATGCAATTTATTTAGGATGATACTGATGACATGGCAACTTAATTAACTTAATGACAGGGTTGAGATCTGGGGATGTTACAGCGCGCTCGCCGGCCAGCGGGCGACACGGCGTCGCTACACACGCCGCGGGTGGATAAGAACTCCACCGCGGCCTCCCCTTCATCATCCTCATCCATTCGCTCCCACTCTCTCGCTCGAACTCCGTCGCGCCCGAGCGCATCCGCCGCCGCACGTCGTCGTCTTCGCGGCCACCGTCGTCCCCGTGCCGCGCCACCATGTCCGGCCGCTTCGCCGAGCTCCGCTACGTCGTCCACGCTGACTAACGCAAGCCGTGGACCCCCACCGCCCGGATCCACGCCGTCCTCTTCTTCCTCGGGTCGCCGACGAGCCTCGCCGATTCCGGCCGCGCTGCAGCTCCTAATATGTCACTGGGCCATCTTGCGCCTCCCCGGTGAGCTCCTCTCCCTTTTCCCTCTCTCCGTTCGCTCGCGCGCGCCTCCTAGCTAGCTCACTCGCCGTGGCCGAACGCATCGGCGCCGACGAGCTCGCCGCCGTGGCCATAGCCGTGGTCACGCGTGTCCGAGCACGGCGTCTTGCTCTGCGCGCTCCCAGGAGTCCAACGCAGCTAGCCCCGCCATTTGCCGTGCCCCGCAACGCCGTAGTCGATCTCGCCCGTACGCACCGCCGCTCGCCGTCGCCGCTCCGGCCGATTCCGGCCACCCCAGCCCGCGCCACCGGTGCCATTCGACGCGGCATCGAGTGCACGTTCGAACGGCACCGGCCGCACTCGAAACGGCCCTCTGTAGCCGTTTTCCGACGAGTCCCGAGGACGCCGCCGTGTTCTGGCGTCACCGGCGACAAGCCGCCGGCCACAGCCGACGTGGCCGCCACGTGTGACCCCCTGGGTCACTGACCAGTGGGCCCAGGGGCCCCAGTTGACCACGTTGACTGGTCAACGGGCTGACTGGGCAGCACAGTGTCACTGACAGGTGGGCCCCACCCATTTAATTAACGTTTTATAATTAAAACTTAATTAGCTAATTTAAATAGACACTGACAGTGGGGCCCCACCTGCTAATTAACCTAATTAGTTAATTTTAATCTCTGTTAGTTCACTTTGTCACTGACATGTGCGACCCAGCTGTCAGGTTTGACCTGGAACAGCTGGGGTTGACCACTGACGTCATGCTGAAGTCATGCTGATGTAGTAAATCCTTTTCTGGTATTTTTCGAATTAGATTTAATTTCCAGGATTTTCAGAAAATGATTTAAATCTTTGAAAATTCATAGAAAATAAACTGTAGCTCGGATCGAAAAGTTTTCTACATGAAAGTTGATCAGAAAATCGAGACGAATCCGAATATGTGGTCAAAATGCTTGACCATCACTCCTATATAGATGAACATGGAACCTTCCCCTCCGGTTCAGTATACCGATAACTGCCTAAGGCCGGGAAAATATCCCAGATATTTTCCCGCTTCGCCTGCAACGTGTAGCATTGCATTAGGCCACCCCCAGCACTGCATATTGCCATGCCATGCATTGTGTTGCATTTGTTTGCTTTTATTTATTGTTTCTTCCCCCTCTTCTTATCCGGTAGCCCCTGAGACCGACGCAGCTCCGGAGTTCGACTACACCTTCAACGACCCCTCTTTCCCCGCAGAGCTTCCAGGCAAGCAAACCCCCTTGAACATGCCTATATCACCTATTCTTTCTACCTCATGCTTGCATTAGAATTGCTACAGTTGTTGTTCCGAAATACCTATTCTGCTGCATAGCCTATTTTTGTAGCTGCTGTTGATACCATTCCTGTTATCCTATATGCATAGTATAGGTTGGATAGCAAACCATCTGTGGCCCCTCATCCTTGTCCTAGTTGCCCCGCTTTGTTACCAATGCCCCTATCGATGTGATCGATGGGCTGAGACCGACACATCACCGCACACCCCTTAGGTTGTACGACTTTGCAGAGCTACCATCGAGTGCTGAGGGTGATACCTCTTATCTCACTCCTGATGTTGCCTCTGTAGTATAGCTAGTCGGGTGTGGGTCAACGAGGGTGATTCCTCTTTCACCACCTCCGATGAAGCTTCTGTCGTGCAATCCCTCAACTGTGAATCCATCGAGGGTGATTCCTCCAGGTTCACCTTGACGGATACATCGAGTAGGAGTCTAACGAGGGTGATTCCTCGGATTCCTCCTTGATGTTATGGACACATGGATACCATATGTTTATTTCAGTTACTGTTTAAAGTCGGGTCGGCCCCGAGGGGTACCCGCGAGTGATGTGATGACGGGTTGACCATGAGGGTACCCGCGGTATAAATACGAGGCGCGGCCGGGCAGGCAAATTGCCTCAGGAGAGGGAGGAGAGGAATTGGGCCTGGCCCCTGCCACAAGTCCTCGAGATGGGGCGATGTGACCACAGATCGTGGATCGCTGATTGTCACCGCGAGCTTCCAAACACACTAATGGGTTAGGATATGTAATCTGAGTAGGCCTCTAGCCTTTTCGCACTAATCACCACGCAGGAATAGTATGGGCACTCGGCGTCGTATGTATCAGCTGAAGTTCTTCAGACGTCAGCAGATGAGCGGCAAGCGCCCGGGTTGGACCGCGAAAGCCTGCGTGTGTATACAGGGGCTAGGTCTGCTCCCAGCCGTCCTCGCAACGCGCAGGAGTGCAAAGGGTGATGGGCCCAAGACCCCTGAGCGCTTAGGGTGTAGAGCGGCGTGCTGGCCTCTCTGTTGAACCTAGTTAGGGCTACGACGTGTCGATCAGCCGAGGCCGGGCATGGACCCAAACAAGTGTGTTCGGCCAGAGTTAATCGAGCGTGTTGGGTAAGTTGGTGCACCCTTGCAGGGAAGTATATCTATTCGAATAGCCGTGTCCACGGTAACAGGACGCTCGGAAAGTATCCCGATCTACTACAACTAGAACTGGATACTTGTGATGTTTAATACTATGTTAGCTCCGGGATCGCTTTCTCGCAGGGAGTCGAGGAAGGATCTCTGGGCGTTGTTACTACTTGCTTACTACTTTACTATGTGCTAATCTGCACTCTTCTAATGTTGTAAGACCGCTGAAGATGCTAGTCTTCGATAGGCTAGGCCTTTCTCTCTATTCTGGCATTTCTGCAGTCTAGTCCACAGATACAACCTCCCCTTTGATACCGATGCATACTTAGAATAGATCTGATGTAAGTCTCGCTAGTACTTTGGATGAGTACTCACGGTTACTTTGCTTCCCCTTTTCCCCATACCCGGTTGCTGTGACCAAATGACGGAGCCCCGGAGGTAGCTGCCCCAGCCGACGACTACTACTACCCTACTGGTGGAGCCTACTGCTATGTGGAGACCGATGACCTGGAGTAGATAGGAGGCACCCAGGCAGGAGGCCTGCGCCTTTTCGTTCCAATGTCGTTGTTTTGCCCAGCCTTCTTAAGGCATATTTGTTTAACTTTTATGTCTGTACTCAGATATCTGATGCTTCCGATGATGCTTGTATGACTCGAGCTTTTGTATTCGAGCCCTCGAGGCCCCTGGCTTGTAATATAAAGCATGTATGACTTTTATTTGTGTTTAGAGTTGTGTTGTGATATCTTCAAGTGAGTCCTTAGGCTTGATCGTGTGCATTTGCGTGTATGATTAGCGCACGATTAAGTCGGGGGCGTCACAAGTTGGTATCAGAGCCGACTGCCTGTAGGAATTCCCCTTTCCAACTCCTTGGCCGAAGTTGAGTCTAGTCTTTGCAAAACTGTTTTACTAACGTGGCTGTGTGGCTTACGGGCCCACGTCGCCAATGGGTGGTATTAGGATCTTTTATTCCTCTTCCTTACTCAGGGACTCTGATCTCTCTTCTATTCGGGTTAAAGATTTTGCTAACTATAACACTAGGTTCTCGTGTTCACATTCAACCGGAGAGCTGGATTATCTGCAACATTTCTTTCAATGCTATCTTATGCTTCTCACACTGTCGTTTGACATCTTGCACTCCTCATTTCAGATGCGTCCCGCAAGACAGCTCGTACGCCAGACTATGGCCGTTGATGCGACTGGGTTCCCTGCTATCTTGGTCGATCTCTTGACCAGGCTGGGATATCGCTGGTACCCCGAGTACACTGTTTACGAGGATTACCGCGAGTTCAACCAGGAGCAGTACCACGCTGTGGTTCGTATCTTTAATCGGCAGAACAACTCCATCACTGAGTTGCACACCTTTCATGGTGTTGGAGTGACTAGTGACATGGCCGTCCATGATGCTGCTTATACTGCTATTGCCCATCTCCGTGGAGAGCACAGTCGCTTGGAGGAGTCTGCTTTCAGATATATCCCGTATGCCCCTGCTAGGGATGAGAGTGGATATTACACTGCTGTCTGTACCCCTTACGTGCCACGTCGTTATGACCCGCAGGTTTTGGTACAGTACACTCAGGCTCTGGATCGCACTGCCTGAGCTCTTGTTGTCGAGTTGTACGCCACTCGTGCTCGTCTCTATGATGCTCTGACACAGTTACTGCCAGCAGTCAGTGCGAGGATGCATCCAGAGTATATCCTTTACCCGCGCAGGACGGAGATGCCACCAGGTCTTGAGTGGCCTGTTGTTGGAGGTTGTACTCCTCCACATGGTCCTCTTCTTCCAGTTCGGGACCAGATTCTGCACCAGAGTGTTCACGGAGCGCAGGATCCTTACATCGAGGGTACCCTGCGTCGTCACCTGCAGCTGCCTGGCTTCAGTGGTTTTCTCCGACGTTGATGTAGCTATCGCTATGTCCCGTTGTTGTATCCCTCCACCACGTGCCTGCATGCCGCCTAGTTGACTAGCTTTCCTTTTCGCTGTTGTAACGTTGGTTTGTAACCGAATCTATGTATGGATCTCTATGTCATGTTTGACTATGTTGATGTATCTATTGCACTTCCTTTTGTTGTGCATGTTACTTCATGAATGATTCCATACACATGCAATGCTCGTTGCTAAACTACCCCTGTTGAATTTTAGCAGGATGGTTAGACCCGCAGGTCGTGGCCGTGGTGCCAACAATCCACCACCGCCCGACTATATGGCTGCAATGATGCAACAATTTGAAACGCACCGTCAATTCATGCAAGGACTTATGGATCAGTTTCCTCGTCCGAATGCCACCCAGCAGCCAGCCTCAATAGCTTTGCAAGAGTTTGTGCGCCTCAACCCAACCATCTTCCGCAACTCAGTTCAGCCGCTTGACACTGATGACTGGCTCCATGACATCACTTTCGAGATGGAGTCTGCGAATGTGGCCCCTGCCAGCTATGTCACTTTTGCATCATACTTTCTGAAGGGTCCCACAGCCCAATGGTGGGACAGTCACATGCATACCCTAGCTGCTGGAACCATCATCACTTGGGTGGAATTCCAAGCTGCTTTCCATGCCCGTTACATTTCGTAAGGAGTCATGGACCGGAAGAAACGAGAGTTCCGCAACCTTACCCAGGGCAACAAGTCTGTGGAGGCATATCAGCGGGAGTTTCTTGAACTATCCCGCTATGCTGAAGAGGATATTGCTACTGATGCCCGCAGATAGGAGAAGTTCCGTGAAGGGCTCAACCCAGATATCAAGCTCGCACTGCTAGTCCAAGACTTTGCCAACTTCGCCACCTTGGTGAACATGGCTATTCAGGTTGAGACTGGTTTGAAGGATCATAAGGACGCGCTCAAGCGCACCCGTGAAGCGGGCTCATCTTCAGGCTCGTCTTCCCAGAAGCGCCATATTTGGATCCCTCACAGCATGTACCGTCCGACTGTACCTGCTTCAAGGCCATCGTATGCTGCACCTCGTATGCCTCCTCCACCTCTGAGGCAGCCAAGACCTCAAACAGCACCACCTCGAGCTCCTGCTCCCCGTCCCAATGACGGGTTGTGCTTCACTTGTGGTCGTCCAGGTCATCGTGCCAAAGAATGTCCTCAGAACCAGAATTAGTTGGCACTTCCATCTGCTGGCCGTGGTAATACCCGTGGAAACAACCAGCCCCGTAACAACAATGCCAGGCCTTCTTATGGTCGTGGTCAGGCTTATCATGTCAACATGAATGAAGACCAAGACCAACCAGCTACTGTGATGGGTACACTTCCTGTTAATTTAGTACCAGCTTCTGTTTTGTTTGATTCAGGAGCATCGCATTCTTTGATATCAGAAGAGTTTGCATTCATGCATGGCATTAAACATGAAAATTTGCACCAGCCGTTAGTGATTAACACTCCCGCGGGCCATTGTTGGACCTCTATGTTCAGCCCCGATGTTACCATTGAAATTGAAGGGTTGGAATTCCATGCATTTCCCATTATTTTGAAGTCTTCCAAGGTTGACCTCATTCTGGGAATGGATTGGTTGAAGGCTCACACCGCC
Organism: Elymus sibiricus; assembly: GCA_039707655.1. Lineage (NCBI taxonomy): Eukaryota > Viridiplantae > Streptophyta > Magnoliopsida > Poales > Poaceae > Elymus > Elymus sibiricus. The sequence continues at coordinate 191,528,056 of CM077676.1, read as the reverse complement.
TTAATCAATTGTGCCACTAAAGCCGTCCAACTTCTGCACCCCTCGGATGAGATAGTAAATTATCATGCTCATATCGTTCAAAATGTCGAGGCTCAAATCTATGCCCTGAATGCGTTGAACGCTTCTCCTCTTGAGGGAATCGAAAACGTTCCAGTCGTTTGCGACTTCCAAGATGTCTTTCCGGAAGAACTTCCAGGAGTACCCCCTGCTAGAGCTGTCGAGTTTGTCATCGACTTAAAACCAGACACAACTCCTATTGCGAAGCGTCCCTACAAGATGCCTTCGCATGAACTCCAAGAGCTTAAGGAGGAACTCGACAAATCACTTCGCAAGGGTTTCATTCGTCCAAGTTCCTCTGCCTGGGGAGCACCGTCTCTCTTTGTTAAGAAGAAAGATGGTACAAACCGATTGGTCCAAGATTACCGACCTATCAACCAGGCAACAATTCAGAACAAGTATCCGCTTCCTCGGATCAATGACCTATATGATCAACTTGCTGGATCATCAGTATTCTCTAAACTCGACTTGAGCTTGGGTTATCATCAGATTCACGTCCGCGAAGAGGATATTCCCAAAACTGCCTTCGTTACTCGCTATGGTTCATACGAGTACACTGTCATGTCTTTCGGCTTAACTAATGCTCCAGCAACGTTCTCCCGCCTGATGAATTATATCTTCATGGATTACCTCGACAAATTCGTCGTGGTTTATCTGGATGATATTCTGGTATATTCCAAGAATAAGGAAGAACATGCTGAACATCTTCATCTGGTTCTGGAAAAGCTTCGAGAGCACCAACTATATGCCAAGTATTCCAAGTGTGAATTCTGGTTATCCGAAGTGACCTACCTTGGACATGTGATTTCCAAGGATGGCATTGCTGTCAATCCAGAACGAGTTCAGGCTATTCTTGACTGGACTCCCCCGAAGAATGTCAAGCAATTCAGAAGTTTTCTCGGACTCGCAAGCTATTGCCGTCGATTTGTCAAGAACTTCTCAAAGATTGCCAAGCCTCTGACTAATCTGCTTCACAAAGGCGTTAAGTTTGAGTGGACAGACAAATGTCAAGAAAGTTTCCAGACCCTCAAGGACAAGCTGACCTCTGCTCCAGTGCTTGCTCCTCTGGATTCTCGCAAGGACTTCGTGATTTATTGCGACGCCTCTCGTCAAGGATTAGGTTCTGTCCTGATGCAAGAGCGCAGAGTGATTGCTTATGCCTCACGACAACTGCGTCCTCACGAAGAGAACTACCCAGTGCATGATCTAGAACTTGCTGCAGTAATATATGCATTGAAGCTGTGGCGACATTACCTCCTTGGTAATCGATGTTAAATATACACTGATCATCAAAGTCTGAAGTATTTGTTTACTCAGCCGGATCTCAATCTCCGTCAACAACGATGGTTGGAAACAATTACAGACTATGACTGCGGTATTTCTTATACCCATGGCAAGGCTAATGTGATGGCCGATGCCTTGAGCCGCAAGTCCTATTGTAACAACCTCATGGTTCAGCGAGCTCAACCCCTTCTTTATGAGGAACTTCGCAAGTTGAACCTTCATATTGTGCCACAGGGTTCCCTTAATACCCTTGTTTTACAGCCAAATCTTGAGAAAGCTGTTAAGTCTGCGCAAGCAAAAGATGCTAAAGTTGATCAGATGAAAAGAGATCTTGACCTTGAAAAGTCCAGGGATTTCTCGCTTGCTGAAGACGGAACCTTATACTTCAGAGATCGCATTGTAGTACCTCGATTCAAGCTTATGACCGACAAAGTTATGAAGGAGGCACATGATACACCACTGTCTATTCATCCGGGTAGCACCAAGATGTATCATGATCTCCGCCAAAGGTATTGGTGGTCCAAAATGAAGCAGGGCATTGCTCGATATGTTGCTGAATGTGACGTTTGCCGTCGCGTTAAGGCAGAACATCAGAAGCCTGCTGAAATTCTGCAACCGCTTCCTATTCCTGAATGGAAATGGGATAAGGTTCAAATGGATCTTATCACTGGCCTTCCCAGGTCACAAAAGGGTCATGATGCTATTCTTGTCGTCATCGACCAACTCTCCAAAGTTGCACATTTTCTGCCAGTCAAGGAGACGATCATTGCTAGTCAGTTAGCAGATTTATATATCTCTAGAATTGTAACTCTCCATGGTATTCCGAAGGAGATCAGTTCAGACCGTGGCAGCCTCTTCACATCAAAGTTCTGGGCAAGTTTCCAAGAAGCTATGGGAACTCATATAGCCTGGAGCTCTGCTTATCACCCCCAGTCCCAAGGCCAAGTTGAACGAGTTAATCAAGTGCTTGAAGATATGCTGCGTGCTTGTGTCATTTCATTTGGCAAGAAGTGGGAGGAATCTCTCCCGTATGCTGAATTCTCATACAACAACATCTATCAAGCTAGCTTGAAAATGGCACCCTTCAAAGTTCTATATGGATGCAAGTCTCGAACCCCTCTGAATTGGTCAGAAACTGGGGAACGACCGCTCATTGGTCCGGATATTATCCAACACGCTGAAGAGCAAGTCCGTATTGTGCGGGAAAACCTCAAGGCGGCTCAATCTCGCTAGAAGAGCAATTATGATTGTAAACACTGGGGATCGATCTATCAACCTGGTGAGCAAGCTTATTTGCGTGTCACTCCTATGAAGGGAACTCACCGCTTTGGAATCAAGGGCAAGTTAGCTCCTCGCTACGTCGGCCCCTTTCGCATTCTCGCCAGACGTGGACATGTGGCATATAAATTGGAGTTGCCGCCGCAATTCTCTCACATCCACGACGTCTTCCATGTGTCGCAACTTCGCCGTTGCTTCAAGGAATCTCCGCACCGAGCAGTGGATCATGAATTGCTCGATTTACAAGATGATCTATCTTATAAAGAGCATCCGATCTGCATTCTCGATCAAGCTGAACGTCGGACCCGCCAGAAGACAACCAAGTTCCTTAAAGTGCAGTGGTCGAATCATACAGAAGATGAAGCCACTTGGGAACGCGAGGATCGTCTTCGGGAAGAATACCCCGATCTTTTCCCTTCTACCTCCTGAATTCTCGAGACGAGAATTTATTTTAGAGGAGGAGAATTGTAACACCCCTCTGTAATGAGCAACAGTGATCCATAATGATTATGCTAAGTCACGGTGATTTGCAATGCTTGATCACATTGGATTCATATCTCATTTCAAATTCCACCACAAAATTCAATTCAAATTCAAAGTTAAATTTGAAGTTGCTCAAAAACTACTGGAAAATAGTTCACAATTTAGCAAAAATTCCAAAACAAATAATTGTTCAGGAAAACAACATCACCATCAATGCTAAATGTGGACTAGGGCAATTAAACAGTGCTAAAACAACAATTTAAATGCCATTTCATTTATGAAAAATTCAAATGAATTCAAATGGCCTCCAAACTTTTTGTGACAGTGCACCAATTTCCCTAGTATTTGTTTCTACAAGTTGCACTTTTTTGCAAAGTCATTTGTTAGCTAAAAGAAAATGCAAAAGCTACTGGAAAAAGAAAACAGAAAATAAAAAGGGAAAAAGGCCCTATTCTACTGTGAGTTGGGCCTAAGTGCACAGTGGCATGGCCCAGCCCACCTCGCTCTCTCTCTCCTACCTCCCGCCTCTCTCCTCCCCGTATCGGCCTCGCCGTGGCCGTGCGCGTGCTCGCCGGCCAGCGGGCGACACGACGTCGCTACAGACGCCGCGGGTGGATAAGAACTCCACCGTGGCCTCCCCTTCGTCATCCTCATCCATTCGCTCCCCCTCTCTCGCCCTCTCTCGCTCGAACTCCGTCGCACCCGAGCGCATCCGCCGCCGCACGCCGTCGTCTTCGCGGCCACCGTCGTCCCCATGCCGCGCCACCATGTCCGGCCGCTCCGCCGAGCTCCGCTACGTCGTCCACGCTGACTAACGCAAGCCGGGGACCCCCACCGCATGGATCCAGGCCGTCCTCTTCTTCCTCGGGTCACCGGCGAGCCTCGCCGATTCCGGCCGCGCTGCAGCTCCTAATCTGTCACTGGGCCATCTTGCGCCTCCCCGGTGAGCTCCTCTCCCTTTTCCCTCTCTCCGTTCGCTCGCGTGCGCCTCCTAGCTAGCTCGCTTGCCGTGGCCGAACGCATCGCCACTGACGAGCTCGCCACCATGGCCATAGCCGTGGTCACGCGCGTCCGAGCACGGCGTCTTGCTCTGCGCGCTCCCAGGAGTCCAACGCAGCTAGCCCCGCCGTTTGCCGTGCCCCGCAACGCCGTAGTCAATCTCGCCCGTACGCGCCGCCGCTCGCCGTCGCCGCTCCGGCCGATTCCGGCCACCCCAGCCCGTGCCACCGGTGCCATTCGACACAGCATCGAGTGCACGTTCGAACGGCACCGGCCGAGCTCGAAACGGCCCTCTGTAGCCGTTTTTCGGCGAGTCCCGAGGACGCCGCCGCGTTCTGGCGTCGCCGACGACGAGCCGCCGGCCACCGCCGACGTGGCCGCCATGTGTGACCCCCTGGGTCACTGACCAGTGGGCCCAGGGGCCCCAGTTGACCACGTTGACTGGTCAACAGGCTGACTGGGCAGCACAGTGTCACTGACAGGCGGGCCCCACCCATTTAATTAATGTTTTATAATTAAAACTTAATTAGTTAATTTAAATAGACACTGGCAGTGGGGCCCCACCTGCTAATTAACCTAATTAGTTAATTTTAATCTCTGTTAGTTCACTGTGTCACTGACATGTGGGACCCAGCTGTCAGGTTTGACCTGGAACAGCTGGGGTTGACCACTGACATCATGCTGACGTAGTAAATCCTTTTCTGGTATTTTTCGAATTAGATTTAATTTCCAGGATTTTCAGAAAATGATTTAAATCTTTGAAAATTCGTAAAAAATAAACCGTAGCTCGGATCGAAAAGTTTTTTACATGAAAGTTGATCAGAAAATCGAGACGAATCCGAATATGTGGTCAAAATGCTTGACCATCACTTCTATCTAGATGAACATGGAACCTTCCCCTCCGGTTCAGTATACCGATAACTGCCTAAGGCCGGGAAAATATCCCAGATATTTTCCCGCTTCGCCTGCAACGTGTAGCATTGCATTAGGCCACCCCCAGCACTGCATATTGCCATGCCATGCATTGTGTTGCATTTGTTTGATTTTATTTATTGTTTCTTCCCCTTCTTCTTATCCGATAGCCCTTGAGACCGACGCAGCTCCGGAGTTCGACTACACCGTCAACGACCCCTCTTTCCCCGCATAGCTTCCAGGCAAGCAAACCCCCTTGAACATGCCTATATCACCTATTCTTTCTCCCTCATGCTTGCATTAGAATTGCTACAGTTGTTGTTTCGAAATACCTATTCTGCTGCATAGCCTATTTTTGTAGCTGCTGTTGATACCATTCCTGTTATCCTATATGCATAGTATAGGTTGGATAGCAAACCATCTGTGGCCCCTCATCCTTGTCCTAGTTGCCCCGCTTTGTTACCAGTGCCCCTGTCAATGTGATCGATGGGCTGAGACCGACACATCACCACACACCATCTAGGTTGTATGACTTTGCAGAGCTACCATCGAGTGCCGAGGGTGATACCTCTTATCTCACTCCTGATGTTGCCTCTGTAGTATAGCTAGTCGGGTGTGGGTCAACGAGGGTGATTCCTCTTTCACCACCTCCGATGAAGCTTCTGTCGTGCAACCCCTCAAGTGTGAATCCATCGAGGATGATTCCTCCGGGTTCACCTTGACGGATACATTGAGTAGGAATCCAACGAGGGTGATTCCTCGGATTCCTCCTTGATGTTATGGACACACGGATACCATATGTTTATTTCAGTTACCGTTTAAAGTCGGGTCGGCCCCGAGGGGTACCCGCGAGTGATGTGATGACGGGTTGACCATGAGGGTACCCGCGGTATAAATACGAGGCACGGCCGGGCAGGCAGATTGCCTCAGGAGAGGGAGGAGAGGAATTGGGCCTGGCCCTTGCCGCAAGTCCTCGAGACGGGGCGACGGGACCACAGATCGTGGATCGCTGATTGTCACTACGAGCTTCCAAACACACTAATGGGTTAGGATATGTAATCTGAGTAGGCCTCTGGCCTTTTTGCACTAACCACCACGCGGGAATAGTATGGGCACTCGGCGTCGTATGTATCAGCCGAAGTTCTTCAGACGTCAGCAGATGAGCGGCACGCGCCCGGGTTGGACCGCGAAAGCCTACGTGTGTATACAGGGGCTAGGTCTGCTCCCGGCTGTCCTCGCAATGCGCAGGAGTGCAAAGGGCGATGGGCCCAAGACCCCTGAGCGCTTAGGGTGTAGACCGGTGTGCTGGCCTCTCTGTTGAACCTAGGTAGGGCTACGACGTGTCGATCAGCCGAGGCCGGGTATGGACCCAAACAAGTGTGTCCGGTCAAAGTTAATCGAGCGTGTTGGGTAAGTTGGTGCATCCCTGCAGGGAAGTATATCTATTCGAATAGCCGTGTCCACGGTAACAGGACGCTCGGAAAGTATCCCGATCTACTACAACTAGAACTGGATACTTGTGATCTTTAATACTATGTTAGCTCCGGGATCGCTTTCTCGCAGGGAGTCGAGGAAGGATCTCTGGGCGTTGTTACTACTTGCTTACTACTTTACTATGTGCTAATCTGCACTCTTCTAATGCTGTAAGACCGCTGAAGATGCTAGTCTTCGATAGGCTAGGCATTTCTCTCTATTCTGGCATTTCTGCAGTCTAGTCCACAGATACAGCCTCCCCTTTGATACCGATGCATACTTAGAATATATCTGATGTAAGTCTTGCGAGTACTTTGGATGAGTACTCACGGTTGCTTTGCTTCCCCTTTTCCCCATACCCGGTTGCTGTGACCAGATGACGGAGCCCCGGAGGTAGCTACCCCAGCCGACGACTACTACTACCCTACTGGTGGAGCCTACTACTACGTGGAGACCGATGACCAGGAGTAGATAGGAGGCACCCAGGCAGGAGGCCTGCGCCTTTTCGTTCCAGTGTCGTTGTTTTGCCCAGCCTTCTTAAGGCATATATGTTTAACTTTTATGTCTGTACTTAGATATCTGATGCTTCCGATGATGCTTGTATGACTCGAGCTTATGTATTCGAGCCCTCGAGGCCCCTGGCTTGTAATATAAAGCGTGTATGACTTTTATTTGTGTTTAGAGTTGTGTTGTGATATCTTCAAGTGAGTCCTTAGGCTTGATCGTGTGCATTTGTGTGTATGATTAGCGCACGATTAAGTCGGGGGCGTCACAAGGTGTTTCGCCGTCGGAGCCGGACCCGTCGTCGTCGTCGGAGGAATCGGAGATGACGATGTAGCCCTGCAAGCGCCGGACGACGCGGTCCTGGTTGCGGTTGAGCTTGGCCACCCTCGCCGCCTCCGCCGCCTCCCGCTCGGACTGCTCAATGCCGGGCCAGAGCTGCTTGGCGTTGATCCTCCGGAGCCGCTGAGCGTCCGTCTCCGCCGTGGTAAGTGACCGACGGTACACCCACTGGAGGAGACGCTCCACCTCGTCGGGCACTGGCATCACGCGGCGGCGGCGGACGGACTGCACATCCGCGTCGGACACGACGCCCATCTCACGTGCCCTCTGCCTCTCGCGGCGGGCGGCGCGTGCCTCCGACTCCGAAGTCTGCATCCACGGCGCCGGCGGAGCGGGCACTAGAACCCACCGCTGCCCGTGCGGAGTAGCGGCCGGAGGTGGAGGAGGTCGTCGGGCGGGCGGCGCTGATTGGGCTACCCTCGCAGACCCACGCGTGGGGCGGGAAGGGCCGGCGTCGGCGTCGACGCTGCGGTGACGAGCGACAGGTGCCATCGCACCTGACCCGGAGTTGCTGCCCATATCGACCCGCGAACGCTCGAGCGCGATACGGAACGCCAGCTCGTACTCGTCTCCGGAGCTGCCATCGGAGTGGCTGCCAGTGCTGGACATGGTCGTCGGCGGTAGGGATTGCACGGATTGGGAAAGGGGAGTGTCGCCGGTGCTAGGGATTAGACGGATTGGGGAAAGAAGAGGATCGGAGCGGAGTGAAGTGAGCTAGGGTTTGCTCCGGAGGGGGATTTTATGGGGTCAGGGTGGGCCAGAGGTGGGCCAAGCGGACGCGCCCGGGCGCGCCCGGGCCGCCTCATATCCGCCCTAGATTTGGGCTGGATATCAGGGGTGCCGGTCAGCCCGGGCGTTTGAGGCCCGTTTGAGGAGCCCGTCTGGGTCGAAATTTCGTGACCGGTCAGTGACAAGGCGACCCGCCCAGGCATATGAGGTGGATTTTAGGCGCCCGACTGTAGATGCTCTTAGTTTCTAGCCCGCTTATCTTCTCTCTCTTCCAACCCAGCACAAATATACTATTTTAAGTCTTATAGCCCGCCTACGTCACCTTAGAGCAACTCCAACGCGTCGACCCAAACGGACGCGCGCTTTGTCCGCTTTTTGTCCGTTTGGGTCGGCCGCCCGCTCGGCGTCCGCCCTCTTTTGCGTTTGGGTCGGCAGTGCGCCCAACACGCAGACCCATTTTCGCCCTCGCGGCCGGCTTGCCATGGTTTTTCAAACACAATTCAAACAAAATACAAACATTTTACATAGTTTCACAACCAAAGAAATATTTCATAGTTCACAAGCCAAATAAAAATTAAATTGTTTCAATTACATTTAAAAAAAAGATACATCTATTGGTTACCAACGTGAGCCCACATATGCTCAACCAAATCATCTTGCAGCTGAATGTGAGTTTGCCAATCACACATTTGATGATGAAATTGGGTGAACTGTGCAAACGTTGCCGCTCCTCCATGCTCAGGCACAACATTGTCATGCTGAAACTGAAACCCTTGGTCGTAGATACGTTCCGGGCGCTCATCATCTACGATCATATTGTGCATGATCACACAAGCAGTCATCACCTCCCACAACTTCTGAGTGCTCCAAGTTCTAGCAGGATACCGGACGATGCCCCATCTAGATTGAAGAACACCAAAGGCACGCTCCACATCCTTCCTAGCACTCTCTTGCTCTTGTGCAAATTTCCTCCTCTTCTCTCCTACAGGGTTGGATATTGTTTTGACAAAAGTAGTCCATTGAGGATAGATACCGTCAGCTAGGTAGTATCCTTTGTTGTAATTGTGTACCAACACAGCAGCCACCATCTCCTCATCGTCGGATGAAGAATCATTCGAGTCGCAAAGGAAATTGTGGAAAAAAAACTCGTCGGCCGGGTCCATTTGTACCTTGCGGGCAAACCGTCGAACAGCTTGCGGGCGTCGTCGAAGAAGCAGCCCCGCGAAGAGACGCGTGCCTCCCCTAGACCAAGTAGCTGGCCTGGCGGCGTCCGGCGAGCGTGGCGGCGTCAGACGAGCGTGCCGGCGTTGTCGAAGGAGCTGGCCGGGGGCGCGGGGGGCGAGGTGGTGCTCGCGCTGACGTCTGGGGGGAAGTTGCGCTGACCCGGCGGCGAGGCGGTGGTGGCGGCGATGTGGGAAGGTGGCGTGCTGCGGGGGAGGTATGTGGGTGCGGGCTGCTGGCGAGGGCACCGGAACTGGGTGGCGGCGGCGGTGGGGTGGGGCGGCCGGGGCTTGCTGTCGACGGGAGGAAGAGAATGGAGTATGTGCCACCGACTGACGGGCCAAGGGGAGGAGTAGGCGGACGTCGCGCGCGTCCGTTTTGTGTCCGCGTCGAGGCCCAAATTTGAACCGGCAATAGGTCGGCAGGCGGACGAAAAGCAGACACGCATTCATTTGGATCCACGCGTTGAGCCGACTTTTGTGTCCGTTTTGACCCAAACGGACACGCACCGATGAAATGGGTCGGCGTGTTGGAGTTGCTCTTGTTGTACTTGCTCGGCCCCCTCCACCGGAGTACGTAGAGTACTTCTTTGTTGAGCGAAAAGCAAAGCTAGCAACCGATGAGAGCAAGTTGACACGAACAAACCAGATGGGCGTTCCGCAAGCTGCAATGATGTGCCTCGGGGCGGAACAGAACATGATCGCCTGTTTCTGCACGCAAAGCCTTGTCGGCGAGGACGGTCCGTCGCGTGCACAAGCAAGCAAAGCGAGAGGACGGGAAGTTCCCATCTTGGGCTTTTTATACGGTTGCAACTGCGCTTTGACTAACTGCTATGATGGGCTCTTGTTTTTTTCTTAACGGCACGGCATTATGTTGGGCTCTTCATCAGTGTCTGTTTTCTTGAGAATAATATAGTAATAGTTTGGCACTTGCAGTACAAGGGGGTAAACTGTGACTCCAGGCCTCGAGGCCGATGCAGATAGCAGTACGTAGTAACTTTCATAATTTAAACCACTGTCCCAGGGCCATCTTCCGGGAGTAGTACAAATCTCTTGCTTTGTGTCAGTTCGTTTTTTCGGAGAGTCTATCCTCGTGCAGTCAAGCCTCTTGGAAATTTATAGTAGCAGCTACTATATGCTAGTATAAATGTTCTATCATTGGCCGCACAAGACGTGCGGACAGCGACACAGACCAACCCCACTTGCAAAAATGACACTCTGGATGGATATTCCAACCAGCTATATTTTTCTTTCCAGGGGTAGATATTCCAACCAGCTGGTCAGCACCTATTCAACATCCGGAGGGCCGCGCCAACAACCCAAAAATCCGGAGAGCAGCCTCAGAATGGGGTCCAGCTAAGCTAAGAGTATCTACAGTCTACCCCTAAAAAAAAAAGAGTATCTACGGTCGGACTTTAGACAATTCCGTTCGCTAAAGGTCCGACACATCCGTGAACAGTAACCGGTCAATTTTCATATCTGCTCCTTCACAATCGGATGCATCATTATCAAATTTATACAATTACATCCAACATAAACCTAGTCTAAATCTTCGACGACGCTCGTTCGCCTCCAAGTCCATGTTCCCGTCTGTGTCTGTGTCCATGTGTCCTTGTCCAACGGCCGTGAGACCCACAAAGTGAAGGTCCGGTCGCCGGCGAGGTAGAGTAGGACAAGGCGCCACTATCTCTCATGCCCTACTCTTCCTCGTCGAAGTCTGTGGCCTCGACGTCGCCGATCAAGGTGAGGTCCACGATAGACCCCTCTTTGTCGGAGCCCGACACCTCGACGACTTGGCTGTTGCGCCATCGGTTACCGGTCACCCGTACCGGCTCCGCGACGGTGTGGGACTTCGCATCCACGGCCTCGGCCGCGAGGGCTGCAGCGGCATCTCGTGCCCTCTGACTAGCATGGCACGCACGCTGCGCCATATAAGAGGGCGGGCCGGGACAATGCATGTCGTTGTTTACCTCCGACTCAGAGCCCAACGACGCGGGTAAGATGCGCCACCGGAGGGGTTCGCCGTCGCCCGACGTTGGGGCGCCAGACAGACCGCACCACGTCCGGCCAGGCAGCGGTGATGCGCCTCCAGCCGTATCCAAGCGCCATTCGGCCGGGTGCAATGGATTCCCGTCGGATCGAGTCTGACCGCGGTCGGGCGGACTCCTCCCGGGAGCGACGGCGAGCCGTGCAGACGACTGTCTCCTTCTTGGGCCCACATAGGATGAGGTCCCAGTCCACAGATCGGGAGAGCTCGGAGTCGGATCCGTTGCACGTCATGTCGGAGATCGCCGGAAGGGAGCTTGGGGGCGGAGTGAAGTGGAGTGGCTAGGGTTTGGTCCGAGATGCGGATGAGGACGAATATATGAGGGGTCAGGGTAGGCCAGCGTGGGCCGGATCTGACGTGGTGGACGCGCCCGGGCCTCCCCATATTTGGGATGGATATGAGGGGTGTCGGTTAGCCCGGATGTATAGGTGACGGGTTGAACCCAACTCCTAGTTGGCACCCTCAACACCAGTTATAGTATGTTTCACAAACCGGCGCACACCACCCTCCGTCCTGGGTTCGACCAATTTACTTTCCTTTTTCTTGTTTTAAACTTTTAAAAATAGGTGTGTGAAGTGAGATTTGAACTCTTGACCACTTGGTTTAGTTCCAACCGCTGTAACCAACTAGAAAAGCTCACTTGTTGTGTGTGACAGCCCGAGACCGATTCTCCAGATGCCTTCCATGTTTTTCGAGTTAGCCGCGTTAATTATTTGTTTGTTGCATTCATCATGGCATCATTTGCATTGCATCGGCACTCTGTTGCTGTCTTTTTCCAAAACTTGCATCCGTTCATAGTTGCCGCTTCTCCCCGTTGCCTTCGTTGTCCGCCCCGAGACCAACCACACACTTGCATGCGCCCGCGGCAACGTTAAATAATTATTTTCTAAGTGGGAATAAAACGTTCTCGGAATGGGGTGAAAGTTGGCGTGTGGTCTTGTTATATTTTAGGTAGACCGCCTGCCAAATTTCGTCACATTCGGAGGTCGTTTGATACCCCAACCGTAAACTATAGCGGCACTATAGCCGGTTTATTTGTCGGACGTTTTTTATAAATAAAACTGTCACCGGGCTGCCATCTTCCCTCTCATTCTTAGCCTAGCCCATCTACACAGCCCATCAGACCCACCTAACCTACCCCTCGACCGGAGCCGTCGGATCGCAATCGGAGGGCTCCGAAACCCCTCAAAACCCCCACTCCTCTAGCTCCCTACCTATAAAAGGAAGAGCAAGCCCTCCAAATCTGGAAACCCTACCCCCTGCCTCGTTTTTCGCGCGCCCCTATCACCAGCCGCCGCCACCTCCCACCTTCTCCACGTTTTCCGGCGCCAGCCAGTCACCTCCAGCCACTTGGCGCCGCCGCAGCCGCCGCTCTCGGCCAGTCGCAGCCTGCCACGTCGCCCTCAAACCCCCCCCCACCAGCCGCCGTGGCCCGCCAGGCCCAGATCTGGCCCGCGCCAGCCCGTACGCCGCCGAACCGCGCCGCCCTCGGCCCCGAGCTCCAGATCGGGAGAGGAGCTCCCGATCCAGATCCGCACCGCCCGGTGCCCAACCCCGCCACCTCGCCACCAGAGCTCCAGCGAGCCCCGTCGCCGGCGACCAGGGCCCCCTCGACCCCGCGCCCCTGCTCCCCTCTCGTTTCCTTCTTCCTTTCTTTCCCTTTCCTCTCACGATCCCTCTCTCTCTCTCCTGTCTTTCACAGGAAGCCACCGGCCATGGCCCCAAGGTTGCCGCCTCGGAGTTCGCCGTCCGCCGCCGTTCTTCAGCGGATTCGGCCGGCCCTCGCGAGATCTGCCTGTCCCGGGCTTCCTCCGGCCACCTCCAGCGCCACTTCAGCCTCTGTTCCAGCAAGCCGCCGGCGCCGCCCCTGCTCGTCCCGCTCCCCCAGCAACTCATGCGAGCGCCCGCGTTGACCCCGTCTGCGTGGGCTGCTTCTGCCGCCAAGGCCGCAGCCTCGCTTGGGCCTCCTCTCCTGCAGCCCCAAGGCCCAGCCGCTTCTTCGCATCCGACCTGATGGCCCGATGTGAGCACCGACCCAAACCATCGCCCAGGCGCCATTTTGCTTTGTTGCGCCCACCTATGCATTGTCAACCTGATTGCAGATTCAGCCCGTGTAGTGTTTTCTTTAGGCTGTGCGATTTTGCTAATTTCCACTGCATTGCATATTTACAGAAAATGCCCATGTTTAAACAAAGCTAATAATTAAATGTCCATGCATCAAAATTAAACAAACTTTATATGTAAAATGCTTAGGATTTCATGTAGTTTCATAATATGCAACTTTCATCCATGTTAAAAATGTTTAAAATTGTTGTTTGCATTAAAATTGCTAAATGACATGCTAAAATGGTTTATTTCATAACTAATTAATCGTAGCTCCGAATTAAATAAACTTTATATGTAAATGGTCTAGAAAAATGTGTAGATTAACATGGTGCACTTACTTTTGCTGTTAAACAACTTTAAAATTGTGTTTAGATCAGAACAGTACTAAATTCGAAAATTGCATGTGGGGAATTTTCGGCATTGTTATGTGTTGTTTCCGGCCTCATTTAAATTGCATTGATAGGTAGATTATATATGTTTCACCTCTTGCCATATTAACCAACATTTAATCTTGTCATGTGCATAAACGGGATTGAACTAAATAATTGTTGTGAAGCTTTCGTCAATATGCAACTCGTTGCATATTGATCTTCACTTAATGTGTAGTATTTGATTGTTGCACCTTGCCATGCCATGACTCATTTAACCAGACATGCATCATACTTGGTTGTGCATCATGCCATGATTATGTTTGTGTGTTTACCATGTTGTCTGCTTCTTTCCGGTTGTGCTTCTTCTCGATAGTCCGGATACGTTGCGAAGTGTGAGGATTCCTTCGACTACGTTCCGTTCGACTACTTCATGGATTCGGTCTTCTTCCTAGCGGGATTTCAGGCAAGATGACCATTACCTTGGATACCACTACTATCTTTGCTTGCTAGCTGTCTCGATGCTATCGCTATGTCACGCTACCTATCACTTGTTTGCCAGCCTCCCAAAATGCCATGATACAGCCTCTAACCTCCACTACCCAGCAAACCGTTGTTTGGCTATGTTACTGCTTTGCTCAGCCCCTCTTATAGCGTTGCTAGTTGCAGGTGCAGTTGTAGTTTGTTCCATGTTGGGACATGGATATCATGGGATATCACAATATCTCTTATTTAATTAATGCATCTATATACTTGGTAAAGGGTGGAAGGCTCGGCCTTTTGCTTGGTGTTTTGTTCCACTCTTGCCGCCCTAGTTTCCGTAATACCGGTGTTATGTTCCATGATGAGCGCTTCTAACACATGTGGGGTATTATGGGCCCCCCCTGATCATTCGTTTTAGGATAAGACTTCTCCAGCAAGGCCCAACATTGGTACTCCATTTGCCTAATAACTACTAAAATTTGCATAGGGACTTTCCGGACCCCGAGGATAATTAATCAACAACCCGGGCCAGTGCTCCTCATGAGTGTTGGTCCAAAACTAGAGCACTGTGCGGGGCCGCCCCTAGGCAACTTGGGGTCTTTGGTACCTATACGCGTAGCTTATCCGGTCGTGGCCTGAGAACAAGATACGCGCGGCTCCTATCGGGGCGTCGGCACGCCGGGAGGTCTTGCTGGTTTAGTTTTACCTTTTACGAGTGGCTTGTCCACCAGGATTCCTTATCGTAAGCATCGTGTTATCATGGTGTGAGGATGTTCCATCGGATGCGTGTGGTAATTTATAATGGACTACTTGGAGCACCCCTGCAGGGTTAAATCTTTCGAAGAGCCGTGCCCGCGGTTATGTGGCGACTTAGAAATTTATAACCCCCGGTTGTAGAGAACTTGACACTAAATTTAATTAAAATACACCAACCGTGTGCGTAACCGTGATCGTCTCTTCTTGTGAGGTTTGAACCAAGAAGTGAACACGGTGGGGTTATGTTTGACTCATAAGTAGGTGTTCAGGATCACTTCTTGATCACTATTAGTTTGCGACCGTTATGCGTAGTTACTCTTCTTATTCTTGTACTCGTAAATTAGCCACCATACAATGCTTAGTGCTGCTGCAATCTCACCACTTAAGCATTCCATACCCATTAAGCTTTGTTAGTCTTGATACCCATGGTAATGGGATTGCTGAGTCATCGTGGCTCACAGTTTACTACAACAACAGGTGCAGGTACAGGTAAATCGATGATTTGACATGAGCGCGATGCATATT
The DNA here is from genome assembly GCA_039707655.1 of Elymus sibiricus. NCBI lineage: Eukaryota > Viridiplantae > Streptophyta > Magnoliopsida > Poales > Poaceae > Elymus > Elymus sibiricus. Next base: position 191,512,493 of record CM077676.1, on the reverse strand, counting down.
TGCTTTTGGAGTTCTTCTTCTGCTTCTTCTTCTTCTTCGATCATAGGATGGGTTCCCGGTTGGCAGCCTGGGATTAGCAGGGCGGATGTCGATCTTCTTTTTCGTTTGATTTCATCCGTAGTCGGATCCTGCTCTTCTGTATGATGATTGCTATGTATTGATGTATTGATGTATTCATGCTGTAGCTTGTGGCGAGTGTAAGCCTTTATCTGGTATTCTCATCTATTCAGTACATGGTATGTTGTAATGATATCCACCTTGCGAAGCGTCTTCGATATGCGCTTCTATCCTTAGTGGAGCTTTCAAGTTCCTTGAGGATAGGACCGCATATTGGGCGTGACAAGTTGGTATCAGAGCCTCGACCGACCATAGGATCCCCCTTGATTGATCGAACCGTTGGCGAGTCTAGAAAAGAAAAACTATTTTGAGTCTAGTTATATATCGGAGAGTAGGAATTCTTTTTACTCCTTATCCCCTTCGTCGCTCTGGTGAGGAATTGTGACGTAGGTGTTTTGATTCTACTACTCTTCTCACTCAAAAAAATTTAGGATCACGCGGGTATTTTCGGAATCGTTGCGATATCGGTGTGACAGAATTCTGTTCTTGGTGCCTCCTGACCGTATGGATTGGACCCGGGGAGTTGAGCTCCAAGGGATTCTTGTCACATTCGCTATCGTTCCAGTTCCTAAATACCAGAGGACGCCGACATCGAAACGCTTCTATACTTTTTGTGGTGGCAAATAGTGCCGTGACTTTTCCCCAGTACTGGAGGAGATAGCTCGGATGATCCACCATGACAAGTATCGCAGTGTTTTCGAAGGTCTGAGGTGGACGAATTTGCGAAGTTTCTCGGTTGTGTGTTAAGGGTTGCGGATGCAGTTGCAGCTGATTAGGTTGTTGTTTGCTATGAGTAGGTTCCTGGACCCGCAACCTGGTCGCATAACCAAGAAGTTTCGGGAGTTCTTAGGTGGAAATTCAAGTAGTTACCTAGGATATCTTTCCGACAGATGCATGATATGAGATTGGGGTTTGACGTCTAGTGGTCCGCCTGCTCACGGTCGTTTTTACAGCGGTGCACGTTGCATCTTAAAGAATCCTTGTAGCTTCGCTACGATTCGGGGACGCTTCGTAGTCTTGTACACTACCTTGTATGGATGGCCACTGTAAGATCGAGCCCGTGTGGGCCCCACCACAAAAATTTCAGATGAAATCTTTATCATATGTTTGTTTCGGCTTATTCTGCAAGCCAAATCCTTTGTTTTGTTTTGAGTTGCGGTATTCGAGTTGCTTTGAAGTCACGTGTGAATTCCATATCTTTCCTAAGCGGTGTTCTCATATTTCTATGTGAATACTAATCCTTTTGATCGATCGAGATTGTCATGACAATTCTTTTCAACCGGTGTGCTTTTTCTTCAAGTTAATCCAATCCTTTCAATATTTGCAAGATCAATTCTCAGTTTTCTCAACGGTGTTCGTTTCACCCGTCCCAAGTTGTCTTTATTTTTTCCACCCTCCCACCCTTTTCTTCGCGGAGTCAAAATTCTCAAATCAAGCATCCATTTTATTCATGAGAAGTCTCTCCATTCTTTTCCTTCAATGTTCTTCTCTGGTGATTTCTCGTGAAGATGCTCAGGAGATACAAGTTCATCATTCTTCGTTCTCGTTTTCTTCTCCGGTGGATTTAATTCAAGCTTTCGGTGTTGATCATTTCCCTTTCATTAATTCAAATATTTTCCCATGTTGGAAGTTCTTATCCAAGAATCTCGTGGATATTCACCTCTCTCTGTTTCTTCTCCGGAGTGCTGAAGATATCTTAGAAGATTCGTGTTTCCATTCAAGACCCGTTCGTTCTATTTTGAGGTTTTTATTTCATTCAAGCCATTTAAATCTAACCGGTGCAATCTCTCTTTCAAGCAATCATTTCCAACGGTGTTTCTTTTGAGTGGGCCCATAACCCACAGATCCTTTCCCAGGATCTTACCTGGCTCTTCTATTTTTCCCGGAGTTATTCTCAAATTCTTTCAAGTGTGACGTAAGAATGAATTTTCATCAGTCAATTGTCTTCTTCGAGATTTCCTTCAAATCATTTCATTTCGATCCCAATCTTACTCTTTTCATTATTCCGGAGTATCTCACAAATTCTTCATGGCGGTTCTCGTCGTCATTCTCATCATTTGAAGACCGAAGAAGAGTTTCTCGTAAATCGTATCCGTTCTCTTGAAGATTCATGGTGCAAGCTTGTTGCTATCCTCTCAAATTGTTCTGATCGTGAGAAATCATTTTCATACCCATCTGAAGGATTTCAGGAGTTGTTTTCATTTTGATTCTCCGAAGGCCATCATTTCAGAAGATTTATTAGTTCTCATCTTCCACCTCTCCTTCTCCAATTCTTCCGGTGCATCGTTGAAAGTATCCTCTAATCAGCTCGGGATCTCTTCGTTCTCTTGTATCTAAATTTCCTCAAGTATCTTCGTGCGTTTTCTAATTCTTCACGGTGACTCCTTCTCTTTTCTTCGGTCATTGTCATTTCTTACGGTGGTTCGTTTAAGATTCCTCTTCCTTTGTTATCATATCAATTCATTCGTTTTTTTAAATCCTACCGGTGTTTCCTCGAAGACTTCGTCAAGTTGACGCTATATCTCTCTTCAATCTTTTCAAGAAGAATAAGTGGCATGCCAAATCCATTGCTTGTCATCAATCTAATTTGTTGAAGGATAGACAGATCATAATTCTTATTCTTATTCCATCAAGGTGATTTAATTCCTTCTTCCGGAGTTCGTTCATGATATCAATTTCTCGGTTCTAAGTTGTTCATCTTTCTTTCCGGGGTTCCAAGTTTTCTCGTATGTCTCGTCACGAAGCTCCATCTAAAATCATTGCGAGGCTTCATCTTGTTCTTTTCAATTATTCTTTTGTTTTGATCATTTTGTTATCTATCTGGAGTCCTTTGAGAGTTTCTTCGTGGTGGTTCGTTAAGGATTTAATTCATTCTCGAAGTGTTCGTTAAGATTCTTGTTGGAGCTCAAGTATTCTTCTTCTTGCATTTTGAAGTGCAATTAATTCTCCATTGTCTTTGGGAGGTGTTGTTTCGCATCTTTTCATTCCTCTCAAGCAAATTCTTTCCTCTAGTGGCAAGTTTTCACCTCATAATGTTGAGATGTTTCCATAAGCCCACAACTAGCTTATTCTTTTCGTTGTTGATTTTCCAACAACTCCGTTCAATCCTTCTTGTGAGGATGCTTTTCAAAATTCAATTGTGGGAGAAGTTGTCATTTTCTTCTCCGTTCTTTTCTTTCCAACGATCTAGCTTCTATTCTTTTGTTCCGGAGGCATTGTGGTGTTTCTCTGTTCGACCCATTATCTCATTTCGCCAAGATCATGTTCTTTCCTTGCTTATCCATTTTACCGGAGTGTTGTGCCCTCTTTTCAAGTCCTTTTCTTCTTATCAAGCTTTGCTTCTCTTTTCTACCGAAGTGCTGACCAAATTCTTTTTTGTTCTCATTCCTTATCTATCTCGTTTCAACCAGAGTGTTTTCGAATTCTTGCTTGTTTCTCAAGCCATTCTTCAACTCTTTGCAAACTTCGAGGTTTGTTGGTTTCACTCGTTTGTCCAAGAAGCAACTTTGTTTTACCTCTTCCTTTTTCCTCTTCCTCTTCTCATCCTTAGATCTCGGGGCGAGATCTCTTGTAAGTGGGGGAGTGTTGTGACAGCCCGAGACCGATGCTCCAGATGCCTTCCATGTTTTTCGAGTTAGCCGCGTTAATTATTTGTTTGTTGCATTCATCATGGCATCATTTGCATTGCATCGGCACTCCGTTGCTATCTTTTTCCAAAACTTGCAGCCGTTCATAGTTGCTGCTTCTCCCCGTTGCCTTCGTTGTCCGCCCCGAGACCAACCACACACTTGCATGCGCCCGCGGCAACGTTAAATAATTATTTTCTAAGTGGGAATAAAACGTTCTCGGAATGGGGTGAAAGTTGGCGTGTGGTCTTGTTATATTTTAGGTAGACCGCCTGCCAAATTTCGTCACATTCGGAGGTCGTTTGATACCCCAACCGTAAACTATAGCGGCACTATAGCCGGTTTATTTGTCAGACGTTTTTTATAAATAAAACTGTCACCGGGCTGCCATCTTCCCTCTCATTCTTAGCCTAGCCCATCTACACAGCCCATCAGACCCACCTAACCTACCCCTCGACCGGAGCCGTCGGATCGCGAACGGAGGGCTCCGAAACCCCTCAAAACCCCCCTCCTCTAGCTCCCTGCCTATAAAAGGAAGAGCAAGCCCTCCAAATCTGGAAACCCTACCCCCTGCCTCGTTTTCCACGCGCCCCTATCACCAGCCGCCGCCACCTCCCACCTTCTCCACATTTTCCGGCGCCACCCAGTCACCTCCAGCCACTTGGCGCCGTCGCAGCTGCCACTCTCGGCCAGTCGCGGCCAGCCACGTCGCCCTCAACCCCCCCCCCACCAGCCGTTGCGGCCCGCCAGGCCCAGATCTGGCCCACACCAGCCCGTACGCCGCCGAACCGCGCCACCCTCGGCCCCGGGCTCCAGATTGGCAGAGGAGCTCCCGATCTAGAGCCGCACCGCCTGGTGCCCGACCCCGCCACCTCACCACCAGAGCTCCGGCGAGCCCCGTCGCCGGCGACCAGGGCCCCCTCGACCCCGCGCCCCTGCTCCCCTCTCGTTTCCTTCTTCCTTTCTTTCCCTTTCCTCTCACGATCCCTCTCTCTCTCCTGTCTTTCACAGGAAGCCACCGGCCATGGCCCCAAGGTTGCCGCCTCAGAGTTCGCCGTCCGCCGCCGTTCTTCAGCAGATCTGGCCGGCCCTCGCCAGATCTTCCTGTCCCGGGCTTCCTCCGGCCACCTCCAGCGCCACTGCAGCCTCTGCTCCAGCAAGCCGCCGGCGCCGCCCCTGCTCGTCTCGCTCCCCCAGCAACTCATGTGAGCGCCCGCGTTGACCCCGTCTGCGTGGGCTTCTTCTGCCGCCAAGGCCGCAGCCTCGCCTGGGCCTCCTCTCCTGCAGCGCCAAGGCCCAGCCGCTTCTCCGCTTCCGGCCTGATGGCCCGATGTGAGCACCGACCCAAACCCTCGCCCAGGCGCCATTTTTCTTTGTTGCGCCCACCTATGCATTGTCAGCCTGATTGCAGATTCAGCCCGTGTAGTGTTTTCTTTAGGCTGTGCGATTTTGCTAATTTCCACTGCATTGCATATTTACAGAAAATGCCCATGTTTAAAAAAAGCTAATAATTAAATGTCCATGCATCAAAATTAAACAAACTTTATATGTAAAATGCTTAGAATTTCATGTAGTTTCATAATATGCAACTTTCATCCATGTTTAAAATGTTTAAAATTGTTGTTTGCATTAAAATTGCTAAATGACATGCTAAAATGGTTTATTTCATAACTAATTAACCGTAGCTCCGAATTAAATAAACTTTATATGTAAATGGTCTAGAAAAATGTGTAGATTAACATGGTGCAGTTACTTTTGCTGTTAAACAACTTTAAAATTGTGTTTAGATTAGAACAGTACTAAATTCGAAAATTGCATGTGGGGAATTTCCGGAATTGTTAGGTGTTGTTTCCGGCCTCATTTAAATTGCATTGATAGGTAGATTATATATGCTTCACCTCTTGCCATGTTAACCAAAATTTAATCTTGTCATGTGCATAAACGGGATTGAACTAAATAATTGTTGTGAAACTTTCGTCAATATGCAACTTGTTGCATATTGATCTTCACTGAATGTGTAGTATTTGATTGTTGCACCTTGCCATGCCATGACTCATTTAACCGGACATGCATCATATTTGGTTGTGCATCATGCCTCGATTATGTTTTTGTGTTTATCATGTTGTCTGCTTCTTTTCGGTTGTGCTTCTTCTCGATAGTCCGGATACGTTGCGAAGTGTGAGGATTCGTTCGACTACGTTCCGTTCGACTACTTCATGGATTCGGTCTTCTTTCTAGCGGGATTTCAGGCAAGATGACCATTACCTTGGATACCACTACTATCTTTGCTTGCTAGCTGTCTCGATGCTATCGCTATGTCTCGCTACATATCATTTGTTTGTCAGCCTCCCAAAATGCCATGATACAGCCTCTAACCTCCACTACCCAGCAAACCGTTGTTTGGCTATGTTACCGCTTTGCTCAGCCCCTCTTATAGCGTTGCTAGTTGCAGGTGCAGTTGCAGTTTGTTTCATGTTGGGACATGGATAACATGGGATATCACAATATCTCTTATTTAATTAATGCATCTATATACTTGGTAAAGGGTGGAAGGCTCGGCCTTTTGCTTGATATTTTGTTCCACTCTTGCCGTCCTAGTTTCCGTAATATCGGTGTTATGTTCCATGATGAGCGCTTCTAACACATGTGGGGTATTATGGGGCCCCCTGATCATTCGTTTTAGGATAAGACTTCTCCAGCAAGGCCCAACATTGTTACTCCATTTGCCTAATAACAACTAAAATTTGCACAGGGATTTTCCGGACCCCGAGGATAATTAATCAACAATCCGGGCCAGTGCTCCTCATGAGTGTTGGTCCAAAACTAGAGCACTGTGCGGGGCCGCCCCTAGGCAACTTGGGTTCTTTGGTACCTATACGCGTAGCTTATCCGGTCGTGGCCTGAGAACGAGATACGCGCGGCTCCTATCGGGGCGTCGGCACGCCGGGAGGTCTTGCTGGTTTAGTTTTACCTTTTAAGAGTGGCTTGTCCACCGGGATTCCTTATCGTAAGCATCGTGTTATCATGGTGTGAAGATGTTCCATCGGATGCGTGTGGTAATTTATAATGGATTACTTGGAGCACCCCTGCAGGGTTAAATCTTTCGGAGAGCCGTGCCCGCGGTTATGTGGCGACTTGGAAATTTATAACCTCCGGTTGTAGAGAACTTGACACTAAATTTAATTAAAATACACCAACCGTGTGCGTAACCGTGATCGTCTCTTCTTGTGAGGTTTGAACCAAGAAGTGCACACGGTGGGGTTATGTTTGACTCGTAAGTAGGTGTTTAGGATCACTTCTTGATCACTATTAGTTTGCGACCGTTATGCGTAGTTACTCTTCTTATTCTTGTACTCGTAAATTAGCCACCATACAATGCTTAGTGCTGCTGCAACCTCATCACTTAAGCATTCCATACCCATTAAGCTTTGTTAGTCTTGATACCCATGGTAATGGGATTGCTGAGTCCTCGTGGCTCACAGTTTACTACAACAACAGGTGTAGGTACAGGTAAATCGATGATTTGACATGAGCGCGATGCATGTTTGCTTTTGGAGTTCTTCTTCTGCTTCTTTTTCTTCATCGATCATAGGATGGGTTCCTGGTTGACAGCCTGGGATTAGCAGGGTGGATGTCGTTCTTCTTTTTCGTTTGATTTCATCCGTAATCGGATCCTGCTCTTCTGTATGATGATTTCTATGTATTGATGTATTGATGTATTCATGTTCTAGCTTGTGGCGAGTGTAAGCATTTATCTGGTATTCTCATCTATTCAGTACGTGATATGTGGTAATGATATCCACCTTGCGAAGCGTCTTCGATATGCGCTTCTATCCTTAGTAGAGCTTTCGAGTTCTTGAGGATAGGACCGCATATGGGCGTGACATTGTGCTTAGTTAACTTTTTTTCTTCTAGTTGTCCGTCTTCTATGTCTGGTTTCCTTCTTTTTTACATTTTGTTTGGCCCTTTTTTCCTTTTGTTTTGTTATTTATTTTTCTTTTAGTTTTTTTATTTTCTTTTCCATTTGCTTAAATTTGCAAACTGTTTAAAATCGTGAATTTTTTAAATTCGTGTTTTGTTTTTCAAATCCATGAATATTTTCTTAAATTTGCAAAAAAAATCAAATACATAAACTTTTTTAATCCTAGAACATTTTTTAAAACATATGAATGTTTTTCAATTTTGCAAACATTTTTCAAATTCGTGTTTTTTTGTCAAATTCGTGAATTTCTTTTCAAATTGATGAACGTTCTTAAAATTCATGATTTTTTTTGCGTCAAATTCTTGTTTTTTTCAAATCGGTGAACTCTTTGAAAATTCGTGAACCTTTTTGTCAGATTATTGAATTTTTTCAAATCGATGAACTTTTTTAAAATTCATGTATTGTTCTTCGAAATCCATGATTTTTTTTAATTTCAAGAACTTTTTTTAAGCTCACAAACTTTTCTTTAATCCATGAATATTTTTGAATTTTTAAAACCGACAACTTGTTTTTTAGTTAACAAAACACTAGCAGAAAAGAAACCAAGAAAATACAGTGAGCAAACAAAAGAAAATGTCGAGATACTTGCAACTGATGACCACAAGCGATCAATGCGAAGCGAAGGAGTTAGATACTTGGCTGCGGCCCAAGGCGGGCGTGAGCGCCAACTTTTCTTTCACACGCTTAAGGTGCCAAGGAAGAGGTTTATGGTTTAAGATGCCCGGCTGGGTTACGTTGTGACAGGTCAGTGACCGTCTGTCCGCCAGGACCCGCCAGGACGTATAGTGGGGTTTGAGAAGCCCAGCTATAGATGATCTAACCTGAGATAAAAAAAAATTATTAATACCGAGCCTTTGCAAAGAGCGAGCTAGTGGTGTGCTGTCCACAGCCACGACTAAATAACCCGTTGTAGAAACTAGAAAGGTGTATGTGCATAGTTCTAGAGGAGCTATAGATGGTGACCCATCAACTCGCATTATCGGGCATTAAATTTTGAAAATGTTAAATCCGTTCGATTTTTACATTTTTGATAGACTAAAGGGAGTGCTGTTACTGAATTAGAGAGATACAGCACGTGATTTCAGCAGATTGATCACACGGGAACGGATCACAAATGGCTCCTTGTTATCTTCTTGCATCTGACTCGTATCCGAGGACTTGACTCGTTGTGAATTGTGATCGCGACGAGTGATGGAACGATGACAGGAAGATAAGTTCTTTGCTTTGTTTTGACCTGGACGCGGAGATAAGTTTTTTTGCTTTGTTTGACCTGGACACGAAGATAAGCTTTTTTGCTTTGTTTGACCTGGACACGAAGATAAGTTTGATCTCTACAACCCAAGTGTATGTGTCTCTTTCTTTGAAATGTCTCAAGGAGCTGAACAGAGTGCAACTGTGAATTGTGTGACGCAGCAGGGCGGGAGAGGCAGAACAGAAGTCTCCTTTTCTCTCTCTCCAGGGTTTCAGAAGACTATTGCGAGTTGGGATAAACATCATCTCGGGCTAGTACAGTACATCTCATCTGTGCAGAGCCACAGAAGCATCTTCCAAGATGTCGCACTTCAGTCGTTCAAAGTACAGGTTAGGGCAGCCGCGAGAATTGTGGTTGGATTGGATTGGTTATCTGCTACTCGACTATTTCCGCGAGAATGTGAATGTGAGACTTTGGTGGCTGGCTGCTGTAGCCTATACTGCTGCCGCTGTTGAGTGTAGAGCCGCTGTTATGCGGTTGTGCTGTTTTTCCCTCTTAGGGAAAGCCTTCATCGCATGCTCTATCGATTGCAAAACACAGTTACATCGTCCACAAGATAAGGTAACAGAAATCTCGGTAGTTCATCGACCCAATTACAATCTTTATCAATTCGGTCCTTAGTTTGGTAAAACAAAATAAAACGAGGAACCGAATGCCCGCACGTGGGCGAGAGAGAAAACTGCACTTTTATGAGGGAGCTGACAGAGATTATGGTTGGGTGCAAGGAGACCCAACTCCTATTTGGCGCCTTTAGCACCCGTTACAGTGTTATTCGCATCTTGGCGCAAAGCCCCCTCGGTCCTAGGCTCGGCCCATTTACTATTTTTTTAACCTTCAGAAAATAGGAGCGCGTTGTGGGAGATTCAAACTCTAGCGCTTTAGGTTTAGTCCCCGATAACCATTGTGACAACACACTTTATTATGCCCACTTACTTCCTTTTCTCTTCTTGTGGCAAATGTAACGTTAAAAAAAAGCTATGGTTTTTCTTTTTTCTTTTTTTGTTTTGTTCAGCCGTTTTTTCTTAGATTTTTTTCTTTCTTTATTTTTGTTTTCTTTTCTCTTAATTCCAAACTTTATTCAAATTCATGAACTTTTTCATTTTTTTCTCAAAATTTGTGAACTTTTTCAAAATCGATGAACTTTTTTTCAAATTCGTGAACTTTTTTTCTCCACGATGAACTTTTTTCAAATCCGTGAACTTTCTTTCAAAATCTAGTGACTTTTCCAAATTCGTGAACTTATTTTGAAAATCCGTAAACTTTTTTCAAATTCCTGAAGTTTTTTTCCATCAAAACCGATGAACTTTTATCAAATCCGTGAACTTTATTTCAAAATTCGGTGCACTTTTTTTGAAATCTGTGATTTTTTTTTTGAACTAGTGAACTTTTTTCAAATCCACGAACTTTTTTTGAATCCCACAAACATTTTTTGTACCCGTTAACCTTTTCGAGTTCATGAACTTTTTTCAAACCCATGGACTTTTTTTGAATCCCACGAACTTTTTTGAACTCATGAAAATTTTCAAGTTCGTGAACTTTCTTTTTGAAACTGTGATTTGTTTTTAAATTTTGTGAACATTTTTTCTCAGGTGAACGAGCGAGAGAAGTACAGACCCGTGAGCGAGCGAGAAAGCAAAACCGAGCGAGCGAGCAGCCAGCTCCCGTCGTTGGGCTGGCCCATGCTTAAGAGCGCATGAGCGCTGGGTTGCTTAGCCCCTTGGGCCGGATCTTCCCAAGTATAACACGATCCATGAGCGATATCAATGCAGTGACAGTCCTTACAATTGAGTCCTGGTATGACCTCATGAAGAAAGAAAGATCGGGCGGGGCAAACCGGGTTCGAACCCGTGCCTAAGAATGTACTGACGTAAACCCTACTATGGCTTCACAAAGGATCCAGCTGCTAAGAGGGTCCGAGCCATAATGAATTGATGTGACCGTAGCGGCGACTGGAATCAGTCTGAATGCGGCAGCTGGGTTGCTTAGCCGGCGTAAGGAGCGCTGACCAGGAGCTCCCGATCAATCAGGGCTCACAATCACAACCCCAAATCTTGAGGACCGGTGAAGCAAAGGCATTATCCGCATGGGAAGATAGAAAATGCTCTACTATGGCCTAGTGGTGCTCGTTTTTTTGATAAAAAACAAAAACCATGTTTAAAAGTTTCAAAACTTCAGAAATAATTCCATGGAAACTTGTATGTCTTCATTACGGATCCATGAAATCTTGTTTGGAAAAATGTAATTTGTAAGCTGTACAAAAAAAAATATCAGCCCAACAACAACAAAAAAGGCCCATTTGGAATTACATATTTGTCATTTTTTACGCCACGTCTGAGAGTAATGTTATGAAATTTTGCAGATACATAATATACATGTGTGTGCGTGTTTACAAGAAAATTCAACTTTTTTTGCGTTGTGGAAAATGTTTGTTTGGAAACGGACACCTTGTGCACCATTTGCAATTTTCACTCGAGAGAGCTAGTAACTCCAGCTTTGCAGGGCTGTAAACGCGGGGCGCGTCTAAAACTCGCTTACTGCGAGACGTAAGAGCCGATCTCGCTTGCGTGGGCCTTCCCACGACCCGTCAATACAGCGCACGCGACCTGGCTGGTCTGGTATAACAACCTAGCGGCTTTCTCTTTTTTTTAACGGTAATACGTGTCTCATTTATACTCCCTCCGTCCCAAATTAAGTGACTCAAAAATGACTCAAGTTTGTACTAACTTTAATACAAAGTTGAGTCATTTTTGAGTCACTTATTTTAAGACGGAGGGAGTACTATTTATAAAATTGAGTCACTTATTTTGAAACGGATGGAGTATATCATAAGAATCATAGTATAAGTCACATACATATCGATATCGACTTGACAAAACTAAAAAAAACAGTAAAACGCTAGTCTCTACACAAAGAAACACCAGCCAAGAAGTAAAATTACAAACAAGACCGAAAACTCCCCTGAGCTTGACACCAACGTCCGTCACCTGCCTCTGGCACCACACAACAGCCAGCGAAAAAAATGACGGATCACCTCCACACCCGAACTCGACGCGGCTCCATCGCTGATATGCAGCTTTGCGGACCTCAAAGGTGGCTTGCCAAAGGCGAAACCATTACCATTGAACGAATCATACAGGACAACACCCCGGACACGCCATCGAACTCCAGATCTGGCAACCCCACATAAATAAGACGTCCAAGGAGGAAACCATACTTGTCATCCACGAACCACGAACCCAGCACACGATCCACCATCTTTCAGATACCGTCGATGCAGAACACAATCTGCATCCGCTCCTGGACGCCGTCGCAACGGTGGAGCCCGAGGACACAGGTCCACCACGAGGATGCCGCCGCCGTCGCACCATCCTTGCTTGAACAGATTGATTTCCAAATCCATCCCCAACCAGAGGACCGATCGTCTCGTGTAAGTGCATCCAATTTGATGTTCTTGTCAGTTGTATTATTTAGTGGGCGCGGGTTTCTAGCACCAATATAATTCCTTAAATGGTGATCTATCTTGCCGTCTTGTGACCCTCAGTTGATAAGCAATGTCAAGAACCACCACTGTTTCACTGAGTCAAATTATCATTTTGTAGGCCTTATGTAGAAGAACTAGAGTTGAAGCTATCTGAGTATACCAAAAGATGTCAAATCAACAACAGATGGTTCAGGAGGTAGCCTCAAAGGTATAAATTCAGCACTGGATCCTACTTCCGTATTCGTACACTTCTATCTGAAATTCCCATGAATATCATGTTAGTTAGTTTGTTCACTGTACACTGCAGTATACTATTTACGAGTTTGCGTTAACAGTGTAGTCTCTGCATCCCAGTATGACTATAATTCGAACAAACACCATGAATGCCTTTACTAAAAGTTAGAATTCGATCCTCCATTAATCATGAATGCCCTTACTAAAATTGAATGCATATTTTTTTGGCTTGGTGGAGGCGTGGAGCGTCTGCATCAATGCACCACACTCGAATTAGGGGTCGACCACACTGAGATGGCCAAAATGGAGGCGTTGATACGTTAGGTTTGGCTCATCTTCTTCATTGGGAATGACTTGACTGATCTGGAACTCTTTTTTGGCCTAACAAATATCGCAAATGTTCTCCAGTCAGCCACCTCACTCGCCTTTGACTCCCTGCAATCGAGACCCCAAGACACTGGTATATCTCTGTCCCCATAAGTTGATCCACCCACTTCTTCCCCCTGATAGATTAACCTACTGTCTTGTCGATTCGGTTCTCTATTTTGAGCATATGTGACATGTTCTGCAGGGCATTCAGTTTTGATTTTTTTTGCAAGGATTCAGTTTTTTATTGTAGTTTGTGGGGTTAATTTCTTGCTGTGAAGAACTGATATTCTTGTGTGGGGGATTCAGTTCTTGTTTTGCAAGGACTCGGTTTATGTACTGCTGCTCCTAGAGAGGGTGCATCAAGCATTTGAATGATGAGAAAGTGTCTTCTAATAATTTCGAATGGTGATTTGATTTTCCTATGAATGTTTTTCTTACTTTTGTCAGGCAAGCCTGATTTATATGGAAGCACATGGTTAATGCTCTATTGTGGTATATGCATGCAAGGCACTGCTTGTACTTTGGATTGGCTTGCATTTATGGGCATGTTTTAAATAGGAAAGCAACCTTTGACATGTATGTACCTAACAACGAACTGTTTGCATCCATGCTGCATGTAGAAACCTTGCCAATTTCTTCTGTACTTATTATTTTCTCTGAGATAGGACGTTGAATCTACATATGTTTCTGCAAATTATATTATGATCCGTGTCGGATGAGTCTTTCTGTCTACCAAACTATCTACTTGTCATGAACTGGAGTTTATCGGTTTTCCTTTTCTCTACAGATTGTGTAGTATGACACTGTTTTCTTAGATAAAGGAAAGTATAGTATGCTAAAGAAGATGACATGTTTGAATATAAATGTGACCTTAATTTGTTTTTACATTATAACCTCTGATCAGTTGATTGAATTACAGGGTGCAGGTGGGCATGACAATAGTTGAAGAAGGAAGATTCAGGGGCTGAGCATTAGCTACGCTGCAATCAAGTTCATGCTCCTCTAGCGTTGGCTTCTGGATACCGCGTGAAGCACGTTCAAGATTAGATAGTGATTTGTATGGTATCTCATATTTTCGTCAGGAAATGCGCTATTGTTACCACAACCGCGCCAGTATCAAGGTGATGCACCTGATGTGTCAAATGCTTCTATATGTCCAGTATGTATCGGACAAAACTCTACCAAGATGAAGGCATTGCCTTTAGGAGCACTATGTCCAATGCATATGTGTAAAATTGAACCGATTGTGATCAGTATAGATTGGTGAATTGTTCCGTGGCACCACAAGGTTATAATTGTCATTGGTCTACGTGTTAAGATTGATGTTGATTCGTGAATCGGTCGTTATTCTCATGCATGTATGACATGAACTTGTTCTAAAATCATATACTCCCTCCGATCCATATTACTTGTTGCTCAAATGGATGTATCAAATACATCCATTTGAGCAACAAGTAATATGGATCGGAGGGAGTACTATATGATACTTTTTCCCCTGATTAGTTTTGGAAACATTTGTGGTTCATCATGTAAGAACCATGAACAATCATATTATTATTTAACTTTTTTTCCCATTGTTTTAAATGGCATTGCTTGTGCCTTGCGACAGTGTATGACCCTTAATCAATTATACCTCTAATAAAGTTTACCATTTGGGGCTCATTTAGTATGTTCCTATTTTTCTTTTTTGTACCTTTTCTGTCTCTACCATGTTCATTTGTACAATGCTTAATCGTATCATAAGTCCTATGAAGTTTGCATTAGAAAACAAAAACATTATGGAATATTTGATTCCATTTTTACTATACGCACAATAAATATCCCATATGTTCTCTATGGAGAAGTTCACCCCGTTGATTGCCTTCGATGTGTGAATTTTGCTAATTATGAACACGGAAATTCTTATGTACGGTTATTCGTGTGTTGCATGTGCACGCTTACTAGTGTATGAAAAAAAGTAGACATCAAATCATATTTGAAAAATGTTAAACGTGTATAAAATAAATGTTCTTTATGTATACGAAACATGTACAATGTGCATGAAAAAGGATAGGCATCAAAACATATTTGAGAAAAATGTTAATCGTGCATTTTAACAAAACAAATGCTACTGTTGTTTACAAAAAAAAGTACAACGTGTATAGGATAAGTAGACATGAATTGATAAAAAATAAAAAGAAAAAGGAAAAGGAAAAAACAATGAAAACCAAAGAAAACCGTAAAGAAAACACACACAAAAATAAAGAAAACCCGAGGAAAATAGGTACGATTTGCATGACAAAAGTAGACATCAAAACATGTATTTTGAAAAAAAATGTCAATCATGTATTAAAAAATTGCTAAACCTGTATAAAAATGTTCTTCATGTATACAAAAAATGTAGACATCAAAATATATTAAATAGTAATCATGTATTTTAAAAATGTTAAACACATATAAAAATAATGTTTCATATGCATGTGAAAAACGTACAACGTTTATGAATAAAAGTAGACATCAGAACATATCATATAAAAAAAGAAAAAACCCACAAAAACCGAAGAAAACCCTGGAACACAATGAAAACCAAGAAGGAAACAAAGAAAAGAAGAAAACTAAAAAATAAAAAAGGGAAAGAGATAAAAACTTAGAAAGAAACAAATTGCTTGAAAAACCAAGTCGATTCAATGTTTAGCTTGCCATGACAAGGCAGCTTATTATTCCTAAACAGACTCAATGTTTAACCAAGTCGATTGTTCCATCGTGAAGGAGATAGATTAATGTCACCGAAATCTTGCTTATTGGATGTCCTAAGCAGGATCAACGGATAAAGACCTCCCCCGCATCTGCCTCGATGAAGAATTCTCCTTGTTGCTTTGGTCCTTAATCACAAAGAAGGTAGGCCAAAATTTGAGGTAAGCATTGTAATCATTGGCATTTCGATATATCGAAAGAGGATTTTTAGAGGCAGATGGGACATGCAATATGTTGCATAGATGAATTTTCTAACATGTGGTTTTAATAATTGTATGCAAAATGTGTCTAATGTGCATACCTGAAGCATCAGTTGTGTGAACTTGATCATTCCCGTGATAATTTTCACAAATTGTAAGCTTCTGTAGCTCGCCGGTGATATGACTAGTAACCCCACTATCGGCGTACCAATTGGTATCTATGCCGTAGTAAGAGGTATTGGCGGGTTCGGCGATCTTTTCTTATGAGAGGTAGTCGTCCGTGAAGTGGTACCAGCAGTCCATGGTGATGTGGCCCATCTTCCCGCACATATGGCATTGGAGGCGAGAGTCGGAGCTCTACCCCCGCCGCACACACATGGGGCACCACGCCCACGTTGGCATCCTCCACGGCCACGCGCTGCAGTGTTGGCTGAGGACTTGAAGCCGCCCCCAGATTTTTGTAGAAGCTCAACACGCTGGTCGAAGTTGGCCATGTGACCATAGAGAGCATCAAGAGATACTTGATCAGATTGAGCATTGAGTGCAGATACCAGGGGGTTTAGTCCATGTCCATGACAGCAAGGATGTATGAAATGAGCTTGTCCT
Source organism: Elymus sibiricus (assembly GCA_039707655.1). Lineage (NCBI taxonomy): Eukaryota > Viridiplantae > Streptophyta > Magnoliopsida > Poales > Poaceae > Elymus > Elymus sibiricus. The sequence goes on along the minus strand of CM077676.1, from coordinate 191,495,893 downwards.
CGGTGAGAGGTTTTCCAGCACCAGCTAGCTCGTCGGCGAGACCTTTCATGCGAGAGAAGTACAATGACACGGTCTAGTTTCCTTCTGTGCTTTGGCGAGGGAGATGCAAAGGTTGTTGATGCGTGATCTGGAGTGCGACATGAACATGTTGGTGAGGGTGTTCCACACGGCTTCATAAGTCTCTAGGTGAAGAACGTGGATGAGGACCTTCTTCGAGAGCAAGTAGAGAAGATGGGAAAGGGTCAGTTGATCCATGCCCATCCGGGAATTGTACAACAGAATGGGCTTCACCACATCCTTGCCATCTATGTCTGTGGACGAGATGGTTTTCTCTGGTGCATGAAGGCTCCCATCAAGATAGTCATAAAGGCCAGGCACGCGGATTTGAGGGAGGACATGGGCCTTCCATGGGAGGAATTACCACTGTTAAGTTTTTTGGAAACTTGATTGGATAAAAGGGAAGGCGCCGAGGATGATGAAGACGCCATTGGTGATAGATTAGAAAGCTAGACGTGGTATGGAAGGTTGGTGCTGATTACCATGTGAATTTGCTAAGTATTTCTACCTGTCGTGGCAGGCCGCGTTGCGTGTTTATATAGATGGAAGACTTATGCTGGGTGAATCGTTTTCCTCCTATGCGAGCGGCCAGGAACCCTAGCCGCCGCCGCCGCTAGGGAGCCAATCCTTCCGGCGCCGTCTTTCGGCAGCTCCCCTCCGCCGGCGACCTCTTGGTCGTCGGTGGTGAGGAGGGTCGCCGGATCCCGCGCGTGTGGATAATTTTAGCTTTAGGTTAGGACCCTAGTAGCTTAGGATTTTGGGTCGTTTGACGTCTTGGCTTTGGCGGCGGGGACGGCGATGCTGAATAAAGAAGCTCCAGATTCTTCCCCGATGGGGCAATCGTCTCTATGGTCGGTGATGGATATGGGAACTAGTCTGTTCAAGCAGGGATGTTGTGGCGGCGGCGGCATCCTTGTGGTGGACTTGTGTCCTCGGGCTCCGCCTTTGCGACGGCGTCTGCTCCAGCGTCGGCGCGAAGCTTGGGAGGTAGTCCAGGAGCGGATACAGATTATAATCTGCATCAACGACATTTGGAAGACGAAACGTGTGTTGGGTTCGTGGTTAATGGTTGGCAGGTATGGTTTCCTCCTTCGGCGTGTTAGTCGTGGTGAGGTGTCAGATATGCAGTTCGATGGCGTGTCCGGGGTGTTGCCTCGGTCTGATTCGTTCAACGGCAATGGCTTCGCCTTTGGTGAGCCACCTTGGAGGTCCGCAAAGCTGCATATCATCGATGGAGCCGCGTCGAGCTCGGGTGAGGAGGTGATCCATCATTTTTCCTTTGGTGGCTGCTGTGATCCATCATTCAATATCTATCTGAAAAAATGATTAACTTATTTGAAAGTCGTTGGTCGTGTCTTTAGAAAAATGGTCATCGTGTGTTAAATCTCCATCGTGTAAAAAATGTACATGGCATTTAAAAAAAATTATGCAACGTAAAGAAAATGTTCGTGTAATTCTCTTACCATTCAAAAACATGTACATTACATTTAAAAATGTCCATGTGTTTCAGAAAAGAATGTTCATGACATTTTTTAAAATGTTTATACAATGTAAAAGAAATGTCTGCGTAGTTTAAAAAAAGGTTTGGTATCAATAAAAAATTTGTTTCAGTGTGTACTTGAAAAAATATTTAACACGTTTTCGAAAAGAAATCAAAGCATGTGTTTGAAAAAATGTTAATCACGTATTTGAAAATGTTGAACGTGTATAAGAAAATATTCAAGTGGTTACGAAAAATTTGCAATGTGTGTGACAAAAAGAGGCATCAACAAATATGTTTAAAAATATGTTAAACTTGTATTGAAAAATGTTAAACATGTATAAAAATGTTTCATATGTATACAAAAGATATACAATATGTATGAAAAAAGTAGACATCAAATCATATTTGAAAAATGTTAAACATGTATAAAATAAATGTTCCTTATGTATACGAAACATGTACAATGTGCATGAAAAAGGATAGGCATCAAAACATATTTCAGAAAAATGTTAATCGTGCATTTTAACAAAACAAATGCTACTGTTGTTTACAAAAAAAAACGTACAACGTGTATAGGATAAGTAGACATGAATTGATAAAAAAGAAAAAGAAAAAGAAAAAGGAAAAAACAAAGAAAACCGTAAAGAAAACACACACAAAATTAAAGGAAAAACCGAGGAAAATAGGTACAATTTGCATGACAAAAGTAGACATCAAAACATGTATTTTGAAGAAAAATGTCAATCATGTATTAAAAAATTGCTAAACCTGTATAAAAATGTTCTTCATGTATACAAAAAATGTAGACATCAAAAAGTATTAAATAGTAATCATGTATTTTAAAAATGTTAAACACATATAAAAATAATGTTTCATATGCATGTGAAAAACGTACAACGTTTATGAATAAAAGTAGACATCAGAACATATCATATAAAAAAAGAAAAAACCCACAAAAACCGAAGAAAACCCTGGAACACAATAAAAACCAAAGAAAACCAAGAAGGAAACAAAGAAAAGAAGAAAACTAAAAAATAAAAAAGGGAAAGCTATAAAAACTTAGAAAGAAACAAATTGCTTGAAAAAGCAAGTCGGTTCAATGTTTAGCTTGCCATGACAAGGCAGCTTATTATTCCTAAACAAACTCAATGTTTAACCAAGTCGATTGTTCCACCGTGAAGGAGATAGATTGATGTCACCGAAATCTTGCTTATTGGATGTCCTAAGCAGGATCAACGGATAAAGACCTCCCCTGCATCTGCCTCGATGAAGAATTCTCCTTGTTGCTTTGGTCCTTAATCACAAAGAAGGTAGGCCAAAATTTGAGGTAAGCATTGTAATCATTGGCATTTCGATATATCGAAAGAAGATTTTTAGAGGCAGATGGGACATGCAATATGTTGCATAGATGAATTTTCTAATATGTGGTTTTAATAATTGTATGCAAAATGTGTCTAATGTGCATACCTGAAGCATCAGCTGTGTGAACTTGATCATTCCCGTGATAATTTTCACAAATTGTAAGCTTCTGTAGCTCGCCGGTGATATGACTAGTAACCCCACTATCGGTGTACCAATTGGTATCTATGCCGTAGCAAGAGGTGTTGGCGGGTTCGGCGATCTTTTCTTATGAGAGGTAGTCGTCCGTGAAGTGGTACCAGCAGTCCATGGTGATGTGGCCCATCTTCCCGCACATCTGGCATTGGAGGCGAGAGTCGGAGCTCTACCCCCGCCGCACACACATGGGGCACCACGCCCACGTTGGCATCCTCCACGGCCACGCGCTGCAGTGTTGGTTGAGGACTTGAAGGCGCCCCCAGATTTTTGTAGAAGCTCAACACGCTGGTCGAAGTTGGCCATGTGATCATAGAGAGCATCAAGAGATACTTGATCAGATTGAGCATTGAGTGCAGATACCAGGGGGTTCAGTCCATGTCCATGCCAGCAAGGATGTATGAAATGAGCTTGTCCTCGGTGAGAGGTTTTCCAGCACCAGCTAGCTCGTCGGCAAGACCTTTCATGCGAGAGAAGTACGACGACACGGTCTAGTTTCCTTCTGTGCTTTGGCGAGGGAGATGCAGAGGTTGTTGATGTGTGATCTGGAGTGCGACATGAACATGTTGGTGAGGGTGTTCCACATGGCTTCATAAGTCTCTAGGTGAAGAACGTGGATGAGGGCCTTCTTCGAGAGCAAGTTGAGAAGATGGGAAAGGGTCAGTTGATCCATGCCCATCCGGGAATTGTACAACGGAATGGGCTTCACCACATCCTTGCCATCTATGTCTGTGGACGAGATGGTTTTCTCTGGTGCATGAAGGCTCCCATCAAGATAGTCATAAAGGCCAGGCACGCGGATTTGAGTAAGGACATGGGATTTCCATGGGAGGAAATTACCACTGTTAAGTTTTTTGGAAACTTGATTGGATAAAAGGGAAGGCGCCGAGGATGATGAAGACGCCATTGGTGATAGATTAGAAAGCTAAACGTGGTATGGAAGGTTGGTGCTGATTACCATGTGAATTTGCTAAGTATTTCTACTTGTCGTGGCAGGCCGCGTTGCGTCTTTATATAGATGGAAGACTTATGTTAGGTGAATCGTTCTCCTCCTACGCGAGCGGCCAGGAACCCTAGCCGCCGCCGCCGCCAGGGAGCCAATCCTTCCGGCGCCGTCTTTCGGCAGCTCCCCTCCGCCGGCGACCTTTTGGTCGTCGGTGGTGAGGGGGGGCGCCTGATCCCGCGCGTGCGGATAATTTTAGCTTTAGGTTAGGACCCTAGTAGCTTAGGATTTTGGGTCGTTTGACGTCTTGCCTTTGGCGGCGGTGACAGCGATGCTGAATAAAGAAGCTCCAGATTCTTCCTCGACGGGGCAATCGTCTCTATGGTCGGTGATGGATTTGGGAACTAGTCTGTTCAAGCAGGGATGTTGTGGCGGCGGCGGCATCCTTGTGGTGGACTTGTGTCCTCGGGCTCCGCCGTTGCAACGGCGTCTGCTCCAGCGTCGGCGCGGAGCTTGGGAGGTAGTCCAGGAGTGGATGCAGATTATGGTCTGCATTAACGACATCTGGAAGACGAAACGTGTGCTGGGTTCATGGTTGATGGTTGGCAGGTATGGTTTCCTCCTTCGGCGTGTTAGTCGTGGTGAGGTGTCAGATATGCAGTTCGATGGCGTGTCCGGGGTGTTGCCTTGGTCTTTATGATATGAATGAGACACGTATTATCATGCAAAAAAAAAGATGAAACAACCCCATCGATGACGTGTACAATATTGGGTTCGTTACAATGCGTGAGGATCAAGAAGCTATGGATAAAGATATGTCCGATTAGGCTTTATCTCAAACTGAACCGAGAGACACAAGTGATTCTAGAAGATTCTATCTAACATGTTGTACTTGGGCCGAAGATAATCCCCTAAAAGTCGTCGAACCACAAGATCTTTAGTAGAACACGAAACATGACTTAAGATGGATTTGTTGCCACCTCACTATAAACAAGATCATTGTGTTTTAGAGCATCTCCAACATATCACCAATAATCCATCCCCGGTGTTAAAAGAAAAGAAAAACAATAATCCATTTCTAATAACAATTTTGAATTATCGGGGGAGATGCTCCTTATCCCCAATACATTCACCCCCCAGTATGTGCTTGACATACAGATCTGGCATGTATTGGGCCAATTTTTTTTTTCTCCCCCCTCTTTCAGCTGCCAGGCTTGGGTGGCACGTTGAGGTAGCTTGAGAGGCGCGGCGGAGCGCGGGGCTGACTGGCGTGGCTCGAGCGGCACAGTGGAGCTTGAGGTTGTGCTCGAGCGAAGCGACTGAGCTCAAGCTCGAGCCGGGCGCCAAGACGAGGTAGCTCGAGACCGGGTTGTGCGACGGGTTACGCGCGGTTGACGCGGGGTAAATGACATGACGGAGGTGCGTGCGCGGCGACAAGACGAAGTGGGTGGGGGCAGCGGGTAAACAGGGAGCCGGGGTGTCATGGCTGCGGTGACGGCCTAGTAGTCGCGAGAGGCGTGAAAGGGGGTTGCGGTGTTCTTCGGTGATGAGAAAAAAATGGTTGTTGGAGTGCGTATATTTTATCCAACTTCTTTATCATATTTTTACTTTTATATATCCATCTTTTCTATTATTAGGTAATTTATTTGAAGAGAGGAGCGGGTAGAGATGCTCACTCACTAGAAGAAAAGGTCCCGAATAAACATGCCAGTTTATTTTATTTCGTTCACACATTAGACGCGCGACCAGCTAGCTGCACGCGGCCGGTCCTAGCTAATCAAGCGACGCGGCGGCAGAGCGTGATGCCGTCGGCGATAGGGAGCTGCACGGGCTCGACGCGAGTGTCGGCGGCGATCATGGCGTTGAACCCCCTGATGGAGTCCCGTTTCTTGCGGTCCTCCTCCGTGAGCGGCGTGTCGTCGGGCATGGCCACGGTGCCGCCCCAGAGCGTGTTGTCGTAGGCGAGCACGCCGCCGACGCGCATCAGCCGCAGCAGCTGCTCGTGGTAGTTGCCGTAGTTGTACTTGTCGGCGTCCACGAAGGCGAAGTCGAAGCTCCCCTCGTCCTCGTCGGCGATGAGCTTGTCGAGGATGGGGCCGGCGGGGCCCTCGCGGAAGTCGACCTTGTGCGCGACGCCGGCCTTCTTGATGACGGGGAGGCCAAGGTCGAAGTACTCCCTGCTGACGTCGATGGCGACGATCCTGCCGTCGTCCGGGATGGCCAGCGCGGTGGCGAGGACGGAGCAGCCGGTGTACACCCCCACCTCGATGGTCCTCTTGGCGCCCATCAACTTCAGCAGCAGCGACAGCACCAGCCCCTCGTCCGGCGGCGACGACATGAACCCGCTACAACCAGAACAAATAAACATCCCCATTAACTCATCTGCAATTCTTCTAGAATACACATACCATGATCTGCAATTCTCGAGGGACAGGAGAAGGGAGCGGTATCGCGTACAAGATGTGCTCACTGGTGATCTGTCGGAGCTCGCGCATGAACTCGTTCTCCCGCGGGTACACCATCGTCTTCAACATGTACTGCAAATCAAACAACACTCGCGCCATTAATTCTCAGCAGATAAAGTTCAGGGACGAGTGTGGAAGATGCAAGAAGAGACGGTTCGCGTACATCGTAGAGGTCGTCGCTCTTGAGAAGGGTCTTGGTGGTCTCGCTGCTGTGGACTTCCCTGACCTCGCCGGCGCTCCCGTTGGAAGCCATGTCTATGAACGAGTGAAATGCGCGCGCACACACACGCACCCACGAGAAGAAGAGGGAGAAAGCCGGGGATGCTGCGGCGTTGCCGAGCACGGCCATTATTTATGCTTGGGTGCGCTTGGGTGACGACCGGGGTCAGTGGCGCCGTGACGGTGCCGGGTGCGGGGCAGCTGGGGGTGACGCAGAGAATCTGGATCGGTTAGCAACGCGACGCGATGCGATGCAGTGGCGTCATCGACTCGCTACGCAACCAACGCCAACCGTGCTGGTGCTCCATGCCAAGCGTGTGTGTGTGCAGACAATTGCATTGCAGTTATCCTTATCCAGGTGGGCACTTTTGTTTTACTTGGGCCTGCAAACTGATGGATTGTCTCCTATCGGCGGCGGAATGGCCTGCCGGATGGGCCGCGTGTGATCTGATCTATAGCCTCACCCACATGGCCGGGTTCCCTTTCTGGTGCTTGCTGTTCCTTGCTTGAGAAGGCAACTGCGGGAGGTGCTCTAATAATGGAGTTCGGACACATACAACAACAGAAGATATCTTCAAGATGACTGTTGCTTGCTTGACCGGCTAACTTTGGGCTAGGAGGTTTACCAAAAGTACCTGCTCGCGTGTGGGGGGAAATCCAAATTCCAATCCGGCGCAACAACATTTTGCGGCTCACTGAAGCGCATTCCGTTTCTAGGCAAGGTTCGGTGGCAATTGCTAGCAGCTGGAGGTTGCGATTAAATGGCAGTGTAAAACTGGGAGTTGAAAGGAGTATATGGCTAAGAAACTCTGCTAGTACAGGCGTTTGTTACACACAGGCTTTCTACGGTTCAAGTGTACGCAAGCGCTAATGCAGACCACGAGGTCTAAGATTCAAGTGTCTCATACCTTGTCAGCGCCAAAGGTTCGCCGCCGCCGGTGACTTCACCAAGCTGCCACCGCGCTGCACATGCTGTCGACTCGAGCCCACCCTCCTACGACATGATGCACGGCGATGCGTAGCCAACCCGAACAGCCGGACTGTCGCGCTGCCCTTCACGAGTAGCGCGTAGCAGGGTTGTGTGTTTTCTTTTAAACACGGCACAGACGCAAGCACTCAAATATGCGCGCATACACTTAACCCTATGAACGCACACACGCACACCTTACCCCTATGAGCACCTTCGAGAGACTGAGCCGGCATATCATCTTGAGATTTTACGAAGTCACCGTAGGCGCCTCGTAGTCGACGGGAACGTCTCCTCCCACTGAACGCACATCGCCGAAAATCCTGAAATAAATTCAGAATAAATGCGAGCACCAGGACTTAAACCCTGATGGGCTGGGGATACCACTGTCCACCTAACCATTCAACCACAGGTTGGTTCACGGGATCGGGTGTTTAGGTGTTCCCTTTCCGGGACCCTATTCGTTAAAAAAGGTTCTTTTTTTTGATAAATCTATATTCGTTAAAAAAAGGTGGGCAGACGATAGAGGGCCAGCTACCGAGCCGGCCCACGCTTGGTTTTCTAGCCTTTTTTAAGAAAAAACAATACTTGCATTCTAAAGGTTAAAAAATATCCAGACAATTAAAAATGTACTACAATTTTAGAAAATACTTCACAAATTTTCAAAGAATCTTCTAGAATTGAAATTTTGAAAACGTTTGTATATTTTAAAAAAATCACGAATTCAATAAAGGTTCTATAGAAAACCTCATGTAATTTAAAGAAGGAAACCCAAAAGAGGTAAAATAAAGGAAACAAAAAATAAAAAAGTGAAAAGGGGAAAAAGAAAACCAAAGTAACCAAAACAAAACAGAATAGAAAATCAAACAGAAAGTTCAAAACATCCATATGCACAGGGTCTCTGGTGCATAACGAGAGAAAATCGTAAATGGGTCAGCCCAGCTTACCCGCCCTTTGCGATTGATGGCCTATTTGACAACGAGCATAGAAGTTTCTCAGCCGGTTTTTATCGGTTAAGCGGGTTTTTCCTTTTCCTTTTTTTCTGTTTCTGTTTCTTTTTTACTTTTTCTTTGCCGTTTTATCTATTTTATTTTATTTTTTTCCTTTTTTATTTCAAAATAAGTTCGAAAATTTCAAATATCTGTTCAAAATTCAAAAAAAGTTTCTTCTTTTTCAAAATTGTCCAGAGTTTCAAAAAATTGTTCCCATTCAATTCTCATTTTTTCAAAAATTGTTCACCAATTCAAAAAATGTTCGCGCTTTAAAAAATATGTTCGAGAATTTAAAAAATGTTCCCTTTTTAAATTTTTGTTCACAAATTTAAAAATGTTCGTATTTTCAAAAATGTTCGCATTTTCATAAATTTGTTTAATTTTTGAAAAAATTGTTCGTGTTTTCAAAAATTGATCATAGATTCAAAAAATGTTCGTATTTTCAACTTTTGTTCACATACTCAAAAAATGTTCATGATTTCAATTTTTGTTCAGAATTTCAAAAAAATCATGTTTCCACTTTTATTCCCAATTTCAAAAAATATTTCCATTTTCGAAAAAATTCACAGAACCAATAAATGTTCAATTTCTAATTTTTTGTTTGAATTTTTTGAATATTTCGCATTTCAAAAAGTATTTACTTCCTCCAAGAAAAATCGTGTTTGAATTTTCAGAAGACGTTCGATCTAACTTATTGCATTATTAAAACCCCGAGCTAGATACAAACAACAAGTCTCTTCACCTGCGCTGGTTTTTAGCCCGCGTGTAGTATGTGCGGTCATGTGTTCAAACCCGACCTGGCGAATTATTTTTGGATTTTGCATGTGCGCTCCCGCTACTGGACCGGCCCAGTTCGCTGCCTCTGTGTGCGTCGGGCGGCTACTCGCCGCAAAATGCGGCGCATAGAAGCTCCCACAGAAAGGGGCCTTATCTTTCTTCCCTCTTAAATTCTTCTTAGAGTATTCCCCCTTTTGGTTAAGCGACGTGCTCGATGCACCCTGATTTTCAATTCTTTTTACGGAGAGAAACTCGACGCACCCTAATGGTCTCATCTATCATATCTGCATTTCCACCAGGCAAACCCTCTTTCTTCCTCCACCCCCGGGTTTCTTTACATCAAGTTTCATCGGCTTCTAAGCCCCTCCGTGCACAACCTTCCGCCGGCGGCCACTCCGGCCCGCCGTCCACCGCCTCCCCTCGCGCCCCTCCTAGCCTCCATGGCTTCTCTCGCCTCCCCTGACGCGGGCCGCTCATGTGCACTAGCTGTTAAATTCAAATGGACCATGCACATAACTTCTTCTTCTTTTTTGCGAAATGACCATGAACATAACTCATCTAACGTGTCACAAACCGTTAAATCCAAATTTACAGCATAGAAATTCTATAGAAAAAATTGACATTAAATGATGTGGCCTTGAATTTGACTTATTGTCAACCGGTTTACATTTTTGGTTTCTGGGTTACATTTCATGTCTGGAATTCAGATTTTTTTTATATTGCACACTTAGTTGAAACATGAGAGACTTGGCTAAAGTTGTACACTTTTGCAGTGTGATGAAAATAATTCAAATACACAGATCCTCTCCCTATGGCATGGACATCACACATAAGTATCACACTAGGTTAACTACATGTGTGATTTTCTGGGATGGTTTGAAGTGTCTAAACTGAAAAAGGACAGCATAGGCATGCTAGTAGCAGAACGTCGGTTTGGAGGACGGGCTCCAGCGAGGAAGGGAAAGAAAAGTTTGAAAATATTAACTTTATAGCTTGAAAAATTCTGATTTTTTTGTACATGTACATACAGAAAAAAGTTTCATCAATATTTTCAAGATATAAAGTACATATAGATGTGTAGTATATCTGTATGAAGTTTCATCAATATACATATTTGTATGTGATGTATAAAAACAGCTAAGCAAAAATGGGCTTGCATTTTGTTGTTTTTGGGCCGGATTTTGGTCTTTAACTTGGGTAGCGTATAATGTATTGTATTCTTTAATGAAATTTTATAGGTGCATAGGGAACATCCATATGTACTCGAGACAAAATTCATTTAAAAAGAACTTTGAAATACCATTTTTGGATTATTAAAAAACGGAGCCCAGGTGCCAAAATGTTGCACTCGCTAGTAGGTACTAATGCATGTGGTGCCATGAGGAATATCTATCCATAGCTATATATGAGTGATACAATTGCGATCAAATGCTCCGTTTGGACTTGTTGTTCATTTCAATTAACTAGTATTAATATCGAATTGAGGAACTTGTTTTGCGCAAAGAGAATAAAATAGAATAACGCCCTCTTGGAATAGAATTATGACAACAAAAAAGAAGGTGGCATACCATGAGATGGACAATGGTGGTATGAAAACTATGAGGCAATACTAGTCATAGTATATCTATTGGGTCCACCACCTCTATTGTTCTATGTTGTAGTTTATCCTTGAGGCTTTGAAGCGAATGAAACTATGCCAATATCCTACTTACACGGACTCTAATCAGCGAGGTAATTCACTAGTCTGTGCACATTACTTTGGTTTTTTTTTCTTAAATATAAAATGACACGCTTCTAGACATGTTGGAGAAACAACACGAAAAGATTGAAAAATAAAATCTTTGCTGTACACTTCTCCTTACAGGGTTCACAAATCACATCACAAGCACTCTAAAACGGCAACAAAAGCTACCAAAATGATCACCAAACTGATGCCTAATCCAGCACAATCACCACCGGCACTTTCGGGTCGTCTGGCCTCTCCAACCTCTCTGTTTCTCCCGCTTCGATTACCTCCAAGACCTCCCTCAGCACGCGCTCCTCGTCCACCGAGAGCTCCTCCATGGCCTCCTCCAGCTGCGCCACCAGCTGCGGATCAAACACCGCGCGCTCTCCGTGTTCTGCGGACTCGGGCGGTGCGGCCGCTACGCTGCCGAACTTGGGCGTGACGTAGGAGCCCGGCGAGAACATCTGCCCGCCGCCGAGCAGCCAGTCCCTCAGGCTGCCGGACTTGCTGAAGTCGAAGCCCGGCGTCGCGCTCAGCTCGCCGAGCTGCCTCGCCCTCGCCCGCCTCTTCGCGCCGCCGGGCGCCTCCCCTAGTTCCGGAGCGCTGCTCGCTGTGGCCATCGCATCTTGCTCCGTGGAGCTGCTCTGCGAAGGCACCGCTGACGCGTCTGGTTCGGATTCGCTGCTCCCTGAGGCTATCGCGCCTTGCTCCTTGGAGGAGCTGCTCTGCGGCGGCGGCACCGCCGACGCGTCTGGTTCAGGTGCTGGCGCTGTTGCAGGTCTCGCTTTCTCCGGCGAGCTGCACCGCGAAACCAGCGCGTCGAACTCCTCCAGCGTGCGGAAGCTGACCGCCCTCCCGGCCGCGCCACCCGATGCGCAGCGAGGCGACGAAGTTTCGCCACCGTCTGATTTCCGATCGTCGTCCCGCTCCTCAGCACCTTCCGGGGTGTTCTCTTCCTCCAGCCCCGCGAGAAGGTCAGACACGTTGATCGTCTCGATCTTGGCCGCCGCCGACGCGGGCTCCGGGCTGTGCTCGGCGGCATCGACCTTGCTGCTCCTGGCCGCCGCCGCGGCGGAGCTGGAGGTGCGGAGGAGGGCCAGGAAGTGGTCTCCGTTGCTCTTGGAGTTGGAGAGGATGATCTCCTCGACCAGGCTGCTCCTCTGGAACCCCTGGTTGGCCTTCTCCCGCAGGCTCCCTGACCTGGTCAGGACCTTGGAGGAGATGCACCCCATCGGTCCTTGGTCTCTCGCTCCCAGCAATCTATCTATCTATCTATCTGAAAAGTTCTCAACATGCAGCGAGGCAGATGCTCTTTCAGTTCGTTTCCTCTGCAGCTACGTATCTTAAGGACGACAGGCTGCCAAATCATCTCAAGTATAGGTAATAAGAATGAGAAGAATTACCTGGGTTCTTGGAAAGATTCTCCCCGTTGCTCTCCTGGATTCTAGCTTGAATTGTCAAGCCCGCGGGGTGGCGATTTGTTGCAGATTAAGATTAGCAGCGGGGCAGCACATGCAGAGCATCGGGCCAAGATCCGATCATGGCTGACTAATGGCCGCAATTAAGTACGAGATGGCCGGAGGGTTCCAAATGGAAGCGGCTGCGGCTGCCTCTCGTGGGCTTCGAGTCAGCTAAATGGTTTCTTTTTTTTAGAGTTTAATGGATCAGCAATTGTGATGCTACGGACCTATCGGCGCCACGCCACCAACCCCAGTTTGAACACCGGGCTTTTTTTGTTAATGGAACACCGGACCTTGGTAGTGCCGTGGCGAGCCGCGGGGATCAGCCTTGGTTTTGCCCGTTATTTGCAACGATGCCATTATGCATAACATTGCTTTGCTGTTCACCATTAGTAAGTGGCATTGTTGGGGTTTATGTCCGAACGATGGGTAGGTGTTCGCGCCAGGTATCGGTGCACACCATATGCTGCCGTCTAGTCATGAGGAGTGGGCTCCGCCAGGAGAAAAGCTGGGCATGCGGCATGCCGCGGGAGAACGGGAGGCATGGGAAAAAGTCGTCCGCGTGGCGGGAGCGCCAACTGTGACCGGATATCTGCCGTCCGTTGTTCGTTTGACGGCCCAGGATCTGATGAAGTCGTTGGAGCTCACGCTGCCCCCAACAACCCTGGCCAGGCCCAGGCCGCCACAGATACGCATCGCCACCGTACGTCAATTCAGAACCCGGACATTGCCGATATCTTTCCACCACAATATTATTCTCAGATGAACTTTTTGTACAGTAATACCTATTTCCTGCGATACCAATAAAAACGTGAACACGAAAACCTTGCCGGTCCAAGAAATGCCGTGGTCAAGGCCAAACAAGCTCAATTTTCCCAACGAGAGATGACAAGTGAGCACGCGATTGTTGGGGAGCGTAAACACTATCCGTCCACGGCATAAACTAGTGAGCCATGAGCCTCTGGTTAGCTAGTCACGTACATTTGGACGCCTAGGGGTAGCATCCGAGACAACAATCTCCTCAAATGGAGCGGCCCCTTTTCACGCGTACCGAGCGAGAGGAGTGGTTCTACCGTTCTAGATCCATGATGTCTTCTCTCTTCAGTCTTCACTTTGTATGTGAGAGAGGTGTGGCCTAGAAGTAGGGTTTGTTTGTGCTATACAAACTTTTAGCGCATTTTGAACTAGGGTTTTTATCATTTATGCAACTAGTTAGGTACCATTACTTAGTTTTGCCATTAGAAATTACAACTGCTTAAAAATGCCATCGCTCCGTTAGATGCTTGCTCCAAAATACCATTAGACACCTAAAAAATGTCATCGTTTCGTTAGATGTTTGCTCAAAAATGCCATTAGACACTGGTACTATCAGTTCAAACCCATTGACCATGTTATATGACCAAAATACCCCTATAGCCACATGTCAGCTCTCTCTATCTCACAATGATAAGTGTGGCCCCACTTCTTAGGAGTAAGCAAGCGAAGAATTTTATAGGAAAATAAGAACAATGCCGGAGATCGAGTGGGACCCACACTTTACCTAGTGAGATGAAGGGAGAACTGACATGTGGGTCCATGGGTATTTTGGCCATATGACATGGTAAACGTGTTTTGAGCTGACAGTAATGATGTCTAGTGGCATTTTTGAGCACGCGTCTAACGGAGCGATGGCATTTTTGAGAAGTTGAAATTTTTAGTGGCAAAACTGAGTAGTGGGACACAACTAATGACATAAATGATAAAGAACTAAGCATAGTTTAGATCGTTAGGTTCTTTTGTGGTGAAACCTATTAATTAGAGTTCAAGTCAACTTGGCAGGGGTGCTCGCATATTTCATGTATTTTTACAGGCATTCTGACGTCAATCTCTTAGTAGTATGGTGTGCTCGTCGACTATGAGGCATCAGGTAGAGTGTGCGCGCATGCGTGTTATGATAGTCTGCGACTATACTATGTTTCTCACATAATTTTTCTAGCACGTTTGAGATCATCCTCATTAGTCTGATAATATATGTAGTTGTGTCTTTTTTTAGGCGTATATAGTAATAGTGCCTAGTCACTATTAACCGCTATAAACGGCGTTCAACCACACGCATTCCATATGGCCAGGCCCAGTAGTGCTATAAACGGCATTTGCCCCCGCGCGTCCCATATGGCTCAGGCCCAGTTATGGCATTCATCTACGCGCGTCCCATATGGCCGCGCCTAGTAGCGGATGCTAGCTCAAACGGTTTTTATGCGATTTTATTTTCGAGATTTTTTTCCGCACAAAAATCTAGTTTCTATTTTACCCTTGATTATTTTTATTTTTTCATATTTATTTATCTTTCTTTTTAAACACATGAGCATTTTTAAACATGTGAACATTTTTTATATCTATATGAATGTAATTTAAAAAGTGTGAAACTACATGAATATTTTTTAAGATGTGAACATTTTTTAATAGGTGAAACTTTTTAAAATTTGCATGAAAATAATTTTAAATTCTTTTATACTTTGAATTACATTATTTTTAAATGTGTGAATAGTTTCTAGAAGTATATGATAATTTTGAAATATATATGAACATTTTCTAAAATACATGACTATATATTTAAAAGTGAAAAAACAATATGTATGATTATTTTTATAACACACGGGAATTTTCAATTTTTCATTTGCTTGGATTTTTGAACAAAATTCTGAAAAATGAAAGAACATATTTGTGTGAACTGGACCGCATGACCATGGGCCATTTAAGCCCATGTTAATTGGCTAACCCTATGGAGCATATCACCCTCTTTCCAACCGAGAGCGCTTATTTAGCGTCGGGTCACATGCCTGTAAGCGGGTCACAGGCCATTAACAGTTTGCTCCTGGCTATTCGTTGTGCTCATTGGCTTGGTCATTTTTCTTTTCTTGCTCGTTAAAGCCAGGAACGCTCGCCGGTACTCAAACCGGCAATGCTTAACCGTTATCCGCGTATCCGTGGGTAATTACTCTATTAGGGGATAGGGATGAGCTAGTTTTAACGCCCACGGGGAAGTTGTTGGGTCAAATACCTTACCCAATGGCTAAGATGGATGGGATAGTTGTTACCCGCCTTACCCGCAAAGGACTTACATGTGGGGCCTAAAATCAGTAGACCCTAGGTAAATCTCGCCCATACCCACCCAAAATTTGCCACACCCACCCGTTTGTCCCAAAAATCCCAAAGAAAATCCTAATGTAGCCACAACACACCCTCCAAAAGGCCTTACTTGTTGTTTATTGTGTTGAAATGTTTTTTTTCTACTGAATGTTATTATTGATTGTGGGTATGGGTTTCCCCCGCGTGGATGAAAAACTCGACGAGGACAGGGACAATGATGGGCATGGGAAGATTGTCACGTGGACGGGGATGCGAGTCCAATATTTGGCTGGGTAATCCCCATTGCCAGCTTGAGCCGGTACAGATAAAACAGTTTGCATTTTCAATGTTCACAAGTTTAAGAAAATAAGGAATTAAAAAATGTTCATGAATTTGAGAAAAAATTGCAAGTTTGAAAAAAAAATATCATGAATTTGAAAATTTTCAACAGATTGAAAAATATTCCTGAATTTGAAAAGTTTTAGGAAATTTAAAAATTTCACTGATTTTAAAAAGTTAGCAAATTTTAAAAAGTTCACTGGTTTGAAAAAACTTCATGAATTTTAAAAAATATTCAGAAATTTGCAAAAAAAAGAGAAAAAAGCCAAGAATAAAAAGGAAAAAAGAAACACGTAAAAAAATTCAAAGAAAAACCAACAGAACAGAATGAACCCCAAAAATTAGGTTATGGAAAACCAAAGGAACCTTCTAGAAAAGGTTCCCAAACCCGGTGAAGAAGAGAGACATATATGGGTCGGCCCAGTTAGAATTGGCGAAGGAGCTGGATGTGGGCCTTTTACCGATAGAACTTGTAAGCGCCAAATAGCATATTCCTTTCGAACCCGCCTCTGCCCTAAAAAGGAGGAAGGCCAACCCACCCAGGTCCGGTGATCGCTGCATATTCGGCCCGAACCATACCCATCCGTGATCTTCAACTGCGACCGTGCCTTGCCAGAAAGCGATGCGAATCACGCGAGTCCGAGCAGTGTATCGTGCAATGCGGCAGCAGCAAGACACTCAATCGAGATCGAGGTGAGATCATCCGTCTGACATCTGATCCGCCGCACTACTGTGTGTTTCGGCGTCCTCGCGGCGTTGATGATTGGTTCGACTAGTAGTAGGTAAAAACAATGGTTCTTTTCTTCTTTTTTCCGTCATATTCTCAAAATAACACACATTATCTGCCAGTAGCCTGCTTGATGGATCGCCATCAGGGGTAACCTGAACCTGTTCTTGTAGTACCACGTCCCTGTTAGAACCTGAAAGTGTCCACCAGACAAACTGTTCCCCTAATCAGGCTAGATGTTGGCAAACTGTTCCCTGATCACAAAGAAAGTGGCAGTAGTTAAAAAATGGAGTTGGAACCGACTGAAGTGATTGGGCTTGCAACATTCATTGGCCTGCTTTAATCAATACTCACTCCGTCCCATAATGTAAGACGTTTTTTTGACACGGAAGTAATTATGTACCTCTAAGGTGCCTAGCGTCTTACTACTACTAGCTCTAATTTCCTTACTTTAATCAGTAATTATAGCAGGGTTGTACTAGGTTTGGTGGTACTGAGTTGCATCTGGGGTCCTAGCTTAGTTCTCACTAGCTTGGACTTTGGAGACAGGTGATCAGTCACCTGTGATGGAGGGCTTGATTGATTGAACCTTTCATGTGATGAAAACAAAAAGTATTGTTTCTAAAATGTGATAGGGACATATACAAATGATGCAAGAGTTTTTTTTTTCATTTGGGACAATAACCATGTCTTCAAATTAATTAATTTCAACTAGCCCAAAAAATGTGATGACCATTGCCAATTGCTATTTGGATCACAGTGCGATGGGAAGCAAAATATCAGGCCAGTGATGTGGTGATGTGCATTGTATATGTCTGATGCAGCCATGTTCAATTATACATAGGGGAGCCTGTTGTTAGGGCCTACTGCTCTCTTGGACTGAACTAATAATTGATCCATATACTTTCTTGAGAAAAGTCTATTTTTCGTCCCTCAATTCTTCGGTCTGCTCACTTTTGGTCCCTCAACTCTAAAACCGGACAGATTGCACTACGAACTCTCGAAACCAGTCATTTTTCGTCCCTGCGGGGTTTCGCTGCCGAGTCAACCCGGTTTTAACCACGGCATGAACAGTGCACCGATGAACAGTAAAATCGAAAAAAAATAAAAAAACTGAAAAAAAAATTACGTCGAAGATACTCGGGTACGCAAGGTGCGTGCCAATTTTCGTCATGTTTGGACGTTCGAGGAGCTCGCAGCAAAAAAAACAAAACTAAATCTTCTCTATGATGAACAGTAAAATCAAAAAAATAGCAAACAAATTCAATAAAATCTGAAAAAATTTCGAAGATTCTCAGGTGTGCAAGGTGCGTGCAAATTTTCGTGCTGAAATGACATCCGAGGGTTTGAAAACCACCCGAAGCGGCACGTACACGTACGCTATATTGTTTTTTTTTTTGCCATGAGCTCCTCGCATGTCATTTCAAGACGAAAATTTGCACGCACCTTGCACACCTGAGAATCTTCGATGCCAAAAAATTTCAGATTTTTTTGATTTTTTTTTGAATTTACTGTTCATCATAGAGTAGATTTAGTTTTTTTTTTTGCTGGGAGCTCCTCGAACGTCCAAACATGACGAAAATTGGCACGCACCTTGCGTACTTGAGTATCTTCGACGTAAAAAAATTTCAGATTTTTAAAAAAAAATTTGCTATTTTTTCGATTTTACTGTTCATGGGTGCACTGTTCATGTCCTGGTCAAAACCGGGTTGACTCGGCAGCGAAACCCTGCAGGGAAGAAAAATGGCTGGTTTCGAGAGTTCGTGATGCAATCTATCCGGTTTTAGAGTTGAGGGACCAAAAATAAACAGACCGAAGAATTGAGGGACGAAAAATAGACTTTTCTCTACTTTCTTCCTGCACACGAGAGCGTGCCTGCCCATGGACACATGGTCTGCACCCATACTGTTGCATCACGTATGAGTAGAAGCTATGCTAAGCTGCTAAACAACAACATACTCTAGTAGAAAACGTACATGCAGATGCAGTGTGGCGTCGTAGAAGATGCACATGCATTGTGGAATCGTAGCATCAGCCCATAACTAAACCGACGTGCTTTAAGACTGGAGCCCACTGTATTTCACAGGGAAAAATGTGAAAACAAACTACATGTGAACTAGTGCAATCTTGATTTTAGCTAATACATTAATCATCAGAAGCATACTTTTAACAAATTGACCAGCATGAAGAAAATTCTTTCTTCCACGCGCTACACATACACTTCTAACATAAAATTTTGTAGAAGATAGAGATACCATCAACAACAACAACCAAGCCTTTAGTCCCAAACAAGTTGGGTAGGCTAGAGATGAAACCCATAAGATCTCGCAACCAACTCATGGTTCTCACATGGATAGCAAGCTTCCACACCCCTGTCCATGACTAGTTCTCTGGTGATACTCCAATCCTTCAGATCCCTCTTTACGGACTCCTCACATATCAAGTTTGGTCTACCCCAACCTCTCTTGACATTATCGTCACGTTTTTCAGCCGTCCGCTATGCACTGGAGCTTCTGGTGGCCTACGCTGAATATGTCCAAACCATCTCAGACGATGTTGGACAAGCTTCTCTTCAATCGGCGCTACCCCAACTCTATATCGTATATCATCATTCCGGACTCGGTCCTTCCTTGTGTGGCCACACATCCATCTCAACATGCGCATCGGCGCTACCCCAACTCTATCTCGTATATCATCATTCCGGACTCGGTCCTTCCTTGTGTGGCCGCACATCCATCTCAACATACACATCTCCGCCACACCTACATGTCGCCTTTTAGTCGGCCAACACTCAGCGCCATACAACATTGCGGGTCGAACCGCCGTCCTATAGAACTTGCCTTTTAGTTTTTGTGGCACTCTCTTGTCACAGAGAATGCCAGAAGCTTGGCGCCACTTCATCCATCTGGCTTTGATTCGATGGTTCACATCTTCATCAATATCTCCATCCTTCTGCAGCACAGACCCAAATATCTAAAGGTGTCCTTCTGAGGCACCACCTGCTCATCAAGGCTAACCTCCTCCTCCTCCTTGTGCCTAGTAGTACTGAAACCGCACCTCATGTACTCGGTTTTAGTTCTACTAAGTCTAAAACCTTTGGATTCTAAGGTTTGTCACCATAGCTCTAACTTCCTATTGACCCCCGTCCGACTATCATCGACTAGCACCACATCATCCGCAAAGAGCATACACCATGGGATATCTCCTTGTATATTCCTTGTGACCTCATCCATCACCAGAGCGAAAAGATAAGGGCTCAAAGCTGACCCCTGGTGCAATCCTATTTTAATTGGGAAGTCACCAGTGTCGCCATCACTTGTTCGAACACTTGTCACAACATTATCGTACATGTCCTTGATGAGGGTAATGTACTTTGTTGGGACTTTGTGTTTTTCCAAGGCCCACCACATGACATTCTGCGGTATCTTATCATAGGCCTTCTCCAAGTCAATGAACACCATATGCAGGTCCTTCTTTTGCTCCCTATATCTCTCCATGAGTTGTCATACCAAGAAAATGGCTTCCATGGTCAACCTCCCAGGCATGAAACCAAACTGATTTTTGGTCACGCTTGTCATACTTCTTAAGCGGTGCTCAATGACTCTATCCCATAGATTCATTGTATGGCTCATCAGCTTAATTCCACGGTAATTAGTACAACTCTGAACATCCTCCTTGTTCTTGAAAATTGGTACTAATATACTCCGTCTCCATTCTTCTGGCATCTTGTTTGCCCGAAAAATGAGTTGAAAAGCTTAGTTAGCCATACTATAGCTATGTCTCTGAGGCCTCTCCACACCTCAATGGGGATACAATCAGGGCCCATCGCCTTGCCTCCTTTCATCCTTTTTAAAGCCTCCTTAACCTCTGACTCATGGATTCGCCGCACAAAATGACTGCTGGTATCATCAAAGGAGTCGTCCAGTTCAATGGTAGAGCTCTCATTCTCCCCATTGAACAGCTTGTCGAAGTACTCCCGCCATCTATGCTTAATCTCCTCGTCCTTCACCAGGAGCTGGTCTGCTCCGTTCTTGATGCATTTGACTTGGTCCACATCCCTCGTCTTCCTCTCTCGGATCTTGGCCATCTTATAGATGTCCCTTTCGCCTTCCTTCGTGTATAACCGCTGGTAGAGGTCCTCATATGCCTGACCCCTTACTTCACTCACAGCTCGCTTTGCGGCCTTCTTTGCCATTTTGTACTTCTCTATGTTGTCTACACTCCTATCTTGGTAGAGGCATCGAAAATAATCTTTCTTCTCCTTAATAGCCTTCTAGACATCATCATTCCACCACCGGGTATCTTTAGCTTCTCTTCTACTTCCCCTGGACACTCTAAACTCCTCTGAGGCCACCTTATAAATGCAAGTCGCCATCTTCATCCACATATTGTTTGCATCGCCTCCTTCCTCCCAAGGGCCCTCCTTAATGACCCTCTCTTTGAACGCTTGAGCTACCTCCCCCTTGAGCCCACCACTTCGTTCTAGCGACTTTGGCACGCTTATCCCGCTAGACACGAATCCAAAAGCGGAAGTCAACCACCACGAGCTTATGCTGAGGGACAACACTCTCTCCAGGTATCACCTTACAATCTAGGCACGCACGCTTGTCTTCTCTTCTCGAGAGGATGAAATCAATCTGGCTAGAGTACTGACCACTACTAAAACTCACTAGATGTGATTCTCTCTTTTGAAAGAGGGTGTTAGATGATACGTTCAATTTGCATCATGATTTCCTACTGTTATTTATTATGTTTTTGATCATTATTTCATTTTATGGTACAATTCTTATGCCTTTTCTCTCTTAATTTGCAAGATTTACATGAAGAGGGAGAATGCCGGCAGCTGGAATTCTGGACCTGAAATAGCCATATCAGAGATACCTATTCTACAGAGCTCCAATTGACCTGAAATTTCACAGAGATTTTTTAATGAATATATAAAAATACTGGAGAAAAGAGATTACAGAGGGGACCCACCAGCTACCCACAAGGCAGTAGGGCGCGGCCACCCCCCTGGGCGCGCCCTAGTGCCTTGTGAGGCCCACAGCTGGCGTCTGGTCCCCTCCTTCTGCTATATGAAGCCATTTGCCCTAGAAAAAATAAGGAGAAGGCTTTTGGGACGAACCTGGGCAGGAGCTATTTTGCTCTCCGGCGGAGCGATTCCGCCGGGGATACTTCCCTCCGGGAGGGGGAAATCGGAGCCATCGACATCACCAACGATCCTCTCATCGTGGGAGGACCAATCTTCATCAACATCTTCACCAGCACCATCTCATCTCAAACCCTAGTTCATCTCTTGTATTCAGCCTGGTCTCAAAACCTCAGATTGGTACATGTGGGTTGCTAGTAGTGTTGATTACATCTTGTAGTTGATGCTAGTTGGTTTATTTGGTGGAAGATTATATGTTCAGATCCTTAATGCTATTCAATACCCCTCTGATCTTGAACATGAACATGATTTGTGAGTAGTTACTTTTGTTCTTGAGGACATGGGAGAAGTCTTGTCATAAGTAATCATGTGAATTTGGTATTCGTTCGTTATTTTGATGATATGTATGTTGTTGCTTCCTTTAGCGGTGTCGAGTGAACGTCGACTACATGACACTTCACCATCTTTGGGCCTAAGGGAAGGCATTGTGGAGTAGTAATTAGATGATGGGTTGCTAGAGTGACAGAAGCTTAAACCCTAGTTTATGCGCTATTCCGTAAGGGGCTGATTTGGATCCATATGTTTCACGCTGTGGTTAGAGTTATCTTAATTCTTCTTTCGTAGTTGTGGATGCTTGCGAGAGGGGGTAATCATAAGTGGGAGGCTTGTTCAAGTAAGAACAGCACCCAAGCACCGGTCCACCCACATACCAAATTATCAAAGTAGCGAACGCGAATCAAACAAACATGATGAAAGTGACTAGATGAAATTCCCATGTGTCCTCGAGAATGCTTTGCTTATTATACGAGTTTGTTCCGGCTTGTCCTTTGCTACAAAAAGGATTGGGCCACCTTGCTGCACTTTATTATATTTGTTACTTGTTACTTGTTACGAATTATCTTGCTATCAAAAATATCTGTTACCACTGCTTTCAGTACTTGCAGAGAATACCTTGCTGAAAACCGCTTGTCATTTCCTTCTGCTCCTCGTTGGGTTCGACACTCTTACTTATCAAAAGGACTACGATTGATCCCCTATACTTGTGGGTCATCAAGATTCTTTTCTGGCGTCGTTGCCGGGGAGTGAAGCTCCTTTGGTGAGTGGAATTTGGTAAGGAAACATTTATATTACGTGCTGAAATTTATTGTCACTTGTCACTATGGAAAGTAATCCTTTGAGGGGCTTGTTCGGGGTATCTTCACCTCGACCAGAAGAAATAGGAGTTGCTCCTCCACCTATTGAACGTACTGAAAATATTTATTATGAAATTTCTTCGGGTATCACTACTGGAATCAGCTGCTTTGCCGTCTGGCATAGCAGACGGCAAAGGCATGCTTG
Organism: Elymus sibiricus; assembly: GCA_039707655.1. Classification (NCBI taxonomy): domain Eukaryota; kingdom Viridiplantae; phylum Streptophyta; class Magnoliopsida; order Poales; family Poaceae; genus Elymus; species Elymus sibiricus. Next base: position 191,472,589 of record CM077676.1, on the reverse strand, counting down.
GCGGACGGCAAAGGCTTTGTCGTCCGCTAGCAGACGGCAAACACTCCGGCAAAGCTGCTGCCGGTAAAGGCCGCTTTGCCGTCTGCTGGCAGACGGCAAAGAAAGCAAGCTCTTTGCCGTCTGCCAGCGGACGGCAAAGAGGCCAAATAGGCCAAAGTGGCTATATAGCCCCTGTTTTTTCTTATATCAATTCATTTTCACAGAAAATTATATATATGACCAATATAGCATATCCAACACATATTACCAATAGTCATGAACACATGTAAATTAAAAACTTTATTAATAATTGGAATAGGTAATACAAAGTCATATTATAAAGAATCAGAAATGATTAAGTAATTAAATTTACATTTCGGAAATTACAAGAAATGACCTAAAACTAAATATCTATTTTCCTAAAAACTATCTTATTACTAAGATCTTCTCTGGATCTTTTTCTTTTCTTCCAACCTGCATAACAAAAACACTAAGAAAGAGAGAATGGGTTAGGAGTAGAAATGTATAGTATTCAAACCTGTATGACTGAATGAATAAAATTAACATTCAGGCTCTACGGATGAATCTGTATCGACTTGGCATGTAAATGAATCTATTCAGGACATAGTCAGACTTAGCAAATGAATCTTTTCAGGACATAGTCATTCTCTTTTTGATAGTTCTTGGAGGGTTTTGGTCAAGGAAGTGAAATACCTGGACTGGGTTTTTCTTCTCCACACTCAAGCTGCCCATGATGTATATTTTCTTCCCAGGCAAGACTGCTTGTAGAACATCTAAGGAGGACAGAATAACGTCTCTCAGGAAAATATGATGGTAACTGAAACAAGACAGAGTGTTCAAATGATCCGAACTATAAAGTCATGATTTTCAGCACACTAAAAAGGCAACAACAGGTTTATGACTGAAACAAGGGTAAATCCTACAAGACCAGGACCTCTGTTATCTAAATAGAAGAAGAAAAGGGCCTTAAGATCCCTTTCACGCATATGTTGCACCGGTAATTATCCAATGCATCTAACAATGAGCTCTCCGTGGCTGTTTTTGTAGCCGATGCCGAACAGCACCGCTGCCACCACTGTTGCACGGAACCAGCAGCACAGAGGAGCCTGGCACAATGAACCCCTTGTACTGAATCAAATCCTACTGCACAAGGACAAAGAGAAATAAGACAACCTTGAGGTCAAAGTAAAAGCCAGAACATGAAATCGAGAAATCATGAGGTACAGCAACAGTGATGACCTAGTTCATGTAATAAAATAAGCATTCTATGCAAATAGGATGCGCCAAAGCCACCTTCACAATAACCAACTTGTTGGTCGATACAAAGCTAGGAATGGGTGATTTGCTTCCTTGAACATCAAAAACTAGTTGACGTAATAAAATAAGCTTTATATGCTACCTTGACAATAACCAACTTGTTTGTCAATACACAGCTAAGAGTGGGTGATTTGCTTTCTTGAACATCAAAAACTGAAACACGTACCATACACAGCTAGTTGAAGAATTGCTCATCAGAGATAAGAAAATCAGCTTATGTTCATATAGAGGACACATATTTACTATCAGCCACATATTTACTATCAGACACGATTGCGGTCTGTGTCAGGACAGGACACATATTTTGTCCACAAAATGATAAGAGTGTCAGCACCATTACCCCCTTGTTAAACTAGCATTACACATGCTAGCAGGTTACCACAAAGCAGAAGAGGAAGGAATAGAAAGGGTGCATAGATGCAACGATGGTATACACAAACACACAAATTTCAGCCCTATTTAAGAAAATTTGACAAATTTGTTTTAGTAGAAAATTTATGAATCAGAACCACAATAAAGATGAAGGTGCGCGACCAGATTGTTCATACACATTCCACCGACTGACATCACCATTTCTACTTGTCTATCATACAAAGGGGAAACATCAAAACAAGAGTTATCTACTAGAGTAGGATTAGGTGCACGCATCAGTGATGATGAATTTATAATGTCTCGCATGGCACAAACAGTCATCATATATTCATAGCACAAGCCAAATACAATTTAGTGCTCATTCATAGTACATGAGACAAATAAATAAAGCAGCAAAAAGGAATCGGAATGTGCAACCTTAGAGCCAAATAAACAGAGCAGGGAATCATTATATATATATATATGCTTCAGGTATTACTTTCTTTACTTTTGTATAAAAATTATTTAGTGTAACAGTCCACTGGTAAGATGAAAAAAAGGGATACCGACCTCAGTAAGATGAAATTGCAGGATGAAAACAATTACAACAGCACAATTACTTAACTACATTAAATAAGGACTGTTGACTCATGTACGTTTAGACTGTAAAATTCATCAGTAGGCTACACATTGGGACAAGCTATACATTTTCAACAGTAATTCTGGGCATCTATAAAATCCAATTTAACATGCGAAGAATTTCAACAGTACATCAATATATACCCTTCCGTCGCTAAATTCTTTAAAGTCATCACAATATACTTGCTCTTGTTATGTAACAACAAAAACCTTATTTCAAGGTAGGTACATACTTACTCACTGAACTGCTGCAGGCTGACATCTTGTACAAGCTAACTAAACTATAAATAATAAAATGCAGTGATAAACAAGAAGTATTAAGGAAACAACATACACTTGTAGTCCTTGTTCTCTCATACTTGTAGGTGTATTCAGTTGGAATGATTTCAATCATACTTGTAGGCTGAAGGGGAGAGGCTGCCGGCGCGTGGAGGCGTTGGGGAGGTGGCCGGCGAGGTGAGGTCGCCGGGCGCGGCCTCCGGCGAAGGGGGCCGGCGACGGAGACGGGCGAGGCGAGCGACGGGGCTCCGGTCGAGCCGCGGTGCAGGGCCGCCGGGGCGGCGGTCGTTGGGCGCGCGGGGATCGGGCTTCGAGGGGGAGACGAGGAGGAGGTGCGCGACGACGGTGGTGGTGGTGGGACGAGGCAGCGGCCGGTGGCGTGCAGGCCGACGGTGGTGGTGGTGGGACGAGGCGGCGGCCGGGCTCGCTGCTCCAACCTGGTGCCGGGACGGGCGCCGCTGAGCAGGGGATCCGGCGGGAAAGAGGCCGGGGTGGGCGGATCTATACGCGGAGGAGGGGATCCGGCCGGCGACGGGGGGCAGCGGGCGGCGGCGGCGCGACGGGTGGCGGCGGCGAGGGTTCGAGGAGGGAGCAGAGGAGCAAGAACTGGTCGAGTGGGCTGGCTCGGTTCTGTACGCGACCCGTGCGTGGAGGGTGTGCGCCAATCGTTTTCTTTTTTTTTCTCTTTGCCGTCTGCTGGCAGACGACAAAGAATTCTTTGCCGTCTGCCAGCAGACGGCAAAGAAGTAGCCCCGTGTGACCTAGCCAGTGCAGTACCCCGTGGGGCCCACTTTTGTCTTTGCCGTCTGCTGGCAGACGGCAAAGAACTCTTTGCCGTCTGCCAGCAGACGGCAAAGAAGTGGCAGATGGCAAAGACCCTCTTTGCCATCAGCTGGTTCTTTGCCGTCTGCTTTGACAAGACAGACGGCAAACAACCTCTTTGCCATCAGCTGGCAGACGGCAAAGAGCTGGCAGATGGCAAAGTCCCTGATTCCAGTAGTGTATGATAGAGAAATTGCTAGCTAATCCGTATGCAGGAGATGGAACGGTACATCCCGATATGCACTTGATCTATGTGGATTGTTTAAACTTGCAGGTTTATCCGGAGATGGAGTTAAGAAGAAAGTATTCCCTTTATCTTTGGAGGGAAAGGCATTGACATGGTGTAGGCTATGTGATGATACTGATACATGGGACTGGAACCGGTTGAAGCTGGAATTCCACCAGAAATTTTATCCTATGCATTTGGTTCATCATGATCGGAATTATATATATAATTTTTGGCCTCGTGAAGGAGAAAGTATCGCTCAAGCTTGGGGGAGGCTTAAGTATATGTTGCATACATGCCCCAATCATGAGCTCTCAAGAGAAATAATTCTTTAAAACTTTTATGCTCGGCTTTCTCATAATGATCAATCCATGCTCGATACTTCTTCTGTTGGTTCCTTTATAAAGAAAACTATTGAATCCAGATGGGACCTTCTTGAAAGAATTAAACGCAATTATGAGGATTGGGAAATCGACAAAGGTAATGAGTCTGGTATAAATCTTGAGTTTGATTGTGTTAAATCTTTTATGGAAACTGATGCTTTTCGTAAGTTTAGTACTAAATATGGACTTGACTCTGAGATAGTAGCTACCTTTTGTGAATCTTTTGCCGCTCATGTTGATCCCCCTAAGGAGAAATGGTTTAAATATCATCCACCTATTGAATTGAAAGAAGAACCTGTTAGTATTAAAGAAGAAACAATTGTTTACCATGTTGATCCAGTTGTGCCTACTGCTTATATTGAGAAGCCTCCTTTCCCTGTTAGGATTAAAAAAACATGCTAAAGCTTCAACTGTAGACAATAAGAGTAAAATTAGAGCACCTAGACCTTCTGAGCAAATTAAAATTGAACCTAGTGTTGCAATGGTTAAAGATCTTTTGGTTGATAACATTGATGGACATGTCATATATTTCTATGATGAAGCAACTAGAATTTCTAAACCAGACCCTAAAGATAAAAATAAATCTGTAGTTGGCATGCCTGTTATTTCTGTTAAAATTGGAGATCATTGCTATCATGGTTTATGTGATATTGGTGCTAGTGTGAGTGCTATTCCGTTCATTCTCTATCAAGAAGTCATGAATGATATTGCACCTGCTGAGATTGAAGATATTGATGTTACTATTAAGCTTGCAAACAGAGATACTATTTCACCACTTGGGATTGTCAGAGATGTTGAAGTCTTGTGTGGTAAGATCAAACACCCTACTGATTTTCTTGTTCTTGGATCGCCACAAGATGATTTTTGTCCCATTATATTTGATAGACCCTTCTTGAATACTGTTAATGCTAAGATTGATTGCACTAAAGAAATTGTTAGTGTTAATTTTGGTGAGAGGTCTCATGAGTTTAATTTCTCTAAGTTTCGTAGACAACCTCATGATAAAGAATTGCCTAGTAAGGATGAAATCATTGGTCTTGCTTCTATTGCTGTGCCTCCTACTGATCCACTAGAACAATATTTGCTTGAGCATGAGAATCACATGCATATGAGTGAAAGAAATGAAATAGATGAATTATTCTTTAAACAAGCACCTATCCTTAAACATAATCTGCCTGTTGAAAGCTTGGGAGGTCCACCTCCACCCAAGGGTGATCCTGTGTTTGAATTGAAGCAATTACCTGATACTCTTAAATATGCTTATCTTGATGAAAAGAAGATATATCCTGTTATTATTAGTGCTAACCTTTCAGAGCATGAAGAAAAGAGATTACTTAAAACTCTGAGGAAGCATTGTGCCGCTATTGGATATACTCTTGATGATCTTAAGGGCATTAGTCCCACTTTATGTCAGCATAAAATTCATATGGAGCCAGATGCTAAACCCGTTGTTGATCATCAAAGAAGGCTGAATCCTAAAATGAAGGAGGTGGTAAGAACTGAAATATTAAAGCTTCTGGAAGCAGGTATAATCTATCCCATAGCTGATAGTAGATGGGTGAGTCCCGTTCATTGTGTCCCTAAGAAGGGAGGTATTACCGTTGTTCCTAATGATAAAAATGAACTCATTCCACAAAGAATTGTAACTGGTTATAGGATGGTAATTGATTTTAGAAAATTAAACAAAGCCACTAGAAAAGATCATTACCCCTTACCTTTTATTGATCAAATGTTAGAAAGATTGTCTAAGCATACACACTTTTATTTCCTAGATGGTTATTCTAGTTTCTCTCAAATACATGTATCACCTGAAGATCAAGAGAAAACCACCTTTACTTGTCCTTTTGGAACTTATGCTTATCGTCGTATGCCTTTTGGTTTATGTAACGCACCTGCTACCTTTCAAAGATGTATGACAGCTATATTCTCTGACTTTTGTGAAAAGATTGTTGAGGTTTTCATGGATGATTTCTCCGTTTACGGAACTTCTTTTGATGATTGCTTAAGCAACCTTGATCGAGTCTTGCAGAGATGTGAAGAAACTAATCTTGTCTTGAATTGGGAGAAGTGCCACTTTATGGTTAATGAAGGTATAGTCCTTGGGCATAAATTTTTTGAAGAGGTATTGAAATTGATAAAGCTAAGGTTGATGCTATTGAGAAAATGCCGTGTCCTAAAGATATCAAAGGTATAAGAAGTTTCCTTGGTCATGCTGGTTTCTATAGAAGGTTTATAAAAGACTTCTCTAAAATTTCTAGACCTTTTACCAATCTCTTGCAAAAAGATGTTCCATTTGTTTTTGATGATGATTGTGTAGAAGCCTTTGAAACACTTAAGAAAGCCTTAACCTCTGCACCTATTGTTCAACCACCTGATTGGAACTTGCCTTTTGAAATTATGTGTGATGCTAGTGATTATGCTGTTGGTGCTGTTCTAGGGCAGAGAGTTGATAAGAAATTAAATGTTATCCATTATGCTAGTAAAACACTAGACAGTGCTCAAAGAAATTATGCTACTACTGAGAAAGAATTTCTAGCAGTTGTGTTTGCATGCGATAAATTCAGATCTTACATAGTTGATTCTAAAGTAACTGTTCACACTGATCATGCTGCTATTAAATACCTTATGGAAAAGAAAGATGCTAAGCCTAGACTTATTAGATGGGTTCTTCTGCTACAAGAATTTGATTTGCATATTGTTGATAGGAAGGGAGCTGAGAATCCCGTAGCAGCTAATTTGTTTAGAATGGAAAATGTTCTTGATGACCCACTTCCTATTAATGATGATTTTCTTGATGAACAATTAGCTGTGATAAATGCTTCTCGTAATACTCCTTGGTATGCAGACTATGCTAATTACATTGTTGCTAAATACATACCACCCAGCTTTACATATCAACAAAAGAAAAAGTTTTTATTTGATTTAACACATTACTTTTGGGATGACCCACATCTATATAAGGAAGGAGTAGATGGTATTATTAGACGTTGTGTACCTGAGCATGAACAGGAACAAATCCTACGCAAGTGTCACTCTGAGGCCTATGGAGGACACCATGCGGGAGACAGAACTGCACACAAGGTATTACAATCTGGTTTTTATTGGCCTACTCTTTTCAAGGATGCTCGTAAGTTTGTCTTATCTTGTGATGAATGTCAAAGAATTGGTAATATTAGTAGACGTCAGGAAATGCCTATGAATTATTCACTTGTTATTGAACCATTTGATGTTTGGGGATTCGATTATATGGGACCTTTTCCTAAATCCAACGGGTATACACATATTTTAGTTGCTGTTGATTACGTTACTAAGTGGGTACAAGCTATTCCAACTAGTAGTGCTGATCATAACACTTATATTAAAATGCTTAAAGAAGTTATTTTCCCGAGGTTCGGAGTCCCTAGGTATTTAATAACTGATGGTGGTTCACATTTTATTCATGTTGCATTCCGTAAACTACTTGCTAAATATGATGTCAACCATAGAATTGCATCTCCCTATCACCCTCAATCTAGTGGTCAAGTTGAATTGAGCAATAGAGAAATAAAATTAATTTTGCAAAATACTGTCAATAGATCTAGGAAGAATTGGTCTAAGAAACTTGACGATGCATTATGGGCTTATAGAACTGCTTATAAAAATCCTATGGGTATGTCCCCTTATAAAATGGTTTATGGAAAAGCATGTCATTTACCTCTTGAGTTAGAACATAAAGCATATCGAGCAATTAAAGAACTCAATTATGATTTTAAACTTGCCGGTGAAAAGAGGTTATTTAATATTAGCTCACTAGATGAATGGAGAACCCAAGCTTATGAAAATGCCAAATTGTTTAAAGAAAAAGTTAAAAGATGGCATGATAGAAGAATTCAAAAACGGGAATTCAAAGTGGGTGAGTATGTTCTACTGTACAATTCTCGTTTGAGATTCTTTGCAGGAAAACTTCTCTCTAAATGGGAAGGGACGTATATCATCAAATAAGTTTATCGCTCCGGAGCCATCAAAATAAACAACTCTGAAGGCACTAATCCGAGAGTGGTGAATGGGCAAAGAATTAAGCATTATATTTCAGGTACTCCCATTAATGTTGAAACTAATATTATTGAAATAATTACACCGGAAGAGCACATCAAAGAGTCTTTCTGGAACGCTCTAGAACCCTGAAAAGGGGTAGGTATGTGATACGGTAAGTAAACCGACTCCAAAAATTCCATAAAAATTATTTCTGTCAGTTTTGGAATATTAAAAAAAATATAAAAATAAGAAACAGCCGAGGGGACCCACGTGCTGCTGTGACGCCCCCGACTCGACCGTGCACTAATCATACACGCAAATGCACACGATCAAGCCCAGGGACTCACGGGAAGATATCACAACACAACTCTAGACATAAAATAAAATAATACAAGCTTTATATTACAAGCCAGGGGCCTCGAGGGCTCGAATACATAAGCTCGAGTTACACAAGCATCAACAGAAGCCTTAGTATCTGAGTACAGACATAATTAGACAAGGTTGCCTTCAGAAGGCTGAGCAAAACAACGACACCTAGATCGAAAAGGCGCAGGCCTCCTGCCTAGGAGCCTCCTAACTACTTCTGGTCGTCGGTCTCCTCGTAGTAGTAGGCTCCGTCAGGATAGTAGCAGTCATCGGCGGGATCAGCTGTCTTCGGGACTCCGTCATCTGATCGCAGCAATCGGGTATGGGGAAAAAGAGGTAGCAAAGCGACCGTGAGTACTCATCCAAAGTACTCGCAAGACTTACATCAGATCTATACTAAGTATGCATCGGTATCAAATGAAGGGGCTGTATCTGTGAACTAAACTACAGAATTGCCAGAATAGAGGGGAAGGCCTAGCCTATCGAAGACTAGCATCTTCAGCATCTTGCAGCATTAGAAGAGTGTAGATTAGCATATTATAAAGCAACAAGCATGTAGTAGCAAAGCCTAGAGATCCTTCCTCGACTCCCTGCGAGAAAGCGATCCCCGAGCTTACAATTAAAGTAACATGTATCCAGTTCAAGTTGTAGTAGATCGGGATACAACACTGAGCGTCCTGTTACCATGGACACGGCTATTCGAATAGATAATCTTCCCTGCAGGGGTGCACTACTGTTACCCATCACGCTCGATTAACTCTGGCCGGACACACTTTCCTGGGTCATGCCCGGCCTCGGCTGATCGACACGACGTAGTCCTACCTAGGCTCAGCAGAGAGGTCCCCGCCGGTCTACATCCTAAGTGCTCAGGGGTCTTGGGCCCATCGCCCTTTGCACTCCGGGTCATTGCGAGCAAGGCGATCCAGGCACCACCTCTGGGGTGCCGACCCGGCCATGCCGCAATGCTGAACTGGACGTCTGACAGAGCTTTCGGCTGATACATACGGCGCCGAGGGCCCCATTAAACCATTATCCCACGTGGTGGTAGTGCGTATAGGCCAGTGGCCAACTCAGATCAAATACCCAAATCCGTTAGTGCATTGGGAGCTCGCGGTGACGATCAGTGCTCCTGTCGCCCCGTCTCGAGGACTTGCGGCAAGGGCCAGGCCCATCCCTCTCCTGGGGCGGTCTCTGCCTGCCCGTCCGCGCCTCGTTATTATCTCGCGGGTACCCTCCAGGTCAACACGACTCCACAAGGGACAGTCGGGAACTCAGGTCCACCTCAACCGGGGTGGTACCGCCTGTCCCTTCAGTCCCACAATCAACAGTAAACAGGGGGCGACAGTGAAAAGTAACAGTGTATCTGGTAACATCAAGGGGGAAATCCGAGGAATCACCCTCGATGGATTCCCACTTGAGAGGTTGTACGATAGAGTCGTCATCGGAGGTGGTAAAAGAGGAATCACCCTCGATAGCCACAACCGATTAGCTATGCTACAGAGCCATCATCAGAAGTGAAGTATGAGGTATCACCCTCGTCACTCGATAGTGGCTCTGCAGAGTCGTACAACTAAGGGGGTGTGCGGTGCTGTTCTCGGTCTCTGTACATCGATCATACCGATCGAGTCTTCTGGTAGCAAAGCAGGGCAACACGGACAAAGGTGAGGGGCCACTGATGGATCATTAACCAGACTATACTAAGCATATAGGACAACAGGTATAGTATCAACAGTAGGTTACAACAATCAGGCTATGCATCAGAATACGAGCAATCAATTACAGTAGCAAAATCTAATGCAAGCATGGGGGGGAGAAGGAATGGGCGATATAGGAATGATCAAGGGGGTTTGCTTGCCTGGAAGCTCTGCTGAAAGGGGCTGGTCGTCAGGGGCGTAGTCGTACCAGGCAGCAACGTTGGTCTCGGGGTCTATCGGGGAGAAGAGGGGGGGGAGAAACAATAAATAGAAAGCAAACAATGCAACACAGATGCATGACAAGGCAGTATGTTGTGCTAGGGGTGATCTAATGCAGCACTACACGTTACAAACGGAGCGGGAAAATATCTGGGGATATTTTCCCGGCTTTAGGCATCTGTCAGACAGATGAACCCGAGGGGAAGGTTCCATGTTTGCAGTGTTGTGGGCATGTGACAGCTATATGGAGGGCATATTCGGATTCGTCTCATTTTTCTGATCAACTTTCATGTAGAAAACTTTTTCATCCGAGCTACGGTTTATTTTATATGATTTTTCAAAGTTTTAATCATTTTCTAGAATTAATTTAAATTCGAAAATTATTTAAATATTAAATTGCTAATGGTACCCAGCCGAGTGCACACAGAAATGCACCCAGAGGCTGACAGTGGGCCCAGTCAACTGCACAGTCAGCAGTTGACTGGGTCAATGTTGACTGGTCAGCGGGTCCAGCGGGACCCGCATGTCAGTCAGCCACGGTCACCGACATGTGGGGCCGGTCAATGCTGACTAGGCAGCGGTCAAATCTGACACGTGGGCCCTAGTGGTTATTATTAATTTTAACCAGAAACTTAATCATGTTTAATTAAATAGCGGGGCCCGCCTGTCATAGAGTGATTAGGGTGCGGGTTAGGCTCTTAACGATGCCACGTCAGTGTCTTAACGGCGGCTAACCGCCGGTGCTAAACAGGGGCGGCGGCGATGCCCGTCCGGCCGATTCCGGCCACGGGAGCGCGCGTGCTTGGGCTCTGCGGAACCGGCGCACTGCGCCGCGTCGAACGGTGGCGTTAGCTGGCTCTAGGGTGGGCTGTGGCAACGGTGGCGACGAGAGGAGCGACGCCGGAGCTACGGGGGTGCGTGGCCGTGGCGATTTGGCGCGAGCTAGGCTAGGCAGAGCGGCGCGTTGGCTACCTGGGAGCGCTAGGAGTGCGCTGGCGCGATGGAGGCAAGAAGACGAGCTCGGGAGCAGGGAGCTAGGCGGCCATGGCGGATGGCGGTGCGGGAGCTCGCGGGTCGTGGCTAGAGAACGAGCGGGGCGACAGGGATAGGGGGGAAAAGGAAGTGGAGCTCACAGCGGGTGTAGGGAAGTGCTCAGGGCGCCCGGAGACGGCCGGAGTCGAGCAGATCGAGCGGCGACAGAGGCGGCGGCCGGTGTAGGGGATCGATGCGATCCGGCGATGCAGCGAGCTCCGGCTTGAACTGCTCCTAGCAGACGATGAAGATGAAGACGACGCAGCTCCTGGACATGTCGAGGCGGCGCGGGGTGGCCGGTGGCCAGGAGAACGACGGTGGCGTGGCCATGGGCGCGCTCGGGTGCGGAGGAGGGGAAGAACAGGCGACGCAGGAGGGGGAAAGAGAGGCCGGGGAGCTCAGGGGGGTCGAGGGGCTTGGCCCTTAGCCACCCAGCGACGGGCGCGGCACCGTTGTCGAGCAGGCGAGGGGGGGCGGCTGCGGGCGCGCGTGCGTAAGCGACAGCGAGGGGGGGGGGATGAGCAGTAGGTTGAAGGAGACCGCGCTAGGCTGAGCCGGTCACTGTGCGACTGTGGGCTTAAGTGCAGAGTTGCATTTCTCCTTTTTCTTTATTTCTTTTCTGTTTTTCTTTTATCCTTTCTGTTTTGTATTACTTTTAGCTACTAAATGATTTCAGTAAAATGTGCCACTTGCCACATTAATTACCTTGCATTATCCTACACTGCCACAAAAATTTTGGAGCCAAGATGATTTCACTTGAATTTTGCATAAATGAAAATGGATTAAATGGGGCTGTTTAGGTACTGTTTTTGGATGTTAGGGTCAAATTTGGAATTCAATTAATGTTTGTTTTATTTTTATAATTGCTTTGGGAATTTTTGCAACATTATGAACATTTTTGTTTTTCTGTTTGAAGAAATAATTATTTGACTTGCATTTTGAATTTTGAATTTGAACTTGAAGTTGGATTATTTTCTAAATGCAATTTTTTAGGACGATCATGATGACATGGCTAATTAATTAGCTTAATGACAGGGTTGAGATCTGGGGATGTTACAACTGCCCACAAGGCAGTAGGGCGCGGCCACCCCCCTGGGTGCGCCCTAGTACCTTGTGGGCCCCACGTGTGCCTTCCCGACTCCGTTTTCTTCCCGTATGCTTGTTTTGCAAGATAAAAATTCTTTATATATACTCCCGTATGATTTGACCACCGCATCACAAGTTTCTCCTCTGTTCTTGCTTCGTGCTATTTTCTACCAGACTCTAGGGATCGGCACCATGTCATCTCAGTACTCGGATGGGGAAAACTATGCCTCTCATATTGTCGCAAACCCTAAAGTCTATGGGGACACTGATCCCTATGGTTGGACCTCTGATGAAGAGGAAGATGCTGATTTGAGGGAAAGGCAAGGTTATTCCAGCGAAGAGGATGAGGATCCCCCATTACCTCAACCGGGAGATATGCACATCGAATTCAAGAGGTCCAGCTTACCTGACACAGCGAAGGTTCCTAAAGTTCAATTCACCCCTTTTCGTCATGTGCAGGAAGATTCGGATAAACTACATTGCAAAATTTGGGATCTCGAAAGAGAAAATGACAAATTAAAAGAAGAAATTTGGGTTCTCAAGTGGAAGGCGGAGAACAAGCTCACCACTTCATCACCACCATCACCGAAGAAGGAGACTTGAGTACATGGGTATGGGCACTCCCCTTGGCTTGTGCCAAGCTTGGGGGAGGCGCCCCGGTATCGTATCACCATCACTTTCTCATCATCATTATTTATCTTAGTTCGATCCTTAGTTATTTCGTGATTTAGAGGAATAAAGTTTTAGTATGATTTAGTTTCGAGTGCTTGTTGTGTGATCTATCTATCTATGTAATCGTGTGCGAAAGTTATATAATAAAGATTAGTTTGAGTTGGGTGTTTTGCTTTTGATGATCCAATCTTAGAAATAAAGAATAAAAAGTAAGATCATGTGCTAATCCCATGGGGAGTGATGACTTCACATAAAAGAAGTATAATTGATAAAACTTGTTGGAAGTTGACAAACATAGCATTGGTCATTGTAGCAATTCATGAAAAAGTAAGAAAGGAAGAGAGGTCTCACATATAAATATACTATCTTGGACATCTTTTATGATTGTGAGCCCCCATCAAATATTCTATGACAATTAGTTGACGTTGGACAAGGAAGACAATGTAATGGGTTATGTTTGCTTATATTCACATAGAAGTTATATTGTTTTGGATCCTCTAACATGTGGTGTTTGCCACCTATCTTTGCTAGCCAAAAAATCCGCACCAAGTAGAGATACTACTTGTGCATCCAAAAACCCTTAAACCGAGTTTCATGCCATGAGAGTCCATTATATCTACCTATGGATTGAATAAGATCCTTCAAGTAAGTTGTCATCGGTGCAAAGTAATAAAAATTACTCCTAAATATGTATGAACTTTTATTGTAAGGGAAAATAAGCTTTGTACGATCTTGTGATGGTGGAGCAATAAAAGCGACAGACTGCACAATAAAGGTCGCTATCACAAGGGGCAATATAAAGTGACGTTCCTTTACATTAAGAGCTTGCACATCCAAGAACAAAAGCGCATGACAACCTCTGATTCCCTCTGCGAAGGGCCTATCTTTTACTTTATGTATTTACTTTCATGCAAGAGTCAATAATATTCTTCTCTATTCCATTTTTATTTTCTCTTTTGGCAAACATCATGTGGTGGGGATTGATCCATGCATATATATCCAGTTGAATGTAGGTGATCATGAGTTATTATTATTGACATTACCCTTGAGGTAAATACGTTGGGAGGCGAAATTATAAGCCCCTATTTTTCTATGTGTTCGACTGAAACTTTTGCTCCATAAGTATGCCGTGAGTGTCAGCAATCATAGAAGGCTAAATGATAGTTGAGTATGTGAACTTGCTAAACAAAGCTCTTACATAGACTCTTTCTGATAATATGATGAGTTGCAATTGCTTCAGTGACTGAGATCATAGTTTGTTAGTTTCCAATTTGGTTTATGGTTCATACTTTAACTTGTGAATGAATTGTCACTTCTTCATGAGAAGTTTTATGATGACATATTGCTGTTATAATAAAGACCATGATGCTCCATGTCCATATTTTATTTTTATCGACGTCTCTCTCTAAACATATGGTCATGATTATCGATTTTGACTTTTCGCTTGAGGGCAAGCGAGGTCTAAGCTTGGGGGAGTTGATACGTCCAATTTGCATCATGATTTCCTACTGTTATTTATTATGTTTTTGATCATTATTTCACTTTATGGTACAATTCTTATGCCTTTTCTCTCTTAATTTGCAAGATTTACATGAAGAGGGAGAATGCCGGCAGCTGGAATTCTGGACCTGAAATAGCCATATCAAAGATACCTATTCTACAGAGCTCCAATTGACCTGAAATTTCACGAAGATTTTTTATTGAATATATAAAAAATACTGGAGAAAAGAGATTACAGAGGGGACCCACCAGCTGCCCACAAGGCAGTAGGGCGCGGCCACCCCCTGGGCACGCCCTAGTGCCTTGTGGGGCCCACAGCTAGCGTCTGGCCCCTCCTTCTGCTATATGAAACCATTTGCCCTAGAAAAAATAAGGAGAAGGCTTTTGGGACGAAGCGCCGCCGTCTCGGGGCGGAACCTGGGTAGGAGCTATTTTGCTCTCCGGCGGAGCGATTCCGCCGGGGATACTTCCCTCCGGAAAGGGGAAATCGGAGCCATCGACATCACCAACGATCCTTTCATCATGGGAGGACCAATCTTCATCAACATCTTCACCAGCACCATCTCATCTCAAACCCTAGTTCATCTCTTGTATTCAATCTTTGTCTCAAAACCTCGGATTGGTACCTGTGGGTTGCTAGTAGTGTTGATTACATCTTGTAGTTGATGCTAGTTGGTTTATTTGGTGGAAGATTATATGTTCAGATCCTTAATGCTATTCAATACCCCTCTGATCTTGAACATGAACATGATTTGTGAGTAGTTACTTTTGTTCTTGAGGACATGGGAGAAGTCTTGTCATAAGTAATCATGTGAATTTGGTATTCATTCGATATTTTGATGATATGTATGTTGTTGCTTCCTTTAGCGGTGTCGTGTGAACGTCGCCTACATGACACTTCACCATCTTTGGGCCTAAGGGAAGGCATTGTGGAGTAGTAATTAGATGATGGGTTGCTAGAGTGACAGAAGCTTAAACCCTAGTTTATGCGCTATTCCGTAAGGGGCTGATTTGGATCCATATGTTTGCGAATGCTTGCGAGAGGGGGTAATCATAAGTGGGAGGCTTGTTCAAGTAAGAACAGCACCCAAGCACCGGTCCACCCACATACCAAATTATCAAAGTAGCGAACGTGAATCAAACAAACATGATGAAATTGACTAGATGAAATTCCCATGTGTCCTCGAGAACGCTTTGCTTATTATACGAGTTCGTTCCGGCTTGTCCTTTGCTACAAAAAGGATTGGGCCACCTTGCTGCACTTTATTATATTTGTTACTTGTTACGAATTATCTTGCTATCAAAATATCTGTTACCGCTGCTTTCAGTACTTGCAGAGAATACCTTGCTGAAAACCGCTTGTCATTTCCTTCTGTTCCTCGTTGGGTTCGATACTCTTACTTATCGAAAGGACTACGATTGATCCCCTATACTTGTGGGTCATCATTAGCTACATTCATGTCGTAGGCTAGAGCAAAGCTTAAGACATCTTCTCCTTCTTGATTCCTGATGCCATAGCCAAAGCCCCCATGCATCCCTTCAAAACATGTGTTAGATGTACCCACGTGGCCATTGAGGTCTCTCCTATGAAGAGCTTCTCGCCAATCGGTACACTCCTAACCATGCCCTCCAGGCCTTCCCAGAACTCCCTCTTGGTGTTCTCATTGTGGCCTACTTGCAGGCATACGCGCTGATAATATTGAGAACTAAGTCTCCAACTACCAGCTTGACCAGGATAATCCGGTCCCCATGTCTCTAGACGTCTACCACTCCATACATGAGGCTCTTGTTGAGCAAGATGCCTACTTTTCTGTTTGCAGCCTTCCCAGTGTACCACAGCTTGAAACCGGTATCCTCCACCTCTTTCGCCTTCTGTCCCCTCCATTTGGTTTCTTGGACGCAAAGGATATCAACACCTCTCCTCCCTGTTGTATCAACTAGCTCCCGAAGCTTACCTGTCAAGGACCCTACATTCCAGCTACCTAAGCGGACCATCCTAGGATCGGCTAGCTTCCTTACCCTTCGCACTCGTCGAGTCAAATGTGAAGACCCTTGCTCATTTTCCACTACACTGGGCGTCGATGTAGCGCGCCACTAAGGATGCGACGACCCGATCCTTGCTCACTTGCCACCGTATCCAGATCAAGATATGGCGCGCCACCGGGGGGTGACGGCCCGACCCTTGCCCATTTGACACCACACCCGGGTTCCGATGTGGCGCGTTGCTACTTGTAGACTGTGTTGGTATTTCCCCGAAGAGGAGAGGATGATGCAGTATAGTAGAGATAAGTATTTCCCTCAGTTAAGAACCAAGGTTATCAATCCAGTAGGAGAACCAAGCAAAATCCCATTAAGTGCACCTGCACACACAAAAGCAAACACTTGCACCCAACGCAAATAAGAGGGTTGTCAATCCTCTTAGCGGTTATTTGCAAGGATTAATTCTGATAGTGATAGATAGATAAACTAAAAGACTAAATAAAATAAAACTAAATAAATTGCAGCAAGGTATTTTTAGGTTTTTAATATATGATAAAGTAGATCCGGGGGCCATAGTTTTCACTAGAGGCTTCTCTCTCGAACACATAGCATACGGTGGGTAAACAAATTACTGTTGGGCAATTGATAGAAAAGCAAATAATTATGACGGGTTCATGGCAATGATCATGTATATAGGCATCACGTCCTAGACAAGTAGACCGACTCCTGCCTGCATCTACTACTATTACTCCACCCATCGACCGCTATCCAGCATGCATCTAGGGTATTAAGTATGAAACAGAGTAACGCCTTAAGCAAGATGACATGATGTGGACAAAGTAAACTCAAGCAATATGATTAAACCCCATCTTTTTATCCTTAATGGCAACAATACAAATACATGTCATGTCCCTTTCTGTCACTGGGATTGAGCACCGCAAGATTGAACCCATCACAAAGCACCTCTCCCATTGCAAGATAAATCAATCTAGTAGGCCAAACCAAATCGATAGATCAGAGAGAAATACAAAGCTATAATAATCATGCATAAAAGAGTTCAGAGAAGACTCAAATATTTCTCATGAATAATTTGATCATAAACTCACAATTCATCGGATCCCAACAAACACGCCGCAAAAGAAGATTACATCGGATAGAACTCCAAAAACATCGAGGAGAACATGGTATTTTTTTTTGAAACGGAGGCATAGATTGCCTCATCTATTAATTAAGCAGAAGAGAATTGCCCAGTTAATTACAAAAAACCGGGAAAAAACCGGAACAACAAGGGCCAAGCCCACTCCCATAGACTGAAACACACAGGGCAAAGCCCACCCTCATCGACGACAAGTCGACCTGCGGCCAGACAACACAGCTCCGACTCTGACGGAGAACTCAGAAGAACAAAACCAGGCACGGCTGGCACCACGGAAGATCGTCGAACGGGCCACCTGCAGCCAGTCATCGTACACCACAGGGCCCCGCCGCCGGAGCTTCGACTCCACAGCAACAAGCAAACCGAGGCAAAACCGTGGACACGCCGGAGAAGAGCCGACTACCGCAACCATTGCCGCGTCGCCGACATCGCACCCACCATCATCGTTGTCACAGAAGTCTGGTCGCCACAGTGATTCTCTCGAGGCCGCCGCCCCGACATCCACCGCTCCGTCGCGCCCAGCGCAATCAACCGGCACCGCCTTTCGGGGCCGCCGCCCCGACATACCACCGCTCCCCTCGAGCAGCAACGCCGCACAACCCAGCTGCCCGCAGCCCACGCTGCTCAGGGCAACTGCTCGCAGACCACGAATGTCGCACCACATCCGGGGCCGCCGCCCCGACGTAAAGTCAGACCGCCCCCTCTGGGGCGCATCGACCGAGCCGACACCCCTACCGCCCAAGCGGGAAAAGGATGCCACCCAACCAATGTCGAGATAGAGCCCCACCTCATAGAGCTGCCACTCACATTGTTCCCGAGATCGCCATCTCGACGCACAATCAGAAACCACCCGGAGCCGCCGCCCCGACGTCCACTGTCCCCAACGACGAAGAGATCCGTGCAAACTGCAACATGCTGACTCTCCAAGGCGATTGATACGTCTCCAACGTATCTATAATTTTTGATTGTTCCATGCTATTATATCAATCTTGGATGTTTTTATATGCATTTACAGCAATTATATATCATTTTTTGGGACTAACCTATTAACTTAGTGCCTAGTGCCAGTTGCTATTTTTTGCCTATTTTTGGTTTTCCAGAATATCAGTACCAAACAAAGTCCAAATGCCACGAAACTTTTTGGAGATTTTTTTCTGGACATAACAAGTACTGGAAGCTTCGGGAGAGGGCCAGAAGATGAAGTAGTGGCCCACGAGGCACCAGGGCGCGCCCCAGGGGGGTGGCGCGCCCTGGTGGCTTGTGGGGCCCACACAGCTTCGTTTGACCTAATTCCACCTCTATAAATTCTCTAAAATCGGGAAACCAACAGAGGATTCCACGAAGTACTTTTTCCGCCGCCGCAAGCTTCTGTTCTCGAGAGATCCCATCTGGAGGCCTTTTCCGGTACTCCACCGGAGGGGGAATCGATCACGGAGGGGCTCTACATCAACCTTGCTGCCCTTCCGATGATGTGTGAGTAGTTTATCACAGACCTTCGGGTCCATAGTTAGTAGCTAGATGGCTTCTTCTCTCTTTTTGATCTTCAATACAATGTTCTCCTCGGTGTTCTTGGAGTTCTATCCGATGTAATCACTTTTTGCGGTGTGTTTGTTGGGATCCGATGAATTGTGAGTTTATGATCAGATTATCCATGAATATTATTTGAGTCTTCTCTGAACTCTTTTATGCATGATTATTATAGCTTCGTATTTCTTCTCCGATCTATTGATTTGGTTTGGCCAACTAGATTGATTTATCTTGCCATGGGAAGAGGTACTTTGTAATGGGTTTGATCTTGCGGTGCTCAATCCCAGTGACAGAAAGGGACATGACACGTATGTATCGTTGCTATTAAGGGTAAAAAGATGGGGTTTATTCATGCGTGAGTTTACTTTGTCTACATAATGTCATCTTGCTTAAGGCGGTACACCGTTCTTTATGGACTTAATACACTAGATGCATGCTGGATAGCGGTCGATGTGTGGAGTAATAGTAGTAAATGCAGGCAGGAGTCGGTCTACTTGTCTCGGACGTGATGCCTATATACATGATCATTGCCTTGGATATCGTCATGATTATTTGCTTTTCTATCAATTGCCCAACAGTAATTTGTTTACCCACCGTATGCTATTTTCTTGAGAGAAGCCTCTAGTGAAAACTATGGCCCCCGGGTCTATCTAAATCATATATTAAAAACCCTAAAAATACCTTGCTGCACTTTTACTTTATTTATTTTATTTTATATTTTAGTTCGATCTATCTATCTATCACATACAATTTAATCTTGCAATTAACCGTCGAGGGATTGACAACCCCTTGTTTGCGTTGGGTGCAAGGATTTGTTGTTTTGTGTGCCGGTGCTGCTAACGAGGTGTTGCGTGATTCTCCTACTGGATTGATAACCTTGGTTTCATAACTGAGGGAAATACTTATCTCTACTGTACTGCATCTCCCTTCCTCTTCAGGGAATTACCAACGCAGCTCACAAGTAGCAGCGATGCCTCAAAGAAGGAAACGACGTAGCCGCCGTCATCGCCCGCTTCGACCATCCGAAGCTAGGGATTTCTCCCGGAGAGTCGTGTAATGGAGCTCCACGGCAACACCTTCAAGAAGGGGAACGACACCATGGCCATGGCGCCGCTGTTGCCGGCACCGACCCAAGGTCAGTGCTGGACTTTCGCCTGGAGCTCCTCCACACCTCCGAATCCGAGCAGATCCAAAGCACTGCGCAGCACACAATCCCCATGGCCGACGTCCACCGGCTCCACCTTCCCGCTGCGCCAAGCTACCTCCACCGTCGACCACCAAGCTCACGCGCGTCACCACCCCTCGCAGCACTCCCGGCCGGAACGAGCCCACTTCGCATCCACGCCAGGCCACCGCCACATCGGCCACCACCCTGGCCACCCCTCCTTCACACCTGAACCAGAAGCGCCAGACCACCGCCGCCCGCCGTCGCAGCAGCACCACATAGAGCCGACGAGCAGAGTCGGGCGAGAGGTCCCCGCAGGTGCCAGATCCAGCCGCGCCCAGCTAAGCCTAGCGACCATGCACGCGCCACCAGCACCCAACCTCCGGAGCACAGGGACGCCAACCAGCACCGCTGCAAATCCGGAGGGAACGCCGCCCGTAGCCGAAGACCGCACCTCGCGGGATCCCGCCCCGAGCGCCGCCTGGATGCAAGATGCGACACCTCCAGCTCCGGCTGCTGCGCTGCCCGTGCAGCCACGGCAGCCGCCGGAGCGCAGCAAGGTCCCGGGGCCGCCGCCCCGGCGCCCGCACACCGCCGGCAGAGCTCGCCGTCTAGGGCCAACGCGCTGAACCAGCCGGTGCCCTCGCAGCGCGAGAGAAGGTGGCCCGCCGCCGCCGGCCGCCGTGCGGGCTTTACCCGGCGGCGTCGCCCAGCGGCGGTGAGGGGAGGGGAGGGAGGTGGGGGTGGCGGTGGCGGCGGCGCTAGGGTTCGCCCGAGCCGCCCCCTGGGAGCGACGCGGACGATAGGTGGAGAACATGGTATTGAAGATAAAAGAGAGAGAAGAAGCCATCTAGCTACTAGCTATGGACCCGTAGGTCTGTGGTAAACTACTCACACATCATCGGAAGGGTAACAAGGTTGATGTAGAAGCCCTCCGTGATCGATTCCCCCTCCGGCAGAGTACCGAAAAAGGCCTCCAGATGGGATCGCGGAAGAACAAAGGCTTGCGGCGGTGTAAAAGTTATTCAGGGTGGCTCCCTGTTGGTTTCCCAATATTTGAGAATTTATAGAAGTGGAATTAGGTCAAACGGAGCCACGAGGGCCCCACAAGGCATCAGGGCGCGCCCCCCCTAGGGCCGCGCCCTGTTGCCTTGTGGAGGCTTCGTGAACCTTCTGGCCTCCTCTCCAAGTCTCCAGGGTCTCTTTTGTCCAGAAAAAAATCTCCAAAAAGTTTCGTGGCATTTGGACTTCGTTTGATACTGATTTCCTGAAAAACCAAAAACAAGCAGAAAACAGCAACTGGCACTGGGCACTAGATTAATAGGTTAGTCCCAAAAAATGATATATAATTGCATATAAAAACATCCAAGATTGATACTATAATATCATGGAACAATCAAAAATTATAGATACGTTGGAGACGTATCACGCGTCGCCGAGAGGGTTACGCCCCAGCGAAAATCTTTTGGGTTCCATCTCTATAAGAGTGGTTGAGTTTTCACGTTGGCTCGCCAAGCCTATCACAACTCTCCACCTTTACCCGGGCTTGGGCCCGGCTATGTTGAGACAACATAGGCGGAGTTAAGATAGAGATACCATCAAATCCAAAAAAATAATTTATGGCATTTAGGGGGGTGGGTAATCCTGGCCAAGGACAACTTGTTTATCATCGGTTGGGGGTGCAGTGTGGCCCTGATCTACCGGTGGGAGTCATAGTTTCCCCATACTGGGACATTAGGGCATCTCCAACACAGACCCTCAAACCGCCCGCATCAGTCTGGATCGCGCAGTCAGGATGTGCTTTGCCATCCATTGCGGGACTGTATCCATCTGCGAGCCGGTCCGGACGTCCTTTTTCCTGCAAACCGGAAGCAAACTGAGGGCAGAGGGAGGGGGGCTTTGTGGGAGTCCGGACCGCTGCCACACAACAGTTCGACAACTCTGGCCCACCCAAAACCCCTCTTTCTCGCCCGCGCCCTTTCCCGCCAGAGCGTCAGCGTCGCATTCATGTCGGCCCAGAGCGGACGCGACCACTCACTAGAGCCGACATTCAAGTGGCACTCCGGCCAAGACCGCCGCTCGCTGCATGCTCACTGCGCACGCCTTCTTTTCGCATTGAAATGACATCCGTCTACCCGCCTACCTCCATTAAACCAGCGCGTGTACCGAGGAACCTATTCCGGCGCCCCGAGCACCACACATCCGTCCCTGTGCCGACCGACATTAAACACCTTGCCGGTTGACGCCTCGCATCCACCCGCTATTTAAATGTGGCCAAGCGTCAGGCAAGAACCACACCACACCTCCGCTCTCCATCTCCTCCTTGCACCACACCCACCATGGCCTCCGACTCAAAAGCCCCGTGGGACGACCTCTCCTGCAAGAAGAAGAAGGAGCTCTCTGGCATTGGAGCCGGCTGGGTGGCCCAGTGAGCCAACCGATACACGCTGGCTTGCCAGCAAGCTCTCCGGAGCCGGTGACACCGCTGGCGCCAGGCCGTCCTCGTCCGTCCAGGCGGGCTAATGCCGTCTAGCGGCGAATCCGCCGCGAGCGATGGCGGCAACGCGTCTGGCAGGCGGAGTCAGAAGCAATGTTCGCGGAGGTCGACACGGCGGCGGAGGAATTTGACTGGCTCACCGACGTCGACATCGCCAACTTTGCGTCAGCCACACCCGCCGCTACCGGCAACACCGAGGAAAAGTAGACCATGGGAGGCCGCCACCGCTTGTATCCCACGAAGGCCACCGCCTATGCCTCGCCGCCCTACACAGCCGGTGACTTGCCCGCTTAGCGGGGGCATGGGCCATTGCGACCGTCTTCTCCCGCCCCAAAAACCAACCCTGATCCATGCTTCACGGAAGCGGAGACTACTCTTCCCCTCCTGCTGAAGCATATCCCTCTAGGGCTTCAGGTGGTCCGGCGTGCTTGATGCCGGAAATAGGGAAGACATGTCGTGGGAAACGGGATCCACCGCGGGCGGCGATAGACTAGGTTAGAATAGCATAGCCTAGTCCGCTATAGTTTGATTGAAATATGCCCGAAATGTAAATGTTTTCGTCCGGTTTATATGAAAATCATCCGTTTTGCACGAATTTTGTCTGGTTTGTTGAGATCCGCCTTGAAATGTATGCGGCTACGGTTGGATGGCCGGCTTCCGCATCAGTGTCCGCGGACTCCCCCCCCCCACACCTGGTCCGCGGACGGATGTGGTGTCCGGTTTGGGGGTCGGCGTTGGAGATGCCCTTAGATATGTCTCCAGTTGTTCGTCACTTCGGCCTTCTAGCGGTGGTTGCGGCGATGTTCAATAATGATTCTTCCGCCTTCTTACATGGCCACGACGGTTCCTCCGCCTTCTTTTACGGCCATGGCGATGGCCAAGGAGGAGGCCGTCGAGGTCGCCAACAAGGGCAAGTCCGTAGAGGAGGTTCACGACGACAATGATGCTTATCCTCCGCCTTTATGGTGAGCTTGTAAGTGTTATTGTATTTGAAACGAAGTTTAAACGGTGTTTTGTATGCAAAAAGAAGGTGACAAGTAGCAAAGAACTTTTTTAGAAATTAAATTTAAGGGATAGGCTAGTTCTCAGCCTCCCAATACACAAAATTTTCGGGAGTCCCCCAATAACTATTTCTTGAGAGATGCTCTTATGTGTAGAGGTTTAGGCAACGTGGGCATTGCTTTGTTGCTTTCTTTACCACTAGCAAAAGGGCCCGTGCGTTGCAACGGGAGAAAAAATATCATAATCTCCAATGGCCATGACCACATTTTTCTGCATCACTGAGATAAACTATCACTCTCATTTTCATGAAATCATAAACAATTTTTGAAAATCATGAACATTTTTTTAAACACGTGATCATATTTGAAATCGTGAACACTTTTCAAATTCGTGAACATTTTTACAGATTTTCTAACATTTTCTAAAATCATGAACATTTTTTGAATTCATGAACATTTTATACTATCTGCAAACATTTTTTTTTCTAAAATTGTGAAACCAAACCCACACTTACATTAATGTAAAAGACACGAGCACTGTGCAACCAAATTGGCAGATAGAGTGCAAAATAATGCAACGGAATTGATCAGAAGATGAACAATCTGCAAGTAGGACCTCAAAATACGAGAGTACTTGTTTTCTGGTTTCGAAGAGTTGATCAAAGAAAGCTTCAAATGAAGGCAAGGCCAAGTAGCAATGTACCTAGATTAGCAGCCCGTTTTTTTGATGGTATAGCTGGCAAGTCTTCAAGTCTGGAATGTAACTGGATCTACAGAGCTTCCCCAAATCAAATGTTCACCTACACCAAAATAAAGCCTCCACCTACCAAAATCATATGCCTAGTGCTGATAACTTCCTAACGGCAAAATGTAAGGCAGTGGAAAGAAGTATCAATATAAATACAATCGAATCAAGTACAAGAGCGGAGGCATCTGAGACCTCACATTAGTGGCGCTCGTAGCCCTCAAACACCTCGCTCATGACTATCGAAAATGGAGTGGAGGGGAGGAGATGTCACATAAATAGAACTGCTAGAACAGAAAAATATCTCCCTTCCTCTCAGTATACACACACATATACACAAGCAAGCAAATCGAACTGCAAAATTGAAACAAATCTGCAAAGTTGTGAGGTATTAAATTTTGACATGTTGCAATTCAGTGTTTACTCTGAAATTTCTGAAGTAAATAAAATTCAGAGTTGGCAACATAGCCTCCAGAAGAATAATACCATTGAGGCAAAATAACCCCACAAGAAGACATGCCCATAATTGACATAATAGACAGTTCAACAACAGGAGATGTGATGAATTGTTTGGCATACACCTCCTTGTTCTTGGCAGTGCCGCGTTGCGCAGCTGGTCGACGACCTCAGTTGGGATGTTGTGGCCGGTGACATGCATGATAGCTGAAATCTAGACATACTATTAGAACTTAAAAGAAACTTGATTTTTTTGGGTTCATGCTGGAGTTCGCAGTGCTTGTAGTGCCGATGAACCACTACTTGCCACCAAAGCAGACAATGGCAGGGGTCTCCCGTATGGATTACTCACTGAGAACCACGTCGATGCCAAGCTGTCATGACCAGAATGGAACTCTTGTTGCCTAAACTGAACCGAGCCACACTCATATTCGACTTGCCCTTGCAGCTCCCTGCTACTTCAAGTCATACAATCAGATCACAACCTACACCTGCACAGAGCGAGATCTACCTGTCAAATACTCCACCTCCATAAATCTCGGCATGTAAACCTCAAACAAATCGACTCCATATACCAAACCCTGAGAACACGTCAAACTTAAATGAAAAAAAGACCCCGATCTGAACCCTCAAAAGCATAACCCTACGCCCCTAAATCTGCAGGACAACTTCTCAAAATCACGAACTCATGTGCTAATAAGGGAAGCCCAGTTTTATTTTCGAACAAACTGACAGAATGCTGGAAAGGAGACGTGCTATCAACAAAAGCTATCACCACAAGCTTTATTCCATTTAGGATAACTTACATGGCGTTTTTAGTGTAACTATTTTATGAGCTTACAAATAAAATCACAAAAAATGAAAAGGGAACAAAAATGAAAATAACACATATATACACTGTTTGTGTTTGGAGGATATCAATTCACAAATAAAAATAGATCTACCATAAAATATTTCTTCCGTTGCACCGCCATGTTCTTACATAACATAATATTCTTACAAATCTGCAATGCAGAACAGAAAGGTAAAATTATCAAGTTCAGTACCCTGCTTAGAACAGAAAAACAAATCTGCTTAATTGGGATGTACCTTATGCTGATATATAAAAGTTCAGTACCATGTTCCTCCTTTCCAAATCTACCAGACTGCTTAATTTACAAACAAAGAAACTTGTGCTGCTTTTTTTTTGCATGGTAATACGTGTCTCATTCATATCATAAAGATTAAAGTACAAGTCACGTAAAGACCGACATGACAAAACTGAAAAGACAGCAGAACGTCTCTAAGCTTGACACCAACGCCCGTCACCTGCCTCCGGCACCACCACAGCAGCCACCGAAGGAAAAAAATGACGGATCACCTCCTTACCCGAGCTCGACGCGGCTCCATCGCTGATATGCAGCTTTGCGGACCTCCAAGGTGGCTCACCAAAAGTGAAGCCATTGCCGTTGAACGAATCAGACCGGGGCAACACCCCGGACACGCCATCGAACTCCTGATCTGGCACCCCACCACGACCAAGACGCTGAAGGAGGAAACCATACCTGCCATCCATCAACCACGAATCCAGCACACGTTCCGTCTTCCAGATGTCGTCGATGCAGACCACAATCTGCATCTGCTCCT
Source organism: Elymus sibiricus (assembly GCA_039707655.1). NCBI lineage: Eukaryota > Viridiplantae > Streptophyta > Magnoliopsida > Poales > Poaceae > Elymus > Elymus sibiricus. The sequence continues at coordinate 191,445,836 of CM077676.1, read as the reverse complement.
GGACTACCTCCCAAGCTCCGCGCCGACGTTGGAGCAGACGCCGTCGCAACGGCGGAGCCCGAGGACACATGTCCACCACAAGGATGCCACCGCCGTCATGACATCCCCGCTTGAACAGACTGGTTCCCAAATCCATCACCGACCATAGAGACGATCGCCTCGCCGAAGAAGAATCCGGAGCTTCTTTATTCAGCATAGCCGTCGCCGCCGCCGAAGCCAAGACGTCGAACGATCCAAAAACCTAAGCTACCAGGGGCCTAGAACCTAAAGCTAAAACGATCCACACGCGCGGGATCCGGAGACCCCTCTCACCACCGACAACCAAGAGGTCGCCGGAAGGGTTGGCTCTCTTGGCAGCGGCGGCTAGGGTTTCTAGTCGTTAGCCAAAGAGGAAACAAGACGACTCTATAGCAATGAATCTTAGAAACTTGTGCTGCTTGCCATAATTTGTTTACATGTAACATCAATAGTATATACATGTAGTTCCCTCCAAAATTGACCATATGAGCTTTCAAATGAAAAAGGAACAAAATTGACCATATGAGCTTTCAAATGAAAGCTTTCATGAACAGTATATACATGTAGTTGCCTCCAGAATTCTGCATCACTGAATTCAGAGGTTGCTAGCTGATGCCGCTGCACTGGGTAGCTGCTCCCTCGGGCGCGCACGCAGCCGTCAGCTCGAACGCGAGCTGCTCGGGCGCTCTGGTGAGCTGTTGCGCTTTGTCGAAATAATGATGAACTGTTTGTGAACTGTTGCGCTCGCTGGAGGCCAAAAGCAATAATTTCTGTTCTCAAGAGACGAAGGAGGAATAGAATTGTTTCCTTAAAAAATTCTAATGGCCAAACTACTTTTGATCCCGAAGAAATCGCTGATTGTTTTGTCCAATATTTCAAGGATATCTTTAAATCAACTAATCATGTTAACTTTCAGAATGAGCAAGTCCATCATGCAGGAGAAATCAGTGATGATTTTACGAACTCAGTTCCGCAAAAAGAGGAGGTTTGGGACATTCTCAAGAAGATGAAGAATGATGCTTCTCCAGGGCCTGATGGCTTAAACGCTGCATTCTACAAGGCAGCCTGGAACTGGATTGGTGATGATGTTACTAGACTTGTTCAGAATTTTTACTACTACGGTACATTACCGCCTCAGCTTAATGATACTAATATTTTTTTAATTCCTAAGAAAAATATGAGCACTCAACCTCAGGACTTTCGACCCATAAGCCTCTGTAATGTGATCTATAAGATAATTGCCAAATCCTTAGCGAATCGTATCAAGCCTCATCTTCCTAATAGAATTTTAGACGCTCAGCAGGCTTTCATAGAAGGCAGGAGAATTGCCAATAATGTTATAATTACTCAGGAAATCACCCACTCCTTTAGCCTTTCATCCTGGAAACACCAAGCTTTTATGTTAAAGATTGATCTGGCCAAAGCTTTTGACAGGCTTGAATGGAATTTCTTGATGAATGCTCTTTCTAAACAAGGTTTTACTGATTATTTTATCAATCTCATTAGGACCTGCATTACTAATTCTAATTTCTCTGTTGTCATTAATGGTAATTTGCATGGTTCTTTCAAAGCCTCTCGAGGAATAAGGCAAGGCTGCCCTTTGTCACCTTATCTTTTTGTAATTGCCATTAATGAGTTAGCTGCAGGTCTGCAAGAAGATCTCCAAAGAAGGCACTTACAAGGCATAGTCCTTGGGCCTAATTCTCCTCCAATATATTCTCTGATGTTTGCAGACGATCTAATAATATGCAGGCAAGCAACGCAAGCAGAAGCTATGACTATATGGAACACCTTGCAACAATTATGTTCTCGTTCAGGTCAGACACCTAACTGGGCTAAATCTTCTGTTCTTTTTAGTAAGAATGTTAATGATGTTCAAAGAGATATTATCAAAGGCATTTTCAGAGTGACAGATATGAATACTAACACCACCCATTTAGGTCACCCCCTCATAATGCCAGCTAGCAACAGAGCTCATGCTTATGATTTTGTTTTAGATAAGCTTAAAAGCAAGTTGAATGGTTATAAAGCGAACAAACTGTCCCATGCGGGCAGACTAGTTTTAATCAAGTCGGTCTTTGCTTCTTTACCTGTTTATTACATGCCTCACATTTTATTTTCAAAAAAAATGCTGGCCAAAATGAATGCAGTTATCAGGGACTTCTGGTGGACTGGAGTACAACAACAAAATCAGACCAAGCCGCTATACCTCAAAGCTTGGGTGGAAATTTGTAAGTCTAAGAAAGAAGGGGGTCTAGGTATTAGAAACCTGGAAGCTATGAACAAAGCGATGTTACTAAATGCAGCTTGGAAGATTGTCACCTCTCAGGATAGCATCACTTCCAGAATATTAAAGTCCAAGTACTTCCCTTTCACCTCATTCTGGAAGGCGCCAACAAATATTCCTAAATCAGCATTTTGGACTTCAATCCATAAGGTGAGAGAACCTCTCACTAATGTTGTAACAATTCAAATCTCCAAAGGTAACTCCTCTATTTGGTCCTCTCCCTGGTGCCCGTTTTGGAATAATATACATGATCATCTTAAAATTCAACAACCAAGTTTTAATTACCCTGCAACTATTAAGGATCTTTGAATTCCTAATACTAAATCCTGGAATATTCAACTACTCTCGAATCTTTTTGGTGTGACAATGCAAATATTATTGGCAAAATCCCTATAGCTGCAGACAATAATGATGACGAAATAATCTGGAAGTTTACTTCATCTGGGATTTGCACCTCAAAAAGTGCCTATCAATTTTTTTGTCCATCTTTTTATGGTCATAATGCAGGGCCACATCAAGTTCTCTCAGACCGAACGAGGAGTATAATTCGAGCTTTATGGTTGAACAAAGAAATGACACCAAGAGTGCAGGTTTTCGGCTGGAGGCTCATGAGAAATGCAATTCCTACTGGATGTAGAGCAGCAGCACGATCTGTACATATCGATCGTAGATGCTGCAGGTGTGGAACTGATGAAACTGATTTTCACCTATTCTTTTCCTGTAACTTTGTGCGTGCAGTATGGTTTGCTTCTCCGTTAGGCTTGAGAGTGGATGGGTTAATCCAGCAAGGAATACATGAGATTGAAGATGCACTTCACACTATGATGAGTACCTATAAAGCAGATCATTCTACCACCCTGATATTCAACATCCTTTGGTCAATCTGGAAGGCAAGAAATGATTTCCTTTTCAATAAGAAGAATTGCTCACCATTGCAGATCCTTTGTGCAGCCAAAGCTCTTTTCAATGCTGATGAACCTCCTCAAGAATCTATAGTTCAGGTGATACCAACGCAGAGTCGAACCTCCAAACCACCAAATTCTATTTTAATATCTCATGACCCTTCTGATAAAAGCAGGATTTTAAATGGACCAAATATCTTCACGGATGCAGCTTGGAAAAATACCTCTGTAAATTCTAATAATTTTGCAGGAACAACAAGCAAGGCGGGTCTCGGAATTATCATTACATGGAAGGATAACAACACTAAGAAGATGGTTTTCATTAAAGCAATCTCGATGGCGTGCTCTGCTTTGCATGCTGAAGCCCAGGCGTTGGAACTTGCAGCTCAGATTGGAAAAGCGTTTGGACTTCAACATCCGAATTTCTTAACAGATAGCCAAGTTCTCGCTGAAGCAGCATCAAAAAGAGACCCATTGCATTTCCCAGGTCATTGGATGATAAGGCCAAATTTGCATCAGTATGTGCAACTCACTGAAGGCACTGATTCCAAAATTTTCAAGGTAAGGAGAGAACAAAACAAGATAGCGCATAGGAAAGCACATGATGCTTATAACATGAGAGATCTTAGAGCTTGTGTTTTCTCGTGTCTTGGTATCAGGCATAACCCTAATACTTGTCATGTAAAAGCTGTGATCAGCTCCCTTGATGTGCATCAATGCACATTGTTGTCTGTAACTTGTCTCTAAAAGTTAATACAATATTTGAGTTGCCAAAAAAAAAGACAAATGAGGCTCGGGGCATCTCCAACACCGACCCTCAAACTAGCCCGGACCCCACCAAACTGGGGGGTAGGGAGGGGGGGCTTTGCGGGCGTCCGGACCGTTGCCATGCCCGCTCCTGACTATCCCGGCCCACCAAAAACCCTCCATCCGCGCGCGTTCCCGCCCGACGTCAGTTGCCCGCATTCATATAAAAATGTCCGAATTGTAATGAATGCGCTCCGGTTTATATGAAAATCAACCGGTTTACATGAATTACGTCTGCTATGTGGATGCCGGCCCCCGCATCCGTGTCCGCGGACTGGTCCCCCTCATCCGCGGACGGATGCGAGAGCAAATTTACGGGTTAGCGTTGGAGATGCCCTGGGGAGGTTCGTTCACCTATTGATGACGTCGCTAGACATTTGATTATGTGATGTGGAGCATGATCCTTATTTTTTGACGAACAAACGCATGATCAGGCCCCCTGCGCATGATTCATGATATGTGCTGTTCATCCTTTACTAGAGGCCTGAGAGTACTCTTAACCTGAACCGTAACGCCGGATAGCTTACTGTTCTGACGGCTCATTTATACTGCAGGCAGTACAAAAGCGCTTTATCAGTTTTGGTTTGGTTGAGATCTTGAACACAGTAATAACTGTATTTACTTAGCCCAGCAGGTACTCTATTTCTAAAGAACGATTTGAGTTTTGAAGTTGAGCCCATGCATCCCGCTCGAAGGAACCTCATCTATTTCGAGATTCCCGCCGCCGAGGGAAGCCCTAGAAAATAGAAAACGGAGATGCCATCCATCATCGCCGTCGGTCAACATGTGAGTCACCTTCACCCTGGAAAGGAGCCGGAGAGAATCAAATCATCAATGGCTCCAGTCCATCAAGCCACACCACCAGCCTGCCTGCCACATCTGCCCTCCCACATGTGGAGAAAGAGAGTGTGCTGCGTGCTTTGTTCACTTGTGCGCGTGAAGAGGAGAGGGGAAAGGTTTCTGCTTTGCAATATTTGTTTCCTGGTGAGACGGTAGGATTTGATTTGAATGCAGCTGCAGTTGGACTTGGACAGTTGGACTGGTCTCTCTCTCTCTCTCTCTTGGGGGTCAAGATTTCTATGCCACTACAGGCTGAGAGGCCATGCCATGCCTGCACCATTTCATGTCTTCTTGTGCTCTATCCACTGCAGGATCTCCCCCCTCCCTCAGCTGGGCACTAGTGCTAGCATCTCTCTAGGTCTAGGGTTTTCCCAAGGCATTGCGTTACGCTGGACTGGATTAGTGGAGTAGTTTAGCACCGTGGCCATGGCTAAGCTTGGGACACCGTAAAATAAACAGTGAGGGGGCACCACCCAGAGCACATAAAACAAGGGATCAGGCAGGCAGATGCCACTGTTCAATGGCCCAGCCAAACTACCACTAGTATAATAATCTCTCTAAGCAGCAATAGTATAGTAATATTGTAAGCACAGTTCCAGATGAGAATCACGCTTGCTTTGCCGCATCCAGTGCTGTACTACACGGTCAAAACTCCTAGTAGGAGTACCAGCAGTTTGGCTGTGATCTTGAAATTGGACGGACAGGATGGCTTGGGCATTGCTGCATTCGGGCTCTGCCCACTATTTCTCGCCATGGGAAATGGCGCTGGCCTTTGTGTGGCAGTAGGGGTACTGGTGCTAGGAGACACTAGTAGCTCCACGTTTGCCTGCACCTTTTGATGCCACATTTGGTTTCCGGTTTTTTTTAGGGGTTGGTGGTCATCTCAAGAGAGGACCCCAAACTGGAGCTGTACTTTCTTGGCACCAATGGGCCGCTCCTCCTAGTCCTAGGACAAAGATCACGGAGGGAGGGAGCATAGTTATTACGCCCATCCATTCAATGGTGCTCGAGTCGGAAAGCTAGGACTTTTTTCAAATCCAGCTCCAGGCCCCCCTGCCATTTTTGGTCCTTGAAGCTTCAGCAACTGGTATGCTCTGAAGAGAGGGGGGAAGAAGAATATCACCAGTTTTCCTTCTGTGGTGGTATTGGCATTGGATTCTTCTTGAAGGATACCTCAGTATACCAGTAAGTTTTTTTTTTTTTTTTTGCTTGACCTGCTTCTTCAAGCTCCCACTTCCTTTACGCATTTTTGGATGGAATCAAGTGCGGAATCTGCAGATTGCTGCAGGTTGCTGGAACAGTGTTTTTGTGTTGTTTTTTCGAATGAGATGTGACCAAATGCTTTTTCTTTCTGGTTCTTATAAGAAAGAATCTGTTCTTATCATTCCCCCCTTTCTTTTGAATCTTTGGTAGGGACATGAGGAGCTCCAGATCATGCCGCGCTTTCCAGCAAAACCACCGAGCCTTGTGATTCGGTAGCCATGGAGGAGGAGCAGAAGGAGGCCCCGAGCTTCCTTGAGGTGCCCAAGGACATCCCCGTCGCCACCAAGCCCCTCACCATCAGGACCAATGCCGGGTTCAGCAGCAGCTCCGACCGGTCCAACCCCATCTCGCCGGCCATCTCCTTCACCCCGCACCTCTACTCGCCGTCGCCGCCGTCCTCCGCGTTCGTGTCGGCGCTGCAGTCCCCGTACATCTCGCCCCGGGTCCTCGACCCGCCGGAGCCGCCGGCGGCGCAGCCGCACCGGCAGCTGCATCAAGAAAGCAAGGCCTCCAGCGTCACCACCACCACGGCGCAGTCGCCGGCGTCCTGCTCCAACGGGTCCCAGTCGGAGGACACCGACGCGCCGAGCGCGTCCCGCACGCCACCGTCCGAGCGGTACGACTCCAGCGGCATCGACCCGGCCAAGATTTCAGATGGTGGCGGCGGCTGTGGCGGCGCGCCGCCGCGCGTGTCCTTCTCGTTCCCCGTGCCGCGGGTGTCCTTCACCAGGGGCCCCGTGGCGTCGCCGTCGTCCAACGCCAAGCTCCGGAGCTGCGACGTGTACATTGGCTACCACAACAACGGCAACCTCGGCAGGTTCTGCAAGTGGCTCAAGGCAGAGCTCGAGCTGCAGGGCATCGCCTCCTTCGTCGCTGACCGGGCAAAGTACTCCGACACGCAGATTCACGAGATTGCTGACCGGATTATTTGCTCCGTGGCATTCGGCGTCGTGGTGGTCACCATGTCAAGCTTCCTCAACCCCTTCAGCCTCGAGGAGATCAGGTTCTTTGCTCAGAAGAAGAACCTGATCCCTATACTGTTCGACACCGAGCCGTCGGAGATTGCCGGGCTGTTTGATGGCAAACTGGAGGACAAGGAAGGGAAGGAAGCATTTGAAGGGCTAATGCGGTGCCACGAGTTCAAGCTCGAGGCGAATGAGACCAATTGGAGAAGCTGCGTGTCAAAGACGGTCAGTTTGCTGCAGTCCAAGCTTGGCCGGAAGAACATCGCTGAGAAGGAGAGTGAGGGGTCTGGAGGCATACCTTTCCCACGTAACCGGCATTTCGTTGGAAGGGAGAAAGAGCTGAGTGAAATCGAGGGGATATTCTTTGGATCCTCGGTAGATATCCAAGAAGTGCTGGATTGCTCAAGGGGCTCCACTGCAAATGAAAGATCCAGCGGCGTGTCTGATGGCTTTGCCGATGAGGAGAGCGACACGGTGAGGACATCTAATGCCAAGTACATCAGTTTGGAAATGCGCAAATGCAAGGAGCCGACATTGGAGGCCTGGATTGATCCGGTGATCGAGCTGTCGTCGGGGAAAGGTAGAAGCCTTCAGAAGCAGAGATCGAAGCACAGGAGGTCAAGGTTCCGGTGCAACAGCAAGGGCTGCGGCGGCGCCAGTGTGGTCTGCATCAATGGCTCCTCGGGTATTGGCAAGACAGAACTTGCATTGGAGTTTGCTTACCGGTATTCGCAGCGGTACAAGATGGTGCTGTGGATTGGAGGGGAGGCTCGGTACATGAGGCAGAACATACTCAACTTATCCATGAGCTTGGGGTTGGATATCAGTGCTGAGGCTGAGAAGGAGAGGGGCAGGATCAGGAGCTTTGAGGAGCAGGAGATCGATGCGTTCCAGAGGGTAAAGCGAGAGCTGTTCCGGGATGTGCCCTACTTGCTCATCATCGACAACCTTGAGAACGAGAGGGATTGGTGGGAAGGCAAGGACCTCCATGACTTCATCCCAAGGAACACTGGAGCGACGAATGTGATTATCACCACACGCTTGCCACGCGTGATGAATGTTGAACCAATGCAGCTGCCACAGCTCTCATACATCGATGCGATGATCTTGATGAAGGGTAAGCTTAAGAAGGACTATCCGGCCGACGAAACGGAAGTACTCAGGAAGTTGGACGAGCGGTTGGGCCGGCTGAGCTTTGGTCTGTCGGTCGTCGGTTCACTGCTTTCTGAACTCATGATCGCTCCATCCACTCTGTTTGAGGCTGTTGAGAGAATATCGTTGAACGAGAATTTGTTCCCCCACGATGCCAACGACGACGGCTTCTGCCGTAACAATTCCTTCCTGATAAAGGTGCTGGTCTTCTGTTTTGCCTTGATGGACCGTGCGAAAGGAGGACACCTGACGTCGAAAATGATCATCGCCGGTTCTTGGTTAGCTCCTGCACCCGTGTCGTCTACGCTGTTGGCCGCCACGGCGAGCAAGCTACCGATGAAAGGCAGCATTCACCTCTGGGGTGAGTCCCTGAAGACCGCATTTCTATGTGGCACACATTGCTTTCTAGCTCCGAATGGCCGAAAAGCTGAGGTGGAGTCGGCACTCTTGCTTGTCAAGCTCGGGTTGGCAAGAAAGGCGACCCGGCATCCTGGTTGCTGGATCCAGTTCCACCCGATCACACAGCTCTTTGGCAAGATCAGGGGAGGCTTGGCGCCGACCACCGCAGCGGTGAATGGGGTGATGAGGGCCGGGAACCCCTCGGTGTACTCAGACCACCTGTGGGCTAGTGCATTCCTTGTGTTCGGCTTCAAGTCAGAGCCACCTGCCGTTCAGCTCAAGGCGGTCGACATGGTGCTCTTCATAAGGAAGACCGCCCTGCCCCTGGCGATCGAGTCCTTCATGACGTTCTCGCGGTGCGGCTCGGCCCTAGAGCTGCTTAAGGTGTGCACCAACATCCTCGAGGAGGTGGAGAAGTCGTACACGTCGCGGATGCAGGACTGGAACCGCGGGTCGCTGTCCTGGAGGAAGAAGCTGCAGCCGAACCACCGCGTCGACGAGTTCATCTGGCAGGAGGTGACGCTGCTCAAGGCGACGCTGCTCGAGACGAGGGCGAAGCTCCTGCTCCGCGGCGGGCTGTTCGACACCGGCGAGGAGCTGTGCCGGACCTGCATCAGCATCCGGACGGTGATGCTCGGGCACGGCGACGCCCAGACGGTGGCCGCTCAGGAGACACTGGCGAAGCTGGTCAGATACAGGAGCAAGGTATGAGATGACATACGAAAACCCTGGTGAGCTGTTCTGATGTGCAGCCCTTTGTTGCTGCCCTAGTGTTAGAAGGGTTTCCGGAAATTTTCATGTGTCACGGTTTCTGAATGCCAGCCACAGTTTTTTCAGTGATCTGTGCAATAGCCAAGCTTGGTCATGATGCCACATGTAACCTGAGTTGTTATGTACAGTGCTACAGTTCAGTTGGCAGTTGCTATTTGAAATACTTCTGTTATCTTCTTATTACTGTCGAGCTTTCCTAGATTAAACTTTCGCTTTAGATATGAAAAATGTGCTCTTCTTTTCTATCTTCCATCGAGAGGATGGCATCAGTAAACTTGGTGACTCGAAGATGCTAGAAAAATTGGAGGTGTGATCTCCTATCTTCATACTTCATACTTCATCTTTTTTGCATGAATGTCACATATGTTCTGCCTCATGTACCGAGAAGCTTCCTCAGAGAGAAACTGCATCCATGGTCCAATCTCGTTAGTTTGCATGAAGTATGAACATTCTTGTCGGCTGAGATGCAACTATGTCATATGTGGTCTTGCTGCCCAGCTTTTGAGGCAAGATTTGTCGGGTAAAAATGGTAACGTCTGATAAGCAGCTTCGAGATCTTTACCGGTGTGACATTCGACCCAACAATTCCTTTGCTGTAAAGCAGTTGTTTGACTGAAACAAAGTGTTAGCATCTGTTGCCGTCTACTTTGCTTAAAGTTGAATGCATTTTGTTTGAGACAATGACTACCCACGGTTATATGGATTCGCCACCGAAATCTCTAGTGCTCACGCAGGTCAAGCTCTGCGACCTGTTCGACCTTCTGAAGACGAAGAACACTTGTATCTCATTAGCAGTAGGGAGTACCTTCTTACAGCAAGTTAGGGCATCTCCAACGGCTACTTGCAAATTTCCTCCTGCATCCGTCCGCGAGCAGGGGGGCAGTCCGCGGATACGGATGCGGGAAGACGCCATTCAACGCTAGCCGCATATATCCGGGCTCCCTTTTTTATTTTATTAAATCCGCACGATCAAATAAACGCATACATAAATTGCAGACGTTCAAATAGCCGCATACATAGATTGCGGACGTTCAAATAGCCGCGTGCCCTGTTGCGGTTGAGCACTCGATGACCCTTGATCGAGCCCTTGAAATTGAGAACATGCTCCTCCACACGCTCCGCGTCTTCAAGGACCGCCTGCATCGTCGCCGTCTCATCCGAATACTCCTCCTCGTTAGACGAGCCGTCGGACGTCAACATAGTGCTCGTATATGTACTCCAAATCGGAATCCATTGCTAGAAAGAAGAAGAGAAAACTGTTTTTAGCTCCGGCAATTCATCGAACAGTTGCCGGGCATGGTGAGTATAGCAGTAGTTCAAAGGTACCTGGAGGGCGGTCGGAGGACAGGGGTTGAACGGCGGCGGAGGAGAAGCGGGGTGGGGCCCGGCTGGAACGCTGGAGGTGACGGAGACGTAGAGTTCCCGCAGGGGTGTGGCGTGCCGGCCGGGATGGTGGAGCGACGGCGAAGGCAAGAGAGAAAGAAGGAAGGATAGAAAATGGGGAGGATGGAGGCGCGGGGTCCGGGAAGGGTTTTAGGTGGGCCGGGGGTGTTGGAGTCCTACGTGTCTGGTGTCCGGACTCCCGTAAACCTCCCATGTTTGTCTCCGTTTTGCGGGAGAAAACGCGTCCGGACCGCCTCGCGGACCGATACAGGCCCCCGTTGGATGGCTTCCTCGGTCCAGACAACACGGTCCGGACGGGTGCAGGCGGTTTGCGGGTCAGCCTTGGAGATGCCCTTAGTAGTTTAAATTCAGCCCATTCGACTGAAAAATGCCAACGAAAGCCGACCTCCAGTGAGCTCGTTTTCAAATTTTATTTTTTCGGAGCGCGAAAAATTCTAAATTTATTTGTGAACACACGTGCACATGTATACTACGGGTGTGCAAAATTTCACAGCATTACACTTTTACACGTGGCGTACAGAAAAAAGACAAATACGCATTTTTAAACGGGCCTTTTATATTTGTTATTGGGCCAGAAATATGTCTTTTTTGTACAGCCTACAAATCATAACATTTTTCGACGAAATTCAACACGTTGCTGCGGAATACATATATGTTTCCATGGAAAAAAAATCGGATTTTTTTAAAACTTTAAGTATGCTTTTTGGTATTTTCAAAATACCGAGCTCACTGGAGCTCGGCCTCCAGAAATCCGCACTCCCATTCTGCGCGCTATATGGATTATTGTCGAGGAGAGCTGATTAAATATCCCATCGGCAAATTTCAGTCCAGCTTTGAACAGAAACTTGGAACATAAAGTAGCCCTTGAAAATAAACTTTGAGCTGATTATATGGATTAAACTGTGTTAAAACCACTATTTATTCTCGCATTTATGACTCTCCAGGGACATGGCCTTGGAAGTGAGTCGGACCCATGCTGTATTTCATCCATGCTCTCTCCGTTCTAAGTTTCTTAACAAATAATGTTAGAAGTGCTGATGAGAAATGCACGTGGTAGCTGCCAAATGGTGCGCAGAATCAATGATTGTGAAAAGTTGGTACAAATGGTTATCTTTTCTTATACTCATCCATATCAACAAGAAGTATCACAAAACATAGTTGTAAAACATGTGTGTTCTTTTGTATTCAATGTGTTTCTCTTGTATCTCCATGATTTTAGCGCATGGAACTTTTCTCCCCCTACTATGTCACTATTTTTTCCGGTAGAACCACGATTAGTCCATTATTTATTTTTTAGAAAATTAATCATTATACTAAGAAATGTTTCAAGCCAAATCAATGGCTACCAGAGCGCATGATAAGAACACCAATCGGTCATATACGGCTTTGGGTTGGGGGGGGGGGGGGGGGGGGCTGTGAACCATCTGCGCATCAAAAATTGTTAGGCAATAGCTCTAATATCCTTCAACATCACCCATTTGAGGCTAGGTCATGCTCATACCCACTTCAACTCCGTACATGACGACACCCCACTCTTGCACCACGAGAAAGAATAGATTAACAACGTGCTATTGGGGAACAATAAACACATAAAATCGTGGTTCGCTATATCATTTCATTTTCATACTGTATAATCTATTCCTCGGTTGAATGATGGTTACTCTGTTAGTATATATTGTATCAAGATGGGAATGGGCCTGGTCGGCCTACTGGGTCACTGACCCAACCCAAAAACTCAAGGCCAAATGGGCCAAGTGGTTGGCCTTAAATGATATACGGGTCAGTGGAACCGGCACCGTGCAACCCGATGTATCAAACGGGTCGACCCAGTCGAATCACTATGCCCTAGTCGCTGTTGGCCGCCCATGACCATCTCTGTCACCGTTGGCCGCCCCCAACAATCTCTACCGCCACCGGCCGCCTTCGAGCAACTCTGCACCAGCGCTATTACGGTAGACTTGCTGCTGCCACTTGAGCCAACCAAAGCAATTGTTTGGCCAACAGGAATCTGGAGGCTGAAGTCTTTGAGGACTGTCATATTAGGCCTGGACGGGTACACAAAGCGAACTGAGTTAAACTGAATCTCTCCACGGACTTGAACCAAGACATGCCCATTTGGGTCATCACCATTGATCTTGGGCACACGGTTTATCCGTTCTAGAATTCTTGTGGCATCAACGGAAGCCTTGGTGAAATGTTTCAGCTCTGGGAGTGCCATTCCAAGGGATCTGCAACATTTCAATTTCTACGATGCCATTGCTTCTACGATTTTGGGTCGGCCTCATGTACCCAACGGGTCAGTTTTGTGATGAAATAGGCCGGCCCATGACCTCACATACTGACCTTGGGGCCCAGGGCAAGGTCTGGGTCAGCCCATTCCCATCTTGAATATTGCGCATCAAAAATTGTTAGGCAATAGCTCTAATATCCTTCAACATCACCCATTTGAGGCTAGGTCATGCTCATACCCACTTCAACTTCGTACATGACGACACCCCACTCTTGCACCACGAGAAAGAATAGATTAACAACGTGCTATTGGGGAACAATAAACACATAAAATCGTGGTTCGCTATATCATTTCATTTTCATACTGTATAGTCTATTCCTCGGTTGAATGATGGTTACTCTGTTAGTATATATTGTATCAAGATGGGAATGGGCCGGGTCGGCCTACTGGGTCACTGACCCAACCCAAAAACTCAAGGCCAAATGGGCCAAGTGGTTGGCCTTAAATGATATACGGGTCAGTGGAACCGGCACAGTGCAACCCGATGGATCAAACTGGTCGACCCAGTCGAATCACTATGCCCTAGTCGCTGTTGGCCGCCCATGACCATCTCTGTCACCGCTGGCCGCCCCCAACAATCTCTGCCGCCGCCGGCCGCCTTCGAGCAACTCTGCACCGGCGCTATTACGGTAGACTTGCTGCTGCCACTTGAGCCAACCAAAGCAATTGTTTGGCCAATAGGAATCTGAAGGCCGAAGTCTTTGAGGACTGTCATATTAGGCCTGGACGGGTACACAAAGCGAACTGAGTTAAATTAAATCTCTCCACGGACTTGATCCAAGACATGCCCATTTGGGTCATCACCATTGATCTTGGGCACACGGCTTATCCGTTCTAGAATTCTTGTGGCATCAACGGAAGTCTTGGTGAAATGTTTCAGCTCTGGGAGTGCCATTCCAAGGGATCTGCAACATTTCAATTTCTACGATGCCATTGCTTCTACGATTTTGGGTTGGCCTCATGTACCCAATGAGTCAATTTTCTGATGAAATGGGCCTGCCCATGACCTCACATACTGACCTTGGGGCCCAGGGCAAGGTCCGGGTCAGCCCATTCCCATCTTGAATATTGTACGTGACATTTTTCCTTTTCTGAAAAAGTGGTTAAAGCCCTCAGCCTCTACACCATTGTACGTGAAAAAATTGATGCCACTATAGATTCATATACTATATTGAAAAATATTTTCTTGTCGTTATGGAATTGTTTCACAACAAAAGCGCGCAAAAATAGTGTATTTGTTGGTAAAAATCTTTTGCTAATGAAATAAAATACGCCATGTATTTTGGAAATAGAGCCTTTGACGAGGGGTAACCTGGAAAACAAGCACGCGCACTTCCCTTTCCTCCCTCCTAACGTCCGCCCACACCTCTCCCCCCCTCTGCCCGCCTCGCCATCGCCAACCGCCGACGAGATCGCCCGCGACAAATCCCCCAGATCCGCCGCGGGCCAGCGAGCCGGGGAACCTAGCTTTGATGCGATTGCGCTAAGCTCGCGCTCCTGCCCCGCCCGCGCGCCATGGCGCACAGCGACCTCGAGCCGCTGCGCTCCGGCGCCGCCGCGCTGCCGTCCTCCTCCGACCCCGACTCGCCGACGACCCCGCGAAGGAACCGCGTGCGCGAGCTGCTGCGGAACCTGGACCGCCGGCTCTCGAGCAGGGGGCGCCATAACCACGTCGACAGCGGCCCGGCGTCCCCTACGGCCGCGGGGGAGGCGGGGGCGCCCAGGAGGGAGGAGGAGAGTGACGAGCTCGGCGACGGCGCGCCGCCCGAGTGGGCGCTGCTGCTCGTCGGGTGCCTCCTCGGGCTCGCTACCGGCATCTGCGTCGCCGCGTTTAACCGCGGGGTAAGTAAGAGATCTGCGTGGAGAAAAAATGCGTTATTTATCAGTTCTTTCAAACGGTTTCTGTGGGGAAAATAGTATTCTGCCGAGATCTCTATGCTTGGCAAGTACAGGGTCTATGAAATTTACTTTTATCTTTCTAAGGTGACTGTTTTTGTGAGTCTGTTGCCATGAGATAGATGTTTTGGGGATTTCCAGACACTCTGGACTATGAATGCGGGTATACATTTACATGCATTGTAATTAGTTTACAGAGGGAGTAGTTCTGTAGCACACTCCTGTATGAGGCAACACAGAGATGTGGAAGAAACTTATAGTCTCATCTGTGGCGAAGTTGATCGTTCATGTGAACATGTGTTGTTTGGTTCTCTTCACATGGAATATGATGCTACAGAGAATTGCTGATAGCTGGTCCAATTATGGTCTCTGCTAGTTAGAGTATTCGTGTTAGTGTATGCCTTGTGATGCTATGGGGTGAGCAAGGGCCAAGGAGTTTTATGTGCAGTATGTTAACCTGATGATGATTTGCCGGTTTGATGAGGTTTTGTGCTATTTAATGTCTTCTTGCTGCTGATTCCGGTTTGATGAGGTTTTGTTCTGATTGTGTGCTTTGGAGAGCTTTGAGTGGTTGTGGTACATTGGGATTAGTATTTTGGTGTTATTTCAGGTCTCAGATAGAGACTAAGGCCATCTCTGTGTTAAGATACTTCTATGTTCTTGCACTGTAATTGTTGAGTCATGTGGAGTTACTACTAATTATTTTTCACTACAGGGTGAGATCCAAATCCTTGTGTAGTTGCATGTTTGGTGTTTGTCTGTGTTTTTAACCTATCAAGTCTTTAGATCTAATGGGAAAGGCCTTGCTTAGGAAGATCATAGTCATTAAGCAGGAGCTATTCAATCAGATTTAGTTTATTGTTTGAACTAAAAGGTTCTTTTGTAGTCTTTCCCGTTCAGCTGTTTGAAAAACACCTGCCTTGCCCTTTTCAGGTGCATGTCATACATGAATGGGCATGGGCAGGCACACCCACCGAGGGCGCTGCTTGGCTTCGCCTGCAGAGGCTTGCTGATACTTGGCATAGGATATTGTTAATTCCAGTGACTGGTGGAGTTGTTGTTGGTATGATGCATGGATTGCTGGAGATATTTGAGCAGATAAGGCTATCGATGTCATCTCAAAGGGAAGGTATCGATTTCATGAGTGCGATTTTTCCTGCAATCAAGGCCATCCAAGCTGCAATTACCTTAGGGACGGGATGTTCGTTGGGTCCTGAAGGGCCTAGTGTTGATATTGGTAAGTCTTGTGCAATTGGGTGCGCTGAAATGATGGAGAACAACAGGGAACGAAGGATTGCTCTTATTGCAGCCGGATCAGCTGCTGGAATTGCTTCAGGTATACCTAAGTAACTATATCTGTTCAAATTGTTCACATGCATAAGATAGAATTAAAAAACAACGAAATCCTGCTAAGATGCTAGGCAGAAGCTAAAGAAAAAAGGACGATGCAATAACTATGCAAGCAAGAAGGACCACAAATCATATTTAGGAACATTTTAGATCTTTGCGGGAGTGAAGAGCAGATTCATATTTTTTATGTTACCAGCTCCTTAGTCCCATACTCATGTTGTTGAGTTTCTTTCCTATATTCTCCCCTGACACTTGTGTTACTATATGTTCAGGTTTTAATGCTGCAGTTGCTGGATGCTTTTTTGCTATCGAAACAGTACTGAGGCCACTCCGAGCAGAGAACTCACCACCTTTTACAACTGCTATGATTATTTTGGCATCAGTTATATCATCAACTGTGTCCAATGTTTTGTTAGGGGAGAAGGCAGCTTTTATTGTCCCGACGTATGAACTAAAATCTGCCGCTGGTATTTTATCTTATTCCGATCAAATTTGGTATTACAGAAAGGTAGTTTTTGTTTAATTAGTAGATATGTATTATGTGCTCTACTGTAGTAGGAAAATTAGGTTGTTCTCATCTTGTACCTGGTTCTTTTTCTTGAACACCCATAAAAGCGTGTGTTGTATCTTGCACCTGGTTTCTAGGTTTTATCTTTTGTTTTGTTTTTGCAAGAAATCAGTCTATTCGCTGCACCATGCATAAAAATGATGTTTTTGCTAGTTTTAGTAATTTTAATAGGGTAAATATCTATTTCCAACCCTGCTTTCCAAATAGTAAGTCATTATAGCTCATTTTGCTTGCAAATATGACACCTTATGTTTTTTGGTTCTAGGCAAATTTACCATGAGAAAATTACCTTAGTATCAAGCAAACAAGTAAAAATTGGAAAATATCATCCAATATGATGATAACATGTGGGGCTCGGGTCCACGTCGTAGTAACATGGTGGATAGTATTTTCCAACTTGCCAATCTTTGGTCTGACACTCTGACCAGTTGACTATGTACTGATGTACTCTGTTTTTAGTACTCTAGCATTTTTGGCTACAATATCCCATCTTAGCATTCATCATCCCCTTTTGAAACAAAGAAATTTAAATAACGCTATGATGGATTAGTTATTAACTGATGAATTTATAATGCCTAATTCCTGATATAAAATCCCAGAACTGTGGGTGGCTTGTGCAGGAGAGAAAACAATCGTTGTAGCACCTTCTGTAGTCTCCTCGGTCTACCAGCTATGCAATTATGATGCACAGCTAGCAGCATGAGCCATTCCTTGTAAAATTTACATTCGTTTTTAGCACTTGTTGCTGTGATTCTTTTTCATCTGGCAGTTAGACATTTATTAACTCACAATTCTGATGTTTCACAATGTGTATTTGTTATTGTTTAAAATTTCAGTTCTCTAAGTATGCAACTGACTAAAGTTATATTCTGCAGAGCTTCCACTCTATCTTATTCTAGGCATGCTTTGCGGGGTAGTGAGTGTGGTATTCAGGCAACTGGTTGTTTGGTTCACAAAGACTTTCGACTTGATAAGGAAAAAATTTGGTCTCCCTGCTGTAGTATGTCCGGCTTTAGGTGGTCTTGGAGCAGGTTTAATAGCTCTAAGATACCCTGGAATACTGTATTGGGGTTTCACCAATGTAGATGAAATTCTACATACTGGAAAAAGTGCTTCAGCTCCTGGGATTTGGCTGTTAGCTCAGTTGGCTGCTGCAAAAGTTGTTGCGACTGCACTATGCAAAGGTTCTGGTCTTGTTGGTGGCCTATATGCCCCAAGCTTGATGATTGGTGCTGCTGTTGGTGCTGTTTTTGGGGGCTCAGCGGCAGAATTAATAAACTCTGCCATTCCGGGTAACACTGCTGTTGCACACCCTCAAGCTTATGCACTTGTAAGTTTTGTTTTTGAGCTAGGCAGGTAGTTTAAAGTTTGATATGGCCAAAAGTAATACTACTTTCTACTTAATTCAGGTGGGAATGGCTGCTACCCTAGCCTCAGTTTGTTCAGTTCCATTGACATCTGTACTGCTACTCTTTGAACTGACAAAAGATTACAGAATTCTACTTCCTCTGATGGTAATGTCCATCCGATGCATTTGTTATTTTGCTGTAAAAGCATGTCATTTAACATACTAAATATACCAAGTTTAAGCTTACACTTGTTTTCGATTAATAGGGAGCTGTTGGTTTAGCAATATGGGTCCCATCGGTTGTAAGTCACTCCAGCAACAAAGAGATGTTTGAGGCTGCGTCTCCTCGCCATGGTTATGCTTCACTATTACCCCCTGCTGATAGGAGCGAGACAGATGGGAGACGACCAGATGGAGATGATGTTGAACTAGCAATTCTAGAAGATGATCTATGTCACTATGGTAGTAACAGTGAGGAGATGCTTCTCGATGAGTTGAAGGTCTAACAGTTCATGTTCCATTTTATTTTTTTAGTTTCATTTGAGTAAATATGCAAAACTGGCTGACTATTTCATATACCTTTCTAACAAGAACTCTTCCAGGTATCTCGAGCAATGTCAAAGCATTTTATCAAGGTTACATCTACAGCCACTATCAAGGAGGCAACACTGCTTATGCACGATAAGCAGCAAGGTTGTGTTCTTGTTGTAGACAATGAAGATTTTCTTGAAGGGATTGTTACAGTTGGTGACATTCGTCGCAGAGGATTTGAATCAAGTGAAGATGCTAATGGTACTGGGGAAAATTCATCTGTTCTGGATGTATGTAACCTCACAAATCTATGATCTACAGTTAAACTTACCATCTGATTATCATTTTCTGTAAAACAATACACATATTTACTCGAAGGGTCTTTTCAGGTGAATTCTGCTCTTGTTACATCGTGCCTCACACGAGGGTTTCAATACCATGGCAATGAAAGAGGGCTGGTGACCTGCTTTCCCGACACAGATCTGAGCACCGCTAAGGTGCTCATGGAAGTCAAAGGTATCAAGCAACTTCCAGTGGTCAAAAGGGGGGCTGGTCGTAGGAATGATGGGAGGCGTAAAGTTCTCGGGCTTCTTCATTACGAGTCAATAGGACGATGCTTAAGGTGATCCTTGTTAAGACTTATACTTTTTATTCAATTAGTTGGACTATTTCTGTGACAACGATGCATTTTTTTTCCATCGATAATTCTGTGCTAGATAAATGCAGCCAAGTGCCAACCACCTCCAGGCCTCCAGATAAATCTATTGACCCTGGTGTAACTTTGAATTTTGAACTGACAAATTCTTACATGTCAATTGTTTTTCTTTTAGACTTCCAAAAAAAAAAACTACTTTGCTTGGACAAGGAAAGAATGCACTGTACCCACTTATATCCTCTCACTGTCTGACAAACAACATTTAAAAGCACAACTGACCTTGTTTTCCTACCAAGATACCGGAATAGTTATAGTCAATCTATTGGTTTCCTTGGCTTTGACCCGCAAGCTCAATGCAGTAATCATATTTTGGCTTCCTGCTTTGGGGTGCACATATCACACTGCACAAAGCTCTTTTGAACAAACCAGTATTGGGCCCGTGGCCATTCGTTAAATTGCCTTGATAGACATTAGATAGATAGTAAATAACTGTTGACAGTCATATCTTACAGTATATGGCGGTTATTTTTCTTGTAACTGAAGCAGAGGTGGACTGTGAGTCTGTAGATAAATGATTGAAACTGAGTCCTTGCAAGGGGGAGAGGACTGGTCTATGAGAACTCTTGTACTTTCTTCCTGCCATACGAAAGCACTCTGATACGAATGTTTGAACAATGCTCGTGCAGGGAGGAGCTGGAGCGTTGGAAGGCGATTTATCAGAGAGAATTTCCAGCAGCCAGCAGTTAGTTGGCAGTGAGCATGGAGGCACTGAACATACAGAGCTGAAGTTTTGGTTGTACTGTTTAGTGAAGAAAATACCCCATACATAAAGCGACATTTCAGCAAACTTAGGGATTTAGTGTTAACTTGGAACACCTCAGTTAAAAGAGTCTTTCACCAAATGTAAAGTGTTTTGGAGCTTGCCAGGATACGCATTTCTTATATGGTTATTACAGATTATAAGAGGTGATGGTGTGGTTTCAGCTTTGATGTTTCTGGGTTCTGACATGGTAATATGCTGGGAACATATTGCTTGGCCTTTTGCAACTCAATCCAAAACAAATGTAAGTCAGGTTATTGTGGAAAATGTCAGTATTTCGTGTCGTATCTTATGTTGTGTAATGATGATTTGCTGTAAAATAGGTGTGCTGTTGCAATAAAATGTAAAACAAGAATAACTCAGGATCTGCAGTGAGTTAAAACTGTTAGATTAGGTAAAACAAAAACCTGTAAAGTTTTACAGGATCTGAATTAAGTTGATCAATGTTAGCTTGAAACCTGAATATTTCAGCCCTCTTCCAGAAACCATATGAAGCTACACCATATTGTACATATTCCAAATCTAAATCCTTCTTTCCTTCTTAAAACCATCTGAATTCTCTGTTCCCTTTTTCTGCAAGGTGAGTCCTCTGTAACCATGAAATGAAACTGAAAAAAAAGGCATATGGAAGAACGAGAGTACATCACCAAAATTGTTTCACATACAAAAGCATAACATACCGCATGTCTCATCTTACAAGAGACCTGAATATTTTACATGTTAGGATCCTGAGACAACCTGCTCATCAGCTGCTGGTAAGCTGCCGGACCAGTTCCACTCTGATCTGCTGGCAAGCCTGGCCGCACCGCTGCATTCCCCTTCACCTCTCTTGTCTGCAGCACAAGCCTTGGGTTGCCCTGCATTGCCGATGGATGATGGCCAGTCATCTGCGCCGGCACCGGAACAAGCGCCAGGCCACGGGGGAGCATCCCGAAGGGGAAGCCGCCTGCTACGCCGAGCTGCGCAAGCGAGCCATAAGCGGCAGCACCACCGAACGTAGGGAGGCCGCCTCGTGCCTGTTCTTGCCTCCACCGGACGCCATCAGCCTGCGGCGCAACATCACCGGCTTCGGAGCTTGGGTGGCCGATGTTCCTGGCAGCCGGAACCTCATGGGTGTGCTTGCCCTCGTACGTCGTGATGACCGATTTCAGGTCATTCGACGCCCTCTCGACGTGCTTGCGCACCGGGCAGCTTGGGTGCGTGCATTTGTAGTAGCTCCTGCACACATGTGAAAGGGTTTCTTCAGCGCTGAAGTGTTTCTGAAGCCAAACATCTTCCTACTAAGGGAATGAAAGAAACCGCAGCGACAACACAAGTGACCTTGGATTTGGGTTGCCTTTGACAACCTTCTGCCCGTACTTGCGCCAGCGGTAACCGTCGTCGAGTACGTCGACCTCGCTGGTGGTCTGCACGATGACGCGAGCCTCTCGAACAGCTCTTGCCGCCAGAGCCCCTATGTCCATAGTACCGATGGCGGTGGCTGGAGTGACATAATCTATCATTCTGAAACGAAATTGAAAAGACCCGATGATGTAGCCAGGCTTGTGTTAGGGAATTAGTATTAGTGAAGAAGTCTAACTAACCTTCTCTTCGACTCGGTCGCATCTTTGTCCCTGTCAATGCCCGAAGATACAGTACCATGTGCTTCCCTGTTATTGTCCTCACCGGAGAGGATCGGCGGCGAGATATCAATGGCTTCTCGGGTAGCTGATCTGTCTGCAAGTCCTGCTCTGTTAAGAGAAGCAGACAGGTTTGTCGCAGGAACTTCATTGTGTACATCTTGGAAGTGGTCAGCTGGAGCATTCTCTGCGCCATCGGCTTGCAGATCGTTGGAGTGTGAGCAAGGGATGACACCTGGCCGTCTGTCGGGAGGCGGTAAAGGGTGATTGTGAGAACCTTTGTAGACTATCTCCGTTATGTCGCCATCTTGACAACGCTCCACCTTCTTCTTGACAGGGCAATTTTGGTGACTGCATTTGTAATAGCTCGTTGGATGGCCACCTGTTCTTCACTTGCTTCTTCCCATATTTCCTCCAATTATATCCATCCTCGGCACGGACAATGATCGTCGCTGGAGAATCGTCTCCGTTTCTGTTTGCCTTGCTATCTTCTTGTTCGTTGTCGGGGATACGGTGATTGTTCTCGCTTGCTGAGGGCTGGTTTTGATGAATAACACTGGGACCCTAAACAGTAAAACCTTTTTTCAGATCAATGCATCATTGAACAGAGGAAACCGGCGCAATCTTTGCTCGCAATTTTTGCAGAATGAGAAAACCGGCGCTGCCGGATATAGTGACAGGGAATAGGCGATAAGACAGTAATCTTGGAGCAAATTACCTTGTCAACAAATGAAAAAGTTGGTTTAGACCTCAAAATTTGTTGAAAGGAGATTGTATGATCATCATGTGACAGCTCTTGAGTCTTCTTATGGACCGATGGTATTGTTGTATTAGCATTAGTACGCATCAGAAATGGCAATTTACCGGTCGTAGGAGAAGGTTGTGCCTGCATAAACGATTAACATTTACAAAAGTTTGACAACGTATACATTACGCTGGGAGCATCATATCCAAGAGCAATAATAATCGACAATTCCAAGAAACTACAGATTGTACAATACAAATCAAAATGGAGCTATCTTAGTCAGAGAATAGTTTGATCATGTACTGATAAAAATGCTCCCCATAGGTGATCATTGCACATAAACTGACATTGACTGAGGCAGGGATAGTAACATACGATTGCGTTGGGAAGAAAAACCGGCGACTCAAGAAGTTCCCTTGGACTCACGCCGGGTGGAATTATGATAGGAGACCGAATCGACGCGGAAAAACCAACACGGGAAGTGTCGATCTTGAGTGCACAGAAACCATTCCTTTCTGCAGGACTGCCATTATCTGGGCCCGATTTCTCATTAGCACCAAACAGGTTTGGTTCAAAATGGATTGAGGTTTTTGTCACTTGAGAACTTTCTCCTGGGCTCGAACCGATGGAAGCTTTGCTCCTCTCGATTTCATCATGAGGTTTGTTGCTGCCACTGTCATCGGAAACATCAGAGAAGGGACTGGAGCTGAAATCATCGTTGAACAGGCTCAACATGAGTGTTCTTGGGCTGGGTGTGGAGAGCATCCAATCCTCCATCACTGCTCCACGTCTGTTGTTGGTCCCAGCCATTGAGCTAACAACTGTAGCTTAGGCTGAAACAGGGAAAGAAAAATACATCATTCACAGCTGAGACAATGAACATTTCTGGTAATAAAATCAAGAGCAGAAGGAGCAGTTTACGTAGAAACTGCATCATTGCGATCTATGATAAGATGCATGGTATTAAAGTACATACATGTGCAGAATCCTACAGGCTTGGTTAAAATACACCACTTGAGCTCAGGAGATCAGCAAGCCCAGATGTTCAATGTAAACACTAAACTATTGTTCATATTAAACTCCAAACTTAAAGAAAAAAACCTGTTTGAAATGAACCCTAGACCAGTTTTAAAATGTGGTTTTGTATTTCGGCATTTCAAAAAATGTGCAAAACAAAACATAGGTGTTGGGGATGCTATGAAATGATAACCTGCAAAAATTCTTCAAAAGCGTATGGCTATTTATGCCATGATAAGAAATGCATGAGAAATTCATTTGTCTTTTGTGTTTTCTGTATGGAACAGAAATGATCATATTGGTTGATAACTTATTTTCAGTTCTTACTTTATAGCATTCTCCACACCTATGAATTGTTTCAGGCTTTTTGAGAATCTCGAAATACAAACAATCTTCCAAACTTTAACTTCTAATTTAGGGTGGTTTTACATCTTTGAAGTTTCAGAAAAGTTGGAAAAAGTCATGAACATGGCGAGCCTGAAAAAACTGAAAAAGAAATATGGCAATTTGTCTTCTGTAAAAAAAGACAAAGAGGAATGTATTTATCTCATGCTATTTTTATACATGACACAAATAGTCCTACTTCTTTATGAAATTGTGCAGATTATGAATTGCCAGCAATCCCTAGTTCCCTACAAATGAGTTTGGTTCATATATTTTCGAAAGGTCCGATGTACAAGGCCGCTTTTCAAAACTGGTATAGGGTTCAGTTTTAAGAAGTCCGGGGTTAATATAAAGTGTTTCATGGTATTGAGCTCAAGTTGGACCAAGCACAGGGTTCAAAATAGACTTGTTTCACAATTGAAATAAGTAGCAACCTTGCACACATGAGACAGTTCAATGAATCTCCCCCAGGAAATTAGAGGACGAAATGTGGGAATCACACTTGCAACATCATCTATCTAATTCAGAATAGCAAAATAACTCTCAGAATCTCTAAAATCTGATGCCAGCCATCAAACAGCAGGAAGCCACACAGGCCTGCACCTGAAGCGGGCTTGATTCCTTTTCCTCCTGCGGCCAAAACGGAAAAAACTCAAGAAAAAGGACCAACCTACGAACAGGGGCAAGAATTTTTCTGCAGAAAACAGCGGGAATGGATGGGATCCTTGTGCAGCAAGACGAACAGGACCGAAGTAAACACCAGGCCTAGCTGAAAAGTGTGCAACTGCGGCTGCAGCGAGCTCCGCCGCCGCCGCCGCCGCTTGATCTCCCGCCTCCGACCACCTCCTCCACAACAGAGGACAGATCCGGAATCCTCTCCGCACTCTCTCTCCACCCCTCCCGAAATCCAGCTGCGCCGTCGCCGGGGTCGCAGCAGCAGCCGTCCACCTCCTCCACGCCTCACCTCCAGCCCAGCTCGCTCCCGTGCGGCCCCGTCGGCCGCACCGGGGCGCCCCCGGCCGGCCGCCCTCGGCCCTCCCTGCCTCGCCCCTCCCCTCGCCGCCGCTGGAGGGTGCCGTCTGGGCAAAGACTGGGCGGCACGGGCGGCGGCGGGGCCTTCCTTTGACCTGGCGGGGCTGGCTTTTGGGGCTCGGTGGGGGCCTCGTGAACCGGCTCGGCGGAGGGAGGTCGCTGCCTGCTTGGTGCAGCAGCGGTCCATGGCGGCGCGGTGGACTTCCTCGGCGATGCGGCGGCCCATGGCGGCGTAGCTGCTCCCTCGTGGTGCGGCGTCGCGGCCTGCGTCGCGGCCTGCTTGGTGCAGCGGTGGTCGGCCGGTGCGGCGCTCCCTGTCGGCGTGGCTCTGGCACGCGGCGGTGCGGCTCCAGATGCGCCGGCCCCGCCCTCCGAGGCGGCTGGCTCCGACCGGCCGTGGGGCTCCGAGGCGGCCTCCGGTGAGCCTGGATCCTCTGGATCTGGCTTCTGCGGGCATTGGGTCCGTTGGGCCTGTGCGGGCCTCTGCTCGCTGGCGGCTGAGGTTGCGGCGTGAGGCTGTTTGGTGGTCCGACCGGGCTCGGGCTCGGGCGGGCAGTGTGGCAGCACCGGGCGAAAGCTCCGCCTCGGGCTGCTGGTCGGGGCCGGCGACGGCGACGCCCTCGGGTGCCGTGCTCTTCTTGAAGACGTCGCCGAGGTGTGTTGTCCGTCCTGCTCTTGTCTCCGGTCGGTGAGACCAGTGGTGGTTGCGTGGTGTGGTGGTGGCTTCTGCTTGGTCATGGCGCGATGGCTTCGTGGGAGGTGAGCGGGTCAGCGGAGGTGCAGTGTGTGAGGGTGTGGTGTTGGGCGGTGCTCCGGGCGAAAGCTTGACGGTCGGCCGGCGTCCGCGGATGTCGTGTCACCTCCTTGGAGGCGCCGCCGTGGAGTTCACCCCCTGCACACCCTCGGTTCCAACTCTTCGGGTGAAAGCCTAAGGCCCAGCCGGGTCGGGCGACGGCGTCGGCATCGTCGCTTCCTTCTTTGGGGCGTCGTCTTGAAGAGCATTGGATCCCGTTTGCGCGCTCCATGGGCTGGACGCTCGCGGCATTGCGGTCGGCAGGTGTCCATCCGGCAATGGTGATGTGGCGCGACTTCTTGTGTGGCAACGATGGCGGCTTTGGGCGGAGTTGGGCGGCTGCTGAGCTTTGGTAGTTGGTCTCATCCGGCGTGTTTGAGGGGTTGCCGTGCCTCACTTGTTTTCCTGAAGTCGGAGCTGCAGAGGAGGTGTCTCCGCGGTGACGATGACACGTGACGGGTGATCGGTTCCGGTGCCGGCTCGACGCAGGCCCAGTGCTTTTCCCCTGCAATGCTCGTCGACAGAGTCGGAGCTGCCTGGTCGTCGGCGCGTGTGGTGGACTGTTTGGCATCGACCGGCGCAGGCCTCGACGCTTGAGCGGTGAGGGCTTCATCGGTGGTCGTTGATGGTGGAGTCGGAGTCGCCCTCGCGGAGGAGTGATGACGATGACACCGGATTGTAACCTCGACGGCGCTTTTCTCCTCGACGGCGTGTGTGCGTTCTTGTGTGGGTTGCCAGGTCGCCCTGACTGCCTTGTTTTTGCGGGCATGTTGTGACGGTTTTCGCCCGGTTTTCCGTTAATTAACTGGGCAACTCTCTTCGACCTTTTTTAATGAATCGGGCCCTAAGGGACCGCGTTTCAAAAAAAAAAAAAATAGGACCGAAGTACGCAGGCTCACTCACTGGCTGCTGTTCTGTGCCGTGCGTATTTCTCTTTCTACGGGTTCTTGATTGTTTTTCTTTCAGGGCAGAGAGAGAGAGAGAGGAGAAGAGGAAGATGGCGGAGAGAAGTGTGGAGAAGATGTCGCGGGCGGTGATGGGCTCGAAAATTCGTGTGCCCAGCGGCGGAGCTGCTGCTGTGTCTTTTTTGGAATACGCACGAGTGTGCGTACTATATATTAAGGGAGAAGTGGGGGTAGAAAAAGCCCCTGGACGTTGGAGTTTACATAGTACAAGTACAAGTACGCAACCCCAACTCCACCCCTAGTCTAATGCATTTCACTACTCATGATTGCCCACCTCTACCGCTCCAAGGAAGGCCTCGGCACCGTCCTTAAGCAATCCTGCTGCTTGCCATGCTCTACCTTCCGTTGCTATTCTGTGTATTACATATCCGGTAGAGGGAGTAGCACCCTTGAACACAATACCGTTACGGTGGTTCCATAGCTCCCACATCATGAGCATTATGATGGACCTGATATCCTTCTTGCGCAGGTTGCCTCCATCTTTGTCGTTGCACCAGTCCACCAATGTCGAAGCACCTGTCGGAATCCAGTTGGGCTTGTTCATTGCAAGGCAGACCCGGGTCCATACCTCCCTAGCGAAGACGCACTGAAGCAAAATGTGCTCGATGCTCTCCTCCGCTTGATCGCAGAAGGGGCATCTCTCCTGGTGGTCCAATCCTCTTCGCGCGAGCCTATCCGAGGTCCAACACCTGTTGCACAGAGCAAGCCAGGTGAAGAATATGCATCGTAAGGGAGCTTTCGTCTTCCAAGTGAACTGCGCAGCCGGGGCCACTTCACGTCCCCAGAACCGCGCTGCGTATGCAGAGCTTGTTGAGTACTGTCCATTCCCGTCCCATGCCCATCAGAAAGTGTCCTCGTTGCCAGGATCGAGATGTACTGCCGCCAGAAGGTCCCATAGGCGAAAGTATTCCACGAGCTCCTGGCCCATGACATCGGGCCCAACATCCAGTGCCCAGTTGTCGTTCGATAGAGCTTGGCTAATTGTACGTGATGCACGAATTGAATGCCTAACCCGAGCTGCTGCTGTGTCGTCTTGGCCGCCCACTTTGCCCCCGTCTTTTGTGGAAACTGAACCCGTTTGTTGCTAGGTGAAACGGTTTAACCACGGATTTAGGATAATCTCCAACAGCAACTGCATGTCCTACACGCTCGCGCGCATTTTAAATAGAAATTGAATCAAACGGACAAATTTGTGGAAACCGAACGAACTACTTGCAAACCGGATAAAAGTTCGTTTTTTTTTTGCGGGTGAAAGTTCGATGTGTTTACATAAACCAGACGGTATTTCATCCGTTTAACTAAAATTTTAAAAACCTAGAAAAAAACTACACGAGGTACCAGACGGTAACCTCGTACGTAACATCTTTGATTCGACGTAAGGCGATCAACTCTTTGATTTTTCTCACATCTTGGGAGATTTGTAGCGAATGGGATTCTCGCGTCTTTCGTAATGAAGCTAAGATGCATTTGATCATTGCCTCCAAGGTTAAAGGCGACATGTACACTTGGTCTATTGTCCGAGTGAAATATTCGAGTACCGTTATTCTGGGAGAGTGATCCATTTGTACTGACCTTTATTTGTCCCTTATTTCTCTTGTCGCTTAAACTCTATGCCTTCTTCTTAGTTAATGACGTGAGTGAATATTTTGCCTCCGTTTAGAAAGAAATTTCTAGTTGGCTGTACAAATTGGATCCCTATGAGTTCCCCGTCACTTCACCTTTAAATAAACTACTAACTAAAACACAATTTTATTAGGTCATTAGAGCATCTACAACCGGAGCCCCCGTATCCCCCAAAACGTCTGGGCGGCCTGCCAGGTCGCTGGGCAGAAAATTGTCACCGAACCGGACCTGGCAAACGTAGCCCAAACGTCCAAGCTGATCGGCACCCCAATACCCAGTCCATATGTGGGGCGGATATGGGGACGCTCGGACGCGTCCGCCATGTCGGACTAACGGATGGGCCCACGCTAAAACTCGTCGATCTGACGGGCGCCTCTGATACGTCTCCAACGTATCTATAATTTTTGATTGTTCCATACTATTATAGTATCAATCTTGGATGTTTTTATATGCAATTATATATCATTTTTTGGGACTAACCTATTAACCTAGTGCCCAGTGCCAGTTGCTGTTTTTTGCTTGTTTTTGATTTTTCAGAGAAACAGTACCAAATGAAGTCCAAATGCCACGAAACTTTTTGGAGATTTCTTTCTGGACAAAAGAAACATTGGAAGCTTCGGGAGGAGGCCAGAAGCCTCACGGAGGCTTCACAAGGCAACAGGGCGCGCCCTAGGGGGGCGCGCCGTGTTGCCTTGTGGGGTCCACGTGACTCCGTTTGACCTAATTCCACTTCTATAAATTCACAAATATTGGAAAACCATCAGTGAGCCAGAAGAAATAACCTTTCCGCCGCCGCAAGCCTCTGTTCTTCCGCGATCCCATCTGAAGGCCTTTTTCGGTACTCTGCCGGAGGAGGAATCGATCACGGAGGGCTTCTACATCAACCTTGCTGCCCTTCTGATGATGTGTGAGTAGTTTACCACAGACCTACGGGTCCATAGCTAGTAGTTAGATGGCTTCTTCTCTCTCTTTGATCTTCAATACAATGTTCTCCTTGATGTTTTTGGAGTTCTATCCGATGTAATCTTCTTTTGCGGTGTGTTTGTTGGGATCCGATGAATTGTGAGTTTATGATCAGATTATTCATGAGAAATATTTGAGTCTTCTCTGAACTCTTTTATGCATGATTGTTATAGCTTTATATTTCTCTCCGATCTATCGATTTGGATTGGCCTACTAGATTGATTTATCTTGCAATGGGAGAGGTGCTTTGTAATGAGTTCAATCTTGCGGTGCTCAATCCCAGTGACAGAAGGGGACATGACACGTATTTGTATTGTTTCCATTAAGGATAAAAAAATTGGTCTTATTCATATTGCTTGAATTTGTTTCTCTACATCATGCCATCTTGCTTAAGACGTTACTTTGTTTTTTAACTTAATACTCAGATGCATGCTGTATAGCGGTCGATGAGCGGAGTAATAGTAGTAGATGCAGGCAGGAGTCGGTCTACTTGTATCGGACGTGATGCCTATATACATGATCATTGCCATGAATCCGTCATAATTATTTGCTATTCTGTCAATTGTCCAACAGTAATTTGTTTACCCACCGTATGTTTCTATGCTCGAGAGAGAAGCCTCTAGTGAAAACTATGCCCCCCCGGGTCTATCTTTATCATATAAAAATCCTAAAAATACCTTACTGCAATTTATTTACTTTTATTTTAATTAGTATTTTAGTTTATCTATTTACCTCGATAAGATTTAATCCTTGCAAATAACTGCTAAGAGGATTGACAACCCTCTTATTTGCGTTGGGTGCAAGTGTTTGCTCTTGTGTGTGCAGGTGCGCTTAACGGAATTTTGCTTGGTTCTCCTACTGGATTGATAACCTTGGTTCTTAACTGAGGGAAATACTTATCTCTACTGTACTGCATCATCCTCTCCTCTTCGGGAAAATACCAACGCAGACTACAAGTAGCAGGAAGAATTTCTGGCGCCGTTGCCGGGGAGACATCTTCAAAATTACCAAGTACCATCGCACAAATTATCATTCACTTGCATTTACTTTATTTGTCTTTTATTTGCATTTGCCTCTCGTTTTCATCTCCCCCACTTCTAATTTTTTTTACAAAAACACAAAAATATTTTATTTGCTTGTTTGCTAGTTTGCTTGCTTTGTCGCGATATCTCCAGAAAATACAAAATTGTGTGACTTTTCCACTACTAATAATAATGATTTTATTAGTATTCCTATTGCTCCTCCCGTCACTAGTGCGGAGTCATATGACATTAATGCTGCCTTGCTTAATCTTGTTATGAAAGAACAATTTTCTGATAGTCCTAATGAAGATGTTGCATCCCATCTAAATACTTTCGTTGAACTTTGTGATATGCAAAAGAAGAAAGATGTGGATAATGATATTGTCAAATTAAAATTATTTCCGTTCTCACTACGAGACCGTGCTAAAACTTGGTTTTCATCCCTGCCTAGAAATAGTATTGATTCTTGGGATAAGTGTAAGGATGCTTTTATTACCAAGTATTTTCCTCCCGCTAAGATTATTTCTTTAAGAAATCAAATTATGAATTTTAAGCAACTTGAGCATGAACATGTTGCATAATCTTGCGAGAGAATGAAATTAATGATAAGAAATTGCCCAACTCATGATTTAAATTTATGGATGATCATACAAATTTTTTATGCGGGACTAAACTTTGTCTCTAAAAATTTGCTAGACTCTGCCGCAGGTGTTACTTTTATGAAAATTACATTGGGAGAAGCTACAAAACTTCTTGATAATATTATGGCAAATTATTCTCAATGACACACTGAACGAACTCCAACTGGTAAGAAGGTAAATTCTGTTGAAGAAATTAATACTTTGAGTGATAAGATGCATGCTTTATTGAAATTGGTTGCTAGTAAAAATACTCATATTGATCCTAATGATGTGCCATTGTCTACTTTGATTGAGCAAAATAATGATGCTATTAATGTGAATTTCGTCTCTAGAAATAATTTCAACAAAAATGCTTATAGGGGTAATTTCAATGCTAGACCGTTTCCTGGAAATTCCTCTAATAATTATGGCAATCCTTATGGTAATTCTTATAATAATAATAGGATGCCCTCTGATCTTGAAAGTAATATTAAAGAATTTATTAGTTTGCAAAATAATTTTAATACTATGATAGAAGAAAATTTGAATAGAGTTGATGAATTGGCTAGGAACATGGATAGAATTGCTCATGATGTGGAAAATTTCAAAACTAAAATTTTGCCATCCAAGCATGATATAAATGAGTCTATTAAAGCTATCTATGTTTCCATTAACGAAAGTAAAGAAATGACCGCTTGGTTGAGAGCTAAGCGAGAATTTCTAGAAAAAGCGATTCCACCCGGTTTCTATCGTAGTAATGATGAAGATATTAAAATGATTGGTGTCACTCCTATTGAATAATTATTTAGTAACATAAAACTTGATGAAAAAGGGACTGAAGAAAAGTCAACTTTAGATAGAAGGAGTCCCACTTGCTTGGAGGGTGATAATCTTGATCATAAAAATGAAAAAAGTGGGTTTGGAGAGGTCAAAACTTTAAATAGTAATGCACCCACTACTTTGGATTACAAGGACTTTAATTATGATAGTTGTTCTTTAATTGAGTGTATTTCCTTGTTGCAATCCATCATTAATTCACCAAATGCATATGAACAAAATAAGGCTTTCACTAAACACATTGTAGAAGCCATGATGAAAGCACATGAAGAAAAACTTGAGTTGGAAGTATCAATTCCTAAAAAATTACAAGATGAATGGGAACCTACTATTAAAGTAAAAATTAAAGATTATGAATGTAATGCTCTTTGTGATCTTGGTGATAGCGTTTCCACTATACCAAAGTCTTTGTGTGATGTGCTAGGTCTCACCGACATGGAACCTTGTTCCCTTAATTTGCATCTTGCGGATTCCACTATTAAAAAGCCATTGGGTAGAATAAATGATGTTCTTATTCTTGCAAATAGAAATTATGTGCCCATGGACTTTATTGTTCTTGACATTGAATGCAATCCTTCTTGCCCCATAATACTTGGCAGGCCTTTTCTTCGAACTATTGGTGCTATTATTGATATGAAAGAAGGTAATATAAGATTTCAATTTCCACTAAAGAAAGGGATGGAAAACTTCCCTAGAAAAAGAATTAAAGCACCTTATGAATCCATTATGAGGGTCACTTATGGAATTAACTTGGAGGACGACAACACTTGAAACTATGCATTATGCCTAACTAGGGGCATAAAACAATATCGCTTGTTGGGAGGCAACCCAATGAATAAAATAATTTTTTGATTTTACCTACTGTTTTTGTGTGTTTGCATGATTATAGCTTCTGTTATGATTGTGTTTTTATGTTTTAATTAGTGTTTGTGCCAAGTAATGTCTTTGGGATGATTTGGAAGATAGTATGATAGATGCTGTTTGAAAACAGAAACTTTTGCGTCCAGTGCTGGAATTTTGTTTTTTCGCTGGGTGTCAGAACCTTCTGAATTTTTTACACAGTATTGATATATGAATTTCCCACGTTGTCCTAATTTTTCAGAATTTTTGGAGTTACAGAAATATGACCATAATTCAGATATTTACAAACTGTTTTGTTTTAGACAGATTCTGTTTTTGTTGCATAGTTTGCTTATTTTGATGAATCTATGGATCGTATCGGGGGGTATGAGTCATGGAGAAGTTGGAGTACAGTAGCATTATGCCAATATTAAATATGAATCAATTTACTACAGTACCTAAAGTTTAAGATTTGTTTGTTATACTAACGGATCTCGCGAGGTTTCTGTTGAGTTTTGTGTGCTGAAGTTTTCAAGTTTTGGGTGAGACTACGATGGATAAAAGAATAAGGAGCGGCAAGAGCCTAAGCTTGGGGATGCCCAAGGCACCCCAAGGTAATATTCAAGGAAGACTCAAGTGTCTAAGCTTGGGGATGCCCCGGAAGGCATCCCCTCTTTCGTCTACAATCTATCGGTAACTCACTTGGAGCTATATTTTTATTCATCACATGATATGTGTTTTACTTGGAGCGTCTTGTGAAATAGTTTGTTTGCTTTTTAGTTTGTCACAATCATCTTTTCTGAACACGCCTTTTTGAGAGGGACACACATTATTCGTGATTTGTTAGAATACTCTATGTGCTTCACTTATATCTTTTGAGCTAGGCAGTTGCTCTAGTGCTTCACTTATATCTTTTAGAGCACGACGGTGGTTATATTTTAAAGAAATAGTTGCACTCTCATGCTTCACTTATATCTTTTTGAGAGTCTCATGATAGCAATGGTAATATGCACAGGTTATGAATTCGGTCCTTATATGATAGGTATTCAAGAGGGATATAATAAAAACTTTCATGTAGATCACTGAATATGATAAATTTGATTCCTTGCAATAGTTTTGCGATATTAAGATGGTAATATGTGGGAGGTATTAGTAGATAATTATGGTTTAGTAAGAATAATTGTGTTAAGGTTTGTGATTCCCGAAGCATGCACGTATGATCTGTCGTTATGCTAAGAAGTTGGAGCATGATTTATTATTGATTGTCTTCCTTTGTGTGGCGGTCGGGGGCGCGCGATGGTTAACTCCTACCAACCTCCCCCCTAGGGGCATGCGTAGTAGTACTTTGCTTTGAGGGCTAATAAATTTTTGCAATAAGTATGTGAGTTCTTTATGACTAATGTGAGTCCATGGATTATACGCACTCTCACCTTTCCGCAATTTGCTAGCCTCTTCGGTACCGTGCATTGCCCTTTCTCACATCGAGAGTTGGTGCAAACTTCGCCGGTGCATCCAAACCCCGTGATATGATACGCTCTATCACACATAAGCCTCCTTATATCTTTCTCAAAACAGCCACCATACCTACCTATCATGGCATTTTCATAGCCATTCCAAGATATATTGCCATGCAACTTTCACTGTTCCGTTTTTATGACATACATCATCATTGTCATATTGCTTTGCATGATCATATAGCTGACATAGTATTTGTGGCTCAGCCACCGTTCATCATTGTTATACATGTTACGCTAGCATCATTGCACATTCTGGTACACTACCAGAGGCATTCATATAGAGTCATATTTTTGTTCTAGTATCGAGTTGTAATATTGAGTTGTAAGTAATTAAATAGAGGTGTGATGATCATCATTATTAGAGCATTGTCCCAGTGAGGAAAGAATGATGGAGACTAATGAGTCCTCGAAAAAGTGGGGTGAGGCCCATGAGATCGTTCTAAAAAAAGAGGCGAAAAAGAGCCATGAAAAATAATAAGAAGAGAAAAAGAGAGAAGGGAGACTGTTACTATCCTTTTCCACACTTGTGCTTCAGAGTAGCACCATGTTTTTCATATAGAGAGTCTCCTATTTTGTCACTTTCATATACTAGTGGGAATTTTTCATTATAGAACTTGACTTGTATATTCCGATGACGGGCTTCCTCAAATGCCCGAGGTCTTCATGAGCAAGCAAGTTGGATGCACACCCACTTAGTTTTCATGTTGAACTTTCATACACTTATAGCTCTTAGTGCATCCGTTGCATGGCAATCCCTACTCCTCGCATTGATATCAATTGATGGGCATCTCCATAGCCCGTTGATTAGCCTCGTCGATGTGAGACTATCTTCTTATTTTGACTTCTCCTATTTATCCCCACCACCATACTCTATTCCACCTATAGTGCTATATCCATGACTTGCGCTCATGTATTGCGTGGGAGTTAAAAAAGTTGAAGCGCGTTATAAAGTATGAACCAATTGCTTGGCTAAAACCGGGGTTGTGCATGATAAATATTTTGTGTTAAGAAGATGGAGCATGATAGGATTATATGATTTTGTAGGGATAACGTTCTTTAGCATTTTTATTTTGAAATGCATGATTGTTTGCTAGTATGCCTGAGTATTGATGTCTTTATATCAAATTATAGACTATTGCTTTGAATCATTTGGATCTTATTATTCATACCGTAAGAGAAAAATTACATGATGAAACATGATAGGTAGCATTCCACATCAAAAATTCAGCTTTTATCATTTACCTACTCGAGGACGAGCAGGAATTAAGCTTGGGGATGCTTGATACGTCTCCAACGTATCTATAATTTTTGATTGTTCCATGCTATTATAGTATCAATCTTGGATGTTTTTATATGCAATTATATATCATTTTTTGGGACTAACCTATTAACCTAGTGCCCAGTGCCAGTTGCTGTTTTCTGCTTGTTTTTGGCTTTTCAGTGAAACAGAACCAAATGAAGTCCAAATGCCACGAAACTTTTTGGAGATTTTTTTCTGGACAAAAGAAACCTTGGAAGCTTCGGGAGGAGGCCAGAAACCTCACGGAGCCTTCACAAGGCAACAGGGCGCGCCCCAGGGGGGGGGGCGCCGTGTTGCCTTATGGGGCCCACGTGACTCCGTTTGACCTAATTCCACTTCTATAAATTCACAAATATTGGGAAACCATCAGAAAGTCAGAAGAAATAACCTTTCCGCCGCCGCAAGCCTCTGTTCTTCCGCGATCCCATCTGGAGGCCTTTTCCTGTACTCTGCCGAAGGGGGAATCGATCACGGAGGGCTTCTACATCAACCTTGCCGCCCTTCCGATGATGTGTGAGTAGTTTACCACAGACCTACGGGTCCATAGCTAGTAGCTAGATGGCTTCTTCTCTCTCTTTGATCTTCAATACAATGTTCTCCTTGATGTTCTTGGAGTTCTATCCGATGTAATCTTCTTTTGTGGTGTGTTTGTTGGGATCCGATGAATTGTGAGTTTATGATCAGATTATTCATGATAAATATTTGAGTCTTCTCTGAACTCTTTTATGCATGATTGTTATAGCTTTGTATTTCTCTCCGATCTATCGATTTGGTTTGGCCTACTAGATTGATTTATCTTGCAATGGGAGAGGTGCTTTGTAATGGGTTCAATCTTGCGGTGCTCAATCCCAGTGACAAAAGGGGACATGACACGTATTTGTATTGTTGCCATTAAGGATAAAAAGATGGGGCTTATACATATTGCTTGAATTTGCTTCTCTACATCATGCCATCTTGTTTAAGGCGTTACTCTGTTTTTAACTTAATACTCTAGATGCATGCTGGATAGCGGTCGATGAGTGGAGTAATAGTAGTAGATGCAGGCAGGAGTCGGTCTACTTGTCTCGGACGTGATGCCTATATACATGATCATTGCCATGAATCCGTCATAATTATTTGCTATTATGTCAATTGCCCAACAGTAATTTGTTTACCCATCGTATGTTTCTATGCTCGAGAGAGAAGCCTCTAGTGAAAACTATGGGCCCCGGGTCTATCTTTATCATATAAAAAATCTAAAAATACCTTGTTGCAATTTATTTACTTTTATTTTAATTAGTATTTTAGTTTATCTATTTACCCCGATAAGATTTAATCCTTGCAAATAACCGCTAAGACGATTGACAACCCTCTTATTTGCGTTGGGTGCAAGTGTTTGCTCTTGTGTGTGCAGGTGTGCTTAACGGAATTTTGCTTGGTTCTCCTACTGGATTGATAACCTTGGTTCTTAACTGAGGGAAATACTTATCTCTACTGTACTGCATCATCGTCTCCTCTTCGGGGAAATACCAACGCAGACTACAAGTAGCAGCCTCCTCTGGTTAGGTGAGGCACATTCATGTCGCCGCTCAGGCGCGTCGTCCAAGGGACCAAGTCCGGCTATTTAAGCCAGACGGTGACACAACCCTAGCCATGTCCCATTCTCATCCCCTCTTTCATCTTAGGATTTAATCGTCGTTGGTGGTCGACAACTGGTTTAGCATCAGGCTCCATATTAATTTTGTGCTGACATAGAGTGGGACTAATGCCCTTAAGATCATCAAGAGTATATCCAATAGCAGCACGGTGCTTCCTCAGAGTTTTTAGTAATCTCTTTTCTTCATGAGCTGAAATGTTAGCACTAATAATAACAGGATATATCTTCTTTTCATCGAGATAAGCATATTTCAATGTATCGGGCAATTACTTCAATTCAAATACAGGATCACCTTTAGGCGGAGGAGGGCCTCCAAGAGTTTCAACAGGCAAATTATGTTTAAGGATAGGTGGTTTATCAAAGAACATCTTATCTATTTCATTTCTTTCATTCATATGCATATCGTTTTCATGATCTAGCAAATATTGTTCTAACGGATCAGTAGGAGGTACGGCAATAGAAGCAAGACCAATAATTTCATCTTTACTAGGCAATTCTTTATCATGAGGTTGTCTACGAAACTTGGAGAAATTAAACTCATGAGATATATCACCAAACTTAACTCGAACCTTTTTTTAACACAATCAATTTCAGCATTAACGGTATTCAAGAAAGGTCTACCAAATATAATGGGACAAAAATTATCTTGTTGTGAGCCAAGTACTAAGAAATCAGTAGGGTATTTGATTTTGCCACACAAGACTTCAACATCTCTAACAATCCCAAGTGGTGTAATAGTGTCTCTATTTGCAAGCTTAATAGTAACATCAATATCTTCAATCTCAACGGGTGCAATATCATGCATTACTTCTTGATATAAGGAAAATGGAACAGCACTCACACTAGCACCCATATCACACAAACCATGATAGCAATGATCTCCAATCTTAACAGAAACAACAGGCATACCAACTACGGGCTTGTTCTTGTCTAACTTATCTCGTTCATTTCTAACAGGTTTAGCAATTCTAGCAGCTTCATCACAAAAGTAAATAACATGCCCATCTATATTATCGACTAGGAGATCTTTAACCATAGCAATATCAGGTTCAACTTTAATTTGTTCAGAGGGTCTAGGTGCTCTAATATTACTTTTGTTAACCACAGTTGAAGCTTTAGCATGTTCCTAATCCTAACAGGAAAAGGTGGTTTCTCAATATAAGCAGTAGGCACAACTGGATCAACATGGTAAACAATTGTTTCTTCTTTAACACTAACAGGTTCCTCAATCTTTTCTTTAACAGGGGGATGATATTTAAACCACTTCTCCTTAGGGAGATCAACATGAGTAGCAAATGATTCATAAAAGGAAGCTACTATCTCAGAGTCAAGTCCATATTTAGTGCTAAACTTATGAAAAGCATCGATAGTCATAAAAGATTTAACACAATCAAACTCAAGTGTTATACCTGACT
This sequence comes from Elymus sibiricus, assembly GCA_039707655.1. Lineage (NCBI taxonomy): Eukaryota > Viridiplantae > Streptophyta > Magnoliopsida > Poales > Poaceae > Elymus > Elymus sibiricus. Next base: position 191,407,242 of record CM077676.1, on the reverse strand, counting down.
CATTACCTTTGTCGAGTTTCCAATCTTCAGAGTTGCGTTTAATTCTTTCAAGAAGATCCCATCTAAATTCAATAGTTTTCTTCATAAAGGAGCCAGTCGAAGAAGAATCGAGCGTAGTTTGATTATCATGAGAAAGCCGAGCATAAAAATTCTGTAAGATAATTTCTTTTGAGAGCTCATGATTGGGGCATGTGTACATCATGTACTTAAGCCTCCCCCAAGCTTGAGCGATGCTTTCTCCTTCACGAGGCCAAAAATTATATATATAATTCTGATCACGATGAACAAAATGCATAGGATATTTTTTTTTGATGGAATTCCAGTTTCAATCGGTTCCAGTCCCATGTATCAGTATCATCACATAGCCTATACCACATTAATGCATTTCCCTCCAAAGATAAAGGGAATACTTTCTTCTTAACTCCATCTTCGGATAAACCTGCAAGCTTAAACAATCCACAAATTTCATCCACATAGATCAAGTGCATACCAGGATGTACCGTTTCATCTCCTGCATAAGGATTAGCTAGCAGTTTCTCTATCATACTCGGAGGAATCTCATAATAAATATTTTCAGTCGGTGCAGTAGGTTGAGGAGCAACTATTTGTGTTTCCAGCCGAGGTGAAGATACCCCGAACAAACCCCTCAAAGGATTACTTTCCATAGTGACAAGCAACAGTAAATTTCAGCACATAATATAAATGTTTCCTTACCAAATTCCACTCACCAAAGGCGCTTCACTCCCCGGCAACGGCGCCAGAAAAGATTCTTGATGACCCACAAGTATAGGGGATCAATCGTAGTCCTTTCGATAAGTAAGAGTGTCGAACCCAACGAGGAGCAGAAGGAAATGACAAGCGGTTTTCAGCAAGGTATTTTCTGTAAGCACTGAAATTATCGGTAATGAGTAGTTTGATAGCAAGATAATTTTAACAAGTAGCAATAGTAACAAAGAGTGCAGCAACTTGGCCCAATCCTTTTTATAGCAAAGGACAAGCCGGAACGATCTCTTATAGTAAGTAAAGCGTTCTCGAGGACACATGTGAATTTCATCTAGTCACTTTCATCATGTTTGTTTGATTCGCATTCGCTACTTTGATAATTTGATATGTGGGTGGTCCGGTGCTTGGGTACTGTTCTTACTTGAACAAGCCTCCCACTTATGATTACCCCCTCTCGCAAGCATCTGCAACTACGAAAAAAGAATTAAGATAACTCTAACCATAGCATTAAACATATGGATCCAAATCAGCCCCTTACGGAATAGCGCATAAACTAGGGTTTAAGCTTCTGTCACTCTAGCAACCCATCATCTAATTACTACTCCACAATGCATTCCCTTAGGCCCAAAGATGGTGAAGTGTCATGTAGCCGACGTTCACACGACACCACTAAGGGAATCAACAACATACACATCATCAAAATATCGAACGAATACCAAATTCACATGATTACTTATGACAAGACTTCTCCCATGTCCTCAAGAACAAAAGTAACTACTCACAAATCATATTCATGTCCAAGATCAGAGAGGTGTTGAATAGCATAATAGATCTGAACATATAATCTTCCACCAAATAAACCAACTAGCATCAACTACAAGGTGTAATCAACACTACTAGCAACCCACAGGTACCAATCTGAGGTTTTGAGACAAAGATTGAATACAAGAGATGAACTAGGGTTTGAGATGAGATGGTGCTGGTGAAGACGTTGATGAAGATTAGTCCTCCCACGATGAGAGGATCGCTGGTGATGTCGATGGCGACGATTTCCCCCTCCCGGAGGGAAGTATCCCAGGCAGAATCTCTCCGCCGGAGAGCAAAAGTGCTCCTGGCCAAGTTCCGCCTCGAGACGGCGGCGCACCGTCCCTAAAGTCTTCTCTATATTTTTTCTAGGGCAAATGGACTTATATACCAGAAAATGGGGGCCAGAGGCTGGCCAGGGGCCCAACGAGGTACCAGTGCGCGCTTGGGGGGTGGCGCGCCCTGGTGCCTCGTGGGCTCCTGGGTGGCCCCCTCTGGTACTTCTTGATTCCAATATTTTTTATTTATTTCAAAATAATTCTCCGTAAAATTTCAGCTTATTTGGAGATGTGCGGAATAGGTATCTCTGACATAGCTTTTTCAGGTCCAGAATTCCAGCTGCTGGCATTCTCCCTCCTTGTGTAGATCTTGCATATTAAGAGAGAAAAGGCATTAGAATTGCTCCAAAAAGTGTTATATTGATTAAAAACACTATAAATAACAGTAGCAAAATATGATGCAAAATGGACGTATCAACTCCCCCAAGCTTAGACCTCGCTTGTCCTCAAGCGAAAGCCGATATCGATAATCATGTCCACATGTTTAGAGAGAGAGGTGTCGATAAAAACAAAATACGGACATAGTAGCATCATGATCATTATTATAACAACAATATTTATTGTCATAAACTTCTCATGAGCAAGTAACAATTCATCACAACAATGGAGTATAAGGCATAAACTTTCTTGAAAACTAACAAACTATGTTCTCAGTCAACAATGCAATTGCAATTCATCATATTTTCAGGAAGGGTCTCATGTAGGAGCTTTTCAGCAAGTCCACATACTCAACCATCATTTAGTCTTCTATGATTGCTAACACTCATGACATATATATAGAGCAAAAAGTTTCAGCCAAACACATAGAAAGATAGGGGCTTGTGAGTTCGCCTCCCAACTTATTCACCTCAGGGGTGATGTCAACAATAATAACTCATGATCACTCATATCCAACTGGATATATATGCTTAGATCTTTCCCCACCACATGATGCTTACAAAAGATAAAAATAAAAAGGAAATAGAGGAGAACACTATTGACTCTTGTATAAAAAGTAAATACATAAAAGTAAAGGATAGGCCCTTCGCAGAGGGAAGCAGAGGTTGTCATGCGCTTTTTGTTGTTGGATGCAAGAGCTCTTAATGCAAAGGAACGTCACTTTATATTGCCCCTTGTGATAGCAACCTTTATTATGCAGTCTGTCGCTTTTATTTCTTTACCATCACAAGTTCGTACAAAGCTTATTTCCCTTACAATAAAAGTTCAGACATGTTTAGAGGCAATTTTTATTGCTTTTTGCACCGATGACAACTTACTTGAAGGATCTTATTCAATCCATAGGTACATATAGTGGACTCTCATGACATGAAACTGGGTTTAAAGGTTCTGGATGCACAAGTAGTATCTCTACTTGGTGCGGATTTTTGGCTAGCAAAGATATTGGGCAAGCACCACATGTTGGATGATCTATAACAATATAACTTCTATGTGAATATGAACAAACATAATTCATTACGTTGTCTTCCTTGTCCAGCGTCAACAATTTGGCATAAAATACTTAATGGGGGCTCACAATCATAAAAGATGTCCAAGATAGTATATTTGCATATGAATCTTCTCTTCCCTATTAATTCTTTCATGAATTGCATCATTGACTATTGCTATGCTTGTTAACTTCCAATAATTTTTACCACTTATACTTTTCTTTATGTAATGTCATTACTTTCCATAGGATTAGCATATGATCTTTTTTATTATTTTCATTGCTAGAATTGAAACATGAAAGTAAAGAAACAAAAACTAAAACTACTCTTTATTATATAACTCTCAACTCGATTACATAGATAGATAGATCACGAATCTAACACTCGAAAATAGATCATACTAAACTTTTATTCAACTAAATCACGAAATAACTAAGGATCGAACTAAAAATAGGTAAAGATAATAAAAGTGATGGTGATACGATACCGGGGCACCTCCCCCAAGCTTGGCACAAGCCAAGGGGAGTGCCCATACCCATGTGCTCAAGTTTCCTTCTTCGGTGATGGTGGTGGTGATGAAGTGATGGGCTTATCCTCTGGCTTCCATGGCATAGGTTCCCCATCATAGAAAGATGAACGAGTCTCCGGAGTCCTGAAACTTGTAGCTAAACTCATACCTTTGAATCTTGCCTCATACTCAAAATTTTGGTTTTGGAGATCATAGATTTGGCCTTGGAGATAGTTGATTCATTCATTAAGCTTGAAGATGATGTCCCCCATCGATTGGCCCTCCACCTTGTGATTATGGGTGAATTCCGTGATCATGGAGTGGTTGGCGTTGAGTCCACGTTCCACCATCCCTTGGCACTTGAAGATTTCCTGCTCCACCGCTTCGAGCATGGACTCCACGCTCCCGGTCTTCTTGGGTCCTTGAACATCCTGGATGTGAAGCACCCCCTCACGCATCTGAATGGCTTGAGGGTGTTTCATCACCTCCGGTAGGTAGGGGTTGATGACCTTCTCGTAGAACTTGTCCTTGGAAGAGCTTGGTGGAGCCATAGCGATCTAGATCTGTCAGAAAAATAGCACGAAACAAGAACAGAGGAGATTTCTGCGATACGGTGGTCAAAACGTCTAGGAGTATATACAAAGATTTTTTTATCTTGCAAAACAAGTAATCCGGAAGAAAACGGAGTCGAGAGGGCTCACGTGGGGCCCACGAGCCACCAGGGTGCGCCTGGGGGGGGGGGGGTGGCGCGCCCTGGTGCCTCATGGGCACCAGGTGGGTCCCCTCGGCTGTTTCTTATTTTTGTATTTTTTCTAATATTCCAAAACTGCAGAAAGTTTTTTTATGAAATTTTTGGAGTCGGTTTACTTACCGTATCACATATCTCTTCCTTTTCAGGGTTCCGGAGTGTTCCGGAAGGTCTCTCTTATGTATTCCTCCGGTGTAATTGTTTCAATAATATTAGTTTCAATATTAATGGGGGTACCTGAAATATAGTGCTTAATTCTTTGCCCATTCACCACTCTCGGATTAGTGCCTTCGGAGTTGTTTATTTTGATGGCTCCGGAGCGATAAACTTCTTCGATGATATACGGTCCTTCCCATTTAGAGAGAAGTTTTCTTGCAAAGAATCTCAAACGAGAATTGTACAATAAAACATGCTCACCTACTTTAAATTCCCGTTTTTGAATTCTTCTATCATGCCATCTTTTAACTTTCTCTTTAAACAATTTGGCATTTTCATAAGCTTGGGTCCTCCATTCATCTAAGGAGCTAATATCAAATAACCTCTTTTCACCGGCAAGTTTAAAATCATAATTTAGTTCCTTAATTGCCCAATATGCTTTATGTTCTAACTCAAGAGGTAAATGACATGCTTTTCCATAAACCATTTTATAAGGAGACATACCCATAGGATTTTTATAAGCAGTTCTATATGCCCATAATGCATCGTCAATTTTCTTAGACCAATTCTTTCTAGATCTATTGTCGGTTTTTTGCAAAATTAATTTTATTTCTCTATTGCTCAATTCAATTTGACCACTAGTTTGAGGGTGATAGGGAGATGCAATTCTATGGTTGACATCATATTTAGCAAGCAATTTACGGAATGCACCATGAATAAAATGTGAACCACCATCAGTCATTAAATATCTAGGGACTCCAAACCTCGGGAAAATAACTTCTTTAAGCATTTTAATAGAAGTGTTATGATCAGCACTACTAGTTGGAATAGCTTCTACTCACTTAGTAACGTAATCAACAATAACTAAAATATGAGTATACCCATTGGATTTAGGAAAAGGTCCCATATAATCAAATCCCCAAACATCAAATGGTTCGACAGCAAGTGAATAATTCATAGGCATTTCCTGACGTCTACCAACATTACCAATTCTTTGACATTCATCACACGATAGGACAAACTTACGAGCATCCTTGAAAAGAGTAGGCCAATAAAAACCAGATTGCAATACCTTGTGTGCAATTCTGTCTCCCGCATGGTGTCCTCCGTAAGCCTCGGAATGACACTTCCGTAGGATTTGTTCCTGTTCATGCTCAGGTATACAATGTCTAATAATACCATCTACTCCTTCTTTATAAAGATGTGGGTCATTCATACGTCTCCGTCGTATCTACTTTTCCAAACACTTTTGCTCTTGTTTTGGACCCTAATTTGCATGATTTGAATGAAACTAACCCGGACTGACGCTATTTTCAGCAGAATTGCCATGATGTTGTTTTTGTGCAGAAACCAAAGTTCTTGGATTTGGATGAAACTTTTTGGAGAATTTTTATGGAATATATAAAAATTATTGGCGCAAGAATCAACAGAAGGGGGGCCACCCAGTGCCCACGAGGCACCAGGGCGCGCCACCCCCCCAGGCGTGCCCTGGTACCTCGTGGGGCCCATGTGGCTCCGTCTGACCTAATTCCAACACTATAAATTCAGATTTCCAGAGAAAAAAATAGGAGAGGAAGTTTTATTGTGTTTCACGATACGGAGCCGCCGTCACCTCCTGTTCTTCATCGGGAGGCCAGATCTGGAGTCCGTTTGGGGCTCCGGAGAGGGGGGTCTTCCGGCATCGTCATCATCAACCATCCTTCATCACCAATTTCATGATGCTCACCACCGGGAGTGAGTAATTCCTTCGTAGGCTTGCTGGACGGTGATGAGTTGGATGAGATTTATCATGTAATCGAGTTAGTTTTGTTAGGGCTTGATCCCTAGTATCCACTATGTTCTGAGATTGATGTTGCTATGACTTTGCTATGCTTAATGCTTGTCACTAGGGCCCGAGTGCTATGATTTCAGATTTGAACCCTTTATGTTTTCATGAATATATTTGTGTTCTTGATCCGATCTTGCAAGTTATACGCACCTGCTATGTGTTATGATCCGCATACCCCAAGGTGACAATAATTGGGATTCTTTCCGGTGATTGCCATAGTTTGAGGAGTTCATGTATTCACTAAGTGTTAATGCTTTGTTCCGGTTCTCTATTAAAAGGAGGCCTTAATATCCCTTAGTTTTCTTATGGACCCCGCTGCCACGGGAGGGTAGGACAAACGATGCCATGCAAGTTCTTATCGCAAGCACGTATGACTATATACGGAATACATGCCTACATTACATTGATGAATTGGAGCTAGTTCTGTGTCGCCCTAGGTTATGACTGTTACATGATGAATGTTATCCAACGTATAATCACCGATCCAATGCCTACGAGTTTTTCACATATTGCTCTTGCTAAGTTACTATTGTTACAATTGCTACAAAACTACTGCTGCTACCATTACTGCCACTGTTACTATTATTGCTACTGCTATCAAACTATCATACTACTGTGCTACTGATCACTCTGATGTAGATATTTAGTTTCCAGGTGTGGTTGAATTGACAACTCAACTGCTAATACTTGCAAATATTCTTTGGATCCCCTTGTGTCGAATCAATAAATTTGGGTTGAATACTCTACCCTCGAAAACTGTTGCGATCCCCTATACTTGTGGGTTATCAAGACCTTTTTCTGGCGCCGTTGCCGGGGAGCATAGCTTTATTTGCTAAGTCACTTGGGATTTATATCTGTTAATCACTATGAAGAATCTGAAAGACGCTAAGACCAAGATCGTTCCCTCTAAGACGAGGGGAGGTAAGGAACTGCCATCTAGCTCTACACTTGATTCACCCTCTGTTTTGAGTAAACTTGCAACACCACCACATGCTATTAATTCTGATATGTCACAAGTTATTGATGATACCAGTTCTGCTATGAATGATACTCATGATGATGCTAGTACTATGCTTGATAATGTTGTGCCACTTGGTGAATTTCTTACTGAACAAATTGCTAAAGCTAAAGAAATTCAAAATGTTGAAACTCTTGAGAATTATGATTCACCTATTATGCCTAGCTCCCCTACTAGAGTTGAAACACCTGATGAACACTGCTTTGATAGGGAGACATCTAGAGCTATTCTTGCTTGTAATGATAGACATGAAGTTATAAAGTTGCTTGCTGATATGAAAGAAAAATCTATGAGGGAGAGAATGAAATATGATCCTAAGTTTTCTACCTCTCCCATATTTGTTACTGATAAGGATTATGAATTCTCTGTCGATCCTGAGTTAATTACTTTGGTTGAATCTGATCCTTTCCATGGTTATGAAACTGAAACCGTTGTGGCACATCTTACTAAATTAAATGACATAGCCACCCTATTTGCTCATGAGGAAAAAATTCGCTATTACTATATTCTTAAGTTGTTTCCTTTCTCATTAAAGGGTGATGCTAAGGAATGGTATAATACTCTTGCTCCTGGTTGTGTGCGTAGTCCCCAGGATATGATTTATTACTTCTCTGAAAAATATTTTCCTGCTCATAAGAAACAAGCTGCTTTACAGGAAATATTTAACTTTGTGCAAATTGAAGAAGAGAATCTCCCTCAAGCTTGGGGGAGGCTTCTCCAATTACTTAATGCTTTGCCTGATCATCCTCTTAAGAAAAATGAAATACTTGATATCTTCTATAATGGACTAACCGATGCTTCTAGGGACTACCTAGATAGTTGTGCGAGTTGTGTTTTCAGGGAACGGACTATTGAACAAGCTGAGGAATTATTGAATAATATATTGAAGAATGATAACGATTGGACACTTCCTGAACCACCGCCCAAACCCACTCCGAAGAAGAGGGGTATTTTATATCTCAGTCCTGAAGATATGCAAGAAGCAAAGAAATGTATGAAGTAAAAAGGTATTAAAGCTGAAGATGTTAAGAATCTACCACCTATTGAAGAAATACATGGTCTTGACACACCGTCACAGGTAGTATAGGTAAATTCTCTTATAAAATTTGATGAAGGTGATATTCCTTATAACAAATCTCCTAGTCAATGCTTGTATGAATTTGACAATTATATTAGTAAGCAAGATCACTTCAATGCAAATGTCATGAAACAATTGAAACGAAATGCCTACATGATGGATCACTTGAGTGACTTGTTATTTAGAATTCCTAATGATGTTAGAGGTGTGAGTAAACATGCATCTATGGTGCAAACTCAATTAGAACAAGTTGCTAAATCTCAAAGTGAATTGCTCAATGAAATGAATAACAATATGAATGATCATGCTGTTAGAGTAATGACTAGAGGAGGTAGAATGACTCAGGAGCCACTTTATCCTGAAGGTCACCCAAAAATAATTGAACAAGATTCTCAAAGAATTAATGTTGATGCACCTAGTCCATCTAAAAAGAAAAATAAAAATAAAAATGATAGGACTTTGCATACTTCTAGTGAACCTGAGGTAGAAAAACCCTTAGAAGATAGTAATGATGTTTCTATTTCTGATGCTGAAACACAATCTGGTAATGAACAACCACCTGATGATAATAATAATGATGATGCTCATGTGGACATCCAACCAGATAATGATAAAGAACCTGATAATGATGTTGAAATAGAACCTGCTGTTGATCTTGATAACCCACCTTCTAAAAATAAACGTTATGATAAAAGAGACTTCGTTGCTAGAAAACATGGTAAAGAAAGAGAACCATGGGTTCAAAAACCCATGCCCTTTCCTCCTAAACCATCTAAGAAAAAGGATGAGGAAGAATTTGAACGATTTGCTGAAATGCTTAGGCCAGTCTTTTTGCGCACTCGTTTGACTGATATTATAAAGATGCCTCCTTATGCTAAATACTTGAAAGACATTGTCACAAATAAAAGAAAGATACCTGAAGCTGAAATTTCTACCATGCTTGCAAATTATTCTTTTAAGGATGGAGTACCTAAGAAAGTAGGAGATCTAGGAATACCAACTATACCATGCTCCATTAAAAGAAATTATGTCAAAACCGCTTTGTGTGATTTAGGAGCCAGTGTTAGTGTTATACCTTTCTCTTTATATAAAAGACTTGATTTGAATAAACTCACTCCCACTGAAATATCATTGCAAATGGCTGACAAATCAACTGCCATACCTATCGGTGTTTGTGAGGATGTGCCCGTTATAGTTGCGAATGTTACTATTCTAACAGACTTTGTTATACTTGATATGCCCGAGGACGACAACATGTCGATTATCCTTGGTAGACCCTTCTTGAATACTGCATGGGCTGTTATTGATTGCAACAAAAGCAAGGTCACTTTTCATATCAATGGTAATGAACATACGGTGCACTTTCCGAAGAAACAATTTCAAGTGAATGGTATTCATATTATTGAAAAGACTCCGACAATTACTATTGGAAGTTTTCAAATCCCTCTTCCTACTGTTAAAAAGAAATATGAAACTCTTATTATCGGGGAGATGCATATCCCCGTTGAGGTAACTTAGTGTTTTACGAAAGTTCTTCGGTTTCATGTTACTCGGAAATGGTTTGTTAATAAGACCTGATCAACCTTATTAATGGATTCTTTTTGAGGGGCATGTGGCCGATGAATTTAGTAAGCACAACCTTCTATACCCACTTTTTATTTTCTGTTATTTTTAGTTAAATGCAATAAAATGCCATGATTATCCTGTTTTCTGATTTATCCGTGCAATAAAAAAGTGCCCAGAAATAAAAGTGCTCAGAATGCAATAAAATTTTGATATGAATTTTTATGTAATATTTAAGAATTTTTGGCACTGGACACATACCAGGGGGGTGCCCCAGGTGCCCACGAGGCACCAGGGTGCGCCACCCCCCCTGGCGCGCCCAGGTACCTCGTGGGCCCCATAGGGACCCCCTCACTTACCCCTTCAGCTCACTTCGTCTCTTACCTCTAGCAAAAATTCCTGGTAGCTCTCTCTCTCTCGTGTTCTTGCTCACAAACCTGAAATTTTTGATCTCTTTGCTCGGAGCTCCGTTTCCGAAACTGTTTTGGGAGATTGTTCCTTGGTATTTGACTCCTCCATTGCTCCAATTAGTTTTTGCTCTAGTGGATTATATTTTGCATAATTAGCTGCTCTTGGTGCTACAGAAAATGAGCTTGCATGTTGAATTCTTTGAGTTCCAAGTAGTTTGAATGCTTGATATAGCCTCTAGACATCCATATGAGTAGTTGCTATCAATCTTGTGAAGTTTTATTGATATCATTTTGTGGCCCAAAAAATTTCAGAAAATTGTTCATAGGGAAATGAATTTCTTCCGGAGGAGTTCCTCGAAGCGGAACGCCAAGGGAGTCCTTGGGGAGTCCTCGGATAGTGACCTCAACATTCCGCGTAGGACGGAGGTCCGGCCGTGCGAATGGCCGCACAATGCCTTCATGAACGAAGCCGGATTTTAGCAAGAGTTCACGCAATTCGTTGCAAATGCCGAACTGACCGACTTCCTCGCAGATGAGTGTGACCAGCACCATATCCTTACAAATTCCTTTGTGCAAAACTTTCATTTTCTGAGTAGGCTCGAACTCCCTGAGGTGCGCTTTGATTTATATGCTGAACATTATCAGATACCTCTGGCTGAATTTTGTGAGATATGTTTGATTCCTTTTGATGGGGAAATTAAATAGCCTCGCCCGGAGGAGTTTGAGGGTTTCCTCCAAAATTTAACTGTGGGAGAGACAAGGGGCGTGTCGAAAGCCCGAGCCACTAGCTTGCAATATCCCTCAGTTCATTACTTTGCTTTATTCTTAGGGAAATGCTTGATTGCTAGGGAGCAAGGTAGTGCATTAGCTCTACCTGACTTTGCCATTTTACGCCGCGCACTGCATAATGACAACACTTATAACCTGGGAGCTATCATTGCACGCCGCCTGCACACTAATAGAACTAGGGGTAAAATTCATGGTGGTATTTATGCTACTCGCTTAGCGAGACGTTTTAATGTTAACATACGCCCTCATGATTGTTTGTTACCCAGAGTTTACTTAGATCACCAGTCCATGAGGGACCACCACTTTCTTGATGCTCCTGAGACTCCTCACAACATTCGTTATAACTTGGTTTATAGTGAGGATACTCGTGATATTATTCTTTTGCCTGCACCTGCTTTGTTTGATTCTCATGCCAGGAACGGATATACTGTGATGCCACCGGACATCGTTGCTTACTGGAATGCATTGGCAGCGGCAGAGGAGGAGCCCCATGATTGGGACGCTCGAGTGCCGCCGCCTCAGGACTTTCATATGGGACTGGATGGCTACTACGGATGGCCGTAGACCAAGCTAGGCAAAAGCCTAAGCTTGGGGGAGTACGTATTTCTCACCGACATTACATTCATGCTCACACATTTCATTCCAGTTGTCGGCGTTCATACTCTTTCATTGTATATCCATGTTAATTTTATTCTCGCTTTCTTCTCGTGTGTTTGAAAAACTTCAAAAAACTCAAAAATATTTCTCGCTTCTTTTCGGTTTTTCTTTCTAGTTTAATTAGTTGTAGTTTCGTAGTTGTAAAAGAAAACCCAAAAAGATTTCTTGTTTCTTCTTTTGCTTGTTGGGAGTTCTCCCGTGTAAATATTTTTCTCGTTCTTCGTTTTTCTTCCTTAATTTGCTTCCTGCAGAAAAATTAAAAACTCCAAAAATATTTTCGTGTGTTTCTCTGAAATTCTTTTTCTTTTGTTTTGTTGAGTCATTGTAAGGAGAAGACCATGATGAAAATGTTGAGTGGTTCTCATATGCATTAGTGTTGATCTAGTAAAGAACCCATATTACCTTGTCTTCTCCTTTGAATAAAATGCTTGCAGATTCCAGCTTAGTCCACGACACACTTGCACTATTATTATTTTCATATCATTCGGTCATGCAAGTGAAAGGCAATAATGACGATGACTTGATGAAGTGACTGTGGCAAGGAAAAGCGAGTATGAACTCAACTTGTTCTTTGTTTTTGTAAATATGTTTAACTCGGTATCCATGATTCAGCATGTTATGATTAAACATGTTTATGATGACAATTAGAGATTATAGTTGCTCATGCCATGCTTAAGTAGCTAGGAGTGGATAATGATTTATCTTAAGTGTCAACATGCATTAAAATGATTGTGATGTAGTATGATGATATGGTATCCTCCTCTGAATGTTTCAAGTGGCTTGACTTGGCACATGTTCACACATGTAGTTGATTCAAAACCAACATAGCCTTCACGATATTTATGTTCATGGTGCTTATATCCTACTCATGCTAGTACTCAATGTTGATTATTCATAATGCATGATTATGACCGTTTTCGCTCTCTAGTTGGTCGCTTCTCAACCTATTTGCTAGCCTTCACATGTACTAAGCGGGAATGCTGCTTGTGCATCAAAACCCTTAAACCAAAGTTACTCCAGATGAGTCCACTATATCTAGCTATATGCGGTATTACTCCGCCGTTCTAAGTAAATTTGCATGTGCCACCTCTAATTATTCAAATGAACATCTGTTTTGTGTGCCCGTACCGCTCATGGAGCGACAGGGGGCGGTCAGTATCTTCCATGCTAAGCGGGTTATTCTCATGATGAGTGTCGATTCACTTGTCCTTGCACGAGAGGGGCTGGTAATCGGGATGCCCAGTCCCATTATTAAAATTGCAAAATAATAAAACAAACTCCCCCGAAAAGTTGTTGGTATGAAGGGCACCCGAGGATTCGGCTAGCCATGGCTTGTGATTGTTGGTGGAGAGGGAGTAAACTTTACTTTACCGCTTGGGAACCACCGCTAATGTGTTTAGCATGGAAGATATTGAAAACTCTCGGTCGTGACGTTGACAGGAAAGGCATACCTCCCAAAATTTTATTTATCTCTGATTTAAGCTTTGAGCTCTGGCACCTCTGCAAATCCATACTTCCCTCTGCGAAGGGCCTATCTATTTACTTTTATGTTATTTTACTTTTATTGTTGAGTCATCACCTTCTCAAATAAGCACCAGTCCTGAGAGCACTATTGTCATTCTCATGCATTGCGAATAGTTAATGTTGTGTGCATCATGACTGGATCTCTTCTACCATGAATTACAATGTTTAGTCGCTGCTTGAACTTTGGAGGTGCTCTGCATTTATGTTTTGCGGTCTCAGAAAGGGCTAGCGAGATACCATGTTGTCATATTATATCATGATTGTTTTGACAAATGTTGGCATTTGAAATACTTTATTATTGCTCGCTAGTTGATTATGCCATCGATATGAGTGAATATCATTTCTAAGAGTTATCATTTGCATGGTTAGTTATAATCTTTGCTGAAAACTTGAGTACTATTTAAGCATATATATAGATACAAGAACAAAAGAGTTTGTAAAAGTTTTTCTTTATCACTTTCAGTTTGTCAACTGAATTGCTTGAGGACAAGCAATGAGTTAAGCTTGGGGGAGTTGATACGTCTCCGTCGTATCTACTTTTCCAAACACTTTTGCTCTTGTTTTGGACCCTAATTTGCATGATTTGAATGAAACTAACCCGGACTGACGCTGTTTTCAGCAGAATTGCCATGATGTTGTTTTTGTGCAGAAATCAAAGTTCTTGGATTTGGATGAAACTTTTTGGAGAATTTTTATGGAATATATAAAAATTATTGGCGCAAGAATCAACATAAGGGGGGGCACCCAGTGCCCACGAGGCACCAGGGCGCGCCACCCCCCCCCAGGCGCGCCCTGGTACCTCGTGGGGCCCACGTGGCTCTGTCTGACCTAATTCCAACGCTATAAATTCAGATTTCCAGAGAAAAAAATAAGAGAGGAAGTCTTATTGCGTTTCACAATACGGAGCCGCCGCCACCTCCTGTTCTTCACCGGGAGGCCAGATCTGGAGTCCGTTTGGGGCTCCGGAGAGGGGGATCTTCCGGCATCGTCATCATCAACCATCCTTCGTCACCAATTTCATGATGCTCACCACCGGGAGTGAGTAATTCCTTCGTAGGCTTGCTGGACGGTGATGAGTTGGATGAGATTTATCATGTAATCGAGTTAGTTTTGTTAGGGCTTGATCCCTAGTATCCACTATGTTCTGAGATTGATGTTGCTATGACTTTGCTATGCTTAATGCTTGTCACTAGGGCCCGAGTGCCATGATTCCAGATCTGAACCCTTTATGTTTTCATGAATATATTTGTGTTCTTGATCCGATCTTGCAAGTTATACGCACCTGCTATGTGTTATGATCCACATACCCCAAGGTGACAATAATTGGGATTCTTTCCGGTGATTGCCATAGTTTGAGGAGTTCATGTATTCACTAAGTGTTAATGCTTTGTTCCGGTTCTCTATTAAAAGGAGGCCTTAATATCCCTTAGTTTCCTTATGGACCCCGCTGCCACGGGAGGGTAGGACAAAAGATGTCATGCAAGTTCTTATCGCAAGCACGTATGACTATATACGAAATACATGCCTACATTACATTGATGAATTGGAGCTAGTTCTGTGTCGCCCTAGGTTATGACTGTTACATGATGAATGTTATCCAACGTATAATCAACGATCCAATGCCTACGAGTTTTTCACATATTGCTCTTGCTAAGTTACTATTGTTACAATTGCTACAAAACTACTGCTGCTACCGTTACTGCTACTGTTACTATTATTGCTACTGCTATCAAACTATCATACTACTGTGCTAGTGATCACTCTGCTGTAGATATTTAGTTTCCAGGTGTGGTTGAATTGACAACTCAACTGCTAATACTTGCAAATATTCTTTGGCTCCCCTTGTGTCGAATCAATAAATTTGGGTTGAATACTCTACCCTCAAAAACTGTTGCGATCCCCTATACTTGTGGGTTATCAGTCATCCCAAAAGTAATGTCTTAAATCAAAGAAGAACTTTTTGTTTTGTTGGTATGTGAAACTAGGTGGTATAAATTTAGCAACAATATAATTAGCATAGTCTGCATACCAAGGAGTATTACGAGAAGCATTTATGACAGCTAATTGTTCATCAGGAAAATCATCATTAATAGGTAGTGGGTCATCTAGAACATTTTCCATTCTAGACAAATTATCTGCTACGGGATTCTCAGCTCCCTTCCTATCAGTAATATGCAAGTCAAATTCTTGTAGCAATAAAACCCACCTAATGAGTCTAGGTTTAGCATCTTTCTTCTCCATAAGATATTTAATAGTAGCATGATCAGTGTGAACAGTTACTTTAGAATCAATTATGTAAGATCTGAATTTATCACATGCAAACACAACTGCTAGAAATTCTTTCTCAGTAGTAGCATAATTTCTTTGGGCACTGTCTGGAGTTTTACTAGCATAATGGATAACATTTAATTTCTTATCAACTCTCTGTCCTAGAATAGCACCAATAGCATAATGACTAGCATCACACATTATTTCAAAAGGCAAGTTCCAATCAGGTGGTTGGACAATAGGTGCAGTGGTTAAGGCTTTCTTAAGTGTTTCAAAGGCTTCTAGACAATCATCATCAAAAATAAATGGAACATCTTTTTGCAAAAGATTGGTAAGAGGCCTAGAAATTTTAGAGAAGTCTTTAATAAATCTCCTATAGAAACCAGCATGACCAAGGAAACTTCTTATACCTTTAATATCTTTAGGACATGGCATTTTCTCAATAGCATCAACCTTAGCTTTATCAACTTCAATACCTCTTTCCGAAATTTTATGCCACAAGACAATGCCATCATTCACCATAAAGTGGCACTTCTCCCAATTCAAGACAAGATTAGTTTCTTCACATCTCAGCAAAACTCGATCAAGGTTGCTTAAGCAATCATCAAAAGAAGTTCCGTAAACGGAGAAATCATCCATGAATACCTCAACAATCTTTTCACAAAAGTCAGATAATATAGCAGTCATACATCTTTGAAAGGTAGCAGGTGCATTGCACAAACCAAAAGGCATACGTCTATAAGCATAAGTTCCAAAAGGACAAGTAAAGGTGGTTTTCTCTTGATCGGGTTGTGATACGGGTATTTGAGAAAAACCAGAATAACCATCTAGAAAACAAAAGTGTGTATGCTTAGACAATCTTTCTAACATTTGATCAATAAAAGGTAAGGGGTAATGATCTTTTCTAGTAGCTTTGTTTAATTTCCTAAAATCAATTACCATCCTATAACCAGTTACAATTCTTTGTGGAATGAGTTCATTTTTATCATTAGGAACAACGGTAATACCTCCTTTCTTAGGGACACAATGAATGGGACTTACCCATCTACTATCAGCTATGGGATAGATTATACCTGCTTCCAGAAGTTTTAATATTTTGGTTCTTACCACCTCTTTCATCTTAGGATTTAATCGTCGTTGGTGGTCGACAACTGGTTTAGCATCAGGCTCCATATTAATTTTGTGCTGACATAGAGTGGGACTAATGCCCTTAAGATCATCAAGAGTATATCCAATAGCAGCACGGTGCTTCCTCAGAGTTTTTAGTAATCTCTTTTCTTCATGAGCTGAAATGTTAGCACTAATAATAACAGGATATATCTTCTTTTCATCGAGATAAGCATATTTCAATGTATCGGGCAATTGCTTCAATTCAAATACAGGATCACCTTTAGGTGGAGGAGGGCCTCCAAGAGTTTCAACAGGCAAAGTATGTTTAAGGATAGGTGGTTGATCAAAGAACATCTTATCTATTTTATTTCTTTCATTCATATGCATATTGTTTTCATGATCTAGCAAATATTGTTCTAACGGATCAGTAGGAGGTACGGTAATAGAAGCAAGACCAATAATTTCATCTTTACTAGGCAATTCTTTGTCATGAGGTTGTCTACGAAACTTGGAGAAATTAAACTCATGAGATATATCACCAAACTTAACTCGAACCTTTTCTTTAACACAATCAATTTCAACATTAACGGTATTCAAGAAAGGTCTACCAAATATAATGGGACAAAAATTATCTTGTTGTGAGCCAAGTACTAAGAAATCAGTAGGATATTTGATTTTGCCACACAAGACTTCAACATCTCTAACAATCCCAAGTGGTGTAATAGTGTCTCTATTTGCAAGCTTAATAGTAACATCAATATCTTCAATCTCAACGGGTGCAATATCATGCATTACTTCTTGATATAAGGAAAATGGAATAGCACTCACACTAGCACCCATATCACACAAACCATGATAGCAATGATCTCCAATCTTAACAGAAACAACAAGCATACCAACTACGGGCTTGTTCTTGTCTAACTTATCTCGTTCATTTCTAACAGGTTTAGCAATTCTAGCAGCTTCATCACAAAAGTAAATAACATGCCCATCTATATTATCGACTAGGAGATCTTTAACCATAGCAATATCAGGTTCAACTTTAATTTGTTCAGAGGGTCTAGGTGCTCTAATATTACTTTTGTTAACCACAGTTGAAGCTTTAGCATGTTTCTTAATCCTAACAGGAAAAGGTGGTTTCTCAATATAAGCAGTAGGCACAACTGGATCAACATGGTAAACAATTGTTTCTTCTTTCACACTAACAGGTTCCTCAATCTTTTCTTTAACAGGGGGATGATATTTAAACCACTTCTCCTTAGGGAGATCAACATGAGTAGCAAATGATTCATAAAAGGAAGCTACTATCTCAGAGTCAAGTCCATATTTAGTGCTAAACTTATGAAAAGCATCGGTAGTCATAAAAGATTTAACACAATCAAACTCAAGTGTTATACCTGACTCATTACCTTTGTCGAGTTCCCAATCTTCAGAGTTGCGTTTAATTCTTTCCAGAAGATCCCATCTAAATTCAATAGTTTTCTTCATAAAGGAGCCAGTCGAAGAAGAATCGAGCGTAGTTTGATTATCATGAGAAAGCCGAGCATAAAAATTATGTAAGATAATTTCTTTTGAGAGCTCATGATTGGGGCATGTGTACATCATGTACTTAAGCCTCCCTCAAGCTTGAGCGATGCTTTCTCCTTCACGAGGCCAAAAATTATATATATAATTCTGATCACGATGAACAAAATGCATAGGATAATTTTTTTTGATGGAATTCCAGTTTCAATCGGTTCCAGTCCCATGTATCAGTATCATCACATAGCCTATACCACATTAATGCCTTTCCCTCCAAAGATAAAGGGAATACTTTCTTCTTAACTCCATCTTCGGATAAACCTGCAAGCTTAAACAATCCACAAATTTCATCCACATAGATCAAGTGCATACCAGGATGTACCGTTTCATCTCCTGCATAAGGATTAGCTAGCAGTTTCTCTATCATACCCGGAGGAATCTCATAATAAATATTTTCAGTAGGTGCAATAGGTTGAGGAGCAACTATTTGTGTTTCCAGCCGAGGTGAAGATACCCCGAACAAACCCCTCAAAGGATTACTTTCCATAGTGACAAGCAACAGTAAATTTCAGCACGTAATATAAATGTTTCCTTACCAAATTCCACTGACCAAAGGCGCTTCACTCCCCGGCAACGGCGCCAGAAAAGAGTCTTGATGACCCACAAGTATAGGGGATCAATCGTAGTCCTTTCGATAAGTAAGAGTGTCGAACCCAACGAGGAGCAGAAGGAAATGACAAGCGGTTTTCAGCAAGGTATTTTCTGCAAGCACTGAAATTATCGGTAACGAGTAGTTTGATAGCAAGATAATTTGTAAGAAGTGACAAGTAGCAATAGTAACAAAGAGTGCAGCAAGTTGGCCCAATCCTTTTTATAGCAAAGGACAAGCCGGAACGATCTCTTATAGTAAGTAAAGCGTTCTCGAGGACACATGGGAATTTCATCTAGTCACTTTCATCATGTTTGTTTGATTCGCATTCGCTACTTTGATAATTTGATATGTGGGTGGACCGGTGCTTGGGTACTGTTCTTACTTGAACAAGCCGCCCACTTATGATTACCCCCTCTCGCAAGCATCCGCAACTACGAAAGAAGAATTAAGATAACTCTAACCATAGCATTAAACATATGGATCCAAATCAGCCCCTTACGGAATAGCGCATAAACTAGGGTTTAAGCTTCTGTCACTCTAGCAACCCATTATCTAATTACTACTCCACAATGCATTCCCTTAGGCCCAAAGATGGTGAAGTGTCATGTAGTCGACGTTCACACGACACCACTAAGGGAATCAACAACATACACATCATCAAAATATCGAACGAATACCAAATTCACATGATTACTTATGACAAGACTTCTCCCATGTCCTCAAGAACAAAAGTAACTACTCACAAATCATATTCATGTCCAAGATCAGAGAGGTGTTGAATAGCATAATAGATCTGAACATATAATCTTCCACCAAATAAACCAACTAGCATCAACTACAAGGTGTAATCAACACTACTAGCAACCCACATGTACCAATCTGAGGTTTTGAGACAAAGATTGAATACAAGAGATGAACTAGGGTTTGAGATGAGATGGTGCTGGTGAAGATGTTGATGAAGATTAGTCCTCCCACGATGAGAGGATCGCTGGTGATGTCGATGGCGACGATTTCCCCCTCCCGGAGGGAAGTATCCCAGGCAGAATCTCTCCGCCGAAGAGCAAAAGTGCTCCTGCCCAAGTTCCGCCTCGAGACGGCGGCGCACCGTCCCAAAAGTCTTCTCTATATTTTTTCTAGGGCAAATGGACTTATATACCAGAAAATGGGGGCCAGAGGCTGGCCAGGGGCCCCACGAGGTACCAGTGCGCGCCTGGGGGGGGGGGGGGGGGGTGGCGCGCCTTGGTGCCTCGTGAGCTCCTGGGTGGCCCCCTCTGGTACTTCTTGATTCCAATATTTTTTATTTATTCCAAAATAATTCTCCGTAAAATTTCAGCTTATTTGGAGATGTGCAGAATAGGTATCTCTGACATAGCTTTTTCAGGTCCATAATTCTAGCTGCCGGCATTCTCCCTCCTTGTGTAGATCTTGCATGTTAAGAGAGAAAAGGCATTAGAATTGCTCGAAAAAGTGTTATATTGATTAAAAACACTATAAATAACAGTAGCAAAACATGATGCAAAATGGACGTATCAATGATCTATCTAGTAAGTTGTTATACTGTGATGAACTCTATGCGTGTTGTCCAATTTAAGGGCCCAGGTAACATGATCTTAAGAAGTACACAGGTAACACATATTGTTTAGAAAATCTGCGATCTCTAACGTGACAGGTGGAGACATCTATGAGGACCGAAGACAATATGTGATAATGATGATCCATTAAACTTAATGCTTGGTTCCGGTCCGAGAACCTTAATTGTGGAGACGACCACGCTGTGGCAACGGCGCAGTAGGACCATATAATGGAATGTAATCTCGCGAGGAGGAGTTCCATGACCTTAGGGTGATCCGCCTACATAACAAACATATCAAACACTATGAACATGATATAAGATAACTGGTATTACCGTTGCACTGGCACACCTGATGTATACCATGAGCTGAATTCTCTCCGCGCCTAATCTTTCCATTGCAGGAAACACAACTCCATTTCCAAGTTTATTTATGTTATTTACTTTCAAGTGTTTTTATCGTTGTTACTACAAACTTTTCATCTTTGTCACTCTGGTTTATTTGTCCACCAGTACAGTAACGATATTTGCAGAATCACAGGCAGTTACTTCACATAAGAATTGTGACACCTTGTGTGTGAATGAAGCGCTAATATAAATACTCTCCTCTGCTCTTCGTTGGGACGATAACTAATTGGGATTCTTCCACAAAAGTGCTACATAACCCTGTGTGTCTTGCAGGCCATCAGCCGCACACATTGCGACCGGGTGGAGATGCGCGCCGCTGAGAAGGCTCGCTTCGCACGTCGCGCCACACACATTGCGGTCGGTGTTGGGAAACGTAGTAGAAAACAAAAAAATCGCCCTACGATCACCCAGGAACAATATGAAGATGCATATAAGGTTTGGATCACGGTCGTTACCGACTCCGGAGTGCAGCGGAAGTAGACGAGTCGGTGTAGATCGTACTTGGAGTCCCTCGTACCGTTGATGACGATCCCGCGAACCGCTCTCGAACAGAAGACCGAAAGCACAACCTCTCTACTTGGTTGCAAGCGTACGGTCTTCACGATCCGGCAGCGCTTCGCCGTTCAGAGCTAATCGTCGCCAAAGAATTAGAGGGAGGAGATTAGAACCACATTGGGCTTCTAATTATGAGGATTAGAGGAACTATGTCTAGCTCTAATTGGATCAACTAGGATCAACTAGAACTAGAACTAGATGGACTAGAGGAGGCTCTTAAACTTGTCTATTCAAAAGTGCCAATACCTCAAGTATATATAGGTTAGATGAGGAGGGAGGGGCTGCCACCAAGGAGGGAAAGTCCCTCCTTGGGGCACCGGCCAAGGGGGGTCTCCTCCCCTAGTCCAATTCGCCCCCCTCCCCCACATAAGGAAAGGGGGGCGCCACTTCCTATTGGGCCATGGTGGCCCAATACTCCTTCCACCATTTGGCCTTTTAAGGCCCGTTGATATTAAATTAAATATAAAAGTCCTCTAACAATTACTAGAGCATTTTATTATTAATTTAACACTTTCGAAAACATTTTCCACCTATATATTTATTTATCGCGAATACCCGGTATTGCCCGATAAACTCTTGAACCCTTTCGGTGACCCCGAAACGCTTTCGGTTCCTCTTGAAACTATTCCGAATATTAATGAAACAATTCCACAAATAAATCCTTGATACTCTCATCCTACTAACACTTAGCAGATCGTTATTACCTTAAACTTGTGACCCCGTAGGTTCGGTAAATCTTAGACATGAACGAAACCCCTTTGTTCAATGACCGATAGCGGAACCGTGGACGTCCATATCGATCCCTATGATTGCACGAATGACATTCGAGTGAACCTTTGGTTACCATGTGATGTTCCCTTTGCTTCATGATACTTTACAAAACCCGAGACGATCGGTATCCTCCCGAGTCATGCGCGTGCTCACTATACCGTCATCCTCGTTACCGGTTTTGTTCTTCTTTCTCGTTGAAATGTTCCGGCATCCCTGTGACGTAGTCACCTGTGTCTGGCCAGACGATGATGGATGTCGTCACACTGAGAGGGCCCTAAGAATATCTCTCCATCGTCGGAGGAGCAAATCCCACTCTCGAGTTATCCAGTCCCTTGTCAAACTTTCCGATGAACCTGTAAGTTGTCATTATGATCATCTAGTTACATATGACGTTTGAGCAACCCCAAAGTCCACCGTACAGTATGAAGTGACTAAGATACTCTCATGGTTTGAGGAGCTAAAACACATGCTAACACTCCGTGTTATAACAATTGATTTCAGACGATATTATCTCAATGCATAATAAACAAGTTTGGGTCGATTCAATATGACCGTTTTTCTAACGTCGTACTCTCAATGTTGTTTTAGGACTATCGTTACCACTTAGCGATATCCTAAGATTCGAAAAACATGATCACCAACAACACTTGAGCCAGTCTTAGAGGCAAGACTAGGAACTTATACTTTACCGTTTATCATTCCACATGTGCATATGAGTTTTCCACTGAATCACACATTCCAGGATCATAATAGTTATAGCATGAAATATAAACTCTTAATTATGAAAATGGAAGTATAAAAATACAATATTATTGCCTCTAGGGCATATTTCCAACAGTCGGGTGGAGATCCAGGCGTAGGAGGCTCGCGTCGCTGTTGCGCCGCACACATTGCGGCTGAGCGGAGATGCGCGCCGCGGAGGAGGCTCGCGTCGCGCGTCGCGCCTCACGCATTGCGGCCAGCCTACCTCCAGATAGTTCGGACGAGGAGGTGGAGGTGCCAGAGTAGTAGGAGGTGGGAGCGAAGATGGTGGCGTTGGAGCAGCAAGAGGAGGAGGAATCATCGTCGGGCGAGGAAGAGGACGCACCGACACAGGAGTAGGATGGATTTGGGATGGAGGACGCGCTCGGGAGTTTGAGCTCGCCCAAGCGGAGGAGGCGGCGGAGTAGCGAGAATTATTGCAGTAGGATAGTGGCTAGGAGGATTTGAAAGGCATTATGGAATTAAGATTTCCCAGGTTTAGCCAAGGCTTAGCTCAGGACCCCACTACTCGTCGTATTTGGTTTGGTATTGCTACCGCACATGATTTCGCATTATTAAGTATTCTCCTTTAGTTTTTTTCTCTATCTAGAAGTGGAATATAATAACCCGGTTGAAGGGTAATGATCATACGTCTGTAATGCATTGTATGCCCCCCATTCTTACCCTGAAAAAGCAGGGTCACCTTGTGTCCTTAAACCTATAACCATCTTTCGGCTAACCTAGCCTCCTCCGTCCCTCCGTACCAACAAGGGGTAGTACATGAATATTGACAAACGAGTGAAGTGAACCCATCTCCAATAGTCCAATAATTCTTATCTTTAGACCATTCTGAGCTATTTACGAACATTACAGAGGCCATCCTTGACTCCATCCAGTCCAAGGCGGAGGTGAAGGCAAACCGTCGCTTCCTCCACGAGGCGGACATGGAGCTTGAGGAGGCCTTCACGTCCGAGGAGGACGACGAGGAGGCACCGCCGTTTCGCCCAACCACAAATGACCACGAGGGCGGCGGCTCCGGTACGAACTTCATCGACACATCCGATGACGTGTAGTGAATGTTCTATCTGTGTAGATCATGGATGTTGCATGGCTTTGTATAAAAATGGAAATCGTTAAATGGAGAGTGTGGTTGTGATATGTGAAGGTGTGACTAGGCACTGAGCGCGTTCGCGGACGTTTGGGGGCTTGCTTTTGCTATATGTGGTTGTTAATGGTCTTATGGTGTCAATGTAAGTATAACCTTATGCAACATACTACTCCCTCCGATTCAAAATAAGTGTCGCAGTTTTGAACTAAAATTGAACTAATGTTAATTCAAAACTGCGACACTTATTTGGGATTGGAGAAAGTAGTAGATAATGGAAAATATATCTATCAAAATTATATATCAATCATTACAAATAGTCATGGTACAACCAACTACTCCCTCCATTTCAACGAATAAGGCGCACACACATCCCCAAAATCAACTTTGACCAAAAGTTAGACCAACCAATTGTATGTTAATTGTGATAAAAGTTATACTGTTGAATTCATATTCGAAAGAACTTTTCAATGGTACAATCTTTAATTCACAAAAATATATATTATTGATATAATTTACGGTCAAATTTGGATTTAGAAAAGTGTGCGCACCTTATTCATAGGAATGGAGGGAGTATTTATGTAGGACAAAAACTAGATCTTCAAACAATTTAAAATTGGGAAGTACGCGTGGCAAGCAAAGCGTTTGCCTCCGTTTTCTTTTAACTTTCGTAGTCTTTGCAAGAGCAGGGTCCAAGGCATTGCATATTTGACGTGCTCTTGCACCAAGGAAACGATCTTGCCTCCCTCGTCAATAAATAAAAGGAAAAAAAAAGGAAAACGTTTGCAGCCGGCTGGCCGGCCGAATCGTTCGGCCGGTCCCACGGCATGCGTTCGATCAAAACAGGTCGTACGTCTCTACACGAACGAAATGCACCGCTTTTTTTCGTGGGTCCGGCAACTGCTCTTTCTTCTACCTTATCTTCTCCCGTAAATCACTCTCGTCCACTCATGTTTTCTTCTTCCTCTGTTTGCCCGAGCTATCTCCTGCTCTTCTCTGTCTCCTCACCCGTCCTCTCCTCCGATGAGCACCACAAAGCCAACCATCGACCCAGCACCCTACCCTCGTTTTCTCTCTCTCAGCTGTATCCGCCACTGCTCGAGACGACCGGAGCTGCGGCAGCAAGGGGGGGGGGGGGGGCTTGGTGCTTCAACGGCGAGCGTTGACGCCTGCGGTGGGAAGCTGCAACCGGATCCCGACGACTGCCGCAACAGGGGGCGGACCGTGGTGCTGGAGCAGAGTCAGACGATGCTGGAACCAGCAGCCATGGTTGCTACATCCAACAGCTGCAGGCGGCGACAAGTGCTGGAGATCCGGCGAGGTTTTCTTGCTGGAACCACGGAGGCTTTTTGCTGGAACCAGTTCTAAATTTTGCTACCATCGTCTTCAATTTTTTGTTGGAACCAACCCAGATTCTGCTACTACGTTTGTTTTTTGCTGGAACTAGTGTACCAATTTGTTACCACCATCTTCGTTTTTTGCTGGAACTAACCAAAATTTTGTTGCTTTGCTTTTTTGCTGGAACCTTGTGTACCACTTTTTGCTACAATAGTTTTGGATTTTGCTACTACCGACGCTCTCATTTGTTACATCCTTTTTCATGAGGTTACCGAGAATCGTGACTATGTTTTTCTTGCTGCAACTGTTGTCGATTTTTGCTACTACCGGCGAAGCCCTGAGTTGGGACCAGAAGCTGTTTTTTAGCGTTTCTGCGATTTTTGTTGCAACCGACGCCCGCAAAAGCTTCCATCGACATGACTTTTTGCTATGATGTAAGCTGCATCCGGCTGTTAGGTTTCCTCGACGGCGGCGGCGAGTTTTTTGCTCACCGGCGAGCTGCGTCGGCATGCGGCGACGGCGAGCCGACAAGCGCCGCGACGGGACCTGCAAGCGGAAGACAGCTTGGGGCCACGAGCAAGCAGGGCGACAAGGACGTCGGCGAGTGCCGCGACCGGCGACGAGGACGGACGGCGAGGGCCGCGACCCGCGACGAGGATGGCCGGCGAGGGCGACGTCAATAGAGCGTGTGCCCCGGCGAGATGAAGGGATCGACGAGATGCAGTGGGGGTCCTTCATACGGGCGAGAAGACGCAGTGCATCGGACGGCTATGATCCACGAAATCGTACGGCTGCGGGCCGACCGGCCCAAATTTGGGCCGGCGCGCCGGCGCCTAGTACCGCCCAAAAGAAAAGGAAGCGACCTTGCAGGTCCGTGGCAGCGAAGCATGTAGTGTCAGCAGTCTGTACACAAAGGATAACACAGCATCATCTAGAGAGAAGAAACAAGGCCAGCCTTCTCTTCCGAAGCGGATGGCTGATTTTGTCCCATCTCCGAGGGAATGCACCTGCGGCGCATCATCATTCTTCTCATCGATGCACGCACTACGCATCCTGCATGTGGCTTTGCCCGTCTCCATGCTGGCCCTGTGTGGACTGGACACCCGGTGGGTAACGCAATTGGATACTGAATTTCTGTATTTGTTTTTTATCCATATAATAATGCCCGTACTCGCTGTGTATATGGTTAGCAGCATCCAGAAAAGGAGGAAAAATCAAGAATATTTTTTCTATCGACAAGTTTAAAAATCTCCTACGAAATCCACGGGAAACCTCAAAACAGAGCTAGGGGAAAAAGGAAAAGCAAATAGAAGAGAGAATAGGGACCAGATGGGCTTCAACTCTACCTAGAATCAGACCGTTGGGCTCTCAGATTGGGCCCATCCGTCCGGGCAAAGCAGCGCTCGCGTCCCCGTGCGTAGTCTGGAGCTGGACAGAAGAGAAGGGAGCGGTTTAGGGCCCGTTCGGAAGCTCTCCAGCTTCCGAAACGGGCCAGCTTCTCGTTTATCCGCGCGAGCTGGCTTCTGGCGGGAGCCCAGCGAGCGTTCGGCCCCAGTTGGTGGATCCAGCGAGAGAAAACGATTCGTGGCGGCACTGTAGCGACAGAAAACGAACCGGTACGCTGCCGAGCTCACTTGGCGGTGGCATTCTAGCCGTAATTACATCAACTCCCAGCTTCTCGTTTTTTGGAAGCTGGACTTCCCTCGATCCAGCTTCTGAAGGGATTTGCACGTCGCGAGAAGCCATCTTCTGAAGCTGGCTCCATGGATCCAACTCGTTCGGCCAGCTCCTCGCCCGCTTCCGGAGAAGCTAGGAGCTGGAGGACTTCCGAACGGGCCCTTAGTACCACCTCGGCTAGCGACGAGCAGCGCGGCTGGGAGGAGCGCTGTATAACGAGGCGTGGCTCACCGTTGCAATTCATACCTTTCTCGGCCTTTTGGCTAAGATCAAGTGTAGTATCTGTTATTATCAGTTTAATATCTAATATGTGGGCCATGTGCCCACAATGATATTAAATTTATTTTTTGTGGGGGAGGGCCCACCACAGTGGCTGCCATTGTGGACCCTCGCGTGTCGCTCAGGCGTTGAACTGCTGCTTGGGCCTGGCGCACCCCAACCAAATCGAATTTCAAAGTTATTTCAAACTTATGGTTGTTTGCTGTTTTTCATCAAATCGAATCACAAAGTTATTGCGAACGCTGTGCTTAGGATTGTTTCAGTAATCACGATAAACCTAACTCACTGCCTGAAGAATATGGCCACCCAGCTGTTCATTCGGCCCGTCGGCCTAAGCCCAATAATCAGCCCATGGTCCAAAACAGGTTGGGTAGTTGCGGGCTTTTCTGCTATGAACTCGTGGGCTTTAGCGAGCGAGTCCATTCGACTGCACGGTGGGTCGCGCCTCCACGCAGCCATCGTGGTGGAAGTAAACTCTCGCCTCCAGTACCACCCCTCGCCTCCGCCCCCGACCATGGCAACCTCCACGCCGCCGTCCTAATTAACAGCCACTCGCCCAACCTACCCCGAGACCCAGCCCCCCGCGCTGGCCGCGACCCGCCCGCTCCGCCCCGGGATCGCGCGGATCAGATGCTATCCCTGGGTGCCCTCCGCAAGCTCTGCGCCGCCTTCGACGCCGTCGCGCTCACCATCATCGCCGCCGGCCTCTCCCACCCCCGCTGCCGCCCCTTCTCCGCGCGCGCGCACGCGCACTCCCCGCCGCCGGACTTCCCCACCATCGCCTCCTGTCGAGCCGCGGTCGCGGCCTCCAAGAGCCGCCGCCAGCCCTCTTCGGCCCCCGCCGAGGCGCAGTCGGAGAGGCTCGCGGACGCCGAGGCGTCGGTGCTGGTCAGGATCAAGAGCGAGCGGAACCCGGTGCGTCTATACGAGCTGTTCAACGCCAATGCGGACAACCGCGTCCTGGTCGAGAACAGGTTCGCGTTCGAGGACGCGGTGGCGCGACTGGCAGGTGCTCGACGGAATGACCTCGTGGAGGAGATCCTCGAACAGCACAAGGCGCTGCCCCAGGGAAGGCGGGAGGGGTTCGTGGTCAGGATCATTGGCTTGTACGGGAGGGCCCGGATGCCGGAGCACGCGCTCCGGACGTTCCGGGAGATGGAGATGTACGGGTGCGAGCGCACGGTCAAGTCGCTCAATGCCACGATGAAGGTGCTGATGCAAGCACGGCTCTTTGATGAGGTCCTGCGGCTGTTGGACGAGGCATCGCCCAAATACGGGGTTGAGCTGGATGACATTTCGTATAACACAGTGGTGAAGATGGCGTGCGACATGGGGGAGCTCCATGCAGCGTACCGGGTAATGCAGGAGATGGAGAAGGAAGGAGTGCGGCCAGATGTCATCACATACACGACACTAATGGCTGCGTTCTATAAGAATGGCCACCGTGAGGTTGGGGATGGCCTGTGGAACCTCATGAGGTTGAGGGGTTGCATGCCCACACTAACCAGTTACAATGTAAGGATTCAGTTCCTGATCAACAGGAGAAGGGGCTGGCATGCAAATGATCTGGTGCGGAAAATGCATGCAGCGGGGATAACACCAGATGAGATCACATATAACTTGGTTATTAAGGGATTTTTTGTTATGGGTGAGCATGAGATGGCGAAGACGATCTTTGGTGCAATGCATGGGAGGGGATGCAAGCCAAATGAAAGGATTTACCAGACAATGGTGCATTACCTATGTAAGCGAAGGGAGTTTAATTTGGCATTCAGATTGTGTAAAGACAGCATGGAGAAGAACTGGTTTCCGAGTGTCGATACCATTCACCATCTGTTGAAAGGCCTTATGGTAATTAAAAAGGACAGGAACGCCCGAGAGATAGTGAAGTTGGTTGCTGAGAGAAAGCCTTCCTATTCAGTTGATGACGTGAAGGCCTTCCAAGACATATTGTCTCATGGGAAGACTGGAAGATAAGTTGACTGCTGGACGGGAAGTTTTGCTGTAAATGCACCACATGTAACTGTAAGGCTGTTGTTGACACTGTTTCATTAATTTTGTTTTTGTGGCCAAATTAGAATAAAATAGATTGAAAAGGTTTTCAGTGCTTAAATTATTCTTTGAGAGATGTCAGATAGTGGCATTTACTCAGCTGCTGGATTTGTGTAAAAAATCGCAGGAGAACCTTTACCTGTTATACTCTGTCATAAACTAATGCTTCCAGATTTCTCAGACTATTCAAAATAGTTCAATATAGCGAAATATAGAGGAATTGTTGATGAATATTGCAAAAAATGTAGAATCAAATGTAATGTATTTCAAGTTATGTTTGGGAAAATCTAAGGTTTTTCTTTTTTATACCAATTTCACGAAGAATAAGGTACTCCCTCCGTAAAGAAATATAAGAGTGTTTAGATCACTACTTTAGTGATCTAAATGCTCTTATATTTCTTTACAGAGGGAGTAGAAGATTGTCTACCCCTTGTTGTTTACTGTTTGTAACAGTGTTTCTCGCTTGAGATTGAGGGTTGGCATACACAATAAGCTAAAGTCATTTTGATTATTTATTGACGAGCCATATGAAAGTCCACGCAACATGTTTTATCTTATTGCAACTTTTGTACCTAGGGTGTTGTCTTTTGTGCAACTTTCTCGCCGCGTATCAAGTATGATTCAAAGATGTGAGATTTCCAGCTCATGGGCTGTATAAACTATGCTTGTAAACTTGAAATGATTCACTGGGGTAGTGGGTATTGGTTGCACGTGTTTTCTAACTTTTTTGTGTGTGCGTGCGTGCGTGTGTGTGTGTGTGGGGGGGGGGGGGGGGGGGATAGTTATCATTTTTTGTCCTAATCTTCATCAAGTTAGATCCATGTTATATATATTTGTAGCATATTGTTGGCACTCAAATTTTAATTACTGCCGCGTTGGTTTCCTTTTGATTGTTTTAGAAGGCTTCACACGAGTAATCTCAGGAGTGAGCTCTGTGTACTGTTAGTCTGACATGTAACTGAAACTGCGGTTGCTCAATATATGCGAAAAAGCCTAAAGTACCAATTTGAAATGTCTGTTCTTGATCACAAGCAAGTATTTTTCTCAGTTTGAAATGATATTTCATCTTTGATAAAAGAAAAGGGATACATCCATGGGTGAAGATTGGCCAGATGACCACTGGTGTCATGTTCATTGCAATGCAGTCATCTACCACCATAAATGAACAGTAGTAAACACTTAATTTAGTGAAGGGTTTGCTGTTTTAGTGAGTTCGTTTGAACCCATGCACCAAAGCCAGCCACGCCTCTGGATACATCAATCATGAAGCATGAGCATGACAATTTGACATATATATGCCCTGTTTACTGATCATTTCAGTTCAATGAATTATGCTAGTGGTGGCTACTGCAATGGTGTCCTTTTGCAGTTGGCACTTTTTCCATGCTTGATTGAAAGGAGAAGGCAACGAAGAGATAATGGAAGTGCAGAACAATAGAAGTTGAGGGGAATGGGATCGCATGGTCATTCAAGCAGTATTTGTTACCAGAACCATTGTAAGTACAATGTAGGAGAAAATGGTACTATTTGTAACTGAGCCGATTTGAGATATTTTGTCACTGCACATCCCAAAAAACATGATCATCTTGATATCCACTTCACAGAACTCATTGTCTCTCACTCAAACAAAGCAAAGTCAATAGGGCTCCCTTGCCCTTCATACGGCGATCTTTCTGATTCTTGTCAATGTTATTTCTTTCTTGTCCAATATTTCGTAAATTGCACTCCCTCCGACCCATATTAATTGTTGTTGCTTTAGTACAAAGTTGTATTAAAGCAGTGACAGTTAATATGGATCGGAGGGAGTAGCGGTTTCTTTATTGCCAGTCTGTCTACTGAGATGCACTTGATCTTAAGCATAGTTCCTCTTGCTTGCTTATTCTTAATCTAGCAATAAACCGTTGATCACCCGTGAAAGATAATAATGCACATTTGGCTACCTAGTGCGCTGCAGTTTTTGCTCCATGACAGTAAATCAACTAGTTATCGTCTAATATTTTCCCCTCTTCACAGGTAGACGTTTCCAAAGCTCTATCAACGTTGTTGCTTGGAGCATTTGGAGGAAAACAAGCATATTGATCATCAATCACAGCGAAATGAGCTTTCTTCAGCGCAGGTTAGCAACAGATGGAGCAATTTGCAGCATAGCCAACCAGAAGAGATTTATACCAACAGCCTGGTAGCATAGCCATATACCGCTACTGGGAGACACACATACACTGGTACTTTTTAGTTAGTATATCATGTTCATGTCACTACAACCATAAATTTACGACATTCTTTGTCCAGTTCTTTCATGTAGAAAATTTATCATTGACATTATGTTGTATTCTCGTTGTTTCTACTCAATCGACGTGTACGACAGAGGTGGGACAATATAAAACACATTTTAGTACTGTACTCTATATACTTGGAAGTGTCAGAAAACTCAATCAAAAATTCTGGAAAATGGAAGACGGTTCAAAAGAACTCCGCCTATGTTGTCTCAACATAGCCGGTCCCAAGCCCGGATAAAGGAGGAGGGTTGTGATAGGCTTGGCGAGCCAACGTCAAAACTCAGCCATTCTTATGGAGATGAAACCCAAAAGATTTTCGTTGGGGCGTAACCCTCTCAGCGACGCGCCACATCGGAACCCGGGTGTGGTGGAAAATGGGCAAGGGCCGGGCCGTCACCCCCCAGGTGGCGCGCCGTATCTTGATCTGGATACGGTGGCAAGTGAGCGAGGATCGGGTCGTCGCATCCTTAGTGGCGCGCTACATCGGCGCCCGGGTGTAGTGGAAATTGATCAAGGGTCTTCGCATTTGACTCGACGAGTGCGAAGGGTAAGGAAGCTAGCCGAGCCTAGGAGGATTCGCTTAGGTAGCTGGAACGTAGGGTCTCTGACAGGTAAGCTTCGGGAGGTAGTTGATACCGCGGTGAGGAGAGGCGTTGATATCCTTTGCGTCCAAGAGACCAAATGGAGGGGACAAAAGGCGAAGGAGGTGGAGGGTACCGGCTTCAAGCTGTGGTACACGGGGATGGTTGCAAACAGAAATGGAGTAGGCATCTTGATCAGCAAGAGCCTCAAGGATGGAGTGGTAGACGTCAAGAGACGTGGGGACCGGATTATCCTGGTCAAGCTGGTAGTTGGGGACTTAGTTCTCAACGTTATCAGCGCGTATGCCCCGCAAGTAGGCCACAATGAGAACACCAAGAGGGAGTTCTGGGAAGGCCTAGAGGACATGGTTAGGAGTGTACCGATTGGCGAGAGGCTCTTCATAGGAGGAGACCTCAATGGCCACGTGGGCACATCTAACACAGGTTTTGAAGGGGTGCATGGGGGTTTTGGCTATGGCATCAGGAACCAAGAAGGAGAAGATGTCTTAAGCTTTGCGCTAGCCTACAACATGATCATAGCTAACACCCTCTTTAAGAAGAGAGAATTACATCTAGTGACTTACAGTAGTGGGCAACACTCTAGCCAGATTGATTTCATCCTCTCGAGAAGAGAAGACAGGCGTGCATGCCTAGACTGTAAGGTGATACCTGGAGAGAGTGTTGTCCCTCAGCATAAGCTTGTGGTTGCTGACCTCCGCTTTCGGATTCGTGTCCAGCGGGACAAGCGTGCCAAAGTCGC
Source organism: Elymus sibiricus (assembly GCA_039707655.1). Taxonomy (NCBI): domain Eukaryota; kingdom Viridiplantae; phylum Streptophyta; class Magnoliopsida; order Poales; family Poaceae; genus Elymus; species Elymus sibiricus. The sequence goes on along the minus strand of CM077676.1, from coordinate 191,374,010 downwards.
TAGAACGAAGTGATGGAAGCTCAAGGGGGAGGTAGCTCAGGCGTTCAAGGAGAGGGTCATTAAGGAGGGCCCTTGGGAGGAAGGAGGTGATGTAGACAACATGTGGATGAAGATGGCGACTTGCATTCGTAAGGTGGCCTCAGAGGAGTTTGGAGTGTCCAGGGGAAGTAGAAGAGAAGCTAAAGATACCTGGTGGTGGAACGATGATGTCCAGAAGGCAATTAAGGAGAAGAAAGAGTGTTTCAGATGCCTATATCTGGATAGGAGTGCAGACAACATAGAGAAGTACAAGATGGCAAAGAAGGCCGCAAAGCGAGCTGTGAGTGAAGCAAGGGGCCGGGCGTATGAGGACCTCTACCAACGGTTAGACACGAAGGAAGGCGAAAGGGACATCTATAAGATGGCCAAGATCCGAGAGAGGAAGACGAGGGATGTTGACCAAATCAAGTGCATCAAGGACGGAGCAGATCAACTCCTGGTGAAGAACGAGGAGATTAAGCATAGATGGCGGGAGTACTTTGACAAGCTGTTCAATGGGGAGAGTGAGAGCTCTACCATTGATCTGGACGACTCCTTTGCTGATACTAGCAGGCTTTTTGTGCGGCGAATCCAGGAGTCGGAGGTCAAGGAGGCTTTGAAGAGGATGAAAGGAGGCAAGGCGATGGGCCCTGATTGTATCCCCATTGAGGTGTGGAGAGGCCTCGGGGACATAGCGATAGTATGGCTAACCAAACTTTTCAACCTCATTTTTCGGGCAAACAAGATGCCAGAAGAATGGAGACGGAGTATATTAGTACCAATCTTCAAGAACAAGGGGGATGTTCAGAGTTGTACTAATTACCGTGGAATTAAACTGATGAGCCATACAATGAAGCTATGGGAGAGAGTCATTGAGCACCGCTTAAGAAGAATGACAAGCGTGACCAAAAATCAGTTTGGTTTCATGCCTGGGAGGTCGACCATGGAAGCCATTTTCTTGGTACGACAACTTATGGAGAGATATAGGGAGCAAAAGAAGGACCTGCATATGGTGTTCATTGACTTGGAGAAGGCCTATGATAAGATACCGCGGAATGTTATGTGGTGGGCCTTGGAGAAACACAAAGTCCCAGCAAAGTACATTACCCTCATCAAGGACATGTACGATAATGTTGTGACAAGTGTTCGAACAAGTGATGGCGACACTGATGACTTCCCGATTAAGATAGGACTGCATCAAGGGTCAGCTTTGAGCCCTTATCTTTTTGCCTTGGTGATGGATGAGGTCACAAGGGATATACAAGGAAATATCCCATGGTGTATGCTCTTTGCGGACGATGTGGTGCTAGTCGATGAGAGTCGGACGGGGGTCAACAGGAAGTTGGAGTTATGGAGGCAAACTTTAGAATCGAAAGGTTTTAGACTTAGTAGGACTAAAACCGAGTACATGAGGTGCGCTTTCGGTACTACTAGGCACGAGGAGGAGGAGGATGTTAGCCTTGATGGGCAGGTGGTGCCGCAGAAGGACACCTTTCGATATTTGGGGTCAATGTTGCAGAAGGATGGGGATATCGATGAAGATGTGAACCATCGAATTAAAGCCAGATGGATGAAGTGGCGCCAAGCTTCTAGCATTCTCTGTGACAAGAGGGTGCCACAAAAGCTAAAAGGCAAGTTCTATAGGACGGCGGTTCGACCCGCAATGTTGTATGGCGCTGAGTGTTGGCCGACTAAAAGTCGACATGTGCAATAGTTAGGTGTGGCGGAGATGCGCATGCTGAGATGGATGTGTGGCCACACAAGGAAGGACCGAATCCGGAATGATGATATACGAGATAGAGTTGGGGTAGCGCCAATTGAAGAGAAGCTTGTCCAACATCGTCTGAGATGGTTTGGACATATTCAGCGCAGGCCTCCTGAAGCCCCAGTACATAGCGGACGGCTAAAGCGTGCTGATAATGTCAAAAGAGGCCGGGGTAGACCGAACTTGACATGGGAAGAGTCCGTAAAGAGAGACCTGAAGGATTGGAGCATCACCAAAGAACTAGCCATGGACAGGAATGCGTGGAAGCTTGCTATCCATGTGCCAGAACCATGAGTTGGTCGCGAGATCTTATGGGTTTCACCTCTAGCCTACCCCAACTTGTTTGGGACTAAAGGCTTTGTTGTTGTTGTTGTTGTTGGAAGACGGTTCAGAAGCTTGCGCAATAAATAAAATATATGCCGTGTTCCCCTATGTTTGTTGCTCCTCATAAATAAATTTAGAACACTACAAGGGGGGCTGTTCAGTGCATCCACCCGAAGACAAGACAGGAACTCACAAGTTTTCGAGCCAGTTCCATTTCTCCTGGGAAGGACCGAAGGAGACTGATCTTTATACCGTCTCCTATTATGGTCACACAAGAACAGCAGACGCCTCACAGCTATCAGCCAGATATATATTAGTCCTACTCTACAGACGCTTGTTATCAACTATTCACTTGACTTTATACCATATACAATTCTACAATGTACAACGGCTGCAGAAATTATCATATAAACCTCATATGCAGCAACTAGATTCCTATGTTGTTTGCTTCCAGAGATCATTTCAACGCAAAATTGTTAGCAGCCATATGCCCAATCTCTGCTGGCTGGAGCCGCTTGATGTAATATTTTGATCCGCGCGAGAGATTGATTCGTTTTCGCCTCTTCATTGGGATGGATTCCATTGAGCATTCCTTGAAGCCACGCCGGACAAACCTGTTAAAGTTCAAGTGTAAATATGAGAAACATCCGGCACTGCATCTTCATGACATGAACATATTTTCACCACCAGGAATAAAATGCACTCCAAAAATATGAGCAGATATAGCAGGTTTTATTGATGCATCAAGAAAGATGGTGAGGTTGACACTTAACGAAGAAAACGGAAAGTGTTCCATGATTGACCACTGCTCAGCAACAATGAATATTATGATGTTAAAGATTATTAAAATATCTACACATTGACATAACTAGAACATAACTACATACCAGTCTGCTGTCCGTGTGGTAAGCAAAAATATTTTCTCAAGACCAAGGGATAATGCCTTCTTCTCAACATAATCTGCAGGAGTAGATCACCATGATAAGCATTTGATAAACAGTAGTCCAATGCAGTGCACAATTAATGCTGGAGAAGATGAATTTAATGATGACAACATATAAGGTGGAGACTCAGGGCTCCTTTGGTTTAAAAAAATTGCATAGAATGTTTTGAGGATTAGAATCCTTAGAATTATTTCCTATGTTGGTCGTTTGATTTGTAGGACTGAATTCTATAGGAAATTTTAGGAATAATTTGTACTACATTCCATAGGAAATCTAGCATCCACTCCAACCTTTTAAAAATTCCTTTGTTTTCCTCTGATGCAATCAAACAAACTCAAATCCTTTGGGATTCCAAGACATGGCATTCCATTCCTGTATTTTTCCTATTCCTGTGTTTTTACAATCCTACGAATCAAAGAGGCCCTCAATTGTGGTGATTTTGTTATGTTTCTTGGATTAAACACAAAATCAATAGGAAACATTCCCAAGAAAAGCTGAGGTAGTTCTCGGTTAAGTAAAATCCCTCTTGCAAATATCAAATTCTAATTCATTTCGTGTTGGTAGACTCAGATTACAAAAGTATACATCAAAATAGTTAATAAGACGAAGCAACACAAACAGTATGCCAATGCTCTAGAGGTAGCATATTACCAACCTCCATGCTTTTTACTAATGTGCAATTTAAGTATTGAAGTTGTAGGCTGCGTTTGGGATCACAGTGGATTCTTATAATCCCGTTTATCCCACCCGCTTTACCCTATTTTAGTGTCTGTTTGACGCGCTTTTGCCTACTTTCATGGCTAATTTTTCACAGCAGACAATAAGTTAAGCACGACACTGCACAGTACAGCAACCACAAGATTAGATGTTTGCAACATAGAATTAAACATTAACATACACTTTTTGTGACAAAAAATTGTAAGTAGAGGTTTGCGTAGCCTTTACTGAGCAGACTAATGAGGTGGATTTGCAACAGTCTTACCAAGTAACTTGTCTCCTTGACCCTGTCCTCGACATTCTTCAGATACAGCTATAGCAGCAACTTCCCCAGATTTATCCTCAAAAAAGGGAAAGAGAGCAGCACAGGCAATGATTGAACCATCTCTTTCCACAACAATAAATGACTTCAGTGCTTCCAAAAGCTGTTAAAATATAAAAGAGAAAGCTTTGTTAAGTTTCATAAAGAGGTGTCTTAACTGAGCCTATTAGTGTTTCCACTGCTCAAAGTTCGCATGATAATGAGGTACCTCTTTATCTGTTCTCTGCACTAAGACACCGGATTCTTCTAGGGGACGAATGATTTTTCTAATACCAGAAAAATCTTCCTCTCTAGCCGTTCTTGTTCCTTCATACATATCTCTGTTGAATGAGAGGAAAATATTATTTCCCTGCACTTTGCTCCTATGAGAGAGAGATATGCAGTAAATATGTCCTATTCCAGATCATAGGCATTCTCAAATCGTGGCGTATATTATCTGCCGTGACATTGATGGCATGCATACGTTTTGAGCAATTCACAGAACAACTTATATAAATCAATAGTTCAACAGGCATATAGGTGCATTGCAAGTACGCAATTGTGGGCTTACACATCAAGACTGATATTTCATGACAGCTAGGAAAGAGCAAGAGTTTCAATATACCTTGCTATTAGTGTTCCCGCACCATCTCTTGTGAATAATTCTAACAACAATGACCCCCCAACAGTGCCATCTATGATATGAACTCTTTGGACACCACCCTGATATGTAAAAATGAGAAGATCCTAATCAGGAAAAAGGAACAACAGCAATGCATCAATAATACAAAAAATACATGAACTGCTGTACATCATATATATTGTTGCCCCATGGGAACAGAATATTCGAAGGACCATAGTAGATATCATTCCCGAAGCAACATTGCAGATACAAGTACCATTCGGGTCAATAAACAAGATATATTCAGTCAAAGAAAATATGGTCTTTGAGCAGGACAGTTGTCTAACATTATAATATGTATAGGACATTTTTTGGCGAGGAATATGTATAGGACATAATGGTGCGCACTGATGAATGTACAAAATTGCATGGTTTGGAATATGTATTCATAGTTTCATACACCAAAAGCAGTTTGGAAGATAAGAGTATCCTATAATGTTCATGTTTGGTGTTAACAATGTTGGAACCCTAGAAACCATGTAATCATAGTCCAGAAGTAGCAACTTCAGAGCTCACACTTTTATACCTCCTAAATCCAACTCAAGAAAGAAGCAAAAACTTACATGGCATACGTATGCTGCTGCAGCCAACTCTGAAAGGTAGCCATTTGACCTGCTCAACCGCTCCGCCCCACCGATAGCAAACCCTTGCTCACCAGACAGACCATTTCCATTATTGAAACCCACACCATTCCGAAAGGATGCAGTGTAATCATTGGCGAAGTCCCTTCCAACCCATACTTGTTCTTTCTCCTCTTTGATAGGAAAATTGTGGGCATAATTAATGTCCTCCTCCCCTACAACCTTTACATAATTTGCAGCAGTTTCACTCTGCTTAGCACGTGTTCTGATGAGCATATCTGCTTCCTCGATAGACATGAAACGATTGACTCGGCCATGTTCATCATATATTTGGCCATCGACAACACAGATAAGCTTGTCCGCCTCGATAGCCAAAGCACATGCTGTCGCAACTTCGTAAGTGCTGAAAGTCAGTAAAAGTAGCACTAATATCAGTACATATTGAAGATAAGAATGTTGCATCTGTGATCTCTCATCTTGTACTGTATGTCATAAAAAAATTCCTTACGTGAAGTTATGTGAACTGTTTGATAGTGAATTTTAGAAGTGTTATTGCACAATAAGAAGAAAACTACAAAAGTGAATGGGGTAGACATCATACTTGCAATTTAACACCTCTCCTGCACTGGAGTATCCCATATTGCTCACGACAACTATGCTATCCCTATCAAGTCTTTCTTTTATCCGTGAAACGTCTATTTTCTTAACTTCACCAGTGAATCCATAGTCAATGCCACCAACAACTCCTCGTCTCTGCCACAAGAAGAGAGAGGTATTTCAATTCGCCATTTCAGAAGTATACAAACCCACTCAAACATTATTATCTCAAGACAAGCGAAAGAATAAAGATGCCACACAGAGGTTCATAATCTTAATTTTAAGCTTTACCTAAGTAGTAAGTAGTTCCAAATTACAAAACTTGACACTCATATAAGTACATAATATTAATACCTCCCAATTGGTTCAGTTAGTTATTTTATGTCTGATCTTATGTACCATCCGATGTGTGACTTGGCAGTTCTGTTAGTTATTATGTCTGATCTGATGTATAGTCGATGTGTGCATTGGCATATTATACCCCTTTCAACTGCATTTAGGAAAAATAAGTTAACGGCCTCTTGTGTACCGCTAGGGGTGCTCAACGCCACTTCACCAACTAGCCTCTTACATTTTGCAGTGGCCACTTTGCCAAAAACAAGTTAAGAATATGCCTCTAACTTCCAGGGTTGATCTTCCAAGCGTCAGATGGGTCTCCTATATCTGCCTTCACTACTCTTAACAATGTTTTTTGCGTCTAGAAATAGATGAAAACGATGATATGGTACCGAAAACCAGTATAGTATGCAATGCTAACCTTAGCACCCAGGAAGTTTCCGCTTGCAACATTGTCGGAGATTTCATGCCAGCGACCATTAACACCATGTCGACGAAGATCTAACATTGGGGGACCAGGAGATAGCTTTGCTTCTATAGTAAGGCGAATTCTGCCAGCTGCCTCCATCGCAGCATCTAATGAATCAGAATCTGTAATACGGTAACGACCACCATAATTGGCCTTCTTTCCTGAGAAATTCATAAAGTGAGCTCCTTCACCACCATGCACACATGTAGTACAATCACCAATACTAGTTAAAGAAAAGATATGTGCAAAGACAGATCATCAACCACGGCATCAATACAAAGTGCAGCACTGGTTATGTCACAGCTTTTGCTTGCAGTACTTCACCAATCATGAACACTATTAAGAATCAAGAAATGACTTCAATACTTAATCTCCATTTCCAAAAGTGTGTGCTGAACCGAAAAATGGAAAAACCATAGATGAGATGAGACAAACTATGACCGGAATGCACACGATACTTGTGTATTAAACTGACTAGATACATCTCTCTGGATATGCTATATATATGCAAAACGAAAATTAGGATGTTCGCCTCTACGTAAGCTTTATCCAAAGCTCACTCAGCCCTGCTGATCTCAAATAACACCCCCCTACTTTCCTTATATGCCACCAAATATCAAATACGGCATATAGAAAAGAAAAACAAAACCAAATAGGGTAAAATATATCAATGAACTTGTGAGTTTTGTGGGATGGAAGAAGTTTGTTTCTGAACGACTTTTTGTTTTGTTCCAACTGTAACCAAACACAGGCAACTTTAACAGAGTGGACGTTCATTATACACACAAAAAAACATATCTACTCAAAGCATTTTAGTATATAAAAGAGTAAAAAAGTGCAAATCTTCAGCTAACCTCTATCAGCCAAGAGCTTGTCGATCTGAACATGTGTTCCAGGAACAAGAACAAATTTGATCCCAAGACCATGTAGAAGCGATATATCCTGCATGTTGAAGTAATATTAATTTCATGGAACTACAGACAAGTTGTCGAAAAAAGGGCAGCCCGGTGCACGTAGCTCCCGCTTGTGCAGGATCCGGGGAAGGGTCCGACCACTTTCATGGAACTACATATATTAATTTCATGGAACTACACATAAGTTGTCGAAAGTATATAAAAAATACATTTTAATGAAAATTTCAGCAAAACTACACTCTTTAAATTAACACAGAACTACACCTTTAGTGAACTGTCATTTCAGTCAATTAACACTGACTAAGCCATATATATGGAACAAACGGTAAACTCTAGCCATTATGCTGATGTCATGGACCAGGGTTCATGAAAGGTAACACCTCAGAAAATCTTTATTATTTATAAATCTTGTTTTAGAAAGAGGAGCAGGTCAACCTATCCAAACCCAGGCTCAGCTACCCGGGTGCAAGATTTTTTCTTGGTAATTTTCATGTACAGTATAGTGTGTGACACCCCATCATGAGATGGAAGATATGTGTGGTTTTACACCGGGACACCAGGTCATTTTCTCTCTGGGGTCCGCCCCTTCCAAGATATTGTTAACAACAATTTTCAACAGAAATGTTTGGATGACAAGGACTGTTAGGCACAGTGAAACTAACACGAAATACACGTGCAGCTGTTAATTTATTTATTATCTTCTCCAACAAATCAGTGAAGGAGGCAGAGCTGGTTTGAACTTCGATCGAACTAGCATAACCACTCGTATCGCAACCAACCGTCAGTTTCTCTCTTGACGTTGCTCTCTCTTCTTTGCAGCACAATTATAAGAAGCAAGTGTGCTGTCCAGCTCGAACAATGACATAGCAAAATCAAGGCCGTGGAGATGGCCTCAACTTCACTCTTCTCAGATATATCCAGCAAGATTATGCGATCCACGGTCCAGCCTCTTGATAATAAGATCTCCTAACTCGCGTGTTGAATTCGGAACAAATCGGCGAAAAGCCCTCTCTTCTTGAACGATCCCATCAAAATGGCATTCGAGGTAAAACCAAAAACTAAGCAATCAAAACAGTGAACAGGCGGAATCGCTATCAGCCCACACCACCGAAATGCGAATCATCCATTTCCGCGAAAGCAGACGGGGACCATCCGGGGAGAGAGCGACGGGTACCTGCAGAATGCCATCGAGGTGGGGCCCGGCGACGACCTCCCCGGAGATGACGACGACGAAGGTGCTCCCCCGGTGGCCCCGGATGTACGGCCAGGCCTCCCGGAACCACCCGACGAACCTGCCCCCTTCGTCCGCCGCCGCCTCCCCGCCCCCCAGAGCCCCGTCGCCGAACAGCCCCGCCCCTCCGCCGCAGCGCACGCGGCCCGTGGGACGCCGGCGCCGCGGCTCGGGGGCGCGCATCCCGACCCTCCTGGGCCGCGGCCGCATCGACCCCGCCGGCGCCCGGGAGGGCTCGCCCGCGAAGCGCGCGGCGGTGCAGGTCGCCGCCGCCGCCATCGGAGGGGGGTGGGCGAGATTCAGCGGGGGATGGTACATGAGGGCGGCGGGCTGGCTTGGCGTGGCGTGGCGCTCAGGCCGTACGCGGCGAGACGAAATGTATAGAGAGAGAGAGAGTTGGAAGCGGCGATCGGCGAGCGATGTGGCGCGCGGAGACGGGGTTTGGGTCTCTGGGTTTTGCCTGGAAGAAGTGGGGGAGTGGTGATATATACGCGAGGCCGTGTTGACTGACGCGGGGGGCATTTTGCTTGTCTTGTTTGCTTGTGTGAGTGTGTGTGTGGGGTGGTGACTGTGATTCCGACGGTCCGCGCCGGCGGCGTTCGCGTCTGGTGGAGGCGGGTCTCGGTGGGGGCGGCGTCGGCCAATGACCATGCGCGCGGTAGGTGAGAAGCGGCTTCTGCGCACGTGCAAGGGCCATGGCCGAAGCAGCGCTCGCTATTTTTTTTAATATTTTGAACATTATCCTGCCGCCGCGAATACGATTTTTTCCGGCACTTGTGGTCAGTCAGGTCAGGTCACCTTGCCTCACAAAAAAATAAAACCTCAGGTCACCGTGACAAACTGACTTCTTTTACATTTGTGCACGTTTTCTTCCTGCCCGGCCCTCGTTCGGTCGAATATGCCGGGCCAAGGACGTGGAGTTTCTAATCTCGAGCTGAGATGCTCTTGGATGAAAAAGGAATTCAAAAAAGTCAGAATTTGTTTGTGGCAAACTTTAAGAAATGTTTGAAGTGCATGCAAAAATGCATCACGAAATCACATCGGTGCAAGGCTGGTAAAAAAACAAAAACGATGCTCTGAAAATGTTACTTTCAAACGCATTTTTGAGCTCTGGTTTTTTTTCCACGACTTCCACCAATGTGATTTTGTGATGAAAATTTACAAGCTATTCAAACATTTCTTACAATTTGCCACAAAAAAAAAATTAGAACTTTTTGAAAAAAAATCGATTTACGTCAACTGGAGAAGAATGCTTGCTTTTCGTATCACTGGTGTAGTGATTGACACGGTCTTCGCATATTAAACAACCTAAGAGTGGAAACACCTTAATCGCCGCCAGTCCTGGCTGCGCCGATACCAGGGAAGGAGCTTATACTCTACACCACGGCCTTGGATGAATCTCTTGGGGCTCTATTGGCACTGTTCACAGTAGGAGCATTTGAGCTCGAGATTAAAAAAGGTAGTTTCGGGGCCAAAATCACTATTTTCATCTTATTTTAGGACAATCTGACCCCGGTTTAAAAGTTTTGGATGATTTGATCCTCATGCCTATCGACGCACACATCGACGGCAGGTTAACGGGCCACTGACATGGTCGATGGTGGTTGACCCGGTTCCACGTCCGCTCGAAACTGCATACCTTTTACGAGCCACAAGCCAGTACTGCATTTGCCTTGCTAACCAGACCTTTTTTTTGGGGGGTGGGGGGTGGGGGGAGGGGTCCCCGGTTGTCCAAACCCGTGGAGCTATGAGGGGTTGACCCGGTGATGGTATCCTACATAGGGGGGGGGGTACTAGCTACGTCGGCTCCCCAGGATGGGCTGGGCCGAGGAGCCCCAGACAATCAACCAGTGGGCCACATTCGCCAGGCCCCATGACGTACTCAAGATGGAATCTTTCGAAGACTTGGCGCACACTCCAAGGCATGATGTAATCCTCGCCATGTTTATCTCCCAATGTAACCGACGTAGGTGTAGCCCTAGGTACCCCCGGTGTCTATATAAGTCGAGGGGTTTTAGACCGTAGAGGTAGATTCATTCACACATACGATCTCGAGGTAGATCAACCTGTACTCTGTACCCCATGCACAATCAATACAATACAAGCAGGACGTAGGGTTTTACCTCTTCGAGAGGGCCTGAACCTGGGTAAACACTGTGTCCCTTCTTCGTCCTGTTACCATCATCCCAAGATCACCAGCTCGGGACCCCCTACCCGAGATCTCCCGGATTTAGCTCCGTCGTTGGTGGCCCATGCAGGTCCCTCTGTGTGGTCAAAACGACTCGATGGCTCGCCTTCAGATCAACGATAGCACTGGCTGTGGGATGACTTTCTTCCCGGAATAGCTCTTTGTCTTCGCAACGTCACGCTTTATGCCGATTCGACTGGCCACCTCGACCAGATCGAAAACCTCGCTCCAGGGCAGACCATCAGGCTCGGAAATCTGAGTACGCCGCGGATTCTCGCGGCGAGCTTGCGTTTTTGGGCTGGGTGTCAGACCAGGCCGAAGACCACACCGATGCCTCTATCCCGATCTCGGATTTGATCTCGGATCAGGACCATGGCATGGATCATACCTTGGATCTGGCCTTGAGCTCAGAACTGAGCGCTACAACAACGGATCAGACATCAAGCTTTACGGACGAAGACTTCGAGACCATGTCAGATCATATCTCAGGCAAACTTCAACTGAGCCCAGCTGTCAATCAGAATATGGGCGAGACCAACAAAGCGCTTCTGAACGAGATGTTAGATCGGATTCAGAGCCTCGCTATCTTGGATGATCGAGCCTCGGTGTACGATCAGATCTGGGAAAAGCCTGGAGAAGCTGGAATTTTCAGCCCACCCTCCACCCACCTAGTCACTAGCGTTGAAGAGTTAACCGACGTACTAGCCAGCGCCTCCGAGGAGGCAACCGACATGGATGAAGATGTCGGCGAAACTTCAGATACTACCTCGCCACCTACCGTCACCCACACTAGCGCGTGGGCCGCTACCTCCACCTACGATGTCTAGACACCCCCAATAATGGAGGAGGAGGAGGAGGAAAACGCTGACGTAGAGGTCGCCGTAATGGGGGCACCGGCAATGGCGACGCAAGCAACGGCGGCACCGAAAATGGTGATACCGCTAATGGTGATGCGGTAAAGAACGACTCTGACAACCAGAATGCCGGCAATAACATCGGCACCGACAATAACAACAGCGACAAGATGATCAACGGGGACGACGACGACCCCGGTGACGACGACTAAGATCCAGAGGCCGAGGAAGAAAGAAGCCTCGGTCCAGACGAGCACGATGCTTTCGAGGAGCCCCTTGAGGCACCTCGGCTCGAGACTCTGCGCAAGCGATTGGCCAGCACGGCCAAGAGCATCAAGAAAAAGTCCCAACGGCTCAAGACCGAAGAGGACGAGTTAACCGACAGATGGGTCGAGCTCCTCAGGGCCGAGCAGGCATTCGAGGACAAGCAACAACAGACTGGTGCTAACCGATCTTACCCCCCAGAAACTTGTTGAATGAGTTGGACGCGAAGGCCGAGGACAGCATGCTTTCTGTTGGAGATATGCCCTAGAGGCAATCATGTATGATGATATTTCCTATGTGTTCATGAATAAAGATAGTCCTTAGAAATTATCAATGATGTGTATCGGCAAGTACGTGACTTGTTAGTGGGACTATGCATTGTATGATGACTGTCCAAAAAGGCCCCTAGTCGAAATGGCTGTGTGGACGCGCAGCTAGCTAGACTGGCATATGACACGGTGGATGGCTCGGTCTCACTAGCCGTGGAGCATTGGATGCTAACCGGATAATATGGGCTCGGAAAGATCTGGTCGGATTCGACATAGTCAGATCCGAGTCTAGATAAGGTTTGAAAGGATCGATATCGTTGACTAGAGGGGGGGGGGGTGAATAGGCAACTACCAATTTTTAGCTTTTCTTAACAAATTAGGAGTAGCAACAAAATAGGTTGTCTAGATGTGCAACTAGGTGAGCAACCTATATGATGCTAACAACAACAACAACACGAGCAAGCAAAGGATACAACACAAGTAAAGCAAGCACAAAGTAAAGGTAAGAAGTAAACACAAGTGGAGCCGGTGAAGACGAGGATGTGTTACCGAAGTTCCTTCCCTTTGAGAGGAAGTACGTCTCCGTTGGAGCGGTGTGGAGGCACAATGCTCCCCAAGAAGCCACTAAGGCCACCGTATTCTCCTCACGCCCTCACACAATGCGAGATGCCGTGATTCCACTAGTGGTGCCCTTGAAGGCGGCGACCGAACCTTTACAAACAAGGTTGGGGCAATCTCCACAACTTAATTGGAGGCTCCCAACACCACCACGGAGCTTCACCACAATGGAATGTGGATCCGAGGTGACCTCAACCGTCTAGGGTGCTCAAACACCCAAGAGTAACAAGATCCGCAAGGGATTAGTGGGGGGAATCAAATTTCTCTTAGTGGAGGTGTAGATCTAGGCCTTCTCAACCAATCCCCAAAGAATCAACAAGTTTGATTGGCTAGGGAGAGAGATCGGGCGAGTATGAGCTTTTGGAGCAACAATGGAGCTTAGGGAGGAAGAGGTAAGTCAACTTGGGGAAGATGACTCCCTTATAAAGAGGGGGAAAGATCCAACCGTTATGCACCTTTTGCCCGTGCACAAGCGGTAGTACCGCTCTGATGAGCGGTACTTCCGTTGGCACGGTAGTTCTAGCAGTAGCGTACAACCGAGCACGTCAGGGAGGCGGTAGTGCCGCCGGAGCGGGACTACCGCTCCCACCAGCGGTACTACCGCTTGGTGTTGAGCAACTGGTAGAAGTAGCGGAAGTAGAGGAGGGCAGCGCGGTAGTGCCGCACAGAGCGGTACTACCGCTACTTACTGCCGCTCTACTACCGCCCGAAGGGCAGAGCAATCCAGAAGACAAAAATAAGCGGTACTCCCTGCGGTAGTGCAACAGTGGTAGTTCCGCAGGAGCGGTACTACCGCTCCGCAGGGCGGTACTTCCGCTTAGTACATAGAAGTCCAGTGAACCAGCGGTAGTGGAGTGGTGGTTAAGGGCCGTAGTACCGCTGGAGCGGTACTACCGCGCATAACTACCGCTCTACTACCGCTCAGTTACAGAACCCTAAGATAAGCGGAAGTCCTAGTAGCACTAAACTGCGGTAGTACCGTTGGAGCGGTACTACTGTGCAGATGAGCGGTACTACCGCTTATGTGCTTCAAGAAGGCTCAAGCACAAGGAAGGGCAAGCTCCAAAGTCGGGAAAGAAAGAGGGTGCAAGGAAAGTGTGTACGTGTTGATTCCACCCAAACCTTTCCGATGCGTACCCCCTCTTGATAGTACGGTGTTCCTACGACTCAAATCCACCGAAAAAGAAACGCAAGAAAAACACTGTCTTCGTAATAGCTCCGAGGGGCACGAATCGTCTTGTGCCATATGGTCGATTATCTGAAATGCTCAATGCACACGATTAGTCCGCAAAAGTATTGTCATCAATCACCAAAACCACTAAGGGAAAAATATGCCCTAACAATCTCCCCTTTTTTGGTGGATTGATGACAACACGGGATTTGCACAAAGATAGAACAAGATAATATGCAAACCCAACATCTACAAAATATAGACGGGCTCCCCCTAGATGTGTGCACTAATTAAGTTTGCCTTTGGAATGCAAAGTACACACACTAGGATCCACACTCCCCCTATATTTAATAGACCGGCAACACTTGCATCAACTACATAAGAGAGATAAGCATGGATGCAAGGAAATAGCATGTGAGCATAAAGATAGGGCACAATATAAATATCATCTCACAAGCTAAATAAGGTACTTGACATAAAGATAAAGATGGGGTAGCATATGTCTCACACCATATGATAGGAAGGTTCCACACAGAAACTAAAGCAAACCGACGAGAAAGAGTTCATGAGAGAACGAAAACAACAACAAAGAAGACACACTCGTGACTCGGCAAATCCCTAAACTCTCTCCCCCTTTGGCATCGAGACACCAAACGGGCAAAGAGTACTAAAAAAGTCCAAGGTGATGGAGAACTCCAGAACATCAGAACTCCTCGTGCTCATCCGAGCCCTCGTGCTCCTCAGACTCCTCTGCTGTTGCGTCCTGATGCTCCACCTCTGAGTCAGACCACTTGCAGTGCTGCGAGATCCACTCCTCCTCATCTGTGACACGCTCCTCAGAGCCACTAGTGATCTCCTGACCCAGAGCCCTCATCATGATCTTATGACGTGTGCGGGCAGCCTTCTCGGCCACATGAGCTCTATACTGACCCTTGGCCTCAATGCAAAAGAGCTTCTTCATCTTTGACTTGAGCTTGGAAGCCCAAGAAGGGACCTTCTGAGAAGAAGGAACAAACTCATAGTCAGGCTCTGGCTCATCATCCGAGTCAGTGGGGGCAATCTCCTCATCAGGGGCAGCAGGTGCGGTCCCCCAGTTCTCCTTTTAACGCAAGCTCAGAACCCCATGAGAAACCATATGCTCAGTGGGAAGAGCCTCCCCTGGAAACTCAGCAGCCCAAGTCTTCTCAATCAATGTAAACAGATAAGGGCCATAGATGGGCACCTTCCGGTCAAGCACGGCAGAACGTAGCTCACGCCACATGATGTGGGAGATATCCAAAGTAGATGTCTTGCCCTTCTCCTTGATGTAAAGCAAGAGAAGATCCACCAAATAGGAGTGTACCTGATCCAGGTTCCCAATGCGAGGGCACAGAGTGTTGCGAAAGATACGGTGCATGATGTCCAAGAACGGAATGAGCTCCGTGCGAGTGATCCCCCTGAGAGAAGTCACAGACCTGGAGTAATGGATAAGCTTCGACATGTGTGTAGGAGTGGTTTCCTTGTGAGGCCGGAGACCAACGGGGTTATCTTCCTCCTCATCAGCAATGCCCAAACAGTCCATGAAGTTCTTCCAATCAACCTTCAATCTTCTCCCACCAGTCATCCATGACATAGATCTCTCCTCATTTGCATGAAAGTGAACAGTGGCATAGAATTGAGCCACTATCTCACCATCGTAGTCCTTGTTGAATGAGATGAAAGGAATAAGGCCCCACTGGTGACAAAGAGCAAGAGCTTCTCCAAAATAAGCTAGGTCCTTCTCCATGTGAGTGATGTCGATAGACTTGACCGCAACATACAAGTTCTTCTTGGCCTTCAGAATATCCAAATAGATAAGAGATTGCTCCTTGGTCCAGAAGGGACGACCAACAAGAGCCTCGTCCTGAGGACGGCGGTACGGGTTGCGCACACGGAAAGCAACAAATTCCTTGGCAGTCATCTCATCTGGAGGAGTGCTCTTCTCCTTCTCCTTCTTCTTACTGACGGTTGTCTTCACATTCTGCTTTGGAGGGGCACTGGAACTGGCAGCTGCATCTTCTGAGGTGCGATAGCGCTTGGATCCACCGTGACAATCCGGGTTCTTGCGGCGAGCCTGATGAGCGGAGCTACCATCACCTGGAACCCACAAACACAGAGCGAGGGAAAAGCAGGTGTAAAGCTATTGCATAAGTCAAGAGATAAAAAATGAGAATAGAAGTAAGTGCAAAAATTCAGAAAAACTAAATCACAACGGTAGTACCGGGCACAAGAGCGGTAGTACCGCCGTAAGGTAAGCGGTAGTACCGCTGGACACGAGCGGTAGTACCGCTCCAAGTGGTAGTACCGTCCGCGTCCCAGCGGTAGTACCGCCCACCCGACGGGAATACTTCCGCGGATGGATCCGGTAGTACCGGTGACGTAGAATTGCAAAATTTTGGCAAAGACTACTATACCCCTATCTAGCAGTCATTCCACATCCTACTCATGCCTAGATTTAGTCAAAAACCTACGAATACCACATGCATTGCCCTAGAACCAAGATTCAAAAAATAGAACCGTAGGAGAGAAAAACGAGGGCAATACCGGTATCCATGGCAAGAGGAGAAGGTGGGGATCGATCCCACCGGTCGGAAATGGAGAAGACAACACGGATTCGGAGGGCCGGAGCCGGCCTCCGGAGCAATTCTTGGTCGCCTGAGAGAGAGAACACGAGAGGAGGGGAAGTGAATGGGCAAGGGGAAGTTAGAACTCCCCGTGCCCACCACTTAACCCCCTTGCGGGTCCTCGAAGCGGTAGTACCGCTGGAGTAAGCGGTAGTACCGCCCGAGCGGTAGTACCGGTCACTCAAAGAGGTAGTACCGCCCCAGTGCTTCGACAGGAGGTCGGCACACTGCACTCAGTGGTAGTACCGTAGATCTGCGCGGTAGTACCGCCGGAGCGGTAGTACCGTGCCATCCAGCGGTAGTACCGCTTGCTACCAGAAGAACTGCTAGGGTCAAATTTGAAAGAGGGGCTTATGCAATTATAAGAGGTTTGAGGGAGGGAAGGCTTGGGTTGGAGACAAGGAAACACAACAAATGGAAAGGAGTACTCCAAGGTCAAAAAGCAACTAAACCACAAGCACACATGGAGTAATCCAACACCCAAAAAGCCTAAGACACGAAAGCACAACTCAAACCAAACGAAGCAAAACCTCTCAAAGAGAGGGCGGTGACCGAGGTCACCTATGTTTGAGTCAATTGGTATGGCACCGCGAAGATTTTAACCTTGGGCCCATGACCAAAACTCATCTTTGAAGCACAATTACCATAAAAAATGGCTAATGTGAAAGACTTGATCAATTTATGCATAATGGGGGGAGGGAGAGTTCATTGAGAGAACAACACCCCCCTATATCCATGCCTACATCTAGAACAAGATAATCATGATGAGTGCGGTGGGGTGTGACGAGATTCAAGACACGTTGCTCGAATCAATGATATTTAGCTCATGCCTTAACTCGCGAAATCTTGCTTCATCCAATGGCTTCGTGAAAATATCCGCTAGTTGCTCTTGAGTTCCAACATGAATAATATCAATCTCTCCACGCTTGACGTGATCCCGGATGAAATGATGACGAATCTCAATGTGCTTCGTCTTGCTATGTTGCACCGGATTGTAGGAGATCTTGATTGCGCTTTCATTGTCACAGAAAAGAGGCACTTTGTCACAAGTGACACCGTAATCCTTTAAAGTTTGCCTCATCCATAGCAATTGTGCACAACAACTTGCGGCGGCTACATACTCGGCCTCGGTGGTGGAGAGAGACACACAATTTTGCTTCTTCGAAGACCAACTCACCAAAGAGCGACCAAGGAATTGGCACCCTCTGGAGGTTGACTTCCTATCCACACGGTCTCCCGCCCAATCCGAGTCCGAATATCCCATGAGATCAAAGCTTGCTCCTTTGGGGTACCATAAGCCAAAGTTTGGGGTATGAGCCAAATATCGAAAGATTCGCTTGACCGCCACAAAGTGACTTTCCTTAGGCGCGGCTTGAAACCGTGCACACATTCCCACACTCAACATGATATCCGGCCTAGATGCACAAAGGTAAAGCAAGGATCCAATCATAGAACGATATACCTTTTGATCCACCGCTTTACCATTGGGATCAATGTCGAGTTGGCACTTGGTAGGCATTGGAGTCTTGGCCGGTTTGACATCTTCTAGCTTGAATCTCTTGAGCATGTCTTGGGTATATTTGGCTTGGTTGATGAAGGTTCCTTCTCTTCTTTGCTTGACTTCGAACCCAAGAAAGAACTTCAACTCTCCCATCATAGACATCTCAAACTTCTCGGTCATGAGTGCGGCAACCTCATCATTGAAAGCTTTGTTAGGAGAACCAAAGATAATATCATCAACATATAGTTGGCATATGAACAAATCCCCTTTAACCCTCTTAGTAAAAAGAGTGGGATCGAATTTCCCAATTTCAAACCCACGGTCTTGCAACAACTCGGTAAGGTGCTCATACCACGCACGTGGGGCTTGTTTAAGGCCATAGAGTGCCTTATCGAGCTTGTATACATGATTGGGGAACTTGGGATCCTCGAACCCCGGGGGTTGTTTGACATATACCAACTCATTAAGAGGACCATTAAGAAATGCACTATTCGCATCCATCTGTTGCAACTTAAAATCATGATGAGATGCTGAAAGCACATTTGCTCCCTTGGTGGTTTTGGTAATTTATGCCAACATACATGTTGTTGGACTAATGCTTTTATCTAGTGAATTTCAGACAAGTTCAACAATGGCGTGGCATGGACAAGAGGACGTGGAACCCCCTTCAAAATGCTAAGCACAAGGATTGGCAAAAGTTCAAGACTCTACATTTTTGGTTTAGTGATCCAAGATCACATTGAGTCCATAGGAAAGCCAATACTATTAAAAGGGGATGAGGTGTTGCTTAATGGTCCTTTTGCTCAAGTGCTTAGTGACAATATTCCTAAACCCTCAACCACTCTCTCTACCCAAATATGTCCAGAACCTACAGTCCAACTCGGCCCCACCGATATTTCCTATCCGGCCCCACCGAGTTCATCCAAGACTTAGCCACTGCCAAACCCTAACAAATCGGATCCACCGAAATGGATCTCGGTCCCACCGAGATGGCCTTGCCAACTCTCTGTAATCGGTTGCATTCACTTCGGTCTCATCGAGTTATGCAAATCGGTCTCACCGAGATGGCTTGCCAAGTCTCTGTTGCCTTATTGCTTCACTTCGGTCCTACCGAGTTGATGAAATCGGTGCCACCGAGATGAGGATTGCCCTAAGCCATTGCACTTCGGTCCATCCGAGTTGTCCGTATCGGTCCCACCGAGATTCCTAAAGTTCATATCTTTTACACAGTTCGGTGCTACCGAGATTATCGTTTCGGTGCCACCGAGTTGGGTCAAAAGTGTGTAACAGTTGGATTTCGTGTGGAGGCTATATATACCCCTCCACCACATCCTTCTCAGTAAGGAGAGCCATCAGAACGTGCCTACACTTCCACCATACATTTTCTGAGAGAGAACCACCTACTCATGTGTTGAGATCAAGCTATTCCATTCCTACCATTTGAACCTTGATCTCTAGCCTTTCCCAAGTTGCTTTCCACTCAAATCCTTCTTCCACCATAGCCAAATCTGTGAGGAGTTGTTTGAGTGCTGGGAAGACTATCATTTGAAGCACAAAAGCAAGGAGTTCATCAACAACACACCGTCTATTACCTTTTGGAGAGTGGTGTCTCCTAGATTGGTTAGGTGTCACTTGGGAGCCTCCAACCTGATGTGGAGTTGAACCAAGGAGTTTGTAAGGGCAAGGAGATCGCCTACTTCGTGAAGATCCACCCCGAGTGAGGCTAGTCCTTCGTGGACGTAAGCTATGGTGGAATAGACAAGGTTGCTTCTTCGTGGACCCTTCGTGGGTGGAGCCCTCCGTGGACTCACGCAGCCGTTACCCTTCGTGGGTTGAAGTCTCCATCAACGTGGACGTACGATAGCACCACCTATCGGAACCACGCCAAAAACCACCGTGTCTTCATTGCGTTTGATCTTCCATACTCTACCCCTTACTTTCCGTACTCTTGCATGCTTTACTATTTCCGCTGCTCAATCTCTAGATATGCATGTGTAGAAAGTATTGGAGTGATCTTAACTTGTGCCAAAATCTGCGTAAGTTCCAAGAGAAATTAAAAGCTGCTACTTTGGCTAGTTAGGAGTCTATTCACCCCCCCTCTAGACCTATCTCCTCGATCCCACAATTGGTATCAGAGCTTTGGTCTCCATTGCTTTGGTTTCATCACCATTGGAGGGAGATGGATGTGTCTACGTTGGGGAGTCTTAGACGTAGAGTGCCTATTCTCGATGGGGAGTATTACAATTTTTGGAGGGATGAAATGCTTGATATCTTTGATGAATTTAACTTGAGCAAGTATATTCATAATCCTTATGTGCCCCCTATTGATCCCTTGCATCCTACTCATGAAGAGGAAATTGACATGCTTCGTAATCTTAGAACCGTCAATCTTATCATTAGAGGATTACCTAAAATTGTGCTTAGTTGTATGCAAAACTTTGGACGTGCTTACACTCTATGGCATGACTTAGAAAAGCGATATCCTGATTACTCTTTAAAGAGTCTTGATAAGATTCTTCATAAGGCTGTTGCCTTTCACAAGATGAGTCCTAATGATCCTAAGTTTGATGAATGCTTGTTTGAGCTTCGTGATCTTATGCGTGCCAAAGGAGATGTTAGAACTATTAGTAACATTATCATGGAAGCCATTAGAAGTCATAAACTTGAACATTGCCATGATCATGAAACTAATGAATCTATTGCCCTAGGTAATGATCACACACATGATGATGATGATGTTGAGCATGGCTATTATGATGAGGATGAAGAATTTGATATTGAATTCGAGAAGGCCATGAGGAATCTCTGTCTTATGGCAAATCTTCGAGATTACATGGCCGGAGGAAAAGAATGGATTCTTGATAGTGGATGTACCGATCACATGACCGGAGATAGAGACATGTTTCGTGAGCTTACTAAAAATGATGGTCCACGCAAGTATGTGACTTTTGGAGACAACTCCAAGGGTAAGGTACTTGGCCTTGGTAAGGTGGCCATATCCAATGATAGCTCCATACAAAATGTTATGCTTGTTGAATCCCTTGGTTACAATCTTCTTTCTGTATCTAGACTAGCCGACTTTGGTTTCAATGTTCTATTTACCAAAGTAGATTGCCAAGTGATTCGCCAAGATAATCATAATATGGTCTTTACCGGCATTCGTAGAGGTGATCTATACATTGTTGATTTCACTAAGAGAGCCCAACCTCGTACATGCTTAATTGCTAAATCTTCTAAAGGTTGGTTATGGCATAGAAGACTTGGACATGTTGGCATGCGTAACCTTGATAAACTTATTAAAGGAGATCACATTCTTGGAGTGAAAGATGTTATATTTGACAAAGATCGACTTTGTAGTGCTTGCCAAGTAGGAAAACAAGTTGGAGGAAGCCATCCCGTAAAGAACATCATGACCACGAGGAGACCACTCGAGCTACTTCATATGGATCTTTTTGGTCCCAATGCCTATAAGAGTCTTGGTGGTAACTCTTTCAGTTTGGTCATTGTTGATGATTTTTCCAGATTTACGTGGGTGTTCTTTCTTGATGACAAATCACAGGTACAAAAAATCTTCAAGAACTTCGCAAGAAAGGCTCAAAATCAATTTGAAGTGAAGATCAAGAAGGTTCGAAGTGACAACAGAACGGAGTTCAAGAATGCAAATGTGGACACCTTTCTTGATGAGGAGGGTATTTCACATGAGTTCTCGGCTACGTACACACCTCAACAAAATGGAGTTGTTGAGAGGAAGAACCGGACACTTATTGAGATGGCAAGAACAATGCTTGATGAATACAAGACGCCAGGACATTTTTGGGCGGAAGCAGTTGAAACGGCTTGTCATGCAATAAATCGACTTTACCTTCACAAGCTTCTTGGTAAAATGGCGTATGAACTGCTCACCGGTAACAAACCACAAGTTGGATACTTTCGAGTATTTGGCTCAAAATGTTACATTCTTGATAAGCATCGTCGTTCAAAATTTGCTCCTAAATCTCATGAAGGTTTCCTACTTGGTTATGGATCGAACTCTCACACTTACCGTGTCTACAACAACTTCACTCGAAAAGTTGAAGAGACGGTAGATGTGAAGTTTGATGAGACTAACGGCTCGCAAGTCGAGCAATTGCCACTTGATGTAGGAGATCAAGAACCATCGGAAGCAATCAAGAATTTGCCCATTGGCAAGATTCGCCCCGTGGAAGTAAAGGAGAGTACCTCGTCTATTCAAATGGAAGCCCCAACTTCGCATCAAGGTGAACGACAAGTTGATACGGAGGCATCCACAAGTGGAACACGTCAAGACGATGGGAATGAGGAAGTGCAACAAGATGATCCACCTCAACCTCCTTCTCCACCTCCACAAGCAAACAACGACAACATCAACGAAGAAGAAGAAGATGATGATGATGATGAGGAATCCTCACCACAACCCAAGAAAAAGCTACCTCGAGTTAGAGCAAGAATCGACAAGGATCATCCCATTGAACAAATACTTGGAGATATCCAAACCGGGAGAATCACTCGCTCTAAAACTCATTTAGCTAACTTTTGTGAGCATTACTCATTTATCTATAGTGTTGAACCCTTGAAGGTAGAAGATGCTCTCAAGGACCCCGATTGGGTGAATGCAATGCACGAAGAGCTACACAACTTTGAGAGGAACCAAGTTTGGACATTGGTTGAGAAGCCTAAGGAAGAGCAAAACATCATTGGAAGCAAATGGGTGTTTCGGAATAAGCAAGATGAAGATGGACAAGTTGTACGTAACAAGGCTCGTCTTGTGGCACAAGGGTACACACAAGTCGAAGGTATGGACTATGGTGAGACCTATGCCTCCGTTGCAAGACTTGAGTCCATTCGCATTTTACTCGCTTATGCCAATCACCATGATATCACTCTTTACCAAATGGATATTAAAAGTGCTTTCTTAAATGGTGAAATTGAGGAGGAAGTGTATGTTAAACAACCTCCTGGCTTTGAAAATCCCAAGAAACCTAATCATGTCTACAAACTTCGTAAAGCTCTTTATGGTCTTAAACAAGCCCCTAGAGCTTGGTACAAATGCTTGACAAAGTTTCTTCTTGAAAAAGGTTTTGAGATTGGGAAGATTGATTCAACTTTGTTCACTAAGAGGGTTAATGGAGAATTATTTGTATGCCAAATTTATGTTGATGATATTATCTTTGGATCTACTAACCCCTCTTTTAGTGAAAAGTTTGAAAGGTTGATGTCGGAAAAGTTCGAGATGTCTATGATGTGTGAACTCAAATTCTTTCTTGGTTTGCAAATCAAGAAAACTAGGGAGGGTACCTTTGTTTCTCAAACAAAGTATACCAAGGACCTATTCAAGAAGTTCAACATGCAAGAGAGTAAAGGTATGAAAACTCCCATGCCCACAAGTGGACATCTTGACTTGACCAAGGATGGCAAATCGGTTGATCAAAAGGTTTATCGATCTATGATTGGTTCATTGCTATATCTATGTGCCTCCCGTCCCGACATTATGCTAAGTGTGTGCATGTGTGCACGATACCAAGCGGCACCAAAAGAGTGTCACCTTAAAGCGGTGAAAAGAATTGTGAGATACTTGTTACATACACCAAACTTTGGCATATGGTATCCCAAAGGATCTTCTTTCGATCTTGTTGGCTACTCCGATTCGGACTATGCCGGAGACAAGGTTGACAGAAAATCCACTTCGGGTACATGTCAATTTCTTGGTAGATCTCTTGTGTCTTGGTCCTCCAAGAAACAAAATTCCGTATCTCTATCTACTGCCGAAGCGGAATACATTGCCGCGGGATCATGTTGTGCTCAATTACTATGGATGACACAAACTCTTATAGACTATGGTGTGCATGTGAGACATGTACCATTACTATGTGACAATGAGAGTGCTATTAAGATTGCACACAATCCCGTACAACATTCCCGAACTAAGCATATTGAGGTTCGTCACCACTTCATTCGATATCATGTTGAGAAAGGTGACATTGACCTTAAACATGTTCGTACTGACAAGCAATTGGCAGACATCTTTACCAAACCCCTTGATGAGAAAGTGTTTTGTCACTTGAGAAGTGAGTTGAACATCATTGATGCTTCAAACGTGAACTAGAGGTTCATGTGGATGCATACAAGGGCATGAGCATTCTTGACTAATCCATGATATCTTTCTTGAACATCTTATATCTTGGACACTTTGCTCCCTTGTATTGTATCTAACCTTTTGTAGGTACTTGGACAAGCTTCATGTCACAAGATTGCATCTCACTCTTATCTTAAACAATCTTGTATCACTCAAGTATCAACAATTGATGGTGGATCAAGGAACAAGACAACCTAAACATATCCTTTGACAAATTCTTGAGATATACTTCATCCTTGTCATTTTGGGTATACATGCCGTTCCTTGCAAAGCTAACCCATGTAGGAAGATGAACTACAAAAGATAGGATCGCTCCCAACTTCAACTTATGAGCATCCACTTCAAGTTCAACTACATGATGGACTTCACCACCAAATCCCAATGTAAGTTCTCACACCTTAGAGAAGCTTTACTCAAAGACATGAGCTAAAGCAACTCAACAAGATGTGAATACATTGAAATGCTTAAAGGAAAAATGGCAACCCCATTTTGAGCTTAAACGATGAGTATGACCTATGATCAAGTGTTCTCACTTGACTCCTAAGTCAATATACTCTAACATAGGTGACCTAGTCGCCGACCCATCTAGATGAAGTTCTCTAGTGTTTCTTCTGGTTGTTCTTTAAAAAAAACTTCATCTAGACGTTTCTTTGCCTCTATTCTGTTTGTCTTTTCTTTTAGCTAGTTTCCCAGTTAATTCCTTGCAAATCTTTGTGAGATTTCCTTTGCCTAGTGAGCTGAGTTGACAAAATGTTCCATTGCATCAAACTCGGTTCCACCGAATTGCTACAACTCGGTGTCACCGATTTTGCTGCCCTAAGGACCTTTCTGTCAAACTTTTTTCTTGAGTTTTTCTGCTCCAGCTCCACTCAATGATTCTTATCCTCTACCCGCATCTAGAGCTAATCAATGGCTAGCTGTGTTTCTCAAGGACCAAACCCACTTGAACAATGACCTTGAAGACCCTTCTTGGAAATTGATGTCAAAGGGGGAGAGAGGAATACATCAAAGCTTACCTCTACAACAAGATGCACCTTACAAGAGGAGAGAATGTTACATGTTTCTAAGAGGGGAGAAACATGTTTAGTTTGTTCTTTGGTTGTTCTAAGTTTTCTCACCCTACCTACTCCCAATATCCAATCTCAGATTCAGGGGGAGAGGAAGTTCTTTAAGGGGAGTCAACTATTTCTTTTGGGGACATGTCTGCTTCAAAGAAGTATTCACCTAGTGATACTCTCTTCTACATGTCATCCCAATCTTGGTTTCTTGTTGATCTTATGTCTTTTCTTGAAGAAATTATCATGTGTTATCTAACCCTGTTTTCTCAAGTGTATTTCTTCAGGTACTTGATCAAGAACTTCAAGGTAAGTATATGCATCACACTCATGTACATGGCTGACCTCTTGCTAGTATATAATGTTTGCAAGAAGACAATCATGGACATGTGGACTCTATATAATATATATGTTTGCTCTGATGCATATAGCCAAGATACATGTTGCATGTATATCTCCCATATGGTATCGTTACTTTATATGCACCTCTTTAGGGGGAGTTCAGGGGAGCTCATATATGTTACATGTTTCCTTCAAAGCTTTCATACATACCTTTGCTATATCTGTATTTGAAGCTTTGATGTATGTTGTCATCAATTACCAAAAAGGGGGAGATTGAAAGCACATTTGCTCCCTTGATGGTTTTGGTAATTTATGCCAACATACATGTTGTTGGACTAATGCTTTTATCTAGTGAATTTCAGACAAGTTCAACAATAGCGTGGCATGGACAAGAGGACGTGGAAACCCCTTAAAAATGCTAAGGACAAGGATTGGCAAAAGTTCAAGACTCTACATTTTTGGTTTAGTGATCCAAGATCACATTGAGTCCGTAGGAAAGCCAATACTATTAAATGGGGATGAGGTGTTGCTTAATGGTCCTTTTGCTCAAGTGCTTAGTGACAGTATTCCTAAACCCTCAACCACTCTCTCTACCCAAATATGTCCAGAACCTACAGTCCAACTCGGCCCCACCGATATTTCCTATCCGGCCCCACCGAGTTCATCCAAGACTTAGCCACTGCCAAACCCTAACAAATCGGATCCACCGAAATGGATCTCGGTCCCACCGAGATGGCCTTGCCAACTCTCTGTAATCGGTTGCATTCACTTTGGTCTCATCGAGTTATGCAAATCGGTCTCACCGAGATGGCTTGCCAAGTCTCTGTTGCCTTATTGCTTCACTTCGGTCCTACCGAGTTGATGAAATCGGTGCCACCGAGATGAGGATTTCCCTAAGCCATTGCACTTCGGTCCATCCGAGTTGTCCGTATCGGTCCCACCGAGATTCCTAAAGTTCATATCTTTTACACAGTTCGGTGCTACCGAGATTATCGTTTCGGTGCCACCGAGTCGGGTCAAAAGTGTGTAACGGTTGGATTTCGTGTGGAGGCTATATATACCCCTCCACCACATCCTTCTCAGTAAGGAGAGCCATCAGAACGTGCCTACACTTCCACCATACATTTTCTGAGAGAGAACCACCTACTCATGTGTTGAGATCAAGCTATTCCATTCCTACCATTTGAACCTTGATCTCTAGCCTTTCCCAAGTTGCTTTCCACTCAAATCCTTCTTCCACCATAGCCAAATCTGTGAGGAGTTGTTTGAGTGCTAGGAAGACTATCATTTGAAGCACAAGAGCAAGGAGTTCATCAACAACACACCGTCTATTACCTTTTGGAGAGTGGTGTCTCCTAGATTGGTTAGGTGTCACTTGGGAGCCTCCAACCTGATGTGGAGTTGAACCAAGGAGTTTGTAAGGGCAAGGAGATCGCCTACTTCATGAAGATCTACCCCGAGTGAGGCTAGTCCTTCGTGGACGTAAGCCATGGTGGAATAGACAAGGTTGCTTCTTCGTGGACCCTTCGTGGGTGGAGCCCTCCGTGGACTCGCGCAGCCGTTACCCTTCGTGGGTTGAAGTCTCCATCAACGTGGACGTACGATAGCACCACCTATTGGAACCACGCCAAAAACCACCGTGTCTTCATTGCGTTTGATCTTCCATACTCTACCCCTTACTTTCTGTACTCTTGCATGCTTTACTATTTCCGCTGCTCAATCTCTAGATATGCTTGTGTAGAAAGTATTGGAGTGATCTTAAGTTGTGCCAAAATCTGCCTAAGTTCCAAGAGAAATTAAAAACTGCTACTTTGGCTAGTTAGGAGTCTATTCACCCCCCTCTAGACCTATCTCCTCGATCCCACAGATTCATATACAAGCAACATACGAATAGATTCAAGACGAGCAACGGGAGCAAATGTTTCACCGTAGTCGATACCCTCGACTTGGGAGTAGCCTTGTGCCACCAATCTTGCCTTGTTTCAAGTGACAACACCGTTCGTATCTTGCTTGTTCTTGAAGATCCATTTGGTTCCAATGACATTATGATTCTCCGTTGGCCTTGGCACCAATGTCCACACTTTGTTGCGCTCGAAGTTGTTGAGTTCATCATGCATGGCTTCAACCAATCCGTGTCCTCGAGCGCTTCATGTACCTTTTGGGATTCAACACAAGAAACAAACGCGTGATGCTCACAAAAGTTTGTTAATTGTCTACGAGTGGTTACCCCCCTTTTTAAGCTTCCATAGACATTCTCCAAGACATGTTGTTGATGCTTGAGTTTGGAAGCAATCTTGGCGGCACGACGCTCCAATAGTTCCTCCGAGGTCACTAGAGGAGGATCATCTTGAGCATCTTGAGCGTCATCTTGAGCTTGCACTTGATCTTGAGCTTGCTCAGTGTCGTGATCTTGATCTTGGGCATCATTTGGTGCATCACCATCATCTTGAGGTTGATCTTGCCCTTGATCTTGATCACTTGGTTGAGGGCCTTCGGTTTGTTCTTCGGAAGCGTGTGGGTCAATGGTTGGTGATGGCTCCACTTGCGTAGAGCATTGTCCTTCTCCTTCGGCCACAAGGGGTTCCTCAATGGGGAGTATTTGACCAATCCCCATTCTTCTTATGGCTTGGGGAGGAATGTCATCACCTACATCACAAAGACCACTTTGCTCCACTTGGGAACCATTATTTTCATCAAACTCTACGTTACACGTCTCCTCAATGAGTCCGTTGGACTTGTTGAGGACACGGTAAGCATGAGAGTTTGTAGCATAACCAACAAATATGCCCTCTTGAGCTCTAGATTCGAATTTAGACAAACGTGTACCTTTCTTGAGAATGAAACACTTACATCCGAATACCCGGAAGTACTTGAGGTTGGCCTTGTTACCGGTAAGTATCTCATATGGAGTCTTGTTCAAGCCTTTGCGGAGGTAGAGCCGATTGGATGCATGACATGCGGTGTTGATGGCTTCGGCCCAGAAGTTGTACGGAGACTTGAATTCCGCCATCATGGTCCTTGCCGCGTCCATCAACGTCCGGTTCTTCCTCTCCGCTACACCATTTTGTTGAGGGGTATATGGTGCGGAGTATTGATGCTTGATCCCCTCATCACTAAGGAACTCATACAAGGTGTAGTTCTTGAACTCGGTGCCGTTGTCACTTCTAATCATCAATATCTTTGCCTCATGTTGACGTTGAGCTTCATTGGCAAAGTCGATGACGGTTTGTTGGGTCTCGCTCTTCCTCTTGAAGAAATATACCCAAGTGTATCTTGAATAGTCATCCACAATCACCAAGCAATACTTTCTTCCCCCAAGACTATCAAAGGATGGAGGTCCAAAGAGATCCATGTGAAGGAGCTCCAAGGGCCTCTTCGAGTAGATGATAGTCGTGGGTCGGTGAGCCGTCTCATGTAGCTTTCCTTCGATACAAGCACTGAAAGCACGATCTTTGGCAAAGCTCACATTTGTTAGTCCACGAATGTGATCCCCTTTGAGGAGACTTTGCAAAGATCTCATATTTACATGGGCTAGTCGGCGATGCCAAAGCCACCCCACGTCAACTTTAGCCATTAGGCAAGTCGCGGTCTTAGTGGGTCGCTCCGAGAAGTTAACCACATAG
Organism: Elymus sibiricus; assembly: GCA_039707655.1. Classification (NCBI taxonomy): domain Eukaryota; kingdom Viridiplantae; phylum Streptophyta; class Magnoliopsida; order Poales; family Poaceae; genus Elymus; species Elymus sibiricus. The sequence goes on along the minus strand of CM077676.1, from coordinate 191,344,453 downwards.
AGACCGTTCTCGACATGCCCAACAAAAGCTACTTTAAGAGTCTTGCTCCACAAAAGGGCCACGGTATCAAGGTCAAAGAATGTGGCAAAGCCCATAAGTGCAAGTTGACGAACGGAAAATAAATTGTATGCAAGGGTCTCAACAAGCATGACTTTCTCAATTGATAAATCATGAGAAATCACAACCTTGCCAAGACCCAATACCTTAGATGTTGAGGCATCACCAAATTGAACATGGGTGGGTATAGATGTGCTTGGTTGTACATCCACCACCAAATGCTTGCTCCCGGTCATATGATTTGTTGCTCCACTATCAAGCAACCAGGATCCTCCACCGGAAGCAAACTCCTACAAGAAATCAATGCTTGGTTTTAGGTACCCATTCTCGAATGGGTCCTTTGATGTTAGTAACAAGGGTCTTAGGAACCCAAATAGACCATTCAATGTACTCATAATAAGAACCAACAAATTTGGCAAAAACATGCCCATCACTAGCACGGCATAAAACATAAGAAGGGTTAAAGTCGCCGGCTTTGTTCGATGGAGTGGGATTGTCCTTCTTGACATTTCCACCCACCACCTTGTTCTTCATCTCCTTATGAGCACCCTCTCCCTTCTTGACTAATACCTCTTTGAGAGGGAGAGGTTTCTTGATCTTGTTGTTCTTCTTCATCTTTGACTTGGGCACAAACCCAAGTCCCTCCTTTGCCACAACTTCCTTTTGATTGCTCAAAAGTTCGTTGAGGTTCTTCTCGCCTTGTATGCAAGTCACAAGGCCTTTCTCGATTTGTTCCTTCAACTTGGCATTCTCCTCCATAAGATGAATATGCTCACAACAAGGGTTAGTATCATGAGCATTATCAATTAGCACAAAAGGAGGGCAAGTGGCTATTTCCTTAGTGAGCTTTTCTTGGAGTTGATCATGAGACTCCTTGAGAGTAGCATGTGCACTTTTCAAGGCCTTGTGAGCCTTGTCAAGTAGCTCAAACTCCTCCTTGAGTCTAGCATGGCCAACCCCAAGCTCAACATTCTCGGATTTAAGCACACGAGCAAGAACTTGAGCATGATCATGATATTTCTTTAGTTGAGCAAGGTCAACGTTTTGCGACTCCTCAAGAGCCGAACGAAGACCTCGCTCTTCCACAAGAGCGATGGAAAGATCCACAATCTCATCGGCATAGTCATGACTATGGCCTTCCAAGTTAGTGATGTTCTCCTCGTGAGACTCAATGATATCATTGGCCTCACCAAGTTGTTCCAAGAGAGCAACGAAGTGCTTCTTGGTCTCACCTTTGAGCTTACCCAAGAACTTGTCAAACTCATTCTCATCCACCTTCACCTCCTCTTGATCATCCACACAATCCAACAAAGAAGGATTAGGAGAGATGGAAGATTTGATGTTGGAGGTTGAGTTTACCTTGTTGACGCCTCTTGCCATGAGACACTTGGGGATGACGTTCTCATTGGGGGCATCGAAGAGGGACACCGAGGTTGGAGAAGAGGTGGCAATGGCCACGGTGGCCATTGCTAACACTTCACCATTTGTATCATCATCATCATCGGAGTTGTACTCTTCATGCGCCACCAAGCCCTTTGGAGGCACCTTCTTGTTGAAATTGTTCTTGTTGGGGAAGGACTTGGCCTTGTCTTTGTGGATGAGCTTGCCACCATTGTCCTCCCTCTTCTCATACAGACAATCCGCCACAAAGTGACTCACATTGCCACAATTGTAGCAAGTCCTTACTCGTTGCTTGCCCTTTGAGTTGTTCTTGGAGGAGTTGGGCCTTGTGTTTCTCTTGTTGCCCCAAAATTGCCTTGACGCAAGAGCCATGTGCTCGTGGTAAGCATATTTGGTGTCTTCGGGGCAACTCTCTTCTTCTTCCTCTTCTTCTTCTTCCGGAACACCCTTGGCCTTCAAAGCAAGGTTGGGTGAGGCTTTCTTTGACCGTTGGACACGAGCTAGAGCATTGTCGGTGGTCTTGTTCATGATGTTCATGGCAATAAACTCATCCAACACTTCACTTGAAGACAAGGTGTGGAAGTCCGGTCTTTGACGAATCACGGAGGACATTGCCTTGTTGAATGGCATGATGGCCTTGAGAAACTTGCGCTTGATCCAATTATCATCCATATCCTTGCTCCCATGATCTTGAAGAGTGACTGCAAGAGTTGTCAATCTTCGGTAGAGATCCCGAGGATCCTCATCTTCATTCATCACAAATTCATCGGCCTCATCAAGCACCACCTCAAAGTTGGACCGTTGAATGCTTGAGCTCCCCTTGTACAAAGATATAATGTGTTCCCAACAATCCTTTGCATGGGAGAAGGGGCGCAAGTGAGCTAGATCTTCGGGAGGCACTGTGGATTGGAGGATGAACAATGAGGAGTGATTGTATTGATTGTACGCCTCTTCTCTTGGAGTGAGGTTGCTTGGATCATGTGGGTAGAAGCCTTGCTCAATGATTCTCCAAATATTTGTTGAGCTGTGATTCAAATGAGACTTGATACGAAAAACCCAATTTGCAAAATCACCCTTCACAAGCTTAGGAGGAGGACCAAGGTTGTTAATATGCGGTGTAGGGACCGGTCCTCCATAGACCGGGGGAGGGGGAACCGAGGCGTAGGTTCCCGTCCCATTCTTACCATGAGGGGAAGTGGTTTGAGTGCCTTTAGCCGCTTCCTTGCCAGAATTGGCCTCCGACACCGATGCGGTGGGATTAACCACAAGCAAAGGATCGGGAGTAGACTTCAACCCCTTAAGAAGTTCTTTAAGCATGGACTTGACCTCGGCCGTCATAGACGTCTTAACTGAAGCCATAGCTTCATTTAAGTCGTCTCGGGTGACCGAGTTCAACTCCACGGCCTCGGGCACTTCCTCATCCCGACCCCCGTCGTCAACCATACTCTTCGGGTGGTGAAATCCTTAATAAAGAGACGAGGCTCTGATACCAATTGAAAGGATCGATATGGTTGACTAGAGGGGGGGGGGGTGAATAGGCAACTACCAATTTTTAGCTTTTCTTAACAAATTAGGAGTAGCAACAAAATAGGTTGTCTAGATGTGCAACTAGGTGAGCAACCTATATGATGCTAACAACAACAACAACACGAGCAAGCAAAGGATACAACACAAGTAAAGCAAGCACAAAGTAAAGGTAAGAAGTAAACACAAGTGGAGCCGGTGAAGACGAGGATGTGTTACCGAAGTTCCTTCCCTTTGAGAGGAAGTACGTCTCCGTTGGAGCGGTGTGGAGGCACAATGCTCCCCAAGAAGCCACTAAGGCCACCGTATTCTCCTCACGCCCTCACACAATGCGAGATGCCGTGATTCCACTAGTGGTGCCCTTGAAGGCGGCAACCGAACCTTTACAAACAAGGTTGGGGCAATCTCCACAACTTAATTGGAGGCTCCCAACACCACCACAGAGCTTCACCACAATGGAATGTGGCTCCGAGGTAACCTCAACCGTCTAGGGTGCTCAAACACCCAAGAGTAACAAGATCCGCAAGGGATTAGTGGGGGGAATCAAATTTCTCTTGGTGGAGGTGTAGATCTAGGCCTTCTCAACCAATCCCCAAAGAATCAACAAGTTTGATTGGCTAGGGAGAGAGATCGGGCGAGTATGAGCTTTTGGAGCAACAATGGAGCTTAGGGAGGAAGAGGTAAGTCAACTTGGGGAAGATGACTCCCTTATAAAGAGGGGGAAAGATCCAACCGTTATGCACCTTTTGCCCGTGCACAAGTGGTAGTACCGCTCTGATGAGCGGTACTTCCGTTGGCACGGTAGTTCTAGCAGTAGCGTACAACCGAGCACGTCAGGGAGGCGGTAGTGCCGCCGGAGCGGTACTACCGCTCCCACCAGCGGTACTACCGCTTGGTGTTGAGCAACTGGTAGAAGTAGCGGAAGTAGAGGAGGGCAGCGCGGTAGTGCCGCACAGAGCGGTACTACCGCTACTTACTGCCGCTCTACTACCGCCCGAAGGGCAGAGCAATCCAGAAGACAAAAATAAGCGGTACTCCCTGCGGTAGTGCAACAGCTGTAGTTCCGTAGGAGCGGTACTACCGCTCCGCAGGGCGGTACTTCCGCTTAGTACATAGAAGTCCAGTGAACCAGCGGTAGTGGAGTGGTGGTTAAGGGCCGTAGTACCGCTGGAGCGGTACTACCGCGCATAACTACCGCTCTACTACCGCTCAGTTACAGAACCCTAAGATAAGCGGAAGTCCTAGTAGCACTAAACTGCGGTAGTACCGTTGGAGCGGTACTACCGTGCAGATGAGCGGTACTACCGCTTATGTGCTTCAAGAAGGCTCAAGCACAAGGAAGGGCAAGATCCAAAGTCGGGAAAGAAAGAGGGTGCAAGGAAAGTGTGTACGTGTTGATTCCACCCAAACCTTTCCGATGCGGACCCCCTCTTGATAGTACGATGTTCCTACAACTCAAATCCACCGAAAAAGAAACGCAAGAAAAACACCGTCTTCATAATAGCTCCGAGGGTCACGAATCGTCTTGTGCCATATGGTCGATTATCTGAAATGCTCAATGCACACGATTAGTCTGCAAAAGTATTGTCATCAATCACCAAAACCACTAAGGGAGAAATATGCCCTAACAAGGTTCGAGTCGGACAGACCCAACTATGTGACGCAACGATATGTCATCCGTGAATCTCTAGTGCAACATACGTTCTATGTCCTAAGACCTGAGCTGACGCATGTACTCGGGATGGTGACAGACCTGCTTTGGGCCGACCAAACGCTACTCCGTAACTGGGTAGTTATAAAGGTAGGTTTCGGGCTTGTCCAGTCCCATGCTGCGAGACATGGTCGAGCAAGATGGGATTTGCCCCTCCGATCAGGAGAGATATACTTTGGGCCCCTCATGTGATCCGGCCAAGATAAGCATGGCCACGCGACAAGGATTATGAGATAATTCGGTTTGTGGTCGGCATCACTGGAACGAGAAAGAGGTCGGGCTAGCACAAGGATGACAGACTCGCCTTGAGCCCGACAACATATATCATGTGGAAAAGGGAACAGAAGTGTGACATGTTGTACAGGCTCGCCAACCGGCTTCATTGTCTACTTGGTGGTCGGCACGCCTTGCTAGAGGCCATTACCAACCGAGCAGGTCGGAGGTGATCCGACCCGCGACCAAGCCGACTTGAACCTAAGGGCTCACGCGCTTAAGGGGAGGAACCTACGAGGTCGGATCCGAGGACGCTGGTCGAATGTGATCCGAGCTGGAGTTGTATCGTGACCGAGTAGACTTGTGGGCTTTAGGATCTGTGCGAGGCCCAAGTGTTGAGCCCGCGACAGATGCCTATATATAGTGGAGGTGCGGCACACTCATTCGATTGATCGCTTCGGCACCATCACTAGGGCTTTACATGTGTTGTGACTAGCCACGTCCACTCGCCGCCGGTTGTGTGATCGTACCTAGCAGTCCGCCACACGACGTTCCTCCTGCATGCATGGATACCATTAGAGGCGGTGCACTTGTGCCGCTCCGGCGAACCTGTTCGTGGGATCCGATCGGCTACGTGGGAGATCGACGAGGAGGAGACGACTCCGGAGACGTGCTGCCCCAACTCTACTTCCGCTGCATGGTACTGCGCGTCTAGTGGTAACAATCCGTGATCCATCTCCCGTAGCATGTTCCTGGATGTTCTGTGGGTAGGAAATTTTAATTTGCAGTCGACGCACCCTACCGTAGAACCCAGCACTTTCGACACGCGACTGGGTTGAAACCCTCGATCATCCTCCTCGGGGCAGAGATCGGCCAACAGGCACATCCAAACACGCCTTTGAGGCAGCCAGAGCCCGAGGTGGAGTCAAACCGCCACGCAACACACTAAGAGATGACCGGCAGGAGAAACGGCCTTTAAGGCCAGAAGTTCCGCCTCGGTCAATCTACAAATCCAGGCAACACCCACCTGCTGGACAGGCGGGATACTTAGCTTGGTTGACCAAAAATGGCGACGTGCACGATTATACGCGTGGCCACAATGTGACCGTGTCCGGTGTGCATCACGCTACTGCTAGGGTCTGAGGAGCTGCTCACCCCATGTGCTTCACAGACGAGGTCATGCAACACTAGTTCCCTGAAGGGTTTAAACCGATAAATATCGAGCAGTATGACGGAACAACGGACCCGACAGTATGGATTGAGGACTTCCTCATGGCAGTTCACATGGCAGGCGGGGATGACCTCTGATGACCCACAAGTATAGGGGATCAATCGTAGTCCTTTTGATAAGTAAGAGTGTCGAACCCAACGAGGAGCAGAAGGAAATAATAAGCAGTTTTCAGCAAGGTATTCTCTGCAAGTTCTGAAAGTAGAGGTAACAAATAGTTTTATAGCAAGGTGATTCGTAACAAGTAACAAGTAACAATAGTAACAAGAGTGCAGCAAGGTGGCCCAATCCTTTTTATAGCAAACGACAACTGGAACGATCTCTTATATAAAGCAAAACGTTCTCGAGGACACATGGGAATTATCATCTAGTCACTCTCATCATATTCATTTGATTCGCGTTCGCTACTTTGATAATTTGATATGTGGGTGGACCGGTGCTAGGGTGCTGTCCTTACTTGAACAAGCATCCCACTTATGATTACCTCCTCTCGCAAGCATCCGCAACTACGAAAGAAGAATAAAGATAAATCTAACCATAGCATGAAACATATGGATCCAAATCAGCCCCTTACGGAATAAGGCATAAACTAGGGTCTAAGCTTCTATCACTCTAGCAACCCATCATCTACTCATTACTCCACAATGCCTTCCCTTAGGCCCAAGTATGGTTAAGTGTCATGTAGTCGACGTTCACATGACACCACTAAAAGAAGCAACAACATACATATCATCAAAATATCGAACGAATACCAAATTCACATGATTACTTATGACAAGACTTCTCCCATGTCCTCAAGAACAAACGTAACTACTCACAAATCATATTCATGTTCAAGATCAGAGGGGTATTGAATATCATTAAGGATCTAAACATATAATCTTCCACCAAATAAACCAACTAGCATCAACTACAAGATGTAATCAACACTACTAGCAACCCACAGGTACCAATCTGACATTTTGAGACAAAGATTGAATACAAGAGATGAACTAGGGTTTGAGATGAGATGGTGCTGGTGAAGATGTTGATGAAGATTGGTCCTCCCACGATGAGAGGATCATTGGTGATGTCGATGGCTTCGATTTCCCTCTCCTGGAGGGAAGTATCCCCGACAGAGTCGCTCCGCCGGAGGGCAAACATGCTCCTGCCCTAGTTCCACCTCGAGACGACGGCGCTTCATCCCAAAAGTCCTCCTCGTATTTTTTCTAGGGTAAATGGCTTCATATAGTAGAAGGAGGGGGCCAGAGGCCAGCTGTGGGCCCCACAAGGCATCAGGGCGCGCCCAGGGGGGTAGGCGCGCCCTGTTGCCTTGTGTGCAACAGGTGGCCCCCCTCTGGTATTTCTTTGCTCCAGTATTTTTTATATATTCAATAAAAAATACTGGTGAAGTTTCAGGTCATTTGGAGCTCCGTAGAATAGGTATCTCTACTGTAGCTATTTCTGGTCCAGAATTCCAGCTGCCGGTAATCTCCCTCTCCATATAAATCTTGCAAATTAAGAGAGAAAATGCATTAGGATTGCATCATAAGTGAAATAATGACCAAAAACATTATAAACATCAATAGGAAAACATGATGCGAAATGGACGTATCAACTCCCGCAAGCTTAGACCTCGCTTGTCTTCAAGCGAAAGCCGAAATCGATAATCATGACCACATGTTTAGAGAGAGAGGTGTCGATAAAACAAAATACGGACATGAAAGCATCATGATCAATACTATAACAACAATATATCATCATAAAACTTCCCATGAATAAGTAATAATTCATCACAATATGGAAGTATAAAGCATAAACTTTCTTGAAAACTAACAAACTATGTTCTTAGTCAATGAAACAATTACAATTCATCATATTTTCAGGAAGAGTCTATATAAGAGCTTTTGTTTAGCAAGTTCACATACTCAACTATCATTTAGTCTTCTATGATTGCTGACACTCGCAGCATATTTATGGGGCGAAAGCTTCAATCAGACACATAGGAAGATGGGAGTTTATAGTTTCACCTCCCAACCAATTTACCTCAAGGGTAATGTCAACAAGAATAACTCATGATTACTTACATCCAACTGGATATATGCCTAGATCCTTCCCCACCACATGATGCTTGCCAATAGAAAAATAAAAACGGAATAGAGAGGAACACTATTGACTCCTGCATAAAAGTAAATACAGGAAAGTAAAAGATAGGCCCTTCGTAGAGGGAAGCAGAGGTTGTCATGCGCTTTTTATTTTTGGATGTGCAAACTCTTAATGTAAAGGAACGTTACTTTATATTGCCCCTTGTGATAGCAACCTTTATTATGCAGTCTGTCGCTTTTATTTCTTCACCATCACAAGTTCGTACAAAGCTTATTTTCCCTTACAATAAAGTTCATACATATTTAGGGGGGCAATTTTTATTGCTTTTTGCATCGATGACAACTTACTTGAAGGATCTTATTCAATCCATAGGTAGATATAGTAGACTCTCATGACATGAAACTGGGTTCAAGGGTTTTGGATGCACAAGTAGTATCTCTACTTAGTGCAGATTTTTGGCTAGCAGAAGATAGGGAGCAAGCACCACATGTTAGAGGATCCATGACAATATAACTTCTATGTGAATATAAGCAAACATAACTCATTACGTTGTCTTCCTTGTCCAACGCCAACTCTTTGACATAGAATATTTAATGGGAGCTCACAATCATAAAAGATGTCCAATATAGTGTATTTATATGTGAATCCTCTCTTCCTTTATTAATCTTTCATGAATTGCATCAATGACCAATGCTATGTTTGTTAATTTCCAATAAATTTTATCAACTATACTTTTCTTATGTAAAGTCATTACTCCCCAAGGGATTAGCATATGATCTTTTCATTCTTTTATTGCTAAGATTGAAACATAAAAGTAAAGAAGCAAAACTCAAACTACTATTTATTATATAAGTCTCGCACACGATTACATAGATAGATAGATCACGAAACAAGCACTCGAAACTAGATCATATTAAACTTTTTTATTCCTCTAAATCACGAAATAACTAAGGATCGAACTAAGATAGATAGTGATGATAAAGGGTGATGGTGATACGATACCGGGGTACCTCCCCCAAGCTTGGAAGAAGCCAAGGGTGGTGCCCATACCCATGTACTCAAGTGTCTTTCTTCGGTGATGGTCATGATGAAGTGGTGGGCTTGTCCTTCAGTTTCAATAAGTATTCCAGATTGCCATTGATCTACCGGAGGGCGTGATTTTGCTCTTCCAACAAGATAACTTCATGAGTAAGCATTGTGTTCTAAGCACAAATTGCTTCAAAAACCTTTAATGTATCAATTTTAGATGGGGAGAGATTATGATAAAGAGTTTGCAATATGTCTTCCTTTTCTATAGTCCCTCCTGTGGGCATGGATTGGTCTCCTTCTCCTTGAATCTGGCTTCCCCTCTCCAGCTTCCTCCTGCATGCCGGTGTCCTCCTCTCCTGATGACCACTCATAATAAACCTTGCTGAAAGGACATTTGCCTGGCGAAGGTTGCACGATCCGGTGCTTGGTGCGGAGTCTTCGAGGAGCCATGGGGATCTAGATCTATCAGAAAAATAGCCCGAAACAAGAACAGGGGAGAAACTTGCGATACGGTGGTCAAAACATCCGGGAGTATATATAAAGAATTTTTATCTTGCAGAACAAGTATACGAGAGGAAAACGGAGTCGGGAGGGCACACGAGGGGCCCACAAGGCAACACGACGCGCCCTGGGGGGTATGGCGCGCGCTGTTGCCTTGTGACCTCCTCGTGGGTCCCCTCGGCTGTTTCTTATTTTTGTATTTTTTCTAATATTCCAAACGGACAGAAATATTTTTTATGGAATTTTTGGAGTCGGTTTACTTACCGTATCACATACCTACTCCTTTTCAGGGTTCTGGAGCGTTCCGGAAGGTCTCTTTTATGTATTCCTCCGGTGTCATTGTTTGAATAATATTAGTTTCAACATTAATGTGCATACCTGAGATATAATTGTTGATCTTGATAGCTCCGGAGCGATAGACTTCTTCGATAATGTATGGCCCTTCCCATTTAGAGAGAAGTTTTCCTGCAAAAAATCTTAAACGAGAATTGTACAATAGAACATGCTCTCCAACTTTGAATTCCCGTTTTTGAATTCTTTTATCATGCCATCTTTTAACCTTTTCTTTAAACAACTTGGCATTTTCATAGGCTTGAGTTCTCCATTCATCTAGGGAGCTAATATCAAATAACCTCTTTTCACCGGCAGGTTTGAAATCATAGTTAAGTTCCTTAATTGCCCAATAAGCTTTATGTTCTAATTCGAGAGGTAAATGACATGCTTTTCTATAAACCATTTTATACGGAGACATACCCATAGGATTTTTATGAGGAGTTCTATAACCCCACAATGCATCATCAAGTTTCTTAGACCAATTTTCCTGGATCTATTAACAGTCTTTTGCAAAATTAACTTTATTTCTCTATTGCTCAATTCAACTTGACCACTAGACTGAGGATGATAAGGCGATGCAATTCTATGATTAACATCATATTTAGCAAGAAGTTTACGGAAAGCACCATGAATAAAATGTGAACCACCATCAGTCATCAAGTATCTAGGGACTCCAAACCTCGGGAATATAACTTCTTTAAGCATTTTAATAGCGGTGTTGTGATCAGCACTACTAGTTGGAAAAGCTTCTACCCACTTAGTAACATAATCAACAGTAGCTAGAATATGCGTATACCCATTGGATTTAGGAAAGGGTCCCATATAATCAAAGCCCCAAACATCAAATGGTTCAATAACAAGTGAATAATTCATAGGCATTCCCTGACATCTACCAACATTACCAATTCTTTGACATTCACAAGAGAGGACAAACTTACGTGCATCTTTAAAAAGAGTAGGCCAATAAAAATCAGAATGTAATACCTTATGTGCAGTTCTGTCTCCCGCATGGTGTCCTTCGTATGCCTCGGAGTGACACTTCTGTAGGATTTGTTCCTGTTCATGCTCAGGTACACAACATCTACTCTTTTATACAAATGTGGGTCATCCCAAAAGTAATGTCTTAAATCAAAGAAAAACTTTTTCTTTTGTTGGTATGTATAGCTAGGTGGGATATATTTAGCAACAATGTAATTAGCATAATCTGCATACTAAGGATTATTACGAGAAGTAGAAGCATTTATAACAGCTAACTGCTCATCAGGAAAACTATCATTAATAGGAAGTGGGTCATCAAGAACATTTTCCATCCTAGACAAGTTATCTGCTACAAGGTTCTCAGCTCCCTTTCTATCAATAATATGCAAATCAAATTCTTGTAGTAGAAGAACCCACCTAATCAGTCTAGGTTTAGCATCTTTCTTTTCCATAAGGTATTTAATAGCAGCATGATCAGTATGAACAGTTACTTTAGAATCAACAATGTATGATCTGAATTTATCACATGCAAACACAACTGCTAAAAATTCTTTCTCAGTAGTAGCATAATTTCTTTGAGCACTGTCTAGAGTCTTACTAGCATAATGAATACCATTCAATTTCTTATCAACTCTTTGACCTAGAATAGCACCAATAGCATAATCACTAGCATCACACATAATTTCAAAAGGCAAGTTCCAATCAGGTGGTTGAATAATGGGTGCAGAAATTAAGGCTTTCTTAAGTATTTCAAAGGCTTCTACGCAATCATCATCAAAAACAAATGAAACATCTTTTTGTAAAAGATTAGTAAGAGGCCTAGAAATTTTAGAGAAGTCTTTTATGAACCTTCTATAGAAACCAGCATGACCAAGGAAACTTCTTATACCTTTGATATCTTTAGGACATGGCATTTTCTCAATTGCATCAACTTTAGCTTTGTGTACTTCAATACCTCTTTCAGAAATTTTATGCCCAAGGACTATACCTTCATTTACCATAAAGTGGCACTTTTCCCAATTCAAGACAAGATTAGTTTCTTCACATCTCTGCAAAACTTGATCAAGGTTGCTTAAGCAATCATCAAAAGAAGTTTCGTAAACGGAAAAATCATCCATGAATGCCTCAACAATCTTTTCACAAAAGTCAGGGAATATAGCAGTCATACATCTTTGAAAGGTAGCAGATGCATTGCATAAACCAAAAGGCATACGTCTATAAGCATAAGTTCCAAAAGGACAAGTAAAAGTGGTTTTCTCTTGATCTTCTTTTGATACAGGTATTTGAGAAAAACCAGAATATCCATCTAGCAAGCAAAAGTGTGTATGCTTAGATAATCTTTCTAGCATTTGATCAATAAAAGGCAAAGGATAATGATCTTTCCTAGTAGCTTTATTTAATTTTCTGAAATCAATTACCATCCTATAACCAGTTGCAATTCTTTGTGGGATAAGTTCATTTTTATCATTAGAAACAACAGTAATGCCTCCTTTCTTAGGAACACAATGAACAGGACTTACCCATCTACTATCAGCTATAGGATAAATTATACCTACCTCTAGAAGCTTTAATATTTCAGTTCTTACCACATCCTTCATTTTGGGATTCAGACGTCGTTGATGATCAACAACGGGTTTAGCATATGGCTCCATATTAATCTTGTGCTGGCATAAAGTGGGACTAATGCCCTTAAGATCATCAAGAGTATATTCAATAGCAGCACAGTGCTTTCTTAGAGTTTTAAGTAATCTCTTTTCTTCATGCTCTGAACGGTTAGCACTGATAATAACAGGATATATCTTCTTTTCATCAAGATAAGCGTATTTCAATGTATCCGGTAATTTCTTTAATTCAAACACAGGGTCACTCTTAGGTGGGAGAGGATCTCCAAGAGTTTCAACAAGTAAATTATGCTTAAGTACAGGTGTTTGTCTAAAGAATATTTCAACTATTTCATTTCTTTCAATCACATGCATATCATTTTCATGGTCTAGCAAATATTGTTCTAAAGGATAGTAGGAGGCACAGTAATAGAAGCAAGACCAATAATTTCATATTTATTAGGCAATTCTTTATCATGAGGTTGTCTATGAAACTTAGAGAAATTAAACTCATGAGATACATCACCAAAATTAACACTGACCGTTTCCCTATTACAATCAATCTTAGCATTAACCGTATTCAAGAAAGGTCTACCAAATATAATGGGGCAAAAATCATCTTGTGGTGATCCAAGAACAAGAAAATCAGTAGGGTATTTGATCTTACCACACAAGACTTCAACATCTCTAACAATCCCAAGTGGTGAAATAGTATCTCTGTTTGCAAGCTTAATAGGAAGATCAATATCTTCAATCTCAACAGGTGCAATATCATTCATGACTTCTTGATAAAGAGAAAATGGAATAACACTTACACTAGCACCAATATCACATAAACCATGGTAGCAATGATCTCCAATTTTAACAGAAATAACAGGCATGCCAATTATAGGTTTGTTTTTATCTTCGTTTTCTGGCTTAGCAGTTCTAGTTGCTTCATCACAGAAATATATGACATGTCCATCAATATTATCAACCAAAAGATCTTTAATCATCGCAACATTAGGTTCTACTCTAATTTGTTCATAGGGTTTAATTGGTTTAATATTACTCTTATTAACCACAGTTGAAGCTTTAGCACATTCCTTAATCCTAACAGGGAAAGGAGGTTTCTCAATATAAGAGTAGGCACAACTGGATCAACATTATAAATGATTGTTTCTTCGTTAGCTATAATAGGTTCTTCCTTTACTTCAATAGGTGGATGAAACTTAAACCATTTCTCCTTAGGGAGATCAACATGAGCAGCGAATGATTCACAAAAAGTAGCTACTATCTCAGAGTCAAGTCCATATTTAGTGCTAAACTTATGAAAAGCATCGGTTTCCATAAAAGATTTAACACAATCAAACTCAAATTTTATACCTGACTCTTTACTTTGTCGATTTCCCAATCTTCGGAGTTGCATTTAGTTCTTTCCAGAAGATCCCATCTGAATTCAATAGTTCTCTTCATAAAGGAACCAGTAGAATAAGTATCGAGCATGGATTGATCATTATGAGAAAGCCGAGCATAAAAGTTTTGTATAATTATTTCTCTTGAGAGTTCATGATTGGGGCATGTGTGCATCATATACTTAATCCTCCCCCAAGCTTGAGCGATACTTTCTCCTTCACGAGGCCAAAAATTATATATATAATTCCGATCATGATGAACCAAATGCATAGGATAAACCTGCAAGCTTAAACAATCCACAAATTTCATCCACATAGATCAGGTGCATATCAGGATGTATTGTTCCATCTCCTGCATAAGGATTAGCTAGCAGTTTCTCTAACATACCCGAAGGAATTTCATAATAAATATTTTCAGTAGGTTCAATAGGTTGAGGGGCAACTCTTGCTTCCTATCGAGGTGAAGATACCCCAAACAAGCCCCTCAAAGGGTTACTTTCCATAGTGACAAGTGACAGTAAATTTCAGCATGTAATAAAAATGTTTCCTTACCAAATTCCACTTACCAAAGGCGCTTCACTCCCCGACAACGGCGCCAGAAAAGAGTCTTGATGACCCACAAGTATAGGGGATCAATCGTAGTCCTTTCGATAAGTAAGAGTGTCGAACCCAACGAGGAGCAGAAGGAAATGATAAGCGGTTTTCAGCAAGGTATTCTCTGCAAGTACTGAAAGTAGCGGTAACAGAGAGTTTTATAGCAAGGTGATTCGTAACAAGTAACAAGTAACAATAGTAACAAGAGTGCAGCAAGGTGGCCCAATCCTTTTTATAGCAAAGGACAAGCCGGAACGATCTCTTATATAAAGCAAAACGTTCTCGAGGACACATGGGAATTATCATCTAGTCACTTTCATCATATTCATTTGATTCACGTTCACTACTTTGATAATTTGATATGTGGGTGGACCGGTGCTAGGGTGCTATCCTTACTTGAACAAGCATCCCACTTATGATTACCCCCTCTCGCAAGCATCCGCAACTACGAAAGAAGAATTAAGATAAATCTAACCATAGCATGAAACATGTGGATCCAAATCAGCCCCTTACGGAATACCGCATAAACTAGGGTTTAAGCTTCTGTCACTCTAGCAACCCATCATCTAGTTATTAGTCCACAATGCCTTCCCTTAGGTCCAAGTATGGTGAAGTGTCATGTAGTCGACGTTCACATGACACCACTAAAGGAAGCAACAACATACATATCATCAAAATATCGAATGAATACCAAATTCACATGATTACTTATGACAAGACTTCTCCCATGTCCTCAAGAACAAACGTAACTACTCACAAATCATATTCATGTTCAAGATCAGAGGAGTATTGAATATCATTAAGGATCTGAACATATAATCTTCCACCAAATAAACCAACTGGCATCAACTACAAGATGTAATCAACACTACTAGCAACCCACAGGTACCAATCTGAGGTTTTGAGACAAAGATTGAATACAAGAGATGAACTAGGGTTTGAGATGAGATGGTGCTGGTGAAGATGTTGATGAAGATTGGTCCTCCCATGATGAGAGGATCGTTGGTGATGTCGATGGCTTCGATTTTCCCCTCCCGGAGGGAAGTATCCCCGATAGAATCGCTCCGCCGGAGGGCAAAAGTGCTCCTGCCCTAGTGCTGACTCAAGACGGTGGCGCTTCATCCCGAAAGTCCTCCTCGTATTTTTTCTAGGGTAAATGGCTTCATATAGCAGAAGGAGGGGCCCAGAGGCCAGCTGTGGGCCCCATAAGGCATCAAGGCGCCCTGGGGGAGTAGGCGCGCCCTGTTGCCTTGTGGGCAACAGGTGGCCCCTCTGGTATTTCTTTGCTCTAGTATTTTTTATATATTCAATAAAAAATCCTCGTGAAGTTTCAAGTCATTTGGAGCTCTGTAGAATAGGTATCTCTGTTGTAGCTATTTCAGGTCCAGAATTCCTGCTGCCGGTAATCTCCCTCTCCATATAAATCTTGCAAATTAAGAGAGAAAAGGCATTAGGATTGCATCATAAAGTGATATAATGACCAAAAACATTATAAATATCAATAGGAAAACATGATGCAAAATGGACGTATGAACCTCCACGCCATTAAATATTTACCATTTGTCGGTGCTAAAACCGGCAGATCTCGGGTAGGGGGTCCCAAGCTTGGTGATCAGAGCTAGCTGGTAACAGGAGATAGTAGGGACACGATGTTTACCTAGGTGCAGGCCCTCTTGATGAGGTAAAACCCTATGTCCTGCTTCTTATATATTGATTGTGATGGGGTACAAGGTACAAGATGATCAACCTCGAGATCGTATGAGGGAGTTCTAATCTCTGAACAACGTATGCGTGCCTCTATAGATTAAACCCCTCGAGTTTATATAGACACCAGGTGTAGCTAGGGTTTACAAATTGTCGGTTACAATCTAGGGATAAGAATGCCGGTAAAATATGCTTGAAGTGAACGCCAAGCCTCTAGGAGATCTTCATCTTGATTACGTCGAGGGCCAGGGCTTGCATGGCCCATTCGCCAGTCTTTGGCGGGTCCTCGGGCCGGCCCATGACTGGTGGGCCGACGTGGCAAGCAGCCCCCTAATCCAAGACACCAATAGTAGCCCCTGAACTAGTCTTCAAGCCGAAGTCATTGGGTATCCTCCTCGGGATAGCTTCACAATCTTGAGTCTTCGGCTTCGTAGACGAGTTCCATCCTCCACGTCGGCTTCCGATTCCGAGGTTATGCTCGGTTCTAAGGTCTTCTTGGCTTTCCCGATCATGACGCTAACAGTCAGATAACGGAGGATATTTTAACAAGACCTCTTTCCTCAATGCATTTTACCATTTTGCGAGGCCGAGGTAAATTTTTTCTTTTAGCCTAGCCGCGAAGGCTTGCCGTAGGAGGCTTTGACTAGGTCAAGAAACCCTGACAACCTTTCTCGGCCGATAACCGAAGTCGTGGCCCAAAGCCATTTCTATTGGCACGTCCTGTGAACGAAGGGATTGTGCTTCCGGATTTCTAGCGGTATCATCAATACACACGCTTAACTTTTATGCACATAGACTGCGTAGTGCATTGGGAAGTGGCGATTCGTTTCCTGTGGCGGGACGACCCCTGGTTTTTGACTATCCTATAGAAAAAGGGGGGGAGCCAGTAAATCTATTTCACCTACGCCTTCATCTTCTGCTCCAGCGTGAGGAACTTGCCATAAACCCAAGTGTCTCGAGATCTAGTGCCTAGCCCTCTGCACGAGATGGGTAGCACAAGCAAGGGATGCAAGGCTCAAACCATCGATGAAGGGGGGGGGGCAGTGGATGCGTTCCATCGTCACCACCAGCACCATCGATAGGCTAAAAGCCACCAGGTACCTTCCCACCATGGCCCAGTGTCGCTCCCCCGTAGAGGAGGGTGCGAGCTGTTCGGCGTCTGCCATCCCTGCTCCCCGCGAAGGGGAGCAGGTGATCTTTATTCCCCACCTTATCCGAGGTCTGGGTTTTCCCCTTCACCCCTTTGTTCGGGGTCTCCTATTCTATTACGAGCTCGATTTTCACCATCTAGCCCCGACTTCGGTTCTTCACATAGCCACTTTCATAATTTTCTGTGAGGCCTTCCTTCACATTGAGCCCCACTTCGGGCTGTGGCTAAGGATGTTCTGCGTCAAGCCGTACCGCAATGGTCATGAACGTGCGCAGTGCAGAGGGGCTATGACCAGCCGTCTTACGGACATGGTTTGGCCTGAAGGTTCCCTTGCCGAGACGGTGGAGCTCTGGCAACAAGAATGGTTTTACGTGGCAAATCCTTCCATAGGAGGCCACGAAGGGTCTCCCCCCCTTTTCGGCAGACCCATCGAGGAGGCTAGCCTCCTAGACAGCCGAGAACCTCGACTGGGGGGCCCGAAGGAGGTTAAGGTGCTTCAACATTAGCTAAAGGCCATGGTCGGTGAGGGCATTAGTCTACTGGATGTAGTCCAAGTGATGCTCTATCATCGGATCCTCCTGCTTCAAATTCGAACTGTTCCATTGTGGGACTTCAAGCCCGAGGACGAGGCGACGGTCCGAGAATTTTTCCGGGGAGAGGACCTCGGCAGGATGTGGAAGCTCTTGTTCAAGCCCAAGAAAAATTTCTTCCCTGCCAGGGCCGAGGACATTGGTTTAAGCTGCGCCATCCCTATTGTCGAGGTGATTTTATATCCTTTTTCCTCACTTTGAGTTTCATTTTCACGACTATTCCCTTTTCTCTTATATGATGGCCGATCGTATCTTTGTCTGACACAAGTTTGGCGCGCGCGGGCCGAGAAGATGAAGTCCTCGGCTCCGCTCCTAGGGGATCCCAGGACTCTAGGGCTTGAAAGGATTCTAGTCGAGGATCCTTATGAGGCTCCGATAAGTGGAAGGAGAGGAAGAACAGGACGAAGAATCTTTTCATCTGAGAGGACTCCCCAGGCACTGCGCAGATCAAGGAAAGGAAGAACATGACGAGACGTCCTATCTTTCGAGATAACACCTCGAGCTCGATGCTATGGGGACGTCAAGGCGCCGCCCAGATCAAGGAAAGAAAGAACAGGACAAAGAACCTGTCTTTCTAGGGAGATACCTTGGACACAATATCGGCAACTCATCAGAGTTCTTCCTCTCAGCCGAGCTCCACCTGCCGAGAGGAGAGGAAGAACAGGATGAAGAACCTGTTCTTCCGAGAAGATATCCCGGATACTGCCTCGGAGAGTCATCAAAGCTCCTCAGTAGTCGTTAAATGGGATTGCGGAGGTGAAGCAAACGAGTTCAACTCCTCGGAAAACTGGAAAAGACCGGCGTCCAAGGAGGCCGAGGAGATCGACCCTCCTCGAGAATATAGGCGCTTAAGGAAGGCTCATGCTGCCCCGACAAGGCAGACACGGATACAAGTGGAGGTGGTTAGCTTGGATTCGTCTGAGGGTCTGCTCCCTTGCCAAGACCATCCTGGCATTAAAAGGTAAACTCTCCCTTACTTTGAATGTCATAACCTTAAAATGGTATTTAGGAATCGGACGTCTACTTTTCTCCTACTTTATCTGCAGTAATCGACCTACCAAGGATGACTCTGACGACAGAGTCCCAACGGCCGAAGCCGAGACTCCCCCTGTGTTCGGCCCTGAAGGGGTCTTGCTACCAAGGTGGGACCAAAAGGTATAAGCGGTTTTAAAATAGCTCTTCCATCCCATCCGAACACAGGGACGTCCTCGGAAAATCCCTCACTCAATTCTAGTCTGCTAAAGCTGGGGTGCTGGATGTGTTCATCGATCTCGCCAAAGGGTTTAAGGTAGGCTTTATGTAAGCTTTTACTTGCTTTTGGCTTTTGCCTTCATGGCTTGACGCAACACACTAAGTGTAATCTCTCTTCGGAGAACGTCAACACACCGTCCAAAAATGAAATTTGTATGCTTTAAAAAACAACCTGTAAGAGGTTCTTTCCTCTAAGGGAATGTAGATGCAGTAGCCCCCGAGCCTTAAGATAGTTTTGATAAAACTGGCTTGAGGGTCGAGTAAGAGTTTTTTACAAATTGGAATGCGTAGTAGCCCCCGAAACTATGGATGGATGACAAAAAAACATCCGGAGGATCAATTCATTCTTCGGTTACTAACCTGCCTTTTTTATATGCTTAAATATACAGGAGTCTATGTCTTCCTTGGCCTCCAACCTGCAAGGACTGGAGGATCTAAATCACCAGTTGACACGGTCCGAGGAAGATATGGTTGTTATACAGCAACAAATGGGAGCAACGCAAGGTGAATGCCTTTTACCATATTTTTATCTATCGAGCAGCACGAGTCAGTAATGTAAATGTGCATTCGTGATTCATACAACGGCCAAAGGGGCGTTAGCTGCACTGCGTGCCGAGCTATCGAAGGCGCGATCCGAAGCGAAGCGACAAAAGGCTGTGTCGCTAAAATGTGCCCGAGACCTTGACGAGGCCCGAGAAGCTCGGCAAGTGGATCAAGCTCGGAGTGCCGAGGTTGAAGAGATGTTGAAGAGCGTGATCGCTGAACGCGGTGCACTTAAATCCTCAAGGGAGAAGGACGCCGTTGAGCTGGAACGGCTCGCCATGGGATGATGGGATGCCATTGCCCTGGCTGATGCCGCGAAGGCGGAACTTCGTCAGGCGATAGATATATCTGCCAATAAGTCGTATATGACGCACTATGTCTTTGGTCCTGACGCCTTCCCCGAGCTAACGCAAAGTTGGCAATTTTCAGGGGGCTTCCTGGATCTACCTTGCAACGTAAGGGACGCGTGCCAGCACTTCAGCAAGCAGCCAAGTTTGCACTAGAGGGTGCCTGCAATGCGCTGTGGTTGAACGCTCCCTTGCCGACTAGCTTTTGGTGCAGTGCCTTCGAAGTGCCACAGCTTGAGTAGAGCTGTGGAAGCGGTCAACATGTATGGAGGGTGCTCGGGAGGCATTTGCAGCTGTGCAGACTTGGTGGCCGAGGTTGGACCTAGAGCTGATTTCACGACGCTGCCCGGAAGGAAAGACATGAGAGGCTGCAACTACTATGAGCAGGTCATGCCATCAGCTCGGGTATCCAAAGGGAAATGTAATAAACAAGCAATTTTAGAAGATCTTTAGCGCTTGTATTTGCATTATGCGGATAGGCCGAGATGTATCCAACGAGCATAATTTGTGAAATGAAATTTACTCATTCCGTTTATAGCTTTCATGCTTTTATTTTGACTCAACGGCGACTCTTCGAGGATGTAGTTGGCCACTCGTTGGCTTTTGCCCCTTCGTAGAATATACTTAGGGTGTCTCCTTCCTACTTTCAACTTTGAACCGACGTCTCGGCGCCCTTGGGCACTTGTGCTGGAAGAGACAAGGCAATCAGACCATAAGGCTAAAACATACACTTAGTCTTAGGAGCTTTTTAGTGGGGGCAACTTAATAGCCCCCGGTATATGTCGAGTACTCGGAACGTCCGAGGTTGAACCACCCACAAGTTGGCTTTGTTGAAAAGAAAAGGCCCTTTGTTTTATACGGACAACCGCTATCAGCCGTAAATAGTTTAACACTGACGTTGGTTCGCCGACCAGTTTACGCCTGTTATGACAGTCGGCTTTCGGCTTTCTCCAACTGAGGTACTTGACCGGTGAAACTAGAAGTAACAATCACAGTGGTTCTCCCTTTATCTCCTAGCCAAACAAAGCGGGAACGTAAGAGGTAAGCACAGGAGCTGGGCAACCCAACTATTGACCAAATATACAACTCGAAACCGATGCATATAACACGAATGACCGAAGACGCAGGGTTGAGGACTTTTCTAAGGTACCTCGGAAGTTGCGGGGTGTCGGCTTGATTCTAAAGCCCCCCGTAAGGTTTGATGGTGCCTTAAAGGCATCCATCTTTTTGTATCGCTTAAAATCATGCTTTAATAGAAGGACAAAAAGGAATTTAGGTCCTCTCTTTATTAAAAAAGGATCGAACCAGTTTGAATTACAAGACGAGGATAATGAAAATCAAAATACATAAGGAAGGAAGCATAGCTAACTAACGGCCGGTGGGCATGATGTCCTTTAATATCCTGCTGGGGCTCGTCCTTCGTGCTGTCAAACGGCAGTTCCTCATCGGATCTGAGGAAAAGCATCTCCTCTTGTAGAAGGACCCATCGGTTCTTTAGTTCATTTGAAATGACCGTCGCTTTCGAAAAAGCAGAGTTATAGCGGAGGTTTATCAAACTAGGCTTTATAGGCTGTATGTGCTCAGCCCCCAGCCAAACACCCTATGCTTTAATAGTTGGGCCCAAGTTGGCCGTTGGGGGCATGTAAGCGCGTCTCAGTTTACCTGGACTATGCTCCTGTATGGTTCTGCTCCACCACCTCCCAAGGAATTTTTAATACAAAGTTGTGTATCCGAGGTACGAAAACCTCGGTCATGAGAATGGGGCGGTGGAGCATGTATCCCTGTTTAGGGTTATCAGTTTCGCGATCCGAGGGGAAGTTCATGCTTCTTGAGCTTTTTAAGTGATTCTGGCCGCTTGATGCCGCTCGTGCCCTTGATGCTTCATCGGCCGCCTATACCTCAGCAGCAAAAGCCGCTGTTTGCTCCTCGGTTCTAAGGGAGCGTTCCGTGTTTCCATTTACTGTAATGATGCCATTTGGCCCTGGCATCTTAAGCTTTAGATAAGCATAGTGGGGGACGGCGTGGAATCGGGCGAAGGCGGTCCGTCCGAGGAGCGCGTGGTAACCGCTTCGAAAGGGTACAATGTCGAAGATTAACTCTTCTTCGGAAGTTATCCGGGGTGCCAAAGACCACGTCTAAGTTGACGCTGCCCGAGCATTGTGTCTCAACTCCCGGTATGATACCTTTAAAGGTGGCAGTACTGGGCTTGATTCTTGCTGGATCCAGCTGCATTTGCTAGATGGTGTTGGTGTATATCAGGTTGAGACTGCTATCCCCGTCCATAAGGACTCGCGTCAGGTGAAAAACGTCCACGACGGGGTCGAGTTCCAGAGCCACAGTGCCTCCGTGATGGATGCTTGTCGGGTGGTCACTTTGGTCGAAGGTGATCGGGATTTCCGACCACGAGCTATAAGTTGGCGCTGCTGGCTCTACAACGTGAACATCTCGGAGCGCGCGTTTTCTCTCCTTCCTTATTACATGAGTAGCATAGATCATGTTCACATCCTTGACCTTGGAAGGGAACTTTTTTTGGCCTCCATTACTTGGCCTGGGCTGGTTACCGTCCTCGTTGTGCGGCTGGTCCGCGCCCTCATTCTCGGCTGTTATCTTCCCGGCTTGCTTGATCACCCAGCAATTCCGGTTTGAGTGCGTAGCGGACTTGTTTGGGGTGCCATGAATGGCACATGGTATATCCAATATTTTATCCAGCGTAGATGGGCCGTCCTTAGTTCCTTCAAAAGGCTTCCGTTTATTACCGCTGCGTTGGTTGCTAAATCCGACATTTACTGCCCCCACCTCGGTGTCACTGCTCTGTCCTCTGTCACGGCGCTTGTTGTTTCTATGGCGTTGGGGTTTACCATTCCCCTCACGCGCCTCGGAGGTACTTGGGTCACTATTTTGGTTATTACGGCGGGCTAACCAACTATCCTCACCTGCGCAAAAGGGAGTCATCAGTCGTGTGAGGGCGGCCATTGTCCGGGGTTTTTCCTGCCCGAGCTCTTTAGCAAGCCACTCGTCACGGATGCTGTGCTTAAAAGCTGCTATGGCTTCGACATCCGGCCAATCCACAATTTGGTTCTTCTTTGTCAAGAACCGATTCCAGAATTTTCTGCCCGACTCTCCTGGTTCCTATACACACTGGTACCATTACGTGCTATACAAACGGTACCCCCTTTCCGCATATCTCGTAGTAGGGGTCCTAAGCTAGGCGTCTTGGAGCGATGGTAACATGGACACAGGATTTTACCCAGGTTCGGGCTCTCTCAAAGAGATAATACCCTACGTCCTGCTTTTCATTGTATTGATATGGGGATAGTACAGAGTACAGGTATCTACCACGAGATTGTTCTAATGAATATGAGATCATCTATTGACTAGCCTGGCCTCGGTTTATATATGCACCGGAGGCCTAGGGTTTAGGAGAGTCCTTGTCTTGGGCGCCAAGTCTTGTGGAATCTTCCTTGTATGCGTCATGGGCTGCCCGAAGTGGCCCATGAGTGAACCGCCACGGGGGTCCTCGGCTCAACCCACCTGGTCGGGAGACGATGTGGTGAGTACCCCCTAGTCCAGGACACCGTCAATAGCCCCCTGAACCGGTCTTCAAGTTGGGGACACTCCTCGGTTCTTCCGAATTGTTCTTCGTCTTCGGTCGTCGGTCTTGAAAACTGGTTCAACAAATCTTCCCATCTCCGATCTTGAGGATCGCCGAGGTGTATCCGAAGAGTTCATACGTCGGGTATCTGAGGAGTCCTTTAAGTTCTTGGCCTTTATCAATGCCTTGTTATTTTTACGCCACACCTCGGGTTCGAAGTATTTCCTATGCGGCGGTGTCCTCTTTGCATCCGAGCTCCAACGCCGGACTGCATCTAAGGTGTCTTTTTGCAACCGAGCTCCAACGCCGGACTGCATCCGAGGAGGCATAGAGTACCTCGTCTTTGAAAAAGTTTGAAGGAGGTTATCCGAGCTTAACGCCGAAAAAGTTCTCTATGGAGCCAGCCACTCGCAGCCGAGCTTTATGCCGGACTGCTTCCGAGGTGTCTTTTTGCAGCCGATCTTCAATGCCGGTCGGCATCCAAGGTACATTTTAGCAGCCAAAATCCAACGCCGGTCTGTATCTGAGGTGTCATAAATTTCCTCAGTCTTAAAAAGTTTAAAGGAGTTCAGCCGAGCTTAATGCCGGAAACGCCCTCTACGGAGCCAGCCACTTGCATCCGAGCTTTACGCCGGACTGCTTCCGAGGTGATGCATCACCTCGGGCTTGGACTAATTTTTTGCGGATATATTTTTGATTGGTGCAATTTATTCTCTGCTGAGATATATAGCCAGTAGCCCTCAAGGTGTGTGTCGGCATAAAATCCGAGGTGCACCTGAAGGAAAACAAGAAACCGCTGATCCCAGTAGCCCCTGAGACTCAGGTCGATTCGTGAAATCGGCCTGAGGATCAACTCCTAGCTCAGCAACATACGTAGGAATAGAAATGCAGTGTGTAATAGCCCCCAAGACCCAGGTTGGGTGCGGCCGACCAACCTGAGGATCGTAATCTCCTCGGAAACTATTTTGCACTTTGAATTTTCTGCATTGAATCGTCAATACAGTAGCCCCCGAGCCACTGGTCGGGTGGAAACACCAGAGCAGGGGATCGATGTACCTCTTTAATTGCTTTTAATTGAGAAGCGCAAAGCCCAGTAGCCCCCGAGCCTTAATTTGGGCAAGGGTGGCCGAATTAAGGATCGATAGCCGGAGTAAATTGACTTAATCACAATTTATGTGTAATGATTCTATGTATCCAAGTACTTTACATCATTAATGCTCAGATCCGCATTGTACAAAACTTTGTTGACCGACCATCGGCTTCAACCTCCTTGGCCAGTAGCCGAGGAGTGTTTGTCCTACTTTATAAAGCCTTTATAAGGGCAAAGATTTAGGACAAACAAGGCAATCCTGCCATATGGTTTTATAAACAAAGGTACGCGGAGATATATGTTATATTATTATTTAACGTAAGAAACATCTTCTGGGAAAAATAGTTCCTTTATAGGTTCCTTTTCGCAGGTTATCATGCTAACCATGATTATGTAACTTCACCTCCGATCTAAGTGGGAGAAAATAGTGAAGATTAATTCAGGGAAAATTCCCAAAGTATTTGGCTTTAAAAAACCGAGATTTTCACTTCCGTCGTTGCCGACCAATTATGTTCTTGAGATTGCTAGCTTTTGGCTTCACCCAGTCTGAGGTACTAACCCGGATAACCCAGTAGTATCAATCACAGAGGTGCTCCCTTTACCCCCTAGCCGAACAATTGGGAACGTAGGGGGTAAGTACAGGAGCCAGGCAACTCAGCTTGGCCAGATCTCAAGTCAAATTGATGCATATTGTGGCTTTATAACGATTTATGGGAAGGCAGCGCTCGTATATTGAATACAAATGCTAAGAATACGTCGGACTCTCCAGGAGTCCCAAAGTAATCGCGCCGAGGTGCCTCGAGGAGCCCCTGGGACGGTTTATTGGACTCTTTTATATGTCCGAAGTGTTTTCTACCAAAAACTCGAGGTTAGAATTGCACCTTTTTTTTCAAAGACGGCCGAACTGCTTTTCTATTAGTGACCTCGGACAAGCCGAACACTTTTATGAAAGCAAGCTGATCGGCCGATTGAATTAGCGCATGTTTGTGGTAGTCAGCTTTTAAGTTGTATTTTGCAGCTTTATGCTATATGTTATTTTGACTCCGTTGCGACTGTTTATAATTTGAAAGTGGCCCATCGTCGGCTGCCACCCCTTTGTAGATGCTACGTAGGGTGTTTCCGCAATAACAAGACAACCCTTAGCCGACGTCTCGGTGCCCGGAGGCGGCTGTGTTAGCGGAAACGAGGCAATCAAATATATAGGCTTTATAACTTTCACTTAGTCATAGGAGCGTAAAGTTGGGAGGCCAGTTACTAGCCCCCGGTTAGTGTTCGGCGTTAGCCGAGGTCAAGCCATTAACACTTCGGCCAATTTTATGAAAGGCCCATCATTTAACATGGGGTAACCTCTATCGATCTAGAGTTTGACACAATCATCGGATCGCTGACCAGTTTTCGCTTGTTGTGACAGTCAGTTTTCGGCTTTCTCCACTGAGGTACTTGACCAGTTAAACCAGAAGTACAATCACAGTGGTTCTCCCTTTACCCTTAGTCGAACAATCGGGAACGTAAGGAGTAAGCACAGGAGCCGGGCAACCCAACTATTGACCGAAGACACAATTCGAAACTGATGCATATAAAGCAATATCCGAGAGCGCTTTGCCGAGTACTCCTGGGAGTACCTTGGCTTCTGGTGGGTTCGGCTCTAGTCGCAGCCCCCCGTTGATATTGCCGATGCTTTAAATGCATCCGACGTTGTACTGCGAGAGTTATGCTGGAGACACACAGTATCCCCCGAGACTCAGGTTGGGTGCGGCCGACCAACCTGAGGATCGAATCTCCTCGGGAACTAGTCCAGATGTGATGTGCGTTTCGCCAACGCCGAGGTGTAGGTCGACAGGAAAGATGCCGAGCTGCGGGTCAGAAAAGATCTCCCGAGCTGAATTATTATGCAAGGCACCTCGATCATGAGGATGTCCCGCCTCCTGAAAGAAAAACATACAAATAGCTTAAAAGTGCCATAAGGTCGAAAAGCCAAAAAACTTATGTAAAAACTTGACGTCCGAACTAAATCAAGTTTTTTGGTGCCAATCCGAAAATTGGTCTTAAAATAATTTTTTCCTTCCGTCGTGCTTTAACATGACACATCTGATCTCTAAACTTCAAGTAGGTCAGCCTTCGGCTTCAACCTCCATATCCCGAAGGCGGAGTGCTTCTTAGAGGCCAATTTAGCGAACTAAACTCGAGCGGCTTTAGAGAGAAACCAGGCTATCCGGCTATTGACCATACACTCGAGTTGAAAAAGGAGTGTTAGAAAAAGACTTTGCAACGACTTAGAAGAAAAAATATTTATTATAAAACGGCTCATGTAAATTTAAGAGCCCCCAGTGAACAAGGGAAAAAGAAGTGTTTTTAACAAACAACTTTTTTGTTTAACACAAATATAATACTTGGTCGAACCGATTTTTTTTTTAAATTTAATTTGTTTGAGTATGAAAGCGACTTAGCTGGTTAATGTGTTCGGTGTTGATGATGTGGTCCGAGCTTGCGGCGGGTCGTGGTCCCAGCCCCCAAGCCCGTCCCGAGGTGGCCGAGCGAAGAGCTCGGCTGATAAAGTGGCAGCACAACACTGCCGATGCGGCGAGGCGAAGACCCCGGTCCAACCGAGGAGACAAAGTAGGTCGACAGGGTGGTCCGAGTTCCAGACGCGACATTCGTCGACAGCGGACATGAAGCTGACTGGACCGTCACACAGGCCATACCGCGGTCTGTATACACACAATAGTGCAAAACAATAGAAAATATGATGGAACAAATAATTTATACTGTACGTAATTTTTAGGAAGAATAACACCTGATGATAGTGTACGGGCCAGTTAGATGGAAACTGTCCAACCGGGTTGCGACCACGAGGCCAACTGTCCTGGTCGAGCTGTGAAGTTGCCAGATTGCGTGCATGGAGTAGGTCAGCATGCTACAAACCAGATCGCGTACACGACACTGATGATCGGCTTCACATCATTAGACGCACCAGCTTCATGCAAAGTAGTCGCACGCTGGTTGTCTGTGCGTGTCAAATATAGCTGTCCCCGGAATAGGTTGATGCAGAGATGGCCAAGCCCCCGGTTTAGCCGAGGTGACGGATCAGGTCGGCAGGGTGACGCCGGAGCCCCCATGCCAGCCGAGGTGTTGAAGCAGGTCGGCGTGGTGGGTATCGGCTTGAAGAAGCAACGGTGCGGCGATGCCGGTGCGCCCCATCCGTGCAATCCGTGGGGCGACGATTATTTGGCATTCGCGATGCCGGACTCTAGGTCGGCTCGCCGGAGTGATGATCTGATGAGGTTGACCTCGGCTCGATGAAGCAATGAACTGTCTAGCGCAGGTCGGCAATCGTGTAGCAACGTTGTAGGACCGGTTTGACACCAACGCGACGATGAAGATTACCTCGGAAAAGGATTTTAAAATTTGCAAGCATGTGCTTGAAAATAAAACACAATACCCTATAAGAATTTCCCTTCAAAAAGGATGTCTGATAATCTGTTCATGAAAAAGATGAACTCGGGTCGGATTCGTTTTCGCGCAGAAAACAGATCCGGAAATTGACGCACTGCTCGGCCTGTTCCCGGAGTTTGAACGGTCGGATCGAGCCGAAATTTTGAGGGATGGTAGATACAGAAATTCCGCAGCCGATCAATGGTTGAATCTTCCAAAGGATATCCGAGCTAGACGCTGGACTCCTCGCCCTAAACTCGTCCAGATTCACGTCCAGATTTGACATGGCTCCGGTATATCGTAGATCGCCGGAGATTCCTCCATCAGAATACGACGAAATTTTATGGGGTCATTATAGACTCAATTACGCACAATTCCATTAAAGGATTCGTCAAAACGATGCTCGAGGAGGCAGTGACGGTGAACGCGAACCCGCTGTCCAGAAAAACTGCACGGTCGCTCGAGGGCAATGTTGATCTTGAGCCCCCGAGCTCCATGGATAATTCCCCCATGATCTTGATAGAGATCGGAGTTGATGATGATGAAAGTATCCGTCCGATATTGATGATCCAACGTGGAGCGTAGTCCTCGGTCCAGCTGAGGTGACCAGTCGAGCAGGCGACGAAGATACCGACATCGACAATAAAGCTCGGTTCCGACGCGTAGATCGCGCCGGAGACGATCTGAATTCCCATCGCACCGTGGCGACTGTCAGCAGGCTCTCAATGAAAGCACCAATGTCGGTTCTAAATCCGGCATATCTCGTAGTAGGGGTCCTAAGCTAGGCGTCTTGGAGTGATGGTAACATGGACACAGAATTTTACCCAGGTTCGGGCTCTCTCGAAGAGATAATACCCTACGTCCTGCTTTTCATTGTATTGATATGGGGATAGTATAGAGTACATGTATCTACCACGAGATTGTTCTAATGAATATGAGATCATCTATTTACTAGCCTGGCCTCGGTTTATATATGCACCGGAGGCCTAGGGTTTAGGAGAGTCCTCGTCTTGGGCGCCATGTCTTGTGGAATCTTCCTTGTATGCGTCATGGGCTGCCCGAAGTGGCCCATGAGTGAACCGCCACGGGGGTCCTCGGCCCAACCCACCTGGTCGGGAGACGATGTGGTGAGTACCCCCTAGTCCAGGACACCGTCACATTGTCCGGGGTTTTTCCTGCCCGAGCTCTCTAGCGAGCCACTCGTCACGGATGCTGTGCTTAAAAGCTGCTATGGCTTCGGCATCCGGGCAGCCCACAATTTGGTTCTTCTTTGTCAAGAACCGATTCCAGAATCTTCTGGCCGACTCTCCTGGTTCCTATACACACTGGTACCATTACGTGCTATACAAATGGTACCCCCTTTCCGCGACAAAGTTTTAAACCATCGCCTTGCCTATGTGTGCAATAGGGGGGGTCCATCCCACACAACTCAAAAACCGTCGGCGATAGGGCGACCCGCTGCTAACGATTTTCTTAAAGTAATCGTATGCGAAGTCGCGGACTATCCCACATGTTAGAGATCGGCACTATGTTTGTGATCCGCCAGACATCCGAAATGATTGCGCAGATATACACGTGTGCAAAAGGTGGATATCACAAACATTTATTTCTACCAGTCTGTTTGCGATACGCACATTATCACACACAGTTCAAAACTGTAAAATGTGTGCGGTGTCTCCACTATCGCCAACGTGTCCATTTTCATAAGTGTGGGCGATAGGTATTCCTATCACACACAATCTCCAAATGTGAACTGTCTTCTTTTTATCCGGTATTACACACGCACACAGGTTTGAAACGTTTGTGGTATTACCAAGAATAGCACACGCATATCGTACCGAAACGTGTGTGATACTTATGGCAATCCCACAGGCATTTGAGAAGAAGCCATGCGTTCGACCGCTGAGTATCGCATACGTTTTCCGTGAAAGAACCATGTGTTCTTTATTTTACCATCGCACACGCTGTTTTCTTTCTAACCGTGTGTACAGTGTTTTATTCCCTGCTGTTTAATTTTATTTTTTCCTGTAATTTGTTATTCGAATTGGAAAATTTCAAATTTTGAATTATGAAGTGTGGAATTCAAGTATTTCATATTCTCATCACAATGGTTCAACAACCAATCCATAAATCAAAATCTCAGTACAATATGTTCAGTAATAACAGAATTAGGCACTAAATTAACTATGATGAACCACAATATTTAGAGGCGGTAAAGGTGAAGAGAGAAGTGTAAATCATTTTGGCTGCGGACGGTGTTGAAGAAGCAGAATGCCCATAATGTGCCCTCCTCCATGCCAAAGGCGCGCATAACTTTTGTCCAACCCCTTGTGACGATCGCCCGCCCATCCTTCACCGCCTTCAGGAAGACTTCTAGACCATTATCATGGTAGTCTGAATTATATATTTTAACCTTAGTTGCCTCCACTCCGGTCATGTAGTTTGCAAGGTAATCACGAGTAAATTGCTTCAGAAACCACTAAAAAGAGAAAACTTTCGGATATTCATGTCTAATAGAGTAACTCGTTGCGGGCAGGGGGAAAAGGCAACAGATTACTTACCATCCTAAACTTCACTGTTGTCTTGGATAAAGTGTAAATAAAGAGTTTAATTCCCATCACCCGTCTCTTTCGCCTAACAATCTTTCTTAGTTTCCTCACTTGACGCTTGTTCATGAATATCTCATTGCCCCATATGCAAAAGGGGTCGAAGCGTGGATCAGTACCGCTGATATATGTACCTACAAGCAACCAGTAAATGTTAGATGCTAAACTGCAATTGCACAAATGATGTAAAATACTATAAGACATGGCATGCAACTAACCTCGACGGCAAACAACAACATCACCCATTGTGGCCCTGTGTAAGTACATGGAAAGGCATGTTAACTACAACATGGGTTAACATCCACCAAAAATAGCAAATGGTAATAACACAATAGCATCTCCAATGATATCTTCATTGCGAAGAGTGGCACGGTGGCAAAGGGACCGAGTAAAAAATTGATAATACTTTTTACTACAAGAGGCTTAACAGCAACCTAAGTCATGTATTGTAAGTTTGTAGCTGGTATTGGTGAAATTGAACTGGACAGTTCGTACTTGAACATCACAGTGTGCATTACTGAAATAAACAAGGCATGTGTTAACTACAGACAACCTAATATAGCCATTGAAACTGGTACTGATAAAATTGAAATTGATAGAGTTAAACATCGCAAGGCAAGTGCTGCTAGAGCAGAGAATGGCCCAGTTGTCTATAAAAGGTAGGGAAAATAGGTAAGACGGGTTAGGCGTGTTTACTACAACAGGCTTAATACATCAACCATACAAAACATAGCCATTGCAACTGGTATTGGTAAAATTGAACTGGACAGTTCCTACTTGGTAAATCCCGAGGGGTAGTTGCAGGGGCACTTCATCTGGGCCAGAGCGCGCTCCAAGTCAGCGGCGGCAGAGGCGAGGTGTTCCTCCGGGTCGAAGCGTGGATCAGTGCCGCTGACATGTGTACCTACAAGAAGCAACCAATAAATGTTACAAGCTAAACTGCAATTGCACAAATGATGTAAAATACTATAAGACATTGGGATGGAACTAACCTCGATGGTAAACAACAGCATCGCCCATTGTGGCCCTGCGTAAGTACATGGAAAGGCATGTTAACTATAACAGGGTTAACATCCACACAAAAAAAGCAAATGGTAATAAAACGACAGCATCTCCAATGATATCTTCATTGCAAAGAGTAGCATGGTAGCAAAGGGACAGATTAAAAAATGGATAGAACTATTTGCTACAACAGGCTTAATAGCAACCTAAGTCAGGCATTGTAAGTTTGTAACTGGTATTGGTGAAATTGAACTGGATAGTTCATACTTGAACATCAAAGTGTACATTACTGAAATAAACAAGGCACGTCTTAACTATAGACAACCTAGTATAGCCATTGAAACTGGTACTGATGAAATTGAAATTGACAGAGTTAAACATCGCAAGGCAAGTGCTGCTAGAGGAGAGAATGGCCCAGTTGTCTATAGGAAAATAGCTAAGATGGGTTAGGCGTGTTGACTACAACATGCTTAATACATCGACCGTACAAAACATAGCCATTGCAACTGGTATTGGTAAAATTGAACTGGAAAATTCCTACTTGGTAAATCCCGAGGGGTAGTTGTTGGGGCACTTCATCTGGGCCAGAGCCCGCCCCAAGTCGGCAGCGGCGAAGGCGAGGTGTTCCTCCGGGTTGAAGCGTGGATCAATTCCGCTGACATGTGTACCTGCAAGAAGCAAGTAAATGTTACAAGCTACTCTACAATTGCAGAAATAATGTAAAATACTATAAGACATTGGGATGGAACTAACCTCGACGGTAAACAATAGCATCGCCCATTGTGGCCCTACGTAAGTACATGGAAAGGCATGTTAACTACAACAGGGTTAACATCCACCAAAAAAAGTAAATGGTAATAAAATGACAGCATCTCCAATGATATCTTCATTGCGAAGAGTAGCACGGTAGCAAAGGGGCAGATTAAAAATGGATAGAACTGTTTGCTACAACAGGCTTAACAGCAACCTAAGTCAGGCATTGTAAGTTTGTAACTGGTATTGGTGAAATTGAACTAGACAGTTCATACTTGAACATCACAGTGTACATTACTGAAATAAACAAGGCACGTGTTAACTACAGACAACCTAGTATAGCCATTGAAACTGGTACTGATGAAATTGAAATTGACAGAGTTAAACATCGCAAGGCAAGTGCTGCTAGAGCAAAGAGTGGCCCAGTTGTCTATAAAATGGTAGGGAAAATAGCTAAGACGGGTTAGGCGTGTTTACTACAACATGCTTAATACATCGACCATACAAAACATAGCCATTGCAACTGATATTGGTATAATTAAACTGGACAGTTCCTACTTCATAAATCCCGAGGGGTAGTTATAGGGGCACTTCATCTGGGCTAGAGCCCGCCCCAAGTCGGCGGCGGCGGAGGCGAGGTGTTCCTCCGGGTTGAAGCGTGGATCAGTGCTGCTGACATGTGTACCTACAAGAAGCAAGTAAATGTTACAAGCTAAACTGCAATTGCACAAATGATGTAAAATACTATAAGACATCGGGATGGAACTAACCTCGACGGTAAACAACAGCATCGCCCATTATGGCCCTGCGTAAGTACATGGAAAGGCATGTTAACTACAACAGGGTTAACATCCACCAAAAAAAGCAAATGGTAATAAAACGACAACATCTCCAATGATATCTTCATTGTGAAGAGTAGCACGGTAGCAAAGGGGCAGATTAAAAAATGGATAGAACTGTTTGCTACAACAGGCTTAACAATAACCTAAGTCAGGCATTGTAAGTTTGTAACTGGTATTGGTGAAATTGAACTGGACAGTTCATACTTGAACATCACAGTGTACATTATTGAAATAAATAAGGCACATGTTAACTACATACAACCTATTATAGCCATTGATACTGGTACTTATGAAATTGAAATTGACAGAGTTAAACATCGCAAGGCAAGTGCTGCTAGAGCAGAGAATGGCCCAGTTGTCTATAAAAAGGTAGGGAAAATAGCTAAGACGGGTTAGGCATGTTTACTACAACATGCTTAATAGATCGACCGTACAAAACATAGCCATTGCAACTGGTATTGGTAAAATTGAACTGGACAATTCCTATTTGTAAATGCCGAGGGGTAGTTGCTGGGGCACTTCGTTTGGTCCAGAGCCCGCACCAAGTTGGCGGCGGCGGAGGCGAGGTGTTCCTCCGTGTCGAAGCATGGATCAGTGCCGCTGACATTTGTACCTACAAGAAGCAAGTAAATGTTACAAGCTAAACTGCAATTGCACAAATGATACAAAATACTATAAGACATTGGGATGGAACTAACCTCGACGGTAAACAACAACATCGCCCATTGTGGCCCTGCGTAAGTACATGGAAAGGCATGTTAACTACAACAGGGTTAACATCCACCAAAAATTGCAATGATAATTAAATGACAGCATCTCCAATGATATCATCATTGCGTGTAGTGGCACGGTAGCAAAGGGGCAGAGTAACAAAATGGATAGAACAGTTTACTACAACAGGCTTAACAACAACCTAACATGTGCATTGTAAGTTTGTAACTGGTATTCATGAAATTGAATTGGACAGTTCATACTTGAACATCACAGTGTGCATTACTGAAATAAACAAGGCACGTGTTAACTACAGACAACCTAATATAGAAATTGAAACTGGTGCTGATGAAATTGAAATTGACAGAGTTAAACATCGCAAGGCAAGTGTTGCTAGAGCAGAGAATGGCCCAGTTGTGTAGAAAAAGGTAGGGAAAGTAGCTAAGATGGGTTAGCATCTTCTGCAGCAACCTGCAAATTTAAAAATCTCTTTCATTGTAGTAGGGCTATCAATGTACAAGAACGAGGCGAAGTTGACACTCGATGAACGATCATAGGTTTATGAAATGCAATCAAGTGTCAAACCTGCCTCGCTCACACAGCGAGAATTGATCGACCTATGCAAAAAGAGAGAAGCTTGATGCCTTCCGCCGGTGTGGCTATTTAAGCCGGCTTGCATCCGCCCCGCGCGGCGAGGTGGGACTAAAAACTAGCTCCGGCGAGCTCGTCTCCGACCCGGTTGTGCAGATGAGAGAGGAAGGAGCTCTGGGTGGCTGCAGGTGGGACCGCTATGACTCGGTTGGGTCAAGTTTTTTTGACCGGGCACTAATTTGCTCTAAAAAACTAGTAAGTAGTACTGGTAGATGCTCATTATTAATTAAACAAACGTACGGGCGACACACACACAAACTACTTCTCGCATGCTGGTCAGACCCAGACGCCAGCGTTCTCTTTCTCGTCCTTGTTGGTGGCAGCCCACCGTGCTTGTTGGACCTCTGCCTAGCTCTCCTCAGCGTCGCGATAGCTACCGTCGCGACCCTGGCAGGTGGAGGCATCGGGCCTTGCTGGCCAGAGGCCGTCGTTCTCCTTCCCGGCCTCATCGGAGGCAGCCCGCCATGCTTGGATCTCCACCCGGCTCTCCTCAGCAGCGCGTGCGGCCGCTTCTTTCTTGCGGCGGTGGGACTCTCTTTTCTTGAGTGCTTTCTGCCTTTCCGCTCCTTCTGTGTGGCTTTGGCCTCCTCTTGCTCCACCGCCCAATCGGCCATGGCAGCTTCAAAGTCCGCCCACGTAGGTGTGCGGTTGCGGACGTCGAGGAACTCGGCGGGCCAGAGACCATCGCTTCCTTGCCAGTTCGCGTGCAGTCGCGGGCGGCGATGAACTCAGCGCGGCGGGATGCCATTGCTTCCTTAACAGTTAGTGTGCGGCGCGGTGGCTGATACGTCTCCAACGTATCTATAATTTATGAAGTATTCATGCCATGTTTATTATAGTTTTGTATGATTTTGGTGCACTTTTATATGACTTTTATATGATTTTTATGGACTAACATATTGAGCTAGTGCCCAGTGCCAGTTGCTGTTTTCTGCTTGTTTTTGGTTTTCCAGAAAATCCATATCAAACGAAGTCCAAATGCAGCGAAACTTTTTGACGGTTTTTTTTGGAAGGAAACAGACTCAGGAAGCTTTGGAGGAGCAGCAGAAGAGCCATAGGGGCCCCATGAGCCACCTGGGCGCGCCTGCCCTGGTGCTCGTGGCCCCCCTGTGGCACCTCTTCGCGTGATTCCAACGCTGAAAAATCATATATATTCAGAAACCCCCGAAAGTTAACCTAGATGAGTTTTTACACCACCGCAAGCCTCTGTACCTCCACGATCCCATCTACAGCCCTTTTCCGGCACCCTACCAGAGGGGGGAAATCATCACCGGAGGCCATCTTCATCATCCCGGCGGTCTCCATAACGAGGAGGGAGTAGTTCACCCTGGGGGCTGAGGGTTTGTACCAGTAGCTATGTGTTTTATCTCTCTCTCTCTCTCGTGTTCTTGATTTGGCACGATCTTGATGTACCGCGAGCTTTGTTAATATAGTTGGATCATATGGTGTTTCTCCCTCTCTATCTTGTTGTGATGAATCGAATCTTTTCCCTTTGAGGTTTCGTTATTGTTGGATTGAATATTTCAAATTTGAGAACACTTGATGTATGTCTTGCATATGAATATCCGTGGTGACAATGGGGTATCATATTGATTCACTTGATGTATGTTTTGGCACTCAACTCGCGGATTCCCGAGGTAACATTGGGGTAATCTATGCATAGGGGTTGATGCACGTTTTCATTATCTTTTCTCCGATAAAAAACTTTGGGGTGCTCCTTGGAATTCTTTGTGTGGATTGAATATTATGATTATGAAGTTGTTTGATGCATATCATATAATCAACTCACGGATACTTGTGGTGACATTGGAGTATCTAGGTGACACTAGAGTTGGTTGATGTGTATCATATAGCTCAATAGATCGATCGGAAATGATAACTTTGAGGTGGTTTCGTACCCTACAAACAATTTCTATCTTATGTTCTCTGCTAATAGGAACTTGGGAGTGATTCTTTATCGCACGTTGAGGGATGGTTATATGATCCAATTATATTAGCATTGTTGAGAGATTGCACTAGCAAAAGTATGAACCCTAGGCCTTGTTTTTAAGCATTGCAATACCGTTTGTGCTCACTTTTGTTACTTGCTACCTTCCTATTTTTATATTTTCATATTACAAAAAACTATATCTACTATCCATACTACACTTTTATCACCATCTCTTCGCCGAACTAGTGCACCTATACAATTTACCATTGTATTGGGTGTGTTGGGGACACAAGAGATTTCTTGTATTTGGTTGCAGGGTTGTTTGAGAGATACCATCTTCAACCTACGCCTCCCACGGATTGATAAACCTTAGGTCATCCACTTGAGGGAAAATTGCTACTGTCCTACAAAACTCTGCGCTTGGAGGCTCAACACGAGTCTACGAGAATAAGTTGTGTAGTAGACATCAAGCTCTTTCCTGGCGCCGTTGCCGGGGAGGGAGTGCTTGAAGGTATATCTTTAGATCTTGCAATCAAATCTTTTAGTTTCTTGTTTTATCACTAGTTTGGTTTATAAAAGAAAACTACAAAAAATATGGAATTGAGGTTGCCTCATATCATTCGTCTTTATAATGTTTTTCTTGAAAATGATGGAGCGGAAAATTGTGCTCAATTGATAGAAGAAGAATTCAATAAAAAATTTGGCATAAAATCTTGGAATGATGAGCATGATTGCAATGTTGCTAGTATGAATTCTATGAATATCCATGATGCTAGTGATATGAAAAGCCATAAGCTTGGGGATGCTATGTTTGATGAAGATGATATTTTTAGTCCCCCGAGTTTTGATGTGCAAATTTGTTATGATGAAAGTATGCCTCCTAGTTATGATGATTATATTGATAAAAGTTGATTTGAAGAGGTCACAACTTTATTTAATGATGATTCCACTATTTTGAAAGAGGTTTCAATTGACTATGATAACAAAGTTGCTATCTATGATGATTATTGTGATGACATGTATGCTATAAAGAATAATGATAACCATGAAACTTGTCATCATGATTTTAATTTTCAATTGGATTATTCCAATCAAGTATCTCATGATATTTATTTTGTTGAATTTGCTCCCACTATTATTGATGAGAACAAATTTGCTTATGTGGAGAGTAGTAAAAATTCTATGCTTGTGGATCATGAAAATAATGCTTTATGTGATAGTTATATTGTTGAATTTCTTCATGATGCTACTGAAAATTATTATGAGAGAGGATCATATGCTTGTAGGTGTTGCAATAATATCAAGTTTCCTCTCTTTATGTTGAAAGTTTTGAAGTCATGCTTGTTTTGCCTTCCTATGCTAGTTGATTCTTGCTCCCATAAATTGTTTGCTCACAAAATCCCTATGCATAGGAAGTGGGTTAGGCTTAAATGTGCTAGTCATATGCTTCATGATGCTCCCTTTGTGTTTCAATTCTTTACTTTTATGTGAGCATCATTGAAATCATCATGCCTAGCTAAAAAGGCATTAAAGAAAAGCGCTTGTTGGGAGACAACCCAATATTTATACCTTCTGTTTTTGTGTGTCCACATGATTAAGCTACTGTATTAATCATGTTTTATATGTTTTCTTTCAATAATGTGCCAAGTAAAGCCTTTGGGATAGTGTGGATGCTTGTTGATTTGATTCTGTGAAAAAACAGAAACTTTGGTGTCCAGTGCTGGAATTTCTATTCTGTACTGGAGCATGAAAAAGTTCTGAATTTTTTTCACAGTATTGGGTTACAATTTTTTTACGTTTTTCTATTTTTTCAGAATTTTTGGAGGTACAGAAGTATGGTTTTTAAATCGCTCACTACATGCTATTCTGTTTTTGACAGATTCTATTTTCGGTGCATAGTTTGCTTGTTTTAGTGTTTCCATAGCTTATATTGAGTAATATAAATTGTGGAAATGATAGAATACAGTAGGAATTATGTGAGAGCAATTATGAATCTTGTCTTGACAGTACCTAAGTGGATGATTTATTTTTATCATACTAACCTATCTCACAAGTTCCGTTAAGTTTTGTGTGATTGAAGTTTTGGGTGAGATATCGATATGAGGAGAATAAGGAGTGGAAAGACCCTAAGCTTGGGGATTCCCAAGGCACCCCAAGGTAATATTCAAGTAAGACTCAAGTGTCTAAGCTTGGGGATGCCCCGCAAGGCATCCCCTCTTTCGTCTTCAACATTATCGGTAACCTTACTTGGAGCTATATTTTTATTCGTCACATAATATGAGTTTTGCTTGGAGCATCATTTTATTTTGTTGAGATTTGCTTTATGTTATCAATAATCATGTTTTTTATCTTTTAGTTCAATAAAATGCCAATTATAGTCTTTACCATGCTCAGTTTGCAAGTTCATCTGTTGCTGTTTGAAAACAGAAAGTTTTCTGTTATGTTCAGAATATTCCTGAATAGCCAGAACATGATAAAAATCTGAAATTTTTACACAGTAAGAATGCATGAGTTCTCTGCCATGTGGTAATTTTTCAGAATTTTTGGAGTTAGGGAAGTATGGATTCTTATTCACCCTTTACAGACTGTTCTGTTTTGGCAGATTTCGGTTATAGTTGCATTGTTTGCAGATGTTGCTTGTTTAATGTTTCTATTCGTGGATAGGAGTATTAAATAGGCAGAGACATTTAGTATGCAATGTTAAATTATAATTTTAGTGATTTTCTACAGTAGAGAATGTTAAGGTTTTTAGTTGATTTATACTAACTTATCTCACGAGTTCTTGTTGAGTTTTGTGTGGATGAAGTTTTTAAAGATTTAGGAGAAGCCATGATATGAGAGGAATTAAGGAGGCACAAGAGCTCAAGCTTGGGGATGCCCAAGGCATCCCAAGTTAATATTTCAAGAAGTCTCAAGCATCTAAGCTTGGGGATGCCCCGGTAGGCATCCCACCTTTCTTCATCAACAATTATCGGTTAGTCTTGGTTGAACCTAAGTTTTTGCCTCTTCACATGAGATGTGCTATTCTTGGAAAGTCATTTTATTTTGTTTTCTTTGCTGTTTGAATAAAATACTTAAGATCTGAAATTTTTAAATGAGAGAGAGTCCTCACATAGCTACTTAATTGTTTGGCTACTCATTTGATCTTCACTTATATCTTTTTGGAGTAGTTTGTCATACACTCTCATGCTTCACTTCTATTATTTTGAGAGTTGACAATAGTAATGGCAATATGCTTAAAATATGAATTTGGTCCTAATGTGATGGATATTTAAGAAGGATATAATAAAACCTTTTATGTAGACCACTGAATATGATGAGTTTGATTCCTTGCAATAGTTTTGCGATATGAAGGTGATAATATGTGAGTCATGTTAGTGAGTAATTGTGATTTAGTAAGAATATTGGTGTTAACGTTTGTGATTCCCTATGCATGCACATAAAGTCAATAGTTATGCAATGAAATTATATCCTACTTATGGTGCATTATTCGGTGTTAGTTATGTTCAATGCATGTTTATGACCGTTTTCGCTTTTTGGTTGGTTGCTTCTCAATCTATTTGCTAGCCTTCATTTGTACTAAGCGGGAATACTGCTTGTGCATCCAAACTCCTTAAACCCAAGTTGTGCCAAATGAGTCCACCATACCTACCTATATGCGATATTTCCATGCCGTTCCAAGTAAATTTGCATGTGCCAACTCTAATTTTTCAAAATAATTTTCCGTTTTGTGTGCCCGTACCGCTCATGAAGCGGTAGGGGGTGGCCAATATTTTCCATGCTAGGTGTGTTATTCTCACGATGAGTGTTTATTCACTTGTCATTGCACGAGAGAGTGGCTGGTAATAGGGATGCCCAGTCCCATAATGAATCAAAAATAATAATAACAAAATTCCTTGGAAAGTGTTGGTATGGAGGGCACCCGTGGATACGGCTAGCCATGGATTGTGAAAGAATGGTGGAAAGGAAATAAACTTTATTTTCTGTTTGGGAACCGCCTATGATGTGTCTAGCATGGAAAATATTGGGAATTCTTGGTCGTTTTCGTTGACAGGAAAAGCATGCCTCTCAAAAATACTTTTATCTCTCTAATTTAAGCTTTGAGCTCTGGCACATTTGCAAATCTCTGCTTCCCTCTGCGAAGGGCCTATCTATTTACTTTTATGCAATTTTTCTTTTTTATTTTGAGTCTCCATCTTCTCTTACAAAGCACCAACTAGAGAGAACTATTGTCATACTTGTGCATTGTGTGTAGCTAATATTGAGTGTGTTTCATGAATGGATCAATGATTGAGCATAATGGGCTAGGGATAACTTTCTTTAGCATTGATATTTTGAAAGACATGGTTGCTTGTTAGTATGCTTGAGTATTTATGTCTTCATGTCAAATTATAGACTATTGCTTTGAACCATTCAAGTCCAAGTGTCCATGCAACAAAAGAAAAGATTATATGATGATTGTGATAAGTAGCATTCCACATCAAAATTTCTATCTTTAATTGCTACTTTATCATGATGAGTTTTGTGAGAAAAAGTTGTTGTTATGATGCTAGGAAAAGTGATTGAAATTATCATTGATCAAACTTATGCACTATGCTAGCATTCACACTTCATAAATTATTTCTTTTATCATTTACCTACTCAAGGACGAGCAGGAATTAAGCTTGGGGATGTTGATACGTCTCCAACGTATCTCTAATTTATGAAGTATTCATGCCATGTTTATTATAGTTTTTTTATGATTTTGGTGCACTTTTATATGACTTTTATATGATTTTTATGGACTAACATATTGACCTAGTGCCCACTGCCAGTTGCTGTTTTCTGCTTGTTTTTGGTTTTCCAGAAACTCCATATCAAACGAAGTCCAAATGCAGCGAAACTTTTTGACGATTTTTTCTGGAAGGAAACAGACCCCGGAAGCTTTGGAGGAGTAGCAGAAGAGCCACAGGGGCCCCACGAGCCACCTGGGCGCGCCTGCCCCCCCGGCGCGCCCTGGTGCCTCGTGGGCCCCCTGTGGCACCTCTTCGCGTAATTCCAACGCTGAAAAATCATATATATTTAGAAACCCCCGAAAGTTAACCTAGATGAGTTTTTATGCTGCCGCAAGCCTCTGTACCTCCACGATCCCATCTACAGCCCTTTTCCGGCACCCTGCCAGAGGGGGGAAATCATCACCGGAGGCGATCTTCATCATCCCGGCAGTCTCCATGACGAGGAGGGAGTAGTTCACCCTCGGGGCTGAGGGTTTGTACCAGTAGCTATGTGTTTTATCTCTCTCTCTCTCTCGTGTTCTTGATTTGGCACGATCTTGATGTACCGCGAGCTTTGTTAATATAGTTGGATCATATGGTGTTTCTCCCTCTCTATCTTGTTGTGATGAATCAAATCTTTTCCCTTTGAGGATTCGTTATTGTCGGATTGAATATTTCAGATTTGAGAACACTTGATGTATGTATTGCATATGAATACCCATGGTGACAATGGGGTATCATATTGATTCACTTGATGTATGTTTTGGCACTCAACTCGCGGATTCCCGAGGTGACATTGGGGTAATCTATGCATAGGGGTTGATGCAAGTTTTCATTATCTTTTCTCCGATAGAAACTTTGGGGTGCTCCTTGGAGTTCTTTGTGTGGATTGAATATTATGATTATGAAGTTGTTTGATGCATATCGTATAATCAACTCACGGATACTTGTGGTGACATTGGAGTATCTAGGTGACATTAGAGTTGGTTGATGTGTATCATATGGTGTTATTTTAGTACGAACTCTAGGGCTGTTTGTGACACTTATAGGAATAGCTCAATAGATCGATCGGAAAGGATAACTTTGAGGTGGTTTCGTACCCTACAAACAATCTCTATCTTATGTTCTCCGCTAATAGGAACTTGGGAGTGATTCTTTATCTTACGTTGAGGGATGGTTATATGATCCAATTATATTAGCATTGTTGAGAGATTGCACTAGCGAAAGTATGAACCCTAGGCCTTGTTTTTAAGCATTGCAATACCGTTTGTGCTCACTTTTGTTACTTACTTCCTTGATGTTTTTATATTTTTAGATTACAAAAAATTATATCTACTATCCATACTTCACTTTTATCACCATCTCTTCGCCGAACTAGTGCACCTATATAATTTACCATTGTATTGGGTGTGTTGGGGACACAAGAGATTTCTTGTATTTGGTTGCAGGGTTGTTTGAGAGATACCATCTTCAACCTATGCCTCCCACGGATTGATAAACCTTAGGTCATCCACTTGAGGGAAAATTGCTACTGTCCTACAAAACTCTGCGCTTGGAGGCCCAACACGAGTCTACAAGAATAAGTTGTGTAGTAGACATCAGTGGCATGAACAGCGACGCTTGGAGAGAGCTCTGGGACGGGGTGGCCGGACAACCGTATAGTGCGGTGGTTTTTTAGGGCACTCGAGATCTGATTGCCTATGCGAACCATGTGCGCTGACCCTATTGTGCATTGCATTATGATTGGCCGGAACCCCAGCCACGCGGATCGCGCGTGTGCACCGTAGGATGCACCGCAATTGAACGGCAATCCACATCCCTCTCGTCACACCCATGT
This sequence comes from Elymus sibiricus, assembly GCA_039707655.1. Lineage (NCBI taxonomy): Eukaryota > Viridiplantae > Streptophyta > Magnoliopsida > Poales > Poaceae > Elymus > Elymus sibiricus. The sequence goes on along the minus strand of CM077676.1, from coordinate 191,301,019 downwards.
AGTTGTAGCTGGGATTTGATTTATATGCACTAACTGTCAAGTAAATGCTATAAAGTGCTTAAATATAGCAAACGAGTCCTGAAATGCGCAAAAAAATCAAATCTATCGGCTGATGGTGCTTGCGCACCGTGTAAATACTTTGGATGCGAAACGATGAAGCCACTGTAAATTCAAGTCCAAATTGCCATTTACCATTTTGGAAACGGTGATTCTTCTTGTGAGATGCTCTCGTTTTCATGGAGTTATCGTTACAACTTGTGCCAGAATTTATCATTTTTTTACCACATAATACTGAGGTCATATCATGGCACCATGCCAGGTGTCATGTTTTTCAGGCATGTTTTTCATTTTCTAGAGTTAAAAAATCAATAAATGACACGTTTGTGGTTGACTCTTGCCGCACATATCCTTGAAATATCTCCCCATTCCTTGTAAAATAAATGAAAATTTACTTAATACCACAAGCATGATTTTCCAAACCATTTTTGTGCACTTTTTCATGGACCAATTGTGCGAAATTGAATTATGTGCATTAATGTCTAGAAAATGCACATAATGGCCAAAATATAGTAAATTAGCCCGAAAAAGAGCCAAATTTGAACACGATGCATTTTAGGGTGTATTTTGATCGTACAAAAAACTCGAGGACAAACGACGAAGGAAAATTGGATTCCCCTTCAAACTTGGTGATTTCCCTCTCGAAACCACGAAACTTCCTATGTGATAGTTCAATTTATGAAGAGCGTGTATAACGACATTAGCCGAACCTTCTCAAAAATTTACCACAACATGCTGAGGTCATACCATGGCACCATGCCAGGTATCATGTTTTTCAATTTTCTAGAGTTGAAAAACCAATAAACGACACGTTCATGGTTGAATCTTGCCACACATGTCCTTGAAATCTCTCCCCATTCCTCGTAAAAGGCATGAAAATTTACTAAATACCACAACCATGATTTTCCAAACCGTTATTGTGCACCTTTTCATGGACCGATTATGCGACATTGAATTATGTGCATTAATGCCTAGAAAATGCACATAATGTTCCAAATATAGTAAATTAGCTCGGAAAAGAGCCAAATTTGGACACGGTGCATTCTAGGGGGTACGTTGTGTGATACCTTGGTTTTTGGCAACTTTTTCTTTTCAAAATTTTCTGGTTTTATTTGCAAATTGGTTGGCTTTTGAATCTTTTCAGTTGACTTTGGACTTGGGAAACTTTTGAATTTCTCTCTAAGTGATCCAAAGCCCTCAACATCTTGCCAAAATCTTGTCACACACCTTCTGGATCAAATTCCAATTTTCATTTCTTTCAAAATAATCCATTTTCTTTTTGGGAAAATCTGTCTTCACTATGGGTTGTGAAGCAACCTATAGTTCTGATGATCAAAAAAATCCCAAATTAATATCACACCTTCTTGTCATCATCTACTCCCACAATCTTCAAAACCATTTCATGGTCCAGTATAAAAGTTTGTCCAGAATATTCCATTTATCTTCTGGACAGCACTGGCCCTTTGTGAAGCAACTCATATTTCCTCAACTCAGAAAACTCTCAAATAATTCCCTGAGATACTAGGGGACATATCCTACCACAATATCCAAAAACATCTCCTTGTCCAGTATAAATTTTCAGCAGAAATATTCTGCCAAGTCTCTGCTCATTTCAAACCTCTGTGAAGGAAGTACTAGCTAAAGGTACCTAATTAAGCTGAAATTTTTATGACATCTTGGCATTGCCAAATAACCCCCACACACCAAATTTCAGCTCCAGAAGATCACTCATGTGAGTACAATAACCTCACCATGTTTCTGGACCAGTATGGCATTTGTACATGAACCATGTCCAAACTTTGATGAAAGTTTCTCAAATTTGGCCAGCTAGTAGTCCTTCCAACATAGATCACTCCAGACATCTCAATTGGCTTCCTCTCCAGCTCATCTTCTTTCCAGATCCCTCCTAAGTTTCTGACAGCAAACTGTTGCTGATGCTACACTTCGGCTCAGTGAGTCTCTGGGCAAACTAGTGCCACGAGAGGATTCCAGTATGCAAGGTCGACGCACCAGACACGGCCTGGCAGGCCAGCTTGTGCCGCGTGTGCCTGTGCACGCAGTGACCGCGTGGCCAGCCCTGCCAAAACCGCGCTCTGGGCGCCACCAGGCACGGGTCTCGTCGGAGCGAGACTCCTGCGTGGCTGTACCTTGTCCTCGTTCGCCGACATCGTCTCCGCCGTCCACCTCGCCACTCCAGACTCTCCCCCTCGCCAGAGAAGCTTGCTGGTTCAGTGCACGAGTATCACGCAAAGGCCTTTCTTACTGCGAGTTCGGATATTGGCAGCTACTCCCGCTCTTCCAAGGGCGGAACTGCTTCTACTCCAGAGCTAGTGATCCAGTTTGCTGTGATGGAGGCTCTCACTGACTTGCACTTCCACGAGGTCGAGATGCAGACACATCCAGGTTTCTTTCACTACCCCACCCTGTTGCCTACGACAGGGCGAGTCCTTTTCACACCTGTTGACCCGGCGAGTGATCGTGCTACTGGTGTTTTATCTCGTTATCTGAACACCAGTTACCGTATGATCACTTCACTGGCTGAGGAGCTGACTCATGCCCTATAGACACTTGCAGCTGTTGCGGCAGCACAGTCTCCTCTTCCACCTGCGTTTTCACCTGTGTATACTCCACCCGTTCCACCTTCAGTAGCACCTGAGACTCCTTCTAGCTCGTTCGGACCGCCAGGCTTTTCGTCTGGTAGCCGACGTGAGACCCCGGCAGAATGGGCCTCACTCCTAGCTACTCCAGCTGCTCCGATGCTGCGGCATCGTGCTTCTTCTCCTTCAGAGGGAGAACCTTCTCGTCAGCGTCGCCGTGTTTCCTTTGATCCGGAGGCCGAGATTCACATCATCAGTTCTGATTCCGAGACAGGATCAGACGACGAGGAGTCTTCAGTCCGCTAGTGTCCGTGCCACCCGCGCTACTAGAGTGGAGGCTTGAGTTCCAGTGCATGCATCGTAACATCTCTACATGTGTCAACTGCCGTATGCGCAGTTCTAGCCATGATAACCCCCTACTAGCTTGTCATGTATGATGTTGGGTTGCCTTGTATAATTATGTTGTTCGCTTTATTCTCCCTTTTTATTTGGTTTCCTTTCCTGGTGTCATACTATCGTATTTCCCTTATGGGTGTTGCTCATCGATTTGGTATTTTGCAATGGGAACAAATTTAGGATGAAGAGGTGTAGTAATCAAGGCGGCGATGGAACTCCCGTTCGTCGACCCGCCAGACAAGCAGGACAATCACCAGAAGATTTGCCACCTCCACCACCACAATCACCGACCACTGATCAGATCATGAGAATGTTTGAAGAAAAAAGAAATCAAGATCTCATGGAATTTCTGAAAAGTATGCAGACTATGGTGGGTCAGAATCACAACAATGGGACACACTCTAAATTGTCTGATTTTCAGCGTACCAAGCCACCCAGTTTTGGTCAAGCTGTGGATCCTATGGAAGCTGACGACTAGCTAAGGGCCATGGAAAAGAAGCTGGACATAGCCCGCTGTGATGAGTCAGACAAGGTTCCTTTTGTCTCTCACTACCTGGAAGGACCGGCAGCTATATGGTGGGACAATACAAAAATAATGTGGCCTCCTAGGGAAGATATTTCCTGGGAGAAATTCAAGGAGGTATTCCGCAAGTATCATATTCCTACTGGCATAATGAAGGTGAAGCAGAGGGAATTTCTTGCTCTTACTCAAGGAAATATGTCCGTGGGTGAGTATCTGAACAAGTTTAATAATCTGGCACGGTATTCCACCGATGACGTGTCCACAGAAGAAAGAAAGATAGACCGGTTCCTAGGAGGGCTTAATCATACCCTCCGTTGTCAGCTTTGTATGCTGGATTTTCCTGACTTCCAGACTTTGGTGAACAAGGCTTTCATAGCCGAACGAGAGCATAAGTCAGGATATGACGATCGCAAGTGGAAGTTTGAACCCAAGAAGGACAACCGTGAGCAGTTTGTGCAGAAGCCACGTATCTGGCAACCAGGTCCATCTGAGTACATGCCTGCCTGGAGCAACGGCAATAACAATAATAAGCCAGGCAGCCAGGACAAGACCTTCGGCAAACAGCTAGTGCTGGAGGACTGCCGCCGCAACAACACTTGCTTTACTTGTGGCCAGGGCGGGCATTACTCCAGGCAGTGCCCCACAAGAAACGGGAAGCTACCATCCAACTACAAGCCACAAGTCAACAATGTTGGACGCCGCCCCAATCCTAACTTCTATCGTGGCCAAGTCCATCATATCTCCGCTGAGGAAGCCCGCGAAGCACCAGACGTGGTCCTTGGTATGTTTTCTGTTAACGACATACCCGCAATAATTTTATTTGATTCTGGGGCTTCTCATTCGTTTATTTCGCGGAGTTTTGCCACCATACACAAACTTTCTCCTTCTCTTTTGGACAAAATCATGGTGGTACAATCCCCAGGCTCCATGCTCAAAACAAATGTTATATACAAGGATCTGGAAATCTTGATACATGGAGTTAAGTTTCCAGCTACCCTTGTTGCCATTGAATCCCCTGGACTGGATATAATACCGGGGATGGATTGGTTGACACCACATCAGGTGTGTATCAACTGTGCCACCAGGACAGTGACATTGGTTAACCCGACAGGTCAAACAGTGCAATTCACTGCTAGCAGAATGATGTCAAAGAAGGGAATGGCATTCAAAGACACTGCTACAGATATAAATCTGATTCCAGTAGTCAGTGAATTTCCGGACGTATTTCTGGAAGAACTACCAGGAATGCCTCCTGATCGGGAACTAGAGTTTGCTATTGATGTTGTTCCCGGAACCGCTCCAATTTATAGGAAGTATTACCGCATGCCTTCCCCAGAGCTGGTGGAATTAAAGAAACAGCTGGATGAATTACTACAAAAAGGGTACATTCGTCCAAGCACCTCACCATGGGGATCACCTGTGCTCTTTGTTAAGAAGAATGATGGCAGCCTACGGATGTGCGTGGACTACCGCCAATTGAATGAAGTCACCATTAAAAATAAATATCCGCTTCCCCGTATTGATGATCTGTTCGACCAGTTAAACGGGGCCCGGGTATTTTCTAAGATTGATCTTCGAATGGGGTATCATCAGTTAAAAATCAGGAAAGAGGATATCCCCAAGACAGCCTTCACTACCCGATATGGTCTGTATGAATTTACAGTCATGTCATTCGGGCTGACAAATGCTCTAGCCTACTTCATGAGCATGATGAACAAGGTCTTCATGGACTTCTTGGACAAGTTTGTGGTAGTATTCATCGATGATATTATTATCTATTCCAAAGATGAAGAAGAGCACACGCAACATCTCCGTGCTATCCTGGAAAGACTAAGGACCCATCGCTTGTATGCCAAGTTCAGTAAATGTGAATTTTGGCTAAGAGAGGTGGGCTTTCTGGGACATGTTCTGTCAGAACAGGGTGTGGCCGTCGACCCCAGTAAAGTGTCTGCTGTATTAAACTGGAAGACACCAGCCACGGTAACTGAAGTTCGCAGCTTTCTGGGATTGGCAGGCTACTACCGTCGCTTCATTGAAGGCTTCTCAAAAATAGCCAAGCCATTGACAGAACTGTTGAAAAAGAACCACAAATTTGCCTGGACGGAAGAATGTGATAGCAGTTTCATGGAGTTAAAGACGAGGCTAACTACGACCCCTGTCTTAGTTCTTCCAGACATCCACAAGAGCTTTGATATATATTGCGATGCTTCCAGGCGTGGAATCGGCTGCGTTCTAATGCAAGAAGGAAGGGTTGTAGCATATGCATCCAGACAGCTACGACCCCATGAAGAGAACTATCCCACTCATGATCTGGAATTGGCAGCCATGGTTCATGCATTAAAGATTTGGAGGCATCATCTCATTGGACAGCGATGTGAAATATACACAGACCACAAGAGTCTCAAGTATATTTTCACCCAACCCGACCTTAATCTCAGACAAAGAAGATGGCTTGAACTGGTCAAGGACTATGACATTGGAATTAATTATCATCCGGGAAAAGCCAATGTGGTCGCCGATGCTCTCAGCAGAAAACAAGGCACCATGAATGCACTAACTGAGGGTATCCATCCAAGGCTACAAGAAGAGTTTGCCAAGCTTAATATGGTATTATGCGGCCCAATCAGCCCGGATACATTGGAAATTACTCCAACACTTATGGAAGAAATTAGGACAACTCAAAAATCAGATAAGAGTGTACAGGAGATCAAGGAGAACATTCAGCAAGGGAAGGCAAGTCCTTCCGTGTTGATGACCAGGGCACCTTATGGTTTGAAAACCGAATATGCGTGCCTGATCAAGAAAACTTGCGACAGCAAATACTTAGAGAGGCACATGAATCCACATACTCTATCCATTCGGGAGGAACAAAAATGTACCAGGACTTAAGGGAAACCTTTTGGTGGCCAGGAATGCGAAGGGACATTGCATACTATGTCGCCTGTTGTGATGTCTGCAACAGAGTCAAGTCTAAACACCAGAAACCCGCTGGACTACTGCAACCTTTACAGGTTCCCCAGTGGAAATGGGATGACATATGCATGGACTTCATTGTTGGACTACCCAAGTCAACAAGAGGCCATGATGCTATCTGGGTCATCGTGGATGTACTTACTAAAGTGGCTCACTTTATTCCAGTGAAGACCACCTTCAGAGCCGATCAGCTTGCACAGCTCTACATGTCCCGGATTGTTAGTCTTCATGGAGTACCCAAGTCTATCACATCAGATAGAGGATCCTTGTTCACTTCAGCATTCTGGCTGTGGTTGCACCAAGCCCTGGGAACCGTGCTAAAGCATAGCACGGCATATCACCCACAGATGGATGGGTAGACCGAACGAGTGAACCAGATATTGGAAGATATGCTTCGGTCTTGTGCTCTCACCTATGGACCCAAATGGGAGGATAGTCTACCCTACGCAGAATTCTCTTACAATAACAGTTATCATTCGAGTCTCAAGATGTCACCATTCGAAGCCCTGTATGGACGGAAATGTCGCACTCCTTTAAATTGGTCCCAGACAGGAGACAGCCGTATCTTCGGCATGGATTTGATGCTCGAGGTTGAGAAGCAAGTTAAGGATATTCAGGAACGTCTTCGAGCAGCCAAGTCCCATCAAAAGAGTTACTATGACCCTAAACATCGAGAATTAACTTTTGAGCCTGGAGAGTATGCTTATCTCCGAGTCACCCCCATGAAAGGAATAAAAAGGTTTCATACCCGAGGAAAGCTTGCACCGAGATATATCGGTCCCTTTCCAGTAATTACTAGAAGAGGCAGGGTGGCATATCAGTTAGAGTTACCACTGGAGTTGTCCGACGTTCATGATGTCTTCCACATATCACAATTTAGAAAGTGCATTGCACCTCCGATCAAGCAGGCAGATATGAGTGAGCTAGAGCTGACTAAGGATTTGACCTACGAGGAAAAGCCTGTCAGAATCTTGGACGAAATGGAAAGAACTACCAGGAGTAAGATAATCAAATTTTACAAAGTGTTGTGGGATCATCATACTGAGGAAGAAGCTACCTGGGAAAGAGAGGATTTTCTGAGATCAGCATATCCGCTTTTGTTCCCTGAGCAACCGAATCTCGAGGACGAGATTCATCCAAGGGGGGTAGGTTTGTGACACCCTGGTTTTTGGCAACTTTTTCTTTTCAAAAATTTTCTAGTTTTATTTGCAAATTGGTTGGCTTTTGAATCTTTTCAGTTGACTTTGGACTTGAGAAACTTTTGAATTTCTCTCTAAGTGATCCAAAGCCCTCAACATCTTGCCAAAATCTTGTCACACACCTTCTGGATCAAATTCCAATTTTCATTTCTTTCAAAATAATCCATTTTCTTTTTGGGAAAATCTGTCTTCACTATGGGTTGTGAAGCAGCCTATAGTTCTGATGATCAGAAAAATCCCAAATTAATTCCACACCTTCTTGTCATCTTCTACTCCCACGATCTTCAAAAACATTTCATAGTCCAGTATAAAAGTTTGTCCAGAATATTCCATTTATCTTCTGGACAACACTGGCCATTTGTGAAGCAACCCATATTTCCTCAACTTAGAAAACTCTCAAATAATTCCCTGAGATACTAGGGGACATATCCTACCACAATATCCAAAAACATCTCCTTGTCCAGTATAAATTTACAGCAGAAATATTCTGCCAAGTTTCTGCTCATTTCAAACCTCTGTGAAGGAAGTACTAGCTAAAGGTACCTAATTAAGCTGAAATTTTTATGACATCTTGGCATTGCCAAATAACCCCCACACACCAAATTTCAGCTCCAGAAGATCACTCATGTGAGTACAACAACCTCACCAAGTTTCTGGACCAGTATGGCATTTGTACATGAACCATGTCCAAACTTTGATGAAAGTTTCTCAAATTTGGCCAGCTAGTAGTCCTTCCAACATAGATCACTCCAGACATCTCCATTGGCTTCCTCTCCAGCTCATCTTCTCTCCAGATCCCTCCTAAGTTTCTGACAGCAAACTGTTGCTGATGCTACACTTCGGCTCAGTGAGTCTCTGGGCGAACTAGTGCCACGAGAGGATTCCAGTACGCAAGGTCGACGCACCAGACACGGCCTGGCAGGCCAGCTCGCGCCGCGTGTGCCTGTGCACGCGGTGACCGCGTGGCCAGCCCTGCCAAAACCGCGCTCTGGGCGCCGCCAGGCATGGGTCTCGTCGGAGCGAGACGCCCGCGTGGCCGTACCTTGTCCTCGTTTGCCGACATCGTCTCCGCCGTCCACCTCGCCACTCCAGACTCTTCCCCTCGCCGGAGAAGCTCTCGCCGACCACCACCGAGCACCGCACTATTGCGCCCGTGCGGCCATAGTGGGGTGAGCTGGCTGGCTTCTTCCTCGCGGCTCGTTGTCTCGCGCATTAACTCACCTGCCCTCCTTCGTCACCTCGCCACACTCCACGATGGCCAGCTCGCCGTCCTGCTCGCGCCAGCTCATCCACGGAGGCTTGCGGCTCGGCCACCCTCAACCCCACCTATAAATAGCCATGGCCAGCCCTCCCCAGCTCCTCATCGCTCCTCACCACCTCTCAATCGAGCTCTGCTCGCCGCGCCAAGGCCGAGAGGCCCTCTGGCCTCGTAGCTCGCCGGAGTTCCGCCGCCGATCCCCACTCCGCCACAGCCCATTCCACTCCACCCCAGCCTCACCCGACTCCACCCACGAGCTCAGCAAGTTCCCCTGGCCCTGCCTGACCTCTTGCCTAGCCGAAGCTCTGCCAGATTCGCCGTCACCGACGACCCCCGAAACCCGCCGCCGCCGAAGAGGAAGGGAACGACGCCGTCAGGCTGTCTCCGGAGACACCACTGGTACATGGAGGACCGCCGTCGTGTGGCCGATCCATCTCCGCCATTTCCCGACCTCGCCGCCATCGCTATCGCCGGCAATCGCCGTCGGTGAGCCGCCCTTCTTCTGTTCCTTTCTTTTTCTTTTTAAATCTGACAGCGGGGCCCACTCGTCAGTGACTCAAGACCGCGCCCGAAGCGGTATAAGTGGAGGCGCATTCCCAGTTTACGCCATCGACGTGGCTCGCTGTGGGATTTTCTAATTTCTGTTTAAATCCAACTTTGACTGTCCATAGCTTTTTATCCACAAGTCCAAATCAATTGATTCTTTTTGCATTATTTTTGTCTTGAGCCCCTCTATTTTCTGGTAAATTTTGGTATTTTTCTCATATGTACATAATTTCTGGTGAACAGAAATGTATTATGTGACATTTTCTTTTGCTATTTTAAAATATTTTCAGAAGGAAATCCTTTTGATTTTGAAGACCAGGAGTTTGTGGACAACCCAACTGAGCAAGGCAAGCCACATCATCCATTACATGAAGCATTTCAATAGTATTGGTTTATTAATTGAATTATTTGCATTATTTTAATATGTGATAATTCATAGTAAATTATATTGTTGCATAGCTACTGCCATACTAATTTATTCCTGATAAACATCCTTGCTTGTCATGTAAGTACTAAAACTAAGCTTAATGGTTGATCAAGTGCCACCGACCCGGACTTACCCGTGCAGCCACATCTGCTGGAATGGGACGGCCTTGACTTGGTCTGACCGCGTGCTCTTTTATGGGTACCACCAAAGAGGGAGGGTTATGCGTGCGTGCTACCCTGATCAGGTAGGCGATGATAACCTTGTGAGCTAGTTGAGTTATTTTCCGGCATCCCCGTTTGGGATAGTTTAGTTGGCCACGACGGTGGCAGGTGTCACGGGGTGACACAGGGGCCACCCAGGGCATGACTCCGGGGGAGGATGATTGTCGGTGGTACGGTGGAGGAGTCACGAGTTAGGCAAGTTTCGTTGGAGCAGCACCGGTCCACCCGGAAGGGAAGTGTACCGAGGTACGGGATAAGGAGCTCCATGGTGTGGGAAAAGTGCGCAACCTCTGCAGAGTGTAAGAATCTATTCGAATATCCGCGTCCACGGTATTGGACACAGTCCGCACTAGGTCACACTGAGTGGTTAACCGTAATAATAATAATGATGGAAGAACTTGTCTTATGTTCGGAAGTGCTCAGTGGATCACGAGTATTCCGAGGGTTGTGGTACAACCCAGAAGAGAGTAAGTTGATATTCGGTAACAGGAAGTAAGCAACTTAAGCACTTAACATGATCATTGCCATGCTGTTGTTTGCTGCATTGTTTTGGTTGCTGTGAGCTTGCGAGTACATTCCAAGTACTCACCTGGCGTGTCATGCCAGATGCAGGAGAAGCCGAGAACGGAGGTCCCGATGGTTCGTGCTACGCTAACAAGGCCGTGTTCCAGCAGTGTCCCTATGGGATGGAGAGTTTCACCCGTTGTTCCGCTACGCCGTAGAATCACCTAGTAGTACTGAGGCCTTGCTATGTTCCATAAATAATGTAGATATTGTCATAGCACGTGTAGTGCTTCTGGCCTCCCTACCCGATGAAATTTCCCGAGCTTGTACTTGTACAATATTAATAAAGATCAGTTCTGTTCTGTTCCAAGTTGTTGTGTGTTTCCAGAAGACATGATCTTTGGGTTGGAAACACTGGGTGAACCGGTCCTCTGAGCCGGGGTGCCACACGTTGATCATAGAAAAAACTCAAGGACAAACGACGAAGGGTATTTGGATTCCCCTTCAAACTTGGTGATTTCCCTCTCGAAACCACGAAACTTCCTGGGTGATGGTTCGATTCATGATGAGCATGTATAATGACATTAGCCAAACCTTCTCAAAAAATTACCATGGCATGCTGAGGTCATAGCATGGCACCATGCCCGGTATCTTGATTTTGAGGCATGTTTTTCAGTTTTCTAGAGTTGAAAAACCAATAAACGACACGTTTGTGGTTGACTCTTGGCACACATATCATTGAAATCTCTCCCCATTCCCTTGTAAAAGTCATGGAAATTTACTAAATACCACAAGCTTGATTTTTCAAACCGTTATTGTGCACCTTTTCATGCACCAATTGTGCCAATTTGAATTATGTGCATAAATGCCTAGAAAATGCACATAATGGCCCGAATATAGTAAATGAGCCCGGAGAAGTACCAAATTTGAACAAGGTGCATTCTAGGGTGTACGTGAATCGTAGCAAAAAACAAGGACAATCGATGCTAGAAATTTGGATTCCCTTCCAATCCTGGTGATTTATTATCACACACGATTCATTTTCGTTGCCTATGAGAACCGTGTGCGCTGACCCTATTGTGTGTTGTGTTCTGATTGGCCGAAACCCCAGCCACGCGGATCGCGCGTGTGCACCGTAGGATGCACCGCAATCGAACGGCAATCCACATACCTCTCGTCACTCCCATGTAGCTATAGCTGGGATTTGATTTATATGCGCTAAATGTCAGGTAAATGCTATAAAATGCTTAAATATAGCAAACAAGTCCTGAAATGCGCAAAATAATAATCAAATCTAGCGGCTGATGGTGCTTGTGCACCGTGTAAATAGTTTGGACGGAAATGATGAAGTCACCGTAAATTCAAGTCCAAATTGTCATTTACCATTTTGGAAACGGTGATTCTTCTTGTGAGATGCTCTCGTTTTCAAGGAGTTCTCGTTACAACTTGTGCCAGAATTTACCATTTTTTTACCACATAATACCGAGGTCATATCATCGCACCATGCTAGGTGTCATGTTTTTCAGGCACGTTTTTTGTTTTCTAGAGTTAAAAAACCAATAAACATCACATTTGTGGTTGACTCTTGCCGCACATATCCTTGAAATATCTCCCCATTCCTCATAAAAGGCATGAAAATTTACTAAATACCACAAGCATGATTTTCCTAACCGTTTTGTCACTTTTTCATGGACCGATTGTGCGAAATTGAATTATGTGCATTAATGCCTAGAAAATGCACATAATGGCCCAAATATAGTAAATTAGCCTGGAAAAAGAGCCAAATTTGAACACGGTGCATTTTAGGGTGTATGTTGATCGTAGAAAATAACTAAAGGATAAACGATGAAGGAAAATTGGATTCCCCTTCAAACTTGGTGATTTCCCTCTCGAAACCATGAAACTTCCTCTGCGATGGTTCGATTTATGAAGAGCGTGTATAACGACATTAGCTGAACCTTCTCAAAAATTTACCACAGCATGCTGAGGTCATAATCATGGCACCATGCCAGGTGTCATGTTTTCTAGGCACGTTTTTCATTTTCTTAGAGTTGAAAAACCAATAAACGACACGTTTGTGGTTGACTCTTGCCACACATGTCCTTAAAATCTCTGCCCATTCCTCATAAAAAGCATGAAAATTTACTAAATACCACAAGCATGATTTTCCAAACCGTTTTTGTGCATTTTTTCATGGACCGGTTGTGCGAAATTGAATTATGTGCATTAATGTCTAGAAAATGCACACAATGGCCCAAATATAGTAAATTAGCCCAGAAAAGATCCAAATTTGAACCCGGTGCATTCTAGGGGGTATGTTGATCGTAGAAAAAAACTCAAGGACAAACGACGAAGGATATTTGGATTCCCCTTCAAACTTGGTGATTTCCCTCTTGAAACCATGAAACTTCCTGGGTGATGGTTCGATTTATGAAGAGCGTGTATAACGACATTAGCCAAACCTTCTCAAAAAATTACCACAGCATGCTGAGGTCATACCATGGCACCATGCCAGGTATCTTGTTTTTGAGGCATGTTTTTCATTTTTCTAGAGTTGAAAAACAATAAACGTCACGTTTGTGGTTGACTCTTTCCACACATATCATTGAAATCTCTCCCCATTCCCTTGTAAATGGCATGGAAATTTACTAAATACCACAATCTTGATTTTTTAGACCATTAGTGTGCACCTTTTCATGCATCGATTGTGCGAATATGAATTATGTGCATAAATGCCTAGAAAATGCAAATAATGGCCCAAATACGGTAAATGAGCCCGGAAAGGTGCCAAATTTGAACAAGGTGCATTCTAGGGTGTATGTTGACCATAAAAAAACTCAAGGACGAATGTCCAAGGATATTTGGATTCCTTTCCAATCTTGGTAACATCAATCACACACAGGTTGTGTTTACGAAACGTTGCCTCCGCAGCACATTATTTTGGCGCAGAAAACCCTCACCAACACGTCAAAAAAGAAAACCCTCCCCCTCCCCCCTTCGTCCTCACTCCTCACTCGCACTGCACTCCTCCGCAACTCTGCATGTCAACATTTATCGCCGCGGCCACCCCTTAGACTATAGCCGGCAGGCTTCGGCCGCGCGCCAAATGGCACAGGATTTTGCCTCTGTCGCTTGCCGCCGCCTATCTGCGTCGACGTCATCGTTGCTAGTTCTCGATAGGTCCGCCCAAATATTTGATCTCTACGGCGCCCCTCGCAGCCGGCTACCGCCAACAAACGCCACCGCATTTTGTTTCTTCCCCTCGCCGACGCCTATCGGCACCGACTTTCTCGACTCTGGTCGATTGGGGTCTTCTGCGGTATTTTCCGCGGGCTTGGGCCAGGGTTTATTTTTCTCTCTCATGGAGAACAAGGTAATTAATTTAGAAAAATATTCACTCATCTCTTATCGCAGTCCGTCTGTCCCTGTTAATCACCCGGCGGAAAGGATTCATTTTTCTTATAGCTGATTCGAGGGTTTTCATTCAAGTGTCCACAGTGCAAGCACAAATCAGGCTTGTGTGGTCGCGGCCAGTCGGACAAGAAGTTCTATCTCATCATACCAGATGACTTCAGGGAGCGCACGGTATGTTCAATCTCATCCTACCACGGTTGGCATGGCCCAATTTTATGAACATATACCATATATTGCTATATTTGGATAAAAGGTGTGACATGCACCATAGACGTCAAAGAGGATTTTTTCTAAATTAGGCAAATTAATGATGTATTGTTCCCTTCAAAAAAATGATGTATTGTTCTTTCAGTTACTCTCATATTTGCGTGAAATCTTGGTTACATTATCTGCTTAATTATATATTTTTGTACTTTGCTTTCAGCTATTGTTCTGTTCTCTCAATTATTCCCATATTTGCATGTAACGATCTTAATTTTCATTTCCCGCAGTACATCCCTTGCTTTACAAGAACACGTGTACAAGGAAATCTTGGCTCCATGGATGTCATATTGACCACGCAACATTGATTTACAATGATAGTTAGGGTAAACGTTGATAAAGATGGTCACTCCTATTTTGATGCGGACCTTTGGAGAAATTTTCTAAGTTTTATGAACTGAAAGCTGGCAATAAAATTCTAGTGCGTGCACCATAGTCTGGTCAAATAAACATGGATGTTTACTTCCCCAGCATCATCAGCCGACCACAGTCTGATCGAGGTTAGTGTTCTTTCAACTTTCTCCATGTCGGCATATTACTTATTAGCAAAATTAAAGTAATTGTTCTAACTAAATGATCACTATTTGAGCAACCAATTGGGATTTCATTTTCTGACTCTGTTCCTAGCCAGTAACAACTTCCAATTACCAATTTATGCCCATTATTCTTCTGCCATGTTCTGACTAAATAATCCCTTTCAACCTTTTAAGCAAGATATGTTGGATGCATAGTTAACAAACTGTATGTTACTCGACATACCAAATTTCACTGGAAAGACTTGGAGCATGTCATAAATTTTTTTGGTAATCTGAAAGACCTAGCACAGCGTATGAACGCTGGATTTGGGATGGGAATAAATCTACCACTGGTGCACACATTGAACAAGACCAATTGTGTGAACAAATGCTGGTACAAAGTCTTATTTGTATGTTGTTGTTCATAAACTATATATAGCTTCAACGATATGTTACAATTGGTTTTTATTCTTCATTGCAACAAAAATTGCCCGCTGCAGCTGTTCCTGAATTGATTTCCCGGCGTGGTCGAATTACACTTGTGCCTGCTAAGAACGCCAAAGTGATTGCAAGGTACTGCATTTCCCGCACAAATGGAACCATTCAAATTAATAGGTTCTCGGTTGTCCTGGCAATGCATCCAGATTTGAAAATCGGATACACTATTATACTCATGCTCTACGAAGGCACGGGAGGGAACTTCCTTTTCATTGACGAGATGCCGAGTCGCCGTGATCAAGCTGCTTCCAGCGGATAGTTGTGGTTGTTGGCCCTCTGCTTCTTAAAATGTGCTACTTGTTACTATCTTAAGTATGTAGATATGGACCATATGGTTGTCAAAATTGTTCAGGTCGGAATTTTCATGGAAAGTACTAGTATCACCTTTTGTTGAATAGTGTCACCACTATATGTTACTCATCAAATGTTGTTTTCCAGGTTCTTAAATTTTCATGGAAAGTATTACTATCGCACACAGTTCATTCAGTTTAAGCACGTGCCTGGTAGAGTAGAGGATGTCCATGTTTTCAAAGTGGCGACCAGCGCCGATGTCCAAAAGGCATTTGCATATTGATTGTCCATATTGCAAAATGAGATAATATATAGATAGGCCAGCCCATACAATTGACATATTTGACATGCATGAACAAATCAATCGAGCATATATATGCTCAAATTGTTCCAATTCCTAGTTCGGGGAGTAATTTACAAACCATTAGCTCCCTAATTTACATCAATATAATGAACCGTGCACGCACAGAAGAGCTACTGCCCCTGACGCGGACCCAGCATGCACAGCTGCCATCGTCCATCGTCGTGTCGATCCTAGGCTCAGGAGGAGAGGAGGTCGCCAAGTCGATGACCTACACCTTGATCGATCGAGGCTAGGGCAACCTCGACATCGGTGATCGCCGGAACTGCCTCGGGCGCAGCTCTCACCAGGGCTGTCGCGACCGCCGGGTCTGCGTACATCGTCCTGGCTGCCGACGAGACGACGTTGGCTCTCGCCAGGGCTGCCGTCACGGCCCCCTGGCCTACCCCGGCAATGTCCGGCGCTGCGCCCTCCTCCATCTGGGACATAAGCCTGCACCTCGTGCGGCGGCCATCACTGCCGCAGTTGTCCTTGCGTCGTCGCGTTTCCTGCTCCGCCGCCCGCACCATCCGACGCACTCTGCGCCGAGCCCGCAGTATTGCCCGCTGGCGATCCCTAGCCGCTTTCAGGACGACCCTGGCTAACCTGGTGGCTTGCTCGTACCGCGTTTCCTGCCTCCTCTGGCTGTCGTCGGGAGAGGCGGCGGCATGGCCGTCGACCGCAAAGCCGACCATCGCGCCGGCAGCCTCGATTCCGCTGTCGCCCAACTCCATCCCGTCGTCGGCTGTTAGGGCCGGGTATGCCGGTATATGTGTGGGAAACTAGCTAGCAAGGGGATCAGTAGTGAGTCGCCGCCGCCGGCCATTGTTGTGGTTATTTATAGCTAGCAGCTGGCTAGGGGATTGGGGATTTTACAATTTACCCCTGTGGCTGGCGCTTGCGTGGGATTCCTTTGCTGGAGCGCGGGAAGACTAAGTGGAGCACACAATTCCCAGCACACAACCGTATGCGGTGTCACGTGTTATCACACACGTGTTAACATAAGGAAATGTACGAGTAACTTACAAATCATCACACACGAGTACTCGCACCACGCACCGTGTGCGATGTTCCTAGCCATCGCAAACAACTCGTTTGCATTTTCAAAGGTTTTTCTACACACATAATCGCACATGAAATAATTGTAGCAACTGTCTGCAACGGTTAGGGACACAATAAATATACTCTCTTCGCTCTCTATCGTCTCTTTCCTCTCGCAGCCCTCAAATCTGGCCTTCTTTTCCCCTGTGTCCTCGCCTCCTCAAAATCCTCCACATTACACATGTCCTCAACAACTAGAACCACCCTCTCCATCGTGGAAGGCACGGGGGTGACACAGCTCATACGCGCGCAGGAACCCGTGGCGGCGGCGGCGGCGGTAAGCGCGGATGAGGGTGTGGCAGGCTTGGCGGCAAGCGCGAAAGAGTTGACGGCTACAGCAGATCTGGTGGGGGCACGCGTGGTTCTGTACGCGGAATGCGCGGTTGAGTATGCAGCCAGTGCGGCACGCGCTGATGAGGCCGCCATTGCCTTGGCGGCACGCACGGATTTGGCGGTGGTAAGGGCGGCATCCTCGTTAGAGTCTGCTACAGCTCTAGCAGCACGCGCAGATGTCGTGGGAAATGACTATCTATGGGACCGAACCGGTCCCTTTGCGATTCAGCTCAGGGGACGTGCACGGGACAAAGAGCAGGTCTTTAGTAAGTGCAAGAACACACGGGGGATTTATCCAGGTTCGGGACGCTATGAGCGTAAAACCCTACTCCTGCTCTGTGGTTGATCGAATATTAACTCTGGTTACAGGAGCGCAGTTTTCCGGCAAGGTGCTCGGGAAAATGCAGCTACGGCGTGTAATTGAACTGGGTGTCGACCGTTCTTCCTATAGCCGTGGGCCTCCTTTTATAGGCCAAGGGGTTACCACAATGGCTAATACGGTCATTTACATGGTGTGAACAGTGACTTGCACCGTCATCACGTTTATCTTCCAACAGGGTAAGACAAACGCATTTAATGCACCGTTTAGGTGCTACACTGGGGAGGCGAGGCCTTGGGCAAAAGATCTGTACCACCGGTCCTGGCGCCCTCCTGTAATCTCGACACGTCCCGGGGACGGGTGTCATTAAAGTTAATCTCGGCGTGGCGTGCTGACACGTGCCTTGGCTGGCCATGTTGACTGCCTGCCCGCTCGACACCTAGCCCACGAGCCTATCTGGTCGTTGGTGAGGTGGAGCGGTAACGGGACAGAACAAACCTGCTGGCACGGAGCTTGCCGGGCCTTGCTTGCCGGCAAGGGAGCTTGCAGGCAACCATAACCTTGGTCTTCACCTTGCCGGGGCGAAGCTTGCTGGCAAGAACAGCATCGATCTCCAGTACTAGAATAGTACTTCTCGATGACCTGCCTTGAGGTCTTCTTCACAGTCTTGGTGTTGAGTCTTGGGTCGTAGTTATCCCCTGTCAAGCCCTTGCCGGAAGGGAGGTTAAAACTGCCTGTGCACAAGTCTGGGTACGAGGGCACCCATGTCTTAGTACACCGACAGGAGCCCCTGGGCCTGGGCCACGCGCGCATGCGAGGCATCGTTGGGCTAGGCCCAAACAGTGCACAGGCAGCGCGTGGCAGAGGATAACTATCATAATCTTCTCTTTTACCGCACCCGCCCACGATGCGCATTAAATGCAGGCATGGGAGAGGTGGAGCGGAACGATGGCAGGAGGTGGAGCGTCTAAAAAGCGTAGCCACGTAGGACGAAAAAGAGCCAGCCCTCGTGCTTTCCCCATAAAAAGGAAAAATGTGGAGGGCGCTGCTCATTTCGCCTGACTTCTCGCATCTCCTTCCTCGATTTCTGCCATTAAGGGAGGCGAGGCGGCAGGGAGAGTAATCCCCCTAGGGCGCTATAAGAGAGGGCGGGGGGTGGCAATCTTCCCCACCCATCTTCTGCCTTTGCCATTTTCCTTCTCCAACCTTTCATTCATCCTTGCTTTCCTTGAGGTCTACCGCTGCAATGGCGAGGGGTGGAGGTCGAGCCCACGCATCTGCTTCCGCCTCGAGGGTCCCCTCTCGGGGCCGAACACGTTCCTCGGTGGTCGTCGTGAGCGCTAGCCCTAGCGCCCACAGCAGTGCCGCCTCCCACGGCCGCGGAGGGCATGGTTCCCATGGACGAGGCGGGCATGGCGGATGTGGCGGGGCGGCTGCCCTTCCCCCTCAGGCGGAAGCCCGCACAACGGTGGCGGCGCAGGAGTCCCACATGGTGGTGGCAGCGCACGAGTTTGTCGTGGGGTTCCGCTGCCGGCTTCGCGGTTGGCTCCGGCTCCCGGGTCCATTTATGAGGGTGATGGAGAGCAGCAGGCCCTCGAGCCTGTGGCTACAGGCGGATGGCTGCTGCAACGGCCCCTCCTGGGTGGTGGCAGAGTTCTCCACCGCCGGCTCTCTATTCCTGACGTGGGGGTGGAAGACGTTCGCCCGCTCCCGTGGTCTAGGGCAGGGGCAGCTTCTCCAGTTTAGGTACGACGGAGCTGCCACACTCTTCGTGAAGTTCTTCGGGGTCTTCGGCGGCCACATCAAATGCTACGAGGAAAGTGAGAGCAGCAACGGCACCGACTCCACCAGCGAGAGCGAGAGCGATGAAAGCTCCTCGCATATCAAGAGCGAAGGCGACGACTCCGACTAGGCGCATAGTATTGCCCCAGCTGAATCTTGAAGATGAGCCGTGCTCCGCCTAGGCTCCTTTGTTTAGCTCCTGTATCAAAACCAATGTAGCCCCGTAGGGGCATGGAAGATAACTTTTGCATCTAAATGTTTAACAGTTGCTATAGTTCGTACTTTGAATGGACGTATGCATGTTGTTCTCTTTATCTCATTCTGTCCTTGCATGATTTTCATACCCTACGCTTGCTGGAGACTTGCCGGTGTGCACACCCTTACCGCAAGTACCCGAGGAACAAGTCCTCAGCAGCTTGCCGGAAGTGCCGCTGCCGGCAAGATCGCGCTTGCCGATCACAATGCAGCTACTTAGGTTGCCGAGCGGACTCGAAGCAAAGTAAGAGCGCAGTCGATTATAACAAGGTTCCTTAGTGCGCAGGTTTCTCATACAAAGGCCAAAATCGTTCAAGGAGAGCCACAACTACAACTAAGAATTTATTTCAAAGTTTTGCAACTTAGCTCATTCCTTGTTGTACTTCTTGCCATAGGGCGATATCTTGAACGCGTCCTTTGGTATCCATGACCGTCACTCCCCCCAGGAAGCTTGTACGCGAGGAATCCTTCCTTCCTTTAGGAAAAAGAAAGAAGAGAAAAGAGGAGACTGGAACCTTGACGGTTCGTTAACCACCTTATGCAAGGCAAAGACTGTAACACAAGACTACATGCAACACATAAATAAATATGCATTTGGACAAATAGTTGTGAAACACTTAGTTTTATTTATTGTGCACGAGATCTGCGCCCGGCTTTGTACAAAGGTTTACATGCCTTGACGGCAAACTTGTACAAAATAGGTTGCCGGGAAGCCCGGCAACCGCGCCTTACGAGTAGAACTTATGAAGATGCTCAATATTCCATGAGTTAAGTACTGGAGTGCCATCTTCGGTCTCTAGGCGGACTGCGCCGGGCCTAGAGACTCGTACTACCCGGTAAGGGCCCTCCCACTTCGGCGTCAACTTGTTTTTACCCTTCGTGGATTAAATCCGACGAAGAACAAGGTCGCCTTCCTCAAGGTTCCTGGCATTCACTTTGCGGCTATGGTAGTGGCGCAAAGCTTGCTAGTATCGTGCATCATGGACAGCAGCCCGAAAATGATCTTTCTCAAGGAGCGTGGCATCGTCATGTCGCAGCTCATCTTGGTCCTCCTCATCGAAGGCCAAGACTCGAGGTGAGCCGTATTTGAGTTCTGTGGGGAGTACCGCTTCTGCACCATACACAAGGGAGAAGGGTGCCTGGCCAGTGGCTCGATTTGGTGTCGTTCTGATTGACCAAAGAACCGCCGGCAATTCTTCCACCCAGAGCCTTCCACACTGGTGCAGCTTGTCAAAAGTCCTAGCCTTTAGACCACGCAACACCTCTGCATTTGCCCTCTCTACTTGCCCATTGCTTCTTGGGTGAGCAACGAAGGCATAACAGATCTTATTTCCAAGTTCCTGGCAATATGTTGTGAAGGCGCGGCTCGTGAATTGGGTGCCATTGTCGGTAATGATCCTGTTGGGTACACCAAAACGGGCAACCAATCCTTTGAGGAACTTGATAGCTGACTGTGCCGTCACCTTTCTCACTGGCTCTACTTCAGGCCACTTTGTAAACTTGTCGATTGCAACGTACAAGAATTCAAAGCCCCCGGTAGCACGGGGGAAGGGGCTGACGATGTCGAGCCCCCAGACCGAGAAGGGCCAAGAAAGAGGGATGGTTTGGGGGGCTTGAGCTGGTTGGTGGATGTCCTTGGAGTGGAACTGGCATGCTTCGCACCTGATAACCACCACCAAGGTGTCTTGAAGGGCTATCGGCCAGTAGAATCCTTGATGGAACGCCTTGCCGACAAGTGCGTGTGACCCAATATGAGATCCGCACATGCCTTGATGTATCTCTTCCAACAACCTTTGTCCATCTTCCCGGGAGATGCATTTCAATTTTACCTCGTTAGGTCTCTTCATGTACAAGGTGTTGTCAATAAACTTATACATCCTTGATTGACGGGCCACTCTTTCTGCATCTTCTTGCTCATCGGGAAGGTCTCCTGTCTGGAGGAATTGGACAATCGGCTGCGCCCATGCCGGAGCTTGTGGCTCGACCACAAGGACTAAAGGCATTTCTTCCTCTACGGGAGCACTTGCTTCGACGGCAAGGACCTGGCTTGCCGGATGCTGCGGCTCACCGACAAAGGGCGGCTTGTCAGTGGTATCTGCTTTCTTGGTGGCTACGGGTAGCTCTGCCGGAAAGTAACCATCAACATCTTGTTTTCTTTTCTTCGCCAGCTTCGATGGTGTAACAGATGGCTGAGTTAGTTGGAGCACAAAAGTCCCTGGTTCCACAAGCATCTTTTGGGCGGCAAGCTTTGACAGGTCATCGGCAATCTCATTCCGGGCACGAGGAACGTGCTTTTCTTGCAGACCATCAAAGTGCTCTTCCAACTTTCTCACTTCATCAACATATGCCTCCATCAAAGGGCTTTGGTAATCCTTGTTAAACCTGCCTCACCACAAGCTGTGAGTCACCTCTGATAATTAGTTTTCGGATACCGAGGTCGATTACAATGTGCAGACCGGCAAGCAAACCCTCGTACTCAGCAGTGTTGTTGGTGGCCTGCTTCCTGGGGAAGTGCATCTGGACCACGTACTTGAGGTGCTCTCCGGTGGGTGTGATAAGCAGCACACCAGCACCGGCGCCTTTCAGCGTGAAAGCACCGTCAAAGTACATGACCCAATCGTCAACTGTTTCCTTGCCGGAGAGAGAGGTCTCTGGTTTTTCTCCATCTGGTGTTGGAGTCCATTCTACAATTAATTCCGCCAAGGCTCTACTCTGGATCATCAAGGTGCTCTCGAATTTCAGATCAAAACTTGATAACTCTAGTGCCCACTCCACAATCCTTCCAGTTGCCTCTGGATTTCTCAAGATGCGTTGCAACGGAAAGAGGGTGACAACGGTGAGTGGGTGTGCTTGAAAATAATGGCGCAGCTTCCTTGAGCCCATGAGAAGGCCAAAAAGCAACTTTTGCACACCAGAGTACCTTGACCTAGCCCCTTGCAGGAGGGAGCTGACAAAGTAGACTGGGCGCTGCACCATCTTGTTCTTCACAACTTGCCGATCCGGTTGGCTGGCTTGCATAATCTTTGTCTTGTCAGCACCTGACCTTGCCAGAGAATATTCCGGCTCATCGAGTCGTGGCTCTGCGGTTGCTACCTCTTCCTCATCGGCCTCTCTTTCAGCCACAAGTGCAGCACTAACCACTTGATTCGTTGCCGCTAAATATAGCAGCAACGTCTCTTGCGGCCTAGGCGCGACTAGGACTGGCGAAGAGGACATGTACTCCTTCAAATCTTGGAGTGCGGCCTCCGCTTCCGGAGTCTAGTTTACTGGACCTGCCTTTTTCAATATCTTGAAAAACGGCAAGGCGCGCTCTGCTGATTTGGAGATGAACCTGCTGAGGGCGGCAATGTAGCCGACAAGGCGCCTGACATCCTTGACGCATCTTGGTGCTTCCATCTGCCCAATTGCTCTGATCTTGTCGGGGTTGGCTTCAATCCCCCTCTGAGACACTAAGAAACCAAGAAGCTTGCCGGATGGAACACCGAACACACACTTCTCGGGATTGAGCTTCAAGTTAAGCTTGCGCAAGTTGGCAAAAGTTTCCTCGAGATCCTGGATCAATGTTGACTTGTCTCTGGTTTTGACCACAATGTCATCCATATAAGCTTCCACATTTTTGTGTAGCTGTGGCTCAAAACCAATCTGGACCGCTCTGGCAAAGGTCGCTCTGGCACTCTTCAGTCCGAAAGGCATACGCAAAAAATAGTATGTGCCACATGGAGTGATGAATGCGGTCTTCTCCTCATCTTCCTTGGCCATAAAAATCTGATGATAACCAGAATAGGCGTTAAGGAAAGAGAGTAGGTCACAGCCGGCAGTGGAGTCTACAATCTGGTCAATGCGCGGCAAAGGGAAAGGGTCCTTGGGACAGGCTTTATTTATATTGGTGAAGTCGATACAAAGCCTCCACTTCCCGTTCACCTTGTGCACCACCACCGGATTGGCTAACCACGTAGGGTGTAGCACTCCTCTAACCAGGCCTGCTGCTTCTAACTTCTTAATCTCCTCGGCAATGAACTCTTGCCGCTCCAAGGCTTGCTTCCTGATTTCTGCTTGACGGGCCTTGCATGAGGGCAGACAACAAGGTGGTGCTCAATTACCTCCCTAGGAACACCGGGGATGTCAGATGCTTGCCAAGCAAATACATCGACATTCGCCCGTAGGAAGGCAACCGCCTTCCTGCTCGTCACTGAGAGTGGCACTTATAGAGAAAGTGCCGCTCATCCCACCTTCTTTCGCAGAGACTCGCCTGGTCGCTAGCGCAGAGGCCTTGGCTCTCTTGCTCTTGCCGATAGAGCTCTCTGGTACGTCCTTGACAGGCATGCTGCACTCTGAAGTGCGCTTCCCGGAGTCCTTCCCAGAGGTCTTGCCGGTCGTCTTTTTCTTTCCTTCCCCGGGAGCTTTGACAGCAGGGGCAAGCGCCTCAATGGCAGCTGCTGCCGCCGCCTCCCGGTAGAGCTTGTCGGTACAGATGATTGCATCCTTGTGGTTTGACTTGAGGGTGAGGACCCCCATCGGCCCCGGCATCTTGATGACGTTGTATGCGTAGTGCGACACGGCCATAAACTTTGCCAGGGCTGGGCGGCCCAGAATCCCATTGTACGGCAGTGGCATCTTGACAACGTCGAAGGTAATCTTCTCCGTTCGATAGTTGAGCTCGCCGCCGAACGTGACCGGCAACGTGACTTGGCCCTTCGGCTTGTTCCTCCCTGGACTGATCCCTTGGAAACTGCCTGTTTCCTCGAGATCCTTGTCGGGGATCTGCAGCCTCTTGATCACATCTGGGGAGATCAAGTTCAAGCCAGCCCCACCGTCAACCAGCACCTTTGTCACCTTGAGGTTGCGAATTGTTGGCGAGAGCAACAACGGCAAACACCCGACCGTAGTGGTGCGATCAGGGTGGTCCTCGGCGTCAAAGATGATGGGCAAGTGTGACCACTTGAGTGGCTTCTGTGCCTCCATCACCGGTTCCGCTGTGTTGACTTCGTGGATCCACTGCTTTAGTTGCTGGTGCGAGGAGTGCAAAGATGTGCCTCCGTCGACACACATGGCATCCACCGCATTTTGGAACTCCTTGCTGGACCCGCCTCCGTCTTCATCACTATCATCCTCTTCTTGTTGGCCCTGAGCAGCCTTCTCTTTTGGCTGCTTGGCCTTGCCACGGTGGCCTCCGCGGCCACCATGGTCTTGCTTGCCGGACCCACCAGCGCCATCTTGGGCCTTCTCCTTGTCACGCTTCTCGTACTCTTGCTTCTGCTTTTCGGCAAGTTGCTCCACTTGCCGGCATTGTTGGAGATCGTGGCCCTTGGTGCGGTGGATCTTGCAGTACGGCCCGCCGGTCTTGCCGGCCTTCTCGCCTGCCGCAGCCTCCCGGCAAGCATCACACCCGGCAACCTCCTTGCCGGGGATGTCTGCCTTTGGCTTCTTAGTGGCGTTGGTGTTGCTTGAGCTCTCGACGGCCAGTACAGTCTTGTTCTTGTGCTTTCTGTTGCGCTTCCTGCTCTTCTTCTGTGGGGTTGATGCGTTGTCATCCTCGGAGTCAACGTCTGCACCCGCATCTTCCCCGGGGAGTCGTCTTCCTTCCTCAGCACGTGCACACCTATCCGCCAAGGCATATAGATAGTTGATGGTCTTGACCAGCTCGACATTCATCTCTGACCGCATCCTGCGATTGCGCACATTCATGTGGAACGTGGCAACAACAGCTGCGGGATGGATGTCGGGGATGTTGTGGTGCACATGGCTGAACCGTTGTATGTACTTGTGGAGGTTCTCTCCATCCCTTTGGGATAACCTGCAAATCGCTGGGCTGACCCGGGAGCTTGTGGCCACCCTGGTAAGCACCAATGAAATGATGGCACAGATCCGCCCAAGAAGCCTCAGGCAGGTTCATCAACCACGACCTGACGTTGGGCCGAAGCGCCAATGGGAAGTAGTTGGCAAGCACTTTCTCGTCCCGTCCCCCGGCAGCCTCCACCGCGATGGTGTAGATGCCGAGGAACTCGGCTGGGTTGAGCGTGCCGTCGTACTTGTCGGGTAGCTCTGGCTTGAAGGCCCGGGTGGACGGCCAGCGAACTTGCCGCAGCTCATGAGTAAACGCTGGGCACCCTACATCATAGGGCAAGTACCCAGCGGCTACCGGAGTGAGCACGTTCACTGCCGGCCTGGCACGATCGTCAGATTGATGACACGCTTCCCGGCGCTGCTCGATCTTCGTGCGGGCGTCTTCATCGCACCACTCGCGGAGCACTTGGCACTGATCTTGGCGGCACCGCGGATCTGACGAAGCCCTGGACAACACGTCATGGTGTCGGGGCCGTATTCCCGGGACACAATGTCCCAGAAATTAACCCCTCATGTCATCACCAGCCCCAAGATCATTGTTACTGGTGGACACGTCCTTGTTATAGATTACCAAGCAATTACAAGAATTGGATACAAGACCATAAAGGTCTAATGATACAACAATGATTTCTAGTGACGGGTGACGGAAGCGACTCGAGGTTCTCCAACGTCGATGGGTCTCCAATCCCACAGGAACAGCTGACCTGGATAACTCCTATCTTGAGTGGCTGCTATCTCCGATCCCTAGGTTGTGGGGTGTGCCTTCGCAGTGCTCTTCTCCTAATCGTGATCTGGCCAAGACAATAGCCAGGGACAAGCCAGTGAGTAGGGTTAGGGCGAGCGAGAGGAGCAGCAGAGGGCAACAGCAGCTCGATGCCAAAGCCTGCACAACGAGCGCTCTGCTCGTGCTCTGGATGTGCATGCTAGGCATTCGACCGAATGCCAGGGTGCCCTAGGTAGCTCTTTTGGTTGTGAATTTGGCAGGGTGGTGCTCTTAGAGGTTCTAGAGATGATGGACATGATTTCTTGGCCAGATTAGCAAGTCGTGTGTGTAGTACAGAAGGATCCAAGATTTCTCTCATGCCCACAGGATGTTTGATGAAATGCTAAGGTGTCCTAGGCATTTTTGTTAGCTATGAAAATTGGCAGGATGAGGTCTCATTAGATGATAGATATGATGGTAAGGTTGGTTTGACAGGAGGAACAAGTTGCCAATGCAAGTTTTGAGAGAATTCAATTCTGACCCAAAACTCTAGGGAATTATTTGGTGGACTTGAGAAATGTTAATGGATCTTATCTTCTGGACTTAAGGGTTTGGTTGGAAGGACTATAAGGTGGAAAAATTTCAGAATTGTTTGAGCAACAGAAAATTGGGTTGTAGTTATAACCTAGGAATGGGACAGAATTGAAAATTGGAAGTTGTGTTCAAATTTTTTAAAAGACCTTGTTGGGTTTTTGCACAAAAATGATCTATAGGCATCACATGCGCCCTCATAATTTTTTGTGGAATTTTAAAAGAATTATTTGAAATAGTTGTAGTGCAACAGAAGCATTTCAAGTATTGAAAATGCTATTAAAAGGATTATTTTGGGCAAATTTTATTATGAAAATATTTCCTACTGCTATTTAAAATATAATTGAAATGATTTAAGAAAACTACCAAAGCCCATAATATTTTACAAAAATTTCTATATGGAGGGAAGAATTTCAGAAAACTAATAACAGAGAAGATTCTGAAATAATAAATGACCTCATATAATTCGAAATTTTATATCTGGCCAAATTTTACTTAAAAAAATATGGTTAAATTTTTGGGGTGTTACACATGGTCGTCTGACCGGCGGGCTGGCCGCTGCGTCGGTGGGGGGTGGCGAGGCGACTGCACCGTCTGCGCGGCGTCTCCGGCAAGGTAGCCGGATGATCCCGCCAACATGGTGGGTGGTCGCTGCGAGGGCCCCACGTCTTGTGTTTTGCCGGGATCGGCAAAACTGATGAGACTCTGAATGGTGGCTCTCCATTCGTCCATCTTGTTTGGGCTTGGCGGAAAGTTCAAAAGTATTTGAACCCGCGCCATGGCCTCGGCCGCCGTGGTCGGCATGGCTGGGAGCACAGAGCGAGGTGTCGCCCGACTCCTGGCAGAGCCAGAAGGAGCTTTGTTACGTTCGTGCCACCGCGGCTCATGCTCGCCAACAGGCGGACGTGGCGGTGGCAGTGGCGCTCCGTGGGCAATCGGAAGTTGCTGCACGGGGATCCCGCCTTGCGGTCGTCTGGAACTGCTAGCAAGGTGGGGGAGCGTGTCATGCCCATCTTGCGATGGCCGTGGCGTACGCCTCCCCACACCGTTGTTGGACGTTGCCGCTTTGTTCTAAGACGTTGTGGCGGCTGGGTTCTGGGCGGCAGCAGTATGAATTATATTACTATGATGACTGCGCTCACCAGAATGTCTTGGAAGTTGACCGGCTGCGACATCGCCGGTCCTGTAGCTAGGCTCAGCATCGTGGCGGGGGTGGTGGGCACCCGCACCACTTGTGCCTCCTGTGCTGCCCGTCCCAACCGTAGCGCCCGCGCCGGCTGCGCCGCCTGTGGCCGCCTGGGGAGGTGGCTTGGATGTGGTAGGAGCCTTCGTGGCTCCACTCTTTCTCTTCGGCGCCATCGACGAAGATGATGAAGTTGGTACTCACACTACCAAAGAACTGATTTGTGACACACACAACCCCTGCCTGGCGCGCCAAAGATGTCGTGGGAAACGACTATCTATGGGACAGAACCGGTCCCTTTGCGATTCGGCTCAGGGGACGTGCACGGGACAAAGAGCAGGTCTTTAGTAAGTGCAAGAACACACGGGGGATTTATCCAGGTTCGGGCCGCTATGAGCATAAAACCCTACTCCTGCTCTATGGTTGATCGAATATTAACTCTGGTTACAGGGAGCGCAGTTTTTCGGCAAGGTGCTCGGGAAAATGCAGCTACGGCGTGTAATTGAACTGGGTGTCGACCGTTCTTCCTAGAGCCGTGGGCCTCCTTTTATAGGCCAAGGGGTTACCACAATGGCTAATACGGTCATTTACAGGGTGTGAATAGTGACTTGCACCGTCATCACGTTTATCTTCCAACGGGGTAAGACAAACGCATTTAATGCACCGTTTAGGTGCTACATTGGGGAGGCGAGGCCTTGGGCAAAAGATCCGTACCACCGGTTCTGGCGCCCTCCTGTAATGTCGACACGTCCCGGGGATGGGTGTCATTAAAGTTAATATCGGCGTGGCGTGCTGACACGTGCCTTGGCTGGCCATGTTGACTGCCTGCCCGCTCGACACCTAGCCCACGAGCCTATCTGGTCGATGGTGAGGTGGAGCGGTAACGGGACAGAACAAACCTGCTGGCACGGAGCTTGCCGGGCCTTGCTTGCCAGCAAGGGAGCTTGCCGGCAACCATAACCTTGGTCTTCACCTTGTCGGGGCAAAGCTTGCCGGCAAGAATAGCGTCGATCTCCAGTACTAGAATAGTACTTCTCGATGACCTGCCTTGAGGTCTTCTTCACGGTCTTGGTGTTGAGTCTTGGGTTGTAGTTATCCCCTGTCAAGCCCTTGCCGGAAGGGAGGCTACAACTGCATGTGCACAAGTCTGGGTACGAGGGCACCCATGTCTTAGTACACCGACAGCAGATGATGCCTTTGCTGTTTACGACCGCTTGGAACATGTCCATCAAGGCAGCGTCGCACGCGCGCGTTTGATCGTGGATGGGATTTTCCCTAAGCTCGGTGCTACTGTGATGGAGCTGGAGCAGAGGAATGGCCGGGCCTATGAAATGTTCAAGGACATGGTCGTCGCTGACCCGCATCTGGATCCTTCCCTCCGAGAGAGGATTTTGCATCAGTGTAGAGAATATTTCAACATCGACGCACCAACAGGCCAGCCCCGCAACAACGCCGATGAGTAGCTATTTACATTTTGCTGTTTTCTAAACATTGTTGATATGTAATGTCGCTATTATGTTGTTAAGTTGATTATGTATGAGTACGAACGATAATTTGTGCAATCATTTTCTGAATCAGGTGCTTATTAGCAGGAATCATCTGTGTTATTGTCAGTCTGTGTTATTGTCGGTCTTCCCACACAATTCTGATTACTGACATGTTTGCCGGGTATCACACACATCTTGTTACGCCGAATCATTTGTGTTCTTCTGGATCATCGCAAACAGTTCATCCGAGTGACCAGTATGCTGGGTATCACACACATCTTGTTACGCCGAACCGTTTGTGTTATTTTTTCTCATCGCAAACAGTTCATACGGGTGACCTGTTTGCCGGGTATCACACACATCTTGTTAAGCCAAATCATTTGTGTTATTTTGGATCATCACAAACAGTTCATCCGAGTGATGTGTATGTCGTCTATCGCACACACCTTGATCTGGCTGACTGTTTCTGTTGTTTTGGCACATTGCAAACAGTTCATTCGAGTGAAATGTATGCCGTCTATCACACACACCTTGATCTGCTGATCGTTTCTATTGTTTTGGCTCATCGCAAACATGTCATATAGATTAACTGTATGCCATGATTCGCACACGCAACTCTTTTCTGAATCGTGCTTGATGGATCCGCCATTGCACACAGTTCATTTTATTGGTGACGGTTTTATTACGATACCGTTTGCGATTAAGGCATCGCACACAATTTGGTCGATTGGTCTCGTATACACGTGTCGCGTTAGGACCATCCGACAGTAGTGACAATATGGCAGAGGTCATCGGCATCTGGAGGTCGAACGTATGTTCCTTGGAAGTTTGCACGAAAAGCATCCTCCAGGTCTTCCCAGTTGCCAATCGAGTTCTCAGGCAGACTGTTAAGCCAATGCCGAGCCGATCCTTTGAGCTTCAGGGGTAAATATTTGATGGCGTGTAGGTCATCACCTCGGGCCATGTGGATGTGCATGAGGAAGACCTCTATGCATACCGCGGGGTTTGTAGTTCCGTCGTACTGTTCGATGTTTATGGGTTTAAACCCCTCGGGAAACTGGTGTTGCATCACCTCATCGGTAAAACACATGGGGTGAGCTGCTCCTCGGACCCATGCTGTGACGTGCCGGGTGTCAGGC
This sequence comes from Elymus sibiricus, assembly GCA_039707655.1. Lineage (NCBI taxonomy): Eukaryota > Viridiplantae > Streptophyta > Magnoliopsida > Poales > Poaceae > Elymus > Elymus sibiricus. The sequence continues at coordinate 191,270,262 of CM077676.1, read as the reverse complement.
ATCAACAATGTCCGATCATATGCGTTGTGACGTGTGCTGCCATACTTGGTTGACCAAGCTTGGCGTCCCGCCTGTTCCGCAGGTAAATGGATCGAGATGGGGCGCCCGGCGCCGATTTCTTCCGTAGGTCGTATGAATTCTGAGGTGTAAGTGCGCCCTTGCCATGATGGTGAGGTACCACGGGGGGATTGGGATACCCTCCCGCCGGTTTATCTTGGCCCCGAGGAGGTCGGTCTTGGTCCCAGTCATGTTTTGACAGTGGGGTGCCCTGGACCTCCTCGTCGAACTCGGGAAGCAGACTCTTCCACGGATAATACTGTTTATTCACTGTGAACCTTCCCTCGAGCTCTTGCTTGGCATTGAGGACCTCGGTCCACTTATTAGTTAGCCTGTCCTGTTCGGCTCGAAGCTTTTGGGATTTTAGCTTCATGCTCTTGGCGGTAGTGAGTAGCTGCCGGCGGAAGGCCTGTAACCGAGGATCATCTAGTGGCTCCTCGGGGATATCGAATTCATCAGGTCCGAGGCTTAAATCTTCCTCAGACTCTAGATAGTAGTCATTGTCTTCGGGGTCGTCATCATCCCTGTTGGTGGTGGCGCCATCCTTCGGACCATTGCCGACGTTATCGGCTGTGTACTGCTCATCGGCGTCGTCCGGAGTGCCGCTGTTATCGGTAACTTCATGGCTAGCACTGCCGTTGCCCGCGCTTTTATTACGGCGTCTCCGGCGTCAGTGCTTGGGGGTTCCTTGTCACCTTCGTCTTCTTTGGGAGTGTCTACCATGTCGACATCGTGGGTGGAGGTAGCCGCCCAATTCCTGGTATAACCGGGTACCAGAGGTGATGCTGTATATGACATATCGTCCACATCTTCTTCCATGTCAATAACCTCCTCGGAGGTGTAGTCCAGCACATCAGTTAGTCCAGGACATCGTGGGGACTAGGTGGGTGGTGGATGGGACAAAAATTTTTGCACCTCCGGATCTAAATCCGATCTGGCTATCGACCAAGGTATGCTCGTCCGAGACCTCAAGATTTTGAATTTGGTCCAACATCTCATTAAAAGCGGTGAGGTCGGCTTCATCTGTGCTTTGACAGTAGGCGGCGCCAGACTAGGCTCGAGTCGAGGTGTTGTAAGATGCCACCTTGGGGTTTCCACCAGAGAGGCTTGACGCCTGATCCAGTGAAGTGAAGCTCAGATCCGAGCCCGAAGCCGGATACGAGAGACATATCATATCAAGGGCCTGCCGTGAGATCGAGTCCGATGTGCGGGCGAAGGTATTCTTGGGATGATCTGACATCTTACCCGAAGAAGTGAGCTCATCGCAGGAATCCGCGGCATTTTCCGGATCGCCAAACCAAATGGCTTGGTCCGAGGGGAGATCCTCTACCTGGCTGAGATGGCCAGTTGAGTCGGCATGCAATATGATGCTGCTGAAGGCGAAGAGCTGGCCGGGGACGAAGATGTCCCCGGAACCGATGTTGCCGTCGATCCGAAGATCCGCCATCGAGCTCGAGCGATCACCTGGCGGGACCTATATGGGCCACCAATGTCGATGCTAAATCCGGCAAATCTCGGGTAGGGGGTCCCAAGCTTGGTGATCAGAGTTAGACGGTAATAGGAGATAGTAGGGACATGATATTTACCCAGGTTCAGGCCCTCTTGATGAGGTAAAACCCTACGTCCTCCTTATATATTAATTGTGATGGGGACTGAAGGGGAACGAAGCATGAAAATCAAAAAAATTCCTACGAACACCCAAGATCTAATCTAGGAGATGCATAGCAACGAGAGGGGAATCATTTGCGTACCCCTGTAGACCGAAAGCATTAATGTAGGGCTAGTTCTTTTGCTGGCTTCTAGAATAAGCTGGAATAAGCTGCCCCCTACCCAGCTTATTCTAGAAGCCCAACCAAAAAAAAATTAGAAGCCTACTAATTAAGACTTGACTAGTAGGCTTCTAAAAATATATTTTTGGTTGGGCTTCTAAAATAAGCTGGGTAGGGGGTAGCTTATTCTAGAAGCCCAAAAAAGCTATCAAAACAACTGGCCCGTAGTCGTACTCTTCGCGATCCAATCACGATCCAATCCGATCTAGTGCCGAACGGACGACACCTCCGAGTTTAGCACATGTTCAGCTCAACAGCATCCTCTACTTCTTGATCCAGCATGAAAGGGGGAGGAGGTAGATGAGATCGGGACCATCACGACGGCGTGGTGGTGGTGGCAGCAGCGGAACTGCAGCAAGGCTTCTCCAAGCGTCTGCGCGAGGTGGACGAGGTGTAACGAGAGAGAGACGGGCAAGGGTAGAAGGGTGGCTGCCCCCAACGCCTCCCCACCTTTATATAGGCATGGAAGGGGCTGGTGTCTTTCCCTCCAAGCCCCTAGGGTCATTGGCCAAGGGGGGAGGAAGGAAATCCCTCCTTTCCTTCCCACCGATCGCTACCCCCCCCCCCTTTTTAGGGATCTTGATCTTATCCCTTCGGGATATGATCCTATTCCGTTTAGGGGAGGATCTTTGTGCACCTAGACCAGGGGTGTGGGGCCTTTCCCCACTACCCACGTTCATGTGGGTCCCCCCATGTAGGTGGGCCCTGTTGGGGAACGGAGCATGAATTTCAAAAATTTCCTACGCTCACGCAAGATCTATCCATGGAGATGCATCGCTACGAGAGGGGAGAGTGTGTCTACGTACCCTCGTAGACCGTTTAGCGGAAGCGTCTCACAACGCGGTTGATGTAGTCGAACAATTCTTCGAGCTCCACCGATCGAGTACCGAACGTACGGCACCTCCGAGTTCTACACACGTGCATCTCGGTGACGTTCCTCGCCTTCTTGATCCAGCAAGACGTCGAGGAAGTAGATGAGTTCCGTCAGCACGACGGCGTGGCGACCGTGACGGTGAAGTGATTCCGGCAGGGCTTCGCCTAAGCTCTCCAAAAATATGACCGAGGTGGAAAACGGAGATCGGGGCACCGCACACGGCTATGGGACAATTGTGTGTCTCCAAGGGGTGCCCCTCCTCCGTATATAAAGGAGGGAGGGAGGAGGCTACTAGGACTCCTTAGTCCTAGTAGGATTCCACCTCCCATACGGAGTAGGAAAGGGGGAAGGGAGAGGGAAAGGAAAGAGGGGGCTGCGCCCCCTCCCCTAGTCCAATTCGGTTTGGGCAAGGGGGGGCGCACGCCTTCTCACGTGGCCTGCCTCTCCTTTTCCCGTATGGCCCAATAAGGCCCATTACTTCTCCCGGTGAATTCCCGTAACTCCCCCGTACTCCGAAAAATACCCGAATCACTCGGAACCTTTCCGACGTCCGAATATAGCCTTCCAATATATGAATCTTTACCTCTCGACCATTTCGAGACTCCTCGTCATGTCCGTGATCTCATTCGGGACTCCGAACAAACTTCGGCCACCAATCACATAACTCATATAATACTAAATCGTCATCGAACCTTAAGTGTGCGGACCCTACGGGTTCGGGAATGATGTAGACATGACCGAGACGACTCTCCGGTCAATAACCAACAGCGGAACTTGGATGCTCATATTGGTTCCTACATATTCCACGAAGATCTTTATCGGTGAACCTCATATGTCAACATACGTTGTTCCCTTTGTCTGGCGGTATGTTACTTGCCCGAAATTCGATCGTTGGTATCCAATACCTAGTTCAATCTCGTTACCGGCAAGTCTCTTTACTCGTTCCGTAATACATCATCTTGCAACTAACTCTTTAGTCACGGTGCTTGCAAGGCTTCTGTGATGCTGTATTACCGAGAGGGCCCAGAGATACCTCTCCGATAGTCGGAGTGACAAATCCCAATCTTGATCCATGCCAACTCAACAAACACTTTCGGAGATACCTGTAGTGCACCTTTATAATCACCCAGTTACGTTGTGACGTTTGATACACCCAAAGTATTCCTATGGTATCCGGGAGTTGCATGATCTCATGGTCAGAGGAAAGTGTATTTGACATAGTGAAAGCAATAGCATTAAACTGAACGATCATATGCTATGCTGACGGTTGGGTGATGTCCATCACATCATTCTCCTAATGATGTGATCCCGTTATCAAATGACAACTCATGTCCATGGTCAGGAAACCTTGACCATCTTTTGATCAACGAGCTAGTCTAGTAGAGGCATACTAGGGACATAGTATTGTCTATTATCCACACATGTATTTAGTTTCCGGTCAATACAATTCTAGCATGAATAATAAACTATTATCATGAACGGGGAAATATGATAATAACTAATTTATTATTGCCTCTAAGGCATATTTCCATCAGTCTCCCACTTGCACTAGAGTCAATAATCTAGATTACATCTCCATGTAATTAACACTTAATCAGTTCTAAAGCTGATCATGTTTTGCTTGTGAGAGAGGTTTTAGTCAACGGGTCTGCAATATTCAGATCCGTGTGTTCTTGGCAAATCTCTATGTTATATGTAGATGCTGCTATCACACTCTGTTTGGAGCTACTCCAAAAGATTTCCCCACTATACTTATCCGGTCTGAGACTCATAGTCTTTCGGATCAGTGTTTAAAGCTTGCATCGACGTAACCCCTTACGACGAACTCTTTATCATCTCTATTCCTGAGAAATTCTTCCTTAGTCATCTTAAGGATAATTTGACCGCTGTCCAGTGATCTACTCCTGGATCACTTTGGTACCTCTTTTGCCAGACACATGGCAAGGCACACAGCTTGGCATACTTTATAGAACCTACGGCCGAGGCATAGGGGATAACCTTCATCCATTCTATTTATTTTGCCGTGGTCGAGATTTGAGTCTTACTCAACTTCACACCTTTCAGCACAGTCAAGAACTCCTTCTTTGACTGATCCATTTTGAACTTCTTCAAAATCTTGTCAAGGTATATGTTTTGTGAAAGTCATATGAGGCGTCTCAATCTATCTCTATAGATTTTGATGCCTAACATGTAAACAACCTTTACCTAGATCTTCAAGTCTTACTCCACTTCACACCAGCCAAGAACTTATTTCTTTTGACTTGATCCATTTTGAACTTCCAAAATCTCATCAAGGTGTGTGAAAATCTTTTATCAGGTGTCTTGATCTATCTCTATAGATCTCGATGCCCAAACCGTGGATAACTCAAAAACAGGTTTTTATTGAAAACTCCTTTCAATTAATTCTTTATGCTTTCCAGAAATTCTACATCATTTCTAATCACATATACTTATTAGAAATGTTATAGAGCTCCCACTCACTTTTTTGTAAATACAAGTTTCTCCATAAACTTGCATAAACCCAAACGCTTTGATCACTTTATCAAAGCGAGTATTCCAGCTCCGAGATGCTTGCACCAGTCCATAGATGGATCGCTGGAGCTTGCATACTTTGTTAGCACCTTTAGGATCGACAAAACCTTCCGGTTGCATCATATACAATTCTTCCTTAAGGAATCCATTAAGGAATGCCGTTTTGACGTCCATTTGCCAGATTTCATAATCATAAAATGCGGCAATTGCTAACATAATTCTGACAGACTTTAGCATCGCTACGGGTGAGAAAGTCTCATCGTAGTCAACTCCTTGAACTTGTCGATAACCTTTAGCAACAAGTCGTGCTTTATAGACGGTGACATTACCATCAGCGTCCGTCTTCTTCTTAAAGATCCATTTATTTTTAATAGCTCGCCGTTCATCGGGCAAGTCTACCAAAGTCCACACTTTGTTTTCATACATGGATCTAATCTCGGATTTCATGGCCTCAAGCCATTTGTCGGAATCCGGGCTCGCCATCGTTTCTTCATAGTTCGTAGGTTCACCGTTGTCTAACAACATGACCTCCAAGACAGGATTGCCGTACCAATCTGGTGCGGAGCGTGTCCTGATTGACCTACGAGGTTCTGTAGCAACTTGATCCGAAGCTTCATGATCATCATCATCTACTTCCTCTCTGGTCTGTGTTGGTGTCACAGAAATTTCTTTCTGTGGCGTACTACTATCCAGAGGAGGTACAATTACCTCATCAAGTTCTACTTTCCTCCCACTCACTTCTTTCGAGAGAAACTCCTTCTCTAGAAAGGATCCATTCTTAGCAACGAATACTTTGCCTTCGGATCTGTGGTAGAAGGTGTACCCAACGGTCTCCTTTGGGTATCCTATGAAGACGCACTTATCCGCTTTGGGTTCAAGCTTATCAGGCTGAAGCCTTTTGACATAAGCATCGCAGCCCCAAACTTTCAGAAACGACAGCTTAGGTTTCTTTCCAAACCATAGTTCATATGGTGTCGTCTTAACGGATTTAGACGGTGCCCTATTTAAAGTGAATGCAGCTGTCATTAATGCATAACCCCAAAATGATAGTGGCAAATCGGTAAGAGACATCATAGAACGCACCATATCTAATAGAGTACGATTATGATGTTCGGACACACCATTACGCTGTGGTGTTCCAGGTGGCGTGAGCTGTGAAACAATTCCACATTGTCTTAAGTGATTGCCAAACTCGTAACTCAAATATTCTCCTCCACGATCAGATCGTAAGAACTTTATTTTCTTGTTACGATGGTTCTCTACTTCACTCTGAAATTCTTTGAACTTTTCAAATGTTTCAGATTTATGCCTCATCAAGTAGGCATAGCCATATCTACTCAAATCATCTGTGAACGTGAGAACATAACGATATCCACCGCGCGCCTCAACACTCATCGGACCACATACATCGGTATGTATTATTTCCAATAAGTTGGTTGCTCGCTCCATTGTTCCGAAGAACGGAGTTTTAGTCATCTTGCCAATAAGGCACGGTTCACATGTCTCAAATGATTCATAATCAAGAGATTCCAAAAACCCATCTGCATGGAGTTTCTTCATGTGTTTAACACTGATATGACCTAAGCGGCAGTGCCACAAACATGTGGTACTATCATTATCTTTTGGCATTCGTGTTATGAACATATGTATTACTACGATCAAGCTTCAATAAACCTTTCATTTTAAGTGCATGATCATCAATGATATTATCCAAATAGAATAACAATTATTCTCTGAAATTGAATAACCGTCTTGCAATAAACACTGTCAGATATAATGTTCATGCTTAACGCAAGCACCAAATAACAATTATTAAGGTTCATCACTAATCCTGAAGGTAGAGAGAGTGTGGCGATGGTGATCACATCAACCTTGGAGACACTTCCAATGCACATCGTCACCTCGTTCTTTAGCTAGCCCTCGTTTATTCCGAAGCTCCATGTTTCAAGTTGCAAGCAACTGAACAAGTATCAAACACCCAGGTGCTCCTACGAGTACTAGTAAGGTACACATCAATAACATGTATATCAAATATCTTTGTTGACATTGCCAGTCTTATTATCTGCCAGTTACTTTGGGGAAGTTCCGCTCCTTGTGACATTTCCCTTTGCAATGGGAGCACTAAGTCTCGGGTTTGGTTCAGCCTTGGGTTTCTTCGCGTGAGTGGCAACTGTTTTACCGTTCTTCTTGAAGTTCCCTTTTCTTTCCCTTTCCCTTCTTGAAACTAGTGGTCTTATTAACCATCAACACTTGATGCTCCCTTTTTTGATTTCTACATCCACAGATTGTAGCATCGCAAATAGCTTAAGGATCTTCTATCCCTTGCATGTTTATAGTTCATCACGAAGATCCAGTAGCTTAGTGATAGTGACTGGAGAACTCTATCAATCACCACTTTATTCGGAAGTCTAACTCCCACTTGATTCAAGTGTTTGAAGTACTCAGACATTCTGAGTACATGCTCACTAACGGAGCTGTTCTCCTCCATCTTGTAGCTATAGAACTTGTCGAAGGTGTCATACGTCTCGACCCGGGTGTGAGCTTGAAAAACAAATTTTCAGCTCTTGGAACATCTCATATGCTCCGTGTTGCTCAAAACATATTTGGAGCTCCGGTTCTAAGCCGTAAAGTATGGCGCACTGAACTATCGAGTAGTCATCTTTTCTTGTCTGCCAGACGTTCATAACGTCCTCAGACGAAGCCGTAGGGGTATTTCACTGAGCGGTGCATTAAGGACATAAGCCTTCTGTGCAGCAGTGAGGACAATCCTCAGATCACGGACCTAGTCCGCATAGTTGCTTCCATCAACTTTCAACTTTGTTTTCTCTAGGAACATAATAAAAACAGGGGAACTACAGCGCGGTCTATTGATCTACAACATAAAATTGCAAAGATTATTTAGACTATGTTCATGATAATTGAAGTTCAATTAATCAAATTACTTAAGAACTCCCACTTAGATTAACATCCCTCAAGTTGTCTAAGTGTAACATGATCCACATCAACTAAACCACGTCCGATCATCACGTGAGGTGGATTAGTTATCAATGGTGAACATCTTTCATGTTGATCATATCTACTATATGACTCATGTTCGACCTTTCGGTCTCTTGTGTTCCGAGGCCATGTCTGTACATGCTAGGCTCGTCAAGTTTAACCCAAGTATTTTGCGTGTGTAAAACTGGCTTACACCCGTTGTATGCGAACGAAAGAATCCATCACACCCGATCATCACATGGTGCTTAGAAGCGTCGAACCTTCGCAACGGTGCATACTAGGGGAGAACACTTATCTTGAAATTTAGTGAAGGGATCATCTTATAATGCTACCGTCGTCCTAAGCAAAATAAGATGCATAAAAGGATTAACATCACATGCAATTCAATATATATGTGACATGATATGGCCATCATCGTCTTGTGCTTTTGATCTCCATCAGCAAAGCACCGTCATGATCTCCATCGTCACCGGGTTGACACCTTGATCTCCATCGTAGCGTCGTGACACCTTGATCTCCATCGTAGCGTCGTGACACCTTGATCTCCATCATAGCGTCGTGGTCGTCTCGCCAATTATTGCTATTACTACTCATTACATAGTGTTGGCATTGCATACAATAAAGAGACAACCATAAGGCTCCTGCCGGTTGCCTGATAATTTACAAAACATGATCATCTCATACAACAACTTATATCACATCATGTCTTGGCCATATCACATCACCAGCATACCCTGCAAAAACAAGTTAGACGTCCTCTACTTTGTAGTTGCAAGTTTTACGTGGCTGCTACGGGTTTGCAAGAACCGTTCTTACCTACGCAAAACCACAACGTGGTGTAGTGATTGCTTTTTGATCTTCTAAAAGAACCCTCTTCATTGAAACCGATTCAACTAAAGTGAGAGAGACAGACACCCGCCAGTCACCTTTATGCAACGAGTGCACGTAGCGGTGAAACCTGTCTCGCGTAAGCGTACGCGTAATGTCGGTCCGGGCCGCTTCATCTCACAATACCGCCGAATCAAGTAACAACTAGTAACGACAAGCAATATGTATACACCCACGCCCACAACTCACTTGTGTTCTACTCGTGCAAATCACATCTACGCATAGACCTGGCTCGGATGCCACTGTTGGGGAACGGAGCATGAATTTCAAAAATTTCCTACGCTCACGCAAGATCTATCCATGGAGATGCATCGCTACGAGAGGGGAGAGTGTGTCTACGTACCCTCGTAGACCGTTTAGCGGAAGCGTCTCACAACGCGGTTGATGTAGTCGAACAATCCTTCGAGCTCCACCGATCGAGTACCGAACGTACGGCACCTCCGAGTTCTACACACGTGCAGCTCGGTGACGTTCCTCGCCTTCTTGATCCAGCAAGACGTCGAGGAAGTAGATGAGTTCCGTCAGCACGACGGCGTGGCGACCGTGACGGTGAAGTGATTCCGGCAGGGCTTCGCCTAAGCTCTCCAAAAATATGACCGAGGTGGAAAACGGAGATCGGGGCACCGCACACGGCTATGGGACAATTGTGTGTCTCCAAGGGGTGCCCCTCCTCCGTATATAAAGGAGGGAGGGAGGAGGCTACTAGGACTCCTTAGTCCTAGTAGGATTCCACCTCCCATACGGAGTAGGAAAGGGGGAAGGGAGAGGGAAAGGAAAGAGGGGGCTGCGCCCCCTCCCCTAGTCCAATTCGGTTTGGGCAAAGGGGGGGGCGCGCGCCTCCTCACGTGGCCTGCCTCTCCTTTTCCCGTATGGCCCAATAAGGCCCATTACTTCTCCCGGTGAATTCCCGTAACTCCCCGGTACTCCGAAAAATACCCGAATCACTCGGAACCTTTCCGACGTCCGAATATAGCCTTCCAATATATGAATCTTTACCTCTTGACCATTTCGAGACTCCTCGTCATGTCCGTGATCTCATCCGGGACTCCGAACAAACTTCGGCCACCAATCACATAACTCATATAATACTAAATCGTCATCAAACCTTAAGTGTGCGGACCCTACGGGTTCGGGAATGATGTAGACATGACCGAGACGACTCTCCGGTCAATAACCAACAGTGGAACCTGGATGCTCATATTGGTTCCTACATATTCCACGAAGATCTTTATCGGTGAGCCTCATATGTCAACATACGTTGTTCCCTTTGTCTGGCGGTATGTTACTTGCCCGAGATTCGATCGTTGGTATCCAATACCTAGTTCAATCTCGTTACCGGCAAGTATCTTTACTCGTTCCATAATACATCATCTTGCAACTAACTCTTTAGTCACGGTGCTTGCAAGGCTTCTCTGATGCTGTATTACCGAGAGGGCCCAGAGATACCTCTCCGATAGTCGGAGTGACAAATCCCAATCTTGATCCATGCCAACTCAACAAACACTTTCGGAGATACCTGTAGTGCACCTTTATAATCACCCAGTTACGTTGTGACGTTTGATACACCCAAAGTATTCCTACGGTATCCGGGAGTTGCATGATCTCATGGTCAGAGGAACGTGTATTTGACATAGTGAAAGCAATAGCATTAAACTGAACGATCATATGCTATGCTGACGGTTGGGTCATGTCCATCACATCATTCTCCTAATGATGTGATCCCGTTATCAAATGACAACTCATGTCCATGGTCAGGAAACCTTGACCATCTTTTGATCAACGAGCTAGTCTAGTAGAGGCATACTAGGGACATAGTATTTGTCTATTATCCACACATGTATTTAGTTTCCGGTCAATACAATTCTAGCATGAATAATAAACTATTATCATGAACGGGGAAATATGATAATAACTAATTTATTATTGCCTCTAGGGCATATTTCCAACAGGCCCCACTCCAAAACCTTCTAGAACCTTCCCGGTACAATACCGGAAAAACCCGAACTTTTTCCGGAACCCAAAACATGACTTCCCATATATAAATCTTTACCTCCGGACTATTCCGGAGCTTCTTGTGATGTCCCGGATCCCATCCGACACTCTGAAAAACCTTCGGATTTCACCATATTAATATCTCAATACTACCCTGATAACCCACAAGTATAGGGGATCGCAACAGTCTTCGAGGGTAGTATTTCACCCAAATTTATTGATTCGACAGAAGGGGAGCCAAAGAATATTTGTGAGTATTAGAAGTTGAGTTTTCAATTCAACCACACTTGGAGAACTAAATATCTGCAGCAAAGTGTTTAGTAGCACAGTAGGAGCAAGAGCAATAGGAACAGAAATAGTAGCAGTAGCAGTTTGTAGTGATTGTAACAACAGCAACAATGAAAGTAACTTAGCAAAGATCATTATGAGAAAAGCGTAGGCATTGGATCAGTGATGGATAATTTTGTTGGATGACATTAATCATGTAACAGTCACAACCTAGAGCGATACACAATAGCTCCAATTCATCAATGTAATGTAGGCATGTATTCCGTATATAGTCATACATGCTTATAATAAGAACTTGCATGACATCTTTTGTCTTACCCTCCCGTGGCAGCGGGGTCCTTAAGGAAACTAAGGGATATTAAGGCCTCCTTTTAATAGAGAACCGGAACAAAGCATTAGCACTTAGTGAATACATGAACTCCTCAAACTACGGTAATCACCGGAAAGAATCCCAATTATTGTCACCTTGGGGTATGCGGATCATAACACGTAATAGGTGCATACAACTTGCAAGATAGGATCAAGAACACAAATATATTCATGAAAACATAAAGGGTTCAGATCTGAAATCATGGCACTCAGGCCCTAGTGACAAGCATTAAGCATACCAAAGTCATAGCAACATCAATCTCAGAACATAGTGGACACTAGGGATCAAGCCCTAACAAAATTGACTCGATTACATGATAAATCTCATCCAACCCATCACCGTCCAGCACGCCCATGAAGAAATTACTCACACATGGTGGTGAGCATCCTAAAATTGGTGATGGAGGATGGTTGATGATGACGACGGCGTTGAATCCCCCTCTCCGGAGCACCGAACGGACTCCAGACCAGCCCTCCCGATGAAGACAGGAGGTGGCGGCGGCTCCGTATCGTAAAACACGATGATTCTTTCTCTCCAATTTTTTCTCCACGAATAGGTATATATAGCATTGGAATTAGGTCAAACGGAGTTTCCAGGGGCCCACAAGCCTGGAGGGCGCGCCCTGGGGGTAGGCGCGCCCCCTGGGCTTGTGGCCCCTGGGTGGCTCCCCTCCAGTAGATCTTTTCGCCAATATTTTTTATATATTCTGAAATAATTCTCCGTAAATTTTTAGGTCCATCTGAGAACTTTTATTTCTGCACAAAAATAACTCCATGGCAATTCTGCTGAAAACAGCGTCAGCCCGGGTTAGTTCCATTCAAATCTTGCAAATTAGAGTCCAAAACAAGAGCAAAAGTGTTTGGAAAAGTGGATATGTTTGGGACGTATCAACTCCCACAAGCTTAACTCATTGCTTGTCCTCAAGCAATTCAGTTGATAAACTGAAAGTGACAAAGAAAAACTTTTACGAACTCTTTTGTTCTTGTTGTCTGTATATATACTTAACTAGCATCCAAGTTTTCAACAAAGATTATGAACTAACCATATGAATTATAACACTTAGGTCTCACATTTACTCATATCAATAACATAACCAACTAGCGAGCAATATTAAGATATCTCGGATGTCAACAATTTGTCAAAACAATCACGATGCAATATGTTAACATGGTATCTCGCTAGCCCTTTCTGAGACCGCAAAACATAAATGCAGAACACCTCTGAAGTTCAAGTAATGACTAGATATTGTAATTCATGGTAGAAAAGATCCAGTCATGTCACACCCAACATTAACTATACTCAATGCATAAGAATGACAATAGTGCTCTCCAACTGGTGCTCGAATGAGAAGGTGATGACTCAACAATAAAAGTAAAATAACATAAAAGTAAATAGATAGGCCCTTCGCGGAGGGAAGCATGGATTTGCAGCGGTGCCAGAGCTCAGAGTTTAAAACAGAGATGAAAACAATTTTTAGAGGTATGCTTTTCCTGTCAACGTCACGACCGAGAATTTTCAATATCTTCCATGCTAAACACATTATAGCCAGTTCCCAAACGGAAAGGTAAAGTTTACTCCCCCTCCACCATACCAACACAAGCCATGGCTAGCCAAATTCACGGGTGCCCTCCAAATAATCAAATTTCCGGGGGAGTTTGTTTGCATTATATATATATTTCATTTTGAGCATAGGACTGGGAATCCCAATTACCAGCCACTCTCGTGCAATGATAGGTGAATAAACGCCCATCTTGAGAATAACCCGCTTAGCATGGAAGATACTGACCACCCCCTGTAGCTCCATGAGCGGTACGGGCACACAAAACAGATGTTTATTTGAATGATTAGAGGTGGCACATGCAAATTTACTTGGAACGACAGGGTAATACCGCATATAGGTAGATATAGTGGACTCATCTGGAACAACTTTGGTTTAAGGATTGTGGATGCACAAGCAGCATTCCCGCTTAGTACAGGCGAAGGCTAGCAAATAGATTGAGAAGCGGCCAGCTAGAGAGCAAAAACGGTCATAGTCATGCATTGAGAATAATTAACACTGTATACGAGCATGAGTAGGATATAAACACCATGAACATAAATACCGTGGAGGCTATGTTGGTTTTGAATCAACTACATGTGTGAACATGTGCCAAGTCAAGCCACTCGAATTTTTCAGAGGAGGATACCATACTAACATACCACATCACAACCATTTTAATGCATGTTGACACTCAAGATAAATCATTATCCACTCCTAGCTATTTAAGCATGGCATGAGCAACTATGATCTCTAATTGTCATCACAAACATGTTTACTCATAATATGTTGAATCATGGATACCGAGTTAAACATATTTACAAAAACAAAAACAAGAAGAGTTCATATCAGCTTTTCTTCACCGCAATCACTCCATCAAATATCGTCATTATTGCCTTTCACTTGCACGACTGAATGATGTGATAATAATAATAGTGCAAGTGTGTCGTGGACTAAGTTGGAATCTGCAAACATTTATTCAGAGGAGAAGACAAGGTAATAGTGGCTCTTTGTTAGATCAACAATAAAGCATATGAGAGCTACTCAACAATTCATCGTGGTCTTCTCCTTACGACGACTCAACGAAAAGAAAAGAAATTCAGAGAAACACACTGAAATATTTTTGGAGTTTTTAAGTTTTTCTGAAGAAAGCAAATTAACGAAGGAAAAACGAAAAATGAGAAAAACTATTTACACGGGAGAACTCCCAACAAGCAAAAGAAGAAACGAGAAATCTTTTTGGGTTTTCTTTTAATACTATGAATTAATTAAACAAGAAAGAAACTACAACTAATTTTTTTTGGATTTTCGAAGTTTTTCAAACTCACAAGAAGAAAGCGAAAATAAAACTAACATGGATATACAATGAAAAAGGATGAACACCGACAACTGGAATGAATGTGTGGTACATGAATGTAATGTCGTGTGACACCCTGATTTTGGCAACTTTTTCTTTTCAAAATTTTCCTGGTTTTATTTGCAAGTTGTTGGTTTTTGGAACCAAACCATTTGACTTTGGACTTGAGGATTCCTTGGATTTCTTTTTAAATGATCCAACACCCTCAACATCTTGCCAAAATCTTGTCTTATACCCTCTGATCAAAACCCTAATTTCTATTCTCTCAAAATAATTCATTTATCCCTTTGGATATGCTCATGCTCACTATGGGTTGTGAAGCAACCTATTGATCTGTTGATCAGAAAAATTCCAAATTAATCCCACATCTTCTTGAGATTATCTAATCCCACAATCTTCAAAAATATTGCATTGGCCAGTACAAAATTTTGCCCAGAATATTCCTTTTATCTTCTGGACAGAATTGACCCTTTGTGAAGCAACACCTATTTCTATGCCTCAGAAAACTCCCAAATAAATCCCTGGGATACTAGGAGTCATATCTTACCACAATATCCAAAAACATCTCCTAGTCCAGTACAAGTTTCCAGCAAAAATATCCTGCCAAGTTTCTGCTCATTTCAAACCTTTGTGAAGGAAGTACCAGCTAGAGGTACCCATTTGAGCTGAAATTTTTGTGGCATCTTGTCTTCACCAAATAACCCTCTCACACCAAATTCCATCATCAGGAGCCAAACCAGGTGAGTGCAACAACCTCATCAAGTTTCTAGACCAGCAAGTGGTTTACACATGAACCATGTTCAAAACTTGATGAAAGTTGCTCAAAACTTGCCAGCAGATAGTACTTTCAACCTAGATCATCCCAGACAAGTCACTTGGCTTCATTCACAACTCATCCATGCTCTGGATCCCTCTCTAGTTTCTGTTCAAAAATTATACTTGATGCTACCACTCGATTCAGAGTGTATCTAGCTGAACCAGAGGCACAGGGAGGCTGCGTGATCTAGGGTCGATGCACTGGACAAGGTGTGCCAGGCGTGCATGGCCTCCAGGTGCCAGCACCCATGGTGAGCACGGCACTGGCATGCCTGTGCACGCGCTTTGCGCGCCGACCGCGTCGGACGTGACTACTCCAGCCGTGCTGCGTCGCCGTACCATGTCCCCGTGTGCCGACTACCTCTTCGCCATCCACCTAAGCCGCTCCAGAGCCTTCCCCTCGCCGGCCACCACCAAGCACCGCACTGTTGCGCCCGTGCGGCCATAGTGAGGTGAGCTGGCTGTCCTCTTCCCCGCCCGTCGTCGCCTTGCCCATTAACTCGCCTAACCTCATCCGTCACCTCGCCCCACCTCGCGACGGCCAGCTAGCCGTCCTTCCCGCGCCAGCTCATCCACGGCGGCTTGCGGCTCGGCCACCCTCCGACCGCCTATAAAAGGCCGTGCCCGGTCTCTCCGCACCTCACCACTCCACCTCTCCCTCTCTCAATCGCCACTAGAGCGCTCCGTCGGGAGCCGGGAGCTCGTCTCCCTCCACTCCGCCCGAACCCCGATCCGCTCCAGCTCGCTCCACTCCACCCCAGCCCTGCCCGACAACCTACCTGAGCTCAGTGCATCCTACTGACCCTCCTCGAACTCCTGCCCAGCCGAAACGCTGCCGGAATCGCCGTCTCCGGCGACGCCCGAGAGCAGCCGCCACCGGAGAGGAAGGGGGCGACGCCGTTAGGCCACCTCTGGAGACGCTGCGGGTACCGGGAGGACCGCCGTCGTGTGCTCGTTCCATCACCGCAGTCGCCTAACCTCGCCGCCATCGCTATCGCCGGCTATCGCCGTCGGTGAGCCGCCCTCTCTCTACTCCCTCCTTTTCCCTTTTAAATCGAACAGCCCGACCCCACCTATCAGCGGCTCAGGCCCGCACCCAAAGCAGTATGAGTGGAAGCGTATTTCCACTTTACGCTTTCGGTGTGGCCCGCTAGAGGTTTTTCTATTTTTAGTTTAAATTCAATTTTTAATTAGATTTGACCAGAAACTTTGACCAACTCTATCTTTTAAACTACAAGTTCAAATCAAGTGATTCTTTTTGCTGTGGTTTTGTCTTGAGCCCCTCTATTTTCTGGTAAAGTTTGGTATTTTTCCAATGCTCATAGAATTTTTGGCAAACAAAAAGGCTTTATGTAACATTTTCTTTTGCCATTTAAAAATATTTTCAGAAGGAAATTGCTGTGGATTTGAAGACCAGGAGTTTGTAGACACTCAACTTGAGCAAGGCAAGCCACATCATCCATTGCATAAGGCATAGCAATAGTATTGGATTTATAATGAATTATATTGCATTTAATTTAATTTAAATATGCTAAGTTCCATATGGTTGATATTTTGCACAAATTCAACATAGTTAAATGTGACCAGCAACTTTATATGTTAAATTCACTTTGATGATTGATCAAGTGCCACCGACCCGAACTTACCCGTGCAGCCACATCTGCCGGAATGGGACAACCTTGACTTGGTCTGACCGCGTGCTCTTTTACCGGTACCACCAAAGAGGGGAGGTTATGCGTGCGTGCTGCCCTGATCAGGTAGGCGACGATAACCTCGTGAGCCCAAGTTGAGTTATTTGCCGGCGTCCCCGTTTGGGATAGTTTAGTTGGCCACGACGGTGGCAGGTGTCAGGAGGGACACAGGGGCCACCCAGGGCATGACTCGGACGGGGGATGATTGTCGGTGGTATGATAGAGGAGTTACGGGTTAGACAAGTTTCGTTGGACGAATGTCCATGGTGTGGGTAACGTGCGCAACCTCTGCAGAGTGTAAGAATCTATTTGAATAGCCGCGTCCACGGTATTGGACATAGTCCGCACTAGGTCACACTGTGTGGTCAACCGTAATAATAATAATGATGGAAGAACGGGTCTCATGCTCAGAAGTGACCGATGGGTCACGAGTGCTTCGGGTGTCAGTAAGTTGATAACCAGCAATAGTAAGTGAGCATATTAAAGCATTTAACATAATCTTTGCCATGCTGTTGTTTGCTGCACTGTTTTGGTTGCTGTGAGCTTGCGAGTACATTCCAAGTACTCACCTGGCATATCATGCCAGATCCAGGAGAAGCCAGTGACGAAGATCCCGAAGGTTCGTGCTATGCTAACTAGGTCGTGTCCCAGCAGTGTCCCTACGGGATGAAGTTTCCCACGCGATGTTCCGCTACGGTATAGTCTTTCCACTAGTACTGAGGCCCTTGAGGTGTTTCATAAATAATGTAGATACTGTCATAGCATGAGTAGTGCTTCTGGCCTCGCTACCCCATGTAATATCCAAGCTTGTACATGTATAATATCAATAAAGATCAGTTCAGTTCTATTCCAAGTTGTTGTGTGTTTCCAGAAGACATGATCTCTGGGTTGGGAACACAAGGTAAACCTGTCCTCTGAGCCGGGGTGCCACAACGCTTGGTATCAGAGCCATGCTGACTGTAGGACACCCTAGTTAACCCCACACTAGAATCCCGATTAGTGTAGAGTCTTGGTGTGTCTTGCTTGTTGCATTTGCCTGTTGCATAGCATGCATCTCGATTCATTTGTTTTACTAACTGCTGGTCTGATGAGTGTAGATGGCACCAGTTATGTACCACTACAACCATGAGCCGGCACCGTTCACTTTTCCAGTACTTCTTCACAGCGTCTGGCTTCGACTGTATCCCAACGACGAAGACCCAGTATACCAGGTGTTCCGAGAGCAGCTTGCGGATTCAGTGTTCGAGTATCACGCTGAGGCTTTCCTGACTGCGAGTTCGGAGATTGGCAGCTACTCCCGCTCTTCCAAGGGCGGAACTGCTTCTACTCCTGATCTGGCGATCCAGTTTGCTGCGATGGAGGCTCTCACTGACTTGCGCTTTCACGAGGTCGAGATGCAGACACACCCAGGTTTCTTTCACTATCCCACCCTATCGCCTACGACAGGGCGAGTCCTTTTCGTACATGTTGATCCGGCGAGTGATCGTGCAACTGGTGTTTTATCTCGTTATCTAAATGCCAGTTATTGTATGATCATCTCTTTGGCTGAGGAGCTGTCTCGTGCCCAAGAGGCACTTGCCGCTGCTACTGCAGCACAGTCTCCTCCTCCTCCCGTGTTCTCACCTATGTATACACCGCCTGTTCCACCTCCACGTATGCCTGAGACTCCTTCTACCTCGTTCGGATAGCCAGGCACTTCGTCTGGTACCCGATGTGAGACCCCAGCTGAGTAAGCCTCGCTGCTAGCCACTCCAGCTGCTCCGATGCTGAGGCGTCGTGCTTCTTCTTCCTCAGAGGGAGAACCTTCTCGTCAACGTCGCCGTGTTTCCTTTGACCCGGAGGACGTGATCCACATCATCAGTTCCGATTCCGAGATAGGATCAGATGACGAGGAGTCTTCAGTCTGCCAGTGCCCATGTCACTCATGCTACTAGAGTGGATGCTTGAGTTCTGCATGTGTATGCATCATAGCATCTTTGCATATGTCAACTGCCATATGAGCAGTACCAGTCATGATAACCCCCTACTAGTTGCCATGTATGATGTTGGAATGCCTTGTATAATTATGTTGTTTTTCTCGTTCTTCCTTTGATTTTGCTTTCTTGGTGTCATTTTTCCATATTTCCCTGATGGATGTTGCTCATCAATTCGGTGTTTTGCAATGGGAACGGATATAGGATGAAGAGGTGTAGCAATCAAGGCGGTGATGGAACTCCGATTCGTCGATCCGCCAGACAGGCAGGACAACCGCCAGAAGATTTGCCACCTCCACCACCACAACCACCGACCACTGATCAGATTATGAGGATGTTTGAGGAGAAAAGAAATCAGGTTCTGATGGAATTTCTGAAAAGTATGCAGACTATGGTAGGGCAGAATCAGAACAATGGGACGCACTCCAAGCTGTCTGATTTTTAGCATACCAAGCCACCCAGTTTTGGTCAAGCTGTTGATCCAATTGAAGCTGATGACTAGCTAAGGACCATGGAAAAGAAGCTGGAAATAGTTCGCTGTGATGAGTCAGACAAGGTTCCTTTTGTTACTCACTACTTGGAAGGACCGACAGCTATCTGGTGGGACAATGCGAAGATGGCATGGCCTCCTAGGGAAGACATTTCCTGGGAGAAATTCAAGGAAGTATTCCGAAGGTATCATATTCCCACCGGTATCATGAAGGTGAAGCAGGGGGAATTTCTTGCTCTTACTCAAGGAAGTATGTCAGTCGGTGAGTATCTGAATAAATTCAATAATCTGGCACGATACTCCACCCATGATGTGTCCACGGAGGAAAGGAAGATAGACCGATTCCTAGGGGGACTTAACCATGCCCTCCGTTGTCAGCTCTGCATGCTGGATTTTCCGTACTTTCAGACTCTGGTAAACAAGGCGTTCATCGCTGAACGGGAGCATAAGTCTGGATATGATGACCGCAAGCGTAAGTTTGAACCCAAGAAGGACGCCCATGTGTAGTTTACGCAAAAGCCGCGTATCTGGCAACCAGTTCAGTCTGAGTACAAGCCCACCTGGAATGGCGGCAACAATAACAACAAGCCAGGCAACTAGGACAAGACAATTGGCAAGCAGCCAGTGCTGGAGGACTGCCGCTGCAACAACACTTGTTTCACTTGTGGTTAAGGCGGGCATTATTCCAAGCAGTGCCCCACAAGAGCTGGAAAGTCACCATCCGACTTCAAGCCACAAGTCAACACTATTGGACGCCACACTAATCAGAACTTCTGCCGCGGTCAGGTCCATCATATCTTCGCCGAGGAAGCCCGCGAAGCACCAGATGTGGTCCTTGGTATGTTTTCTGTTAACGACATACCCGCAATAATTTTATTTGATTTTGGGGCTTCCCATTCATTTATTTCGCGGAGTTCTGCCACCATACACAAATTCTCCCCTTCTCTTTTGGATAAAATCATGGTGGTACAATCCCCTGGGTCCATGCTCAGAACAAATGTCATATATAAGGACCTGGAAATCTTGATACATGGAGTTAAGTTTCCAGCCACCCTTGTTGCCATTGAATCCCCTGGACTAGACATAATATTGGGGATCGACTGGTTGACACCACATCAGGTCTGCATCAACTGTGCCACTAGAACAGTGATACTGGTTAACCAGGCAGGACAAACAATTCAGTTTATCGCCAGCAGAATGATGTCAAAGAAGGGAATGGCATTCAAGACCACCGTTACAGATATGAACTTGATTCCGGTAGTCAGTGAATTTCCGGATGTGTTCCCTGAGGAACTACTAGGGATGCCACCCGACCGGGAATTGGAATTTGCTATTGATGTTGTTCCCGGAACTACTCCAATTTACAAGAAGTACTATCGCATGCCGTCGCCAGAGCTAGTGGAATTAAAGAAACAGTTGGACAAATTGCTACAAAAAGGGTACATTCGCCCAAGCATCTCGCCATGGGGATCACCCGTGCTGTTTGTTAAGAAGAAGGATGGCAGTCTACGAATGTGTGTGGACTATCGCCAATTGAATGAGGTCACCATTAAAAATAAGTACCCACTTCCTCGCATTGATGATTTGTTCGACCAGTTGAGTGGAGCCCGGGTATTTTTGAAAGCACATTTGCTCCCTTGGTGGTTTTGGTAATTCATAACAACATATATCTCATTGAACTAATGTCCATTCAAGTTAAAGATTTCAGGATGTTCAATGATTGGCATGGCAAGGACTAGAGATGTGGACCCCTCAAAATGCTAAGGACAAGGATTGG
The DNA here is from genome assembly GCA_039707655.1 of Elymus sibiricus. Classification (NCBI taxonomy): domain Eukaryota; kingdom Viridiplantae; phylum Streptophyta; class Magnoliopsida; order Poales; family Poaceae; genus Elymus; species Elymus sibiricus. The sequence continues at coordinate 191,248,794 of CM077676.1, read as the reverse complement.
CAAAATCTCAAGACTCTACATGTTTGGCTTAGTGATCTAAGATCACATTGAGTCCATAGGAAAGCCAATACTATTAAAAGGGGATGTGGTGTTGCTTAATGGTCTTTTTGCTCAAGTGCTTAGTGACATTGCTCCTAAACCCTCAACCACTTTCTCCATCCAAATATGTCCAAAACCTACATTCCAAATCGGCCCCACCAAAATTCTCTATCCGGAGCCACCGAGTTCATCTGGACTTAGCCACTGCAAAAACCCTAACAAATCGGATCCACCGATATGGATCTCGGTCTCACTGAGATGGCCTTGCCAACTCTGTGTAATCGTTTGCACTCACTTCGGTCCCACTGAGTTTTGCAAATCGGTCTCACCGAGATGGCTTGCCAACTCTCTGTTGCCTTATTGCTTCACTTCGGTCCTACCGAGTTTATGCAATCGGTGCCACCGAGACGAGGTTTGCCCTAACCATTTCACTTCGGTCCATCCGAGTTGTTCCAGTCGGTCCCACCGAGATTCCTAATGTTCATATCTTTTACACATTTCGGTGCCACCGAGATTTCTGATCGGTGCCACCGAGTTGGGTCAAAAGTGTGTAACGGTTGGATTTTGTGTGGAGGCTATATATACCCCTCCACCTCTTCCTTCTCAGTAAGGAGAGCCATCAGAACGTGCCTACACTTCCACCATACATTTTCTAAGACAGAACCACCTACTCATGTGTTGAGATCAAGTCATTCCAATCCAACCATTTGAACCTTGATTTCTAGCCTTTCCCAAGTTGCTTTCCACTCAAATCCTTCTTCCACCATAGCCAAATCTGTGAGGAGTTGTTTGAGTGCTGGGGAGACTATCATTTGAAGCACAAGAGCAAGGAGTTCATCAACAACACACCATATATTACCTTTTGGAGAGTGGTGTCTCCTAGATTGGTTAGGTGTCACTTGGGAGCCTCCGACATGATGTGGAGTTGAACCAAGGAGTTTGTAAGGGCAAGGAGATCGCCTACTTCGTGAAGATCTACCCCGAGTGAGGCTAGTCCTTCGTGGAAGTAAGCCATGGTGGAATAGACAAGGTTGCTTCTTCATGGACCCTTCGTGGGTGGAGCCCTCCGTGGACTGACGCAGCCGTTACCCTCCGTGGGTTGAAGTCTCCATCAACGTGGACGTACGATAGCACCACCTATCGGAACCACGCCAAAAATCACCGTGTCTTCATTGTGTTTGAAATCTTTGATCCCCTACTTTACTTACATATGCAATTGTTTACTTTCCGCTGCTACACTCTTAGAATTGCATGTGTAGGGTGATGCTTGACTTGTATGCGTGCCTAAATTTGCCTACTTCTGAAATTGGGAAAAGGTTCGGTTTTTATTTGGTCAAGTAGTCTAATCACCCCCCCTCTAGACATACTTTCGATCCTACAAGTGGTATCAGAGCTTTGGTCTCCATAAGCCTTGATTTCCATTGCTTTGGTGATCATAGCCTTGGTTTCACAACCTAGGAGAGTATGGCGTCTAGTGAGGGTAACTATCACCGTAGAGGTCCATATTTTGATGGTACAAACTTTGCTAGTTGGAAACATAAGATGAAGATGCATATTCTTGGTCATAACCCCGTCATTTGGGCTGTTGTTCGTGTTGGCTTGCAAGGTGATTTCTTTGAGGATGGCAAGGAACCGGATCGTGAAACAACCCCGGAAGAATTGAAGATGTTGCAATACAATGCTCAAGCTTGTGACATTCTCTTCAACGGTTTGTGTCCTGAGGAATTCAACAAAATCAGCCGCCTCGAGAATGCAAAGGAAATTTGGGATACTTTGGTTGATATGCATGAGGGTACCGAGTCCGTCAAGGAATCTAAGTTGGATGTGCTTCAAAGTCAACTTGACAAGTTCAAGATGAAGGATGGTGAAGGAGTCGCAGAAATGTACTCTAGGCTTGCTCTCATCACAAATGAGATTGTCGGCTTAGGAAGTAAAGAGATGACCGACAAATTCATCATCAAGAAGATACTTAGAGCTTTGGATGGAAAATATTATACCGTTTGCACATTAATCCAAATGATGCCAAATTACAAAGATCTCAAGCCCACGAAAGTCATTGGAAGGATTGTTGCTCATGAAATGTCACTCAAGGACAAAGAGGAGCTACACAACAAATCAAGTGGTGCTTACAAAGCCTCAACCGATGCTCCAACAACTCCAAGTGACAAGCTAGTATCCAATGAAGAGATAAGCCTAATGGTGAAAAGATTCAACAAGTTCTACAAGAACAAAGGGAAAGAAAGAAGCTCTAGCTCAAGACACTATGAGAGAAGATCATCAAGTCATGACCGTAATTGCTACAATTGTGGAAAACTCGGACACTATTCTAATGAGTGGACGGCTCCCTACAACAAAAGAGACGAATCACCAAGAGGAAGACATAGAAGAGATGAATCACCTCATAAGGAGAGAAGGAGTAGAGATGATCGTTATGAACGAAGACACTCTCGAAGAAGCAAGGATTTGGAGAGGAAGGACAAGTCATCAAAGAGCTACACAAGAAGAAGACATCAAGCTCATGTTGGTGAATGGGTTTCTGGCTCCGACTCCGACAACCACTTCGAGAGAAGTTATCACTCCAACTCCGACTATAGTCAAGATGAAGGTGTTGCCGGACTTGCTCTTGTGTCATCCAACTCCCATGATCTATTTGACTCACCAAATGAAGGAATTGGAAGATGCTTCATGGCAAAAGGCCCCAAGGTATCACACCTCGAGTATCTTGATTTCAATAGTGATGAAGATGATTTGCTTGGTGATGATGATTTACTTGTTGATAAGGCTAGTGATGTGAGCTATAATGAAAATGCTAGTAATCATGATAGTCAAGAGGAAACGAGTGACAATGCTATGAAGGAGATTGAGCGTCTAACTAAAGAACTAAATGCTCTTAAGTTAGCTCATGAAACAACTCAAGAGGATCATAGAGAACTTCTAAGAACTCATGAGAAGCTACGCTTCGAGAAGCTAAATTTAGAGCAAGAGCATGAGTTTCTTAAAGCTATCAATGACGATCTTCGAAAGAAGAGCTCTTCATATCTTGCCAAACATTTACTCTTGTCTACCTTTATGCCACAAGTTAAACCTAAGCAAACTAGCAACAAGGGTAAAAAGGGTTCTACCTCTAGTAGTAACAATAACAATGCTAAATCCAATGTTGTTGCTTCTAGTAGTTCTATTGATTCCACTAATGATTCTCTTAGCCAAGTTACACTTGAGCAAGAAAATATGCTATTGAAAGGAATTATAGAAAAAGGTGTCTACAAGAGCCTTGCCGGGAGTAAGCAATTTGAGGAAATTGTACGCAAGCAAGGAAGGCACCGGAAGAACCAAGGTGTTGGTTTTGAATGAAAGTTCAATACCAATGGAGTTGAGTGGGAAGAAGATCAATACCCCAAGACGAAGTTTGTTCCTCAACAAGAGAAGTATGATCCTACTTCCTTCAAGGGAACACAAGCTCAAGAAGATCTTCCACCACAAGACCACAAACTAAAAGGCAAGGACAAGCTTCAAGAAGAGATTGATTCATTTGAAGAAGCTCCTCAAGCCTTGGTCAAGTGGGTTCCCAAGACTTCATCAAGTTCTACTTCATCAAGTGCTACTACAACTCCAAGGATTCCCATCAAGTTGATGTGGGTCCAAAAGAAGAAGAACTAGAGAGTTCTTGAGGGTGACTCCGCCAACAAACTTCACTCATATTCATTTATGGCAAGAACTTGTGCAACCAACTTCCATATTTTGCACTAGTTCATGGAGTCACAAACCCTCTTGTTGGTAAGGCAAGGGACAAGGTAGTCATTGCATTCATGGACATCATATATGTGTATTTCACTCTATGTCTATGGATATCCTTGTATGTTCCTTGTGTGGGACTAACCCATGTAGGTATTGAAAGCACAAAACTCCAAAGGATTGCTCCCAACTCTTGATGGTCTACATCAACATTGAGCATCCACATCTTCAACACCTACATGAAGTCATCATCGACAAAACCCAAGGCTAGTTCATCCCTCTTTGGGGGGATATCACATCTAGGGGGAGCTTTGCTCTAAACAATTGAGCTAAAGCAACTCTAATGGTGTGAACACATCAATGCTTTATGAAAAAGTGGCAACCCCACTTGTGCTTAAACGATGAGTATGACCTATGATCAAATGTTCTCATTTGGCTCCTAAGTCAATATACTCATATATAGATGACCTAGTCATCGCCATTGCTTGATAGATGCTAGAATTGGTTGTGCATGTTTGACACATATTTTATTTGCTATCTTATTGTGTGAGCATGTTGGTTTGCATGTTTTCTTCATTCGAGGACATCCATTTGTTGTTTTGATTGTCTTGGTTTTTCTGGCCAAGTGGATGTACAAGAATGCCTAAGTACCTTCCCTAGCTATTTATGCTTTCTTATCTCAAATTCTATTCTTGCTACATCACAAAAATTGAACAAGTCATTTTCGAACCCTCCAGGTGAGGAGCACTCGGAGCCACCGATCTGAAAGGGCTGAACCTCCAAAACCTTCTACATGATTTCGGCCGAACCAATCCACTCAAACTCGGTCCAACCGAAATCATTTAGATTGATCTAGGTTTTCATCTCGGTGTCACCGAGTTGAACCATTTTGGCGCCACCGATGTGCTAACCTGCTTGCAGTTACACATATCGGTGCCACCGAGTTGTCCAACTCGGAGCCACCGACAGCATACGGGTATATATACCTCGAGAGCCCGAACGGTTGAAATTTCTCAAACCCTCTCGTTCCCGCACCCCATTGCTGCCGTCGCCCAGGTCTCCGGATCGTCGCCTTTGTCTCCAGCGCGCCTTCGCCGCCGGAATCCGCCGCCGTCAACGGCAATCTGCACCACCATTGCCGCCGTAGAGGATCTCCACCAAGTTAGGATGAGATTCGACCCCTTTCGTGCTCAAATTTCTGATTCAATGCATGATTGGATTGCCATGATTCTTGCCACGGATTGAGAACTCCCTTTACACTGCAACGTCCATAGATTAGATTCGAGTAAAAATTTTAGGTTTAAGTTTCCGCCGAACGCATCTCGGACCGACCGATTAAAGATTTTCGGAGTCACCGATTTGGCCCCAGGCCATAGCACTAGTACGTCTCGGTGCCACCGAGTTGTACGAATCGGTGAGACCGAAAGTAAAATCTCTGTGAAACCCTAGCATCTCGGAGTCACCGAACCCCATCTCGGTCTGACCGAAATGGTGTGTAAAGTTACTGTTGAGTGCTTCGGTATCACCGAGATGATCAACTCGGTCCATCCGAAATGCCTTCTGTGAAAACTTGAAACTAAGATTTGAACTCAATTTTTATGAAAAACTTCTGCTTTTTGTGATGACTCATCTACTCTGCCCATACCCATCTATTCACAGGGTCAGCTTTGCAAGATGTCTGATGCCAGCGATAGCCAGAACATGTTAGAGCAGCACACAGATCTCAGCGCAGGCTCTAGTCCCGTAGAAGCCTTCGCAGATGCACTTCTCACGACGCCGTCTACGCACACCGGAGCTACCAGCCGGAGATCCCCTTCAGGAGCTTCCGAGGATTGTGCCTAGAGTGTCGTATTAGTCCTATACCTATTCGAGCTTTTTGGTACTTGTTGCCAAAGGGGGAGAATTTGTATAGATCTTATCTTCGAGAGAGAGAGTCTTGCTTTGATTTGCTCATTGTTTCTCGAGTTCTTTTGCTACTATTTGCTTTATGGTACTTAGTTTTGATGTGTGTGCTTGGTACTATGTCTGTGAGTACTTTGATCGTTATGTTTGTGAGCTACTACTTTATGTGATTGATCATACTATCCTTTATGTGATGCTTATGCTTATCATTATCTTATATGATCATTCACTTGTTTTGGTGATGCATGCTTACTATTCCACTCATATCATTTTGCGCGCTCCACCAAGTTGTATGTGACATGGAAGAGTGACCCATGATCCTAATCGATTGTGCATTTGCATTCAAACGCAAATTTTAATAATGCACAAATTTAGGGGGAGCTCTTGCTTATCACATACTTCTCAAAGCGACGATGTATTCCATCCATTTAATCATTTGTCGAAGCTTTGATCTATATGTTATCATCAATTACCAAAAAGGGGGAGATTGAAAGCACAGTTGCTCCCTTGGTGGTTTTGGTAATTCATAACAACATATATCTCATTGAACTAATGTCCATTCAAGTTAAACATTTCAGGATGTTCAATGATTGGCATGGCAAGGACTAGAGATGTGGACCCCTCAAAATGCTAAGGACAAGGATTGGCAAAAGCTCAAGACTCTACATGTTTGGCTTAGTGATCCAAGATCACATTGAGTCCATAGGAAAGCCAATACTATTAAAAGGGGATGAGGTGTTGCTTAATGGTCTTTTTGCTCAAGTGCTTAGTGACATTGCTCCTAAACCCTCAACCACTTTCTCCATCCAAATATGTCCAAAACCTACATTCCAATTCGGCCCCACCGAAATTCTCTATCCGGAGCCACCGAGTTCATCTGGACTTAGCCATTGCCAAAACACTAACAAATCGGATCCACCGATATGGACCTCGGTCTCACCAAGATGGCCTTGCCAACTCTCTGTAATCGTTTGCACTCACTTCGGTCCCACCGAGTTTTGCAAATCGGTCTCACCAAGATGGCTTGCCAACTCTCTGTTGCCTTATTGCTTCACTTCGGTCCTACCGAGTTTATGCAATCGGTGCCACCGAGACGAGGTTTGCCCTAACCATTGCACTTCGGTCCATCCGAGTTGTTCCAGTCGGTCCCACCGAGATTCCTAACGTTCATATCTTTTACACATTTCGGTGCCACCGAGATTTTTGATCGGTGCTACCGAGTTGGGTCAAAAGTGTGTAACGGTTGGATTTTGTGTGGAGGCTATATATACACCTCCACCTCTTCCTTCTCAGTAAGGAGAGCCATCAGAACGTGCCTACACTTCCACCATACATTTTCTGAGAGAGAACCACCTACATGTGTTGAGATCAAGTCATTCCAATCCAACCATTTGAACCTTGATTTGTAGCCTTTCCCAAGTTGCTTTCCACTCAAATCCTTCTTCCACCATAGCCAAATCTGTGAGTAGTTGTTTGAGTGTTGGGGAGACTATCATTTGAAGCACAAGAGCAAGGAGTTCATCAACAACACACCATCTATTACCTTTTGGAGAGTGGTGTCTCCTAGATTGGTTAGGTGTCACTTGGGAGCCTCCGACATGATGTGGAGTTGAACCAAGGAGTTTGTAAGGGCAAGGAGATCGCCTACTTCGTGAAGATCTACCCCGAGTGAGGCTAGTCCTTCGTGGAAGTAAGCCATGGTGGAATAGACAAGGTTGCTTCTTCGTGGGTGGAGCCCTCCATGGACTCGCGCACCGTTACCCTCCGTGGGTTGAAGTCTCCATCAACGTGGACGTACGATAGCACCACCTATCGGAACCACGCCAAAAATCATTGTGTCTTCATTGCGTTTGAAATCTCCGATCCCCTCCTTTACTTAAATATGCAATTGTTTACTTTCCGCTGCTACACTCTTAGAATTGCATGTGTAGGCACTTCAGGAATCAGGTCCTTTGCCGTCTGCCATAGCAGACGGCAAAGGACCAGACCACGGACGGCAAACATCTTTGCCATCTACTCGCTGACGGCACAACTTTCAGCACTGAAAGTCATGGTAATCAGCGTTTTTGCCGTCTGCAGAAGCGCCGCGGACGGCAAAGACTTTTACCGTCCGCCTTCCTGGCACAGCTGACGACAAAGGTCCTGGACGGCAAAGTGTAGCTGTTAGCCCCGTCAGGTGGCTAACGGCAGACTTTGCCGTCTGCCTACGGACGGCAAACAAACACTTGCCTTTGCCGTCTGCCGAGTGACGTCAGCAGGCATGTGGCTGCATGTCAGTCCTGCTTTGTCTTTGCCGTCTGCCAGTGTGGCCTTTGCCGTCTTCCAGCTGACGGCAGAATGACCAAATGGGTCAGGCATGGTGCTCCCAGGTTGCACAGGTTGCTGCCACGTGGCACCTTTGCCGGCAGCCTACCGACGGCAAAGGGATTTGCCGTCTGCTGGCAGACGGCAAAGTGGCTGTATTACTACTTTTTTATCTGTTTTCTGTTATTTCCCTGCATTTTCACAACACATATATGATATATATAGTTTCAAGCTGAAGCATAGGCCATGTATTCCAACAAATAGTATGTACTATCCAACATCATCGTGAAATATTGAACAAGAGAACACATAGGCTATTAAAAGAACCAATACATACATAGTTTCACACTGTTCATCCATATATACATACATAGTTTCACATTGTTCATCAATACAAATCAAAACAAAAACTAAACACTAGCAGTCCATCAATGCCAGCTTCCATGAAGTGAATCAAATCTGCAAAATGGGAATAAGAAAGTTAGAAGAAGAAGAAGAAGAAGAAGAAGAAGAAGAAGACTAGAAGAATAAGAAGAAGAAGAAGAAGAAGAAAGAGAAGAAAAATAATAAGAAGAAAGAAAAAGAAGAAGAAGAAAGAACAAGAAGAAAGAAGAAGAATAAGAATAAGAAGAAGGAGTAGAATATGGAGAAAAAGAAAGAAGAGAAAAAGGAAGAATAAGAATATATTTTCTTCTTCTTCTCTCTTCTATCTTTTTATCCCTTTCCTTCTCATTCTTCTTCTTTTATTCTTTTTCTTCTCTTTCTTCTTCTATTCTTTCTTTTTCTCCTCTTCCTTGTTTTTCTTCTTCTTATTCCTTATTTGTGTCATTTTAGAGCTAACTTAGGTAATTATGCCATTTTAGAGCTAACTAAGCATATTATGTCATTTTGGAGGAAAATAAGGTAAGTATAGGTCATTATTGAGCTAACTTAGGTAATTATGCCATTTTTTAGATAACTAAGCTTATTATGTCAATTTGGAGGAAAATAAGGTAAGTATAGGTCATTTTTGTGCTAACTTAGGTAATTATGCCATTTTTTAGCTAACTAAGCTTATTATGACATTTTGGAGGAAAAGAAGGTAAGTATAGGTCATTATTGAGCTAACATAGGTAATTATGCCATTTTGGAGCTAACTAAGCTTAATATGTCATTTTGGAGGAAAATAAGGTAAGTATAGGTCATTATTGAGCTAACTTGGGTAATTATGCCATTTTTGAGCTAACTAAGCTTATTATGTCATTTTGGAGGAAAAGAAGTTAAGTATAGGCCATTATTGAGCTAACTTAGGTAATTATGTCATTTTGGAGCTAACTAAGTTTATTATGTCATTTTGGAGGAAAATAAGGTAAGTATAGGTCATTACTGAGCTAACCTAGGTAATTATGCCATTTTTGAGCTAACTAAGCTTATTATGTCATTTTGGAGGAAACGAAGCTAAGTATAGGTCATTATTGAGCTAACTTAGTTAAGTATAGGTCATTATTGAGCTAACTTAGCTTATTATGTCATTTTGGAGGAAAATAAGCTAAGTATATGACATTTATGAGCTAACCAAGGTTATTATGCCATTTTTGACCTAACTAAGCTAATTATGTCATAAATGAACTAAATAAGCTAATTATGTCATTTTGGAGGATAATTAGCTAAGTATGTCTTTTTGGGGAAAATAAGCTAAGTATGTGGCATATTAGGGCTAACTAGCATGTACGAAGCTAAGTATGCATTTGTTAAGCAAAACACTAGAGAAAACTTACCGTCGTCGTCATCACGGAGGTCAACCACCGGGGTTTCTCGGGCCGGTTTCACCTGGAGAAGGTTGCCCTTCAGAAGGGTTGTGCGATGCGGCTCGGGAGTTATGCTGCACCAAAGATCATTTGCAATGTCTCGTTAGCATGATGACACTCAAATGTTAAGACTAGTAACTAATGACCATTCAAATGAAACTCACCGTTCCCACCGGAGTAATGACTGGCATCGGCGGAGGGGTCTGACCGGTCTTCTCGCACATAGACTGCACATTTGGTTTTGACGAGTCAGTCATATTAGTTAGTACTGAAACGAACATTACGTGCATGATTTGGCTAATATGCAGAAGAAACTTACCACGAGGAGCTCGTACATGGCCCGGTGAGCCGCCTCATTCCGTGCCCTCTCCTCCTCCAACAACCTAGCCGTCTTCTCCTCCAAAAGCAGTTCCTTCTCCGCCGCCACCCGGCCCCTCTCCTCCAGAAGCGCCTGGGTTGTCGCTCTCTCTTTCTGAAGAGCAGCCTGCAACACCACTCCTCGTTAGCATTGTAATCATCGATGGCCGCACACACAATGTGATGGAGGAAAGATATCTGAGTCCGTATAACTAACCTCGATGGCGAGATCGACTGGCCATGGACGAGTCCTTATCTCAGGCGAGGAGCTCGTTTGGCGCCCCTTGATCTCCGGGAGAGTGAGAGGATAACGTATCAGTCCATCTCGAATGGCTATCGAGCCATGGGGCCTCCCGCGACTAGCTATCATCACCAGCTCTGGATCAATAGGATTCTGGCTCGGGTTATAGTCCTCCCCTTTCCTCGCCTTCGCCTCCTTGTTGTACATCACGAGCTTGTTGTGGGAGGAGATGTTGGTGAACTTTTCTGGATGATCGAGGTCAGACTCAGAGAATGCCTTGGCCTTCTTGTACTAGGCAGTATGGGCCATGGCATAGAGGTCGTACACCTCTGGCACCTCCGTCTTATTGTGTTGCGCCTAAAAGAGAGGAACAAAGTATTAGTAAAGGGCTCAAGCTAGCATGAAGAATGAATTGCATGAATCATGAAGCAAACCACATACCCAGTTCCGCCCGTACTGAAATAAGTTGGCGTTGGCTTGATGGTGTGGCACACCAACCATTTGGGCACGCCGGTCCTTGGCATTGTTGTGGACGGCTCGCCAGTGGTCTGTGCACCACTCATCCACCAATGCCTCCCAACAATCCATCTTATCCGCACACCATCTTGGGGGCACCTAAGTTAGTAAAGAGAAATTTGAGCACTACGCCTACGAATCAAATCAAGGAAACTAAGTACAAGGCCTTAAGAATAGGTAATTACCTTCATGTACTGATGCTTCTTCAAAAACTTTTCGCGGCACGACGGCTTGTCCTCCTTAATACCACGTGTGGCGTAGTAGTCTCGAACAGCCTGCAGCCGAGCCTCGTGCCGTAAGTTTTGTAATAGGCGCTTGCACTCGGTATCGATAACCTTTGCCGCGTCCTCCTCGTATCCCTCCTCACACCTGTAGAAGGTCTGCAATCAAACGAGACAACACTGATTAGTACAATAACTAGCTATTGTTAATTTTTAATTGTGTAAAGGAGAAATTACCCAAAAGCTTTTGATCACCATCTCGGCCCTCTTGTGGCACAAGACACCATCGATCATCTCCTCCGGCGGGGCCTGGGCAGCCAAGTAGTGCTCCCAGCTCAATCCTAGTTGTGGAAGCTGACCCTCACCGGGCAACGTGACAAACCCCGGGAAATTTTGCCGGCAAAGCACACCAAGGACGCTGTTGGGCCTGCGGACTCCACTGGCGTGTACCCAACCCCTGCAGTATGACAAGGCCAACGCATTAGATATTTGAAGAAACGTGAAGGCAAAAGGTACAAAAAGAGTAAATGCACTTACTTCTCCCCATCAGGCCTAATCACCGGCCTCTGCTCGCGGGTCGCCGGCAGGGGCGGGAGCCGTGTACTACCACGCTGGTACACGGTGACCCCCTCAACCACCTCGCCCTCACTATCAGTAAACTGATCCCCGCCACCATCAGCATGGCCACTCGGCCCCTGAGACGGATCCGGCCAGGTACCCCATCCGGACATCTCCTGGGACGTAGCCCGATCCCCGTCCTGGTCCGGAGTCTCGTGGGCCGAAGTCTCGTGGGCCGAAGTCTCATGGGCCGAAGCCTCTGGGACCGGAGTCTCATGGGCCGAAGGCTCGTCGATCGAAGGCTCGTGGTCCGGAGTCCCCGTAGCCTCCACCTCAGACGGGTCCACCCTAGCAGTCCTGTGCTTGGGTGAATGAGCTGGGGGTGGTGGCGAGGAAGGCGTAGCAGTCTGCCTACCTCTCCCGCGGCCACGTCCTCCACCTCTCTTCTTCCCTCCTCGACCTCCTCTCCCGGTGGGCAACGACGCCGATGAAGAAGCGCCCGCCGGTGTCCCCATACTCTCTATCAACGCTCTCCGGAGAGGTAGGGGTGGAATGGAAGTAGCCCTCCCACGGGCCGCCGCCGAAGAAGTACCCGCGGAGCGCTCTCGACCCGCGCCCACCATCTTTCAACACCTGCCATGACAAAGAGTAAACGAAATTAGTACAACATAAAAAAATTGAATACCTGACAAGAATAATAATATGTAGAGCGGTTCTGGGATGAAGTAGAGCGGTTCTTGAAATGTTTTTTGGAAAGACGTGTTTCTTGGAAGAATTCTCCTTCATATGTGTCTGGGTTCATGTGAGGTTCATAATCCTCTTCATTGGGGGGAGGTGGTCTAGCACGTGGCGGCACTTCATAAACGACATCCCAACCATTCAGATTTGTATTAGTTTGGCAGGCCCACGGTAGATAGAAAACTTGGGTCGCCTGTTGAGCCGTAATATAGACATCGGGAACATCTAAACGGGTGCTTTGTTTGATTTCGACTAGCCCTATATGTTCATGAGTCCTTCTAGTCTCCTTCGGCTGGAACCAATAACATTTGAAGACTACGACGTTCGGTGGGTTTTCACCATAGAATAGAAGTTCATAAATTGCTTCAACTCTTCCATAATACTCGGTACCTCCTTCGTCGATAGCAGAGACACCACAATTTGTAGATTTTTGGTCGGCCATAGATAGCTCTTTGCCAAAGGTACGAAAGCGATACCCGTTGATGTCGTATTTCTCAAATGAACGAACCTTATAGTCAAAACCATTAGCGGCTTGTCTCAATTCGGCGTCCATAGACTCTGAATTAGCCTACAAGTTTAATACGAAAGGATTGTTGCATTAGCCGCAAATTATACAAAGAAATGAAATGGTCTATTAATGGTAATTACTGTTTGTTTGAACCAAGAGATGAAACCGGGAGAGCCACCTCCATGCTTTGCCAGAAGCTCATACTCTTCGATGGAATCCTTTTGGATCACCGCTCCATCCGAGAATTTGGCGACATATCGACTGTATCAAATATCCGGGAATAAGAGCAGTTCAAAGGAATTAGAAGTTGCGAAACAATGTACCGAGAACTTACTCGATGTACGGCTGCACTTCTGTTAGGTTGTTGAAGATATACAACGAAATGGTCCGCCATTCTTCGACATCCAACGGTATTGGTTTCGAAGCACCGGCTGGTGCGAGCTTCCCTTTGAATAGGTTGAGGTTGGATCCACCTTTTTTAGGGTCGCCAGCATTGTACCGAGGCTTCGGATTATGCAAATGACGATTTTTGGCTTCGTAGTGTGCTGTCACGAAGTTTGCCGCCTCCTCAGTAATGAATGCCTCGGCCATCGATGCTTCAATTCTACGTTTATTTTTACATTTTGCTCAAAGCGTCTTCTGCATCCTCTCAGTTGCATAGCACCAACGATTTTGCACGGGCCCCCCCAATCTTGCCTCGGTCGGGAGATGTAAAATCAAATGCTGCATTGGATTAAAGAAGCCCGGTGGAAAGATCTTCTCTAACTTGCAGAGCAACTCCGGCGCCAACTTTTCCATGTCATCTAGCACGCCAGGCGATAGTTCTTTCGCACAAAGAACACGGAAGAAATAGCTCAGCTCTGCCAGTACTAGCCATTCATCCTCAGGGATAAAGCCACGCAACATCACCGGCATTACCCGCTCAAGCCATATGTGCCAATCATGACTCTTGAGACCAAATATTTTCAATTTTTCAAGACTCGCTCCCCTCTTTAGATTCGCTGCATACCCATCGGGGAACATCAACTGCATTTTCACCCACAAGATAATTTCCCTCATAGCTCCCCTTCCAAGATTGAACCAGACCTTTGGCTTCGACCAGTTCTTCTTTCCTTTTGGTTGTCGCATGTTTTGTAACGGTCTATCACATAGAGTCTGCTGATCGACTCTAGCCTTAGGATTATCCTTTGACTTCCCCTCTATGCCGAACAATGTACCAAAAAGGGCCTCGCCGATATTCTTTTCAGTGTGCATCACGTCGATGTTGTGTGGAAGAAGGAGGTCTTTGAAGTAAGGCAGATCCCACAAGCATGTCTTGTGAGTCCAGGCGTGTTCCGAATTATACCCCTTGAAATACCCTGGATGCTCTGGATCAGGCTCGAGAGCGTTTAACTGATCCAGGATCTGTTGGCCTGTCAACGCAGGTGGTGCAGAGTTTTTGACAACTCTACCTTTGATGAAGTTCTTCTTGTCTTTTCCAAACTTATGGCGAGGATCCAGGAATGGTCTATGCAAGTCAAAGCAAGAATACTTGCGACCCGCCTCCAGCAAACGAAACTGAAGAGCTGCCTTGCATGTGGGGCACGGGAACCTTCCATGCACACACCAGCCAACGAATAGCGCATACGCCGGCAAGTCATGCATCGAGTACATGTACCAGACATGCATTGTGAAGTTTTGTTTTCTAGCGGCGTTGTATGTCTTGAACCCATTATCCCAAGCTTCTTGCAATTCATCCTTAAGCGGCTGCATGTACACATTCATATTCTTCCCCGGATAGTTGGGCCCTGGAATTATCAACGTCAGGAAAATGTTCTTTCTTTGCATAATCTGTCCGGGGGGGAGATTGAGTGGAATGACAAATATAGGCCAACAACTGTATTGGATTGCCGTCATACCAAACGGATTGAGCCCATCCGTGCCGATGCAGACTCGAGGATGCCTTGGATCTGCCGCTTTATCCTTATGTAATGCATCGAAGTGCTTCCACGCAAAAGCATCCGATGTGTGTACCAACATCTGATTCCCATCTGCATCTAGTTCGGTTCTTTTGCCCAATTTGTGCCATGTCATCTGTCTGTCCGTCTCTTCGACCATGAAAAGACATTGAAGTCTTGGTATGATTGGCAGATACCGAAGAACATTAACGGGGATTTCGGTCTGCCTCTTCACACCCATACCGTTGTCTACCACAACATACCTGGAAGACTTGCAAATGGGACAATAGTTCAAGCCCGCATACTCAAGCCTAAATAAGGCACATCCTTTCTCACAGGCATCTATCTTCTCATAGGGCATCTTAAGTACACGGAGGATTTTGTCCGACTGGTACAGGTTTGCAGGCATTACATGGCCTTTGGGTAGAAAGCGTCCAAATAGTGTCATCATCGCGTCGTAGCATTCTCTGCCCAAGTTGAATTCATCCTTCAGAGCCATTACTTGTGTGATGGCATCCAGCTGACAAAGCTCAGTGTGCTCGTGGAGAGGACGTTTTGAAGACTCCAACATTTCATTGAAGGCCTTTGCAGATTCCTCCATCTCATTGTCCGAATCCCGAGCATCATCAAAGTCTTGCACCATGTCTTCGATCCCGGTACCATGCTCGTCGGTGCGACGACAAACCACCTCAGCTCTGGTACGTTGGGCAGACTCACCATGAAATGTCCACACCGTATAATCAGGCGTAAAACCCCACTTCTGCAGGTGTTTACCCATTTCACCCTCTGTCCTCTGTGAAAAGTTGTCGCACCTAACACAGGGGCACTAGGTTTTTCTCTGGCCATTTGCAAATGCGGCTTTCACAAACCCCTTGGTTTTTGTTAACCATTCATTGGTCGTGTCTTTCTGACTAGTGTGACCGGTGTACATCCACGCACGATCACTCATCTTGCCTACCTACTAAACACACAAGAAATATATATATATATATAATTCAGCATATATATTCATCAGTTAATCAAGTTTGTCAATTTTATTACGTCCATGCAACCTACACGCTAATAGGTAAAGATAGGCCCTAATCCCACCCGAGTATGTGTAGATTGGGTTCGTTTTCCCATGCTCTGCTCCGGATCCGACGCAAAATTTCGGCAGCACCTCCCCTCTGTTCTCCTGATACACGTCTCGGCAATAAACAGAGAGGATGTGTACCCGGAGAACAACAGGGAGGCACTGACGAAATTCTGCATCGGATCCGGAGCAGAGCATGGGAAAACGAACCCAATCTACACATACTCGGGCTGTCCATGGATAACGTTGGACAATTCGAAAGAATCACGGTTATAAATATGCAAATGCATGCATATTTATAACTGTAACCCTTTCGAACGGGAGACGCATACTGGTCACGCATACTGATGATTGAATCTACCTATAGCTAGCAAGTATCATCGGCACGAAGACCGGAACAGAGCAAATGAAGGGGGGAGGAGGAGATGTCATTTGTGCACACCCACGAACGCAGGGGAGCTCGTCGAATGCATGGGGAGGTCGTCGAACACCAGACCCTCGCAGCGACGAAACAACTGCACATTTAAATCCACCCGATCAACACGAATATTCAATCCCGATAAAAAATCTCTATATATATAAAAAATCTCTATTTCTTCTTCTTCTTCTTCCTTTTCTTCTTCTTCTTCTTCTTCTTCTTCTTCTTCTTCTTCTTCTTCTTTTCTTCTCCTCTTCTTCTTCTCCCCTTTTTCTTCTTCTTCTCCTCTTCTCCTATTTTTCCTCTTCTTCTCCTCTTCTTCTTCTCCTCTTCTCCTCTTTTTCTTCTTCTTCTTCTTCTTCTTCTTCTTCTTCTTCTTCTTCTTTTCTTCTCCTCATCCTCCTCCTCTTCTTCTTCTTCTTCTTCTTCTTCTTCTTCATCTTCTTCTTCTTCTTCTTCTGCTTCTTCTTCTTCTTCCTTCTTTTCCTTTTTCCTCTTCTTCTCCTCCTCTTCTCCTCTTTTTCTTCTTCTTCTTCTTCTTCTTCTTCTTCTTCTTCTTCTTCTTCTTTTCTTCTCCTCCTCCTCCTCTTCTTCTTCTTCTTCTTCTTCTTCTTCTTCTTCCTTCTTTTCCTTTTTATTCTTCTTCTACTTATTCTTCTTTTCTTCTTCTTTTTTTTTTCTTCTTCTTCTTCTTCTTCTAATTTTCACTAACCTAAAATATGACTAACCTAAAATCTTCTTCTCCTAGTTCTTTTCTAACCTAACCTAGCACTAACCTAACTAAATATGAGTAATATAGCACTAACAGTAGCAATTAAATGAAAAAAAAGCAAAAAAACAGAGAATAAGGGGAGGACTCATCGGAGGGGGGCGTCGGGGGTGAGTGGCGTCGGGGGCGGCGGAGCCGCGAACGGCGTGCCGGCGGGGCGGCGGTGGCAGAGTGGAGCGGCGGGGCGGCGGGGTGGCGGCCGCGGACGGTGGGGCGGCAGGGCGGTGGATCTGCACCAGGGCGCGGTGGGGCGGTGGGGCGTCGGGTCGTCGACAGCGACGGGCGCGGTGGGGCGGTGGGTCGGCGGCGGCGACGGGCGCGGCGGGGCGGTGGGTCGTCGGCGGCGACGGGCGCGGCGGGGCGGTGGGTCGTCGGCGGCGACGGGCGCGGCGGCGAGAGAGAGAGAGATAGAGAGAGGGGAGTGGAGGGGCGCGGCGAGAGAGAGAGAGAGAGAGAGAGAGAGAGAGAGAGAGGGTCACGTGGAGAGAGAGAGAGAGAGAGAGGGGCGCGCGCGGCGGCCGTTACAAATGTTAGTGAAATTTTTCTTTGCCGTCTGCTTTTTGATGATCTTTGCCGTCTGCTCCTCTTTGCCGTCCGCTAGCGGACGGCATCTAGGCCGTCCGTTTGACCTAACCAGCGCCGCGCTCTAGTGGGGCCCAGATGGGCTCTTTGCCGTCTGCGATTTTGCTAGTTGTCGTCCTCCTGCCTTTGCCGTCCGCTAGTCGACGGCAAAGAATGGACTGATGGCAAAAACCATCTTTGCCATGAGGCCTTTCTTTGCCGTCTACTTTATGGAAGCGGACGGCAAAGACCATCTGTGTCGTCCGCTAGCAGACGGCAAAGAGTGGACTGATGGCAAATTCTCTGATTCCTGTAGTGAGGGTGATGCTTGACTTGTATGCGTGCCTAAATCTGCCTACTTCTGAAATTGGGAAAAGGTTAGGTTTTTATTTGGTCAAGTAGTCTAATCACCCCCCCTCTAGACATACTTTCGATCCTACAATTTTCTAAGATTGACCTCCGAATGGGGTATCACCAGTTAAAAATCAGGAAAGAGGATATCCCCATGACAGCCTTCACCACTCGATATGGTCTGTATGAATTTACAGTCATGTCGTTTGGGCTGACAAATGCTCCAGCTTATTTCATGAGCATGATGAACAAGGTCTTCATGGACTTTCTGGACAAGTTTGTAGTGGCGTTCATCGATGATATCCTTATATACTCCAAGGATGAAGAGGAGCACAAACAACATCTCCGTGCTGTCCTGGAAAGATTAAGGACCCATCGCTTGTATGCCAAGTTCAGCAAATGTGAATTTTGGCTAAGAGAGGTGGGATTTCTGGGGCACATTCTGTCAGAGCAAGGAGTGGCCGTCGACCCCAGCAAAGTGACTGCTGTGTTAAATTGGAGGACACCAGCCTCGGTAACAGAAGTTCGTAGTTTCCTGGGTTTGGCAGGCTACTACCGTCGTTTCATTGAAGGCTTCTCTAAGATAGCCAAGCCACTGACAGAGTTGTTGAAGAAGAATCACAAGTTTGTCTGGACGGAAGAATGTGATAGCAGCTTTATGGAGCTAAAGACGAGGCTAACTACGGCCCCTGTCCTAATTCTTCCAGATATCCACAAGAGCTTTGATATATACTGTGATGCTTCCAGGCGTGGAATCGGTTGCGTATTAATGCAAGAAGGAAAGGTTGTAGCATATGCATCCAGACAACTATGACCCCATGAAGAGAATTACCCCACTCATGACTTAGAATTGGCAGCCGTGGTTCATGCCCTGAAGATTTGGAGGCATTACATCATTGGGCAACGTTGTGAGATATACACAGACCACAAGAGTCTCAAGTATATTTTCACACAACCCGATGTCAACCTCAGACAAAGAAGATGGCTGGAACTGTTCAAGGACTATGACCTTGGGATCAATTACCATCCAGGAAAAGCCAATGTGGTCGCAGATGCCCTCAGCAGGAAACCAGGCACTGTAAATGCAATAATGGAGGGTACCCATCCAAGGTTACAAGAAGAGTTTGCCAAGCTCAACTTGGTACTTTGTGGCCCAACTAGCCCGGATACGTTGGAAATCACTCCAACACTTATGGAAGAAATTAAGGAAGCTCAGAAAACAGACAAGGGTATACAAGAGATCAAGGAGAATATACAGCAAGGAAAGGCCAAATCCTTCCGTGTGGACGAGCAAGGGACATTATGGTTTGACAGCCGAATATGCGTGCCTGACCAGGAAAACCTGAGGCAGCAGATATTGCGAGAGGCACATGAATCCGCATATTCTATTCATCTGGGTGGAACAAAAATGTATCAGGACCTAAGAGAAACCTTTTGGTGGCCAGGAATGCGAAGAGATATTGCATACTATGTTGCGTGTTGCGACGTATGCAATAGGGTTAAGGCTGAGCACCAGAAACCAGCCGGACTGTTACAACCCTTACAAGTTCCCCAGTGGAAATGGGATGATATATGCATGGACTTCATTGTTGGATTACCTAAGTCAACAAGAGGCCATGATGCCATCTGGGTTATCGTGGATATACTTACCAAAGTGGCCTACTTCATTGCAGTAAGGACTACTTTCCGGGCCGATCAACTCGCACAGCTCTATATGTCCCGGATAGTCTGTCTGCATAGAGTACCCAAGTCTATGACATCGGATAGAGGATCCTTGTTCACGTCAGCATTCTGGCTACGCTTGCATCAAGCTTTGGGAACCGTGCTGAAGCATAGCACGGCTTATCATCCACAAACTGACGGGCAGACTGAACAAGTGAACCAAATATTGGAAGATATGCTTCGGTCTTGTGCCCTCACCTATGGACCCAAGTGGGAGGATAGTCTACCCTATGCAGAATTTTCCTACAACAACAGTTACCAGTCAAGTCTCAAGATGTCACCATTTGAGGCACTGTATGGGCGGAAATGCCGCACTCCCTTAAATTGGTCACAGACAGGAGACAGCCGTATCTTCGGTACAGATTTGATGCTCGAGGCTGAGAAGCAAGTTAAGGAGATTCAAGAGCATCTTCGAGCAGCTAAATCCTGCCAAAAGAGTTATTACGATCCGAAACACCGAGAAGTAACTTTCGAGCCCGAAGAGTATGCTTACCTTCGAGTAACTCCTATGAAAGGGGTGAAGAGGTTTCATATTCGAGGAAAACTTGCACCCAGATATATCGGTCCCTTTCCAGTAATTGCTAGAAGAGGCAGAGTGGCTTACCAGTTGGAGTTACCACCGGAACTGTCCAAAGTTCATGATGTTTTTCACATATCACAGCTGAGAAAGTGCATTGCACCTCCGATCAAACAGGCAGATATGAGTGAACTAGAGCTGACCAAGGATTTGACCTATGAGGAGAAACCTGTCAGAATTTTGGATGAAATGGAAAGAACTACTAGGAGTAAGGTGATCAGGTTTTACAAGGTACTATGGGATCACCATACTGAGGAAGAAGCTGCCTGGGAAAGAGAGGATATTCTGAGATCAGCATATCTGTATTTGTTCCCTGAGCAACTGAATCTCGAGGACAAGATTAATCCTAAGGGGGGTAGGTTTGTGACACCCTGATTTTGGCAACTTTTTCTTTTCAAAATTTTCCTGGTTTTATTTGCAAGTTGTTGGTTTTTGGAACCAAACCACTTGACTTTGGACTTGAGGATTCCTTGGATTTGTTTTTAAATGATCCAACACCCTCAACATCTTGCCAAAATCTTGTCTTATACCCTCTCATCAAAACCCTAATTTTTATTCTCTCAAAATAATTCATTTATCCATTTGGATATGCTCATGCTCACTATGGGTTGTGAAGCAACCTATTGATCTGTTGATCAAAAAAATTCCAAATTAATCCCACATCTTCTTGAGATTATCTACTCCCACAATCTTCTAAAATATTGCATTGGCCAGTACAAAATTTTGCCCAGAATATTCCTTTTATCTTCTGGACAGAATTGACCCTTTGTGAAGCAACACCTATTTCTATGCCTCAGAAAACTCCCAAATAAATCCTTGGGATACTAGGAGTCATATCTTGCCACAATATCCAAAAACATCTCCTAGTCCAGTACAAGTTTCCAGCAAAAATATTCTGCCAAGTTTCTGCTCATTTCAAACCTTTGTGAAGGAAGTACCAGCTAGAGGTACCCATTTGAGCTGAAATTTTTGTGGCATCTTGTCTTCACCAAATAACCCTCTCACACCAAATTCCATCATCAGGAGCCAAACCAGGTGAGTGCAACAACCTCATCAAGTTTTTGGACCAGCAAGTGGTTTACACATGAACCATATTCAAAACTTGATGAAAGTTGCTCAAAACTTGCCAGCAGATAGTACTTCCAACCTAGATCATCCCAGACAAGTCACTTGGCTTCATTCACAACTCATCCATGCTCTGGATCCCTCTCAAGTTTCTATTCAGAAACTATACTTGATGCTACCACTCAATTCAGAGTGTATCTAGCCGAATCAGAGGCACAGGGAGGCTGTGTGATCTAGGGTCGATGCACTGGACAAGGTGTGCCAGGCGTGCGTGGCCTCCAGGTGCCAGCACCCTTGGTGAGCACGGCACTAGCATGCCTGTGCACGCGCTCTGTGCGCCGACCACGTCGGACGTGACTACTCCAGCCGTCCCGCGTCGCCGTACCATGTCCCCATGTGCCGACTACCTCTCCGTCATCCACCTAAGCCGCTCCAGAGCCTTCCCCTCGCCGGAGACGCCCTCGCCGGCCACCACCAAGCACCGCACTGTTGCACCCGTGCGGCCACAGTGAGGTGAGCTGGCTGTCCTCTTCCCCGCCCGCCGTCGCCTTGCCCATTAACTCGCCTGACCTCACCCGTCACCTCGCCCCACCTCGCGATGGCCAGCTAGCCGTCATTCCCGCGCCAGCTCATCCACGGCGGCTTGCGGCTCGACCACCCTCCGCCCGCCTATAAAAGGCCGTGCCCGGCCTATCTGCACCTCACCACTCCACCTCTCCCTCTCTCAATTGCCACTAGAGCGCTTCGTCGGGAGCCAGGAGCTCGTCTCCCTCCACTCCGGCCGAAGCTCCGCCGCCCGAACCCCGATCCGCTCCAGCTCGCTTCACTCCACCCCAACCCTGCCCGACCACCTCCCTGAGCTCAGTGCATCCTACTGACCCTGCTCGAACTCCTACCCAGCCGGAATCGCCGTCTCCGGCGACGCCTGAGAGCAGCCGCCGCCGGAGAGGAAGGGGGCGACGCCGTTAGGCCACCTCTGGAGACGCTGCGGGTACCGGGAGGACCGCCGTCGTGCGCTCGTTCCATCCCCGCAGTCGCCTGACCTCGCCGCCATCGCTATCGTCGGCTATCGCCGTCGGTGAGCCGCCCTCTCTCTGCTCCCTCCTTTTCCCTTTTAAATATGACCGCCTGGCCCCACCTGTCAGCGGCTCAGGCCCGCGCCCGAAGCGGTATGAGTGGAAGTGTATTTCCACTTTACACTTTCAGCTTGGCCCGCTGGAGGTTTTTCTGTTTTTAGTTTAAATTCAATTTTTAATTAGATTTGACCAGAAACTTTGACCAGCTCTATCTTTTAAACTACAAGTCCAAATCAAGTGGTTCTTTTTGGTGTGGTTTTGTCTTGAGCCCCTCTATTTTCTGGTAAAGTTTGGTATTTTTCCAATGCTCACAGAATTTTTGGCAAACAAAAAGACTTTATGTAACATTTTCTTTTGCCATTTCAAAATATTTGCAGAAGGAAATTGTTGTGGATTTGAAGACCAGGAGTTTGTAGACACTCCACTTGAGCAAGGCAAGCCACATCATCCATTGCATAAGGCATAGCAATAGTATTGGCTTTATAATGAATTATATTGCATTTAATTTAATTTAAATATGCTAAGTTCCATATGGTTGATATTTTGCACAAATTCAACATAGTTAAATGTGACCAGCAACTTTATATGTTAAATTCACTTTGATGGTTGATCAAGTGCCACCGACCCAGACTTACCCGTGCAGCCACATCTGCCGGAATGGGATGGCCTTGACTTGGTCTGACCGCGTGCTCTTTTATCGGTACCACTAAAGAGGGGAGGTTATGCGTGCGTGCTACCCTGATCAGGTAGGCGACGATAACCTCGTGAGCCCAAGTTGAGTTATTTGCTGGCGTCCCCGTTTGGGACAGTTTAGTTGGCCACGACGGTGGTAGGTGTCAGGAGTGACACAGGGGCCACCCAGGGCATGACTCGGACGGGGGATGATTGTCGGTGATACGATAGAGGAGTTACGGGTTAGACAAGTTTCGCTGGACGAATGTCCATGGTGTGGGTAACGTGCGCAACCTCTGCAGAGTGTAAGAATCTATTCGAATAGCCGCGTCCACGGTATTGGACACAGTCCGCACTAGGTCACACTGTGTGGTCAACCGTAATAATAATAATGATGGAAGAACGGGTCTCATGCTCAGAAGTGACCGATGGGTCACGAGTGCTCCGGGTGTCATGGAGTGAACCTGGAAGAGAGTAAGTTGATAACCAGCAATAGTAAGTGAGCATATTAAAGCATTTAACATAATCTTTGCCATGCCATTGTTTGCTGCACTGTTTTGGTTGCTGTGAGCTTGCGAGTACATTCCAAGTACTCACCTAGCGTATCATGCCAGATGCAGGAGAAGCCGGTGACGGAGATCCCGAAGGTTCGTGCTACGCTAACTAGGTCGTGTCCCAGCAGTGTCCCTAGGGGATGGAGTTTCCCACGCGATGTTCTACTACGCTGTAGTCTTTCCACTAGTACTGAGGTCCTTGAGGTGTTTCATAAATAATGTAGATACTGTCATAGCACGAGTAGTGCTTCTGGCCTCGCTGACCCATGTAATATCCAAGCTTGTACCTATATAATATCAATAAAGATCAGTTCAGTTCTGTTCCAAGTTGTTGTGTGTTTCCAGAAGACATGATCTCTGGGTTGGGAACACAAGGTAAACCGGTCCTCTGAGCCAGGGTGCCACATGTCGGTGAGAAATACGTACTCCCCCAAGCTTAGGCTTTTGGCCTAAGTTGGTCTATGGCCATGGGTCGAAGTCTGCCCCTCCAGGATAATACTGAGGCTAATGAGGATCCCATAGTGGCTGCTGAGGGTCCCACTGATAAATCGGTGCCTGAACGGGTGTTGGCACATGTGCTGGCTTAGGTACTGGCGGCGGTGTCAGGCCCCGATAAGCATAGATGTCCTCGGGCATGATGGTATACCTGCCACTGGAAAGATCGAACAAAGACGGTGCAGGCAAAGTAATAACCTCACGAGTGCCCTGACTGAATACAAAGTTATATCTAAAGCGAATAGGACCATCGTCTATAAAGTCATGCCCAACCATACTACCATAATCAAGGTATCTAGTAGGCAAAAGCCTCTCTTCCTCCTCATTGTGCCTAATAGGAATCTCAAAGTGTTCAGCGAGGCGGGAAGCATAAATACCACCATAAATAACGCCCTTCGAACGGTTAGTGTGCAACCGTCGGGCGACCATAGCTCCTAAACTAAAAGTTCTATCAACATGAAGAGCATGGCGTAAAATAGCAAGGTCAGGTGCGATGAGCGTTCCACTCTCCCACCGACCAGTCAAACACCTCCCGGCAAATAGTGAATAATATCGTAAAATGGGAAAATGTAAACTAGCAACCCTAGCCTCAGAAACTCCTCTCGACTCCCCCACGGTCACTGCGGATATAAAATCCGCAACGTCCCTTGGACGTGGCTCTATGGGGCTGCCCTCATTAGGAAGTTTGCACACTCGGCAAAAATCCTCAAGTGTCATCTCTCTAGGAATATCATATAGGTTAAATGACACCATGGGTATATCTCTCCTAGAATGAAAGTGAAAACTTTGCATGAAAGTATTAGTGAGGACAAGATACTGTTCACACTTATCTTCGGGGAACGGGATAAGGCCGGCATTGTTCGCCAAGTAGTAGAAATCATTGAAAATTCCCGCATGCCTCAAGAATGTATCGCATGGCCATTTGCACGGCCGCACCTCGGCCGCACGAGGAAGGTGGTACTTGGGCTTCGGAGTCTCCTTAGGACTCCGGCTCGAAGAACCTCTCAACCTCCACTTGAGCATTTTCCTTTTCTGAAAATTTCTGAAATTTTTAGTGACTCAAAATAAAAGTGAACAAAACTCAACAAATTGATAGCAACTACCCCCACAAGTATCTAGAGGCTATATCATGCATCAAAA
Organism: Elymus sibiricus; assembly: GCA_039707655.1. NCBI lineage: Eukaryota > Viridiplantae > Streptophyta > Magnoliopsida > Poales > Poaceae > Elymus > Elymus sibiricus. The sequence goes on along the minus strand of CM077676.1, from coordinate 191,223,482 downwards.
CTACTTTGGACCATACAAATTCGTTGCAAGTTCATATACATGGTCACTACAGCAGTAAAAATTTGCAAAGTATAAAGCACTAGAACAAAAACTAATTGGAGCATTGGAGGAGTCACATATCGAGGAGCAATTCCTCAAAACAGTTTCGGAAATGAAGTTCCGAGCAAGGAGATCGAAATTTGCAACAAAATGAGCAAGAACACGGGTTTGGGAGCAAGGATGGTTTTTTTTTGGAGGTGGAAGAAGGGTGTGGGTGGCTGGGATAAGTGAGTGGGACCCACAAGGCTGCTAGGCGCGCCCAGGGGGGTGGCCGCGCCCTGTGAGCTTGTGGCTCACGGGTGCACCCCCCCCCCTTAGGTGTGTTCAGTGCCAAAAATTCTTAAATATTGCATAAAAAATCATACTAAATTTTGAGAGCATTCTGAGAACTTTTATTTTTGGGCCATTTTTATTGCACGGAAAATTTAGAAAACAGGATAATCATGGCATTTCCATTTTATTAAACTATAAATAACAGAGAGCAAACTCTGATTACAGAAGGTTGTGCTTACTAAATTCATCGACTACATGCCCCTCAAAAAGAATCCATTAATAAGGTTGATCAAGTCTTATTAACAAACTGTTTCTGAGTAACATGAAACCGAAGAATTTTCGATGACACTAAGTTACCTCAACGGGGATATGCATCTCCCCAACAATAAGAATTTCATATTTCTTTTTGACAGTAGGAATGGGAAATTTGAAACCTCCAATAGTGATTGTCGAAACCTTTTCAATACAATTAATACCATTCACCGAACTTTGTTTCTTCGAAAAATAAACTGTATGCTCATTACCATTGACATGAAAAGTAACTTTGCTTTTGTTGCAATCAATAACAGCCCCTGCTGTATTCAGAAAGGGTCTCCCAAGGATAATCGACATATTGTCGTCCTCAGGCATATCAAGTATAACAAAGTCTGTCAAGATAGTAACATTTGTAACTACAACGGGAACGTCCTCACAAATTCCAATAGGAATAGCAGTTGATTTATCAGCCATTTGCAAAGATATTTTAGTAGGTGTAAGCTTATTCAAATCAAGTCTTCTATATAAAGAGAAAGGCATAACACTAACACCGGCTCCCAAATCACATAGAGCAGTTTTAACATAACTTCTTTTAATGAAGCATGGTATAGTAGGTATTCCCGGATCTCCTAACTTCTTAGGTATTCCACCCTTAAAAGAATAATTTGCAAGCATGGTGGAAATTTCAGCTTCAGGTATCTTTCTTTTGTTAGTGACAATATCTTTCATGTATTTAGCATATGGAGGCATTTTCAACATATCAATCAAGCGAGTGCGCAAAAAGACAGGTCTAAGCATTTCAACTAAGCGCTCAAAGTCTTCCTCATCTTTATTTCTAGATGGTTTAGTAGGAAAAGGCATAGGTTTTTGAACCCATGGTTCTCTTTCTTTTCCATGTTTTCTAGCAACGAAGTCTCTTTTATCATATATTTTATTCTTGGGAGGTGGGTTATCAAGATCAACAACAGGTTCTATTTCTACATCATTATCTGGTTGAGCATCAACATGAAAATCATTATCATTATCATTAGGTGTATGTTCATTACCAGATTGTATCTCAGCATCAGAAATAGAAACATCATTATGATTCTCAAGAGGTTTTTCTATCTCAGGTTCACTAGAAGCATGCAAAGTCCTATCATTTTTCTTTTTCTTTTTCTTCTTAGATGGACTAGGTGCATCAATATTAATTATTTGAGAATCTTGTTCAATTCTTTTAGGATGACCTTCAGGATACAGAGGCTCCTGAGTCATTCTACCTCCTCTAGTAACAACTCTAACAACACGATCATTCATTTTATTATTCATCTCATCAAGCAAATCATTTTGTGACTTAGCAATTTGTTCTAACTGAGTATGAACCATAGAAGCATGTTTACTTAAGCCTTTAACATCATTAGCAGTTCTAAACATCAAATCACTCAAGCGATCTATCATGAAAGCATTGCGTTTTAGTTGATTGCTAACATATAAATTGAAGTGTTCTTGCTTAATGATGTAATTATCAAATTCATACAGGCATTGGCTAGCAGGTTTATTATACGGAATATCACCTTCATCAAATCTAGTGAGAGAATTTACCTCCACTACCAGTGTCGGGGTGTCGAGCCCATGTATTTCTTCAATGGGTGGTAAATTCTTAACATCTTCAGACATAATACCTTTTTCTTTCATAGATTTCTTTGCCTCTTGCATATCTTCTGGACTGAGGAACAGAATACCTCTCTTCTTCAGGGTTGGCTTAGGTGGTGGTTCAGGAAGTGTCCAATCATCGGCATTTCTCAACATATTATTCAATAGTTCTTCAGCCTTTCCAATAGTTCATTCCCTGAAAATAGAACCAGCACAACTATTTAGGTAGTCCCTAGAAGCATCGGTTAGTCCATTATAAAAGATATCAAGTATTTCATTTTTCTTAAGAGGGTGGTCAGGCAAAGCATTAAGTAATTGGATAAGCCTCCCCCAAGCTTGAGGGAGATTCTCTTCTTAAATTTGCACAAAGTTAAATATTTCATGTAAGGCGGCTTGTTTCTTATGAGTAGGAAAATATTTTTCAGAAAAGTAATATATCATATCCTGGGGACTCGCACATAGCCAGGAGCAAGAGTATTAAACCATTTCTTAGCATCACCTTTTAATGAGAAAGGAAACAACTTAAGAATGTAGTAGTAACGGATCTTTTCCTCATGAGCAAATAGGGTGGCTATATCATTTAATTTAGTAAGGTGTGCCACAATAGTTTCAGATTCATAACCATGAAAAGGATCAGATTCAACCAAAGTAATTAACTCAGGATCGACAGAGAATTCATAATCCTTATCAGTAACAAAGATAGGAGAGGTAGCAAACTTAGGATCATATTTCATTCTCTCCATCATAGACTTTTCTTTTAACTTAGCCAGCAATTTTCTAACATCATCTCTATCATTACAAGCAAGAAATTCTCTAGCTATTTATCCATCCAGGACATAAACATCAGGTATCTTAGGCATTTCATTTCTAGGAGAGCTAGGCATAATAGGTGACTCATAATTTTCAGAAGTTTCAACATTTTCAGTTTCTTTAGCTTTAGCAATTTGTTCATCAAGAAATTCACCTAGTGGCACAGTATTATCGAGCATAGTACTAGCATCATCACAAGTATCATTCATAGGAAAAGTAGTATCATCAATTATTTGCGACATACCAAAATTAATAGCAGGTGGTGGTGTCGCAAGCCTACTCAAAACAGAAGGTGAATCAAGTGCAGAGTGTGATGGCAGTTCCTTACCTCCCCTCGTCATAGAGGGAACGATATTGGTCTTAGCGTCTTTCAGATTCTTCATAGTGATCAACAGATATAAATACCAAGTGACTCAATAGATAGAGCTATGCTCCCCAGCAACGGTGCCAGAAAAAGGTCTTGATAACCCACAAGTATAGGGGATCGCAACAGTCTTCGAGGGTAATATTTCACCCAAATTTATTGATTCGACACAAGGGGAGCCAAAGAATATTTGTGAGTATTAGCAGTTGAGTTGTCAATTCAACCACACCTGGAGAACTAAATATCTGCAGCAAACTGTTTAGTAGCACAGTAGGGACAAGAGCAATAGGAACAGAAACAGTAGCAGTAGCAGTTTGTAGTGATTGTAACAGCAGCAGCAACGAAAGTAACTTAGCAAAGATCAATATGAGAAAAGCATAGGCATTGGATCAGTGATGGATAATTATGTTGGATGACATTCATCATGTAACAGTCACAACCTAGAACGATACACAATAGCTCCAATTCATCAATGTAATGTAGGCATGTATTCCGTATATAGTCATACGTGCTTATAATAAGAACTTGCATGACATCTTTTGTCCTACCCTCCCGTGGTAGCGGGGTCCTTAAGGAAACTAAGGGATATTAAGGCCTCCTTTTAATAGAGAACCGGAACAAAGCATTAGCACTTAGTGAATACATGAACTCCTCAAACTACGGTAATCACTGGAAAGAATCCCAATTATTGTCACCTTGGGGTATGCAGATCATAACACGTAATAGGTGCATACAACTTGCAAGATGGGATCAAGAACACAAATATATTCATGAAAACATAAAGGGTTAAGATCTGAAATCATGGCACTCAGGCCCTAGTGACAAGCATTAAGCATACCAAAGTCATAGCAACATCAATCTCAGAACATAGTGGACACTAGGGACCAAGCCCTAACAAAATTGACTCGATTACATGATAAATCTCATCCAACCCATCACCGTCCAGCAAGCCTACAAAGAAACTACTCACACATGGTGGTAAGCATCATGAAATTGGTGATGGAGGATGGTTGATGATGACGACGGCGTCAAATCCCCCTCTCCGGAGCCCCGAGCGGACTCCAGATCACCCCTCCCGATGAAGAACAAGAGGTGGCGATGGCGCTGTATCGTAAAACGCGATGATTCTTTCTCTCCGATTTTTTTCTCCATGAATAGGTATATATAGCGTTGGAATTAGGTCAAACGGAGTTTCCAGGGGCCCACAAGCCTGGAGGGCGCGCCCTGGGGGGGTAGGCGCGCCCCCTGGGCTTGTGGCCCCTGGGTGGCTCCCCTCTAGTAGATCTTTTCACCAGTATTTTTATATATATTCTGAAATAATTCTCCGTAAATTTTTAGGTCCATCCAAGAACTTTTATTTCTGCACAAAAATAACACCATGGCAATTCTGCTGAAAACAGCGTCAGTCCGAGTTAGTTCCATTCAAATCATACAAATTAGAGTCCAAAACAAGAGCAAAAGTGTTTGGAAAAGTGGATAGGTTTGGGACGTATCATACCCTAGCGCTACCGAACGTTAAGCATGCGACCCTACGGGTTCGAGAATCATGTACACATGACTGAGTATCCTCTCCGGTCAATAACCAATAGCGGGACCTGGATGCCCATATTGGTTCCCACATATTCCACGAAGATCTTTATCGGTTGAACCACGATGTCAAGGATTCAGTTAATCTCGTATGTAATTCCCTTTGTCCGGCGATATGTTACTTGCCCAAGATTCAATCGTCGGTATCTCCATACCTAGTTCAATCTCATTACCGGCAAGTCTCTTTACTTGTTCTGTAATACAAGATCCCGTGACTAAACTCATTAGTCACATGAAGCTTCTTGTGATGTTGTATTGCCGAGAGGGCCCAGAGATATATCTCCGTCACACGGAACGACAAATCCCAGTCTCGATCCATGCAACTCAACACACACCTTCGGAGACACCTGTAGAGAACCTTTATGATCACCCAGTTATGAGCCGCCAGATCTCAGCGGCATCCTTCTACTGGGCGGCCTTCAGCGCGTCACGTTCGGTGATGCAAGTCGAAAGGTCCCCTTCCACCACTGACACCCGCGCCTGAGCGGTTCATGAGTTTGCTTCTCCTCGACGAGCAGATCAGCACTCTTCTACACCGACAACTTCTGTCATAGTTTTGTTACGACAGATGTCCTCAGAGGAGAACTAAGTTGTGAGGCCATTGCTGCTAGGTGAAGGCTTGAACGGGGTTGATCGGAATTGAGAGATGCGAGTTTACCCAGGTTCGGTCCCTCACGGTGGACGTAAAAGCCTACTCCTGCTTGATTGCTATTGATGGTGATGATCTCGATTACAAGGGTGTTGTTTCTCTACCTAGCTTTCGGGAGATTGTAACGTGTCCCTTCTAACGACCCAGGAACCCCCTTTATATAATAGGCTGGGTTACCTGGTATACAAAAGATTTCCAGGTCTTGCCCGTAGTCGGAGTCCTACTCTAAGTCTTGTAAACCTCCGTGTCTTCCAAGCTTAGGTGGAGTCCGTTTGTTGTTCGATTCTCCAAACCGGCTGCACCTCCTCTGGGCCGGGTGTTCTCCAGCCACCAGTGGCTGGCTTTGGGTTTCTGAGACAAGCCAACTATTCGCCTCTTGGGCCTAGTGGGTCTCAACTCTGGGCCTTAATGTCGAGTTTCCTCCATGAGTAATATCGCCGACATTAGCCCCGGTTAGCTTGGATTTATTCATGCTAAGCTCCTGAAGATTAGAACAAAATAAACACATTAAGAAATGAAATGTCGGGTCTTGCAATTGTGCCAGTAAGCCGGATTTCTTAAAATCTCGATGACGTGCCGGGTCTTCTTGATATCTTTCTTCCGCAACCCGACTCTTGATCCATGTTCTTTCACACTTAGCATTTCCTCTGCATATCTAGCAGGAATCTTGGTTGATTACACGTGTCAGTACCCGACAGCGAATATTTAGACTTGTATTAGGTCAAATCTTGTCAATGCGAGAATCAAGGAGCCTTTTTCGAGAAAAGTTACTGCGCCACCTAGGGTTTCACCGTGACGCTTGGGTATTTACCCTGCCTATAAATAGGGTGGCAGGAGCCCCAGATCCATTTTTACCCCTCGCCCGTGCAACTCTCTCTTCTTCCCCTCGCTCCTGTCGCCATTGCTCTTGCTTTGAGTTCCTGACCCCCATCAGCGCCGGAGCTTGCTCATCTTCGCCGTCGCCGCCGGAGCTCGCCTGCGTCTGCTGCGGCCGCATCCACGAAGTTCAAGAGCTTTGAGCACCGCCATTATAGATCTGTAAGTTCCTACTTTCATCTTCGCCATGGTTCATCAATACCGTTCTTCGTGGTGATCTGTTGATAGTTCATCATATGCTATTCATGGTCGATAGCAGTTCGTCCGTAGATTTATTCGCCAACCACTGCCAAATACTTCCGTAGCTAATCCATCTTTCTGCTCGGTTCATTTGCTGTTATGATAGACTCCCTTCACTGCCGCACCTAGGGTCCATTGCCATGACTAGGTTTTTACCTTTCTTTTTCCGGTATTATTTAGATCCAAATATTTCTATTAATCTTCAACAGTAGCGGTTCATACGAATCTGCCACCTGGCCATATGTCAGCTCACACCGAGTCATAGAACACGAAATTTCCCTTAGTAGCCATTTATACTTTACTTTCCTTTTGCCGGCTTACATTCTGATGACTCCAAATACATCATCATGCATAATTCTAATCCACTTCGCCAACTTATATATCAGTTGTATCTTTGTAGTTGCTTGTCATCTCATGCATGTTAAGACCATGGCTCCCAAAAATAAGGGAAAGAAAACCGCAGAGAGTCGATGCCAAAGCTGGCAAAACCGAGCAAGACTACGAACTAGGCAAAATCAACCATGACCGAACTCCAGCTTGAGAAGTTGGTAAGAGCCAGCTTACTGCCTCCCAAGGACGAGATTGAATGGCGTGCTCCGGAGGAGGAAACCCGGCCTCAACCAGATGAGGGAGAAGTGGTCATCTTTGCTGACCATCTTTCCAGAGGTTTCAGACCGCCCGGTTCCAGATTTTTTCGTAATGTACTCCAACATTACGGCGTGCAGCCTCAAGACCTCGCCCCCAATTCCATCTTGAATCTGAGTAACTTCCAAGTCTTCTACGAAGTCTATCTCCAAGTAGAGCAAAAAGTCAATCTGTTTCTGGAATTCTTTTACTGTAATAAGCAAACTGAGTGCAGCAACGGGCCGGCTCTGGAATGCACTGGATTTATGATCTAGAAATGCAAAGATTGTATTTACCCTGCTATGCAATTAGAGACTCACCCCAAGGGGTGGCAAAAAACCTTCTTCTATTGCAAGAGTACTTCACCAGCCGGTCAGAATCGTTTGCTGGGTTTCCATCTCAACCAGCTGGACTACCATGATCAGATGAAAGCCTTTGCACCATCAGAAGAGTGGAAGAAGTTGGGTCCCATCTATAAGAAAACTAACGCACTGATAGCTCATGGGCTTAGAGCTACTGATCTGACCCGATGCTGGGTCGACTGGCACGTCCAACCCCTTAGCGTGCGTGACCGGGCACTTCACTAGTATACCGGGGTGGATGATAATATGTGCTTCTCGTGCAAAACTCTGGAGCCGGAACAATTGAAGAAGGATGTTAAGAAACTCTTGGGCGAGCCCCTTAAAGAGATTGGAATTGTGGGTCTCGCCCCATTTTGCGCCAGTAACCCAGCCCCATAGGTATATACATTGTTGTTCAATCTTTACCTTTGCATTTCCCTTTGTTATGCCTCCTCATGAAAAGAAAATGTCGGCTTATGTTATTTCAGCCTGACTTGGACTGGTGGAAGACCGATTATGAGGCTCCTACCACCCCAGAGGAAAAGACGGCTAATGATGACGATGAGGAGGAAGAATAAGAAGAGGAGGTTGATGAGGTAGAAGATCTCGACTCTCTTGGTCAACTTCATAATCAACTTGCTGACGCCGACTCCTCGCAGGATAACACACGAACCAGCAAGCTGGACGAGGTTGAGGTAACCCCTAGCGCCTCTGATTCCGAAACTCTTGGTAGAAGGCAAACTCGGCTGGCCGTACGAAAGGTACCATTTTCACATCCATCAGCTTACTTGGATCCAAACTAATCTTTGAAGAAAACACAGCATGAAGCAAGCAAGAAGAGGAAGACCCGGAGCTCTGGCTCTGAAGATCTTCATGAAGGTCTTTCACATGAGCCGTCTCCTCACCGGGCATGCAGGCAAGAGCCACTGAGCCCAACTTCCTCTTGCCCAAGAGCCGGCCAAATGAAGGCTCCGTTGAATCCTCCTGACTCAGCTTATCAGATTTCCTCGCCTTCGTCTGACGCATCAAGTGTGAGCCAGTTGCCCAGATTCTCCATAAACATTGGGTAAGCTCATAAATTCACGATGTTGTTCCAAATTCTCCCTTTGTTTACCATTTTGACTTTATTGGTATATGGCGAAGGCAATTTTAAAGGAGAAAATTGGTGTTTCTTCTGCTACTGGAACGGGTGTAGAGATGGCAACATCTAACATCCAAGACACTATAATGGAAGACCCGACGCAGAACAACCCGGTTGTTGATGATCAGATCCCTCCAGAATTCGGTGCCACGGAGGAAAGAGAAGGTAACCCGGCTTTTGACAAGCTGGCTGACGCTGAGGCTATTCGGGACGAGGTGGTGATTACTGCTGAAAAGCATAACCCGCCATCGGGGACTTCCACTGTCCTGACCAAGACCTTTCCTGAAGAAAAACCATCACCAGCTGAAGAGCCGCTTATGATTCCCGTATGGAGTTGTACGAAGATATGAGCGTGACATCTCTCCACCAGCGGTACATAACCCGGCTTACCCAGAACCGGGAAAGTGGAAGTGCATTGGTAGCACTTATGAAGAAGAAATACGAGATACGTCCTTCTCCTTATCTCTATATACATATGTAGCCCCCAAGCTCCAAGTTCTTCCAGGAGATCGAGATGACTTGGAGTTTGTTCAAAGATTTAGTTGCATATGTGGCCCCCAAGGGTCGGGTTGTATGCTTGCAACAACCCAGTCTTGTGTAAAAGTGTTAATTTTGAGCATCACATAGTGTAGCACCCAAGTGCCGGGTTGCCTGCCTGCGGTGGCCTGGAACTTTTACTTGTATCCTTGAATGTTGTAGATGTAAAACTTCAAATAATGTAACCCTCAAGTGCCGGGTTGTCTTTCCTGCGGCAACCTGGGACTTGTAGTATGAATCTGTAACTGTTGATCTTACAAAATTTTGAGATGTCGTAGCCCCCAAGCGCCGGATTATGTGCCTGGTGCACCCGAGGCTTTGAACAGTACAACTCATTCCCGGTCCTTGTACTTATTGGAAGAGTATGATGGGTAAAATTTATTGGAAGTTAACAAACATAGCATTGGTCATTAATGCAATTCATGAAAGAAATAATAAAAGAAGGGAGATTTCACATATAGATATACTATCTTGGACATCTTTTATGATTATGAACACCCATTAATTATTTCCAATCAACTAGATGATGTTGAACAAGGAAGACAACGTAATGGGTTATGTTTGCTTATATTCACATAGAAGTTATATTGTCATGGATCTTCTAACATGTGGTGCTTGCTTATAATCTTTTGCTAGCCAAATTTCTGTACTAAGTAGAGATACTACTTGTGCATCCAAATACACGTAAACCCAGTTTCTTGCCATAAAAGTCCACCATATCTACCTATGGATTGAATAAGATCCTTCAAGTAAGTTGTCATCGGTGCAAAGCAATACAAAATTGCTCCTAAATATGTATGATCTTTTATTGTGAGGGAAAATAAGCTTTTTACGAACTTGTGATGGTAACGCAATAAAAGCAACGGACTACATAATAAAGGTTGCTATCATAAGGGGCAATATAAAGTGACGTTCCTTTGCATTAAGAGCTTGCACATCCAATTCAAAAGCACATGACAAGCTCTGCTTCCCTCTGCGAAGGGCCTATCTTTTACTTTTTAGTCTTTACTTTTATGCAAGAGTCAAAGGTATTTATTCCTATTCCAACCTCAATTATTCTCCACTTGGCAAGCATTATGTGGTAGGGAATGATCCAGACACATATATCCAGTTGGATATAGGTGATCATGAGTTATTATTATTGGCATTATCCCTGAGATAAATAAGTTGGGTGGTGAAACATTAAAACGCCATCTTCCTCTTTGTCTGATTGAAACCGTTTGTTCTAAAAATATGCTTTGAGTGCAGCAATCATGGAAGACTATGATAGTTGAGTATGTGGAATTTGCTAGATCAAAAGCTCTTACATAGTCCCTTCCTGAAATATGATGAATTGTAATTGCTTTGATGACTGAGAACATAGTTTGTTAGTTTTCAAGAGAGTTTATTGTCTATACTTTAGCTTGTGAATGAATTATTACTGAGAAGTTTTATGATTGATACTTGCTATTATAATAGTGATCATGATTGTTGGCCCAGTGGGAACCAACGTACCACGGGCTGTCTACCTGCGGCCCAGGAAGCAACGCCTAGCAAGGGCCTAAGAGGCGGCCCAGCCATGCGCATCGTGAGGCGCCGGCCTCACGAAGACCCCCTCCTCGAGGGGCAGACCCACCGAAGACCACCAACAGCGGCAGGTAGCCTCGCAAGGCAGCCTCCCGAGGTCACCCGTGCGAGGAGCTGCTTGGTGCTGGTTGCACGGTCACGTGCCCATCACGTGGGTGACGCGCCCGCACAAGACGACAACAGCGACAGGAGCCATACCAGCAGGTGCAGCCAGGGAGGATTTCCTCTTTGGTGATAAAGGGGCAGCGCCAGCTGCCCTCCCACAAAGCAAGTCCCAAAGCTTGCCTGTTTGGTGCAAGGAGACCACGACGACGAGGCGCGCTAGGGCAGATGTCATTGCCGAGCCCACCAGCGCATCATGGATGGTTTCTTTGCAGACGAAGACCACCTTTTGTCAGGATAAGACTGAGCGCATGTCCCCCTTTGAAATGCCGTTGTGTGGCAACCCTTCCCGCCAATATTTTCGGGAGAAGAGGACCAAGGCAGCTATAAAGGGGCAGTGCTACCACCTTAGGGGGGATCGATTCGACCTTCTTCTACCTTGTACGTGAGAACACTCTCACCCACAATAATCCCAAACACAGGCAGGAGTAGGGTTTTACACTGCACGGTGGCCCGAACCTGGGTAGCTCCTCGTGTCCCTGCCGTGCCATGTGTGTGTGCGCTCCCGTCGTGCTCCGCTCGCCGTAGCTTCGCCACAGTCACCGTCTAGTCGAGAGGTAGTGAGCAGGCCCCCAGTGTTCGAACCAGGGTCCCCGGAGCCCCTCTTTTGACATTTGGCGCGCCAGGTAGGGGGCTGCTTCCATGCCTTCGGCTCCGACATCAACATGGACGACGCCTGACGCGAGCGCGCTCTGCGCAGAGCCGCCAGGATGGTCCGCACGGAGCCCGTCGCCAATGATAACCACCGTGGGCACGCCGACGCCGCCACCGAGCCCGCGGGGGGAGAAGAGCAAGCCTCCTCCCTCCACCCGTCTGTGCACTTGCTTGCACCGCCACGACGTCCTCGCTCGCTCATCACGACCCGCCAGATCCACAGGCCACACTGCTCATGGCGCGTGAGCTGCTGCGCTACCGCCCCACCAATGCCGGCTACGACGCCTGGCTCGCACACATCACCGAGCTCGTCAACGCCGCCGGAGACGCTCCGGCACTCTCCCGTTCTCTCCCACCTCCACCGCCGCGTGGCGCAGGGGTAGAGCACGGCACGCCTCCTCCACCTCCTCCGCTCGACGACATCATAGGTCAGCGCCGCGGCATGCGCGCGGGGGAGCCGTCCCGCGGCGCGTCCTCACCGGACCACGACGACGCCAGTTACCAGATCGTCCGGCGCACGGCACCAGACGCGCGCGTGATCCTCGAACAGCAACGCCAGCGCCAAGACCACACCATCCAGGACGTCGCGGCGGCCGGGCACCAGAACCGTGCTGCACTCGCCGGCGGCATCGCCTCCAGTAGCGGGGGCTGCTGCGCCTTCACTCGCGAGCTGCGCCGCGTGGTGTGGCCCGTGAAGTTCAAGCTAGAGTTGACTTCCCGCTAGGTCGGTGCTCCCAACCCCACGGAGTTCCTGCAGCTCTACACCTTGGGCATCGAGGCTACTGGCGGTGACGACAAGGTCATGGCGAACTGGTTCCTTATGGCCCTCAAGGACACCGCGCGCTCGTGGCTCATGAACCTCCCCGAAGCTTCCATCTCCTCATGGCCCGAACTGTGTTGGCAATTCATCACCAACTTCAAGGGCACGTACGAGCACCCTCTCACGCTCAACGACTTGCGTGTCGTGCGCCAGTGGCCTGACGAGACTCTCCGCAAGTACATCCAGCGCTTCAGCCAAGTGCGCAACAGGATCCCGCGTGCCTTCGACGCCACGATCATCTCCGTGTTCTCCTCCGACGTCACGGACATCAGGATGCGCGAGAAGCTCGCCATCAACGACGAGCTTGACACCACGGTTGAGCTGTTCGACCTCGCCGACAGGTGCGCCAAGGCTGAAGAGGGCCGCCTCTTCGCCCACAACAACCCAGACGTGGCGCCCGACGCCGCCAAGGCCAAAAGCAAAGACGCCAAGCGCAAGGGCCCCGCCGTGCTTGCGGCGGAGCCTGAGCATAAGCGCGGCCGCAACCACGACGAAACCAAGAAAGATGGTCGCCCTTTCTGCGCCTACCACAACATGCACTCCCACAGCACCGAGGACTGCCACGAGCTCAAGCTGCTTCACGACAACCGCCAGGATGGGCGCGGTAACCGCAATGATCGCGGTGCTGGCCGCGGAGGCGGCCGCAGCGGCAACCGCTGGGGAGATCGCAACAACAACGACAACAACAACTTCCGGCAAGGCTGGCAGAACCAGCTGCGGCAGGCCAACCCTTAGGCCAACGCCGCCCCGCCGCCACCTGCCAGGAACACCGGCTACATCCCTGACGAGAATGCTGGGGGCTACCAGGAGCCTCGCGAGGTGGCATGCATCCTCGGCGGGCCCCAGGCCCCCTCATCCAACCGCCACTTCAAGCAGTTCTCTCGCGAGGTGAACGCGGCCCTCCCGGGGCCCGAGGCTTCTCAGCCCCTCAAGTGGTCATAGTACACGATCTCCTTCGACGCCAGCGACCACCCCTAGTCCACGAGGGGTGTGGGCACCATCCCCATGTTGTGCACGCCCACCATCAACAACGTCGCTGTCACCAAGACGCTCGTTGACGGCGGCGCTGGCCTCAATGTGATCACCATAGAGACCTTCGAGAAGCTCCAAGTGCCCTACGAGCGCCTGATACCGATGAGGCCCTTCTCAGGTGTGACCGACGGCTCCACCCTGCCTCTGGGGCAAGTGCGCTTTCCCGTCACCTTCGGCACCTGCAAGAACTACCGCACCGAGCTCATCGACTTCGACATGGCGCACATCGGCCTGCCCTACAACGCCATCTTGGGCTACCCCGCGCTCACCAAGTTCATGGCAGTGACCCACCATGCCTACAACGTCCTCAAGATGCCGGGCTGCAGCGATACCATCACCGTCCGCTACGACGAGAAGGACACAGTGCGCTCCCTCGAGCGCGCCTACAAGGCTGCCGCCATAGCCCACCCTGCTGCTGAGGATGACGTTCAGCCTGCCGAGCCCGCACCTGCGAAGAAGAAGTAGTTGTTCTCTCAGGCACGCGCCGAGATGAAGAAAGTGTCTGTGGATGGCAGTGGCTCCGGGCCCGCCTTCATCATCGGCAACGGCCTCGATCCCAAATAGGAAGGCGCGCTTGTCACCTTCCTCCGGGCAAATGCTAATGTGTTCGCATGGACAGCATCAGATTTGTCCGGTGTGCCGAGGGAGGTGATCGAGCACCACTTAGCGGTGTGCCCCAACGCGCGCCCCATCAAGCAAAAGGCACGACGCCAAGCGCCCGAGAAGCAAGAGTTCATCGTCCAAGAAGCTCAGAAACTGCAAGAGGCAGGGGTCATCCGCGAGGTGCGCCACCCCGAGTGGCTCGCCAACCCTGTCGTCGTCCCCAAGCATAGTGGCGAGGGGCAGATGTGCGTCGACTTCACCAGCCTCAACAAGGCTTGCCCCCAGGACCCCTTCCCACTGCCGCGAATCGACCAGATCGTGGACTCCACTGCTGGGTGCGAGTTGCTTTGCTTCTTGGATGCCTTCGCAGGCTACCACCAGATCAAGATGGCAAAGGAAGACGAGGAAAGCACGACCTTCATCACCCCTTGCGGAGTGTACTGTTACACCTGCATGCCCTTCGGCCTGAAGAGCGCGGGGGCTACCTTCCAGAGGCTGATGCGCATCACCCTGGGGCCCCAGATGGGAAGAAATGTGGAGGCCTACGTCGACGACATCATCGTAAAAAGCTACAAGTTGTGCTCCCTCATCGCGGACCTCGAAGAAACCTTTGCCAACCTGCGCAAGGTCGACCTCAAGCTCAACCCTGCCAAGTGCGTCTTCGGAGTCCCTTCTGGCAAGCTGCTTGGCTTCCTAGTCTCCCACCACGGCATCAAGGCCATCGAGCAGATGCGGCCTCCATGGAACCTCAAGGAAATGCAGCGCCTCGCGGGATGCATGGCCTTGCTTGGGCGTTTCATCTCCAAGTTCGGCGAAAGGGCCCTGCCGTTCTTCAAGCTCATGAAGAGATCGGGGCCCTTCAAGTGGACTCTCGAAGCTGACCCGACCTTCGAGAACCTCAAGAAGTACCTGACAAACCCTCCCGTAATGGTCGCCCCGCGCCCTCACGAGCCCCTGCTCCTATACTTGGCAGCAACCCCCTAGACGGCCAGCGCGGCCCATGTGGCGGAACAAGAAGAGCCCGCTTGCGCCAAGAAGAAGCCCGCCACACTTGCGCCTCGCGAGCCCGCGCCAGCGCCTCCCGAGGCCACGCCCGCATCTCCCGAGGCCGCACCGACGCCTGCCAAGGGCCCTCCTCGGGAAGCCCCTGATGATCCGCCTCCTGAGCTTCATGAGGAACCTCCTCCCGAGCCCCCCGAAGAGCAAGCCACCGCTGTCATGACTACGTGTCTCGTCAAGCACCCCGTCTACTTCGTCAGCACGGTGTTGCGGGATGCGCGCGAGCAGTACCCCATGTAGCAGAAGCTCCTCCTCGCGCTCCTCATCGCCTCTAGGAAGCTGCGCCACTACGTCCAGGGCCACCCCATCAAGGTGATCACGTCTTATCCCCTGGAGCAGGTCCTGCACAGCCCCAACGCCACTGGCCGCATCGCCGAATGGAACATTGAGCCGCGGGCCTTCGAGCTGGAATTCCTTACCACAAGGACGATAAAGGGCACAGCCCTGGTGGATTTCACGGCGGAATGGACGGATCCGCACCAAGAGGAGCCTCGCGAGGACAAATCCCTCCTGCCTGGGAAAGACACCCCTAGCAGCTGGACCATGCACTTCGATGGCGCGTTCTCCCGGCAGGGCGCGGGGGCTGGCATCGTGCTCACCTCACCTACAGGAGACAAGCTCTACTACACTGTACAGCTCTACTTCAAGCATGACGACAAGGTCTCCAACAACATCGCCGAGTACGAGGGCCTCATCGCCGGGCTCAAGGCCGCCTTCGCTCTTGGCATCAAGCGCATCCTCATCAAGGGAGACTCGCAACTCCTCATCAACTTCTCCAACAAGAGCTACAAGCCCAAAGACGAGCACATGGCCGCCTACCTAGAGGAGATGCGCAGGCTCGAGAAGCGTTTCCTCGGCATGGAACTCAAGCACGTCCCTCGCGGCAGCAACAAGGAAGCAGACGACATCGCCAAGCGAGCATCTCGGCGCGAGCCTCAATGCCCTGGCATCTTTGAGGAAAGGCTCCTGAGGCCATCAGTTGCACCACCCGCCACAAGCGCCATGGAGCCTCATGAAGAACTCCCGCCCGCACCACCCACAGGCGCGCCAGACTATGGCCCGCCCTCAGGCACTCGCCTGCTGCTGGCACTGGAGCCACAAGTCGATAGCTGGGCCAATGAGTTCAAGGCCTATCTGGAGGACGGCACCCTCCCGGAGAAGGACTCAAAGGCCGAGCGCGTGGCCCGCCAGGCCACAGCTTACTGCCTGAGGGATGGCGATCTCTACCGCGGGCGCCCTAATGGCGTCGCACTGCGGTGCATCTCCGAGGAGCAAGGGCGCGAGCTGCTTGTCGACATACATGGTGGAGACTGCGGCCACCACTCCTCATCGCGCACTCTCGCCGGTAAGGTGTTCCGCAGCGGCTTCTACTGGCCTACCGTGCTTCAAGACGCCACCGAGCTGGTCCAATCCTGCGAAGCCTGCCAGTTCCACGCTAAGCAAATCCACCAGCCGGCGGAAGGCCTCCAGACCATTCCCCTCTCGTGGCCCTTCGCGGTCTGGGGGTTGGACATCCTGGTCCCTTTCCCTCACGTAGCTGGCGGCTACCGCTACCTCTATGTCGCCATCGACAAGTTCACCAAGTGGACGGAAGTGGAGCCCGTCCGCACCATCCCGGCAGGATCAGCCGTCAAGTTCATCAAGGGCCTCGTGTGCCGCTTCGGCGTCCCAAACCGCATCATCACTGACAATGGCTCACAGTTCACCAGCGGCCTCTTCAAGTCATACTGCGCCAGCCTTGGCACGCAGATCTGCTACGCCTCCGTGGCGCACCCGCGAAGCAACAACCAGGCCGAGCGTGCTAACGCCGAGGTCCTCAAGGGCCTCAAGACATGAAGCTTCAAGAAAAAGCTCACAGCCTGCGGCAAAGGCTGGCTCGATGAACTCCAGTCCGTGCTATGGTCGATCCGCACGACAGTGACCAAGCCTACCGGTGAAACACCCTTCTTCCTCGTCTACGGGGCAGAAGCGGTCCTTCCTACTGAGCTCAAGCACGGGTCCCTGCGATTCCTCGCCTTCGACGAGGCTCACCAAGATGGCCTGCGGGAGACTGATCTGCTCCTCCTCGAGGAGGCACGTCGCAGGGCCACCATCCGCGCCACCCGGTATCAGCAAGCGTTGCGTCGCTACCACAACCGCAACATACGCCCCCACACCCTTGAAGCTGGCGATCTTGTCCTGTGAAGTATCCTCTCCAGGGAAGGACTCCACAAGCTCTCGCCCATGCGGGAAGGCCTGTTCAGGGTTGTGCATGTTTCCCGGCCTGGTGCAGCATGGCTGGAGATGGAGGAGGGTGTTCCAGTACCAAACACATGGAACATCCAACACCTCCGCAAGTTCTACCCGTGACCTCATGGGCACGAACGAAGTGGAGCAGTACAAGCTCCGGAGCCTCTCTTTGCGGTGCTTGCTGAGGTCGCGAGAGCTCCCACCCACAACCCAGTGGAAGCCCCATGCTCAGACATGGTGGACTGATCGAATTGAGGGCGCCGCCTGGCCACTACATCCTCAAGCTGACCCGTGCCCATCACGACAGCCTTATCTTTTTGGTTGTGTAATGAAACCTATTTTATGCAGCAGTAAAGTTTTATTTCCTAAGTATTACGTGTGCTGGGTAAGCAATTTACTTCAGGAGGCTGTGCGCACTTGCGATCTCCCCCCTGCGTATCACGCGAGCGGGGGCTGGACACGATGCCTGCGCTTGGGTCAGTCCCAGTAGCGCCGCTAAAACCCAAGTGACTGAGCTCTGGCTCACGGGCCTGCTCCTGTGCACGTCACCTCACCATGGTCCTTGGTACTTCGTCTCATCGCGTGACACCCACGAGCGAACTAGCGAGCGCGCGCCGCTACACTGCTTGCAAAACTTGTTGAAATATGGTTGTCACAGAAACAGGACGCGCGGAAGGCCTCGCGAGCGTTGCCTCATGAGGCGACCCACGGCGCATCGCCTCGTCAAGAAGCCCACAGGAAGCCTCACGAGCGCTGCCTCATGAGGCGGCCTACGGCGACCATCCCCACCAAGTGCCAGCGGGAGGCCTCACGAGCGAGCGCCTCGCGAGGCGCACCCCGCAAGCCCCAGCACGCCATGCCTCGCGCCTCATGAAAAAGGTAAGTCTAAACGCCTCGCGATCTTTCCTTAGCGCTCCTCAAGCTCTCTCTTCCTTGCAACCTCGTCGGGTGCTGGTGTTTTTCCCTTACGCAAGCTGCTTGCACGTCCAAGGGGGGCTTCTTGAGCATCGTGCCTCGGGAGCCCTTACCACCTCGCGGAGCCCTACACCCTCTGGCCTTGTCTAGGCACGCGTCCTAACATACCAGCGACGGTCATACCACACTCGGGGGCTGGGTCCTAACGACGTAGAGCACGAAAGCAAGCAAAAAGGGAAAACAGGCCTCACGAGGATGCCTCACGAGAAACATAAATCACGGCAAAAGCACTAAGTACTTAACTTAATCACAAAAGTCATGTCTTCACGCCCCCACGGGGCCCCATCTACTCTAATATAGGGCAAGACAAAAGGAAAGAAAGGGGCCTAGGTGGACGAGGCGTTGTCGCCACCGTCATCGTCGCCGTCGCCATCGCCTTTCGCCGTCACCGTCGCTAGCCTCGCCGGAACTCTCGCTGTCGTGGGAGAACTTCTGGACCAAGGCATCCACGTGCTCCCGCACCTCCTTCTCAAGCTCGTCGCGAAGCTCCGGAGGGACAGGGCTCATCACCCTGTCGAAGTCGAAGGAGGCGTCGGCGTGGAAGAGGTTGGAGAAGACCCGCGTTGCCGCCTGGCTCAGGATTCCTCGATGATGTCGTTCATCCTCGCGGCTCCATCCTCCAGCCTCTCCACGAGCTTGGTGAAGAAGTTGAGGTAGCCGGCGTCGTCGTCCTCGAGGGGGTCCTCAAGCCGTTCGATGCCGAAGCTGTAGAGGGCGGCGCGGGCTCGCTGTGCAAGGGCGCGATACATCTTCGGGCGCTCATGCTGCCGCCCCCGTGCCCGGGATGCCTCGTCCTTTGCCTTCTCAATGACGTCGGAGACGTCGCCCACCTGCGCCTGCAGGGACGCCAGTTCTCCCTCCGCACCCGCCTTGGCCTTTAGCGTGAGCCGCAGGGCGGCATCCACCTCCTGCACCTGCTTCTTGAGGCGGGAGATCTCGTCCTTTAGCTCGCCCCACTTCTGGGTGAAGCGATCCTCCTGGAGCTTCAGCTTCTTGCTGTAGTCCTTGGCGACTACCTCACACTCGCTCTTGGACTTGGCATTGGCGTCCGCCTGGATCTTCTTCTCCTTCTCGGCCAACTGGGCGTTGGCCTTGGCGAGGCGCTCATCGTAGGAGGCTTGGGCGGCCGCCACCTTCACGTGGACCTCTGCCTCCTCGCGGCGCCTATCGGCCTCCCTGACGGCGCTCTCGAAGATCTCCTTGGCATCTTGGGCGGCCTTCTCGCGCCGCTTCTGCGCATCGGCCTCCTACCTGCGGCCTAGCTTGAGGGCGATGTCGAGCTATCGCCACCCCTCCACAAGGCGCAGGCGCTCGTCGGTGAGGCGTGCCTCCTCCGCCTGGAGGTCCACCTCGAGGGCGTCAAGCGCTACCCTGGCGCCCTGCAGGGCCCCATGCTTGAGCACGGCGCTGCTGCTCACGAGCTGTAGGGCCAAGCCAGTGCGCGGCTCTGCGCCACCCACCACTGTCATGGCCCCCGACGGCCCGGCACCAGACCCCCTTCGGGCCTCCGTGTCCGCGCTCCCCGTTGGGGCAGCGTCTCCCGTCAAGAGTGGCGGGCTCGCCGTGGTCTCCTCCTCCTTGGCCTGCCACGCCGGCGCGCTCCGCGGGCTCGCCGCGCCCGCACCGGGAGCCCCGCGCGCTGGAGACCACCGGGGGCTCACCGTGGCTCCTTCCGCGGCCTCGCTCTCCTTGGCGGGGGTATAGCTTGGCGGAGGAATCGGCTCGTCAGCCTCTGCCATCGCCGTAGCGCCTCTTGCGCTAGGCGCCTCCGGAGGCATGATCCCTCCTCCGGAGGCCTGCTCCCGAGGCTCGTCCTCCCCAGCCGGTGGAGGCAAGTCCATGCGCGGCTCAGGAGGAGCCGCGTGCTCCTCTTCCACCTCCGCGCGCACCGTCTCAGCCTCGGGGCGGCGGGTGGATTCCTCCTGCCCCTCGGCGCCTGTGGTGGACACCGAGGCCCCCCTCGAGCTGGGGGGCCTTCTTCTTCTTCTTTGTGGGCTCCCTGCGTGACGCAAGGGCTCAACCCTGGACCTCGGGAGACAGAAAGCAAGACTCAAAGAAAAAGAGCAAGGCAAAAAGACTCACTCATTGTTGGGGACCCATCTCCTCTTCCTCAGCTGTGGCGGCGGGCGGCTGCGGATGCCGCTCCCGCGGGGCTCGCTCGCGCTCCCTCCGGAGGGCTCGGCGTGGGACCTACCGGGGTCCTCTTCCGCAGCGCCGGTGCTGGTCTTCTCCGTGGGGGGGCTCAGCGGCCTCCTTCGCATGAGGCTCCTCGGCCTCCACGCTAGTGCTTCCTTCACCTCCCGTGCGCGAGGGCCGGGAGGGCATGACCACTAATCGGCAATCGTCGTCGTCATCATCATTGAGTTCGGCCAGCAGCTGGCGGCGGGTTCGCGGGGCCGCCCCACCATCGCTCTCCTCTGCGGCGCTTGCCGAGGCATCGGCATCATTGTGGCCTCCCGAGCCAGGCAACACCACCAGTGGGTTGTCACAAAGCCCCATGTGGCCCTCAGGGATCAGCCCCATTGGTCGAACTGCGGCATCTCCTCGACTAGCTCGGCCCTGTTTTTGTAGCGGTACAGAGGGAGCGCCTCCTTGGGCGGGCACTCCCCGTTGTCGCCAAGCAGAGCTGCATGACCTCATCCACCACCGGCCCTGTGAGGTTGTCGGCGCTCAGCCTCTTCGGGTCCTCGGGGCCGGTGATGGACCACACCGGGCGTGAGCGCTTCTGGAGGGGGGCGATGCACCGGCGCAAGAACTCCTTGGCGACCATCGCCCCCGTGAGCTTCGCAGCCTTCAGCTCCTCCATTGATGTAGGGTGGAACCCTAATGTGATGATCTTTTCACACTTGGAGGGGGAAAAGGGCAAATTGAGAGAAGAACACAAGAACAAACACTCAATTGACACAAATCCAATCACACATGTGTTAAATCCACATACACATAGAGGGATACAAAGGTCCAAATCCAACACAAGAAGGTAAAGAGGTAACTAGTTCATCCCAATCCTTGAAGGAGTTGAGGTCTTGATGATCTTGTGAGATCCTTCTCCCTTAGGAGGTCTTGATGATCCTATGATGGGGATCCTTCTCCCGAAAGAGGTCTTGATTCTCCAAGAAGGAGGTACAAGGAGCAAAGCTCACTCAAATGTCTCAATGTCTTTGCTAACCCTAGAAAAGGGGAGGAGGAGGTCTATTTATAGTCTAGGGACGAAGGGGTGAGAGAGGGGAGGTTACATGGGCACTTCGGCCCGAGGCTGCGCGCAGGCGCCGGATGTCTGGCCGTTCACGAGGCGCCGGATGTCCGGGCTGGGGGGCCAGATGTCCGGCCCAATGCTGGCCTCAGCTGCTGTACTCCTCGGCCGGATTTCCGGGGAGGCGCCGGATGTCCAGCCCTTCGATGGGCGCCGGATGGCCGGATGTCCAGGGGTCGGCCGGATGTCCGGCCGTTGTAGAGTCGCCTGGCATCCGTTCTTCTCTGGTCTTCCTCTGTTTGGTGGCGCCAGATGTCCGGGCTCCTGCCGGATGTCCAGCCGCTGTAGCTCTGCGGCGACTCCACTTGAGGCACTTCTTGATCCGCTTCCGTGTGGACTTGTCATATGCTTCGAGCATCTCCATGGTCGTCTCCTTGGTTCCTGAGCACATGTAGTGTCTTTGTCTTAGGTAGCAATCATGTCTTGCATGAATGGAACGAGGAAGCATTTAGGAGCGGGTTCACCTTATGTCCAATGGCACATGCTCGAGCTCTCGTCGTATCTCCACTTGGGGCTTGGGGAGTAGATGTAGTGTACATGGGGATGACCGTAGGATGCTCCGCATCATCTCCCCCCCCCCCTTGGGAAATATCCGCTCTCGGATCGTGAACCTCATCACCATGGAAGCGGTAGTCGTGGACGGACTTGTAGTTGGACGGAGTGGAAGTCATGGCGTAATCCAAGTAATCCAAGGTGTCTCCGGAATGGTATACATGCAAAAAGAGCAAACACAAAGGACACTTGTAAATAGAATGGTTAGCGCACACAAGGTGTCCATCAAGTAAGCATGAGGTCGTCTAACAAGATTGTTGTTGACAAGGCACATGAAGCTTCACAAAATAATATAGAATGAGATGTAAAGCATTCATGGGAGCAAATTCATTTGTTGTGCACACAAAGGTGTTGTGAAAGTGATTAATGCAACCAGTGTGCAAAATGATGTCATAATGGGATGGTTTATCAAAAGCATGAACATGGCAAGTGGTGCTCAATGTGGTTATGTTATCATGCAATTGATGGTGGGGAATGTGATCATTATGTATGAATATGCCATCAATGAAGATCACAACAAATTTGCTAAGAAAGTGCACAAGCTCATATATGATGGATGACATGGAAATACAAGATGCAACAAGGCAATCATAATGCAAGTCAATCCATGCATAAGGTGCAAACTTGTCATGGGTGTGATGTGTCCAACTAGCATGCTCATCAACAAATATGGAAGTGTCGGTGCAATATGGCAAAAGTTTCATGGCATACCATTGCCCGACGTCGTGGCATGAGTGGTGGTCCGGTGGTGCATCCACTACTTTCGAGCGCTCCTCAACTTGAAGGTCCATAGGGCCCATCTCCAATGTCGGTCCTCCATCCAATGGATGTATCATGTAGAAAAGAAGGAGCAAACAAGAATGAAAGTGTGGCCCATTCGATATGTGTATGTGAGGGTGGCTCAAAGGGAAGGAGTTCACCTTTACAAGTTTCTCGAAAATGTTGGTGTCGCGCATCGTGTACGCTTTCGCATGACCAATATGTCTCATGACGGCACCGCCTTGTGAATCCTTCAAAACGAAAGAACATGACAAACACTCAGAAAAACAAATGAGGTTATCATGAATGCAAAACCTATCATTCGTGTGGTGAGATACCCAACAAGTGTCGTCATCATTCTTATCATAAGAAGGTACAAGAGAATGTGGAATGGTATGGAAGCATATGATGCGAGTACACCCAAAGACATTAAGCTCATTCAAACAAGCATGCATCATAAGTAAGATGTCCAAGTCTCCAAGCATAGATGAGAAAGGTATAGCAATCTCAAAATCAATAAGCATAGCATTGTTGCACTCACTACAAGAGAATATGAGAGAGGCAACTAATGGAGACAATTGACAATGATCAAAATAAATCATGTGAGAGGCAAGAACATATATGCCATCAACCCAATGAAACGAGCAAGTATGAATCATGGGTGATTCAACAAAGCAAGCAATCATAGTGATCAAGTCATGCAAGCTAGTAGTGTGAAGATGCAACATACTAGAGGTTATCATAGAAATCATGTCATGTGTGGAACTAGTGGGCATACATAATGCACATGACATATCACAAGCATGAAAACAAGATAGGAGCAAAGTAGTATAATTGTATTGGCAATGAGTCCTATGTAAATAGCACTTGAACAACATGACTCTCCCAACACAATAAGCAACAATAGCATAGGGCACACATAGAGCATGGCAATAGCAACTAGTGGGGGTGCATCATGAGTAAATGCATGACAAAGGCATAGAAGGAGGCATAACATGCAAAGTGAACATGGTAAAATGGGCATAAGGGAACAAGTGGTAAATAGCCCATAGCCGTGTGAGAGCCAAGTGAAAGTAATGCGTGAAGTCCTTGCGCGAATGGAACGGTGGTGAGGATAATCCACGGGAACCCAAATCATCGTTGCTCTCAAGAGCTCTTTTCGTCAACTCATGGGATTGAGAAGTTGACGAGTATTCGTGAGTACCTACACAAAACAAAGACAAAGGGAAAATTGTGTGCGCGTGGTATATGTACACATCATCCATTATGATGCGCACGTGCATGTGTTGGTTAGCACAAAATATCCAATGCTCAAATAAATGAAATGCATGATATAGAAACATGTCATCCATCATGATTGGTTTGTTGTTATGTATAGCATAATGGAGACTCAAAGTGTGTAATGCATCACTTGAAACATCTAGACCATTGTTATTCATGATATGCGGATGATGCACACAAAGGATGGAATCATGCGATCTACAATTATTTTCATGGCATGGCATAGTAGATGAATTGCACAAATGTAGCAATGGAAGCATAGCAATATCATCACAAGAGAAACACATACCAATAACCATCATCTCGTCATCTATGCCATAAGTACAAATGGGATTTATTTTAATGGGGTATGCATAGTTACTACGGTGAGGTTGCAATGATGCAATATGGGAAATCTCACTCATAGCATATGACAAGTTTAATGGATTGTCAAACATGACGTGACCAATAGAATTTTCACATGATATCCTATGGAGCATAGCATCACAACTAGGTAATTCGACATGCTCATCATCATATTCATCATAAATGGGTGGCACATCTAAGCATGTAGAAGAGATAGTAGGTGATGTATCCATAAGGTGATCAACATCATGCAAGCAATCGATGTCAAGATAGTCCACTAGTGGGACAAGCGAAGCACTTTCACCTATGTTACCTTTGGAGCTCCACTCATGTGGTGTAGGTGAGGTGGCAAAAATCAAAGCTTGATCAACATTGTCGTCTTGATGGAACCATGTGGGGGGTGCATCATCGTCCACCATGGCCATCGTATTGCCCATTGGAGGTATGGACTCGTCGAGGATTGGCACGTCGTCTTGTAGGAGATCTAGCACCAAACAAGAAAATACACTCGGAGTAGAGGTTAAGTCGTTAGAAATCATAGTGGCCTCATATGCCCTATCAACTACCTCACTCACTAAGTGTTGTGGCTCACTCACTCCCGCTATGATGCTCTCACTCATATGGTTGGTTGAGTCACTCAATGGGTGGTGATGGCTCTCAACCTCACATAGGATGTGTGGCATGTTCTCGTGTGTGGGGCTAGTGGTGGTCACACTCATCCTCTCATAGGAAATGCTCTCAATGTCACATATGGTGGAGTCACTCATATCACTCATATGGTGGTGGCTCTCCTCACATGGCAATTGATGCATCTCGTCATATATCGGTGCCGGAGGGATGTAGGTGCTAATGTCTCCATACTCAACTTATTTCGCTGCCGTGGTTGTGGGAGTAGTTCCATGCTCAACCTCCTCATCCATAATGCCTCCAAAGATGAATGCCATAGGATATGGCAAATCATCGCTCTCCTCCGAGACCAAAGAGAAAGTCTCATGTGCGGTCTCGTAGCTTGACTCGGAGTATGAGTCCCATTGGGGCGCCGTCTTCATGTTGTCGAAGAGGTTCGTGCTCGCCGCCTTGGTCGAAGGGAATGGTCCATGCTCGACCGTCTTGTCATCGTCTTCTTGTAGGAGGCCCATATGATGTGGCACCTCGTTGCTCGTCTCCATGACCGAAGGGAATTTCCCATGCTCGGCCATCTTCCTTGGGGTTCTTCCGAAGATGGAAGGGTCACCCACGCTTTTAGTTGGTCACCTTGGACTTGGCACCAAAACTTCTTCTTGGTGGTGCGCGTCTCGTGGTCTTCTCTTGTGCTCATGAAGGTTGGCCGTAGCTTGATGTAGAGCTTGTTGGGACTTGTTGGTGCGTGCATCTCGAGCATCTTCATGTTAATGTTGACATTGCCGCGCTTGACCTTGATGTCGATGTTGTTTGTCGTCTTGAAGATGAGGACGTGGTCGAATTGCGCTTGTTTCGGTTGGGTGCTCCGAAGATGTGCGACTTGCTCGCCGCCGCCTTGAAGATGACGAAGGGGAAGAAGACTTGCAGGTGGCCAACATGTCTCGTAGTTGATCCATGTGTGCGTCCAACTTGTTGTCGATGTAGTCTCTTTTCCATGCTTCGGAGTGTCGTATGTCGGTGGTGAGGTTCTCGATGCGCTCTCGCAAGGCATCTTGTGCACCTTGCATTGCTCGTTGTAGTCCGAAGTGGGGAGTTTTTGTGGTGTAGTTGTTCGCGCCGTCGTTGTCGTCGAAGACCGGAGATGATGTGCTTTGCCTATCCATCACAAGACTCGAGCAAATGTGAGTGGAAGAAAGTGAAGAACTAGACCAAATGTACCTTTCCAATGTTGAAGATGGATCAATGATCACCCAATATGGTATTATGGAAGTAGCACAATTGGTACCGGATCTTGTCAATTCTCACACCTACACAAGTAAAGCTTATGGAGTAGCTTGGTGAGGATAGGTGGCACAAAATTTGATGCAATTGTTAGCAAGAGTCAATAATGTCGAAAAAGATTCACAAATTCGCAAATAAAACAAGTAGACCAATAGCAAAGAATGGCACACGGAAACACACACACACGGATAGATAAGTGAGGTTGTGCAACCAAGAAATGAGTACAAAATGTGGAATCCACAGAAAACGCTCGTGTTGCACAATGCTAGAGAGACACTAGCACGATTGCTCAATAGGCGGATACGAACTTGTGCACAAATTATAAGAGACAAAACGTATCAACTTTCTATCTCAAGTATGCTATATGTATGTATGATTCCCGGTGAACTTGCACAAGATGATCCAAGATGATCAATAATGTTGATATGCTATGCAATGTGGCGATGCTATGTCTATTGTTCACAAGCTCTTTGCTTTCTTTTTCTCTTTGCTTAAAAGCTTTTTTTTATATGGCCACTATGCGAAATGCTCAAACCAATATAGCAATTTTGTATATGCGGGAACAAATGATGACACAAGAGATGATACGATGATATATGCACGCAATGATAGCTATGCGGAACGTGTATCACTAAAGTGCACAAGTAGCGTTGCCCGACAATACTCAAACGGCTAGTCTCGGTAGGCAAGTGACTCAAAATTGGCTCGGGGGTTAACAATGCAATGGCAAGGAGAATGTACAAAGATGTCGTCGAGGTTACCGTCCTTGCGTACGGTTGGTGTGTCAAAGGTGAAATGGTCGTTGTCGAGTCTGTGGCGATGATGAGTGGCGGTGATGTCGATGTCGAACCATTCCTAGTTAGCCGAAACACCCTAGGAAACAGAAAAAAAAACACGAACTCAAAATCTCAAACGGCAAATGTCAAATGGTGGTAACGGAATGCGGTGGTGGTTTCAGAGTTGGTAATGCGGAGTTGTAGTTGAAGTCACCATCCCTAAGTAACCGAAACACCTTAGGAGACACAAACCACAACTCAAACAACCTCAAATGCAATGGGGGTCAAAATGGGTTAGGTTGCGAAAGGCTATGGTGGTAATGCGGATGATATGGTGGAGGGCCTAGGCAAAGATGCCAAAGTTTCAAAAATTTGATGGAGTCAAATGGTGTTGTAACCTATCTAGATTTGTGGGGGATGTCAATAGCTATCCAACGAGCTAAAGAATGCGAAAATCGGACACCGGATGTGAAAGTTATGACCGAAACGGTGAAGCACGGGAGGCTGACCCTACAGGGGCCGGATGTCCGGGGGGTAGGCCGGATTTCCGGGCCCTCTGGACAGAAGCGCTGGCCATTTTGGCACTCCAGGTGCCGGATGTCTGGCCCGAGGCCTGGATGTCCGGCCCGACAAATTCCAGATCTCGATTTGGGGCTCGAAAACTCGATTTGGAGCGGAAATAGATGATTCCAAGGTCAAAATTGAGAAGATTTCGTGGATGAAAGTTGGGGGAAATTGTGGAGAAGCTAGATCCACTCGAAACACAACAAATCCAATGATCAAAATCAACAAAACATCATCAAACCAATAAATCACAAAAAAATTGGTATGGCTATTTTTGTGTGGATTTTTGAAATTGGGCAAAAACAAACAAAATTGGGGCTAGAAAGTGGAGGGGAAGAACTCCAAAGTGTGAATCAACGTGGCTCTGATCCAAGATGATGTAGGGTGGAACCCTAATGTGATGATCTTTTCACACTTGGGGGGGAGGGCAAATTGAGAGAAGAACACAAGAACAAACACTCAATTGACACAAATCCAATCACACATGTGCTAAATCCACATACACATAGAGGGATACAAAGGTCCAAATCCAACACAAGAAGGTAAAGAGGTAACTAGTTCATCCCAATCCTTGAAGGAGTTGAGGTCTTGATGATCTTGTGAGATCCTTCTCCCTTAGGAGGTCTTGATGATCCTATGATGGGGATCCTTCTCCCGAAAGAGGTCTTGATTCTCCAAGAAGGAGGTACAAGGAGCAAAGCTCACTCAAATGTCTCAATGTCTTTTCTAACCCTAGAAAAGGGGAGGGGGAGGTCTATTTATAGTCTAGGGACAAAGGGGTGAGAGAGGGAGGTTACATGGGCACTTCGGCCCGAGGCTGCGCGCAGGCGCCGGATGTCCGGCCGTTCACGAGGCGCCGGATGTCCGGGCTGGGGGGCCGGATGTCCGGCCCGATGCTGGCCTCAGCTGCTGTACTCCTCGGCCGGATTTCTGAGGAGGCGCCGGATGTCCGGCCCTTCGATGGGCACCGGATGTCCGGGGGTCGGCCGGATGTCCGGCCGCTGTAGAGTCGCCTGGCGTCCGTTCTTCTCTGGTCTTCCTCTGTTTGGTGGCGCCGGATGTCCGGGCTCCTGCCAGATGTCCGGCCGTTGTAGCTCCGCGGCAACTCCACTTGAGGCACTTCTTGATCCGCTTTCGTGTGGACTTGTCCTATGCTTCGAGCATCTCCATGGTCGTCTCCTTGGTTCCTGAGCACATGTTGTGTCTTTGTCTTAGGTAGCAACCATGTCTTGCATGAGTGGAACGGGGAAGCATTTAGGAGCGGGTTCACCTTATGTCCAATGGCACATGCTCGAGCTCTCATTGTATCTCCACTTGGGGCTTGTGGAGTAGATGTAGTGTACATGGGGATGACCGTAGGATGCTCCGCATCATCCATCCTCTCCCAAAGTGGCGCCAACCTCTCATCGTTGAGCTTGGCGTGCTCCCAGCCGGAGCTCTTCATGGCGGGGGTTGTCGACAGCATCAGCAGGGGGATGTATAGACACGCGTCCATGTAGACCCAGCGCAACCTAAAGCCCTCCACTTTCTTCGTGATCTTCATGGGGATGATGTCGTCCGCCGTCCCTTCGATGATGCAGAACGAGGCGCACCACGAGCGT
Source organism: Elymus sibiricus (assembly GCA_039707655.1). Lineage (NCBI taxonomy): Eukaryota > Viridiplantae > Streptophyta > Magnoliopsida > Poales > Poaceae > Elymus > Elymus sibiricus. The sequence continues at coordinate 191,193,984 of CM077676.1, read as the reverse complement.
TGGTTCGCCGCGGACAGCCATAGGCTGTAGAAGTGGCGGAAGAGGGCCACCGAGGGCATCACGCCCAGGAAACCCTCTCAGAGGTTGGCGAAGATGGCGAGGAGGAGGATGGAGTTGGGTTGGAGATGGAGCGCATGGATCTGATAGTGGGCGAGAATGGCGCAGAAGAAATCGGAGAAGGGCGCCACCAGGCCAGCGAAAATGGTGTGGATGTAGAAGGGAAAAGTGGTGGCCTCCAGCTCACGGGGCGGGCGCGAGCCTGGCTAGATCCGCGTGGCCTTCCACTCATTGTGGTCATAGGCGGTCATGGGGCGTACCTTATCCAGCCCCTCCTCATTGACGATGGTGGATCGCAACAGGGTCGGCTCCAAGCTCGCCGCCACCGGGGCCGCAGCCGCCGCCTTGCCCTTCTTGCCGGCGGGAGCCATGGGCGCAAGGCAGCTTTGGAAGATAAAGGAGGAGAAGGCTCAAGGAGCAGTGCGCAAAGAAGGCGAGAGGTGTGAAGGAAGGCAATGATGACGCTGCGCCCCGCGTGGGTCTGTTTTATGGCAGCGCGGGCGGTTACCCAGGCGTCGTGGGAGAAGTGGGGCGTCCCCCGTCCCATCGTGCACCACGCGTCCCTGCCTGGGCCCGGGAGTCTACTTAGGCCCCACGCCGTTTCGTTCCCAACGGGCGGAAGCATGCGCGTCGCGGGCCCGGGGGCTACTGTCGGCCCAGTGGGAACCAGGTGACGGTGTCCTGGATTAGGGGGTACTAACCAGGCCGACCTGTCTCCTCGGTTGGGCCGATATACCCCCGCACGTAACCAAGATGGACTCCGGAGACTGTACGTGGGAGGCGTGATCAAGGCTATTTCTACCGAAGACTTGACATATATTCCAAGATCTCTCCTGCCGCCTCTCTCCCGGCATACCAACTTTGTAACCCTAGATACCCTCCCTGGCGTGTATATAAGCCATAGGGTTTAGCCCGTGATAGGGACATATACGCAACATTGCTTACCTAGCCATAGGAGTTAGACTCATATTATGATCTCGAGGTAGATCAACTCTGTACTCAATACATCTTCATCAATATAACAGAAGCAGGACGTAGGGTTTTACCTCCATTAAGAGGGCCCGAACCTGGGTAAACATTGTCTCCATTGTCCCTGTTACCATCGATCCTAGATCCGCAGCTCGGGACCCCCTACCCCGAGGTCTGCCGGTTTTTACACCGACACTGGTGCTTTCATTGAGAGTTCCGCTGTGAGATCGCCGGAGGGATCGATGGGATCGCCAGTCAACGGCTTTAAACCTACGGAGCATGTCTCCACATCTGAAGCTTCGGTCTCGCGGACACCCCCACATAACATGGAAGCGAATCGTGACCCTTCTCCAGCTCCAACGAAGGCCCCCCTCGCTGATGAGGGGGTAAGATACTTCTTGGAGATCGGATCGGACGACAACCCGCTAATGACCGACTCCCAGATTGAATCGGCTAAACCGGTAACTATGGATCCACCGTCGGGTGAACGGGACAAGGTCTTCAGCCCGCGGTCTTTAGAGATCGGATCTAGTCCGCTCACCTCTTGTGTGGAATATCGCCCCGACGACTCCGGCCCATCTGACATCTGGGACTTAGCTTACGTACGGTAGATCCCTGGTGAGCCGATCCGGCAATACTGGGCCAGGTTCTTGATCGTCAAGGGCAAGATACTAGAGTACCGAGACTCTGATATAATCGCCGCTTTCGAGCATGGATGCAAGGATAAAGGCGTCTTGAACGCCCTCGCCCGCCGTCGCGTCCAAACACTCCCTGAATTAACCAACCAGGTAGCGCGATTTTGCGCCATTGAGGACACCTAGCGAACCGAGGAGAATACGGACTTGATCTATGAAGACTACCCGGAACGCGACAGGTCGGCGCCTCGGCACGAAAATCGCAAATGCAACACCTCGGGTGATCGACCCCGGAAGAAGAGGAAAACCTCCGATCACCCCGGAACGGCCCTGGACGGCTTTCTGGGTAAACCATGCCCGATCCACGCCGTATTAGTTAACTCCTGCCCAACCCACAGCCTTCGAGACTGTTGGGTGCTAAGGCAGGTGGCCAAAGGAGGGGCCGCCCTCTTGGCGGGCACCTCCAGCCACTCTGGACGGACCTCGGATGAAGACGAGGTCTTAATGATTTATGAGACATTTACGTCTAAAAACCAGCGCAAACGGGCCTTACGGGAAGTTAACGCCGTACGGCGGGTATCGCCTCGGGATGCGTGGATAGACACGCCGATCTCCTTCACTCAGAATGATCAGCCGAAGTCTACCCTGGACAGGTGCCCGGCCGCGCTAGTCCTCGATCCCATCATGGACTGCTGCCGCCTCCATAAGGTCCTGATGGACGGAGGAAGCAACCTGAATTTGATATATGAAGACACTCTGGATAAAATGCACATCGATAAAACACGCATAGAACCAAGCACCACTACCTTTAAAGGAATAGTGCCCGGGAGAGAGGCACGCTGCAGTGGAAAGATAACTCTAGACGTAGTCTACGGGACCCCGGACAATTATCGCTCCGAGGAGATTACATTCCACATCGCGCCTTTCAAAAGCGGATACCACGCCATCCTCGGACGGGACGCCTTTTCAAGATTTCAAGCGGTACCGCACTATGGCTACATGAAGCTCAAGATGCCGGGCCCAAAAGGGATCATTACCATTTCGAGCGATCCCGACAGGGCGCTCAAAGCCGAGAATAAAACGGTGTCCCTCGCCCTCGAGACCCTGGCCGAAGCCTTCGCGGCCGAAGAATTAACCGCACTACGCGCCGAAGTCGATCGGGACGATGTCATCCTCGACAAAAGATCAAAACCTACCTCCTTCAAGCCGGCCGATGAGATCATTAAATTCCAAGTTCACCCCACGGACCCCGCTAAAACGGCGTCCATAGGGGCTAACCTCGACCCAGAGGTTGCCGAAGCCCTACGCGCTTTCCTTAGGGAAAACTGGGACATATTTGCCTGGCACCCCTCCGACATGCCTGGGATACCCCGTAGGCTCGCAGAGCACAGCCTAAACATACTGGCAGGCTATAAGCCCGTTAAACAAACACTTCGGCGTTTTTCCGAGCCCAAGCGTCAAGCGATGGGCGAGGAACTGGCAAAGCTACTGGAGGCAGGATTCATCAAGGATATAAAACACCCCGACTGGCTAGCCAATTTGGTCATGGTACCAAAGAAGGATAGGTCCTGGCGGTTGTGCGTCGATTTTAAAGACCTCAACAAAGCTTGCCCTAAAGACCCCTTTCCCCTACCCCGTATCGACCAAATTGTGGACGCCACTGCGGGCCACGACGCATTGTGATTCCTAGATGCCTATTCAGGGTATCATCAAATAAAAACGAAGGAATCGGACCAGGCAGCAACAGCATTTATTACGCCCTACAGACCGTTTTGCTTCAATACGATGCCCTTCGGACTAAAGAACGCTGGCGCTACGTACCAGCGTATGATTCAAACATGCTTAAAAGAACACATCGGAAAAACTGTTGAAAGCACATTTGCTCCCTTGGTGGTTTTGGTAATTTATGCCAACATACATGTTGTTGGACTAATACTTTTATCTAGTGAATTTCAGACAAGTTCAACAATGGCGTGGCATGGACAAGAGGACGTGGACCCTTCAAAATGCTAAGGACAAGAATTGGCAAAGATCAAGACTCTACATTTTTGGTTTAGTGATCCAAGATCACATTGAGTCCATAGGAAAGCCAATACTATTAAAAGGGGATGAGGTGTTGCTTAATGGTCTTTTTGCTCAAGTGCTTAGTGATAGCATTCCTAAACCCTCAACCACTCTCTCAATCCCAAATATGTCCTAAACCCGAAGTTCACCTCAGCCCCACCGAAATTTCCAATCCGGCCTCACCGATTTCATCCAAGACTTAGCCACTGCCAAACCCTAACAAATCGGATCCACCGAAATGGATCTCGGTCTCACCGAGATGGCCTTGCCAACTCTCTGTAATCGTTTGCATTTACTTCGGTCTCACCGAGTTTGCAAATCGGTCTCACCGAGATGGCTTGCCAAGTCTCTGTTACCTTATTGCTTCACTTCGGTCCTACCGAGTTGATGCAATCGGTGCCACTGAGATGAGGATTGCCCTAAGCCATTGCACTTCGGTCCATCCGAGTTGTTCGTATCGGTCCCACCGAGACTCCTAAAGTTCATATCTTTTACACAGTTCGGTGCTACCGAGATTATCGTTTCGGTGCCACCGAGTTGGGTCAAAAGTGTGTAACGGTTGGATTTTGTGTGGAGACTATATATACCCCTCCACCCCATCCTTCTCAGTAAGGAGAGCCATCAGAACGTGCCTACACTTCCACCACACATTTTCTGAGAGAGAACCACCTACTCATGTGTTGAGATCAAGATATTCCATTCCTACCATTTGAACCTTGATCTCTAGCCTTTCCCAAGTTTCTTTCCACTCAAATCTCTTTTCCACCATAGCCAAATCTGTGAGGAGTTGTTTGAGTACTGGGAAGACTATCATTTGAAGCACAAGAGCAAGGAGTTCATCAACAACACACCGTCTATTACCTTTTGGAGAGTGGTGTCTCCTAGATTGGTTAGGTGTCACTTGGGAGCCTCCAACCAGATGTGGAGTTGAACCAAGGAGTTTGTAAGGGCAAGGAGATCGCCTACTTCGTGAAGATTTACCCCGAGTGAGGCTAGTCCTTCGTGGACGTAAGCCATGGTGGAATAGACAAGGTTGCTTCTTCGTGGACCCTTCGTGGGTGGAGCCCTCCATGGACTCGCGCAGCCGTTACCCTTCGTGGGTTGAAGTCTCCATCAACGTGTACGTACGATAGCACCACCTATCGGAACCACGCCAAAAACCACCGTGTCTTCATTGCGTTTGATCTTCCATACTCTACCCCTTTACTTTCCGTACTATTGCGTGCTTTACTATTTCCACTGCTCAATCTCTAGATATGCATGTGTAGAAGGTATTGGAGTGATCTTAACTTGTGCCAAAATCTGCCTAAATTCCAAGAGAAATTAAAAACTGCTAATTTGGCTGGTTAGGAGTCTATTCACCCCCCTCTAGACCTATCTTCTCGATCCTACAATTGGTATCAGAGCTTTGGTCTCCATTGCTTTGGTTTCATCACCATTGGAGGGCGATGGATATGTCTATGTTCGGGAGTATTAGACGTAGAGTGCCTATTCTCAATGGGGAGTATTACAACTTTTGGAGGGATGAAATGCTTGATATCTTTGATGAGTTTAACTTGAGCAAGTATATTCATAATCCTTATGTGCCCCCTATTGATCCCTTGCATCCTACCCATGAAGAGGAAATTGACATGCTTCGTAATCTTAGAACCGTCAATCTTATCATTAGAGGATTACCTAAGATTGTGCTTGGTTGTATGCGAAACTTTGCATGTGCTTATACTCTATGGCATGATTTAGAAAAGCGATATCCTGATTATTCTCTAAAGAGTCTTGAAAAGATTCTTCATAAGGCTGTTGCTTTTCACAAGATGAGTCCTAGTGATCCCAAGTTTGATGATTGCTTGTTTGAGCTTCGTGATCTCATGCGTGCCAAAGGAGATGTTAGAACTATTAGCAATATTATCATGGAAACTGTTAGAATTCATAAACTTGAACATTGTCATGATCATGAAACTAATGAATCTGTTAATCACATGCATGATGATGATGATGTTGAGCACGGCTATTATGATGAAGACGGAGACTTTGATATTGAATTTGAGAAGACCATGAGGAATCTCAGTCTTATGGCAAATCTTCGAGATTATATGGCCGGAGGAAAAGAGTGGATTCTTGACAGCGGTTGTACCAATCACATGACCGGAGATAGAGACATGTTTCGTGAGCTTACTAAAAATGATGGTCCACGCAAGTATGTGACTTTTGGAGACAACTCCAAGGGTAAGGTACTTGGCCTTGGTAAGGTGGCCATATCCAATGATAGCTCCATACAAAATGTTATGCTTGTTGAATCTCTTGGTTACAATCTTCTTTCCGTATCTAGACTAGCCGATTTTGGTTTTAATGTTCTATTTACCAAAGTAGATTGCCAAGTGTTTCGCCAAGATAATCATAATATAGTCTTTACCGGCATTCGTAGAGGTGATCTTTACATTGTTGATTTCACTAAGAGAGCCCAACCTCGTACTTGTTTAATTGCAAAATCTTCTAAAGGTTGGTTATGGCATAGAAGACTTGGACATGTTGGTATGCGTAACCTTGATAAACTTGTTAAAGGAGATCACATTCTTGGAGTAAAAGATGTTGGCTGTGTTTGTTTCAGCTTTTGGAGCAGTTTTAGGATTGAAAAAAGCTGAAGCTGAAACAAACAGGTTATTTAGAACAGCCGTGGAACCACAGCCCAAAACTGTTTCGGGAGATTTTCAGTGTAACAGCCTAAAGCTGGTCTCGGTGTACTTTTGGGCCAAAACTGTTTCCCTAGCCCCTCTATCTTTGGCGTTTGGTCATAATTATGTCGTAAATGCCACCGTAGGCATGACATATCTCTACGTTCGCCCCCCTCCTCCTGAAACATAGCGTTTTCACCAGCTCACAGTCATTTTCACAGCTACATTGCCAAACAGCTAACCTTCACTACAGTTGTTTCCTCACCACAGCAGTTTTGCCGGCACAACAAGTCCACAGCTGAATCTGTCGAAACCGAAGCCCAAACAAACACAGCCTTTATATTTGACAAAGATCGACTTTGTAGTGCTTACCAAGTAGGAAAACAAGTTGGAGGAAGCCATCCCGTAAAGAACATTATGACCACGAGGAGACCACTCGAGCTACTTCATATGGATCTGTTTGGTCCCAACGCCTATAAGAGTCTTGGTGGTAACTCTTTCGGTTTAGTCATTGTTGATGATTTTTCTAGATTTACGTGGGTGTTCTTTCTTGATGACAAATCGCAGGTACAAAAGATCTTCAAGAACTTCGCAAGAAAAGCTCAAAATCAATTTGAAGTGAAGATCAAGAAGGTTCGGAGTGACAACGGAATGGAGTTCAAGAACGCCAATGTGGACACCTTTCTTGATGAGGAGGGTATTTCACATGAGTTCTCGGCTACGTACACACCTCAACAAAATGGAGTTGTTGAGAGGAAGAACCGGACACTTATTGAGATGGCAAGAACAATGCTTGATGAATACAAGACGCCAAGACATTTTTGGGCAGAAGCGGTTGAAACAGCTTGTCATGCAACAAACCGACTCTATCTTCACAAGCTTCTTGGTAAAACGGCGTATGAACTGCTCACCGGTAACAAACCACAAGTTGGATACTTTCGAGTATTTGGCTCAAAATGTTACATTCTTGATAAGCATCGTCATTCAAAATTTGCTCCTAAATCTCATGAAGGTTTCCTACTTGGTTATGGATCGAACTCTCACACTTACCGTGTCTACAACAACTTCACTGGAAAAGTTGAAGAGACGGTAGATGTGAAGTTTGATGAGACTAACGGCTCGCAAGTTGAGCAATTGCCACCTGATGTAGGAGATAAAGAACCATCGGAAGCAATCCAAGACTTGCCCATTGGCAAGATTCGCCCCGTGGAAGTAAAGGAGAGTACCTCGTCTATTCAAGTGGAAGCCCCAACTTCACATCAAGGTGAACGATAAGTTGACATGGAGGCATCCACAAGTGGAACACGTCAAGACGACGGGAATGAGGAAGTGCAACAAGATGATCCACCTCAACCTCCTTCTCCACCTCCACAAGCGAACAACGACAACATCAACGAAGAAGAAGAAGATGATGATGATGATGAGGAAGCCTCACCACAACCCAAGAAAAAGCTACCTCGAGTTAGAGCAAGAATCGACAAGGATCATCCCGTCGAACAAATACTTGGAGATATCCAAACCGGGAGAATTACTCGCTCTAAATCTCGTTTAGCTAACTTTTGTGAGCATTACTCATTTATCTCTAGTGTTGAACCCTTAAAGGTAGAAGATGCTCTCAAGGACCCCGATTGGGTGAATGCCATGCACGAAGAGCTACACAACTTTGAGAGGAACCAAGTGTGGACATTGGTTGAGAAGCCTAAGGAAGATCAAAACATCATTGGAACCAAATGAGTGTTTCGGAATAAGCAAGATGAAGATGGACAAGTTGTACGCAACAAGGCTCATCTCGTAGCACAAGGTTACACACAAGTCGAAGGTATGGATTATGGTGATACCTATGCCCCCGTTGCAAGACTTGAATCCATTCGCATTTTACTTGCTTATGCCAATCACCATGATATCACTCTTTACCAAATGGATATTAAAAGTGCCTTCTTAAATGGTAAAATTGAGGAGGAAGTATATGTTAAACAACCTCCCGGCTTTGAGAATCCCAAGAAACCTAATCATGTGTACAAACTTCGTAAAGCTCTTTATGGTCTTAAACAAGCCCCTAGAGCTTGGTACAAATGCTTGACAAAGTTTCTTCTTGAAAAAGGTTTTGAAATTGGGAAGATTGATTCAACTTTGTTCACTAAGAGGGTTAATGGAGAACTATTTGTATGCCAAATTTATGTTGATGATATTATCTTTGGATCTACTAACCCCTCTTTCAGTGAAAAGTTTGGAAGGTTGATGTCGGAGAAGTTTGAGATGTCTATGATGAGTGAACTCAAATTCTTTCTTGGTTTGCAAATCAAGCAAACTAGAGAAGGTACCTTTGTCTCTCAAACAAAGTATACTAAGGACTTATTCAAAAAGTTCAACATGCAAGAGAGTAAAGGTATGAAAACTCCCATGCCCACGAGTGGACATCTTGACTTGACCAAGGATGGCAAACCGGTTGATCAAAAGGTTTATCGATCCATGATTGGTTCATTATTATATCTATGTGCCTCTCGACCCGACATTATGCTAAGTGTGTGCATGTGTGCACGATACCAAGCGGCACCAAAAGAGTGTCACCTTAAGGCGGTGAAAAGAATCGTGAGATACTTGATACATACACTGAACTTTGGCATATGGTATCCCAAAGGATCTTCTTTCAATCTTGTTGGCTACTCCGATTCGGACTATGCCGGAGACAAGGTTGACAGAAAATCCACTTCGGGTACATGTCAATTTCTTGGTAGATCTCCTGTGTCTTGGTCCTCCAAGAAACAAAATTCCGTATCTCTATCTACTGCCGAAGCGGAATACATTGCCGCGGGATCATGTTGTGCTCAATTACTATGGATGACACAGACTCTTAAAGATTATGGTGTGCATGTGAGACATGTACCATTACTTTGTGACAATGAGAGTGCTATTAAGATAGCACACAATCCCGTGCAACATTCTCGAACTAAGCATATTGAGGTTCGTCACCATTTCATTCGAGATCATGTTGAGAAAGGTGATACTGACCTTAAACATGTTCGTACTGACAAACAATTGGCGGACATCTTTACCAAACCCCTTGATGAGAAAGTGTTTTGCCACTTGAGAAGTGAGTTGAACATCATTGATGCTTCAAACGTGAACTAGAGGTTCATGTGGATGCATACAAGGGCATGAGCATTCTTGACTAATCCATGATATCCTTCATGATCATTTTATATCTTGGACATTTTGCTCCCTTGTATGGTATCTAACCTTTTGTAGGTACTTGTACAAGCTTCATGTCACAAGATTGCATCACACTCTTATCTTGAGCAATCTTGTATAACCCGAGTATCAACAATTGATGGAGTAACAAGGAACAAGACAACCTAAACATATCCTTTGACAACATTTGAGTTATGCTTCATTCTTGTCATTTTGGATACACATGTTGTTCCTTGCAAATCTAACCCATGTAGGAAGATGAACTACAAATGATAGGATAGCTCCAAACGTCAATTCACGAGCATCCATTTCAAGTTCAACTACATGATGGACTTCACCAAATACCAATGTAAGTTCTCACATCTTAGAGAAGTCTTACTCAAAGACATGAGCTAAGACAACTCAACAAGATGTGAATACATCAAAAGCTTAAAGGAAAAATGGCAACCCCATTTTGAGCTTAACGTCGAGTATGACCTATGATCAAGTGTTTTCACTTGACTCCAAAGTCAAAATACTCTAACATAGGTGACCTAGTCGCCGACCCATCTAGATGAAGTTCTCTAGTGTCTCTTCTGCTTGTTCTCTTCTTGCTAGAGTGTTTCTTTTCAAAAAAAAACTTCATCTAGACGTTTCTTTGCTTCTTTTCTGTTTCTCCTCTTTTAGCTTGACTCGCAGTTAATTCATTGCAAATCCTTGTGAGATTTCCTTGCCTAGTGAGCTGAGTTGAAAAAATATTCCATTGCATCAAACTCGGTTCCACCGAATTGTCTCAACTCGGTGTCACCGATTTTGACTGCTCTAAGGAATTTTCTGTCAAATTTTCCCTGAGTTTTTCTGCTCCAGCTCCACTCGATGATTCTTATCCTCTACATGCATCTAGTTGTATTTCTCAAGGACCAAACTCACTTAATCAATAACCTTGAAGACCCTTCTTGGAAATTGATGTCAAAGGGGGAGAGAGGAATACATCAAAGATTAAGCTTATCTATTCAAACCAAAAGATGCACCTGACAAGAGGAGAGAATGTTACATGTTTCTTTAAGGGGGAGAGAAACATGATACTAGTTTTCTCATTCTCACCCTACCTACTCCCAATATCCATGTCAGATTCAGGGGGAGAGGAAGTTCTTTAAGGGGAGACAGCTATTTCTTTTGGGGACATGTCTGCTTCAAAGAAGTATTCACCTAGTGATACTCTCTTCTACATGTCATCCCAATCTTGGTTTCTTGTTGATCTTGTGTCTTTTTCTTGAAGAAATTATCTTGTGTTATCTAACCCTGTTTTCTCAAGTGTATTTCTTCAGGTACTTGATCAAGAACTTCAAGGTAAGTATATGCATCACACTCATGTACATGGTTGACCTCTTGCTAATTATATATTGTTTGCAAGGAGAAAATCTTGTACATGTGGATACTCCAATGTCATATATACATTGCTCTGATGCATATAGCCAAGATACATGTTGCATGTATATTTTGCCATGAGATATCATCATGTTATGCACATCTTCAGGGGGAGTTCAAGGGAGCTCATACATGTTACATGTTTCCTTCAAAGCTTTCATACATACCTCTGCTAAATCTTTATTTAAAGCTTTGATGTATGTTGTCATCAATTACCAAAAAGGGGGAGATTGAAAGCACATTTGCTCCCTTGGTGGTTTTGGTAATTTATGCCAACATACATGTTGTTGGACTAATACTTTTATCTAGTGAATTTCAGACAAGTTCAACAATGGCGTGGCATGGACAAGAGGACGTGGACCCTTCAAAATGCTAAGGACAAGAATTGGCAAAGATCAAGACTCTACATTTTTGGTTTAGTGATCCAAGATCACATTGAGTCCATAGGAAAGCCAATACTATTAAAAGGGGATGAGGTGTTGCTTAATGGCCTTTTTGCTAAAGTGCTTAGTGACAGCATTCCTAAACCCTCAACCACTCTCTCAATCCCAAATATGTCCTAAACCCGAAGTTCAACTCGGCCCCACCGAAATTTCCAATCCGGCCTCACCGAGTTCATCCAAGACTTAGCCACTGCCAAACCCTAACAAATCGGATCCACCGAAATGGATCTCGGTCTCACCGAGATGGCCTTGCCAACTCTCTGTAATCGTTTGCATTTACTTCGGTCTCACCGAGTTTGCAAATCGGTCTCATCGAGATGGCTTGCCAAGTCTCTGTTACCTTATTGCTTCACTTCGGTCCTACCGAGTTGATGCAATCGGTGCCACTGAGATGAGGATTGCCCTAAGCCATTGCACTTCGGTCCATCCGAGTTGTTCGTATCGGTCCCACCGAGACTCCTAAAGTTCATATCTTTTACACAGTTCGGTGCTACCGAGATTATCGTTTCGGTGCCACCGAGTTGGGTCAAAAGTGTGTAACGGTTGGATTTTGTGTGGAGGCTATATATACCCCTCCACCCCATCCTTCTCAGTAAGGAGAGCCATCAGAACGTGCCTACACTTCCACCATACATTTTCTGAGAGAGAACCACCTACTCATGTGTTGAGATCAAGATATTCCATTCCTACCATTTGAACCTTGATCTCTAGCCTTTCCCAAGTTGCTTTCCACTCAAATCTCTTTTCCACCATAGCCAAATCTGTGAGGAGTTGTTTGAGTACTGGGAAGACTATCATTTGAAGCACAAGAGCAAGGAGTTCATCAACAACACACCGTCTATTACCTTTTGGAGAGTGGTGTCTCCTAGATTGGTTAGGTGTCACTTGGGAGCCTCCAACCATATGTGGAGTTGAACCAAGGAGTTTGTAAGGGCAAGGAGATCGCCTACTTCGTGAAGATTTACCCCGAGTGAGGCTAGTCCTTCGTGGACGTAAGCCATGGTGGAATAGACAAGGTTGCTTCTTCGTGGACCCTTCGTGGGTGGAGCCCTCCGTGGACTCGCGCAGCCGTTACCCTTCGTGGGTTGAAGTCTCCATCAACGTGGACGTACGATAGCACCACCTATCGGAACCACGCCAAAAACCACCGTGTCTTCATTGCGTTTGATCTTCCATACTCTACCCCTTTATTTTCCGTACTGTTGCATACTTTACTATTTCCGCTGCTCAATCTCTAGATATGCATGTGTAGAAGGTATTGGAGTGATCTTAACTTGTGCCAAAATCTGCCTAAATTCCAAGAGAAATTAAAAACTGCTAATTTGACTGGTTAGGAGTCTATTCACCCCCCCTCTAGACCTATCTCCTCGATCCTACAACTGTGGAGGCCTACGTAGACGACGTGGTTGTTAAAACTAAACGCGTCGACCAACTGGTGGACAACCTCCGCGACATTTGCCAGCCTACGGGAATATCAATTAAACTCAACCCCGAAAAATGCGTCTTCGGGGTCCTGGCTGGCAAACTCCTTGGTTTCATTGTATCTAGCCGAGGAATTGAGGCCAATCCGGCCAAAATTCGAGCCCTGGATCGCTTAGAGGTCCCTACAGAGCTCAAAGATGTACAAAAGCTAGCGGGCTGCGTAGCAGCCCTAAGTCGTTTTATATCACGGCTTGGAGAAAAAGCTTTACCACTGTACAGGCTGTTAAAGCAGACTAAAACGTTCAATTGGACCACGGAGGCTGCGGCGGTCCTGGAAGACATCAAGGCCCTCCTCGCCACCAACCCGATCCTGGCAGCACCAGGCGTTTGCGAACCAATGATATTATACATCTCGGCTACAAACCAGGTGGTTAGCGCGGTCCTCGTGGTCGAACGAGACATGGAAGGTCATAAGTTCCAAGTCCAGAAACCCGTATACTATGTGTCCGAGGTCTTAACCCCCTGTAAGACACATACCCTCACTATCAAAAGATAGCGTATGCAGTCTTCATGGCCTCACGAAAGCTTCGACACTACTTTCAAGAGTGCGCGGTGACCGTGGCATCCGACGTCCCGTTAAGTGACATAATCAATAATAGAGATGCGACGGGGCACATCGCCAAATGGGCTATAGAGCTCCTGCCTTTCGAAATTATCTATAAACAACGCCGGGCAAATAAATCCCAGGTGTTGGCAGACTTCGTGGCCGAATGGACCGAAGCCTAACTCCCTCGTGAGTACAGTACTTATTCGCATTGGACGATGTATTTTGATGGCTCCAAAATGCTGGCCGGCCTAGGGGCCGGCGTGGTACTCACGTCCCCCACGGGCGACAACATTCGATATGTACTACAAATCATGTACACAGACTCCAATAACGCAGCCGAATACGAAGCTCTCTTACACGGACTTCGGATAGTAGTCTCCATGGGCGTTAAACGCCTCGAGGTCCGAGGTGATTCGAACCTCGCCATCTCGCAAATCAATGGCGAGTTCGATGCCAAGGACCCCAAGATGATGGCCTATCGAAATGCCATCCTAAAGATCTCGCCCAGATTCGAGGGGCTGGAATTTCACCATATACCCCGAGATAGCAATCAGGCCGCAGACGTACTCGCCCGGTTGGGCGCGAAGCGGGACAAGGTTCCCGAAAACACCTTCCTCGAGCGGCTTTTTAAGCCATCCGTAGTTTGGCAAGACAGTACAGGAACATCGGACTCAAACGATGTCGGGAAATAGTCCCCGCCCGAAAAGGACGATGGTATCATAGGCGGGTCCATGATCCGGCAAATGAATTCCGCGCATGACGTCATGGCAGTGATCGCACCATGGACTGAGCCGCTTCTTGCATACCTACTCCGACAAGAACTCCCTAATAACCAAGCCGACTCACGTCGGATCGTAAGGCAGTCTAAGGCCTACAAGGTTCATGAAGGGGAACTTTATAAAATGAGTACAACGGGCGTCCTCCAGAGATGCATATCCGAGGAAGAAGGACAACTTGTACTGTAGGAGATACACTCCGGCATGAGCGGGCATCACACCGCTGCTCGAACCCTGGTCAGCAAGGCCTTTCGCGCCGGTTTCTACTGGCCAACGGCAAGCGCCGATGCCTCGGCATTAGTTCAGCGCTGCCCAGGCTGCCAGGTCTTCGCGAAACAGAGCCATATGTCCCCCACGGCTCTGCGCACCATTCCCATTACATGGCCCTTTGCGGTCTGGGGGCTCGATATGGTTGGGCCACTCAAGGGTGGATCCAACAAAAATAAATACCTACTCGTTATGGTAGACAAATTCACCAAGTGGATTGAAGCAAAGCCGGTCACCTCGGCCGAGGCCGTCCAGGTCATCGGATTCATTTCGGGGGTAGTCCATCGTTACGGTGTCCCCCACAGTCTGATCACAGACAACGGAACCAACTTCACGGCCAAAGAGGTTAAGGCATGGTGTAAGAAAATGGGCATTAAGCTCGACTACGCGTCCGTCTATCATCCGCAGTCTAATGGGCAGGTGGAGCGCGCCAACGGGCTTATCCTTAGTGGAATTAAGCCCCGGCTAGTTCGCTCCCTTAAAAAAGCCGACTGCAAATGGGTTGAGGAACTTGATTCTGTCTTATAGGGCCTGCGTACAACACCAAACCGGTCCACCGGGTATACCCTGTTTTTTATGGTGTACGGCGCCGAAGCGGTCCTCCCTTGCGACATCATACATGACGCACCTCGGGTGCGCATGTACGAGGAATTGGAGGCCGAACTCGATCGGCAAGACGCCTTAGACGCTCTCGAGGAAGAGCGCAACGTCGCACGGGCTCGTTCAGCCATTTATCAACAGTAGGCACGACGCTACCATGGTAGAGAGGTCTGTGCCCAAGCATTCAACGTCGGGGATCTCGTAATGAGATTGCACCCCGAAAAACAAAAACACAAGCTCTCCCCTAGATGGGACGGACCGTTCATCATTGACCAAGTGCTCATCGGAGGAGCTTATCGAATCCGAGATCCAGAGGACGGACGATTAGAGCCCCACCCGTGGAACGCGGCGCTTCTCCGACACTTCTATGCATGACTTCGAGTATACGGTCTGTGTAAATAACTTGTGCATTTTCTTTCGATTTAACTCTTTCTTTCTTATCTTTTCACCTCGGAAAGCTCTTTTACGACCCCGAGGACAATCTAGCTTGTTCTTCTCAAAACAATAGCTATTCCGCCCCTTATGTACTATTGTCTCTCGAGCCACTATATGCATCGATTCGCTTTAAGATTTGGCCAAGCTGGGTTGCCCGGCTCCTGTGCTTGGCCCTTACGTTTCCGATATTTCGGCTAGGGGGCAAAGGGAGCACCGCTGTGATTGTTACTCCCGGGTCAACTGGTGTAGTACCTCAGACGGATAAAGCCGAAAGCTAGCGTTCTTATAATGCGGATTGGTCGGCTATGACATAGGACTAACGTGGCAAGGGTCTTTTCAAACCCCGACCAGGGGCTTTTACCCCTGAGGTCATCCGTCTTCTGACGGGCGTGTTCGACACATTAACCCGCGGAAAGGAACTGTTGGAAGAACTATTTTCCTCGGAAGATGTTTCTTACATTAAATAGTAATATAACATAACCTTCTGTTACCCTCTTGTCTTTCGAACCGCATTGCCTGATTGCCTGGTCCCTCGCAGCATCTGGTTCGATATCCTCGGACCAGTAGTATGGGACACTCCTCGGACTTTGTCCGAGGAGGCGGAAGCCGACGGCTGGCTGACAGAGTTCGGCTGAACAGTCGGAGAAATTTGACATAGAGTACCTCGGTACATAAAGTCATACAACATTTTTCAAGCACGGTCTAACCCGTCTATTAAGGTGTCTAATGCGCAATCCTTTTGCGAGAATCGTGCGGTGGGCATCACACTATCATATGCCTGGCTGGTCAGGATCTCTTCCTCATCCGGCCCCAGGGGTCGTACCTCTGCTAATTCTGTTGTCCTCACACCAGTGTAATGGGTCTTCACCATGGCCCAGGCCTCTCTGGCACCTTCTCGGCAAGCTGATACTTTCCACGCTTGGATCTGGCGCCGAGCTCTCTTAAGACGTTCGGCCACCGCGGCCATGTCCTCAGGGACTGGCGTCACCTCGGGCCATAACGCCTGGTGCACATCCTTCATCGCTTGTCGAGCTCCTTCATGCACCTCGGATAGGCGCCTGCTCATGTCTTCGGACATTGGACCCCACGACTCCGGACGAAGGCCAGTCAAGCACCCTGTCAAACAACAACACATTTCGAATGACAAATTTCCTTGAGCAAACTTGCCTGACAAATGTCTTTCATATTTTCTAAACTTACCATAAATCATATCGTCCGGTCGCCGATTCTTGGCATCTGCAGCAGCCAGGCGAGTTTTTAAGCTCTCAATTTCATGGGCTTGCCGGGCGTTTTCAGCCCTAAGCACATTCACGTTGTCCACATGTTGACTTGCCTGGCGTTGCGCTTCAGCATACGCCAGATCTTCACGGGCCTGCTTCAGATCTCTTTCGAGATGGCCCAGGGCCTCCGCTGCTACAAGCAATGCTAGGCGTCAGCTCTGCTTTTTTGACGTTACCCACTTCAAGGAGTAAGCGCTTACCGTGCGCCTCTCTGGTGAATTTCTTCACCTGCTCAACCTCGGACAATGCCGCGTCAAGCTGCACCTTTGTTTGGTCTAACGCTGAGGTCAATTGCTCGTTCTTCAAGCGAGCTTCGTGTTAAGACAGCGATTGCGGGTTAGCATTCAAGTCTTGATTCGACCCCAGGGGCTCGTATCAAGCCTTAGGGGCTACTACTATACTTGGTAGTCATATTCGTCTTTGAAAACCTTACCCGCAGCCCTCGCGCCAGTACATCCAGCGACTCGTCAAAAGCACCTCGGGTCGCCCCGAGGTATGCATCCACTACGCTAAGAGCCTTCAGCTCCTTGTCCGAAAAGGCTGGATTATTCAAGGAAGCCTTTCACCGACGATAATTCGCGGCGCATTGAATTTCGGACGGAGTAGCCGATGTCGCTGAATCCTCGGGCTAGGCGGTTCCGGAGTCAACCCTTGAAGGATTTCGGACCTTTACTTCCTCGGGCCGGACCGTACCTTCCTCGGCCTCTGCGTGTGCAGTGGAAGGTGGAGGTTGTCTGCACATAATTGGCAATGTTAGAACCCGAAGTGTCTTTTCTATGACATAGAGCTAAAATATTACCTAATTGCGGATGGAGCACTCTCGTTTGCCCTCGCAACCTCGGACGGAGCTTCTTGAACCTCTGGCCATGCCCTTTCCGGTGGAGCCATCTCTCTGCGGAGGCGTTGGGAGCGCTGCTGTAACAGCCCGGGACCGACGCTCCAGAAGATGCCCCTTTCTTTTCCATTGTCGTCGTGTGGTTCGAGTGGTTGTCACATTTATCATCGCATCATCTGCATAGCTTCGTCACTCGTTTTCGAAAACTTGCATCCGTTCGTAGTTGCCGGTTCGCTCCGTTCATGTCGTCGACCGTTTCGAGACCAGCCACACACGCACGTGCCCGCGGCATCGGTTTATTATCGGACGCTTTCGGTATTTAAAAATCATGTCACGGGCCGCAACCTCCCTCTCTTCTTGGCCCAACCACCTCTCCACAGCCCACTAGCCCAACTTAGCCCCCCTCCGTTCGTGGTCATCAGATCGCGATCGGACGGACAAGGTCCAACCCCCAACCCTAGTGCCTTCCCTATTTAAACCCCCATGGAGAGAGAGCCCCTCACTCTTTAGGGTTTCCCCATGTAAATTGCAGCCACACCCCTAGAAAACCCCACCTGCTAGCCCTCCTCCTCCAGATCCCGCAGCCCCAACCATCTGCTCATTTTCGGCCCTCGAATCGCGATCTAGAGGCTGAAATTCGTCCAATTCCCCACCTACCGGACATGTCCGCGGCCAACCCGGACATGTCCGGGCGACCACAGAGCCCCGAGCTCCACCGCAGCCCGCGCATGAGCGCCGCCGCCAGCCCGCGCGAGGTCCAACCGCGCGCCGCCCACCGGACCCAGGCCGGAGATCCCGCGCCTCGCCTCCTCTCCTCCATTCTCTCTCCTTCCTCTCTCTCCCTCTCACTGGTCTCTCTCTCTCTCCCCGCTGCAGGTCTCCCCTCCCATGGCGCCGCCGCCGCCTCGATCTGCTGCCGCGCCACCGCCCATCGCCGGAGATCGCCGGATCCGGCCGGCCTCACCCAGATCCGCCCGTCCCCGCTTCCTCCCGGCCACCTCCGGCCTCGCCCCGCTGTGTCGCCGTCCGCCACTGCCATGGCCTCCTGCTCGAGCTCCTGCCCGAGCGAGCAGGACGAGCGCCAGCGGCTCGTGGGCTGCGGCCTCCCCAGGGGCCAGCTCCGCCGGCCCAGCACCGCCTCCCCACCGACCGGCCCATGAGGCCTGGTGAGCACCAGATCCAGCCCATCGCCCTATGCGCTATTTTGTTATCATGCGCCCATGTGCTACTGTTGGACCTCTAGTCAGATTCAGCCCGTTAGTGTTTTTTTTTCCTGTCCAGCGAATTTTGTAATTATCCACGAATTAATAGAATTGCAGAAAAAAACCCTGTTTTTGAATTGCTAATATCTAATTAACCGTGCACCGGATCGTAATGTTTTATATATGAAAAATGCTTAAAACATGCGTAGATTAATTACATGCCATTTGCATCCATGTTTAAAATGCCTAAGCTCGCTGTTTGCATCATTTGCATAATTGCCATCATTTTTGCATTGCCATATTTATTTATCCATGCATTGAAATTAATCCAACAATATATTAAAAATGTTCATATTATCGGCATCACATTTTCATACATGACAAAATGGTTCATTGTAATATTTGCATTTAACTTGCATTTATAATTGCTAAAAGGGGATTAGGCCATAAACTTGCATAATTAATTGTGACATATTTCCCTACATGAACCTATGCATATTATATGTGTTTTCGGGGTAGGAAAATCCATAGAAATTAACTGTGCATTTAGTTTTGTCATTGGAGGAAGTTTGAGTGCATGTCATTTTTGCCATGATGCCCTTTTGTCTATTTCGTGTGATTTAATCCATGCATCATATGAAATAATTTTGAACACGAGATATGCCCTCGGACATGTATGCTAGGCCCTGGTATTTTTGGTTGTCATAGAAATGCATGTTTAGGTGTTGTTTCCTTGTTGCCATCATGCTATAAAAATCTGATGTTTTGAGGGTCCAAAATATTTCTAAGTCTGGAAATCTGTTATTTTGTTGCTGTGTTGCGATGTGATTTGCTAGTGTTCTAGGAGTCTTTTGGTGATGCCACCAAGGAGTCTTTTGTTAAGCATGTTATGCTCTTTCATGTTGTGCCATTAGTTTGCATAAATAGGTTTTGCATCATAATTATTTCTGTTGCTCAATATGTCAATCTGTTAAAACTGCTGCACATGCCCACTCTAATTTTTACTAAGTCTGAGAATCTGTTTTCTTCAATATCTCATGTTGTGTTGTTGGTTGCCATGAATCTGAGCATAATTTGATGTTGCCATAAAGTAATGTATTGTAGTGCATCATGCCCTCTACCATGCTGTAGATTTTCATGTCATTATATGCCCTGTAGCATATAGTTTTACTGCTGTCAATATGCCTCCGTGAAATCTGCCATGCTAAAAACTGTTATTTTCACTAAGTCCTAATCTGCCATATTTTGTTGCCATGTTGTGAGCTTCGTACCATGTGATCCATGACTCTTTTGAGTATGATATGTGAAGTTGGAATGAAGTGTATGTTGTATGCTACTGCCCCATGCTTAGTTTGTGCATTTTAGAATCTTGTGGCTTGTTGTTTTCATGTGTGCAAAATGCTATCTTGCTGTTTTGGGCAGATTTGAAATAAAACTTGTGTTGGTTGTTGTGGTTGAACCGTAGCTCCATTTTGAACATGTTGCATATGTAACTTGCCTAGAATCTCATGTAGTTTCATAATATCTTGCTGCATCTATGATTTAACATGTTTGTGGTGGGTGTTTGCATACATTTTGCATTCATGTCATATGCATCTTGCGAATGTCATATCTTTTAGACCGTAGCTCCGTTTGAAACGTTCTATATATGTAAATCGACTAGAATGATGAGTAGAATCTCATGGTGCACTTTATTTCCCTGTTTAATAAATATAAAACATGATTAGTTCAGATCTGGACCAATTTCGAAATTAACATATGGGGTCGTTTCGGAAATGCTATATGTTGTTTCCGGCCTCATTTAAACTTGCCTAGATGTGTAGTTTACTTTTGCTTCACCTCTTGCCATGTTTAACAACATTTAATATTGTCGTGTACCTAAACGAGAGTGAACTAAATATTCAAATGTGGAGTTTCGTCAATATGCAACTCGTTGCATATTGAGCTTCACTTAATGTGTAGTATTTGATTGTTGTGGTTGCCATGCCTTGCATATTTAAACCGGACATGCATCATATTTGTTGCGCATCATGTCATGCATTTGTTGTGGTGTTCTCGTGTGTTGATTGTTGTTTCCGATTGCTTCTTCTCGATAGAGTTCCGAAACAGCTTCGGAGTGTGAGGATTCGTTCGTCTACGTTGGCTCGTCTTCTTCATGGATTCGTTCTTCTTCCAAGCGGGATCTCAGGCAAGATGATCATTTCCCTGGATACCATTACTATCATTGCCATGCTAGATGTCTCGTTTCTATCGCTGTCTCGCTACCTACCACTTGTATGTTAAGCCTCCCAAATTGCCATGAAAAGCCTCTAACCCCTCCACGTCCCAGCAAAACATTGTTTGGCTATGTTACCGCTTGCTCAGCCCTTCTTATAGCATTGCTAGTTGCAGGTGCATTGTTTCCAGCTATCACAATATTATTGCTATTTAATTTAATGCACATATATACTTGGTAAAGGGTGGAAGGCTTGGCCTTTTGCTCGGTGTTTTGTTCCACTCTTGCCGCCCTAGTTACTTGTGTACCGGTGTTATGTTCCATAAATGAGCGCTCCTTACATGCGCGGGGTTGTTATGGGGACCCCCTTGATTTTCGTTTTAGGATAAAACTTGTCTGGCAAGGCCCAACATTGGTACTACATTTGCCTAATAACTAATAAACCTGCATAGGGAGTAATTACCCCGAGGATCTTTAATCAACAACCCGGGCCAGTGCTCCTCATGAGTGTTGGTCCAAACTAGAGTCGTGTGCGGGGCCAACCCGGGGCAACTCGGGTGATGTCTATCAGGCCACTGTACGCTGCGCTCATCTGGTCGTGTCCTGAGAACGAGATACGCGGCTCCTATCGGGTTATGTCGACACGCCGGGCGGTCTTGCTGGACTTGTTTTACCTTTCTCGGACGTCTTGTGCGAGGAATTCCGAAAATACTTCGGGCTATCTCGAGGTTGAGGTTTTCCATTGGAATTGCCTAGGAAGATCACGAGATTCGTGGTCGAGGTTATTCTCGCTGCGTGTGGTTAGTTTGTGATGGATGAGTTGGAGCACCCCTGCAGGGTTAAATCTTTCGGAAAGCCGTGCCCGCGGTTATGTGGCAAACTTGGAAACTTTGTTTAACACCCGGTCAGAGCAAACTTGAAGTAAACTCAAATAAAATACACCAACCGTGTGCGTAACCGTGACTGTCTCTTCTCGTGAGTCCTTATCCGAGAGAGAACACGGTGGGGTTATGTTTGACGTAAGTAGGTGCTCAGGATCTTTTAGAGATCATTACTAGTTTACGTCCGTTTATTCGACAATCATCCCCCTTTATTCTTGTACTCGTAAGTTAGCCACCCAAATAAATGCTTAGTCGCTTGCTGCAGCCTCACCACTTAACCTTACCTCACCCATTAAGCTTTAATAGTCTTGATACCCTTGGAAATGGGATTG
This sequence comes from Elymus sibiricus, assembly GCA_039707655.1. Taxonomy (NCBI): domain Eukaryota; kingdom Viridiplantae; phylum Streptophyta; class Magnoliopsida; order Poales; family Poaceae; genus Elymus; species Elymus sibiricus. The sequence goes on along the minus strand of CM077676.1, from coordinate 191,171,699 downwards.
CTGAGTCCCCGTGGCTCACAGATTACTACAACAACAGTTGCAGGTACAGGTAATGCGATGATATGACCTGAGCGCGATGCTTTGTTTGATTTGGAGTTCTTCTTCTTCTTCTTCATCGATCTAGGATGGGTTCCAGGCGGCAGCCTGGGATAGCAAGGATGGATGTCATTTTATCGTTTGTTTTCGTCCGTAGTCGGACCCTGCTCTTCTGTATGATGTTTGTATTTGTTGTTGTATTGATGTGATGTTGATGTAGCTTGTGGCGAGTGTAAGCCAATTCCATATACTCACCTCTTCTGTACATGTACTTGTAATGATATCCATTCTTGCAACACGACGAGATGCGCTTCTATCCCTGTCGAGGCCCTCGTGCCAAAATAAGGATAGGATCGCATCTTGGGCGTGACAGCTGCCCCTTTGGAGGAGAAGTCAGAAGATTGGAGACTGGGGGACGAGGGGCTCTCTTTCGTTTAGAGGAAGGGAGAGTTACTGATGAGGCTGGTCTTGTCCCCGGTGTATCAGGGACGACCGCTACCTTTGAGCCGTCAAGGCTCTCCAAGAAAAAACTCCTCCCTTCATAGATAAGCCCCAGGTCTTCGTCCTCGTGGTAGAGAGGATCTTCTGCACGGCTGTGCAACTCCGGCTCTGGAGCCGTACTGCTCACCCCTTCGAGCCAACGTCTCCACCGCTATTCAACCGATATATAACGGATTAATGATAAGGATCCTGAGGTAAAACAGGAAAACCCGAAATTAAGACTTACAATGTCGGCAGGGTTGTAGTACGACAACCCGTCCTGGAATTGGCACTTAGCAAACTCCTCGGCTGACCCTTGGTACATGCTGGCTAGCACAGCCCCGAAGGCCATTTGGTCCATAAAACCCCCCTTGATGGATCGAGAGGCATCCTCGGACCCGTTATACTCGCACAATAAATGCTGGCACTGCCGAAGAGGCTGGACTCTCCGGTCTAGAGCCACCGCCATCACATCGATGATGGTAAGACCTGCGCTTGACAGGAGCTTTACCTTGGCCGCTAGCCTAGTCACGGCTTCGTCCTCCTCTTGAGCCAAACTCAGTGGCCTCCAGTTGTAACGCTTCCTCGGTGGATCTAAGGAGAAGGGTGGAAGGCCTAGCCGGACTGGCTCGTACAATAGGACGTCGGTGATATAGAACCACTCGGAAGGCCAGTAATCGGCCTCCTCCCGAGGTGTCCCCGCTGGATAGCCAGTCTTGTCGATTCGACAGACTTCGGCTCCTCCGACCTCGAATAACTTGTCGGTCGAAGAGCGGGGCATGATACAGAAGAACTTCCGCCATAACCCGAAGTGTGCCTGACAGCCGAGGTGTAGCTCGCAGAGCGCGACAAACCCCGCAATATGTAGCACCGAATTCGGAGAAAGATGATGTAGCTGTAACCCGTAGAACTCTAGCAAGCCGTGGAGGAATGGGTGGATTGGAAACCCTAAGCCGCGGAGGAGGAAAGATACGAAGCATACTCGCTCATCCCCCTGTGGCGAGGGGTAATTTTTGGCGTGGGCTTGACCCTCGATGGATGTTAGTCCGGGGCGGGTAGCGGCTAGATCCGCATCCGGCAGGTATCCCTGCGTCGCCAAACGCTCCAGTTGAAGGCGCGCGACGGAACAGCTCCCCCAGTCCCCCTTATCCGGGCCGTGAGGACGCCTTGACGATCCCTCGCCGCTCGCCATTTTTTGGGCTCCTAAGCTGGGGCTTGAGGGAGGGGGAATTTCTCGTTGCGGCTGCAAGGGCGCACAGCCACGAGCAAGGGTCAAGCGTCTATTAAGTAAGGGTAGAGAGGGCTGACGCTTCAACGTTTTTCCCATAAAGGGGCCCAATTCCCTAAGTGGCACGAGTTTCAACATCTGATATTGAGATCTCGGCGAATTCTAAAGGTCGGCCGAGGTCTTTAACTCTGTTCGGAAAATAAAAGCACGGGAACTTGTCTGTCGAGCCAAGACTCCGGAATGTGAAGGACGACGACTTTGGCATCGAAGACCAGTTCAGGGGCTAGTGACGGTGTCCTGGATTAGGGGGTACTAACCGGGCCGACCTGTCTCCTCGGTTGGGCCGATATACCCCCGCACGTAACCAAGATGGACTCCGGAGACTGTACGTGGGAGGCGTGATCAAGGCTGTTTCTACTGAAGACTTGACGTATATTCCAAGATCTCTCCTGCCGCCTCTCTCCCGGCATACCGACTTTGTAACCCTAGATACCCTCCCTGGCGTGTATATAAGCCATAGGGTTTAGCCCGTGATAGGGACATATACGCAACATTGCTTACCTAGCCATAGGAGTTAGACTCATATTATGATCTCGAGGTAGATTATGATCTCGAGGTAGATCAACTCTGTACTCAATACATCTTCATCAATATAATAGAAGCAGGACGTAGGGTTTTACCTCCATTAAGAGGGCCCGAACCTGGGTAAACATCGTCTCCGTTGTCCCTGTTACCATCGATCCTAGATCCGTAGCTCGGGACCCCCTACCCCGAGGTCTGCCGGTTTTTACACCGACACCAGGGTACCACGGGCCGTCTGCCTGCGGCCCAGGAAGCAACGCCTGGCAAGGGCCCAAGAGGCGGCCCAGCCATGGGCGCCATGAAGCAAGGCGTCTCGCGAGGCGCCGGCCTCACGAGGACCCCCTCCTCGAGGGGCGGACCCACCGAAGACCACCAGCAGCGGCAGGCAGCCTCGTGAGGCCCTTCTCACGAGGCGGCCTCCCGAGGCCACCCGTGCGAGGAGCCGCTTGGCGCTGGTTGCGCGGTCACATGCCCACCACATGGGTGACGCGCCCGCACAAGACGACGACAGCGACAGGAGCCGTACCAGCAGGTGCAACCAGGGAGGATTTCCTCTTTGGTGATAAAGGGGCAGCGCCAGCTGCCCTCCCACAAAGCAAGTCCCAAAGCTTGCCTGTTTGGTGCAAGGAGACAACGACGACAAGGCGCGCCAGGGCAGATGTCATCGCCGATCCCACCAACGTGTCATGGATGGTTTCTTTGCAGACGAAGACCACCTTTTGTCAGGATAAGACTGGGCGCCTGTCCCCCATTGAAATGCCGTTGTGTGGCAACCCTTCCCGCCAATATTTTTGGGGGAAGAGGACCAAGGCAGCTATAAAGGGGTAGTGCTGCCACCTTAGGGGGGATCGATTCGACCTTATTCTACCTTGTACGCGAGAACACTCTCACCCACAATAATCCCAAACACAGGCAGGAGTAGGGTTTTACACCGCACGGTGGCCCGAACCTGGGTAGCTCCTCGTGTCCCTGCTATGCCCTGTGTGTGTGCGCTCCCGTCATGCTCCGTTCGCCGTAGCTTCGCCACGGTCACCGTCTAGTCGAGAGGTAGTGAGCAGGCCCCCCAGTGTTCGAACCAGGGTCCCCGAAGCCCCTCTTCCGACAATGATGCTACCATGTCCATATTTTGTTTTATCGACACCTGTCTCTATAAACCTGTGGTCATGATTATCGAGTTCGGTACTCGCTTGAGGACAAGCAGAGTCTAAGCATGGGGGAGTTGATACGTCCATTTTGCTTCATGTGTTCCTACTGTTATTTACATTGTTTTAAAGTTATATTTCACTTTTAGATGCAATTCTAACCTTTTATCTCTTAAATTGCAAGTTTCATCACAAGAGGGAGATTGCCGGCAGGTGGAATTCTGACCTAAAAAGAGCTACAACAGAGATAGCTATTTCCCGGAGCTCCAAATGACCTAAAAATTTACGGAGATTTATTTTGGAATATATAAAAAATACTAGAAGAAGAGTCACCAGGAGGGGACTCACCAGTGAGCCACAAGCTCAGGTGGTGCGCCCACAGCAGGCCTCCGTGGCCCATCTTCTCCTATATGAAGCCATTTGCCCTAGAAAAAAAATCAGAAGAAGACTTTCAGGACGAAGCGTCGCCGTCTCGAGGCGGAACCTGGGCAGGAGCACTTTTTGCTCTCCGGCGGAGCGATTCCGCCGGGGATATACTTCCCTCCGAGAGGGGGAAATCGAAGCCGTCCTCATCACCAACGTTCCTCTCATCGTGGGAGGACTCATCTCCATCAACATCTTCACCAGCACCATCTCATCTCAAACCCTAGTTCATCTCTTGTATTCAATCTTTGTCCCAAAACCTCAGATTGATACCTGTGGGTTGCTGGTAGTGTTGATTACGTCTTGTAGTTGATGCTAGTTGGTTTATTTGGTGGAAGATTATATGTTCAGATTGTTAGTCATATTATTCTCCTCTGATCATGAACATGAATATGATTTGTGAGTAGTTCTGTTTGTTCTTGAGGACATGGGAGAAGTCTTGTTATAAGTAATCATGTGAAGTTGGTATTCGTTCAATATTTTGATGATGTGTTATGCTGTTCTTCCTCTAGTGGTGTCGTGTGAACGTCGACTACACGACACATTACCATGCTTGGGCCTAGGGGAAGACATTGCGGAATTAGTAAGTAGATGATGGGTTGCGAGAGTGACAGAAGCTTAAACCCTAGTTTATGCACTATTCCGTAAGGGGCTGATTTGGATCCATATGTTTCATGCTATGGTTAGATTTATCTTAATTCTTCTTTCGTAGTTGCGGATGCTTGCGAGAGGGGGTAATCATAAGTGGGCTGCTTGTTCAAGTAAGAACAGCACCCTAGCACCAGTACACCCACATATCAATTTATCAAAGTAGTGAACGTGAATTAACTAAACATGATGAAGTTAACTAGACGAGATTCCCATGTGTCCTTGAGAACGCTTTGCTCACTATAAGAAGTACTTCTGGCTTGTCTTTTGCAATAAAAGGATTGGGCCACCTTGCTGCACCTTGTTACTTGCTATCAATTATCTTGCTATCAAACTATCTGTCACTACTACTTTACAACACTTGCAGAGAATACCTTACTGAAACAGCTTATCAATTCCTTCTGCTCCTTGTTGGTTTTGACACTCTTACTTATCAAAAGGATTACGAATGATCCCCTATACTTGTGGGTCATCATTATCCCATAGACAATGGTCAAAGCAAGGATATGGATGGGACTTGCATTTGTTTAGCCTTCTTAAGTCAATTTGTATTCTTGCATGTCTAAGGTTTATTCGCTTTCGTTGTATGAGTTGGATCTTGGTCGAAAGACCCTTGTTGTATTAATTGTTGCATATGTATATTGTTGTTGTTGCGAATTATTTCGGTATCTGCGTTGTGATATCAATTGTTCCACATGTTGGGCACGTTCGACATGTTCGTTGTGTGAAGTTTTGATGTCCTTGGGATCGATTCTACATGGAGGCTAGCGGGTGGCGCTAGATCTACATAGTGTCGGTCCGGGCTGCTACACTTTATATTGAAGTGAGAGAGAAAAGAAATGAATGGTAGCGGTTGCCTTCGATGCATTTTGTCTATACTCGTCTTTTTTTTTGCCCCTCAATAGCGTATTACGAGGGGTGTGGGGGAGGGGGCGAGTGTTCATTTTACACAATTTGCAATTCAGAAACAATGGACATGCTCAAACAAATCAAGATTTGCACGGCCAAAAAGAGATTACTAAAATTTATACACTCTGGAAAACAAAAAGGGTGCGCTATGATTCCGCAAGAAAAAGCATAAACTATATCACCAAGATTTTCAGCCAATTATTTTTCCAAAATGTGTGTGTTTTGCTAAAAAAAATAGACATGTTATCTTCCCTTGCACAAACTAACAACAAAAAAACCCTCAATAAGAAGGTGATCTACAAGTTCATGCTAAAGAACAGGCAAAAAACATTTACCTACAAAAAATATGTTGAATACCTACAAAGTTTCATATAGTGCTTTACCCCTTGGTAACCTCATCTACCTGGGTACCTACAAAAAGATGTTGAATCATCCGTGTAGAAGACAATTTATGTATTATCACCCCCTCCCCCCAAAGAGGTGTTATAATTCCAAACTTTCATAAAATGGTAAAAAAAACTAACATTCATCACATTCATACATAAAAATTGCTGAGTTCCATACAATCTATCCCATTCATCATCACATCCAGGCATGCATTTTGCTAACACATTCATAACATTCATCATTCATTCAAGCATACGTTCTAAAACGTTTGTTGAGTTCCCCCATAACAATGACATAAAGTGGCATAACACATTGCTTACGAAAAACCACCAGAAGTATCAACAACTACTTTTCTTGGCCACCAGTTTGCAACAAAGAAGAACCCTAAAAAAGCTTGTCGACAACAACAACGATATCAACTTGGCGCTGGGTGCTGGTCTTGAAGGAGATCAACATAGCCTTGTCAACCTTCAGGTTACTCCTTGATGCAAAGAGTCTCCAGTCTTTTTTGTTGAACACTATGCGCCCATCGTTGCAAACGCTATAAGCTGCCACTACCATTGGTCCAACATGTAGACGAATGCCAGCAGCTCCTTGCTTTGGAATGTGTAGGCTCTTAGCAACTAAATTTGGGATTCTCTATGTACAAAAAAAATGTGTGAAAAAACTCATAGACAAAAAGAGGAAAAACACACCGTATTTCAAAATTTTAATAATAATAAGAAAGAACGAACAAGAATAAACACATACCATGATTCCAGTTTCTATGTTGGTTTTGGTAAGACGGTGAACGAAAGGGATGCCTCTGTGCTCGTCATTGAATGGTGTCAAGCCTTCAAGCTCCAACTGCTCGCTCTCATTAAGACGAGAACCCCTGGTGTACAAAATGTCTGCTTCATCTTTTATGGGGGCATCTTCCTCCATGTCATCATCATCTGAGCTTTCATCATCATCATCGTTCTCGAAGGGGGATGTTTCATCTTCAGACCCGTTGCCGATCATGAAAGCAATGTAAACCTCTGGCATGGGCATGCTCATGTCGAAAGAGACCATCTCTCCACCCCCTAGGTGGTTGTCACTAAAGAACTTTGCCCATTCAGCCCCGAATATTGAAGTCTTATGTGCCTCCTTGTGCAGCTTGACAGTGTATACACGACAGTTAGCCATGAAGCGCATAGAGTTCTTGGTTAAGCTGTTGAAATGAGCCCTCACACCGCATGGGACAACCTTGATTTTTGAAAAACAAAAAAAAAATTACTCTTGGACTAAACTCATCACTCATTGATAGAGGAGCAAAAAACAGAAAAAGGGGGAAGAAGTTAAATGTATTGCTCAATGTACCGCAGAAGTTTTGAACTAGTTCCATGCAAAAATGTTGAAACTATTGCCACTGTCATCACCGCAGTAGTTCAGACAAACTGCACACAACATTTCCTACAACACGGAAAAATAAATGAAATACAATGTTTTGGATAGTGAAGCACTTGTACAACAACACGAAAACTATATAGGCATACCATGGGCATAACTTCTTATGACAAAAAAACCACACAATTGTCAGTAAGGTTACAGTTAACAAAAACTATACAAGAAAAAAATTGAAGACCTGAACAACAAGCCATCTTTATATATGAAAAACAAAAAAAATGTAAATCTACAGTTAAAATGATACAACGAAAATTAAAGGGCCAATGCATGATGTAGAAAGCAGCCATGGGAGAAAACAAATTGCGACAAACAAAAACATTATATGACTTGCAAGGTGAAAAAAATGAATTAACTGATGTGGCAGTTAGCTTTTGTAGCGCAACATAGGTGAAAAAAAGACCATTGCTAGTAGAATATACAAAAACAGGAAGGGAGAATACACTACCTATACCTAACTATCATAGAGGACATGAACAAAATTGTATCAGAGATGTGTATAAAAATTATGATGAATCACTTTCTCATACTATCATGGAGTGCATGAACAAAAAAATGAACAAATTCAGTATATAGGTTAACAAACAGGTATCAATCCCATGTTTGGCGTATAAAATCATGCAGCAAGGAACAAACAGTTCGGCAGACCAGCAAGGCAAATTAAGGCAATTGGTAATATGTGATGCATTTCTTAACCATACTCCCTCCATTCCACAATGTAGTGCCTATAGATTTTTCTGAAAGTCAAACTTTGCCAACTTTGACCAAGTGTATAGAGGAAACTGTCTACATCTATAATACCAAACATGTACATTCTGAAAATATAACTCATGATGTATCCAATGATGTGTATTTGGTATTCTAGATGTGCCCATTTTTCTCTATGAATATGGTCAAAGCTTGTAATGTTTGACTTTTGAAAAAATCTATAGGCACTACATTATGGAACGGAGGGAGTACTTCCATAAAAAAATGCATATGATCCTTTGTCCAACAAAAAGAAATGTAAAATGAGCTGTACAAAAATAACATCGCAATACACTTTTTGATCTTTTAAAAGATATGAATAATTGGAAATGCCATCAGTTAGTTACTCCCTCTGTAAAGTGCGTCTAGGAAAACTTTCAACCCCAGTATATATTATCTTCACCCTCTAGAAAAACTTTCAACCCAGTAGGTTACTAAAAACAGGGAAAAAGTAGGTAAAAATCAAAGCGATGCGGCCTAAAAATCACACTAATTACAAACTACAACTAGAAAAACACAAACTGGGGATCACACTCCCTACACCTAGAAAACTCACACAGAGGGGAGAATTGACCTACACCCTTTAAATCAAGTCTATTGAAGACACACAACAAGATGACATACATGTTCTTGTATATTCTACTAGCATTACCTTAAGAAAACTTAAAAGAATCAACTTAAGATTATAGGGCTCCATGGATAAAAAGGGAGAGAGGGGGTTGCCAATGATTTCCAATAAAACCCCTCAATAACGGGTTTCCAAATGGGTCTAACCATGCATATGTTTGAGACTTGGTGATTTTTCAATAAACACTATGACACCCCCTATCACACACACCCTCCCAAGAACACAAACCAATCCAGACGGCCGATGGATCTAATCTAACGAAAAACAAACAAGGAGATAGAGGATCTTAAAAAGCCTAATAAAAAATAGGACGGGCATAACGCAGGGCGAGCTAATCTACTTGAAATGCTAGGGTTATACCTCAAATCAGGAAACCCTAAAAAAGATAGGGGGGGGGGGGACAAAAAGCTCACTTTATCGCCATTGCCAGCCATCTCTTCACCTCGCGGGAGTGAACAAATCCTCGGCCGACTCCTTCCTGTCACCTCGACTTCTTCCTACTCGCGACGATACTAATGGAAGACAAAAGGGGAATGGGGAGAGGAGGAAAAGAGAGAGTTGGCCGCGGAATGGAAGTAATAAAAGAGGCAGGGAACAAAGCACCTTGTCCCCTCCACTTCTACAAAAGGCAGGCCAATAACAAACCGCAAAAAAGCCCATGAACAGCAACACAACAAAATAGAGGCTGAACAAAAAATGGGCCTAACAAAAAGCGCGTCTGACTCGAACGGGCCGGCAATTGGACTCGAACGAAACGCAACCGCGCGATAGAAAATTGAAGTGAGATCAGGTTTGCGCGAAGACTAGAACAATAGATCGAACGGACCACGATTCAGATGAGACATTGTTAAATCTCATCTAGATGAGATCTAGCAAATCCGTTTTTGCTTTGCGCGGACACGTGTATACTTATATTTGCATGCTAAAAAACATGTCGATGCCCATAACATCGTGCATTTTGCAACGTATTGAATAGCTACCACACATAGAATGTTTTGAAAATCAAGATACTAGCGCTAACCTTTTTCTTTCAAGAAAGAACAGCAGGTCCGGTTTATTGGTTTATTTCCTCATTTAGAACAGTAGCCGATTAAACCAAATAGAACGACGGTGGAGCGTTCTCGTTCCGGCCCCACATGCCATACCCACACAGAGGGCCCGCGAGCCGTGGTGGGATATCCAGGGACGGTCTCCGCGCATCTGCCTTTCTTCAGACTCTAGCTAGGTCTGAAAGCAACAGGGGGAAGAGCTATGGAGAAGAAGCCCCGCGCCGCCGGCGACGGCCAGGGCGGAGGCGGCGAGGCCTCCGGCAGCGTCGGAGGAGGCCTGGTCGACACCCTCCCCGAAGCGCTCCTGGTGGAGGTTGTTGGACGGGTGGGGCTAGAGGCCGCCTGCTCCGCCGCCGCATCCTGCCGCGCCCTCCGAGGCGCCGCCGGTGCCGCCTTATCCTCCGTTGCATCCCTAGACCTCTCGGTGAGCCTCCTCCCTCCTCCCTCTCTTCCGCTCCCCGCCTCCCTCCAGAGATGGTCTCCCTTTAATCTGGGGTTTGGTCGCTGTTGCAGGCGTTTACGCCGACGAATGCTATCGCGAATAGGATTCTTGCCGGTAATGCCAGGCTCCGCAGCCTCACCGTCAATTGCAGCCTACTCAACGACTCCGCGGTTGCTGCTATTGCGAAGGAAAGCCTCCGCGAGCTCTCGCTGCTCAAGTGCTCGTCGTTCTCCCCGTACCTCTTTGTGGTGATTGGTGAGAGATGCACCAATTTGAGGTATGGCTCTTCAGCAATTGCTTGTTTGCTTATGCTACGGGTTTACAGTTGGACTTGTGATAGTATTAGCTGATAGGGTTAAAAATCATGTTTTGAGTACAACACGTAGTATTCAGGGCCTCAATAAGTGCAAGGGATAGTGTTGTGTGTAACCAAGAGAATCAAGATGGACTCAGCGCGGTGTGCGGAGGGAGTGGTCTGACCAGAGTCTCTCGTGGGTGTCGAGTTTGTCGGGATATCAAATAGTATCAGGGGATCCCAGGGGTTGTAGGTTTTGGCTGAACCTCGTCAACAAACACCGTGTCAATTAGGGTTCAACATATCGTATATTGGGTTTGTATATTGGTTTGGCTTGAACATATCGGATGTCGGATATCGGACGATATGTAAATATATTGAAGAAAATATATCTGGATTTTTTTTCAGTATTCATGTTCAAAATATATTTTTAGTGAAAACAAAATGTATGGTGTTAATGATCTAGCATAATAAATTTAGATTCCTAGTTTATGAACTTGTTAATTAAGAAACTATTTAAGACAGATTCTCAAAATCCTTACTATTAAGATTAAAAAAAACCTTATACATGTGTTTCTACAAAACATTATGCGTGACTTTGTTAATATGATGAAGTTGTAACAAATACATAAAAAAATCACTGATTTCTGATAAATAATTGTTTTCGTTAACGTACCGGTCTATATCGATGGGCATATCGGGTCAGATATCGGCCATATTGGTCGATATTTCGGTCCATATCGGATGAAATGTGTGAAAATGATATTTACAAAATGATATATTATGTTTATATCGGTAGATCCCCAAAACTGATATATCGGCCTACATATATCTACGCTGCATGACCTGGTACTGTGAGTAGTGGAACCAAGCGGCCATGGTATTAGTTGTGGAAGTTAGCACTGACACTAAGCCATGGAGGCTAATTTCGTAACAGTATATTTCTTGAGAAATTGGATTAGGCGCTATGAACTGTTGCCTAGTATTATTGCATTGTAAGGTTTATTGTTGTCCAGGTGGGATGGGCATTGGGGAAATTTGATTTGTACCTGGCATGGTGATTGGTTATGTTTCTGTTCACTAAAAAATGATTTGTTTTCATCTTGACCCAAATTGTGAGAAGTCTGAGCATATTGTATTTATATTCAGATCAATTACACTGGAGATGGCAAATTTGAATGGCAGTGAACATTTTGTGATCTGCCGTAAGTCCATAGCACACATGTTCAAAGGATGTGATTACTTGGAGGTGAGGTGTCTTTGTCACATATGAACACGATACCCTTCTTAACCTAAAAAGATGGAAATAACGACATTGCATGTTTGAATAGTTTTTAGATTAGTAGTATCTTGAGTACAGTTTAAGTAAAAATACAATCTTTGAGTACTGAAGCATATATAAAAAAGGTTAAGTAACACTACCTCTATTAAACTGCCAAAATGTCTTACATTTAGGAGCAGAGGGTTATTAGCCATGGATTTTGAGTAATTACTGTTCGAAGAAGTTAATTTGGTATGCCTAATCCGTCTTTCCAAATCTATGAATGCAGAATCTTTCCCTGAAGTTCCCTCTGCTAGCTCCAGGCTCTGTTGATTTCGATTCTTTGGTGCCTGTTATACCTAGTACCATCAAGGTACTATTGCTAACGCCTGTGGCCAATTGGCAGGCAAAGAAACTCTTTCCCATAAGCCCATCTCTGAAGACACCCTTCAGTGACAGTCTAGAATCACTGTCTTTAGTTCTGGACATAATAACGGATGAACTTGTTATCTTCATCACTAGAAGTCTCTCAAACTTACTTGAGCTCTGCCTAGAAGACAACCCTGGAAGTGAAGCAGATCTGGACAACGATCTGACCAATATTGGGCTGCAAGCACTTGGTTTATGCCAGAACTTGACACATTTATCTCTTACACGCGGTAAGCAGGGTTGCTCCTCCACCTTTAGAAGGGTAAACGACTTTGGCCTGCTGATGCTTGCCGAAGGATGCAAGCAACTCCAAACCATTAGGCTTGGTGGGTTCTCTAAAGTGAGAGATGCTGGATATGCAGCCCTTCTCCACTCTTGCAAGGACCTGAGGAAATTTGAGGTCAGTACCGCCTCATGTTTGTCAGATTTGACGTGTCTTGATCTTGATGAGGCAGCAACAAAGATCACAGAAGTGAGGTTGCTGTCTTGCGGTCTCTTAACCAGCGAAACAGCAATATCTCTGTCATCCTGCACCAACTTGGAGGTTCTTGATCTGTCAGGTTGCAGGAGCATTGCAGACTCTGGCCTGTCCTCCATCTCGCAGCTTTCCAAGTTAACTCTATTGGACCTTGCGGGAGCTGACATTACTGATGCAGGTTTGTCAGCACTCGGTAACGGTAGCTGCCCGATATCTTCCTTATGCTTGAGAAGTTGCAGAAGGATCACCAACAACGGCATAGCCTCATTGCTGTGCGGGAGTGGCACCATCAACAAAACCTTGGTCGCGTTTGACATTGGGAACGTGCCAAGGATATCGGGTAGAGCCGTCACGCTGATCGCCAAGAACTGCGAGCGGATAAGCAGCCTGTGTCTCCGAAACTGTGTCCTCGTCACCGATCCATGTCTCGAGACTCTAGGTTTTTACCGGCATGGCTCTGGCAAAAGCACCCTAAGAATGCTTGATCTCTCCTACTGTACTAGGCTGTCCCGCAACTTCCTGAGGCTGTTTGATCCGCTGGTTGACATGCCGCTGTTCCGAGGCCTGCGGTGGCTCGGCGTCGGGAAGAACGTGCTGGAGCGTCGCGGGGGCAGTCCGACTGTTGCAGAGATCCTGGAGCGGAAGCCAGGGCTGACGATATGTGGCAGCAACTGTGAGATGGGTTGCAGGAACCAGTGCCATCCTGACGTTCGCACCCTGTAATATGCATTGTTCGTGACATACCGGTTGGTGTTGTGATGCTCTGTTCCATTATGTAACAACACAATTCTTTGGACCGTTGGGTTTTCTCATGTTGTAATTCTTATGACTTTGGTTTTCTCATGTTGTATTGTAAAATGAACGGATGGATTTGCACTAGGAGTTTAGATAATGCAGCTTTCAAATTCTATTTTATACCAGCAAAATACTGGTGCATTACAATGGGGGCAACTTAATTCTAGTAGTTCAACGTAGGAAAATTTTGATTTGGTTGAGATTGAGATATGTTGTGTGGAGGAAATACATAGGCAAAGGCAAAGAAAGATAAACGTAGGAAAATTTTGATTTGGTTGAGATTGAGATATGTTGTGGGGAGGAAATACATAGGCAAAGGCAAAGAAAGATATGTTGTGATTGAGATTATGCAGGTATAATTACGAGTTGATTTTGTTGTTTTTTGGGACAAAGGGAGTAATTTTGAAGTCACAAAAATTCACATTATTAATGTAATTTACGGCCAAAGTTGAATTTTAAGCAGCGTGCACACCAAAGGTAGTAGGCTGTTACGAGCAGCGTGCACACCAGAAAACTACCGTAAAATTCTGTGTCTCGTCAGTGCCACAACCTCCACGAGAGCAAAGCTTTAGCGAGCTGTGGTACACCCAAACTACCAAGAAACGAGTACCTTCGTGTCTCATACCAAGATGGATTGGAATCAAACCCTTGTTTCAAGCAGCGGTGCGCCATGTATATACATGGACATGCTGCACCAAGTACCTCTCAATAAAACAATAAGAATGACACTGCACGAGGATTTCAAGATTTTGCTACGCATAACCAATTTCAAGAAACCAGGATAAGACCCAGATACGAGTTAACTTGAGCAGCATCTATTAAGTCGAACTTTACACGTCAACTCCAGGACAAGAGGGATAATCAATCACCCAGGCGTCACGTCACTGATCCAACCCAGAGAGGATAAGCAGATTGAAAAGTCTCGGATACTGCCGGAAGATAGAGCACCTAACTGATTGTAACTGATTGCACGCAAAAATTGCGTCTAGATATGAGAACTATTTTCAAAATCTCAGCAGCACGGATAACCAGCACCAAAACCTCAGTGGCAGCAGGACGGCTGGAACCGATCTACATGAAAGCACCTCGGCCTCCTCTCCTGGCAGGGGACCTCTCATATGTGGTGTTAAACTTCTCGACCAACTCGTTCATTGTGCTGCAAGTCACCAAAGAGTAGCGTCAATACCAACGTCAACATGGGTGCAAGTGCAACGAATTATATGATCTGAGGATACAGAGGAATACGATGTCCACAAAAGGGGCATCTGACACAACTTAAATGTAGATGTAAATTCATTTTTTCTATTGTGTTGTTTATGCAACATCATTTCTTATCAGCAGGTTTCATGAAAGAAACCAAGGCATACCTTGAACAGTTCGTGAACATTGCAAGGTAAGTCATGAGGAGGGTGTCATTGTATTCCTGGAAACAAAGAGAACATCGTATCATAAGATGCAAGGTGAAGTTAAGCAGTTAAAAATGGAGAGTTAACCTACCGTTAAGAAGTCATCTTGGAATTTCTCCGATTCCATAGCTGGTAGTCTTCTTACGAGGCTTGAGACTTGCCTAAGAAGTGAATTATCCAGTGGCATATCACCTGCAGTGATGGAAGAGGCTTAGTGATTGACAAGTACTTACACAAATAGTTCGAAGACGCTGCAAATTCTGGCGAATAAATATTGAGGGACTATGTTTAAAGCACGTGGATAAACAGCAGCCACATTTTGGAGAAAGATTTAGAACATCAGATCAGTGGCAAAAGACAAACCCTTTTGCATGGCACCAAGGTATTGCTGGATAACACGAACCCTGCTATTGAGCATCTTGATGGCACTGTGTATTCCTGTAAGATGAGCAGCCACTGCTCAAACATGTCAGTGTTAGTATTTTGACCGAAAATGGTACCTTCGGTAGTACAAGTACTGTACAACTCTATGACCTTATCCAAGATGCTAAAATGATGTTGAACAAAGAATCCTTACATTGAGTTGCTGCAGAGCCACCATCAGATGGTTTCAGATGGGCAACATGATCTACAGATATCCGCTCTGCTTCTACAGTCTAAATCAAATGTACATGTGAATAAGTGTTAATAAAAATAAATCAGAACTAAAAAAACAAATTCAGAGCTAGATCAACCCAAAGAGATTAGAGAAGGAAAAAAACCAACCTCAATTGTGTAATTTGATTTGACAAAGATGAGCTGGGGGGCCCCATCGATAACATGCAACTCTTGAATTTTACAAAGGTGATAAACAAAGAATTAGTAGCACAGACAGGAAAGTGAACAGGATAAGAGCATTAGTGCAATGGAAAACTCCAAACTAGTTACAGAAATATCAGAAGCGAGAAACTTAAGGGCTACCCATACTATAATAGTGATGGCTACGAACTGTTATTTATATTAAAAAACACTACATGCATAGTTGATGTGCACCCTAAAGCAAAGCTCAATACAACGAACATAAAAAAACATGATTCATGATCAATTGAACAAGGGCAATGGCCCTGTTTTCTAAAATACACAAAAAAAAACATGAAGTTATACTATTGTGGACATGGTGAAGTCAGGTGAGTGCACACAGCAGCAGCAAATGGCACTATCTCATGGCTTGGCAGGTGTATGGCTCAAGGAAACAAACACCAGCAACAACTACCCGAACTCGTTATCCAGGACAATTATTAGGAAGTAAAGCACGCTGTTAATAATAATAGTATGTTACATTGGGTTGATCGATAGGGGTGTAGTCAACAAAGGAATAAGAGTTGCATCATAGGTAATTTAGTTCAGTCATTCCGATGCAGGCATCTGTACCTCCAGAGAAATAGCAAAGAGATAGAAGATGAGTTGAGTTTGCTTCCAAGTTTTCATGTCTTGGGAGGTTGGGTAGACATTTCTCTCATCTATTTGGTATCTCCAAACCTCTCTTAGTCCTCTCATATTCTTTTTTTTTTATGTTAGCAGGAGATCTGTAAATTCCACTGTCCTCTCATTAGTCTCATTTCAACATGTTCCTATCTTTCCCTTCCAAAACCCTAATCTCGTTGAAGCCGTTCCACCCTATGCATGTTAGTTGTTTCAACGTGAACCAAGGTGTTCACATCATACATAAACAAATTTTGTAGAACCAAAAAGAAGACATGCCAATAGCATCACTTGAATAATAATACAAATTGTAGATCAGATTAACCTACCACTCTCATAAATTGTCACAGGGAGATCCTTCTGGGAGTGGTTGATTGCAGGATTCAAGAGAAGATAAACAGGGCTTTCATTAATGTCCATCAGCTGGATCATAGAAAAACAAAGTTACATGGAGGCGAATGAATATTACATACAGCAGATCATATCCATGTCGAAAAGCGATATTCCTCTCAAAAGCAAGTTTCCAGTATGGTCTCTATTTATTTGGTGATGCAGTTGACCAAAACTCACCATTGTACCAGAGTTTGAGAGTAGCTTTGCATCATGTCAACATAAGTAATGTATGTTGCTGCGGGCCATGACATGGGCCGTGCACCATTTTGACATAAAACATGTTGGAAAAATACTTTACATGTAGTGTTAAGTTGATTCGGTTTCAAAGGTAATGCTGGTCCATACATGTGACTTAAGAGTTTGCAACGGTTGTATAGGCTAGATTGAGAACAGATGTAATATGCAATCTGCACAAAAGACGAACAAAATTATCTAGTTTATCCTACAGACAAACTGAACCTCATCAGAAGCATAACGGGGTCTTGGTTTATGGGTAGCAATAATTACCTATCATCTGTTCTACCACCCGTTGTAACACTACAACAAGAGAACTCCCAGACTTCCATAGGCACTAGGCAACTTATTTCCTCAATTTTGCAAGTACATACATGGATGGAATGCAATGACGCACAGTAAATCACTTTCAAACAAATAAAAAACAAAATCGTTCTATGCACAGCAATACAAGAAATCATGTTCTCTACTCCTCTTTCCACACGGCAACAAGAAACCAGCCAACGTTCAAGAGTAGTACATCACACCAAATCACAATTGCACTTTTTTTGTAACAAGGGCAGAAACCAAGCACATTGTCAGTCTCAAGGATTAGGAACTTGAAAACAAGATTGTAAGTACTCACAGCCTTGTGGATTAGGATGTCAGTATCCTGCACATCGCTCCCAGTTGAGTACCAGCCCAGCACATAGAACTCAGGGAATACCTTCTTATCTGCAGAGGCACAATTGCAGCATGAACCAATCAGACCACGCACAAACCCCAAATTATATTCCTACTATGCGTCACCAAACCCTAGAAACACACGAGATTCGACGTCGGCTTACAGAGCTCAAGCTTCTTCTCCAGGAAGGCGCGCTCGAGCGTGCCGGTGACGGGGTCGAGGACGAGCTCGAAGCTGTTGAAGATCTCGACCGTCCGGCCGCGCTGCACCCCGATCACGCACCCGAAGACCCTCGGCGGCTCCGCGGGCGCCGAGGAGCCTTCGGCGGAGCAGGAGGCCTGAGCCTTGCCCGGCGACGGGGCTTCGGCGGGGAAGGAGGCCTGGGCCTTGACGCGGGTGTAGTGGTCGGAGACGTTCACGATGACGAGGGGATGGAGCTTGAAGGTGAGGCCGCTGCTGGAGGTGGCCGCGGTGGAGGGGGGCTGGGCGGACGCCGCTGGATCAGAGGGCGTCGACATCGTCGGAGGGGGAGGGTGACCGGTGCCCTAGCTAGCGCCGGCGAGATGGGAGACAGCGACGGCGAGGGTCCGTGGTGGGGTTTTGCGCTGTTGTCCTTTGGTGTGCCTGCTTAGGTTTCGGGCTTGTATACAGTATACGTGGTCACCTGTTGGACCCCGATGGATAGATAACCTGGGCTCGCTCGGCCGGAAGAAAGGTGTGGTTAAGATAAACGGGCCTGCGAGTTAAACGGACCCACCCTGCGCGGCGGCGGCTGCAGCGGTGTGGCCGCAGCCAGCCCAAAGAATAATTCAGTTAGGGCCTCTTTGGATTAAAGGATTTTTATAGGAAATTTGGAGGATTTGAATCTTAAGGATTTCTTTTTATGGAATCCTTTGGGTCATAGGATTGAGCCTACCAAATTCCTATGTCCCCCAATCCATAGAAATTCCAACATAAGCTCGATTTTTCTTGAGAAGTCTAATGCACCTGCACTCTCTCTCTCTACTCTCTCTCATCAATCCTTTAGAATCCCTATGTTTCATTCTTATGCACCATCCAAGACACTCATTGCACGATTCTTATCTTTTAAAATCTTGTAGGATACCATGGCACATGACATCTCAATCAATCATTTTTTCCTATTCCTACGTTTTCATATTTCTTTAGTCCAAAGAAGCCCTTATTGGTACCAATTTTTTGCAGAACCAAAAGAACAACTTTTTCTGCACTTATAGTATCTTGTAGTTTTAGTTTTTTGAGTTTTATTCATTCAATGACCATCCGACTTGCCTTGCATTTACATCAAACTTATGATCTATGTTGAAGAACCGGGCAAGACACCGGCTGTGCACGCCGGCTTCGCCTCGGCGGTGGCCTTCATGGGATCCAAGCGGCTTTGGCCTCCCGTGTTCTACTTCTCCTTGATGATGGCGGTCGGCGCGGACGTGCTGGCCACCGACTCGTCGATGTCCGCCCAGCCGGCTTCTTTCTCTGCCGCCAGGGCGCGGCTACGCGCGCGTCAACGG
Organism: Elymus sibiricus; assembly: GCA_039707655.1. Classification (NCBI taxonomy): domain Eukaryota; kingdom Viridiplantae; phylum Streptophyta; class Magnoliopsida; order Poales; family Poaceae; genus Elymus; species Elymus sibiricus. The sequence goes on along the minus strand of CM077676.1, from coordinate 191,152,631 downwards.
CGGATGGCGCGGTACGACGCGGCGTCGTCCACGACAACGACGATGCCCGTGTCGCCGTACTCCCCCTTGTGCCGGCCTAGAGCAACTCTCCACTCCTCCGCGAGCTGACTTGGAGCGGTGACTTGCAAAAGCACGCGCCGGCTTGGGGCGGCAACTTGCTCCGTCGGGCTTGGCGAGGGAGGTGGAGCAGGGGCCTGCCTCGCTCGTATCCGGCGGGTTTGGCGGGCCACCCAGCCGGTTTTTATGCCGGAGAACTGCTCGTCCTACTCGTCGGATGCCATCGAAAGGGTGGAGAAAATGGTGGAAGTATGAGATGGGGAGCGGTGGAGTGGTGCGATTCTTGCCCGGCGTCTGGCCTCCTTTAAATAGCGAGCGGACGGGAGGAGCTTGCCCGTCGTTGTGTTTAATGTCGGCTTCTTTCGTGAATGGACGTGTGGCCAGAGTAGGTTTCTCGGCTTCCACGCGGGTTTCATGGAGGCGTCTGAAACACGCGAGGAGGCGTGTTCAGCCGGGCATGTAGCGGGCGGCGCCCTCGGCCGACGCGCCGCTTCAATGGCGGAGGCAGTGAGAGGTCGCGTCCGCCTAGAGCCGTCTTCAATGTGCAGCGGCGCGCTCTACAGCGGCATGAATACGGGCGGCTGGCGCCGGGTGGAAAGCGCGCGCGGGAGGGAGGAGGGGGTTTGGATGGGTCAGGGCGGTCAGAAGCGGGCGTTTCGCGTGTCCGGACTCCCGCAAAGCCCCCACGTTTGTCTCCAGTTTGCGGGAGAAAATGCGTCTAGACCGCCCTACGGATCGATACAGGCCCGCGTTGGATGGCTTCCACGGTCTGAACAATGCGGCCCGGACGGATGCGAGAGGTTTGAGGGTCGGAGTTGGAGATGCCCTTATAAAAGCCCCAGTTGGGGTGCAATCCAAATGAGGCTGACCTTCTGATCCAACTCGCTAGAGGAAAAGAAAGCAAAAGCGGTTCCCGTAGTAGTGGCGAGCGAAATGGGAGCAGCCTAAACCGTGAAAACGGGGTTGTGGGAGAGCAATACAAGCGTTGTGCTGCTAGGCGAAGCGGTTGAGTGCCGCACCCTAGATGGCTAAAGTCAAGTACAACACAGGACTGACGGGGTGGGGCGCGCCAAAGCAACCCGGGACCCCGGAGGGGTCACTACAAAAGCGCTGGCGCCTTCTTTTGAAGGTGGAAAACTACGCTAGCTAAGAAAAACAAAAGGGTTGCGCTAATGGCAAGGAGCAAGAAAAGGGCAGCTAGCTCAAAATCCGATAAATGGAATACCTCCTGGCTTTTCAGTTATGAGAGAGAACTCCAAGGCAGGATAAAGTCAACCCACGGACACGATTAGCACCGTGTTTAGCGGCACAATCCCCACTTACCCTTTCGTTGCCGCTAAGAGCATCTCTAGCAGATCCCTTAAAGGCCTGGTGATGGTGTCCTGGACTAGGGGGTCCCGGCCTAGTCGGTCTAATCCATGGGCCGGATTGGCGGCCCGTTGAAGAATAAGGACTCTGGAAGCCTTTGGTCTGTGGTGCAAGCATATCGGGCTGCATCGAGGACTTGGCGTGTACTCCAAGTATATTCATTAGATTCGGCATGTAACCCCTAGATGGCAACCGACCATGTGTAACCCTAGATACCCTCGGTGCCTATATAAACTGGAGGGTTTAGTCCGTAGGGGGGCGGACACATTCATCATCATCACCCCTAAGGTTTAGACCACAACTTACGATCTCGAGGTAGATCAACTCTGTACTTTGATACATCCACAATATAAACAAGAGCAGGACGTAGGGTATTACCTCCTTAAAGAGCGCCCGAACCTGGATAAAACACCGTGTCCCTTGTCTCTTGTTACCCATCGATCCGATCTCACAGCTTGGACCCCCCTACCCAAGATCTACCGGTTTTGACACTGACATTTGTGCTTTCATTGAGAGCCCGCTGTTTGATCGCCTTGGAACGATGGCATTGCTACTTGTGAGCTGTGTTGGGATTTCCTCGAAGAGGAGAGGATGATGCAGTACAGTAGAGATAAGTATTCCCTCAGTTAAGAATCAAGGTTATCAATCCAATAGGGGAACCACACAGAACCTCGTTAGCAGCACCTACACACACAAAAGCAAATACTTGCACCCAACGTGAACAAGAGGGTTGTCAATCCCCCTGGCGGTTACTTGCAAGGATTAATTCTGATAGTGATAGATAGATACATAAATTGCAAAACAAAATAAAGGAAATAAAATTGCAGCAATGTATTTTTGGATTTTATATATGATAGATAAATGACCCGGGGGCCATAGTTTTCATTAGAGGCTTCTCTCTTGAACACATAGCATATGGTGGGTAAACAAATTACTGTTGGGCAATTGATAGAAAAGCGCATAGTTATGACGGATTCATGGCAATGATCATGTATATAGGCATCACGTCCGAGACAAGTAGACCGACTCCTGCCTGCATCTACTACTATTACTCCACCCATCGACCGCTATCCAGCATGCATCTAGGATATTAAGTTAATGAAAACAGAGTAACGCCTTAAGCAAGATGACATGATGTAGACAAAGTAAACTCAAGCAATATGAATAAACCCCATCATTTTATCCTTAATGGCAACAATACAAATACGTGTCTTGTCCCCTACTTTGTCACTGGGATAGAGCACCGCAAGATTGAACCCGTCACAAAGCACCTCTCCCATTGCAAGATAAATCAATCTAGTTGGCCAAACCAAACGGATAGATCGGAGAGAAATACAAAGCTATAACAATCATGCATAAAAGAGTTCAGAAAAAGACTCAAATATTTCTCATGAATAATCTGATCATAAACCCACAATTCATCGGATCCCAACAAACACACCACAAAAGAAGATTACGTCGGATAGAACTCCAAGGAGATCGAGGAGAACATTGTATTGAAGATCAAAGAGAGAGAAGAAGCCATCTAGCTACTAGCTATGTGATACGTCGCCAACGTATCTATAATTTATGAAGTATTCATGCCATGTTTACAACAATTTTATATGTTTTTGGTATGATTTGATTAGAACTAACCCGGACTGACGTTGTTTTCAGCAGAACTACCGTGGTGTTGTTTTTTGTGCAGAAATAAAAGTTCTCGGAATGGGCCCAAAATTTACGGTGATTTTTTATGGACCAGAAGAGACCCAAGGAGCACCAGAGATGGACCAGGATGTGGCTGAGGGCACCACAAGCCTGAGGGGCGCGCCCTAGGAGCTTGTGGGACCCTCGGGCACCCCCCCTGATGTGATTCCAACGCCAATAAATCCTATAAATACCCAAAACCTCAGAATTAAAACTAGAACTTCCATGCCGCCGCCGCAAGCGTACCGAAGCGATCTCATCCGGAGCCCTGTTCCGGCACTCTGCCGGAGGGGGAAATCATCACCGGAGGCCATCTTCACCATCCCGGTGGTCTCCATAACGAGGAGGGAGTAGTTCACCCTCGGGGCTGAGGGTATGTACCAGTAGCTATGTGTTTGATCTCTCTCTCTTGTGTTCTTGATTTGGCACGATCTTGATGTATCACGAGCTTTGTTAATATAGTTGGATCATATGGTGTTTCTTCCCTCTCTATCTTCTTGTGATGAATTGAGTCTTTCCCTTTGAGGTTTTGTTATTGTCGGATTGAATATTTCAGATTTGAGAACACTTGATGTATTTCTTGCATGTGGATACCCGTGGTGACAATGGGGTATTCTATTGATTCACTTGATGTATGTTTTGGTAATCAACTCGCGGATTCCCGTGACCTTGGGGTGATCTAGGCATAGGGGTTGGTTGCACGTTTTCATTATCTTTTCTCCGATAAGAAACTTTGGGGTACTCTTTGAAGTTCTTTGTGTGGATTGAATATTATGAATTTGAAGTTGTTTGATGCATATCGAATAATCAACTCACAGATACTTGTGGTGACATTGGAGTATCTAGGTGACATTAGAGTTGGTTGATGCGTATCATATGGTGTTATTTTAGTATGAACTCTAGGGCTGTTTGTGACACTTATAGGGATGGCTCAATAGATTGATCGGAAAGGATAACTTTGAGGTGGTTTCGTACCCTACAACAATTTATATCTTATGTTCTCCGCTAATAGGAACTTTGGAGTGATTCTTTGTCGCACGTTGAGGGATTGTTATATGATTCAATTATGTTAGCATTGTTGAGAGATTGCACTAGTGAAAGTATGAACCCTAGGCCTTGTTTCTAAGCATTGCAATACCGTTTGTGCTCCGTTTTATCATTTGCTACCTTGCTGTTTTTATATTTTCAGATTACAAAAACCTATATCTACTATCCATACTACACTTGTATCACCATCTCTTCACCGAACTAGTGCACCTATACAATTTACCATTGTATTGGGTGTGTTGGGGAGACAAGAGATTTCTTGTATTTGATTGCAGGGTTGTTTGAGAGAGACCATCTTCATCCTACGCCTCCCATGGATTGATAAACCTTAGGTCATCCACTTGAGGGAAATTTGCTACTGTCCTACAAAACTCTGCACTTGGAGTCCCAACAACGTCTACAAGAATAAAAGTTGCGTAGTAGACATCAAGCTCTTTTCTGGCGCCGTTGGCGGGGAGGTGAGTGCTTGAAGGTATATCTTTAGATCTTGCAATTGAATCTTTTAGTTTCTTGTTTATTCACTAGTTTGGTTTTATAAAAGAAAACTACAAAAAAATGGAATTGAGGTTGCCTCATATGCTTCATCTTTATAATGTCTTTCTTGAAAATGATGGATCGGAAAATTGTGCCAAAGTGTTAGAGGAAGAATTCAATAAAATGTTTGGCATAACCTTTGAATGATGAGCATGATTGCAATGTTGTTAGTATGAATTCTTTGAATATCCATAATGCTAATGATGATTGCACTAGCCATGATAAAAAGGTTTCTTACAAGCATGTCAATGTTTGTGGAGTGCAAAAACTTTGTGAAGACATGCCATATAGGGATGATAGATTTTGTAAGAAGCATAAACATGATAAAACCAATTGGTGGCTTAAAGTGATAGATGAATTTGCTACAAAATTATGCTCTCTTCATCCCATTACTTGTGAACTTTGCAATAAGATTGGTCATCTTAATTTCCAATGCATACTTTTTCATGATCGAATCATATCCAAATATTGCAATAATTTGATCACCCTTGAACTTTATAATGAACTTTGTTTATTTTTGGGGTGTGAATAATTGTCACATAAAAATAGTTGGTTTGAAGCATTCATATTCACAGACCATACTAAAACTAATCTAACGGAAATCTATATGTTTTGTGTGGTAAATTGCAATGAGAATGCTTATATAGCCAACTATAGAAAGACGGGAAATCCAATAGAATATAAGAGGAATACTAATGAAAGGGTAAAGATTTCCACTTTCCCTCCTATTGTCTCTCATGATGAAACAGGTGATGAGAAGGAGCTTCTTATCCAACCAATCTCTTCAATAAAAAGCTCAGAAAAATTAAATAAACCCACACATAATGTGGTGAAGAAGAAGAAAAGAAGGAAAAGTAGAGGTAAAGAGGTATCTCTCCCAAATAATGTTGCTCCTATTATTATTGTGCCTCATGAGAATGAATCAAAAATAATTGTGGAAGATGATACACTTGATGATGATTTTGTTATGCCTATTGCTTGTTGTGATGATTATGATTGGGAAGATAATGGTACTTCTTATGATCTTGAAAACCTTTTTGGCACCAACTTGGGAAATTATGATGATAATAATTGTTGTACTATTGGTGCTATTCATACTATTAATGAATATAGTGATTATGCTAATGATATGCAAACCCAGAAGCTTGGGGATGCTATGTTTGATTGGAATGACATGTTTGAAAATTTATTTGCTGCAAATAATGTTTATCCTAAGCTTGGGGATGTTATGCTTAATGAAGATGATCTTTTTATTCCCCCTACTTTCGATGAGCAAATTTGTTATGATGATAGCATGCCTCCTATCTATGATGATTGCAATAATAATGAAAGTGGGTTTGGAAGAGTGTCAACTTTGGGTAATAATTATTCCACTATTTTGGAGGGTGTTCAATCTTATAAAAATGATAAAAGTGGATTTGGAGAGGTCATGACTTTATTTAGTGTTGAATCCACTACTTTGGAAGAGGTTTCAATTGATTATGATGAGAACAAAGTTGCTACTTATGATGATTATTGTGATGATACTTATGTTATAAAAAGTAGTGATGATTATTATTATAAACTTATCATAATTATGAATACCGTTTTTCTGAACATTACTCTTTTAATATGGAAACAATTTATAGTATTCAAGTTTCATATGATACACCCACTATTGTGAATGAGAATAAATTTGCTTATGTGGAGAATAAAAAAAATCTATGCTTGTGGATCATGAAAAGAATGCTTTATGTGATAGCTATATTGTTAAATTCATTCATGATGCTACTGAAAATTATTATGAGAGAGGATCATATGCTTGTAGGTGTTGCAATAATATCAAGTTTCCTCTCTATGTGTTGAAAGTTTTGAAGTCATGTTTGTTTTGCCTTCCTATGCTAGTTGATTCTTGCTCCCATAAATTATTTTCTCACAAAATTCCTATGCATAGGAAGTGGGTTAGGATTAAATTTGCTTGTCATATGATTCATGATGCTCTCTTTATGTTTCAATTCTTTATTCTTATGCGGGCATCATTGAAATCATCATGTCTAGCTAAAAGGCATTAAAGAAAAGCAATTGTTGGGAGACAACCCAATATTTATACCTACTGTTTTTATTGTGTTCACATTATTAAGCTACTGTAGTAATCATGTTTCATATGTTTTCTCTCAACAATGTGCCAAGTAAAGCCTTTGAGATAGTGTGGATGCTTGTTGATTTGATTCTGTGCAAAAACAGAAACTTTTGCGTCCAGTGCTGGAATTTCTATTCTGTACTAGTGTGTGAAAAAATTCTGAAATTTTTACAGAGTATTGGGTTACAAATTGTTTACGTTTTTCCAATTTTTCAGAATTTTGGAGGTACAAAAGTATGGTTTTTAAATCACTCACTACATGCTGTTCCGTTTTTGACAGATTCTGTTTTTAGTGCATAGTTTGCTTGTTTTAGTGTTTCCATAGCTTATATTGAGTAATATAAATTGTGGAAATGATAGAATACAGTAGGAATTATGTGAGAACAATTATGAATCTTTTCTTGACAGTACCTAAGTGGATGATTTATTTTTATCATACTAACCTATCTCACAAGTTCCGTTAAATTTTGTGTGATTGAAGTTTTCAAGTTTTGGGTGAGATATCGATATGTGGAGAATAAGGAGTGGCAAGACCCTAAGCTTGGGGATTACCAAGGTACCCCAAGGTAATATTCAAGGAAGACTCAAGCGTCTAAGCTTGGGGAAGCCCCAGAAGGCATCCCCTCTTTCGTCTTCAACATTATCGGTAACCTTACTTGGAGCTATATTTTTATTCGTCAGATGATATGTGTTTTGCATGGAGCATAATTTTATTTTGTTGATATTTGCTTGCTGTTATCAATAATCATGTTTTGTATCTTTTAGTTCAATAAAAATGCCAATTATAGCCTTTACCATGCTCAGTTTGCAAGTTTATGTGTCGCTGTTTGAAAACAGAAAGTTTTATGTTATGTCCTGAATTTTTGTGAATTGTCAGAACATGATAAAAATCTGAAATTTTTACACAATAAGCATGCATGAATTCTCTGTCACGTGGTAATTTTTCAGAATATTTGGAGTTAGGAAAGTATGAATTCTTATTCACTCTTTACAGACTGTTCTGTTTAGACAGATTGCTGTTATAGTTGCATTGTTTGCATAAGTATTAAATATGCAGAGGCATTTAGTATGCAATGTTTAATTATAATTTTAGTGATTTGTTACAGTAGAGAATGTTAAGGTTTTGAGTTGATTTATACTAACTTATCTCACGAGTTCTTGTTGAGTTTTGTGTGGATGAAGTTTTTAAGATTTAGGAGAAGCCATGATATGAGAGGAATTAAGGAGACACGAGAGCTCAAGCTTGGGGATGCCCAAGGCACCCCAAGATAACATTCCAAGAAGTCTCAAGCAACTAAGCTTGGAGATGCCCCGGTAGGCATCCCACCTTTCTTCATCAACACCTATCGGTTAGCCTAAGTTTTTACTTGTTCACATGATATGGGCTATTCTTGGATTGTCCTTTTGTTTTCATTTTGTTTGCTGTTTGAATAAAATTATCAAGATCAGAAATCTTGAATGAGAGAGAGTCCTCACATAGCTACTTAATTGTTTGACTGCTCATTGATCTTCACTTGTATCTTTTGGAGTAGTTTGTCATTTACTCTCGTTCTTCACTTATATCCTAAGAGTAAATTGTCGAATGGATTGAATATCATAAATCTGAAATTATATATGTTCCATATGCTTAGTGATATTTCACATTCGGTTTAGAAAGTAAAATCTATTGAAGTTTGACAATCACAATATTAGTCATACGAGCAATTCATGAAAGATAGTATATGGAAGAGAACTTTCACATACAAATATATTATCTTGGACATCTTTTATGATTGTGAATACCCATTAATTATTTTCAAATTTAAGCAAATTAGTTGAAGTTGGACATGGAAGACAATGTAATGAGTTATGGTTGGGTATATTTGCATCGAAGTTATATTGTTATGGATCCTCTAACATGTGGTGCTTGTTTAGAATCTTTTGCTAGCCTAAATTTCTGTACTAAGCGGGAATACTGCTTGTGCATCCAAAATTCTTGAGCCAAGTTTCTTCCATGAGTGTCCACCATACCTACCTATATACGGTATTACCCTATCGTTCCAAGTAAATTTGCATGTGCCACCTCTAATCATTCAAATAAGCATCTGTTTTGTGTGCCGTACCGCTCATGAAGCTGCGGTGGGTGGTCAGTATCTTCCATGTTAAGCAAGTTATTCTCATGATGAGTGTTTATTCACTTGTCATTGCACGAGAGAGGGCGGTAATTGGGATGCCCAGTCCCGCAAAACAAAATAATTAAACAAACTCCCCCAAAAAGTTGATTGTATGGAGGGCACCCGAGGATTCGGCTAGCCATGGCTTGTGTTTGAATGGTTGAGGGAGAGTAAACTTTACCTTTCCGCTTGGGAACCACCTATAATGTGTTTAGCATGGAAGATATTGAGAACTCTCGGTCGTGACGTTGACAGGAAAGGCATGTCTCTCAAAATGTATTCATCTCTGTTTTAAGCTATGAGCTCTGGCACCTCTGCAAATCCCTGCTTCCCTCTGCGAAGGGACATTCTAGTTACTTTTATGCTATTTACTTTCATGTTATTTATTTTTGTTGAGTCAACTTCTTATTCCAACCTATTCTCTAGTTGGCAAGCATCATGTGGTGGGGATAGATCCGGGCACATATATCCATTCAAATATATTTGATAATGATTTATTATTGTTGACAATTATCTCTATGATAAATAAGTTGGGAGGCGAAACATTAAGTCCCTATCTTTCTCTGTGTTCGATGGATGACATTTGTTCTAAAAATATGCTTTGAGTACTAGCAATCATAGAAGACTATATGATAATTGAGTATGTAGAGCTCTTACTTAGACTCTGTTGAAGATAAGTTGAATTGCAATTGTTTGATGACTAAGAATATAGGTTGTTAAGTTTCAAGAGAATGCATTGTTTAAACCATAACATGTGAATTGATTGCTACTTTATCATGATGAGTTTTATGAGAAAGAGTTGATGTTATGATGCTAGGAAAAGTGATTAAAATTATCATTGATCAAATTATGCACTATGCTAGCATTCACACTTCATAAATTATTTCTTTTATCATTTACCTACTCGAGGACGAGCAGGAATAAAGCTTGGGGATGCTGATACATCTCCAACATATCTATAATTTATGAAGTATTCATGCCATGTTTACAATAATTTTATATGGTTTTGGTATGATTTGATTAGAACTAACCCGGACTGACGTTGTTTTCAGCAGAACTACCGTGGTGTTGTTTTTTGTGCTGAAATAAAAGTTCTCGGAATGGGCCCAAAATTTACGGTGATTTTTTATGGACCAGAAGAGACCCACGGAGCACCAGAGATGGACCAGGATGTGGTCGAGGGCACCACAAGCCTGGGGGGCACCCTCCCTAGGGCGCGCTCCCCAAGCTTGTGGGACCCTCGGGCACCCTCCTGACGTGATTCCAACGCCAATAAATCCTATAAATACCAAAAACCTCAGAATTAAACCTAGAACTTCCACGCCGCCGCTGCAAGCCTCTGTACCGAAGCGATCTCATCTGGAGCCCTATTCCGGCACTCTGCTGGAGGGGGAAATCATCACCGGAGGTCATCTTCATCATCCCGGCGGTCTCCATGACGAGGAGGGAGTAGTTCACCCTCGGGGCTGAGGGTATGTACCAATAGCTATGTGTTTGATCTCTTTCTCTCGTGTTCTTGATTTGGCATGATCTTGATGTATCACGAGCTTTGTTAATATAGTTGGATCATATGGTGTTTCTTCCCTCTCTATCTTCTTGTGATGAATTGAGTCTTTCCCTTTGAGGTTTCATTATTGTCGGATTGAATACTTCAGATTTGAGAACACTTGATGTATTTCTTGCATATGGATACCCGTGGTGACAATGGGGTATTCTATTGATTCACTTGATGTATGTTTTGGTAATCAACTCACGGATTCCCGTGACCTTGGGGTGATCTAGGCATAGGGGTTGGTTGCACGTTTTCATTATCTTTTCTCCGATAAGAAACTTTGGGGTACTCTTTGAAGTTCTTTATGTGGATTGAATATTATGAATTTGAAGTTGTTTGATGCATATCGAATAATCAACTCACGGATACTTGTGGTGACATTGGAGTATCTAGGTGACATTAGAGTTGGTTGATGAGTATCATATGGTGTTATTTTAGTACGAACTCTAGGGCTGTTTGTGACACTTATAGGGATGGCTCAATAGATTGATCGGAAAGGATAACTTTGAGGTGGTTTCGTACCCTACAACAATTTCTATCTTATGTTCTCCACTAATAGGAACTTTGGAGTGATTCTTTATCGCACGTTAAGGGATTGTTATATGATTCAATTATGTTAGCATTGTTAAGAGATTGCACTAGTGAAAGTATGAACCCTAGGCCTTGTTTCTAAGCATTGCAATACCGTTTGTGCTCCGTTTTATCATTTGCTACCTTGCTGTTTTTATATTTTCAGATTACAAAAACCTATATCTACTATCCATACTACACTTGTATCACCATCTCTTCGCCGAACTAGTGCACCTATACAATTTACCATTGTATTGGGTGTGTTGGGGACATAAGAGATTTCTTGTATTTGATTGCAGGGTTGTTTGAGAGAGACCATCTTCATCCTACGCCTCCCATGGATTGATAAACCTTAGGTCATCCACTTGAGGGAAATTTGCTACTGTCCTACAAAACTCTGCACTTGGAGGCCCAACAACGTCTACAAGAATAAAAGTTGCGTAGTAGACATCACTATGGACCCGTAGGTCTGTGGTAAACTACTCACACATCATCGGAAGGGCAGCAAGGTTGATGTAGAAGCCCTCCGTGATCGATTCCCCCTCCGACAGAGTACCGAAAAAGGCCTCCAGATGGGATCGCGGAAGAACAGAAGCTTGCGGCGGCAGAAAAGTTATTCGTGGTGGCTCTCTGGTATATTGGGAATATTTGAGAATTTATAGCGGCAGAATTAGGTCAAGAGGTGCCACGAGGGGCCCACAAGCCTGGGGGCGCGCCTCCCAAGCTTGTCGCTCCCTCGTGGCTCATCTGGTCTTCTCCCGAACCTTCTAGGGTCTCTCTGGGTCTAGAAAAAATTAATCCAAAGTTTTTTCTCCGTTTGGACTCCGTTTAATATTGATTTTCTGAAAAGCCAAAAACAAGCAGAAAAATAGCAAATGGCACTGGGCACTAGGTTAATAGGTTAGTCCCAAAAATGATATATAATTTCATATAAAACATCCAAGATTGATACTATAATAGCATGGAACAATAAAAAATTATAGATACGTTGGAGACGTATCAAGCATCCCCAAGCTTAATTCCTACTCGTCCTCGAGTAGGTAAATGATAAAAATAGAATTTTTGATGTGGAATGCTACCTAACATGTTCATCATGTAATTCTTCTTTCAAGGTATGAATATTAAGATCCGAATGATTCAAAGCAATAGTCTTTAATTTGTTATAAAGACATCAATACTCAGGTATACTAACAAACAATCATGTCTTTCAAAATAAAAATGCTAAAGAATGTTATCCCTACAAAATCATATAATCCTGTCATGCTCCATCTTCTTAACATAAAGTATTTATCATGCACAACCCCGGAGACAAGCAAGCAATTGGTTCATACTTTTTAACGCGCTTCAGCTTTTTCAACCCCCACGCAATACATGAGCATAAGCCATGGACATAGCACTATGGGTGGAATAGAATGAGGTGATAGAGATTAATAAGGGGAAGTCAAAAAGGTAGATAGTCTCGCATCGACGCGGCTAATCAACGGGCTATGGAGATGCCCATCAATTGATATCAATGCAAGGAGTAGGGATTGCCATGCAACAGATGCACTAGGAGCTATAAGTGTATGAAAGCTCAAAATAAAAACTAAGTGGGTGTGCATCCAACTTGCTTGCTCATGAAGACCTCGGGCATTTGAGGAAGCCCATCATCGGAATAAACAAGCCAAGTCCTATAATGAAAAATTCCCACTAGTATATGAAAGTGACAACATAGGAGACTCTCTATATGAAAAAAATGGTGCTACTTTGAAGCACAAGTGTGGAAAAGGATAGTAACACTGCCCCTTCTCTCTTTTTCTCTCATTTTTTTGGTGGGCTCTTTTTGGCCTTTTTTCTCTCTTTTTTTATTTCCTCACTAGGATAATGCTCTAATAATGATGATCATCACACTTCTATTTACTTACATCTCAAAATTACAACTCGATACTAGAACAAATATGACTATATGAATGCCTCTGGCAGTGTACCAGGATGTGCAATGATGCTAGCATAACATGTATGAAAATGATAAACGATGGCTGATACGTCCCAAACGTATCTACTTTTCCAAACACTTCTGCTCTAGTTTCGGACTCTAATTTGCATGATTTGAATGGAACTAACCCGGACTGACGTTGTTTTCAGCAGAATTGCCATGGTGTTGTTTTTGTGCAGAAATAAAAGTTCTCGGATGGACCTGAAACTTTACGAAGAATTATTTCAGAATATATAAAAAATACTGGCACAAAGATCCACCAGAGAGGGGGCCACCAGGCGCCACAAGCCAGGGGCGCCCCCCTGGGCGCGCCTGGCAGGCTTGTGGGCCCCTGCCAACTCCGTTTACCCTAATTCCAACGCTATAAGTACCTATTTGTTGAAAAAATTCAGAGAGAAAGAATCATCGCGTTTTACGATACGGAGCCGCCGCCACCTCCTGTTCTTCATCGGGAGGGCTGATCTAGAATCCGTTCGGGGCTTCGGAGAGGGGGATTCGACGCCGTCATCATCATCAACCATCCTCCATCACCAATTTCATGATGCTCACTGCCGTGCATGAGTAATTTATTCGTAGGCTTGCTGGACGGTGATGGGTTGGATGAGATTTACCATGTAATCGAGTCAATTTGTTAGGGCTCTGATCCCTAGTATCCACTATGTTCTGAGATTGATGTTGCTATGACTTTGCTATGCTTAATGCTTGCCACTAGGGCCCAAGTGCCATGATTTCAGATCTGAACCTTTATGTTTTCATGAATATATTTGAGTTCTTGATCCTATCTTGCAAGTTATATGCACCTATTACGTGTTATGATCTGCATACCCCAAGGTGACAATAATTGGGATTCTTTTCGGTGATTACTGTAGTTTGAGGAGTTCATGTATTTACTATGTGCTAATGCTTTGTTCCGGTTCTCTATTAAAGGAGGCCTTAATATCCCTTAGTTTCCTTAAGGACCCCGCTGCCATGGGAGGGTAGGACAAAAGATGTCATGCAAGTTCTTACTATAAGCACGTATGACTATATATGGAATACATGCCTACATTACATTGATGAATTGGAGCTATTGTGTATCACCCTAGGTTGTGACTGTTACATGATGAATGTCATCCAACATAATTATCCATCACTAATCCAATGCCTACGCTTTTCACATATTGATCTTTGCTAAGTTACTTTCGTTGCTGCTGCTGTTACAATCACTACAAAACTGCTTCTGTTACTGTTTCTGTTACTATTGTTACTGTTACTACTGCTATTGAAACTATCATACTATTGTGCTACTAAACACTTTGCTGCAAATATTTAGTTCTCTAGGTGTGGTTGAATTGACAACTCAACTGCTAATACTCGCAAATATTCTTTGGCTCCCCTTGTGTCGAATCAATAAATCTGGGTGAAATGCTACCCGGGAAAACTGTTGCGATCCCCTATACTTGGGGGTTATCAATGGCTGAGCCACAAATACTATGTCTGCTATATGATCGCAATATGACAATGGTGATGCGTGTCATATAAACGGAATGGTGGAAGTTGCATGGCAATATATCTTGGAATGGCTATGGAAATGCCATAATAGGTAGGTATGGTGGCTGTTTTGAGGAAAATATAAAGAGGCTTATGTGTGATAGAGCGTATCATATCACGGGGTTTGGATGCACCGGCGAAGTTTGCACCAACTCTCGAGGTGAGAAAGGGCAATGCACGGTACCGAAGAGGCTAGCAAATTGCGGAAAGGTGGGAGTGTGTATAATTCATGGACTCACATTAGTCATAAAGAACTCACATACTTATTGCGAAAGTTTATTAACCCTCGAAGCAAAGTACTACTATGCATGCCCCTAGGGGGGAGGTTGGTAGGAGTTAACCATCGCGCGCCCCCGACCGCCACGCAAAGGAAGACAATCAATAATAAATCATGCTCCAACTTCTTAGGATAACGAAAGACCATACATGCATGCTTCGGGAATCACAAACCTTAACACCAATATTCTTACTAAACCACAATTATCCACTAGTACCTCCCACATATTACCATCTTAATATCGCAAAACTATTGCAAGGAATCAAACTTATTATATTCAGTGATCTACATGAAAGTTTTTATTATATCCCTCTTGAATACCTATCATATTAGGACCAATTTCATAACCCGTGCATATTACCATTACTATTTATTAGACTCTCAAAAAGATATAAGTGAAGCATGAGAGTGCAACTATTTCTTCAAAATATAACCACCGCCGTGCTCTAAAAGATATAAGTAAAGCACTAGATCAACTGCCTAGCTCAAAAGATATAAGTGAAGCACATAGAGTATTCTAACAAATCACGATAAATGTGTGTCCCTCTCAAAAAGTGTGTTCAGCAAAGTTGATTGTGGCAAACTAAAAAGCAAACAAATAAAAGAAAACTATAGCACAAGACGCTCCAAGTAAAACACATATCATGTGATGAATAAAAATATAGCTCCAAGTGATATACCGATAGATTGTAGACGAAAGAGGGGATGCCATCCAGGGCATCCCCAAGCTTAGACGCTTGGGTCTTCCTTGAATATTACCTTGGGGTTCCTTGGGCATCCCCAAGCTTAGGGTCTTGCCGCTCCTTATTCCTTCATCCATCGCGATCTCACCCAAAACTTGAAAACTTCAGCACACAAAACTCAACAGAAACCTCGTGAGATCCGTTAGTATAACAAATAAATCTTAAACTTTAGGCATAATTAATATTGATTAATATTTAATATTGGCATAATTCTACTGTACTCCAACTTCTGCAAGACTTATAACCCCCGATACGATCCATAGATTCATCAAAATAAGTAAACTACGCAACAAAAACAAAATCTGTCTAAAACAGAACAATCTATAAAGATCTATTTAAAAACTATACTTATGTAACTCCAAAAATTCTGAAAACTTAGAACTTCTTAACCAATTCATATACCAATACTGTGTAAAAATTTCAAATTTTTCTGACGTTCCAGTAAAAAACGTAAAATCAAATACTGGGCGCAAACTTGCTGTTTTCAAACAGCATCAATTATACTATCATCCAAATCATCCCAAAGGCATTACTTGGCACAAACACTAACTAAAATATAAAAATCACAATCATAAAAGAGACTACAATTGTGTAAACACACAAAATATAAAACAAAGCAAAAATTTAAGATACATATTGGGTTGCCTCCCAACAAGCGCTATTGTTTTATGCCCCTAGCTAGGCATAATGCATTGTTTCAAGTATTATCATCCTTTGTTTCCAAGTCGTCAATTACACATCCACTCTTCTCAGGAGATCTAGCATAGGAATTTCTTATCATCACACTCCTAGGGACAAGGTTGAAATTTTTACTTTGATGAATAGGTTCCTTTATTATATAAATAAAATTAGGGTGCAAGCTAATCATTTTAAGATCCTCGTTTCCTTGCTAGATGCGGCACCCTTATTCTTAGGAACATACATAAACTTGTAATTTTTATTAGGAGGAGTTCTATCAATAGTTTTAACGGAAGAAAGGGCGGAACCCAAGTTATTGATAGTTTCCTCCAACTTATCGATTCTAGCGGGACCTTGTTCTATTCTTTCATTAATTATCGGTTCCTTTTCCTTTAACATTTTTAATGTAGTTCCTACCTTAGAACTAAATTGAGTAATATGATTATGGACCTTTTTGTCTAGTTTCTGTGACACCCCGATTTTTGGCCCTTTCTTTTTCTTTTGGGTTTTATTTGGAATTTCTTTTCTGTGACTCTGTGGTCTTGAAACCTGGGAAGATCATCTCTTCTTCCTCTCCCAAGTGGCTTGTCACTCTCAAATCCCAAGACCATGACATTTCCATCTTAGCCCAACTCCAAATTCTTTTTCTTGGGAATATTCCTTTTTCTATTAAAGGAATAATCCTGTTTGCCCTGGGTTGTGAAGCAACCTATATTTCTGTCATTACCAAAATTCCCACAAAATTCTCAAAATTCCTTTGGACCATATGGACCTTGGATATGTAAAAATATTCAAGATTCCATGCTCATGGTGAGCACACCATCCAATCTTTGTTTCTGGTCAGAAATTCAGTTTGTGAAGCAACTATAATTTATATGGCTTCATAAATTCTGAAATTTTACCAGAACATTCATTCACCTATATAACTTCCGTCCACCAAATTCGGGCTCATTTTATCTAACGAATATTTCTCAATAATTCCCCCAAGTTTTTGTCCAGAGGAAAGCATTGTGAAGGAAGTACCATTTTTATTTATCCAAATGGTATGAAATTTTTACAGTACCTTCCTATGCACAAATGATCACTCTCTACCAAATTTCAGCTCAATCCAACACTCCATGTGAGTGCAGCTGAAACTTTCTCATTTCTGCCCAGTGTGGTACTTTGCAAAGCAAGTGCTATCCATACACCTCCATTTGGACTGAAAATTTGCCAAGGTGGTCATCTTAGTGAGTGATCAACCCCAGCCACAGCTCAGCACCCCTCCCCAAGTGAGCCTCCCCCAGTTATCTTCAAACACCTTACTGCCAGAAGCTACAGTTGATGGAACCGATCAGCACAAAGTATCTTTAATCGAACCAAGCCCATAGTGGTGCTCCAGCAAGTAGGGTCCACGCGGTAGACATCTTTCTCCAGGTCAGAGCGCACCGCGTGCGCCTGTTCACGCGGTGACCACGCGTCCGGCATGCCATTACGCGTGCTCTGGACATTGGGGCCCTCGGCCTCTGTCCCTTCATCGAGCTCGCGCCACCACACCATGTCTAGCAGCTCCGCAGAGGCCACGCACTTGCTCTGGAGCCCTCTCCCCCTCCTCTTTCTTCCTCCCCACTCCACGGCAGCCGCGTCCGCGTGTTGTCCGCCGTCCCCACCACCTTGGCCGGTCGGCCACGCCGTCCCCGAGCCTTCTCGAGCACGCCTGAGCTCTCTCCTCTCCCCGTGAACCCTCTAGACATCTCTCCCCCTCCCTCTGTGTGGTCTCCTCGCGCCAGAGCGCCCGCACACGCGTCGCCGTGGCCGCGCTCACCCCGAGCTTCGCCCCGGCTATATAAGCCATTCCCGCGCCTTCCCAAGCATCTCATCCTCCTCCCCACTCTCCCAGCAACCTCCCCGACCCCTCAATTTCTCCCCGGAGTCCCTCCTCGCCCTCCATTGCCGCCATGGCCACCTCAGTCCTCTGCTCGAATTAGAGCACCGTGGCTCTCCCCTCTCTACCTAGCCACCACCAGAGGCCTCCTCCTCCACCTAGACGCCACCCCACGCCCCCTCCCCTCCTCTCCGTGGCCCCATTGCCCCGCCCATCATCGCCCGAGGCCGCCCTCCGCCGCGGCCAAAGCTCCGCCCGTCCCCAAGCTCCTCGGCGGCCGTGCCCTACCTGGACGGGACCGCCTCGGCCTCCTGAGCATGCCGGTAGGTCGGGCACCTCGAATGGTGGCCGGAGCTGCCGGCAATTGCCGTCGGGGTGAGCTCCTCCCTCGGCCAGGAGCGCGTACGTGGGAGGAGGAAGACGAAGACCTGCCCGCGGGCCCTGCGGCCCCACCCGTCATCCACCGAAGCCTCGGCCCTGCATGGTTAAGTGGAAACGTATTCGACACGAATACACTTTCTGCTTTCGAAAGCGTAACCAGCTGCAGCTTCGCGCTGCAAGGCACGTTCCTTTCACGGAAGCATATTTTCAGAAATACGATTTCTGTTTTTCAGCCGCCGGCCGAAACGGGTATATTGCGGATGTTCGTCCGTTAGCAGCAGAAAAACACATTTTTTATTTGATTTCTGCCTAACGAACGAACGACCGTAATTCCGCAACCGTAACTCCGATTCAGGTGATTCAAAAGCCCACGTTCTCTATTTGTCGAGCCCGTTCTGTTGGTGTCATTTTCATGATGTTTTCACATTCTGAAAATAACCATTTTGCCCCTGCCCTTATTCAGCCCCCTTCGAGAGAGAATCATTTTCGGCGAAATTTTCCGCGAGCTTCTCGCACTTCTTCCCGATGAATCCTTCATCCCTAGGCAAGCCACAACAGCCACTTGCATGATGGCCTTGCAATAGCCATGGTTTTCACTTGAATGATTGAATAATTGTGTGCTCCTGCAATTCTTTTAAATGCTATGTAAATGCTTGTAAATCTATGCTCATTTCTTATGCCATGTTCATTTTCATCTAGTAAGTTAAATGATTAATTGCTAGTATTATTATTCTCATGTTCAATTCTTGTAATCATTTCATATGCTATTGATAATGATATGCTCATATGAATTGCTATGGTTTGCTATGAATATACTTGTGAGATTCATGATCATCACTATGCCATGCTCATTTGCATCCTGTAGACTAAATGATTTATTGTTGATATGATTCATATGTTAAATGGTTATATTACCCATCCATGCTTATCTTGATATTATGCTTATATGCATTGTCATTTCATCATGCTATTTTGTTATGACTCAGGTCATCACCATTCAAGTTAAACCTGACATTAGTCGAACTTGAACAAATCTGTTGACTGAGTAATGGTGCCACCGAATCGAGCTCACCAGTGCAGCCACATTTGCCTTATGGGGTCCCTAATTCGGTCTATTGTCATGCCTCTCGCTGGTGCCTCCAACGAGGGAAGGTTATGTGCGCGCGCTACCCTGGCCCGGTAGGCGGCAATAATCTTGTGTGCCCGAGTTTTATGGTTCCATTGTCCCCGTTTGGGACCGTTTGTTTTGTTTTGCCACGACGGTGGCCGGCCACGAAGGTGGTGGATGTCAAGAGTTGGCATCGGGGCCACCCATGACTTAGCCCAAAGGGGAGTTTGTCGGAGTGTGTAACACCCCCCATGTATTATGCTACAGTGATCCTTCGTGATTATGCTAAGTCACTTTGCTTTGCTATGCTTGATCACTTTGGATTCATATCTCATTTCAAATTCCACCACTGAAATTAATTCAAATTGCAAGTGAAATTTAAAGTTGCACAAACATGGTTGCAAAATAGTCCATCATTTAGCAAATATTCCATAACAATTATTTGTTAAGGAAAACAACATCACTTATTTGCTTAAATGGGCTATAGCAATTAAAACAGTGCCAAATCAACATTTTTAAATGCTTTTCCATTTATGAAAAATTCAAACAACTTCAAACATTTCCCAAACTTTTTGTGGCAGTGCCAAATATTGCAATGTAATTATGTGGCCAAGTCCCATATTTTACAAAAGTCATTTGGTGGCTAATTAAAATGCAAAAGTGTTGCTGGAAAAAGAAAACAGAAAAGGAATAAAAAAAGGAAAAGAAAAACGGAAGGAACCTACTGTGCCACTGGGCCTAAGTGCCACAGTGCACTGTGGCCCAGCCCGGCAGAGCCTTTCTCCTCCCTCTGTACAGAGGAGGAGGCAGGGCATGGCGTGGCAGCCATCCACGCCGCCCTGGCTGCTACTGCCGCCGTGTCGTGCATCCGGCGAACCCCCGAGATGGATAAGGAGGCCCCCGACCCCGTAGACAAACCCTAACCCTCACTTATCCCCTCGCTCGTCCTCTCCCTCTCGGTTTTGTTAGCGCCCAAGCGCTACCCGCCATGGCCATCGTCGTAGCCGCGGCCAACGCGCTCCCCGTCGCCTGAGAGCATGTCCAGGAGCTTCGCCAACGTCGACTCCTTCGCCTACATGCGTTGAAACGAGCTGGGCCGCACCGTATGCTCCGCATCGAGCCAACTTCCCACCACGACCGCTGCATCTCGTCGTCATTTACCGCTGCTCCGGTCCATCCCTGGCCTCCCCGACCTCGCCATTGAGCTCGCAATGAGCTTCTCCTCCAATTCCCCCTTGCCCCAGTCTCGATCCGTTGCCATTTGCTGTTGCCCACGCCTCGCTGGCTGCGCGCCCACGCATGCACGCCCGCGGCCTCTGCTGCTGCTCCTTGCGCTGCTCTGCGGCTAGTGCTGCTGCTAGCCGCTGGCTGCGCTAGCTGTTGCTCTGCTGCTGCCTGTGCTGCTGCCGCTGCTAGCTACTGCTGCTGCTGCCTGCTCCTACTGCCGCGCTGCCGCCTCCGGCCGTCGCTCGCCGCTGCTTCCTGGCCGGCCGGCCACGCCATGGCTCGGCCGTGCGTGCGTGCCCAGCCGCACCAGTGGCTGGCTGGGCCACTGCCAGATGGGCCCTGGCCCCTGTTTAATTAGGAATAGGGTTAGGTTAAGTTAATTTACTGGTTAATTAGCCCAGTGGCCCAATGACATGTGGACCCATTTCATTTAAAAGCCTGATTAAAAATCTGTGTCAATGACAAGTTGGACCCACTTGCACTGTTCATTAGTTGACCAGTCAAACATTGACTTGGTCAACTGGGCCCCCTGGACCCCACTTGTCATCCACTAGGCTAGCTCCTAGTGGGTACAAAAAGTATTCTGCCTATTTAATAATTAAAAGAAATAGATAGAAGAAATTCAAGAATACTATTAAAACTTTGGAAAATCATATAAAATAATCCGTAACTCGGATGAAAATAATTTATATATGAAAAATGATCAGAAAAATAAGACGAATCCGATTATGCTATTCACATACCTGCCACACCCCTCCAGCACTGCAAACATGGAACATTCCCCTCCGGATCGTCTGACCGATAAATGCCTATAGCCGGGAAAATATTTCCAGATATTTTCCCACTCCATCTATAACACCTAGCACTGCATTAGGTCACCCCTAGCATAGCTTACTGTCATGTCATGCCATGTGATGCATTTGTTTGCTTTGTATTTATTGTTTCTTCCCCCGCTTCTCTCCGGTAGACCCCGAGACCGATGCTGACGCCGCTGGTTACGACTACGCCGCAGATGACCAAGCCCTTTCAGCAAAGCTTCCAGGCAAGCAAAACCCCTTGATCATTCCTATATCGCCCATTCTTTCTCTCTCGTGCTTGCATTAGATTTCGCTACTGTATTCGATAGCTCCTATTCTGATGCATAGCCTGATTTTGTAACCTGTTGTTGATACTTTACCTGTTGTCCTATATGCTTAGTATAGGCTGGTTAGTGATCCATCAGAGGCCCTACACCCTTGTCCGTGTTGCCAGGCTTTACTACCGGAAGATTTGAGCAATGTGATCGATGTACAGAGACCGATCACACCACCAGCACCCCCCTTAGTTGTACGACTCTGCAGAGCTACTATCGAGTGCCGAGGGTGATACCTCCTACCTCACTCCTGATGATATCTCTGTAGCGTAGCTAGTTAGTTGTGGGTTACCGAGGGTGATTCCTCTTTCACCACCTCCGATGATGCCTCTGTCGTGCAGCCCCTCAAGTGTGAACCCATCGAGGGCGATTCCTCCAAGTTCACCTTGACGGTTACATCGAGTGGAAATCCATCGAGGGTGATTCCTCGGATTTCCCCCTTGATGTTACAGACACGCTGTTACCTTTACACCGTTCTTGTTTTTGTTACTGCGGGACTGAAGGGACAGGCGGTACCACCCCGGTAGAGGTGGACCTAAGTTCCCGACAGACTCTGGATAAGTCGGGTTGACCAGGAGGGTACCCGCAAGATAATTACGCGGCACGGCCAAGCAGGCAGAGACCGCCCTAGAGAGGGATGGGCCTGGCCCTTGTCGTAAGTCCACGGGCGACAGGATCACTGATCGTCACCGTGAGCTCCCAACACACTAATGGGTTTGGATATGTGATCTGAGTAGGCCTCTGGCCTTTTCGCACTAACCACCACGCGGGATAAGTTATGGGCACTCGGCATCGTACAATTCTCTCGAAAGCTCTGTCAGACGTCCAGTTCAGCATTGCGGCACGGCTGGCCGGCGCCATCCAGGATAGAGGTGGTGCCTGGGTCCGCCCTGCGCGCAATGACCCGAAGCGCTTAGGACGATTGGCCCATGACCCCTTTGCGCTTAGGATGTAGACCGGCGGGGACCTATATACGGAGCCTAGGTAGGACTTTGGCGTGTCGATCAGCCAAGGCCGGGCATGACCCGGAAAAGTGTGTCCGTCCAGAGTTAATCGAGCGTGTTGGGTAAGTTGGTGCACCCCTGCAGGGAAGTTATCTATTCGAATAGCCGTGTCCACGGCAACAGGACACTCGGAGTTGTATCTCGATCTACTACAACTAGAACTGGATACTTGTGATGCTAAATTGATATGATGGCTTCGGGATCACTTTCTCGCAGGGAGTCGAGGAAGGATCTCTGGGCATTGCTATTACCTACTTATTGCTTTATTATACTGCTAATCTGCACTCTCCTAATGTTGCAAGACGCTGCAAGTTGCTAGTCTTTGATAGGCTAAGCTTCCCCTCTATTCTGGCATTTCTGTAGTCCAGTCTACATATACAGCCCCTTCCCATTGATACCGATGCATTTCTAGCATAGTTCTGATGTAAGTCTTGCGAGTACTTTGGATGAGTACTCACGGTTGCTTTGCTACCTCTTTTCACCTACCCGGTTGCTGCGATCAGAGGACGGAGCCCCGGAGTCAGCTGATCCCACCGATGACTACTACTACCCCGACGGAGCCTACTACTACGTGGAGACCGACGACCAGGAGTAGTTCGGAGGCTCCCAGGCAGGAGGCCTGCGCCATTTCGATCTAGTTGTCATTGTTTTGCTCAACCTTCTTAAGGCAAACTTGTCTAATTATGTTTGTACTTAGATATTTTTGCTTCCGCTGACTTATGTATTCGAGCCTTGGTGGCCTGGCTTGTAATATAAAGTTGTATGCTTTAATTTGTGTCTAGAGTTGTGTTGTGATATCTTCCCGTGAGTCTCTGGTCTTGATCGTGCATGTTTGCGTGTATGATTAGTGCATGGTTGAGTCGGGGGCGTAACAAGTTGGTATCAGAGCCGACTGCCTGTAGGAAGCCCCTTTCCAACTCCTTGGCTGAAGTTGAGTCTAGTCTTTAAAAACTGTTTTGCTAACCCTGTTGTGTGGCTTACGGGCCCACATCGCCAATGGATGGGATTAGGATCTTTTATTCCTCTTCTTTACTCTGGGACTCTGATCTCTCTTCTATTCAAGTTAAAGATTTTACTAACTCTAACATTAGGTTCTCGTGTTCACATCCACCCGAAGAGCTGGATTATATGCAATTATTCCTTTCCATGTATATCATATGCTTCTCACACTGTCCTTTGACGTCTTTGAACTCCTTGAGCTTAAGGAGGAAATCGATAAATCACTCCACAAGGTTTCATTCGTCCAAGTTCCTCTGCTTGGGGAGCACCTTCTCTCTTTGTTAAGAAGAAGGATGGTACGAGCCGATTGGTCCAAGGTTACCAACCTATCAACCAGGCTACCATTCAGAATAAGTATCCTCTTCCTCAGATCAATGATCTGTACGATCAACTTGCTGGTTCCTCAGTTTTCTCTAAACTCGACTTGAGGTTGGGTTACCACTAGATCCGAGTTCGCGAAGAGGATATTCCAAAGACAACTTTTGTTACTCGATATGGCTCATATGAGTACACCGTCATGTCTTTCGGCTTAACCAATGCTCCAACAACGTTCTCTCGATTGATGAACTATATCTTCATGGAATACCTCAACAAGTTCGTCGTGGTTTATCTGGATGATAGCCTTAAGTATTCCAAAAATAAGGAAGAACATGCTGAACATCTTCGTCTTGTACTAGAAAAGCTTCGAGAGCATCAGCTATATGCCAAATATTCCAAGTGTGAATTTTGGTTATCCAAAGTGACCTATCTTGGTCATGTGATTTCCAAGGATGGTATTATTGTCAACCCAGAGCGAGTTCAGGCTATTCTTGACTGGACTCCCCCGAAGAATGTCAAGCAAGTCAGAAGTTTTCTCGGACTCGCCAGCTATTGCCACCGTTTTGTCGAGAACTTTTCCAAGATTGCCAAGCCTCTGACTAATCTGCTTCACAAAGGCGTTAAGTTTGAGTGGACAGACAAATGTCAGGAAAATTTCCAGACTCTCAAGGACAAGCTGAATTCTACACCAGTGCTTGCTCCTCCGGATTCTCGCAAGGAATTCATCATTTATCGCGACGCATCTCGTCAAGGATTAGGCTGTATCCTAATGCAAGAGCACAAAGTGATTTCTTATGCCTCACGACAGTTGCGTCCTCATGAAGAGAACTACCCAGTTCATGATCTCGAACTTGCTATAGTTATATATGCACTGAAGTTGTGGCGACATTACCTTCTCGGTAATCATTGTGAGATATACACTGATCATCAAAGCCTGAAGTACCTGTTTACTCAGCCGGATCTGAATCTTCGTCAGCAACGTTGGTTGGAAACAATTACAGACTACGACTACGGTAGTTCATATACCCCTGGTAAGGCTAATGTTATGGCCGATGCCTTGAGTCGCAAGTCTTATTGCAACAACCTCATGGTTCAGCAAGCTCAACCTCTTCTCTGTGAAGAATTCAGTAAGTTGAACCTCCATTTTGTTCCACAGGGTTCTCTTAATACCCTTGTCTTGAAACCAACTCTCAAGAAAGCTATTAAGTCTACGCAAGCAAAAGACGCTGAAGTTGATCAGATGAAAAGGGATCTTGCCTCTGGTAAGGCCTCAGATTTCTCGCTTGCTAAGTATGGAGCTCTGTTCTTTAAAGACCGCCTTGTGGTACCCCAGTTTGACGATATGACATGGAAAGTTATGAAGGAAGCACATGACACACCTCTGTCTATTCATACGGGTAGTACCAAGATGTACCAAGACATTCGTCGGAGATATTGGTGGTCTAATATGAAGCAAGACATTGCTCGATACGTTGCTGAATGTGACGTTTGCCGTCACGTCAAAGCAGAACACCAAAAACCTGCTGGACTTCTGCAACCACTCCCTATCCCTGAATGGAAATGGGACAAGGTTCAGATGGATCTCATTACTGGCCTTCCCAAATCACAAAAGGGTCACGAGGCTATTCATGTCGTCGTCGACCAATTCTCCAAAGTTGCACATTTTCTGCCAGTCAAGGAGACGATCACTGCTAGTCAGTTAGCAGACTTGTATATCTCCAGAATTGTAACACTCCACGGTATTTCGAAGGAGATCAGTTCAGACCGTGGCAGCCTCTTCACCTCAAAGTTCTGGGAAAGTTTCCAAGAAGCTATGGGAACTCATTTAACCTGGAGCACAGCTTATCACCCCCAGTCCCATGGTCAAGTTGGACGAGTTAATCAAGTGCTTGAAGATATGCTACGTGCTTGTGTCATCTCATTTGGCAAGAAGTGGGAAGAATCTCTCATGTATGCTGAGTTCTCATACAACAACAGCTATCAAGCTAGCTTGAAGATGACACCCTTCGAGGTATTATATGGACGTAAGTGCCGAACCCCTCTGAATTGGTCAGAAATTGGGGAACGGCTGCTCATTGGTCCGGATATTATCCAACAAGCTGAAGAGCAAGCCCGTATTGTCCAGGAAAATTTTAAGGCGGCCCAGTCCCGCCAGAAGAGCAACTATGACCGTAAACACTGGGGATCGATCTATCAACCTGATGAACAAGCTTATCTGCGTGTCACTCCTATGAAGGGCACTCATCGCTTTGGAATCAAGGGCAAGTTAGCTTCTCGCTACATTGGTCCTTTCCGCATTCCCGCCAGACGTGGATGGGTGGCTTATAAATTGGATTTTCCACCGCAATTCTCTCACATCCACGATGTCTTCCATGTGTCGCAACTTCGTTGTTGCTTCAAGAATCCACACCGTGCAGTGGATCATGAAATGCTTGAATTGTAAGATGATCTCTCTTATAAAGAACATCCGATCCGCATTCTTGATCAAGCTGAACGTCGAACCCGTCAGAAGGTAATCAAGTTCCTTAAAGTGGAGTGGTTGAATCATACTGAAGATGAAGCCACTTGGGAATGTGAAGATCGCCTATGGGAAGAATACCCCGACATTTTTCCCTTCTACCTCTTAATTCTCGGGATGAGAATTTCTTTTAGAGGAGGAGAGTTGTACCCCCCCCCCCCCATGTATTATGCTACAGTGATCCTTCGTGATTATGCTAAGTCACTTTGCTTTGCTATGCTTGATCACTTTGGATTCATATCTCATTTCAAATTCCACCACTGAAATCAATTCAAATTGCAAGTGAAATTTAAAGTTGCACAAACATGGTTGCAAAATAGTCCATCATTTAGCAAATATTCCATAACAATTATTTGTTAAGGAAAACAACATCACTTATTTGCTTAAATGGGCTATAGCAATTAAAACAGTGCCAAATCAGCATTTTTAAATGCTTTTCCATTTATGAAAAATTCAAACAACTTCAAACATTTCCCAAACTTTTTGTGGCAGTGCCAAATATTGCAATGTAATCATGTGGCCAAGTCCCATATTTTACAAAAGTCATTTGGTGGCTAATTAAAATGCAAAACTATTGCTGGAAAAAGAAAACAGAAAAGGAATAAAAAAGGAAAAGAAAAACGGAAGGAACCTACTGTGCCACTGGGCCTAAGTGCCACAGTGCACTGTGGCCCAGCCCGGCAGAGCCTTTCTCCTCCCTCTATACAAAGGAGGAGGCAGGGCATGGCGTGGCAGCCATCCACGCCGCCCTGGCCGCTGCTGCCGCCGTGTCGTGCATCCGGCGAACCCCCCGAGATGGATAAGGAGGTCCCCGACCCCGTAGACAAACCCTAACCCTCACTTATCCCCTCACTCGTCCTCTCCCTCTCAGTTTTGTTTGCGCCCGAGGGCTGCCCGCCATGGACATCGTCGTAGCCGTGGCCAACGTGCTCCCTGTCGCCTGAGAGCATGTCCAGGAGCTTTGCCAACGTCGACTCCTTCGCCTACATGCGTTGAAACGAGCCGGGCTGCACCGTACGCTCCGCATCGAGCCGACTTCCCACCACGGCCGCCACATCTCGTCGTCGTTTGCCGCTGCTTCGGTCCGTCCCCGGCCTCCCCGACCTCGCCATTGAGCTCGCAGTGAGCTTCTCCTCTGATTCCCCCTTGCCCCGGTCTCGATCCGTCGCCGTTTGCTGTCGCCCGGGCCTCGCTGGCCGTGCGCCCACGCAAGCGCGCCCGCGGCCTCTGCTGCTGCTCTGCGGCTAGCGCTGCTGCTAGCCGCTGGTTGCGCTAGCTGTTACCGCCGCTGGCTGCGCTAGCTGTTGCTCTGCTGCTTCGCTGCTGCCTGTGCTGCTGCCGCTGCTCACTGCCGCTGCTAGCTACTGCTGCTGTTGCCTGCTACTACTGCTGCGTTGCCGCCTCCGGCCGCCGCTCACCGGTGCTTCCTGGCCGGCCGGCCATGCCATGGCTCGGCCGTGCGTGCGTGCCCAGCCGCACCAGTGGCTGGCTGGGCCACTGCCAGATGGGCCTCGGCCCCTGTTAAATTAGCAATAGGGTTAGGTTAAGTTAATTTACTGGTTAATTAGCCCAGTGGCCCACGCAAGCAAAACCCCCTTGATCATTCCTATATCGCCCATTCTTTCTCTCTCGTGCTTGCATTAGATTTCGCTACTGTATTCGATAGCTCCTATTCTGATGCATAGCCTGATTTTGTAACCTGCTGTTGATACTTTACATGTTGTCCTATATGCTTAGTATAGGCTGGTTAGTGATCCATCAGAGGCCCTACACCCTTGTCTGTGTTGCCAGGCTTTAGTACTGGAAGATTCGATCAATGTGATCGATGTACAGAGACCGATCACACCACCAGCACCCCCCCTTAGTTGTACGACTTTGCAGAGCTTCTATCGAGTGCCGAGGGTGATGCCTCCTACCTCACTCCTGATGATATCTCTGTAGCGTAGCTAGTCGGTTGTGGGTTACCGAAGGTGATTCCTCTTTCACCACCTCTGATGATGCCTCTGTCGTGCTGCCCCTCAAGTGTGAACCCATCGAGGGTGATTCCTCCAAGTTCACCTTGACGGTTACATCGAGTGGGAATCCATCGAGGGTGATTCCTTGGATTTCCCCCTTGATGTTACGGACACACTGTTACCTTTACACCATTCCCGTTTTTGTTACTGTGGGACTGACGGGACAGGTGGTACCACCCCGGTAGAGGTGGACCTGAGTTCCCGACAGTCTCTGGATAAGTCGGGTTGACCAGGAGGGTACCCGCGAGATAATTACGCGGCACGGCCAAGCAGGCAGAGACCGCCCTAGAGAGGGATGGGCCTAGCCCTTGTCGCAAGTACGTGAGATGGGGCGACAGGATCACTGATCGTCACCGCGAGCTCCCAACACACTAATGGGTTTGGATATGTGATCTGAGTAGGCCTCTGGCCTTTTCGCACTAACCACCATGCAGGATAAGTTATGGGCACTCATCGTCGTACGATTCTCCCGAAAGCCCTGTCAGACATCCAGTTCAGCATTGCGGCACGGCTGGGCCGGCGCCATCCAAGACAGAGGTGGTGCCTGGGTCCGTCCTGCGCGCAACGACCCGGAGCACTTAGGACGATTGGCCCATGACCCCTTTGCGCTTAGGATGTTGACCGGCGGGGACCTCTCTGCGAAGCCTAGGTAGGACTACGGCGTGTCGATCAGCCGAGGCCGGGCATGACCCGGAAAAGTGTGTCCGGCCAGAGTTAATCGAGCGTGTTGGGTAAGTTGATGCACCCCTGCAGGGAAGTTATCTATTCGAATAGCCGTGTCCACGGTAACAGGACGCTCGAAGTTGTATCCTGATCTACTACAACTAGAACTGGATACTTGTGATGCTAAATTGATATGATGGCTCCGGGATCACTTTCTCGCAGGGAGTCGAGGAAGGATCTCTGGGCATTGCTATTACCTACTTATTGCTTTATTATACTGCTAATCTGCACTCTTCTAATGCTGCAAGACGTTGCAAGTTGCTAGTCTTCGATAGGCTAAGCTTCCCCTCTATTCTGGCATTTCTGCAGTCCAGTCCACAGATACAGCCCCTTCCCATTAAGACCGATGCATTTCTAGCATAGTTCTGATGTAAGTCTTGCGAGTACTTTGGATGAGTACTCACGGTTGCTTTGCTACCTCTTTTCACCTACTTAGTTGCTGCGATCAGAGGACGGAGCCCCGGAGTCAGCTGATCCCGCCGATGACTACTACTACCCCGACGAAGCCTACTACTACGTGGAGACCGACGACCAGGAGTAGTTCGGAGGCTCCCAGGCAGGAGGCCTGCGCCTTTTCGATCTAGTTGTCGTTGTTTTGCTCAGCCTTCTTAAGGCAAACTTGTCTAATTATGTCTGTACTTAGATATTGTTGCTTCCGCTGACTTATGTATTCGAGCCTTCATGGCCTGGCTTGTAATATAAAGTTGTATGCTTTAATTTGTGTCTAGAGTTGTGTTGTGATATCTTCCCGTGAGTCTCTGGTCTTGATCATGCATGTTTGCGTGTATGATTAGTGCATGGTTGAGTCGGGGGCGTAACAGAGTGGCCGGGAGAGTGTCATGCAATAGATTGGTTTTGTCGGAATGTCATTGGTCCACCCGAATGAGAGCACGAGGCCATGAGTTCCGTGGTGTGGGTACAGTGTACTAACCTCTGCAGAGTGTATAATCTATCGATAGTCGCGTCCTCAGTCATGGACATAGTTCGTAGTAGGTCACACTATGGGTCAACAGTAATAATAATCTGGATAACAAAACAACCCCAGTTCCTTGTGGCAAGAAGTGGTTGATCTTTATGTGGTCATGCGATGATCACAGGTAAAGATCAAGCTCCTTGTGGTCGTGTGATGATCACGATGGTATTGTTGATACCGAGCTTGGTTGATCCTGAGGTGATCGTGTGATGTTCACGACGGTAAGCTTGATACATATATGGTGGTTACGAGATAACCTCCGAGAAGAGTAAGTTGGTCCAAGGGACCTTAAACATAGACCCCCCCCCTCTAATGCTAGTGCTAGTATCATCATGTTCATATCATGAGTAACATGTACATGCCATGCTCACTCTCATGTTGTTCTGGTAGTATCATTATTAATAAACCTGTAAATGCCATGTTATTGTTTGTCTTGATTGCTTTGGTTGCTGTGAGCTTGCGAGTACATTCAAAGTACTCACCTGGCGTGTCATGCCAGATTGCAGGTCATGCCGTGATTGATTGCTTGTCGAGGATCTAGAGTTTGCGCGCTAGGATGTGTCCCATCCAGGGTCCCTACGGAGTGGAGTTCATCACCGTCGTCGCTGTTCCACTGCTAGAAGTTTTTCCGTCGCTACGAGTTGTTCCGCTGCTAGCATAGAGCTATCTTAGCAGGTGTAGTGTCGCCGTGCCCCTGTAACCTTTGTAATACCCGACCCCTTGTACTCGTATTATTTGTAATAAAGAGCTGATTTGTTCTATGCCAAGCAGTGCCGTATTCCAGAAGACTTGATCTCTGGGCTGGAATACGGGGTGTTCCGGTTCCTCTGAGCCGGGGTGCCACGGTTTCTCTAGATGTTCAATAGTAGGCATTTTATTTTCAATAGCTTCTAACCTTTTCATAACATGTTCCAAAGTCAACACTGTTTCATTAATAGTAATAGGTGGTGATCCCACTAAATTACCAATAGCATCGAAGGCATCCATAGGGTGACTACTTAAGAGATTCTCTCCAGTAATAGTGTCTAGAACAAAACGATACCAAGTAGTAACACCCACATAAAAGTTGCGAAGGAGAACGGTAGTGGATTGCTTTCGAGTTGATCTATTTTGAGCATCGCAAATCCTATGCCAAGCATCTTTTAAACTCTCTCCTCCCCTTTGCTTAAAATTTAAAACTTCATTTTTAGGAGTGCAAGTAACAATTGAAGAACTAGCCATAGTAGCGAAGCAAGCACACAAGCAAATAAAATATTTTTGTGTTTTTGTAATTTTTATGAGAAGTGGGAGAGATGAAAACGAGAGGCAAATGCAAATAAAAAGGCAAATGAAAATAAGAGCAAGTAGATGATAGTTTGTGTGAAGGTACTAGATAGGTTTTGGTGATGTCTCCCCGGCAACGGCGCCAGAAATTCTTCTTGCTACTTGTGAGCTGCGTTGGGATTTCCTCGAAGAGAAGAGGATGATGTAGTACAGTAGAGATAAGTGTTTCCCTCAGTTAAGAACCAAGGTTATCAATCCAGTAGGAGAACCACACAAAACCTCGTTAGCAGCACCTACACACACAAAAGCAAATACTTGCACCCAACACGAACAAGAGGGTTGTCAATCCCCTTGGCGGTTACTTGCAAGGATTAATTCTGATAGTGATAGATAGATAAATAAATTGCAAAACAAAATAAAGGAAATAAAATTGCAGCAAGGTATTTTTGGATTTTATATATGATAAATAAATGACCCGGGGGCCATAGTTTTCACTAGAGGCTTCTCTCTCGAACACATAGCATACGGTGGGTAAAAAAATTACTGTTGGGCAATTGATAGAAAAGCGCATAGTTATGACGGATTCATGGCAATGATCATGTATATAGGCATCACGTCTGAGACAAGTAGACCGACTCCTGCCTGCATCTACTACTACTACTCCACCCATCGACCGCTATCCAGTATGCATCTAGGGTATTAAGTTAATGAAAACAGAGTAACGCCTTAAGCAAGATGACATGATGCAGACAAAGTAAACTCAAGCAATATGAATAAACCCCATCGTTTTATCCTTAATGGCAACAATACAAATACGTGTCTTGTCCCCTACTTTGTCACTGGGATAGAGCACCGCAAGATTGAACCCATCACAAAGCACCTCTCCCATTGGAAGATAAATCAATCTAGTTGGCCAAACCAAACGAATAGATCAGGGAGAAATACAAAGCTATAACGATCATGCATAAAAGAGTTCAGAAAAGACTCAAATATTTCTCATGAATAATCTGATCATAAACCCACAATTCATCGGATCCCAACAAACACACCGCAAAAGAAGATTACATCGGATAGAACTCCAAGGAGATCGAGGAACATTGTATTAAAGATCAAAGAGAGAGAAGAAGGCATCTAGCTACTAGCTATGGACCCGTAGGTCTGTGGTAAACTACTCACACATCATCGAAAGGGCAGCAAGGTTGATGTAAAAGCCCTCCTTGATCGATTCCCCCTCCGGCAGAGTATCGGAAAAGGCCTCCAGATGGGATCGCGGAAGAACAGAAGCTTGCGGTGGCAGAAAAGTTATTTGAGGTGGCTCTCTGGTATATCGGGAATGTTTGAGAATTTATAGCGGCGGAATTAGGTCAAGAGGTGCCACGAGGGGCCCACAAGCCTATGGGGCACGCCTACCCCCCTAGGGCGCGCCTCCCGAGCTTGTCACTCCCTCGTGGCTCGTCTGGTCTTCTCCCGAACCTTCTAGGGTCTCTCTGGGTCCAGAAAAAATTAATCCAAAGTTTTTTCTCCGTTTGGACTCCGTTTGATATTGATTTTCTAAAAAGCCAAAAACAAGTAGAAAAAACAGCAAATGGCACTGGGCACTAGGTTAATAGGTTAGTCCCAGAAATGATATATAATTGCATATAAAACATCCAAGATTGATACTATAATAGCATGGAACAATCAAAAATTATAGATACATTGGAGATGTATCAGGCCTCACCAACAGGCAGTCTGAGTCCCCTAGGCTCCATGGATGTGTCGATGGTTCTCGCCAATGGGCCGACTGAGGGCTCGGCAAAACTTGAATCACACTCCCCCTTCGAGGTGGCAGGTCATGATCAGGAAGACTGCCTGAAGCTTTATGCTTCCTTGATGAGCTCGGCCGATGGAGTTCGACTTGAGGAAACCTCGGATCCGAGCTCCCTCCCGAGGAATGAGCACGAGACTGATCAGCTAGAGGAGGCGGGTGCGTTGGGGTGGCACCCCGGCTCAGAGGAACCGGAACACCCCGCATTCCAGTCCAGAGATCAAGTCTTCTGGAATACGGCACTGCTTGGCATAGAACAAATCAGCTCTTTATTACAAATACTCGGGGTACACGAGTTCGAGTACTACAAAAGATTACATCGGCACGGCGACACTACGCCTGCTAAGGTAGCTCTATGCTAGCAGCGGAACATCTCATAGCGGAATAGCTTCTAGCAGCGGAACAGCGACAACGGTGATGAACTCCACTCCGCAGGGACTCTGGTTGGGACGCATCCTAGAGCGCAACCTCAGGATCCTCGACAAACAATCAATCACGACATCACCTGCAATCTGGCATGACACGCCAGGTGAGTACTTTGAATGTACTCGCAAGCTCACAGCAACCAAAGCAATCAAGACAAACGACAGGATGGCATTAACAGGTTAATTACCATTGATGAGCATGATACTACTAGAATCAACATGAGAGTGAGTATGGCATGTACATGTTACTCATGATATGAACATGATGATACTAGCACTAGCATGCAAGGGGGTTGACGTTTAAGGTCTCATGGACCAACTTACTCTGCTCGGAGTTTATCTCGTAACCACCATAGGTATCAATCTTTCTTACCGTCGTGATCATCACACAATCACCTCATGATCAACCATCATCAAGAATACCATCGTGATCCTCTCGTGACCACATAAAGATCAACCAACTTCTTTTCTCATCAAACCGGGGTTGTTATTATTTAGGTTAATATTTCTGTTGACCCATAGTGTGACCTACTACGAACTATGTCCATGATCGAGGACGCGGCTATCGATAGATTATACACTCTGCAGAGGTTAGTACACTATACCCACACCACGGAATTCATGGCCTCGTGCTCCCATTCAGGTGGACCAACGACATTCCGACAAAACCAATCTATTGCATGACACTCTCCCGGCCACTCCGACAAACTCCCCTTTGGGCTATGTCATGGGTGGCCCCGATGTCAACTCGTGACATCCGCCACCTCTGTGGATGCCACCGTCATGGCCAAAACAAACTCGTCCCAAATGGGGACACCCGGGTACAACACAACTCGGGCACACAAGGGTATGGTCGCCTACCTGATCAGGGTAGCGCGCGCACATAACCTTCCCTAGTTGGAGGCACCGGCGAGAGGCATGACAATAGACCGCATTAGGGCCTCCCCATCCAGGCAAGTGTGGTTGCACTGGTGAGCTCGATTCGGTGGCACCATGACTCAGCCAACAGATTTGTTCAAGTTCGATTAATGTCAGGTTCAACTAGAATGGTGATGAGCTGAGTCATAATAAAATAATGTGATAATGCATATGAGCATGATATCAGTGTAACCATGGATGGGCAACATAACCACTTAACAACATAACATCAACAATGATAACTCTTTTATTCTACAGGATGCAAGTGAGCATAGCATCACGATGATCATGAATATCACAAGTAGTTTCATATCAAACCGTAACTACTCATGTGAGCATATCATTATCACTAGCATCGGAAGTGATTACCAGAATAAAGCATGATAATAATAACATTAGCAATTAATCATATCACTTGCTAGATGAAAATGAATATGGCATAAGCATGGACATGGATTCACGAGCATATTCGAAGTACTAACCAAATCATTAAATGAGCACACAATTATTTAAATATTCAAGTGGAAACCAAGGCTACTGCAATGCCATCAGGCAAGTGGCTGTTGTGGCTTGCCTGGGGATGAAGGAATCATCAGGGAGAAGTGCGAGACACTCGCGGAAAAATTTGCCGGAAATGTTTCCCTCTCGGCGGAGCTGATTAGGGGGCAAGGGCAAAATGGTCATTTTTTACAGTGTGACAACCTCATGAAAATGATACCAACAGAATGGGCTCGACGAGTAGAGAACGTGGGCTTTGGAATCACTTGAATCGGAGTCACGGTCGCGGAGATACGGCTGTTCGTTTGTTAGGCAGAAAACAAATAAAAATCTGTTCACTTCTGGCCTTAACGGACGAACGTCCGCTATTTAGAGGTTTCAGCCGACGGCTGAAATAGAAGGCGTATTTTTGAAAATATGTCTTCAAACAGTGAAAGCGTATTCTTCTCTGAAGAGGAACCAGAGTACGCTTTCCGAATAGGAAAGCGTATTTTGCCGAATACGTATCCACTTACTCCCGCGTGGGCCCGGGGTCAACTTCGCGCTGTGGCTGACTGGTGGGTCCGCGGGGCTCACACTGGCCAGCTGGAGGGGGTCGTCGTCTACCTCCCTCTCGCCCGCGCGTGGCCGAGGCAGGGCGGGTTCCGGCGACGGCCGTCGGCGGCCTCGGCCACCATTCTCGCCGGCCGACCTACCAGCGAGCTCGGCGCGTCGAGCCGCACCCATGCCGGGGTAGCACGGACCTCGAGGAGGGCGGACTTGGGCGCACCTTCGACCGCAGCGGACGGCGGTCTCGGCCGTCTTCGGGCACGCGGCCACAGGGCACCGGAGGAGGACGGGAAGGACGGGTAAGCTCCGACGGGTCTAGGGGATCCTCCTGGTGAAGAAATGAGGGGGAGATGGGCTTGGCACTGCCCGAATTTAGGAGGAGCAGAGGGGCGGCGGCTGTGGGAGGCGAGGAGGGCTCCTCGATCTCGAATGAGAGGCCAGGGGGAGTGCTAGGAGGGAGAGAGAGAGAGGTTGGTGCGGTCGAAGAGGCTCGAGGAGGGGCTAAATAGCCGCGGCGATGATGCCCTCATCGGATACTGCCACGGACGAGCAAACGATGCTCTGGCGCGACCGCGTACGCGTGCGCACGCGGGAGAGCTCGGACGGGACTCGACCTAGCTAGTGGGGCGCTTGAGAATCATCGAAGAGGAAGAGGACAGAGGCAACGTGACGACGGCCACGGGCACGCCGGAGAGGAAAGAGGAGGGGGAGAGGGGTCCAGAGGGGACGCGTGGACGCAGGAGAGGGAGGGCTACGCGGTGGACATGGTGCAGTGGCGAGGCCACGGCATTTGGGCGGTGGCAGAGGGGTCCCGGCGTCCAGAGCACGCTTTTGGCACGCCAGGCCGCATGGTCACCGCGTGCACTGGCGCACGTGGGACTTTAGGGCCGCCCAAACCGTGTCTAGAGTGTAGTCCTTCCAAAGTAGGACCTCTCTGAGTTGATGGATCGAAGAAAACAACTGTGTGCTGATGGGAGTGATCAACTATAGTTTGCTATAGCAAACTTGATCATGAAGTTTTGGTCAAAATGAATGGGATAAGGGATAGCCAGGATGTCACAGAGGTTTAGGGTAGGAAGGACTATGATCCTATGGGTTTTGAAAAGATTTGGACCAGGATTTATCATAGTTGCTTTACAACTACAAAAACTGGTCCAGAAACTAGATCATGAAGTGGCACTCACATGGGTGATTGGATTGGGCTGAAATTTTGGGGAGTATGATCATTTGGGCATATGAAGGCACTGCAAAAATTTCATACCATTTGGATAAATAAAAATGGTACTTCCTTCACAATGCTTTCTACTGGACAGAAACTTGGGGGAATTTTGTGGAGCAAATGGCTTGGCAAAATGATGTTAATTTTGGTATGCTAAAATTATATAGGGATATTTAGGGCCTCGATTAATTTCAAATTTTATGAAGCAATATAAAATATAGTTGCTTCACAAACTGAAATTGTGACCAGAAGCAAGAATTTGAAGGTGTGCTCACATAGATTGTTTTATGGAGATGAAATTTGGTGTAGATTCATGATTTGATCGTATGGATGATCTACCAAAATTTCAACTCATTTGGATAAGCCTAGCTAGTACTTCCTTCACAAAGCTTCTCTCTGGACAGAAACTTTGGAAATTTGCCGAGGGAGATTTACTAGGCAAATGAAGCTGAATTTTGGCATGTAGCAATTATTTGGATATGAGAGAGTGCACAAAATTTTTGAAGGCAATCAAGAAAAGATAAATAGCACTTCCTTCACAAAGTGCCATACTGGACATAATAGGAAATGAATATTCCTGAATTATTTTTGAACTAGGCAAGGATGGGTTTTGGCATATTAGTGGAAGATATGATCCAAAGAATTTATGAATTTTTTGTGGGAATTTTGGAATGACAGAAATATAGGTTGCTTCACAACCTAGAGTTAACAGGGTTATTCCTTTTAATAGAAAAAGGAATATTCCCAAGAAATAAATATTAGGGTTGGGCTAAGATGGAAATGACATGGACTTGGGATAGATTTGAGAATGACAAGCCACTTGGAAGTGGCAGGGGAGAAGATCTTCCCAGATTTGAGAATGACAAACCACGTAGCCACGGAAAAAGGAACTCCAAATAAAATTTCGAAGAAATCCAAAAGAAAAAGAATGGGCCAAAAATTGGGGTGTTACAGTTGGATGTTAAGCCGATCCCTGATGCCTCCCGCTTCATGCACTTCTCCCACAAAGGTCACGGGGGTGCCCCGGAGCCCCCGTCGATTGGATTGAAATTTTCGATCCCACCCCCACCCACGTCGAGTATTGCCCAAATAATTCTAGGCCATCTGACGTCTGGGACCTTCTTTATGTAAAACAAAGAGCCAAAGAGATAGTTCGGCAATTGTGGTCGCGATTCTTGTTCGTCAAGAACAGTATAACCGACTGCCTCGATGTAGAAGCGCTGGCCGTCTTCCATCACAACTGTCACGATGAGGGTGTGTTAAACGCCCTCGCTCGACGCCGAGTTCAGACTTTCTCCGAGCTCTCAGAGTTGGTGTCAAAATTTTGCACCATCGAAGATGCTTGGTTGGCTCTGGAATCAGCCTGCTCAGGCAAAACAAAAGAATACGACCTCGCACTAGGGGAGCTACTTAGGCGCCCCATGTTAGCAGAGTCATTACGGAAAAGACGGAGGACAGGATCTCCGACCGCCTTGGATGGACTGCTAGATCAACCATGCCCAATACACTCCATCTTGATAAACACCAATCCAACCCACAACCTTCGAGCCTACTGGGTCTTGAAACATGTGGCCAAGGGTGGTGAGGCTCTCCTAGCAAACAAGCCCACCACTAACCATGCCACAAAGTCCTCGGACGGAGCCGAGGTCTTGATGATCTATCAAACACATGCATCAAATAATCAAAGAAAAAGGGGTCTCCATGAACTCGGCCACGCCGAGATACGCGCACCCCCGCCCACGTGGTTAGACACGCCGATCACATTTGAGTAGTACGATCAGCCGGTGATTGACCTAAACCGATGCCCAGCCGCCCTTGTCCTCGACCCAATAGTGGACGGATGTCGGCTGCATAAGGTGCTAATGGACGGCGGTAGTAGTTTGAACCTCATCTACAAAGACACTCTAGAGAAAATGCAACTGGATGCAACCCGCATCCAACATAGCTTCATCACTTTTAGGGGCATTATCCCCGGAAGAGAGGCGCGATGTGAGGGAAAAATTACTCTCGACGTGGTCTTCGACACTCCCGAGAACTATCGGTCCGAGGAGTTAACTTTCCACATCGTGCCCTTTCGAAGTGGTTATCATGCCCTTCTAGGGCAAGAGGCATTCGTAAAATTCCACGCCATACCCCATTACGGGTACATGAAACTCAAAATGCTAGGCCCTAATGGAGTGATAACCGTCACCAGCAACCCAGATAAGGCACTCAAGGCTGAGAACAAAACTGCCTCACTCGCCCTAGAGTCGCTGGCAGAGGCCTTTGCAGCCAAAAAATTGACGGCACTCCGGGCCACGTTGAACTCGGACGACATCATTCTGGATAAAAGATCTAAATCAACATCGTTCAAACCAGCGGATGAGATTGTCAAATTTTAAGTACACCCAACGGACCCACTAAAACGGCGTCCATTGGAGCCCAGCTGGACCCAGAAGTTGACGAAGCCCTACGTAATTTCCTTCAGGAAAATTGAGACATCTTCGCCTGGCATCCCTCGGATATGCCAGGAATCCCAAGAAATTTAGCCAAACATAGCTTGAACATCATCAAAGGATTCAAACCAGTCAAACAAGCACTTCAACAATTCTCCGAGCCCAAGCGTCAAGCCATGGGGGAAGAACTGGCCAAACTATTAGAAGCCGGGTTCATTCGCGATATCAAGCACCCCGAATGGCTGGCTAACCTAGTCATGGTGCCAAAACAGGATAAATCTTGGCGCTATTTTTTTTAAATAATACATTTTTTAATAAATTTGAGAAATAATACACGGTTTAGACATTTTCTGAAAATAGGATCCAGTCGGCTTAGGTTAAGCCGACTGGATCTAGTCGGCCACGGTATAGCCGATCAGGTCCAGTCGGCTTAACCTAAGCCGACTAGATTCTTTTTAATTCTTTTTAACTGCAGTGGGTACTAATCGGCTTAGGCTAAGCCGATTGGAACTAATCGGCTTAGGCTAAGCCAATTAGTTCCAATCGGCTTAGCCTAAGCCGACAGGTGCATGAGATCAAGAGGAGTAGTCACCATAGCAGTAGTAAGCATGGCTATGGATGTGCTCAAGCCAGGGGTTATCCTCCTTTTATATTGTAGGCCCCGGGCAACACAGAATAATTATATTAAGTATATTTGTATCCAAATATTGTAGGCCCCGGGCAACTAATTTCTAGCTAATCAACTCCCAGGTAGCTGGTGTGGTAGGTCTCACGAATCAAGCTGGATCTCGATGTCATTGCAACCACACACACGTACACATATAGATTGTGTCATGCACTGGAGCTGGTCCGCTCATGCTCATTTGTTATTGGAAAAGAAAGATCCCCTCAATCTCATTTCGTTTGTCTTTCAGAAGACATTAAAATCCAGAGTCAAGATATAGATAGCTTGTCTTTTCAATTTCTGTTAAGGGCTTAATTTTTCTACGGAATACTACATCTTTATTCGACCGAGATAATTAAGAGACACAAAGTGTTTCCCTAAATGATCCTACATATTATCAGAAAATTGGTTGAACGAACTAGCTGATCTCCTAGCTAGCTAGCTAGCTGTGGATTCTACAATGTTTCACCTCTCGGAAGCATCATACATGCATGGCTGGCTAGGAGGATGAGAAAAATAACCTTGGGATTCAGCTAGGCTAGCTGGGTACTGTGCATGCATCATCATCAGTGAGCGGGGGAGAAAGCGAGAGCGAAGAGCAGAAGCAGCATGAGCACGGGGATCCAGACGAAGAGCGCCGGTGGAGAAGGCGGCAGTGCCGACAGGACCAGAGGGTAGCAGAGGAGGACGGCGACCACCGCAACTAGCAGCAGCACCGTTGCGGAGTCCATCACCGGCCTAGCTGTCTGCCACTCTCTAAGCAAGCTCTTGTTATATCAAAGAAATTATCTAGCTCTCTACCTATAGCTCTCTCTTTCAGCTTTCAGCTGGAAGGACATGAAGCTCTAACATATAACAACGGCTTGTGGGCTTGGCTTGAGCAGTTGTGCTTAGGAATATGTGCGGAAGATCCAAGGTATGTACGACCATGGCACAACTAACAATACTCTATATAACAATACAACTATACAAGCCAGACCCACCCTGTCATATTTGGGACAGATCACGACTACTCCTCTTGATCTCATGCACCTGTCGGCTTAGGCTAAGCCGATTGGAACTAATTGGCTTAGCCTAAGCCGATTAGTTCCAATCGGCTTAGCCTAAGCCGATTAGTACCCACTGCAGTTAAAAAGAATTAAAAAGAATCCAGTCGGCTTAGGTTAAGCCGACTGGACCTAATCGGCTATACCGTGGACGACTAGATCCAGTCGGCTTAACCTAAGCCGACTGGATCCTATTTTCAGAAAATGTCTAAACCGTGTATTATTTCTCAAATTTATTAAAAAATGTATTATTTAAAAAAATTAGCAATCTTGGCGGCTTTGCGTTGATTTTAAAGATGTTAACAAAGCCTGCCCCAAAGATCCTTTTCCACTGCCGCGCATCGACCAGATCATTGACGCCACGGTAGTACACGACTCTCTATGCTTCCTGGATGCATATTCGGGGTACCATCAACTCAAAATGAAGGAATCCAACCAGGAAGCAACAACATTCATAACACCCTTCGGGCCGTTCTACTTCAACACAATGCCGTTCGGACTGAAAAACACCGGCGCCACATACCAGCGCATGATTCAGACATGCCTGGAAAAACACATCGGCAAAATGGCCGAGGCCTATGTTGACGACGTGGTTGTCAAAACCAAGGACGTCCGCCAACTAGTTAAAGACCTCGGTGATATATTTGCCAGCCTTCGGGTTTATCATATTAAGCTCATACCTAAAAAGTGCGTCTTCGAGGTACCAGTGGGCAAGCTCCTTGGATTTATCATTTCCCATAGAGGAATCGAGGCTAATCCTGCTAAAATCCGAGCCTTAGCCGCACTAGCAATTCCTACCGAGCTCAAGCACGTTCAGAAGCTCGCTGGCTGCGTGGCCACCCTCAGCCGATTCATCTCACGGCTAGGGGAGAAGGCTTTGCTGCTGTACAGACTACTGAAGCAAACGAAGAACTTTAAATGGACCAGCGAGGCAGGAGCCGCTCTAGAAGAAGTTAAAAAGCTCCTCGCTACTAATCCTAGACCCGCGGCACCCGGAATAGGCGAGCTGATGTTACTATACATCTTGGCTACCAACCAAGTCATCAGTGGTCGAACGTGACGCCGAAGGCCACAAACTCCAGGTGCAACGACCCATATACTA
Organism: Elymus sibiricus; assembly: GCA_039707655.1. Lineage (NCBI taxonomy): Eukaryota > Viridiplantae > Streptophyta > Magnoliopsida > Poales > Poaceae > Elymus > Elymus sibiricus. The sequence continues at coordinate 191,110,154 of CM077676.1, read as the reverse complement.
TGTTTCCGAGGTACTAACCCCGTTTAAAACAAGGTACCCTCACTACCAGAAAATTGCCTATGCAATATTTATGGCATCTCGGAAGCTATGACACTACTTTTAAGAGTGTTCTATCACCATGGCATCCAAGGTCCCCCTAGGCGACATCATCAACAATAGGGACACAACAGGTCGCATCGCCAAGTGGGCAATTGAACTCCTCCCCTTCAAAATCGTATTTCACCCACGCCGAGCTATTGAATCTCAGGTGCTGGCAGATTTCGTGGCCGAGTGGACGGAGGCCGAACTCCCTAGAGAGTATAGTACATATTCGCATTGGACAATGTACTTCGACGGCTCCGAGATGCTGGCCGGGCTTGGGGCTGGAGTAGTCCTCACTTCACCCACCGGCGATAATATACGGTATGTATTACAAATCATGTATGCTGACTCAAATAACGCAGCCGAATACGAGGCCCTGCTACACGGACTGCGGATAGCGGTGTCTATGGGAGTCCAGCGTCTGGAGGTCCGGGGTGACTCCAACTTAGCGATATCACAAGTTAATGGTGACTTCGACGCAAAGGACCCAAAGATGACAGCATACCGGAACGCCGTGCTGGCCATACCAGCCCGCTTCGAAGGTCTGGAATTCCTTCATATCCCACAGGATAGCAATCAGGCCGCCGATGTTCTCGCCGGGATGGGCGCTAAACGCGACCCGGTTCCGGAAAACACGTTTCTAGAACGGCTTTTTAAGCCATCCGTGGTCTGGCAAGATACGAACATCGTGCCGGCTCCTCGGGACTCCAGAAAGGTCAACTCTCCGGTGGCCAAGGAAGACGAGGGAATAATTGGAGGCTCAGTCATTGAAGAAACGTCCCCGGCCCATGAAGTAATGGCGGTCATCGCGGCATGGACCGAGCCCTTCCTTGGATATCTACTCCGTAATGAGTTACCAGACGACCAAACCAAAGCGTGAAGAATAATTTGCTGATCAAAGGCCTATCGGGTCCATGAAGGTGAGTTATATAAAAGAAGTGTCACAGGTGTCCTCCAGAGGTGTATAGCCGAAGAGGAAGGATGCGAGTTCCTCGCGGAGATTCACTCCAGCATGAGCGGTCATCATGCCGCGGCTCGAGCCTTGGTTAGCAAGGCCTTCCGAGCCAGATTTTATTGGCCTACCGCCAAAGAAGATGCGAAAACTTTGGTACAACGATGCCCCGGCTGCCAAGTTTTTGCCAACCAGAGCCACATGCCCCACACGGCTCTTTGGACTATCCCGATTACTTGGCCTTTTGTGGTCTGGGGGCTTGACATGGTCGGCCCTCTTAAAGGGGGCTCGCATAAAAAGAAATACTTACCCGTCATGGTAGATAAATTCACAAAATGGATCGAAGCAAAGACGGTGACAACAGCCGAGGCAAAGCAGGTCCTAGAATTCATCTCTGGCGCAATCCACCGTTACGGTCTCCCTCATAGCATAATCACGGACAATGGCACTAATTTTACCACCAAAGAGGTCAAGGCGTGGTGCGCAAAAATGGGCATCCAGTTCGACTACGCCTCCGTTTACCATCCCCAGACCAATGGACAGGTCGAACGTGCTAACAGACTTGTATTAAGTGGTATTAAGACATGATTAGTCTGCTCCTTAAAGGAGGCCGACTGTCATTGGGTAGAGGAGCTCGACTCCGTACTGTGGGGCTTACGCACCACGTCCAACCGGTCCATAGGTTACACACCCTTCTTTATGGTGTACGGAGCCGAGGCCGTCCTACCATGTGACCTCATTCACGACGCACCTCGCGTGTGCATGTATGAAGCGAGGGAAGCCGAGCTAGATCGGCAGGGTGACCTTGATGCCCTTGACGAGGAAAGGGATGTGGCTAGGGCGCGTTCCACCTTTTATCAACAACATGCACGGCGCTACCAGAGCAGGAAAGTCCGGACGAAGGCATTCAACAAAGGTGACTTGGTCATGAGATTTCATCCAGAAAAGCAGACGCATAATGATACGTCCAATTTGCATCATGATTTCCTACCGTTATTTATTATGTATTTGATCATTATTTCACTTTATGATGCAATTCTTATGCCTTTTCTCTCTTAATTTGCAAGATTTATATGAAGAGGGAGAATACCGGCAGCTGGAATTCTGGACTTGAAATAGCTACAGCAGAGATACCTATCCTACAGAGCTCCAATTGACTTGAAATTTCACGGAGATTTTTTATTGAATATATAAAAAATACTGGAGAAAAGAGATATTGGAGGGGACCCACCAGTTGCCCACAAGGCAATAGGGTGCACCCCCCTGGGCGCGCCCTGATGCCTTGTGGGGCCCCTGGCTGGCCTCCGGCCCCCTCCTTCTGCTATATAAGCTCATTTGCCCTAGAAAAAATAAAGAGAAGACAAGACTTTCGGGATGAAGCACCACCGTCTCGAGGCGGAACCTGGGCAGGAGATATTTTGCTCTCCGACGGAGCGATTCCGCCGGGGATACTTCCCTCCGGGAGGGGGAAATCGAAGCCATCGACATCACCAACGATCCTCTCATCGTGGGAGGACCAATCTTCATCAACATCTTCACCAGCACCATCTCATCTCAAACCCTAGTTCATCTCTTGTATTCAATCTTTGTCTCAAAACCTCAGATTGGTACTTGTGGGTTGCTAGTAGTGTTGATTACATCTTGTAGTTGATGCTAGTTGGTTTATTTGGTGGAAGATTATATGTTCAGATCCTTAATGATATTCAATACCCCTCTGATCTTGAACATGAATATGATTTGTGAGTAGTTACTTTTGTTCTTGAGGACATGGGAGAAGTCATGTCATAAGTAATCATGTGAATTTGGTATTCGTTCGATATTTTGATGATATGCATGTTGTTGCTTCCTTTAGTGGCGTCGTGTGAACGTCGACTACATGACACTTCACAATCTTTGGGCCTAAGGGAAGGCATTGTGGAGTAGTAATTAGATGATGGGTTGCCAGAGTGACAGAAGCTTAAACCCTAGTTTATGCGCTATTCCGTAAGGGGCTGATTTGGATCCATATGTTGCATGCTATGGTTAGAGTTATCTTAATTCTTCTTTCGTTGTTGCGGATGCTTGCGAGAGGGGGTAATCATAAGTGGGAGGCTTGTTCAAGTAAGAACAGCACCCAAGCACCGGTCCACCCACATATCAAATTATCAAAGTAGCGAACGCGAATCAAACAAACATGATGAAAGTGACTTGATGAAATTCCCATGTGTCCTCGAGAACGCTTTGCTTATTATAAGATATCGTTCCGGCTAGTCCTTTGCTATAAAAAGGATTGGGCCACCTTGCTGCACCTTTGTTACCGTTATTACTTGTTACTTGTTACAAATTACCTTACTATCAAACTATCAGTTACCAATTATTTCAGTGCTTGCAGAGAATACCTTGCTGAAAACCGCTTGTCATTTCCTTCTGCTCCTTGTTGGGTTCGACACTCCTACTTATCGAAAGGACTACGATTGATCCCCTATACTTGTGGGTGATACGTCCCAAACGTATCTCCTTTTCCAAACACTTTTGCTCTAGTTTTGGACTCTAATTTGCATGATTTGAATGGAACTAACCCGGACTGACGCTGTTTTCAGCAGAATTGCCATGGTGTTGTTTTTGTGCAGAAATAAAAGTTCTCGGATGGACCTAAAAATTTACAGAGAATTATTTCAGAATATATAAAAAATACTGGCGCAAAGATCCATTAGAGGGGGGCCACCAGGTGCCACAAGCCTGGGGGGCGCGCCCACCCCCCCAGGACGCGCCTGGCAGGCTTGTGGGCCCCTGGCAGCTCCGTTTGCCCTAACTCCAACGCTATAAGTACCTATTCGTGGAGAAAAAAATCAGAGAGAAAGAATCATCACATTTTACGTTACTGATGTAACACCCCCAGTGTCATGCTACAGTGAACCCATGCTAATGATGCCATGTCACCATGTTTGCTAAGCCAAATTGCCATTCGATAAAAATCAAATTCAAAATTCAAATTTAAAATGCAAGTCAAATATTTACATTTTCAAACATGCAAGAAAAATAGTTCATAATATTGCAAATATTCCCTAAGTAATTATGATAAGGAAAACAACATCACCTAAATTCCCAAAATGCCCCTGGGAATTAATTTAGTGGTCCAGCAGCAAATAACTTGGCCTTTTCAATTTCTAAAAATGTTTAAACTTTTCCAACTGCTCTGAAACTCTTTGTGCAACACCACAATATTGTGCTTGATTTATGTGCAAAGTTTCACAGTTAACAAAATCATTTGGTAGCTAAAATAAATAGAAATCAGTAGCTATTTGATTTACAGATAAAAGAAAAAGAAATCTTAGTGTGCACTTGGCCCAGCCGCGGCAACAGTGCGGCCCAGCCCAGCCTGCCCCTGCCTTCATCTTCCTCTGTTCACCAGAGGCCCTGTGGACATGCGCGCCGCGTCCATGGCTTGGATGGCCACGCGCCGGCCATCCCGCCGTCTCCCCGCGCCGGATAAGGGTGCCACCCCCTGATGTCTACTACACAACTAATTCTTGTAGACTCGTGTTGGGCCTCCAAGCGTACAGTTTTGTAGGACAGTAGCAATTTTCCCTCAAGTGGATGACCTAAGGTTTATCAATCCATGGGAGGCGTAGGATGAAGATGGTATCTCTCAAACAACCCTGCAACCAAATACAAGAAATCTCTTGTGTCCCCAACACACCCAATACAATGACAAATTGTATAGGTGCACTAGTTCGGCGAAGAGATGGTGATACAAGTGTAGTATGGATAGTAGATATAGGTTTTTGTAATCTGAAAAATAAAAAACAGCAAGGTAGCAATTGATAAAACGGAGCACAAACGATATTGCAATGCTTGAAAACAAGGCCTAGGGTTCATACTTTCACTAGCGCAATCTCTCAACAATGCTAACATAATTGGATCATATAACAATCCCTCAACGTGCGACAAAGAATCACTCCAAAGTTCCTATTAATGGAGAACATAAGATAGAAATTGTTGTAGGGTACGAAACCACCTCAAAGTTATCCTTTCCGATCAATCTATTGAGCCATCCCTATAAGTGTCACAAACAGCCCTAGAGTTCGTACTAAAATAACACCATATGATACACATCAACCAACTCTAATGTCACCTAGATACTCCAATGTCACCACAAGTATCCGTGAGTTGATTATTCGATATGCATCAAACAACTTCAGATTCATAATATTCAATCCACACAAAGAACTTCAAAGAGTGCCCCAAGATTTCTACCGGAGAAAGTAGGACGAAAACGTGCACCAACCCCTATGCATAGATTACCCCAATGTCACCTCGGGAATCCGCGAGTTGAGTGCCAAAACATACATCAAGTGAATCAATATAATACCCCATTGTCACCACGGGTATTCATATGCAAGACATACATCAAGTGTTCTCAAATCCATAAAAGTATTCAATCCGATAATAGTGAAACCTCAAAGGTAAAACTCAATTCATCACAACAAGATAGAGAGGGGGAAACACCATATGATCCAACTATATTAACAAAGCTCGCGATACATCAAGATCGTGCCAAATCACGAACACGAGAGAGAGAGATCAAACACATAGCTACTAGTACATACCCTCAGCCCCGAGGGTGAACTACTCTCTCCTCGTCATGGAGACCGCCGAGATGATGAAGATGGCCTCCGGTGATGATTTCCCCCCTCCGGCAGGGTGCCGAAAAAGGGCTCCAGATGGGATCTCCTTGGTACAGAGGCTTGCGGCGGCGTAAAAACTCATCTAGGTCAACTTTCGGGGGTTGCTGAATATATAGGATTTTTCAGCATTGGAATCACGCAAAGAGGTGCCACAGGGGGGCCACGAGGCACCAGGGTGCGCCTGGGGGGGTGGCGCGCCCTGGTGGCTTGTGGGGCCCCTGTGGGTCTTCTGCTGCTCCCCCGAAGCTTCCTGGGTCTATTTCCTTTCAGAAAAAATCGTCAAAAAGTTTCGCTGTATTTGGACTTCATTTGATATGGATTTTCTGGAAAACCAAAAACAAGCAGAAAATAGCAACTGGTACTGGGCACTAGGTCAATATGTTAGTCCATAAAAATCATATAAAAGCCATATAAAAGTGCACCAAAATCATACAAAACTATAATAAACATGGCATGAATACTTCATAAATTATAGATACGTTGGAGACGTATCAACATCCCCAAGCTTAATTCCTGCTCGTCCTCGAGTAGGTAAATGATAAAAGAAATAATTTATGAAGTGTGAATGCTAGCATAGTGCATAAGTTTGATCAATGATAATTTCAATCACTTTTTGTAGCATCATTATATATCATAAACAGTAGCTCATCTCATAAAACTTCTCATGATCAAGTAGCAAGCTATTCACATGTTAAAGTATAAACCATAAACTTTCTTGAAAACTAACAAACTATGTTCTTAGTCATCAAACAATTGCAATTCATCTTATTTTCAGGAAGGGTCTATGTAAGAGCTTTGTTTTAGCAAATTCCACATACTCAACTATCATTTAGTCTTCCATGATTGCTGACACTCAAAGCATATTTTTAGAACAAACCATTTCAGTCAAACACATAGGAAGATAGGGGCTTAATGTTTCGCCTCCCAACTTATTTATCTCAGGGATAATGTCAACAATAATAACTCATGATCACCTATATTCAACTGGATATATGTGCCTGGATCATTCCCTACCACATGATGCTTGCCCACTAGAGAATAAATAGAGTGGAATAGGGATGAACATTAATGACTCTTGCATAAAAGTAAATACAGAAAAGTAAATACAGAAAATTAAAAGATAGGCCCTTCGCAGAGGGAAGCAGAGGTTGTCATGCGCTTTTTATTTTTGGATGCACAAGCCCTTAATGCAAAGGAACATCACGTTATATTGCCCCTTGTGATAGCAACCTTTATTATGCAGTCCGTCGCTTTTATTTCTTTACCATCACAAGTTCGTACAACACTTATTTTCCCTTGCAATAAAAGATCATACATATTTAGGAGCAATTTTTATTGCTTTTTGCACCGATGACAACTTACTTGAAGGATCTTATTCAATCCATAGGTAGATATGGTGGACACTCATGGCAACAAACTGGGTTTAAGGGTTTTTGGATGCACAAGTAGTATGTCTACTTAGTATGAATTTTTGGCTAGCAAAAGATCCTAAGCAAGCACCACATGTTAGAGGATCCATGCCAATATAACTTCTATGTGAATATAAACAAACATAACTCATTACGTTGTCTTCCTTGTCCAACGTCAACTACTTGATCAAGCTTGAAAATAATTAATGGGGGCTCACAATCATAGAATATGTCCAAGATAGTATATTTATATGTGAAATTTCTCTTCCTTCAAAATTCTTTCATGAATTGTTCAAGTGACCAATGCTATGTTTGTTAACTTTCAATAAATTTTACCACTTATACTTCTAGTATGTGAAGTCACTACTCCCCATGGAACAAGCATATGAAGCATATATAATTTCAAATTTATGACATTCAATTCATTCAACAATTTACTCTTGGGATATAAGTGAAGAACGAGAGTAAATAACAAACTACTCCAAAAAGATACAAGTGAAGACCAAATGAGTAGTTAAGTAAATAGGTAGCTATGTGAAGATCCTCTCTCATTAAAGATTTCAGATCTTGATAATTTTATTCAAACAAAAAACAAAATGAAAATAAAAGGACACTCCAAGAATAGCACATAACATGTGAACAAGTAAAAACTTAGGCTAACCGATAGGTGTTGATGAAGAAAGGTGGGATGCCTACCGGGGCATCCCCAAGCTTAGATGCTTGAGACTTCTTGAAATATTAACTTGGGATGCCTTGGGCATCCCCAAGCTTGAGCTCTTGTGTCTCCTTAATTCCTCTCATATCATGGCTTCTCCTAAATCTTTAAAAACTTCATCCACACAAAACTCAACAAGAACTCGTGAGATAAGTTAGTATAAATCAACTCAAAACCTTAACATTCTCTACTGTAGCAAATCACAAAAATTATAATTAAACATTTCCTACTAAATGCCTCTGCATATTTAATACTCCTATCCACAAATAGAAACATTAAACAAGCAAACATATGCAAACAATGCAGTCATAACAGCAATCTGCCAAAACAGAATAGTCTGTAAAGGGAATTTAAAATTCATACTTACCTAACTCCAAAAATTCTGAAAAATTAACAAGTGACATAGAACTCATGCATGCTTACTGTGTAAAAATTTCAGATTTTTATCATGTTCTGACTATTCAGGAATATTCTGGACATAACAGAAAACTGTCTGTTTTCAAACAGCAACACATAAACTTGCAAACTGAGCATGGTAAAGGCTATACTTGGCATTTTATTGAAATAAAAGATACAAATCATTATTATTGATAACAGCAAGCAAATCTCAACAAAAGAAAATGATGCTCCAAGCAAAACTCATATTATGTGACGAATAAAAATATAGCTCCAAGTGAGGTTACCGATAGTGTTGAAGACGAAAGAGGGGATGCCTTCCGGGGCATCCCCAAGCTTAGACGCTTGAGTCTTCCTTGAGTATTACCTTGGGGTGCCTTGGGAATCCCCAAGTTTAGGGTCTTGCCACTCCTTATTCTCCTCATATCGATATCTCACCCAAAACTTGAAAACTTCAATCACACAAAACTTAACGGAACTTGTGAGATAGGTTAGTATGATAAAAATAAATCATCCACTTAGGTACTGTCAAGACAAGATTCATAATTGTTCTCACATAATGCCTACTGTATTCTATCATTTCCACAACTTATATTACTGAATATATGCTATGGAAACACTAAAACAAGCAAACTATGCACTAAAAACAGAATCTGTCAAAAACATAACAACATGTAGTGAGAGATTTAAAAACCATACTTCTGTACCTCCAAAAATTATGAAAAATTAGGAAAACGTAAAAAATTTGTAACCCAATACTGTGTAAATTTTTTCTCACGCTCCAGTACAGAATAGAAATTCCAGCATTGGACGCAAAAGTTTCTGTTTTTGCACAGAATCAAATCAACAAGTATCCACACTATCCCAAAGGCTTTACTTGGCACATTATTGAAAGAAAACATATAAAACATGATTACTACAGTAGCTTAATCATGTGAACAGACAAAAATAGTAGTTATAAATATTGGGTTGTGTCATGGGTACGACCATCTATGGGGCCATCCAGCCCCTTCGTGGTTCTGCAGGGGAGGTCAACGTGCACAAAGAGCAGAATCAATGGAAGGCGCAAGGGATTTACCCAGGTTCGGGCCGCTGAGAAGCATAAAACCCTACTCCTGATTTTGGTGTATTGGTAGTATGAGAGCACAAGTACAAGGAGCGCTTCTCCCGACAAGGTGTGGGGAGAGCAGCTACGCGAGACATGCAGGTGTTTGAAAAAGGGTCCGAATCCCTCTAGCCGTTGCCTTGGCCCTCCTTTTATAGCTCAAGGGGTTACCACAGTGGCAAAATAGTAATTACATAGTGATTAGATAGCAAATAGTGCTATCATACCTAACTCTGCCAGTTTAGGACAAAGGCATTAAATGCACCGTTAGGTGTCATGTGGAGAGGCAGCCCCGACAAGATTCCTGCACCGCTCGCCCAGCTACCTCGTATTATTCTGACACGCCTCCTGGTCGGGTGTCATTAAAGGCAAATCTTCTCCCTGCGTGCTGACACATGCCCGACAAACCTCACCTACCAGCCTGCGCGGTCGACACCTCACTGATCAGTGACCAGCTGCCCGGTGAGGTGGAGCGCTGACGAGCTGGCGAAGGTTTGCCGGCGCGGAGCTTGGCGGGTCATCATCTTGCCAGTTCGGCCTTGCCGGAAAGAAACGTCTTCATCTTCGGTACTGGTTGAGTGCTTGTTGGTGTTGTGTCTTGAGCTTCTCTCCAGTAGCTTCTGCAACTGGGCCTTAAATCTTGGTCTTGGCGGTTCCCGGCAAGCCTCGGCCGGCAAGGAGGCTGCTACCGTCTGTGCATAAGTCAGGGTATAAAATACCCGTGTTTTATACACCGACAGGAGCCCCCGGGCCTGGGCCATACGCGCGTCCGAAGCTTCGTTGGGCTAGGCCCTAACAATGCACAGACACGCGGCGGGAAAACTGCCGCTGTAATTTTCGTCATGATGGTTATCACCTCTTCTGAGATCTTCTTTGCTTCTTCATTAATCTGGCCTTGAGTATGCTCTTGGTCATTTTCTGGCAACCCTTGCCATTAAACGAACTTGAATAGGTGCATGGCAACGCGTGGCAAGGAATAACTGCCATTCATGCCATGATTCCTCCTTCTTCTGCGCCCCCCCATCACGCGCATTTGCATGCATGCAAGGCAGCGGATTGGTGGAGAAGGGCGGCCGTTGGAGTGATGCGCCGGGCCAGCGACGCAGGGCGCGGGATTGACGAACGTGGGCGGTTGCTGGAGTAATGCGCCCGTCCAGAAGCATAGGGTGCGGGATTGGCGAACGTGGGCGGCCGCCCGAAGACGGTGAAGAGCCAGCTCCCCGCACTCCCCCGATAAAGAGGGGGGCCACGGGGTGTGATGCTCATCCATCTCCTTCTACCTCAATCTCCAGCAACCGTCGCCTCCTTCTCTTGTCTTCTTCCTTCGCATCTGACGACGGCATGGCGAGGGGAAGAGGACGCGGTCGTGCCTCCGCCGCCGCGGCAAGAGCTTCTCCTCGGCTCCATGCCCACGCCTCGGCCGCGGTTGCAGAGGCTGGCTCTAGCGCTCAAGGGAGGGCCGCGGCCCGTGGTCATGGAAGACGCAGTGCTCGTGGTCGAGGCGGCCATGGCGGAGCGCTTGCCGCTTCGACTTCGGTTCTTCCTCCCCCGGCAGAGGGCCATACGGAGGACACGGCGCAAGAATTCATCGTGGAACTGCGCGAGCGGCCGTGGAGCTGGCTGCGGCTTCCCCGTCCTTTTGCCAGGGAGATGGAGGGCCGCCACCTACGCGGCTTATGGCTGCACGTGGACGGTTGCTGCAACGGCCCGGTCTGGGTGACCGTTGAGACCTCCAACAATGGCCTCATGTATCTCACGCGCGGGTGGAAGTCTTTCGTTCATGCCTGTTGCCTAGGGCAAGGGCACCTTCTTCTCTTCAGGTTGGACGGGCCAGATACGCTCGTCGTGAAATTCCTCGGGGCTTCGGGCGCTCGTCTGGAGTGCTGCGCGGAAAGTTCAAGCGACAGCGACACCGCTTCCTCCAGCGATGCTGAGGATGACGATGATGACGGCGATGACGACGGTGTTCCCGGCGTGAAGATCGAGGACGACGACGACGAGTCTGGCTGATCGCCGGCAGCACCATCATCTGGCCTTCCGGGAACAAGCCGGGCTTCACCTAGGCGCCCCTTTTGCCCTCCTTGCACTCGATGTAAACCCTGGGGAAGGGCCAACAAAATGTAATCGAGTACCTGTTTAATGAATATCTAGTGTTTGCCGGGCTTAAGTGAATGCGTGCTGTTTCCCTTGTTTTATTTTGCCTTTGTATGATCGTGCTCCCTACGCTGTCGGGAAACTTGCCGGTGCGCACACTTGCCGCGAGCGCTCCGAGGAACAGGTCCTTAGCAGCCTGCTGGAAGTGCCGCTGCCGGCAAGGTAACTTACCGGGCCAGAGCGCAGCTGCTGAACTTGCCGAGCGGACTTGAGGCAAACTAGAGCACGGACTGATCGCGACAAGATTCCCTCACGTGCAGGTTTTTCATACAAACGCATAATCGTTCAAGGGAAGTCGCAAATGTAACAAGGAAATTTTTTCAAAGTTTTTCAACTTAGCTTTTCCTCGCACTGTTTTCCTCGTCGTATGGAATGATCACTTGAACGTCATTAGAATGGTACCCCATAGTCACTCCCCCCGGGAAACTTGCACGCGAGGGATTCTTCTGTCCTTTTAAGAAAAAGAAAGAAGAGAAAAGAGTGGTTTGGGAACCTTGACGGTTCATCAGCCATTCCATACAAACTAAAGTGTAAATCTCAACATCACATGCATCATATATAAACGGATATGTAGGAGGAGTTGCGAAACACTTAGCTTTATTATGCACAGGATCTGCGCCTGGCTTTGTACAAAGGGTTACAAGTCTTGCCGACAAAGCTTGTACAAAAAGGGGTTGCCGGGTGGCCCGGCAACCGTGCCTTATGGGTAGAACTTGCGAAGATGCTCAATATTCCATGAGTTCTGCACTGGGGTGCCATCTTCGGTCTCCAGACGGACTGCGCCAGGTCTGGTGACTCGTATTACCCGGTAAGGGCCTTCCCACTTCGGCGTCCACTTGTTTGATATCTTGGCGGACTGAACGCGCCGAAGAACAAGGTCGCCTTCCTCAAGGCTTCATGCATGCACTTTGCGGCTACGATAGCGGCGCAAGGCTTGCTGGTAGAGTGCAGCTCGCACAGCCGCCCGAAGACGATCTTCCTCAAGGAGCATCGCGTCGTCCTGCCGCAGCTGCTCTTGCTCAGCTTCATCGTAAGCGAGCACTCGAGGTGACCCGTATATGAGTTCCGTGGGGAGCACCGGTTCTGCACCATAGATTAGGGAGAAGGGTGTTTGGCCGGTAGTTCGATTTGGTGTCATCCTGAGTGACCAAAGAACTGCCGGCAACTCATCAATCCAGCGCCTTCCACATTTGCGCAGCCTGTCAAAGGTTCTTGTCTTGAGACCACGCAACACTTTAGCATTCATCCTTTCCGCTTGGCCGTTGCTTCTCGGGTGAGCGACAGATGCAAAACAGATTTTGCTGCCAAGGTCTTGGATATATTGCATGAAGGTGCGGCTCGTGAATTGTGTGCCGTTGTCGGTGATGATTCTGTTAGGAACCCCGAAATGGCAAACTAATCCTTTAAAGAACTTGATGGCTGATTGCGCTGTCACCTTTCTCACCGGCTCCACTTCAGGCCACTTTGTGAACTTGTCGATGGCGACGTACAAGAACTCAAAGCCCCCGGCAACACGGGGGAAGGGGCCCAAGATATCGAGCCCCCAAACCGAAAAGGGCCAAGAGAGAGGGATTGTTTGGAGAGCTTGAGCTGGCTGATGTATGTTCTTTGAATGGAACTGGCACGCTTCACATTTGGTTACTAGCTCAGTTGCATCCTGGAGGGCAGTGGGCCAATAGAAGCCTTGCCGGAAAGCTTTGCCGGCAAGTGCCCTTGATCCTATGTGAGAGCCACATATGCCTCCATGTATCTCCGCCAACAGCCTCAGTCCGTTTTCCCGGCAAATACACTTCAGTTTCACACCGTTTGGTCGCTTTTTGTATAGGATGCTATCCACAAACTGATACATACTTGACTGATGGGCTACTTTCTCAGCTTCTTCTTGCTCATCGGGAAGTTCCCCTGTTTGAAGGAAACGAACTATCTGCTGTGCCCATGCCGGAGCCTGTGGTTCGACGACAAGGACTAAAGGCGCTTCTTCGGCTGCGGGAGCGCTTGCTTCTGCGGCAAGAACCCGAGGTTCTACGCGAAGCTGTTACTCACCGGCAACCGCGTCATTGTCTCCGGCAACCTTTTTGCCGGCCGCTCCTAGGAGTTCTGCTAGAAAATACTTGCTGGTGTTCAACTTCCTCCTCTTACCGGCCTGCGTTGATGGAGTGACTGTTGGTTGATTCAAATGGAGCACAAAAGTTCCTGGTTCCACAGGTAGCTTTTGGGTGGCACACTCTGACAGGTGATTAGCAATGCTGTTTTCCGCACGAGGGATGTGCTCTGTTTGCAATCCGTTAAAGTGTTCTTCCAATTTCCTCACTTCTTCCACGTATGTTTCCATCAACGGGCTCTGGTAATCTTTGTTCACTTGCTTCACAACAAGCTGCGAGTCATTGCGGACGATCAACTTTTTGATTCCAAGGTCCACTGCGATCCTAAGACCGGCAAGGAGTCCTTCGTACTCAGCAGTGTTGTTTGTAGCTTGCTCCCTAGGAAAGTGCATTTGAATCACATACTTGAGGTTTTCTCCGGTGGGTGCAACAAGCAGCACTCCGGCACCGGCGCCTTGCAGCGAGAAGGCACCGTCAAAGTACATGATCCATTATTTGGCTGTCTCTTTGCCGGAGAGAGCTGCTTCTTGAGCTTCTTCGTCTTGCGTTGGCGTCCATTCCGCAATGAACTCTGCCAAGGCTCTGCTCTGGATGGTTGAAGTACTTTCAAACTTAAGTGCAAAGCTTGACAATTCCAATGCCCACTCTACTATCCTGCCAGTTGCTTCTGGATTTCTCAAAATGCGTTGCAATGGAAAGCGAGTGACGACGGTGATCTCGTGTGCTTGGAAGTAGTGACGCAGCTTTCTCGAGGCCATAAGAAGGCCAAAAAGCAATTTCTGCACCCCCGAGTATCTTGACCTAGCCCCCTGCAGAAGGGAACTGACGAAATACACGGGTCGCTGCACCACCTTCTTCTTCGGCACTATTTGTTGATTATCTTCATTTGCTCGTGCTGTTTCTGGCTTGTCAGCACCAGGCTTTGCCGGAGAAGATTCCGGTTTGTCGCCAGATGGGCTTGCCGCGGCTGCTTCCTCATCATCGACTTCCCTCTGCGCCACTAATGCAGCACTAGCCACTTGATTTGTTGCCGCTACGTATAGCAGTAACGGCTTTTGCGGTCTAGGCGCAACTAGTGTTGGCGCGGAGGAGAGATATCTTTTCAAGTCCTGCAGCGCGGCCTCCGCTTCCGGAGTCCATTTCATCGGGCCTGCCTTTTTCAAAATCTTGAAAACGGAAGGGCGCGCTCGGCGGATCTTGAAATGAACCTACTCAAGGCAGCAACACAGCCGGCAAGACGCCGCACATCTTTGACACTTTTTGGTGCTTGAATCTGCTCAATCGTTTTGATCTTGTCGGGATTTGCTTCAATTCCTCGTTGAGATACAAAGAATCCGAGAAGCTTGCCGGATGGAACGCCAAACACACACTTCTCGGGATTGAGCTTTAGATTGATTTTGCGCAAGTTTGCAAATGTCTCTTCTAAATCTTGAATGAGGGTAGATTTGTCCTTGGTCTTGACCACTATATCGTCCATGTATGCTTCCACATTCCTGTGCAGCTGGGGCTCAAAACCAATCTGGACTGCTCTTACGAATGTCGAAGCAGCACTCTTTAATCCGAAAGGCATACGCACGAAGCAGTATGTGCCACATGGAGTAATGAATGTGGTTTTCTCCTCATCCTCCTTGGCCATGAATATTTGATGGTACCCAGAATATGCATCAAGGAAGGAGAGTAAATCACAGCTAGAAGTGGAGTCCACAATTTGATCGATGCGCGGCAAGGGGAAAGGATCCTTTGGACAAGCTTTGTTAATATCAGTGTAGTCAATACAAAGTCTCCATTTTCCATTTGCTTTGCGCACCACCATTGGATTTGCCAACCAAGTGGGATGTAGTACACCCCTGACTAAGCCTGCTGCTTCAAGTTTCTTGATTTCTTCGGCAATGAATTGTTGCCGCTCCAAAGCTTGCTTCCGGACTTTTTGCTTGACGGGCCGAGCGTGGGGACAGACGGCAAGGTGGTGCTCAATTACCTCCCTAGGAACACCGGGGATGTCAGACGGTCGCCAGGCGAACACATCGACATTCGCCCGCAGGAAGGTAATGAGCGCGCTTTCCTATTTGCTGTCAAGGGTGGCACTGATGGTGAAGGTACCGTCAGCGCCATCCTCCCTCGCCGGCACCTTCTTGGTTGCCGGTGCAGTGGCTCTGGGCTTCTTACCGGTAGAGTACTCTGGCAAGTCTTCGACGGGCGCGCAGCACTCCGAAGAGGTGCGCTTCCCGGAATCCTTGTCAGAGGTCTTGCCGGACTTTTTGTTTTCCTTCTTCTTGGCGGGAGCTGGCGCCTTGGCGGCTTCTGCTGCAACCGCATCTCTGTACATCTTGTCGACGCAAATAACCGCATCTTTCTTGTCGGAGTTGATGGAAATGACACCCATCGGCCCTGGCATCTTCAACGTGTTGTAAGCATAGTGAGATGCTGCCATGAATTTTGCCAAGGCTGGGCGGCCAAGAATTCCATTATATGGCAAGGGGATCTTGACAACGTCAAAGACAATCTTTTCTGTTATGTAGTTCAATTCCCCGCCAAACGTCACTGGCAATGTGATCTTTCCCTTGGGCAGGCTTCTTCCCGGGTTTACTCCTTGAAACGTGCCTGTCTTTTCAAGCTCTTCGTCGGGAATCTGCAGCCTCTTGATTACTTCTGGAGAAACCAAGTTTAAGCCGGCCCCACCGTCAACTAACATTTTCGTGACCTGGAGGTTGTGAATTGTTGTTGAAACCAACAACGGCAAACACCCGACCGCGGTTGTGCGATCAGGGTGGTCCTCGGCATCGAAAATGACAGGCGTGTGTGACCATTTGAGTGGCTTTTGAGAGCCCATTGCCGGTTCTGCCGCATTGACTTCACGTGCCCACTGCTTAAGTTGGCGGTGAGAGGAGTGCAAAGATGCGCCTCCATCAACACACATGGCCTCAGTTGCTTTGTGGAATTCCCGTTCACTGGACTCTCCGTCGTCCTCTTCTTCTTCACTTCCATCATCTTCACCCTTCTTTTCGCGGCCTCTAGCAGGCTTCTCTTTCTGCTGCTTGGCCTTGCCGCGACGGCCTCCTCGACCACCACGGCCCTTTTTGCTGGATCGACCGGCACCATCTTGACTCTTCTCCTTGTCACGTTTTTCATACTCAGCCTTTTGTTTCTCAACAAGGTACTCGACTTGTCGGCACTCCTGGAGGTCATGGCCCTTGGTGCGGTGAATCTTGCAGTATGGCCCATCAGATTTGCCGGCCTTCTCGTTTGCCACCGCCTCTTGGCAAGCGGCGCATACAATAGCCTCCTTGCCGGAGTTCTCAGTCTTGGTTTTCTTGGCGGACTTAGAGTTGCCGGAGCCCTCGACGGCCATAACAGTTTTTCCTTTGCGCTTCCTGTTGCACTTTCGGCCCTTCTTCCTCGGGGTGGCTGCGTCGTCGTCCTCGGAATCCACCTTGGCACCAGCGTGTTCCCCGGGAAGCCTTCTTCCTTCCTCAGCACGCGCGCATTTATTCGCTAACGTATAGAGCTCGTTGACAGTTTTGGGCAGCTTGACGTTCATCTTCTCCCGCATCTTCCGATTGCGCACATTCGTGTGAAAGGTGGCAATGACGGCTGCGAGGTGCACATCTGGAATGTTATGGTGCACACGGCTGAACCTCTGGATGTACTTGCACAAAGTTTCTCCATCTCTTTGCGGAATCACTTGCAGGTCGCTGGGTTGTCCAGGGGCCTTGTGGCCACCGGTAAAGGCTCCAACAAACTCATTACAGAGATCTGCCCATGAAGAAATGGAGTTCTCCGGCAAGTTCATCAGCCAAGATCTCACGTTGGGCTTTAGCACCAACGAAAAGTAGTTGGCGAGGATTTTCTCATCTCTTCCTCCGGCAGCTTGCACGACAATCGTGTAGATGCCCAGAAATTCTGCCGGGTTCAGCTTGCCATCGTATTTCTCTGGTACTTCTGGCTTGAAGGCCCGGATAGACGGCCATCGGACTTGCCGCAGCTCACGGGTGAAGGCAGGACACCCAACCTCGTAAGGTAGATATCCGCCAACCCTGGCGCAGGCTCGTCAATGATGGGGCCGTTGCGCGCGTCAGATTGGCGGCGCGCCTCCCGGCGCTGTTCGATGGTGGTGCGGGCATCTTCTACCCGCCTGTATCGCAGCACTTGCCGCTGGTCTTGCCGCGCTCGCGGATCTGAAGAGGCCATCGGCATCTCGTCAGGCTCAAAAGATTGTTGAGCTTGCCGCGGCTATTGGCGTTGCTGCTGTTGAGACTGTTGCCGCTGAGGTGATTGCACCGTTAGCGCAGCACCGTCAACGCAGCCACCAGTTGGAGCCACTGGTGCTGTTTGCGGATGCCGTGAGGGCTCCGCTTGCTGCGATTTGCTGGCCTCAGCAAACCAAATCAAGCTTTGGATGGTGGCTCTCCACTCATCCATCTTCTCTGCCGCTGGAGGGAAATTTAGCAGCATCTGGGCTCGCGCCATTGCTTCCGCTGCTGTGGCTGGCATGGCCAGAAGCGAAGAACGTGACGTCACTCTACTCCTGGCAGAGCTAGTCCGAGCGCCGTTGTGGTCTTGCTACCGCGGCACATGATCAGCAGCTGGTCGTTGTGGCGGAGGCGGTGCCTGAGGATCTGGGATTTGATCAATAGGAGTCTTGCCGTGAGGCCGCCGTTGCCCGGAGTCGTTGATGCCGCTCGGAGCCGTACCGCGCTCATTGTGCGAGGGGCACGGCGTCTGTCCTGAAGTAGCATCCTTGGATGTCGCCGCGGCGGGATCTTGGCTCGCGCCGGTCCGGGCATTGCTGCTCCGGTGGCTGCGTTCGTCTGCGCGGCGAGGAGGAGGAGGAGGAGGTCGTCCGTCCGCTCCGCCCGCGCCGTCTCGGCTTCGCTCGCCAGAGGGTCGAGGAAGTCGACCGCCTCCAGCGCGCTCGTCTCCCGCACCGACCATGGTGGGCATGGCGACCGCGCCGCCTGCGCTGGTCGTGCCAACAGCGGTATCCGCACCGCCCGCATTGGCCGCGCCGCCTGAGGATACGTGCGAAGGGGCCATCATCGTGATGCCCTTCTTCTTGGGGGCCATCGATGACGAGGAGGACGATGATAAAGTTGATGAAGATGACGCGCAATCCACTGATTCAGGTTCGCGCAAGCGACCCCCCCTACCTGGCATGCCAAAGATGTCGTGGGTACGACCATCTATGGGACCATCCAGCCCCTTCATGGTTCGGCAGGGGAGGTCAACATGCACAAAGAGCAGAATCAATGGAAGGCGCAATGGATTTACCCAGGTTCAGGCCGCTGAGATGCGTAAAACCCTACTCCTGCTTTTGGTGTATTGGTTATATGAGAGCACAAGTACAAGGAGCGCTTCTCCCGGCAAGGTGTGGGGAGAGCAGCTATGCGAGATGTGCAGGTGTTTGAAAAAGGGTCTGAATCCCTTTAACTGTTGCCTTGGCCCTCCTTTTATAGCTCAAGGGGTTACCACAGTGGCAAAATAGTAATTACATAGTGATTAGATAGCAAACAGTGCTATCATACCTAACTCTGCCAGTTTAGGACAAAGGCATTAAATGCACCGTTAGGTGTCATGTTGGGAGGCAGCCCCGGCAAGGTTCCTGCACCGCTCGCCCAGCTACCTCGTATTATTCTGACACGCCTCCTGGACGGGTGTCATTAAAGGCAAATCTTCTCCCTACGTGCTGACACGTGCCCGACAAACCTCACCAACCAGCCTGCGCGGTCGACACCTCACTGATCAGTGACCAGCTGCCCGGTGAGGTGGAGCACTGACGAGCTGGTGAAGGTTTGCCGGCGCAGAGCTTGGCGGGTCATCATCTTGCCGGTTCGGCCTTGCCGGCAAGAAACATCTTCATCTTCGGTACTGGTTGAGTGCTTGTTGGTGTTGTGTCTTGAGCTTCTCTCCAGTAGCTTCTGCAATTGGGCCTTAAATCTTGGTCTTGGCGGTTCCCAACAAGCCTCGGCCAGCAAGGAGGCTGCTACCGTCTGTGAATAAGTCAGGGTATAAAATACCCGTGTTTTATACACCGATAGGTTGTCTCCCAACAAGCGCTTTTCTTTAATGCCTTTTAGCTAGGCATGATGATTTCAATGATGCTCGCATAAAAGTAAAGAATTGAAACACAAAGAGATCATCATGAAGCATATGACTAGCACATTTAAGCCTAACCCACTTCCTATGCATAGGGATTTTGTGAGCAAATAATTTATGTGAGCAAGAATCAACTAGCATAGGAAGGCAAAACAAGTATAACTTCAAAACTTTCAACACATAGAGGAAACTTGATATTATTGCAACGCCTACAAGCATATGATCCTCTCTCATAATAATTTTCAGTAGCATCATGAATGAATTCAATAATATAACTATCACATAAAGCATTCTTTTCATGATACATAAGCATAGATTTTTTATTACTCTCCACATAAGCAAATTTCTTCTCATTCATCATAGTGGGAGCAAACTCAACAAAATAACTATCATGAGATACTTGATTGGCATAATCCAATTGAAAATTAAAATCATGATGACAAGTTTCATATTAATCATTATTCGTTATAGCATACATGTCATCACAATAATCATCATAGATAGGAGGCATGCAATCATCATAATAAATTTTCTCATCAAAACTTGGGGGACTAAAAATATCATCTTCATCAAACATAGCATCCCCAAGCTTGTGGCTTTGCATATCATTAGCATCATGGATACTCATAGAATTCATACTAACAACATTGCAATCATGCTCATCATTCAAAGATTTTATGCCAAACATTTTATTGAATTGTTCTTCTATCAATTGAGCACAATTTTCCGCTCCATCATTTTCAAGAAAGACATTATAAAGATGAATAATATGAGGTAACCTCAATTCCATATTTTTTTTGTAGTTTTCTTTTATAAACCAAACTAGTGATAAAACAAGAAACTAAAAGATTCGATTGCAAGATCTAAAGATATACCTTCAAGCAGTCACCTCCCCGGCAACGGCGCCAGAAAAGAGCTTGATGTCTACTACACAACTTATTCTTGTAGACTCGTGTTGGGCCTCCAAGCGCAGAGTTTTGTAGGACAGTAGCAATTTTCCCTCAAGTGGATGACCTAAGGTTTATCAATCCGTGGGAGGAGTAGGATGAAGATGGTATCTCTCAAACAACCCTGCAACCAAATACAAGAAATCTCTTGTGTCCCCAACACACCCAATACAATGGCAAATTGTATGGGTGCACTAGTTCGGTGAAGAGATGGTGATACAAGTGTAGTATGGATAGTAGATATAGGTTTTTGTAATCTGAAAAATAAAAAACAGCAAGGTAGCAATTGATAAAATGGAGCACAAACGGTATTGCAATGCTTGAAAACAAGGCCTAGGGTTCATACTTTCACTAGTGCAATCTCTCAACAATGCTAACATAATTGGATCATATAATAATCCCTCAACGTGCGACAAAGAATCACTCCAAAGTTCCTATTAGCAGAGAACATAAGATATAAATTGTTGTAGGGTATGAAACCACCTCAAAGTTATCCTTTCCGATCAATCTATTGAGCCATCCCTATAAGTGTCACAAACAGCCCTAGAGTTCGTACTAAAATAACACCATATGATACACATCAACCAACTCTAATGTCACCTAGATACTCCAATGTCACCACAAGTATCCGTGAGTTGATTATTCAATATGCATCAAACAACTTGAGATTCATAATATTCAATCCACACAAAGAACTTCAAAGAGTGCCCCAAGATTTCTACCGGAGAAAGTAGGATGAAAACATGCATCAACCCCTATGCATAGATTACCCGAATGTCACCTCGGGAATCCGCGAGTTGAGTGCCAAAACATACATCAAGTGAATCAATATAATACCCCATTGTCACCACAGGTATTCATATGCAAGACATACATCAAGTGTTCTCAAATCCATAAAAGTATTCAATCCGATAATAGTGTGTCAGGACCCCGATCCTAAGTCACACCGGTCTAGCATGTAACACATCATATCACTTTGCGGCCTCACGCACGGTAACCCACGGCTGCCGCCTTTACCTGGGCCGGGACCGTTTGCGTCTTTTGGCTCACGTATATGATTGTGTCTCTAGCATCCATGTGACAGAGAACCCGGGCCGACATGACTAGTCGTAAACTAAGGTGGCACAAACTTAAAGGGACAGGCATACATGACCCAACAATTCACGTGTCGGTCAGCAGCGAGTGTAACCGAGTCGTAGCAAGCTACAAGGACTCCACTAAAACACCGCGTGACATTTTCCCGTAGGGACAGACACAGGAGCAAAGAAGGACACATGCCGGTCAATCCATGTGTTCCGGTGGAAGCACTAGGAGGCATTTCCCCATAAGGAAGGCTACCAAGAATAAACAACTAGGTGTCAGATCCCACACATACCAGTGCATTTCAAACATACACACAATATGCACGATATGTGTAAATACAACATGGCATCACAGCATAACTCTATGACTCAAAGTATTTATTTAAAAGGGCTCCGAGGAGCCTTGCATAGCATGATATTACAAACATGGGTCTCATGACCCAACATTCAAGTCATACAAGCAACAAGCGGAAGCATAACCTGTCTGAGTACAGACAGCTGAAAAGAAAGAAGGCTAGAAAGCCTGTCTATCTACAAGACCCTCCAGAGGAGCCAGACCTCTGTCTGGGATTCCCAAGCTACTCAGTCAACATCGAACTCGTCGTTGAAAGCACTAGT
This sequence comes from Elymus sibiricus, assembly GCA_039707655.1. Lineage (NCBI taxonomy): Eukaryota > Viridiplantae > Streptophyta > Magnoliopsida > Poales > Poaceae > Elymus > Elymus sibiricus. The sequence goes on along the minus strand of CM077676.1, from coordinate 191,087,833 downwards.
GAGACTAACGTCTCCTCTACAAAACACAAATTAAGCAAACGTGAGTACAAATATACTCAGCAAGACTTACATCAGAACTAACTACATATGCATCAGTATCAACAAAGGGGGTCGTGGGGTTAAACTGCAGCAAGCCAGCTTTGACTCAGTGGCTATCATGTTCTACGACTACCAGTATTTTCTTGAGGTGAGAGATCGCACACGAGTCCACATATTCACCATAACAATACACCACTATGGATCCGCTCCCGTCTCCCTACGAGAAGGCCATCCATAGAACTCACACTTATCTTGCGCATTTTAGAGTATCCACTTACACTTGTCTATGAACAACGTAAGCTTTCCAAGTAGTCCATATCCGCGGACGCGGCTATTCGAATAGATCATTAACCCTGCAGGGGTGTACTTCTTCACACACGCTTTCCCCACTTACCGCCATGTACACGTCATGTATCTCGGCAACCTTCAAGCGGAAGCCTGGCGAGGGTGTCGGCCACGACCTGACTAACCACACAAGTCTCTAGTCTAGGTTTATCGCCTATTTGAGTCCACTCCGCAAGGAAGTCCGGCCGAAGTTTCCAGTACGGCCCCAAACGATGAGTGCAGGGTTCCCAAGAGCACCATTCGGGTGTCACTTGGTACACCGTGCCTCGGTGTCTCTACCGCAACATAGCCCACCCCTAGGGTCAGTGCTACGCACGGCCACCAACACATATCCTACAGACACGAGAAACTAGTTGCAACTCCTGGACAGAGATCAAGGCGATTAATAAGTCGAGAGAGCTTGGAGCGCCCGGAGCCCAATGTGTGGTAGTAACTGTCTTGGATCACAAACACGGAACTCAGTTCCTGAGGACGGTCCCAATGAGACAACCCGCCATGTACTCCTACATGGCCTCTCATCGCTACCCTTACCAAATCGTGTTCACACACTTAGCTCTAAAACAGTAGGACATGTACACCGCCATTCCAATCCATCCCAGATGAATCAGACCTGACACAACTCTAAGCATAGCAGGCATAATAAGCAAGCATGAATGAGTAGGCACATCATGGTTCAAACAACTCCTACTCATGCTAGTGGGTTTCAACTATTTACTGTGGCAAAGACAGGTCATGCAGAGGAATGGGTTCAACTACCGCAACATGTAACAGTTGAATCGTTGTTGTCCTAATGCAGTAAAAGAGAGCAAGAGTGAGAGAGTGGGATTGTATCGGAATGCTCAATGGGGGTTTGCTTGCCTGGCACTTCTGAAGATAGTATAGCTCTTCGTCAGTGTCAACGATCACATCATCGGAACAACGTCTACTTAGGGAGAACAAACACCGGTAGCATAAAAAGGGAACCACAATCAATGCCATGCACATCCAAATGAATGACTTGTCATATTAAGGTACTGAATTGACCTAGTGCAATGGTTAGCCATATTACTTGAAGTGGAATTCAAACAAGATCGAATTCCAACTCCAAATGTTATTTCATAAATTGCCCTAATCATCAATTGTCCTATTCAGTGAGGTTAACTTGTTCAGACATGCATGAAAGTGGCATAAACAAATTCTTTGGATTTTTCTGATAATTTTTCATACATAAATTATTTCATTCTGAGCTACGGTTAAATTTCTATGAATTTTAGAAGTTTTAACTATTTTCTGGAATTTCCTGGATTATTTTTAATCTAGAAAATCATTAATGACGTCAGCATGACGACAGCATGACATCAGCAGGTCAACCGAGCTGACAAGGGTCAAACCTGACGCGTGGGTCCCATGTGTCATTGACTTAGTCAGTTAACTGGATTTAATTAACCTAAACTTGTAATTTGCCAGGGGTTTAATTACCGTGCGGGGCCCACTGTCATTGGCTGTGGTGGTGGTTTAGCATGGGGATTAGGCCCTAATTACAGGGCCACGTCAGCCGGTCGGAACCTCGCCGCCGGCATCGACTCCGGTGACCCATTTTTAGGTTGAACCTATTTGGATTATTTTGGTGCTAGGGTTTGGTCATCCCCAATTCAAATTAATTTGAATTTTAACATGATGCATGGATGTTGATGCAACTATTTACAAATAAATTCTAGGGCTGTGACATAGTGAAACCTCAAAGGTAAAACTCAATTCATCACAACAAGATAGAGAGGGGGAAACACCATATGATCCAACTATATTAACAAAGCTCGCGATACATCAAGAAAATGCCAAATCAAGAACACGAGAGAGAGAGATCAAACACATAGCTACTAGTACATACCCTCAGCCCCGAGGGTGAACTACTCCCTCCTCGTCATGGAGACCACTGAGATGATGAAGATGGCCTCTGGTGATGATTTTCCCCCTCCGGCAGGGTGCCGGAAAAGGGCTCTAGATGGGATCTCCTTGGTACAAAGGCTTGCGGCTGCGTAAAAACTCATCTAGGTTAACTTTCGGGGGTTTCTGAATATATAGGATTTTTCAGCGTTGGAATCACGCAAAGAGGTGCCACAGGGGGCCCATGAGGCACCAGGGCGCGCCTGGGGGTGGCACGCCCTGGTGGCTTGTGGGGCCCCTGTGGGTCTTCTGCTGCTCCCCCGAAGCTTCCTGGGTCTGTTTCCTTCTAGAAAAAATCGTCAAAAAGTTTCGCTGTATTTGGACTTCATTTGATATAGATTTTCTGGAAAACCAAAAACAAGCAGAAAACAACAACTGGCACTGGGCACTAGGTCAATATGTTAGTCCATAAAAATCATATAAAAGTGCACCAAAATCATACAAAACTATAATAAACATGGCATGAATACTTCATAAATTATAGATACGTTGGAGACGTATCACCTCCCCTGGGGCAAACCCTAGCGCCATTCCCTCTCCCCCCTCGCGCCGCTTTCTTCCTCGCACAGCGCTCGCCCGCCTCTGCCGTCGCCGTGCCGCCATCGTTAGCATGGCCACGGGCCGCTTCCCGCCACGACGACATGTCCATGAGGACCGCCGTCGTTGTCCTCATCACCTGTGCCACCGGACCGAGGCCGAGGAGCACCACCATCGACGCCCGTGACCATCCTGTCTTCGGCCTCCGCTGCAACGCCACCATCGATTCGCCGCCCCCTGCGCTCCCTCGCACCCACCGAGCCTTCCATGTGCTCTGATGTGAGCTTCCCTCTGCTTCCCCTCTTGCCGTTTGCTCATTGTCGTCGTCTGTCGCCATCCACACGAGCTCCGAGCTCCGGCCGCCGCCATGGCCGACGAGCTCCACGCTCCCGAACCCCCTCTGCTCGAACACGATGCACCAACGCGTTCCTGAAGCCCCGTAGGTGCCGCCGGTGCCCTTAGTTCGCCCGTTCGCTTCGCGCAGCGGCGTTTCCGTCGGAGCCCGAGCGCCACCGCCGCTCCCCGTCATTACTCCGGCCACCTCTGGCCACCCCAGCTGTCGTTGCTTGCTCCTTTGGATGCGCCTCGTCGCGACGGTTGTGGCGCCCCGCCTGATTACCACTGTAGCCAGACGGTTGCCGCACACACCAGCCCAGGAAATCACTCTGGTGTGCGCTTTCACAACAAGTATCATGAACAAAGGAATTTCTATTAATGGATATATAAGTCTTACATGATATTTTACAAGGGTGATGGCAGCGGAAAAGCTCTATCTAAGGCAGCATGGTCTTGGTGCGGCTCTAATCCACAGGGATCTGACTGGGTTACTCTTCTAGCCCGCGAACATTCCAGCTCCTCGCTAGTGGACGTTGGATCCTTAGGTGAACCTGGCCACATTGAAGGCTGCTGAGTACTTTTGAATGTACTCGCAAGCAAACCAAACCAACATATACACCAAGCAAAGCAATCCATGGCATTCAAGCATGCACTTGTTATTAGAGCAACATTAATTATCATGGCATAGCATACTTATATAGCAATGTTAATTATCATGTCATAACAGGATTATCTAGCATGATAACTACTAAAGTAAAGTAAAGCATATCAAGTAAATAATCCATACACTGAATATGCTCACGATCCAAATTCGATCCAAACTTTGCGGTCATCCGACCGCTCATCTCATAGCCATCGCATGGCTAGCATTCATACCCCTGACATCATCTGATGTCCATGCATTTGTACTGCAAGGCTGACAAACCTTACCTTACTCTGGTTCATTCATAGCAATAACATTATATAGTTTGTTCCTCCAGACTCGACACGGACCAAATAGTGTGACCTAGTCCGAACTGTGTCCCATGACCGAGGACGTGGCTATTGCAATAGATTTACCCTCTACAGAGGTTGCGCACTTTACCCACACTATGGAGCTCCCGGCCTCGTACTTTAGTACATGTTCCCATTCGGGTGGACTGGTGCTGCTCCAACAAAACTTGTCTATGGCCCAACACTCTTACGGCCCCACCGACAATCATACCCCTTCAGATCCTGTCCTGGTGGCCCGTGTGTCACTCCTGACACCCGCCACCGTCGTGGCCAAACAAAACTGTCCCAAAAAGGGACGCCGGCAAATAACTTAACTAGGCTCACAATGTTATCTCCGCCTACCGGGCCAGGGTAGCACGCACGCATAACCTTCCCTCTTTGGTGGTACCGGTAAAAGGCAAGACAATAGACCAAGTGAAGGCCTCCCCATCCAGGCAAGTGTGGTTGCACTGATGAGCTCGATTCGGTGGCACTATGACTCGATCCAGCCGACGGAGGAGGTTATCATTATTACATCACATTTCTTAACATTGCGATAACAATTATAATGCACAATGAAGACATAACAACCTATCTCCATATTGTCACCTACGAGTCACTAGTGCGATAATATGATGAATATTAGCAAGTATTGCAAACAGTAATACAAACTATCAGGGGTTTAATTATTTCTAGCCCGACCATATTCATTAATTAAACATGCAAGAATAACATAGGGCAATGCTTTAGGGCATATATCAGATGGTCGGCTTGCCTGGGGGTCGATGGATTCACCAGAGAGAAGTGCGATCATCTCGTGGAAGAATTTGCCGGAAAAGTTTCTCTCTCTAACGGGCTGAATGTAGGGTAGGGGCAAAATGGTCATTTTCAGAATGTGTTAACATTGTAAAAATGATACCATCGGAACGGGCTCGACGAATAGAGAACGTGGGCTTTTGAATCACCTGAATCGGAGTTACGGTTGCTAAGATATGGCCGTTCGTTCGTTAAGCAGAAAAGCAGACAGAATAGTGTCCACTTTAGTCCTTAACGGGTGAACGTCCATAATTTAGATCTTTCGGTGGCTGGGCTGAAATTGAAAGCATATTACTGGGAATACGCTTTCAGTAAAGAGAAAGCGCACTCTGCGCTGAAGTTGCTGTGGATTACGCCTTGCTTAGGAGAAAACGTATTTCGGAAAAAACGTGTGCACTTAAACGGTGCGGGCCCGGCCTCTGGGTCGCTTATAGCTGGGCCCCACCACATCTCCTCTCTCTCTCCTTGTGGTCATCCCCTTCCTCCCGACGCGGGCACAGGAGGGCCTCGACCTCCGGCGGGGCAGTGGCCTGGCGATGCGGGCGGGACCGCCGCTGGGCTCATCGGAGCAGGGGCGTAGTGCCGCGCCCTAGGGTGGCTGCGGGCTCGCCCGAGGCGGCCAACCGTGCCCTCGCCGCTGGCAGAGCCGCGGCGGCCGAAGGACTGCGAGAGTGGCGCCAGCAACATTCCTCCGGTGGAGATGGGAACGGCGGCGGACTCGGAGTGGAGGTGGGGGTCTCCTAAGGTGGTCTAGGGGAAGGGAGGAGGAGCGGGCTGCTCGAATTTGAGCAGGCACCGACAACGGCAATGGTCACCGTGGGAAGAGAGGAGGGCTCTGGGGCTTGAGGGGGAGAGGCTGGGAGGGTTGCTGGAGGTTGAGAGGGCTCGGGGACGCACTTATATAGCCGCGGAGCTCGCTCTGGACGACGGCCGAAGCTCCTAGGCTCAGGGCGATGTGGCAGCGTCCGAACGGAGAATCAACGTCGGCATAGCCGGCCAACGACTAGGGGACGAGGGGGAGAGATGACCAGACGACGTAAACGAGCGGTGGGGAGCTCGCCGTTGCTCCTGGACGAGCTGGAGCTGGCCGGAAGTGATCTCCCGTAGAGTCCAATGCACAGAACACCGGCTTGGCCTGCTCTGTACGTGGTCACCACGTGGACATGACACAACCGTGCCCTGCTCGAAGCCAAATTGTGTCCGGGGTGTTCTACAATCCTCCAGTAGGTGACGTGTGTGGTTGAAATGCAATGGGCGGCTGGGAGGTGATCGTTTCATCCAGAAATCAGTTCTGGTCAGAAACTTGCATGTATTCTTGTGGAGAAACTGTTGAAGGTATTGAGCTGGTTTTTGGCGTGTGGCTATGATCTACCAAGGTGAATGCCCTTGTAAAATTTGAGGCCATTCGGATAAGAACTGAGGGTACTTCCTTCACAAATTGGAAATCTGGACAGAAACTTGAGAAAATTGCTAGGGAATATTGGATGAATGGTTTGAGCTGATTTTTGGTTTACATGAGTGATTTATCAAGGTTAACCACCCTGCAAAATTTCAGCTCAACTGGATCCAGGGTTCAGGCACTTCCTTTGCAAATTGCCCAACTGGACATAATTTGCAAATGGATGCTTTACTCAAAATTTGAACTATGGAATTTGGGTTCTTGATGGAAATGGTGAATATATGGATAGGAGAAGCTCCACAAATTATCTGGGATTTTTCCTGGCTACCAAAATGGTAGTTCCTTTGGAAAGTGCCCAAAATGCAATATTGGCTTTAAATAGGAAAATGCAGTTTCCCCTATTTAATTATGGCCAATATTTTTATGGGAGATCAATATGATCACAAAGAATATCTCCACAAGTTTTCATGAACTTTGGAGATGGATAGATATTTTCATGGATTTAATTCCTTCTTAAGGCAGAAAAAGGAATTAATTTTAAATGAAAAATATTGCAAATGACTTGGCAATATTTTTGCACATCCAGGGTCAAAATATATAGGAGAGTTGCTGGGAAAAGTTTGGGTGGCAATAGATCAAAGGAAATTGGGGTTCCTTTGTAACGGAAGGAATTAGGGTTTCCCTTCCGATAACTCGGAAGGTAGGGTTTCGGCGGCAAAATCCTGAGGATATACCTTGGCTGGCAATGTTGGTCTGGAAAGAATATCTAGTTGGATAGGAAAGGCAAGGCTAAATGACCATCTTTGCATACCCAAGAGCGAGAGAAAATCCAATAACACCAAAAAAAGACGGGAGTCAAATCCCGCGAAGGAGAAATCGGAGAGCGAAAACCAGGGTGTCACAAACGTACCCCCCTTAAGAAAATCTCGTCCTCGAGATTTCCGGGCTTACCTCCCGGCAAAGGGGGACACATACCTGTGTGACTTGGATCCATCAGCTGTCTCTTGTCTTCGTTGATTCACTGGCCTTTTAACTGCCTCTTCTGAGGGCTCAGGTGTTGTCTCTTCACACAGCTACCTTGAATCCTTCTCTTTCCTGTCAGGTGTACCTTTTGTCCTAGTGTTCTGTGTCTAGGGTTGGTGGGTAGCGGGTAGTATCGACAAATAGTTTGATTTCCATGACCTGAAGCTAGCTGCTTCGTCCAGAGGTCTGGGTTGACACGGGATGTATCATAACAAGTGATTCCCCATATACCATATTTCTGTTTTACTTTCGGGACTGACTGATTATTTCTGTATCACCTTGATTCCATATAGACAGTCGAACTCTGTCGATCGCTGAGGCAGCTGTGTCATATATATCCTTTGCAGTCCTTGCTATGATCACTGAGCTGAACATAGTTTGGCTATCATTTTGGGTAACTTCCGGAGCATAGCCTCTTATCTTGGTTGATGGCCCATATTTATGATGAGTATGACATGCTGGCTGCTTTGTTGTGGCCGCATATATAAGAGTCTGATAAGGATTGGTAGTATCACTCTGTTTGTGAAGTTTCTTTTTATTGACCGTTGCGGAGACTGTTCACCCAAAACTTCTTGGTTCTTGCGGGTTCCTTTTGGGGCCCTGTCATGACCTGCCAACACGGCTCCTCGGTTGTATTATAACTTACTCTTGCATATCTCATAGGGATTGCTGCGTTCATATCCTTCTTTGAAGTATGGGTCCAATGTTTCTCTGAACACAGTCATTCCCGTGTACGAGTGGCTCGCATGAACTGATCAAATAGACTGCATGCTCACAACATATGCAAGTGTAGGATAAATCCTCTCATAACCACTGAGCTCTGAAGCAAACGTGTGTCTGGGCTAGTTTGTGCTTCTGACAAGATTGTTGTGGCCATGACGGCATGCTGAAGAAGGCTGAATACCTTACGCTCGAAGCTTTTGCCAGGGTAGTGTGCCGAAGAAGGCTGGGTATCGTACCTCAGAAGTTTCCCCTCAGGTTGCTTACTGGGGAAGGTCAAGTGCCATATGTTGGAAGCTTTCCGCGGTAGCGGGCTGAGGGAGATTGGAGTGCCATACCCCGGAAGATTTCTTCCCCTAGTGGCGTAACAAGGAAGATTGGGGAGTCTTGCGTCGTAAGCTCTTCTCGATAGCTTGTGGAGGAAGGCTGGGTTCCTTATACCAGAAGCCTTGCACTGTGACATGCAGTCGGGTCTATGGCCGATTCTGGCTTTCTTCTGAGGTATCCGGAATTTGCCCATAGTGGAGCCATAACTTGGTGTAGGCCATATCTTGACTGAAGATATTCCGTTATTCATGCACACCACTTGTCCTTCCGCTAGTCCGATCATTGCTACTGTAAAGGTTGCACAACTGATGCAGACTTCATGTTGATAATTAATCCGGGATACCAGATGTTGCCGGTAGTAAGCAGTTGGTGAATAATTCCATTCGGTGTAGCTGAACTTCTAGGCATTTAAAATCTTCATTGATTTCAGATAGCCGTGGACTTATCCATATGTCTCGCAACCCTTGTTCACAGTGCCCAGAAAATTTTGTATATGCACCGGTAAATTTCCAAAGTATACTTTGAAATTGTATCAACATACCAGAGTTTTATTGTTTCTCTCGGCACATTCACATTCTTGAAATATGTCTTCTGTGGGTAGTAAAAGATTCTTGAGTCCATTAGGAAAAGACCCAAGGTTCACCCCGCTGACTGAAATAAACCTTGTGTCGAGGACGGAATTATTTGCTCTTGCTGGTGTCCATTCCCGGTAGCTCATCTGACCGTTCCTTTGGTGTGATCAATTCTGCGGCAAACTCTCTTAGGTATATTCTGGCCTTGTCGGTTGCACTCAGATTCTGCTTCTGACCTGTTCTTCATTTGGCAGATCCCGTGTTGGTGTTCTGAATATCAGGCAGTTGACTTGGCTCTTGCGAAATTTGAATTATTGGGTATTATCCAAGTTGTATGCTGGTCTTCTTTGGCAGTTCTTGCGGATGGATCCAGTCGGAGCGACGGAATGGAATCGGCAAAAGAAGCAAGAACCGCGAAAAAGCAAATAAAGCTCAAATTTTGCGGACCTTACACACGTGGCCATAGATTCACTAGTATAACTATTATAGCACACTCGATGCACCTCTAAGGTAGAAGCAAACCACACAATGCTCCTGGTAGAAATTGGTGTCAAGCTCCTACTACTTCCTTAGGGAACATCAAACTCGACGCATGACCATAGCCAAAGTGGCTTAGTCAATGATCCTAGGGTTGTCGGGGAAAGATGGAATTTATGGGTGTTCCCCCAAAGGAAACTGGATTTAAGAAGAGAAATGCCATGGTTAGCAAGCAAGGTAGGGATATCTGGTTTACCTAGGGGTTGAGGGCTCACGGGTCAATGCCTGGTGCGGACATTTCACACCGGAGGTAAAGGCCACGAGAGTTTGGTCTGATGGAGCCAAAAACCTATGAGATTTCCTTATGATCAATAGTAGCCATGCCTGTTTGGCAAAGATGGCTGAAATCCATCTGGGCTTTCTACCGATCAAGAGGCAATGAAGTCTGGCTAGGGTAACCTACAGTCAGCCTGGCAGCTCTGATACCATCCGTTGTGGTGCCCCGCCTGATTACCACTGTAGCCAGACTGTCGCCGCACACACCAGCCCAGGAAATCACTCTGGCGTGCGCTTTTACAACAAGTATCATGAACACATGCATTTCTATTAATGGATATATAAGTCTTACATGATATTTTTACAAGGGTGATGGCAGCGGAAAAGCTCTATCTAAGGCAGCATGGTCTTGGTGCGGCTCCAATCCACAGGGATCTGACTGGGTTACTCTTCTAGCCCACGAACATTCCAGCTCCTCGCTAGTGGACGTTGGATCCTTAGGTGAACCTGGCCACATTGAAGGCCGCTGAGTACTTTTGAATGTACTCGCAAGCAAACCAAATCAACATATACACCAAGTAAAGCAATCCATGGCATTCAAGCATGCACTTGTTATTAGAGCAACATTAATTATCATGGCATAGCATACTTATCTAGCAATGTTAATTATCATGTCATAACTGGATTATCCAGCATGATAACTACTAAAGTAAAGCATATCAAGTAAATAATCCATACTCCGAATATGCTCACGATCCAAATCCGATCCAAACTTTGTGGTCATCCGACTGCTCATCTCATAGCCATCGCATGGCTAGCATTCATACCCCTGACATCATCTGATGTCCATGCATCTGTACTGCAAGGCTGACAAACCTTACCTTACTCTGGTTCATTCATAGCAATAACATTATATAGTTTGTTCCTCCAGACTCGACACAGACCAAATAGTGTGACCTAGTACGAACTGTGTCCCATGACCGAGGACGCGGCTATTCGAATAGATTTACCCTCTGCAGAGGTTGCGCACTTTACCCACACTATGGAGCTCCCGGCCTCATACTTTAGTACATGTTCCCATTTGGGTGGACCGGTGCTGCTCCAACAAAACTTGTCTATTGCCCTGCACTCTTACGGCCCCACCGACAATCATACCCCTTCGGATCCTGTCCTGGGTGGCCCCTGTGTCACTCCTGACACCTGCCACCGTCGTGGCCAAACAAAACTGTCCCAAACGGGGACGCCGGCAAATAACTTAACTGGGCTCACAAGGTTATCGCCGCCTACCGGGCCAGGGTAGCACGCATACATGACCTTCCCTCTTTGGTGGTACCGGTAAAAGGCAAGACAATAGACCAAGTTAAGGCCTCCCCATCCAGGCAAGTGTGGTTGTACTGATGAGCTCGATTCGGTGGCACTATGACTCGATCCAGCCGACGGAGGAGGTTGTCATTATTACATCACATTTCTTAAAATTGCAATAACAATGATAATGCACAATGAAGACATAACAACCTATCTCCATATTGTCACCTACGAGTCACTAGTGCGATAATATGATGAATATTAGCAAGTATTGCAAACAGTAATACAAACTATCAGGGGTTTAATTATTTCTAGTCCGACCATATTCATTAATTAAACATGCAAGAATAACACAGGGCAATGCTTTAGGGCATATATCAGATGGTCGTCTTGCCTGGGGGTCGATGGATTCACCAGAGAGAACTGCGATCATCTCATGGAATAATTTGCTGGAAAAGTTTCTCTCTCGAACGGGCTGAATGTAGGGCAGGGGCAAAATGGTCATTTTTAGAATGTGTTAACATTGTGAAAATGATACCATCGGAACGGGATCGATGAATAGAGAACGTGGGCCTTTGAATCACCTGAATCGGAGTTACGGTTGCTGAGATATGGCCGTTCGTTCGTTAAGCAGAAAAGCAGACAGAATAGTGTCCACTTTAGTCCTTAACGGGTGAATGTCCATAATTTAGATCTTTCGGTGGCTGGGCTGAAATTGAAAGTGTATTATTGGGAATACGCTTTCAGTAAAGAGAAAGCGCACTCTGCGTTGAAGTTGCTGTGGATTACGCCTTGCTTAGGAGAAAACGTATTTTGGAAAATACGTGTCCACTTAAACGGTGCGGGCCCGGCCTCTGGGTCGCTTACAGCTGGGCCCCACCACATCTCCTCTCTCTCTCCTCGTGGTCATCCCCTTCCTCCCGTCGCAGGCACAGGAGGGCGTCAGCCTCCGGCGGGGTAGTGGCCTGGCGATGCGGGCGGGACCGCCGCTGGGCTCACTGGAGCAGGGGCGTAGTGCCGCGCCCTAGGGTGGCTGCGGGCTCTCCCGGGGCGGCCAACTCCACCCTCGCCGCTGGCAGAGCCGCGGCGGCCGAAGGACTACAGGAGCCGCGCCAGCAGCATTCCTCCGGTGGAGATGGGAATGGCGGCGGACTCGGAGTGGAGGTGGGGGTCTCCTGAGGTGGGCTAGGGGAAGGGAGGAGGAGCGGGCTGCTCGAATTTGAGCAGGCACCGACGATGGCAATGGCGGCCGTGGGAAGAGAGGAGGGCTCTGGGTCTTGAGGGGGAGAGGCTGGGAGGGTTGCTGGAGGTTGAGAGGGCTCGGGGACGCACTTATATAGCCGCGGGGCTCGCTCTGGACGACGACCGAAGCTCCTAGGCACACGGCGATGTGGCGTCCGAACGGTGAATCGACGTCGGCATAGTCGGCCAACGGCTAGGGGACGAGAGGGAGAGATGACCAGATGACGTAAACAAGCGATGGGGAGCTCGCCGGTGCTCCTGGACGAGCTGGAGCTGGCCGGAAGTGATCTACCATAGGGTCCAATGCACAGAGCACCGGCTTGGTCTGCTCTGTACGTGGTCACCACGTGGACATGACACAACCTTGCCCTGCTCGACGCCAAATTGTGTCCGGGGTGTTCTACAATCCTCCAGTAGGTAACGTGTGTGGTTGAAATGCAATGGGCGGCTGGGAGGTGATCGTTTCATCCAGAAATCAGTTCTGGTCAGAAACTTGCAGGTGTTCTTGTGGAGAAACTGCTGAAGGGATTGAGCTGGTTTTTGGCGTGTGGCTATGATCTACCAAGGTGAATGCCCTGGTAAAATTTGAGGCCATTCGGATAAGAACTGAGGGTACTTCCTTCACAAATTGAAAATCTGGACAGAAATTTGAGAAAATTGTTGAGGAATATTGGATGAATGGTTTGAGCTGATTTTTGGTTTACATGAGTGATTTATCAAGGTTAACCACCCTGCAAAATTTCAGCTCAAATGGATCCAGTGTTCAGGCACTTCCTTTGCAAATTGCCCAACTGGACATAATTTGCAAATGGATGCTTTACTCAAAATTTGAACTATTGAATTTGGGTTCTTGATGGAAATGGTGAATATATGGATAGGAGAAGCTCCAAAAATTATCTGGGATTTTTTCTGGCTACCAAAATGGTAGTTCCTTTGGAAAGTGCCCAAAATGCAATATTGGCTTTAAATAGGAAAATGCAATTTCCCCTATTTAATTATGGCCAATATTTTTATGGGAGCTCAATATGATCACAAAGAATATTTCCACAAGTTTTCATGAACTTTGGAGATGGATAGATATTTTCCTGGATTTAATTCCTTCTTAAGGCAGAAAAAGGAATTAATTTTAAATGAAAAATATTGCAAATGACTTGGCAATATTTTTGCATATCCAGGGTCAAAATATATAGGAGAGTTACTGGGAAAACTTTGGGAGGCAACAGATCAAAGGAAATTGGGGTTCCTTTGTAACGGAAGGAATTAGGGTTTCCCTTCCGATAACTCGAAAGGTAGGGTTTTAGCAGCAAAATCCTGAGGATATACCTTGGGTGGCAATGTTGGTCTAGAAAGAATCTCTAGTTAGATAGGAAAGGCAAGGCTAAATGACCATCTTTGCATACCCAAGAGCGAGAGAAAATCCAATAACACCGAAAAAAAGACGGGAGTCAAATCCCTTGAAGGAGAAATCGGAGAGCGAAAACCAGGGTGTCACAACGGTCTCGTAGGAGCAAACCACGACCAAAACCGTTACCGGAGCTACACTTCCGAGCCCCGTCGCCGCTCCTATGGCCACCGGAGCACCGCCGCCGGCGCCGCTGACGTGTCCGGTCTGGTTAGGCGCTAATGACACCAATTAACTTAGCCCAGTGAGATGACAGCTGGGCCCCACAGTTAAGTAAACTCGGCTTAATTTTTTGGTTAGGATTAGTTTAGTTCCCATGGCCCCACACGTTAGCTTTGAATTTGCTGATGTGGGCATTGACCAGGCCCAGTCGTCACTGACTGTGGCCAGCTGACAGGTGGCCCCCACTGCACCTTTCGACCCAGTCAACGTTGACTCTGTTGACCTGCTGACTGTGCCGTTGACTGCTGACTGGGTTTTGACTGGCCCCACCAGTGAGTGGCTAGGGCTAGCTCTGACTGTGTATAAAAAGGAATTACACTGTTTAAATTAGAATTAAAGAATTAAAAGAAATCCAGAAATTGTCTAAAACTTTGAAAATTTATATAAAATAATCCGTAACTCGGATGAAAATAATTTATATTTGAAAAATGATCAGAAAAATATAACGAATCCGAATACGCCATCCACATACCTACCACATGCCCCCAACACAGCGAACATGGAACCTTCCCCTCCGGATCGTCCGACCAATAAATGCCTGGAGCCGGGAAAATATTCCCGGATAGTTTCCTGCTCCATCTATAACACCTAGCACTGCGTTAGCTCACCCCTAGCACAACATATTGCCATGTCATGCATTGTGATGCATTTGTTTGCTTTGTATTTATTGTTTCTTCCCCCTCTTCTCTTCGGTAGACTCCGAGACTGACGCTGCTCCCGAGTACGACTACGCCCCTGACGTCCAGCCCCTCTCAGCAGAGCTTCCAGGCAAGCAAAACCCCCTTGATCATTCCTATAACGCCCATTCTTTCTCTCCCATGCTTGCATTAGATTTTGCTACTGTTGTTCGATAGCTCCTATTCTGATGCATAGCCTGATTTTGTAACCTGTTGTTGATACTTTATCTGTTGTCCTATATGCTTAGTATAGGTTGGTTAGTGATCCATCAGTGGCCCCGCACCCTTGTCCGTGTTGCCATGCTTTGCTTTCGGATGCTCAATCAGTGTGATCGACGTGCAGAGACCGACACAGCACCGCACACCCCCTTAGTTGTACGACTCTGCAGAGCTACTATCGAGTGTGGAGGGTGATACCTCCTACCTCACTCCTAATGATATCTCTGTAGCATAGCTAGTCGGTTGTGGGTTATCGAGGGTGATTCCTCTTTCACCACCTCCGAAGATGCCTCTGTCGTGCAGCCCCTCAAGCGTGAACCCATCGAGGGTGATTCCTCCAAGTTCACCTTGACGGTTACATCGAGTGGGAATCCATCGAGGGTGATTCCTCAAATTTCCCCCTTGATGTTACGGACACACTATTACCTTACACTGTTCCCCGTTTACTATTACTGCGAGACTGTAGGGACATGCGGTACCACCCCGGTAGAGGTGGACCTGAGTTCCCGACAGTCTCTGGATAAGTCGGGTTGACCAGGAGGGTACCCGCGAGATAATTATGTGGCACGGCCGGGCAGGCAGAGACCGCCCTAGAGAGGGATGGGCCTGGCCCTTGCCATAAGTCCGCGAGACGGGGCGACAGGATCACTGATCGTCACCGCGAGCTCCCAACACACTAATGGGTTTGGATATGTGATCTGAGTAGGCCTCTGGCCTTTTCACACTAACCACCACGCGGGATAAGTTATGGGCACTCGACGCCGTACGATTGTTTCGAAAGCTCTCAGACATCAGCAGTTGAGCAATGCGCACCCGGGTGGACTGCGACAGCCTGCGTGTGTATACAGGGGCTAGGTCTGGTCCCGGTCGCGTACGCAACGCGCAGGAGTGCAAAGGGCGATGGGCCCAAGACCCCTGAGCGCTTAGGATGTAGACAGGCGTGCCGACCTCTCTGTTGAGCCTAGGTAGGGCTACGGCGTGTCGATCAGCCGAGGCCGGGCATGACCCGGAAAAGTGTGTCTAGCCAGAGTTAATCGAGCGTGTTGGGTAAGTTGGTGCACCCCTGCAGGGAAGTTATCTATTCGAATAGCCATGTCCATGATAACGGACTCTCGAAGAGTATCCCGATCTACTACAACTAGAACTGGATACTTGTGATACTAAATTGATATGATGGCTCCGGGATCACTTTCTCGCAGGGAGTCGAGGAAGGATCTCTGGGCATTGCTACTATTACTTATTACTTTATGTTATGCTGCTAATCTGCACTCTTCTAATGCTGCAAGACGCTGCAAGATGCTAGTCTTCGATAGGCTAGGCCTTCTCTCTATTCTGGTAATTCTGCAGTCCAATCCACAGATACAGCCCCTTCATATGATACCGATGCATGATTAGCATAGTTTTGATGTAAGTCTTGTGAGTACTTTGGATGAGTACTCACGGTTGCTTTGCTACCTCTTTTTCCCCATACCCAATTGCTGCGATCAGATGACGGAGCCCCGGAGCCAGCTGATCCGGCCGATGACTACTACTACCCCGACGGAGCCTACTACTACGTGGAGACAGACGACCAGGAGTAGTTTCGGAGGCTCCCAGGCAGGAGGCCTGTGCCTTTCGATCTAGATGTCGTTGTTTTGCTCAGCCTTCTTAAGGAAATTTTTTCTAATTATGTCTGTACTCAGATACTGATGCTTTCGCTGACTCTTGTGAATCGAGCTTATGTATTCGAGCCCGCGTCGCCCCTGGCTTGTAATATATACAGCTTGTATTATTTTATTTTGTGTCTAGAGTTGTGTTGTGATATCTTCCCGTGAGTCCCTGGGCTTGATCGTGCGCATTTGCGTGTATGATTAGTGCGCGGTCGAGTCAGGGGCGTCACAAGTTGGTATCAGAGCTGACTGCCTGTAGGAAGCCCCTTTCCAACTCCTTGGCCGAAGTTGAGTCTAGTCTTTGAAAAACTATTTTACTAACATTGTTGTGTGGCTTACGGGCCCACATCACAAATGGATGGGATTAGGATCTTTCATTCCTTTCCTTACTCTGGGACTCTGATCTCTCTTCTATTCGGGTTAAAGATTTTGCTAACTCTAACACTAGGTTCTCGTAACTACTTTCTCCCGGTGAGCCCCTCATTCCAGATGACCGCTTGATTCACCAGAAGATTCCGAAGATACTCTTCGACGTTTTTCCGAGATCCTTGTGCCCACCGCCTTTGCAATTCCCTACCACCAATTAATCCCTGTAGATAACTACATATTCTTGCCGTTCGTACCTTCACTCCCAGTTGCTCTTGTTATTACAAGATACCCCAAAATACTCTTCGTTGATCCGAGAATCCTTTGTCTCTACTGCTTTGCAGCTTCTTTTCGCACTGCGAATAATTCCTCACACTTACCGGGTATCCATTCATCCCCAGTTGTTCATGTGATTCCCAAAATACTTTGAAATACTATATGATCTTCCAAAAATTATCTGCAGCCTATTGCTCTTGAAATTCTTGCCTGCTTGCATTATGGTTAATTCCATATGTCTAGTTATCTTCATTAACATCCTTTGTCATTGTCATTCTGAGCCTATTGATTCAATATGTATGAGAATGCTCCCTATCATCAGTTAATTCCTAGAATTCGTCCTTCCGGCTCAGACGTCATTTTTGGACATGAGTTGGTTCTCGGCCAGTTAAGTTGCAATGGATTGTCCATCTAGTTCTATTTAACTTATTCATCTTTTGATCAGAGCATCTGCTTTTGATCCTTCATTTTGGAAATTATAATTCCTTTGTATTTAAACGTCAAATTATTCAGTTGTTTCTATAATCTGATGCCTTTGCATTCTTTCTTCTTCTGGTTGAGTATCAATACTCACATCAGATCCCTTGTGGACCGCCAAACCCTTGGTTGGATTAATATCCGACAGTGTCCTTCACATTCAAAGATCTTGTAAGTTCTTCCCCTGATACATAATGCCTTTGGTAAATTGTATCCTCTGCTTTTGTCAACCATGCTCTGCTATTGAGCTTGTATTATTTACTCCTGAAGTTCATGCTATATGTTCCTAAGATGCCCCGATGGGTTGAACCTATGCCTTCCCTCATATGTGTGAACCCGAAAACTTCTATGAGTCATACTCTTCTGGTGTTTCGCCAGATAAAGTTTCAACACCACAACTTCTTCGAAAGCAAGAAGTGAATGAAAGGTTATGCATTGATGAAGTGGGAGTCGACCCTGAACTTTGTGTTCATGCCCATGGAAACGATGTAGACCGTCACGCAAGCTTCTTGTAAAATATTTAATCATTTGAATAATTCTTTCGGTATCATTAAATTTGATCCCTTGCAGTTACGGTTCCGACCATGCTGTCCTTATTCAATATATCTGAAAGGAATCCATTCCAGCGCCTCGTCTATTTTTCGACAAGGTTAAAGTATCTACTATCGCAGGTCAACGATATTGTTCAACTTTTATTATGTTCTACCTTCGGGTATTACCCCCTGGTATCTCGAGGATATCATGCCATTGCACTACATCTTATGACTTATTGAGGAAGTAATACCTTTCCCTGTCTTAGCCATTCCATGGGTTCTGGGTTGTTGTCAACCGAGAACACCGATTAGTGAATCGAATCCGCACTACAATTCAAATAACCCTAGTAATTTGTTGTTGGGAAATTTAAACTCAATCTTGTCATTCCTAGACTACCGGCTACATCCTTATCATGCTACCTTTGACCGTGCTACCTCGTCCTTCTTTGGTGCATGAATTCTTCAGACCATGAGCAAGGCTTACGTCGAGTTTTCAACATCATTTTGTTGTCTTGAAAAGCAACTCCGATTCTGAGCTTGCATCTTATCTGTTGTTCCCATAACATTCCACTTCGTCATTCCCTTGCTTGATGCCGTCGCTATTCGATTGTATCCTCTTGAAACCTCTTGACATAACGTGTCGTGATCATCGTCAACATTTTGGCTTCTTCCAAGTGTCAATCGAATTCATGATGAGAAATACCATCCTTGCCCCTCGATGAGTTGTGTTATCATCGACAACATCCTTGACTTCCTGCCAACACAAACTTGGTCATGTTTTGCTTATACCTTATTTTCCTTGCTATTCTTGAAATTGTTCCTTGTGTATTCTTGTGATCTTCAGACCCAACCCCTACTTGAAACGCCATATTACGGTTACTCCGAAGCATGACTGTGGTACTCCGAATATCAACAAGAGCATTGGAAGCGCAATGTTAAATGTTTCTTGATCGATTATCCAAACACCGTTGTATGGGTAACATCATGAATTTCCTCGCCCCTTTATCTAAATGATTTTGTACTTGCTGTCCTGTCATGTATATCATGCTCTGCTTTTCCTTGGGAAGGATATACTCCCAATTCTTGTGTATAAACACATTTTCCTTTCCATTGGTCTGTTTAATCTGATAATCACATTTTCCTTTCCATTGGTTTGTTTAACCTTTCTTGTAATCTAACTTAGCTGAGTAGTGATAATTCCCTGCTTATGTCAACACCCCCATGTACAACCCTGTGAAGTATAACCCTGTTACTATTGTTGATGACATTCCGGAAATCACCGGTGGACGAGAACTTTGCCTATTGGTCCGCCTCATTTTAACGAGCAGGAAAACGGTTCTCTTCGTCCCCCGCCCTTGGTATCGACGTTGTTGCCGACATAGCTGACAAGCTATCCTCTGACATGCCTTGCTAACATGACCGTGCAAGATGTCACCGCCCTTCCTACTCCTAATCCACACTAACCACAGTTTCCACAGGATCGAAACCTGACTCTCCTGTACATCCCGGTATCCAAAATTACCTTGCACTTGGCTTCGTATGTTTTTCCACGAGCCAACTTCCCTAACGCATTCCATTCCGGTATCATATGCAATGTTATTCCCGTATCAAACGATTGCCTATCCGTTTGGGAACTTCTTTCACCTTATAATATTGCTTGCGATATAAATTTTGCGTTCCAATTCGAGAGATACTTTATATCTTCGTCCCCTGAGATAATTACCGGATGCCAATCCTCCCAAACATTCGTCCCTACAGAGTCTCCCCTCTTATCCTATGCGTAAGTTCGATGAAGATCCCGAAGGAAGGATGACGACTTCATCATGATTGTAACACCTCTATGTAATGAGCTACAATGATCCTCATGATTATGCTTAATCACTTTGGTTTGCAATGCTTGATCATATTGGATTCATATCTCATTTCGAATTCCACCACTGAATTCAAATTAAATTGCAAGTGAAATTTAAAGTTTCACAAAAATGGTTGCAAAATAGTTCATCATTTAGCAAATATTCGATAACAATTATTTGTTAAGAAAAACAACATCACTTATTTGCTTAAATGGGCTATAGCAATTAAAACAGTGCCAAATCAGCATTTTTAAATGCCTCTTCATTTATGAAAAATTCAAATGCCTCCCAAACTTTTTGTGGCAGTGCCAAATATTGCAATGCAATTAAGTGGCTTAGTTCCATATTTTTGCAGAAGTCATTTGATGGCTAAAATAAATGCGAAATAGTTTCTGAAAAAGAAAAACAGAAAACAAAAAAGGGAAAAAGAAGAAAACCTACTGTGTACTGGGCCTGAGTGCACAGTGCACCGGCCCAGCCCACCTCTTTCTCTCCCTCCTCCTCCCTCCTCTCTCTCCGGCGGAACGGTGACACGGCAAGGCTATAGGCGCCGCGAGGGGATAAGAACGACGCCCCTCGGCATCATCGTTGTCCCCATCCACTCCTCCCCCTCTCTCCATCGCTCTCCCTCTCGCTCTCCACCTCGCCCGAGCGCTGCCATGGCTACGCCGCCGTCGTCCGCGTAGCCACAGGTGAAAGTACATGTAGTCCCCATGTATGGTTTTGGTAATTAAATGACAATCCTAATGGACTAATGTTTGCATTGAGATATACATTTGAAGGAAAGTTCCATTTGCAATGCATGAAGAATACTGGATGAATTGATGGATGAATTCCATCAACATAAATGTATGCATTGAGACTTGATAATGAATGACAATTCCTATGAAGAAACAATGACATCAAGTTATATAGAAAGGTTTGTTCCATGGGTGATGCAAGAAGGAGATTGAATGGATTCGGAATGAATGCCATATACATATAGTTGTGCATCAAGATTATTCATGGAGCAAAGATAATTGTTGACCAAGATGAAGATCGAAGATTGAATTCAAAGATGGTCAACACACAAGCGCAAATCATGTACCACATGGGATCTTGTGGTATGGTAAGAATTTGTCAATTGCGCTTTGTGTACTAACCCATTCTATGTGTTTTCTATATCTATGAGGGTTAGGTGATTCTCATGAAATTACATCAAGAGAAAGATTTTAAGTGCCCATGAGAGGATGACATCGAGAGTTGATGATCATGGTTGACAAGGGAAAGTTCAAGATAGCCATCCTGAAGGATTACATGCTTGAAGCTTGTGGATGATCACATGACGAACGTATGAAGATGAATACAATGCAATGCTCCCCACATGGCTTATGGGGGAGCTATTTGAAGTCTTCACCAAGTATAATGATCAAGATCATCGTTCTGACTTGAGCCAAACATAAACGTCAACACCAAGCTCAAATGGAATGCTTTAGTCAAAGGTATTAGTTCCTTTGGCTTTAGTTGTGAGGATCGATGACCATCGAAAAGGATATATGCTCAAGAATGAGTTTCCGGAAGCTATCTAGTATAGTTCTTTTATGATTCTTGAGTTATAGGGATCCCGCACTATTAAGAGGGGAACATTGGGTCTCGTGAAGGACTTGCTCAAAAACCCACGGTTTTTTTCCTCTCCCTTTCACTCACATCATTTGGTCACTGTCTCTGCCTTTCTCGGACATCCGGTTCCTATCGGACGTCTGGTGATTCGGACGGCCGATGTGTGCCGGAAATCCGGTACTTTCTACACATAGCCAAAACGTCGGACATCCGGTCCCTGTCGGACGTCCGGTGATTCGGACGACCGGTCTGTGCCAGAAATCTGGTACTTTCTACACAGAGCCAAAATGTCAGATTCCCGGTCCCCACCGGAAATCTGGACTGTCCCTAACAGAGCCAAAATGTTGGACATCCGGTCCCTGTCGGTCATCCGGTGATTCGGATGACCGGCACTTACCAGATTTCCGTGGATACATTCATACCACAGATACTCTCCCACATTCATATTTCACCATAGCGTTGTCGGTCGACCGGTGAAGCGTCGGTTGTCCGGTGTCTTGGCAGACACCGGACGTCCGGTAAGCGTCGGACGTCCGACACCTGCGGAACTTAAGTGGCTCCAACGGCCACTTATTGGGGTGTACTATAAATAACTCTCTCCTATTCCATGAGAGGGTTGACCATTCACTTCAAATCAACCCAAGAACACACTCTACTCTCTCTCACATTCTCATACACTAAATCCTAGATCCCGAAGGGATTTGTGAGAGTTCTTGAGAGGTTCTCCAATCAAGTGATAGATCCACTCCTTGCCCTTCTCTTGATGAAAGGAATTTTCTATTTGAGCAAGTTTTGAGCATTTCCCCTTTGTTCTTGTTACTCTTGGAGGTTGGAGACTCCTAGGCGGTAGGAGTGCTCCGGTGAGGAATCAACTTGTGATTTGTCCCCCGGAAAGTTTGTGAAGGTTTGGAGGCCGCCTCAAGGTCTACCACTAGTGGTTGGGAATCGCCTTCGTGGTGATATCTCAAGGAGAATAGGGTGAGCCTTCGTGGCATTGGTGTGCCTTCGTGGTAACATCCACCTCTCTAACGGTGACTAGCTTCCCTCCAAGGAAGTGAACATCGGGATACATCCTCGTCTCCGTGTCTTCGGTTATCTCTAACCCTAGCCACTACTTGTGGTTTACTTTGGTCTCTTGACCTTGCATTCACTATATATTGTTGTCCTCATTATATTGTGTTGGCTATTTCCTTGAAGAGATTATTTAGGCCTACACTTTATATTCCGCAATTCATACTTGCTACTATTGATATATCTTGTACTTAGTGTGAATTGCTAGCTTGGAACATTCATTTCCATATCGTGTGACATAACTTGTGTAAGCTTGTAGTGCTTACTTGAGTTTGCTTGTATCATTCAATTCCATATATTGTGATACAATTTGTGTAAGCTTGTATTGCTTACTTGTGGTTGTGTGTATTATTCATTTCCATATCTTGTGATATACATTGAGTAAGTTTGTGTAACTTACTTGTGCTTACTCATATCCTCATTGTTCTCATCTTGTTTATCCTAAGTTGTTGGTGCACTTAGTGAGCTTAGTATATTTAGGATTTGTGCTTGAAAAGTATTCGCTTAGTTTATTTCCGCATTAGGATATAGCCAATTCCGTAAAAGATTTTAAAACGCCTATTCACCCCCCTCTAGGCGACATCGTGGTCCTTTCAACAGGGCTCCCCGCGCCCAGCCACCATGTCCTGGAGCTGCGCCGTGCTCCGCTACGTTGACTATGCCATCGGCCTCGAGCTCATCGCCCCTGCGTTGCCGGGATCGAGCCGTCATCTACCTCGGGATCCGTCAGCGTTCGTCATCAAGTCCGGCCACCCTGCTGCTCCTAACCTTTCGCCGGCCTTTCTTGAGCCTCCTGGTGGGCTTCTGTACCTCTCCCTTCCCCGCTTGGGCTCGATCTCAAGCTGCAGCCGCTACCGCCATTCTTACCGTAGTTCACCGCCGCCGCCATGCTCGCCGTCGTAGCAACAACAGCCACCGCTCGTGTCCGAGCACGGCATCGTGCTCAGCACGCTCCCAGGAAGCCAACGAGCCCCTCAGCGCCGCTTGCCGTGCCCCCTACCCACAGGCACGACCTCGCCCGATTCCGGCCGCCACCCTCGCTGGTCGCCGCTGTCGACTCCGGCCACTTCCGGCCACGCCACCACCACCAATGGACGCACGAGGCAACACTCATTCGAACGAGCCCAGCCGCGCTCGTTTTGGCCTGCTGTGGCCGAATCCCGATGAGGCCCGAGGCCTCCGCCGTGTTTTTGGCCATCGGCGGCTAAACGCCGGCGCCACTGCCGACGTGGCACGGCCTGGGGCCCACCCTGGGATACTGCAGGTGGGTCCCGTGGGCCATGTTGACCACGTTGACTTGGTCAACTGATACGTCTCCAACGTATCTATAATTTTTGATTGTTCCATGCTATTATAGTATCAATCTTGGATGTTTTTATATACATTTACAACAATTATATATCATTTTTTGGGACTAACCTATTAACTTAGTGCCCAGTGCCAGTTGCTGTTTTTTGCCTGTTTTTGGTTTTCCAGAATATCAGTACCAAATGAAGTCCAAATGCCACGAAACTTTTTGGAGATGTTTTTCTGGACATAAGAGACACTAGAAGCTTTGGGGGGGGGGGGAACAAGAAGATGAAGCAGTGGCCCATGAGGCACCATGGCGCGCCCCAGGGGGGGCGCCCTGGTACCGCGTGGGGCCCACAAGGCTCCGTTTGACCTAATTCCACCTCTATAAATTCTCTAAGATCTGGAAACCAATAGAGGAGTCCACAAAATATTTTTTCCGCCGCCGCAAGCTTCTGTTCTCGAGGGATCCCATCTGGAGGCCTTTTTCGGTACTCCGCCGGAGGGGGAATCGATCACGGAGGGGCTCTCCATCAACCTTGCTGCCCTTCCGATGATGCGTGAGTAGTTTACCACAGACCTTCGGGTCCATAGTTAGTAGGTAGATGGCTTCTTCTCTCTTTTTGATCTTCAATACAATGTTCTCCTCGATGTTCTTGGAGTTCTATCCGATGTAATCACTTTTTGCGGTGTGTTTGTTGGGATCCGATGAATTGTGAGTTTATGATCAGATTATCCATGAATATTATTTGAGTTTTCTCTGAACTCTTTTATGCATGATTATTATAGCTTCGTATTTCTCTCTGATCTATTGATTTGGTTTGGCCAACTAGATTGATTTATCTTGTAATGGGAGAGGTGCTTTGTAATGGGTTCGATCTTGCGGTGCTCAATCCCAGTGACAAAAAGGGACATGACACGTATGTATCATTGCTATTAAGGGTAAAAAGATGGGGTTTATTCATGTGTGAGTTTACTTTGTCTACATCATGTCATCTTGCTTAAGGTGTTACTCTGTTCTTTATGAACTTAATACACTAGATGCATGCTGGATAGCGGTCGATGTGTGGAGTAATAGTAAGAGATGCAGGCAGGAGTCGGTCTACTTGTCTCGGACGTGATGCCTATATACATGATCATTGCCTTGGATATCGTCATGATTATTTGCTTTTCTATCAATTGCCCAACAGAAATTTGTTCACCCACCGTATGCTATTTTCAAGAGAGAAGCCTCTAGTGAAAACTATGGCCCCCGGGTCTATCTTAATTATATATTGAAAATCCTAAAAATACCTTGCTACACTTTTACTTTATTTATTTTATTTTCTATTTTTGTTTAATCTATTTATCTATCACCATACAATTTAATCTTGCAATTAACCGCCAAGGGTTTGACAACCCCTTGTTCGCGTTGCGTGCGAGGATTTGTTGTTTTGTGTGCAGGTACTGCTAACGAGTTGTTGCATGATTCTCCTACTGGATTGATAACCTTGGTTTCATAACTGAGGGAAATACTTATCTCTACTGTACTGCATCATCCCCTCCTCTTCAGGGAAATCCCAACGCAGCTCACAAGTAGCAGGAAGAATTTCTGGCGCCGTTGCCAGGGAGACATCATCAACATCTATCAAGTACCTACGCATAAAACTTTCATCTCCTTGCATTTATTTTATTTGCCTTTGCCTCTCGTTTTCATCTCCCTCACTTCTAAAAAAGTTTTTACAAAAATACAAAAATATTTTTCGTTTGCCTTTTTCTTGTTTGCTTGATTGCTTGCTTGTTATCTTGTTTGCGTAGTCGTGATGTCTCAAGAAAATACAAAATTGTGTGATTTTTCTAATACTAATAATAATGATTTTATTATTACTCCGATTGCTCCTCTCACCGCTAGTGCGGAGACTTGTGATATTAATGCCGCTTTGTTAAATCTTGTCATGAAAGAACAATTTTCCGGTAGTCCTAATGAAGATGCTGCATCCCATCTTAACACTTTCGTAGAATTGTGTGATATGCAAAATAAAAAAGATGTGGATAATTATATTGTGAAATTAAAACTATTCCCGTTCTCATTGCGGGATCGTGCAAAAATTTGGTTTTCATCTTTACCACGAAATAGTATCGATTCTTGGGATAGGTGTAAAGATGCTTTTATTACCAAGTATTTTCCTCCCGCGAAAATTATTTCCCTTAGAAATCAAATTATGAATTTCAGGCAACTTGATCATGAACATATTGCCCTATCTTGGGAAAGGATGAAATTAATGATAAGAAATTGCCCTACTCATGGTTTAAATTTGTGGATGATCATACAAAAAAATTATGCGGGATTAAATTTTGTTTCTAGAAATCTTTTAGATTCCGCCGTGGGTGGTACTTTTATGGAGATTAAATTGGGAGAAGCTACTAAATTGCTTGATAATATTATGGAAAATTATTCACAATGGCATACTGAAAGAGTTCCTACTAGTAAAAAGGTGAATTCTGTTGAAGAAATTAGTACTTTGAGTGATAAAGTTGATGCGCTTATGAAATTGGTTGCTAGCAAAAATACTCCTATTGATCCTAATGATGTGCCTTTATCCACCTTGATTGAGAAAAATAATGATCTCGTAGATGTGAATTTTGTCTCGCGAAACAATTTCAATAATAATGCTTATAGAGGTAATTTTAATCCTAGGCCGTTTCCTAGAAATTCCGCTAATAATTATGGCAATTCCTATGGTAATTCTTATAATAATAATAATAGGATGACCTCTGATCTTGAAAGTAATATTAAAGAATTTATTAATGCTCAAAAAAATTCAACATTACGATAGAAGAAAAATTAAGTAAACTTGATGATCTGTCTAGGAGCATTGATAGAATTATTCATGATGTGGAAAATCTTAAGACTAAAATTTTGCCACCCAAAATTGATATTAATGAATCAATTAAAGCTTTATATGTCTCCATGGATGAGAGTAAGAAAAGAACCGCTATGCTAAAAGCTAAACGAGAATTTTTAGAAAAAGCGATTACTCCCGGTTTTTATCGTAGTAATGATGAGGATATTAAAATGATTGGTGTTTCATCTATTGATTCCTTGTTTAGCAATATAAAACTTGATGAAAAGGGGACTGAAGAAGAGTCAACTTTAGCTAGGGGCGTCCCCATAATTCGGAGGGTGAAAATCCTGATGAAAAAATTGATAAAAGTGGGTCTAGAGAGGTAAAAACTTTAACTAGCGATGTGCCCACTCTCTTGGATTACAAAGATTTTAATTATGATAGTTGTTCTTTGATTGAGTGTATTTCTTTGTTGCAATCCATAAAAGAAATCAAATTATGAATTTCAAGCAACTTGATCATGAACATGTTGCCCAATCTTGGGAAAGGATGAAATTAATGATAAGAAATTGCCCTACTCATGGTTTAAATTTGTGGATGATCATACAAAAAATTTATGCGGGATTAAATTTTGTTTCTAGAAATCTTTTAGATTCTGCCGAGGTGGTACTTTTATGGAGATTACATTGGGAGAAGCTACTAAATTGCTTGATAATATTATGGCAAATTATTCACAATGGCTGTAACACCCTGATTTTTGGCCCTTTCTTTTTCTTTCCGATTTCTTTGAATTTTCATTTGGAGTTCTTTTTTCCATGGCTATGTGGTCTTGAAACCTGGGAAGACCTTCTCTCCTGCCACTTCCTAGTGTCTTGTCATTCTCAAATCTATCCCTAGGCCATGTCATTTCTATTTTAGCCCAACCCCAAAATTCTTTTCTTGGGAATATTCCTTTTTCTATTAAAGGAATAACCATGTTTGCCCTAGGTTGTGAAGCAACCTATATTTCTGCCATTCCAAAAATTCCCACAAAATTCTCATAAATTATTTGGATCATATATTCCACTTATATGTCAACATCCATCCTTGCCTAGTTCAAAAATAATTCAGGAATATTCATTTTCCATTCTGTCCAGATTGGCACTTTGTGAAGGAAGTGCTATTTATATTTTCTTGATTGCCCTCAAAATTTTTGGGCACTCTCTCATATCCAAATTATTGTCTCATGCCAAAATTCAACTTCATTTTCCTAGTAAATCTTCCTGAGCAAATTCCCAAGGTTTCTGACCAGAGGGAAGCTTTGTGAAGGAGGTACTAGCTAGGATTATCCAAATGATTTGAAATTTTGGTATATCATTTATAAGATCAAATAATGACTCCCCACAAAATTTCATCCCCATCCCACAAATGATGTGAGCACACCTTCAAATCTTGGTTTCTGGTCATAATTTTAGGTTGTGAAGCAACTATACTTTATATTGATTAAAAAATTCTGAAATTAATCCAGGACCTCAATATCCCTATATAATTTGAGCTTGACAAAATTAACATCATTTGTCCAAGTCATTTTCTCCACACAATTCCCCCAAGTTTCTGTCCAGTAAGGAGCATTGTGAAGGAAGTACCATTTTTGTTCATCCAATTGGGATGAAATTTTTATGGCACCTTCATATGCCCAAATAATCATCCTACACCAATTTTTAGCCCAATCCAATCATATAGGTGAGTGCTACTTCATGATCTAGTTTCTGGACCAGTTTGTGCAGTTGTGAAGCAACTATGCTAAATTTTGGTCCAAATCCTTTCATAATCCACAGGATGGTAGTCCTTCCTACCCTAAACCTCTTTGACATCTTGGTTAGCTCTTATATCATACCATTTGATCACTACTTCATTCCTAAGTTTGCAACATCAAACTTTATCTGATCTCTCCCATCAGTTAACAGTGGATTTCTTCGAGCTATCACCTCAGAGGGCCCCCATGTTGTAGGGACAACACTCTAGACACAGTGTGGGCGGCCCTAAAGTCCCGCGTGCGCCAGTGCACGTGGTGACCAGGCTCAGGGCGCGTGCTCTGCCCGCAGCGCGCGTGCTCTGCTCGCTGGACCCGCTCTGCCGCCGCCCGAGCGCCCTCCGTGCGCCACCTCTCCTCGCCGCAGCCCCTCCCCTGTTCCCCTCGCCTCCCCGGACTGCCCTCCCCCGCTAGTTGCTCGCCGGACCGAGCCAAACCCGTGGGCACGCGTGCACTATGGCCGCCCGCGCGTGCTCCTTCCCCTGCCATCCCGCGTCCGCTCTTTCTGCCATCCCGCATGCTGCCCCACTCCTCAGTCTCTCCCCAGTCGCCGTCCGAGCTCGCACGCGTGCCTGGCCCCCTCGCCGGAGCATCTTCACATCCCCGTGGCGGCTCTCGGCCCCCGCATCTTTCCTGGCTATTTAAGCCACCCGAGCCCCTCCTCTCCTCACCCACAGCCTCACCTCCCTCCTAGCGCCCCCCTGCCCTCTCGTTCGAGCTCAAGAGGCCATCTTCCTCCTTTCCGGCGAAGCATCCGCTGCTCGGCCCTCTCCCTCGTCCCACCACTCTGGTCCATCTCCGCCTAATACAACACCACCATCGAGCTCCTAGCAGCACTCCGACCATCCTCAGCCTCCAACCCGAGCCAATAGACGCCCGAGTCGCCGGATCCCACACTGGCCGAAGCCCCGCCCGCCGCGGCCGAAGCCCTGCTCGATTCCGAGCTCCCCGGCGTGCGTGGAGCATGGGGATGGGTGCGTCTCGTCTCCCTGAGCATTTTGGTAGGTCGGGCACCGCCGGAGAGGGCCTGTAGCGCCGGCGGTCGCCGTCGGGGCCGGCCTCTGCCTCGGCCAGGAGCGCGTAGGGCGGGAGGAAGAAGAAGGCCTGGCCGGGCGGGCCCCACCCCACCGCAGCCCCACCGGTCAGCCTAACAGGGGGTCGACCCGGGTCGCTGACGTATATAAGTGAACACGGGTTTCCTAGAATACGTTTTCAATCATCGAAAGCGTAATCTGCTGTTTCTTTGGTTAAAACTACGCTTTCACCGTTAGAAAGCGGATTCTCAGAAATGCGCTTTCACTCTCCAGCCGCCGGCCAAAACCCTTAATTAGCGGACGTTCGTCCGTTAAGGGAAGAAGTGGACAGATTTTTATTCTTTTTCTACCTAACGAACGAACGGTCGTATCTCGACAACCGTAACTCTGATTCAGGTGATTCCAAAGCCCACGATCTCACTTTGTCGAGCCCGTTCCGATGGTATCATTTTCATGAGGTTGTCACACTGAAAATGACCATTTTTCCCTTGCCCTTAAAACAGCTCCGCCGAGAGGGAAACTTTTTCGGCGATTCTTTCTGCGAGTTCATCGCACCTCTCCCCGGTGAATCCTTCATCCCCAGGCAAGCCACAACAGCCACTTGCATGATGGCATTGCAGTAGCCATGGTTTCCACTTGAATATTTAATATTTGTTTGCGCATTTAATTATTTTGTGAATGCTTTGAATATGCTTGTGAACCCATGCTCATTGCTTATGCCATGTTCATTTTCATCTAGTAAGTGTTATGATTAATTGCTAAGGATATTCTTATCATGTTGTATTCTTGTAATCTTTTCAGATGCTAGTGATAATGATATGCTCATATGGATCATTATGGTTTGATATGAAAATACTTGTGATATTCGTGATCATCGTTATGCTATGCTCATTTGCATCCCGTAGAGTAAATGATTTATCATTGTTGCGGTTAAATGGTTATGTTGCCCATCCATGGTTACACTGATATCATGCTCATCTGCATTGTTATTTCATTACGTATCTTATTATGACTCAGCTCATCACCATTCAAGTTAAACCTGACATTAATCGAACTTGAACAAATCTGTTGGCTGAGTCATGGTGCCACCGAATCGAGCTCACCAGTGCAACCACACTTGCCTGGATGGGGAGGCCCTAATGCGGTCTATTGTCATGCCTCTCGCCGGTGCCTCCTACTAGGGAAGGTTATGGGTGCGCGCTACCCTGATCAGGTAGGCGGCCATAAGCCTTGAGTACCCGAGTTTTATGGTACCGAGGTCCCCGTTTGGGACGATGTTTATGTTTGGCCACGACGGTGGCGGCCACATAGGTGGCGGATGTCACGAGTTGGCATCGGGGTAAGCCAGGACATAGCCCAAAGGGGAGTTTGTCGGAGTGGCCGGGAGAGTGTCATGCAATAGATTGGTTTTGTCGGGATGTCGTTGGTCCACCCGAATGGGAGCACGAGGCCATGAGTTCCGTAGTGTGGGTACAGTGTACTAACCTCTGCAGAGTGTATAATCTATCGATAGCCGCGTCTTCGGTCATGGACACAGTTCATAGTAGGTCACACTATGGGTCAACAGTAATAATAACCTGGATCATAAACAACCCTGGTTTCATGAGAAAGAAGTTGATTGATCTTTATGTGGTCATGCGATGATCACAGGTATAGATCAAGATCCATGTGGTCATGTGATGATCACGATGGTATAGTTGATACCGATCTTGGTTGATCCTGAGGTGATCGTGTGATGATCACGATGGTAAGTTTGTGGTTACGAGATAACCTCCGAGCAGAGTAAGTTGGTCCATGAGACCTTAAACGTTGACCCCCTTGCATGCTAGTGCTAGTATCATCATGTTCGTATCATGAATTATATGTACATGCCATGCTCATGTTGTTCTAGTAGTATCATGTTCATCATTGATGATTAACCTGTAAATGCCATGCTGTTGTATGTGTTGATTGCTTTGGTTGCTGTGAGCTTGCGAGTACATTCAAAGTACTCACCTGGCGTGTCATGCCAGATTGCAGGTGATGCCGTGATTGCTTGTTTGTCGAGGATCCCGAGGTTGCGCTCTAGGATGCGTCCCAGCCAGAGTCCCTGCAGAGTGGAGTCCATCGCCGTCGTCGTTGTTCCGCTGCTAGAAGTTATTCCGCTACGAGTTGTTCCGCTGCTAGCATAGAACTACCTTAGCAGGCGAAGCGTCGCCGTGCCCCTGTAACCTTTGTAATATCGGACCCTTGTACCCCGTTTATTCGTAATAAAGAGCTGATTTGCTCTATGCCAAGCAGTGTCGTATTCCAGAAGACTTGATCTCTGGGCTGGAATACGGGGTGTTCCAGTCTCTCTAAGCCGAGGTGCCACAATGGCATACTGAAAGAGTTCCTACTAGTAAAAAGGTGAATTCTGTTGAAGAAATTAGTACTATGAGTGATAAAGTTGATGCGCTTATGAAATTGGTTGCTAGCAAAAATATTCCTATTGATCCTAATGATGTGCCTTTATGCACCTTGATTGAGCAAAATAATGACCCCGTAGATGTGAATTTTGTCTCGCGAAACAATTTCAATAATAATGCTTATAGAGGTAATTTTAATCCTAGGCCGTTTCCTGGAAATTCCTCTAATAATTATGGCAATTCCTATGGTAATTCTTATAAGAATAATAATAGGATGCCCTCTGATCTTGAAAGTAATATTAAAGAATTTATTAATGCTCAAAAAGTTTTCAACACTACGATAGAAGAAAAATTAAGTAAACTTGATGATATGTCTAGGAGCATTGATAGAATTATTCATGATGTGGAAAATCTTAAGACTAAAATTTTGCCACCCAATATTGATATTAATGAATCAATTAAAGCTTTATATGTCTCCATGGATGAGAGTAAGAAAAGAACCGCTATGCTAAAAGCTAAACGAGAATTTTTAGAAAAAGCGATTCCTCCCGGTTTCTATCGTAGTAATGATGAGGATATTAAAATGATTGGTGTTTCATCTATTAATTCCTTGTTTAGCAATATAAAACTTGATGAAAAGGGGACTGAAGAAGAGTCAACTTTAGCTAGGGGCGTCCCCATAATTCGGAGGGTGAAAATCTTGATTAAAAAATTGATAAAAGTGGGTCTAGAAAGGTAAAAACTTTAACTAGCGATGTGCCCACTCTCTTGGATTACAAAGATTTTAATTATGATAGTTGTTCTTTGATTGAGTGTATTTCTTTGTTACAATCCATGCTAAATTCACCCAACGCTTATGAACAAAACAAGGCTTTTACTAAGTACATTGTAGAAGCAATGATGAAAGCGTTAGAAGAAAAGCTAGAACTAGAAATTTCAGTTCCTAGAAAATTATATGATGAGTGGGAACCCACCATTAAATTAAAAATTAAAAATTATGAGTGCAATGCTTTATATGATTTGGGTGCTAGCGTTTCCACAATTCCAAAATCTGTATGTGATGTGCTAGGTTTTACCAATATAGATGAATGTTCTCTTAATTTGCATCTTGCGGATTCTACTATTAAAAAGCCATTGGGAAGGATTAATGATGTTCTTATTCTTGCAAATAGAAATATGTGCCCGTTGATTTTATTGTACTTGACATTGAATGCAATCCGTCTTGCCCCATAATACTTGGTAGACCGTTCTTACGAACTATTGGTGCTACTATTGATATGAAAGAAGGTAATATAAGATTTCAATTTCCACTAAAGAAAGGGATGGAACACTTCCCTAGGAAAATAATTAAAGCACCCTATGAATCCATTATGAGGGCCACTTATGGAATCAACTTGAAGGATGATAATACTTGAAATCATGCGTTATGCCTAGCTAGGGGCATAAAACAATAGCGCTTGTTGGGAGGCAATCCAATGAATAAAATAAATTTTTAGTTTTTGTTTCTGTTCTTGTGTGTTTGAACAATTATGCTACTGTTATGATTGTGTTTTTATGTTTTAATTAGTGTTTGTGCCAAGTAAAGCCTTTGGGATGATTTGGATGATAGTATAATTGATGCTGTTTGGAAAACAGAAAGTTTTGCATCCAGTACTGGAATTTTAATTCTGTACTGGAGCGTCAGAAAAATCTCAAATTTTTACACAGTATTTTTATATGAATTGCCCACGTTTTCCTAATTTTTCAGAATTTCTGGAGTTACATAAGTATATATTTTAAATAGATCTTTACTGACTGTTCTGTTTTAGACAGATTCTATTTTTGTTGCATAGTTTGCTTATTTTGATGAATCTATGGATCGTATCGGGGGGTATGAGTCATGGAGAAGTTGGAGTACAGTAGCATTATGCCAATATTAAATATGAATCAATTTACTATAGTACTTAGAGTTAAAGATTTATTTGTTATACTAACGGATCTCACGAAGGTTTTGTTGAGTTTTGTGTGATTGAAGTTTCAAGTATTGGGTGAAATCACGATAGATGAAGGAATAAGGAGTGGCAAGAGCCTAAGCTTGGGGATTCCCAAGGCACCCCAAGGTAATATTCAAGGAAGACTCAAGCTTCTAAGCTTGGGGATGCCCCGGAAGGCATCCCCTCTTTCTTCTACCAATTATCGGTAATTTTACTTGGAGCTATATTTTTATTCATCACATGATATGTGTTTTACTTGGAGCGTCATGTATTATATGAGTCTTTTCTTTGTTTGATTTTAGTTTGTCACAATCATCTTTGCTGGACACACCTATTTGAGAGAGCCACACGTTTATCATGATTTGTTAGAATACTCTATGTGCTTCACTTAATTTTTTTTGAGCTAGGCAGTTGCTCTAGTGCTTCACTTAAATCTTTTTGAGCACGGCGGTGGCTATATTTTGAAGAAATATTTGAACTCTCATGCTTCACTTATATTATTTTGAGAGTTGATAAAATTTTGAAGAAATATTTGCACTCTCATGCTTCACTTATATCTTTTTGAGAGATGATAATACTAATGGTAATTTGCACAAGATATGAATTTGGTCCCAAAGTGATGAATATTCAAGAGGGATATAATAAAAACTTTCATGAAAGATAATTGGATATGATAAGTTTGATTCCTTGCAATAGTTTTGCGATATGGAGATGATAATATGTGAGTCATGTTAGTAAGTAATTATGATTTAGTAAGAATATTGGTGTTAAGGTTTGTGATTCCCTATGCATGCACATTAACTCAATAGTTATGCAACAAAATTATATCCTACTTACGGTGCATTATTCGGTGTTATTTATGTTCAATGCATGTTTATGACTGTTTTCGTTTTTTTGGTTGGTTGCTTCTCAATCTATTTGCTAGCCTTCATTTGTACTAAGCGGGAATGCTGTTTGTGCATCCAAACTCCTTAAACCTAAGTTGTGCCAAATGAGTCCACCATATCTACCTATATGCGGTATTTCAATGCCGTTCCAAGTAAATTTGCATGTGCCAACTCTAATTTTTCAAAATAATTTTCCGTTTTGTGTGCCCGTACCGCTCATGAAGCGGCAGGGGGTGGCCAATATTTTCCATGCTAGGTGTGTTATTCTCACGATGAGTGTTTATTCACTTGTCATTGCACGAGAGAGTGGCAGGTAATAGGGATGCCCAGTCCCATAATGAATCAAAAATAATAATAACAAATTCCTTGGAAAGTGTTGGTATGGAGGGCACCCATGGATACGGCTAGCCATGGATTGTGAAAGAATGGTGGAAAGGAAATAAACTTTATTTTCTGTTTGGGAACCGCCTATAATGTGTCTAGCATGGAAGATATTGGGAATTCTCGGTCGTTTTCGTTGACAGGAAAAGCATGCCTCTCAAAATAATTTTATCTCTCTAACTTAAGCCTTGAGCTCTGGCACATTTGCAAATCTCTGCTTCCCTTTGCGAAGGGCCTATCTATTTACTTTTATGCAATTTTTATTTTTATTTTGAGTCTCCATCTTCTCTTACAAAGCACCAACTAGAGAGCATTATTGTCATACTTGTGCATTGTGTGTAGCTAATATTGAGTGTGTTTCATGAATGAATCAATGATTGAGCATAATGGGCTAGGGATAACTTTCTTTAGCGTTGATATTTTGAAAAGCATGGTTGCTTGTTAGTATGCTTGAGTATTTATATCTTCATGTCAAACTATAGACTATTGCTTTGAATCATTCAAGTTCAAATGTCCATGCTACAAAGAAGAGAATATATGATGAATATGATAGGCAGCATTCCACATCAAAAATTCAGTTTTTATCAATTACCTACTCGAGGACGAGCAGGAATTAGGCTTGGGGATGCTTGATACGTCTCCAACGTATCTATAATTTTTGATTGTTCCATGCTATTATAGTATCAATCTTGGATGTTTTTATATACATTTACAACAATTATATATCATTTTTTGGGACTAACCTATTAACTTAGTGCCCAGTGCCAGTTGCTGTTTTTTGCCTGTTTTTGGTTTTCCAGAATATCAGTACCAAACGAAGTCCAAATGCCACGAAACTTTTTGGAGATTTTTTTCTGGACATAAGAGACACTAGAAGCTTCGGGAGGGGACGAGAAGATGAAGAAGTGGCCCACGAGGCACCTCG
This sequence comes from Elymus sibiricus, assembly GCA_039707655.1. NCBI lineage: Eukaryota > Viridiplantae > Streptophyta > Magnoliopsida > Poales > Poaceae > Elymus > Elymus sibiricus. The sequence goes on along the minus strand of CM077676.1, from coordinate 191,051,686 downwards.
GCGCGCCCCAGGGGGGGCGCGCCCTGGTACCTCGTGGGGCCCACAAGGCTCCGTTTGACCTAATTCCACCTCTATAAATTCTCTAAAATCGGGAAACCAACATAGGAGTCCACGAAATACTTTTTCCGCCGCCGCAAGCTTCTGTTCTCGAGAGATCCCATCTGGAGGCCTTTTCCGGTACTCCGCCGGAGGGGGAATCGATCACGGAGGGGCTCTCCATCAACCTTGCTCCCTTCCGATGATGCGTGAGTAGTTTACCACAGACCTTCGGGTCCATAGTTAGTAGCTAGATGGCTTCTTCTCTCTTTTTGATCTTCAATACAATGTTCTCCTCGATGTTCTTGGAGTTCTATCTGATGTAATCACTTTTTGCGGTGTGTTTGTTGGGATCCGATGAATTGTGAGTTTATGATCAGATTATCCATGAATATTATTTGAGTTTTCTCTGAACTCTTTTATGCATGATTATTATTGCTTCGTATTTCTCTCTAATCTATTGATTTGGTTTGGCCAACTAGATTGATTTATCTTGCAATGGGAGAGGTGCTTTGTAATGGGTTCGATCCTGCGGTGCTCAATCCCAGTGACCGAAAGGGACATGACACGTATGTATCGTTGATATTAAGGGTAAAAAGATGGGGTTTATTCATGCGTGAGTTTGCTTTGTCTACATCATGTCATCTTGCTTAAGGCGTTACTCCGTTCTTTATGGACTAAATACACTAGATGCATGCTGGATAGCGATCGATGTGTGGAGTAATAGTAGTAGATGCAGACAGGAGTCGGTCTACTTGTCTCGGACGTGATGCCTATATACATGATCATTGCCTTGGATATCGTCATGATTATTTGCTTTTCTATCAATTGCCCAACAGTAATGTGTTCACCCACCGTATGCTATTTTCAAGAGAGAAGCCTCTAGTGAAAACTATGCCCCCTGGGTCTATCTTAATTATATATTGAAAATCCTAAAAATACCTTACTGCACTTTTACTTTATTTATTTTATTTTGTATTTTTGTTTAATCTATTTATCTATCACCATACAATTTAATCTTGCAATTAACCGCTAAGGGATTGACAACCCCTTGTTCGCGTTGGGTGCGAGGATCTGTTGTTTTGTGTGCAGGTACTGCTAACGAGTTGTTGCGTGATTCTCCTACTGGATTGATAACCTTGGTTTCATAACTGAGGGAAATACTTATCTCTACTGTACTGCATCATCCCCTCCTCTTCAGGGAAATCCCAACGCAGCTCACAAGTAGCATCAACGTGCTGACTGGGCAGGCCCCTGTCACTGACATGTAGGCCCCACCGCACTAATTAACCATTTTGCTAATTATAAAATTAGTCTGCTAACTAATGTGGCAGTGACAGTGGGGTCCCACCTCGCTAACTAACTTATTAGATTAATTTAAACCTGTTATTTACTAGCAGTCACTGACATGTGGGGCCCTACCACTATTTAAGAGGATAAGGTTGACCCAGTCAGCCTGCTGACTCAGCAGTGTCCCCACCAGTCAGCCTCTGCTGACTGGGCAGTTGACCCAGTCAACTGGGCCCACTGTCAGCCACCCATGCATCTCTCTGGGTACACTCTCTGTGTACCCATAGCATTTTATTCATTTATTTTGAAATTAAATTAAATTCCAAAAAATGATTAAAACTTTGAAAAATCATATAAAATAATCCGTAACTCGGATGAAAATAATTTATATATGAAAAATGATCAAAAAAATAAGACGAATCCGAATATGCCATCCACATACCTGTCACATGATTCCAACGCTGCAAACATGGAACCTTTCCCTCCGGTTCATTTGTCTGACAGATGCCTAAAACCGGGAAAATATTCCGAGATATTTTCCCGCCCCGTCTGTACGTGTAGCATTGCGTTAGGTCACCCTTAGCTCAACATATTGCCATGTCATGTATCGTGCTGCATCTGTGTGCTTTCTATTTACTGTTTCTCCCCCTTCTTCTTCTCCGGTAGATCCGAGACCGACACTGACTGCACTCAGTACGACTACGCCGCAGACGTTCAGCCACTTGCCGCAGAGCTTCCAGGCAAGCAAAACCCCCTTTATCATTCCTATATCGCCCATTCTTTCTCTCTCGTGCTTGCATTAGATTTTGCTACTGTTGTCCGAAAGCTCCTATTCTGATGCATAGCCTGTTTTTGTAACCTGTTGTTGATACTTTTCCTGTTGTCCTATATGCTTAGTATAGGCTGGTTAGTGATCCATCAGTGGCCCCGCACCCTTGTCCGTGTTGCCATGCCTTGCTTTCGGAAGTTTCGATTAACGTGATCGATGTGCAGAGACCGACACATCACCGCACACCCCCTTAGTTGTATGACTCTGCAGAGCTACTATCGAGTGCCGAGGGTGATACCTCCTACCTCACTCCTGATGATATCTCTATAGCGTAGCTAGTTGGTTGTGGGTTACCGAGGGTGATTCCTCTATCACCACCTCCGATGATGCCTCTGTCGTGCAACCCCTCAAGTGTGAACCCATCGAGGGTGATTCCTCCAAGTTCACCTTGATGGATACATCGAGTGGGAATCCATCGAGGGTGATTCCTCGGATTTCCCCCTTGATGTTATCGACACACGGTTACCATGTTTTTATCACAGTCCCTTGTTGAAGTCGGGTCGACCCCGAGGGGCACCCGCGAGAGATGTGAAGTCGGGTTGACCGTGAGGGTACCCGTGTAACACCCCATGTAATTAAGCTACAGTGATCACCTTTTGCTAATGCCAAGTCATCATGTTTAACAGTGCTTGATCATCATTTGCATCATATCTCATTTCAAATTCCAACTCAAATTGAAATTCAAATATAAAGTGAAAATAAAAGTTGTTCCAATTTGGAAACTAAAATGTTCATTAAATAGCAAATAATCCATAACTAATTATGTTAAGAAAAACAACATCACCTAAATTACCTAGATGACTCTAACATCATCAAAACAGTAACAAACATCAATATTTAATCCCATTTTATTTAATAAAATTTCAAATGAAATCATATTGTCTCCAAACCAATTTCTGGTAGTAGTTAATATTGCACTGTAATTGTTGAGCTAAGTCACCTATTTTGCAAAACTCAAATTGTGGCTAAACCTATTTACAAAATAGAAACTAAAAAGAAAACAGAAAAGAAAAACAAAGAAATAGAAAAGGCCGCTGTTACTGGGCTCTAGTCAGCCGCACGGCCCAGCCCATCTCGCCACCTCCTTCCTTCCTACTGCTCACCCGCGGTTGCCCGCGCACGCCCGCGCCAGTCGCCGGCTCGCCGTTCCCGCCGCGTCCACTCACCCCCACGTCGCTACAGGGCGACAGGGTGGATAAGACCACCACCGCGGAAACAATAGCCGCCCCCCCAGATATTTTCCCCTCTCCCTCGCTTGTCTTCTTCCTCCCCCGCAAACGCCCGACGCCGTCGACATGGCCGAGCTCGCCGGCGTGGCCACAGACCTCCCCGGCGCCTGAGACCAAGCCCACCCGCTCCGCCTGCCTCTTCTGCTTCTTCTCTGACCACGGGATCGAGCCGAGTGCCTCTCATTCAACCGGAACAAGCTCGTCTTCAAGCTTCGGATCGCCGGCGTTCGTCGACGATTCCGGCGCCGTCGAGCCCTCCCCGCGCACACGTTGCTCACCTGCAGGCTCACGGTGAGCCCGCGCTTCTTTCCCCTCCCTCTCGCGCGTGAATCCATCCCCGTAGCCGCCTCTGCCATCGTCGCCCGAGTCTTGCTCTGCCGCATAGCTCGCCGCCGTCGCTGCAGTCATCGTCATGGTCGCCCGAGCGCATGGACGTGCTCAGGAACTAACGGCGATGCCGTCTGCGTCCTCAAAACCCGTTGCCGTGCCGTGTAGCTCCGATTCCGACGATGCCCGAACTCCGGCGACCGCCACGGTGCTCGCCGTCGTCGATATAGGCCACCCCAGCCGCTGCCACTGCCACCGTTCGACGCACCGTCGATGGCACGTTCGAACGCGCCCTCCCACACGTGATTTGGCGCTCTGTGGATGAAACCCGACGATCTCCCGAGGATGCCACCACGTTTGGACGTCGCCGGCGGCTTGCCGCCGGCCACTGCCGACGTGGCACGGCCCGGCCCGCCTCTGGGTCGCTGACCATGGGCCCCATTGGCCCCACTTGACTGGGTTGACCCAGTCAACTGCTGACTGGGCTGGCCTAGCCACTCACATGCGGGTCCCACATGTAATAAAATGATTTTATAAATAAATAAAATGTTAATTAATTTATTAATTAAATTAATTACTAATTAGTCACTGACAGTAGGCCCCACTAACTAATTAACCTATTTAATTAAAACTAAAACCTGTTTAATTAGCACAGTCACTGACCAGTGGGACCCACTGGTCAGGTTTGACTCTGGTCAGCCGGGTTTGACCCGCTCACGTCACACTGACATCATGATGACGTCATCTAACACTGTTTTGGATAATTCGAATTAAATAATTTCAGAAATTCCAGAAAATGATTAAAACTTTGAAAAATCATATAAAATAAACCGTAACTCGGATGAAAATAATTTATATATGAAAAATAATCAGAAAAATATGAAGAATCCGGATATGTGGTCAAAATGCTTGACCATCACTCCTATCTAGATGAACATGGAACTTTTTGCCCGTTTTTGATAAATGAATAGTGCATAACCTTGATAAAATAAATCCAAATAAATTCCTAAATCATCTAAAATATTTAGTTAGGCAATATATCACCTCTGCATATCATTTAGGCATGTCATGCATCGCTGTTGCATTGTTGCCATGAATTTATTGTTTCTTCCCCCTCCTTCTCTCCCGATAGACGCTGAGACCGCCACCGACGCAGCTGAGTACGACTACGCTCCAGACGAGCAGCCTTCAGACGACCAGCCCCTCTCAGCAGAGCTTCCAGGCAAGCAAAATCCCCTTGATCATAAGATATCGCCCATTCCTTCTCCCTTATGCTTGCATTAGAATTGCTTCTGTTGTTAATCCGAAAGCTCCTATTCTGATGCATAGCCTGATTTTGTCGCATGCTGTTATACCTACCTATTGTCCCATGATGCATAGTTAGATATGCTACTAATTCATCTATGGCCCTTCACACTTGTCCGTTTGCCATGCTTGATATCGGGCCGTGATCACTCTGGGTGATGATCACGGAAATGTTACATATTGCAATACTTAAACTATTAAAGTCGGGCTGGCCCCAAGGGTGCCCGCGAGAGAATAACATTAAAGACGGGTCGGCTCCAAGAGCACCCGCGCGTCATGTGTTACCAAGTCGGAGCGACAGGAATCCTGTTCGTCTCTGCGAGTTACTAAATACGCCTAACGGATTTGGGTATTTGATCTGAGTGGGTTGTTGGCCCTATACGCACTACCACCACGTGGGATAATGGTTATGGGACCCTCTACGTCGTATGTATTAGCCGAAAGCTCTTCAGACATCACAGCTCAGAGATGCGGGCTGATTGTTGGGGTGAGCTGGTTACGTCTGTGGTGCTTCCACAGTCGTGCTTGGGCCCCGGCCAGTCACGCAACGTGCAGGAGTGCGAAGGGCGATGGCCCAAGACCCCTTCGTGCTTAGGATTTAGACCGGCGTGTTGACCTCTCTGCTGAGCCTAGGGAGGACTACGTCGTATCGATCACCCGAGGCCGGGCATTACCCAGCAAGTGTGTCCGGCCAGATGTAATCGAGCGTGTTGGGTAACAGTAGTGCATCCCTGCAGGGAAGTTATCTATTCGAATAGCCGTGTCCACGGTAACAGGATGCTCAGAGTTGTATCTCGATCTGCTACAACTACAAATGGATACTGCCACAATATTAAACTGTTACTACTGCTCTCGGGATCACTTTCTCACAGGGTAGTCGAGGAAGGACCCCAGGGCAATACTATAATATGATTGATATATATTATCTTGTTCTACTCTCTTCTGATGCTGCAAGAAATGCTTCAAGGTGCTAGTCTTCGATAGGCTAGGCCTCTCCCCCTCTGTTCTGGCATTTCTGCAGTTTAGTCCAAAGATATAGCCCCATTCCTTTGATATCGATGCATAATTAGTATAGTTCTGATGTCAGTCTTGCGAGTACTTTGGATGAGTACTCACGGTTGCTTTGCTATCTCTTTTCCCCAAACCCGGTTGCTGCGATCAAACGATGGAGTCCCGGAGCCAGACACCACCGCAGGAGACTGCTACCAGGAGAGCCCCGGAGGCACGTACTACTGGGTTGAGCCAGCCGACCAGGAGTAGTTCGGAGGCCCTAGGCAGGAGGCCTTCGCCTTTTTGATTAGTGTCGCTGTTTGTGCTAGCCTTCTTAAGGCAAACTTGACTAACTATGTCTGTACCCAGGTAATATTGTTTGTATGACTTATGTATTCGGGTCCTCATGACCCCCCTGGCTTGTAATAAAAGATTTATGTTTTAATTTGAGTTTAGAGTTGTGTTGTGATATCTTCCCGTGAGTCTCTGATCTCGGGCGTGCACGTTTGCGTGTATGATTAGTGCACGGTCGAGCAGGGGCGTCACAAGTTGGTATCAGAGCCGACTGCCTGTAGGAAGCCCCCCTTCCGATTCCTTGGTCGAAGTTGAGTCTAGTCTTTCAAAACTATATTTTACTAACATGGCTGTGTGGCTTACGGGCCCACGTCGCCAATGGGTGGTATTAGGATCTTTTATTCCTCTTCTATACTCTGGGATTCTGATCTCTCTTCTATTCGGGTTAAAATTTTACTAACTCTGACTCTAGGTTCTCGTGATCAAGTCCACCCGGAGCTTTGATTATCTGCAAGTTACTTTCTGGAATGCACGATGCAAAATTCACTCACTGTCATTTGACAATCTTGTAATTTCCTCTGTTTCAGATGGATCGTTTGTTTCCGCCGCGCCCTACGACGCAGCTTGTGCTTCGCACTTGGGCTCGTGATGCGACTGGTTTTCCAGCTATCCTAATCGCCCTCCTGACAAGATTGGGCTACCGCTGGTACCCCGAGTACATGGTTTACGAGGATTTCCGCGAGTTCAACCAGGAGCAGTACCATGCCGATGTTTGAATCTTCGATCAGCGGAACGACTCCGACACTGAGTTGCACACTTTTCACGGTATCGGCGTGACGATTGATATGGCAGTCCATGATGCTGCCCACTCTGCCGTCGCACGTCTTTGTGGCGAGCATAGTCGCTTGGATGACTCAGAGATCCGATACATCCCGTATGCCCCTGCTGGAGATGATACCGGATACTACACAGATGTCTGTGCCCCTTACGAGCGACGTCGTTACGACCCGCAGGTTTTGATTCAGTGCACTCAGGCTCTGGATCGCACTGCCCGGGCTCTTGCCGTCGAGTTGTTTGCCACTCGAGCACGTCTCTACGATGCTATGACACAGTTGCTGCCAGTTGTTCGTGCAGGGATACATCCAGAGTACATCCTTTACCCGCGCAGGACTCAGATGCCTACAGGTATTGATTGGCCTGCTGTTGGAGGTCACACACCCGCACGTGGACCTCTTCTTCCAGTTCGAGATCGGGTTCTGCATTAGAGTGCACATGGAGAGCAGGACTTTTCTGCCTTGAGCACTCATCGTCCGCACTTGCAGTTACCCCGTTTCAGTGATTTTCCCCGACGTTGATGTAGCCTTTGCTATGTCTCGTTGTGTATTCCTCACCGCGTGCCTGCGCGCCGCCTAGTATGTCTAGCTGTTTAATTTCCGAACTTATGCTGTCCGCGTGTAACCGACTCTGTGTATGGATCTATATGTCCTAATTGACTACTGTTATGTATCTATTGCACTCATGTTCATTATTCGCGATACATCATGTATGACTCCATGCACTTGCAGTTGCTTTTACTAAACTACCCTTGTTAAATCTTTAGCAGGATGGTTAGACCAGGTGGTCGTGGTCGTGGCCGTGCTCCCGAAGGGCCACCACCGCCAGACTATATGGCAGCTATGATGCAGCAATTCGAACTGAACCGCCAGTTCATGGTTGGGATCATGGCTCAGTTCCCACACCAGAATCAGAATGCTCAGAACCAGCAACCCGCCGCAATAACTCTACAGGAGTTTGTCCGTCTCAACCCTACTGTTTTCTGCAACTCTGAACAGCCACTGGATGCTGATGACTGGCTTCGCGACATCACCTACGAGATGGAGTCTGCAAATGTCACCCCCGTCAACCTTGTCACCTTCGCGTCCTACTTCTTGAAGGGTGCCGCTGCTCAATGGTGGCACACCCATAGGAGTTCACTACCTGTTGGGACAGTCGTTACTTGGATCGAGTTTCAGACTGCTTTCCGTGCCCGTTTCATTCCTTAGGGAATCATGGACCGGAAGAAAAGAGAGTTTCGCAACCTCACTCAGGGCAGTAAGACTGTCGAAGCTTATCAGCGGGAATTCCTTAACCTGTCCCGCTATGCTGAAGAAGACGTTGCCACAGATGCTCGCAGACAGGAGAAATTCCGTGACGGACTCCACCCAGACCTCAAGCTTGCACTTGCTGTTCATGACTTCGCTGACTTCGCCACTTTGGTGAACAAGGCTATCCAGGTTGAGACCGCTCAGATGGAACATAGGGAATCACTCAAGCGCAATCGTGACATTGGCTCATCTTCGAGCTCAGGACAAAGGTGTAAGATATGGATTCCCAACAGCATGTATCGTCCAACTGCCCCTGCGCTGAGGCCTTCCTATGCTGCACCCCGTGTGCCTCCTCCACCACCGAGGCCGCCAAGAGCTCAAGCTGCTCCACCACGTGTTGCTCCTCTTCGTCCTGAAGATGGACTGTGTTTCAAGTGCCGCCGCCCAGGTCACCTTGCCAAGGACTGCCGCCAGAATCAGAATCAGTTGGCACTTCCTCATGCTGGCCGTGGCAATGGCCGTGGCAACAACCAGACCCGCAACTATAATACTGGGTCTGCTGCTTATGGTTGTGGACAGGCTTACCACGTTGACATTGAAGAAGTTCAGGATCAACCTGAAACTGTGATGGGTACCCTTCTCGTTAACTCAGTACCCGCTTCTGTTTTATTTGATTCAGGAGCATCGCATTCATTCATGACAGAAGCATTTGCATTAGCACATGACATTGCATTTGAAAAGATGAACCTACCCATAGTTGTCCGCACCCCTGGAGGCCATTGTCACACCTCCATGATGGCACACAATGTCACTGTTGAAATCAAAGGACTCGAATTCCTTGTTTCACCTATCATCTTGAAATCTTCCACGATAGACCTCATTCTGGGAATGGATTGGTTGAAAGCTCACATTGCTACGATTAATTGTGCCACTAAAGTCGTCCAACTCCTTCACCCCTCCGACGAGATAGTGAACTACACCGCCCGAATTACTCGGAATGCCGAAGCTCAGATATATGCTCTGAATGCTTTGAACGCTTCACCTCTTGAGGGAATTGAGAACGTTCCAGTCATTCGCGATTTTCCAGATGTCTTTCCAGAAGAACTTCCAGGAATACCCCCTGTTAGAGCCGTTGAATTCGTCATCGACTTGAAACTAGGCACCACTCCTATTGCTAAGCGCCCATACAAGATGCCGCCGCATGAACTCCTTGAACTTAAGGAGGAAATCGACAACTCACTTAAAAAGAGTTTCATCCGCCCCAGTTACTCTGCTTGGGGGGCACCTTCTCTCTTTGTTAAGAAGAAGGATGGAACTAACCGATTGGTTCAGGACTATCGGCCTATCAACCAAGCAACAATCCAGAACAAATACCCACTTCCCTGGATCAACGATCTTTATGATCAACTTGCTGGATCCTCCGTGTTCTCTAAACTCAACTTAAGGTTGGGTTACCATCAGATCCGAGTTCATAAAGAGGATATTCCGAAGACCGCCTTCGTTACCCGTTATGGATCATACGAGTATACCGTCATGTCCTTCGGATTAACCAATGCTCCAGCAACCTTCTCTCGATTGATGAACTATATCTTCATGGACTACCTCGACAAGTTCGTCGTGGTTTATTTGGATGATATCCTTATATTTTCCAAGAATGAAGAAGAGCACACCGAACATCTTCGGCTTGTATTGGAGAAACTTCGAGAACATCAACTATATGCCAAATTTTCCAAGTGTGAATTCTGGTTATCGAAGGTGACTTATCTTGGTCATGTGATTTCCAAGGATGGCATTGCTGTTAACCCAGAACGAGTTCAGGCTATTCTTGACTGGACTCCCCGAAAGAATGTCAAGAAAGTCAGAAGTTTTCTCGGTCTTGCTAGCTATTGCCGCCGTTTCATCGAGAACTTCTCCAAAATTGCTAAGCCACTGACTGATCTGTTCCACAAAGGCAAGAAGTTTGAGTGGACGGAAAAGTGCCAAGAAAGTTTTCAGACACTTAAAGATAAGTTGACATCTGCCCCAGTGCTAGCACCCCCTGATTCCCGCAAGGACTTTGTGATATATTGCGACGCATCCCGTCAAGGATTAGGCTGTGTCCTAATGCAAGAGCGCAAGGTGATTGCTTATGGATCTCGTCAATTGTGTCCTCATGAAGATAAGTATCCAACACATGATCTTGAGTTAGCAGCAGTTATCTATGCTCTAAAGCTGTGGCGACATTACCTTCTCGGTAATCGTTGTGAGATATACACGGACCACCAAAGTCTGAAGTATCTGTATACTCAACCAGATTTGAACCTCCGTCAACAAAGATGGCTCGAGACAATAGCCAACTACGACATGGATATTTCTTATACCCCTGGCAAGGCTAATGTAATGGCCGATGCCTTGAGTCACAAGTCTTATTGCAACAACCTCACGGTTCAGCAAGCACAACCTCTTCTCTATGAAGAACTTCGCAAGTTGAACCTTCACATCGTCCCACAGGGTCATCTCAATACCCTGGTTGTTGAACCAGATCTCGAGGACCTCATCAAGCATATACAGAAAGCTGGCTCTGAGGTCGAGAAAATTAAGCGCGATCTCAAAAGGGGAAGGCCCTCGTTCTTCACTATTGATGCTGATGGCACCTTGTTCTTCAAAAATCGCTTAGTGGTTCCTAGAAAGGACAACCTGGATCTGACCCCGCACGTCATGAAAGAAGCTCATGATACGCCTCTCTCAATTCACCCTGGTAGTACCAAGATGTACCAAGACATTTGACAAAGATATTGGTGGCCGGATATGAAGCGAGACATTGCGCGTTATGTTGCTGAGTGTGACGTTTGCCATCGCATTAAAGCAGAACATCAAAGGCCTGCTGGAACTCTGCAACCACTTGATATTCCTGAATGGAAATGGGACAAAGTTGAAATGGATTTCATTACTGGGTTTCCCAAATCGCAGAAGGATCATGATGCTATTTTTGTCGTCATTGACCGGTTCTCAAAGGTTGCTCACTTTTTGCCAGTCAAGGAGATAATCACTGCTAGTCAGTTAGCAGACTTGTATATTTCCAGAATCGTGTCACTTCACGGTATTCCGCTGGAAATCAGCTCAAAACGTGGCAGCCTCTTTACCTCAAGATTTTGGAACAGTTTCCAAGAAGCTATGGGATCTCATCTGTCCTTCAGCACCGCTTTTCACCCCCAGTCCCAGGGACAAGTTGAACGAGTCAATCAAGTGCTTGAAGATATGCTTCGAGCTTGTGTCATCTCATTTGGTAAGAAATGGGAAGAATCTCTCCCATATGCCGAATTCTCTTACAACAATAGCTATCAAGCTAGTCTGAAGATGGCACCATTTGAAGTTCTCTATGGACGTAAGTGTCGAACCCCTCTGAATTGGTCAGAAACTGGGGAACGGTCACTCGTTGGTCCAGACATTATTCAACAAGCTAAAGAACAAGTCCGCATTGTCCGTGAACATTTGAAAGCTACTCAGTCTCGTCAGAAGAGCAATTATGACCGCAAACACCAGGTAATGGTCTATCAACCTGGCGAGCAAGCTTACCTTCGTGTCACCCCGATGAAAGGCACTCATCGATTTGGGATCAAGGGCAAGTTAGCTCCTCGCTACATTGGCCTGTTTCGTATTCTCGCCCGTCGAGGAGAAGTGGCATATCAATTGGAATTGCCACCGAACCTTTCTCAAATTCATGATGTCTTCCATGTGTCGCAACTCCGTCGCTGCTTCAAGGATCCTATCCGAGCAGTGGATCATGAAATGCTGGAATTGCAAGAGAATCTTTCTTATCGAGAGTATCCAATCCGAATTCTTGATCAAGCTGAACGTCGAACTCGTCAGAAGGCAATCAAGTTCCTTAAAGTTCAGTGGTCAAATCATTCTGAAGATGAAGCCACTTGGGAATGCGAAGATCGTCTTCGTGAAGAATACCCCGCTCTCTTTCAGCCTACCTCTTAATTCTCGGGACGAGAATTTCTTTTAGAGGAGGAGAATTGTAACACCCCATGTAATTAAGCTACAGTGATCACCTTTTGATAATGCCAAGTCATCATGTTTAACAGTGCTTGATCATCATTTGCATCATATCTCATTTCAAATTCCAACTCAAATTGAAATTCAAATATAAAGTGAAAATAAAAGTTGTTCCAATTTGGAAACTCAAATGTTCATTAAATAGCAAATAATCCATAACTAATTATGTTAAGAAAAACAACATCACCTAAATTAACTAGATGACTCTAACATCATCAAAACAGTAACAAACAACAATATTTAATCCCATTTTATTTAATAAAATTTCAAATGAAATCATATTGTCTCCAAACCAATTTCTGGTAGTAGTAAATATTGCACTGTAATTGTTGAGCTAAGTCACCTATTTTGCAAAACTCAAATTGTGGCTAAACCTATTTACAAAACAGAAACTAAAAAGAAAACAGAAAAGAAAAACAAAGAAATAGAAAAGGCCGCTGTTACTGGGCTCTAGTCAGCCGCACGGCCCAGCCCATCTCGCCACCTCCTTCCTTCCTACTGCTCACCCGCGGTTGCCCGCGCACGCCCGCGCCCGTCGCCGGCTCACCGTTCCCGCCGCGTCCACTCACCCCCACGTCGCTACAGGGCGGCGGGGTGGATAAGACCACCACTGCGGAAACCCTAGCCGCCCCCCAGATATTTTCCCCTCTCCCTCGCTTGTCTTCTTCCTCCCTCGCAAACGCCTGACGCCGTCGACATGGCCGAGCTCGCCGGCGTGGCCACAGACCTCCCCGGCGCCTGAGACCAAGCCCACCCGCTCCGCCTGCCTCTTCTGCTTCTTCTCCGACCACGGGATCGAGCCGAGTGCCTCTCATTCAACCGGAACAAGCTCGTCTTCAAGCTTCGGATCGCCGGCGTTCGTCGACGATTCCGGCGCCGTCGAGCCCTCCCCGCGCACACGTTGCTCACCTGCAGGCTCACGGTGAGCCCGCGCTTCTTTCCCCTCCCTCTCGCGCGCGAATCCATCCCCGTAGCCGCCTCTACCATCGTCGCCCGAGTCTTGCTCCGCCGCATAGCTCGCCACCGTCGCTGTAGTCATTGTCATGGCCGCCCGAGCGCATGGACGTGCTCAGGAACTCACGGCGATGCCGTCTGCGTCCTCAAAACCCGCTGCCGTGCTGTGTAGCTCCGATTCCGACGACGCCCGAACTCCGGCGACCGCCACGGTGCTCGCCATCGTCGATATAGGCCACCCCAGCCGCTGCCACCGCCACCTTCAACGCGCCGTCGACGGCACGTTCGAACGCGCCCTCCCGCGCGCGATTTGGAGCTCTTTGGACGAAACCCGACGACCTCCCAAGGACGCCGCCGCATTTCGACGTCGCCGGCGGCTTGCCGCCGGCCACTGCCGATGTGGCACGGCCCGGCCCGCCTCTAGGTCGCTGACCATGGGCCCCACTGGCCTAAGTTGACTCGGTTGACCCAGTCAACTGCTGACTGGGCTGGCCCAGCCACTCACATGCGGGTCCCACTTGTAATAAAATGATTTTATAAATAAATAAAATATTAATTAATTTGTTAATTAAATTAATTACTAATTAGTCACTGACAGTAGGCCCCACTAACTAATTAACCTTTTTAATTAAAACTAAAATCTGTTTAATTAGCACAGTCACTGACCAGTCGGACCCACTGGTCAGGTTTGACTCTGGTCAGCCGGGTTTGACCCGCTGACGTCACACTGACGTCATGATGACGTCATCTAACAATGTTTTGGATAATTCGAATTAAATAATTTTAGAAATTCCAGAAAATGATTAAAACTTTGAAAAATCATATAAAATAAACCGTAACTCGGATGAAAATAATTTATATATGAAAAATGATCAGAAAAATATGAAGAATCCGGATATGTGGTCAAAATGCTTGACCATCACTCCTATCTAGATGAACATCAAACTTTTTACCCGTTTTCGATAAATGAATAGGGCATAACCTTGATAAAATAAATCCAAATAAATTCCTAAATCATCTAAAATATTTAGTTAGGCAATATATCACCTCTGCATATCATTTAGGCATGTCATGCATCGCTGTTGCATTGTTGTCGTGAATTTATTATTTCTTCCCCCTCCTTCTCTCCCGATAGACGCCGAGACCGCCGCCGACGCAGCTGAGTACGACTACGCTCCAGACGAGCAGCCTTCAGACGACCAGCCCCTCTCAGCAGAGCTTCCAGGCAAGCAAAACCCCCTTGATCATAAGATATCGCCCATTCCTTCTCCCTTATGCTTTCATTAGAATTGCTTCGGTTGTTAATCCGAAAGCTCCTATTCTGATGCATAGCCTGATTTTGTCGCCTGCTCTTATACCTACCTATTGTCCCATGATGCTTAGTTAGCTATGCTACTGATTCATCTATGGCCCTTCACCCTTGTCCGTTTGCCATGCTTGATATCGGGCCGTGATCACTCTGGGTGATGATCACGGAAATGTTACATATTGCAATACTTAAACTGTTAAAGTCGGGCTGGCCCCAAGGGTGCCCGCGAGAGAATAACATTAAAGACGGGTCGGCTCCAAGAGCACACGCGCGTCATGTGTTACCAAGTCGGAGCGACAGGAATCCTGTTCGTCTCTGCGAGTTACTAAATACACCTAACGGATTTGGGTATTTGATCTGAGTGGGTTGTTGGCCCTATACGCACTACCACCACGTGGGATAATGGTTATGGGACCCTCTACGTCGTATGTATCAGCCGAAAGCTCTTCAGACATCACAGCTCAGAGATGCGGGCTGATTGTTGGGGTGAGCTGGTTACGTCTGTGGTGCTTCCACAGTCGTGCTTGGGCCCCGGCCAGTCACGCAACGTGCAGGAGTGCGAAGGGCGATGGCCCAAGACCCCTTCGTGCTTAGGATTTAGACCGGCGTGTTGACCTCTCTGCTGAGCCTAGGTAGGACTGCGTCGTGTCGATCACCCGAGGCCGGGCATTACCCAGCAAGTGTGTCCAGCCAGATGTAATCGAGCGTGTTGGGTAACAGTAGTGCACCCCTGCAGGGAAGTTATCTATTCGAATAGCCATGTCCACGATAAAAGGACGCTCAGAGTTGTATGTTGATCTGCTACAACTACAAATGGATACTGCCACAATATTAAACTGTTACTACTGCTCTCGGGATCACTTTCTTACAGGGTAGTCGAGGAAGGATCCCAGGGCAAAACTATAATATGATTGATATATATTATCTTGTTCTACTCTCTTCTGATGCTGCAAGAAATGCTTCAAGATGCTAGTCTTCGATAGGCTAGGCCTCTCCCCCTCTGTTCTGGCATTTCTGTAGTTTAGTCCAAAGATATAGCCCCATTCCTTTGATACCGATGCATAATTAGTATAGTTCTGATGTCAGTCTTGCGAGTACTTTGGATGAGTACTCACGGTTGCTTTGCTATCTCTTTTCCCCATACCCGGTTGCTGCAATCAGACGATGGAGTCCCGGAGCTAGACACCACCGCAGAAGACTGCTACCAGGAGAGCCCCGAAGGCACGTACTACTGGGTTGAGCCAGTCGACCAGGAGTAGTTCGGAGGCCCTAGGCCGGAGGCCTTCGCCTTTTTGATTAGTGTCGCTGTTTGTGCTAGCCTTCTTAAGGCAAACTTGACTAACTATGTCTGTACCCAGATAATATTGTTTGTATGACTTATGTATTCGGGTCCTCGTGACCCCCCTGGCTTGTAATATGAAGATTTATGTTTTAATTTGAGTTTAGAGTTGTGTTGTGATATCTTCCCGTGAGTCTCTGATCTCGAGCGTGCACATTTGCGTGTATGATTAGTGCACGGTCGAGCAGGGGCGTCACAACCCGCGAGATAATTACGCGGCACGGCCGGGCAGGCAGACTGCGCCAGGAGAGGGATGGGCCTGGCCCTTGCTGTAAGTCCGCGAGATGGGGCGATAGGAGCACTGATCGTCACCGCGCGCTCCCAACATACTAATGGGTTAGGATATGTGATCTGAGTAGACCTCTGGCCTTTTCGCACTAACCACCATGCGGGAATAAGTATGGGCACTCGGCGTCGTACGATTCTTCCGAATGCTCTCAGACGTCAGCAGTTGAGCGGCACGCGCCGGGTTGGACTGGGTACGCCCGCTTGTGTATACAGGGGGCTAGGTCTGCTCCCGGTCGTCCTCGCAACACGCAGGAGTGCAAAGGGCGATGCGCCCAAGACCCCTGAGCGCTTAGGATGTAGACCGACGTGCTGACCTCTCTGCTGAGCCTAGGTAGGACTACGGCGTGTTGATCAGCCGAGGCCGGTCATAACCCGAAAAAATGTGTCCGGCCAGAATTAATCTAGCGTGTTGGGTAAGTTGGTGCACCCCTGCAGGGAAGTATATCTATTCGAATAGCCGTGTCCACGGTAACGGACGCTCAAAGAGTATCCCGATCTACTACAACTAGAACTGGATACTTGAGTTACTTAATAATTTGATTGCTCCGGGATTGCTTTTTCGGAGGGAGTCGAGGAAGGATCTCTGGGCTTTGCTACTAATACTTATTACTTTATGTTATGATGCTAATCTGCACTCTTCTAATGCTGCAAGACGCTGCAAGATGCTAGTCTTCGATAGGCTAGGCCTGCCTCTCTATTCTGGCATTTCTGCAGTATAGTCCACAGATACAGCCCCTTCCCTTTGATACCAATGCATACTTAGCATAGATCTGATGTAAGTCTTGTGAGTACTTTGGATGAGTACTCACGGTTGCTTTGCTACCTTTTTTCCCCATACCCGATTGCTGCGATCAGATGACGGAGCCCCGGAGCCAGCTGACCCCGTCGACGACTACTACTACCCCAACGGAGCTTACTACTACGTGGAGACCGATGACCAGTAGTAGTTAGGAGGCTCCCAGGCAGGAGGCCTGCGCCTTTTCGATCTAGATGTCGTTGTTTTGCTCAGCCTTCTGAAGGCAAACTTGTTTACTCTTTACGTCTGTACTCAGATGATGTTGCTTCCGCTAACGCTTGTACTCGAGCTTATGTATTCGAGCCCTCGAGGCCCCTGGCTTGTAATATAAAGCTTGTATTATTTTATTTGTGTCTAGAGTTGTGTTGTGATATCTTCCCGTGAGTCTCTGGGCTTGATCGTGCGCATTGCGTGTATGATTAGTGCATGATTGAGTCAGGGGCGTCACAAGTTGGTATCAGAGCCGACTGCCTCTAGGAAGCCCCTTTCCAACTCCTTGGCTGAAGTTGAGCCTAGTCTTTGAAAAAACTATTTTACTAACATTGTTGTGTGGCTTACGGGCCCACATCGCAAATGGATGGGATTAGGATCTTTTATTCCTCTTCTTTACTCTGGGACTCTGATCTCTCTTCTATTCGGGTTAAAGATTTTAGTAACTCTAATATTAGGTTCTCATGATCACATCAACCCAGAGAGCTGGATTACCTGCAACTATTTCATTAAATGTCTGACACCCCATACATATACTGTCTTTTGACATCTCTGAACTCATTGAGCTTAAGGAGGAAATCGATAAATCACTCCGCAAGGTTTCATTCGTCCAAGTTCATCTACTTGGGGAGCACCTTCTCTCTTTGTCAAGAAGAAAGATGGTACGAATCGGTTGGTCCAAGATTACCGACCTATTAACCAGGCTACCATTCAGAATAAGTATCCGCTTCCTCGGATCAATGATCTGTATGATCAACTTGCTGGTTCCTCAGTTTTCTCTAAACTTGACTTGAGGATGGGTTACCACCAGATCCGAGTTCGTGAAGAGGATATTCCAAAGACAACTTTTGTTACTCGATATGGCTCATATGAGTACACCGTCATGTCTTTCGGCTTAACCAATGCTCCAGCAACGTTCTCTCGATTGATGAACTATATCTTCATGGAATACCTCGACAAGTTCATCATGGTTTATCTGGATGATAGCCTTGTGTATTCCAAAAATAAGGAAGAACATGCTGAACATCTTCGTCTTGTACTGGAAAAGCTTCGAGAGCATCAGCTATATGCCAAATATTCCAAGTGTGAATTCTGGTTATCTAAAGTGACCTATCTTGGTCATGTGATTTCGAAGGATGGTATTGCTGTCAACCTAGAGCGAGTTCAGGATATTCTTGACTGGACTCCTCCGAAGAATGTCAAGCAAGTGAGAAGTTTTCTCGGACTCGCAAGCTATTGCCGCCGTTTTGTCGAGAACTTTTCCAAAATTGCCAAGCCTCTGACTAATCTGCTTCACAAAGGCGTTAAGTTTGAGTGGACAGAAAAATGTCAGGAAAGTTTCCAAATACTCAAGGACAAGCTGACATCTGCACTAGTGCTTGCTCCTCCAGATTCTCGCAAAGAATTCGTCATTTATTGCGACGCATCTCGTCACGGATTAGGCTGTGTCCTAATGCAGGAGCGCAAAGTGATTGCTTATGCCTCCCGACAGCTGCGTCCTCATGAAGAGAACTACCTAGTTCATGATCTCAAACTTGCTGCAGTTATATATGCACTGAAGTTGTGGCGACATTACCTTCTCGGTAATCGTTGCGAGATCTACACTGATCATCAAAGTCTGAAGTATTTGTTTACTCAGCCGGATCTGAATCTCCGCCAACAAAGATGGATGGAAACAATTACGGACTATGACTGCGGTATTTCATATACCCCTGGCAAGGCTTATGTAACGGCCGATGCTTTGAGTCCCAAGTCTTATTGCAACAATCTCATGGTTCAGCGAGCTAAACCCCTTCTTCATGAAGAACTTCGCAAGTTGAACCTCCACATTGTTCCACAGGGTTTTCTCAATACCCTTGTTTTGGAACCAGCTCTCGAGAAAGCTATTAAGTCTGCGCAAGCAAAAGACGCTGAAGTTGATCAGATGAAACGGGATCTTGATTTTAAGAAAGCCAGAGATTTCTCACTTGCTGAAGATGGAACCTTGTACTTCTCAGATCGCCTTGTGGTACCCCGATTCAAACTTATGACCGACAAAGTTATGAAGGAGGCACATGATACACCACTGCCTATTCATCCGGGTAGTACCAAGATGTACCAAGACATTCGTCAAAGGTACTGGTGGTCTAAGATGAAGCAAGACATTGCTCGCTATGTTGCTAAATGTGACATTTGTCGTCGCGTCAAAGCAGAACATCAAAAGCCTGCTGGACTCCTGCAACCGCTCCCTATCCCTAAATGGAAATGGGATAAGGTTCATATGGACCTCATTACTGGCCTTCCCAAGTCACAGAAGTGTCACAATGCTATTCTTGTCGTCGTCGACCAATTCTCCAAAGTTGCACATTTTCTGCCAGTCAAGGAGATGTTCACTGCTAGTCAGCTAGCGGATCTGTATATCTCCAGAATTGTGACACTCCACGGTATTCCGAAGGAGATCAGTTCAGACCGTGGCAGCCTCTTCACCTCAAAGTTCTGGGAAAGTTTCCAAGAGGCTATGGAAACTCATATAACCTGGACCACAGCGTATCACCCCCAGTCCCAAGGCCAAGTTGAACGAGTTAATCAAGTGCTTGAAGATATGATGCTTGCTTGTGTCATCTCATTTGGCAAGAAGTGGGAAGAATCTCTCCCGTATGCTGAATTCTCATACAATAACAGCTATCAAGCTAGCTTGAAGATGGCACCCTTCAAGGTATTATATGGACGTAAGTGCCGAACCACTCTGAATTGGTCAGAAACTGGGGAACGACCGCTCATCAGTCCGGATATTATCCAACAAGCTGAAGAGCAAGTCCGTATTGTCCGGGAAAATCTCAAGGCGGCCCAGTCCCGCCAGAAGAGCAACTATGATCGTAAACACTGGGGATCGATCTATCAACCTGGGGAGCAAGCTTATCTGCGTGTCACTCCTATGAAGGGCACTCCTCGTTTTGGAATCAAGGGCAAGTTAGCTCCTCGCTATATTGGACCCTTCCGCATTCTCGCCAGACGTGGATATGTGGCTTACAAATTGGAGTTGCCACCGCAATTCTCTCACATCCATGACGTCTTTCATGTGTCGCAACATCGTTGATGCTTCAAGGATCCACACCATGCAGTGGATCATGAGATGCTTGAATTGCATGATCATCTCTCTTATAAGGAGCATCTGACCCGTATTTTGGATCAAGCTAAACGTCGGACCGTTCAGAAGGTAATCAAGTTCCTTAAAGTGAAGTGGTCAAATCACACTGAAGATGAAGCCACTTGGGAACGCGAGGATCGCCTTCGTGAAGAATACCCCGACCTTTTCCCTTCTACCTCTTAATTCTCGGGACGAGAATTTCTTTTAGAGGAGGAGAATTGTAACACCTCTATGTAATGAGCTACAGTGATCCTCATGATTATGCTTAATCACTTTGGTTTGCAATGCTTGATCATATTGGATTCATATCTCATTTCAAATTCCACCACTGAATTCAAATTAAATTGCAAGTGAAATTTAAAGTTTCACAAAAATGGTTGCAAAATAGTTCATCATTTAGCAAATATTCCATAACAATTATTTTTTAAGGAAAACAACATCATTTATTTGCTTAAATGGGCTATAGCAATTAAAACAGTGCCAAATCAGCATTTTTAAATGCCTTTTCATTTATGAAAAGTTCAAACAAATTCAAATGCCTCCCAAACTTTTTGTGGCAGTGCCAAATATTGCAATGCAATTAAGTGGCTTAGTTCCATATTTTTACAAAAGTCATTTGATGGCTAAAATAAATGCAAAATAGTTTCTGAAAAAGAAAAATAGAAAACAGAAAAGGGAAAAAGAAGAAAACCTACTGTGTACTGGGCCTGAGTGCACAGTGCACCGGCCCAGCCCACCTCTCTCTCTCCCTCCTCCTCCCGCCTCTCTCTCCTGTGCGTGTCGCCGCGCCCGTGGCCGCGCACGTGCTCCGGTGGAACGGCGACACGGCAATGCTACAGGCGCCGTGAGGGGATAAGAACGACGCCCCTCGGCATCGTCGTCGTCCCCATCCACTCCTCCCCCTCTCTCCATCGCTCTCCTTCTCTCTCTCCACCTCGTCCGAGCACTGCCATGGTTGTGCCGCCGTCGTCCGCATAGCCACAGGGCTCCCCGCGCCCAGCCACCGTGTCCTGGAACTGCTCCGTGCTCCGCTACGTTGACTATGCCATCGGCGTCGAGCTCATCGCCCCTGCGTCGCCGGGATCGAGCCGTCGTCTACCTCAGGATCCGCCGGCGTTCATCATCAAGTCCGGCCACCCTGCTGCTCCTAACCTTTCACCGGCCTTTCTTGAGCCTCCCGGTGAGCTTTTGTACATCTCCCTTCCCCGCTTGGGCTCGATCTCAAGTTGCAGCCGCTACCGCCATTCTTGCCGTAGTTCGCCGCTGCAGCCATGCTTGCCGTCACAGCCACAGCAGCCACCGCTCGCGTCCGAGCATGGCATCATGCTCAGCACGCTCCCAGGAAGCCAACGAGCCCCTCAGCGCCGCTTGCCGTGCCCCCTAGCCATGGGCACGACCTCGCCCGATTCCGGCCGCCGCCCTCGCTGGTCGCCGCCGTCGACTCCGGCCACTTCCGGCCATGCCACCACCACCAATGGACGCACGAGGCAACGCTCGTTCGAACGAGCCTAGCCGCTCTCGATTTGGCCTGTTGTGGCCGAATCCAGACGAGGCCCGAGGCCTCCGCCATGGTTTTGGCCACCGGCGGCTAAACGCCGGAGCCATCGCCGATGTGGCACGGCCTGGGGCCCACCCTGGGCCACTGCAGGTGGGTCCTGTGGGCCATGTTGACCACGTTGACTTGGTCAACGTGCTGACTGGGCAGGCCCTAGTCACTGACATGTAGGCCCCACCGCACTAATTAACCATTTTGCTAATTATAAAATTAATCTGCTAACTAATGTGGCACTGACAGTGGGGTCCCACCTTGTTAATTAACCTGTTAGATTAATTTAAACCTGTTATTTACTAGCAGTCACTGACATGTGGGGCCCTACCACTATTTAAGAGGATAAGGTTGACCCAGTCAGCCTGCTGACTCAGCAGTGGCCCCACCAGTCAGCCTCTGTTGACTGGGCAGTTGACCCTGTTAACTGGGCCCACTATCAGCCACCCATGCATCTCTCTGGGTACACTCTCTGTGTACCCATAGCATTTTATTCATTAATTTCGAAATTAAATTAAATTCCAAAAATTCCAGAAAATGATTAAAACTTTGAAAAATCATATAAAATATTCCCAGACGTCTAAAACTGGGAAAATATTCCCAGATATTCTCCCGCTCCGTCTGTATCGTGTAGCATTCCGTTAGGTCACCCCTAGCTCAGCATATTGCCATGTCATGCATCGTGCTGCATTTGTGTGCTTTCTATTTACTGTTTCTTCCCCCTCTTCTTCTCCGTTAGACCCTGAGACCGACGCTGACGCCACTGAGTACGACTACGCCGCAGACGTTCAGCCACTTGCCGCAGAGCTTCCAGGCAAGCAAAACCCCCTTGATCATTCCTATATCGCCCATTCTTTCTCTCTCGTGCTTGCATTAGATTTTGCTACTGTTGTCCGAAAGATCCTATTTTGATGCATAGCCTGTTTTTGTAACCTGTTGTTGATACTTTTCCTGTTGTCCTATATGCTTAGTATAGGCTGGTTAGTGATCCATCAGTGGCCCCGCACCCTTGTCCGTGTTGCCATGCCTTCCTTTCGGATGTTTCGATTAACGTGATCGATGTGCAGAGACCGACACATCACCGCACACCCCCTTAGTTGTACGACTCTGCAGAGCTACTATCGAGTGCCGAGGGTGATACCTCCTACCTCACTCCTGATGATATCTCTGTAGCGTAGCTAGTCGGTTGTGGGTTACCGAGGGTGATTCCTCTATCACCACCTCCGATGATGCCTCTATCGTGCAACCCCTCAAGTGTGAACCCATCGAGGGTGATTCCTCCAAGTTCACCTTGACGGATTCATCGAGTGGGAATCCATCGAGGGTGATTCCTCAGATTCCCCCCTTGATGTTATGGACACACGGTTACCATGTTTTTACCACAGTCCCTTGTTGAAGTCGGGTCGACCCCGAGGGGTACCCGCGAGAGATGTGAAGTCGGGTTGACCGTGAGGGTACCCGCGAGATAATTACGCGACATGGCTAGGCAGGCAGACCGCCCCAGGAGAGGGATGGGCCTGACCCTTGCCGTAAGTCCGCGAGACGGGGCGACAGGAGCACTGATCGTCACCACGCGCTCCCAACACACTAATGGGTTAGGATATGTGATCTGAGTAGGCCTCTGGCCTTTTGGCACTAACCACAACACAGGATATGTTATGGGCACTCGGCGTCATACGATTCTTCTAAAATCTCTCAGACATCAGCTGTTGAGCGGCACGCGCCCAGGTGGACTGCGACAGCCTGCGTGTGTATATAGGGGCTAGGTCTGGTCCCGGCCGCGTACGCAACGCGCAGGAGTGCAAAGGGCGATGGGCCCAAGACCCCTGAGCGCTTAGGATGTAGACCGGCGTGCCGGCCTCTCTGTTGACCCTAGGTAGGGCTACGACGTGTCGATCAGCCGAGGCCGGGCATCACTCGGAAAAGTGTGTCCGGCCAGAGTTAATCGAGCGTGTTGGATAAGTTGGTGCACCCCTGCAGGGAAGTTATCTATTCGAATAGCCGTGTCCACGGTAACAGACGCTCGGAGAGTATCCCAATCTACTACAACTAGAACTGGATACTTGTGATACTAAATTGATATGATGGCTCCGGGATCGCTTTCTCGCAGGGAGTCGAGGAAGGATCTCTGGGCATTGCTACTATTAATTATTACTTTATGTTATGCTGCTAATCTGCACTCTTCTAATGCTGCAAGACGCTGCAAGATGCTAGTCTTCGATAGGCTAGGCCTTCTCTCTATTCCGGCAATTCTACAGTCCAATCCACAGATACAGCCCCTTCATTTGATACTGATGCATGATTAGCATAGTTCTGATGTAAGTCTTGCGAGTACTTTGGATGAGTACTCACGGTTGCGTTGCTACCTCTTTTTCCCCATACCCGATTGTTGCGATTAGATGACGGAGCCCCGGAGCCAGCTGATCCCGCCGATGACTACTACTACCCGGACGGAGCCTACTACTACATGGAGACAGACGACCAGGAGTAGTTTCGGAGGCTCCCAGGCCGGAGGCCTGTGCCTTTTCGATCTAGATGTCGTTGTTTTGCTCAGCCTTCTTAAGGCAAACTTGTCTAATTATGTCTGTACTCAGATACTGATGCTTTCGCTGACTCTTGTGAATCGAGCTAATGTATTCGAGCCTTTGTGGCCCCTGGCTTGTAATATATACATCTTGTATTATTTTATTTTGTGTCTAGAGTTGTGTTGTGATATCTTCCCGTGAGTCCCTGGGCTTGATCGTGCACATATGTATGTATGATTAGTGCGCGGTCGAGTCGGGGGCGTCACAGCGGAGCCGCCGCCACCTCCTGTTCTTCATCGGGAGGGCTGATCTGGAGTCCGTTCGGGGCTCCGGAGAGGGGGATTCGACGCCGTCATCATCATCAACCATCCTCCATCACCAATTTCATGATGCTCACCGCCGTGCATGAGTAATTACTTCATAGGCTTGCTAGACGGTGATGGGTTGGTTGAGATTTACCATGTAATCGAGTCAATTTGTTAGGGCTTTGATCCCTAGTATCCACTATGTTCTGAAATTTATGTTGCTATGACTTTGCTATGCTTAATGCTTGTCACTAGGGCCCGAGTGCCATGAGTTCAGATCTGAACCTTTATGTTTTCATGAATATATTTGAGTTCTTGATCCTATCTTCCAAGTTATATGCACCCATTACGTGTTATGATCCGCATACCCCAAGGTGACAATAATTGGGATTCTTTCCAGTGATTACCATAGTTTGAGGAGTTCATGTATTTACTATGTGCTAATGCTTTGTTCCGGTTCTCTATTAAAAGGAGGCCTTAATATCCCTTAGTTTCCTTAAGGACCCCGCTGCCATGGGAGGGTAGGACAAAAGATGTCATGCAAGTTCTTACTATAAGCACGCATGACTATATATGGAATACATGCCTACATTACATTGATGAATTGGAGCTATTGTGTATCGCCCTAGGTTGTGACTGTTACATGATGAATGTCATCCAACATAATTATCCATCACTGATCCAATGTCTACGCTTTTCACATATTGATCTTTGCTAAGTTACTTTCGTTGCTGCTGCTGTTACAATCACTACAAAACTGCTTCTGTTACTGTTTCTGTTACTATTGTTACTGTTACTACTGCTATTGAAACTATCATACTACTGTGCTACTAAACACTTTGTTGCAGATATTTAGTTCTCCAGGTGTGGTTGAATTGACAACTCAACTGCTAATACTCGCAAATATTCTTTGGCTCCCCTTGTGTCGAATCAATAAATCTGGGTGAAATACTACTCGCGAAAACTGTTGCGATCCCCTATACTTGTGGGTTATCAAGACCTTTTTCTGGCGCCGTTGCCGGGGAGCATAGCTCTATCTGTTGAGTCACTTGGGATTTATATCAGTTGATCACTATGAAGAATCTGAAAGACGCTAAAACCAAGATCGTTCCCTCTAAGACAAGGGGAGGTAAGGAACTGCCATCTAGCTCCGCACTTGATTCACCTTCTGTTTTGAGTAAGCTTGCGACACCGCCACCTGTTATTCATTCTGATATGTCGCAAGTCATTGATGATACTACTTCTGCAATGAATGATACTTATGATGATGCTAGTACTATGCTTGATAATGCTGTGCCACTTGGTGAATTTCTTGATGAACAAATTGCTAAAGCTAAAGAAACTGAAATTGTTGAAACTCTTGAAAATTATGATTCACCTATTATGCCTGGCTCTCCTACGAGAGTTGAAATGCCTGAGACATCTGATGGTTATGTTTTTGATAGGGAGACAGCTAGGGCAATTCTTGCTTGTAATGATAGAGATGATGTTAGAAAATTGCTTGCTGAGTTGAAAGAAAAATCTATGAGAGAGAGAATGAAATATGATCCTAAGTTTGCTACTTCTCCCATATTTGTTACAGATAAGGATTATGAATTCTCTATCGATCCTGAGTTAATTACTTTGGTTGAATCTGATCCTTTTCATGGTTATGAAACTGAAACTGTTGTGGCACACCTTACTAAGCTGAATGATATAGCCACCCTATTTGCTCATGAGGAAAAGATTCATTATTACTATATTCTTAAGTTGTTTCCTTTCTCATTAAAGGGTGATCCTAAGAAATGGTTTAATACTCTTGCTCTTGGTTGTGTGCGTAGTCCCCAGGATATGATATATTACTTCTCTGAAAAATATTTTCCTGCTCATAAGAAACAAGCTGCCTTACAGGAAATATTTAACTTTGTGTAAATTGAAGAAGAGAATCTCCCTCAAGCTTGGGGGAGGCTTCTCCAAGTACTTAATGCTTTGCCTGATCATCCTCTTAAGAAAAATGAAATACTTGATATCTTTTATAATGGACTAACCGATGCTTCTAGGGACTACCTTGATAGTTGTGCTGGCTGTGTTTTCAGGGAACGAACTGTTGGACAGGCTGAAGTACTATTGAATAATATATTGAGAAATTCCAATGATTGGACACTTCCTAGACCACCACCTAAGCCAACTCCGAAGAAGAGAGGTATTCTATTCCTCAGTCCAGAAGATATGCAAGAAGCTAAGAAATCTATGAAGGAAAGAGGTATTAAAGCTGAAGAAGTTAAGAATTTACCCCCTATTGAAGAAATACATGGGCTCGACATCCCGACACAGGTAGTACAGGTAAATTCTCTCACTAGATTTGATGAAAGTGATATTCTGTATAATAAATCTGCTAGTCAATGCCTGTATGAATTTGATAATTACAACATTAAACAGGAACACTTTAATATGTATGTTAGCAATCAACTAAAATGGAATGCCATCATGATTGAACAGTTGAGTAATTTGATGTTTAGGACTGCTAATGATGTTAAATGCTTGAGCAAACATGCTTCTATGGTTCAAACTCAGTTAGAACAAATTGCTAAGTCACAAAATGATTTGCTTGATGAGATGAATAATAAAAGGAATGATCATGCTGTTAGAGTTGTTACTAGAGGAGGTAGAATGAATCAGGATTCTCTATATCCTGAAGGTCATCCTAAAAGAATTGAACAAGATTCTCAAAGAAACAATATTGATGCACCTAGTCCATCTAAGAAGAAAAAGAAAAAGAAAAATGATAGGACTTTGCATGCTTCTAGTGAACCTAAGATAGAAAAACCTCCTGAGAATCATAATGATGTTTCTATTTCCGATGCTGAGACACAATCTGGTAATGAACATACTCCTAGTGATAATGATAATGATAATGACAATGATAATGATGATGCTCATGTTGATGCTCAACCAGATAATGATGTAGAAATAGAACCTGCTGTTGATCTTGATAACCCACCTCCTAAGAATAAAAGATATAATAAAAGAGATTTTGTTGCTAGAAAACATGGGAAAGAAAGAGAACCATGGGTTCAAAAACCCATGCCTTTTCCCACTAAACCATCTAAAAATAAAGATGAGGAAGACTTTGAGCGCTTTGTTGAAATGCTTAGACCTGTCTTTTTGCGTACTTGCTTGATTGATATGTTGAAAATGTCTCCCTATGCTAAATACATGAAAGATATTGTCACTAATAAAAGAAATATACCTGAAGCTGAAATTTCCACCATGCTTGCAAATTATTCTTTTAAAGGTGGAGTACCTAAGAAATTAGGAGATCCCGGAATACCTACTATACCATGCTCCAATAAAAGAAGTTATGTTAAAACTGCTCTATGTGATTTGGGAGCCAGTGTTAGTGTTATGCCTTTCTCTTTGTATAAATGACTTGATTTGAATAAGCTCACACCTACTGAAATATCTTTGCAAATGGCTGATAAATTGTAACATCCCCAGATCTTAACCATGTCATTATGCGAATTAAAGTGCCATGTCATCATGATCATCCTAATTAAATTGCATTTAGGAAATAATACAAATTCAAGTTCCAAATTCAAATGAAGTCAAATTAGTACTTCTTCAATTAATTGAATAAAAATGTTCATAATATTGCAAAAATTCCCAAAGCAATTATAAAAATAAAGTCAACATTAATTGAATTATTTAAATGACCCTAACATCCAAAAACAGCACCAAAACAGCAATAATTACGACATTTCCATTTATACAAAATTCAGATGAAATCATTTATTCCTCAAACTTTTTGAGGCAGTGAAGAATATTGCATAATAATTTATGGAGACAAGTTCCACATTTAATAAAAGTCAATTGCTATTGAATTTAATCGCAAACGGTGGAGAAAGAATATTACAAAAAGGGAAAAGAAAAGTGCCAAGGCCCCACTGTGCACTTGGGCTCTAGGTCAACAGTACCTAGCCCAGTCCACCACCTCACCCCTCCTTCTTCCTGTGTACAGGGAGACAGTGTGCGTGCGTGCCACGCATCCGCGCTCGCCATGGCCGTCGGATGGCCGACGCGCGTCGTTACAGTGCTCCTCGGAGGGGATAAGGCCACTCCGACCCCGTAGACAAACCCTAGGAGACCCACTCTTCCTACCTCGCTCGTCCCGTTCCGTTCCTCGCGCTGAGCTCGCTGCCCTCCATGGCCGCCATCATCGTCGTGGCCACCGACCTCCCCGCCGCCTAAAAAGTTGTCCAAGAGGACCGCCACCCCCGACTTCGTCCATCCCGGGCATCAAATCGAGCGAGGCCACCCTGTACGCTCGCCATCGAGCTCGTTTTCGTCGCGGACATCGTCCTCATTCGTCGTCGTTTGCCGCCGCTCTGGTCCGTCCCCGGCATCCCCGGCCACGTCCCCAGCTCCGTGGTGAGCTTCTCCTCCAGATCCCCCTGTCCTCCGCCTCGATTCGGTCGTCGTTTGCCGTCCCCGAGCACATCCAAGATCACGCGTACGCGTACGTATGTGCTTGCGTGAGCTGCTACCCCTGTGTTCTGCTTGCTGTCTACTGCTGCTCCTGCCGCTACTTGCTACTGCTGCTCTTTGCTGCCTGCTGCCGCTGGACTACTGCTGCTTGCTGCTGTGCCCAGCTGATGCTGCCGCCGCTGCAGCCTACGGCTGCTGCCGCCGCCGCTATCTACTGATGTTGCCGCTGCTGCGCTACTAATTGTTGTTGCCTGCTGCCACTGCTGCTGCCCCGCACCCGCCCATGCTCGCCCAGCTCCGCCCTCAGTCAGCTGCTCCCCACGTGTTGCTGCTGGCCATGGCCGCCGTGGCTCTGCGCCCATGCGTGCTGGCCATGGCAAGCACAACCGTGGCACAACCACTGCACATGTGGCCGGCCGGCTCTTTGCATTTGGGGCCGCCCTGTTAGTTTAGGTTAATTAATTATTAGTGGTTAGGTTAGTTGCTACTCTATGACAGGTGGACCCTACTGATAATTAAAAGTTAAATCAAATTAAAAAAATACCTAAGTCTATGACATGCGGGACCCGCCATTACTAATCATTGGTTGACCAGTCAAACATTGACTGGGTCAACTCTGCCATCGGGCCCCACTGTCATACACATGGCTAGCCCCCTTGTAGTTGTAAAAAGTATTCTGTCTATTTATTAATTAAAAGAAATAGATAAGAGAAATTTCAGAAAATGATTAAATCTTTAGAAAAACATAGAAAATAAACCGTAAATCAGATGAAAATAATTTATATATGAAAAATGATCACAAAAATCCAACGAGTCCGAATATGTCATCTGCATGCATGTTAGAACCCTCTGCATAGGAGAACCTGTAACTTTAGGCCTGTTTCTGATAGATGAATAGTGCCTGACCTCCGGTAAATAATTCCGAATTAATTCCTAAATTAACTAAAATGGTTTAGGGATGTATTAGGTCACCCCTGCATTGCATATTGCCATGTCATGCTCTGTGAGTGCATTTGTTTGCTATGTATTTATTTGTTTCTTCCCCCTCTTCTATCCGGTAGACTCCGAGACCGACGTTGCCCCTGTGATCGACTGCGTCACCGACGACCATTCCTCCTTTTCAGCAGAGCTTCCAGGCAAGCAAACCCCCCCTTGATCATTCCTATATCGCCCATTCTTTCTCTCCCCTGCTTGTATTAGATTTTGCTACTGTAATTGATTGCTCCTATTCTGATGCATAGCCTGATTTTGTAACCTGCTGTTGATACTTTACCTGTTGTCCTAAATGCTTAGTATAGGCTGGTTAGTGATCCATCATTGGCCCTACACCCTTGTCCTTGTTGCCATGCTTTACTACCGGATGCTTCGATCAACGGGATCGATGTGCAGAGACCGAGCACAGCACCGCACAACCCCTTAGTTGTACGACTCTGCAGAGCTACTATCGAGTGTCGAGGGTGATACCTCCTACCTCACTCCTGATGATATCTCTGTAGCGTAGCTAGTCGGTTGTGGGTTACCGAGGGTGATTCCTCTTTCACCACCTCCGATGATGCCTCTGTCGTACAACCCCTCAAGTGTGAAACCAACAAGGGTGATTCCTCCTGGTTCTCCTTAACGGATTACATCGAGTAGGAATCCATCGAGGGTGATTCCTCGTGTTCCCTTGATGTTTTGGACACATGGTTACCTTTAACTGTTGCCCCCATGTACATGTTACTGTGGGATTGGAGGGACAGGCGGTACTACCCCGGTACAGGTGGACCTGAGTTCCCGACAGTCCCTTGTGGAGTCGGGTTGACCTGGAGGGTACCCGCGAGATAATTACGAGGCGTGGCCGGGCAGGCAGAGACCGCCCAAGAGAGGGATGGGCCTGACCCTTGTTGCACTTCCTCGAGACGGGACGACAGGAGTACTGATCGTCACCGCGAGCTCCTAATAATCCGCTAACAGATTTGGGTATTTGATCTGAGTTGGCCGCTGGCCATATACGCACTACCAACACGTGGGATAATGGTTATGGGACCCTCGGCGCCGTATGTATCAGCCAAAAGCTCTGTCAGATGTCTAGTTCAGCATTGTGAGCCGGTCGGGACAAGGCCATCCAGGACTGAGGTGGTGCTTGGACTCCGACCCGCGACACAACGACCCGGAGTGCAAAGGGCGATGGGCCCAAGACCCCTGAGCGCTTAGGATGTAGACCGATGGGGACCTCTCTGCTGAGCCTAGGTAGGACTACGTCGTGTCGATCAGCCGAGGCCGGGCATGACCCGATAAAAGTGTGTCCGGCCAGAGTTAATCGAGCGTGTTGGGTAACAGTAGTGCACCCCTGCAGGGAAGTTATCTATTCGAATAGCCGTGTCCACGGTAACAGGACGCTCAGTGTTGTATCCTGATCTATTACAACTTGAACTGGATACATGTTACTTTAATTGTAAGCTCCGGGATCGCTTTCTCGCAGGGTGACAAGGAAGGATCTCTAGGCTTTGATACTACATGCTTGCTACTTTATATTATGCTAATCTGCACTCTTCTAATGCTGCAAGACGCTGAAGATGCTAGTCTTCACTAGGCTAGGCCTTCCACTCTGTTCTGGCATTTCCGCAGTTTAGTCCAAAGATATAGCCCCATTCCTTTGATACCGATGCATATTTAGTATAGATCTGATGTCAGTCTTGCGAGTACTTTGGATGAGTACTCACGGTTGCTTTGCTTCCCCTTTTTTCCCATGCCCATTTGCCGCGATCAGATGACGGAGCCCCGGAGCCAGATGATTCTGCCGACGACTACTACTACTACGTGGAGACCGCTGACGACCAGGAGTAGTTAGGAGGCTCCCAGGCAGGAGGCTTGTGCCTTTTCGATCAGTGTCGCTGTTATGCTAGCCTTCTTAAGGCAACTTGTTTCCCTTTTATATCTGTACTTAGATATCTAATGATTTCGCCGATGTTTGTATGACTCAAGCTTATGTATTCGAGCCCTCGAGGCCCCTGGCTTGTAATATAAAGCTTGTATTATTTTATTTTGTGTTTAGAGTTGTGTTGTGATATCTTCAAGTGAGTCCTTAGGCTTGATCGTGCACATTTGCGTGTATGATTAGTGCACGATTAAGTCGGGGGCGTCACAGGTTGGTATCAGAGCCGACTGCCTGTAGGAAGCCCCTTTACAATTCCTTGGCCGAAGTTGAGTCTAGTCTTTGAAAAATGATTTTACTAACATGGTTGTGTGGCTTACGGGCCCACGTCGCCAACGGGTGGTATTAGTATCTTTTACTCCTCTTTACTCTGGGACTCTAAATCCTCTTCTATTCGGGTTAAATGATTTTGCTAACTCTAACATTAGGTTCTCATATTCACATCCACCCGGAGAGCTGGATTGTCTGCAATTATTCCTTTCCATTAGTCTGTTTAATCTGATCATCACATTTTCCTTTCCATTGGTTTGTTTAACCTTTCTTGTAATCTAGCTTTTATCTGAGCAGTGATAATTCCCTGCTTATGCCAACACCCCCAAGTAAAACCTTGTTACTATTGTTGATGACATTTCGGTAACCACCGATGGACGAGAACCTTGCCTATTGGTCCGCCTCATTTTAACGAGCAGGAAAATGGTTCTCTTCGTTCCCCGCCCTTGGTACCGACGTTGTTGCCGACATAGCTGACAAGCAATCCCCCTGACATGCCTTGCTATCGCGACCGTGCAAGATGTCACCGTCCTCCCTACTCTTGATCGACACTCACCACAGTTCCACATGATCGAAACCTGACTCTCTTTTACATCCCTGTTTCCAAAGTTATTCCTCACGCTTGGCTTCGTATGTATTTCCGTGAGCCACCTTCCTAGAGATGATTTATTCTGGTATCAGACGCAATACTTATTCCCCGTTGCTCTAAACCCCTTTCATCATCTGTTATAGGCATCGAACGATTGTCTATCCGCTTGAAACTTCTCATTGTGCCTCCTTACTTTCCTCTCGAAGTTTTCTGAAGTTTCAATTGGAGAGATACTTTCTACCACATTCACTGAGTTATCTGCCAGATAATCAACCTTGCAAAGGTTCGTTCTCCCGAAGATACCCCTTACTCTACCTCTTAAATCTCGGGACGAGATTTCTTGTAGTGGGGGAGATTTGTAACATCCCCAGATCTTAACCCTGTCATTATGCTAATTAAAGTGCCATGTCATCATGATCATCCTAATTAAATTGCATTTAGGAAATAATACAAATTCAAATGCAAGTCAAATTAGTACTTCCTCAATTAATTGAATAAAAATGTTCATAATATTGCAAAAATTCCCAAAGCAATTATAAAAATAAAGTCAACATTAATTGAATTATTTAAATGACCCTAACATCCAAAAACAGTACCAAAACAGCAATAATTACGCCATTTCCATTTATACAAAATTCAGATGAAATCATTTATTCCTCAAACTTTTTGAGGCAGTGAAGAATATTGCATAATAATTTATGGAGACAAGTTCCACATTTAATAAAAGTCAATTGCTATTGAATTTAATCGCAAACGGTGGAGAAAGAATATTACAAAAAGGGAAAAGAAAAGTGCCAAGGCCCCACTGTGCACTTGGGCTCTAGGTCAACAGTACCTAGCCCAGCCCACCACCTCACCTCTCCTTCTTCCTGTGTACAGCGAGACAGTGTGCGTGCGTGCCGCGCATCCGCGCTCGCCATGGCCGTCGGATGGCCGACGCGCGTCATTACAGTGCTCCTGGGAGGGGATAAGGCCACCCCGACCTCGTAGACAAACCCTAGGCCACCCACTCTTCCTCCCTTGCCCGTCCCGTTCCGTTCCTCGCGCCGAACTCGCTGCCCTCCATGGCCGCCGTTGTCGTCGCGGCCACCGACCTCCCCGCCGCCTAAAAAGTTGTCCAGGAGGACCGCCACCCCCGACTTCGTCCATCCCGGGCATCAAATCGAGCGGGGCCGCCCCGTACGCTCGCCATCGAGCTCGTTTTCGTCGTGGACATCGTCGTCGTTTGCCGCCGCTCTGGTCCGTCCCCGGCCTCCCCGACCACGTCCCCGGCACCATGGTGAGCTTCTCCTCCGGATCCCCCTATCCTCCGCCTCGATTCGGTCGTCGTTTGCCGTCCCCGAGCACATCCGAGCTCGCGCGTACGCGTACGTACGTGCGTGCATGAGCTGCTACCCCTGTGTTCTGCTTGCTGTCTACTGCTGCTCCTGCCGCTACTTGCTACTGCTGCTCTTTGCTGCCGGCTGCCGCTGGACTACTGCTGCTTGCTGTTGTGCCCAGCTGATGCCGCCGCCGCTATCTACTGATGCTGCCGCTGCTGCGCTGCTAATTGTTGTTGCATGTTGCCGCTGCTGCTGCCCCGCACCCGCCCGTGCTCGCCCAGCTCCGCCCTCAGTCAGCTGCTCCCCGCGTGTTGCTGCTGGCCATGGCCGCCGTGGCTCTGCGCCCATGCGTGCTGGCCATGGCAAGCATAATTGTGGCACAGCCACTGCACATGTGGCCGGTCGGCTCTTTGCATTTGGGGCCGCCCTGTTAGTTTAGGTTAATTAATTATTAGTGGTTAGGTTAGTTGCTACTCTATGATAGGTGGACCCTACTGATAATTAAAAGTTAAATCAAATTAAAAAAATACCTAAGTCTATGACATGCGGGACCTGCCATTACTATTCACTGTTGACCAGTCAAACATTGACTGGGCCAACTCTGCCACTGGGCCCCACTGTCATACACATGGCTAGCCCCCTAGTAGGTGTAAAAAGTATTCTGTCTATTTATTAATTAAAAGAAATAGATAAGAGAAATTTCAGAAAATGATTAAATCTTTAGAAAAACATAGAAAATAAACCGTAAATCAGATGAAAATAAATTATATATGAAAAATGATCAGAAAAATCCAACGAGTCCGAATATGTCATCTGCATGCATGTTAGAACCGTCTACATAGGAGAACCTATAACTTTAGGCATGTTTCTGATAGATGAATAGTGCCTGACCTCCGGTACAGAATTCCAAATTAATTCCTAAATTAACTAAAATGGTTTAGGGATGTATTAGGTCACCCCTGCATTGCATATTGCCATGTCATGCTCTGTGAGTGAATTTGTTTGCTATGTATTTATTTGTTTCTTCCCCCTCTTCTATCCGGTAGACTCCGAGACCGACGTTGCCCCTGTGATCGACTGCGTCACCGACGACCCTTCCTCCTTTTCAACAGAGCTTCCAGGCAAGCAAAACCCCCCTTGATCATTCCTATATTGCCCATTCTTTCTCTCCCCTGCTTGCATTAGATTTTGCTACTGTAATTGATTGCTCCTATTCTGATGCATAGCCTGATTTCGTAACCTGCTGTTGATACTTTACCTGTTGTCCTAAATGCTTAGTATAGGCTGGTTAGTGATCCATCATTGGCCCCACACCCTTGTCCTTGTTGCCATGCTTTACTACTGGATGCTTCGATCAACGGGATCGATGTGCAGAGACCGAGCACAGCACCGCACAACCCCTTAGTTGTATGACTCTACAGAGCTACTATCGAGTGTCGAGGGTGATACCTCCTACC
The DNA here is from genome assembly GCA_039707655.1 of Elymus sibiricus. NCBI lineage: Eukaryota > Viridiplantae > Streptophyta > Magnoliopsida > Poales > Poaceae > Elymus > Elymus sibiricus. Next base: position 191,015,846 of record CM077676.1, on the reverse strand, counting down.
TCACTCCTGATGATATCTCTGTAGCATAGCTAGTCGGTTGTGGGTTACCGAGGGTGATTCCTCTTTCACCACCTCCGATGATGCTTCTGTCGTACAACCCCTCAAGTGTGAAACCATCGAGGGTGATTCCTCCTGGTTCTCCTTAACGGATTACATCGAGTAGGAATCCATCGAGGGTGATTCCTCGGGTTCCCTTGATGTTTCGGACACACGGTAACCTTTAACTGTTGCCCCCATGTACATGTTACTGCGGGATTGGAGGGACAGGCGGTACTACCCCGGTACAGGTGGACCTGAGTTCCCGACAGTCCCTTGTGGAGTCGGGTTGACCTGGAGGGTACCCGCGAGATAATTACGAGGCGCGGCCAGGCAGGCAGAGACTGCCCTAGAAAGGGATGGTCCTGACCCTTGTTGCACTTCCTCGAGACGGGACGACAGGAGTACTGATCGTCACCGCGAGCTCCTAATAATCCACTAACGGATTTGGGTATTTGATCTGAGTTGGCCACATGGGATAATGGTTATGGGACCCTCGGTGCCATATGTATCAGCCAAAAGCTCTGTCAGGTGTCCAGTTCAGCATTGTGAGCCGGTCGGGACAAGGCCATCCAGGACTGAGGTGGTGCTTGGACTCCGACCCGTGACACAACGACCCGGAGTGCAAAGGGCGATGGGCCCAAGACCCCTGAGCGCTTAGGATGTAGACCGGCGGGGACCTCTCTGCTGAGCCTAGGTAGGACTACGTCGTGTCGATCAGCCGATACCGGGCATGACCCGATAAATGTGTGTCCGGCCAGAGTTAATCGAGCGTGTTGGGTAACAGTAGTGCACCCCTGCAGGGAAGTTATCTATTCGAATAGCCATGTCCACGGTAACAGGACGCTCAGTGTTGTATCCTGATCTATTACAACTTGAACTGGATACATGTTACTTTAATTGTAAGCTCCGGGATCGCTTTCTCGCAGGGAGACGAGGAAGGATCTCTAGGCTTTGCTACTACATGCTTGTTACTTTATATTATGCTAATCTGCACTGTTCTAATGTTGCAAGACGTTGAAGATGCTAGTCTTCGCTAGGCTAGGCCTTCCACTCTGTTCTGGCATTTCCGTAGTTTAGTCCAAAGATATAGCCCCATTCCTTTGATACCGATGCATATTTAGTATAGATCTGATGTCAGTCTTGCGAGTACTTTGGATGAGTACTCACGGTTGCTTTGCTTCCCCTTTTTTTCCCATGCCCGTTTGCCGCGATCAGATGACGGAGCCCCGGAGCCAGATGATTCTGCCGACGACTACTACTACTACGTGGAGACCGCTGACAACCAGGAGTAGTTAGGAGGCTCCCAGGCAGGAGGCTTGCGCCTTTTCGATCAGTGTCGCTGTTATGCTAGCCTTCTTAAGGCAACTTGTTTCCCTTTTATATCTGTACTCAGATATCTAATGATTTCGCTGATGTTTGTATGACTCAAGCTTATGTATTCGAGCCCTCGAGGCCCCTGGCTTGTAATATAAATCTTGTATTATTTTATTTTGTGTTTAGAGTTGTGTTGTGATATCTTCAAGTGAGTCCTTAGGCTTGATCGTGCACATTTGCGTGTATGATTAGTGCACGATTAAGTCGGGGGCGTCACATAAATCAACTGCTATACCTATTGGAATTTGCGAGGATGTTCCCGTTGTAGTTGCAAATGTTACAATCTTAACGAACTTTGTTATACTTGATATGCTCGAGGACGACAACATGTCGATAATCCTTGGTAGACCCTTTTTGAATACTGCAGGGGCTATTATTGATTGCAACAAAAGTAAGGTTACTTTCCATGTCAATGGTAATGAGCATACGGTTTATTTCCCGAAGAAACAAAGTTCGGTGAATGGTATCAATTGTATTGAAAAAGTTTCGACAATCACTATTGGAGGTTTCAAATTTCCTCTTCCTACGGTCAAAAAGAAATATGAAATTTTTATTGTTGGGGAGATGCATATCCCCATTGAGGTAACTTAGTGTTATACGAAGATTCTTCGGTTTCATGCCATTCCAAAATAGTTTGTTAATAAGACTTGATCAACCTTATTAATGGATTCTTTTTGAGGGGCATGTGGTCGATGAATTTAGTAAGCACAACTTTCTGTACCCACCTTTTGCTCTCTGTTATTTTTAGTTGAATAAAATAAAATGCCATGATTATCCTGTTTTCTGAATTTCCCGTGCAATAAAAAATGGCCCAAAAATAAAAGTTCTCAGAATGTCTTGAAAATTTAGTATGATTTTTTCTAGAATATTTAAGAATTTTTGGCACTGAACACACCCCAGGGGGGGTGCACCTATGAGCCACAAGCCCACAGGGCGCGCCCACCCCCTGGGCGTGCCCAGCAGGCTTGTGGGTCCCACAGGGACCCACTCACTTATGCCAGCCACCCATCTCCTTCTTCTTCCTCCAGAAAAATCAAACTTGCTCCCAAGCCTGTGTTCTTGCTCATTTTGCTGTGATTTTCGATCTCCTTGCTCAGAACTCCATTTCCAAAACTGTTTTGAGGAATTACTCCTTGGTATGTGACTCCTCCAATGCTCCAATTAGTTTTTGTTCTATTGCTTTATACTTTGCAAATTTTTGCTGCTGTGGTGACCATGTTTATGAGCTTGCATGTTGAATTTGTATGGTCCAAAGTAGTTTTGATGCATGATATAGCTTCTAGATACATGTGGGAGTAGTTGGTATCAATTTTGTTGAGTTTCATTCACTTTTATTTTGAGTCACTAAAAATTTCAGAAAAAATCAGAAAAAGAAAATGCTCAAGTGGAGGTTGAGGGGTTCTTCGAGCCGGAACCCCAAGGAGGCTCCTAAGCCCAAGTATCATCTTCCTCGTGCGGCCGAGGTGCGGCCGTGCGAATGGCCATGCAACACGTTCTTGAGGGACGTGGGGATTTTCGACGATTTCTATCATTTGGCGAACAATGCCGACATTATCCCATTCCCCGAAGATAAGTGTGACCAATATCTTCTCCTCACTAATACTTTCGTGCAAAGCTTTCATTTTCATGCTAGGAGAGATACACCCACAGTGTCATTTAATTTATATGATGTTCCCCAAGAGATGACACTTGAGGATTTTTGCGAGGTATGCAAACTTCCCAACGAGGGCAGCCCATTAGAGCCACACCCCAGGGATGTCTCAAAGTTCATCCCTGAGGTTACCGTGGGGGAGTCGAGGGGAGTTTCTGAGTCTAGGGTTGCTAGTTTACATTTTCCTGTTTTGTGCTACTATTCATTATTTGCTGGGAGGTGTTTGACTAGTTGGTGGGAGAGCGGCACACTCAATTTGCCTGACCTTGCTATTTTGTGCCATGTTCTTTATGCTGATAGGACCTTCAGTTTGGGTGCTATGGTTGCCCAGCGGTTGCACACCAACCGTTCGAGGGGCGCTATTTATGGTGGTATTTATGCTTCCCGTCTCGCGCAACACTTTGAGATTCCTATTAGGCATGACGAGAGGGAAGAGAGGCTTTTACCCGTTATGCATCTTGATTACGAAAGTATGGTTGGGCATGACTTTATTAACAGGGGCCGTAAACAATTTCAGTATAACTTGGTATTCAGTCAGGGTACATGTGAGATTATTACTTTGACTGCACCTACTTTGTTTGATATTCACAGGGGCAGATACATCATCATGCCCGAGGACATTTATGCTTATTGGGGCTTGGACTAGCCCCAAGCACTAGAGCCAGCACCTGAGCCGGAGCCGTACCAGGAGCCCATCTATCAGTGGGAGCCTCAGGAGGCCATTTACCAGTGGGATCCTCAGCAGCCTCAGTACCATCCAGGAGGTGCTGATTTCGACCCATGGCCGTAGACCAACTTAGGCCAAAAGCCTAAGCTTGGGGGAGTACGTATTTCTCACCGACATTACATTCATGTTCAGACACTCATTCCAGTTGTCGGTGTTCATCCTTTTTCATTGTATATCCATGTTAGTTTCATTTTCATTTTCTTCTTGTTTGAAATTTTTTCAAAAATCCAAAAAAATTAGTTGTAGTTTCTTTCTTGCTTAGTTAATTCGTAGTAGTAAAAGAAAACCCAAAAAGATTTCTCGCTTCTTCTTTTACTTGTTGGGAGCTTTCCCGTGTAAATAGTTTTTCTTGTTTTTTGTTTTTCCTTTGTTAATTTGCCTTCTTCAGAAAAACTAAAAACTCCAAAAATATTTCAGTGTGTTTCTCTGAATTTCTTTTCTTTTCGTTAAGTTGTCGTAAGGAGAAAGACCACAATGAAAATGTTGAGTGGCTCCCATATGCTTTATTGTTGATCTAACAAAGAGCCACAATTACTTTGTCTTCTCCTTTGAATAAATGTTTGCAGATTCCAGCTTAGTCCATGGCACACTTGCACCATTCTTATTATTATCACATCATTCGGTCGTGCAAGTGAAAGGCAATAATGACGACATTGGATGAAGTGATTGTGGTGAGGAAAAGCTGGTATGAACTCTTCTTGTTTTTGTCTTTATAAATATGTTTAGCTCAGTATTCATGGTTCAGCATTATTATGAGTAAACATATTTGTGATGACAATTAGAGATTATAGTTGCTCATGCCATGCTTAAATAGTTAGGAGTGGATAATGATTTATCTTGAGTGTCAACATGCATTAAAATGGTTGTGATGTAGTATGTTAGCATGGTATCCTCCTCTGAGTAATTCGAGTGGCTTGACTTGGCACATGTTCATACATGTGGTTGAATCAAAACCAATATAGCCTCCAGGATATTTATGTTCAGGGTGTTGATATCCTACTCATGCTCGTGTTCAATGTTAATTATTCGCAATGCATGTCTATGACCGTTTTTGCTTTCTAGCTGGTCGCTTCTCAATCTATTTGCTAGCCTTCGCCTGTACTAAGCGGGAATACTGCTTGTGCATCCAAAATCCTTAAACCAAAGTTGTTCCAGATGAGTCTACTATATCTACCTATATGCGGTATTACTCTGCCGTTCCAAGTAAATTTGCATGTGCCACCTCTAAACATTCAAACGAACATCTGCTTTGTGTGCTCGAACCGCTCATGGAGCGACAGGGGGCGGTCAGTATCTTCCATGCTAAGCGGGTTACTCTCAGATGAGTGTTTATTCACTTCTCATTGCACAAGAGAGGCTGGTAATCGGGATGCCCAGTCCTATGCTCAAATCGAAATCATATAATGCAAACAAACTCCCTTGGAAAGTTGTTGGTATGGAGGGCAGCCGTGAATTCAGCTAGCCATGGCTTGTGTTGGAGGGGGAGTAAACTTTACCTTTCCGCTTGGGAACCTCCTATAATGCGTTTAGCATGGAAGATATTGAAAACTCTCGGTTGTGACGTTGACAGGAAAAGCATACCTCACAAAATTATTTTCATCTCTAATTTAAGCTTCGAGCTCTGGCACCGCTGCAAATCCATGCTTCCCTCTGCGAAGGGCCTATCCATTTACTTTTATGTTATTTTACTTTTATTGTTGAGTCATCACCCTCTCATTTAAGCACCAGTTGGAGAGCACTATTGTCATTTTTATGCATTGAGTATAGTTAATGTTGGGTGTGACCATGACTGGATATCCTCTACCCTGAATTACAATGTTTAGTCGTTGCTTGAATCTCAGAGGTGCTCTGCATTTATGTTTTGCAGTCTCAGAAAGGGCTAGCGAGATACCATGTTATCATATTATATCATGATTGTGTTGACAAAGTGTTGGCATCCGAGATATCTTATTATTGCTCGCTAGTTGGTTATGTTATTGCCATGAGTAAATGTGAGACCTAAGTGTTATCATTCATATGGTTAGTTCATAATCTTTGCTGAAAACTTGGATGCTAGTTAAGTATATATACAGACAACAAGAACAAAAGAGTTTGTAAAAGTTTTTCTTTGTCACTTTCAGTTTGTCAACTGAATTGCTTGAGGACAAGCAATGAGTTAAGCTTGGGGGAGTTGATACGTCACAAACATATCTACTTTTCCAAACACTTTTGCTCTTGTTTTGGACTCCAATTTGCATGATTTGAATGAAACTGACCCGGACTGACGCTGTTTTTAGCAGAACTACCATGGTGTTGTTTTTGTGCAGGAATAAAAGTTCTCGGATTGAGCTGAAAATTTATGGAGAATTATTTCAGAATATATAAAAAATATTGGTGATGAGAACTACTGGAGGGGGGCCACCCAGGAGCGACAAGCTCAGGGGGCGCGGCCACCCCCAGGCCGCGCCCGGTGAGCTTGTGGGTCCCACAGACCACCTCCTGACCTAATTCCAATGCTATAAGTAGCGTTTCATTGATAGAAAAAATAAGAGAGAAGGAACCATCACGTTTCACGATACGGAGCCGCCGCCACCTCCTGTTCTTCAACGTGAGGACTGATCTGGAGTCCGTTCGGGGCTCCGGAGAGGGGGATTCATCGCCATCATCATCATCAACCCTTCTCCATCAACAATTTCATGATGCTCACCACCGGTAGTGAGTAATTTCTCCGTAGGCTTGCTGGACGGTGATGGAGTTGGATGAGATTTGTCATGTAATCGAGTCAATTTGTTAGGGCTTGATCCCTAGTATCCACTATGTTTTGAGATTGATGTTGCTATGGGTTTGCTATGCTTAATGATTGTCACTAGGACCCGAGTGCCATGATTTCAGATCTGAACCCTCTATGTTTTCATGAATATATTTGAGTTCTTGATCTTATCCGCTTGTCATATGCACTTGTTATTGTTTTGATCCATAGACCTCATAGTGACAATTGTTTGGGATACTCTCCGGGGATGACTGTAATTCGAGGAGTTCATGTATTCACCATGTGTTAATGATTTATTCTGGTTCTCTATTAAAAGGAGGCATTAATATCCCTTAGTTTCCTTATGAACCCCGCTGCCACGGGAGGGTAGGACTAAAGATGTCATGCAAGTTCTTATTATAAGCATGTATGACTATATACGGAATACATGCCTACATTATATTAATGAATTGGAGCTATTGTGTATCGCTCTAGGTTGTGACTGTTATATGATGAATGTCATCCAACACAAATATCTATCGCTGATCCAATGCCTACACTTTTCGCATATTGATCTTTGCTAAGTTACTATTGCTGCTGTTGTTACAATCACTATAAACTGCTACTGCTACTGTTCCTGTTACTATTGCTACTTTGCTACTAAACACTTTGCTGCAGATATTTCGTTCTTCAGGTGTGGTTGAATTGACAACTCAACTGCTAAGCCTCACAAATATTCTTTGGCTCCCCTTGTGTCGAATCAATAACTTTGGGTGAAATACTACCCTCGAAGACTGTCGCGATCCCCTATACTTGTGGGTTATCAGTGGTCAAAGGGCTCGCCTCCCGGGGAGCATGCGCAGCGGCGTGCTCATGTGCATCCCGTCAACTCGCACAACACCTCTTGGCCTATGTGCAACGGGACCCGTGGCATCTCCATTCAGATTGTGCGTGACACACACAAGGTAGATGGACTGGCCATTCATTTACATCACTCAAATATTGCATCAAAAACTTCAAGTTTTATCCTCAATCTATAAACACTAATGACAATGACATGCAAATTAATTATTTAAAAGTATTGCACCCCAAACTTCTTAGATTCAACTTGAACATGTGGTGAAACCTCCAAGATTCACCATTAACATGAGGTCAAGCACATAAGAATCACATTGAACATTTGAAGCTTCAGTTAACACATATAAACCCCGTTGACTTAATAGGTACGTAACACACATGTTCAGAACAATGAAACGCACAACTTCAACATAATTTAAAATAGGTAATACAAGTATTGATCTATCTAAATTTGTTCCGACACTATGCCTTCTCGAGTTTGAGTTTCTTCTTCTCTGTCTTCTTGATGCTTGCATGAATAGCCCTCATCACTTGTCTATCTTTTGCTTCTATCGGACCCTTCTTGATGAGATCAACCCGACTCTGTTCTATTTTTGACAGAATCTGTTTTTTAGTGCATAGTTTGCTTGTTTTAGTGTTTCCATAGCTTATATTGAGTAATATAAATTGTGGAAATGATAGAATACAGAAGGAATTATGTGAGAACAATTATGAATCTTGTCTTGACAGTACCTAAGTGGATGATTTATTTTTATCATACTAACCTATCTCACAAGTTCCGTTAAGTTTTGTGTGATTGAAGTTTTCAAGTTTTGGGTGAGATATCGATATGAGGAGAATAAGGAGCGGCAAGACCCTAAGCTTGGGGATTCCCAAGGCACCCCAAGGTAATATTCAAGAAATACTCAAGCGTCTAAGCTTGGGGATGCCCCAGAAGGCATCCCCTCTTTCGTCTTCAACATTATCGGTAACCTTACTTGGAGCTATATTTTTATTCGTCACATGATATGTGTTTTGTTTGGAGCATCATTTTATTTTGTTGAGATTTTATTGCTGTTATCAATAATCATTTTTTGTATCTTTTAGTTCAATAAAATGCCAATTATAGTCTTTGCCATGCTCAGTTTCCAAGTTCATGTGTTGCTGTTTGAAAACAGAAAGTTTTCTGTTATGTCCAGAATATTCCTGAATAGTAAGAACATGATAAAAATCTGAAATTTTTACACAGTAAGCATGCATGAGTTCTCTGTCACGTGGTAATTTTTCAGAATTTTTGGAGTTAGGGAAGTATGAATTTTAAATCCCCTTTTACAGACTATTTTGTTTTGGCAGATTGCTGTTATAGTTGCATTGTTTGCATATGTTTGCTTGTTTAATGATTCTATTTGAGGATAGGAGTATTAAATATGCAGAGGCGTTTAGTATGCAATGTTAAATTATAATTTTAGTGATTTGCTACAGTAGAGAATGTTAAGGTTTTGAGTTGATTTATATTAACTTATCTCACGAGTTCTTGTTGAGATTTGTGTGGATGAAGTTTTTAAGATTTAGGAGAAACCGTGATATGAGAGGAATTAAGGAGACACAAGAGATCAAGCTTGGGGATGCCCGGTATCCCAAGTATTTATTCTAAGAAGTCTCAAGCAACTAAGCTTGGGGATTCCCCGGTTGGCATCCCACCTTTCTTCATCAACACCTATCGGTTAGCCTAAGTTTTTGCTTCTTCACATGAGATGTGCTATTCTTGGAATGCCATTTTATTTTGTTTTCTTTGCTGTTTGAATAAAATTATCAAGATCTGAAATTTTAAATGAGAGAGAGTCCTCACATAGCTACCTATTTACTTAACTACTCATTTGGTCTTCACTTATATCTTTTTGGAGTAGTTTGTCATTTACTCTTGTTCTTCACTGATATCCTATGAGTAAATTGTTGAATGAAAATCATAAAGTTGAAATCACATGTGCTTCATATGCTTGTATCATGTCTAGTAGTAGTTTCACATTTGGGTTAGAAAGTGAAATCTATTGAAGCTTGACAATCACAATATTGGTCATACAAGCAATTCATGAATGATTAGTATAGGAAGAGAACCTTCACATATAAATATATTATCTTGGACATCTTTTATGATTGTGAATACCCATTAATTATTTTCAAACTTGAGCAAATTAGTTGAAGTTGGACAAGGAAGACAACGTAATGAGTTATGTTTGGGTATATTTGCATAGAAGTTATATTGTTATGGATCCTCCAACATGTGGTGCTTGCTTAGGATCTTTTGCTAGCCAAAAATTCGTACCAAGTAGAGATACTACTTGTGCATCCAAAAATCCTTAAACCCAGTTTCTTCCCATGAGTGTCCACCATATCTACCTATGGATTGAAAAAGATCCTTCAAGTAAGTTGTCCTCGGTGCAAAAAGCAATAAAAATTGTTCCTAAAATATGTATGATCTTTTATTGCAAGGGAAAATAAGTGTTGTACGAACTTGTGATGGTAAAGAAATAAAAGAGACGGACTGTATAATAAAGGTTGCTATCACAAGGGGCAATATAACGTGACGTTCCTTTGCATTAAGAGCTTGCACATCCAAAAATAAAAAGCGCATGACAACATCTGCTTCCCTCTGCGAAGGGCCTATCTTTTACTTTATGTATTTACTTTTATGCAAGAGTCAATAGTATTACTTCTCATTTCAACCTCAATTATTCTTTAGTTGGCAAGCATCATGTGGTGGGGAAAGATCCAGGCACATATGGCCAGTCAAATATATTTGATCATGAATTATTATTGTTGACAATTATCTCTATGATAAATAAGTTGGGAGGCGAAACATTAAACCCCTATCGTTCTATGTGTTCGATGGATGCTATTTGTTCTAAAAATATGCTTTGAGTACTAGCAATCATAGAAGACTATATGATAATTGAGTATGTTGAGCTCTTACTTAGACTTTGTTGAAAATTGTTTGGTGACTAAGAACATGGGTTGTTAAGTTTCAAGAGAAAGCATTGTTTGAACCATAACATGTGAATTGATTGCTACTTTATCATGATGAGTTTTATGAGAAAGAGTTACTGTTATGATGCTAGGAAAAGTGATTGAAATTATCATTGATCAAACTTATGCACTATGCTAGCATTCACACTTCATAAATTATTTCTTTTATCATTTACCTACTCGAGGACGAGCAGGAATTAAGCTTGGGCATGCTGATACGTCTCCAACGTATCTATAATTTATGAAGTATTCATTCCATATTTATAACAATTCTATATGAATTTGGTATGATTTGATTAGAACTAACCCGGACTAACGTTGTTTTCAGCAGAACTACCGTGGTGTTGTTTTTTGTGCAGAAATAAAAGTTCTCCAAATGCAGCGAAACTTTTTGACGATTTTTTTGGACCAAAAGAGACCCCCGAAGCTTCGTGGAAGGACCAGAAGCCTCACGAGGTGCTCACAAGCCACCACGACGCGCTAGGGGGTGGCGTGTCGTGGTGCCTCGTGGGCCCATCTTAGCCCATCTTGACGTGATTCTAACGTTGAAAAATCCTATAAATAGAGAAACCCCCAGAAATAACCCTAGATTTTGGACTCCGCCGCCGCAAGCCTCTGTACCTTCGAAATACCATCTGGAGCCCTGTTCCGGCACCCTGCCGGAGGGGGGAATCATCACCGGAGGCCATCTTCATCATCCCGGCGGTCTCCATGACGAGGAGGGAGTAGTTCACCCTCGAGGCTAGGGGTATGTTCAAGTAGCTATGTGTTTGATCTCTCTCCCGTGTTCTTGATTTGGCACAATCTTGATGTACCGCGAGCTTTGTTAATATAGTTGGATCATATGGTGTTTCTCCCTCTCTATCTTGTTGTGATGAATTGAGTTTTTACCTTTGAGGTTTCACTATTATCGGATTGAATCTTTTTATGGATTTGAGAACACTTAATGTATGTCTTGCATATGAATACCCATGGTGACAATGGGGTATTATATTGATTCACTTGATATATGTTTTGGCACTCAACTCGCGGATTCCCGAGGTGACATTGGGGTAATCTATGCATAGGGGTTGATGCACGTTTTTGTCCTACTTTCTCCGGTAGAAATCTTGGGGCACTCTTTGAAGTTCTTTGTGTGGATGTAATATTATGATTATGAAGTTGTTTGATGCATATCGTATAATCAACTCATGGATACTTGTGGTGACACTGGAGTATCTAGGTGACATTAGAGTTGGTTGATGCGTTTCATATGGTGTTATTTTAGTATGAACTCTAGGGCTGTTTGTGACACTTATAGGAATAGCTCAATAGATTGATCGGAAAGAATAACTTTGAGGTGGTTTCGTAGCCTACAAAAATTTCTATCTTATGTCCTCCGCTAATAGGAACTTTGGAGTGATTCTTTATCGCACGTTGAGGGATTGTTATATGATCCAATTATGTTAGCATTGTTGAGAGATTGCACTAGTGAAAGTATGAACCCTAGGCCTTGTTTTTTAAGCATTGCAATACCGTTTGTGCTCACTTTTGTTACTTGCTACCTTGCTGTTTTTTTATTTTCAGATTACAAAAACCTATATCTACTATCCATACTACACTTGTATCACCATCTCTTCGCCGAACTAGTGCACCTATACAATTTACCATTGTATTGGGTGTGTTGGGGACACAAGAGATTTCTTGTATTTGATTGCAGGGTTGTTTGAGAGAGACCATCTTCATCTTACGCCTCCCACGGACTGATAAACCTTAGGTCATCCACTTGAGGGAAAATTGCTACTGTCCTACAAAACTCTGCGCTTGGAGGCCCAACACGAGTCTACAAGAATAAGTTGTGTAGTAGACATCAGCTGACAGGTCTTGCGCCAATACTAAACAACTATCGATATTCTCATGGTGGTCATCAAATAATTTGACTAGGGTCCCTGTAGAAAATGGGTCTGGGTTTCATCCTCACCGTATAACCAACGGTTGGCAACAGCTGCCTTGTACAAGGGTGAAACGTTGTACCATTCTAAGGTTTAGGCTTCACATCGTCGTCTCTCTACTATAGGTAAGTCACTCAAGATTTTCCATCCCACATAGCAAGGCGAATAATGAGAGTAAGTCGGCATGGTGATCAATCCATTCCGCACCCAAATCATTACCTTGTATATGGTTTAGCGAATCTCGCATTCTAACACTCGGTCATCCTCACAGGCATTGCAGAATTTCTCTTGTCGATGAACTAAGTTCGGATAAATCCATTGATTCTGCAAGCCAAAAAAACATCTATCGTTTCTCCACAACTCTCGGGTTTGCGTAAACTTCTATAAGATCGTTGTTGGTAAAGTCGTAGCTTCTTCCAGGGTTCTTCCTTCAGCAAGAGTGTGCTTGCTTCTTGTCAGGTCCTGGGGCCTGTGGATTGTGGCCCATCTCACCACTTGTAAAGCTTGAACTCATCATCGGGTTGCAACTGGTCGTTATTCCAACATTCGGCTTCCTTAGCATTCTTAAATCCATCCAATTGTACTGTATCACTTCCTTCTCTAGGTGCAAAACTAGGATGTAATTAACCGGACTCATCATTGACTTGTCCATTCCAAGGTCTGACGTAGCTAACAACTAGCTCTTTTACTCCGGTAATGGTGTTGGGTTCTACCACCCTTAAAATGGAAAACACTAATTTCTTCAAAAACTTCTTCCACGTATCATAATTTCACGCATTGCCTATATAGTAACAACTCATAAAAATCCAAGTCAATACAAATGAATATGACATGCCAACTTTATTGATTCTCAAATTATTACAATCTCCTGCATTTCCATTACATGCATCAACTCAACACTTCCACTTTATAAGGGTGTCTCTACTACACCTCAACTATTTAGCCCAAGCCTCCTTCTCATTGGGACAATTTCTGGCAAAGAGCCCTGCTTCCTTACAGCGGAAACAAATGACGTTAGACAAGTCCAGGGGCTTCTTGGTGATTGTGTCTGCTCCTTGGGTTCTTGGCTCCTTTCCTGGGCACATATTGGCGTAGTGACCTAAGGTCTTGCACTTGAGATATGTGATATAACTCAGGTCCTTCCATGCAGAGATTCGGCTCTTTCTGGTATACTTTCTCTTCTTCTTCCTGGATTTCTTTGTACTGATCAGAGATTCTATTTCCTGTGGGTCAAACTCCACTTCTTCTGTCGAGAAGTTTCCCAGATACTCTTTTCTTTTCTTCGTGCAATACCGTGAAAAATGTCCTTCTTCTCCACATGAATAGCATGACTTGGAGTAAAGTTTAATTGGGTCTTCTTCGTGTGTGTCTTCAACATCTTCCTTCATCACAGGTTCTTCCAAAATTTCCCTGAGGGCTTCTTTCACTGCTTCCTTCTGTTGCTTGATGACTTCTTGTACCTTGGTGTAAATTTGGCACTGAGCCGGGTAATGAGTAGTTCCTTCACACAAGAAACATGTCACCTGCCTAGTTGGGCATTCTTCCTCTGGGTGATTTTCTTCACAATGAGGACATCCATCCTTGTGTTCTTCATGGGTGTGTCCTATTTCTCCGCATATCTTGCATGCACAAGGTTTCTTCTTCGGGTCATCACAGTGCTTCCGGATAAGACGGGATCTCAGTAGAATCATCTTGAATTCTTCCCAAGCATTTGCTCCATTCCATCCTTGTATAGCTTGATGTATCTCTCGCCATGTTGCAGTACCTCGTGTGATGTGCCGTAGGGTGTATGGAACCATATACTCTCCTTCAATACCGTACTCCTTCATGCGATCTTCCATGTTCTGTATCCACTGTGCTACTTCCAGTTGTGTCATAAATCTCTGGAATACAAGTCCATCTTCATTCTTCATCTATTGGGTCCAAGGGTTTTGGGATGAGGTAAGAGAGAGGGATAGAGAGAGATACAAACAATATAGTTTTGAAAATAGGTTTTATTTGTGGCTATCGGAAAACACACACAAATGACAGCTCACAAATCATCGCATCTAACGGGAGTATACATCAGGGGTTTTGGTCTTCTAAGGTCATATAAATCTTGGAATTCTTCAGTGTCTTGAAATTCTTCGAGTCTTCAGAGTCTTCAACTGTTGTAGCTTCAATTCTTCTAATGCATGGTGAAATCCTCTTTACTCTGGGTGATCCTCAGTTATCCGATATCTTGTCCTTCTTGAAGTGGTCTCATTAGTTGATCCTCCATGTGGTCAAAAAGGAAAAGGGGTATTTTCTAACTATTTGAGGTAAGAGAGAGTAAAGTTCAGAAAAGATGAGAGTTAGAGGATCTTTTTGAAAATAAATTTTTAGAGAAATCATTTCCTAAGGGCTTGCCACTTTCTAGGGGTCACGTCCTACAGTCAAAATGTGCTCTGATACCATCTTGTAACGACCCGGTTCCGAAAAGGATCCAAGTCTCTGTGTTTAAGGTGCCATCCCTGGATCGGTATGCTTGCACACACAGTACTCGATGAAATAGCAGAAAATCACATGTATAAAGTAACGTAAATACTATTACCTTAATCCAAACAACGGAATATCAACAAAGGTCATGGAGTCCCATCAACACCAACGGCAAAGTTGAGTGTAGACATCGTAACCATATCGTATCACTTACTCGTCGTATAAATCCTGCAACATGAGACGTTGCAGTCATGTAGGTCAGTACGTTGAATGTGCTGGCAAGATCACATATGAATGAAGATGCAAATAACTCTATCACTATATGAAATATGGCTGTGGTGGCTCTGGATCTGAGTTTTTGCCGAGAAGCTGGTTTTTCCCTACTACAAAAGAATCGGGCAATTACTACCAAGTGTTGTCATTAATGAGATGGTTCCGCCAACCAAAATCTCATATCCCCAAAGTCATTATTAAACCCCAACAAATAATTATCAGTCATGGTGTGGTGATGAGAGTTCCTGATAGTTCCAATTCCAGAGGCTCAAATTGTCCGAAACCGGGGACACGGCTAATCGATTAGGTTAATACTCTGCAGGGTTTTGTGCACTTTACCCACAAGATTCGATCCCTCCTTTTTCGTCCTCGCACTTCAGGGTGTTTGAGAACAGGACGACCGAAACATGGTCTTTCAAAGAGTTCCTCTGGACCACTGTCGGTGCCGTTTCGTTCCTACCGTTCTGCTACATCTGCTAGCACCGTCCGGCCAGAGTCACAACTAAGGTCAACCAAGCCAGAGCCCATATTGACTTGTGGTTGCACAGGTAAGCTTCCAGTTTTGAAGTATCCATCCGTCTCTTTTGGCCTGGGTGAAGCTTTCCGCAAGATGTCATGGCGCTTCTCCATGCATCCCGGGTCATCCACTGGTTGCTCCAGGGTGCCCATCAAAACCGTCCTCCACCCAGAGGTATATTGAAAACATGTCTTGAGTCTTGAAGTCATCGTCATCGTTCATGAAGTTGTCGTCAAATCTTGAGGGTTGTTGTCATCACTTATAAATCATCAGTCTCACAATGCGCCCTGGTACCTCGTGTGGCCCCTGGCCAGCCTCTGGCCCCCATTTTCTGGTATATAAGTCCATTTGCCCTAGAAAAAATATAGAGAAGACTTTCGGGATGGTGTGCCGCCTTCTCAAGGCGGAACTTGGGCAGGAGCACTTTTGCTCTCCGGCGGAGAGATTCTGCCGGGGATACTTCCCTCCGGGAGGGGGAAATCGTCATCATCGACATCACTAGCGATCCTCTCATCGTGGGAGGACTAATCTTCATCAACATCTTCACCAGCACCATCTCATCTCAAACCCTAGTTCATCTCTTGTATTCAATCTTTGTCTCAAAACCTCAGATTGGTACCTGTGGGTTGCTAGTAGTGTTGATTACATCTTGTAGTTGATGCTAGTTGGTTTATTTGGTGGAAGATTATATGTTCAGATCTATTATTCTATTCAATACCCCTCTGATCTTGGACATGATTATGATTTGTGAGTAGTTACTTTTGTTCTTGAGGACATGGGAGAAGTCTTGTCATAAGTAATCATGTGAATTTGGTATTCGTTCGATATTTTGATGATATGTATGTTGTTGATTCTCTTAGTGGTGTCATGTGAACGTCGACTACATGACACTTCACCATCTTTGGGCCTAAGGGAATGCATTGTGGAGTAGTAATTAGATGATGGGTTGCTAGAGTGACAGAAGCTTAAACCCTAGTTTATGCGCTATTCCGTAAGGGGCTGATTTGGATCCATATGTTTAATGCTATGGTTAGAGCTATCTTAATTCTTCTTTCGTAGTTGCGGATGCTTGCGAGAGGGGGTAATCATAAGTGGGAGGCTTGTTCAAGTAAGAACAGTACCCAAGCACTGGTCCACCCACATATCAAATTATCAAAGTAGCGAACGCGAATCAAACAAACATGATGAAAGTGACTAGATGAAATTCCCATGTGTCCTCGAGAACGCTTTACTTACTATAAGAGATCGTTCCGGCTTGTCCTTTGCTATAAAAAGGATTGGGCCACCTTGCTGCACTCTTTGTTACTATTGCTACTTGTCACTTGTTACAAATTATCTTGCTATCAAACTATTCGTTACCGATAATTTCAGTGCTTGCAGAAAACACCTTGCTGAAAACTGCCTGTCATTTCCTTCTGCTCCTCGTTGGGTTCGGCACTCTTACTTATCAAAAGGACTATGATTGATCCCCTATACTTGTGGGTCATCAAGAATCTTTTCTGGCGCCTTTGCCGGGGAGTAAAGCACCTTTGGTGAGTGGAATTTGGTAAGGAAACATTTATATTACGTGCTGAAATTTACTGTCATGTGTCACTATGGAAAGTAATCCTTTGAGGGGTTTGTTCTGGGTATCTTCACCTCGACCGGAAACACAAATAGTTTCTCCTCAACCTACTACACCTACTGAAAATATTTATTATGAGATTCCTCCGGGTATGATAGAGAAACTACTAGCTAATCCTTATGCAGGAGATGGAATGGTACATCCTGATATGCACATGATCTATGTGGATGAAATTTGTGGATTGTTTAAGCTTGCAGGTTTATCCGGAGATGGAGTTAAGAAGAAAGTATTCCCTTTATCTTTGGAGGGAAAGGCATTAATGTGGTATAGGTTATGTGATGATACTGATACATGGGACTGGAACCGATTGAAACTAGAATTCCATCAGAAATTTTATCCTATGCATTTGGTTCATCGTGATCAGAATTATATATATAACTTTTGGCCTCGTGAAGGAGAAAGCATTGCTAAAGCTTGGGGGAGGCTTAAGTACATGATGTACACATGCCCCAATCATGAGCTCTCAAAAGAAATTATCTAACAGAATTTTTATGCTCGGCTTTCTCATGATAATCAAACTACGCTCGATTCTTCTTCGACTGGCTCCTTTATGAAGAAAACTATTGAATTCAAATGGGATCTTCTGGAAAGAATTAAACGCAACTCTGAAGATTGGGAACTCAACAAAGGTAATGAGTCGGGTATAATACTTGAGTTCGATTGTGTTAAATCTTTTATGGCCACCGATGCTTTTCATAAGTTTAGCACTAAATATGGACTTGACTCTGAGATAGTAGCTTCCTTTTGTGAATCATTTGCTACTCATGCTAATCTCCCTAAGGAGAAGTGGTTTAAATATCATCCCCCTATTAAAGAAAAGATTGAGGAACCCATTAGTGTTAAAGAAGAAACAATTGTTTACCATGTTGATCCAGTTGTGCCTACTGCTTATATTGAGAAACCACCTTTTCCTGTTAGGATTAAGGAACATGCTAAAGCTTCAACTCTGGTTAACAAAAGTAATATTAGAGCACCTAGACCCTCTGAACAAATTAAAGTTGAACCTGATGGTGCTATGGTTAAAGATCTCTTAGTCGATAATATAGATGGGCATGTTATTTACTTTTGTGATGAGGCTGCTAGAATTGCTAAACCTGTTAGAAATGAACGAGATATGATAGACAAGAACAAGCCCGTAGTTGGCATGCCTGTTATTTCTGTTAAGATTGGAGATCATTGCTATCATGGTTTGTGTGATATGGGTGCTAGTGTGAGTGCTATTCCATTTTCTTTATATCAAGAAGTAATGCATGATATTGCACCTATTGAGATTGAAGATATTGATATTACTATTAAGCTAGCGAATAGAGATACTATTACACCACTTGGGATTGTTAGAGATGTTGAAGTCTTGTGTGGTAAAATCAAATACCCTACTGATTTCTTAGTACTTGGTTCACAACAAGATAATTTTTGTCCCATTATATTTGGTAGACCTTTCTTGAATACCGTTAATGCTGAAATTGATTGTGTTAAAGAAAAGGTTCGAGTTAAGTTTGGTGATATATCTCATGAATTTAATTTCTCCAAGTTTCATAGACAACCTCATGATAAAGAATTGCCTAGTAAAGATGAAATTATTGGTCTTGCTTCTATTGCCGTACCTCCTACTGATCCGTTAGAACAATATTTACTAGACCATGAAAATGATATGTATATGAATGAAAGAAATGAAATAGATAAGATGTTCTTTGAGCAACCACCTATCCTTAAACATAATTTGCATGTTGAAACTCTTGGAGGCCCTCCTCCACCTAAAGGTGATTCTGTGTTTGAATTGAAGCAATTGCCTGATACATTGAAATATGCTTATCTTGATGAAAAGAAGATATATCCTGTTATTATTAGTGCTAACCTTTCAGTGCATGAAGAAAAGAGATAACTAAAAACTTTAAGGAAGCACCGAGCTGCTATTGGATATACTCTTGATGATCTTAAGGGCATTACTCCCACTCTATGTCAGCACAAAATTAATAAGGAGCCTGATGCTAAACCAGTTGTCGATCACCAACGACGATTAGATCCTAAGATGAAGGAGGTGGTAAGAACCGAAATAGTAAAGCTTCTTCAAGCAGGTATAATCTATCCCATAGCTGATAGTAGATGGGTAAGTCCTGTTCATTGTGTCCCTAAGAAAGGAGGTATTACCGTTGTTCCTAATGATAAAAATGAACTCATTCCACAAAGAATTGTAACTGGTTATAGGATGGTAATTGATTTTAGAAAATTAAACAAAGCTACTAGAAAAGATCATTACCCCTTACCTTTTCTTGATCAAATGTTAGAAAGATTGTCTAAGCATACACACTTTTGTTTCCTAGATGGTTATTCTGGTTTTTCTCAAATACCCGTATCACAACCCGATCAAGAGAAAACCATCTTTACTTGTCCTTTTGGAACTTATGCTTATAGACATATGCCTTTTGGTTTATGCAATGCACCTACTACCTTTCAAAGATGTATGACTGCTATATTCTCTCACTTTTGTGAAAAGATTGTTGAGGTGTTCATGGATGATTTTTCGTTTACGGAACTTCTTTTGATGATTGCTTAAGCAACCTTGATCGAGTTTTGCAGAGATGCAAAGAAACAAATCTTGTTTTGAATTGGGAGAAGTGCCACTTTATGGTGAATGAAGGCATTGTCTTGGGGCATAAAATTTCTGAAAGAGGTATTGAAGTTGATAAAGCTAAGGTTGATGCTATTGAGAAAATGCCATGTCCTAAAGATATTAAAGGTATAAGAAGTTTCCTTGGTCATGCTGGTTTCTATAGGAGATTTATTAAAGACTTCTCTAAAATTTCTAGGCCTCTTACCAATCTTTTGCAAAAAGATGTTCCATTTGTTTTTGATGATGATTGTCTAGAAGCCTTTGAAACACTTAAGAAAGCCTTAACCACTGCACCTATTGTTCAACCACCTGATTGGAACTTGCCTTTTGAAATTATGTGTGATGCTAGTGATTATGTTGTTGGTGCTGTTCTAGGACAGAGAGTTGATAAGAAATTAAATGTTATCAATTATGCTAGTAAAACTCTAGACAGTGCCCAAAGAAATTATGCTACTACTGAGAAAGAATTTCTAGCAGTTGTGTTTGCATGTGATAAATGCAGATCTTACATAGTTGATTCTAAAGTAACTGTTCACACCGATCATGCTGCTATTAAATATCTTATGGAAAAGAAAGATGCTAAACCTAGACTCATTAGGTGGGTTTTATTGCTACAAGAATTTGACTTGCATATTACTGATAGAAAGGGAGCTGAGAATCCCGTAGCAGATAATTTGTCTAGAATGGAAAATGTTCTTGATGACCCACTTCCTATTAATGATGATTTTCGTGATGAACAATTAGCTGTCATAAATACTTCTCGTAATACTCCATGGTATGCAGACTATGCTAATTACATTGTTGCAAAATACATACCACCTAGTTTCACATACCAACAAAAGAAAAAGTTCTTCATTGATTTAAGACATTACTTCTAGGATGACCCACATCTTTATAAAGGAGTAGATGGTATTATTAGACGTTGTATACCTAAGCATGAATAGGAACAAATCCTACGGAAGTGTCATTCCGAAGCTTACGGAGGACACCATGCGGGAGACAGAACTGCACACAAGGTATTACAATCTGGTTTTTATTGGCCTACTCTTTTCAAGGATGCTTGTAAGTTTGTCCTATCATGTGATGAATGTCAAAGAATTGGTAATGTTGGTAGATGTCAAGAAATGCCTATGAATTATTCACTTGTTGTTGAACCATTTGATGTTTGGGGATTTGATTATATGGGACCTTTTCCTAAATCCAATGGGTATACTCATATTTTAGTTGCTGTTGATTATGTTACTAAGTGGGTGGAAGCTATTCCAACTAGTAGTGCTGATCACAACACTTCTATTAAAATGCTTAAAGAAGTTATTTTCCCAAGGTTCGGAGTCCCTAGATATTTAATGACTAATGGTGGTTCACATTTTATTCATGGTGCATTCCGTAAATTGCTTGCTAAATATGATGTCAACCATAGAATTGCATCTCCCTATCACCCTCAAACTAGTGGTCAAGTTGAATTGAGCAATAGAGAAATAAAATTAATTTTGCAAAAAACCGTCAATAGATCTAGAAAGAATTGGTCTAAGAAACTTGACGATGCATTATGGGCATATAGAACTGCTTATAAAAATCCTATGGGTATGTCTCCTTATAAAATGGTTTATGGAAAAGCATGTCATTTACCTCTTGAGTTAGAACATAAAGCATATTGGGCAATTAAAGAACTAAATTATGATTTTAAACTTGCCGGTGAAAAGAGGTTATTTGATATTAGCTCATTAGATGAATGGAGAACCCAAGCTTATGAAAATGCCAAATTGTTTAAAGAAAAAGTTAAAAGGTGGCATGATAGAAGAATTCAAAAACAGGAATTTAAAGTAGGTGAGCAAGTTCTATTGTACAATTCTCGTTTGAGATTCTTTGCAGGAAAACTTCTCTCTAAATGGGAAGGACCGTATATCATCGAAGAAGTTTATCGCTCCGGAGCCATCAAAATAAATAACTCCGAAGGCACTAATCCAAGAGTGGTGAATGGGCAAAGAATTAAGCACTATATTTCAGGTACTCCCATTAATGTTGAAACTAATATTATTGAAACAATTACACCGGAGGAATACATAAGAGAGACCTTCCGGGACACTCCAGAACCCTGAAAAGGAAGAGGTACGTGATACGGTAAGTAAACCGACTCCAAAAATTCCATAAAAATACTTTCTGTGAGTTTTGGAATATTAGAAAAAATACAAAAATATGAAATAGCCGAGGGGACCCACCTGGTGCCCACGAGGCACCAAGGCGCGCCACCCCCCCCCAGGCGCGCCCTCGTGGCTCATGGGGCCCCTGGCCAGCCTCTGGCCCCCATTTTCTGGTATATAAGTCCATTTACTCTAGAAAAAATATAGAGAAGACTTTCGGGATGGTGCGCCGCCGTCTCGAGGCGGAACTTGGCCAGGAGCACTTTTGCACTCCGGAGGAGAGATTCTGCCGGGGATACTTCCCTCCGGGAGGGGGAATCGTCACCATCGACATCACCAGCGATCCTCTCATCGTGGGAGGACTAATCTTCATCAACATCTTCACCAGCACCATCTGATCTCAAACCCTAGTTCATCTCTTGTATTCAATCTTTGTCTCAAAACCTCAGATTGGTACATGTGGGTTGCTAGTAGTGTTGATTACATCTTGTAGTTGATGCTAGTTGGTTTATTTGGTGGAAGATTATATGTTCAGATCTATTATGCTATTCAATACCCCTCTGATCTTGGACATGATTATGATTTGTGAGTAGTTACTTTTGTTCTTGAGGACATGGGAGAAGTCTTGTCATAAGTAATCATGTGAATTTGGTATTCGTTCGATATTTTGATGATATGTATGTTGTTGATTCTCTTAGTGGTATCACGTGAACGTCGACTACATGACACTTCACCATCTTTGGGCCTAAGGGAATGCATTGTGGAGTAGTAATTAGATGATGGGTTGCTAGAGTGACAGAAGCTTAAACCCTAGTTTATGCGCTATTCCGTAAGGGGCTGATTTGGATCCATATGTTTAATGCTATGGTTAGAGCTATCTTAATTCTTCTTTCGTAGTTGCGGATGCTTGCGAGAGGGGGTAATCATAAGTGGGAGGCTTGTTCAAGTAAGAACAGCACCCAAGCACCGGTCCACCCACATATCAAATTATCAAAGTAGCGAACGCGAATCAAACAAACATGATGAAAGTGACTAGATGAAATTCCCATGTGTCCTCGAGAACGCTTTACTTACTATAAGAGATCGTTCCGGCTTGTCCTTTGCTATAAAAAGGATTGGGCCACCTTGCTGCACTCTTTGTTACTATTGCTACTTGTCACTTGTTACAAATTATCTTGCTATCAAACTATTCGTTACCGATAATTTCAGTGCTTGCAGAAAACACCTTGCTGAAAATCGCTTTACATTTCCTTCTGCTCCTCGTTGGGTTCGACACTCTTACTTATCGAAAGGACTACGATTGATCCCCTATACTTGTGGGTCATCACATAGCAAAATAAAATGATAACGTTCCCGGGCTCCCACAGTTTTCTAAAATTGGGATTTTTCTTTTTTCCCATTTTTCCAACTGAAATTTTGGCTGCCCAGTTCTTTAAGGACCAGCTCGCAAAGAAGCGAAACATTAACGAGCCAGTTCAAGCAGATTAGAAGTAGATGTTGTTGAGACAAGGGCATTGGGCTCCTACCTCATGATACTACCCAAGTCCAAGTTTCCAATTACCTACTTTGCATGCATGGTGGAAGAGGATAACTACCAATGCAAATAAAACATAGGTTTGAAATCATGATCAAGTGAACTTGCCTTGAACTGTTGATGAAGATTCTTCGCACTCATAATCGTGATAGTTCTACTCGTCACACTCCGATCAATCTATCGTAAGCAAGCAATTATAACCACACATAAGCGATCACTCCAAGATCAAAAAGAAACCAAATAAAAGACTTACAAAACTTCAAAAACAATCAAATAAAATTTCTAGACAGAAACATATTTTTAACAGAAGAAATTATTATAAAACTTTAGTTTAACAGAAAGTATTTGCTATTAGTTTTAATTAGCAAAAAGAATCAACTAAAAAGGTTTTATAATACAAAAGTTATGGCCTAATTAAGATAGATCTCAAATCTGATCAGATTATATTTTTTATAAAAACAAAATTATTTTTATTAGTCCTCTGGATAGATATAACATATAGAAATCAGTAGCAAAAGGAATTAATTAAAAACCTATTTAAAATAAAAGTTATTAGCAATTTAGGGTTTAAAGCAAATTTGATCAAATTCAAATTTAAAAAGTTCAAAAATATTTTTAGTTGGGTTCGATGGATAGATGGGATTTTTGTGAATTCGTAGGAGAAAGAATCAACTAATTTGGCTTTGTAGATCTAAAGATACAATAAAAACAAAATTTGAAACAAATCTAAAATTTATTTTCTCTGAAAACGTTAGTTTCCGGCCAGTGGACATGTGGCAGCCTGCGGTTGGCTCGCGGGCTGTGTGCTCCAGTGCTACGCAGCGGACGGCCGATGCTTAGGCGTTTCGGCTGCTGCGGCGGCTAAGCAAGAAAAACCGGTGCATCTCAGTTTAGTTGAACCGGACAAAACCAAAAAAAAATAAACTGTTCTAAAAAAACCTAACTGTTCGGATTGGATCTAATCTAGGCCATAGATTTACGAACAGGCAGTGGATGACGTACCGCGGTGGCGGCGAAAAGGACGACGACGCGGACGGCTCGGGCCTCATCGGCGTGGGTGCTCCGGCGGTCCTCCGGCGTGGATACGGGGCTAGGGTGATGCGGTGCGGTGCGGTGCGGCGTGTCCGGCGGAGGTGTCGGCGAAGCTCAGGGAGGGACGGACGGCGGCGGAATGGCGGCTTCGGGCTCCGGTGCTCCGGTGAGTTTGGACGTCGGTGGTTCAGTTGCTACGGTGAAGAAGAGATGGCGAGGCCATGTCAGAACAATGCGCGTGTAAGAGAGGAGCCGAACGGCGAAAATTGAGAGGTCGGGGAGGTTTACCGACGATGCACTCGTCCGGCGAAGTTCTCGCCTCCGGCAAGATTGGAATGAGGTGTGCGAGCTCTCGGGAGAGTTTCAGCGTTGGGATTTTGGGGCAAAAGAACGAGAGGGGGATCGGCTTATATAGGGACATCTTCGTGCGGGAGGGGCAAGCCTTGGGATCGAGTCCCGTGAGAAACGGACGCGGTGAGGCAGCGTGCGCGAGCTGGACTTGTGCTCGTTACGTGTAGAGGAGGAAGAAGGGAGCGGGGCCCGCCGGTCAGTGGCAGCAGGGCGAGCGAGAGGGATCGGGTGACCGGCGCGAAGCCATTTTGGCGCGCGGCTGGGCTGTGGGCCGCGGCTTGGGGCCGGCTGGGCCTGGCGGCTAGCGCCGGACTGTGCTGGCTTTTTTTTAAAATAAAAACAGAGACAGGAAAAGTCATAATTTTTTTTTTGCATAGACAATATATATATCAAAATTCTTAGATTAAATCAAAGAAAAATATGAACTATTTTTCAGAGGCAAATAAATTACTTTAAAAAATATTTTTTTAATAACTTCAAATTGAATTTAAATTTGATTTTCAAATCTTTTGCAAATAGTTTTTGTTTTATTTCTTAAAATACTTTTCAAATCTTTCTCTGAATTTTGAAGGGTCATGTTTCCTTCTCTCATGTTTGAATTGGAAATATTCTCAAACTCAAAATAAAATCCAAATGAAAAAAATTGGGAAAGTCCTTTTATTCCCTCTCATGAAATATTCATTTAAACATTCAAAAAAGTTTCAAATTCCACTCAAATTCAAACAATAAATCACACAAGCAATCATTATTACTTAATTAATATAACATTCCAAAATTTAGAATTTTGGGATGTTACAGTTTCCGGACGAGCCACGATGCCCAGATGTTTGAAATTCATCCCCATTTCTTGCATGGGACCTAAACATTCACCCAAGGACACATATATGATTTTTCAACCCATTTTGGTGCACTGGAGCATGTGCCTGTAGTTCAAATTTGAATTATGCACATTAAATGCCTAGAAACTCAATTAATGTATAAAAAAGGCCAAACGAACCCTGAATAATTCCAAGTTGTAACACGAAACTCCTATAGTTGCATGTTGCCTCTGTAAAATAAATCAAAACGGGAAGAGGCAGCGTATGCCATTTCGCACACAGGGGTGACATGTTCCCTCTCGAAACCATGAGGCTTCTTGAGATAAGCTACGGTTTGTAAGAAGCTTATACCAAAAGTTGTCCCAAATCAGCCACTTTTTTTACCACAGCATGTTGGTGCCATCTCATGACACCATGCCAAGTTTCATGATTTTCAGGCGAGTTTTGGATTTACAAGAATTTTAAAACCAAGTTTCTCAATGTTTTTGGATGAGCCACGATGCCCAGATGTCTGAAATTCATCCCCATTTCTTGCATGGGACCTAAACATTCACCCAAGGACACATATATGATTTTTCAACCCATTTTGGTGCACTGGAGCATGTGCCTGTAGTTCAAATTTGAATTATGCACATTAAATGCCTAGAAACTCAATTAATGTATAAAAAAGGCCAAACGAACCCTAAATAATTCCAAGTTGTAACACGAAACTCCTATAGTTGCAGGTTCACTGTAGGTAAATGGTATAGCAATTCAAAGATCGTCCTTTCCCGCCGTAACCCCATTTTGTTTTTCAAATCAGAATGAAAAAACCAAGTATACCACAAACAGTTTATTAGCAAGAATCGTGTGCGATGGATTATAAAATATCTAGGGGCACCCTCATGTATGGCTTACGCCGGAAGTTTCGTTGGCTACAGTCCACCCCCAGCGCGGCAACAACACTTGGGCGCCAGTTTTTCGCTGCACCGAGCAAAAATTTGGCAACCGCGGAAATATCTAGATCCCCGCCTCCCCCCCCCCCCGCCCAAAAGCCACATTTCCAGTTCAAACCTTCACTGCTTGCTTGCAGCGCCGCCTGCTCACCGGCGACGCTCCTTCCTGCTGCACGGCCTCGTCGATATAGTCAGGTAATCCACACCCCACCCCCAACCTCCTCCTCCTTCTCCATCCCACATGCCTCGACCGCCGGCGCGACACCTTCCACCCAAATCACTGCCCCATCCTCCAAATAAGCGCCGCCCATAGCCATTTTGCACGCAGTATAGCCAGGAGCTCAAAGAGCATCTGGCAGCGGAGAAGCAAACCGTGGCCGCACGCGCAGATGAGGTCGCGATGGCTGCCATGCGTGCCGACCGCCAGATCTTGGAGGAGCACCTCGCCGTCGAGGCCACCGTCGACGCCTCGCGCGCGGACGCCGCCACGCGATTGGCTACTTTAAACGACAGTTCATGGTGTTTTCTCGAGGCCACCGCCGGTGTCTTCTAGTGAATTGTCCTCTGTAATATTAATATGCAATCTGATCTACTGAAATGTGATGTTCAGTTAACAGTTTTGTTCAACAATTGCTATATTTCCCAGTAGTTCTTAAGCATGCTTGGTTTGGTTAACTATCTGACTTCTAGTATACGTTCTATTCTGCAATACGGTGCTCAGTTAACTGTTTGGGTCATTTGTTGTGCTGTCCAATTAACTGTCTGGTTTAATTCTGCAATGTGATGTTCATTTTTTGTGGGTACAATTTTGTATTGGTATGCATGTGAGAAATACATCGAATTTGGCTGTACAAAATACGTAGTACATGAGAAACATATACATTTTCCATATTTCCTAGTTCTTAAGCATGCTTGGTTTGGTTAACTAGCTTTTCCATGCGGCACGAATTAATCTGCTGGATCTGCAATTTGTTTATTTTTCATTAACATGGTCTACTGATAGTATGCCAACTCTCACTTAACCTGATCAATAACTGCCTTATATGTGTTGCAGGGAAACAATGGGAGGCACTGAGGTTTACCATCGAGGTTCACACATGCATGGTCCTTTGTCTAATAGCACATTATTGTGCAATTGCAGGAACCATTCTAATATTTAGGTTTTTAACAATTTGGTCTTGCACATGTAGGTCCTGCTGTCAGAGGTTTAGACCCACTGTTCGACCCATTTTGCATATGGGGAAATGAGATGTCCATGAATATCAGTCAAGTCAAGAAACTCATAAAGATTGTTAGGATAAAGAAACTAGCGACGAATAACAGCAAGATCTTTGTTTGCACAATGAAGAAGACATCAGCCAACTATAGGATGGTACTAACTCTTTTACCTTGTTTTTTTTTCTTTTGCGCCATTTCAAAATTTAGAACAAATATTTATGCATATATTTGTTTCCAGTCCTTTGCAAAGCACTTCACCGATGATTACCTCTCAGACCACCTGCATGGTCAAGAGGCGAGGAAGGTATTCATTCAACACCCACGGTACAATATTGAAGTCTTCCTTAAGAAGACGAAGGTTGGGCGGGCAATTATCCACAGCCACTGGCCTAAAGTTGCAAGGACATTTAACATCACTGAAGGCTCAATATTCGCCTTCTGCTTCAGCAGTTTTCCCGATGAGATTCATCTGTCTATTTACCGTGTATGATGCTACTTTCGAAAGGTTTTAGATGTTGCATGTGAAACTTGGCGCTGTTGTGTAATGCCGTAGGTAGTTACATGCCTATATGGTGTAACTGAGTGCTGAAGCTATCTGATGTAATTCAATTATGAAATCCTGGTTGTCGTAATACGGATATGAAATATATGATGTGTTTGATATGAAATGTCAATTTGATTACTAAATGGATTATCAATATTTGGCCAATTAGCCTGCTTATTGGGTTTTTCTATTGCAGACGGTTTCTCAGACAACACCGTGGGCGATGAACTCAAACAACCCACACAGTTTCTATAAAGTAGGCATGTTGGATCAATGAACAATCACACACGACTTCCGCTCGACAAATGTTTGCGTTAGGCCACCTTACACAAATGTTTCCACATAAAAATTGTGTGTGATGTACATACGAACGGAAACGTTTGTCTGGGATTCACCATGTGGGATGTACATACGAATGGAAACGATGGCTCGCCCGATCGCACACGAGCTCTTTTTACCCCGCGTGTGTGACCGGAGCCTCCATCGCCGACGGTTTCTGGGTCGTGTGGGTTGGACCCCCCCTGTCGCACACACAGGCAAGGCGATGGTTTAAAACTCTGTCACTAAAAGGGGGTAAAAACCATTTGTATAGGACGTCTCTGCACCAGTGTATTACGTGTTATGATCTGCATACCCCAAGGTGACAATAATTGGGATTCTTTGCGGTGATTACCGTAGTTTGAGGAGTTCATGTATGCACTATGTGCTAATGCTTTGTTCCGGTTCTCTATTAAAAGGAGTCCTTAATATCCCTTAGTTTCCTTAAGGACCCCGCTGCCATGGGAGGGTAGGACAAAAGATGTCATGCAAGTTCTTACTATAAGCACGTATGACTATATATGGAATACATACCTACATTACATTGATGAATTGGAGCTATTGTGTATCGCCCTAGGTTGTGACTGTTACATGATGAATGTCATCCAACATAATTATCCATCATTGATCCAATGCCTACGCTTTTCACATATTGATCTTTGCTAAGTTACTTTCGTTGCTGCTGCTGTTACAATCACTACAAAACTGCTTCTGTTACTGTTTCTGTTACTATTGTTACTAATACTACTGCTATTGAAACTATCATACTACTGTGCTACTAAACACTTTGCTACAGATATTTAGTTCTCGAGGTGTGGTTGAATTGACAACTCAACTGCTAATACTCGCAAATATTCTTTGGCTCCCCTTGTGTCGAATCAATAAATTTGGGTGAAATACTACCCGCGAAAACTGTTGTGATCCCCTATAATTGTGGGTTATCAGTGGGTTATCAGTGGGTCATCAAGACTCTTTTCTGGTGTCGTTGCCAGGGAGTGAAGCGCCTTTGGTGAGTGGAATTTGGTAAGGAAACATTTATATTACGTGCTGAAATTTATTGTCACTTGTCACTATGGAAAGTAATCCTTTGAGGGGTTTGTTCGGGGTATCTTCACCTCGACCGGAAGCATTGAGAGTTTCTCCTCAACCTATTGAACCTACTGAAAATATTTATTATGAAATTCCTTCGGGTATGATAGAGAAACTACTAGCTAATCCTTATGCAGGAGATGGAACGGTGAATCCTGATGTGCACTTGATATATGTGGATGAAATTTGTGGATTGTTTAAGCTTGGAGGTTTCTCCGGAGATGGAGTTAAGAAGAAAGTATTCCCTTTATCTTTGGAGGGAAAGGCATTGACATGGTATAGTCTATGTGATGATACTGAAACATGGGATTGGAACCGGTAGAAGCTGGAATTCCACCAGAAATTTTATCCTATGCATTTGGTTCATCGTGATCGGAATTATATATATAATTTTTGGCCTCGTGAAGGAGAAAGTATCGCTCAAGCTTGGGGGAGGCTTAAGTATATGTTGCACACATGCCCCAATCATGAGCTCTCAAGAGAAATAATTATTCAAAACTTTTATGCTCGGCTTTCTCATAATGATCAATCAATGCTTGATACTTCTTCTGCTGGTTCCTTTATGAAGAGAACTATTGAATTCAGATGGGATCTTTTGGAAAGAATTAAACATAACTCTGAAGATTAGGAAATCGACAAAGGTAAAGAGTCAGGTATAAATCTTGAGTTTGATTGTGTTAAATCTTTTATGGAAACTGATGCTTTTCATAAGTTTAGTACTAAATATAGACTTGACTCTGAGATAGTAGCTACCTTTTGCGAATCTTTTGCCGCTCATGTTGATCTCCCTAAGGAGAAATGGTTTAAATATCATCCACCCATTGAATTAAATGAAGAACCTGTTAGTGTTAAAGAAGGAATAATTGTTTACAATGTTGATCCTGTTGTGCCTACTGCTTATATTGAGAAACCTCCTTTCCCTGTTAGGATTAGGGAACATGCTAAAGTTTCAACCGTGGTTAACAAAAGTAATATAAGAACACCAAGACCTTCTGAACAAATTAAAGTTGAACCTAATATTGCAATGGTTAAAGATATTTTGGTTGATGAAATTGATGGGCATGTTATTTACTTCTGTGATGAGGCTGCTAGAATTGCCAAACCTGTTAGAAATGAATGAGATATGCTAGATAAGAACAAGCTCGTAGTTGGCATGCCTGTTGTTTCTGTTAAGATTGGAGATCATTGCTATCATGGTTTGTGTGATATGGGTGCTAGTGTGAGTGCTATTCCATTTTCTTTATATCAAGAAGTAATGCATGATATTGCACCTGTTGAGATTGAAGATATTGATGTTACTATTAAGCTTGCAAACATAGATACTATTACTCCACTTGGGATTGTTAGAGATGTTGAAGTCTTGTGTGGCAATATCAAATACCCTACCGATTTCTTACTACTTGGTTCACAACAAGATAATTTTTGCCCCATTATATTTGGTAGACACTTCTTAAATACTGTTAATGCCGAAATTGATTGTGTTAAAGAGAAAGTTAGGGTTAAGTTTGGTGATATATCTCATGAATTTAATTTCTCTAATTTTCATAGACAACCTCATGATAAAGAATTACCCAATAAAGATGAAATTATAAGTCTTGCTTCTATTGCTGTGCCTCCTACAGATCCCTTAGAACAATATTTGCTAGACCATGAAAATGATATGCATATGAATGAAAGAAATGAAATAGATGAGTTGTTCTTTAAGCAAGCACCTATCCTTAAACATAATTTGCATGTTGAAACTTTGGGAGATCCTCTTCCACCGAAGAGTGATCTTGTGTTTGAATTAAAGCAATTACCCAATACGCTTAAATATGCTTATCTTGATAAAAAGAAGATATATCCTGTTATTATTAGTGCTAACCTTTCAGAGCATGAAGAAAAGAGATTACTTAAAACTCTGAAGAAGCATCGTGTAGCTATTGGATATACTCTTGATGATCTTAAGGGCATTAGTCCCACTCTATGTCAGCATAAAATTCATATGGAGCCCGATGCTAAACCCGTTGTTGATCATCAAAGAAGGTTGAATCCTAAAATGAAGGATGTGGTAAGAACTGAAATATTAAAGCTTCTTGAGGCAGGTATAATTTATCCCATAGCTGATAGTAGATGGGTAAGTCCTGTTCATTGTGTTCGTAAGAAAGGAGGTATTACTGTTGTTCCCAATGATAAAAATGAACTCATTCCACAAAGAATTGTAACCGGTTATTGGATGGTAATTGATTTCAGGAAATTAAATAAAGCTACTATAAAAGCTCATTACCCCTTGCCTTTTATTTATCAAATGTTAGAAAGATTATCTAAGCATACACACTTTTGCTTCCTAGATGGTTATTCTGGTTTCTCTCAAATACCTGTATCACCAGAAGATCAAGAGAAAACCACATTTACTTGTCCTTTTGGAACCTATGCTTATCGTCGTATGCCTTTTGGTTTATGTAATGCACCTGCTACCTTTCAAAGATGTATGACTGCTATAGTCTCTGACTTTTGTGAAAAGATTGTTGAGGTTTTCATGGATGATTTTTCCGTTTACGGAACTTCTTTTGATGATTGCTTAAGCAACCTTGATCGAGTTTTGCAGAGATGTGAAGAAACTAATCTTGTCTTGAATTGGGAGAAGTGCCACTTTATGATTAATGAAGGTATAGTCCTTGGGCATAAAATTTCTGAAAGAGGTATTGAAGTTGATAAAGCTAAAGTTGATACAATTGAGAAAATGCCATGTCCTAAAGATATCAAAGGTATAAGAAGTTTCCTTGATCATGCTGGTTTCTATAGAAGGTTTATAAAAGACTTCTCTAAAATTTCTAGGCCTCTCACTAATTTTTTGCAAAAAGATGTTCCATTTGTTTTTGATGATGATTGCGTAGAAGCCTTGGAAATACTTAAGAAAGCCTTAATTTCTGCACCTATTGTTCAACCACCTGATTGGAACCTACCCTTTGAAATTATGTGTGATGCTAGTGAGTATGATGTTGGTGCTGTTCTAGGACAAAGAGTTGATAAGAAATTGAACGTTATTCATGATGCTAGTAAAACTCTAGACAGTGCTCAAAGAAATTATGCTACTACTGAGAAAGAATTTTTAGCAGTTGTGTTTGCATGTGATAAATTTAGATCTTACATTGTAGATTCCAAAGTTACTATTCACACTGATCATGCTGCTATAAAATATCTTATGGAAAAGAAATATGCTCAACCTAGACTTATTAGGTGGGTTCTTTTCCTACAAGAATTTGATTTGCATATTGTTGATAGAAAGGGAGCTGAGAATCCCATAGCAGATAATTTGTCTAGAATGGAAAATGTTCTTGATGACCCACTTCCTATTAATGATGATTTCCTTGATGAACAATTAGCTGTAATAAATGTTTCTCATAACACTCCGTGGTATGCAGACTATGCTAATTACATTGTTGCTAAATATATACCACCTAGCTTCACATACCAACAAAATAAAAAGTTCTTCTTTGATTTAAGGCATTACTTTTGGGATGACCCACATTTATATAAAGAAGGAGTAGATGGTATTATTAGACGTTGTGTACTTGAGCATGAACAGGAACAAATCCTACGAAAGTGTCACTCCGAGGCATACGGAGGACACCATGCGGGCGACAGAACTGCACACAAGGTATTACAATCTTGTTTTTATTGGCCTACTCTCTTCAAAGATGCACGTAAGTTTGTCCTTTCTTGTGATGAATGTCAAAGAATTGGTAATGTTGGTAGATGTCAAGAAATGCCTATGAATTATTCACTTGTTATTGAACCATTTGATGTTTGGGGTTTTGATTATATGGGACCTTTTCCTAAATCCAATGGGTATACACATATTCTAGTTGTTGTTGATTACGTTACTAAGTGGGTAGAAGCTATTCCAACTATTAGTGCTGATCCTAACACTTCTATTAAAATTCTTAAAGAAGTTATATTTCCGAGGTTTGGAGTCCCTAGATATTTAATGACTGATGGTGGTTCACATTTTATTCATGGTGCTTTTCGTAAATTGCTTGCTAAATATGATGTTAATCATAGAATTGCATCTCCTTATCATCCCCAGTCTAGTGGTCAAGTTGAATTGAGTAATAGAGAAATAAAATTAATTTTGCAAAAGACCATTAATAGATCCAGGAAAAATTGGTCTAAGAAACTTGATGATGCATTATGGGCCTACAGAACTAATTATAAGAATCCTATGGTATGTCTCCATATAAAATGGTTTATGGAAAAGCATGTCATTTACCTCTTGAGTTAGAAAAGCATATTGGGCAATCAAAGAACTTAACTATGATTTTAAACTTTCCGGTGAAAAGAGGTTATTTGATATTAGCTCTCTAGATGAATGGAGAACACAAGCTTATGAAAATGCCAAGTTGTTTAAAGAAAAAGTTAAAAGATGGCATGATAAGAGAATTCAAAAATGGGAATTCAAAGTATGTGATCATGTTCTATTATACAATTCTCGTTTCAGATTTTTTGCAGGAAAACTTCTCTCTAAATGGGAAGGACCATATATCATCGAGGAAGTTTACCGCTACGGAGCTATCAAAATCAACAACTCCGAAGGCACCAACCCGAGAGTGGTGAATGGACAAAGAATTAAGCATTATATCTCAGGTACCCCCATTAATGTTGAAACTAATATTATTCAGACAATGACGCCGGAGGAACACATCAAAGAGTCCTTCTGGAACGCTCCAGAACCCTGAAAGAGGGGTAGGTATGTGATACGGTAAGTAAACCGACTCCAAAAATTCCATAAAAATTATTTCTGTCTGTTTTGGAATATTAGAAAAAAT
Organism: Elymus sibiricus; assembly: GCA_039707655.1. NCBI lineage: Eukaryota > Viridiplantae > Streptophyta > Magnoliopsida > Poales > Poaceae > Elymus > Elymus sibiricus. The sequence goes on along the minus strand of CM077676.1, from coordinate 190,981,265 downwards.
ACAAAAATAAGAAATAACCGAGGGGACCCACGAGTCGCCCACAAGGCAACAGGGCGCGACCCCCCTGGGGCACGCCGTGATGCCTTGTGGGCCCCTCGTGTGCCCTCCCGACTCTGTTTTCCTCTCGTATGTTTGTTTTGCAAGATACAAATTCTTTATATATACTCACGGGTGTTTTGACCACCGCATCGCAAGTTTCTCCTCTGTTATTGTTTTGGGCTATTTTTTGTCAGATTTTAAAGCCAGGCATCATGTCTTCCTCCTCCTCCAACAACGTGGGAGACGATGCTTGGCTGCTGCAGATGGAACTCAGGAGAGAAGGGGAGGAAGAGGTTACCTTGGAAGAAGATGATGGAGATTCGTTGGAGGTGCAGCCCCCTGCTTCAGAGAGGGGTACCCTTGCCGGCATCTCCAAAACTCCAAATCCTCATCAAGCTATGATAAGCACTACCAGCCATGGGAGTCCAGAGGTACAAGATGGGCCCCCTCCTAGGAGGCCCTTACACAGGTTACATCGGAACAACTTTCATAATTTGGTCCACAATTATGGGGTCGAGAACACTCCTCATATGCACATACCTTCCAATTGGGATATCTCCCGTCCAAGTGAGAATGATGCAGGAAAGGACTCATGGTGGCCGAAAAATAAACATATTATGGTTGAAGTGCAAAAGAATGCCACCGTGATTCAGCAGTTGCTTCGGGAGGTCCAGAGTTTGAAGGATATCTTACTGAATATTTTGAAGGACAAGCCTATCACTTCATCACCACCATCACCGAAGGAGACTTGAGTACATGGGTATGGGCACCACCCTTGGCTTGTGCCAAGCTTGGGGGAGGTGCCCCGGTATCGTATCACCATCACTTTTATCATCATTATCTATCTTAGTTCGATCCTTAGTTATTTCATGATTTAGAAGAATAAAGTTTTAGTATGATCTAGTTTCGAGTGCTTGCTTCATGGTCTATCTATTTATGTAATCGTGTGTGAAGTTATATAATAAAGAGTAGTTTGAGTTGAGTGTTTTGCTTTTGTTGATCCAATCTCGGAAATAAAATAAAGAGAATAAAAAGTAAGATCATATGCTAATCCCATGGGGAGTGATGACTTCACATAAAAGAAGTATAATTTATAAAACTTGTTGGAAGTTGACAAGCATAGCATTGGTCATTGTTGCAATTCATGAAAAAGTAATAAAGCAAGATGGGTATCACATATAAATATACTATCTTGGACATCTTTTATGATTGTGAGCCCCCATTAAATATTCTATGTTAATTAGTCGATGTTGGACAAGGAAGACAACGTAATGAGTTATGTTTGCTTATATTCACATAGAAGTTATATTGTTTTGGATCCTCTAACATGTGGTGCTTGCCCCCTATCTTTTGCTAGCCAAAAATTCCTTACTAAGTAGAGATACTACTTGTACATCCAAAAACCCTTAAACCCAGTTTCATGTCATGAGAGTCCACTATATCTACCTATGGATTGATTAATATCCTTCAAGTAAGTTGTCATCGATGCAAAAGCAATAAAAATTGCTCCTAAATATGTATGAACTTTTATTGTAAGGGAAAATAAGCTTTGTACGATCTTGTGATGGTGGAGAAATAAAAGCGACAGACTGCATAATAAAGGTCGCTATCACAAGGGGCAATATAAAGTGACGTTCCTTTGCATTAAGAGTTTGCACATCTCAAAACAAAAAGCGCATGACAACCTCTGCTTCCCTCTGCGAAGGGCCTATCTTTTACTTTATGTATTTACTTTTATGCAAGAGTCAATAGTGTTCTCCTCTATTCCGTTTTTATTTTCTCTCTTGGCAAGCATCATGTGGTGGGGATAGATCCAGGCATATATATATCTAGTTGGATGTAGGTGATCATGAGTTATTATTGTTGACGTTACCCTTGAGGTAAATAAGTTGGGAGGTGAAATTATAAGCCCCTATCTTTCTATGTGTCTGGCTGAAACTTTTGCTCCATAAGTATGCCGTGAGCGTCAGCAATCATAGAAGACTAAATGATAGTTGAGTATGTGAACTTGCTAAGCAAAGCTCTTACATAGAATCTTTCTGATAATATGATGAATTGCAATTGCTTCAGTGACTGAGATCATAGTTTGTTAGTTTTCAATACGGTTTATGGTTCATACTTTAACTTGTGGATGAATTGTCACATTTTGTGATGATATATTGCTGTTATAATAAAGATCATGATGCCTTCATGTCCGTATTTTATTGTTATCGACACCTCTCTCTCTAATCATGTGGTCATGATTATCGATTTTGGCTTTCGCTTGAGGACAAGCGAGGTCTAAGCTTAGGGGAGTTGATACGTCCAATTTGCATCATGATTTACTACTGTTATTTATTATGTATTTGATCATTATTTCACTTTATGATGCAATTCTTATGCCTTTTCTCTCTTAATTTGCAAGATTTATATGAAGAGGGAGAATACCGGCAGCTGGAATTCTGGACCTGAAATAGCTACAGCAGAGATACCTATCCTACAGAGCTCCAATTGACTTGAAATTTCATGGAGATTTTTTATTGAATATATAAAAAATACTGGAGAAAAGAGATATTGGAGGGGACCCACCAGTTGCCCACAAGGGATGCCTGGGCGTGGCCCCCCTGGGCACGCCCTGATGCCTTGTGGGGCCCCTGGCTGACCTCCGGCCCCCTCCTTCTGCTATATAAGCTCATTTGCCCTAGAAAAAAAATAAAGAGAAGACTTTCGGGACAAAGCGCCGCCGTCTCGAGGCGGAACCTGGGCAGGAGCTATTTTGCTCTCCGGCGGAGTGATTCCGCCGGGGATACTTCCCTCCGGGAGGGGGAAATCGAAGCCATCGACATCACCAACGATCCTCTCATCGTGGGAGGACCAATCTTCATCAACATCTTCACCAGCACCATCTTATCTCAAACCCTAGTTCATCTCTTGTATTCAATACCCGTCTGATCTTGAACATGAATATGATTTGTGAGTAGTTACTTTTGTTCTTGAGGACATGGGAGAAGTCTTGTCATAAGTAATCATGTGAATTTTGTATTCGTTTGATGATATGTATGTTGTTGCTTCCTTTAGTGGTGTCGTGTGAACGTCGACTACATGACACTTCACCATCTTTGGGCCTAAGGGAAGGCATTGTGGAGTAGTAATTAGATGATGGGTTGCTAGAGTGACAGAATCTTAAACCCTAGTTTATGCGCTATTCCGTAAGGGGCTGATTTGGATCCATATGTTTCATGCTATGGTTAGAGTTATCTTAATTCTTCTTTCGTAGTTGCAGATGCTTGCGAGAGGGGGTAATCATAAGTGGGAGGCTTGTTCAAGTAAGAACAGCACCCAAGCACCGGTCCACCCACATATCAAATTATCAAAGTAGCGAACGTGAATCAAACAAACATGATGAAAGTGACTAGATGAAATTCCCATGTGTCTTCGAGAACGCTTTGCTTATTATAAGAGATCGTTCCGGCTTGTCCTTTGCTATAAAAAGGATTGGGCCACCTTGCTGCACCTTTGTTACCGTTATTACTTGTTACTTGTTATGAATTACCTTACTATCAAACTATCTATTACCGATAATTTTAGTGCTTGCAGAGAATACCTTGCTGAAAATCGCTTGTCATTTCCTTCTGCTCCTTGTTGGGTTCGACACTCTTACTTATCAAAAGGACTATGATTGATCAACTATACTTGTTGGTCATCACATAAGCTGTCCCCGAAGTGGGACGGACCGTTCATCATCGACCAAGTGCTCACCGGAGGTGCATATCGGATCTGAGATCCTGCGGATAACAGGCTAGAGCCAGACCCCTGGAATGCTGCCATGTTGTGACGTTTTCGCGGTTAATCGCAGCCACCCCCATTTTACCTTTCCAGTCATTTTCCTGTTAGCATTCAAGATCCATAGCTTTTTTCATTTTTCTTCAAAGTCGTCGAGACCTTTTTGATAGTTGTGATCGGTAAAGCCGAAGTGATTTACATTCCTTCGGACGCATAGTATATGTCCGACATACGCTATATTGGTGGCTTTCTCGACGCTGCATGAATTTAAAAGCACTTTCGGTGCCTTCTTCCAATTAAATCATTTTACGCCTTAATATGCATCGACTTGACTTAAGTTTTGGTCAAGCTGGGTTTCCTAGCTCCTGTGCTTACCCCCTACGTTCCCGCTTGTTCCGCTAGGGGGTAAAGGGAGCACCTCTGCGATTGTTGCTACTGGGTGATACGTCTCCGTCGTATCTATAATTTTTGATTGTTTCATGCCAATATTCTACAACTTTCACATACTTTTGGCAACATTTTATATTATTTTTGGGACTAACATATTGATCCAGTGCCCAGTGCCAGTTCCTGGTTTCTACTTGTTTTTTGTTTCACGGAAAATCCAAATCAAACAAAGTCCAAACGCGATAAAATTTTACGGAGAATTATTTTGGAATATATGTGATTTTTAGGAACAAGAATCAACGCAAGACGGTGCCCGAGGTGGCCACAAGGCAACCCGGCGCGGCCAAGGGGGGGGTCATGCCGTGTTGCCTTGTGACTCCCTCATACGTCGGTTGGGGCACTTCTTTCGCCGCGAGAAATATAATTTTCGGAGAAAAATCCCCTCAAAATTTCAGCCCAATCGGAGTTACGGATCTCCGGGAATATAAGAAACGGTTTTTGGCCAGAAACAAGAACGCGAAACAGAAGAGAAACAGAGAGAGAGAGATCCAATCTCGAAGGGGCTCCTGCCCTCCGGGAGCCATGGAGGCCATGGACCAGAGGGGAAACCCTCCTCCCATCTAGGGGGGGCCAAGCAAGAATAAGAAGGAGGGGGCTCTCTCCCCCTCTCTTCCGGTGGCGCCGGAGCGCCGCCGGGGGAACCATCATGACGGCGATCTACACCAACAACTTCGCCACCGTCATCACCAACTCTCCCCCCTCTATGCAGCAGTGTAACCTCTATTCCCGCTGTAATTCTCTACTTGAACATGGTGCTTAACGCTATATATTATTATCCAATTATGTTGGCAATCCTATGATGTTTGAGTAGATTCTTTTTGTCCTACGGGTTAATTGTGGTATTGTGTGATTGATATGAGTTGTATGTTAATATGGTGTTGTCCTATGGTGCCCTCCGTGTCGCGCAAGAGTGAGGGATTCCCGCTGTAGGGTTTTGCAATACGTTCATGATTCGCTTATAGTGGGTGGCTAGAGTGACATAAGCATACACCCGAGTAAGGGGGTTGTTGCGTATGGGAGTAAAGAGGACTTGTTACTTAATGCTATGGCTGGGTTTTACCTTAATGATCTTTAGTAGTTGCGGATGCTTGCTAGAGTTCCAATCATAAGTGCATATGATCCAAGTACGGAAAGTATGTTAGCGTATGCCTCTCCCTCATTGCATATGATAAGTATCTATCATGTTATATTCAATTGCCTATGGATAATCTTTCTCTTGTGTTACAAAAAGCTCTTCACTAAACAACTAACTTTTATTATCTTGCAAAGTACTCCTAGTTTTATTCCCGCTAAGTACTTCTAGTTTTATTCTTGCAAACTTATCCTTACACCTACAAAGTAGTTTTATTCTTGTTCTAGGTAAAGCGGACGTTAAGTGTGCGTAGAGTTGTATCGGTGGTCGATAGAACTTGAAGGGAATATTAATTCTACCTTTAGCTCCTCGTTGGGTTCGACACTCTTATTTATCAAAAAGCTACAATTGATCCCCTACACTTGTGGGTTATCAAGACCTTTTTCTGGCGCCGTTGCCAGGGAGCAATAGCGTGGGGTGAATATTCTCGTGTGTGCTTGTTTGCTTTATCACTAAGTAGTTTTTATTTTCTGTTCTAAGTTGTTTTCTATCTTTAGTTATGGGTAGGAAACGTAAAATACCAAAAAAAATAGTTGTACTTGCTAACCCAATGGTTGAAGAACCACCCAAAATCTTTCATACTGTTGAAGCTTTTTACTTGGATCATCTTCGATCACTTGTGCTCGTGCTGAAAACCCAACTAGCTTAGTTGAGGGAAAATCATTAGATGAGCATGCTTATTTTGTACGACACCGCTTGTCTCAAAAAGGGAAACTCTTAAGGTATCAAATTAATTGCTTGCAATGCTATGCTTGGAATTTATGCGAAATATATGATTTTACTTGTTGTTCTGAAGACCCTAAAAAACACCTTCCCTACCGACTTCACGGTTAATCGTAGCCACCCCCATTTTACCTTTCCAGTCATTTTCCTGTTAGCATTCAAGATCCATAGCTTTTTTCCTTTTTCTTCAAAGTCGTCGAGACCTTTTTGATAGTTGTGATCGGTAAAGCCGAAGTGATTTACATTCCTTCGGACGCATATTATATGTCCGACATACGCTATATTGGTAGCTTTCTCGATGCCGCATGAATTTAAAAGCACTTTCGGTGCCTTCTTCCAATTAAATCATTTTACGCCTTAATATGCATCGACTTGACTTAAGTTTTGGCCAAGCTGGGTTGCCTAGCTCCTGTGCTTACCCCCTACGTTCCCGCTTGTTCGGCTAGGGGGTAAAGGGAGCACCTCTGCGATTGTTGCTACTGGGTGATACATCTCTGTCGTATCTATAATTTTTGATTGTTTCATGCCAATATTCTAAAACTTTCACATACTTTTGGCAACATTTTATATTATTTTTGGGACTAACATATTGATCCAGTGCCTAGTGCCAGTTCCTGTTTTCTGCTTGTTTTTTGTTTCACAGAAAATCCAAATCAAATGAAGTCCAAATGTGATAAAATTTTACGGAGAATTATTTTGGAATATATGTGATTTTTAGGAACAAGAATCAACGCAAGACGGTGCCCGAGGTGGCCACAAGGCAACCCGGCACGGCCAAGGGGGGGGTCATGCCTTGTTGCCTTGTGACTCCCTCGTACGTCGGTTGGGGCACTTCTTTCGCCGCGAGAAAGATAATTTTCGAAGAAAAATCCCCTCAAAATTTCAGCCCAATCGGAGTTACGGATCTCCGGGAATATAAGAAACGGTTTTCGGCCAGAAACAGGAACGCGAAACAGAAGAGAAACAGAGAGAGAGATCCAATCTCGGAGGGGCTCCTGCCCTCCGGGAGCCATGGAGGCCATGGACCAGAGGGGAAACCCTCCTCCCATCTAGGGGGGAGGCCAAGCAAGAATAAGAAGGAGGGGGCTCTCTCCCCCTCTCTTCCGGTGGCGCCGGAGCGCCGCCGGGGGAACCATCGTGACGGCGATCAACACCAACAACTTCGCCACCGTCATCGCCAACTCTCCCCCCTCTATGCAGCGGTGTAACCTCTCTATTCCCGCTGTAATTCTCTACTTGAACATGGTGCTTAATGCTATATATTATTATCCAATTATGTTGGCAATCCTATGATGTTTGAGTAGATTCTTTTTGTCCTACGGGTTAATTGTGGTATTGTGTGATTGATATGAGTTGTATGTTAATATGGTGTTGTCCTATGGTGCCCTCCGTGTCGCGCAAGAGTGAGGGATTCCTGCTGTAGGGTTTTGCAATACGTTCATGATTCGCTTATAGTGGGTGGCTAGAGTGACAGAAGCATACACCCGAGTAAGGGGGTTGTTGCGTATGGGAGTAAAGAGGACTTGTTACTTAATGCTATGGTTGGGTTTTACCTTAATGATCTTTAGTAGTTGCGGATGCTTGCTAGAGTTCCAATCATAAGTGCATATGATCCAAGTACGGAAAGTATGTTAGCGTATGCCTCTCCCTCATTGCATATGATAAGTATCTATCATGTTATATTCAATTGCCTATGGACAATCTTTCTCTTGTGTTACAAAAAGCTCTCCACTAAACAACTAACTTTTATTATCTTGCAAAGTACTCCTAGTTTTATTCCCGCTAAGTACTTCTAGTTTTATTCTTGCAAACTTATCCTTACACCTACAAAGTAGTTTTATTCTTGTTCTAGGTAAAGCGGACGTTAAGTGTGCGTAGAGTTGTATCGGTGGTCGATAGAACTTGAAGGGAATATTAATTCTACCTTTAGCTCCTCGTTGGGTTTGACACTCTTATTTATCGAAAAAGCTACAATTGATCCCCTACACTTGTGGGTTATCAAGACCTTTTTCTGGCGCCGTTGCTGGGGAGCAATAGCGTGGGGTGAATATTCTCGTGTGTGCTTGTTTGCTTTATCACTAAGTAGTTTTTATTTTCTGTTCTAAGTTGTTTTCTATCTTTAGTTATGGGTAGGAAACGTAAAATACCAAAAAAAATAGTTGTACTTGCTAACCCAATGGTTGAAGAACCACCCAAAATCTTTCATACTGCTGATGCTTTTTACTTGGATCATCTTCGATCACTTGTGCTCGTGCTGAAAACCCAACTAGCTTAGTTGAGGGAAAATCATTAGATGAGCATGCTTATTTTGTGCGACACCGCTTGTCTTGAAAAGGGAAACTCTTAAGGTATCAAATTAATTGCTTGCAATGCTATGCTTGGAATTTATGCGAAATATATGATTTTACTTGTTGTTCTGAAGACCCTAAAAAACACCTTCCCTACCGACTTCACGGTTAATCGTAGCCACCCCCATTTTACCTTTCCAGTCATTTTCCTGTTAGCATTCAAGATCCATAGCTTTTTTCCTTTTTCTTCAAAGTCGTCGAGACCTTTTTGATAGTTGTGATCGGTAAAGCCGAAGTGATTTACATTCCTTCGGACGCATATTATATGTCCGACATACGCTATATTGGTAGCTTTCTCGATGCCGCATGAATTTAAAAGCACTTTCGGTGCCTTCTTCCAATTAAATCATTTTACGCCTTAATATGCATCGACTTGACTTAAGTTTTGGCCAAGCTGGGTTGCCTAGCTCCTGTGCTTACCCCCTACGTTCCCGCTTGTTCGGCTAGGGGGTAAAGGGAGCACCTCTGCGATTGTTGCTACTGGGTGATACATCTCTGTCGTATCTATAATTTTTGATTGTTTCATGCCAATATTCTAAAACTTTCACATACTTTTGGCAACATTTTATATTATTTTTGGGACTAACATATTGATCCAGTGCCTAGTGCCAGTTCCTGTTTTCTGCTTGTTTTTTGTTTCACAGAAAATCCAAATCAAATGAAGTCCAAATGTGATAAAATTTTACGGAGAATTATTTTGGAATATATGTGATTTTTAGGAACAAGAATCAACGCAAGACGGTGCCCGAGGTGGCCACAAGGCAACCCGGCACGGCCAAGGGGGGGGTCATGCCTTGTTGCCTTGTGACTCCCTCGTACGTCGGTTGGGGCACTTCTTTCGCCGCGAGAAAGATAATTTTCGAAGAAAAATCCCCTCAAAATTTCAGCCCAATCGGAGTTACGGATCTCCGGGAATATAAGAAACGGTTTTCGGCCAGAAACAGGAACGCGAAACAGAAGAGAAACAGAGAGAGAGATCCAATCTCGGAGGGGCTCCTGCCCTCCGGGAGCCATGGAGGCCATGGACCAGAGGGGAAACCCTCCTCCCATCTAGGGGGGAGGCCAAGCAAGAATAAGAAGGAGGGGGCTCTCTCCCCCTCTCTTCCGGTGGCGCCGGAGCGCCGCCGGGGGAACCATCGTGACGGCGATCAACACCAACAACTTCGCCACCGTCATCGCCAACTCTCCCCCCTCTATGCAGCGGTGTAACCTCTCTATTCCCGCTGTAATTCTCTACTTGAACATGGTGCTTAATGCTATATATTATTATCCAATTATGTTGGCAATCCTATGATGTTTGAGTAGATTCTTTTTGTCCTACGGGTTAATTGTGGTATTGTGTGATTGATATGAGTTGTATGTTAATATGGTGTTGTCCTATGGTGCCCTCCGTGTCGCGCAAGAGTGAGGGATTCCTGCTGTAGGGTTTTGCAATACGTTCATGATTCGCTTATAGTGGGTGGCTAGAGTGACAGAAGCATACACCCGAGTAAGGGGGTTGTTGCGTATGGGAGTAAAGAGGACTTGTTACTTAATGCTATGGTTGGGTTTTACCTTAATGATCTTTAGTAGTTGCGGATGCTTGCTAGAGTTCCAATCATAAGTGCATATGATCCAAGTACGGAAAGTATGTTAGCGTATGCCTCTCCCTCATTGCATATGATAAGTATCTATCATGTTATATTCAATTGCCTATGGACAATCTTTCTCTTGTGTTACAAAAAGCTCTCCACTAAACAACTAACTTTTATTATCTTGCAAAGTACTCCTAGTTTTATTCCCGCTAAGTACTTCTAGTTTTATTCTTGCAAACTTATCCTTACACCTACAAAGTAGTTTTATTCTTGTTCTAGGTAAAGCGGACGTTAAGTGTGCGTAGAGTTGTATCGGTGGTCGATAGAACTTGAAGGGAATATTAATTCTACCTTTAGCTCCTCGTTGGGTTTGACACTCTTATTTATCGAAAAAGCTACAATTGATCCCCTACACTTGTGGGTTATCAAGACCTTTTTCTGGCGCCGTTGCTGGGGAGCAATAGCGTGGGGTGAATATTCTCGTGTGTGCTTGTTTGCTTTATCACTAAGTAGTTTTTATTTTCTGTTCTAAGTTGTTTTCTATCTTTAGTTATGGGTAGGAAACGTAAAATACCAAAAAAAATAGTTGTACTTGCTAACCCAATGGTTGAAGAACCACCCAAAATCTTTCATACTGCTGATGCTTTTTACTTGGATCATCTTCGATCACTTGTGCTCGTGCTGAAAACCCAACTAGCTTAGTTGAGGGAAAATCATTAGATGAGCATGCTTATTTTGTGCGACACCGCTTGTCTTGAAAAGGGAAACTCTTAAGGTATCAAATTAATTGCTTGCAATGCTATGCTTGGAATTTATGCGAAATATATGATTTTACTTGTTGTTCTGAAGACCCTAAAAAACACCTTCCCTACCGATGTGAGTTTAAGGATAATGGAATCTTATCTTCTTATGCCAAAGGTGTTTATAGTTACTATGATATTAAACAATTTAAAGAATTTGTTTCTTTTAAGGGTGCCTATGAAATTGCTTCTTTGATTGAAAAGTGTGATGCTACTCTTTACAAATTTGAAAAATTTGCCATACTTAAATATTGCTATGAAAACTATGCTTCTAATGCTTATGTTAAAGAATATATTGAGGAAGTCCCCGCTGTCCAAGAGGAGACTAATATTTTGCAGGACTCTATGGAAGAAGAAATTGATGGCACTGTGAGCTCATTAGATGAACAAGATGACGAGGAGAGCGAAGAACAAAAGAAGGAAGAGCGGATTAGCTACCCGTGCCCACCTTCTAATGAGAGTAACTCTTCAACTCATACATTTTTTAATTTCCCTTCATGCTTACCGAAGGATGAATGCTATGATAATTTCTATGATCCCTTTGATTCGTTTGAAATATCCCTTTTTGATGAAATTGATGCTTGCTATGCTTGTGGCCATGATGCCAATATGAATGATGCTTATAGAGATGAACTTGCTATAGTTCCTTATGTTAAACATGAAGTTGTTGCTATTGCACCCACACATGATAGTCCTATTATCTTTATGAATTCTCTCAACTACACTATATCGGAGAAGTTTGCCCTTATTAAGGATTATATTGATGGGTTGCGTTTTCCTATTACACATGATGATTTTGATGGATATAATATGCATGTGCTGCTCCTAATTGCAACTATTATGAGAGAGTAACTACATCTCCACCTCTCTATGTTTCCAATACGATAAAATTGCAAGAAATTGTTTATACTATGCATTGGCCTTTACTTGATGTGCATGAATTGTTCTTTTATGACATGCCAATGCATAGGAAGAGAGTTAGACTCCGTTGTTCTATGATATATGTTGCTTTGTGCTCACTACTAAATTACAAATCATTGTTAATTAAAATTGGCTTTGATATACCTTGGGATCCGGGTGGATCAATTACTTGAGCACTGTATGCCTAGCTTAATGGCTTTAAAGAAAGCGCTGCCTGGGACACAACCCAGAAGTTTTAGAGAGTCATTTTATTCTGTTGTGTGCTTTTAAAAAGTTTAAAAACAAAAAAATATAGAGGGGAACCAAAAACTTTTTCAAAAAGAAAAGTGAAAGTGAGAAAGACGAGCACCGTTGAAGTGGGAGCATGCCTTGAACTTTGTTCATGCCCATGGAAACTTTGTGAATCTTGAATTACAGAAACTTTTCAACAAAAATAATTATCCCCTTGTACAAATCCATTCTATTATAAAAATAATGTGCCAAGATTTACCTTTGGGATGTTTAAATTGCTTGTTTGGTGTGTGCTGTGCAAAAACAGAAACTTTTGCTGTAGTGTTTGAATTTTGGTATTTTACTAGAATGTGCAAAAATTCTGAAATTCTTACAAAGTACCGATATGCAAATTGTTTATTTTGTCCTAGTTTTTCAGAATTTTTGGAGTTACAGAAGTATATGTTTCATCTGCATCTTTACAGACTGTCCTGTTTTCACAGATTGCTGTTATAGTTTCTTTATTTGCTTATGTTTGAAATCTTGTTGAGCCCATTGACTTGGGAGCCGTAGAATTGTGATAGAATACTGTGGGTAATGTTTGATTATAATTATACAATAATTTTACAGCAGGACATGATGGGATTTGATGTTATATGTACTAACCCCTCTAATAAAAAGTTCGGTTAAGTTTTGTGTCGATGAAGTGTTCGAAGATCGAGGAGGTATAGATATGAGAAGAATAAGGAGAGGCAAGAGTTCAAGCTTGGAGATGCCCAAGGCACCCCAAGTAAATATTCAAGGAGACTCAAGCGTCTAAGCTTGGGGATGCCCCGGAAGGCATCCCGTCTTTCTTCTTCAACAATTATCGGTATGTCTCGGTTTTTGTTTTGTTCACATGATATGCGTAAATTCTTGGAGCGTCTTTTGTGCTTATTTTTCCTTTTTATTTTATACACCATGATGGTATGAGATAGTCCTTGGTTGATTTATAGAATGCTCTTTGCACTTCACTTATATCTTTTGAATATGGCTTTATAGAATGCTTCATGTGCTTCACTTATATCATTTGGAGTTTGGATGCATGTTTCTCTACATTTGGAAAACCGTTATTTATAGAATGATTTTTTGCTTCACTTATATTTATTAGAGTGTTGTCTTTTGTAGAAAGAATTAAACTCTCATGCTTCACTTATATCTATTTAGAGAGTTAACAGGAATTGGTCATTCACATGGTTAGTCATAAAATCCTACATAAAACTTGTAGATCACTGAATATGATATATTTGATTCCTTACAATAGTTTTGCAATATTGGGGTGGTAATATTGGGGCATGTTAGTAAAAGAATTAAAGTTGAGTATTAATAATGGTGTTAAGGGAAGTAAGTCTTTACGCAAGTAAATCCTCACGCATGTAAAGTGGTGGCCGCTGACATTAGCAGTGAGGTCGGAGCATGATTTATCGTTGATTGAGTCTTTGTGTTGTTCGGATCGGGGGTGTGCGATGGTTAACTCCTCCCAACCTCCCCCCTAGGGGCATGCGAGTAGTACTTTGCTTCAAGGGCTAAGTAGACTTAACAATAAGTATGTGAGTTCTGTATGACTAATGTGAGTCCATGGATTATATGCACTCTCACCTTTCCGCATATTGCTAGCCTCTTCGGTACCGTGCATTGCCCTTTCTCACCTCGAGAGTTGGTGCAAATTTCGCCGGTGCATCCAAACCCCGTGATATGATACGCTCTATCACACATAAGCCTCCCTATATCTTCCTCAAAACAGCCACCATACCTACCTATTACGGCATTTCCATAGCCATTCCGAGATATATTGCCATGCAACTTCCATCATCATCATATACATGACTTGAGCATTCATTGTCATATTGCTTTGCATGATCGTAAGCTAGCTAGCATGATATTTTGGCTTGTCCGTTTTTTTGATATCTTTGCTATGCTAGATCATTGCACATCCTAGTACACTGCCAGAGGCATTCATATAGAGTCATCTTGTATAGTTTTTATCGAGCTGTAATATCGAGTTGTAAGTAAATAAAAGAGTGATGATCATCATTATTAGAGCATTGTCCCAGTGAGGAAAGGATGATGGAGACCATGATTCCCCCACAAGCGGGATGAGACTCCGGACGAAAAAAAAGAGGCCAAAAAGAGCCCATCAAAAAAAGGAAAAAAAAGAGAAAAAAAGTGAAAAAAAGAGAGAAAAAGAGAGAAGGGGCAATGTTACTATCCTTTTACCACACTTGTGCTTCAGAGTAGCACCGTGTTCTTCATATAGAGAGTCTTCATGATTTGTCACTTTCATATACTAGTGGGAATTTTACATTATAGAATTTGGCTTGTATATTCCGATGATGGGCTTCCTCAAATGCCCGAGGTCTTCATGAGCAAGCAAGTTGGATGCACACCCACTTAGTTTTCGTTGAGCTTTCATACACTTATAGCTCTTAGTGCATCCGTTGCATAGCAATCCCTACACCTCGCATTGATATCGATCGATGGGCATCTCCATAGCCCGTTGATCCGTCGAGTTGATGCGAGACTTTCTTCCTTTTTGACTCCCCTTATTGATCTCTATCACCGCATTCTATTCCACCCATAGTGCTATATCCATGGCTCACGCTCATGTATTGCGTGAAGTTGAAAATGCTGAAGCGCATTAAAAAGTATGATCCAATTGCTTGGTTTGGCACTGGGGTACTCTTGATTTGATATATCTATGCAGGGAAGAACGAGCATGTCATGCATACCACAACTAAGTGTATAGAGGTTGTTTCCTTTAGCTCCATTATTATGAAAGGCAATGATGAATTACATGCATGTTTTGTATTATTGTTTTAATATCAAATTGATAGACTATTGCCTTGAATCACTCGTATCCTAATATTCATGCCATGATTAGATTATATGATCAAGATTATGCTAAGTAGCATTCCACATCAAAAATTATCTTTTTATCATTTACCTACTCGAGGAAGCAGGAATTAAGCCTGGGGATGCTGATACGTCTCTCTCGTATCAATAATTTTTGATTGTTTCATGCCAATATTCTACAACTTTCATATACTTTTGGCAACATTTTATATTATTTTTAGGACTAACATATTGATCCAGTGCCCAGTGCCAGTTCTTGATTGTTGCATGTTTTCTGTTTCGCAGAAAATCCATATCAAACGAAGTCCAAACGCGATAAAAATTTACGGAGATTTATTTTGGAATATATGTGATTTTTGGGAAAAATAATCAACGTGAGACGATGCTCGAGGGGCCCACAAGCTTGAGGGGCGCGCCCCCTACCCTGGGCGCGTCGGGCAGGCTTGTGGTGCCCCTGTAAGGCGGTTGCGGCCCTTCTTCCGCCGCAAGAAATATAATATCCGGATAAAAATCCCCTCAAAATTTCAGCCCAATCGGAATTACGGATCTCCGGGAATATAAGAAACGGTGAAGGGCCAGAAAACAGGAACGCGAAACAGAAGAGAAACAGAGAGAGAGAAATCCAATCTCGGAGGGGCTCCTGCCCTCCGGGAGCCATGGCGGCCATGGACCAGAGGGGAAACCCTCTTCCCATCTAGGGGAGGGGCAAGCAAGAAGAATAAGGAGGGGGGCTCTCTCCCCCTCTCTTCCGGTAGCGCCGGAGCGCCGCCGGGGGAACCATCGTGACGGCGATCTACACCGACAACTTCGCCACCGTCATCACCAACTCTCTCCCCCTCTATGCTGCGGTGTAACCTCTCTATTCCCGCTGTAATTCTCTACTTGAACATGGTGCTTAACGCTATATATTATTATCCAATGATGTGTGGCAATCCTATGATGTTTGAGTAGATTCTTTTTGTCGTACAGGTTAATTGTGGTATCGTGTGATTGATATGAGTTGTATGTTAATATGGTGCTGTCCTATGGTGCCCTCTGTGTCGCGCAAGCATGAGGGATTCCCGCTGTAGGGTTTTGCAATATGTTCATGATTCGCTTATAGTGGGTGGCTAGAGTGACAGAAGCTTACACCCGAGTAAGGGGGTTGTTGTGTATGGGAGTAAAGAGGACTTGTTACTTAATGCTATGGTTGGGTTTTACCTTAATGATCTTTAGTAGTTGCGGATGCTTGCTAGAGTTCCAATCATAAGTGCATATGATCCAAGTACAGAAAGTATGTTAGCGTATGCCTCTCCCTCATTGCATATGATAAGTATCTATCGTGTTATATTCAATTGCCTATGGACAATATTTCTCTTGTGTTACAAAAAGCTCTCCACTAAACAACTAACTTTATTATCTTGCAAAGTACTCCTAGTTTTATTCCCGCTAAGTACTTCTAGTTTTATTCTTGCAAACTTATCCTTACACCTACAAAGTAGTTTTATTCTTGTTCTAGGTAAAGTGAACGTTAAGTGTGCGTAGAGTTGTATCGGTGGTCGATAGAACTTGAAGGGAATATTAATTCTACCTTTAGCTCCTCGTTGGGTTCGACACTCTTATTTATCGAAAAAGCTACAATTGATCCCCTACACTTATGGGTTATCACCGGGTCAACCGGATACGCACCTCAGACGGGTGAAGCCGAAAGCTAGCGTTCTTAAGAATACAGTCGGTCGGCTACGATGGAAGTAAAATTAATAGGTTGTACATACCAAAAATCACTGGGGGCTTCACGCTCATATCGAGCATACGTTCTGACCTGTTTTAAGCAGGCAAAGCATTACCACCCGAGAAAAGGAACCGATAGCGGGACTATTTTTCTTGGAAGATGTTTCTTACGCCTAAACGTAATATAGCATAATGCTCTGGTTCACTTTGTTTTTCGAGCCCAATAGCCAGGTTGCCTTGTTTTCCGAAGTATCCGGTCCGCTTTGTGTGACCCGAAGTAGGAAACACTCCTCGGCCAATGGTCAAGGAGGGAGAAGCCGAAGGCTGGCTAACAAAGTTTGTATAACGGACGCGATTGTAACAACGTAAAGTACATGGATATATGGAGTTATTACAAATGTCTTACACCTTATCAAGCCCGTCTATCAAAGATTTAAGGGTACAGTCCTGCTGCGAGAAGCGTGCGGCGGGCATAACGTTGTCATAGACAAGGGACATCGGCACCTCCTTCCCGTCAGAACCAACGGGGCCAGCCTCGATATTGAAGAAGTTCAGGATCAACCTGACACTGTGATGGGTACCCTTCTCGTTAACTCAGTACCTGCTTCTGTTTTATTTGATTCAGGAGCATCGCATTCATTCATGTCAGGAACATTTGCATTCATGCATGGCATACAATATGAAGAGATGCATACTCCATTGGTCGTTAAAACCCCTGGAGGCCGTTGTCAAGCCTCCATGATGGCGCACCATATCCCTGTTGGAATCGAAGGATTGGAATTCCTTGTTTCACCCATCATTTTGAATTCTTCCACCATAGACCTCATTATGGGAATGGATTGGTTGAAAGCTCACATTGCTTCGATCAATTGTGCCACCAAAGTCGTCCAACTGCTTCACCCCTCCGATGAGATAGTAAACTACACCGCCCGAATTACCCGGAATGCCGAAGCTCATATATATGCTCTGAATGCTTTGAACGCTTCACCTCTTGAAGGAATTGAGAATGTTCCAGTCATTCGTGATTTTCTGGACGTCTTTCCAGAAGAGCTTCCAGGAATACCCCCAGTTAGAGCTGTCGAGTTCGTCATCGACTTGAAGCCTGGCACTACTCCTATTGCCAAGCGCCCATACAAGATGCCGCCGCATGAACTCCTTGAGCTTAAGGAGGAAATCGACAAGTCACTTAAGAAGGGTTTCATTCGCCCCAGTTCTTCTGCTTGGGGAGCACCTTCTCTCTTTGTTAAGAAGAAGGATGGGACTAACCGATTGGTCCAGGACTATTGGCCTATTAACCAAGCAACAATCCAAAACAAATATCCACTTCCCCAGATCAACGATCTTTATGATCAACTTGCTGGATCCTCTGTGTTCTCTAAACACGACTTAAGGTTGGGTTACCATCAGATCCGAGTTCGTAAGGAGGATATCCCGAAGACCGCTTTCGTTACTCGTTATGGATCATACGAGTACACCGTCATGTCCTTCGGCTTAACCAATGCTCCAGCAACCTTCTCTCGATTGATGAACTATATCTTCATGGACTACCTCGACAAGTTCGTCGTGGTTTATTTGGATGATATCCTTATATTTTCCAAGAATGAAGAAGAACACGCCGAACATCTTCGGCTTGTATTGGAGAAACTTCGAGAACACCAACTTTATGCCAAGTTTTCCAAGTGTGAATTCTGGTTATCTGAGGTGACTTATCTTGGTCATGTGATTTCCAAAGATGGCATTGCTGTTAACCCAGAACGAGTTCAGGCTATTCTTGACTGGACTCCTCCGAAGAATGTCAAGCAAGTTAGAAGTTTTCTCGGTCTTGCTAGCTATTGCCGCCGTTTCGTCGAGAACTTCTCCAAGATTGCCAAGCCTCTGACTGATCTGCTCCACAAAGGTGTCAAGTTTGAGTGGACGGAAAAGTGCCAAGAAAGTTTTCAAACACTTAAAGATAAGTTGACATCTGCCCCAGTGCTAGCTCCCCCTGATACGCGCAAGGACTTTGTGATATATTGCGACGCATCCTGTCAAGGATTAGGCTGTGTCCTAATGCAAGAGTGCAAAGTGATTGCTTATGGCTCTCGTCAATTGCGTCCTCACGAAGATAAGTATCCAACACATGATCTTGAGTTAGCAGCAGTTATCTATGCTCTGAAGCTATGGCGACATTACCTTCTCGGTAATCGTTGCGAGATATACACGGACCACCAAAGTCTGAAGTATTTGTATACTCAACCAGATTTGAACCACCGCCAACAAAGATGGCTCGAGACAATAGCCGACTACGACATGGATATCTCTTATACCCCTGGCAAGGCTAATGTAATGGCCGATGCCTTGAGTCGCAAGTCATATTGCAACAACCTCATGGTTCAGGAAGCACAACCCCTTCTCTATGAAGAAATTCGCAAGTTGAACCTTCACATTGTGCCTCAGGGTTATCTCAACACCCTGGTTGTTGAACCGGACCTCGAGTGCAACATCAAGACGAGGCAGAAATATGACTCTGAAGTTGAGAAGATTAAGAAATACCTCTCCAAGGGAAATTCTTCATTCTACCAAGTTGATGATGATGGTGCCTTGTTCTTCAAAGGCCGCCTAGTGGTCCCCAGAAAGCACAATCTGGACTCTCGTTCGGATGTCATGAAACAAGCTCATGATACACCTCTCTCAATTCACCCTGGTAGTACCAAGATGTACCAAGACATTCGTCAGAGATACTGGTGGCCCGACATGAAGCATGACATTGCTCGCTATGTTGCTGAGTGTGACGTTTGCCGTCGCATCAAGGCAGAACATCAAAGGCCTGCTGGACTTCTGCAACCACTTACTATTCCTGAATGGAAATGGGACAAAGTTGAAATGGATTTCATTACTGGTTTTCCCAGATCCCAGAAGGGTCATGATGCTATCTTTGTCGTCATCGACCGATTCTCCAAGGTTGCTCACTTTCTGCCAGTCAAGGAGACGATCACTGCTAGTCAGTTAGCAGACTTATATGTTTCCAGAATCGTGTCACTTCACGGTGTTCCGTTGGAAATCAGTTCAGATCGTGGCAGCCTCTTTACCTCAAGATTTTGGAACAGCTTCCAAGAAGCTATGGGAACTCATCTATCCTTCAGCACCGCTTTTCACCCCCAGTCCCAGGGACAAGTTGAACGAGTTAATCAAGTGCTTGAAGATATGCTTCGAGCTTGTGTCATCTCATTCGGTAAGAAATGGGAGGAATCTCTCCCATATGCTGAATTCTCATACAACAATAGCTATCAAGCTAGTTTGAAGATGGCACCCTTTGAAGTTCTTTATGGACGTAAGTGCCAAACCCCTCTGAATTGGTCAGAAACTGGGGAACGATCACTCGTTGGACCGGACATTATTCAGCAAGCTGAAGAACTAGTCCGCATTGTCCGTGATCATTTGAAAGCTGCTCAGTCTCGTCAGAAGAGCAACTATGATTGAAAACACCAGGTAATGGTCTATCAACCTGGCGAACAAGCTTACCTTTGTGTCACTCCGATGAAGGGCACTCACCGATTTGGGATCAAGGGCAAGTTAGCTCCTCGCTACATTGGCCCGTTCCGCATTCTCGCTCGTCGAGGAGAGGTGGCATATCAATTGGAATTGCCGCCGAATCTCTCTCAAGTACATGATGTCTTCCATGTATCACAATTCCGTCGCTGCTTCAAGGATCCTATCCGAGCAGTGGATCATGAAATGCTTGAATTGCAAGAGGATCTTTCTTATCAAGAGCATCCGATCCGCATTCTTGATCAAGCTGAACGTCGAACCCGTCAGAAGGCAATCAAGTTCCTTAAAGTTCAGTGGTCGAATCATTCTGAGGATGAAGCCACTTGGGAACGCGAAGATCGTCTACGTGAAGAATACCCCGCTCTCTTTCAGCCTGCCTCTTAATTCTCGGGACGAGAATTTCTTTTAGAGGAGGAGAATTGTAACATCCCCATGTAATAGCTACAGTAATCACCTTTGATAATGCCAAGTCATCATGTGGAACAGTGCTTGATCATCATTTGCATCATATCTCATTTCAAATTCCAAATCAAATTGAAATTCAAATATAAAGTGAATTTGAAAGTTGTTCAAATTTGAAAACTAAAATGTTCATAATATTGCAAATAATTCAGAAGCATTTATAAAAATATAATCCACATTAATTGAATCAGTTAAATGACCCTAACATCCTAGAACAGAACCAAAACATCAATAATGAAACCCATTTCATTTAATTAAAATTCATGTGAAATCATATCACCTCCAAACCAATTTCTGGTATTAGCTAATATTACATATTATTTATGGGGCCAAGTCACATATTTTACCAAACTCAGTTTGTGCCAAGACTAATAGCAAAACAGAAAAGAAAAAGAGAAAACAGAAAAGAAAAGACAGAAAAAGAAAAGGGGTCGCGCTGCTGGGCTCTAGTCAAACCAGCCGGCCCAACCCACCCGCACGGTCGCCTCTCTCCTTCTCCTATTCCTCCTCGGTCGCTCGCGCGCAGCCGACCCCGTCGCCGTTCGCCGTTCCCGCCACGCCCGGCCAGCCCGCGTCGCTACAGGAGATGGGGAAGGATAAGAACGCTGCCGCGTCAACCCTAGCCGCCCTCCCCCAGATCTTTCTCCTCTCCCTCGCGCCGTTTCCTTCCTCGCCTCGCCGCTCGCCTCTGCCGTCGCCGTCGCCGCGTCGATTCCGCGCGCTCCGTCGACCTCCAGCCTCGCCGACATGACGTAGCTCATCGACGTGGTCCTCTCCGTCGACTACGCCCAGCTGTTCAAGCCGGGGACCCCCCACCGCGAGCTCTCCTTCCTCCTCTTCCTCCTCAGGCATCTTCGACTCCGGCGACGATTCCGGCGACGACGAGCTTCCCCGAGCCCACTTGAGCACGCCTGCAGGGCCCGATGAGCAGTCGCCGTCTTCTCCCCCTCTCCCCGAGCCCTCCTCCGCGCTGTAGTTGCCGCTGCCATTGCCGCCCGAGATGTGCTCCGCCGCGTAGCTCCTCGCCGTCGTTGTAGCCCGTGTCGTGGCCGGGCAAGCACGGCAACATGCTCAGGGCACCTCTCTGGTGCCGCCCGTGCCACCAACTCGCCCGCCCGAGCCCTGCATCGCCGAATCCTCTGGCCGAGCCAGTGCCATCACTGGATGCGGCACTTCGAGCCCGTTCGAATGCGACCAACTGCGTGCGAAACGGTCGCCGGGGGACGAATTCCGACGACGTCCGCCGCGCGCCGCCGCGGAATGAGCTCGCCGGCGTGATTCCAGCGAGTCACCAGTCGCCGTCTGACGTGGCCTGACGTGTGGGTCCCCTGTGACGCTGACGGGTGGGCCCAGCTGACCTGTTGACTGGGTCAACACGCTGACGTGGCACCCACAGTCACTGACATGTGGGTCCTGCCTAATTAAACGATTTTTAAAATAAATAAAATGTTAGTTAAATTGCTAATTAAATTTATTAGTCTAATCAGCCACTGACAGGGTGGGCCCACCTGTTAATTAACTTAATTAGATTAAATAAACTTTGTTTAATTAACACAGTCACTGACCAGTGGGACCCACTGGTCAGGTTTGACTGGTCAGTCGATCTGTTGACTGCTGACGTCATCGTGACGCACTGCTGACGTCATCTGTACTGTTTCGGATAATTCTAATTAAATAAATTCAGAAATTCCAGAAAATGATTAAAACTTTGAAAAATCATATAAAATAAACCGTAACTCGGATGAAAATAATTTATATATGAAAAATGATCAAAAAAATCTAAAGAATCCGAATATCCTATCCACATGCCTGCCACACCCCTCTAACATACTGAACATGGAACTTTTTGCCCGTATCCGATAAATGAATAGTGCACCACTTTAATAAAATAATTCCAAATAAATTCCTAAAATAACTAACGTAGTTAGATAGGCATTATATCACGTCTGCATAACATTTAGGCATGTCATGCATCCTTGTTGCATTATCACCATGTATTTATTGTTTCTTCCCCCTCCTTCTCTCCCGATAGCCCCCGAGACTGCCGACGACACTGCCGTGTACGACGACGTCGCCGACGACCAGACCCCTTCAGCAGAGCTTCCAGGCAAGCAAAACCCCCTTGATCATAAGATATCGCCCATTCTTTTCTCTCTTATGCTTGCATTAGAATTGCTCCTGCTACTGTTCCGATAGCTCCTATTCTGATGCATAGCCTGATGTTGTCGCCTGCTATTGATACATCGCCTGCTATCCTATTATGCTTAGTTAGGTATGATGTATCTCATCTATGGCCCTTCACCCTTGTCCGTTTGCCATGCTTGATACCGGGCTGTGATCACTCCGGGTGAGGATCACAGAAATGTTTACATTATTGTCATACTTTAAATTGCTAAAGTCGGGCTGGCCCCAAGGGTGCCCGCGAGAGAATCATATTAAAGACGGGTCGGCTCCAAGAGAACCCGCGCGACATGTTTTACCAAGTGGGAGGGACAGGAACCATATTGGTCTCTGCGAGTTACTAAACACGATTAACGGATTTGGGTATTTGATCTGAGTAGGCCGCTGGCCTTATACGCACTACCACCACGTGGGATAATGGTTTAATGGGGCCCTCTATGTCGTATGTATCAGCCGAAAGTTCTTCAGACGTCACAGCTCAGAGATGCGGGCTGGTTGGGGTGGGCTGGTTACGTCACTGGTGTATTCAGTGTCGCGCCTGGGCCCCGACCACCCTCGCAACGTGCAGGAGTGCAAAGGGCGATGGCCCAAGACCCGTTCGCACTTAGGATTTAGACCGGCGTGCTGACCTCTCTACTGAGCCTAGGTAGGACTGCGTCGTGTCGATCTCCCGAGGCTGGGCATTACCCAGCAAGTGTGTCCGACCAGATGTGATCGAGCGTGTTGGGTAACAGTAGTGCACCCCTGCAGGGAAGTGATCTATTCGAATAGACGTGTCCACGGTAACAGGACGCTCAGAGTTGTATCTTGATCTGCTACAACTACAAATGGATACTGATACAATATTAAATTGTTACTACTGCTCTCGGGATCACTTTCTCGCAGGGTAGACGAGGAAGGATCTCGGGGCGTTACTAAAATATGTATGATTATATATATTATCTTGCTCTACTCTCTTCTATTGCTGCGAGAAATGCTTCAAGATGCTAGTCTTCGATAGGCTAGGCCTCTCCCCCTCTGTTCTGGCATTTTTGCAGTCTAGTCCAAAGAAATAGCCCCATTCCTTTGATACCGATGCATATGTAGTATAGTTCTGATGTCAGTCTTGCGAGTACTTTGGATGAGTACTCACGGTTGCTTTGCTATTTCTTTTCCCCATACCCGCTTGATGCAATCGGTCGATGGAGCCCCGGAGCCAGACGCCACCACAGGAGACTACTACCAGGAGAGTCCCGGAGGCACGTACTACTGGGTTGAGCCAGCCGACCAGGAGTAGTTTCGGAGGCTCCCAGGCAGGAGGCCTGCGCCTTTTCGATCAGTATCGCTGTTTGTGCTAGCCTTCTTAAGGCAAACTTGACTAACTATGTCTGTACTCAGATATTATTTGTGTGTATGACTTATGTATTCGGGTCCTCGTGAGCCCTGGTTTGTAATATGAAGATTTATGTTTAAATTTGAGTTTAGAGTTGTGTTGTGATATCTTCCCGTGCGTCTCTGATCTTGAGCGTGCACGTTTGCATGTATGATTAGTGCACGGTCGAGCAGAGGGCGTCACAGTGGCGCCCAACTAGGTTTTGGCCTGTGTCAGCTCCTCGGACAGACTTTTATTCTTCTCCCGAGATGACTGCAAGTTGAAAGTATGATTTATCAAGCCTCTATATGGTCGCCCATGCCCACATCACGGCTTGGGGGCTACGGGCTTTTGCGCTCATGACATGTTCTCCGGCCTATTGAATCCACCAGTCGGATGTACCATCCGATAGGCGTTTTGGGGGCTACTGCCTAATATGGCGGTCGGACAATTGCGGCTAACCTCGTTTTGCTCCTACAAAAAAGGGAACTTAAAAACACAAATTACCTGCAGGCCGTTGGACAGGACATCCACCGCCTTTTCGAAGACGAAGCGGGTTGCGCCGAGGTAGGCATCCACCGAGCAGAGGGCATTGAACTCCTGGCTGGAAAAGAAAGGATTCCTTAGGGTAGCTCTCCTGCGCCGATGATTCATTGCGCTTTCAACCTCGGAGGTGGTAGCCGAACAGGTCCCCGAAGTGGCCGATTGAGGCACTTCGGGAATACCCCCCGCGGCGGAGATCGGCTCTCCACTGGTCCTCGGGACCGAAGTGTTCGCCTCTTCGGCTACTCGTGCTTCGATGGATTGTGTGTAAAGGAAAAATATAATATTAGACCTGTGATCCTCAACCTCCGAAAAAGCATGAGGCGGATAGGATTACCTGTTCAGGGTAGGAGCGTTACGCTC
This sequence comes from Elymus sibiricus, assembly GCA_039707655.1. Classification (NCBI taxonomy): domain Eukaryota; kingdom Viridiplantae; phylum Streptophyta; class Magnoliopsida; order Poales; family Poaceae; genus Elymus; species Elymus sibiricus. The sequence continues at coordinate 190,956,279 of CM077676.1, read as the reverse complement.
CGCCTCCATGGCCGCTTCCGGTTGAGGGGCACCCTGTGCGGCAATTGAAGGGCCTCCTAGCGGGGCCGTACTGCCGCGCGAGCGCTTTGAGCGTCGACCCTTAGGAAGAGGAGTCAGGGTGCTTGGGGTCTCGCAAGTTGACTCTCTCTTTCAAGAAGAGGAAGGAGGAGGTTTTACCGATGAGGATGGTCGTGTCCCCGGCAGATCAGAGATAATTGCCACTCTCGAGCCGTCGAGGCTCTCCTGATAAAATACACCCTCCTCATATAGGGTGGATATTTCTTCATCTTCATGAGAGGCGGGATCGTCGTCTCGACGATACTTCTTCGGCTCGGGCGCGGGACAGTTCAAGGTCTCGACCCAGCGCCTCCATTTCTGTTCGGACACATCGAACAATCATTACAAAGGAATAAAAGCAAACTGCTCGGATAGACGAGGAAGTTTGGAGAAACTTACCAATTCGGCGGGATTATAGTAAGACAAACCGTCTATGAACTTTCGTTTGGCGAAATCCGCGGCTTCTCCCTTATAAATGCCGGCTAGGGCCACGCCAAAGGCCGCGTCATTTCGGAAGTCTTCCCGGACTGATCGGGTGGCATCGTTGCTGCCGTTATACATACACAATGGATGCTGACGTTGACGAAGAGGTTGGACTTTTCGGTTGATGGTCGTCGCCATCACGTCTACGATGGTGAGGCTGTTGCTCGTCAGACACCTCACCTTAGCAGCTAGGTGGGCCACATCGGTGTCATCATCTTGCGCGGTGCTCCGCGGCCTCCAACTGAACCGTTTCTTCGGAAGATCCGGGGTGAAGGATGGGAGCCCGGGCCGAACCGGGTCATGTAGTGGGACGTCGGCCATGTAAAACCATTCGGACGCCCACGTGTTGGCATCTTCTCGAGGAGTGCCTGTGGGATAGCCGGTCCCGGCTATTCGGCAAACCTCGGCCGCCCCCACTTCGTGTAACTTCCCGTCCCGGGAACAAGGCATGACGCAGAAATATTTCCTCCACAGTCCAAAATGGGCCACGCATCCGAGGTACATTTCGCAGAGGGCTACAAACCCCACGATATGTAAGATTGAGTTGGGGGTCAGGTGGTGGAGTTGGATCCTATAGAACTCGAGCAAACCCCGAAGAAAAGGGCGGATAGGAAATCCTAGGCCCCGCAAGAGAAAGGGAATGAAGCATACCCGATCATCCCCATGAGGGGCGGGGTAATTGTCGGCGTGCGCCTGCCCATCCACAGATATTAAGCCCAGGCGGGTGGAGGCTAGATCGGAGTCCGGCGGATAGCCTTGGGTGGAAAGCCGATCCAGCTGAAGACGCGTGACGGAGCAGCTTCCCCAGTCGCCCTTGAGGGGGACCGTGGGGGCGCTTGGAAGAGCCCGCGTCGTTTGCCATCGCCGAAGCTCTTGAAGCTAGACTTCGGGAGGGCGGATTTGTGTTGAGTAGTGAAAGGGGAGGCCAAGATGCGCTTTGACGTAATTTTGCGCCGGGCACCTGTTAATAAAGACAAAACAAGGCAACGCTTCAGCGTCTGGTCATAAAGCAGCTCTATTCCCTAGGCCGCGCGGTGCTCGAGACGGCGTGCGGTGGGACCCGGGCTCAGGAGAGCTCTTATAGCCGAATTCAATCACAGATGAGAACTCGCCTATCAAGCCGAAGACTCCAAGCCGAAGTCATGCGTCCGAAGAAGATTATCGTCCTCGGCATTGAAGATCAGTTCGGGGGCTACTGACGGTGTCCTGGACTAGGGGGTCCCGGCCTAGCCGGTCTAGTCCATGGGCCGGATTGGAGGCCCGTTGAAGAATAAGGACTCTGGAAGCCTTTGTCCTGTGGTGCAATCATATTGGGATGCACCGAGGACTTGGCGTGTACTCCAAGTATATTCATTAGATTCGGCATGTAACCCCTAGATGGCAACCGACCATGTGTAACCCTAGATACCCCCGGTGCCTATATAAACTGGAGGGTTTAGTCCGTAGGGTGACGAACACATTCATCATCATCACCCCTAGGGTTTAGACCACAACTTACGATCTCGAGGTAGATCAACTCTGTACTTCGATACATCCACAATATAAATAAGAGTAGGACATAGGGTATTACCTCCTTAAAGAGGGCCCAAACCTGGATAAAACACCGTGTCCCTTGTCTCTTGTTACCCATCGATCCGATCTCACAGCTTGGGCCACCCTACCCGAGATCTGCCGGTTTTGACACCGACACCCGGCGAACTACGCTTTTCCGGCCGATTTACGGGAAAGCCCAAAAATCCGGCCCGAGCAGATACCGCAAAATGGCCCGGCCCGTAAAAAGTTTACGGGAGGCCCGTAAACCGCCCTCGCATCCGTTACGGCGCCCGACCGATTTAGGGTATCCCTCCCCTTTCTCCCCTTTTCATCTCCGCCGTAAATCTTCCCCCTCTGGCAGCGTTTTGCCGCGGTTTGCTCGAGCGGATCTTCGTGGCGACGGCGGGTGCGGGGCGTGGCGGCGGCAGGGGTTTCAGCGACCGCGGGGGCTTCGGGTGCCGCGGTGGAGGCGGCGCGCGCGGCGGCTTCGTCGCCCGCAAGCGCAGGAACGACGACGAGGCAGGCGGCTCCGGCCTCCGCCCTCCCGTGTCGGACAGGCAGAGAGAGGCAGCGCGCAAGCATGGCGCCAAGTCCGGCAGCGCCGACGCTCCGGTTTGGGCCAACTTCCGTCGCCTCGGCGACATCTTCGATCCGGCGCTGCAACGCCGTAGGGAGGCGGAGGTCGCGTGGTTCAACGCGAAGGAGGCCGCCGCAGCCAGAGATGTAGCTGCGGCCGCGCGCGTGCCCGCGCTCCTGGAGAAGTTCCAGCTGCAGGCGACCCTCTACTCCACGCTGATCTACAACACTCTGCACGGCAACGAGCCCCCGCCCAGCCACGACAGCAGCTCCGGCCAGGACTCCGGCGATTATGTTTAATTACGGTTTGTACTAAAAACTCCCCTATGCTATGCGTGTGAACTCCCGTATGCTATGCTATGTTGGTTTGATGAACTCTGTCGAGATGATTTTAGTGTGAAGTAGTTTGTTTAAGAGGTAAATACACCACAGGTGCCTAAACTTGTCCGGCGCGATCACTTTAGTGCCTAAACTTGCAAACTGTGCAAAAGTGGTGCCCTAACTTGTCCATTTGGTGCATATACGGTGCCTCCCTCGTACGCCGCCGTATTTGCTTGCTGCGTGGCTTGACAGCTGGCGTGTGGCCCACGAGTCAGTGGGTGTGAGCGTAGGCAGAGCTCGGTGCGACGCGCGCCGTGGTTATTATGCAGAAAACCCCCCGGGCTTTAATTAATTATCGCAGAAAAATCCTGTATTATTAAGTACAAAACAAATATTTAGATAACTATGCTGCACAAATATTCCGCACAAATTTCACTTAAGTACAAAACAATCAGTTACCTATTCAGTACACAACATCCATCTATCCAGTTAAGTATGCAGTTAAATGAAGAACTAATCAGTTCAGTACTTTACACACAACTGCACACATTCACTACATCTGTACTGCATAGCACAAATTCAGCACATATATTCAGTTCTGTGCAGTGCGCACATTCAGCCAAAATTCAGTTTAAGTGTACATCAGGTGTCACCAAAATTCAGTTAACTGTACACTAACTGAAGACAAAATTCAGTTACAAATCTCTCAAAAATTTGTATTAACTGTACACTAACTGTGTACGTCATGGTTTCGATGTAGCTTTTGTAGCTCTGTGATCCCATGTCGGTGGCCAGTGGTACCCATGTTATGTGGGTTGAATTGTATCGGTTTTAGCCCGGTTTTCCGTTAATTAACCGGGCAATTCTCACTCCTTCTTAATCAATGAAAATGGCAAGTCTTTTGCCTCGTTTCAAAAAAAAGGAAAAAAAAGCAGAGACAGGGATATGAACCGGCGAGGAGTTAGACTGAAGTGGAACGGCTTTGCGGGTACCTATGCACAAATGTAACAGGCAATCCCTTCCCGCCGTTGGAGGGATTTTTTTGCGACAATTAATTAAAGCCCGAGGGGTTTTCTGCATAATAACCACGGCGCGCGTCGCACCGAGCTCTATCTACGCTCACACCCACTGACTCGTGGGCCACACGCCAGCTGTCAAGCCACGCGGCAAGCAAATACGGCGGCGTACGAACGAGGCACCGTATATGCACCAAATGGACAAGTTAGGGCACCACTTTTGCACAGTTTGCAAGTTTAGGCACTAAAGTGACCGCGCTGGACAAGTTTAGGCACCTGTGGTGTATTTACCTCTTTGTTTAAATTTGTGTCCTATACGGGATCGCTATGCGGGATCTGTTCTTGCAGCGCGCCCGGCGTCCTGCAAAATACGTTTACGGGATACCGTAAACGATTTTTCAGGACCGCGGCTTTGCGGGATGCTAGAGATGCTCTAACTAATCCATCGCTAATAGTCCCTGCGGACACCGGAAAAAAAACAAGCGGAAGTTATCCTCCACGCCGCCCCTCGCGGTGTTGCCTCTCTCGCCGTGGCCTCTCTCTCTCGCCGGAGCTCCCCACCCCGACGGCTCGATCTCTCGCCAACTCCCTCTCTCTCTCCAGCTCGCCCCGCTCCCCGCTCTCCACCCACCGTCCGTCGCTACGCCAGCCACCCGCGGCGCCTCTGCCTCCGCCCTCCTCCTGCATCGCCCCACTCCCCGCACCGCCGGTTGCCCCGCCCAGCTTGGGCCTTGTGGGCCGGCCTTGGGCTCCCTGTAGTGCTAGATGGATTATTCCCATGACATTCCTCCCTCCTTGAAACTCGGCTTGACCCCAAGCCGATGCCGATGAATTTCTGCCTAGGTCCCATGGCACTGCTAGAGTGATGGTGGTAGCCTTCATGGTAGTAGCCATGGTCGAAGTAGACTTGATCAAGGTCGAAGACTCTTGCGCCATCGAGGTAGTAGTTGTTGGCACGAACTTGCTCGAAGTCGAAGTTGTACTTGTGGCACATGCAGACTTGATCGAGGAAGACGGCCATAAGCATGACACTCCTCCCTCCTTGAAATTTTGCTTGCCAAATAGTGAGGTACATCCAAGAGCACTTGGTTGACCCATCACAGGCCCGCCATTCAACCTTGACAAGAATGTGCATTGGGAGCTGTATGCAACAACAGTACCCACAGAACAAAGCACCCAAGCAATCTTCCAGACCATCAAGGGAGTGAATTCAAACCCCAAATATTCAGAGAAACCCTTGCTGTTCTGTATGCTGCCATTACCACAATGCTTGCACATGTCATTTCTGAAATCAACACCTCGAGAGGAGGGTGGCCAGGCAATTTGACAGTTGAATTACGGAAAAATCAGCAGGACCGAACCAGAACAAAAGGATCTAAGGAACAAGAAACTAGCATCTCTGTCGACAAGCAAAGCACAACCAATACTTGCATTGATAGTGTTACCTCCAAGCATTTCACTTCCAGGATAGAAACAAAAAGAAGATCCCCTCAATAAACATGATGCGCTAGTGGAAGTGGAGATGACATGGCTTGCTGCAGAGCTGTCAGAAATACCAAGGAAAACAGCCGAGCTGAGCCATGCAAGCACTGCAATAAGCATATGTGTAGTGCCCAGAACTGGATTGTGCAATGTCTCCAAGTAAGCAGACAAGCAAAAGTGAAAATGAGCTACTGACTGAATGCTCTCCATGGGATCAGATCCACAGTAGGAATACACCAACTTACCACTTAATTGAAACAATGGTGCCGCTGACTGGAGCTGCACTGCCATGCCCAGCAGAACCACACGGAGATCACCGGCAAAAGCATATGCAGCAGGACAGTCCTTATGCAGCAGAACAGAGTTTCCCCAAGCGAGTAACCACGCAATTTCCCACTGCACAAACGCAAAGCCCAATTTATCTATTCGGTTCACCATTTCCAGTGCAAGGGATGTCCTAACCTTCAAGAAGTGAGCATGGCTGAGCAGCAAACAATTCTCCCATTGCATCAGATCTGTAGGCATCACATCAAGCAATGTACTATTGCATTCAGCATAACAGTCTCCTTTTTCTTGGACATTAGCATCATTGCAAAACTGGTCAGCAACCATGCTTGAACAAAAAATGAAGTCACACAACAACCAAGCAATGGCACATGGAAAATGCTCAGATCCATCAATTCCGATAACTGCAGGTATATGGCATGATATTCCTGTAACAACCGTGACCACTCTAGTAGGTCGGGAGCTTGGAAACTGTAGATCCACATTTGTCAAATAAGGAGGTGGCCAAGGCTTCAACTCAGTTGGTTGCCTTGGTAGAAACAAAATGTTGAGAGTAGGGAAGTCCTCTTCAGATGATAGCAGTCCAAAGGTATCAATTATCTGCTTATCTTCATGTGGCTCAGTTGGAAACAAGGCTTCAAGGGAATAATCAACGTCTCCAAATAGCAGCAACTCTAGCCGGCCATAACAGATAGTCCAAAGGAAAAAATATTCATGTGGCTCACCAGTAGATTGGTTCAATAATATGCCTTCAGGTGGTGTCCAAGGCTTTTTCCATGATTCTGGCAGCGAGTACTCGGTCACCAACATGAATAACTCGTGAAGGAATTGGTATGCTGGAGTGTAATACCGGATAGATGCATCCTTGATGTTGTAATTTGTATTGGAAAGGAAGTGATCTGCCATTGTTAAGACCTCCTGGAACCTTCTTTGGTAGTTGAAAACCCACGACTGACCCAAGGATCGATGAGCACTAAGATTTCTAGTAACAAATTGAGAAGCACCATAATGTGCTGCATGAACATGAGTCATATCCTTGTTATTGCTGCTGCTTGGAATGTTAACTTGGTTGATGTTGAAAGCTTCTGTACTAATCTCAGCCTCCTCTGTAATTTTTTCAGACAAGCATGCCGCCTGACATATATACTTCAACTGAATTCCAATCTCTAGAAAATCTGCCATAAGAGCACTGGGTGTGGCACCACGCCTAAATATTTTCAGAACTGAAGCTATGGCCAATGCTTGCATAGAGATGCCAGTTCTGTGTCGTTCAGGAATAACATCAAAAATTGCATATGCTTGCTCCATGCATTGATTATCAAGGCACCATCTCTTAAGCCTCAGAAAAATGTTATCCATATACCACATGGTGTCCTGATTGCACCTATCATTCTCAGCAATGCTACTCGGATGGCATGAGAGTTTACCCCTTAACCGCCACTCAATCGATGATATAGCAGTATGGAATACTTTTGGAAAATCATCCCAAAGGAACCACCCAAAAAGGATATTGCGGTCCCCGGTGGAAGAACTGCTGTCACTTGTCCATGCCTGGTCATTGAAGAAGGAAGGCCATGGCAGAGGTCGGATTACCTGCCTCTTGTGCTCAATAACTGAAGCTATATCCTCACTGGTGTTGTAGTCGAGGCAATCAATCGAACACCTGTAGTGCGAGTTTGGCAACGAGTCGGAGGCTGCGTACAGAGCAGCACAGGTCACTGCAGACCAAGCCATGGTCCAGGTCGGAGAAGGTGGGCTTGGCGAGTCCTCCGGAGGTGAGATGAGAGTTGTAGGGGCACTTCCCAGAAGCAGGGACATGACCCCGGGGCCTTCATCGCCGGTGTTCTGGTTAGGAACTTGCATCGAACAGGTAACGGGCACCGGTATAGTGAGACCGAGAACATCGATGTTGACTGCGACCTGGTCGATGTCGAGCACTGTCGAGGCCGGGGGGGGGGGGGTGCGTCCACCGTTGTCGAGGAAGACGGGTCGCTCGCCTTGCTGGTGCCAAACCGCGCGAACGCGATCTTCTCGAGCTGCTTGCGGGTGTCGCTGAGGTCGTTTTGCAGTTGCCCGACCGCCGCATCCACTCCCGGGCGCCAGGCGGACAGGTCGTTGACCGCCGGCTCCAGAGAAGCGAGCACGGGCTCCATCTTCGACACCGTGGGCGCAAGCTTGTCCAGGGACTGCTGGATGGCGAGCAAGGTCTTGGCGATGTTGCTCCATTCCTTAGTCGCCTCCTCCATCTGCTTGGTCAAATCGAACTCTGCCATGATTTGCTTGAAGCTACTGGTTCGAAATTCTGCCAGGATCGCACGAGGAGGGTGGAGTGGTGGGGAAAATTTAGGCTCTGAATACCAAATGACACGAACCTCACTAGCTAGTGTCGAATTACTCTCAGGTAGCACTGAATTTAGGATACAGGTAATTGGGGAGCAGCAAGAAAGGGGATCCAGGGATTAGAGCCGGGAGGTGGGAGGGGAGAGCACGCCCAGCGGCGGCTGCCGGTTCCAGTGTTCAGTTCGTCGATCCCTTGTACAGAAGCAAAGCGCTGCATTTATACTAGGTCACCACTCCCAGCTTGGGCCTTGTGGGCCGGCCTTGGGCTCCCTCTAGTGCTAGATGGATTATTCCCATGACACGCCGCCTCTCCCGCGACGCGCCTTCCCAACTCGCCACGGCACCCCGCACGTCCCGCTCGCTGTTGCTCTCCAACCACCGGCGAGTGTTCATGTTAGCAGGCCATTACTGTTTATAAATTTTCTATGCTACCACTGTTATAACATGAATTACTCTCTCCTCTAATAGAACGACTATTTACTTGCAATTCGTCTCTTTTCTGCAATATCATAAACATGCCTTTGCCTTGTACAGATGTCATATGCATGCACTCTTCACTCTTGAATAGGACCAAACAGGTTTAGCCGAATAACAAGTACTTTACTTCAGAGATCATATCAGTTATTGGCACACTTACAAATTTTCTAAACAGGAATATGCCAATGAGCTCCGTGTGTGTCTGCAAATTTAAAATACTAGCCGCTTTGGAAAGTTCAGTTACGACCCTAAAGAAAGTATTATTGTTGAGGCAGTGTGATGTAAGTTATTTGCAGACACGAAATGCTATACTAGTATTTAACTTTGGTTAGTATACAAAACTATCCTTATGGCTATCCTGAAATTGTACCTTTTTTTAGATTCTTCCGTTATTCCAGAAAACTATGGGCACAGCTGGGTGAAAATAAAAGGGACAAGGAAAGACGATTGTTGTTACCTCTGTCCGTGTTTGTAGCCTGTCCCATAGCTGGGTGAAAATAAAAGGCTCAATTTTCACTCTCAGTTAACGCCCTTCAAAATTAAATTTTGTACATGTGCTAACTGAGCTGCATTATCTACCGGCTTTTAGCATGCCAATGGTACATGTGCTTTCTCATAGCTGCATTATGTCTCGGACCAAGAAGTCTTTCATGCTAGATTTTCTTTCAAGATAGCAATAAAGCCTGGAAACACCCCTTTCCATGATATAATCCTGGAGCGATAGAGCGCATTTTTTTTTTGAGCAGTCAAAACAGCAGTTTCTATGTTCACCTAATTCAATGTAATTCTTTAAAATTCAGAAGTTCTGAGTTTCGATGTTGCAAATTTTGCAACCCAGTGTAGTCTCCTATCAAACTGAATGTGGTTGTAATAATTCTTTTTAAAATCAATGGTTTAAATGGTTGTGCATGTATCTGGTGTCAAGAAGCAAAACAACAGTTGTTTCTTCTAATTTTTTAGTGCAATCAAAATATTAATGTGTTTTATTGATTTATAATATTTATAAGTGCAACAAAAATATCCTTTTATGCATGTTAATTCTCACATTTATTTGAAATATTAGTCAAGACGTGCTTTGCACGCGCTTACTAGTCATAAAAAAAGAACCACAGTGGCGTATCTAGGCACGAGCGCTGGACTGACCGGGACATGTCAGTCCGTGGCAGCTCAGTATCCGTCGCGTTCCTTACCCTTTCCTGTCATGTATAGTTCCAAACGGTGTCCAGCTCGACGCCGTCCCGATCGACGAAGAGGAGAGAAAAGGAGGAAGAACCGAAGAAGATGGCCACCTATTTCACGCTCAACACCGGGGCACGCATCCCCTCGGTAGGCCTCGGCACCTACAAGTCCGGCCCCGGCGTCGTCGCCGGAGCGGTCACGGCCGCCGTCAAGGTAAAAAACAAAAACACTTGCTGTTCCGAGCTTTTTACATCCGTGTGTTGTCCCGTTTGTTTTGCTCAGAAGTATGCTTTTGTGTGTGCTGCTTGAGCCCAGACCTTGACTCTGCTTGCTTGCCATGGCAGGCCGGGTATAGGCACATCGACTGCGCGCCGCTGTACAAGAACGAGAAGGAGGTAGTCCTAATCTATCCTGTAATCAGTGTCTTCAATTCACAATGTCTTTCAAAAAAAATAAAAATTCACAATGTCTTAACATTTTGGTCGTCGTAGAATCAGTGTTGCCCTTAATGTGGTTCTAGATTGGCGTTGCATTGAACAAGCTCTTCGATGAAGGCGTCGTCGAACGGCAAGACCTTTTCATCACTTCAAAGATATGGTGCCACTCCCTTGGATACTGTTGTTAATGTTTTTTCTCTTGTTGATTTGCTCATGCCCATCAATCTCGTAACACCCGGGCATCAAGCTATGCAGGTGCAGCGATCTCGCGCCCGAAGACGTCCCGTTGGCAATCGATACCACTCTGAATGATCTGCAGCTGGATTACCTTGACCTGCACCTGGTAACTTAGCTTGAATGTGTGCACTACAGATAAAGTAACCCTGACCTTTCTTTGCCACTGACTTTGGGATGTTTGTAGATTCACTGGCCCTTTCAGATAAAGAAAGGCAGCGAGCTCAGCCCTGAAAACTTTGTCGAGCTCGATATGCCCGAGACCTGGCGGGCAATGGAGAAGCTGTACGATTCAGGCAAGGCTCGCGCAGTAGGTGTAAGCAATTTTTCGACCAAGAAGCTGGCCGATCTGCTTGCTGTGGCCCGTGTTCCTCCGGCTGTTGATCAGGTGGAGTGCCACCCTGGTTGGCAGCAGGCCAAGCTCAGAGCATTCTGCCACACCAATGGAGTTCATTTCTCTGTGAGTTGAAATGGTATTAAACCTTTTCGCATGTAAGAGTTCCTGGTGGTTTGCTCACGCTCTTCTTTCTGCAGGCGTATGCGCCGCTAGGCAGGATGAAAGTCGCGGATAACCCGGTGGTGACATCGATAGCCGAGAGCTTGGGGAAAACGCTGGCACAGATTGCTCTTCGATGGGGTATCCAGCAGGGTCAGAGCGTGCTTCCGAAAAGTGCCAATGAGTCGAGGTTGAAGGAGAACATTGACCTGTTTGGCTGGTCCATTCCTCAAGAACTGTGTGCCAAGTTTTCTGAAATTGAACAGGTGCAGAGCCCTTGTTTTCAGTCATCCGTTAGTGCAGAAAATGAACGTGTTTCTTCTAATGGATTTTGTAGGAGGCAGCCTGAACTATATATCACTGAAAATGCGTGTTCTTCGTGGTGAACAGGTTAAGCGAATCAGGAACGATTCATTGGTGCACTCTCGGAGCATTTACAAAACGATGGACGAGCTCTGGGATGGTGAGGTATAACTGAAAATCAGCGCCCGCATTAAATGCAATCTGCGACTGGACTTGAAATTTATGCCGCTTTGTTTTCTAAGAGGGAGAAAAAATACATCATGCCAGAAAACGCAGCGAGCTCTTGTGTGCATTTTGTTTCATTTTTGGCCGGACGACGTTGGCATTGTTGCATGGTATGCATGAATATGTAGAGAGGAGCCGAGGAATAGAAGCATATATAGAACGAGCAAATTTACAGCAGTACTCTCCTTTCTTTTCATCTTCTGTTGTATGTTCAGAATATATAGCAATGCGTACATGGAGAAAAAGCTCTGGAAGAGTTTAGAGATTACAAGGCAGAAGATGTTTGCCATGCAAGATTTTGAAGCTAGCTTAGTGGCGATGACGGCGAGCCGGACAGGGTGCCCGCCTGCCCGGGCCGGCTGCTCCGGCTCGCGCCCGCGGCCGGCTACCCGAAGTCAACCGCTGCGTCCCGTCGGACATCTGCGGACGTGACGGCCATGCCCTGGCCACTATTGCTGCATAAGCATGCGCTATTCACTCGTCAGTGCACTGCCATCCACAGTGCCTCTTGTCCCCTGGGCGTCTGTTGATAAAAGACCCCAGGGGGCTCCTCGCATCAGCATGCTCGCGGACGCTCGTTCCCGCCTCTCTCAGATTTACCGATGTAACCCTAGGGGGTCGGGCTATAAGACCCCCAAGAGGCCTCCATGCAGAGGGTCTTCTTCTTCGAGCTCCATTCACCACACACACTCACGGGAGAGGTAGAACAGAGATCTAGCCCCTTCTTCCTCCTCCGCCCAAACAGCTCCAGGAGCAACCTTGTAGCCCTTGTGCTATCCATACTATATTCGGCAGGACTAGGGGTGTTACCTCTCCGGAGGGCCCCGAACCTGGGTACGCCTTGTGTCCTGCGCACGCGTGCCAACCTCGCTTCCAAAGCCCACCGGCGTCCTTACGCAGCCCCCCACTTTTAGCCATCTCATGGCATCTGCCGTGATTTCACCACGACGGGCGATCAAGTAAAAATACTATATTGGCAAGCCATGTTTCATGATGAAATTGAGAAAGGAAAATGCTTCTAATCACCCCGCGGATCGCTTCTCTGCATGGCATGTGCCCATGAGCCACCACCAGTGATGAGGACATGGCTACCATAGTTACACCCATAGCCCCTGCTGCTATACATAGTGGACCAACTACTAGAGTTCGCGCATGTCAGTTAAATTATCAGGTACTTTCGTTTCTTGGTAATGTTTCTAATGTTCATGAGAATGTGATGTTGCCTAACCTAGATACATTTGTGTTGCTTACAGTTGAAGCGCCTAGCATGGACAAGAAGAATGAACACTAGAGCATGATCAAGCATTGTGATGAAGGCGCGCGCGAAGGGAACAAGAACGGAGGTGTTTTAGTCCCGCCTTGCCAAGGGTGGACGAAATCCCCTCTCTTTTCCCCTATAAATACAACCCTTAAGGCACCGTTTAGACTTGGGTTTTAATTAGTTAAAAGTTAGCCATTGCTGCAACTTCGTGTACTTCGTTTGTGTCCAACGACCAGGCCAAGACCGCTTTTAGAACCCCACTTTTATCCATACTTCACATATATTCGCAATATTCAGATTGCTTTATCATATTCTTGCTTGTTCTTCGATTGCTTGCAGGAATAGACCTTCGTGGTCAGGTTGATCGTGCTCCGGCGTGGTCAATAACCTCTCGAAGTTGGTTTAGCGATTGCTAAGGCGCAACGTCGTTGCACGTTTGTAGTCGGATCGCCAAAGTCGCCTCCACCAAATCGATAGTTATCATCTCATCGAAAGATCGGACACCCTCGCCTCTATCAACCAGTAGATTTGCAACTGGCCCGTTGTTGCAATCTTACCACCGCAACAACGGGCCAGTTGCAGACCGACCAAGGCGAAGGTGAGACGGCGACGCGGCGACATACAGATCCCACGCGTGTCACCTGACTTTTCGGCACCGGCGCCGGCAACCGCTCACCTTGCCGGAGAGGAGCAGATGGCGGTGAGGTTGCAGCCGGGGTCGAGCGCGGTGGCCGTCATTGACGCCCGCCTCCACCACGACCATCAACCACGTGTGGTGCGCCAACCTCGCCGGAGAGGAGGCTGGCGGCGCGGTGGCCGCTGTTGACGCCCTCCTCAACCACGACCGTCGGCCGCGCGCGGTGCGCCCACCTCACTGGAGAGGAGGATGGCGGCGCGGTGGCCGCTGTTGACGCCCTCCTCAACCACGACCGTCGGCCGCGCGCGGTGCGCCCACCTCATCGGAGAGGAGGATGACGACGAGGCGACCTGGTCGGAGGTCCGGCGCTTGCCGGCGGCGGTGCGATGGCGGGGACGGGCGGCACCGCTCCTCCCTCACCACCGTCTGATGGGAGCTTGCGGTGAACGAGGGACTGTGATTATTTTCTTGAAACATCTTCCCTATTGCAAGAAAAATTTCAGCAACATCATCGATGTTGCAAGACTTTCTTCCGTAACACATATATAAGGGTGAAGACAAAAAAAAATCTATAGCATTATCTCTGTTGCAAAAAAAATTCTACAACGATACCTCTGTTATAAAAGTTATGCAACATAAACTCTATTGCAAATGTTTGAGTGCAACATCATCCTTGTTGCAAAGTTGACAGCTGAAGCTGATGGTCATCTTGCGTTGAATCCAATGGCAGATCTTTTAAAAAGATCCACCGGCCGACGCGTAGAAAGGCTTTAGGGCATCTCTAAATCGGACCCTCAAATCGCCCGCAAGCTCGATCCAGACGCACTTAGCTATCCAATGTCGTCCCGCATCTGTCCACAGATTGGTCCGGCTGTCCGAAATCCCGTAAACCAGAGGCAAACGGGGGCTTATGATTAACTTGGCCAATCAAAAGCTACCCCGTACCCCTCTCCTCTTCGCCCAGAAGATGATTAGCTTAGCGTTTGGCAGAAGGCTGCTACCAGTTGCGAGCATGTTTGGCGAAAGCCACTAATCACACGGTGATTAGCACCAGCTTTGGCGGAAGGTTGCTAAACTATTTTAAAGCTTCAAGCGCTTCAACGGGCGGAAGGTTGCTAGCTAAACATTACTAGGTTTGGCGGAAGGTTAAGTGCTTTGGCGGGAAGGTTGCTAAGGGCTTTGGCGGAAGGTTGCTAGCCACGACGGAAGGTTGCTAAACTATTTTTTTCTTAAGTTAAGTTAATAGAAACGGACATTTGAGGTATAGGTTGGATGGCCGGCTCCCGTATCCGTGTCCGAACACCAGTCTGGATCAGTCCACGAACAAATACCGTGCGTTGAAGATGCCCTTAGAGCTAGATATTTTAACACGGTAGAAAGAGTAAATTCCATTTTTAACCCATGCTTTCACGTTTGTGACAGAAATTAACCCATTTAGCATTTTTTTAAATATATTTTACCTAATTTAAGCAAACTTGTGGTACAAATCACACCATTCATTTTTTCCCGTTTTCAGTGCTGATTGTGCATTACCACGTAGGCGGTTAATTTTCCATTATTATTTTTGCTTGATTTGCTCCTGGCGTCCCGATCTCCTCCTTCTCCGCGGTGCCCGCGCCATCGGCTTATACAGCCAGGTCGTCCTTCTCCACCATGGTGCGCTGCTCCATCGGCAACCTCTCGCCCATCCGGTTCGAGCCCTCCACGGCAACCTCGATTGCTCAACCTCGCGTGACCAAGGCAGCGAAGGAGAATTTTGCACAAAGAAATTCCTAAGCACTTCGCTGAAAAGTGCATGAATTTTGCAAGAGCAAAATCGGGGGAATACCAACGTTTTCACACTGCAATGCAAAAGAAAAAAAAGGAAGATCCTTTGGACTAAAATAGGAAGACTTCAAGTCTTCAACCAACCTGAAATTTGAATTTGTTTAAGAGAAAAAAACGTTTCTTGTTTTCACACAGGAACGCGAAAGAAAAATAGAAGGAACCTTTTTTTGGACTAACTAGCAAAAATGCCCGTGCGTTGCAACGGGAGACAATAACTTCCTTAGCATAGACTAAAATGCAATTAATTAATTAATTTATGATCCAAATCAGTTATTCTAAACATGAAAAAGAATTGGATTTTCAACCATACTGTCTTTACGAAACAATTATTGAATGTATACAATTCTGTTTGCGGCTTTCCTAGTTCCGCAAGGAAAGGTGTTGAAGGAGTAGTGGAGGAGTAATGTCAACTGTCCTTGTTCGGTTCATGCTGACCGTGAGAGAGCTTTGGAGACCGGACTAACTTGAGGCTCACTAATCTAAACTCCTACTGATCAGGATAACAAAGTGGCGCAAAAATTTACATAGGAGCGGCATTTCAATGACCGTGTCGAGGTGATTATAGAATTTGCAACATCTAGTTCACGTTCGTAGATGGCATGGACCGAGGTACATAGTTTTATGATTGTTTGCTTACATATTAATTCTGCACTATGGCTTTAGTATATTGACCACCAAATATACAATAGTTTAGAATCTCTCCTAGAATGGCAAATGACAGTAGGAAAATTTGAAAATTTTCCTAAGAACATCAAGTCATGTTCGAAATTTAATCTGCCAAACTAAAATACTATATAATGAATCTAACAACTTAAAATCAAATAATAGTCTGGGTCCTTCCTTAAGAATAAGACAGGTAGATGCTTGAAATCATCATTTCTTTGCTATATAAACACACACAACAACTACATATATGGTGTGCCCGTCCCTCTCGCGTCGCCCCCTAGCGGGCGACATGGAAGGCGCCAACCCTAGCCGCCAGCATCCCGACTCCTCCCGTCCATCGCCTCTGTTGCTGCCGTGGGTCGGCGCCAGGCAAAGCCCGTGGGCACGACGGTTAGGTTAAAAACAGTCATCTCTAACAGAATTTTTTTTTAAAAACTCAAGCATAAGAATAAAAAAAACATAGCAAATTCAAAATGCTGAAACATAATTTCTTCAGGTAATGGAAGTACCAAACCCTGACAAGTTATATCTTCTTGGGTATGAGAAGCGCATGAAGCAGGCAAACCTGCATGCAATGTATCCGACACGTTTAATTTCTTTGATAAACAGCGCATGCAGCAGACAAACCTGCATGCAATGAGAACCAACGTTCTCCTCCTCCTTAATGTATGTCTTTGTGTAATGGCCCATCACATCTATAGAAGAAGGCTCCCCTTTGCTTGTCCTCCTTAAATTATGCACGGTGCATGCATGCATGCATGTCTCCCTTTAATAGCTCATCATGTCCTCCTTAGATTTGCTTCCTTATTTCTCTCACGTCCGTTTGGAATCCTCTATGTGAGTCGAGCCTCTCTTTCCTTCCTTAGCCTTTCTTTCCTTTCCTTCCCGAGACAGCTTCTTAACAACCAGGAAACTAAAAAATTATATAAATTGGATGGATTGATTGTATGAGGACGATGTGGGACTAATTAAAAGTGAATTGACCTTGACTTTCATAGATCACATGACTTAGCTCAGTTGGTCATTGCATTATGTGCTGAGAAGGAGGTTCCGAGTTCAACTCTGCGTACCAGAACTTTCTTTTAGTCTCGGCCTGCTTTGTTAGGAGGATAGGTGGACTGATTTGTTGGGCCAACAGCCGCAGCACACCAAAAAGGTACGGGTAGTGGCCCCCAAATTAGTACCACCTCCTTTCCTTCCCGAGACAGCTTCTTAACAACCAGGAAACTAAAAAATTATATAAATTGGATGGATTGATTGTATGAGGACGATGTGGGACTAATTAAAAGTGAATTGACCTTGACTTTCATAGATCACATGACTTAGCTCAGTTGGTCATTGCATTATGTGCTGAGAAGGAGGTTCCGAGTTCAACTCTGCGTACCAGAACTTTCTTTTAGTCTCGGCCTGCTTTGTTAGGAGGATAGGTGGGCTGATTTGTTGGGCCAACAGCCGCAACACACCAAAAAGGTACGGGTAGTGGCCCCCAAATTAGTACCACCTCGCGTATATGTATTTTGAATATGTAATTATCTAAGCGGGACGAAACCAAGAATATCACCTTGCTTTATTAGTAGGTATAGATATAGATATAGATATAGAAATAGGAAAGACTTCAAGTCTTCAACCAACCTGAAATTTGGAAAATTTTAAAGGGAAAAAAAAACGCTTCCCTGTTTTTCTCGTGTGTGAACAAAAAAAAAAAAAGTTCCCAACCACCCATACGTACTCTACAGAAAAAAAATCTCTCACGTGTCCTGGCCTTATCGGGTCCACAACAGCTTACTCCTCCCCAGGCCCGCCAAGCCACCGCGCCGCACGCAGAACGACTCCTCCCCCTCCCTCCACATCTCCTCGGGCTGAACGCCTCTCGCCGCCGGCGATCGGAGCAGCGCCAGCGCCTCCTTCCGGTGCCGGAGGGAGCCTTCGGCGGACATGGGGACGCGCCACCTCATCACCGGCCAGAACAACTGCGCCCCGGACGGGGCGTCCTCCTCCAACCCATTCGGCGCCCTCGCCAACACCCTCCTCGGCCAGTCCAACAAAGCGGAGGTAAACCCTAAGTCCGTCGCCCCGTCTGTCAAGACTCTCGAGCATAAGGGCTTGCCCTCTGCATCTGCGGTGGCCTGGATCAATTGGCGCCCTTAGGTTTTTTGTGCTCATATGCTGCTTCTGTTGCGCGAAGCTAGTGCTGTATCCCACGCGGTCTAGATGCGCTGAAGAATATGGTTGATTCGTGGGTTGTACTGTCGCATGTCTCTGATTGCTTGGTGTATTGATTTAGACTGACTAGACGGGCCAGAGCTATTACTGGTTCAAGGTTCCGTGTCTGTTCCCTTTTACCTTACTCTGAAACCATGCTCTAAAGTGCTGGGCGAGATACTTGAGTCCGTGCTTTGTAAATTATAAGCTACCAAGTTCGCTATAATATCGGCAGGCTTCTCTATTCCTATGCTGTTATCTTGTTAAAAAATGAGAAAAGTGTTAAAAGAGCTCATTGTGCTAGGATTCTAACCTTTAGCACACTCATTTCACCAGTTTAAGTTGAAGTACTCTGTGAATTAACTTATCTGAGAATCTCTGATTGATCTTATTCTGAACATACCAGTCATGAGGTATATGTGAAGACATATTTTTTTTGTCTCCTACCAGTTTCCATGTTCCTTTATAAGAATTTGTGTGGATTAAATTGGAAATATGGGATGTTTAACATCGAAATGCATTGAAAAATTGTAGCTGAAGTCCAAGAAAATATTGGTGATAACATTTTCTTTTGTGCAGTCACTAAAGGGACTTCCTGGAGCCTCAGTTAATGTTCCAACTACGTCTGATTATAGCGCAGCTCCACTGTCTACTCTCCCTGGCTCTGAGAATGAGTTCAAGCAAGATCAACGACCATTTGCACGGGTAATGGTGATTCTCCAAAATTGTTTTTTTGTGTCCCGTTTGGCCACTCCTAACTGTTGTCGAACACTTGCAGGGTGCCGACTTCATTCGTGGGGGTCTTGCTAATGATTGGGTTGAATCTTTTCGCCCTCCGGGGCATTCTGCATTTGGAGGGCCAGAAGCAAACTTTGCAGAGTTTGAGCAAATTTATAACAATGCAGGCCCTACCTTGGGACCGGCCTTGGATGGTAGATTTCTGTGTCTTAGCATTTCTGTGTACTGTGAATGGTTGTCTATTAACCACACATTGCAATGACTCCTAACTTTTGTTCCAGGTCCACCACAAAGGGTCTTATCTGGTGTTCTGCATTCTTTTCTTTCAAGTGGCCGAGCTGGTGTGCCATTTCAACCTGTCCCAGTACCAGCTCTTGGTTTGTCCGAAGCCGACAAGCAATGTATACGTGATCGCAGCTGCATAATGGCACGCCATATTTTGGCCGATCAACCTGAAGAATATATACAAGCACAGGTTAACTTTTCTTACATTTGTGACTGGAATTGCCATGGACCATACAAATTTGCTCACAACACTTATCTCTGTCCTTTCTTCATTAGCTTAGCTCAGTAATTTCCTGTTGACTTGCTTGACGTTCTAAGTTCCATGTGCTGCCTATGTTTCGTTGATGAATGTTTATTAGAAGAACATTCATGAATGTAACACTTTTATCCGTGTATCAGGTAAATACATTGCTGCATTCTCTTGATATCGACAATAGTCATCGAATGAAAAATCCCCTGCATGGGCCGTACCCAGAGATGGAGGAGTACTGGAATCAATCCCAAAGTGCTTTGAGATCTGGCCCAATGCACAATGCTTCAAATAATTGGATTACTGAGTTCGGCAAGCAAAATAATAACCCTGAGGGTTGGATCACTGAGTTTGGCAAGCAAAATAATAACCCTGAGGGTTGGGCGCACTCTTTTGAGCAGCTATATGGTCCCAATGGATGGGCCTCTGAGTTTGAACAGGTCAGAGCCTTCTAAAAGCCTGTTTGACATTTTCACAATCATCAATTGTGAAGCATGTTTTTTCATTGTTTATACTAATCATATGAGCAGACAATGCATCCTAGAACTAAGTTCAGCCATGCTGAGGATACTGCTTAGCTTCTAGGCAGTATAACTATGTTGCAATTGATACCGTTTTATCTGGATAATCTGATTGCCCAATAAAGGATGATATCTGGCAATCTGTGTATCCAAATGCAATTCTGGATTTCATTTGTATCTGCACCATTCGCTGCAGTATTCTTGTGTTTGTTCTGTTTCTACTGGAATTTTCTCGTAAACATTAGAAAATTATGTTTTCCATTTTCGTGAGTAAATAGCCAATATCCAACAGGAAACATAATCCAATAAGAAAGTTTGTTTGTGAAGGATATGTGGGTTTGGTATGCGGTATGCCATTACCAGTTGTAATCGGATAGTTTCCCTACCCTACCCATTGAGTGAGATATTATGGTATCTATGAGTAATTGTATGCTGTATTTAGAAATAAAGTTTAAGATATTCTTTATATATGTATGTGTGTGTAATTTAGACAGTCTTATGTAAACATAGAATTCTTACTTTTACTAAATGTAGTTATTCTAGAACATGAGGTGACAAAGGATCACATTCTTTCAATATATCTCTTAAATATTAACTAGTTTTAGTTGGCTTATAAAGTGAAAAAAAACAAAGCCTTGTAATTCGTATGGAAATCTGTATACTCATCATAATTTAGTTTCCTTCTGCACGAGCATGTTCATTTGTGGGATACATGGTTTAAATTATGCTATGTACTTTATGTTGTCTCAGCATCAGTCTCAGATGGCCATGGATCAGATGGGAGGAGCGAACATGGCGAATCTCGCAGCTATGCAGCAATCCCGTATGCTTGCAGAAACATTATCAAGTAACAATGACCCAAAGTTCCAGGTATTTATGATGGCCTGGTTTGTTCATGTAACTCTATTTTGCTTGCACATTGTTTTTACCC
Source organism: Elymus sibiricus (assembly GCA_039707655.1). Lineage (NCBI taxonomy): Eukaryota > Viridiplantae > Streptophyta > Magnoliopsida > Poales > Poaceae > Elymus > Elymus sibiricus. Next base: position 190,935,517 of record CM077676.1, on the reverse strand, counting down.
ACAGTTAAAATTTGCTTGAACAACAGCTCGTAATAATTTATTTTTCTTCTTCATAAGGAAATATCCTACTCATGTTATCTCTGCGATTGATGTGATTGCATTTGCATCTTGATATGTTAGGCTAAACCTAAATGTTCTATATTAGGTCCAACATGCCTAAAGTATCTCAATGAATCCTCCAAAAATCATACCAAACCTCCTAAATAGGATCTTGCTTTCCAAACTGATAGAGAAGAACCTCTATTGGATATGCAGAAATGAACTAACATATTGTGAATAAGTGTTGTATTGTTTCTTCATATTGGCGTACGGCACACTATTTATATATCGTGTCATACCGCACACGAGTCCAATGTTTCTGTTTATGCAAAAACACTATTTTTAGTGGCAGTTGGGGTGATATGAAATCCTATTTATTTATTATATATGTTCTGCTAGATATTCTACGGATACCGCCTATTACATTTCATGGTTCAAACACAAATTTTGTGGATATTGGATCATGAGAACACTTAAGTCTCTATCTTTCACCAATAATAATATTGTTTATTTACATTAAGTTAATCAACTGTATTGCTTGCAACCTTATTATACTATAGGATCATCATTATGATCGTCCTGTCTTAAGCACCTGATGACACTTTCTTTTTCCTTTTTGAAAGAATTCTAAATTCTTCCAGTTTGTTTCAAAGATGAGCCGTGGTGAACTTATTATAGAAGATAACCAATTAAAACAAGGTTCAGCATCCCAATCCAGTGGCTGGGCTGATGAATTTCAAACACAGCATAATGCTAATGCAAATTCTTGGGCAGATCAGTTTGTGCATGAAGAGGTAATACCAGAGAGCTGGATGCATTTAAATAATTGTATGGTGTGCTAAACGGGGTTTAGTTTTTACCTGAGAGCTGGATGTGTGTAAATTAATGCATGCCATGCTCAAACGGGGTTCTAGGTTTTCCAGGCAATGTAAAAAAAGGAACAGTGGTGTAATAATGGTATTATCATTTAGCAACACTAGATGATGCCCCAAGCGTTGCTGCAGGAATCTTGTTAGAATATGCATCAATAGTTGCTTAAAAAAATCTAAAACTAATGGAAAGCAAATGTAAGCTTAAAAAGGTGAAAAACATGAAGCATATAAAAAGAGAATAAAAAATGAATTCCAGTTAACAGAATATCATTTCTAACAAAAAATGTGAAGGATGAAATATATAGGTATGCTGCAATCGCCCAAAACATATGCTGTCAATACAAAATCTAATGAAAAATAACTTATAACTAACATGCACGAATTGATGATGTGGCAGCCCTGCATGCATAGAGTAACGCGAAAAACATGTAATTTATGACTTGTATGCAGGACTTGCTCATGTGGCATGCTTGCATGTGTAGGAAAAATAGGTAGTGGGTTGTAGCTATTTAGGAATAGTACATCGATGTCCCTCCTTTCACACTTACATCTGGCACTGATGATTTTGCCTCACTAATATTTGTTCTACAGCTTTCACAAGGGGCCGATAATTGGGTTAGTGAGTTCTCTAGTGAACAGAATCAGGCTGGGCTCAAAGAGAAGTGGGTCGATGAGTTCTCCAAATTGAATGTGGATGATTGGGCAGAGGAGTTCAGTGGAGGAGCTTTTGGTGAGAGCTCTGCTGATCCATGGGCAGATGAGTAAGTACAAGTCTCTTGTTTCTGTGTCTTTGCTAATAGTATTAAGGTTGAGCCGACCTCTGTTGCTTCTTTCTTGATATGTTATCTGACCAATCTGTGTGTCAGATTGCTAAAAGAACTTAGGGTTGGGTTAATATTCATTGAGAAGTCATTTGTTTTTACCATTGGTTGGTTATGTTCTGTTTTACAGAAGCACCTTACGTATAGCAATTACAGCTTACCATTAACTATTATTGTACATTGTTTGTAGGTTTCAGAACCAACTGTCAGCTTCCAAAAGTTCTGGCGCTTCTCGAGGGGTTTATGTTTTTTCTGAGATGAACCCATATGTTGGTCACCCCAATCCAATGCAGGAAGGGCAGGAGCTCTTTCGGAAGGGCCTCTTAAGTGAAGCTGCTCTTGCTCTGGAGGCTGAAGTTTTAAAGAACCCTGATAATGCTGAAGGCTGGAGGTTGCTTGGAGTAACACATGCCGAAAATGATGATGACCAGCAGGTAATTGTGCCTCTCTCATTAATGTTAGATGCTGTGATGTTCTGATGTTCATATGCCGAGTTAGGGATGAAAAATGGAGCGGAAACAGCCGGAATTGAGTGATATCACATTCGTTTTCATATTTTTTAGTGGGAGCAGAAACAAATACAGATACCCTGGGAAGGAGGTATGGAGCGAATACGGTATGGACGTGAACACTTTCGGCAGAGCAAAAAGAACCCTTGAACTATGCAGGCGTAGCGCGTCGGCGTCAGAAAGGTTTACCGGCGTAGAAGGGTGGAAAGTGTCGGTGGAAAATTTGAAATATCCGATATTCATATTCGAGAAAACCCTATATTACAAGTCAACATTGGCATCCGAACTAAAATGAAAATGGATATGGAAAATATCCGGATTCTTTTTACAAATACAAATGTTGTATGGGATTTTGAAACAAATGTGGATATGGAATTGGATATATCTGTATCCGAAAAAAAACATGTTAGCCAATTTAAGCAATTCTAGCCCTTATCCAACATAAGAGCATCTCCAATAGATGCCCTAAAATAGTGCAGGATCACTTTTTACATCACGAGGGGCCAAAAACACTGCTCCAATAGGTGCCATATATGCAAAAAGTTTTACTCCAAATATACAACACCTACACCAAGTGTTGCAAATTTTGCAACACCAGGGGGACCACTCGGGACCACACAATTTTGGTGTTGTAAAAAAGCACTGGGAAGGAGGTTTTTAGTGTTGTAAAAAAGCACTTTTAGGTGTTGCAATTTTGCTCCAACCATAATTTGGTGCCTTATTATAGGGCACCTATTGGAGATGCTCTAAAAGGCTAAAAAGTTGTCGAATCTTACTTTTTTTTTTGTATGATTCAACTTAGAAACTATTATGCATTATAGTAGTATGTATTAGGTTTCACGCACCAACCAGTTGCTCCAAAAGTCCAAACTGATGGAGAAGGTTGGGTATTCCACATATACTTCAACACCCCCACTCGTGTGCAGTCTCTCTCAGTCTTGCTGCGTGCCTCAAACGTGGAAGGGAGCGAGCTGCAATTGTAGAAAACAATCACACTAGCCAGGACTCGAACTCGAGACCTCTATCTCTGATAGCATACCACACTTCATGCACAAACCAGTTGCTCCAAAAGTCCGAACTGATGGAGAAGGTTGGGCATTCCCCATATACTTCAACAGTGTTTCTCCGTCTACTGGTCAATCATTGATTTATTGTATGGTGCAAGTCGATTATCTTAGGTCACATAATTGTTGACTTATTTCTTTTACCTACTATGTCACTAAATTATAAGATATCTGTATCGGTTCTGAATTGAGAAAACACCTGATCCGTATCCATATTCGAGTAACATCCGCTCCGTATTCGTATTCAGCATTCATATTTGTTTTTGAAATATGAAAACGGAAGTGGGAAGGGCACTATCCGATCCGTTTCCACCCCTATCGGCATAGGGCATCAACGTCAACGGAGGAGGGCAGTGAGCCCGCGACAGACGATGGTGGTGGAGGCGCTCTGGTTGCCATGGCACTGCAGCAAGGATGGATGGGTGGCAGCGTGTGGGCTCGGGATGATTGGATGGCGCCACGGCGGCGTGCTCGCCTGCTCTGTCCTTTGTCAATTAGGGACAGGGGATTAGGTTAAGGTTGTATTTACATTCCGGTTGGCCCACACATTGCATGTGTGCTGTTCACTGTTGCCTGCTGGATTATTGGGCCACACACAGCCATGGTAATAATTAGGGACAGGGGATTAGGTTAAGGTTGTACTTGTATTTACATTCCGGTTGGCCCACACATTGCATGTGTGCTGTTCACTGTTGCCTGCTGGATTATTGGGCCACACACAGCCATGGTACAACAACAACAACAACAACAACAAAGCCTTTAGTCCCAAACAAGTTGGGGTAGGCTAGAGGTGAAACCCATAAGATCTCGCAACCAACTCATGGTTCTGGCACATGGATAGCAAGCTTCCGCGCACCCCTGTCCATGGCTAGTTCTCTGGTGATACTCCAGTCCTTCAGATCCCTCTTTACGGACTCCTCCCATGTCAATTTCGGTCTACCCCGACCTCTCTTGACATTATCGGCACGCTTTAGCCGTCCGCTATGCACTGGCGCTTCTGGGGGCCTGTGCTGAATATGCCCAAATCATCTCAGATGATGTTGGACAAGCTTCTCTTCAATCGGTGCTACCCCAACTCTCTCTCGTATATCATCATTCCGGACTCGGTCCTTCCTTGTGTGGCCACACATCCATCTCAACATGCGCATCTCCGCCACACCTAACTGTTGAACATGTCGCCGTTTAGTCGGCCAACACTCAGCGCCATACAACATTGCGGGTCGAATCGCCGTCCTATAGAACTTGCCTTTTAGCTTTTGTGGCACTCTCTTGTCACAGAGAGTGCCAGAAGCTTGGCGCCACTTCATCCATCCGGCTTTGATTCGATGATTCACATCTTCATCGAAAATTTCCATATTTATGGAAACGGATATTTCGTTTTCGTGGCTGTTCCGCCGAAAAATGTTGTACCGTTTTTGTTTCCCTTTCTACCTAAGAAATTCTGTTGCGCAAGATTTCCATTTCCACATTTTTTTTCTCCGTTTCCGTTTTTCTGCGGACCAGACGGAAAGATTCTGCTCCGTTTTCATCCCTATACCAAGTATTATAATACATGTTTGGCATATGTTGAACGGATTATTGTCACTATGGTAGTCAAGCATGGATGTATTGGATGCATCATGTTTGTTCATGACCGAGTTTAGATCTTATTAATTTATTTCCTTGCTTTCAGGCCATAGCTGCAATGCTGCGTGCCCAGGAGGCCAATCCTACCAACTTGGAAGTTCTTCTTGCTCTTGGTGTCAGTCACACAAACGGTGAGTGTTATTTATGTGAGCATTTCAGTGACCTGCTTAATCTGCTGGAGTTGCTCTTATAAGAAATGAAGTGGTAGAAGGTAGGATTGGAAGTTAACAGGTATCTGCATTGTGCAAGCTAGTTTCAATCGTAAAAACTAAGCCATCTTCCAGGTTTTTCAATTTTCATTTACAGTTAGAAAAACTTCCCAATGCTCCAAGCCTCCTCCTCCCCAGTGTGTAATAATGCTGCAATAGTTGTGCTCATAACATGTTCTAATATATTTTGAAGTTCTGTTAAAGCAGGAAATTTGTCGAAATAGCCCGACTTTCGGTTTTTATACTTCAATATTTGTGTATACCATCATGAGAGGATCTATTTATCTTATATGATTACTGCAGAGTTGGAACAGGGAGAAGCATTAAGATATCTTTCGAGGTGGCTTCAGAATCATCCAAAGTATGGGGGTCTCGCCCCTCCCCACCAAACTGATTCACCATATGGTCCAGATGTAAGTGAGGGATATGTAACTCATAATGATGGTGTATCAAACAAACAATTTTAACTTGTTAAACACTTTCCATCTCCAGCTTCCAAATGGTATTCTGTATAACTGTCTCAGTTTATTGTACCTTTCTGTGAGATATTATTAACTGTAATCATGTGTCTGTACAATCTGTTTTCTGATCTTACTAAAAGTTATTAGTTTAGGATACTAAACAACCCACCTCTTACCAGGTTGTTAGATATTTTAATGAAGCTGCTCAGATGTCGCCTGAGGATGCTGATGTCCACATAGTTCTGGGTGTCTTGTACAACTTATCAAGAGAATATGATAAAGCTATAGCTTCATTTAAGACGGCACTACAGCTGAAACCACAAGACTATTCTCTCTGGAACAAGCTCGGTGCGACCCAAGCAAACAGCATCCAGAGTGCTGATGCCGTACTGGCATACCAGCAGGTAATTATTTTTTGGAACGTGCTTGAACTTCAACTTTGGTGAAAGCTTCGTTCTGTTTTTAAGTGTATTTATATGCTTGGTTCAAGAAGTATAGCACTTTGTCTCTATCACAGACTCTGGCTATTCCTTTTTAAGGGATGCTCTGGCAGTTGTATTTGCGGTGCAAACTGCAAAAGCTAGCAGTATGATTTTTGTCTGACAAAAATAGTTTTATAATAGTGTCTCTATACATGTTGGAGCTAAAAAAACTGAAATGATCAACTCATAGACTGATTGACGTGTGGAAAGTAATGTCGCATATCACAAACATTGGGATTGGGGCAGCTAAATCCCTCTCTGTGGAATGTGGATAAGTTTCTGTGTGATTGACACCAAGATTGTGTTTGCTGCTGCGTGTATGCTACATCCCAAGTGCTTCTTGCATCACAATATATCCGATGAGATATAATCAAATTATTTGTGATGCAGTGTAATCCCATTGATTTGGTGTCCAATCCTACAAATACATGTTTATTTGCATCCTTCACTTATTTTATTAGTATAAACTATAAAATGGATGACTGATCGAAACCATCTTAGTGTGCATTACAGAAAATACGGGTATACAAAAGAGTACCCCAGGTCTTTGGCTTATTACTTTATTTAGATGTTGATTGTGGTATACTAAAAAGTCCTGGAAGTAATCCCAAATTGTTGCTTGTTATTTCAGGCTCTAGATTTGAAGCCCAACTACGTCCGTGCATGGGCTAATATGGGAATTAGCTATGCCAACCAGGTAATTCTTGTGTAGCACAATGATCACTCGATCATGTTGTTGACTGCATAATTGCATTTTTCGCAAATACCCTGCGATGCGAAATAAGAAACCTTATATTGAGTTAACATTACTCCACTGGCCCACTAACATGCTTGTCATCATTACATAAGTGAGTTTATGTTCTTTCACTTTTAGTATTGAAATGGTTGTCTTGTTACCATGCTCTCTCAGTATTATAAAAATTCTGGGCACTTTTTGTACAATGAATGCCACCTAGTGAATAATGTTGATTAGGCTCAGACGGTTATAATGTGGACTACTCATTAACCTAACTTACTAACGATGAACACTGAAATCTATCTTATACAATGGTGTGACAACAAAGCACAGAAATTCATTGTGATAATAGATAACAGTTTTTCACATATAACCCCTGTTGCAAGATTGTTCTCTAAGCTGCTTTCTATGCAGGGTCTGTACGAAGATTCCATTCGGTACTATGTAAGGGCGGTTTCCATGAATCCAAAAGCAGACAATGCCTGGCAGTACTTGAGAATTTCACTTGGGTATGTCCGATTCGCTTCCTTTTATCTACATGTGAACATGAACAATTTTTTTTTATGATGATTTTACCTTACTAACACCTTTCCCCCTTTCCAACCAGTAACGCTTCACGCAGTGATATGATTGCTGCATGTGATTCCCGTAACCTTGACGTCCTTCAGAAAGAGTTTCCCCTCTGAGTCCAAACATTCTAGACATTAGGAGGTCTCCATCATGAAAGGGTAGAAGGAAACTAACAAAATGGGATGGTTTCCGTGGCTGCATATTCTGGAATGGGAAGGAGAAACAAACACAAATTGGCGGTCATTGTGTTATTGTATTTTTCTGTTTACTGTAAGCTAATTGATCTTCTGTTTGCCGAGACGCGGAATGTATAGAAAGCCAGATTACCAGCCAATTTGTAGGTGTAAAATCCCATGGCAGAAACAATGGTTGCAACCGGGGGATAGAACATGTAATTCTGTATACAGGAGGTACGAATGAATAAAAAGGCGGTCGTTGAATGGAACATGTTCTTCAGTTCTTGTGATGTACAATAAGATAATGGTTATTACAGTTTCTGTGGACGCAGCTGTTCTGATCCCGAGCTCACATGAGCTCGGGTGAACAGTAAAACCAAAAAAAAATTTAAAAAAAAAACCCGAATTTTTTGTGTGTGAAACTTTGAAAAATGCTTTCATAGCTTGCAAAATTTTATCACCATATGCCATTCGTGAAAAATGTGGCAATTTTTTTTTATGCTCCAAAACGTTATTTTCAAACACATTTTGGAGCATCGATTTTTTTTTGCCACATTTTACACGAATGTCATCTGATGATGAAATTTTGCAAGCTATGAAAACATTCGTCAAAGTTTCACACAAAATAAATCTGAATTTTTTGAATTTTGAATTTTTTTTTTGTGAGCTCAGGATTAAAAAATCACTTTCGAGTTTCCGTGTACTTCAGTGCTGTGCTGAGCAAACCAGTGTCCAATGCAAGGAAGGTCCGTACCGTCTGTATATGATTTTTTTCACGATAGTTTAGTGCTAGTTATGTACTTGTAAGCGTACGTGCACCCAGGAGCTCCATTTTTCTTAGTATCTCTGCTGCTTTATTGATCGCTTAGAGCATCTCCAACAGGCGATGCAAAATAGAGAAACTTGATGTAAATACCGTTTTATGCATCACCGTGGCCAAATAAACGAGCTCCAACAGGTGATGCAAACATATATTTTTGTTGTCCCATTTTAGGTCTGACCAAACAAACACCCCTAGGTGATACAAATTTGTATCACGCGCAGCCGTGCCTAAACGCAAAAACGACCCGCGCACGGCCAACCGCAGCAGGAAACTTTAGGGCGCGTTTGGTTGCCCACAAAAGCGCAACAAGGCCCGCTATATGCAACATCTTTTTGGTGTCGGGCTGTTTGGTTACATGCAAATACTGCTGGGCGTGCATAGCATGATTCTTAAAGCACCTCTTGGCTTGGCTCGCTGGGAACGGCCGAATCGGCAGTTTCCAGCGAGCCAGGCTCGAGCGATGCTTTGGAGCGCACGTGGGTGGCTCGCTGGGAACGTGTTTGCACGTAATCACCTATCCTTAATCACATCGCATGTGGCTGCCCCAGCGAGACCCAAGGCTCCACCGGTTGGCTATGCAAAAATTCATGTGGACGCGAGGGTAAGGTACGAGTGTGGGGGATCTGCAGCTGCTGTCTGCCGGAACGATCATGGTAACTATTTGGGAAGCTCTGCTCTTGTCATCTATGGCATTTGTGACCCTACAGTACTAGGGGCCATTGCATGTCGGGAGGCAATTGCGCTGGCAGAGGATCTCAACTTGCACAACTTCATCGTCGCTTCGGACTGCAAGCAAGTTGTTTCCGACATCTCCAAAGGGGTCAGAGGCCATTATGGCGCTATCATTAGTGAAATAAACCTCAAAGCTACTTCGTTTAATTGTAATTTTTGTTTCGAGGGTCGTGCTGTTAACTATGAAGCACATAGCTTAGCTAGATTTGCTCTCTCTCAGGGTCCGGGTCGCCACGTCTGGTTTGGTCACCCCCATGACCCTACTTGTATCCCACAACATGTGGATTTTGGTGATGAATAAATTGTTTTCACCCCTAAAAAAACTATCCTTAATCACATATCTCCCTCTCTCTCTTACCTCTCTCCCTCTGCTCCTTCATAGGGAACGAACAGGAGTCAACCCCGCCGCCATGGCTGGCTTCAAGCTCCGCTGCCGGCCCTCCTCCACGTCCCCACCAAGTCCCACCACCGCCAAAAATCGTCAGATCCGGCCACCCCGATCTCCCGCGCGGCGGATCCACCTCGTCCTCGATCGGATCCCACCCCCTCCATGTCGTCAGTCGCCGTCCACCTGCCTCCTCTGTTCGCCAGTGCCCCGTCCACCGCCGCCGGCCAATCGTTCCATCCTTGGATTAAACTACTCGATCGCTAGTAAGCAGAATCGATCATAGCAAACTAGCCTAGCTCGCTCGCACACCCGCGATCCATTCTGCTTTCCCCCTCCAGATCAGGTGCATGACCACGCGCGCCCAGGTGGCCACCCGCGAGACCTAGCTAGGCAGGGAGGGAGGGAGCGATGGATCAGGGAGAGGAGGACGAGGACTGGATGATGGAGCCAGCGGCGGGGAAGAAGGGCGGGGGTGATGATCGACAGGAAGAAGCGCTTCAGCGAGGAGCAGATCAAGTCGCTCCTCCTCGACCCCTCCGCTCCTGGCACCACCTCTGCAACTATGACTCCACCGTGCTCTGCGACCTCCCCGCCGTCCTCTCCCTCCCCGGCCGCATCCCTCCTGCGCCGGTCGTCGGCAACAGCGGCATCCTCCTCCGCCACGCCCACGGCGCGCTCATCGACTCCCACCACGCCGTGTTCCACCTCAACAACGTCCGTATTGTCGGCTACACCACGCACGTCGTTGTGCCATCCTTGTGCCCGGCCTCGTTGACGGCGACGGCGGGGCCTGCCGTAGTTGTTTCGTCTGCGGCCGCCGAAGCAGGTGTGCGTTCTACTGTAATCTCTCTGTTCAAGTGTAGTTGTTAACTCCTAGTTACCATGCATGCAGGCAACCAAACACCGGGTGAAAATTGCTTTAATAATGCAGAGACCTCATATGCAGGCAACCAAACTACCTGACAATGTCATTTTTTTGCCTTGTTTTTTCCTAACCAGGCCCTGCTCAGTCTGGCTCGTTTTCCTCCTCTCAACCTCAACCAGGCCCTGCTCAGAAAGTAACCAAACGCGCCCTTAGCACGCGCAAAGCACCCGCCTCTGCATCTCGCGCGCCGCCGCATGATTTTGGCCGCCACCACCTCCGCCCTTCCTCCTCCCGGCCCCGGCCCTGCCGTTGTTCCCTTGAGCTATCTGCTCCAGACGGCCGCGAGCGCCCTGCCGGCTAGCCGATTTAAGCTCCGCCGCCGCGCCGCCATCCGGAGCGATTTCGGCCGTGAGCTGCCTTCGGCCGTCTGTAATGGAGCTCCTCGCCCCACAACAGGCCGCCGACGAGGACTAGTAGCTGCCAGACAACTGCTGCTGCTTCGCGACGTCGCCACCGAGCCACGCCGCTTTGCTGCGTCGGCCATCCTGGACGGCGCGGCGACTTTTTTTTTGCCAAGAACTTCACCTGCCGGCAGCTATGAGGCCATTCCCGGCGTCCACGCGGTTGATTTCTCCCGGCATGGCTACCACATAGTCTCCGACGTGCCGCCTGCCGGTGTGCTCCTCCTCGCACTCTAGGTGTTTGATGAATCATGTGCAAGGTATTGTTTTTGCCTTCTTTCATTTTGTTGTGAACAAATGAGTAGATGGTAATTCAAACTATTGCATTGTAGATGAGTTCATGTGATTCGTGTCTTCATGGAATGGTTCCTTGTCCGAAGAGGAATATGACATGATCGAAGAGGAAGACGTTGCTTTGATCTTGATGATGCACAAGAACAAGAAGCTGAGGCATGGTGGTTCCGTTTACGTATGTGAGGTGATTCAGAGGGATAAGCAAGAGGCGCACGCTAGATTGATGCGCCTCTACTTTGGTCCATCTCCAACATATCCAGAGCGATACTTTTGCCACCAGTTTAGGACGTCTTCGAATTTGTTCCATCACATTGCCAACTGTGTGAAGCAACATGATCGACACTTCGAGCAGAGGAGGAATTGCGCAGACAATTTTGGACATAGCACCATCCAGAAGGTGACAACCACATTGCGCATGATGGCATATGGTGTTCCGGTTGATTTCATTGATGAAAACTTGGCAATAAGAGAGCACTTCATCTTTTATGTTAAGCGATTTGCAAAGGCGTGGTTGAGATGTTCGGGCCAAAGTATTTGAGAGAGGGCTTTTGGGATTTTGCAAGTCCAATTTGCTATTGTGCGAGGACCGACTAGGTTTTGGGATCAAGAGATCCTTTGATACATCATCATGGCATGCATGCACAACATGATCACAAAGAATGAGAGCGGGAAAGATTTGGATGACACCTTCTATGAGCTCATGGGAAACCCATGCAACCACGTAGAAGGGAGGACCGAATCCGATGCTTTGTTGAGGCATACCATGACATTTCAGATGCCGATACGCACGTAGATCTTTAAAAAGATATCATGGGGGAGTGGTGGAAGTGGCATGGGGAATAACGTCCCTAGTTTCATCTTCTCATGCGATCAACAATTTGTGTGATGTGTGATGAACAAATTGTGTAACAATTTGATGTTATGGATTGATGAACAATTTATGCGATGTGTGATGAACAATTTGTTTGTGATTCATTTGAGATGAGTTTGGTATGAATATATTCAATATATATGCAGTCGTTGTGCCCAATATAGGGCATTTGTTGGAGCAAAATGGTGCCCTATTTTGCATCATCTGCTAGAGCAAAAATATTTTAGGTGATACAAAATATACTTTTTGGTGATTCAAAACTACTTTTTGTATGCCCAAGATGCATCACGTGTTGGAGATGCTCTTAGAAATACAAGTAAAGTTCGGAGGTTGTACTAGCCCCTTCTTTTTTCTATCTAGAAAAAAGAGTAAGGTATTCCATAAATATACGCAGTTGCTCAAGAATTCATTATATATTCTTAATCAACAATTTCTTATGTAGAGAGGATGACCCTCACAAATTGCAAATACTAATTTGCTAAGAATCAATCAAATTGAAGCCATAGTGTCATCATTGGCTGGAATCAAAATATTCATAAGATCCGGGTCACAATTTGTATCGACTAAAGAAATAGTACCAATCCCCACAATAACATATCCCTGAAGAGTATATAGTCTTTTTGCTGATCAATGACTATCACAATGTCTGACAATCTCGTCATATATTTCATCCCGCCGAGATACCTTTGCAGGATAGATATTTTTTTCTTCAAGATTGCCACATCTCTTTTTGGGAGATAATGGAATTTTTCTATTTTTTCTTCTGCTCTTAAGTCTCTAACTGGGAAAATCTAGTTTTCATAATCACCATTTCTTTAACATACCATTGAACCACTTTTGATTAACATAATCATAACGAGCCCTTATTGCAGCTCCAATCAACAGGACGATTGGCGTGTTAGCTAAATCATGCGATTCATAATCAGACTCATGGAATTCATGCTTGATCCCCCGCGTCGAGAATACTAAAAGTAAAATGCTTGGAGAGGCCCCTGCATTGTCTACCTATGGCGACAGGGGTGGCGACTATAGCCGCCGCCAGATCCCCTGTCCCCGCCCTCCCCTCGCCTCCATGGGCCAGCCCCACACGGGGCAAAGCCCCGGGCAATGTCAGGCGATGGCGGGGCGGTCCTCCCTCTCCTCTCCCCCCTGTCCCCGTGCTAACCCAAGTAGTCATCACTACGTTCCTCGACCGCCGGAGGTGGGCAGTCAGATAGTGGGGTTGTGGCCGGTCTCGTGCGCGTGTGGCTTGGATTTCCGTGCCCAAAGCATGGCCTCTCCCAATATTGGCATGTCGCCACCAGGGGCCTCGCCGTTGCCGCTCTAGGGGGGTCACGACCAGCTAGGCATGTGGCCTCGCCTCGCCATGGACCGCTGGCCTGCCGACAAAGAGATTGTCCCTGCCTAGATCCAGGGTTTTGGCAGGCTGCGCAATTGGCTCTCCGGCGAGAAGTGCTGCAACGGTGTTGGTTGCATTCCTTGGTCATGTGGATGGAGAGGTGTGCAGTTGAAAGTACAATCATGAACTTAACATGATTTGGTGTTGACGAAACACACTTGTATGGACTAATATGGTTTGCAAGTGTACCTCAGGTATTAGTGCCATATGAATTTGTTGATGAAGATGCACCCCCCAATTATAAGGGTAAAGTTGTGGATCCTCGAAGGCTTAGAGGGTAGCCTTTTTAGTTAATGAATTGAGTTAATAGGACCCCCACGCTATTAAGAGGGGATATACCAAGGTGAACGATTGAGCTCATTCGACACTCTGAAACACCATACACAAGATCACCAAAAAGTTAGCCTCGAAAAGCTTGTGAAGGTTTAGAGGTTGCCTCAAGGTCTACCACTAGTGGTTGAGAATCGCCTTCGTGGTGATATCTCAAGATGAATAGGGTGAGCCTTTATGGTGTTGGTGTGTCTTCATGGTAACACCATCCCTCCAACATTGACTAGTTTTCCACCAAGGAAGTGAACACTAGGATACATCCTCGTCTCCGCCTCTTCGTTTATTTCTAACCCTAGCTACCTACACGTGCTTTACTTTGGTCACTTGATCTTGGATTCATCATATTGTATTGTGTATCTCACCATATCAATTGTTTAGTCACATCTTTATATTCCACATAGCTTAAACTTGCTAATAATCAAGTAAAATTTGTAACTAGACCTATTCGCCCCCTCTAGGTCCATCTCGATCCTTTCAGCAACAGCGGGTGATCATGGCAATGCAGGTGTCTTGGAAAATGACCCTTCCCTGATCTGGATCTGGAGCTCCCATTCGTTTTAGTTGGTCCCCTTTGGAGGCCATTGTGGCTTGGGTCCCTTTTGGCGAGGTGTGTGGGAGGTGTCGAGCAAAAGCTCCACACCTTGGCTGTAGGGGAATGATACATCTCAAACGTATCTATAATTTTTGATTGTTAAATGCTATTATTATCATTCTTACATACTTTGGCCATTATTTTATATTATTTTTCTGGACTAACATATTAATCCAGTGCCTAGTGCCAGTTGCTGTTTTCTGCTTGTTTTTGGTTTATAGACAATAGATACCTACGAAGGTCCAAACACGATGAAACTTTTTGACGATTTTTTCTGGAACAAAAGAGACCCTAGAAGCTTTGGGAGGTGACCAGAAGATGGACTAGGGGGGCACAAACCCAGGGGGTAGGGCGCGCCACCCTGGCTTGTGGGCCCCCTCCTGCTCCGTTTGCCCCAATCTCTGGCCTATAAATTCACATATATTTCAAAACCCTCGGAGCGAGACCCAAAACCATTTTATCACCGCTGCAAGCCTTTGTTCCGAAGCGATCTCATCTGGAGCCCTATTCCGGCACTCCGCCGGAGGGGGAAACCATCCATGGAGGCCTCTTGATCTTCCTTGCTGCCTCCATGGTGATGTGTGAGTAGTTCATCCTCGGGTATGTACAAGTAGCTATGTGTTTGATCTCTCTCTCTCATGTTCTTGATGAATTCGATCTTAATTGTATCATGAGCTTTATTAATAAAATTGGATCATATGATATTCACCTCCCTCTCTTATTTTCGTGGTGAATTGAGTCTTGCTCTTTAAAGTTTCTTTATGTTGGATTGAATACTTTGGATTTCAGATCACTTGATGCATGTCTAGTAATTAACTTGCGGATACCCGTGGTGACATTGGGGTAATCTAGGCATACAGGTTGAACGATACGTATCATATGGTGTTGTCATAGTACGATCTCTAGGGCTATTCGTGACACTTTGGGGGTGGTTCAATAGATTGATTGGAAACACAACTTTGAGGTGGTTTGCTGCCTACGCAATTTCATCCTACTTTCTTTGATAGAATAGAAACTTTGGAGTGATTCTTTGCTGCACTTTGAGGGATTATTGATACGTCTCCAACGTATCTATAATTTTTTATTTTTTCATGCTATTATATTACCAATCTTATATGCTTTATACATCATTTTATGTCATTTTTGGGAACTAACCTATTAACCCGGTGCCAAGTGCCAGTTGCTATTTTCTGCTTGTTTTTGGTTTTACAAAAAATCCCTACCAAACGGAGTCCAAATGCTACAAAAATTTTTGGCGTTTTTTTCTGGACCAGGAGGGACCCTAGAAGCTTCGGGGGAGGACCACAAGCCAGACGAGGAGACAACAAGACAACAGGGCGCGCCCTGATGTATTGTGGGCCCCTCATGGCTCCGTCTGACCTAATTACACCGCTATAAATTCCCAAATATTGCAAAACCCCCAGGGCGAGACCCGAAACAATTATCCCGTTGCCGCAAGCCTCTGTTCTTCCGCGATCCTATCTGGAGGCCTCCGTCGGTACTCTGCTGGAGGGGGAATCGATCACGGAGGGCTTCTACATCAACCTTGCTGCACCTCCGATGATGTGTGAGTAGTTCCCACAGGACCTGCGGGTCCATAGTGATTAGCTAGATGGATTTCTCTCTCTCTCTCTCTCTCTCTCTCTCTCTCTCTCTCTCTTTGATCTTCAATACAATGTTCTCCTCGGAGTTCTATTCGATGTAATCTTCTTTTGCGGTGTGTTTGTTGGGATCCGATGAATTGTGGGTTTATGATCAGATTGTTCATTGAAAGTAATTGAGTTATATTCTGAACTTTATTATGTGTGATTGTTATAGCTATGTAATGCTTTCCGATCTATGAGTTTTCTTTGGCCAAGTTGATGATTAGATCTTCAGTGGAAGTGGTGCATAGTAGTAGGTTCAATCTTGCGGTGTCCTCACTCTGTGACAGGAGGAGTAGCGAGGCACATATTTGTATTGTTGCTACTAAGGGTAAAACGACGGGGTTCGATCATATTGATTGGTCTTATTTTGTCTACATTATGTCATCATGCTTCAAGCATTACTATGTTTGTTATGAACTTAAAACCTTAAGATGCATGCTGGATAGCGGTCGAGGGGGTGGAGTAATAGTAGTAGATGCAGAATCGTTTTGGTCTACTTGTCACGGACGTAATGCCTATGTACCGATCATGCCATGAATAACATCATAACTATGCGCTTTTCTATCAATTGCCCAACAGTAATTTGTTTACCCACCGTGTGCTATGTTCTTGAGAGAGGTGCCTCTAGTGAAAGCTATGGCCCTCGGGCCCATTCACCATATTTACTAAAACCCTAAAAAGCCTATTGCAATTTATTTCTTTTGCAATTTATATATCTACCATTATCAAAATTAATCATTGCAATTAACGAGTACAAGGGGATTGACAACCCTCTTGCCCGCGTTGGGTGCAAGTATTTTGTTTGTGTGTGTAGGTACTGTCGACCTTTGTCTGTGTGAACCTCCTATTGGTTCGATAACCTTGGTTCTCTACTGAGAGAAATACTATCCGCTACTATATTGCTTCACCCTTCCTCTTCAAGGAAAATCCCAACGCAGCTCACAAGTAGCAGAAAGAATTTCTAGCGCCGTTGCCGGGGAGACTTCACCAAACAAAGCAAGGTCCCTTCACACACATTATCATTTACTTGTTCTACTTATTACTTGCTTTTATTAGCCTCGTTAAAAAATAAAAAATACCAAAAATATCTTGTGTGCTTTATTTGCTCGTTGCTATGGCTAGTTCTCCACCGGAAGTTCCCCTTCCTCCTTACCTTAGTGAGAGTTCTGAAATCTTAAACTTTAAACAGTTGACTGATGAATCCTTAAAAGAAGCTTGGGATAGGCTGCTAGAGATGCAAGCAAGGGCTAATCCCAAATGCCATATTAAATTATTACTTAGAAGTTTTTATGCCGGTTTATCTCTCCATCATAGACATGTTTTGGATTTAATATTTGAGAAATATTTCATAGGGAGTAATGCTTTTGACACTTATGAAAGGATGAGAAGTATGCTAGGACAACCAAAAATAGAAACCATCGAACCTACCATCCTAGTGAGTTATCGTCAAACTGAATTACTTAAAGAAACTAAAGCTAGTATGGAGGCTCATCTTAAAGGACTATATAATCTTTCCACTAACGTGAACGGTAACATAGTATTACAAAACAAGACATATGATGCTTTGGAACAAAAGGTTGATATATTTGGCATCCTGAAAACTGAGATAGAAGCTCTTAACGGAAAACTTGATCACTTGATTCATTTAATCAATGAGGGTAAAGAGAGTAAGTTGGGAAAGAGAAAGATTGGTCATAACACTGAACTATTAGGGAAATAGATGGTTAACCATGCTTCCATGGATGATAACACTTGAAACTACACATTATGCCTAGCTAGGGCATTAAAGAATAGCGCTTGTTGGGAGGCAACCCAATATTTATCTATATGCTTTATTTTAATTTTCTTGAGTAACATGATTATTTATACTGTAATTATTGTGTTTTTATATTTTAATTAGTGTTTGTGCCAAGTAAAGCCTTTGGGATGATTTAACTGATAATAAAGTTGAATCTGTGCAAAAACAGAAAGTTTTGCGCCCAGTGCTGTAATTTAAATTCTGTACTGGAATGTAGGAAAAATCTGAATTTTTTACAAAATATTGGATTACAATTTTTTTACGTTTTCCTAATTTTTCATAATTTTTGGAGTTACAGAAGTATGGAAAATATTCTGTCATTACGTGCTAATCTGTTTTGGACAGATTCTGTTTTTATTGCATAGTGTGCTTATTTTGAAGATGCTATGGATTATATCGGGGGGTATAAGTCATGGAGAAGTTAGAATATAGTAGATATTATGCAATAAAAAATATGAATCTATTTATAACAGTACCTAAAGTGGATGATTGATTTATTATACTAACGGATCTCACGAAGTTTCTGTTGAGTTTTGTGTGCTGAAGTTTTCAAGTTTTGGGTGAGATCACGATGGATGAAGGAATAAGGAGCGGCAAGACCCTAAGCTTGGGGATTCCCAAGGCACCCCAAGGTAATATTCAAGGAATACCCAAGCGTCTAAGCTTGGGGATGCCCCGGATGGCATCCCCTCTTTCGTCCACAGTTCATCGGTATGTTACTTGGAGCTATATTTTTATTCATCACATGATATGAGTTTTACTTGGAGAGTCTTGTGCTATAGTTTTATTTTGTTTGCTTGTTATTTTGCCACAATCATTGTTTGTTGGACACACCTTTTGAGAGAGACACTCATTCGTCATGATTTGTTAGAATAATCTTTGTGCTTCGCCTATATCTTTTGAGTTATGCAGTTGCTCATGTGCTTCACTTATATCTTTAGAGCACGGTGGCGGTTATATTTTATAGAAATAATTTGCACTCTCACGCTTCACTTATATCTTTTTGAGAGTCTTTTAATAGGAAGTGATAATTTTCACGGGTTATATGACTAGTCCAAAAATGATAGGTATACAAGAGTGGTATAATAAAAACTTTCATGTAGATCACTGAATATGAAACGTGTGATTTAATTATATTGATGTAGTAATATGAAAGAGTATTAGTTCATAATCATTGGTTAGCAAAAATATTGATATTAAATCTTGTTATGTATTACTCATTTAAGTGTCTGTCATGGCATGACGGGGATGTTGGAGCATATTTATTCCTCTTTGAAATCCTTTGTGTTGTTCGAATCGGGAGCGCGCGATGGTTAACTCCTACCAACCTCCTTCCTAGGGGCATGCGAGTAGTACTTTGCTTCGAGGGATAATAAAACTTTTACAATAAGTATATGAATTCTTTATGACTAATGTGAGTTAATGGACTAATATAGCACTCCCACCTATCCATAATTTGCTAGCCTCTTCGGTACCGTGCATTGCCCGTTGTCACCACGAGAGTTGGTGCAAACTTCGCCGGTGCATCCAAATCCCGTGATATGACACGCTCTATCACACACAAGCCTCATATATCCTTCCTCAAAACAGCCACCATACCTACCTATCATGGCATTTCCATAGCCATTCCGAGATATATTGCCATGCAACTTCCACCGTTACTATTCACATGACTTGTGTGTTCATCGTCATATTGCTTTGCATGATCATATAGAGCTGACATGATATTTGTGGCAAAGCCACCATTCATCATTGTTATACATGTTACGCTAGATCATTGCACATCCTGGTACACTGCCAGAGGCATTCATATAGAGTCATATTCTTTTTCAGTTTTATCGAGTTGTAAGTAAATAAAAGTGTGATGATCATCATTATTAGAGCATTATCCCAGTGAGGTAAAGAATGATGGAGACTGATGAGTCTTCGAAAAAGTGGGGATGAGGTTCATGATATTGTTCTTAAAAAAAATAAAAAGAAAAAAAGAGAAAAATGAGAGAAAAAGAGAGAAGGGGCAATGCTACTATCCTTTTACCACACTTGTGCTTCAAAGTAGCACCATGTTCTTCATATAGAGAGTCTCCTTGATTTGTCACTTTCATATACTAGTGGGAATTTTTACATTATAGAACTTGGCTTGTATATTCCGATGACGGGCTTCCTCAAATGCCCGAGGTCTTCATGAGCAAGCAAGTTGGATGCACACCCACTTAGTTTCCATAGCGAGCTTTCATACACTTATAGCTTTAGTGCATCCGTTGCATGGCAATCCCTACTCCTCACATTGACATTGATTGTAAGGCCTCTGCATTGCCTAACGATTAGCCGCGTTGATCTGAGACTTTCTTCATTTTTGTCTTCCCTTATAAACCTCTACCAACATATTCTATTCCACCCGTAGTGCTAAGTCCATGCCTCACGCTCATATATTGAGTAAAGTTGAAAATGCTGAAGCGAGAAAAGGTACGATACAATTGCTTGATTTGGCACCGGGGTGCTCATGATTTTTACTTATGTTAGGAAGAGGTAGTCATGCCATGCTTACATAATTCAATGAGTAGGGATAACATTCGTTAAGCATCGTATATTTTGAAAAGTAATGATTGTTTTCTAGTATTCATGGATATTGTTATGTTGATATCAATTACTTCATCGTTTTTCAATATTCATACCGTAAGAGATTACATGATAAGACATGTTAGGTAGCATTCAACATAAAAAATTCTGTTTTTATCATTTACCTAGACGAGCAGGAATTAAGCTTGGGGATGCTGATACGTCTCCAACGTATCTATAATTTTTGATTGTTTCATGCTATTATATTACCAATCTTATATGCTTTATACATCATTTTATATCATTTTTGGGAACTAACCTATTAACCCAGTGCCAAGTGATAGTTGTTGTTTTCTGCTTGTTTTTGGTTTTACAAAAAATCCCTACCAAACGGAGTCCAAACGCTACGAAACTTTTTGACGATTTTTTCTGGACCAGGAGGGACCCTAGAAGCTTCGGGGGAGGACCAGAAGCCAGACGAGGAGACGACAAGACAACAGGGCGTGCCCAGGGGCGGTAGCCGCGCCCTGATGTCTTGTGGGCCCCTCGTGGCTTCGTCTGACCTAATTCCACCGCTATAAATTCCCAAATATTGCAAAACCCATAAGGCGAGACCCGAAACAATTATTCCACCACCGCAAGCCTCTGTTCTTCCGTGATCCCATCTGGAGGCCTCCGCTGGTACTCTGCCAGAGGGGGAACCGATAACAGAGGGCTTCTACATCAACCTTGCCGCACCTCTGATGATGTGTGAGTAGTTCCCACAGGACCTACAGGTCCATAGTAATTAGCTAGATGGCTTTCTCTCTCTCTTTGATCTTCAATACAATGTTCTCCTCGGAGTTCTATTTGATGTAATCTTGTTTTGCGGTGTGTTTGTTGGGATCCATGAATTGTGGGTTTATGATCAGATTGTTCATTGAAAGTAATTGAGTTATATTCTGAACTTTATTATGTGTGATTGTTATAGCTATGTAATGCTTTCCGATCTATGAGTTTTCTTTGGCCAAGTTGATGATTAGATCTTCAATGGAAGTGGTGCATAGTAGTAGGTTCAATCTTGCGGTGTCCTCACTCTGTGATAGGAGGAGTAGCGAGGCACGTATTTGTATTGTTGCTACTAAGGGTAAAACGACAAAGTTCAATCATATTGATTGGTCTTATTTTGTCTACATTATGTCATCATGCTTCAAGCATTACTCTGTTTGTTATGAACTTAATACCTTAAGATGCATGCTGGATAGCGGTCGAGGGGTGGAGTAATAGTAGTAGATGCATAATCGTTTTGGTCTACTTGTCATGGACATAATGCCTATGTACTGATCATGCCACGAATAACATCATAACTATGCGCTTTTCTATCAATTGCCCAACAGTAATTTATTTACCCACTGTGTGCTATGTTCTTGAGAGAGATGCCTCTAGTGTAAGCTATGGCCCCCGGGCCCATTCGCCATATTTACTAAAACCCTAAAAAGCCTGCTGCATTATTTCTTTTTATTTTCTTTTGCAATTTATATATCTACCATAATCAGAATTAATCCTTTCAATAACGAGTACAAGGGGATTGACAACCCTCTTGCCCGCGTTGGGTGCAAGTATTTTGTTTGTGTGTGTAGGTACTGTCGATCTTTGTCTGTGTGAATCTCCTATTGGTTCGATAACCTTAGTTCTCTACTGAGGGAAATACTATCTACTACTATATTGCTTCACCCTTCCTCTTCGGGGAAAATCCCAACGCAGCTCACAAGTAGCAATTATCATGTGGTTTAATTATGTTAATGATGTTGAGAGGTTGCACTAGTGAAAGTATGAACCCTAGGCCTTGTTTCCAAGCATTAAGACACCGTTTTGCTCACTTTTGTTACTTGCTACCTTGCTGTTTTTATTTGTTTAGAATATAAAAAGCTATTTCTACCATCCATATTACACATCTATCATCACCTCTTCGCTGAACTAGTGCATCTATACAACTGACAATCGTATTGGGTGTGTCGGGGACACAAGAGATTATTTGTATTTGATTGCAGGGTTGTTTGAGAGAGAACCACCTTCATCCTACACCTCTCGCGGATTGATAAACTTTAGGTCATCCACTTGAGGAAAATTTGCTACTGTCCTACAAAACTCTGCGCTTGGAGGCCCAACAAAGTCTACAAGAATAAAGTTGCGTAGTAGACATCAAGCTATTTCTAGTGCCGTTGCCGGGAGGTGAGTACTTGAAGGTATCTCTTTAGATCTTGAAATTGAATCTTTTAGTTTCTTGTTTTATCACTAGTTTGGTTTATAAAATAAAACTACAAAAAAATAGAAGTGAAGTTGTGTCAATTTCTTCATCTTTATAAAGTTTTCCTGAAAATATGGAATCCGATAATTGCTATGAAATGTTAAAAGAAGAATTTAACACAATGCTTGGTGTGATTTCTTTGAATGTTAAGCATGATTGCAATGATATTAGTATGAATTCTTTGAATATCCATAATGCTAATGATATGCAAAGCCTTAAGCTTGGGGATTTTATGTTTGATGAAAACGATCTTTTTAGTCCCCCTACTTTTGATGAGAAAATTTATTATGACGAGTACATGCCTCCTATTTATGATGATTGCAATGTTGATGAAAGTGGATTTGGAGAGGTCATGACTTTATTTAGTGATGAATCCACTATTTTGGGGGAGGTTTCAATTGATTATGATGAGAACAAAGTTGCTACTTATGATGATTATTGTGATGATACTTATGCTATAAATAGTAGTCATAATTATTCTTGTGAAAATTGTCATAATTCTTCTAATGAACATTACTCTTTTAATATGAAATTAATTTCTAGTGTTCAAGTTTTATATGATACTCCCACTATTATGAATGAGAAGAAATTTGCTTATGTGGAGATTAATAAAAAAATTTATGCTTGTGGATCATGAAAAGAATGTTTTGTGTGATAGCTATATTGTTGAAATTGTTCATGATGCTACTAAAAATTATTATGAGAGAAGAAGATATGCTTATATATATTTCAACAATATCAAGTTTCCTCCCAATGTGTTGAAAAATTTGAAGTTACACTTGTTTTGCCTTCCTAGGCTAGTTGATTCTTGCTTCAATAAATTGTTTGCTTGTAAACTTCCTATGCATAGGAAGTGAGTTAGGCTTAAATGTGTTTGCTATATGATTCATGATGATCCCTTTATGTTTCAATTCCTACTTCTATGTGAGCATCATTAAAATAATCATGCCTAGCTAAAAGGCATTAAAGAAAATCGCTTTTTGGGAGGCAACCCAATATTTTCTGTTCTTGTGTGTCTACATGATTAATGCTACTGTAGTAATGATGTTTTGTATCTTTTATTTCAATAAAGTGTCAAGTTTAGCCTTTGCCATGCTCAGTTTGCAAGTTTATGAGTTGCTGTTTGAAAACAGAAAGTTTTCTGTAATGTACCTAATATTCCTGAATAGTCCGAACATAAATTCTTCAAATTTTTACACAGTAAACATACATGATTTCTATGTTACGTGATAATTTTTCAGAATTTTTAGAGTTGCAGAATTATGATCATAAAATACATCTTTACGTACTATTCTGTTTTTGACAAATTCTGTGTTGATTTCATAGTTTGCTTGTTTTGGACTTTCCATGGCTTATATTGGGGGATATAAACTGTGGAAATGATATAATATATTAGACATCATTTGGGAATAATTATGAATCTTGCCTTGACAGTACATGAGTGAATGATTTATTTTTATACTAACCCATCTCACGAGTTCCGTTAAGTTTTGTGTGAATGAAGTTTTCAGGTTTTGGGTGAGATGACGATGGAAGGAGAATAAGGAGCGGCAACACCCTAAGCTTGGGGATGCCCAAGGCTCCCCAATGTAATATCTAAGGAATACTCAAGCATCTAAGCTTGGGGATGCCCCGGATGGCATCCCCTCTTTCGTCTTCAAATCTATCGGTAATCCTACTTGGAGCTATATTTTTATTCTTCACATGATATGTGTTTTGCTTGGAGCGTCTTTTGTTTTTGTTTGGTTTGTTTGCTTGTTTGCACAATCATTGTTTCCTGATCACACCTATTCAGAGAGACACACATTCATCTTATATTTATAGAATGCTCATTTGTTCTTCACTTATGTCTTTTTGAGTTGAGGGAATTGCTCTTGTACTTCACTTATTTGTTTGATCACGGTGATATGTTTTTGTAGAAAAGATTAGAACTATCTTGCTTCACTTATATATTTTTAGAGAGTTGAATAGTAATTGGTAATTTGCATGAATTATGAGTTGGTCCAAAGATAATGGGTATGTAGTAGTGGTATAATAAAATATTGCATGAACTTGTAGATCAATTGAACTTTTATATTTAGCGTTCTTTGCAATAATTTTGAGATAACATAGTAGGTAATTAATTTATGTATAAGCTAAAACACTTGCGCAAAGTAGTGTAAAAATGTAATAAGGTCATACACGTTAGTACTCGGTCGATTAAGTGAAGCTTATCATGAAAGGTCTAAATTGAAGAGCGATGTAAGTAGCACTCTCACGTATCATGGGTCGGAGATGCGCAACGGGCTTCGGCTTCGCCAAACATTTTCCATAGGAATAGCCAGTCTCATGGTTACCCATTGTAATCTATGAAGTATTAGGGATTTGTTTTGATTATGAGTTGAGGTCTTTACAACACTTCCACCTATCCATATTTTGCTAGCCTCTTCGGTACCGTGCATTGCCCACTCTCACCTTGAGATTTGGCGCATACTTCGCCGGTGCATCCAAACCCCGTGAGATGATATGCTCTCTCACACACAAGCCTCATTATATCTTCCTCAAAATAGCCACCATAGCTACCAATTATGGCATTTCCATAGCCATTCCGAGATATATTGCCATGCAACTTCCATTGTTACTATTCACATGGCTTGAGCATTCATTGTCATTTTGCTTTGCATGTTCATATAGAGCTGAAATGATATTTGTGGCAAGGCCTAGTTTCGAGTTGTAAGTAAATAGAAG
Source organism: Elymus sibiricus (assembly GCA_039707655.1). NCBI lineage: Eukaryota > Viridiplantae > Streptophyta > Magnoliopsida > Poales > Poaceae > Elymus > Elymus sibiricus. The sequence continues at coordinate 190,910,183 of CM077676.1, read as the reverse complement.
TGTGATGATCATCATTATTAGAGTGTGTCTCTACCTATGAGGATATGAATTGGAAGAGACCCATGATTCCTCGAAAAAGAGGGGAGAAGGTTCATGACTCCAATTAAAAAAATAAGAAAAGAAAAAAAATGATAGAAAAGGAAAGAGGGGACACACTACTATCCTTTTTCCACACTTGTGCTTACCAGTAGCACCATGTGTCGGTGCTAAATCCGGCATATCCTGAGGTAGGGGTCCTAAGCTAGGCGTCTTGGAATGATGGTCACATGGACACAGGATTTTACCCAGGTTCGGGCTCTCTCGAAGAGATAATACCCTACGTCCTGCTTTTGATTGTATTAATATGGGGGATAGTACAGAGTACAGGTATCTACCACGAGATTATTGTGTAAGATTCTAATGAATATGAGATGATCTATTGACTAGCCTAGCCTTGGTTTATATAATGTACCGGAGGCCTAGGATTACAGGAGTCCTCGTCTTGTGCGCCAAGTCTTGTGGAATCTCCCTTGTATGCGTCATGGGCCTCTCCAAGTGTCCCATTAATGAACCGCCACGGGGGTCCTCGGCCCGGCCCTCCTGGCCGGGAGACTACATGGTGAGTACCCCGTAATCCTGGACACCATCAGTAGACCCTGAACCGGTCTTCAAGTTGGGGACGCTCCTCGGTTCTTCCAAACTGTTCTTCGTCTTCGGTCGTCGGTCTTGAAAGTTGGTTCAACAAATATTCTTATCTCCGATCTTAAGGATCACCGAGATGTATCCGAAGAGTTCACATGTCAGACATCCGAGGAGCTCCTTTAAGTTCTCGGCCTTTACAATGCCTTGTTATTTTCATGCCACACCTCGGGTTTGAAGTTTTTCCTGAGCGGCGGTGTCCTCTTGCAGTCGAGCTCCAACGCCGGACTGCATCTGAGGTTTCTTCTTGCAGCCGAGCTCCAACGCCAGACAACATCCAAGGTGTCATAGATCACCTCGATCTTGAAAATGTTGAAGTAGTTTAGCCGAGGTTCATGCCGGAAACTTCTTCTGTGTTGCCAGCCGCAAGTAGCCAAGCTTTATGCCAGACTGCTTCCGAGGTGGTGCACCACCTCGGCTTTGGGCTGATTTTTTTGCAGAATTTTTTCTGATTGGTGCAATTTATTCTCTGCCAAGATGTACACCCAGTAGCCCTCAAGGTGTGTGTAATGCACCTGAAGGACAAAATAAAACCGCTGATCCCAGTAGCCCCTGAGACTTAGGTCGATTCGTGAAATCAGTCTAAGGATCAAGTCCTTGCTCAGCAGCATACTTTAGGAACGGAAACACGGTGTGCAATAGCTCCTGAGACTCAGGTTGGGTGCGGCCGACCAACCTAGGGATCGTAATCTCCTCGGAAACCATTTTGCACTTTGAATTTTCTGCATTGAATCATTAATGCAGTAGCCCCCGAGACTTGGGTTGGGCCACATGGCTGACCCTAGGATCGTATCTATTCAGGAATTAGTTCAACCATCATGTGCGTTTTGCCAACGCCGAGGTGCAGCTCGGCAGGGAAGATGCCGATTTGCGGGTCGGAAAAGATTTCCCAAGCAGAACCATCACGCAGGACACCTTGACCAAGAGGATGTCCTGCCACCTGAAAGAAAAACATAAAATAGGTTAAAGGTGTCATAAGCTCGGAAAACCAAAAAACTTACGTAAAAACTTTACGTCTAAATTAAATCAAGTTTTTTGGTGTCAATCCGAAATTGGTCTTAAAATTTAATGTTCTGCTTCTGTCGTGCTTTAACATGACACATCAGATCTCTAGACTTCAAGTGGGTCAGCCTTCGGCTTCAACCTCCTTTTCCCGAAGGCGGAGTGCTTCTCAGGTCAGTTTAGTGAACTAAACTCGAGTGGCTTTAGAGAGAAACCAGGCTATCCAGCTATTTGACCATACGCCCGAGTCGAAAAAGGAGTGGTAGAAAAAGGAGTGGAGATACTTAAAAATGGCACATATAAATCTATGAGCCCCAGTTAACTTGGGTAAAGGAAGTTATTTTTTAACAAACGGCGTTTTTAACAAACAGCTTTTTTGTTTAACAAAAATATAATGCTTGGTTGAACCGATCAAAAATTAAAAAACTGAAAAAAATTGAGCATGAAAGCGACTTAGCTGGTTAATGTGCTCGGTGTTGATGGCGCGGTCTGGGCTTGCGGCGGAACAAGGACGCCCATAGAACTTTGACAGATTCGACATGGTGCATAGTCCTCGGCTTAACCGTGGTCCCAACCCCCAAGCCCGTCCCGAGGTGACCCAACGAGGAGCTCGGCTTGACGAAGTGGCGACGCAGCATGGGCGATGTGGCGAAGTGAAGCCCCCGGTCCAGCTATCGTGACGAAGTTGGTCGGCGAGGTGATGATGAAGCGGTGGCGAAGCCCCCAGAGTAGGTTGATGAAGCGATGGCGAAGCCCCCGGTCCAGCTGAGGTAACGGAGTAGGTCCGCAAGGTGATGTCAGAGCCACCACAGCAGTCGACGTGTCGAAGTAGGTTGGCGAGGTGGACATCGGCTTGATGAGGCGACGACGAGACGATGCCGATGCAGATCAGAATTTGTGACACGGTCGATGCTGGCTTGAAAAATTAACGGCGCGGCGATGTCGGCGTGACCGACCCACGCACTCCTCGAGGCGATGATGTTGTCTTGGTGATGATTTGGCCTTCGCGATGCCGAACTCTTGGTCGGCTCGCCAGGGTGATGATCCGATGTGGTTGACGTCGGCTCGATGAAGCGATGACCCGTCAAGCACAGCTTGGTATCCGTGGAGCAAGAAGGTCGGCCAGTTTAACACCGGCGTGATGGTGAAGAGCACCTTGCAAAAAGGCTCAAAATTTTTGGCACATGTTTGAGATCAAAACACAATACACTATAAAAAAGTTCCTTCAAAAAGGATGTTTGATAACCTGTGCATAAAAAAAGATGAACTCGGGTTGGAATCGTTTTCGCGCAGAGAACAGATCCAAAAATTGATGCACTCTTAGGATGTTTGCCGGAGTTTGAACGGTCAGATCGAGCTGAAATTTTGAGGAGTTGTCCATATGGGAACTGCGTAGCCGATGAATGGTTGGATCTTCCAAAGGATGTTCGAGATGGCTGATGGACTCCTCGCCCTAAACTCGTCCAGATTTTCGTCCAGATTCAATAGGGCTCCGATATATCGGCGATTTGCCGGTGATTCCTCCGTCGAAACGCGATGAAAGTTTACAGGGTTGTTCTAGACTCAATTTCGCAATTCTTTTGAAGCAATCGTCAAAGCGATGCTCGAGGAGGTGGGGACGGCGAACACGAATCCGCTGTCCGGAAAAATTTGCACGGTCGCCCTAGGGCATTGTTGGCGTTGAGCCCCCGAGCTCCATGAATGGTTTTTTCTGTGACCTCGACTGAGATTGAAGTTGATGTTGATGAAGGCACCCGTACGATCTTAACAATCTGACATGGGGTGTAGTCCTCGGTCTAGCCGAGATGACCAGTCGAGCCGACGATGAATATGCCGACGTCAACGATGAAGCTCGGTTCCGACATGTAGATTGCGTCAGAGCAGATCTGAATTCCCATCGCATCGCAGCGATGACCAGCAGGGACCTGCATGGGCCACCAATGTCAGTGCTAAATCCGGCATATCTCGAGGTAGGGGACCAAAGCTAGGCATCTTGGAACAATGGTAATATGGACACAGGATTTCACCCAGGTTCAGGCTCTCTCAGAGAGATAATACCCTACGTCCTGCTTTTGATTGTATTGATATGGGGGATAGTATAGAGTACAGGTACCTACCATGAGATTGTTGTGGAAGATTCTAATGAATATGAGATGATCTATTGACTAGCCTAGCCTTAGTTTATATAATGTACCGGAGGCTTAGGATTACAGGAGTCCTCATCTTGTGCGCCAAGTCTTGTGTAATCTCCCTTGTATGCGTCATGGGCCTCTCCAAGTGGCCCATTAATGAACCGCCACGGGGGTCCTCGGCCTGGCCCTCCTGGCTGGGAGACGACATGGTGAGTACCCCCTAATTCAGGACACCATCACCATGTACTTCATATAGAGAGTTTTCATATACTTCATGATTATGCTAGTGGGATCTTTACATTATAGAACTTGGCTTGTATATTCCGATGACGAGCTTCCTCAAATGCTCGAGGTCTTCATGAGCAAGCAAGTTGGATGCACACCCACTTAGTTGCAATTTGGGAGAGCTTTCATACACTTATAGCTCTAGTGCATCCGTTGCATTGCAATCCTTACTCCTCACATTGACATCGATTGTAAGGCATCTCCATTGCCTAACGATCAAGTCTCGTTGATGTGAGACTATCTTATATTTTTGTCTTCTTTAAAATCCCCATCATCATTCTCTTTGCCATCCAAAGTGCAAGACCAAAAGCTTGTAGTCCTAACATTGAATGAAGTGCTAAGTAGTAGAAAAGGGCTCATCATGAATTTGGCTACTTGATCGACGGTCTGGGTTGTTGTTATGATAAGATGCTTGAGTTTGATAAAGCCTTGATCGATTGGGGGCATGTATATGACATTATGAGTATTAATTTGTATTACAAAGTAATAATGATTTTTTATGCACTTTGATGTTACTTGCTTATTATCAAATATAGATTATTACTTTGAATCATTTCTATCCTAAGTTCACACCACAATTGTTATATCTTTTGATCAAGAACATGCTAGGTAGCATTGAACATAAAACATTATCTTTGTTTATCATTTACCTACTCGAGGACGAGTAGAAATTAATCTTGGGGATGCTGATACGTTTCAAATGTATCTATAATTTTTTATTGTTAAATGCTATTATATTATCATTCTTACATACTTTGACCATCATTTTATATTATTTTTCTGGACTAACATATTAATCCAGTCAATGTTGAGGATATCGCTTATCGTTAGCGTTTCGGTCGGCTGGGGATTAGAGATTAATCAAAAATTGGCCAATTAATCAATTTTATCGATCAACTATTAATTAGGCATTTTTTTTGCAAATCCCATGTTCCCAGCACTAAAATATGCTATATTCAAGACAAAAACAATATTGGGCAGAAGTCTTATCTTGATTACTTGGATTTGAATCCTTGTACAATGACAAACAAAATAGGACAACAATACATATTACATAACAAGGTGCAAAAAACACAAATAAACCTAGTTCTTGCACACATAGTGCTAGGAATAGGCCCGATTTGTCGGTAGATTCCCAATAAATCGCTTGTCAGAGTGATAAATCGGCCCAAACGATAAATGGTGATGATATGGCATAATCTTATCGGTCACCCCCTCCCCCGAGTAGCGATAAATCACTGAATCAGACGATTTTTTGAACAGTGAATCCAGTGCCCAGTGCCAGTTGCAATTTTCTGCTTGTTTTTTGGTTTTATAGAAAATCGATACCTACCCGAAGGTCTAAACACGACGAAACTTTTTGACAATTTTTTCTAGAACAAAAGAGACCCTAGAAGCTTTTGGAGGTGACCAGAAGATGGACTAGGGGGGGCACAAGCCTAGGGGGCGCACCACCTTGGCTTGTGGGCCCCCTGCTGCTTCGTTTGCCCTAATCTCTGGCCTATAAATTCGCATGTATTCCAAAACGCATGGAGCGAGACCCGAAACAATTTTATCGCCGCCGCAAGCCTCTGTGCAGAAGCGATCTCATCTAGAGCCATATTCCAGCACTCTGCCGGAGGGGAAAACCATCCATGGAGGCCTCTCCATCATCCTTGCTGCCTCCATGGTGATGTGTGAGTAGTTCATCCTCGGGGCTGAGAGTATGTACTAGTAGCTATGTGTTTGATCTTTCTCTCTCATGGTCTTGATGGATTCGATCTTGATTTAATCATGAGCTTTATTAATAAAGTTGGATCATATGATGTTCACCTCCCTCTCTTATTTTCATGGTGAATTAAGTCTTGCTCTTTGAAGTTTCTTTATGTTGGATTGAATACTTTGGATTTGAGATCACTTGATGCATGTCTAGTAATTAACTTGTGAATACCCATGGTGACATTGGGGTAATCTAGGCATAAAGGTTGAACGATGCATATCATATGGTGTTGTCGTAGTATGATCTCTAGGGCAATCTGTGACACTTTGGGGGTGGTTCAATAGATTGATTGGAAACCCAACTTTGAGGTGGTTTGCTACCTACGTGATTTCATCCTACTTTCTGCTACTTGTAGTCTGCGTTGGTATTTCCCCGAAGAGGAGAGGATGATGCAGTACAGTAGAGATAAGTATTTCCCTCAGTTAAGAACCAAGGTTATCAATCCAGTAGGAGAACCAAGCAAAATTCCGTTAAGCGCACCTGCACACAAAAGAGCAAACACTTGCACCCAACGCAAATAAGAGGGTTGTCAATCCTCTTAGCGGTTATTTGCAAGGATTAAATCTTATAGAGATAAATAGATAAACTAAAATACTAATTAAAATAAAATAAAATAAATTGCAGCAAGGTATTTTTAGATTTTTATATATGATAAAGTAGACCCGGGGGCCATAGTTTTCACTAGAGGCTTCTCTCTCGAACACATAGCATACGGTGGGTTGACAAATTACGGTTGGGCAATTGATAGAAAGGCAAATAATTATGACAGATTAATGATCATGTGTATAGGCATCACGTTAGAGACAAGTAGACCGACTCCTGCCTGCATCTACTACTATTACTCCACCCATCGACCGCTATCCAGCATGCATCTAGGGTATTAAGTATGAAACAGAGTAACGCCTTGAGCAAGATGACATGATGTAGACAAAGTAAACTCAAACAATATGATTAAACCCCATCTTTTAATCCTTAATGGCAACAATACAAATACGTGTCATGTCCCCTTTTGTCACTGGGATTGAGCACCACAAGATTGAACCCATCACAAAGCACCTCTCCCATTGCAAGATAAATCAATCTAGTAGGCCAAACCAAATCGATAGACCAGAGAGAAATACAAAGCTATAATAATCATGCATAAAAGAGTTCAGAGAAGACTCAAATATTTCTCATGAATAATCTGATCATAAACTCACAATTCATCGGATCCCAACAAACACACCGCAAAAGAAGATTACATCGGATAGAACTCCAAGAACATCGAGGAGAACATGGTATTGAAGATCAAAGAGAGAGAAGAAGCCATCTAGCTACTAGCTATGGGCCCGTAGGTCTGTGGTAAACTATTCACACATCATCGGAAGGGCAGCAAGGTTGATGAAGAAGCCCTCCGTGATCGATTCCCCCTCCGGCAGATTACCGGAAAAGGCCTCTAGATGGGATCGCGGAAGAACAGAGGCTTGCGGCGGCAGAAAGGTTTTCTCTTCTGGCTCTCTATTGGTTTTGGAATATTTGGGAATTTATAGCATTGGAATTAGGTCAAGAGGTGTCACGAGGGGCCCACAAGCCTCGGGGGTGCGCCCTCCAGGCTTGCCGCCTCCTCGTGGCTCTTCTGGTCTTCTCCCGAAGCTTCCTGGGTCTCTTCTGGTCTAGAAAAAATTAATCCAAAGTTTTTTTCTCGTTTGGACACTTTTTGATAATGATTTTCTGAAAAGGCAAAAACAAGCAGCAAACAGCAACTGGCACTGGGCACTGGGTTAATAGGTTAGTCCCAAAAAATGATATATAATGGCATATAATTGCATATAAAACATCCATGATTGATACTATAATAGCATGGAATAATCAAAATTATAGATACGTTGGAGACGTATCAAGCATCCCCAAGCTTAATTCCTGCTCGTCCTCGAGTAGGTAAATGATAAAAACAGAATTTTTGATGTGGAATGCTACCTATCATGTTTCATCATGTAATCTCTCTTACGGTATGAATAATAAGATCCGAATGATTCAAAGCAATAGTCTATAATTTGATATAAAGACATCAATACTTAGGCATACTAATAAACAATCATGTCTTTCAAAATAAAAATGCTAAAGAACGTTATCCCTACAAAATCATATAATCCTGTCATGCTCCATCTTCTTAACACAAAGTATTTATCATGCACTACCCCGATGACAAGCCGAGCAATTGGTTCATACTTTTTAACGCGCTTCAGCTTTTTCAACCCCCACGCAATACATGAGCGCAAGCCATGGATATAGCACTATGGGTGGAATAGAGTGTGGTGGTAGAGATAAATAAGAGAAGTCAAAAATAAGAAGATAGTCTCACATCGACGAGGCTAATCAACGGGCTATGGAGATGCCCATCAATTGATGTCAATGCGAGGAGTAGGGATTGCCATGCAACGGATGCACTAAGAGCTATAAGTGTATGAAAGCTTAACATGAAAACTAAGTGGGTGTGCATCCAACTTGCTTGCTCATGAAGACCTCGGGCATTTGAGGAAGCCCATCATCGGAATATACAATCCAAGTTCTATAATGAAAAATTTCCACTAGTATATGAAAGTGACAAAATAGGAGACTCTCTATATGAAAAACATGGTGCTACTCTGAAGCACAAGTGTGGAAAAAGGATAGTAACATTGCCCCTTCTCTCTTTTTCTCTCATTTTTTTCGTGGGCTCTTTTTGGCCTCTTTTTTTTCTTTCTTTTTTCGTCCGGAGTCTCATCCCAACTTGTGGGGGAATCATGGTCTCCATCATCCTTTCCTCACTAGGACAATGCTCTAATAATGATGATCATCACACTTTTATTTACTTACAACTCAATATTACAACTCGATACTAGAACAAAAATATGACTCTATATGAATGCCTCTAGCAGTGTACCAGGATGTGCAATGATGCTAGCGTAACATGTATAAAAATGATGAACGGTGGCTGAGCCACAAATACTATGTTAGCTATATGATCATGCAAAGCAATATGACAATGACGATGTGTGTCATAAAAATGGAACGGTGGAAGTTGCATGGCAATATATCTCGGAATAGCTAGGGAAATGCCATGATAGGTAGGTATGGTGGCTGTTTTGAGGAAGATATAAAGAGGCTTATGTGTGATAGAGCGTATCATATCACGGGGTTTTGGATGCACTGGCGAAGTTTGCACCAACTCTCGATGTGAGAAAGGGCAATGCACGGTACCGAAGAGGCTAGGAAATTGCGGAAGGGTGAGAGTGCGTATAATCCATGGACTCACATTAGTCATAAAGAACTCACATACTTATTGCGAAAGTTTATTAGCCCTCGAAGTAAAGTACTACTACGCATTCCCCTAGAGGGATAGATTGGTAGGACAAGGTCCATCGCTCGTCCCCGACTGCCACTCATAAGGTAGACAATCAACAATAAATCATGCTCCAACTTCTTAGCATAACGACAGATCATACGTGCATGCTTCGGGAATCACAAACCTTAACACCAATATTCTTACTAAACCACAATCATCTACTAATACCTCCCACATATTACCATCTTAATATCGCAAAACTATTGCAAGGAATCAAACTTATCATATTCAGTGATCTACATGAAAGTTTTTATTATATCCCTCTTGAATACCTATCATATCAGGACCAAATTCATAACCCGTGCATATTGTCATTGATATTCATTAGACTCTCAAAAAGATATAAGTGAAGCATGATAGTGCAACTATTTCTTTAAAATGTAACCACCGCCGTGCTCTAAAAGATATAAGTGAAGCACTAGAGCAACTGCCTAGCTCAAAAGATATAAGTGAAGCACATAGAGTATTCTAACAAATCACGAATAATGTGTGTTCCTCTCAAAAAGGTGTGTACCGCAAAGATGATTGTGACAAACTAAAAAGCAAACAAATTATATCATAAGACGCTCCAAGTAAAGCACATATCATGTGATGAATAAAAATATAACTCCAAGTGAGTTACCGATAGATTGTAGACGAAAGAGGTGATGCCTTCCGGGGCATCCCCAAGCTTAGACGCTTGAGTATTTCTTGAATATTACCTTGGGGTGCCTTGGGCATCCCCAAGCTTAGGCTCTTGCACTCCTTATTCCTTTATCCATCGTAGTCTCACCCAAAACGTGAAAACTTCAGCACACAAAACTCAACAGAAACCTCGTGAGATCCGTTAGTATAACAAACAAATCTTAAACTTTAGGTACTGTTGTAAATTGATTCATATTTAATATTGGCATAATGCTACTATACTTCAACTTCTCCATGACTCATACCCCCTGATACGATCCATAGATTCATCAAAATAAGCAAACTATGCAACAAAAACAGAATCTGTCTAAAACAGAACAGTCTGTAAAGATCTGAATTAATGTCATACTTCTGTAACTCCAAAAATTCTGAAAAATGAGTAAAACGTGGACAATTCATAAATAAATATTGTGTAAAAAATTCAGAAGGTTATGACGCTCCAGAGAAAAACCAAAATTCCAGCACTGGACGCAAAAGTTTCTGTTTTCAAACAGCATCAATTATACTATCATCAACATCATCCTAAAGGCATTACTTGGCACAAACACTAATTAAAACATGAAAACACAATAATAACAGAGGCTATAATTGTGTAAACACTCAATAACAGAAATAAAAAGTTTATTGGGTTGTCTCCCAACAAGCTCTTTCTTTATAGCCATTAAGATAGGCTTGAGATTTCAATGATGCTCACATAAAAGATAAGAATTGAAACACAAAGGGAGCATCATAAAACATGCGACAAACATATTTAAGTCTAACATACTTCCTATGCATAGGCATTTTATAGGAAAACAAATTATCAAGACAAGCAATATCTAGCATATGCAAGGAAGAAGAATAAAACATTGACAATCTCAACATAACGAGAGGTAATTTAGTAACATGAAAATTTCTACAACCATATTTTCCTCTCTCATAATAATTACATGTAGGATCATATTCAAATTCAACAATATAGCCATCACATAATATGTTCTCTACATGATCCACATGCATGCAAAGTTGACACTCTTCCAAAATAGTGGGATTATCATCAACTAAAGTCATGACCTCTCCAAACCCATTTTCATCAAAAAATTCATAAGATTGAACTCTCCCCGAATATGTGGGATTCTTTTTACTTAAAGTTGACACTCTCAAAAAACCACTTTCAATATTATTGCAAACATTATTATCAATGACATATTCATCATGAGGCTTAAATAATTTTCAAGATCATAAGAAGCATTACCACCCCAATCATGATCATTGCAATAAGTGGTGGACATAACAAAATTATCATCCCCAAGCTTGTAGTTTTGCATATTATTAGCACAATTCACATTAATAGAATTTATAGTAACATCATTGCAATCATGCTTTTCAATCAAGGAGCTATCATGAATCACTTTATAAATTTCTTCTTCTAACACTTCATCACAATTTTCAGATTCATGATTTTCAAGCAAAACTTCATAGAGAAAATCAAGAGCACTCAAATCACTAGCAATTGGTTCATTATAATTGGATCTTTTGAAAAATATTAGCAAGTGGATGAGGATCCATAGTGATCTTAAATTTTTGTTTTACTTTCTGTTCTTGTATGTTGACATGGCAATAAAAGCAAGCAAGCAAATAAAAATATTTTTGTGTTTTTGTAAAAAAAATTAGAAGTGGGGGAGATGAAAACTAGAGGCAAATGAAAATAAAAGGCAAATAAAATAAATGCAAGTGAATGATAGTTTGTGTGAAGGTACTTGGTAATTTTGATGATGTCTCCCCGGCAACGGCGCCAGAAATTCTTCCTGCTACTTGTAGTCTGCGTTGGTATTTCCCCGAAGAGGAGAGGATGATGCAGTACAGTAGATATAAGTATTTCCCTCAGTTAAGAACCAAGGTTATCAATCTAGTAGGAGAACCAAGCAAAATTCCGTTCAGTGCACCTGCACACAAAAGAGCATACACTTGCACCCAACGCAAATAAGAGGGTTGTCAATCCTCTTAGCGGTTATTTGCAAGGATTAAATCTTATAGAGATAAATAGATAAACTAAAATACTAATTAAAATAAAAGTAAATAAATTGCAGCAAGGTATTTTTTAGGTTTTTATATATGATAAAGTAGACCCGGGGGGCATAGTTTTCACTAGAGGCTTCTCTCTCGAACACATAGCATACGGTGGGTTGACAAATTACTGTTGGGCAATTGATAGAAAAGCAAATAATTATGACGGATTCAAGGCACTGATAATGTATATAGGCATCATGTCCGAGACAAGTAGACTGACTCCTACCTGCGTCTACTACTATTACTCCACCATCGACCGCTATCCAGCATGCATCTAGGGTATTAAGTATGAAACAGAGTAACACCTTAAGCAAGATGACATGATGTAGACAAAGTAAACTCAAGCAATATGATTAAACCCCATCTTTTTATCCTTAATGGCAACAATATAAATACGTGTCATGTCCCCTTCTGTCACTGGGATTGAGCACCACAAGATTGAACCCATCACAAAGCACCTCTCCCATTGCAAGATAAATCAATCTAGTAGGCCAAACCAAATCCATAGATCGGAGAGAAATACAAAGCTATAATAATCATGCATAAAAGAGTTCAGAAAAGACTCAAATATTTCTCATGAATAATCTGATCATAAACTCACAATTCATCGGATCCCAACAAACACACCGCAAAAGAAGATTACATCGGATAGAACTCCAAGAACATTGAGGAGAACATGGTATTGAAGATCAAAGAGAGAGAAGAAGCCATCTAGCTACTAGCTATGGACCCGTAGGTCTGTGGTAAACTACTCACACATCATCGGAAGGGCAGCAAGGTTGATGAAGAAGCCCTCCGTATTCGATTCCCCCTCCGGCAGATTACCGGAAAAGGCCTCCAGATGGGATCGCGGAAGAACAAAGGCTTGCGGCTGTGGGAAGGTTTTCTCTTCTAGCTCTCTGTTGGTTTTGGAATATTTGGGAATTTATAGCGTTGGAATTAGGTCAAGAGGTGCCACGAGGGGCCCACAAGCCTGGGGGGCGTGCCCTACCCCCCTGGGCGCGCCCTCCAGGCTTGCCGCCTCCTCGTAGATCTTCTGGTCTTCTCCCGAAGCTTCCTGGGTCTCTTCTGGTCCAGAAAAAATTAATCCAAAGTTTTTTTCTCGTTTGGACACTTTTTGATAATGATTTTCTGAAAAGGCAAAAGCAAGCAGAAAACAATAACTGGCACTGGGTACTGGGTTAATAGGTTAGTCCCAAAAAATGATATATAATGGCATATAATTGCATATAAAACATCCAAGATTGATACTATAATAGCATGGAACTATAAAAAATTATAGATACGTTGGAGACGTATCACTTTCTCTGATAGAATAGAAACTTTGGAGTGATTCTTTGCTACACTTTGAGGGATTATCATGTGGTTTAATTATGTTAATGACGTTGAGAGGTTGTACTAGCGAAAGTATGAACCCTAGGCCTTGTTTCCAAGCATTGAGACACCGTTTGGCTCACTTTTGTTACTTGCTACCTTTCTGTTTTTATTTGTTCAGAATATAAAAAGCTATTTCTACCATTAATATTACACATCTATCATCACCTCTTCGCCAAACTAGTGCACCTATACAACTGACAATTGTATTGGGTGTGTTGGGGACACAAGCAATTATTTGCATTTGATTACATGGTTGTTTGAGAGAGAACCACCTTCATCCTGCACCTCTCGTGGATTGATAAACCTTGGTTCATCCACTTGAGGGAAATTTGCTACTATCCTACAAACCTCCGAGCTTGGAGGCCCAACAAAGTCTACAAGAATAAAGTTGCGTAGTAGACATCAGGGAACGTACTACACAACAACAAAAATACTGTAAAATCACTCCCAAGATCACTCTAAAGTGAAAGATAGATCCAGTCTTACAAACAAGAACGCAACAAAGAGGAAGTAGATGTTGATGAAGCGCGTCGATTCCCGCAACTAGGTTATGCCTCCCAGCCACGAGAATTTTCTCCGGTACAATTCGTCGATCTAGTGTCGAAGTAGATGACACCTTTGAGGTATCCACACATATCTATATAGCAGCACCGCAACACTCCATGGAACCAACACGAAGAACAACGGAAAGAACTAGACGGAGAAAGATAGCCTAGCGGTGTACTGATCTAAATCTAGTATAGACTGGGGAGAGAGAGAGAGAGAGGGCGCGACTGCAAGGGGGGGTCCAGCGAGGGGCTTAGTGCACCTCTTGGTGCATCCCTCCACCTATATATAGGTGCAAGGGCAAGGGGGTCTACCAACCCTTGAAGGAGTCCTCCTGCGCAGACTAGGAGTCCTCCCACAGGTTGTCGGTGCTAAATCCGGCGGATCTCGGGGAGGGGGTCCCAAGCTTGATGATCAGAGCTAGATGGTAACAGGGAAAATAGGGACACGATGTGTTACCCAGGTTCGGGTCCTCTTGATGAGGTAAAACCCTACGTCGTGCTTCTTATTATTGATAATGATGGGGTACAGAGTACAGATTGATCTACCTCGAGATCATATGAGTATTGTCTACGCTCTAAACCTTTCACAGGTGAATGCATATGCCTCTACGGACTAAACCCCACGGCTTATATAGACGCCAGGGGTGCCTAGGGTTTACAAATGGGCGGTTACAATCTCTAGAGATAAGCATGCCGGTTGAAGCACGCTTTGTGACGCCCCCGACCCGACCGTGCACTAATCATACACACAAATGCGCACGATCAAGCCCAGGGACTCACGAGAAGATATCACAACACAACTCTAGACACAAAATAAAATAATACAAGCTTTATACTACAAGCCAGGGGCCTCGAGGGCTCGAATACATAAGCTCGAGTTACACAAGTGTCAGCAGAAGCAACAAAGTCTGGGAGGGTACAGACATAACTAAACAAGGTTGCCTTAAGAAGGCTGAGCAAAACATCAACATCTAGATCGAAAAGGCGCAGGCCTCCTGCCTGGGAGCCTCCTATCTACTCCTAGTCGTCGATCTCCATGTAGTAGTAAGCTCCACCGGTGGGGTAGTAGTAGTCGGCGGGATCAGCTGGCTCCGGGGCTCCGTCATCTGGTCGCAGCATTCGGGTATGGAGAAAAGAGGTAGCAAAGCAACCGTGAGTACTCATCCAAAGTACTCGCAAGACTTACATCAGAACTATTCTATTTATGCATCGGTATCAAAGGGGAGGTTGTATCTGTGGACTATACTGCAAAAATGCCAGAATAGAAGGGAAAGACTAGCCTATCGAAGACTAGCATCTTGAATCATCTTGCAGCATTAGAAGGGTGTAGATTAGTACATGAATATAGTAGTATCAGCAAGTATAATAGTAGCCATGCCCAGAGATCCTTCCTTGACTCCCTGCGAGAAAGCAATCCCAGAGCTTACAATTAATTAACATGTAACCAGTTCAAGTTGTAGTAGATCGGGATACTACACTGAGCGTCCTGTTACCGTGGACACGGCTATTCGAATAGATAATCTTCCCTGCAGGGGTGCACTACTGTTACCCAACACGCTCAATTAACTCTGGCCGGACACACTTTTCCGGGTAATGCCCGGCCTCGGCTGATCGACACGACGTAGTCCTACCTAGGCTCAGCAGAGAGGTCCCCACCGGTCTACATCCTAAGTGCTCAGGGGTCTTGGGCCCATCGCCCTTTGTACTCCGGGTCGTTGCATGCAGGGCGATCCAGGCCACCTCCTCTGGGGCGCCGACCCGGCCATGCTGCAATGCTGAATTGGACGCCTGACAGAGCTTTCGACTGATACATACGGCGTCGAGGGCCCCATTAAACCATTATCCCGCATGGTGGCAGTGCATATAGGCCAGTGGCCAACTCAGATCAAATACCCAAATCCATTATTGTATTGGGAGCTCGTGGAAACGAGCAGAGATCCACGATCATGTGACCCCGTCGCCCCGTCTCGTGGACTTACGGCAAGGGCCAGGCCCAACCCTCTCCTGGGCGGTCTACCTGCCCGGCCGTGCCACGTAATTATCTCACGGGTACCATCACGGTCAACCCGACTTCACATCTCTCGTGGGTACCCCTCGGGGTCGACCCGACTTCAACAGGGGACTGAAGTAATAGTAGGGTAAATGGGTGTCCATAACATCAAGGGAATCCGAGGAATCACCCTTGATGGATTCCCACTCGATGTATCCGTCAAGGTGAACTCGGAGGAATCACCCTCGATGGGTTCACACTTGAGGGGTTGCACGACAGCGGCTTCTTCGGAGGTGGTGAAAGAGGAATCACCCTCGGTAACCCATAACCGACTAGCTATGCTACAGAGATATAATCAGGAGTGAGGTAGGAGGTATCACCCTTGGCACTCGATAGTAGCTCTGCTAAGTCGTACAACTAAGGGGGTGTGCGGTGCTGTGTCGGTCTCTGAACATCGATCACATTGATCGGTGCACCAGTAACAAAGCGGGGCAACAGGGACAAGGGTGAGGGGTCACTGATGGGTCACTAACCAGTCTATACTAAGCATTTAGGATAGCAGGTAAGGTATCAATAGCAGTTACAAAAAGAGGCTATGCATCAGAATAGGAGCAATCAATTACAGTAGCAAATTCTAATGCAAGCATGGGAGAGAAGGAATAGGCGATATAGGAATGATCAAGAGGTTTTGCTTGCCTGGAAGCTCTGCGGTAAAAGAGGGGTCGTTGGTGGAGTAGCAGTCCTCGGGGGCAACGTCGGTCTCGGGGTCTACCGGAGAGAAGAGGTGGAGGAAACAGATAAATACATAGCAAACAATTGCACTCAGAGCATGACATGGCAATATGCAATGCAGGGGGTGACCTAATACACCCCTAAACCATTTTAGTTAATTTAGGAATTAATTGGGAATTATTTACCGGAGGTCAGACACTATTCATCTATCAGAAACAGGCCAAAAGTTCCATGTTCATCTACTTAGAGGGTTCTAACATGAGTGCAGATGACATATTCGGATTTTTTGGATTTTTCTGATCATTTTTCATATATAAATTATTTTCATCCGAGTTACGGTTTATTTTATATGAATTTTCAAAGTTTTAAACATTTTCTGAAATTTCTGGAATTAATTTAATTCGAAAATCATTTAAATATTAATTGCTATGGGTACACAGAAGTGTACCCAGAAAAGTGCATCAGAGGCTGACAGTGGGCCCCAGTTGACTGCCCAGTCAGCAGTCAACTGTGACCGTTGACTGGTCAACAGGACCAGTGGGTCCCACCTATCATAGACTGGAGGTGCCCAGTCAGCAGGTTGACTGGGTCAACTGGGTTTAGTGGACCCACATGTCAGCCACTGTTAGGTTAATTAAAACTTATCCACTTAAACAGTGCTAGGGCCCCACGTGTCATTGACTGTTAGTAGTTTTAATTAAATAAATCTAACTCTAATCGCTACAGTAAAAGGAGCCCACTGTCAGTGTCAGGTTAGTGTGCTAATAAGCTCCTAATGAGCTGACGGGCGGGACCCACCGGTGTTTAAACCGTGCGCGCGCGATGCGCGCCGGCGGTGAGCTACAGAGGCGGCGGCGATAGCCGGAAACGGCGCTCCGGCGGCCAAACGGAGCGGCGCGAGCTCCTATCGAACCCGCGCATTGCGCTGCATCGAACCATGCCACGGGTGTGAGCTGAGGCGGACCAAAACACGGCTACGACGAGCTCCCGCGGCGGTGACGGCTCAGCCTCGACGGAGTCGAGGCAACGGGGCTCGGGGAGGAGCAAGGGGAGGTCAGGGGGAAGCGGGAGCTCACAGCGAGCTCGATGACGCGCTCGGGGAGGCCGGGGAAGGTCTAGTGGCAACGGATCCAGCGGCGGATCTCTGGTGGCCGCAGTAGGGGAAGACGGTGATGACGACGGTCCGCGGCGATCCAACTCTCGGTGCTCGGCGTAGACGAAGCAGGAGTAGGCGGCGGTCCTCCCGGACATGAGCAGACGGCGCGGGGTATGCGGTGGCTACGCGTGAGGCGGTGGCACAACCATGGCTGCGGCAGGCTTGCTCGGGAAGAAGAGGGCGAGCGAGGCAGAGGGGGAAGAGGGGCTAGGGTTAGTAGGAGGGAGCGAGGGCGTCGCCCTTATCCACCTCCTCGACCGCGGGATGGCCGACGCGCGGCGCATCGGGTCCTGGACGCGCGCGCGGCGTCCATGGCGTCGACGATGAGCAGTAGGAGGAAGATGACAGGACAGGCTGGGCTGGGCTAGTTACTATTCAGCATGGGCCAAGTGCACCGTGGACTTTTTCGCTTATTCTTTTCTGTTTGAAATTTTGTTCACTGCTTTGCATTACTTTTAGCTACTAAATGATTTTATTAAAATGTGCCACTTGCCACATTAATTACCTTGCATTATCCTGCACTGCCACAAAATTTTGGAGCCAAGATGATTTCATTTGAATTTTTTATAAATGAAAATGGATTTAATGATGCTGTTTTGGGAACTGTTTTGGATGCTAGGGTCAACTTGGGATTCCAAATAATGTTGGTTTTATTTTTATAATTGCTTTGGGATTATTTGCAATATTATGAACTATTTTGTTTGCAAGTTGGAAGTTTTTCTAATTTCACTAGTTATTTGAATTTTGAATTTGAGTTGAATTATTTCTTAATTGCATTTCTTAGGATTTAATGATGATGACTTGGCATCGTTAGTGCGAGGTCACTGTAGCATGACACTGGGGGTGTTGCACGCTTAAAGTGAATGCCAAGTCTTCAGGAGATGTCCGTCTTAATCGCGCCAAGGGCCAGGGCTGATATGGCCACGTCAACAGTCTTCAATGAGTCCTCGGCCGGGCCCATTACTGGCGAACTGACCTGGAAAGCACCCCCTAATCCAGGACACCAACAGTAGCCCCTGAACTAGTCTTCAAGCCGAGGACACCGGCCGTCTTCTTTGAGGTAATTTCACACGCTTGAGTCTTCGGCTTCGTAGGCGAGTTCAATCCTCCATGTCGGTCTCTAACTCCGAGCCTTCTTTGGCTTCGTTGATTGTAACCTTGGGTTCCTGAGGCTCTCAAAACGAGGGGAGATATCTTGTGATGAGACCTCCTCCTCAGCATGCTTTATTGGTCTGGCGGGGCCAAAGTAAGGTCTGAGCTCAACCATAGAAGGGCTTGCCCCGAAAGGCTTGACCAGGTCAATACTTAACAGCCTTTCCGGTCAAAGGTCGAACCATCACCTCTTGTGGCAGAGTCAAACCACTTAATCCACAGACTTTATGAGGGACACCACCCAAGGCCATTTTTATTGGCACGTCTTATCAACAAAGGGGGGCGAGCTTTCGGTCTTCCAGTGGCCTCATTACCACGTGCTTGATTTTTACGCACATTAACTGTATGACGCATTGGGAAGCGACGATCTGTTCCCCCAAATAGGGTGACCCTTGGCCTTCGATAGCCTTATAAGAAGGCGGGGGAGCCAGCAAATCTCTCTAACTTAGTCCCTTGTTCCTTAACCCCAACGCTAAAAAACTCCCAGTTGGGGCCATTGTTTTGAGATCCACCTCTCTTCTTTCCTCCGCCGCTTAAGATGGACGACACAAAGGAGAGATTTGGGGTCTAAACCCACCGTGGGGGAGGGAGGTGGATGCGCTCCACCGTCACCACCGGTACCCTTGCCGAGCTCAAAGTCATCGGGCAACTTTCCCCCATGACCAAGTGCCGCTCTCCCATAGAAGAGGGCGCTAGCCTTTCGGCAACTGCAATCCCCACTCCCCGCGAAGGGGAATGGGTGATTTTTATTTCGCATCTTGTTCGTGGTGTGGGTCTTCCCCTTCACTCTTTTGTTCGGGGCCTTTTCTTCTACTACGGGATTGATTTTCACCATCTGGCCCCAAACTCCATTCTCCTTATTGCGTCTTTCATAATTTTTTGTGAAGCTTTCCTCCACACTGAACCCCATTTTGGCCTGTGGCTGAAGGTGTTTCACGTCAAGCCGTGCCCGGTTGGTCATGAACTTGCCGGTCTCAGAGAGGCTATGATTAGCCGATGTGCAGACGTGGTCTGGATCGAGGGTTCCTTCGCCGATACGGTGGAGGGTTGGCAGGAGGAGTGGTTTTACGTGGAGGACTCCTCTATCGGTGGCCACGATGGGTTTCCTCACTTCTCGACAAATCCACCGAGAAGTTTAGTCTCCTGGGTGGCCGAGGGCCTAGACTGGGGGGACCCGAGAGAGGTCAAAGTGCTTCAGAGCAAGCTCAAGGCCGTGGTCGGCAAGGGCATCACCCTAGCGGACGTAGTCCACGTGATGCTCTATCGCCGAATCCTCCCGCTTCAGTTCTGAGCTCTCCTAGTGTGGGAATTCAAGCCCGAGGATGACGCGGTGGCGAGGGAGTTCTTCCATGGAAGAGACTTTGACGGGATGTGGTAGCTCCTGCTTGAACATGGCGAGGAATCCCTTCCCACTTGAGCCGAGGATATTGGCTTCTGCCGAGCCCTTCCCGTTGCCAAGGTGAATTTATCTTAACCCAGTTTCTGTTCTTTTACGGCTGCATTTCTGACTATACCTTTTCTCAATACAGGTTTGGCGCGTACGTGCCGAGAAGATAGTCTCCGGCCCCGCTACCTGATACATCTCCAACGCATCTATAATTTTTAATTGTTTCATGCTATTATATTATCAATCCTGGATACTTTATATGCCTTATATGCAATTTTATACCATTTTTGGGAACTAACCTATTAACTCAGTGCCCAGTGCTAGTTGCAGTTTTTTGCCTATTTTTGTTTTTTTAGGAAATCAGTACCAAACGAAGTCCAAACGGAATAAAACTTTCCGATGATTTTTTCTGGACCAGAAGGGACCCAAGAAGGTTCGAGAGGAGGCCAGAAGCCCTACGGGAGAGCCACAAGCTCACCTGGCGCGCCCCTGGGGGGCGCCACCTAAGCTCATGGGTCCCACGCAGCTCCGTTTGACCTAATTCCACTTCTATAAATTCCCATAAATCCAAAACCAACAAAGAGCCACCTGAAATAACTTTTCCGCTGCCGCAAGCTTTTGTTCTTCTATGATCCCATCTAGAGACCTTTTTCGGTGATCTGCCGGAGGGGGAATCGATCATGGAGGGCTTCTACATCAACCTTGCTGCCCTTCTGATGATGTGTGAGTAGTTTACCACAGACCTATAGGTCCATAGCTAGTAGGTAGATGGCTTCTTCTCCCTTTGATCTTCAATACAAAGTTCTCGATGATCTCCATGGAGTTCTATCCGATGTAATCTTGTTTTGCGGTGTGTTTGTTGGGATCCGATGAATTGTGGGTTTATGATCAGATTATTCATTGAAAGTAATTGAGTCTTTTCTGAACTTTATTATGCATGATTGTTATAGCTTTGTATTTCTCTCCGATCTATCTATTTGGTTTGGCTAACTAGATTGATTTATCTTCAGCGGGAGAGGTGCTTTGTGATGGTTCAATCTTGCGGTATCCTCACCCAGTGACAGTAGGGGTAGCGAGGCACGTATTTGTATTGTTGCCATTAAGGGTAAAACGATGGGATTTATTCATATTGCTTGAGTTTATTCTGTCTACATCATGTCATCTTGCTTAAAGCGTTACTCTGTTTGTTATGGACTTAATACCATAGATGCATGCTGGATAGCGGTCGATTGGAGGTGTAATAGTAGTAGATGCAGGCAGGAGTCGGTTTACTTGTCACGGACATGATGCCTATATACATGATCATTGCCATGAATAACACCGTAACTATGCGCTTTTCTATCAATTGTCCAATAGTAATTTGTTTACCCACCGTATGCTATGTTACGAGAGAGAAACCTCTAGTGAAAACTATGGTCCACGAGTCTACTTTAATTATATTAGAAAACCCTAAATTACTTTGCTGCAATTATTTTACTTTTTATTTACTTTTCAATTTACATATCTATCACTATCTGATTTAATCCTTGCAAGTAACGGGTTCAAGGGGATTGACAACCCTCTTGCCCGCATTGGGTGCAAGTATTTGCTCTCTTGTGTGTAGGTACTGCTTGACTAGGATTTGCTTGGTTCTCCTATTGGTTCGATAACCTTGGTTCTCACTGAGGGAAATACTATCCACTACTATATTGCTTCACCCTTCCTCTTTGGGGAAAATCCCAACGTAGCTCACAAGTAGCACTACCTGGGGATCCCAAGACTCCGAAACTCGAGAGGCTTCTTGCCGAGGCGCCGTCAGGGGAGAAGGAGCGGAAAAACAGGACAAAGAAACCGTCCACCCGAGGAGATACCCCTAGTAATGCGCATATCATGGAAAGGAAGAACAAGACGAAGAGCCTGTCTTTCCAGGGAGACACCTCGGCCACAGCAGCGCATCAGAGTTCTTCCTCTCAGCCGAGCTTGCTCATGCCAAAGGGGAGAAAGATTAGGATGAAGGACTCGTCTTTCTGAGAAAACAACTCAGAAACAACCTCGAAGAGTCATCAAAGCTCTTCGGGTGGTATCAAGCAGAGGAGCCAGGGCCGAGGGGGTGAGTCCAGCTCTTCAGTGCACTGGGGCCAACCAAAATCCGAGGAAGCCGAAGGTCTGGGTCGTCCCTGGCAATATAAGCGCTTAAGGAAGGCACACGCTGTCCCATCTCTCCAAACATCGGTACAGGTGGAGGTCATCGGCTCGGATTCGTCCGAGGATACGGTGAGGTAATTTCCTCTATCTTTGGTGTCATCCTCCTTCTGTTTACTTTTAGAGCGGTGTTCACCTTTATTCATGCAGCCCACAGTGATCAACCCATCAAGGGTAACCCTGATGCCCCCGTCCTTTCATCTAGAATCGAAGCTCCGCTTGTCCCTGACCGCAGAACGGTCTTGCTACCAAGGTGGGATCGGACGGTGGAAGGAGTTCTAAAGAGTCCCTCTGTTGCCCCGGAGCACAGGGCTGTACTCGGAAAGGTTCTAACCCAGTTTTGGTCCGCCGAGGCTGGAATGCTGGATATTTTTTCCGACCTCGCCAAGGGTTTTGAGGTATGTGATCGGCTAAGCTTCTAGCACTACTCTTTATAGCTTTACGCGAGATGTTAATTTTTTTTACGGGGGATGCTTTACGCATCGTCCGAGGCTGAACTTTATGTGCTTTCGAAAAAACAACTCATAAGAATTTTGCACCCTCTGCAGGAATGCAGTAGCCAGTTAGTTTTTACAAAATTGGCTTGAGGGTCAATAATTTGTTAATTAAGATTGTGCATCAGCCCCCAAGGCTCTGAATAGCATTCAGAGGATCAATTCGTTCTTTGGCCGATAACCCGCTTCTCTTGTATATTTTGACCAGCAAGATTGTACGTCTACCTCGGCCTCCAACTTAAAAGAACTGGAGGAATTAAATCACCAGCTGATGCGGTCCGAGGAGGACATGAGTGCGATCGAGGAAAATATGGGGGCGTCGCAAGGTGATTAGTAAATGCAATGAACCATGCTTTGAACAATCAATAATCATAATATACTGACGGAATTTTATCTTGTGTAGTGACCGGAGAGGCGTTGGCTATGCTTCGTGCCGAGCTATCAAGGGCACGATTTGAATTGGAACGGCACCGGGCGGTTGCTCTTCAGGGCGCTGCTACTTGTGAGCTGCGTTGGGATTTCCCCAAAGAGGAGGGGATGATGCAGTACAGTAGAGATAAGTATTTCCCTTAGTTATGAAACCAAGGTTATCAATCCAGTAGGAGAATCACGCAACAACTCGTTAGCAGTACCTGCACACAAAACAACAAATCCTCGCACCCAACGCGAACAAGGGGTTGTCAATCCCTTGGCGGTTAATTGCAATATTAAATTGTATGGTGATAGATAGATAGATAGATAGATCAAACAAAAATTCAAAATAAAATAAATAAAATAAAATTGCAGCAAGGTATTTTTAGGATTTTCAATATATGATTAAGGTAGACCCGGGGGCCATAGTGTTCACTAGAGGCTTCTCTCTTGAAAATAGCATACTGTGGGTGAACAAATTACTGTTGGGCAATTGATAGAAAAGCAAATAATCATGATGATATCCAAGGCAATGATCATGTATATAGGCATCACGTCTGAGACAAGTAGACCGACTCCGGCCTGCATCTACTACTATTACTCCACACATCGACCGCTATCCAGCATGCATCTAGTGTATTAAGTTCATAAAGAACGGAGTAACGCCTTAAGCAAGATGACATGATGTAGACAAAGTAAACTCACGCATGAATAAACCCCATCTTTTTACCCTTAATAGAAATGATACATATGTGTCATGTCCCTTTCTGTCACTGGGATTGAGCACCGCAAGATCGAACCCATTACAAAGCACCTCTCCCATTGCAAGATAAATCAATCTAGTTGGCCAAACCAAATCAATAGATCGGAGAGAAATACAAAGCTATAACAATCATGCATAAAAGAGTTTAGAGAAAACTCAAATAATATTCATGGATAATCTGATCATAAACTCACAATTCATCGGATCCCAACAAACACACCGCCAAAAGTGATTACATCGGATAGAACTCCAAGAACATCGAGGAGAACATTGTATTGAAGATCAAAAAGAGAGAAGAAGCCATCTAGCTACTAACTATGGACCCGAAGGTCTGCGGTAAACTACTCACGCATCATCGGAAGGGCTGCAAGGTTGATGGAGAGCCCCTCCGTGATCGATTCCCCCTCCGGCAGAGTGCCGGAAAAGGCCTCCAGATGGGATCTCTCGAGAACAGGAACTCGCGGCAGCGGAAAAAGTACTTCGTGGACTCCTCTGTTGGTTTCCCGATTTTAGAGAATTTATAGAGGTGGAATTAGGTCAAACGGAGCAGAGGTGGGCTCATGAGGCACCAGGGCGCGCCACCCCCCCTGGGGCGCGCCCTGGTGGCTCGTGGCCACCTCCTCTATCTTCTGGCCCTCTCCCGAAGCTTCTAGTGTCTCTTATGTCCAGAAAAAAAATCTCCAAAAAGTTTTGTGGCATTTGGACTTTGTTTGGTACTGATATTCTAGAAAACCAAAAACAGGCAAAAAACAGCAACTGGCACTGGGCACTAAGTTAATAGGTTAGTCCCAAAAAATGATATAGAATTGCTTGTAAATGTATATAAAAACATCCAAGATTGATACTATAATAGCATGGAACAATCAAAAATTATAGATACGTTGGAGACGTATCAAGCATCCCCAAGCTTAATTCCTGCTCGTCCTCGAGTAGGTAAATGATAAAAACAGAATTTTTGATGTGGAATGCTACCTATGATATTCATCATATATTCTTTTCTTTGTAGCATGGATATTTGGACTTGAATGATTCAAAGCAATAGTCTATAGTTTGACATGAAGACATAAATACTCAAGCATATTAACAAGCAACCATGTCTTTCAAAATATCAATGCTAAAGAAAGTTATCCCTAGCCCATTATGCTTAATCATTGATCCATTCACGAAACACACTCAATATTAGCTACACACAATGCACAAGTATGACAATAGTGCTCTCTAGTTGGTGCTTTGTAGGAGAAGATGGAGACTCAAAATAAAAATAAAAATTGCATAAAAGTAAGTAGATAGGCCCTTCGCAGAGGGAAGCAGAGATTTGCAAATGTGCCAGAGCTCAAAGCTTAAATTAGAGAGATAAAATTATTTTGAGAGGCATGCTTTTCCTGTCAACGAAAACGACCGAGAATTCCCAATATCTTCCATGCTAGACACATTATAGGCGGTTCCCAAACAGAAAATAAAGTTTATTTCCTTTCCACCATTCTTTCACAATCCATGGCTAGCCGTATCCACGGGTGCCCTCCATACCAACACTTTCCAAGGAATTTATTATTATCATCATATTAAAAAAAAATCATTTCGGGACTGGGCATCCCTATTACCTGCCACTCTCTCGTGCAATGACAAGTGAATAAAAACTTATCGTGAGAATAACACACCTAGCATGGAAAATATTGGCCACCCCCTGCCGCTTCATGAGCGGTACGGGCACACAAAACGGAAAATTATTTTGAAAAATTAGAGTTGGCACATGCAAATTTACTTGGAACGGCATGGAAATACCGCATATAGGTAGGTATGGTGGACTCATTTGGCATAACTTGGGTTTAAGGAGTTGGATGCACAAGTAGTATTCCCGCTTAGTACAAATGAAGGCTAGCAAATAGATTGAGAAGCGACCAACCAAAAAGCGAAAACGGTCATAAACATGCATTGAACATAATTAACACCGAATAATGCACCATAAGTAGGATATAATTTCGTTGCATAACTATTGACTTTATGTGCATGCATAGGGAATCACAAACCTTAACACCAATATTTGTACTAAATCACAATTACTCACTAACATGACTCACATATTATCATCTCCATATCGCAAAACTATTGCAAGAAATCAAACTTATCATATCCAATGATCTTTCATGAAAGTTTTTATTATATCCCTCTTGAATATTCATCACTTTGGGACCAAATTCATATCTTGTGCAAATTACCATTACTATTATCAACTCTCAAAAAGATATAAGTGAAGCATGAGTGCTCAAATATTTCTTCAAAATTTAACCTTATCAACTCTCAAAATAATATAAGTGAAGCATGAGAGCTCAAATATTTCTTCAAAATTTTAATCTTATCAACTCTCAAAATAATATAAGTGAAGCATGAGAGTTCAAATATTTCTTCAAAATATAGCCACCGCCGTGCTCAAAAAGATTTAAGTGAAGCACTAGAGCAACTGCCTAGCTCAAATGATTTAAGTGAAGCACATAGAGTATTCTAACAAATCATGATAAACGTGTGGCTCTCTCAAATAGGTGTGTCCAGCAAAGATGATTGTGACAAACTAAAAAGAAAACAAAGCAAAGACTCATATAATACACAACGCTCCAAGTAAAACACATATCATGTGACGAATAAAAATATAGCTCCAAGTAAAATTACCGATAGTTGGTAGAAGAAAGAGGGGATGCCTTCCGGGGCATCCCCAAGCTTAGACGCTTGAGTCTTCCTTGAATATTACCTTGGGGTGCCTTGGGCATCCCCAAGCTTAAGCTCTTGCCACTCCTTATTCCTTCATCTATCATGATCTAACCCAAAACTTGAAAACTTCAATCACACAAAACTCAACAAAACCTTCGTGAGATCCGTTAGCATAACAAATAAATCTTTAACTTTAAGTACTGTGGTAAATTGATTCATCTTTAATATTGTCATAATGCTACTGTAATACAACTTCTCCATGACTCATACCCCCCGATACGATCCATAGATTCATCAAAATAAGCAAACTATGCAACTAAAACAGAATCTGTCTAAAACAGAACAGTCTGTAAAGATCCATTTAAAAGCTATACTTCTGTAACTCCAAAAATTCTGAAAAATTAGGACAACATGGGCAATTCATATACCAATAGTATGTAAAAATTTCAGATTTTTTAGGCTCCACTACAGAATTAAAATTCCAGCACTGGACGCAAAACTTTCTGTTTTCTAAACAGCATCAATTATACTATCTTCCAAATCATCCCAAAGGCATTACTTGGCACAAACACTAATTAAAACATAAAAATGCAATCATAACAGTAGCATAATTGTGTAAACACACAAGAATAGAAATAAAAAGTAAAAAATTTATTTTATTCATTGGGTTGCCTCCCAACAAGCGTTATTGTTTTATGCCCCTAGCTAGGCATAATGCATAGTTTTCAAGTATTGTCATCCTTCAAGTTGATTCCATAAGTGGCCCTCATAATGGATTCATAGGGTGCTTTAATTCATTTCCTAGGGAAGTGTTCCATCCCTTTCTTTATTGGAAATTGAAATCTTATATTCCCTTCTTTCATATCAATAATAGCACCAATAGTTCGTAAGAACGGTCTACCAAGTATTATGGGGCAAGACGGATTGCAATCAATATCAAGTACAATAAAATCAACGGGCACATAATTTCTATTTGGAAGAATAAGAACATCATTAATTCTTCCCAATGGCTTTTTAATAGTAGAATCCGCAAGATGCAAATTAAGAGAACATTCATCTATATTGGTAAAACCTAGCACATCACATAGGGATTTTGGAATTGTGGAAACGCTAGCACCCAAATCACATAAAGCATTGCACTCATAATTTTTAATTTTTAGTTTAATGGTGTGTTCCCATTCATCATATAATTTTCTAGGAATTGAAATTTCTAGTTCTAGCTTTTCTTCTAACGCTTTCATCATTGCTTCTACAATGTGTTTAGTAAAAGCCTTATTTTGTTCATAAGCGTTGGGTGAATTTAGCATGGATTGTAACAAAGAAATACACTCAATCAAAGAACAACTATCATAATTAAAGTCTTTGTAATCCAAGAGAGTAGGCACATCGCTAGTTAAAGTTTTTATCTCTCCAGACCCACTTTTATCAATTTTTTCATCAAGATTTTCACCCTCCGAATTATGGGGACGCCTCCTAGCTAAAGTTGACACTTCTTCAGTCCCCTTTTCATCAAGTTTCATATTGATAAACAAGGAATCAATAGATGAAACAACAATCATTTTAATATCTTCATTATTACTACGATAGAAACCGAGAGGAATCGCTTTTTCTAAAAATTCTCGTTTAGCTTTTAGCATAGCGGTTCTTTTCTTACTCTCATCCATGGAGACATATAAAGCTTTAATTGATTCATTAATATCAATTTTGGGTGGCAAAATTTTAATCTTAAGATTTTCCACATCATGAATAATTCTATCAATGCTCCTAGACATATCATCAAGTTTACTTAATTTTTCTCCTATCGTAGTGTTGAATTTTTTTTGAGCATTAATAAATTCTTTAGTATTACTTTCAAGATCAGAGGGCATCTTATTATTATTATTATAAGGATTACCATAGGAATTGTCATAATTATTAGAGGAATTTCTAGGAAACGGCCTAGGATTAAAATTACCTCTATAAGCATTATTATTAAAATTGTTTCGCGAGACAAAATTCACATCTACGGGATCATTATTTTGCTCAATCAAGGTGGATAAAGGCACATCATTAGGATCAATAGGAGTATTTTTGCTAGCAACCAATTTCATAAGCGCATCAACTTTATCACTCAAAGTACTAATTTCTTCAACAAAATTCTCTTTTTTACTAGTAGGAGCTCTTTCAGTATGCCATT
Source organism: Elymus sibiricus (assembly GCA_039707655.1). NCBI lineage: Eukaryota > Viridiplantae > Streptophyta > Magnoliopsida > Poales > Poaceae > Elymus > Elymus sibiricus. The sequence continues at coordinate 190,881,160 of CM077676.1, read as the reverse complement.
GTGAATAATTTGCCATAATATTATCAAGTAATTTAGTAGCTTCTCCCAATGTAATCTCCATAAAAGTACCACCCGCGGCAGAATCTGAAAGATTTCTAGAAACAAAATTTAATCCCGCATAATTTTTTTGTATGATCATCCACAAATTTAAACCATGAGTAGGGAAATTTCTTATCATTAATTTCATCCTTTCCCAAGATTGAGCAACATGTTCATGATCAAGTTGCTTGAAATTCATAATTTGGTTTCTAAGGGAAATAATTTTCACGGGAGGAAAATACTTGGTAATAAAAGCATCTTTACACCTATCCCAAGAATCGATACTATTTCGTGGTAAAGATGAAAACCAAATTTTTGCACGATCCCGCAATGAGAACGGGAATAATTTTAATTTCACAATATCATTATCCACATCTTTTTTCTTTTGCATGTCACACAATTCTACGATAGTGTTAAGATGGGATGCAGCATCTTCATTAGGACTACTAGAAAATTGTTCTTTCATGACAAGATTTAACAAAGCGGCATTAATATCACAAGTCTCCGCACTAGCGGCGGGAGGAGCAATCGGTGTACTAATAAAATCATTATTATTAGTATTGGAAAAATCACACAATTTTGTATTTTCTTGAGACATCGTGGCTACGCAAACAAGATAACAAGCAAGCAAAGAAGCAAACAAGAAAAAAGCAAACGGAAAATATTTTTGTATTTTTGTAAAAACTTTTTAGAAGTCGGGGAGATGAAAATGAGAGGCAAAGGCAAATAAAATAAATTCAAGGAGATGAAGGTTTATGCGTAGGTACTTGATAGATGTTGATGATGTCTCCCCGGCAACGGCGCCAGAAATTCTTCCTGCTACTTGTGAGCTGCGTTGGCACTTCCCCGAAGGGGAGGGGATGATGCAGTATAGTAGAGATAAGTATTTCCCTCAGTTATGAAACCAAGGTTATCAATCCAGTAGGAGAAACACGCAACAACTCGTTAGCAGTACCTGCACACAAAACAACAAATCCTCGCACCCAACGCGAACAAGGGGTTGTCAATCCCTTGGCGGTTAATTGCAAGATTAAATTGTATGCTGATAGATAGATAGATCAAACAAAAATACAAAATAAAATAAATAAAATAAAATTGCAGCAAGGTATTTTTAGTATTTTCAATATATGATTAAGGTAGACCCGGGGGCCATAGTTTTCACTAGAGGCTTCTCACTTGAAAATAGCATACGGTGGATGAGCAAATTACTGTTGGGCAATTGATAGAAAAGCAAATAATCATGACGATATCCAAGGCAATGATCATGTATATAGGCATCACGTCCGAGACAAGTAGACCGACTCCTGCCTGCATCTACTACTATTACTCCACACATCGACCGCTATCCAGCATGCATCTAGTGTATTAAGTTCATAAAGAACGGGGTAACGCCTTAAGCAAGATGACATGATGTAGACAAAGTAAACTCATGCATGAATAAACAACATCTTTTTTACCCTTAATAGCAATGATACATACGTGTCATGTCCCTTTCTATCACTGGGATTGAGCACCGCAAGATCGAACCCATTACAAAGCACCTCTCCCATTGCAAGATAAATCAATCTAGTTGGCCAAACCAAATCAATAGATCAGAGAGAAATACGAAGCTATAACAATCATGCATAAAAGAGTTCAGAGAAAACTCAAATAATATTCATGGATAATTTGATCATAAACTCACAATTCATCGGATCCCAACAAACACACCGCAAAAAGTGATTACATCGGATAGAACTCCAAGAACATCGAGGAGAACATTGTATTGAAGATCAAAAAGAGAGAAGAAGCCATCTAACTACTAACTATGGACTCGAAGGTCTATGGTAAACTATTCACGCATCATCGGAAGGGCAGCAAGGTTGATGGAGAGCGCCTCCGTGATCGATTCCCCCTCCGGCAGAGTGCCGGAAAAGGCCTCCAGATGGGATCTCTCGAGAACAGGAACTTGTGGAGGCAGAAAAAGTATTTCGTGGACTCCTCTGTTGGTTTCCTGATTTAAGAGAATTTATAGAGGTGGAATTAGGTCAAACGGAGCAGAGGTGGGCCCACGAGGCACCAGGGCGCGCCACCCCCCTGGGGCGCGCGCCCTGGTGGCTCGTGGCCACCTCCTCTGTCTTCTGGCCCTCTCTCGAAGCTTCTAGTGTCTCTTATGTCCAGAAAAAATCTCCAAAAAGTTTCATGGCATTTGGACTTCGTTTGGTACTGATATTCTGGAAACCCAAAAACAGGCAAAAAACAGCAACTGGCACTGGGCACTAAGTTAATAGGTTAGTCCCAAAAAATGATATAGAATTGCTTGTAAATGTATATAAAAACATCTAAGATTGATACTATAATAGCATGGAACAATCAGATACGTTGGAGACGTATCAGGCGCCCGTGACCTCGACAAGGCCACAAAAGCTCGGCAAGCGGCTCAAGCTCGGAATACCGAGGTTGACAAGATGTTGAAGAGTGTGATTGCTGAACGCAACATGCTTGATGATACGTCCATTTTGCATCATGTTTTGCTACTGTTATTTATAGTGTTTTTGATCAATATAACACTTTGTGGAGCAATTCTAATGCCTTTTCTCTCTTAATATGCAAGATTTACACAAGGAGGGAGATTGCCGGCAGCTGGAATTCTGGACTTGAAAAAGCTATGTCAGAGATACCTATTCTGCACATCTCCAAAGGAGCTGAAATTTCACGCAAATTTATTTTGGAATAAATAAAAAATACTGGAAGAAAGAAATACCAGAGGGGGCCACCCAGGAGCCCACGAGGCACCAGGGCGCGCCACCCCCCCAGGCATGCCCTGGTGGCTCGTGGGGCCCCTGGCCAGCCTCTGGCCCCCATTTTCTGGTATATAAGTCCATTTGCCCTAGAAAAAATATAGAGAAGACTTTCGGGATGGTGCGCCGCCGTCTCGAGGCAGAACTTGGGCAGGAGCACTTTTGCTCTCCGGCGAAGAGATTCTGCCGGGGATACTTCCCTCCGGGAGGGGAAATCGGAGCCATCGACATCACCAACGATCCTCTCATCATGGGAGGACCAATCTTCATCAACATCTTCAATAGCACCATCTCATCTCAAACCCTAGTTCATCTCTTGTATTCAATCTTTGTCTAAAACCCTCAGATTGGTACCTGTGGGTTGCTAGTAGTGTTGATTACATCTTGTAGTTGATGCTAGTTGGTTTATTTGGTGGAAGATTATATGTTCAGATCTAATATGCTATTCAATACCCCTCTGATCTTGAACATGAATATGGTTTGTGAGTAGTTACTTTTGTTCTTGAGGACATGGGAGGAGTCTTGTCATAAGTAATCATGTGAATTTGGTATTCGTTCGATATTTTGATGATATGTATGTTGTTGATTCTCTTAGTGGTGTCATGTGAACGTCGACTACATGACACTTCACCATCTTTGGGCCTAAGGGAATGCATTGTGGAGTAGTAATTAGATGATGGGTTGCTAGAGTGACAGAAGCTTAAACCCTAGTTTATGCGCTATTCCATAAGGGGCTGATTTGGATCCATATGTTTAATGCTATGGTTAGAGTTATCTTAATTCCTCTTTCGTAGTTGCGGATGCTTGCGAGAGGGGGTAATCATAAGTGGGAGGCTTGTTCAAGTAAGAACAGCACCCAAGCACCGATCCACCCACATATCAAATTATCAAAGTAGCGAACGCGAATCAAACAAACATGATGAAAGTGACTAGATGAAATTCCCATGTGTCCTCGAGAATGCTTTGCTTACTATAAGAGATCATTCCGGCTTGTCCTTTGCTACAAAAAGGATTGGGCCACATTGCTGCACTCTTTGTTACTATTGCTACTTGTCACTTGTTACAAATTATCTTGCTATCAAACTACTCATTACCGATAATTTCAGTGCTTGCAGAAAATACCTTGCTGAAAACCGCTTGTCATTTCCTTCTGCTCCTCGTTGGGTTCGACACTCTTACTTATTGAAAGGACTACGATTGATCCCCTATACTTGTGGGTCATCAAGACTCTTTTCTGGCGCCGTTGCCGGGGAGTGATGCGCCTTTGGTGAGTGGAATTTGGTAAGGAAACATTTATATTACGTGCTGAAATTTACTGTCACTTGTCACTATGGAAAGTAATCCTTTGAGGGGTTTGTTCGGGGTATCTTCACCTTGACTGGAAACACAAATAGTTGCTCCTCAACCTACTGCACCTACTGAAAATATTTATTATGAGATTCCCCCGGGTATGATAGAGAAACTGCTAGCTAATCCTTATGCAGGAGATGGAACGGTACATCCTGATATGCACTTGATCTATGTGGATGAAATTTGTGGATTGTTTAAGCTTGCAGGTTTATCCGGAGATGGAGTTAAGAAGAAAGTATTCCCTATATCTTTGGAGGGAAAGGCATTGACATGGTATAGGCTATGTGATGATACTGATACATGGGACTAGAACCGATTGAAACTGGAATTCCATCAGAAATTTTATCCTATGCATTTGGTTCATCGTGATCGGAATTATATATATAATTTTTGGCCTCGTGAAGGAGAAAGCATCGCTCAAGCTTGGGGGAGGCTTAAGTACATGATGTACACATGCCCCAATCATGAGCTCTCAAGAGAAATTATCTTACATAATTTTTATGCTCGGCTTTCTCATGATAATCAATCCATGCTCGATTCTTCTTCGACTGGCTCCTTTATGAAGAAAACTATTGAATTCAGATGGGATCTTCTGGAAAGAATTAAACGCAACTTTGAAGATTGGGAACTCGACAAAGGTAATGAGTCAGGTATAATACTTGAGTTCCATTGTGTTAAATCTTTTACGGATACCAATGCTTTTCGTAAGTTTAGCACTAAATATGGACTTGACTCTGAGATAGTAGCTTCCTTTTGTGAATCATTTGCTACTCATGTTGATCTCCCTAAGGTGAAATGGTTTAAATATCATCCCCCTGTTAAAGAAAAGATTGAGGAACCCGTTAGTGTTAAAGAAGAAACAATTGTTTACCATGCCGAGCCAGTTGTGCCTACTGCTTATATTGAGAAACCACCTTTTCCTGTTAGAATTAAGGAACATGCTAAAGTTTCAACTGTGGTTAACAAAAGTAATATTAGAGCACCTAGACCCTCTGAACAAATTAAAGTTGAACCTAATGTTGCTATGGTTAAAGATCTCTTGGTCGATAATATAGAGGGGCATGTTATTTACTTCTGTGATGAAGCAGCTAGAATTGCTAAACCAGACCCTAAAGATAAAAACAGACCTGTAGTAGGCATGCCTGTTGTCTCTGTTAAAATAGGAGATCATTGCTAACATGGCTTATGTGATTTGGGTGCTAGTGTGAGTGCTATTCCGTTTACCTTATATCAAGAGATTATGAATGATATTGCACTTGTTGAAATAGAGGACATTGATGTTACTATTAAGCTTGCAAACAGAGATACCATTACGCCACTTGGGATCGTCAGAGATGTTGAAGTCTTGTGTAGAAAAATAAAATACCCTACTGATTTTCTAGTCCTCGGTTCTCCACAAGATGATTTTTGTCACATTATATTTGGTAGACCTTTCTTGAACACTGTTAATGCCAAGATTGATTGCACTAAAGAAACTGTTAGTGTTAATTTTGGTGGTATGTCTCATGAGTTTAATTTCTCCAAGTTTCATAGACAACCTCATGATAAAGAATTGCCTAGTAAAGATGAAATTATTGGTCTTGCTTCTATTGCCGTACCTCCTACTGATCCGTTAGGACAATATTTGCTAGACCATGAAAATGATATGCATATGAATGAAAGAAATGAAATAGATAAGATGTTCTTTGATCAACCACCTATCCTTAAACACAATTGGCCTATTGAAACTCTTGGAGGCCCTCCTCCACCTAAGGGTGATCCTGTATTTGAATTGAAGCAATTGCCTGATACATTGAAATATGCTTACCTTGATGAAAAGAAGATATATCCTGTTATTATTAGTGCTAACCTTTCAGAGCATGAAGAAAAGAGATTACTAAAAACTATAAGGAAGCACCGAGCTGCTATTGGATATACTCTTGATGATCTTAAGGGCATTAGTCCCACTCTATGTCAGCACAAAATTAATATGGAGCCTGATGCTAAACCAGTTGTCGATCACCAACGACGATTAAATCCTAAGATGAAAGAGGTGGTAAGAACCGAAATATTAAAGCTTCTGGAAGTAGGTATAATCTATCCCATAGCTGATAGTAGATGGGTAAGTCCCGTTCATTGTGTCCCTAAGAAAGGAGGTATTACCATTGTTCCTAATGATAAAAATGAACTCATTCCACAAAGAATTGTAACTGGTTATAGGATGGTAATTGATTTTAGAAAATTAAACAAAGCTACCAGAAAGGATCATTACCCCTTACCTTTTATTGATCAAATGATAGAAAGATTGTCTAATCATACACACTTCTGCTTTCTTGATGGATATTCTGGTTTCTCTCAAATACCTGTATCACCAGCCGATCAAGAGAAAACCACCTTTACTTATCCTTTTGGAACTTATGCTTATAGACGTATGCCTTTTGGTTTATGCAATGCACCTGCTACCTTTCAAAGATGTATGACTGCTATATTCTCTGACTTTTGTGAAAAGATTGTTGAGGTTTTCATGGATGATTTCTCCGTTTACGGAACTTCTTTTGATGATTGCTTAAGCAACCTTGATCGAGTTTTGCAGAGATGTGAAGAAACTAATCTTGTCTTGAATTGGGAGAAGTGCCACTTTATGGTGAATGAAGGCATTGTCTTGGGGCATAAAATTTCTGAAAGAGGTATTGAAGTTGATAAAGCTAAGGTTGATGCTATTGAGAAAATGCCATGTCCTAAAGATATTAAAGGTATAAGAAGTTTCCTAGGTCATGCTGGTTTCTATAGGAGATTTATTAATGACTTCTCTAAAATTTCTAGGCCTCTTACCAATCTTTTGCAAAAAGATGTTCCATTTGTTTTTGATGATGATTGTCTAAAAGCCTTTGAAACACTTAAGAAAGCCTTAACCACTGCACCTATTGTTCAACCACCTGATTGGAACTTGCCTTTTGAAATTATGTGTGATGCTACTGATTATGCTGTTGGTGCTGTTCTAGGATAGAGGGTTGATAAAAATTAAATGTTATCCATTATGCTAGTAAAACTCTAGACAGTGCCCAAAGAAATTATGCTACTACTGAGAAAGAATTTCTAGCAGTTGTGTTTGCATGTGATAAATTTAGATCTTACATAGTTGATTCTAAAGTAACTGTTCACACCGATCATGCTGCTATTAATACCTTATGGAAAAGAAAGATGCTAAACCTAGACTCATTAGGTGGGTTCTATTGCTACAAGAATTTGACTTGCATATTACTGATAGAAAGGGAGCTGAGAATCCCGTAGCAGATAATTTGTCTAGAATGGAAAATGTTCTTGATGACCCACTACCAATTAATGATGATTTTCCTGATGAACAATTAGCTATCATAAATGCTTCTCGTAATACTCCATGGTATGCGGACTATGCTAATTATATTGTTGCTAAATTTATACCACCTAGTTTCACATACCAACAAAAGAAAAAGTTCTTCTATGATTTAAGACATTACTTCTGGGATGACCCACATCTTTATAAAGAAGGAGTAGATGGTATTATTAGACGTTGTATACCTGAGCATGAACAGGAACAAATCCTACGGAAGTGTCATTCCGAGGCTTACGGAGGACACCATGCGGGAGACAGAACTGCACATAAGGTATTACAATCTGGTTTTTATTGGCCTACTCTTTTCAAGGATGCTCGTAAGTTTGTTTTATCTTGTGATGAATGTCAAAGAATTGGTAATGTTGGTAGACGTCAGGAAATGCCTATGAATTATTCACTTGCTATTGAACCATTTGATGTTTGGGGATTTGATTATATGGGACATTTTCCTAAATCCAATGGGTATACTCATATTTTAGTTGCTGTTGATTACGTTACTAAGTGGGTAGAAGCTATTCCAACTAGTAGTGCTGATCATAACACTTCTATTAAAATGCTTAAAGAAGTCGTTTTCCCAACGTTTGGAGTCCGTAGATATTTAATGACTGATGGTGGTTCACATTTTATTCATGGTGCATTCCGTAAATTGCTTGCTAAATATGATGTCAACCATAGAATTGCATCTCCCTATCACCCTCAAACTAGTGGTCAAGTTGAATTGAGCAATAGAGAAATAAAATTAATTTTCCAAAAAACCGTCAATAGATCTAGAAAGAATTGGTCTAAGAAACTTGACGATGCATTATGGGCTTATAGAACTGCTTATAAAAACCCTATGGGTATGTCTCCTTATAAAATGGTTTATGGAAAAGCATGTCATTTGCCTCTTGAGTTAGAACATAAAGCATATTGGGCAATTAAAGAACTCAATTATGATTTTAAACTTGCCGGTGAAAAGAGGTTATTTGATATTAGCTCATTAGATGAATGGAGAACCCAAGCTTATGAAAATGCCAAATTGTTTAAAGAAAATGGTAAAAGATGGCATGATAGAAGAATTCAAAAACGGGAATTTAAAGTGGGTGAGCAAGTTCTATTGTACAATTCTTGTTTGAGATTCTTTGCAGGAAAACTTCTCTCTAAATGGGAAGGACCGTATATCATCGAAGAAGTTTATCGCTTCGGAGCCATCAAAATAAACAACTCCGAAGGCACTAATCCGAGAGTGGTGAATTGGCAAAGAATTAAGCACTATATTTCAGGTACTCCCTTTAATGTTGAAACTAATATTATTGAAACAATTACACCGGAGGAATACATAAGAGAGACCTTCCAGAACACTCCAGAACCCTAAAAAGGAAGAGGTACGTGATACAGTAAGTAAACAGACTCCAAAAATTCCATAAAAACACTTTCTGTCAGTTTTGGAATATTAGAAAAAATACCAAAATAAGAAACAGCCGAGGGGACCCACCTGGAGCCCACGAGGCACCAGGGCGCACCACCCCCCAGGCGCACCCTGGTGGCTCGTGGGCCCCTCATGAGCCTTCCCGACTCCGTTTTCTTCTGGATTACTTGTTTTGCAAGATAAAAAAATCTTTATATATACTCCCGGATGTTTTGACCACCGTATCACAGAAATCTCCTCTGTTCTTGTTTCGTGCCATTTTTCTGACAGATCTAGATCGCTATGGCTCCACCAAGCTCTTCCAAGGACAAGTTCTACGAGAAGGTCATCAACCCCTACCTACCGGAGGTGATGAAACACCCTCAAGCCATTGAGATGCGTGAGGGGGTGCTTCACATCCAGGATGTTCAAGGATCCAAGAAGACCGGGAGCGTGGAGTCCAGGCTCGAAGCGGTGGAGCAGGAGATCTTCAATTGCCAAGGAATGGTGGAACGTGGACTCAACACCAACCACTCCATGATCACAGAATTCACCCGTAATCACAAGGTGGATGGCCAATCGATGGGAGACATCATCTTCAAGCTCAATGAATGAATCGATTATCTCCAAGGCCAAATCTATGATCTTCAAAACCAAAATTATGAGTATGAGGCAAGATTCAAAGGTATGAGTTTAGCTGCAAGTTTCAGGCCTTGCACATCCCGGATGTGAAGCACCCCCTCATGCATCTCAATGGCTTGAGGGTGTTTCATCACCTCCGGTAGGTAGGGGTTGATAACCTTCTTGTAGAACTTGTCCTTGGAAGAGCTTGGTGGAGCCATAGCGATCTAGATCTGTCAGTAAAATAGCACGAAACAAGAACAGAGGAGATTTCTGCGATACGGTGGTCAAAACGTCCTGGAGTATATATAAAGAATTTTTATCTTGCAAAACAAGTAATCCAGAAGAAAAACGGAGTCGAGAGGGCTCACGAGGGGCCCACGAGCCACCAGGTCGCGCCTCGGGGGGTGGCGTGCCCTGGTGCCTCGTGGGCACCAGGTGGGTCCCCTCGGCTGTTTCTTATTTTTGTATTTTTTTATAATATTCCAAAACTGGCAGAAAGTATTTTTATGGAATTTTTGGAGTCAGTTTACTTACCGTAACACGTACCTCTTCCTTTTCAGGGTTTTGGAGCGTTCCGGAAGGTCTCTCTTATGTATTCTTCCGGTGTAATTGTTTCAATGATATTAGTTTCAACATTAATGGGGGTACCTGAAATATAGTGCTTAATTCTTTGCCCGTTCACCACTCTCGGATTAGTGCCTTCAGAGTTGTTTATTTTGATGGCTCCGGAGCGGTAAACTTCTTCGATGATATACGGTCCTTCCCATTTAGAGAGGAGTTTTCCTGCAAAGAATCTCAAACGAGAATTGTACAATAGAACTTGCTCACCCACTTTAAATTCCCGTTTTTGAATTCTTCTATCATGCCATCTTTTAACTTTTTCTTTAAACAATTTGGCATTTTCATAAGCTTGGGTTCTCCATTCATCTAATGAGATAATATCAAATAACCTCTTTTCACCGGCAAGTTTAAAATCATAATTGAGTTCTTTAATTGCCCAATGACATGCTTTTCCATAAACCATTTTATAAGGAGACATACCCATAGGATTTTTATAAGCAGTTCTATAAGCCCATAATGCATCGTCAAGTTTCTTAGACCAATTCTTTCTAGATCTATTGACGGTTTTTTGCAAAATTAATTTTATTTCTCTATTGCTCAATTCTACTTAACCACTAGATTGAGGGTGATAGGGAGATGCAATTCTATGGTTGACATCATATTTAGCAAGCAATTTACGGAATGCACCATGAATAAAATGTGAACCACCATCAGTCATTAAATATCTAGGGACTCCAAACCTCAGGAAAATAACTTCTTTAAGCATTTTAATAGAAGTGTTATGATCAGCACTACTAGTTGGAATAGCTTCTACCCACTTAGTAACGTAATCAACAACAACTAAAATATGAGTATACCCATTGGATTTATGAAAAGGTCCCATATAATCGAATCCCCAAACATCAAATGGTTCAATAGCAAGTGAATAATTCATAGGCATTTCCTGACGTCTACCAACATTACCAATTCTTTGACATTCATCACAAGATAAAACAAACTTACGAGCATCCTTGAAAAGAGTAGGCCAATAAAAACCAGATTGTAATACCTTATGTGCAGTTCTGTCTCCCGCATGGTGTCCTCCGTAAGCCTCGGAATGACACTTCCGTAGGATTTGTTCCTGTTCATGCTCAGGTATACAACGTCTAATAATACCATCTACTCCTTCTTTATAAAGATGTGGGTCATCCCAGAAGTAATGTCTTAAATCATAGAAGAACTTTTTCTTTTGTTGGTATGTGAAACTAGGTGGTATAAATTTAGCAACTGTATAATTAGCATAGTCCGCATACCATGGAGTACTACGAGAAGCATTTATGACAGCTAATTGTTCATCAGGAAAATCATCATTAATTGGTAGTGGGTCATCAAGAATATTTTCCATTCTAGACAAATTATCCGCTACGGGATTCTCAGCTCCCTTTCTATCAGTAATATGCAAGTCAAATTCTTGTAGCAAAAGAACCCACATAATGAGTCTAGGTTTAGCATCTTTCTTTTCCATAAGGTATTAATAGCAGCATGATCGGTGTGAACAGTTACTTTAGAATCAACTATGTAAGATCTAAATTTATCACATGCAAACACAACTGCTAGAAATTCTTTCTCAGTAGTAGCATAATTTCTTTGGGCATTGTCTAGAGTTTTACTAGCATAATGGATAACATTTAATTTTTATCAACCCTCTATCCTAGAACAGCACCAACAGCATAATCAGTAGCATCACACATAATTTCAAAAGGCAAGTTCCAATCAGGTGATTGAACAATAGGTGCAGTGGTTAAGGCTTTCTTAAGTGTTTCAAAGGCTTTTAGACAATCATCATCAAAAACAAATGGAACATCTTTTTGCAAAAGATTGGTAAGAGGCCTAGAAATTTTAGAGAAGTCTTTAATAAACCTCCTATAGAAACCAGCATGACCGAGTAAACTTCTTATACCTTTAATATCTTTAGGATATGGCATTTTCTCAATAGCATCAACCTTAGCTTTATCAACTTCAATACCTCTTTCAGAAATTTTATGCCCCAAGACAATGCCTTCATTTACCATAAAGTGGCACTTCTCCCAATTCAAGACAAGATTAGTTTCTTCACATCTCCGCAAAACTCGATCAAGGTTGCTTAAGCAATCATCAAAAGAAGTTCCGTAAACGGAAAAATCATCCATGAAAACCTCAACAATCTTTTCACAAAAGTCAAAGAATATAGCAGTCATACATCTTTGAAAGGTAGCAGGTGCATTGCATAAACCAAAAGGCATACGTCTATAAGCATAAGTTCCAAAAGGATAAGTAAAGGTGGTTTTCTCTTGATCGGCTGGTGATACAGGTATTTGAGAAAAACCAGAATAACCATCTAGGAAACAAAAATGTGTATGCTTAGACAATCTTTCTATCATTTGATCAATAAAAGGTAAGGGGTAATGATCCTTTCTGGTAGCTTTGTTTAATTTTCTGAAATCAATTACCATCCTATAACCAGTTACAATTCTTTGTGGAATGAGTTCATTTTTATCATTAGGAACAATGGTAATACCTCCTTTCTTAGGGACACAATGAACGGGACTTACCCATCTACTATCAGCTATGGGATAGATTATACCTGCCTCCAGAAGCTTTAATATTTCGGTTCTTACCACCTCTTTCATCTTAGGATTTAATCGTCGTTGGTGGTCGACAACTGGTTTAGCATCAGGCTCCATATTAATTTTGTGCTGACATAGAGTGGGACTAATGCCCTTAAGATCATCAAGAGTATATCCAATAGCAGCTCGGTGCTTCCTCAGAGTTTTTAGTAATCTCTTTTCTTCATGCTCTGAAAGGTTAGCACTAATAATAACAGGATATATCTTCTTTTCATCAAGATAAGCATATTTCAATGTATCAGGCAATTGCTTCAATTCAAACACAGGATCACCTTTAGGTGGAGGAGGGCCTCCAAGAGTTTCAACAGGCAAATTGTGTTTAAGGATAGGTGGTTGATCAAAGAACATCTTATCTATTTCATTTCGTTCATTCATATGCATATCCTTTTCATGGTCTAGCAAATATTGTTCTAACGGATCAGTAGGAGGTACGGCAATAGAAGCAAGACCAATAATTTCATCTTTACTAGGCAATTCTTTATCATGAGGTTGTCCACGAAACTTGGAGAAATTAAACTCATGAGACATACCCCCAAAATTAACACTAACCATTTCTTTAGCGCAATCAATCTTGGCATTAACAGTGTTCAAGAAAGGTCTACCAAATATAATGGGACAAAAATCATCTTGTGGAGAACCGAGGACTAGAAAATCAGTATGGTATTTTATTTTTTCACACAAGACTTCAACATCTATAATGATCCCAAGCGGTGTAATGGTATCCCTGTTTGCAAGCTTAATAGTAACATCAATGTCCTCTATTTCAACAGGTGCAATATCATTCATAATTTCTTGGTATAAGGTAAACGGAATGGCACTCACACTAGCACCCAAATCACATAACCATGATAACAATGATCTCCTATTTTAACAGAGACAACATGCATGCCTACTACAGGTCTGTTTTTATCTTCAGGATCTGGTTTAGCAATTCTAGCTGTTCTAATATTACTTTAACCATAGCAATATTAGGTTCAACTTTAATTTGTTCATCTATATTTTAACATAGATCACAGAAGTAAATAACATGCCCATCTATATTATCGACCAAAAGATCTTTAACCATAGTAATATTAGGTTCATCTTTAATTTGTTCAGAGGGTTTAGGTGCTCTAATATTACTTTTGTTAACCACAATTGAAACTTTAGCATGTTCTTTAATCCTAATAGGAAAAGGTGGTTTCTCAATATAAGCAGTAGGCACAACTGGATCAACATGGTACACAATTGTTTCTTCTTTAACACTAACGGGTTCCTCAATCTTTTCTTTAACAGGGGGATGATATTTAAACCACTTCTCCTTAGGGAGGTCAACATGAGTAGCAAATGATTCACAAAAGGAAGCTACTATCTCAGAGGCAAGTCCATATTTAGTGTTAAACTTATGAAAAGCATCGGTAGCCATAAAAGATTTAACACAATCGAACTCAAGTATTATACCTGACTCATTACCTTTGTCGAGTTCCCAATATTCAGAGTTGCGTTTAATTCTTTCCAGAAGATCCCATCTGAATTCAATAGTTTTCTTCATAAAGGAGCTAGTCGAAGAAGAATCAAGCATGGTTTGATTATCATGAGAAAGCCGAGCATAAAAATTATGTAAGATAATTTCCCTTGAGAGCTCATGAATGGGGCATGTGTACATCATGTACTTAAGCCTCCCCCAAGCTTGAGCGATGCTTTCTCCTCCACGAGGCCAAAAATTATATATATAATTCCAATCACGATGAACCAAATGCGTAGGATAAAATTTCTGGTGGAATTCCAGCTTCAATCGGTTCCAGTCCCATGTATCAGTATCATCACATTGCCTATACCATGTCAATGCCTTTCCCTCCAGAGATAAAGGGAATACTTTCTTCTTAACTCCATCTCTGGATAAACCTGCAAGCTTAAACAATCCACAAATTTCATAGATCAAGTGCATATCAGGATGTACCGTTCCATCTCCTGCATAAGGATTAGCTAGCAGTTTCTCTATCATACCCGAAGGAATCTCATAATAAATATTTTCAGTAGGTGCAGTAGGTTGAGGAGCAACTATTTGTGCTTCCGGTCGAGGTGAAGATACCCCGAACAAACCCCTCAAAGGATTACTTTCCATAGTGACAAGTGACAGTAAATTTCAGCACGTAATATAAATGTTTCCTTACCAAATTCCACTTACCAAAGGCGCTTCACTCCCCGGCAACGGCGCCAGAAAAGAGTCTTGATGACCCACAAGTATAGGGGATCAATCATAGTCCTTTCGATAAGTAAGAGTGTCGAACCCAACGAGGAGCATAAGGAAATGACAAGCGGTTTTCAGCAAGGTATTTTCTGCAAGCACTGAAATTATCGGTAACGAGTAGTTTGATAGCAAGATAATTTGTAACAAGTGACAAGTAGCAATAGTAACAAAGAGTGCAGCAAGGTGGCCCAATCCTTCTTATAGCAAAGGACAAGCCGGAACGATCTCTTATAATAAGTAAATCGTTCTCGAGGACACATGGGAATTTCATCTAGTCACTTTCATCATGTTGGTTTGATTCGCGTTCGCTACTTTGATAATTTGATATGTGGGTGGACCGGTGCTTGGGTGCTGTTCTTACTTGAACAAGCCTCCCACTTATGATTACCCCCTCTCGCAAGCATCCGCAACTACGAAAGAAGAATTAAGATAACTCTAACCATAGCATTAAACATATGGATCCAAATCAGCCCCTTACGGAATAGCGCATAAACTAGGGTTTAAGCTTCTATCACTCTAGCAACTCATAATCTAATTACTATTCCACAATGCATTCCCTTAGGCCCAAAGATGGTGAAGTGTCATGTAGTCGACGTTCACTTGACACCACTAAGAGAATCAACAACATACATATCATCAAAATATCGAACGAATGCCAAATTCACATGATTACTTATGACAAGACTTCTCCCATGTCCTCAAGAACAAAAGTAACTACTCACAAATCATCTTCATGTCCAAGATCAGAGGGGTATTAAATAGCATAATAGATCTGAACATATAATCTTCCACCAAATAAACCAACTAGCATCAACTACAAGATGTAATCAACACTACTAGCAACCCACAGGTACCAATCTGAGGTTTTGAGACAAAGATTGAATACAAGAGATGAATTAGGGTTTGAGATGAGATGGTGCTCATGAAGATGTTGATGAAGATTAGTCCTCCCACGATGAGAGGATCGTTGGTGATGTCGATGTCTCCGATTTCCCCCTCCCGAAGGGAAGTATCCCCGGCAGAATCGCTCCGCCGGAAAGCAAAATAGCTCCTGCCCAAGTTCCGCCTCGAGACGGCGGCGCACCGTCCCAAAAGAATTCTCCTTATTTTTTCTAGGGCAAATGGGCTTATATACCAGAAAATAGGGGTCAGAGGCTGGCCAGGGGCCCCACGAGCTACCTGGGCGCGCCTGGGGGGGGGTGGCGCGCCCTGGTGCCTCGTGGGCACCTGGGTGGCCCCCTCTGGTATTTCTTGCTTTCAGTATTTTTATTTATTCCAAAATAATTCTCCGTGAAATTTCAGCTCATTTGGAGATGTGCAGAATAGGTATCTCTGACATAGCTTTTTCAGGTCCAGAATTCCAGCTGCCGGCATTCTCCCTCTTTGTGTAAATCTTGCATATTAAGAGAGAAATGGCATTAGAATTGCTCCACAAAGTGTTATATTGATTAAAAACACTATAAATAATAGTAGGAAAACATGATGCAAAATGGACGTATCAGCTAGCACTACAAAATTTGTTCTATTTTGCGATGTTTCACTTGTGTCATGTATAACCGTTTTTCGTCACAGAAAATATACCGGCGACATTTTTCGGCCGTCACCCCCACTATCACTGAAGCTCCGTCATAAAAAATAAAATTTTGAAGGTACCACTTTTTCGCGACATAAGATCACATTTTAGGTGATGAACCAAAAAAATGTCACTGATGGCCGTTTTCAGTGATGGCCCAGAATGTCACTTATGATAGCCCAATCTGTCGCCTAAGATCTTTTTGGCGACGATAATTCATCACCGGTGATCGGTCCACGGGTTTGACCGGTCAAAGATTCTAACAAGTGGGGCCAGCAGTTGCTGACGTGGCTGCTTACATGTGGGTCCGCCTTGGGTTTTATCGCCGATGGTCCCGTCAGTAATAAGCCAGGCATCAGTTTTGACCGGTCAACGATGCTGACATATGGGCCCAGAAGATGCTGACATGGCTGCTTACATGTGGGTCCGATCGGTGTTGACGTAGCTGCTTACATGTGGGTCCTTACGGTGCTGTTGTGGCTGCCTACAAGTGGGGACACGACTGTGGTGATGGTTTCAATTTTCGCCACTACTACCGTCACAGGTTTTATTATAGCGTCAAATTGTGCACTGTTTGATTTTCTAGGCCAATTCGAATTTGAATTAGAGAAAATTTGAAATTTAACATTGTCATCACAACTTTTATTATAATAACAACGGGACTTGACATTTCTCACAGCAGTGATCCACATATTAAAATGAGCGTCCAAATGACATATTATCAAGCATTAGAAATAAGACATTGGAGAAGGCATAATGACGAACAGTAGTGCACCATCAGTGATTGATGGTTTGTGACATAGTCTCCTGTGAAGACTGAGATGACTTCCTTAAGAGATGACTAAGAATTCTCTCCATTTCTTGTTACTTTTTTTCAAAGCCTCTGATTTTTCTCTCCCGGTCCATCTTGATAACTTCTATTTCTAGTTGGTGTTTCCTTTTGAGCTCTTCGATTTCCTGCATCTGTGCAGTAAGTAGGACATTCAGATTTTCTGCAAATGTGTCCTTTGCCAGTTTTGTGTCTGTCGCTTGTGCAGTAATCTTCGCTTCTAGCTCACGGATGCATTGCTCAGAGGATGAATTATGTGATGAGATGCCAAAGCTTGAAAGTAATGTGGCGAAGGAGCTCTTTTCCTCAATAATCTGCATGTTAGGTACTTGCGGTAGAACTTCTTGTAAATGTGCCCTCTTTATGGTCTACATCATGATTGAAAGCGTTATTCGTGCACTGTTAGTACATTACACTATGATGGCTCACATAATACTTTTGAAGCCAAAACATTATAAATTACTTACGGGTGCTTCTTCTGCAATCTGTCGCATACTGGAATCCTTCTCGATGGTGTGGGAGTTTCCACAAAACTCTGAACTGGATGATCTCTTCTTGCTATTTTTGGCCTTATGGAATAAGGACACTCGCATCAGTACTGTATATCATGTAATAATCAACAATATAAAGGATTTCAATAACTTATTTACATTCTTACCATAGAGCTATGAGGGGTATCATATTTTGAACTGCCAGCCGTATCGCTTACCACCACAACATGTATGTTTGGTTTTCCCTTTTCAGAAAATTCCTACGACATGAAGCAAAAACTTAGTATGACGGGGAGTGCATAAGTCTGAAATCTCAAGAGGGAAGCCGAAGTATTATGTACGGTATCTGACCTTGTTCGAACAGTTGGTCATAAAGTTATAGTTACGATGTTGAGCACTTTTTTGCAAAAGGCCAGTGCAAAATTCTTCCGCAAATTCATCCCTCAAGTCAATTCTGAGCTATCCCTGAAGAAACGGTTTAATGAATGTGTTATAGCAGAATTGCACAATAAAGATGCATGACAAATCAGCAAAGGAAGTTTACCTTGTAAATAGCTGGGGTCCATTTATTCTTTTTTGTAACTGAAGATGAAGCTACACATTCATCCATGTCAACATCGTAGACATCAGCTTCCTCGTCCGAATTGTTTTCTAAATCATCATCTATTTGCGTGCCAGCATGCAAAAAAGAATGTGCTATACAAGCAAAATCTGGTGGACCAATGGTACCAACACAGTGTTTCTTCATGCGTGCAGATATTTGAGCAGCATTGTCCTTCATTGTTTCTGCCAGTACCTGCTCATATACTTTTGTTGATTTGCTGGTAGCAGCTGAGAATCAAAGACCAATTATTCACATCCATGTTCATCATTGACGCGAACACTTATGTTTCAGTTATAAATTAATCTTAAAATACACATGTATCAGCAAATAATCAGGATTTGCCTAATAAGAGCATGTGAAGTGAACTAGATCCCTAGATTGAATGAACCGCGGTATGGACTGTAATATGTACAATATTGAGCATGGATCATGTCTTATTCCATTGATGATCACAAGTTCGACCTCACATTTGAACTTGCCACGTGACGATGTGGACTCGGGGTTTACCAAGACATGATCATTTTGAATCACCTTGCGAGAATAGCAGTTTAAAAGTCGTGCACACAAGGTCTACAAGATGTAGGAACCACATTGTACATGTATTGCGCACTCGCTCATGTCGCATATCTCATTTGCTTGTACATTGTCACCATTGGGGTTTTCTTTCCATTTCATGATTTGACGGGACAGGTTTGCAATGAACGGACCTTTACATTTTCCATGTGACATGGACAATATTGAGCACAGATCATGTCTGATTCCATTGATGATCACAAGTTCGACCTCACACTTGAACTTGCCACGTGACGATGTGGACTCGGGGTTTACTAAGACATGATCATTTTGAGTCACCTTGCGAGAATAGCAGTTTAAAGTTGTGCACACAATTAGCTTTCTCTTCATTTTTCATTACAAAAAATAAATAAACAACGTAGTTTGATTCATGGTCATTGGATGCACGATGTATGGCCTCTGTGCCGCTGCCTACTCACCTTCCTTGAAACACTATGTACCGCCAGATGGAGGATCTATGGCTCCTAATTCACCTGCCTTCTCCTCTGCCTTCTCACATAAATTTCGACCGCATCGAGAAGGAACGCGCAGAACAGTTACCACCGCTCCTCCCACTTCGCCTGTCCCATCACAAAACCGCCCCTCGATTTCTCATCTAGTTTCCCCATTCTCTCTCTTGTTCTTGACTTCTTGAAGTACACGGAGCTTCATCGGATCTTTGAGAATCCGAATCTGCATGATGGATTCCAGCGGAACCCTCTGTGAAGCTGTGAAGGCGAAGGTTAGGCTGTTCGTACTACTTGCTAGCTAGTTTTTCATTTCTTTGGATGAATTAAATGCCCAAATCTGAACATTTCTGTGTTTTCTTTATCATTTGTTTGTCATGCATGTCAGGAAAAAAGCCTGCACGGGGGGTCGATGAAGTTGCAGAATACGGAAGCAAGTGTCACCGGTTCTTGGATCCTGAGGTACATTTATGTTCTAATCTTTCAGGATTTCTTCCTACTGTTGTGTTGCGTATCCCATATTCTGGCCATGGGCAATATGGATGATGATTAGATTCCCCTGATTAGAAATAGTATGTACTGAATCTGAACTTCTATGTGTTTTTCAATAAAATGTTATTTATTTGCATTTTAGTTGTATGATCGTTCCCCTGAAGTTGTTCGAATAACGTAGGCCACAAAGGTTCAGTTGGATGTGGAATATGGTCCTGTTAACGATGTAGCCATGTTCACTGTCCGGAGCGGCCTATTTTTAGCTGCATTTGCTATCCATCAGACTTTAGGTCATTGGGACTTCAAGACTGCTGATCATGAAATCAAGGATGTTTTTCTGGTGAAATTTAAAACTAATCCTCTGTTTCCTTGATTCATGGCTGCAACCTCAAGTTAGCAGAAGGCACCTCAGCTGCTGCACTAATGATGGCAACCAAAGTTTCAGAGCTGATGCAACGTACTCCAGAATTGTACGGCATCACCAGGACTGTCATAATGCATGTTTCTCATAATTCTTTTGAGGATGAGGACGCTGAAGATGTTGGAGGTGTTGGAGGTGCTGCAGGTGCTATTGTAGGGGCTGCAGCAGGGGCTGGCGATGTTGGAGGTTGTGGTGTTGGAGGTGCCATTGCAGGTGCTTGAACCCTAGGAATTATGTCTGCTCTTTTATGGAACTAGTGATGTACAATACTATGTTTATGTATGTTTGTTGTCTGCTATGTCTGAAGTGGCAAGATATGCAACTGAACTTTTGTGTTGTTTTAAGTGCCAGAATATGTGAACTTATGTGAAGCTTTATGTGCGACTATATGTGTGCACATTTAGATGCTTTATGGAACTTCAGTTGTATGTCTAATTATATTAGGGAAATTTTTGTTTTTGCCACTCTAACTTTTGGCAATTTTGCTTATGCCACTCTAAAATTTGACATTTCACTTTTTCCACTCTAGCTTTTGACAATGTATCACAATTGTCATTTTGTGGCAAAAGCAAAAAATATTAATTTCACTTTTGCCACTATTAGCTTTTGACAATGTATCACAATTGCCACTCTATTTTTTTTGCTTTTGCCACAGAATGTCAATTGTGAATCATTGTCAAAATCTAAGAGTGGCAAAAGTGAAATGTCAAATTTGAGAGTGGCATAAGTAAAATTGGCAAAATCTAGACTGGTAGAAACAAAATTTAGGATGCCAACGCCATATGGTTCTCTAAATGTAAGGCCTAAACACACACACAAAAATCAACAGAGGCAAAAGAATTGTTCACATGAACAATTTTACTACTAAAAGTTACTAGATACTCCTACATACTTATGTGTCTATAAATTTATCAGTACCTTAGCCTTACTACACTGGCCCCATAGATAAACTCAGCAGATGCAGGTAGCTGGTTCGAAGCCCCCGCAGCACTATTTTTTTGACCTATATTTTAGCTCCAATTCGTTCACTGACAACTGGGCCATAGAACCATAAGCTCGATGACATGTGGGCCAAGTCCAAACGAACAGTCTCGTCACATTGAGAAAAAAAAACCGTCCCTTCTTCCTCGCTCGCACGGCGCCTCGCAGTCCCCTCCTCATTCACAACTCTACTCAGATACCCGAGGTTGCAACCGGATGTCATCGTAGATTGCAGCCGCGTGTAGATACAACCGCCTTTCACATCTCACCCTGGCGCCGCCAGCTATCAGCAGCGACTAACGTTGACGTTCCTGCCGCTGCCTACCAATCCCCGCCATATTGGGGTTTACTCATGGACAACAAGGTAAGTGCAATCAGCATCCATATCTTGTAGTTCTATTTCGCAGTCTGCCACTGGGTGAGAATCCACCAAAAGGCAATCGCCGTGCATGCATTTTCCTGCAGTCTGATTTGAGGGTTCTATTTTCAGTGCCCACAGTGTCATGACGGAGGGCGCTTGTGCAGCCTCGGCCAGACAAACGAGCTGTTCAACATCACCGTCCGAGAGGACTTCAGGAAGCTCACAGTATGTTTGTAAAGATCCATCTCACCTGGAGGGTTAGGGTTCTTAAAATTACATGATTTTGTGGAGACTCATGGTTGTACTTTAGGCAAAATTGGGAATATTGCCTACTTTACCAACATAGTATGACTAAATTGGGATAAATGCCAACTACCATTCAACACTGACGTCAATCAGGGGAGGATCTAGTGGGGGTGCCATGGGTGCCATGCCACTGACGTCAATATGGAAACATTGCCTACTTTAGGCCAAATTGGAAATATTACATACTTTACCAACATAGTACTGCTCAATTGGGATAAATGGTAGCATCCAACGGTGATGTCAAGCTAGAAATTATTGCTATATTAGGCAAATTATTGTTGTACAGTTCTGTAAGTATAGCACATATTTGCATAACTTCATAAAAATACACAAAAATTTACTAGTCATCTAAAAGATCTTATTTTAGTTCACATAGGGAGTAATACTTTTTCATTCACAACATCATAATATTTGCAAATGAAAGTAAAGCTCATATTTGGTTAACAAATTTTCTCGTTTGTATTAATTAGCAGATCACTTTTTTAATAGCTAATATTTTACTGTTCATATATTTCTGACCTATATGAATGACACATTATGTCTTCATTGTTAACGCATATATCATGTCTTACTATTTCTCGCAGTACATCCCTTCCTTTGCAACAAAACGTGTGGTAGACAAGTTTTGTCTGTTCTTAGATGAAGACTCTGCTCAGTTCACATTGCACACAAACCATGGATATACATTCCAAGTTGTACTCAATACCGATAATGAAGGTCGATCCTATTTTCATCCGGGCTTGTGGAGAGAGCTTGCTACACGTTACTTACTAAAAGCTGGCACTGAATTGTTAGTCGATATAACACATCCTGATCTTATCATCCATCTGTCCATACCATCTGAGATCCCTTGAAGGACCAACAACCTAAGTTAGTTTTCTTTCAAATTCTTGCATGTTGAACTACAACTTAGCAAAAATAATGTATCTCTCCGGACTTACTAATTAGTATTTTATTTCCATGCAGGGCTTGTTAAATATGTAGTTAAAGACATGGTGGTTACTCTTACATCCAAATTTCACTGGAAAGACTTGAAGCATCTCATCAAATTTGTTGGTAGACTTGACTCCCTTACTAAGCAGTTCCATGCTGGAGGCCAGATGGGAATATGTGTGCCAGTGGTGCATACCTTGAATAGGATGAATTGTACCATTCACAAAATTATGGTACAAAGTCTTTTATGTTAAATATGCTCTCAATGAACTATTGCTTCATAAAGTGTCATGATTGTTTTATTCCTCTTTTAACAGATGTTGCCGCCTTCAGTTGTTCCTGAATTGATGCCCATGCATGGTCCAATCACACTAGCTATTAGTCACAATAAGAAGTTCATGGCAAGATACATAATATCCCCTAGAATTTGGATCCATTCACATTACAAAATGGGAGGCTGTGATGGCAATGTGTCCACATTTGAAAAAAGGAGCCAATGTTATGCTGATGTTGTACGAAGGCACTGAAGGGCTTTTCCTGTTCATTGGCGACATGCTGTGATGCAGTTCCAGGCCAATGATTTCCTGAAATCCTGGTTGTTAAGTACTGTATGTTAAGTAGTGTATGCGGAGTAGGACTTAACTATATGTGGATTATAAGGTTGTGAAGTACTGCATGCTAAGTATTGCGTTAATTATTTGCTTCCGTACTGAAATGGTTTTAACTATGTGGTATGATATGATACGCATGTCATGTCTTCTGAACACGATCATAGTGCAGCACTCTTGCAAATTAAAACAACTAATGATACATGAATTGAAAATGTCGACAACGCATATGCCTCTATAAGTGGAAAGTTTCAGTGGTACACAACATTGATTTCACTTTCACTGAAATTTGCTTGAATTTCTAAACACAAACTTAGTAACCTTTCAGTCACATAATTTTAAAAGCATTGCAAAGATTAAGCTGAACATAGTTGAATTCCTGCCAAAATTGTCGCACTGCGACACCATCCGATACAACACCTAATAGTACAAACTATTATAGCAAACTAATATAGCCATATGGCCACGGTGTAGTTGTGGCCACGGCCACGGTCACCGCGTAGTTCTGCCCACGGCCATGGCCACCGTGTAATTGTGGCCACGACCATGGTCACCGCCTAGTTGTGCCCACGGCCATGTCACAGCCTAGTTGCGGCCACGGCCGCCCGCCGATGCCATGGATGTCGATCCATCCACGTCCAGCACCACAACCGGCGCCACCGCCACGTCCAGCACCACGACCTCTGTCCAAGACAATGTTGTACAATGCAGCTTCGGCGGCCTCAGCCCACTGCAGAAAATCATCCACGTCCATCTGTGTGGCCTCTGCCTCCATCGCATTAAGTGCGGGCGTGCGTGCAGGCGCTGGCATGGGCACGAGCGCGGGCGCAGGCGCTAGCACGGGAACGGGCGCGGGCGCGGCCTCCGCCTCCATCTGCGCAACCTCCTCCAGCGCCTTGTCCATCTCTGCCCACACGGGGGCTAGAGGATCCTCTTCCTGCTCCTCCTCAACGACGCCAAAATAGAAGACTAGGGGGTGCGCCATGGATGAGGTGTTTGTGCTGGATTGGAGATGGGAATGGTGCGAGAGATGGGAATGGTGGTTGGATAGGCGGCGGGAGGGGCGGTCAAAGGCTGCCGCGGACTGATCTTACTCCTTTGGTACGCACAGACTACCACGGCGGCAGGAGGGGCGGTCAAAGGCACGTCTTCCGGTGAGAATCTCTGACGTGGCCTGCTCGCGACGTTTCCTGTTTCATCGCCATGGTTTTTGTCACTGAATAGAGCAGATTTTGTAGTGTAGTCTTAGAGGCGAGACTAGGGATCTATTTTGTGTTTAAGTTTCGACACATGAAACTGAGTTTTTTTTGTTAAATCTCACATTCAAGAACATTGCAATTATAGCACATAACTATAAACTTAATTGAGAACATGGAAATAGCATAATAACATTTTATTATTGCCTCTAGGGCATATTTCCAACATTGGCGTCAACAGTGACGATACATTTGTATGGATTTTTTTACAATATCTGCGATGGTAATGTGTTTCCAAATTTTATCCCGAATCTTCATCATGTTTTTTGTGTAGATATTTTTATTATCTATGACAAGTGCCTACAAGGCGTTTGATGAAAATCCAAGCAATCTGCATATGAAAATAAATATTCGATCTACGCAAACTGCTTTCATGGCTGGATGTAATATCCTAAAGGGGTAGTTGTCCTTCATGAGACTATTCATGAGCTTGACAAAAAGAGACTTGATGGAGTTATCTTTAAAGTGGACTTTGAAAAGGCATATGATGATAAAGTCAAATGATGTTTTCTTTAGCAGGATTTGCGTATGAAGGGTTTTACCGCTGTAGGATCGAAAGTATGTCTAGAGGCGGGGTGATTAGACTACTTGACCAAATAAAACCTAACCTTTTCCCAGATTTTAATTGTGGGCAGATTTTAACAATAGTACATGTCAAGCATCACCCTACACATGCAATTCTAAGAGTATAGCAGTGGAAAGTAGATAATTGCATATGTAAGTAAAGGAGGGGATCGGAGATTTCAAACGCAATGAAGACATGGTGGTTTTTGGCGTGGTTCCGATAGGTGGTGCTATCGTCCGTCCACGTTGATGGAGACTTCAACCCACGAAGGGTAACGGCTGCGCGAGTCCACGAAGGGCTCCACCCACGAAGGGTCCACGAAGAAGCAACCTTGTCTATTCCACCATGGCTTACGTCCACGAAGGACTAGCCTCACTCGGGGTAGATCTTCACGAAGTAGGCGATCTCCTTGCCCTTACAAACTGCTTGGTTCAACTCCACATCATGTTGGAGGCTCCCAAGTGACACCTAACCAATCTAGGAGACACCACTCTCCAAAAGGTAATAGACGGTGTGTTATTGATGAACTCCTTGCTCTTGTGCTTCAAATGATAGTCTTCCCAGCACTCAAACAACTCCTCACAGATTTGGCTATGGTGGAAGAGGGATTTGAGTGGAAAGCAACTTGGGATAGGCTAGAAATCAAGTTTCAAATGGTAGGAATGGAATAGCTTGATCTCAACACATGAGTAGGTGGTTCTCTCTCAGAAAATGTATGGTGGAAGTGTAGGCACGTTCTGATGGCTCTCCTTACTGAGAAGGAGGTGGTGGAGGGGTATATATAGCCTCCACACAAAATCCAACCGTTACACACTTTTGACCCAACTCGGTGGCACCGAAACAATCATCTCGGTAGCACCGAACTGTGTAAAAGATATGAACTTTAGGAATCTCGGTGGGACCGATACGAACAACTCGGATGGACCGAAGTGCAATGGCTAGGGCAAACCTCATCTCGGTGGCACCGATTGCATCAACTTGGTAGGACCGAAGTGAAGCAATAAGGCAACAGAGAGTTGGCAAGCCATCCCGGTGAGACCGATTTGCACAACTCGGTGAGACCGAAGTAAGTGCAAACGATTACAGAGAGTTGGCAAGGCCATCTCGGTGAGACCGAGATCCATTTCGGTGGATCCGATTTGTTAGGGTTTTGGCAGTGGCTAAGTCTTGGATGAACTCGGTGGGGCCGGATAGGAAATTTCGGTGGGGCCGAGTTAGAATGTAGGTTCTAGACATATTTGGGATTGAGAGAGTGGTTGAGGGTTTAGGAGTACTGTCACTAAGCACTTGAGCAAAAAGACCATTAAGCAACACCTCATCCCCTTTTAATAGTATTGGCTTTCCTATGGACTCAATGTGATCTTGGATCACTAAACCAAAAATGGAGAGTCTTGATCTTTTGCCAATCCTTGTCCTTAGCATTTTTAGGGGTCCACGTCTCTAGTGCATGCCATGCCAATCATTGAACATCCTAAAATCTTAATCTTGAATGTACATTAGTTCAATCAGATATATGTTGTTATGAATTACCAAAACCACCAAGGGAGCAAATGTGCTTTCAATCTCCCCCTTTTTGGTAATTGATGACAACATATAGATCAAAGCTTCGACAAATGATTAAAAGAATGAAATACATCGTCGCTTTGAGAAGTATGTGATAAGCAAGAGCTCCCCCTAAATTTGTGCATTATTAAGGATTTGCGTTTGAATGCAAATGCACAATCGATTAGGCTTATGGGTCACTCTTCCATGTCACATACATCTTGGTGGAGCGCGCAAAATGATATGATTGGAATAGAAAGCACGCATCACCAACATAAGTGAGTGATCGTACAAGATAATGATAAAGACAATCAGAGATCATCACAATAAGCATAATATGATCATCACATGAGGTAGCTCACAAGTATAAGCAACATATTAACTGTAGCAAGCACACACATAACAAAGTACCAACAAGCAAATAAGTAGCAAAAGAACTCTCAAGAGAAAAACCAACGACCAAAACACTCTCTCTCGAAGCCTATGATCTATACAAAGTCTCCCCCTTTGGCAACAAGTACCAAAAAGATCGAACTGTATAGGACTAGTCGGCACTCTAAGCACGGTCCTCCAAAGCTCCTGAAGGCGATCTCCTGCTGGCAGCTCCGGTGTGCGTAGATGGCGTAGAAAGATGTGCATCCGCGAAGGCTTCTGCAGACGTCTGCTGGACTGGTGGAGTGGAGACCTATGGTGGCACTGAGGCAGTAGCAGCTGGTGCAGATACGGTGGTCCTCGGATCCACAACGGGTATCGCAGTAGACCTGGCTGCTCTGGGCACTGTCTGAAATTGTTGTGTGGTTGGTCTGTCATCTCTACTGTCATCTGATGGGGCTGTCTTGACAGCATCAACGTCATTCTGCAGTTGCTCTACGGTAGTCTGAATCTCTGTCACCTTCACATCAAGATCATGAAATTTTGTCTCAATAATCCGCTCAAAACTAGCCTGGGTCTGTGTGAGGTTGGCCAAACTTCGCTCAATCCTCAGAGTGGCTTCAAGCAGATATGTCATTTGATCCTTGGGTGTCTTGAGATTGGTAATAGGAGCATTTGGAGTTGATGCCTCCTGAGCTGCTTTTGCTTCCTTTGCTATGCGGATATCCTCTTGGGCTTGTGCTAAAGTGGGATACGAAGGATCCATCACTATCACATTATCCTCAAACTCTGGGTGCAATGGCAAATGCTCTCGATCAAGAAGATATGTGCTAGTTCCAACCTTGGAATTGATCAAAATCTGAATATGTGGGGCATATCCGCACGATCTCTTCTGATCTACTGCAGTCCTCTTGATAGCTTCTACTATCAGGCTCATCACCTTGAATTTCTGAGGTGTATCAAATAAATGCAGCAAATTGATAGAGTGGCCACGAATCATCTTGTCATCTCCTGACTTGGGTAGCAGAGTGTACCGCAGTATAGTGTTCGTTGTGGCTAATCCTGGGAGCAGATGCTTCACTGATCCAAGTTTGTGAGTCTCAAGGTCTTTCTAAGGAATTGCAGTATACATGTTGGCCATGGAGTTGTGATCCATCTTGAGCTTGGCATAGATATCAATGTCATCATCCTCTTCCTTGGGTGCACCAAGAAGACTTGCCCACTCAGAGATGGTAGACTGGTATCTGATACCCTCAATCATCCATATAATGCCGCCATCTGGATAGAAGTGTGCAGTAGAGTAAAACTGCATGACCATCTCATCATTCCACTTGGTTAACTTCTCACCGACAAAGTCATCAACTCCTGCAATCCTGAAGCTTTCATGGACATGGGGAAAATAATCTTCATTCTCATCAATGTATTCCCAATCCACCCATTTCATGTCACTGACTATGGGCTTCTTATCAAGCAAAACTGTCTCATAAAAGTCTTGTTGTTCATGAGTGTGAAAGCGATAGTCATATGTTGTCCTTCTCCTTATAGCATAAGGATCTGTCAATCTCCACTGACGCAGCCCTTTATCCTTCCTCAGCATCATGTTCTCTGCGACTAGGTGTGCATTGTCATGGTCTGGTATCTTTGGCTTTAACTTTCTGAGCACTAGAGGCTCTTCATCAACATTGGACTCAGGCACTGGGGCCTTGTTCTTCTCAGTAGCTGATATGTTCCTGGTGGATCTCTTTGGTGCAGGTGCCTTTGGTTTGGACTTGGGGGGTGCAGCAGTCTTGATTGCATCTGACATAAGCTTTTGAGCCTTTGCAGGGGGTGCAGTGGCTGCTGATTCTTCCTCTTCTTCTTCCTCCTCATCAATCATCATGGAGGGTCTCCCAATCACACGGGCAAATGATTTTCTTACTCTCTTCTTCTTAGTTCCTTCAGCTGCCTCTGTGTTACTAGGCTTTTCAGGAGTGAATTGCTTAGTCTGCTTAGGCACTTTCCTCACTGTTGTCCTCTCTTTGGTAGAAGTAGGCTTGGTGTTGTACTCCTTAGCAAGCACAACTCTCTTTTTCTTAGTTGCAGCTTCACTTGCAACAAAGTCCTCATCCTCACTGTCTGAGGTTTTCTTCTTCCTTGTTCTGGTTGTAGCTTTTGGAAGATCTGGAGAGCTCCTCTCTCCCTCATAGAAACTTTCAGCTAGGCTTGACCCTTCACTCATTTCTGCCTGCTGCTCTGACCTGTTCTGACTGTCAGTGCCACTTGACATCTTGCTGAGCTGACCCTGTGAATAGATAGGTATGGGCAGAGTAGATGAGTCGTCACAAAAAGCAGAGATTTTTCATAAAAATTTGAGTTCAACTCTTAGTTCCAAGTTTTCATAGGATGCATATCGGATGGACCGAGTTGATCATCTCGGTGATACCGAAGCACACTACAGAAACCTTACACGCCACTTCAGTCAGACCGATATGGGGTTCGGTGGCTCCGAGATGCTAGGGTTTCACTGAGATTTACTTTCGGTCTCACCGATTCGTACAACTCGATGGCACCGAGACATGCTAGTGCTATGGCCATAGGCCAAATCGGTGGAACCGAAAACTTCGAATCGGTCGGTCCGAGATGCATTCTGTGGAAACTTAAACCTAAAAATTTCGCTCGAATCTTATCTACGGAGTTTGTAGTGTAGCAGGAGTTCTCAATCTGTGGCATGAATTCAGGCAGTCCAATCGTGCATTGAATCGGAAAAGGGAAGCACGAAAGGGATCGAATCTCACCCTAACTTGGTGGAGATCCTCTACGGCGGCAACGGCGGAGGAGATTCCCGTTGACGGCGGCGGAATCCGGCGGCGAGAGCTCGCTGGAGACGACGGCGAAGTCCGAAGACGAAGGGCGACGGCAGCAACGGGGAGCGGGAACGAGTGGGGTCGAGAAATTTCAACCATTCGGTCCGCGCGACATATATACCCGTACGCTGTCGGTGGCGCCGAGTTGAACAACTCGGTGGCACCGATATGTGTAACTGCACGCAGTACAACACATCGGTGGCGCCGAAATGGTTCAATTCGGTAGCACCGAGATCGAAAACCTAGATCAATCTAAGTGATTTCAGTTGGACCGAGTTGGAGTGAATTGGTTCGGCCGAAATCATTTAGAAGGTTTTGGAGGTTCAGCCCTTTCAGATCGGTGGCTCTGAGTGCTCCTCACCCGGAGGGTCCGAAAATGACTTGTTCAATTTTTGTGATGCAGCAAGAATAGAATTTGAGACAAGAAATCATAGATAGCTAGAGAAGGTTCTTAGGCATTCTTGTACATCCACTTGGTCAGAAAAACCAAGACAATCAAAACAACAAATGGATGTCCTCGAATGATGAAAACATGCAAACCAACATGCTCACACAATAAGATAGCAAATGAAATGTGTCAAACATGCACAACCAATTCTAGCATCTATCAAGCAATGGCGATGACTAGGTCATCTATATATGAGTATATTGACTTAGGAGCCAAATGAGAACATTTGATCATAGGTCATACTCATCGTTTAAGCACAAGTGGGGTTACCACTTTTACATAAAGCATTAATGTGTTCACACCATTAGAGTTGCTTTAGCTCAATTGCTTAGAGCAAAGCTCCCCCTAGATGTGATATCCCCCCTAAGAGGGATGAACTAACCTTGGGTTTTGTCGATGATGACTTCATGTAGATGTTGAAGATGTGGATGCTCAATGTTGATGTAGATCATCAAGAGTTGGGAGAAATCCTTTGGAGTTTTGTGCTTTCAATACCTACATGGGTTAGTCCCACACAAGGAACATACAAGGATATCCATAGACATAGAGTGAAATACACATATGATGATGTCCATGAATGCATTGAATACCTTGTCCCTTGCCTTACCAACAAGAGGGTTTGTGACTCCATGAACTAGTGCAAAATGTGAAAGTTGGCTGCACAAGTCCTTGCCATAAAGAATATGAGTGAAGTTTGTTGGCGGAGTCACCCTCAAGAACTCTCTAGTTCTTCTTTTGGACCCATATCAACTTGATGGGAATCCTTGGAGTTGTAGTAGTACTTGATAAAGTAGAACTTGATGAAGTCTTGGGAACCCACTTGACCATGGCTTGAGGAGCTTCTTCAAATGAATCAATCTCTTCTTGAAGCTTGTCCTTGCCTTTTAGCTTGTGGTCTTGTGGTGGAAGATCTTCTTGAGCTTGTGTTCCCTCGAAGGAAGTAGAATCATACTTCTCTTGCTGAGGAACAAACTTCGTCTTGGGGTATTGATCTTCTTCCCACTCAACTCCATTGGCATTGAACTTTTGTTCAAAACCAACACCTTGGTTCTTCCGGTGCCTTCCTTGCTTGCGTACAATTTCCTCAAATTGTTTACTCCCGGCAAGACTCTTGTAGACACCTTTTTCTATAATTCCTTTCAATAGCATGTTTTCTTGCTCAAGTGTAACTTGGCTAAGAGAATCATTAGTGGAATTAATAGAACTACTAGAAGTAACAACATTGGATTTAGCATTGTTATTGTTACTACTAGAGGTAGAACCATTTTTACCCTTGTTGCTAGTTTGCTTAGATTTAACTTGTGGCATAAAGGTAGACAAGAGTAAACGTTTGGCAAGATATGAAGAACTCTTCTTTCGAAGATCGTCATTGATAGCTTTAAGAAACTCATGCTCTTGCTCTAAATTTAGCTTCTCGAAGCGTAGCTTCTCATGAGTTCTTAGAAGTTCTCTATGATCCTCTTGAGTTGTTTCATGAGCTAACTTAAGAGCATTTAGTTCTTTAGTTAGACGCTCGATCTCCTTCATAGCATTGTCACTCGTTTCCTCTTGACTATCATAATTACTAGCATTTTCATTATAGCTCACATTACTATCCTTGTCAACAAGTAAATCATCATCACCAAGAAAATCATCTTCATCACTATTGAAATCAAGATACTTGGGGTGTGATACCTTGGGGCCTTTTGCCATGAAGCATCTTCCAATTCCTTCATTTGGTGAGTCAAATAGATCATAGGAGTTGGATGACACAAGTGCAAGTCCGGCAACACCTTCATCTTGACTATAGTCAGAGTTGGAGTGATAACTTCTCTCGGAGTGGTTGTCGGAGTCGGAGCCGGAAACCCATTCACCAACATGAGCTTGATGTCTTCTTCTTGTGTAGATCTTGGATGACTTGTCCTTCCTCTCGGAATCCTTGCTTCTTCGAGAGTGTCTTCGTTCATAACGATCATCTCTGCTCCTTCTCTCCTTATGAGGTGATTCGTCTCTTCTATGTCTTCCTCTTGGTGATTCGTCTCTTTTCTTGTAGGGAGCCGTACACTCATTGGAGTAGTGTCCGGCCTTTCCACAATTGTAGCAATTACGGTCACGACTTGATGATCTTCTCTCATAATGTCTTGAGCTAGAGCTTCTTTCTTTCCCTTTGCTCTTGTAGAACTTGTTCAACCTTTTCACCATTAGGCTTATCTCTTCATTTGATACTAGCTTGTCACTTGAAGTTGTTGGAGCATCGGTTGAGACTTTGTAAGCACCACTTGATTTGTTGTGCAGCTCCTCTTTGTCCTTGAGTGACATTTCATGAGCAACAATCCTTCCAATGACTTCCGTGGGCTTGAGATCTTTGTAATTTGGCATCATTTGGATCAATGTGCAGACGGTATCATATTTTCCATCCAAGCTCTAAGTATCTTCTTGATGATGAATTTGTCGGTCATCTCTTCACTTCCTAAGCCGGCAATCTCATTTGTGATGAGAGCAAGCCTAGAGTACATCTCAGCGACTCCTTCACCATCCTTGATCTTGAACTTGTCAAGTTGACTTTGAAGCACATCCAACTTAGATTCCTTGACGGACTCGGTACCCTCATGCATATCAACCAAAGTATCCCAAATTTCCTTTGCATTCTCGAGGCGGCTGATTTTGTTGAATTCTTCCGGACATAAACCGTTGAATAGAATATCACAAGCTTGAGCATTGTAATGCAACATCTTCAATTCTTCCGGGGTTGCAAGGCGTTTGATAAAAATCCAAGCAATCTGCATATGAAAATAAATATTCGATCTACGCAAACTGCTTTCATGGTGGGATGTAATATCCTAAAGGGGTAGTTGTCCTTCATGAGACTATTCATGAGCTTGACAAAAAGAGACTTGATGGAGTTATCTTTAAAGTGGACTTTGAAAAGGCATATGATGATAAAGTCAAATGATGTTTTCTTTAGCAGGATTTGCGTATGAAGGGTTTTACCGCCGTAGGATCGAAAGTATGTCTAGAGGGGGGGTGATTAGACTACTTGACCAAATAAAACCTAACCTTTTCCCAGATTTTAATTGTGGGCAGATTTTAACAATAGTACATGTCAAGCATCACCCTACACATGCAATTCTAAGAGTATAGCAGCGGAAGTAGATAATTGCATATGTAAGTAAAGGAGGGGATTGGAGATTTCAAACGCAATGAAGACACGGTGGTTTTTGGCGTGGTTCCGATAGGTGGTGCTATCGTACGTCCACGTTGATGGAGACTTCAACCCACGAAGGGTAACGGCTGCGCGAGTCCACGAAGGGCTCCACCCACGAAGGGTCCACGAAGAAGCAACCTTGTCTATTCCCCATGGCTTACGTCCACGAAGGACTAGCCTCACTCGGGGTAGATCTTCACGAAGTAGGCGATCTCCTTGCCCTTACAAACTGCTTGGTTCCACTCCACATCAAGTTGGAGGCTCCCAAGTGACACCTAACCAATCTAGGAGACACCACTCTCCAAAAGGTAATAGACGGTGTGTTGTTGATGAAATCCTTGCTCTTGTGCTTCAAATGATAGTCTTCCCAGCACTCAAACAACTCCTCACAGATTTGGCTATGGTGGAAGAGGGATTTGAGTGGAAAGCAACTTGGGATAGGCTAGAAATCAAGTTTCAAATGGTAGGAATGGAATAGCTTGATCTCAACACATGAGTAGGTGGTTCTCTCTCAGAAAATGTATGGTGGAAGTGTAGGCACGTTCTGATGGCTCTCCTTACAGAGAAGGAGGTGGTGGAGGGGTATATATAGCCTCCACACAAAATCCAACCGTTACACACTTTTGACCCAACTCGGTGGCACCGAAACAATCATCTCAGTAGCACCGAACTGTGTAAAAGATATGAACTTTAGGAATCTCGGTGGGACCGATACGAACAACTCGGATGGACCGAAGTGCAATGGCTAGGGCAAACCTCATCTCGGTGGCACCGATTGCATCTACTCGGTAGGACCGAAGTGAAGCAATAAGGCAACAGAGAGTTAGCAAGCCATCTCGGTGAGACCGATTTGCACAACTCGGTGAGACCGAAGTAAGTGCAAACGATTACAGAGAGTTGGCAAGGCCATCTCGGTGAGACCGAGATCCATTTCGGTGGATCCGATTTGTTAGGGTTTTGGCAGTGGCTAAGTCTTGGATGAACTCGGTGGGGTCGGATAGGAAATTTCGGTGGGGCCGAGTTAGAATGTAGGTTCTGGACATATTTGGGATTGAGAGAGTGGTTGAGGGTTTAGGAGTACTGTCACTAAGCACTTGAGCAAAAAGACCATTAAGCAACACCTCATCCCCTTTTAATAGTATTGGCTTTCCTATGGACTCAATGTGATCTTGGATCACTAAACCAAAAATGGAGAGTCTTGATCTTTTGCCAATCCTTGTCCTTAGCATTTTTAGGGGTCCACGTCTCTAGTCCATGACATGCCAATCATTGAACATCCTAAAATCTCAATCTTGAATGTACATTAGTTCAATGATATATATGTTGTTATGAATTACCAAAACCACCAAGGGAGCAAATGTGCTTTCAACCGCTGAATGGCGTCAACAAGTCAAATCCTTCACTGGGGGAGTGTTGGGGTCAAGGTTAATGGTGATGCTGGTCATTATTTCCAGACCATGAAGGGTTTAATACAGGGTGATCCTATGTCTCCATTCCTTTCCAATATTGTGGCAGATATGTTAGCGATCCTCATAGCGTGAGCTAAGGAGGATGACCAGGTAGGTGGGATAATCCCACACCTGGTGCATGGGGGGTGTCTATCCTGTAATATGCAGACGATACAGTTATTTTTACGAAGAGTGATTTGCAGAAGGCTATCAATATGAAACTCATCCTTTGCCTTTTTGAACAACTTTTAGGTCTCAAAATTAACTTTGATAAGAGCGAATTGTTTTGCTTTGGTAAGGCCAAAGAAACATAAAACCAATATAGGCAACTTTTCAGTTGTGAAGTGGGCTTTCTTCAGTTTAAATACCTTGGGATTCCCATCCACCATCGTAAGGTTACTAATTGAGACCGTTACGGAAAAAAAACTGAGTTCTTGGAAGGGAAAACTCATGTCATATGGGGCACGGTTAACCCTTATCAATGTTGTCTCACAAGCGTTACTGTGTTTATGTTGTCTATCTTTGAAATGCACAAAGAGGTGTTGATTTTTTTTAGTTTTTTATCAGTCTAGATTCTTCAGGCAATGTGACGAGCACAAACGAAAGTATAGATTGGCTAAATAGGATATCTTGTGTCAGCCACAGGACCAACGCGATTTTGGTATTGGAAATTTGGAGATTAAAATATGTGCTTTCTTAGTAAATGGCTTTTCAAGTTACAAAACGAGGAGGGTGTTTGGCAAGAATTACTCCGCAATAAATATTTACTCCCTCCGTCCCAAAATAAGTGTCTTAAGTTTAGTACAACTTTGTACTAAAGTTAGTACAAAGTTGAGACACTTATTTTGGGACGGAGGGAGTATATTCTAAGAATTTGTCTCAAGTGGAAGCAAGATCTTTGGTCACCATTTGAAAAGTCTTGGTGAAGGCTAAGTCATCTTTCTTCGCGAGAGGCTCGTTTGTGATTGGTGATAGCCAGTCTATGAGTTTCTGGGAAGACACCTTGCTTGGAGAAACTCCTCTTGTGTTACAATATCCCTTGGTTTATAATATAACGTGCAAGAAAGATGTTACAATTCAATATGTTCTTGGATAAGCTCCCTTAGAACATCCAATTTAGGAGGGCCTTGATTGAAGATAAATGGATGTCCTCGTTACACTTAGTTCAAAGATTGATGATGATCAATCTCTCTCATACACCTGATGTTTATAGATGGAGACTATATGAAAATGGGGTGTATGTACTGTCAAGTCTATGTATGTAGATCTTATCGGTACGTTGATAGTGTTCCGTAGAAAGAACATTTGGAAAATCAAAGTTCCATTAAAAATAATTTTTTTCGTGTGGTTTGTACAGTGGGAGGTGATCCTCACTAAAGATAAATTGGCTAAAAGAAAATGGCATGGATGTAAAAAAACATGTTTTTTATGAGGAGGAGACAATTCAGCATCTTTTATTTCCTGCCGTTTTGTTGCTTTGATTTGGTGTACTGTTCATGTTGCTTATAATTTGTCACCTCCAACAAGAACCACTAATTTTTTTGGGAATTGGTTCGTTGGCCTTAACAAACAACATAAGGATCATGTTCCTGTAGGGGCTTGCGCCTTACCTTGAGCAATTTGGAATTGCTGCATTTTTGACATATCACAATCTCCTAACTTTTTGCATGTTATCTCCCCGGCCACTTCTTCAATCCATATGTGGTCCTTACTACAACGGGTGGACGCTTAGCATCACATGGCCTTTGGGTGCAGTCGTCTAAAATGGTTGCACAAGTATTATTCAACCGGTTTGGGTGGCATCTCATCAATAGATTATATGGTTAATGAGTGATGGTGTTACGACATAGGGGTGACTCATCTCTCGGGTTGTTGGCCCATGTAGGCCGGCCCAAGCCCCCTAAGCCGGTTTCCGCCCTATGCCATCATGCTGGCCCATGGGCCCTTGTGACGCCCTCTGCTCGACCGTGCACTAATCATACACGCAAATGCACATGATCGAGATCAGAGACTCACGGGAAGATATCACAACACAACTCTAAACACAGAATAAAATAATACAAGCTTTATATTACAAGCCAGGGGCCTCGAGGGCTCGAATACATAAGCTCGAGTCATACAAGCATCAGCGGAAACAAGGGTATCTGAGTACAGACACAAAGTTAAACAAGTTGCCTTAAGAAGGTTAGCACAACAGCGACACTGATCGAAAAGGCGAAGGCCTCCTGCCTAGGGCCTCCGAACTACTCCTGGTCGGCGTGGCTCAACGTAGTAGAAGGTGCCTCCGGGAATCTTCTACTCCTGGACTCCATCGTCTGATCGCAGCAACCGGGTATGGGGAAAAAGAAGTAGCAAAGCAACCATGAGTACTCATCCAAAGTACTCGCAAGACTGACATTAGATCTATACTAAATATGCATCGGTATTAAAGGAATGGGGCTATATCTTTGGACTAAACTGCAGAAATGCAGGAACAGAAGGGGAAAGGCCTAGCCTATCGAAGACTAGCATCTTGAAGCAATCTTGCAGCATCAGAAGAGAGTAGAGTACAGTAACATATAATAGCAAACATATATTGTAGTAATGCCCTGAGATCCTTCCTCGACTACCCTGCGAGAAAGTGATGCCGAGAGCAGTAGTAGCAATTTATCATTGTAACAGTAACCATTTGTAGTTGTAGCAGATCAGGATACAACTCCGAGCGTCCTGTTACCGTGGACACGGCTATTCGAATATATCACTTCCCTGCAGGGGTGCACTACTGCTACCCAACACGCTCGATTAACTCTGGCCGGACACACTTTCCTGGGTCTTGCCCGGCCTCGGCTGATCGACACACCGCAACCCTACCTAGAGCTCAGCAGAGAGGTCCCCGCCGGTCTACATCCTAAGTGCTCAGGGTTCTTGGGCCATCGCCCTGTGCACTCCGGGTCGTTGTGCGCAAGGTGGATCCAGGCACCACCTCTGGGGCGCCGATCCGACCCGGCCACAATGCTGAACTGGACGTCTGACAGAGCTTTCGGCTGATACATACAGCGCCGAGGGTCCCATAACCATTATCCCACATGGTGGTAGTGCGTATAGGCCAGCGGCCAACTCAGATCAAATACCCAAATCCGTTAGGCATGTTTAGTAACTCGCGAAGACGAACAGGATTCCTGTCGCTCCGACTTGGTAATACACGGCTCGCGGGTGCTCTTGGAGCCGACCCGTCTTTAATATCACTCTCTCACGGGCACTCTTGGAGCCGGCCCAACTTTACAGTTTTAAGTATTACAATATGTAAACATTTCCGTGATCATCACCCAAAGCGATCACGGCCTGATAATAAGCATGGTAAACGGACAAGGATGAAGGGCCACAGATGGATCAATAGCATATCTAACTAAGCATCATGGGACAACAGGTAGGTATCAACAGCAGGCGACGAAATCAGGCTATGCATCAGAATAGGAGCTATCGGAATAACAACAGAAGCAATTCTAATGCAAGGATAAGAGAGAAAGAGTGGGCGATATCTGGATGATCAAGGGGGTTTTGCTTGCCTGGAAGCTCTGCTGAAAAGGAAACAGGGTCGTCGGTGAAGTAGCAGTCCTCGGGGGCAACGTCGGTCTCGGGGTCTATCGGGAGAGAAGGAGGGGGAACAAACAATAAATACACAGCAAACAATGCAACACAAATGCATGACATGGCAATATACAGTGCTAGGGGTGACCTAACGCAGTGCTAAATGTGGCAGACGAAGCGGAAAATAACTGGAACGTATTCCCGGTTTCGGACATCTGTCAGACAGATGAACCCGAGGGGAAGGTTCCATGTTTGCAGTGCTGGAGGCATCTGACAGGTATGTGGATAGCGTATTCGGGTTCGTCTCATCTTTCTGATCAACTTTCATGTAGAAAACTTTTTCATCCGAGTTACGGTTTATTTTATATGATTTTTCAAAGTTTTAATCATTTTCTGGATTATTTTAATTATTAAATTAGAATTATCCGAAACAGTAATTGGTGACATCAGCATGACATCAGAGTGACGTCAGCGGTCAACGGTGGACTTTGACTGGTCAAACTGACCAGTGGGTCCCACCGGTCAGTGACTGTTTAGACTTAACAGTAGTTAATTTAGTTAAACAGGGTAATTAGCAGGTGGGACCCAGTCGTCAGTGGCTAATTAGTTAGTTAATTTAGTTAACCGTTTAATTAACATTTTATTTATTTACAAAATCATTTTAATTTGGCGGGACCCACATGTCAGTGACACGGGGCTAGCCCAGTCAGCGGTTGACCAGGTCAACAGGTCAACCGGGCCCAGTGGCAGTGGCTCAGCGGTGGGGCCTGCGGCTGGCACGTCGGCGCCGGCCACCGGAGTCGCGCCGGCGAGCCCGAGCGCGGTGGCGAACTCCGGCGAGCCCGGAAAACGGCTGTGGTGGACGGTTCGGCGCGCGGTTTGGCCCTCTGGAACGGCCACTTCGTGCCGCGACCGGTGGTGGCCACGGCCGGAGCTGGGGAGGCCGGAATGGACGTCGGCGACGACGGCGGGCGGCGGCGGCTCTCGCGTCCGAACGGGATCGCGGCTGCGGGGCGAGTTCGGGCGTGCAAACTAGCTAGGCGACGTCTATGCGTGCGGGCGAGCGCGAAGGGCAGTAGCGCGTGACCTAATGGTCGCCGGAACGACGCCGGCGACGTGCTCCGCGGCGGAGAGCTCGGGCGCGATGGAGGCGGCATTTACGGGCAGCTAACGGCGACAGGAGAGAGAGGAGAGGAAGCAGAGGCTCACGGTGAGCCTGTAGAGGTGCAAAGGTGGGCGCGGGGAGGGCTCGAGGCGGCGAATCGACGGCGGCGACGCGAGCGGCCGTAGGTTGAAGACGACGCCATGCAGCTCGACGTGGGGGCTCCCGGCTTCGGTTGAGCGGTGGAGGAGATGTAGCCGACGTCGGGGAGGCCGATGGACACGGCGGGGCGGCGAGGGGAGTGCGGTGGCTGCGCGGTTTACGGCGGCGACGCCATGGCTGCGTTCGGGCGAGGTGGGGAACGAGCGAGGGAGAGGGAGAGAAGTGGCCAGGGGAGGCCAGGGGGAGCGCGGGCTCTGCCCTTATCCTCCACGGAGGACGCGGCATCGCGCTGTCGAGCGAGGAGTGAGGGGGGCGGGTGCGGGTGCGTACGCGTGCACTGTGGAGGCGACAGCAAGCACGGGAGGTGGGAGAAGGTGCGGGGTGGGCTGGGCCGCCAGGTTTGACTTAGGCCCAGCCGCTGCGGCCTTTTTCTATTTTTCCTTTTCTTTTGTTGTTTTCTATTTTTGTTTCTGATTTGCAAATAGTTTAGACACAAATTGAGTTTTGTAAAATAAGTGACTTGGCCCAATAAATAATATGCAATATTTGGCACTGCTAGAAATAGGTTTGGTGAGCAAATGATTTCATTTGAATTTTTATTTAATAAAAAGGGATTAAAAGTTGGTGTTTGGTACTGTTTTGATGATGTTAGAGTTATCTAGGTATCTTGGGTGATGTTGTTTTTCTTAACATAATTAGTTATGGATTATTTGCTATTTAATGAATATTTTAGTTTCCAAATTGGAACAACTTTTATTTTCACTTTAAATTTGAATTGGAATTTGAAATGAGATATGATGCAAATGATGATCAAGCACTATTAAGCATGGTGACTTGGCATTATCAAAAGGTGGTCACTGTAGCTTAATTACATGGGGTGTTACAATTCTCCTCCTCTAAAAGAAATTCTCGTCGCGAGAATTAAGAGGTAGGCTGGAAGAGAGTGGGGTATTCTTCACGAAGACGATCTTCGCGTTCCCAAGTGGCTTCATCTTCGGAATGATTTGACCACTGAACTTTAAGGAACTTGATTGCCTTCTGACGGGTTCGACGTTCAACTTGATCAAGAATGCGGATCGGATACTCTTGATAAGAAAGATCCTCTTGCAATTCAAGCATTTCATGATCCACTGCGCGGATAGGATCCTTGAAGCAGCGACGGAGTTGCGACACGTGGAATACATCATGGACTTGGGAAAGGTTCGGCGGCAATTCCAATTGATATGCCACTTCTCCACGTCTGGCGAGAATACGGAACGGGCCAATGTAGCGAGGAGCTAACTTTCCCTTGATTCCAAATCGATGAGTGCCCTTCATCGGGGTGACATGAAGGTAAGCTTGCTCGCCAGGTTGATAGACCATTACCTGGTGTCTGCTGTCATAATTGCTCTTCTAACGAGACTGGGCAGCTTTCAAATGTTCACGGACAATGCGGACTTGTTCTTCAGCTTGTTGGATAATATCCGGACCGAAGAATGGCCGTTCCCCAGTTTCTGACCAATTCAGAGGGGTTCGGCACTTACGTCCATAAAGAACTTCAAATGGTGCCATCTTCAGACTAGCTTGATAGCTATTGTTGTAAGAGAATTCAGCATACGGGAGAGATTCCTCCCATTTCTTACCGAATGAGATGACACAAGCTCGAAGCATATCTTTAAGCACTTGATTGACTCGTTCAACTTGTCCCTGGGACTGGGGGTGAAAAGCGGTGCTGAAGGACAGATGAGTTCCCATAGCTTCTTGGAAACTGTTCCAAAACCTTGAGGTAAAGAGGCTGCCACGATCTGAACTGATTTCCAACGGAATACCGTGAAGTGACACGATTCTGGACACATATAAGTCTGCTAACTGACTAGCAGTGATTGTCTCCTTGACTGGTAGAAAGTGAGCAACCTTTGAGAATCGGTCAATGACGACAAAGATAGCATCATGACCCTTCTGTGATCTGGGAAAACCAGTGATGAAATCCATTTCGACTTTGTCCCATTTCCATTCAGGAATAGTAAGTGGTTGCAAAGTTCCAGCAGGCCTTTGATGTTTTGCTTTGATGCGACGGCAAACGTCACACTCAGCAACATAGCGAGCAATGTCTCGCTTCATATCAGGCCACCAGTACCGTTGACGAATGTCTTGGTACATCTTAGTACTACCTGGATGAATAGAAAAAGGTGTGTCATGGGCTTCTTTCATGACATCCGAGCGAGAGTCCAGATTGTGCTTTCTGGGGACCACTAGGCGGCCTTTGAAGAGCAAGGCACCATCATCACCAACATGGTAGAACGAAGAATTTCCCTTAGAGAGATAGTTCTTAATCTTCTCGACTTCAGAGTCATATTTCTGCCGTGTCTTCATGTTGTGCTCGAGATCTGGTTCAACAACCAAGGTATTTAGATAACCTTGAGGAACTATCTCGATGTTCAGCTTTCGAAGCTCTTCATACAGGAGTGGCTGCTGTAGCTGAACCTCAAGTTCACAACAGTAGGATTTACGGCTCAACGCATCAGCCATTACATTAGCCTTGCCAAGGATATAAGAAATTCCCAGATCATAGTCCGTAATGGCCTCCATCCATCTTTGCTGACGGAGGTTCAGAGATGGCTGAGTGAACAAGTACTTCAAACTTTTATGATCCATGTAGATCTCGCAACGATTACCGAGTAGGTAATGCCTCCATAACTTCAATGCATAAATAACCGCTGCAAGTTCGAGATCATGCGTTGGATAGTTCTCTTCATGAGGACGGAACTGTCGAGAGCCATAAGCAATCACCTTGCGCTCTTGCATTAGGACACAGCCTAATCCTTGACGAGACACGTCACAGTAGATCACAAAGTCCTTGCGAGAATCCGGAGGAGCAAGCACTGGGGCAAATGTCAGCTTGTCTTTGACTGTCTGAAAGCTTTCCTGACATTTTTTTGTCCACTCGAACTTAACGCCTTTGTGAAGCAAATCAGTCAAAGGCTTGGCAATCTTGGAGA
Organism: Elymus sibiricus; assembly: GCA_039707655.1. NCBI lineage: Eukaryota > Viridiplantae > Streptophyta > Magnoliopsida > Poales > Poaceae > Elymus > Elymus sibiricus. Next base: position 190,838,107 of record CM077676.1, on the reverse strand, counting down.
AGTTCTTGACAAAACGGCGGCAATAACTTGCGAGTCCGAGAAAACTTCTGACTTGCTTGACATTCTTCGGGGGAGTCCATTCAAGAATAGCCTGAACTCGTTCTGGGTTAACAGCAATGTCATCTTTGGAAATCACATGGCCGAGATATGTCACTTCAGATAACCAGAACTCACACTTGGAATACTTGGCATACAGTTGATGTTCACGCAGCTTCTCCAGTACAAGCCGAAGATGTTCGGGATGTTCTTCTTCATTCTTCGAATATATAAGGATATCATCCAGATAAACCACGACGAATTTGTCAAGGTAATCCATGAAGATGTAGTTCATCAATCGAGAGAATGTTGCTGGAGCATTGGTTAAGCCAAAGGACATGACAGTGTACTCATAAGAACCATAGCGAGTAACGAAGGCTGTCTTCGGAATATCCTCTTTACGAACCCGGATCTGGTGGTATCCCAACCTCAAATCAAGTTTAGAGAATACTGAGGAACCAGCAAGTTGATCATACAGATCGTTGATTCTGGGAAGCGGATACTTGTTCTGAATTGTTGCTTGGTTGATAGGTCGGTAATCTTGGACCAACCGATTCGTTCCATCCTTCTTCTTGACAAAGAGAGAAGGTGCTCCCCAAGCAGAAGAACTGGGGCGGATGAAACCCTTTTTAAGTGACTTGTCGATTTCCTCCTTAAGTTCAAGGAGTTCATGCGGCGGCATCTTGTATGGGCGCTTGGCAATAGGAGTGGTGCCTGGTTTCAGGTCGATTACGAACTCGACAGCTCTAGCAGGTGGTACACCTGGGAGTTCTTCCGGAAAGACATCTTGAAAATCCCGAACGACTGGAACGTTCTCTATCCCCTCAAGAGGTGAAGCATTCAATGCATTCAGAGCATATATCTGGCTCTCGGCATTCTGAGCTGTACGGGCAGAGTAGCGTATTGTCTGGCCAGAAGGATGTGTAAGTTGGACTTTCTTAGCGGCACAGTCTATGAAAGCATTATGGGCTTTCAGCCAATCCATACCAAGAATGACATCTATGGTAGAAACCTTAACGGCCATGAGTGAAGCCGTAAACACCAATCCTCCAATTGCAATGTGGTTGTTGTGGGCTATCATCGAGGTATCCCACCTGGACCCCGGAGAGCTAACCACCAGCGGAGGGTACATATTTTCGAATGATAAGCCTTGCTTACGTGCAAACGCCTCAGATATGAAAGAATGTGACGCTCCTGAATCAAAAAGAACAGAAGCTGATACTGAGTTAACAGGGAGGGTTCCCATCACGACAGTCGGTTCCTTCTGAGCCTTTTCAACATCGACATGATTGACATGGCCAAGTACAACAGCAGACGGTTTGGTATTACAGTTTCTGGATCGACGGTTTCGACAGCCCCTTTTACGGCCAACAGGAGAACGTGATGCATTCTGCAGCTGACCCTGACGACAATTGAGAGCAAGGTGCCCTGGCTGTCCACACTTGCGGCATAAACCATCATTATGGGGAGGAGCCATAGCATTGGGTTGTCCACTTGGGATATTCAGTTGTCTTGGTGGTGGAGGCAGACGAGGTGCAACATAAGAAGGCCTTGGTGCAGGGGCAGGTCGGTGATGGACATTATGAGGAATCCACACTCGTCGTTTCTGAGTAGGCTGACCCGAGGATGAGCCAATATCTCGAGTACGCTTGAGCGACTCCTGGTACTCATTCAGACCAGTTTCAGTTCGGAAAGCTTGGCTGACAAGCGTCGCAAAGTCCGCGCAATCATGGACAACAAGTGCGAGCTTTATATCAGGACACAGTCCTTCACGGAATTTCTCCTGCTTGCGTGCATCAGTGCAGACGTCATCTTCAGCATAGCGGGATAAATCAAGGAATTTCCTCTGATATTCATCAATAGTCATCTTGCCCTGTGTGAGTTTGCGGAACTCCTTCTTCTTCTGGTCCAATAGACCTTGAGGAATGTACCGTGCACGGAAGGCTGACTGAAATTCTATCCATGTGGTGGCTGTCCCAGCAGGCAGCATACGCCTGTGGCTTTCCCACCATTGAGCAGCTGAACCCCTCAGGTGATACGTCGCATAGGTGACGTAACTGTCAGGGAGAACATTAGCCGACTCCATCTGAAAGGCGATGTCATGGATCCAATCATCAGCATCCATTGGATCAGTCGAGTTGCGGAAGGTGAATGGATTGAGGCGCACGAATTCTAGCAGAGTTATTGGGGCAGACTGTTGCTGAGGATTCTGAGTTGGAAACTGGGCCATTACCCCAGTCATAAACTGACGATTCAGCTCAAACTACTGCATCATTGCGGCAATATAGGGTGGAGGTGGAGGATCGTCAGCCATCCTGCCAAATCAACAGGGGCAGTTTAGCAAGAACAACTGCATATGTAAGAGGTCATTCACGAGGTAACATGAGTAATGAACAAAAAGGGCATTAGACATATATTAGTAGTCATTAAGACATACAGATCCATGCACGGAGTTGGATACAAATGGATAACATGAGTTCGGAAGCGCACGCAGCTAGACAACTTGGCGGCGCGCAGGCACGCGATGAAGGAATACGACAACGGGACATAGCAAAGGCTACATCAACGTCGGAGAAAACTGCTGGAGCGGGGAATCTACAAGGGACGACGCAGGGTGCCCTCGATAAAAGGATCCCGCGGTCCGTGAATACTGTGGAGCAGAACATGGCCCAGAATTCAAAGAAGGGTTGATTGAAATCTCCGGGTGGATATGATCACGAGAACCTAATGTTGGTGTTAGTAAAATCTTTAACCCGAATAGAAGAGCGATCAGAGTCCCAGAGTAAAGGAGAGGAATAAAAGATCCTAATCCCATCCAATGGCGATGTGGGCCCATAAGCCACACAGCCATGTTAGTAAAACAGTTTTTGGAGACTAGACTCAACTTCGGCCAAGGAGTTGGAAAGGGGGTTTCCTATAGGCAGTCGGCTCTGATACCATCTTGTAACGCCTTCTGCTCGACCGTGCACTAATCATACACGCAAATGCACACGATCGAGATCAGAGACTCACGAGAAGATATCAGAACACAACTCTAAACACAGAATAGAATAATACAAGCTTTATATTACAAGCCAGGGGCCTCGAGGGCTCGAATACATAAGCTCGAGTCATACAAGCATCAGCGGAAACAAGGGTATCTGAGTACAGACACAAAGTTAACCAAGTTGCCTTAAGAAGGCTAGCACAACAGCGACACTGATCGAAAAGGCGAAGGCCTCCTGCCTAGGGCCTCCGAACTACTCCTGGTCGGCGTGGCTCAACGTAGTAGAAGGTGCCTCCGGGAATCTACTGCTCCTGGACTCCATTGTCTGATCGCAACAACCGGGTATGGGGAAAAAGAAGTAGCAAAGCAACCGTGAGTACTCATCCAAAGTACTCGCAAGACTGACATCAGATCTATACTAAATACGCATCGGTATTAAAGGAATGGGGCTATATCTTTGGACTAAACTACAGAAATGCAGGAACGGAAGGGGAAAGGCCTAGCCTATCGAAGACTAGCATCTTGAAGCAATCTTGCAGCATCAGAAGCGAGTAGAGTACAGTAACATATAATAGCAAACATATATTGTAGTAATGCCCTGAGATCCTTCCTCGACTACCCTGCGAGAAAGTGATGCCGAGAGCAGTAGTAGCAATTTATCATTGTAACAGTAACCATTTGTAGTTGTAGCAGATCAGGATACAACTCCGAGTGTCCTGTTACTATGGACACGGCTATTCGAATAGATCACTTCCCTGCAGGGGTGCACTACTGTTACCCAACACGCTCGATTAACTCCGGCCGGACACACTTTCCTGGGTCTTGCCCGGCCTCGGCTGATCGACACACCGCAGCCCTACCTAGAGCTCAGCAGAGAGGTCCCCGCCGGTCTACATCCTAAGTGCTCAGGGTTCTTGGGACATCGCCTTGTGCACTCCGGGTCGTTGTGCGCAAGGTGGATCCAGGCACCACCTCTGGGGCACCGATCCGACCCGGCCACAATGCTGAACTGGACGTCTAACAGAGCTTTCGGCTGATACATACGGCGCCGAGGGTCCCATAACCATTATCCCACGTGGTGGTAGTGCGTATAGGCCAGCGGCCAACTCAGATCAAATACCCAAATCCGTTAGGCGTGTTTAGTAACTCGCGAAGACGAACAGGATTCCTGTCACTCCGACTTGGTAATACACGGCTCGCGGGTGCTCTTGGAGCCGACCCGTCTTTAATATCACTCTCTCGCGGGCACTCTTGGAGCCGGCCCGACTTTACAGTTTTAAGTATTGCAATATGTAAACATTTCCGTGATCATCACCCAGAGTGATCACGGCCCGATAATAAGCATGGTAAACGGACAAGGATGAATGGCCACAGATGGATCAATAGCATATCTAACTAAGCATCATGGGACAACAGGTAGGTATCAACAGCAGGCGACGAAATCAGGCTATGCATCAGAATAGGAGCTATCGGAATAACAACAGAAGTAATTCTAATGCAAGCATAAGAGAGAAAGAGTGGGCGATATCTGGATGATCAAGGGGGTTTTGCTTGCCTGGAAGCTCTGCTGAAAAGGAAACAGGGTCGTCAGTGAAGTAGCAGTCCTCGGGGGCAACGTCGGTCTCGGGGTCTATCGGGAGAGAAGGAGGGGGGAGAAACAATAAATACACGGCAAACAATGCAACACAAATGCATGACATGGCAATATGCAGTGCTAGGGGTGACCTAACGCAGTGCTACATGTGGCAGACGAAGCGGGAAAATAACTGGAACGTATTCCCGGTTTCGGACATCTGTCAGACAGATGAACCGGAGGGGAAGGTTCCATGTTTGCAGTGCTGGAGGCATCTGACAGGTATGTGGATAGCGTATTCGGGTTTGTCTCATCTTTCTGATCAACTTTCATGTAGAAAACTTTTTCATCCGAGTTATGGTTTATTTTATATGATTTTTCAAAGTTTTAATCATTTTATGGATTTCTTTTAATTATTAAATTAGAATTATCTGAAACAGTAATTGGTGACGTCAGCATGACGTCAGAGTGACATCAGCGGTCAACGGTGGACTTTGACTGGTAATTAGCAGGTGGGACCCAGTCGTCAGTGGCTAATTAGTTAGTTAATTTAGTTAACCGTTTAATTAACATTTTATTTATTTACAAAATCATTTTAATTTGGCGGGACCCACATGTCAGTGACACGGGGCTAGCCCAGTCAGCGGTTGACCAGGTCAACGGGTCAACCGGGCCCAGTGGCAGTGGCTCAGCGGTGGGGCCCACGGCTAGCACGTCGGCGCCGAGTCAGCACCGGCCACCGGAGTCGCGCCGGCGAGCCCGAGCGCGGTGGCGAACTCCGGCGAGCTCGGAAAACGGCTGTGGTGGACGGTTCGGCGCGCGGTTTGGCCCTTTGGAACGGCCACTTCGTGCCGCGACCGGTGGTGGCCACGACCGGAGCTGGGGAGGCCGGAATGGACGTCAGCGACGATGGCGGGCGGAGGCGGCTGTCGGGTCCGAACGGGATCGCGGATGCGGGGCGAGTTCGGGCGCGCAAATTAGCTAGGCGACGTCTATGCGTGCGAGCGAGCGCGAAGGGCAGCAGCGCGCGACCTAATGGCCGCCGGAACGACGCCGGCGACGTGCTCCGTGGCGAAGAGCTTGGGCTCGATAGGGGCGGCATTTACGGGCAGCTAACGGCAACGGGAGAGAGAGGAGAGGAAGCAGAGGCTCACTGTGAGCCTGTAGATGTGCAAAGGTGGGCGCGGGAAGGGCTCGAGGTGGCGAATCGATGGCGGCGACGTGAGCGGCCGTAGGTTGAAGACGACGCCATGCAGCTCGATGTGGGGGCTCCCGGCTTCGGTTGAGCGGTGGAGGAGATGTAGCCGACGTCGGGAAGGCCGATGGACACGGCGGGGCGGCGAGGGGAGTGCGGTGGCTGCGAGGTTTACGGCGGCGACGCCATGGCTGCATTCGGGCGAGGTGGGGAACGAGCGAGGGAGAGGGAGAGAAGTGGCCAGGGGAGGCCAGGGGGAGCGCGGGCTCTGCCCTTATCCTCTACGGAGGACGCGGCGTCGCGCTGTCGAGCGAGGAGCGAGGGGGGCCAGGTGCGGGTGCGTGCGCGCGCGCTGTGGAGGCGACAGCGAGCGCGGGAGGTGGGAGAAGGTGCGGGGTGGGCTGGGCCACCTGGTTTGACTTAGGCCCAGCCGATGCGGCCTTTTTCTATTTTTCCTTTTCTTTTGTTGTTTTCTATTTTTGTTTCTGATTTGCAAATAGTTTAGACACAAATTGAGTTTTGTAATATAAGTGACTTGGCCCAATAAATAATATGCAATATTTGGCACTGCTAGAAATAGGTTTGGTGAGCAAATGATTTCATTTGAATTTTTATTTAATAAAAAGGGATTAAAAGTTGCTGTTTGGTACTGTTTTGATGATGTTAGAGTTATCTAGGTATCTTAGGTGATGTTGTTTTTCTTAACATAATTAGTTATGGATTATTTGCTATTTAATGAACATTTTAGTTTCCAAATTGGAACAACTTTTATTTTCACTTTAAATTTGAATTTCATTTTGAATTGGAATTTGAAATGAGATATGATGCAAATGATGATCAAGCACTATTAAACATGGTGACTTGGCATTATCAAAAGGTGGTCACTGTAGCTTAATTACATGGGGTGTTACAGCCCTATAGAAGGAAGATTCGGGAGCCTTGTCGTTCAAGACAGGGAAGTCGGATCCATGGGGGACTCCTCTCTAGTGACGTAGTCTACTAGGACTCTTGTAACCCTACGGCCACGGTATCTTATATAAGCAGGGGTCGGGCTAGTCGATAGAACAACTCACAATTACAATCTCTCGGTTATACCTGTAATTTGTACACCCCAATCGCAATATAAACGAGCAGGAATAGGGTTTTACCTCGTAAGGAGGGCCTGAACCTGGGTAAATCTTGCCTCCTATTTCCCCTCCGACCTAATCACTTTGTCGGGGTACCCTACCGAGGGATCTGCTGGAATCAACTCCGATAATGAGTCTTGTAATCTTTTTTACCAACCGGTTGTGGTCTTTTTCCTTTCCATTTAGTTGACATTGGTGAATTACTTGAACTACTTTTGCTCTTATTTAATAAAATGGATGTGTGCATCTATGATGCAGAGGCCGGGATACACCTCTTTTCTGAAAAATGCTTTTCCATTGTCTGTTATATATATATATATATATATATATATATATATATATATATATATATATATATATATATATATATATATATATATATATATATATATATATATATATAGGAAAATGGCTCTGTACTCTTGGGAGTACGTACTCCCGCTCCTCATATACCACATAGATGAATCTTTTATACCTCATTATTATTTTTAATATACTTCATTAATAATTACTAGATACCTCAAAATGAGTTTCATGAAAAAATTCATATGAATCTACATATTTTTAAAGGTGTACGTATATACTGATTTGCTTATATGTGAAAAAGTTATATTACAAAAAGTACGTCGCAACTGATATTTTTTCAACAGAACTTGTATTGAGGTATCTTAGAATATTTAATAAAGTATATTGAGAATGATAAAGAGGTATAATCAATGCATATACGAGGTAAATTAAGGATGGGAGTACATACACCCAGGAGTACAGAAAATTAGTCATATATATATATATATATAAACACTATTCTGATCACGGGATGAGAATAATATTCTGATAACTACCTGACCCGTCCTAGCAGTAGTAGTTGAACTTCCCCCGGTGCTAGGTTGAACTTCCGCGAACATTGTCCAAATGGGGCTTGCGATATACCGTTGGAAAGCTATGGACACGAATATCATGATCTAAGTTAAATTTTTGGCAAAATGTAAACGGTATAAGAGCAGTTTTGAAAACCGTTTTTTCTTCGTACAAAGAACGTGAATCGTATTTTCGAGCCCATTTGTAAACCGTTTATCAGAATGAGGCAAATAATATGGCGTTGGAAAGCTGCTGCAAATCCGCTCATTCCACATATACAAATTTTCCCAAATTCCATACGGTTAAAGAGTAATTTGAAAAATCGCAGAATTTCTCAAACCGAACAGCCGAGTTCATATTTGCGAGCCCATTTCTAAACGGCTATTCCGATTGAGGCAAATAATATGGCGTTGGAAAGATTATTAAAATGTGCTTCTTTTCATATAGAAAGTTCGTTCTAATTTTGAACGGTTTAAGAGTAATTTAGAAAACGGTCGAAGTTCCTTCGAGTTCGTATTTTCAAGTTAATTTTTCAATGATTTGTTGGAATGTAGCAAATGATATGGCGTTGGAAAGTTTGAACAAACGTGAAACTTTTTTGTATAAATTGTTTCTCCCAATTCTTTATGGTTCTTAGTCAATTTTGAAAATGGCTGAAAACGTATTTCGGCCGTAATTTGTGCAAACTTTATCGGAATTGGGCAAATAATATACCGTTGGAAAGCTATCAAAAATGCGAAACTTTTTTCTATAGAAAGTTTTCTCTAATTCCCTGCCGTTTTTACGGAATTTTGAAAATGGAGTGATCATGCGTTCTACCTTCATCGCGAAAACAGAGTCTTCGAAAATGCATTGCGTGAAGTAGTTGAACTTCTGGGGCATGTCTGTTTGAACTTCACTCTGTTTTTTGCCAGCTTTTTTTTGCCCGTAACTCCCCAACCACTACCCGGAATTGAGCAAATGATATACCGATGGAAAGCTGTTGACAACACGCAACTTTGCCGTGTTGATCATTTTTTCATACTCGCGACGGTTCAAGAGACTTTTTTGAATACGTAAAAACGTATTTTTAACGGTATACATGAAACTTTTAAACTGTTCATCGGAATGTAGCATATAATATACCGTTGGAATGCTTATGAATAGGAGCAACTTTTTCATGTAGACATTAGATTCAAATTCATTGCCGTTTGAGAGCACTTTTAAAAATGGCAAAAACAATGTTGTTTTTGCCTTTTTAACATGTAATTGAAGGACGGACATCTCGCACTAGAAATTTTGAACCATGCAGGGAGGAGCACGTGAACTTCTTGCAACAACCCTTTTATGCTTTTAGTTTTGTATTCTTTTTAATCTCACCTAAAATGCATTCCGTGTAGTAGTTGAACTGCTCGCGGTTTTCACCTTGAACTTCGGTCGCGTATTTTTGTTCGTAGTTCCTCACCCTGTTCGACGGAGTTGCACAAATGATATACCTGTTGAAACTTGTTGAGAAGACTCAACCTTTTTTCTAATACGGTTAAACTTTTGTTCGAACAACATACACCAATTTATTTTAACGGGTTATTTTGGAATAGAGCATACGATACACCCTTGGAAAGTTTTCGAACAGGAGGAACTTTTTTCATGTAGAGCATTTTTGTTCCAAATTTGTAATGGATTGAGAGAATTATTTTAAAACACGAGAAACAACATCTGTTTTTGTGTTTTTTGCACATGTAAACACACGGTGAACCTCTCCCTCAAGAATTTTGAACTTCCGGGGGCAGAGCACATGAACTTCTAGCAACAAAAAATTTAGACTTTGATTTTTTGTTCTTTTTTTCCCGTATGAAACACACACTATGTAGTACGTGAACTTCCAGCTATTATCAATTTGAACTTCTCTCTGTTTCGCTTTAGTAACGTAAAAAATCTAAGTTTTTTATAGACATCGAACCGCTCTAACTTTTTTATTCTCATCTGAAACGCATTCCGTGTAGTAGTTGAACTTCCCGCTGTTTTCACTTTGAACTTCTGTCACGTATTTTTGTTCGTAATTTCTCACTCATTCATTGGAGTTACACAAAAGATATACCTTTTTAGAAACCTGTTGAAAAGATGCAACTTTATCTAATACTATTAAAATTTTGTTTTGAACAACATACACGGATTTTTTAACGTTTATTTTGAAATAGAGCATACGATATACCCTTGGAAAGTTGTTGAATAGGAGAAACTTTTTTCACATAGAGCATTTTATTTCAAATTTGTAATGGATTAATAGAATTATTTTAAAACATCAAAAATGACATATTTTTTTGTGTTTTGAACATGTAAATACACGGCGAACCTCTCTCGCAAGAATTTTTGAACTTTCTCCGGCCGAGGACTTGAACTTCTGGCAACAAAAATTTTGGACTTTGCCTTTTTATTCATTTTTTCTCATATGAAACACACACCATGTAGTACGTGAACTTCTGGCTGTTATCACTTTTGAACTGCTCTCTCCTTTTTTTGCCCTAACTCCAAAAACACTCATCCAAATTGAGCATGTAAATCCTAGGTTTTTATAATCTCTGAACTTCTCTGCATTTTTAATTTGAACTTATTAGTTTTATTATTTGAAAATAAAAAAAATGATTTTTATGTAAACATCGTACAACTTTTTTTAAATTGAACTTCATACTTTAATTTTGCATAGAAAGTGGAAAATTTGAGTTTTTTGTATACATCGAATTACTCCATTTTTTTAATTTGAAATTCTTGATTTTCTTTTTAAAATCGAATTGCTCCAAAAAATATTCTTAAAATGCCAAAAACGACGCTACCCTTTAGCAACGAAAAAAATTGAAATTTTATAAACATCAAACCACTCTCTTTTTTCAATTTTTGAACCTCTGTGTATTTCTAGAAATGGGAAAATTTGGAGTTTTTTTAGTAAATGTCGAACTTCTTCGTTATTTCAAACCGAACTTCTTGGTTTATTCGTTAGTAACGGGAAAAAATCGAGTTTTTTGTAATAAATATCGAACTGCTCCGTTTTTTGAAATTGAACTTCTTGGTTTATTATTTGGTAACGAGGAAAATCTGGGTTCTTCATATACATTGAACTATTCTATTTTTTAAAATTGAACTTCTTGGTTTTTTCAATTTGGACTTCTTGGTGTTATTCATTTGTAACGGAATAAAAATTCTAGTTTTGTAATAAACATCGTACAACTTCTTGTGTATTTTGAACTGAATTTCTTGGTTTATTCGTTAGTAACGGGAAAAATTCAAGTTTTTGTAATAAATATTGAACTGATCCATTTTTTGAAATTGAACTTCTTGGTTTATTATTTAGTAACGAGGAAAATCTGAGTTTTTCATATACATTGAACTATTCTATTTTTAAAAAAATTGAACTTCTTGGTTTTTTCAATTTTGGACTTTCTTGGTGTTATTCATTTGTAACGGAAAAAAATCCTAGTTTTGTAATAAACATCGAACTACTCAGCTTTAAATTTGAACTTCTATGATCTTTTAAAAAACCATAAAAAGTCCTACTTTTTTTATATGAACTTTTTTTAAACATCTCCTTTTTTAATTTGAACTTTTTGGTTATATTTTTTTCTATAATGGGAAAATCCATGGGATTCTTTTTGTACAATCATAACATTTTTCTTTGAACTCTCCAATTTATTAATTTTGAACTTCCAGAGTTAACATTTTCTAGGTGACGCTTTTTTGTTTTCTTCATGAATTATAAAAATCGCACTGCTCTGTTATTTGAATTTGAACTTCTTAGTTTATTTTTTATTAATGAGGAATTTCGAGTTTTGTAATCGCTTCATTATTTAAATTTGGACTTCTAGTGTTTTTTTTTATTTAGAGACGGTGAACATCCATTTTTATGAATTTTGAACTGCTCTATTTTTTTAATTTGAAATTCTTTTATTTTTATTTAGAAATGGTGAAATATCCGCTTCAAAGTACTATGTTATTTTTGAACTGCTCTGTTATTTTTTGTTTGAACGTTTTATGATCTTCCCGTTAGCAGATTTGTATTTTCCAATTTTACGAATTTCTCAAACCGAACCTCCGACCAATTTTACAAGAGTAGTTTTCTTGTACATTTGATCGTTCTGTGGAGAATGTACATTTGAACTTCCTGGTTTTGTAATAAACATCAAACTTCTCCATTATTTAAATTTGAGCCTCTACGTTTTTTGACTTTGAACTTCGAAAATTCGGTTTTAATGAACTCAACTATTTTTTCCCGTGAGTCCCCACATGTGTTGTTCTGACTTATACGGTTTTTTAACTTCAAAACTTTTGAATCAAAAGTCATTTTTAATCTTAGGTTTTATCTTTTTTTTTCTGAACCATTTAAAAAAATCCTTTGTTATGAATATTGAACTGCTCTATTTTTAAAATTTGAACTTCTTGTTTTTTTATTGTCGAACTTGGATTTTATCATTCTTTTTAATAATAAAGAAAATCCAAATTTTCTATAAACATCGAACTGCACCTTTTTTTAATTTGGACTTCTTGGTTTTATTTCTTTTAGTAATGGAAAAAAATATAGTTTTCTAATAAACATCGAGCAGCTCCGTTTTTTGGATTTGAACTTCTAGGGTTTTTTAACGGAGAAATCTTTTTTTATAAATTTGTGTTGAGATGCTTTGTTTTTTTAGTTTGGCCTTCTTGGGTTTCTATTGAAAAAGGGAAAATCCATGGAAATATTTTTTGTACAAACATATGTGTGTCTTTTTTTTGTTTTCTCTTTTTTTGAACTCTCTAATTTTATTTAATTCTGAACTTCCAAAGTTAACATTTTCTGGGTGAGGCATGTTTTCTTCTTGGTATATAAGCAATGAATTACGCTGTTATTTTAATTTGAACTTCTTTGTTTTATTCGTATAGTAACGGGAAAAATATCTGAATTTTTTTGTAAAAGTTGAACAGTCCAAACTTCCCGTTTTCATGTTTTTGAACTTCATTTCTTTAAAAATAGGGAGTGTATGGGAACGAAGTGCTCTTCATCCAGGAACAACAAGGTACTTCGCATAGGAATAAAATCTATTTTTATGAACTTTATGAACTTCTCTGTTATTTTAATTTGACCTTCTTGGGGTTTTAAAAAATGTGAAAACTGTTTTTTGTTACAAATACTGAATGGATCTTTTTTTTTTAATTTGAACTTTTTGGTTATCTTTTTCCAATAACGGGAAAATCTATGGGAATTTTTTGTACACCCATAACATTATCTTTGAACTCTCCAATTTATTAAATTTGAACTTCCAGAGTTAACATTTTCTAGGTGACGCCTGTTTTCTTCTTGGTATATAAACATCGAACTACTCTATTATATTAATTTGAACTTCAAGGTTTCTGATCTGCTTCACACAAACGTACAAGTACACGCACAACCACGTCGAGCAAACGAACAAATTCATGTAAAAATATGACCAAATTCCACAATAACATGTTACACATACACCTTAAGCGTGTCGTATCTGAAAATCTGGAACATTTTTTGTTCCAAACTTGATCTTTTTAATTAACAGTTGTGTCCACCATTTTTGCTATGCTTGTTCTCTGAGGAAGAAAATAAACCAGGATGGTTGTCATGTAAAATCAAAACTAAAAAGCTTCAACCAAGATGAGCAATAATCATCAAAACCAATAAGTTTCCTACCATCATGACTCAGGCAAATGCATGACTAAGTAATCAAAAATTTCGTTGTTCTCTTTTTGTCCACATACTGGAATATATGTTGCACATTTCATTTGTGGCAACTAGGTTTCATGCTGCACATGTCATGTAATATACTTGAATTGAAAATGGCTCATAGTTTCTTTTTTACAAAATCTTCATAAACTGAAAACTCTGCTGAACATGAGCTGGAAATGGCTCATACCGTATTTTACATAAACTTTTTCCAGAACTGAAATCTCTGCTAGACTTTGAACTAAAAATGGCACACAGTGTGTTACAAAATGGCACATTATTATCTGAATCTGACCATTGCTACTTTTACAAATTCTTCAGAGCAGCCTGCAAATGAAAAATATAACACCACAATGCTATGTTTGAAGAATTTAGATATCTGGTAGAGATTCTTTTTTCTATGGCTGCTCACATGGACCACCATCAGGTCCATTTGAACAGCTTCTGTGATGCTATGGCTGCTCATATGAAACGAATGGGACAGACCTGCATTTTTTCACATTTTTTTGTCAAAGTGCAATTCAACTATGCTCAAACCTCAAGCCAATACATCCATGAGATATATAAAAGGGTCGTCCAAGTGCAGTTTTTTAGAGAACAAACTCAAAAAACAAATGTTCAGAGAAGGTCAAATCCTCCTGAAGAGAGAGTTCAGAGAAGACAGGGAGGGTCACTACCTGCAGGATGGTAGAGAGGCGTTGGGAGGAGGGAGGTCTCAACACCGTCCAACGTCGATCTGTGTTGGGTGGCGTGCAGGTGGTGGGCGGTGACCCATTTTGGCTGGTTGGAGCGCTGCCTCGCGGCCGAAGTGTGGTGTGAGGAAGGTGGAAGAAGGTCGCGGTGGCAGGGGGAGAAGGTCGTGGTGGCAGGGGGAATAAGTTCGCGGCTGCAGGGGGGCCTGAGTGCGGGGGCTCCCGAGTGGCGGCGCTTGGGGAGGTGGAAGAAGGTCGCTCGTGGTCATCCGCGGCACGGCGGCAGCGCATCGGGGAGGTGTCCTGCATCGGCGGCGCGCAACGGCGGTCCAAGGGAGGAGAGACGGGGCGTCGTGGGTTGCGGCCGGGGAGCGGGGTGGCAGCCGTGGAGCGGGGAGGATGGCGCGCCGGTGGCAGGGGAGCGGGACGGCGAGATGCAGGTGCGGCGCCCGGTGGGTCACGCGCGTCAGGGTGGGTGGAGGAAGGCGCATGGTCGGGGTGGAGCGGGAGGAGGAGCGCCGGCGGATGGGGAGGTGGCGCTCCGGCGGCGGGGGAGGAGGTGTGCCGGCAGCAGGGGAGAGGGGCGCCGGCCGTGGGGAAGAAAGTGCGGTGGCGGCGCGTGATGTTTTCAGAATATTATTCTGATCCTAGGATTAGAATAGTGTTATTCTATATATATATATATATGACGACCGTTTGGGAAACCTAAGTGCCCAGACTCCTTGCCTTTCGACCACTCGATTGCATTTAGATGCGTGTTAATGTATTACATTACAATTGACTGATTTGAAAATAATTATGGCAGAATACCTACCATAAATAAGGCCATTAGTAGCATGCATGGCAACAATTATGTAGTAGTAGTAAATAGGAAAGAGAATGCCACACATGGCAACTTTGCATATTTGAGAGATATTAATAGAAATAGGAGAGAGACAAATTAGAATTAATGCGTCATGATTTGTATAGGTACATGAAGATATATTTTCATGCATGTATTAGTAAGAGGTATGTTGTACTCATCCATGTAACATACTTTTTTTTTACATTGTGTATACGATATAATGGGTATATGATATCATGGGTATACCCAATAGGACGTATGTTGCACTCTTATCGTCGTTGGGTACAACCCAGTCTTAAATTTTATTTAAATGTCAGATACCTTGAAAATTAATTCATTAGAAACATACATACGAAAATCCATTGGGTATACGATATCATAGGTATATCCAATGTATATCCAATTTATACCCAATAGGTATATAGGTATACGCAATGGGTATACGTACAATTTGGACATTAAGGTATACAATACATTGTGTATACCCAATAGGAGGTATGTTGTACTCTTATCGACGTAGGGTACATTATACCATGGGTATCATACATTAGTCATACGATATATTGGGTATCATACATTCGATATATATATACGACAACGCCTGAAATACGCATATAGAATAAACACCATGGAATTTTGTTTTGGAAAGAAAATATTTCTAGGAAATCAATAGAATGTTATTTTTTGGAAAGCAATTGTTAACCATTAAGAGTACTAGTGCATGCAAACAGTACATGGAAAGCCATTATTTCATAAATTATGCGTAATGCACTAATGGAGTGTATATATATATATAGGACAAATGTTTCCTACCACCCGGTGGTAGTTACCACCACTTGTGTTTTGGATGTAGTATGTAGTACCTATTAAATCGGAGAGTATGTACGCGTAGTATGTAATATATAACAATGTTTAGGTACTATATATACTACTTTTTTGGTAGTATGTATCGTATTTTGAGTATGCTCATTTTTACGTACAAATATGTACGTATTTCGTAAATATAATAAAAACCATGGGCCAACTTGCAATTTTTTCATGTAACTCACTTTGGAGTATCTTATATATATATGAAAATGGCTCTGTACTCATGGGAGTACGTACTCCCACTGCTCATATACCACATAGATGAATCTTTTATACCTCTTTATTATTTTTAATATACTTCATTAATAATTACTAGATACCCCAAAATGAGTTTCACGAAAAAAATCATGTGAGTCTAAATATTTTAAAAGGTTTACGTATATACTAATTTGGTCGTACATGAAAAAGGTATATTACAAAAAGTACGTCGCAAATGATATTTTTTCCACAAAACTCGTATTGGGGTATCTTAGAATATTTAATGAAGTATATTGAAAATGATAAAGAGTTATAATTAATGTGTATATGAGGTATATTGACGATGGGAGTACATACACACAGGAGTACAGAAAAGTAGTCATATATATATATATATATGTGTGTGTGTGTGTGTGTGTGTGTGTGTGTGTATGTGTGTGTGTGTGTATACTTATTGAATCATAATTTGCAGTTTTGGAATAGAAGAAGTTTCAACGGGTATGTTTCTCACAGTTTGTCTTATTTGATTTTTCTCAATTTTCATGTGGTTCGTTAGTTCACCTTCCAACTAAATTTATATCACTAAGTGTTTATATTTCTCATATCTTTTACTGTATTATCAACGTAACGTGTGTTTGTCCTTCCATTTGTCCCCGCATGTAGTCAAGAGAGATCAACTTTTCCTTTTTGATGACCACATACGGATATATGTTGTGGCTCTGAAGATAACATGCAAAAAGCTAATTGGTCTCCAGATATATCGAGATAACCTGCAAAAAGATAATACGGATATATGTGGAAGCATATTAGTTCTCCACATATATCCAAATAACCTGCAAAAAGATATGTGGAGGCCTATTAGTTTTTTGTCGGTTATCTTCGGGCCACAACATATATCTGTATGTGGTCATGATTTCATCGCTTGGGCGTTGTGGAGCACATGGCTGACGGTGTATTGAACAAAGGGTGTTCATACCCCTGACCACACACCGGCAAGTCGCAACCTCCACACGACAAGAAGCAAACCAGAAGGAGAACTCGTCTTAACATGTCCAAGACATGAAGGACGAGTACCGCAAGGTCAAGGCCAAGAATGCCGAGAAGCAGGTGTTCCCAGGAAGAAGCACTCTTCGCCTGCCGGCAAAGACAAGAGCCGGCAAGCCAAGCTCCTCATCACCGCTCCATGTCAATAGCTTATTGACAGATGGCGGGCACATGAGCAAGCAAATAGAAGCTGTCAGGCTACGTCGCTGTCCACCGAACAAGAATTACCTTTATTGACACCCGCCCAAGTGTGTGTCAAGGTAATAAGAGGTAGATGGGCCATGGGCCAACCTGTGCGGACGGGACATGACTCCTTGCCGGCATCCAGCATAGCGTGACACCTAACAGCGCATTAAATGTGTTTGTCCTATGCCATCAGTGTTAGGTATGATAGCACTGTAGCCACTATTTATCCTGTAATTACCATTTTCCACTGTGGTGACCCCTTTCATCTATAAAAGGAGGGCCAGGGCAACCTTTACAAGGGTCGAAACCCTGTCCATTTGTAGTAGTTTAGCAGCGCTCCCCGAGCTCCTTGCCGACAAGAGCTGCGTTCTCTGTAGTACAGGGTTCCAAACTCTCATAATCCACTAAAGCAGGAGTAGGGTTTTACACATACTTTGGCCCGAACCTGGGTAAAGACTCGTGTGCTACTATGGTTGTTGTTGCTCTTTGTGTGCTGCGTGCCCACGCCGAACGTAAAGGGGCTCTCCGGCCCCATAGATAGTCGTACGCCGACATCTTTGGCGCCCCGGGGTCTGGGCCAGACGCGCTTGTGCAACGCTTGTCTGGGCTAGGCCCAAAACACACACAGGCAAACACGTGGTGGATAAAGGCCGCTGTTAATTACTTTGTTACCATTGCTATGGTGACGGATCTCCGCACTTAATGCGAGATCGTGGGCGATGGAACAGGACGGACGTGGGCTCATGCGCCTGAAAAAGCGCGCCACGTCCATGGTTTTAAATAGCGGATAGCGGGCTGGTAGCGGATTAGGGTCCGCGTAGCGGAATGCGAATAGCGGACAATATTACGGGCGCTATGTCCGCATAGCGGATTTATAAAAACACTAGATTATTGTGTATATTTCTATATCATTAACAAAAAGTAATGACATTTAATTTGCGCAGTAGCAGACGCTATTGCGCTAGCGCTATTGCGGACGCAATAGCGGATGCTATCTGAGCGAGGGCTTTTGGAGGCCGAGCATCAGGTAGGCCGGTATCTGGGCCGTTGGGATGGGCTTTGGGATCTGAAATGTGTCAGGCCGTTGGCAGGCTGCTGTCAGGCTAGTCATCCATATACGGTCTGGGATACATCTAGGCGTACATGTTTGGCCCACCCAGCTCGTCACGTTCCTCTGCTTATCCTCGTTCGAATCAGCACACGAAAGGGAATCTCGAGATCCTCAAAAAAAATGAAAGGGAATCTCGTCCTGCCATATCCTGAACCCCGTGGAAGAAGCCCCAGCCACGGAACAGCTTTGCCTCTCCGCCCCCTCCTCTCTCCCCTAGGCCGACGGCGGCGCCCGTGTTCCTCTATCGACGCGATTTGCCCTTTCTTTTTACCCTCCCCCTAAACTCGGCGACCGCACATCTCCTCTCCGGCGCCATGTCTGCCGGTGGCATCGAGCGCTAGGTAGGTTTCCTGTGCGGGCGTGTGTAGATCCACAGCTAGTTTGTCAAATCCCATTCCCTTTTTCTCACCAATTCTCTTTCTCCAGGCGGCGGGTTGATTCGATGCAGCGCATGATTGTGGTGCCTCCGGTGGAGTCGCGGGCTTCAATGAGAGTCGCGGATGGCCAGATTTGTCGCGCTGCCGATCCAGCAGTGCCCAACTCTGGTGATTTCCAGTTGGACGGAAACGGGGCATTTGAGGTGTGCTCTGAAGCTACGTGTAGATGGACGAGAAGGTATCTAGTTCTAAAGCTGAATTTGATTTGTTCTACGGGCCAAGAAAATTTGTTTGTAGCTTGTTCTGCAAGTAGTGATTCTCATGTCAGTTATATGAATGCATGTTGGACTGTTTCGATTCATGTATGTGCTGCAATGACTGAATGCATATGTTCTTTTTTTCTGCTTCTGTTCTTTCCAGCTATTAATGGGCTTGACTG
This sequence comes from Elymus sibiricus, assembly GCA_039707655.1. Lineage (NCBI taxonomy): Eukaryota > Viridiplantae > Streptophyta > Magnoliopsida > Poales > Poaceae > Elymus > Elymus sibiricus. The sequence goes on along the minus strand of CM077676.1, from coordinate 190,818,879 downwards.
AATGGATTTGCAATTGTTGTTTGTTTTGATCAGTAGTGCGTTATTGTTTGTTCCTAGTTTCGGGAATTCCGCTTCATAAGTAACTCTACTGACATTTTTGTGAAGAACACCACATGAAGTGTGTTCATGCCTTTTTGTGCGATTGAATGATAAGCAAAGTTTACCCAGTTTTCTCGTAATTAATATTGTTCATTTCGGTAGATAACTAAGCTGGCTGGAGAAATAAATATTCCACTTTGCCAAGTTCTTGTAAATTAAATTAGCTGTAAATGGTAGAATTGTCAGCAAGTGTGCTTGCATTGGTCTGGTTTTGGACAGTTAGCTGATTACCCTTTGATTGCCGTGTTATAGCTCATGCTACTACAAATGTGTTTTAGTTTTTGCTTCTGTTGTACTGCTATGGAATGTCCCAGTCAGACACAGTATAATTTATGCTAATGTGTTTTCCTTCAATATCTAGAAGCTCATTATGCATTTTATATGATGATTATGAAACCCATGCCCACGCATCAATGCATGTCATAAGCTTGAATCTCAAGCTGAGTGTGGAACCTCATTATTCTTTTCTTTTCTTTTGCTGTTTACTGAAGGCTAACGGTACCTATCAAAAGACATGCAAGAAAGCTGTGGTTGAACAATTTGATGAGGCCTTCTACAAGTGTGGGGTGTATGTGCTAGACGAGTTAGAACCTAGAAGGATGTACATGGCGACACATGTTGATGCATCAGCTAGAGAGAAGTAGATCAAGGTTGATTTCAAGATAGAGGTGAATGATGATGAGAGTTTCTTCAGCTGTGAGTGTAGAAACTTTGAACAATCTGGCATGATCTATTGCCATGCACTCCAAGTAAGTGATATAGTTCAAAATCGTTCACTGCCGTGTGGCTGTTTCTTCGCTATGCTTATGCTAGAGGTAGTTACAGGTGATGATACATCTTCTTCTGTTGATAAAACCTGAGAAGAACTTCCTGAAGTGTTGGACGAGGGAGGCCCGTGATAGGTGGCGTCCTTGGGCACCGTCGAAATGCTTGCTGCAAGTTGAGTGTATGATGTGAGCCTAACTCCCTACAGTTTAGAGCTGAGGCGCGCTTGGTTACAAAACTCATGTAACCCAATATATTCATGATACACTTGCGTGACCATTGAACCATGTTGTGTTATTTGGTACGGTGGGACTGTGATGAAACTCATTATTTCTGTGACTTGATGATTGACTGGTCTATTCCAGCTTAGTACTTTGTTTGTCAAGGAGTGCGAATTTATGGATAAATGAATAAAATTCAGTACATGTTGGTGTTTATGATCAGATCGGCATGATGAATCGAAGGGAATACAGAAAGTGCTACTGAGAAATGAGCTGAACTTTGAATTACCAGTTCGTACCTAAAGGAACAAATGACAGTCAACTATATGAAAGTGACAACCAAGGGCTGGTTGGGTTGGGTTGCTACTGAGAAATTGATGTCACAGTGAGTATCTGTTAACCCACTGTGCCACCAATTTATACATGTGACAGCACGGCGTAAAGTGCATCGGGCTTCACAAAGCTGTTCTCACCAAGCGGTGGTGGTGAAATGCCCGACGTGCAATGAGCATGGACCTGACGCTGGCGCATGGTACATCCAAAATGACGCGGCTTAAATCATTGTTTGCCCTCTAATAACCGGCTTAATTAAGCTCATGTATGCAGACTGGCAGGGATCTGTTTGTGTGCAATGAGCTCATTGTACCTAACCTGTGTGGATTTTCTAGCGTGCCAAACAGATAAAATCCATTCCCAGCGTTTTCTCAAAAACATGAGTGCGCTTAATGAAGGATCGCTAATGGTGAACAAACTTACATGTCCGCTGGCCAGCAATGCTCCACGTCTGCGCTTGGAAGAACTTGTGGTCAGCCATGCAAGCACCACGAAGGATGCGCGCACTGTGCATGGACCTGCTGACCTGTACCAGGGTCGCCATAGTCTTCTTACATGTCAGGGCCATGTACGAACATGCAACCGAACCTACACCAAGCCTAGATTCTCTAGCACGTGATAGGACTGCTTTTCCTGAATACGCGGCTGACTGTGCAGATACGGTGCGAAAATAAATGGAAATACGGCCCTAGCGCGGATCCCACTGCGGTCAGGACGGCCTGCCTGCAGCGCGGCCACCATTGGCATTTTCCGATGCTATCTCCGCTATTTGAAACTATGGCCACGTCTCGCGGTGAAGAGCCAGCCCCGCACCTTTCCCATAAAAAGGCAGCGGCAGGGATGGTGCTCGATTCACCTGTTCCATTCCTCCTCTTTTCCCCATTGCTACTGTCTTCATCTTCTTCTTGCCGCCGCACCTTGCCGCGCCACTCCACCTCGTTCCTCCACAAATCCCTCCGCCGCTCGTCATGGCTCCGAAGACGAGAAACGTAGCCGGCAAGGAAGTGGAGAAATCAGGGAAGACCGAGGCAGCGGAGAATGGCCTTTGGGTGCAACCACCTGAAGATGGTTGCACAAGCGTTATTCAACCTTTTCTTAAAAAAGCATTATTCAACCGCTTTAGCTGACACTAGCGCTGAAGAAGCGCGGCGCACGCCGCGCCCGTGACCGATTTCGTTTGTATTTTATCGAAATAAGCAAGAAAACAACATATATTTTTATTTTTTTTGTTATTTCTTTTGGATTATTGTCCACGTGAATGCATAGTGCTGCTTTACTGTTTTTATTGTTCCGGTTTATTTGGGTGTATTGTTTTGGGTTAAAATTTAGGTACTATTTCGGTTTATGATTTGGGTGGGTTAATGTTTTCGTTTTATTCTGGTATTGGTCCGTTTTACTCGTTTTATTGTTCCGGGTCGAGGAAGGAGGAGTCCCAGTTATTTTGGGTTTTTTTTATATTTCTTCTGGATTTCTGTTCACGTAAATGCATAGTGTTGTTTTTTTGTTCCGGTTTATTCAGGTGTATTGTTTTGGTTTAAAATTCGATTACTATTTCGGTTTTATTGTTCGTGTAACTTAATGTTTTTGGTTTATTTAGGTGTTGTTCCATTTTACTGGTTTTATAGCTCCGGATTATTCGGGGTTGTTGTTTTGGTTTATTTGGTTTATTGTTTCGGTTAGTAGTCCTGAGTTTATTCGGATAATATTCGGTTTTTGTTTGGGTATTTGTTAGTAGATATTGTTTCGGTTTATGGTTCGGGTGGGTTAATGTTTTTGGTTTATTCCGGTGTTGTCCTGTTTCACTGGTTTTATTGTTTCGGGTCGAGGGAGGAGGAGTCCTATTTTTTTGGTTTTTTTTATATTTCTTCTAGATTATTGTTCACGTAAATGCGTAGTGTTGTTTTACTTTTTTTTAGTTGTGCCGGTTTATTCGGGTGTGTTGTTTTGGTTTAAAATGGAGTTACTGTTTTAGTTTTATGGTTCGTGTGGGTTAATGCTTTCGGTTTATTCAGGTGTTGTTCCGTTTCACTGGCTTTATTGCTCCGGGTTATTCGGGGTTGTTGTTTCGGTTTATTTGGGTTATTGTTTCGGTTAGTAGTCCTGAGTTTATTCAGATAATGTTCCGGTTTTTGTTCGGGTATTTGTTAGTGCACTTTTAGTTGTTATTGTGTTGTAAAAATGGGCAATAATCGGTCAAGAACTTATTTTTCTCACGGATTACTGTTAATGCGAATATACAGTTCCAGCCTACTGTTTTTGTGCCCTGGCAGCACTATCATCGGAAAGAATCAGGAGACGATTAAGGTGGTTGTGCATCGGTACGCCGGTGTTGAGAAATAATGTATAAAAAATTCTAAATCTTAACTCTCTATATAAGGACGCGAGAGTGAAGCAAGGGGAGAGAAATGATGTGCAAATAATATCCCAGTTTTTTTTTAAAAACGTGCGTATTTTTTCTTCGGTGAAAGCTAAAAGAAGTAAGGGGAGAAAATCAGATTATCCGTAGTACTATTTAAGCAAAGTACTGTTCATTCGAGTCCACCCGTGGATACTGTTCACAGGTGACTATTGTTCACATTTTGTGCACCATTTTTTTGTAGATGGGACTGTTCACATACGACTGTTCATGATTTGGTACTGTTCATATGTGGTACTGTTTATAGCTGGGTACTGTTCACATTTGTTAGTGCACTTTTAGCTGTTATTGTGTTGTAAAAATGGGCAATAATCAGTCAAGAACTTATTTCTCACGGATTACTGTTCATGTGAATATACAGTTCCGGCCTATTGTTTTTGTGCCCTGACAGCACTATCATCGGAAAGAATCAGGAGACGATTAAGATGGTTGTGCATCGGTACGTCGGTGTTGAGAAATAATGTATAGAAAATTCTAAATCCTAACTCTATATAAGGACGCGAGAGTGGAGCAATGGGAGAGAAATGATGTGCAAATAATATCCCGGTTTTTTTTTAAAAACGTGCGTATTTTTTCTTCGGTGAAAGCTAAAAGAAGTAAGGGGAGAAAATTAGATTATCCGGAGCACTATTTAAGCAAAGCACTGTTCATTCGAGTCCACCCGTGGATACTATTCAGAGGTGACTATTGTTCACATTTTGTGCATCATTTTTTTTGTAGATGGGACTGTTCACGGACACTGTTCATGATTGGGTACTGTTCATATGTGGTACTGTTTATAGCTGGGTACTGTTCATGCCTTGTTGGTGTTCACAATTACTGTTCTTGTCTGAAAATGAACAGTAGATGCCGAAAAAAAAGTCAAAAAACCAGAAAAATTGGATCCATCCCGCTTTAGTATTAGTACTTATGTTATTAATAGATTATGTGGTCAACTCATGTAATCCCTTTTCCAATGGATTGTGGTCTTTTCTCTCTTTCTTTTTGTTGTCTTACATTTAGTTGGCACCCTGAACTACTCGAATTACTTTTTTTCGCTTAATAGTATAAAGTTGGTTGTGTGCATCATGATGATGTAGAGGTCGAGTTCTCCCATTTTCGAAAAACACACACACATGAAGGCTAAATTCCTAACACACACACATGGAGTTTAGCTGATATATTAATCAGCTATTCCCATCTTGCTCTAATCTAATCACATAAGTTATGGTTGCCCCATTCGGCTTATGAGGTGTGCTTCCCAAGATATGCCGCTTCTCATTTTCTGAGCATTGACTCATTGCCGATTCGGACCGACGAAAATTGACAAAATTATATCCGTTCGGTCTATGACATGTACACCAGTTGCCTCACATTTTTATTTTTATTTTAGTTGCATTTCATTTTTATTTTTTATTTTGCAATGAACCATTTTCAATTTAATTACAGTGACTTATGAGTGAGCTTGCTAGTATCCCTACTAGTTTGCGTAGGAATAAATTGCAGGAAACCACCACTTTGAAGGCTAGGTTAGCAGAAAACACTACGCTACATTTCTTTTCTAGAAAACACCAAGTCATGTGTAATTGTTTTGCAAAAACCAATGATCGGCGAATCTGACTCTATTGATCGCGTTTATGACAGATGGGGCCCGCCAGTCAGGTTGACGTGGCATCAATCTCTCACACCGTTACATCGAATCGTTTTGCTGGACGTAGGACCCACTTGTCAGCGAAACACTCCTCTCTCTCTGTCAAACCATTTACTTTCTTCGTCATTTTATTGAGCAGGTGCAGTACACCGCGGGCGTGCAGGTACGGCTGGCGATAGCGGAGGCGCTCGCGGCGGCGGCCACCGACGACGCGTAGCTGCTAGACGAGTTCAAGGCGGCGCTGCACAGCCAGGCGTAGCTCGAAGGCTGGAGTGCGCGCGAAGGCGCCTGCAGGTTCCCCAGCGCAGTGTGCAGGGGCGGGCTTCTCACGTCGCTCTCGCTCGCCGCCGTGACACTCAATGCCGATTTTCGCGCCGTCGCATCCACCCAGCTGCAGCTCAGCGCCGTCGGAGAGGCTCAGCCTCCGCGGCGCCAACGTCAGCGCCTCGCCCAGGTCCGCCGTCGCGGGTGGCAGGGGTGCGCTGCCGGAGTTCGTCGGCGCGAGCGGGGGTGGGCATCTTCCGCGTGCATTTGCGAGGGCATCTCCCGACCGGATCTGGACAAATTGGACGGCGACGAGGTGGTTCCAGGCATTGAGAAGGTGCGTCGGCGGGCAGTTGGCGAGCTCCAACGTCGGCGGCTGGTTGGGGGGGGGGGGGGGGGGGGGGGGGGAGCGCCGACTCTGTCAAGACCAAGACCCACCGGCGCATGGAGGAAGGCCGCTCCTCGGCCGGGCGCGGGGGCGGGACGGGCCACGGGCGGCGTCCTCTGCCTCGCCCTCGGTGCGGCAACGGCGGGCCTCTGCCTCGGCCGGGGTCTGAACGGGCCGCGGCCGAGGTCGGGACGAGTGGCGGCCGGGGTCGGGACGGGCGACGGCGGGCCTCTGCCACAGGTTGCGATGGTGTAGTGAAGATAAGACGAACACATTTTTATTTTATTTTTTCTTCCAATGACAGGTGGACCCCCATAGGGCCACACATGATGATAACGCTACCAAATGTCGTCGTTACATGTGAGTGGTTAAGCGGTGCCACGTCAGCCTGACTGGCGGGCCCCATCTATCATAATCTCACTTAACAGAGCTATATCCGTCGATCAGTGGTTTTTGCAAAAACGATTACACAAGACGTGATGTTTTTTGTTAAAAAAAATGTAACGTAGTGTTTTCTGCTAACCTAGTCAAAGTGGTGGTTTACTGCAATTTACTCGTTTGCGTAGGGATGGACTTTTGAAAAAAAGTCAATCGGGTCCTGTTAGTTTTCCTAAAAAGCAATCAAGTCCCTGATACTTTTTCTAAAAAAGCAATCGGGTCCACGCACGCTGCGGCCGGCCGGAGCTAGCTAAGCTCACGCACGGACGCAGCCGGAGCTAGCTAGCTAGCTCACGCGCGTACCGCGGCCAGCCGGAGCTAGCTAGCGAGCTCACGCGCGTACCGCGGCCCCAGCCGGAGCTAGCTACCGCGGCCAGACGCAGCCGCAGCTAAGCCGCCGCCACTCGCTGCTGCTGCTTGCCGTCGCTCGCGCTTGCTGCCGCCGCTGCCGCTTGCCGTCGCTCCCGCTTGCCGCCGCCGCTGCTTGCCGCCGCTGCCGCTTGCCGTCGCTCCCGCTTGCCGCCGCCGCTTGCCGCCGCCGCTGCTGCTGCCGCTTGCCGTCGCTCCCGCGTGCCTCCGCTGCCGCTTGCCGCCGCTGCCTGCCTCCGCTGCCGCTTGCCGCCCGCTGCTGCTGCTGCTTGTCGCCGCACGCCACTGCTGCTGCTGCTCGGCGGCGCTTCTCCTCCGGCAGGGAGCAGGAGGGGCCCCACCCAGGTCAAAACCGCCGTTGACTTGAGCCACGTCAGCAACAGGTGGAGACAAACCAGCCAGGGGTTATTTCGTCCGGTATGGTTTTGTTTGGGGGTGAAAGGAGCAGAAAAATTGATCAGGGAGTAAAGTGAACCACCAACTTTATTCAGGGTAGTAAAATGGACTTTTTTCTTATAATAACTAAGTGTTCATTAGGCACCAATTTAATAACTCAATGTTAGTTCATCTTTATAATAGCTAGATGTTCTTTAGGAATCAATTTAACAACTTTGGATATAGGAACAGAGGGCATAAAACCTTTCCAATCTTGGGTAAGCACTTGTCATTTTTTTTCTTCGAAAAGGCAGATCAACCCTGGCATCTGCATCGGTTGATGCACACAACCATATATTATTAGTTATTCAACAATGCCAAGCAAAACCTAACAACGATGTCGAACGAATCAACTTTAAAAAAACCGAGGCCATCCACAGAAGGACCCACCTTACGACAACATCTTCCCAAACCTACAACAAAGCCTATGGCATGTGTCCGAACAACGAACAAAAACACTACTCCTAGAGGAAGCCTTGAGTAAGGAATCACAACACGCGCGTCGATGTCGACGGATCCAACCAAAGGTTGCATGTTGGGATTTTCATCCTCGAATATGATGACCCGGAGTATGCACATAATTGTCGTCGAATGATGATGACCTGGAGTATGCACATAATTGTTGTCGAATGATGATGACTCACATAATTAACATCAACCGGTGTACCGCTGATGATGACTCGCCAGCTGGATCCCGCTCTTGTGAGATCCCAAATACCACCCATGCCGCTGCGGAAAACATCGGGAGCAGGAAGAGGGCCCCGGTGCCCCGCTTCTAGACACTGTCACACCGCCTTCGATACTCATCCGTGAGGGAGATAGGGACACTCGACGTTGGGTTACAACCATGACTTCTTTTTTTAATTGTTTGATTTCAGAAATATTTATGTAAACGTTATTTATATGGAAAATGTTGAGCTTTCCACCTTGCTCGTCTCTCATACCCTACAATTGCAGGCTGCACTAGCTTCAAGCCGTGTGCGAAAGTGGGGTGGCACCGAAGGAACCAAACCTCTCCTGGAAGAGAATTAGATCACATAAGCATTTTTTTTATCTCACTCTTTATTTTTTTGAAACCTCTCCGTGTTCATCTTGGTACTGATCATACCATATACCATGGAAATTCTTCGACTATCAATAGGATATGGAAATCAGGTTGAATAACTATATGTCTTGCATCGTTATGAGCCTGAATAGTATACGCATTTTTGTATGCAGGTGCCAGAAGTTTATTCTATTATCTGAAAAAATTATCATGAGCGGAACCAAACTATTGCCTGCTAAAATGTTACTTGTGTTTCAATAAGAAAAAGGCACGGAAACTCTCCTTAATTGAAAGAATAAGTACAATAGTGGAACACACTCACGGGAACCCCATCCGCCTGGTATTTCATCGCCGCCGCCCCTCCCCACCCTGCCTCGATGCCGGCCACCGCCTCCGCCACTCCGTCGTCCGCCTCGAGCCCATCCACCTGTTCCCGCCGGTCGAGATGTTCGCCACGACCCCTGTAGAAGCTTTGGATGCCACCGCCCGAAGTCGCCGATTTCGGCGGTTCTCCCGCCCCGCCACTGGCCAGTATGCTCATCGCCGCCCGCCGGGGTCAATTAGCGGGCGGGCCACCACGCGACCCACGCGGCCATCACCGAGTTGTGGCTCTGTGCCGAGTTCTCGGCACTCGGGCGGCGCAGCGCCGCTGGAGTTGGCCTCATCCCCGGCACCTCTACAGCCTCTGGGTCCCCCCACCTGATGCCTTTTCTAGACGGACGGCGGCCGTCTCGGCCCCGATGAGCTACTTCGGTCGAAACTGGCTCGGTGCCCACACAAAGTAAGCTAGGCAACAAAATAACTAGCAAGCCCACAAACCTAAAAAGGAAAGTAAAGTGTGGGAAAGAATTAGCCACAAGTGCATTGATGACACAGACTGTATCCCGAGGTTCACACTTCTTTGGGGAAGTGCTAATCTCTGTTGGAGCGGTGTCGAAGCCAAAGCTGTGGAATGCCACGGAAGGCTCACCGTATCCCCCTCGAGTCACCCCCTAAGGATGAGTCTTGAATCACTTAGGGTTGGTCTTGAAGGCGACCACCACACATTTACATACGTCTCCGGAGCACACCAAAAAAAAGGAAGCTTCCAATGGGACCTCTAACCGTCTAGGAGCCCAAGCTCCAAGAGTAACAAGTTGATGATGAAGAAGTTGGGAAAACACAAATCAGTTTGGTAGGAATGTAGATCGGATGAATCTCCTCCTATACCCAAAGAATCAGAGTGTTTGGATGGAGGGGGAGGTGATCTCAAGCTTGTAGGGTTTGGGAATGGTGAAGCAAAGCTTGGGCAAGATTGGGAGCAAGGTGGAAGAAGGGGGGTTATACCCCCAAGCCGAAAGTGACCGTTTCCCACACGCAACTCCAGGCACCTGGACCAAAGGGGTCCTGGCAGCCGGACCACCCAGAAGGTTGTCACCAGGGAGCACCGGGCACCCGAGGGTCAGGAACCTTGGGCACCTGGACCAACCAGAGGGGTAAACCTCTACACTGGGCACCCGGGGGGCTTGGACTCCGAGCACCCGGATCACTTTGAGGTGGTGTGGCTGCCCTCTGGTGACCCGGGCACACCCAGAGGTCCAGGACCCCGGGCACCAGGACTTCCTGCCATGGCCATTTTCAGCTTGGTAAAACCCTTCCATTCGTTGGCACGTTTGGGTATATAGAATGTAAATGAATGAAATGTGTTTCCCAACTCCATCAACATAGCAACCCCTCTTTATAGTACGACTTTCTCTATGATTCAAATTAAACTGAAAAACTTCGGAGTCAATAGAAAGCATCGTCTTTTCTCCTTTTAAATAGGGTGTCACCGATGTCCGTAGAGACATACGAGAGTCCAATGTCCTGGGCTAAACTTGACAACCAACATTGGACCTGACTAATCCTATTGTTATCAACACTAAAATAGTAATTGAGTGTCAACGCACTTTCAATCTTCCCTTTTTGGTGAAGTGGTGACAATAAGATTAGCTCATGACAATAAAACGAACGTGAATGGATAACTTTGAAGTGGGCTCGCTTGAACGAGTACACGTGATGGCTATACGTGGCGGCCACTCGACCCGAACGAGGTGTGGCCGATTTTTAAAAGCTTTTCCTAATATAATAAAAGAAGACATGCCTATGATATGGCTGGCTCTTTTATTAAACTGGACTGTGAATTGTATGATACCGTACTAGAGTATTTAACCTAGATTACATGGGATGTGTGCTCTCCATTGCCACCATTACCAGACGCTACTGAATACAATGAACGCTACAATCCCACCAGCCTTCCTAAGATCCCTCAAAAGAAAGCATCGACGATATTCGTGCAGTGGAAAGGAGAAATGACTGCGCATCATTGAAAAACACAAAGTAATTGCGTGGTTTTTTCTTTGACGCTTGGGGAGCTGGGAGTCTAGGACGGGTTAATTTTGAACCTAATTTAAATTGTTTATGTGATTCCAGTAAGAATCTGATAAATTCTTAAATAGTTTGGGGTTAAGAATACACCAATCGTTCTAGACGAAGTAGCTTGCGGAGGGCGGCCCGCATGTCTAGCTCGACGAGATTAGCTTTTTACGTTTTAATCATTCTTTGCATTGGCACACTTCATAATAGGTGTGTCGTGGCGAACTGAGCGTAACTCAAATGGTTAGATTCCTTGCGGTGGAGAACCCATCAGGGTTCAAGTTCTAGACTTTGGCACTGGTGCTCGCATTTTTCTGGATTTATTTCTGATTTTAGGCAATGTTCGTTCGGTGGGAGGAGACGTTCCCGTCGACTACGAATACCCCTTTGGTGGTTTCGTTAATCTCAGAATGTAGTGCTGGCTCAGTATCTCAGAGGTGCTCATGGGGATAAAACGTGCGGCCGTACGTGCCTAGGGGTGAGTGCATGCGTGTGTTTGTGGGCATCTATGTTGTGCTGTGTTAAAAAAGAATATGTGTGCCATGTGGGGCGAGCTGCGCCTTGGATTGGCCACGTTCCAACAATTTTTAATCAAGTGAATGCCATGACCTTTATGGGTGAGGGTAGGAGGATAAGTGACAACACAGATAGGGTGCCTCATAGTATTAAAATAGATGACATGGACATGTGTGTGCGAGGTGTCTTCTGACATGCTTACCGAGTTAGGTGCGTACAATATTTATTTTCTCCCGTTGCAAAGCACGGGCATGTTTGCTATATAAAAAGTAACATGAAACCACATCAGTATTATTACTCCAACCGGGATCCAAATCCAAATCAAAGCAAAATTATGAGGCTGAGGGGTCGACGACGTGCCCCGCAAAGACAACTGCGCCGGTCGCCTCTTCCACTATGAAGTATGCAAACGGATGGTCAGCTACAAAATCCACCCGAGGAGGTGGCGGCGGCGGTATTTGACTACATCCAATTTCCATATCCATCAATGTGACGGCTGCAGCTTTGGTGCCTTCCTCGTTTACCTCGATGACCGCCTTATGGATGATGTCACTCAGGACCAATGGCAAGCCGGATTCATCACCCTCCACCATGTCAGATAGATCGGCTTGGTCGCTGAACGGCAACTGAAGCCCCAGCTTCTTGATAATGGTGGCCACGCTCCTGTGGAAGGACAGCTTGAACTTGGGCACTCAGAACTCCCTAACGTGGATCTTCTCCTTCGGCAGGTGCTTGTGCAGGAAGCCAGGTTGGGATGCTATCGCGTCGATCAGGCTCGGCAAGCCGTTGTAGGCATCAGGGAGGAAGATGCACATAGAAAACTGTGTACGCTTGTTACGATCGGTGCGCCGTCCTGTCAACAGGTTAGCAAGATCTGATGCATCAGTGTGACCCGCGAGTGAAAGGATCGAGACTGTGGCTGGACGGACGGATTACCTTGCGCTTGAGCCATTTGGTACCGGAGTTTGAGCACCTTGAACCCTTCGTGCACGACGATGAACTGGGAACTCCGGCTGTGCATGAAGGGCACGTCGACGGTGCGGCCGTCGAGCCGGTGGAAGAGTTTGTTGGCGGTGCCCTTCTTGTGGAAGGGCTTCTCCCACTTGCCCTTGAAGTACATAGCGTTGCCGAGCACGGCGCGGGTGAGCGGCGTTATTGATCCCGGGCCAAGGACGGAGCCGATCAGATTCCTCGTGACCTGCGCACCCACGCGTTGATCTGACCCCGTGCCGCCTCCGGATTGCTGCGGAATCGACGGTGCTGGCATCGGCCTTGTACATGCTCGTGGCGGCGTGGCGATAGGCTGGCTTCAGCGGGCACGTGAGGTCGGTCCACACGCCGCACGCGGACGCCAAGCGCGGCCCGCCGGACTCGGAGTGGTCCTTGAGCGCGTCCTCCGCCACGCGGGAGAGGAACTCGTCGAGCGCGGCACGAGACGGCGCGCCGAGGACGCCGAGGATCTCGTCAAGGGCCACGCGGGAGATGAACAGCGGCGAGAGCACCAGGTTGCTGTCCGCGTTGTCGTCGGCGAGGCGACTCGCGAGGCTGGCAGCGAGCGCCACCAGGCCGCCGGAGCAGGACTGCGTCGTGTCCCTTGTCACTTCCATCGCTTGGTTTCGAGACGGAGAGAAAATCGCGTAGAGAAACAATGATCGGTTCTTCACCGTGATGCACGTCCACAAGAATCGGCTCTATTTATGCTCGGTGATTGCTAGGCATACGTGACAAGTTTCGGTTCTCGAAAGTCTTTTTTTAACACAGTACAGACGCGAGCGCTCACATACACGCGCATACACTCACCCCTATGAACGCACACACGCACACCCTACCCCTATGAGCACCTTCGAGAGACTGAGCCGGCGTATCATCTTGAGATTTACGAAGTCACCGTAGGCGCCTCGTCGTCGACGGGAACGTCTCCTCCCACTGAATGCGCATCGCCGGAAATCCTGAAATAAATCCAGGAATAAATGCGAGCACCAGGACTTGAACCCTGGTGGGCTGGGGATACCACAGTCCCTCTAACCATCCAACCACAGGTTGGTTCGCTCGGTTCTCGAAAGTCGAAAGGTAAAAAAATGAGACAAAATGAAACAACTCGTTCCCGTTTCGAATTCCTTTGCCTTTTTCTTTCCTTCTTTACTTATTTTTCTATACTGTGTTTTTTTATTATTATTATTGGAATCTGATAAGTACCGATCGTTCGGTACGAGCACATGGCCACTCTGAACGCTTTCGACGGCAAGTTTCATGATGCGAGAATGATAACTTTAGTTATCAAGCATGGCAATTTTTATACTTCAGTTTATTTTTTGGCATAGAATTGCCGTGCTTGCCCCTAACTTGCCATCCTCTCAACTAAAGTAGCCATTAAAAACGTTCGGATTGCCATGCTTAAAATCCGAACGTTCGGTACTTATCATTTCCGTTATTTAGTCGCTCACATACACGAGCATACACTCATCCCTATGAACGCACACCCGCACATCCTACCCCTATGAACACCTCCGAGAGACTGTGCTGGCATAGCATCTTGAGATTGACGAAGTCACCATGGGCGCCTCGTAATCGACGGGAACGTCTTCTCCCACTGAACGAACATCGCCGGAAAGACTGAAATAATTTCAGAAAAATGCAAGCAACCCTGGTGGGGCTAGAAATACTACTGTCCTCCTTCCAACCACGGGTTGGTATTTTTCTACTGTTATATTGTCAATTGTGTAGGTTGTTCCAGCTTAGGAAATCTCAAGTCTAAATATATTTTTTAGAATAATTTGTTTCCGTTTTATCAATGAAAAGCATGCCAATTTTCTAATTAATTTGATTAGCTTTCCTGATTAAGAGATTCTTTGATGCAAATCGTATATATTTTTGGATATTTAGAGGAGTTAAATAAATCCTTAGAAATTCTCCCGTGTAATATTGGAATTTCCAAGGATTGCTTTGCATTCACACCCACTCAAATCTCTCTCTAAAGTTTCTTTATTTCAGTTGTTGTATGGCAAACACTTCTCTCTAATGATATGTACTATTAAAGAGCAATGTGTACGTCGTCGTCATCCGCTTCCTCGCTCCACCCCCGATCGAAGGAAGTCGCCCCCTCGTCCCACCTCCTCGCCCCACCGATTTTTCTCTCCCTCGCAACAAAAAAAAATTAACAACGTAGTAGAAAAGAGAAAGAACCGCACGTAGGTCTCTCCCCCCTTCTAGTCACCCTAGCCACCACACGTATCGAGGTAGGAGATGAGGGAGAGGAGGATGCACGTCGCCTCCTTGCCCAATGCCCACCGACAGCCTCCCTCCACTCGCGTGTCACGACGCACCCCCTGGCTTACGTCCACCTGTGGAGGACGTGTCGGCACATGCACGAAGTGGGGGAGTGGAGGATGCACGGCGCCACGTGTCCACCGCAGGCCTCTCTGCACTCCAACGTCGTCTGCCCCACGCTCCCGCCGGTGGCCTCCCGCCGCCCCGTGCTACGACGGGTCCCTAGCCTCCGTCCACCCCATGGAGGACATTTCGATCGTCGTCGGCTTCCGGCTACCTGCGGTGTAAGAGGGTGCACTCGTTCTTCTACATCGAGTGGCTTGAGAGTGCTTCTGGCTTGGGAGAGCCACCACGATGAAGGCACGAACAAGCTGGTCCGCATGGTTCTCTGGTGGGTGCTGCAATACCGCATGTCGGCTTCCAAGGTATCGTTCCACTTTCTTCCCGTTTCAGTTGTGCCAATGCCTGCTTATGCTATAGGATCCCGGACATACGGATAGGATTGTAACAAATGATTACAATCGACAGGGGCGGATCCACATGGGGTCATGGGTGTACAGATGTACACCCAATTTTTTTGGCAAGATTTGTCATTATATATGATGTATACTACATACATGTATTAAATGTGGTGTAGTTTGTGCAATAAACACATGTTAATTCGTATAAAACTGGCCTCAAAGCCTCAGTCCAACAAGCATAAGTTTTGACAGTCTATCCCACGCGACCCAAGTGGCTGCAAGTAAAGGATAATGACACCATACCTTGTTTTTGGCCATGACATATTGTACGATTGTGTAGTAAATAATCTTCATATTTCTTATTTCTGTACGATACTGTCATTGTGATGGGAAAAAAGTTCTTAGTAGCTACATGAACATTTTAGATATTGTACATGGCAAAAAAATATTGAACACCCAAGTCTAAAATCCTGGATCCGCCACTGACAATCGATAGTCATCTCTATTATTACCTTTGCATAGACATGTGCTTAGCTAATGTTATAGATCAATGTTTCTCATATGTTCAGACCCATTTTGATGCCTCTGCGAGTTTGCTTCTGGTGATTTTCAAAACTGTAGTATATGAACCAAAATATCTATCAGGACGTGATGCTCTTGGTTCATGATACTAGATCCGAAGTTTGTTGATTTCGTCTGCTTTTGATTCATTTTCCCATGGAATCGGGATGTTGTTTGGTTCCTGAGAATTTCAGCGGGTTCTTGATGTGTTTCAGATCCTAACCTTCTTTTTTTCTTTCCGCATACTCCCTCTGGTCCATATTACTTGCTTAAATTTGTTCAGATACGGATGTGTACTACAACTTTCCCTCGTCGCAGATGGGTACATATTCTAGCTCTCTCATATGTTATGTGTCATATTCTAGCTCTCTCATATGTTATGTGTCATTATTTTCATTGCTATTCTGGCTATTTGGGTCCTTCTGATCTCCGGACGGAGCCTACATACATTACATGATGTCTTGAAGTATCTTATCATAATGTACAATCATTTTTGTTCTCTTAAAAACAATGTATGGCCAATTTTAGTATTCTAATTGTGATTAAAGAAAATAGGAGAGCGAAAGGGAAAGGGAGGGAGAGACAGAGAGAAGAGAGAGATGTGCTATTGGCAGGACAATTCGTGAAGCAAGATATAAAGATGAAACAAAGTCGATGAGATGTGAAAGAGGATCCTAAAGATTGATGTCGGACCACTGAAGTATGTATGCCCCCTAGCAACACACGGCCAATTAACTAGTGTCAATACAAATTTCTGGATTCCAAATAATGAGGGCCATGTATTGTACTCCCTCCGTCCCATAATGTAAGACGTTTCGTTTTTTGACACTGTATGGGACAGAGAGAGTACATATATAAGAACAATAAAATTCCTTCAAGTATCGTACATCATACAAACATGAGACTGGAAAAGGAAGACCAAGAGACAAAGCTGCAAACAGAAATATATGAAGCCTGAGCTGCCGCTCCAGGGATTTCACCGCCTGAACGCATTGGCCTCGTGCGCATCACCGCTACCCTGAGAATAATAAGCGCGGCGGCGGATGCTCTCTTCGATGGTGGCGCTGCCGCCCTTGTCAGCACCAAATATACTCTTCTTTTCGTCGTCCAAGAAGTTTTTCCCTCTGAACTGGTTTGCAGCCACTGTGGACGCTTCTTTGGCGTCGTCGTCTGCAGCCTTCTTGATCCTCTTCCACCTCTGCTCTTCGTGGACCTCCGCGTCAGCCTGCATTTGCCGCAGACGAGCTTCCCTCTCCTCTTCCGACATATGGTGTACACCCCCTCGACGGCGGTTAGTTGTGGGCCCGTTGTTCCTGCCCTGCTGGCTTTCTTGTCTTCCACGGTCTTCTGAACCTAGTTCCTTGCTCTGCCGGCTCTCTTGTGTTCGTTGATCTCCTGAAGCGTCTTCAGGGTGGGAGCGGTGTTCAGAAGTGGAATTGCCATTGTTCCGGCCATTTCCAATACTTCTCTGCTTCAAGTCTGAGCTATCATGCTTTGGATAAGCATGGTGACGGTCTGACCCTGAATTGTGTCTCCTCCTATCATCAGTATCCGGCCGATCCCGACGTGGATGCTCATCATGCTTAGACATCTCCGGCCATCTTCTCCTTGGTTCATCATCTTCTGGCATATCCCGTCGCCTTCTCATCGGTTCATCATCCTCTGGCATATCCCGCCGTCTTCTCCTTGGTTCATCATCTTCTGGCGTATCTCGCCGTCTTCTCCTTGGTTCATCATCTTCTGGCGTATCTCGCCGTCTTCTCCTTGGTTCATCATCTTCTGGCGTATCCTGTCGTCTTCTCCTTGGTTCATCATCTTCTGGCGTATCCCGCCGTCTTCTCCTTGGTTCATCATCTTGTGACATCTCCCGTCGTCTTCTCCGATCAGCATCTTCTGACTTGTCTTGTCGTCCTCTCTTTGGTTGATCATCTTCTGAAATCTCCTGCCTTCTTTTCCTTGGTTCATCATCTTCTGTATCCGAGGATTCTTGTCTGCTTTCTTTCTTCTGATGCCTTGACCTTTTCACTTCCCTCTTGTGCCCTGGAGCAGAAGGAACTTTCTTTCTCCCTTCGTCCTTGCCATCACTTGCGTCATCCGAATCGGAATTTTCAGCTGAGTGATGCCTCTTACTCTTTGACTTATGATGACGATGTTTTTTGTGCTTTCTCTTCTCTTTCTTTTCTTCCTTCTGCATTTTTTCTGCTTCCATCTACGGAAATAAGATTGTATCAGAGAGTGTAGTTCAGATGAAATCATTGGAAACCATCAATAGGCTGCTATGTGTGGATGAGTTCACTAGCTAGTTCTAATTCAGATGCACAGAATCAATTCTGAGAACTTACTGATTTCTTTATCTCGGCCATCTTGATTGGATTATTTTTAATCCTTGCAATAGCATCCTGCTCCCGCTGCCTTATTAGGAGTAGAGGATCAGAGTGAAGTTTTCTCCATGTGTCATTTGCAGATTGAGGCTTCTCCTCAAATAGAGCTCCCAGGGAAGTTTCCTGAAACATTGAGAAAGAACAAAATAAGCGCTGCAACTGCAAAATCAATCAAGCCGTATATAGTGATGTGTTGATGCATGATAGGTGTCTCGATAAACCCTTAAAATCAAGTTTGTCTTCTCTATAAACCAAACACACCGTCGGTATATCAGTGCAGATATGAAGAGAACCTATAGTAAGTCAATAAGAAACCACCAAACGAGCATATCTATTTTCAAGTAATGAAACGAAAAACAATTTATATAAGTAATATAGCTATTTCTTTGACAATTGCATAGGTCAAATTACGTGCAAATCCACGAAGAACAATGGACTAGAATCACCAGGGAGATAAGGAGCAGCTGAGATACCTTGGAAGAGCCAGCAGTCGTTGGAGCAGAAGAGGAGGCGGCAGCGGCCGCTGGGCCAGGTTGCTGCAGTGCTTGGAATCCATCCGAGCTCCCCTTGCCGACGCCCAACCCTGACTCGTAGAGGAATTCCAACCTCTCCTGCCTCCTGCAAACAATGAAACCACATACACATAAGCAAGTGACAGCAAAATTCCCCCCAAAAAGGAAAAGGAATTGGGAATTTCCCAACAGTTTGCGTGACAAATCGAAATGAACAGATCCTACGAAAAGCTTAGCCCGTGAAACAGGTAACCTCTAGCAGTAATCTTACACAAGATCGAATAGGAATTTACTTCAGATCCTGCAAATTTGCGCCTAAATCCCATGTGACTTGACTACCAAATCGAAGCAGCCTCTAAACCACCAAATCGAATTGGATCTCACGAACGCGTCAATTAATCTGGCCGCACCCGAAACCCTAGCTAGCTAAAAGGCGGATAGATTGGGACGGGATGTGGATGCTTACGGCTTGAATCCGGCCTGCTCCTGGATGGCGCGGAACTCGGCCTTCTCCCTCTCCTCCTTGAGCTGCTTCTTGTACTCCTCGATCTTGTGCTGCTCTTCCTTCTCCTTCTGCTCCGCCACCCACACCTTCTCCACGTTGCGGAGGCTCCCCGTGTGCCACCCCTTCTTGTTCAGAAATTTCATCCCCATGGCGGGCAACCTCCTCCTGCTCCTGCTCCTCCCCCTCCCTTGCCTGAGGCGCTAGACCTAGCGGCAGCGCAGCCTGCCTGCCGGCTTCTCCGCCTCTCCGCGACTTGGCCGCCTCCGCGTCGGCTTCGAAACGAAACGAGATGCGGGGGGAGAGAGAGATCGGGAGGTAGCCAAAGCGCAATCCGCCGCCTCAGCCACCAGCGACTAAACGGTAATCAAATAGCCCCCGTTTTCCGCACAGGAAAGCGTATTTTGCGTGGAAACGAGACCGGGCTCCAACGAGATCATATTATTTGGGCCGAGCCTGCAAGTCGGGCCTAACATCCTGTGAACAATGTCCACAACTTCTCAATTGATGTTATGGATGTTCTAAAAAATATTGATTTGTGGAATATCCTAAACAAATTGATTTTGTGGAAAACTTATACTCAGATGAATGTATATAGCAATGGATCGGAGGGAGTAGTGTGAACGTGAGATTTTGAGATGCAAATGGTTTTGGTCTGCAAACAGCAGCCCTCACGATTGATCTTCCTCCGCGGTAGTACAACAACTTTGAGAGCAGGTTGCTCCCTCTCGATCGATCTTTCTCCGCGGTACTCCAACAACTTTGAGAGCGGGTTGTCCATAGGCGTTCAAAACCTTCAAGTCAGATTATTGTTGTAAAGAAAGTTTTTTGAACACGGTATAATCAAAGTCGCTCACATACACGAGCATACACTCATCCTTATGAACGCACGCACGCACACCCTATCCCTATAAGCACCTCCGAGAGACTGAGCCGGCATAGCATCTTGAGATTTTACGAAGTCTCCTCCCACTGAACGAACGTCGCCGGAAGCCTGAAATAAATTCAGGAATAATGCGAGCACCAATGTCAAGTTTAGGACTTGAACCCTAATGGGCTGAGGATACTACTGTCCTCCTAACCATCCAACCACAAAGTTTGATGTCAAGACACCAATCAAATCCATGTCTTCGCAAAAAAGAATCATGTGTAAGGCGTGAGCAAAAAAGCTATAAAAAAGTCAAAATCAAAGCTACGAAAAAGCACTGTTTTAAGGCTTGATTGTATTTTCTTCACAAGAATACCACGGGTGTCATCCCTTCACGAAACTTCACACATGAGTAGAACGGCCAACCAAGTCAATAATCATCTTCTGAGCCCAGGCTCATCTGCACCCGCGCTGACGAAAAAAATCAAAACAAATACTAGAAAAATTCAAAAGGTAGATAACTTGATGCGTAAGGTCCGCTCCAACTTTCAAATCATTTGGACATCTGAGCAGCTCTCAGCAAAAAAGAAATTCGGGGTCTGTAAAAAGGTTCACTGTTCATACACTGTTCTGACCCAATTTGTCTTTTTTGCCGAGAGCTGCTCAGGTGTCCAAATGATTTGAAAATTGGAGCAGACCTCACGCATCAAATTTTCTACCATGCAAAAAAAATTGGAATTTTTTGAATTTTTGTGATTTTTTTTCTGACCGGGTGCAGATGAGTCTGGGCACCGAATCGCTGCACTCCAACCAAGTTTGATACCCAAAAAATTTAAAAATAACAAAGTTCTACTAAAGCAGCGACAAGTAATATGAATCGGAGGGAGTAATTATGTTTTCCAATTTTACTATTCATGTGGGTGCGTGTGGAACTATGTTCACCTTTGGTATTTTCATAAGAACTATTATGTTTAAACATATGCCTTTATAGCGACTATGGAGAAATATCAGTGTGTTTACATATCAGCACCAAATCTCTTGGCTTCCTATATTTAATAATAAGCCATTGCTTGCCTAAACTCCTGCCAAATTCAAGGCTTACGCAAAGGGCAAGAAAGTGATAATCTTGAGAAGAACCGGTACAAATTAAAGAAGCTTACACTCTTGAGGCGAAAATTCATATGGCCTACTACACATAGAGAATTGAGTTATTGTTCTAGTACAGCTACAACCGAACATCCCGACATTAGAGAGGAGGTCTTACATGATTTACAGAAAAGCTTCTCACAGAACAAAAACTTTCATATGCACATACAAGTAAAGAAGCCCAAGCATGGAACGCCTCCTGACAAATACCACAAGGAAGAAGAAAAAACAATCTTCTTGAATGTACACACCTGCCAGCCAGCCTGAAACAATCTAGGGCAGGGACCTAAAAATCGGCCGAAGAATTTGCACGCACTCGGCTGAAAAATGCCGGTATCGGCTGTGATGCGCCACTGCGAGCACCCTACCTGACTTTCATCAGAGCAGATGGTTTCTTTTTCATAAAGTTCGCTCAGCGTCGCTTCTTCCAGCTGGTAGATTTCTTGTCACCTGAGAGTTTTCTTGGAAGGTTCAAGAGGGAATTTACCCGTGTCACGCCTTCGAGCGCAGACCATTCCTCCTCCTCGTTTGTGGATATGCAGTCAGCCAGGCTGCGGGCAGACCCGCACCTTTCAGGTTCCTTTGATACAGGAGGTTCGTCCACCGGCATAATCTCATCAACATTTCTTAGCGTGGATGAGTGTTCCAATGTGGGCTCAGGGACATGCTCTTCCCTGGAGATGTGTTCATTCACATCTGCAATGTCTTCATTGATTTTATACCCGGCATCTGAGATCAAAGCATCCTTGGCAGGTTCTGCCTTTTCATTCTTGGCTTCACTCTCTTCAACCAAGTTAGGTGACTTTTCATGGTCCAAGAACAGGCAGACAGCAGCGCAGTCATCACTCTTGGATGTTGGGAACTTCAATCTCCAAGATCTGACAGCACAATCAACGAGAGCCCTAGCAGCAGTTGCTCGAGATGGAGCTGCAGCTACAATATCAATAGCCTCCTTGTTTGAAAGAACGTCCCAAACCTGCAGCAATTGAGTTTTTTCTGAATATAATAACATATAACAGGACTGAAGCTGGTGAAGGATGTAAAAGCTTTATGCCTGAACATATGAAATTTCTAATCTGAAGGACCATTGTTAGTAAAATGCTAAGAAGCATACCCCATCAGTGGCTAGTATTATAAACTCATCCTTTTCAGTAAGACGGCGATATGATATCTGTGGAACAGATATTAAGCCATAATCTTTAAGGCAGAAGTCTCCAAAAGCTCTTGCCATTGCCAATCCAGGAGAATCATTATTCGGCAACCATACCCTTGAAACTTCTGGCTCATCTTGAAGAGCAAAAACCCTTCCTCTGCATTGCTGGATCCTCTCAGCTTCCTCTGTAGAAAAAGAAATGAAGAATAATTATTAAAAAAAAACAAAAGAAAGTGATCAATCTGGATAAGTAGCAAAAGCCACTATATTAAATGATAGTTCGATCAAGGCATTTACAGGGAAGGAAAATGGGAAGAGTATGATAACCACGCAAAAATACTGAAAATCGAAAAACCAATTGAAATACTAAGGGAGAGAAATGAACATACTGGGAAGGTTAGGCTTCAAATCAACAGTGAGTTGTACAGCAGTTAGATTGTTAGCGGCATCCCGTGTCGCCATTACTGCTCTCGAGTCCCCAAGATTTCCAACTACAAGATCCCATCCCTGGAGAATAAGCCATGTCCAGTTCATCCACCAATCAAAATTATACTCCACCACTTGTTTTTAAAAGCTTCAGTCAGCAATTTATCTATGAACACTAATGCATGTTTAGAAGTATCAATCACCTGTTTGACCAATGTGACTGCTGTACTGCCACTGCAAAAGCAATCGATCGTAGGATGCATCTTGAGCTCCTTGTCCATCAATTTGAAAGCCTTCAAATAAGACTGTTTAAGTGGAAGGAATGTCTCAGGAAGCATATCACTCCCTTCAACATCAGCAGACTCACCCCATTCATCATCAACAGCAGATGCTGTTTCTTCGGAGTTCAAACTTCCGGAAATGCTTCCGTTTAGATGAGGACTAGTGCCCACATTAGCACTAGTTTTCCATTGTGCGAGTAACTTAACAGGAAGAGAATCTCTAACTTTTTTGGCGACAAAATGACCATATGGACCATGACCATCAAACACGCCACAGAAGACACTATCACTTGAATTGAAACTCTGCAGTGAAAGCAAAGGGAGTATTACATAGCTGTCAAGTAAATACAATTTACTGCAATATAAGTGTCTGCTTTTCCCTCAGTATCAAGTGATCTGATCAGCTAGTAGGGACTATTGTTCATTTCTTACAAGTAATTGCAGCCATGGACAGGGGTGCGTGGAAGCTTGCTATCCATGTGCCAGAACCATGAGTTGGTCGCGAGATCTTATGGGTTTCACCTCTAGCCTACCCCAACTTGTTTGGGACTAAAGGCTTTGTTGTTGTTGTTGTTGTTGTAATTGCAGCCATGCCCTTGCTATTCCACAAAAAGTATCAAAGAGATGGGCCGAGCTACAATAAACTGTATTGATGGAATCTTACACGTTCATTATGCTTGTATTTTCACCACGAAATATTAAGAATATGGTAGAGTGAGTGAGTGACTGCACTGGCATAAAGCATTTTGAGGAGACAAAATGTAGGAAATTTACCTACGGACAGAATCAGATAATCATACTTCAAATAGTACCTAAGAAACCAAGGTTAACTCATGGGGCATTATTACCATGTGACTAAATAAATTCAGTAGGCTTGTTTCGTAACCACTGGAATGACAATCTGTAATTTCTGAGAATATTACTACATTAAGAAAGTTCTATTACTCACAATGAAATGTGGAAACACAATAAAAAAATTAGCTGCCAGTATAACTTACATCTCAAAGAAAGGATGGATATGAGAGAAGGCTGTCAAGGAGAAGGAACAAAAAGCCGGTTGATAGAACTAAAGGCTGATTCAATTCAATTCCAACAGAAACACTACAAATTTGTCAAGGAAGTACCTCCCACTCCAATAAAGGAGGTAGTACCTTTTTGCTTTGAATATTAGCAATGAAAAGCACTATTCTGATAATCTACAGGCATAAACTCTCTTTGTTCTCATCTTAAGTACATGATCCTTCATGCATCTTAGAAATGATTCTTAGATACCTACATGCATTTTAGCTAGCCCTAGTTCTCAAGAAATGAAAAATAATAATCCATATTGCACTTCTCTTCAGTTAAACTCCAGTTGTTTTTGAGGAATATTTTTTTTTTCTGAGGAATTAATAAAAAAATTGAGGAATGTTGAACTCCAGTTGTTATCACAGCCTACTGCTTAATAAGGAACCAATATATAGTAGAGTACTTAAGCTGAACTGATTAATTGAAGGGGGTGGACCCTAGATAGAGCAAGCCAGCTCTCAATCGCCACAGCCAATCACTTGACCCCTCAATCACATCCATGCGAAGAAAGGAACAAGAACATAACATTCTTTACATCGAAGAAGAGAACAAAACAAAGAAAGGTACAAACATCTGCGAAGGAACTTGCTTGCGTTATGCACAAAGTCTCGAATCAAGCCAAAGGCAAGAACAGTGATTCAATACCACAACTAGTTCATGTCCCATCTACCAGAAAACATTTTGGAGAAATTATCTGAAACCGTTAAGAGCACATACATTTTTTTTAGCAAACTACTTCTTTTCTTATTGATGCCCAAACAACCTAAAGCCGGATCCTAGCATTTGAAACCAGATTAAGAAATGTCCCAACTCCAACCCCACTAGAAATCCAAACTAATCATTATTCTGAAGTAAAATCCCTCTCATTTCGAATCAAAGACTCCGCTGGATGCAGACGCATCTCCCCTTGATTCAAACAACATTGAAATCCAAATCGACCAACCAGGCACAAACCAAGTGATTAACACGAAGCGCTTAAGGAAGACTTCCGAGAGTAAACGCGGGCAGTTGACTTAGAAAGGCGGCGCTTTGAACCAAGAATCGGCCGTGGACCGAGCGCCGCCGCCGCCGATCGGGACTCCGAATCCACCGGAACAAACCACCAGGCAAGGAAAACAAATAGCGGTTGCTAGGCGCCGGCAGCTTACCTCCCAAACGACCATAGCGTCCTGGTTGGTGCCCTTCCGCCCCTGCTGCGTGTGGAGGCACGCCGCGGCGCTCGCTCCGTTCGCGCACGTCCTTCCGGCGACCCGCGCGAGCTCCTCCTCGGTCATCTCCCCCTCGCCGGGGAGCTTCTTGCCGCCTCCACCTCCGGCGCCGCCGGAGAAGAAGGCGCCGCCGGCAGCCGCGCCCTCCCGCTCGCCATGGGGCCTCTTGCGCCACCGCAGCGGCCACGCCGGCTCGTCGCCGGGCTGGGTGGAGAGGCAGGAGCCCATGGCGGCCAATGGGAGCGGGGCAACACGGCGGAGCACAGGGTTGGGGCAGTAACTGCTGCGCGGCGCTGTGCTAATGCTATGGTGGTTGTAGGGTTTTGATGCTTGATGTTTCCTCGTCTTGTAGGCTTCAGCTTCCCTTTTTGCATCATTTGGTTTGTATGGCCTTCTTACTGCTTGGAGATTTGGGCTAAAAAATGTTAAATCTTGTTATTTTTTATAAGTGGGGTTAGGTTGGGAGTAGTACAAGTGATTATGTTTAGCATGTAGGAGCCGTGGTGTTCCGCCTTTGGGTGAAGGAATCCTAGGATGGGGAGTTACAAGAAAAATCCTAGGATGGGGAAATTTTTACTCCAAGATAAAATCATCTCCAAGTTATGTTAAATACTTTGTCTAGGCATCTATGGTGATGTGCCTTTGTGTCAATGAATACAGATTAAAATATATGTGTCAATAAAAATTTGTTGTGGTAATTTTGCGCATTATTACGGGCTTTTTTCTTGAATTTTTTATAAAGAAAAATTTATTAGCTTGAAATACAGGATTAAGGGGATACAAACACAATGAGAACACATTTGGCCTCTGTACAGGTAAGATGCACACAATCAACACCAACGCACACACAAATCACATCGGCATCTAGCAAAGACTTATAATACCGAAGTTACGCCTTGATGGAGCAAAAAGAAAAAAGAAAAACTCTAAAGCAATGAAAACAATGATAAAAAAAATTCTACAGCAACAATCATATCCGCAGTAACTATCTCTTAACATTACCAATACAACGAGAAGGATTCTCTAACACCAACGCCTTCAAGAAGGGAACAATGCTCAAGCACCGCCGACGCTCGATCCAACCACCCTTAAGATTTTACCGATGCTTGAGAAGCCCCACCAAATCGGAATCATCGTGTGATGTCGCCCCACTTTTCGTCATCCCAACAGCTATATCCATAGCACGGTTTTGACGTGAGGTGCCACACAACTGAAGACGATGCTTGCACAAAGCAGTCAGTCGAGTCAGGACAAGAACAGATTGCCGCCAACAGGTCTGAACAGTAAAGGTCGCCGACTCGAGTTATATCATGAAATATAATTATTTTTATTTATTAAATGCAATATATTAATATCAACATAGCCTCTGCAAGAAACAGTGTAGGTTTTCTAAGTTTCAATTGGATGTATGGTGATAAGTGAAAATGAGGAAATTATGAAGAGCAAATCCAAGTACAAGTACTGCTGGCCATCGTGGTAAGGAAGAGCAAATTCAAGTACTGCTGCTGCTATTGGCACACTCCACTATGGATCCAAGCGAGGGCACAACAACAAGCATGTGGCTCTGTCTTCTCAGCACATTGATGGGCACAACGGTACAAAAAGCGTATATATTTTGTATTTGCAAGTGCCAAAAGAATCTTAAAAACCGATGTCCTATATATATAAAAACTGCTCTAATATGCAGATCCATTTGACAGCGCTTGCTTCCAACATGCCACATGATATACGTGTCCTTTCTGCAGATCAGTGGCGTGCTCTTGCTGGATCAGAAGAAGAAGCAATACAAATTTCCATCTCTTGGTCAATTTTTTGATTTTGTTGAACGGTTACATCGAGCCGCTGACTACTGCAGCTAGGAGCATCGATGAAATTTGGTCGTCGTTTCAAACTTCTTTTTCAGTCAGTTCCTTCCAAAGGAAAAGAGAGGCGCTTTTCATCTTCATCAAGGGGAGACCGACCTTTTGGTTTTGGCATGTCTTTTCTTGGGTTTCTAGATTCTGATCTTCCCCTAGACCAACTATGCGCATAGGGTTTCGCAAAAAAAAAAAAAAAAAAAAAAAAACTATGCGCATAGGGACTCCTCTTTTGGCATGAGCCTTTTTGTCTGCACTGGAAGAGGAGATTAGGCTGCTCTTTGTCCTCGTTAGCGCAGGCAAAGGGAACTGGATCAGCCTGAGTGTCTCTGTCGCTGAGCTTTGCTTACTTGCACAGTGATGCAAGATGGCAACCACAGTTGGGTTGATGGTGACACAGCTGTGTATATCCATGGGTATTCTGACTCCTTTCTCTATTTTATTTTATGTGAAGAGAACTATTTGTATTTTTAATTGTATTTGCTCTCCTGATGGGGAGGTTGAACCGATGCCAAGTCAATAGGGGACAGCAGCAAAGTAGCAGTACTAATCTTGGTCAGAAAAGCGATGTGTCGGAGGAAGCTGTGGGCGCGTCCAAGTCCAACGTTCAGATAAGCTCTCATTTCAGACTTGGACGGTCAAAAAGAGGAATTAAGTAGTGATTCGTGGGTTGAGTTGTCAATGCACCACTAGTGATGATTTTTTTAATATAGCATATTATAGAATTGTACAGTATGATAGTGGTATAGCAATCAACCGTACAGAAATCAGATATGTTATTGTTGGCCAAGAAAGATAGAACAAGATACTCTCGTCGTCCTCACAGAGATTAACTGCTCACTAACTAAACGGCCGATGTGCGGTTAGGAGAAGAGACGAGAGGAGAAGGTAGTTAGAGCTTGGAGTTGGAGGCAAAACACGTATGCAGAGGCAGAGACTCATCTCAAAGTGGAGAGCCAGACCCTAGGTGATCTGCTAATGCATATATTGGTGCCTCAGGAGGCCGCTCAACATTGAAGATGGTTCAGGGCGGACGCGACCTCTCACTGTCTCCACCATTGAAGCGGCGCGCCGGCCGAGGGCGCCGCCCGCGACGCGTCTCCGGTGTCCGCGCCTGTTCAATGCCGATGTCCGTCCGTATGCCGCCATTAAGCAGGCTCGTCGGCCGAGAAACCCACTCCGGCATCCCGCATTGACGTCTGGCCTCACCGGAATCCGCTATTTAAGGGCGTCCACACCCGGCTATCTCCACAGCACAACACATTTGCTCCACATCCTCCTCCTTTCCTCCACATCCCCCATGACCGCCAGCAGGAAAGCACTGTGGGACAGTCTGTCGCCAGAGATGAAGCACGCGGTGGCCGCCCTTGCCGCCGCCTGGCAGAGCCGCCGTGCCAGGCCGGCTAGCTGCCCCGAGGTCTCCGACAACGAGGACGACCCCACGATGGAGACGGGCTCCGACGACACCGCCCCGGCTCCCGCGCCTGTGCACGTCGGCTTCACCATGGAGCAGGCGCAGGCGCACTACAACGCCGCCATGGCGGAGGTGCAGCCTGCGCCTTTATCGGCGTTCCGGCAGGCGCATGAGGAACAACGGTACAACCTGTTCCTCCTGGAGCAACACCGACTGATGGAGGGCCAGACCTACAGCGAGCGCGCGAGCGAGGAGGCCGCGACGAACCCCAACTTCGTCGCGGAGCAACATGCCATCTACGATGCCCTCCGCACTCAAGCCGCCGCTCGCCAGGAAGCGGCCGCCGCCGAGGCGCAGCTCCAGGCGATCGCGGAGGAGAACAATGTTAGCTGCGCCTCCTACGCACTGCCGACAAACCATCAGGCGGCCCGGTGGGACACGACAGCGCGGGCGCCACAATTTCCATTATGGACCTCACATCCATCGGCGACGCACAGGTCGCGGACTCCTCCGAGGCGGCAGGGCCTGGTGTCCCATGTGGGCCGGTCCGTCTCCCGTGTTCTACTCTTCCTCGCCGGAGACCGCACCTTCACCTCACGGGCCTTATCGCCGGTGGTCATGAAGACGGCGGATGGAGGACGACACGGGCTCGAACGCCGGGCGCCGGCGCCGTGTAGGATAGGTTTAGGGTCGGGTCTTTTTTTTTGTTCTAAATGTTCGAAATCTAATGAAAATCCGCCGTGTTTGTACGAATCCGTCTTGTTTGTATGAAATCCGGACGTATTTGCACGAATTTCATCCGGTTTGTTGAAAAAGTGTTTGAAATGTATGCGGCTAGCGTTGGATGGCGTCCTCCCGCATCCGTCTCCACGGACTTGTCCCCCTGTCCGCGGACGGATGTGGGAGGAAATTTGCGGGTTGCCGTTGGAGATGCCCTTAGAGCATCTACGATCGGACGTCTCATATCCGCCTCAAACGCCCTGGCAGCCTGTCCGATCACCGTGGAGACATAAAATTGTCACCCAAACATCCGAAACGCAGTCCAAACACCCAGACGCATCTGCCATGTCGGATCCGACCCACGTTGGTCCATCCGACCCCACATATATTCAACCATATCCGCACTCCGGAGGAAACCCTAAACACACTCCACTCCACTCCACTCCCCATCGCCCCCAAGCTCCTTTCTAGCGAACTCCGGCATGACTGGCAGTGGATCCAACTCTGAGATGTCCGGATCTGGCGACTGGGACCTCATCCCTTGCAGTTCTGACGAGGAGATGGCCGTCTGCGCTGTTCTCCGACGCTCCAGGGAGGAGTGTGCCCGGACGCAGAAGGACTCGTTCCGGCGGGAATCCATTGCGTCTGCGCAAATGACGATTGGATCCTCCGGGGCTCGTGGTGTGAGGCGATGTACCCCTGGCTCGCCGGACACGGCGCGATCCATCTGGCGCCCGAACTCCGGGATGGCGGCGCAACCCATTCGGTGGGGCGTTGTCTCCGCGAGGTTGGGCTCCGAGCCGGAGGTAAACGACGGCATGTGTACGGCAAGCACGCTACGGACACGAGGCATGCCCATCGTGCAAGGCACCAAGCGCGGATGGCCGCGCAGGTGGAGTCGCATGCCGCCGGGCCCATCTGTCCCGCCACGTCCATCATCGATCTCAAATCCACTGGCGACGGACAAGCCATGGACTCCGACGAGGAAGAGTAGGGCATGGGAAACGGCGGCGCCTCGAGTCCCATGAGCGGGTCCGTGACCCATGTTCTACTCTACCTCGCTGGCGACCGCACCTTCACTCTGAGGGGCTCAGCCGGCCGCCGGACATGGATACGACCGGAACAACAAGGACGGTCGCAGGCGCAAATTTATCCATGTTTTACGTTGCATGTAATTGTATGGATTTGATTATTTCAATTTGAGATAACCGGTCGTGGAATCGAATTTTTCCGTGCTGACCGGTCACTATCCATGGACGCGCCAAACTCATATTAGGTATCCGTGGTCATGGTTGCAGATGCTCTCAGGATCCCAGATCTTCATGCCTCGTGGCATCGTCGATCATTTCAACCTCTCACGTGAGTGTTGTGCAATGGGCACATGGACGCAGTACGTTGGTCCCTTGTTGACAAATGGCAACACCGACCCACCTCTCCTTCTCCAGGGTGGAGGGGAATTGATGGTAATGAATCATGGTTCAAACAGTATCACATAGGGAGGGGTACAAATGAACCAATTTATTCATTTAGTTGCAGGCTCACTCACCTCACCGCAAGCAGTAATGCTCACTACTGTTGCCCGGCTACAACCAAGATGGATGTCCTCCTGTCCAGTGCCTACTGCTCCCGTGTTGTTGACATAATAATCATAACAATCCCTTTAGATTAGCGTACTGCCGAATTCCATGGGTGAAATTAAAGGCCCGGTCTCCTTTTATCAGAGAGGGAAGAGAGTCGATGTGGACACGTCCGGGCCATGAACAGGTTGCCTGGCCCGTAGGAGTATGCTGCATTTCGAGGCTACTACTAATAAACAGATGGAGATGCGTCACGGATCGGATCGGATCGGACATACGCGTCCGAGAGGAGTTCACTAAACCCCGAGGCCAGCCAGCGAACCAAACCCAACCCACCTATCACGTTCGCCTAGTTAATGAGGCCACCGCCGAGATCGCTCGACAGCAGCCGCCTGACGGTGACGGTGACCCGAATTACTCACCCAACCCCACCCAGTGCCCACCCGCCACTCTTGAGGAGAAACTCGCCAACTTTCTTTCTGCGTGTGCGTTTTGCAGCTCCGCCCGATCTCGTAGTCTCGACGTTTATGGCGTTCGGCTGTTTCCGTGGGAGGGAGGGAGGGAGGGAGGGTGTCATGTCAGTTACGCCCAAAGTCTTTTCCTTTCGACAAACAAAGTCGAAACATAAATGGCAAATCGACAAATCGGAAGGTGTCGTGGTGCCGTGCGCCAACGAGGCTGACTGTTTGCTTACTCGTGGGTTCCATGGGATTCAGACTGTCCGGGTTTGACAAATGGCGCTCGTATCTCGTTGATTGCTCCACAGTGATACCTCTATTTCTAAATATACTAATTAATTGCCCGTGCGTTGCAATGTTGTATTTTTTCAATATTCTAATGATTGAACACCAATTATGTTCAATGTTGTATTTTTTCAAGCTTCATGCACATCGTGCTTCATTGTATACATATTCTACCGCTAAAACAAAACTTCTTCTTCGCCTCCCAGTCTGAACTCGTCACCTCTGCAGTGATGCATCCAGCTCACAATCCTTCGTCCCGCCTTCACACACATAAACTTTGAATTCAAACACTTAACTATGCAATCATATTATTTTTATTCTTCCTTCTCCTTGTACAGCCACTACCACCGCCTCCCTAATCGAAACCCGCGACCTCGGTCAATAGCACATACAACTCGCAATCCGGCTTTCCACCCCACCCTCACACACATACTTTGAATTCAAACACTTCTCTCTCTCCCTCTCGCTGCCTCCCTCCCTCTCTCTCTCTCTCTCGCTGCCTCCCTCCCTCCCCCTCTCTCCCCCTCACGGACTACAAATCAAAGTGACACTTGTATTACCCCCAGTTCGAAATTCCACGGCCCCCTTCCGCGGTCGGCTTCGTGATTTCAGCGAGCTCCGGTCTCTGTGCAATCCACTCGGGTTGGTCTTGTGGCGTCGCCTTCGTTGCTCGGTCCTCGTCTCCTTCTGGTGAACTCCGCTGCCGTGCACCTGAGCCTTTGGGGCGCAATGTACTCCATAGTCGGTGACTCTTGGACGACGCCTTCCTCTGGTCCGGCTGGTTCCTGCTGTCCACTTGCCGTTCCTTGGCGCTTTGGGTGGAGGGTACGTTGATCCAGTTCGGCACCATGTTTTGGTCGTGCTTCCGGAGTGTCTGGCTTTGGATGTGACGCGGCCTTTTGTGCTCTGTGTTCTGATTGGGCTAGGCGTGTTTAGTTTGTTGTGTGCTGGAGGGCTGAGCACCCCTTGTTCTGCTCCAGCCTACACTTAGTGCGGTGCCTTCTTCTATGTATGTTTGTTCTCTTCTACCTATCAATGAAAAGATACGCAATTTGCGTATTCGCAAAAAAAGAAATTCCACGGAAGCAATCAACAAGTTGAATGAAGCAACAACCTGTAATGAACTATTATGAAGATTTGATTTATCAGAGAAAGAATAAATCACGCACCCTTAATGGTGAGCTTGACCCTAAGAGGTCAGTTTTTTAATGTCTACGTTACAAAGCATGGAAAACTTGTTCCTCGGTTAGAGCTTCATGGATCTGATCCATAGAAAATGAGTTACTTATTTGAAATTGTTGTACTGGTCCGAAGTAGACACCTCAGAGCTAAATATCATAAGCATGCCATTTTGTGGAAAATGATTACTGAACATGCTAGTTTAGAACGTCACATGAGTGTGCCCTTGAGCAGCAAGCAGTTGAGCATGAAATAGAAGACCTGACCCAGATTGTGCTGCACCAAGAGTGGGCAGATGCAACGTCCTTCCTCTCTCTCTCCCAATATTGTAACTAACACCTCTACAAGGTGTCTCTTCATCTAGGTCAGTAGTGTGTATGTTTTCCCCTTTCTTCTGGAGAGAGGCGAAAGGCGACTTTTCTTCGCACTCGACGACTGGTTTCCGGCGTCGATTCTGCCGGTTCCCCTCTGCTGACGACCTTGTGGTCGCCGGTGGAGGGGGGCCGTTGGATCGGTCGCGCGGTTTGTATAGCTGTAGCTTAGGCTAGGTAGCTAGGGTTTCGGCCGTCCAGCTCTTCGGCTCCGGCGGTGGAGATGGCGGCGGCGAATAATTCTCCAGATCCGTCCTCGACATGGTGGTCTTTCTCTGTGTCGGTGATGGATCTGGGAGTTTGGGGCTTCGTGGCTTGGATCCTCTCTTTGGATCTTGGTGCACGAGCTCTCTTCCTTGCGGCGACGCTGAGGTGGCGGTGGCGTTGCAGCGTGGGATTTTTGTTCTCCTCGTCCCGTCCCTGCCTAGATGTTGTTCTCTCCGGTGGTGTCGAGGTAGGCGGGGAGCTTTGTCTTGGAGGGAGCCGGCGGATCCAGCGGTGCTGTTGGCGGATCCCCTTTGGAGTTGCAGGTTGGTGTTCCTCTGGAAAGCTTTGGCTGGTCTTCTTCTTCGTCTCTGGTCCCATGCTTCGTCCGTTGTGCTCTCCGGGCATGGGTGCTGCTGTGGTTGGCTCTGGTTGCCGCCGCCGATGGTCGTTCAATGGTCAGATCCTGCCTGGCGTCGGGCGGTTCATGCGGCTTCAAATTTGCAAGGCGGGGTTCTTTGTATCCCCATGGTGGCATTTGAGCTTGGCGTCTTCTGCGGCGTGGACTTCGTCCCTCCCTGAGATCGCGGCGTTCTGTTGTGCGGTTGCCGGCGATGGCTTGGAGGTTGACCAGTAAGGAGTTGTGTGCGTTGTTGTTCTTTCCTGGGGTTCACTCTGTAAGATCGTTCATGTTTGTTTTTCAATAAAGCAGCTCCTTTGATCTAAAAAAAAGGTGTCTCTTCATCTTGTATAAATAAATAGTCCAACATCAATACAATTAGAACGGTTGATTCTCAATCATTTTACTTCTAAACAGACAACACCCGGCCCATACATGAACTTGTACACATCAATTTTACACACAAAAATCATATAACTTTGTCACACCATACATCACAGAAAAATGTAGTTTCAATCATGGAATAAATCCCTGTCACACCATACATATCCAATTAACATCCAACTGTACACTCCTGCAAAGAAAACATCCAAACAGTGACTATTTACATACTTCTCCAATTAACTAGAAAAATCAGCACATTTACACAGCAGTACACATACATGTGGATCCACATAAAAAATCGTCAAAAAATCCTGGTGGAAGCAGGACACACCACAGAATATGAAGAAAACGACCACGTTGGCTGACCAGATGAAACTGTACATCCTGAATAACTACTTTTCCGGCAGCTTGACCTCAGGCCTGCGCTTGATCGAGCGCTGATGCCGATCTCTCACTCGACACACTGGAGCGTGTCCTCCCCGGCAACCTCCCCGAGGCCGATTGACTACCAAGCGCTACCTGCCAGACCTCCTTGATGGAGAGCACCACGACGCAAAAACCAGACAAAAAACCATACATTTACTGTAGATACCAAATACTTAAAGCATCTCCAACACGCGCGCGAAATATCCGGCGCGCTGGATAAACCGCCAGTTTGGCGCACGAGAGGCCGCGCGGCGCGTGAAAAAAAATTGGCGCGCGCGGTAGTTTTGGCGCGCGACGCCCAGCGCGCTGGTTAAAAGCCGCGCGCCTGCGCCGGCTGGTCGCGCGCGCTGGATTTTACCGTGCCTGGTGAAGCGCTATAGCGGCGCGCTAAATTTTGCAGCGCCTGATAAAGCAACCACCCTCCTGCGCGCGCTAAAACGCTATTTCGGCGCTGCAATTTTTTTTTAGCGTGCCGCGCTACCGCGCGCCTGTTGGAGATGCTCTTAAGATCTGAAGAAGCTCCTCCGGTGCTTGCTTGTACACCATATCTACAATCCTTTGCTCCTCATTGTTCTGTTTCTGGTATAGAAGAAGACCTGCAAGCATAAATGCCAACACCGACCATCCACCTTTCTCATAGTGCATTCGCAGATTATATTTTGCTTCCCTTGCAACATATCCAGCTATCATTCAGCCTTGTGAGTGGATGGTGATGGGCATCTTAGGTATCGGAAGGGGTAGTATTTGACTGCAATTTTGTACAGCGAGAATAAGCCTGAAAAAAGACTTTTTCCTTCATCTCTGAAGTTTAATATCATCAATGAAGGATCAGCAAAATGCTCACAGAGTTGCAACACATGGTTTTTGTCGAGAAGCATCAGTCAAATGCTGCAAGCATTGAACTGGCTAGACATTTTCTCTTCATGTCAGAGTGGACTTGTAAGCATATTCCCAAACATTTTAGCAGCATGGTGCAAGGCTTGCAGGCACTACTCGTTCAGTACAATCAAATATGGAAATAGCTACACTAAAATGACAATTTCGGAGTCTCTGTACGCACATTAAATACAAGTACTGAAAACCCAATGAAAGTTGCATTGCTTAGCCTAAGTTGTACCTGAATGCATAAACTGGTAGATCAAATTATCAAATACCTGCAGGTCCATACAGCTGGAGCCATCAAGGTCTAGTTGCGGACATGCTTGTGAAGATGGCCCAATCAAACACAATTAGTCTGCTAAGATCTTGATTATAATTTGCTTAACCGTGAAAATAAATTGATCCCCTGGCCTGAATTCCCTGCTTCTCAACCATTCTTGTTTGCTTTGATAGTGACCTGTGTAGACCAATCTGTAGCCTAAGACGTTGCTCGGACTCAAAGGGCGTCTGGAGCAGGTGCTCCAAGGACACAAAAAAGTTGGATGGTTGGCATCGCATGCCCTGGACAGCTACCAGAAGGTGACGCCTCCTGGGTATGCTCTCCAAATCCCAAGTTGCCGCACCCGACCTGAAGACCTGAAGCACAACAACAATTTGGGGGAAGAGGTAGGGGAGTACGAACTGAGAGGGAGAGGGAGAGGACCCGTGTGTGGCCGGCGGCTGGATCGACACCATGACGGCCTGACGATACGAGTCCTGCGGCGGCAGCCCCGGAAGGCCAAGAGCTCTTGCCCATGCCCTACTCGACATCGTGGGGGATGTAGCTCCGGGCGGCAGCGTCGAGTCCCTCGGCTGTCCGCGTCGGTGACCTCGGGGCCGATCTCCTCTGCTGCCCGCGAGATGGGAAGAGAGGGGGTGGGCGATGCGGAGTGCTATGTCGACGCCGACGCCCAGATCGGGAGGGAGGTAGGGCTAGAGGAATCGATTGTTGGCTTTCAGGAGAGATAAGTCGGGTGGGCTTATTCTCGCTGTACACAAGTACTTATAACTAGAAATACGTGATTTTTTTGTCGTTTTTGTGTAGATCGCATAAAAAGGTATGTTGTCATGAAACTTTGCAGACAAGTAATATACATCCCCTATTTGTTTTCAGAAAATTTTAATGCCTAAAACTTTGAATTTTTAAATTTTTAAATTAAAGGCTCCATGGAGCTCGAGCTTAATTAGCAGTTTCCAAGAAGAAAGGGATTAAAATTGCAGCAAGCTCTCATCGTAACCGGGGGTCCGCTAGTGATAAACTCCGCACTCCGACAGAGGCAATGCGGCGATGCGCTGACGAACAACAGAATAGAAATGCAAACGGTTGGAAGGCCACCCTGTGCATCCAAGGCACGTCGACCGTCCGTCCCGCTGTGCACGCCAGCCGACGTCGACATGGCCAGGCCAGCAAACACGGCGACAGATGCAGGTCGAGACGATACTTGAGGCAACTCACTTGTCTCTGAGCAGCGCGGGTGGAAAACTGGCAGGACGCAGGAG
The DNA here is from genome assembly GCA_039707655.1 of Elymus sibiricus. Classification (NCBI taxonomy): domain Eukaryota; kingdom Viridiplantae; phylum Streptophyta; class Magnoliopsida; order Poales; family Poaceae; genus Elymus; species Elymus sibiricus. The sequence continues at coordinate 190,782,040 of CM077676.1, read as the reverse complement.
TATCTCTGCGCATCGTGCTGTGTTGACTACTACTCCTACTAGGACTGGGATCAGGTGACTAGTACCTAGGCTTTGCCTGCTTTGTCAGACCACTAGTACAGCCGAGTCTGAAAGAAACGGCACTCAAGACTTGTGGGCTTGTTGATAGAAACCCTACCGGCCGGTGGACTTGGAGCTCCAATCGCACCAACGAGAGATTCAAAGGATTATTTTCCCCGACACATTCAACTCCATGCTGGCCTGTCATGATCGATGTATGTCTTCCCCTTTCGAGTTTCAACTAGAGTCAGGGCGCGGCTATGTCTCGGCGACCTCCTATTCGGTGTCAAGGCCAACTCCAACGCGCGACCCAACAGGGGTCCGCTTTTTGTCCGCCGTTGACCCATTTCTGGTCCAATTTTGGACCGCGTTTGCGTCAAAATGGACAGCGCAAGGACGAGCGGACACGCGCCCTTGTCCTCCTCTGGCCCGCCCATTGGGGACACAACGCTCTCATTTCTCCCTTCTTTCCCAAAACCCCTCCCACCCTCCCCCACCCCTGCCCGCTTCATGGCCGGCGCCCCGAAGCAACCCGCAGCCGCCGTCCCGACCACCACCTCCGCCCGTCCCACGGCGAAGAAGAAGAAGAAGCCGAGGTCGGAGCTCACGGCGGCGGAGCTCGAGCGACTGGAGAGCCCGGAGGTCTGTTCGGGTGGAGAGGAAAGCCGTTGCCGAGTTCGCCCTCAAGGCCGCCATCAAGAACATCGAGGCCATAGTTGTCGGTGTCAAAACCGGCGGATCTCGGGTAGGGGTGCCCGAGTTGTGAGATCGGATCAATGGCTTAACAGGGAACGTAGAACACGGTGATTTACCCAGGTTCGGGCCCTCTCTATGGAGGTAAAACCCTACGTCCTGCTCTTGTTTATACTGATGGTGTATCAAGGTACATAATTGATCTATCTTGAGATCGTGAGTTGTGATCTAAACCTAGGATTGTAATTGATCGTGTCTCTACGGACTAAACCCTTTGGCTTATATAGGCACCAGGGGTATCTAGGGTTACACATGATCGGTTACAATTAAAGGAATACATGCCGAATCTACATATGCTTGGGGTGTACGCCAAGTCTTCGGTGAGGCCCGGTACGTCGGTTCTTCAGGTTGGAAACCTCCGGAGTCTCTGCTCTTCAACGGGCCTTGAGTCCGGCCCATGGACTAATCACCTAGGCTGGGACCCCCTTGTCCAGGACACCGTCAGTAGCCCCTGAACTTGACTTCAAAGCCGAGGATGACCTCCTTCTTCGGATAGATGACTTCGGATGAGTGTCTTCGGCATAAAAGTTCTTCGGCTTAGCAGGCAAGTTACATGCTCCAAGTTTAAAAAGTTCGCCCAGGGCTCGGAAATCCCTAATTAAAAAAGGGCACCTCCCTTTTAAAATAAGAGGTGAAGCCTGCCGACCATGTGTCGCCCGCAACGCATCTTCGTCTATCCAAAGTGTACGGTTTTACTTAGTCCCAAAGACTAGCAACGCAAACGTGCTCGGCGGTCAATTACTGACAGCCTTTGCCGAAATGTCAAGACCCATGACATCACATGAATCAGTTATTACTTGTTCGAATCGTGGTTCGAGACAACCCTCTCATTGGCACGTCTCATCAAACAGAGATCGTGCCCCGCGTTTTGGGGGATATCATCAATCAATTGTTTCACCCCATGCGGCCACAACGGCACGATGAGCTGAAGAGTGGCGATTTTTACGGCACAACAGAGGGGCGCTTCGCATTTTTACTGTCTTATAAAGAGCAAGGAGCGGTGAATTTATCCCCCTACGCTTTCCTGCCGCTCCAGCACTCAAGCCCTCCAAGCTCGCACCCCCAATCTCCCTTCCAAGCCCAAAGCTTTCCCCCGTCCTCCGCTCATCGCAACAATGGCGGACGAAGATCAGAAGGGGAAGTGGATGGCCTCCAAGGTCACCAACGCCACCATCAAGGAGCTCCGCCTCGCGGGGTACATCCCCGACAACGTCGCCTGCCGGGCTCCAGAGCCGGACCAGCGCGTCCCCACTCCCAAGTCGGGGGAGCGGGTCGTGTTCATCCCTCACCTCATCCGAGGTTTGGGATTCCCCCTGCACCCCTTCGTGCGGGGGATCCTTTTCTTCTACGGGCTGGATTTCCATAATCTTGCCCCAAACTTCATTCTCCATCTCACCACCTTCATGATAGTCTGTGAAGCGTTCCTACACGTGGAGCCCCACTTCGGCCTATGGCTGAAGACCTTCTGCGTAAAGCCGAAGAGCGGCGGCGCCGAACTCGCCGAGTGTGGGGTGCCATGATTAGCAAACTCCAGAAGCCGGAGTGGTTGGAAGGCACCTTCATCGACAATGTGAAGATGTGGCAGCGCGAGTGGTTCTACATCACGGAACCGCTCGCGCCGAACCAGGCCGAGGTCCCAGCCTTCACAGGGCTGCCTCCTCGGAAGTTGGTGTCATGGCAGAGGCAAGTCCTGGAGTGGGGCAGCGCGGATGAAGTCGCTGCTCTCCAGGGGAGGATCCGATCTCTGAAGAAGAGATTCAAGCTGCCGGCTGTGGTGGACGTGATGCTCCACCGCCGCATCCTCCCTCTTCAACTTCGGGCCACCCCCATGTGGTTGTACAAGCCCGAAGACGAAGCTCCAGTGCGGCATTTCTTCCACACCTCCCTGGACGGCATGTGGACGACTCTCTTCAAGTCGTCCCAGAACGAATTCCCCGAAGCCGGGCCGGACGGCGGCTACTGCGCTGCCCACGATGCATGTGAGGTATTGTTCGTTTTTCCTTTTCAACAATGACTCCTTGTTCTATGCTTGTATAAATCTTCCCGCTCTGTTTGCAGAAGTGGGCGCTGTCGGTACCAAAACCGGTAGATCTCGGGTAGGGGGTCCGAACTGTGGATCTAGGAATCAATGGGTAACATGGAACGTAGAGACATCGATTTACCCAGGTTCGGGCCCTCTCGAAGAGGTAAAACCCTACGTCCTGCTGGATTGTATTGATGTGATTGTATGAAGGTTACAGAGTTGATCTACCTCGAGATCGGATGAGCTAAACCCTAGATGGATGCGATGATTCCGTGCCTCTACGGACTAAACCCTCTGGTTTATATAGACACCAGAGGGACCTAGGGTTACATATGGTCGGTTGCCATCAGGGGATAAACATGCCGGTTATGCTAAATATTTCTTGGAGGAGACGCCAAGTCTTCGGAGGTTTCCTTCTGGTGCACGGGGTCGCCCACTATCCGTCCTTCCTTTGATGAGTAAAGGGCTGCCCATTAGTCCGGCCTACGAGAGACAGTCCGGCAGCCCGAGTACCCCCTAGTCCGGGACACCCTCAGTAGCCCCTGAACTAGTCTTCGAAGCCAAGGTAGGTGCCGAACACCATCAGCTTCGTGGACTAGTTCCCTTCCTCCCGTGATACTGGTGTCAAGCCTGCATTTTCTCTGAATAAAATTCTCAAGTGTTGCCTAGCCGCATGTTCCCCGAACTATGCTCCGCCCGCCGAGGTATACCGATAACTTAGCCCCGAAGGCTAGTCGCATAGGTGTGAACAGTGACCCCATCTGACAACTTTTTACCGAAGGGTCACTGCCCGCCACGACCACAAGTTGGTTTATGAAAACTCGATTCGCGGTTCGAGGCGGTTCCTGCATTGGCGTGTCCCATCGATATGGAGATCGTGCCCTGTTTTTAAGGGATATGATCAATAATCTGCTCCATCCCACGCGCGCATAATGGCACGATTATACGGGGAAACGGCGAAGCCTGCGGCGCAGTAAAAGGACCCTAGGTTTTTACAGCCCATAAAAGGGGAACGGCCTCCATTTCCTTTGCACGCTCTCACTTCTTCCTTCGTCGTTGCCTTCCCCCTCTTTTGAGCTCTAGCGCCCAGATCCGCTCTCCCTCCCAAGAGCCTCTCCAGCCACCCGTTCAATCTAGCAATGGCGGGTTCCGGGTCCAAGGGCAAGTGGGAGGCTTCCATCGTCACCGAGAGCGCCATCTTGGAGTTGAAGGGCGCGGGCTACCTCCCTGCCAACGTCGCCCACCGCGCACCAAAGGCGGGCCAAGTCACCCCCACGCCGCGGCAGGGCGAGAGGGTGGTGTTCCTCCCCCATTTCATCCGAGGTTTAGGTTTCCCCCTCCACCCCTTCGTCAGGGGCCTCATGTTTTTCTATGGGCTCGATTTCCACGATCTTGCCCCGAATTCCTTTCTGCATATCTTGGCCTTCATTATCATTTGCGAGGCCTTTCTTCAGGTCCGACCACACTTCGGCCTGTGGCTGAAGATCTTCAACATCAAGCCGAAGATCGTCGACGGCCAGCAGGCGGACTGCGGGGGAGCGATGGTCAACAAGCTTCCCCGGGTGGAGTGGCCAGAGGGCACTTTCATCGAGACCGTCAAGATCTGGCAGAAGGAATGGTTCTACATCACGGAGCCGAGGAGCGCGGATTGGGGGGCGATTCCCGCCTTCAGATCCGGACCCCCCACGAGGCTGGTCTCATGGACCAAGAAAGGCCTCGACTGGGGGTTGAACAAGGAGGTGGCGCTGCTACAGAGCCGGATTGCCAAGATGATAGAGCGGGGCGTCGAACTGCCCAACGTGATCCAAATCATGCTCTGTCACCGAATCCTCCCCTTCCAAGACCGGGCTTCCCCCATGTGGGCCTACAAGCCCGAAGACCCGGCCACCGTGCTCAGCTTCTTCCGCACTTCCCACGCTCAACTATGGAAGGTGTTGTTTAAGCCACAAAAGGACTGGCCAGCTGAGGCGGAAGACATCGGCCTCGACGCCGCACACCCCCCTCGGGAGGTACGTTAAGTTTTACTCTTGTATTCGGATTATTTCCTTTTGATAAGGTACTCAATTCCCTTGTTCCTCATCCACCGAACTGGCTGAAGAAGGCCGAGCGGATCAACAGCCCGGCCCCGCTGCCCGAGGGTCCCCGGATGGCCTTGCTGGCAGAGGAGCCGTACGAGGCTCCAGAGAGGAAGGACAAGAAGAAGGAGAAGAAGAGGGAGGCCAAAGAGGGCCTCCGCTCCCGAGGACCCCCAGACACTAGATCCGGGGACAACCATGCTCCCTCCGCACAAGAGGAGGAGAAGGAGCAGGGAGAGGAAGGGGAGGAAAGCAATTCCTCCCGAACAAAGAAGAGGGCGGTGTCCGAGGACGCCGAGGAGGAGCCGCTTCGTCCCTCCCCCAAGAGACCATGCAGGGCCAAGGTGGCCCTGTCCGACAATAGCTCGGCTTCTGCCGAAGACTCTGAGGCCTCCGAAGAGGTTCCTCGAAGGACCCCCAGGGTCAAACCGCAGGCCCAAAGGTACGCATCCTAATACCCGCTTAAATGCTTTCAGCCGAACTGGGTTTGGTATTGATCACATTTTGGCTTCTAACATCGCAGCCTGTTGCGCGACCTCCCCACCGACCGAGTCTTGGAGGGGGATTCTCCGCCGGTCGCGCTGGCGGAGAGCGGGACCGAATCACGCGCTTCGCCTCCCCCAATCGTCGAGGAGGCCGAGGAGGTCCTGTCGAGAAGGACCCCTCCCGTGCCGCACACAGGGGGAGGGGGCGATGATACGTCTCCAACGTATAATTTTTGATTGTTCCATGCTGTTATATTATCAATCTTGAATGTTTTTATATGCATTTATAGCAATTATATATCATTTTTGGAGACTAACCTATTAACTTAGTGCCCAGTGCCAGTTGTTGTTTTCTGTCCTGTTTTTGTTCTACAGAAAATCAATACCAAACGAAGTCCCAATGCCACGAAACTTTTTGAAGATTTTTTTCTGGACAAGATAAACACTAGAAGCTTCGGGAGAAGACCAGACGCCAGAGGAGGTGGCCACGAGCCACCAAGGCGCGCCTGGGGGGGGCAGGCGCGCCCTGGTGCCTCGTGGGCCCACCTCAGCTCCGTTTGACCTAATTCCACCACTATAAATTCAGGAAAAATCAGAAACCCTCAGGGAAGTCCACAAAATACCTTTTCCGCCGCCGCAAGTTTCTGTTCTCGAGAGATCACATCTGGAGGCCTTCTCCGGTACTCCGCCGGAGGGGGAATCAATCACGGAGGGGCTCTACATCAACCTTGCTGCCCTTCCGATGATGCGTGAGTAGTTTACCATAGACCTTCGGGTCCATAGGCAGTAGCTAGATGGCTTCTTCTCTCTTTTTGATCTTCAATACAATGTTCTCCTCGATGTTCTTGGAGTTCTATCCGATGTAATCACTTTTTGCGGTGTGTTTGTTGGGATCCGATGAATTGTGAGTTTATGATCAGATTATCCATGAATATTATTTGAGTCTTCTCTGATCTCTTTTATGCATGATTATTATAGCTTCATATTTCCTCTCCGATCTATTGATTTGGTTTGGCCAACTAGATTGATTTATCTTGCCATGGGAAGAGGTGCTTTGTAATGGGTTTGATCTTGCAGTGCTCAATCCCAGTGACAGAAAGGGACATGACACGTATGTATCGTTGCTATTAAGGGTAAAAAGATGGGGTTTATTCATGCGTGAGTTTATCTTGTCTACATCATGTCATCGTTCTTAAGGCGTTACTCCGTTCTTTATGGACTTAATACACTAGATGCATGCTGGATAGCGGTCGATGTGTGGAGTAATAGTAGTAGATGCAGGCAGGAGTCGGTCTACTTGTATTGGACGTGATGCCTATATACATGATCATTGCCTTGGATATCGTCATGATTATTTGCTTTTCTATCAATTGCCCGATAGTAATTTGTCTACCCACCGTATGATATTTTCTCGAGAGAAGCCTCTAGTGAAAACTATGGCCCCCGGGTCTATCTAAATCATATTACTAAAACCCTAAAAATATTGCTGCCATTTTCTTTTTTTTTATTTTGTATTTTTGTTTCAATCTATCTATCTATCACATACAATTTAATCTTGCAATTGACCGCCGAGGGATTGACAACCCCTTGTTTGCGTTGGGTGCAAGGATTTGTTGTTTGTGTGCAGGTGCTGCTAACGAGGTGTTGCGTGATTCTCCTACTAGTTCGATAACCTTGGTTTCATAACTGAGGGAAATACTTATCTCTACTGTGCTGCATCATCCCTTCCTCTTCGGGGAAAATACCAACGCAAGCTACAAGTAGCAGGAAGAATTTCTGGCGCCGTTGCCGGGGAGACATCATCAACATCTATCAAGTACCTTTGCATAAACTCTCATCTCCTTGCATTTATTTTATTTGCCATTTGCCTTTCGTTTTCATCTCCCCACTTCTAAAGCGTTTTTACAAAAATATAAAAATATTTTTTGTTTGCCTTTTTTTCTTGTTTGCTCTTTTGTTTGATTCGCCATCATGACTAGCGTGACTATCCCTCCTTTGTCGCCGGATTTTGAAGTGCTTTACTTCAAACAGAAACAAGGAGAAAATCTTAAAGATACTTGGTATAGGTTAATGGAATCCTACCGTGTTTGCTCTATAAAAGGGGATTTCAAAATTTTGCTTCGCAATTTCTTTATAGGTTTAACCATGCATCATAGACAACTTTTGGATTTTACCGCAAAGGGGAATTTTATTGAGAGTGAGGCCAATACTGCCTATGAAATAATAGAAGGCATATTGAGGATTCCACCACCACAAAAGGGTTTTTCTTTTACTCAAGAGGGGGCTCAAATATTAGACAAATTGGGTGATATGCAAAAAAAATTGGTTGAGTTGCAAAAGTCTAATGAGCCTCTTAAAAATATTAGTGGAAATCTCAATCGCATGAACACTTTGATTTCTTTATGCAATAAGCGATTGGATATTTTGGATCTTAAAATTGCCTCTTTTTCTGAGAATAATGGGAAGCGTACAGAACCTCCCGGGTTTGAGAAAACTCCTACAAAGATTACTAAAACCAAAGATGACAATACTTGAAACTATGCATTATGCCTAGCTAGGGGCATAAAACAATAGCGCTTGTTGGGAGGCAACCCAATGAATAAAATAAATTTTTACTTTTTGTTTCTGTTATGGTGTGTTTTTATATTTATGCTACTGTTATGATTGTGTTTTTGTGTTTTTAATTAGTGTTTGTGCTAAGTAAAACCTTTGGGATGATTTGGAAGATAATATAATTGATGTTGTTTGGAAAACAGAAAGTTTTGCGTCCAGTGCCCGAATTTGTTTCTGTACTGGAGCGTCAGAAAAATCTGAAATTTTTACACAGTATTGGTATATGAATTGCCCACGTTTTCCTAATTTTTCAGAATTTTTGGAGTAACAGAAGTATGGCTTTTAAATAGATTGCTACAGACTGTTCTGTTTTTGACAGATTCTGTTTTTGATGCACTACTTGCTTGTTTTGATGAATCTATGGATTGTATCGGGGGGGGGGGGGGGGGGTATAAGCCATGGTGAAGTTAGAGTACAGTAGGTATAATGCAAAAATAAAATATGAATGGGTTTGCAATAGTACTTAGAGTGGTGATTTATTTTGGTATGCTAACGGATCTCACGAAGGTTTTGTTGAGTTTTGTGTGATTGAAGTTTTCAAGTTTTGGGTGAGATCACGATGGATGAAGGAATAAGGAGTAGCAAAAGCCTAAGCTTGGGGATGCCTGAGGCACCCCAAGGTAATATTCAAGGAAGACTCAAGCGTTTAAGCTTGGGGATGCCCCTGAAGGCATCCCCTCTTTCTTCTACCAACCATCGGTAATTTTACTTGGAGCTATATTTTTATTCATCACATGATATGTGTTTTCCTTGGAGCATTTTGTATTATACGAGTCTTTGCTTTGTTTGCTTTTTAGTTTGTCACAATCATCTTTGCTGAACACACCTATCTTGAGAGAGCCACACATTTATCATCATTTGTTAGAATACTCTATGTGCTTCACTTAATTTTTTTGAGCTAGGCAATTGCTCTAGTGCTTCACTTAAATCTTTTTGAGCACGGTGGTGGCTATATTTTGAAGAAATAAACTCTCTTGCTTCACTTATATTATTTTGAGAGTTGATTAAAATTTTGAAGAATGAATTCTCATGCTTCACTTATATTATTTTGAGAATTGATAAGATTGAAATCTTGAAGAAATATTTGCACTCTCATGCTTCACTTAAATCTTTTTGAGAGTTGATGATAGTAACGGTAATTTGCACAAGATATGAATTTGGTCCCAAAGTGATGAATATTCAAGAGGGATATAATAAAAACTTTCATATAGATCATTGGATATGATAAGTGTGATTCCTTGCAATAGTTTTGCGATATGGAAATGATAATATGTGAGTCATGTTAGTGAGTAATTGTGATTTAGTAAGAATATTAGTGTTAAGGTTTGTGATTCCCTATGCATGCACGTTAAGTCAATAGTTATGCAACGAAATTATATCCTACTTATGGTGCATTATTCGGTGTTAGTTATGTTCAATGCATGTTTATGACCGTTTTCATTTTTTGGTTGGTTGCTTCTCAATCTATTTGCTAGCCTTCATTTGTACTAAGCGGAAATATTGCTTGTGCATCCAAAATCCTTAAACCCAAGTTGTGCCAAATGAGTCCACTATATCTACCTATATGCAGTATTTCAATGCCGTTCCAAGTAAATTTGCGTGTGCCAACTCTATTTTTTAAAATAACTTTTCCGTTTTGTGTGCCCGTACCACTCATGAAGCGGCAGGGGGTGGCCATTATTTCCATGCTAGGTGTGTTATTCTCACGATGAGTGTTTATTCACTTGTCATTGCACGAGAGAATGGTTGGTAATAGGGATGCCCAATCCCACAATGAAATCAAAAATTAATAACAACAAAATTCCTTGGAAAGTGTTGGTTTGGAGGGCACCCGTGGATACGGCTAGCCATGGATTGTGAAAGAATGGTGGAAAGGAAATGAACTTTACTTTCTGTTTGGGAACCACCTATGATGTGTCTAGCATGGAAAATATTGGGAATTCTCGGTCGTTTTCGTTGACAGGAAAAGCATGCCTCTCAAAATATTTTATCTCTTTAATTTTAGCCTTGAGCTCTGGCACATTTGATAAATCTCAGCTTCCCTCTGCGAAGGGCCTATCTATTTACTTTTATGCAATTTTTATTTTTATTTGAGTCTCCATCTTCTCTTATAAAACACTAACTAGAGAGCACTATTGTCATACTTGTGCATTGGATGTAGCTAATATTTTAGTGTGTTTCATGAATGGATCAATGATTAAGCATAATGAGCTAGGGATAACTTTCTTTAGCGTTGATATTTTCAAAGACATGGTTGCTTGTTAGCATGCTTGAGTATTTATATGTTCATGTCAAATTATAGACTATTGCTTTGAATCATTCAAGTCCAATGTCCATGCTATAAAAGAAAAGAATATGTGATGAATATGATAGGCAACATTCCACATCAAAAATTCTGTTTTTATCATTTACCTACTCGAGGACGAGCAGGAATTAAGCTTGGGGATGCTGATACGTCTCCAACGTATCTATAATTTTTGATTGTTCCATGATGTTATATTATCAATCTTGGATGTTTTTATATGCATTTACAGCAATTATATATCATTTTTGGAGACTAACCTATTAACTTAGTGCCCAGTGCCAGTTGTTGTTTTTTGTCCTATTTTTGTTTTACAGAAAATCAATACCAAACAAAGTCCAAATGCCACGAAACTTTTTGGAGATTTTTTCTGGACAAGATAAACACTAGAAACTTTGGGAGAAGACCAGACGCCAGAGGAGGTGGCCACGAGCAACTAGGGTGCGCCTGGGGGAGGGGGCAGGCGCGCCCTGGTGCCTCATGGGCCCACCTCAGCTCCGTTTGACCTAATTCCACCACTATAAATTCAGGAAAAATCAGAAACCCTCAGGGGAGTCCACGAAATACTTTTTCCACCGCCGCAAGTTTCTATTCTCGAGAGATACCATCTGAAGGCCTTCTCCGGTACTCCGCCGGAGGGGGAATCGATCACGGTGGGGCTCTACATCAACCTTGCTGCCCTTCCGATGATGCGTGCGTAGTTTACCACAGACCTTCGGGTCCATAGGCAGTAGCTAGATGTCTTCTTCTCTCTTTTTGATCTTTAATACAATGTTCTCCTCGATGTTCTTGGAGTTCTATCCGATGTAATCACTTTTTGCGGTGTGTTTGTTGGGATCCGATGAATTGTGAGTTTATGATCAGATTATCCATGAATATTATTTGAGTCTTCTCTGACCTCTTTTATGCATGATTATTATAGCTTCGTATTTCTTCTCCGATCTATTGATTTGGTTTGGACAACTAGATTGATTTATCTTGCCATGGGAAGAGGTGCTTTGTAATGGGTTCGATCTGCGGTGCTCAATCCCAGTGACAGAAAGGGACATGACACGTATGTATCATTGCTATTAAGGGTAAAAAGATGGGGTTTATTCATGCGTGAGTTTATCTTGTCTACATCATGTCATCGTTCTTAAGGCGTTACTCCGTTCTTTATGGACTCAATACACTAGATGCATGCTGGATAGCGGTCGATGTGTGGAGTAATAGTAGTAGATGCAGGCAGGAGTCGGTCTACTTGTATTGGACATGATGCCTATATACATGATCATTGCCTTGAATATCGTCATGATTATTTGCTTTTCTATCAATTGTCCAACAGTAATTTGTCTACCCACCGTATGCTATTTTCTCGAGAGAAGCCTCTAGTGAAAACTATGGCCCCCGGGTCTATCTAAATCATATTACTAAAACCCTAAAAATATTGCTGCCATTTTCTTTTATTTATTTTATTTTGTATTTTTGTTTCAATCTATCTATCTATCACATACAATTTAATCTTGCAATTGACCGCCGAGGGATTGACAACCCCTCGTTTGCGTTGGGTGCAAGGATTTGTTGTTTGTGTGCAGGTGCTGCTAACGAGGTGTTGCATGATTCTCCTACTGGTTCGATAACCTTGGTTTCATAACTGAGGGAAATACTTATCTCTACTGTGCTGCATCATCGCTTCCTCTTCGGGGAAAATACCAACGCAAGCTACAAGTAGCAGGCGACACCGTCATGGCCGAGGTGAATACCTCGGCCGCCGAAGACCAGGAGGGGAGGGCCCCTTTGTTAAACGAAGAGGAGGAGCCCGGACGATCCGATCTCTCTCCGAGGGCGACTCCGGAGTTGGGCACTCCGGTCTTCAAGAGGGGAGAAGCCGAAGTGCCCCCGCCACCCCCGCCCAACCCTGAGTGGGCGTCGACTGGGTGGCCGGACGAGATGGAGGATGCTTTAACCAGCTCCTCTATCGCTGAAGAGCACTGTGCCCTTATGGGCGCGGTGTTGCAAAGTCTTCGGTCCGTTGATAACGGACTGAAGGAGGCCTTCAGTGGCCTTCTCACAGGCTTCAAGGTGAGCCAAGTAATGTTTTTCTCTTAGAAAATTTCTTTTGTATAAATGTAGAGCCTCATACACAGTAGCCCCCGAGACTCTGACTAGTTTGAACAAAGCCGGTTAGAGGATCAAAAATCGATATCTCGGATCCTAACGTGCGTAGAGTGATGCGCAGGCGTCATCTTCGGCAGCAGCCGCCAACGCCGAGGAGTTGGCGGAGCTGAATCGGAAGCTCAAGAGCTCCGAGGACGACCTCAGCCTAGTGAACAAGAGGTTCGACGAAGCGCAAGGCAAGTTCGAACTGTAGTATATATTACAACTGTTTCTTTTTTGTTAAGTAAGTTTTAAAGTAGCCTAAACGGAGTCAACTGATATGACTGCAGCTGCCGCCGCGGAGGTCGAGAACCTCAAGGCCGCGCTGAGGACGGCTCAGCTGGAAGCGGCGGAGCAGAGGTCGGCGGCCGAACAAGCATCTGCCGAACTGCCTACGGTGAGAACCGCTAGTCAAAAGCACGAGGCCAGAGTGCTGGAAGTGCAGCAAGAGCTCAAAGATGCCGTCACGAAATGTGAGGCTCTTGAGCAGAAGAATAAAGAGTAGGCCGCCGAGCTAACCTCACTGGGGTCGGTGGCCAAGGAAGCGCGGACGGAGGCGCGCGGCTACCAGGAAGAACCCCGCCAAGTGAAGCTCATTGCGGATGGTAAGCCGTATTTGCTGCAAAGTGTCTTTGGTGGTAACAGGTTCGCTTTGTTCACGCGAGTGTGGCATTCCCCAAGCGCCTTTGCGGACCTCCCGAGGAGTGCGGTCGATGCGGCTAGGTTCTTCGCCGCCCAGGAGGGTCGGGCCGAGCAGAGGTTATTTTGGGCGCAATTTCAAGCGCCCGAACACCCTCCCCTCCTCAACAACCAAATGAAGCAGCTGATGGAGTTGCATCGGATGGCGGAGCCGGCGATGAAGGACCTCTGCGTCAAGCTATGGCCCTCGGAGCCGCTGCCGAGCAGCTACTTCGGTTTGGTGCAGAGGCTGTACGACGTCACTCCCCGGATCGATGCCTAGAAGCGCTCCGTATGCATTGAGGGGGCTCGGATGGCCTTCGGCAAAACAATGGTGCACTGGTCGAAGATAAAGCCAGCCGAAGTGGCCACCAGACCTCCGCCGCCAGGGAAGGAGCATAGGCGCCCCGAGCAGTACTTTCCCATCATGATGGATGGTGCTCGGGCAATAGAGGCCCAATGCTCAAAAGATGTAATTTATGAGTAGATTTATTTTCCTTGTGTCCGAGGAGTTGAAACTTTTGTGTAGTCGCAGTGCAAGTTGTTGGCTGTAAATATAACGCCTGCTATGTTCATTTTGACTCTTTTGCGGTCATTTTTAAACTGAAAGTTACCAGTCGTTGGCTTCAGCCCCCTTGCAGATACTGCATGGGGTGTTTTCTCGTAATACCTTAACCCTTAGCCGACGTCTCGGTGCCCGGAGGCGGTTATATGTACGGAAAATAAGGCAATCAGACTATGCGGCTTTAGTGCTTTAACTTAGCCATAGGAGCTTAACTGCGGGGGCTCGTGACTAGCCCCCAGTGTTTGTGATATCCGGACGAACCGCGGTTGACACCATCATCACGTGGTTCCTGTGACAAAGAACCCTTCGTTTAACACGGGCTAACCTCCAACGATTTTTAGTTTAACACTAGTCATCGGATCGCCGACCAGTTCTCGCTTATTATGACAGTTAGTTTTCGGCTTTCTCCACTGAGGTACTTAACCAGGCTAGCTAGAAGCACAATCGCAGTGGTTCTCCCTTTACCCTCCTAGCCGAACAATGCGGAACGTAAGAGGGCAAACACAGGAGTCGGGCAACCCAACTATTGACCAAAGACACAATTCGGAACTGATTCATATAATGCAATATCCGTGACACCAAGCACATATAATAAGATTGGTGCCGGACTGATGTTTAGGGCTAGATGAAGATGCAAGCCCCCGGTCTATTAGCCGATCACATCTAATAAGGGAAACATATCGTAATAGATTGTTTCGGCCGAAAAGCAGAAAGGAAAGTGCAACATAAGTAATCGCAGTGTGACCGGAAAAAAAAATGGTCATTATTTCCTTTAAGTTCGTGACGTCTATCCGTACAATCTGAACTGCCAAGTAACTTTTATAGATACTTTAAGGAAAAATGCATTAGAGGAAAGGCTTACACAGGGCCTTCAAGAGTGGTTTGACGTCCCTACTATGCCTTGCTGCACGTCTACGCCTTTGCTCTTTATGAAGCGTCCGTCAGAGTGAAGTTGTCGACTGTGTGCTCGGCGGAAGTAGTAATGTTCGGCGGACGAGCCCTTGAGGAAGGGCTTTGAGAGATCGCCGCACTGTATCAGCTTAGCGCTGATCAGGCCCTAGATGGTGCCTATAGTTTCATGGTGTCCTGAGGACATCTTTGGCCGTGGCTTGGTCGAACCGAGCTCTCGGCGCTTGAGTTGACTTGCCCCCGCAGCTGCCCATGGAATCTTGAGCGCGAAGTTGTGCATCCGAGGCCGTATTTTGCGGCTGGGTGAGGCTTGCTGTGGGGCGCGTATTCCTATTTAGGGTGAGCACGGGAGTGCTCTGGGACCGAGGCCATAGCCCGGGCGCGTTTGTGTGCGTCCAGCGTCTTGGCAGTAGACTGGGCCCGCGACGCTTCTTCGGCGGCTAGAGCCGCCATGTGTTCCTCTGTTCGGAGCGAGCGTTCGGTATTAACATTGACGGTAATAATGCCCTTTGGTCCTGGCATCTTGAGCTTCAAGTATGCGTAGTGTGGGACGGCGTTAAAGCGGGCGAACGCTGTCCGGCCGAGGAGTGCGTGGTAACCGCTGCGGAAGGGGACAATATCGAAGATCAAGTCCTCGCTGTGGAATTTATCGGGCGAACCGAAGACTACTTCCAATGTCACGGATCCCGAGCAGCGCGCTTCGACGCCTGGGATTACACCTTTAAAGGTGGTGTTACTAGGTTTGATCCTTGACAGGTCAATCCCCATTTTCCTCACTGTATCTGAGTAAATCAGGTTGAGGCTACTGCCTCCGTCCATAAGGACTCTTGTGAGGTGAAATCCGTCCACGATGGGGTCGAGCACCAGAGCCGCTGTTCCTCCATGACGGATACTGGTCGGATGGTCTCGACGGTCGAAAGTGATCGGGCAGGCCGACCACGGGTTGAATTTCGGGGCTACAGGCTCTAAGGCGTAGACATCCCGAGTGCGCGTTTCCGCTCCTTCTTCGGTATGTGCGTGACGTAAATCATGTTCACGGTTTTTACCTCGGGAGGGAACTGCTTCTGGCCTCCATTGTTTGGCCCGCGAGGTTCATCGTCATCCTCGCTGCGAGGACCCTTGCTCTGCTCCTCGGCTGTGATCTTGCCAGCCTGTTTGATTACCCAACAGTTGCAGTTGGTGTGGTTGGCGGGCTTATCCGAGGTACCGTGGATCTGGCAGGGCCTGTCCAAGATTCTGTCTAGTGCAGACAGGCCGTCCCGGTTTCCTTTAGAAGGTTTCTTCCGCGGTCCTGACCTCGAGCCGCTGAACCCGGCGTTTACCGCTGCATCATCGGCTTCACTTCCATTGTTTGTGTGCCGGCGCTTATTATTCTTGTTACGCCGGGGTTTCCCGTTCCCGTCCCGGACTTCTGAAGTGCCGGGGTCTTCGGGATGGTTGCTTCGACGAGCTACCAACTATCTTCACCCGCACAAAAGCGGGTCATTAGGGAGGTGAGAGCCGACATTGTTCTCGGCTTATCCTGGCCGAGCTGGCGGGCGAGCCACTCGTCCCGAATACTGTGCTTGAATGCGGCGATTGCTTCGGCATCCGGACAGTCGACGATTTGGTTCTTCTTAGTCAAGAACCGGTTCCAGAATTGCCGAGCTGACTCCCCGGGCTGTTGAACCACATGGCTCAGGTCGTCGACGTCCGGTGGCCGAACATAGGTGCCTTGAAAGTTAGCTCGGAATGCATCCTCGAGCTCTTCCCAGCTCCCGATGGAGTTTTCAGGTAGGCTGTTCAACCAATGCCTTGCTGGTCCTTTGAGCTTCAATGGTAGATATTTAATGGCGTGGAGGTCATCTCCTCGGGCCATATGAATGTGGAGAAGAAAATCTTCGATCCACACGGCTGGGTCAGTTGTCCCATCGTATTATTCTATATTCACGGGTTTAAACCCTTCGGGGAACTGATGCTTCATCACCTCATCTGTGAAACACATTGGGTGTGCGGCGCCCCTGACCCGGGCTACGTCGTGTCGGAGATCGGTTGTCATCCGGGCACGGTGCTGCTCCCGAGCTCTATCATTCCTGTCGCGCCAGGCTTGGTATCCGTCCCGTCGAGCGGGTGCATAACCTCTGGATCCATAGATGGATCGTGATTGTGTCCCTCTGGCGTTCAGGTCATGCCGCAGGTCGCGTGGGTCCTCCGGTTGAACCGGGTCTTTGCCCGCCCGGCGAGGGGGTGCGGGTGGGTGTTCGGTTTCCACAGCCGTCTTATCCCGTCCTCGAGGGGGGCGGTCGGGCTGGCTTGTGTAAGTTCGTTTGGGAGGCATGGGCTCAAGGGCCTCGTTCTCGAATGAAGGTAGCAAATGCCGTCGTGGATAGCTTTTGTACTGATCCTGGAGCTAATTGTCGAAGCCCTCTTCGGCTGCTAAGACCATTGTCCACCTGTCGTTGAGTGTGTCTTGTTCGGCCTTGAGCTACTGCTGCTTCTTCTTCAAGCTTCGGGCGGTGGCTATGAGTTGGTGCTTGAATCTTTCCTGTTCCAGGGGGTCCTCAGAGACAATGAAATCCTCGGGTCCGAGGCTGTCCTCCTCCTCGGACGGAGGGAGGTAGTTGCTATCCTCGGAATCCTCGGGGTCCTCAGGGTTACCCTGGTCCTCGTGCCCTTCAGGGGCGTCGTGGTGCTGTTCGGGGGTGTTGTCGCCGAGCTCCCCCATGTTATCCGGAGTGTCGTTATCTCCGGTGTCGTTCGTGTCTGTGTTATTTTCCTTGCCCTTTCCTCGCCCTTTCCTCGCCCTCTGGCTCGCCTTCGTCGGCGTTTGGGTGGTTCCTCAGCGGGGCCATCGCCGTCCTTCATGGTCATGTCGCCATCCTTCTTGGGGGTATCGACCATGTAAACGTCGTAGGTGGAGGTGGCGGTCCACTTTCCGGTGTTGGAGGTGGCAAGGGAGGGAGCCATATAAGGCGGGACGTCGATATCCTCGTCCATGTCGTCAGCCTCCTCGGAGGCGTAGTCCAGTATGTTGGTTAAGTCTTCGACAGTGGCTACTAAGTGGGTGGTGGGTGGGACGCAAAATTCCCCGCGGTCGGCCTCAAGTCTGATCTGCTCGTGGGCTGAGGACGGGCCATCCGCGATATTCATCTTCTGGATCCGATCTAACATCTCGCTTAAAAGCGAGAGGTCCACCGGACCCATCCTTGGGGATAATTCGGAGCCGAACTCTAGTGTGCCGGCGTCGCAAGTGTGCTCGGTCAAGGGTAACCCTTGGTTTTCTGGCGCCGGAGTCGGATCCAAACCCAAAGCCAGATCCGAACTGAGGACCGGCCCGGAGACGGGGCCGAGGAGAGAATCCGAGTTTAAGGCCTCGGGATTATTAGGCTCCTCAGGTAAAGCTGAGAACCTAGTAAGGACCAGATCGCCCTGAGAATCAATGACGTACTCCAGGTTGCCGAACCTGATCTCCTGCTCAGGGGCGAAGCTATCGACCTGGTCAAGGTGACCGGTCGGATCGGCGTGTAGCACAATGCTGCCGAACGCAAAGAGCTGACCGGGGACGAAGATGTCCCCGCTGCGGATGCCATCGCTGATGACAAGGCGAGCCATTGATCCTTGGTGACCCAACGGCGAAACTCTCAATGAAAGCACCAATGTCGGTACCAAAACTGGCAGATCTCAGGTAGGGGGTCCGAACTGTGGATCTAGGAATCAATGGGTAACAGGAAATGTAGAGACAGCAATTTACCCAGGTTCGGGCCCTCTCGAAGAGGTAAAACCCTACGTCCTGCTGGATTGTATTGATGTGATTGTATGAAGGTTACATAGTTGATCTACATTGAGATCGGATGAGCTAAACCCTAGATGGATGCGATGATTCCGTGCCTCTACGGACTAAACCCTCTGGTTTATATAGACACCAGAGGGACCTAGGGTTACATATGGTCGGTTGCCATCAGGGGATAAACATGCCGGTTATGCTAAATATTTCTTGGAGGAGACGCCAAGTCGTCGGAGGTTTCCTTCTGGTGCACGGGGTCGCCCACTATCCGTCCTTCCTTTGATGAGTAAAGGGTGGCCCATTAGTCCGGCCTACGAGAGACAGTCCGGCAGCCCGAGTACCCCCTAGTCCGGGACACCCTCAGGCGCCAAAAGCGGCGCTCATTAGGTGCGCAACACCGCTACCCAAAGACAACCAGTCCCCCGAGCTGCAAGGCCTGCTGGCCGCAGTTCCCCCAAAGGCTCCTGCCAAGGGGAAGGAGCCGGGGAAGAAAAGGACGGGTCTTCGGATCCGGGATCCCTCGAACGCTAAGTTTGAGGAAATGCAAACCCTCTCCTCGGGCGAGGAGGAAGGAGAGGGAGAAGATGAGGGGGAGGAGAGCACCTCCTCCCCAACGAGAAGAAGGGCGGTGTCCGAGGACATCGCGGGGGCTGAGGTGCCTCAGAAGTGAAAGCGCCTCATAAAGGCTGCCGACGCCACCTCCAACAAGGCCCCGCCTGTGGCCGAGGTCGTTCCCTCCGAGTCAGAGGGCAACTTCTTCGGGCACCGCAGGAAGAAACCCCTGCCGAGGAGGTACATATGTTAGACCTTTACCCCCTTGCACATTATTTTTACCTGCCTGCCATAAACCTTGGCCGATTAATTTTTACAGCCCACAACACTCCCGCCCTGACGACAAGACGTCGTCGAGCGGGCTTCCTCCTCCCAGTGCCTCGGAGGAGCGTCACCCTTCCCCCGCGGTCCATGACGGGCTGGGGGAGGTTACTTCTCAGCCGGCTCCCCCAATAACAACCACGGAAGGCGGCGCCGATGCCTCCATGGCTGAGGCCGAGGCCGAGGCCTCCAAAGGCACGCTGGAGAAGACCTCCTCCTTGAATGGAGGGGAAGAGCGGGGACAGCCGATAATCTCGGCCCCCGTTGTCCAAGAGCCACCTCGGAAGCCGACCCCAATGGCGGCTTCTCCACTGATGGAGGGGGCCGAGTGTGACGCCCTTGCTAGACCGTGCACTAATCATACACGCAAATGCACACGATCGAGATCAGAGACTCACAGGAAGATATCACAACACAACTCTAAACACAAAATAATATAATACAAGCTTTATATTACAAGCCAGGGGCCTCGAGGGCTCGAATACATAAGCTCGAGTTATATAAGCATTAGCGGAAACAAAGGTATCAGAGTACAGACACAAAGTTAAACAAATTGCCTTAAGAAGGCCAGCACAAACAGCGACATTGATCGAAAAGGCGAAGGCCTCCTGCCTAGGGCCTCCGAACTACTCCTGGTCGGCGGGCTCAACGTAGTAGTAGGCTCCATCGGAAGTGTAGTAACAGTCGTCGGCGGTAGAAGCTGACTCCTGGGCTCCGTCATCTGGTCACAGCAATCGGGTATGGGGGGAAAAGAGTAGCAAAGCAACCGTGAGTACTCATCCAAAGTACTCGCAAGACTGACATCAGAACTATACTAAGTATGCATCGGTATCAAAGGAATGGGGCTATATCTTTGGACTAAACTACAGAAATGCTGGAACAGAGGGGGAGAAGCCTAGCCTATCGAAGACTAGCATCTTGAAGCAATCTTGCAGCAATAGAAGAGGGTAGAGCAAGATAATATATAATCAGTCATAATTTAGTAAAACCCTGAGATCCTTCCTCGACTACCATGCGAGAAAGTGATCCCGAGAGCAGTAGTAGCAGTTTATCATTGTATCGGTAACCATTTGTAGTTGTAGCGGATCAAGATACAACTCTGAGCGTCTTGTTACCGTGGACACGGCAATTCGAATAGATAACTTCCCTGTAGGGGTGCACTACTGTTACCCAACACACTCGATTAACTCTGGCCGGACACACTTTTCCGGGTCATGCCCGGCCTCGGCTGATCGACACGACGTAGCCCTACCTAGGCTCAACAGAGAGGTCCCCGCCGGTCTACATCCTAAGCGCTCAGGGGTCTTGGGTCATCGCCCTGTGCACTTTGGGTCGTTGTGTGCAGGGTGGATACCAGCGCCAACGGCACGATCCGACCCGGCCACAATGCTGAACTGGACATCTGACAGAGCTTTCGGCTGATACATACGGCGCCGAGGGTCCCATAACCATTATCCCACGTGGTGGTAGTGCGTATAGGCCAGCGGCCAACTCAGATCAAATTCCCAAATCCGTTAGGCGTTTTTAGTGACTCGCGAAGACGAACATGATTCATGTCGCTCCGACTTGGTAATACACGGCTCGCAGGTGCTCTTGGAGCCGACCCGTCTTTAATGTTATTCTCTCGCGGGCACTCTTGGAGCTGGCCCGAGTTTACAGTTTAAACTATTACAATATGTAAACATTTCCGTGATCAGCACCCAGAGTGATCACGGCCCGATAATAAGCATGGCAAACGGACAAGGGTGAAGGGCCACAGATGGATCAACAACATAGCTAACTAAGCATCATGGGATAGCAGGTAGGTATCAACAGTAGGCGACGAAAACAGGCTATGCATCAGAATATGAGCTATCGAAATAACAACAGAAGCAATTCTAATGCAAGCATAAGAGAGGAAGGGTGGGCGATATCTGGATGATCAAGGGAGTTTTGCTTGCCTGGAAGCTCTGCTGAAGGGGGTCTGGTCGACGACGACGTAGTCATACTCTGCAGTGTCGTCGGCAGTCTCAGGGTCTAACGGGAGAGAAGGAGGGGGAAGAAACAATAAATACACGGCAAACAATGCAACAGGGATGCATGTCATGTCAACATGCAGTGCTATGGGTGTTTTAATGCAGCACTACGCAAGTTAGTCGGAGCGGGAAACATCTGGAGGTGTTTTACCAGCTCCGGGCAATTATCGGTCAGATGAATCGGAGGGTAAACTTCCATGTTCACCATGTTAGAGAGGTGTGACAGACATGTGGGTGGCATATTCGGATTCGTCATATTTTTCTGATCGTTTTTCATATATAAATTATTTTCATCCGAGTTACGGTTTATTTTATATGAATTTTCAAAGTTTTATTGAATTTTCCGGAATTTCTGAAATTAATTTAATTCGAAATTATTTAAATATAAATTGCTATGGGTACACAGAAGTGTACCCAGAAATGTGCATGTGTGGCTGATAGGTGGGGCCAGTCAACTGGGTCTAGTCAGCAGAGGCTGACTGGTGGGCCCCCTGCTGAGTCAGCAGGGCACAGTCAGCAAACCTTATCCATTTGAACAGTAAAAGTGGGCCCCACATGTCAGTTTATTAACTAACTAATTTATTTTCATTTGGCCTAATTAACTACGTGGGGCCCGACTGTCAGTCAGTGTCTAGGGTTAGACTAATTAGGGATTAGGGTTAATTAAACGGGCGGGCCCACGTGTCAGTGAGCCGGCCGGCTGGTTTAAAACCAGCGTGCGCCCGGGAGAGGCCGGCGGCGAGGCCCGACGCGGCGGCAGCCCACCGGAGCTGTGCTCCGGCAACCAAACGAGGCGGCGGACGGCGGGAAACGGTTCAGCACAAAGAGCCGCATCCAACCGTGCTACTGGGGGGAGTGGAGGTGGTCTACCACGCCGGCGGCGAGCTCATCTAGCGGCGGCCGGAGCAAGTAATAGGGGCAAACGGCGCCGGAGCTCGAAATCGAGCTCGGGCTAAAGGGGAAAAGGCGCGCGCGCGCTCACAGAGGGGGAACACCGAGCTCGGTGAGGCGCGGGGTGGTTGGGACGGCGTGGATCGAGCGGCGGAAGCTCCGGTGGCCGAGCGGAGGGGAACGGGCCGATGGCGGCGCTTGACGGCTTCCCGGCTCGGGCTCGAGGGCGGAGACGACGTGGAGGTGCGCGGTGTAGCGCTTGGACTTGCCCGCGTGGCTCGGGGAGGCCACTGGCCGGTGGCGACGTGGGCGACAGCGACACGCACAAGGAGGCGCTCGGGCGTGAAGAAGGCGAAGGGGCCGAGCGAGAGGGAGGTAGCTAGGGTTCGAGAGGAGGACGAGGGCAGCCTCTTATCCGCGCGCAGGGCCGGTGGATGGGCGACAGCGAGCCATCCCGAGCGGTGGACGGCGCGGCGTGCTCGGCCTCCCCTGCCTCTGTTGAGAGGTAAGGGAAAGGCCGGGGATGATGGGCCGGGCCGCACTGTGGGGTGTTAGACCCAAGTGCACAGTGCCCCATTTTCTCTTTTCTTTTTTTTATTTTCTGTTATTTCAATCCCATTCTATTTTGCAAAAAGTTTGACCACAAAATGACTTTTGTAAAATAAGAGACTTGGCCCAACAAATACCAGGCAATATTTGGCACTGCTATAAAATGGTTTGGAGTCCAGATGTTTTTATTTGAAATTTATTTAAATGAAAATGGACTAAATACTTCTGTCTTGGTACTGTTTCATGATGTTAGAGTCATTTAACTAATTCAATTCATATTGATTTTATTTTTATAATTACTTTTGGATTATTTGCAATATTATGAACATTTTAGTTCCCAAATTGGAACAACTTTTATTTTCACTTTAAATTTGAATTTCAATTTGAATTGGAATTTGAAATGAGATATGATGCAAATGATGATTAAGCACTATTAAGCATGGTGACTTGGCATTATCAAAAGGGTGATCACTGTAGTTAATACATGGGGTGTTACAATTCTCCTCCTCTAAAAGAAATTCTCGTCCCGAGAATTAAGAGGTAGAAGGGAAAAGGTCGGGGTATTCTTCACGAAGACGATCTTCACGTTCCCAAGTGGCTTCATCTTCAGAATGATTTGACCACTGAACTTTAAGGAACTTGATTGCCTTCTGAAGGGTTTGATGTTCAGCTTGATCAAGAATGCGGATCGGATGCTCCTTATAAGACAAGTCATTCTGCAATTCAAGCACTTCATGATCCACTGCTCGGATCGGATCCTTGAAGCAGCGACGGAGTTGCGACACGTGGAAGACATTGTGAACCTGAGAAAGGTTAGGTGGTAGTTCCAACTGATATGCTACCTCTCCACGTCTCGCGAGAATGCGAAAGGGGCCAATGTAGCGAGGAGCTAACTTGCCCTTGATTCCGAAACGGTGAGTGCCCTTCATCGGAGTGACGCGAAGGTAAGCTTGTTCGCCAGGTTGATAGACCATTACCTGATGTTTTCGGTCATAATTGCTCTTCTGACGAGACTGAGCAGCTTTCAAATGTTCACGAACAATGCGGACTTGTTCTTCCGCTTGTTGGATAATATCTGGACCAAAGAGTGGCCGTTCCCTAGTTTCTGACCAGTTCAGAGGGGTTCGGCACTTACGTCCATAGAGAACTTCAAATGGGGCCATCTTCAAACTAGCCTGATAGCTATTGTTGTATGAGAATTCAGCATTCGGGAGAGATTCCTCCCATTTCTTACCGAAAGAGATGACACAAGCTCGAAGCATATCTTCAAGCACTTGATTGACTCGTTCAACTTGTCCCTGGGACTGGGGGTGAAAAGCGGTGCTGAAGGACAGATGAGTTCCCATAGCTTCTTGGAAACTGTTCCAAAATCTTGAGGTAAAGAGGCTGCCACGGTCTGAACTGATCTCCAACGGAACACCGTGGAGTGACACAATTCTGGAAACATACAAGTCTACTAACTGACTAGCAGTGATCGTCTCCTTGACTGGCAGAAAGTGAGCAACCTTAGAGAATCGGTCAATGACGACAAAAATAGCATCATGACCCTTCTACAATCTGGGAAAACAAGTAATGAAATCCATTTCAACTTTGTCCCATTTCCATTCAGGAATAGTAAGGGGTTGCAGAGTTCCAGCGGGCCTTTGATGTTCTACTTTGATGTGACGGCAAACGTCACACTCAGCAACATATCGAGCAATGTCTCGCTTCATATCAGGCCACCAGTACCGTTGACGAATGTCTTGGTACATCTTGGTACTACCAGGGTGAATTGAAAGAGGTGTATCATGAGCTTCTTTCATGACATCCGAACGCAAGTCCAGATTATGCTTTCTAGGAACCACTAGGCGGCCTTTGAAGAACAAGGCACCATCATCATGAACATGGTAGAATGAAGAATTTCCCTTGGAGAGGTATTTCTTAATCTTCTCTACTTCAGAGTCATATTTCTGCCGTGTCTTGATGTTGTGCTCGAGATCTGGTTCAACAACCAAGGTATTTAGATATCCTTGAGGAACTATCTCGATGTTAAGCTTTCGAAGCTCTTCATACAGGAGTGGCTACTGCAGCTGAAGCTCAAGTTCACAACAGCAGGATTTACGGCTCAAAGCATCAGCCATTACATTAGCCTTGCCAGGGGTATTAGAAATACCTAAGTCATAGTCCATAATGGCCTCCATCCATCTTTGTTGACGGAGGTTCAGAGATGGCTGAGTGAACAAATACTTCAGACTTTGATGATTCGTGTAGATCTCGCAACGATTACCAAGTAGGTAATGTCGCCATAACTTCAATGCATAAATAACTGCTGCAAGTTCGAGATCATGCGTTGGATAGTTCTCTTCATGAGGACGCAACTGTCGAGAGCCATAAGCAATTACCTTGCGCTCTTGCATTAGGACACAACATAATCCTTGACGAGACGCGTCACAGTAGATCACAAAGTCCTTGCGAGAATCTGGAGGAGCAAGCACTGGTGCAGATGTCAGCTTGTCCTTGAGTGTTTGAAAACTTTCCTGACATTTGTCTGACCATTCAAACTTAACGCCTTTGTGAAGCAGATCAGTTAGAGGCTTGGCAATCTTGGAGAAGTTCTCGACAAAGCGGCGGCAATAACTTGCGAGTCCGAGAAAACTTCTGACTTGCTTGACATTCTTCGGGGGAGTCCATTCAAGAATAGCCTGAACTCGTTCTGGGTTAACAGCAATGCCATCCTTAGAAATCACATGGCCGAGATATGTCACTTCAGATAACCAGAATTCACACTTGGAATACTTGGCATACAGTTGATGTTCGCGCAACTTCTCCAGTACAAGTCGAAGATGTTCAGCATGTTCTTCTTCATTCTTCGAATATATAAGGATATCATCCAGATAAACCACGACGAACTTGTCGAGGTAATCCATGAAGATGTAGTTCATCAATCGAGAGAATGTTGCTAGAGCATTGGTTAAGCCAAAGGACATGACAGTGTACTCGTAAGAACCATAGCGAGTAACGAAGGTTGTCTTCGGAATATCCTCCTTACGAACCCGGATCTGGTGGTATCCCAACCTCAAATCAAGTTTAGAGAATACTGAGGAACCAGCAAGTTGATCATATAGATATTTGATTCTGGGAAGCGGATATTTGTTCTGAATTGTTGCTTGGTTGATAGGTCGGTAATCTTGAACCAACCGATTTGTTCCATCCTTCTTCTTAACAAAGAGCGAAGGTGCTCCCCAAGCAGAAGAACTGGGGCGAATGAAACCCTTTTTAAGTGACTTGTCGATTTCCTCCTTAAGTTCAAGGAGTTCATGTGGCGGCATCTTGTACGGACGCTTGGCAATAGGAGTAGTACCCGGTTTCAAGTCTATGACGAATTCGACAGCCCTGACAGGTGGTACTCCTGGGAGTTCCTCTGGAAAGACATCTTGGAAATCATGAACGACTGGAACGTTCTCAATCCCTTCGAGCGGTGAAGCATTCAATGCATTCAGAGCATATATCTGGCTTTCGGCATTCTGCACTATCTGGGCTGAGTAGCTGACTGTCTGGCTAGAGGGATGGGTAAGTTGGACTTTCTTAGCAGCACAGTCGATCAAAGCATTATGGGCGATCAACCAGTCCATACCGAGAATGATGTCTATGTCGGAAGGTCCGAGAGCAATGAGGGAAGCAGAGAACATCAACCCTTCAATTCTGATCTGATTGTTGTGACTTACCATCTTAGTTTGCCACCTAGAACGGGGAGTGATAATCTCCAAAGGGGTGGGCAACAGCTCCAGAGATAGTTCATGCAGCTGAGCAAATTGTTGAGACACAAAGGAATGTGATGCCCCGGAATCAAAGAGAACAGAAGCTGCCACTGAATTAACTGGAAGAGTTCCCATCACGATTTTAGGGGACTCACGACCTTCTTCCATTTTGACATGAGTGACCTGGCCACGACCCATAGCAGGTGGCCTGGCATTGTAGCTTCTGAAACGACGGTTTCGACACCTCTTCTTGCGACCAACAGGAGGATGTGGTGCATTCCGAGGCTGATTCGGGCGACAATTGATAGTAAGGTGTCCTGGCTGTCCACACTTGCGGCATAAATCATCATTATGGGGAGGAGCCATAGCATTGGGCTGTCCACCCTGAACAGTTAGCTGTCTCGGCGGTGGAGGCAGACGAAGTGCGACATAAGACGGCCTTGGTGTTGGAGCAGGTCGGTGATAAACATTGTGCGGAATCCAGACTTGACGTTTCTGAGTAGGTTGACCCGAAGACGAGCCAACGTTGAGGGTGTCCCGGACTAGGGGGTACTCGGGCCGTCGGCCTATCTCTCATGGGCCGGGCTGGTGGGCCGCCCTCTACTCGTCGATGGAAGGCCGGACTGTGGGCAACCCCGTGTATCAGAAGGAAACCTCCAAAGACTTGGCGTCTCCTCCAAGAAATAGTTGGCGTGGCTGGCCTGTTTTTTCCCTGATGTAACCGACTATGTGTAACCCTAGGACCCTCTGGTGTTTATATAAACCGGAGGGTTTAGTCCGTAGAGGATCATATCCACTGCCTAGGGTTTAGCCCATACAATCTCGAGGTAGATCAACTCTGTAACCTTCATACAATCACATCAATACAATCAAGCAGGACGTAGGGTATTACCTCTTCGAGAGGGCCCGAACCTGGGTAAATCGTTGTCTCTATGTTCTCTGTTACCATCGATTCCTAGACTCATAGTTTGGATCCCCTACCCGAGATCTGCCGGTTTTGGTACCGACATTGGTGCTTTCATTGAGAGTTCCGCCGTGAGTCATCAAGGATCGATGGCTCGCCTAATCATCAGCAACAGCGCTAGCCGCAGGGACACTTTCGTTCCCGGCCAGCTCTTCGCGTTCGGCAGCATCGTGCTACACTCCGATCCGGCCGGTCACCTTGGCCGGGTCGGCAGCTTCACCCCCGACCAGGAGATCAGGTTCGGAAACTTGGAATTCGTCGCCGACTCCCGGGGTGATCTTATCCTCACGGGGTCCTCAGCTTCGTCCGACGGACCCACAAATCCTGAAGCACCGACTTTGAGTACGGCCAACCCCACTACAGAGACGGCCGCCGCTGTGGATCCAGCCTTGAGCCCGGACCTAATCCCCGCGCTCGGCTGTCGAAGACCAGCCTCGGCCGAACATAACTACGGGGCGAATTCCGATACCCCCGTCACGGCCATACTGCGGGTTGACCCCGCAAACTGCCAGAACCTAGAACCAACGGATCTCTCATCATTAAACGAGATACTAGATCGGATCCATGCCCTGGGAATCACCGATGGCCAGTCCTCGGTGTACGATCAGATCGGGCTTAAAACCGACGACAGGGAAATTTACGCCCCTGCCACCACTCACTTGGTCGCCACTATCGAAGGCCCCACAGAGGGCTCACCCGTTCCCTCAGAACCGAAAGCGCTTGAGGTGCAAGTTTCCGACCAGCAGGCTTCACCCTCCAGCTCGGAAGCCGAACTTCGCTCCGGAGAGGGTTTAGAGCCGAAGTCTGGTTCAACATGCAAGTCCGGATCCACGCACCCGCGCCCGGTCAATTATCCAGAGCTCGGCGCACCGGATTCCATGACAATCCAGGATGCGGCCGCCAAAACTCCGGACTCGCACTCCGCTGGGATCAAGTTTTTTATCCCACCCACCCCCCACATTGAGTACTGTCCAGATAACTCAGGACGGCCCGACATATGGGACCTGATGTACGTTAAGCAGCAGCCCGGAGAGACAGTTCGACACTTCTGGGCCAGATTCCTTATCGTCAAAAATAAGATGACGGACGGCTGCGACAAGGACATTCTAGAGATCTTCCGACAGAACTGCAGATACGAGGGCGTCTTAAACGCCCTCGCCCGCCGCCACATCCAAAATTTCTCTGACTTATCGGACCTGGTGTCCAAATACTGCGCCATGGAGTATGCTTGGCAGTCTCAGCTCGAGCAAACGGAATCAATCCGTACAGATGCACTAAACCGGGCTCGGGCAAAACACACATACCCTCGCCGGACAACCCAATACGAGCCATCCGAGAAAAGGATGAAACCCCTGACAAGATCCAGAACGGTCCTTGACGAACTGCTGGATAAACCATGTGCCATACACTCCACAAACCCAACCCACAGCCTTCGAGCTTGCTGGGTGGTCAGGCAAGTTGCCAAGAGCGGCGAAGTCATCCTCGGAGGCCCGTACTCAAATAAATGTCCAGTAATGCCCCTTGATGACGCCGCCGAAATCTTAACAATCTACGAGACTTACTCCTCGAAGAATCAGAGGAAGAGAGCCCTTCGAGAGCTCGCTCAAATTCACCACGTGGCAGAGACAGACTCATGGACAGACACACCCATCACTTTTAGTGAACAAGACCAGCCGAGGTCCTGCCCTACTCGAGCCGCTGCCGCCCTTGTCCTTGATCCCATAGTGGATGGATTCCGACTACAAAAGGTGTTAATGGACGGCGGTAGCGGGCTAAACCTCATTTACGAGGACACCTTGGACAAAATGCAGTTTGACAGATCCCGCATCGAGCAAAGTCACACTACCTTTCGAGGGATCATCCCCGGAAAGGTGGCACATTCTAGTGGCCGCGTGGCTCTTGACGTGGTCTTCGGAACTCCCGAGAACTACCGATCCGAAGAACTGCTTTTCCACATCGTGCCCTTCCGCAGCGGCTATCATGCCTTACTAGGGCGCGATGCCTTCGCACGATTCCATGCTGTACCACATTACGGGTACATGAAGCTTAAAATGCCAGGGCCAAACGGCGTGATCACCATAACAAGTAATCGGGACAGAGCTCTTCGGGCCGAGAACAAAACTGCATCCCTCGCCCTCGAAGCGTTGTCCGAAGCCCTCGCAGCTGAAGAACTGACCGCGCTCCGCTCAACGGTGGATAAGGATGACGTAATCCTCGACAAAAGGCCCAAATCCACGTCCTTCAAACCAGCGGATGAAATCGTTAAATTCCAAGTGCACCCAACAGATCCCAACAAGACGGCGTCCATTGGAGCTCAGCTGGACCCCGCGGTCGATGAAGAGCTGCGCCAATTTTTGCGTGAGAACTGGGATATCTTCGCCTGGCACCCGTCAAACATGCCAGGGATCCCGCGCAGATTAGCCGAGCACAGCTTGAACATCATTAAGGGTTTCAAGCCAGTCAAACAGACTCTGCGTCGGTTTTCCGAACCCAAGCGTCAGGCTATGGGCGAGGAACTGACAAAGTTGCTCGAAGCCGGGTTCATCCGAAACATCAAACATCCTGAGTGGTTGGCCAACCTGGTCATGGTGCCGAAGAAGGATAAGTCCTGGCGGTTGTGTGTCGATTTCAAGGATTTAAACAAGGCCTGCCCTAAGGATCCTTTCCCCTTGCCCCGCATAGACCAGATCATAGACGCCACTGCCGGGCATGACTCACTGTGTTTCCTCGACGCTTACTCCGGATACCATCAAATTAAAATGAAGGAGTCCGACCAGGCGGCCACGACATTCATCACTCCTTATGGACCATTCTGCTTCAACACAATGCCCTTCGGATTAAAGAACGCAGGGGCTACATACCAGCGCATGATTCAAACATGTCTGGAAAAACAAATCGGCAAAACAGTCGAAGCATATGTGGACGACGTGGTTATCAAAACCAAACACGTCAGCCAGCTGGTGGGCGATCTCCAGCAAACCTTTGACAGTCTTCGGACTTTCGATATACGGCTTAATCCGGAAAAGTGCGTCTTCGGAGTGCCGGCCGGTAAGCTGCTCGGCTTCATCGTTTCCCATAGAGGAATAGAAGTCAACCCAGTGAAAATTCAGGCACTGTCCGAGCTGGCTATCCCCACTGAGCTCAAACACGTCCAGAAACTTGCCGGCACTGTTGCAGCCCTAAGCCGCTTCATCTCACGCCTCGGTGAAAAGGCCTTGCCGCTATACAAATTGCTCAAGCGGACGAAGAACTTTGAATGGACCAGCGAAGCGGCAGCACTCGAAGAAATAAAAACTCTACTAGCCAGAAACCCGATCTTGACAGTGCCCAGCCCGGGCGAGCCAATGCTGCTATATATCTCGGCGACGAATCAGGTGGTCAGTGCGGTTCTCGTCGTCGAACGAGAGGCAGAGGGTCACAAGCTCCAGGTGCAGAAACCTGTGTACTACGTATCTGAAGTGCTCACCCCGTGTAAAACGAGGTACCCGCATTACCAGAAGATCGCCTACACAGTTTTTATGACATCCCGAAAGCTCCGCCATTACTTCCAGGAGTGCTCGGTTACGGTAGCATCCGAAGTACCACTCAATGACATAATCAACAATCGAGATGCCACCGGTCGCATAGCCAAATGGGCTATAGAACTCCTCCCCTTCAAAATCATATATCGACCACGCCGAGCTATTAAATCTCAGGTTTTGGCTGATTTTGTTGCGGAATGGACGGAAGCCGAACTCCCTAGGGAGTACAGTACATACTCACATTGGACGATGTACTTCGATGGCTCCAAAATGCTCGCCGGACTGGGGGCTGGAGTGGTCCTCACATCCCCCACTGGCGACAATATTCGGTACATACTCCAGATCATGTACACCGACTCCAACAACGCAGCCGAATACAAGGCTCTGTTACATGGACTTCGGATTGCGGTGTCAATGGGTATACAACGGCTCGAGGTACGGGGAGATTCTAATCTCGCCATCTCTCAAGTTAACGGCGAATTCGACGCAAAAGACCCAAAAATGACAGCATACCGCAATGCCGTCCTGAAAATGTCCGCCCATTTTGAAGGACTGGAGTTTCACCATATACCTAGAGACAGCAATCAAGCTGCCGATATTCTCGCTCGAATGGGCGCCAAGCGCGACCGTGTCCCTGAGAACACCTTTTTAGAACGACTCTTCAAACCGTCCGTGGTGTGGCAGGAGGAAGCCCAGGGCTCGACATCCAATACATTGGGAGAGCTCGCCCCTCTGCCTATAGAACCAGACGAAGGAATCATCGGGGGCTCGACAATCGAAATGACATCTTTGGCTCATGAAGTCATGGCAGTAATCGCGCCATGGACCGAGCCCTTCCTCGCCTACCTCCTCCGCCAAGAACTATCGGCCGACCAGACTGAGGCAAGGCGTATCATTCGACGCTCTAAAGCCTATAAAGTCCACGAGGGAGAGTTGTATAAGAAAAGCACTACTGGCGTCCTCCAAAGATGTATATCCGAAGAGGAGGGAAGGCAGCTCCTGGCCGAGATTCACGCTGGCATGGGTGGTCACCACGCGGCAGCTCGGGCCTTGGTCAGCAAGGCTTTCGAGCAGGGTTCTTCTGGCCCACTGCCCGAACAGACGCCCAAACATTGGTCCAACATTGCGTTGGATGCCAACTCTTCGCAAATCAGAGCCATATACCTCCCACGGCCCTTCGGACGATACCGATCACTTGGCCTTTCGCGGTCTGGGGGCTGGACATGGTCGGCCCTCTTAAAGGGGGGACCAAGAAAAAGAAGTATCTACTCGTCATGGTAGACAAATTTACTAAATGGATTGAGGCAAAGCCGGTCACTTCAACCAAGTCTAAGCCGGTCATCGACTTTATATCCGATGTCATACACCGTTACTGTGTTCCCCATAGCATAATAACGGACAACGGATCCAATTTTACCGCCCAGGAAGTCAAAGATTGGTGCGCTAATTTAGGCATTAAGCTCGACTATGCCTCGGTGTATCACCCACAGTCTAATGGACAGGTCGAAAGGGCTAACGGCCTGATCTTGAGCGGCATCAAGCCCCATTTGGTCCGATCTCTAAAAGAATCCGACTGCCATTGGGTCGAGGAGCTTGACTCCGTACTGTGGGGCCTACGCACCACCCCTAATCGTTCCACGGGGTACACTCCGTTCTTCATGGTGGATGGGGCAGAGGCCGTCCTCCCCTGCGACCTTATTCACGACGCCCCTCGGGTGCATATGTATGAAGAAAAGGAGGCCGAGCTGGATCGGCAAGATGACCTGGACGCCCTGGAGGGCGAGCGCGACATAGCTCGGGCTCGTTCTGCTTTTTATCAGTAGCAGGGTAGACGTTATCAGAGCAGGGAAGTACGGGCGAAGGCCTACAATGTCGGCGATCTAGTCCTGCGCCTCCCGGAGAAGCAGAAGCATAAGCTGTCGCCCAAATGGGAGGGGCCCTTCATAATCGACCAAGTACTCGCGGGTGGAGCATATCGACTCCGCGACCCAAAGGACGACCGCCTCGAACCAAACCCATGGAACGCAGCTCGGCTGCGACGTTTCTACGGCTAACCCCGCTACCTTCCCTTGTTCGGTTCATCCTTTTAGGATTTATATTTTTCTAGTCAATAGTCTCTCCCGGGTCGTGTTCGGATATGCCGAATTACGTTAAGTTTTTTCCTCGGCACACATCTTTGAATGTACCACACGCTGTTACCTGGGGGCTTCTTTTGCGGAGCCACTAATATTTTATTCATGCAACTATCCGTCTTTTATGAGTTTGCAACCTTCCTGCATCGTTTTAAAGCCACTATATGCATCAACTTGACTTAAGATTTGGCCAAGCTGGGTTGCCTCGCTCCTGTGTTTACCCCCTATGTTCCCGATTGTTCGGCTAGGGAGTAAAGGGAGCACCTCTGTGATTGTTACGTCCGGATTTCCCGGGTACGTATCTCAGACGGGTGAAGCCGAAAGCTAGCGTTCTTAAGACCACAAGTTGGCCGGCCACGGGGGAAGTGAAAATAATTGGTAACTATCACCAAGTTTCCGGGGTATTCTCCCGAAGTAACCATCCCCGTCTACCTCGGGTATTCGGTTATCCATCCACGGTTAACGTGGTCACCCGATGAAAGGGACCCATCGAGGAACTATTTTCGTCGGAAGATGTTTCTTACGTTAAACAGTAATATAACATAACTCCCCGGGCACGTTTTGTCTGTTTGCACCGAATGGCCGGATTGCCTGGTTCCCCGAAGTATCTTTCCGATGTTCTCGGATCACATAGTAGGGAACACTCCTCGGCTCCTGGTCGAGGAGGCGGAAGCCGATGGCCGGTTAAGACAACGTTTTTATGCACGGTTTGGAGACTATTCGATGTACAATACATAGATACATAGAATCAAACTGTTAATCTTGATCAAGACCATCTATTATGGTCTCCAGAGCACAATCTGCTTGGGACAGCCGAGCCGCAGGCATAACCTGGTCATATACCAGGTGCACGGGCACTTCCTACCCATCTGGCCCTACCGGCCCAACCCTAGCTAAATGCTCCGGCTCCAGCTTGGTGAAACGGGTCTTGATCATCGCCCAAGCCTCCCGTGCTCCCTCACGACAATATGAACAGTGAGTTCGACCATCCCTTCCGGAGCCGCTTCACCGGGCCATAGAGCTTTGCACATGCTCTTCATGGCCTTTCGGGCCTGCTCGTGCACGGCGGATAGCTCCTTCAGCAGATCCTGCCCCAAAGAGCCGGCCTCCTCGTCGGGGCGCCCGGTCAGTAGAACTGCAATGAGCCGCAGCATTGTTCATATTGTTGTCTACCCGAACAGTTTATGAACTGAAACAACGGGGTCGCACTCACCGAACATGCCCGCTTTCAGTCTTTGGTTTTCCTCTTGGGATTGGGCTAGTTGAGCCTTTAGGTTTTTTATTTCGTGGGCCTGTTGTTCGCCTTCCGCCTTCAGCTTATCCCTCTCCTCATGACTTCGGGAAAGCACCCGGTAGCCAGCTTCCTGCTGCGACTCCTCATACCTTTGAGCTTCCCTGGCGATTTCTAGATCCCTTTGCAGCTGATTTATCGACTCGGCTGCTATGGATGAATCTTTCATTAACAGAGGTGTTCCCTCAAAAATTTCTTAAATAACTTTGAGCTCGGCACTTACCATGTGCCTCTCTGGTGAATTTCTTCACACCCTCTAGCTCGGTCTTCACAGACTCCAACTCTGTTCGCACCTGTTTGAGGTCCTCGGACAGCTTTTTGTTTTGCTCCCGAACAGTCTGCACAATAGCAGGGCATTCTAAATGTCAGACCCTTACTTCGGCCGTCCCGCCCAAATTAAGGCTCGGGGGCTACTGGGTTAGATACTAGTTGTCAAAACTAATACCATACCTGCATATTGGTAGACATGAGCCTCACGGCCCCTTCAAGTCCCGTTCGGGCAGCGCCGAGGTATGCGTCTACCGAGTTAAGAGCATTGAACTCCTGATCAGAAAGCGCGGAGTGCCGAAGTGACGCCTTACGCCGCCGATGATTCATCACACTTTCAACCTCGGAGTTAGTGACCGAGACGCCACCTGAGTCCTCGGGATGTTGGTCCTCGGCATGGGCCCCCGGAGTAACTCCGGCTACAGCTGGCGACCTCGGGTTTGAATCGCCCCTTGGTACTTCTTCAACATCCCCAGCCGAGGGCGGTTCCACATATCGTCTACAGAACACCGAGGAGGAAATTATTGGCATATTCGGTGGATGTCGAAGATAGAGGCTATGACGGTGCGGCGAATACGTTACCTCTTCGGGCGAGGCGCCAATGATGTAGCTCCCGTTGGGGCCGCGCGTCTGGTCACCCCACGACTACTCGTCGCTGGGGCCGCTGGTGCCGCTTTCGTGGCAGTTCGTCGAGTCGTGCGGCGGCCCTTGGGAGTAGATGTCAGTGTATTCGGGGCAGCAGCGGCTGAGTGTTTCTTTCGAGAGGAAGCCCGTTGGCCACTTACAGCGGAGGAGGGAAGCGCCCCGGGATGATCGGCCAAAAGGGTCACCTTGGAACCGTCAAGGCTCTCCTGGTAGAAGACCCCCTCCTCAAAATTAATCGATGTTTCAGGGTCATCATGGAACCCAGGATCGTCATCACGAGAGTAATTCTCCGGTTGCGGAGCAGGGCAGCTCACTGTCTCGATCCAGCGCCTCCAATTCTTTTCGGACAGGATAGGAATCGGGTTATGAAAAATTTGAGGTACCTTCCGAACTATGATACATGGTCAGACTCACCATTTCAATGGGTTTGTAGCTTGAGAAGCCTTCCTTGGGCTTTAACCAAGCGAATTCCTGCTCTTCTCCTTTGAAGAGATCGGCCAGTATGGCCGCCATCGCCGCCTGATCGGCAGGTCCCTTTCGTTTGTACCGGGTTGCATCATCTTCCCCGTTGTAGCGCCAAAGCGGATGCGTTCTCTGTTGGAGAGGTTGGACGCACCGAGCAATGGCCGCGACCGTTATGTCAATAACGGTTAGCCCGTTGTGGGCCAGCCACCTCACTTGAGCGGCCAGCCGAGTTACTTCAGCGTTTTCCTCTTGCGAAGGACTCTTCGGGTGCCAGTTGAACCGCTTCTTCGGAGGGGCCAACGAGAACTCGGGCAGCCCCCTCCGGACTGGATCAAATAGGGGGACGTCCTCTATGTAAAACCATTCTGAAGTCCATTCTTCGGCATCTTTCTTTGGAGTCCCTACGGGGTATCCGGTGCCGGCAATCCGCCATACTTCGGCCCCGCCGACCTCGTAGATTGTCCCGCCTCGAGTACGGGGGACGAGGCAGAAAAACTTCCTCCACAACTCGAAGTGGGCCTCGCAGCCCAGGAACATCTCACAGAGAGCGACGAAGCCCGATATATGAAGAATTGATCCCGGGGTCAGGTGCTGGAGTTGAATCCCATAAAACTCTAGTAAACCCCTCAAGAAAGGATGAATGGGGAAGCCCATCCCTCGCAAGAGGAAGGGCACAAAGCACACCCTTTCCTCCCTGTGAGGGGAAGGGAAGTTCTCTGCGAGGGCCTCCCCGTCTGCGGAAGTTAATCCGGGATGGGTGGATGCGAGATCTGAAGCAGGTAGGTATCCTTGCGTCTCGAGCTTGCGTAAACGCATAAGGGATACGGAGCAGCTCGCCCAGTCACCTTACGGGGGGCGTGAGGGCGTGAGGAGGAGCCTGGGACGCTCGCCATTGTTTGCTGGTCGTGACCTCGCGAAGGTGTGAGGAAGAATGGCAAGGGGTGGGGCGTGTCAACCTCCGCACCCTTGGCCTATTAAAAGGGCATTAACTCCCCTCGAAAGAGGGGCATTTTTGTAAAAACCCGTCGGGCCACTCGCATTCCGTGGGAGCACAGAAATTGAGGGTCGTCATTTGATTCTGGGCGAAGAAAAGCAGTGTGGTGGGACCCACGAGGCCTCGCCCATTGGAGGATTCTTCGGCAACCAAGCTATTGGTGGCCGAACTACTGTTAAACCGAATACAGGTAAAGGGAGGAACTCGCTACCCAAGCCGAAGAGCATTGAAGCATGAAGCTGCCGAAGACTGTCAACCTCGGCGTTGGAGGCTAGTTCGGGGGCTACTGAGGGTGTCCCGGACTAGGGGGTACTCGGGCCGTCGGCCTATCTCTCATGGGCCGGGCTGGTGGGCCGCCCTCTACTCGTCGATGGAAGGCCGGACTGTGGGCAACCCCGTGTATCAGAAGGAAACCTCCAAAGACTTGGCATCTCCTCCAAGAAATAGTTGGTGTGGCTGGCCTGTTTTTTCCCTGATGTAACCGACTATGTGTAACCCTAGGACCCTCTGGTGTCTATATAAACCGGAGGGTTTAGTCCGTAGAGGATCATATCCACTGCCTAGGGTTTAGCCCATACGATCTCGAGGTAGATCAACTCTGTAACCTTCATACAATCACATCAATACAATCAAGCAGGACGTAGGGTATTACCTCTTCGAGAGGGCCCGAACCTGGGTAAATCGCTGTCTCTACGTTCCCTGTTACCATCGATTCCTAGACTCACAGTTCGGATCCCCTACCTGAGATCTGCCGGTTTTGGTACCTACAAACGTCACGAGTGCGCTTGAGCGACTCCTGGTACTCATTCAGACCAGTCTCAGCTCGGAAAGCTTGGCTGACAAGCGTTGCAAAGTCCGTGCAATCATGGACAACAAGTGCAAGCTTTATATCAGGCCGCAGTCCTTCACGGAATTTCTCCTGCTTGCGAGCGTCAGTGCAGACGTCATCTTCAGCATAGCGGGATAAATCGAGAAATTTCCTCTTATATTCATCCACAGTCATTTTGCCCTGAGTGAGTTTGCGGAACTCCTTCTTCTTCTGGTCGATCAGACCTTGAGGAATGTGTCGTGCACGGAAGGCTGACTGAAATTCCTGCCAAGTACAGTTCCAGCAGGCAGCATACGCCTGTGACTTTCCCACCATTGAGCAGCTGAACCCCTCAGGTGATACGTCGCATAGGTGACATAACTGGCAGGGGCAACATTAGCCGACTCCATTTGAAAGGCGACGTCACGGAGCCAATCATCAGCATCCATAGGATCAGATGAGTTACGGAAGGTGGATGGGTTGAGACGCACGAAATCCTGTAGTGAGACCGGACCAGGCTCCTGACGAGCATCGTTGCGTTCCAAACGGTTCACTAGACTTTCGTTGAGCTGACAGTTCAGTTCAAACTGCTGCATCATAGTGGCAATATAGGGTGGAGGTGGAGGATCGTCAGCCATCCTGCTAAAACAATATGGGCAGTTTAGCAAGAACAACTGCATGTATAAGAGGTCATTCATGAGGTAACATGAGTAATGAACAAGAAGGGCATTAGGCACATATTAGTAGTCATTGGAGACATACAGATCCATGCACGGGGTTGGATACCAACAGACAACGTGAGTTCGGAAACACACGCAGCTAGACAAACTAGGCGGCGCGCAGGCACGCGGTGGAGAGATACAACAACGAGACATAGCAAAGGCTACACCAACGTCGGAGAAAACTATTGGAGCAAGGAATCTGCAAATGATAACGCAGGGTGCCCTCGATAAAAGGATCCTGCGGGCCGTGAACACTGTGAAGCAGATCCTGGTCCACAACTTGAAGAAAGGGGGGTAAATTCAGAACTCCGGATGGATGTGATCACGAGAACCTAATGTTAGTATTTAGTAAAATCTTTAACCCGAATAGAAGAGAGATCAGAGTTCCTAGAGTAAGGAAGAGGAATAAAAGATCCTAATCCCATCCATTGGCGACGTGGGCCCGTAAGCCACACAGCCATGTTAGTAAAACAGTTTTTGGAGACTAGACTCAACTTCGGCCAAGGAGTTGGAAAGGGGGTTCCTACGGGCAGTCGGCTCCGATACCAACTTGTGACGCCCCTGCTCGACCGTGCACTAATCATACACGCAAATGCACACGATCGAGATCAGAGACTCACGGGAAGATATCACAACACAACTCTAAGCACAAAATAAAAAAATACAAGCTTTATATTACAAGCCAGGGGCCTCGAGGGCTCGAATACATAAGCTCGAGTTATACAAGCATCAGCGGAAACAAAGGTATCTGAGTACAGACACAAAGTTAAACAAATTGCCTTAAGAAGGCCAGCACAAACAGCGACACTGATTGAAAAGGCGAAGGCCTCCTGCCTAGGGCCTCCGAACTACTCCTGGTCGGCGGGCTCAACGTAGTAGTAGGCTCCATCGAAAGTGTAGTAACAGTCGGCGGCGGTAGAAGCTGACTCCTGGGCTCCGTCATCTGGTCGCAGCAATCGGGTATGGGGGGAAAAGAGTAGCAAAGCAACCGTGAGTACTCATCCCAAGTACTCGCAAGACTGACATCAGAACTATACTAAGTATGCATCGGTATCAAAGGAATGGGGCTATATCTTTGGACTAAACTGCAGAAATGCTGGAACAGAGGGGGAGAAGCCTAGCCTATCGAAGACTAGCATCTTGAAGCAATCTTGCAGCAATAGAAGAGGGTAGAGCAAGATAATATATAATCAGTCATATTTTAGTAAAACCCTGAGATCCTTCCTCGACTACCATGCGAGAAAGTGATCCCGAGAGCAGTAGTAGCAGTTTATCATTGTATCGGTAACCATTTGTAGTTGTAGCGGATCAAGATACAACTCTGAGCGTCCTGTTACCGTGGACACGGCTATTCGAATAGATAACTTCCCTGCAGGGGTGCACTACTGTTACCCAACACGCTCGATTAACTCTGGCCGGACACACTTTTCCGGGTCATGCCCGGCCTCGGCTGATCGACACGACGTAGCCCTACCTAGGCTCAACAGAGAGGTCCCCGCCGGTCTACATCCTAAGCGCTCAGGGGTCTTGGGCCATCGCCCTGTGCACTCCGGGTCGTTGTGTGCAGGGTGGATACCAGCGCCAACGGCACGATCCGACCCGGCCACAATGCTGAACTGGACATCTGACAGAGCTTTCGGCTGATACATATAGCGCCGAGGGTCCCATAACCATTATCCCACGTGGTGGTAGTGCGTATAGGCCAGCGGCCAACTCAGATCAAATACCCAAATCCGTTAGGTGTTTTTAGTGACTCGCGAAGACGAACAGGATTCCTGTCGCTCCGACTTGGTAATACACGGCTCGCGGGTGCTCTTGGAGCCGACCCGTCTTTAATGTTATTCTCTCGCGGGCACTCTTGGAGCCGGCCTGACTTTACAGTTTAAAGTATTACAATATGTAAACATTTCCGTGATCAGCACCCAGAGTGATCACGGCCCAATAATAAGCATGGCAAACGGACAAGGGTGAAGGGCCACAGATGGATCAACAGCATAGCTAACTAAGCATCATGGGATAGCAGGTAGGTATCAACAGTAGGCGACGAAAACAGGCTATGCATGAGAATAGGAGCTATCGGAATAACAACAGAAGCAATTCTAATGCAAGCATAAGAGAGGAAGAGTGGGCGATATCTGGATGATCAAGGGAGTTTTGCTTGCCTGGAAGCTCTGCTGAAGGGGGTCTGGTCGACGACGACGTAGTCGTACTCTGCAGTGTCGTCGGCAGTCTCAGGGTCTAACGGGAGAGAAGGAGGGGGAAGAAATAATAAATACATGGCAAACAATGCAACAGGGATGCATGACATGTCAACATGCAGTGCTAGGGGTGTTCTAATGCAACACTACGCAAGTTAGTCGGAGCGGGAAACATCTGGAGGTGTTTTACCAGCTCCGGACAATTATCGGTCAGATGAATCGGAGGGTAAACTTCCATGTTCACCATGTTAGAGAGGTGTGACAGACATGTGGGTGGCATATTCGGATTTGTCATATTTTTCTGATCGTTTTTCATATATAAATTATTTTCATCCCAGTTACGGTTTATTTTATATGAATTTTCAAAGTTTTATTGAATTTCTGGAATTTCTGAAATTAATTTAATTCGAAATTATTTAAATATAAATTGCTATGGGTACACAGAAGTGTACCCAAAAATGTGCATGTGTGGCTGACAGGTGGGGCCAGTCAACTGCCCAGTCAGCAGTTGACTGGACCGTTGACTGGTCAACTAGGTCCAGTCAGCAGAGGCTGACTGGTGGGCCCGCTGCTGAGTCAGCAGGGCACAGTCAGCAAACCATATCCATTTGAACAGTAAAAGTGGGCCCCACATGTCAGTTTATTAACTAACTAAATTATTTTCATTTGGCCTAATTAACTATGTGGGGCCCGGTTGTCAGTCAGTGTCTAGGGTTAGACTAATTAGTGGTTAGGGTTAATTAAACAGGCGGGCCCGCATGTCAGTGAGCCGGCCGACTGGTTTAAAACCAGCGCGCGCCCGGGAGAGGCCGGCGGCGAGGCCCGACGCGGCAGCGGCCCACCGGAGCTGCGCTCCGGCAACCAAACGAGGCGGCGGACGGCGGGAAACGGTTCAGCACAAAGAGCCGCATCCAACCGTGCTACTGTGGGGAGTGGAGAAGGTCTAGCACGCCGGCGGCGAGCTCATCTAGCGGCGGCCGGAGCAAGTAACAGGGGCAAACGGCGCCGGAGCTCGAAATCGAGCTCGGGCTAAAGGGGAAAAGGCGCGCGCGCGCTCGCAGAGGGGGAACGCCGAGCTCGGTGAGGAGCGGGGTGGTCGGGATGGCGTGGATCGAGCGGCGGAAGCTCCGGTGGCCGAGCGGAGGGGAACGGGCCGATGGCGGCGCTTGACGGCTTCCCGACTCGGGCTCGAGGGCGGAGACGACGTGGAGGTGCGCGGTGCAGCGCCTGGACTTGCCCGTGCGGCTCGGGGAGGCCACTGGCCGGTGGCGACGTGGGCGACAGCGACGCGCACAAGGAGGCGCTCGGGCGTGAAGAAGGCGAAGGGGCCGAGCGAGAGGGTGGTAGCTAGGGTTCGAGAGGAGGACGAGGGCAGCCTCTTATCCGCGCGCAGGGCCGGTGGATGGGCGACAGCGAGCCATCCCGAGCGGTGGACGGCGCGGCGTGCTCGGCCTCCCCTGCCTCTGTCGAGAGGTAAGGGAAAGGCCGGGGATGATGGGCCGGGCCGCACTGTGGGGTGTTAGACCCAAGTGCACAGTGCCCCATTTTCTCTTTTCTTTTTTTTATTTTCTGTTATTTCAATCCCATTCTGTTTTGCAAAAAGTTTGACCACAAAATGACTTTTGTAAAATAAGAGACTTGGCCCAACAAATACCAAGCAATATTTGGCACTGCTATAAAATGGTTTGGAGTCCAGATGTTTTTATTTGAAATTTATTTAAATGAAAATGGACTAAATACTTCTGTCTTGGTACTGTTTCATGATGTTAGAGTCATTTAATTAATTCAATTAATGTTGATTTTATTTTTATAATTACTTTTGGATTATTTGCAATATTATGAACATTTTAGTTCCCAAATTGGAACAACTTTTATTTTCACTTTAAATTTGAATTTTAATTTGAATTGGAATTTGAACTGAGATATGATGCAAATGATGATTAAGCACTATTAAGCATGGTGACTTGGCATTATCAAAAGGGTGATCACTGTAGTTAATACATGGGGTGTTACACCGAGGTGACCCGTCCATCCCGACCTGCTGGAGAGCAGGTGTCCACGGGATGGACCGAAGAGATGGAGGCGTCCATGACAAGCTCCGCCATCGTACCTGAGCACCGCGCCATACTAGGCGCGGCGCTAAAGAACTACCGGTCCGCAGAGGCCGGTATTCGAGAGGCCTTCAAGGGCCTATATGAAGGCTTCGAGGTAAGCTCGAGTTGAGGTTTTGCTTTAGAATCGCGTACATGCGTAGAAATTTTTAGCACTAGATGTGTCTGATAGTCTTTAGGGAATAAGTAAAATTTGATATGTCCGAAGACATTGCCTACTGCATAGACTTGTTACAAGTATAACCCCAGTAGCCCCCAAGCCCCGAGGTAGATTTGATAATCTTGCGCGGGGATTATAGGGAAGCGTAGTATATCAAAAACGTGTGGACAGTAGCCCCCGAGACCCTGGTTGGATACACAGGGCCGACTAAGGGATCAAATCGTCCGAGGTAGCTAACATTGTCTTTTTGCAGGTTTCGGCCTCGGTTTCAGCATCCACCTCAAGGGAGGTGGAGGAGCTGAATCATAAGCTCGACCGGTCCGAGAAGGATACGGATCTTATGAAGAAACAGATGGAGCAATCTCAAGGTAAGCAAGAGCTTGGCTTATTTGATTATAAGTGTGGATGCAACTGCGTTGAGATATAAAGGCTTTATGAATGCACTGCAGCTGTTTTCGTGGAGCTTGAGAGACTCCGGTCCGAGCTGCAAGCAGCTCAGCAAGAAGCCGAGCAGCAGAAGGCTGCGGCAAGGCAGGCCAGCGAAGCGCTGGCCAAGGAAAAGCAGGCCGGTGAGAAGCACGCGGCCCGGGTAGTGGAGGTGGAGGGCGACCTGGAGGGGCTGGTCAAACAGCGCGACGCCCTCCAGGAGGAAAGGAACAAGCTCGCCTCCGAGCTCGAAACGGCGAGCTCGGCCTGCAAGGAGGCCACAACCTAGGCAAGGGCGAATCGTGAAGTGCTTCAGCAAGTGAGGCAGATCGCCGCTGGTAAGCCCTACCTGCTCCGCTGTGTTTTCGGTGATCGTCGATTTGCCCGTCTTACGCAAGTGTGGCGTTCTTCAGAAGTCTTCAGGGATCTGCCCCGGAGCGCCTCGGACGTCGGCGCCTACTTCGCTGCCCACCTCGAGGAGTCGGCAGAGAAGTCCTTCTGGGCCCAATTCCAGGCCTGAGCATCCCCCGCTGCTGAACAATCAGATGAAGCAGCTGGCCGAGCTGTGCCGTACATCTCGGCCAATGATGGAGGATATTTGTGTCAATCTCTGGCCGCAGGAGCCACTACCAACCAGTCTATTCGGCTTGGTTCAAAGATTGCGAGCGCGAGCCCCCAGGTGGAGAAGTGGAAGCGGTCGGCCTGCCTGGAAGGCGCGGAGCGAGCTTATGCGTCAACCATGGCGCATTACCCGAAGATCAAGCCGCTTGCTATAGCGTCGGGGCCTCCCGAAGGGAAGAACCGGACGCCCAAGCAGTTTCTTGCCGAGGTCCGTGAAGGGGCTCGGGAGACCGAAGTACAATGCTCGAAGACCGAGCTCCGGTTCTAAAGAACCTCTTTTGTATGCCGTGGCAACTGCTGCAAAAACAATTATTATTTATGTTAAGTTAGACGTTTGCATCGGACGAGTTTATTATTTATGTAGATACTACACGGGATGTTCCGTAAAAACGCGTAAACCCTTAGCTGACGTCTCGGTGTCCGGGGGCGGTTGCGTATTTATGAAACAAGGCATTCGGACCATAGTGGCTTTATATCCTTCACTTAGTCATAGGAGTTCGAAAAGTTGGGCTAGTTGACCTAGCCCCTGGTGTAGTGGTGATCGGACACGCCGAAGTGCACCAGTTAGAACACCTCGGTTCGTATAGCAAGAACCCTTTGTTTATCACGGCGTAACCACTAACGGCTTATAGTTTGATACCGTCTTCGGATAGCCGACCAGTTTACGCTTATCATGATAGTCGCTTTTCGTTTTTCTCCTACTGAGGTGCTTGACCAGGCCGAGCTGGAAGCACAATCGCAGTGGTTCTCCCTTTGCACACCTAGCCGAACATAGCGGAACGTAGGAGGCAAGCACAGGAGCCGGGCAACCCAATCATTGACCAAAATCACGATTCGAAACTGATGCATATAATGCAATATCCGAGACGCCGAACAGATATCGGACTTAAACATAGGCTCGATTTCATATCCGAGCCCCCGGTCAAAAGTCGGACTCATCTTGTATATTTCTAACGGTATCCATATTGCTACAAGGCAAAAAGCAGAAGGAAAGACACGTAACTTTGTGTGGAGACCCAAAAAAGACACGTTCTTTCGT
Organism: Elymus sibiricus; assembly: GCA_039707655.1. Lineage (NCBI taxonomy): Eukaryota > Viridiplantae > Streptophyta > Magnoliopsida > Poales > Poaceae > Elymus > Elymus sibiricus. Next base: position 190,737,270 of record CM077676.1, on the reverse strand, counting down.
TCATTAAGGCATCTCTATTAAAGGAGATCTGCAGTCGTCGTCGTCGTGATGTCGTCGTGATGGTTCGACCTCGTTCGACCCCGCGCAAAAAAAATCGTACTAGCAAACATCCCACGTTGACCCTCGGACGCACGTCCCACCCGATCCAACTCCCACACCCCATCGCCCCCAAATCCCCAACCCTGCTGCGACTCCCACTTCCCCGCACGATAAAAAAAAAGAAACAACAACGATACCTCCCACGGCCCTCCTGCGACTCCCACTTCCCCGCACGATAAAAAAAAAGAAACAGCCACGATCAGGCACACACGCCCCACGACCAGGAGAATCCCTCTCACCAACCCCTCCCTCCAACCCCTCGGCCGTCCAGCCCGAACTGCCCCTCCGGCGCAGGAACCTACGCCGTGGAGTCCCTCGATCCAATCCGCATCCTCACCATTGCCTGCGGCCGCGCCCCTCTCCCGAGAAAAATCCCTCCGCCATCCAGCCAAGCGTCGTGCCGATGCAGGAGCCCAGGCCGCCCACGCAAATACAACGGAGTAAGCCGCATCATCTAGGTCGAGGTGTCCCTCGATCCAATCCTCTCCCTCGCCCTTGCCGACATCAGCGGCCCGCCCGTCTCCATGGGGTCAGTTACTCGATCTTGGTCATCCGACTCATCTCCGGCGAGTATGTCATTTGTGCGGACGCCGCGTCGGACAACAACAGCGCGAGCTCTTCGCTAGCTCATATGAGTCTTTGGTCGACGCCCTCCTGGCGCCCCTCTTTGTGTCAGCGCCGACGCCGCACTTCACATTTTTCTTCGACAAAGGGAAGGACGAACACCGGCGTCACCTGTCTCCCTGTCCCGTCTGGGCTTGACATATCCGACAATACTAGCAACCTCCGTTGCCCTGAACCACCCCTCCAGCAGCAAGGTTGTCATCCCCCATCTCTCTCAAACTTTCTTATTTTATTTTTACATCCTTGTCACAATATTGCTCTGTGTTGCTATTGTTGTCTGAATGAAGTGACCTGCATTGTTGTAAGAATAGAAGTGAGCTGCGGATTTTTGAATAAAATTGACTTGTTTCCAGATTCTTGTATGGGCAGAAGAAAGATAGAATTGACCTTGCGTACTGACTGTTGTATGATGTCGATGGCCGTCACCTGTCAAAGGAGGGTGACGCCAGATGTTGTGGAGCTGACGCACTCAGCCGCCGAGGAGCTCCGGGTCAAAGACGGCGGTGGCTGACGAGCAGAGTCTGCTCGTTGAGGAGGTCATCCACCGTCATGTACACTCTTGGCTTCAGAAGAACTTGGGCTGGTTTGATTTGGTTCAGTTCGATTTGATTTGGTAGTTGTGGTGGTGTTAAATTATCGGATGCATCATTTGTTTGGTAGGTCTTTACTCCAATGGAGTCACTGAGGTTGAAGTAGGAGAGGAAGAAAAAAGATGTCATTGCATATTTGGGTTCAGTGATACATGCTTCCATATGTTCTTCATATCCCCAAATATGACTCGCTTCTATATTTAAATTTCTTGCTGGTGGAACATAACTAGAACTAATATTTTGTGTGGTTTTAACATGTTCTAATTGTTGAAAAAAATAGAATTTGATGCCCCTCTTTAGATAAAAAAATAACGTGTGCTGTGGATGCAGCCGCGCATGGTTTCAGCTCATCACGATGTAGCACGGAACCGTTTCCTTTTGCATGTACCTAGGTATGAGTTAGGCTCAAGCCAAGCTCATGTGCAACTCGCTTGGCCCTGTTCTTCACGAGGACTGCAACACCGACGCAAAGACATGGGCTGGGCTGGGCAGGCTTCATGGACAATAAGGTACCCAGACTTAGTATCCATTCTTAAATTAAATTATGGGCTGTCACTCATTCAATTAATATTGAGATTCTTATGGAACTGAGATGAGCAAATCCATAAATTCAAGCCAACTTCAGTAAGGGTGTGCTTATCTGCATGTTTATTTGTATCATTGTATGTTAAACTTGTAATATTGAGAGTTTGGTTTTATGTCTGTGCTCATTTCCTCGTTTTACAGAAGTTTCATCAGCAGAAGGAAGCCCACTAACACAACAATAACTATATTTACCGTGGCTGTACCAAAATCATGAAGCAGGAAAACGCTGGACCTTCGCTTTGAATGCAAGTATGTGCTTGCTGTCCTAAATGCCAAATTAAGTTGCGCATTGTGGTCTTCAGCAATTAAGATAGATTCAGGTTAGAACTCGTGGTCTTCAGCAATTAAGATAGATTCAGGTTAGAACTCTTTGGCAATGATCATGTTGCCAAATTATTAACATTTCTGCTTGCCAATTCTGAACATTAGCTTCCATGCACAAGGCCTACAGAATGGTATGTGCTTGCTTCTTGACTTACAAGCTAATAATGCCCGAATTGCAAAGGCTTGAAGGTTTATACAATATAGTTTGATATAGATTTATTAAATTGTAATGCTATAGCACAAGCATCAAACTGTGCCAACCTTTTCTCTTAAGGGATGGGAGTGGAGAAACATATGCATGGCGTAAAGGGATACTGCCAAATGGAGAAGTGGGATACTGTAAATTTTAATATGTAGGTACCTTCTGTCGGTTTAGCAATCTATTTATTTTATATGTGGAGTTGTTGCTTTGTAGCAATGCACGGGTATTTAGCTCGAGAATACTTGATGGAATAAGGCAAGTGCTGTTTAAAATGACTTTTTCATGATAGTGCAAAATAGATTATAAAGAGAGTACATAGATCATTGCCATGGGATATTTTAAACTAGCAGATCTGCCCATTCATACGATGGCATCAACAAGAACCTAACTACCCTGCTTAAAATGGTTCACACAAATGGATAAATTAATTTCTACAAGTCCTCTCATCAGAAACTGAGAAAATACACCCACCATGTGTGTGGTGTGTGATGTAGTGCCCCACAAATTATTTTCTATGTGTATGCATCTCCTTTTATCAACTCCTGGAAGTTTATATTAATGCAACATTTTTGACATGCAAGATTTAGATGTCTTAAGCAAGAAGATATTGAGATGGGTGCAAATATGACTACAAAATAGTATGCTTGACACAATTGTTATTGAACCATTGCAATATTTATGACCCACTTCACCACACGGACAATAATTTTCTATTTTCCATGTGGTGTAATCTTCATTGATTTGGAAAGATGGGGCTTTTGTTAAGCCAATTAAATCCGCCACTGACCATGCAAAGTTCTTTCTTTCTTTCTCATGACTTCCTTTCACGGATTGGATTGGCTACTTGTGTCTCGCTAACTCTATGCAAGAACTTGGAAAGGGAAGCTAATGTGGCCACTATGTATGTCTCTTTTGCAGCACAAGAAGCGGCGCCAGTGGAAAGGGGGGAGATGGAAGTTCTAGGCGCGCCGCGCACGCCCCCCACCGGTCGTCGTTGGATAAGAATGAGCAAGCGGAGGTGGGTGTCGAGCCCTCTTAAAATGCCATGGATTGTTGTGTTGTCGTGGTGCCACTCAAGGCACCAACATCCACAACTGATACAGCGGCAACACAAGGCAGCATTGATGGCTACAACTGCGCAAGAGATCTAGGGTAAGGGTCGTGGCGAATAAAATAAGGATAGATGGACTCGCCCACAACAATTTCCATGAAATTCCCTCTATTGTGGTTTGTGTGTATAATCGGTCAATTTGATAATTGATCCAGGGAATTCGAGAAGCTGGAGAAGACGACGATACAAAGTGTAAAGGAAGTTATTGAAAATGAAGATAGAGGGGGGAGGGGGGAGGAGGGAGGGAGAGAGAGGGGGGTAGAGAAGAGAGACAGGGGAGCATTGAAAAAAGTTGATAGTGTTGCATAAGTATGATGTGTACGAGCACAATGTATATTATACATGATTGATGTTGAACTACTGGAGTACGTATGCCCCGTTGCAACACACGGGCAATTAACTAGTAGCCATAGATGCCGAGCTGATATCAAGAGGAACCTTACAAGATACAGAGAGTATGTAAAAAGAAGAATGAGAGGTATTTGGTACAGGGCTTTAGAAAAGCGGGGACTGTCCCCAGCGCCTACCCTACCGCACGTCTGCGCCTCTGTGGTGTAGAACAGCTATACCTTGTGAAAGATCGTGGATGCCGCCTAGAGGGGGATTGAATAGGCGATTTAAAATAATTACGGTTTAGGCTTGAACAAATGCGGAATAAAACTAACATTTAATTTGTCAAGCACAAAACCTAAAGCAACTAGGCTCACCTAAGTGCACCAACAACTTATGCTAAGCAAGATAAATAACTAGTGCAACAACTTATGCTAAGCAAGATAAATAACTAAGTGATAGCAAGATATATAACATGAAACACTATGGCTATCACAAAGTAAAGTGCATAAGTAAAGGGCTCGGGTAAGAGATAACCGAGGCACGCGGAGACGACGATGTATGCCGAAGTTCACACCCTTGCGGATGCTAATCTCCGTTTGAAGCGGTGTGGAGGCACAATACTCTCCAAGAAGCCACTAGGGCCACCATAATCTCCTCACGCCCTTCGCACAATGCAAGATGCCGTAATTCCACTAAGGGACCCTCGAGGTCGGTCACCGAACCCGTACAAATGGCAACCCTTGGGGGCGGTCACCGAACCCGTACACTTTGGCAACCCTTGGGGGCGGTCACCGGTACCCGTCAAATTGCTCGGGGCAATCTCCACAACCTAATTGGAGACCCCGAAGCTTGCCCGGAGCTTTACACCACAATGATTGAGCTCCGACAACACCAACCGTCTAGGGCACCAAGGCACCCAAGAGGAACAAGCTCTAGGGTGTCCAAACACCCAAGAGTAACAAGCTTCTCAACTTCACTTCACGTATCACCGTGAAGAACTCAAACCGATGCACCAAATGCAATGGCAAGGGCACACGGAGTGCCCAAGTCCTTCTCTCCCAAATCCCACCAAAGCAACTAATGCTAGGGAGGAAAATGAGAGGAAGAACGAAGAAGAGAACACGAAGAAATCCAAGATCTAGATCCATGGGGTTCCCCTCACATAGAGGAGAAAGTGATTGGTGGAAACGTAGATCTAGATCTCCTCTCTCTTTTCCCTCAAGAACTAGCAAGAATCATTGGAGGGATTGAGAGATAGCAAGCTCGAAGAAGGTCAACAACGGGGGAAGAACACGAGCTCAATGGATAAGGTCCATTGGGGAAGAAGACCCCCTTTTATAGGTGGGGAAAAATCCAACCGTTACCTGCTCAGCCCGCACACAAGCGGTACTACCACTCGGTACTACCGCCCGGCCGGTAGTTCCATTAGTACAGTGCAAAGGCGCAGAGACCCGAGGCGGTAGTGCCGCCGGAGCGGTACTACCGCTCGCCCCAGTGGTACTACCGCTGAGGTTGCAGTACGAAGAAACCAGTGGGGGGCAGTACAGCAGCAGCGGTACTACCGCCCCACTGCCGTGGAGATGACAAACGAGTCCAGAGAGCTAAAAATAGCCGATAGTAGCAGCGGAAGTGGCAGGACGGTACTACCGCTGCACAGCGGTACTACCGCCCTCAACTTTCGCTCTACTTCCGCTGAGCGCGAGAAGGCAACAGAACACTCAAGATAAGCGGTAGGGGCCGCGGTAGCTACATAGCGGAAGTACCGCATAAGCGGTACTACCGTGGATCTGGGTGGTACTACCGCTTAGGAGCAGAAAAACTGTCCAAGAAAACAGATGCAGCCAAGAAGACCAGAACTGCCACAACTTCTGCATATGAGCTCCGAATAGAGCAAACTCAAGCTCGTTGGATAGAGGACGACAAATACTATCCATCAGCCTAAGATATAGTAAGAAGTGGCAGGGGGAGCATGCCTAAGATATAGAGGACTGAAGCCTCCATCAATGAAGAACCAGCATAAACTCCAACATCGAAAACATCATAGAAGATGCATATGAACTCCGTTTTCGATGAACTCGAGCTTGTCATGAAGATGACCATAAGCTCTAAAACTCACACAGAGAAAAACCAAACCAGATCCAAGAAAGATGATGCAAGGATGCAATGGTTTGAGCTCTCTACGAATGATACGATCAAGCTACTCACTTGAGAGCTCTCCTTGATAGTACGACTATCGATCCTATAACCCGGTCTCCCAACTACCACCATGAGACCGGCAAAATAGAAAACCTATCAAGGGCAAACCTTTGCCTTGCACAAAGTTCACTTGAGCTAGATGATGACGATCTTGACTTCCTCAAGTAGGACCACCTTTCTTGATTGTTGGCTTGATGAAGACTAGTTGATTGCTCCCCCATGCTCCACTATGGTGAGCCACTCTTCGGCACATCTTCACAAGTCCATTGTCACCACAATGGACGGCAAGCTTCAAGCATGATCTCTTCGTGATGCTCCACTTGAACTTGCACACCGCAAACTTGATGATGATCACCACTTGATGTCATCCTCCCTGGGTTGTATGATATCTTCCTTTTGATGCATGCCCATGGAAACATACCTAACCCCACAAACAACTCTCACATAGAACATGGGTTAGTACACAAAGCGTAATGGACAATGCTTACCATACCATGAGATCACTTGATCCCACTCGGTACATCTTGTACGCTTTGAGTGCAGATCAACTTGATTCACCAAGATGATGTCTTGAAGGTAAACATGAAAGTTCACACAATCTTCTTCTTCAAGACATGCTTGCAATAGGATCAACACTCACACGACCAATCTTTGGATAAATCCTTGAATAGCACCTTGGTCACCACATAATCTTCTTGAAACCAACAAATGTACTTCAAGAAATGCCTATGGACAAACCCTTCAAATATAACTCAAGGCAACCATTAGTCCATAGAGATTGTCATCAATTACCAAAACCAAACATGGGGGCCAGACATGTTCTTTCACCTTGTCTAGTCCAAGGCTTGGTGAACACTCCTAGCTAATCCATCTTGACCTCGTAGAACGCATCCGAGGGCAGAGCTCCCGAAGAGGTAGTTGCCGGAGTGTGGCTGCTTGACGCTACCGAAGTTGTGAGTCCTGGTTGGCCTTTATATGCTGCCAAAAAAGATAACCAAGATACGGGTGATTGGCCATTCCAAGATGACGCATCCTTTTGTTAAATATATGCTCCTCGGTCTCCCATGGAATTTTAAGTGCAAAGGTATGTACGCAAGACACGTAGCTTGGTACCAAGGCCACGCAGGCGGCGACGACACACGCCCTACTCATGCTAGGGTTGTGCCGACTCGCGCCGGCCATTCTTTCCGCCGTCGGCATGGCCGCGGTGAGCACTTGCTCGTCAGCCGTTCACCCTCCACAAGGACAGTCTCCGAGCTCCTCCATAACACCGCAGACGACCGGTGTTCATCTGGCGCTCGGGCATGCTTCGACCCGGTTCTCCACGTCGCCGGACGGCAGCGTGATCGCGCTAGCCACCCCCGCCCCCGCGGTCATCATCGACCTCAACGTCACACCTTGGTCCGGTGGCGTCGGCCAGTCGGCCGCCGGGATGCAAAGGAAGCAGCTATGCTCGATTCCTACGGCCAACCTTCCCGACGCCCGCAACCTATTCGATGGAACGCCCAACCCGACGCCGGCGCAAGATGACCCCGACTTCAACAATTTCATGGAGATCGTCATCTACGAGGGCCGTGGCCAGGCCTTCCACCCCGTGGGCCAAGGCCAAGGCTTTGATCCGGACAAGACCCAAAGCCAAGACGGCCGCGGCCATGATGGTGCCGAACACTTTGGTGGCCACGAAGAAGAAGAGGCCGACGGCCATGGCAACTCGTGGCATGAAGACATTTATTGCGAAGAGGAAGAAGAGGGCGTAGACATTGAGGACGAGCCATTGTTTATTGACGAGCTCACCCAAAGGGCCAATGCACAAAAGAGGAAGCAAAGCATTCGCACGGGGTCATACACCAAAGATGAGGACATATTGATTTGCGAGAGTTGGAAGGAGATAGGGCAAGATCCCAAGACCGGTGCCGAGCAAAAAGGGTCCGTTTTTTGGACGAGAGTTTATGGAACCTTCCATGAACGTAGGAAGTTCCGGCCCTACAAGTTTGCGAGCACCCGTGGCATCAACTCAATCCAAAAGAGATGGGGGTTTATTCAACAAGAACGCAACAAGTTTTGTGCTACGCTTGAGAGCGTTGAAGCCCGTCCCGTGAGTGGCCTAGGCGTGGGCGACTTGGTATAAACTTTTGCTCTTCATTCCATTGCCATGTTCATGTTTGTTGTATCTTGTGTCCTTCGCTACTACATTGTGGCCTTCTCTTTGATTGTGTAGGCATTCCAAACTGTGGAAGCCTTCAAGGCCCGGCATGCGAACACGCCATTCACCCTCACCCATTGTTGGACGCTCATCAAAGATTGCCCCAAGTTCAAAGATCAATATGCCACTATAAAGAAGAATGGAGGGCCGGCGGCCATGGCTAGGAATGGAGATGGGGTGAAGAGGCCGAGGGGCAAGACAAACTCGAAGGTTGATGAGAAGCGTAATGTGGCATCTTTGGCCTTGCAAGAAACTTTGCAAGGCATGATGACTCAAAAAGAAGTAAGGGACTGATACGTCTCCAACGTATCTATAATTTTTGATTGTTCCATGCTATTAAAGTATCAATCTTGGATGTTTTATATGCAATTATATATCATTTTTTGGGACTAACCTATTAACCTAGTGCCCAGTGCCAGTTGCTGTTTTCTGCTTGTTTTTGGTTTTTCAGGAAATCAGTACCAAACGAAGTCCAAATGCCACAAAACTTTTTGATGGTTTTTTTTGGACAAAAGAGACCCTGGAAGCTTTGGGAGGATGCCAAAAGCCTTACAAGGAGGCCACAAGGCAACAGGGCGCGACCCAGGGGGGGCGCCATGATGCCTTGTGGGCCCCATGTGGCTCCTTTTGACCTAATTACACTTCTATAAATTCTCAAATATTCGAAAACCAACAGAGGGCCAGACGAGAAAATCCTACCGCCGCCGCGATCCCATCTGGAGGCCTTTTCCGGTACTCTGACGGAGGGGGAATCGATCACGGAGGGCTTCTACATCAACCTTGCCGCCCTTCCGATGATGTGTGAGTAGTTTACCACAAACCTACGAGTCCATAGCTAGTAGCTAGATGGCTTCTCTCTCTTTGATCTTCAATTCCATGTTCTCCTCGATGTTCTTGGAGTTCTATCCGATGTAATCTTCTTTTGCGGTGTGTTTGTTGGGATCCGGTGAATTGTGGGTTTATGATCAGATTATTCATGAGAAATATTTGAGTCTTTTCTAAACTCTTTTATGCATGATTGTTATAGCTTTGTATTTCTCTCCGATCTATCCATTTGGTTTGGCCAACTAGATTGATTTATCTTGCAATGGGAGAGGTGCTTTGTGATGGGTTCAATCTTGCGGTGCTCAATCCCAGTGACAGAAAGGGACATGACACGTATTTGTATTGTTGCCATTAAGGATAAAAAGATGGGGTTTAATCATATTGCTTGAGTTTACTTTGTCTACATCATGTCATCTTGCTTAAGGCGTTACTCTGTTTTATACTTAATACCCTAGATGCATGCTGGATAGCGGTCGATGGGTGGAGTAATAGTAGTAGATGAAGGCAGGAGTCGGTCTACTTGTCTCAGACGTGATGCCTATATACATGATCATTGCCATGAATTCGTCATAACTATGCGCTTTTCTATCAATTGCCCAACAGTAATTTGTTTACCCACCGTATGTTCTGCGCTCGAGAGAGAAGCCTCTGGTGAAAACTATGCCCCCCGGGTCTACCTTTATCATATATTAAAATCCAAAAATACCTTGCTGCAATTTATTTACTTTTATATTATTTTGCAATCTACTTTTCTATCTATCACTATCAGAATTAATCCGTGCAAATAACCACTAAGGGGATTGACAACCCTCTTATTTGTGTTGGGTGCAAGTGTTTGCTTTTGTGTGTGTAGGTGCTGCTAACGAGGTTTTGTGTGGTTCTCCTACTGGATTGATAACCTTGGTTCTTAAATGAGGGAAATACTTATCTCTACTATACTGCATCATCCTCTCCTCTTCGGGGAAATCCCAACGCAGTTCACAAGTAGTAGGAAGAATTTCTGGCGCCGTTACCGGGGAGACATCACCAATACCTATCAAGTACCTTCACATAAACTATCATCCACTTGCATTTATTTTATTTGCCTTTTTATTTGCATTTGCCTCTCGTTTTCATCTCCCCCACTTTTAAAACAATTTTATAAAAACACAAAAATATTTTTATTTGCTCATTTTGTTTGCTTGTGTTGCCATGTGCTTCCTATTTGCTTGCATCTTTGCTTGCTAAAAAACTATTGATATGGATCCTCATCCACTTGCTAATCTTTTCAAAAAATCCACTTATGATAAACCAATTGCTAGTGAGTTGAGTGCACTAGATTTTCTTTATGAAGTTTTGCTTGAAAATCGTGAATCTGAAAATTGTTATGAAGAAATTTATAAAGTGATTCATGATAGTTCCTTGAATGAAAAGCATGATTGAAATGATTTTATTATAAATTCTATTAATGTCAATTGTGTTAATAATATGCAAAATTACAAGCTTGGGGATGATGATTTTGTTATGTCCACTACTTATTGTAATGACCATGATCGGGGTGATGCTTCTTATGATCTTGAAAATTTATTTAATCCTCATGATGAACATATTATTGATAATAATGTTTACAATAATATTGAAAGTGGTTTTGGAAGAGTGTCAACTTTAGGTAAAAATAACCCCACATATTTGGAGAGTGTTCAATATTATGAAATTTTTGATAAAAGTGGGTTTGGAGAGGTCATGACTTTAGTTGATGTTAATCCCACTATCTTGGAAGATTATAAAACTTTTATACATGTGGATCATGAATATAAAATTTTATATGATAGCTATATTGTTGAATTTGATTATGATCCTACATGTAATTATTATGAGAGAGGAAAATATGGTTGTATAAACTTTCATGTCACTAAATTACCTCTCTTTGTGCTAAAATTATTAATGCTCCATTCTTACTATTTGCATATGCTAGATATTGCTTGTCTTGATAATTTCTTTTCTTATAAAATGCCTATGCATAGGAAGTATGTTAGACTTAAATGTGTTCTTCACATGCTACATGATGCTCTCTTTGTGTTTCAATTATTATCTTTCATGAGAGCATCATTGAAATATCAAGCCTATCTTAATGGCTATAAAGAAAGAGCTTGTTGGGAGACAACCCAATAAACTTTTTATTTATGTTTTTGTGTGTTTACACAATTATAGCCTCTGTTATGGTTGTGTTTTTATCTTTTAATTAGTGTTTGTGCCAAGTAATGCCTTTGGGATGATTTGGATGATAGTATAATTGATGCTGTTTGAAAATAGAAACTTTTGCGTCCAGTGCTGGAATTTTGATTTTTTGCTGGAGCATTAGAACCTTCTGAATTTTTTACACATTATTGATATATGAATTTCCCACGTTTTCCTAAGTTTTCAGATTTTTTGGAGTTACAAAAGTATGACTTTAATTCAGATCTTTACAGACTGTTCTGTTTTAGACAGATTCTGTTTTTGTTGCATAGTTTGCTTATTTTGATGAATCTATGGATCGTATCGGGAGGTATGAGTCATGGAGAAGTTGGAGTACAGTAGCATTATGCAAATATTAAATACAAATCAATTTACAACAGTACCTAAAGTTTAAGATTTATTTGTTATACTAACGGATCTCACGAGGTTTCTGTTGAGTTTTGTGTGCCAAAGTTTTCAAGTTTTGGGTGAGACTACGATGGATAAAGGAATAAGGAGCGGCAAGAGCCTAAGCTTGGGGATGCCCCGGATCGCATCCCCTCTTTCGTCTACAATCTATCGGTAACTCACTTGGAGCTATATTTTTATTCATCACATGATATGTGTTTTACTTGGAGCGCCTTGTGCTATAGTGTAGGGGAACGCAGCAGAAAACAAAAAAAATTGACCTACGCACCAGCCCAGGACCACTATGAAGACTGCATACAAGGTTTTGATCTGATCGTTACTGACTCGTAGCGCAGCGGAAGTAGAGTCGATGTAGATCGTCGGTGCAGATCCCCGCAGCTAGGATTTACAACCTCCCAACCGCGAGGATGTACTCCCTCATCTGCACCTCGGACAGCCCTCCGGGAGGCGGTCGGACAGTCCCTCGGACGGTGTCGCGGACAGCCCTTCGGGAGGACCCTCAAAACTCGGACGGTCACTCGGACAGCCCTTCGGGAGGCACTCTCGAACAGCCCCTCGGGCAAAAAGATCGAACCTACGACCTCTCTACGGTGTTGCACACATACGGTGTCATCTATCCGGCAGGGCTTCGCCGTCCAGAACTAGTTCCCGCCGGAACCCAGACAACCTTTCGGCTCTACGAAACTCCTTTCGTGGGAGGGAGAGAAGAAGCCAGATCATTGCATGGCATTGTGTGAGAGAGTTGGAGTGAGTGTGGAGAGTGCCTCTCCACCTCTATTTATAGGAAAACCCAAGGGGTAGGGTGACTCTTAAAAACCCAAAATGCCCATGCAAATGTCACACATGAAGGGCATAATGGGGAGGCAAAGGAGCTCCATGGAGGAGCATCCTTGGCCGGCCACCCCCTAGTGGGACCCTCCCAAAAGGGGTTCCTTAGTCCCTAAGTCTTTCCTTCTAGAAGGTTGACAAAAGCCCTAAAAGGTGGCTTTCCAAAAAGTAACCATAAAGTGATTTTCACTATTCACGGAGACAATTTTCCGCGACCGTTAAATCCAAAAATATTTCTGTGGGTCTTAGAACAATTCCAGTACCCACTAAAATGATTTTGGACGCGTTCTGAAACAATTCCGGATTAGTGATTTTCATCTGCGAAAAGCAACCAAACCGGTTCCGGCAGCTCCGGAACATTTCCGTTTTTTATCCCGGAAAAATCCCAGAAGTTTCCAGAACAATTCTGGCACCCTCCAAGAATTTCCAGGCGTGTGCCGAAACCAATTTGACTTAATGGCATACTCCAAAACAACTTTTCGGTTTTACCGAAACTATTCCGGTGTTCTCTCTCCGGAACTTTTCCGTTGTCTCCGAAACTTTTCCGGTGACTTTCTCTCAGACTCCCTGTCTAGTATTCAGTAGATAGATGACCCTTAAGCGTGTGACCCTATAGGTTCGGTGAAGTATAGACATGACCGGAACACTTTCCGATAAATGATCAACATCGGAGCCGTGGACACCCATATTGACCCCTATACCCACACGAATAAATATTCGAGAGAACCTCCAGTTGCCGTGTGCTATTCCTGTTGCTTCGCGATATGTTTACAAACACCCGAGGTGAGACTTATCGGCATCCCCGTGAATCAACAACTTTTCCACTATGCCAGTTACCTCGTTACCGGTTTTGTTCTCTTTTCTCGTTCCCGTGTTCCGGCATCCCTGTGATCAAATCACATTGTGTCTGGCCAGACGATGGTGGATACCGTAACACCGAGAGGGCCCAGAGATATCTCTCCATCGTCGGAGGAGCAAATCCCAATCTTGAGCTATCAAGTTACTTGACATACTTTTCCATGAACCCGTAAGCCGCCGTAATAGCCACCCATTTACGGATGACGTTTAACAAACCCCAAAGTTCATGAAGCAAGCATGAAGAAACTCGATACTCTCATGGTCTAAGGAATTATGCAAACATTAACTTTCTCTGTGTTATTAACCATTAACTTGTGACGAATGTATCTCATAGCATAACATCAATCGGTTCGATTCAACACAAGTGTTCTCCTAACATTGTGCCCTCAAAGTTGCCGGCATAGTCATGCCCATTATCAGGAAAACAGAACCATCATGCAACACTTGAGCTAGTCTTAGAGGCCAGACTAGGAATACATTTTACCGTTTATTATTCCACACGTGCATATGAGTTTCCCTCCGAGCCTCGTGGTTATTGTAGACTCGAGAACCATAACAGTTATAGCACGGAATATAAACTTAATTACAAACATGGGGATAAATAATAACATTTATTATTGCCTCTAGGGCATATCTCCTATAGACTCCCACTTGCACTAGAGTCAATAATCTAGTCAATGCTAAAACACTTTACACCTATGGCATACCGATGTAAAATATGCTTCGCTCGTGGTATAGCCTGATGTCCAACGAATCTGACAACTTCAGTTCCGTGTGTATCTTTCCATCTCCTCACATTTTCACGCTTTCACAACATTCATATTTTGTGTGGACTTGGCTTTGTATATATGTGAATCACAGGTCAAACCTTGATTCCTTAGACTGAGCTATGGGCGACTATCTACAATAGTGTCCCATTGACCAAAGCCTTCTTGGAACCATACTAAGTTCATGAATGAACTATATGATTCAACATCTTCTTAGTCGCTTCCAAAGCGTCAACATACTTAGCCTTTGTTATAGAAATCGCCACAGTAACTTGTTTGGAACAATTTCCAACTACCGTGCCACCATTTCGTGTATTACACAAAACCCTTAACTTAAATCGAAAATCGCATGGAGCATTGATGAAGACTGTATCGATGTAATTACTTACAACGAGCACTTCATAATCTCTGTTTGCGAGAAAACATGTCATCAGTGCTACTTTAGTACTTAATGACATTTTCCACTGTTGTCCCATGATCAGTACTTTGATCACTTTGGTATCTATACTCGCAACAGCTTGGGACTATCGGACATATCTACTTGTTTTACATACCATGGAATATATGATTAATCCAAACACAAGAGTGTGTGGGATCCCCATCATGTATTTTGCTCATCAGTGTTTTGGGACACCGAGTCTTGCAAAACTCTTTCCATGTGACTTCGGCAAGAATCACTCCTTGGCGTTCTTATGCTAAACTGTTTTAGCATCTTGTCAATATGTATTTTTGGCTTAGCCTATTAGGCAATTCTATCTCGTAGATAAATATGCCTAATATCAAGGCTATTTAGCCCAAGCACTTCATCGAAAAACTATTTTCAATGAAGTCCTAATTTGTGTCAAGAAATTTATATTATTTCCAATCAACAATGTGTCAAGCACACAAAGTTTTTAGAAATATTATTATGATCCCACTTACTTTCTTGTAACCACAAGCATCTTCATTATCCATTGATGAAATCAAACTCTTTTGACTATTTCATCAAAACGAAGATTCCAACTCCATTTTGCTCTCTTCTGTCCATTGCTGGAACTCTGAAGTTTGCATACTTACTAGCGTCCTCTGGATTGACAAAATACTTCAGAGTGTATCACATGCAAGTCCTAGGTTGAATTTCCATCACATGGAAATCCTTTTGGCATCCATGTATCATATCTCAAGATTGAAATTTGTATTAATTGCTAGTTTAACCCGATCTGACTTTAAGCATCGCTACGGTGAGACAATCTCATCATAGTCAACTCCTTGAATTTGTTATTGCAACAAGTCGAGCTTCATGGATAAACATTTTATCCACATCAGTTTATAGTTCCATTAATGTTCGTTAGACTCTAAGTCTTCCGAAGGGTTTATCAAGATATAATCTTGAATCATTTATATGGAAACTATCTCGGATTATATTGGCATTTAGCCAATTCCGGAGTTAGGGCCCATCAATGCTTCCTTGTGTATCGTAGGTATACTGTTGTCTAACAACAATATCTCGCTTGCGCACCTGAGAGGTTTGCACGAGTTTTGCCTACGTGGTTCAGCTGCAAGTTCGACCGAAGTCCATACATCTCATGTAGAGGCTTCCGTATCAGTCGCAGTAGGAAACTCTGGAATTACTTCCAAGGTTCCTTTCCTTTGATCTGATGACGAAGATACTGTTATCTCGTCGAGTCGCACTGTCCTCCCACTCACCTTTTTGCAAGAACCATTTTCTTCAAAAGCATACCGTTCTTTGTGGCAAAACCTTTTGCCTCGGTACAGTGGTGGGGGAATACCCAATAATTTGGGATAACCTACAAAGTAGCACTTGTCTAATTTGGAATAGGTTTGTAAATATTTTACACAAGCCCCATAATCCAAATGTTAAAAAAAGACATAACATGGTTGGGTGTACCATACCATGGAGTCATTTCAACAGATCTGATGGTGCTCTTTTCAGTATAAAAGCCGCAGTCTCTAAAGCATTACTTTTAAAAGGGATAATGGCAAATTGATTTATGTCATCTTTGATCTTACCATGTCATAAATGGTTTGATTACATCTTCACAGATATTCCACTCACAGTGGTGCTCCGTGAGGTGTAAGTTATGAAACTCTTTTCACAACTCATCAGACATTCACTAAACTTGTAACTCAAATATTCCTTTTCGCAATCAAATTGCAGAAACATAATTTTCTTGTTACAATAATTTCTACTTCATATTGAAAACCTTTCGAATGATTTCAAAAGATCCAGACTTATGTCTCATCAAGCAAATATCCATATATCTACTTGAGTCATTTTTGAAGATAGACAAATCCACTGCTAGCAATAACCTTTATCGGACTACATACCTGAAAATGTATGATCACCAATAAGTTCGTTGCTCGTTCCTTATGGCCTGTGAACGGTATTTCAGTCACTTCACTTTTCGGAGGAAAGTTGCAAGTGTCAGATGATTCATAATCAAATGACTTCAAAAATCCATCATAATGGAATTTCTCCATGCGGGTTTCTCTAATGTGACCAAATGCAGTGCCACACTTATGTGGTATTCTTTTAGTCTTGCGACATTGGGCGTTAGTGTTATGGATGTATCATATTACGATCAATATTCATAACATACATCTCATCCTTGATGGAAGCATGGCCCTTATGTTATTCATAATACCGAACAACAATTGTTCTTTTATGAACAACCCTCTTGCAACAACCATTATGCAATGGGCTAGAGTGTATAAAACTCTAAAATGAATTATGAAAGTAAACACAGAGGTAATATATTATTATCTATATTCATAACATACATCTCATTCATAATGAAAGTATGGCCCTTATGTTATTCATAACACCGAACATCAAAAGTTCTCTTATGAACAACCTTCTTGCAAGATACTTTATGCAATGGGCTAGAGTGTATGAAACTCCAAATGAATTATGAAAATAAATACAGATGGTAATACACCGATGGAAGGTATAGCAACATTTACTATGTTCCCAGCGCGTATCTAAACCTCATTCCCGGCAAGTCCTTTAGGCCGTAGTAGTTCTTGCATCGAGTCGCAGCAGAATGCAATCGAGCGGGTATCTTTGTGATCAACTCACAATACCCAAGAATTAGTGACTAACAATTTAATCACAATTCCCAAGAACTATTTCTTTGACCAGCCTTCCATACATCAATAGCTTGTATGACTTTCATACATGAGCTGGACATTCCAGTCTTCTCTCTTTTTGCCTTTATACTTCTAACAGTTTAACTTTCTGTATTTCTCCTACTCTCAGAAGAAGCACTCAACTTAAGAGTGGCGTTAGCCCCGGACTTCCTAGGTGTGTAAGTCACACTAACACCCTTTGGACATTTCCTTTCTCTTTAAGTTGTTGTTTTATTCACCTTCATCATATGATAGGCGTTCTTCTGGATCCCTCTCGTATTAGTCAAATGCATAGTAAACACTTTTACTAATAGTTTGCAAACAAACATTTCTTTGGATATCTCATATCTTTTAGCCTTTGTTTGTATCTGAAACTAATTTTCAGTTCCATGAATATCACATAGCTATCCCAAACTTTTGAAGTTAGGGTCTCATGGAAGCAAACATATTGCACTTGACCGTAATGGCATTCTAGCTTTTGGATCGAAGGACGAGAGTCACATCATCCATAGCATTAGCAGGAGGATACCGAAAACATGCGGTAGGACAAAATCCTTCTCGGCACTCTTGAGGACAATCCTCATATTACGTTACCAACCGTAAAGTTTTAACCAGATACTAAACAACTATTCAAAATTAATAGGGAAGGTGGAAACGCGAGCCATTATTCTACAACTATTATGCAAATTTCACTTAGACAAAGTTCATAATTAATTGCACAGAGAATTAAACAAGTTAGTTCTATAGTGCGCTCCCACTCAAATCAATATCTCTCATAATTGATTGTGAGTGATGCAAGATCCGCATTTCCATTCAACACCATTATTCGAGATGAACACTGATGGCGCCAACTTCAATCGGTAGTCAAACTTGCCGATCACATCTCTATGTGACTCTTGTTCATCTTTCAATGTGTGCGTTCCGAGCTCAGGACGATCCTGCCATGAACGTCAAGACAACCAAGTGATCTTGCTGTGAGGTCTAACCTCACCCGCCTTACACCCGTACAATCGTTCGTACCCATGTAGATCATGGCGCACCCCGAAAGGAAAGATGTTGTGACGGTACTACACTTGGGAGAACACTAACTACTTGATATTTTAAGTGAGAGATCACCCTAATAAAAGGCGACTACCGCACAATCAAAAGGGTGCATCATAAGGGATAAACATCTCAGGCAATTCAAAATAGCATGATATGGTATAGCCCTTTCTGACGGAGAAGTCTTTAATTTCTTCGTCTTCGGCATTCGCGTCGGTGTCACCTTCGGGAAGATTACCACCACCTTGTGGATGCACCAGATAATATTGCTATCTCTATAGCTAATAAAATAAGTGCATTACTTAAGGTTGACACGCAGGTCATTAAAGTGACAATCATATGGCTCCAGCCATCATGCCGAATCACGACACGCAGGTCATGTTAATTTACATTATATAGTCATCTCATACATAATCAAATTAATATGAGAACCGCTATACCACATCATATGCACATCCTGCAAAACCAAGTTAGACGCCTCTAATCGGTTTATGCAAAATTTCATTTTACGTGGCTTCTAAGGTTTCGAACAAACCGCAGCTACCAACGTTTATCATCAAGTATGATTATTAAAGTCGCTATATTAACTTTGCGGGGTGTATGAAACACGAGATAATAAAATCTCGAGCCCCATACTGAACTTCGTCATACGCATGACCCCCGTGCAGATCATATCTGCATTGCCCTTTCGTCTGCGAAATTTCATCTTTCTTTAACTATGGTGGAATTCAATGAACTGTTAGCACTTCGTTGATCAATCAGGATCGCGGATTGCCAGAACTTTGAAACTCCACCATGCCGTTATCAAGATAAGAAATACGCAAATTTCAGGGAAGCAACAAGAACATTGGGTAACAAATTTCATCTGCTACCCGCACAAATAATTTTCAGTAATAGAACTCATCTACTACAAATTATATTGTGCAACACCCATACATCTCTATGTATTCTAGATCGCAACCTGCATCTACGCATAGCACGGCTCATGATGCCACTGTAGGGGAACGCAGAAGAAGAAAAAATTCTGACCTACGCACCAGCCCAGGACCACTATGAAGACTGCATACAAGGTTTTGATCTGATCGTTACCGACTCGTAGCGCAGCGGAAGTAGAGTCGATGTAGATCGTCGGTGCAGATCCCCACAGCTAGGATTTACAACCTCCCAACCGCGAGGATGTACTCCCTCATCTGCCCCTCGAACAGCCCTCCGGGAGGCGGTCGGACAGTCCCTCGGACGGTGTCGCGGACAGCCCTTCGGGAGGACCCTCAAAACTCGGACGGTCACTCGGACAGCCCTTCGGGAGTCACTCTCGAACAGCCCCTCGGTCAAAAAGATCGAACCTACAACCTCTCTACGGTGTTGCACACATACGCTGTCATCTATCCGGCAGGGCTTCGCCTTCCAGAACTAGTTCCCGCCGGAACCCAGACAGCCTTTCGGCTCTACGAAACTCCTTTCGTGGGAGGGAGAGAAGAAGCCAGATCATTGCATGGCATTGTGTGAGAGAGTTGGAGTGAGTGTGGACAGTGCCTCTCCACCTCTATTTATAGAAAAACCCAAGGGGTAGGGTGACTCTTAAAAACCCAAAATGCCCATGCAAATGTCACACATGAAGGGCATAATGGGGAGGCAAAGGAGCTCCATGGAGGAGCATCCTTGGCAGGCCACCCCCTAGTGGGACCCTCCCAAAAGGGGTTCCTTAGTCCCTAAGTCTTTCCTTCTAGAAGCTTGACAAAAGCCCTAAAAGGTGGCTTTCCAAAAAGTAACCATAAAGTGATTTTCAGTATTCACGGAGACAATTTTCCGCGACCATTAAATCTGAAAATATTTCTGTGGGCCTTAGAATAATTCCAGTACCCACTAAAATGATTTTGGACGCGTTCCGAAACAATTCCGGATTAGTGATTTTCATCTGCGAAAAGCAACCAAACCGGTTCCGGCAGCTCCGGAACATTTCCGGTTTTTATCCCGGAAAAATCCCAGAAGTTTCCAAAACAATTCTGGCACCCTCCAAGAATTTCCTGGCGTGTGCCGAAACCAATTTGACTTAATGGCATACTCCGAAACAACTTTTCGGTTTTACCGAAACTATTCCGATGTTCTCTCTCCGGAACTTTTCCGTTGTCTCCGAAACTTTTCCGGTGACTTTCTCTCAGACTCCCTGTCTAGTATTCTGCAGATAGATGACCCTTAAGCATGTGACCCTATAGGTTCGGTGAAGTATAGACATGACCGGAACACTTTCCGATAAATGATCAACATCGGAGCCGTGGACACCCATATTGACCCCTATACCCACACGAATAAATATTCGAGAGAACCTCCAGTTGCCGTGTGCTATTCCTGTTGCTCCGCGATATGTTTACAAACACCCGAGGTGATACTTATCGGCATCCCCGTGAATCAACAACTTTTCCACTATGCCAGTTACCTCGTTACCGGTTTTGTTCTCTTTTCTCGTTCCCGTGTTCCGGCATCCCTGTGATCAAATCACATTGTGTCTGGCCAGACGATGGTGGATACCGTAACACCGAGAGGGCCCAGAGATATCTCTCCATCGTCGGAGGAGCAAATCCCAATCTTGAGCTATCAAGTTACTTGACATACTTTTCCATGAACCCGTAAGCCGCCGTAATAGCCACCCATTTACGGATGACGTTTAACAAACCCCAAAGTTCATGAAGCAAGCATGAAGAAACTCGATACTCTCATGGTCTAAGGAATTATGCAAACATTAACTTTCTCTGTGCTATTAACCATTAACTTGTGACGAATGTATCTCATAGCATAACATCAATCGGGTCGATTCAACACAAGTGTTCTCCTAACATTATGCCCTCAAAGTTGCCGGCATAGTCATGCCCATGATCAGGAAAACAGAACCATCATGCAACACTTGAGCTAGTCTTAGAGGAAAGACTAGGAATACATTTTACCGTTTATTATTCCACACATGCATATGAGTTTTCCTCCGAGCCTCGTGGTTATTGTAGACTCGAGAACCATAGCAGTTATAGCACAGAATATAAACTTAATTACGAACATGGGGATAAATAATAACATTTATTATTGCCTCCAGGGCATATCTCCTACATATAGTTTGTTTGATTTTTAGTTTGCCACAATCATCTTTGCTGAACACACCTTTTTGAGAGGGACACACATTATTCATGATTTGTTAGATTACTCTATGTGTTTCACTTATATCTTTTGAGCTAGGCAGTTGCTCTAGTGCTTCACTTATATCTTTTAGAGCACGATGGTGGTTATATTTTAAAGAAATAGTTGCACTCTCATGCTTCAATTATATCTTGTTGAGAGTCTAATAAATAGTAATGGTAATATGCACGGGTTATGAATTTGGTCCTAATATGATAGGTATTCAAGAGGGATATAAAAAAAACTTTCATGTAGATCACTGAATATGATAAGTTTGATTTCTTGCAATAGTTTTGCGATATTAAGATGGTAATATGTGGGAGGTGCTAGTAGATAATTGTGGTTTAGTAAGAATATTGGTGTTAAGGTTTGTGATTCCCGAAGCATGCACGTATGATCTGTCGTTATGCTAAGAAGTTGGAGCATGATTTATTATTGATTGTCTTCCTTTGCGTGGCGGTCGGGGGCGCGCGATGGTTAACTCCTACCAACCTCCCCCCTAGGGGCATGCGTAGTAGTACTTTGCTTCGAGGGCTAATAAATTGTCGCAATAAGTATGTGAGTTCTTTATGACTAATGTGAGTTCCTGGATTATACGCACTCTCACCTTTCCGCAATTTGCTAGCCTCTTCGGTATCGTGCATTGCCCTTTCTCACATCGAGAGTTGGTGCAAACTTCGCCGGTGCATCCAAACCCCGTGATATGATACGCTCTATCACACATAAGCCTCCTTATATCTTCCTCAAAACAGCCACCATACCTACCTATTATGGCATTTCCATAGCCATTTCGAGATATATTGCCATGCAACTTCCACCGTTCTGTTTTTATGACACACATCATCATTGTCATATTGCTTTGCATGATCATATAGCTGACATAGTATTTGTGGCTCAGCCACCGTTCATCGTTTTTCATACATGTTACGCTAGTATCATTGCACATCCTGGTACACTGCCAGAGGCATTCATATAGAGTCATATTTGTTCTAATATCGAGTTGTAATTTTGAGTTGTAAGTAAATAGAAGTATGATGATCATCATTATTAGAGCATTGTCCCAGTGAGGAAAATAAAAAAAGAAAAAGAAAAAGAAAAAAGAGAGGCCAAAAAGAGCCCATGAAAAAAGGAAAAAAAAGAAAAAGAAAAAATGAGAGAAAAAGAGAGAAGGGGCAGTGTTACTATCCTTTTCCATACTTGTGCTTCAAAGTAGCACCATGTTTTTCATATAGAGAGTCTCCTATTTTGTCACTTTCATATACTAGTGGGATTTTTTCATTATAGAACTTGGCTTGTATATTCCGATGATGGGCTTCCTCAAATGCCCGAGGTCTTCATGAGTAAGCAAGTTGGATGCACACCCACTTAGTTTTTCATGTTGAGCTTTCATACACTTATAGCTCTTAGTGCATCCGTTGCATGGCAATCCCTACTCCTCGCATTGACATCAATTGATGGGCATCTCCATAGCCCGTTGATTAGCCGCGTCGATGTGAGACTATCTTCTTCTTTTTGACTTCCCCTTATTAATCTCTACCATCACATTCTATTCCACCCATAGTGCTATATCCATGGCTTGCGCTCATGTATTGCGTGGGGGTTGAAAAAGCTGAAGCGTGTTAAAAAGTATGAACCAATTGCTTGGCTAAAACTGGGGTTGTGCATGATAAATACTTTGTGTTAAGAAGATGGAGCATGACAGGATTATTTGATTTTGTAGGGATAACTTTCTTTAGCATTTTTATTTTGAAAGGCATGATTGTTTGTTAGTATGCCTGAGTATTGATGTCTTTATATCAATTTATAGACTATTGCTTCGAATCAATCGGATCTTAATATTCATACCGTAAAAGAGAATTACATGATGAAACATGTTAGGTAGCATTCCACATCAAAAATTATGTTTTTATCATTTACCTACTCGAGGACGAGCAGGAATTAAGCTTGGGGATGCTTGATACGTCTCCAACGTATCTATAATTTGTGATTGTTCCATGCTATTATAGTATCAATCTTGGATGTTTTATATGCAATTATATATCATTTTTTGGGACTAACCTATTAACCTAGTGCCCAGGGCCAGTTGCTGTTTTCTGCTTGTTTTTGGTTTTTCAAGAAATCAGTACCAAACGAAGTCCAAACGCCACAAAACTTTTTGACGATTTTTTTCTAGACAAAAGAGACCCTGGAGGCTTCGGGAGGATGCCAGAAGCCTCACGAGGAGGCCACAAGGCAACAGGGTGCGACCCAGGGAGGGCGCCCTGATGCCTTGTGGGCCCCTCGTGGCTCCTTTTGACTTAATTCCACATCTATAAATTCTCAAATATTCAGAAACCAACAGAGGGCCAGACGAGAAAACCCTACTGCCGCCGCAAGCCTCTGTTCTTTCGTGATCCCATCTGGAGGCCTTTTCCGGTACTCTGCCGGAGGGGGAATCGATCACGGAGGGCTTCTAGATCAACCTTGCCGCCCTTCCGATGATGTGTGAGTAGTTTACCACAGACCTACGGGTCCATAGCTAGTAGCTAGATGGCTTCTTCTCTCTCTTTGATCTTCAATACCATGTTCTCCTCGATGTTCTTGGAGTTCTATCCGATGTAATCTTCTTTTGCGGTGTGTTTGTTGTGATCCGATGAATTGTGGGTTTATGGTCAGATTATTCATGAGAAATATTCGAGTCTTTTCTGAAATCTTTTATGCATGATTGTTATAGCTTGTATTTCTCTCCGATCAATCCGTTTGGTTTGGCCAACTAGATTGATTTATCTTGCAATGGGAGAGGTGCTTTGTGATGGGTTCAATCTTGCGGTGCTCAATCCCAGTGATAGAAAGGGACATGACACGTATTTGTATTGTTGCCATATAGGATAAAAAGATGGGGTTTAATCATATTGCTTGAGTTTACTTTGTCTACATCATGTCATCTTGCATAAGGCGTTACTCTGTTTTATACTTAATACCCTAGATGCATGCTGGATAGCGGTCGATGGGTGGAGTAATAGTAGTAGATGAAGGCAGGAGTCGGTCTACTTGTCTTGGACGTGATGCCTATATACATGATCATTGCCATGAATTCGTCATAACTATGCGCTTTTCTATCAATTTCCCAACAGTAATTTGTTTACCCACCGTATGTTCTGCGCTCGAGAGAGAAGCCTCTAGTGAAAACTATGGCCCTCGGGTCTACGTTTATCATATATTAAAATCCATAAATACCTTGCTGCAATTTATTTACTTTTATTTTATTTTGCAATCTAGTTTTCTATCTATCACTATCAGAATTAATTCTTGCAAATAACCGCTAAGGGGATTGACAACCCTCTTATTTGCGTTGGGTGCAAGTGTTTGCTTTTGTGTGTGTAGGTGCCGCTAACGAGGTTTTGTGTGGTTCTCCTACTGGATTGATAACCTTGGTTCTTAACTGAGGGAAATACTTATCTCTACTGTACTACATCATCCTCTCCTCTTTTGGGAAATCCCAACGCAGTTCACAAGTAGCAGGGACGAGAGGAAGCGCCAAGAAAAGAAGGAGAAAATGAAGGCCTACATGGAGCTCCAAATGAAGAAGCTCGACATGGAGGATGCCGTCAAGAGGAGGAAGCTCAAGATCGAGGAGGCCGTCCAAATGAAGAAGCTCGAGATCGAGGCCACCAATGCAAATACCAAAGAAAAAGAGGTGGTGCTAGCTTTCATGTCCGTGGACTTGAGCAAGATGTCCTCAGAAAGAAGAAGTTGGTTTGAGAAGATGCAAAGGGTGATGATCGATGGAAATGAGTGAGCCGGCTTGTGTGCCGGCATGAACTTTACGGAGGCCGCGGCACATGAACTTTGGCCGTTATTTGTAGGTTGGCTTGTGTGGCGGCTGACGAGGACATGTATTGGGGATAGGGTAACAGGTCTGACCTAAAGACCCTACCCATGGACACCGTACACTTTGTACTGGACCCCTGGGCCAGATCGCCGTTCAGATGTACTGCAACTTGAAAGTCACTCGGGCAACAACAACCACTCAGAGCATGGCACTCCACTCGACGAACTCATTTCACTCGGAGTACCTGATTTCACTCGGACAGAGAAGCCCAGGAGGCTCCCCGGGACGGCAACGGTCAGGACTTGCGTCCACCCTCATTAAGTGTAATTAGTACAGCCGTTACCAGTAGCTGGCGTCCTTAAAACCTCTCTTTAACCCTTGGTTATGGCGGTATTCATGAGGGGTCTGGCGGACTCTATATAAGCCACCCCCCAGCTCCATAACAGGGGTTCGCATCTTCTGTAATCCATACACTCAATCAACAACTCCAGAGCACCGAGACGTAGGGCTATTACCTCCACCGCGAGGGACCTGAACTCGTAAATCCGAGTGTAACAACTGCACCGTAGCTAGGCTCTGCCCTCTAATCCGTACCCCTATACACTACTTTCAGACTTATACCCACGACAGTTGGCGCCCACCGTGGGGCGGCGTCTAGCGACTTCCGGCGTAGTTGCGATTCTCCCACCATCATCATGGTTTCCGGCGGCGGATTAACTCTTGGCGGCGAGACCCGTTTCGGCGTCCTCAGTTTCGTCGCTGACGATTCAGCGTGGCTTCAGGAAGCCCCGCTGGATGTTGAGGCGTTGCCCATCTGCGGCACAGCACACTTCCGCGCGAGTACCTTTGGCGTTCTTCTTCGACAACCTTCAACACCGTAACAGTCGGCGCCTCCTCGCTTCACCAGCCGCCATCGCAAGCGATCCAGACGCACACGGCTTCAGCGGTGGATCAAGCACACGGTGGCCCTTCAGGTTGCAACCCGTCGCATGTCAACCTCGACGGTGGCGATGACCGCCACGCCGCCGAGTACTGCCCCCAACCTCTCACTCAGCAGCAGAGGGAGGAACTACGGCACAGAAACGAGCAGGCCCTCCGGACGGCCATCATCGGGACGACTCCTGAGGCTCAGGCTTTGGAGGCCGCGTGCCAGGCCAATCTGGCTGAGCGCAATCGTCTGGAGGCGCTCCAGAAGTCACTTGACAATCGTGCCCACCAACGGCATCAGCCCAGTTCCAGTCGTCGGCAGTGGCAGGCGTTCTCGAATGACCCGCAGCAGAATTTCCAGGTATTTCACACTCCCGTTCAGAATTTGGGGGTGGCCACTCGGATAGCAGATTCCATCCAGCCGTCTCGATCCGAGGCAGGAGAGGGCCTACGGCAGATCCGGGCCTTACTGAAGGCGGCTGAAGAGCAGAATTCAGCGGTGTCCCAGTCGGGCAACAGGATTCACAGCAGATCCGTCAGGGCTGACACCGTCCAGTCGGCCCACAGCCCGGTGACCCCAAGAAGAAACAGACACTCCCCTCAGCAGCGAAATGACCAAGGCCACCACCAAGATGAATACTCGGAGCAGGGTCGCGATCGGTATTCGCCTCCACAGCGTCAGGATGATCGTCGCCGTATGCCGACGCCCCCTCCGCGGGATGGCTCATACGCGCCCCGGCCGTATGATGTCAGACGTCCTTACGGCAATGATCGGAGGGTCAGCCCTCCTCGCCATGGTGACGATTATCGCCAGAGAGAACCATTCGACCTTCGCGACCCACAGTTCAATGCGAGATCCGTACTCGCTCAGAACCTGGTCGACAGAGGCAGAGCTCACAGAGAGAGCTTGGACAGAGATCGTCCGAGTGGAAGTGGAGTCTTCATCTTTGGACCCGAGTGTTTCAGCAGAGCAATCAGGGCCGCAGAGATTCCACCTAACTTCAGATTGGCGACTGGAGTGAGTAAATTCACCAGTGAGTCCAATCCGGAGACGTGGCTAGAAGATTACCGAGTGGCTATTCAGATTGGAGGGGCTAACGATTATGTGGCTATGAAACATTTGCCCTTGATGCTGGAAGGGTCAGCCCGGGCCTGGCTCAACCAATTCACTCTGGCTAGCATTTACTGTTGGGAAGATCTGGCTCGGGTGTTCATCAAAACATTTGAAGGCACGTGCAAACGCCCTGCCGGATTGACTGAGTTGCAACATTGTGTGCAGAAGCTGAATGAAACCTTGAGGGAGTACATTCAGCATTGGACAACCTTGCATCATGTGGTTGAGAACGTCACTGACCACCAAGCCGTCTGCGCTTTCAAGGCAGGAGTCAGATATCGAGAGCTCATCCTAAAATTCGGTCGATTGGGATCTTTGACCATGAGCCGAATGATGGAGATCGCCACTCGGTATGTGAACGGAGAAGAGGAAGACCGTCTCCGTGACATTAAGGGAAAGGCTAGTGAGCCTAGCCCTGGAAACAACAACCCCAGTCGGAAGCTGAAGCACAAAGCTGACGGATCAGCTCAGGCTGAGGCCGCCGCTCTGGCCGGACAAGCCAAAAACAAAGGGAAGGCTAAAGAAAAGTGGATCCAGAGGAAAAAGAAAGATCAGTCGGGCCAGGATGTCCTCGATTTGCCGTGCCACATTCATACCAAAAAAGATGAAGAGGGCAATCTGATATTGCCCAAGCATACCACTCGACAGTGCAGATTGCTGATACAGCAGTTCCGAGAGAGTCAGTCGAGTGATAAAAGTCCAGACGATGTCGATGATGAAGACAAAAATGAAGCTTATCCTAGTGTCAACGCGACTCTGATGATCTTTGCGGATGTTGAGAGCAAGAGCCGACTGAAGGTCATCAACCGGGAAGTAAACATGGCCATGCTGACGACGACAAAATTTCTGAACTGGTCGAAGACTCCGATCACCTTTGATCAGTCAGACCACCCGGCCTACATTGCTACCCCTGGGCGGCAGGCACTGGTGGTCGATCCTGTCGTGGGAGGCGTTCGGTTGCGTAAGGTCCTCATGGACGGTGGAAGCGGCCTGAACCTACTCTACACTGAGACCCTGAAGGGGATGGGCATCCCGATGTCCCGTCTCAACGAGAGCAGTATGCAGTTTCACGGAGTGATCCCCGGCAAGAAAGCAAAGTCACTCGGGCAGATCGCCCTGGATGTGGTCTTTGGAGACGAAAATAACTTCAGGAAGGAAAGGCTAACCTTTGAAGTGGTCGACTTCCGCAGGGCCTACCATGCCATCCTTGGTCGGCCGGCCTATGCACGCTTCATGGCCCGCCCATGTTATGTGTATCTTAAGCTAAAGATGCCCGGCCCCAAAGGCGTGATCACAGTCACTGGCAATAGGCAGCGCGTGGAAGAGTGTTTGCAGCAAGGGTCCAAGATTGCTGATGAACAGATGGCTATGGTGGAGTTGGAAGAATACAAGAAAAACGCCGATCCAAGTGATCTGCTACGCTCCAAAAAACCAGCTACAGAGTCTGTGTTCCAGTCAGCCGGTGAGATGAAGCCTGTGCACGTTCATCCGGAGGATCCCAATGCCGCACCCACCAACATCTCAATGACACTCGACAGCAAATAGGAAGCCGCGCTCATCTAGTTCCTCCGTGAGAACTGGGACATCTTCGCATGGAAGCCATCCGACCTGCTGGGTGTGCCCAGGGAACTGGCTGAGCACCATTTGTGAGTTGACCCGAAAGCAAAACCTGTGAAGGAACATCTTCGTCGTTCCGCTACACAGAAGAGGAAAGCCATTGGCGAAGAAGTTGCTCAGCTCCTGGCAGTCGAGTTCATCCGTGAGGTGTACCACTCCGAGTGGCTCGCCAACGTCGTCATGGTTCCTAAGAAAGATAAGTCTCTCCGGATGTGCATTGATTTCAAGCACATCAACCGGGTCTATCCCAAGGATCATTTCCCGCTCCCCCGTATAGATCAGATCATAGATTCCACCGCGGGGTGTGAGCGACTGTCTTTCCTGGATGCGTACTCCGGGTACCACCAGATCTGAATGTATGGGCCAGACAAAATAAAAACAGCTTTTATCACCCCATTCGGGTGCTTCTGCTATATCACCATGCCATTCGGTCTCAAGAATGCCGGTGCCACTTTCATGCGCATGGTCCAAAAGTGTTTACATACACAGATCAGTCGGAACATCGAGGCATACATGGACGACATAGTGGTCAAGTCCAGAAAAGGTTCTGACCTGCTGGCTGACCTAGCTGAGACTTTTGCAAATCTGCGGAGGTATGATATCAAGCTGAATCCAGTAAAATGCACTTTCGGAGTGCCAGGAGGCAAGTTACTTGGATTCCTCATTTCCGAACGAGGGATAGATGCCAATCCTGAGAAGATCGGTGCAATAGTACGAATGAAACGTCCAGAACGGCTTCATGATGTACAGAAGCTCACAGGTTGCCTCGCCGCTCTGAGCCGATTCATCTCCCGCCTCGGTGAGAAGGCACTACCCCTTTACCGATTGATGAAGAAGTCTGATTCATTCGAGTGGACTACTGAAGCACAAGCAGTGTTTGTTAAGCTCAAAGCCCTACTTTCCATCCAGCCGGTGCTCGCCGCTCCGAACAGCAACAAGCCGTTGCTCTTGTACATTGCGGCCACTGGTCAAGTTGTCAGCACCGTCCTCACCGTCGAGCGAGAAGAAGAGGGCAAAGCTTACAAAGTTCAGCGCCCAGTATATTACATTTCTGAAGTTCTGACTCCATCTAAGAAGAGGTATCCTCATTATCAGAAGCTCGTCTATGGCATCTACCTGACTGCGAAGAAAGTAGCCCATTACTTCCAGAGCACACCGTGTCAGTCGTCAGCGACGCCCCGCTGTCTGAGATCATGAACAACCGGGATGCGACTGGTCGAGT
Source organism: Elymus sibiricus (assembly GCA_039707655.1). Lineage (NCBI taxonomy): Eukaryota > Viridiplantae > Streptophyta > Magnoliopsida > Poales > Poaceae > Elymus > Elymus sibiricus. The sequence goes on along the minus strand of CM077676.1, from coordinate 190,707,077 downwards.
GGCGAAGTGGGCTATCGAGCTCCTGCCCCTGGACATCAAGTTCGAGGCGAAAAAAGTGATCAAGTCCCAAGCATTAGTTGATTTCTTAGCCGAATGGACAGAACAGCAGCAACCGACTCAGAGTCACCCGGAACACTGGACCATGTTCTTCGATGGTTCCAAGATGCTGAATGGTTCAGGAGCCGGAGTAGTGTTAGTGTCTCCAAAGGGCGATCGACTCAGTTATGTTCTGTAGATCCACTTCGATTCCTCCAACAATGAGGCCGAGTATGAAGCGCTCCTTTATGGTCTACGTATGGCCATCTCACTCGGCGTCCGACGTCTGATGGTCTACGGAGACTCGGATCTAGTTGTGAATCAAGTAATGAAGGAGTGGGACATCAGGAGCCCTGCTATGACAGGATATTGCAACGCGGTGAGAAAGCTGGAGAAGAAATTCGAGGGGCTGGAGCTCCATCACATCCCCCGAGCCAAGAATCAAGCGGCAGACAATCTGGCAAAGATCGGGTCCACTCGGAAACCTATACCCAGCAATGTGTTCCTTGAGCATTTGCGTTTCCCGACAGTGAAAGAAGATCCCTTCACTGAAGAGCCCCCGCAAGTGGTCGGTCCCTCCGATTCAACTGAAATCGAGGTCCCAGCAGTCATTGATTTGGTCATGGAGGTCCTGGCAATCACGCCCGACTGGACGGTGCCGTACATTGTGTACCTGCTCAGACAGGAGCTTCCGGAGGATGAAGTCAAGGCTTGCCAGATTGTTCGCAGGTCCAAGGCCTTTACTGTGATGGGCGACCAGCTGTACAGAAAGAGCGTCACCGGTGTGACTCAGCGCTGCATCTCTCCGGAGGAAGGTCGATTGATCTTGGAGGAGATTCACTTGGGAACTTGTGGACACCACGCGTCCTTTCGGACGATCGTGGCTAAAGCATACCGAGCCGGCTTCTTCTAGCCACGTGCCAATGAAGCTGTCCAGGAGATAGTCCAACACTGCACCGGTTGTCAGTTCTATGCAAACTTATCACACAAGCCCGCGTCTGCTCTGAAGACGATCCCACTCGTCTGGCCGTTTGCAGTCTGGGGACTCGACATGGTGAGACCCCTTCGAACAGGGGCGAGTGGATTCACCCACTTGCTGGTTGCAGTTAACAAGTTCACTAAGTGGATTGAAGCCAAACCCATCAAGAAGCTAGACTCTCGTACGGCGATCAAGTTTACGAAAGAGATAGTCTTCAGATATGGTGTGCCCTACAGCATCATTACCGACAATGGCTCAAACTTCGACTCAGAAGAGTTCAGAGCGTTCTGTGCCACACAAGGCACCCGGGTCGACTATGCATCCGTGGCTCACCCACAGTCGAATGGACAAGCTGAGAGAGCGAATGGACTGATCCTTCAAGGGTTAAAGCCACGACTCATGCGTGATTTGGAGCATGCAGCCGGAGCCTGGGTCACTGAATTGCCGTCAGTTCTGTGGGGCCTGAGGACGACCCCCAATAGGTCTACCAATCACACTCCCTTCTTGATGGTGTACGGAGCTGAAGCTGTCCTGTCGAGTGACCTGCTCCACAATTCGCCCCGAGTGGAACTATACTCCGAAGCTGAAGCAGAGCAAGCGGGGCAAGCCGCCGTTGATCTCTTGGAAGAGGAGAGGGAGATTGCACTTATCCGTTCAGCCACCTATCAGTAGGACCTACGACGTTTTCACGACAGACACATCAGGGGTCGGGCCTTTTAGGAAGGCGATCTTGTGCTCCGAGTGGATCAGCAGCGACCTCACAAGCTTGCTCCTGCGTGGGAAGGTCCTTTTATCGTGTCAAAGGTTCTGCATAATGGGGCATGCCGCCTATACAACCTTCTGAAGCAAATAGACGAGCCCCGCGCTTGGAATGCCAACTTGCTTCGACGATTTTATACTTGATATTGAGATGTAATAAAAGCACTCGAGTGATGTTCGATGAATAAAAGCATGGCTTTTTCAGTACTACATTGAGTTCGCTCGTACACATTCTCTGGCTTATGACCCCCAGTGGGTGTACGCCCTTCAACTTAGCTGCGAACCAGCTTTCGCCTAAGTTAAGAATGACTCCGACTGACGAGCGTCCCTCTCACTCGGGGGCTTAGCTGCGAATCAGCTTTCGCCTAAGTTAAAAACAACTCCGAGTGACGAGCGTCCCTCTCACTCAGGGGCTTAGCTGCGAACCAGCTTTCGCCTAAGTTAAAAATGACTCCGAGCGACGAGCGTCCCTCTCACTCGGGGGCTTAGCTGCAAACCAGCTTTCGCCTAAGTTAAAAACGACTCTGAGTGATGAGCCTTCCTCTCACTCGGAGGCTTAGTTGCGAACCAGCTTTCGCCTAAGTTAAAAACGACTCCGAGTGATGAGCATTCATCTCACTCGGAGGCTTAGTTGCGAACTAGCTTTCGCCTAAGTTAAAAACAACTCCGAGTGACGAGCGTCCCTCTCACTCGGAGGCTTAGCTGCGAACCAGCTTTCGCCTAAGTTAAAAACGACTCCGAGTGATGAGCATTCCTCTCACTCAGAGGCTTAGCTGTGAACCAGCTTTCGCCTGAGTTAAAAACGACTACGAGTAACGAGCGTCCCTCTCACTCGGGGGCTTAGCTGCGAACCAGCTTTCGCCTAAGTTAAAAACGACTCCGAGTGACGAGCGTCCCTCTCACTCGGGGGCTTAGCTGCGAACCAGCTTTCGCGTAAGTTAAAAATGACTCTGAGCGATGAGCATTCCTCTTCCTTGGGGGCTTAGCTGCGAACCAGCTTTCGCCTAAGTTAAAAACGACTCCGAGTGATGAGCATTCCTCTCACTCGGAGGCTTAGCTGCGAACCAGCTTTCGCCTAAGTTAAGAACGACTCTGAGTGACGAGCATTCCTCTCACTCGGAAGCTTAGCTGCGAACCAGCTTTCGCCTAAGTTAAAAATGACTCCGAGTGATGAGCATTCCTCGCACTCGGAGGCTTAGCTGCAAACCACCTTTCGCCTAAGTTAAGAATGACTCCGAGTGATGAGCATTCCTCTCCCTCGGGGGCTTAGCTGCGAACCCGCTTTCACCTAAGTTAAGAATGACTCCGAGTGACGAGCATTCCTCTCACTCGGAGGCTTAGCTGCAAATCAGTTTTTGCCTAAGTTAAAAATGACTCCGAGTGATGAGCATTCCTCTCACTCGGAGGCTTAGCTGCGAACCAGCTTTTGCCTAAGTTAAGAATGACTCTGAGTCATGAGCATTCCTCTCCCTCGGGGGCTTAGCTGCGAACCCGCTTTCGCCTAAGTTAAAAACGACTCCGAGTGACGAGCGTCCCTCTCACTCGGGGGCTTAGTTGCGAACCAGCTTTCGCCTAAGTTAAAAATGACTCCGAGTGACAAGTGTTCCTCTCACTCGGGGGGCTTAACTGCGAACCAGCTTTCACCTAAGTTGCACACATCCAAAGACTCGAAAGGAAGCATTCGAATAACTTCAGGAGTTTGAAAGTAAATGCTAGTACTCGGGCCCGAAGCCCGAAAAAGTTTAACGGATACAAATCCACTCGGCATACCGAGGCAAATGAGTAAAGCTTAAAGTTTTTCTCATGCTCCAGAGGGGCTGGCCGGTTCGACGAAGGCGTCCAGGTCGATGCCATCTGCAATCCGAGTGGTTGCCTCTATGAATGTCTCCATGAAGTCTTCAAACTTGAGCTTCTTCGTGTTGGCGACCTGGAGAGACTTCAACTTCTCTTCCTTTGCGTCCTTGCAATGTACACGGACAAGAGAGAGTGCCACATCGGCCCCGCAGCGGGCAGCTGACTTCTTCCATGCTTGCACTCGGCTAGGGATCTGATTGAGATGAGTCATCATCGCTTCTAGATCGGTCTCGAGCGTGTCTTCTGGCCACAATTCCTTGTCGATCCTTCCGAGTGCGCCCCGCAGACGGATGATGTACCCCAGGGCGTCGTCAAGGCGAGATTCGAGTCGCAGGATGCCTAGGGCGGCCTTGTCACCGACAAGTGATCTGGTGGGATCCAGGTCCCTCTCGATTCTATCAGTCTCCAGCTCGAAGTCACGGCAATACTCTGGGAACAAAGAAAGGGGAGAGACGAGTATCAGCATGCATGAGGTTCACTCGGAAATAAGTCAAAACTCGCTCGGACAATACAAGTTACCTGCGAGCTTGGTGTACATCTCCTCTGTGAAGTCTTCTATATACTTTTCCAGAGAATCCTTCTTTTGGGTAAGCTGGGTGATCTTCTCGCTCAAAGTTTTCTTCTCTTGCTCGTAAGCATTCGCCTGAGTCTTGAACTTGTCGTTCCACTCGGTTTGCTGCTTCTTGAGCTCGGCCACTTCCTTCTTCGCCTCCTCAACAACAGTCCTCAGTGACTTGTTCTCCCCTTCGAGCTTCTCGAACGAAGCCAACTTCTCTTCGGCGGCCTTGGTCTTCTCCCTCGCCACCTTCTGTGCCCCCGCCAACTCATTGTCCTTGTTGACGAGTGCCTGCTTCATAGTTTCTAAAGAAATAGAAGTCCTGAGCCACACTTGGAGTTGATGGTTTTCACTACGCACATCTGTTCGAGTGAAGTCACTTGGTTCAAAGAATGGAGAAAAGTGAAAGCAGAACGCTCGGTAGCTAAGGCTTACCTCCCATGGCCTTCAGTTCCGCTTGGACGCGAGCTACGTTCCTCTTCTCCACCTCCAAGTCTAGTCGGAGCTGGTTCGTCTCCTTCTCCAGCGACACATACTGAGCCCCAAGCTCACAGGTTCTCTGAAACACAAGAGAAAGCAGACCAGTTAATGATGAGAAGTACTCCGAGTGCCCAGAGACCGGCGCTCCTGAGAGGAACAAGCTTGACCAGTACCAAATTCTGAAGTACCCTTTGACACAAGCTACTAATACAATTCACTCAACCAATTGAAGGAGGTTCGGTTCTATCAGATTTCCGCCGACCGCCTGCAGTCGACGGCAGTCTCGGGGACTACACCCAGTGGGTGCACTCAGCGTGCCCCCACTGGAAAGTGACTCGTGTTAATGAGATATAGAAATTTTTTCTCACGTTCTCACGTATGCTCTATAAGACTCCCGCCAAATTGCCCGCAATCGACCACAGTCTCGGGGACTACACCCAGTGGGTGCACTCAGCGTGCCCCCACTGAAATGGTATCCACTCGGAACGGTCCGCCCGATCCGAGTGACGGCCAAACAGAAAAAAAGAGGCAAGTTCTAAGACTCCCACCGACTGCCTGCAGTTGACGGCAGTCTCGGGGACTACACCCAGTGGGTGCACTCAGCGTGCCCCCACTGAAATGGTATCCACTCGGAACGGTCCGCCCGATCCGAGTGACGGACAAACAAATAAAAAGGAGACAAGTTCTAAGACTCTCGCCGACTACCTGCAGTCGATGGCAGTCTCGGGGACTACACCCAGTGGGTGCACTCAGCGTGCCCCCACCGGACGACACACCCAGTGGGTGTACCGAACATTTACCGACTGGAACTCTACCGACTGGAACTCCTACAGAAGAAAAATGAATTGGAGATCAACTTACAAGAGCACTTACTGGAACATTTGCCTGGAGAGCAGGACTGGCATCGTATGCCGACTTGCCAGCTTCACACATCTCCTTCAGACGCTGGGTCATCAGGTCCGCCTGGATCATCGCCTCCTTGCTGGCTCCAGTTTGGTCCTCTGGCACTCTATGCAGATTGAATATATTGACGGGAGGAGTCGGAGCCGGGGCCAGGGCAGTCGGCATGGCCGCGACAGGGTCAGGACTGGCCTGGGAAGAACCTTGCCCCAGAGGCACGGTCACGTTAGGCGCAGGGAGAACTTGAGGTGCTTTGCTTGGTGGTATCTTCTGTGCGGTGGTCTGAGAGGCAGTAGGGGCTGCGGTCCCCTTCTCGTTGTCCCTCCAGGGTAGTCCTTCATCGTCGTCCGTGACGTGGATGATCTCTGCAAGCGCTACGTCCACTCGACACAATCAGTCACGACGTACAAGTCAGCTGGATCACAGATCGAAGTAAAAAAAAATGAAATCATCACTACCTTTGTGAGAGATGGCCACGTCCGCTGACTCGGCTTCGACACAGTCTCCGTCGATCTGCGTGGGAGATGTTGTCGAGGTAGCAGCTCTAGTTCATATGTTTCAGCCGGTCAAAAAAGCCCAGAAGTTCACAGAGACGGAAGGGAAAGACGCGGCACTCATGTTGAGGTGACAGGCACGGTAACCTTGATCATGGGTAGAGCCTTCCGAGGTTTGGGCGAGGCGACCTTGAGCTGCTTGGCGGCCTTCTCCGTCGGCTCCGGCGTCGATGTCCGAGTGCGCTTCGGGTTCTTAGCACTCGAGGTCACCGTCTTCCCCGGGTCAGCACTCGGATCTTGAGTCTGCTTGGAGCGATGCTCAACGCGCATCTCTAGGGACAGAGAAGACTCGACCTCGTCGCTTCCTTCCGAGTCGTTGCTTCCCTCCTCGCTATCCTCCGCGTAGCTGTCCTCAACACTACCATGGTCGCTCTCCACGTACCCGGCAAGGTGTCCTCCATTTGGCACAGGCGAGAGCATCTTCTGGAAATCCTGCAAGACGCGAAGAACAGAGACAGTCAGATCATTCAGCTCACTCGGATAATTAATGCGTAAATAATTCACTCGGAAATGCATGTCACACCTCTGTCGGTTGGTGCGCGACGTCGTAGGGCGGGATCCGTCTCGACCCTCGTGGATTGTCGCGCGCTCCAGTGATGCCTCTGAGCCACTGCTCCACCGTCTCCTCATCAACGTCCTCCGGATGCACTCAGGTCGAGTCGTTGGCCCCGACGTACCGCCACATGGGATGAGCCCGCTCCTGCAGCGGTTGGATCCGCCGACTGAGGAAGACCTCCAGAAGATCCAAGCCCATCACTCCACCCTGAATCAGACCAACTACAGCGGTCACCAAGACCCCCACTTTTGTCTTTTCCTCCTTGTCCACCGTCAGCCATGGAGGAGTGTTGACCCTCTCGGGCGTGTAAGGAGGAAGGCCAATCGACGATCCGGCGCAGGGAATATCGTCACAATAAAACCAGGTCGACTGCCAACCCCTAACCGACTCGGGAAAGGTCATAGTGGGGAAGGCACTCCTACCCCTCATTTGGATACCTAAACCGCCACACATCTGGGTAACATGAGTTCTTTCCCCTTCCGGGTCAGCCTTTTTTACCAACCGAGAACGACATGTGAAGATATGCTTGAACAACCCCCAGTGCGGCTGGCAGCCTAAGAAGTTTTCGCACATGGAAATAAATGCGGCAAGGTACACTATGGCATTCGGGGGAAGATGATGGAGTTGAGCACCGAAAAAGTTCAAGAAGCCGCGGAGGAAAGGATGAGGTGGCATAGAGAAACCTCTCTCCACGTGAGTAACGAGGATCACGTGCTCCCCAGGGTGTGGCGCAGGCTCGGTCTCCCCCTCCTCCGGTAGTCTCCAACTCCCGTCGCGTACCAGCCCGTCGGCGATGAGCCCGCCGATGTCTTCCGCCGTGGTGGTCGGCGTGAGCCAGTCGCCTTGGATCCACCCGGGCGGAGGCGCGACCCTGGAGCTCGATGCTTTCTTCGCCCTCTTCGCTCACTCCAACTTCGTTGTCTTGTCCTTCATCATCGCAGCAGAGAACTCCGGCGCAGAGCGGATTTGCGCAGGGTGAGAGGCGGAGAAATGGATTGGAAGGCTGAAGGGAATGGAAAAAAGGCGGCGGACTTTTATATCGCCGGACCCTCCACCCGCAGATCCACACCGTTGGTTTCCAGGCCCGCAGATCACCCCGAATCTCGCTGGCGAAGATCCTGCGGTACGTGGCGGAAAGGGGGCGAAAATCGAGGCATCACGCCCCACTTTCCCCACTCACCGAGTCGCAACCGTTTGCGCACGCTCGTCCCTGATTTCGAATCCCGCGAAATCCAGGATCCAGCAACCCGATTGCTCGACCTTTAAAACCCTTCCAAAAACGCTCGGGTTTGGTCCGCCACCCGACGCGCGAAGGGCTCATTTCACTCGGACACCATGTAGTCCGGAATCCGTCAAGGCAACACACGGAGATAAGACCGCCGGGTGACCAGAGGGAGCTCATGAGCGCCTCCGTAGCACTCGACTCATTTGGGAATTCACCTCGACTTGACCCGCTCAACCTCGACCGATTCGGGGGCTAATGACGAGGACATGTATTGGGGATAGGGTAACAGGCCTGACCTAAAGACCCTACCCATGGACACCATACACTTTGTACTGGACCCCTGGGCCAGATCGCCATTCAGATGTACTGCAACTTGAAAGCCACTCGGGCAACAACAACCACTCGGAGCATGGCACTCCACTCGACGAACTCATTTCACTCGGAGTACCTGATTTCACTCGGACAGAGAAGCCCAGGAGGCTCCCCGGGACGGCAACGGTCAGGACGTGCGTCCACCCTCATTAAGTGTAATTAGTACAGCCGTTACCAGTAGCTGGCGTCCTTAAAACCTCTCTTTAACCCTTGGTTATGGCAGTATTCATGAGGGGTCTCGCGGACTCTATATAAGCCACCCCGCAGCTCCATAACAGGGGTTCGCATCTTCTGTAATCCATACACTCAATCAACAGCTCCAGAGCACCGAGACGTAGGGCTATTACCTCCACCGCGAGGGACCTGAACTCGTAAATCCGAGTGTAACAACTGCGCCATAGCTAGGCTCTGCCCTCTAATCCGTACCCCTATACACTACTGTCAGACTTATACCCACGACACCGGCCGCTGGCTTTTTGCCGGCGTGAAACTATGGGGTTGTTTATTTTGTAGGCTAGCATGTGTGCCGGCTGCTGGCGCTCTGGCCGGTATGAACTATGACCGCTGGCATGAACTTTGGTCGAGGCGCCTAAATCTAGTTTCCATTTCCTTTGCAAAGAATTTCAGGTGGCCGGACTAAATGCGTCCGCCGGTTGGGTGCACGGCCAGCGCAAATGGAGAAACGGCCGCACGCCGCCCCTTTGCCAGACCCAAACGGACAAAATCCGGACAAAACGGACATCCCTTTGGGGTTGTGCATTGGAGTTGGCCTAAGCGCCAGTTTGTTGCTGCAGCGCACAGGGGCGCGCGTACATGGCCCGACCCATGACTCGCCGCGTCCGTCGCTTGCTCGTACACCCTTCGTCTACAGATCGCATTTTTTTTCGCTTGTTCTGTGGAAAATCTTTTGGTCCAGGGAGAAAAAAACAAAATGTTTTATTTAGTATTTAATAAAAAATTGGTGAAACAAAAAAAATGTTCACAGGTCTGAAAAAGCTCACGAATTAGAAAAAGATTTGTGATTTTTTTGAAATAAAATCATGAAAAAGAAAGAAAATCACGTATTTGAAAAAGGTTGTGAGTTTGAAAAAAGTTCACGATTTCATAAAAGTTCACAAAATTTTAAAACAATTCACTCATTTAAAAAATGTTCACCTATTTGATTTTTTTTAATGAATTTGACCGTTAATTTTATTTAAAAAGTTCATAAATTGGGAAAAACATCATGAATTTGAAAAAAGTTCAAGAAATTTAAAAGTTTAACGAATTTTAAGTTTTTTAATGAATTGAATTTTTTTCACAAATTTGGAAATGTTCATGAATTTTTAAAAAGTTCACAGAATTGATTAGGTTCCCAAAAACCGGTGGGGGCGATAATGGGCTGGTGACCCACATACATCCTAGCGAACCAGGGGGTGTTTACTGAGTTGCGAAATTAGATCTGGCGCTTAAGGCGCCGAATAGTATTTGGCTATGTCTCGCTTATAGCGAGCGCAGGAGGCCACAGGACACTGTCTTTTTTTTCTTCTGTTTTTTTGCATTTTTTGTTTTGTTTTTATTTTTGTTTACAATTCCAAATATTCTAAATATATATATTACAAAAAACATTTTACATAAAATATTTAATAAAATATTAATCAAGAATTCAAAAAATGTTAAATGTGTTTCGAGAAAATGTTTCTCATTTATACGAACAATGTGTATGAAAAAGTTGATCATGTATTTAAAAAATGTTAATTAAATATTTAAATAATATTAAATTTATATAAAAAATATACAATGTGTATGAAAAAGTTGATCTTGTATTTAAAAAAATATTAATCAAACTTTTAAATAGTATTAAATTTATATCGAAAAATTGTTTGTCATGTACACGAAAAAAATACAATGTGCATGAAAAAATGTTGACCATGTATTTAAAAAATGTTAAACGTGTATACAAAATTGTTCTTGGTATGTGCGAAAAATGCAACGTACATTAATAAAAGTAGACATAAAAATATATTTTACAAAATAAATTTTGTACTTAAAAATGTTAAACATGTATATAAGAGCGTCCGGTTGGGTGACTTTTTCTGTCCGGGTAGGCTGCTCAGACGTTTGGGGGGATATGGGGCGTCCGGTTGTAGATGCTATAAGAGCATCTCTAACCTATCCCTATAATTTAGAGGAGGATATGACCGAGTATCCTTTAGCAGAGGATATGCTCCTCTAAAATGTGTTGTTTCTAACCGATCCACTAAACTTAACTCTTCTTTTAACAAATTCGTTTAATTTTGGGCCACTAGTTAAACTTCACTACTCAATTACTTTATTAAATGACATCTTGGTTACATACTTCACTAGTTCTTCGCTAAGAGAACCGATTCAAAGAAAACTACAAGAAAGATTACACATTTCAATAGAAACACCACTTCCATAACTACGCCTACTAGTCCGATCATAGCTTTCTCTATATCTTCATTGTCTACATTGTTGCTATTCTCTATTGGCTTCCTTGAGCTTGCACACTTCTTCTCCTCCTCCTCAAACTTGGACATTGCATCCTCTCTAGTCTCATTTCTAAAAACTAGTGCACTAACATCCAGCAAACTAGAGATGATACCCACGTGTTGCAGCAGGAATTGGATGCAGTAATTTCTATGAGATTTGACGGTATGAAAATTTGGTATTCTGATTAGCAATATCAGAATTGAAAGTCAAGCACATATATAATTTAATATATTTTATTATTATATAGTTGTTGAAAATTTATTTAATATAAGTATAACATGCAAGATGCTTGTTAAGTGGATCTTTTCTCGTGCATAGTGACATAGTGAGTTGGCATAGTTGCATGTTGAGAGAATTAAATTTAGTGGGGCATTCATGGTGGCATGATGAGGTGGCATGGTTGCATGTCAGAATAATTGAGTCAGTGAGGATCAGCTATTTAGGTATACTAGACAATACCCCGCGCGTTGCAGTGGGATGCTAGTGTGACAAAGAGTTTAAAGCAGAAGGGCATTTTAATAAAAAAAAAGAAAGAAAAAAGACAACCGGAGAAGATGGTGCATATAATCTAACTCTGAAACCATCTTTCTCTGTATGATAAGCTTGTGACCAAACTTGTACACGATCTTCGTATTTATTGGATCATCAAAAGTATTTTGTTCATCTCAATGGAAACGAAAGCAATGCAAACTGATGTTCTGCTTATATAAAAATATTAGCACATAATTTATGTAAATACAATGTATTACTAATCAGAGAAGGGAAATAAAGGAAACAACATGACCATCAGGGCATCAAATTGCTCTGTCTGCACCTTGAATGAATTCCTTGCTTTAATATTTCTCGGGCACGTGACTACACTCAACTTCTATATAGTGCCGCACGCCCGCACGTATATCTACTATCTAGCATCCGGGTTGCAAAGAAAATTCTAACGTTTGTGTTGAAAACGGTATAAAGACCTGTAGGCTCTTTCTCCCCACAGCAACTGGATGTGCAGCAGGCCTACGCAGCGGTATGAGCACACACTGCGAGGAGTAGATGCAGCATGCATATGCATGTGAAGGCCAACTGGGCGTCCTAACGGTCCGGCGCAGCATGGTGACCTGCTGGCGTAGGGGATAGAAATCAGACAGGTACTTGAAGGAAAGAAATCAAGGGATGAGGGAGTCATTTTTTTTTTTTTTTGAGACACGGATGAGGGAGTCATGTGTGAGCGACCTGTTGTGTTGCATATGACGCTTCGGTAGAAGGCGGGACGGATGGCCCAGATCGAGCGCTTCATGGGTTTTTTTTTGAAACGCGGTCCCTTAGGGCCCGATTCATTAAAAAAGGTAGAATAGAGTTGCCCGGTTAATTAATGGAAACCCAGACGAAAACCGTTACAACACACCCACAAAGGGCACCCGCCCGACCTGGCATCAACAACACCACACACACCACCGAGGAGAGGACACCGTCGAGGTTGCCTGCAATGTCATCGTCATCACCTCTCCTCGAGCAGGCGACTCCGACTTCGCCGCTGATAACCCGTCAAGACCCCGCCGAACGGACGACACACAAGGACCTCGTCGGCCATAGCCAAACAATCGACCGCAGACGTCGAGGACAGGCTGCTCCGATTTTGCTGAAGAGCTTCACAGGAGAAAGTTGCAAGCCTCGCATCGACCTAGTCCAGCACAACATCCGGAGAGCACCGCCTGCTGAAAACCACCCTCATGGAGTCATCGTTGCCGCAGTGGCCCTGCCGACCGCAGCTCCGACTTCTCTGTCACAGCACGAAACCAGCATAGGCGCACCGGACCTTCGACACCAGAAGGACATGCCGCGACCCAGCTCCACTCACCACCATTGTCGTCGCCACACGAGTCGCAACGCCAACCACCCACATCGCCGGACGGACACCAGCCAACCACAATGTTGTGAGCGTCCAGCCTATGGAATGCGCGAACAGGATCAAAGCTCTTCAAGGCGACGCCCCAAAGGGGGGATGCGACGAGGACGACGTCGTCGCCCGACCCGACACCTGGCCTTAGGCTTTCACCCGAAGAGCTCGAACCGAGGGTACGGGAGGTCAGAGATCTCCACAACGGCGCCTCCAAGGAGGGGAACGACACTCGCGGGCGTCGCCGCCGCCGGCCGGCAGCAACCGGGCAGGCCTTCACCCGGAGCATCTCAGACTCCATCCCCATGCGCCGCAATCCGCTGAGCCACTCACCTCCCGCGCAGCAGCCGCGCTACCGACGCACGGGAGCCACCGACGAGCCGAATCTGGTCGAAACTGACCAGATCTGCCGCTGCACAGCCGCAGAAGAACCCTTAGCAGGGAGGGGAGGCTGCCACCCCACCCCATCTCACCGGACGAAGATCCGCAGTCCGCCACATCCGAAGCACCAGCCGGCACCACCACAGTACCAGGACGGAGAATCACTGCAAAGGGGCCTTCAGGACGCATCACACGCCAAATCAGCCGGCAGGGACGAGCCTCCCTCCACCACCGCCAGCGGTCGCGCCGCCCGCACGGCCACGACAGCCAGAACCGAAGCATCACAGGACCGCCGTCCTGCCGTTCAAATCGCCGCACAAGTGCCCCGCGGGACCCCGCCCCCCACAGGGCCAGGGCCACCTATCGCTGCCAGCCCCGAAAGCAGCAGCGACTGCCACCGCTCCAGATCCGCCACCACAGCACGGAGATGAAGCCGCGCCGCCCGGATCCGCCGTCGCGGGAGCAGAGCAGCGCCGCGCGGGCTCGTCTCACGGCGGCGCATCTCCTGCCCGGGAGTCGTCGGCCTTCTTCGCGCTTCATGGTTTCACCCCGCGCTTCATGGCGTCGGCAACATCCTCAGTAGTGGCAGCAGCGCCTCCCCGTCCGGCCATCCAACATGGCCGGTATGGTGGACGACATGCATGCAATGCCTCGCTTCCTCGTCGGTGTCTCCGTCCCCATCATCTACAGTCTTTCATGGAGAAACTGACCTCAACTATGAATCATTGCTACTCCCTCCATTCCTAAATCTTTACCTAATAATAAAGCACCTATTGCTTCTGCCCGCTCACCGTCATCGAAGTTTTTTTTTTTTACAAAATTACCCTCAAAAGTTAATGGTTCGTACGATCGGTTTTTTCATTAACGCGCGTACCGATTCCTCCGTCGCTCGCCTGGGCCTCAGCCTGTTCTATGGCCCATCATCTCACCCTAATCCTGCTCGATCTGGATCTCCGATCGATTGACCCCCCCGCTCGCTTCCCATCGAGAGCAACACAAGGAGGCACGCCGAAAAAATCTAGCGATTCGGCTCGGAAAGAGGTGAGGGTGCATCCCGTGGAGGCGGAGGAGCCGCTGGGCGAGGAGGCGTCCGCCGAGGCTGATCCCGCGGGGCACTTCATCTAGGTGCGTATATTGTGGCCTGACTTCTTCATATAGGTGGTCCTCAACACGTAGCCCAAACGCACGCGCGACCTGCTCATCGCCGGCAAGCTGCAAGTCATCAAGCTCGCCTGCAACCTCCGTGACATCTGCAGCACCGACAAGTCCGACAAGCAGGCTTTTACGGCGCCTCGCGCTCTAGCTGCATGACGACCAGCCCCTGAGGCTCACCTGCAACGTCGTCGTCGTCCAAAATTTGAGCACCGTCGCTGGTAACCACTGTTGTACGCATAAAGTCTGAAGAAAACCAACCATTGTGCTCCTTCAACTGGGATCGTAGGAAGTTGGTGCGGGCGAGCGATGAAAGCAGATCGGTGGTGTGGCAGAGAATCGGTGTCTTATTGTCTTGATTGATTCGGTGGTGTGGCGAGCGAATCCAGCGGCAAATAAATCAAGACATAACTATGATCACATAGACTAATCCATAGAGTGGCATATTATCGGTGGTACTAATAACAAGACGTTCATTGGTCTCCGAAAAATAAAGAAGCAGCGAAACATATGTGAGTCTTCTTTGCATCTTTTGAGTACTACAACCTAGGTTGGCAGTGGCACACAATGGAACGCTAGAAACCATTGTGGGGGGCGGGAAGCCAAGCATGCTGGAGACTGATGACTGTGTTTGAGTTTTTGCTTCTGCTTTTGCTGCTTTTCCACTTTGGCCAAAAAACAAACCCAAACAAACAGGGCCTGAAAACAGTTGCGGATGCTAGCAATCCTGATTCCCCTCATTGGGAGCTGAGCGCCACCGACGCCAACACATCCCTTCAGTACATCAGTGAATCATATAGGGGTCAATCAGCATCAATGGAAAAGCCTGGGAAGTTCAGAGAGAAATCAAGGTACATGTGTGGCTGTGTGTTGCCTACGTACAATCCTATAATTTAGTTTACGCTAATTGTGCACATTGATAAATTTCTACAACAAGATGCAAAATAATTGCTGTGTGAACATGCGCTAGATCTTTTTGTAACAATTTTGTACTACTAATAATTTATTAAATGCTTTTAAGCAGTGCATGAACATTAACGTTGCTGCTATTTGTTTGGCATGTAAGGACTGAAGTCTGTTGTTGTAGTTAGGCTTGGTGAGAAGGAAGGCGTACATGGCTGAGGCGATGACGCTGTCGCATTCATCTCGCCGTATATTACCTTCCTCGAGTATTAGGGAAGCACTATAAATACTAACACCAATTATTATTTTTGGATATTTCAGACATAATATTCAGTTTAGATAGGCGAACGAGGTTGGCGACGACGCAGTATCCAAGGTTAGATCCTCTCCTTCCTTCAAACCTCCCTCTCTTGCTATACGTTATGTAGATGGACTAAATTTGATATGTGGAATGGTCAGCAGAAGATAGTACTATTTTGGCCTCGGATTCACTTCTTAAATACAAAGGTGCATGTGTTATCTTGCAATTGTGTTTTCAGGAAAAGGGCCGGTGGCCGACATTTGGGAAAGTCGGGCCGACTAAGCCCCGTGGTTGTCCAAGGAGGGAGATTGCTTCCAAACTCCCCTTTTCGATAACAAGGTCGCTCTTTATTGTAGTCAATCCTTGCGAGAGGCGAGTATGGACCAGGTGCATGTAGGGGAACGCGACAGAAAACAACAAATTTCCGCATAACGAACAGCCCAGGATCACTATGGAGACTGCATACAAGGTTTCGATCCGATCGTTACCGACTCGTGGCGCAGCGGAAGTAGAGGCGATGTAGATCGTCGGCACAGATCCCCGCAGCTAGGATTTACAACCTCCCAACCGCGAGGATGTTCTCCCTTGTCTGCTCGTCGGACAGCCCTCCGGTAGGCGGTCGGACAGTCCCTCGGACGGTGTCACGGACAGCCCTTCGGGAGGACCCTCAAAACTCGGACGGTCACTCGGACAGCCCTTCGGGAGGCACTCTCGAACAACCCCTCGGGCAAAAAGATCGAACCTATGACCTCTCTACGGGGTTGCACACATACGGTGTCATCTATCCGGCAGGGCTTCGCCGTCCAGAACTAGTTTCCACCGGAACCCAGACATCCTTTCGGCTCTACGAAACTATTTCGCGGGGAGGGAGAGAGAAGCCAGATCATTGCATGGCATTGTGTATGAGAGAATTTCTGATTTTGGAGAGCCCTCTCCACCTCTATTTATAGGAGGAGCAAGGGGTAGAGGCAAGGGGTGAAAAAGACCAAAATGGGCTCAAGATCTTTTCACCCAAATGCCAAATAAGGGTGTGTGTAGAACATATCCACCATGAGGTGGAAGGAAACCCCAAGGCCCCCCCCCCCCACACACCACCATGGACGAAATTTGGTGCTGCCCCCTTTGGGGGGGGGGGGGGCACCACCTTTCACACACCTTTCTCTCTCACCAAAAGTGATTTTCTTCTAGAAGAAAAAACCCATTTGGAAACCAACCCATAAAGCACTTTCACTATTCATGAAGACGTTTTTTCGCGACCGTTTGAACCAAAAATATTTATGTAGGCCTAGAACATTTCCAGTACCCGCTAAAATAATTCTGGACACGATCTGAAACATTTCCGGATCAATGATTTTCTTCAGCGAAAAGCAACCACAGCGGTTCCGGCTGCTCCGGAACATTTCCGGTTTTTCTCTCCGAAAAAATTTCAGAAGTTACCAGAACACCAGAAGTTACCAGAACAATCTGGCAACCTCCAAAAAGTTCCCGGCGCATGCCGAAACCTTTTTTGGCTCAATGGTTTACTCCGAAACAACTTTTCGGTTTTACCGAAACTTTTCCGGTGTTCTCTCCGGAACTTTTCCGTTTGTCTCCGAAACTTTTTCGGTGACTTTCTCTCAAACTCCCTGTCTAGTATTCAGCAGATATATGACCCTTAAGCGTGTGATCCTATAGGTTCGGTGAAGTATAGACATGACCGGAACACTTTCCGATAAATGATCAACATCGGAGCCGTGGACACCCATATTGACCCCTATACCCACACGAATAAATATTTGAGTTAACCTCCAGTTGTCGTGTGCTATTCCTGTTGCTTCGCGATATGTTACAAATACCCGAGGTGAGATTTATTGGCATCCCCGTGGATCAACACTTGTCCACAATGCCAGTTACCTCGTTACCGGTTTTGTTCTCTTTTCTCGTTCCCGTGTTCCGGCATCCCTGTGATCAAATCACATTGTGTCTGGCCAGACGATGATGGATACCGTAACACCGAGAGGGCCCAGAGATATCTCTCCATCGTCAGAGGAGCAAATCCCAATCTTGAGCTATCAAGTCCCTTGACACGCGTTTCCATGAACCTGTAAGCCGCCGTAATAGCCACCCATTTACGGATGACGTTTAACAAACCCCAAAGTTCATGAAGCAAGCATGAAGAAACTCGACACTCTCATGGTCTAAGGAATTATGCAAACGTTAACTTTCTCTATGTTATTAACCATTAACTTGTGATGAATGTATCTCATAGCATAATATCAATTCGAGTCGATTCAACACGAATGTTCTTCTAACATTGTGCCCTCAAAGTTGCCGGCATAGTCATGCCCATGATCAGGAAAACAGAACCATCATGCAACACTTGAGCTAGTCTTAGAGGCCAGACTAGGAATACAGTTTACTGTTTATTATTCCACACGTGGATATGAGTCTTACTCCAAGCCTCGTGTTATTGCAGACTCGAGAACCATAACAGTTATAGCACGGAATACAAACTTAATTATGAACATGGGGATAAATAATAACATTTATTATTGCCTCTAGAGCATATCTTCTAGAGACTCCCACTTGCACTAGAGTCAATAATCTAGTCAATGCTGAAGCACTTTACACCTATGGCATACCTGTGACACCCTGGTTTTCGCTCCTTGTTTTTTTTCCTTCGCGGGATTTGACTCCCGTTTTTTTCGATGTTATCGGATTTTCTCTCGCTCTTGGGTATATGAAGATGGTCATTTAGCCTTGCCTTTCCTATCCAACCAGAGATTTTCTCTAGCCCAACCTTGCCACCCAAGATGTATTCTCAAGATTTTGCCGCCGAAACCCTACTCTCCGAGTTGCCGGAAGGGAAACCCTAATTCCTCCCGTTACAAAGGAACCCTATTTTCCTTTGATCTGTTGCCTCCCAAACTTTTCCCAGAGACTCTTCTATACCTATAAACCCTGGATATGCAAAAATATTGCTAAGTCATTTGCAATATTTTTCATTTAAAATTAATTCCTTTTTCTGCTGTTTAAAGGAATTAAATCCAGGAAAATATCTATCCATCTCCAAAGTTCATGAAAACTTGTGGAGATATTCATTGTGATCATATTGAGCTCTCACAAAAATATTGGCCATAATTAAATGAGGGAATTGCATTTTCCTATGTAAAGCCAATATTGCAATTTGGGCACTTTCTAAAGGAGCTACCATTTTGGTAGCCAGGAAAAATCCCAAATAATTTGTGGAGATCATCCTATCCATATATTCACCATTTCCATCAAAATCTCAAGTTCCACAATTCAAATTTTGAGTGCATCATCCAATTCTTGTTTCTGGATTTATTTTGAGGTTGTGAAGCAACTATATTTTATATTGCTTCAAAAATTCTCAAATTAATCCAGGACCTCACACTCCCTATATGATGTGACTATACAAAAATTCACATCATTTTATATAGCCATTTTCTCCCAAAAATTCCATCTAGTTTCTGTCCAGATTCAAGCTCTGTGAAGGAAGTACCATTTTGGTATATCCGAATGAGCTGAAATTTTTCCAGTACCTTCATACCTCCAAATCATCACCCTACACGAAAAATTCAGCTCATTTCACCAAGCCAGTTGAGCACAACATCAAAGTCTAGTTTCTGGACCAAATTCTGCATTGTGAAGGAAGTGTATGCAAAACTTGTCCAAATGGCCTCAAATTTGGCAAGCAGCTACTCCTTCCTACCCCATCTTATTTTGACACCATTTCAATCGCATTTGCTAAGTCATTTCACCTCAGCTTGGTCCCCAAGTTTCTGTCCAGAAGCTTTTCTGGATCCCCTCGACCCACCTAGACCTTTCCTGGCCTCTCCAATGACCCATCTTGTCCATTTGATCAGCAAGGAGCCTGTTTGACAAGGTTGGACAGGCAGGCGCGTGCCAGAGCAGTCAGTGCGCGTGGTGACCGCGTGAATTGCATGCAGGAACAGCGCACCGCGTCGGGCCAGCCAGCTCAGGCTGCCCTGGCTTGTCCATTCATGTCCAGCAGCTCCCCGCCGTCCACGCACCCCTCTCCCGTAGCTTCTCCCCTCCTCTTCCTTCCTCTGCACGCCATGGCGATCGCCGCCAAGGTGCTGTCCGCCCGTGACCGCCGTCGTCTTCCTCTCCCCTTGGCCTCTTCCTCACCGCCGTGTCACGTCGTGCTGCCCCGCGTCAGGTCGGCACCACCCGGATCTTGCCACCTCGCCGGAGGTGCCAGTGCGCCGATAAGTTTGTCACCGAGGCCGAGCTTATCCTCGCCGTCGCCTGGCTATAAATAGCCCTCTCCCGGAGCCCCACGAGCAACCACACCTCCTCCTCTGCTCCTCTAGTCCACCCCCGTGCCCGCGCCCGACCGAATACCTCGCCGGAGCACTCAGATTTCCGGCGAGCGCCACCTACTGTCCCGCCTCCAATTCCGGCATTCGAGCACCCCCACGCCGCCTCTTAACCGCCGCCGGACGCGCCACTCTCCGGCGATCCTGCTCATGTCCTCGCCCAGCCTCCTCGGTCACCGGAGTCCCCAAATCGATCGGAGCCGCCGCCTACTGCCACCGCACGCCGCCACTCCACCAGCTCTCCTCGGCCGCCGAGCTACCCACCCCCGGATGAGGCGCTCGTCGGCGTGCCCATCCATGGCCTCGCCCATCTAGTAGGCTCACCGGAGAGTCGCCGGCCACCGGGGCCGGAGTCGTCAACGGCTGCGTCGGGGAGAAGAAGGGAGGAGGAAGGAGGAGGAGGGAGGAGAGAGAAGACCCGACAGGTGGGGTCCGGGCCCACCTGTCGGCGACTGGGGGCCGGCCACGTCATTTAAGTGGAGACGCCCCGGCGGCAGTACGTTTTTCCCTCTGGAAAACGTATTTCCTCAAAGGCGCTTTCCCTTTTCCAGCTCAGCGCTGAAACTGCTAATTTGCGGCCGTTCATCAGTTAAGGACAGAAATGAATATTTTTATTTGTTTTCTGCCTAAACAACGAACGGCCACAACTCTTCGCTCGTAACTCCGATTCAGGTGAATCTAACGCCCACGTCTTCAGTTCGTCGAGCCCGTTCCGATGATGTCACTTTCACCATGTTGACACTTTCTGAAATGACCATTTTGCCCTTGCCCTTCAATCAGCCCCTTCGAGAGAGAATCTTTCCGGCAAATTTTCCGCGAGGTGATCGCACTTCTCTCCGGTGAATTCATCGACCCCCAGGCAAGCCGACCATCTGACATATGCCCTAAAGCATTGCTTTGTGTTATTCTTGCGTGTTTAATTAATGATTATGCCTGTGCTAGAAATAATTAAACTCATGCTAGTTTGAATTTGCTGTTTACATTACCTGCTAATGCTCATCCTGTTATCGCACTAGTGACTCGTTGTAATGCATATGGAGATAGGTGGTTATGTTTTCATAGTGATTACATCATACCATTGCTATTGCCATGATAAAGAATGTGACTTAATGATAACAACCTCCTCCATCGGCTGGATCGAGTCATAGTGCCACCGAACCGAGCTCATCAAGTGCAACCACATTTGCCTGTATGGGACGGCCCTAGCTTGGTCTATTGTCCTGCCTCTTGTCAGTACCACCAAATAGGGAGGATTATGCGTGCGTGCTACCCTGGCTCGGTAGACGGCGATAATCCTGTGAGCCCAGTTTATGGTTATGTGCGCATGTCCCCGTTTGGGACAGTTTTGTTTGGCCACGACGGTGGCAGGTGTCACGGGGTGACACATGGGCCACCCAGGACATGACCCTGGGAAGGTATGATTGTCGGTGGGACCGTAAGAGTGCCAGGCAATAGACAAGTTTTGTTGGAGCAGCACCGGTCCACCCGAATGGGAACATGTACTAAGTACGAGGCCGGGAGCTCCATGGTGTGGGTAAAGTGCGCAACCTCTGTAGAGTGTAAATCTATTCGAATAGCCGCGTCCTCGGTCATGGGACACAGTTCGTACTAGGTCACACTATTTGGTCCGTGTCGAGTCTGGAGGAATAAACTATATAATCTTATTGCTAAGACTGAACCAGAGAAAAGTATGATTTGTCAGACTTATAGTGCAGATGCAGAGACATCAGATGATGTCAGGAAATTGGGATGTTAGCCACGCGATGGCTATGAAATGAGTGGTCGGATGACCACAAGATTTGGATTGGATCTGGATCGGATTTGGATTGGATCCTAAGAATATTCGGAGTATGGATTATTTACTTGACATGTCTTACTTTAGTAGTTATCATGCTGGATAATCCTGATATAACATGGTAATTAATATTGCTAGATAGTTATGCTATGCCATGATAATTAATGTTGCTCTAATAACAAGTGCATGCTTGAATGCCATGGATTGCTTTGCTTGGTGTATATGTTAGTTTAGTTTTCTTGCGAGTACATTCAAAAGTACTCAGCAGCCTTCAATGTGGCCAGGTTCACCTAAGGATCCGACGTTCGCTAGCGAGGAGCCGGAGTGTTCGCGGGCTAGAAGAGTAACCCAGTCAGATCCCTGTGGATTGGAGCCGCACCAGGACCTTGCTGCCTTAGATAGAGCTTTTCCGCTGCCATTCCCTTTGTAAAATATATCATGTAAGACTGATATATCCATTAATAGAAATGTCTGTGTTCATGATACTTGTTGTAAAAGCGCATGCCAGTGTGATTTCCTGGGCTGGCGTGTGCGGCGACCGTCTGGCTATAGTGGTATTCAGGCGGGGCGCCACAATACCGGTGTAAAATATGCTTGGCTTGTGGTATAGCCTGATGTCCAACGGAGCTGACAACTTCAGGTCCGTGTGTATCTTTGCATATCCTCGCGTTTTCACGCTTTCACAAAATTCATATTTTGTGTGGACTTGGCTTTGTATATATGTGAATCACTGGTCGAACCTTGATTCCTCAGACTGAGCTATGGAGCAACTATCTACAATAGTGTCCCATTGACCAAAGCCATCTTGGAACCATACTAAGTTCATGAATGAACTATAAATGATTCAACATCTTCTTTGTCACTTCCAAAGTGTCAACATACTTAGCCTTTGTTATAGAAATCGCCACAATAACCTGTTTGGAACAATTTCCAACTACCGTGCCACCATATTGTGTATTACGCAAAACTCTTAACTTAAATTGAAAATCGCATGGAGAATTGGTGAAGACTGTATCGATGTAACTACTTACAACGAGCACTTTATAATCTCCGCTTGCGAGAAAACATGTCATCGGTGCTACTTTAGTACTCAATGACATTTTTCACTGTTGTCCCATGATCAGTACTTTGATCACTTTGGTATCTATACTCGCAACAGCCTGGGAGTATCAGACATATCTGGTTGTTTTACATACCATGGAATATATGATTAATCCAAACACAAGAGTGTGTAGGATCTTCATCATGTATTTTGCTCATCAGTGGTTTGGGACACCGAGTCTTGCAAAACTCTTTCCATGTGACTTCGGCAAGAATCACTCCTTGGCGTTCTTATGCTAAACTGTTTTAGCATCTTGTCAATATGTATTTTTGGCTTAGCCTATTAGGCAATTCTATCTCGTAGATAAATATGCCTAATATCAAGGCTATTTAGCCCAAGCACTTCATCGAAAAACTATTTTCAATGAAGTCCTAATTCGTGTCAAGAAATTTATATTATTTCCAATCAACAATGTGTCAAGCACACAAAGTTTTTAGAAATATTATTATGCCCCCACTTACTTTCTTGTAACCACAAGCATCTTCGTTATCCATTGATGAAATCAAACTCTTTTGACTATTTCATCAAAACGAAGATTCCAACTCCATTTTGCTCTCTTCTGTCCATTGCTGGAACTCTGAAGTTTGCATACTTACTAGCATCCTCTGGATTGACAAAATACTTCGGACTGTATCACATGCAAGTCCTAGGTTGCATTTCCATCACATGGAAATCCTTTTGGCATCCATGCATCATATCTCAAGATTGAAATATGTATTAATTGCTAGTTTAACCCGATCTGACTTTAAGCATCGCTACGATGAGACAATCTCATCGTAGTCAACTCCTTGAATTTGTTATTGCAACAAGTCGAGCTTTATGGATAAAACATTTTATCCACATCAGTTTATAGTTCCATTAATGTTCGTTAGACTCCAAGTCTTCCGAAGGGTTTATCAAGATATAATCTTGAATCATTTATATCGAAACTATCTCGGATTATATTGGCATTTAGCCAATTCTGGAGTCAGGGCCCATCAACGCTTCCTTGTGTATCGTAGGTATACTGTTGTCTAACAACAATATCTCGCTTGCGCACCTCAGAGGTTTGCACGAGTTTTGCCTACGTGGTTTAGTTGCAAGTTCGACCGAAGTCCATACATCTTATGTAGAGGCTTCCGTATCATTCGCAGTAGGAAACTCTGGAATCATTTCCAAGGTTCCTTTCCTTTGATCTGATGACGAAGATACTGTTATCTCGTCGAGTTGCACTGTCCTCCCACTCACCTTCTTGCAAGAAACATTTTCTTCAAAATCACACCGTTCTTTGTGGCAAACATTTTTGCCTCGGTACAGTGAGGGAGGAATACCCAATAACTTGGGATAACCTACAAAGTAGCACTTGTCTGATTTGGAATAGGTTTGTAAATATTTTACACAAGCCCCATATTCCAAATGTTAAGAAAAGACATAACATGGTTGGGTGTACCATACCATGGAGTCATTTCAACAGATCTGATGGTGCTCTTTTCAGTGTAAAAGCCGCAGTCTCTAAAGCATTACTTTTAAAAGGGATAATGGCAAATTGATTTATGTCATCTTTGATCTTACCATGTCATAAATAGTTTGATTACATTTTCACGGATATTCCACTCAAAGTGGTGCTCCGTGAGGTGTAAGTTATGAAACTCTTTTCACAACTCATCAGACATTCGCTAAACTTGTAACTCAAATATTCCTTTCGGCAATCTAGTTTGCAGAAACATAATTTTCTTGTTACAATAATTTCTACTTCATTTTTGAAAACCTTATGAATGATTTCAAAAGATCCAGACTTACGTCTCATCAAGTAAATATCCATATATCTACTTGAGTCATTTCTGAAGATAGATAAATACACTGCTAGCAACAACATTTATTGGACTACATACATCAAAATGTATGATCACCAATAAGTTCGTTGCTCATTGCTTATGGCCTGTGAACGGTATTTCAGTCACTTCACTTTTCGGAGGAAAGTTGCAAGTGTCAGATGATTCATAATCAAACGACTTCAAAATCCATCATTATGGAATTTCTCCATGCAGGTTTCTCCAATGTGACCAAATGCAGTGCCACACATGTGTGGTATTCCCTTAGTCTTGCGATATTTAGCGTCAGTGTTATTGATGTATCATATTACCATCAATATTCATAACATACATCCCATTCATGATGGAAGTATGGCCCTTATGTTATTCATAACACTGAACAATAATTGTTCTTTTATGAAAATAAATACATAGGTAATGTACCGAGTATAGCAACTTTTACTATGTTCCCAGCGCATATCTAAACCTCACTCCGGCAATTCTTTTAGGTCGTAGTAGTTCTTGCATCGATTCGCAGCAGAATGCAATCGAGCGGGTATCTTTGTGATCAACTCACAATACCCAAGAATTAGTGACTAACAATGTAATCACAATTCCCAAGAACTATTTCTTTGACCAGCCTTCTATACATCAATAGCTTGTATGACTTTCATACATGAGCTGGACATTCCAGTCTTCTCTCTTTTTGCCTTTATGCTTCTAACAGTTTAACTTTCAGTATTTCTCCTACTCTCAGAAGAAGCACTCAACTTAAGAGTGGCGTTAGCCCCGGACTTCCTAGGTGTGTAAGTCACACTAACACCCTTTGGACATTTCCTTTCTCTTTAAGTTGTTGTTTTATTCACCTTCATCATATGATAGGCGTTCTTCTGGATCCCTCTCGTATTAGTCAAATGCATAGTAAACACTTTTACTAATAGTTTGCAAACAAACATTTCTTTGGATATCTCATATCTTTTAGCCTTTGTTTGTATCTGAAACTAATTTTCAGTTCCATGAATATCACATAGCTATCCCAAACTTTTGAAGTTCAGGTCTCATGGAAGCGTAACGGAATTCTAGCTTTTGGATCGAAGGACGAGAGTCACATCATCCATAGCATTAGTGGGAGGATACCGAAAACATGCGATAGGACAAAATCCTTCTCGGCACTCTTGAGCACAATCCTCATATTACGTTACCAATCGTAAAGTTTTAACCAGATATATAAGAGCTATTCAATTTTAATAGGGAAGGTGGAAACGCGATCCATTATTCTATAACTATTATGCAATTTTCACTTAGACAATGTCCATAATTAATTGCACTAAGAATTAAAAGAATTAATTCTAAAGTGCGCTCCCACTCAAATCAATATCTCTCATAATTGATTGTGAGTGATACAAGACCCATATTACAATTCAACGCCAAGGATGCATCCATCTCAAGTGACAAGAATTGCAATCGGTAGACCAACTTGCCAATCACATCTCTATGTGACTCTTGTTCATCTTTTGATGGGCATGTTCCGAGCTCAGGACGATCAAGCCAGAACGTCATGACAACCAAGTGATCTCGCTGCGAGGTCTCAACTCACCCGCCTCACACTTCTCTAATCGTTCATACCCATGCATCCATGTGATACCCCGAAGAGATAGGTGCCCTGACGGTGCTACACTTGGGAGAACACTAACTACTTGATATTTTTGTGAGAGATCACCCTAATAAAAAGCGACTACCGCGCAATCAAGAAGGGTGCATCATAAGGGATAAACATCTCACGCAATTCATAATAGCATGATATGGTATAGCCCTTTCTGACGGAGAAGTCTTGTATTTCTTCGTCTTCGGCATTCGCGTCGGTGTTCACCTTTGCGAAGATTGCCACCACCTTGTCGATGCACTAGATAATATTGCTATCTCTATAGCTAATAAAATAAGTGCATTACTTAAGGTTGACACACAGGTCATTAAAGTGACAATCATATGGCTCTAGCCATCATGCCGAATCATGACACGCAGGTCATGTTAGTAAATTTACATCATATAGTCATCTCATACATAATCAAATTAATATGAGCATTGCTATACCACATCACATGCACATCCTGCAAAACCATGTTAGACGCCTCTAATCGGTTTATGCAAAATTTTATTTTACGTGGCTTCTAAGGTTTCGAAATAAACCGAAGCTACCAACGTCCATCATCAAGTATGATTATTCAAGTCGCTAGATTAACTTTGCGGGGAGTATGAAACACGAGATAATAAAATCTCAAGCCCCATACTAAACTTCGTCATACGCATGACCCCCGTGCAGATCATATCTGCATTGCCCTTTCGTCTGCAAAATTTCATCTTTATTTTAACTATGGTGGAATTCAAAGAACTGTTAGCACTTCGTTGATCAATCAGGATCGCGGATTGCCAGAACTTTGAAACTCCACCATACCATTATCAAGATCAAAAATACGCAAATTCAAGGGAAGCAACAAGAACATCGGGTAATAGATTTCATCTGCTACCCGCATAAATAATTTTCAGCAATAGATCTCATCTACTACAAAATTATATTATGCAACACCCATACATCTCTATGTATTCTAGATCGTAACATGCATCTACGCATAGCACGGCTCATGATGCCACTGTAGGGGAACGTGACAGAAAACAAAAAAATTCCGCATAACGAACAGCCCAGGATCACTATGGAGACTGCATACAAGGTTTCGATCCGATCGTTACCGACTCGTGGCGCAGCGGAAGTAGAGTCGATGTAGATCATCGGCGCAGATCCCCGCAGCTAGGATTTACAACCTCCCAACCGCGAGGATGTTCTCCCTTGTCTGCTCGTCGGACAGCCCTCCAGGAGGCGGTCGGACAGTCCCTCGGACGGTGTCACGGACAGCCCTTCGGGAGGACCCTCAAAACTCGGACGGTCACTCGGACAGCCCTTCGGGAGGCACTCTCGAACAACCCCTCGGGCAAAAAGATCGAACCTACGACCTCTCTATGGGGTTGCACACACACGGTGTCATCTATCCGGCAGGGCTTCGCCGTCCAGAACTAGTTCCCACCGGAACCCAGACATCATTTCGGCTCTACGAAACTATTTCACGGGGAGGGAGAGAGAAGCCAGATCATTGCATGGCATTGTGTATGAGAGAATTTCTGATTTTGGAGAGCCCTCTCCACCTCTATTTATAGGAGGAGCAAGGGGTAGAGGCAAGGGGTGAAAAAGACATTAAGGGGCTCAAGATCTTTTCACCCAAATGCCACATAAGGGTGTGTGTAGAACATATCCACCATGAGGTGGAAGGAAACCCCAAGGGGGCCCCCCACACCACCATGGACAAAATTTGGTGCTGCCCCCTTTGGGGGGGGGGGGCACCACCTTTCACACACCTTTCTCTCTCACCAAAAGTGATTTTCTTCTAGAAGAAAAAACCCATTTGGAAACCAACCCATAAAGCACTTTCACTATTCATGAAGACATTTTTTCGCGACCGTTTGAACCGAAAATATTTATGTAGGCCTAGAACATTTCCAGTACCCACTAAAATAATTCTGGACGCGTTCCGAAACATTTCCGGATCAATGTTTTTCTTCAGCAAAAAGCAACCACAGCGGTTCCGGCTGCTCCGGAACATTTCCGGTTTTTCTCTCCGGAAAAATTCCAGAAGTTATCAGAACAATCTGGCAACCTCCAAAAAGTTCCCGGCGCATGCCGAAACCTTTTTGGCTCAATGGTTTACTCCGAAACAACTTTTCGGTTTTACCGAAACTTTTCCGGTGTTCTCTCCGGAACTTTTCCGTTTGTCTCCGAAATTTTTCCGGTGACTTTCTCTCAGACTCCCTGTCTAGTATTCAGCAGATAGATGACCCTTAAGCATGTGACCCTATAGTTTCGGTGAAGTATAGACATGACCGGAACACTTTCCGATAAATGATCAACATCGGAGCCGTGGACACCCATATTGACCCCTATACCCACACGAATAAATATTCGAGTGAACCTCCAGTTGCCGTGTGCTATTCCTGTTGCTTCGCGATATATTTCAAATACCCGAGGTGAGATTTATTGGCATCCCCGTGGATCAACACTTGTCCACAATGCCAGTTACCTCGTTACCGGTTTTGTTCTCTTTTCTCGTTCCCGTGTTCCGACATCCCTGTGATCTAATCACATTGTGTCTGGCCAGATGATGATGGATACCGTAACACCGAGAGGGCCCAGAGATATCTCTCCATCGTCGGATGAGCAAATCCCAATCTTGAGCTATCAAGTCCCTTGATACACTTTTCCATGAACCCGTAAGCTGCCGTAATAGCCACCCATTTACGGACGACGTTTAACAAATCCCAAAGTTCATGAAGCAAGCATGAAGAAACTCGACACTCTCATGGTCTAAGGAATTATGCAAATGTTAACTTTCTCTGTGTTATTAACCATTAACTTGTGACGAATGTATCTCATAGCATAACATCAATTCGGGTCGATTCAACACAAATGTTCTTCTAACATTGTGCCCTCAAAGTTGCCGGCATAGTCATGCCCATGATCAGGAAAACAGAACCATCATGCAACACTTGAGCTAGTCTTAGAGGCCAGACTAGGAATACATTTTACCGTTTATTATTCCACACGTGCATATGAGTCTTCCTCCGAGCCTCGTGTTATTGCAGACTCGAGAACCATAGCAGTTATAGCACGGAATACAAACTTAATTACGAACATGGGGATAAATAATAACATTTATTATTTCCTCTAGGGCATATCTCCTACAGTGCAAAGAGTAGTTTGGGGGGGGAGGGGGGAGTGGGGGGTGGGCTCATGTTCAACTCGATGAGGTTTGCCTTTAAAGTTTTATACATTCCATTGTGTTGTGTGACACAGGTGCGTCGCCGTGTTGAAATAGAGATCCTGGACCTGTGCGGATCGTGAGCCATGCTTATTAGGTTATGGGCATGTGATTTTTTTTTTACGTTGCAACGCACAGGCATATTGGCTAGTAATATATAGAAATTCCACTATGAACCTCATACGGATGTATATAGATGCATTTTAGAGTATAACTTTACTCATTTTGCTTCGTATGTAGTCCATACTAAAATCTCTACAAAGACTTATATTTAGGAACGGAGTGAGTAGTATTTTTTTTGAAAAGGAGGATGACCCCCGGCCTCTGCATCTGGGAGATGCATGCAACCACTTTATTAATTATTCACAAAGACCTTACAAGTAATACATCAATATGTCTGAAGCCGCCATCTTGGCAACAACTGTCGCTACTCCAATCCATTGATGAAGGGGTGCAGAAAGTGTGAGCCGAATACCCAGACCTTTCACCTAGCCTAACATCTAAAGCCGGAAGCCCCGACCAAGCCACATACCAGGTCTGGGGCACAAACCGGTCCGACGCACTCTCATAGGTCGTCGCCGCCGTCTTCAGAGCAGGTACTGACGCATCAACCTTGCCAGGCCTGCCGTCGACGCCCCCACGACGCCAGACAGTGCCTCCTCCCTACGCGCGTTCATCATCACGCATCCGTCGCCGAGACTTTGCTGCGCCTCGCCGCCGAGACTCCACGACGTCGATACGTCACAGGGAACGCCGCTCCACCGCAGATGCCGTCCACTGGTCCCTCGATCCTATGCACACCTCCAAGAATGACGCCCTCAAGAGGGAAACGACACACGAGCGCCGCCGTCATCCGATCGACTGATCTAGGGTTTCCCCCGGAGGGAGTAGTATTTAGGAAGACGTTGTGTGAGAAGGATGGGAACGACGGACATGCAACATTTGTGGTCTAATGAGGTATTTAAAGGTGAAAAGAATTTCTCAACGCATCTTGGGTTGCTCTTTACATGGAGAATTTTTTTTCTTTCTGAAACATACATGGAAAAGTTGAAGGGCCATGAGAGCATCTACAGCCGGACTTGGCAAATCCGGCCCCCTATACGCCCGCGGGCGCGTCCGGGCGCTCCCGCGGACAGTGCCCGCCGGCCCCTCATATGTTGCCCTGCACATCCACATATCTAAAATCTGGTCTCTCAAATCCATGCAAATCCATGCACGTCGATCATACAAGACGTTGTCGCACGTAAATAACAAATGTTTGGTACCGAACATAAATAGTGCTTACATAAAATTTATTTGAAGTGCACAAATCAGAAACAGCTCATTGGTTTCCACTGTGGGTCCACATATGCTCCACAAGATCACTGAGGAGCTGCGCGTGCACCTGATGATCTCGAAGATTCTGATGCATCTGTAGAAAGTTCATGAGCTGAGTTGCATCCTGATCTTCCGGGATTTCAACTTGTTCTCCAGGTGCTTCGAAATCATTGGTTTGGGCTACACCATCACCCTCATCCTCGACAATCATGTTGTGCAAAATAACACAACATGTCATGAGCTGCCACAAAGTCTCTGATTCCCACATCATTGCAGCACCACGAACAATTCTCCAACGAGTTTGAAGCACACCAAATGCCCTCTCCACATCCTTCCTAGCCGCTTCCTGCATTGTTGCAAAGTGGCTCTGTTTGTTGCCACGCGGCTCGGATATGGTCTTCACAAA
Organism: Elymus sibiricus; assembly: GCA_039707655.1. Lineage (NCBI taxonomy): Eukaryota > Viridiplantae > Streptophyta > Magnoliopsida > Poales > Poaceae > Elymus > Elymus sibiricus. The sequence goes on along the minus strand of CM077676.1, from coordinate 190,676,076 downwards.
CGCCGCCCACTGAGGATAGATGCCATCGGCAAGGTAGTATCCCATGTTGTAGTCTCGGCCGTTAACGGTGTAGTTGCATGGCGGTGATTCCCCATTGCAAAGCCTCCTGAACACCGGAGATGGTTGAAGCACGTTGATGTCGTTGTGAGAACCAGACATTCCAAAGAAAGCATGCCAAATCCATAAGTCATGTGATGCCACCGCTTCTAGTATGATGGTGGCCTCTTTGGTGTGACCTTGATACATTCCCCGCAAACCTTTGGGGCAGTTCTTCCATTGCCAATGCATGCAGTCAATTGATCCAAGCATTCCTGGAAACCCCCTAGCCTCTCCAATAGCCAACAACTTCTCGGTGTCCTGCGCATTTGGTTCTCTGAGGTACTCAGGTCCAAACACCTCCACCACGGCGCGGGCAAACTTGACAGTAGTCTTCAGGCATGTGCTCTCCCCCATCCTGACCATCTCACCAATGGCATCTGCAGCAGTACCAAGTGCAAGCATCCTCAGAGCAGCCGTGCATTTCTGCTTGGGACCAAAAGATAGTTGGCCGCAGCAATCCCTTGTGAGCTGGAAGTAGTCATCGTGTGCCTCCACTCCCTCCACAATGCGCAAAAACAATGGTTTCCACATGCGAAAACGACGACGAAACCATGGATCATCCGGAAATGTTGGGTTCGGAGCAAAGTAGTCCTTCTGCAGTAGCCTTGCTCCGGACACCCTATCCCGATTGATCACTCTTCTCCCTTTGATTGAGCCCTTGAAGTTGAGAATATGCTCGACTTGCCGGTCCATTTCCTCTTGCATGCTCATGAGCATGATCATGTCCACTTCTTTGTCCGAATCCGAGAAATCGAAGAACTCATCTTGAATCATTTGATCAAGCTCCGTCGGTCCATACTCCTCGTCCGACGAACCATCGGAATCCATCGTTTTCCCTAACAAAATCACAAAAGATCCGGTCAGACAATGTGTCGAGCACATGAAGTGCAAGCCGGAGCCAGAGAGTTGCCGGACGAACTGCGGTGGTGTCCGGGCCGGCGACGATGTCCGAGGCGGCGACGACGGGACAGAGGACTGGTCTGCCGGAGCTGGCGGCGCACAGGCTACGAACGGCTGCGGAGCGGGCGCGACGGTGGAGCTGCAAGACGGACGGCGCGGAGGAGAAAGAAGAGAGGACAGAGCAAATGGATCCGGCAAGTTCTGGGGGTGGATTTGGTGCAATTTGGGGTGGAGTCGGGCTGTCGGGTCCGACGTGGCGGGCGTGCCCGGGCGCGTCCGAGCGCCCCCATATCCGCCCCATATTTGGGCTGGATATGAGGGGTGCTGGTCAGCCCGGGCGTTTGAGGCCCGTTTGAGGCGCCCGGCTGGGTCGAAAAATCGTGACCGAGCAGTGACCGGGCGACCCGCCCGGGCGTACGAGGCGGGCTTGAGGCGCCTGGCTGTAGATGCTATGAGATAGTGGGGATATTAAGAAACATCCGTTTCTTTTTTGCATCATTTGCGTGGAAGATATGGCGGCCCTGACCGTAGACTGAAGTAAAGGAAGCTGAGGTGGAATGTTGCATGTCTTAACGGCTGCAAACGAAATGCATGACGTTGTGGAAATTGGTGACGTGGCTCGATGCTGATGTGGACACCCTGCATATTTAGATAAATAGAGGTAGTGGGGATCACTCTCTTAAGTATATATATAGGATATGATATATGATATGATTTCTCGCTATCAATAGATCAATGTAGTCTTCTCACCAATACCAAAAAGTGCATCCTTCCTACATACTATTTTGTGCAAATAATGAGTTTCAAATTGCGACGAATCCGTACAAAATGGCACTCACTCGTCCTTTTCACACTTGTAAAAAACTCATCCGGGTGTTTCGGCATGCCAACAGTGATCACGTTTACTGACCGATAGAGACACGCCGACGAGGTGTTTGCCGAGGCTGAGCCCCATCGACGGGGGATGGGGCGGTCGACGGTTGAGATGCAAGCATGATAGGAGTAGGACATACCGAGAGGCGGTGCGGAGCGGTCGAGGTGGCTGCGCGGGCAACGATGAGCGTAGATCGGTCGATTTGGGGGTCGACGACGAAGAATCGACCGAATTAACCAGCGACAAGGAGCGCGGCGGGAGCTACGGGGTCGGCGGTGACGCGTGGTGGACGTTGAAGGCAAGTAGGGCGGCGTCGGAATGGATGCAGCGTGGGGTGGGTGGGTACAACCGAGGGGGTATTTTTACTCCATGGGTGAGCGGTCGAGTATATTTAGTAGTTAGAGGATAAATTTTACTCCTCTAGACATTATAAGGGATCGATTAGATGCAGTTTAGAGGAGGAAAAGTTTCCTCCCCTAACCCTAGGTGACTAGGGGCAAATTTTCCCTCCAGAGTTCATTGGCGAGCCCGTGGATTCGCCCCCCCTCTGCATGCCGTTCCGGCGGCCGGTGGCGGGGAGGAGAATTCCGGTGCCTCCGATTCGGTTAGTAGTTTAGGTTAGTTTTTTTTTTGTCCTTACAGATGCGGTGTTCGGGAGAATGGCGGCACTTCTTCTTCGAGTTTGTCTTCCGGGCTTCGATCCTCCTTGAGTTTGTCCGTTTGGACGAGTCGACGGAGCTCCACGTAGATTCCTGCCGTCTTCTTGGGACGGTGAGGTTAGAGTTTTTTGTCATGTGGCGAGATTTGGTGTCAGATGCTTCAGATTTATGCAAGGGTTCAACAGGGATGACTGTGACTTCAGGGCGTTGGTCCTTATGGACATGTGCATGAAGACCTGCCATCGACAAGGACAAGCCGGCTCCGACAGGGAACGGCGACATCGGCTCGTTCTGACGGCAATAGTGGTCGTTCGATGGTCCTGAAATCTCGATGTAATTTTATTATGTTTGAGATATTTGTACTCCCGATGAACTTTTATAATAAATGTGATTCTTTCTGGAAAAAAAATTAAAATTTTATTTCTCTAATTTTTTTAGGAATCGGTTAGAGATGCTACGGGATCCGGCTGAGAAAGCCAGAAAATAAAGAAGCGGAAAACCAGGGGAAACAGTGAAGGAAAGCAGTGGTCGCTGGTCACAGCAGTAATCGCTCCTATTTCCACATGACACGAAATGGGGGCAAAGCACCAGCGCGGCGGAAACTACCGCGGCACAGACTGCGCCATCACCACCAGTCCATCTCGCCCCCAGCCCAGAGGCTCCTCCACTCGCCTTTCCCCTCCCCTCCTCCGCCGCCTCCTCTTCCTCGGCGCAGCATCACCCCCTCGATCCCCCGCTCCCCCGGCCAGTTCGCTGTCTCCCGCCGCGATTCCGCTCGGTGGGACGGCCGATCCGGCCGGGCCCGATTCGTTGGGTGTGGGCACGTAGTTCGCTCGGATTTGCGGGGAGAATCGGCGGTCGGATCGTACGATGGGCAGGTTGGTGGCTTGTTTGCTTCAATTATTGCTAATTGTGCGTGTGATTTCGTGGTAGCCGTGTGGGGGCGCTTGTGCTTCCCGGAATTGCATGCGGTGCATGCGTGTCTCGCGGCTTCAGTTTGTGCTCCAGTTAGTGGAATGCGCGATCCGGTTCTAGGAGGTGCGAATTTAGGTCGTTTTCTGTGAGATTTTCCGCTGGTGGGATTAGTCTACTGTCTAGTTGATTGTAGAAGTGTTCTAGGTGATTGTATAAGTTAGGCCAACAGAAATAAAAATGGTAGAGAAGATGTGATACGTTTTACTGTTTGGAAGAGAAGGGCTAGAAGGATTTATTTGTTCAATGTGATGTTCATACTTCTGGACCGTGTAGTTAGTTCGATCACTAGAGGCAATGTTGCTCATGGCATATACGATACAGTAATGTAGTTTTTTTTTTAATATTTCCAGTGGTTTAATTTCTGGCATGCATCATTTTTTCTGTATGACAATTCATGAACAGGGCTTTCCAAGTTGAACTATTGGTCAATCTAGGGTGCTATCTTGCTGATAAGTGCTTGTTTACTCCTTTTTCTCACAGGGGTCTTCTACTGGATAGTGTGGTATTGTGCTGAAATCACCGTGGACTCTCTTCTGTGATTGTCTCTGATACTGATTGGCATATTGGGCCTCTTCTTCTTCACCAATGGGCATTGTGAAGGTTGCAAGTGGTGCGCCTATAGCGAAGATTGGTTACAGCCGTGAAAATGAGGACCTTACGCAAGAGGAGAGATTACTGCTTGAGAGCTTTCCTGGTCGTGAATCTGCTGATGACTGCGAACATGCGGAGGTCGATTGTGAGCTTGCAACGTCTGGAGGCCAGTTGTGCAATGTGCCTTATGGGCTTTATGATCTGCCTCAGTTAAAGGACATATTGTCTCTGGAGACGTGGAACTCATGTCTAACAGAAGACGATAGATTCCGTCTAGCAGCGTACCTCCCGGACATGGACCAACATGACTTGTTTACAACAATGACTGAGCTCTTCAGTGGCACTGCTATGTTCTTTGGGAGTCCACTTCGAGGGTTTTTTGACAGATTGAACGGTGGATTTTATTCTCCAGAAGTTTCTCGGGCAAGAGAATTACTGATGAACTTTCAGAGACGAAGGTATTATCATTTTCTGAAGTTGTACCATGATGGCATTGTTTGGAAGTTTGCATGCATGGACAAGCTGTGGAGAAGAAGTGTCGTGGATACTAGTCTCAAGGAGAAGATTCACATTTGGCACAACTGGATACAAGAGAAGCTTCTCACATTTGCAGATCCAAACAGTTCTCCTTTGAATGCAAGACTATCAAATATTGGCAAGGCTGAAACTGCCAGTTTTGCACCATTGAAGCGAGCTAAACTTATGGAAGGGACATCAAGTACCAATTGGTCAGTCAAATACAAGGAGACAGTCCATGGAGCAAAATCAGTGGAAATTAGCTCATCGAATAGTCACATTTTTCACCTTCGAGATGCGCCCGGTGAAAAATGTAGCAAACCACCAAAAGTCGTGCTTAAAACAAATGCCGACAGTGATTCCCTTGCTGATGGCAATGCAGGAATACATCATACACCAGGACTGATCCCACTCGCTCAGCTGGGAGTGCAGGTCTCCACCTTTTCTCCTTATGCTTTTTCACAGCATGTACACAATTTTTCTGTGAATTCATCTTATCCTTTATACATAAACACAAGGAGAAGTTCTTTAGGCAGTTCAAGCTCAAAAGCCTGGCAGTCGGAGGGTGCACTAGAAACTTACCCTATCTTGGTCAAAGGTCCATTTGGAGTCCAGCATGCTGTTTTAGAGGATCTCAAAACAGGCAACCATTCTGCAGCGTTGAGTGGGTATCAGTCAGCAGCTAAACCTATCACAGCATATTCAGATGAAGGAAACGACACAAGAGAATCCCTCCATGAGAAGAACCTTTTGAAGAACTTTGGTCGGCCAGGTGCCATGGTTCCTGAAAGTTCTCCTGGTCTGTATATGAGAACTGCCATTGGCCATGAGACGAACGGATTGATGAAAATGCCCAACCCAGGAAATGCTGACATTATTTCTGAGATGCTGACCCTTGGTGCAAGCACAAACCCACCTTATAACTTGCCGATGCAGTCTGAAATCATGCGCAAACAGCATCATGATGGACTGAAGACGAAGGCACCTCCTTTCATGAACTCTGCTACAAGAGTTGAAGGACATAGGTTCCCTTACACATACACAAGGAGGAAGCCACACAGGGGGGTCGACCTCGTGGATCCTGTTGAGACGCCGACCATGGTGGGTTCAGAGACAGCGAGTGGGCTGGCTAGCATGGCAAATGTAAAAGCGAAGGGCATCAAACTTTGAAGTTTGCAAGCAACAAACAAGGAGATCTGATTATAGAGATGGGGAGTTGGCTTAGCATCTAGCTAACATAGTAAATAAGGGTAATGTTTTGCTTTCTGATGCGAAATCGAATAGGCTGAAGCCTCCCTTTGTTATAGTATCATTCGGTTGCTCAATAGGACAAGCAGATAACAATCCTGTTAGATGAAATATGCAAAGATGTCGAGTCTCACACCTAATTATTTTCCAAGGAAACTTTGCTGCAATTATATACATTCTTATGGGCTTCATTTTTCTCTGTGATATCTATATATTTCTGATGTAGTATTATCTCTGTTCTCAACTTTCATTCCGTTCAGTCAATAGTCTCTACTATATGGTAGCCATTTGTTCCCCCTTGTGTGTTGTCGGCGTGTGTTGTTTCTGTTTTATCTCATCTCCCTTGTGCCCTTCTGGTTCACTTGAACCTATCTTGCGATGGGCTGCAAAGCCTTATAGGCAACTGAATACAAATTCAGGTGGGGAAAGCTCCTCCCGGGTGAAAATTCAAAAAAATATGTTAGCCATTTATTTGAAATGTAATGGTATTCAACTTGACGAAAAATGAAAAGTAGCAGCGTAGTTTCTACGTGACAGGCAAGGTAAATGTTGACAAGTGTGTTATACTTTACAACAACCTATGTATACTGAATTTTCACAGATTCGTCATTTGTCCGTTCACAATTCTAAATTTGAAATTTGAAATTCGTGTAATCTCTAGCATCAACCAAAGAGGACAATAAAGTATAAACAAGTTAGCCTATTAAGCCACCATCTTATATTACCTTATCAATGGATTAAGGCATGCCAAACAAAAACAGACACTGAAAATAGCAATCCAACTATGCAAGGTTAACTTGAATAAAATCATATTATACTTTGAATTCTTTTTATTGTGTTAGATCCAAGAGGAAGAGGAAGGAATAACGAAGAACAATAGGCATGGGAGGCATCGGGAAAGCTCAAACAAAAGCCTCTTCCAGTGTTTGGACTAGGAACTGAGGTCTTCAGCCTCTTAGGCCCTCTTTTCTTCCTCTTCCTGTCTCTTAGTGGACATCTCTTATAACCTCAATATATGCACATATATTTTAGTTCTTCTATTAAAGTGATTCAGCAAACAAAAAGAAGAGGAAGGAGCACACAAGAACGATAGGAATGAGAGGCATCGGGAAATACCAAACTGGATTTCCACGTAAACACAAAAGGTGGAGAACCAAGCAAACCAAAAAGGGAAGAGGAATGGGGGCTTGGAAACAATAGGAATGGGAGGCATCGGGAAACACCAAATCAAGTTCTCACCTCCAGCACTAAAGGTGAAAACAAAGCAAGTTAGGTTTTCCTCCATGTTCCCATTCCCACGGCTCTTATGCCCTCTTTTGTTCGTCTTCCCAGCTCGCCTTTGAGATCTCATGCTATCACATGTCTATGGTTTCTGCATCAATGATATTGCATAAGCCAAAAGGAAGAGGAAGGAGTGCGCAAGAACGGTAGGAATGAGAGGCATCAGGAAAGCACCCAAGCAAAATATTTGCACCTCCAATAATAGAGGTGGAAACAAACAATCGAGGTTTTCCTCCATGTTCCCATCCCCAGTGCTCTTACGATCTCCCTTTCTTCCTCTTCTCACCTTACTCTCAATGCCCACAAATCCAAAAGGAAAATTTCTCAAATAACACATTTGAATTGTTGGGCAAAGCGTTCTAGCTTTGAGGTATAAATAATGGTCAGTGCACTATATGGAGAACCTTAGGGCAGTAAGGAATGATACGCACAGTGCATGGGGGCATCCTTGTACTATCAATGACAGTGGGGCCACATAAACACCAAGCCTTGTCCAATTGTCCTGTACTATTAATTGGGAACACATGCATGAAGATCTCTTCTACCTACCCTATTACCCATATTTGAAACTGGTACATAATATCTGTATGGGGCCATGCTGGGCCATGCATTTATAAAGTATCAATATATGTAGCAATAAGAAGTTATGACTTAAAAATAATATGAAATTGGACAAACTAACCCTCTAATTAAATTGAAAAAATTGCAGAACAATGGGGAAAGAAGATGGAAGTGCCAATTTATTGATACACAACACACTTCAAACATGAGTTGGACTATTGGAGATGAAAAAAATGTGATTAGCCCATGATTCTAAAAATCTCATATCAGCAAAACCAAGATGTATATCGGCCATTATCTTGAGAGAGAAAATGTGTATAGGCCTATTGTTCTGTAAGTAATTTAGTATTCAAATCTTGAAGGATGTACACAATTATGTACATGGAAGGACATAATATGGGAAAAGATATCTCCAAGGAAACAATCACCGACAACCTGTAGGAGGAAAATACATATATGTATACCGATCATATATTAACTTTAACCTCATTGTACTCATGGTTCAACATGGATCCCCTAGGCAACTCGCTGAACCACCTATTATTTTTGGGAGCAGTTTTAGACACAAGGAAGAACAAGGCCTTGAAAAGATTTCACAATTACAACCTTGTAGCTCAGCCATCATCCCTCGAAGGATCAATCCACCCACGTTCAAGAGTGGAGGAAAGTAGCCTTATACCGCACGTCTAAACAATGAAGAAAAACACATTGTTTTATTATCAAGTGTACATATGCCATTAGAATTTTGAATTTTTGAAGGTGCGGATAAATCTTGTCGCAGTCATTTCTTGCTAGCCTGTGTACCTGTCCATTAGTTTGCTATGCGCACGTGTGAAGTCTCTAGGAACAATTTGTTCGATCCAGATCATTTTACAGGGTGTATGCTACTTGTTGCTAACAAAATTTGCAATGCATGTACAATTATACGTTTTGTGAGCTAATTACCTCCTTTCTCACTCTTATTTCTACTAAGACTCTTCTCTACTATGGTCAGAAGTGGTGTGTCATTGAACTGATTTATGTCTACAACATGAGTTCAACATAAGGGAACTTGTGAACAGTTTGTACTATTCTATGTGTTAAAGTTGTCTATCTCGTGTTGATATGTTTGAAAGTGTGTTTGTTTTTGTGTCGTCTCACACAAAAAGAAGATGAAGGAGCACTAAAGAAAAATAGGAGTGGAAGGCATAAGGAAAACTCAAAAGAAGCATTTTATAATGTTAGACTAAGAACTAAGGTCCTTAGCCTTCCATCATGTTTTCATGCACACCGCTTTTAGGCCCTCTTTTCTTCCTCATCAAGTCTCGCAGTGGATATCTTGTATCACCTGAATATATCACATATATTTTGTTTTTCCCAAATGATAAGTGCCACATGTGTGGCACGAAGCACTCCGGCCCTGACATTTTTTTACAACTAAAGTTGCCATCCAAAAAGAAAGTTGACATGCTTGACAACTAAAGTTGCCATCCTCGCGTCACTAAACTTGCCATAAAAACGTTCGGAGTTGCCATGTGTTCGTGCCACACGTGTGGCACTTATCAGGGTCCTTGTTTTTTTGCTAAAGCTATTTAGCAAATAAAAAGGAAGAGGAAGGAGTGCATGAGAACAATAGGAATGAGAGGCATCGGGAAATACCAAATTGGATTTCCACCTCAACATAAGAGGTGGAGAAGCGATAAGTTAGGCTTTCCTCTATGTTCTCATTCCCACTGCTCTGATGCCCTCTCTATCTTACTCTTCCTAGCTCGCATTTGACTCACATTAAATATGTGCACACATATATCTGGTTTCTAAGCTAAAGCAAGCAAAAAATGGAAGAGGAAGGAGTGCTTGAGAACAATAGGGATGGGAGGCATCAGGAAACACAAAATTGAGTTCTCACCTCCAACACTAGAGGTGAAAACAAAGCAAGTTAGGCTTTCCTCCATGTTCCCATTCCCATTGCTCTTATGATCCCTTTTCTTCCTCTTCTTGGCTCGTCTTTGAGGTCTCATATTATCTAAATATGTGGACACATGTCTATGGTTTCTGCATAAAATATATTGCATAAGCAAAAAGGAAGAGGGAGGAGTGCACACGAAAGGTAGGAATGGGAGGCATCAGGAAATCACCCAAGTAAAATATTTGCACCTCTAACAATAGAGGTGGAAACAAACAAGCGGGGTTTTCCTCCATATTCCCATTCCCGGTGCTCTTACGCTCTCTCTTTCTTCCTCTTCCCATCTTACTCTCAATGCGTACAATCCAAAGAAATAAAATTTCTTAAATAACACGCTTGAGTTGTCGGGCAAAGCGTTCGAGCTTTGAGGTATAAATAATGGATAGTACACTATATGGAGAACCTTAGGGCAATTAGCAATGAAGACACACAGTGCATGCGGCACCATTGTACATGTGGCACCCCGGCTCAGAGGGACCGGAATGCCCCGTATTCCAGCCCAGAGATCAAGTCTTCTGGAATACGACACTGCTTGTCATAGAATAAATCAGCTCTCATTACAAAAGATAAGGGTACAGGGGTCTGCTATTACAAAGATTACAATGACACGGCGACACTACGCCTGCTAAGGTAGCTCTATGCTAGCAGTGGAACAACTCTAAGCAGCGGAATAACTTCTAGCAGCGGAACAACGACGACGGTGATGAACTCCACTCCGCAGGGACTCTGGCTGGGACACGGTCTAGCTCGCACGATCGGAATCCTCAACAAGCAAGAAATCACGGCATCACCTGCAATCTGGCATGACACGCCAGGTGAGTACTTTGAATGTACTCACAAGCTCACAACAACCAAAAGCATCAAGGCAAAACAATAACACAACATTAACAAGTTAACTTATTAACAACTACTATGATGTGGAAGTAAAAATTAATCAAGATATGGTACTCACATGAACCATCTCACTCTTGGCTATCCGGCCAAGCAATATATCATCTCGATCACCTTGTGATCAATACATCCTCGTGATCACCTCACAAACTGAATGATCATCCTCAAGATCATCCTAACATCATCATTGACACCCTGCCAAACTGTTACTGCTCACATAAATATAAGTCATTAAAATAAGTCATTCCGTCATCGTGAGTGTTGATCGAACGGTGTGACCTACAACGAACTGTGTCCATAACCGAGGACGTGGCTATCGATAGATTATACACTCTGCAGAGGTTAGTACACTGTACCCACACCACGGAACTCATGGCCTCGTGCTCCCATTCGGGTGGACCAATGACATTCCGACAAAACCAATCTATTGCATGACACTCTCCCGGCCACTCCGACAAACTCCCCTTTGGGCTATGTCATGGGTGGCCCCGATGTCAACTCGTGACATCCTGCCACCTCATGGTGAAACAAAACAACTCGTCCCAAACGGGGACACCCGGGTACAACACAACTTGGGCACACAAGGTTATAGCCACCTGCCGGGCCAGGGCAGCGCGCACACATAGCCTTCCCTAGTTGGAGGCACCGGCGAGAGGCATGACAATAGACCGAATTAGGGCCTCCCCATCCAGACAAGTGTGGCTGCACTGGCGAGCTCAATTCGGTGGCACCTGATCAACGAAATGACGGAATTTGCCCCCAAGATATATCTGTGATAACTGTTACTCCAATACCATATATCAACCTGTAATCCAGGTTATAACAATATCCATCCAATAATCCAAAGAATAATATATCCAAATTATTATTATTAACTCCACAGGTAAAATATCAAATATGATCATGATGAATCCATAGCAAACGATCCTACTAATCCAAAAACAATATCAAGATTGTTAACCATAGATCAATATGATAGCATCAAATCCAATAATACTCCAATGCTTAATATCCAATATGATTATGATTAAATAATAATAATTATTCCTAGTAATCCAATGGCAACATGTCAACCTCAAACTTGCAAAGCATTAAACTTAAAGAATCCAAGCATCATCATGGCAGTAGCAAAATCACATATTATCCCAAAATAATGCATGAATAAATCCTTTCTAAATAAAGAAATATTAAGCAAATTTATTCAAATAAACCATGACATTGCATTGCAATCATGCAAATGGAGGGTGTGGCTTGCCTTGCTCCAAGGGAATGAGGAAAGTACTCGTGGTCTTCACCCAGTACGCAAACACTCTAGAAAAATATATTATTAAAAGCATTTGTAAAATGCACATAAAGTAAATTCCCCTGTCCAGAAATTCTAGACAGAGGAGAAAAATACCAAACTCCACCAGAAAATAAAGGAGAACAAAAGAAAAATAATGCAAAAAGAATCAGTTCATTTAGACTTGTAGTTTAGGAGATATTCCTGGTCAAAGTTGTGGTCAAATCTGGATTTAAAATGAATTTCTAGAAATTCCAGAGGGGCTGACGTCGAAGGCGTATTCCTGGAATACGCTTTCACTTGAAAACGGTCCGGAGGGCGCCTGAGTGGCTGACTGGTGGGGCCGGCTTGCAGGTTTTAAAGAGAGAGAGAGGGAAGCAGAGGACCGCGGCTCACCGGCGATGGAACGGCGGCGAGGAGGCCATGGCGATGCTGGGCGACGGCGGGGATGGATCGGGCGGACTGAGGCGGAGCTGCTCGTACCCGTGGCTCCCCGAGAGACGGCCGGACGGCGTCGGCGTCTTCGTCTCCGGCGGCTGCAAGCTTCGGGTGCCGGCGAGGTCGATGATTCCGGCGACCATTGGCTCGGGATTGAGGCTAGGGAGGGTCGTAGGGCTTCCAGGAGCTCGATGGTGGTACTGGAACGGGAGGAGGGGCACTGGAGGGGGCTGGCCGAGGTGGAGGCCGAGCGGTGGAGCTCCGATCGGAGAGTAAGAAGATGAGCCCCTGGGCTCGGTTGGGTGGCGCCGGGCGACGATTGAGAGAGGGAGAGGTTGAGTGGTGAGTGGAGTTGCGGACGGGGATGGCTTCAATAGCCAGGGCAAAGATGCCCAAGCCGGAAGCCGCCATGGGCGAGGGGGAGATGCTCCTGGCGAGGGTGAGGCATGCGCGGGCGGTTGAGGCGACGGGAGAGGGAGAGTGGGGGTGCAGTGATGCAGAGGGGCGACGCTAAGGACGCGAGGCAAGGCGACGCGGGAACAGAGGCGGTCGGCCACCGAAGCGACACTGTGCGCGCGCGTGCGGCGATGGCAGGGGCCGCCGTGGCGCGAGGAGAGGGAAGAATTAGGGGGAGCGGGGGCCAGATGGCCAGGTGGACGACGGAGAGGGAGGACGGCACCACCGGACGCGCGAACGTGGCCGAGATGGCGAAGCCCGACGCTAGGCGACGCGCAGAGCGCGTCCACAGCATGCAGAGCATGCGCACAGGCGTGCCCGCAGCGCGGTCACCGCGTGGCAAGGAGAGGAGAAGCCACGAGGGCCTGGGAAAAGTTGTCCAACGTTTAGTCCTTTCATCCAGTGACCCCTTTGCAGCTTTTGTTCGATTAAAGGGTCTCTGCTATGAAGTGTACATCAACTGAACATTGCCACAGCAGGATTAGACTGGATGTTGTGGTCAAGGGAGTTGATGAATGAGATAAACAAGGTGTCACAGAGGTTTTGGGTAGGAAGGACTACCATCGTGTGAAATATGAAGCCATTTGGACAAGATATGTGGGTAGTTGCTTCACAACTGCAAATCTGGTCCAGAAACTAGATTAGGAAGTTGCACGTGTTGGATTGGTCTGAAACTTGGTGGAGGATAATGATTTTGTCATATGAAGATACTGGCAAAATTCCATACCATTTGAATAACTATAAATGGTACTTCCTTCACAATGATTCATACTAGACAGAAACTTGGGGGAATTTTGTGGAGAAAATGGCTTGGCAAACTGATGTGAATCTTGGCATGCTCAAAGGATATAGGAATATTTAGGTCCTGGATTAATTTCAGAATTTATGAAGCAATAAAAAAATATAGTTGCTTTACAAACTGAAATTATGACCAGAAACAAAGACTGGATGGTGTGCTCACATAGATTGTTGGATGGAGATGAAATTTGGTGGAGAGTAATGATTTGATCATATGGATGATCTGCCAAGATTTCAACTCATTTAGATTAGCCTAGCTAGTACTTCCTTCACAAAGCTTCTCTTTGGACAGAAACTTTGGAAATTTGCTGAGGAAGATTCACTAGGCAAATGAAGCTGAATTTTGGCATGAGGCAATTATTTGGATAGAAAAGAGTGGCCAAAATTTTTGAAGACAAACAAGAAAAGATAAATAGCACTTCCTTCACAAAGTGTCATTCTGAACAGAATGGAAAATGAATATTTCTGAATTATTTTTGAACTAGGCAAGGAAGAGTTTGGACATATTTGGGGAATATATGATCTAATGAATTTATGAGGATAATTTGGGAATTTTGTGGAAGACAAAAATATAGGTTGCTTCACAACCTAGGTCAGACAGGGTTATTCCTTTAATAGAAAAAGGAATATTCCCAAGAAAAGAATTTGGGGTTGGGCTAGAATAGAAATACCATGATCTTGGGAAAGATTCAAGGATGATGCACCACTTGCGAGAAGAAGAAATGATGATCTCCCAGGTTTCAAGTCCACAGAACTGCTCCAAAAAGAAAACCAGAGCAAAAACCAAAGAAAACCAAAAGAAAAAGAAAGGGCCAAAAATCGGGGTGTTACAAACCTTCCCCCCTTAGAAAAATCTCGTCCTCGAGATTTGGTTGCTCAGGGTACTAGTATGGCTTAAGGAAACCGTTTCCAACTCGGGTATCCTTTTCCTTTGTATGTTGTTTCCCCTGTGAAATTTTATATGATCTGGTTACCTTGCTCGGGGGTGGTTTACTTCACCTTACCCACATTTTCAACGGGTCTTTCCACATAGGTCAAACCTTATGCTGACTTTGATGGGTTCACGTCCGCCGGTAATATCCTGAGAATAAATTTCCTGTGGACACGAAACCTTTTTATTTCTTCCATCGGTTTGCTCAAATAGATGTGTGTCTTCCGGGTTCAAACAATGCTGAGAACCATAGTTGTTCTCTTAACGTGATCTGATTGCCCGTAGGTGATACCGAAGCATCTAAATTTGTTTCTTTGTCTTGAGCTTGCAATCTGTACCAAAGATTTGACTGCTACTTGTAGCTTGCGTTGGTATTATCCCCGAAGAGGAAGGGATGATGCAGCACAGTAGAGATAAGTATTTCCCTCAGTTATGAAACCAAGGTTATCGAACCAGTAGGAGAATCACGCAACACCTCGTTAGCAGCACCTACACACAAACAACAAATCCTTGCACCCAACGCAAACGAGGGGTTGTCAATCCCTCGGCAGTTAATTGCAAGATTAAATTGTATGTGATAGATAGATAGATTGAAACAAAAATACAAAATAAAATAAATAAAAGAAAATGGCAGCAATATTTTTAGGGTTTTAGTAATATGATTTAGATAGACCCGGGGGCCATAGGTTTCACTAGAGGCTTCTCTCAAGAAAATAGCATATGGTGGGTAGACAAATTACTGTTGGGCAATTGATAGAAAAGCAAATAATCATGACGATATCCAAGTGAATGATCATGTATATAGGCATCACGTCCAAAATAAGTAGACCGACTCCTGCCTGCATTTACTACTATTACTCCACACATCGACCGCTATCCAGCATGCATCTAGTGTATTAAGTCCATAAGAACGGAGTAATGCCTTAAGAACGATGACATGATGTAGACAAGATAAACTCACGTATGAATAAACCCCATCTTTTTACCCTTAGTAGCAACGATACATACGTGTCATGTCCCTTTCTGTCACTGGGATTGAGCACCGCAAGATCGAACCCACTACAAAGTACCTCTTCCCATGGCAAGATAAATCAATCTAGTTGGCCAAACCAAATCAATAGATCGAAGAAGAAATACGAGGCTATAATAATCATGCATAAAAGAGTGCAGCAAAGACTCAAATAATTTCATGGATAATCTGATCATAAACTCACAATTCATCGGATCCCAACAAACACACCGCAAAAAGTGATTACATCGGATACAACTCCAAGAACATCGAGGAGAACATTGTATTGAAGATCAAAAAGAGAGAAGAAGCCATCTAGCTACTGCCTATGGACCCGAAGGTCTGTGGTAAACTACTCACGCATCATCGGAAGGGCAGCAAGGTTGATGTAGAACCCCTCTGTGATCGATTCCCCCTCCGGCGGAGTACCGGGGAAGGCCTCCAGATGGGATCTCTCTGGAACAGAAACTTGCGGCGGCGTAAAAAGTATTTCGTGGACTCCCCTGAGGGTTTCTGATTTTTTCTGAATTTATAGTGGAAGAATTAGGTCAAACGGAGCTGGGTGGGCCCCACGAGGTACCAGGGCGCGCCACCCCCCCTGGGGCGCGCCCTGGTGCCTCGTGGCCCACTCCTTCATCTTCTGGCCCTCTCCCGAAGCTTCTAGTGTTTATCTTGTCCAATAAAAAATCTCCAAAAAGTTTCATGGCATTTGGACCTCGTTTGGTATTGATTTTCTGTAAAACAAAAACAGGGCAGAAAACAGCAACTGGCACTGGGCAGTAGGTTAATAGGTTAGTCTCCAAAAATGATATATAATTGCTGTAAATGATTATAAAAACATCCAAGATTGATAATATAACAACATGGAACAATAAAATATTATATATACGTTGGAGACGTATCAGCATCCCCAAGCTTAATTCCTGCTCGTCCTCGAGTAGGTAAATGATAAAAACAGATTTTTTGATGTGGAATGTTGCCTATCATATTCATCACATATTATTTTCTTTTGTAGCATGGACATTGGACTTGAATGATTCAAAGCAATAGTCTATAATTTGACATGAACATATAAATACTCAAGCATGCTAACAAGCAACCATGTCTTTCAAAATATCAACG
The DNA here is from genome assembly GCA_039707655.1 of Elymus sibiricus. Lineage (NCBI taxonomy): Eukaryota > Viridiplantae > Streptophyta > Magnoliopsida > Poales > Poaceae > Elymus > Elymus sibiricus. Next base: position 190,659,503 of record CM077676.1, on the reverse strand, counting down.
CTAAAGAAAGTTATCCCTAGCCCATTATGCTCAATCATTGATCCATTCATGAAACACACTCAAATATTAGCTACATCCAATGCAGAAGTATGACAATAGTGCTCTCTAGTTGGTGCTTTTGTAAGAGAAGATGGAGACTCAAAAAATAAAAATTGCATAAAAGTAAATAGATAGGCCCTTCACAGAGGGAAGCAGAGATTTGTCAAATGTGCCAGAGCTCAAAGCTGAAATTAAAGAGATAAAAATATTTTGAGAGGCATGCTTTTCCTGTCAACGAAAATGACCGAGAATTCCCAATATTTTCCATGCTGAACACATCATAGGTGGTTCCCAAACAGAAAGTAAAGTTTATTTCCTTTCCACCATTCTTTCACAAGCCATGGCTAGCCGTATCCACGGGTGCCCTCCATACCAACACTTTCCAAGGAATTTTGTTGTTATTAATTTGATTTCATGTGGGACTGGGCATCCCTATTACCAACCATTCTCTCGTGCAATGATAAGTGAATAAACACTCATCGTGAGAATAACACACCTAGCATGGAAAATAATGGCCACCCCCTGCCGCTTCATGAGCGGTACGGGCACACAAAACGGAAAAATTATTTTGAAAATTAGAGTTGGCACACGCAAATTTACTTGGAACGGCATTGAAATACTGCATATAGGTAGATATAGTGGACTCATTTGGCACAACTTGGGTTTAAGGAGTTTGGATGCACAAGCAGTATTTCCGCTTAGTACAAATGAAGGCTAGCAAAAGATTGAGAAGCAACCAACCAAAAAATGAAAACGGTCATAAACATGCATTGAACACAACTAACACCGAATAATGCACCATAAGTAGGATATAATTTCATTGCATAACTATTGACTTAACGTGCATGCATAGGGAATCACAAACCTTAACACTAATATTTTTACTAAATCACAATTACTCACTAACATGACTCACATATTATCATTTCCATATCGCAAAACTATTGCAAGGAATCACACTTATCATATCCAATGATCTATATGAAAGTTTTTATTTATATCCCTCTTGAATATTCATCACTTTGGGACCAACTTCATATCTTGTGCAAATTACCGTTACTATCATCAACTCTCAAAAAGATTTAAATGAAGCATGAGAGTGCAAATATTTTTTCAAAATTTCAATCTTATCAATTCTCAAAATAATATAAGTGAAGCATGAGAATTCATTTCTTCAAAATTTTAATCAACTCTCAAAATAATATAAGTGAAGCATGAGAGTTTATTTCTTCAAAATATAGCCACCACCGTGCTCAAAAAGATTTAAGTGAAGCACTAGAGCAACTGCCTAGCTCAAAAAAATTTAAGTGAAGCACATAGAGTATTCTAACAAATGATGATAAACGTGTGGCTCTCTCAAGATATGTGTGTTCAGCAAAGATGATTGTGACAAACTAAAAAGCAAACAAAGCAAAGACTCATATAATACAAGACGCTCCAAGGAAAACTCATATCATGTGACGAATAAAAATATAGCTCCAAGTAAAATTACCGATGGTTGGTAGAAGAAAGAGGGGATGCCTTCCGGGGCATCCCCATGCTTAGACGCATGGGTCTTCCTTGAATATTACCTTGGGGTGCCTCGGGCATCCCCAAGCTTAGGCTTGTGCTCCTCCTTATTCCTTCATCCATCATGATCTCACCCAAAACTTGAAAACTTCAATCACACAAAACTCAACAAAACCTTCGTGAGATCCGTTAGTATAACAAAATAAATCACTACTTTAAGTACTGTTGCAAACCCATTCATATTTTATTTTTGCATTACACCTACTGTACTCTAACTTCACCATGGCTTATACCCCCCGATACAATCCATAGATTCATCAAAACAAGCAAGTAGTGCATCAAAAACAGAATCTGCCAAAAACAGAACAGTCTGTAGCAATCTATTTGAAAGCCATACTTATGTAACTTAAAAAATTCTGAAAAATTAAAAAAACGTGGGAAATTCATATACCAATACTTTGTAAAAATTTCAGATTTTTTTGACGCTCCAGTACAGAAGCAAAATTCGGGCACTGGACGCAAAACTTTCTGTTTTCCAAACAGCATCAATTATATTATCTTCCAAATCATCCTAAAGGCTTTACTTGGCACAAACACTAATTAAAAACACAAAAACACAATCATACCAGTAGCATTACAGTGAAAACACACAAGAACTTATTTTATTCATTGGGTTGTCTCCCAACAAGCTCTTTCTTTATAGCCATTAAGATAGGCGTGAGATTTCAATGATGCTCACATGAAAGATAATAATTGAAACACAAAGAGAGCATCTTGTAGCATGTGAAAAACATATTTAAGTCTAACATACTTCCTATGCATAGGAATTTTATATGCAAACAAATTATCAAGACGAGAAATATCTAGCATATGCAAAGGAGAGGAGTAAAACATTGACAATCTCAACATAACGAGAGGTAATTTAGTAACATGAAAATTTCTACAAACATATTTTCCTCTCTCATAATAATTACATGTAGGATCATAATCAAATTCAACAATATAGCTATCATATAAAATTTTCTCTCCATGATCCACATGCATAAAATTCTTATAGTCTTCCACAATAGTGGGATTATTATTACCTAAAGTTGATGCTCTTCCAAACCCACTTTCAAAATTATTGCAAACATTATTATCAATAACATATTCATCATGAGGTTTAAATAAATTTTCAATATCATAAGAAGCATTATCACACCAATCATGATCATTGCAATAAGTAGTGGACATAACAAAATCATCATCCCCAAGCTTGTAGTTTTGCATATTATTAGCACAATTCACATTAATAGAATTTATAGTAACATCATTGCAATCATGCTTTTCAATCAAGGAGCTATCTTGAATCACTTTATAAATTTCTTCTTTTAGCACTTCATCACAATTTTCAGATTCATGATTTTCAAGCAAAACTTCATAGAGAAAATCAAGAGCACTCAAATCACTAGCAATTGGTTCATTATAATTGGATCTTTTGAAAAGATTAGCAAGTGGATGAGTATCCATATCAATAGATTTTTAGCAAGCGAAGATGTAAGCAAATAGAAGACACATGGCACACAAGCAAAGATAGCAAATGAACAAAAAGGCAAACAGAAAATATTTTTGTATTTTTGTAAAAATGTTTTAGAAGTGGGGGAGATGAAAACGAGAGGCAAATGGCAAATAAAGTAAATGCAAGGAGATGAGAGTTTGCGCAAAGGTACTTGATAGATGTTGATGATGTCTCCCCGGCAACGGCGCCAAAAATTGGCAAGTTGACGGGAGACTGTGTTGACGTGACTTCTCCCCGGCAACGGCACCAGAAATTCTTCCTGCTACTTGTAGGTTGCGTTGGTATTATCCCCGAAGAGGAAGGGATGATGCGGCACAATAGAGATAAGTATTTCCCTTAGTTATGAAACCAAGGTTAGCGAACCAGTAGGAGAATCACGCAACACCTCGTTAGCAGCACCTGCACACAAACAACAAATCCTTGCACCCAACGCAAACGAGGGGTTGTCAATCCCTCGGCGGTTAATTGCAAGATTAAATTGTATGTGATAGATAGATAGATTGAAACAAAAATACAAAATAAAATAAATAAAAGAAAATGGCAGCAATATTTTTAGGGTTTTAGTAATATGATTTAGATAGACCCGGGGGCCATAGGTTTCACTAGAGGCTTCTCTCAAGAAAATAGCATACGCTGGGTAGACAAATTACTGTTGGGCAATTGATAGAAAAGCAAATAATCATGACGATATCCCAGGCAATGATCATGTATATAGGCATCATGTCCAAAATAAGTAGACCGACTCCTGCCTGCATTTACTACTATTACTCCACACATCGACCGCTATCCAGCTTGCATCTAGTGTATTAAGTCCATAAGAACGGAGTAATGCCTTAAGAACGATGACATGATGTAGACAAGATAAACTCACGTATGAATAAACCCCATCTTTTTACCCTTAGTAGCAACGATACATATGTGTCATGTCCCTTTCTGTCACTGGGATTGAGCACCGCAAGATCGAACCCACTACAAAGCACCTCTTCCCATGGCAAGATAAATCAATCTAGTTGGCCAAACCAAATCAATAGATCAGAGAAGAAATACGAGGCTATAATAATCATGCATAAAAGAGTGCATCAAAGACTCAAATAATTTCATGGATAATCTGATCATAAACTCACAATTCATCGGATCCCAACAAACACACCGCAAAAAGTGATTACATCGGATACAACTCCAAGAACATCGAGGAGAACATTGTATTGAAGATCAAAAAGAGAGAAGAAGCCATCTAGATACTGCCTATGGACCCGAAGGTCTGTGGTAAACTAATCACGCATCATCGGAAGGGCAGCAAGGTTGATGTAGAACCCCTCCATGATCGATTCCCCCTCCGGCGGAGTACCGGAGAAGGCCTCCAGATGGGTTCTCTCTGGAACAGAAACTTGCGGCGGCGGAAAAAGTATTTCGTGGACTCCCCTGAGGGTTTCTGATTTTTTCTGAATTTATAGTGGAAGAATTAGGTCAAACGGAGTTGGGTGGGCCCCACGAGGTACCAGGGCGCGCCACTCCCCCTGGGGCGCGCCCTGCTGCCTCGTGGCCCACTCCTTCTTCTTATGGCCCTCTCCCGAAGCTTCTAGTGTTTATCTTGTCCAATAAAAAATTTCCAAAAAGTTTCGTGGCATTTGGACTTCGTTTGGTATTGATTTTCTGTAAAACAAAAAGAGGGCAGAAAACAGCAACTGGCACTGGGCACTAGGTTAATAGGTTAGTCTCCAAAAATGATATATAATTGCTGTAAATTATTATAAAAACATCCAACATTGATAATATAACAGCATGGAACAATCAAAAATTATAGATACATTGGAGACGTATCATTGACTGTCTCCTGTTGTGAGCAGTATAAAGGGGTACGGCCTTATAGTTGTAACATGCCTCAAACCGTAGCATCTTGAGACTAGACTGACAGTTGTTCTGGCGGGAAGATACTTTTCATGGCTGAATTTTCGTGCACTTATTTCCACAAGTGAGAACACATTATCTAGGCTGGTTGTTCGGCTTTTGGCTTACCCATGCTGTCCGTACATCCACCTGTGGTAATAGGCTGTGAGATGCTTTAACACAGTCGCTGAAGTCAAACTGCTGAGGTGGCAAAGGAATCTTGGATCTGACAGGATAGACTCAGATATTCCACACTGACCATTCTGAGCATGTACAGTTGGTCAAATGGGCTAGCTGGACATGAGGCCCTTATGGAATAAGGTAGGCCTCTGAGTGTCTGTCCATGTTGGTCCATATGGAATCATGGTCTCAAGCTGACTTGGGTACTTGGACCATGACGGTCGGGCAAGAATCTTCATACCTTTGTTGCCAGCTTTACTCCTTGATTATCATGATTTTCTTTGTCGGGATCCCTTACTGAAATAGCTTGGCCACATATGTCCTTGATCCTTCTTGCGACCATAGATGTTGGTGTAATAATCCAGTGTCATACCTTGTTCTTGTTCCCGATATGGCCCCTCATACATGTGACATGTACACTGGGCATATAGTTGTACAGAGCTCGTTGTTTTGGCTGACCATAGTGACACGGGTGAATGAGGTCACTTTGTCGAGTGCGGGAAAACTGACTTTGGTAGCCACTGTCAAGACTGTTGTTCCAAGATTGTCTGTTTCACAACTTGTTGATTCTTGCATCACCTGAGATGTATATCTGCTTATCTTCCTTTGGCATAACTCATGGGGTTGTTTGATTCTTAACTTCCTTCAGTAGATCCGTTTGAACATAATTGCATCCTCGTAAGAGTGACTTGCATGACCTGGGCTGCATGCTCACCATATATATGGAAATATATGTAGCCGAACACTCGCTTCTTGAGGCAGGCAGGGGTCTTGACTGATTTGTGCTTCTGACAATTTTTTTTTGCGAATCTAATTCTTGAGTTGCACTGTCATATACTGCCAACTCACTGTGTAATATCTTGTAGCAATACTGATGACGGTGTGTAGTGCCGTACTGAAGAAGGTTGGGTATCTTATGTTGGAAGCGATCCGAGTAGCTTGCTGAAGAAGACTGGACATCTTACGCTCAAAGCTTTTGCCTTGGTAGTGTGCTGGAGAAGGCTGGGTTCTGTACCTGAGAAGCTTCTCCTCTGGTTGCGTATTGAGGAAGATTCATTTCCTTATGCCGGAAGCTTTTACCGAGGTATCTTGCTGTGGAAGACTGGGTATCTTGGGCAGGAAGCTGTCCATATGCCGTACAGAGGAAGATTAAGGAGCCTTGCATCATAAGCTTCTTCCGATAGCGTGTGGATAATGACTGAGTTTCTTATACCCGAAGCTTCATACTGTGATCTGCAGACTAAATGCTATGTACATATCCATAATATTTTTGCTTTTGGTTACGTGTATGAGAACAATTGCCTGAGTGTCTTCCTCGCTGAATATTGAACACATAGCACATTCTGGCTTCCTTCCGAAGTATAACAGATTCCAAGTTTCATTCATAGCTGACTCGAAACTTTATATATGATCCATACCTATGACGGAAAATATATCGTTGACCTTGCACCTGACTTGTCTTCCTGCTGGTTTGATCAGTACTGCTTTAAAAGTTGCACAACTGATGTAGACTTGATGCTGATAATAAATCCAGGCTACCATTTATATTCCCAATACAATGCAGTCAACTGAGAATGCCATACTGTTTAGATGAGCTTCCAAATAATTGAGATCCCCATTGCTTCTTCGGGTCCGGTGTCAGTGGATGAGCAACTTTCATAAGGGGAAATAAGGTAACACCGAAGGCCCAAGAGAAGCAAAAGAAACAACTCAACCAAACAAAGGCACACAACAGACACACAAGCATCATCACATATGACTGCTATTCACAACAATATGCATGCCTACTTAAGCACACAAATCTCGCGGGAACTCCGGTACTACGATCTAACATGCGGTGACGGTGTGCACGAAGATGAATCAATGTGTGGAAGGGTCGGTGTAAACATAGTTACACCAAGTGCTGGCTTAGCAAGGTAGCATCCTTGACTAGCCTGGAGGTGAGGACGTACTCAGTGATCATGTAGCAGGACACGAATGTCATGGCTATATCATCATCAAGTGGACGGAAGGGACCCGTACTCGTCCACGGAATAGGTGAGAGGATAGGATAGCGGTGGAAAGCTGGGTCTGCTGGCATTGCCCTTTCCTGATAACGAAGATCAGTAAGGGTTGCGAAAGCGACAAGATGAAAGGCACGATCCAGGATAGAAGCATGTCTACCACCGAAATGATAGGTGTTGCTGAACAAATGATACTGGCGTGATACCTGGGCACCATTCCTGCAAACGATGCCAGGAACACTTGGTGCCATAGCATCACTCTGCTGGGACAGAGGTGACGCTCAACACCGACGAGCAAGTAAAAAGGACACTGGAGGGATGCAGGGGCTGGATCGTAGTGAATCGAAACCGATGCCAGCTACACTCACTAGATAAAATCGTTAGTGACGAAATAATAAGTCGACATGCATGCTATGCAACAAACAAATCCAGCAACCAAATGCAGCAAACAGGATAGATTCTATACTACCGATTTCTACCGCTCGCGCTGACTAGGGCGTCCTACAGCCAGACCTGCTCTGATACCAACAGTTGTGGCACCCCGGCTCAGAGGGACCGAAACGCCCCGTATTCTAGCCTAGAGATCAAGTCTTCTGGAATACGGCACTGCTTGGCATAGAACAAATCAGCTCTCATTACAAAAGATAAGGGTACAAGGGTCTGCTATTACAAAGATTACAACGGCACGGCGACACTATGCCTGCTAAGGTAGCTCTATGCTAGCAGTGGAACAACTCTAAGCAGCGGAATAACTTCTAGCAGCGGAACAACGACGACGGTGATGAACTCCAGTCCGTAGGGACTCTGGCTGGGACACGGTCTAGCTCGCACGATCGGAATGCTCGACAAGCAATCAATCATGGCATCACCTGCAATCTGGCATGACACGCCAGGTGAGTACTTTGAATGTACTCGCAAGCTCACAACAACCAAAAGCATCAAGGCAAAACAACAACACAGCATTAACAAGTTAACTTATTAACAACTACTATGATGTGGAAGTAAAAATTAATCAAGATATGGTAATACTCGAATTACTGATAAACCAACATCTTAGGCCACAAGAACCATCTCACTCTTGGCTATCCGGCCAAGCAATATATCATCTCGATCACCTTGTGATCAATACATCCTCGTGATCACCGCATGATCACCTCACAAACTGAATGATCATCCTCAAGATCATCCTAACATCATCATCGGCACCCTGCCAAACTGTTACTGCTCACATAAATATAAGTCATTAAAACAAGTCATTCCGTCATCGTGAGTGTTGATCGAATGGTGTGACCTACAACAAACTGTGTCCATAACCGAGGATGCGGCTATCGATAGATTATACACTCTGTAGAGGTTAGTACACTGTACCCACACCACGGAACTCATGGCCTCGTGCTCCCATTCGGGTGGACCAATGACATTCCGACAAAACCAATCTATTGCATGACACTCTCCCGGCCACTCCGACAAACTCCCCTTTGGGCTATGTCATGGGTGGCCCTGATGTCAACTTGTGACATCCTGCCACCTCGTGGCGAAACAAAACAACTCGTCCCAAATGGGGACACCCGGGTACAACACAACTTGGGCACACAAGGTTATAGCCGCCTGTCGGGCCAGGGCAGCGCGCACACATAGCCTTCCCTAGTTGGAGGCACCGGCGAGAGGCATGACAATAGACCGAATTAGGGCCTCCCCATCCAGACAAGTGTGGCTGCACTGGCGAGCTCGATTCGGTGGCACCTGATCAACGAAATGACGGAATTTGCCCCCAAGATATATCTGTGATAAGTGTTACTCCAATACCATATATCAACCTGTAATCCAGGTTATAACAATATCCATCCCATAATCCAAAGAATAATATATCCAAATTATTATTATTAACTCCGCAGGTAAAATATCAAATATGATCATGATGAATCCATAGCAAATGATCCTACTGATCCAAAAACAATATCAAGATTGTTAACCATAGATCAATATGATAGCATCAAATCCAATAATACTCCAATGCTTAATATCCAATATGATTATGATGAAATAATAATAATTATTCCTAGTAATCCAATGGCAACATGTCAACCTCAAACTTGCAAAGCATTAAACTTAAAGAATCCAAGCATCATCATGGCAGTAGCAAAATCACATATTATCCCAAAATAATGCCATGAATAAATCCTTTCTAAATAAAGCAATATTAAGCAAATTTATTCAAATAAACCATGACATTGCATTGCAATCATGCAAATGGAGGGTGTGGCTTGCCTTTCTCCAAGGGAATGAGGAAAGTACTCCTGGTCTTCACCCAGCACCCAAACACTCTGGAAAAATATATTTTGAAAAGCATTTGTAAAATGCACATAAAGTAAATTCCCCTGTCTAGAAATTCTAGACAGAGGAGAAAAATACCAAACTCCACCAGAAAATAAAGGAGATCAAAAGAAAAATAATGCAAAAAGAATCAGTTCATTTGGACTTGTAGTTTAGGAGATATTCCTGGTCAAAGTTGTGGTCAAATCTGGATTTAAAATGAATTTCTGGAAATTCCAGAGGGGCTGACGTCGAAGGCGTATTCCTGGAATATGCTTTCACTTGAAAACGGTTCGGAGGGCGCCTGAGTGGCTGACTGGTGAGACCGGCTTGCAGGTTTTAAAGAGACAGAGAGAGGGAAGCAGAGGACCGCGGCTCACCGGCGATGGAACGGCGGTGAGGAGGCCACGGCGATGCTGGGTGACGGCGGGGATGGATCGGGCAGACTGAGGCGAAGCTGCTCGTACTCGTGCCTCCTCGGGAGACCGCCGGACAGCGTCGGCGTCTTCGTCTCCGGTGGCTGCAAGCTTCGGGTGCCGGCGAGGTCGACGATTCCGATGACCATTGGCTCGGGATTGAGGCTGGGGAGGGTCGTAGGGATTCTAGGAGCTCGATGGTGGTACTGTAACGGGAGGAGAGGCACTGGAGGGGGCTGGCTGAGGTGGAGGCCAAGCGGCGGAGCTCCGGCTAGAGAGGAACAAGATGAGCCCCTGGGCTCGGTTGGGTGGCGCCGGGCGACGATTGAGAGAGGGAGAGGTTGAGTGGTGAGGGGAGCTTCGGAGGGGGACGGCTTAAATAGCCAGGGCAAAGATGCCCGAGCCGGAAGCCGGCATGGGCGAGGGGGAGATGCTCTTGGCGAGGGTGAGGCATGCGCGGGCGGTTGAGGCGACGGGAGAGGGAGAGTGGGGGTGCAGTGATGCATTGGGGCGGCGCTAAGGACGCGAGGCAAGGCGACGCGGGAACAGAGGCGGTCGGCCACCGAAGCGACACTGTGCGCGCGCATGCGGCGATGGCAGGGGCCACCGTGGCGCGAGGAGAGGGAAGAAGCAGGGGGAGCGGGGGCCAGACGGCCAGGTGGACGGCGGAGAGGGAGAACGGCACCAGCGGACGCGCGAACGCGACCGAGAAGGCGAAGCCCGACGCTAGACGATGCGTAGAGCGCGTCCACAGCACGCAGAGCATGCGCACAGGTGTGCCCGCAGCACGGTCACCGTGTGGCAAGGAGAGGAGAAGGTACGAGGGCTTGGGAAAAGTTGTCCAACGTTTAGTCCTTTCATCCAGTGACCCCTTTGCAGCTTTTGTTCGATTAAAGGGTCTCTGGTATGAAGTGTAACATCAACTGAACATTGTTGCTGCAGGATTAGACTGGATGTTGTGGTCAAGGGAGTTGATGAATGAGATAAACAAGATGTCACAAAGGTTTAGGGTAGGAAGGACAACCATCCTGTGAAATATGAAGCCATTTGGACAAGAAATGTGGGTAGTTGCTTCACAACTGCAAATCTGGTCCAGAAAATAGACCAGGAAGTTGCACTCACATAGAGTGTTGGATTGGTCTGAAACTTGGTGGAGGATAATGATTTTGTCATATGAAGATACTGGCAAAATTCCATACCATTTGAATAAGTATAAATGGTACTTCCTTCACAATGATTCATACTAGACAGAAACTTGGGGGAATTTTGTGAAGAAAATGGCTTGGCAAAATGATGTGAATCTTGGCATGCTCAAAGGATATAGGGATATTTTGGTCCTGGATTAATTTCAGAATTTATGAAGAAATAAAAAAATATAGTTGCTTCACAAACTGAAATTATAACCAGAAACAAAGACTGGATGGTGTGCTCACATAGATTGTTGGATGGAGATGAAATTTGGTGGAGAGTAATGATTTGATCATATGGATGATCTGCCAAGATTTCAACTCATTTAGAATAGCCTAGCGAGTACTTCCTTCACAAAGCTTCTCTTTGGACAGAAACTTTGGAAATTTGCTGAGGAAAACTCACTGGGCAAATGAAGCTGAATTTTGGCATGAGGCAATTATTTGGATAGAAAAGAGTGGCCAAATTTTTTGAAGACAAACAAGAAAAGATAAATAGCACTTTCTTCACAAAGTGCCATTCTGAACAGAATGCAAAATGAATATTTCTGAATTATTTTTGAACTAGGCAAGAAAGAGTTTGGACATATTTGGGGAATATATGATCCAAAGAATTTATGAGGATAATTTGGGAATTTTATGGAAGACGGAAATATAGGTTGCTTCACAACCTAGGTCAGACAGGGTTATTCCTTTAATAGAAAAAGGAATATTCCCAAGAAAAGAATTTGTGGTTGGGCAAGAATAGAAATACCATGATCTTGGGAAAGATTCAAGGATGATGCACCACTTGGGAGAAGAAGAAATCATGACTCCCAGGTTTCAAGTCCACAAAACTGCTCCAAAAAGAAAACCAGAGCAAAAACCAAAGAAAACCAAAAGAAAAAGAAAGGGCCAAAAATCGGGGTGTTACAGTACAATCGATAATAGTGGGACATTGGGGCCACATAATCACCAAGTCTTTTCCTATTGTCCTCTACTATTAATTTGAAGCACGTGCATGAAGATCTCTCCTGCTTACCATATTGCCCATACTGAAACTAGTACAAACTATCTGTATGAGGTCGTGCATTTATAAAGTATCAAAATATTTTGCATTGAGAAGTTATGATTTAAAAATAATATGAACTTGTACAATTAAACCCTCTAATTAAACTTGAAATAATTAGAGAACGATGGGGAAACAAGACGGAAGTACAATTGATTGGTACACAAGGTACATCAAACATGATTTGAGCTATTAGAGTTGAAAAAAATGTTATTAGCCCATGATTCTAAAGATCTCGTATCCGCAAAACCAAGAAGTATATAGGCCATTATCTTCGGAAAAATGTGTACAGGCCTATTGTTTTGTAAGTAATTTTATTCAAATCTTGAAGGATGTACACAACTATGTACATGGAATGACAAAAATATGGGAAAACATATCTCTAAGAAAACTATCGACGACAACCCATTGGTGGAATATACATATATGTGTACTGATCATATATTCACTTTAAACTCATTGTATTCATGGTTCAACATGGATCCCCAACCAAAACACTGAACCACCTATTAATTTTGGGACTAGGTTCAAATACAATGGAAGAACAAGGTCTTTCACGGATTTCACAATTACAACCTTTTAGCTAGGCCATCATCCCTCGTACGATCGAATTATCCACATCCAAGAGTGGAGGTAAGTGGCCTTATCCTGCACATCTAAAAATTATAGAAAAACACATTGTTTTATTATCAAGTGTACATACTCCATTAGAGTATTTAATTTATGAAGCTTAATTGCTAGCATGCGTACCTCTCCATTAGTTTGCTACGTGCATGTGTGAAGTCTCTAGGAACAATTGATTTGATTCAGATCATTTACAAGGTGGTTGTTAATTGATGCTAACAAAATTTGCAATGCATGTATGGTTACATGTTTTGTGAGCTAATTTTCACCTTTCTCACTCTTATTTCTGCTAAGACTCTTCGCTATACGGCTGGCATTGGTGTGTCTTTGATCTAATTTATGTCAACAACATGAGTTCAACAAAGGGGAACTAGTGGTTTGTACTATTCTATGTGTTGAAGTTATCTGTCTCATGTTGATAAGTTTGAAAGTGTGTTTGTTTGTGAGTTGTCTCATACAAAAAGAAGATGAAAGAGCCCCAAAGAAAAATAGGCGTGGGAGGCTTGAGAAAAACTCAAAACAAATCCTTTTCTACATTTAGACTCGGAACTGAGGTCCTTAGCCTTCCATCATGTTCCTTGCCCACCGCTCTTAGGCCCTCTTTTCTTCCTCTTCATGTCTCACAGTAGGCATGCTCAAATTTGCCCCTCTGTCGTTAGTTGTCTTTATAGAAATGCCCTTCCGTGTCGTTTCCGTCCAGTCAAAGGGCTTTGACTGTTTTCTGGACGTTTGTTGAACATTTCTACCCTTGTCTCCATGTGTCACCTACATGCAGGCCCCACTCTAAAAAAATAAAATAAAAAACTCTTTCTCTCACCTCACTCTCACACACACTTACATGTGGACCCTCCCTCCAAAAAAATTATTCTCTCTCCCCTCTCTTTCTCTGTCTCTATCACCTCCGGTGTGCACGGAACTGGCGGCCACCAGCAGCAGACTCACCGGCATGGCCGCGCTGCTCTACCACCGCGCCGACGCCCATAAATTGGTGATAGATGAGCGCACGACTGGCCACCGGAACAAGCGCCCCATCGGAACCAACCGTTGACTTGGCCTTCATCTTCTCCGTCTCCAATGACACTCCACCGCGCCTCGATCTCGTCGGCTATGCCACCCCGACGGAGAGCGTTGTGTCGCTCGGCCCCGCCCTCCTCTCTCTCTCTCTCTCTCTCTCTCTCTCTCTTCCGTCTCTTCCCAAGCCAAGCTCTTGCTCGAGGGCATGGACGCCCGTTGCCGGTTGGGGCCCTGCTCCTCCACCTCTCCATTTTCCTGAGGCCCTGATCCTCCGGTGAGCCGCCGCCGCTGAAAAGCCATTGGATCCATCCCGCAACAATCTTGAGCGCCTCCATCCCCGCTGCCCTGCGTCCCCACCCCTGGTCTGCGAAGCCGCACCACCGGTTAGCTGCCAAGCTCCGCCGTCGAGCTCCGCCCGTGCCTCTCAGTTAGGGCATATTTCTCCCTTAGTGGTTTTGGTGATTGATGACAATGCATTTGCGGACTAATCGTGTGCATTGAGCATTTCAGATAATCTATCATATGGCACAAGACGATTCATGCCCCTCAGAGTTTTTAAAGCCAAGACGGTTATTTTTCCTGCGTTTCTTTTTCGGTGGACTTGAGTCGTAGGGAAACCGTACTATTAAGAGGGGGTCCGCTTCGGAAAGGTTTTGGTGGAATCATCACGTACACGTCTTCCATTTGCACCCACTTTCCTTCCCGCATCTTTGGAGTTCCAATTGCCTTCTTCTCTTACTTGTCCTAAATCTACCTAGCGATAGTACCACTCCCTAGAGCGGTAGTACCGCTTGTGAGCGGTAGTACCGCCGGTCCAGTACCGCGCGTACTACCACTTAATCAAAGTGTTTTGTAGTCTATTCGCACTCAGCGGAAGTGGCGCGGTAGTAGGCGGTACTTCCGCCCCTACCACCGCTCCACTACCGCTACTCTCGTTGTAGATCAGTGCGTTAAGCGGAAGTAGCGCGGCAGTAGAGCATTAGTACCGCTTGCGGGTGGGCGGTACTGCCGCCCATCCACTACCGCTGCTACTTCCGGTTATCTTCGAGCTTCTGGACTCGTATGCCACTTCGCGGCAGTAGGGCGGTAGTAAGTGTGCGGTAGTACCGCTGCTGCGGTACTGCCGCTGTCCTACGCCCTACCACCGCTAGTTCCTGCGTACTGCAACCTCAGCGGTAGTACAACTGGGTCGAGCGGTAGTACTGCTCCAGCGGCACTACCACCTCGGGGCTCTTCACCATTGCACTGTACTCCTGGAACTACCGCTCGGGCGGTAGTACCGCTTGTGTGCGGGCTGTGGACAGAATAACGGTTGGATTTGTCCCCACTATATAAAGGGGGTCTTCTTCCCCAAGAAGACCTCACTTCTTATCCCCCAAACTCCATTGTTGCTCAAAGCTCCATTTTTGCCCGATCTTTATCCCTAGCTAACAACTCTTGTTGATTTTCTAGGGTTTGGTTGAGAGGGCCCCGATCTACACTTCCACCACAAGAGATATTCGATTCCCCCCACTAATCCCTTGCGGATCTTGTTACTCTTGGGTGTTTGAGCACCCTACATGGAAGAGGTCACCTCGGAGCCACATTCCATTGTGGTGAAGCTTCGTGGTGGTGTTGGGAGCCTCCAATTCAGTTGTGGGGAGAGCCCCAACCTTGTTTGTAAAGGTCCGGTTGCCGCCTTCAAGGGCACCACTAGTGGAATCACGGCATCTTGCATTGTGCGAGGGCGTGAGGAGAATACGGTGGCCCTAGTGGCTTCTTGGAGAGCATTGTGCCTCCACACCACTCCAACAGAGATGTACTCCCCCCTAAAGGGAAGGAAGTTCGATAACACATCCTCGTCTTCACCGGCTCCACTTGTGGTTACTTCTTACCTTTACTTTGTGCAAGATATTGTTGTGTTGTATCATTTGCTTGCTTGCTTGCTTGTGTTGTTGTTAGCATCATATAGGTTGCTCACCTAGTTGCATACCTAGACAACCTATTTGTTGCTAAACCTAATTTGTTAAGAAAAGCTAAAAAATGGTAGTTGCCTATTCACCCCCTCTAGTCAACCATATCAATCCTTTCAATTGGATTTAAGGGCTTAATTGCCTAAAGAGTATGGTTGACGACGGGCCAAGGGCGGAGAACTTACCCGCGACTGAGGCGGTGGCCATGGTCACACGTGAGGATTTAAATGAGGCAATTGCCTCACTTAAAACTTCCATGACGGCTGAGGTCGAATCCTTGTTTAATGAATTGCTTGAGGGCATCAAACTTTCTACCGATCCGTTGCAAGGGGTTAACCCCACCAACTCGGAGTCGGATGCCAACTCCGGTAAGGAGGGAGCTAGTAGTGATATGGTCAATGCTCCTCAAGGAAAGAATGGGTCGGGCATCCATGCCGTGGTTGCCCCTCCCCCGGTCTATGGAGGACCGGTACCATCACCTCATATTAACTCTCTTGGTCCTCCTCCTAAGCTTGATTTGAATAACTTTCATGATTGGGTTTTTCGTATCAAGTCTCATTTGAATCACAGCTCAACACAACTTTGGAGAATCGTTGAGTAAGGTTTCTACCCGCATGATCGAAACAACATGACGCCAAGAGAAGAAGTGGACAATCAACTCAATCACTCCGCGTTGTTCATTCTCCAAGCCGCAATGCCGCCCGAAGAACTCTCTCATTTGTGGCCAATCACCCGTGCCAAGGATGCTTGGGAGCACATCATCACATTGTACAAGGGAAGCTCAAGCATTCAACGGTCCAACTTTGAGGTCATACTTGATGAGGCCGATGAGTTCGTGATGAAAGATGATGAAACTCCTCGTGAGCTATACCGGAGATTGACTACTCTCGCGGTCTCACTCCGAGACCATGGGAGCAAGGATACGGATGACACATGGGTCAAGCGCAAGTTCCTAAAAGCCATCATGTCATTCAACAAAAGCATGTCTTCCGTGATCCGTCAAAGACCGGACTTCCACACCTTGTCCTCAAGTGAAGTGTTGGATGAATTCATTGCAATGAACATTTTGAACAAGACCGCCAACAACGCTCTAGCTCGTGTCCAACGGTCAAAGAAGACCAACCTTACTTTGAAGGCCAAGGCCATTCCGGAAGAAGAAGAAGAGGAGAGTTGCCTCGAAGACACCAAATATGCTTACCACGAGCACATGGCTCTTGCGTCAAGGCAATTTTGGGGCAACAAGAGAAACTCAAGGCCCTATTTCTCCAAGAACAACTCAAGTGGCTCCAAGGGCAAGCAACAGAACTTGCTACAATTGTGGCAATGTGAACCACTTCGTAGTGGATTGCCCCTACGAGAAGAGAGAAGACAATGGTGGCAAGCTCATATGCAAAGACAAGGCCAAGTCCTTCCCCAACAAGAACAACTTCATGAAGAAAGTGCCACAAAAGGGGTTGGCGGCGCAAGAAGAGTGCAACTCCGATGATGATGATGATGATGACACAAGTGGTGAAGGGTTTGCAACGGCCACCGTTGCCATTGCCACCTCTTCCCCAACCTCGGTGTCTCTCTTCGACGCCCCTAACGAGAACCTCATCCCCAAGTGCCTCATGGCAAGAGGCATCAACAAGGTAACCTCCAATATCAAAACTTCCTTCACTACTAATCCCCCTTTGCCGGATTGTGTGGATGAAAATGAGGAGGTTAAGGTGGATGAGAATGAGTTCGACAAGTTCTTGAGTAAGCTCAAAGGTGCGACCAAGAAGCACTTTATTGCTCTCTTGGAACAACTTGGTGAGGCCAATGATATCATTGAGTCTCATGAAGAGACTATTACTAATTTGGAAGGCCATAGTCGGGATTATGCTGATGAGATTGCGGATCTTTCCATTGCTCTTGAGGAAGAGCGAGGTCTTCGTTCGGCTCTTGAGGAGTTGCAAAACGTTGATGTTGCTAAATTAAAGAAAGATCATGATCATGCTCAAGTTCTTGCTCGTGTGCTTAAATCCGAGAATGTTGAGCTTGGGGTTGGCCATGCTAGACTCAAAGAGGAGTTTGAGCTACTTGACAAGGCTCACAAGGCCTTGAAAAGTGCACATCCTACACTCAAGGAGTCCCATGATCAACTCCAAGTGAATCTCACCAAGGAGATATCCACGTGTCCTCCTTTCGTGCTAATTGATAATGCTCATACTACTAACCCTTGTTGTGAGCATATTCATCTTGTGGAGGAGAATGCCAAGTTGAAGGAGCAACTTGAGAAGGGCCTTGTGACTTGCATACAAGGCGAGAAGAACCTCAACGAACTTTTGAGCAATCAAAAGGAAGTTCTGGAAAAGGAGAGACTTGGGTTTGCACCCAAGTCAAAGAAGAAGAAGAGAAACAAGACCAAGAAATCTCTCCCTCTCAAAGAGGTATTTCTCAAGGAGGGAGGGTGCTCATAAGGAGAAGAAGGACAAGGTGGTGGGTGGTGACGCCAAGAAAGGCAAAACCACTCCTCCCAACAAAGCCGACGATTTTAACCCATCTTATGTTTTATGCCATGCTAGTGATGGGCATGTTTATGCCAAATTTGTTGGTTCTTCTTATGAGTACATTGAATGGTCTATTTGGGTTCCTAAGACCCTTGTTACTAACATCAAAGGACCCATTCAAAAATGGGTATCTAAAACCAAGCATTGATCTTATGTAGGAGTTTCCTTTCGGTGGGGGATCATGGTTGCTCAATAGTGGAGCAACAAATCATATGACCGGGAGCAAGGACTTAGTGGTGGACGTGCAACCAAGCCCATCTATGCCCACCCATGTCCAATTCGGTGATTCTTCAACATCTAAGGTATTGGGTCTTGGCAAGGTTGTGATTTCTCATGATTTATCAATTGAGAAGGTCATAAGACCCTTGCATACAATTTACTTTCCGTTCATCAACTTGCACTTATGGGCTTTGCTACATTCTTTGGTCTTGATACTGTGGCCCTTTTGTGGAGCAACTCTTAAAGTAGCCTTTGTTGGGCATGTCGAGAACGGTCTCTATGTGGTTAACTTCTCGGAGCGACCCACTAAGACCGCGACTTATGTGGGGTGGCTTTGGCATCGCCGTTTAGCCCACGTCAATATGAGATCTTTGCAAAGTCTCCTCAAAGGGGATCACATTCATGGACTAACAAATGTGAGCTTTGCCAAAGACCGTGCTTGCAGTGCTTGTATCGAAGGAAAGCTACATGAGACGGCTCACCGTCCCACGACTATTATCTACTCAAAGAGGCCCTTGGAGCTCCTTCACATGGATCTCTTTGGACCTCCATCCTTTGATAGTCTTGGGGAAGAAAATATTGCTTGGTGATTGTGGATGACTATTCAAGATACACTTGGGTATATTTCTTCAAGAAGAAGAGTGATACCCAACAAACCATCATCGACTTTGCAAATGAACCTCAATGTCAACATGATGCAAAGATATTGATGATTAGAAGTGACAGCGGCACTGAGTTCAAGAACTACACCTTGGATGAGTTCCTTAGTGATGAGGGGATCAAGCATCATTACTCCGCACCATATACACCTCAACAAAATGGTGTTGCGGAGAGGAAGAACCGGACGTTGATGGACGCGGCAAGGACCATGATGGTGGAATTCAAGTCTCCATACAACTTTTGGGCCGAAGTCATCAACACCACATGTCATGCATCCAATCGGAATTCAAACCTCCGCAAAGGCTTGAACAAGACTCCATATGAGATATTTACCGGTAACAAGCCCAACCTCAAGTACTTTCGGGTGTTCAGGTGTAAGTGTTTCATTCTCAAGAAAGGTATTCGTTTGTCTAAATTCAAACCTAGAGCTCAAGAGGGCATATTTATTGGTTATGCTACAAACTCATGCTTACCGTGTCCTCAACAAGTCCAATGGACTCATTGAGGAGACGTGTAACATGGAGTTTGATGAAAATAATGGCTCCCAAGTGGAGCAAAGTGGCCTTTGTGATGTAGGTGATGAAATTCCTCCCCAAGCCATAAGAAGAATGGGGATTGGTCAAATCCTCCCCATTGAGGAACCCCTTGTGGCCGAAGGAGAAGGACAATGTTCTACGCAAGTGGAACCATCACCAACACTTGACCCACACGCTTTGGAAGAACAAAGTGAAGGCCCTCAACCAAGTGAACAAGATCAAGGGCAAGATCAACCCCATGATGATGGCGATGCACCAAGAGATGCCCAAGATCAAGTTCATGACTCCGAGCAAGCTCAAGACGGCGCTCAAGATAATCAAGATAGTGCTCCTCAAATGTCTATGGAGGAGCTATTGGAGCGTCGTGCCGCCAAGATTGCTCCCAAACTCAAACAACAAGAACATGTCATGGAGAATGTTCTTGGAAGCCTAAGAAAGTGGGTAACCACTCGTAAACAATTGACAGATTTTTGTGAGCATCACGCATTTGTTTCTTGTATTGAACCCCAAAAGGTACATGAGGCGCTCAAGGACTGGGATTGGCTAGAAGCCATGCATGATGAACTCAACAATTTCGAGCGCAACAAGGTGTGGCAATTGGTGCCAAGGCCAAAGGAGAACCACAACGTCATTGGAACCAAATGGATCTTCACGAACAAGCAAGATGTGAACGGTGTTGTCGTTCGAAACAAGGCAAGATTGGTGGCTCAAGGCTACTCCCAAGTCGAGGGTATCGACTACGATGAAACCTTTGCTCCCGTTGCTCGCCTTGAATCTATTCGCATGTTGCTTGCATATACATCTCATCATGATTTCAAGTTGCAACAAATGGATGTGAAAAGTGCATTTATTAATGGTCCTCTTAAAGAGTTGGTATATGTCAAACAACCCCCGGGGTTCGAGGATCCCAAGTTCCCCAATCATGTATACAAGCTCGATAAGGCACTCTATGGCCTTAAACAAGCCCCACGTACGTGGTATGAGCACCTTACCGAGTTGTTGCAAGACCGTGGGTTTGAAATTGGGAAAATCGATCCCACTCTTTTTACTAAGAGGGTTAAAGGGGACTTGTTCATATGCCAACTATATGTTGATGATATTATCTTTGGTTTTCCTAACAAAGCTTTCAATAATGAGTTTGCCGCACTCACGACGGAGAAGTTTGAGATGTCGATGATGGGAGAGTTGAAGTTCTTTCTCGGGTTCAAAGTCAAGCAAAGGGGAGAAGGAACTTTCATCAACCAAGCCAAATATACCCAAGACATGCTCAAGAGATTCAAGTTGTATGATGTAAGCCGGCCAAGACACCTATGCCAACCAAATGCCAACTTGACATTGATCCCAATGGTAAAGCGGTGGATCAAAAGGTATATCGCTCCGTGATTGGATCCTTGCTTTACCTTTGTGCATCTAGGACGAATATCATGTTGAGAGTGGGAATGTGTGCAAGTTTTCAAGCCGCACCTAAGGAAAGTCACTTTGTGGCGGTCAAGCGAATCTTTCAATATTTGGCTCATACCCCAAACTTTGGCTTATGGCACCCCAAAGGAGCAAGCTTTGATCTCATGGGATATTCGGACGCGGATTGGGTGGGAGACCGTGTGGATAGGAAGTCAACTTCTGGAGGGCGCCAATTCCTTGGTCGCTCTTTGGTGAGTTCGTCTTCAAAGAAGCAAAATTGTGTGTCTCTCTCCACCACCGAGGCCGAGTATGTAGCCGCCGCAAGTTGTTGTGCACAATTGCTATGGATGAGGCAAACTTTAAAGGATTACGGTGTCACTTGTGACAAAGTGCCTATTCTATGTGACAATGAAAGTGTGATCAAGATCTCCTACAATCCGGTGCAACATAGGAAGACGAAGAATATTGAGATTCGTCATCATTTCATCCGGGATCACATCAAGCGCGGATAGATTGATCTTATCTATGTAGGTACACAAGAGCAACTTGCGGATATATTCACGAAGCCTTTAGTTGAAGCAAGATTTCGCGAGTTAATGCATGAGCTAAATATCATTGATTCAAGCAATGTGGCTTGAAACTAGGCACACCCCACCGCATTCATCATGTTATCTTGTTCTAGATGTAGGCATATATATAGGGGGAGTCTTGTTCTCTCAATGAACTCTCCCTCCCCCCATTATGCATAAATCAACCAAATCTTTCACATTAGCCATTTTTGATGGTACTTGTGCTTCAGAGAGGAGTTTTGGTCATGGGCCCAAGGTTAAAATCTTCGCGGTGCCATACCAATTGACTCAAACATAGGTGGCTTCGGCCACCGCCCCCTCCTTGAGAGGTGTTTGTTCGAGTTGGTTCTTTTTGGTTTTATCTAGTCTCTTAGGGCTTTGTTTGTGCTTTGAGTCACTCTAAGTTTGCTCTCTTTTGTTTGATCTCTTGAACTTGGAGTGTCTCTTCCCATTTGCTGGTCTTTGTGTCTCCAACCCAAGCCTTCTCATCTACAACCTCTCCGAATTACATAAGCCACCATTCTTGATCCTCACTAGGCAAGTTCTGTCCCTATGACAGCACTACCGCTGGGTCTAGAGCGGTACTACCGCTGTAGCCCATGGTACTACCGCTGGAGCGGTACTACCCGACCTCCTGCCGCATAGTAGTACCGGGGTGGTACTACCGCTTTGCGGTGCGTGGGGGTGGGGGTTATGAGTCGGGCAGGGGGAGTTCTAACTCCCCCATACCCATTCATCTCTCTCTCTCTCCTCATGCTTTCCTCTCTCCAAGCGACGAAGTTGCTCCGACGGCCGCCGCCGGACCGCCAATTTCGTACCGTCTTCCGCGATTTTGACCGGTGGTATCGATCCCCACCCTCTCCTCTTGCCATGGATGCCGGTATTGCCCCCGTTTTCCTCTCCTACGGTTCTATCTTTTGAATCTAGGTTCTAGGGCAATACATGTTGCATCTGTCGATTTTTGGCTAAATCGGGGCATGAGTAGGACGTGGACGACTGCTAGAGTAGGAGAATCGAAGTTTGGTTGGAGAAAATTTGAATTTGACATCTCCGGTAGTGCCGGATCTTGCCGCGGTAGTGGTTGTTCTGCCTCAAGCGGTACTACCGCTCCCCTGGAGCGGTACTACCGCTGCAAGGTGGCGGTACTACCACTTTGAGCTGTCAACTTCAACTTTCCTCAAATCCAACTTCAATTCTTTTTTGTTTTCTCCTTTTGCCTTATGCAATATGATGGCTCGAGAATTTGCGATGTTTTTCATAGTGATTTCCATTTGGTTTCATTGGATTTTTGTTATTCTTTGGATATTTCTAATGCTAATCCAACAAAAGAGAAGAAAATCAACTTTGTCCTTTGGATGACAGGAAATATCATATTTGGAAGGAAACCAAAGGAGATTGCTGCAAATCAAGCCAATTGGAGCAACTTTCCTGAAGAGAGCATTGTCAACAGGCGCATCAGGGTGAAAGACGGTGTTCCAAACGACCGCACGCGCTCGTATGAGCGGTCGTTTGGAGTGCATAGCCCCTCCTCATCTATACAAGCAACTTTCGTGAAGGAACCACGGGAAGAAGAGAACCCTAGCCGCCGCCACACCATCCAGAACAAGAGAAAATCTGAAGAACTCACGAGGATCATCGTAGTTTTTGGTCCTTTCATCTCCATCATCATTGTCACCTCCTTCACTATTGTAAGAGGATTGGAACTTGTAATCTCAACTCCATCTCATCTGAGATCAAGACTATTTGGGCACCATTTCATCTCATTGTGGATCCCCTCAATATTATCGATATGGTTTTCATGGTTTTTCTCTTTGATGTGATTGATTCCCCTTTTACGATGTGTGTGTAATTCCCCTAGGTGTGGGAGATGTAGGTAAGTGGTAAGATTGACATGTGCCTATCCTATATGTCGTCATTTGAATTCGTAGTAGATCTATTTAGTATGTTATTATACTGTGGTGAACTCTATGCATGTTGTCCAATTTAAGGGCCCAGACAACATGATCTCAAGACCTACACATGTAACACGTATTGTTTAGGAACTCTGTGACCCCTGATGTGACAGATGGAGATATCTATGAGAACCGAAGACAATATGAGATAATGGTGATCCATTGAACTTAATACTTGGTTCAGGTCTTATGACCTTAATTGTGGAAACGACCACTCTGTGGCAACGGAGAAGCAGGACCATAGAATGAAATGTAACCCCTAGTGGAGGAGTTTCATGAGTCTAGGGAGAAACGCCTACAGAAAGTTTATATCAAATACTATGAGTACAATACAAGGAAACTGATATTACCATCCCACTGGCACAATTCATATATTCTTACCATGAACTGAAATCTCTCCGCACCTAATCTCTTCATTGCAGGCAACACCATTTATATTTTAGTTCTTGTTATTTACTTTCATTAGTTATTTAGTAGACACCTTTAAATCTTCTTTATATTAGCATATTTGTTTTATTGTTTACCCAGGACAGTAATAGTATTTGCAGAAGCTCAAGCAGTACTTCACACAAGAACTGTGACACCTTGTGTGTGACAGAAACGCCTCCATAAATATTCACCTCCGCTCTTTGTTGGGACGATTACTCATTGGGATACTTCCGCGAAAGTGCTACACTACTGAGGGTGTCCTGGACTAGGGGGTACTCGGGCCGCCGGCCTATCTCACGTGGGCCGGACTGGTGGGCCGCTCTCTACCCGTCGATGGAAGGCTGGATTGTGGGCGACCCCGTGTATCAGAAGGAAACCCCCGAAGACTTGGCGTCTCCTCCAAGGAACAATCAGCGTAACCGACATGTTTATCCCCTGATGCTAACCGACCATGTGTAACCCTAGGACCTCCTGGTGTCTATATAAACCAGAAGGCCTAGTCCGTAGATGGATCATATCCATTACCTAGGGTTTAGCCCAATCGATCTCGAGGTATATCAACTCTGTAACCTTCATACAATCACATCAATACAATCAAGCAGGACGTAGGGTATTACCTCCTCGAGAGGGCCCGAACCTAGGTAAATTGTTGTCTCTACGTTCCCTGTTACCATCGAATCCTTGACCCATAGTTCGGATCCCCTACCCGAGATCTGCCGGTTTTGGTACCGACATTGGTGCTTTCATTCAGAGTTCCGTCGTGGGTTGCCAAGGATCAATGACTCGCCGTCCCAGGGCAGCTTTTCAGCGGTGGAATCGGCAGTGGGGACATCTTCGTCCCTGGACAACTCTTCTCTTCAGCGACGGAATCCACAGCGGGGACATCTTCGTCCCCGGACAGCTTTTCGCGTTCGGCAGCATTGTGTTGGACGCCGATCCGACCGGTCACCTCGATCAGGTCGGCACCTTCGCCCCCGGGCAGGAAATCAGGTTCGGCGGCCTTGAGTACGTCACCGATACTCGAGGCGCTCTGGTCTTTACTGGGTTCTCGGCCTTACCCGAGGAACCTACCAATCCTGAGGCCTTGAACTCGGACCCCTTCCCCGCCCCCGTCCTCGGGTCGGGCCTCAGTTCGGATCGGGCCTTGAGTTCGGATCCAATCCCGGCACCGGAAAACCAAGGGTCACCCTTGGACGAACACACTCCCGTTATCGGCGCGCCGGAGCTCGACTCCGATGACTGCCCGAACATAGATCCGATGGACCCCTCGATTTTAAGCGAGATGCTAGACCGGATCCAGAAGATAAATATCGCGGGTGGCCCGTCCTCGGACCAGGAGCAGGTCGGACCAGAGGCCAGCCATGGGGAATTTTGCGTCCCACCCACCACCCACTTGGTAGCCACGGTCGAGGATTTAACCGACATGCTGGACTACGCCTCCGAGGAGGCCGACGACATGGACGAGGATATCGACATCCCGCCCTACACAGATCCCTTCCTCGCCACCTCCAATACCGGAAAGTGGACCGCCACCTCCACCTATGATGTTTACATGGTTGACACCCCCATGAAGGACGGTGACACAACCAAGAAGGATGGCGACGATACCACCGAAGAACCGCCCAGACGCCAAAGACGGCGAGCTAGAGGGCGGGGAAAAGGCAAGGAAAATCAAACAGACACGAACGGCACCGGAGATAACGAGACTCCGGACAACGTGGGGGAACTCGGCGATAACACGCCCGAGCAGCAACCTGACGCCCCTGAAGGGCACGAGGACCAGGGTGACCCCGAGGACCTCGACGATTCCGAGGACAGCAATTACCTCCCTCCGTCCGAAGAGGAGGATAGCCTCGGACCCGAAGACTTTATCGTCCCTGAGGATCCCCTGGAACAAGAGCAGTTCAAGCGGCAACTCATCGCCACTGCCAGAAGCTTGAAGAAAAAACAACAACAACAGCTCAAAGCCGAGCAGGATACGCTCAACGACAGATGGACAATGGTCTTAGCTGCCGAAGAAGGCCTTGACGATCAACGTCAGGGTCAATACAAGAGTTACCCACGGCGGCACCTACTCCCAGAATTTGAGGATGAGGCCTTCGAGCCCATGCCTCCCAGACGAACTTACGCAGACCAGCCCGACCGCCCCCCTCGAGGACGAGATAGGCCGGCTACGGAAACAGAACTACCACCCTCACCCCCTCGAGGTCGGGACAGGGCGGCCCGAGAGGCCGAATACCCACCCGCACCCCCTCGAGGACGGAATAGAGCAGCCGGAGAAGCCGAACTCCCACCCGTGCCCCCTCGAGGACGGGATAGGGCGGCCAATGAAGCCAAATACCAACCCGTGCCTCCTCGCCGAGCAGGCAAAGACCCGGTTCAACCGGATGACCAATACGATCTGCGCCACGACCTGAACGCACGAGGGCTCCAGTCGAGGTCCATCTATGGATCCACAGGATACGCACACGCTGGATGGGACAGATACCAGGCCTGGCGCGACAGAAACGACAGAGCTCGGGAGCAGCACCGTGCCCGGATGACAACCGATCTATGGCGCGATGTGGCCCGGGCCAGGGGCGCCGCACACCCAATGTGTTTCACTGACGAGGTGATGCAGCATCAGTTCCCCGAAGGGTTTAAACCCGTCAATATAGAATTCTACGATGGGACAACTGACCCAGCTGTTTGGATTGAGGATTTTCTTCTCCACATTCATATGGCTCGAGGAGACGATCTCCACGCTATCAAGTACTTACCGCTGAAACTCAAGGGACCAGCAAGGCATTGGCTGAATAGCCTACCCGAAAACTCCATCGGAAGCTGGGAGGAGCTCGAGGATGCATTCCGAGCTAACTTTCAAGGCACCTATGTTCGGCCACCGGATGCCGATGACCTGAGTCATGTCATTCAGTAGCCCAGAGAGTCAGCCCGGCAATTCTGGAACCGGTTTTTGACCAAGAAAAACCAAATCGTCGACTGTCCGGATGCCGAAGCGATCGCGGCATTCAAAGACAGTATTCGGGACGAGTGGCTCGCCCGCCAGCTCGGTCAGGACAAGCCGAGAACAATGTCGGCCCTTACCTCCCTCATGACCCGCTTTTGCGCGGGTGAAGATAGCTGGTTGGCTCGTCGAAGCAACCACCCCGAAGACCCCGGCACTTCAGAGGCCCGGGACGGGAACGGGAAGCCCCGACGCAATAGGAATAATAAGCGCCGGCACTCCAACAACGGCGGTGAAGCCGATGACACAGCGGTAAACGCCGGATTCAGCGGCTCCAATCGGGACAGCGGAAGAAACCCTCTAAAGGGAACCGGGATGGCCCGTCTGAGCTGGATAGAATATTGGATAGGCCCTGCCAGATTCACGGCACCCCTGACAAGCCAGCTAACCACACCAACCATAACTGTTGGGTAATTAAGCAGGCCGGCAAAGCCACAGCCGAAGAACAGGGCAAGGGCCCCCGCAGCGAGGATGATGACGAACCTCGCGGGCCGAAAAATGGAGGCCAAAAACAGTTCCCTCCAGAGGTAAAAACCGTGAACATGATCTATGTCACGCACATACCAAAGAAGGAGCGGAAATGCGCTCTTCGGGATGTCTACGCCTTAGAGCCGGTAGCCCCGAAATTCAACCCATGGTCGGCTTGCCCGATCACTTTCGACCGTCGAGACCATCCGACCAGTATACGTCATGGAGGAACGACGGCTCTGGTGCTCGACCCCATCGTGGACGGCTTTCACCTCACCAGAGTCCTTATGGACGGAGGTAGCAGTCTGAATCTGATTTACGCAGATACAGTGAAGAAAATGGGGATTGACCCGTCAAGAATCAAACCCAGCAACACCACCTTTAAAGGTGTAATCCCAGGCGTCGAGGCACGCTGCTCGGGATCCGTGACACTTGAAGTTGTCTTCGGCTCGCCCGATAACTTCCGCAGCGAGGACTTGATCTTCGATATCGTCCCCTTCTGCAGCGGTTACCACGCACTCCTCGGCCGGATTGCGTTCGCCCGCTTCAATGCTGTCCCACACTATGCATACCTGAAGCTCAAGATGCCAGGACCAAAGGGCATTATTACCATCAACGGTAACACCGAGCGCTCGCTCCGAATAGAGGAACACACGGCAGCTCTAGCCGCCGAAGTAGCGTCGCAAGCCCAGTCTACCGCCAAGCCACTGGACGCACGCAAGCGCTCCCGAGCTGCAGCCTCGGTCCCGGAGCACTCCCACGCTCACCCCAAATAGGGGCACGCGCCCCACAGCACGCCCCACCTAGTCGCGAAGTACGTACCTCGAGTGCACAATTTCGCGCTCAAAATTCCATGGGCAGCTGTGGGGACTACTGACACAACTACCATGAGCTCGGCTCGACCGAACAATGGCTTACATGTGTCTTCAAATCAACATAGACAACGGGCACCATCTAGGGCCCGATCAGCGTGAAACTGATATACCACGGCGACTTCTCAAAACCCTTTCCCAAGGGCTCGTCCACCGAATATTACTACTTTCGCCGAACACACGGTCGACAGCTTCGCTCACACGGAAGCTTCTTAAAAAAGAGCAAAGGCGTAGACGTGCAGCAGGGCATAGTAGGGACGTCAAACCACTCATGAAGGCCATGTGTAAACCTTTCCTCTAATGTATTCATTTCTTCAAAAAAGTATCTATCAAAGTTACTTCGTCAATCCGGATTGTACGGTTGGACGTCACATATTCAACGGAAATAAAGACCAAGTTTTCTCTGGTAATTGCGCATTCATTCCTGATGCATATTCCTTTCTGTTTTTCAGGCCGAAGTACACTATCACGATACATCCTTTTTTTTACCGGCTTATATACCGGGGGCTTGAACATAGATCTTGCCTTAAAACTTTATCCCGGCACTTATTTTTATGTGCTCGGCATCGCGGATATTGCATTATATGAATCAGTTCCGAATTGCGTCTTTGGTCAATAGTTGGGTTGCCCGGCTCCTGTGTTTACCCTCTTACGTTCCGCACTGTTCGGCTATGAGGGTAAAGGGAGAACCACTGCGATTGTACTTCTAGCTAGCCTGGTTAAGTACCTCAGTGGAGAAAGCCAAAAACTGACTGTCACAATATGCGAGAACTGGTCGGCGATCCGATGACTCGTGTCAAACCAAAAATCGTTAGCGATTCATCCGTGTTACACGAAGGGTCTTCTATTACAGAAACCATGTGATGATGGCATCAACCACGGCTCGTCCGAATATCACAAACACTGGGGGCTAGTAACCAGCCCCCGCAGTTAAGCTCCTATGGCTAAGTGAAAGCACTAAAACCGCATAGTCTGATTGCCTGGTTTTCCATACATACAACCGCCTCCGGGCACCGAGACGTCGGCTAAGGGTTCAAGTGTTATGAGAAAACAACCCATGCAGTATCTGCAAGGGGGCTGAAGCGGACGACTGGTAACTTTCAGTTTGCAAACGGTCGCACAGGAGTCAAAATTAACAGGCATTATACCCACCGCCAACCAGTTGCATTATAATAAAACAAAAGTTTTTACTCCTTGGCTACAAGGAAACCCACTCTACTCAAACATTACATCTTTCGAGCATTGGGCCTCTATTGCCCGAGCACCGTCCATCACGACGGGAAAATATTGCTCGGGGCGCCTATGCTCCTTCCCTGACGGCGGAGGTCCAGTGGCCATCTCGGCTGGCTTTATCTTCGGCCAATGTACCATTGCTTTGCCGAAGGCCATCCGAGCCCCCTCAATGCATGTGGAGCGCTTCCAGGCGTCAATCCGAGAAGGGGCGTCGCACAGCCTCTGCACCAGACCGAAGTAGCTGCTCGGCATTGGCCCCGTTGGCCACAGCTTGACGCACAGGTCCTTCATCGCCGGCTCCGCCATCCGATGCAGCTCCATCAGCTGCTTCATTTGGTTGTTGAGGAGGGGAGGGTGT
Source organism: Elymus sibiricus (assembly GCA_039707655.1). NCBI lineage: Eukaryota > Viridiplantae > Streptophyta > Magnoliopsida > Poales > Poaceae > Elymus > Elymus sibiricus. Next base: position 190,629,538 of record CM077676.1, on the reverse strand, counting down.
TCGGGCGCTTGAAATTGCGCCCAGAACAGCCTCTGCTCGGCCCTACCCTCCTGAGCAGCGAAGAACCGGCCCGCGTCCGCCGCACTCTTTGGGAGGTCCGCCAAGGCGCCTGGGGAACGCCATACTCGCGTGAGCAACGCGAACCTGTTACCTCCAAAGATACTTTGCAGCACGTACGGCTTACCGTCCGCAATGAGCCTGACTTGGCGGAGCTCCTCCTGGTAGCCGCGCGCCTCTGTCCGCGCTTCCGTAGCCACCGCCGCCAACGAGGTCAGCTCGGCGGCCTGCTCCTTATTCTTCTGCTCAAGGGCCTCACACCTTGTGACGGCATCCCCGAGCTCTTGCTGCACTTCCAGCACCCTGGCCTCGTGCTTCTCACTAGCGGTTCTCACCGCAGCCAGCTTGGCAGCTGCCTGTTCGGCTGCCGACTTTTGTGCTGCTGCATCCACCTGAGCTGCCCTTAGTGCGGCCTTGAGGCTTTCGACCTCCGCGGCGGCAGCTGCAGTACAATCGGTTACCTCCGTTAGGATACTTTGAACCCTGCTGGCAAAACAACGGCTGTATTCAATATTACAGCTCGAGCTTACCTTGCGCCTCGTCGAACCTCTTGTTTACCAGACTCAGGTCATCTTCGGAGCTCTTCAGCTTCCGATTCAGCTCGGCCAACTCTTCGGCGTTGGCGGCTGCGGCCGAAGATGATGCCTGTGCAATATTATACACACGTTAGTACCCGGGATATTGGTTTTTGATCCTCTGACAGGCTTTGCCCAAGCCAGTCAGTGTCTCGGGGGCTACTGTGTATGAGGCTATACAATTACACAAATGAATTTTTCTAAGGAAAGAGCATTACTTCGCTCACCTTGAAGCCGGTAAGAAGGCCACTAAAGGCCTCCTTCAGTCCGTTATCCACGGACCGAATACTTTGCAACACCGTGCCCATAAGTGCACGGTGCTCTTCGGCGATAGAGGAGCTAGTCAGAGCATCCTCCATCCCGTCCGGCCACCCGGTCGACGCCGGCTCTGGGGCAGGCGGGGGTGGCGGCGGCACTTCGGTTCCTTCCTTCTCGAAATCCAGAGCACCGGACTCTGGACGCCTTGACGTCCCCGGAGTCGTCCTCGGAGAGAGCTCGGCTTGTTAGGGCTCCTCCTCTTCATGCACCAGAGGGGCCCTCCCCTCCTGGTCTTTGGCGACCGAGGTGTTTACCTCGGCCATGATAATGTCACCCCCTCCCCCCGCGTGCGGCGCGGGAGGGGTCCTCCTCGATAGGACCTCCTCGACGATCGGGGGAGGCGAGGCGCGGGATTCGGTCCCGCTCTCCGCTAGCGCTGCCGGTGGAGAATCCCCCTCCGAGACTCGGTCGGTGGGGAGATCGCGCAGCGGGCTACAAAATTATAAACGGAAACGTGATCAATATTAAACCCAGTTCGGCTAAAGATGATCGAGCGGTTACTAGAACGCGTACCTCTGAGCCTGTGGCTTGGCCCTGGGGATCCTCAGGGGAACCTCTTCGGAGGCCTCAGAGTCCTCGGCAGAAGCCGAGCTATCGCCGGACAAGGCTACCTTGGCCTTGCACGGTCTTTTAGGAGCGGGTTGTAGCGGCTCCACCTCGGCGTCCTCGGACGCCGCCCTTTTCCCTGTTCGGGAGGAGTCGTCTTCCTCCCCGTCCTCTCCCTGCTCCTTCTCCTCCTCTTGCGCGGAGGGAGCACTGGTGTCCCCGGATCTAGCACCCTGGGGTCCTCGGGAGCGGAGGCCCTCTCTGGCTTCCCTCTGCTGGTCCTTCTTCTTCTCCTTCCTCTCCGGCGCCTCGTACGGCTCCACGGCCAGCATGGCCGTCAGTAGGGGCGTCCTGGGCCCCTCTGGCAGTGGCGCCGGACTGTCGATCCGCTGGGCCTTCTTCAGCCAATTCTGCGAATGAAAAGTAACGGAGCTGAGTATCTTGTTAAAAGGGAACAGTTCGGACATAAAGTACAAAATTGCTCATACCTCCCGTGGAGGATTTGCGGCGTCGAGTCCGATGTCCTCCTCCTCGGCCGGCCAGTCCTTCTGCAGCTTGAATAGTGCCCTCCACAGTTGGGCGTGGGAGGTGTGGAAGAAGCTGCGCACGGTGGCCGGGTCTCCGGGCTTATAGGCCCACATGGGGGAAGCCCTGTCCTGCGAAGGGAGGATTCGGCGGCCGAGCATGATCTGGATCACGTTGACCAGCGCGACGCCCTTCTCTATCATGTTGGCAATCCGGCACTGCAGCAGCACCACCTCCTTGTTCACCCCCCAGTCGAGGCCTTTCTTGGTCCACGAGACCAGCCTTGTAGGGGGTCCAGCTCGGAAGGCCGGAATCGCCCCCCAATCCGCACTCCTTGGCTCGGTGATGTAGAACCATTCCTTCTGCCAGACCTTGACGGTCTCGATGAAGATGCCTTCTGGCCACTCCACTCGGGGGAGTTTACTGACCATCGCGCCTCCACAGTCCGCTTGCTGGCCGTCAACGATCTTCGGCTTGACGTTGAAGATCTTCAACCACAGACCGAAGTGCGGCCGGACCCGGAGAAAGGCCTCGCAGACGATGATGAAGGCCGAGATGTGGAGGAAGGAGTTCAGCGCGAGGTCGTGGAAGTCGAGTCCGTAGAAGAACATGAGGCCCCTGACGAAGGGGTGAAGGGGGAAACCCAAACCTCGGATGAAGTGGGGCACGAACACCACTCTCTCGCCCTGCCGCGGCGTGGGGATGACCTGGCCCACCTCTGGAGCGCGGTGGGCGACGTCGGCCGGGAGGTAGCCCGCGCTCTTCAACTCCAAGATGGCGCTGTTGGTGACTCTAGAGGCCTCCCACTTGCCCTTGGACCCGGAACCCGCCATTGCTGAATCAAGCGGGTGGATGGGAAGGGTCTTGGGAGGGAGAGCGGATCTGGGCGTTGGAGCTCAAGAGATGGGGAAGGCAATAGCGAAGAGTGGAAATGAGAGCGTACGAAAGGAACGAAGGCTATGCCCCTTTCATGGGCTGTAAAAACCCACGGTCCCTTTACTGCGCCGCGGTCCTCGCCATTTCCCCATATAACCGTGTCATTATGCGCGCATGGGGTGAGACGATCATATCCCTTAAAAGCAGGACACGATCTCCATATCGATGGGACATGCCAATGAAAACCGCCTCGAACCGCGAATTGAGTTTGTCATAAACCAAATCGCGGTCGTGGCGAGGTGTGACCCTTCGGTAAAAGTTGTCAGATGAGAACACTGTTCACACTGAAGCGGCTAGCCTTCGGGATTAAGTTATTGATATACTTCATTACCGAGGTACAGCTCGGCGCGTATGCGACCGGACAATGCTTGAGAATGAAACTCGGAGTTATACAGGCCTATTACCGGTGTCACGGAGGAAAGGGAACTGGTCTACCAAGCCAATGATGTTCGGCACTTACCTCGGCTTCGAAGACTAGTTCGGGGGCTACTGAGGGTGTCCTGGACTAGGGGGTACTCGGGCCGCCGGCCTATCTCACGTGGGCCATACTGGTGGGCCGTTCTCTACCCGTCGATGGAAGGCTGGATTGTGGGCGACCCCGTGTATCAGAAGGAAACCCCCGAAGACTTGGCGTCTCCTCTAAGGAACAATCAGCGTAACCGACATGTTTATCCCCTGATGGTAACCGACCATGTGTAACCCTAGGACCTCCTGGTGTCTATATAAACCAGAAGGCCTAGTCCGTAGATGGATCATATCCATTACCTAGGGTTTAGCCCAATCGATCTCGAGGTAAATCAACTCTGTAACCTTCATACAATCACATCAATACAATCAAGCAGGACGTAGGGTATTACCTCCTCGAGAGGGCCCGAACCTGGGTAAATCGCTGTCTCTACGTTCCCTGTTACCATCGACTCCTTGACCCATAGTTCGGATCCCCTACCCGAGATCTGCCGGTTTTGGTACCGACAACTACCCTATTTGGTCTGCAGGTACCACAATACTTTATACCTGCTTTTCCCTTGTTCTGTGTTGTGGGTTCCAGGTGGTAGTAGCTCCGCGCACAAGGCTCGCCGCAAGAATCCAGACCATCAAGGTGGCTCCAAGCGCTTTCGCACCTCAGATGATGCAGGTGCAGGTTCCAATGGTCCATCCAAGCAAAGTGTCAAGAAAATTGCCAGCAAGCAGAAGGAGAAGGCCAAGTCCATGAATGAAGTGCCTTCCAAGGAGTTCTAGGCTCTTCGCCGTCGCAATTCGTATCGCAATAAGCAAGACCCCTCTCTCATCAACCGTCCTTTCTGGACCAAGCAACAAATGTCTATCTATCATGATGTGCTCAAGGGCAAGAATAATCTGTATGTGGATGTCTGGTCTATTGATCTCAGTCACTTGGAGAAGGATCCTAAATACTTTGGAGAAGCTATGGCTCTTTGTGCTCAGCTTGATATTCTCAGAATCATCTCGTTCAACAAGGACTTCGATGCAGAGCTTGTGGCCCAATTCTTTGCCACGGTTCAATTTGGTACTGATGATGCAAGGACCCTCACCTGGATGACCAATGGAAGAGTTCTGAGAGCAAAGTGGAAGGATTTCATGGAAAGTTTGAGCTACAATGATGAGTGCCTTGAGAACCCTATTGGGTTGCGCCCTCACAAGGAGGACGCGGCCACACACAAGTCTGCTCTCTATCGCTACTCCAAGGAAAAGATCTCCACCACCGGCAAGAAGACGTATGAGTTGATCCCCTTCCTGGACATTATGCATCGTATCTTCAGGAACTCTCTCTTCCCTTGGATTGGGAATCTGGATATGGTTCACTCATATCTTGTGGATATGCTGCTTATGTGCCAGAAGGAGAAGAACACGCAGCAAGTATTGGATGTTTCTCACGTCATGTGGTCGGAACTTTGCTCGGCTATCCTTGAGCGCAAGTGTCCCATCTATGGTCCCTATCTAATGAATCTCATTGAGGAGACATGGGCTGCTACCTTTCCGGATGAGATGTTAGTGACCGATGATCTCGTTTCGCATGAGGTTATCAAGCTGAGGCAGAAGGAGCATTGGGGCACTCCTGCCGCTCCTGAGGTTGAGGCTCATGCCTCTGAGTCTGAGGGAGGTGATGAGCCTGAGTATGAGCCTTCCACCGAGGAACCATCTTCGGCTTCTAAGCTCAAGAAGAAGATGAAGAAGCTTTTCTGTATCCAGGCGCAAGGTCAGTACAAGGCTGAAAGGATCGATACGGTCGACTAGAGGGGGGGTGAATAGGAGACTACAAATTTTAATCTTTCTTGTCAATTTTAAGGTTTAGCGGATAAAAGGGGTTCACTAGATATGCAACTAGGTGAACACAACCTATATGACAAGCAAGCTCCAAGCTAAATATGCTAGGCAACAATCTAATTAGCAAGCCAACAAGCATACAACACAAAGTAAAGAGCGGGAAAGGATTAACCACAAGTGAGACGAGGACGCGGAATTTATCCCGAAGTTCACTCTTCCTTGGGGAAGAGCTACTCTCCGTTTAGAGCGGTGCCGGAGCCAAAGCTTGCGGAACGCCACTGAAGGCTCACCGTAATCTCTTTCGAGTCACCCCCGACGAATGAGCCTCGAATCACTCGGGGTTGGTCTTGAAGGCGACCACCACACCTTTACAAACTTCTCCGGAGCACACCACAAGCAAGGAAGCTTCTGGAGGAACCTCTAACCGCCTAGGAGCCCAAGCTCCAAGAGTAACAAGTCATGGTGAAGGAATATTGCGGGGAACGCAATTTTGGTTTGGTCAAAGTGTAGATCGGGTCTTGCTCTCCCAATCCCCAAAGTTTCAACAAGTTTGGGTGGAGGGATTGAGAGTATTGAGCAAAATGAGGTGTAGCAATGGAGGAGCTCAACAAGACATTAGGGTTAGGGGATGGAGGTGGAAGAAGGGGGCTTTTATAGTGTTCTTGGCCGTGAGGGGATTTCTGCCCGTTGGACCCCGTGCGCACGGGCTAAGTTAGCCCCGTGCGCACGGGGTGTCCAGAGACATTCCATCCACCCCGTGTGCACGGGGGTCCAGGACCCCGTGCGCACGGGGTGTCCAGAGAGTTTCGAGGTACCCCGTGCGCATGGGGGTCAGAGACCCCGTGTGCACGGGGTGTTCAGAAACTTTCTGACCACCCCGTGCGCACGGGGGTCAGAGACCCCGTGCACGCGGGGTGTCAAGAGGGTTTCTGATGAAACTCACAGGACACCTCGGCAAAGCACACAATAAGTGGGAACATGGTGGAGGAGTAGGAGGGCTGGTGTATAAGTTTTGGAGGCATTCCCACACGACACTTATTCCACGATGACCCCTCTTGATAGTGCGGTTTTTCCTAAGACTCAAATCGAACCAAAATGAAAAACCTTCGAGTCGCCGGTAAACCACGCCTTTAATCTTTTTGAATAGGGGGGTCGCACACCTCCATCAATGGACAACTTGGAACCAATATCCTGAGATAAACTTTAGCAACCAATATTAGTTCCACTAACCACATTGTCATCACACCAAAATATAATTTAAGTGACACATGCACTTTCAAAGGCTCACGTGGCAGAGAAGAAGGCTCGTAGTCGTGACAAGGCTATCATGAGGCACATTGGCCTGGAGGTCCACAGGGGTTCTGAGGACAAGATCACGGACAAGGAGGAGTGGACCTCGAAGCATTGCAAGTGGACAGACTTAGATGATGATCAACCCGCTGCTGCAGATGAGGAGTCCAAGGAAGAGGTGCACGAGGAGTGGTGATGACGTCATGGAGTGATGCTACCACCTTGGACCGTAGTTGTGCTCTTTGCCCTTTTGGTGTCTCGATGCCAAAGGGGGAGAGAGTTTAGGGATTTTCCCAGTCACGAGCGCGTCTTATTTTCTTTCGGTCTCTTCTTCGCTCGTGAACTCTTTTATCGCTTCGCTTGCTTTGGTTTGTGCTTGTGAGTCTTGGAGACCTTGTCATATGGTGTGAGACATATGCTATCCTACAACTTATCTATTTATGTCTAAGTACTTTGTTAGTGTGTGAGATTATGTCTATCTTGTGCCCTATCTTTATGCTCACATACTATCTCTTGCATCCATGCTCATCTATCATATTATGTTGTTGCAAGTGTTGCCTTGTCTATAATATAGGGGGAGTGTTGATCCTAGTGTGTGTGCTTTGCATTCCAAAAGCATACCTAAATAGTGCACACATCTAGGGGGAGCCCGTCTATATTTTGTAGATGTTGGGTTTGCTTATTATCTCGTTATATCCCTTGTGCAAATCCCGTGTTGTCATCAATCCACCAGAAAGGGGGAGATTGTTAGGGCATATTTCTCCCTTAGTGGTTTTGGTGATTGATGACAATGCATTTGCGGACTAATCGTGTGCATTGAGCATTTCAGATAATCTATCATATGGCACAAGACGATTCATGCCCCTCGGAGTTTTTAAAGCCAAGACGGTTATTTTTCCTGCGTTTCTTTTTCGGTGGACTTGAGTCGTAGGGAAACCATACTATTAAGAGGGGGTCCACTTCGGAAAGGTTTGGGTGGAATCATCATGCACACGTCTTCCATTTGCACCCACTTTCCTTCCCGCATCTTTGGGGTTCCAACTGCCTTCTTCTGTTACTTGTCCTAAAGCTACCTAGCGGTAGTACCGCTCCCTAGAGCGGTAGTACCGCTTGTGAGCGGTAGTACCACCGGTCCAGTATCGCGCGTTCTACCGCTTAATCGAAGCGTTCTGTAGTCTATTCGCGCTCAGCGAAAGTGGCGCGGCAGTAGGGCGGTAGTACCGCTTGCGGTACTTCCGCCCCTACCACCGCTCCGCTCTCGCTGCTCTCGCTGTAGATCAGTGCGTTAAGCGGAAGTAGTGCGGCAGTAGATCGGTAGTACCGCTTGCGGGTGGGCGGTAGGGGTGGACTAAGGAGCTACTCGGCTCGTTAAGCTCGTGATCGTTAAGCTCGTGCTCGTTAAGGCTCGGTTCGTTAAGCTCGTTAAGCTTAACGAGCAGAAAACCCTGCTCGGCTCGGTTCGTTTGAAGCTCATTAAGCTTGTGAGCGCTCGCGAGCGCTCGTTAACATATCCTGGTGTGTTTCGGTCTACATATGAGTGTGTTTTTAAGAAGGAAGATGGTGACTACAAAAGGATATGCACTAGTTTGATGCCTCCTATGTAGATGATATTGAATAAATGGACTGAGGTGCTACGAAACTTTGTCACGTAAGATAAGAATATGTGTTGTGTTGTTACTAACGAGCTTAACGAGCTACTCGTGAAACTCGTTAGCTCGTTCGTTAAGCTCGTTAAGCTTAACGAGCTGAAATCGATGATTGGCTCTGTTCATTAAGAAGCGAGCCACGAGCTTAACGAGCCGAACTATCGAGCGCTCACTAAGCTCACGAGCTACGAGCTTTTGGTCCAGCCCTAGTGGGCGGTACTACCGCCCATCCACTACCGCTGCTACTTCCGGTTATCTTTGAGCTTCTAGACTCGTATGCCACTTCGCGGCAGTAGGGGCGGTAGTAAGTGCGCGGTAGTACCGCTGTTGCGGTACTGCCGCCGTCCTAGGCCCTACCACTGCTAGTTCCTACGTACTGCAACCTCAGCGGCAGTACCGCTGGGGCGAGCGATAGTACCGCTCCGGTGCCACTACCGCCTCGGGGCTCTTCACCATTGCACTGTACTGTTGGAACTACCGCCCGGGCGGTAGTATCGCTCATGGAGCGGTAGTACCGCTTGTGTGCGTGCTGTGGACAGAATAACGGTTGGATTTGTCCCCACTATATAAAGGGGATCTTCTTCCCCAGGAAGACCTCACCTCTTATCCCCCAAACTCCATTGTTGCTCAAAGCTCCATTTTCGCCCGATCTCTCTCCCTAGCCAACAACTCTTGTTTATTTTCTAGGGTTTGGTTGTGAGGGCCCCGATCTACACTTCCACCAAGAGATATTCGATTCCCCCCACTAATCCCTTGTGGATCTTGTTACTCTTGGGTGTTTGAGCACCCTAGACGGAAGAGGTCACCTTGGAGCCACATTCCATTGTGGTGAAGCTTCGTGGTGGTGTTGGGAGGCTCCAATTCAGTTGTGGAGAGAGCCCAGCCTTGTTTGTAAAGGTCCGGTTGCCGCCTTCAAGGGCACCACTAGTGGAATCATGGCATCTTGCATTTTGCGAGGGCGTGAGGAGAATACGGTGGCCCTAGTGGCTTCTTGGGGAGCATTGTGCCTCCACACCGCTCCAACAGAGACGTACTTCCCCCTAAAGGGAAGGAACTTCGATAACACATCCTCGTCTTCACCGGCTCCACTTGTGGTTACTTCTTACCTTTACCTTGTGCAAGCTATTGTTGTGTTGTATCATTTGCTTGCTTGTGTTGTTGTTGTTGTTGTTGTTAGCATCATATAGGTTGCTCACCTAGTTGCATACCTAGACAACCTATTTGTTGCTAAACCTAATTTGTTAAGAAAAGCTAAAAAATGGTAGTTGCCTATTCACCCCCCCCCCTCTAGTCAACCATATCGATCCTTTCACTCTCCCAGCCCTCCTCGGGTCGCGCCGTCGCAGGAGCACGGCAGACCGCCGCCGTCAGCGGATGCCCCTATCCTGGATCCGCAACTGTAGTCACCCATCGCCCTCCAATGCGTCGCCGGCGTACTCGCACACTCGCTAGAGTACAAACCTCGTTGTGTGAGACTGACTGGTGGGTCCGAGCCTTGGTAATTAGATTAGGGATAAATCCTATTAGTTCAGACGCTGACCAGTGGGTCCTCCCTTCTGATAATTGGTTCATACGCTGATTAGGGATAAATCCAACTAATAAAAAAATGACATGTGGGCCTATTATGGGTCCCAATTGTAAGTGATAGAGAGAGGGAGAGTGTTTTGTTTTCTTTTTTTAGAGTAGGGCCACATGTACGTGACACATGGTGAAAGCACATTTGCTCCCTTGGTGGTTTTGGTAATTCATGCCAACATACATGTTGTTGGACTAATGCTTTTATCTAGTGAATTTCAGACAAGTTCAACAAATGGCGTGGCATGGACAAGAGGATGTGGAACCCCTTCAAAATGCTAAGGACAAGGATTGGCAAAAGATCAAGACTCTACATTTTTGGTTTAGTGATCCAAGATCACATTGAGTCCATAGGAAAGCCAATACTATTAAAAGGGGATGAGGTGTTGCTTAATGGTCTTTTTGCTCAAGTGCTTAGTGACAGTACTCCTAAACCCTCAACCACTCTCTCTACCCAAATATGTCCAGAACCTACATTCTAACTCGGCCCCACCGAAATTTCCTATCCGGCCCCACCGAGTTCATCCTAGACTTAGCCACTGCCAAAACCCTAACAAATCGGATCCACCGAAATGGATCTCGGTCTCACTGAGATGGCCTTGCCAACTCTCTGTAATCGTTTGCACTTACTTCGGTCTCACCGAGTTTTGCAAATCGGTCTCACCGAGATGGCTTGCCAACTCTCTGTTGCCTTATTGCTTCACTTCGGTCCTACCGAGTTGATGCAATCGGTGCCACCGAGATGAGGTTTGCCCTAGCCATTGCACTTCGGTCCATCCGAGATGTTCGTATCGGTCCCACCGAGATTCCTAACGTTCATATCTTTTACACAGTTCGGTGCTACTGAGATGATTGTTTCGGTGCCACCGAGTTGGGTCAAAAGTGTGTAACGGTTGGATTTTTGGTGGAGGCTATTTATACCCCTCCACCACCTCCTTCTCAGTAAGGAGAGCCATCAGAACGTGCCTACACTTCCACCATACATTTTCTGAGAGAGAACCACCTACTCATGTGTTGAGATCAAGCTATTCCATTCCTACCATTTGAAACTTGATTTCTAGCCTATCCCAAGTTGCTTTCCACTCAAATCCCTCTTCCACCATAGCCAAATCTGTGAGGAGTTGTTTGAGTGCTGGGAAGACTATCATTTGAAGCACAAGAGCAAGGAGGTCATCAACAACACACCGTCTATTACCTTTTGGAGAGTGGTGTCTCCTAGATTGGTTAGGTGTCACTTGGGAGCCTCCACCCTGATGTGGAGTTGAACCAAGCAGTTTGTAAGGGCAAGGAGATCGCCTACTTCGTGAAGATCTACCCCGAGTGAGGCTAGTCCTTCATGGACGTAAGCCATGGTGGAATAGACAAGGTTGCTTCTTCGTGGACCCTTCGTGGGTGGAGCCCTCCGTGGACTCGCGCAGCCGTTACCCTTCGTGGGTTGAAGTCCCCATCAACGTGGACGTACGATAGCACCACCTATGGGAACCACGCCAAAAACCACCGTGTCTTCATTGCGTTTGATCTTCCATACTCTACCCCTTTACATTCCGTACTCTTGCATGCTTTACTATTTCCGCTACTCAATCTCTAGATATGCATGTGTAGAAAGTATTGGAGTGATCTTAACTTATGCCAAATTCTGCCTAAATTCCAAGAGAAATTGAAAACTGCACCTTTGGCTGGTTAGGAGACTATTCACCCCCCCCCTCTAGACCTATCTCCTCGATCTCACAATTGGTATCAGAGTCTTGGTCTCCATTGCCTTGGTTTCATCACCATTGGAGGGAGATGGATGTGTCTACGTTGGGGAGTCTTAGACGTAGAGTGCCTATTCTCGATGGGGAGTATTACGATTTTTGGAGGGATGAAATGCTTGATATCTTTGATGAATTTAACTTGAGCAAGTATATTCATAATCCTTATGTGCCCCTATTGATCCCTTGCATCCTACTCATGAAGAGGAAATTGACATGCTTCGTAATCTTAGAACCGTCAATCTTATCATTAGAGGATTACCTAAGGTTGTGCTTCGTTGTATGCAAAACTTTGCATGTGCTTATACTCTATGGCATGATTTAGAAAAGCGATATCCTGATTACTCCTTAAAGTGTCTTGATAAGATTCTTCATAAGACTGTTGCTTTACACAAGATGAGTCCTAATGATCCTAAGTTTGATGATTGCTTGTTTGAGCTTCGTGATCTTATGCGTGCCAAAGGAGATGTTACAACTATTAGCAACATTATCATGGAAGCCATTAGAATCCATAAACTTGAATATTGTCATGATCATGAAACTAATGAATCTATTACCCTAGGTAATGATCACACGCATGATGAAGAGGATGTTGAGCATGGCTACTATGATGAAGATGAAGAGTTTAACATTGAATTCGAGAAGACCATGAGAAATCTCAGTCTTATGGCAAATCTTCGAGATTACATGGCCGGAGGAAAAGAGTGGATTCTTGATAGCGGCTGTACCGATCACATGACCAGAGATAGAGACATGTTTCGTGAGCTTGCTAAAAATGATGGTCCACGCAAGTATGTGACTTTTGGAGACAACTCCAAGGGTAAGGTACTTGGCCTTGGTAAGGTGGCCATATCCAATGATAGCTCTATACAAAATGTTATGCTTGTTGAATCTCTTGGTTACAATCTTCTTTCCGTATCTAGACTAGCCGATTTTGGTTTTAATGTTCTATTTACCAAAGTAGATTGCCAAGTGTTTCGCCAAGATAATCATAATATGGTCTTTACCGGCATTCGTAGAGGTGATCTATACATTGTTGATTTCACTAAGAGAGCCCAACCTCGTACATGTTTAATTGCAAAATCTTCTAAAGGTTGGTTATGGCATAGAAGACTTGGACATGTTGGTATGCGTAACCTTGATAAACTTGTTAAAGGAGATCACATTCTTGGAGTGAAAGATGTTATATTTGACAAAGATTGACTTTGTAGTGCTTGCCAAGCAGGAAAACAAGTTGGAGGAAGCCATCCCGTGAAAAACATTATGACCACGAGGAGACCACTCGAGCTACTTCATATGGATCTTTTTGGTCCCAACTCCTATAAGAGTCTTGGTGGTAACTCTTTCGGTTTGGTCATTGTTGATGATTTTTCCAGATTTACGTGGGTGTTCTTTCTTGATGACAAATCGCAGGTACAAAAGATCTTCAAGAACTTTGCAAGAAAGGCTCAAAACCAATTTGAAGTGAAGATCAAGAAGGTTCGAAGTGACAACGGAACGGAGTTCAAGAACACCAATGTGGACACCTTTCTTGATGAGGAGGGTATTTCACATGAGTTCTCGGCTATGTACACACCTCAACAAAATGGAGTTGTTGAGAGGAAGAACCGGAAACTTATTGAGATGGCAAGAACGATGCTTGATGAATACAAAACGCCAAGACACTTTTGGGCGGAAGCGGTTGAAACAGCGTGTCATGCAACAAATCGACTTTACCTTCACAAGCTTCTTAGTAAAACGGCATACGAACTGCTCACCGGTAACAAACCACAAGTTGGATACTTTCGAGTATTTGGCTCAAAATGTTACATTCTTGATAAGCATCGTCGTTCAAAATTTGCTCCTAAATCTCATGAAGGTTTCCTACTCGGTTATGGATCAAACTCTCACACTTACCGTGTCTACAACAACTTCACTCGAAAAGTTGAAGAGACGGTAGATGTGAAGTTTGATGAGACTAACGGCTCGCAAGTCGAGCAATTGCCACTTGATGTAGGAGATAAAGAACCATCGGAAGCAATCCAAGACTTGCCCATTGGCAAGATTCGCCCCGTGGAAGTAAAGGAGAGTACCTCGTCTATTCGAGTGGAAGCCCCAACTTCACATCAAGGTGAACGACAAGATATGGAGGCATCCACAAGTGGAACACGTCAAGACGATGGGAATGAGGAAGTGCAACAAGATGATCCACCTCAACCTCCTTCTCCACCTCCACAAGCGAACAACGACAACATCAACGAAGAAGAAGATGATGATGATGATGAGGAAGCCTCACCACAACCCAAGAAAAAGCTACCTCGAGTTAGAGCAAGAATCGACAAGGATCATCTCGTCGAACAAATACTTGGAGATATTCAATCCGGGAGAATCACTCACTCTAAATCTCGTTTAGCTAACTTTTGTGAGCATTACTCATTTATCTCTAGTGTTGAACCCTTGAATGTAGAAGATGCTCTCAAGGACCCCGATTGGGTGAATGCAATGCACGAAGAGCTACACAACTTTGAGAGGAACGAAGTGTGGACATTGGTTGAGAAGCCTAAGGAAGAGCAAAACATCATTAGAACCAAATGGGTGTTTTGGAATAAGCAAGATGAAGATGGACAAGTTGTACGCAACAAGGCTTGTCTCGTAGCACAAGGTTACACACAAGTCGAAGGTATGGACTATGGTGAGACCTATGCCCCCGTTGCAAGACTTGAATCCATTCGCATTTTACTTGCTTATGCCAATCACCATGATATCACTCTTTACCAAATGGACATTAAAAGTGCTTTCCTAAATGGTGAAATTGAGGAGGAAGTGTATGTTAAACAACCTCCCGGCTTTGAAAATCCCATGAAACCTAATCATGTCTACAAACTTCGTAAAGCTCTTTATGGTCTTAAACAAGCCCCTGGAGCTTGGTACAAATGCTTGACAAAGTTTCTTCTTGAAAAAGGTTTTGAGATTGGGAAGATTGATTCAACTTTGTTCACTAAGAGGGTTAATGGAGAATTATTTGTATGCCAAATTTATGTTGATGATATTATCTTTGGATCTACTAACCCCTCTTTTAGTGAAAAGTTTGGAAGGTTGATGTCGGAAAAGTTCGAGATGTCTATGATGTGTGAACTCAAATTCTTTCTTGGCTTGCAAATCAAGCAAACTAGGGAAGGTACCTTTGTTTCTCAAACAAAGTATACCAAGGACTTATTCAAGAAGTTCAACATGCAAGAGAGTAAAGGTATGAAAACTCCCATGCCCACGAGTGGACATCTTGACTTGACCAAGGATGGCAAACCTGTTGATCAAAAGGTATATCGATCTATGATTGATTCATTGCTATATCTATGTGCCTCCCGTCCCGACATTATGCTAAGTGTGTGCATGTGTGCACGATACCAAGCGGCACCAAAAGAGTGTCACCTTAAGGCGGTAAAAAGAATTGTGAGATACTTGATACATACACCAAACTTTGGCATATGGTATCCCAAAGGATCTTCTTTCAATCTTGTTGGCTACTCCGATTCGGACTATGCCGGAGACAAGGTTGACAGAAAATCCACTTCGGGTACATGTCAATTTCTTGGTAGATCTCTTGTGTCTTGGTCCTCCAAGAAACAAAATTCCGTATCTCTATCTACTGCTGAAGCAGAATACATTGCCGCGGGATCATGTTGTGCTCAATTACTATGGATGACACAAACTCTTAAAGACTATGGGGTGCATGTGAGACATGTACCATTACTATGTGACAATGAGAGTGCTATTAAGATAGCACACAATCCTATGCAACATTCTCGAACTAAGCATATTGAGGTTCGTCACCATATCATTCGAGATCATGTTGAGAAAGGTGACATCGACCTTAAACATGTTCGTACCGATAAACAATTGGCGGACATCTTTACCAAACCCCTTGATGAGAAAGTGTTTTGTCACTTGAGAAGTGAGTTGAACATCATTGATGCCTCAAACGTGAACTAGAGGTTCACGTGGATGCATACAAGGGCTTGAGCATTCTTGACTAATCCATGATATCTTTCATGATTATCTTATATCTTGGACATTTTGCTCCCTTGTATGGTATCTAACCTTTTGTAGGTACTTGGACAAACTTCATGCCACAAGATTGCGTCTCACTCTTATCATAAGAAATCTTGTATAACTCAAGTATCGACAATTGATGGTGGAACAAGGAACAAGACAACCTAAACATATCCTTTGACAAATCTTGAGATATGCTTCATTCTTGTCAGCTTGGATATACATGTTGTTCCTTGCAAAGCTAACCCATGTAGGAAGATGAACTACAAAAGATAGGATCACTCCCAACTTCAACTAATGAGCATCCACTTCAAGTTCAACTACATGGAC
The DNA here is from genome assembly GCA_039707655.1 of Elymus sibiricus. Lineage (NCBI taxonomy): Eukaryota > Viridiplantae > Streptophyta > Magnoliopsida > Poales > Poaceae > Elymus > Elymus sibiricus. The sequence continues at coordinate 190,613,677 of CM077676.1, read as the reverse complement.
TTCACCAAAATCCCAATGTAAGTTCTCACATCTTAGAGGAGCTTTACTCAAAGACATGAGCTAAAGCAACTCAACAAGATGTGAATACATTGAAATGCTTAAAGGAAAAAAATGGCAACCCCATTTTGAGCTTAAACGAAGAGTATGACCTATGATCAAGTGCTCTCACTTGACTCCTAATTCAATATACTCTAACATAGGTGACCTAGTCGCCGACCCATCTAGATGAAGTTCTCTAGTGTTTTCTTCTGTTTGTTCTCTTCTTGCTAGAGTGTTTCTTTTTCAAAAAAAAAAACTTCATCTAGACCTTGCTTCTTTTCTGCGTTTCTTTTCTTTTAGTTAGTTTCGCAGCTAATTCCTTGCAAATCCTTGTGAGATTTCCTTTGTCTAGTGAGCTGAGTTGACAAATAATTCCATTGCATCAACCTCGGTTCCACCGATTTATATCAACTCGGTGTCACCGATTTTGCTGCTCTAAGGAATTTTCTGTCAAATTTTTCCTGAGTATTTCTGCTCTAGCTCCACTCAATGATTCTTATCCTCTACTTGCATCTAGAGCCACTCAAAGGCTAAGTGTGTTTCTCGAGGACCAAACCCACTTGATCAATAACCTTGAAGTCCCTTCTTGGAAATTGATGTCAAAGGGGGAGAGAGGAATACACATCAAAGCTTATCACTATAAAAGAGATGCACCTTACAAGAGGAGAGAATGTTACATGTTTCTAAGAGGGGAGAAACATGATTAGTTTATTCTCTGGTTGCTCTAGTTTTCTCACCCTACCTACTCCCAATATCCAATGTCAGATTCAGGGGGAGAGGAAGTTCTTTAAGGGGAGACAACTATTTCTTTTGGGGACATGTTTGCTTCAAAGAAGTATCCTAGTGATACTCTCTCTATATGTCATCCCAATCTTGGTTTCTTGTTGATCTTATGTCTTTTCTTGAAGAAATTATCTTGTGTTATCTAACCTTGTTTTCTCAAGTGTATTTCTTTAGGTACTTGATCAAGAACTTCAAGGTAAGTATATGCATCACACTCATGTACATGATTGACCTCTTGCTAGTATATATTGTTTGCAAGAAGAAGATCATGGACATGTGGATACCTAAATGTCATATATATTGCTCTGATGCATATAGCCAAGATACATGTTGCATGTATATTTCCCATGAGATATCATCATGTTATGCACATCTTCAGGGGGAGTTCAGGGGAGCTCATGCATGTTACATGTTTCCTTCAAAGCTTTCATACATACATCTGCTATATCGTTATTTGAAGCTTTGATGTATGTTGTCATCAATTACCAAAAAGGGGGAGATTGAAAGCACATTTGCTCCCTTGGTGGTTTTGGTAATTCATGCCAACATACATGTTGTTGGACTAATGCTTTTATCTAGTGAATTTCAGACAAGTTCAACAAATGGCGTGGCATGGACAAGAGGATGTGGAACCCCTTCAAAATGCTAAGGACAAGGATTGGCAAAAGCTCAAGACTCTACATTTTTGGTTTAGTGATCCAAGATCACATTGAGTCCATAGGAAAGCCAATACTATTAAAAGGGGATGAGGTGTTGCTTAATGGTCTTTTTGCTCAAGTGCTTAGTGACAGTACTCCTAAACCCTCAACCACTCTCTCTACCCAAATATGTCCAGAACCTACATTCTAACTCGGCCCCACCGAAATTTCCTATCTGGCCCCACCGAGTTCATCCTAGACTTAGCCACTGTCAAAACCCTAACAAATCGGATCCACCGAAATGGATCTCGGTCTCACCGAGATGGCCTTGCCAACTCTCTGTAATCGTTTGCACTTACTTCGGTCTCACCGAGTTTTGCAAATCGGTCTCACCGAGATGGCTTGCCAACTCTCTGTTGCCTTATTGCTTCACTTCGGTCCTACCGAGTTGATGCAATCGGTGCCACCGAGATGAGGTTTGCCCTAGCCATTGCACTTTGGTCCATCCAAGATGTTCGTATCGGTCCCACCGAGATTCCTAACGTTCATATCTTTAACACAGTTCGGTGCTACCGAGATGATTGTTTCGGTGCCACCGAGTTGGGTCAAAAGTGTGTAACGGTTGGATTTTGTGTGGAGGCTATTTATACCCCTCCACCACCTCCTTCTCAGTAAGGAGAGCCATCAGAACGTGCCTACACTTCCACCATACATTTTCTGAGAGAGAACCACCTACTCATGTGTTGAGATCAAGCTATTCCATTCCTACCATTTGAAACTTGATTTCTAGCCTATCCCAAGTTGCTTTCCACTCAAATCCCTCTTCCACCATAGCCAAATCTTTGAGGAGTTGTTTGAGTGCTAGGAAGACTATCATTTGAAGCACAAGAGCAAGGAGTTCATCAACAACACACCGTCTATTACCTTTTGGAGAGTGGTGTCTCCTAGATTGGTTAGGTGTCACTTGGGAGCCTCCAACCTGATGTGGAGTTGAACCAAGCAGTTTGTAAGGGCAAGGAGATCGCCTACTTCGCGAAGATCTACCCCGAGTGAGGCTAGTCCTTCGTGGACGTAAGCCATGGTGGAATAGACAAGGTTGCTTCTTCGTGGACCCTTCGTGGGTGGAGCCCTCCGTGGACTCGCGCAGCCGTTACCCTTCGTGGGTTGAAGTCTCCATCAACGTGGACGTACGATAGCACCACCTATCGGAACCACGCCAAAAACCACCGTGTCTTCATTGCGTTTGATCTTCCATACTCTACCCCTTTACATTCCGTACTCTTGCATGCTTTACTATTTCCGCTGCTCAATCTCTAGATATGCATGTGTAGAAAGTATTGGAGTGATCTTAACTTATGCCAAATTCTGCCTAAATTCCAAGAGAAATTGAAAACTGCACCTTTGGCTGGTTAGGAGTCTATTCACCCCCCCTCTAGACCTATCTCCTCGATCCCACACATGGAGACAGGGGTAGAAATGTCCAACAAACGTCCAAAAACGGTCAAAGCCCTTTGACTGACGGAAACGACACGGAAGGTCATTTCTATAAGGGCAATTAACGACACAGGGGCAAATTTGAGCATGCTTCGAAATTAGGGGCAAATCTGAGTAGTGAGTTCGAGTTAGTGGCACAAATGTAAATGTCCCTAAAAACAATATGAACTTGGAGAAATTATGCTATGAATTAAAAATATGAGTAAACTATTTTTAACTCATTGCTTAATTTGCAATTATAAGCTATGAGTTAGAAATAATATGAACATGGAAAGTTGTCTAACAAAATGTGAAAACTACAAACAAATGGAAAAATAACTGAAGTCACAATTAGTACACAAGGTACGTGAGACATGAGGTGTGCTATAACAGATGATATAAATGAAATTTTCCCATGAAGAGATATCAAATATTAGAAAACCCATATTATATATACAAGCCTATTATTCTGTAAGTAATTCAACATCTAGATTGTGTAGGTTGTACACATCGACATTGGGGCAGAGAAATATATGGAGAACAAAACTATCGAGAAACATTAGCTAGGTCTTGGAGGAAACACATTAAGGTATACTTGTCATGTATTTAGCCTAAACTAAATCACCTAATATTTTCGAAACAAGACTCGTACACAGATGAGAGGTCTTGAAAAGAGTATAATACTTCTTCCACCCAGTAAAGTATTTCCCCATTACAACCTTATAGATGGGCCTCTGCTTCACCTATTTTTCATGTAGATCAAGTGTGCTAGAATAGGAACGAACATCAAGTAAGCTCGTGAGAATTCATCGCGAGTGAGATATTTGCTCATTTTCAGTTGTGCCTCAACATCATCTAGGAGTTTTCTCAGCTCTTCCACACTTTGCTACATAGTCTCAGAGTCCTTCAGCCTATCTTTGGTCCCATAAGCATGACAGACCTTGACATGTTACAAGCTAGCTAAATATAGTGTTTCAGCCATCCAAACAATCACCACCTAACATATGAACTTGAAGACAAAGTTGCGCTGCTAAATTGGGGTGTTGGTGAGTCTGGGCATCTCTATTTTTCAGATGTAGATATGTATTTCATATATTTACTACCTGACATGTAAATTGAATATCTTGGCAGGATATTGACTCATGTGTCATGTGCAGAACAATCTAGAGCTAAGCATGTTTTTGTTGTGCTAGTAGAATCGGAAAATAAATTTCGATACCAAATTATAAAGTATAAAATAATTACCCTACTAAGCCATCGTCCTATCTTATCAATGAATTAAGCATGCCAAAGGAATAAGCAATCACAGAAAATAACAATATGATTATCCAGGGTGTATGAACTTGAATCAAACCATATTATACTATGAATCAAATTTATGTTGTGCGATCCAAAGGTATAGGAAGGATCGCGAAAGAACATGGGAGGCATCAGGAAAACTCAAACAAAAGCCTCTTTCAGTCTCATACAAAAACTGAAGGCTTTAGCCATCCATTATGTTCACATGTCCACCGCTCCTCGGCCCTCTTTTCTTCTTCTTTTGGTATCACGATGGGCATGTCATATCATTTGAATATATAAACATATATATTGGTTTACTGCTAAAGTGATTTAGCAAATAAAAATGAATAGGAAGGAGCGCATAAGAACAAGAGGAATGAGAGGCATCGGAAAGTACCAAACCAAATTTCCACCTCAACAAATATGAGGTGAAGAAGAAACGAGTTAGGTTTTCACCTATGTTATTATTTCCACTGCTCTTTCTTTCTTCCTCTTTCTAGCTCACTATTGAGATCTCAAATTGAATATATGCACACATACATTTGTTTCTACACTTTCATCCATATTTCCATTCCTACTACTCTCATGCTCTCTTTTTTCTCTCCTCAACTAGTCTTCAAGATCTCACGCAATTCTAAAAAAAAAAACTTAAGAATGTACACACTAATCTACGGCTTCTTCATTAATATATTGTGCAAGCCAAACAGAAGAGGAAGGGGTGCTCAAGAACTATAGGAACGGGAGACATCAGAAAGTGTCAAACCAAATAATTTCAACATGAGGTGAAAATAAAAGAAGTTGGCCTTTTATCTATGTTCCCATTGCCACTGCTCTTAAGCTCTATCTTTCTTTCTATTCCCTACTTACTCTCGGAGCTAAAAATCTAAAGGAACTAATGTACCAAACAACAAGATTTAAATTGTTCGACAAAGTGTTCCAGCTTTGATGGATAAATAGACGTGGTGTGCACTTTATAGAGAACCTTAAGGGGTCAAGTAATGAAGACACCCGATGCAGCCAATATCACTAGACAGTCAATGTCAATGGGTCCTATTGTCTTGTACCATTAATGTAAAGCACGTGCATGGATATCTTCAGCTTATAGACATCCGGGAAGCAATGCATTTATACATTAGGAAAATAATTTACTGCAATTTGCAGGCAATAAGAAGCTATGACTCAAAAATAATATGAACTTGGAAAATTTAGGCCCACTAAGAAACTTGGAAAATTTTAAAACGAAGGGAAGCATCCTTTTTCTTGGCTTTCTTCAACAATGTGAATCTACGTCACTCCTCATCATAACTCAAATACAAATTCGAGTTCCAAATTGATATTTCCTCATGTGTCGTGCAGGGACATGGGTGATTTTTCCAGGTTTTCTTTAGGGGGTCTTCGTGTTTGGTTTTTTTTGGGGGGGGGGGGGGGAGACAAGGTGACGGCGCTGTCCAAGTGTAGGAATACTAGAATAGTGTTCTCCCCGTCCTTTCGTCGTTCCGTAGTTGTGCTTATCCCCAGCAAAGGGCGTACAGAGCTGTGTCTCCGATAGGTCCTCCGGTATCCGATCGGTTTAGCTTCCGGTGGATCCGTTTACATTTGGCCGGCGTTCGTTGTTTTCAGAGTTTTTACAGGCTCTTATTGGACTTTTCTTCTCTAGGACGGCAATTTGCTTCGTAGATAGTGGCTGCCGGCATCTCCTAGTCTGCATCGATGACTTCCCGGCCGCTGCTTCTATAAGCTTCTGGGTCTATAAAAGTTTGCTCCGCCAAGGCACTGCCCCAAGGCGACATCGGCTATGCTCACGGCGCGCCGCCAGTGGATGCAGGAGGATGGATGACTTCCACACTCCAAAGAATTTGATGATAATTTTACTTTTTTTCATGAGTGTGTTTGTGAGGACCTGTGATACTTAATATATGGACGCATTTGAAAATAATAATATATGCCCATCAACAGAGACACATCGTATAGAAAACCCAAACTGTATAGCAATCGGCCCCCTTCCAGACCTACTCTCAGCCGTCAGATAACAATCGAACGGTTAAGCTTGTCAGAGCCTTCAGTTTTTCGTACAAAAACTCCCCTCCGCGGCCAAAACCCAAAACGGAATGGCACCACCGCCTCGCCTCCTCCCTCTCCTCCTTGGTCGCCTCCTCGTCTCCGGCGACCTCCTCCGCAACACCGCCCACCTCCGCCGCATCGTGCCCCTCCTCCCTTCCCACCCCCACCTCGCCGCCTCCCTCTCCAGCCTCTACTTCCCGCTTTTCCCCTCCTCATGCATCTTCCTCCACAACCTGCTCATCCGAGCCTCCGCAACCTCCCCGTCTCCTCGCCTCGCCTTCGCCGCCTTCTCCTCCATTCTCCGCTCTGGAGGTATTCCCGACCGATTCACCTTCCCTTCCCTCATCAAGTCGGCGTCCAGGCTAGCTTCTTTCCCGCGCACGGGCGCGCAGGTGCACGCACAGGCCGTCCGGCGCGGCTTCTTGATTGACGTCTTTGTCGTCAATGCGGTCCTTGCGATGTACGCCGCCTTCCGAGACACGGTATCCATGCGGGAGGTGTTCAATTCGTGCGCAGGGGTCACCGACGTGGTGTCTTGGAACACGGTGCTCGGTGGCTATGTGAAGTGCGGGGACATCGGGAACGCCCGGATGGTGTTCGAGGGAATGCCACAGAGGAATGGGGTGTCCTGGAGCGCGATGGTGGGGGCATACGCTGGTTCCGGCGAGTTGGATGTGGCCAGGGAAATGTTCGATGAGATGCCAGCCATTGGGAGGAACATTGTGACATGGAACTCGATGATAACAGGATTCGCGCGGCATGGGCTGCTGCCACTGGCTAGGAAGATGTTCGATGAGATGCCGGTACGGAATCTGGTATCGTGGAACACAATGATCCGGGGGTATGCTGTGAATGGTGAGATGGATGGTGCACGGAGGCTGTTTGATGTGATGCCGGAGAAAGATGTGGTTTCCTGGACGTGCATGATTTCTGGGTATGCCCAGGCTGGATGCTACGCGGAAACCCTTGAGCTGTTCAGGGAAATGCAGAGTGAGAGCAATGCCCGTCCTAATGAGGTGACCATGGTTAGTGTGCTCTCAGCATGCGCACATTTAACAGCTCTGGAAGAAGGGGGGTGGGCTCACGCTTACATTGACAAGCACAAGATGGTGCTCGACAATGAGTTCAATCTCGGTGCTGCTCTCATTGACATGTATGCCAAGTGTGGGAGAACTGACATGGCTGTCAAAATCTTCCACTCCTTGGACCAGAAGAATGTCTCCGCCTGGAATGCGCTCATCACTGGGTTGGCAGTAAACGGTGATGTTCAGGATTGCATCAGTGTGTTTGAGCAGATGAAGAGGTCAGGAGAGAAACCAAATGACATAACGTTTGTTGGTGTGCTGACTGCTTGTGCCCACAGCGGGCTGGTGGATGAGGGTCGATGGTGCTTTCAGAGCATGTCGTCTACTTGTGGAGTGCAGCCAGAGGCAAAGCACTATGGCTGCATGGTTGACATGTTAGGCCGGGCAGGGCTTCTTGAAGAGGCAGAGAAGCTGATAAGGAGCATGCCGATGGCCCCAGATGTCATGATTTTGGGCGCACTACTAGGTGCCTGTCGAATGCACAAGAGATTTGATGTGGCTGAAAGAGTCCAGAGTGAAATTATTGGTCTCAACACACGGCAGGCTGGCTGCCATGTCTTGATATCAGACGTTTATGCTGCTGCTGGCAAATGGGGAGAGGCTTTAGATGCAAGGCGTGTTCTTCAGAAGTGCACAATCAGGAAATTGCCAGGATCATCCAGCTCGATGCAATAGGTTTGATTTTAGTGCAAAATCCTAAACCATCTCATATAGGTTTACATTCTCTAGCATTAAATGGTGTGCTTCATGGCTTATGCATATAAGCTACTGGAATTGGGATTAGACCATTACAATTTTCTGCTAAAGGTGTTCGACTGCTCTGTGTGCTTCAATCTGAATTTGAGATCAAACAGAACATATGCTTGTCTCTTCTTGCAGATAACTGTTTCTCTGTTCTGGAGTATTGGTGATCCATAATTCTTGTAGAATAGGGTTTGAACTTACCAAATTTAACTGATGAGATTAGCTTCTCAAAATTTGGTTGTATTATCCTGGCAATCTGTACAGCAGCACTTCCAAATTCAGCTGATGTTAATGTGAATTAGTGAGTTGCCTCCGTAAACTAATATAAGAGCGTTTAGATCACTACAGATCGCTGAATTTTTCCTAAAGATATGATTCTACAATTCTATTGACTCTGAGGGGCGATGGACTTTTTTTTTTCTTTTTGCATGGTGGGGGCGATGGACTTTGGAATAATTGCCACGAAATACATTCAGAATTGTACTTTCCAACTGAGAAATTCCACTGCAGATTTTGCTCGTATTTATTTTAGCAAAACTCCCATTTTTTTGGCGCTATATTTAGGACTACATTTTTTGCAAGGATATTCAGGACAATATACTAACAGACACCATCTTTAAAATATGGATTAGAGTTATTGCATCTCATTGTGCTGTTGATGTGAGCTGTATGTTATTTGCGTCACCATTTACAGTTCGTATTCTTTGCCCTGTGACATGTTTAATCTTCGTCTCTTTAGGTTTATCGTTGCCTCTTTATATGTGAAGCGTATTTATGGGGTGGGTTAGGGTGCGTAACACTGCCAATGCCGGTCCCAAGCCCGGATAAAAGTGGAGGGAGCACCAACCAACTGTTGTATGTAACAGTTAAACATCCTGTTACCCTCTAGTTTTGTTGGCTTTTTTTGCAGAAGTTGTTTTGAGACTTTCAGTGTTCTATTCCTAGAACCGGAGTGGATGGCCCTAGCTGAAGATGCGGGGAGCTCGTCCAGCCTGAGTATGCACACAGGAAATGAAAATCTCGGGTCACAACTGATCTACAGGGAAGAAATAAAGAAAAGTAGGGAAGAAAGTAAGAACTTGGGAGGTACGTTGACGTTCCAAACCCCATGGAAGTTTGTCAAACGCGTCCCAAGCAGAGCCGGGGGACATTGATGGAATTCGTTGTTTTAATTTTGTAGTTAATTGAATTGTGTGATTCTTAATTCTTTTTACTGTGATCAACTCTACGAGTAGCATGGGCAAAACATGGTATTCATCAGATGGTGGTACCAAGCTGAAACTTTGCAGGTGTGGTACATTCTGTGTCTATAACTCTACTTATCGATGCCCAGTCCACCACAACGACAGGAAGATCCCTTCATTTGGTAATTTTTTGTTTGACGAAACACCAGCATAGGGCCGTATTTCATTGATGAAGAGAGACCAATGACAAGGGTTCATTTGGTACTTCTCAGCCTCGGTTTACTCCACCAAATCTGCTTATGAACACACTGTTGCAAGGAATTATGAAATCTCTGGCGTTCATTCTGGCGAAGTACTTTCGGCTATTTGTACTCTGACGTCATGTTAACGCTTTTTCTAACACTCCAATGCCAGCAGAGTGGAAGCACAGAGGTGACATTTGTCAATGAGCATCAAGGGAACTCTAGCTCTGGGTTTGGGCATCGTCGCTATCAGGTGCCTTGCACGTCCCGCCAACACAAAGAATGGGGTGACCTTGTCAACGAGCCCCTCCGCCTAGCACAAAAAGATAGACGAAATTTCTCTGACGCAGTCGCGGGAGATGCAGCAAGAAACAAGCCTTTGTCATACGGATTCCTATGACTCCAGCCTCAGAGAACTAGTCAAATTTCTCTCTTTCTTCTTGCTTTGTCCAGGAGGTGTCCACAACCTGTATATAAACCTCCCTAGGCCCCCAAACGGCACGGCACGAGAGCGAAAGCTTGAGAAGCAGAGCAAGATCATCAAGATGGACCACCTTTCTCTCCTCGTGCTGCTCGTCGTCTGCTCCTCCATCTCCAGGGCGCCAACGCCCAGTACGGCAGCTCCTCCAGCAATGGCGCGGCTGGGGTCGCCGGCCCAGGGTACTCTTCGCTGGGTGTGGCCGCCGCTCTGCTCGCCGTCGCCGAGCTCGTTTTTAACCGAAGCTGATCTCACCTGAGCTCCTGGAGTTAGCTGTTGCCTTGCTTTTGTACCATTATTTGGTGATGTTCTTGAATAAATAATTAAATAAATATATGATGGGTAATTTTTTTTGCAACGGAATAACAATAAAACGCTGTCAAACCACTCAAGGAATACAAGCAAATTATACAGTACTTTTTTTTTCTCAAATACGCACAAGCATGCATATCCGGTCCGAACTCAAGCCAAACAATGGCGAACAGGACGGACACAAAGCACCCAGGCCGCGTCCTCCCGTACCGAACACCTCAGAGCACGATAAAATAGTACTAAAGTTCAGATTTGTAGCTCACAAGTTGGGAAGCTGAAAGACATTGTTCCTGTACCGAACAACTTCTCCTTAGCAGCACCAAACTCCAGAAATAACTGAGTGGAGAAATACCGATTCACAAAGAAATATAGGATAAAGAAATACTGAGAAGAAACCAAAAAGATAGTTATACCGATTCACAAGGAATTTTATTCAACTTCTAAGAGAACAGCAACTACAAGCCATATTCAGATAACTATTAAGTTGGCTTGTGTAGCTCATTCCAAGCATATCGATGTTCGACTCTAATTCATTGATTAGCTGAACAAACCACAGATCCTTAACAGCACCAAAAGTAACTGAATAAAGAAATACTGGATTTCGCAAAACAAAAACAGAAAAATACTGAGAAGGCCAACAGAATCCAAAAAGAGCAAAAGAGACAATTAATTAGCTGGAAGTACTAAAGATGATATATATAAGCAACGATTACGATACGCAGTTCCGGGGACTCCATAGACCACCATCCCCCAGCCCCATTAGGGCAGGATAGGCACAGTAAACCACAAAAGACAAAAGATAAGCTAGCTCTACGACTTGCATAGTAAATGCACACGCCTAGTCGACCTCCTCCATCTTGCTCTCGCCGGCGTCCTCCTCCAGCGGCGGCATGTCCATGTCAGCCTCAGCAGCCTCCTCGTCCTCGTCGATGCTCAGGCCCAGCTTGAGCATGCGGTGGATCCTGGTGCCGAAGGTGTTGGGGTCGTCGAGGCTGAAGCCAGAGGTGAGCAGGGAGGTCTCGAACAGGAGCATCACCAGGTCCTTGACCGACTTGTCGTTCTTGTCCGCATCAGCGCGCTTGCGCAGCTCCTCCATGATGGAGTTCTCGGGGTTGATCTCCATCGTCTTCTTGCTCGACATGTAGCCGCCCATGCTCGTGTCCCTCAGGGCCTGGGCCTTCATGATCCTCTCCATGTTGGCGGTCCAGCCATACTCCCCGGTGACGAGGCAGCACGGCGAGTCGACGACGCGGTCAGAGACAATCACCTTCTCGACCCTGTCGCCCAGCACCTCCTTGATCACCTTGCAGAGCCCCTCGAACTTCTCCTTGAGCTCCTCCTTCCTCTTCTTTTCTTCCTCACTGTCATCAAGCTTGAGGCCCTCCTTGGTGGCAGAGACCAGCTTCTTCCCCTCAAACTCCTTGAGCTGGCCAATGGAGTACTCATCAATGGCGTCAACCATGTACAGCACCTCGTAGCCCTTCTTCTTCAGCTTCTCAAGGAAGGGAGAGTTCTCCACAGCCTTCTTGCTCTCACCCGTGATGTAGTAGATGTCATTCTGGCCCTCCTTCATCCTCGTCACATAGTCCTTCAGGCTGGTAAGCTCATCGCCGCTCTTGGTGGAGTGGTACCTCAGGAGCTCAGCAAGCTTGGTCCTGTTGGTGGAGTCCTCATGGACACCGAGCTTGAGGTTCTTGGAGAAAGCCTCATAGAACTTGTTGTAGTCCTCCTTGTTCTCAGCAATCTCAAAGAAGAGCTCGATACACTTCTTCACAAGGTTCTTCCTGATGACCTTGAGGATCTTGTTCTGCTGTAGTGTCTCACGAGAGATGTTGAGGGGAAGATCCTCAGAGTCAACAATGCCCTTGACAAAGCTCAGCCACTCTGGGATCAGCTCCTCACAGTTGTCCATGATGAAGACACGGCGCACATAGAGCTTGATGTTGTTGAGCTTCTTCCTGGTGTCAAAGAGGTCAAAGGGGGCCCTCTTGGGAACAAAGAGGACGGCCTTGAACTCAAGCTGGCCCTCCACAGAGAAGTGCTTGACGGCAAGGTGCTCCTCCCAGTCGTTTGTCAGGCTCTTGTAGAAGGCAGCATACTCATCCTTGGTGATCTCCTCAGGCTTCCTCATCCAAATAGGCTTCTGCTTGTTGATCAGGTTCCACTCGTGAGAAACCTCCTTGATCTTCTTCTTTTTCTTCTCCTTCTCTTCCTTCTCTTCATCAATTTCCTCAACCTTGCCCTCCTCAGTATCCTTCTTCTCTTCCTCATCTTCATCATCAGAAATTTCCTTCTCAGTGGTCTTCTCCGTCCAGAGGGAGATGGGATAGCTGATGAACTCGGAGTGCTTCTTCACAAGATCCTTCAGGCGACGCTCCTCAAGGTACTCCAGCTGCCAGATAACAATAGTAAAACGGTCAGGGACAAGTCACAATGCACAAATTGATTTTGGATGTCTGAAAACAACACAAAATAGCAACAGCAATTGAGTTCAGTCTACATGGCCCAAATGCAGTGCTAACAAATTCATTACTAGAAACTAGTTACATCTAGGATGGCACTAATTATACTGATCCAATTTCATGCAATGACAATTTCAAGGGATTCACACAACAGTGATACTACTGAATCTAAAGCAATGGTCAACAATTAAATTCAACAGCAACAGCCATATATTATCACCACAAGACCTTAGCAACCACCAGCATACAACTCACATTTTTTAAGCATATAATTCAAGTTTCACCAGCACTGAATTTCTCTACAAAACCCTCCCAAAACTGAACATCATTAATCAACAAGACCAGGCACATTCTTCCATTTACAACCTCAAGAGCATAGAAACAAACGCAAGACATTAACATGTGTTCAAAAAAAAAAAAAGCAAGACAAGAACAGCATTTCTATCTAACAGTACCACTTTTGCAGAATCATGGAAATTCTGAAGTAGAACAGCATTTCAATCTAAAAGTACACTTAGAACCATGGAATTTCTTAACAAAATGCAAGACAAGAACAGCATTTCAATCTAACAGTACACTTGCAGAATCATGGAAATTCTGAACAAAAGTAAGAGATGAACAGCATTTCAATCTAACAGTACATTATAGAATCATGGAAGTTCTGAACCACTCACACGAACTACCAAGTGTAACCAGAACATATTAATTTGCGAACAGAACATGTAGCATGAGCAAGTAAATAGTGATGAGACTTATGCTTTGCTGTACCTGATCGTCCTTGAGGTAGAGGGTGATCTTAGTACCCCTTCCAAGGGGCTCTCCAGTAGTATCACGTGTCACAGTGAAGGAGCCGCCAGCCTGGGATTCCCACACATACTGCTCGTCATCGTTGTGCTTGCTGGTCACAACGACTCTCTCAGCAACAAGGTAAGCAGAGTAGAAACCGACACCAAACTGACCAATCATGGACACGTCGGCACCAGCAGCCAGTGCCTCCATGAAATCCTTGGTGCCAGACCTTGCAATGGTACCAAGGTTGTTCACGAGGTCTGACTTGGTCATACCAATACCACTGTCAATAAGCGTCAGTGTGTTCGTGGCCTTGTCAGGGATAATGTGGATGAACAGCTCTGGCTGAGCATCCAGCTTGCTCTTGTCAGTCAGGCTCTCAAACCTGATCTTATCCAACGCCTGCACAACAGAGCACCCAAATACGCAATTTAGTGTGATTCTCACAGAACCAGTAAATAATGCAAACATAAATCAAAGTTTTGAGACTAACAATGCATGACAGTAGAATCAGCCTGTATTTTTTATTTATCAGAGATGTAGATTACATATGCAATAACCTAGCAACCATCCAAATCTAGTTTGAATCAGAAAAGTGTGAGTAAATGCTTTTCAGGGGTTAGCCCAGTAACACAGAACCCTATTTAGCAACAAAAAAAAAGTCAAAAAATTATGCGACCAGCCATGCAAAGCTACTTGGGAATTCGAATTTAATCACGGATCCAACAAAATTAGCACACAGGCAATCTAGTCATGGGATTGTTTAACATTTTATAAAGCCAAGCAGCCTATAGGAAAATTTATAATGCAAGTGATGACGTTTCCTAAGTTTTTATAACAGTCCAATTAGCTCTAATCATGGAGATCTGCACGTGCGACTGTACAGAGATTAACCAAATGTATAGCTACGTTACTCACTACCGCATATAGGAAAATTTACGATGCAGGTGATGATGTTTCCTAGGCTTTTATAACAGTCAATTAGCTCTGATCATGGAGAATCGCACGTGCGACAGGACAGAGAACAAACAAATGTGTAGCTACGGCCTACTCACAGACTACAGAATATCGCACAAACCGCAGATTCGTCGATGGATTTGAAATCCCTTGCACAAACTAGCGCGAACAGATAAACACACCCGATCTACTGAACATCGGCACGGCAAAGGGTCTTATCGCGCACGGATCTAAACAGAGCCGCGAATCACAGCATTACAGGAGAGCGCGGGATAGGAAGCTTACATCAGAGGCGTTGGAGATGAGCTCGCGGAGGAAGATCTCCTTGTTGGAGTAGAAGGTGTTGATGATGAGCGAGAGCAGCTGGTTGATCTCGGCCTGGAAGGCGAAGGTCTCGGTCTCCGAAGCCATGGCGCCGAAACCGGAAGCTCCTGGAACGCGCGCGCTCGACGAGGGTTGGGGGGTGAAGAGATGGCTAGGGTTAGGGCTTTGGAGCGGGGTTCTCGGGTTCTGGGACGCGAGGATGGAGAGTGCGGGCGCGGTGGGGAGGGTTATATAGTCGGAGGCGGGGTTCTCGAACGTTCTACCAGGTGCGGGAAGGGGAGGCGACGGGAGGTTGGGGGGTCGGGGCGACGGGTCGCTGGGCCCGACGACTTGGGGACGGTGTGGCCCGCATGTCAGTTGGCTAGGTTTAGGCGCCTTGCGGTTTTGGTTTTTTATTGTGCTCCTACTATAGTACTCTGGAAGGTTCCGGAGATCGGAGGGAGTGAGTTTAATAAAGGACTCCAGCGACCATAATTATAGCTGTAAAAAAAGGGAACTCCGTCATTAGAACTCTTTTTTCTTTTGCGGTTCCATATTTAGCACGCCGAGCCGTGCCACATGGCTGCTTTTTTTTCTTTGCGAGAAAAAAAGTACCATCGAAGCTGACGCGAAGATCTTCAAATTGTCTTACCTGAAAATGTGAGTTATTCAAATGATACCTGAAGAATAGAATAAACACATGTCACAGCTAGTTGATAGAAGTTCTAGTCACTTAAAAAAAACGTAAGAAGATCAACTTGTAGAATTCTGAAAATGGGGAGCAAAGGAAGAGGCAGGCTGAGCTGACTCTTGTTCAATATCATTCTCATGATGTATGGTGCAAAGAGAAGATTTTTGTGGAAAACAAACGATGACAATTTTTGCTTAAAATTTTCTTCTTCCCAGAAACCGTCATATGTTTGGAAGAAACTGTCACCCCCATACAATTAAAGTTGCCATCTAAACATTTATAAATGTCACCCCCTCTCAGCGAACGTTCGCTAGATAAGAGGGTCCTTAAAAAAAAGGGGGGAGGGCTCAGACGTTCAGTGAGGACATGCATCCTCCAATCTGGCCAACGCGGCAACGCCCGGCGACCGTGATGCCAACCTACGCGTGCGGAAACACCTACGCGTGCGGAAACACCGGTGACAATTTCCAGATGCGTTCAGTCCAGCGGTCCAAGTCGTCCGGGACGAAAACAGACAGCTACAGCCGGGGGAGCTGCGAACACATACACATTCCTGAAGACCGTAGAGCGTTCCACTATACAGACACGGTAAAGAAAAGTCAGCAAACGAGTTTTGATTTCAAGTGGGCATTTAGCTCTGAACATGCGGCAGATAAAAGGAGGAAAAGTGAAAAGACAAATGGATGCCTTGCTTGGCAGGGTGATAGAATCAGTCCCTTCCCTCCATTGGGATCTGCGACCAGGCCGACTCAACATCCAACTGTAAAGAGAAAAGAGTACAGCACAGCACAAGTCTACAAGAAGCTGCTCTGGGGTCTGGGGAGAACATCTGCTACCATTGCTAACCTGGTTAACTTAAACGTGCAGGTAGGTCCTATTATCTACTTACATGTGGAGCTAGCTATCATTGTCGACGGCCCATAAGATGCTATGTCTTTCCTCTGTGTTTGTTAGTTGGGGTGTCAGATGCTGCCCTGGCCTAATGGTGACACGGAAGCGATTGGGTGACGCCGTCAAAATGGAGCTCTTCAGCCCGTCTCTCGAGTCGGCAATCCATGGCTCTCCAGGTCTTGCAGCTCGTTAGATCTTCGTGGCGCTCCGTCTGCTTTTGCATTCAGAGGAAGTCAGTCCAGAAAGGTTAGGAAAGCTGTATGTAAAGACTGGAGGTGCAACCAGTTAAAACAGACTTACTAGGACCATGTTCGTCATCATCGCTATCGGCATTTTGAGATGTGAAAAATGGAGTCAGGTAGTTTCTGTCCAACGCGGCCAAGGAGGGTGTGCTGCAAGAACGTTCAAGACAAGTGGATTCAAATGCATGCAAGAATTGACGATGTGCCCAAACTTGGGTGTCATTAAGAAAAAAAAAAGTTGCGCGGGCGCGGCCTACTAAACATAGTGCGTGCCAGCAACTTCAGCCATGAAAAGCAGGTGGTGTCCTTCGATTAGTAACTTTTAACTGATGGCTTACCTTCTCTGGATTTCTCGGAATTTCAGTTTGAATTTGCTTGTGCTAGAAGTCCCTTCTTCATTGCCCAGTTCTATGTTGCCCACATTATTGTTCCCCTCATGGTTCTCCTGGTCCTGCAAGTCAGCAAATCAATCAAACTAGTACAAATTTACAAATCATAAAGGATGCTCGAGAGCTAACCTACGAGCCTTTATCAGTAGAAGAAAGAATACACCAATAACCCATGAAGATCCCATACCTATCACATGTATGCATATATGGGCCACAACAAGGCTACATTATCCCATGAGGCCATGACAGAACCAGTAACAACCACAACCATAAATTACTGTAGGTCATTTTTTGAAAAGTTTCTAAAGAACTTATTTGTTATCAGCATAGAACCTATTGCTATTGGAGCATAGCTTATGCTGCCGCGGTGAAACCTATACTGAACGACAACACAATCGTGCCAAATTTTCTCTCGGGAAAACGCATAAGCTTTGCCTCTCGATGCATTGATAGTTAAGAAGTTTAATTACAAGCCTAGATTGGGATTTGTAACCATGCCAACTGATAGGCAGAAATGTAGGATATAACGTGCCCAATTTTTATGAAGTGCATATTACTTGCCTCAAGTGAAGGGCGACGACCATCATTACCATCTCCCACAACATGTAGAGCTTCAAGCATTGTGCTTGTTGAGCCTCCAATCAGAAGTACCTGGATTATCGCCATGAGAGAAATTATTCAGGATGGTCTACACTATACTAGCAGTAGTAGCAATACCAGCATGTCTTCCTATTGCCATACAACAAACTGCAGCAGTTCTTTCACTAATGGCATCTCTAGTGTAGCTTGATTGTTTGATATCTTACTGTTAGAACAACGATAGATATGGTAGCACTCAAAATTGTCTGTCCATGGCCGTCAGGAAGATCATGAACAGATTGAAGAGCAAGGGCAAAAGCCATAGCCCCTCTAAGACCTGCACAAGTAAATGCACAAAAACTTTGACAGGACTGCTTAATATGCCAAAAATTATACTGAACGAGCATGCTTGTCAGACTACATACCACTATACCAAAGTGCCTGTTGATATTGCCTGGATATTTGCCGGTGAGGTGGCCGTACCAGATTTACCAAGAAAGCACACGAGAAAACATTTGCAGCCCTTCAAAATAAGAGGACATGGCAAAAACAAGCAGCTTGAGCAAACTCATATACACGAATAATGTGCAGCTGCCCAGTTCAGTTAGAAATTTAGAGCCTGCCCCACAAGTGCTTCAACTTGAGCATCAATTTATTGTGTACTAAACACAATGCCATTTTTTATAAAGCTTGTGTGGCCCTGTCGGATCTTATTAAGTCTGCATCGTATTGAGAGGTTGATATTGACTCTTGGAGCTTATTGGTAGACATACAAACGAACCCTCCAACCTCACCACACGAACCTTATGAAATAGCAACAATAAAATTTGAGCAAGGCCAAATGAAATCATACCTTGCAACTAATATGAAGATCTTCATGAATCGAATGAAATAAATGCTAAGGAAAAAGAAAATAGCAGTTTATCTCATAAAAAGGAATTATGCGCAGTATAAAGTAGCTCCCAGTCAAAGTGAAGGATACAACTGAGAAAAATATGAACCCAATGTGTGACCAGCTTTGACGCTCCATCGCAATATCAAAACCCATATATATGAACCTGTAGGGAGAACAGAATAGACAAGCATGTATGTAAATTTACCAAAACATAGAACTTTTTAATGTTGACTTACACAAAGGTTTCTGCTAATGATGAAAGCAGATGGAAAAGTGCAGCAGTGAAACGCTGGGAGTCCTCTGACAAGTTTGAGAATGTGTATCTCTTCATCACCTGAAAAGAAAGGTTCCACTATCATGTAAATAACTTCAGGCAGAAATAATAATCACTGGCTGCCTCGTTTAAGTTGAACTTACAATTCCAGTAAAGAGTATTGAGACTATGCCAGACAGACCAAAGCCTTCAGCTAGCATGTACCTGCAAACAAATATACAATTGAATCTAGAAGCCCCAAAGCCTGAAAAAAAGATAATTCAAGTAAAGTGTGCTTACGAGAAGTATGGGAAAAGTACAAACAAGCAGCTCTCGAGGTTATAAAGGCTGAAAAAAAAGAGTTCAATTGCTTATTATATCCAGGTAAACTTTTGTTTCCCATAAAATAAATGATCAGGGGTGTTACTTACTTCTCAACGCCGAGCGTTGAATACTTGAAGAGGTTTTACAGGATTAAGGAATAACAGATGATTGTCAGTATGCCAAAATAATGAAGAATACAACCTAACGGCATGCTAACTATCTGCAACAAGATAAGTTCTTATTCAATCCAGATATGAAAAGAACACATCTAGGTTTAATTCTGCCAACAAAAGTATGCAAGCAGTGTCCTCATATTCAAGCAGAGCAAACCAATATCGTGTGATCAATGCTTCAGAAAGCATTGCCAAAAAAAACATCACATATAAATTGCAGCTTTCAGTGGGAGAAAACCATTATAGCTCTACCAACGATGCAAAAAGTAGGGTGAAGGGAGGATATGAGAGCAGAAATAAATCCAGCTCCAACACCTGCAAAGATGAAAGTAGCCAGAAACTCAGTTCTCAAATGCCATGCAATTTGCACCTATATGCATACGCATAAAATAAAACCAGGGGAGATGGACCGCAGTGACATCAAAATTGCAGGCAGGAATTCTGTAGCAAATGAAATGACCATATGAATGCAATGTTTGTCACGATACCTGTTGACATTGATCCAAAGAAGTTCTCAAGAAACCTCAAGATAACTACGAAAATGTTTTGGCTAGAAGCATTCGTCCTCAGAGATGCCATAGTCCTGAAGATAAAGGGAGTCAAGGCGGATCCTGAAGAAGCAAAAGAATGAAGCAAAGGAGATCACAAATACCGTGCTGACCTGTACAAGGAGATTGCCATCTTCATCGCCACAAAACAGATTGATATCAAGCAAGGTGTAAGTATCAGTAAGAGCAATAATACTAACAATTTTCGTAAACAGAAATCATACAGCATCATTTAGCACAGATTCACCGAAAACCAGCGCATAGAGGTTCACATCCGTGCCAAGTTCCTGCAGTTAAATGGAAAGTAAGTAACCATCGCTTCTAGGATACCAGTAAACATAGTGTGCTAGTACCTAAGTTGACGACAGAAACCTGAAATATCGACAACACTGTTACAGGATCAGTTGCTGACACAAGGGCACCAAACATCATACACTCAACCAGAGGCATCCTATAGACAAGATGTATTAACCCAGCAAGGAAGCTGCAATGACAGCGCATTATCAGATGTTCACAGATCAAAGGGTTTGCATATAATATGCATGCAAGCAAAGTAGTCTAGACTCTTACACTAGAACACCCGTGACAATGGAGGCGATTAAGGTTCCAACGATTGCAAAAGTAATAATAGCACCAAAGTTTGAGAAGAATGGTTTCTGCAAGTACAGAGATAATATACTTTAGCTGCAGCTAGAAAGAATCTCTAAAAATAGGGGCATGGGAAACACAGCACTTACTGGTGCTAAGCTGAAGCCAGACTGGGTAACGTGCAGTCAAGCAAAACATTTAGCGTGAAATTTACATAAGACATAGTAGGAAGTAAAATGAAGCATTTCTTGGAAAAGGGAGGTAAAATGAAACATATGCTAAGGATATAATATAATAGGAGGCAGCAAGAACAGAAAGAAGAGCTCCTCTCGGAAATTGAACCATCTCCTGAAATTACAAAGAAAAGGATATCATATCAGCATGGTAAACAAGGAACATATTGAGACACTTAGGTTGCTGGGAAGAAGGCAGTATATACCTTGTACTTTTCTGGGCGTTAGATACGCTAGCAAGCCCTCCCACAATCAACCCTGCGATAAGTGGATGGTAGGTTATCATAGAGTCACAATAGAAGGGATTTATCTAATTTCTGAACCAAGTATAACTAAAACTGTAACTTGCAGACGTCCTCATCTTTTTGCAGACCAGAGCAAAATCACAAGAGGGACCAGCAACCAAAAATATGTAACCATTGGGCCTTGCAGGTATACACTGATAAAATGCCCAAATGCTCACTTATGCAAAACGGATATAACCAGTTGATACTGCAGGTATGTTATGAAACTTCCTTGCCATCATTATTTATAACATCAGGACTCAGGTTTCAGCATAATAAAGAAATAATTTCGAAATGAGTATGAGTTTATATCCAGGGGAGATCGCACCCCCCCCACCCCCACCCTAACCCCTATTCAATTAGAGCATGAAACAATGTTCCCAAACTGCTGAAAAAAATTCATGGATGTACATACTTCACTATTGCAAACCTTGCAAAATCTCATACTCAAAATCGTCTCTCTTGTTGGGAATAAAGAAAGAAAAGCACTCAGTCATATACAATATATCCATTTGCTACAGTGATGCTTGACTTTCTTTTTTATCCTCGATAACAGGGGGATAAATTAGTATGAAATTTAACATATCTCTATGTAAACTACATCGATGAATTTGTTCAGAATTTTTTGAAATATTTTATCCTGAATTTGTATGTGATTTTCTCAAAAAGGTGGGAAGTTGCGCTGGACATGCAGTTTTCCATGCCAAAATAGACCATGCACTATGGCCCTTGAAATGAAGGGTGGAACCACAACATGCGCATGATGCGACATGACGAAAGCGTAGCTCCTGTTTTGCTACAGTACTTAAAGGCATGAGAACATCAGCATAGGTACACAACGAAAAAAAATGTGCAAAAAGGAAAAAAAATGAAGCATACGTTTTAGTTAGACCCGATGGCATGGTAATATGGTAGTGGATTATGATAACCCCGTTTGTCTAACCAGTTGTTTCATGCTTCTGTAACTAGTTTTCTGAAGCAGATTATAAACTGTACTACAACACAACACAGTTCAACAACTGCAAGCTGAGCCTTCCTGATCAAAAGTAAGCCAACAATCAAATGGTCAACTATGGTCAGATTCATGTCTAAATTGGCCACTGTGTTCTTGATTCATGAATCTGTAATTTTTGGAGTTGGACCCAGAATTGTTTGGAGAAGCATCGATTTTTCAAGGATTTGTTTTCAGTTCGCGCAGCAATAGATTCAGCAGTTGACTATTGTTAAAGGCTTCATCATGCTAGCAGCTAAACATCATACCACCAGCATTTGATCGCCCAAACCCCAACAAAGCAAACCCGCTACTGCAGAACTGCTTCCCGTTTTCCCGGCCAACCGACACGTGTCACGAAACAGCAGTAAACCCGGAGAGGCCGCATGAAACAGCCCAAAATCTTCAAAATAGCGCGGCCGCCGGACGTACAGCAGACGTACCGATGAGGAGCGACGCGCTGGCCTCGGGGAGGTAGTAGACCCTGCGGCGGCGGAGGAGGTGGCTGAGCACGAACGCCAGCACCAGCATCGATATCTGCAGCAGGATCCCCACCCCCGCCGCCTCCTCCTGCTCCTCCACCGTCGGCGCCCCCTGCGGCGGCGCCCCCGCCGCCATCCCTCCCCCTCTTCCTCGCAGACTCTCGCGGGTGCGAATGCTTCCTTGGCTTCGGTGCCTCGTTTGATTCCTTTTTGGGGATATTTGTCTCTGTTTTCCTTTCGAAAGTTCTTTTTTCCGCCTCTGAAATTTTCTTCGCGTTTCTCGTGCTCGTTCCTCTGTGCGTGGACCGCTGGGATGCGTTTGACTATACCTGACGGCTGGGATGTGGGTGGGACTGGGGGAGCTTGCCACGTCTCCGCAGACATTTGCACGGAGCTAAAACGCTCTTGGGGAGTACTCCCTCCATTCCCTTCATAGTGCGTAATTTTTCTGTAAAATTTGGCAATGTAGTGCACATTTGCGCTCATTTGGACAAAAGTAACCCTTTGTTTGATTCACGGGACATGCAGCGGTACCCACGTGGCGGGACAGACCTCATGCATGCGAGGCTATTTCAGTCCAAACTGCAGCTCGACCTCACTCCTTCGTAGTATTGGAGTTGGAAGCAATGTGCGCTATATACTACCCCCTCTGTCCTAAGTGACTTAACTTTGTATTAACTCCATGGGACAGAGGGAGTATATAGAAGCATACGATATTAGTGTATGATACTAATTTCGTAATGCATAGTATCATAAGTAATTTAGATTGCCATATTAATTGTCATGCATGACACAAAGTAGTATAACATTTAATATGACACGGTATTATGATATGATACCATATCCTCTTTGTCCTCATTTAGTTGTGTGTCACACCATAAAAAAAAGCCTAGTTGGCATGCATATTACCGCTTATGATACTCCCATTACGAGCAGCCTGAAGAATTGCTACTTCTGATAGGCGTTGGGATTTCCCAGAAGAGTAAGGGTGATGTAGTATAGTAACAGAAAATATTTTCCCTCAGTTAAGAACCAAGGTTTATCGAACCAATAGGAGATTCACGCAAACAACTGTCAACAGTACCTGCACACACATAAATAAATACTTACACCCAACGCGGGCAAGAGGGTTGGCAATCCCCTTGTACTCGTTAATTGCAAAGATTAATTACGATAGTGGTAGATATATAAATTGTAAAAATAAATAAAAGTAAAAAAATCACAGCAAGGGATTTAGGGTTTTAGTAATATGATGTGAATGGACCCGGGGGCCATAGCTTTCACTAGAGGCATCTCTCTCATGAACATAGCAACGGTGGATTAAATTACTGTTGGGCAATTGATAGAAAAACGCATAGTTATGATGTTATTAATGGCATGATCAGTACATAGGCATTACGTCTGTGACAAGTAGACCGAAACGATTCTGCATCTACTATTATTACTCCACTTCGAGAGCGCTTCTATAACAAACAGAGTAATGCTTGAAGCATGATGACATAATATAGAGAAAGTAAGACCAATCAATATGATCGAACCCCATCGTTTTACTCTTAGTAGTAACAATACAAATACGTGACTCGCTACCCCTTCTCTCACGAGGTGAGGACACCGCAAGATTGAACCTACCACAAAGCATCTCTCCCACTGAAAATAAATCAATCTAATTGACCAAACTACACAGATAGATCGGAGAGAAATACAAAGCTATAACAATCACACATAATAAAGTTTAGAAAAGACTCAATTACTTTCAATAGTAATCTGATCATAAACCCATAATTCATCGGATCCCAACAAACGCACCGCAAAAGAATTACATCGAATCGATCTTCGAAGAGAACATTGTAATGAAGATCAAAAAGAAAGAGAAAGCCATCTAGCTACTGCTATGGACCCGTAGGTCATGTGGGAACTACTCATGCATCATCGGAGAGGCAGCAAGGTTGATGTAGAGGTCCTCCGTGATCGATTCCCCCTCCGGCAGAGTACCGAAAAAAGGCCTTTAGATGGGATCGCGGAAGAACAGAGGCTTGCGGCGGCGGAATAATTGTTTTGGGTCTCGCTCTCTGGTTTTGAAATATATGTGAATTTATAAGCTAGGAATTAGGTCAATCGGAGTAGCAGGGGGCCCACAAGGGGGGTGCGCCCCCTTGCCTTGTCGCTTCCTCGTGCATCGTCTGGTCTCCCCCCAAAGCTTCTAGGGTGTCTTCTAGTCCAGAAAAAATCGTCAAAAAGTTTCATCGTGTTTGGACTCCGTTTGGTAGGGATTTTCTGTAAAACCAAAAACAAGCAGAAAACATCAACTGACATTGGGCACATAAAATGGTATATAAAGCATACAAGATTGATAATATAATAACATGAAACAATCACAAATTATATATACGTTGGAGACATATCAAACATCGAGTTTCACTTATTAAATATTCAGCCTACAGTTGTTATAAATGGTGCTTCGTTTCTTTATTTGAAATTAGTATAATAGAGTAAATTTCATTTTACCCTCTAATTTCACATTTGTGATAAAAAATACCCTATTTCGCAGTTTTTTTTATCCAATTTGTGTCACAAATTACCCTTTTTAATATTTTTTGCAATCTGGCAAGACAGTCCTACGTATCAGTGCTTACTTGGCTCTCCACGTAGACTGAGTTAAATTTAGCCAACTAGGTTTCTTTCGTCGGTTCGTTTTTGTTTTTTATGCCATGAGCATTTCTTCAAACACTAGGTGTGAGTCGAGCTCGGCGGCTCCTCTCGCGTTTCTCGTACCCGAGTAGCCGAGCTTGTCGATTTCGTGGATTTAGGCACCGACGTTGTTGGGGAAAATGGTGGGCCAACCCGAACTCCCGTGCCTGAGTGCCTCCTCCTCCTTGGGGGATACGGCAACGATGGTGGCCTCTCTTGGACTCGATGGCTCCGGTGACACTATCGGTGACGTGCGCCGTACTCGCCTTGAGCCCCAGCAGGCCTTCCTCAGAAGACGATGGTGAAGGATGGGGACCGGGAGGCGATTTGGAGGTGGTCAACAAATGATGGGGACATGGGGTAGGGATTTTGGGGGAGGAAGGGGTTCACAACATCATGTACTACACGACAGTTTTGCAAAAAAAAAACGCATGTAAGTGGCCCATACGCCCTCGGTTTATTCTTGAATACGGTGACCAAAGTGAATTTGGAGGACAAGTCCAATGGATGTCGATGGATTTTACTCCGTTGATGGTACATACATAGATGGTCAATCGGTCAAACAGTATGCCGCATAGGCAGAATACGGAGCCAGAGCGTATGCGGTGATCGTCGATGTTAACTTATGTTAGAGATACGACGGGCAAATCAACACGACGAAGAACGAAAACAAACAGAAGACACGAGATTTAACGTGGAAAACCCCTCTGACATGAAGGGGAAAAAACCACGGGCGCCAGCCAGCAAATCCACAATATCGGGGGAGGTTACAAACGCCGGGGATTTTAAAACTAATCAACTCATCCCGTGTGGCGGCTTACAAAGGATATATATAACACAGGTGACCTAGGCCGCTTCGGCCCAAGCCTCCCGGCGACGGGCCTCGCTCCGCTCGCTCGTCAGAAGTTAGCCTTTCTCTTTATACTTGAATTTGGATCATAACATAACAAACTCCACCTTGAGACAAATTCCATCTTGTAGCATGAATGAGAACCTCCTCACTGAACAACAAAGAAAACACTTTCGGCGCCAAACAGCCACTAGGGCTAATGTGTTATACCAACTAAGTCTGAGCAAAGCTCAAACTTAGCAACAGGAACTAGCTTTGTCAACATATCAGCAGGATTATCATGAGTACTAATCTTGCATACCTTCAGTTTACCTTGCTCAACAATGTCTCGAACATAATGGTATTTGACATCAATGTGCTTTGTTCTCTCATGGAACATCTGATCCTTAGTGAGGTATACGGCACTTTGACTATGACAAAATAGATTAATGCAAGAATTATCTCCACAAAGCTCAGCATACAAACCTTTCAACCAAACTGATTCATTACATGCTTCTGCAATAGCCATGTATTCTGCTTCAGTGGTGGATTGGGCAACTACTGGATGCAACGTTGCCCTCCAACTCACGGCACAACCACCAACAGTGAACACATAACCTGTAAGGGACCTCCTCTTGTCCAAATCGCTGGAAGCAAAATCTGAATCCACATAGCCAGCTAGTCCCTCACCATTCCTGCTGAATTTCAAACAAGCATTGGAAGTCCCATGAAGATACCTGAAAATCCACTGAATAGCCTTCCAATGTTCTTTACCAGGGTTATCCATGTATCTACTGACCAAACTCATTGCAAATGACAAATCAGGCCTAGAACACACCATGGCATACATTAAAGAACCGACAGCACTAGAATATGGAACTCTTGACATATAATCAAAATCTTCATCCGTACTAGGACATTAAGAAGATGATAATTTGAAATGAGGAGTAATTGGAGTGCTTACTGACTTAGCATCATGCATGTTAAAACGATGAAGAACTTTCTTAATGTAACTTTGCTGACTAAGAAATAACAAACCAGAATTTATGTCCCTGGTAATCTCCATACCTAGAATTTTCTTAGCAGCACCAAGATCCTTCATCTCAAATTCACTGCTTAACTGTGCCTTTAAAGCAGTGATCTCATTCTTGCCCTTGGCAGCAATCAACATATCATCAACATATAACAACAAGTATATAGGTGATCTATCAACAAATTTAATGTAAACACAACTATCATATGCAGACCTCTTAAATCCATGTGCTATCATAAATGAATCAAACCTTTTATACCACTGTCTCAGAGACTGTTTCAAACCATATAGGGACCTCTTTAACTTGCAAACAAATTTCTCCTTACCAGGCACTATAAAACCTTCTGGTTGGTCCATGTAAATCTCCTCCTCCAGTTCTCCATGCAGAAAAGCAGTCTTGACATCTAACTGCTCAAGCTCAAGATCATGCATAGCAACAATACTGAAAAATGCATGAATGGAACTATGCTTCACAACTAGAGAGAACACATCATTATAATCAATACCTAGTATCTGACTGAAGCCCTTAGTCACTAACCTTGCCTTAAACCTTGCAGGCTCACTAGGAGACAAACCCTCCTTTCTTTTGAAGATCCATTTGCAGCGAACGGTCTTCTTTTGTTTAGGCAAGCACACAACATCCCATGTGCCATTTTTCTCAAGTGACTGCATCTCTTCCTGCATAGCATCAATCCACTTCTTGCGGTCACCGGAAACAACTGCTTCAGTGTATGTGGACGGCTCATGGATGTTCTCAACCTGTTCTGCACAACTGAAAGCATAATGAACAATGTCACACTCTTCAATTAGGCGTTTAGTTTTCTTAATGACTCTCTTTCTCCTGCCATCTACAAGAGACTGAATTGGTCGCTGCAAAATAGGGGGTGAGTGTTGCACAACATCATCATCATGAACCTCTGTATCTGGAGCATCATCAACATTATCATCA
The DNA here is from genome assembly GCA_039707655.1 of Elymus sibiricus. Lineage (NCBI taxonomy): Eukaryota > Viridiplantae > Streptophyta > Magnoliopsida > Poales > Poaceae > Elymus > Elymus sibiricus. The sequence goes on along the minus strand of CM077676.1, from coordinate 190,585,784 downwards.
ACCTGTGCATCTGGAGCAACATCATCATTATCAACAATTTCATTTTCCTCCTCATCAACGTGCTCCACCTGCACAGTAACTCATTGTGGCTCTACATCAAAAGTATCTGTGGACAGATCATCATGATACATAACAGATTCATTGAAAACAACACTCCTGCTCATGAAAACCTTATTAGTTTCAGGATTCCATAACCTGTATCCTTTTACTCCCGAACCGTAACCAACAAACACACACTTAATAGCTCTAGGCTCAAGTTTTCCATTATCAATGTGTGCATATGCAGTGCAACCAAAAACTCTCAACTGCGAATAATCAGCTGGTGTACCAGACCATACCTCAATGGGAGTTTTCTTATTAAATAGAATGGATGGTGACCTCTTGATGAGGTAGTAGGCGGTGGAGGCGGCTTCAGCCCAAAAACGTTTGCCCATGCGAGCATTGGACAAAATGCAGCGAGCCCTAGAGATGATGGTTCTGTTCATGTGCTCAACCACACCATTCTGTTGAGGAGTGTACGGGACGGTGTGGTGCCTGACGATGCCCAAGTTTCTACAATAACTATTAAAAGCTTTTGAACAGAATTCCATACCATTGTCATTACGAAGTATTTTTACCTTCCTCTCAGTTTGCCTTTCTACCATAACTTTCCAATCCTTAAAGGGATCAAACACATCATATTTATTTTTCAGAAAATAAGGCCACACTTTTCTAGAGTAATCATCAATAATTGTAAGCATATAACGAGCACCAGCAAGCGAGGGTTTACGGGAAGGTCCCCACAAATCAGCATGTACGTAATCTAATATACCTTCTGTGGTATGAACAACAACATTGAACTTTACCCTCTTATGCTTACCAAAAATGCAGTGCTCACAAAACTCCAAATCACTTACGTTGCAGCCATCCAGAAGTTCCCTCTTGGTCAATTCTGCCATGCCAAGTTTACTCATATGCCCAAGTGATGACCCACAAGTATAGGGGATCAATCGTAGTCCTTTCGATAAGTAAGAGTGTCGAACCCAACGAGGAGCAGAAGGAAATGATAAGCGGTTTTCAGCAAGGTGTTTTCTGCAAGCACTGAAAGTAGTGGTAACTGATAGTTTTGTAGCAAGATAATTCGTAACGAGTTGCAAGTAACAATAGTAACAAAGTGCAGCAAGGTGGCCCAATCCTTTTTATAGCAAAGGACAAGCCGGAATGGTCTCTTATATAAAGCAAAGCGTTCTCGAGGACACATGGAAATTCTCATCTAGTCACTTTCATCATGTTTATTTGATTCGTGTTCGCTACTTTGATAATTTGATATGTGGGTGGACCGGTGCTAGGGTGCTATTCTTACTTGAAAAAGTAACCCTCTTATGATTACCCCCTCACACAAGCATCCGCAACTACGAAAGAAGAATTAAGATAAATCTAACCATAGCATGAAACATATGGATCCAAAACAGCCCTTTACGGAATAACGCATAAACTAGGGTTTAAGCTTCTGTCACTCTAGCAATCCATCATCTACTTATTACTCCACAATGCCTTCCCTTAGGCCCAAATATGGTGAAGTGTCATGTAGTCGACGTTCACACGACACCACTAAAGGAAGCAACAACATACATATCATCAAAATATCGAATGAATACCAAATTCCCATTATTACTTATGACAAGACTTCTCCCATGTCCTCAAGAACAAAAGTAACTACTCACGAATCATGTTCATGTTCAAGATAAGAGGGGTATTGAATATTATTAAGGATCTGAACATATAATCTTCCACCAAATAAACCAACTAGCATCAATTACAAGATGTAATCAACACTACTAGCAACCCATAGGTACCAATCTGAGGTTTTGGGACAAAGATTGAATACAAGAGATGAACTAGGGTTTGATATGAGATGGTGCTGGTGAAGATATTGATGAAGATTGGCCCTCCCACGATGAGAGGATCGTTGGTGATGTCGATGGCTTCGATTTGCCCCTCCCGGAGGGAAGTATCCCCGGCGGAATCTCTCCGTCGGAGGGCAAAAGTGCTCCTGCCCTAGTTCCGCCTCGAGATGGCGGCGCTTCATCCCGAAAGTCTTCTCATTAATTTTTTTTAGGTCAAATGACCTTATATAGCAGAAGGAGGGGGCCAGAGGCCAGCTGTGGCCCCCACAAGGCATCTTGGCGTGCCCGAGGGGGGGGGGCGCCCTGTTGCCTTATGGGTAGCTGGTGGGTCCCCTCTGTTATCTCTTTTCTCCAATATTTTTTATATATTCAATAAAAAATCTCCGTAAAATTTCAGGTCATTTGGAGCTCTGTAGACTAGGCATCTCTGCTGTAGCTATTTCAGGTCCAGAATTCCAACTGCCGGTATTCTCCCTCTTCATATAGATCTTGAAAATTAAGAGAGAAAAGGCATAAGAATTGCATCATAAAGTGAAATAATGACCAAATATATTATAAATAACAGTAGGAAATCATGATGCAAATTGGACGTATCACCAAGGCGCATATGCCAAATATTAGTTCTACTGGATTTATCAGAAGTAACAGCAGAAGTAGTAGTACCAGTAATAGTTCTTCCTCTAAGAACATATAACTTAGCAGAATTCATGTCACCTACCATATAAACAAGAGAACCTTTTGTTACCTTCAAAACTCCACCTGAACCGGAGTGCTTGTGCCCTTTGATGTCAAGAGTACTCAGCGAGATGAGGTTTCTGGCCATGTCTGGTATGTGTCTCACATCTATCAACGTGCGTATCATGCCATCATGCATCTTGATCTGAACAGAACCAATGGCCACAATCTCACGTGGGTTGTCATCTCCCATACGCACAACATCTCCACTCTACACAAACTCATAAGTATTGAACCAATCTCTGTTACATCATATATGAAACGAACAGGCAGAATCAAGTATCCATTCATCATGACATGAAACACAGCCAGCAAAAACAACTAAAGCATCATCTGAATCAGACTTATTACCAGATGTAACATTGACCTTACCATCACCATCGGATTTGTTTTTAGGTTTCTACGTACCGTTCCTCTTCTCCTTATTTTCCAACTTCCAACAGTCATCAATGAGGTGACACTCTTTCTTACAATATCTGTAGAATTCTTTCTTCCAAGATCCTCTAGACTTCGAACGACCTCTGCCGTTCTTGCTTTTATCTCTGTTGTTGTTGTTGTAGTATTTTTTCTGCTCAGGCCTGCCTCGTACCTGCAAAGCTTCTCCCTTGGAGGACGATTCATCAGATTGCAACATATCTTTCATCTTTTCCTTCTGTTGAAGGGCCTCATATACTTCAGCAACCGTTAGTTCATCATGGCTATATAATATAGTATCTCGAAAATTTGAAAAGGAACTAGGCAGAGAGCATAAAAGTAGAAGACCTAAGTCTTCATCATCATACTTTACGTCCATAGACTGTAAGTCAGAAACGATCTCCTTGAAGATCGACAAGTGGTTTAGCACCGAACCACCTTATTGCAACTTGTGCGTGAACATCTTCATCTTCATGTGCATCTTACAGGTCAGATCCTTGGACATGCAGATCGATTCCAGTTTCAGCCAGAGAGCTGCTGCAAATTTCTCCTCCAGCACTTCTTGCAAAATATTGTTAGATAGATGAAGATGAATCAGAGACATAGCCTTACAATCTTTGCGCTTCTCATCCTCGGTCCACGTCTTCGGTTCTTTTCCACCAAAGCCATCTAGCGCCTCATCCAGATCGGGATGTGCCAGCATAGCCCGCACCTTCACTTGCCACAAGGAAAACCTCGTGTCGTAGTCCAACAGCGGAAGATCGAACTTCATGAATGCCATGTCGTCGAAAACCCTAGACAGAAACAAGGCTCTGATGCCACTTTTTAGAGATACGACAGGCAAATCAACACGACGAAGAATGAAAACAAACATGAGACATGAGATTTAACGTGGAAAACCCCTCCAACATGAAGGGGAAAAAACCATGGGTGCCAGCCAGCAAATCTTCACTATATCGGGGGAGGTTACAAACACCGGGGATTTTACAACTAATCAACTCATCCCGTGCGGCTGCTTACAAAGGATATATATAACACAGGTGACCTAGGCCGCTTCGGCCCAAGCCTCCCGGCGACGGGCCTCGCTCCGCTCGCTCGTCAGAAGTTAGCCTTTCTCTTTATACTTGAATTTGGATCATAACATAACAACTTATGTGACTTTCGTGATCATATTCGGGTATTCCTAAGTCCAGTGGCTGAAGTGAAATTTAGGGATGAGTCTCGTGATCTCTAGTTAATTTATCTCTTGTTTTCCTATCGAAAGTTCTTTTTCCGTTTGTTTAACTCTGAAATTTTCTTGGCGTTTCCCGTGCTCGTTCCTCTCTGCGTGGACGGTTGAGATGCGTTTGACTATCGACCTGATGGGTTAGGGTGTGTTGGTTCCTTGCATCGATTTTGGCCCCTTATAGGCGCTTATGACCTTTCCCTCTATGCCTTGCAGTAGCACTTGTGTCTCGATAGTCTGGTTGAGCTAATACAACCTCTAAACCATGTTTTGCATTTTGTTTGGATCCCCACAGAGTGTCGCATTTGGTTGCAAGTTTGTCCTCCCATATGCAACGTGTTGTTGTTCGATTACGTGCAATACATGTGGTGTGGTAACCTCTTCTTTGAGTGATGAGGTTACCAGCACGCTAGTTCATAGGCAGTCATACACATTAATGAAGATTAATAATGAAGTTCAGGACCCACACACTAAAAAGATCGACTACAAATCCCTCACTCCCCAACCATGGCAAGGGTTGGGTCGTGCTGGCCGCACTTAAGAGAGTGGTCATATGGCATACCATAGAGGATCAAACCCTATGTTCAAAGTTTTTTTATAATGTCTCATTAAAACGAATTACTCTTTAAGTAGGAGGCAAACATACTCGTTGGTAAGTGTAGGATCATTTAGTATAGTCTAGAGTGGATGGATAGACTACTAGCAAATCCAAAGGACACTCCTAATTTTAAAAATCTTAACAATTTTAAGCCTTTTTAGTGGTAGCCTAGGAACACCCCCACACATGCAAGTCTAATTCTAATAGAGTATAACAACATAATATAAACATGCACACACAGAAGTAGAGGCAAGGGTTGTGATGTAGGGTGGAACCCTAATTGACGATCTTTTCACACTTGGGGAGGGGGGGTGGAAGGGCAAATTGAGAGAAGAACACAAGAACAAACACTCAATCAACAAGATCCAATCACACATGCACTAGATCCACATACACATAAGAGAGATACAAAATCCAAAGTCAACACAAGAGGATAAAAAGGTAGCTAGTTCATCCCAATCCTTGGAGGAGTTGAGGTCTTGAATCCTAAGAGGATCTTCCCTAGAAGGGGTCTAGAATCCCCACAAGTGGATCTTATCACATGGAGGTCTTGATCTCCATGGGAGAGGTAGTGGATGAGCAAAGCTCTATCTCAAATGATCTAAATCTTTGCTAATCCTAGAAGAGGGGAGGAGGAGGTCTATTTATAGTGCTAGTACAAGTTGGGACGAGATGGAGGGGGTACATGGGCTCTTGGCCCGATTAAGTCTGCGCAGGGGCCGGATGTCCGGGCGTCGGGCCGGATGTTCGGCGGCTCGGGGGGGGGGGGGGGGGGGAGGGCGGATGTCCGGGGCTTGGGGCCGGATGTCCGGCCTGGCGTCTGGCCGGTTTCGGTGAGGTTCTGGACACCTCGGGATGGATATCCGGGCGGGGCCGGATGTCCGGGTCCTGGGGACTTGGCGGCGGCTGATCTGGTGTTGTTGTTGAAGTCTCTAGGGGCCGGATGTCCGGGCCATGGGCCGGATGTCTGGCTGCTGTAGCAAAGCAGCAGTTCCTCTTGTTGATCTCGTTCATCCGGGTACTTGTGGTCTTGTCCATTGTTCCGGGCTTCTCCGAGAGGGTCTTCTTGGTACCTAAGCACACATAGCATTACGGATTGAGGTAGTAGCCATGTCTCACGTGGATCATACGGAATGTCATTTAGGAGAGATGTCACCTCGGTCTCGATAGCTCTTGTACGTGCTCGTGTCATTGGTCCTCTTGGCACTTGGGGAGACGGAGGTGGGTCCATGGGGATGACCGTAGGATGCTCCGCATCATCTCCCCCCCCTTGGAAAAGATCCATCCTCGGATCAAAATCCTCATCACCATGGAAGGAAGATAGGTCCTTGATGTTGAAGACGTCGCTCACGTTGTACTTGTCATTTGGAATGTCGATCTTGTAGGCGTTGTTGTTGTTGTAGCGTGCTAGCACCTTGAACGGTCCGTCGGCTCGAGGTAGTAGTTTGGACTTGCGCTCAATGGGGAAACGTTCTTTGCGTATATGTAGCCACACAAGATCTCCGGGGTTAAACGCCATGGGGCGCTTGTTGACGTTGACCTTGGTGGCGAGGCGTTGTACTTGGCGCTCGATCATGTGCCTTGTATCTTCATGCACCTTCTTGAGATATGTCGCTCGTGCACTCGCATCCATGTTGATGCGCTCTTGTAGAGGTAGCGGTAGAATGTCCAATGGAGACAACGGGTTGAAGCCGTAGACGACCTCGTAGGGGGACTTGCCGGTAGTTGAATGTCTTGCTTGATTGTAGGCGTACTCGGCGATGGGCAAACATTCCTCCCACTCCCTTATGTTCTTCTTGATCAACACGCGGAGGAGTGTGGATAGCGTCCGGTTGGTGACCTCCGTTTGGCCGTCGGTTTGTGGATGATATGCCGAAGAGAATAGGAGCTTGATTTCGAGCTTGGCGCAAAGTGTTTTCCAAAAGTAGCTACGGAACTTGACGTCATGGTCTGACACAATCGTCTTGGGCACTCCATGCAACCGCAAGATTTCCCTACAAAAGAGATTTGCAACATGTGAAGCATCGTCGATCTTGTTACATGGAATAAAATGTGCCATCTTAGAGAAACGGTCCACAACAAAAAATACCGAATCCTTGCCGTTTTGAGTTCGAGGCAAACCAAGCACAAAATCCATACTAATATCTTCCCAAGGGTGATATGGAATAGGAAGTGGCATATATAGACCATGGGATTGAGCTTTTGACTTAGCTTTGCGGCATGTAGAGCACCGGTTAGTGTAGCGTGAAACGTCGCGAAACATCTTTGGCCAAAAATAGTTCTTGGAGAGTGTGGCGAATGTCTTGTGCGTCCAAAATGTCCCATGAGTCCTCCACCATGAGCTTCTTGCAAAGCAACAAACGAAGAGAAGGCTCGGGGATACAAAGTTTGTTAGCTCTCATAAGATAATCATCTTTCAAATAGCATCGCTCCCAAGTGTTGTGTGTTAAGCATTTGGCATATGGAATCGCAAATGAAGCATCATGCGCATACAAGTCTTTAATTTGCACAAATCCTATAACATCCAACTCAAGTTGAGTAACTAGCATGCACTTGCGGGAAAGAGCGTCCGCCACAACATTTTCCTACCTTTGATGTACTTGATAACATAAGGAAAAGACTCAATGAACTCACTCCATTTAGCATGACGCTTGTTCAATTTTGTTTGACCCTTAAGGTATTTAAGTGTTTCATGATCCGTATGGATGACAAATTCACGAGGGCGAAGGTAATGCTCCCACACATGCAAGACTCTCACTAAAGCATATAACTCTTTGTCATAGATGGGATAGTTAAGTTGCGCGCCGGAGAGTTTTTTGCTAAAGTATGCAATGGGTCGCTTCTCTTGCATTAACACGCCACCTATGCCATTACCACTAGTGTCACAATGCACTTCAAATGTTTTCTCAAAGTTGGGTAATGCAAGCAATGGAGCATGTGTAAGCAAGTTCTTAAGCTCATGAAATGCAACATCTTGGGATGGACCCCAAATAAATGGTGCATTCTTCTTACTCAATGCGTGCAATGGTGATGCAATAGTGCTAAAATCCTTCACAAAGCATCGATAAAATCCGGCTAAGCCAAGGAAGCTATGCACTTGAAACAAATTAGTTGGTTGTGGCCAGGTTTTAATAGCATCAATTTTAGCTTCGTCAACTTGAACACCCTTAGATGAGACAACAAATCCCAAGAAAACAAGCTTGTCAACACCAAAAGTGCATTTTTCCATGTTAGCATAAAGTCGCTCGTTTCTAAGAACTTGCAAAACGTCCCTAAGATGTATGGCATGATCTTCAAGAGATTGGCTAAACACAAGAATGTCATCAAAGTATACCACAACACAAATGCCAATTAGTTTGCGAAGAACATAATGCATCACACGCATAAAAGTGCTAGGTGCTTGAGATAAGCCCATAGGCATGACTAACCATTCATACAAGCCAAATTTGGTTTTGAAAGCCATTTTCCATTCATCACCCTCTTGCATGCGAATTTGATAATAGCCACTTTTAAGATCAATTTTGGAGAAAATGGTGGCTCTACTAAGTTCATCAAGCATGTCATCAAGGCGTGGAATGGGATGGCGATATCTAACGGTGATAGCATTAATGGGACGACAATCGGAACACATGCGATAGCTACCATCTTTCTTAGGCACAAGAATAACCGGAATGGCACATGGACTCAAGCTTTTGCGTATATACCCATTCTCCATGAGATGTTGCACTTGCCTTTGGATCTCTTTGGTCTCATCGGGGTTGACACGGTAAGGTGCCTTGTTCGGTAGGGGTGCGCCAGGGATGAGGTCAATGCGGTGTTTGATTCCGCGAAGTGGAGGAAGTCTGGGAGGTAGCTCATTGGGAAAAACATCTGTGAATTCCTACAATAGATGAGACAACACCAAAGGAAGATGTTGTGAAGTATTAGTCCTCACCGCTTCATCTTTGCACACAAGCACAAAGTGAAGAATGCTTGATGGGCTCTCACTCACATCCCTTATGTCTCTTTTGGTTGCTAAAAGCACTAAACCTTTCTTGTCATTCATCGTGAAGTCGCTCATTTTTTGGCTTGTGGCTCTCACTCTCTTTATGGTGGTTCTCTCTCTCACTAGTATCTCCACGATGAGTTGAAGCTTGCTTGTCGGCGATTACTTGACTTGGTGTCATGGGTCGAAGCACGAATTCCTTGCCCTTCATCTTGAAGCTATAGTGATTGGTCTGTCCGTTGTGGATGACACCACGGTCGAATTGCCAAGGTCTTCCTAGGAGGATGTGGCATACGGACATAGGAACCACATCGCACTCCAAGGTGTCTTCGTATGCGCCAATCTTGAAGGACACTTGAACGGTGTGCTCCACTTGAATGGTGCCGGAGTCGCTTAACCATTGGACCTTGTATGGGCAAGGGTGCTTCTTCTTGAGCAATTGTAGCTTGGAACATAGCTCTTCACTTGCCAAATTGTGGCAACTTCCGCCGTCGATGATGACCTTGACGGAACGTCCTTGGATACCCGCTTTGGTATGGAAGATATGGCAACGTTGGTCTTCGTCTTGTTGTTGTTGAAGTGTCAAGATCTTGGAGACAACAAGAGCGAGGCTCAGATCATTGTCACAAAAGACTTGATCGTCTTCATCTTTATTCACTTGTCGATGCATGGCCACGTGCTCGAGGGCTTCCATTTCTTCTTCGCTCATGGAATCGTTGGTGCCGTCCGCATTGGCGATCATGGTGCGCCGTGTGGGGCACTCAAATGACTTGTGGCCTTGGTCTTTGCAAGTAAAGCACTTGATGTCACTTGTTTTGGCGGTGGCATCCGGAGGAGTTGTTCATGACGAAGCTCTTGGCTTGGTGGTACTTGAAGTAGGACAACTCAAAGATGTTATTGGTTGCTTGGAGCTTGACTTGTCGCCGGTACTTGGTGTAGCTCGAGTCGTTGGAGGAGGTGCCGTAGTCGTTGAAGCTTGAGTGTATGAACCGTAGGTCTTGGAAGAGTACTTGGAGTACTTGTAGTCCTCTTGCACTCGTCGCTCCGCTTTGGTGGCTTGGTGCACTAGCTCGAGGAGGTTGGAGTACGGTTGGAAGTCCGCAATTTTCTTGATTGGATGGTTGAGACCATTCAAGAAACGCGCCATAGTTTGTTCATCATCTTCCTTGACGTTGGCTTGTATCATGGCAATTTCCATCTCTTGGTAGTATTATTCAACCAACTTGGTGCCTTGTTTGAGGAGTTGTAGTTCTTGAAGAGGTCGCGCCTATAGTGCGTAGGCACAAAACGAGCTCTCATGACATCCTTCATTTGAGTCCAAGTGGTGATGAGTGGTTCGCCTTTCTCTTGGCGTCGTTCGATCACTTGCTCCCACCAAATGAGAACATAGTCTTGGAACTCAAGCGATGCCATGGCTACCTTCTCTTCCTCATCATATTGGTGAAGACGGAATATCTTGTCCACCTTTAAGGCCCATGAGAGGTAGTCTTCGGGATCAGTGCTTCTGGAGAACTTAGGCATGTTGAACTTGAGCTTGCCGTAGCACTCCTCATTGTGTTGGCGATGGCGAGGACGCTCTTGCCATGGAGATGGGTCTTGTAGCTCTTGCTCCTCGTGCTCTTCTTGATTGACTTGGCGTCGAGGGCATGGAATACGTGCACGGTTCCTCATCTCTTGGCGCTCCTTACGTTGTGCGGCCTCATCTTGTCGCTCTCGTCGGAGGGCCTCTTATTGTTCTCGCACTTGATGGTTTCTTTCGTCGACGACACGAGCTGCCTCGTGTAGGGAACATTGAGCTTCAAGTGCTTGTTCCTCACGACGTTGTCATTCTTGTTGTAGAGCGTCACCGTCTTGGTTAGCTTGACGTTGGCGTTGTGGAACTTGTTCTTGGTCCATGGCACCTCGTGCTTGACGATGTTGTCGTTCTCGCTCTCGAAGGCGGCCTTGCAAACCATTGCCATATAATGGGTTTGGTGAAGCTTGATGGTCTTCATGGTCTTGGGGACGATGTGAGTGTGCTCATGGAAGACTTGCATCCGAAGACGTGTCCGAAGAGTGTCGGCTCGAGTGGCGCCGTCTTGATCTTCTAGTAGACGAGGTGGAAGAAGCGCGGTTGACCATCATGGTATGGAACTCTTCCATTTGAGATGATAGCTTGTCATCAAGAGTTTGTCGAAAGTCGGAGGTGAGTTGTTCGATGTATTCGCCCAATGCTTCGCTTTCTTGATGTAAGGCTCGTTGGACGCCAAAGAGGTGTGCCTTGGTGACGTAGTCATTCGGTGCATCGTCTTGGTCGTCGAAGAGTGGATTGGTAGAAGTGCTTGGCCTATCCATGATTCTCAAACAAGTGTTAGTGGAAGAAAGAAATGAACTAGACCAATGTACCTTATCCAATGTTCAAGATGGATCAATGATCACCCAATATGGTATTATGTAAATAGTGCAATTGGTACCGGATCGTGTCAATCTCACACCTACACAAGTAAAGCTTTTGGAGTAGCTTGGTTCGGATGGTGGCACAAAATTTCTGCAATTGTTAGCAAGATATCAATGATGTTGAGAAAGATTCACAAATGTGAAACAAGTAGACCTGCTAATGAGTGGCACACGGAAACACACACGCGGATAGATAAGTGAGGTCGTGCAACCAAGGAATGAGCACAAAATGTGGAATCCATGGAAAAACGCTCGTGTTGCACAACACTAGAGAGACGCTAGCACGATTGCTCAATAGGTAGATACGACACTTGTGCACAACCTATTGGAGACAAAACGTATGGACTTTCTATCTCAAGTATGCTATGTGTGTATGATTCCCGGTGAACTCGGTAACGATGATCCAAGATGATCAAATATGATATGTAATGTGGCGATGCTATGGCTATTGCTTACAAGCTTGTTGTTTCTCTTTTCTCGTTGCTTAAAATCTTTTCTTTATTTTGATATTTTCCTTTGGCCACTTATGCGAAATGCTCTTACCAAGATAGCAATGATGTATATGCGGGAACAATTGATAACACAAGAGATGATACGATGATATATGCACGCTATGATAGCTATGCGGAACGTGTATCACTAAAGTGCACAAGTAGCGTTGCCCGGCAATACTCAAATGGCTAGTCTCGTAGGAAAGTGACGCAAAAGATGGTCTCGGGGTTAACAATGCAATGGCAAGGGAATGAACAAGTTGTCGTCGATGTTACCGTCCTTGCTTACGGTGATGGTGTCACAATGATGAAATGGTTGTTGACGATGTTCAGTCCGTGGCGAAGATGAGCGGCGGTGATGTCGATGACGAACCGTCCCTAAGTAGCCGAAACACGTTAGGAAACGGAAACCACAAGCTCAACTTCTCAAATGGCAATCGCGACAAAATTGGGTTTGGTTGCGGAAAGCGGTGGTGGTATGCGGAAGTTGGTGGTGGAGTCGCGCAAATACACGATGGGTTGCGGAAGAAGCGGTGGGAAACGATGAAAAATCAAAGAAATTGCGAAGTGTTGGAGTGCTGGCTTCCAGGGGTCGGATGTCCGGGCTGGCGTTTGTCGGGCCGGATGTCCGGGGGCACAGATCCACGGATGAACTTGGGGAAAAACTTTGGGGATAGCAAAATTGAGGGCAAAATTCGGGGAATTTCGTGGATGGAAAAGATGGAGATGGTGGGGAAAAGCTAGATCCACTCGAAACACAACAAATCCATGGATCAAAATCAACAAAACATCATCAAACCAACAAATCACAAAAAAAAATTGGTATGGCTATTTTTGTGGGGAATTTTCGAAATTGGCAAAACCAACATAATTGGGGCTAGAAAGTGGAGGGGAAGAACTCCAAAGTGTGAATCAACATGGCTCTGATCCAAGATGATGTAGGGTGGAACCCTAATTGATGATCTTTGCACACTTGGAGGGGGAAAAGGGAAAATTGAGAGAAGAACACAAGAACAAACACTCAATCAACAAGATCCAATCACACATGCACTAGATCCACATACACATAAGAGAGATACAAGATCCAAAGTCAACACAAGAGGATAAAAAGGGAGCTAGTTCATCCCAATCCATGGAGGAGTTGAGGTCTTGAATCCCAGGAGGATCTTCCCTAGAAGGGGTCTTGAATCCACAAGTGGATCTTCTCACATGGAGGTCTTGATCTCCCTGGGAGAGGTAGTGGATGAGCAAAGCTCTATCTCAAATGATCTAAATCTTTGCTAACCCTAGAAGAGGGGAGGAGGAGGTCTATTTATAGTGCTAGTACAAGTTGGGACGAGATGGAGGGGGTACATGGGCTCTTGGCCCGATTAAGTCTGCGCAGGGGCCGGATGTCCAGCGGCTTGGGGGGGGGGCGGATGTCCGGGGCTTGGGGCCAGATGTCCGGCCTGGCGTCTGGCCGGTTTCGGTGAGGTTCTGGACACCTCGGGCCGGATATCCGGGCGGGGGCCGGATGTCCGGGGCTGGGCCGGATGTCCGGGTCCTGGGGACTTGGCGGTGGCTGATCTGTTGCTGTTGTTGAAGTCTCCAGGGGCCGGATGTCCGGCTGCTGTAGCAAAGCAACAGTTCCTCTTGTTGATCTCCATCATCCGGGTACTTGTGGTCTTGTTCATTGTTCCGGGCTTCTCCGAGAGGGTCTTCTTGGTACCTAAGCACACATAGCATTCTAGATTGAGGTAGTAGCCATGTCTCACGTGGATCATACGGAATGTCATTTAGGAGAGATGTCACCTCGGTCTCGATAGCTCTTGTACGTGCTCGTGTCATTGGTCCTCTTGGCACTTGGGGAGACGGAGGTGGGTCCATGGGGATGACCGTAGGATGCTCCACATCAGGTTGGGGAATAGAAAAATGGCACTCTCGACAAAGATTTTTACCATGGTTCAGATAGTTGGCGCTATCCTACTCCATGTTGATGGAGGCTTCAAACCACGAATGTTCTAAGATCATAGAAATCCCAATTGCGAGTTCCACGGAGTAACTAGGCCACGAAGAACAACACCAACGAAGGGTCGACCAACCTATGACATCATGGCATACGACTACGAAGGTCAAGCCTCACTTAGGCGTATATCTTCATGAAGTAGGCAATCTTCAAGTCTGTACAAATTTCTTGGTTCCTTCACACCTTGAAGGCTCCTAAGCACATCTAGCATACCCTCGAAAAATAACAAGATTAAGGATGCTTGGTAATGAATCCCTTGCTCTTGTGCTTCTCTCTCTCAAGATATGACTTGAAATTGGAGAGGTAGGAGTGAAAAGTAAGGAGGGGATTAGAGATCAAATAGTGGCTTGATGGTTGGAGAAAGACCTTTGGAAACATCACAATAAGGTGAAGTTCTCTCTTTGAAAATATGATATGAGTGTGTGTTGCTTCGAGTGAACTGATGGGATAGGTGGGGGTATAAATGGGCTGGAACAAAAATATAGTCATCACATATATTTTTAGCATAGCTTAGATGCTCTCGAGGATCACAATATCTAAAAAGGCAAAAGGAGGCAACTTTCAAATAGCTTATAAAGTTCGACCTAAAGTCGATCGGAGGCTCCGACTAACCAACACTCACTTGTGCGTAGTACTGGATGTCGTTCAAGAATTCCTACCAAGTATGTCGAGAAATTGCAAACAATATACAAAAGAGTGCACAAGGTCTCTGAAGGTTTCAAATGGAGGTGTCGGGAGCTTCGACTGGCAAGGGTTTGTAGCGATTATATCTAGATTAGCAGTTCAGAGAGTTTGAAGGAAGTAGGTTCAGAGACTCCGAACAATAAAAATGTAAATATATAAAGGAAGAATGATAGGCTTTTGAGGGCTATTTAAGTTTGATATTTAATCACATGGAGAAAGAAACCCAGCTTAGCGATCTCTATCCCCTTTTGATAATATCAACATACCTATTGAATCAATGTTACCTTAAATTGCTAAAATAAAACATCTGAGTCATTTTATTGGCCTACATTTATCTTAACGGAAATTTGAGGGATCACCAATAATCTTCCAGGTTGCGTCTTTTGGGAGTTAATCTGAAATATACTTAATGAACATTAGCCCTTGAGTTATTCTGATATTAATTACCAAAATCTACATAGGGGGCAGGATGCACTTTCAATAAGGAGCCACTGGTGATGGTTTCTTCAATCTTGAAGCTTCACGACTTCGGTCTTCAATAAATGTTTGAGTGAGTGTGTAGGTGCGTGTGCTTTTATGGGGTACTCGATATGCTTAAAAAAACAATAGCTTCACGACAGGAGACGTCTTCCATGAACCACCACAAACCTATTGCCAGGGAACATGATCCATGAAAATTGATCGGTTTCCACGAGCCCCACCAATTCCCGGACCCAGGGACCTGTAGGCGGTCCTCCTCCAATGGCACCAGGGGGGGGGGGTACCAGAGGAGCATGCCCATTGACGGTGTCCTGGACTAGGGGGTGCCAACCTAGTCGGCCCGTAGTCCTCGAGCTGGGCCTGTAGGCCCTCATTCTCATTCGGATGGACTCCGGAAGCTACACGCATAGACGTGATCAAGACCGCGTCTACCAAAGACTTGGCGTATACTCCAAGACATCTCCTACCGCCTCCATACGTGTCCCTGGATACCGAACATGTAACCCTAGATGCCCTACCTGGCGTGTATATAAGCCAGAGGGTTTAGCCCGTAGAGGGGACCGAATCACAATTACCATTCACCTAGCCCTAGGGTTAGATCTTTCCTTACGATCTCGAGGTAGATCAAGCTTGTACTCGATACATCATCATCAATATAATCAAAGCAGGACGTAGGGTATTACCTCTTCGAGAGGACCCGAACCTGGGTAAATAACTGTCTCCTTCATTCCTGTTACCACCGGTCCGAGATCCACAGCCCGGGACCCCCTACCCCGAGGTCTGTCGGTTTTATCACCGACACTGGTGCTTTCATTGAGAGTTCTGCTGTGAGATCAACGAAAAGATTGATGGCTCATCTGCAGATCAACTGCGGCATCGGCTGCGGGGACATCTTCGTCCCCGGCCAAATTTTCGTATTCGGCAGCATGGTCTTTTGCGCCGACTCTGCGGGCCATCTGGCTCCTGTCGAGAATTATGCCCCGGGTCACGTCGTGACTTTCAGAAGCTTGGAGTACACCGCGGAGTCCCGCGGCGAGCTCATCCTTTCAGGTTGGGTGCCAGGCCGGATCAAGGGCTTATCAGACATCGGGGGCTCGACCCCGGAACCGATCTCCCTCGAGGACGTCGGGCCAAGCCCCCTGGCCCCACAAGGCCCAGCGGAGGAATCGAGTACCCCTGCCTCGGGTGACCTCGTCCTGACACCAAGCCCTGACGTTGGTCCGGACCCGGCTTCGGACACTACGTCGGGCTTAGAACCGACTCGGGTACCAGATCCGGAATCAACTCCGGCCCCTCACGAGGCTGAGGACGCTTCAAGCGACCCACCAATCGTACTTCAAGTCGGCCCGACCTATAGCCAGGCCATGAACCCTGAAGAATTATCTCACCTAAATGAGATACTTGATTGTATCCAGAGCTTATCAATCTCGAACGGTCAGACTTCGGTCTATGACAAGATCGGACTTAAACCCGACGATCGGGAAATTTATGTCCCACCCACCACCCACCTAGTCGCCATGATCGACGAGTTAACCAACGTGTTAGACTACGAAGAGGCTACCGACATGGATGAAGATGTCGACGGCCCTACAGAAACCACTATGCCGCTGGTTAACACTGGCAAGTGGATGGCAACATCCACTTACGGCGTATACATGGTAGATACTCCCAAGAACCCGTCAAGACGTCGGCGAAGGCGTGGGAGAGGTGACAACAGGGACCCCAGCGGGCACGACGCCACCACCACCAACATCGATGCGGCAGCAGATGATGCCAACAACCCGGGAGAGGACTTTCAAGCCTTCCCAGGGCGGCCACACAGCCCCGCAAGAATCCCCGAGGACGAGGACCCCGATGACCTCTTTGAAGGGGCTGACGACAATTACTTACCTCAATCTAAGGAGGATGAGAGCCTTGGCACCAAGGACTTTATAGTCCCCGAGGACCCCTTTGACCAAGAACGGTTCCGACAGCGCCTTGTGGCCACCGCCCGAAGCATGAAACGGAAGCAGCAGCAGTAGCTGCAAGCGAATCAGGACGCACTGAATGACAAATGGGTCAAAATACTCTTGGCCGAGCAAGACCTCAAAGAACGGCGCCGCAGCGCGCCTAAATCTTACCCGCGCAGGCGTTTGCTGCCCGAGTTTGACGAAGAGCTAACCGACGACGTGCTTTTAACACGCGGATGGGCGGATCAACCTGACCGACCCCCTAGAGGACGCGACTGGCCAGCGCGGGAAAACTTCCAGACCCAAACAACGACACGCCATCACGGCAAGGATCCCGTTGATTACTTTGAGCCTTACGACGCACGACGCTAGATAGAGGCGAACCGGGCACCCCCTTGGTCCATCTATGGATCAAGAGGGCGTGCACCAGCCGGGCTCGATGGCTATGACGCCTGGATGGACAGAAACGGCCGAGCCCGGGACCAAGCTTACACACGGACATCTCCCGATGTCCGACGCGAGACTGCTCGGTTCCGAGGTCCCGCCCACCCGATCTGTTTTACAGACAGGGTAATGGAACATCTGTTCCCTGATGGGTTTAAGCCCATCAACATCGAGTCATACGATGGTACTACTGGCCCATCGGTGTGGATCGAAGATTTCCTTCTCCATATCCACATAGCCAATGGAGACGACCTCCACGCTATCAAATATTTGCCACTCAAGCTAAAGGGGCCGATGAGGCATTGGCTGAATAGCTTGCCTCCTCATTCCATCGGGAGCTGGGAAGCACTCGAGGACGCCTTCAGGGCAAACTTTCAGGGCACTTATGTTCGACCTCCAGACGCCGATGACCTCAGCCATGTTATTGAGCAACCCGGCGAGTCGGCAAGGAAATTCTAGAATAGGTTCTTAACTAAAAAGAACCAAATCGTAGACTGCCCCGACGCCGAGGCGATTGCTGCCTTCCGGCACAGCATCCGAGATGAATGGCTTGCGTGCCAGCTCGGGCAAGATAAGCCAAGGACCATGGCGGCCCTTACCTCACTTATGATCCGCTTTTGCGGGGGAGAGGATAGTTGGCTGGCCCGCAGCACTCACAACAACGAGGCAGGCACCTCGGAAGCCCGTGACGCCAATGGTAAGCCCAGGCGCAGTAAGAATAAGCGCATGCATAAAAATGGCGGGAGCGATACCGAGGATGCCGTAGTAAACGCAGGGTTCAACGGACCTAGATCCGGGCAGAAAAAGAAGCCCTTTAAAGGGAACAAAGACGGACCCAACCAGCTAGATAAGATCCTCGACAGGCCATGCCAGATCCATGGCACCTCGGACAAAGCAGCAACCCACACCAACCCGAACTGTTGGGTCTTCAAACAGGCCAGAAAGTTGGCGGCGGAGGGCCAAAATAAAGCCCAACCTTGCAGCGAAGATGAGGACAAACCTCGGCGACACAGTAATGGAGGCCAGAAACAGTTTCCTCACGAGGTGAAAGACGTGAATATGTTTTACATCACCCACATCCCTAAAAAGGAGAGGAAACGAGCACTTCGGGACATTTACGCCCTAGAGCCTGTTGCCCCGAAGTTCAATCCGTGGTCGGCTTACCCGATCACATTTGACAAACATGATCATCCGACCAGCATACGACATGGCGGATCGGCTGCCTTGGTCCTGGATCCGATCGTTGACGGATTCCATCTGACGCACGTCCTCATGGACGGAGGCAACAGCCTCAATCTAATCTATGCAGACACGATCAGAAAGATGGGCATAGACTCATCTCGGATCAAGCCCAGCACCACCACCTTTAAAGGTGTCATTCCAGGTGTCGAAGCTCGCTGCGTGGGAACAGTGGCGCTGGAGGTAGTCTTCGGATCACCCGAGAACTTCCGGAGCGAAGAGTTAATCTTCGATATCATCCCTTTTCGGAGTGGATACCACGCGCTACTTGGGCGCACCGCATTTGCTCGCTTTAACGCAGTCCCGCATTATGCATACTTAAAGATGAAACTGCCAGGACCTAACGGTGTTATTACAGTCAATGGTAACACCGAACGCTCCCTCCGAACGGAGGAGCAGACCGCGGCTTTTGCAACCAAGGTACAGGCAACCGAGGAGGCAGCTCGTGCAACTAAACACATACCCGGCTCATCAAAGCGCACATGGGCTGCACAGGCCGACCTCGGTCAGGCATCCGCTCACCCCAAATAGGGGCACGGGCTCCTCGTTCGCCTCCCCTTGGAAGGGCATTACGTCCCTAGGGTGCATAAATTTGCACTAAAAATTCCATGGGCGGCCGAGAAGCCGAAGCAAATGATACGTCGTTGTCGGCTCGACCGAACAACAACGCACTTCGGACTTGCATACCAGCAGGGCGCTATAAAAGGCCCAAATGGGAGTGGCAGGTCCACATGGCTTAAACCATCCAAGGGCAGTTGCACACCTTTTTAAAGGACTCGACCGAAGAAAGCATCAAGCAAACGAATGACTGAGGTTGCAGATAGCCCATACCCACTTCGCTATCAACGAAGATGAGCTGGTCAACAACACGGAGACGCAGACGTGCGACAGGGAGGGACTCGGGCAACTAAACCCGACAACATGTCCGCCCTGTTTTTACTCCTTTTCTTTTTTTATTTTCCATTGTATCTTTTTTGAATGTCTTTTGTCAAAGCTCGGCATGTACGGCTTGACCACATGAAATAAAGAAAGTGCACCCCTTGAGGTCATTGCGCATTTCCTTATATCTACTGCCTTTGAGCCAAAAGTATATTTTCACGATACAACTGCCATTTACATTACCAAGGGCTTCGCTTTTAATCTCATGCCCCCACTACAAGTCTGGAGTATATATTCAGCGTCTCAGATGTTGCGTTATATGAATCAATTTCGAACCTTGATTTTGGTCAATAGTTGGTTTGCCCGGCTCCTGTGCTTACCCCTTACGTTTCCGATCCATTTGGCTAAGGGTGTAAAGGGAGAACCACTGCGATTGCGCTGCCAGCTCGAATGGCAAAGCGCCTCAGTGGAGAAAGCCGAAAGCTGACTATCTTGGTAAGCGTAAACTGGTCGGCCATCCGACGACAGCGTCAAGCAATATGTCATTCGAGATTACCCGTGTTAAACGAAGGGCTTTTTTTCAAACCAGCCGAAGTGGTTAGCGGCATGAACCCCGGCTATACAGCCGACCACTTCACACACCGGGGGCTCATCATCAGCCCTCACAGTCAAGCTCCTACGACTAAGTGAAAGTTATAAAACCATTATAGTCTAATTGCCTTGTTTCCATGTGCATGGACCACCTTCGGGAACCGAGACGTCGGCTAAGGGTCACGATTGCCTAGGAAGCACCCTCTGTATACTGTACAAAGGGGTTGAAGCCGATGACTGGTCACTTTCAGTTTGACACGGTCACACAGGAGTCAAAAAATAAAACACAGAATAATATGTCAGAATATAAAGCCGCATTCATTTTAAACAAAAGGAAGTTTTTTTACATTCCACTACACTTCGGCATTCCGAAGTACTATCTAAAAATGCATAGTGTCCTTAGGACACTAGGCCTCGGTGATCCGGTCTCCTTCCATCACCGGGGCCAGGTACTGCTCCACGGTCCGGGTCTTCCCTTCGAGGGGGCCGGCGGCCACGACCGCCACTTCAACGCGTGGATAGTGTGTCCTCACGCGGGCGTACGCCCGCTGGGCACCCTCCAGGCACGCGGAACGCTTCCAGCGCGCCACTTGAGGGACGGCCTCTCACAGCCGGGCGAGGAACCCGAAGAAGCTGGTCGGCAACGCCTCCGTGGGCCAAAGGTTGACGCAGAGGTCCTGAAGTGCTGGCTTCGCCATGCGGAGGAGCTCCATCAACTGCTTCATCTGATGATTCAGCAGCTCCGGATGCAAGGGCGCCTGGAATTGTTGCCAGAACGCTCTCTCTGTGGCGTGGCCCTCCCACGCACCGTAGTAGCAGCCGGCGTCCGCCACGCTCCTTGGGAGATCCGTGAAGGCCTCTGCGGATCACCATAGCTGGGTGAGCTCGACGAACCCCTCACGGCCGAAAACACACTGAAGTAAAAATGGCTTACCAGCAGCGATCTGCTTCACTTGCTGGAGCACTTCGCGGTCTGCCCGGGCCTGGGTCTGGACCTCGGCATGCGCCAGGCATAGCTTTTCGAGCTCTACGCTCGCCCCCTTCTCCTTGTTCTGAAGGGTGTCGTGCTCCTGGTACACGCCCTTAAGGGTCTCCTCCACTTCCAGGACCCGTGCCTGGTCCTTGTCCCTGGCCACCTTCTCGGCGGCCAGATCCTTCTCGGCCTTGGCGGCCGCAGCCTTCTGCTGCTCGGCCTCTTGCCGAGCTTTCGCCAGCTCGGCCTTGAGAGCCTCAAGCTCTGCCATAGCAGCTGTCATGCAAAATAGTTCAGCGTCAGCATTAAAAAACCTTTTTTAGAGAATTTTCAAAGTAAATTTGATACCCTCGAAACTTCTTGAAGTTTACCTTGAGACAGCTCGATCTGCTTATAAATCAGATCGAGGTCCTCCTTGGACCTCTTGAGCTTCCGGTTCATCTCCGCTATCTCCTCGGAGGCGGAGCTCGGAGCCGAGGTCGATACCTGCAAGCATACACTCACACCTTAGTTCCCGTTTTCGACTATATTCCTCTGGTCAGTCCTTCTTGAAGGCCGACCAGAGTCTTGGGGGGCTACTGGATTAGCACCTAGTGTTCTTAAGCTTCGTGCCCAAAGCCAGCTTCTCAAAACTAGCTTTGAGCTCAGGGGCTACTGGCTGGCTATACTCTTACAAATGCTATGCTACGATATAAGCAGAAGTCTTCGGACAAAAGCCCGCTTTTACAAGCAATTCTAAGCATGGAGGTTATTCGTAATACAAATATAAAGAAGCATACCTTGAAGCTCTTGACGAGGCCCTTGAAGACCTCATGCATTCCGGCCTCTATGGACTGGAAGCCCTGTAGCGTCGTGCCGATCAAGGCGCGGTGCTCTTCTGTGATGGAGGAGCCCGTCAAGGCTACCTCCATCACCTCGGCCCATCCCGCGGTAGCCCACCCTGGGGCGGGAGGCGGGGGTGGTGCAACCTCTGAACCCACCACCGAGGTGTTGGGAACGAGGGTCTCCGGCTGTGGCGTTGGCACCGGAGAATGTTCAGGCTAGGCCGACGTCTGGCCCAACCCTTCCTTGGGGACCACGGGGATTGCCTCCCCTTGGCCCTGTGTGGCCGAGGTGTCAACCTCGGCCATGACGACCGGTACCTCGGCCCCCGTTGTATCGACTGGGGGGGAGGGGGCAGACCAGATGTTGCTTCCCCCAGCCCCTCGAGAGCTGGAGGAGTCCTGGCGGCCTCGGGCGTCCCGCTGTCCGACAGAGGCATCCCGCTCGAAGTGTCAACACTGAGGCGTGCCTTGGGCGGGCTGGTAAAATGCCTTTATGAGTCTCATTTGATGGACGGGCTTTCAAAGTCCAAATTTGGTCATGATAACTTACCTTCGGGGTGCCGGCTTCGCCCTCCCCAGCTCGAGGAGGAAGTCCTCGTCTGATTCATCAGAGAAGCTGGCCTTCTCTGGCAGGACAAGATCGGCGGAGGCCTTGCGTGACCTCTTCAGCCCCCCCAGCCTCGCCTCCTCCTCGGCGCCCTCAGACGTCACCCTCTTCCCCTTGAGGGAAGGGTTTCCCTCCCTCGTGCCCTCCTCCGCTTCATCCTCGTGGGTGGAGGAGGTGTGGGTCTCCTCGGATCGGGTGACTGAAGTCTCCCGTGCTTGGAGGCCCGCCCTGCCCCTCGGAGGTTTCGACTCCTTGGGGATCACCACGTGCGGCTCCTCGGTTAAGAGGGCCGTGAGTTGGGGAGTCCTCTCCCCCTCGGGCAGCGGTGCTGGGCACAGCATTCGCTGCGCCTTGGGGATCCACTTCTGCAAATATATAATCGATTGGTCAGCCAAAGCTAATGAGGTTCAAAGAAACATGGAGTGTAGAGCTGTGTATTGTAAATTACGTCGGGGGCGTCATGGGCGGCTTCGAAGACGAGGTCCCTCCCAGCCGGCATGGAGCAGAAGAAGTGGTGGATAGGCACCACATCCTCGGGCTTATGCGCCCACATCGGGGTGGCCCAAGATTGGAGTGGTAGGATATGGCGGTGGAGCATGACGTTTACCACGTCTGCTAGCTTGAGATCCCTCTTACCTATCCAGAACTCGATCTTTTGGAACAACGCCTTCACCTCCGCCGGGTTCCCCCAGTCCATGCCCTTCCTCCTCTAGGACTCAAGCTTCTCCGGAGGTCCAGCCGAGAACGCTGGGACCTCGGCCTGGCCAGCAGCGAGTGGTTCGGTGATATAAAACCATTCGCGCTGCCACTCTTTGATGGTCTCTATGAAGGTGCCTTTGAACCAGCCCACCTTCTGGTTCTTGGTAATCATCGCGCCCCCGCACCCTGCGAGCTCGGAGCCGCTGGATCTCGGCTTGATGCTGAAGATCTTCAACCACAATCCGAAGTGCGGCTCAATGAGGAGGAAGACCTCGCAGACGGTGATGAAGGAGGCGAGGTGAAGAATGGAGTTCGGGGCTAGATGGTGGAGATCTAGCCCATAAAAGAACATGATCCTGTGCACGAAAGGGTGCAGCGGGAACCCCATACCTCTGATGAGGTGGGGGACGAAGACAACCCTCTCCCCAGGATTGGGAGCAGGTACTCGCTGGTGCGGATCCGGCACGCGAGTGCTGACCTCATTGGGGATGTACCCCGCGCTGCACAGCTCCAAGATGGTGCCCTCCGTAACGGAGGAGCTGGCCCAGTGCCCCTTGCACTACAAAAAAAAGACACATCCGTGACATTATGGCCCGAATAAAAACTTTTTCTGTCATGGTTGTGACACTTCTATGACAATAATTGTGACATAAACACGTATCATCATAGATCTAGTGGGCTCCTACTTCTATGACAAAAATTATGACAAAAATGGACTTTTCGTCCTGGGCAGGCCGGAGACGCACCCGCATGACATTCTTTGGGCCATCCATGACGTAAAAAATCATGGTAGAAATGAGGCCGAGGAAATTTTCGGGGAGTTCCCAGTTACGGTGGGTGGTCAGGGCCGAGCGATGCAGTGTGGTTTGCGCATTTCTCTCGTACGCGCGTGTGTGCGAGGCGTTCGCTAACTGAACCCGAGCGAGGCATTCACTTATTGAACCCGAGCGATCGATCGATCCCTCGCACTACTACACGTACTGAACCCGAGCGATTGATCCCACTCCGTACTGAAGCCGAGCGATCCCTTCGCTGCTAACTGAACCCGAGCGATCCCTTCGCTGCTAACTGAACCCGATCGATCCTTCTCACTGCTTACTGAAGCCGATTGAGCCCCTGTGCGAGACGTAGCCAGCCGGTGTTGGGTTGCCACTCGATGAATAGTGCCCGTTGCTGCTGCGCGCGCAATACACGTAGACACGAGTCGAGACACATCGATGGAGCCGATTGATTGGCTGTGGATGAACAGTTCCCGTTGCTGCCGCCCGCTCGTACGCCCCACCTTAGCCGGTGGGTTGGCTATGGATGAACAATATCCTGGCCGTGTGAAGGTGGTTGGTGCTGGATGAACAGGACCCCGAGGAGGCCGCCACACCCAGCCGGTTGGGGGTGGATGAATAGGACCACGTGGAGGCTGGATGAACAGTAGCTGGTGGAGGCTGGAGGAAGTCGACGGTGGATGAACAGTAGCTGGTCGAGGCTGGAGGAGGTCGGCCGTGGATGAACAGTAGCCCGTGTGTTAGGGCATATTTCTCCCCTAGTGGTTTTGGTGATTGATGACAATACTTTTGCGGTCTAATCGTGTGCATTGAGCATTTCAGATAATCGACCATATGGCACAAGACGATTCGTGCCCCTCGGAGCTATTATGAAGACGGTGTTTTTCTTGCGTTTCATTTTCGGTGGATTTGAGTCATAGGATGACCGTACTATTAAGAGGGGGTCCGCTTCGGAAAGGTTTGGGTGGAATCAACACGTACACATTCCTTTTTGCACCCTCGTTCTTTCCCGGCAATGGAGCTTACCCTTCCTTTGTGCATGAGCTTTCCAGAGCATCATAAGCGGTAGTACCACCCTGCTCAGCGATAGTACCGCTCCAGTGGTACTGCCGCAGATCAGTACTACCCCCACTTCCGCTTATCTTTTAGGTTCTGTAATTGGGCGGTAGTAGAGCGGTAGTTCAGCGCGGTAGTACCGCTCCGGCGGTACTACGGCCCTGACTACCACCCCACTACCGCAACATTACTGGGCTCTTAACTTCTAAGCGGAAGTACCGCTCCGGCGGAACTACCGCTGCTTCACTACCGCTCTAAGTACCGCTTGTATTTTGCTTCTGGACAGTTCTGTCTCTCGAGCGGAAGTAGAGCGGCAGTTTCCAGCGGTAGTACCGCCCCCGGCGGCACTACCGCCCTGCCTTTATCTACTACCGCTGGTTTCGGCTCTTGTTCAGCACTAAGCGGAAGTACCGCTGGTGGGAGCGGTAGTACCGCCCCGGCGGCACTACCGCCTCCCTAACCTGCTCAGTTGAACGCAGCGCCTGGATCTTCCATGCCAGCGGAAGTACCGCTCGCCCGAGCGGTACTACCGCTTGTGCACGGGCTGTGAGTGCATAACGGTTGGTTTTCATTCCCCACTATAAAAGGGGGTCATCTTCTCCAAGTTGACTCACCTCTTCCTCCCCCAAGCTCCATTGTTGCTCACAAGCTCATTTTCGCCCAATCTCTCTCCCTAGCCAATCAAACTTGTTGATTCTTTAGGGATTGGTTGAGAAGGCCTAGATCTACACTTCCACCAAGAGAAATTTGATTCCCCCCACTAATCCCTTGCGGATCTTGTTAATCTTGGGTGTTTGAGCACCCTAGACAGTTGAGGTCACCTCGGAGCCACATTCCATTGTGGTGAAGCTCCGTGATGGTGTTGGGAGCCTCCAATTAAGTTGTGGAGATTGCCCCAACCTTGTTTGTAAAGGTTCGGTCACCGCCTTCAAGGGCACCACTAGTGGAATCACGGCACCTCGCATTGTGTGAGGGCGTGAGGAGAATACGTTGGCCCTAGTGGCTTCTTGGGGAGCATTGTGCCTCCACACCGCTCCAACGGAGACGTACTTCCTCTCAAAGGGAAGGAACTTTGGAAACACATCCTCGTCTTCACCGGCTCCACTTGTGGTTACTTCTTACCTTTACTTTGTGCAAGCTTTATTTGTGTTGTATCTTATGCTTGCTTGCTTGTGTTGTTGTTGTTAGCATCATATAGGTTGCTCACCTAGTTGCACATCTAGACAACCTTTTTGTTGCTAACCCTAATTTGTTAAGAAAAGCTAAAAATTGGTAGTTGCCTATTCACCCCCCCTCTATTCAACCATATCGATCCTTTCAATTGGTATCAGAGCCTCGTCTCTTTGTTAAGGATTTCACTACCCGAAGAGTATGGTTGACGACGGGGATCGGGATGAGGAAGTGCCCGAGGCCGTGGAGTTGAACTCGGTCACCCGAGACGACTTAAATGAAGCTATGGCTTCACTTAAGACGTCTATGACGGCCGAGGTCAAGTCCATGCTTAAAGAACTTCTTGAGGGGTTGAAGTCTACTCCCGATCCTTTGCTTGTGGTTAATCCCACCGCATCGGTGTCGGAGGCCAATTCCGGCAAGGAAGTGGCTAAAGGTACTCAGACCTCTTCCCCTCATGATAAGAATGGGACGGGAACCTTTGCCTCGGTTCCCCCTCCCCCGGTCTATGGAGGACCGGTCCCTACACCGCATATTAACAACCTTGGTCCTCCTCCTAAGCTTGTGAAGGGTGATTTTGCTAATTGGGTTTTTCGTATCAAGTCTCATTTGAATCATAGCTCAACAAATCTTTGGAGAATCATCAAGCAAGGTTTCTACCCACATGATCCAAGCAACCTCACTCCAAGAGAAGAGGCGGACAATCAATACAATCACTCCGCATTGTTCATCCTCCAATCCGCAGTGCGTCCCGAAGATCTATCTCACTTGCGCCCCTTCTCCCGTGCAAAGGATTGTTGGGAACACATTATATCTTTGTACAAGGGGAGCTCAAGCATTCAACGGTCCAACTTTGAGGTGGTGCTTGATGAGGCCGATGAGTTTGTGATGAATGAAGATGAGGATCCTCGTGATCTCTACCGAAGATTGACAACTCTTGCGGTCGCTCTTCAAGATCATGGGAGCAAGGATACGAATGATAATTGGATTAAGCGCGAGTTTCTCAAGGCCATCATGCCATTCAACAAGGCCATGTCCTCCGTGATCCGTCAAAGGCCGGACTTCCACAAGTTGTCTTCAAGTGAGGTGTTGGATGAGTTTATTGCCATGAACATCATGAACAAGACCGCCGACAATGCTCTAGCTCGTGTCCAACGGTCAAAGAGAGCCTCACCCAACCTTGCGTTGAAGGCTAAGGCTATTCCAGGAAGAAGAAGAGGAAGAAGAAGAGAGTTGCCCCGAAGACACCAAATATGCTTACCACGAGCACATGGCTCTTGCGTCAATGCAATTTTGGGGCAACAAGAGAAACTCAAGGCCCAACTTCTCCAAGAACAACTCAAGTGGCTCAAAGGGCAAGAAACGAGTAAGGACTTGCTACAACTGTGGCAATGTGAGTCACTTTGTGGTGGATTGTCCGTATGAGAAGAGGGAGGACAATGGTGGCAAGCTCATCCGTAAAGACAAGGCCAAGTCCTTGTGATAGCCTGGCTTAATAGGGATGATAGACTACTCATATCAATAAGGAATTCCTTCTTTTCCGGGAGCCCATTTGGAAAGAACTCCAAAGTTAAGCGTGCTCAGCTTGGAGTAATTGCAGGATGGGTGACCGACCGGGAAGTTGGTCCCGGGTGCGCACGAGTGAGGACAAAGTGCACAGGAAAGACTAGTATTGATCTGTGGGGCCAGTCTAGATCCCGCCAGGAGTAACGACCACCGGCGGGTGTGTCCGGGGCGTTATAAGTTGGTATCAGAGCCGACCCTCATGGTTACACGGATGTTTGCGGACAGGTGCGCGGTCATATTGTTCATGACGTTTGTGACCCGTCGTGGCACACGGCATGTCACATGTACCAGACTGGATGCACAGACGTATGTGCCAAGAGAGAACGTTCCTGTGGCCCGACGAGGACGTCGGTTCCTCTGAGTGGGGGTGTATGTGATAGCCTGGCTTAATAGGGATGATAGACTACTCATATCAATAAGGAATTCTTTCTTTTCCGGGAGCCCATTCGGAAAGAACTCCAAAGTTAAGCGTGCTCAGCTTGGAGTAATTGCAGGATGGGTGACCGACCGGGAAGTTGGTCTCGGGTGCGCACGAGTGAGGACAAAGTGCGCAGGAAAGACTAGTATTGATCTGTGGGGCCAGTCTAGATCCCGCCAGGAGTAACGACCACCGGCGGGTGTGTCCGGGGCGTTACAGTCCTTCCCAAACAAGAACAATTTCACCAAGAAGATACCGCAAAAGGGCTTGGTGGCGCAAGAAGAGTACATCTCTGATGATGATGATGAAGATACAAGTGGTGAAGGAATGGCAACGACAACCGTGGCCATTGCCACCTCTTCCCCAACCAAGGTGTATCTCTTCGGCGCCCCCAATGAGAACCTCATTGCCAAGTGCCTCATGGCCAAAGGTATCAACCAGGTAACCTCCAACATCAAAACCACTACCACTACTACACCTTCTTTGTTGGATTGTGTGGATGATAGTGAGATGGTAAAGGTGGATGAGAATGAGTTTGACAAGTTCTTGGGTAAGCTCAAAGGTGAGACCAAGAAGCACTTTGTTGCTCTCTTGGAACAACTTGGTGAGGCCAATGATATCATTGAGTCTCACGAGGAGAACATCACTAACTTGGAAGGCCATAGTCGTGACTATGCCGATGAGATTGCGGATCTTTCCATCGCTCTTGAGGAAGAGCGAGGTCTTCGTTCGGCTCTTGAGGAGTCGCAAAACATTGACCTTGCTCAACTAAAGAAAGATCATGATCATGCTCAAGTTCTTGCTCGTGTGCTTAATTTCGAGAATGTTGAGCTTGGGGTTGGCCATGCTAGACTCAAAGAGGAGTTTGAGCTACTTGACAAAGCTCACAAGGCCTTGAAAAGGGCACATGCTACTCTCAAGGAGTCTCATGATCAACTCCACGCAAAGCTCACTAAGGAAATTGCCACATGCCCTCCTTTTCTGCTAATTGATAATGCTCATGATACTAACCCTTGTTGTGAGCATATTCATCTTGTAGAGGAGAATGCCAAGTTGAAGGAACAAATCGAGAAAGGCCTTGTGACTTGCATACAAGGCGAGAAGAACCTCAACGAACTTTTGAGCAATCAAAAGGAAGTTGTGGCAAAGGAGGGACTTGGGTTTGTGCCCAAGTCAAAGAAGAAGAAGAACATCAAGATCAAGAAACCCCTCCCTCTCAAAGAGGTATTTGTCAAAAAGGAGAGGGTGCTCATAAGGAGAAGAAGGACAAGGTGGTGAGTGGAAATGTCAAGAAGGGCAATCCCACTCCATCGAACAAAGCCGGCGACTTTAACCCTTCTTATGTTTTATGCCGTGCTAGTGATGGGCATGTTTATGCCAAATTTGTTGGTTCTTATTATGAGTACATTGAATGGTCTATTTGGGTTCCTAAGACCCTTGTTACTAACATCAAAGGACCCATTCAAGAATGGGTACCTAAAACCAAGCATTGATCTCTTGTAAGAGTTTGCTTCCGGTAGAGGATCATGGTTGCTTGATAGTGGAGCAACAAATCATATGACCGGGAGCAAGCATTTGGTGGTGGACGTGCAACCAAGCCCATCTATGCCCACCCATGTTCAATTCGGTGATGCCTCAACATCTAAGGTATTGGGTCTTGGCAAGGTTGTGATTTCTCATGATTTATCAATTGAGAAAGTCATGCTTGTTGAGACCCTTGCATACAATTTACTTTCCGTTCGTCAACTTGCACTTATGGGCTTTGCCACATTCTTTGACCTTGATACCGTGGCCCTTTTGTGGAGCAAGACTCTTAAAGTAGCTTTTGTTGGGCATGTCGAGAACGGTCTCTATGTGGTTAACTTCTCGGAGCGACCTACTAAGACCGCGACTTGCCTAATGGCTAAAGTTGATGTGGGTGGCTTTGGCATCGCCGACTAGCCCATGTCAATATGAGATCTCTGCAAAGTCTCCTCAAAGGGGATCACGTTCGTGGACTAACAAATGTGAGCTTTGCCAAAGATCATGCTTGCAGTGCTTGTATCGAAGGAAAGCTACATGAGACGGCTCACCGACCCACGACTATCATCTACTCGAAGAGGCCCTTGGAGATCCTTCACATGGATCTCTTTGGACCACCATCCTTTGATAGTCTTGGGGGAAGAAAGTATTGCTTGGTGATTGTGGATGACTATTCAAGATACACTTGGGTATATTTCTTCAGAAGGAAGAGCGAGACCCAACAAACCGTCATTGACTTTGCCAATGAAGCTCAACATCAACATGAGGCAAAGATATTGATGATTAGAAGTGACAACGGCACCAAGTTCAAGAACTACACCTTGGATGAGTTCCTTAGTGATGAGGGGATCAAGCATCAATACTCCGCACCATATCCCCTCAAAAAATGGTGTAGCGGAGAGGAAGAACCGGACGTTGATGGACGCGGCAAGGACCATGATGGCGGAATTCAAGTCTCCGTACAACTTTTGGGCCGAAGCCATCAACACCGCATGTCATGCATCCAATCGGCTCTACCTTCGCAAAGGCTTGAACAAGACTCCATATGAGATACTTACCGGTAACAAACCCAACCTCAAGTACTTCCGGGTGTTCGGGTGTAAGTGTTTCATTCTCAAGAAAGGTGCACGTTTGTCTAAATTCGAACCTAGAGCTCAAGAGGGCATATTTGTTGGTTATGCTACAAACTCTCATGCTTACCGTGTCCTCAACAAGTCCAACGGACTCATTGAGGAGACGTGTAACGTAGAGTTTGATGAAAATAATGGCTCCCAAGTGGAGCAAAGTGGTCTTTGTGATGTAGGTGATGAAATTCCTCCCCAAGCCATAAGAAGAATGTGGATTGGTCAAATACTCCCCATTGAGGAACCCCTTGTGGCCGAAGGAGAAGGACAATGCTCTACGCAAGTGGAGCCATCACCAATCATTGACCCACATGCTTCCGAAGAACAAACCGAAGGCCCTCAACCAAGTGATCAAGATCAAGAGCAAGATCAACCTCAAGATGATGGTGATTCACCAAATGATTCCCAAGATCAAGATCACGACACCGAGCAAGCTCAAGATCAAGTGCAAGCTCATGATCAAGAGCAAGCTCAAGATGACGCTCAAGATGTTCAAGATGATCCTCCTCAAGAGATTACAGAGGAGCTATTGGAGCGTCGTGCCGCCAAGATTGCTTCCAAACTCAAGCATCAACAACATGTCATGGAGAATGTTTATGGAAGCTTAAAAAGGGGGGTAACCACTCGTAGACAATTAACAAACTTTTGTGAGCATCACGCGTTTGTTTCTTGTGTTGAACCCCAAAAGGTACATGAAGCTCTCGAGGACACGGATTGGCTTGAAGCCATGCATGATGAACTCAACAACTTCGAGCGCAACAAAGTGTGGACATTGGTGCCAAGGCCAATGGAGAATCATAATGTCATTGGAACCAAATGGATCTTCAAGAACAAGCAAGATACGAACGGTGTTGTCATTCGAAACAAGGCAAGATTGGTGGCACAAGGCTACTCCCAAGTCGAGGGTATCAACTACGGTGAAACCTTTGCTCCCGTTGCTCGTCTTGAGTCTATTCGTATGTTGCTTGCATATGCATCTCATCATGATTTTAAGTTGGATGTGAAGAGTGCATTTTTTAATGGTCCCCTTAATGAGTTGGTATATGTCAAACAACCCCCGGGGTTCGAGGATCCCATGTTCCCCAATCATGTATACAAGCTCAACAAGGCACTCTATGGCCTTAAACAAGCCCCACGTGCGTGGTATGAGCACCTTACCGAGTTGTTGCAAGACCGTGGGTTTGAAATTGAGAAAATCGATCCCACTCTTTTTACTAAGAGAGTTAAAGGGGATTTGTTCATATGCCAACTATATGTTGATGATATTATCTTTGGTTCTCCTAACAAAGCTTTCAATGATGAGTTTGCCGCACTCATGACCGAGAAGTTTGAGATGTCTATGATGGGCGAGTTAAAGCTCTTTCTTGGGTTCGAAGTCAAACAAAGAAGAGAAGGAACCTTCATCAACCAAGCCAAATATACCCAAGACATGCTCAAGAGATTCAAGTTAGAAGATGTCAAACCGGCCAAGACTCCAATGCCTACCAAGTGCCAACTTGACATTGATCCCAATGGTAAAGCGGTGGATCAAAAGGTATATCATTCTATGATTGGATCCTTGCTTTACCTTTTTGCATCTAGGCCGGATATCATGTTGAGTGTGGGAATGTGTGCATGGTTTCAAGCCGCGCCTAAGGAAAGTCACTTTGTGGCGGTCAAGCGAATCTTTCGATATTTGGCTCATACCCCAAACTTTGGCTTATGGTATCCCCAAGGAGCAAGCTTTGATCTATGGGATATTCAGACTCGGATTGGGCGGGAGACTGTGTGGATAGAAAGTCAACCTCCGAAGGGTGCCAATTCCTTGGTCGCTCTTTGGTGAGTTGGTCTTCGAAGAAGCAAAATTGTGTGTCTCTCTCCACCACTGAGGCCGAGTATGTAGCAGCCGCAAGTTGTTGTGCACAATTGCTATGGATGAGGCAAACTTTAAAGGATTACGGTGTCACTTGTGACAAAGTACCTCTTTTCTGTGACAATGAAAGTGCAATCAAG
Source organism: Elymus sibiricus (assembly GCA_039707655.1). Taxonomy (NCBI): domain Eukaryota; kingdom Viridiplantae; phylum Streptophyta; class Magnoliopsida; order Poales; family Poaceae; genus Elymus; species Elymus sibiricus. Next base: position 190,553,014 of record CM077676.1, on the reverse strand, counting down.
ATCTCCTACAATCCGGTGCAACATAGCAAGACGAAGCACATTGAGATTCGTCATCACTTCATCCGGGATCACGTCAAGCGTGGAGAGATTGATATTATTCATGTTGGAACTCAAGAGCAACTAGCGGATATTTTCACGAAGCCATTGGATGAAGCAAGATTTCGCGAGTTAAGGCATGAGCTAAATATCATTGATTCGAGCAACGTGTCTTGAATCTCGGCACACCCCACGACATTCATCATGATTATCTTGTTCTAGATATAATAGTCATGGACATAGGGGGAGTGTTGTTCTCTCAATGAACTCTCCCTCCCCCATTATGCATAAATTGATCAAGTCTTTCACATTAGCCATTTTTGATGGTACTTGTGCTTCAAAGATGAGTTTTGGTCATGGGCCCAAGGTTAAAATCTTCGCGGTGCCTTACCAATTGACTCAAACATAGGTGACCTCGGTCACCGCCCTCTCTTTGAGAGTCTTTGCTTCATTTGGTTTGAGTTGTGCTTTCGTGTCTTAGGCTTTTTGGGTGTTGGATTACTCCATGTGTGCTTGTGGTTTAGTTGCTTTTTGACCTTGGAGTACTCCTTTCCGTTTGCTGTGTTTCCTTGTCTCCAACCCAAGCCTTCCCTCTCTCTCAAACCTCTTATAATTGCATAAGCCCCACTCTCAATTTTGATCCTAGCAGTTCTTCTGGCAGCAAGCGGTACTACCGCGGGGAGGCACGGTACTACCGCTCAGGCGGTACTACCGCGCAGGCCTACGGTACTACCGCTGAGTGCAGTGTGCCGACCTCCTGTCGAAGCACTGGGGCGGTACTACCGTTGGCAGTGACTGGTACTACCGCTCGCGCAGTACTACCGCTAACTCCAGCGGTACTACCGCTTCGAGGACCCGCAAGGGGGTTAAGTGGTGGGAACGGGGAGTTCTAACTTCCCCTTGCCCATTCACTTCCCCTCCTCTCGTGTTCTCTCTCTCAGGCGACCAAGAACTGCTCCAGAGGCCAGCTCCGGCCCTCCGAATCCATGCTGTCTTCTCCGCTTCCGACCGGTGGGATCGATCCCCACCTTTTCCTCTTGCTTTTCTCTCCTACGGTTCTATTTTTTTGAATCTTGGTTCTAGGGCAATGCATGTGGTATTCGTAGATTTTTGGCTAAATCTAGGCATGAGTAGGATGCGGGATGACTGTTAGATAGGGGTATAGTAGTCTTTGCCAAAATTTTGCAATTCTACGTCACCGGTACTACCAGATCCATGTCGCGGAGGTATTCCCGTCGGATGGGCGGTACTACCGCTGGGACACGGACGGTACTACCGCTTGTAGCGCTACTACCGCTTGTGTCCAGCGGTACTACTGCTTATCGTACGGCGGTACTACCGCTCTTGGGCCCGGTACTACCGCTGTGACTTAGTTTTTCTGAATTTTTGCACTTACTTCTATTCTCATTTTATATCTCTTGGCTTATGCAATGGCTTTGCACCTGCTTTTCCCTCGCTCTGTGTTTGTGGGTTCCAGGTGATGGTAGCTCCGCTCATCAGGCTCGTCGCAAGAACCTGGATCGTCACGGTGGATCCAAGCACTATCGCACCTCAGAAGATGCAGCTACCGGTTCCAGTGCTCCACCAAAGCAAAATGTGAAGAGGACTGTTAGTAAGAAGACGGACAAGGAGAAGAGCACTCCTCCAAATGAGATGAATGCCAAGGAATTTGCTGCTTTCCATATGTGCAACCCGTATCGCCGTCCTCAGGACGAGGCTCTTGTTGGTCGTCCCTTTTGGACCAAGGAGCAATCTCTTATCTATTTGGATATTCTGAAGGCCTAGAAGAACTTGTATGTTGCGGTCAAGTCTATCGACATCACTCACATGGAGAAGGACCTAGCTTATTTTGGTGAAGCTCTTGCTCTTTGTCACCAGTGGGGCCTCATTCCGTTCATCACATTCAACAAGGATTACGATGCTGAGATAGTGGCTCAATTCTATGCCACTGTTCACTTTCATGCAAATGAGGAGAGATCTATGTCATGGATGACTGGTGGGAGAAGATTGAAGGTTGATTGGAAGAACTTCATGGACTGTTTGGGCGTTGCTGATGAGGGGGAAGATAACCCCGTTGGTCTCCGGCCTCACAAGGATACCACTCCTACACACAAGTCGAAGCTTATCCGTTACTCCAGGTCTGTGACTTCTACCAGGGGGGTCACTCGCACGGAGCTCATTCCATTCTTGGACATCATGCACCATATCTTTTGCAACACTCTGTGCCCTCGCATTGGGAACCTGGATCAGGTACACTCGTATTTGGTGGATCTTCTCTTGCTTTGCATCAAGGAGAAGGGCAAGACATCTACTTTGGATATCTCCCACATCATGTGGCGTGAGCTTCGTTCTGCCGTGCTTGACCGGAAGGTACCCATCTATGGCCCTTATCTGTTTACGTTGATTGAGAAGACATGGGGTGCTGAGTTTCCAGGGGAGGCTCTTCCTACTGAGCACATGGTTTCTCATGGGGTTCTGAACTTGCGCCAAAAGGAGAACTAGGGGACCGCACCTGCTGCCCCCGATGAGGAGATTGCCCCCACTGACTCGGATGATGAGCCATAGCCAGACTACGAGTTTGTTCCTTCTTCATAGAAGGTACCTTCTTCGGCTTCCAAGCTCAAGTCAAAGATGAAGAAGCTCTTTTGCATTGAAGCCAAGGGTCAGTATAGAGCTCATGTGGCCGAGAAGGCTGCCCGCACACGTCATAAGACCATGATGAGGGCTCTGGGTCAGGAGATCACTAGTGGCTCTGAGGAGCGTGTCACGGATGAGGAGGAGTGGATCTCGTAGCACTGCAAGTGGTCAGACTCAGAGGTGGAGCGTCAGGACGCAGCAGTAAAGGAGTCTGAAGAGCACGAGGACTCGGAGGAGCACGAGGAGTTCTGATGTTCTGGAGTTCTTCATCACCTTGGACTTGTTTAGTGCTCTTTGCCCGTTTGGTGTCTTGATGCCAAAGGGGGAGAGAGTTTAGGGATTTGCCGAGTCACGAGTGTGTCTTCTTTGTTGTTGATTTCTTTCTCTCGTGAACTCTTTCTCGTTGGTTTGCTTTAGTTTGTGTGTCGAACCTTACCCTTAAGTACCTATCATATGGTGTGAGACATATGCTACCCTATCTTTATCTTTATGTCAAGTACCTTATTAGCTTGTGAGATGTTATTTATATTGTGCCCTATCTTTATGCTCACATGCTATTTCCCTGCATCCATGCTTATCTCTCTTATGTAGTTGATGCAAGTGTTGCCAGCCTATAAAATATAGGGGGAGTGTGGATCCTAGTGTGTGTACTTTGCATTCCAAAGGCATACTTAATTAGTGCACACATCTAGGGGGAGCCCGTCTATATTTTGTAGATGTTGGGTTTGCATATATCTCGTTCTATCTTTGTGCAAATCATGTGTTGTCATCAATCCACCAAAAAGGGGGAGATTGTTAGGGCATATTTCTCCCTTAGTGGTTTTGGTGATTGATGACAATACTTTTGTGGTCTAATCGTGTGCATTGAGCATTTTAGATAATCGACCATATGGCACAAGACAATTCGTGCCCCTCGGAGCTATTATGAAGACAGTGTTTTTCTTGCGTTTCATTTTCGGTGGATTTGAGTCGTAGGATCACCGTACTATTAAGAGGGGGTCCACTTCGGAAAGGTTTGGGTGGAATCAACACGTACACAGTCCTTTTTGCACCCTCGTTCTTTCCCGGCAATGGAGCTTACACTTCCTTTGTGCATGAGCTTTCTAGAGCATCATAAGCGGTAGTACCGCCCTGCTCAGCGGTAATACCGCTCCAATGGTACTGCCGTAGATCAGTACTACCCCCACTTCTGCTTATCTTTTAGGTTCTGTAATTGGGAGGTAGTAGAGCGGTAGTTCAGTGCGGTAGTACCGCTCTGGCGGTACTATGGCCCTGACTACCACCCCACTACCGCAACGTTACTGGGATTTTAACTTCTAAGCGGAAGTACCGCTCGAGCGGAGCGGTAGTACCGCTCCGGCGGAACTACCGCTGTTTCACTACCGCTCTGAGTACCGCTTGTATTTTGCTTCTGGACAGTTCTGTCTCTCGAGCGGAAGTAGAGCGGCAGTTTCCAGCGGTAGTACCGCCCCCGGCGGCACTACCGCCCTGCCTTTATCTACTACCGCTGGTTCCGGCTGTTGTTCAGCACTAAGCGGAAGTACCGTTGGTGGGAGCGGTAGTACCGCTCCGGCGGCACTACCGCCTCCCTAACCTGCTCAGTTGAACGCAGCGCCTGGATCTTCCATGCCAGCGGAAGTACCACTCGCCCGAGCGGTACTACCACTTGTGCACGGGCTGTGAGTGCATAACGGTTGGTTTTCATTCCCCACTATAAAAGGGGGTCATCTTCTCCAAGTTGACTCACCTCTTCCTCCCCCAAGCTCCATTGTTGCTCACAAGCTCATTTTCGCCCGATCTCTCTCCCTAGCCAATCAAACTTGTTGATTCTTTAGGGATTGGTTGTGAAGGCCTAGATGTACACTTCCACCAAGAGAAATTTGATTCCCCCCACTAATCCCTTGCGGATCTTGTTACTCTTCGGTGTTTGAGCACCCTAGACGGTTGAGGTCACCTCGGAGCCACATTCCATTGTGGTGAAGCTCCGTGGTGGTGTTGGGAGCCTCCAATTAAGTTGTGGAGATTGCCCCAACCTTGTTTGTAAAGGTTCGGTCGTCGCCTTCAAGGGCACCACTAGTGGAATCACGACACCTCGCATTGTGTGAGGGCGTGAGGAGAATACGGTGGCCCTAGTGGCTTCTTGGGGAGCATTGTGCCTCCACACCACTCCAACGGAGACGTACTTCCTCTCAAAGGGAAGGAACTTCGGAAACACATCCTCATCTTAACCGGCTCCACTTGTGGTTACTTCTTACCTTTACTTTGTGCAAGCTTTACTTGTGTTGTATCTTGTGCTTGCTTGCTTGTGTTGTTGTTGTTAGAATCATATAGGTTGCTCACCTAGTTGCACATCTAGACAACCTTTTTGTTGCTAACCCTAATTTGTTAAGAAAAGCTAAAAATTGGTAGTTGCCTATTCACCCCCCCTCTAGTCAACCATAACAATCCTTTCACCGTGGAGTCCCGTTTTGCGGTACGCCACACCCCTCCCGATGAACAGGACCCCGTTTCGACCGTAGGCAGTTGGGGAGAAGTCTGTTTCCTCCGTTTTGCGGTACGCCAGAGCCCTCCCGATCAACAGGACCCCATTTCGACTGTAGGCGCTCGAAGAGAAGTCCGCTTCCTCCATTTTGCGGTACGCCAGACCCCCAGCCGATGAACAGGACCCCATTTTGACCGTAAGCGGTCGAACAGAAGGCCGTTTTTTCCGTTTTGCGGTACGCCAGACCCGAGTCGATGAACAGGACCCCGTTTCGGCTGTTCCGTCCAAGCCGGTTGGCTCCTGATGAACATGACGCATTCCGACCCAGTCGCTTGGCTCCCGATGAACACAATGCTGTTTCCTCCGTCCCAACCCAGCCGGTTGGCTGTCGATGAACACGAGGCCGTTGCTGCCGTCCGTTGCCTCTCCATGTATACGAGCCCTGGCCGTATGCGCGAGTACACGTTCGAGACCCCGCCCGTATGTTCATACGTGCCCGTATTTTTTGTCGTCTGGCTGTACGTACGTGTACACGATTTAGATGGGGCTGCCTAAACTACTGCGGCGGGGCCTCTACTACGACACGTGCCGCTCCTTACACGGACACGGTTCATGAGACCGATCGACCAGCATGTACGTACAAGCTCGTGACCAGACAGACAACGCTATGTAAGCTTCGACCTGGTGGATCCCAGCTGTCAGGGGATAAGGAGGCACTTCCTTGCATGCGAAGATATAGCTGGTGGGTCCCAACTGTCAGGGGGAGGAATCAATTTTTTTGCGCGTAATAAGGAGGCTCTTCCTTGCGTGCGAAGATGTAGTTGGTGGGTCCTAGCTGTCAGGGGGAGGAAACATTGTTTTCCACGTAATAAGGAGGCACTTCCTTGCGTGCGACCATGGACCTCGTGGGTCCCAGCTGTCAGCCTCTCCACGTACAGTCCTCTTCCGATGGCTGTCGTTCGTTGACCGCGTTGACGACGTCGTACCGAGTTCAGCAAGGTGGTGGACGACGTCGAGGCCTAGGAAGGGAATGACCCGGAGCCGGGGAAGACAAGGCAGTGGTTGCCCACGCGGAGGGAAGTATGAGGGTTTACTGGTTCGGCTACGGTGTGAGGCTGCCGTCGCTGGAGAATAACGGGAGGTGTGGGTGAGTAGAGGGATGGCCTAGCCAGCGGTGGGAGTAGGGTGGAGCGGTGAGGCCTGCGCGGCAGCATAGCTGGCCATGCGAGACAGGAGTAGGCGGTCCCGCCGACGCTGGTTTGGGCGGCTGGAGCAAGAAGATCAGAGATTGAAGAAGCAGCACGGCCGTTGGATTAACATCCAACGGTCACTGCTGCTAGAATCATTTGTTGACTAAGTTGACAAAGCCCTGCGTACGCGTCAACTTGGTAGGCCCACAAGCCAGCCTCCAAATTAGGTGGGTCCCAGCTAGCAGGGGGAGGAATCATTTTTCTTGCGCGTAATAAGGAGGCACTTCCTTGCGTGCGACCATTGACCTCATGGGTCCCAGCTGTCAGCCTCTCTACGTACAATCCTCTTCCGATGGCTGCCGTTCATTGACCGCGTTGACGACGTCGTGCTGAGAGCACCAAGGCGGTGGACAACGGCGAGGCCTAGTAAGGGAAGGACCCGGAGATGAGGAAGACTTGGCAGTGGTTGCCCACGCGGAGGGGAGTGCGAGGGTTTACTGGTTCGGCTGCGGTGTGAGTCTGCCATCGCCGGAGAATAACAGGAGATGTGGGTGAGTAGAGGGATGGTCTGGCCAGCGATGGGAGTAGGGTGGGGTGGTGATGCTTGCGCAGTAGCACAGCCGGCCACGGGAGGCGGGAGAAGGTGGTCCCGCCGGCGCTGGTTTGGGCGGCTGGAGCAAGAAGATCAGAGATTGAAGAAGTAGCACGGCCGTTGGATTAACATCCAACGGTCACTGCTGCTAGAATCGTTTGTTGACTAAGTTGACAAAGCCCTGCGTACGCGTCAACTTAGTAGGCCCAAGTCAGCCTCCAAATATGTGGCAAACATCATACATCACATTTGCTATTATTTTTAATAATTTATTACAGCCCATTTGCTCATTCTTAAGGAATTTTTTGCAGCACATATTCTTTTTGTTAGCATTACAACCAATATTCTAGCCACGGTTAAAAATTTCAATGAAATTTTGCATATTTTGGTGGGCTCTGAATTGTTTTAATCCCGATGTTTCGAGTCTGATTCAGACTAATTTGAAAAATAAAATTATATTAATTTATAATCCAATGATATTTTCACCGCAGAAAAATCCAACAAAACTTAAAATTTCAAAATCCGGATGAAACGAAATTTGAAACTAATTACCGGTTTGCTGTGTTTTTAAATATTTACAGCCCATTTCTTATTGCTTATAGGCCATTTTATTTTTTGGGGGAAATAGGCCATTTTGTGGGCAAGCCGAATGCATCCCTCCTCGTCTTGAAAGATTTGAAGCCCAGCAGAGCTGAGAAAAGCGAGCAGGCCTCGGTTGGGTATTGTGGAAAAGAAAATAGAACTGGGCTAGCCGTTTCAAGAAAGAAAAAAAAAGCTGGGCTGGTGATGTGGTAAACGTAAAATAAAAGACTGGTCATTGAAATTTTCGAACTATTTTTAATCCCGAAATTTCGAGCCCGATAAAAACAAATTTTAAAATATATTTAAATTATGTTAAAATCCAATGAAATATCAAATATCAAAAAATAAAATAAAATTCACAATTTGAAACTAATTGCCCATTTGATGTGTTTTTTATATATTTACACCCCATTTCATATTAGTCATAAAATTTACAGCCTTTTTTTATGGCCAGGCCAAATGTATCCCTCCTTGTCTTGAAAGATTTGCAGCCCAGCAGGGCGGGGAAAAGGAAATCGGCCTATGTAGGGTATTGTACGAAAAAAAGGTGCGCTAGTCATTTTCACAGACAAAAAAAACAGTTGGGCTCGTCATGTTGTAAATAAAGCCTGGGCTAGACGGGCCACAGACACCGCACATCCCAGTTGATACCCTGCTCCACCTCAACAGCAACAAAAAAAACTGCTCGAGCTACTGGTCCCAGGTGTCAGCCGCTCCTTGTGCAATTCTTTTGTTTATTGACTACATTGACAATGTCGTAGGTCCCGGATGTCAGCAAACCATTAGGAGGAAGCTTTTTTTCATGTAATAAGGAGGAACTTGCTTGCGTACGGCTATGCACCTGGGGGTCCCTACTGTCATCCTCTCCACGTACAGTCCTGACCGATTCCTGTCGTTTGTTGACAGTCGCTCGTTGTGCAATTCTCTCGTTTATTGACTATGTTGACAATGGGGTGGGACCAAGATGTCAGGAAACCATTAGGAGGAAGCTTTTTTTTGCTTGTAATAAGGAGGCACTTGCTTGCGTACTGCCATGACCCTGGTGGGTCCCTACTGTCATCCTCTCCATGTACAATCATCTCCTGATTCCTCTCGGTTGTTGACCATGTTGGGAACGCCAGAAGGCGGTGCCGCGGCGAGGGAACCAAAGCGGAGGACGACGGCGAGGCCTCGGACGGGAACGAAAAGGAGCCGTGGAAGATGCAGCAGTGTGGTCGGAAGCGGAGGGGAGTACGAGGGTTGGTGCGGGGTGGGGATGCCGTCGCCGGAGAATAACAAGAGGTGGGGGTGGGTGGGTGGGGTTGTAGAGGGATGGCCTGGCACCGGTTAGGGTACGGTGGGACAGCAATGCGTGCGTGGCTGCACAACAAGCTATGGAAGGCGGAAGTAGGCGATCCCGCCGGCGTTGGTTTGGTTTGGGAGCCTGGAGCCTGGAGGAAGAAGACAAGAGATTGAAAAAGCACGACAAACGTTGGATTGTCATCCAACGGCTTAGGCTGCCACAATCGTTTGTTAACTAAGTTGACAAAGCCTTGTGTACGCGTCAACCTAGTAGGCCCACAAGTCAGCCTCTGAATCCGTGGCGGACAAATAGAGCCCATTTAAAAAAAATGACAGCCCATTCCAAACGTTCAATCGGAAAGTTCAACATTTAGAGCAAAGTAACAGGTCTGATTCAGAGATAGAGTACTGAACTTCCACGTTGACAACCATCATAGCCAACTTAACTATCTACTCCCACTAATACTCAAGTTTAGAACAACTAACATACTCTTAGCTACCTAGACGATGCCGGCCGCCATCTGCGGCACATGCTAAACGCTGGCACCGACGTCCTCCTCCTTGCCTCGGACTTGGCAGAGGTGCGATAGGGCGCGTTGCTCGCGCCCATTGGCCCTTTCCATGCCGGCGTGGTCCACCGAAGCTTCAGCTTCTAAGCGGGAAACCCACTTGACGAGCTAGTTGTAAAATTCAGCATCGCGCACGCGTGCGTGCCCGACAGCCTCTAGGGCTATTCGTCGGGCGCCGGCCTCCACGTAGTCGGCCCAGTTGCGGGCGCTCTGCTCGCGACACAGAGCGGTGGTGCGCTGCTGCTCCTCCATGCTCTGCTGGCAGCGCAAATCGGCGGTACGCTACTCCTCCGCCATGCGGTTGCATTCCAAGGCATCCTCATGCTCCACATTTTGCCATCTAAAGACCACCAGAATGCCTCCTCCCTCCGTCTGCCTTCCCGTGAAAAACCGAACACTAACTCCGGCGGTGAGCGCCTCTGGTGGCGTCTATTGCTGTCGCGTGGGGGCATGACGGACGGGACGAGAGCGAGGGCAAGTGGCGAGCGACGTCGGACCAGTGGGGTCTTGTGATGATAGGGTGCGTTGGGTGAAGGTGCCACCGGAGCATGCCGGGAACCAGTAATTATAGGCGGACGGTAGGTAAACCGGTGTGTCGCGGAAAACACAACAGTCATCGGAATTCAATGCATAAGCAGGCATGGCTTAGCGCGCCAGCTTGCCGTGGAAAACTGGAAAAACTGAAATTATGACTGTACCGTACTCCCGTCCCGTCTCGTTAGTGCTGGGTCGCACATCGACACGACAGTCAAACGAGTGCACTCGATTCATCCAGATGAGGTACGTGCGTGATCTGCTGGTTATTCGTGTAGGATCGAGTCGGTCGGATAGTGTACGTGTAGGATCGCAATAGCTGATGAACGTTCGCTGGGAGAGAAGGCATTTGCGAACGTTTTTGCTGGCAGTTTCTTCAGAATCACATGGCATTTTCTTCAGAACAGCATGTCAGTTTCTTCAGAGGAAGGCATTTTATTCTAAAAACTGCCACCCTTGGATCTTGCGTCGCAACTAAAACTACTAGGAGTGTATTAGTAGGCTAGCGAGTGATCGATCAGGAACACGTTGGACCATTTGGTGCGAGAGGAATGCTAGGGTGTTCCGGCACAAGTCTACTCTTCCGTCCATCCTGTTGTTAAACATCCAATCTGAGGCAAAACTTTGGGTCACCGTGGGCGCAAAACATTTGGGTCACATCATGCCGGGAGAGTAGTGTCTTTGTAATCTTTGTATCGCTTTTCTTTGTAAAAGCAACTGTGAACTCCTTCTTTTGCGCCCACGTACTAGATCCAATGCCCTCGTACGTGCGTGAACGCCGTCTAGATCCAATGCCCTCGTACGTGCACGTACGCAACTTAGCAGGCCCAAGTCAGCCTCCAAATATGTGGCAAACATCATACATCACATTTGCTATTATTTTTAATAATTTATTACAGCCCATTTGCTCATTCTTAAGGAATTTTTTGCAGCACATATTCTTTTTGTTAGCATTACAACCAATATTCTAGCCACGGTTAAAAATTTCAATGAAATTTTGCATATTTTGGTGGGCTCTGAATTGTTTTAATCCCGATGTTTCGAGTCTGATTCAGACTAATTTGAAAAATAAAATTATATTAATTTATAATCCAATGATATTTTCACCGCAGAAAAATCCAACAAAACTTAAAATTTCAAAATCCGGATGAAACGAAATTTGAAACTAATTACCGGTTTGCTGTGTTTTTAAATATTTACAGCCCATTTCTTATTGCTTATAGGCCATTTTATTTTTTGGGGGAAATAGGCCATTTTGTGGGCAAGCCGAATGCATCCCTCCTCGTCTTGAAAGATTTGAAGCCCAGCAGAGCTGAGAAAAGCGAGCAGGCCTCGGTTGGGTATTGTGCAAAAGAAAATAGAACTGGGCTAGCCGTTTCAAGAAAGAAAAAAAAGCTGGGCTGGTGATGTGGTAAACGTAAAATAAAAGACTGGTCATTGAAATTTTCGAACTATTTTTAATCCCGAAATTTCGAGCCCGATAAAAACAAATTTTAAAATATATTTAAATTATGTTAAAATCCAATGAAATATCAAATATCAAAAAATAAAATAAAATTCACAATTTGAAACTAATTGCCCATTTGATGTGTTTTTTATATATTTACACCCCATTTCATATTAGTCATAAAATTTACAGCCTTTTTTTATGGCCAGGCCAAATGTATCCCTCCTTGTCTTGAAAGATTTGCAGCCCAGCAGGGCGGGGAAAAGGAAATCGGCCTATGTAGGGTATTGTACGAAAAACAGGTGCGCTAGTCATTTTCACAGACAAAAAAAAACAGTTGGACTCGTCATGTTGTAAATAAAGCCTGGGCTAGACGGGCCACAGACACCGCACATCCCAGTTGATACCCTGCTCCGCCTCAACAGCAACAAAAAAAACTGCTCGAGCTACTGGTCCCAGGTGTCAGCCGCTCCTTGTGCAATTCTTTTGTTTATTGACTACATTGACAATGTCGTAGGTCCCGGATGTCAGCAAACCATTAGGAGGAAGCTTTTTTTTCATGTAATAAGGAGGAACTTGCTTGCGTACGGCTATGCACCTGGGGGTCCCTACTGTCATCCTCTCCACGTACAGTCCTGACCGATTCCTGTCGTTTGTTGACAGTCGCTCGTTGTGCAATTCTCTCGTTTATTGACTATGTTGACAATGGGGTGGGACCAAGATGTCAGGAAACCATTAGGAGGAAGCATTTTTTTGCTTGTAATAAGGAGGCACTTGCTTGCGTACTGCCATGACCCTGGTGGGTCCCTACTGTCATCCTCTCCACGTACAATCATCTCTTGATTCCTCTCGGTTGTTGACCATGTTGGGAACGCCAGAAGGCGGTGCCGCGGCGAGGGAACCAAAGCGGAGGACGACGGCGAGGCCTCGGACGGGAACGAAAAGGAGCCGTGGAAGATGCAGCAGTGTGGTCGGAAGCGGAGGGGAGTACGAGGGTTGGTGCGGGGTGGGGATGCCGTCGCCGGAGAATAACAAGAGGTGGGGGTGGGTGGGTGGGGTTGTAGAGGGATGGCCTGGCACCGGTTAGGGTACGGTGGGACAGCAATGCGTGCGTGGCTGCACAACAAGCTATGGAAGGCGGAAGTAGGCGATCCCGCCGGCGTTGGTTTGGTTTGGGAGCCTGGAGCCTGGAGGAAGAAGACAAGAGATTGAAAAAGCACGACAGACGTTGGATTGTCATCCAACGGCTTAGGCTGCCACAATCGTTTGTTAACTAAGTTGACAAAGCCTTGTGTACGCGTCAACCTAGTAGGCCCACAAGTCAGCCTCTGAATCCGTGGCGGACAAATAGAGCCCATTTAAAAAAAAATAACAGCCCATTCCAAACGTTCAATCGAAAAGTTCAACATTTAGAGCAAAGTAACAGGTCTGATTCAGAGATAGAGTACTGAACTTCCACGTTGACAACCATCATAGCCAACTTAACTATCTACTCCCACTAATACTCGAGTTTAGAACAACTAACATACTCTTAGCTAACTAGACGATGCCGGCCGCCATCTGCGGCACACGCTAAACGCTGGCACCGACGTCCTCCTCCTTGCCTCGGACTTGGCAGAGGTGCGATAGGGCGCGTTGCTCGCGCCCATTGGCCCTTTCCTTGCCGGCGTGGTCCACCGAAGCTTCAGCTTCTAAGCGGGAAACCCACTTGACGAGCTAGTTGTAAAATTCAGCATCGCGCACGCGTGCGTGCCCGACAGCCTCTAGGGCTATTCGCCGGGCGCCGGCCTCCACGTAGTCGGCCCAGTTGCGGGCGCTCTGCTCGCGACACAGAGCGGTGGTGCGCTGCTGCTCCTCCATGCTCTGCTGGCAGTGCAAATCGGCGGTACGCTACTCCTCCGCCATGCGGTTGCATTCCAAGGCATCCTCATGCTCCACATTTTGCCATCTAAAGATCACCAGAATGCCTCCTCCCTCCGTCTGCCTTCCCGTGAAAAACCGAACACTAACTCCGGCGGTGAGCGCCTCTGGTGGCGTCTATTGCTGTCGCGTGGGGGCATGACGGACGGGACGAGAGCGAGGGCAAGTGGCGAGCGACGTCGGACCAGTGGGGTCTTGTGATGATAGGATGCGTTGGGTGAAGGTGCCACCGGAGCACGCCGGGAACCAGTAATTATAGGCGGACGGTAGGTAAACCGGTGTGTGGTGCAGGGCTGATGCCCTTGGACGGCCGGCCCGCCCATGCATGTATGGGCTTGCGTACGTGGACGGACTAAAGATCAATGCCGGGAGAGCAGGGCAACTGTGAACGCCGTCTACATCCAATGCCCTCGTACGTGCGTGGTGCAGGGCTGATGCCCTTGGACGGCCGGCCCGCCCATGCATGTATGGGCTTGCGTACGTGGACGGACTTGGCGGCGAGCGCAGGAGGACGAGCTTGGCGTACGACGAGCTATGATCGTGCGAGGACTCTGTCCGCTGACATCGATCGAAGCAATGGAACGGAGGTTTTACCACAATAGTTCAATCGCTGCATGGCAGGTCGGCCACATACACGTACGTGGTGCATGGCTTGCCAGCCGCTTGTGTGATCAAGTGCACGGATACTTGATCAACCTGAACGACCAGAACGATGACAGTTATGGTCTACACGGATACAAGATCAATTGTAAACTTGTCTCATGACCGCAGCTCAGGGCTAGGTACAGGCACGTACGTGAGGTATTATTTTCTATTGCTTCATCTATGCATGCATGTACAATACAACATAAATTCTCTAATTTTTTATTAGCATCAACTCTGTAAAATAGGAGGTGTGCGTCCTCATTCTGTTTTGTTGAGCAAAAATTATAAAAGAACAACACACTAATGTAGCATCAGGATTATTAGGCTAATTAACTGGTAGGTATTTCAGTTAGTTAATAGTTTACCACATTTTTCTTGATTACAATTTCCCCCTTTTCCATCAGTTTTTTGTACACATTTCACACCCTCCTTCGGATATCTCAGTATCCATGGTGATATTTTTACATGGCAAGTCCAAGTCACAAATTAGACTACAATACCACAAATTGTTCACTTACAATTACAAAATAATGCCCCCCCTCCTATTTTCACTTCTAAACTTTGTTCGGAGAGTGTATCCAAGATCATCCTATTTGCTCATGTGAATTCTATGTTACTTTGGGACAATGCAACGGCCGTTGCGTCTCAGACTGGCGAGACTTTTAGTAGATCTAATTAAGGTGGGTTTAAGTAAGGTATTTATACACCACCCCTTGAATAGGTAACACGATCGACTCTCTAGCTATACCACGCTATATTATGTGCATGGTGATATTGTGGTCTATTATACCGAAAAAAAACCTACGCCCACTAAGTCTTCTTAATCTAATATTTTTCTCTAAGCACCCTAATCATGCTCAATAGATCTTTACAAGTAATATATCTAACATATTTCTCTAAGTATCTTAAGTCATTTGTTCTTTTGAGTGGACCACTGCATTGTACAATACAAACACATGTTAACTATATCTCCCAAATTGGCTCTTTGAACCCCCAAAATCGTACCATAGCTCATTATGCCATATGAGAGGTCTTTCGTCCGATCCTCCTAAAATTCACGTACATGCATTGCACATTCACGTACATAGATTGTAACTTTTTTGTATCTGGGTCGATTTACTGTGTGCGTAATGACATGGAATGCTATAAAAAAAATTCTACGTATATATGTGTCATGAAGTTGTCTTAAGCCCATGATTTATATATGTTATCCAGATTTAATGATAGCAATTTCATAATTTTAATTATGTATTGGGGAACAAGTACGTCGTAGGCATTGGCCACGATGGAAGATGAGAGTGATTTCAGGGTTGCCGTGGCCGGGATAGCTTGGGGAGAAATATTTAGGGCCAGGGCAAAAACTAGAAGGTGTAGATTAGTACATGAGACCCATGTGTATAATTATTTTTGCTTCCAACTTTTCTCATTCATTTTTTTATCTTTCACAGTAACAATATGATTTTGAAGAGCTCTAGGCTCTTTTTTTAACATGCTTAAATTTCATGTGTCTTCTGGTACGTTGTGTACTGCCAATTTTTTTCAATAGGTCTCTATCGGCGTTTATGGGAAGCATACAACAGTATGAGAAAACAAGAGAAATGGCAAAATTCTGGGAGACAACGGAAGAATTTTTTTGAGACATAGTATTTCAACTAACACCATATTTATACCCCCAAATAATATGAGGCTTCGCCTCGATTGGCATGAAAGAACTCAGGTTTAGCGTGAGCCCAACAATCTGATGGTAATCCAACTTTTTTATGACAACTAGATTGCTTGAGGGACAGCCAAGGTAGCATAATTTGCAGAGATTAATATTTTCATTTTGTCCAATTTCTGGCATTTAATTGTTGAACCTAACCTATTGGTTTGTAACACAGAGTTTAGTTGAAGGGATTTGTGCTCACCATAATGATTAGTTAGGTCTAGCTGTTTGTGCGGAATATGGTACTTATCGGAAGTAGTGGCGTAATCTGATGTTAATACTTAATACAATATGGTCAAGAGCTGGTCAAGTCTGGAGCTGATCTACTGAGGTAAGCTGACCATCTTTATGTGCATGTATGTTCATGATTTCAGTTTGGAATATAATATAGCGGTTGATATTCCAAGTATATTTTTTCTTCGTGGCTTCAGCAATGGATTCGAAAGTCTACTCTATTTCTGCAAGAATAGAAAAAGAGAACTAAAGATCACAGGTGGTATAATATTTCAGTGTTGTGGTAATTATAGCACCACTAGCATTTGCTCTAACATGTCATGCACAAATTTACAAAGGACGGAAATATACTAACATATATGAAGAATCAATTCAAAATATAAATACATCACAGAAAAGAAAACAGGCTGCCATTAAAGCATCCATTAAACTGCGATCAAAAACCTGAAATTAAGGGTAATTAGTAGAGGTCGGTTAGGTTAATTATGAAATGGGTTTGAAATTAAACTAAGAGAGTTTCCTATCATGTTAACTGAGTCGTGAGCGGTACATTGGAGATTCATGCACAGTTCAGATCAAAAGTATATCACAGTCCGTTTATACTTTTGAAAGTAGTATGTGAAATACGGATGATGCAAAATGTAGATTGTCCCAGTATAGGTTGGACATGGTAGTTAAATTAATATGGTGCTATTTCGTTATTTGCCTAAAATAATATGAACATAATACTTGTATTCCTACCGACTAATGAAGGTGGTATGCCAATCTTGTCACTTCAAATTTAGAGCTATAGTTCACATACAATCTCTTTAACCGGGGCATAATTAATCTACTGATTAATGAACTTATTGCAAGTGATGTGATTATATCACATAAATAGGTACAATTATACACATGCCATAAAATTTATATCATGCAATTAACAAGTAATTGTATTTCTATTACTTTTGTGCTCTGGCACACATTTCGTGCTAAGGATGGCAATTTTATCCATGGGTACGGGTACCCGTGGATACCGTACCCGCATGGGCAGGGTATGGGCACAATTTTATACCGATGGGTAGTACCCGTACCCTACCCGTTAAGTCATGGGTAGGGCACGGGTATAGCCTTGTACCCGTGGATATACCCATATCCGACCCATTTATACTGACATGTGGACATTACCCGTGGAGCTCCAACATATGAGCAAGGGTCGGTAGCGCCAAAGGAGCTGGGCGACCCAACTACTCCCGTAATTAAGCCACACACCATCGAAATACCCTCGTCTCCGTCAAATGTTTTTTATCAAATGTGCTATCGATGAATGTAAAATTGTGAATAACTTGTGTACTGTTTGATCTACCTGTTGGGTACCCGTCGGGTATGGGTACGGGTAAAGTTTCATACCCATGGGTACGGGTATGGGTAGAATTTTGTACCCATTGACTACACGGGTATGGGTATGGTATTGCTCTACCCGCCCCATACCCTACCCATTGCCATCCTTAATTCGTGCCAAGATATACATGCTCTTAGTTTCCCCCGCAAAAAAAAATACATGCTCTTAGTTTGTGTGATGAGTAAAAGTAAGAATACACATGCAAATCTGGCATTGATGTAGTAATGATGGCTTTCGACCACACATCTCTTACACATCAGGAATGTATACTATAATGGGCATGCAAATTAGTAGTGATAATTCACAAGTATTTGAAGATACTCTTGCATAAATAATTATCAATGAAGGTCCCAAAAGCATTTTTTACTATAACATATATTTTTCACTCAAAATTTCACTTCATATAGGATGTTCACTCAAAATTTCACTTCACATAGGATGTTGTCCTAGATAGTATAGCATGTGCTTAGAATTTAATTTATCATATTGTATTGAAAATTTATTGCTCTAGGATCAATTTTGTATGTTGTCACAGAATCTAAAATAGAACTATTAAACCTTAATTTGCATACACATAACTTTAGTGCACATGGTGATGTGAAGAGGTTCAAGATATCCTTAACAATGTAGCAGAGAATATATGTGCACATTTTGATCATTACTATATTGGAAAGCAAGCTTTTATTTCTTGCATTTTTTACATCACAATATATTTATCAATCAACGGATTTACACCCTGAGTGGTAATCATATAATGGATGCCGGACCATCGTATTAAAATGTTCAACTAAATATATTACTTCTAATTTAAAGTCTCTCTTGGGAGAAGTTCCATTGTGTGCCTTTTGATTTGAATGTGCAAGACCAAAAAACTTAGGCTAATTCCTCCGTTCTTTAAAGTTTCTGAACTCAAAATGTCCAATCTTATAGTAATGTATCCTATAATTATTTGCAGCTTTTATGTAAGGATTTATTCTATAAAATATCTTCATGCAATGTCTTATATATGTTGAGTCAAGAAAGTCCTTATATTCATGTCACTTATTCTATTTCCTCGGCCTGGTGGCTTATATAGGGTCATTTGCACAATATATGATAAAAAAGGGTCAAAGGACCTTACCCGCGCGTAGAGCGGGCCACTTTGCTAGTTTCAAAAAAAAAAAGAAAACACTGAGCGAAGAGAAAAAAGGAACTGCTGTGCACAGTAGTAAGAGCCGATCCGCTCTAAATGTTCACACCAGATTCACAGGCCTGGCTTAGTAACATGTTCACATTAATAGCCCAAATTCACAACCAACTAGTACGATTCCCATACATAAGATCAACATGTTTATGCATCTCAATGATTCACAGATCATACACAATACATTTGTTCTTGCTACTAACATGTATGCTTCTCTGGGCCAACATTCAGTATAGAGTGAATGACAAATTTGTTTGTAAAGTCTACATTTCCTCTTGCAAACGTAAGTGGTTTCACCAACAAATGGAACCATGAGAATCAACCACACATGATGGAGGAACATCCATTGAAATATGTTATGGTCATCTGTCGATCACACGGCGAGACTATTTTCGGAATTCAACTTTAAGTTTGGCAAGATGATGCCCATTGGATAATCATACAGAGCAATGAAGCACCTAGTGTTGGCCAATAAATAGTACAGTACTACTTTTGTGCAGTCCATGTAGTGACTATCCAATCCTTCCGTGTCTATTTTCAAATGGCACTACATGCAGTGACTATCCTATTCTTTTGTGCAGTTCCACAAAAATTGAGGTCCCTGTGTTTGTTTGCCAAATAGCAACGAGCAGACATCTGTTTGCACAAATATCAAGCAGCTAGTTAACATATACTCCACCTTGTATTTTCGGTTTAACCACGTCTCTGCTAGTCATTTCCGCCTAGCATCTGTCATGTTTTGCACTGGACAATTTGATACTGAATTGATTTGCTGGTACAGAGCAGAAATATAGCGCATATTCTTCATCAGACCAAGGATATCCATTTTTGCAGGGATGGAAGAGGTGAAATCGATACAACCGAAAGTGAGCATCCAATCATTGATTCATGTCCTGCACCACCAATGGAGGTCCACCCTGGCAATAAATGTAGATGCAAACCACTAATATTACTATCTAATGACAGTACAAAAACGGAAGCAAGATAGTAGCAAACCATGTACCTTGGTAATGAACAGCTCATAGTGCCACCGATTGGATATAACTGTTTGCAAAAAATAATGGTCATAATGTTGAACCATCTGGACTTTTTGTGTAGTTCAACTAAAATCGAGCATCCCTGTTTGCACAGATATTGAAAGTGTGATTAAAAGTGGCACTAGTTGAAGCATAGACTCACAAATTTAAGCATTCCAAATTTCTTAATGGGAAAAGGTAGCAAGACAGTTTCTAACCACCTGTTCAAAGGAATAAAGAAGGCAACAGGGACGGATGTCATGAAGGCATACATAGTATTTTGTGAAAGATTGAACCATTGCTGACCTTTCCTCTTCTTTTAAGAATTTTTTGTGTAGTTCAACTATAATAAAATGCCATCACCGCCTTGACATTTTGGTGAAACTGTACAAAAAAATTGACTTACCATTACATCATGATGTTAGATATGTAATCAATAGGCAATAGAGACAAAAATGCAGACCTCCTCCGATAACATAATGAACATTAATTTTAACAAAGGTGTGACTAGCTTTGCTGGCATAATTTGAAGAATTCTACACCCTCCGTTCCTTAATATAAGACATTGTCGCGGTTCAGTTTAATGTACCAAAACGTCTTGTATTTTGAAAGAGAGGTAGTAGTTTTCCTCCCTTCCTTTCCTTTTTCAATTTATCGGTGGCATTAGACTGACTGCGGCATTACTTAAAAGTGGCCTCACTTTAGCAGTAGCATAATTTTACCGGTGGCGTTATACTAACAACAAAAAAGTGGCAATAATAGCATGGTGTTGGCTGTGTGCATCCTAGCTGTGCAGAGGCCGGGTGTGTGCTCATTGTATTATGTATCTTCTTGATGCTCCGTTTTGAGCCAATAAAATCTACCCTTTGTCGAAAAAAGTACAATGTACCTTCACGGACGCATAGAGTGGTGAAGCAGGGATGGTTGCCCAGAGCAACAAATATCCAAGCAACATATCTGGATTACTTCCCATTTTTGTTCTCTTTAGCCACCTTTTTCCTATGTGAGGACAACAAACCTATCGACCTGGTCATTCTCTACTATGTTGTCCTGCCTTTCTTTCCTTTTTCAACCAAGAGACAAGAGACTCGTTCCTCAGCTACTACTGCTTTTCTCCTTTTCAACCAAGATGCAGGTTCGATACCAAGTCTCTTCTACAGTACTACTTTCCCCCCTTTCTTTCCTTATTCACCCCAGACATGGATTAGTCTGCATGAAGTAGGGTTTCCTTTAATAGTGCAAATTAAGGTTTTCGTCTGCATGACCAGTAGAGGCTAGTAACTTGAGGAGATGGGGCAGTGGAAAAAAAAACTGCATGCAGCGACATGGGCAGATGGGGCAATAGCACAAGGGTATGGTTCGAAAAGAGGTAGCATACCAGAGGGTCAGCGGGAAGCGGTTTCTCTCGTTGTCGTCGTCTTCCGCCACACTACGGCAGCGAGCTTGGGGACGGAGGCCATCCCGCCGAAAGTGCAACTAATCCTCGGGTGGTTTTGGTAATTTATAACAACATATATCTCAGTGAACTAATAAACATTCAAGTGAAAGATTTCAGGAAGTTCAATGATTGGCATGGCAAGGACTAGGGAATGTGGACCCTTCAAAATGCTAAGGACATACATTGGCAAAAGCTCAAGACTCTTCATTTTTGGTTTAGTGATCCAAGATCACATTGAGTCCATAGGAAAGCCAATACTATTAAAAGGGGATGAGGTTTTGATAATGATCTGATTGCTCAAGTGCTTAGTGATACTGCTCCAAAACCCTCAGCCACTTTCTCTATCCAAACTTGTCCTATTTTCCAAAGTCAAACTCGGTCACACCGAATCCTACTCTTTCGGACCCACCGAGTTCATAAGGATAGTGCCACTAGCCAAACCCTAACAAGTCGGATCCACCGATATGGATCTCGGTCCCACCGAGATGGCCTTGCCAACTCTCTGACATCAATTGCAATTATTTTGGTCTAACCGAGTTTGCAATCGGTGCCACCGAGATGGCTTGACCAACTTTCTGTTGCCTTGTTGCAATTATTTCGGTCTCACCGAGATGTTGCAATCGGTGCCACCGAAACGAGGTTTGCCCTACCATTGCACATCGGTCGCTCCGAGTTGTTTCCCTTTGGTCCCACCAAAACTTCAAAAGTTCACATCTTTTGCACAGGTCGGTCTCACCGAGAATTCTAGTCGGTGCCACCGAGTTTGGTCAAAAGTGTGTAACGGTTGGATTTCGTGTGGAGGCTATATATACCCCTCCACCACCCTCTTACCAAGTAAGAGAGCCATCAGAACGTGCCTACATTTCCACCATACATTTTCTGAGAGAGAACCACCTACTCATGTGTTGAGATCAAGATATTCCAATCCTACCATTTGAACCTTGATTTCTAGCCTTCCCTAAGTTGCTTTCCACTCAAATCTTTTTTCCACCATAGCCAAATCTGTGAGGGAGTGTTTGAGTGTTGGGGAGACTATCACTTGAAGCACAAGAGCAAGGAGTTCATCATCAACACACCATATATTACCTTTTGGAGAGTGGTGTCTCCTAGATTGGTTAGGTGTCACTAGGGAGCCTCCAAGATCATGTGGAGTTGAATCAAGGAGTTTGTAAGGGCAAGGAGACCGCCTACTTCGTGAAGATCTACCCCGAGTGAGGCTAGTCTTTCGTGGACGTAAGCCATGGTGGAATAGACAAGGTTGCTTCTTCGTGGACCCTTTGTGCGTGGAGCCCTCCGTGGACTCGCGCATCTATTACCCTCCGTGGGTTGAAGTCTCCATCAACGTGGACATACGATAGCATCACCTATCAGAACCACGCCAAAAATCATCTTGTCTTCATTGCGTTTGAAATCTCCGATCCCCTCCTTTACTTACATGTGCAATGTTTTACTTTCCGCTGCTATACTCTTAGAATTGCATATGTAGGGTGTTACTTGAGTTGATACACTTGCTAAAATATGCCCACAACTAAAATTGGGAAAAGTTTAGTTTTTATTTGGCCAAGTAGTCTAATCACCCCCCCTCTAGACATACTTTCGATCCTACAAGTGGTATCAGAGCTTTGGTCTCCATTTCATTGGTTTCACAACCTAGGAGATTATGGCGTCTAGTGAGGGTAACTATCACCGTAGAGGTCCATATTTTGATGGTACAAACTTTGCTAGTTGGAAACATAAGATGAAAATGCATATTCTTGGTCATAACCCCGCCGTTTGGGCCGTTGTTCGTGTTGGCTTGCAAGGTGAATTCTTTGAGGATGGTAAGGAACCGGATCGTGAAGCAACCGCGGAAGAATTGAAGATGTTGCAATACAATGCTCATGAGATGTCACTCAAGGACAAAGAGGAGCTACACAACAAATCAAGTGGTGCTTACAAAGCGTCAACCGATGCTCTCGCAACTTCAAGCGACAAGCTAGTATCCAATGAAGAGATAAGCCTAATGGTGAAAAGATTCAACAAGTTTTACAAGAACAAAGGAAAAGAAAGAAGCTCAAGCTCAAGACACTATGAGAAAAGATCATCAAGTCGTGACCGTAATTGCTACAATTGTGGAAGACCCAGACACTATTCCAATGAGTGTACGACACCTCACAAGAGAAGAGACGAATCGCCAAGAGGAAGACATAGAAGAGATGAATCACCTCACAAGGAGAGAAGGAGTAGGGATGATCGTTATGAATGAAGATCTTCTCGAAGAAGCAAGGATTCGGAAAGGAAGGACAAGTCATCCAAGAGCTACACTAGAAGAAGACATCATGCTCATGTTGGTGAATGGATTTCCGGCTCCGACTCCGACAACCACTCCGAGAGAAGCTATCACTCCAACTCCGACTATAGTCAAGATGAAGGTGTTGCCGGACTTGCTCTTGTGTCATCCAACTCCTATGATCTATTTGATTCACCAAATGAAGGAATTGGAAGATGCTTCATGGCAAATGGCCCCAAGGTATCACACCTCGAATACTTTGACTTCAATAGTGATGATGATGATTTGCTTGGTGATGATGATTTACTTGTTGATAAGACTAGTTATGTGAGCTACAATGAAAATGCTAGTAATAATAGTCAAGAGGAAATGAATGACAATGCTATGAGGGAGATTGAGCGTCTAACTAAAGAACTAAATGCTCTTAAGTTAGCTCATGAAACAACTCAAGAGGATCATAGAGAGCTTTTAAGATCTCATGAGAAGCTAAGCTTCGAGAAGCTAAATTTAGAGCAAGAGCATGAGTTTCTTAAAGCTATCAATGACGATCTTCGAAAGAAGAGTTCTTCATATCTTTCCAAACGTTTACTCTTGTCTACCTTTATGCCACAAGTTAAATCTAAGCAAACTAGTAACAAGGGTAAAAAGGGTTCTACCTCTAGTAGTTCTATTGATTCCACTAATGATTCTCTTAGCCAAGTTACACTTGAGTAAGAAAACAATCTATTGAAAGGAATTATAGAAAAGGGTGTCTATAAAAGCCTTGCCGGGAGTAAGCAATTTGAGGAAATTGTGCGCAAGCAAGGAAGGCACCGGAAGAACCAAGGTATTGGTTTTGAACAAAAGTTCAATACCAATGGAGTTGAGTGAAAGAAGATCAATACCCCAAGACGAAGTTTGTTCCTCAATAAGAGAAGTATGATCCTACTTCCTTCAAGGGAACACAAGCTCAAGATGATCTTCCACCACAAGACCACAAGTTAAAAGGCAAGGACAAGCTTCAAGAGGAGATTGACTCATTTGAAGAAGCAACTCAAGCCTTGGTCAAGTGGGTTCCCAAGATTTCATCAAGTTCTACTTCATCAAGTGCTACCACAACTCCAAGGATTCCCATCAAGTTGATGTGGGTCCCAAAGAAGAAGAACTAGAGAGTTCTTGAGGATGACTCCGCCAACAAACTTCACTCACATTCATTTATGGCAAGAACTTGTGCAACCAACTTCAACATCTTGCACTAGTTCATGGAGTCACAAACCCTCTTGTTGGTAAGGCAAGGGACAAGGTATTCAATGCATTCATGGACATCATCATATGTGCATTTCACTCTATGTCTATGGATATCTTTGTATGTTCCTTGTGTGGGACTAACCCATGTAGGTATTGAAAGTGCAAAACTCCAAGGATTGCTCCCAACTCTTGATGGTCTACATCAACATTGAGCATCCACATCTTCAACATCTACATGAAGTCATCATCGACAAAACCCAAGGTTAGTTCATCCCTCCTTGGGGGGATATCACATCTAGGGGGAGCTTTGCTCTAAGACTTGAGCTAAAGCAACTCTAATGGTGTGAACACATTAATGCTTAATGTAAAAGTGGTAGCCCCACTTGTGCTTAAACAATGAGTATGACCTATGATCAAATGTTCTCATTTGACTCCTAAGTCAATATACTCATATGTAGATGACTATGTCATTGCCCATTGCTTGATAGATACTAGAATTGGTTGTGCATGTTTGACACATATTTCAATTGCTACCTTATTGTGTGAGCATGTTGCTATGCATATTTTTTCTTCATTCAAGGACATCCATTTGTTGTTTTGATTGTCTTGGTTTTTCTGGCCAAGTGGATGTACAAGAATGCCTAAGAACCTCCTCTAGCTATCTATTCTTTCTTGTCTCAAATTCTATTCTTGCTATATCACAAAAAGTTGAACAAGTCTTTTTCGGACCCTCCGGGTGAGGCGCACTCAGAGTCACCGATCTGTCAAGGACTGAACTCCAAAACCTTCTAGATGTTTTTCGGTTAGACCAACCCATTCACATTCGGTCTCACCGAAACCATTTAGACTGATCAGATTTTCTATCTCGGTGCAACCGACATGAATCATCTCGGAGCCACCGATACGCCTAACTGCAAGCAGTTGCACGTCTCGATGCCACCGATTCGCTTCAATTGGAGCCACTGACAGCCAGTGGGTATATATATCCAGCGGGTCCGTTCGATTGAAATTTCTCAAAACCTTTCGAACCCGCGCCCCACTGCTGCCGTCGCTAGGTCTCCGGACTGTCGCCTTTGCGTCCAGCGTGCCCTCACCATTGGATTCCGTCGCCGTCAACGGGAATCTCTCCCTCCGTTGCCACCGTAGAGATTTTGCGCCAAGTTAGGGTAAAATCCGATCCCCTTTGTGCTTCAATTTCTGATTCTATGCACTAGGGAACTCGCCATGATTCATGCCACAGTTTGCAATACTCATTCCTCATATAAATTCCTTGGAATAGATTCAAGCAAAAAAAATTAGTTTTAAGTTTTCGCAGAATGCATCTCGGACCAACTGAATTGAAATTTTCGGAGTCACCGATTTGGCTTTAGCATTGCACTAGTACCCCTCGGTGCCACCGAGTTGTACGAATCGGTGAGACCGAAAGTAAGTTTCTGTGAAACCCTAGCATATCGGAGACACTGAGCCACAAATTGGTCTGACTGAAACTGTGTGCCAAGTTTCTGTTGAGTGCTTCGATATCACCGAAATGATCAACTCGGATGATCCAAAATCCCTTCTGTGAAAAGTTGAAACTAAGATTTGAACTCATATTGTCAAAAACCAGCTATCTTTTTGTGATGACTCATCTACTCTGCCCATATCCAACTATTCATAGGTCTGTTTGCAAGATGTCAGATGCTAGTGACAGCCAGAACATGTCAGAGCAAGCAGCAGAGCTAAGTGCAGGGTCGAGCCTTGAGGAAAGTTTCTATGAAGGAGAAAGGAGCTCTCCAGAATTGCCTAAGGCAGCCACCAGATCAAGGAAGAAGAAAAATTCTGATGATGATGAGGATTTTGCTGCTGAGGAAGGAACCTCTAAAAAGAAGAAGCCAGCTGTTGTAGCCAAGGAATATGGCACAAGGAAGGAAAGAGGAGTCACAAGAAAGATTTCAGAATCAACTGCAGCCAAGCAGGAATGACACTCACTCTTGAGGAGCCAAGTGGCTCAAAAGCAAAAGTTGCAGGCAAGAAGAGAGAGAGAAAACAAACTGCCCATGTGATCTTCAAGCAAACCTCCATGAGGAGAGATGGTGCAACTGACGATGAAGAGGAAGAACCAGCAAATCCACCTCCTGCAAAGCAACAGAAGCTCATGGCAAGTGCAATGAAATCCAGCACCTCCTCCAAGACAAAGAAAGCTACAACAATCAGAGCCAAGAGAACCACAAGAGATGTTTCAGCTAAGGAGAAGAACAAGGCCCCAGTGCCTGAAGCTGAGGTTGATGATGAGCCACTAGTGCTCAAGAAGCTAAGGCCAAAGTTGCCTGATCATGATGATACCCACCCTATAGCAGAAGATATGAAAGCAAGAAGGGATAATGGTCTAAGAAAATGGAGAGAGAATGATCCCTATTCTATCAGGAGAAAAATAGCTTGTGACTATAGGTTTCACACTCGAGAGCAACAAGACTTTTATGAGACAGTGCTGCTAGACTAGAAACCAATAGTCAGTGACATGAGATGGGTCAAATGGGAGTACATTGATGAGAATGAAGACTATTTTCCTCATGTTCATGAGAGTTTCAATCTTGCTGGGATTCATACCTTCATTGGAAGGAAACTTACATCATGGAGTGATGAAATGATCATGCAATTCTATTCCACGGCACACTTCTATCCAAATGGGAAGATTGTGTGGATGACTGAAGGAGTGAGATACCAGTCTTCTATCACTGAGTGGGCTGCTCTTCTTAATGCTCCTAAGGATGAAGAGGATGACATTGATGTTTATGCCAAGCCCAAGAAAGACCACAATTCCATGAAGAACATGTACAAGCCTATTCTAGAGAAGGATCTTGAGACACACAAGCTAGGTTCAGTGAAGCACCTGCTACCTGGATTGGCCACCACCAACACTATTTTGAGACATACCTTGATGCCCAAATCTGGAGATGACAAGATGATACGTGGCCACTCCATCAACTTGCTGGACCTGTTTGATGTTCCACAGAATTTCAAAGTTATGAGTCTGATTGTAGAGACCATAAAGAAGACAGCAGCTGACCAAAAGAGGTCATGTGGTTTTGCTCCGCACATTTAGTTGCTCATCAATTCCAAGGTTGGAACAAGCACATATCTTCTTGACTGAGAGCACCTTCCATTGTTTCCTGAGTTTGAGGACAATGTAGTGGTGATGGATCCTTCTCACCCTACTTCTGCTGAGGCACAGGCAAAGATTGAAGTAGCTAAAGCAGCCAAGGAAGCATCAGCCCCTAGCTCATCCACAGCTCAGCTCAAGACCAAGTCTGATCAAATGACTTATCTGCTAGAAGCTACCCAGAGGATTGAACAAAGTCTAGCCAACCTTGTCAAGAATCAGGCAAGCTTAGAGCAGATTGTGGAAACAAAGTTTTATGATCTTGATGTGAAAGTCACAGAAATCCAGACTACAATGGAGAAGCTCAAGAAAGACATGGACAAAGTCAGAGAGTCTGATGAGGACAGTGGTGATGAGAGACCTACCACAGACATGTTTCATACAGTGCCTAGGGCACCGAGGTCTGCCGCTGTACCAACTACAGATGTGAGGACTACAGTTTCTGTCCCAGCTGCTGCTCCATCCGTTCCAGCACTAGTGTCTACTCCACCAGCACAGCAGACTTCAGCCGAAGCTTTTGCAGACGCAGTGATCTCAACGCCATCGACGCACACCGGAGCTGCCAGCCAGAGATCTTCACCTCCAGGAGCTATCGTAGATCGTGCCTAGAGTGACGAGTAGCTCTATACCTATTCAAGCTTTTTGGTACTTGTTGCCAAAGGGGGAGAATTTGTATAGATCTTTAGGCTTCGAGAGAGAGCGTCTTGTCTTTTTCTTCGTTTGATTTTCTTTGAGAGTGTTTGGTTCATGCTTGCTACTTTGGTTCGTTATGCTTGAGACTATGTTGGTTGATTGTGTGCTTGATCATACAATGCTTCATGTTATGCGCATTGGTTATCTTTATCTCTAATCTATGTATGATCATTCACATGTGTTTTTGGTGATGCGTGTTGTGACACCCCGATTTTTGGCCCTTTCTTTTTTCTTTTGGATTTCTCTGAAATTTTAGTTGGAATTCCTTTTCTGTGGCTCTGTGGTCTTGAAACCTGGGAAGATAATCTCTTCTTCCTCTCCCAAGTGGCTTGTCATTCTCAAATCTATCCCAAGACCATGTCATTTCCATCTTAGCCTAACCCTAATCTTTATTCCTTGGGAATATTCCTTTTTCTATTAAAGGAATAACCCTGTTTGCTTTAGGTTGTGAAGCAACCTATATTTATGTCTTGCTATTAATTCCCACAAAATTCTCAAAATTCATTTGACTCATATGGACCTTGGATATGTAAAAATATTCAAGATTCTATGCTCATGGTGAGCACACCATCCAATCTTTGTTTCTGGTCATAATTTCAGTTTGTGAAGCAACTATATTTTATATGGCTTCATAAATTCTGAAATTTTACGAGGACATTCTCCTACCTATATAACTTCCCTCCACCAAATTTGGGCTCATTTTATCTATCCAATATTTCTCAATAATTCCCCCAAGTTTCTGTCCAGTGGGAAGCATTGTGAAGGAAGTACCATTTTTATTTATCCAAATGGTATGAAATTTTTGCAGTGCCTTCATATGCCCAAATGATCATTCTCCACCAAATTTCAGATCTATCCAACACTTTATCTGAGTGCAGCTTCAAATTCCATTTCCTGGACCAGATTGTCAGTTGTGAAGCAACTATGATAAATCTTTGTCCAAATCATAGTCCTTCCTACCCTAAACCCCTGTGGCATCTTTCTTGGCCCATTGGGCAAGTCATTTGACCACAACTTCATGCCCAAGTTTTCTACAACAAACTTTAGCTGATGCATCCCATCATCCCAAAGTCACTTTAATCGAACCAAGCCCATAGTGTTGCTCCAGCAAGTGGGGTCCATGCGGTAGACAACTTTTTCCTGGCCAGAGCGCACCACATGCACCTATTCATGCGATGACCGCATGGATAGCTGGCGTTGGGCATGCCCTCCGCGTGCTCTGGGCACTGGACCCCTCGGGAGGCCCCTCCTCGGCCGCCCAGCTCGCCCCCGCGCGCCACGAGCTCCCCCACACCGTCTGGTCACGCCTAGCCCTCGTCCCCTAGCCCCTGGACGGCTGTGCCGACCTTAGATGCTCCACCGGAATGCCGCCACGTCGCCGAGCCTCTCGGAGCTTCGGCGCCACCTCCCCTGCCTTCCAGAGCCCTCCCACTGCTATTTAGCGCGTCCCCGAGCTCCTCTCGCAAGCCACAGCCCCTCCCACCGAGCTCTAGGAGCTCCTGCCCCCTCCCATGGCTGCCATTGCCGCTCGGCCCCGTCGGCCAACCCCTTGCCGAAGCCCTCCCCTCCCTTTCCTTGGCGACCCTCGAACCACCCTGGAGCCCGCAAGTCGCCACCGCCCTCCATCTCCGGCGGGAAGCCCTGCCGGCGCGCCCCCCCGCCTTGCTCCAGCCGTGGCACCCGAGCCGCGGCGCCGGTGCTTCAGGCTGTCTCGGGCGACCCCGCGGCCACCCATGGACGCGGCGAGGAGCGGCCGTGCCCCGGCGCTCGCTGGCCGGCCCTTGGGAGCTGCCAGGCGTTGGCCACGCTGGAGGCCGAGCCCTCCCCTGCCCTCTGTCGCGAGCAAGAAGATGACTGGGAGGAGGAGAAAGAGAATATGTGGTGGACCCCGCCTATAAGCCTCAGGCGCTGACTAGGCCGGCCCGTTGACTGACTTAAGTGGAAGCGTAATCAGAAAAATACGCTTTCTTCAGGCGAAAGCGTACTCTGCTGTGGCCTCGCGCGAAAATGCGCTTTCTTTGTTCTGAAGGCGTAATCTCTGAAACGCACTTTCTGTTTAACCCCGCCGGTCGAAATCCTTAAATAGCGGGCGTTCGTCTGTTAGCAGCAGAAAAGCACAGATTTTATTCATTTTTCTGCCTAACGAATGAACGACCGTATTTTTGCAACCGTAACTCTGATTCAGGTGATTCAAAGCCCACATTCTCTATTCGTCGAGCCCGTTCCATTGGTATCATTTTCATGATGATCTCACATTCTGAAAATGACCATTTTGCCCTTGCCCTTATTCAGCCCCCTTCGAGAGAGAATCTTTTCCGGCGAAATTTTCCGCGAACTTCTCGCACTTCTTCCCGATGAATCCTTCATCCTCAGGCAAGCCACAACAGCCACTTGCATATTAGCCTTGCAATAGCCATGGTTTTTACTTGAATGATTGAATAATTGTGTGCTCATGCAAGTATTTTGTTAATACTGTATAAATGCTTGTGAATCCATGCTTATCCCTATGCCATGTTCATGTGCATCCAAATATTTACTTGCTAGTAGTATTATTCTCATGTTTCATTCTTGTATTCAGTTCATATGCTAGTGATCATGATATGCTCACATGGATTGCTATGGTTCATTATGAAAATATGCTTGTGATATTCATGATCATCGCCATGCCATGCTCATTTGCATCCCATAGACTAAATGATTTATTGTTGATATGATTCATATGTTAAAGGGTTATGTTTCCCATCCATGTTTATGTTGATATCATGCTCATATGCATTGTCATGTTTTTTTATTGTGTCTCAGCTCATCACCAACCAAGTTAAACCTGACATTAATCGAACTTGAACAAATCTGTTGGCTGAGTCATGGTGCCACCGAATCGAGCTCACCAGTGCAACCACACTTGCCTGGATGGGGAGGCCCTAATTCGGTCTATTGTCATGCCTCTTGCCGGTGCCTCCAACCAGGGAAGGTTATGTGCGCGTGCTACCCTGATCAGGTAGGCGGCTATAACCTTGTGTACCCGGTTTTGGTATTGAGCTCAGGTCCCCGTTTGGGCAATTTTTGTTTGGCCACGATGGTGGCGGTGTGTCACTCGGTGACACAGGGTCACCCATGACATAGCCCAAAGTGGAGTTTGTCGGAGTGGCCGGGAGAGTGTCATGCACTAGATTGGTTTTGTCGGAATGTCGTTGGTCCACCCGAATGGGAGCACGAGGCCATGAGTTTCGTGGTGTGGGTACAGTGTACTAACCTCTGCAAAGTGTATAATATATCGATAGCCGCATCCTCGGTCATGGACACAGTTCGTAGTAGGTCACACTGTGGGTCAATAGAAATAATAAACCTGCACACTAAGAACAACAAGATGGCACATGCAGAAGTTGGTGATCGTGTGAGGATCACTATGGTTGGTACTGTTGTGATCGTGTGAGGATCACTATGGTTGGTATTGCTGTGATCAAGTGAGGATCACGATGGTAAGATGTTGACGGTGGTTATAAGGTAACCCCGAGATGGTAAGTTGGCCCAAGGGACCATGGCAACAATCGACGTACACATCATGTATGATAGCATCATGTTCATGTGCATATCATGATTAACATGTACATGCCATGTTCACTCTCATGTTGTTCTAGTAGTATCATGTTCATTATTGATAATTAACCTGTAATTGCCATGTTGTTGTTTGTCTTGATTGCTTTGGTTGCTGTGAGCTTGCGAGTACATTCAAAGTACTCACCTGGCGAGTCATGCCAGATTGCAGGTAATGCCATGATTGATTGTTTATCGAGAATCCCGAGTTTGCATGCTAGGATGTGTCCCAGGTAGAGTCCCTGCGGAGTGGAGTCCATCACTGTTGTTGTTGTTCCGCTGCTAGAAGTCATTCCGCTGCTACGAGTCGTTCCGCTGCTAGCATAGAGCTATCTTAGCGGCATAGTGTCGCCGTGCCGATGTAATCCTTTGTTTACCCGAACCCTTGTACCCATATTATTTGTAATAAAGAGCTGATTTGTTCTATGCCAAGCAGTACCGTATTCTAGAAGACTTGATCTCTGAGCTGGAATGCGGGGTGTTCCTGTCTCTCTGAGCCGGGGTGCCACATGCTTTGGTATCAGAGCAGGTCTGGCTGTAGGATGCCCTAGTCAGCGCGAGCGTTAGAAACCAGTAGTATAGAGTCTAGTCGGTTTGCTGCATTTGATTGCTGCATTTGTTTATCACATAGCATGCATATAGACTCACTATCTTGTCACTAACAATCTTATCTTGTGAGTGTAGGTGGCATCGGTTTCGATCCACTACCTGCACCCTCCAAGTTTGCATACTTGCTCTTTGGTGTTTGGTGTCATCTCTGTCCCAGCGGAGTGATGCCGAGGTACCTAGTGGTGTCGATCACTTGCAGGATTGATGCATAGGTATCGCACCAATATATTCTCTTTAGCCACACCTATCGTTTCGGTGATAGACATGTTTCTATCCTGGATCTTGCCATCCAACTCGCCGCTTTGGCAACCCTTACTGGTCTTTGTTACCAGAAAAGGGCAATGCCAGTAGACCCTGCTTTCCACCGATATCCTACCCTATCACCCATTCCCTGGACGAGTACGGTTCCCTTCCGTCCACTTGATGATGTGGTCGTGACATCCGTGTCTCGCTACATGATCACCGAGTCCGTCCTCACCTCCGATCCCGTCTAGATGCAATCTGGGTTAAGCCAGCTCTTGGTGTAGCTCTGTTTACACCAACCCCTCTACACGCTGATCCACTTTCGTGCACACCACCACGGCATATTAGATCGTAGTACCGGAGTTTCCGCGAGATTTGTGTGCTTAAGTAGGCCTGCATGTTGTTGTGGATAGTAGTAAAATGTGATGTTGCTTGTGTGTGATCTTGATGCCTTGTGTGCTTTTGTTTGAGTTGTTTCTTTTTCTTCTTTCTTTGGGCCTTCAGTGTCACCTTATTTCCCCTTATGAATGTTGCTCATCGAACCACCACCGGACTCGAAGAATCAGTGAGGATTTCAAATATTTGGAAGCTCAACTAAACATTATGGAATTCTTAACCGACTGCATTATATTGGGAATGTCTGGTTTGATACAAATGATATTCTGGATTGACTATCAGCATCAAGTTTACATAAGCTATACAATCTCCTCAGCAGTAATGATTAAACCAGCAGGAAGATAATTTGTGTGCAAGGCCAACCGTATATTTCGAGACAAAGCAGGAATATCAAGGGTATATATATATATATATATATATATATATATATATATATAGAAAGTCTATTTAAGACCCGGGGTGAAGAATAAGTAATTCTTCACCCGGGTCGACCGACCGAGCGCTCGTCTTTGTTAATCAAACCTCGAGCAGATATTAGGGTACTTTCCATCGACGTAATTTTACGTTGAGGTCGTTAGGAGCTAGGCCACTACCGCCCGTACCTTTTTTTTAATTATAGGTGACAGCGGTTTTCATTTTTTAATTAGGTCAATAGCGTGCGCTGAGCGGCAGGTGAGATCCATGGCGTTCCTCTCTCCCCTGGCCCCTGCTCTCTGGCGATTGCGGAGGCGGCGACAGGGCTGGCGCCGGAGGGAGGACCCGGAGCCGACGGCTATTCCCCCTCTCGCGCTTGGATTACTGTACAATGATCCGGCGCGAGCAAGAGGCGATAACGGGCCGGTTGTCTTCTCTCCGGTAAGACCTCCCTCGTCGTCTTCTTCCCCTCTCCTCCTACATGATTTTCTCAATTTCTAGGGTTAGGATTCTTTGTTTTTGGGAGCGGGGTAGAGGAAGAGGAAGAAGGCGGCGCTCAAGGCTGTAGAGAAGGAGGAACAACAATATAGTGTCTTCTTCGATCAGATCAAAGGTGATAGCCCTGTTTCTTCCCTGTTTTAGATGAACACCTCCTTCTTTCTTTCTTGAAGCTCCCCTGCTTTGAATGAACTGGACCGACCCCCTACCTAATTAATTAATCTCTCATCGAAATAAGATAAGAGTAAAATTTAAGTTGAGGGTGCTTAATTAGCCGTTCTTTCTTGATGGAGGTTAAATTCTTTTCTTCAGGAGAGAACTCCTGTTCCGTTGTAGGCCCTGTACTTGCCGAAGGACACAAATCTCTCTGAATTGCCTTGCAAGTTGGACTCAATTTATTTTTGTATGCTTAATTGCGTAGCACGGATCAAGCTCAAGGTGGGCGAGTTGTACGTCCACAAGCTGTCCCATGGTTGCCTTCGATTCCACCCAGGCTAACTAATTTGCTTGCATGTTCGATTTTTGATATATTCCCGATCTCCCAAGTTTAGAATATTTTTTAACAGAGAATTCACAGAAATTTCTACAGCCTCATTTTAGCTAGGTCAAGATCAACTGAGTGCACTATGCATTCATAGTTGCAAAACGATTCCTGATATTTCCGTGGTAAATTTTCTGGAATATCTAATTGTTCATGTATTGGCAAAAATCCAAAAATCGAAAAGTAGCAAGGTGCATTCTCTATGAAGAATTTTAACTTTGCTCTCTTATGTATATATATACATGAAGCATGCATTTAATTAGTAATGTGTTGGTAAAAAGATGGATCTGTCATTAGACATAAAGTAGTTCGTACATATGCTATAGGCGATTCACTTTTTTAGGGGTGCTATATATACATGATTCATTGATGAAGGAACATTTGTGGAAACTGATTTGAGAAATTATTGTCGAGATAGGTAATGAAACTATAGTTGTACATGAGAACAGTTGTTCTGTAAGATGTTTTGAGCATTACTTTGGGTGCTCAAGTGCAACAATTATCTCCCTAAAGGGTTGTTTCATTCTTGCACGGTTCCCTACACACATGCTTCCAGCATATACAATATGGTATTCCTTTTTTAAGTTTTTAGAGGTCAAATATTCATGTTATTCCTATTCTCTTTATTCAGAATGACATCCAATGAACTTGAAGGTTACACTGGCATCTGTGTGACTAACAGCTACTCCTTGGATGATTACGTGTTTCAGAATGAAGATGCATGATTACGTGTTTCAGGAGCTGCTAGTCGTACCATAGAAGCCATTTAGAACCTATGAGGTGTAGTTCTTCTCGCTATTTTCATTTCAAGTGCAATAATCTGCTGGAGGTGTTTTCCATTCAGACAAGTGAAGTTTTGCACCCTGCAAGTGTGCAGATGTATTCTGGAAGAAGAAAAGCATACCCAGTAAGATGCAATCCTTGCCATTTTACTGTGCAAGTTCATTCATATTATTTTTATGTCCTCCTTGACAATGTATTTGATCAATTGTCTAAAAAATTCCTAGATTGTGAGAGTAAAATAAAGTATGTTCAGAATACTGTTCTTCATTCAGTAAAAATAATTACCTAGTTTAACCCCAGCTTTTGTGTTAAAGAACATACACTGACATTAAGGATTGAACTTCTCATAATGGTAATGATGAGTGTGCAAGGGCTATTAAGGTCATATAGGTCTAATTAAAATTATCACAGAAAGGAGAGGAGGAAGCTGAGCTCCGCCCTTTTTCTGTCCGGGAGACAAGTCTTTTTCTCCTTAAAACCTGCACTTTATTTTGTGTCCGGGAGACAAGTCTTTTTCTCCTTAAAACCTGCACAATGTATTTGATCAGTCCAAATTCTCTGGCTCGATTGATTGTAGGTTGTTCAGTAGTTCTAGGAGAGTATGGAGATTGAATTTGCTATATTGCAGTCTGGAGCATACTTCTTTCCATGTGCATATAGGCTTTATGGGATTAATCACTCTATCACAAGTTCTTCTAGTATTTGGATGAATCCTCTAAGATAATTCTGATTTAAGTAAATATCATCAATCGACCTAATGGGAGAAGCTTTATATTTAGTTCGATCAAATGTCTTACATTTGATTTAAATCTACTTGCCTTAATCTACTACCTTTTTACAGTAACATTCCGACCTATATCTGAGAATTTTGTAGCTCCTTTATTTCAACAGTAACGATTCACTAAGCTCCTATCTTACCACATGGTCCGTTTTATTCACCACATTTAGATATAGCACCCCCGATTCACCAAGCTCCTAGCACCCTTTGTGTTTTCAGATCAAGCCTTTCTTCTGCCAAAAAAAAAAAAGAACTGTTGGTCTGAAACCAAAATATTTTTGAAAGAAACTGAATTGTACTATCTGCTCATTTTCTACCATCTACACTACTACAGCAGGTGGTACATGCCAGAGAACATATTGTTTATAACAAATTTCAGCATGGGGCATCATTCTGCTGTTCTTTTGAATCACGTGCTGTTATTTTCGTTCATAGCATTCATGATTTGAGTTTCTGTAAAGGTATCTGAAAGAGAACATATTTTTGATAAATGATGTGTGATGCCAGAATAGTTGCACGCTTGCTTCCTACTAATCAGTTTTTACACTGTAGGTAGCTCATCTATAAGTACCCTGATAACAGTAGGCTGACATTAATACATTTGAAAATCTGGAAAAAACACAAGGATCTTTGACAGCACAGAGTTATGCTGAGAGGAGTTTCAATCCAGGAGAGCTGCAGGCGGGTTGTCTTCTTTCTGAATCATAATTTTGTTGCTTTCTCCCTGCTCGGAGTGTATTAGAGTTCTCTCTGGAGTGTTGTGTAATCAGCATGTCTGAGGTCATGAGTAGAGTTCCAGTTCTGTTTTCTCAAGAGCTGACCCTGTAAATACTAGCTCCGTGTTTCTTAGTGATAATGTATAAATTATTCCCTCTATTTCAATAAAGTTCGGCGTTAGGCCCTTCGAGATAACACTACTCTATATATATATTAAAGAAGTCAATGTGAGGTTATCGTTGGAAATTTCAGTCACCAGTCGAGGAAGAAACTTTTGAATAATCGAGAATGCAATTCCATAAATGGTACCTCCAAATAAAATTCCAAATGAGATTTTACTACATCAAATCCATGGCGCCTAATGAACAGGTCTAGATAAAAATATAGGCCAAAAGGAGAGATGGTATGCATCACTATCTTGTTTTTCTCAAAGCAGAAAAGATCTTTTTAAAGAAAACGATCAGATTCAGA
The DNA here is from genome assembly GCA_039707655.1 of Elymus sibiricus. Lineage (NCBI taxonomy): Eukaryota > Viridiplantae > Streptophyta > Magnoliopsida > Poales > Poaceae > Elymus > Elymus sibiricus. The sequence goes on along the minus strand of CM077676.1, from coordinate 190,515,770 downwards.
TAGAAAGGGTCTTGCGATGCATGCAGCTCGTGCAGATAGAGGTAGTTTAGTCCGCGAGGTAAATTTACCTCGCAAACCTATTGTTTCTTTCGGCAGTGGTTCTAGTCTCCGAACATTGCATGCGCCGTAACTTACTTTCCATGCGTGAGGAAAATTTACCTCACAAGCCTTGTTTCTTACGGCAGCTCCATAGTACGTTTCCTTTCTCCCTGTTGTAATCTTACCTCCGTGTTTTTATTTCTTACGTTTTGAAGTTCTGGCCGTGGGGTGGCTGGGGTGAGGAATAAGAATTCCTCACCCAGGGTGACGAATAGTCAATCCCTATATATATATATATATATATATATATATATATATATATATATATATATATATATATATATATATATATATATATATATATATATATATATATGGCATTCAGTCCGCATATCACGGAGAGAAGCTTCTGGAGTAAGCAACCCAACCTTTCTCCGCAAGCTACCAGAGAAGCTTACGAAGCAAGGTTCTGCAGTCTTCCTCAGTACGATATGTGGATAGCTTCCAGTGTAAGATACTCAGTCTTCTTTGGTAAGCCACCACAGAAAGCTTCTGGCATAAGTCACCAAATCTTCCTCAGTAAGCAACCAAGGGAAAAGCTTCTGAGGTATGATACCCAGTCTTCTTCAGCACGCTATCCCGGCAAAAGCTTCGAGCATAAGCTATCTAGCATTCTTCAGCACGCTACTCTCAGATAGCTTCCAACACAAGCTATCCAGTCTTCGTTAGTACGACACTATAAACAGTTGACAAAATTAAACAGTGAGTTGGCAGTGCATCCCAAGGGTCAAGCCCACAATATTTTGGTCAAGAAACACGAGCTAGTCAGGACCCAAGTGTCTGCCTCGGGAATCAAATGCTCAGATACACATGCTTCCATATATATTGTGAACATGCTGCCAAGGTCATGCAAGTCACTCATACGATGATGCAAGCACGGTGAGAATCCGACAACCACATGAGTTATGTAAGAAGAAGAAAGCCAACTATACACCTCAGTGTGATGCAAGGACTGACAAACTATGAAGTAAGACAACAACGGGATGACAATCTTGGCAGTGGTTATCAAGGCCAACTTTCTCATGCCCGATAAAGAGATATCATTAACCCATTGCACTATCTTGTATGATTGATGACAACAATGAGCTCTATACAAGCACATGTGAACCTGGCATATTTTCTATGACATGAGTCATGACCAAGGATAAGGCATGATTGCCGGAATATTGCAGCTGACAGCACATGTGGTCACACGAAGAATTTATATGGCCAAGCTCTTTCGGCAAAAGATTCGGAAAAATAGAACAATAATGAAGGAGCAAGACCGACAATACATGCATGATAATTGTTGCATGAACAACATGGTACGGATACCCAAGACATTCTGATTTCGTATCAATCACCATGAATATACACCCAAGGGGTCTACTCTGTTTGTAAGGACCTCATATCAAGGTAACCCGCTCGTCCAACTGTATATGCTCAGAATTGTCAGTATCGAATATCCAAGTCTGTCATGTCAGACCAAAGGCCAGCTCTGCAGTTTGACTCCAGGAACCATGTTAAAGCATCGCACGGCCTACTATCCACATATGGATATACCAACAGAATGAGTAATCAGAATGCTGAACAACAAGCTCGGATCATGTGCCCTCACATATGGTACCCAGTGCAATGATAGCCCGTCATGAACCAGATTCTTCCGCCAGAACCACCATCAGTCAAGTCTCTGGATGCTATTGTTATAAGACCATTGAAAGGACCACGATGTCGCCTAGAGGGGGGGGGGGTGAATGGGCGTTTTAAAATCTTTTACGGATTTGGTTATATCCTAATGCGGAAATAAACTAAGCGGATACTTTTCAAGCACAAATCCTAAATATACTAGGCTCACTAAGTGCACCAACAACTTAGGATAAACAAGATGAGAACAACGAGGATATGAGTAAGCACAAGTAAGTCACACAAACTTACTCAATGTATATCATGAGATATGGGAATGAATAATACACACAACCACAAGTAAGCAATACAAGCTTACACAAATTGTATCACAATATATGGAATTGAATGATACAAGCAAACTCAAGTAAGCACTACAAGCTTACACAAGTTATGTCACAAGATATGGAAATGAATGTTACAAGCTAGCAATTCACACTAAGCACAAGATAGGACAATAGTACGAAGTATGAATTGCGGACTATAAAGTGTTGGCCTAAATAATCTCTATGATATGGTAACCAACACAATATAATGAGGACAACAAGGATACTAACAAGCACAAGTAAGTTACACAAACTTACTTGAGCAATATCACAATATATGGGAGTGTATGACACAAGTTAGCAATTCACACTAATCACAAGATATATCAATAGTAGCAAGTATGAATTGCGAATATAAAGTGTAGGCCTAAATAATCTCTTCAAGGGAATGGCCAACACAATATAATGAGGACAACAAGATATAGTGAATGCATGGTCAAGTGACCAAAGTAAACCACAAGTAAGGAGTTAGGGTTAGGGATAACCAAAGTCACGGAGACGAGGATGTATCCCGATGTTCACTTCCTTGGAGGGAAGCTAGTCACCGTTAGAGAGGTAGATGTTACCACGAAGGCACACCAACGCCACGAAGGCTCACCCTATTCTCCTTGAGATATCACCACGAAGGCGATTCCCAACCACTAGTGGTAGACCTTGAGGCGGCCTCCAAACCTTCACAAACTTTCGGGGGGACAAATCACAAGTTGATTCCTCACCGGAGCACTCCTACCGCCTAAGAGTCTCCAACCTCCAAGAGTAACAAGAACAAAGGGGAAATGCTCAAGACTTGCTCAAATCACGAATTCCTTTGGTCAAGAGGGGGAGAGGGAGTGGATCTATCCTTGGGTGAAATCTCTCTCAAGAACTCTCACAAATCTCTCCGGGATCTAAGATTTGAGGTAGGAGAAAGGAGAGGGAGCTTTTCTTTATGTGTGGGACGGGATATTTGTGTTGCTCAACCCCTCCACGAAGTGGTGAAGGGGTATTTATAGTGTGGCCCCAAATGTGGCTGTTGGGGGAATTCTGCCCAGGTAAGTGTCGGACGTCCGGTGGATTACCGAACGTCCGGTGGCAAAACAAGCACCAGACGTCCGGTGTTACACCGGATGTCCGACGACTATAGTACGCCAACGGACGAATGTAGTATGATATTTGCAAAACAGGTTTGTCGGACGTCTGACATTTGCCGGACATCCGGTGTCCTGGGAGGCACCGGACGTCCGGTAAGTATCGGAAATCTGACCGTTTGCTTCTAGATATGGCGCACCGGATTTCCGGACACTGTCGGACGTCCGACCTTAAAGAAAATAGCAGGAACCCCAAAACTAAAACAAGCACAACTTTTTCATACGGACTCCGATTTTGATGATCTTGGGCTCGTTTTGAAGCTATGGAAAAACCGCAGGTCCTCACATAGAGAACCACCCAAGATCAACCAAAATGGAGGATGCCAAATATGCCAAGGTTTTATCATATATTTAGGAAACCTATTTGGCTTTGGATTTTCTTTGGTATATAGGATAGGAGTGGAATTGTGTATAGAAGATGTTGACTTGAGCAAATCCATCACGAACCCCTTTGATCCCCTCTTAATAGTGCGGGATCCCTATAACTCAAGAATCATAAAAGAGCTACACTACATAGCTATCGAGAATCCATTCTTGAGTGTATATGTTTCTTCGGTGGTCATCAATCCACAACACTAACGCCAAAGGAACTAATACCTTTGACTCGAGCCTTTCACTTGAGCTTTATGTTGATGTTTCTTCTTGGATCAAGTTGAAGGCAGGACATTGGTGAAGTCTTCACATAGCTCCCCCATACACAATGTGGGAAGCTTTGCTTTGTATTCATCTTCACTTGTCCATCATCATTACTTGATGACATCCTTTGATGAGCACCAAGCTTTATCATAAGCACCAAGCTCATGAGAATTACCTAACCCACATAACATAGACAAGACATAGTATGGGTTAGTACACAAAGTGCAATTGACACTTTCTTACCATACCACAAGATCCTGTGTGGTACATTATTTGCACTTGTGTGTTGACCATTTGGATTTCAATCTTCGAGCTTCATCTTGGTCAACCGATATCTCTACTCCATTCTTAATCTTGACATCTTGAAGGGTATATTGAATTCTTCACTTGAATAGCTTGCTTGAATACTTGATCAATCATGACTCAACACATGAGTCCATTATGATCATATCTTCGAGCCACTCCCTTTTAAGATCTTGATCCATTATGGCTCAAACCATATCTCTAAGCATGGAAACCCTTGAGATACTCCAATGAACTCCATCTTGATCATCTCGATGTAATTGTTGCTTCGAAGGAGTTGTCTTCCATTATTCTTCAATCATTTTCCAATGGGACTAACCTTCAAATGTATATCTCAATGCAAACATTAGTCCATAAAGATTGTCATAAATTACCAAAACCACACATGGGGACTACATGTACTTTCAATCTCCCCCATTTTGCTAGTTGATGGCAATCTCAACAAGAGTGTTTATATATTAAATTTTAAAACAAGTATGCAATTCATCCGAGGATAAATTGTATACTTGAGGTGGTTTTGACAACATCAAGTTTCACAAAGATACTTGAGATTATCAAAACCGGTTGTACTATCATCAAACACTACACAAGCATTTGATGATAGCACACCCATAATATATAGAGCAAACTCCCCCACAATATATGCATGTGTAAATGAACTTTGAATGTCATTGCATATATTGGTTGACATAAACTAGGTGAAGTTTTCTCTATATACAATACTCATCCATGCAACAAACATATGTAACAAGGGTAGGTAAGCATGAATGACAACAAGCACACTAAGAACACTTGTCTTTGAACCCTCTAAACTTCTCCCCCATTGGCAACAAATGCCAAAATGGAAGATAAAACATCTAGAAGACCAATATAGTATGAGTTCCTCCTAGATGTGTGCATAACACAAAATTTGAGTGAAAACTAATGCACATATTTAATGATGAACAATTGGAGGAGCTCAGAATCTATAGAATGCAACCAGATACGAAGATATGAAAACAAGCATTAGGCATGTGAGGAAAACATTCAAAAGATCCAAAGAACATATTTTGGACAAGATATAATGGGAATATCCAATGTGATCATCATGTCAAGCATGGGTCCAAAAATACATTCAAAACACATGAGTGCGCAAGATTATATGCAAAACATACAAGCACTCACGTCACAACCTCTTACCGAAGCCACTATAAGAATAAAAGGAAACAAACAAAGTGGCCGGCAAGGAATAAATGATATCAAGGAAAGATATGAACTTTCTCATGAATAAAAATTTCTAAGTGGCCAATAATAATCATGATATGTATCCACAGAGAGACTCGTATACACATTTTTTTTGCAATTGATAAGAACATGATATCCACAAGTGAATCCACTATTATACAACTTGAGCCTAGTCATAATAGCAAGGCACATGGCACAAAGCACATGGCACAAATTGATCTCATTTGCACAACACAAAGTGAAGCAAGCAATCAAAAGATCCGACGAGCCAAAAGGATAAAAGAATATTATGATTTGGGCAAAGGAGTGTTCTAAGGAAAATAGAGAAGCTCCCCATGATTTGTGCACTATTTAGAATTTTTTTTTGTATTTGGATGCAAGTGCACAAAATAGGATCATCACTCCCCCAAAATCAATAGGAACACAAAACAATTGCAAGAAAGCATAGATAAGAAAAGAAGCCTAGCATTTGCAACAAACATATGGTTGAGCAACATGTAAATGAGGCAACCTAAGAATAGGCACAACCAAAATGATGTGTATGAGTCACGTCAAAGCACTTGAGAAGACTAATATAAGGATGAGAATTAAGCATCAACATAGTCTTGAGTAAATGAGATAGAAGGTGCAAGACATATCCTTCCCACACACACGAAGTTAAGCAGGTCACACACACATCAAGCAAATGGGTTCACAAGCTCACTAATATGCAAATTTAAAAATCAAAGCTTGTGACAACCCATGGTGAAGATAGAAAATAATAGGCTTGTCAAGACAAGTACGAGGACAACAATCTTCACCAAACATGAGTGCACTAAGATGCAAAGAGGTAAGACACGCACTCATACGACAAATGTTTCCACGGAGCCACTAAAGATATAAAAAGAGGATGAAACGGTGGACATGAAAGAATAAGGATATCAACTAGAGATGTAACTTCTCTCACGTGTATAAGATTCTAGGTAGACGACAATCATGATGATATATATCCACAAAGAAGGATGTACACATGAAATAGTTACAAAAGGAAAGAATAAGATATCCAAACGGGAGACATAAAATATACCAATGAGATCTTTGCTTGAAAATATAGAACATGGCTTAATGTTATCTTATTGTATATTAATGAACTCCAAACACACAACCATCAAAGACATCACAACTAGCAACAAGAGATCATTATTGGGATGATTTGAGAATGGAAACAAGTATCACAAGAACGAGTCAAGAAATTCATGCCATGATGCAACCTACACAAGGTTGAATGCAAGAAATGTATGCATGAAGTAAATACTTGTTACCGAGAAAGCATTGGCATGAAGTAGTAGATCAATGAGTCACCCAACTTGGCTCTAATTCCCTCATGGTGACACCACCTTCTTCATGCATAAGCCAAGCACACAATGCTTCTTCAATGTACCTAAATCACTTTTAAGTACAATATGGTCCCCAAACTTATTGGGTCCAAAGTAGTTAGCACAACTACAATACAAAGTGCAAACTCCACTTAACTATGTGCATATAGATATGACTTTGAATGTCGTGCACATATTAACCATTAAGGACATGATGGAGTTGCCCTTATATATTGGATCATTTAAGCAAGGCATAAAGATATACATATATGAACATGCATGCACAAGCCAATCAAGATCCAAGGAGATACAACTTGGACAAAAGACCACATACATCATGAATACTTCCAATATCATCACAACTCATTGAAATCTACCAAATTGCATCAATGAGACAAATAAACACATGATAGCACACAAAGTTCAACATATGAACTTAAGCAAAAACCAACGAGCATAAAAGATATGCATTCCACGCATTCTCATAGGAAAATCTCACTCAAACGGGTATAATATATTGCAAGCAATGAGATAACAAACTCCCATAAGTCCATACAAACCAATAAGATGAATTCGAACAAAATAGTATTTCGGGTTATCATTCGGTGTAGAAATCAAATAAGTACATGACCATCTATACTACCACAAGCATGACATGAGAGTTTAGAAATAAACACAATGCTTGGATAGCATATTATTAACATTCCAATTAGATAGATCATCATGCAAAGCAACAATTGGAATAGCTTTAATCAAATGATTTTCCAAATACGATTTTGAAGATAACCATGAGCAAAATCGCACAAGAATGCCATATGTAAACAAGTCATTGCATGCCACAGAGATATAAGATAATCTCAAATATATATATTCTAAGTGGCATCCCGCAATAGTTCACATTAACAAGGATTGTGATATGCACAAAGCATATCACTCCCCCATAGTGTGATAATCCGAGTATTATCCACAAGAGGCAAATGAAATCCAACTAAAACTAATCAATGGAAGAGAATTTGAATTTCAAATGAACTTGACATACCACATAGTAACTGGATAATCTCATAGTAATCATACTAGGTGGTATCAAGCATATTTACACATTCTAGGTTTGTGATGTGCACATAGAATATCACTCCCCCATAATGTGATGATTCATTAATATCTTAAAAGAGCCAAATAAGATTCACTGAGAATCAATAAAGGCTCGAACCAAAGCACACAAGTATATGAAGTGTACTGCAACCTAATCATGCTAGATAACACATATCAAGCATACTCTAGGAAGCACAACATATACAATCACATGTAAGATACAAAACCTAAACATGCAAGGGGCTAGTAACTTTCAATGTGGACAGAATAAGTATAAGTTACCACCACGAGGAGCATTGGAATGACAAATATGATGATAATCCTTTTGACTTGGCTTGAACCTCAATGGATGATGAATATCACTTTTCCCATGAACTAGCCAAGTCTCCAATGCCCTCCACACACACCTATTGATCAAGTTAGAGCTTGATGGTCCCCAATCAAGTTGGGTCCTAAGAAATTAGTCACAATAGGCTTGGCAACCCAAATGGTCTTTTCTTTACTCAAACCACTGTGGGTCCCAACATACTTGGCAAACAAATTGCCAACATTATCCTTCCTAAGTGAATAATGATCATTGATAATTGGAGGCTTAGAGATGTTACCATTGGGACATGATGAAGCTATGTGTCCCTTCTTACGACAAATATAGCAACATGTACTCCCCCTTCTCTTCTTCTTTACTTTCTCAACTTGGGGAGCAATAACATGGTTCATCATGGATAGTGGTCGTTCTTCAACTTGAGGTTGAACTTGAGATTGAGCTTGAGGCCGCTTCCCATGTAGCTTCTCTTTATAAGCCCTTTTCTTCAATGGACAAGATCTCACATGATGTCCAATATTTTTGCACTTAAAGCAAGAAATGTTGGACTCATTCTTGGCCTTGTCTTGTCCCCTTTTCTTGTTCTTGGACTTCTCCTTGTTGGAGTGAAAACTATGTCCATCATCGCACTTTTCCAAGTCTTTCTTCAAACTAGTGACTTGGGCCTTGAGCTCATTAATTTCCTCTACATGGTTAGTTTCAACACTAGAAACAAGGGAACTAGTGGAAGTAGAAACTTCATGGTTAGAGCAACAAGACAAGGTGAGCAATTCATCATGAGATGTACCAATATCATGTAGAGAGGAATTGCAAGGACTAGCACATGGCAATAAGGCATTTCGAGTAGAAGATGTGCTAATATCCACATGAGACTCACACGATTTTACCTTGGTGACCATAGCCTCATGAGCTAACTTTAGCTCATCATGAGAGATTAGAAGATCCTCATGAGTGCCCGAGAGCTTTTCACTACTTTCTTCCAATTTCGCATAATTGCTAGTTAGCAAATCGAGTTGAGTCCTAAGCTCAACATTTTCTTTCAATATCAATGCTTCACACAAGATAGAGTTAGGAGCACAAGTATCATTATCAATATGAGAGGAGCATGTAGAAACTAGAGACTCCGCATGAGTAGCTTGAAGTTCCTCATGAGACTTAGAGAGTTTGGTGAGCTCTCCTTTGACATTGTTGTAGCCAAGGTCAAGGTGCTCAAAATCCTCTTTAAGTTTACAATGATTAACTTCAATCTCTTCTTTTAAAGACCTCAAGTCACTAAGACATTGATGAGCCTTAGCAAGTTCATGTTCAAGTTGTTCACTTTTCGCTTGCTCGTTAAGAAATAAGTCATTACGTTTTTGAAAGTAAGCAAGAACATCTTGGAACCTTTTATAGGTGTTATTTTTAGCTCTATGAAGAGTTTTCCCAATCTCATAGAGATTTTGAGTCAAGTCATCATCATCATCCTCATTGCAACTATCATCATTATCACTAAGAGAAGATGATACCTCGTCATTACCTCTTGCCATGAGGCACATGTGAACAAAGGGGGTTGATGATGATTCTTTTGGAGAAGAGGGTTCTTCATCAATCAAGCATGCCTCATCTTTCTTGATTTCCTCTACATGGTTAGTCATAGAACAACTAGAGGAAACCAAAGCATTTCTATCATGGCAACACGGGAGATCAAGCATATCATCACAAATGAGCTTAACACCATCATCACAAGATATTTCTTCACTCACCATGTCATTACCTTGTGGCACGCCACATGTTGGTGAAGTGGAAGATATTGAAGTGTCCAAGTAATTGGAGGTGGAAGCAATAGAGAGCTCTTCATGATTTAAAAATGTGTATAACTCCTCCATTAACTCCTTCCAAAGAATATTATCTTCATCAAGATTGGACCCACCATATATATCTTCAAGTTTGGTCCAAGTCTCATGAGCCGACTTGCAAGTCGTGACTACCTTAAACACTTCAAAGGATATAGCTTGATGAATGATAATAGAAGCATCACAATCAACATACATATCCTCAATAGATGGAGAAGGACCATCCTTTGCAATAGAAATTCCTACAAGAACAATTCGCAAAGCATTTTGACCCATGGCCCGAAAGTGACAGAGCATGCGAATTCTCCATAAGTGATAATTTGTGCCATCAAAATCAAAAGTGTCATTGTGCACTAAATCACTAGTCGACATCGATACTCTCTAGGCGGTGAAGCCTAATAAAGAGAGACCTAGCTCTGATACCAATTGAAAGGACCACGATGTCGCCTAGAGGGGGGTGAATAGGCGTTTTAAAATCTTTTACGGATTTGGTTATATCCTAACGCGGAAATAAACTAAGCGGATACTTTTCAATGACAAATCCTAAATATACTAGGCTCACTAAGTGCACCAACAACTTAGGATAAACAAGATGAGAACAACGAGGATATGAGTAAGCACAAGTAAGTCACACAAACTTACTCAATGTATATCATGAGATATGGGAATGAATAATACACACAACCACAAGTAAGCAATACAAGCTTACACAAATTGTATCACAATATATGGAATTGAATGATACAAGCAAACTCAAGTAAGCACTACAAGCTTACACAAGTTATGTCACAAGATATGGAAATGAATGTTACAAGCTAGCAATTCACACTAAGCACAAGATAGGACAATAGTACGAAGTATGAATTGCGGACTATAAAGTGTTGGCCTAAATAATCTCTATGATATGGTAACTAACACAATATAATGAGGACAACAAGGATACTAGCAAGCACAAGTAAGTTACACAAACTTACTTGAGCAATATCACAATATATGGGAGTGTATGACACAAGTTAGCAATTCACACTAATCACAAGATATATCAATAGTAGCAAGTATGAATTGCGAATATAAAGTGTAGGCCTAAATAATCTCTTCAAGGGAATGTCCAACACAATATAATGAGGACAACAAAATATAGTGAATGCACGGTCAAGTGACCAAAGTAAACCACAAGTAAGGAGTTAGGGTTAGGGATAACCAAAGTCACGGAGACGAGGATGTATCCCGATGTTCACTTCCTTGGAGGGAAGCTAGTCACCGTTAGAGAGGTGGATGTTACCACGAAGGCACACCAATGCCACGAAGGCTCACCCTATTCTCCTTGAGATATCACCACGAAGGCGATTCCCAACCACTAGTGGTAGACCTTGAGGCGGCCTCCAAACCTTCACAAACTTTCCGGGGGACAAATCACAAGTTGATTCCTCACCGGAGCACTCCTACCGCCTAGGAGTCTCCAACCTCCAAGAGTAACAAGAAGAAAGGGGAAATGCTCAAGACTTGCTCAAATCACGAATTCCTTTGGTCAAGAGGGGGAGAGGGAGTGGATCTATCCTTGGGTGAAATCTCTCTCAAGAACTCTCACAAATCTCTCCGGGATCTAAGATTTGAGGTAGGAGAAAGGAGAGGGAGCTTTTCTTTATGTGTGGGACGGGATATTTGTGTTGCTCAACCCCTCCACGAAGTGGTGAAGGGGTATTTATAGTGTGGCCCCAAATGTGGCTGTTGGGGGAATTCTGCCCAGGTAAGTGTCGGACGTCCGGTGGATTACCGGACGTCCGGTGGCAAAACAAGCACCGGACGTCCGGTGTTACACCGGACGTCCAACGGCTATAGTACGCCAACGGACGAATGTAGTATGATATTTGCGAAACAGGTTTGTCGGACGTCTGACAATTGCCGGACATCCGGTGTCCTGGGAGGCACCGGACGTCCGGTAAGTATCGGAAATCCGACCGTTTGCTTCTGGATATGGCGCACCGGATTTCCAGACACTGTCAGACGTCCGACCATAAAGAAAATAGCAGGAACCCCAAAACAAAAACAAGCACAACTTTTTCATACGGACTCCGATTTTGATGATCTTGGGCTCGTTTTGAAGCTATGGAAAGACCCCAGGTCCTCACATAGAGAACCACCCAAGATCAACCAAAATGGTGGATGCCAAATATGCAAAGGTTTTATCATATATTTAGGAAACCTATTTGGCTTTGGATTTTCTTTGGTATATAGGATAGGAGTGGAATTGTGTATAGAAGATGTTGACTTGAGCAAATCCATCACGAACCCCTTTGATCCCCTCTTAATAGTGTGGGATCCCTAGAACTCAAGAATCATAAAAGAGCTACACTACATAGCTATCGAGAATCCATTCTTGAGTGTATATGTTTCTTCGGTGGTCATCAATCCACAACACTAACACCAAAGGAACTAATACCTTTGACTCGAGCCTTTCACTTGAGCTTTATGTTGATGTTTCTTCTTGGCTCAAGTTGAAGGCAGGACATTGGTGAAGTCTTCACGTAGCTCCCCCATACATAATGTGGGAAGCTTTGCTTTGTATTCATCTTCACTTGTCCATCATCATTACTTGATGACATCCTTTGATGAGCACCAAGCTTTATCATAAGCACCAAGCTCATGAGAATTACCTAACCCACATAACATAGACAAGACATAGTATGGGTTAGTACACAAAGTGCAATTGACACTTTCTTACCATACCACAAGATCCTGTGTGGTACATTATTTGCACTTGTGTGTTGACCATTTGGATTTCAATCTTCGAGCTTCATCTTGGTCAACCGATATCTCTACTCCATGCTTAATCTTGACATCTTGAAGGGTATATTGAATTCTTCACTTGAATAGCTTGCTTGAATACTTGATCAATCATGACTCAACACATGAGTCCATTATGATCATATCTTCGAGCCACTCCCTTTTAAGATCTTGATCCATTATGGCTCAAACCATATCTCTAAGCAAGGCAACCCTTGAGATACTCCAATGAACTCCATTGTGATCATCTCGATGTAATTGTTGCTTCGAAGGAGTTGTCTTCCATTATTCTTCAATCATTTTCCAATGGGACGAACCTTCAAATGTATATCTCAATGCAAACATTAGTCCATAAAGATTGTCATAAATTACCAAAACCACACATGAGGACTACATGTACTTTCAACCGTACTCCTTTATACTAGTCCCGACAAGAGACAGTCGAATCTTTGGTACAGATTTGATACTCGAGACAGTGGAGCCATCCAAGATGATTAAGAAATCTCTGCGAGCAGTCAGATTCCGCCCAGAGAGTGATTATGATTTCCAGTATGGTTTTGAACCCGGAGGACATGCATCTAGTGACCCAATGCAAGGATTGAAAGGTTCCGTGTCCACCAAGGAATTTGTTCACAACTTCATGGAATACTATCGGTGCTGGATAGAAGAATGTCACGTCAATGGGGAAATCACTCCCGAACTTATGGAAAGATGACATATTCCAGTCATGATAATACCTCAGCTAAGCCAGCAGACATAAAAGAATTGGAGTCAGATTAAGGAGGAACATATGAAGAAAGTCTTGTCAGAATGTTGGATACAGTGAAGCAAACCACCCCAAAGCAAGGCAGTCACTCATATGAAATTCAGTGGGGACATCAAGGAAAAGGATACCCGAGTTGGAAACGGTCTCCTTAAGTCAGAATATTCATACTTGTTCCCTAAGCAACCAAATCTCGAGGACGAGATTTTTGTAAGGGGGGTAGGCTTGTGACACCCCGATTTTTGGCCCTTTCTTTTTTCTTTTGGATTTCTCTGAAATTTTAGTTGGAATTCCTTTTCTGTGGCTCTGTGGTCTTGAAACCTGGGAAGATAATCTCTTCTTCCTCTCCCAAGTGGCTTGTCATTCTCAAATCTATCCCAAGACCATGTCATTTCCATCTTAGCCTAACCCTAATCTTTATTCCTTGGGAATATTCCTTTTTCTATTAAAGGAATAACCCTGTTTGCTTTAGGTTGTGAAGCAACCTATATTTATGTCTTGCTATTAATTCCCACAAAATTCTCAAAATTCATTTGACTCATATGGACCTTGGATATGTAAAAATATTCAAGATTCTATGCTCATGGTGAGCACACCATCCAATCTTTGTTTCTGGTCATAATTTCAGTTTGTGAAGCAACTATATTTTATATGGCTTCATAAATTCTGAAATTTTACGAGGACATTCTCCTACCTATATAACTTCCCTCCACCAAATTTGGGCTCATTTTATCTATCCAATATTTCTCAATAATTCCCCCAAGTTTCTGTCCAGTGGGAAGCATTGGGAAGGAAGTACCATTTTTGTTTATCCAAATGGTATGAAATTTTTACAGTGCCTTCATATGCCCAAATGATCATTCTCCACCAAATTTCAGATCTATCCAACACTCTATGTGAGTGCAGCTTCAAATTCCATTTGCTGGACCAGATTGTCAGTTGTGAAGCAACTATGATAAATCTTTGTCCAAATCATCTCAAATTACACCAGATCATAGTCCTTCCTACACTAAACCCCTGTGACATCTTTCTTGGCCCATTGGGCAAGTCATTTGACCAAAACTTCATGCCCAAGTTTGCTACAACAAACTTTAGCTGATGCATCCCATCATCCCAAAGTCACTTTAATTGAACCAAGCCCATAGTGAAGATAGAAGCTAATTGATCTGCTAGCTGGTGTCACGTGAAGATCAATCTAGTAGTACTACTTCTATACTACTGTTCACATAAAGCTACAGTTTGGCCACTAATTGCTATGTGAGACTAGTAAAAAATCATTAGTACTTGCTACCTCCACTCATAGCAAGGTAAACCTGGCCGAAGCCGGCTGATCAAATCCCAAAAAAAAGGAGACCTGCATGTCACAATCAGCCACACCAAGCAAAGAAGCAAACCTCTCATGGGCACAAGTTCCTAGGCCAATCCCGCAGATGTTGCACACGGGTCATCTATCGTTCAATTAAATCAGGTGCTATCTGTCCAGTCTATTTTATTAGCACATATTGAAGTTTTCAGAAACAACTACTATGGCATGCAATATCTTTTATGCAGGACAATTGTACACTGCAAAGGTGACTGTTGTACCACGGATACAGAGCTCGCGCCAGCATCATCGTGCATCGGCATCCATTCGTACCACGCTGACCGACTAGCAGGCGCACAGCCCGCTGCCCTACTGTCCGGCTTGCACATGGAAGAAACCAAAAAAGCTAACCATCCCTCTTGCTCATGCCCGAGTTCCCAAAATAATGCTCATCTTCATCAGCACGAAGCACATATACATCTGCTATGTTTTTCTTCGGCCAGTCGCGTCCGCCGTCGAATAAAAATTATCATCGGGTGATATTTTTCCTAGTAAAATTATTCACGTAGATTAATTATATCAAGAATTTTGGTACTTTCAACTTGTATGAATTTACGTGCAGGTTAATTTATAAGCGGGAGGCCGCACCAGTGTCCGCACCGCACCTATGTACCTGATGGATGCATGCAACTCATCGCTTGTACGGTCCGGTCTACATCAGTACACCGAAGGCCGCACATCCGTCATGCGTCGAGATATATGACGAACGCGAACATCCACACGCCCTGTTGGCCCTGCGGTTTGGTCTACTTCAGCACGACGGAGGCCACACCAGCGTCCTCGCCAAACGGCGTTGTCTGAGGAGCACGTGCGCAGTCCTCTACCTTGTGGTTTGGTCTACTTCAACATACCAGAATAAACAAATTGATGGTGTGCATCCACCACTACGGATGGCCTGCTCGGTGCAACATGACAATTTCCGAAGGGCCAGCTCCAGCCGGCCAATTAACTCATAACTGCTGGTGCTACTGTTCGTGTGAAGACTGAAGCTAAAATCATCTACCACGAGTACTGCTTGAAGCTAGTATTTCCTTCTTGACAAGAAGACCGAAGCAAAAGCCTTTAGTACTACAGCACTACTACATCTCATGTGAAGAAAGTCACGGTTAAGTGCTAGTTGAAAGTGTTGCTACTACTACTTGCACGGTTTAAAAAAAAGGAAAGAAAGACAAAGGAAGGCCACGTGGGTGCTAGTGCTACATCAATATGCCAAGGACATACGACGAGCATCGCAAAGATCATCAACTCGCCACATCGCCTCCGGTTTCAATAAGTTCCATCTTTCAGCTGTCAACTCTACTCTGGCTTATGCCATAGCCAAGTATAAAGAATCTCAAGCCAACTCCTCGAGTCAACTTCAGACTCGGGGGCTACACAGACATGACTCGGCAGATTTGGCTAGTTTCAACAAATACAAAAACCCCGAGTCGTTGCAGGGAAGACAACCCGGTCCCGGGGGCTGCTGCCTTATTGGCGAAAAAGTAAGGGTTGCCAAAGAGGACTAGCTGCCACGATGCGCAGTTCAAACATAGGTATCCTGCCTCATTGACGAAAAAGTAAAGGTTGCCAAAGAGGACTAGCTGCCACGATGCGCAGTTCAAACATGGGCATCCTGCCGTATTGGCAAAAAGAAAGGTTACCAAAGAATACTAGTCGCCATGATGCGCAGTCTAAACATCGGTATCCTGCTCACTAATGATCAATGGAATAAAGCCAGCTTATCTTGACCCCAGATGTTTTGCAGTAGTAGCATTGTCTCCTGTATATCCTATGCTGCGCTTTTCCATGACCATATGGTTACTTGGGGGCTTCCAACTCATCGAGTTTAGCTTACAAAACCCTTTTAACCCGGCAAAAAGCCAAACTTTACTTGGTTAAACCTGCCTGTTAGCAAGATGCTACTCCGAAAAGGTGACCTGGTGTACGCCTGATGAGTCAATCACAGAGGTGACCCTAAACTCATCAAAGTTAAAACACCAGTTGGTCACGTGAGAGCCGGCTTTCAGAGAGCTAGGACAAACCAAAAGAGGCGGAAAGCCTGCTTCACCGAAGCAAATCAGACTCGAGCCTCGAAAGCTGGTCTTATGTCGTGCCTCGAAAGCCGGCGTTTTTATACTCTGTTATCATACACATACATCATCATACAATGCATCATATATACATGTCTATATTTGTTTATGTCGCAGGAGCCGGTTTTCAAACCGGGTTACATTGTAACTCTGCAGGAACAAACAAATCTTTGATAGCCAAAATGGCCGGGTCTTCATCATGGTTTATCATAACCAGTATTAAATGATTGAGGTTTTCAAAGACGGCTCGGAGAGATGGCTATTCTTTCTAAATCCAAAACACCGGCTTACAGTAAGGAGCATGGTGTAATAAATTACCAGTGGCAATTCACAAATTTGGATTATTCCGATGCTGCAAAGGAGAACAAAATTCAAAAAAAGATATCATGGCAAAGATCATGGCAATCGACTTTATCAAAGGCAATGAAATATGAAGTGTTATGCAAGGCAGCACTCTTAATGGATTTAGCAACAAGTTCAGCATTGATATGCAAAGCACTCAACAACATCATCCAGACTGTCTCTCAATCTTAAAAGAAAAAGTAAGTCCCGAGTCGCCGCAGGCACACAACCCGGCACTTGGAGGCTACAGTGGATCTGAGTTTATTCTACAATGAAAGGAATAGTCCCAAGTCGCCGCAGGCAATACGACCCGGCACTTGGGGGCTACATTTTTCAAATCAAGATTACATTCAGTATGAAAGTCCCATGTCGCTGCAAGCATGCACCACGGCACTTGGGGGCTAATGCATTGTCATTTTAAACTACTTTCATTGAAGAGCCAGTCACTATTAATAGTAACCCGGCCCTTGGGGGCTACACTATTTTTAGCTATACATCTACAAACATCAAAAGCTAAGTTCAAGTCCCAGGTTGCTGCAGGCAAGGCAACCTGGCACTTGGGGGCTACAGTGTTCAGTTGTTTAAATAGATCATAAGGTCCAAATTGAAGACCCGACCCATCACATACTGATGAGCCGACCCTTGGGGGCTACACATGTGAAATGCAAAACATTCAGTTTATGATTGGTAACTCAGATGAACAATATGGATTTCTCCAAAGTTGCAATGTTTATATTTAAGCAAGTCTTAAGCTCTCACTACTTTCCACTCTTAAGACTTGGGGGCTACAGGTAATATGGATATAAGGGAGGAACACCTTCAAGTCCTCAGTTTTGAGCGAACTGGGTCTCATATTCTCGAAGGAAAAATTTGCAAAGTTTATTTGCTCTAAGCTATTCTTAGAAGGCCCAGAAATCCGGTTCAACATTAGACGGGTGTTTATTCCCAAAAAATTTATCAAATTGAGGCACTGAAAACCGGCTCAACATCAGATGGATTATTTTTGTTCAATATTTTTCTGCGAGGATTCAGTGTCAGCAAGTTGATTGTGAAGCAAGAATGTTGATATGACAAAGAAACCTGGATTTTTCTAGGAGCTGGTTCATTGAATAAGCCGGCTATTTGAACGAGCCGGTTCTTTAACGTATTAATTATTCTTGTTTTCAGGAGCTTAGCATGAATAAATTCAAGCTAACCTAGGGGCTAATGTTGGGGATATTCCCCACGGTTTGACCCGGCCAGGAGGTATGACCCGGCCCATCACTTGGCGGCTCATGGGTCACCTTGCTTACCGGGTCGACCTGGACAACAAGGCCTAAAGCCCAGTGTGCAACCCGGCAGAAGGCCGGCTCACAGAGAGGCTTGGAGGGCCGGCTCGCAGAGGCCCAAGAAGAGGAAAGTTCCTTGACAAGGGAAGCAAGACCTGGCAAGGGAAGCAAGACCCGGACTAGTATCCGGCTTGTAGTAGAAAAGAGACTAGTTGTAGTCCTACTAGGACTCTACATGTAAGCCGGCCGCTTCAACTTATATAAGGAGGGGCAAGGCACCCCAAGAGGGACAAGTGTGGATAGACAAACAAGTCTTAGACAAGATCAAAGTAGAGGCTCTCGAGATTAGAGGTAGCAAAATAGCACCCTAGTAATCGAGATCACCACGATCAATAGCAATCAAGCAGGACGTAGGCTTTTACCTCTATCGTGAGGGGCCGAACCTGGGTAAAACTCACGTCTCTCGATTCCGACCAACCCCGTTCAAGCTACCACCTAGGTGCGATGGCCTCACCACTAAGTCCTTTCACAAGGACATCTGCCGTGACAAAACCACGACAGGAACGCCACCAGTTCCTTGAGAGGGGTGACCCTCCGTTCAGATACAGGCTAATCTTTAAGAGGCGTCATGTTTTCCATATTGTTTGCCGGCTCCTACCTTCTTTGATTTCCAGGGAAAACATAGACATTTCATACTTGAGGAGTAGGCTGAGGAGTACAAGAGGGCAGCAGAGACCGAGCGCCTTAACAAGGCAGCTCGCCAAGCTGTAGCAGCTGCATTCCAGTACAACCCGAACTATCACCACGGGCACTATCCAGGCCAGGAGTGGCCGTAGACCAACTTAGGCCAAAAGCCTAAGCTTGGGGGAGTACGTATTTCTCACCGACATTACATTCATGTTCACACACTCATTCCAGTTGTCGGTGTTCATCCTCTTTCATTGTATATTGTGACACCCTGGTTTTCGCTCCTTATTTTTTTTCCCTTCGCATGATTTGACTCCCGTCTTTTTTTCCGGTGTTATTGGATTTTCTCTCGCTCTTGGGTATATGAAGATGGTCATTTAGCCTTGCCTTTCCTATCCAACCAGAGATTCTCTCCGGTCCAACCCTGTCACCCAAAATTTGTTCTCAGGATTTTGCCGCCGAAACCCTACCTTCCGAGTTACCGGAAGGGAAACCCTAATTCCTTCCGTTACAAAGGAACCCCAATTTCCTTTGATCTGTTGCCTCCCAAACTTTTCCCAGTGATCATACCACATTTATAAACCCTGGATATGCAAAAATATTGCCAAGTCATTTGCAATATTTTTCATTTAAAATTAATTCCTTTTTCTGCCAGTTAAAGGAATTAAATCCAGGAAAATATCTATCCATCTCCAAAGTTCATGAAAACTTGTGGAGATATTCTTTGTGATCATATTGATCTCTCATAAAAATATTGGCAATAATTAAATAAGGGAAATTGCCTTTTCCTATTTAAAGCCAATATTGCATTTTGGGCACTTTCCAAAGGAGCTACCATTTTGGTAGCCAGGAAAAATCCCAAATAATTTGTGGAGCTTCTCATATCCATATCTTCACCATTTCCATCAAGAACCTAAGTTCCACAGTTCAAATTTTGAGCACATCTTCCAGTTCTTGTTTCTGGACCCATTTTGAGGTTGTGAAGCAACTAGAATTTATATTGCTTCAAAAATCCTCAAATTAATCTAGGACCTCACATTCCCTATATGATGTGATTATGCAAAAATTCACATCATTTTATCTAGCCATTTTTTCCCAAAAATTCCATCTAGTTTCTGTCCAGATTCAAGCTCTGTGAAGGAAGTACCACTTTGGCATTTCCAAATGAGCTGAAATTTTTCCAGTACCTTCATATCTCCAAATCATCACCTTAAACTAAAATTCAGTTCATTTCATCAAGCCATATGAGTGCAACATCAAAATCCCTTTTCTGGACCAGAATTTGCATAGCAAAGGAAGTGTATGCAAAACTTGTCCAAATGGGCTCAAATTTTGCAAGCACCTAGTCCTTCCTACCACATTTCATTGTGACAAAGATCCAACTCCATTTCTCCAGAAAACTCCAGCCAATTTTGTTGTCAGAACTTGTTTCTGCAAATATCTCTCACCTCAGAGCCACCCAGCTAGTTCTAGTTACTTCTTCTATCTATTTGAGCAGTGAGAAGCTTGTTGGACAAGATATGGCAAGCAGGTACGCGCCAGAGCACATAGTGCATTGGTGACCGTGCAGCGGCCGTGCGGAAACGGCGCTCTGCGCTCTGCCAGCTCCGTGCAGTCGCCTCCGGCCAGTCCCCGCTTGTCCAAACATGTCCAGCAGCTCCCCACCGTCCACGTACACCTTCTCCAGCACTTTCCCCCTCCTCTTCCTTCCTCCTCATGCCACGGCAAGCCCGGCCACCGTGCTGCTCGCTCGTGACCCTCGAGCTGTCGCCTCTGTCCCTGGCTTCTTCCTCCCGAGCCGTCCCGTCCATCCGAAGCTCGTCAGGTCGGCTGCTCCCCGGCGCCGGGAACCGGCCAGCCACATCGCCGCAGTCTCTGGTGTTCCGAGCGGCCGAGCATATCCACCTGCGCCGGCCGCCTTTATAAGCCGCCACCCCGCGCCCTTCCGACCACCCACACCAGCTGCAGAGGCCTCCCCTACCTCCTAGCACCCCGCCCAGCCGCTCATCTGAGCTCGAGGAGCTCTCCTGCCCCTCCCCTGGCCGAAGCTCCGCCACTGTCTCCTGCTCAAATTCGAGCCGTCCGAGACCCCTCTCTCCCTCCCACCTACACCAGTGAGATCCATCAAGCACCGCGAAGCTGCCCATCCCCGCAGTTCTTCCCCGGGACGACCGTGCCCTCGCATTCATCCCCGACCGACGGCCTCCTCCGCGGCAACCCAAACCGCCGTGGTTGCGGCCCTCCCCGGAGTTCATGCAGTACCGGGATGGATGTGGCATCTCGTCCTGAGCACGCCCATGTGCCGGGCGTCGCAAACGGTGGCCGGTGGCGCTGGCAATCGCCGGATGAAGCGGCCTCTGTTCCTCCAGCCGATGCGCGCGAGGAGGGAGATGATCCTGCCAGCGGGGCCCTCCTGTCAGCGGCACGACCTCTTTTTTTAAGAGGAGCGGTGGCTGTGCGGTTGGTCCCGGCCCAATAGCGCCAGCAGCTGTAGCTTCCTCGCGGTGACCCGAGCTTCCACCGAAATCGGCCCAAGGCAGCCCAGTGCAACAGTGCACTTTAGTCTTTTTCGGCCGAATTTCAGTCAGGCACTTGTCTGTAAATATTTCTTCTGCAGATTAGTCCCTGGCAATCAACTGGCAATATCTTTCCACTCGTAACTCCAATCGAGGTGATTCCAAAGCCCACTTCTTCAGTTCGTCGAGACCGTTCCGATGATGTCACTTTCACCATGTTGACACTTTCTAAAAATGCCCATTTTGCCCCTGCCCTATATCCTGCCTCCTCGAGAGGGGACCCTTTCCGGTGAATTCTTCCGCGAGGTGATCGCACTTCTCTCGGAGTATTCCTTCACCCCCAGGCAAGCCGACCATCTGATATATGCCCTAAAGCATTGCTCTGTGCTATTCTTGCATGTTTAAATTAATATGCTTATGCTTGTATGCGTAGTGGTGAGCTGTAGGTGACGCTAATGAACTCTTGCCTGCCTTTCTTTGGTGACGGCACCACGCCTGTGTTCTGAGCTGCTTTCAGCCGTCCGGGGTGGATGCCGACTTTATGTTTCTCTTTTCAACAACTGGCCCGTGTTCTGAGCTGCTTTTCGGCCGTCGCGGGCAGCTGTTGAATTTCTTTCTGTAGGGGTGACCCTATGCTCTGAGCTGTTCCTCGGCCGTCTTAGGGAACCACTACACTCTTTTTATCAACACTGTCTCATGCTCTGAGCTGCTTTTCAGCCGTCTTGAGCCGGGGTTGAGTTATTCCAGTCACGTCCCAGATCTGAGTTGTAAAGACCGTTCTGGTGGCTACTGGTTTATTTGCCGGTTTCATACAAGGGTTCAGATGGCCGTAACTTACAGCTAGAGCTTGTAAAGTGATAACTTGCCATTTAAATATTGTTTCGCTAATGACTCGTTGTGCTATTGTATGGAGATAGGTTGTTATGTTTTCATAATTGTTACATCATGCATGGTTACTGTTATTGCAATATTATGAAATGTGACTTAATAATGACCACCTCCTCCGTCGGCTGGATCGAGTCATAGTGCCACTGAACCGAGCTCATCAAGTGCAACCACATTTGCTGGTATGGGACGGCCCTGACTTAGTCTATTGTCTTGCCTCTTGTTGGTACCACCAAAATAGGGAGGATTATGCTTGCGTGCTACCCTGGCCCGGTAGGCGGCGATAATCCTGTGAGCCCAGTTTGGTTTATGTGCATAGGTCCCCGTTTGGGACAGTTTTGTTTGGCCACGACGGTGGCAGGTGTCACGGGGTGACACAGAGGCCACCCAGGACATGACCCTGGGAGGGTATGATTGTCGGTGGGACCGTAAGAATGCCAGGCAATAGACAGGTTTTGTTGGAGCAGCACGGGTCCACCCGAATGGGAACATGTACTAAAGTACGAGGCCAGGAGCTCCATGGTGTGGGTAAAGTGCGCAACCTCTGCAGAGTGTAAATCTATTCGAATAACCGCGTCCTCGGTCATGGGACACAGTTCGTACTAGGTCACACTATTTGGTCCGTGTCGAGTCTGGAGGAGCAAATTATATAATGTTATTGCTAAGACTGAACCAGAGAATGGTAAAGTTGGTCAGACTTATAGTGCAGATGCATGGACATCGGATGATGTCAGGTATATGATGTTGGCCATGCGATGGCTATAAGATGAGCGGTTGGATGACCGCAAAGTTTGGATCGGACTTGAATCGTGAGAATATTTGGAGTATGTATTATTTGATATGCCTTACTTTACTGCATTTACTCCAGTAGTTATCAGGCTAGATAATCTTGCTATGACATGATGATTAATGCTGCTAGATATTTAGTCTTGCTAGATAATCCTGTTATAACATGATAGTTATTACTGTTAAGATAACAAGTGCATGCTTGAATGCCATGGATTGCATTGCTTGGGTGTATATGTTGGTTTGGTTTGCTTGCGAGTACATTCAAAAGTACTCAGCGGCCTTCAATGTGGCCAGGTTCATCTAAGGATCCGACGTTCGCTAGCGAGGAGCCGGAGAGTTCGCGGGCTAGAAGAGTAACCCAGTCAGATCCCTGTGGATTGGAGCCGCACCAAGACCATGCTATCTTAGATAGAGCTTTTCCGCTGCCATCACCCTTGTAACATATCATGTAAGACCTATATATCCATTAATAGAAATGTCTGTGTTCATGATACTTGTTGTAAAAGAACATGCCAGAGTGATTTCCTGGGCTGGTATGTGCGGTGACCGTCTGACTACAGTGGTATTCAGGCGGGACGCCACAACGGATGGTATCAGAGCCAGGCTGACTGTAGGTTACTCTAGCAAAACTTCATTGCCTCTTGGTCGGTAGAAAGCCCAGATGGATTTCAGCCATCTTTGCCAGACAAGCACGACTACTATTGATCATAAGGCAACCCCATAGGTTTTGGCTCCATCAGACCCCAACTCTCGTGGCCTTTGCCTCCGGTGTGAAATGTCCACACCAGGCAACGACCCGTGAGCCCTGAACCCCTAGGTAAACCAGATATCCCCACCTTGCTTGCAAACATGGCATTTCTCTTCTCAAATCTAGTTTCCTTTGGGAAACGCTTATAAATTCCATCTTTTCCCTGAAAACCCTAGGATCGTTGACTAAGCCACTTTGGCTATGGTCGTGCGTCGAGTTTGGTGTTCCCTAAGGAAGTAGTAGGAGCTTGACCCCAATTGCTACCAGGAGCATTGTGTGGTTTTGCTTCTAAGTCCTTAGGGGTGCATCGAGTGCGCTATAATAGTTAAATTAGTGAATCTTCGGCCACATGTGTAAGGTCCGCAAAATTTAAGCTTTATTTGCTTTTTTGTTTTTCGCGGTTCTTGCTTCTTGTGTCAATCCCATTCTGCCGCTTCGACTGGATCCATCTACAAGAGCTGTCAGGAAGACCAACACACAACTTGGATAATACCCAATCATGCAAATTCAATAAGAGTCAAGCCAAGCCAACTGCCCGATATTTAGAACATTATCACCGGATCTGTCAAGAATGAAGGATGGGTCAGAAGCAGAATTTGAGTGCAACCGACAAGGCCAGACTATATCTAAGAGAGTTTGCCTCAGAAACAGATCACACTAAAGGAACAAGTGAGATGAGCTACCAAGAATGGACACCAGTAAGAGCAAATTATTCCGTCCTCGACACCAGGATTATTTCAGCCAGTGAGGTGAACCTTGAATCTTTTCTCAATGGGCTCAAGAATCATTCATTACCCACAGAAGACATATTTCAAGAAGGTGAATGTGCCGAAAGCCACAGCAAAACTCCGGTATGTGATACTAATTGCAAAGCATATTTTGGAATTCACCGGTAGATACACAAATTTTCGGGCACTATGAATAAGATTTGTGAGACATATGGATAAGTCCACGGCTATCCGGAATCAACGAGAATTCCAAACACCTAGAAGCTCAGCTAAGCCGAATGAAATTATCCGTCAACTGCTCACTACCAGCAACACGTGGTTTGAATGCAAAGGGTATTCCAAATTAATTACCAACATGAAGTCTGCATCAGTTGTGCAACCTTTACAGCAACAATGAGCAGACCAGCAGAAGGACAAGTGGTGTGCATGACCAACGGAATATCTTCAGACAAGGTAATATTACCAATTCTTGTCAGACTCTTGCATATGCGGCCACAACAATGCAGCCAGCATGCCATACTCATCATGAATATGGGCCAAGATAGGAGATTACCGTTTATGATTACTTTGTGATTGTGCCTGACATTTCAGTTGGGAACCTCCTGAGAACGAAGTCAGAATGCAAGAGACAGGAGGAAAGCATGCGTATAGAACCCACTGCCAGATTGAGCATTCTGACAAGGCAAAAAGAGAGCCACTCCTAGCCACTTCAGGCCATACGGGCACGTGAGTCCGGTACCCAGAAAGAATGTCTCGCCCTTGGCAGTCAGTGTACGAAGTATCGCAATAAAACCCGAAGCAGCTAGTCCCAGGCCATGGAAACCAAATCATTTGTCGATACTCGGAGCTACCCACCAACCCCAGCCAACAAACTACCAGCACAAAGGGTTTGCCTGACAGGAAAGAGAAGGATTCAATGCAGCCGTCTGAAAAAGACAGCACCTGAGCCATCAAAAGAGGCAGTTAAAAGGTCAGTAAACAAATGAAGACAAGATAGCAGATGGATCCAAGTCGCACACAGGTATGTTCCCCCTAGCCGGGAGGTAAGCCCAGAAATCTCGAGGACGATATTTTCTTAAGGGGGGTAGGTTTGTGACACCCTAGTTTTCGCTCCTTATTTTTTTCCTTTGCGGGATTTGACTCCCGTCTTTTTTTTTCGGTGTTATCGGATTTTCTCTCGCTCTTGGGTATATGAAGATGGTCATTTAGCCTTGCGTTTCCTATCCAACCAGAGATTCTCTCCGGTCCAACCCTGTCACCCAAAATTTGTTCTCAGGATTTTGCCGCCGAAACCCTACCTTCCGAGTTACCGGAAGGGAAACCCTAATTCCTTCCGTTACAAAGGAACCCCAATTTCCTTTGATTTGTTGCCTCCCAAACTTTTCCCAGTGATCATACCACATTTATAAACCCTGGATATGCAAAAATATTGCCAAGTCATTTGCAATATTTTTCATTTAAAATTAATTCCTTTTTCTGCCAGTTAAAGGAATTAAATCCAGGAAAATATCTATCCATCTCCAAAGTTCATGAAAACTTGTGGAGATATTCTTTGTGATCATATTGAGCTCTCATAAAAATATTGGCAATAATTAAATAAGGGAAATTGCCTTTTCCTATTTAAAGCCAATATTGCATTTTGGGCACTTTCCAAAGGAGCTACCATTTTGGTAGCCAGGAAAAATCCCAAATAATTTTTGGAGCTTCTCATATCCATATATTCACCATTTCCATCAAGAACCTAAGTTCCACAGTTCAAATTTTGAGCACATCTTCCAGTTCTTGTTTCTGGACCCATTTTGAGGTTGTGAAGCAACTATAGTTTATATTGATTCAAAAATCCTCAAATTAATCCAGGACCTCACATTCCCTATATGATGTGATTATGCAAAAATTCACATCATTTTATCTAGCCATTTTCTCCCAAAAATTCCATCTAGTTTCTGTCCAGATTCAAGCTCTGTGAAGGAAGTACCACTTTGGCATTTCCAAATGAGCTGAAATTTTTCCAGTACCTTCATATCTCCAAATCATCACCCTACCCCAAAATTCAGTTCATGTCATCAAGCCATATGAGTGCAACATCAACATCAGTAATTCGAGTGGCTTGACTTGGCACATGTTCACACATGTAGTTGAATCAAAACCAACATAGCCTCCGTGATATTTATGTTTAGGGTGTTGATATCCTACTCATGCTCATGTTCAATGTTAATTATTCACAATGCATGTCTATGACCGTTTTCGCTCTCTAGCTAGTCGCTTCTCAATCTATTTGCTAGCCTTCACCTGTACTAAGCGGGAATACTGCTTGTGCATCCAAATCCTTAAACCAAAGTTGTTCCAGATGAGTCCACTATATCTACCTATATGCGGCATTACTCTGCTGTTCCAAGTAAATTTGCATGTGCCACCTCTAAATATTCAAACGAACATCTGTTTTGTGTGCCCGTACCGCTCATGGAGCGATAGGGGGCGATCAGTATCTTCCATGATAAGCGGGTTATTCTCGAGATGATTGTTTATTCACTTGTCATTACACGAGAGAGGATGGCATTTGGGATGCCCAGTCCTATGCTCAAATCAAAAATATATAATGCAAACAAACTCCCCCAAAAAGTTGTTGGTATGGAGGGCACCCGAGGATTCGGCTAGCCATGGCTTGTGTTGGTATGGTGGAGGGGGAGTAAACTTTACCTTTCCACTTGCGAACTGCCTATAATGTGTTTAGCATGGAAGATATTGAAAACTCTCGGCCGTGACATTGACAGGAAAAGCATACCTCTCAAAATTATTTTAATCTCTGATTTAAACTTCGAGCTCTGGCACTGCTGCAAATCCATGCTTCCCTCTGCAAAGGGCCTATCCATTTACTTTCATGTTATTTTATTTTTATTGTTGAGTCATCACCCTCTCATTTAAGCACCAGTTAAAGAGCACTATTGTCATTTTTATGCATTGAGTATAGTTAATGTTGGGTGTGACCATGATTGGATATCCTCTACCCTGAATTACAATGTTTAGTCGTTGCTTGAATCTCAGAGGTGCTCTGCATTTATGTTTTGCGGTCTCAAAAAGGGCTAGCGAGATACCATGTTATTATATTATATCAAGATTGTTTTGACAAAGTGTTGGCATCCGAGATATCTTATTATTGCTCGCTAGTTGGTTATGTCATTGACATGAGTAAATGTGAGACCTAAGTGTTATCATTCATATGGTTAGTTTATAATCTTTGCTGAAAACTTGGATGCTAGTTAAGTATAAATACAGACAACAAGAACAAAAGAGTTTGTAAAAGTTTTTCTTTGTCACTTTCAGTTTGTCAACTGAATTGCTTGAGGACAAGCAATGAGTTAAGCTTTGGGGAGTTGATACGTCCCAAACGTATCTACTTTTCCAAACACTTTTGCTCTGGTTTTGGACTCTAATTTGCATGATTTGAATGGAACTAACCCGGACTGACGTTGTTTTTAGCAGAATTGCTATGGTGTTATTTTTGTGCAGAAATAAAAGTTCTCGGATGGACCTGAAAATTTACGGAGAATTATTTCAGAATATATAAAAAATACCGGCGAAAAGATCTACTAGAGGGGGCCACCCAGGAGCCACAAGCTCAGGGGGCGCGCCTACCCCCCAGGGCGCGCCCCCCAGGCTTGTGGGGCCCTAGCAGCTCCGTTTACCCTAATTCCAACGCTATAAGTACCTATTCATCCAGGAAAAAAATAGAGAGAAATAATCATCGCGTTTTACAATACGGAGCCGCCGCCACCTCCTGTTCTTCATCGGGAGGGCTGATCTGGAGTCCGTTCGGGGCTCCGGAGAGGGGGATTCAACGCCGTCGTCATCATCAACCATCCTCCATCACCAATTTCATGATGCTCACCACCGTGTGTGAGTAATTTCTTTGTAGGCTTGCTGGACGGTGATGGGTTGGATGAGATTTACCATGTAATCGAGTCAATTT
Source organism: Elymus sibiricus (assembly GCA_039707655.1). Classification (NCBI taxonomy): domain Eukaryota; kingdom Viridiplantae; phylum Streptophyta; class Magnoliopsida; order Poales; family Poaceae; genus Elymus; species Elymus sibiricus. Next base: position 190,486,883 of record CM077676.1, on the reverse strand, counting down.
GTTAGGGCTTTGATCCCTAGTATCCACTATGTTCTGAGATTGATGTTGCTATGACTTTGCTATGCTTAATGCCTGTCACTAGGGCCCGAGTGCCATGATTTCAAATCTGAACCTTTATGTTTTCATCAATATTGAGTTCTTGATCCTATCTTGCAAGTTATATGCACCTATTACGTGTTATGATCCGCATACCCCATGGTGACAATAATTGGGATTCTTTCCGGTGATTACCGTAGTTTGAGGAGTTCATGTATTCACTATGTGTTAATGCTTTCTTCCGGTTCTCTATTAAAAGGAGGCCTTAATATCCCTTAGATTTCCTTATGGGCCCCGCTGCCACGGGAGGGTAGGACAAAAGATGTAATGCAAGTTCTTACTATAAGCACGTATGACTATATACGGAATACATGCCTACATTACATTGATGAATTGGAGCTATTGTGTATCGCCCTAGGTTGTGACTGTTACATGATGAATGTCATCCAACATAATTATCCATCACTGATCCAATGCCTACGCTTTTCGCATATTGATCTTTGCTAAGTTGCTGTTACTGTTACTATGCTACTGTTACTACTGCTATCAAAACTATCATACTACTGTGCTACTAAACACTTTGCTGCAGATATTTAGTTCTCCAGGTGTGGTTGAATTGACAACTCAACTGCTAATACTCGCAAATATTCTTTGCCTCCCCTTGTGTCGAATCAATAAATCTAGGTGAAATACTACCCGTGAAAACTGTTGCGATCCCCTACACTTGTGGGTTATCAGCAGCCCTAGCAAGCAAGCGCTAAAGCTCCAGCCTATATACTACTATATTACTTGGTAGACTACCTCCGTCAAGGTTTTCTAAGTCCCGCGAGCCGGAGCAACAGGACCAATAAATGGGGTAAATTAAGGTCTTCGATCTCTCTCCCATGCATGCACTTTTTCTCTCTCCTGCGTGCATGTGCCCAATGGATGGCGTGCATGTAACGTCTGGCCTAATAAATCGGGACGATGTGTAGTAATGCTTCAAAATTGAACGGCACGCCATTAAAAAAAATAAAGTCGAGAAATAATGCGGCCCAATCACATTTTGCACGAGAAATGACAAACCATGTTTCGTTGACGTGTTGTCCCGTTGCAACGTGTCAGTGAGAAGACGGCGAGTCCTTTTGTATAATTTCTGAACGGACGTGTAGGCTGGGTCACCTCTTCCTATACCGTGGCACCCGTCCGCTCCCCACTCGCCTCTTCCTGTACCGTGGCAACCGTCCACCGCCTCTTCCCCTTTCCCTCACGATTTGGGAGTTGGAACTGCTGTCACACGCTCTTCCTCCCTCCATTTGCCTTGACTCTTCCTTCTGCCATTGTTCGTCTTCTTGATGGAGGGTAGTAGCAGGACCCGACCCCGTTATTCTTGCCCCAATCTGACAGATGACGCGGTGGAGGAAATCATTGATCGGTGCGACGTCATCACCACGGCTAGCATGGCAGGTTCGTTCAAGAACATTCTTGACTCAACAAATAAGATCATAACAAACAACCCAAGGGTTCAAGAGCGGTTTGATCTCCCCTATCTTATTCGCTATGACCCTGCTCTCTGGTCCGGGGACGAGGGAAGGCTCGCCTTGTGCAAGTTGATGCCACTTGATAATGATCTATGTGATGTTAAGATGCCATCGCTTCAGCATAAGGCCTGGGCAGGCGCAAATGGAGATTGGGTTGTTTATATTGGGGACAACTACGAGTGGGAGCTTGTGAATGTGTACATGATACGTCTCCAACGTATCTATAATTTTTGATTGTTCCATGCTATTATAGTATCAACCTTGGATGTTTTATATGCAATTATATGCCATTATATATCATTTTTTGGGACTAACCTATTAACTCAGTGCCCAGTGCTAGTTGTTGTTTTCTGCTTGTTTTTGCCTTTTCAGAAAATCATTATCATAAAGTGTCCAAACGAGAAAAAAAACTTTGGATTAATTTTTTCTGGACCAGAAGAGACCCACGAAGCTTCGGGAGAAGATCAAAAGAGCCACGAGGAGGCGACAAGCCTGGAGGGCGCGCCCAAGGGGGTAGGGCGCGCCCCCAGGCTTGTGGGCCCCTCGTTGCCCCTCCTGACCTAATTCCAGCGCTATAAATTCCCAAATATTCCCAATATACCAGAAAGAAAGAAGAGAAAACCTTTCCTCCGCCACAATCCTCTGTTCTTCCGCGATCCCATCTGGAGGCCTTTTTTGGTACTCTGCCGGAGAGGGAATCGATCATAGAGGGCTTCTTCATCAACCTTGCTGCCCTTCTGATGATTTGTGAGTAGTTTACCACAGACCTACGGGTCCATAGCTAGTAGCTAGATGGCTTCTCTCTCTTTGATCTTTAATACCATGTTCTCCTCGATGTTCTTGGAGTTCTATCCGATGTAATCTTCTTTTGCGGTGTGTTTGTTGGGATCCGATGAATTGTGAGTTTATGATCAGATTATTCATGAGAAATATTTGAGTCTTCTCTGAACTCTTTTATGCATGATTATTATAGTTTTGTATTTCTCTCCGATCTATCGATTTGGTTTGGCCTACTAGATTGATTTATCTTGCAATGGTCGATGGGTGGAGTAATAGTAGTAGATGCAGGCAGGAGTCGGTCTACTTGTCTCGGACGTGATGCCTATATACATGATCATTGCCATGAATCCGTCATAATTATTTGCTTTTCTATCAATTGCCCAACAGTAATTTGTCTACCCACCGTATGCTTTGTGTTCGAGAGAGAAGCCTCTAGTGAAAACTATGGCCCCCGGGTCTACTTTATCATATATAAAAAACCTAAAAATACCTTGCTGCAATTTATTTACTTTTATTTTATTTAGTATTTTAGTTTATCTATTTATCTCTATAAGATTTAATCCTTGTAAATAACCGCTAAGAGGATTGACAACCCTCTTATTTGCGTTGGGTGCAAGTGTTTGCTTTTGTGTGTGCGGGTGCGCTTAACGGAATTTTTCTTGGTTCTCCTACTGGATTGATGACCTTGGTTCTTAACTGAGGGAAATACTTATCTCTACTATACTGCATCATCCTCTCCTCTTCGGGGGAATACCAACGCAGTCTACAAGTAGTAGTACACTCGTCACCAGATTCCAATTTCAAAAATCTCACACTGCCCTGAGGTTGAGCACACCGATACTCTACGTACATTCAAATACGATCATGGTGACTGTCGTCTACAGAATATATCAATTTGTCGAGTTCCCACACGCTCTTGGAGTTATTGGAACTATTGTGTTATCGCTGTCTTCGATAAGCTTGTTGCCGTCTTTACTCCTGGAGGGATTGGATGGACATTGCTTAAAAACCAGTTTTTGTACACAAGTGAGTACTGTGATGCAATTCAATACGAGCGTCTTGTGTTTGCTATCACCACTTGTGGCACTGTTTTTGCATGGGATCCTTTTTGCTTCGGTACGTTTGTCTTCCACCTTAATTTGAATTGTTTCATTCACCATGCATGCGAGTTATCCCTTTACTAATAACCTTCAAATTTTTCAAGGTCCTGTCAACATTCCGCCACCGATACTTGGAAACTTTTATAACCAAGGGGGACATGACGATGGTGATGATGATGATGACGACGGTGATGATCATGAGCAATACCTACCTACTAGATGGTGCCTAGCTACTTATTTCGATGGATCACCTCTTCTTGTCTGTATATAGTGCATTGCTAATGTTACAGAGGAAGCAGGTAGTAGTATTGTCTCACATGGTCGTACTCTACGGACCTATGCCAACTTCCGTTGTAGGCTATTCGGGATGGATACTAGTGTGCTAGCGCCACGAGCTTCTCCCAGGTTCAATATTGACAGTCTTGGAGAACACTCGCTTTTCCTTGGACTAAACTATCCAATGATGGTGTAAGGCGATCTAGCGCCTATTGGCACAACCTTGCCATCTATAAGAAGCAACTCTATCTATACCACCGACATTGCTGTTGTTTCTCCCTACTCCAATGCAAGTATTGCTCCTGATATTGGCCGCTTCAGCCCGGATGGTGAGTCTTGCGTTGGTCTCAAGATTGACAATACCACCAGGCCCTGGTCAGAGACTCGCTTCTGGTTCAAAGCAAGCGTTCCCAACGCCGAGGATTGGTTGACTTGAAGGTCATTTTTATTTCTTGTACGTGTTGTGTGACAAAAACTATAGTATTTACAACATATCCTCGTTGTCATTGTGCGTTGTAGACTTGTTGTATGTACTGTGAACGGTATATTTGCATATGCATGTGATAAACTTACTTAATTTATGAATGGATTTTGAGTCACTTCTCAGAGTGTGTGCTGCGACGTGGCAAAATACTTTTCACTGATAGTATGTGGGACCGAATGTGAGCAAACCGACGATGGGCACACTCCGCGCATCTGCTGGCTGGCTGACAAGAGAGGGAGAGGAGGGCCGAGCACGGACTCCAGGAAATTTGCCAATAGTGTGAGGTGGGCCATATGTTAATAAAGTACTCCCTCCATTTCTTTTTAGTCTGCATATAAGATTTGGTCAAAGTCAATCTTTGTGAAGTTTGATTATCTTCATAGAAAAAAATATGAACATCTACAATACTAAAGTTATATGTTATGAAAATTAACTTTATCACGCATCTAATGATATTGATTTCATATTGTGAATGTTGTTATCTTTTTCTACAAAGCTAGTCAAACTTTACAAAGTTTGACTATGACCAAATCTTATATGCAAACTAAAAAGAAACGGAGGGAGTACTAGTACTAGTGGTACCGAACTCTTGGATAAATAATGTGTTTTTCTTTTGGCAAGTTGAAGAGATAATGTGTTCGCTCTACGTAACCAGCACCTCGATATAGTGGGGTGGCATGGGCCAAAACAAGCATTCACGTCTAGGAGTACGGCACATGCCACCACCAAGAGTCCCATCTGACACCAAATTTCTTGGATTCCGTGCTACACCTAGCTCTTCTCTCTCCTCGTTTCTCTAACTCAACCATCGTGCGGCGGCCGGGGGGGGGGAGTTTTAGGTGATATGAAGCTGCCCATGCTCCCATGATACGGGCTTTTGAAAGCCCTTGGATTTGAGATCGAACGGTTGCATGCTGAGCTCCTGCAAGTTTGCAAAAAAGCCCACTAGGATCTGATATTTACGCACAGGTCTAGAATCTCGGCATCCGACCGTTCGATCTCAGATTCAAGGGCTCTCAGAAGCCGGTATCATGGGAGCATGGACAAGTTGGTTTGCCGATAGTCGGTTTGCTGAACTGCGGTCCCACTTGTTAGTCAAAATGCAAGACAACACGCGTTCCCCCTTGAGCGGCGTGCTAGACCAATCATGAGGGGGTACGACGCGAAGCGTGTGGGGGTCCTTTTGAACTTGTAAGTTGTAACAATTGGTTCTGCTCCTTGGCGCAACCGATAGATAGAAATATAACGATTTTCCCTAAAAAATTAGAAATAACGATTAAAAATGCTAGCGCTGGGCCACCGCCGTCTTTTTTAGATCTAGAGAGGGTCCCGTTCCAACATGTCAGTGAGAAGACGATGAGTCCTTTTGTATAATTTCTGAACGGACGTCTATGTAGGCCGGGTCGCCTCTTCCTATACCGTGGCAACTGTCCGCTCCCCACTCGCCTATTCCTGTATCGTGGCAACCGTCCACCGCCTCTTCCCCTTCCCCTCTCGATTTGGGAGTTGGAACTGCTGTCGCACGCTCTTCTTCCCTTCATTTGCCTTGACTCTTCCTTCTGCCATTGTTCGTCTTCTCGATGGAGGGAAGTAGCAGTACCCGACCCCATTATTCTTGCCCCAATCTGACAGATGACGCGGTGGAGGAAATAATTGATCGGTGCGACGTCATCACCGCGGCTAGCATGGCAGGTTCATTCAGGAACATTCTCGACCCAACAAATAAGATCATTGCAAACAACCCAATGGTTTAAGAGCGGTTTGATCTCCCCTATCTTCTTCGCTATGACCCTGCTCGCTGGCGCGGGGACGACGGAAGGCTCGCCTTGTGCAAGTTGATGCCACTTGAAAATAATGATCCATGTGATGTTAAGATGCCATCGCTTCAGCATAAGGCCTGGGCAGGCGCAAATGGAGATTGGGTTGTTTATATTGGGTACAACTGCGGGTGGGAGCTTGTGAATGTGTACACTCCTCACTAGATTCCACTTCCAAAAATCTTAGACTGCCCTAAGGTTGAGCACACCGATACTCTACGTACGTTCAAATAAGATCATCGTGACTGTCGTCTACAGAAGATAGCAATTTGTCGAGTTCCCAATCGCTCTTGGAGTTATGCGAACTATTATGTTGTCGCTATCTTCGACAAGCTTGTTGCCGTCCTTACTTCTATGCCTCGATGGATATTGCTTGAAGACCAGTTTCTGGGCACGCATGTGTACTGTGATGCAATTCAATACGATCGTCTTGTGTTTGCTGCCACCACTTCTGGGACTATTTTTGCATGGGATCCTGATTGTTTCGGTACGTTGTTTGTCTTCCACCGTAATTATAATTGTTTCATTCACCATGCATGCCAGTTATCCCCGTACTAATTAACCTTCTTGTGTTTCCAAGGTCCTGTCAACATCCCCCCCACCGATACTTGCAAACTTTTATAACCAAGGGGGAGATGATGATGGTGATGATCACGAGCATGAAGACGCGCAGTACCTACCTACTCAGTGGCGCCTAGCTACTTATTCCGATGGATCACCTCTTCTTGTCTGTATACAGGGCACTGATGATGTTACAGAGGAAGCAGGTGTTGTCTACCATGGTCGCAGTCGTCTCCAGACCTGTTCCAACATCCGTTGTAGGGTATTCGGAATGGATACTAGTGTGCGAGCGCTAGAACCTTCTTCTTGGTTCAATATTGATAGTCTTGGAGAATACTCGCTTTTCCTTGGACTAAACTATCCAATTATGGTGAAAGGCGATCCGGCTGCTATTGGCACAATGTTACCATTTATGAGAAGCAACTGTATCTATACCTCGCACATTGGTATAATTCCCTACGCTGGCTATCAAAATTTCCATACTCCTGATATAGGCCGCTTCAGCCTGGATGGTGTGTCTTGCTTTTGTCTCGATGTTGACAATAGCTGGCCCTACCCAGAGGCTCACTTCTGGTTCAAAGCAAGCATTTCCAACGCCGAGGATTGGTTGAACTGAAGTTCATTTCATTGCTTGTTATTTGTTGTGTGATAAAAACTTTAGTATTTAGAATGTATCCTCATTGTGGTTGTGCGTTGCTGACTTGTTGTATGTAATAAATGGCATATTTGCATATGCATGTTATAAACTTACTTAATTTATGAATGGTTTTCGAGTCACTTCTCAAAGTGGGTGCTGCGACGCGGCAAAATATTTTTTACCACCATACATAATTGTCAGTGCATTGCAACAGGTTATATATATATATATATATATATATATATATATATATATATATATATATATATATATATTTATATATATTCTAGTATACCCACCAAAAAAATGGGCTGCATGGATATTTTCCCTTGGAAACAAGGGGCGTAGCTAGATGACAATCGCCTGAATATTTTTTTGCGGCCAGTCAATTTGGCTTGGGCCGTTGGATGAAAAATGGATGGTGGGATCATCTTCCTAAACCTCCAGCCTGTCGCGTCGCACCGCACACGGTGGGTCAGGCATGCCGCTCACCCAGCGAATGTGCGTCGTCTTGCGTTTTCACTGACATGTGGGACCGAATGTGAGCAAACCGACGATGGGCACACTCCGCGCGTCTGCTGGCTGGCTGAGGAGAGAGAGAGGAGGGCCGAGCACGGACTCCAGGAAATTTGGCGACAGTGTGAGGTGGGCCATATGTTAATAAAACTAGTACTACTACTAGTGGTACCGTACTCCTGGAGAGATACTAATGTGCTCGCTCTATGTAACTACCCACAGTGGGAGTAACATAGGTAGTAACATAGATGCCACCTAAGCGAAAAATATGATGTGGCAGCTAATTAATGAGGAGAGAGACAAATTGAGTAACATAGCTAGTTACTCATACTATGAGTAACATCACACTTACCAAGACAAGATGAGTCTATAAGCTAATAAATGAAGTGTTGCATGACACCACACATATGTTACTCCCCACTATAGAGGTAGTAACATAGACTAGTAACATGTGCATGTTACTAGTCTAAGTTACTCCCCACTGTGGGTAGTCTGTAACCAGCACCTCGATATAGTGGGGTGGCATGGGCCAGAACAAGCATTCACATCCAGGAGTACGGCACACGCCACCACCATGAGTCCCATCTGACACTATATTTCTTGGAGTCCGTCCTACAGCTATCTCTTCTCCCTCCTCGTTTCTTTAACTCAGCCATCGCGCGGCGGGCGGGGTGGGGGTTTGCCGATAGTCGGTTTGCTCAACTGCGGTCCCACTTGTAAGTGAAAATGCAAGACATCGCGCGTTCCCCCTTGAGTGCCGTGCCGCACCATCCGTGTGGGGGTGCGACGTGAACACGGCAGGATTTTCCTTTTGAACTTGTAAGTTTTAACATTTGGTTCTGCTCCTTGCCGCGACCGATAGATAGAAATAACGATTTTCCCTCAAAAAATAGAAATAACGATTGAAATCGCTAGCGTTGGGCTTTTCCCGCGCGATAAGCGGGGGAGTTTTGCCAATTTCGGCCATCATCGCTTTCCTTGCATGCGGTCCCACAATTAAGTGATATGCCTAGCCACTGTGCGTTGAGCGGCGAGCCGGAATGACCGCCTGGGGTGCGACACGAACGGGACTGTACGTGTTCCAGTTTCTTGTTTTGAAGTTGTGAAGTGTAACACTTATTATAAGACATCATGCAAAAGGTGAGCAAGGGATCACACACGTTTTTATCAACTGGAATGAGAATGCAATACAGTAAGAATCAAGGCCACAACGACACGATGCAATGGTGATTACACGAGGCCAAATGAAACTTGCGAGCGACCCAACCAAACACGCCCATGGTGCTGGGTTGCTGGCTGCATGCCGCTTCTCCTATTTAGTAGTACTACTTCCCTCAACATGCGAATTGAAGGAGGATAAACATCAATGGTCGTTCATCGGGAACCGCTACCCTCTACTTTATTTGCATTCAAGCCGTATCGGGAACCATACTCGTTTACTAGCCCCCCTTGTATTTTGTGTCATATTTTGGCCCTTAATCTAACTAATAAAATTGTGTGACCAATATAATGTCATTGGAAAACATATTCAAATACGAATCCAACAAAAAATTGTGTGACATGCTACTCAAATACTCCTACTACGTAATGTCATTGGAGTAGTAGTATGTTTGTCCATCGTTGACCCAAAATAAGATGAGACTAATAATCTAGATGGCGGTAGTTGTACTGGGGAAAATCTTGCAAAGTTTGGAGGCTTCTAGAGGGCAGGGGTGATCCTCCTTCACTAAAAAAATAAAAAAAATAAGTACTACTCCTATAATCTAACCATCTGCCCTTCTCCATTTTCTTGCATGTGCACAAGTGGGACATTTGATTTGTTTATTGGGCGATAAGACATTAGATTGGAGGTAGCCTCTGTCCCCTAGGACAAGTATTTATTGCACGTAGAACCAAGCTTTTGCACGTACTACTTGTGGGACGCAAGACCGATGAACCCTCCCTCCCTCCTGAGCCGTTTATCAGAGTGGGTGGTGCCACGTGGCCAAATATTTTCTAGCGCAATAGATAATTGCCTGAGCATTGCAATGAGCTATATATATTCTCTAGTACGTATGTCAGCCCATAATTTACACGTCAATATTAATATGCATACGGATCCATAAATGACATCCTCTTGCCCTAGTGCGCCGGGCCACCAACCGACGGGTGAGGAGCAGTGGCATTGGTGGCGATGTCAATGTGCTTCTGAACAATGCCATCCAAAGTTGCTCTGCGGTCCAAGAAGGCCACCGTCCTATCGTCCTCCTCTGGCACGTAGTGGTCCTTGTGGACGATTTCCTCGTAGACATTGGTGATTATGTCGATGGTGTCTTGCTGGGTGAGGCGCTGCGTGGCGAGCGCGACCTCGAGGTGGACATTCTCCGGCGCGACGGCGGGCAGTCGCAGGGCCACCAGTGCGTCGAAGAGGTTGTCACCATAGAGGCTGGTGAGGGTGGCGAGCATCGCAGAGCCTGGGCGCGTGGGCTAGAGGCGTACATCAAGGTCGTCCGCGAGCTTCTTGACGATGATGAACTTGTCGAGGAAGCCGACGAGGGCCTCGTCGAACAAGGGGACGAAGCTGTCGTCCAAGAGGCCTCTCGCCCTGACGGCCTCAAGCACGACCTGGAGACATTCCTCGGTGCCGGGCCGCAGGCCGGCGTCGTGGACCATCTGGCACAGCCGGCTCATGCTCATGCTCATCGCCTCCATGGCTCTAGCTTCTGGTCAATTGATCTTGCGATTGGAGTGATCACTCTTGCCCTTGGTTAGGGTGCATAGGTGCGTAAGATTTCATAGATGGATTGGACTGGTGGGGAGCCTTTATATGAGAAGTGCAGACTGTGTTTGCATTCACGTGTGCGCTGCCTATCTACTCCTCGTTCCTTACTAGTAGTACTCCCTCCAGTCCATTTTTCTCTGCGCCTAGGTCGAGCGCGCATACCAAGGGAAAACTCGGTCTATTTTTTCTGGACAAAATTGCCCTTGCGTTTGCATAGTATCGCATGCCTGCTGCTGCCTCAAATCCCGGTCCGCATGCACGCACTGCTCCCTGTCTCGCTGCATGCGCGCATAGTTACAAGAAGATTGAGGTAAATTCTGCGTGCTATTATGTTGGAAGCTGGCGCAATTAATGCAGGGCGAATGCGGTGCAAGTACTAGTGTGGTTGATGAGATTTCATATTTGAGCCCTCAACCGGAAGGGAGTGTGTATAATATCATCGGAAACTACACTCAAATACGAATAAAACAATACTCCATGTCATATTATTTACGGAGGGAGTAGTAGTATATTTTTTGTGACATGCATTACTATATATTGTTAGTCAAATACTAAATCCAAACGGAGGTGGTAGTACTACTAAATCCAGACGGAGGGAGTAGTAGTACTACTAAAGTACTTGTGGTACTACCAAAGTACTACCCTTTGGTCAAATTATTACGTGCTGCTCCTCACAGTGAAGTGACAAGACCCTGCACCGGAGATGACACCAGAGTGCAGGCTGCGTGTTCGGGTTACCAAAGTCAGCCTCACCATGTGCAGTCACTATCATCAAGGCTATAGAGCTACCCTGCTTACAACAAGCCATGTTCTAGATATTTTCCCGTGCGTTGCCACAAGTTAGAATAAAATATTGTAATGGGTATATTGGTTACATCGTTGCAACACCTATGCACGCGAACATAATCGTAACGTAGTACCACGTGCTGGATAGTCGTAATTTTACAAGGTTCAAACTGATATTACAAATGCTAGCAGTAATGCTGCACCTACGAAGAGGGAATTATTAGGAAGTTTATGTAAGAAGTTTCGTTACTTTAGGTGGATGCAACATTATCATACAAACTAAAATCCATTGCCCCTAACAAGTCACTAATCGCCAAATAAACTTGCGTGTCTCTCGTCACTTGATCTTTCAAAAACAAATTCAGCTTCTGCAGAGCCTTTGTCATTCAGCTTTAGACACTTGCGGTGATCAGCACACCATTCATTGTTGCGCCAGAGAACGCCAAACCTCATTACCTTGAGCACACTTGCCTTCAGAAACAAGAACCTGGCCAATTTAATCTTGGATGTGGTGCCTCGATAGTCGATCAAATCAATTTCTGTAAGATGGAGATCAAGGCATTCGATGAGGTTGTTATATTGTAGCACATCTTTCACTTTCATGTCTTTTTTTATCTGCAAAAGAAGAGAACATATTAGAGCAGCTGGCTATATAAGATTGCCGTGTCATCAAGAGCTACCAATATCATTTGCTCATACAATAGGGTTGGCTGTAAGGCTAGTGATAATTTTCACTCTCTCTCTTTCTCTTTCCTCTCATTTACTCATTTTACGTCCGTCTTGATTTATAGGCCCCCTTCGTATTTAGTGTAAAATTTTGACCATAGATTTACCTAACAAAATGTCAATGCATGCCACAAAAAATTATACCATTGGAAATTATGTTCAAATACGAATCCAACGATATAATTTTTAGTGACATGCATTAACATTTTGTTAGTTAAATCTATGGTCAAAATTTGATACTCCAAAATATGAAGGGGACTAGTAAACCAGGACGGAGGTATTACTTGCTCCTAGGATAAAGTTACTTCCCACTATGACTAGCCTTGGCTACAACAACAAAACAACGATGCAGGTGATCACATGAGAAAAAATACTAAAAACATTTCTTTCAGTATAGTGCCTAGACGCAGTTTTGAACACTACATTTGTCATTGTAACTTGGGAAAAATTATGAAAAAATTGAGCTCCGTTGTGGTTCACATTTAATAGGAAAGGAGTTTCACCTCGATGAGTAGCTTCTCCGTGCACGGAAAGCATCTAAGGAATCCAACAACTTGATCCAAATTGGGGCCGATAGATTTTATTGCCAAAATCTTCACTGTGCGCACAAACTGGGTCAAGCTTGTGGGAATCATTTTCTGGATGACAGTCGAACATACATCAAGAAAAAAAATTAAAATGTGAATTTCAAGAAGAAGAACGAGAAGAAGAAGAGTGTTGTACCTGAACAGTTATGGATCCAATAACAAGTTCGAAGAATTTGGCAGACGAGTAGGCCAACGCTGTCAATTTCGGCGCGTCAATGACCCTGATTTTTGTTGGACCTTCTAGATCAGATACAAGCAATCTCTCAAGGAAAGGCGCATTCTCAATGACCATGTCGTGAAACAGCTTAGCTGATCTCTTCCCAAGTAATGTCCTGTTGAGGGGCCAGCAAGACACATAAATCCATCGGAGATTCGTCGAGGCGATGTGGAGGCTGATGTCTACTACACAACTTATTCTTGTAGACTCGTGTTGGGCCTCCAAGCCCAGAGTTTTGTAGGACAGTAGCAATTTTCCCTCAAGTGGATGACCTAAGGTTTATCAATCTGTGGGAGGCGTAGGTTGAAGATGGTATCTCTCAAACAACCCTGCAACCAAATACAAGAAATCTCTTGTGTCCCCAACACACCCAATACAATGGTAAATTGTATAGGTGCACTAGTTCGGCAAAGAGATGGTGATAAAAGTGTAGTATGGATAGTAGATATAGATTTTTGTAATCTGAAAATATAAAAACAGCAAGGTAGCAAATAAAAAAAGTGAGCACAAAACGGTATTGCAATGCTTAAAAACAAGGCCTAGGGTTCATACTTTCGCTAGTGCAATCTCTCAACAATGCTAATATAACTGGATCATATAATCATCCCTCAACGTGCGATAAAGAATCACTCCCAAGTTCCTATTAGCGGAGAACATAAGATAGAAATTGTTTGTAGGGTACGAAACCACCTCAAAGTTATCCTTTCCGATTGATCTATTGAGCTATTCCTATAAGTGTCACAAATAGCCCTAGAGTTCGTACTAAAATAACACCATATGATACACATCAACCAACTCTAATGTCACCTAGATACTCCATTGTCACCACAAGTATCCATGAGTTGATTATACGATATGCATCAAACAACTTCATAATCAAAATATTCAATCCACACAAAGAACTCCAAGGAGCACCCCAAAGTTTCTATCGGAGAAAAGATAATGAAAATGTGCATCAACCCCTATGCATAGATCACCCCAATGTCACCTCGGGAATCCGTGAGTTGAGTGCCAAAACATATATCAAGTGAATCAATATAATACCCCATTGTCACCACGGGTATTCATATGCAAGACATACATCAAGTGTTCTCAAATCTGAAATATTCAATCCAACAATAACGAAACCTCAAAGGGAAAAGATTCGATTCATCACAACAAGGATAGAGAGTGACGAAACACCATATGATCCAACTATATTAACAAAGCTCGCGATACATCAAGATTGTGCCAAATCAAGAACAAGAGAGAGAGAGAGATAAAACACATAGCTACTGGTACAAACTCTCACCCCCAAGGGTGAACTATTCCCTCCTCGTCATGGAGACCGTTGGGATGATGAAGATGGCATCCGGTGATGATTCCCCCCTCCGGCAGGGTGCCAGAAAAGGGCTGTAGATTATATCGTAGAGGTACAGAGGCTTGCGGCGGCGTAAAAACTCATCTAGGTTTTGCTGCATTTGGACTTCATTTGATATAGGTTTTGCTGTAGATTATATGGCTTTTTAGGATTTTTTGGCATTGGAATCACGCGAAGAAGGGCCACAGGGGGGCACGAGGCACCAGGGCGCGCCCTGGTAGCTCGTGGAGCCCCTGTGGGTCTTCTGGCCTCCTCCCGAAGCTTCTAGTGTCTCTTATGTTCCAGAAAAAATCGCACAAAAAGTTTTGCTGCATTTGGACTTCATTTGATATAGATTTTTTGGAAAACCAAAAACAAGCAGAAAACAGCAACTGGCGTTGGGCACTAGGTCAATATGCTAGTCCATGAAAATCATATAAAAGCCATATAAAAGTGCACCAAAATCATACAAAACTATAATAAACATGGCATGAATACTTCATAAATTATAGATACGTTGGAGACGTAACAGAGGCTAATGAACCCGTGGATCTGTTTCAGACAAAGGTACTTGAGCGCTGTACAACCGCGGAGCAGCCGCTCCATAGCCTCCTTTGAGATACCAATGTCGAAGAGGCTGAGCTGCTTGAGTCGAGGGAGAAGAAGAGCGGGCGCGACATCAATCTGGGAAAAATAGCAGGAGCTGAACCTGGCGCGGTGCAGCGTTTGCGCGAGGCAGAGCGCGGACAGCGGCAGAGAGCGGCATTGTCCACCTTCAAACCTGAGCTCCTCGAGCTGATCTAGGGCGGGGGATAAGAACCACTCATCGAACTTGGCTTGGACATTGCAGTTGGTACTGAACATGCGGATGTCAAGGCGTCTGGCTGGCCCAGGGTGCGATGCATGGATCTTGGAGACTGCGGCCATGCGTTTGCAATCCCCATCGCAGAGGCAACTATCGACGATGAGGTCGAGGGGGACGCTGCGCCAGAGGGGGCGCCACCGCCGGGAGAGAAGGGTGGTCCGACGCTAGATTTGGTGGGGAGGAGGGCGATGATGATGAGCAGCATGTCGTCGGGGAGGCTGCTGATGAAGTCCAGGCTCGCCGGATGCGGTTTTGGCTCGAGCCGCCTCCGCTTGTTGGCCGCCTCGTCCTCCATCTCAGCCGGCGGCGACGCCGGTGTACACGTGTGCTGGTGTGTATTGTGTGCTGGGTGTGCGCGAGTGCATCCTTGCGTGCATGCCGCGCAGTGGTGTATTTGATACGTTCATTTTGCATCATGTTTTACTACTATTATTTATAGTGTTTTTAATCAATATAACACTTTGTGGAGCAATTCTAATGCCTTTTCTCTCTTAATATGCAAGATTTACACAAGGAGGGAGATTGCTGGCAGCTGGAATTCTGGACCTGAAAAAGCTATGTCAGAGATACCTATTCTGCACATCTCCAAATGAGCTGAAATTTCACGGATATTTATTTCGGAATAAATAAAAAATACTGGAAGCAAGAAGTACCAGAGGGGGCCACCCAGGTGCCCACGAGGCACCAGGGCGCGCCACCACCCCCCCAGGCGCGCCCTGGTGGCTTGTGGGGCCCCTGGCCAGCCTCCGGTGCCCATTTTCTGGTATATAAGGCCATTTGCCCTAGAAAAAAATAAGGAGAAGACTTTTGGGATGGTGCACCGCCGTCTCGAGACGGAACTTGGGCATGAGCACTTTTGCTCTCCGGCGGAGCGATTCCGCCGGGGATACTTCCCTCCGGGAGGGGGAAATTGGAGCCATCGACATCACCAACGCTCCTCTCATCGTGGGAGGACCAATCTTCATCAACATCTTCAACATCACCATCTCATCTCAAACCCTAGTTCATCTCTTGTATTCAATCTTTGTCTCAAAACCTCAGATTGGTACCTGTGGGTTGCTAGTAGTGTTGATTACATCTTGTAGTTGATGCTAGTTGGTTTATTTGGTGGAAGATTATATGTTCAGATCCATTATGCTATTTAATACCCCTCTGATCTTGGACATGAAGATGATTTGTGAGTAGTTACTTTTGTTCTTGAGGACATGGGAGAAGTCTTGTCATAAGTAATCATGTGAATTTGGTATTCGTTCGATATTTTGATGATATGTATGTTGTTGATTCTCTTAGTGGTGTCATGTGAACGTTGACTACATGACACTTCACCATCTTTGGGCCTAAGGGAATGCATTGTGGAGTAGTAATTAGATGATGGGTTGCTAGAGTGACAGAAGCTTAAACCCTAGTTTATGCGTTATTCCGTAAGGGGCTGATTTGGATCCATATGTTTAATGCTATGTTTAGAGTTATCTTAATTCTTCTTTTGTAGTTGCGGATGCTTGCGAGAGGGGGTAATCATAAGTGGGAGGCTTGTTCAAGTAAGAACAGCACCCAAGCACCGGTCCACCCACATATCAAATTATCAAAGTAGCGAACGCGAATCAAACCAACATGATGAAAGTGACTAGATGAAATTCCCATGTGTCCTCGAGAACGCTTGCTTATTATAAGAGATCGTTCCATCTTGTCCTTTGCTACAAAAAGGATTGGGCCACCTTGCTGCACTCTTTGTTACTATTGCTACTTGTCACTTGTTACAAATTATCTTGCTAGCAAACTACTCGTTACCGACAATTTCAGTGCTTGCAGAAAATACCTTGCTGAAAACCGCTTGTCATTTCCTTCTGCTCCTCGTTGGGTTCGACACTCTTACTTATTGAAAAGACTACGATTGATCCCCTATACTTGTGGGTCATCAAGACTCTTTTTTGGCACCGTTTCCGGGGAGTGAAGCGCCTTTGGTGAGTGGAATTTGGTAAGGAAACATTTATATTACGTGCTGAAATTTACTGTCACTTGTCACTATGGAAAGTAATCCTTTGAGGGGTTTGTTTGGGGTATCTTCACCTCGACCGGAAGCACCAATAGTTGCCCCTCCACCTACTGCACCTACTGAAAATATTTATTATGAGATTCCTTCGGGTATGATAGAGAAACTGCTAGCTAATCCTTATGCAGGAGATGGAATGGTACATCCTGATATGCACTTGATCTATGTGGATGAAATTTGTGGATTGTTTAAGCTTGCAGGTTTATCCGGAGATGGAGTTAAGAAGAAAGTATTCCCTTTATCTTTGGAGAGAAAGGCATTGACATGGTATAGGCTATGTGATGATACTGATACATGGGACTGGAACCGTTTGAAACTGGAATTCCACCAGAAAATTTATCCTATGCATTTGGTTCATCGTGATCGGAATTATATATATAATTTTTGGCCTCGTGAAGGAGAAAGCATCGCTCAAGCTTGTGGGAGGCTTAAGTACATGATGTACACATGCCCCAACCATGAGCTCTCAAGAGAAATTATCGTACATAATTTTTATGCTTGGCTTTCTCATGATAATCAAACCATGCTCGATTCTTCTTTGACTGGCTCCTTTATGAAGAAAACTATTGAATTCAGATGGGATCTTCTGGAAAGAATTTAACGCAACTCTGAAGATTGGGAACTCGACAAAGGTAATGAGTCAGGTAAAATACTTGAGTTCGATTATGTTAAATCTTTTATGGATACCGATGCTTTTTGTAAGTTTAGCACTAAATATGGACTTGACTCTGAGATAGTAGCTTCCTTTTGTGAATCATTTGCTACTCATGTTGATCTCCCTAAGGAGAAGTGGTTTAAATATCATCCCCCTGTTAAAGAAAAGATTGAGGAACCCGTTAGTGTTAAAGAAGAAACAATTGTTTACCATGTTGATCCAGTTGTGCCTACTGCTTATATTGAGAAACCACCTTTTCATGTTAGGATTAAGGAACATGCTAAAGTTTCAACTGTGGTTAACAAAAGTAATATTAGAGCACCTAGACCCTCTGAACAAATTAAAGTTGAACCTAATGTTGCTATGGTTAAAGATCTCTTGGTTGATAATATAGATGGGCATGTTATTTACTTCTGTGATGAAGCAGCTAGAATTGCTAAACCAGATCCTAAAGATAAAAACAGACCTGTAGTAGGCATGCCTGTTGTCTCTGTTAAAATAGGAGATCATTGCTATCATGGCTTATGTGATTTGGGTGCTAGTGTGAGTGCTATTCCGTTTACCTTATATCAAGAAATTATGAATGATATTGCACCTATTGAAATAGAGCACATTGATGTTACTATTAAGCTTGCAAACAGAGATACCATTACACCACTTGGGATCGTTAGAGATGTTGAAGTCTTGTGTGGAAAAATAAAATACCCTACTGATTTTCTAGTCCTCGGTTCTCCACAAGATAATTTTTGTCCCATTATATTTGGTAGACCTTTCTTGAACACTGTTAATGCCAAGATTGATTGCGCTAAAGAAACTGTTAGTGTTAATTTTGGTGGTATGTCTCATGAGTTTAATTTCTCCAAGTTTCGTAGACAACCTCATGATAAAGAATTGCCTAGTAAAGATGAAATTATTAGTCTTGCTTCTATTGCCGTACCTCCTACTGATCTGTTAGAATAATATTTGCTAGACCATGAAAATGATATGCATATGAATGAAAGAAATGAAATAGATAGGATGTTCTTTGATCAACCACCTATCCTTAAACACAATTTGCATGTTGAAACTCTTGGAGGCCCTCCTCCACCTAAAGGTGACCCTGTATTTGAATTGAAGCAATTGCCTGATACATTGAAATATGCTTATCTAGATGAAAAGAAGATATATCTTGTTATTATTAGTGCTAACCTTTCAGAGCATGAAGAAAAGAGATTATTGAAAACTCTGAGGAAGCACCGCGCTACTATTGGATATACTCTTGATGATCTTAAGGGCATTAGTCCCACTCTATGTCAGCACAAAATTAATATGGAGCCTGATCCTAAACCGGTTGTCGACCACCAACGACGATTAAATCCCAAAATGAAAGAGGTGGTAAGAACCGAAATATTAAAACTTCTGGAAGCAGGTATAATCTATCCCATAGCTGATAGTAGATGGGTAAGTCCCGTTCATTGTGTCCCTAAGAAAGGAGGTATTACCGTTGTTCCTAATGATAAAAATGAACTCATTCCACAAAGAATTGTAACTGGTTATAGGATGGTTATTGATTTTAGAAAATTAAACAAAGCTACTAGAAAAGATCATTATCCCTTACCTTTTATTGATCAAATGTTAGAAAGATTGTCTAAGCATACACACTTTTGTTTCTTAGATGGATATTCTGGTTTTTCTCAAATACCCGTATCACAATCCGACCAAGAGAAAACCACCTTTACTTGTCCTTTAGGAACTTATGCTTATAGATGTATGCCTTTTGGTTTATGCAATGCACCTGCTACCTTTCAAAGATGCATGACTGCTATATTCTCTGACTTTTGTGAAAAGATTGTTGAGGTTTTCATGGATGATTTCTCCGTTAACGGAACTTCTTTTGATGATTGCTTAAGCAACCTTGATCGAGTTTTGCAGAGATGTGAAGAAACTAATCTTGTCTTGAATTGGGAGAAGTGCCACTTTATGGTGAATGAAGGTATTGTCTTGGGGCATAAAATTTCTGAGAGAGGTATTGAAGTTGATAAAGCTAAGGTTGATGCTATTGAGAAAATGCCATGTCCTAAAGATATTAAAGGTATAAGAAGTTTCCTGGGTCATGCTGGTTTCTATAGGAGGTTTATTAAAGACTTCTCTAAAATTTCTAGGCCTCTTACCAATCTTTTGCAAAAAGATGTTCCATTTGTTTTTGATGATGATTGTCTAGAAGCCTTTGAAACACTTAAGAAAGCCTTAACCACTGCACCTATTGTTCAACCACCTGATTGGAACTTGCCTTTTGAAATTATGTGTGATGCTAGTCATTATGCTGTTGGTGCTGTTCTAGGACAGAGAGTTGATAAGAAATTAAATGTTATCCATTATGCTAGTAAAACTCTAGACAGTGCCCAAAGAAATTATGCTACTACTGAGAAAGAATTTCTAGCAGTTGTGTTTGCATGTGATAAATTCAGTTCTTACATAGTTGATTCCAAAGTAACTGTTCACACCGACCATGCTGCTATTAAATATCTTATGGAAAAGAAAGATGCTAAACCTAGACTCATTAGGTGGGTTCTATTGCTACAAGAATTTGACTTGCATATTATTGATAGAAAGGGAGCTGAGAATCCCGTAGCAAATAATTTGTCTAGAATGGAAAATGTTCTTGATGACCCACTACCAATTAATGATGATTTTCGTGATGAACAATTTGCTGTCATAAATGCTTCTCGTAATACTCCTTGGTATGCAGACTATGCTAATTATATTGTTGCTAAATTTATACCACCTAGTTTCACATACCAACAAAAGAAAAAGTTCTTCTATGATTTAAGACATTACTTTTGGGATGACCCACATCTTTATAAAGAAGGAGTAGATCGTATTATTAGATGTTGTATACCTGAGCATGAATAGGAACAAATCCTACGGAGGACACCATGCGGGAGACAGAACTGCACATAAGGTATTACAATCTGGTTTTTATTGGCCTACTCCTTTCAAGGATGCTCGTAAGTTTGTCTTATCTTGTGAAAAATGTCAAAGAATTGGTAATGTTGGTAGACGTCAGGAAATGCCTATGAATTATTCACTTGCTATTGAACCATTTGATGTTTGGGGATTTGATTATATGGGACCTTTTCCTAAATCCAATGGGTATACTCATATTTTAGTTGCTGTTGATTACGTTACTAAGTGGGTAGAAGTTATTCCAACTAGTAGTGATGATCATAACACTTCTATTAAAATGCTTAAAGAAGTTATTTTCCCAAGGTTTGGAGTCCCTAGATATTTAATGACTGATGGTGGTTCACATTTTATTCATGGTGCATTCCGTAAACTGCTTGCTAAATATGATGTCAACCATAGAATTGCATCTCCCTATAACCCTCAATCTAGTGGTCAAGTAGAATTGAGCAATAGAGAAATACAATTAATTTTGTAAAAAACCATCAATAGATCTGAAAGAATTGGTCTAAGAAACTTGACGATGCATTATGGGCTTATAGAACTGCTTATAAAAATCCTATGGGTATGTCTCCTTATAAAATGGTTTATGGAAAAGCATGTCATTTACCTCTTGAGTTAGAACATAAAGCATATTGGGCAATTAAAGAATTCAATTATGATTTTAAACTTGCCGGTGAAAAGAGGTTATTTGATATTAGCTCATTAGATGAATGGAGAACCCAAGCTTATGAAAATGCCAAATTGTTTAAAGAAAAAGTTAAAAGATGGCATGATAGAAGAATTCAAAAATGGGAATTCAAAGTGGGTGAGCAAGTTCTATTGTACAACTCTCGTTTAAGATTCTTTGCAGGAAAGCTTCTCTCTAAATGGGAAGGACCGTATATCATCGAAGAAGTTTATCGCTCCGGAGCCATCAAAATAAACAACTCCAAAGGAACTAATCCGAGAGTGGTGAATGGGCAAAGAATTAAGCATTATATTTCAGGTACTCCCATTAATGTTGAAACTAATATTATAGAAACAATTACACCGGAGGAGTACATGAGAGATAACTTCCAGAACACTCCAGAACCCTGAAAAGGAAGAGGTATGTGATACGGTAAGTAAACCGACTCCAAAAATTCCATAAAAATACTTTCTGTCAGTTTTGGAATATTACAAAAAATACAAAAATAAGAAACAGCCGAGGGGACCCACCAGGTGCCCATGAGGCACCAGGGCGCGCCACCCCCCCTGGCGCGCCCTGGTGGCTCGTGGGCCCCTCGTGAGCCTTCTCGACTCCGTTTTCTCCTGGATTACTTGTTTTGCAAGATAAAAATTCTTTATATATACTCCCAGACGTTTTGACCACCGTATCGCAGAAATCTCCTCTGTTCTTGTTTCGTGCTATTTTTCTGACAGATCTAGATTGCTATGGCTCCACCAACGTTTTCCAAGGACAAGTTCTACGAGAAGGCCATCAATCCCTACTTACCGGAGGTGATGAAACACCCTCAAGCCATTGAGATGCGTGAGGGGGTGCTTCACATCCGGGATGTTCAAGGACCCAAAAAGACCGGGAGCATGGAGTCCAGGCTTGAAGCGGTGGAGCAGGAGATCTTCAAGTGCCAAGGGATGGTGGAACGTGGACTCAGCGCCAACCACTCCATGATCACGGAATTCACCCGTGATCACAAGGTGAATGGCCAATCTATGGGGGACATCATCTTCAAGCTCAATGAACGAATCGACTATCTCCAAGGCCAAATCTATGATCTTCAAAACCAAAATTATGAGTATGAGGCAAGATTCAAAGGTATGAGTTTAGCTTCAAGTTTCAGGACTCCAGAGACTCTTTCATCTTTTTATGATGGGGAACCTATGCCATGGAAGCCGGAGGACAAGCTCGCCACTTCACCACCACCACCATCACCGAAGAAGGAAACTTGAGTACATGGGTATGGGCACTCCCCTTGGCTTGTGCCAAGCTTGGGGGAGGTGCCCCGGTATCGTATCACCATCACTTTTATTATCTTTACCTATTTTTAGTTTGATCCTTAGTGATTTCGTGATCTAGTTGAATAAAAGTTTAGTATGATCTATTTTCGAGTGCTAGTTTCGTGATCTATCTATCTGTGTAATTGAGTTGAGAGTTATATAATAAAGAGTAGTTTGAGTTTTTGCTTCTTTACTTTTATGTTTCAATCCTAGCAATGAAAATAATGAAAAAGATCATATGCCAATCTTATGGAAAGTAATGACATTACATAAAGAAAAGTATAAGTGGTAAAATTTATTGGAAGTTAACAAACATAGCATTGGTCAATGGTGCAATTCATGAAAGAATTAATAAGGGAAGAGAAGATTCACATGCAAATATACTATCTTGGACATCTTTTATGATTGTGAGCCCCCATTAAGTATTTTATGTCAAATTGTTGACGTTGGACAAGGAAGACAACGTAATGAATTATGTTTGCTTATATTCACATAGAAGTTATATTGTCATAGATCCTTCAACATGTGGTGCTTGCTCAATATCTTTGCTAGCCAAAAATCCGCACCAAGTAGAGATACTACTTGTGCATCAAAAACACTTAAACCTAGTTTCATGTCATGAGAGTCCACTATATCTACATATGGATTGAATAAGATCCTTCAAGTAAGTTGTCATCGGTGCAAAAAAGCAATAAAAATTGCCTCTAAATGTGTATGAACTTTTATTGTAAGGGAAAATAAGCTTTGTACGAACTTGTGATGGCAAAGAAATAAAAGCGACAGGCTGCATAATAAAGGTTGCTATCACAAGGCGCAATATAAAGTGACATTCCTTTGCATTAAGAGCTTGTGCATCCAACAACAAAAAGCGCATGACAACCTCTGCTTCCCTCTGCGAAGGGCCTATCTTTTACTTTTATGTATTTACTTTTTATGCAAGAGTCAATAGTGTTCTCCTCTATTCCTTTTTATTTTTCTCTTTTGCAAGCATCATGTGGTGGGGAAATATCTAGGCATATATATCCAGTTGGATATGAGTGATCATGAGTTATTATTGTTGACATCACCCTTGAGGTGAATAAGTTGGGAGGCAAAATTATAAGCCCCTATCTTTCTATGTGTCTGGCTGAAACTTTTTGCTCCATATATATGTTGTGAGTGTTAGCAATCATAGAAGACTATATGATGGTTGAGTATGTGGACTTGCTAAAAAGCTCCTACATGAGACCCTTCCTGAAAATATGATGAATTGCAATTGCATTGTTGACTGAGAACATAGTTTGTTTGTTTTCAAGAAAGTTTATGCCTTATACTTCATTGTTGTGATGAATTGTTACTTGATCATGAGAAGTTTTATGATAATGAATATTGCTGTTATAATAATGATCATGATGCTACTATGTCCATATTTTGTTTTTATCGACACCTCTCTCTCTAAACATGTGGACATGATTATCGATATCGGCTTTCACTTGAGGACAAGCGAGGTCTAAGCTTGGGGGAGTTGATACGTCCATTTTACATCATGTTTTACTACTGTTATTTATAGTGTTTTTAATCAATATAACACTTTGTGGAGCAATTCTAATGCCTTTTCTCTCTTAATATGCAAGATTTACACGAGGGAGATTGCCGGCAGCTAGAATTCTGGACCTGAAAAAGCTATGTCAGAGATACCTATTCTGCACATCTCCAAATGAGCTGAAATTTCACGAAGATTTATTTTGGAATAAATAAAAAATACTGGAAGCAAGAAGTACCAGAGGGGGCCACCCAGGTGCCCACGAGGCACCAGGGCGCGCCACCCCCCCCCCAGCGCGCCCTGGTGGCTTGTGGGGCCCCTGGCCAGCCTCCGGTGCCCATTTTCTAGTATATTAGGCCATTTGCCCTAGAAAAATGAGGAGAATACTTTTGGGATGGTGTGCCGCCGTCTCGAGGCGAAACTTGGGCAGGAGCACTTTTGCTCTCCGGCGGAGCGATTCTGCCGGGGATACTTCCCTCCGGGAGGGGGAAATCGGAGCCATCGACATCACCAACGCTCCTCTCATCGTGGGAGGACCAATCTTCATCAACATATTCAATAGCACCATCTCATCTCAAACCCTAGTTCATCTCTTGTATTCAATCTTTGTCTCAAAACCTCAGATTGGTACCTGTGGGTTGCTAGTAGTGTTGATTACATCTTGTAGTTGATGCTAGCTGGTTTATTTGGTGCAAGATTATATGTTCAGATCTATTATTCTATTTAATACCCCTCTGATCTTGGACATGAAGATGATTTGTGAGTAGTTACTTTTGTTCTTGAGGACATGGGAGAAGTCTTGTCATAAGTAATCATGTGAATTTGGTATTCGTTCGATATTTTGATGATATGTATGTTGTTGGTTCTCTTAGTGGTGTCATGTGAACGTCGACTACATGACACTTCACCATCT
This sequence comes from Elymus sibiricus, assembly GCA_039707655.1. NCBI lineage: Eukaryota > Viridiplantae > Streptophyta > Magnoliopsida > Poales > Poaceae > Elymus > Elymus sibiricus. The sequence goes on along the minus strand of CM077676.1, from coordinate 190,461,812 downwards.
TTGGGCCTAAGGGAATGCATTGTGGAGTATTAATTAGATGATGGGTTGCTAGAGTGACAGAAGCTTAAACCCTAGTTTATGCGCTATTCCGTAAGGGGCTGATTTGGATCCATATGTTTAATGCTATGGTTAGAGTTATCTTAATTCTTCTTTTGTAGTTGCGGATGCTTGCGAGAGGGGCTAATCATAAGTGGGAGGCTTGTTCAAGTAAGAACAGCACCCAAGCACCGGTCCACCCACATATCAAATTATCAAAGTAGCGAACGCGAATCAAACCAACATGATGAAAGTGACAAGATGAAATTCCCATGTGTCCTTGAGAACGCTTGCTTATTATAAGAGATCGTTCCGGCTTGTCCTTTGCTACAAAAAGGATTGGGCCACCTTGCTGCACTCTTTGTTACTATTGCTACTTGTCACTTGTTACAAATTATCTTGCTATCAAACTACTCGTTACTGATAATTTCAGTGCTTGCAGAAAATACCTTGCTGAAAACCGCTTGTCATTTCCTTCTGCTCCTCGTTGGGTTCGATACTCTTACTTATCGAAAGGACTACGATTGATCCCCTATACTTGTGGGTCATCATATGTGCGTTGTCGTAGTTTGTGTCCGTGGTGGCGTCTAAGAAGGTGTTAATCTAGTACTCCCTCCATTTCTTTTTAGTCTGCATATAAAACTTGGTCAAAGTCTAACTATGCAAAGTTGGACTAACTTTATATCAAAACATATCAACATTTACAATACTAAAGCTATATGCTATGAAAATTAATTTCAAGATGCATCTAAATATATTGATTTCATACTATGAATGTTGATATTCTCCTATAATGTTAGTCAAAGTTTACAAAGTTTGACTTTGACCAAATTTTATATGCAGACTAAAAAGAAACAGAGGGAGCTGTCAGAAGTGGGGCTCCGGGGACCCAAAGGTTCAAACACTGGGGTGCACTTGTTTCTACCTCTTCGTCCCCAACCATGGCTAAGCTACGGCGAAGCTACGGCGGGAGCGCGCTAGCGAGGAGCGGGCCGTGGACTCAGTGGTTTACCCAGGTTCAGGCCACCTTGCGGTGTAAAACCCTACTCCTGCTTTGTTTTGATTGCAGTGAGCAAGAGAGTGTTCTCGCGTACAAGGTAGGAGAAGGAGTCGACTGAGTTCTTCCTATCTCCCACGATGGCAGCACTGTCCCTTTTATCTCTGCCTTGGTCCTCTTCCCCCTCAAAACTTAAGCGGGAAGGGTTGCCACACTTGGCGGGTTTTGAAAGGGGACAGGCGCTCAGGCTATCCTGACTAAAGGCGGTCTTCGCCTACAAAAGCATGATCCGTGACGCGCTGGTGGGCTCGGTGATGACCTCCGCCCTGCGCGCCTGCCGTCTTGGTCTTCTTTCGCCGATCGGGGAACCTTTGGGGTTGCTTTGGGAAGTGGACTGCTGGCCTTGCTCCCTTAGCACAAAGGGGAAACCCTCTTCATCCGCGCCTGCTGGCACGGCCTCTGTCGTCGCTCGTCGCCACGCGCGTCACCCACGTGACGGGCACGAGACCGCGCTGCCGGGCCGAACAGCCTTCGTCTTGAGCGCCTTCGGGAGGAAGCCTCGGGAGGCCACCTCGGGAGGCCGCCTCGCGAGGCTGCTGGTGAAGATGCTGAGTCTTGTCCGCCGCTCCCTGAGGAGGGGTCCTCAGGAGGCTAAGGCCTCATGAGGGGTCTTGGTGAGATTCTTGATGAAGACGGCCTGCTGGGCCCACGCCAGGCGTTGCGCCCTGGGCCAAAGGTAGATGGGCCTGGATACCCTGGGTTCCATGGGCCCGACAGTAGCCCCCGGGCCCGCTGCGCGCACATTCCCGCCTATTAGGGGGGGGGGAAACGGCGCGGGCCCTAACCGCCTATGGGCCAGGCGCGACGCGTGGCGCACAATGTGACGGGGAACGCCCCCACTTCTCCCACGACGCCTCGGTAGCCGCCTGCGCTGACATAAAGCCTGCCGCGGGCGACGCGAGACCATCATTCCCTTCCTTCGCGCTCTCCGTTTCCCAGAGCTTTCCTCCCCACGCGCAGCTCCTCGCGACCCCATCTCCGAGCTCCGCCTCTCCTTCTTCCTCCATCTGAGCCTCCGCCACACAGATGGCGCCCGCCGGCAAGAGGGAAAGGCGGCGGCCCCGTCCCCAAGCGCGCCCGCCATCGGGGCGGCACTGCAGCGCTCCTCCATCGTCGATGGGGAGGGCTTGGACAAGGTGCTTCCACTGGTGGCCGGCGATCAGAACGAGAATCAGGCGACCCAGATCTGGCCGGGGACCCGCGCGCGGCGCGACCTGGGGGCGACGGCCTACCCCTTCTTCCTCCACATCGTTTATGCCGGGTTGGTGCCGTCATTCTCGGACTTTTTCTACGCCATTCTCTCCCATTATCAGATTCATGCCCTCCACCTTCAACCCAACTCCATCCTCCTCCTGGCCATGTTTGCCTTTTACCGCGAGGCTTTCGTGGGCGTGATGCCTTCGGTGGCGCTCTTCCGCCATTTCTTCTGCCTGCGGCTGACTGTGGCAGACCAGTGCTCCGGATGTGCGTCGTTCCTCGCCGTCAAAGGGATGGAGAATAGCATCATCAACTTGAGGGTTGCAAAGAAGGTGGAGGGCTATCGGCAACGCTGGGTCTACATGGACGTGCGCCAGACCAGCCGGCTCCGGGTGGGGGCACGAGAAGCTCGCTGACCCGAGGATGGAGCCTGTCTTGGAGCGGATGGCCGCGCACTGGTCCGCGAAGCTATCGGGGGCGACTGTCATCAGGGAATAGCTGCGGCGGCGCATCGCGCCACTTCAGCGGCACTCACGCCCCATGTGGGAGTACACTGGCACGGGCGACGCCATGAGGCTGAACCCAGGCGGCCTGAAGCCAGAAGTGCTGGACGGGGCCCTGGCGACTCTGCTTAGTATCCCTGCCGTGGACCTGCCCGAGGGGGCACTCCCGTTGTTCCGCTACAAGGAGAAGGCGGAGCTCGTCGAGGAGATGCTGTCGGGCCCGTGGAACCCAGGGTATCCAGGCCCGTTTGCCTTTGGCCCAGGGCGCAACGCCTGGCGTGGGCCCAGCGGGCCGTCTTCACCGAACTCTCACCAAGACCCCTCATGAGGCCCTCCTGGCCTCCTGAGGCCCCCTCCTCAGGGAGTAGCAAGCAACGCTCAACACCAGTGTCAACGGCCTCGCGAGGTCCTCTCACGAGGCGGCTTCCCGAGTGGCCTCGCGAGGCGGCTTTCCGAGGTGGCCTCCCGAGGCCCCCTCCTGCAGGCGCTCGAGGCGAAGGTTGTTCGCCTTGCCGCGCGGCCTAGAGCCGTCACGTGGGTGACGCGCGCGGCGACGAGCGGCAGCAGAGGCCGCGCCAGCAGGCGCGGATGAAGATGGTTTCCTCTTTCGTGTTAAGGGAGCAGGGCCAGCTATCTACTCTCCAAAGCAACCCCAAAGGTTGCCCGATCGGCGAAGGAAGACCAAGACGACGGGCGCGTAGGGCGGAGGTCATCACCGAGCCCACCAGTGTGTCATGGATCATACTTTGGCAGGCGAAGACCACCTTTAGTCAGGATAGCCTGAGCGCCTATCCCCTTTCGAAATCGCCAAGTGTGGCAACCCTTCCCGCCTAAGTTTCCAGGGGGAAGAGGACCATGGTTGATATAAGGGGCAGAGCAGCCGTTAGAGAAGCGCGGAAGAAGTAGGAGAGAAAGAGGAGGAGAGACCCAATCGATTCCTTCATCTCCGACCTTGTACCTTGTACGCAAGAACTCTCTTGCCCTTGCAATCCCAACCACAAGCAGGAGTAGGGTCTTACACCGCAAGGTGGCCTGAACCTGGGTAAACCGCCGAGTCCTCGTTCCGTCCCTCGCTAGCGCGCCCTCGCCATCGCCTCGCCGTCGCTTAACCGTGGTAGGAGGTGAAGTAGGTAGAACAAGCTCACCCCAGTGTTCGAACCTTTGGGTCCCCGGAGCCCGACTTCCGACATTTGGCGCGCCAGGTAGGGGTGCGCTACTGTTCTTCTGCTCCGCCCTCAGCTCCGCCAACCCCATGGCCAACGCACGTCGCGAGCGCGCCGAGCGCAGGGCTGGCCGCGTGGCTCAGACGGAGCCGGTGCCTTGCGGCAATCGCCGCCGTCCCGAAGCCGAAGCCGCCGCCACCGACCCCGCTGCCCGCGAGCAGCAGGACTCCTCCCTGCACCCCTCCGTGCGAGCAAACGGCCTCACCGCCACAGCCTCCTCCCTCGCCCACCGTGGGCCGCCGAACCCGCAGGCAGCGCTGCTCATGGCACGTGAGCTGCTCCGCTACAGTTTGGCTGACGCCGCCTACGACGCCTGGCTCGGTCGCATCGCCGAGCTCGTCAACGTCGCCGGGGATGCTCCGACAGCTTCTCACTCGCTCCGCCTGCCGCCGTCTCGGGCTGGGGACCTGGCGCACGGCGCTCCTCCGCCGCCTCCTCTGCGCGACGAGCGCGCCGGGCCCCAGCGCAGCGCGTGGGCTCGTGAGCCATCCCGTGGCGCATCCTCACCAGACCGGGATGAGGCCAGCTACCAGATCATCCGCCGCGCACCCCCCGACGGGCGGGTGCTCCTCAAGCGGCAGCGCCAGCGCCAGGACCAGGCTGTTCAGGACGTCGCAGCGGCCGGGCATCAAAACCGCGCCGCCCTCGCTGGCGGCGTCCCCTCGAGTGGCGTGGGGTGCCGTGCCTTCACTCACGAGCTGGGTCGCGTGGTCTGGATCACGAAGTTCAAACCTGAGCTGCCTCCGCGCTACGACGGCACCCCCAACCCCACGGAGTTCCTCCAGCTCTACGCGTTAAGCGTCGAGGTGGCGAACGGCGACGACAAGGTCATGGCGAACTGGTTCCCCATGGCCCTCAAGGAAGGCTCACGCTCCTGGCTCATGAACCTCCCCGAGGCCTCCATTTCGTTGTGGGCCGAGCTCTGCAGCTAGTTCATTGCCAACTTCAAGGGCACACAGGACCGCTCCCTCACCATCAATGACCTGCGGCGTGTTCGACAGCGCCCAGACGAGACCCTCCGCAAGTACATCCAGCGCTTCAGTTAGGTGCGCAACAAGATCCCGCACGCTTCCGACACGGCCGTCATCTCCGCGTTTTCCACCGGCGTCACGGACATCAAGATGCGCGAGAAGCTCGCCATCAACGGTGAGCTCGACTTCATGCTCGAGCTGCTCGACCTCGCCGACAAGTGCGCCAAGGCTGAAGAAGGCCGCCTCTTCGTCCACAACGACCCCGACGCGGCGCTCGACGGCGCCAAGGGCAAGGGCAAGGACGTCAAGCGCAAGGGCCCTGCCGTACTCGCGGCGGAGCCCGAGCAGAGGCGCGGCCGCGACCGCGATGAGCCCAGGAAGGACAACCGGCCGCTCTGTGTTTTTCACAACGTCCGCTCCCACAACACCGAAGACTGTCAGGAGCTCAAGCTGCTCCGCGACGAGCGCCAGAGCCGCCGGGACGACCGCAATGGCCGCGGCGGCAGCCGCTGGGACAGCCGCAACAATAATGGCAGCTACCGCCAGGGCTTGCGCGATCAGCCTCGCGAGGCCGCCTGGCGCGATCAGCCTCGTGAGGCGAATCCTCAGGCCAATGCCACTCTCCCGCCGCTGCCACCGCCACCCCGAAGGAACGACGTCAACCAGCCTGACGAGGGCGCTGGGGGCTACCAGGAGCCTCGCGTGGTCGCCTGCATCTTCGGCGGGTTCCAAGCCCCCACGTCCATCCGCCACTTCAAGCAACTCTCTCACGAGGTGTATGCCGCCCTCCCGAGGCCAGAGGCTTAGCGGCCCCTCAAGTGGTCGCAGTACGCCATCACCTTCGACTCCAAGGACCACCCCAAGTCCACGGCCTCCGCAGGCGCGCTCCCCATGCTGTGCACTCCCACCATCAGCAACGTCGCGGTCACCAAGACCCTCATCGACGGGGGTGCCGGCCTCAACGTGCTCTCCGTCGAGACCTTTGAGATGCTCCAGGTGCCCTACGACCAGCTAATGCCGACCAGGCCCTTTTCCGGAGTGACCGATGGCTCCACCATTCCGCTGGGACAAGTGCGCCTCCCCGTCACCTTCGGCACCTGCAAGAACTACCACACCGAGCTCATCGACTTTGACGTGGCACACATCGGCCTACCTTATAACGCTATCTTGGGCTACCCAGCTCTCACCAAGTTCATGGCGGCCACCCATCATGCATACAACGTCCTCAAAATGCCCGGCTGCAGCGGCATCGTCACCGTCGCCTGCGACGAGAAGGACGCGGCCAGCACCCTCAAGCGCGCCTACAAGGCTACCGCTGTCGCGCACCCGGCCGACGAGGACGTGGCCGAGCCTTCTGAGGCCGCGCCCGCGAAGAAGAAGCAGCTGTTCTCTCAGGACCGCGCCGAGAAGAAGAAGGTGTCGGTGGACGGCAGCGGCTCCGGCCCTGCCTTCACCATCGGCACAGGCCTCCCTCCTGCATAGGAAAGCGCACTTGTCACCTTCCTTCGGGCAAACTCGGATGTCTTCGCCTGGAAAGCATCTGACTTGTCCGGTGTGCCGAGGAAGGTGATCGAGCACCACTTAGCAGTGTGCCCCAATGCACGCCCGGTCAAGCTGAAAGCACGGCGCCAGGCGCCAGAGAAGCAAGAGTTCATCGTCAATGAAGTTTAGAAGCTCCAAGAAGCCGGAGTCGTTCGTGAGGTGCGCCATCCCGAATGGCTCGCCAACCCAGTCGTCGTCCCCAAGAAGGGCGGCAAGGAGCGCATGTGCGTCGACTTCACCCGCCTCAACAAGTTATGCCCTCAAGATCCGTTCCCACTACCCCGCATCGATCAGATCATGGATTCCACTTCCGGGTGCGATTTGCTATGCTTCCTGGATGCCTTCTCAGGCTATCATCAGATCAAGATGGCGGCCGAAGACGTGGAGAAGACGGCCTTTATCACCCCCTGCGGCGTATTTTGTTACGTCTGCATGCCCTTCGGTTTAAGGAGCGCGGGCGCCACCTTCCAGCGGCTAATGCGCATCACTCTGGGGCCTCAGATGGGGAGGAACGCAGAGGCCTACGTCGACGATATCGTGGTCAAGTCTCGCGAGTCCGGATCCCTCATCGCGGACCTCCAGGAAACATTTGCCAACCTGCGCAAGGTCAACCTCAAGCTCAACCCGGAGAAGTGCGTCTTCGGGGTCCCCTCCGGCAAGCTCCTCAGCTTTCTAGTCTCGCACCGCGGCATCGAGGTCAACCCAGAGAAGATCAAGGCCATCGAGAAAATGCGTCCTCCCCGGACCCTCAAGGAAATGCAGCGCCTGGCAGGGTGTATGGCCTCCCTAGGGCGTTTCATCTCCAAATTTGGCGAGCGAGCCCTGCCCTTCTTCAAGCTCCTGAGGAGGTCCGGCTCCTTCAAGTGGACTCCTGAGGCAGACGCCGCCTTTGAAGCCCTCAAGAGGTACCTCACGAGCCCGCCCATCATGGTCGCGCCGCGCTCCCGCGAGCCTTTGCTCCTGTACTTGGCGGCCACTCCCCAGACGGCCAGCGCGGCGTTGGTGGCGGTGCGGGAGGAGCGCGACTGTGCCAAGGAGAAACCCTTGGCGCCCCTTCAGGCTCACGAGCCCGCTGAGCCTCGCGAGCCCCCGGGGCCTCGCGAGCCTCCTGGGCCTCGTGAGGCCGCCGTCCCCTGCGAGCCTTCCGAGCCTCGCGAGCCTCCTGAGCCTCGTGAGGTTCCAGAGCCTTCCGAGCCTCGCAAGGCATCTGATGAGCAAGCTGTCGCAACTACTACGCGCCTCGTCGAGCACCCCGTGTACTTCGTCAGCACCGTGCTAAGGGATGCGCGAGCGCTACCCCATGCAGCAGAAGCTCCTCCTCGCGCTCCTCGTCGCCTCCAGGAAGCTGCGCCACTACTTTTAGGGTCATCCCATCAAGGTCATTTCCTCCTACCCCTTGGAGCAAGTTCTGCGCCTCCCGAACGCTGTCGGCTGCGTCGCCGAGTGGAACATCGAGCTGCAAGCCTTCCAGCTGGAGTTCTCCACCACCAGAGTCATCAAAGACGCGGCTCTGGCCGACTTCGTGGCAGAATGGACGGACAAGTACGAGGACGAGCCTCGCGAGGCCCAGTCCCTCCTGCCAGGGGATGAGGCGCCTGGCGGATGGACCATGCACTTCGACGGCGCCTTCTCCCGACAGGGCGCGGGGGCTGGGGTTATGCTCACCTCGCCAACAGGAGACATGCTCTACTACGCTGTACAGCTCTGCTTCAAGCACACCGACAAGGTCTCCAACAACATCGCAGAGTATGAGGGCCTCATCGCCGGCCTCAAGGCCGCATCCGCCCTAGGCATCAAGCGTCTGACTATCAAGGGTGATTCGCAACTCCTCGTCAACTTCACCAACAAAAGCTACAAGCCCAAGGACAAGCACATGGCCGCCTACCTAGAAGAGGTACGTAAACTTGAGAAGCGCTTTCTTGGCCTGGAGCTGCAGCACGTCCCCCGCGGCGGCAACAAAGAGGCCGACGACATTGCCAAACAGGCATCGCGCCGCGAGCCCCAGAGCCCAGGCGTCTTCGAGGAAAGGCTCCTCAAGACATCTGCCGCACCCCCGGCCGCGAGCACGGCGCTCCTTCGCGAGGAACTTCCGCCCGCACCACCCACGGGTGTACCAGACTGTGGCCCGACCTCAGGAGCTCGCCTGCTGCTGGCGCTCGAACCTCAGGTGGATAGCTGGGCCGCGGAGCTCAAGGCTTATTTGCTCCACGGCACCCTCCCAAAGAAAGACTCTGAAGCAGAGCGCGTGGCTCGGTAGGCCACCGCCTACTGCCTGCAGGATGGCGAGCTGTACCGTAAGCGCCCCAATGGCGTCTCGCTACGGTGCATCTCTGAAGAGCAAGGGCGCGAATTGCTCGCTAATATCCACGGAGGAGACTGCGGTCACCACTCCTCGTCACACACCCTCGTCGGCAAGGTGTTCCGCAGCGGCTTCTACTGGCCCACTGCGCTGCGCGACTCTACCGCGCTGGTCCAAGCCTGCGAGGCCTGCGAGTTACACGCCAAGCAGATCCACCAGCCGGCGCAGGGCCTCCAGACGATTCCCCTCTCATGGTCTTTCGTGGTCTGGGGGCTGGATATCCTAGGGCCCTTCCCACGCGCGGCTGGCGGTTACCGCTATCTCTACGTCGCCATCGACAAGTTCACCAAGTGGGCAGAGGTCGAGCCGGTGCGCACCATTCCGGCCGGCTCCACTGTCAAGTTCATCAAGGGCCTCGTGAGCCGTTTCGGAGTTCCCAACCGCATCATCACCGACAACGGTTCCCAGTTCACAAGCGGCCTCTTCAAGTCCTACTGCACCAGCCTCGGCACACAGATCTGCTATGCCTCGGTGGCGCACCCGCGAAGCAATGGCCAGGCTGAGCGCGCCAACGCCGTGGTCCTCATGGGCCTCAAAACAAGTAGCTTCAAGAAGAAACTCGAGGCTTGCGGCAAGGGCTGGCTCGACGAGCTGCAGTCCGTGCTGTGGTCCATCCGCACGACAGCAAGCAAGCCTATTGGCGAGACGCCCTTCTTCCTCGTCTACGGCGCTGAAGCGGTCCTCCCATTGGAGCTTAAGCACGGTTCCCCGCGAGTCCTTGCCTTCGACGAGGCGCGTTAGGAGGGCTCGCGAGAGACCAATTTGCTGCTCCTCGAGGAGGGCCTCTGTCAGGCTGCCCTCCGTGCCGCGAGGTACCAGCAGGCCTTGCGCCGCTACCACAGCCGCACCATCCGCCCTCGTACCCTCGAGGTCGGCGACCTCGTCCTACGCAGGATCCTCTCCCGAGAGGGACTCCACAAACTCTCACCCATGTGGGAAGGACCCTTCCGGGTTACTCATGTCTCCAGGCTCGGCTGGAGACGGAGGACGGAGTTCCTGTGCCTAACGCCTGGAACATCCAACACCTCCGCAAGTTCTACCCGTGACCCTCACGCGTACGAACGAAACGGGGCTGTACACGCCCCGGAGCCTCTCATTGCGTTCGCCTGATGGGCCCGCGAGAGCTCCCGCCCATGCCCAAGTGGAAGCCCCATGCTCCGCGCTGGCGGAACGATCGACCCGCGATCATACCCACACCCCTGTGGAAGCCCCATGCTCCGCGCTAGCGGAACGATCGACCCGCGATCATACCCACACCCCTGTGGAAGCCCCATGCTCCGCGCTGGCGGAACAATCAACTGAGGGTGCTCCACGGGTTGCACCAACCTCAAGCTGACCCGTGCCGGACACGACAGCACTCTTTTTCTCATTTTTGGTGTGTAATTGAGGGCGCCCCACGGGTTGCACCAACCTCAAGCTAACCCGTGCCGGACATGGCAGCCGCATCTTCATTTTGGTATGTAATGGGTTGCTATCTTCTTTCAGTAAAGCTCCCGTTTCCTTATATGGAGTTTCATTTTCCCCTTGCCTCACGAGCCTCGCGCGCTCACCACTTCCCTCATGAGTCTCACGCGAGTGGGGGCTGGACACGGTGCCTACGCTCGGGTCAGTCCCAGGAGCACTGAAAAACCCAAGCAACCGGGCTCTGGCTCGCGGGCCTGCTCCCGTGCACGCCACCCCACCAAGGTCCTTGGTGTCCTGTCTCCTCGCGTAATACCCATGAGTGAATTGACGAGCGCGCGCTGTCATTAAGTACTCTGCGTGCAGTTGTCTCAGGAGTAGGTCCCCTGAAAGATCTCGCGAGGTAGCTCCCTCAGAACCTCAGGAGGCCAGCAGGCCCCGCCTCAGGAATTAACCCTCGGCGGCCGTTCCGGCAGGAGATCTCGCGAGCAGAACCCTCACAAGGCGCACCTTGCAAGAGATGGTCCACCATACTACCTTCAACAGAGCTAAGTCTCCCGTCTCGCGAGCCACCCTTGCTATCTCCCGAGCCTTCCCCTCCGATGGCCTCACGAGCGCCAGCGTTTCTCTTGGCGCAAGCCGCTTGTGCGTTAAAGGGGGGCTCCCTGAGCTTCGCGCCTCAGGAACCCTCACTAGCTCCCGGTGCCCCTCGCCTCCTGGCCTTGTTTAGGCATCACGGCCTGACATACCAGCGATGGCTATGGCCGCGCGGGGGCTGGGTCCTGACAACGTAGAGCATCACGGCGAGCAAAGAGAGAAAAGCAGGCCTTAAGAGAGAGCCTCGCGAGGGCACGAGTGTTCATTACAGCAAATCATGAAATATTTAAACACCAAGGCATCGTCTTCACGCCCCTACGGGCCACATCAATCTAGCGCAGGGTGACGAAAGGAAAAGGACCCTAGGAGCTCGCGCTGTCGTCGTCTTCGCCCGCGCCGTCATCGCCACCGGAGCTCTCACCGCTGCCGCGGGAGTACTTCCCAAGCAGCGCGTCCACGTGGCCTTCTACCGCCTCTGTGAGGCCGTCGCGAAGCTCCTCTGGGACCGGGACTATCACCTTGTCAAAATCAAAATCGGGATCAGCGTGAAGGAGGTGGCTGAAGACGCGAGTCGCCACCAGGGAGAAGAGGCTGCGGCACTCCTCCTCCAAGATGCCATCCACTGCCTTGGCCCCGTCCTCAAGCTGTTCCACGAGCTTGGTGGAGAAGTCGACGTAGTCGGCGTCGCGGGACTCGCGGAGAGCCCCAAGCCTTCCCTGGCAGACTGAGTTCAGGGCGTCGCGGGCGCGGAGCTCGAGGGAATGAAGCATCTTGACGTGCTCGCGCTGCTGCCCCTGTTCCCGGTCCGCGGCGCTGGAGCTGGGCTGCGGCACGTCACCCAGGCGGGTCTCCGCCTCGGCGAGTGCCGCCTTGAGATCAGTGATCTCCTGCCGGAATCGCTCGCGTTCCGTCTTGAAGGCGTCCCTCTGCTGCGACAGCGTCTTACCGTGCTCCTCGGCAAGCGCCAGGCGCGCCTTCGCTACCTTCGCGTCAGCATCCTCCTGAACCTTCTTCTCCCTGGCCTCCAGCTGGGCGTTGGCCTCGGTAACGCGCTTCATGTGGGCCTCCTGGGCATCAGCCAGCTGGCGCCCCTGCAGCTCCAGGCGCTCCTTCTCCGTGGCCTGCTCGGTCGCCGTCCTCGCGAGGCTCTCCGTGCGAGTCTCGAGGCCCGCTTCGCGGGCCGCAACCTCCTTCTCGCGGGTGGCGAGAGCGCCTTCCCGCACGAGGAGCGACTGCACCTGCTCGGTGCGCTGGTCCTGGAACTCCTTCAAGCTGGCCCCCGCCTCCTCGCGGCGCGCAACGGCCGCTTCGGCATCCTGAAGGGCTCTCGCACGGACCCCCTCCGCTTCGGCGACGTCCTTCGCGCATTGTGCGCGAGCACGCTCGTCATGGCGCCGGGCCGCGTCGATGGCGACGCTGAGCCGGCGCCACCCGTCGACAAGCTTTAGGCGTTCCTCGGCGAGGCGCGTCTCCGCGTCCTGGAAGTCCGTGCCGAGCCGAGCGAGCGCGGCCTTGGCGGCGCGCAAGGATTCAGGCCTGAGCAAAGTGCGGTCACCCACAGGGACCAGGGGCCAGTTCGGGTCGGGCCCACTGGCACTCTCAGTCGCAGCGGCAAGGGAACACTCGGCGCCGCTTGCCTGGGGCGGCAGGCTCGCCGGCCCGCCCCCCTCGCTCGGCCGCAGTGGTACGCTGCGGGGGCTCTCCGTGCCTGTCATGGCGCACCCCACAACTCCTTTCCCCGCGTCCAAAGAGGCCCCCGGCGGGGGGGTAGGAGCTTCGGCCTCCCCCGTCGCCGCTTCCTTGGTCGCGGCGGGGTCAGGGGGGAGGGCGTCCCCGCCTCGTGAGGCTGCCCCCTGAGGCCCCTCATCCGCGGCCTCGCGGGATGCACCCACATGTGACCCCGGAGGAGCGACTGCCCCCTCCTCGACTTCCATATGCCCTGTTTCGGCGTCGGGACGGTGGGTAGCCTCCCCATGCCCCCAGGCATCGGTGGTGGGCGTTGACACCCCCTGCGGGCTGGGGGTAACCCTCGCCTTCGTCGTCGTCTTCTTCTTCTTCTTCTGATCCGCGGCAGGCCTCCTGCGCGAATGGTGGCTCAGCTCCGAGCCGGGATATAGGAGCAAGAATTAAGAGTGTCGGGGGAAGGCGGAAGGCTTACTCGTCACTAACGTGCCACTTCCTCTTCTTCTCCCCAGCGGGCAGCATGCCCGCGCTACCCCTGCCGAGCATTGCCTCAGCACCGCCACTCAGGCCCCCGGGGCGTGCCGCGGCAGACCCGGATGCGTCGTCGCCCGCCTCCGGGCCCTGGGCGGCTTCAGCCTCCTGACGGGCCTCGAGTGCTGGGGGCTCGCCCGCCCCTAGGTCGGGAGCCCCCGCCGCCGTGGGTGGGACGCTCTCGGTGTCGTCGTCCTCGAGCTCGCAGATGAGCTGGCGGCGGGCGCGCAGTGGCACTCGGCTGGCGTCCTCCTCCGTGGCCTCCTCCGAATCTCCGCAGCCGCTGCTGCCTCCCAAATCCACCTCCTCCACGAGGGGGTTGTTGCGGGGCCCGACGTGGCCCTCCGGCACGAGGCCCCACTGATCGAAGAGGGTCATCTCCTTCACAAGCTTCGCCTTCTCCGGGTAGCGGAAGAGCGGGAGCACCCCCTCTGGCGTTTCCGCGTCAGGGGAGCTGAGCAGAATCGCCAGGGCCCCGTCCAGCACGTCTGGCCCCAGGCTGCCCGGCTTCAGCCTCATGGCGTCGCCCGTGCCGGAGTACTCCCACATGGGGCGCGAGTGCTGCTGAAGTGGCGCGATGCGCCGCCGCAGGTATTCCCTGACGACCGCCGTCCCCGAGAGTGTTGCGGCACGATGCGCCGCCATCCGCTCCAAGACGGGCTCCATCCTCGGGTCGGCGAGCTTCTCGTGCCCCCACACGGAGATCTTCTCGGCCGGGTCCGTAGGGATCATTAGGAGCCGGTTGGTCTGGCGTGCGTCCATATAGACCCAACGCTGCCGGTAGCCTTCCACCTTCTTCGCGACCCTCAAGTTGATAATGCCGTCCTCCATTCCCTTGACGACAAGGAACGACGCGCATCCGGAGCACTGGTCCGCCGCAGTTAGCCGCAGGCAGAAGAAGTGGCGGAAAAGCGCCACAGAGGGCCTCACGCCCACGAAAGCCTCGCAGTAAAAGGCGAACGTGGCCAGGAGGAAAATGGAGTTGGGTTGAAGATGAAGAGCGTGAACCTGATAGTGAGTGAGTATGGCATAGAAGAAGTCCGAAAATGGCAGCACCAACCCTGCATATACGCTGTGGAGGAAGAAGGGGTAGGCCGTCGCCCGCAGGTCGCGCCGCGCGCGCGACCCCGGCCAGATTTGGGTCGCCTGGTTCTCGTTCTGCCCGCCGGCCACGAACGGGAGCACCTTGCCCAAACCTTCTTCGTCGTCGATGGTGGAGCGCTGCAACGCCGCCCCAAGGACAGGCGCGCTTGGCGATGGGGCCGCCTCCTTCCCCCTCTTGCCGGCGGGAGCAATCTGTGCGGTGAAGGCGTGGATCGGGAGCGAGAACAAGTGAAGTTCGAAGGGGGGAGTCGCGAGGAACCGCGCGCGAGAAGGAAGGGCACAGAGAGGTGGACAGTATGAAGGAAGGCAATGATGGCCTCGCGTCGCCCGCGCCAAGATTTATGTCAGCGCGGCGGTTACCAAGGCGTCATGGGGAAGTGGGGCCGTCCCCCATCACATCGTGCACCACACGTCGCGCCTGGCCGCAGGCGGTTAGGGCCCGCGCCGTTTCGCCCCTCTGTAGGCAGGAACGTGCGCGCCGCGGACCCGGGGGCTACTGTCGGGCCCGTGGAACCCGGGGTATCCAAGCCCGTCTGCCTTTGGTCCCGGGCGCAACGCCTGGTGTGGGCCCAGCGGGCCGTCTTCACCGAACTCTCACCAAGACCCCTCATGAGGCCCTGGCCTCCTGAGGCCCGCTCCTTAGGGAGTAGCAAGCAACGCTCAGCACCACCGTCAACGGCCTCGCGAGGTCCCCTCACGAGGCGGCTTCCCGAGTGGCCTCGCGAGGCGGCTTTCCGAGGTGGCCTCCCGAGGCCCCCTCCCGCAGGCGCTCGAGGCGAAGGTTGTTCGCCTTGCCGCGGCCTGGAGCCGTCACGTGGGTGACGCGCGCGGCGACGAGCGGCAGAAGACGCCGCGCCAGTAGGCGCGGATGAAGATGGTTTCCTCTTTCGTGTTAAGGGAGCAGGGCCAGCTATCTACTCTCCAAAGCAACCCCAAAGGTTGCCCGATCGGCGAAGGAAGACCAAGACGACGGGCGCGCAGGACGGAGGTCATCACCAAGCCCACCAGCGCGTCATGGATCATACTTTGGCAGGCGAAGACCACCTTTAGTCAGGATAGCCTGAGCGCCTGTCCCCTTTCGAAATCGCCAAGTGTGGCAACCCTTCCCACCTAAGTTTCCAGGGGCAAGAGGACCATGGCTGATATAAGGGGCAGAGCAGCCGTTAGAGAAGCGCGGAAGAAGTAGGAGAGAAAGAGGAGGAGAGACCCAATCGATTCCTTCATCTCCTACCTTGTACCTTTTACGCAAGAACTCTCTTTCCCTTGCAATCCCAACCACAAGCAGGAGTAGGGTCTTACACCGCAAGGTGGCCCGAACCTGGGTAAACCGCCGAGTCCTCGTTCCGTCTCTCGCTAGCGTGCCCTCGCCGTCGCCTCGCCATCACTTAACTGTGGTAGGAGGCGAAGTAGGTAGAACATGCTCACCCCAGTGTTTGAACCTTTGGGTCCCCGGAGCCCGACTTCCGACAGATGCCTCTCTTGGACCAGTGGGGACTCGTGCCGGAGGGCCACGTCGGACCCCGCGAGAACCCCCTCGTGGTGGAGCTGGATTTAGCAGGCAGCGGCGGTGGCGAGCACTCGGAGGAGGCCACAGAGGAGGACGCCAACCGGGCGCCACCACGCACTTGCCGTTAGCTCCTCTACGAGCTCGAGGATGATGACGCCGACAGCGAGCCACCCGCGGCGGAGGGGGCTCTCGGCCGGGGGTGGTCGAGCCCCCAGCGCCTAAGGCCCGTCAAGAGGCTAAAACCTCCCAGGGCCTCGAGGCAGAGCCAGGGCGACGCTTGACGGCGGCAGCGACGACCCGCACCTCGCGGAAAAGAAGAAGAAGAAGTGGTTCGTCAGCGATGAGTAAGTCCCCCTGACTCCTCCCGGCGTTTTATGCTCTTGCTCTTTGTCCGGGCTCGGAGCTGAGCCGCCGTTTGCGCAGGTGGCCCGCCGGGGACCAAAGGAAGAAGAAGAAGAAGATGATGACGACAAAGGCGAAGGCGACCCCCAGCCCGCAGGGGGCATCAGTACCCGCTGCGGGTGCCGGGGGCATGAAGTGGCCACCCACCGCTCTGACGCCGAGACGGAGCGCGCGGAAGTCGAGAGGGAGCCGGCCGTTCCCCCGGAGCCGCATGCGGGCGCGTCTCGTGAGGCCGAGACGGAGGAGCCTCGGGAGGCAGCCTCAGGAGGCGGGGACGCGCTCCCTCCTGACCCCGCCGCGAGGGAAGGAGCGGTGACGGGGCAGGCCGAAACACCCACTCCCCCACCAGAGGCCTCCCTAAGCGCGGGGGGAGGAATCATGGGGCGCGCCGTTGCAGGCATGGCGAGCCCCCAAAGCGCCGTCGGAGCCGAACGCAGGGGAGGGCCCGACGAACCCACCGCTCCAGGTAAGCGGCGCCGAGTCATGCCTGACCGCGGCGACGGAGAATGTCAGGGGGCCCGACCCGGACTGGCCCCTGGCACTCGTGAGCAGCCATGCCCTGCTCAGGCTTGGAGCCTTGCGCGACGCCAAGGCTGCGCTCGCTCGGCTCAGGACAGACTTTCAGGACGCGGAGGCGCGCCTTGCCGAGGAGCGGCTGAAGCTTGCTGACAGGTGGCGCCGGCTTAGTATCTCCATTGAAACGGCTCAGTGCCAGAACGAACGCGCTCGCGCACAGGGCGAGAAGGACGCCACTGAAGCAGAGGGGGTCCATCCGAGTGCTCTCCGGGAGGCGGAAGCGGCCATCGCGCGCTGCGAAGAGGCGGAGGCCCGCCTGAAGGAGCTCCAGGACCAACATGCCAAGCAGGCGCAGTCGTTCCTCACGCGGGAAAGCGCGTTTGCCACTCGCGAAAAGGAGCTTGCGGCCCGTGAGGCGGGCCTCACGACTCGCACGGAAGACCTCGAGAGGGTGTCGACCGTGCAGGCCACTGAGCGGGGGCGCCAGTTGGCCGACGCCCAGGATGCCCACACGAAGCGTGTCAACGAGGCCAACACCCAGCTGGAGGCTAAGGAGAAGAAGGCGTAGGAAGACGCTGACGCGAAGATAGCGGAGGCGCACCTGGCGCTCGCCGAGGAGCACGGTAAGGCGCTGAAGCAGCAGGGGGACGCCTTCGAGACGGAGCATGAGCGATTCCGGCAGGAAATCGCTGGTCTCAAGGCAGCACTCGCCGAGGCAGAGACCCGATGAGAGGCCACGCCGCAGGCCGGCTCCGGTGCCGAGGAGGAGCCGTCCTCCCTTCGTCTTCAGGTGGGGGGCGCCGCCAGCACCGCCGAGCAAGCCGGAGGCAAGGCGGACCAGGAAAGGGAGCGGCAGCGCGAACGCGTCAAGATGCTCCACTCCCTCGAGCTTCGAGCCCGCGACGCCCTGAACTCCATCTGCCAGGGGAGGCTTGAATCCCTCTGCGAGTCCCGCGACGCCGACTACATTGAATTCTCCACCAAGCTCGTGGAGCGGCTCGAGGACGGGGCCAAGGAGGTGGACGACATCTTGGAGGAGGAGTGCCGCGGCCTCTTCTCCCAGGCGGCGACCCGCGTCTTCAGTCACCTCCTTCACGTCGATCCCAACTTCGATTTTGACAAGGTGATAGCCCCTGTCCCCGAGGAGCTCTGCGATGGCCTCGCAAGGGCGGTAGAAGGCCACATGGATGCGCTGCTCAGGAAGTACTCCTGCGGCAGCGGCGAGAGCTCCGGCGGCGACGACGGCGACGGCGCCGACGACGACGGCGCGAGTTCCTAGGGTCCTTATTCCTTCGCCGCCCTGCACTAGATCGATGTGGCCCCGTGGGGGCGTGAAGACGATACCTTTGTGTTTAAGTACTTTATGATTTGCTGTAATGAACGCTCATGCACTCGTGAAGCTTTCTTTTGAGGCCTGTTTAGCTCTTTTTGCTTGCCTTGATGCTCTATGTCGTCAGGACCCAGCCCCCGAGCGGGCCACAGCCGTCACTGGTATGTCAGGTCGCGATGCCTGTACAAGGCCAGGAGGTGAGGGGCACCGGGAGCTAGTGAGGGCTCCTGAGGCGCGATGCTCAGGGAGCCCCCCTTTGACGAGCAAGCGGCTTGTGCCAAGAGGAACGCTGACGCTCGTGAGGTTGCTGGAGGGGAAAGCTTAAGAGACGGCGAGGGCGGTTCGCGAGGCAGGAGACTTAGCTCTGTGCGGGATGGTGTCTGGTAGGCCATCACTTGTAGGGTACGCCTCATGAGGGTTTTGCTCGCGAGATCTCCTGCTGAGACGGCCGTCGTGGGTTAGCTCCCTAGGCAGGGCCTGCGGGGCTTCCTGAGGCCCTGAGGGGGCCAGCTCGCAAGGCATCCTTGCGAGGCCTTTCAGGGGACCTGCTCTGGAGATAACTGCATGCAAAATACTTAACAATAGGGGAGCAGCGCGCGCTCGCCGATTCGCTCATGGGTGTTACGCGAGGAGACAAGACACCAAGGACCTTGGTGGGGTGGTGTGCACGGGGGCAGGCACGCGAGCCAGAGCCCGGTTGCTTGGGTTTTTCAGTGCTGCTGGGACTAACCCGAGCACAGACACCGTGTCCAGCCCCCACTTGCGTGAGGCTCATGAGGGACGTCATGAGCGCGCGAGGCTCGTGAGGCAAGGATAAAATGAAACACCATGTAAAGAAACCAAAGCTTTACTGAAGTAAGATAGCAACCATTACATAACCAAAACAAGATGCGGCTGCCGTGTCCGGCACGGGTCAGCTTGAGGTTGGTGCAACCCGTGGGGTGCCCTTAGTTACACGTCAAAACGAGAAAAGGGTGCTACCATGTCCGGCACGGGTCAGCTTGAGGTTGGTGCAGCCCGTGGGGCACCCTCAGTTGATTGTTCTGCCAGTGCGGAGCATGGGGCTTCCACAGGGGTGTGGGTATGATCGCGGGTCGATCGTTCCGCCAGCGTGGAGCATGTGGCTTCCACTTGGGCGTGGGCGGGAGCTCTCGCGGGCCCATCAGGCGAATGCAATGAGAGGCTCCGGGGCGTGTACAGCCCCATTTCGTTCATACATGTGAGGGTCACGGGTAGAACTTGCGAAGGTGTTGGATGTTCCAGGCGTTAGGCACAGGAACTCCGTCCTCCGTCTCCAGCCGGGCTGAGCCGGGCCTGGAGACATGAGTAATCCTGAAAGGGCCTTCCCACATAGGTGAGAGTTTGTGAAGTCCCTCTCTGGAGAGGATCCTGCGCAGGACGAGGTCGCCGACCTCGAGAGTGCGAGGGCGGATGTTGCGGCTGTGGTAGCGACGCAAGGCCTGCTGGTACCTTGCGGCGCGAAGAGCGGCCTGGCGGTGGCCCTCCTCGAGGAGCAGCAGATCGGTCTCCCGCGAGCCATCCTGACGCGCCTCGTCGAAGGCAAGGACTCGCGGGGAGCCGTGCTTAAGCTCCAATGGAAGGACCGCCTCAGCTTCGTAGACGAGGAAGAAGGGGGTCTCGCCGATAGGCTTGCTTGCCGTCGTGCGGATGGACCACAACACGGACTGCAGCTCATCGAGCCAGCCCTTGCCGTAGGCCTCGAGCTTCTTCTTGAAACTCCTTGTTTTGAGGCCCTTGAGGACCTCGGCGTTGGCGTGCTCGGCCTGGCCATTGCTTCGCGGGTACGCCACCGAGGCGTAGCAGATCTGCGTGCCGAGGCTGGCGCAGTAGGCCGCTCGTGAACTGAGAGCCATTGTCGGTGATGATGCGGTTGGAACTCCAAAGCGGCTCACGAGGCCCTTGATGAACTTGACGGCAGAGCTTGCCGGGATGGTGCGCATAGGCTCAACCTCTGCCCATTTGGTGAACTTGTCGATGGCGACGTAGAGGTAGCGGTAACCGCCAGCCGCGCGAGGGAAAGGCCCCAGAATATCCAGCCCCCAGACCGCGAAAGGCCATGAGAGGGGAATCGTCTAGAGGCCCTGCGCCGGCTGGTGGATCTGCTTGGCGTGAAACTGGCATGCCTCGCAGGCTTGGACCAGCGCGGTGGAGTCACACAGCGCAGTGGGCCAGTAGAAGCCGCTGCGGAACACCTTGCCGACGAGGGTGCGAGACGAGGAGTGGTGGCCGCAGTCTCGTCCATGGATATCGGCGAGCAACTCACGCCCTTGTTCTTCAGAGATGCACCACGGCGAGACGCCATTGGGGCGCCTGTGGTACAACTCACCGTCTTGTAAGCAGTAAGCGGTGGCCTGCCGGGCCACGCGCTCTGCTTCTGAGTCCTTCTTCGGGAGGGTGCCATGAAGCAAGTAAGCCTTGAACTCCGCAGCCTAGCTATCCGCTCGAGGCTCCTGCGCCAGCAGCAGGCGGGCTCCTGAGGCTGGGCCGCAGTCTGGCGCGCCCGTGGGCGGTGCGGGCGGGAGTTTCTCATGAAGGAGCACGGTGCTCGCGGCAGGAGGTGCGGCTGATGGTTTGAGGAGCCTTTCCTCGAAGACGCCGGGGCTCTGAGGCTCGCGGCGAGATACTCGTTTGGCGATGTCGTCAGCTTCTTTGTTGCCGCTGCGGGGGACGTGCTGCAGGTCCAGGCCAAGAAAACGCTTCTCAAGTTTACGTACCTCGTCTAGGTAGGCGGCCATGTGCTCATCCTTGGGCTTGTAGCTTTTGTTGGAGAAGTTGACGAGAAGTTGTGAATCGCCCTTGATGATCAGATGCTTCATGCCCAGAGCGAACGCGGCCCTGAGGCCGGCGATGAGGCCCTCGTACTCTGCGATGTTGTTGGAAACCTTGTCGAAGTGCCTGAAGCAGACCTGTACGGCGTAGTAGAGCATGTCTCCTGTCGGCGAGGTGAGCATGACTCCAGCCCCCACACCCTGTCGGGAGAAGGCGCCGTCGAAGTGCATGGTCCAGCCGCCAGGCGCCTCGTCCCCTGGCAGGAGGGATTTGGCCTCGCGAGGCTCCTCCTCGTACGTGTCCGTCCACTCCGCCACGAAGTCGGCCAGAGCCACGCCTTTGATGACTCTGGTGGTGGAGAACTCCAGCTGGAAGGCTTGCAGCTCGATGTTCCATTCGGCGACGCGGCCGGCAGCGTTGGGGCTACGCAGAACTTGCTCCAAGGGGTAGGAAGAGATGACCTTGATGGGATGACCCTGAAAGTAGTGGCGCAGCTTCCTGGAGGCGACGAGGAGCGCGAGGAGGAGCTTCTGCTGCATGGGGTAGCGTTCGGGCGCATCCCTTAGCATGGTGCTGACGAAGTACACGGGGTGTTCGATGAGGCGCGTAGTTGTGATGACAGCTTGCTCTCCAGGTGCCTCGCGAGGCTCGACGGCCCGGGGAGCTCACGAGGCTCAAGAGGCTCGCGAGGCTCGGGAGGCTCACGAGGCTCGGCGGGCTCGCGAGGCTCAAGGGGCTCGTGAGGCTCGGAGGGCTCGCGAGGCTCGAAGGGCTCACGAGGCTCGGGAGGTGCGGAGGGTTTCTCCTTAGCCCAGACACGCTCCTCTTGCACCGCCACCAGCGCCGCGCTGGCCGTCTGAGGGGTAGCCGCCAGGTACAGGAGCAAGGGCTCGCGAGAGTGCGGCGCGACCATGATGGGCGGGCTCGTGAGGTACCTCTTGAAGTCTTTAAAAGCGGCGTCTGCCTCAGGAGTCCACTTGAAAGAGCCGGACCTCTTCAGGAGCTTGAAGAAAGGCAGGGCTCGCTCGCCAAACTTGGAGACGAAGCGCCCCAGGGAGGCCATACATCCTGCCAGGCGCTGCATTTCCTTAAGGGTTCGGGGAGGACGCATTTTCTCGATGGCCTTGATTTTCTCAGGGTTGGCCTCGATGCCACGGTGCGAGACCAGGAAGCCGAGGAGCTTGCCGGAGGGAACTCCGAAGACGCACTTCTCGGGGTTGAGCTTGAGTTTGACCTTGCGCAGGTTGGCGAACGTTTCCTTGAGGTCCGCAATGAGGGATCCAGCCTCGCGAGACTTGACCACGATGTCATCGACGTAGGCCTCCGCATTCCTCCCCATCTGAGGCCCCAGCGTGATGCGCATTAGCCGCTGGAAGGTGGCGCCCACGCTCTTCAAGCCGAAGGGCATGCAGACGTAGCAATATATGCCGCAAGGGGTGATGAAGGCCGTTCTCTCCATGTCTTCGGCCGCCATCTTGATCTGGTGATAGCCTGAGAAGGCTTCTAGGAAGCATAGCAAATCGCACCCGGCAGTAGAGTCCATGATCTGGTCGATGCGGGGCAGCAGAAATGGATCTTGAGGGCAGAACTTGTTGAGGCTGGTGAAGTCGACGCACATGCGCTTCTTGCCGCCTTTCTTGGGGACGACGACTGGGTTGGCGAGCCATTCGGGATGGCGCACCTCGCGGATGACCCCAGCTTCCTGGAGCTTCTGAACTTCCTTGACGATGAAATCTTGCTTCTCTGGCGCCTGGCGCCGTGCTTTTTTGCTTGACGGGGCGTGCATTGGGGCACACCGCTAAGTGGTGCTCGATCACCTCCCTCGGTACACCAGACAAGTCAGATGCGTTCCAGGCGAAAACATCTGAGTTTACCCGAAGGAAGGTGACGAGCGCGCTTTCCTATATGGGAGGAAGGCCAGCGCCAATGGTGAAGGCAGGGCCGGAGCCGCTGCCGTCCACCGACACCTTCTTCGTCTTGGTGCGGTCCTGAGAGAACAGCTGCTTCTTCTTCGCGGGCGCGGCCTCAGGAGGCTCGACTGCGTCCTCATTAGCCGGATGCGCGACAGCGGCGGCTTTGTAGGCGCGCTCGAGGGAGCAGACTGCGTCCTTCTCGTCGCAGGCGATAGTGATGATGCCGCTGCAGCCAGGCATCTTGAGGACGTTGTAGGCGTGATGGGTCGCCGCCATGAACTTGGCGAGAGCTGGGTAGCCCAAGATGGCGTTGTAAGGCAGGCCGATGTGTGCCACGTCGAAGTCGATGAGCTCGGTATGGTAGTTCTTGTGGGTGACGAAGGTGACGGGAAGGCGCACTTGCCCTAGAGGGGTGGTGGAGCCATCAGTCACTCCGGAGAAGGGCCTGGTCGGCATCAGCTGGTCGTAGGGCACCTGGAGCGTCTTGAAGGTTTCGATGGAGATCACGTTGAGGCCGGCGCCTCCGTCGATGAGGGTCTTGGTGACCGCGACGTTGCTGATGGTGGGAGTGCACAACATAGGGAGTGCACCTGCGGAGGCCATGGACTTGGGGTGGTCTGTGGAGTCGAAGGTGATGGCATACTGCGACCACTTGAGGGGCCGCGCGGCCTCAGGCCTCGGAAGGGCGGCATTCACTTCGCGAGAGAGTAGCTTGAAGTGGCGGTTGGACTCGGGGGCATGAGCCCCGCCAAGGATGCAGGCGACCGCGCGAGGCTCCTGGTAGCCCCCAGCACCCTCATCAGGCTGGTTGATGTCGTTCCTCCGGGGTGGCGGCGGTAGCGGCGGGAGAGCGGCATTGGCCTGATGGTTCGCCTCGCGAGGCTGGTCGCGCCAGGCGGCCTCGTGAGGCTGGTCGTGCCAGGCCTGGCGGAAGTTGTCGTTGCCGTTGCAACCGTCCCAGCGGTTGCCGCCGCGGCCACCTCCGCGACCGGCACCGCGGCCATTGCGGTTGTCTTGGCGGCCCTGGCGCTCGTCGCGGAGCAGCTTGAGCTCCTGGCAGTCTTCAGTGCTGTGGGAGCACACGTTGTGGTAGGCGCAGAGCGGCCGGCCGTCTTTCCTGGGCTCGTCATGGTCACGGCCGCGCTTCTGCTCGGGCTCCGCCGCCAGCACGGCAGGGCCCTTACGCTTGACGTCCTTGTTCTTGGTCTTGGCGGCCTCAAGCGCCGCATCAGGGTCGTTGTGGACGAAGAGGCGGCCTTCTTCAGCCTTGGCGCACTTGTCGGCGAGGTCGAACAGCTCAAGCACCGAGTCTAACTCGTCGTTGATGGCGAGCTTCTCGCGCATCTTGACGTCCGTGATGCTGGTGGAGAACGCAGAGATGACGGCCGCATCGGAGGCGCGCGGTATCTTGTTGCGCACTTGGCTGAAGCGCTGGGTGTACTTGCGGAGGGTCTCGTCTGGGCGCTGCCGCATGTGCCGCAGGTCGTTGATGGTGAGGAAGCGGTCTTGCGTGCCCTTGAAGTTGGCGACGAACTGGCTGCAGAGCTCGGCCCACGATGAGATGGACGCCTCGGGGAGGTTCATGAGCCAGGAGCGCGGGCCGTCCTTGAGGGCCATGGGGAACCAGTTCGCCATGACCTTGTCGTTGCCGTTTGCCGCTTCGACACTCAGCGCGTAGAGCTGATGGAACTCCGCAGGGTTGGGGGTGCCGTCGTAGCGCGGAGGCAGCTCAGGCTTGAACTTCGCGGGCCACACCACCCGACACAACTCGCGGTTGAAGGCGCGGCAGCCCACACCGCTCGAGGGGACGCCGCCAGCAAGGGCGGCGCGGTTCTGGCACCCTGCCGCCGCAACCTCCTGGACGGCCTGGTCCTGGCGCTGGCGCTGGCGCTCAAGGAGCACTCGCGCATCGGGGGGCACACGTCGGATGATCTGGTAGCTGGCCTCGTCACGGGCTGGCGGGGACGCGCCACGAGACGGCTCGCGCGCCCGCGAGTTGCGCTGTGGCCCGCCGAGTTCGTCACACAGAGGAGGCGGCGGGGGAGCACCGTGCGCCAGGTCCCCAGCGCGAGACGACGGAGGGCGGAGCGAGTGGGAAGGCGCCGGAGCAGCCCCGGCGGCGTTGACGAGCTCGGTGATGCGACCAAGCCAAGCGTCGTAGCCGGCATTAGCTGGACGGTAGCGGAGTAGCTCGCGCGCCGTGAGTAGCGCGGCCTGCGTGTTCGGCGGCCCACGGGGGGCGAGGGAGGAAGAAGCTGTGGCGGTGTGGCCGTTCGCCTGCACGGAGGGGTGCAGGGAGGAGTCTTGCTGCTCGCGGGCAGCGGGGTAGGTGGCGGCAGCAGCCTCGACAGGGCGGCGGCGGTTGCCGCGGGCCACCGGCTCCGTCTGAGCCACGCGGCCAGCCCTGCGCTCGGCGCGCTCACAACTTGCATCGGCCATGAGACTGGTGGAACGGAGGGCGGAGCAGGAGAGCAGTAGCGCACCCCTACCTGGCGTGCCAAATGTCGGAAGTGGGGCTCCGTGGACCCAAAGGTTCGAACACTAGGGTGCGCATGTTTCTACCTCTTCGTCCCCTACCACGGCTAAGCTACGACGAAGCTACGGCGGGAGCGCGCTAGCGAGGAGCGGGCCGTGGACTCAGTGGTTTACCCAGGTTCGGGCCACCTTGCGGTGTAAAACCCTACTCCTGCTTGGTTTTGATTGCAGTGAGCAAGAGAGTGTTCTCGCGTACAAGGTAGGAGAAGGAGTCGACTGAGTTCATCCTCTCTCCCACGATGGCAGCACTGTCCCTTTTATCTCTGCCTTGGTCCTCTTCCCCCTCAAAACTTAAGCAGGAAGGGTTGCCACACTTGGCAGGTTTTCAAAGGAGATAGGCGCTCAGGCTATCCTGACTAAAGGCGGTCTTCGCCTGCAAAAGCATGATCCATGACGCGCTGGTGGGCTCGGTGATGACCTCCGCCCTGCGCGCCCACCGTCTTGGTCTTCTTTTGCCAATCGGGTAACCTTTGGGGTTGCTTTGGGAAGTGGACTGCTGGCCTTGCTCCCTTAGCACAAAAGGGGAAACCCTCTTCATCCGCGCCTGCTGGCACGGCCTCTGTCGCCGCTCATCGCCGCGCGCGTCACCCATGTGACGGGCACGAGACCGCGCTGCCGGGCCGAACAGCCTTCGTCTTGAGCTCCTTCGGGAGGAAGCCTCGGGAGGCCACCTCGGGAGGCCGCCTCGCGAGTGGGCCTCGCGAGGCTGCTGGTGAAGATGCTGAGTCTTGTCCGCCGCTCCCTGAGGAGGGGTCCTCAGGAGGCTAAGGCCTCATGAGGGGTCTTGGTGAGATGCTTGATGAAGACGGCCTGCTGGGCCCACCCCAGGTGTTGCGCCCTGGGCCAAAGGTAGACGGGCCTGGATACCCTGGGTTCCATGGGCCCGACAGGAGCAGTACTGTTTTAACGGGGAAGAAGTGTGCACTCAATTCAGTAGCGTGCGGGGTTCTACCGGAAGTGGTTTCTAGTTTGTTTATTTCACCCTGTGGCAGATGGGCCTCTAGTTTATTTAATTTCACCCACCGCCACATGGGCCCGCACACCAATAGAGAACACGAGCTAACAAGGCACCATGTAGACTGGTTGACCGGTCAACTAGACAATATACTGAGCTATATGCTGAGCTCGTGACCGTATAATCCCTCTATAAAGAGAGATCAAGTCAGAGGGGAGGCCCATGAGAGGTAGAGATAGAGAAAGATATACTCCCTCCGTTCGATAATGTAGTGCCTATAAATTTTTGAAAAGTCATACTTTTGAAACTTTGACCTAGTTTATAGAGAAAATTACTTATATCTACAATACCAAAGATATATGATATGAAACTACATCTTGTGATGAATCTAATGATGTATGTTTGTCCCTCCAGATGTAAATGTTTTTCTCCACATATACCTGGTCAAACTTTGTGAGGTTTGACTTTTCAATAAACTAGCAAAGTGGCCCGCTCTACGCGCGGGTAAGGTCCTTTGATCCTTTTTTATCATATATTGTGCAAATGACCCTATATGAGCCACCAGGCCGAGGAAATAGAATAAGTGACATGAATATAAGGACTTTCTTGACTCAACATATATAAGACATTGCATGAAGATATTTTATAGAATAAATCCTTACATAAAAGCTGCAAATAATTATAGGATACATTACTATAAGATTGGACATTTTGAGTTCAGAAACTTTAAAGAACGGAGGAATTAGCCTAAGTTTTTTGGTCTTGCACATTCAAATCAAAAGGCACACAATGGAACTTCTCCCAAGAGAGACTTTAAATTGGAAGTAATATATTTAGTTGAACATTTTAATACGATGGTCCGACATCCATTATATGATTACCACTCAGGGTGTAAATCCGTTGATTGATAAATATATTGTGATGTAAAAAATGCAAGAAATAAAAGCTTGCTTTCCAATATAGTAATGATCAAAATGTGCACATATATTCTCTGCTACATTGTTAAGGATATCTTGAACCTCTTCACATCACCATGTGCACTAAAGTTATGTGTATGCAAATTAAGGTTTAATAGTTCTATTTTAGATTCTGTGACAACATACAAAATTGATCCTAGAGCAATAAATTTTCAATACAATATGATAAATTAAATTCTAAGCACATGCTATACTATCTAGGACAACATCCTATGTGAAGTGAAATTTTGAGTGAACATCCTATATGAAGTGAAATTTTGAGTAAAAAATATATGTTATAGTAAAAAATGCTTTTGGGACCTTCATTGATGATTATTTATGCAAGAGTATCTTCAAATACCTGTGAATTATCACTAGTAATTTGCATGCCCATTATAGTATACATTCCTGATGTGTAAGAGATGTGTGGTCGAAAGCCATCATTACTACATCAATGCCAGATTTGCATGTGTATTCTTACTTTTACTCATCACACAAACTAAGAGCATGTATTTTTTTTGCGGGGGAAACTAAGAGCATGTATATCTTGGCACGAATTAAGGATGACAATGGGTAGGGTATGGAGCGGGTAGAGCAATACCATACCCATACCCGTGTAGTCAATGGGTACAAAATTCTACCCATACCCGTACCCATGGGTACGAAACTTTACCCGTACCCATACCCGACGGGTACCCAACGGGTAGATCAAACAGTACACAAGTTATTCACAATTTTACATTCATCGATAGCACATTTGATAAAAAACATTTGACGGAGACGAGGGTATTTCGATGGTGTGTGGCTTAATTACGGGAGTAGTTGGGTCGCCCAGCTCCTTTGGCGCTACCGACCCTTGCTCATATGTTGGAGCTCCACGGGTAAGGTCCACATGTCAGTATAAATGGGTCGGATATGGGTATATCCACGGGTACAAGGCTATACCCGTGCCCTACCCATGACTTAACGGGTAGAGTACGGGTACTACCCATGGGTATAAAATTGTGCCCATACCCTGCCCATGCGGGTACGGTATCCACGGGTACCCGTACCCATGGATAAAATTGCCATCCTTAGCACGAAATGTGTGCCAGAGCACAAAAGTAATAGAAATACAATTACTTGTTAATTGCATGATATAAATTTTATGGCATGTGTATAATTGTACCTATTTATGTGATATAATCACATCACTTGCAATAAGTTCATTAGTCAGTAGATTAATTATGCCCCGGTTAAAGAGATTGTATGTGAACTATAGCTCTAAATTTGAAGTGACAAGATTGGCATACCACCTTCATTAGTCGGTAGGAATACAAGTATTATGTTCATATTATTTTAGGCAAATAACGAAATAGCACCATATTAATTTAACTACCATGTCCAACCTATACTGGGACAATCTACATTTTGCATCATCCGTATTTCACATACTACTTTCAAAAGTATAAACGGACTGTGATATACTTTTGATCTGAACTGTGCATGAATCTCCAATGTACCGCTCACGACTCAGTTAACATGATAGGAAACTCTCTTAGTTTAATTTCAAACCCATTTCATAATTAACCTAACCGACCTCTACTAATTACCCTTAATTTCAGGTTTTTGATCGCAGTTTAATGGATGCTTTAATGGCAGCCTGTTTTCTTTTCTGTGATGTATTTATATTTTGAATTGATTCTTCATATATGTTAGTATATTCCCGTCCTTTGTAAATTTGTGCATGACATGTTAGAGCAAATGCTAGTGGTGCTATAATTACCACAACACTGAAATATTATACCACATGTGATCTTTAGTTCTCTTTTTCTATTCTTGCAGAAATAGAGTAGACTTTCGAATCCATTGCTGAAGCCACGAAGAAAAAATATACTTGGAATATCAACCGCTATATTATATTCCAAACTGAAATCATGAACATACATGCACATAAAGATGGTCAGCTTACCTCAGTAGATCAGCTCCAGACTTGACCAGCTCTTGACCATATTGTATTAAGTATTAACATCAGATTACGCCACTACTACCGATAAGTACCATATTCCGCACAAACAGCTAGACCTAACTAATCATTATGGTGAGCACAAATCCCTTCAACTAAACTCTGTGTTACAAACCAATAGGTTAGGTTCAACAATTAAATGCCAGAAATTGGACAAAATGAAAATATTAATCTCTGCAAATTATGCTACCTTGGCTGTCCCTCAAGCAATCTAGTTGTCATAAAAAAGTTGGATTACCATCAGATTGTTGGGCTCACGCTAAACCTGAGTTCTTTCATGCCAATCGAGGCGAAGCCTCATTTTATTTGGGGGTATAAATATGGTGTTAGTTGAAATACTATGTCTCAAAAAATTTCTTCCGTTGTCTCCCAGAATTTTGCCATTTCTCTTGTTTTCTCATACTGTTGTATGCTTCCCATAAACGCCGATAGAGACCTATTGAAATAATTGGCAGTACACAACGTACCAGAAGACACATGAAATTTAAGCATGTTAAAAAAAGAGCCTAGAGCTCTTCAAAATCATATTGTTACTGTGAAAGATAAAAAAATGAATGAGAAAAGTTGGAAGCAAAAATAATTATACACATGGGTCTCATGTACTAATCTACACCTTCTAGTTTTTGCCCTGGCCCTAAATATTTCTCCCCAAGCTATCCCGCCACGGCAACCCTGAAATCACTCTCATCTTCCATCGTGGCCAATGCCTACGACGTACTTGTTCCCCAATACATAATTAAAATTATGAAATTGTTATCATTAAATCTGGATAACATATATAAATCATGGGCTTAAGACAACTTCATGACACATATATACGTAGATTTTTTTTTATAGCATTCCATGTCATTACGCACACAGTAAATCGACCCAGATACAAAAAAGTTACCAATCTATGTACGTGAATGTGCAATGCATGTACGTGAATTTTAGGAGGATCGGACGAAAGACCTCTCATATGGCATAATGAGCTATGGTACGATTTTGGGGGTTCAAAGAGCCAATTTGGGAGATATAGTTAACATGTGTTTGTATTGTACAATGCAGTGGTCCACTCAAAAGAACAAATGACTTAAGATACTTAGAGAAATATGTTAGATATATTACTTGTAAAGATCTATTGAGCATGATTAGGGTGCTTAGAGAAAAATATTAGATTAAGAAGACTTAGTGGGCGTAGGTTTTTTTTCGGTATAATAGACCACAATATCACCATGCACATAATATAGCGTGGTATAGCTAGAGAGTCGATCGTGTTACCTATTCAAGGGGAGGTGTATAAATACCTTACTTAAACCCACCTTAATTAGATCTACTAAAAGTCTCGCCAGTCTGACGCAACGGCCGTTGGATTGTCCCAAAGTAACATAGAATTCACATGAGCAAATAGGATGATCTTGGATACACTCTCCGAACAAAGTTTAGAAGTGAAAATAGGAGGGGGGTCATTATTTTGTAATTGTAAGTGAACAATTTGTGGTATTGTAGTCTAATTTGTGACTTGGACTTGCCATGTAAAAATATCACCATGGATACTGAGATATCCGAAGGAGGGTGTGAAATGTGTACAAAAAACTGATGGAAAAGGGGGAAATTGTAATCAAGAAAAATGTGGTAAACTATTAACTAACTGAGATACCTACCTGTTAATTAGCCTAATAATCCTGATGCTACATTAGTGTGTTGTTCTTTTATAATTTTTGCTCAACAAAACAGAATGAGGACGCACACCTCCTATTTTACAGAGTTGATGCTAATAAAAAATTAGAGAATTTATGTTGTATTGTACATGCATGCATAGATGAAGCAATAGAAAATAATACCTCACGTACGTGCCTGTACCTAGCCCTGAGCTGCGGTCATGAGACAAGTTTACAATTGATCTTGTATCCGTGTAGACCATAACTGTCATCGTTCTGGTCGTTCCGGGTGATCAAGTATCCGTGCACTTGATCACACAAGCGGCTGGCAAGCCATGCACCACGTACGTGTATGTGGCCGACCTGCCATGCAGCGATTGAACTATTGTGGTAAAACCTCCGTTCCATTGCTTCGATCGATGTCAGCGGACAGAGTCCTCGCACGATCATAGCTCGTCGTACGCCAAGCTCGTCCTCCTGCGCTCGCCGCCAAGTCCGTCCACGTACGCAAGCCCATACATGCATGGGCGGGCCGGCCGTCCAAGGGCATCAGCCCTGCACCACGCACGTACGAGGGCATTGGATCTAGACGGCCTGCCATGCAGCGATGGAACTCTGGTGGTCAGACCTCCGTTCCCTTGCTTCGATCCCTCTCAGCGGATAGAGTTCTCGTATGCTCGCAGGTCGTCGCACGCCAATCTCGTCCTCCTGCACTCGCCGTCAAGTCCGTCCACGTATGTTCGCCCATACATGCATGAGCGCCAGTCTCTTTGGATTTCATACGTAAGCTTCTATGGATGTAGATGCATGCACTAAGCAAGTAGTATGAAACAATGCCCATGGTGTGCATGCACGGCAGCACGGGGCTGAAGGCCAGCCGGCCGTCCAAGGGCACACCAGGAGAACTTAGCGGCGGCGGAAGAACATGGTTGAGGGAAGCACCTTAACCTAACCTTTTTGTAGATAGATAAATCGAACGGGTATGATAAAAATTAATCAAGGGCATTGGTGGGTAATTTGTTTGAACTCTTATATAAATAGACTATTTTTGAGATCCATTGGTCGTAATCAGCTAGTCAGCTTAATGAATGGTTGGATGTTTCTAATTTTTGTAGGATTTTCTAGCTTATTTCTCTTTTTTCTGGTTAGCCCGTTAAGCACTTTTTATATATAATAATAGATAATAGATAGATAGATATAGAATAGATAATAGATGTATATATGCTATGGACCGGAGAGAGTACATAACTAGAGAGAGATCAAGGGTGTGTGAAGGAGAAAGAGTGAGTGTGGAAAAAGAGAGAGTGTGTGTGTGAAAGAGAAAGTGTGTGTGTCTTATGAAAACATATCACGCATGCAACTCCGAGAGAGAAAGCGAGGTGAGGAGATATACGGAGATATATTGTGTGGTTGTTTGCAACGGAGAGAGAGAGACCCCTAGCACGTGGCCAAGAGAGGTTTGGCAAACAAGGGATAGACGAGGTCGAGAGAGACGTATGGAGAAAATGGAGGCATGGGGAGGGAGAGAGGGTGTGTTTGTGATAGAGAGATCCCCTCGAGATCGTGTGGGGACTATATGGGTGGGAGATCGATATACAAGGTGTGAGTGCGATAGAAAGATACCCCGAAAGAGATAGAGATATACCTAGCTAGGGAGGGAAGGAGACAATGTGTGTGTTTGTGATGGAGAGTGAGAGATAGTCATACCTAGGGGGAGGTTCATGTGTGTGTGATGGAGTGAGAGATAATCGTACTTAGGGGGGGCGTGTGCATGCGTGTGAGATAGAGAGAGTGTTAGATGGGTCTATCTAGGGCGAGCGGGATATGTGTATGTGTGACCTAGGGAGATAGAAAGTTTGAAAAAGAGAGAGAGGAGCCCCGAGACGGTGGAGTGGTGCATGAGAGAGTTGAGAGAGAGAAAGAGATACTCCCTCCGTTTGATAATGTAGTGCCTATAAATTTTTGAAAAGTCAAACTTTGGAAACTTTGACCAAGTTTACAGAGAAAATTATTTATATCTACAATACCAAAGATGTATATATAATATGAAACTACATCCTGTGATGAATCTAATGATATATGTTTCCCGTTCTAGATGTAAATATTTTTCTCCACATACCTGGTCAAACTTTGTGAGGTTTGACTTTTTAAAAAATCTATATGCTATGGACCGGAGAGAGTACCTAAGTAGAGAGAGATCAAGTGTGTGTGAAGGAGAAAGAGTGATTGTGCAAAAAGAGTGTGTGTGTGTGTGAAAGAGAAAGGGACAACACATGATAAAATAGAGAGAAAGTGTGTGTGTCTTATGCAAACATATCACACATGCATCTCTGAGAGAGAAAGCAAGGTGAGGATATACACGCAAATAGTGTGTGGTTGTCTGCAATGGAGAGAAAGACCCCTGTAGCACGTGTCCAAGAGTGGTCTGGCAAACAAGGGACAGGGGTCGAGAGGGACGTATGGATAAAATGGAGGCATGGGGAGGGAGATAGGGTGTGTTTGTGATAGAGGGATCCCCTCGAGATCGTGAGGGGACTATATGGGTGGGAGATCGAGAGATAATGGTGTGTGTGCGATAGAAAGATGCCCCGAAAGAGATCGAGATAGACCTAGGGAGCGAAAGAGACAATGCGTGTGTTTCTGATGGAGAGTGTGAGAGATAGTCATACCTAGGGGGAGTGTGTCTAACTATGATGGAGCGAGAGATACTCGTACTTAGCTAGGGGGAGATTGTGTGTGTGTGTGTGTGTGCGTGTGCGTGTGAGATAGAGAGAGAACAAGGAAGACAGAGTGTTAGATGGGTCTATCTAGCGCGAGTGAGATATGTGTATGTGTGACCTAGGGAGATAGAATGTTTGAGAGAGAGAGAGAGAGAGAGAGAGAGAGAGGAGCCGGGAGACGACGGAGTGGTGCGTGAGAGAGTTATGGACAACGAGCGAGAGAATTTGTGTGTGTATTATGAGTGCACCCTGGCTATTTAGCCTAGACCAGAGAGTCATACATTGTGTGCGAGGGAGACCTATACATAGAGTGTGCATGCGAACTAGAAAGCCCTAGAGAGAGAGAGGGGGGAGAGATAGAGAGAGAGACCGGTAAGGATTGTGTTCGTATGCGCGCGATAGAAACAAAGAGTGTCGGCTAGAGAGAGAACGGGAGTGCGGGAGATGGGAGAGGTCGCGTTTTTGCATCGAAGACTGATATAAACCATGATTCAGTATGAAATTGTATTCAAATGTTTGAATTGGAGAACATGGTGTTTGCAATTCACACATGAACGGAGATATGCATAACAAACAGGTTCATTAATTTGACTTTGAGCATGTTCATGGAATACTATAATACAACATGCTATTCAATTGATGTGTTCAATTTTGGATGTAGTCCACAATTTTGACCGGGTCAAAGAGCTATTTCATTGAATTGAGATATTTCATTTCTGGTTTGATTCCCATTTTTAAGTGGGTCAACTATTTGTCAAGTTAATCGGTAGCAACGAGCATGTAAAAACACATTAGTCCTGAGCATCATCTCATCATCTAAAAAGAAGTGGCAAGATGTGACACTATAGAACTAATATTTCTAAATATGATTCGGATCAACTTGGTACGGTAGACGTGGATGCTTGTTCTCCCAAAATTTGAACGAACCGCTAAAACACCCTCTGCTCGGTGGAATTCGCCCGAGCAAATAAACGGGAGATGTGAAATTACCAGCCTATCTGGGACCCGCATCAATTGGCCCGTTGTATATCGAGGGTAGGTTTGTAACTTCATCGAAGCGCGCCCTCTCATCGGCCGAAATGACAGACGCCGAATAATTCATAAACCATGGGCGGCAAAACACCCTCTCCTCGGTTGAAATCGCAGACGCCGAATAATTCATAAACCATGGGCGGCAAAACACCCTCTCCTCGACCGAAATCGCTCGCACCCACTATTTCAAAGCACGCCCTCCTCGCCCAAAATCGCTGGCGCCCACTATTTGGGAGAAGCAAAGTTACCCTACTATCCCCGACCCTTAAGACTTAGACCCAAGCACACAAGCCAAAAGAAAGGGGTACAATTGTAACTTCCCCCACATTTCAGACAAATGCGTCCGTAAGACATGGCCCCCTCCCAATTCCCCATTCATACACCGTGGGCGCCAAATCACCTTCTCCCCTGCCGTGAAACGTCAGCCCCTCCTCCATGGCCCCCCACCGCACCAGATTCACTACCGCCCTCCTCCCCAATGCTGGAGCTATAGTCTGTTTGCCATCGGGCACTGGGCCGTGTGCCTCTTACTCCGTGCTGCCAGAGCTACCTCGACGACGAACGCGTGAACCGTGCAGGAACCGATTCAACCGTGCCGTCGTGCATGGTGCCAGAGCGGCTCGTACTTTGGACGCGTCCAGCGCACCGACGCTGGTCCCCCGTAGCCGTCGACCGCCGCCACATATCTGCTTTCCCACCACCGACAGCCACCGCAACCGCACCGGCCTCACCGACTCGGCAGATGGAGCTGCCTACTTCACCGGGCCGCAAGATAGGTCGTACACTCATCTTATTCACTTTACCTAGGCGTCAGTCGCCTAGATTTTTCTTCTGGGTTAGTCGGTTCCAAATGGAAGGAAGCAGTTCCCCTCGAGGCGGCGGAGCTCCTAGGCTGCCGGTTGGCCGGGGAAGGAGTGCCTCGGTGTCTATCGTAGGGGTGCAGGCAGGGGGCGCAGGTTTGCCGCGGAAGCAGCGCTTCGGTGCCTATCTTAGGGTTGCATGGGGTCAAGGTACTACTGGCGCCGGATCTGGATGACGGCGAGTCTTTGAGGTATGGCCGGGGGCGGCGCAACCACGGCAGTGCGGTGGGGCGGGGGGCGGGGTCGAGGTCGGAGCTGCCGTGGCCAGGGATGGCGAAGGCAGGCTGCTTTGCCGGTGCTCGCTGGCTGTTCAAGGAAGATCCTGAACAGTGACAGCCGGGAGGCACAAGACGGCCATCCAGCCATCCGGCGTAGATCGGACAGTGAAAAAAAAAGCGTGTGACCACAATTTAGTTTTCAGCGAACTGATGTGTGACCAGTCTCGTACCTGAGTGTTGATCGTATTTCTTCAGATCGGAGATATGTGTCATTCTTAACATTGTGTGTTTTCTGCATCTTCAGCCATACCATCTTCCTTCTCACCGGAACTGCTCCAACAAGGGAAGCATGCACCAGATGGGAGCTATACTCCCCACTCAAGAGTTCCCTGCCTCGAATGCGCCAGCCAGACATGGACAGCCACAACAACCGTAGCACCATTGACGATTCAGCAGATGATGCTCACTCCTACGGAGGGCGGCAAGATAGGTTGTACCCTCATCTTACTTGTGTGCAGCATTTATGGCTTCGTTCATCATCTAAGCTTGGAAAATAGATTATCACTTGTCACTGTACATTCATGTTGATCTCTTAGTCTTACTTCAGATAAGAGATTTGTGCAGGAGTTAACATTGTTCCATAGTTATCGTCCCCAGCCAAAGCTATCCCACAGGCTGGTGATTATACCCCTTCTAGTATTACCTATGTTGTTGTTCTGTAGTACTTTTGTGTGCCATTTAGTTAATATCGAGTACAAACAGTATATATTTTGTAGCTATCATGTGTGCTCTCTCTTTAGTCTTTGAGGTATCATCCTGTTGCTGCTATTTAAGTGGACTCCTACTATTTATGTCGTCTCCTACAGGCACTCATTACATAATCTCACTACTAGTTGTTTTCCATGCATGTCAGATATTATTGCACACAGTGATATTGAACATCAGAACAAATCCACTAAAAGAAACTCGCGCAGCAATGCAACGGCCAACATACTCGACCTCAATGATATTCAATATGATGGAACAGTTAAATGTAATTCTTCAGAAGAGTTGAAGAGAGATAATGATTCCTATTCACCGCAGCAGGTCTTTGCTCTAACTTGACCCGTGATATGGGTAGCATCATGTATATAATGTCTTGCAATGCCATATGCTTAGCCCGCTGATCATACATGTGAATATGTCATGCCCTCCAGTTTGTCTATACCTATCATTACAAAAGAAAGACACATCTGTGACATTATAGCCCGAATGAAAACTTTTTCTGTCATGGTTGTGACACTTCTATGACAATAATTGTGACAAAAACACGTATCATCACAGATGTGGTGGGCTCCTACTTCTATGACAAAAAATTATGACAGAAAATGGGCTTCTCGTCCTGGGCGGGCCAGAGACGCACCCGCATGACATTCTTTGGGCCGTCCATGATGTAAAAAATCGTGGTAGAAGTGAGGGCGAGGAAAATTTCGGGGAGTTCCCGGTTACGGTGGGTGGTTGGGGCCGAGCGATGCAGTGTGGTTTGCGCATCTCTCTCTCGTACGCGCGTGTGTGTGCGAGGCGTTCGCTTACTGAACCCGAGCGATTGATCGATCCCTCGCACTACTACAAGTACTGAACCCGAGCGATCGATCCCACTGCGTACTGAAGCGGAGCGATCCCTTCCCTGCTAACTGAACCCGAGTGATCCCTTCGCTGCTAGCTGGACCCGATCGATCCTTCTCGCTACTTACTGAAGCCGATCGAGCCCTCGTGCGAGACATAGCCAGCCGGTGTTGGGTTGCCTCTCGATGAACAGTTCCTGTTGCTGTCGCGCGCACGATACACATAGACACGAGTCGAGACGCATCGATCGAGCCGGTTGGTTGGCTATGGATGAACAGTTACCGTTGCAGCCGCCCGCTCGTACGCCCCACCCCAGCCGGTGGGTTGGCTGTGGATGAACAGTACCCTGGCCGAGTGAAGGTGGTTCGCTCTTGGATGAACAGGACCCCGAGGAGGCCAGCCGGTTGGGGGTGGATGAACAGGACCCCGTGGAGGCTGGATGGACAATAGCCGGTGGAGGCTGGAGGAAGTCGACGGTGGATGAACAGTAGCTGGTGGAGGCTGTGGAGGGAGGTCGACCGTGGATGAACAGTAGCCCGTGGAGTCCTGTTTTGCGGTACGCCACACCCCTCCTGATGAATAGGACCCCCGTTTCGACCATAGGCAGTTGGGGAGAAGTCCATTTCCTCTGTTTTGCGGTATGCCAGAGCCCTCCTGATCAACAGGACCCCGTTTCGACCATAGGTGCTCAAACAGAAGTCCGTTTCCTTCGTTTTGTGGTACGCCAGACCCCCAGCCGATGAATAGGACCCCGTTTCAACCGTAGGCGGTCGAACAGAAGGCCGTTTCCTCCGTTTTGCGGTACGCCAGACCCCAAGTCGATGAATAGGACCCCATTACGGCTGTTCCTTCCAAGCGGGTTGGCTCCCGATGAATAGGACGTGTTTCGACCCTGTCGCTTGGCTCCCGATGAACACGGCACTGCTTCCTCCGTTTCGACCCAGCCGGTTGGCTGATGATGAACAGGAGGCCATTGCTGCCGTCTGTTGCCTCTCTCTCCATGTACACGAGCCCTGGCCGTACGTATGCGCGAGTATGCGTTCGAGACCCCGCCCGTATGTACGTACGTGCCCTTATTTTTGGCCGTGTGGCTGTACGTACGTGTACATGATTTAGACGGGGCTGCCTAAACTGCTACGTCGGGGGCTCTACTACGACACGTGCCGCTCCTTACACGCCCACGGTTCATCATTGCAGATAGACTGATCGACCAGTATGTACGTACACGTTCGCGACCAGACAGACAACGCTACGTGGATCCGGGAAAGATGCGACAGTGGGTGCCCACGCGGAGGGGAGTACAAGGGTTGACTGGTTTGGCTGCGGTGTGAGGCTGCCGTCGCCAGAGAATAACAGGGGATGTGGGTGAGTAGAGGGAAGGCCTGGCCAGCGGTGGGAGTAGGGTGGGGCGATGAGTCCTGCGCGGCAGCACAGCCGGCCACGGGAGGCAGGAGCAGGCGGTCCCGCCGGAGCTGGTTTGGGCGGCTGGAGCAAGAAGATCAGAGATTGAAGAAGCAGCACGGCCGTTGGATTAACATCCAATGGCCGCTGCTGCTAGAATCTTTTGTTGACTAAGTTGACAAAGCCCTGCGTACGCGTCAACTTAGTAGGCCCACAAGTCAGCCTACAAATATGGTGGGTCCGCGATGTCATGGGGAGGAATTGTTTTTTTCGCGTAATAAGGAGGCACTTCCTTCCGTGCGAAGATATAGATGATGGGTCCCAGCTGTCAGGGAGAGGAATCATTTTTTTCGCCGAATAAGGAGGCACTTGCTTGTGTGCGAAGATGTAGCTGGTGGGTCCCGGATGTTAGTGGGACGAGTCATTTTTTTTGCACGTAATAAGGAGGCACTTCCTTGCGTGCGAAGATGTAGATGGTGGGCCCAAGCTGTCAGGGGGAGGAATCATTTTTCTTGCGCATGATAAGGAGGCACTTCATGGCGTATGACCATGGACCTCGTGGGTCCCAGCTGTTAGCCTCTCCACGTACAGTCCTCTTCCGATGGCTATCGTTCGTTGACCACATTAACGACGCCGTCCGAGAGCACCAAGGTGGTGGACGACAGCTAGGCTAAGGGTGGGAATGACCCGGAGCTTGCGCGGCAGCACAGCCGGCCACCGGTGAGTACATGTATGACTTGGCCACCGGTGGGAGCAGGGTGGGGCGGCGAGGCCTATGCGACAGCACAGCCGGCCACGGGAGGCAGAAGCAGGCGCTCCCGCCTGCGATGGTTTTGGGCTTTTGGCGGCTGGAGCAACAAGATCAGAGATTGAAGAAGCAGGATGGTCGTCCAATGTCAATCCAACGGCTACAGTTGTTAGAATAGTTTGTTGACTTTTCTTTTTGACCATTATAAATCGTTTTGTTGACTAAATGGGCACACCTTGCGCAGGCTTCGTCCTCGTGGGCCAACATTCTTTTTTGTGAGAACTCCTCGGCGTGGGCCAGCAAAGTAAGCTTCGAAGGCTTTGGCGGACATGCAGCCCATTTATTTAGTTTTTACAGCCCATTTGATTTTGTTTTCCAATACACCTATTTCCTGGTCTGGGTGAAAAAATTACCTATTTACTATTTCTGAGAATTTATAGCCCATTTGATTATTTGTTCGAATACACCTATTTACTGGGTTGGGTAAAAAAATGCGTACATGCAGCCCATTTATTATAGCTGTTAGTTTACAACCCATTTGTTTTTAGTAGAAATAGACCCGATTATTAAAAAAATAGTTGTATAAAAATAAAACTGAGTTGTGCATTTTTTTATAAAAAAAACATAGGCTGGGCTGCGCTTATTTTAGGTCAAAAGAAAACGTGGGCTGGCACGTGTCTTTCGGCCCAGTTGCATTGATGATGTTCAACGAACAAGGCCTGTGTAGTACAGTACAACTTTGCGTAGGTACTCCCACATTCAACAACGCCTGAAATGGCCCAAACAAGTCTTTTGTACATTTTTGTTAAATCACTGAACTCAAATTATAAGTTAAGAAAAAAGGTAGAGTACAGTGAAACCTAATTAAAAGCTGTCACGAGCGAAGAAATAATGCAGCGGGTCCCACTAGTTAGCGGGAGAGAGAGAGAGAGAGAAACCGATCGGTCGATGCTCGTGCATACATTTTTAAGCCATATGCATTGCTGATGCTCGGTACAAACTTATATAGTTGACACAATGATGTACAACATCATAGCACGTTGAGCTTGCATACAAAAATTTCACGTGGGCGGCACAATAGGTGTGGAAGCAGTGGATCGCTACGGGTAGGGCTATCTTGAAACCAACAAACTCATACATCACTGTTCATCGTCTTGATCAATGATGCAGAAATATCTTGAATGCAGTGCAAAGAAAACAGACAGACAAACACAATAAGTTCTGCTAGCACATTAAGTTGACGTACACCCATTCCGGAAAAAAAATCAGGTACAAAAATAGAACATGTCATAATCAAATGTATTGGCACATCAGAGCTTGACACCTATAGCTCGGATATAAGTAGTACTCTATCGAGAAGATTCAGTTGTTACCTCAAATTAGAGCACATCCAGGCAGCCAGCCCGGCCTCTTCTCCCAAAGAAGCAGTGGCCTCCGCCGCGCGATGGAGTAGGCCCTGTGCCATCCATCGTTCTGAGCAACATGGGGAAAGTCTGGCGTTGACTCCTGTAATGAACGTCGTCGATGGACCCCGCCACCAGTAGCGGAGGCAGGACTTCGATTGAAGGATTGACCACTTCTTCGACATGCATGAAGACTCGATACAGGTACATACGTAACGTGGTCCGCGGCGGCCATGGTGGCGATGAATAGTACAACCCCGGTTCCTGCACCGATATCTCAACACCAATCACCTTCGGTATGGTGGACGGCTTCTTCATCCATGCCATAACCGTCAGAGTCCAGCTGTCTGGAGGAACAAACATACTTAAGAGCTCACCCCTAGGTCGTTGATAAGCTCATTCATGGACTCGCTGTTCCAAGCCCGTTGAGGCATGCCGTGGAAGGTAAGCTTTGTTAAAAACTCAAGCTTAGAGGGCACTGAGCCCCATCCTGGGTGCCACCGATCGAAGCTCACCAGCGCGCCATCGCAGAACAAATGCCGGGAAGATTCGAACACACGACTGCAGTCGAAAGTTGTCCGGAACTTGACAAAAAAATCAGCCAGTGGAGGATAGACGTTGATGAGAAAGTCACTTATTTGGATGCCGTGCGCAATGCCAAGAGCTTTGACTAGGTCGTCCGGCGAGACGGGAGGCCGGTCGCCGTTGATGGTTACCATCAGCACTTTGCCGGTAAACTGGTCGTCAAGTGCCGCCATGCCACTGTTGAGTGACAGCATGCAGCGCCCGAAGGCAGGACGGACCTCAAGATCTCCAGCTGGGAGATCCGCGTTGACCGGCGACATGATAGTGCGCTTGAGTACAGGGAGTAGAGGAAGCGGATTTGGGGGAACTGGGGTAGGAATCGAGATTCCAGAGGTGGGGGAGGGGCGGGGGATTCGGGATGAAAAAGTAGCATGAATTTCGAACGCGCGCCAGTACGCTCTTGCTGCACAACCGCACGAAAACACCGGTGGCGCCCACATGTCGGACTAATATTTCTTTTTTTTGAGCGCCCTCCATCAAAGTTCATAATTGGCATGTTTGGCATTGCGTTACTACTCGGCCCACATTCAACGACACCTCACATGGCCCAAACAAGTGTACAACACCGAAAAGTCACTGAGCTCAAATTATAACTTGAAAAAGGATATATATAGTGAACACTGGAGAATGGTGATGCCCCCATTTAGCACATCAGCAGTTTGAAACAAAAAACAGTTCGAAACAACGACATATACAACATGCAAACACTGACTAGCATCTACTACTGACATAAACAGCAAGACATGAAAGTTCACAAGTCTTGCTAAACCACCAAAACGCACCCATCTGAAGCACTCAGACTCTCGTGATCCACACACAAATCACAAAGTTCTAAACAGAGTGAACTAGTACATAGTAAGAGTGACATAGACAAGGATGACAAAATTACAAGAGGTCTGCATAACAAAAGAGAACATCACCCATCCAGAACAAGCAGCTAATACAGCAAGTCATTCGAAGAGGGATGATCCAGCGCCATAATAATTTGCAGCTCCCCTTCAGCCACCAGTGATTCGTAGACACCAGGACTCCACCCTTTCGACGCAACTGCCCCATTACCTACCAACCTCAAGGCTTGTACCACATCACTGGCTTTCGGAGTTGAGACATCCAAGGATCAAAGTTAATCCAGATGCCTTTCGCATTTTCACCTTCTTTTGGCTGCATGCTATATCGTTGACAATCAGGGGCAGCTGATCACATAGATCAGTTCACCGTGTACACATAGTTTTCCCTAACAAACAGAGCCTCTCTGCCATCAGGATCCTTGAAGGTGATCTCCTGGTTAATCAGATAATTGAGTCCGAGAAACAGAGAGTGTGAACCAAGGTTGTTTACCCGCCTCCAACTCAAAAATCCTGAAGGCCCCAACAAGCTGGTATCCTGCTCATAGACGTAACATACATTCTCTGGATACTCACGTATTTCATGCTGCTTGTACACAGTGGGGTTTTTGCAATATAAACTTGCCGACTGATGCGTGCGAATGATCATCAGTCTTTCGCCGTCGTCTGATCGAGCGAGGAACCAGTTGTGCTTCCCTATTTTCGGCAAAGGTGGTGTGATTACAAAGGGCAGGAGCCGTATGAACACTACAACATATCAAAAAGGAGACAAAAAGGACAGACATTGTTAATGTAAGATCAACAATGTTCAGAGTATGAGCAGGATAATGTAAGAAACAGCATTGATCTGTCCCTGTTGGAACTGAGAGGAAAATAGAGGGAAATGTATACTGGGGTCAAAAATATAGTAGTACCATGCATGGTTATGGTTATACTCATGTTATCTCACAGTCGATTCTTCAGAGGAAACTAATATAGCCATGCATGTTATGTAGTCATGTTCTGTTCTCACAAATAAATTCTTCAGAGGAAACTAACACATCATGCATTGTTATATACTCATGTTTCGATAATTCTAGATGCACGGGCCAACTATGGAGGTTTTATGGGACCTGCTTTATAACTAATCTCATCCTCCCCTGATTTTCAGTTGGGGTGGGCCCTTCACCTGATTTCTACCCAATAAGAAAATCCCAGCTCAGCCTCTCCGTTGATTCTGTAAAAAGCAGCCCGTGTATGTAGCATCTCTCCTCATGTTCTGTGTGCAAATTTTTTGTGAGGATAATATTCTAGCCATTGATTGCTGAAGGGCGAATATAGGCATGTAGACATGGTAAGCATGACAGGATTTCACTACTTCCAAGTATAGAGTTTTCCATATGCACTTTTACTTCCCTACTAATGTATGGTTAGATGAAACCAACAGTGTTATGCATGTTTCTACATCATGAAAATGAGGAAACTAACATGGTTATTGATACACACTCATATTTAGTAGTATAGAGATTACTATAAAGTTAGGAGAATATCCATATCTTCCTAGCCGTTTGATTATTGAAGGGTACAAATTGGCTGTATAGACATGGTCACAATCACATGATTTAACTACTTCCAAATATAGAGATTACCATTTGGACCTCCAAATCTCCCTATTTTATTTCCTGATTTACAGCGTCTCTAATACATTGCCATAGTTCTACTCAAATTCTGCTGTAACAGGGATATGCCAATCATCAGAAAA
Source organism: Elymus sibiricus (assembly GCA_039707655.1). NCBI lineage: Eukaryota > Viridiplantae > Streptophyta > Magnoliopsida > Poales > Poaceae > Elymus > Elymus sibiricus. Next base: position 190,417,901 of record CM077676.1, on the reverse strand, counting down.
GTTCAAACAATGTAATGGCGTTATCATTAAAATCAGACGAAAACAACTTACACGCGGCGTCCCAGCAACATGTGGTGCCATCTGCATTGTCGATCGCGTAGATGATGCCATTGTGTTCAATAGCATCACAGAACTGTGGATCACCATCGATGCAGATCTTCGAGGGGAGTAGTGTCCACCTACAGTCAGCACCGCCGCAAAGATAGGCGACTCCGCGGTCGAACAAGGCAATTAGCTTGAAGTTTGTGTAATTCCCATATGCCGTGGGCACTTGGCAGATTACAACCTTCAGCAAAACAAGGTCCGTCCAGCTGACTTGGTAATCTACAGGAAGTGGGCCACGACGGTAAATCCCTATATGATCCAAGGGAGGAAGGATAATCTCATGGGAGGTGTGGACGTTCACGAGCACCCACTTCTTCCGGTATTCTTCGACGGCAACCATCCAGTGGGAGTTCATGCCGACCCAGTACATACCTAACAAGAAGTTTCGAGTGATGGTGGTCGGATCAAAGTCGAGGGGCATGATCTGCGCCACCGTATCATGGTGAGCACAGTGGTGAGCACGCCATCCCACAACACCAGATAGCAGCAAGCAGGGTGTCTTGAAAATCTCAGGCCTCGCTTCGACGATGGCCGCGTGCAGGTCCCTCGAGCATGCAGCCAGCCACACGGCGCTGGACATATCCATATGCAAACAACAGAGGTGGAGGATGTCCATGGGGAGATCGCTCCAGCCGCGGCTCATACGGATGCTGCGCGGTTCGGGTTCGGCAATGGTGGAGTTTGGAAGGTGGGGTTTTTTAGGCTTGATTTACGGGGGAGAAGGCTCCCGGTGCTGGAGCGGCTAGCGAGTAGAATAGTGGTATTGGGGGAGGCGAGCAAGGCGAGAGGGTACGCGGGGGCACTGTGAGAGTGACCTCAGGATCTCCGGCGAGATGGACATGGAGTGGTGCTAGGGGAAAGGGAGACGAGGCGAGGCATGCATGCTATACAGCGGCGGTGACAGTGACTGCATAGGGTGAGGCTGACTTTGGTAACCCGAACATGCTGCCTGGACTAGGGTCACCTCAGGCACAGGGTCTTGTCACTTCACTGTGAGGACCAGATGAATAATATTTTGACCAACAAGTACTACACCTGTATTACTACTAGTACTAGAAACATAGGAGTAGTAGGAAAGAGGTTGTGCTAGCATGCCCCTGGGTTCACTTCATCCTCCAGGTAGCATCCATATTGCGAGCAGACCAAAATTCTCGTGCATGCGGAAGCGCGAAGAAGACCTTTTTTCTTTTCTTTTTTGAGTATCACCGCATATTCCTTAACCAGAAAAGGTTACACACATACGTAGCACACACGCAGAATCGTCGAGAAACCACTAGAAGAAGGCTTGGGATCTCGAACTTTGTGCCATGTTCTCTGATAACGCACATGAACTGTCTATTGTCCCCCCAAAAAAATGTCTCGAGAAATAGAGCAAAGTGTAACGGGAAATGCCAAACCGATACGTGTACGTGGAGTAGAACAACAGTATGGGAAGAAAAACACTGAAACAAAATGGTTAGCTCTACGGGTATTCGAACGCAGAAGTTGTGTGTCGCAGGCAGGCGCCAATATCCATCCGAACTGGCACCTACTCGCATAGGCTTTTCGTTTTGCAGGCCGGTCTACCTAGCCGTCTAATCAACTGCTTGCATGTCACTTCTCCATTAATTCTCCATCGGGAACCGATTTTCCTCGGCTTCTTCACCTTTCCTTCATTTGCATTCAAACCCCACTGGATTCACACTGTTTTAACCTCTTCACATACCTCCAAAACCCCTTTAAATAATCATCTTATTCCACTCTGTTTAACCACCATCTTCTTCCACTCTGTTTAGCCACCTAATCCTAATACTCCAAACCATAGCCCTCCGGTCTGGCGGTTCCAAATGGAGAAAGAGATCCATATGCGGGTTTTTAGCGTCAAACATGTGATCAGCGAAGGCTCATTGAGGATAGCCGCCACCGTCACCGACCATGCAAGGGTTGTTCGGGAGTGGATCAACAATGTATCCAACTCCCTCGAAAATGTGGAGATGAAGATCGTTGGTCTCGACGTAGAGTACATGTGTGTCACTGGGGAGATTCAACGCGCCACTGTCCTTCAGCTGTGCCTCGGAGATGATGTTTTGGTGTATCACATCATGCACGCGCCCTCCATACTAGGTGAGCTCTACGATTTCTTGTCTCGGGAGCTTGGAGTTACAGTACCAATGGGGGTGGGGGTTGACCTTTTCGTGGTTACACTTACACATCGTCTGACCGAGAAAAATATAATCTAAAGTAACACAATATGTTGGAACGTGTCGGGGGCTGGCTAGTAGGAGTAGTACAATAAACATCACATGTACACGATATTTTGAGAAGGGTTTTGATGTAATTTGTGTGAGTTGGGACAGCGTGGATGTACGAGTAGTACTACATCCATATCATTGACATGCATGCACGCAACAAACATTTGTGTGGAAGATTTCACCCTATATTCATATATTATGTTTGAGAGTGGATTCGCTTTTTGTAATTGGAGCTCAGTTTTCCAAGAGAGAATCAAGAGAAGTGTGGTCCTTTGCTTGATTCCAATTTAGAGTATCCATGTATTATTGCTAGAGATAGCTAGATATAGAGAGAATATTTGTGTCACAAAGACCGGGGGGGTGGCAGCAAAACCTAAAGAGAGAGGGGCATATGCGTGTTCGAAAGATCGTGTGTGTGTCGGAGAGAGAGGAGTGTCTGAAAGGGGGGAAGAGGGTGTGTGTGTGTGCGTGAGAGAAAGAGGGGGGCATATGCGTGTTCAAAAGACTGGTGTGTGTGTGTGTTTGCTGGAGAGAGAGGAGTGTCCCAGAGGGGGGAAGAGGGTGTGTGCGTGTGCATGAGAGAAAGAGAGAGAGGGGGGCATATGCGTGTTCGAAAGACTATGTGTGTGTCACAGAGAGAGGAGTGTCCGAAAGGGAGGAAGTGGGTGCATGTGTGCGTGTGCATGAGCGACAGAGAGAGAGGGGGGCATATGCGTGTTTGAAAGACTATGTGTGTGTCGGAGAGAGAAGGGTGTCCGAAAGGGAGGAAGAGGGTGTGTGCGTGTGCGTGAGAGAAAGAGAGAGTGAGGGGGGGTGCGTGTAACGTCAACCTGTGACACGATATAAACATAGAGGGGATCTACAAGGTTATAGGGGCGGGGATATTGGGCGAGCGATAGTGTGTGTGTGCGATGAAGGACACACAGACATCGCCTGTTTTCGTGTGTGAGAGCTAGATAGAGGTCGTCAACATAGCTCACCGGGGGGGTAAGGTTATGTGTGGGAGAGAAAGAGAGTAGAGATAGAGAGCATTGCTTGTGTGTCACACGGAGACCTAACTACATAGATAGGGGCCGAGAGAAGGAGAGAATGGCGGTGTGCCTATTTTTTTGATGGGATGGGAGAGAGTCCAATAGACATGGATCGTGTGGAGAGGTGTGTGTTCCGAGAGAGGGAGAGAGAGAGAGAGAGAGAGAGAGAGAGGGAGGGAGGGAGGGAGGCGTGGACCTAGATACTGAGATGGGTGTTCATGTGTATGTTTCACAGAAGGAATTGTCTAGCTGGTAGCCATGTGATGGCGGCCCAATCATTCGATGAGAGTGGGCATAACTATTGATTTGGTGGATTTTGACGTTGACAATCCAACTACATCGTACGCGATGATACGAATCTACAATCGCTAATTAAACCAATCTCCCAAGGTCACTAATATTGCCGTATGCACGATCAACCTGAATAACGAGATCGAGTTCCAGCAAGCAACCGAAGAACCAACAAGAACTAAGATAATGCAATCTAAATTTCTAATATGAATTAATCAAGGATAATGGGGGGGTTCCTAATAGACGATCTGAACAAGGCATTAGTCATACACATCTTGCAGATGCAAATTGTAGCGAAGCTAAACAATGTCTAAATGAAAACGCGAGTTTTAATATAGAAAAAAGGTAGCTATATATCTATATCTATAAACTATAGTACTAGATTTTTTTATTTCTATATCTATATCTATACTACTCCTTCCGTTTTTATTTACTCCGCATATAGCTTTGACTGTAGTCAAACTTTATAAACCTTGACCAAGTTTGTAGAAAACAATGTGAACATTTACAGTAACAAATCTACATGATGTGAAAATATATGCAACGATGAATCAAATGATATATATTTGGTTGTGTATATGTTAATATATTTTTCTACAAACTTGCTGAAAGTATACAAAGTTTGACTTTAGAGAAACCTAATATGTGGTATTATGTATTATATATTATATATTCATTATTTTTATGTAGTCAATGCGGGCATTTGCAAGTATACGATATAAACCATTGATTGATGTTGATCCAATGGTTCAGGTGGCTGGGATTCGGATCTACTATAACCTAATTGTACCCAGACACATTCTTCTCGAACCAGTAGCGCGACAGTGTGATCGATCCACACAAGAAGCTCGCAACAAGACCTCCAGATGTGCCACGTGGCTTCATGGGTGCCCCCCACATCATATTATTTGTAATAGTACATTGACTGAGAAAAAGAGAGAAATCACCCGAAACAATATCTTGCCCCAATTTTTTTGTTCCTACGAAGCTGTGCCGTGCACGTACCGGAGTACTAGTACTCTAGTACAAGTATAACTTTGTACAGTAGTACTTGTACAGTTGTACTAGTACAAACTAGTACGGAGTGCTCCTACTCTATCGACACGACTCCCATCTGACACCAAATTTCTTGGCGTCGTGCTACAACGCTCTTCCCCTCCTTGTTTCTTTCTTCCAATTCAAACTCAGCCGACGCGCGGTAGGAGGGGTGGGGGTTTGCCGATAGTCGGTTTGCTCAACTGCGGTCCCACATGACAGTGAAAATGCCAGGCAATATGCCTTCCCTAGCTATGCGGCGTGCCGGACCGACCGTGGAGTACTCTCGAGTCCCAACCGTGTGGGCGTGCGACTCGAACGTGGCAAGCTTTTCATTTTAAAACTATATAGTACTATGAAAATACATTTCATGGTGCATCTGATCATATTGATTTCACATTGTGAATGTTGATATTTTTTAATATAAAGTTAGTCAAACTTTACAAAGCTTGACTTTGACCAAACTTTATATGCAGACTAAAAAGAAACCGATGGAGTACAAATTGTAACATTATTATATTTTGAAATATAAATTGTAACATTTGGTTCTCCTCCTTGGCGTGATCGATAGATAGAAATGACGATTGAAAATGCTAGGGTGGGGCTTTTCCCGTGCGGTAAGTGGGGGAGTTAGCCAGTTTGGCACATCGTCGGTTTCCTCACATGCGGTCCCACATGTTAGTGATACTATATGCCTAGCCAATGCGCATTGACCGGCGGGCCAGGACGGAGGTACTACTAGTAGTTACAGTGATGCATATAATTGACGCCAAATGTGAGCAAAGGGATCACACATGTCTTTATTGACTGGAATGAGAATGCGATACAATTAGAATTAAGGCCATGACGACGCGATCGCAGTGGTGGTTACAGGTGGCAAGAAGAAAGATGCATCCATCAACGACCTCCTCCTCCTCGACTCAGTGCGTCGGGCCACCGATCGGTGGCTGAGGAGCAGTGACTTTTGTGGCGAGGTCAAGGTGCTTCTGAACAAAGGCGTCCAAGGCTTCCAGCCGGTTGAGGAAGGCCAACGTCATAGCGTCCTCACTGGCCTTGTAGAGGCCTATGTGCACGACTTGATCATACACGTGGATGTGTATGTCGATGAATGCTTGCAGGGCGAGGGGCCTCGCGGCGAGCGCGTCCTTGAGGTGGACATTCTTAGTCGTGTCGGCGGGCGGTCGCAGGGCCACCAGTGCTTGAAAGAGGTTCTTACCATGGAGGCCGATTAGGGTTGCAGGCAACGAGGAGCCTGGGCACGCGGGCTGGAGGAGTACGGCGATGTCATCCGCGAGCTTCTTGATGACGATGAACTTGTTGATGGTGTCGATGATCATCTTGTCCAACTGAGAGTCGTAGCTGGCGTCGAAGCGGGCTATTAACCAGCCGGTCGAAAGCACTGGCGCGAGATGATCCACGGTGCCGTGCAGCAGGCCGGCATCTCGGATCATCTGGCACAGCCGCAGGCCGCTCGCGTGCATCGCTGCCATGGGTCCGGCTTCTGGTCACTTGGTATGGGAATTGGAGTGAGCACTGTTGCGCTTAGTGTAGGTGCGTATGATCTGGTAGATGCATTGGAGTGGAGGGGCGCCTTTATATGAGTGCAAACTGCGTCGCATTCACATCGTGCTGCCTCCTTTCCGCTTCTCCCATTAATTACTTCCCTCAGCATGCTAATTGAAGGAGGATGCATCATTGGCTGTTCAACGTTTAGGGAACCGCTACCCTTTCCCTCGTCTGCATTCAAACCGTATCGGGAACTGTCCTGGTTTACTAGTTTACCCTCCGTTTCTCAAAAATAAAGTACTACTCCCAAGGGCGCCGCCCGCTGCACGCCTAGCTGAACACGCCTTCTCGCCGCATTCAAACGCCTCCATTAAACCCGCGTGGAAGCCTAGAAACCTACTCCAACCACACGAGTGGGCCGACATTAAATGCAACGCCGGCCGAGCTCCTCCCGTCCGCCCTCTATTTTAACTGAGGCCAGACGAAGGGCAAGAATCGCATCCCTCCGCCGCTCCCCCATCTCCTCCTTCACCATTTTCTCCACTCTTCCGATGGCTTCCGAGGAGCAGTTCTCCGGCATACAAGCCGGCTGAGTGGCCCGCCGAGCCCGCCGGATACGAGCGAGGCAGCTCACTGCTCCACCTCCCTCGCCTAGCCTGACGGAGCTAGTTGCCGCCCCAAGCCAGCGCGTGGTTCAGCAACTCGCCGCTCTAGGACAGCTCGATGAGGAGTGGCGAGTTGCTCCATGCCGGCACGGGTGTCGTGGTTTTGACACGGCAGATGTCCTTGTGAAAGGACTTGGAGATGAGGCCATCGCACAAGTGTGGAAGCTTAACGGGGTTGATTGGGAACGAGAAGACACGGAGTTACCCAGGTTCGGCCCCTCACAGTGGAGGTAAAAGCCTACGTCCTGCTTGATTATATTGCTGTGGATCTCGATTACAGGGATGCGGATTAGCTAACCTAGCTTTCGAGAGATTGCAACTTAGTCTATTTCATTTAGGTGCTCCCCTTTATATATACAGGCGGGACCCTAAATTTACATGAGAGTCCGGGTCGTCATCCTGACCCGTCTCCTATTCTTTCCTACTTGTTCTCCAAGACGTCCTTTAAGCCATTTTATCTTCTTCTTGAGCCGGCCCAAAGCCTGAGCCGGCCTTTCTTATCAGGCCTCCATCAAGCCGGCCCATCAATCATCTTTAACCCTGCAGTGAGGTGACTCGCTGAGCCTGCTCTAAGGCTGGGTCATCATCCTGCCGGGTCTAAATTCTGGTAAATATCCCCAACATTAGCCCTCAGTTTAACTTGAATTTATTCATGTTAAACTCCCTGAAAAACAGAAAAAACCATTACAGGGAAGTAAACGCACAAACTGCTCGCAAACCGGCTTTTGGAGCACCCTCCTTAGCAGGCATGATCTCCCGGGTTTAAGCAAACGCCGGGTAATTCTTTCTGTCTTCATACTTAGCATTTTGTATCTCCTTTTCTTCATAACGTCACACTTCACCTCCACAAAATCCGGAATGATGTCAGAGGGAATCTGAATAGATTTGGATTGCCTCGTTGGGCGCAAAAATCGAGGAGCTCTTTTAGCCACTATTCACTGCGCCGCCTGGGGTTTCGTGCATGCCGTTTGGGCCCGCCGTGCTTATAAATAGGCCGTCGTCTTCCCCCTTCTCCTTTGACTGCTCCTCGTCTTCTACTCCTTTACAACACCACCGTGCCCATGCGAGCTCATCGCCGCCGCCCACTCAACACCGTTCAGACCGTCACCCCGTCACCGGAGCTCCTTCGACCCTGCTCAGCCGCACCCGCAGCGCATCATCGTCTGCAAACCTCGCCGACCAGATCTGTAAGCTCCCCCTTCCGCCATTGTTGCGTGTCTTTACTGTTATTCTAGTTCTTCTTTTGAACTGCTCGTAGATCTGCTAAATCACCATGAGACCATGTTTGTAGTTCACATAATCCATCCACTGCCATTTCTACGCATCATAGATCTGCTATTTTGTTTAGACAGACCCCATTGTTTTTCCTCTCCGAATACAAAGAACATTCCTAGGTTTTTCCTTTTCACTTTTGTCCATGTCTTAGATCCGTAAAATTTTCTTACGCAATAGAAACTTGTTTGCTAACTCGTAATACAAACCATGCTCAACACGTGTTAAAATCCATGCCATGTAATTTCCGGCTTATCCTCGGTAGTAATTTTGACCGGATTTCAATTGCATCTCCTCTCAAAATCCGGCCAAGTATCTCAATCGCCGGCTCGTCTCTTCCATTTACATTAAATCGAAAGGCTCACTTTTGCCGGCTTATGACACTTCTTTTTCATAGCAGCTGAAACAATGCCTCCCAAGCCCAAAATCGTCAACTGGGCCAAGTCCAGCATGTCCGAACTGAGTTTGCAAACCCTGGTAGATTCCGGGTTGTTGCCGGCTAAGGAAGAAATTTCATGGCGAGCTCTGGAAGAAGAAACTCACCCCCAACCCGTCCAGAATGAGATCGTCATGTTTGCTGATCATGTGTCAAGGGGCTTCCGTCCTCCCGGCTCTAAATTTTTCCGGGATGTATTGCATTTCTTCAACATCAGGCCTCAAGACCTGGCCCCCAATTCTATCTTCAACTTGTGCCAATTTCAAGTATTCTGCGAGGTGTATCTGTAGCTCGAGCCGTCTCTTAGCCTGTTCCAGGAATTCTTTTATTTGAACCGCCAAACAGAGCACAAGGATGGTCCAAGTATTGAACTCGGCGGAATTTCCATCCAACAACGAAAAAACATAGGCTTTCCCAATGCCAAGCCGGCCAGCCATCCCAAGGGGTGGCACAGGACCTGGTTTTACTGCAAGGACACCTCCCCCGAAGGCCAGCACCCATTGCCGGGTTATCGGGCAAGCCGGCTTGCCATCAATGCAGCCTTCCCGGGTCTTGCCTCCAGGGAAGAGAGAGAGAACCTGGAGCCTCTGTATCCGAAAATGAATGCGTTGATTGCTCACGGCCTCACTGGCGTCGACTTGACCCGGACTTGGGTCGAGTGGCGAATTCAGCCACTGAGTTCCAGAACCCGGCTCATGCACACCTACACCGGCCATCACGAAGACCCACTTCGGTTCAGCTGGGTTAACCTCAAGGAGAAGGACGTCCTAAAATTTGCCAAGAAGCTACTTGGCGAAACAAAGGATGACATTAAGCTCGTGGGGCTCGCCCCATTTAGCGCCAACAACCTGGCCCCGCAGGTAAGCCGTCTCCGTCATTTTTCACCTTGCCATTATGGTTTATCCTTATCGTAACTCCATCCACCCGCCATGATACAGGAGAACGACGACTGGTGGCGGGTTGAGGTTCAAGACCCGACTCCTCCTCGAGAGGACGACAAAGAAGACCTGGAGGATGATGATGACAATGAGGTAGAACTTGACTCTCTTAGCCGCCTTTTTAATCAGATTGCTGATGCTCACTCAACTCAGGAAGAAGCTGAAATAAGCCACACCATTGAGCCAGAGGTAACTTTGATTTCTTTAGACTCCGACTCCCCAAAACCTGTTCAAAAGAAAACCCGGGTTGTAGTCTGCAAACTTCGAAGAAAACCCCGGGTTGCCATCCGTAAAGTCCCTTTTTCACATCAAGATGCTCACTTGGATCCTCAATTTCTGTTGAAGAAAACGCAGCATGCCGGAACCTCCAAAAGGAAGACCTGGAGCAGCGAAGGAGAGTTGAGTGGCGGGCTTCCAAATGAGCCGCCATCCTGTAGGGCGCGGACAGAGGTGCTTCTTAGTCCAACTCCCTCTTTCCCTCTAGCTGATCGTTTCAAGGAACCCATACATTTAAATGACTCAGCCTATCAGACGTCCCCCTCTTCGGATGAATCAAGCGCTACTCAGGCGCCGGCTTTCAATATCAACCCTGGGTAAGTAATTTAATCACTTGTGTTACATAATGATCTCTTGCCCTTCACACTTTAATTGAATAACTCCTTGTTCCTTGTACAGCGCTAAGGCCATTAAGAAGAAAGCCCCCACCGGGTCATCTGACCCGGTTATTCAAACGGGCCCTCAGGAAGAAACGGAGGCCACCTTGGTCGCCCAGGATGAGCCAGCGATCCAGAACAGGCCATCGCTTCAAGATTTTATTGCGAGCCTGGCTCATGCCTCCTCTCCTGTTGTTCAGGAGTAGGAAATTCTAACTGAAGATCAACCCGAACAGCAGCCCGTGGCCCCAGCTCAAGAGGAAGTGGTGGTGATGAGTGAATGGCCAACTGCTCCACCTGAAGCCTCTACTGCTCTCACCAAGGTTCCTGCCAGGGCTGAGCCGTCTGTGAAGAACAAGGGGAAGGCGGCTCTTGACTTCACCGCCTTTGAAGATCAAGACAACAATGCCCTTCACCAAGCTGTGCTGACTCGGCTATCTGAAAGTCGGGACACAGAAATTGCCATGGTATCTTCATTGAAGCGGAAGTACGAGGTAACTTGCGCCTTTTGTCATGAAACATATATATGTAGCCCCCAAGGGCCGGGTCATTATCAGATGATGACCCGGGACTTCAAAACTTTATCTTGCATTCATAACCTCATCGGTGACCCCAGAGACCGGCTTGTCATACTGTGATGGGCGGGTCTCCATATCTTGTAAAATACGTCAAATTATGCATTAGCCCCCAAGTGCCATGTAGAATGTCTGCATCTGCATGGAACTTGCTTTTTTGCTTTTTGATAAGCGATGAAACACATAGCCCCCATGTGTCGGGTCGACCGGAAGGGTGGCTCGGGACATGCTTAGACAATGTATAACTGAGGTTGCCTTGCAGGACATGCTGAATCAGGTGGAGGCTCAAGCTTCCTTCTTCCGAAAGGAAGCAAGGAAGGAGAGAAAACTGCGCAAAGAGGCTGAAAAGACATTTGTAGAAGCCAACAAGTCTCTGCTCCTTGTAAGGAGTACTTTGCAAGAAACTGAAGCCGAAAGAGCTGCCTTAGCTAAGCGTGCTCAAGAGGCCGAGGCCAAGCTGGAGCCGGTGACCCGGGAGCTAGCCACTCTAAAGGGCCATATCACAGCTATGTGCAAGGCCATCTTCGGTAAGTAAAACTGCCATGAGTCAATTATGCCAATGTTAATATGCTAAGCCGACTTTACTGACCATGCGTACTTATCCTTGAAGGCCGCAAGAACCAAACCCTTGTTCAACAACCACTGGTGAAATTGAAGGCGGTTTACACCTTTGTGGAGCAGTTGTACATAGGCGGCTCCCGGTGCATAATGGCTGCAAAAAATACTATGACGCCGCCATAGTTGATTGCTGACATGTTGAAGGAGCTGTCTGTTGTACCCAAGTGGCTTGAAGAATGGAAAAAGGTGGCTTGTCGCACTGGGGCTCTAACCGTCCTTGCTCGTGCCAAGGCATATGTGCCAGAACTTGATCCGGCTCAGATTGTGGGCGGGTATCCGGAGTTCAATGTGGACGACTCGCCTTTTACCAAAAAAGACTTCCAATGCTGTATAAAGGAAACCCGGGTTGCAGCCACCGAGATTGCAGAAGAGGCAGATTTGACCAAGTACCAGGCTGGCTATTTGAAGGGGAACGAATGGATGGAACCGCCAAATCCTGAGCCGGTTGCTCTAACCCGCATGCGTAAGCCATCTTACGCTCCTGAAGTCGACCCTTCCTCCGTGATAACAGCCGATGCGATATTTGAAGCATTGCACTCAATCCAGTGGTTGACCGGCGAATCAAGTTAGGAGGAGGCGGAGGATGACGACGGCCGCGAAGAGCCGGCACATGGTGCTTCATTGGGTGTTGGCGCCAGTTCTAACCCGGCGATATAAAACACTGGCTCGTCCTCTTGTAGCTTGAACTGTGGAAACTTTTGCCGTGGCCACAGCTGATGGGCGGCTTGTAATAACTTGGTATCAAAACTGTTGATTCCAGTGCCATCGTGCACTGTGGTGCTTGTACAAACATCTCTGTGGATGCCTTGCCTGTGTATGTTATACAGGTGAGTTTGTCATTGTGGATCCTCTTTGCGACCTCTAGAGCTGATTTTTTCAACAAGAGTGATTCTGCACAAGCAATAATTATCGCAGATAGCAACAGCCTTGAGCGATGAATATCACGTTAGTGTTTGTGAGAAAAGATTAATCTTAACTAAGGTAGATGCCATGTATGAATGTATGAAAGTATGCATGCATGTAGACAGGAAATAAATGCAGAGAAGAGAACATGACTGTAACAAGCCGGTTTTGAAAACCCAACTTGAAAGACCGTCTTGTAAAGCTCAAGTATGAATTGCTTTCATGAAGCTGGCACTTTGGCCTGTTGGTTTATCCTCGCTTTCTGAAAGCCGGCTCTCATGCAACCAATCGAGCATTTTAACTCTGATGAATTCAGGGTCACCTTTGTGATTGACTCATCAGGCATATGCCGGGTCACTTTTAGGGAGTAGCGTCTTGCTAATAGGTAGGTTTAACCAACTCGTGGCATCTCACCGGGCTAAAGGGTTTTGTAAGCTAAACTCAATAAGTTGGAAGCCCCCAAATAACCAAGGATCAACAATAAAAGACTCCACACATAATTTTGAGGCGAAACGACAAAACTCTCTTATACAGAGCTGCCGGTCTTTATTTCATTGATCAAGAAACATGTATATACATGATAGAAGTTATGTACAAAGATGTGACCCAGTCGATGACTTAAGTGTAGTATGGCCGGAGCTGGGCACTGTTCCAGGGCCGGCTTGTCTCCTCCTCAGATGTTCGTGACTTGTCTGCCTCACGTATGTCAATCAGGTAATATGACCCGTTGTTGAGATTCTTGTTGACCACAAAGGGCCCTTCCCAAGGTGGTGAAAGCTTACGCATGCCTGTCTGGTCTTGTATCAGACGGAGCACTAAGTCACCTTCCTGAAAAGCACGGCTGCGAACTCTACGGCTGTGATAGCGACGTAGGTCCTGTTGATAAATTACTGATCTAGACGCGGCAAGTTTGCGTTCTTCTTCTAGGGCATCAAGAGCATCCTGTCGAGCTTGTTCATTATCAGATTCCACATAAGTCGCCACTCTAGGGGAGTCATGACGAATATCGCTTGGAATTACAGCTTCTGCACCATAGACCAGGAAAAACGGCGTATAGCCTATTGACCTGTTGGGAGTAGTCCGTATGCTCCAAAGCACCGCAGGTAATTCTTCTTCCCAACAACCCGGCGTGCGTTGCAAAGGCACCATGAGCCGGGGTTTGATACCACGCAGCAATTCCTGATTGGCTCTCTCTGCCTGCCCATTAGACCGAGGATGCACAACCGATGTTAAATCAAGCCGGATATGCTCCTGTTGACAGAACTGCTTCATGACTCCCTTGGAAAGATTGGTGCCATTGTCTGTAATTATACTGTGCGGATAGCCAAAACAAAATATCACCTTTTTCAGAAACTTGACGGCTGTAGCAGCATCACAACGGCTGACTGGTTCCGCCTCTACCCACTTGGTAAATTTGTCCACAGCCACCAATAGGTGTGTATGCTTGTTCTTAGAACGTTTGAAGGGTCCAACCATGTCAAGCCCCCAGACCGCAAAAGGCCAGGTTATCGGTATCATCCTTAATTCTTGAGCCGACACATGAGCCCGGCGAGCATATTTCTGGCAACCATCACATTTGCGCACAATATCTTCCGCATCGGCGTGAGCTGTGAGCCAGTAAAATCCGTGCCGGAAAGCTTTTGCGACCAGTGATCTTGAGCTGGCATGGTGACCACAGTCACCAGAATGAATCTCATTTAGAATTGCATGGCCTTCTTCAGGCGAAACACAACGCTGAAAAACACCAGTGACGCTTCGTCGGTGCAACTCACCATTGACGATAGTCGTAGACTTGGATCGTCTGATGATCTGTCGAGCAAGGATTTCCTCTGTTGGAAGTTCTCCCCGGCTTAGATAAGCCAAGTAGGGGACTGTCCAATCAGGTACAGCGTGGACAGAAGCTACTAGAGCCGTCTCCGGGTCAGGAATAGCCAAGTCCTCCTCTGTTGGCAACTTGACAGACGGGTTGTGCAAAACGTCCAGGAAAACATTGGGTGGCACCGGCTTGCGCTGAGAGCCCAAGCGAGAGGGTGCATCTGCCGCCTCGTTCTGCCGGCGGTCAATATGATCAACTTGATAACCTTTGAAGTGTCCAGCAATGTTGGTGACCGCATGCCGATAAGCCGCCATAAGGGGATCCTTGGAATCCCATGTACCAGAAACCTGTTGGGCCACCAAATCTGAGTCGCCCAAACACCTGACCCAGCTCAGGTTCATCTCCTTGGCCATCCGAAGCCCATGAAGCAAAGCCTCATATTCTGCTGCATTGTTAGTACAGGGGAACATAAGTCTTAAAACATAATAGAACATATCTCCTCGTGGGGAAGTAATCACAACTCCAGCCCCTGAGCCTTCAAGCTGCCTTGAGCCGTCAAAGTGTATGGACCAGTATGTTGTGTCGGGCTTCTCTTCGGGAGCCTGCAACTCTGTCCAATCATTAATGAAATCCACCAATGCTTGAGATTTGATTGCTGTGCGGGGCACATATTTGAGATGATGCGGACCGAGCTCGATGGCCCACTTAGCAACTCGGCCTGTGGCCTCCCGGTTCTAGATTATATCCCGAAGAGGTGCTGAACTGACCACAGTGATTGGATGTTCATGGAAGTAATGCTTCAGCTTGCGACTAGCCATAAACACTCCGTAAACCAGTTTCTGCCAATGTGGATATCGTTGTTTGGACTCGGTTAACACTTAACTGATATAATACACGGGGTGCTGAACTGGATATTCCTTGCCGTCCTCCTTGCGCTCTACAACGACTGCCACGCACACAGCCCTGTTGTTGGTAGCAATATATAGCAACATTGGTTCCTTCTCATGAGGGGCAGCAAGGACCGACGGCTCAGACAACTGCTTCTTGAGGGCCTCAAAAGCTTGATCTGCAGCGTCACTCCAGATGAAGTTATTTGATTTCCTAAGCAACTGATACAATGGAATTGCCTTCTCTCCAAGCCGTCTTATGAACCGGCTCAGTGCCACAACCCGCCCAGCCAGCTTCTGCACGGCATTCAGATTGGCCAGCTTAGCCAGGGTCATGATTGCTTTGATCTTTTCTGGGTTAGCTTCAATGCCACGCCCAGAAACAAGAAATCCCAGAAGCTTTCCTGCAGGGACACCAAAAACACACTTCTCCGGGTTAAGCTTCATCTGGTAGACACGGAGATTGTCAAATGTTTCCTTGAGATCCTCCAGTAGGGTTTCCTTCTTTCGAGACTTAACCACAATATCATCAACATAAGCATGAACGTTCCGCCCGATTTGTTGGTGAAAGCATCTTTGGACACAACGCTGGTAAGTCGCCGGTGCACACTTCAGACCAAACGGCATGGTTGTATAACAGAAAGCTCCAAAGGGTGTGATGAAAGCCGTCTTTTCCTAGTCTTCCAGCTTCATCTTGATCTGATGATAACCAGAGTAAGCATCCAGGAAGCACAAACACTCACAACCCGCCGTAGCATCGATGATCTGGTCAATACGGGGCAAGGCAAAGGGGTCACTAGGACAAGCCTTATTTAGATCTGTGTAATCAACACACATCCGCCAAGTCCCGTTTTTCTTCAGGACAAGTACCGGGTTGGCTAGCCATTCAGGATCGAAGACTTCAACGATGAACCCAGCAGCTAAGAGCCGGGCCACTTCTTCACCAATAGCTTTCCGCCTTTCCTCATTAAAGCGACGGAGATACTGGCGAACCGGTTTAAACTTGGGATCCACATTGAGGGATTGCTCAGGGAGTTCTCTCAGTACACCTGGCATGTCAAAAGGTTTCCATGCAAAGATGTCCCGGTTCTCACGCATGAACTCGATGAGCGCGCTTTCCTATTTGGGATCCATATTGGCCCCTATAGTGAACTGCTCGGAAGAATTGCCCGGGGTGAACTCAACTTGCTTGGTGTCCCTGGCTGATTTAAACTTGAGCAGAGGATCTGACTCCGTCGTGGGCTTCTTCAGGAAGGTCCGGTTCGACGGGTCAACATTGTCCTTATAATACCGCAATTCTTCCGCAGCGCAAGCCATCTCGGCATATGCTGCATCTCCTTCCTCGCACTCGAGTGCAATCTTCCGGTTGCCTTCAACTGTGATGGTTCCCCTTGGCCCTGGTATTTTTAATTTCAGATAAACGTAACATGGGCGTGCCATGAATCGTGCGTAAGCTGGCCTACCGAATAAAGCATGGTATCGGCTTTTCAACTTGACTACCTCAAAGGATAGGAATTCAGAATGCCAGTTATCCTCTGAGCCGAAGGCCACCTCCAGGGACACCCTTCCCATGGGATAAGCTGATTTACCAGGAACGATGCCATGAAAAACTGTAGAGGATGGAGTCAACTGCTTATCAGACAGATTCATCTGCCTAAACGTGTCATAGTACAGAATATTGATGTTGCTGCCTCCGTCCATGAGCACTTTCATCAATGTATAACCGCCAACCTGCGGCGCTACCACCAAGGCTAAATGCTTGGGATGATCAAGGAGGACTGGATGATCCGCCCTGCTCCAGGTAACCGGCTGTTCAGACCAATTGAGGTAATAAGGGGTTGCCGGCTCAAACGCGTGGGCGGCTCGTCGTTGCACCTTTCGATCCCGTTTGCAGGTGCTGGTGGTGAAAACATGATACTGCCCGCTATTTAGCTGCTTCGGGTTGCTCTGGAACCCTGTCGGACCGGCTTGGTGCTGATTTCCCTGGTTGCTCCGCTGATTGCTGCCTCCAGTGTGACCAACCCCCTGAAACTCGCTGCTCTGGCCACTATTCCCATGGAAACCAGGACCTGCGAAGGGCCCTTGCAAGCCGGCTCCCGAGAAGCCGGGTCTTTGGTTACCAGGTTGTCCGCCGCTGCCGCCCCCGTTATGATGGTTCTGGAAGACCCGTTTGGAAAACTCCTGCATGATGTAGCAGTTTTCCCAGGAGTGGCTAGATGGCTTGCCGTTGTAGCTATGCTTCGGACATGGACCCTTGAGAGCCTCCTCGTAGCTGAGAGGGCGATTACCAGAGGACTGCCTCCTAGAACCATCGTTCTGACGCTGACTTTTGTTCCCTGTATTCGTGTTTGCCACCAGATCGGAGCTTCCGTCATAACTTTTGCGTTTACTGCCGTTGTTGTTCTGCCCATTACTGTTGTTCTGCTGGTGGCCCTTGCCACCGCCCTTCTTGTCTTTACCGGCTTTTTCCTCGTCAGACGGCGGGTCTTTAGGATTGTCAGATTCCGCATACCGGGTTAAGACATCCATCGGATCACCCATGTCCTGGGCCTTTCTCTTGAGTCGCCCTAGTTTTTGGACCAGTGGCTGAAATTTGCATGTTCGTTCCAGAACAAGTACCGCCTGAGCCGCCGAGATACTGTCAGAACTGTGTATAACCTTCGCAACTCGGCGGGCCCAATGGTGCGCCGACTCATCCTCCCGCTGAACTCAACGTTCCAGATCAACAATTGTGGTTGGCCTTTTGCACGTTCCCTGAAAATTCTTGATAAAGCGCTCCTTCAGCTCCTGCCAAGTGTTGATAGAATTCACTGGTAGGTTTTTCAACCAAGTGCGAGCGGGGCCTTCCAACATGAGAGGAAGATAACATGCACACACTGCCTCGCTTGCTCCCAATAAGTCCATTGCCAGTTCGTAACTCTCAATCCACTCGGTGGGCTCCAGATTCGCTGTGTAATTAGGAACCTTGCGAGGACCTTTGAAATCTGGGGGTTTGCGCACTTCTCGCAACGCTGGTACCAAACAAGGAGTTCCGATTATGCGGCTCGATAAGCCCCCAAGCCGGCCAGCTGTCTAGGTTGCGGCGGGCGGGTCATGCACTTCTGGTGGGTTGACGTTCGGCGGCGGGTTATACATTGCGCGCACATTTTCCTCCAACGCTCGGAGAGCCCAAGCGGCGTCCATAATGTCCTGTGCATTCGGGATTCTGGGTTGGTGCTGCTCCGCCAGCGGTTGGGCGGCTCTTCTGCAATGTGCGCTACTGGAAACCGCTGGCGACTCTGGACGCTTGCTCCTGGTATGGCTCTAGTGAGGAGTTGAATGAAGTCGGTGCTGGCTATGCGAGTAGTTGGCCTGTTGCACTACTGATGTCTTGAGCATCGCAATAGCGTTCCTGGCCTCCGCATGAATCGGACCATCCCCCTCGATCGGAATAGCCGCCAAGTTGTGGGTTGCTGCCAGCACGTTATCGACCGGGTTGGAATAGTGTCCAATTGGGGTCTGGAACCGGTGAGACGGCGGCTGCTATTGCTGATCTGGCATGAGATGCTGGGCCGGCTCCCTCTGCTGAACCGGCTGCTGCAGAGGCAGTCCTCTCAGGGGAACAACTCTAGCCCCCGGGTTCGCCGGAGCTGGCGGTGTGGTGAACAGCTGAGTCGGCTCAAGATCGACCAGAAGCCGGCTTTGATGACGCCTCTGGTGGACAAGTTCTTACTCGGCCTGTCGGCGGCTTAGGTAATGCGCCTCTTCATCTAGGCGCTGCCTCTCCTCGGCAAGCCGGGGTTGCGCCTGAACCATGCGTGTGTTTTCTGCGTTTATGTCCTCTTGGATCTTGGCCATCTGCTCGCGACACTTCGTGATCTCCGCGTTGCGTGCCGCTACGTTCTCCATAGTAACCGGCTCGGCCAGCAGGCCTGTCAGTGTATTTATCAAGTCCGCGAGTGCCTGCACCCTGATTCTCTGAGAGACGGCGGCCGACGCGCCGGCTCCTCCTGAGCCGGCAAGGGTGAGGTTCTGTCCAGCCACTGGATCAGCCGGATCACTCACCAGATCTTGCCTACCCGCCATGTATACCGCTGTAAAACGAGGTGGTTCAGGGACTTCTGGAAAAACGTCTTTATGTCCGAGCCTTCCATCATGCAGAGGACGGGTCGACACGGTTTCTCCCGTTGAGAACACGCCATCAGACTGGACGAGCGTATCATCTCCAGACAGGGAGTTCTCCGACAAGGCCACCCCTTGGGTGAACCCTATGAAGACATGGTTCCGGCCGGCTTGAGGCGGGCCGGGTCTTGCCTGGCTCGGACCGGCGTGGCGCACTGACTCGACACCGGCGATGTTCTCCAACCCGGCGGCCGACTCGCCGACCACGCCGATGAAGGTGTGGATCTTGCCGAAGGGGACCCGGTACCCGTACTCAATTGAGTCGGCGTCGGGGCCCCAGTATGAATCGTCGATGTAGAACTTCCCGTGGTGGCTCTTCATCATCAAGCCGACCGCGTACTTCCCGAACCCTGGGAGAGATCCCGCTAAGAACTCAACTCCCCCGTGCGTAGGCCCCACGGTGGGTGCCAGCTGTTGTGGTTTTGACACAGCAGATGCCCTTGTGAAAGGACTTGGAGATGAGGCCATCGCACAAGTGTGGAAGCTTAACGGGGTTGATTGGGAACGAGAAGACACGAAGTTACCCAGGTTCGGCCCCTCACAGTGGAGGTAAAAGCCTACGTCCTGCTTGGTTATATTGTTGTGGATCTTGATTACAGGGATGCGGATTCGCTAACCTAGCTTTCGAGAGATTGCAACTTAGTCTTTTTCGTTTAGGTGCTCCCCTTTATATATACAGGCGGAACCCTAAATTTACATGAGAGTCCGGGTCATCATCCTGACCCGTCACCTATTCTTTCCTACTTGTTCTCCAAGACGTCCTTTAAGCCGTTTTATCTTCTTCTTGAGCCGGCCCAAAGCCTGAGCCGACCTTTCTTATCAGGCCTCCATCAAGCCGGCCCATCAATCATCTTTAACCCTGCAGTGAGATGACTCGCTGAGCCTACTCTAAGGCCGAGTCATCATCCTGCCGGGTCTAAATGCTGGTAAATATCCCCAACAACGGGCATCGTTGCTCCCGTGTCTGCGACCGCGCCTCCCGTGCCTGTGGCCGCGCCTCCCGTGCCTGCGGCCGCGCCATGCAGGCAGATACAGAAGCCGGGTGTGCGGAGAGCGACGAGTTGGTGGCCAGCGCATCCGCATCCGCCGCCATCATCGAGGAGAAGTAGAACACGGGAGGCCGCCGCCGCTTGGGTCCCATGAAGGCCACCGCCAAGGCGACGACGACATTTGCAGCCGGTGTCTTGCCGGTTCTTCTATTGCGACGACCTTCATCGACCCCGCAAGTGTCTTGATCGGGCTGCCGGACATGAGGAAGGCAAAGGGATCCGCGGGCGACCATTTAGATTAGGTTTTAATTATACATCCAGAGCCGGACTAGCACTGCTTAGTTGATGTAAATGTAATGAAATCCATCATGTTTATATGAAAATCCGGCATTTTTATATGAAATCTGTCATGTTTATATGAAATCCGGTCGTGTTTGCATGAATTTCGTCCGGTTGGTTCGAGTTGTTGTCAAAATCTATGCGGCTAGCGTTGGATGTCGTTGTGTTCGTGAGCGGATGCAGGAGGAAATTTGTTGGTTGCCGTTGGAGATGCCCTTATGCTACAAATTATAGTCACATCAAATCCCTGTTAGTTAATTGCATGTATGGTTCTGAAAACAAAAAGTTAATTGCATGTACAGTACATGAACTTACACGGTGGGTACAGATTCATACAAAAAGTTAAAAAATGAAACAAATCAATCCTTAAAAAATTAAACTTGTATTCTAAGTACTCTCTGTTAAATCCGCCTACTTTGCAAGGTGCCCGCTCTCATTTTATCTGTGGGTTCCACTATCAGTAAGGTAGAGAAAAGAAGTATATATAAAAACATATAAGAAACTAAAGTTTCTGACAGGATTCGAACTCAGGTCAACGCGTTTTGAACATCGGGCGCTAACCACTCCACCTGATGTTCTTCCTCGAACAAGCAAGAGATATCTGCCTTTTTATATAGTTATTGTGATGATTGGTTTAAAGTGATATATTTTATGTCTGCCCCGAAGGATCTCGCATTCATTAATAACAAAGAAAAGAGTTGCCCGGTTAATTAATAGAAAACCAGGCAAAAACCATCACATGAGGCCCGTAAAAACAAGGCACAATGGGCGAGCTGGCTACTCACACAAGAACGCACACATGTTGTCAAAGAGAAAAGCATCATCGAGGGTGCAATTCGGTGTCATCATCATTGCACCTCTACACGCGCGACTCCGGCCACACCATCAATGACCACCGAGAAATCTACATATCTAAAGGGGCTACGGCGAGAAAGATGTATCGAGAGTGTGTGTGCGAGGCACAGAGACACAACTAGCGAGAGTGTGTTTGTTTGAGAGAGAAGACAATAGATAGATTAAGATCAAGATCGAGGTGTCACCCTGCTCCTGTCTTTGTTGGGAGGGGCGGGGGGTGGGAGAGAGTGAGAGAAAGGCGTATCGAGAGTGTGCGTGTGTTAGGCACAGAGACACAACTAGCAAGTGTGTGTGTGTCTAAGAGAGGAACCAGTAGATAGATTAAGATCAAGATCGAGGTGTCACCCTGGTCCTGCTAGTGTTGGGAGGGGGGAGGGTGCCAGAGACACTTAGAGAGAGAGAGAGATATTGTGTGTTACAGATCTATATTAGGGGATAGGTAGATAGGATGTGTGCGAGGCATGCCTAAAACATCAGGGAGATAAACTAGCGTGTGTGCATGCAAATGCCCGAAATAAATGAAGAGAGAAACAATGTGTGTGTGTCTCTGTGTGTGTGTGTGTGTGTGTGTGTGTGTGTGTGTGAGCGAACTCTTCTCGAAATCTCAAGACAAAAGGTGCTCAACTGGAATCCCATTGTATGGATTCATATGGTTCCGGGGACTCGAGTTAACCTTAATTAGGGATATGTGTGCGAGACGTAGTTATACTTTGAGACATGAGTGGCGGTGGGTGGGTGGAATTAAAGGGGTGGGGGTGTTCGACAGAGAGAGAGTGTGTGTTTTTGTGTGAGAGACTTGTAGGACGAGGTAGAAAGACGATTTCTAACCTTGACGGAGGGAGAGAAATAGACGGAGCACGCGTGTGTGATTGAGATGCCCACGGAGAAGGGAGATTTGTATGTGTGTGAGAGAGATTGCACAATTCATTCACGTATCACTGTCTAACGGTCGAGGACGTGCCTCGCTTGAACATAATCAATATCTACTTCGTATCATGGCCGAAGATACAATATCGATTCAATGCTATAAAGATTGGACAATCACATATTGCATAAGTTATACTTTTTTTCTTTTAGATAGCCTTTTTCAATCGTGCATGCCAAAGTTATAGTGATATTTCTTCAAACAACCACTGTAGTTATCATGTACATGCACCATTGTTAGTGTTGCATTCAAATTCATTAGTTTTGGATGATTTAAGGTTCTATTATGAAGCAAAATACATAATATTCATATATGAATTCAACGGGTACTGCAATTTATGAAATGGATGCCATGTAATCATATGAGGTAACACTTTTAAGTAGCGGACTATAATATCCATTTCTTTTGCGCATCTATATTATCCATTTGTTACTGTACAATATAATTGAAATTAACACGTCAATGCATTGTGTTTAAAATAAATAACCAATGGCACAAAATTACATATTTACACGAGAAATACATAGGCTGAGCGTTTGCTCCCTTTTTTATGAAGACGCCTTAGTTACACCCGTACGATTGGCCGCTCCCGTGTGATCGTAACAAGTTATCGGTGCATCATCCGGGTTATTGCTGACGTGTGCGCCGTGTACACAGTTGCACATCACTGGCTTCCCGCTAGCACTATCCAAAATTAGTTGAAACTGGATACGAACGATCCCGCGAGCGGCAAAATCTCCCGCCTACTTCTAAAATTTCAGTGACCTAGTCTGGAGCATGCGAAATTCCCCTTTGGTGCTTGGTGCAAGGAGAACAACACGGCCCTCATTTACATAATAGGTCGGGGTTACTTTGGTAACTTCTGCTCCCCCCCACCACACGACACCTCCATTTCCTCTCCCCTCCCGCAAAAACGACTACTCCATAGCACCAGAGCATCTTACAGCACGCCGTTCATACTTCATCGGCGATTCTACCCCCTTCCCTCTCGAAACCCTAGACTGCTCATCCACCGGCGTACCAGAGCCTATTCACTGCCGGCGTCGTCCACCTCGCCGGATCTGCTTCTGAGGCCGTATCTACCCCTCCCACCTCCCCTAGAAACCGTAGACTGCTCATCCACCACTGTACCATAGCCCATTCAGTGTCGGCCCTGTCCACCGCACGGGATCTGCTTCGCCGGTGCCCTCGTCAACCGCAGCGCATCTGCAGCAGCTCCTTCCTACACCGCACCGGAGCCGCTTCGTCCGCACCCCCGGAGCCGCCTCACCGACACCCCCGTCGACGGCCTCAGATCTGCTTCGTCGACACCGTCCTCAACCCTACCAGAGCCGCTTCGTCGACACCATCGTCAACCCAACCGGAGCCGCTTCACCGACGCCCAAATCCATGGCCTCAGATCCGCATTGTCCACACGATCGTCCACCCTACCGGAGCAGCTTCCCGACGCCCTCGTCCATGGCCGTAGATCCGCATCCTCGACACCATCCTCAACCCTACCACTGGAGCAGCTTCACCGACGCCCTTGTCCACGGCCGCAGATCCGCATCGTCGACACCATCCTCAACCCTACCACCGGAGCAGCTTCACTGTCACCCTTGACGTTTCTAACCCGATTCCCACCGTCTGGCAAGATGCCAAGCAGCCGCCGCGACCTAGGTACTTGTCACCTTTAAACCCGTCCAGCATCACCTGCCAGATGTACTTCAAATATACTAACAGGTCATTGTTACATGTTATGGAGCTGGCAAGAGCCACAAGGACGATGTTTCTTCTGGATGTAACACCTTGGTCAACCAAACTCTTGGACTGAAGCATTGCTATGATCTTGTAAGTGCGTCTCTCTCTTGTATTGTTGTGTGCCTGCCAGCGTGCTTTGCTAGGATTTTCTGCCAGTAATCCCTTTGTGTAGCCAATGATTACCACTACTGGCTGCTAAACTAGAGATATAGACGTCATACATTACACAATGTCGTAGGTGGCATGAAGGAATGCCAGTGCACTAAATTAGGCTCCCTTAGAGTGCCTGCAAGTCCAGTACACAGAGTCATAGGTAGTTTATGCGACGCACACAATTGTTAATTGGTGGTTTAATTATGTGCAAGGGATATGCAATGTATTATCATGTAGAGATGTCTCAAATTAGCTGTGTCAACTTGCAGATGGGGCGCGGCAATCAAAAAGTACAAGATTTCTTAGTACAAAATGTATGGTGCATTTTCATGGAACATTGCAAAAAAATGAGGGGCAGCGGTGAGCCTATACAGCGTGGTATGGTAAGTCACTCCATTGCAATCATCGTGATGTTATTTGTTTGGCATTGCTGTTGGCCAGGGTTCTTAGGGCCAGTTATTTTGAGTTATCCTATGAAAATAAGCTCTTGTGAATGTAACCTCGAGATACTAAGCCAACCAGTTCTTTTCATTGCCTGCTTTTTCAGCTTATCTGTTGTATGATCAGTGAAAAGTCTATTGCATTATATTTTGTCATTTTACTGCCCATATGAAAATAAATTTGACTTGCAAACATCACGAATTGAACCCATCGCAGTAATTAATATGATAGGAAAACAAACCATCATTATTTGTTCAAAATGCAAATACAAAGATACATTCTACTTGGCACAGTCTACTTTGGTCAATGTCTTCCAAACAGAGGATAATTGCCTAAATTTATATGATTAATCATTATCTATCAAAATTCCATGGTCCAAGTGGCTGGTTTTTATCATATAGCAGCACCACCTGAAAGCATCATATAGCAGCAGCAGCAACTCATAGCAATTCATCATATAGCAGCAGCAGCAGCTCATAGCAATTCATCATATAGCAGCAGTAGCAGCTCATAGCAATTCATCATATAGCAGCAGCAGCAGCTCATAGCAATTCATCATATAGCAGCAGCAGCTCATAGCAATTCATCATATAGCAGCAGCATCAGCTCATAGCAATTCATCATATAGCAGCAGCAGCAGCTCATAGCAATTCATCATATAGCAGCAATAGCAGCAGCTCATAGCAATTCATCATATAGCAGCAGTAGCAGCTCACAGCAATTCATCATATATCAGCAGCAGCAGCAGCTCATAGCAATTCATCATATAGCAGATCAGAATGAAAATTTGGCGAAAAAATCAGAGGAGATCCTCACCTTGTTGGATGAGCTCATCCCGCAACAGCACCTCATGGCCATGGCCTAGGAGGAGGGGAGGGGGAACGAGGGGCCATCTGCCGGAGTGGGGCATCAGCCGTAGTTGGGCGGCGGCCGCCGGAGTGGAGCGTTGGACGGACCATAGCGGAGGAGCTGCAGGGGACCAGCAGAGTGAGGGGCAGCGCCAAAGGGAGGAGCTGCCGGGGAGATGGAGCCCTACCCGTAGGCCATCGATCATCGCTGGAGAGAGCATCGTCGAGGAGCAGGGCAGATGGGACCGGTGGTGGCGGCTCGCAGGAGGAACTCTAGCGCTCAGGCAGGGGAAAGGGAAGAGGAGATGCAGGCTGGTAGGGGAACGAACACTTGCGTGTTAATTTTTACTTGGGGGTCGGGTGTGACGTGGGCCTGAGCAGTGGCATTTTCAGTGTAATATGGGCAAACAACAGAGTCATTTAGCTATACCCATTGTTTTTAAGGCGTCCCTAAGGCGTCGCCTAGGTGACGCTTAGGCGTCAGGGCGCCCTGCGAGCTTGAAGCATCCAGCTTGCCTTATGTACCTGTGTAAGGCGTCCGCCTTAAGCTTTAGAGTGTCCGAGGCGTCTGCTTAGGCATCCAGGTTGTTGCCTTAGCCCATTTTGGACGCCTTAGCTTGCCAGGCAGGCAGGGGAGCTGTTTTAGGCTGGAAACAGAGTTTTGGCGGGAAACAGAAAGGTTGTTGGCACCAACAGGTAAGAGGGGGGAGAGAGAGAGAGAGAAACAGCCCCCAATCCACACACTCCTCCCCCTCCTTCTCTCCAGTGGCTCCTCTCCAGCAGATCTGCTTCCTCCTCTGCAGCAGATCCTTTTCGGCAGCTCCTCCCCCTCCTCCTCTCCAACGACTCCTCCTCCTCTCCAGCAGCTCCTCATTCTCCTCCTATCCAGCAACTCCTCCTCCCAGAGAAAGTGCAAAGCGGATGGATGCTATATGGGCTCTACAACCAGCAGCAACTACAAGGTGTGTATGCCAGTATGCCTAGTTGCCTACCAACCAAATTCTACTCTATTCTGCTGCTTAGAACTCTCTAAGGCGTCCGCCTTGCCTTATGCCTTATCGCTTAGGCAGTGAGGCATCCCCCAATGCCTTGCCTCGCTGACGGTGTCCTGGACTAAGGGGTACCAGTCTAGTCGGCCCATTTTCCTCGGACTGGGCCGGTGGGCCCTCATTATTATCGAGATGGACTCCGGAAGAACAAGACTGCATCTACCGAAGACTTGGCGCATACTCCAAGACTCCTCCTGCCGCCTCCTTGCCTGGATGCCTACCTTGTAACCCTAGGGACCCTACCCGGCGTGTATATAAGACGAAGGGTTTAGCCCGTAGAAGGGACCTCAACACAATCTCATTCACCTAGACTTAGGACTAGATCATACGATCTCGAGGTAGATCAACTGTGTACTTGATACTTCATCAATATAAACAAGAGCAGGACGTAGGGTTTTACCTCCATCAAGAGGGCCCGAACCTGGGTAAACATCGTCTCCCTATTCCTATTACCATCTGTCTGAGATCCACAGCTCGGGACCCCCTACCTCAAGGTCTGCCGGTTTTTACACCGACGGTGGTGCTTTCATTGAGAGTTCCGCTGTGTGATCACAAAGGTTCGATGGCTCATCTGCAGATCAACTGCGACAATGGCAGTGGGGACACCTACGTCCCCGGCCAGCTTTTTGTGTTCGGCAGCATGATCTTCTGCGCCGACTCGACAGGCCATCTGGCCACCATCGAGAACTACACTCCCGATCAGATCATCACCTTCAGAGGTCTGGAGTACACCGCGGACTCCCGCGGTGAGCTCGTCTTATCAGGCTGAACCCCCGGCCGGATTCCGGATCTGGCAAACTCCAGGGGTTCGACCTCGAAACGGATCTCCACTGGAAACCGCGAATCGTGCCCTCCGACACCGCCGGAGGCTATGGAGGAACTTCCCTCCCCTTCCTCGGATGACCCTATTGCGGTACCTGACTCAGACGTGGATTAGAGTTCGGCCGGGAGCACCAAATCGGGCTTAGAACTGATCCCAGCGGCGGATCTTGAATCCACTCCGCTTCCTCGTACGGTAGAAAATGCATCACGCGTGCCGTTGCGAGTCGATCCGGCTTATGGCCAGACCATGAACCCTGAGGAGCTATATCACCTTAATGAGATGCTTGACCGGATCCAAAGTTTGTCAATCTCGAACTCCTCGGTTTATGACAAGATCGGACTTAAAGTCGACGATCGGGAAATTTACATCCCACCCGCCACCCATCTAGTCGCCACTGTCGACGATTTAACCGACGTGCTAGACTACGACGAAGCAACCGACATGGATGAAGATGTCGGCAGCCCTACGGACAACACCTTGCCAACTACCAATACCGGCAGGTGGAAAGCAACATCTACATATGATGTGTACATGGTCAACACCCCCAACTCCCCTCCAAGGCGTAGGCGAAGACGCAGAAGGGGTACTAATGGGGAGCCCAGCGGGAACAACCTTACCGCCGATACGGCGGCCAACGAGGCCGAAGACCAATGGGAGAACCTTCAAGCCTCCCCGGAACTCCCCGTCGACCCCGAAGGCATCCCCAGGGACTTGGATCCCGACGACCTCTTGATACGTCTCCGTCGTATCTACTTTTCCAAACACTTTTGCTCTTGTTTTGGCCCCTAATTTCTATGATTTGAATGGAACTAACCCGGACTGACGCTGTTTTCAGCAGAATTGCCATGGTGTTGTTTTTTGTGCAGAAATAAAAGTTCTTGGAATTGGATGAAACTTTCTGGAGATTTTTTATGGAATATATAAAAAATAATGGCACTAAGACCCGCTGGAGTGGGGGCACCCAGTGCCCACGAGGCACCAGGGCGCGCCACCCCCCCTCCCAGGCGCGCCCTGGTACCTCGTGGGGCCCACGTGGCTCCGCCTGACCTAATTCCAATGCTATAAATTCACAAATCCAGAGAAAAAAATAAGAGAGGAAGTTTTATTGCGTTTCACGATACGGAGCCGCCGCCACCTCCTGTTCTTCATCGGGAGGCCAGATCTGGAGTCCGTTTGGGGCTCCGGAGAGGGGGATCTTCCGGCATCGTCATCATCAACCATCCTTCATCACCAATTTCATGATGCTCCCCGCCGGGAGTGAGTAATTCCTTCGTAGGCTTGCTGGACGGTGATGAGTTGGATGAGATTTATCATGTAATCGAGTTAGTTTTGTTAGGGCTTGATCCCTAGTATCCACTATGTTCTGAGATTGATGTTGCTATGACTTTGCTATGCTTAATGCTTGTCACTAGGGCCCGAGTGCCATGATTCCAGATCTGAAACCTTTATGTTTTCATGAATATATTTGTGTTCTTGATCCGATCTTGCAAGTTATACGCACCTGCTATGTGTTATGATCCGCATACCCCAAGGTGACAATAATTGGGATTCTTTCCGGTGATTGCCATAGTTTGAGGAGTTCATGTATTCACTATGTGTTAATGCTTTGTTCCGGTTCTCTATTAAAAGGAGGCCTCAATATCCCTTAGTTTCCTTATGGACCCCGCTGCCACGGGAGGGTAGGACAAAAGATGTCACGCAAGTTCTTATCGTAAGCACGTATGACTATATATGGAATACATGCCTACATTACATTGATGAATTGGAGCTAGTTCTGTGTCGCCCTAGGTTATGACTGTTACATGATGAATGTTATCTAACAATATCACCGATCCAATGCCTACGAGTTTTTCACATATTGTTCTTTGCTAGGTTACTACTGTCACAATTGCTACAAAACTACTGCTGCTACCGTTACTGCTATTGTTACTATTATTGCTACTGCTATCAAACTATCATACTACTGTGCTACTAATCACTCTGCTGCGGATATTTAGTTTCCAGGTGTGGTTGAATTGACAACTCAACTGCTAATACTTGCAAATATTCTTTGGCTCCCCTTGTGTCGAATCAATAAATTTGGGTTGAATACTCTACCCTCGAAAACAGTTGCGATCCCCTATACTAGTGGGTTATCAAGACCTTTTTCTGGCACCGTTGCCGGGGAACATAGCTTTATTTGCTAAGTCTCTTGGGATTTATATCTGTTGATCACTATGAAGAATCTGAAAGATGCTAAGACCAAGATCATTCCCTCTAAGATGAGGGGAGGTAAGGAACTGCCATCTAGCTCTGCACATGATTCACCTTCTATTTTGAGTAAACTTGCAACACTAACACATGCTATTAATTCTGATATGTCGCAAGTTATTGATGATACCACTTCTGCTATGAATGATACTCATGATGATGCTAGTACTATGCTTGATAATGTTGTGCCACTTGGTGAATTTCTTACTGAACAAATTGCTAAAGCTAAAGAAATTGAAAATGGTGAAACTCTTGAGAATTATGATTCACCTATTATGCCTAGCTCCCTTACTAGAGTTGAAACACCTGATGAACATTGCTTTGATAGGGAGACGGCTAGAGCCATTCTTGCTTGTAAGGATAGACATGAAGTTATAAAACTGCTTGCTGAAATGACAGAAAAATCTATGAGGGAGAGAATGAAATATGATCCTAAATTTGCTACCTCTCCCATATTTGTTACTGATAAGGATTATGAATTCTCTGTCGATCCTGAGTTAATTACTTTGGTTGAATCTGATCCTTTCCATGGATATGAAACTGAAACCGTTGTGGCACATCTTACTAAATTAAATGATATAGCCACCCTATTTGCTCATGAGGAAAAATTTCGCTATTACTATATTCTTAAGTTGTTTCCTTTCTCATTAAAGGGTGATGCTAAAGAATGGTATAATACTCTTGCTCCTGGATGTGTGCGTACTCCCCAGGATATGATTTATTACTTCTTCGAAAAATATTTTCCTGCTCATAAGAAACAAGCTGCTTTACAGGAAATATTTAACTTTATGCAAATTGAAGAAGAGAATCTCCCTCAAGCTTGGGGGAGGCTCCCCCAATTACTTAATGCTTTGCCTGATCATCCTCTTAAGAAAAATGAAATACTTGATATCTTCTATAATGGACTAACCGGGGACTACCTAGATAGTTGTGCGAGTTGTGTTTTTAGGGAAAGGACTATTGAACAAGCTGAGGAATTATTGAATAATATATTGAAGAATGATAATGATTGGACACTTCCTGAACCACCACCTAAACCCACTACGAAGAAGAGGGGTATTTTATATCTCAGTCCTGAAGATATGCAAGAAGCAAAGAAATGTATGAAGGAAAAAGGTATTAAAGCTGAAGATGTTAAGAATTTACCACCTATTGAAGAAATACATGGTCTTGACACACCGCCATAGGTAGTAGAGGTAAATTCTCTTATAAAGTTTGATGAAAGTGATATTCCCTATAACAAACCTCCTAGTCAATGCTTTTATATGAATTTGACAATTATATTATTAAGCAAGATCACTTCAATGCAAATGTTATGAAACAATTGAAACGAAATGCCTACATGATCGATCACTTGGGTGACTTGTTATTTAGAATTGCTAATGATGTCAAAGGTGTGAGTAAACATGCATCTATGGTTCAAACTCAATTAGAACAAGTTGCTAAATCTCAAAGTGAATTGCTCAATGAAATGAATAACAATATGACTGATCATGCTGTTAGAGTAATGACTAGAGGAGATAGAATGACTCAGGAGCCACTTTATCCCGAAAGTCACCCAAAAAGAATTGAACAAGATTCTCAAAGAATTACTGTTGATGCACCTAGTCCATCTAAAAAGAAAATGAAAAAGAAAAATGATAGGACTTTGCATACTTCTAGTGAACCCGAGGTAGAAAAACCCTTGGAGGATAGTAATGATATTTCTATTTCTGATGCTGAAACACAATCTGGTAATGAACAACCACTCGATGATAATAATAATGATGATGCTCATGTGGATACCCAACCAGATAATGATAAAGAACCTGATAATGATGTTGAAATAGAACCTGTTGTTGATCTTGATAACCCACCTTGTAAAAATAAACGCTATGATAAAAGAGACTTTGTTGCTAGAAAACATGGTAAAGAAAGAGAACCATGGGTTCAAACGCCCATCATGCCCTTTCCTCCTAAACCATCTAAGAAAAAGGATGAGGAAGAATTTGAATGCTTTGCTAAAATGCTTAGGCCAGTCTTTTTGCGTACTCGTTTGACTGATATTATAAAAATGCCTCCTTATGCTAAATACATGAAAGACATTGTCACAAATAAAATAAAGATACCTGAAGATGAAATTTCTACCATGCTTGCAAATTATTCTTTTAAGGATGGAGCACCTAAGAAACTAGGAGATCCAGGAATACCAACTATACCATGCTCCATTAAAAGAAATTATGTCAAAACTGCTTTCTGTGATTTAGGAGCCGGTGTTAGTGTTATGCCTTTCTCTTTATATAAAAGACTTGATTTGAATAAACTCACTCCCACAAAAATATCATTGCAAATGGTTGACAAATCAACTGCCATACCTATCGGTGTTTGTGAGGATGTTCCCGTTGTAGTTGCAAATGTTACTATCCTAACAGACTTTGTTATACTTGATATGCCCGAGGATGACAACATGTCGATTATCCTTGGTAGACCCTTCTTGAATACTGCAGGGGCTCTTATTGATTAAAACAAAAGTAAGGTCACTTTTCATATCAATGGTAATGAACATACGGTGCACTTTTCGAAGAAACAATTTCAAGTAAATGGTATTCATATTATTGAAAAGACTCCGACAATTACTATTGGAAGTTTTCAAATCCCTCTTCCTACTGTTAAAAAGAAATATGAAACTCTTATTATCGGGGAGATGCATATCCCCGTTGAGGTAACTTAGTGTTATACGAAAGTTCTTCGGTTTCATGTTACTCGGAAATGGTTTGTTAATAAGACCTGATCAACCTTATTAATGGATTCTTTTTGAGGGGCATGTGGTCGATGAACTTAGTAAGCACAACCTTCTGTACCCACTTTTTATTTTCTGTTATTTTTAGTTAAATGCAATAAAATGCCATGATTATCCTATTTTCTGATTTATCCGTGCAATAAAAAATGCCCAGAAATAAAAGTGCTCAGAATGCAATAAAATTTTGATATGAATTTTTATGTAATATTTAAGAATTTTTGGCACTGAACACATACCAGGGGGGATACCCCAGGTGCCCACGAGGCACCAGGGCGTGCCACCCCCCTGGTGCGCCCAGGTACCTCGTGGGCCCCACAGGGACCTGCTCACTTATTCCTTCAGCTCACTTCGTCTCCTACCTCTAGCAAAAATTTCTGGTAGCTCTCTCTCTCTCTCATGTTCTTGCTCACAAACCTGAAATTTTCGATCTCTTTGCTCGAAGCTCCGTTTTCGAAACTGTTTTGGGAGATTGCTCCTTGGTATGTGACTCCTCCATTGCTCCAATTAGTTTTTGCTCTAGTGGATTATATTTTGCATAATTAGCTGCTCTTGGTGCTACTGAAAATGAGCTTGCATGTTGAATTCTTTGAGTTCCAAGTAGTTTGAATGCTTGATATAACCTCTAGACATCTATATGAGTAGTTGCTATCAATCTTGTGAAGTTTTATTGATATCATTTTATGGCCCAAAATTTTTCAGAAATTTGTTCATAGGAAAATGAATATCTTCCGGAGAAGTTCTTCGAGGAGGAGGCCCTCGGAAGCGTCATCAAGTGAAAGCTCAGCACGCCAATCATATGAGGAACCAAGGGCAAGTTCAGTACGAGGTGCCGAAGCAAAATCATGTCGATGGCCGTGCAACGAGTTCATGCTAGGTGCAGGCATCAAGGAAGAATTTGACCAATATATTCACAATGCCGAGCACTCCGCCTTTATTGCGGATAAGCCACCACAGCATTACAACCTCACTCATTCCTTCACTCAAAACTTTGATTATCACCCGCGCACTTCTAGAGTTTTATTTCACCTCTATGATAAATCTTATAACATGTCTCTAGAAGAATTATGTGATGCATGCAAGATTCCATATTGGGGTTCGTTAGATGAACCACCAAGATCTGATTATGAGTTGTTTCTTAATAGCCTTTGCAACGGTGAGGATAGGGGAATCACGCAGGCTAGAATAATTAGCATTCACTTTCCCGCTATTCGGTATTTTACGCTTTTTAATGGTAAATGCGTTGTTGGTAAGCAAGACTGTAGTGCACTTTGTGCCCCTGATCTGAGTCTTATTCATACAGCTTTGACTGGTAGCAAGTTTTATAGTCTTGGGGCTATTGTTGCACGTAGGCTGCAGCGTAATGCGGGTAATGGTGATTTGTATGGAGGAATTTATGCCTCTCGTTTAGCTGCAAAATTAGGGGTGTCTCCCAAGTTCAATGATCCCCTCTTACCTTATAAATATTTGAATTTCAAAGCAATGCGAGAACAGAGGTTCTTAAAACGCAACGCACATGGTTATGAATATAACTTAGTTTTCAATAAATATCACTCTGTGTATGTTGCTTTGCCTGCTCCTGCCCTCTTTGATTTTCAGGACAAATAGAGATATTTTCTTCATGAGAGTGAGGTGCACGAGTACAATGCGGCCGTCGAGGCTGCTCGCCTGGCTGAGGAGGCGGCTCAGAACGCCTCTACGAGCTACCATTTCGATTATTATTTAGGACAGCCATGACCGTAGACCAAGCTAGGCAAAAGCCTAAGCTTGGGGGAGTACGTATTTCTCACCGACATTACATTCATGCTCACACATTTCATTCCAGTTGTTGGTGTTCATACTTTTTCATTGTATAATCCATGTTAATTTTATTTTTCTCGCTTTCTTCTTGTGTGTTTGAAAAACTTTGAAAAAATCCAAAAATATTTCTCGCTTCTTTTTGGTTTTTCTTTCTAGTTTAATTAGTTGTAGTTTCGTAGTAGTAAAAGAAAACCCAAAAAGATTTCTCGTTTCTTCTTTTACTTGTTGGGAGCTTTCCTGTGTAAATAGTTTTCTTTTCTCGTTTTTCATTTTTCTTCTTTATTTCGTTTTCTTTAGAAAAACTAAAAAGTCCAAAAATATTTCAGTGTTTTTCTCTGAAATTCTTTTCTTTTGTTGAGTCATTGTAAGGAGAAGACCACGATGAAAATGTTGAGTGGCTCTCATATGCATTATTGTTGATCTAACAAAGAGCCCATATTACCTTGTCTTCTCCTTTGAATAAAATGCTTGCAGATTCCAGCTTAGTCCATGGCACTCTTGCACTATTATTATTATTTTCATATCATTCGGTCGTGCAAGTGAAAGGCAATAATGACGATGATTTGATGAAGTGACTGTGGCAAGGAGAAGCGGGTATGAACTCAACTTATTCTTTGTTTTTGTAAATATGTTTAACTCAGTATCCATGGTTCAGCATGTTATGATTAAACATGTTTATGATGACAATTAGAGATTATAGTTGCTCATGCCATGCTTAAGTAGCTATGAGTGGATAATGATTTATCTTGAGTGTCAACATGCATTAAAATTATTGTGATGTAGTATGATGATATAGTATCCTCCTCTGAATGTTTCAAGTGCCTTGACTTGGCACATGTTCACGCATGTAGTTGATTCAAAACCAACATAGCCTTCACGATATTTATGTTCATGGTGTTTATATCCTACTCATGCAACTATTCAATGTTGATTATTCATAATGCATGATTATGACCGTTTTCACTCTCTAGCTGGTCGCTTCTCAATCTATTTGCTAGCCTTCGCCTGTACTAAGCGGGAATGTTGCTTGTGCATCAAAACCCTTAAACCTAAAGTTATTCCAAATGAGTCCACTATATCTACCTATATGCGGTATTACTCTGCCGTTCTAATTAAATTTACATGTGCCACCCCTAAATATTCAAATGAACATCTGTTTTGTGTGCCCGTACCGCTCATGGAGCGACCGGGGGCGGTCAGTATCTTCCATGCTAAGCGGGTTATTCTCATGATGAGTGTTGATTCACTTGTCCTTGCACGAGAGGGGCTGGTAATCGGGATGCCCAGTCCCATTATTAAAATTGCAAAATAATAAAACAAACTCCCCCGGAAAGTTGTTGGTATGGAGGGCACCCGAGGATTCGGCTAGCCATGGCTTGTGATTGTTGGTGGAGGGGGAGTAAACTTTACTTTATCGCTTCGGAACCGCTGCAAATGTGTTTAGCATGGAAGATATTGAAAACTCTCGGTCGTGATGTTGACAAGAAAGGCATACCTCCCAAAATTTTATTTATCCCTGATTTAAGCTTCGATCTTTGGCACCTCTGCAAATCCATGCTCCCCTCTGCGAAGGGCCTATCTATTTACTTTTATGTTATTTTACTTTTATTGTTGAGTCATCACCTTCTCAAATAAGCACCAGCCCTGAGAGCACTATTGTCATTCTCATGCATTGTGAATAGTTAATGTTGTGTGCATCATGACTGGATCTCTTCTACCATGAATTACAATGTTTAGTCGCGGCTTGAACTTTGGAGGTGCTCTGCATTTATGTTTTGCGGTCTCAGAAAGGGCTAGCGAGATACCATGTTGTCATATTATATCATGATCATTTTGACAAAGTGTTGGCATTTGATATATCTTATTACTGCTCGCTAGTTGATTATGCCATTGATATGAGTGATTATAATTTCTAAGAATCATCATTTGCATGGTTAGTTATAATCTTTGTTGAAAACCTGGGCACTATTTAAGCATATATATAGATACAAGAACAAAAGAGTTTGTAAAAGTTTTTCTTTCACTATTTAAGCATATATATCTCCGCCGTATCTACTTTTCCAAACACTTTTGCTCTTGTTTTGGCCCCTAATTTGCATGATTTGAATGGAACTAACCCGGACTGACATTGTTTTCAGCAGAATTGCCATGGTGTTGTTTTTTGTGCAGAAATAAAAGTTCTTGGAATTGGATGAAACTTTCTGGAGATTTTTTATGGAATATATAAAAAATAATGTCACCAAGACCCACTGGAGGGGGGCCACCCAGTGCCCACGAGGCACCAGGGCGCGCCACCACCCCAGGCGCGCCCTGGTACCTCATGGGGCCCACGTGGCTCCGTCTGACCTAATTCCAACGCTATAAATTCACAATTTCAGAGAAAAAAATAAGAGAGGAAGTTTTATTGCATTTCACGACACGGAACCGCCGCCACCTCCTGTTCTTCATCGGGAGGCCAGATTTGGAGTCCGTTTGGGGCTCCGGAGAGGGGGCTCTTCCGGCATCGTCATCATCAACCATCCTTCATCACCAATTTCATGATGCTCACCGCCGGGAATGAGTAATTCCTTCGTAGGCTTGCTGGACGGTGATGAGTTGGATGAGATTTATCATGTAATCGAGTTAGTTTTGTTAGGGCTTGATCCCTAGTATCCACTATGTTCTGAGATTGATGTTGCTATGACTTTGATATGCTTAATGCTTGTCACTAGGGCCCGAGTGCCATGATTCCAGATCTGAACCCTTTACATTTTCATGAATATATTTGTGTTCTTGATCCGATCTTGCAAGTTATACGCACCTGCTATGTGTTATGATCCGCATACCCCAAGGTGACAATAATTGGGATTCTTTCCGGTGATTGCCATAGTTTGAGGAGTTCATGTATTCACTATGTGTTAATGCTTTGTTCCGGTTCTCTATTAAAAGGAGGCCTTAATATCCCTTAGTTTCCTTATGGACCCCGCTGCCACGGGAGGGTAGGACAAAAGATGTCATGCAAGTTCTTATCGCAAGCACGTATGACTATATACGGAATACATGCCTACATTACATTGATGAATTGGAGCTAGTTCCGTGTCGCCCTAGGTTATGACTGTTACATGATGACTGTTATCTAACAATATCACCGATCCAATGCCTATGAGTTTTTCACATATTGTTGTTTGCTAAGTTACTACTGTCACAATTGCTACAAAACTACTGCTGCTACCGTTACTGCTACTGTTACTATTATTGCTACTGCTATCAAACTATCATACTACTGTGCTACTGATCACTCTGCTGCAGATATTTAGTTTCCAGGTGTTGTTGAATTGACAACTCAACTGCTAATACTTGCAAATATTCTTTGGCTCCCCTTGTGTCGAATCAATAAATTTGGGTTGAATACTCTACCCTCGAAAATTGTTGCGATCCCCTATACTTGTGGGTTATCACATCTTTGAAGGGGCCGATGACAATTACATGCTGAAATCCGAGGAGGACGTAAACCTCGGCACCGAGGACTTCATAGTCCCCGAAGACCCTGTTGAGCAGGAACGCTTTCGGCGGCGCCTAGTCACCACCGCCCGAAGCATGAAGCGCAAGCAGCAGCAGCTGCAGGCTAACGAGGATGCGCTCAACGACAAGTGAGTCGAGATACTTTGGGCCGAGCAAGACCTCGAAGAACGGTGCCGCAGTGTGATACGTCTCCAACATATCTATAATTTTTTATTGTTCCATGCTATTATAGTATCAATCTTGGATGTTTTTATATGCAATTGTATGCAATTATATATCATTTTTTGGGACTAACCTATTTACCCAGTGCCTAGTGCCGGTTGCTGTTTTATGCTTGTTTTTGGCTTTTCAGAGAAACAATACCAAATGAAGTCCAAATGCCACTAAACTTTTTGGAGATTTTTTTCTAGACAAAAGAAACCTGGGAAGCTTCGGGAGGAGGCCAGAAGCCTCATGGAGGCTTCACAAGGCACTAGGGCGCGCCCCGGGGGGGCGCGCCGTGGTAAATTGTGGGGCCCACGTGACTTCGTTTGACCTAATTCCACTTCTATAAATTCACAAATATTGGGAAACCCCCAGAGATACAGAAGGGAAAACCCTTCCACCACCGCAAGCCTCTGTTCTTCCGCGATCCCATTTGGAGGCCTTTTCCGGTACTCTGCCGGAGGGGGAATCGATCACGGAGGGCTTCTACATCA
This sequence comes from Elymus sibiricus, assembly GCA_039707655.1. NCBI lineage: Eukaryota > Viridiplantae > Streptophyta > Magnoliopsida > Poales > Poaceae > Elymus > Elymus sibiricus. Next base: position 190,379,591 of record CM077676.1, on the reverse strand, counting down.
ACCTTGCTGCCCTTCCGATGATGTGTGAGTAGTTTACCACAGACCTACGGGTCCATAGCTAGTAGCTAGATGGCTTCTTCTCTCTCTTTGATCTTCAATACAATGTTCTCCTCGATGTTCTTGGAGTTCTATCCGATGTAATCTTCTTTTGCGGTGTGTTTGTTGGGATCCGATGAATTGTGAGTTTATGATCAAATTATTCATGAGAAATATTTGAGTCTTCTCTAAACTCTTTTATGCATGATTGTTATAGATTTGTATTTCTCTCCGATCTATCGGTTTAGTTTGGCCTACTAGATTGATTTATCTTGCAATGGGAGAGGTGCTTTGTGATGGGTTCAATCTTGCAGTGCTCAATCCCAGTGACAGAAAGGGACATGACACATATTTGTATTCTTTCCATTAAGGATAAAAAATGGGTTTTATTCATATTTCTTGAATTTGCTTCTCTACATCATGTCATCTTGCTTAAGGCGTTACTCGGTTTCATACTTAATACCCTAGATGCATGCTGGATAGCGGTCGATGGGTGGAGTAATAGTAGTAGATGCAGGCAGGAGTCGGTCTACTTGTCTCAGACGTGATGCCTATATACATGATCATTGCCATGAATCCATCATAATTATTTGCTTTTCTATCAATTGCCCAACAGTAATTTGTTTACCCACCGTATGTTTATGTGCTCAAGAGAGAAGCCTCTAGTGAAAACTATGGTCCCCGGGTCTATCTTTATTATATAAAAAACCTAAAAATACCTTGCTGCAATTTATTTACTTTTATTTTAATTAGTAGTTTAGTTTATCTATTTACCTCGATAAGATTTAATCCTTGCAAATAACCGCTAAGAGGATTGACAACCCTCTTATTTGCGTTGGGTGCAAGTGTTTGCTCTTGTGTGTGCAGGTGCGCTTAACGGAATTTTGCTTGGTTCTCCTACTGGATTTATAACTTTGGTTCTTAACTGAGGGAAATACTTATCTCTACTGTACCGCATCATCCTCTCCTCTTCGGGAAAATACCAACGTAGACTACAAGTAGCAAGAAGAATATTTGGCGCCGTTGCCGGGGAGACATCATCAAAATTACCAAGTACCTTCGCACAAATTATCATTCACTTGCATTTACTTTATTTACCTTTTATTTGCATTTGCCTCTCGTTTTCATCTCCCCCACTTCTAATTTTTTTTACAAAAACACAAAAATATTTTTTGCTTATTTGCTAGTTTGCTTGCCTTACCATTATGACTAGTTCTACTATCCCTCCTCTGTCTCCGGATTTTGAAGTTCTTTACTTCAAATAGAAACAAGGAGAAAATTTGAAAGACGCTTGGTATAGGATAATTGAATCTTATCGTGTTTGCACTATAAAAGGAGATATGAAAATTTTGTTGCAAAACTTTTATGTAGGGCTAACTATGCCCAATAGACAACTCTTGGACTGTTCTACCAAAGGAAATTTTATTGATAGTGACCCTAATACAACTTATGAACTAATAGAGGGAATAGTGGGGTCCCCACCATTGTAAAAAGGACCTAATTATACTCAAGAATGGATTCAAATTTTTGAAAAGCTAGGTGACATACAAAAAAAATTGGTGGAATTACAAAAGTCTAATGAACCCCTTAAAAATGTGAGCGGTAACCTCAATCGTATGAATAATCTCCTTACTATTTGCAATAAGAAGTTAGACACTTTAGATAGTAAAGTTGCTTTATTTTCTGAAAATCATGGGAAGCGCAAGGAGCCTCCCGGGTTCGAGACCAATCCTTCTAAAGTAGTAAAAACCAAGGATGACAACACTTGAAACTATGCATTATGCCTAGCTAGGGGCATAAAACAATAGCGCTTGTTGGGAGGCAACCCAATGAATAAAATAAATTTTTGCTTTTACCTAAAGTTCTTGAGTGTTTGCATGATTATAGCTTCTGTTATGATTATGTTTTAATTAGTGTTTGTGAAAAGTAATGCCTTTGGGATGATTTGGAAGATAGTATAATTGATGCTGTTTAGAAAACAGAAAGTTTTGCGTCCAGTGCTGGAATTTTAGTTCTGTACTGGAGTGTCATAAAAATCTGAAATTTTTACACAGTATTCATATTTTAATTTCCAACGTTGTAATAATTTTTCAGAATTTTTGGAGTTACAGAAGTATGGTTTTTAAATAGATCTTTACAGACTGTTTTGTTTTAGACAGATTCTGTTTTTATTACATAGTTTGCTTATTTTGATGAATCTATGGATCGTATCGGGGGGTATGAGTCATGGAGAAGTTGGAGTATAGTAGCATTATGCCAATATTAAATATGAATCAATTTACTACAGTACCTAAAATTAAAGATTTGTTTGTTATACTAACGGATCTCACGAGGTTTCTGTTGAGTTTTTGTGCTGAAGTTTTCAAGTTTTGGGTGAGACTACGATGGACAAAGGAATAAGGAGTGGCAAGAGCCTAAGCTTGGGGATGCCCAAGGCACCCCAAGGTAATATTCAAGGAAGACTCAAGCGTATAAACTTGGGGATGCCCCAGAAGGCATCCCCTCTTTCGTCTACAATCTATCGGTAACTCACTTGGAGCTATATTTTTATTCATCACATGATATGTGTTTTACTTGGAGCATCTTGTGAAATAGTTTGTTTGCTTTTATTTGCTTTTTAGTTTGTCACAATCATCTTTGCTGAACACACCTTTTTGAGAGGGAAACACATTATTTGTGATTTGTTAGAATACTCTATGTGCTTCACTTATATCTTTTGAGCTAGGCAGTTGCTCTAGTGCTTCACTTATATCTTTTAGAGCACGGCGGTGATGATATTTTAAAGAAATAGTTGCACTCTCATGCTTCACTTATATCTTTTTGAGAGACTCATGATAGCAATGGTAATATGCACGGGTTATGAATTTGGTCCTGATATGATAGGTATTCAAGAGGGATATAATAAAAACTTTCATGTAGATCACTGAATATGATAAATTTGATTCCTTGCAATAGTTTTGCGATATTAAGATGGTAATATAGGGATGTATTAGTAGATAATTGTGGTTTAGTAAGAATAATTGTGTTAAGGTTTGTGATTCCCGAAGCATGCACGTATGATCTGTCGTTATGCTAAGAAGTTGGAGCATGATTTATTCTTGATTGTCTTCCTTTGGGTGGCGGTCGGGGGCGCGCGATGGTAAACTCCTACCAACCTCCCCCTAGGGGCATGCGTAGTAGTACTTTGCTTCGAGGGCTAATAAACTTTCGCAATAAGTATGTGAGTTCTTCATGACTAATGTGAGTCCATGGATTATACGCACTCTCACCCTTCCGCAATTTGCTAGCCTCTTCGGTACCATGCATTGCCCTTTCTCACATCGAGAGTTGGTGCAAACTTCGCCGGTGCATCCAAACCCCGTGATATGATACGCTCTATCACACACATAAGCCTCTTTATATCTTCCTCAAAACAGCCACCATACCTACCTATCATGGCATTTCCATAGCCATTCCGAGATATATTGCCATGCAACTTCCACCGTTCCATTTTTATGACACACATCATCATTGTCATATTGCTTTGCATGATCATATAGCTGACATAGTATTTGTGGCTCAGCCACCGTTTCTCATTGTTATACATGTTCCGCTAGCATCATTGCACATCCTGGTACACTGCCAGGGGCATTCATATAGAGTCATATTTTTTCTAGTATCGAGTTGTAATTTTGAGTTGTAAGTAAATAGAGGTGTGATGATCATCATTATTAGAGCATTGTCCCAGTGAGGAAAGGATGATGGTGGCTATGATTCCCCACAAGTCGGGATGAGACTCCGGACGAAAAAAAAAGGAAAAAAGAGAGAGGCGAAAAAGAGCCATGAAAAAAAAGGGAAAGAAAAAATATATAAAAAAAAGAGAGAGAAAAAAAGGAAAGAAAAAAATAAATGAGAGAAAAAGAGAGAAGGGGCAAAGTTACTATCTTTTTCCACACTTGTGCTTCAGAGTAGCACCATGTTTTTCATATAGAGAGTCTCCTATTTTGTCACTTTCATATACTAGTGGGAATTTTTCATTATAGAACTTGGCTTGTATATTCCGATGACGGGCTTCCTCAAATGCCCGAGGTCTTCATGAGCAAGCAAGTTGGATGCGTACCCACTTAGTTTTCATGTTCAGCTTTCATACACTTATAGCTCTTAGTGCATCCATTGCATGGCAATCCCTACTCCTCGCATTGCCATCAATTGATGGGCATCTCCATAGCCCGTTGATTAGCCTCGTTGATGTGAGACTTTCTCCATTTTTGACTTCTCCTATTTATCTCTATCACCATACTCTATTCCACCCATAGTGCTATATCCATGGCTTGCGCTCATGTATTGAGTGGGAGTTGAAAAAGCTGAAGCGCGTTAAAAAGTATGAACCAATTGCTTGGCTAAAACCGGGGTTGTTCATGATAAATACTTTGTGTGAAGAAGATGGAGCATGACAGGATTATATGATTTTGTAGGGATAACATTCTTTAGCATTTTTATTTTGAAAGACATGATTGTTTGCTAGTATCCCTGAGTATTGATGTCTTTATATCAAATTATAGACTATTGCTTTGAATCATTTGTATATTATTATTCATAACGTAAGAGAGAGATTACATGATGAAACATGATAGGTAGCATTCCACATCAAAAATTCTGTTTTTATCATTTACCTACTCGAGGACGAGCAGGAATTAAGCTTGGGGATGCTTGATACGTCTCCAACGTATCTATAATTTTTTATTGTTCCATGCTATTATAGTATCAATCTCGGATGCTTTTACATGCAATTGTATGCAATTATATATCATTTTTGGGGACTAACCTATTAACCCAGTGCCTAGTGCCAGTTGTTGTTTTCTGCTTGTTTTTGGCTTTTCAGAGAAACTGTACCAAATGAAGTCCAAATGCCACTAAACTTTTTCGAGATTTTTTTCTAGACAAAAGAAGCCTGGGAAGTTTCGGGAGGAGGCCAGAAGCCTCACGGAGGCTTCACAAGGCACTAGGGCGCGCCCCAGGGGGGGCACGCCGTGGTACCTCGTGGGGCCCATGTGACTCCGTTTGACCTAATTCTACTTCTATAAATTCACAAATATTGGGAAACCCCTAGAGAGCCAGAAGAGAAAACTTTTCCGCCGCCACAAGCCTCTATTCTTCCGCGATCCCATCTGGAGGCCTTTTCCGGTACTTTGCTGGAGGGGGAATTGATCACGGAGGGCTTCTACATCAACCTTGTCGCCCTTCCGATGATGTGTGAGTAGTTTACCACAGACCTACGGGTCCATAGCTAGTAGCTAGATGGCTTTTTCTCTCTCTTTGATCTTCAATACAATGTTCTCCTCGATGTTCTTGGAGTTCTATCCGATGTAATCTTCTTTTGCGGTGTGTTTGTTGGGATCCGATGAATTGTGAGTTTTTGATCAGATTATTCATGAGAAATATTTGAGTCTTCTCTGAACTCTTTTATGCATGATTGTTATAGCTTTGTATTTCTCTCCGATCTATCGGTTTAGTTTGGCCTACTAGATTGATTTATCTTGCAATGGGAGAGGTGCTTTGTGATGGGTTCAATCTTGCGGTGCTCAATCCCAGTGACAGAAAGGGACATGACACGTATTTGTATTGTTGCCATTAAGGATAAAAATATGGGGTTTATTCATATTGCTTGAATTTGCTTCTCTACATCATGTCATCTTGCTTAAGGCGTTACTCTGTTTCATACTTAATACCCTAGATGCATGCTGGATAGCGGTCGATGGGTGGAGTAATAGTAGTAGATGCAGACAGGAGTCGGTCTACTTGTCTCGGACGTGATGCCTATATACATGATCATTGCCATGAATCCGTCATAATTATTTGCTTTTCTATCAATTGCCCAACAGTAATTTGTTTACCCACCGTATGTTTATGTGCTCAAGAGAGAAGCCTCTAGTGAAAACTATGGTCCCCGGGTCTATCTTTATTATATAAAAAACCTAAACATACCTTGCTGCAATTTATTTACTTTTATTTTAATTAGTAGTTTTGTTTATCTATTTACCTCGATAAGATTTAATCCTTGCAAATAACCGCTAAGAGGATTGACAACCCTCTTATTTGCGTTCGGTGCAAGTGTTTGCTCTTGTGTGTGCAGGTGCGCTTAACAGAATTTTGCTTGGTTCTCCTACTAGATTGATAACCTTGGTTCTTAACTGAGGGAAATACTTATCTCTATAGTACTGCTACATCCTCTCCTCTTCGGGGAAATACCAACGCAGACTACAAGTAGCACAGTGCGCCTAAATCTTATACACGCAGGCGTCTACTGCCTGAATTCGATGATGAACTAACCGCCGAGGCACCTGACCGCCCCCCTCGCAGATGCGACAGGCTTGCGTGGGAAGATTTCCACACTCAACCAGCTCCACGCCATCATGGCAAGGACCCTGTGGACTATCTTGAGCCTCAGGACGTTCGACGTCGGATAGAGGCAAACCGGGCGCCATCCCGGTCCATTTACGGATCAAGAGGACGCGCTCCGGCCGGGCACGACGGCTACGCCGCCTGGTTGGACAGGAACGGCCGCGCCCGAGATCAAACTCAAAGAAGGTTCTCTCCTGAAGCCCGGTACGACACCGCTCGGTTCCGAGGACCAGCCCACCCGATCTGTTTTACAGATAGGGTAATGGAACACCAGTTCCCAGATGGGTTTAAACCCATCAGCATAGAATCGTACGATGGCACCACGGACCCAGCCGTATGGATTGAAGACTTTCTTCTCCATATACACATGGCCAATGGAGATGACCTCCATGCCATCAAGTACCTGCCACTCAAACTAAAAGGGCCGGCAAGGCACTGGCTGAATAGCCTGCCTCCCCACTCCATCGGAAGCTGGGAAGCTCTTGAAGACGCCTTCCGGGCAAATTTCCAAGGAACCTACATCCGACCTCCGGACACCGATGACCTCAGCCGTGTCACTCAATAGCCTGGCGAATCAGCTCGGAAATTCTGGAACCAGTTTCTTACTAAAAAGAACCAGATCATAGACTGCTCAAACGCCGAGGCCATCGCTGCATTCAAGAACAACATCCGAGATGAGTGGCTCGCCCGCCAGCTCGGCCAGGACAAACCGAGGACCATGGCAGCCCTAACCTCGCTCATGACCTGCTTTTGCGGGGGAGAGGACAGTTGGTTGGCCCGCAGCACACACGACGGTGAGGCGGGGACCTCGAAGACTCGTGGCGCCAATGGTAAGCCTAAGCGCAATAAAAATAAGCGCATGCATAGAAATGGCGGAAGCGACACAGAAGACGCAGCAGTCAATGCAGGCTTCACCGGACCTCGATCCGGATAGAAAAGAAAGCCCTTTAAAGGGAACAAGGATGGACCGAGCTAGCTTGACAAGATCCTGGATCGACCGTGCCAAATTCATGGCACCCAAGAAAAACCAGCAACCCACACCAACAGGAATTGCTGGGTCTTGAAGCAGGCCGGCAAGATAGCGACAGAGGGTCAGCATAAAACCCAAAATCGCAGTGAAGACGAGGATGAACCTCGGCAGCCAAACAATGGAGGCCAAAACAAGTTTCCTAATGAGGTAACAGAAGTAAACATGATTTACGTTACCCACATCCCCAAGAGGGAGAGGAAATGCGTACTTCAAGACATCTACGCGTTAGAGCCTGTGGCCCTGAAGTACAATCCGTGGTCAGCTTACCCGATCACATTTGACAAGCATGACAACCCGACGAGCATCAGGCATGGCGGGTCGACCGCGCTCGTCCTGGACCCGATCGTCAATGGTTTTCACCTGACGCGCGTCCTTATGGATGGAGGAAGCAGCCTCAACTCGATCTATGAGGACATAGTACGGAAGATGGGGATTGACTCATCTCGGATCAAGCCCAGCAGCACCACCTTTAAAGGTGTAATACCAGGGGTCGAGGCTCACTGCATAGGAACCGTGTCTCTAGAGGTGGTATTCGGATCGCCCGAGAACTTCAGGAGCGAAGAGTTAATCTTCGACATCGTACCTTTTCGCAACGGATACCATGCGCTCCTAGGACGCAACACATTCACCCGCTTTAATGCAGTCCCGCATTACGCCTATCTCAAGCTCAAGATGCCGGGACCCAACGGCGTTATCACAGTAAATGGTAACACCGAACGCTCTCTCCGGACGGAAGAGCAGACTGCGGCTTTCGCAGCCGAGGGACAGGCATCTGAGGAGGCCTCCCGTGGCGGTAAACGCACCCCCAGCTCTTCAAAGCGTATGCGGGCTGCGCTAATTGACCTCGGACAGGCACCTCCCCACCCCAAGTAGGGGTACGGGCTCCTCGCGCGCCTCCCTTGGAAGGGGCACTACATCCCCAGGGTGCACAACTTCGCACTGAAAATTCCCCCATGTGGCTTCAACCACGCAATTAACAGCTGCAGACCTCTTCGAAGGGATCGACCAATGGACGCATCAAGCGCACGCTTGGCCAAAGCTGCACAATACCAACCCCCGGTATCAACGAGGACGAGCTAGTCAATAGCACGGAGACGCAGACGTGCGGCAGGAAGCGGCCTGGGCTCATAGACCCGATGACATGATCCGCCCTGTTTTATTTTAGTTTCTCCCTCATTATCTTTACACGCATTGTATCCTGTTTAGTCCCTTTCATCAAAGAGTTCGGCATGTAAAGCTTGGCCATCTGAAATAAAGAAATTGTACCCATAAAGGTCTTCAAACGCATTTTCTTACAAGCACTGCCCACATCTTTAAGATACAATTGCTGAAGGGTTTCAATTTTGCACCCTGAAACAAAAGTCCGAAGTACTCGGCGTCTCGGATGTTGCACTATATGCATCAGTTTTGAACCTAGATTTTGGTCAATAGTTGGGTTGCCCGGCTCCTATGTGTACCCCTTACGTTCCCGACAAATTCGGCTAAGGGTGTAACAGGAGAACCACTGCGATAGTGCCACTAGTTTAACTGGCAAAGCGCCTCAGTGTAGAAAGCTGAAGACTGACTATCCGGGTAAGCGAAAACTGGTCGGCCATCCGAAGACCGCGTCAAGCGACGTGTCGTTAGAGATCACCTATGTTAAACGAAGGGCTTCTTCTTCAAATTCGCCGAGGTGGGCAGGATATAAAACCTCGGTTGACTAGGCCGACCACTTCACACACTGGGGGCTCGTCATCAGTCCCCACCGTCAAACTCCTATGGCTAAGTGAAAATTATAAAGCCATCATAGTCCGATTCCCTAGCCCCTATGTGCACAGACCTCCCTCGGGAACCGAGACGTCGGCTACGGGTCAGGAATGCCTAAAGGGGGCACCCTTTGTACTTTGTACAAAGGGGTCGAAGCCGACGACTGGCCGCTTTCAGTTCAACACGGTCAAACAGGAGGAATATTCAAAACAAAACATAAATATATGAGAGGAAATTCAACCATACTCATTAAATAACTTGAAATCTTTATACATCACACGCACTTCGGCATTCCGAAGTGCTACCTAGAAATACAAGTTAGCCTTAGGACACATGGCCTCGGTAAGACGGGCGCCCTCCACCACGTCGGCAAAGAACTGCTCCGCGGTGCGCGCCTTCCCTTCGGGGGGGCCCGCAGCAACAACCTTCGCCTCCACCTTCCGGAAGTGCGTCTTCATGCAAGCATACGCCCGCCGCACCCCTTCCAGACACGCGGATCACTTCCAGCGGTCGACTTGCGGGACGGCTTCTTGCAGTCACACCAGGAGTCCGAAGAAGCTGGCCGGCAACACCTCCGTGGGCCACATATTGACGCAGAGGTCTTGGAGCGCCAGCCTCACCATCCGAAGAAGCTCTGCTAGCTGCTTCATCCGATGATTGAGCAACTGCGATTGCGAGGGCTCCTAGAACTGATTCCAGAACGCCTTCTCCGCCTCGTGGCCCTCCAGCTGGCCGAAATGAAGGCCGGCGTCCGCCGCACTCTTCGGGAGATCGGCGAAGATCTCTGCGGATCGCCATACCTGGGTGAGCTCGACGAACCCCTTGCTGCCAAATACACATTGCAGTAAATATAGCTTACCCGTGACTATTCGCTCCACTTGCTGGATCACGTGGTGGTCGGCCCGGTCCCGGGTCTGGAGCTCAGCATGAGACAGGCGTAGCTTTCGCAGCTGCTCGCCCGTCTCTTTTTCCTTCTTCTCAAGGGCATCACGTTCGAGATACACGCCCTTGAGAGTCTCCTCGACCTCCAGGACCCGCGCCTGGCTAGGTCTTTTTCTGCTTTGGCCGTAGCAGCCTTCTGCTGCTCGACCTCCTGCCGAGCCGTCAAGAGCTCGGCCTTGAGCCTCTCAAGCTCGGCCAATGCTGTTGTTATCAAATCAGTTAGACATCAGTCTTTGCTCAAAATAAGGCTTCAAAAAGAAAGGCATGGCGCATCGGTCACTTACCTTGAGACTGCTCGACCTGCTTGTTCATCAGGTCGAGGTCCTTTTCGGACCTCTCGAGCTTCCGGCTCATCTCCGCAATCTCCTCAGAGGCGGAGTCCGGAGCCGAGGTTGACACCTGCATAAACAATTTCTAATGAGCCCCATAATCAATTTAAGGACACTTTGGACACACATCCTGTTTCATCAGTCCTGGGGGCTACCTCTTCCTCTGAGCCTATATTTTGACCCCAACTCCAGTTTTTTCAAAACTGGCCCTGGGCTACTCACTAGGCAGGCCGTCTAAAACGATTGATAATATATGCCCTTGGACAATTACAAAGATCGATAAATCTAAGCAGAGAAGATCCTTTTTCTTAAAAGGCAGAGGGTTACCTCAAAGCTCGTCAGGAGGCCCTTGAAGACCTCATGCATTCCGGCCTCTGCGGACCGGAATCCCTGCAGCGCCGCGCCAATCAACGCGCGGTGCTCATCCTTGAGGGAGGAGCCTGTCAAGGTTGCCTCCATCTCTTCGGTCCACCCCACGCAAGCCCGCCCTGGAGCGGGAGGTGAGGGCGGAATGACCTCGGGCCCCAGCACCTGGGTGCCGGGTTCGTGGGTCTCCGACTGCGGTGGTGGAGCCGAAGTATACTCTGGCTAGGCCGTTGCTTGGCACAGCCCTTCCTAGACGACCTCGGGGACCTCGTCCCCCTGGCCTTGCGGGGCCAAGGTATCAACCTCGGCCATGACCACCTCTTTGACCCCCGCTACGTCAGCTTGAGGGGCCGGGGTCGACGTCACCTCGCCCAGCCCTTCTGGAGCCGGGGCAGCGCGGTCCGGCGTCCCGCTGGTGGGTGGTAACCCGCTGGAGGAGTCGCTTAGGCGTGCCCTAGGCGGGCTGTGGAAAAACATTTACATGGTGTTAGCCCTGCCAAAGAATTTAACTGTGAAGACAAGTACAAAAGACAGCGGCGTACCATCGAGGCACCGGCTTCTTCCTCCCTAGTGCGAGGGGGTCGTCTTCGGACTCATCGGAGAACATGTTCTTCTCCGAAGGCCGGGGCTCATCAGCCGCCCCGGCCGAGGTTTCTTTCAACCTCTTTTGGCCTGAGAGCCGAGCCTCGGCCTCGGCGTCTTCTGGCGCCGCCCTCTTCCCCTTTGGGGGAAGGTTATCCTCGTCCTCCCCCCCGTCACTTTCATGGGTGGAGGAGGCGTGGGTCTCCTCGGACCGGGTGACCGAGGTCTCCCGCCCCCGAAGACCCATCCTGCCCTTCTGGGGCTTCGCCGCCCTGGGGATCACCACGTGCGGCTCCTCGGTCAGGAGCGCGGTGAGCAGAGGGGACTTCTCCCCCTCCGGAAGTGGTGCTGGGCACGACATCTGCTGCACCTTTGTCACCCAGTTCTACAAATACGAAATGGATCGATTCATCGAAATCCGTCTCACTTAACAGGAAAAGAATATGAACGTATATCTATTGAGCGCTTACCGGGGTGGCGGCGTAGCTGACCTCGAAGCCGAGATCCTTCCCCTCCTCAGGAATCTTGTCCTTGGCCCGCTTGAAGAGCCGCGTCCACATCCCGGTCAGGGAGGAGCGAAAGAAGCTGAGGACGGGTCCGGCATCCCCAGATTTGTGCTCCCACATTGGGGTGGCCCGGAGTTGGAGCGGGAGGATGCGGCGATGGAGCATGACGTTGACCACGTCGGGGAGGTGGAGTTTCTTCTTGAGGGACCACCATTGGATCCTCTTGATTAGCGTCTCCACCTCCTCGGGGTTTCCCCAGAGGACGCCCTTCTCCTTCCAAAACTTGAGCTTCTTTGGAGGCCCAGCCGAGAAAGCTGGGACCTCGGTCTGGCCAGCGGCGAGCGGCTCTGTGATATAGAACCACTCCCGCTGCCATTCCTTGACCGTCTCGATGAAGGTGTCATCGAACCAGGCGGCCCCTGGTTCTTGCTGACCATGGCACCCCCACACTCCGCCAGCTCGGAGCCGTTGGACTTTGGCTTAACGCCGAAGGTCTTCAGCCATAGGCCGAAGTGCGGCTCTATGCGGAGGAAGGCCTCGCACACCGTGATGAAGGAGGCGAGGTGGAGGATGGAATTCGGGGCCATGTGGTGGAAGTCGAGGCCGTAGTAGAACATCACCCCACGCACGAATGGGTGCAGCGGGAACCCCAGGCCTCTGATGAGGTGAGGGATGAAGACTACCCGCTCCCCAGGGTTGGGGCGGGCACCTGCTGGTCGGCGTCGGGAGCGCGGGCGGTGACGTTGGCGGGGATATACCCCGCACTCCGCAGCTCCTGGAGCATGCCCTCCGTCACGATGGAGCCCCCCCCCCCCCCCCCCAGTGCCCTTTGAGGGTGTCGGCCATGGCTTGGCAGGAAAGCTTTGATGCGCAGAGGAGGGAGGAGGCAAGATTAGATCTGGGCGCTGGAGCTCGAGGAAGCAAAAGATGGGGGAAATGGGAGCGTGGCTACATGCTCTGTTTACTTTTTACTCTTATAGGCCGTAGAAAGGTCAAGAGTCCCCCTTGCTGCGCCGATAAAAACGCCACTCTCCTCCTCCGAAGATGCCGTTACACGCATGGGGGGAAACAAAATCTTGATGATATCCCTGAAAATATGGGCATGATCCCCACCTTGACGGGATGTGCCAGTAGAAAGGCAGCCTCGAACAACGATTTGAGATAAGCAGTAACTGCCTGACCCATCGTGGGTAGAGCCGCTTCGATAAAGTTGTCAGACTATGAGGTACTATTCACACCTGGGTGGCTAGCCTTCAAGGCTAAGCTAACTCCTGACTCCGGATGGACAGAGAACCCAGCTGAATCTCGTCTACAAGACACCACTCCTTAGAAGGGCGGCTAAGAAATCCAGAATTTCGAAGGGGAACTCGTCTGTCAAGCCAAGGACTTCGGATTCGAAGTTACCACCGTCGAAGAGATCGTCCTCGGCGTAGAAGACCAGTTCGGGGGCTACTGACGGTGTCCTGGACTAAGGGGTACCAGTCTAGTCGGCCCATATTCCTCGGACTGGGCCGGTGGGCCCTCATTATTATCGAGATGGACTCCGGAAGAACAAGACTGCATCTACCAAAGACTTGGCGTGTACTCCAAGACTCTTCCTGCCACCTCCTCGCCTGGATGCCTACCCTGTAACCCTAGGGACCCTACCCGGCATGTATATAAGCCGAAGGGTTTAGCCCGTAGAGGGGACCTCAACACAATCTCATTCACCTAGCCTTAGGACAAGATCGTACGATCTCGAGGTAGATCAACTCTGTACTTGATACTTCTCCATCAATATAAACAAGAGCAGGACGTAGGGTTTTACCTCCACCAAGAGGGCCCGAACCTGGGTAAACATCGTCTCCCTGTTCCTGTTACCATCTGTCCGAGATCCACAGCTCGGGACCCCCTACCTTGAGGTCTGCCGGTTTTTACACCGACACTCGCCTTACTGCCTTAAAAACATTGGGTATACCCCTTCAGTTTTAAGTGAGCTTATACGGGAAGCAACCCCCCCCCCCAAGCTTTTCCTCATTGTGAAGGAATGGATGGTGGAAATAAGTTCAGGCCAAGCCCATAACTCAAAAACGAGTTCTTTAGAGCTTTTATGGCTTATTTTGACAATAAGCTCTCAAAAGGTGGAAAAGAACTGGTCCTTAACCTGCAATTCAATTGTGCGTGCAATGATGAATCACTACTGCCTGCTGTAGAGTAGATTTAGGCATCATACATGGCATAACCTAATACATGTGCATCTCATTATAGAATCTGAAATATGCAATGTTTATGCTAGTTCGTACATTGCACATGATGTTTAAATGCCTCCTAAATCTGGTCAATCAAGTGATGGTCTTTAAGCCTCCTTCTATGCTTGTTTTCTTGATATGTAATTCAGTGTTGTGCATGATTTGCTCACACATGTGTTCAATTGCTTGTTTGTATCAGCCAGCCATATTAGAATTGTTTGCTTCGATTACTTGCTCTTCATGACCTAACGGAGCTTGTCAATGATTTAAACACTAATGGCTGCTGTAGTGAGGGCTCGTATAACTCATAGGTGACATAAAGGTTTGCCTGTACACTAAACTAGGCTCCCCAAGAGTACGTGGAGGTCCAGTTCATGAAGGTACGCCTAGTTTATACATAGCGCACACATAGTAAATTCTCATTTGAGTGTGTGCTAGAGATGTGGCATGTTTCATTATGTGGTGTCGTTTTGTTATAAACTCAAGCTTTGGTGTTACCCAGAGACTGGAAAATATGCATATTTATCTTCCATGTAAGGAGACCTGTAACTAGTTTGTGTCACCTTGCAGAGGGGGTGCAGCACTGAGCCTGTACAACCAGTTATGGTAAGTCACTGTATTACAATTACCAGGACATCCTATTTGTCTCACATTGTACTTGCGTAGGGTTCTTCACCTGTAACCCAGTCATTGGGCCATTGATTAATACTCCCTCCGCTCACTATTATAAGATAAGATGTTCTAACTTTTTCCTAAATCAGATGTATGTAAACACATTTTAATGTGTCTGTTCACTCATTTCGGTATGGATGTAGTCTACATTTAAATATCTAAAACATCTTATATTAGTGAACAGAGTGAGAAACTCCTTCCTGCTATGGTAGAGTTCTCGACGTCATAAATGTCATAACCAAACGCATGTTCACATCATTAGCCTCCCTATCATTACTAGGATCTTGAGTACATACTAGTTGAGATACTTCATCGGGGGCAAACTATGTTACATTACTTGTTCCATAAATAGAAGATACATCAGTTGATTCAAATCTAGCCAGGCCAAGGATGTTATTGAGGTGTGCATGTATGCATGTTGCCAACACAATAGTTTAATTGGTTGTTTGCTTCAGGCACAATTGCTCTTTTCAATTGCTTTATTTGTCCTCAGTTAATTAGATGCCCAAACAATGCTGCCTCGTGTAGGGTACTTGTATAACTATTAGTTGACATAATTAAATGCCTTACCATTTCATTACTCTGGCAAAGTGTGCCTGTAGCTTTGAAGTCCATTAACCAACTATTACTGCATGAGGCTCACAATCTAGTTTATACGAGGCTAATGATTGCATAGTTTTGCTTGCTGTAGTAGGTTTGTATGAATCCCTATGCAGTTCATTATGCTCCCTAAGACTCTTTTGAAACATGGCACACAATGTTCCAGCTAGTTAATACGAGCTACACAATGGCTAACTGCTTGCTTACTTATACGCAAGATATATCTAATGTTCAGTAGTTGCGCGTGGTTTAAATTTGTAACCTGTCTGTGTTTTGGATTTGGCCCCAACATCATGCTCCTTTGGTGAGCTAAGAGAGATTTCTGTATGTGGCCTGCACATACTGCCATCTTTATACTTTTTAAAATATCACCTGCTTATGCTTCATGACGTGTGCATTATTGTTAGTCCTGTTTTGCCATGTACAAGATAGTCTGTCTTGCTCGCTTCACTGTTGTAACTATATTTTTGCTGTAGTCATGTGTACTTACAGAAACATTTCAGGATAAACTGACATCAACACAAAGCTCTCAGAGCAGTGTGGCATTGCCGTTACCAAATGATTATGGATTGGAATTGGAATGTGCTGATGTTCTAGAGCGTCAACTAGAGGTGGCAAGACAACGTGCATATGAGTGTCAAGATTTAATCAACATGTTGAGATTGGAGGTGCAGACAAAAGATGCAACAGTCAAAAAATGAAACAAGAGTCTGAGGAAACCACAAAGAAAGTGGAGATTTTGCAGACTGAAATTTGTGCTATCTGAATCCGGCCAATTCTATATTCTGAAGAGATTATAGTTCAAATGGTAGGTTGTGTTGATGCGCGCCCATGATGTATGAGCTGTATGTGCCATGTGTATGTAATTTGCTGTTTGTTTACGCTTTATTATCACTGTTGGTGAACTATGATGCCCAGTGGATGTAATCTGCTGTAATTTCTTTATTGTATAGTGTAGGATTATTCTTCGTTTCTATGCCTTAAATCTCTTTATAGTATAGTGTAGTTTTTTTAGGGGATTGTAGAGTAGTATAGTTCTTTTTTTGAGGAACTAGAGTAGGATAGTTCTATGTTGTTATATATGCTATCGAAGAACGGCGTCCAACAGGCCCAATCTACGTGGCCCCATAATTGCTCGGATGTTCCCATCTACGAGGCCCGTTACAATTATGGGCCGTCGCGTGGCAGAAATGGATTTGGGCCTCGAATGTGGGCCCATCGTAATGTGGGCTCTTATCAGGCCGTTAGTAGGCCGAACGCTAGGTAGGCCCACTATAGTGGAAACGAGCCCACGGGCCACTAGTAGGCCAAAATGATCGTCGGTTGTGTCTTAGCCCATTTTCGTGACGGTCCGTTAACAGGCCGAAAGCCAATCGGGCCATTTGTTGGCCCATATACAGAACGGGCCTTTAACAGGCCGAAAGTCATGTCGGGCTAGAATTGGGCCATGGAGAACATGGGCCGCTAAGAGGCCGAAAGTCAGGTCGGAATGTAAATGGCCCAACTACGGTATGGGCCGTTACCAGGCCGAAAGATACACCAGGCTGGATGCTGGCCCAAATCGTTAATGAACCGCTAAAAGGCCGAAATAAGTACCGCCAGGAATTTGGCCCATGCCTATAATGGGCCTCTAACGGGCCGAAAGACGTACAGCCTAGAAATTGGCCCATCTCTATAATGGGCCTCTAACAGGCCGAAAGAACCACGGTCGGCAAATGAGCCCAAAGACATAGCGGGCTGTTAATAGGATGGAACAGACGATGGGCCGCAATGGTGTCAAATCGTTAACAGGCATTGACGGGCCGAATTGGCAGATCTCGTATGGGCCGTTTTTTTAAATGGGCCAGACGAAGTTAGGCCATAAATGGGCTAGCCCGCTTATTTTGACTGGGCCGGCCTTTTTAACCTAAATGGGCCACTGTTGGGCCGTGCCACGTGTCGACGCATCATAGGCGTCTCCCGTCCAATGAATGGATGACATCTGTCACAACGTCGAGCTGACACGTGGATCCACCAGCGAATGAGAAATTTACACGTGGAAAATCGCCATTGGATAGGGCTGCTAACGGGTTATCGGATCCAAACCCGCACCCGAAAGCTTAACGGCGACCCATTATGGTGGATGCCACATGTCGGTCACCCTTGATGAAAACACTTCCATGACGCGACATTTATCGTCATGGAAGTGAACACTTCCGTGATGATAATTTCAGTATTGTCATGGAAAACTTCTACGACAACACATGTATGACTATCTTGATTCTGTCATAAAATCATCACGGATGTACATGCATGACAGAAAACGTGACCTACTGTGACAAAGACGTATCATCACGAAAGTGTTTTTTTGTAGTGTATTCCATTCATGATAACATCTTTTCAAATTCAAGTACTGTCATTCTACTCTGCTGCAATGTGCTACTTGTAGCTTGCGTTGGTATTTCCCCGAAGAGGAAGGGGTGATGCAGCACAGTAGAGATAAGTATTTCTCTCAGTTATGAAACCAAGGTTATCGAACCAGTAGGAGAATCACGCAACACCTCGTTAGCAGCACCTGCACACAAACAACAAATCCTTGCACCCAACGCAAACGAGAGGTTGTCAATCTCTCGGCGGTAAATTGCAAGATTAAATTGTATGTGATAGATAGATTGATTGAAACAAAAATACAAAATAAAATAAATAAAAGAAAATGGCAGCAATATTTTTAGGGTTTTAGTAATATGATTTAGATAGACCCGGGGGCCATAGGTTTCACTAGAGGCTTCTCTCAAGAAAATAGCATACGGTGGGTAGACAAATTACTGTTGGGCAATTGATATAAAAGCAAATAATCATGACGATATCCAAGGCAATGATCATGTATATAGGCATCACGTCCAAAATAAGTAGACCGACTCCTGCCTGCATCTACTACTATTACTCCACACATCGACCGCTATCCAGCATGCATCTAGTGTATTAAGTCCATAAGAACGGAGTAATGCCTTAAGAACGATGACATGATGTAGACAAGATAAACTCATGTATGAATAAACCCCATCTTTTTACCCTTAGTAGCAATGATACATACGTGTCATGTCCCTTTCTGTCACTGGGATTGAGCACCGCAAGATCGAACCCACTACAAAGCACCTCTTCCCATGGCAAGATAAATCAATCTAGTTGGCCAAACCAAATCAATAGATCGGAGAAGAAATACGAGGCTATAATAGTCATGCATAAAAGAGTGCAGCAAAGACTCAAATAATTTCATGGATAATCTGATCATAAACTCACAATTCATCGGCTCCCAACAAACACACCGCAAAAAGTGATTACATCGGATAGAACTCCAAGAACATCGAGGAGAACATTGTATTGAAGATCAAAAAGAGAGAAGAAGCCATCTAGCTACTGCCTATGGACCCGAAGGTCTGTGGTAAACTACTCACGCATCATCGGAAGGGCAGCAAGGTTGATGTAGAGCCCCTCCGTGATCGATTCCCCCTCCGGCGGAGTACCGGAGAAGGCCTCCATATGGGATCTCTCTGGAACAGAAACTTGCGGCGGCGGAAAAAGTATTTCGTGGACTCCCCTGAGGGTTTCTGATTTTTTTCTGAATTTATAGTGGAAGAATTAGGTCAAACGGAGCTGGGTGGGCCCCACGAGGAACCAGGGCGCGCCCTGGTGCCTCGTGGCCCACTCCTTCATCTTCTGGCCCTCTCCCAAAGCTTCTAGTGTTTATCTTGTCCAATAAAAAATCTCCAAAAAGTTTCATGGCATTTGGACTTCGTTTGGTATTGATTTTCTGTAAAACAAAAACAGGGCAGAAAACAGCAACTGGCACTGGGCACTAGGTTAATAGGTTAGTCTCCAAAAATGATATATAATTGCTGTAAATGATTATAAAAACATCCAAGATTGATAATATAACAGCATGGAACAATCAAAAATTATAGATACGTTGGAGACGTATCAGCATCCCCAAACTTAATTCCTGCTCGTCCTCGAGTAGGTAAATGATAAAAACAGAATTTTTGATGTGGAATGCTGCCCATCATATTCATCACTTATTCTTTTCTTTTGTAGCATGGACATTGGACTTGAATGATTCAAAGCAATAGTCTATAATTTGACATGAACATATAAATACTCAAGCATGCTAACAAGCAACCATGTCTTTCAAAATATCAATGCTAAAGAAAGTTATCCCTAGCCCATTATGCTCAATCATTGATCCATTCATGAAACACACTCAATATTAGCTACATCCAATGCACAAGTATGACAATAGTGCTCTCTAGTTGGTGCTTTTGTAAGTGAAGATGGAGACTCAAATTTTTTTTGCATAAAAGTAAATAGATAGGCCCTTCGCAGAGGGAAGCCGAGATTTGTCAAATGTGCCAGAGCTCAAAGCTGAAATTAAAGAGATAAAAATATTTTGAGAGGCATGCTTTTCCTGTCATCGAAAACGACCGAGAATTCCCAATATTTTCCATGCTAGACACATCATCGGTGGTTCCCAAACAGAAAGTAAAGTTTATTTCCTTTCCACCATTCTTTCACAATCCATGGCTAGCCGTATCCACGGGTGCCCTCCATACCAACACTTTCCAAGGAATTTTGTTGTTATTAATTTGATTTCATGTGGGACTGGGCATCCCTATTACCAACCATTCTCTCGTGCAATGACAAGTGAATAAACACTCATCGTGAGAATAACACACCTAGCATGGAAAATAATGGCCACCCCCTGCCGCTTCATGAGCGGTACGGGCACACAAAACGGAAAATTATTTTGAAAACTAGAGTTGGCACACGTAAATTTACTTGGAACGGCATTGAAATACCGCATATAGGTAGATATAGTGGACTCATTTGGCACAACTTGGGTTTAAGGAGTTTGGATGCACAAGCAGTATTTCCGCTTAGTACAAATGAAGGCTAGCAAATAGATTGAGAAGCAACCAACCAAAAAGCGAAAACGGTCATAAACATGCATTGAACACAACTAACACCGAATAATGCACCATAAGTAGGATATAATTTCATTGCATAACTATTGACTTAACGTGCATGCATAGGGAATCACAAACCTTAACACTAATATTTTTACTAAATCACAATTACTCACTAACATGACTCGCATATTATCATTTCCATATCGCAAAACTATTGCAAGGAATCACACTTATCATATCCAATGATCTATATGAAAGTTTTTATTTATATCCCTCTTGAATATTCATCACTTTGGGACCAACTTCATATCTTGTGCAAATTACCGTTACTATCATCAACTCTCAAAAAGATTTAAGTGAAGCATGAGAGTGCAAATATTTGTTCAAAATTTCAATCTTATCAATTCTCAAAATAATATAAGGGAAGCATGAGAATTCATTTCTTCAAAATTTTAACCATCTCAAAATAATATAAGTGAAGCATGAGAGTTTATTTCTTCAAAATTTTAATCAACTCTCAAAATAATATAAGTGAAGCATGAGAGTTTATTTCTTCAAAATCTTAATCAACTCTCAAAATAATATAAGTGAAGCATGAGAGTTTATTTCTTCAAAATATAGCCACCACCATGCTCAAAAAGATTTAAGTGAAGCACTAGAGCAACTGCCTAGCTCAAAAAATTTAAGTGAAGCACATAGAGTATTCTAACAAATGATGATAAACGTGTGGCTCTCTCAAGATAGGTGTGTTCAGAAAAGATGATTGTGACAAACTAAAAATCAAACAAAGCAAAGACTCATGTAATACAAGACGCTCCAAGCAAAACACATATCATGTGACGAATAAAAATATAGCTCCAAGTAAAATTACCGATGGTTGGTAGAAGAAAGAGGGGATGCCTTCCGGGGCATCCCCAAGCTTAGACACTTGAGTCTTCCTTGAATATTACCTTGGGGTGCCTCGGGCATCCCCAAGCTTAGGCTTTTACTACTCCTTATTCCTTCATCCATCGTGATCTCACCCAAAACTTGAAAACTTCAATCACACAAAACTCAACAAAACCTTCGTGAGATCCGTTAGTATAACAAAATAAATCACTACTCTAAGTACTGTTGCAAACCCATTCATATTTTATTTTTTCATTATACCTACTGTACTCTAACTTCACCATGGCTTATACCCCCCCGATACAATCCATAGATTCATCAAAATAAGCAAGTAGTGCATCAAAAACAGAATCTGTCAAAAACAGAACATTCTGTAGCAATCTATTTAAAAGCCATAATTCTGTAACTCCAAAAATTCTTAAAAATTAGGACAACGTGGAAAATTAATATACAAATACTTTGTAAAAATTTCAGATTTTTCTAACGCTCCAGTACAGAACCAAAATTCTAGCACCGGACGCAAAACTTTCTGTTTTCCAAACAGCATCAATTATACTATCTTCCAAATCATCCTAAAGGCTTTACCTGGCACAAACACTAATTAAAAACACAAAAACACAATCATACCAGTAGCATGACAGTGAAAACACACAATAACAGAAAAAAATATTTTATTCATTGGGTTGCCTCCCAACAAGCTCTTTCTTTATAGCCATTAAGATAGGCTTGAGATTTCAATGATGCTCACATGAAAGATAATAATTGAAATACAAAGAGAGCATCATGTAGCATGTGAAAAACACATTTAAGTCTAACATACTTCCTATGCATAGGCATTTTATAAGCAAACAACTTATCAAGGCAAGCAATTTCTAGCATATGCAAAGGAGAAGAATAAAACATTGATGATTTCAACATAACGAGAGGCAATTTAGTAACATGAAAATTTCTACAACCATATTTTCCTCTCTCATAATAATTACATGTAGGATCATACTCAAATTCAACAATATAGCTATCATAAACAATACTCTCTTTATGATCCACATGCATAAATTTTTTATAATCTTCCGAAATAGTGGGATTAGCATTAACTAAAGTTATGACTTCTCCAAACTCACTCTCATCAAAAATTTCATAAGATTAATAATTCTCCAAAGTAGTGGGATCATTATTACTTAAAGTTGACGCTCTTCCAAACCCACTTTTAATAGTGTTGCAAATTTTATTATCAATAACATATTCATCATGAGGCTTAAATAAATTTTCAAGATCATAAAAAGCATTATCACCCCAATCATGATCATTGCAATAAGTAGTGGACATGACAAAATTATCATCCCCAAGCTTGTGGTTTTGCATATCATTAGCACAATTGACACTAATAGAATTTATATTGACATCATTGCAATCATGCTTTTCATTTAAGGAGCTATCAAGTATGGGTATTATAGCAATAATTTCATTTTTAACATAAGGAACTATAGCAAGTTCATCTCTATAAGCATCTTTAATATTGGCATCGTGGCCACAAGAATAACAAGCATCATGTTCATCAAGAGGGGATATTTCAATTGAAACATCGGAATCATGATTATCTATAGATTCATGTGTATCATTATTCTCTTCCAAAGCAGTAGACATTCTCTCAATAAATTCACTAACATAGACATTAGATGCATAATTTTCATAGCAATACTTAAGTATGGCAAAATTTTCAGATTTGTAGAGAGTAATATCATACTTTTCAATCAAAGAAGCAACTTCATAAGCACCCTTAAAAGAAACAAATTCTTCAATTTGTTCGATATCATAGTAACTATAAACACCTTTTTCATAAGAAGATAAGATTTCATTATTATTGAACTCACAAAGGTAGGGAAGGTGTTTTTTAGGGTTCTTAGAGCAACAAGTAAAATCATAAATTTCACATAGATTCCAAGCATAGCATAGAAAACTATTTATTTGATGCCATAGGAGTCTCCCCTTTTGGGACAAACGGTGACGCACAAAATGAGCATGCTCATCTAATGATTTTCCCTCAACTAAACTAGTTGGGGTTTCAGCACGAGCATGAATGGATAAAATATGATTCACGTAGTAAACTTTATATGGATCCATAGTTTCTTATAGTTTTACTTTTAGTTTCTTTTCTGGTGTGTTCAACATGAAGGCAATAAAAGTAAGCAAGCAAGTAAAGAAGTAAACAAGAAAAAGGCAAACGGAAAGTATTTTTGTATTTTTGTAAAAACGTTTTAGAAGTGGGGGAGATGAAAATGAGAGGCAAATGGCAAATAAAGTAAATGCAAGGAGATGAGAGTTTATGCAAAGGTACTTGATAGATGTTGATGATGTCTCCCCGGCAACGGCGCCAGAAATTGGCAAGTTGACGGGAGACTGTGTTGACGTGACTTCTCCCCGGCAACGGCGCCAGAAATTCTTCCTGCTACTTGTAGCTTGTGTTGGTATTTCCCCGAAGAGGAAGGGATGATGCAGCACAGTAGAGATAAGTATTTCCCTCAGTTATGAAACCAAGGTTATCGAACCAGTAGGAGAATCACGCAACACCTCATTAGCAGCACCTGCACACAAACAACAAATCCTTGCACCCAACGCAAACGAGAGGTTGTCAATCTCTCGGCGGTAAATTGCAAGATTACATTGTATGTGATAGATAGATAGATTGAAACAAAAATACAAAATAAAATAAATAAAAGAAAATGGCAGCAATATTTTTAGGGTTTTAGTAATATGATTTAGATAGACCCGGGGGCCATAGGTTTCACTAGAGGCTTCTCTCAAGAAAATAGCATACTATGGGTAGACAAATTACTGTTGGGCAATTGATAGAAAAGCAAATAATCATGACGATATCCAAGGCAATGATCATGTATATAGGCATCACGTCCAAAATAAGTAGACCAAATTACCATGATTTTTTTAAATGGGCCAGACGAAGTTAGGCCATAAATGGGCTAGCCCGTTTATTTTGACTGGGCCGGCCTTTTTAACCTAAATGGGCCACTGTTGGGCCGTGCCACGTGTCGACGCATCATAGGCGTCTCCCGTCCAATGAATGGATGACATCTGTCACAACGTCGAGCTGACACGTGGATCCACCAGCGAATGAGAAATTTACACGTGGAAAATCGCCATTGGATAGGGCTGCTAACGGGTTATCGGATCCAAACCCGCACCCGAAAGCTTAACGGTGACCCATTATGGTGGATGCCACGTGTCGGTCACCCTTGATGAAAACACTTCCATGACGCGACATTTATCGTCATGGAAGTGAACACTTCCGTGATGATAATTTCAGTATTGTCATGGAAAACTTCTACGACAACACATGTATGACTATCTTGATTCTATCATAAAATCATCACGGATGTACATGCATGACAGAAAACGTGACCTACTGTGACAAAGACGTATCATCACGAAAGTGTTTTTTTTGTAGTGTATTCCATTCATGATAACATCTTTTCAAATTCAAGTACTGTCATTCTACTCTGCTGCAATGTGCTACTTGTAGCTTGCGTTGGTATTTCCCCGAAGAGGAAGGGGTGATGCAGCACAGTAGAGATAAGTATTTCTCTCAGTTATGAAACCAAGGTTATCGAACCAGTAGGAGAATCACGCAACACCTCGTTAGCAGCACCTGCACACAAACAACAAATCCTTGCACCCAACGCAAACGAGAGGTTGTCAATCTCTCGGCGGTAAATTGCAAGATTAAATTGTATGTGATAGATAGATTGATTGAAACAAAAATACAAAATAAAATAAATAAAAGAAAATGGCAGCAATATTTTTAGGGTTTTAGTAATATGATTTAGATAGACCCGGGGGCCATAGGTTTCACTAGAGGCTTCTCTCAAGAAAATAGCATACGGTGGGTAGACAAATTACTGTTGGGCAATTGATAGAAAAGCAAATAATCATGACGATATCCAAGGCAATGATCATGTATATAGGCATCACGTCCAAAATAAGTAGACCGACTCCTGCCTGCATCTACTACTATTACTCCACACATCGACCGCTATCCAGCATGTATCTAGTGTATTAAGTCCATAAGAACGGAGTAATGCCTTAAGAACGATGACATGATGTAGACAAGATAAACTCATGTATGAATAAACCCCATCTTTTTACCCTTAGTAGCAATGATACATACGTGTCATGTCCCTTTCTGTCACTGGGATTGAGCACCGCAAGATCGAACCCACTACAAAGCACCTCTTCCCATGGCAAGATAAATCAATCTAGTTGGCCAAACCAAATCAATAGATCGGAGAAGAAATACGAGGCTATAATAGTCATGCATAAAAGAGTGCAGCAAAGACTCAAATAATTTCATGGATAATCTGATCATAAACTCACAATTCATCGGCTCCCAACAAACACACCGCAAAAAGTGATTACATCGGATAGAACTCCAAGAACATCGAGGAGAACATTGTATTGAAGATCAAAAAGAGAGAAGAAGCCATCTAGCTACTGCCTATGGACCCGAAGGTCTGTGGTAAACTACTCACGCATCATCGGAAGGGCAGCAAGGTTGATGTAGAGCCCCTCCGTGATCGATTCCCCCTCCGGCGGAGTACCGGAGAAGGCCTCCAGATGGGATCTCTCTGGAACAGAAACTTGCGGCGGCGGAAAAAGTATTTCGTGGACTCCCCTGAGGGTTTCTGATTTTTTCTGAATTTATAGTGGAAGAATTAGGTCAAACAGAGTTGGGTGGGCCCCACGAGGTACCAGGGCGTGCCACCCCCTGGGGCGCGCCCTGGTGCCTCGTGGCCCACTCCTTCATCATCTGTCCCTCTCTCGAAGCTTCTAGTGTTTATCTTGTCCAATAAAAAATCTCCAAAAAGTTTCGTGGCATTTGGACTTCGTTTGGTATTGATTTTCTGTAAAACAAAAATAGGGCAGAAAACAGCAACTGGCACTGGGCACTAGGTTAATAGGTTAGTCTCCGAAAATGATATATAATTGCTGTAAATGATTATAAAAACATCCAAGATTGATAATATAACAGCATGGAACAATAAAAAATTATAGATACGTTGGAGACGTATCACAATGCCATCTGCTTAGTTTGGACATCATCCTTCTGAATATCTCATGCATTGTTGTTCGTCAGTATGTACTCCATCCGTCTACCATACCATGGTTTTTTACATTGAAGTGTTGTTCTACTGTTCTGTTGCAATGTGATCTTAGTTTGCCCATCAGACTTGTGAATATGCTGCCTTGCTATTTTTCTGTACCTATTCCAGCTATCATACAGTTTTACATTCAACTACTGTTTCTTTTACTCTATTGTCCTGTCGTATCCTTAGCTTATACTCCCTCTGTAAAGAAACAATGATCTAAACATTATTATATTTCTTTACGAAGGGAGTACATCATACTCCCTCCGTCTGTATTACTTGTGGCAGAAATGCATAAAAATGGATGTATCTAGAACTACAATATGTCTAGACACATCCATTTATTTCCGGATGGAGGGAGTACATGTCAATATGCCATGCCTTTCAATTCTTCAGTACGTATTCCATCTCTCTGCCATAGCATGTTTTATAACTGAAGCACCATTCTTCTGTACAAGGCATGTAAGCGGGAGAGGGCTATGTTAGAATCTGAAGGGGTACAAACAAGTTCTATGCAAAAGATCCAAACTCCAGGAGATAGTAACCCAACTCAAGTGTTCATCGGAACTGCTCCAGCACAGAGAAACCCAAGTCCTCCAGATAATAACCAGATTCTAGTGGCCAAAGAACCAGTCAGCTCCAGTTCAACAAAAACATGTCAACTCCTTGCTAGGAAGCGTGTGCGTATCCTTGCATCATGAAATTTTATAGCATTCAGATCACATTTGATCTTATATATTCTACATCTGTCTTACGCATCTTTGTTGTAGAAAATATGCTTAAAGGACAACAAACGTTCTAAACTGGGATCGTGGTCGAGGAAAGTATCTTGCAGCAATGCTCTGCGCTCCAATGCTGATGTAAGTACCTGTTGTATATCACTATAATTTTACATGAGTATGTAGTTTATTAAGTAGCATGGGCGTGAATCCAACCTTCTGTACCCTACACCAATTATCTGATCTAAATTTACTTGTAGCAAAATGTATAATTAAGCGCTAATGTAGATTTTTGTAAGGGAAACTGCCTGGTAGTTTTGCATATTGAGCTACATGATTGTACTATCTCATATATTGCACATTACTAAAATCTAGTGGTGTGGTCCGTTTGCCCAATCGTTCATTGTGTCAATGTTGCTTTCCTATTAACTTACCTGGCTGATGATAGCAGTGCCATGTTGTGTTAATTCGGTGTAGGCTGGTGTGGTCTGGTTGCCCAAACGTTCATTGTGTCAATGTTGCTTTCCTATTAAGTATTAACTGACATGGCCGATGATTTGGTGTAGGCTGCTGAAGATAATACGACAAAGTCTCAAGACAGCAAGGCAACCCCATTGTTTCTCTCCAATAAATCTAGCGAAGGTAATATGGCAATAACTCTTGATTAATCTGTTCAGTTTCCCCTCTTATTTAAGTTATGATGCAGTGGTCGAGACACTTTCCACTATCATTGATACAAGCCTGCCAAAATCCCCATATGAATCTGTTCAGTTTCCTATGTCTCGAATCCAACGGAAAAGATGTACGTTTGTGAACCAATTACTGGCTGAAGCAATGATGGAAATCGTGGAGGAATCAGAGGTCCACATTCTTGCGCAACAACAACTGATCGATGATTTCAGTGACAGTATAGCAAAGAAGAAAGAACTTGCTCACATGCTTATGGGCGTCATCCGCGCTGAGGTTGCAGATTGTGAGGTTGTAGATCGTTAAGCTCTGTTCGTTTATTTGCACTGGCATCAATCTTTGATTGCCCAGTGGATGTAATTTCCTGTAATATATGCTTCGATGTGCTATGTTTTTCCTTTTATGCGTATATTTGCTTAGCGCGGGGTTGCACCCGAGCTTTCTCGGCCGAAACCTCAACTAGCGGCAAACAAGCCAAAATATGCAGTGAAATTAATAACTGGAACAAAGCGACGAGGACCCTTCTTCTAGGGGAACGGCCCAGGGCCTGTAATGGCCCCGTAGTGGGCCTGCAGTTACTAGATGGGCTCTGCCACAGTCCATAATTGTTCCTCGTAATGGGCTCAAAGTAATAGCTGGGCCTAAATCGACGTGGGCCTTTGATGGACTGTATTTGGCCCTGTCATTCAATGGGCCTGTAGCCATGTAGGAAATTTAGAAGGCCCAAATGTAAGGTAGGCCCAATTAGTTGATGGGCCGTTAGCAGGCCGAAACCTCGATTGGGCTCCAACAGTGGAAATGGGCCTACGGGCCCTTAGCAAGCCGAAATAGATCAAAATTACTGGTTGGCCCATTTCGACGTCGGGCCGTTAACAGGCCGAAAGCCAATCGGACCATAATTGGGCCCATATACAAAACGGGCCTTTAACAGGCCGAAAGTCATGTCGGGCTGGAATTGGGCCATGGAGAACATGGGCCGCTAAGAGGCCGAAAGTCAGGTCGGAATGTAAATGGCCCAAGTACGGTGTGGGCCGTTAACAGGCCGAAAGATACACCGGGCTAGAAGTTGGCCCAAATCCCTAATGGGCCGCTAAAAGGCCAAAATACGTACTGCCAAGAAATTGGCCCATGCCTATAATGGGCCCCTAACGGTCCGAAAGACGTACAGCCTAGAAATTGGCCCATCTCTATAATGGGCCTCTAACAGGCCAAAAGAACCTCGACCGGCAAATGAGCCCAAAGACATAGCGGGCTGTTAACGGGCTGGAACAGACGATGGGTCGCAATGGTGTCAAATCATTAACGGGCCATTGACGGGCCGAATTGGCATATCT
This sequence comes from Elymus sibiricus, assembly GCA_039707655.1. Taxonomy (NCBI): domain Eukaryota; kingdom Viridiplantae; phylum Streptophyta; class Magnoliopsida; order Poales; family Poaceae; genus Elymus; species Elymus sibiricus. Next base: position 190,350,446 of record CM077676.1, on the reverse strand, counting down.
CGTATGGGCCATTTTTGTAAATGGGCCAGACGAAAGTAGGCCATAAATGGGCTGGCCCGCTTATTTTGACTGGGCCGGCCTTTTTAGCTAAATGGGCCTGTTTTGGGCCATGCCACGCGTCACTATTCCATAGGCGCGTCTCGTCCATTGGATGGATGACATCTGTCGCGACACCGAGCAGACATGTGGATCCGTTGGCCAATGAGAATTTTACACGTGGAAAATCCCCATTGGTCAGGGCTGTTAACGGGTTATCGGATCCAAAATCGGACCCGGTAGCTTAACGGCGACCCGTTACGGTGGAAGCCATGTGTCGGTCACCCTTGACGAAAACACTTCCATGACGCAACATTTATCGTCATGGAAGTGGACACTTCCGTGATGATAATTTGAGTATTGTCATGGAACACTTCTACGACAGCACAGGTATGACTATCTTGATTCTGTCATAAAATCGTCATGGATGTACATGCATGACAGAAAATGTGACCTACTGTGACAAAGACGTATCATCACGGAAGTGTTTTTTTGTAGTGTTTAGGGTGTTCTCCGCCATTGCGGGGGATGGAGGTGGAGAAGCGCTGAGGGAGCAAGATGAATTCGGGGTTGGATCTGGGCGCTGGAGCTCGAGTGGCAGCAGGCAGGAAGAAAGGGGAGCGTACTTTTCCCGTTGCTATCCCTTTGCTCTTATATAGGCTGATAAACAGGCCAAGAGTCCCTCAGGCCGCGCCATTGAAATCGCCATTACCCGTAAAAAGATGCCATTATGCGCATAGGGAGAAACAAAATCTTAATGATATCCCTTAGAAAACGGGCACGATCTCCGCCTCGATGGACGTGCCACTAAGAGGATTGCCTCGGGCCGCGATTCGAGTGAGCAGTAATTGCCTGCCTGGTCGTGGGTGGTGCCGCTTCGATAAAGATGTCAGACTAGAAGTACTGTTCACACCTACACGGCAGGCCTTCAAGCCTAAGTAACCCCACGTCTTCGGACGCGGAGCGGATTTGGTTGGGTCCTGTTCAAGGGACGCTGCTCCTTCGAGGAGTGGTCCATGGTGGCTTCGGATGAAGAAAAGTATCAACAGAAAAGGGAGAACTCGTCTGTCGAGCCGAGGACTTCAGATCCGAAGTTGTTAAAATCACAGAGGTCATCCTCGGCAAAGAAGACCAGTTCGGGGGTTACTGACGGTGTCCTGGACTAGGGGGTTCCTGTTGGGGAACGGAGCATGAATTTCAAAAAATTTCCTACGCTCACGCAAGATCTATCCATGGAGATGCATCGCTACGAGAGGGGAGAGTGTGTCTACGTACCCTCGTAGACCATTTAGCGGAAGCGTCTCACAACGCGGTTGATGTAGTCGAACAATCCTTCGAGCTCCACCGATCGAGTACCGAACGTACGGCACCTCCGAGTTCTACACACGTGCAGCTCGGTGACGTTCCTCGCCTTCTTGATCCAACAAGACATCGAGGTAGTAGATGAGTTCCGTCAGCACGACGGCGTGGCGATGGTGACGGTGAAGTGATTCCGGCAGGACTTCGCCTAAGCTCTCCGAAAATATGACCGAGGTGGAAAACGGAGATCGGGGCACCGCACACGGCTATGGGACAATTGTGTGTCTCCAAGGGGTTCCCTTCCTCCGTATATAAAGGAGGGAGGCTGGCCGGCCCCCTAGGGGTGCGCCAAGGGAGAGAGAGGAGTCCTACTAGGACTCCAAGTCCTAGTAGGATTCCCTCTTGGAAGGGGGAAGGAAGGGAGAGAGAAGAGGAGAAGGAAAAGGGGGGGTGCGCCCCCTTCCCCTAGTCCAATTCGGACTCCCTAGGGGGAGGGGCGCAGCCACCCCTTGTGGGCTGCCTCTTCTTTCCCGTATGGCCCATGTAGGCCCATTACTTCCCCGGTGAATTCCCGTAACTCTTCGGTACTCCGAAAAATACCCGAATCACTCGGAACCTTTCCGACGTCCGAATATAGCCTTCCAATATATGAATATTTACCTCTCGACCATTTCGAGACTCCTCGTCATGTCCGTGATCTCATCCGGGACTCCGAACAAACTTCGGCCACCAATCACATAACTCATATAATACTAAATCGTCATCGAACCTTAAGTGTGCGGACCCTACGGGTTCGGGAATGATGTAGACATGACCGAGACGACTCTCCAGTTAATAACCAACAGCGGAACCTGGATGCTCATATTGGTTCCTACATATTCCACGAAGATCTTTATCGGTGAACCTCATATGTCAACATACGTTGTTCCCTTTGTCTGGCGGTATGTTACTTGCCCGAGATTCGATCGTCGGTATCTAATACCTAGTTCAATCTCGTTACCGGCAAGTCTCTTTACTCGTTCCATAATACATCATCTTGCAACTAACTCTTTAGTCACGGTGCTTGCAAGGCTTCTGTGATGCTGTATTACCGAGAGGGCCCAGAGATACCTCTCCGATAGTCGGAGTGACAAATCCCAATCTCGATCCATGCCAACTCAACAAACACTTTCGGAGATACCTGTAGTGCACCTTTATAATCACCCAGTAACGTTGTGACATTTGATACACCCAAAGTATTCCTACGGTATCCGGGAGTTGCATGATCTCATGGTCAGAGGAACGTGTATTTGACATAGTGAAAGCAATAGCAATAAACTGAACGATCATTTGCTATGCTAACGGTTGGGTCATGTCCATCACATCATTCTCCTAATGATGTGATCCCGTTATCAAATGACAACTCATGTCCATGGTCAGGAAACCTTGACCATCTTTTGATCAACGAGCTAGTCTAGTAGAGGCATACTAGGGACATAGTATTTGTCTATTATCCACACATGTATTTAGTTTCCGGTCAATACAATTCTAGCATGAATAATAAACTATTATCATGAACGGGGAAATATGATAATAACTAATTTATTATTGCCTCTAGGGCATATTTCCAACAGTCTCCCACTTGCACTAGAGTCAATAATCTAGATTACATCTCCATGTAATTAACACTTAATCAGTTCTAAAGCTGATCATGTTTTGCTTGTGAGAGAGATTTTAGTCAACGGGTCTGCAATATTCAGATCCGTGTGTTCTTGGCAAATCTCTATGTTATATGTAGATGCTGCTACCACACTCTGTTTGGAGCTACTCCAAAAAATTTCCCCACTATACTTATCCGGTCTGAGACTCATAGTCTTTCGGATCAGTGTTTAAAGCTTGCATCGGCGTAACCCCTTACGACGAACTCTTTATCATCTCTATTCCTGAGAAATTATTCCTTAGTCATCTTAAGGATAATTTGACCGCTGTCCAATGATCTACTCCTGGATCACTTTGGTACCTCTTTTGCCAGACACATGGCAAAGCACACAGCTTGGCATACTTTATAGAACCTACGGCCGAGGCATAGGGGATAACCTTCATCCATTCTATTTATTTTGCCGTGGTTGAGATTTGAGTCTTACTCAACTTCACACCTTTCACCACAGTCAAGAACTCCTTCTTTGACTGATCCATTTTGAACTTCTTCAAAATCTTGTCAAGGTATATGTTTTGTGAAAGTCATATGAGGCGTCTCAATCTATCTCTATAGATTTTGATGCCTAACATGTAAACAACCTTTACCTAGATCTTCAAGTCTTACTCCACTTCACACCAGCCAAGAACTTATTTCTTTTGACTTGATCCATTTTGAACTTCTTCAAAATCTCATCAAGGTGTGTGAAAATCTTTTATCAGGTGTCTTGATCTATCTCTATAGATCTCGATGCCCAAACCGTGGATAACTCAAAAAACAGTTTTTTATTAAAAAACTCCTTTCAATTAATTATTTATGCTTTCCAGAAATTCTACATCATTTCCAATCACATATACTTATTAGAAATGTTATAGAGCTCCCACTCACTTTGTTGTAAATACAAGTTTCTCCATAAACTTGCATAAACCCAAACGCTTTGATCACTTCATCAAAGCGAGTATTCCAGCTCCGAGATGCTTGCACCAGTCCATAGATGGATCGCTGGAGCTTGCATACTTTGTTAGCACCTTTAGGATCGACAAAACTTTCCGGCTGTATCATATACAATTCTTCCTTAAGGAATCCGTAAAGGAATGCCGTTTTGACGTCCATTTGCCAGATTTCATCATCATAAAACGCGGCAATTGCTAACATAATTCTGACAGACTTTAGCATCGCTACGGGTGAGAAAGTCTCATCATAGTCAACTCCTTGAACTTGTCGATAACCTTTAGCAACAAGTCGTGCTTTATAGACGGTGACATTACCATCAGCGTCCGTCTTCTTCTTAAAGATCCATTTATTTTTAATAGCTCGCCGTTCATCGGGCAAGTCTACCAAAGTCCACACTTTGTTCTCATACATGGATCTAATCTCGGATTTCATGGCCTCAAGCCATTTGTCGGAATCCGGGCTCGCCATCGTTTCTTCATAGTTCATAGGTTCACTGTTGTCTAACAACATGACCTCCAAGACAGGATTGCCGTACCAATCTGGTGCGGAGCGTGTCCTGGTTGACCTACGAGGTTTTGTAGCAACTTTGATCCGAAGCTTCATGATCATCATCATCTACTTCCTCTCTGGTCTGTGTCGGTGTCACAGAAATTTCTTTCTGTGGCGTACTACTATCCAGAGGAGGTACAATTACCTCATCAAGTTCTACTTTCCTCCCACTCACTTCTTTCGAGAGAAACTCCTTCTCTAGAAAGGATCCATTCTTAGCAACGAATACTTTGCCTTCGGATCTGTGGTAGAAGGTGTACCCAACGGTCTCCTTTGGGTATCCTATGAAGACGCACTTATCCGCTTTGGGTTCGAGCTTATCTGGCTGAAGCCTTTTGACATAAGCATTGCATCCCCAAACTTTAAGAAACGATAGCTTAGGTTTCTTGCCAAACCACAGTTCATATGGTGTCGTCTCAACGGATTTAGACGGTGCCCTATTTAAAGTGAATGCAGCTGTCATTAATGCATAACCCCAAAATGATAGTGGCAAATCGGTAAGAGACATCATAGAACGCACCATATCCAATAGAGTACGATTACGACGTTCGGACACACCATTACGCTGTGGTGTTCCATGTGGCGTGAGCTGTGAAACAATTCCACATTGTCTTAAGTGATTGCCAAACTCGTAACTCAAATATTCTCCTCCACGATCAGATCGTAAGAACTTTATTTTTCTTGTTACGATGGTTCTCTACTTCACTCTGAAACTCTTTGAACTTTTCAAATGTTTCAGATTTATGCTTCATCAAGTAGACATAATCATATCTACTCAAATCATCAGTGAACGTGAGAACATAACGATATCCACCGCGCGCCTCAACACTCATCGGACCGCATACATCGGTATGTATTATTTCCAATAAGTTGGTTGCTCGCTCCATTGTTCCGGAGAACGGAGTTTTAGTCATCTTGCCAATAAGGCACGGTTCACATGTCTCAAATGATTCATAATCAAGAGATTCCAAAAACCCATCTGCATGGAGTTTCTTCATGTGTTTAACACTGATATGACCTAAGCGGCAGTGCCACAAATATGTGGTACTATCATTATCTTTTGGCATTCGTGTTATGAACATATGTATTACTACGATCAAGATTCAATAAACCTTTCATCTTAAGTGCATGATCATCAATGATATTATCCAAATAAATAGAATAACAATTATTCTCTGAAATTGAATAACCGTCTTGCAATAAACACTATCAGATATAATGTTCATGCTTAACGCAAGCACCAAATAACAATTATTTAGGTTCATCACTAATCCTGAAGGTAGAGAGAGCGTGGCGATGGTGATCACATCAACCTTGGAGACACTTCCAATGCACATCGTCACCTCGTTCTTAGCTAGCCCTCGTTTATTCCGAAGCTCCATGTTTCAAGTTGTAAGCAACTGAACAAGTATCAAATACCCAGGTGCTCCTACGAGTACTAGTAAGGTACATATCAATAACATGTATATCAAATATCTTGTTGACATTGCCAGTCTTATTATCTGCCAGTTACTTTGGGGAAGTTCCGCTCCTTGTGACATTTCCCTTTGCAATGGGAGCACTAAGTCTCGGGTTTGGTTCAGCCTTGGGTTTCTTCGCGTGAGCGGCAACTGTTTTACCGTTCTTCTTGAAGTTCCCTTTTCTTTCCCTTGCCCTTCTTGAAACTAGTGATCTTATTAACCATCAACACTTGATGCTCCCTTTTTTGATTTCTACATCCGCAGCTTGTAGCATCGCGAATAGCTTAAGGATCTTCTATCCCTTGCATGTTTATAGTTCATCACGAAGATCCAGTAGCTTAGTGATAGTGACTAGAGAACTCTATCAATCACCACTTTATTTGGAAGTCTAACTCCCACTTAATTCAAGTGATTGAAGTACTCAGACGTTCTGAGTACATGCTCACTATCGGAGCTGTTCTCCTCCATCTTGCAGCTATAGAACTTGTCGAAGGTGTCATACCTCTCGACCCAGGTGTGAGCTTGAAAAACAAACTTTCAGCTCTTGGAACATCTCATATGCTCCATGGTGCTCAAAACATCTTTCGAGCCCCGGTTCTAAGCCGTAAAGCACGGCGCACTGAACTATCGAGTAGTCATCTTTTCTTGTCTGCCAGATGTTCATAACGTCTTCAGACAAAGCCATAGGGGTTGCTCACCGAGCGGTGCATCAAAGACATAAGCCTTCTGTGCAGCAGTGAGGACAATCCTCAGAATACGAACCCAGTCCGCATAGTTGCTTCCATCAACTTTCAACTTAACTTTCTCTAGGAACGCATTAAAATATAGGGGAGTAACAGCGTGGTCTATCGTTCTACAACATAAACTTGCTAAGACACTATTGACTATGTCCATGATAATTGAAGTTCAATTAATCAAATTACTTAAGAACTCCCACTTAGATTAACATCCCTCAAGTTGTCTAAGTGTAACATGATCCACATCAAACTAATCCACGTCCGATCATCACGTGAGGTGGATCAGTTCATCAATGGTGAACATCTTTCATGTTGATCATATCTACTATATGACTCATGTTCGACCTTTCGGTCTCTTGTGTTCCGAGGCCCTATCTGTATATGCTAGGCTCGTCAAGTTTAACCCAAGTATTCTGCGTGTGTAAAACTGGCTTACACCCGTTGTATGCGAACGAAAGAATCCATCACACCCGATCATCACGTGGTGTTTAGAAGCGTCGAACCTTCGTAACGGTGCATACTAGGGGAGAACACTTATCTTGAAATTTAGTGAAGGGATCATCTTATAATGCTACCGTCGTCCTAAGCAAAATAAGATGCATAAAAGGATTAACATCACATGCAATTCAATATATGTGACATGATATGGCCATCATCGTCTTGTGCTTTTGATCTCCATCAGCAAAGCACCGTCATGATCTCCATCGTCACCAGATTGACATCATGATCTCCATCGTAACGTCGTGACACCTTGATCTCCATCGCAGCGTCGTGGTCGTCTCACCGGCTATTGCTACTACTACTACTGCTAACTCATAGCGGTAAAGTAAAGCAATTACATAGCGTTGGCATTGCATACAATAAAGAGACAACCATAAGGCTCCTGCCGGTTGCCTGATAACTTTACAAAACATGATCATCTCATACAACAACTTATATCACATCATGTCTTGGCCATATCACATCACCAGCATACCCTGCAAAAACAAGTTAGACGTCCTCTACTTTGTTGTTGCAAGTTTTACGTGGCTGCTACGGGTTTGCAAGGACCGTTCTTACCTACGCAAAACCACAACGTGGTGTAGTGATTGCTTTTTGATCTTCTAAAAGAACCCTCTTCATTGAAACCGATTCAACTAAAGTGAGAGAGACAGACACCCGCCAATCACCTTTATGCAACGAGTGCACGTAGCGGTGAAACCTGTCTCGCGTAAGCGTACGCGTAATGTCGGTCCGGGCCGCTTCATCTCACAATACCGCCAAATCAAGTATCAACTAGTAACGACAAGCAATATGTATACACCCACGCCCACAACTCACTTGTGTTCTACTCGTGCAAATCACATCTACGCATAAACCTGGCTCGGATGCCACTGTTGGGGAACGGAGCATGAATTTCAAAAAATTTCCTACGCTCACGCAAGATCTATCCATGGAGATGCATCGCTACGAGAGGGGAGAGTGTGTCTACGTACCCTCGTAGACCGTTTAGCGGAAGCGTCTCACAACGCGGTTGATGTAGTCGAACAATCCTTCGAGCTCCACCGATCGAGTACCGAACGTACGGCACCTCCGAGTTCTACACACGTGCAGCTCGGTGACGTTCCTCGCCTTCTTGATCCAGCAAGACGTCGAGGTAGTAGATGAGTTCCGTCAGCACGACGGCGTGGCGATGGTGACGGTGAAGTGATTCCGGCAGGACTTCGCCTAAGCTCTCCGAAAATATGACCGAGGTGGAAAACGGAGATCGGGGCACCGCACACGGCTATGGGACAATTGTGTGTCTCCAAGGGGTGCCCTTCCTCCGTATATAAAAGAGGGAGGCTGGCCGGCCCCCTAGGGGTGCGCCAAGGGAGAGAGAGGAGTCCTACTAGGACTCCAAGTCCTAGTAGGATTCCCTCTTGGAAGGGGGAAGGAAGGGAGAGAGAAGAGGAGAAGGAAAAGGGGGGGTGCGCCCCCTTCCCCTAGTCCAATTCGGACTCCCTAGGGGGAGGGGCGCAGCCACCCCTTGTGGGCTGCCTCTTCTTTCCCGTATGGCCCATGTAGGCCCATTACTTCCCCGGTGAATTCCCGTAACTCTCCGGTACTCCGAAAAATACCCAAATCACTCGGAACCTTTCCGACGTCCAAATATAGCCTTCCAATATATGAATCTTTACCTCTCGACCATTTCGAGACTCCTCGTCATGTCCGTGATCTCATCTGGGACTCCGAACAAACTTCGGCCACCAATCACATAACTCATATAATACTAAATCGTCATCGAACCTTAAGTGTGCGGACCCTACGGGTTCGGGAATGATGTAGACATGACCGAGACGACTCTCCGGTTAATAACCAACAGCGGAACCTGGATGCTCATATTGGTTCCTACATATTCCACGAAGATCTTTATCGGTGAACCTCATATGTCAACATACGTTGTTCCCTTTGTCTGGCGGTATGTTACTTGCCCGAGATTCGATCGTCGGTATATAATACCTAGTTCAATCTCGTTACCGGCAAGTCTCTTTACTCGTTCCATAATACATCATCTTGCAACTAACTCTTTAGTCATGGTGCTTGCAAGGCTTCTGTGATGCTGTATTACCGAGAGGGCCCAGAGATACCTCTCCGATAGTCGGAGTGACAAATCCCAATCTCGATCCATGCCAACTCAACAAACACTTTCGGAGATACCTGTAGTGCACCTTTATAATCACCCAGTAACGTTGTGACGTTTGATACACCCAAAGTATTCCTACGGTATCCGGGAGTTGCATGATCTCATGGTCAGAGGAACGTGTATTTGACATAGTGAAAGCAATAGCAATAAACTGAACGATCATTTGCTATGCTAACGGTTGGGTCATGTCCATCACATCATTCTCCTAATGATGTGATCCCGTTATCAAATGACAACTCATGTCCATGGTCAGGAAACCTTGACCATCTTTTGATCAACGAGCTAGTCTAGTAGAGGCATACTAGGGACATAGTATTTGTCTATTATCCACACATGTATTTAGTTTCCGGTCAATACAATTCTAGCATGAATAATAAACTATTATCATGAACGGGGAAATATGATAATAACTAATTTATTATTGCCTCTAGGGCATATTTCCAATAGTTCCAACCTAGTCGGCCCGTAGTCCTCGGGCTGGGCCTGTAGGCCCTCATTCTCATTTGGATGGACTCCAGAAGCTACACGCATAGACGTGATCAAGACCGCGTCTACCGAAGACTTGGCGTATACTCCAAGACATCTCCTACCGCCTCCATACGCGTCCCTGGATACCGACCATGTAACCCTAGATGCCCTACCTGGCGTGTATATAAGCCAGAGGGTTTAGCCCGTAGAGGGGACCGAATCACAATTACCATTCACCTAGCCCTAGGGTTAGATCTCTCCTTACGATCTCGAGGTAGATCAAGCTTGTACTCGATACATCATCATCAATATAATCAAAGCAGGACGTAGGGTATTACCTCTTCGAGAGGGCCCGAACCTGGGTAAATATTGTCTCCTTCGTTCCTGTTACCACCGATCCGAGATCCACAGCTCGGGACCCCCTACCCGAGGTCTGCCGGTTTTATCACCGACACCCATGGCGTGTAACGCAGACGCCAAGTCCAGCTCACCGAAGATCAGACGATGACACGCTAGCCGCCGCCTACCCTCAGAGGCATAGTGATAAGCCAAGCTGCCCTTGGATCGAGCATCGTCAGCCTCGTCATGTAGGCCTTCCCAGTCTGACAACCCCACGCCTGCTGGTGGCGGCTGCAGCGTAGGTGTCTCCTCTAGCATCATGGTCACCGGAGATGACCAGAATCTTATCCCCCTACCTGGCACGCCAGATGTCGATGGGTGATCGTCGATATTGAAGCTAGCCTCTAGATTGTTCGGTGAGGGGCTAAAACACTTCGATCACTCCACATTTTACCCAGGTTCAAGGCACCGACGAGATGTAACACCTTACTCCTACCTATGAGTTCTTTAATTTGTGTATGTCAAAAGAGATGAGTTCACTGCTTACAATAGGTGCAGTGAGCTCTGTGTGTCCTCCTCTTTTCCATTCATGGCTCTCCTTTTGTACCCTCGAACGAGAGTTGACTCTCCTCCCCCCTCTTCTCAATCGAAAAAGCTGGGGGGACCCATACACCAGTCGTGATGAGATAAATAGAGATAGTTGGTAATGACTTTTGATTATATTGTAGCGTACCTTAGACCATGCGCACGTCGCTCGTCGTCAGCGGACAAGGCCCATGGCGATGTCGTACCCTACATATGGGCGTTGCCCACGTGCGCATTTCATCGAAGGAGGGGACCATGAAAGCACATTTGCTCCCTTGGTGGTTTTGGTAATTCATAACAACATATATCTCATTGAACTAATGTCCATTCAAGTTAAAGTTTTCAGGATGTTCAATGATTGGCATGGCAAGGACTAGAGATGTGGACCCCTCAAAATGCTAAGGACAAGGATTGGCAAAATCTCAAGACTCTACATTTTTGGTTTAGTGATCCAAGATCACATTGAGTCCATAGGAAAGCCAATACTATTAAAAGGGGATAAGGTGTTGCTTAATGGTCTTTTTGCTCAAGTGCTTAGTGACAGTGTTCCAAAAACCCTCAACCACTCTCTCCATCCAAATATGTCCAAAACCTACATTCCAACTCGGCCCCACCGAAAATTCCTATTCGGAGCCACCGAGTTCATCTGGACTTAGCCACTGCCAAAACCCTAACAAATCGGATCCACCGATATGGATCTCAGTCTCACCGAGATGGCCTTGCCAACTCTCTGTAATCGTTTGCACTTACTTCGGTCCCACCGAGTTTTGCAAATCGGTCTCACCGAGATGGCTTGCCAACTCTCTGTTGCCTTATTGCTTCACTTCGGTCCTACCGAGTTGATGCAATCGGTGCCACCGAGACGAGGTTTGCCCTAGCCATTGCACTTCAGTCCATCCGAGTTGTTCCAGTCGGTCCCACCGAGATTCCTAACGTTCATATCTTTTACACAGTTTGGTGCCACCGAGATCTCTGAATCGGTGCCACCGAGTTGGGTCAAAAGTGTGTAACGGTTGGATCTTGTGTGGAGGCTATATATACCCCTCCACCACTTCCTTATCAGTAAGGAGAGCCATCAGAACGTGCCTACACTCTCACCATACATTTTCTGGGAGAGAACCACCTACTCATGTGTTGAGATCAAGACATTCCATTCCAGCCATTTGAATCTTGATTTCTAGCCTTTCCCAAGTTGCCTTCCACTCAAATCCTTCTTGCACCATAGCCAAATCTGTGAGGAGTTGTTTGAGTGTTGGCAAGACTATCATTTGAAGCACAAGAGCAAGGAGTTCATCAACAACACACCGTCTATTACCTTTTGGAGAGTGGTGTCTCCTAGATTGGTTAGGTGTCACTTGGGAGCCTCCGACATGATGTGGAGTTGAACCAAGAAGTTTGTAAGGGCAAGGAGATCGCCTACTTCGTGAAGATCTACCCCGAGTGAGGCTAGTCCTTCGTGGACGTAAGCCATGGTGAAAAGACAAGGTTGCTTCTTCGTGGACCCTTCGTGGACTCGCGCAGCCGTTACCCTTCGTGGGTTGAACTCTCCATCAACGTGGACGTACGATAGCACCACCTATCGGAACCACGCCAAAAACCACCGTGTCTTCATTGCGTTTGAAATCTCCGATCCCCTCCTTTACTTACATATGCAATTGTTTATTTTCTGTTGCCACACTCTTAGAATTGCATGTGTAGGGTGATGTTTGACTTGTATGCTTGCTAAAAACTGCCTACTTCTAAAATTGGGAAAATGTTAGGTTTTTATTTAGTCAAGTAGTCTAATCACCCCCCCTCTAGACATACTTTCGATCCTACAGACCAGACAGGAGCCCCGAAGACGTGGTGCCGCATGTCACGGATGTCCCGAAGATCCCGAGCATCACGATTCCTGCCCCGAGGTCGGGCCTACATGCCATTGACCATGCTTCTCTGGAGCGCTCGGGGTTCTTTTTGACCCCGAGCATCGAATGACTGCGTATGCTGAGAGAGACCCAGGAGAAATGTTCCTTTGCTTTCCAAAGAAGCAAGCCCCATCGAGCAGATGGACTGCCATGGCAGCATGCTCACCCTATTCCCCGTGCCGATGACAGTCCATGTTCTCACTTTCTCCCGAGCACACATCATATCGTGAATGAGGACCTCATGGCAGATACCTTTTTGTTGCACATATTATATCGTCAATGAGGACCTCATGGTAGATACTTTTTTGCTAGTGATGCACCAGCTTTGGTTGAGCATGGAGCAGCTACATGGAACTCGTCTAGTCGTCGAGTGATTAGACGAATAGTTACGCCACAACGACCTAGGCAAGCGCCGGTAGTGGAGGACTCCTTTGAGGGTGGAAGTGGACGCGGCGACAGCGACCAGGCGACATGCAGGATACAACAGTTGCCGAATCCTTCAAGGGCGGCGCAGCGGCTGTGGCACAACATCACCGCAAGAACCTCATGGGAGTGGCTTTTGGGACGACAAGCAACTCCATGGGGACCTCTCCTGGCTCCTCCGTCGTCGCGACTTTGACGAGCACATCCGCCTGCCTCCCATTGTGCAGAACGAGCCCGTCCTCTTCCTCGTCTGGGGCAGATCGCCGTGCTCTATATGGGTATCGTCGACGTACACGCCAACACCGCTGCCAGCCTATCTCCCTATCCCACGACAACGACAGGCACTCCAAAATCTGCACAGGCTCGTCAAGGAGGGCCACCTCGAGGGCCAGGAGAATACTGTGCTCGCCATCGACCTGCTCGGCCGTGACCCAAAGTGCGTCGAGCAGATGTTGCTCGCAGGGGAGTTGGTCGAAGGGAAACAAGTTTTTGTAAAAACGACTATTAGTCGATTTTCCAAAACAGCGAAATACTGGGTGTAGGCCAAACTAGTTTTACTAATCCATGGATTAGTTAGGCTTCCCAAACAGATTCTACATTGAACTTGGGGCCAAATCTGTTTTTCTTTAAACGTGTTATCTCAAAATACGGTACCCAAACAACACCTAAGAGTAAATGTTAGACCCAATCGGTATTGTACGAACAAAATATATATACCCCCGTTGCAAAGCACATGCATTTAGCCAACTAGATGATACCCCACATATTGTTGGCTTGTTGCGGTAATGTTTTGCAATATATTTGAATGCGAATTTGATTGTGTGGACTATGAATATTTGAAGCAATAATACGAAAAATTTAATAATTTCAAATCAAATAACTTAATAGAATGGAAGTTTCCAAGCATGTTTGCATGTTGAGGTCGGTTTTTCTTATGCTTGGTTGCATATTGTGCTAGACTTTTTTCCGTGCATGCTGTATAATAAGGTGACATATTTGCATGTTAAGAGAGATAGGTTAGTGGGCAGAGACGGAGCTACAGGGTGGCCAGGGTGGGCCGCGGCCCACCCTGGGATTTTGGAGCAGCCTATATACATATGGATCTTTAACTGGGCCAGAGAAAAAAATGGCCCAATAGTACTTACCTGTTGACCCAGGGACCAACGCAGCCACAGCCCACAGCCACGCTCTCGTTCCACATCGAGCCAGGGGACAGCTGCCTCATCCTGACGCCCTCCCTGCCCCTCCCGCCTCGCAAATGCCGGCTCGCCGGTCGCCACCCTCGCCGGTCGCCGACTCGCCGGCCTGAGCCCAACCCCCGATGAGGATCCTGCCTCTCCTTCCCGCCACCTGCGAGCTGCGTGTGTCCTTGTCCTGCACGGCTGCGCCCCTGCCCCCGGTCGTCTGACTCCCCTGCAAGTGTAACTGTAGATCTTGCTCCCCCTGTTTGTGTTGTTCGACAATGAGATGAATTTGAATTGCCCTTTGTTAGCAGGAGTGTGAGGAACTTGGTGGTCTTCTTGGCTGAGCAGCCAGGCAATTGAAGCACCTCGAGTGGCTGGGCTTCCAGAACACGGTATGACACTTGCACTTAAAGTCTATTTCTTAGGTAGTGTTATTCAGGTTCTGTTTTTTCATATATTTTTAGCAGTGCAATGTATTCCCTTGTGGGCTTATCAGCTTACCAAATATTGATTCCCCAATTTCTGACTTAGGGTCCATATAGAATGTACTATGTAGGTTTCTTTATGCAAAACTTAGACTTAATTGAGAATTTTAGTGTGTTTGTAAGACCATATTGACATATTTTTATGTGATATTGGTAATTAGTTAGAACATTCACATGTTATATTTCTTATAAAAAAATTTAGGGGGCGGACCACCCTGTTCTCAAAAGCTAGCTCCGCCACTGTTAGTGGGGCTAGTAGTTATTTAGATATACTAGAAGATAGCGCAACAAGTTACACAACCAGGTTCTGAAGGCGCGTTTCTGTACAGACGGAGGCGTAAATTTGTTCTTCTCCTCAGCCCGTCAGCGATGACGCGAGCGACGGAAGCCGTGACGGCACCGAAACCGGGGTCCGTGTGACCGCCGACGGCGTGGTCCTCGTCGTCTTTGCGTTCTCGAACGTTCCGCTCGCCTCCAAATAACCCACACCCAAGGGCGGGGAGGCGGCCCATCACTTCCCCGCTTCCAGATTCCGGAAGCTCCCTTCCGTCGCCTCCTCCATCGGCCGATTGCTCCGTGGTGCTCGGCTCGGCGAGAGGCCTCTGCCTAGGTGCGTACGGTCGCTCAACCGCCTCTACCCGCAGGGTTCGGTTTCCTCTTTCGCCGCTCGCTTTGGTTGGATCGGCGGCTGCCTGCTGCGATTTTAGCCCGGATGGTTGCGGTTAGGTCGGCAATTTTGGTCGAATTGGGTGCAGTCTTAGGATTCCAATAAGTATTCAGCTGTGGTAGTACTAATTTGTAAGTCTAGTTTTCTACAGCTTCGGTAAAGATCACATGGATGTATTGGGGCAGCAATACCAGTGGGAATTCTGCCCCCCTTTTGGTTGCGCGGACAATAAATGGAGCCTCCAATATTTTCCTCTGCTTCTGAGGGAATCTTGGAAATTAGGAGTAGTGTGCACTGTACAGGATGATAGCAATTGGGTTCAGTATTGACCCCATGGTGTTAACAGGATGCGTTGAGCTTATTTTCATAGCTAATTTTCTATCTTCCCTTCCCACTGATAACATTGATGAGATAACAATCTGATTGTAGATAATACATAATAGCATGATTATCATATAATTTATCAAACACAAACTGACAGCATAAGGTGGTTTTTGTCAGGAACACAATGGATGAACAGAGAATAGCTCGAATATCGGTCACTTGGAGAGGCAGGCAACTTGACGTTGATGCCGACCCAAGCTGTACGGTGAAGGAATTTGGGCAACTGCTCCAGGATTTGACTAATGTTAAACCAGAGACGCTGAAGTTCATAGTTCCGCAATCTGCAAATAAAGGTTCCAAGCTGATCAGTCCATTTTCAGACCCCCATTCAAGCTTAACACTGAAAGAAGCTGCTGTCAGTGAGGTAAGATGTGCATGCATTGCACGCATATTCAACATGCTGTTGGGTAATTGCTAATGCAACGGTGAATAACATCATTTCTATGCACCTTTTCTCTCTCTTTTCGTGCATCAGGGTAAGCCTATTAGAATGATGGGTGTCTTTGAAGATGAAATTGAGGAAGTATCAGACAATGGCAAAAGACCAGATATGCGGATAATTGGATTTGAAGAGGAAGAACAACGGCTGAGGCAACGATCTTCAGGCAGGCCCCGAGTTTCACTAAAACTTCCACATGGGCAATACATCTTCTGTGATTTTCGGACACTTCACTTACCTGGGGTTGAGGTTAGTCAATTTTCTGACCCCATATATGTTTTTCGGTTCATATGAGACAGATCCATGGGATCACGACACCAGTTTGCTCTTTTTGGACCCCGTATATGTTAACCTATCATAAATCTTACTTCTGCTCATGCTACTTTGTACCTTTACATTTTTGGTCTTCCTGCTTGAATAATTCTATGCTCTTTCCATTGGATCATTCGAGCAGTCAGCAGTGTGTATGTCATAGGTATTGATTTGCAAAGTATGAAAAAACTAGATTGTGTAATTTAAACAAATATCTATACAGGAGAGCATAGAAGACCCAAAATCATGTTGTCTGCTAATTTGTTTATTTAGTCCAGAATAATGAACATAATTTTGAAACCATTTCCATCTCATACCACCAACTTTCTAGAATGATGAAATCCATGTTATACTCCTTGACTGTATCAGGTGTTACCTAAAAAACCCTACTTTCTCTGTACCCTTTGTTAAATAAATGGATGCTAGTAGTAGCAACTTTCTGTCTGATTTGTATAATCGTGGATAGGCCAATCATGGCATCTTAAATTAAAATTGTGCGCTTATTTGCTTTTTTGGGTGCCAGTTGAATCCACCACCTTCTGAAGCTCTGAAAAGAATGCACATGCTTGCATGTGACCCCGGCATAATTGCGATCATGAACAAGGTAACAATCTTCAAGTGGCAAGTCTGTTTCTTTGTGTAGTTTCATATTGACACAGTTAATTTTTTGGGTTTTTTCAGCATAAATGGCGAGTGGGAATCATGACTGAAATGGCACCAGTGGGATATGTAGGTGTTAGTCCGAAATGCATTCTAGGCTTCAATAAGGTGAATATAAGTTATTCTCATACAGTACAATTAATATTCATCCCGCAACAAATTTTTGTTTTCTGAGAGTATATTGTGTGCTATTCCTATAGAACATGGGAGAGGAGATATCCCTTCGCCTACGAACTGATGATTTGAAAGGATTTCGAAAATACGAAAGTATCAAGAAAACTTTGCTGCATGAACTTGTAAGTTTTTTGGTTTTATATTTCCATAGAATTTGTATTTCGTATGCGGATCACCTTTTTGCTATAGTTACGGGCTTTTACATTTTTTTACTTGTCTATTCATTGATTTCAGGCACATATGGTGCACTCTGAGCATGATGCCCACTTTTTCGCTCTTAATAAGCAGGTTCTTTATTTTAGCTGCCCCTGTTACCTTTGTTTGCCAGCTGTTTACTTTGACTTCACCTGATCCTCAGCTTACAGTTATTTTTCTATTCAGTTGAATGAGGAAGCTGCGTCCTTGGACTGGACCAAATCAAGTGGACATGTGCTGAGTGGCCGCAAATTTTTTGATTCCTATGAAGATGAGTTTGATTTAGAACCGGAAGCTCATGTTGTCGGTCACAAGCTTGGGGGAGGATCGAGTTCACTGGCAAGTGCCCGTGTGTTGCCAGGGGTAGCTGCTTATCAGCGTCTCTTGAGTGCATCATCAACAGATTTGGGGAGTTCCCACAGTAGTGTTACTAAATCTGTGGAGAGATATAATGTGCAAGGTACACAAGCTGAACCTGATCCGGATGATGCTGGTCAGGATTTCATTCAGGAAAATGTGAAGGCGGAACCAGACCCAGATGATAATGATGCCATGCCTATTGATGTAACGATTGTGACATCAGGATCAGCAGGTTTTGTAGCATCTACAGAGCAGAATACCATAGGTTATTCTGAGCCAGTTCCTGATGATGTTACCAAGAAAAGCTCTGTTGGCTGCCTAGAACCTGATCCTGATGATTCCGCAGATGTTGACATGCTTAACAAGGAGATCGACGGTGAGCATGATAATGAACCTGATCCTGATGATGGTACTAGTGAATTTGTCCTGGAATCTGGAAACAAGATGGAAGTGGAGATGGAGCTGATAACTGACTCCATAGTTCTGAAATCTGAACCTGATCCTGATGACTCCTCTAGCTCTATTCAAAACCAGAAGGTGATCATTGATGGGAAGCACATGGGAGGACCTGATCCAGATGCTAGTAGCTTTGGAGCTGTTCTGACATCTGGAAATAAGATTAAAGCAGAGATTGGGCAGACCAGAAACCACTCAGTTTTGGAGTCTGAACCTGACCCTGACGATAATGCTGCTAATTTAAAGAGCGATGAGCTGCAAAGAATAGAAGAGCCAGTGGCAGCCCTCTGTTCGCGCATCCAGAAGGCTATTGAAATGCTCCGGTCGCAAGCAACACCTTCAGAGGCAGCCTCTGCACTTCAAACACTCTTCAAAATTATCAAGAATGTGATAGAGAACCCAAATGACATTCGATATAGAAGATTGCGCAAGGTATGCTTGGCTTCTGTGTGTTATGTTTTGTCTACTGAAACAAATTATTGCTAATCCTCACCCTTTTGTCCCCAAACTTGTAGACCAATCCGCATTTCCAAAGGAGTGTGGCGAATTACAAAGGTACGTCTCTTACCTCTGCAAACTGCTACTTCAGTCTTAAAATTCTGCTGTACACGAGGAGTAACTGTCTTCTTCCCCTCTCCTCTCAAAACCAGCTGCGATGGAGGTCCTCGAGTTGATTGGCTTCTGCGAGGATGTCATCTCGGATGAGATTGGACGTGCGGAGACGTACCTGGTACTGAAAAGGAACGATCCTGGGTTGCTGTGGCTTGCGAAGTCCTCCCTTGAAGTATCCATGGCTTGATAAACCTTCCAGCTATATACCCTGGCTACTGTATACCTGTATATCATGACATTTCATTCCCTTTGTGCTGCAAAAATGGTTTAGTGTGCTCTTGTGCGATGAGAATGAGAACATGAAACTATGTGTTGTCTGTCAGCTTCTCAATTGTATATCAAATATATGTGATTGCAGATAGACTCGTAAACATCTTGTCTAGGGCTTATGCTAGACTGAATTGTTTGGAGAAACATTGAGCATCACATATGCTGTGCTCACTGCTCAGTGCTCCCTTTCTGGACTTTGGAGAGAGCGTGACACGTTTTTTTTTTTTTTTTTGAGCGTGGATAGCGTGACACACAAACATCACGTTTTGGGGAGTCTTACATCCTGGGCTGTAAAAATTATGCTAGGCTCAGTGTACCCGGCCCAAAAGCATTTCCCTTCATCCGTCGGCCTTTGAGAGTCCACCCGACCAGCCGCCGGTGCTAGGGTTCTTCACGTCCACCTTCATACGTAAGCATACCTTAGCCTTCTCGCTAGTCTCGTTCCGTCCTCCGGATACCCACTTCTCTTGCCGTGTTTCTGCCAAGGCAGCGGAATCTCTCGATGGAGGCGGCCGCCGTAGCTTCCTCCGGTTGCGGGCTGCGCGGCGCGCTTAACCCCGCCCCAAACCAGCATAGGAGAGGCGCTCGCCTGGGTTTAGCGGCCAAGAGGCAGCAGCGCTGTGCCGTCGCTTGCGGGCGGTTGCTGCTCCGTCCGAACGCTCGCGTATACACGGCGGCATCGGCGGTGATGGATAGCGGCGCTGGGGACTCCGGGGTGAGGAGGAAGAGGCTCGCGGTATTCGTGTCCGGCGGGGGCTCGAACTTCCGGTCGATCCACGAGGCCGCCCTGGGTGGGAAGGTGAATGGGGATGTGGTTGCGCTCGTCACCGATAAGCCAGGTGACCATGATTGCTTGCTTCCTGCAGCTCTTTCTTGGACTGTGAGGTGGATTGGTGGTTCTGATGTGGCGGAATGTTGCAGGCTGCGGTGGCGCCGAGTACGCAATGTGCAATGGCATTCCCGTGGTCGTGTTTCCGAAGTCGAAATCGGCGCCGGAGGGGGTCTCGACAGATGAACTTTTGAATGTTCTGAGGTTGGTTCTGTTGATCTCATCTCAGGGCTGTGATTTGTCAATTTCTTGGTTTATTATATATTACTTTTCATTGTGCAAGAGAAAGACCACCATTTGGCCTCTTCATGCTTCACTCCTAGTCAGATCGCCTCGAAAGTACTTCTAGTCTTCTGTGAAATGCATACATTTCCAACTTCTGACTGAGGACGGGTTTTCCGTACCTTGCGTATCCATCACATTCTGAAGTTGCCAATGAACATAAGTTGATAAATTACATATAAACTTACCGATGTGATATGTTACTGTCTTCTAGGCTCTAGTTGCATGAACTTGTGTTCACAAATTTTGCTTCAGTGTGACGGCTCTGACCGAAATCCACTGTATACAAGTGTGTTATATATTTTGTGCCTCCAAATGCACCAATGTGCTTCAGCTCGCCCTTTCAAGTGTGAAGATTGTATTTCATGACACATGCAGGATGTCTTAGCTCATGGTTATGTCCATTGTGAAACAGGGAGCTGAAGGTAGACTTTATTCTACTTGCTGGTTACTTGAAGCTCATACCTGGTGAGCTAGTTAAGGCATTTCCCAGATCCATGCTGAATATACATCCTTCACTGCTCCCGGCATTTGGAGGCAAGGGTTATTATGGTTTGAAAGTGCACAAAGCAGTTATTGCATCTGGAGCCAGGTACTTTACATTTTGTATGGCACCTTCCAACATCTTACATTTTCCTCGCATCAGTATTTTGTTTCCACTTGGAAGAAAATTGTCTAGCACCTTTCAACATCTTACTTTGTTTCCAACAGGGATTTCTTGCTTTCCATATGAAATTACCTGTTTCTTTTTTTGGAAAAAGGCCACCTGTTCTATTTGATGACGTTTTCCAACCATGCAGATACTCAGGACCAACTGTGCACTTTGTGGATGAGCAGTTCGACACAGGGAAAACTTTAGCCCAGAGAGTTGTGCCTGTGTTAGCTAATGACACTCCAGAGCAATTGGCTGCTAGGGTTCTTCATGAGGTAGCATCTTATGTGCATATGAGGTTCCCTTTCAGCTGCACGCTATATTATTATGGCTTTTTAAGATTTCTTAGCTACCAATCTACCATTGACTTAAGATATTCTTTTTGCTGATTTATTAACCCAACATTAGTTTACGTTGAGGCAGTTGCTGCCTTGTGTGAGGATCGAATTGTGTGGCGAGACGATGGTGTCCCACTTATCAGAAGTCAGACAAACCCCAACACGTATACCTAATTCGTGATCTCTGTTCTGAGATCTCAAAACTAATGAAGTTTATAGTGCCCCCACTAAGTGCCAATTTTCGCCGCGGCATGCAGTTAACACATACTGTTTGTCTGATTGAGTGAAACAACATGCCTGATAATCTGGTCACAGAAACATAATGTGTACCTTGCACTGTGTTAAACTCATTGTATGGCATGGCTTTGATGATAAATGTGCTGTGCCTGAACAAAGTTTCAGTGAGTAGTCCGGTTATTAACCTTTGCAAATGGCATATCCACATATCTTATTTGCTCTGAAGATGTCACCATTCAGTTCCAGTGCTGTTTTTCTTTGCGGTGTCGATTTGTTTCTTGATACACTTATGCAAGAGGGATAGAAGAGGGGATGATGCAAATGGTAGCCATTCTTAGAGAGCCCTCTCGGATAGCAAGACCCTGCCCTGTCTTCCTCTATTTATATTTCCGTTACTCCATTTCCGTATTGAGTTTAGGTTCCAGATGATTCCGAAGCAACCAAGTTTGCTTCTTTTGTGAACTCCCGTCTCCATTTGTAGTCAATAAAAAGTTCATGGATTCTAAAAGATCCTGAATTTGAAAAATGTTCATAGATTTTAAAGAAAAAGTTCACGGAATAAAAAAAAGTCGTGAATTCCAAAAAAATCACCAATAAAAAATGTTTGTGAATTCAAGAAAGTTTGTGAAAATATAAAAATTCAAAAAATGTTTGAGAATTTCAAAATATGTTTGTGAATTTGAAAAATGTTTATGAAATTAAAAAAGCAATTTTTTCACATAATGTTCATGAATTAAAAAAATGTTCACAAAATTCAAAAAAAATCATGAATTCAAATATTTTTTGTGAATTAGAAAAATATTCACGGATACGAAAAATGTTAACGAATTCAAAAAAAGTGAATTTTAAAAAGTTGACTGGTTTAAAAATCATAAAAATAAAAAAAGTTCATGAATTTGAAAAATGTTAACAAATTCATACAAAGTTCGTGAAAAGCAAAAAAGTTCATGAAATAAAAATTGTACATGAATTTGAAAAATGTTTAGGAAAATAAAAAAAGCTCATGAATTCAAATAATGTTCATAAATTTAAAAATATTCATGAAATTCAAAAAAGTCCATGAATTCAAATAATGTTCATGAATTTGAAAAATATTCATGGATTATGAATTTAAAGTTGTCGGTGAATTTAAAAATTGATTCAGAATTAAAAAGAAAAAAGAAAAGAAGAAACAGAAAAGAAACCCTAAAAACCGATGAAAACAAAGAAAAAGACTAAAAAAGAAAACCGAAAACCGATAAAAAAAAAAAGAAATAATAGAAGGTTCTCAAAACCAGCCTGGAACTTTTGCAAAACCGATCCTCAGTCGAGCGTTCCCGAGCGCTTCGGTTCATAATGGCTTGGGCAGTCACAACGTATATGTATCGCTATAAGCGATATATATCATTTGTGCAAACAGACAAGGTAGGTTTTTTTTGTAACACACGCAATCAACGCTACGAGCCAGAGTATCTTTTCCTGGGCCTTTGTGCACTTTGGATCTGTACAACCCGACTAAAGAGAGGAAGTCCAGCTCAGCCCGGGAGCAGTGGCCCGATGACGGTGGAGCTGAGCAGACGCACCGGTGACTCAAGCTGGCAATGGGGATTACCCAACTGGGTACTGGACTCTCATCCTCGTCCTCGTGACAGTCTTCTCATGCCCGTCCCCATCCCCATCCGCAGGATTTTTTTTATCCCTGTTGGGAAAACCATATACGCAATCAGCAACAACATTCAACATTATTTTAGCACAAAAAACAACATTTCAGCACAATAAACAACATGTAAGACCTTTTTGGGGTGTGTATTGTGGCTAGATTAGGTTTTCTTTGGGATTTTTGGGCCAAATTGGTGGGATCAGCAAACATTTGGGTGGGTATGGGTGGGAATTACCCTAGGCCTCTAATTTTAGGACCCACATGTAAGGCAGGTAACGGGTATGGATAATGCTACCCCATCCTCATCTCCATCTTAACCACCGAGTAAGGTATTTGACCCAGCAGCTTGCTCGTGGGCATTAAAACTGGCCCATCCCCCTCTTCTAATAGAGTAATTACCCTTTGGGACACGGGCAAAGGTTAACCATTGCCGGCTTGACTGGTGACGGGAAAAGCAAGCGCTAAGATAATTGGGTGATCCAAAGCGTACACTAGTAGAATCTAATGGGTGAGGAGCTCACATTACCGTAGAAGGCCATAGGTGGCTCAATTTTACTATTTTCTAATTGTAGTGGGCTACTCTCAGAACTTATCTTAATGAACACACTTTGACGTACGTCGCATTTTTACTATCTATATAAATATTGAAGGAGCAGTTTCGAATGGTGGATTAACCGCTTGGGTAAGAACGTGGGCATCCCTCACCATGCTAATTTCTTGGTCCATTTGCAACGAAAGGAATGCATGCGTCTTCTTCAACAAGTGTGCACCGTCAACAATCTTACTCAACAACATCAAGCTCGAGGCATCTCTTTGGGTGGTAGCTAAGGATGACAATGGGTAGGGTATGGTTCGAGTATAATAATCCCATACCCATACCCATGTGTCTCACGGGCGTAAAATTCTACCCATATCCTACCCATCAGGTAAATATACATGCCCATGTCCATACCCCATGGGTATCCATGCCCAATGGGTACCCATCGTGCAGGTCAACACAACATCGAAGGGTGGTGGTGTAATTTCTAGCTCCATGTGTGGTGAAGACGGCAGCCATCGAGAGATTTCTATGGTTGGGGAATTAGTTATTGGGAGGAGGATGGGGTGGGGTACATATCTTACATACAACGATTCGGTAGCTTAGGGTTTGTAACACATGTGACTCACCAGTAATATAATCGGGTAGGGTCTGGACATACCCATGGGCAAAGAAATGTACTCATGCCCTACCCATGACTAGTCGGGTAGGGCTGGGGCACTGCCCATGGGCATGAAACTGTGCCCATGTTAGAGTTGTATTTATGATGTCCTTTGGCTTTCTGTAGAGTTATGTTTATGATGTCTTTGGCTTTCTGTATTTTTGGCTTTTAGCCTCCCTCATGTACTTGTATATATGATGGCTTTGGTCTCTAGATAATACCAAGTTGCATTTCCCTAACATAGTATTAGAGCTAAGGTTTTCTTTAGCACGCGCAATTCGTGCTTGATCCTCTCCTCGTGCCGCCGTGATCTCCCTGTTGTCTGTCGCTGCTCGTCTCCTTCCGTGGCCGTGATCCTCTGCTCTGGCTGCTGCTCGCCTTCCCAACTACCCCGTCCGGTCGACTCCCGATCAAGGCGGATGCCCTCGTCATTTTTGCGCCTGATCCGCCCGCCCCGCTCCAATCTTGCCCGCTGGTCAAACGCCTGCCCTATCCTGAATCGACTGGGGCTCTGATCTGCCTTATTCCCGATTGACCAGTTTGCTAAAGATGTTTGCCGCACTATTTCAGTGCTGGGAAGTGTAGCAGCTGATCGTTCGGCTACAAGGAACTCAAGAGGAGATGTTGGAGCTGCCCTGAGAATCTTAATCACATTTGATTTTGTGTTCATTCTACACTCAGTGGAATGAATCATGAAAATCACAAATGTCTTGTGTCTCAAACTTCAACACAAAACATTGGATATTGCAAATGCATAAGATTGTGTTTCTGACAAAAAGGTGTTGCTTGCTGAACTGATAGAAGATGGATGAGAAAGTCTTTTTGAAGATGTCAAATCCTTTTGTGTGAAACATGGGATTCACATCCCAGACATGGATCAAAAGTATGTCTATTTGCCTATCTCTGTATGCTTGTTTAAATTACGATGTAGAGATTTAGTCACTTACATACTTACTCATCAATGTCTAGATCATGCAATGAATTCATGTTCCATACACATTGCAGTTTTAGGTATGTTGATGTGACCAAAACTTGAAATAAGCATGCCAACACCACAATTACCCATCATTACAAAGTAGATGTGTTTAATGTTGCAATAGATCAACAAGTGATAGAGTTGAATGACCGATTCAGTTCTCAAGTAACTCAACTTCTAGATCTTTGTTAATCATTGGACCTGAGGCACGATGCCTTCAACAAGTCCAAGATATGCAGTCTAGTGGAGAAATTCTATCCTGTAGATTTGTAGTCAAGAAAGAGATCGGTTGGAGTGCAAGCTACCACATTTTCAGCTTGATACATTCAACCATCTAGAGATCAAAAACTGCAAATCACTTGCTAATCTGACAAAAGGAATAGTTAAGACTGGCAAGTCTTCTAACTATCCAATGGTTGAGAGGCTGTTACGATTGGTGATAACTCTCCCGATGTCAACTACAACAGTAGAGCGAGCCTTTTCTGCAATGAAACTGGTCAAGACACGACTTCAAAGTAAAACGGGAGATGATTTTCTTCGTCATTGCACAATAGTTTATACTGAGAAGGAACTAGTAGCCAAGTTTAGCTCTGAAGAAATTATCGATATCTTCGATACTGGTGCTCATAAAGCCGATTTCAAATTAATAGATATGTACACAAGTGGAAAAAGTGCTAGCCACAACTTTCGTTGGTGGCGCGCCATTTTCAGCAAACGCCAGCACTAGTTTTTTCAAATAGTGGTGGCGTTGGCTTATTTGGTACGACATTACTAGGGACATAGTGGTGGCACTGGATAATCGTTGAACGTCACAGGTATACGGGTCCCACAGTTAGTAGAAGGCCTAATATAGTGCTGGCGTGGCATAACAGGGAACGCCAGCAAAAATATGTTTAGTTGTGGCGTGCCATGTGTTGCGTCGTCAGCACTATATGACGTGGGGTTCATTTTTATATTATATTGTAGTTTAATTTTATTTTTAGAATTACTTTTATTTATAACTATTTATTCTTAATTGATTAGAATGTGTTTAATAATATTATTTTGTCAATGTGATTAGAATGTATTTATTCTTAAAAAAAATTATTTGTTGGTAGGTGTGTGGTGATCATTTCTATATTATATTGTAGTTTAATTTTATTTTTGGAATTACTTTTATTTATAACTATTTATTCTTAATTGATTAGAATGTGTTTAATAATATTATTTTGTCAATGTGATTAGAATGTATTTATTCTTAATTTTTTTATTTGTTGGTAGGTGTGGTGATCATTTTTATATTATATTGTAGTTTTTTAATTTATATTATTGTAGTTTTATTAAAGTAAGTAATTTTTATGTTTGGGTTTTTTTTTTTGCATATTGGGCCAAGCCCAAAAATTATTAGGAAACAGTTGGGTCAAAATCAAGGGGGCAGCGGCCACCTCGCCCCACTCCCCCTCTCTCTCTGCCCCACACCCGTTCTCTCTTTCTCTCTCTCTCTCTCTCTCTCTCTCTCTCTCTCTCTGTTTCCTCTCTCGTTCCCCTTTCTTCCTGTCGACGTCGCCGCTCCGATTCCGGTGGTGAGGTAACAACTAATCTCCCTCTCTCTCTCCCTCTCTCGCCGCTCATTGCCGTCCGATTTGATTTCGTTTTGATTTGCATCGCTAGGGTTTCACCGACGGCGGTGGCGGAAACGACCGACGGCTAGGGTTCATCCCCCTCCACTAGGGTTTCAGCGGCGGCGGCAGAAACGACCGACGTCGGTGGAGGTAACAGCTAATCTCCCTCTCTCGCTAGGGTTTCACCGACGACGGCTAGGGTTCATCCCCCTCAACTAGGGTTTCAGTGATTTGACTAGGCCAAATTGAATTAGAATGGTAGGCAAAGTCAGTGGTGGTATTTGCCAAATCAGTGCCACATAGTAGGCATTTTTAGTTGATACATTTTTAGTGTAGTGTTATCTCTAGTGCATTCCCAAGTCAGTGCCAAATCAGTGCCATTGTTGGAATTTTTAGTTGATACATTTTTAGTGTAGTGTTTGCTCTAGTGCATTCCCAAGTCAGTGCCAAATCTGTGCCACATTGTTTGCTCTAGTGCATTCCCAAGTCAGTGCTAAATCAGTGTCATTGTTGGAATTTTTAGTTGATACATTTTTAGTGTAGTGTTTGCTCTAGTGCATTCCCAAGTCAGTGTCAAATCGGTGCCACATTGTTTGCTCTAGTGCATTCCCAAGTCAGTGCCAAAAAAATTATGCTATGCCAAGTGAGTGTACTTGACATTTTTAGTGTAGTTGACAAAAGAATTATGCTATGCCAATGTAACTAGATGACCACCTTTAATCATATTTTTGGTAAATTTATATCATTGCTTAGTTCTTACTATGCGACCTTCGTTCTTAAAATGCATCAGGTCTCATGGCCAGTTCTGGAGGCAACATGGAGGAGGTTTACGATGTGGACATGCTGAACGTAGATCTCTTTCAGTCTCAACAGTATGTCATCAACAGCCAGCAGGAGCTGACTGCCTCGCTGAACGCGGAGATCGGTCAGCTGCACAACGAAAGGGTTGATCTCGTAAAGATCACTAATAAGCTGAGGGACAAGAGGGATGAGCTCATCGAGGAAAGGAATAAGCTGAAGCAGGAGAGAAAACTCCTCAGGGCAGAGAAGATTGACCTCAAGATGGACATAGCTCATTTCAAAAAAGATGGAGAGGCCAACAGAAAGAAGATTCGCCAGCTGAGCGTAATCCTTGATGAAGAGTAGTTCTTTAACTAGGTAGTAGTTCTTTACTAGGTAGCTAGCTAGTCTTGAGTTGATGAGTAACTTGAGTACAATGAGTAACTTTTGTGAAGTTTATTGAGTTAATGAGTATCTATTGAGTAACTAGCTAGTAACTTTTCTGAAGTACAATTATTTAGTTTGTGAACTAATTTTTTTTATTACAAGAAAACAATTTGCCGGCGTTGGCCAACAAGGAACGACAGTGGTAATATAACTTAGTGCTGGCGTTTGCAACGCGGGCACGCCATCAGCACGTGGAATACTGCTGACGTGGGATCCAACGCCACCACTATATTCTAACAATGGCGCCATATTGGTGGCGTCGAGTGTCCACGCCAGCAAGGCTGTTTCTGGCACGCCATAGCTAGGCTTTTCTGCACTAGTGGTAATTTAATTCTTACTGCAGAATAACAGACGTATATTTACTATGGTATGTGCTTATATATCCTATGATTTTGATGCTTTTGGTTCTTTCCCCCTCCCATCTTTTGGCTTTGTCCCTGGCGTCATGTGTCTCCGAGGAGAAACATGCACAGAGGCATCACGTCAGATGGTGTGCATTCGACATGAGGATGGTGACATTCACCGAGATGAATCATGCCATGTTGGGCCCTCCCCCTCTTGAAAATGTCGTCCCCGACCTCGACGACGACGAGCATGAATGGGACGAAGATGAGGTTGCCGGACCATCACACGACCGTGCCTATATGACAAGTGGACTCGTCACATATGCACGTGCCCCGTGTATTGCATTCACCGTCGTCGTGGTGGGGAGCAACTAGTGCTTCTCCCAAGACGTAAAAAGTCACCAGTTAGTAAAAAATTGTCGCTAATCGACTTTCTACCCTTATGTAACCACTTTATAATGCAATGTTATCTCAAATTAGTGTTTTAGTTCCTTAAATTGAGTGTGTAGATTTTTTAGTTGATGCATGATACGTCTCCAACGTATCTATAATTTTTGATTGTTCCATGCTATTATAGTATCAATCTTGGATGTTTTTATATGCAATTATATGCATTTATATATCATTTTTTGGGACTAACCTATTAACCTAGTGCCCAGTGCCAGTTGCTGTTTTCTGCTTGTTTTTGGTTTTTCAGGAAATCAGTACCAAACGAAGTCCAAATGCCACGAAACTTTTTGGAGATTTTTTTCTAGACAAAAGAGACCCTGGAGACTTGGAGAGGAGGCTAGAAGGTTCACGAAGCCTCCACAAGGCAACAGGGCGCGACCCTAGGGGGGGGGGGCACGCCCTGATGCCTTGTGGGGCCCTCGTGGCTCCGTTTGACCTAATTCCACTTCTATAAATTCTCAAATATTGGGAAACCAACAGAGAGCCACCCCAAATAAATTTTACGCCGCCGCAAGCCTCTATTCTTCTGCAATCCCATCTGGAGGCCTTTTCCGGTACTCTGCCGGAGGGGGAATCGATCACGGAGGGTTTCTACATCAACCTTGCTGCCCTTCCGATGATGTGTGAGTAGTTTACCATAGACCTACGGGTCCATAGCTAGTAGCTAGATGGCTTCTTCTCTCTCTTTGATCTTCAATACCATGTTCTCCTCGATGTTCTTGGAGCTCTATCCGATGTAATTTTCTTTTGCGGTGTGTTTGTTGGGATTCGATGAATTGTGAGTTTATGATCAGATTATTCATGAGAAATATTTGAGTCTTCTCTAAACTCTTTTATGCATGATTATTATAGCTTCGTATTTCTCTCCGATCTATCGATTTGGTTTGGCCAACTAGATTGGTTTATCTTGCAATGGGAGAGGTGCTTTGTGATGGGTTCAATCTTGCGGTGCTCAATCCCAGTGACAGAAAGGAACATGACACGTATTTGTATTGTTGCCATTACGGATAAAAAGATGGGGTTTAATCATATTGCTTGATTTTACTTTGTCTACATCATGTCATCTTGCTTAAGGCGTTACTCTGTTTCATACTTAATACCCTAGATGCATGCTGGATAGCGGTCGATGGGTGGAGTAATAGTAGTAGATGCAGGCAGGAGTCGGTCTACTTGTTTCGGACGTGATGCCTATATACATGATCATTGCCATGAATCTGTCATAATTATTTGCTTTTCTATCAATTGCCCAACAGTAATTTGTTTACCCACCGTATGCTATGTGTTCGAGAGAGAAGCCTCTAGTGAAAACTATGGCCCCGGGCCCCCGGGGTCTACTTTTATCATATATTAAAAACCAAAAATACCTTGCTGCAATTTATTTACTTTTATTTTATTTAGTATTTTAGTTTATCTATCTATCACTATCAGAATTAATCCTTGCAAATAACCGCTAAGGGGATTGACAACCCTCTTATTTGCGTTGGGTGCAAGTGTTTGCTTTTGTGTGTTTAACGGGATTTTGCTTGGTTCTCCTACTGGATTGATAACCTTTGTTCTTAACTGAGGGAAATACTTATCTCTACTATACTGCATCATCCTCTCCTCTTCGGGGAAATACCAACACAGTCTACAAGTAGCAGGAAGAATTTCTGGCGCCGTTGCCGAGGAGACATCACCAAAACCTATCAAGTACCTTCGCACAAACTATCATCCACTTGCATTTATTTTCATTTGCCTTTTATTTTCATTTGCCTCTCGTTTTCATCTCCTCTACTTCTAAAACAATTTTACAAAAACATAAAAATATTTTACTTTGCTTGTGCTACCATGTGCCTTCAATTTGCTTGCATCTTCACTTGCTAAAAATTATTGATATGGATCCTCATCCACTTGCTAATCTTTTCAAAAGATCCAATTATGATGAACCAATTGCTAGTGAGTTGAGTGCACTTGATTATCTCTATGAAGTTTTGCTTGAAAATCATGAATCTGAAAATTGTGATGAAGTGTTAGAAGAAATTTATAAAGTGATTCATGATAGCTCCTTAATTGAAAAGCATGATGGCAATGATGTTATTATAAATTCTATTAAAGTCAATTGTGTTAACAATATGCAAAACTACAAGCTTGGGAATGATGATTTTGTTATGTCCAGTACTTATTGCAATGATCACGATTGGGGTGATAATGCTTCTTATGATCTTGAAAATTTATTTAAGCCTCATGATGAATATGTTATTGATAATAATGTTTGCAATAATATTAAAACTGGGTTTGGAAGAGTGTCAACTTTAGGTAATAATGATCTCACTACTTTGGAGAATTATCAATCTTATGAATTTTATGATAAAAGTGGGTTTGGAGAGGTCATGACTTTAGTTGATGTTAATCCCACTATCTTGGAAGATTATAAAACTTTTATGCATGTGGATCATGAAGAGAATATTTTATATGATAGCTATATTGTTGAATTTGATTATGATCCTACATGCAATTATTATGAGAGAGAAAAATATGGTTATAGAAGTCTTCATGTTATTAAATTACCTCTCTTTGTGTTGAATTTTTTAATGCTTCATTCTTCCTATTGGCATATGCTAGATATTGTTTGTCTTGATAATTTGTTTTCTTATAAAATGCCTATGCATAGGAATTATGTTAGACTTAAATGTGTTTTTCACATGCTACATGATGCTCTCTTTGTGTTTCAATTATTATCTTTCATGAGAGCATCATTGAAATCTCAAGCCTATCTTAATGGCTATAAAGAAAGAGCTTGTTGGGAGACAACCCAATAAACTTTTTACTTTCTGTTTTTGTGTGTTTACAAAATTTTAGCCTCTGTTATGATTATGTTTTTCATCTTTTAATTAGTGTTTGTGCCAAGTAATGCCTTTGAGATGATTTGGAAGATAGTATGATTGATGCTGTTGGAAAACAGAAACTTTTGCGTCCAGTGCTGGAATTTTGATTTTTTGCTGGAGTGTGATAAGACACTGAATTTTTTACACAATATTGATATATGAATTGCCCACGTTGTCCTCATTTTCCAGAATTTTTGGAGTTACAGAATATGACGTTAATTCACATCTTTACAGACTGTTCTGTTTTGGACAGATTCTATTTTTGTTGCATAGTTTGCTTATTTTGATGAATCTATGGATCGTATCGGGGGGTATGAGTCATGGAGAAGTTGGAGTACAGTAGCATTATGACAATATTAAATATGAATCAATTTACAACAGTACCTAAAGTTTAAGATTTGTTTGTTATACTAACGAATCTCACGAGGTTTCTGTTGAGTTTTGTGTGCTGAAGTTTTCAAGTTTTGGGTGAGACTACGATGGATAAAGGAATAAGGAGCGGCAAGAGCCTAAGCTTGGGGATGCCCAAGGCACCCCAAGGTAATATTCAAGGAAGACTCAAGCGTCTAAGCTTGGGGATGCCTCGGAAGGCATCCCCTCTTTCGTCTACAATCTATCGGTAATTCACTTGGAGCTATATTTTTATTCATCACATGATATGTGTTTTACTTGGAGCGTCCTGTGATATAGTTTGTTTGCTTTTGTTTGCTTTTTAGTTTGTCACAATCATCTTTGCTGAACACACCTTTTTGAGAGGGACACACATTATTCGTGATTTGTTAGAATACTCTATGTGCTTCACTTATATCTTTTGAGCTAGGCAGTTGCTCTAGTGCTTCACTTATATCTTTTAGAGCACGGCGGTGGTTATATTTTAAAGAAATAGTTGCACTCTCATGCTTCACTTATATATTTTTGAGAGTCTAATGAATAGCAATGGTAATATGCACGGGTTATGAATTTGGTCCTAATATGATAGGTATTCAAGAGGGATATAATAAAAACTTTCATGTAGATCACTGAATATGATAGTTTTGCGATATTAAGATGGTAATATGTGGGAGGTGCTATTAGATAGTTGTGGTTTAGTAAGAATATTGGTGTTAAGGTTTGTGATTCCCGAAGCATGCACGTATGATCTGTCGTTATGCTAAGAAGTTGGAGCATGATTTATTCTTGATTGTCTACCTTATGAGTGGCGGTCGGGGACGAGCGATGGTATTTTCCTACCAATATATCCCCCTAGGGGCATGCGTAGTATTACTTTGCTTCGAGGGCTAATAAACTTTCACAATAAGTATGTGAGTTCTTTATGACTAATGTGAGTCCATGGATTATACGCACTCTCACCTTTCCGCAATTTGCTAACCTCTTCGGTACCGTGCATTGCCCTTTCTCACATCGAGAGTTGGTGCAAACTTCGCCGGTGCATCCAAACCCCGTGATATGATACGCTCTATCACACATAAGCCTATTTATATCTTCCTCAAAACAGCCAACATACCTACCTATCATGTAATTTCCATAGCCATTCCGAGATATATCGCCATGCAACTTCCACCGTTCCGTTTTTATGACACACATCGTCATTATCATATTGCTTTGCAAGGTCATATAGCTGACATAGTATTTGTGGCTCAGCCACCGTTCATCATTTTTATACATGTTACACTACTATCATTGCACATCCTGGTACACCGCCAGAGGCATTCATATAGAGTCATATTTTTGTTCTAGTTTCGAGTTGTAATTTTTTGAGTTGTAAGTAAATAGAAGTATGATGATCATCATTATTATAGCATTGTCCCAGTGAGGAAATTAAAAAAAGAGAGGCCAAAAAGAGCCCACAAAAAAATGAGAGAAAAAGAGAGAAGGGGCAGTGTTACTATCCTTTTCCATACTTGTGCTTCAAAGTAGCACCATGTTTTTATATAGAGAGTCTCCTGTTTAGTCACTTTCATATATTAGTGGGAATTTTTCATTATAAAACTTGGTTTGTATATTCTGATGATGGGCTTCGTCAAATGCCCGAGGTCTTCATGAGCAAGCAAGTTGGATGCACACCCACTTAGTTTTCATGTTGAGCTTTCATACACTTATAGCTCTTAGTGCATCCGTTGCATGGCAATCCCTACTCCTCGCATTGACATCAATTGATGGGCATCTCCATAGCCCGTTGATTAGCCTTGTTGATGTGAGACTATCTTCTTATTTTTGATTTCCCCTTATTAATCTCTACCACCACACTCTATTCCACCCATAGTGCTATATCCATGGCTTGCGCTCATGTATTGCGTGGGGGTTGAAAAAGCTGAAGCGCGTTAAAAAGTATGAACCAATTGCTTGGCTTGTCATCGGGGTAGTGCATGATAAATATTTTGTGTTAAGAAGATGGAGCATGACAGGATTATATGATTTTGTAGGGATAACTTTCTTTAACATTTTTATTTTGAAAGACATGATTGTTTATTAGTATGCCTGAGTAT
Source organism: Elymus sibiricus (assembly GCA_039707655.1). Lineage (NCBI taxonomy): Eukaryota > Viridiplantae > Streptophyta > Magnoliopsida > Poales > Poaceae > Elymus > Elymus sibiricus. Next base: position 190,316,030 of record CM077676.1, on the reverse strand, counting down.
TGATGTCTTTATATCAAACTATAGACTATTGCTTTGAATCATTCGGATCTTATTATTCATACCATAAGAGAAAGATTACATGATGAGACATGTTAGGTAGCATTCCACATCAAAAATTCTGTTTTTTATCATTTACCTACTCGAGGACGAGCAGGAATTAAGCTTGGGGATGCTTGATACGTCTCCAACGTATCTATAATTTTTTATTGTTCCATGCTATTATAGTATCAATCTTGGATGTTTTTATATGCAATTATATGCATTTATATATCATTTTTTGGGACTAACCTATTAACCTAGTGCCCAGTGCCAGTTGCTGTTTTCTGCTTGTTTTTGGTTTTTCAGGAAATCAGTACCAAACGAAGTCCAAATGCCACGAAACTTTTTGAAGATTTTTTTATGGACAAAAGAGACCCTGAAGACTTGGAGAGGAGGCCAGAAGGTTCACGAAGCCTCCACAAGGCAACAGGGAGCGGCCCTAGGGGGTCGCGCCCTGATGCCTTGCGGGGCCGTTGTGGCTCCGTTTGACCTAATTCCACTTCTATAAATTCTCAAATATTGGGAAACCAACAGAGAGCCACCCCAAATAACTTTTACGCCGTCACAAGCCTCTGTTCTTCCGCGATCCCATCTGGAGGCCTTTTGCGGTACTCTGTCGGAGGGGGAATCGATCACGGAGAGCTTTGATACGTCTCCGTCGTATCTACTTTTCCAAACACTTTTGCTCTTGTTTTGGCCCCTAATTTGCATGATTTGAATGGAACTAACCCGGACTGACGCTTTTTTCAGCAGAATTGCCATGGTGTTGTTTTTGTGCAGAAATCAAAGTTCCTGGAATTGGATGAAACTTTTTGGAGAATTTTTATGGAATATATAAAAATTATTGGCGCAAGAATCAACAGAAGGGGGGCCACCTAGTGCCCATGAGGCACCAGGGCGCGCCACCCCCCAGGCGCGCCCTGGTACCTCGTGGGGCCCACGTGGCTCCGTCTGACCTAATTCCAACGCTATAAATTCAGTTTCCCGAAGAAAAAAAATAAGAGAGGAAGTTTTATTGCATTTCACGATACGGAGCTGCCGCCGCCTCCTGTTCTTCATCGGGAGGCCAGATCTGGAGTCCGTTTGGGGCTCCGGAGAGGGGGATCTTCCGGCATCGTCATCATCAACCATCCTTCATCACCAATTTCATGATGCTCACCGCCGGGAGTGATTAATTCCTTCGTAGGCTTGCTGGACGGTGATGAGTTGGATGAGATTTATCATGTAATCGAGTTAGTTTTGTTAGGGCTTGATCCCTAGTATCCACTATGTTCTGAGATTGATGTTGCTATGACTTTGCTATGCTTAATGCTTGTCACTAGGGCCCGAGTGCCATGATTCCAGATCTGAACCCTTTATGTTTTCATGAATATATTTGTGTTCTTGATCCGATCTTGCAAGTTATACGCACCTGCTATGTGTTATGATCCACATACCCCAAGGTGACAATAATTGGGATTCTTTCCGGTGATTGCCATAGTTTGAGGAGTTCATGTATTCACTAAGTGTTAATGCTTTGTTCCGGTTCTCTATTAAAATGAGGCCTTAATATCCCTTAGTATCCGTATGGACCCCGCTGCCACGGGAGGGTAGGACAAAAGATGTCATGCAAGTTCTTATCGCAAGCACGTATGACTATATACGGAATACATGCCTACATTACATTGATGAATTGGAGCTAGTTCTGTGTCGCCCTAGTTTATGACTGTTACATGATGAATGTTATCCAACGTATATCACCGATCCAATGCCTACGAGTTTTTCACATATTGTTCTTGCTAAGTTACTACTGTTGCTACTACTGTTACAATTGCTACTACTATTGCGGCTACCGTTACTGCTACTGTTACTATTATTGTTACTGCTATCAAACTATCATACTACTGTGCTACTGATCACTCTGCTGCAGATATTTAGTCTCAAGTGTGGTTGAATTGACAACTCAACTGCTAATACTTGCAAATATTCTTTGGCTCCCCTTTTGTCGAATCAATAAATTTGGGTTGAATACTCTACCCTCGAAAACTATTGCGATCCCCTATACTTGTGGGTTATCAAGACCTTTTTCTGGCACCGTTGCCAGGGAGCATAGCTATATTTGCTGAGTCACTTGGGATTTATTTCTGTTAATCACTATGAAGAATCTGAAAGACGCTAAGACCAAGATCGTTCCCTCTATGACGAGGGGAGGTAAGGAACTGCCATCTAGCTCTGCACTTGATTCACCTTCTGTTTTGAGCAAACTTGCAACACCAACACATGCTATTAATGCTGATATGTCGCAAGTTATTAATGATACCACTTCTGCTATGAATGATACTCATGATGATGCTAGTACTATGCTTGATAATGTTGTGCCACTTGGTGAATTTCTTACTGAACAAATTGCTAAAGCTAAAGAAATTGAAAATGTTGAATCTCTTGAGAATTATGATTCACCTATTATGCCTAGCTCTCCTACTAGAATTGAAACACCTGATGAACAATGCTTTGATAAAGAGACAGCTAGAGCCATCCTTGCTTGTAATGATAGACATGAAGTTATAAAACTGCTTGCTGAAATGAAAGAAAAATCTATGCGGGAGAAAATGAAATGTGATCCTAAGTTTGCTACCTCTCCCATATTTATTACTGATAAGGATTATGAATTCTCTATTGATCCTGGGTTAATTACCTTGGTTGAATCTGATCCTTTCCATGGCTACGAAACTGAAACCATTGTGGCACATCTTACTAAATTAATGATATAGCCACCCTATTTGCTCATGAGGAAAAAATTCGCTATTACTATATTCTTAAATTGTTTCCTTTCTCATTAAAGGGTGATGCTAAGGAATGGTATAATACTCTTGCTCCTGGATGTGTGCGTAGCCCCCAGGATATGATTTATTACTTCTCTGAAAAATATTTTCCTGCTCATAAGAAACAAGCTGCCTTACAGGAAATATTTAACTTTATGCAAATTGAAGAAGAGAATCTCCCTCAAGCTTGGGGGAGGCTTCTCCAATTACTTAATGCTTTGCCTGATCATCCCCTTAAGAAAGATGAAATACTTGATATCTTCTATAATGGACTAACCGATGCTTCTAGGGACTACCTAGATAGTTGTGCGAGTTGTGTTTTCAGGGAAAGGACTATTGAACAAGCTGAGGAATTATTGAATAATATATTGAAGAATGATAATGATTGGACACTTCCTGAACCACCGCCCAAACCCACTCCGAATAAGAGGGGTATTTTACATCTCAGTCCTGAAGATATGCAAGAAGCAAAGAAGTGTATGAAGGAAAAAGGCATTAAAGCTAAAGATGTTAAGAATCTACCACCTATTGAAGAAATACATGGTCTTGACACACCGCCACAGGTAGTAGAGGTAAATTCTCTTATAAAGTTTGATGAAAGTGATATTCCTTATAAAAAACCTCCTAGTCCATGCTTGTATGAATTCGACAATTATATTATTAAGCAAGATCATTTCAATGCAAATGTTATGAAACAACTGAAACGAAATGCCTACATGATTGATCGCTTGAGTGACTTGTTATTTAGAATTGCTAATGATGTTAAAGGTGTAAGTAAACATGCATCTATGGTTCAAACCCAATTAGAACAAGTTGCTAAATCTCAAAGTGAATTGCTCAATGAAATGAATAACAATATGAATGATCATGCTGTTAGAGTAATGACTAGAGGAGGTAGAATGACTCAGGAGCCACTTTATCCTGAAGGTCACCCAAAAAGAATTGAACAAGACTCTCAAAGAATTAATGTTGATGCACCTAGTCCATCTAAAAAGAAAAAGAAAAAGAAAAATGATAGGACTTTGCATACTTCTAGTGAACCCGAGGTAGAAAAACCCTTGGAGGATAGTAATGATGTTTCTATTTCTGATGCTGAAACACAATCTGGTAATGAACAACCACCTGATGATAATAATAATGATGATGCTCATGTGGATACCCAACCAGATAATTATAAAGAACATGATAATGATGTTGAAATAGAACCTGCTGTTGATCTTGATAACGCACCATCTAAAAATAAACGTTATGATAAAAAAGACTTCGTTGCTAGAAAACATGGTAAAGAAAGAGAACCATGGGTTCAAAAACCCATGCCCTTTCCTCCTAAACCATCTAAGAAAAAGGATGAGGAAGAATTTGAACGCTTTGCTGAAATGCTTAGGCCAGTCTTTTTGCGTACTCGTTTAACTGATATAAAGATGCCTCCTTATGCTAAATACATGAAAGACATTGTCACAAATAAAAGAAAGATACATGAGGCTGAAATTTCCACCATGCTTGCAAATTATTCTTTTAAGGATGGAGTACCTAAGAAACTAGGAGATTCAGAAATACCAACTATACCATGCTCCATTAAGAGAAATTATGTCAAAACTGCTTTGTGTGATTTAGGAGCCGGTGTTAGTGTTATGCCTTTCTCTTTATACAAAAGACTTGATTTGAATAAACTCACTCCCACTGAAATATCATTGCAAATGGCTGACAAATCAACTGCCATACCTATCGGTGTTTGTGAGGATGTGCCCGTTGTAGTTGCAAATGTTACTATTCTAACAAACTTTGTTATACTTGATATGCCCGAGGATGACAACATGTCGATTATCCTCGGTAGACCCTTTTTGAATACTGCAGGGGCTGTTATTGATTGCAATAAAAGCAAGGTCACTTTTCATATCAATGGTAATGAGCATACGGTGCACTTTCCGAAGAAACAATTTCAAGTAAATGGTATTCATATTATTGAAAAGACTCCGACAATTACTATTGGAAGTTTTCAACTCCCTCTTCCTACTGTTAAAAAGAAATATGAAACTCTTATTATCGGGGAGATGCATATCCCCGTTGAGGTAACTTAGTGTTATACGAAAGTTCTTCGGTTTCATGTTACTCGGAAATGGTTTGTTAATAAGACCTGATCAACCTTATTAATGGATTATTTTTGAGAGGAATGTGGTCGATGAATTTAGTAAGCACAACCTTCTGTACCCACCTTTTATCTTCTGTTATTTTTAGTTAAATGCAATAAAAGGCCATGATTATCCTGTTTCCTGATTTATCCGGGCAATAAAAAATGTCCAGAAATGAAAGTGCTCAGAATGTAATAAAATTTTGACATGATTTTTTATATAATATTTAATAATTTTTGGCACTGGACACATACCAAGGGGGGGGGGGTGCCACAGGTGCCCACGAGGCACCAGGGCGCGCCACCCCCCTGGCATGCCCAGGTACCTCGTGGGCCCCATAGGGACCCCCTCACTTATCCCTTCAGCCCACTTCGTCTCTTACCTCTAGCAAAAATTCCTGGTAGCTCTCTCTCTCTCGTGTTCTTGCTCACAAAACTGAAATTTTCGATCTCTTTGCTCGGAGCTCCGTTTCCGAAACTGTTTTGGGAGATTGCCTCTTGGTATGTGACTCCTCCATTGCTCCAATTAGTTTTTGCTCTAGTGGATTATATTTTGCATAATTAGCTGCTCTTGGTGCTACAAAAAATGAGCTTGCATGTTGAATTCTTTAAGTTCCAAGTAGTTTGAATGCTTGATATAGCCTCTAGACATCCATATGAGTAGTTGCTATCAATTTTGTGAAGTTTTATTGATATCATTTTTGTGACCCAAAAATTTTCAGAAATTTTTCTTAGGAAAATGAATATCTTCCTGAGGAGTTCCTCGAAGCGGAACGCCAAGGGAGTCCTTGGGTAGTCCTTGGACTGTGACCTCAACATCCCGCGTAGGACGGAGGTCCGGCCGTGCGAATGGCCGCACAATGCCTTCATGAACGAAGCCGGATTCTTTCAAGAGTTCGTGCAATTTGTTGCTAATGCCGGATTGACCGACTTCCTCGCAGATGAGTGTGACCAGTACCACATCCTTACAAATTCTTTTGTGCAAAACTTTCATTTTCTGAATAGGCTCGAACCCCCGAGGTGCGCTTTGATTTATATGCTGAACATTATCAGATACCTCTGGCTGAATTTTGTGAGATATGTTTGATTCCCTTTGATGGGGAAATTAGAGAGCCTTGCGCGGAGGAGTTTGAGGGTTTCCTCCAAACTTTAACTGTGGGAGAGACAAGGGGCGTGTCGAAAGCCCGAGCCACTAGCTTGCAATTTCCCTCAGTTCATTACTTTGCTTTATGTTTAGGGAAATGCTTGATTGCTAGGGAGCAAGGTAGTGCGCTAGCTGCACCTGAATTTGCCATTTTACGCAGCGCATTGCATAATGACAACACTTATAACTTGGGAGCTATCATTGCACGCCGCCTGCACACTAATAGAACTAGGGGTAAAAATTCATGGTGGTATTTATGCTACTCGCTTAGCGAGACGTTTTAATGTTAACATACGCCCTCATGATTATTTGTTGCCCAGAGTTTACTTAGATCACCAGTCCATGAGGGACCACCACTTTATTGATGCTCCTGAACCTCCTCACAACATTCGTTATAACTTGGTTTTTAGTGAGGATACTCGTGATATTATTCCGTTGCCTGCACCTGCTTTGTTTGATTCTCATGCCAGGAACGGATATACCGTGATGCCACCGGACATTGTTGCTTACCGGAACGCGTTGGCAGCGGCAGAGGAGGAGGCCCAGGATTGGGACGCTCGGGTGGCGCCGCCTCAGGACTTTCACATGGGACCGGATGGCTACTACAGATGGCCGTAGACCAAGCTAGGCAAAAGCCTAAGCTTGGGGGAGTACGTATTTCTCACCGACATTACATTCATGCTCACACATTTCATTCCAGTTGTCGGTGTTCATACTTTTTCATTGTATAATCCATGCTAGTTTTATTTTCTCATTTTCTTCTAGTGTGTTCGAAAAACTTGAGAAAATCCAAAAACATTTCTCGCTTCTTTTCGGTTTTTCTTTCTAGTTTAATTAGTTGTAGTTTCATAGTAGTAAAAGAAAACCCAAAAAGATTTCCCGTTTCTTCTTTTACTTGTTGGGAGCTTTCCCGTGTAAATAGTTTTCTCATTTTTCATTTTCCTATTTATTTCATTTTCTTTAGAAAAACTAAAAACTCCAAAAATATTTCAGTGTATTTCTCTGAAATTCTTTTCTTTTGTTGAGTCATTGTAAGGAGAAGACCACGATGAAAACGTTTAGTGGCTCTCATATGCATTTTTGTTGATTTAACAAAGAGCCCATTTTACCTTGTCTTCTCCTTTGAATAAAATGCTTGCAGATTCCAGCTTAGTCCACGGCACACTTGCACTATTTTCATTTTCATATCATTCGGTCGTGCAAGTGAAAGGCAATAATGACGATTATTTGATGAAGTGACTGTGGCAAGGAAAAGCGGGTATGAACTCAACTTGTTCTTTGTTTTTGTAAATATGTTTAACTCAGTATCCATGATTCAGCATGTTACGATTAAACATGTTTATGATGACAATTAGAGATTATAGTTGCTCATGCCATGCTTAAGCAGCTAGGAGTGGATAATGATTTATCTTGAGTGTCAACATGCATTAAAATGTTCATGATGTAGTATGATGATATGGTATCCTCCTCTGAATGTTTCAAGTGGCTTGACTTGACACATGTTCACGCATGTAGTTGATTCAAAACCAACATAGCCTTCACGATATTTATGTTCATGGTGTTTATATCCTACTCATGCTAGTATTCAATGTTGATTATTCATAATGCATGATTATGAACGTTTTCGCTCTCTAGCTGGTCGCTTCTCAACCTATTTGCTAGCCTTCACCTGTACTAAGCGGGAATGCTGCTTGTGCATCAAAATCCTTAAACCAAAGTTATTCCAGATGAGTCCACTATATCTACCTATATGCGGTATTACTCTGCCGTTCTAAGTAAATTTGCATGTGCCACCTCTAAATATTCAAATGAACATCTGTTTTGTGTGCCCGTACCGCTCATGGAGCGACAGGGGGCGGTCAGTATCTTTCATGCTAAGCGGGTTATTCTCATGATGAGTGTTTATTCACTTGTCCTTGCATGAGAGGGGCTGGTAATCGGGATGCCCAGCCCCACTATTAAAATTACAAAATAATAAAACAAACTCCCCCGGAAAGTTGTTGGTATGGAGGGCACCCGAGGATTCGGCTAGCCATGGCTTGTGATTGTTGGTGGAGGGGGAGTAAACTTTACTTTACCGCTTGGGAACCGCCGCTAATGTGTTTAGCATGGAAGATATTGAAAAATCTCGGTCGTGACGTTGACAGGAAAGGCATACCTCCCAAAATTTTATTTATCTCTGATTTAAGCTTCGAGCTCTGGCACCTCTGCAAATCCATGCTTCCCTCTGCGAAGGGCCTATCTATTTACTTTTATGTTATTTTGCTTTTATTGTTGAGTCATCACCCTCTCAAATAAGCGCCAGTCCTGAGAGCACTATTGTCATTCTCATGCATTGTGAATAGTTAATGTTGTGTGCATCATGACTGAATCTCTTCTACCATGAATTACAATGTTTAGTCGCTGCTTGAACTTTGGAGGTGCTCTGCATTTATATTTTGCGGTCTCAGAAAGGGCTAGTGAGATACCATGTTGTCATATCATATCATGATTGTTTTGACAAAATGTTGGCATTTGAGATATCTTATTATTGCTCGCTAGTTGATTATGCCATTGATATGAGTTAATATAGTTTCTAAGAGTTATCATTTGCATGGTTAATTCATGATCTTTATTGAAAACTTGGACACTATTTAAGCATATATATAGATACAAGAACAAAAAATTTGCCGTCTGATCTAATTCCAACGCTATAAATTCAGTTTCCCAAAGAAAAAAAATAAGAGAGGAAGTTTTATTGCTTTTCACGATACGGAGTCGCCGCCACCTCCTGTTCTTCATCGGGAGGCCAGATTTGGAGTCCGTTTGGGGCTCCGGAGAGGGGGATCTTCCGGCATCGTCATCATCAACCATCCTTCATCACCAATTTCATGATGCTCACCGCCGGGAGTGATTAATTCCTTCGTAGGCTTGCTGGACGGTGATGAGTTGGATGAGATTTATCATGTAATCGAGTTAGTTTTGTTAGGGCTTGATCCCTAGTATCCACTATGTTCTGAGATTGATGTTGCTATGACTTTGCTATGCTTAATGCTTGTCACTAGGGCCCGAGTGCCATGATTCCAGATCTGAACCCTTTATGTTTTCATGAATATATTTGTGTTCTTGATCCGATCTTGCAAGTTATACGCACCTGCTATGTGTTATGATCCGCATACCCGAAGGCGACAATAATTGGGATTCTTTCCGGTGATTGCCATAGTTTGAGGAGTTCATGTATTCACTAAGTGTTAATGCTTTGTTCCGGTTCTCTATTAAAAGGAGGCCTTAATATCCCTTAGCATCCTTATGGACCCCGCTGCCACGAAAGGGTAGGACAAAAGATGTCATGCAAGTTCTTATCGCAAGCACGTATGACTATATACGGAATACATGCCTACATTACATTAATGAATTGGAGCTAGTTTTGTGTCGCCCTAGTTTATGACTGTTACATGATGAATGTTATCCAACGTATATCACCGATCCAATGCCTATGAGTTTTTCACATATTGTTCTTGCTAAGTTACTACTGTTGCTACTACTGTTACAATTGCTACTACTATTGCTGCTACCGTTACTGCTACTGTTACTATTATTGTTACTGCTATCAAACTATCATACTACTGTGCTACTGATCACTCTGTTGCAGATATTTAGTCTCAGGTGTGGTTGAATTGACAACTCAACTGCTAATACTTGCAAATATTCTTTGGCTCCCCTTGTGTCGAATCAATAAATTTGGGTTGAATACTCTACCCTCGAAAACTGTTGTGATCCCCTATACTTGTGGGTTATCAAGCTTCTACATCAACCTTGCTGCCCTTCCGATGATGTGTGAGTAGTTTACCACAGACCTACGGGTCCATAGCTAGTAGCTAGATGGCTTCTTCTCTCTCTTTGATCTTCAATACCATGTTCTCCTCGATGTTCTTGGAGTTCTATCCGATGTAATTTTCTTTTGTGGTGTGTTTATTGGGATCCAATGAATTGTGAGTTTATGATCAGATTATTCATGAGAAATATTTGAGTCTTCTCTAAACTCTTTTATGCATAATTATTATAGCTTTGTATTTCTCTCCGATCTATCGATTTGGTTTGGCCAACTAGATTGGTTTATCTTGTAATGGGAGAGGTGCTTTGTGATGGGTTCAATCTTGCGGTGCTCAATCCCAGTGACAGAAAGGGACATGACACGTATTTGTATTGTTGCCATTAAGGATAAAAAGATGGGGTTTAATCATATTGCTTGAGTTTACTTTGTCTACATCATGTCATCTTGCTTAAGGCGTTACTCTGTTTCATACTTAATACCCTAGATGCATGCTGGATAGCGATCGATGGGTGGAGTAATAGTAGTAGATGCAGGCAGGAGTCGGTCTACTTGTTTCGAACGTGATGCCTATATACATGATCATTGCCATGAATCTGTCATAATTATTTGCTTTTCTATCAATTGCCCAACAGTAATTTGTTTACCCACCGTATGCTATGTGTTCGAGAGAGAAGCCTCTAGTGAAAACTATGCCCCCCGCGTCTACTTTTATCATATATTAAAAACCAAAAATACCTTGTTGCAATTTATTTATTTTTATTTTATTTAGTATTTTAGTTTATCTATCTATCACTATCAGAATTAATTCTTGGAAATAACCGCTAAGAGGATTGACAACCCTCTTATTTGCGTTGGGTGCAAGTGTTTGCTTTTGTGTGTGCAGGTGCGTTTAATGAGATTTTGCTTGGTTCTCCTACTGGATTGATAACCTTGGTTCTTAACTGAGGGAAATACTTATCTCTCCTATACTGCATCATCCTCTTCTCTTCGGGGAAATACCAACGCAGTCTACAAGTAGCAATGCAACAAAAAAATGAAAAAAAATGAAAAGATATGGCGGCTGCATATGGCGATTATGTGTTTGTGCACAACCTACGCAACCTCCATATGACTACCGATATGGCGACTCCGCTAGAGTTGCTCTTAGGCAAGTTTGAGTCGGCTAGCTATACTAGTATATATAGGCATGGTATGGTCTTTGTAAACTTAGGCTATTTTTATAAAATTGACACTAAGTGTTTTTCACAATAGATATCCGTACCAAGTTTAGCGGAAAGTTGTTCAAAAACCGTAAGTTGTGGACGGAATAAAACCTCTTCGTTGTGTAAGTTGTTGTCGCTTAGGTTGATTCTCACGTGCTAAACCACAAAGTTCAAATCCTCTACTTCGCGTACATGGAGTGCCGTGAAAGATCGGGCCATAACAAACAGATTGAATCTCGTCTCAAGATTCGGTCCCCATAAAGTAACTTTGCCGCTCTCGCTACAGACGATCAACGATCGGGCTCTCTGTGGGCACTTCGGCCTCGATTGACCCTAGTGTTTCTGCCGCCTCACAACTTTGCAGCCTTGGTGAACTCTGCATGCCATGGCGAAGTCGTGGACGTTGGTGCCCTCGCTGTTGCCGCAAGTGTTAACTATCAATGGCAGACAACGCTCGACTTCAGCACACTCGCCGTGGCGGCATATGGTCCTCCATACAGCTCGCTCGTCGCTACTAACCCCGTCGCAAAGACCATGCTCAGCCAGACCGGCAGAGGCCTCTCGCCTTTAACTCATATGGTGAGCGCGCTTTGAATGCTCTGCATTGGTAGTGGTGGCGTCAAAAGCAGCGATTTATAGGACCAGCTTAATATGCTGCTTGCGGAGATGTTGCAGTTCAATTAGAAGACAACGATTGAAAGCAACAAAATCTAGGAGCAGATAAGTCTACTCCGAGCCAAAACTATGTAAGTAGAACAACTTGGAGGCTTGTCTTTCTACCATTTGTTTAGACTAAACTTTTTTTATTTTTTATGACTATGATTTGTTTTACATATGATTTGCACCGATATAGTCTCATATTCAACTTAGCAACTATTTAATGAATAGTCGGAAGTTTTACTCGCAAAAAACTATTTAATGATAGGACCAAATATTAAGATACAAAAATCGTTATATAGTTTTAACATTGATCACAAGAAATGCAATTTCACTAAATTCGAACATATATTACACAGACTGCGATATAGTTGTTTTTATTTCCAAGATAGTGCCTTTTTAGAGCACATTATTCTAGTTCATAACAAAATGGAGAAAAAAGGGCAAGTATTCATAGATTAATTTGTGCTACTTAGATGAACTCAAAACATATGTTGACATTTGTTTCTATCATGCCAAAATGTTATATAGTTAACTTAGGTATCTAGAATGCAACCTTGTCTATTTTGTGTGCAAGTAAATAAAAGAGATACAGCACTTGTTTATGTCTAAATGGAAAATCTAGAATATGGAAAATATCTATGAGTTGTTTTTCCCTGAAACTGTTGCACTGTTTTTCTTTACTAGTTCTTCCGTGGATAATATGTTGCGCTTATGTCCTCGAGTTCAACAATCAGACATCCCATGCATACTTTGCACTTGGTCATGAATTAGCAATTTCACATCATTGACCTCAAGTTGCATAAAATATGTTTCTTTTTTTTTCTTTATGCTTACTTTGTACTCCCTCTAAGTGATCTAAACGCTCTTATATTTCTTTACAGAGGAAGTAGTACTCCCTCTGTAAACTAATATAAAATGTCGCGTAAAAAAACTAATATAAGACGTTTTAGATCACTACTTTAATGATCTAAAACGTCTTATATTAGTTTACAGAGATATATAGTACTTGGTAAAGCATTATCACTTGCCAAGTTTGCATGGAAATTTGTGCATCATTTTGTGTGTGTGTGTGTGTGTTTGTGTGTGTGTGTGTGGGGGTGGGGGTGGGGTGGGGGGGTGGGGGGGGGGGTGGGGGGGTGGGTGGTCTAATCTGCATAGCAAAATGCAATTCACCCTCAGATGGTAATATTGTCTTTGCTCCAAATGGCAAGAGGAAAAACCCAGCTCGGCGTCCGTTTTGGTGGAATTTTTCTTCTTTGTCACCAAACAGAAGCTGCACCAAACGTTCTGTACAGAGTACACACTAAACAAATTCAGGAACCGCGAATAAGGGTGCCCACCAACTCTCCACATCCAAATCCAATGAACAGGCATAAAAAAAACAAGCATCGTTGGGTGCCGAACCGCGAACCATCCTTTAACATTCACATGGAAAAATGTACAAAATCATCCGAATCAAGGAAATGTGGCTACCAAATTGTTTCCAGAAACATTTACAACTGAACAAGAACTTTCCTCCTCACCAAAATCATCCGAGGACGTCCTTTGACTTGACATGTAATACACGGAACTATGCAGTAGAGTAGTTCTTGAGGCCAAAACAGATCATCATCGAGGATACCTCTCCGACAACAGGATTTGCTCTTCCACGGAGTACTCGGCACTTGGCTCCTCGGTGTCCCCTTCACTTGCCGTGTCGTCAGTACAGAATTGGCCATCACAATCATACCTCCTAGATTTTGCATCACGTGCAGCTTGCTTCCTCTTGATCCGCAGGTTTTCGAGCGTCATCTCCACTTCTCTCATCGCGGGCCGGTCTTCTCCATTCAACCTCACGCACTTTGCTGCCAGCGCAGCTACCTCCTGGACTTCTCCGTCTTCCTCTTCCATGACCTGAGGATCCAGTAAGTCAGCCAGCACGCCTCCTGTAACCAGTGAGGCAAAATGCAGAACAAGACTATCGCCATCCACAGAATCATAGGCGAGTGGTCTCTTCCTGGTAAGCAGTTCCACGAGAAGGACGCCGAAGCTGAAGACATCGCTCTTGTCTGTTAGACGGCCAGTGTAATAGTACATGGGATCCAAGTAGCCAATCGTTCCTTGAACCGCAGTAGTCACCCCGGTTTGATCAATAGGAATAAACTTTGAAGCCCCAAAGTCTGATACCTTGGCTGTTAAGCTTTCGTCAAGAAGTATGTTGGCGGACTTAATATCTCTGTGATACACTGGCATTGAAGCGGCTGAATGTAGATAGGCCAGAGCTGTAGAAATCTCAAGTGCAATCCTCAACCGGTCGTCCCACGATAGCGATACTGGTCCTTCTACATGCAGATGATGCTCAAGAGTTCCATTTGAAATGAACTCGTAAACCAACAATGGGACTTCTGCCTCGAGACAACATCCAATTAGCTTTACGACATTCCTATGGTTGATTTGGGAAAGAATTGCAACCTCATTAATAAAATCATCTATTTCTCTCTGTACGATAATCTTTGATTTCTTGATGGCTACAACTTGTAGATCCAGGATGCCTTTATACACAGTGCCATGTCCTCCACCGCCAACCTCACGAGTTTTGTCAAAATTGTTTGTGGCCTTCTCTAGCTCTGCTAGGGTGATGATCATTCGTTCACCCATATCAGCTCTTTGTGGTACTAACTGCTGAAATAGCAACCCATGATTTTGCTTGAAAAACTTGTCTTTTCTTTTTTTGTCGTTCTGTTGCTTGATCTTACGTGTCACAAAGGGAGCACCAAAAGCCAGAAGCACAAGAATTGACCCACCGCTGACTACTAGGCCTATGCTCAAACCTGAATTTTTTGAGAAATAGAATTACATATTGCATCCGCACCCCATATCTTACTAAAAGGAAACAGCCTGCACAAAATTTTATGTTTTTACAAATTTTGTGTCACAAGATTTACAACCAAACATTGATTTCTATCATCAACTAAAGGTTTTGCAGTATGGCATTAGATTTAGTAAATAGTTTTAAGCTGTGTAGTATTGTTCTAAGTAAATTACTTACTTTACCTATCTTTATGGGATTGGGGCCATAGAGCTTTAGCAAATTTATTTGGTTAGCTAACTAAGCTCTTGTCACTACGATGCTATATTATCTTTATTAAAGCACATATGTGATTGCTAACCAAGCTAGTTTTCTTTACAGAAGAGCAACTTATCAAACTCTACTGGAAATTTCTGCCTAAAAGTGCTCAACTGAAGCAATAAGTTATCATAAAACTTCCCTCCCTGTAGAGGACTGGAATTTCTCTTAAAATAATCACTAGCGAATAAGGCTGTAATGACAAAATGATTACTGCAAACTATCTATTTAAACTCAGGAAGATGATTAGAATGAGATTTTTTGGAACAAGGGAGTACTTTGTATGCATGTAAGTAACAAAAATAATAATAACAGAACGTATTCAGCAAGTAATATAATGAGTTATGTAAGCATTCTCATGTATAAACCAGTTCCTTGAAATTCCAGCTTTCCCATTTCATTAACAAGTTGTAGACAAGTAAAAATGTGAAGCTTTTGGGTTACTGAATCTCATCAGACAACTGAAGGGTTACTACATAATTTAACTCACATATGGAGTAGTAATCAGATGAATACATAATTTACATAATTACTGATGTGTAGTGATTGTTACCTTGAGAGGATTTCTTGTTCTTGATGCACCCCCCTTTCATGAAGGGGTTCCCGTTGGTCTCATCAGGGCATTGGCAGCGAAACGCTCCAGGCATATTTATGCAGGTTCCGTAGCATGAGTGGAGTTCCCAGTGCGCACACTCATCAATGTCTAATCAAACAACAACGAAGCACCGTAAATAAAACTGATAAACTAGCCACATATGTGGCCCGGGAAATTATACCAAACTATAGGCACTAAGCTGTCCTCAGATCAACCTAATTTGCGTAAGAACTGTGTAATAAAACCAGGTGAATTCAACTTGTATACCTTGGCATCCATCCACAACATAAGGGTTGCCTTGATAGCCAGCAGAGCAGCGACAGCGGTACCCTTTGTAAGCAAAGCTCGTATAGTTCTGACAGGAGCTGCTGCTGCTGCGGCACCCAGATGCAGGCGTGCCAGGAAGCTCCTTGCCACATGTTGAGTTGCTGATCACCCAGTCCAGCAAGACTGGAAGAGTGTTTACAGTTTCGAATATCAGGCGCGTGACATTATAGGAACCTTCCTCGGCTATGTAGACTGAAGAGTCTGCATCGAATTCAGAAATATTGCCAGGGGGCTGGACCTGAATGCTGTAGGAAGTGTAGCCTTTGGGGATGGCAGCACTGCAGCAGCCAATGCCGGAGCACTCCTTGCTCAAGGGGAACTGAAAAGGCTGGCCCTTTCCTGGGGCTGGTGGGCAGTAAGTGGCACAGGCGTTGACGGTGCTGTTGTCCTCTGCGAGGAGGAGGACCTGGACGTTGCTGCAAGACAGCACCAGGAACTTGTTCTTCTCTGGCGAGACGAAGAAGGGGCCGCCCCTTCTGAGCCCACTCCATGTGTGGTACTTTGCTGTGCTGTTGGCCTTGCCTGGTGCTCCTGCTGATGGTAACAGCGCGATGCTACTGCTGTTGACGCGCACCGTGCCGCTGGGAATGGAGATCTCAAGCACCTCCACGGTGCCGTCGCCGAGGAACAGCTTGGGCGGCCGGTACGAGTGGTCGCAGGTGAGGTTGAAGCCGTCGCGGTAGCAGCCGGCCTCGATCCCGAAGGGGTAGGAGATGCCGATGCCGCCACAGCGGGCGCTGCAGTTCGCTGCTGCTGCCGCCGCGTCCAACGGCAGCAGCAGCAGCAACGCTGCAACTACAGCCACGGTCGGCACAACTCGCCTGCTAACTAACCTCTTCATAGATGCAACTGCAGCTATCCCAATCTCCACAAAAAGATGGCGATGTTCATGGACTGTTCTTCTCATCCCCATAACCAATATACCCTCTAGTCCTCTACAGTCTACACCAACCGCATGCACAGTACGAGAAATTCAAGGCGCGTGCACGGTGACTTGATTCGTTTGGGCTACCAACTAGCTAGGCGGCTAGTGCTTTCTTTAAGAAGAAAATGGTCAACATTGGACCTAGTCCGATGCATCTACTGATGGCCCCATGATTACGACACAAGTGGTGGGAAAGGATAAACTAGCTATTGCAGGTTTTGCCCTCCCTCGGTGGTCATAGAACATTTTAATACTACACTGATTTGGCTAAGATTTGGGCTTCCAAGTGGTAGGTTTGGTCTTGTGGTCAAGTGGAGCACGAGCAGGAGCTGTGACTTCTTGTTCTTTGGTTGGAACTCGGAAGATGCCATGGAACTTCCCTGTTCACATGTGGCTCAGCTCCAAATAAAATAAAATAAATTGAATCTCTAGAAGTGTGAGTGCAAATCGAAGAAAGGGGGCAAGCAAGTAAGTAGATTAATGGAACCTTTGCCGATCCAGTGGAGACGACGTCGGTGCCGCCGGCCTGCTCGCCCGGCAGAGCTAGGCGCCGCCGCGTCGGCACCAGCCAGGAAGCGGCCGGAGTTTGCCTTCCTGCGCCGGGCCGCGAGTCCTTGGGAGCCATGAGTTCTGGCCAGCATCGCCGCACGCCGCTCCTCCTTCCAGTAGTTCTCTCCGCCGAGCGCCGATTGGGGGAAGGCGCCGCGCGAGATGGTTCGTTCGACGCTGCACGTGTGTGTGATGATGATGCTACGCTGATGACCGGCGTATCCACGATAGCGCCATCCCCGTAGAGAAAACGAACACAAACTTTACGCTTTCACTGGCACAAACTGGATAATGAGACCCGAAGAAAACCTAGATTCAATTGACACACACAAAAACACAGGTCTAATGGACTTCATGCCCCGAAGTAACACTTTTCTCTCGAACCTGCCTCTAATGGACTTCATGATTCAACTTACATACAGAAAAAAACTATCAAATTCGCGACTTCAGCACAATAACGCAGGAATATTAGCACATTTTTCTCTCGAACATGCCTTGAAGCGTGTCATTATGAAGAACATCTGCCCATTGTCATACAAACAGAGCCTTCTCCTTTGTTTCAGGCCCAAAAGACATCATCTGGGGTACCTTGCTGACAGCAAGATTTCCTCTTCCATAGTGTATTGTCTACTCGACTCCTCGGCATCCCCTTCAACGGGCATATCCTTTTTGGCGAACAAATCTTCAGTTGACTTATACTGCGCAACAATCTGATCCCCATCGTATCTCTTTGACGCTGAATTATATGGAGCAGGCTTCTTCCTGGTTCGCAAGTTTTCAAGGGCCATCTCCACTTCCTTCATTGTTGGTCGGCTCTCTCCATCCAATCTTGTGCACATCGCCGCTAGTATGGCCACTTCTTGGAGCTCTCCGTCTTCTTCTTCTTCCATGAGTTGTGGGTCGACAATGTCAACCAAGTCGCCTTTTTGGAGTGATGAGACGAAATGCGCAACAAGGCTGGCATCGTTATCTGATCTATACACATACGGTTTCTTCCTGGTTAGCAATTCTATAAGGAGAACACCGAAACTGAAAACATCGCTCTTGTCTGTTAGTCGACCTGTGTAATAGTACATGGGATCTAAATAACCAAATGTCCCTTGAACAGCTGTCATCACTGCTGTTTGATCAATTGGGATGTACCTTGAGGCTCCAAAGTCCGACACCTTTGCTGTTAAACTCTCATCCAGAAGTATGTTGGAGGACTTGATATCTCTATGAAATATGGGCATTGAAGTAGCCGAGTGCAGATAGGCTAGAGCTCTAGCAATCTCAAGTGCAATCCTTGAACGATCATCCCATGATAGTGATTTTGGTCCTTCAACATGAAGATGGTGGTATAGGGTTCCATTTGAAATGAATTCATAAACCAATAAGGGTACTTCTGTCTCAAGGCAGCATCCCAGGAGCTTCACCACATTTCTATGGTTGATTTGAGAAAGAATAGCAACCTCATTTATGAATTCATCGATTTCTCTCGGTACTACAATCTTTGATTTCTTGATGGCAACGACATGTAGGTCTAGAATTCCTTTATACACGACGCCATGCCCACCACCACCAACCTCATGAGACTTGTCAAAATTGTTTGTGGCCTTCTCTATATCCATTAAGGTAAACATCATCCTTTCACCAATATCTGCTTTTTGTGATATTAACTGCTGCAACAGCAACCCATGATTTTGGTTGAATAACTTTTCTCTCATTTTCTTCGCCTTCCTCAGCTTCACCATACGTGTAACAAATGGAGCACTAAGTGCCAGAAGCAAAATTGAGATACCGCTGATTACTATGCCTATGATTAAACCTGAAAGGTTATGAAAATAGCATTACACAACTTGATGATACAAACAGCGATACAACTTATCAATTTTCCATTTACTCCGCAGTGTATGATGAGATTTCATAAAGCTCTAAACTTCCAAAAGTTGTAGGGGTAATCTCAAAATAATTAGCAGAATGGAGGTGGATTGCCATTGCTAAATGACTAGTTCATTGGTGAATAGCTATGATAGATTTCAGTCTTACCAACTATGAACATCAAGATTGAACATCTTAAAGATAGTTGGGGTGGATGTAAGATTGCAACAGAAACAACAGTAGTAGAATGTAACAAACAAATAAGGGAATGTATAATTTTTTCTTCTCACACATATGTCCGCATCTGGCATCTTGACGAAAATGGTTCCAGGTAACATCCCAGCTATGCAGTTGGAGAATATATTTGGAGTGGATCATAATTATTAATTGACATGAATTAATCAGTGAACGGTTACCACTCTGTACCAACAAAATGTTACTAGTAATATGATTGCGCATAGAAATATGAGATTATACAAAATCATAGTACAGGTAATCAATGCTACATAGTGGTTGTCACCTGCAGAGTAATTCGTAATCTTGATACACCCCCCTTCTATTGAGCGGTTCCCATATGTCCCATCGGGGCAACGGCAGTAAATGTTCCAGGCGCATTTTCGCAAATTCCGTGGCATGAGTGGGCTTCCTTATGCACACATTCATCAATATCTAGTCAAATCACAAAACAACAAAAGATAAATAAGCTATTATGACGGGAAGGAAGTCAAAATAATTACTCGCCAGTGGGACTGTGTCTACTATTGTAGAAACTGTAAAACCAACTACACCAGTAAAATATTCAAATCTACGACACACGTACATGGCTACTGAGTTCAAATTGTAGTCACCCTAATTTACATTTTAACTTGTATGACAAGGGAATAAAGCTAAATTTATTTAACTTGTACCTTGGCATCCGTCCAGGATGTAAGGGTTTCCATGATAACCGGCAGAGCAGCGACACTGGTAGCCATTGTAGACATAGCTTGTGTAGTTTTGACAAAAGCTATTGCTGCTGCGGCATCTAGGAGCAACAGAGTTTTGCTTTTGGCATGACGAATTGCTGATCACCCAGTCTAGCAAGGCAGGAAGTGCCACACCGCGAGGTTCAGACATGAGTTTTGATATGTTATAGGACCCCTCCTCAGCTATATATACTGACGATTTAGCATCGGAGCTCGAGTCATTGGAAGGCTGGAGCTGGATGTGGTATGAAGTGTAGCCTTTTGGGATGCCTCCATCACAGCAGCCAAGGCCCGAGCATTCGCCATGCAGAAGTAGATACCGGATAAGCTGAGGCTGTGAGTCTGAGTTCCCCAAGGATGGGCAGTAAGTGGCGCAGGCATTGATGGTGGAGTTGTCCTCTCCCATGAGGATAACTTGGATGTTGCTACACGACAACACAAGGAACTTGTTCCTATCCGGCGCAACAAAGAACGGTCCTCTCTCTCTGAGGCCACCCCATGTGTGGTACCTGCTTGTGTTGGGCCTGGATGCACCGTCAATATCATAACTCATTGGCATGATATTTGTGCTGTTGATGCGCACCGTGCCGTTGGGGATGGAGATCTCGAGCACTTCGACAGTGCCATCGCCAAGGAACAGTTTGGGAGGGCGGTACGAGTAGTCACAGGTGAGGTTAAAGCCGTCATGGTAGCAATCAGGCTCGATGCCAAATGGGTAGGGGATGCTGATGTTACCACAACTTGTACTGCATCCTGCTGCTGTCGCCACTGCACTTAGTAGCTGCAGCAGCACCGCGGCAACCACAGCTGGGAAGGGCATTTGCCTACTTGCTACTCTCTCCATGTTGCTAGCTAAATTTCCACAAGCAAATGCAGTTCTCTCCCCATCTCCAAATGAAGCACTACATCACTTTATATCTCAACTGGCAAACGCTACAAAGAACTCTTTAATCATTCAGCACTGCACAGGGCTTTACTGGTACTAGCCCAATTTTGTATTCTAATCCACCTAACGACCCAATAAAATAGTAGCAAAGATAATATTAAGAGAGATCTTGTGTATCACGCGGGGCACTCGCAGCCAAAAGCAGGGCAGGGTTCCCATGTGTGGCCGTGTGGGGTTTGTCGGCGCTTTCCTATCTAGCTATTAAGCTATTAGATTTTGTTTTAGACGCGTGATGAAGAAGCCGGTCATCCTTTGGCAATATTACAAGAAAATTCCCACAATTCAGGAGTGTACCAATTTAGTTTATAGCACCGGCTACTAGCTACGAGTTTGCTTTGGATATAGACGAATGTCCTCTCACAACATGTGATGCTTAATCTATTCATCAACTAGAACAGTCAGATGACTATCTCATGAAATGATATTACTATCAGCTACATCACACTCATCGATGTGTAAACAAGCCGCAATTAGGGGCAAAAATAACGGAACTTGATGCGAGTAGAGAATTCGTAGATGCTGGTGAACGAAATTACCTTAGCATGGAGGTGGATGTTTACTTGAGCTTGTCTGGCCTAGTAGCTCACAAAATGGTGGATGGCAGAGGCCAGATCCGCATCTGCCCTTCCACGGCGAGCTGCCTATGGCAGGCTTAGCTCCTCCGCCGATCCGACCATGGCCTGCGCCGAGCGCGACCAATCTCAGCCCGATGGACCGCGAGGAGGGTTGGTCTCATCCATCCCGGGGTCGCCTCCTCCGGCTCCTCGGCCCTCGTCTACCGTTGCACACGACGGGGGCCACATTCCGCAGACGCCGGCCTTCATAAATTTTCTTTAAGAAAAAGTATGTTTTTGTCACAAAAGTCCAAAAACAACCCCGAAAACTAGCCCCCGCGGCACCTCGAGGGCGACACGGGTGGCGGCAACCCCGGGGCAAAGCCCCTTGCGGTGGTTGACAGCGGCAGGTGCTCTCATGCGCAACCGCCCCATTCCACCCACCCCCCACCCCACCCCCACCCCTTGCGGAGCTCTCACCTGGCGCCGCTGTCGATCTGGCCCGGCCTCGTCCCGGCGTCCTCCTCTCAAGCAGCCGCCGGAGGTGCCCCGCCATGTGGCTGCCGGCCTTGGTTGCTGCTGTCGTTCACATTTTTTTCACGAATATGCAAAGCTAGCGTATTTTTTCATTAATAGAAGGAGAGTGAAGGGAGTTGCATGGGTTGGTGCATCTTGCGACATGTACGTGACATGGCATGTGTTAGATCACCTGAGCAGAAGAAAAGGGGTTGCTCAGCCCTGGCAACAAAAAAGGCTACATCTCGAGAAGTAGGTTAATCATCGACGTGGCGCCGGCTTTGACCCATAACCGTGCCTCATCCTTATCTCGTAGACGAGTCGAAAGACGGATGGTTGTTGGTCATCGAAGATGCATCCCTTGTGATGCCTTCAAATGGCCCAGGTCGTGAGCATTATGAGGAAGGATAGTCCTCGGCGGTGCATGATGGGGGCATGCGAGCGGGTAGATGACCACCAGTCATAGAACGTCATCGCCGGGCACGGAAGAGTGGCCGTGGATCGGCACCATGAGAACACCTCATGCCACACCTAACGAGAGAAGGGGCAGCCAACAAGAAGGTGTCGCATGTCCTCGAGAATCCGATCACATAGCACACACACCGCTCCTCGTGGGGAAGGCCACGTCGAGCAAGACGATCCGCCGTCCAGCAACAGTTCTGTAGGGCGAGCCACGTGAATACCTTGATTCGTAAATGAGCCCACATCTTTCAGGTGAATTGCCAATGGGAGTCCGTGATCGAGCCGTGAAAGAGTGCAAGGTAGCAAGATCTAGCGGTGTAGATACCGGAAGCAGTCCATCGCCATCGAAGGACATCTGGCTCATCACTAAGTTGGATGGGTCGTGATGGCCTACAAGACACACAGGGTAGTGTAGCACCTTCGTATAAGTGTCACAAATAGTTATCGTCCCAACGAAGAGCGGATGAGAGTATTTATGAGCAACATTTCTGTCACACACAAGTGGTCACAACTCTTAATGTGAAGCAACTGCTTGTGATTCTGCAGAAGCTATTAGTGTTCCAAGAGGCAAATAAAACCAGAGTAGTGAATATGATGAGATGGTTGCAGCAAGAATAATGACTTGGAAGTAAAGAGCATAAAGTAAAGACTAAAAATAAAAATGTTTTCCTATAGTAGAGAGATTATGCGTGGAGAAACTTCGGATCATGGTATATCTCAAGGGTGTTAGTTCATTGGTAATCTCAGTTACCTTGTATCATGAGTTTATTATTTGATTTGCTTGTTCTGTAGGCAGATCACCCTAGGGTTAGGGAACTCCTCCTCGCGGGATTATACTCCACACTATGGTCCTGCTTCGACGTTGCCACAGCGTGGTCGTCTCCACAATTAAGGTTTTAAATCGGAACCATGCATTAAGTTCGATGGATCACCGTTATCTCATATTGTCTTTGGTCCTCATAGATGTCTCCACCTGTCATGTCAGAGGTCGCAGATTCCCTAAACAATATGTGTTACCTGTGTACGTCTTTAGATCATATTGCCTGGGCCCTTAAATTGGACAACACGCATAATGTTCACCACAGTATAACAATTTACTAGACAAATCATGACTACAGACGCGAATGACGACATATAGGATAGGCACAAATGAATCTTACCATTCACCTACATCTCCCACGGCTAGGAAGAATTACTCACACATCGAAAGAGAATAACCAATCATCATAGAGAATAAATCCATGAAAACCATATCGATAATACTATGAAGATCCATAATAAGATGAATGATTAAACAAGCCTCGGTCTCCAGATGAGGATGAATAGAGTTATACACCCTGATTTTACAACTTGGGATTCCTCTTACAATGGTGATGATGAGATGAAATGAGTATGAAGATGGATGAACAAAACTAGAAGAATCTCCGGCGGTTCTTCTTCTCTGGATCTCTTCTCTCTCTGTTCTGGATGGTGTGGCGACGGTTAGGTCTCTCCAATTATGTGTCGCCATTTACGAAAGTTGCTTATGTAGATGAGGGGGAGCCCCTGGTGCCTCATACGACCGTTCATACGAGCGCACGCGCTTGTATTGTTAGCCGTCTTGCACTCTAGTGCGCCTGATGGTGAGTTCTCCAATATGGAAGTTGCTCCATTTGGCTTAATTTGGAGTAATGCTCCTTGATTTCCTTCCATATATGCTTTTTCTTGCCAAATAATGGAAAAGCGAATTTTCTTCTCTCTTGAAGGATTGGCGTTAGAAATAACCAATAAATAACAAAAACCCAATGAAAACCAAGTCAAAACTCCTTATGAAAAGTCACAAATTCTTGAGCCATCAACTTCCCCAAAATTAAGATTTGCTCGTCCTCGAGCAACCAAAAAATCAAGAGAATGAAAGAAAGATTGCCAGTTGAGTAGAAAGAAGGCAACGATCATCGTCAAGGCAAATAGAAACACAATATGAGTATAATCATTTGCAGACAGTTGAGGAAAAATGTTTCAAATAGCTCGATTAAGTTCTGGGCTGTAGTTGGCCTCTGCGCTACGGGAGGAGGCAGGCAACCCAACACCCGGGTCAATAGAAAGGCCGACCACAACCCCTACCATCGAAACTGAGGACTCCTACTTGGAACAACCGAGGCAATTCGAGGCAGTCATCCACCAGGACTTAAGTTTTACAACTTGTCACAATAACTAGATGGGATAGTTCCGCGGTATTCGGACTATGTAGTCTGCCCGAACGTCACGCGTTGCCTCGGTTGTTCCGAGTTGGAGTACCCTAAACCATCAGTACCGTTGGTTGCCTGCCGGTTGATCTGGTGGGCGCGGGTCGTTGTCGTCCTGTACCGTGGAGTGTGCGGCCGACCTTTCTATTGACTCGGCTGTTGGGATGACCTGGTCGGCCAGAGAAGGGCATGGGCCATGATCTTCGTTTCCTTCGAATAGTTAACAAAAAAATATTGTTGTATTAGTTGCTTCTCTTCTTGGCCGCGGTTGGCGTTTGCGCCATGGTTGCTGTTGGTCTATTCAAATAGCTCACTTGATTTTCATTTTATGTTTCACATAGTTCGCTTATCCTCCGGGCTGTAGTTTCCCCTTATAGACATGCACGTCAATGTCCCATCTGTTGGGTTGCCCTGGCCGATCAAAGAAGGACATGAGAAATGATTGCCGTTTTCTTTCGTTGGTAAATATAAAGGGCAAATACAAACGCATTACCAATATAATCACTCGCAGACCATTCCCAGGAAACATCCTTGAAATAGTTCACTTAACATCCTTTTTTATGTTTCAAATAGTTCGCTTAGCTTCAGGGTTGCAGTTGGTCTCTGCGCCAATTGGCAACCAAACCCACTAAGCCTAAACAAAGAGGCTGACTCTATTTGTGTGTTTGTCGGGTCGTGTGGGTCACCCATTTAGAGGTGCCTAATCGATCACATAATTTTCACATGACCATTGGATGTCGCCGTGGCTATCGGGTTGATGTAGTCGACTACTACGTCCGGATGGCCAGGCAGAACTCATGAATTCGTTGTTGAGAGTTTGTTGATCATTCGATTCGGTAGTTACGAACAATGCCAGCAAAATACTCCCCAGCTTGCGATTATTGTGAGAGATTCATAATAATGATCGGATGATCAACATTATGGCTATTACACATGTTGAATCGGTACTAAAGGAGCAACCTTATACCGAACGGATAAGTACCGAAGGACCTCACCAACTTCTGGGACGACTGAGATTCCGGCTGGGAAGGCTACTACCCCGCGGAGCTGGTGCTGCCTAGCCAGTTATCCACCTTGGAGAACTCGCCAACGCCGCCGCCAACCACGTCGGGAGGTATGCCGCCAAACGATTCGCCGCCGGAGTTTGGATCCATCGCCGCCATGACCGCCGCCGGCTAGGGCTAGGTATGGGAGAAGAGAGTGAGCTCGGGGGAGGATGAGAGATGGTGGGGAAGAGGCGAGCAGTGAGGCGAATTTGACGTGGTCCGACCAGGTGCGACCCAGCGCCGGCACTAACGGCTGCCAGGTGAGCGCCGTTGGCCGTTAGGCGCACGTCCACCTGACATGTGGTCCACGTCTGTCATAAACAGGTTTAAAAACGTAGAAACGGTCATCATTTTCACTTGGTAGTTTTTAGTCACAAAATTAGGAAAAAATTGTAGTTTTGTCACTTTTTAAAAAATGGTGGTTCTATGGAACGCAAACCCCAATTGTGGTAGTTTTTTTGTTAAATACTCATGCTCCGGGAGATGCAGCACATATCCTGTTGATAGGGCGATTAGTACTTTACTCATTTCCATGTACAATGGTAAGGTTGTCCTATTATTACCCTACTTAGTACAATTATAATAAGATGCATACGAGGGAAGTAAAAAGGATGCAACAGGAGGTACTAAATCATGCATGTGAATTTTTAAGAATTCCTTAATGGTTTCATAGGTTATAGTTTCCAGTTTGTATGCTAAAATAGTTATGACGATCATGTCAGTATGCAGAAAATCATTAAGAAAAAAAGTATAGAAGAAAATGTCCCTCAGATGAACCTTCTTTTCCACTTAGTATCACAGATGCACAATTCATCTTGCAATTAGTCCGAATAAAGTCACAATGTGTCCTGGTTCTCAAAAACCCAGTGATAGGCAAAGTATATCTGGGGTTGTTTGCAGGTTAAGGTGTGCTTTTAATAAGAAGGTGAATGAATAAATCTTTTGCCTCAAATCTAGAATGTAAGAAGAAGAGAGGGTGCAGTTTTAAAACTGTTTACACCATTTTGAACAGTGTTAAAGTGCTCTAAGAAATCCAAATGGACTACAGTATTCTTATACAGTAAACTAGCAACAATTTGATTTTTGAGGATTACTTAAATAAATATATATCAACGGTATCTGAAAGGAAACCATGATATATATTTTTGTAACAAGAACTAAGAAGGGCAGATGTATTTAGTCAATTTCTAGGGACAGACATGTTCAGTTTGCACAAGCTTATATATGACGAATACTTTCATGTTTGTATAGTTTCTTCTCTTCAAGGGGTATGGCAACCTATATTGTTTGGTTGATGGTTCAGTGTGTTGTTCCATCCACCAAAGTTATATCCTCTGCGTTTCTAATTTGCCGATCACAAAAAATTGCAGTTTAATAGTAGTTGTGAGAGAAAGGAAACTCTCAAGAGTACTCTGCTAAGTCTGTCTATCTTGCTCAGTTCAAGGTCTCTTCCTCCCTGATTAATTTCGCTAAACTTTGGAGGTCAAAGGTGGAAGGGCAGTGCAGGTCCTTTGGTTGGCTGCTTCTGCGCGGAAGAATTCTTACCAACGACAACTTAGCTGTCAGGAACATTCCACACAATGACCTTTGTGTGTTGTGCGATCAGGAGATGGAAACACCCTTGCACTTAGCTCTGAAGTATTGCTTCTCCAAGGAAGCGTGGAAGTTGGTGTGGCTCTCAGATCCTTGCTCAACATGCTGATGGAGCTAGTTCCATCGTATCCTGGTGGAATGATCTCAGTTGCCCTCTAGACGCCAACAACACCAGAACAGCGATGTCCGATGTACACCTGCTGGCAACTTTGGAAGGAACGCAACAGGAGGACCTTCGGACAGAAATCTATGCTTGCGGATGGTGTCTTCCACCTTATCAGAGAAGACCTATTGCTGCCCACAACCACTACGCATTGGATCTCGGATTGTGAGAACGAACCACCTCCAGAGCCAGATTAATTCTCTATTTCTTTTTCCCTTCCGTAGTTTCTGCCACCTCTTGCCTGAATTGTAAGGGAACTATGTTTTGTTTCTCCTCTTAATATATAGGCAGCTCAATGCCATTTCCTCAAAAAAGAAAAGAGAAAGGAAAGCAAGACACAAGATAGCATATGAACTACAGAATCTTCAATAGCGGTCTTCAAGCAACACATCAAGATAACTCTGTCTCGATGCATACTCATCTATGAGTATATATAGTCTTCAAAAACTAATAATTAATTCTGACACATGCTTACAAAATATCGGCGAAGCATATAGGCTATATAATACGTATATTGTGTATGTATCAATATTTCCATACTAGGGAGGGGGAAAATGAAATCTTGGCTACAGAGATAAGACGTGCATGTCTATAGAAGTGTTTTTCCCCCTAACAATACATAGTTCTCACTACTGGAATTTACAACTTTGCCGAGTGCCGGAAATACTCGGCGAAAGCCGTTTCCCACTCGGCGAAGCCTTTGCCGAGTATTGTTCTCGGCCCAGGGTACTCGGCCCGAATCCTACCGGCAAAGTTGAGTTTGCCGAAAACCAGAACACGGGGACTCGGCAAAGTCTTTGCCGAGTGCTAAAACGGGGATTCGGCAAAAAAAAGTGACTTGACGGGCTGGACGGAGACGGCGGGTGCCACGTGGCGGAAAGTTTGCCGAGTACTTGCCCTATGCACTCGGCAAAGATGAAAGCCCAGGAGTGAGACACGTCGTCTCAATTATTTTTCTGAGCAGAGATCTCGGCAAACGACGTAATTGCCGTGTTTGTCCTTTGCCGAGTGGCCCACTCGGCGATACGGTGCCCAGGCAAGCCCCAGGTGCCCCTGTTTGCCGAGATCCTTTGCTTTACACTCGGCAAAGATATGAACCACGCTTTCAGAGAAGGACACGTGGCTTTTTCGCCTAGTTATGTTCTCGGCAAACAAGCTTTACCGAATAGCGTACTCGGCAAATATGAAGTCATATTTTTTGTTTTATTTGTTTCTGCATCAGCGCTGAAACAAAAGACAAAATTTTGTCTGCAGACAGTACCACATCATAGCCAATGCACAAGAATCATAACAAGTTCAATATTCTTTATCAAATTAACTAAAGCATCATAACAAGTCTGAATTTGTTCATCAAACTAACTAAAGCATCATTACAAATCTCAAATAGTCACTAAAACCTCAATGTGACCCATTTGTCTTACATGGACCACACAAGCATCAAACTAATAAAGATCACAAGTAGGACAAAGAAATACTTCATCCACTCCACCCGGTCTGATTTCTCCCTACTTGGAGCAAATACATGGAGTAAGCATGCTCTGCCTCCTCTCTAGTATCATACCCTTTGTAGAAATTGTCTTTGTAATGATTGACTTGTTCATGGCATGCTTCCCATGAATCATAGACTCCTGGATGTCTACCTGAGTACACCACATACCACCTCATCTACAGAAGGGAGAATAACAAAATTTCAACACATAACAAAGCATTAGAAAAACACATGCATGAAGACATATATTAGCAATTTAAGGCTTCATGATTCATATACCAAAAGCATCAGAAGTTGTCATCCGAGTCCACATCATCATCTACATAAGTACACCATCTCTACATCGTCGTCAAGCTATCAAACACACTACTACTAGAATGGAGCTTTACTCTGAGGCATAGTCAGTGAAGCCAGTGATCGTGGAGTCGGAGGAGGTGGGCATATCCCCCACATTGTGTTGGAAATATGCCCTAGAGGCAATAATAAAATGATTATTATCATATTTCCTTATTCATGATAAAGGTTTATTATTCATGCTAGAATTGTATTGACCGGAAACTTAAATACATGTGTGGATACATAAACAAATACCGTGTCCCTAGAGAGCCTCTACTAGACTAGCTCGTTGATCAAAGATGGTTAAGGTTTCCTAACCATAGACATGAGTTGTCATTTGATAACGGGATCACATCATTAGGAGAATGATGTGATGGACAAGACCCAACCGTAAGCTTAGCACCAGATCGTTTAGTTTATTTGCTACAACTTTCTTCATGTCAAGTATCTGTTCCTTAGACCATGAGATCGTGCAACTCCCTGACACCGGAGGAATACTTAGTGTGTATCCAAACGTCACTTCGTAATTGGGTGATCATAAAGGTGCTCTACAGGTATCTCCAAAGGTGTTTGTTGGGTTGGCACGAATCGAGACTGGGATTTGTCACTCCGTATGACGGAGAGATATCTCTGGGCCCTCTCGGTAATACAACATCGTAAAGAGCTTGCAAGCAATGTGGCTAATGGGTTAGTCACGGGATCTTGTATTACGAAACGAGTAAAGAGACTTGCCGGTAACGAGATTGAACCAGGTATGGAGATACCGACGATCGAATCTCGGGCAAGTAACATATCGCCGGACAAAGGGAATTGCATACGGGATTAACCGAATCCTTGACATCGTGGTTCAACCGATAAAAGATCTTCGTAGAATATGTAGGAATCAATATGGGCATCCAGGTCCCGCTATTGGTTATTGACCGGAGAGGTGTCTCGGTCATGACTACATGATTCCTGAACCCGCAGGGTCGCACGCTTAACGTTCGTTGACGCTAAAGTAGTATTGGGATATTTGATGATTGGTAACCGAATGTTGTTTGGAGTCCCGGATGAGATCCCGGACGTCACGAGGAGTCTCGGAATGGTCGAGAGGTAAAGATTTATATATGGGAAGTCATATTTTGGGTTCCGAAAAAAGGTGCAGTTTTTTCGGTATTGTACCGGGAAGCTTCCAGAAGGTTCCGGAGGATTCCGGAGGGGTCCGGAAGTCCACAAGTGGGTACACCACGTCCCAAGGGCTGGCATGGGCTGAGGGGAGGCACCCTGGCCTTATTGGGCTAGGCGCACCAAGTCCTCAAAAGCCCATGTGGCTAGGGAAGGGAAAAAAAGGGGAGTCCTAGTAGGAATAGGATTGGACTTGGAGTCCAAGTCCTCCCCCCTTGGCTGCGCCCTAGGGCTTGGAGGGGCTGTTCCCCACGCCCCTCCACCTATATATATAGAGGAGGGGGCGCCCCAAACAACACACCAGCCCCTGGGCGCCCCTCTCTCTCCCGTTACACCATCGCCTCATCCCGACGACGCTTAGCGAAGCGCTGTCGGTACTCCACCACCACCATCACCACCACGCCGTCGTGCTGGTTGTGATCCCATCTACTTCTCCGCCTTCACTTGCTGGATCAAGGAGGAGGAGACGTCATCGAGCCGCACATGTGCTAAACTCGGAGGTGCCGTCCGTTCGGCACTAGATCGGTTGGATCGTGATCGGATCGCGAAGAGAACGACTACATCTACCGTGTTATATACGCTTCCGCTTTCGGTCTATGAGGGTACGTAGACACACTCTCCCCTCTCGTTGCTATGCTTCTCCTAGATAGATCTTGGGTGTTCGTAGGAATTTTTTTGATTTTCATGCTTCGTTCCCCATCAGTGGCATCATGAGCTAGGTATATGCGTAGATGTATATGCACGAGTAGAACACAAAAGTTGTGGGTGTTGATACTCAAATTGCTTACCTCTCTTGTCTTATTTGGATTCGGCGGTATTGTGGGATGAAGCGGCTCGGACCAACCTTACATGTCCTCGCACATGAGACCGGTTCCACCGACTAACATGCAACTTGTTTTGCATAAGGTGGCTAGCGGGTGTCTGTCTTTCCTACTTTAGTTGAATCTAATTTGACGAAGGCGGTCCTTATAGAAGGTTAAAAGGCAACTTGATTATCACCGTTGTGGCTTTGCGTAGGTAAGAACGTTTCTTGCTAGTTGCCCATAGCAGCCACGTAAAATTTGCAACAACAAAGTAGAGGACGTCTAACTTGTTTTTACAGGGCATGTTGTGATGTGGTATGGCCAAAACGTTGTTGGGGAACGTTGCATGGAAAACAAAAAAAATTCTATGCACACGCAAGATCTATCCATGAAGATGCATAGCTACGAGAGGGGGAGTGTGTCTACGTACCCTCGTAGACCGTAAGCGGAAGCGTTAGAACAACGCGGTTGATGTCGTCGAACAACTTCACGATCCAACCGACCGAGCACCGAACGTACGGCACCTCCGCGTTCAGCACACGTTCAGCTCGGTGACGTCCTCGACTTCTTGATCCAGCAAGATGGCGAGGTAGTGGATGAGTTCCGGCAGCACGACGGCGTGATGACGGTGATGGTGATGCTATCTCCGCAGGGCTTCGCCCAAGCACTGCAAAAATATGACCGAGGGACGGAACTGTGGAGGGGGGCGCCGCACACGGCTAAGACAATGTTGTGTTCTCCTTTGGGGCGCCCCCTCTCCTCTATTTATATATGTGTAGGGGCTTGGAGTAGAAGGAATAGTGCCACGTGAACAGTAACCGTGAATAGTACACACGTGGACTTGGACTCCAAAGTCCAATCCTATTCCTACTAGGACTCCCTTTTTCCTTCCCTAGCTGCGTGGGCTTTTGAGGACTTGGTGCGCCTGGCCCAATAAGGCCAGGGCGCCTCACCTTAGCCCATGCCAGCCCTTGGGACGTGGTGGACCCACTTGTGGACTTCCGGACCCCTCCGAAATCCTCCGGAACCTTCTGGAAGCTTCCCGGTACAATACCGAAAAAACTGCACCTTTTTCCGGAACCCAAAATATGACTTCCCATATATAAATCTTTACCTCTCGACCATTCCGAGACTCCTCGTGACGTCCGGGATCTCATCCGGGACTTCGAACAATATTCGGTTACCAATTCACATAACTCATATAACACTATATCGTCAACGAACGTTAAGCGTGCGGACCCTACGGGTTCGGGAATGATGTAGACATGACTGAGACGCCTCTCCGGTCAATAACCAATAGCGGAACCTGGATGCTCATATTGGTTCCTACATATTCCACAAAGATCTTATCGGTCGAACCGCAATGACAACATACGTAATTCCCTTTGTCCGTCGGTATGTTACTTGCCCGAGATTCGATCGTCGATATCTTCATACCTAGTTCAATCTCGTTACCGGCAAGTCTCTTTACTCGTTCCGTAATACATCATCCCGTAACTAACTCCTTAGTCACTTTGCTTTCAAGCTTCTTATGATGTGCATTACCGAGAGGGCCCAGAGATACCTCTCCGAAACACGGAGTGACAAATCCCAGTCTCGATCCATGCCAACTCAACGGACACCTTCGGAGATACCTGTAGAGCATCTTTATGATCACCCAGTTACGTTGTGACGTTTGATAGCACACAAGGTATTCCTCCGGTATCCGGGAGTTACATGATCTCATGGTCTGAGGAACATGTATTTGACATTCAAGAAAGCAGTAGCAATAAACAGAACGATTATATGCTAAGCTAACGGATGGGTCTTGTCCATCACATCATTCTCCTAATGATGTGATCCCGTTATCAAATGACAACTCATGTCTATGGTTAGGAAACCTTAACCATCTTTGATCAACGAGCTAGTCTAGTAGAGGCTCACTAGGGACACGGTATTTGTTTATGTATTCACACATGTATTTAAGTTTCCGGTCAATACAATTCTAGCATGAATAATAAACCTTTATCATGAACAAGGAAATATAAAATAATAACAACTTTATTATTGCCTCTAGGGCATATTTCCATCAGTCTCCCACTTGCACTAGAGTCAATAATCTAGATTACATAGTAATGAATCTTACACCCATGGAGTCTTGGTGCTGATCATGTTTTGCTCGTGGAAGAGGCTTAGTCAACGGGTCTGCCACATTCAGATCTGTGTGTACTTTGCAAATTTCTATGTCTCCATCCTTGACATATCCACGAATGGAGTTCAAGTGTCTCTTGATGTGTTTGGTCTTCTTGTGAAACCTGGGCTCCTTGGCTATGGCAATTGCTCCAGTGTTGTCAGAAAAGATTGTCATTGGACCCAATGCACTAGGTATTACACCTAGATCGGATATGAACTTCTTCATGTGCTGCTTCCGAAGCAGCTATGTATTCCGCTTCACACGTAGATCCCGCCACGACGCTCTGCTTGGAACTGCACCAACTGACAGCTCCACCATCTATCTATTATTATTATATATAAAAAGTGCTTAACGGGCTAACCAGAAAAAAGAGAAATAAGCTAGAAAATCCTACAAAAATTAGAAACATCCAACCATTCATTAAGCTGACTAGCTGATTACGACCAATGGATCTCGAAAATAGTCTATTTATATAAGAGTTCAAACAAATTACCCACCAATGCCCTTGATTAATTTTTATCATACCCGTTCGATTTATCTATCTGCAAAAAGGTTAGGTTAAGGTGTTTCTCCTGGTGTGCCCTTGGACGGCCGGCTGGCCTTCAGACCCGTGCTGCCGTGCATGCACACCATGGGCATTGTTTCATACTACTTGCTTAGTGCATGCATCTACATCCAAAGAAGCTTACGTATGAAATCCAAAGAGACTGGCGCTCATGCATGTATGGGCGAACATACGTGGACGGACTTGACGGCGAGTGCAGGAGGACGAGATTGGCGTGCGACGACCTGCGAGCATACGAGAACTCTATCCGCTGAGAGGGATCGAAGCAAGGGAACGGAGGTCTGACCACCAGAGTTCCATCGCTGCATGGCAGGCCGTCTAGATCCAATGCCCTCGTACGTGCGTGGTGCAGGGCTGATGCCCTTGGACGGCCGGCCCGCCCATGCATGTATGGGCTTGCGTACGTGGACGGACTTGGCGGCGAGCGCAGGAGGACGAGCTTGGCGTACGACGAGCTATGATCGTGCGAGGACTCTGTCCGCTGACATCGATCGAAGCAATGGAACGGAGGTTTTACCACAATAGTTCAATCGCTGCATGGCAGGTCGGCCACATACACGTACGTGGTGCATGGCTTGCCAGCCGCTTGTGTGATCAAGTGCACGGATACTTGATCAACCGGAACGACCAGAACGATGACAGTTATGGTCTACACGGATACAAGATCAATTGTAAACTTGTCTCATGACCGCAGCTCAGGGCTAGGTACAGGCACGTACGTGAGGTATTATTTTCTATTGCTTCATCTATGCATGCATGTACAATACAACATATATTCTCTAATTTTTTATTAGCATCAACTCTGTAAAATAGGAGGTGTGCGTCCTCATTCTGTTTTGTTGAGCAAAAATTATAAAAGAACAACACACTAATGTAGCATCAGGATTATTAGGCTAATTAACAGGTAGGTATCTCAGTTAGTTAATAGTTTACCACATTTTTCTTGATTACAATTTCCCCCTTTTCCATCAGTTTTTTGTACACATTTCACACCCTCCTTCGGATATCTCAGTATCCATGGTGATATTTTTACATGGCAAGTCCAAGTCACAAATTAGACTACAATACCACAAATTTTTCACTTACAATTACAAAATAATGACCCCCCTCCTATTTTCACTTCTAAACTTTGTTCGGAGAGTGTATCCAAGATCATCCTATTTGCTCATGTGAATTCTATGTTACTTTGGGACAATGCAACGGCCGTTGCGTCTCAGACTGGCGAGACTTTTAGTAGATCTAATTAAGGTGGGTTTAAGTAAGGTATTTATACACCTCCCCTTGAATAGGTAACACGATCGACTCTCTAGCTATACCACGCTATATTATGTGCATGGTGATATTGTGGTCTATTATACCGAAAAAAAAACTACGCCCACTAAGTCTTCTTAATCTAATATTTTTCTCTAAGCACCCTAATCATGCTCAATAGATCTTTACAAGTAATATATCTAACATATTTCTCTAAGTATCTTAAGTCATTTGTTCTTTTGAGTCGACCACTGCATTGTACAATACAAACACATGTTAACTATATCTCTCAAATTGGCTCTTTGAACCCCCAAAATCGTACCATAGCTCATTATGCCATATGAGAGGTCTTTCGTCCGATCCTCCTAAAATTCACGTACATGCATTGCACATTCACGTACATAGATTGGTAACTTTTTTGTATCTGGGTCGATTTACTGTGTGCGTAATGACATGGAATGCTATAAAAAAAATTCTACGTATATATGTGTCATGAAGTTGTCTTAAGCCCATGATTTATATATGTTATCCAGATTTAATGATAACAATTTCATAATTTTAATTATGTATTGGGGAACAAGTACGTCGTAGGCATTGGCCACGATGGAAGATGAGAGTGATTTCAGGGTTGCCGTGGCGGGATAGCTTGGGGAGAAATATTTAGGGCCAGGGAAAAACTAGAAGGTGTAGATTAGTACATGAGACCCATGTGTATAATTATTTTTGCTTCCAACTTTTCTCATTCATTTTTTTATCTTTCACAGTAACAATATGATTTTGAAGAGCTCTAGGCTCTTTTTTTAACATGCTTAAATTTCATGTGTCTTCTGGTACGTTGTGTACTGCCATTTTTTTTCAATAGGTCTCTATCGGCGTTTATGGGAAGCATACAACAGTATGAGAAAACAAGAGAAATGGCAAAATTCTGGGAGACAACGGAATAAATTTTTTGAGACATAGTATTTCAACTAACACCATATTTATACCCCCAAATAATATGAGGCTTCGCCTCGATTGGCATGAAAGAACTCAGGTTTAGCGTGAGCCCAACAATCTGATGGTAATCCAACTTTTTTATGACAACTAGATTGCTTGAGGGACAACCAAGGTAGCATAATTTGCAGAGATTAATATTTTCATTTTGTCCAATTTCTGGCATTTAATTGTTGAACCTAACCTATTGGTTTGTAACACAGAGTTTAGTTGAAGGGATTTGTGCTCACCATAATGATTAGTTAGGTCTAGCTGTTTGTGCGGAATATGGTACTTATCGGTAGTAGTGGCGTAATCTGATGTTAATACTTAATACAATATGGTCAAGAGCTGGTCAAGTCTGGAGCTGATCTACTGAAGTAAGCTGACCATCTTTATGTGCATGTATGTTCATGATTTCAGTTTGGAATATAATATAGCGGTTGATATTCCAAGTATATTTTTTCTTGGTGGCTTCAGCAATGGATTCGAAAGTCTACTCTATTTCTGCAAGAATAGAAAAAGAGAACTAAAGATCACAGGTGGTATAATATTTCAGTGTTGTGGTAATTATAGCACCACTAGCATTTGCTCTAACATGTCATGCACAAATTTACAAAGGACGGGAATATACTAACATATATGAAGAATCAATTCAAAATATAAATACATCACAGAAAAGAAAACAGGCTGCCATTAAAGCATCCATTAAACTGCGATCAAAAACCTGAAATTAAGGGTAATTAGTAGAGGTCGGTGTAGGAGATATGCCCTAGAGGCAATAATAAATGTTATTGATTATCTCCCTGTTCATAATTAGGTTTATGTTCCATGCTATAACTGCTTTGGTTCTCGAGTCTGCAATAACCACGAGGCTCGGAGGAAGACTCATATGCACGTGTGGCATAATAAACGGTAAAATGTATTCCTAGTCAAGCCTCTATGACTGGCTCAAGTATTGCATGATGATCCTGTTTTCCTGATCATGGGCATGGCTATGCCGGCAATTTTTGAGGGCATAATTGTTGGTAGAACACTTGTGTTGAATCGACCCGAATTGATGTTATGCTATGAGATACATTCGTCATTAGTTAATGGTTAATAACACAGAGATGGTTAATGTTTGCATGATTCCTTAGACCATGAGAGTATCGAGTTTCTTCATGCTTGCTTCATGAACTTTGGGGTTTGTTAAACGTCATCCGTAAATGGGTGGCTATTACGGCGGCTTACGGGTTCATGGAAAAGTATGTCAAGTAACTTGATAGCTCAAGATTGGGATTTGCTCCTCCGACGATGGAGAGATATCTCTGGGCCCTCTCGGTGTTACGGTATCCATCATCGTCTGGCCAGACACTTTGTGATTTGATCACGGGGATGCCGGAACACGGGAACGAGAAAAGAGAACAATACCGGTAACGAGGTAACTGGCATAGTGGACAAGTTGTTGATCCATGGGGATGCCTACATGTCTCACCTCGGGTATTTGTAACATATCGCGAAGCAACAGGAATAGCACACGGCAACTGGAGGTTCACTCGAATATTCATTCGTGTGGGTATAGGGGTCAATATGGGTGTCCACGGCTCCGATGTTGATCATTGATCGGAAAGTGTTCCGGGTCATGTCTATACTTCACCGAACCTATAGGGTCACACGCTTAAGGGTCATCTATCTGCTGAATACTAGACGGGGAGTCTGAGAGAAATTCACCGAAAAAGTTTCGGACGAAACGGAAACGTTCCGGAGAGGATATCGGAATAGTTCCGGTGAAACTGAAAAGTTGTTTCAGGGTATTCCATAAAGTCAAATTGGTTTCGGCACATGCCTGGAAATTATTGGAAGGTACCAGAATTGTTCCGGTAACTTCTGAGATTTTTTAGAGACAAAAACCGGAAATGTTCCGGACTGCCGGAACCGCTTTAGTTGCTTTTCACAGATGAAAATCACTAAACCGAAAAGTTGTTTCGGAGTACACCATAAAGTCAAATTGGTTTCGGCACATGCCTGATAATTCTTGGAGGGTGCCAGAATCATTCTGGAAACTTTCTGGAATTTTCCGGAATGAAAACCGGAAATGTTCCGGAGCTGCCGAAACCGCTTCAGATGCTTTTCGCAGATGAAAATCACTAAACCGGAATTGTTCCGGCTCGCGTTGAAAATTATTTTGGTGGGTACTGGAAATGTTCTAAGCCCACATGAATATTTTCAGTTCGATCAGACGCTGAAAAATGTCGTCGTGAATAGTGAAATCAGATTTATGGATATGGTTGGAAGTTGGCTTTCCACAAATATCTTCCCAAGATATTTTGGGATGACATGGCATTTTGGATATGCCCATCCTACCCCTTGTTTTTCCTATAAATAGAGGGGAGGAGGCAGCCCCATATGCTTCATCCTTGCTCTCACATACACATGCCATGACATTTCTGGCTTCTCTCTCCCTCCCAGCGAAATAGTTTCGTAGAGCCGAAAGGCTGTCTGGGTTCCGGTGGGAACTAGTTCTGGACGGCGAAGCCCTGCCGGATAGATGACACCGTATGTGTGCAACTCTGTAGAGAGATCGTAGTTTCGGTCTTAGTTCGAGAGTGCCTCCCGAAGGGCTGTCCGTGTGACCGTCCGAGTTTTGGAGGTCCTCCCGAAGGGCTGTCCGAGTGACAGTCCGAGTTTCGGAGGTCCTCCCGAAGGGCTGTCCGCGACACCGTCCGGGGGACTGTGCGACCGCCTCCCGGAGGGCTGTCCGCGGGGCAGATGAGGGTATACATCCTCGCGGTTGGGAGGTTGTAAAATCCTAGCTGCGGGGATCTGCACCGCCGTTCGTCATCGACTCTACTTCCGCTGCGCTACGAGTCGGTAACGAAAAAGATCAAACCTTGTATGCAGTCTCCATAGTGATCCTGGGCTGGTACGTAGGTCGGAAATTTTTTGTTTTCTGCTGCGTTACCCTACAGTCAGTTAGGTTAATTATGAAATGGGTTTGAAATTAAACTAAGAGAGTTTCCTATCATGTTAACTGAGTTGTGAGCGGTACATTGGAGATTCATGCACAGTTCAGATCAAAAGTATATCACAGTCCGTTTATACTTTTGAAAGTAGTATGTGAAATACAGATGATGCAAAATGTAGATTGTCCCAGTATAGGTTGGACATGGTAGTTAAATTAATATGGTGCTATTTCGTTATTTGCCTAAAATAATATGAACATAATACTTGTATTCCTACCGACTAATGAAGGTGGTATGCCAATCTTGTCACTTCAAATTTAGAGCTATAGACAGTGATATTACCATCAGCATCCGTCTTCCTCTTAAAAATCC
Organism: Elymus sibiricus; assembly: GCA_039707655.1. Taxonomy (NCBI): domain Eukaryota; kingdom Viridiplantae; phylum Streptophyta; class Magnoliopsida; order Poales; family Poaceae; genus Elymus; species Elymus sibiricus. The sequence goes on along the minus strand of CM077676.1, from coordinate 190,276,340 downwards.
ATTTATTCTCAATGGCTTGCCGATCATCGGGCAAGTCCACCAAAGTCCACACTTTGTTCTCATACATGGATCCTATCTCAGATTTCATGGCCTCAAGCCATTTGTCGGAATCCGGGCTTATCATAGCTTCTTCATAGTTCGTAGGTTCGCTGTTGTCTAACAACATAACTTCCAGAACAGGATTACCGTACCACTCTGGTGCGGAATGTACTCTGGTCGACCTACGAAGTTCAGTAGTAACTTGATCTGAAGTTTCATGATCTTTATCATTATCTTCCTCTCTTATTGGTGTAGGCATCACGGGAACGGTTTTCTCTGATGTGCTACTTTCCAATTCGAGAGAAGGTACAATTACCTCATCAAGTTCTACTTTCCTCCCACTCACTTCTTTCGAGAGAAACTCCTTCTCTAGAAAGGACCCATTCTTGGCAACAAAGACCTTGCCTTCGGATCTGTGGTAGAAGGTGTACCCAATTGTTTCTTTAGGGTATCCTATGAAGACGCACTTCTCCGCTTTGGGTTCGAGCTTATCAGGTTGAAGCTTTTTCACATAAGCATCGCATCCCCAAACTTTAAGAAACGACAGCTTAGGTTTCTTGCCAAACCATAGTTCATATGGTGTCGCCTCAACGGATTTAGACGGTGCCCTATTTAACGTGAATGCAGCTATCTCTAATGCATAACCCCAAAACGATAGTGGCAAATCGGTAAGAGACATCATAGAATGCACCATATCCAATAAAGTACGGTTACGACGTTCGGACACACCATTACGCTGTGGTGTTCCAGGTGGCGTGAGTTGTGAAACAATTCCACATTTTCTTAAATGAAGGCCAAACTCGTAACTCAAATATTCGCCTCCGCGATCAGATCGTAGAAACTTTATTTTCTTGTTACGATGATTCTCTACTTCACTCTGAAATTCTTTGAACTTTTCAAATGTTTCAGACTTGTGTTTCATCAAGTAGATATACCCATATCTACTCAAATCATTTGTGAAGGTTAGAAAATAACGATACCCGCCGCGTGCTTCAACATTCATCGGACCGCATACATCGGTATGCATTATTTCCAACAAATCAGTAGCTCGCTCCATTGTTCCGGAGAACGGAGTTTTAGTCATCTTGCCCATGAGGCATGGTTCGCAAGTATCAAATGATTCATAATCAAGAGATTCCAAAAGTCCATCCGCATGGAGTTTCTTCATGCGCTTTACACCAATATGACCTAAACGGCAGTGCCACAAGTATGTTGCACTATCATTATCAACTTTGCATCTTTTGGCATCAATATTATGAATATGTGTATCACTACGATCGAGATTCAACAGGAATAGACCATTCACAAAAGGTGCATGACCATAAAAGATGTTACTCATATAAATAGAACAACCATTATTCTCTGACTTAAATGAATAACCGTCTCGCAATAAACAAGATCCAGATATAATGTTCATGCTCAACGCTGGCACCAAATAACAATTATTGAGGTCTAAAACTAATCTCGAAGGTAGATGTAGAGGTAGCGTGCCGACGGCGATCACATCAACCTTGGAACCATTCCCGACGCGCATCGTCACCTCGTCTTCGCTTATTCCGTAGCTCCTGTTTCGAGTTACAAATATGAGCAACCAAACCAGTATCAAATACCCAGGCGCTACTGCGAGCATTAGTGAGGAACACATCAATAACATGTATATCAAATATACCTTTGCTCACTTTGCCATCCTTCTTATCCGCCAAATACTTGGGGCAGTTCCGCTTCCAGTGACCAGTCCCTTTGCAGTAGAAGCACTCTGTTTCAGGCCTGGGTCCAGCTTTGGGTTTCTTCGTGGGAGCGGCAACTTGCTTGCCGTTCTTCTTGAAGTTCCCCTTCTTTCCCTTGCCCTTTTTCTTGAAACTAGTGGTTTTGTTAACCATCAACACTTGATGCTCCTTCTTGATTTCTACCTCCGCTGATTTCAGCATCGCGAAGAGCTCGGGAATTGTCTTCTCCATCCCTTGCATATTATAGTTCATCACGAAGCCTTTATAGCTTGGTGGCAGTGACTGAAGAACTCTGTCAATAAGACTCTCAACCGGAAGATCAATTCCCAGCTGAGTCAAGTGGTTGTGGTACCCAGACATTCTGAGTATGTGTTCACTGACAGAACTGTTCTCCTCCATCTTACAGCTAAAGAACTTGTTGGAGACTTCATATCTCTCAACCCGGGCATTAGCTTGAAATATCAATTTCAGCTCTTGGAACATCTCATATGCTCCGTGGCGTTCAAAACGCTTTTGCAGTCCCGGTTCTAAGCCGTAGAGCATGGCACACTGAACTATCGAGTAGTCATCAGATCGAGCCTGCCAGGAGTTCACAACGTCTGCAGCAGCTCCTGCAGCAGGTCCATCACCTAGCGGTGCATCAAGGACATAATTCTTCTGTGCAACAATGAGGATAATCCTCAAGTTACGGACCCAGTCCGTGTAGTTGCTACCATCATCTTTCAACTTAGCTTTCTCTAGGAACGCATTAAAATTCAACGGAACAGTAGCACGGGCCATTTATCTACAACATAGATATGCAAAGAAACTATCAAGACTAAGTTCATGATAAATTAAGTTCAATTAATCAAATTACTAATGAACTCCCACTTAAATTAACACCCCTTAAGTTAACTAAGTGATACATGATCCAAATCAACTAGCCCATGTCCGATCATCACGTGAGATGGGACAATCATCAATGGTGAACATCTCCATGTTGATCATATCTACTATATTACTCATGTTCGACCTTTCGGTCTCCAGTGTTCTGAGACCATGTCTGTACATGTTAGGCTCGTCAAGTTTAACCCAAGTATTCTGCTTGTGTAAAACTGGCTTACACCCGTTGTATGTGAACGTAGAATCTATCACACCCGATCATCACGAGGTGCTTCGAAACGACGAACTTTAGCAACGGTGCATACTCGGGGAGAACACTTTTATCTTGAAATTTAGTGAAGGGATCATCTTATAATACTACCGCCGTTCTAAGCAAAATAAGATGCATAAAGGATAAACATCACATGCAATCAAAATATGTGACATGATATGGCCATCATCTTGTGCTTTTGATCCCCATCTCCAAAGCATCGTCATGATCTCCATCGTCACCGGCTCGACACCTTGATCTCCATCGTTGCGTCGTGGTCGTCTCGCCAACTATTGCTTCTACAACTATTGCTAACGCATAGCGATAAAGTAAAGCAATTACATGGTGCTTGCATTTCATACAATAAAGAGACAACCATAAGGCTCCTGCCGGTTGCCGATAAATTACAAAACATGATCATCTCATACAATAACGTATATCACATCATGTCTTGACCATATCACATCACAGCATACCCTGCAAAAACAAGTTAGACGTCCTCTACTTTGTTGTTGCAAGTTTTACGTGGCTGCTACGGGCTTCTAGCAAGAACTGTTCTTACCTACGGCACAAAACCACAATAGTGATTTATCAAGTTTGCTGTTTTAACCTTCAACAAGGACCGGCCGCAGTCAAATTCGATTCAACTAAAGTAGGAGAAACAGACACCCGCCAGCCACCTTTATGCAAAACAAGTTGCATGTCTGTCGGTGGAACCGGTCTCATGTACGTGGACATGTAAGGTTGGTCCGGGCCGCTTCATCTTACAATACCGCCGAATCAAAATAAGACGCTGGTGGTAAGCAGTATGACGATCAACGCCCACAACTCTTTGTGTTCTACTCGTGCATATCATCTACGCATAGACCTGGCTCATGATGCCACTGTTGGGGAACGTTGCATGGAAAACAAAAAAAATTCTACGCACACGCAAGATCTATCCATGGAGATGCATAGCTACGAGAGGGGGAGTGTGTCTACGTACCCTCGTAGACCGTAAGCGGAAGCGTTAGAACAACGCGGTTGATGTCGTCGAACAACTTCTCGATCCAACCGACCGAGCACCGAACGTACGACACCTCCGCGTTCAACACACGTTCAGCTCGGTGACGTCCTCGACTTCTTGATCTAGCAAGACGGCGAGGTAGTGGATGAGTTCCGACAGCACGACGGCGTGATGATGGTGATGGTGATGCTATCTCCGCAGGGCTTCGCCCAAGCACTGCGAAAATATGACCGAGGGACGGAACTGTGGAGGGGGGCGCCGCACACGGCTAAGACAATGTTGTGTTCTCCTTTGGGGCGCCCCCTCTCCTCTATTTATATATGTGTAGGGGCTTGGAGTAGAAGGAATAGTGCCACGTGAACAGTAACCATGAATAGTACACACGTGGACTTGGACTCCAAAGTCCAATCCTATTCCTACTAGGACTCTCCCTTTTTCCTTCCCTAGCTGCGTGGGCTTTTGAGGACTTGGTGCGCCTGGCCCAATAAGGCCAGGGCGCCTCCCCTTAGCCCATGCCAGCCCTTGGGACGTGGTGGACCCACTTGTGGACTTCCGGACCCCTCCGGAATCCTCCGGAACCTTCTGGAAGCTTCCCGGTACAATACCGAAAAAACTGCACCTTTTTCTGGAACCCAAAATATGACTTCCCATATATAAATCTTTACCTCTCGACCATTCCGAGACTTCTCGTGACGTCCGGGATCTCATCCGGGACTCCGAACAATATTCGGTTACCAATTCACATAACTCATATAACACTATATCGTCAACCAACGTTAAGCGTGCGGACCCTACGGGTTCGGGAATGATGTAGACATGACTGAGACGCCTCTCCGGTCAATAACCAATAGCGGAACCTGGATGCTCATATTGGTTCCTACATATTCCACGAAGATCTTATCAGTCGAACCGCAATGACAACATACTTAATTCCCTTTGTCCGTCGGTATGTTACTTTCCCGAGATTCGATCGTCGGTATCTTCATACCTAGTTCAATCTCGTTACCGGCAAGTCTCTTTACTCATTCTGTAATACATCATCCCGTAACTAACTCCTTAGTCACTTTGCTTGCAAGCTTCTTATGATGTGCATTACCGAGAGGGCCCAGAGATACCTCTCCGAAACACGGAGTTACAAATCCCAGTCTAGATCCATGCCAACTCAACGGACACCTTCGGAGATACCTGTAGAGCATCTTTATGATCACCCAGTTATGTTGTGACATTTGATAGCACACAAGGTATTCCTCCGGTATCCGGGAGTTGCATGATCTCATGGTCTGAGGAACATGTATTTGACATTCAAGAAAGCAGTAGCAATAAACAGAACGATCATATGCTAAGCTAACGGATGGGTCTTGTCCATCACATCATTCTCCTAATGTCTATGGTTAGGAAACCTTAACCATCTTTGATCAACGAGCTAGTCTAGTAGAGGCTCACTAGGGACACGGTATTTGTTTATGTATTCACACATGTATTTAAGTTTCCGGTCAATACAATTCTAGCATGAATAATAAACCTTTATCATGAACAAGGAAATATAAAATAATAACAACTTTGTTATTGCCTCTAGGGCATATTTCCATCAAACGTGATGTGATATATGTTGATGTATGAGATGATCATGTTTTGTAATAGGTTCATGACTTGCATGTCGATGAGTACGGCAACCGGAAGGAGCCATAGGGTTGTCTTTAATTTATTGTGTGACCCGCGAGTCAACTGTTAAACGCCATATAATTGCTTTTCTTTATCGCTATGCGTTAGCGATAGTTGTACAAGCAATAGTTGGTAAGACGACCACGTGATGACACGATGATGGAGATCATGATGATGGAGATCATGGTGTCATGCCGGTGACGATGGAGATCATGCCGGTGCTTTGGAGATGGAGATCAAAGGCACGAGATGATAATGGCCATATCATGTCACATATTGATTGCATGTGATGTTTATTATTTTTATGCATCTTATTTTTCTTAGGACGACGGTAGCATTATAAGATGATCCCTTCACTTAATTTCAAGAAATTGTGTTCTCCCTAAGTATGCACCGTTGCGAAAGTTCGTCGTTTCGAAGCACCTCGTGATGATCGAGTGTGATAGACTCTACGTTCTCATACAACGGGTGTAAGCCAGTTTTACACATGCAGAATACTTGGGTTAAACTTGACGAGCCTAGCATGTACAGACATGGCCTCGGAACACGGGAGACCGAAAGGTCGAACATGAGTCATATAGTAGATATGATCAACATGAAGATGTTCACCATTGATGACTACTCCATCTCACATGATGATCGGACATGGGTTAGTTGATTTGGATCATGTGTCACTTAGACAACTTGAGGGATGTTGTTTTAAGTGGGAGTTCATTAGTAATTTGATTAACTGAACTAAATTATCATGAACTTAGTATTAATTGTCTTTGCAAAATTTGTGTTGTAGATCAACAGCTCGCGCTGTAGCTCCCTGTTTTTAATACGTTCCTAGAGAAAGACTAAGTTGAAAGATATTGTAAGCAATTATGCGGACTAGGTCCGTAGTGTGATGCCCCGAGACCGATGCTCCAAATGCCTCCCGCTATTTTCGTTATCGCCGTGTTAATTATTTGTTTGTTTGTTGCATTGCATCAATTCATCATGCCATCATGTCACTAAATTTTTGCAACTCAAATTAATAAATGGCATAGATCTTTTGATCTATTTAAATTGAGGGAATTCACATGGTGATTTCTCTATATAACATATCCTCCTAATATTATTAGGGAGCTATAATAAAATATACCATTAATTTGGAATTGCCCACAACACACTTGCAATAAATCCCGTGTCTTTTCTACTTCTAGTTTGACCTCCAAACCTTGTCTATAATTGTTTCTCCATTTATCCAAGCCCCACCAAAAATCTGAACATTTTGGACCTTCCTAACATCCACTTCCTATTTAAACCCATTTGAATTGAATTCAAATGAGTTTGAATCTAAACCTTACAATCATGCCCATTTCTTTTTTCTCGGAGCAAGCACATTTTTTTTGTGAGCCCATGAAAATAAGCTCCATGCCCAAATTCCTTCCCTATCCTTTTCTTTTCTCTCCTTTGGTTTCTTTCTATTTCCTGTAAATGAAAGGATAAGAAGGAGAGGGAGAAGGCCAGTAGGCCAGCCGCAGCCACGCCAGCCCACAAGGCCCAGCCCGGCCTCCTCTTAACCCTAGACCCGATCCCCTCTCTTCTCTCGATCTCTCCCTCCACTCTCTCCCTCACGCGCCGGCACACACCCACGCATCGAGCCAGGGAGAGGAGCTCCCCGCTCCCGATTCCCTGCTCCGCCCCGCTCCCTGCCCGACCTCTTCGCCTCCCGCAGCCGCGAGCACGCCCGCGCCTCCACACCTCGGGCCCGAGGCCACAGCCAGCCGCAGCTCTTCTAGCCTCCTCGCGCCCCCGCCGTCTTGTGCCGCTGCGGCCGCAGCCCGCGCGCGCCCGAGCGAGCCTCCTCCGGTCGTCTCATCCCCGTCGTCCGCCGGCCTCCCCTGGCCGCCGACCGCGCCGCCGCCCAAGCTCTACTCCGGCCGCCTCCTTCTCCGCTTTTGCATCGAGCCGGAGCACGTGTCACGCCTGGTCTTCCTTGTCCCCTCGTGCAGGTCCTCCCCGAGCCATCGCCGGACCTCCGCCTCGCCCTGTTCGTCTGCTGCCGCCGCTAGCTGTCATCTCCAGCGCCGTCAGCCGCCTCTGCTGCTCGCCCGCTCACCTCCCTGCCTCGCTCGTGGGTTGGATCCAGCGCCCCAGCGCCAAGACCACCTCAAGTTCGCCTACACGGAGCAACAAGTACCTCTACGCACAGATACGCCGAGGCCGTCCCGGATATCGCAAGTACCTCGACGACACCGGACATCTACGAACCATGTACGACTACAACGTGAACGAGAGCACGATTACCCCGAAGACCGCGGATTCGCCAAGTACCTTACCGGCAAGACCCACCAAGTAGCCCGTGGACGAATGCATGTGTTGTATGAGATGCTTGTGTTTGCACCATGACCGAATTGTTTCTTGCACGTTCCTTGTTGCCATGCCATCGACCCGTGGGACACCCGGTAACCGGGATCACTCCCCGTTGCTTTTGCACATTCCGCACGTCCTATGTTTCTTTTGCACCGTTCCTCCACGAGTTGCCGGATTATCGGAATGTTGCCGTGGCATCATTTCCGTTTTTCGCCGCCGTGGCACCCCTTTCTTTCCGCCATGGCGTCAAATGCTTCATATCATAATATGCCACCATTTTCATAAAATTGCATTCAATTTGAATATGTCATCCGCATCATGATATAACATTTAAAATGTTTCAAATTGTTGTTTGCATTAATTTTGCTAAATGACATGTTAAAATGGTTTATTTCATATCTAAATAACCGTAGCTCCGAATTAAATGAACTTTATATGTAAAGGGTGTAGAAATGTGTAGATTAACATGGTGCACTTTCTTTTCCTGTTTAACAACTTTAAAATTATGTTTTAGGCAGAACAGTACCAAATTCGAAATTCACATATGGGGATTTTCCGGAATTGCTATGTGTTGTTTCCGGCCTCATTTAAATTGCCTAGATAGGTAGTTTAATTATGCTTCACCTCTTGCCATGTTTAACAACATTTAATCTTGTTGAGTACATAATCGGGAGTGAATTAAATAATTGTTGTGGAGTTTCGTCTTGAGGTTCACTTAATGTGTAGTATTGTTTGTTGCACTCTTACCATGCCATGCATCTTTAAACTTGACATGCATCATACTTGGTTGTGCATTATGCCATGATTATGTTTGTGTGTTTACCATGTTGTTTGCTTCTTTCCGGTTGTGCTTCTTCTCGATAGTTCCGGTTTCGTTGCGATTGTGAGGATTCGTTCGACTACGCGTGTTCGTCTTCTTCATGGACTTGATCTTCTTCCGAGCGGGATTTCAGGCAAGATGACCATTACCTTGGATATCATTACTATCTTTGCTTGCTAGTTGTCTCGATGCTATCGCTATGTCTCGCTACCTACCACTTGTTTGTCAGCCTCCCAAATTGCCATGATACAGCCTCTAACCTTCCACCATCCCAGCAAACCGTTGTTTGGCTATGTTACCACTTTGCTCAGCCCCTCTTATAGCGTTGCTAGTTGCAGGTGCAGTTTCAGGTTGTTCCATGTTGGGACATGGATATCATGGGATATCACAATATCTCTTATTTAATTAATGCATCTATATACTTGGTAATGGGTGGAAGGCTCGGCCTTTTGCCTAGTGTTTTGTTCTACTCAAGCCGCCCTAGTTTCCGTAATGCTGGTGTTATGATCCATGTTTAGCGTTCCTAACATGCTCAGGGGAATGGGACCCTCTTGACAGTTCGCTGAATAACCGCTTCCAGCAAAGCCCAACATTGGTTTTAACATTTGCCCAACATAATAATACTGAAATTATTTAATTAATGCATAGGGGCTGATCACCTCGAGGATTCTTAATTCAACATAATACAGGTGGGCCAGTGCCGATGGTGTTGGTCCGAATCGGGTAGACTGCGGGGCCACCACGGGGAAACTCGAGGTTTTGGTACCTGTAGGATGTCCCATCCGGTCGTGGCCTGGGACGAGATACGCGCGGCTACTATCAGGGTGTCGGCACGCCGGGAGGTCTTGCTAGAATTGTGTTACCATTGTCGAAATGTCTTGTGCACCGGGATTCCGAGGATACTTTGGGCTATCTCGAGGTTGAGGTATTTCCACCGCAGCTTGTGTAGGCTTATGATGGGCCAGGTTGGAACACCCCTGCAGGGTTAAATCTTATGCGAAGCCGTGCCCGCGGTTATGTGGCACTTGGATATTTATAACCTCCGGTTGTAGAGAACTTGACACTAAATCCTAATTAAAATACACCAACCGTGTGCGTAACCGTGACCGTCTCTTTTCGAGGAAGTTCGAGAAGAGAACACGGTGGGGTTATGTTTGACTCGTAAGTAGGTGTTCAGGATCACTTAATGATCATTTGTAGTTTGCGACCGTTTTGCGTAGATGCTCTCCTTATTCTTGTACTCGTAAGTTAGCCACCATATAATGCTTAGTGCTTGCTGCAACCTCACCACCTTACCCTTCCATACCCATTTAAGCTTTGATAGTCTTGCTACCCATGGTTATGGGATTGCTGAGTCCTCGTGGCTCACAGATTACTACAACAACAGTTGCAGGTACAGGTGATGCGATGTCTTGACGTGAGAGCGATGCTTGTTTGCTTTTGGAGTTCTTCTTCTGCTTCTTCTTCTTCGTCGATCTCGGGATAGGTTCCTGGTCGGCAGCCTGGGCTAGCAGGGTGGATGTCGTTCTTCTTTTCGTTTGATTTCATCCGTAGTCGGATGCCGCCCTTCTGTATGATGTTTGTTATGTATTGATGTATTCATGTGATGATTGTATGTATTTGTTTGTATCCCCATCTATTATGTATGTGGTACGATGTAATGATATCCACCTTGCAAGCGTCTCCAATATGCGTTTTCTACTCTTGGTGGGGCCTTCGAGTTCCTCGAGAATAGGATCGCATATTGGGCGTGACAAGTTGGTATCAGAGCCTCGACCGACCATAGGAGCCCCCTTGATTGATCGAACCGTTGGCGAGTCTAGAAGAAAAACTATTTTGAGTCTAGTTATATATCGGAGAGTAGGAATTCTTTTTACTCCTTATCCCCTTCGTCGCTCTGGTGAGGAATTGTGACGTAGGTGTTTTGATTCTACTATCTCTTCTCACTCAAATTTTTTTTAGGATCACGCGGGTATTGTTGGAATGGTTGCGATATCGGTGTGACGTGACTCTGTTCTTGGTGCCTCCTGACCGTATGGATTGGACCCGGGGAGTTGAGCTCCAAGGGGTTCTTGTCACATTCGCTATCGTTTCAGTTCCTAAATACCAGAGGATGCCGACATCGAAACGCTTCTATACTTTTTGTGGTGGCAAATAGTGCCGTGACTTTTCCCCAGTACTGGTGGAGATAGCGCGGATGATCCACTATGACTAGTATCGCTGTGCTTTCGAAGGTCTGGGGTAGACGGATTTGCGAAGTTTCTTGGTCGTGTGTGAAGGTTGCGGATTGGTTGCAGCTGATTAGGATATTATTGTTGTTGTGTGCTGAGTAGGTTCCCATATCCGCAACCTGATCTTATAACCAAGAAGTTTCGGGAGTTCTTAGGTGGGAATTCAAGTATTACCTAGAATATCTTTTCCAACAGACACATGATACGATATGGGGTCTATCATATGTTTGTTCCGGCTTATTCTACAAGCCAAATCCTTGTGTTGTTTTTTGTTGTGGTATTCGAGTTGCTTCGAAGTCAAGTGTGGATTCTAAATCTTTCCTAAGCGGTGTTCCCATATTTTGATGTGGAGGCCAATCCTTTTGATCGTTGAGATTGTCATGACAATTCTTTTCACCCGATGTGCTTTTCTTCAAGTTAATCCAATCCTTTCAACATTTGCAAGATCAATTCTTAGTTTTCTCAACGGAGTTCATTTCATCCATCCGAAGTTGTCTTTCTTTTTCCCACCCTCCCACCCTTTTTTCTTCGCGGAGTCAAAATTCTCAAATCAAGTATCCATTTCATTCATGAGAAGTCTCTTCATTCATTTTTTTTCTGCAATGTTCTTATCCGGTGATTTCTCGTGAAGATACTCAGGAGCTACAAGTTCATCATTCTTCGTTCTCGTTTTCTTCTCCGGTGGTCTAAATTCAAGCTCTCGTTGTTGATCACATCCCTTTCTTTGATTTAAATATTTTCCCATGTTGGAAATTCTTACCCAAGCCTATCTTGTTCATTCACCTCTCTCTATTCTTTTCCGGTGCGAAGAAATTATCTCAGAAGATTCATCTTTCCATTCAAGATCCGTTCGACATATTTCGAGGTTGTTATTTCACATAAGTCATTTAATTCAATCGGTGCAATTCCTATTTCAAGCAATCATTCCAACGGTGTTTCTTTTGAGTGGGCCCTAACCCACAGGTTTCTCCCAGGATCTTACCAGGCTCTTCTAATTTTTCTGGAGTTATTCTCAAATTCTTTCAAAGTCTGACGTAAGAATGAATTCTCATCGGCCAATTGCCTCTCCAAGATCGCTTTCAAATTCTTTTCATCTTTGGCTCAACCTTTCTATTTTTCATTGTTTCGGAGTATCTCACAAATTCTCCATGGTGGTTCTCGTCGTCATTCTCAACCTTGAAGACCGAAGACGAGTTTCTCTTAAATCTTGGTCCGTTCTCTTCAAGATTCATGATTCAAGCTTGATGCTATTTCTAATCATGAGAAAATTCTTCTCATACCCATCCGGAGCATTTCATGAGTTCTTTCCATTTTTCGATTCTCCGAAGGCCATCATTTCAGAAGATTTATTCGTTCTTAGTTTTCAGCTTTCGTTCTCTGATTATTCCAAAAATTGATGTCTCTTCGTTCATCTCTCGTTCTCAAATTCGTCCAGTGCATCGTTCAAGTATTCTCTAATAAGCTCGTGATCTCTTCGTTCTCTTGTACCAAATTCCCTCAAGTATCTTCGTTCGTTTTCAAATTCTTCACGGCGATTCGTTCTCTTTTCTTCGTTCATTTTTCATTTCTTACGGCGGTTCGTTCTACATTCCTCTTCATTTGTTACCAATTATTCATTCGTTCTTTCCAATCCTACCGGTGTTTCCTCGAAGACTTCGTCAAGTTGGCGCTATATCTCTCTTTAATCTTTTCAAGAAGAATAAGTCGTATGCAAATCCATTGCTTTTCATCAATTTATTTTGATGAAGGATAGACATATCATAATTCTTATTCTTGTCTCATGGAGGTGATTTAATTCCTTCTTCCGGAGTTTGCTCGTGATGGATGAATTCTCGGTTCCAGGTTGTTCATCTTTTCTTTTCCGGAGTTCAAATTTTTTCTCATTATCTCGTCATGAAGCTCCATCTAAAATCATTGCAAGGCTTCAATCTTATTCTTTTCTAGCATCCTTTCATTTCTGGAGTTCTTCCAAGAGGTTCTTCATTCTCGAAGTGTTCTTCAAGATTCTTGTTGGAGCTCAAGTATTCTCCTTCTGGCATTCCGAAGTGCAAGTCATTCTCCCTTATCTTTGGTGATGGTGTTATACCATTCTTGATTCATGAGGAGTCTCGAAGAGAAATTGTCAAGAATGATATATTTTAAACCATCATTTCTTTCTCGTAGCTACCTTGGTATAGATTTCACCTAAAGCCTTTCCGATGGATTGTTGCTATTGTGGTGATTATCAATGATCCAAGTTCCCTCTTAAATCATTTCGGTGAAAGAAGTTTTTCATCTCTATGTTGCTCTCAAGCAATCAATTCTTTCCGTAGTGGCAGAATTATACCTCAAGTTTTGGAGAAGTTTTCCATAAGCCCACGACAAGATTATTCTTTCCGTTGTTGATTTTCCAACAACTCCATTCAGTCCTTCTTTGCGAGGATGCTTTTCAAATTCAATTGTGGTAGAAGTTGTCATTTGCTTCTCCGTTCTTTTGTTTCCAACGATTTAGCTTCTACTCTATTGTTCCGGAGGCGTTGTGATGTTGCTCTCTTCGAACCATTATCTTTTTTTCGCCAAGATCATGTTCTTTCCTTGCTTATCCATTTTACCGGAGCATTATCCTATGTAAAGTTCTTTTCATCTTATCAAGCTTTGCTTCTCTTTTCTACCGGAGTGCTGCCCAATTTTTTTCCTTCACATTAGTTGTCTATCTGGTTTAAAATTGGGTCGTTTCCAATTCTTTCTTGTCCCTTATGTCTTTGCAACCTGTTATCGTGTTCTTCCTTCCGTTCTTTTCTCTCAAGTGCTTTCTACTTCGTTCATCTCTGTGGTATTCTTTATCTCAAGTTGTTCAACACCTCCGAGGGTTGTTGAATTCACTCGTTTGTCCAAGAAGCAACTTTCTTTTACCTCTTCCTCTTCCCCTTCCGTTTCCTCCTAAGATCTCGGGTCGAGATCTTCAGTTAGTGGGGGAGAGTTGTGACGCCCCGAGACCGATACTCCAGATGCCTCCCGCTATTTTCGTTATCGCCGTGTTAAATATTTATTTGTTTGTTGCATTGCATCAATTCATCATGCCATCATGTCACTAAATTTTTGCAACTCAAATTAGAGAGGGAGAAGGCCAGTAGGCTAGCCACAGCCACGCCAGCCCACAAGGCCCAGCCATGCCTCCTCTTAACTCTATACCCGATCCCCTCTCTTCTCTCGATCTCTCCCTCCACTCTCTCCCTCACGCGCCGCCACACACCCACGCATCGAGCCAGGGAGAGGAGCTCCCAGCGCCCGATTCCCTGCTCCGCCCCGCTCCCTGCCCAACCTCTTCGCCTCCCGCAGCCGCGAGCACGCCCGCGCCTCCACACCTCGGGCCCGAGGCCACAGCCAGCCGCAGCTCTTCTAGCCTCCTCGCGCCCCCGCCGTCTTGTGCCGCTGCGGACGCAGCCCGCGCGCGCCCAAGCGAGCTTTCTCCGGCCGTCTCATCCCCGTCGTCCGCCGGCCTCCCCTGGCCACCGACCGCGCCGCCGCCCAAGCTCTGCTCCGGCCGCCTCCTCCCCCGCTTTTGCATCGAGCCGGAGCACGTGTCGCGCCTGGTCTTCCTCGTCCCCTCGTGCGGGTCCTCCTCGAGCCGCCGCCGGACCTCCGCCTCGCCCTGTTCGTCTGCTGCCGCCGCTTGGTGTCATCCCCAGCGCCGTTAGCCGCCTTTGCTGCTCGCCCGCTCACCTCCCTGCCTCGCTCGTGGGCTGGATCCAGCGCCCCTGCGCCAAGACCACCTCAAGTTCGCCTACACGGAGCAACAAGTACCTCTACGCACGGATACGCCGAGGCCGTCCCGGATATCGCAAGTGCCTCGACTTCACCGGACATCTATGAACCATGTACGACTACAACGTGAACGAGAGGACGATTACCCCGAAGACCGCGGATTCGCCAAGTACCTTACCGGCAAGACCCACCAAGTACCCTTTCGGATCGCCAAGTCCATCGAGCGCCAAGTTCGACTACCGTCGTGAGAACCCCTACTTCGCACTACCGTCGTCGTGGGTTCGACAAGGCAACGTATACCACTACCGTATCGACTCGATCCGGTCCGAAAATGCTCACTTCGGAGGTATACCCGCCGAGACTACCGCCCGTGGACGAATGCATGTGTTGTATGAGATGCTTGTGTTTGCACCATGACCGAATTGTTTCTTGCACGTTCCTTGTTGCCATGCCATCGACCCGTGGGACACCCGGTAACCGGGATCACTCCCCGTTGCTTTTGCACATTCCGCACGT
Organism: Elymus sibiricus; assembly: GCA_039707655.1. Lineage (NCBI taxonomy): Eukaryota > Viridiplantae > Streptophyta > Magnoliopsida > Poales > Poaceae > Elymus > Elymus sibiricus. The sequence goes on along the minus strand of CM077676.1, from coordinate 190,261,123 downwards.
CCTATGTTTCTTTTGCACCGTTCCTCCACGAGTTGCCGGATTATCGGAATGTTGCCGTGGCATCATTTCCGTTTTTCGCCGCCGTGGCATCCCTTTCTTTCCGCCATGGCGTCAAATGCTTCATATCATAATATGCCACCATTTTCATAAAATTGCATTCAATTTGAATATGTCATCCGCATCATGATATAACATTTAAAATGTTTCAAATTGTTGTTTGCATTAATTTTGCTAAATGACATGTTAAAATGGTTTATTTCATATCTAAATAACCGTAGCTCTGAATTAAATGAACTTTATATGTAAATGGTGTAGAAAAATGTGTAGATTAACATGGTGCACTTTCTTTTCCTGTTTAACAACTTTAAAATTATGTTTTAGGCAGAACAGTACCAAATTCGAAATTCACATATGGGGATTTTCTGGAATTGCTATGTGTTGTTTCCGACCTCATTTAAATTGCCTAGATAGGTAGTTTAATTATGCTTCACCTCTTGCCATGTTTAACAACATTTAATCTTGTTGAGTACATAATCGGGAGTGAATTAAATAATTGTTGTGGAGTTTCGTCTTGAGGTTCACTTAATGTGTAGTATTGTTTGTTGCACTCTTGCCATGCCATGCATCTTTAAACTTGACATGCATCATACTTGGTTGTGCATTATGCCATGATTATGTTTGTGTGTTTACCATGTTGTTTGCTTCTTTCCGGTTGTGCTTCTTCTCGATAGTTCCGGTTTCGTTGCGATTGTGAGGATTCGTTCGACTACGCGTGTTCGTCTTCTTCATGGACTCGATCTTCTTCCGAGCGGGATTTCAGGCAAGATGACCATTACCTTGGATATCATTACTATCTTTGCTTGCTAGTTGTCTCGATGCTATCGCTATGTCTCGCTACCTACCACTTGTTTGTCAGCCTCCCAAATTGCCATGATACAGCCTCTAACCTTCCACCATCCTAGCAAACCGTTGTTTGGCTATGTTACCGCTTTGCTCAGCCCCTCTTATAGCGTTGCTAGTTGCAGGTGCAGTTTCAGGTTGTTCCATGTTGGGACATGGATATCATGGGATATCACAATATCTCTTATTTAATTAATGCATCTATATACGTGGTAATGGGTGGAAGGCTCGGCCTTTTGCCTAGTGTTTTGTTCCACTCAAGCCGCCCTAGTTTCCGTAATGCTGGTGTTATGATCCATGTTTAGCGTTCCTAACATGCTCAGGGGAATGGGACCTTCTTGACAATTCGCTTTGAATAACCGCTTCCAGCAAGGCCCAACATTGGTTTTAACATTTGCCCAACATAATAATACTGAAATTATTTAATTAATGCATAGGAGCTGATCACCTCGAGGATTCTTAATTCAACATAATACAGGTGGGCCGGTGCCGATGGTGTTGGTCCGAATCGGGTAGACTGTGGGGCCACCACGGGGAAACTCGAGGTTTTGGTACCTGTAGGATGTCCCATCCGGTCGTGGCCTGAGACGAGATACACGCGGCTACTATCAGGGTGTCGGCACGCTGGGAGGTCTTGCTGGAATTGTGTTACCATTGTCGAAATGTCTTGTGCACCGGGATTCTGAGGATACTTTGGGCTATCTCGAGGTTGAGGTATTTCCACCGCAGCTTGTGTAGGCTTATGATGGGCCAGGTTGGAACACCCCTGCAGGGTTAAATCTTACGCGAAGCCGTGCTCGCGGTTATGTGGCACTTGGACTAAATCCTAATTAAAATACACCAACCGTGTGCGTAACCGTGACCGTCTCTTTTCGAGGAAGTTCGAGAAGAGAACACGGTGGGGTTATGTTTGACTCGTAAGTAGGTGTTCAGGATCACTTAGTGATCATTTGTAGTTTGCGACCGTTTTGCGTAGATGCTCTCCTTATTCTTGTACTCGTAAGTTAGCCACCATATAATGCTTAGTGCTTGCTGCAACCTCACCACCTTACCCTTCCATTCCCATTTAAGCTTTGATAGTCTTGCTACCCATGGTTATGGGATTGCCGAGTCCTCGTGGCTCACAGATTACTACAACAACAGTTGCAGGTACAGGTTATGCGATGTCTTGACGTGAGAGCAATGCTTGTATGCTTTTGGAGTTCTTCTTCTGTTTCTTCTTCTTCGTCGATCTGGGATAGGTTCCTGGTCGGAAGCCTGGGCTAGCAGGGTGGATGTCGTTCTTCTTTTCGTTTGATTTCATCCGTAGTCGGATGCTGCCCTTCTGTATGATGTTTGTTATGTATTGATGTATTCATGTGATGATTGTATGTATTTGTTTGTATCCCCATCTATTTTGTATATGGTACGATGTAATGATATCCACCTTGCAAGCGTCTCCAATATGCGTTTTCTACTCTTGGTGGGGCCTCCGAGTTCCTCGGGAATAGGATCGCATATTGGGCGTGACACGTAGTCTGAGGATTGTCCTCACTGCTGCACAGAAGGCTTATGTCCTTGATGCACCGCTCGGTGTGCCAACCCCTCTAGCGTCGTCTGTGGATGTTGTGAACGTCTGGCAGGCATGTTCTGATGACTACTCGATAGTTCAGTGCGCCATGCTTTACGGCTTAGAAATCAGGGCCCCAAAGACGTTTTGAATGCCACGGAGCATATGAGATGTTCCAAGAGCTAAAATTGGTATTACAGGCTCATGCCTGTGTTGAGAGGTATAAGTCCTGTGACAAGTTCTTTGCCTGCAAGATGGAGGAGAACAGCTCAGTGAGTGAGCATGTGCTCAGAGTGTCTGGGTGCTACAATCGCTTGAATCAAGTGGTAGTTAATCTTCCAGATAAGACAGCGGTTGACAGAGTTTTTCCAGTCACTGCCACCAAGCTACAAGGGCTTTGTGATGAACTATAATATGCAAGGGATGGAGTAAACAATCCCCGAGATATTCGTGGTGCTTAAGGCCGTGGTGCTTAATTTATTGTGTGACCTGCGAGTCAACTGTTAAACGCCATATAATTGCTTTACTTTATCGCTATGCGTTAGCAATAGTTGTAGAAGCAATAGTTGGTGAGACGACCACGTGACGACATGATGATGGAGACCATGATGATGGAGATCATGGTGTCATGCCGGTGACGATGGAGATCATGCCGGTGCTTTGGAGATGGAGATCAAAGGCACGAGATGATAATGGCCATATCATGTCACATATTGATTGCATGTGATGTTTATCCTTTTTATGCATCTTATTTTGCTTAGGACGACGGTAGCATTATAAGATGATCCTTTCACTTAATTTCAAGAAATTGTGTTCTCCCTAAGTATGCACCGTTGCGAAAGTTCGTCGTTTCGAAGCACCTCGTGATGATCGGGGGTGATAGACTCTATGTTCACATACAACGGGTGTAAGCCAGTTTTACACATGCAGAATACTTGGGTTAAATTGACGAGCCTAGCATGTACAGACATGGCCTCGGAACACGGGAGACCGAAAGGTCGAACATGAGTCAGATAGTAGATATGATCAACATGGAGATGTTCACCATTGATGACTACTCCATCTCACGTGATGATCGGACATGGGTTAGTTGATTTGGATCATGTGTCACTTAGACAACTTGAGGGATGTTGTTTTAAGTGGGAGTTCATTAGTAATTTGATTAACTGAACTAAATTATCATGAACTTAGTATTAATTGTCTTTGCAAAATTTGTGTTGTAGATCAATAGCTCGCGTTGTAGCTCCCTATTTTTAATACGTTCCTAGAGAAAGACTAAGTTGAAAGATATTGTAAGCAATTATGCGGACTAGGTCCGTAGTCTGAGGATTGTCCTCACTGCTGCACAGAAGGCTTATGTCCTTGATGCATCGCTCGGTGTGCCAACCCCTCTAGCGTCGTCTGTGGATGTTGTGAACGTCTGGCAGGCATGTTCTGATGACTACTCGATAGTTTAGTGCGCCATGCTTTACGGCTTCGAAATCAGGGCCCCAAAGACGTTTTGAACGCCACGGAGCATATGAGATGTTCCAAGAGCTGAAATTCGTATTTCAGGCTCATGGCTGTGTTGAGAGGTATAAGACCTCTGACAAGTTCTTTGCCTGCAAGATGGAGGAGAACATCTCAGTGAGTGAGCATGTGCTCATAGTGTCTGGGTGCTACAATCGCTTGAATCAAGTGGGAGTTAATCTTCCAGATAAGACAGCGGTTGACAGAGTTTTTCCAGTCACTGCCACCAAGCTACAAGGGCTTTGTGATGAACTATAATATGCAAGGGATGGAGTAAACAATCCCCGAGATATTCGTGGTGCTTAAGGCCGTGAAGGTAGAAATCAAGAAGGAGCATCAAGTGTTGATGGTTAATCAAGACCACTAGTTTCAAGAAGGGCAAGGGAAAGAAGGGAAACTTCAAGAATGGCAAGACAGTTGCCGCTCCAATGGAGAAACCCAATGCTTGACCCAAACCCGAGACTGAGTGCTACTTTTATAAGGGGAATGGTCACTCGAAGCGGAACTGCCCCAAGTACTTGGCAGATAAGAAGGATGGCAACGTCAACGTAGGTATATTTGATATACATGTTATTGATGTGTACCTCACTAGTGCTCGTAGTAGCGTCTCGGTATTTTGATACCGATTCAGTTGCTAATATTAGTAACTCGAAGCAGGAGCTGCGGAGTAACAGAAACTAGCTGAGGGCGAGGTGACGATGGGTGTTGGAAGTGTCTCCAAGATTGATATGATCACCATCGGCACGCTCGTAATACCTTCGGGATTAGTATTAAACGTAAATAATGGTTATTTGGTGCTTGCGTTGAGCATAAAACATTATATCTGGATATTGTTTATTGCAAGACGGTTATTCATTTAAGTTAGAGAATAATGGTTATTCTGTTTATATGAGTAATATCTTTTGTGATCATGCACCCTTTGTGAAAGGTTTACTGAATCTCGATTGTAGTGATACACATGTTCATAATATTAATGCCAAAAGATGCAAAGTTAATGATGATGGTACCACATGATTGTGTCACTGCTGCTTAAGGTCATATTGGTGTAAAGCGCATGAAGAAACTCCATGCCAATGGATTTTTGGAATCTCTTGATTATGAATCATTTGAGACATGTGAACAAGGCCTTATGGGCAGAATGACTAAAACCCCATTTTCCGGATCAATGGAGCGGGCAAGTGACTTATTGGAAATAATACATACCGATGTATGCAGTCTGATGAGTGTTGAAGCACGCGGTGGATATCGTTATTTTCTTACCTTCACTGATGATTTAAGTAGATAAGGGTATATTTACTTACTGAAACACAAGTCTGAAACATTTGAAAAGTTCAAGGATTTTCAGAGTGAAGTGGAGAATCATCGTAATAAGAAAATTAAATTTCTACGATCTGATCGTGGCGGTGAATATTTGAGTTACGAGTTTGGTATGCATTTAAGACATTGAGGAATTGTTTCACAGCTCACGCCACCTGGAACACCACAGCGTAATGGTGTATCCGAATGTCGTAATCGTACTCTATTGGATATGGTGTGTTCTATGATGTATCTTACCGATTTGCCACTATCATTTTGTGGGTTATGCACTAGAGACAGTCGCATTCACTTTAAATAGGGCACCATCTAAATCCGTTAAGACGACACCGTATGAGTTGTGGTTTGGCAAGAAACCTAAGCTGTCGTTTCTTAAAGTTTGGGGATGCGACGCTTATGTCAAAAGGCTTCAGCCTGATAAGCTCGAACCCAAAGCGGAGAAGTGCGTCTTCATAGGATACCCTAAAGAGACCATTGGGTATACCTTCTATCACAGATCCGAGGGCAAGATCTTTGTTGCCAAGAATGGGTCCTTTCTAGAGAAGGAGTTTCTCTCGAAAGAAGTGAGTGGGAGAAAAGTAGAACTTGATGAGGTAATCGTACCTTCTCTCGAATTGGAAAGTAGCACATCACAGAAAGCAGTTCCCGTGATGCCTACACCAACCGGAGAGGAAGCTAATGATGATGATCATGAAACTTCAGATCAAGTTACTACTAAACTTCGTAGGTTGACCAGGACACACTCTGCACCAGAGTGGTACGGTAATCCAGTCCTGGAAGTCATGTTGTTAGACAACAGCGAACCTACGAACTATGAAGAAGCTATGATGAGCCCGGATTCCAACAAATGGCTTGAGGCCATGAAATCCGAGATAGGATCCTTGTATGAGAACAAAGTATGGACTTTGGTGGACTTGCCCGATGATCGGCAAGCCATTGAGAATAAATGGATTTTTGAAGAAGACAAACGCTGATGGTAATGTCACCGTCTATAAAGCTCGACTTGTCGCAAAGGGTTTCCGACAAGTTCAAGGGGTTGACTACGATGAGACTTTCTCACCCGTAGCGATGCTTAAGTCTGTTAGAATTATGTTAGCTATTGCCGCATTTTATGATTATGAGATCTGGCAAATGGACGTCAAAACGGCATTCCTTAACGGGTTTCTTAAGGAAGAATTGTATATGATGCAACCAGAAGGTTTTGTCGATCCCAAGGATGCTAACAAAGTATGCAAGCTCCAGCGATCCATCTATGGACTGGTGCAAGCATCTCGGAGTTGGAATATACGCTTTGATGAGGTGATCAAAGCTTTTGGTTTTATACAAACTTTCGGAGAAGCTTGTATTTATAAGAAAGTGAGTGGGAGCTCTGTAGCATTTCTAATATTATATGTGGATGACATATTGTTGATTGGAAATGATATAAAATTTCTGGAAAGCATAAAAGGATATTTGAATAAGAGTTTTTCAATGAAAGACCTCGCTGAGGCTGCTTATATATTGGGCATCAAAATCTATAGAGATAGATCAAGACGCCTAATAGGACTTTGACAAAGCACATACCTTGACAAACTTTTGAAGAAGTTCAAAATGGATCAGTCAAAGAAAGGATTCTTGCCTGTATTGCAAGGTGTGAAGTTGAGTAAGACTCAAAGCCCGACCACGGCAGAAGAAAGAGAAAGGATGAAAGTCATTCCCTATGCTTCAGCCATAGGCTCTATAATGTATGCCATGCTGTGTACCAGACCTGATGTGTGCCTTGCCATTAGTCTGGCAGGGAGGTACCAAAGTGATCCAGGAGTAGATCATTGGACAGCGGTCAAGAATATCCTAGAGTACCTGAAAAGGACTAAGGACATGTTTCTCGTTTATGGAGGTGACGAAGAGCTCGTCGTAAAGGGTTACGTCGGTGCTAGCTTCGACACAGATCCGGATGACTCTAAGTCTCAAACCGGATACGTACTTATATTAAATGGTGGAGCGGTCAGTTAGTGTAGTTCCAAGCAGAGCGTCGTGGTGGGATCTACATGTGAAGCGGAGTATATAGCTGCTTCGGAAGCAGCGCAAGAAGGATTCTGGATGAAGGAGTTCATATCCGATCTAGGTGTAATACCTAGTGCATCGAATCCAATGACTATCTTTTGTGACAGCACTGGAGCTATTGCCATTGCCAAGGAGCTCAGGTTTCACAAGAGAACCAAGCACATCAAGCGTTGTTTCAACTCCGTTCGGAATTATGTTAAGGATGGAGACATAGAACTTTGCAAAGTACATACGGATCTGAATGTAGCAGACCCATTGACTAAACCTCTTCCACGGGCAAAACATGATCAGCACCAGGACTCCATGGGTGTTAGATTCATTACAATGTAAACTAGATTATTGACTCTAGTGCAAGTGGGAGACTGTTGGAAATATGCCCTAGAGGCAATAATAAACTGGTTATTATCATATTTCCTTGTTCATGATAAAGGTTTATTATTCATGCTAGAATTGTATTGACCGGAAACTTAAATACATGTGTGGATACATAAACAAATACCGTGTCCCTAGAGAGCCTCTACTAGACTAGCTCGTTGATCAACGATGGTTAAGGTTTCCTAACCATAGACATGAGTTGTTATTTGATAACGGGATCACATCATTAGGAGAATGATGTGATGGATAAGACCCAACCGTAAGCTTAGCACCAGATCATTTAGTTTATTTGCTACAACTTTCTTCATGTCAAGTATCTGTTCCTTAGACCATGAGATCGTGCAACTCCCTGACACCGGAGGAATACTTAGTGTGTATCCAATCGTCACTTCGTAACTGGGTGATCATAAAGGTGCTCTACAGGTATCTCCAAAGTTGTTTGTTGGGTTGGCACGAATCGAGACTGGGATTTGTCACTCCGTATGACGGAGAGATATCTCTGGGCCCTCTCGGTAATACAACATCGTAAAGAGCTTGCAAGCAATGTGGCTAATGGGTTAGTCACGGGATCTTGTATTACGGAACGAGTAAAGAGACTTGCCGGTAACGAGATTGAACAAGGTATGGAGATACCGACGATCGAATCTCGGGCAAGTAACATATCGCCGGACAATGGGAATTGCATACGGGATTAACCGAATCCTTGACATCGTGGTTCAACCGATAAAAGATCTTCGTGGAATATGTAGGAATCAATATGGGCATCCAGGTCCCGCTATTGGTTATTGACCGGAGAGGTGTCTCGGTCATAACTACACGATTTCTGAACCCGCAGGGTCTCACGCTTAACGTTCGTTGACGCTAGAGTAGTATTGGGATATTTGATGATTGGTAACCGAATGTTGTTCGGAGTCCCGGATGAGATCCCGGATGTCACGAGGAGTCTCGGAATGGTCGAGAGGTAAAGATTTATATATGGGAAGTCATATTTTGGGTTCCGGAAAAAGGTGCAGTTTTTTCCGTATTGTACTGGGAAGCTTCCAGAAGGTTCCGGAGGATTCTGGAGGGGTCCAGAAGTCTACAGGTGGGTACACCACGTCCCAAGGGCTGGTATGGGCTGAGGGGAGGCGCCCTGGCCTTATTGGGCTAGGTGTACCAAGTCCTCAAAAGCCCATGTGGCTAGGGAAGGGAAAAAAAGGGGAGTCCTAGTAGGAATACGATTGGACTTGGAGTCCAAGTCCTCCCCCCCCTTGGCTGCGCGAAGAGAATGACTACATCAACCGCGTTATATACGCTTCCTCTTTCGGTCTATGAGGGTACGTAGACACACTCTCCCCTCTCGTTGCTATGCTTCTCCTAGATAGATCTTGGGTGTTCGTAGGAAATTTTTTGATTTTCATGCTTCGTTCCCCATCAGTGGCATCATGAGCTAGGTCTTGTAGGAGATATGCCCTAGAGGCAATAATAAATGTTATTATTTATCTCCATGTTCATAATTATGTTTATGTTCCATGCTATAACTGCTATGGTTCTCGAGTCTGCAATAACCACGAGCCTCGGAGGAAGACTCATATGCACGTGTGGAATAATAAATGGTAAAATGTATTCCTAGTCTGTTCTGTAAGACTAGCTCAAGTGTTGCATGATGGTTCTGTTTTCCTGATCATGGGCATGACTATGCCGGCAACTTTGAGGGCACAATGTTAGGAGAACACTTGTGTTGAATCGTCCCGAATTGATGTTATGCTGTGAGATACATTCGTCACAAGTGAATGGATAATAACACAGAGAAAGTTTACGTTTGCATAATTCCTTAGACCATGAGAGTATCGAGTTTCTTCATACTTGCTTCATGAACTTTGGGGTTTGTTAAACGTCATCCGTAAATGGGTGGCTATTACGGCGGCTTACGGGTTCATGGAAAAGTATGTCAAGTAACTTGATAGCTCAAGATTGGGATTTGCTCCTCCGACGATGGAGAGATATCTCTGGGCCCTCTCGGTGTTACGGTATCCATCATTGTCTGGCCAGACACATTGTGATTTGATGACAGGGATGCCGGAACATGGAAACGAGAAAAGAGAACAAAACCGGTAACGAGGTAACTGGCATTGTGGACAAGTGTTGATCCACGGGGATGCCGATGATTCTCACCTCGGGTATTTGTAACATATCGCGAAGCAACAGGAATAGCACACGGCAACTGGAGGTTCACTCGAATATTCATTCGTGTGGGTATAGGGGTCAATATGGGTGTCCACGACTCCGATGTTGATCATTGATCGGAAAGTGTTCCGGGTCATGTCTATACTTCACCGAACCTATAGGGTCACACGCTTAAGGGTCATCTATCTGCTGAATACTAGACAAGGAGTCTGAGAGAAAATCACCGGAAAACTTTCGGACGCAACGGAAACGTTCCGGAGAGGACATCGGAATAGTTCCGGTAAAACTAAAAAGTTGTTTCAGGGGATACCATTAAGTCAAATTGGTTTCGGCACACGCCTGGAAATTCTTGGAGGATGCCAGAAGTGTTCTGGAAACTTCTGGGAATTTTTCGGGATAAAAACCAGAAATGTTCCGGAGCTGCCGGAACCGATTTGGTTGCTTTTCGCAGATGAAAATCACTAATCCGAAATTGTTTTGGAACGAATCCAAAATCATTTTAGTGGGTACTGGAATTATTCTAAGACCCATAGAAATATTTTCGGATTTAACGGTCGCGGAAAATTGGTTCCGTGAATAGTGAAAATCACTTTATGGATATTTTTTTGGAAAGTCACCTTTTGGGATATTTCCCAAAAGGCTTCTAGAAGGGATTGGGGAGCAAGGCACCCCCATGTGGGGGGCCCCCTAGAGGTGGCCGGCCAAGGTGGGGCTCCTCCATGGAGCTCCACATGCCATCCCTTTTTGCCTTTTATTCTTTTATGTGAGACATAAAGTGGGGGTACTTTTGGTATTTTTGTATGCCAACTTTACCCCTTGGCTTTCCTATAATTAGAGGTGGAGGGGTGCTCTCCAAACCTCATCCTTGCTCTCATACACATGCCATAGACTTGTCTGGCTTCTCTCTCCCTCCCAGCGAAATAGTTTCGTAGAGCCGAAAGGCTGTCTGGGTTCCGGCAGGAACTAGTTCTGGACGGCGAAGCCCTGCCGGATAGATGACACCGTATGTGTGCAACTCTGTAGAGAGATCGTAGTTTCGGTCTTAGTTCGAGAGTGCCTCGCGAAGGGCTGCCTGAGTGACTGTCCTATTTTCGAGGGTCCTCCCGAAGGGCTAACCGAGTGACCGTCCGAGTTTCGAGGGTCCTCCCGAAGGGCTGTCCGAGTGACCGTCCGGGTTATGAGGGTCCTCCCGAAGGGCTGTCCGCGACACAGTCCAAGGGACTGTCCGACCGCCTCCTGGAGGGCTGTCCGAGGGGCAGATGAGGGAGTACATCCTCGCGGTTGGGAGGTTGTAAATCCTAGCTGCGGGGATCTGCACCGCCGATCGTCATCGACTCTACTTCTGCTGCGCTACAAGTCGGTAACGAAAAGATCAAACCTTGTATGCAGTCTCCATAGTGGTCCTTGGCTGGTGCGTAGGTCGAATTTTTTTTGTTTTCTGCTGCGTTCCCCTACAGTGGCATCAAGAGCCGTGCTATGTGTAGATGCAGGTTACGATCTAGAATACATAGAGATGTTTGGGTGTTGCACAATATAATTTGTAGTAGATGAGTTCTACTGCTGATAATTATTTGTGTGGGTAGCAGATGAAATCTGTTACCCGATGTTCTTGTTGCTTCCCTGGAATTTGCATATTTCTGATCTTGATAACAGCATGGTGGAGTTTCAAAGTTCTGGCAATCCGCGATCCTGATTGATCAACGAAGTGCTAACAGTTCTTTGAATTCCACCATAGTTAAAAAGAAAGATGAAATTTCGCAGACGAAAGGGCAATGCAGATATGATCTGCACGGGGGTCATGCGTATGACGAAGTTCAGTATGGGGCTCGAGATTTTATTATCTCGTGTTTCATACACCCCGCAAAGTTAATCTAGCGACTTGAATAATCATACTTGATGATGGACGTTGGTAGCTTCGGTTTGTTTCGAAACCTTAGAAGCCACGTAAAATGAAAATTTGCATAAACCGATTAGAGGCGTCTAACTTGGTTTTGCAGGATGACATGAGATGTGCATAAGATGTGGTATAGTCTTCATCATATTCAATTTGATTTTGTATGAGATGACTATATAATGTAAATTAACATGACTTGCGTGTCATGATTCGGCATGATGGCTGGAGCCATATGATTGTCACTTTAATGACCTGCGTGTCAACCTTAAGTAATGCACTTATTTTATTAGCTATAGAGATAGGAAAATTATCTGGTGCATCAACAAGGTGGTGGCAAACTTCACGAAGGTGAACACCGACGCGAATGCCGAAGACGAAGAAATACAAGACTTCTCCGTCAGAAAGGGCTATACCATACCATGCTATTATGAATTGCCTGAGATGTTAATCCCTTATGATACACCCTTCTTGATTGCGCGGTAGTCGCTTTTTATTAGGGTGATCTCTCACAAAAATATCAAGTAGTTAGTGTTCTCCCAAGTGTAGCACCGTCACGGCACCTATCTTTTTGGGGTGCGCCATGGATGCATGGGTACAAACGATTAGAGAAGTGTGAGGCGGGTGAGGTCAGACCTCGCAGCAAGATCACTTGGTTGTCTTGACGTTCATGGCAGGATCGTCCTGAGCTCGGAACACACGCATCGAAAGATGAACAAGAGTCACATAGAGATGTGATCGGCAAGTTGGCCTACCGATTAAAATTCCCGTCATGAGATGATGATTCTATGGCGATGAATTGAAGTCTGGATCTTGTATCACTCAAAATCAATTATGAGAGATATTGATTTGAGTAGGAGCGCACTTTAGAATTAATTCTTTTAATTCTTAGTGCAAATTAATTATGGACACTCTCTAAGTGTTATATGCATAATAGTTATAGAAGAATGGCTCGCGTTTCCACCTTCCCTGTTAAAATTGAATAAGATGTTAAATATCTGGTTAAAACTTTACAGTTGGTAACGTAATGTGAGGATTGTCCTCAAAAGTGCCGAGAAGGACTTTGTCCTATCGCATGCTTTTGGTATTCTCCCACTAATGCTATGGATAATGTGACTCTCGTCCTTTGATCCAAAAGCTAGAATTCCGTTACGGTCAAGTGCAATATGTTTGCTTCCATGAGACCCGAACTTCAAAAGTTTGGGATAGCTATGTGATATTCATGGAACTGAAAATTAGTTTCAGATACAAACAAAGGCTAGAAGATATGGGATATCCGAAGCAATGTTTGTTTTGCAAACTATTAGTAAAAATGTTTACTATGCATTTGACTAATAACAGAGGGATCCAGAAGAACGCCTATCATGTGATGAAGGTGAATAAAACAACAACTTAAAGAGAAAGGAAATGTCCAAAGGGTGTTAGTGTGACTTACACACCTAGGAAGTCCGGGGCTAACGCCACTCTTAAATTGGATGCTTCTTCTGAGAGTAGAAGAAATACTGAAAGTTAAACTGTTAGAAGTATAAAGGCAAAAAGAGAGAAGACTGGAATATCCAGCTCGTGTATGAAAGTCATACAAGCTATTGATGTATAGAAGGCTGGTCAAGGAAATAGTTCTTGGGAATTGTGATTAAACATGTTAATCACTGATTCTTGGGTATTGTGAGTTAAATCACAGAGATACCCGCTCGATTATTGCTTTCCGTTGCAATTCGATGCAAGAACTACTACGGCCTAAAAGACTGGCCGGAGTGAGGTTTAGATATGCGCTGAGAACATAGTAAAAGTTTTTATACTCAGTACATTACCTATGTATTTATTTTCATAATTCATTTTAGAGTTTTTATACACTCTAGCCCATTGCATAAAGTATCTTGCAAGAAGGTTGTTCATAAGAGAACTTTTGATGTTCGGTGTTATGAATAACATAAGGGCCATGCTTCCATCATGGATGGGATGTATGTTATAAATATTGATAATAATATATTACCTCCGTATTTACTTTCATAATTCATTTTAGAGTTTTATACACTCTAGCCCATTGCATGATGTTTGTTGCAAAAGGGTTGTTCATAAAAGAATAATTGGTGTTCAGTGTTATGAATAACATAAGGGCCATACTTCCATCATGAATGGGATGTATGTTATGAATATTGATGGTAATATGATACATCCATAACACTGACGCTAAATGTCGCAAGACTAAGGGAATACCACACATGTGTGGCACTGCATTTGGTCACATTGGCGAAACCCGCATGGAGAAATTCCATAATGATGGATTTTGAAGTCGTTTGATTATGAATCATCTGACACTTGCAACTTTCCTCCAAAAAGTGAAGTGACTGAAATACCGTTCACAGGCCATAAGGAACGAGCAACGAACTTATTGGTGATCATACATTTTGATGTATGTAGTCTGATAAAGGTTATTGCTAGCAGTGGATTTGTCTATCTTCAAAAATGACTCAAGTAGATATATGGATATTTACTTGATGAGACGTAAGTCTGGATCTTTTGAAATGATTCATAAGGTTTTCAAAAATGAAGTAGAAATTATTGTAACAAGAAAATATGTTTCTGCAAACTAGATTGCCGAAAGGAATATTTGAGTTACAAGTTTAGCGAATGTCTGATGAGTTGTGAAAAGAGTTTCATAACTTACACCTCCCGGAACTCCACTGTGAGTGGTACGTCCGTGAAGATGTATTCAAACCATTTATGACATGGTAAGATCAAAGATGACATAAATCAATTTGCCATTATCCCTTTTAAAGTAATGCTTTAGAGACTGCGGCTTTTACACTGAAAAGAGCACCATCAGGTCTGTTGAAATGATGCCATGGTATGGTACGCCCAACCATGCTTTGTCTTTTCTTAACATTTGGAATATGGGGCTTGTGTAAAATATTTACAAACCTATTCCAAATCAGACAAGTACTACTTTGTAGGTTATACCAAGTAATTGGGAATTCCTCCACCACTATACCGAGGCAAAAAGTTTTAACACAAAAACGGTATGCTTTTGAAGAAAATGGTTCTTGCAAAAGCTGAGTGGGAGAACAGTGCAAATCGACGAGATAACAATATCTTCGTCATCAGATCAAAGGAAAGAAACCTTGGAAGTAATTCTAGAGTTTCCTACTGCGACTGATACGGAAGCCTCTACATGAGATGTATGGACTTTGGTCGAACTTGCAACTGAACCACGTAGGCAAAACTCGTGCAAACCTCTCAGGTGCGCAAGCGAGATATTGTTGTTAGACAACAGTATACCTACGATACACAAGGAAGCGTTGATGGGCCCTGACTCCAGAATTGGCTAAATGCCAATATAATCCGAGATAGTTTCCATAAATAATTCAAGATTATATCTTGATAAACCCTTCGGAAGACTTAGAGTCTAACAAACATTAATGGAACTATAAACTGATGTGGATAAAATGTTTTATCCATACAGCTCGACTTGTTGCAATAACAAGTTCAAGGAGTTGACTACGATGAGATTGTCTCACCGTAGCGATGCTTAAAGTCAGATCGGGTTAAACTAGCAATTAATACATATTTCAATGTTGAGATATGATACATGGATGCCAAAAGGATTTCCATGTGATGGAAATGCAACCTAGGACTTGCATGTGATACAGTCCGAAGTATTTTGTCAATCCAGAGGATGCTAGTAAGTATGCAGACTTCAGAGTTCCAGCAATGGACAGAAGAGAGCAAAATGGAGTTGGAATCTTCATTTTGATGAAATAGTCAAAAGAGTTTGATTTCATCAATGGATAACGAAGATGCTTGTGGTTTCAAGAAATTAAGTGGGAGCATAATAATATTTCTAAAAACCTTGTGTGATTGACACACTGTTGATTGGAAATAATATAAATTTCTTGACATGAATTAGGACTTCATTGAAAATAGTTTTTCGATGAAGTGCTTGGGCTAAATAGCCTTGATATTAGGCATCTTTATCTACAAGATAGAATTGCCTAATAGGCTAAAGCCAAAAATACATATTGACAAGATGCTAAAACAGTTTAGCATAAGAACGCCAAGGAGTGATTCTTGCCGAAGTCACATGGAAAGAGTTTTGCAAGACTCGGTGTCCCAAAACACTGATGAGCAAAATACATGATGGAGATTCCACACACTCTTGTGTTTGGATTAATCATGTATTCCATGGTATGTAAAACAACCAGATATGTCCGATACTCCCAAGCTGTTGCGAGTATAGATACCAAAGTGATGAAAGTACTGATCATGGGACAACAGTGAAAATGTCATTGAGTACTAAAGTAGCACTGATGACATGTTTTCTCGCAAGCAGAGATTATGAAGTGCTCGTTGTAAGTAATTACATCGATACAGTCTTCATCAATGCTCCATGCGATTTTCGATTTAAGTTAAGGGTTTTGTGTAATACACAATATGGTGGCACGGTGTTTGGAAATCGTTCCAAACATGTTACTGTGGCGAATTCTATAACAAAGGCTAAGTATGTTGCCGTTTTCAAAGCGACATAGAAGATGTTGAATCGTACAGTTCGTTCATGAACTTAGTATGATTCCAAGATGGCTTTGGTCAATGGAACACTATTGATGATAGTTGCTCCATAGCTCAGTCTGAGGAATCAAGGCTTGACCAGTGATTCACATATATACGAAGCCAAGTCCACACAAAATATGAATTTTGTGAAAGCGTGAAAGCGCGAGGATATGTAGAGATACACACGGAACAGAAGTTGTCAGATCCGTTGGACATCAGACTATAGCACAAGCGAAGCATGTTTTACACCGGTATACCATAGGTGTAAAGTGCATCAGTATTGACTAGATTATTGACTCTAGTGCAAGTGGGAGTCTATAGGAGATATGCCCTAGAGGCAATAATAAATGTTATTATTTATCTCCATGTTCATAATTATGTTTATGTTCCATGCTATAACTGCTATGGTTCTCGAGTCTGCAATAACCACGAGGCTCGGAGGAAGACTCATATGCACGTGTGGAATAATAAACGGTAAAATGTATTCCTAGTCTGGCCTCTAAGACTAGCTCAAGTGTTGCATGATGGTTCTGTTTTCCTGATCATGGGCATGACTATGCCGGCAACTTTGAGGGCACAATGTTAGGAGAACACTTGTGTTGAATCGACCCGAATTGATGTTATGCTGTGAGATACACTCGTCACAAGTTAATGGTTAATAACACAGAGAAAGTTTACATTTGCATAATTCCTTAGACCATGAGAGTATCGAGTTTCTTCATGCTTGCTTCATGAACTTTGGGGTTTGTTAAACGTCATCCGTAAATGGGTGGCTATTACGGCGGCTTACGGGTTCATGGAAAAGTATGTCAAGTAACTTGATAGCTCAAGATTGGGATTTGCTCCAACGACGATGGAGAGATATCTCTGGGCCCTCTCGGTGTTACGGTATCCATCATTGTCTGGCTAGACACATTGTGATTTAATCACAGGGATGCCGGAACACGGAAACGAGAAAAGAGAACAAAACCGGTAACGAGGTAACTGGCATTGTGGACAAGTGTTGATCCACGGGGATGCCGATGATTCTCACCTCGGGTATTTGTAACATACCGCGAAGCAACAGGAATAGCACACGGCAACTGGAGGTTCACTCGAATATTCATTCGTGTGGGTCTAGGTGTCAATATGGGTGTCCACGGCTCCGATGTTGATCATTGATCGGAAAGTGTTCCGGGTCATGCCTATACTTCACCGAACCTATAGGGTCACACGCTTAAGGGTCATCTATCTGCTGAATACTAGATAGGGAGTCTAAGAGAAAATCACCGGAAAAGTTTCGGACGCAACGGAAACGTTCCGGAGAGGACATCAGAATAGTTCCGGTAAAACTGAAAAGTTGTTTCAGGGGATACCATTAAGTCAAATTGGTTTTGGCACACGCCTGGAAATTCTTGGAGGATGCCAGAAGTGTTCTGGAAACTTCTGGGAATTTTCCGGGATAAAAACCGGAAATGTTCCGGAGCTGCCGGAACCGATTTGGTTGCTTTTCGCAGATGAAAATCACTAATCCGAAATTGTTTCGGAACGAATCCAAAATCATTTTAGTGGGTACTGGAATTATTCTAAGACCCACAGAAATATTTTCGGATTTAACGGTCGCGGAAAATTGGTTCCGTGAATAGTGAAAATCACTTTATGAATATTTTTTTGGAAAGTCACCTTTTAGGATATTTCCCAAAAGGCTTCTAGAAGGGATTGGGGAGCAAGGCACCCCCATGTGGGGCCCCCCTAGAGGTGGCCGGCCAAGGTGGGGCTCCTCCATGGAGCTCCACATGCCATCCCTTTTTGCCTTTTATTCTTTTATGTGAGACATAAAGTGGGGGTACTTTTGGTATTTTTGTATGCCAACTTTACCCCTTGGCTTTCCTATAAATAGAGGTGGAGGGGTGCTCTCCAAACCTCATCCTTGCTCTCGTACACATGCCATAGACTTGTCTGGCTTCTGTGTCCCTCCCAGCGAAATAGTTTCGTAGAGCCGAAAGGCTGTCTTGGTTCCGGCAGGAACTAGTTCTGGACGGCGAAGCCCTGCCGGATAGATGACACTGTATGTGTGCAACTCTGTAGAGAGATCGTAGTTTCGGTCTTAGTTCGAGAGTGCCTCCCGAAGGGCTGTCCGAGTGACTGTCCGAGTTTCGAGGGTCCTCCCGACGGGCTGTCCGAGTGACCGTCCGGGTTATGAGGGTCCTCCCGAAGGGCTGTCCGCGACACCGTCCAAGCGACTATCCGACCGCCTCCCGGAGGGCTATCCGAGGGGCAGATGGGGGGGTACATCCTCGCGGTTGGGAGGTTGTAAATCCTAGCTGCGGGGATCTGCACCGCCGATCGTCATCGACTTTACTTCCGCTGCGCTACGAGTCGGTAACGAAAAGATCAAATCTTGTATGCAGTCTCCATAGTGGTCCTGGGCTGGTGCGTAGGTCAGAAATTTTTTGTTTTCTGCTGCATTCCCCTACAGATCTATGCGTAGATGTATATGCATGAGTAGAACACAAAAGTTGTGGGCGTTGATACTCAAATTTCTTACCTCTCTTGTCTTATTTGGATTCGGCGGTATTGTGGGATGATGCGGCTCGGACCAACCTTACATGTCCTCGCACATGAGACCGGTTCCACCGACTAACATGCAACTTGTTTTGCATAAGGTGGCTAGCGGGTGTCTGTCTTTCCTACTTTAGTTGAATCTAGTTTGACGAAGGCGGTCCTTATAGAAGGTTTAAAGGCAACTTGATTATCACCGTTGTGGCTTTGCATAGGTAAGAACGGTTCTTGCTATTTGCCCATAGCAGCCACGTAAAATTTGCAACAACAAAGTAGAGGACGTCTAACTTGTTTTTGCAGGGCATGTTGTGATGTGGTATGGCCAAAACGTGATGTGATATATGTTGATGTATGAGATGATCATGTTTTGTAATAGGTTCACGACTTGCATGTCGATGAGTGCGACAACCGGCAGGAGCCATAGGGTTGTCTTTAATTTATTGTGTGACCTGCGAGTCAACTGTTAAATGCCATATAATTGCTTTACTTTATCGCTATGCGTTAGCAATAGTTGTAGAAGCAATAGTTGGCGAGACGACCACGTGACGACATGATGATGCAGATCATGATGATGGAGATCATGGTGTCATGCCGGTGATGATGGAGATCATGCCGGTGCTTTGGAGATGGAGATCAAAGGCACGAGATGATAATGGCCATATCATGTCACATATTGATTGCTTGTGATGTTTATCCTTTTTATGCATCTTATTTTGCTTAGGACGACGGTAGCATTATAAGATGATCCCTTCACTTAATTTCAAGAAATTGTGTTCTCCCTAAGTATGCACCATTGCGAAACTTCGTAGTTTCGAAGCACCTCGTGATGATCGGGTGTGATAGACTCTACGTTCGCATACAACGGGTGTAAGCCAGTTTTACACATGCAGAATACTTGGGTTAAACTTGCCGAGCCTAGCATGTACATACATGGCCTCGGAACATGGGAGACCGAAAGGTCGAACATGAGTCATATAGTAGATATGATCAACATGGAGATGTTCACCATTGATGACTACTCCATCTCACGTGATGATCGGACATGGGTTAGTTGATTTGGATCATGTGTCACTTAGACAACTTGAGAGATGTTGTTTTAAGTGGGAGTTCATTAGTAATTTGATTAACTGAACTAAATTATCGTGAACTTAGTCTTAATTGTCTTTGCAAAATTTGTGTTGTAGATCAATAGCTCGCGCTGTAGCTCCCTGTTTTTAATACGTTCCTAGAGAATGACTAAGTTGAAAGATATTGTAAGCAATTATGCGGACTAGGTCCGTAGTCTGAGGATTGTCATCACTGCTGCACAGAAGGATTATGTCCTTGATGCATCGCTCGGTGTGCCAACCCCTCTAGCGTCGTTTGTGGATGTTGTGAACGTCTGGCAGGCATGTTCTGATGACTACTCGATAGTTCAGTGCGCCATGCTTTACGGCTTAGAAATCAAGGCCCCAAAGACGTTTTGAACGCCACAGAGCATATGAGATGTTCCAAGAGCTGAAATTGGTATTTCAGGCTCATGCCTATGTTGAGAGGTATAAGACCTCTGACAAGTTCTTTGCCTGCAAGATGGAGGAGAACAGCTCAGTGAGTGAGCATGTGCTCAGAGTGTCTGGGTGCTACAATCGCTTGAATCAAGTGGGAGTTAATCTTCCAGATAAGACAGCGGTTGACAGAGTTTTTCCAGTCACTGCCACCAAGCTACAAGGGCTTTGTGATGAACTATAATATGCAAGGGATGGAGTAACCAATCCCCGAGATATTCGTGGTGCTTAAGGCCGTGAAGGTAGAAATCAAGAAGGAGCATCAAGTGTTGATGGTTAATCAAGACCACTAGTTTCAAGAAGGGCAAGGGAAAGAAGGGAAACTTCAAGAATGGCAAGAGAGTTGCCGCTCCAATGGAGAAACACAATGCTTGACCCAAACCCAAGACTGAGTGCTACTTTTATAAGGGGAACGGTCACTCGAAGCGGAACTGCCCCAAGTACTTGGCAGATAAGAAGGATGGCAACGTCAACGTAGGTATATTTGATATACATGTTATTGATGTGTACCTCACTAGTGCTCGTAGTAGCGTCTCGGTATTTTGATACCGATTCAGTTGCTAATATTAGTAACTCGAAGCAGGAGCTGCGGTGTAACAGAAACTAGCTGAGGGCGAGGTGACGATGGCTGTTGGAAGTGTCTCCAAGATTGATATGATCACCATCGACACGCTCGTAATACCTTCGGGATTAGTATTAAACGTAAATAATGGTTATTTGGTGCTTGCGTTGAGCATAAAACATTATATCTGGATATTGTCTATTGCAAGACGGTTATTCATTTAAGTCAGAGAATAATGGTTATTCTGTTTATATGAGTAATATGTTTCGTGATCATGCACCCTTTGTGAAAGGTTTACTGAATCTCGATTGTAGTGATACAGATGTTCATAATATTAATGCCAAAAGATGCAAAGTTAATGATGATAGTACCACATGATTGTGGCACTGCTGCTTGAGGTCATATTGGTGTAAAGCGCATGAAGAAACTCCATGCCAATGGATTTTTGGAATCTCTTGATTATGAATCATTTGAGACATGTGAACCATGCCTTATGGGCAGAATGACTAAAACCCCGTTTTCCGGATCAATGGAGCGGGCAAGTGACTTATTGGAAATAATACATACCGATGTATGCAGTCTGATGAGTGTTGAAGCACGCGGTGGATATCGTTATTTTCTTACCTTCACAGATGATTTGAGTAGATATGTGTATACTTACTTAATGAAACACAAGTCTGAAAATTTTGAAAAGTTCAAGGAATTTCAGAGTGCAGTGGAGAATCATCGTAATAAGAAAATTAAATTTCTACGATCTGATCATGGAGGTGAATATTTGAGTTACGAGTTTGGTATGCATTTAAGACATTGTGGAATTGTTTCACAGCTCAAGCCACCTGGAACACCACAGCGTAATGGTGTATCCGAATGTCGTAATCGTACTCTATTGGATATGGTGCGTTCTATGATGTCTCTTACCGATTTGCCACTATCATTTTGGGGTTATGCATTAGAGACAGCCGCATTCACGTTAAATAGGGCACCGTCTAAATCCGTTAAGACGATACCGTATGAGTTGTGGTTTGGCAAGAAACCTAAGCTGTCGTTTCTTAAAGTTTGGGGATGCGACGCTTATGTCAAAAGGATTCAGCCTAATAAGCTCGAACCCAAAGCAGAGAAGTGCGTCTTCATAGGATACCCTAAAGAGGCCATTGGGTTTACCATCTATCACAGATCCGAGGGCAAGATCTTTGTTGCCAAGAATGGGTCCTTTCTAGAGAAGGAGTTTCTCTCGAAAGAAGTGAGTGGGAGAAAAGTAGAACTTGATGAGGTAATCGTACCTTCTCTCGAATTGGAAAGTAGCACATCACAGAAAGCAGTTCCCGTGATGCCTACACCAACCGGAGAAGAAGCTAATGATGATGATCATGAAACTTCAGATCAAGTTACTACTAAACTTCGTAGGTCGACCAGGACACACTCCGCACCAGAGTGGTACGGTAATCCAGTCCTAGAAGTCATGTTGTTAGACAACAGCGAACCTACGAACTATGAAGAAGCTATGATGAGCCCGGATTCCAACAAATGGCTTGAGGACATGAAATCCGAGATAGGATCCATGTATGAGAACAAAGTATGGACTTTGGTGGACTTGCCCGATGATCGGCAAGCCATTGAGAATAAATGGATTTTTGAAGAAGACAGACGATGATGGTAATGTCACCGTCTATAAGGCTCGACTTGTCACAAAGGGTTTCCGACAAGTTCAAGGGGTTGACTACGATGAGACTTTCTCACCCGTAGCGATGCTTAAGTCTGTTAGAATTATGTTAGCTATTGCCGCATTTTATGATTATGAGATCTGGCAAATGGACGACAAAACGGCATTCCTTAACGGGTTTCTTAAGGAAGAATTGTATATGATGCAACCAGAAGGTTTTGTCGATCCCAAGGATGCTAACAAAGTATGCAAGCTCCAGCGATCCATCTATGGACTGGTGCAAGCATCTCGGAGTTGGAATATACGCTTTGATGAGGTGATCAAAGCTTTTGGTTTTATACAAACTTTCGGAGAAGCTTGTATTTACAAGAAAGTGAGTGGGAGCTCTGTAGCATTTCTAATATTATATGTGGATGACATATTGTTGATTGGAAATGATATAGAATTTCTGGAAAGCATAAAAGGATATTTGAATAAGAGTTTTTCAATGAAAGACCTCGGTGAAGCTGCTTATATATTGGGCATCAAAATCTATTGAGATAGATCAAGACGCCTAATAGGACTTTCACAAAGCACATACCTTGACAAAGTTTTGAAGAAGTTCAAAATGGATCAGTCAAAGAAAGGATTCTTGCCTGTATTGCAAGGTGTGAAGTTGAGTAAGACTCAAAGCCCGATCACGGCAGAAGAAAGAGAAAGGATGAAAGGCATTCCCTATGCTTCAGCCATAGGCTCTATAATGTATGCCATGCTGTGTACCAGACCTGATGTGTGCCTTGCCATTAGTCTGGCAGGGAGGTACCAAAGTGATCCAGGAGTAGATCATTGGACAGCGGTCAAGAATATCCTGGAGTACCTGAAAAGGACTAAGGACATGTTTCTCGTTTATGAAGGTGACGAAGAGCTCGTCGTAAAGGGTTATGTCGATGCTAGCTTCGACACAGATCCGGATGACTCTAAGTCACAAACCGGATACGTATTTATATTAAATGGTGGAGTGGTCAGTTGGTGCAGTTCCAAGCAGAGCGTCGTGGCGGGATCTACATGTGAAGCGGAGTATATAGCTGCTTCGGAAGCAGCGCAAGAAGGAGTCTGGATGAAGGAGTTCATATCCGATCTAGGTATAATACCTAGTGCATCGGATCCAATGACTATCTTTTGTGACAACACTGGAGCTATTGCCATTGCCAAGGAGCTCAGGTTTCACAAGAGAACCAAGCACATCAAGCGCCGTTTCAAGTCCGTTCGTAATTATGTTAAGGATGGAGACATAGAACTTTGCAAAGTACATACGGATCTGAATGTAGCAGACCCGTTGACTAAACCTCTTCCACGGGCAAAACATAATCAGCACCAGGACTCCATGGGTGTTAGATTCATTACAATGTAAACTAGATTATTGACTCTAGTGCAAGTGGGAGACTGTTGGAAATATGCCCTCAAAAGGGGAGTCCTAGTAGGAATAGGATTGGACTTGGAGTCCAAGTCCTCCCCCCCCCCTGGCTGCGCCCTAGGGCTTGGAGGGGCTGTTCCCCACGCCCGTCCACCTAAATATATAGAGGAGGGAGCACCCCAAACAACACACCAGCCCCTGGGCGCCCCTCTCTCTCCCGTTACACCATCGCCTCATCCCGACGACGCTTAGTGAAGCGCTGTCGGTGCTCCACCACCACCATCACCACCACGCCGTCGTGCTGGTTGTGATCCCATCTACTTCTCCGCCTTCTCTTGCTGGATCAAGGAGGAGGAGACGTCATCGAGCCGCACGTGTGCTAAACTCGGAGGTGTCGTCCGTTCGGCACTAGATCGGTTGGATCGTGATCGGATCGCGAAGAGAACGACTACATCAACCGCGTTATATACGCTTCCACTTTTGGTCTACGAGGGTATGTAGACACACTCTCGCCTCTCGTTGCTATGCTTCTCCTAGATAGATCTTGGGTGTTCGTAGGAAATTTTTTGATTTTCATGCTTCGTTCCCCATCACATTGGAGGAGCAAGCATCGTCTGGAATGATGTTGAGTGGCAGGGGAAGGCTCTCCTTACGTGGCAACCGAACTCTCTCCTTACGTGGCGGCTGAACTCTCTCCTTATGTGGTGGGCCCTCGCTCTCCTTAGTAGGTGGATTCTTCTTGGACATATCGTGGAAATGCTTTAGTAGGATGAGCTCGGGGTGCGCCTTATGGAGCTCATCCAAAGACTCCTCACTGACGTGCTCCTCCTTGACCGCGAAGTCAACCCTACTAGAAGTTCAGTCATGGTAGGAAGCCATAACCGCGAGATCGATCGGTGCTATCACCTTTTCAAGACATGATGAAAAAATAATATAAGAATCAAACATCAAAGAGTACTTCTATTCTATTCATCGTGCGTTACCAAGTTATCACGGGATGAACTCGCCCAGATCGATCATCAACGTCAAAAGTCGATCTAAAAACTCTCATTTCTTAGGTGAATGTATATATGGTGGACACTCTCTCACTGCTATTTCGACTTTCGGTGATGGTCGAGCTAGGTGAGCACATCATGCATTACCAAGGCGGAACAAGAAGAGCTCACACAGATCGACCGTCAACTTCAAAAGTCGATCACAACTCTCATCTCTTACGTGGTTCTATATACAGTGGACACTCTCACTGCTATTCGACTTTCGGTGATGGTCGAGCTGGGCGAGCTCATCGTGCATTACGAATGTATCATAAAAGAAGAGAGTCATCAAGTTATGAATTGTTATCTTCTTCCATCCATGACATGCGAAGATTTGCACTTGCAATTCTTGTTCTTCCGAGATTGCTTGAGTGTGATACATCTATCTTCACATGGAAAATGATTGAGAGCATAATCCTTGGGTATTCCCTAATTGGAAAAGTAGACAATGTGATGGTGATACTCTTAAGCTAATTATATCTGATAGCAAAAGCAGTAAGGACTACTCCTTACGGCTTCAGCTATCAGATATAACTAGCTTAACAGTATGACCAACACATTGTTCACTTTTTCTAATTAGGGAATACCCAAGGATTATGCTCTCAAACACGTCCCATGTGAAAATACAAGTATCACACTCAAGCTGCATGGGAAGAACAAGAATTGGAAGTGCAAATTGCATATCAGGCCATCTTTGAAGTAAAACATTCTGTAAGGATTATGCTCTCAAACACGTCCCATATGAAGAACGAGAAAGACCGGCCACCTATAACAACAGACCTAACATAACTAGTTTATTTGGCATGTGGGTTGACTTTCAGTTCGTCAAGGCTCCCTTCGACAACTTTCATCTCTCAAATGGTTGTATATATGGTGGACACACTCTCTCTATCTGGTATTTCCATTGTCGGTGATGGTCATTCCGCCCCATCTCTCGTCATGCGTTACCAAGGTTTACCAAAGTCATAGAGGAGCAGGTGGAGCGGAACGACCCCATACAACAACAGTCGGTATCATTCCTCACATAACATCTCTCAAGTGTTTGTATATATGGGGACACCCCTTCACTGGTAGTTCGACTGTCGGTGATGGTCGTTTCACCACATCTCCTTCTGCGTTACCAAGGCCTTCGAGAAGGAGATGTTGTGAAACGACCTCCGACGACAACAGTCGGGATCCTTCCTTCGAGAAAAATCTCTCATCTCTCAAGTGAAAGCCACGTCGGACTGAAAGTCAACACACGAAGCAGATAGCTAGTCTTTAAGTACGCCGACAAACATCCCAAGTCTACCACTACAACAGTCATCACTTCAACACAACTACTACATATATAGATCAACATTAAACGACCACATAGTTCAACATCACTAGTACTAATACATCATCATTTCAACACTACTACTACATAGATCATCACTACTACATAGTTCAACATCACTAATACATATAACAACAGGACTAATCGTTATCTGAGTCAATGAGCAGCGCGTTCCTGCTGGAAGAGCCTGCCTCCTCCTCATCATCGGATGTGTCGAACACGCCATCCCTCTCCATCTCCTCGAAATCCCTATCGACTTGCTCGGAAATAATCCGATCTATCTCCTCATCCTCCTTCTTCCTCCGCTCCTTCTCTTTGTTAGCATAGAAGTGAATCTCCTCCGCCACCAGATGGGGATTGGCCGCGGCGTAAGCCGCCATGGCCTCCTCATCCATCGCCCGTATCCGACGAGCCTTCTCCTCCGCACGGGAATAAATCCGGTAATGGGGGGCGACAAAGAACGCCGTCTTTGCATCTGGAATCTCAGGGAAGTTGAGATCAGACCTGCTACGGCCGTGCATCCAAGCAACCGCTTCGTATGCGCGCGCGGCAAGCTCGGCGGTCTTGAAAGTCCCGAGCCACAGCTGATCACCCTTACAGGTGATCTCGGCGGCGTAGCGTCCCGATCGGAATCGAACGCCATGATACCGCCGAGGTGGCGACGGCGGACGTCGTGGCGGCATCGTAAAAAAAACTATGTAATATACAAATAATTAACCCACTAATTAAACTATACTATACAACAAGTATACAACTAGCATATACATACAAAAAAATTAACACTAATAACTAAACTATAAACTAAAAATTTCACCGGAGCGACGGCGACGGAGTGGAGCGGGGCGGCGACGGTGACGGTGACGGAGGGGATGGGGGGGCGGCGACGGTGACGGCGACGGAGGGGGAAGAGAGGTGGCGACGACGACGGTGACGGAGGGGGCGGAGCGGTGGCGACGGCGACGGAGTGGAGCGGGGCGGCGACGGCGACGGAGGGGGCGGGGCGGTGCCGGGCGACGGAGGGTGCGGGGCGGCGGCGGGCGACGTTGGGAGCGGGGCGGTGGCGGGCGACGGACGATGCGGTGCGGGGAGGCGGTGGGCGGCGAACGGCGGGCGACGACGGACCGGGGGGGTGGGGGTGGGCGGCGACGGCGCGGGTGGGCGGGGCCGGGGCGGGCGGCAACGGCGCGGGTGGGCGGGGCCGGGGCGGGCGGCGACGACGCGGGTGGGCGGGGCGACGGGCGGCGGGGTGAAAACGAAATGTGAATTTGGGGGGGGGGGATATTTATCCCGCAGAGGACCTTTGCCGAGTTCGGCACTCGGTAAAGGGGCATCCGTGAACGCGCACATGCATTTTCATTTTCCCGCCAAACCTTTGCCGAGATTTCCTTATCTGGATCTCGGGAGAGATGCCATATCTAGGTCAACTCACTTTTCTCGAGATTCCGAAAAATGGATCTCGGCAAATGTTGTTTTCCTAATAATTCTCCCAAATAAGTTATTAATTTTTTATCTAACAATATTTGTACGGGTTAAAACAACTATATATATCCTTTAATTTCCGGGCTCCCGCGATTTCCCGGTGATTTCAACGGCAGCAAGACGGGCGCCGGCGTCCCCCCACGTGCCCCCCGCGCCGGGCCCACCCTCCCGGCGGTGTGCGCAGGGCCTGGGCATGCATGGACATAAGACCGCGGGCGGGGACACCCGGCCCTTTCTGTCCATGATTTCATGTGGCCGTTGCCCCGCTCTTGAATTTCCCGCGCGAAGCCCTGGAGATGCGGGAAATGCACGGAATATGGCCGGCGGCCCCCAAAAAATCGTAGGACCTGGCACGTGCCTTCGAACGGAGCCTCACGACCGCAGAAAAAGTTTCAAGGCCAACGGAGGAACGGGCCCCGCACCCCCTTCACAAAACCTGACGCACCCCCCTCGAAAGCTAGATCCTTCACCGGACAAGGTCCCTTCTGCACTAAGCCTCCGTGAAGGCGTATCCGAAACGGCCTCGGATTTTTACAACTGCATCCAGGGGCCATGGAAGGCGCCGCGCCAGTTCCCTTCAATTTCCGGGCTCCCGTGATTTCCCGGTAATTTAAATGGCAGCAAGACGGGTGCCGGCGCCCCCGCGCCGGGCCCACCCTCCCGGCGGTGTGCGCAGGGCTTGGGCATGAACATAAGACCGCGGGCGGGGACTCCCGGCCCTTTCCGTCCATGATTTCATATGGCCGCTGCCCCGCTCTTGAATTTCCCGGGCGAAGCCCTGGAAATGCGGGAAATGCACGGAATATGGTTGGCGGCCCCCGAAAAATCCTAGGACCTGGCACGTGCC
This sequence comes from Elymus sibiricus, assembly GCA_039707655.1. Lineage (NCBI taxonomy): Eukaryota > Viridiplantae > Streptophyta > Magnoliopsida > Poales > Poaceae > Elymus > Elymus sibiricus. Next base: position 190,232,450 of record CM077676.1, on the reverse strand, counting down.
TTCGAACGGAGCCTCACGACCGCAGAAAAAGTTTCAAGGCCAACGGAGGAACGGGCCCCGCACCCTCTTCACAAAACCGGACGCACCCCCCCCCCCCCCTCGAAAGCTAGATCTTTCATGGCTGCGCTCGGATCTCGATTTTCTGCCCCAATAACTTTGGAAATGCATAAGCAAATGGAGAACTGATTGGAATTAAAAAAGGTGGAATTAAAAAGCTAGCAGTTACCATTTTTGCCGAGTACCCAGCTCGGCAAACAGGGTACAGCGACTGCCAGCGGCTTCTTTTTCCCGAGATCCTCCCCACTATAAGCTCGGTAAACTCTGTGAGACATCACCAGAGCTTGACGCGTGGACTGTTTCCCGAGTGCGGCTCTCGGCAAACACATTTTACCGAGTGCTGCACTCGGCAAATGTCGTTTCAGTTGTTTTGTTTACTTCTGTTCGTATATCAGCCCCACTCAACAAAAATACATATATATATGCATGTAGTTATAGAAAACAACACCACATCATAGGCAATGCACGTATGATAAAACACAAGTCAAAAATAGGTTCCACAAGTTATTTAAATCCATCATGTCATGACATATGTATATATTGATTTTTCATATGTAGAAAAATATTGAGATAAATAGCAAAAAAAATAGGGGGGGGGGGGGGGGAAGCCGCCCTATATAGCTAGCTCACCTTGGGGTTGTTGGCGTCAAGGTGGGAGGGGTGGTCGGCCGGTAGCAAATTGTGTCGACGACGAGGTTGTGGTGGCGGCCGGCGGCGAGCTTGGGGCCGGAGCCGTGCGGCAAGGAGGGTGCGAGCGGCCTCGGTCGACGCCGGATCCGACGGTTGACTAGCACGGCGGCGGCTGGTGGGTATGTATAGGGCTGGCGGCGGCGACGGAACCACGCCGGGACGAGCGGCGGCCTGCCCCCGATCAAGAATAGAATGGGAGCCGCTAGGGTTTGGCCGATTTAAATACCACATAGATTGCCGAGTACCTTTCGTCGGGGATCTCGGCAAAAGCTGCCCACCGTCACGGGGCCGTCATCTGCAAGCGGCCTTGCCACGTGGCTCCTATTTGCCGGGTGCCTTCTGCTGGGCACTCGGCATACTGTGCAGAAGCCGAGTGCCTTTATGTTTGCCGAGTGTCTTACAAGCGGGGCTCGGCAGAACTACCCATGTGCCGTGTCCTACTGTGTGCTGAGACCCGTACTCGGCTTAGATGTCTTTTGCCGTGATCCCGTGTTCTCGTACTCGGCAAAGACAAAAGAACTCGGTAAAGGCGATTTTTCCAGTAATGTCTTTCAACTTATTGTCAGCACCACACGTATATGATTCTATATTTTGGCTGGATGTTAATTTTAATTAATAAAATGTTTAAAAATACTAGGCCTGATAAAGAGCTAAAAGAAAAGGTGGGCAAGTCAAGTCAGAAAAAGATAACCCTCAAGGATGATCTTCCATTGAGAGGAAATTACTCCTGGCAACCTATATTTTAGAATGTGATTCATTGGTGTTATGGGCGACTGTCCCTTCTTTTCATCTAAATCAACATTCTGCAATATCAAATCAAGTCATTTAGGTGCAGGTCTTTTGTGTCTTCCATTGCTGCTCATTCTATCTTTTCGTACAACAAAACTTTATTGGTCTTAGATACTTCTGTACTGCTAATATCATATGCTGCCTTCTTTTTTAGTACCCCACTCAATAGCTCCCTCTGGCAACGTTTTTACATTATTCTCTTTCAAATACCCCTTTTAGTATTCCTGGTACATCATCTTGCACAGTGTATTGATAATTTTCATTGCCATTTAGTTGGTCTGAACTTGCAGAGAGTGATTTTAATAATGTTTGGTGGTAGATGCTTTTCGTTCCTTCGATAGAACATACAGATTCAGAATTAAGACATGTTTGCTTAATATATGGCTAAAGGTGAGCTTCAATAGAGAGAAGCAAAAAATAAAACAAATGAATGTGCAGTCTTGGTGATCTGATGATAATTTATGACAAGCCTTAGAGAATTATGCATTAACACAACTTGCCCTTAGTTTATTTATGGTACATTGTTCAGCTGAAGTGAATGTCAGTGGATGTACTCGGCTCATAAAGCTTTCCTGGTCCTAGCAAAGCTTCTTTAGATTTTGCACTTCGGACAACATCCAGGAATCAGTTTATAAGAGAGCATATTGGTAGTGGCTGGGTCAATATATCAGTTTCTTTAATAGCTACTTGCTTTACTCCTCAACTAATCAGACAAGGATGTTTTTGGTCCCTCAAGTTCCCAAGAAGTATATAGACTTGGTCCCTCAAGATTTTTTGGTATACATTTGGTCCCTCAAGTCTCAAAACTGGATAAGTTTGGTCCTAAACCAGATTTTGAGCCCGTTGACCCGGTTTGACCGCCACAAAACCGCCCGATGAACAGTAAATTCGAAAAAAATTAAAAACATCAAAAAAATCTGAAATTTTTTGGGGTCCAATATGCTTATATGCGCAAGGTGCGACCAAATTTTCGTGGTCTTTCGACACTCGAGGAGCTCGTGGCAAAAAAAAAAAAAATATCTGTCCGATGAATTGTAAATTCGAAAAAAATCAAAAATTTCTGAATTTTTTTGGGGTCCGATATGCTTACATGCGGAAGGTGCGACCAAAATTTTGTCATGAAATGACATCAGACGGGCTCTAGCAAAAAAAAAACAAATTTTGGCTATTTTTTTGTGAGAAAATTTTTGTTTTTTTTTTTTGCCACGAGCTCCTCGAGTGTCGAAAGACCACCAAATTTTGGTCGCACCTTGAGCATGTAAGCATATTAGACCCCAAAAAATTTCAGATTTTTTTGAATTTTTTTCGAATTTACTGTTCATCGGACGTAGATATTTTTGTTTTTTTGCCACGAGCTCCTCGAGTGTCGAAAGACCATGAAACTTTGGTCGCACCTTGCGCATGTAAGCATACTGGAACCCAAAAAAATTCAGATTTTTTTGAAGTTTTTTTGAATTTACTGTTCAGATTCTGTTCATCGGGTGGTTTTGTGGCGGTCAAACCTGGTCAACGGGCTCAAAATCTGGTTTAGAACCAAACTTATCCGGTTTTGAGACTTGAGGGACCAAATGTATACCAAAAAAATTTAAGGGACCAAGTCTATATACTTTTTGGGAACTTGAGGGACCAAAAACATACTTTTCTCTAACTTAATCGACTAGCTAGATGAACCGAGGTACTAATTAAATTAACGAGCTTCCGCTGATTCATTAGATGCCAACTAGATAAACATGCCAGAGGCCACATTTGAGGTGAGAGATAAATAACAAACTGAAGGAAGGTGATTGATGCACAGCTTTCTAAGTCAGTGTGCAATGCTCGGTGCCACTGCGGCATTAATTGAGCAACCAAGAACAATCAAAGTAAAGAATGGTACTGCCAATTATTGCTGATATCTAGAGTTGAAACTGAAATGCACTTCTATGTATATCAGGATAATTCTAGGTTTAAAAGTTTCTGTTCTATATTTGCAGTCCATCACGATTTGTTGAAAGTGAAGGAAAAGAGGGATACAATGAATGTGCCTTCATACACTTTCAGAACATGCATACCATAGATTTCCAACCTAACACACGCCATGTAAAATAAAAGTTGAGTAGGCAAGTAGAATTTGTCACCATGATTCTCTTCTGTTTTTTTACTGTTTGCAGTTCTATATATACATAGGTGTTTTTCTTAAAACGAGCAGATACCGTTCTCTGCTAAACAACTATTGTATACATGACATGATTGGATATATTTTGACACTATATATTTGGTTGAATGTGAAAGTTCTCCAAACATCTTTGTCATCCGGCCTGTGTACCGCATTGCTCCTACTTAATTTTTTAAGCAACAACAACAACTGAATAAGTCAGAATTAAATTAACGACAGGCAGTCACGGGCGCGGCGTGTGCCGCGCCTCCGCCCCGCTAGTTTTAATGATTCACCTCACGGGTTGCCAATGATGGGTACGAGGAGAGATAAATTTAGGCCCTAAAATTTTAGGAATAGGTAATAGGTTAGGTATTGTTGGAGCACTGTTTTAGCCTGATTTTGGTTTTTTGAGGAATAATGAGTTTTAGGCTAGATATTGAAGATGCTCTCAGGTGGGTCAAGTGCACTTATCTGAGTTTGATGCCATCACATCATAATCTGGATACTGTGAGCTTTCTTATAGCCTAGACACGGTATGATGTGTCAATCCGCGACACTAACTGCGGTACCACATATAGTAATGCTCTAATAATCCGCAGGTGTGATATTTGTTCATCTTAAAAATTTAACTTCTTTTCAGCAACCACATTTCTTGATTGACTTGAGGCATGCATGTGAGATGGCACCACCCAAACTACATGTGTTCTAATATTAAGCAGAAACAATGAAGCTAAGCTAGCTTGCAATTTCTCTGTGAGGTGTTAGAAATTCCATGATTGAAATCACAGGCAAAGAAGGAAATAAAATATTTCGGTAAGTATACTAATATTATGACAGTGCAGGTTTATGTTTTTCTTTTCTTTCTGGAATACACACCTAAGTGCACATCATTTTGTATTAGAATAAAACGTCAAGATGACGCCAGTCTTACAGCCAACAAAAACAAAATGAAATGGAAATAAACTCAAACAAAGGAAAAGAAGCAAAACAAACTGTACATCTATCCTACACCTCTATGTGCTATATGATTGCATCAATTGCTCAACAAATACAAATGTAAATTCAGCCGTAAGAACTATATAAAGTAGAAGTGTATTTCCAGATATAAACATACGTGCCGTAGCGTATACCTGCGCCGTTACTCGAGATATTTTGGCAATTACATAAAGGTGAACCACCACAGCTCTCACGGCAGAATCTTATGATGAATTTCAGAACATAATCCGATGACGAATTTCCTCGAGATCATCGCTACAAGCTCGCCGAAAACAACATCGCCTCCTCCATGCTATATCGCCTGCTGTTACCGTGACCCTCCTTATCAGCATTGTCTCTGCTTCTTTCAAATGTTCTGTGGCGTAGTTTAACTGGAACTTCTTCCATTTCTGGGTCGCCCTTCACGGTGTTCTCCACACTCTGCATCCCTTGGAGTTTCGTTTCCACATACCGCATGGTGCCTGTCTTCCCCCTTCATCCCCAAGCACATTGCTGCCATTGACGCTACTTCCTTGGCTTCGACCCCAGCCTCCTGGGAAACCTGTGAGTCTAGTATTTCACTCAGCCTATCTTGGTTCAACAGCAACATGAAGTGTGCTACTAAACTGACGCCTTCTGATGGCACATAGCCAGTTGGTTTTTTTCTTGTAAGTAGTTCCACAAGCATGACACCGAAGCTGTAAACATCGCTCTTCTCGGTCAGTCGGCCTGTGTAGTAGTACTCGGGATCAAGATATCCATAAGTTCCTTGGATGGCAGTTGTTACCCCTGATTGGTCAATTGCAATACCTCTAGAAGCGCCAAAGTCCGACACTTTTGCCGTCAAGCGATCATCTAGCAGTATGTTAGATGTCTTGATGTCTCTGTGGATTATCGACATCAAAGCCGCCGAGTGGAGGTAGGCCAAAGAACTTGCAACTTCAGATGCAATTCGTAATCTGTCTTTCCATGATAGTGATTGAGGACCATCAGTATGAAGATGAGCATAGAGGGTACCATTCGAAATGAACTCGTAGATTAGCAATGGAACTTCTGTCTTGAGACAGCAACCAAAAAGCTTTACCACATTCCTGTGATTGATTTGAGAAAGGATGGCAACTTCATTTATGAACCCGTCGATCTCTCTTTTGACTACGGTTTTGGACTTCTTTATAGCAACGACGTGTTGGTCTGATAAAATGCCTTTGTACACTGTGCCGTGCCCTCCACCACCGAGAATGCGAGCTTCATCAAATTTATTCGTTGCTGTCTCAAGCTCTTCTAAGCTGAAAATCATCCTTTCAGCTATATCTGTGTCCACTAACTGCTGGAGCAATAACCCACGGTTTTGCTTGAAGAAATATTCCTTCATCATTTTTGCTTTCTGATCCTTGACCTTTTTTATAGCAAAGACAACAGCAAGAACTAGAAGCAAAATAATTATGCCGCTGCCAACTCCGATGGAGAAAATTATTCCTGCCGAAATTTACAGACAACACCGTCAAAAAGCACGCTTGCAAATTATCTATCCTAGTTTAATTGTGTGAAAAAGTGCCAGTGTTACTTAAATTTGAGGACATAGTAATGTTTTATGTGGACAGAAAGATGAACTAATGCTTACAAATTTCCCCTTTGTGGACTTACCAACTGCTAGACGACCTCGCCCTCCTTGGCATCCATTTGTCATGTAAGGATTGCCCTGGTAGCCATCACTGCACCGGCAGATATAGCCTTCGGCGCCATTTGTGGAGTTGAGGCACATACTGTTCTTGCTGCGGCACCCAAAATCTGGCCTCTGGGCAGCCTCTTCGCAGGGTAACTCACCCAATCCCCAGGCTGCAATGGCAGGAACGAAGAATGGGCTCATGTCAGGGTAAGACAGGAGGTCCATGAAGTATTGCTGAAGACCATAGACGTGTGACCCGTCACTCCACCACTCCTGCTCCACCATGTGCACGCTCGCGTTGAACGCCGGAGCCGGGGATGGGGACGGGGCGATCGGGCACCTGCCAGCACCGTCGAGCGAGGAGAGCTCGATGCGGCAGGACCGAAGGCCAATCGGGATGGACGGCTGGCAGCAGCCGATGCCGTTGCAGACGACGTCCGGCAAGAACGGCTCGCCGGTGCTGTTATTGATTGGACAGAAAGACGCGCAGGAGCCATATATCCACCCGTCAACGATGTGCAGGAGGACACGGAAGCCACACCCCACGATGACGAGGTTGTTCGCCTTGGCCGACAGCACGAAGGGGGAGCCGCGGCTGATCGCCAGCTGCACGTGGCTCGTGTTGCCGGCGACGAAGTGTGAAACCCAGCTCCCGACGCGCACCGTGCTGTTCGCCAGAGATATCTCGACAACCTCAGGGCCAGGACCGGGACTGGCACCGTTGTCCAGGAACAGCTTTGGCGGATGGTGCGTCTCATTGCAGGTGACCATGAAGCCCGGCCGGTGGCAACCGGGGGTGGTGCCGAAGGGGTATGGGATGTCCACATCGCCGCATTTGCTCTTGCAGCCGGGCAGCGCGATGTTCACGGAACTTGCTGCTGCCGCCACTGTTATGCTGCCCAGCAGCAGCAGCACCGCAGCGCCAACTAGAGCAGGCATTCTCATTTCGTCAATCACACGAATGAAGCACGGGTTTCTGAATGTATCTGTATTGGAGAAGGTAACTAGGAATTTGCTGCTGTTCACCAAAGTTACCCTGCAGCAAGAATTTATCTATTCTGGACAACATCTGTGGGGAACTGGAAAAGTGACTTGACCTCCCAGGCATGACAAAACATTTTTTTTACAAGGAGACTTGTTCACACACACCTAGATAAGCATTGCTTGCGGTTTTCTAGAGAATATAATACTGCACTAAGGGATGTTCCCGACGCGTGATTTGGTTACTTTTGCTTGGAGGAAAAGGCATTTGGTCATACCTTGATGGCTTGACCACATAAGAATACAGAACCAGTCCATTATACACCATCAGAACCGAGGGTGACTAGTGCTATTTTTTATTGTACTACTTTACAAGTACTACTATATAAAACTTGTATAGATTGACAAAACAGAGTTAGCAAGAGTTTTACAAGGAAGGTTGGAAAGGTCAAAGGTACCTCCTGGTCCGCATGCACCTGATGACATGCTTAAGAAATATCCTGATAGCTTTGAATATATCTGAACAATTCAAAAGAAGTGTTTATGGATCATGACATGTTATTTATCTGCTTCAAATGAGAATAAGCATCAGTTAATAGATTTACCTTTCAAATTGGTTCAGGATTCTTTCAAAGGAAGCAAACTTTATCAAGAGCACCTGGGAAGTCAGAGCAACATATTCCATGCTCTAACTTGGACAGAACCCTTCAGATCACATATTGAAGAGAGCTGCCAGCCCTACGATGATTGGAAGGCCCTGGTACTGGTACCATCATTGTGTATGCAGCGAATTTTGTGTCAGAGTACCATTTTGTTCATCCCACCTAGCATCAAGCACATATCGTGACCTTCCTTCTCTCTGATAAGCACAATTATCACTGAGAGTGAATGTATTAGGTTCCATTATTTGAATGATCATCCTTCGCAGGAGCAGGACAACTTCTTTGATTATGCTCATCTGAGAAAACCAGCACTTATAGTGTTGAAAGCCATTAAATGCAACTTGGATTAGCAGCCCTATGCATACATCAGTTGGCCCCACGCCCCCCGCGTCGCCCCCGCTCGGGCGACTCGGGCGGGGACGAAACCCTAGCCGCCGGGGGCTCTTCTTCCTTCCCTCCCTCCCTCCGCCGCCGCCGAAGGACGCCGCCGGCCTATAGCCCGGGGGCCGACGGTGGTGGCGGGGGCCTCCCTCTCTTCTGTGCCATGGGGATGGTGCGGAGCCCCGCGGCGTGAGGAGGCGCGGCCGATCTGGCCTTGGCGGTGCTGCGGCCGGCTCTGCCTCGGGCGGCGATGGCTGCGGGAGCGGCGGCCGACCTTGCGGCGTTGGCTGCGTTCGGCGGCGGCGACCGGATCTGCGGCGACGGGCCATCTGACCTCGGATCGGCGGCGGCGGCATGGAGGGCCTGGTGGACGGGTCGGCGCCATGAGTGGTCTGGCCTCCGGACAGATCTGATCTGACCGGTGCGGCCTGCTCGCTGCACGGCGGCTCAGATCGGTGGCGACCCGTGCACACGATGCTTGATGGAGGTTCGTCGAGCGGATCCGGGTGAAAACCACGTTCTCGGCTTGTTGCCAAGACCGGCAATGGCGGCACTCTTTTGTGTCGTTATCTTCTTGAAGGCATCGCCGTGGAGAAGCTCCAGACCTCTATCCGCTACCTCCGGGGGAAACCCTAGATCAGTAGATCGGATGACGGCGGCGCTCTGGTGTCGTTTCCCCCTTGGGGGCGTCATTCTTGGAGGTGTACACGGGCTCGAGGGACCAGTGGGCGGCTTCTTTGGTGGAGCGGTGCTTCATCTTACTCATTGATGGCGGCGGATCTCGGCAGCGTGGCGCAGTGGAGACTCGGCGTCCGATGCGCGGAGATGGATGCGCGCAGGAGGAGGACGATGTCTGGCGTCATGGTGGCGTCGATGGCAGAGAGGCCTGGCAAGGTCGGTGCGGTAGTTTCTGCTCTGAAGATGGATTGGTGGAAGACGGCGGCGACAACACATGAGAGTGCGTCGGACCGGTTTGTACCCAAAACCCATTATATGGCTCGGTTAGGGCCTCCGGCTTTAGATGTTAGGCTTTGGTGCGATGTCTGTTTGGTATTAGGCTCGGACAATCGGCACCCCTTCATCAAGTGGATAGGAGTAGCGACAGTTGTTGCTAAGATGGTGGCTTCAGACTACCTGATGTACTACTTTATAAGGTCTTTGTGAATAATTAATAAAATGACTGCATGCATCGACCAGATGTAGAGGCCGGGGGTAATCCTCCTTTTCTAAAAAAATTAAATGCAACTTCCCATGGTTTAACGAGTCACTCACAACCGATAGTGTCTTTACCTGCTGGAAAGACAACGAAGCAACTTCCAGCAAGTCCATCAAATGCTTCCTTTCGGATTGGCTTTTTCTATCTTATTTTGAGGTATTAGTCTTTGCAAGCAGCTTCAAAACAGTATCAGAAAAACATGCCATTAGTCACACTACTGCAGAAAAACTAGAAGCTCAACTTCCCTCTAGTCCTAACACTATTCATGTAGTATACTGTAACTTGTAAAGCAGGTCGAATGCCATTGTGGTCTCACTGCATACTCAGTCAGCTTTGGAGTATCAGTACGTCGAGAGAAATATTAAAAACTAGACGGCTGTTCTCCATCTTTTATCGGCCGGCCTGAGGCTTACAGTAATTTTAGTGATTCCTTGACTGCTTCATGAAGTCGGCATCAAGTAACTAGCCATGCGTATAATCTATGTATAAATCCAATAATTGTGGTTGCTTTTTCTGTGCAGAGACAAATGGAAGATGATAGGGCCTCCTTATTTATCAGGCATTAGGACAACAGACTTGACAGGCTTGCAGTTCCTTGTACATAAAAATATGCAGGACGACAGGGACTCCTCATTGCCAGGCATTTGGACAATTGTACTTGACAGATTTGAAGTTTCCATCCATTCTTGTTCATGTATGTAGAAGTAAAGGTCACTTATCACAGGGTGTCCATACATAAGGCTTTTACCTATCCTGCAAGTGCCAAATGTCTTGTGAAGGTAAACTTGATGAAGGAAGATATCCTTAAACAGTCAGTACGAAAGAGAAAGGTAAGCAGGTATTAATCTTTTTATTTGTTACCGCCGTATGATAAGCCCTGTCTATTCTGCATATAAGTGGTACATAACACAGACAAGAGCTTGCAGTTTCACACTACATTGGCTATATATACACCAAAAAAAGGGCTAGTTAGCACTTCCGTGTGCCAGAGCTGCATACAACCACATCACACAAATGAGTGTGGCAGGTACAGCAGCCCTGCTGCCCCTTCTGCAGCTTTTGGCCACCATGTTAGTGCTAGTCTCGGCCAACGTCGCGTTGCCCAACTGCACCAGCAGATGCGGCAATATAAGCATACCTTACCCATTCGGCATCGGTGCCGGGTGCCGCCGTGAGGGCTTCAAGCTTGCCCGCAAAGAGACATATCGTCCCCCAAAGCTCTTCATGAACAGTTCCGGAGTCGAAGTGCTTGAAATACCGGTGCAAGACAACACTGTATATTGACAGTGGGATCCTCACCTTGGCGGGGGATGAGTGGCCCGACGGTTACACCCATATGAATTGGTCAGTCCCCCTCGATGACAGCCTATATAGGGTGTTAGCAGGCAGGACTACAATCGTTGTTATGGGGTGTGGAATCACTGTGTTTCTTCAATGGCATTAATTCTATCGGCACAGAACCTGCAGGCACCACTTGTCATCCAAGATGCATGCCGGGTCATCCTGTGATAGCAACTGATGGGACATGTTGTGGCGTTGGTTGCTGCATTGCAAACGTGCGATCTGACTCAAATATGCTTTTCCCATCAAGTACAGCGTGGAGAAAGAGAACTTGCAGGTCAACTCAAGCCTTGCCTTGGTAGAGAGCAAATGGTGGAGCAAGAAGAAGAATGTCATGGTGCAGCAGAAGGCAGTATCATCTGACACGAGCCTTGGTACCTCCAAAGGCGTACTACACCTGTCGGCGTACGACACCTATGGGATCGCGTGGATTCCTTTACGGTTCGGCAAGGGGAAAGATTTGCACAAAGAGCGAAACCAACGATCAACGCGAGGATCTTTACCCAGGTTCGGGCCGCTGATAAGCGTAAAACCCTACTCCTGCTGTTGTTTATTGTGGATGTTCTTGGCTCAAGTACACGGAGCGCTTGTGGTGGGAAAGCAGCTACGCATGCAGAATGGGCCGGAAGGTCCTCCTCCCCTGTAGCTACGCCTTGGGCCTCCTTTTATACGTCCAAGGGGTCACCAACAGTGGCAGACAGCAGTACAAGAGGTGTAAAGTTACTACAGTATTTCATGATTATCACCGACGTCTTAGGACAAACGCATTTAATGCTCCGTTTAGGTGTCCCTTACTTTCTCGGGGGCAGAAAAAGGGCCCGTCCCATCAGCACCGCTTAACCCCATTTGCGGTCGACGCCGTGACACGCAACCAGGAGGACAAGCCCTAAACGACAGGCTGGTCGCTGCGCTAGAGCGGCGGCACTGTGCTGAAGCGGTGGGATCTTGCCGGGTGCGAGGCCTTGCCGGGCGCGAGGCCTTGCCGGGCCTTCGCGAGCCTTCCCGACAAGGATCTTGCCGGGAACCCAGCCTTCGGTCTTCTGTCTTCTGATCATTAGCTTGAACGTCTTCTTGATATCTTGTATCCGTTTCCAGCTGTCCTTCGGCAGGCCTTGCCACTGGTATGGCTACAACCGTCCGTGCACAAGTATGGGGTACTAAAATGACCCAAACTTTAGTACACCGGCAGGAGCCCCCGGGCCTAGGCCATACACGGGTGCTAGGCGTTGTTGGGCTAAGCCCAAATAGTGCACGGGCACGCGCGGCAGGAGTTAACTGTCATAATCCTCTTATTTACTGCGCCCCCCCCCCCCCCCCCCCACGACGCGCATTAAATGCGGAACGTGGGAGACGTGCGCGGAACGGCCGCAGTAGTGCGCTTGTAAAAGTGCATTCCCATTGATTAGTAAAGAGGCAGCCTCCGCTCTTCCCCATAAAAAGGAATCCGCAGAGACGCTGCTCATTTACCTCTCATCTTTTCCAATCTGGAAACCGCCATTGCCTTCTTCCTCAAGCTCGGAACAGAGCCTATCCCATTCATCTGCCACCCCCATGCTCGCATCAGCCTCGGCCTCTGCTCCCACAGTCGCCATGCCGCCCAAAGCAAGCAAGGGCAAAGCGGCGAAAGCCGTCGACTCGGATGCAGAGGCGGACAAGGCCGATTTGGTGGAGATGCGGAAGAAACACGTCGTCTTCGCCCCAACGCTCGACAGGCACGCCCTGATTGAGCGATACCTGTGTATGTGGGGGAAGAAGACGAAGGCTCACCCTGCAACTCGCGTACTCCCAGCTTCCGCCGAGGGCGGCCCAGATACATTCCCTTTCTTCGTCGCTTACTTTTACTGCGGGCTCTGCCCTCCATTTTCTGATTTCTTCATCGACATCATGTATACATACGGCTTCCGCCTCTTGGATTTCACACCAAATGCCGTGACATGCATGTCGGTCTTTGCTCATCTTTGTGAAAACTCCGCTGGAGTAGCTCCCAGCACAGCCCTCTTCCGCCACTACTTCGTTCCCCGTATCGAAACAGGAGACGCCCTTTCTGGTTCTATCACCTGGATTCCAAGGGCATGGAATAAAGAGATATACCCAGACGGTCTCTACCGTAAGAAGTGGGAGGAATGGCGGGCCGAGTGGTGCTGGGTTAGGGAGAAAGATCCCCAGCCATTTTGTTCGCCCCGGCAGACGAAGGTGGTTCGCGGCAAGGACTGGAGCGGTCTCGATCCTCAGGATGATAAGCTTGCGATCGCAGTTACCAGGATCCACCGTCTCAAGGTTGCCGGGCTCACAATAGAAATGGTTGGTGCCGATTTTCTCCGTCGCCGCATCGCCCCTCTGCATAACAAAGGGAGACCAGCTTGGGACTTCAAGAACGCAGCAGACATCATGAGGTTGCGCCCTGGTCTGAACAACAACCTGACAGTCTTCCAGCACACAGCCCTCTGCCACAAGCTATTCAGGCCTGACGGGAAATACAAGTTGCCGGCTGGCATAATTCCCTTGTGCAACAACTCTGCTCTGAGCCCAATCATCACCATGATGCCGGCGTTTAACGCCCACGGCCTTGACGGAACTTGGGTCGAGCCGCCTAAAGAGCGCGTGCAGGAATTCTTCGACAATTTGTCGGAGAGAGCCATCCGGGAAGAGTCAATCCTCATCCGCCCCACCACTGATGAAGAAGTGGCGTACATCGCCAGCAGGGCGGAAGAAGCGAACCTAGCCGCGGAGGCCGGCAACTTTGGCTTCGCGGAAGAGGAAGCCAGCGAAGAAGGAATGGTGTCGGAGGAGATCCTTGCCGAGCAAGGTGAAGTCGCCGGGGAACAGAGTGGCATGATTGCCGGGGGCTCTACTATTGAAGACACGGCCGAGGAGCAGCTGTGCGAGGAGCCCCCAGTTCCGGAGAAGAAGAAACGTGTTCTTCGGAAAGCCGTCTCTGGCGTCCCAGCACATCAGCCTCCCTCAAGAGATGAGGTTCCTGGCAAGAAGGCGGCCGGCAAGGCTGCGCAGCGGCAAGAGGCCCAACAGCCACCCGTGCGACGTACGACACGCTCGACCGCGGCAACAACTGGTGCGGCGGGAGCATCCCATACGACGGCACCAGCGGCTGGAGCAGCAGGGTCACATCAACCTATTGCTTCTGCCGCAGCCAAGCATCCCATGACCCCTTCTCCACCTCCTTGCTCGGACACCGAAGCGGAGGTCGACTTCGACATCTTCTCTTTTAGTCCGGATAGAGAAGAGTAAGGGCCCTCGCCGTATCCCTCAACTTTTGAATTCCTGGTACTGCTTAACTCATTTGTTTTGCTTTGGCCTGTCCCCACAGAGATACAGAGACGTTGGCACAAAGGTTGGTGAAGAGGGCGAAGACTTCTACGGGCGATGAGCCTTCGGCAAGCACCGTAAGTGCGCCAGAGACCATCGTCATCAGCCCGAAGCCCAGCCCTCAACGCAGCCTCCAACCCAGCCCCCAACGTGAGTCCACTACTCATTTTCCGCTGGCGAGCGCTGGGAAGATTATCTTCGCTATTGACATCACCGGGCTTGTAGGAGAAGGACGGCAAGAAGGAGAGCCATTAGAGGCCGTCCCTGAAGTGCCGCCTCCGTCGACCACGCCGCCCAGAGATGAACCTTTGGCAGGGGGTTCCACTGGCGAGCCCATCCGCATTGAAGAGGAGCCGGCAAGCACAGGCGTTGGCCATCCTACATCGGCAACTAATGTTGCCGGGAAAGGAGAAGCCACCTCTCAACAGCTCAACACAGGTAAACCGCATGCCTTGGCACTTGTTATTCTTTCTTCATTTCTGTTTTCTGGAACTCCAACTTTGGTCTCATCTTGCTTCCTTTCTTGGCTTTCAGATCTCCCCTTGACGGAACAAATGGATGTTGATGCTGTCATCGAAGAGACCGCCAGGGATGCTGCCGCCGAGGCCGACAGGGTCGCAGCTGACAAGGCCGCCAAGGCTGCACAGGAAGAAACCGCCAAGGGATCTGCTGAGGGGGCCGGCAAGGAGACCGGCGACCATACTGACGGCATTCCTGCCGCAGGAGCGTCTGACGCTACGCCGGTCGCGGAGCCCCCGGCTGCCGGTGAGGCGGTTGTCGAGGATCAACCGTCAACATCTGACGTGCCCCCGTCAAGCAGTTACCTCAAGGTCGGCGACAACCTGTTCATCAGCGTACCGGGGACGGCGAACATTGGGGTGCTAGTCGAAGGAGAAACCTTTGATGAAGACGTCGTTGCCACCGCTAGCAGCAGCGGGCCCAGGGAAGAGCAGCTCCTCCAAGCCATGAGCGATAACTTTCAGAAGCTCCAGGCGCTTTACCGCGCCCGAAAGGAGAAGCTGGACTCCAGGGCGGCAGTTGTTGAAGCAGTGGAGGCAGATTTCCAAAAGCGCGTCGAGAAGACACAAGTCTGGTATGCCGAGGCTTTCCAAGAGCTGACGGCTGGTCGTGAGCAGCTGAATCAGAGTTGGAACGAGCTCCTCATGAAGCAGTCCGATGTCGAGAAGGCACGGGAGGAGGCCGCGCAGCAGGCCGCTGCAGAGGAAGCTCGCTTGACGGAACGCCGCGTCGGTCTTGATGCTCATGAAGAAGACCTTGCCGCTCGCGAGGAGGCGCTAGCCGCCAAGCTTCGCAGCAAGGAAGAAGAGATCGAGAAGCTTGTCGCGCGGCGAACACAGGAGCTGGAGCAGAGGCACAAGGAAGCACTCGAAGCTCTGGTCGTAGACCACGCCGGCAGGCTAAAGGAAGCCATCGATGCCGCCGAAGCTGCAGAGGCCGCCAAGAGCGAGCTGGGCGATAAGGTAAAGAGGCTGGAAGCGGATCTTGAGGGCCACGGCAAGGAGATCTCAACGCTCAAAGCCGACAGAGATAAGACTCTCTTTAGCTTGGCGGAGATGCAAGCCGCCATGTCCGACAAGATCAAAGAGCTCTCTTCAGCCAATGAATCCATTCCCGATCTGACATTGAAGCTGACAACGCTGGAGGAGTCCCTTGAGAGCAGCAAGGCTCGTGAGAGGGCTCTGACCAAGGATCTCCAGGCTGAGAAGAGCCTACTCAACAGCGCCGCCGCCACCTATAATGACTTCGAGAAAGGTGTGATGATCTGGATTGAGCGCCTCGTCGACGTCGCGGAAAGGCTTACCGTAGAACTGTCCACCATGGTCTTGAATAACTTCGGCTACTCTTCTGACGAGCGGGTGTCTTCGAGCGCCAAGCTGACCATGTTCTTCGAGGGCGTCGTTGATGCTCTCAAGCTGCTCCAGGTTAACCGATCAACCCATCTGGCCAACGAGTCTCGCAAACTCTGCCGGGCCGTCCTCCGCAAGGTGCTCATCAAAGTAGTGCACAAGAACCCTGGCATCAACCTCACCAACGTCCTTGCTAGCTTGCCGGAGGATGCAGATCTCAAGGCGCTTGAAGAGCTTGTCGTTCCCATCGTTGACAGAGTGAGCCACGTCAAGCGGGTCGAAGGCCAGCGCAGGGACTAGCCGCTTCGCTTCATCTTGTCGCCACTATTCCATGCCAAAGACAGTTTTATCTTAAGTTAGAATTGCGGCGACTATCAATGTAATATAACTTACTATGTTTTGGATGAATGTATGCTATTTCCCTCGTCTGATTTCTTTCTGTATGGTTTTTGCCCTACGCTTATGCGGGTCTTGCCGGTGCGCGCGCCCTTGCCGCGAGCGCTTTGAGGAACGGGTCCTTAGCAGCCTGCTGGGGGTGTCGCTACCGACAAGATACCTTGACGCTTTCAGTGCAGCCACTTAAGTTGTTGAGCGGACTCGAAACAAAGTAAGGGCGCAACTAATCACGACAAGGTTCCTTCGCGTGCAGGTTTTCCATACAAAGGCCGAAATCGTTCAAGGAAAATAACCCTACGACAAAAATCTGCTTAAAGAGTTTTGCAACTTAGCTTTTCATTGTTGTACTCCTTATTGCAAAATGTCAACTTGAACGTCGCCTGTCGGTATCCATACCATCATTCCCCCCCGGCAAACGTGTACGCGAGGGAACCTTCTGTCCTTTGAGAAAAAGAAAGAAGAGAAAATAGAGATATGGAACCTTGGCGGTTCATTAGTGCTCACCGGAAGCAAGTGCAATACAATATCTTAGACAAGCATGCATATAGAAATGACATGAAAATCGACAAGAATTGTAAAACACTTAAGTTTATTCAACTGTGCACAGGGTCTGTGCCTGGCTTTGTACAAAGGATCATATGCCTTGCCGGCAAAACTTGTACAAAAGGGGGTTGCCGGGGGACCCGGCAACCGCACCTTATGGGTAGAACTTACGAAGGTGTTCGATATTCCAGGAGTTGCTCACTGGAATGCCATCTTCGGTCTCCAGGCGGACTGCGCCAGGCCTGGTGACTCGTACTACCTGATAAGGGCCTTCCCACTTCGGCGTCAACTTGTTGGAATTCTTGGCCGACTGAACGCGTCGAAGAACAAGGTCGCCTTCCTCAAGGCTCCAGGCATGAACCTTGTGGCTATGATAGCGGCGCAAGGCTTGCTGGTAGCGTGCAGCTCGCACAGCAGCCCGAAGACGATCTTCCTCAAGGAGCGTGGCGTCATCTTGGCGCAGCTGCTCTTGCTCAAACTCATCATAAGCGAGCACTCGAGGTGACCCGTATATGAGTTCCGTGGGGAGAACTGCTTCTGCCCCGTAGACCAGGGAGAAGGGTGTCTGGCTAGTAGCTCGATTTGGTGTCGTTCTGATTGACCAAAGAACCACCGGCAGCTCATCAATCCAGCGTCTTCCGCACTTGTGCAGCTTGTCGAAAGTTCTTGTTCTGAGACCTCGCAGCACTTCAGCATTTGCCCTTTCCGCTTGGCCGTTGCTTCTCGGGTGAGCAACAGAAGCAAAACAGATTTTGCCGCCAAGGTCTTGGACGTACTGCATAAAGGTGCGGCTCGTGAACTGTGTGCCGTTATCGGTGATGATCCTGTTTGGCACACCAAAACGGCACACTGTTCCCTTGAAGAACTTGACGGCCGACTGTGCTGTCACCTTTCTCACTGCTTCCACTTCCGGCCACTTCGTGAACTTGTCGATAGCAACGTACAGGTACTCGAAGCCCCCGGCAGCGCGGGGAAAGGGGCCCAATATGTCGAGCTCCCAGACCGAAAATGGCCAGGAAAGAGGGATTGTCTGAAGAGCTTGAGCTGGTTGATGCAATTGCTTAGAATGGAACTGGCACGCTTCACACTTGGTTACTAGTACAGTTGCATCCTGGAGAGTAGTGGGCCAGAAGAAACCTTGCCGGAATGCCTTGCCGACAAGAGCTCTCGAGCCTATGTGGGAGCCACATATGCCTCCATGTATCTCTGCCAACAGCTCCAGTCCGTCCTCCCGAGGAATGCACTTCAATTTCACACCGTTCGGTCTCTTTCTGTACAGGATGTCGTCGACGAACTGGTACATACTAGACTGACGGGCTACTTTCTCCGCTTCTTCCTGTTCTTCAGGGAGTTCTCCTGTTTGAAGGAACTGGACGATGTGATGTGCCCATGTTGGAGCCTGCGGCTCGATAACAAGGACCAAAGGCATATCTTCGGCCGCGGGAGCGCTTGCTTCGGCGGCAAGAACCTGAGGTTCTGCGCGAGGCTGCTGCTTACCGGCAACCGTGTCGTTCCCGACAACTTCCTTGCCGGCGGCTTCTGGAAGCTCTGCCGGAAAGTACTGGCCGGAACTCAACTTCCTTCTCTTGTCTGCCTCGTCGATGGTGTTACGGATGGCTGAGTTAAGCGGAGCACAAAAGTTCCTTGTTCCACAGGTAACTTGAGGGCAGCACGCTTTGACAGGTCGTCGGCAATGTTGTTCTCCGCTCGAGGAACATGCTCTCTTTGCAGACCGTCAAAACGCTCCTCCAACTTTCTCACTTCATCTACATATGCTTCCATCAACGGGCTCTGATAATCTTTGTTAACTTGCCTGACGACAAGCTGTGAGTCACCTCTGACGATGAGCTTCTTAATTCCAAGGTCTGCCGCGATCCTGAGACCGGCAAGCAGTCCTTCATATTCTGCAGTGTTGTTCGTTGATCTCTCCCGGGGAAAGTGCATCGGAATTACATACTTGAGGTGCTCTCCGGTGGGTGCGACAAGCAGCACGCCAGCACCGGCGCCTTGCAGCGAAAAAGCCCCATCAAAGTACATAATCCATTCTCGATCTGTTTCCTTGCCGGGGATAGTTGTCTCTTGAATTTCTTCATTTGGCGTCGGTGTCCATTCTGCAATGAATTCTGCCAAGGCTCTGCTCTGAATAGTTGAAGTGCTTTCAAATTTGAGACCAAAACTTGATAGTTCCAACGCCCACTCCACTATTCGGCCGGTCGCATCTGGATTTCGTAAAATCCGCTGCAACGGGAAGCGAGTGACGACGGTGATTTCATGTGCCTGGAAATAGTGGCGCAGCTTCCTCGAGGCCATAAGGAGGCCGAAGAGCAGCTTCTGCACGCCAGAATATCTTGACCTGGCCCCCTGCAACAGGGAGCTGACAAAATAGACTGGGTGCTGCACCATCTTCTTCTTCTGCACTGCTTCATTTGACTGCGCGGATCCTGTCTTGTCAGCACCAGACTCTGCTGGGGATAGTCCTAGCTTGTCGCTTGACGGGCTTGCCGCTGCCGCTGCTTCTTCATCGACTTCTCTCTGCGCCACTAACGCAACACTAACCACTTGATTCGTTGCCGCTAGATATAGCAGCAACGGCTCTTGTGGCCTAGGCGCGACTAGTGTCGGCGGAGAGGAGAGGTACCTCTTCAAGTCCTGCAGCGCTGCCTCCGATTCCGGAGTCCATTTCATTGGACCGGCCTTTTTCAAGATTTTGAAAAAAGGCAGGGCGCGCTCAGCGGATTTGGAGATGAACCTGCTTAGAGCAGCAACGCAGCCGGCAAGTCGACGCACATCTTTGACACGTCTCGGTGCTTCAATCTGCTCAATTGCCTTGATCTTGTCGGGATTTGCTTCGATTCCACGTTGAGACACAAAGAACCCGAGAAGCTTACCGGATGGAACGCCAAACACACACTTCTCAGGATTGAGCTTCAGATTGATCCTCCGCAGATTTGCAAATGTCTCTTCTAAATCTTGTATGAGTGTTGCCTTGTCCTTGGTTTTGACCACTATGTCATCCATATAAGCTTCCATATTTCTATGTAGCTGGGGCTCAAAACCAATCTGGACCGCTCTTGCAAACGTTGATCCAGCACTTTTCAACCCGAAAGGCATGCGTATGAAGCAATACGTGCCACATGGGGTGATAAATGCGGTTTTCTCTTCGTCTTCCTTCGACATGAAAATCTGATGGTAGCCTGAATACGCGTCAAGAAATGACAGCAAATCGCAGCCAGCAGTGGAGTCCACAATCTGGTCGATGCGCGGCAAGGGAAAAGGATCTTTTGGACAGGCTTTATTGATATCAGTATAGTCGATACATAGCCTCCATTTTCCATTCGCCTTGCGCACTACAACTGGATTGGCCAACCATGTTGGATGGAGGACTCCTCTAACTAGACCTGCTGCTTCAAGCTTCCTGATTTCTTCGGCGATAAACTCTTGCCGCTCCAAGGCTTGCTTCCTGACCTTCTGCTTGACGGGCCGCGCGTGAGGACAGACAACAAGGTGGTGCTCGATTACCTCCCTGGGAACACCGGGGATATCAGATGGTTGCCATGCAAACACATCGACATTCGCCCGCAGGAAGGCAATGAGCGCGCTTTCCTATTTGTCATCGAGGGTGGAACTTATGGTGAAAGTTCCTCCCGTACCATCCTCCTTGGCGGGCACCTTCTTAGTTTTTGGTGGAGCTGCCTTGGATTTCTTGCTCTTGCCGGTGGAGCTCTCTGGCACTTCCTCGACGGGAGCGCAGCACTCCGAGGAGGTCCGCTTGCCGGAGTGTGTGTTAGAGGTCTTGCCGGTCTTCTTCTTCCCCCCGGGAGCTTCAGCGGCAGGAGCAAGTGCCTTGGCGGCAGGTGCTGCAACTGCCTCCCGGTAGAGTTGGTCGGTGCAGATAAGCGCATCCTTCTTGTCGGAGTTGATTGTGATGACACTCATCGGCCCGAGCATCTTCAGTGTATTATAGGCGTAGTGTGATGCCGCCATAAACTTGGCCAGCGCCGGTCGACCAAGAATCCCATTATAGGGCAATGGAATCTTGGCGACGTCGAAGACGATCTTCTCCGTTCTGTAGTTCAACTCACTACCAAATGTCACTGGCAGGGTGATCTTGCCCTTCGGCTGGCTCCTCCCCGGATTGATCCCTTGGAATGTACCCGTTTCCTCGAGATCTTCATCAGGAATTTGCAATCTTTTGATCACATCAGGCGAGATCAAGTTCAAACCGGCCCCACCGTCAACTAACATCTTCGTCACCTTGAGGTTGCGGATCGTTGGTGAAACCAACAATGGCAAACACCCGACTGCAGTTGTGCGATCAGGGTGATCCTCGGCGTCAAAAATGATAGGCGTGTGGGACCACTTCAGTGGCTTCCGGGCATCGACCGATGGCTCTGCTGCATTAATCTCGCGCGCCCACTGTTTGAGTCGGCGGTGAGAGGAATGCAACGAGGCACCTCCGTCAACGCACATGGCTTCTGTGGCCTTCTGGAACTCGTGCTTGCTGGACTCGTCGCCCTCTTCGTCATCATCATTACCCCCTGTTCCTTGTCGCGGCCTCGAGCGGGCCTCTCCTTTTGTTGCTTGGCCTTGCCGCGGCGACCTCCTCGGCCACCGCGTTTCTTGTCGGACCCCCAGCGCCATCCTGGGCCTTCTCCTTGTCTCGCCTTTCATACTCGGCTTTCTGCTTCTCGACAAGCTCCTGAACTTGCCGGCAGTTTTGGAGATCATGGCCCTTGGTGCGGTGGATCTTGCAGTACTGCTTGGCGGAGCCCTCCGGCTTGTCGGCAGCCGCCAAGGCCTGACATGCGGCACACCCGGCAACCTCCTTGCCGGGGTCATCAGTCTTGGCCTTCTTGGCGGTGCCGGGGTTGCCGGATCCCTCGACGGCAAGCACGGCCTTGCCCTTGCGCTTCCTGTTCCCCCGTCGGCCTTTCTTTGCCGGGGTAGCGGCGTCTTCGCTTTCAGAATCGACTCCTGCGCCAGCGTCCTCGCCGGGGAGTCTCCTTCCCTCTTCGGCCCGAGCACATCTGTCAGCCAGAGCGTAGAGCTCGGCGACATCCCTGACCTTGTTCATCGCCAGCTCTTCCCGCATCTTGCGGTTGCGCACATTCTGGTGAAAGGCGCTGATAACAGCGGCAGGATGAACGTCTGGGATGTTGTGCTGTATACGGCTGAATCTCTGTATGTACTTGCGCAAGGTTTCGCCATCTTTCTGGGGAATGAGATGTAAATCACTTTCTTGGCCAGGAGCTTGGTGGCCTCCAGTAAAGGCGCCAACAAACTCATGACACAGATCTACCCAGGAGGAAATGGAATTCTCCGGCAGGTGCATCAACCACGACCTAACGTTGGGCTTAAGCACCAACGGGAAGTAGTTGGCGAGTATCTTGTCGTCTCGAGCCCCGGCAGCCTGCACCACAATGGTGTAGATGCTCAGGAACTCTGACGGGTGAGTCTTGCCGTAGTATTTCTCCGGCACCTCCGGCTTGAAAGATCGGGAATTGGGCCACTGGACTCGCCGCAGCTCACGAGTAAACGCTGGACAGCCCACCTCGTAAGGCAGGCTACCAGGATACCCTGGCGCAGGTTCGTCGACAGTGGGTCCCGCGCGCTTGTCGGATTGACGACGCGCTTCCCGCCGCCGCTCGATGGTGGTTCGAGCGTCCTCCTTGTGTCGTTCCCGAAGAACCAGATGTTGATCGCGGCGAACCCGTGGATCAGACGATGCCGTGGAATCATCATCATGGGCGTCGATCCGCCGAGTTAGCGACCGCTCTTGTCGTAGCGGAGGGGAACGCATCGTAGTCGTACCGCCTCCGGTCTTCTCGCCATCGGCACGCACCGGCCCAGTAGACTGCCGCCGCGAAGGCTCTGCCTGCTGCGGCCTATCGTCATTAGCAAAGCCGATGAGGCTCTGAATGGCAGATCTCCACTCATCTAGCTTCTCCGCAGCGGGAGGGAAGTCTAGGAGCAGCTGAGCTCGGGCCAACGCTTCTGCTGGTGTAGGCAGCGGCAAAAGATGCGAAGAGCGTGAGGTGCTCTGACTCCTAACGGAATTAGAAGGAGCACCGGCACGGTTCTGCAGCCGCGCGCGGCTTCCACCGGCGTGTTGGCGTGGATCTTGGCCCCGCGCATCTTGAGAGTGATGCGCAGGGTTTTTTCCATGGGGATGCCTGGAACCACCAACGTCGCGGCGCTGCACGTCGCGCGCGACCTGAGAAGGCCGCGGCGCATGCGCCGGCGTGGGTGTCTTGGAAGGCGCCGTCCCGTCCTTGGAGTTCGCTGCGCCACCCGTAGGTAGCACGGCTCCGTCCTTGGACCTGGCGCTCGCCTGGCTCGGATCGCCAGAACGGTGCGGAGGCCCAAGACCTCCACCTCCTCCACCAGCGCCCACGCCATCACCCGTCTGTGCGGGTACGGGGAGGCTGGACGCAGATGGATCAACCGCCGTAGCGCCCTTCTTTTTGGGAGTCATGGCGATGAAAGATGATCAAGAACTGGCGCGCTGACGGCTAGATCGGGTTCGCGCAACCTCTTCCCCCTACCTGGCGCGCCAAAGATGTCGGCGTACGACACCTATGGGATCGCGTGGATCCCTTTACGGTTCGGCAAGGGGAAAAGATTTGCACAAAGAGCGGAACCAACGATCAACGCGAGGATCTTTACCCAGGTTCGGGCCACTGATAAGCGTAAAACTCTACTCCTGCTGTTGTTTATTGTGGATGTTCTTGGCTCAAGTACACGGAGCGCTTGTGGTGGGAAAGCAGCTACGCATGCAGAATGGGCCGGAAGGTCCTCCTCCCCTGTAGCTACGCCTTGGGCCTCCTTTTATACGTCCAAGGGGTCACCAACAGTGGCAGACAGCAGTACAAGAGGTGTAAAGTTACTACATTATTTCATGATTATCACCGACGTCTTAGGACAAACGTCTTAGGACAAACACATTTAATGCTCCGTTTAGGTGTCCCTTACTTTCTCGGGGGCGGAAAAAGGGCCCGTCCCATCAGCACCGCTTAACCCCATTTGCGGTCGACGCCGTGACACGCAACCAGGAGGACAAGCCCTAAACGACAGGCTGGTCGCTGCGCTGGAGCGGCGGCACTGTGCTGAAGCGGTGGGATCTTGCCGGGTGCGAGGCCTTGCCGGGTGCGAGGCCTTGCCGGGCCTTCGCGAGCCTTCCCGGCAAGGATCTTACCGGGAACCCAGCCTTTGGTCTTCTGTCTTCTGATCATTAGCTTGAACGTCTTCTTGATATCTTGTATTCGTTTCCAGCTGTCCTTCGGCAGGCCTTGCCACTGGTATGGCTACAACCATCCGTGCACAAGTATGGGGGTACTAAAATGACCCAAACTTTAGTACACCGACAACACCCCATACCAATGGTACCAATTAGAACGGCTATCAGCTGGGTGTTCAGTAACTTGTCGTGTGCTGAGGCTAGCAATTCAAGTGATTTTGGGTGTCTCAGCGACAACAGTGAGTGCCTTGAGTAGCCTAAATCAGATGATTCAACAGGAGGTCATACATGCCAGTGTTGGCATGGCTACAAAGGCAACGCTTACATGCAAAATGGATGCCAAGGTATGGTACTAGGCTCCATGTATATGTATAGCTCGTGTAGAGTACTCCTGCTTTGGCAATCTGATAGGGTCATATACCTGTAACTGTGGTTGGGCATGCGGTTGTGCAGCCTAACGACCCGAGTTCAATTCCTAGAATTGACAGGGGGTTTTCCCCATTTATTGAGGATTAAGTTTGGTGTGTGGTGAAACCACTGATCAAAAAATATCTTGATACTCATTTAAAAAAATTCTGAGGACCATGTCTATCTTGGTACTCATACTAAAATGGTCGTATGCATCCCTAGTTGATGCAGAGGCCGGGGAAGTGAAATTCTCCCCCAATTTTAAAATGGTCGCATGCATCTTTTTGATGCAGAGGCCGGGGGCTGTCCTCCTTTTCAAAAAAAAAAAAAAAAACCTGTAACTGTCCCCATGGCACCACCTGGTAACCCCCGAAAACAAAATGGATGTTCTTCAACCAAATCAAAAAATTCAGGTAATGAGCAAGATTGGAAAATATTGATCTTTGTTGATAAAATCGTAAGATAAGTGAATATTGTACATTTTGTAGAAAAAGATGAAGCGTACATGCAGCATACACAACCACAACCACATATAACAGAGATATGACAGAGATGATCCATCAACCTTAAATTTATTCGAAAAGAAGAAGGAAAAAAGGGAAACCGGAAACAACGACAACACCACACTGCCCGGCCGGTCAACAACAACCGTGCGTATCATATTCTGTAGTTATAAATCAGGAAGGGTGAAATCAAATCAAATCAAACCATGCACACGCACAAACCTGCAACAATCAGTCATGCACGCAGTTGTTCTTGCATTCATGCTGGCAGTCAGGGCTCGTGTCGGTGTCGCAGGCAGGGCATGCAGCCATGCAGGCCTCACAGTCGGCGTCGAGACGACAGCTATGGCCGTCCTCCGTGTCAAGCAGGCCGCATCCAATTTGGCATGGTGTAGCAGAAGCAAAATCCCTCTTGGTGTGCTGACTGGGACAAGCATCAGCGCAAGGATAACACTTGGTGCTGGGACACTTTTTTAAGGGCACGAGCCCGCTCGCGCAATCATTCAGGCATTCTGCACAATCACCAAGGGAATCTCTGTCACAACTAGACTTGCAGGCCTCACACTTGGGGTCATCGGTAGGACAGTCCAGGGTCACATCTCTTTCCTTCGCAGTGCAAC
The DNA here is from genome assembly GCA_039707655.1 of Elymus sibiricus. Lineage (NCBI taxonomy): Eukaryota > Viridiplantae > Streptophyta > Magnoliopsida > Poales > Poaceae > Elymus > Elymus sibiricus. The sequence goes on along the minus strand of CM077676.1, from coordinate 190,206,656 downwards.
GTAATTCGCAATCGTTATCCCCTTTACAGGCGGAAAAGCAGGGCAGCAGGGGATCCTCCCTGCCTAAGCATCCAAATATGCAAGGTCGGCTGCTAATATCATCTCCATGACAACCATCAACGCAGGCAGCGCACTTGGCTTCGGGATGACACGGGTTCACGACAGGTATTTCGAACTCGAACTCGTCGGCGTCCTCGATGGCTTGCAGGAGCTGGCTGCATACCATCTCATCGGTCATGGCCATTACCAGCTGTGCGGCGAACAGGGCCACCACCATGCAGATGGCCGCCATCTTCATCTTCTTGAGCGCCACACCGGGAGAGATTAATAGCTAGCCCTAGCCGGGCCGGGCAATCAAATACAATACTACCACATCATAGTGGAGAGATTAATTAGTCACCATAGCAGAATCGACCTCATGTACTACCAAGTATCATCAGTTTGTACCACGTCCATGGATCCCATGGCATGCGCGCGCGATGACTAAAACATGTCAACTTTCTTCACTTATTTGGGGCAGCTAGCTAGCTAGGGAATCTTGTGGGTGCTGCACACTCTACACGCCAAACTAATTTCTAATCCAATCGCTGTCATTAAAAAATCATCCACACATACCACAAGGTCAGAAAATTTGCTCTCAGTTTAAAACTCCTCTTTTCCTCTTGCCAGCATACGCGGTGTTACCTCCTGTCTATGTATAACTGTAAAAAAAAAAGCATTACATTACTACCTGCGTGATGACATTGTCTAGTAGAATGCATAACATCCAAAAACACTGGTAAGATAATTTTACAGCGGTAACAGAAAAAATATCTACAAGATATCACACTACTTGAATAAGCATCAAAACATTGTCCTTTTTAGGCAAATATTGCACCTACGCATGATAAACAAGAAATGGATGTTGTTTTTAGTTTGTGTTTTAACTACTTTCATCTTGTCACTGAAAAGGGATCCATGCCCAAAAGCCAATGTCAACTTCATGTTAATTAAAAAAAATGGCGGTACATACAGGTGGAAGTTAAATTTCTTAGTCACATATGAGCCGAGGAATATTTCTTTCTTACATCAAGGGTGAATTGGTGATGGTGTCTTGGGTGAACTATCATTTGTATGTACAAGTGGCAGTTAAACTTGGTTCGTATGGGCCAGCTAAGGAACCGTGTGGTGCACATTCTCAAGTCAAATAGTACACGCCAAAACCAATGTTTAATCTGATTCACTATAATAAAAAACAATTCACGTGTGCCACAAGGTTTGACAATCTCAACTATAGGCACGTCGAGTTTACTTTAAATTGAAGGTGGGCAACACAAAGATACAAATACTAGTAAACAAGTTCCAGTGGGGAAAATATATACCTAGAATGATAATTAATCAAGTTTGCACAAAGGGGCCATAAGTCACACACAGATGCCATAAATAAATTCAATAACTGTGCAAGAAGAATACTATACGACAGCTAGCTCACAGAATACCATCATCTATACCTGCATTTTTCTGTTGGTGCACTAATCAACATATCCTATGTCTTGGTTAGGAAACATGACAAGGCTTGGCTGGTGCAGGAAACAGGGTTGCAACAATAGCAGATCAACAATTGGTTCATCAACCAACGTAAACAGAACCATCACAACAATCTTGCCTCATCCTGGTACCGGCAATTTGTTCTTTCTTCGGATGTTGATTATGGTTGTTCCGGAACACATAATGACCAGCTTGATGATACTTTCAAGGAAGGTCATGCTCTTTTTGATCGATTTTAATCAAGTATGGCTGAAGATATATCACATAGATGATCTATGGCTTTAAATAATCAAAGATACAAAGTGTTGGATGTTTTTTTTACAGGATCACCTTCTTTGTGAATTATCTTCTATGTTTACCAAAAATGGATCATGTATTGTTTCTTTTAATTTAACATGACGCGCAATTCCAGTCAGAAATGGGTGTTTAAATAAATTGATTGTTTATGAATTGAATTATGATACAGTTAAGTTAACTGTTGAGTAATAACCCATTATATCCCCCCGCAAAAAAAAACCCATTATATCATGAATGATGAACAAAGGGGTATATACTATGAAATACTTAGTGTTGTTCGTGAAGATAATGGAGGGGTGTTCGTCAACATAATGGAATGATGTAGACCAAAAATGAATCTACCGTGTTTAATCTTATTAGAAATGTATCAGCATGTGCTTCATGTTCCCTAATATGCATCGTGCATGGTGACAATAAATGTATCCTTTCCAGTTTGCTTTATTAAATGACTTTCTTTTCTATGATCGCAATCTTTCTCAGATAGTTATCTTATTTCAAATTAAAATTTATAGCAAGCAACAAAGACTACATATACAAAAATGACGTACCGACGGGGCGCGGCGTGCCGCCGCGCGGGCATGGCTAGTAAGAGACTACATACGGAGCAAAATGAGTGAATCTACACTCTAAAATATGTCTATATACATCCGTATGTAGTTTGTATTGGAATCTCTAAAAAGACTTATATTTAGGAACGGAGGGAGTATACGACAGCTAGCTCACAGAATACAATCATCTATGCCTGCATTTTTCTTTTGGTACACTAATCAAAATTTCCTATGTCTGGGTTAGGAAACATGACAAGGCTTGGCTGGTGCAGGAAACAGGGTTGCAACAATAGCAGATCGACAATTGGTTCATCAACCAACGTAAACAGAACCGGCACAACAATCTTGCCTCATCCTGATCATCAGATAAAAGCAAAGATTAAAAGGTACAACATTGAAAATTCTACATCTTGTACTAAAATTTTTTCTACAAGCTTTTATCATTCATGTTTACTTGGTGTTTATGCTTGGAATGAAGAGGAGTGATGCAAGTAATGGCAACACCCAGCGATCTTGGAATTGAATTGGACAAGAAGAAGATTGTGTATGTAAATAATGCACCCGTTCTAAAGAATGGATTGATACATTTAATGTTCCCAAGAAGAACATTCAGACACAAGTTTTATGATGCTAATATTTATTTCTGAAAATGAAATGAGTAATCTTGTAATAAGTCATCTAAAACTTAGATTCAGTTTGTGGTTGCTGAACTGTAATTAGCCGTCTAATCAGGTAAGTAGGCGATACTGTACGATAAATATAAGAATCAACAGGGAGCATATACAAAATCACAATAAGGGAAAACTAAAATGAACTCGCATAGAAAATTAGATGCATTATAAAACAATGATAGGAGGAGGATAGGAGGTGGATTAGTTTGATTTGCCTGCGGACGAGCCCACCCGGGTATATTTATAGCTAACCATGCAACGAAATATGCGTCAAAAAAACCATGCAACGAAATAGCAAAGTGATTAATTAGTCATTAGCTCATTTAGCACGACCGACCTCATGTGCATCATTAATTGTACCATGTTGATGGATCCCATCTATGTGTGGACATGCCTGCATGATGATGTATCATTAATTAGTCACCATAGCACAATCAACCTCATATGCTACTGAGTATCATTAATTTGTACCACGTCCATGGATCCCATCCCGTGAGTGCACGATGACTAATACATGCCAGCTAGGAATCATGTGGGTGGTGCATATTCTACATGCCAAACCAATTTCTAATATGATTTGCTGTTATTAAAAAATCATCCACGCATACCATAAGGTCTGCCGATTTGCGCTGAGTTTAAAACTCAAGGCATGCAACACAGAGGAGACTGTGGGCCGTCGGGAAGTTTCCTCTTTTCCCCTTGCCAACATACGCGGTGTAATTTCCTGTCTCTGTATAACTGTAAAAAGAGCACTACATTACTACCTGCGTCATGACACTGTAGAGTAGAATGCATAACAATCAAAAACACTGGTAAGATAATTTTACAGCGGTAACAGAAAAAAAAAAATCTAGAAGATATCACACTACTTGAATAAGCATCAAAACATTGTCCTTTTTAGGCAAATATTGCATCTATGCATGACAAACAAGAAATGGATGTTGTTTTTAGTTTGTGTTTACTACTTTCATCTTGTTACTGAAAAGGGATCAATGCCCAAAAGCCAGCGTCAACTTCATCATGTTGATTAAAAAAAAATGGTAGTATCTACAGGTGGAAGTTAAATTTCTTAGTCACATATGAGCTGAGGAATATTTTGTTTTACATCAAGGGTGAATTGTGTTGGTGTCTTGGGTGAACTATCATTTGTATCTACAAGTGGAAGTTAAACTTGGTTCGTACGGGGCCAGCTAAGGAACCGTGTGGTGCACATTCTCAAGCCAAATAGTACACACCAAAATCACTTTCTAATCTGAATCATTGTCATCAAAAACAATTCACTCGTGCCACAAGGTTTGACAATCTCAACAATAGGCACACTGAGTTTACTTTAAATTGAAGGTGTGCAGCACGAACATAACAAATACTAGTAAACAAGTTCCAGTGGGAAAATATATACCTAGAATGATAATTAATCAAGTTTGCACAAAGGGGCCACGAGTCACACACAAATACCATAAAAAATTCAATAATTGTACGAGAAGAATACTATACGACAGCTAGCTCACAGAATACCTTCATCTATACCTGCATTTTTCTTTTGGTACACTAATCAGCATTTCCTATGTCTTGAATAGGAAACAAAACAAGGCTTGGCTGGTGCAGGAAACAAGGTTGCAACAATAGCAGATCAACGATTGGTTCATCAACCATCGTAAACAGAACTGGCACAACAATCTTGCCTCATCCTGATCATCAGACAAAAGCAAAGATAAAAAGGTACAACACTGAAAATTCTGCAGCTTGTACTAAAAATTCTTTTACAAGCTTTTATCATTCATGTTTACTTGGTGTTTATGCTTGGAATGAAAAGGATCGATGCAAGTGATGGCAACACCCAGCGATCTTGGAAGTGAATTGGACAAGGGGGAGATTGTGTATGTAATAATGCACCCGTACTAAAGAATGGATTGATACATTTAATGTTCCCAAGAAGAACATTCAGACACAAGTTTTATGATGCTAATATTTATTTCTGAAAATCAAATGAGTAATGTCGTAATTAGTCCTCCAAAACTTAGATTCAGTTTGTGGTTGTTGAACTGCAATTAGCCGTCTAATCAGGTAAGTAGGCGATATCTGCACTCTGCTGCTTCAATATCAATAGTTTATAGGGATATCAAGTCTGCCAACGTACTACTTGACAATTGCCTCGCAGCAAAAGTATCAGATTTTGGAGCTTCTCGAGGCATCCCCATTGTCCATTGATCAAACTGGAGTTACAACTGCCATTCAAGGAACTTTCGGATATTTGGATCTGGAGTACTACCACACACGGTGACTCACCTAGAGAAGTGATGTGTATAGCTTTGGTGTCATGCTCGTGGGGCTATTAACAAAGAAGAAGCCATGTGTCCACCTGTCAACACCAGGAGCCAGTCTAACTGCTAAATTCATTTTGAGAATAAACCAAGACAAACTCTTTGAGATGCTAGACCAGCAAGTCAGCAAGGAAGGGGCTGAAGAAGCCGAAGAAGTTGCAGCAGTAGCACTAATGTGCTTAAGCTTAAAGGGTGAAGATATGCCTACAATGAGGCAAGTTGAGACAAAACTTGAAGTGGTGCAAACTGTGGAAAAACAATAGAACAGAACAATGCTAATGCTGATGATGACAACTTCAGTAGGCGATATAGTATGAAGGAAGAATGCATGTCCTCTACTATGTGTTAGCCTCGGTAACCTGATTGATATCCCTTTTATTGGTTTCAATTAGTGAAGCTCGTGCCCCTTCCTGCCTCAGTAAAAATTGCTATCGAAAATAAAAGAGCTCTTGTTTTTTTCCTTACTTGGTTCTTCAGTAAATTGTCACGTCCTTTTTAAATATGCTTACAGACAGGTTTCAGTAATAAACAATTATTTTTAGTTCGCGCAGAACAAGGTTTTGACTATATCCAGAAGTAAATTTAATAAATAATAACTAATAAGCGACCACATGCATGTATTTTCAGAAAGAGACCACGTGCTTCAAGTTAGATGGCATCATCAGCTTTCACAATCCTTCCTAGGTGTAAACTAGCCAGAGATTTATCATGTAGCTGCAAAAATGGAAGAACAGTTAGCAACTAACCTATTCTGATATGTGTAAAAAAAACTGTAGCAGTGTGCTGATAATGCCCATTTATTTTAGCCTTAATACATTCATAGTTAGAATTCATATGGACATACAAAGAGCTACATGACAAGGAAAAACCCACGGTCAGGATACAACTGAATTGTGTCATATCACAGCTCCATGAAATGTTTCTCCATGAATAGCAAGTTGGCAACTCTACACTGTGTGTTGATGGTGAGCTCTGAAAAAGTTATGCCAGCTTTCGCTATAGTGCCAATACAACTTTTTTTTTGAATTTTGTGCCAATAGAACTTCGTGTCAAAGGAACATGACAATACAAGATATGGTGTAAACAACAAGAAGAGTTGCCTAAGTCAAAAAAAAAATTTACAAGGGATGGTGTAAACAACAAGAGTGCTTGGTTACTGAACAGAGTCATATTTTGAGTCTCTTGTAATCTTCCTAGATGGCAATGCATATCTCCCAAATATATTGGGATTCCAAGCTCCAACAGAATCAGACAACAGCAGAACTTCCATTTCGTAATATCCGTAGAGCAATATTACTATTTCTTATATGCACTGCTAGCACATTCAATAAACTCCAAACATAGTCTAGGCTACTATAGTCCCTCAGTTGGCAGCTAGAAATAATAAAAATGATAATTGAAGTAATAAGTGCTAGTTTTGAATATACTTTCTAAAACTCCCTACAAATACACCCAACGGCAAATAATCAACTCCCCAAGCTTCTCTCGGCAGCTATTTTAAATAATATAAATTGTTATCTATCAAAAGTTCCAAACTAAGGAATCGGTTTGTCTTGAACCCCTCACCGTATCCCTGTGATATCGATATGCCCAAAGTTTTATTACAGCCTAGTCTATGCATAACGAACAATTTAATTCCTGAGGGGCATCCAATTAAAGCATGCACGCTTGTCCATAAATACATGTTGGTACACACTACACAATAACATGGGATGGTCAAACTGCTCAATTCACTATCTCATCTCACCATCCTCTAGAGGTAAGAATGTGCTTACAGTGCTGCTGTTCTCGCCATCTCAAGGTGATCTGGTACCGAATGATGCCCAGCTGCCTGCAGAAGCAAGAGCTTCATGAATGCAGTGAATTAGGAACAGAAGTGAGACAGCTCACACTTGAAGAACTTCTGTATCTGCAACCAAGCTGGGAAATGGGGGCGATCGAAGGAACACCAGCTCGAAGGTACTCTCCAAAGGTCTGCCCACTGAACTTGAACTTCTCTTCCGAGAGAAACTCACCGATCATCAACGAGAGCATCTCCATCGGTGGAGTGTCTGTGCGAAGTCAAAACAATGTCAGAAGGAGAGTTAGCTTTAGATCACCTCATGAATATGATGTATTTATCATTCCTGCAAGAGATTCAGATGATGATTCCAGTGATGGTGAACCACCGAGGATATAAACACTTGAGGGGTTGATGCAGAGGGGATTTATCATGGTACAGTTAGTTTCTGGCAAGTTTGCTGTCCTTGCAGGACTATGACGAGAATAGAAGCAAAATCTTGTAGAGTTTACAAGTGCTTGCTAATCCAGTTCTTTAGAGGACACCGGCATCATGTAACACAGTAAGAGCCTAGAATCATGTAATTGCATACTTGAGGTTTACCAAGAGAACCCGAAATTCAGAACACTCCCTCTGTACCAAAATGTAAGTTACGGAGGGAATATTTACTTTCTTAGCAGGAAAAAGCATACCCATTCTAAAATTTCATCCTTGTAATAGTTTAACTAATGATGACGCCAACGCATTATGCAAACCGTATCATGCGTAAACTTGACAATGAAAAATAAACCCGTCTAACAGCCGTAGTTATAGCGTGAAGAATACACTTGATAAAGCAATACAGTATTGTGTAGTACAGTACTAGTGAACGGGTGATAGGTGTTCCTACAATTTTACTCGGATTTTCAAGCTATCCGTGGTAACAGCAAGAGCACGAGCGAAATTTTTGGAGATGGGTACCTTCATCTGCAGCCTGGCGCATAAGCGGATGCTTCCATTCCGAATCGGCGTTCAGTGGTAGCGCGGCTCTCCGTCGGGCTCGGCTCACCCACCACCGAGGGGTCCGGAACAGAACCTCCGGCCTCCGCTGATGTCGACTCCTCCGCCCGGATGCGGGTACCGGAGCTGATGGAGCATGCCGCGCGGGCGTGGTCGAGCGGATAGGGGAGGGAGCAAGCAGGGGGTGGCCGTGGAAGCCCCACCGTGAGAACCAAAGACAGGGACGGCGGCGAGGGGAGTTTCGCGCGGTTCGTGCTCGGCGAGCAAGCCAAGGCGAGCCCTGGGCTGGCAAGAACAGGTAGCTCTCACAGGCCCACTAACAACGCGACTCCAAGCGTAGGCCTTAATTTCCAGAGAGCAACTCCTGTAAAAAGCCTCGGCCCTTATAATAACCGTCAATTTACAGTTTTTGTAAAAAAAAAAAGGCCCGAACAGATCTGCATATTTAGCACTCCCTATATGAGAGCCCAACTACCTCCTATCTACATATTTCGCCGTTTTTACAGCTCCCACTGTACTAGAAAACGGTTGGAGGGTGACATTTTCACTTGGCGCAATAATAATTTCCGTGTTGATGGTTATATTCGTGAACGGCTTGACCGTGTGGTGGCTAATGCAGATTGATGTACAAGGTTTCCGGGGTATAAAATAGTCAATGGTTGCCCGGAGCCCTCTGACCACCGGCCAGTGGTGCTGTCGGTGAACGGAGCAAGTGCAAGAGCCCGACCACGTCCAACCGGTCTTAATAAACGCTTTGAAGCAAGGTGGTTACTAGAAGATGGCTGTGAGGGCATTGTAACAGATGCATGGGGGAATGCGGCGCTGAATGGGGAGACTTCTGTTGCACAACGACTGAAACTGGTGTCCCATGAGCTTGATGTGTGGAGTAGCGAGATCCTTGGGGATCTGCAACAGCGTATCAAGAAGTTAAGGGGGGAGCTGGAGGAATGCCGAAGAAGAGATATTACTGATGAATCGGTTCGGAGGGAGCAGGTGTTGCGGTTTAAATTAGAACGGCTAGAAGAACAACTTCATATCTTCTGGAAGCAACGAGCTCATGTCACGTGGTTGTTTAAGGGAGACGGGAACACCGAGTTCTTCCACAATTCTGCATCACAACGAAAGCGTCAAAACCGGCTCGTCAAGCTCAAAGGAGAAGATGGTGTAGAGGTGGAAGGGGAGAAAGGCTTGAAGGATCTTATTACTAACCACTTCTTTGGCTTGTTTACCCCCATGGCAGGTATTAATATGTGGCGGGCACTAAATGTTGTGACACCTAAAGTGACCCAGCAAATGAACGAGTTCCTCTGCAGTGAGTATATAGTGAAGGAAGTTGAGAAAGCTCTGAATGACATGGGTGATCTCAAGGCCCCCGGGGCAGATGGTATGCCTGCAATCTTCTACAAGAGATTTTGGGGTACGGTGAGCGAGGCTGTGACACAAGAAGTACTGAATGTTCTTAGAGGCGGCAGTATACCGGAGGGATGGAATGAAACGGTTGTTGTGCTCATCCCAAAGGTTCGGAACCCAGACCGCATAAAGGATCTACGCCCTATTAGCCTCTGTAACGTGGTGTACAAACTTGTGTCGAAGGTGATTGCAAATTGTCTCAAGACTATCTTGGATGAACTCATATCGGCTAACCAGAGTGCTTTTGTTCCGGGGAGACTCATTTCTGATAACACTATATTGGCTTATGAGATGACACACTACATGAGGAGGAAGAGGAAAGGGAAGGACGTGTTCATGGCTCTGAAACTCGATATGAGCAAGGCCTATGACCAAGTCGAGTGGCCTTTCTTGGAAGGAATGATGAGGAAGCTAGGCTTTGTGGATGTTTTTGTTCGGTTGGTGATGAATTGTATAACCACAGTAACTTACCGTTTCAAGGTGAATGGAGATATTACTGATGTGGTGACGCCAGGACGTGGTTTAAGGCAAGGGGATCCAATCTCGCCCTACTTGTTTTTATTGTGTGTGGAAGGTTTTTCTGCGCTACTGAGGAAGGAAGAGGAGGATAATCAAATCCGAGGTATCAAGCTAGCCCCAGCAGCCCCAAGAGTGAATCATCTCCTGTTCGCCGACGATTCCCTGCTGGTTATGGAAGCAAATGTCCAAGCTGCCCAAACAATAAATCATGTCCTGCAAGTGTATGAGGAGTGCTCGGGTCAAATGATCAATAGAGAGAAATCCTCAGTCATGTTTAGCTCTAACGCTGGCCAGGCTTTCAAGAATCTAATGATGCAGGACCTCCAGCTGGGTACAATAGAAAATGGTGGAAAATATCTTGGTCTCCCAACATACATTGGTAAATCAAAGAAAGAGTGTTTCAACTACATAAAGGACAACATTGCGGGAAGATTGCAGGGTGGGTTGGATCGATGTTTTTCCATGGCGGGAAAGGAAGTTTATGTGAAGGCAGTGGCTCAGGCGATCCCGACTTATGCGATGGGCTGTTTCGACTTGACCAAAGGTTTATGTGATGAAATAAGCCAGCTAATCAATCACTACTGGTGGAACAGGCAGTGGGAGGAGAATAGGATGCACTGGATAGGATGGGAGAAAATGAAACTCTCAAAGAAGGAGGGGGGTTTAGGATTCTGGGATCTACATTCCTTTAATATGGCCATGTTGGCTAAGCAGGGCTGGCGTTTAATCCAGGAACCGGACTCGCTGTGTGCCCAAGTCTTAAGAGCCAAATACTTCCCAGCAGGAGATGTTCTAGCAGCCCAGCCAGTGAAGGAAATGAGCTATGTGTGGAGAAGCATTTTAAAAGGTATGGAGGTACTTAAGGAGGGGCTAATCTGGAGGATTGGGGATGGGACAAAGGTTAGAGTCTGGGAGGACCCATGGATCCCACGAGGGGTAACTCGTCGCCCATCTACTGGCCGAGGACAGAGCCTGATTTTGCGAGTTTCAGAGTTGATCGACCCGATCACTGGGACATGGGATCAAGGCCTTGTAGCGGATTGTTTCCACCCTGATGATGTACCTATTATCATGAGTATACCCACCCGGAATCAGGCAGAAGATTTTTTGGCTTGGCACTATGATAGTAAGGGTCTTTTCTCGGTCAAATCAGCATACAAGGTCCATGTAGATATGCTCCAACGAGAGGCTACCAGACAGCCGGGTCAAGGTTCTGAAACTACTGCCGAACGGACAGATTTGTTCTCCTCTATTTGGAAGATAAGCTGCCCACCCAAAGTGCATCACTTTCTCTGGAGACTCGCACATAACAGTCATCCACTTTATATGAATATCAGTAGGAGAGGGGTTGATCTAGATACCAGATGTGCTGTCTGTGGGAATTTTTTCGAAGATGGTGGCCATTTGTTTCTAAACTGTAAGTTGGTTAAACAACGGTGGAGGGCACTGTCTCTTGAGGATGTTAGGATACATCTTAGCAGTTTGGGCTCAGCTAAGGAGGTTATACCGGCCATTTTCAGGTTGCCAGAAGAAAGGAAACTACTGTCAGTTGCCCTGCTTTGGACTTGGTGGTCTAAACGTAATCGGGGAAATCATGGTGAGAAAAGAATGGATACTGAGACATTCTGCTACACTGTCCAACACCATGTCAACGAATGGCAAGAATTCCTCGTAAAAAAACATAGGGAACAAGTGCAACCCTGCTGCAATTGGGAACCTCCCCCAGAAGACTGTGTTAAGATCAATGTTGATGTTGCCTTTACGGTGAGCTCGGGAAGGGGAAGTTGGGGTCGAATATGCAGAGACACAGCGTCGGACATCCGGTTTGTGGCTGCTGGATCCTCACATGCTCTTTCAGATGCACTTCATGCTGAAACTGTAGCTCTTATGCATGCGGTCAATATGGTAGAGCAACTGGGAGTGGGCAGGGTGCAGTTTGAGATAGATAGCAAAGCACTTGTTGAAGCCATGTCTTCCAGTGCGTATGACCTGGCGCCGTTGGGTCATCTTTTCAGAGAACTTCACTACAAGCTAGCCACGCAATTTATTCAGGCCATAGTGCTTCACGTCTCTCGCAATTGTAACAAGCCAACACATATGCTGGCAGCGTTGGGTTCAGGTTTAGCTCATGATGATCGCTGTGAATGGTTTAATAGCTACCCCGTTTGATGTAACCCGTGCTGTAACCGGTGATTCTGCCGTGCTATAAATGGAATACAAGTGTTCCATCTCAAAAGAAAACGGTTGGAGGGAGGGAAGTTTCAGGAGCAACCGCTCTCGCCCCTACGCATGCGCCACCGCTATCTTTGATCCGGCGACCACCGACGAGCCATGCACTGCGCCGCCGCACCTCCTGCTTGCGCCGCCATCTACTGCTGCAAGCTCCGCCTCCTCCCCCACCACCGCCAACGGCCGACGTTGTTACAGTCGCCAGCGCGGCCTGGTTCTTATCGCTCGCCATGGGCGTCGGCTACCTTGTGGCCGCCTGCAAGGGTAACTTTTTAGGTCTGGGAGTGTATCAAGTGATGCGCCCAGTGTACTTCCAAAACAAAACTGGTGCATCCAGTCACCGCCATGTGTCACGTGCTGGGCTCTTTCTCTGGATTTTCAGTTTTTATTTTTCTGTACGCGTTTTCAGGATTTAGATGGTTTTTTTAGGGGTTTTCATCTTTTTGGTTTTTGCCTGGTTTTTCCCTATGTTTTGAAGGATTTTTTTTTTGTTTTTTTACGAAGCATAGTTGTGCTTCTCGAGCTGTGCTCCTTGGAAAGAAAATGTGCTTCCATGAGAAGCACACATTTACTTCTCGTGGAAGCACATATTTGCTTCCGCGAGAAGCATAGTTGTGCTTCTTGAAAAAAGAAGAAATTATGCTCTGTGAATCTTTTTTGTCGAAACCTATTAGGGAAAACTTTGTTTTTGCCACTCTAGCTTTTGCCCACTTTGCTTATGCCACTCTAGAATTTGACCTATCACTTTTGCCACTCTTAGCTTTTGATAATATATCACAAATGCCATTCTGTTACACATCCGTGAGTTGACCGTTTATTCTAGCTAGTTGACCAGGAAAAGAGCTGTCAGTATTTGTAAAAATGACATAAGTTGCTCCTACTGACTTGTGGGGCCACTTTGTAAGTGACCCAAATAGGAAATACACACCTAGCCCGCATCCATGTCGTGGCATCCCCCCTGCCTGCCGCCGCCGTGGCCACACTGCGCTGCCTGCCGCCGCATCCACGTCCCCTCCAGCCTCCCTCACACGCCTGTCTCCTCTAGATCCTCCTCCTCCCGCCTCGCTGACGCATCGCGCCTCTCAGGTCTCCCCACCACGGCGCCTTGCTCTGACCTCGCCGATGCATCGCGCACCTCCACCCTCCCCTCCGCGGCGCCCTTCTCCGGCCTCTCCCCGACGCAGTCCGCACCAGCGACGACGCGTCCTCTACTCCGGCCTCCCTCCCTGACGTTGTCCGCACCAGCGAACTCCCTTCCTCCGTCTTCAGTAGCTCACACAGGATGGAGGGAGCCGCGTCGTCGACCATGGCGGCACGGGCGGCAACGAAGACCTCAAACCTGCTAGTTCCTCTTCCTGATGGGCAAGTTTTCAACTCCTCACATTGATGTGTAGCATTTGGTCTGCTAGAAATAAACTTCTTTTTATGCTAGAAATAAATTTCCTTTTATGCTCATGCTGTTTCGTTTGTGTTATGTTCATGGGGCATATTGGCTGGTGTATCTAATAATTATACACATGTTCATGAGATGCTCTTGCTGGTTTGTTTGCTAGCCTGTTCATTATTGTAACAGGTCATGGCATTGGTACAGATAATTCATAAACGTTGATTGCATAGTGTTCTTCATGTCTGTACATCACTTATGTTGTGGCAGCATTTAAGTTGGCTCACATAACCAAAGCACTAGATCAGTAGTAATGTTCCTCATTTCTGTAAATCACCTATGTTGTGGCAGCGTTTAAGTTGGTTCACATAACCAAAGCACTAGATCAGTAGTAAAGTTCCTCATTTCTTCATTTCTGTAAATCACCTATGTTGTGGCAGCATTCAAGTTTTTTCAATGTGGTTGCATTCACTGATGTCGAATTTGTGTCAATGTAGGTCAAACATGCCACCTTATAAGCTGATTGTGACATATGGGGCACGTTCTTACAAGAATTACAAGGGCGAGCAGTGCACTGTGTCTTCTTGGAGCTGGGACATCCATGTAGAGAGGCAGACTAGTTACGATCAACTTGTGGGGCTCATGTAGAGTAAATATCCATGGGGAAATGATGAGGGTGTTGTGTTCTCAAAGTGGAATAGTTGCAACCAATATTTTGTGCTAATTCGCAATGATGAAGATGTGATGAGCATGTATGATGAGAATGAGGAAGAAAAGATTATTAAGATACTTGTCCAGTTTTGCAAGAATGGTGAGGAGGATGAGTTTGCTCTTAGTTTGCTTCAACCAATCCCACCTCCAGCAAAGGACATACCCAAGCTCATACTGGAAGATTTAACTCAAAATTCTCAATATGAGTATGAGATACCTAAGGAGAACTTGGGAAGGCAACGAAGATCTGAAGAGGGCTGTCAAGGAGAGGACCATGTAGGAATAGACGAGGAGGACCAATACCTTGATGGCGGTGAGCAGGAAAATGGAGGCGAGCAAGCCAAATATGATGACCATAAGGCAACCGAGGATGTTTCCCAAGATGTCGAGGAAGATAGTGATGAGTAGGAAGAGGAGGATAGTGATGATCAGGAAGATGATAGTGATGAAGGGGCTGTTAGTGATGAGGATAGTGACGGGGGCATAGTGCATGATATTCCAGCAATTAGTTATGACAAGGATAATCCACCTATGACAAAAGGGACATTATTTCCCTCAATTGAAGAATTCAGAGTTGCACTTGCTACACATGCTATTGTCAATGAGTTCAGTTACAAAACTGATAAAAGTGATCAAAAGAGGGTGAGGGTTTCTTGTTCTTATGAACCACCGGAAGGGAAAAACCCATGCAAGTGGAGGGTGAATGGTTCGATCTTATATGAAGACAAAACAGTTCAGGTGAAGAATGAACCCAAGATGCACACATGTCCTAGCACACAAAGAGATGGCAAAGTAAAGGTTGCTAAGAGAAAATGGATTGCGGCCAGGGTGACTGATTGGTTGAAGGGTGATCCAAGTATGACTAGCATCGCTTTGAAGAAAAGGTTGTTTGAGAAATATCATGTCGATATCGATTATCAGAGAGTGCTTGCAGGTGGACGCATAGCCTTGGACCAGATATTTGGGAAGTGGGAGGACAACTTTGAGTGCTTGTAGACTTCTAAAAATTTTGTGATCACCAACATGATGAACAATAGATCAAGGGGGGTAGTGCTGGATGGGATCTCTAGAAGTGATGACTGCAAAGCGGAGGTCACTATAAAGATCCATGGCTATAATTGGAAGCATTGTGTAGATTTGGAGAAGTGGGAATGCTCTTATAGGCGTTGGCAAGTAACTGGACAACCTTGCCTACATGCCAATGCATTCATCACAGATATTAAAGGAGGTTGAGAGATAGATGACTATGTGCATGAGTACTACTCCGTGAAATCATTCAGCAATGCATATGCGAAAAATGTGCCCACCATGACCGAGAAGAAACAATGGCCAGTGGTCGATGTTGGGTTCAAATTGCACCCTCCTGTGTTGAAAAAAGTTGCTGGTAGACCTAGGACACAAAGGATAAAGTCAGGCTTTGAGAGCATATACAAGAGAAGACACAAGTGCCCAGAATGCAAAGAATTTGGGCATTTGTTGAAGACATGTAGCTGGACGTTGGTTTTCGGTTCTCAACGTATATGCGTATTCAAATGACCAAACTGACAGTACGTTCTGACACACGGGGCTCGGGTCTGTGCAGCACGGGCCCTCAATGCATTTTATCATGTAACGTCGCAGCAGCCATGCCACGTGCAGCCGTCGTCAGTGGTTGCCCAAGTCCACACAGATCATAATTTTTCCCTGCCAAAAGCGACCCTACCGATAAAAACACAAGTCCTCACAAGCGAGCATTTCCCCAGTTGTTCAAATTATTGGACGACACACCACTGTCACGAACAAAGCTAACAGAGGACTATAAATAAAAAATTACTAGCTCAAAGCAGGCATAAATAGTTTTGAAATATAGATTTCAGGTCCAAATAAGTCACAATACAACACAGAAATAAAACATGAGATACCCAATCCCAGTACACTTTTTTTGAAGGGAAAAGTATATTTTTTGTGGCTTGCTCGGAAGGAGGCACGTGATGGGAAGAGAATTGCGGACGCGAAGGTTGTGGCGGAACGGGTTCATGATCATATGAAGGAGTGGACTAAGATACACCAGAGTACAGCCCGGACCGTGGAGCCAAAACCGGTGGAGAGATGGATGCCACCCGATGCTGGCTGGACTAAGGTGAACGCTGATGGAGCAACTTCAAAACTGCAAGTGTTCGGTGGAGGAGGAGTGATCTTACGAGACCATGTAGGTGCTTATAGAGGAGGTGTGTGCTCTTTCTTCCCAGGTATTTCCGACCCAGAGATGCTTGAGGTTTTGGCGAGTAGGCAAGCGGTCAAGTTTGCAATTCAGCAGAATGTTGACAGGATCCATCTCGAGCTGGACAGCAAGGGTGTGGTGGCGATGATCAATGATAGAGGAAAGAACCTGTCGGCCGTCGGTCCGTTGGTCAAGGAAGTCAAGCAGCTACTACAGACTCGACAAGAGTTCATAGTGAGCTGGGTGCGTAGATCAGTTAATGAAGCAGCGCATAGGTTAGCTAAGGAAGGGGTTAGCATTCGTATGAATAATGAGTGGCTTGAGATGCCACCAGACTGTATTCTGCAGTGTGTTGCAGATGAGATTCCAGACCTTGTTTGATTTCTTTTGAGTGAATAAATGCATTACCCCTCAAAAAAAATAACTCTTTCGAAAGTATAGAATTGGTCCCTCAACTTCAAAACCAATAAAACTTGGTCCCTGAACTTCTCAAACCGGATAAGTTTAGTCCCGAAACGACTCCTTGGCGATCGATCGCTCCCTTCTCAAACCGGATAAGTTTAGTCCCGAAACGACTCCTTGGCGATCGATCGCGGGAGCGATCGATTCCGACTGCGCGCGGCGCGTCTCCTGTTCCCTTTCCCTTTCTAGATCGTTTCCGTTTTTGGAAAAGCCCACCCGTGTGGTCTCCTATTCCCTTTTCCCTTTCGCCTATCTCCCCGAACGCAGTGGTCGCCGTCTCCTACTCCTTTTCTCAGCAGAGATCCACTTCTACTCCTCCGCGGCAGCTGCCCTGCCGCTTCCCTTCCCCCTCCTCGCTAGCGGCTCCTCCCTCGCGACAGCGGCCAATACGGCGAGGCTCCGCGGCCGCACGGGCGCCGCGAGGTCCAAGGGCGGCAGCGGCCAATACGGCGAGGCGCCGCGCCCGCACGAGCGCCGCGAGGTCCAGGGGCCGCAGCGGCCAATACGGCGAGGCGGTGGCTCTCCGGCGGCCGTACGGCCTCCGGCGCGTGCTCGGCCTTGCTCCTGCGTCTCCTGCCCGGGCTCGACCTCCCGCCGCGCGTCCCCACCCGCATCACCAAGCTTCCCAACGGCGTCCGCGTCGCCTCCGAGGATGTCCCGGTAGCACACATCTTCCCCCTCCCTTTTTCCTTCAGATGAGTCAATAGCTGACGGCGGCCACTGTTAGGGATGCTGTAGGCCGATGAGGCTGGCTCGGTTTAGTCCCACCTCGCTTACGGGAGGAGGCCACAACCAGCTTATAAGGGGGAGATTCCTTCCTCCCTTCAGTCCGGGCTTTTGGGATGGAGTGGGCTCTCTGCTGAATGCTGGCCCGTGTGCGCATAAACGTCCAGAACGTGAGTAGAGTGTGGGCTTGGCCGAGTTGGACGCTAACATCTGGTATCAGAGCCAGCATCGCCATGCCTTCCTGAGGGGCTTCTCAGGGGGATGGGATGTTAGGGCTGCTGTAGGCCGGTGAGGCTGGCTCGGTTTAGTCCCACCTCGCTTACGGGAGGAGGCCACAACAACCTTATAAGGGGGAGATTCCTTCCTCCCTTCAGTTCGGGCTTTTGGGATGGAGTGGGCTCTCAGGGGGATGGGATGTTAGGGCTGCTGTAGGCCGGTGAGGCTGGCTCGGTTTAGTCCCACCTCGCTTACGGGAGGAGGCCACAACCAGCTTATAAGGGGGAGATTCCTTCCTCCCTTCAGTCCGGGCTTTTGGGATGGAGTGGGCTCTCTGCTGAATGCTGGCCCGTGTGCGCATAAACGTCCAGAACGTGAGTAGAGTATGGGCTTGGCCAAGTTGGACGTCGTCGCGGTAGCGACGACGGACGCTGAGACAGCACGTGACACCACTGCCACCCTGTCTATCTTAGCGTTACGCGAGTCGAGGCGAACGTCGTCGCGGTAGCGACGACGGACGCCGAGACAAGCACGTGACACCACTGGCACCGTTTCTATCTTAGGGTTACGCGAGTCGAGGCGGACGACGTCGCGGTAGCGACGACGGACGTCGAGACGAGCACGTGACACCACTGGCACCCTTTCTATCTTAGGGTTACGCGAGTCAAGGCGGACGTCGTCGCGGTAGCGACGACGGACGTCGAGACGAGCACGTGACACCACTGCCACCCTGGCTAACTTAGGGTTACGCGAGTCGAGGCAGACATCGTCGCGGTAGCGACGACGGACGCCCAGACGAGCACGTGACACCACTGCCACCCTGGCTATCTTAGGGTTACGCGACTCGAGGCGGACGTCGTCGCGGTAGCGACGACGGACGCCGAGAAAGAGCACGTGACACCACCGCCACCCTGTCTATCTTAGGGTTACGCGAGTTGAGGTGGACGTCGTCGCGGTAGCGACGACGGACGCCGAGACGAGCACGTGACACCACCGCCACCCTGTCTAACTTAGGGTTACGCGAGTCGAGGCGGATGTCGTCGCGGTTGCGACGACAGACGCCGAGACGAGCACGTGACACCACTGGCACCCTTTCTATCTTAGGGTTACGCGAGTCGAGGCGGACGTCGTCGCGGTAGCGACGAAGAACGCCGAGACGAGCACGTGACACCACTGGCACCCTTTCTATCTTAGGGTTACGCGAGTCGAGGCAGACGTCGTCGCGGCAGCGACGACGGACGTCGAGACGAGCACGTGACACCACTGCCACCCTGGCTAACTTAGGGTTACGCGAGTCGAGGCAGACGTCGTCGCGGTAGCGACGACGGACGCCCAGACAAGCACGTGACACCACTGCCACCCTGGCTATCTTAGGGTTACGCGAGTCGAGGCGGACGTCGTCGCGGTAGCGACGACGGACGCCGAGACGAGCACGTGAGACCACCGCCACCCTGTCTAACTTAGGGTTACGCGTGTCGAGGCGGACGTCGTCGCGGTAGCGACGACGAACGCCGAGACGAGCACGTGACACCACCGCCACCCTATCTAACTTAGGGTTACGCGAGTCGAGGCGGACGTCGTCGCGGTAGCGACGACGGACGCCGAGACGAGCACGTGACACCACCGCCACCCTGTCTAACTTAGGGTTAAGCGAGTCGAAGCGGACGTCATCGCGGTAGCGACGACGGACGCCGAGACGAGCACGTGAGACCACCGCCACCCTGTCTAACTTAGGGTTACGCGAGTTGAGGCGGACGTCGAGACGAGCACGTGACACCACTGCCACCCTGTCTAACTTAGGGTGACGCGAGTCGAGGCGGACGTCTTCGCGGTAGCGACGACGGATGCCGAGACGAGCACGTGACACCACTGCCACCCAGTCTAACTTAGGGCTACGCGAGTCGAGGCGGACGTCGTCGCGGTAGCGACGACGGACGCTGAGATGAGCATGTGACACCACTGCCACGCTGTCTTAGGGTTACGCGAGTCGAGGCGGTCGTCGTCGCGGTAGCGACGACGGACGCCGAGACGAGCACGTGACACCACTGCCACCCTGTCTAACTTAGGGCTACGCGAGTCGAGGCGGACGTCGTCGCGGTAGCGACGACGGACGCCGTGACGAGCACGTGACACCACGGCCACCCTGTCTATCTTAGGGTTACGCGAGTCGAGGCGGACGTCGTCGCGGTAGCGACGACGGACGCCGTGACGAGCACGTGGCAGCACTGCCACCCTGTCTATCTTAGGGTTACGCGAGTCGAGGCGGACGTCGTCACGGTAGAGACGACGGACGCCGAGACGAGCACGTGACACCACCGCCACCCTGTCTAACTTAGGGTTACGCGAGTCGAGGCGGACGTCGTCGCGGTAGCGACGACGGACGCCGAGACGAGCACATGCCACCACCGCCACCCTGTCTAACTTAGGGTTAAGCGAGTCGAAGCGGACGTCCTCGCGGTAGCGACGACGGACGCCAAGACGAGCACGTGACACCACCGCCACCCTGTCTAACTTAGGGTTACGCGAGTTGAGGCGGACGTCGAGACGAGCACGTGACACCACTGCTACCCTGTCTAACTTAGGGTGACGCGAGTCGAGGCGGACGTCTTCGCAGTAGCGACGACGGATGCCGAGACGAGCACGTGACACCACTGCCACCCAGTCTAACCTAGGGCTACGCGAGTCGAGGCGGACGTCGTCACGGTAGCGACGACGGACGCTGAGACGAGCATGTGACACCACTGCCACGCTGTCTTAGGGTTACGCGTGTCGAGGCGGTCGTCGTCGCGGTAGTGACGACGGACGCCGAGACGAGCACGTGACACCACTGCCACCCTGTCTAACTTAGGGCTACGCGAGTCGAGGCGGACGTCTTCGCGGTAGCGACGACGGACGCCGAGACGAGCACGTGACACCACTGCCACCCTGTCTAACTTAGGGCTACGCGAGTCGAGGCGGACGTCGTCGCGGTAGGGACGACGGACGCCGTGACGAGCACGTGACACCACGGCCACCCTGTCTATCTTAGGGTTACGCGAGTCGAGGCGGACGTCGTCGCGGTAGCGACGACGGACGCCGTGACGAGCACGTGGCACCACTGCCACCCTGTCTATCTTAGGGTTACGCGAGTCGAGGCGGACGTCGTCACGGTAGCGACGACGGACGCCGAGACGAGCATGTGACACCACCGCCACCCTGTCTAACTTAGGGTTACGCGAGTCGAGGCGGACGTCGTCGCGGTAGCGACGACGGACGCCGAGACGAGCACGTGACACCACCGCCACCCTGTCTAACTTAGGGTTAAGCGAGTCGACGCGGACGTCGTCGCGGTAGCGACGACGGACGCCGAGACGAGCACGTGACACCACCGCCACCCTGTCTAACTTAGGGTTACGCGAGTCGAGGCGGACGTCGAGACGAGCACGTGACACCACTGCCACCCTGTCTAACTTAGGGTGACGCGAGTCGAGGCGGACGTCTTCGCGGTAGCGACGACGGATGCCGAGACGAGCACGTGACACCACTGCCACCCAGTCTAACTTAGGGCTACGCGAGTCGAGGCGGACGTCGTCGCGGTAGCGACGACGGACGCTGAGACGAGCATGTGACACCACTGCCACGCTGTCTTAGGGTTACGCTAGTCGAGGCGGTCGTAGTCGCGGTAGCGACGACGGACGCCGAGACGAGCACGTGACACCACTGCCACCCTGTCTAACTTAGGGCTACGCGAGTCGAGGCGGACGTCGTCGCGGTAGCGACGACGGACGCCGTGACGAGCACGTGACACCACGGCCACCCTGTCTATCTTAGGGTTACGCGAGTCGAGGCGGACGTCGTCGCGGTAGCGACGACGGACGCCGTGACGAGCACGTGGCACCACTGCCACCCTGTCTATCTTAGGGTTACGCGAGTCGAGGCGGACGTCGTCACGGTAGCGACGACGGACGCCGAGACGAGCACGTGACACCACCGCCACCCTGTCTAACTTAGGGTTACGCGAGTCGAGGCGGACGTCGTCGCGGTAGCGATGACGGAAGCCGAGATGAGCACGTGACACCACCGCCACCCTGTCTAACTTAGGGTTAAGCGAGTCGAAGCGGACGTCGTCGCGGTAGCGATGACGGACGCCGAGACGAGCACGTGACACCACCGCCACCCTGTCTAACTTAGGGTTACGCGAGTTGAGGCGGACGTCGAGACGAGCACGTGACACCACTGCCACCCTGTCTAACTTAGGGTGACGCGAGTCGAGGCGGACGTCTTCACGGTAGCGACGACGGATGCCGAGACGAGCACGTGACACCACTGCCACCCAGTCTAACTTAGGGCTACGCGAGTCGAGGCGGACATCGTCGCGGTAGCGACGACGGACGCTGAGACGAGCATGTGACACCACTGCCACGCTGTCTTAGGGTTACGCGAGTCGAGGCGGTCGTCGTCGCGGTAGTTACGACGGACGCCGAGACGAGCACGTGACACCACTGCCACCCTATCTAACTTAGGGCTACGCGAGTCGAGGCGGACGTCGTCGCGGTAGCGACGACGGACGCCGAGACGAGCACGTGATACCACTGCCACCCTGTCTAACTTAGGGCTACACGAGTCGAGGCGGACGTCGTCGCGGTAGCGACGACGGACGCCGTGACGAGCACGTGACACCACGGCCACCCTGTCTATCTTAGGGTTACGCGAGTCGAGGCGGACGTCGTCGCGGTAGCGACGACGGACGCCGTGACGAGCACGTGGCACCACTGCCACCCTGTCTATCTTAGGGTTACGCGAGTCGAGGCGGACGTCGTCATGGTAGCGACGACGGACGCCGAGACGAGCATGTGACACCACCGCCACCCTGTCTAACTTAGGGTTACGCGAGTCGAGGCGGACGTCGTCGCGGTAGCGACGACAGACGCCGAGACGAGCACGTGACACCACCGCCACCCTGTCTAACTTAGGGTTAAGCGAGTCGAAGCGGACGTCGTCGCGGTAGCGACGACGGATGCCGAGACGAGCACGTGACACCACCGCCACCCTGTCTAACTTAGGGTTATGCGAGTCGAGGCGGACGTCGAGACGAGCACGTGACACCACTGCCACCCTGTCTAACTTAGGGAGACGCGAGTCGAGGCGGACGTCTTCGCGGTAGCGACGACGGATGCCGAGACGAGCACGTGACACCACTGCCACCCAGTCTAACTTAGGGCTACGCGAGTCGAGGCGGACGTCGTCGCGGTAGCGACGACGGACGCCGTGACGAGCACGTGACACCACGGCCACCCTGTCTATCTTAGGGTTACGCGAGTCGAGGCGGACGTCGTCGCGGTAGCGACGACGGACGCCGTGACGAGCACGTGGCAGCACTGCCACCCTGTCTATCTTAGGGTTACGCGAGTCGAGGCGGACGTCGTCACGGTAGCGACGACGGACGCCGAGACGAGCACGTGACACCACCGCCACCCTGTCTAACTTAGGGTTAAGCGAGTCGAAGCGGACGTCGTCGCGGTAGCGATGACGGACGCCGAGACGAGCACGTGACACCACCGCCACCCTGTCTAACTTAGGGTTACGCGAGTTGAGGCGGACGTCGAGACGAGCACGTGACACCACTGCCACCCTGTCTAACTTAGGGTGACGCGAGTCGAGGCGGACGTCTTCGCGGTAGCGACGACGGATGCCGAGACGAGCACGTGACACCACTGCCACCCAGTCTAACTTAGGGCTACGCGAGTCGAGGCGGACGTCGTCGCGGTAGCGACGACGGACGCTGAGACGAGCATGTGACACCACTGCCACGCTGTCTTAGGGTTACGCGAGTCGAGGCGGTCGTCGTCGCGGTAGCAACGACGGACGCCGAGACGAGCACGTGACACCACTGCCACCCTGTCTAACTTAGGGCTACGCGAGTCGAGGCGGACGTCGTCGCGGTAGCGACGACGGACGCCGTGACAAGCACGTGACACCACGGCCACCCTGTCTATCTTAGGGTTACGCGAGTTGAGGCGGACGTCGTCGCGGTACGGACGCCGTGACGAGCACGTGGCAGCACTGCCACCCTGTCTATCTTAGGGTTACGCGAGTCGAGGCGGACGTCGTCGCGGTAGCGACGACGGACGCCGAGACGAGCACGTGACACCACCGCCACCCTGTCTAACTTAGGGTTACGCGAGTCGAGGCGGACGTCGTCGCGGTAGCGACGACGGACGCCGAGACGAGCACGTGACACCACCGCCACCCTGTCTAACTTAGGGTTAAGCGAGTCGAAGCGGACGTCGTCGCGGTAGCAACGACGGACGCCGAGACGAGCACGTGACACCACCGCCACCCTGTCTAACTTAGGGTTACGCGAGTTGAGGCGGACGTCGAGACGAGCACGTGACACCACTGCCACCCTGTCTAACTTAGGGTGACGCGAGTCGAGGCGGACGTCTTCGCGGTAGCGACGACGGATGCCGAGACGAGCACGTGACACCACTGCCACCCAGTCTAACTTAGGGCTACGCGAGTCGAGGCGGACGTCGTCGCGGTAGCGACGACGGACGCTTAGACGAGCATGTGACACCACTGCCACGCTGTCTTAGGGTTACGCGAGTCGAGGCGGTCGTCGTCGCGGTAGTGACGACGGACGCCGAGACGAGCACGTGACACCACTGCCACCCTGTCTAACTTAGGGCTACGCGAGTCGAGGCGGACGTCTTCGCGGTAGAGACGACGGACGCCGAGACGAGCACGTGACACCACTGCCACCCTGTCTAACTTAGGGCTATGCGAGTCGAGGCGGACGTCGTCGCGGTAGCGACGACGGACGCCGTGACGAGCACGTGGCACCACTGCCACCCTGTCTATCTTAGGGTTACGCGAGTCGAGGCGGACGTCGTCACGGTAGCGACGACGCACGCCGAGACGAGCATGTGACGCCACCGCCACCCTGTCTAACTTACGGTTACGCGAGTCGAGGCGGACGTCGTCGCGGTAGCGACGACGGACGCCGAGACGAGCACGTGACACCACCGCCACCCTGTCTAACTTAGGGTTAAGCGAGTCGAAGAGGACGTCGTCGCGGTAGCGACGACGGACGCCGAGACAAGCACGTGACACCACCGCCACCCTGTCTAACTTAGGGTTACGCGAGTCGAGGCGGACGTCGAGACGAGCACGTGACACCACTGCCACCCTGTCTAACTTAGGGTGACACTAGTCGAGGCGGACGTCTTCGCGGTAGCGACGACGGATGCCGAGACGAGCACGTGACACCACTGCCACCTAGTCTAACTTAGGGCTACGCGAGTCGAGGCGGACGTCGTCGCGGTAGCGACGACGGACGCTGAGACGAGCATGTGACACCACTGCCACGCTGTCTTAGGATTACGCGAGTCAAGGCGGTCGTCGTCGCGGTAGCGACAACGGACGCCGAGACGAGCACGTGACACCACTGCCACCCTGTCTAACTTAGGGCTACGCGAGTCGAGGCGGACGTCGTCGCGGTAGCGATGACGGACGCCGTGACGAGCACGTGACACCACGGCCACCCTGTCTATCTTAGGGTTACGCGAGTCGAGGCGGACGTCGTCGCGTTAGCGACGACGGACGACGTGACGAGCACGTGGCACCACTGCCACCCTGTCTATCTTAGGGTTACGCGAGTCGAGGCGGACGTCGTCACGGTAGCGACGACGGACGCCGAGACGAGCACGTGACACCACCGCCACCCTGTCTAACTTAGGGTTACGCGAGTCGAGGCGGACGTCGTCGCGGTAGCGACGACGGACGCCGAGACGAGCACGTGACACCACCGCCACCCTGTCTAACTTAGGGTTAAGCGAGTCGAAGCGGACGTCGTCGCGGTAGCGACGACGGATGCCGAGACGAGCACGTGACACCACCGCCACCCTGTCTAACTTAGGGTTATGCGAGTCGAGGCGGACGTCGAGACGAGCACGTGACACCACTGCCACCCTGTCTAACTTAGGGAGACGCGAGTCGAGGCGGACGTCTTCGCGGTAGCGACGACGGATGCCGAGACGAGCACGTGACACCACTGCCACCCAGTCTAACTTAGGGCTACGCGAGTCGAGGCGGACGTCGTCGCGGTAGCGACGACGGACGCCGTGACGAGCACGTGACACCACGGCCACCCTGTCTATCTTAGGGTTACGCGAGTCGAGGCGGACGTCGTCGCGGTAGCGACGACGGACGCCGTGACGAGCACGTGGCAGCACTGCCACCCTGTCTATCTTAGGGTTACGCGAGTCGAGGCGGACGTCGTCACGGTAGCGACGACGGACGCCGAGACGAGCACGTGACACCACCGCCACCCTGTCTAACTTAGGGTTAAGCGAGTCGAAGCGGACGTCGTCGCGGTAGCGACGACGGACGCCGAGACGAGCACGTGACACCACCGCCACCCTGTCTAACTTAGGGTTACGCGAGTTGAGGCGGACGTCGAGACGAGCACGTGACACCACTGCCACCCTGTCTAACTTAGGGTGACGCGAGTCGAGGCGGACGTCTTCGCGGTAGCGACGACGGATGCCGAGACGAGCACGTGACACCACTGCCACCCAGTCTAACTTAGGGCTACGCGAGTCGAGGCGGACGTCGTCGCGGTAGCGACGACGGACGCTGAGACGAGCATGTGACACCACTGCCACGCTGTCTTAGGGTTACGCGAGTCGAGGCGGTCGTCGTCGCGGTAGCGACGACGGACGCCGAGACGAGCACGTGACACCACTGCCACCCTGTCTAACTTAGGGCTACGCGAGTCGAGGCGGACGTCGTCGCGGTAGCGACGACGGACGCCGTGACAAGCACGTGACACCACGGCCACCCTGTCTATCTTAGGGTTACGCGAGTTGAGGCGGACGTCGTCGCGGTAGCGACGACGGACGCCGTGACGAGCACGTGGCAGCACTGCCACCCTGTCTATCTTAGGGTTACGCGAGTCGAGGCGGACGTCGTCACGGTAGCGACGACGGACGCCGAGACGAGCACGTGACACCACCGCCACCCTGTCTAACTTAGGGTTACGCGAGTCGAGGCGGACGTCGTCGCGGTAGCGACGACGGACGCCGAGACGAGCACGTGACACCACCGCCACCCTGTCTAACTTAGGGTTAAGCGAGTCGAAGCGGACGTCGTCGCGGTAGCAACGACGGACGCCGAGACGAGCACGTGACACCACCGCCACCCTGTCTAACTTAGGGTTACGCGAGTTGAGGCGGACGTCGAGACGAGCACGTGACACCACTGCCACCCTGTCTAACTTAGGGTGACGCGAGTCGAGGCGGACGTCTTCGCGGTAGCGACGACGGATGCCGAGACGAGCACGTGACACCACTGCCACCCAGTCTAACTTAGGGCTACGCGAGTCGAGGCGGACGTCGTCGCGGTAGCGACGACGGACGCTTAGACGAGCATGTGACACCACTGCCACGCTGTCTTAGGGTTACGCGAGTCGAGGCGGTCGTCGTCGCGGTAGTGACGACGGACGCCGAGACGAGCACGTGACACCACTGCCACCCTGTCTAACTTAGGGCTACGCGAGTCGAGGCGGACGTCTTCGCGGTAGAGACGACGGACGCCGAGACGAGCACGTGACACCACTGCCACCCTGTCTAACTTAGGGCTACGCGAGTCGAGGCGGACGTCGTCGCGGTAGCGACGACGGACGCCGTGACGAGCACATGGCACCACTGCCACCCTGTCTATCTTAGGGTTACGCGAGTCGAGGCGGACGTCGTCACGGTAGCGACGACGCACGCCGAGACGAGCATGTGACGCCACCGCCACCCTGTCTAACTTACGGTTACGCGAGTCGAGGCGGACGTCGTCGCGGTAGCGACGACGGACGCCGAGACGAGCACGTGACACCACCGCCACCCTGTCTAACTTAGGGTTAAGCGAGTCGAAGAGGACGTCGTCGCGGTAGCGACGACGGACGCCGAGACAATCACGTGACACCACCGCCACCCTGTCTAACTTAGGGTTACGCGAGTCGAGGCGGACGTCGAGACGAGCACGTGACACCACTGCCACCCTGTCTAACTTAGGGTGACACTAGTCGAGGCGGACGTCTTCGCGGTAGCGACGACGGATGCCGAGACGAGCACGTGACACCACTGCCACCTAGTCTAACTTAGGGCTACGCGAGTCGAGGCGGACGTCGTCGCGGTAGCGACGACGGACGCTGAGACGAGCATGTGACACCACTGCCACGCTGTCTTAGGATTACGCGAGTCAAGGCGGTCGTCGTCGCGGTAGCGACAACGGACGCCGAGACGAGCACGTGACACCACTGCCACCCTGTCTAACTTAGGCTTACGCGAGTCGAGGCGGACGTCGTCGCGGTAGCGATGACGGACGCCGTGACGAGCACGTGACACCACGGCCACCCTGTCTATCTTAGGGTTACGCGAGTCGAGGCGGACGTCGTCGCGTTAGCGACGACGGACGACGTGACGAGCACGTGGCACCACTGCCACCCTGTCTATCTTAGGGTTACGCGAGTCGAGGCGGACGTCGTCACGGTAGCGACGACGGACGCCGAGACGAGCACGTGACACCACCGCCACCCTGTCTAACTTAGGGTTACGCGAGTCGAGGCGGACGTCGTCGCGGTAGCGACGACGGACGCCGAGACGAGCACGTGACACCACCGCCACCCTGTCTAACTTAGGGTTAAGCGAGTCGAAGCGGACGTCGTCGCGGTAGCGACGACGGACGCCGAGACGAGCACGTGACACCACCGCCACGCTGTCTAACTTAGGGTTACGCGAGTCGAGGCGGACGTCGAGACGAGCACGTGACACCACTGCCACCCTGTCTAACTTAGGGTGACGCGAGTCGAGGCGGACGTCTTCGCGGTAGCGACGACGGATGCCGAGACGAGCACGTGACACCACTGCCACCCAGTCTAACTTAGGGCTACGCGAGTCGAGGCGGACGTCATCGCGGTAGCGACGACGGACGCTGAGACTAGCATGTGACACCACTGCCACGCTGTCCTAGGGTTACGCGAGTCGAGGCGGTCGTCGTCGCGGTAGCGACGACGGACGCTGAGACGAGCACGTGACACCACTGCCACCCTGTCTAACTTAGGGCTACGCGAGTCGAGGCGGACGTCGTCGCGGTAGCGACGACGGACGCCGTGACGAGCACGTGACACCACGGCCACCCTGTCTATCTTAGGGTTACGCGAGTCGAGGCGGACGTCGTCGCGGTAGCGATGACGGACGCGGTGACGAGCACGTGGCACCACTGCCACCCTGTCTATCTTAGGGTTACGCGAGTCGAGGCGGACGTCGTCACGGTAGCGACGACGGACGCCGAGACGAGCACGTGACACCACCGCCACCCTGTCTAACTTAGGGTTACACGAGTCGAGGCGGACGTCGTCGCGGTAGCGACGACGGACGCCGAGACGAGCACGTGACACCACCGCCACCCTGTCTAACTTAGGGTTACGCGAGTCGAGGCGGACGTCGAGACGAGCACGTGACACCACTGCCACCCTGTCTAACTTAGGGTGACGCGAGTCGAGGCGGACGTCTTCGCGGTAGCGACGACGGATGCCGAGACGAGCACGTGACACCACTGCCACCCAGTCTAACTTAGGGCTACGCGAGTCGAGGCGGACGTCGTCGCGGTAGCGACGACGGACGCCGTGACGAGCACGTGACACCACGGCCACCCTGTCTATCTTAGGGTTACGCGAGTCGAGGCGGACGTCGTCGCGGTAGCGACGACGGACGCCGTGACGAGCACGTGGCAGCACTGCCACCCTGTCTATCTTAGGGTTACGCGAGTCGAGGCGGACGTCGTCACGGTAGCGACGACGGACGCCGAGACGAGCACGTGACACCACCGCCACCCTGTCTAACTTAGGGTTACGCGAGTCGAGGCGGACGTCGTCGCGGTAGCGACGACGGACGCCGAGACGAGCACGTGACACCACCGCCACCCTGTCTAACTTAGGGTTAAGCGAGTCGAGGCGGACGTCGTCGCGGTAGCGACGACGGACGCCGAGACGAGCACGTGACACCACCGCCACCCTGTCTAACTTAGGGTTACGCGAGTTGAGGCGGACGTCGAGACGAGCACGTGACACCACTGCCACCCTGTCTAACTTAGGGTGACGCGAGTCGAGGCGGACGTCTTCGCGGTAGCGACGACGGATGCCGAGACGAGCACGTGACACCACTGCCACCCAGTCTAACTTAGGGCTACGCGAGTCGAGGCGGACGTCGTCGCGGTAGCGACGACGGACGCTGAGACGAGCATGTGACACCACTGCCACGCTGTCTTAGGGTTACGCGAGTCGAGGCGGTCGTCGTCACGGTAGCGACGACGGACGCCGAGACGAGCACGTGACACCACTGCCACCCTGTCTAACTTAGGGCTACGCGAGTCGAGGCGGACGTCGTCGCGGTAGCGACGACGGACGCCGTGACGAGCACGTGACACCACGGCCACCCTGTCTATCTTAGGGTTACGCGAGTCGAGGCGGACGTCGTCGCGGTAGCGACGACGGACGCCGTGACGAGCACGTGGCAGCACTGCCACCCTGTCTATCTTAGGGTTACGCGAGTCGAGGCGGACGTCGTCACGGTAGCGACGACGGACGGCGAGACGAGCACGTGACACCACCGCCACCCTGTCTAACTTAGGGTTACGCGAGTCGAGGCGGACGTCGTCGCGGTAGCGACGACGGACGCCGAGACGAGCACGTGACACCACCGCCACCCTGTCTAACTTAGGGTTAAGCGAGTCGAAGCGGACGTCGTCGTGGTAGCGACGACGGACGCCGAGACGAGCACGTGACACCACCGCCACCCTGTCTAACTTAGGGTTACGCGAGTTGAGGCGGACGTCGAGACGAGCACGTGACACCACTGCCACCCTGTCTAACTTAGGGTGACGCGAGTCGAGGCGGACGTCTTCGCGGTAGCGACGACGGATGCCGAGACGAGCACGTGACACCACTGCCACCCAGTCTAACTTAGGGCTACGCGAGTCGAGGCGGACGTCGTCGCGGTAGCGACGACGGACGCTTAGACGAGCATGTGACACCACTGCCACGCTGTCTTAGGGTTACGCGAGTCGAGGCGGTCGTCGTCGCGGTAGTGACGACGGACGCCGAGACGAGCACGTGACACCACTGCCACCCTGTCTAACTTAGGGCTACGCGAGTCGAGGCGGACGTCTTCGCGGTAGAGACGACGGACGCCGAGACGAGCACGTGACACCACTGCCACCCTGTCTAACTTAGGGCTACGCGAGTCGAGGCGGACGTCGTCGCGGTAGCGACGACGGACGCCGTGACGAGCACGTGGCAACACTGCCACCCTGTCTATCTGAGGGTTACGCGAGTTGAGGCGGACGTCGTCACGGTAGCGACGACGCACGCCGAGACGAGCATGTGACACCACCGCCACCCTGTCTAACTTAGGGTTACGCGAGTCGAGGCGGACGTCGTCGCGGTAGCGACGAAGGACGCCGAGACGAGCACGTGACACCACCGCCACCCTGTCTAACTTAGGGTTAAGCGAGTCGAAGCGGACGTCGTCGCGGTAGCGACGACGGACGCCGAGAAAAGCACGTGACACCACCGCCACCCTGTCTAACTTTGGGTTACGCGAGTCGAGGCGGACGTCGAGACGAGCACGTGACACCACTGCCACCCTGTCTAACTTAGGGTGACACTAGTCGAGGCGGACGTCTTCGCGGTAGCGACGACGGATGCCGAGACGAGCACGTGACACCACTGCCACCCAGTCTAACTTAGGGCTACGCGAGTCGAGGCGGACGTCGTCGCGGTAGCGACGACGGACGCTGAGACGAGCATGTGACACCACTGCCACGCTGTCTTAGGATTACGCGAGTCAAGGCGGTCGTCGTCGCGGTAGCGACGACGGACGCCGAGACGAGCACGTGACACCACTGCCACCCTGTCTAACTTAGGGCTACGCGAGTCGAGGCGGACGTCGTCGCGGTAGCGATGACGGACGCCGTGACGAGCACGTGACACCACGGCCACCCTGTCTATCTTAGGGTTACGCGAGTCGAGGCGGACGTCGTCGCGTTAGCGACGACGGACGACGTGACGAGCACGTGGCACCACTGCCACCCTGTCTATCTTAGGGTTACGCGAGTCGAGGCGGACGTCGTCGCGGTAGCGACGACGGACGCCGAGACGAGCACGTGACACCACCGCCACCCTGTCTAACTTAGGGTTAAGCGAGTCGAAGCGGACGTCGTCGCGGTAGCAACGACGGACGCCGAGACGAGCACGTGACACCACCGCCACCCTGTCTAACTTAGGGTTACGCGAGTTGAGGCGGACGTCGAGACGAGCACGTGACACCACTGCCACCCTGTCTAACTTAGGGTGACGCGAGTCGAGGCGGACGTCTTCGCGGTAGCGACGACGGATGCCGAGACGAGCACGTGACACCACTGCCACCCAGTCTAACTTAGGGCTACGCGAGTCGAGGCGGACGTCGTCGCGGTAGCGACGACGGACGCTTAGACGAGCATGCGACACCACTGCCACGCTGTCTTAGGGTTACGCGAGTCGAGGCGGTCGTCGTCGCGGTAGTGACGACGGACGCCGAGACGAGCACGTGACACCACTGCCACCCTGTCTAACTTAGGGCTACGCGAGTCGAGGCGGACGTCTTCGCGGTAGAGACGACGGACGCCGAGACGAGCACGTGACACCACTGCCACCCTGTCTAACTTAGGGCTACGCGAGTCGAGGCGGACGTCGTCGCGGTAGCGACGACGGACGCCGTGACGAGCACGTGGCACCACTGCCACCCTGTCTATCTTAGGGTTACGCGAGTCGAGGCGGACGTCGTCACGGTAGCGACGACGCACGCCGAGACGAGCATGTGACGCCACCGCCACCCTGTCTAACTTACGGTTACGCGAGTCGAGGCGGACGTCGTCGCGGTAGCGACGACGGACGCCGAGAAGAGCACGTGACACCACCGCCACCCTGTCTAACTTAGGGTTAAGCGAGTCGAAGAGGACGTCGTCGCGGTAGCGACGACGGACGCCGAGACAAGCACGTGACACCACCGCCACCCTGTCTAACTTAGGGTTACGCGAGTCGAGGCGGACGTCGAGACGAGCACGTGACACCACTGCCACCCTGTCTAACTTAGGGTGACACTAGTCGAGGCGGACGTCTTCGCGGTAGCGACGACGGATGCCGAGACGAGCACGTGACACCACTGCCACCTAGTCTAACTTAGGGCTACGCGAGTCGAGGCGGACGTCGTCGCGGTAGCGACGACGGACGCTGAGACGAGCATGTGACACCACTGCCACGCTGTCTTAGGATTACGCGAGTCAAGGCGGTCGTCGTCGCGGTAGCGACAACGGATGCCGAGACGAGCACGTGACACCACTGCCACCCTGTCTAACTTAGGGCTACGCGAGTCGAGGCGGACGTCGTCGCGGTAGCGTTGACGGACGCCGTGACGAGCACGTGACACCACGGCCACCCTGTCTATCTTAGGGTTACGCGAGTCGAGGCGGACGTCGTCGCGTTAGCGACGACGGACGACGTGACGAGCACGTGGCACCACTGCCACCCTGTCTATCTTAGGGTTACGCGAGTCGAGGCGGACGTCGTCGCGGTAGCGACGACGGACGCCGAGACGAGCACGTGACACCACCGCCACCCTGTCTAACTTAGGGTTAAGCGAGTCGAAGCGGACGTCGTCGCGGTAGCAACGACGGACGCCGAGACGAGCACGTGACACCACCGCCACCCTGTCTAACTTAGGGTTACGCGAGTTGAGGCGGACGTCGAGACGAGCACGTGACACCACTGCCACCCTGTCTAACTTAGGGTGACGCGAGTCGAGGCGGACGTCTTCGCGGTAGCGACGACGGATGCCGAGACGAGCACGTGACACCACTGCCACCCAGTCTAACTTAGGGCTACGCGAGTCGAGGCGGACGTCGTCGCGGTAGCGACGACGGACGCTTAGACGAGCATGTGACACCACTGCCACGCTGTCTTAGGGTTACGCGAGTCGAGGCGGTCGTCGTCGCGGTAGTGACGACGGACGCCGAGACGAGCACGTGACACCACTGCCACCCTGTCTAACTTAGGGCTACGCGAGTCGAGGCGGACGTCTTCGCGGTAGAGACGACGGACGCCGAGACGAGCACGTGACACCACTGCCACCCTGTCTAACTTAGGGCTACGCGAGTCGAGGCGGACGTCGTCGCGGTAGCGACGACGGACGCCGTGACGAGCACGTGGCACCACTGCCACCCTGTCTATCTTAGGGTTACGCGAGTCGAGGCGGACGTCGTCACGGTAGCGACGACGCACGCCGAGACGAGCATGTGACGCCACCGCCACCCTGTCTAACTTACGGTTACGCGAGTCGAGGCGGACGTCGTCGCGGTAGCGACGACGGACGCCGAGAAGAGCACGTGACACCACCGCCACCCTGTCTAACTTAGGGTTAAGCGAGTCGAAGAGGACGTCGTCGCGGTAGCGACGACGGACGCCGAGACAAGCACGTGACACCACCGCCACCCTGTCTAACTTAGGGTTACGCGAGTCGAGGCGGACGTCGAGACGAGCACGTGACACCACTGCCACCCTGTCTAACTTAGGGTGACACTAGTCGAGGCGGACGTCTTCGCGGTAGCGACGACGGATGCCGAGACGAGCACGTGACACCACTGCCACCTAGTCTAACTTAGGGCTACGCGAGTCGAGGCGGACGTCGTCGCGGTAGCGACGACGGACGCTGAGACGAGCATGTGACACCACTGCCACGCTGTCTTAGGATTACGCGAGTCAAGGCGGTCGTCGTCGCGGTAGCGACAACGGATGCCGAGACGAGCACGTGACACCACTGCCACCCTGTCTAACTTAGGGCTACGCGAGTCGAGGCGGACGTCGTCGCGGTAGCGTTGACGGACGCCGTGACGAGCACGTGACACCACGGCCACCCTGTCTATCTTAGGGTTACGCGAGTCGAGGCGGACGTCGTCGCGTTAGCGACGACGGACGACGTGACGAGCACGTGGCACCACTGCCACCCTGTCTATCTTAGGGTTACGCGAGTCGAGGCGGACGTCGTCACGGTAGCGACGACGGACGCCGAGACGAGCACGTGACACCACCGCCACCCTGTCTAACTTAGGGTTACGCGAGTCGAGGCGGACGTCGTCGCGGTAGCGACGACGGACGCCGAGACGAGCACGTGACACCACCGCCACCCTGTCTAACTTAGGGTTAAGCGAGTCGACGCGGACGTCGTCGCGGTAGCGACGACGGACGCCGAGACGAGCACGTGACACCACCGCCACGCTGTCTAACTTAGGGTTACGCGAGTCGAGGCGGACGTCGAGACGAGCACGTGACACCACTGCCACCCTGTCTAACTTAGGGTGACGCGAGTCGAGGCGGACGTCTTCGCGGTAGCGACGACGGATGCCGAGACGAGCACGTGACACCACTGCCACCCAGTCTAACTTAGGGCTACGCGAGTCGAGGCGGACATCGTCGCGGTAGCGACGACGGACGCTGAGACGAGCACGTGACACCACTGCCACCCTGTCTAACTTAGGGCTACGCGAGTCGAGGCGGACGTCGTCGCGGTAGCGACGACGGACGCCGTGACGAGCACGTGACACCACGGCCACCCTGTCTATCTTAGGGTTACGCGAGTCGAGGCGGACGTCGTCGCGGTAGCGACGACGGACGCGGTGACGAGCACGTGGCACCACTGCCACCCTGTCTATCTTAGGGTTACGCGAGTCGAGGCGGACGTCGTCACGGTAGCGACGACGGACGCCGAGACGAGCACGTGACACCACCGCCACCCTGTCTAACTTAGGGTTACACGAGTCGAGGCGGACGTCGTCGCGGTAGCGACGACGGACGCCGAGACGAGCACGTGACACCACCGCCACCCTGTCTAACTTAGGGTTACGCGAGTCGAGGCGGACGTCGAGACGAGCACGTGACACCACTGCCACCCTGTCTAACTTAGGGTGACGCGAGTCGAGGCGGACGTCTTCGCGGTAGCGACGACGGATGCCGAGACGAGCACGTGACACCACTGCCACCCAGTCTAACTTAGGGCTACGCGAGTCGAGGCGGACGTCGTCGCGGTAGCGACGACGGACGCCGTGACGAGCACGTGACACCACGGCCACCCTGTCTATCTTAGGGTTACGCGAGTCGAGGCGGACGTCGTCGCGGTAGCGACGACGGACGCCGTGACGAGCACGTGGCAGCACTGCCACCCTGTCTATCTTAGGGTTACGCGAGTCGAGGCGGACGTCGTCACGGTAGCGACGACGGACGCCGAGACGAGCACGTGACACCACCGCCACCCTGTCTAACTTAGGGTTACGCGAGTCGAGGCGGACGTCGTCGCGGTAGCGACGACGGACGCCGAGACGAGCACGTGACACCACCGCCACCCTGTCTAACTTAGGGTTAAGCGAGTCGAGGCGGACGTCGTCGCGGTAGCGACGACGGACGCCGAGACGAGCACGTGACACCACCGCCACCCTGTCTAACTTAGGGTTACGCGAGTTGAGGCGGACGTCGAGACGAGCACGTGACACCACTGCCACCCTGTCTAACTTAGGGTGACGCGAGTCGAGGCGGACGTCTTCGCGGTAGCGACGACGGATGCCGAGACGAGCACGTGACACCACTGCCACCCAGTCTAACTTAGGGCTACGCGAGTCGAGGCGGACGTCGTCGCGGTAGCGACGACGGACGCTGAGACGAGCATGTGACACCACTGCCACGCTGTCTTAGGGTTACGCGAGTCGAGGCGGTCGTCGTCACGGTAGCGACGACGGACGCCGAGACGAGCACGTGACACCACTGCCACCCTGTCTAACTTAGGGCTACGCGAGTCGAGGCGGACGTCGTCGCGGTAGCGACGACGGACGCCGTGACGAGCACGTGACACCACGGCCACCCTGTCTATCTTAGGGTTACGCGAGTCGAGGCGGACGTCGTCGCGGTAGCGACGACGGACGCCGTGACGAGCACGTGGCAGCACTGCCACCCTGTCTATCTTAGGGTTACGCGAGTCGAGGCGGACGTCGTCACGGTAGCGACGACGGACGGCGAGACGAGCACGTGACACCACCGCCACCCTGTCTAACTTAGGGTTACGCGAGTCGAGGCGGACGTCGTCGCGGTAGCGACGACGGACGCCGAGACGAGCACGTGACACCACCGCCACCCTGTCTAACTTAGGGTTAAGCGAGTCGAAGCGGACGTCGTCGTGGTAGCGACGACGGACGCCGAGACGAGCACGTGACACCACCGCCACCCTGTCTAACTTAGGGTTACGCGAGTTGAGGCGGACGTCGAGACGAGCACGTGACACCACTGCCACCCTGTCTAACTTAGGGTGACGCGAGTCGAGGCGGACGTCTTCGCGGTAGCGACGACGGATGCCGAGACGAGCACGTGACACCACTGCCACCCAGTCTAACTTAGGGCTACGCGAGTCGAGGCGGACGTCGTCGCGGTAGGGACGACGGACGCTTAGACGAGCATGTGACACCACTGCCACGCTGTCTTAGGGTTACGCGAGTCGAGGCGGTCGTCGTCGCGGTAGTGACGACGGACGCCGAGACGAGCACGTGACACCACTGCCACCCTGTCTAACTTAGGGCTACGCGAGTCGAGGCGGACGTCTTCGCGGTAGAGACGACGGACGCCGAGACGAGCACGTGACACCACTGCCACCCTGTCTAACTTAGGGCTACGCGAGTCGAGGCGGACGTCGTCGCGGTAGCGACGACGGACGCCGTGACGAGCACGTGGCAACACTGCCACCCTGTCTATCTGAGGGTTACGCGAGTTGAGGCGGACGTCGTCACGGTAGCGACGACGCACGCCGAGACGAGCATGTGACACCACCGCCACCCTGTCTAACTTAGGGTTACGCGAGTCGAGGCGGACGTCGTCGCGGTAGCGACGAAGGACGCCGAGACGAGCACGTGACACCACCGCCACCCTGTCTAACTTAGGGTTAAGCGAGTCGAAGCGGACGTCGTCGCGGTAGCGACGACGGACGCCGAGAAAAGCACGTGACACCACCGCCACCCTGTCTAACTTAGGGTTACGCGAGTCGAGGCGGACGTCGAGACGAGCACGTGACACCACTGCCACCCTGTCTAACTTAGGGTGACACTAGTCGAGGCGGACGTCTTCGCGGTAGCGACGACGGATGCCGAGACGAGCACGTGACACCACTGCCACCCAGTCTAACTTAGGGCTACGCGAGTCGAGGCGGACGTCGTCGCGGTAGCGACGACGGACGCTGAGACGAGCATGTGACACCACTGCCACGCTGTCTTAGGATTACGCGAGTCAAGGCGGTCGTCGTCGCGGTAGCGACGACGGACGCCGAGACGAGCACGTGACACCACTGCCACCCTGTCTAACTTAGGGCTACGCGAGTCGAGGCGGACGTCGTCGCGGTAGCGATGACGGACGCCGTGACGAGCACGTGACACCACGGCCACCCTGTCTATCTTAGGGTTACGCGAGTCGAGGCGGACGTCGTCGCGTTAGCGACGACGGACGACGTGACGAGCACGTGGCACCACTGCCACCCTGTCTATCTTAGGGTTACGCGAGTCGAGGCGGACGTCGTCACGGTAGCGACGACGGACGCCGAGACGAGCACGTGACACCACCGCCACCCTGTCTAACTTAGGGTTACGCGAGTCGAGGCGGACGTCGTCGCGGTAGCGACGACGGACGCCGAGACGAGCACGTGACACCACCGCCACCCTGTCTAACTTAGGGTTAAGCGAGTCGAAGCGGACGTCGTCGCGGTAGCGATGACGGACACCGAGACGAGCACGTGACACCACCGCCACCCTGTCTAACTTAGGGTTACGCGAGTCGAGGCGGACGTCGAGACGAGCACGTGACACCACTGCCACCCTGTCTAACTTAGGGTGACGCGAGTCGAGGCGGACGTCTTCGCGGTAGCGACGACGGATGCCGAGACGAGCACGTGACACCACTGCCACCCAGTCTAACTTAGGGCTACGCGAGTCGAGGCGGACGTCGTCGCGGTAGCGACGACGGACGCTGAGACTAGCATGTGACACCACTGCCACGCTGTCTTAGGGTTAAGCGAGTCGAGGCGGTCGTCGTCGCGGTAGCGACGACGGACGCCGAGACGAGCACGTGACACCACTGCCACCCTGTCTAACTTAGGGCTACACGAGTCGAGGCGGACGTCGTCGCGGTAGCGACGACGGACGCCGTGACGAGCACGTGACACCACGGCCACCCTGTCTATCTTAGGGTTACGCGAGTCGAGGCGGACGTCGTCGCGGTAGCGACGACGGACGCGGTGACGAGCACGTGGCACCACTGCCACCCTGTCTATCTTAGGGTTACGCGAGTCGAGGCGGACGTCGTCACGGTAGCGACGACGGACGCCGAGACGAGCACGTGACACCACCGCCACCCTGTCTAACTTAGGGTTACGCGAGTCGAGGCGGACGTCGTCGCGGTAGCGACGACGGACGCCGAGACGAGCACGTGACACCACCGCCACCCTGTCTAACTTAGGGTTAAGCGAGTCGAAGCGGACGTCGTCGCGGTAGCGACGACGGACGCCGAGACGAGCACGTGACACCACCGCCACCCTGTCTAACTTAGGGTTACGCGAGTCGAGGCGGACGTCGAGACGAGCACGTGACACCACTGCCACCCTGTCTAACTTAGGGTGACGCGAGTCGAGGCGGACGTCTTCGCGGTAGCGACGACGGATGCCGAGACGAGCACGTGACACCACTGCCACCCAGTCTAACTTAGGGCTACGCGAGTCGAGGCGGACGTCGTCGCGGTAGCGACGACGGACGCTGAGACGAGCATGTGACACCACTGCCACCCTGTCTTAGGGTTACGCGAGTCAAGGCGGTCGTCGTCGCGGTAGCGACGACGGACGCCGAGACGAGCACGTGACACCACTGCCACCCTGTCTAACTTAGGGCTACGCGAGTCGAGGCGGACGTCGTCGCGGTAGCGACGACGGACGCCGTGACGAGCACGTGACACCACGGCCACCCTGTCTATCTTAGGGTTACGCGAGTCGAGGCGGACTTCGTCGCGGTAGCGACGACGGACGCCGTGACGAGCACGTGGCACCACTGCCACCCTGTCTATCTTATGGTTACGCGAGTCGAGGCGGACGTCGTCGCGGTAGCGACGACGGACGCTGTGACGAGCACGTGGCACCACTGCCACCCTGTCTATCTTAGGGTTACGCGAGTCGAGGCGGACGTCGTCACGGTAGCGACGACGGACGCCGAGACGAGCACGTGACACCACCGCCACCCTGTCTAACTTAGGGTTACACGAGTCGAGGCGGACGTCGTCGCGGTAGCGACGACGGACGCCGAGACGAGCACGTGACACCACCGCCACCCTGTCTAACTTAGGGTTACGCGAGTCGAGGCGGACGTCGAGACGAGCACGTGACACCACTGCCACCCTGTCTAACTTAGGGTGACGCGAGTCGAGGCGGACGTCGTCACGGTAGCGACGACGGACGCCGAGACGAGCACGTGACACCACCGCCACCCTGTCTAACTTAGGGTTACACGAGTCGAGGCGGACGTCGTCGCGGTAGCGACGACGGACGCCGAGACGAGCACGTGACACCACCGCCACCCTGTCTAACTTAGGGTTACGCGAGTCGAGGCGGACGTCGAGACGAGCACGTGACACCACTGCCACCCTGTCTAACTTAGGGTGACGCGAGTCGAGGCGGACGTCTTCGCGGTAGCGACGACGGATGCCGAGACGAGCACGTGACACCACTGCCACCCAGTCTAACTTAGGGCTACGCCAGTCGAGGCGGACGTCGTCGCGGTAGCGACGACGGACGCCGTGACGAGCACGTGACACCACGGCCACCCTGTCTATCTTAGGGTTACGCGAGTCGAGGCGGACGTCGTCGCGGTAGCGACGACGGACGCCGTGACGAGCACGTGGCAGCACTGCCACCCTGTCTATCTTAGGGTTACGCGAGTCGAGGCGGACGTCGTCACGGTAGCGACGACGGACGCCGAGACGAGCACGTGACACCACCGCCACCCTGTCTAACTTAGGGTTACGCGAGTCGAGGCGGACGTCGTCGCGGTAGCGACGACGGACGCCGAGACGAGCACGTGACACCACCGCCACCCTGTCTAACTTAGGGTTAAGCGAGTCGAGGCGGACGTCGTCGCGGTAGCGACGACGGACGCCGAGACGAGCACGTGACACCACCGCCACCCTGTCTAACTTAGGGTTACGCGAGTTGAGGCGGACGTCGAGACGAGCACGTGACACCACTGCCACCCTGTCTAACTTAGGGTGACGTGAGTCGAGGAGGACGTCTTCGCGGTAGCGACGACGGATGCCGAGACGAGCACGTGACACCACTGCCACCCAGTCTAACTTAGGGCTACGCGAGTCGAGGCGGACGTCGTCGCGGTAGCGACGACGGACGCTGAGACGAGCATGTGACACCACTGCCACGCTGTCTTAGGGTTACGCGAGTCGAGGCGGTCGTCGTCACGGTAGCGACGACGGACGCCGAGACGAGCACGTGACACCACTGCCACCCTGTCTAACTTAGGGCTACGCGAGTCGAGGCGGACGTCGTCGCGGTAGCGACGACGGACGCCGTGACGAGCACGTGACACCACGGCCACCCTGTCTATCTTAGGGTTACGCGAGTCGAGGCGGACGTCGTCGCGGTAGCGACGACGGACGCCGTGACGAGCACGTGGCAGCACTGCCACCCTGTCTATCTTAGGGTTACGCGAGTCGAGGCGGACGTCGTCACGGTAGCGACGACGGACGGCGAGACGAGCACGTGACACCACCGCCACCCTGTCTAACTTAGGGTTACGCGAGTCGAGGCGGACGTCGTCGCGGTAGCGACGACGGACGCCGAGACGAGCACGTGACACCACCGCCACCCTGTCTAACTTAGGGTTAAGCGAGTCGAAGCGGACGTCGTCGTGGTAGCGACGACGGACGCCGAGACGAGCACGTGACACCACCGCCACCCTGTCTAACTTAGGGTTACGCGAGTTGAGGCGGACGTCGAGACGAGCACGTGACACCACTGCCACCCTGTCTAACTTAGGGTGACGCGAGTCGAGGCGGACGTCTTCGCGGTAGCGACGACGGATGCCGAGACGAGCACGTGACACCACTGCCACCCAGTCTAACTTAGGGCTACGCGAGTCGAGGCGGACGTCGTCGCGGTAGCGACGACGGACGCTTAGACGAGCATGTGACACCACTGCCACGCTGTCTTAGGGTTACGCGAGTCGAGGCGGTCGTCGTCGCGGTAGTGACGACGGACGCCGAGACGAGCACGTGACACCACTGCCACCCTGTCTAACTTAGGGCTACGCGAGTCGAGGCGGACGTCTTCGCGGTAGAGACGACGGACGCCGAGACGAGCACGTGACACCACTGCCACCCTGTCTAACTTAGGGCTACGCGAGTCGAGGCGGACGTCGTCGCGGTAGCGACGACGGACGCCGTGACGAGCACGTGGCAACACTGCCACCCTGTCTATCTGAGGGTTACGCGAGTTGAGGCGGACGTCGTCACGGTAGCGACGACGCACGCCGAGACGAGCATGTGACACCACCGCCACCCTGTCTAACTTAGGGTTACGCGAGTCGAGGCGGACGTCGTCGCGGTAGCGACGAAGGACGCCGAGACGAGCACGTGACACCACCGCCACCCTGTCTAACTTTGGGTTAAGCGAGTCGAAGCGGAAGTCGTCGCGGTAGCGACGACGGACGCCGAGAAAAGCACGTGACACCACCGCCACCCTGTCTAACTTAGGGTTACGCGAGTCGAGGCGGACGTCGAGACGAGCACGTGACACCACTGCCACCCTGTCTAACTTAGGGTGACACTAGTCGAGGCGGACGTCTTCGCGGTAGCGACGACGGATGCCGAGACGAGCACGTGACACCACTGCCACCCAGTCTAACTTAGGGCTACGCGAGTCGAGGCGGACGTCGTCGCGGTAGCGACGACGGACGCTGAGACGAGCATGTGACACCACTGCCACGCTGTCTTAGGATTACGCGAGTCAAGGCGGTCGTCGTCGCGGTAGCGACGACGGACGCCGAGACGAGCACGTGACACCACTGCCACCCTGTCTAACTTAGGGCTACGCGAGTCGAGGCGGACGTCGTCGCGGTAGCGATGACGGACGCCGTGACGAGCACGTGACACCACGGCCACCCTGTCTATCTTAGGGTTACGCGAGTCGAGGCGGACGTCGTCGCGTTAGCGACGACGGACGACGTGACGAGCACGTGGCACCACTGCCACCCTGTCTATCTTAGGGTTACGCGAGTCGAGGCGGACGTCGTCACGGTAGCGACGACGGACGCCGAGACGAGCACGTGACACCACCGCCACCCTGTCTAACTTAGGGTTACGCGAGTCGAGGCGGACGTCGTCGCGGTAGCGACGACGGACGCCGAGACGAGCACGTGACACCACCGCCACCCTGTCTAACTTAGGGTTAAGCGAGTCGAAGCGGACGTCGTCGCGGTAGCGACGACGGACACCGAGACGAGCACGTGACACCACCGCCACCCTGTCTAACTTAGGGTTACGCGAGTCGAGGCGGACGTCGAGACGAGCACGTGACACCACTGCCACCCTGTCTAACTTAGGGTGACGCGAGTCGAGGCGGACGTCTTCGCGGTAGCGACGACGGATGCCGAGACGAGCACGTGACACCACTGCCACCCAGTCTAACTTAGGGCTACGCGAGTCGAGGCGGACGTCGTCGCGGTAGCGACGACGGACGCTGAGACTAGCATGTGACACCACTGCCACGCTGTCTTAGGGTTAAGCGAGTCGAGGCGGTCGTCGTCGCGGTAGCGACGACGGACGCCGAGACGAGCACGTGACACCACTGCCACCCTGTCTAACTTAGGGCTACGCGAGTCGAGGCGGACGTCGTCGCGCTAGCGACGACGGACGCCGTGACGAGCACGTGACACCACGGCCACCCTGTCTATCTTAGGGTTACGCGAGTCGAGGCGGACGTCGTCGCGGTAGCGACGACGGACGCGGTGACGAGCACGTGGCACCACTGCCACCCTGTCTATCTTAGGGTTACGCGAGTCGAGGCGGACGTCGTCACGGTAGCGACGACGGACGCCGAGACGAGCACGTGACACCACCGCCACCCTGTCTAACTTAGGGTTACGCGAGTCGAGGCGGACGTCGTCGCGGTAGCGACGACGGACGCCGAGACGAGCACGTGACACCACCGCCACCCTGTCTAACTTTGGGTTAAGCGAGTCGAAGCGGACGTCGTCGCGGTAGCGACGACGGACGCCGAGACGAGCACGTGACACCACCGCCACCCTGTCTAACTTAGGGTTACGCGAGTCGAGGCGGACGTCGAGACGAGCACGTGACACCACTGCCACCCTGTCTAACTTAGGGTGACGCGAGTCGAGGCGGACGTCTTCGCGGTAGCGACGACGGATGCCGAGACGAGCACGTGACACCACTGCCACCCAGTCTAACTTAGGGCTACGCGAGTCGAGGCGGACGTCGTCGCGGTAGCGAC
Organism: Elymus sibiricus; assembly: GCA_039707655.1. NCBI lineage: Eukaryota > Viridiplantae > Streptophyta > Magnoliopsida > Poales > Poaceae > Elymus > Elymus sibiricus. The sequence continues at coordinate 190,162,008 of CM077676.1, read as the reverse complement.
GACGGACGCTGAGACGAGCATGTGACACCACTGCCACCCTGTCTTAGGGTTACGCGAGTCGAGGCGGTCGTCGTCGCGGTAGCGACGACGGACGCCGAGACGAGCACGTGACACCACTGCCACCCTGTCTAACTTAGGGCTACGCGAGACGAGGCGGACGTCGTCGCGGTAGCGACGACGGACGCCGTGACGAGCACGTGACACCACGGCCACCCTGTCTATCTTAGGGTTACGCGAGTCGAGGCGGACTTCGTCGCGGTAGCGACGACGGACGCCGTGACGAGCACGTGGCACCACTGCCACCCTGTCTATCTTAGGGTTACGCGAGTCGAGGCGGACGTCGTCACGGTAGCGACGACGGACGCCGAGACGAGCACGTGACACCACCGCCACCCTGTCTAACTTAGGGTTACGCGAGTCGAGGCGGACGTCGTCGCGGTAGCGACGACGGACGCCGAGACGAGCACGTGACACCACCGCCACCCTGTCTAACTTAGGGTTAAGCGAGTCGAAGCGGACGTCGTCGCGGTAGCGACGACGGACGCCGAGACGAGCACGTGACACCACCGCCACCCTGTCTAACTTAGGGTTACGCGAGTCGAGGCGGACGTCGAGACGAGCACGTGACACCACTGCCACCCTGTCTAACTTAGGGTGACGCGAGTCGAGGCGGACGTCTTCGCGGTAGCGACGACGGATACCGAGACGAGCACGTGACACCACTGCCACCCAGTCTAACTTAGGGCTACGCGAGTCGAGGCGGACGTCGTCGCGGTAGCGACGACGGACGCTGAGACGAGCATGTGACACCACTGCCACCCTGTCTTAGGGTTACGCGAGTCGAGGCGGTCGTCGTCGCGGTAGCGACGACGGACGCCGAGACGAGCACGTGACACCACTGCCACCCTGTCTAACTTAGGGCTACGCGAGACGAGGCGGACGTCGTCGCGGTAGCGACGACGGACGCCGTGACGAGCACGTGACACCACGGCCACCCTGTCTATCTTAGGGTTACGCGAGTCGAGGCGGACTTCGTCGCGGTAGCGACGACGGACGCCGTGACGAGCACGTGGCACCACTGCCACCCTGTCTATCTTATGGTTACGCGAGTCGAGGCGGACGTCGTCACGGTAGCGACGACGGACGCCGAGACGAGCACGTGACACCACCGCCACCCTGTCTAACTTAGGGTTACGCGAGTCGAAGCGGACGTCGTCGCGGTAGCGACGACGGACGCCGAGACGAGCACGTGACACCACCGCCACCCTGTCTAACTTAGGGTTACGCGAGTTGAGGCGGACGTCGAGACGAGCACGCGACACCACTGCCACCCTGTCTAACTTAGGGTGATGCGAGTCGAGGCGGACGTCGTCGCGGTAGTGACGACGGACGCTGAGACGAGCACGTGACACCACTGCCACGCTGTCTTAGGGTTACGCGAGTCGAGGCGGTCGTCGTCGCGGTAGTTACGACGGACGCCGAGACGAGCACGTGACACCACTACCACCCTGTCTAACTTAGGGCCACGCGAGTCGAGGCGGACGTCGTCGCGGTAGCGACGACGGACGCCGAGACGAGCACGTGACACCACTGCCACCCTGTCTAACTTAGGGCTACGCGAGTCGAGGCGGACGTCGTCGCGGTAGCGACGACGGACGCCGAGACGAGCACGTGACACCACCGCCACCCTGTCTAACTTAGGGTTACGCGAGTCGAGGCGGACGTCGTCGCGGTAGCGACGACGGACGCCGAGACGAGCACGTGACACCACCGCCACCCTGTCTAACTTAGGGTTAAGCGAGTCGAAGCGGACGTCGTCGCGGTAGCGACGACGGACACCGAGACGAGCACGTGACACCACCGCCACCCTGTCTAACTTAGGGTTACGCGAGTCGAGGCGGACGTCGAGACGAGCACGTGACACCACTGCCACCCTGTCTAACTTAGGGTGACGCGAGTCGAGGCGGACGTCTTCGCGGTAGCGACGACGGATGCCGAGACGAGCACGTGACACCACTGCCACCCAGTCTAACTTAGGGCTACGCGAGTCGAGGCGGACGTCGTCGCGGTAGCGACGACGGACGCTGAGACTAGCATGTGACACCACTGCCACGCTGTCTTAGGGTTACGCGAGTCGAGGCGGTCGTCGTCGCGGTAGCGACGACGGACGCCGAGACGAGCACGTGACACCACTGCCACCCTGTCTAACTTAGGGCTACGCGAGTCGAGGCGGACGTCGTCGCGGTAGCGACGACGGACGCCGTGACGAGCACGTGACACCACGGCCACCCTGTCTATCTTAGGCTTACGCGAGTCGAGGCGGACGTCGTCGCGGTAGCGACGACGGACGCGGTGACGAGCACGTGGCACCACTGCCACCCTGTCTATCTTAGGGTTACGCGAGTCGAGGCGGACGTCGTCACGGTAGCGACGACGGACGCCGAGACGAGCACGTGACACCACCGCCACCCTGTCTAACTTAGGGTTACGCGAGTCGAGGCGGACGTCGTCGCGGTAGCGACGACGGACGCCGAGACGAGCACGTGACACCACCGCCACCCTGTCTAACTTAGGGTTAAGCGAGTCGAAGCGGACGTCGTCGCGGTAGCGACGACGGACGCCGAGACGAGCACGTGACACCACCGCCACCCTGTTTAACTTAGGGTTACGCGAGTCGAGGCGGACGTCGAGACGAGCACGTGACACCACTGCCACCCTGTCTAACTTAGGGTGACGCGAGTCGAGGCGGACGTCTTCGCGGTAGCGACGACGGATGCCGAGACGAGCACGTGACACCACTGCCACCCAGTCTAACTTAGGGCTACGCGAGTCGAGGCGGACGTCGTCGCGGTAGCGACGACGGACGCTGAGACGAGCATGTGACACCACTGCCACCCTGTCTTAGGGTTACGCGAGTCGAGGCGGTCGTCGTCGCGGTAGCGACGACGGACGCCGAGACGAGCACGTGACACCACTGCCACCCTGTCTAACTTAGGGCTACGCGAGTCGAGGCGGACGTCGTCGCGGTAGCGACGACGGACGCCGTGACGAGCACGTGACACCACGGCCACCCTGTCTATCTTAGGGTTACGCGAGTCGAGGCGGACTTCGTCGCGGTAGCGACGACGGACGCCGTGACGAGCACGTGGCACCACTGCCACCCTGTCTATCTTATGGTTACGCGAGTCGAGGCGGACGTCGTCACGGTAGCGACGACGGACGCCGAGACGAGCACGTGACACCACCGCCACCCTGTCTAACTTAGGGTTACGCGAGTCGAGGCGGACGTCGTCGCGGTAGCGACGACGGACGCCGAGACGAGCACGTGACACCACCGCCACCCTGTCTAACTTAGGGTTAAGCGAGTCGAAGCGGACGTCGTCGCGGTAGCGACGACGGACGCCGAGACGAGCACGTGACACCACCGCCACCCTGTCTAACTTAGGGTTACGCGAGTTGAGGCGGACGTCGAGACGAGCACGCGACACCACTGCCACCCTGTCTAACTTAGGGTGACGCGAGTCGAGGCGGACGTCTTCGCGGTAGCGACGACGGATGCCGAGACGAGCACGTGACACCACTGCCACCCAGTCTAACTTAGGGCTACGCGAGTCGAGGCGGACGTCGTCGCGGTAGCGACGACGGACGCTGAGACGAGCATGTGACACCACTGCCACGCTGTCTTAGGGTTACGCGAGTCGAGGCGGTCGTCGTCGCGGTAGTTACGACGGACGCCGAGACGAGCACGTGACACCACTGCCACCCTGTCTAACTTAGGGCTACGCGAGTCGAGGCGGACGTCGTCGCGGTAGCGACGACGGACGCCGAGACGAGCACGTGACACCACTGCCACCCTGTCTAACTTAGGGCTACGCGAGTCGAGGCGGACGTCGTCGCGGTAGCGACGACGGACGCCGAGACGAGCACGTGACACCACCGCCACCCTGTCTAACTTAGGGTACGCGAGTCGAGGCGGACGTCGTCGCGGTAGCGACGACGGACGCCGAGACTAGCACGTGACACCACCGCCACCCTGTCTAACTTAGGGTTAAGCGAGTCGAAGCGGACGTCGTCGCGGTAGCGACGACGGACACCGAGACGAGCACGTGACACCACCGCCACCCTGTCTAACTTAGGGTTACGCGAGTCGAGGCGGACGTCGAGACGAGCACGTGACACCACTGCCACCCTGTCTAACTTAGGGTGACGCGAGTCGAGGCGGACGTCTTCGCGGTAGCGACGACGGATGCCGAGACAAGCACGTGACACCACTGCCACCCAGTCTAACTTAGGGCTACGCGAGTCGAGGCGGACGTCGTCGCGGTAGCGACGACGGACGCTGAGACGAGCATGTGACACCACTGCCACCCTGTCTTAGGGTTACGCGAGTCGAGGCGGTCGTCGTCGCGGTAGCGACGACGGACGCCGAGACGAGCACGTGACACCACTGCCACCCTGTCTAACTTAGGGCTACGCGAGTCGAGGCGGACGTCGTCGCGGTAGCGACGACGGACGCCGTGACGAGCACGTGACACCACGGCCACCCTGTCTATCTTAGGGTTACGCGAGTCGAGGCGGACTTCGTCGCGGTAGCGACGACGGACGTCGTGACGAGCACGTGGCACCACTGCCACCCTGTCTATCTTATGGTTACGCGAGTCGAGGCGGACGTCGTCACGGTAGCGACGACGGACGCCGAGACGAGCACGTGACACCACCGCCACCCTGTCTAACTTAGGGTTACGCGAGTCGAGGCGGACATCGTCGTGGTAGCGACGACGGACGCCGAGACGAGCACGTGACACCACCGCCACCCTGTCTAACTTAGGGTTAAGCGAGTCGAAGCGGACGTCGTCGCGGTAGCGACGACGGACGCCGAGACGAGCACGTGACACCACCGCCACCCTGTCTAACTTAGGGTTACGCGAGTTGAGGCGGACGTCGAGACGAGCACGCGACACCACTGCCACCCTGTCTAACTTAGGGTGACGCGAGTCGAGGCGGACGTCTTCGCGGTAGCGACGACGGATGCCGAGACGAGCACGTGACACCACTGCCACCCAGTCTAACTTAGGGCTACGCGAGTCGAGGCGGACGTCGTCGCGGTAGCGACGACGGACGCTGAGACGAGCATGTGACACCACTGCCACGCTGTCTTAGGGTTACGCGAGTCGAGGCGGTCGTCGTCGCGGTAGTTACGACGGACGCCGAGACGAGCACGTGACACCACTGCCACCCTGTCTAACTTAGGGCTACGCGAGTCGAGGCGGACGTCGTCGCGGTAGCGACGACGGACGCCGAGACGAGCACGTGACACCACTGCCACCCTGTCTAACTTAGGGCTACGCGAGTCGAGGCGGACGTCGTCGCGGTAGCGACGACGGACGCCGTGACGAGCACGTGACACCACGGCCACCCTGTCTATCTTAGGGTTACGCGAGTCGAGGCAGACGTCGTCGCGGTAGCGACGACGGACGCCGTGACGAGCACGTGGCACCACTGCCACCCTGTCTATCTTAGGGTTACGCGAGTCGAGGCGGACGTCGTCACGGTAGCGACGACGGACGCCGAGACGAGCATGTGACACCACCGCCACCCTGTCTAACTTAGGGTTACGCGAGTCGAGGCGGACGTCGTCGCGGTAGCGACGACGGACGCCGAGACGAGCACGTGACACCACCGCCACCCTATCTAACTTAGGGTTAAGCGAGTCGAAGCGGACGTCGTCGCGGTAGCGACGACGGACGCCGAGACGAGCACGTGACACCACCGCCACCCAGTCTAACTTAGGGTTACGCGAGTCGATGCGGACGTCGAGACGAGCACGTGACACCACTGCCACCCTGTCTAACTTAGGGTGACACTAGTCGAGGCGGACGTCTTCGCGGTAGCGACGACGGATGCCGAGACGAGCACGTGACACCACTGCCACCCAGTCTAACTTAGGGCTACGCGAGTCGAGGCGGACGTCGTCGCGGTAGCGACGACGGACGCTGAGACGAGCATGTGACACCACTGCCACGCTGTCTTAGGGTTACGCGAGTCGAGGCGGTCGTCGTCGCGGTAGCGACGACGGACGCCGAGACGAGCACGTGACACCACTGCCACCCTGTCTAACTTAGGGATACGCGAGTCGAGGCGGACGTCGTCGCGGTAGCGATGATGGACGCCGTGACGAGCACGTGACACCACGGCCACCTTGTCTATCTTAGGGTTACGCGAGTTGAGGCGGACGTCGTCGCGTTAGCGACGACGGACGACGTGACGAGCACGTGGCACCACTGCCACCCTGTCTATCTTAGGGTTACGCGAGTCGAGGCGGACGTCATCACGGTAGCGACGACGGACGCCGAGACGAGCACGTGACACCACCGCCACCCTGTCTAACTTAGGGTTACGCGAGTCGAGGCGGACGTCGTCGCGGTAGCGACGACGGACGCCGAGACGAGCACGTGACACCACCGCCACCCTGTCTAAATTAGGGTTAAGCGAGTCGAAGCGGACGTCGTCGCGGTAGCGACGACGGACGCCGAGACGAGCACGTGACACCACCGCCACCCTGTCTAACTTAGGGTTACGCGAGTTGAGGCGGACGTCGAGACGAGCACGTGACACCACTGCCACCCTGTCTAACTTAGGGTGACGCAAGTCGAGGCGGACGTCTTCGCGGTAGCGACGACGGATGCCGAGACGAGCACGTGACACCACTGCGCCCCAGTCTAACTTAGGGCTACGCGAGTCGAGGCGGACGTCGTCGCGGTAGCGACGACGGACGCTGAGACGAGCATGTGACACCACTGCCACGCTGTCTTAGGGTTACGCGATTCGAGGCGGTCGTCGTCGCGGTAGTTACGACGGACGCCGAGACGAGCACGTGACACCACTGCCACCCTGTCTAACTTAGGGTTACGCGAGTCGCGGCGGACGTCGTCGTGGTAGCGACGACGGACGCCGAGACGAGCACCTGACACCACTGCCACCCTGTCTAACTTAGGGCTACGCGAGTCGAGGCGGACGTCGTCGCGGTAGCGACGACGGACGCCGTGACGAGCACGTGACACCACGGCCACCCTGTCTATCTTAGGGTTACGCGAGTCGAGGCGGACGTCGTCGCGGTAGCGATGACGGACGCTGTGACGAGCACGTGGCACCACTGCCACCCTGTCTATCTTAGGGTTACGCGAGTCGAGGCGGACGTCGTCACGGTAGCGACGACGGACGCCGAGACGAGCAGGTGACACCACCGCCACCCTGTCTAACTTAGGGTTACGCGAGTCGAGGCGGACGTCGTCGCGGTAGCGACGACGGACGCCGAGACGAGCACGTGACACCACCGCCACCCTGTCTAACTTAGGGTTAAGCGAGTCGAAGCGGACGTCGTCGCGGTAGCGACGACGGACGCCGAGAAGAGCACGTGACACCACCGCCACCATGTCTAACTTAGGGTTACGCGAGTCGAGGCGGACGTCGAGACGAGCACGTGACACCACTGCCACCCTGTCTAACTTAGGGTGACACTAGTCGAGGCGGACGTCTTCGCGGTAGCGACGACGGATGCCGAGACGAGCACGTGACACCACTGCCACCCAGTCTAACTTAGGGCTTCGCGAGTCGAGGCGGACGTCATCGCAGTAGCGACGACGGACGCTGAGATGAGCATGTGACACCACTGCCACGCTGTCTTAGGGTTACGCGAGTCGAGGCGGTCGTCGTCGCGGTAGCGACGACGGACGCCGAGACGAGCACGTGACACCACTGCCACCCTGTCTAACTTAGGGCTACGCGAGTCGAGGCGGACGTCGTCGCGGTAGCGATGACGGACGCCGTGACGAGCACGTGACACCACGGCCACCTTGTCTATCTTAGGGTTACGCGAGTCGAGGCGGACGTCGTCGCGTTAGCGACGACGGACGACGTGACGAGCACGTGGCACCACTGCCACCCTGTCTATCTTAGGGTTACGCGAGTCGAGGCGGACGTCGTCACGGTAGCGACGACGGACGCCGAGACGAGCATGTGACACCACCGCCACCCTGTCTAACTTAGGGTTACGCGAGTCGAGGCGGACGTCGTCGCGGTAGCGACGACGGACGCCGAGACGAGCACGTGACACCACCGCCACCCTGTCTAACTTAGGGTTAAGCGAGTCGAAGCGGACGTCGTCGCGGTAGCGACGATGGACGCCGAGACGAGCACGTGACACCACCGCCACCCTGTCTAACTTAGGGTTACGCGAGTCGATGCGGACGTCGAGACGAGCACGTGACACCACTGCCACCCTGTCTAACTTAGGGTGACACTAGTCGAGGCGGACGTCTTCGCGGTAGCGACGACGGATGCCGAGACGAGCACGTGACACCACTGCCACCCAGTCTAACTTAGGGCTACGCGAGTCGAGGCGGACGTCGTCGCGGTAGCGACGACGGACGCTGAGACGAGCATGTGACACCACTGCCACGCTGTCTTAGGGTTACGCGAGTCGAGGCGGTCGTCGTCGCGGTAGCGACGACGGACGCCGAGACGAGCACGTGACACCACTGCCACCCTGTCTAACTTAGGGCTACGCGAGTCGAGGCGGACGTCGTCGCGGTAGCGATGACGGACGCCGTGACGAGCACGTGACACCACGGCCACCTTGTCTATCTTAGGGTTACGCGAGTTGAGGCGGACGTCGTCGCGTTAGCGATGACGGACGACGTGACGAGCACGTGGCACCACTGCCACCCTGTCTATCTTAGGGTTACGCGAGTCGAGGCGGACGTCATCACGGTAGCGACGACGGACGCCGAGACGAGCACGTGACACCACCGCCACCCTGTCTAACTTAGGGTTACGCGAGTCGAGGCGGACGTCGTCGCGGTAGCGACGACGGACGCCGAGACGAGCACGTGACACCACCGCCACCCTGTCTAACTTAGGGTTAAGCGAGTCGAAGCGGACGTCGTCGCGGTAGCGACGACGGACGCCGAGACGAGCACGTGACACCACCGCCACCCTGTCTAACTTAGGGTTACGCGAGTTGAGGCGGACGTCGAGACGAGCACGTGACACCACTGCCACCCTGTCTAACTTAGGGTGACGCGAGTCGAGGCGGACGTCTTCGCGGTAGCGACGACGGATGCCGAGACGAGCACGTGACACCACTGCGCCCCAGTCTAACTTAGGGCTACGCGAGTCGAGGCGGACATCGTCGCGGTAGCGACGACGGACGCTGAGACGAGCATGTGACACCACTGCCACGCTGTCTTAGGGTTACGCGATTCGAGGCGGTCGTCGTCGCGGTAGTTACGACGGACGCCGAGACGAGCACGTGACACCACTGCCACCCTGTCTAACTTAGGGTTACGCGAGTCGCGGCGGACGTCGTCGCGGTAGCGACGACGGACGCCGAGACGAGCACCTGACACCACTGCCACCCTGTCTAACTTAGGGCTACGCGAGTCGAGGCGGACGTCGTCGCGGTAGCGACGACGGACGCCGTGACGAGCACGTGACACCACGGCCACCCTGTCTATCTTAGGGTTACGCGAGTCGAGGCGGACGTCGTCGCGGTAGCGACGACGGACGCTGTGACGAGCACGTGGCACCACTGCCACCCTGTCTATCTTAGGGTTACGCGAGTCGAGGCGGACGTCGTCACGGTAGCGACGACGGACGCCGAGACGAGCATGTGACACCACCGCCACCCTGTCTAACTTAGGGTTACGCGAGTCGAGGCGGACGTCGTCGCGGTAGCGACGACGGACGCCGAGACGAGCACGTGACACCACCGCCATCCTGTCTAACTTAGGGTTAAGCGAGTCAAAGCGGACGTCGTCGCGGTAGCGACGACGGACGCCGAGAAGAGCACGTGACACCACCGCCACCCTGTCTAACTTAGGGTTACGCGAGTCGAGGCGGACGTCGAGACGAGCACGTGACACCACTGCCACCCTGTCTAACTTAGGGTTACGCGAGTTGAGGCGGACGTCGTCGCGGTAGCGACGACGGACGACGTGACGAGCACGTGGCACCACTGCCACCCTGTCTATCTTAGGGTTACGCGAGTTGAGGCGGACGTCGTCACGGTAGCGACGACGCACGTCGAGACGAGCATGTGACGCCACCGCCACCCTGTCTAACTTACGGTTACGCGAGTCGAGGCGGACGTCGTCGCGGTAGCGACGACGGACGCAGAGACGAGCACGTGACACCACCGCCACCCTGTCTAACTTAGGGTTAAGCGAGTCGAAGAGGACGTCGTCGCGGTAGCGACGACGGACGCCGAGACAAGCACGTGACACCACCGCCACCCTGTCTAACTTAGGGTTACGCGAGTCGAGGCGGACGTCGTCGCGGTAGTGACGACGGACGCCGAGACGAGCACGTGACACCACCGCCACCCTGTCTAACTTAGGGTTAAGCGAGTCGAAGCGGACGTCATCGCGGTAGCGACGACGGACGCCGAGACGAGCACGTGACAACACCGCCACCCTGTCTAACTTAGGGTTACGCGAGTCGAGGCGGACGTCGAGACGAGCACGTGACACCACTGCCACCCTGTCTAAGTTAGGGTGACACTAGTCGAGGCGGACGTCTTCGCGGTAGCGACGACGGATGCCGAGACGAGCACGTGACACCACTGCCACCCAGTCTAACTTAGGGCTACGCGAGTCGAGGCGGACGTCGTCGCGGTAGCGACGACGGACGCTGAGACGAGCATGTGACACCACTGCCACGCTGTCTTAGGGTTACGCGAGTCGAGGCGGTCGTCGTCGCGGTAGCGACGACGGAAGCCGAGACGAGCACGTGACACCACTGCCACCCTGTCTAACTTAGGGCTACGCGAGTCGAGGCGGACGTCGTCGCGGTAGCGACGACGGATGCCGTGACGAGCACGTGACACCACGGCCACCCTGTCTATCTTAGGGTTACGCGAGTCGAGGCGGACGTCGTCGCGGTAGAGACGACGGACGCCGTGACGAGCACGTGGCACCACTGCCACCCTGTCTATCTTATTGTTACGCGAGTCGAGGCGGACATCGTCACGGTAGCGACGACGGATGCCTAGACGAGCATGTGACACCACCGCCACCCTGTCTATCTTAGCATTACGCAAGTCGAGGCAGACGTCGTCGCGGTAGCGACGACGGACGCCGAGACGAGCACGTGACACCACCGCCAACCTGCCTAACTTAGGGTTAAGCGAGTCGAGGCGGACGTCGTCGCGGTAGCGACGACGGACGCCGAGACGAGCAAGTGACAGCACCGCCACCCTGTCTAACTTAGGGTTACGCGAGTCGAGGCAGACGTCGTCGCGGTAGCGACGACGGACGCCGAGACGAGCACGTGACACCACCGCCACCCTGTCTAACTTAGGGTTACGCGAGTCGAGGCGGACGTCGTCGCGGTAGCGACGACGGACGCCGAGACGAGCACGTGACACCACCGCCACCCTGTCTAACTTAGGGTTAAGCGAGTCGAAGCGGACGTCGTCGCGGTAGCGACGACGGACGCCGAGACGAGCACGTGACACCACCGCCACCCTGTCTAACTTAGGGTTACGCGAGTTGAGGCGGACGTCGAGACGAGCACGTGACACCACTGCCACCCTGTCTAACTTAGGGTGACGCGAGTCGAGGCGGACGTCTTCGCGGTAGCGACGACGGATGCCGAGACGAGCACGTGACACCACTGCGCCCCAGTCTAACTTAGGGCTACGCGAGTCGAGGCGGACGTCGTCGCGGTAGCGACGACGGACGCTGAGACGAGCATGTGACACCACTGCCACGCTGTCTTAGGGTTACGCGATTCGAGGCGGTCGTCGTCGCGGTAGTTACGACGGACGCCGAGACGAGCACGTGACACCACTGCCACCCTGTCTAACTTAGGGTTACGCGAGTCGCGGCGGACGTCGTCGCGGTAGCGACGACGGACGCCGAGACGAGCACCTGACACCACTGCCACCCTGTCTAACTTAGGGCTACGCGAGTCGAGGCGGACGTCGTCGCGGTAGCGACGACGGACGCCGTGACGAGCACGTGACACCACGGCCACCCTGTCTATCTTAGGGTTACGCGAGTCGAGGCGGACGTCGTCGCGGTAGCGACGACGGACGCTGTGACGAGCACGTGGCACCACTGCCACCCTGTCTATCTTAGGGTTACGCGAGTCGAGGCGGACGTCGTCACGGTAGCGACGACGGACGCCGAGACGAGCATGTGACACCACCGCCACCCTGTCTAACTTAGGGTTACGCGAGTCGAGGCGGACGTCGTCGCGGTAGCGACGACGGACGCCGAGACGAGCACGTGACACCACCGCCACCCTGTCTAACTTAGGGTTAAGCGAGTCGAAGCGGACGTCGTCGCGGTAGCGACGACGGACGCCGAGAAGAGCACGTGACACCACCGCCACCCTGTCTAACTTAGGGTTACGCGAGTCGAGGCGGACGTCGAGACGAGCACGTGACACCACTGCCACCCTGTCTAACTTAGGGTGACACTAGTCGAGGCGGACGTCTTCGCGGTAGCGACGACGGATGCCGAGACGAGCACGTGACACCACTGCCACCCAGTCTAACTTAGGGCTTCGCGAGTCGAGGCGGACGTCATCGCGGTAGCGACGACGGACGCTGAGATGAGCATGTGACACCACTGCCACGCTGTCTTAGGGTTACGCGAGTCAAGGCGGTCGTCGTCGCGGTAGCGACGACGGACGCCAAGACGAGCACGTGACACCACTGCCACCCTGTCTAACTTAGGGCTACGCGAGTCGAGGCGGACGTCGTCGCGGTAGCGATGACGGACGCCGTGACGAGCACGTGACACCACGGCCACCTTGTCTATCTTAGGGTTACGCGTGTCGAGGCGGACGTCGTCGCCTTAGCGACGACGGACGACGTGACGAGCACGTGGCACCACTGCCACCCTGTCTATCTTAGGGTTACGCGAGTCGAGGCGGACGTCGTCACGGTAGCGACGACGGACGCCGAGACGAGCACGTGACACCACCGCCACCCTGTCTAACTTAGGGTTACGCGAGTCGAGGCGGACGTCGTCGCGGTAGCGACGACGGACGCCGAGACGAGCACGTGACACCACCGCCACCCTGTCTAACTTAGGGTTAAGCGAGTCGAAGCGGACGTCGTCGCGGTAGCGACGACGGACGCCGAGACGAGCACGTGACACCACCGCCACCCTGTCTAACTTAGGGTTACGCGAGTCGAGGCGGACGTCGAGACGAGCACGTGACACCACTGCCACCCTGTCTAACTTAGGGTGACGCGAGTCGAGGCGGACGTCTTCGCGGTAGCGACGACGGATGCCGAGACGAGCACGTGACACCACTGCCACCCAGTCTAACTTAGGGCTACGCGAGTCGAGGCGGACGTCGTCGCGGTAGTGACGACGGACGCTGAGACGAGCATGTGACACCACTGCCACGCTGTCTTAGGGTTACGCGAGTCGAGGCGGTCGTCGTCGCGGTAGCGACGACGGACGCCGAGACGAGCACGTGACACCACCGCCACCCTGTCTAACTTAGGGTTACGCGAGTCGAGGCGGACGTCGAGACGAGCACGTGACACCACTGCCACCCTGTCTAACTTAGGGTGACGCGAGTCGAGGCGGACGTCTTCGCGGTAGCGACGACGGATGCCGAGACGAGCACGTGACACCACTGCCACCCAGTCTAACTTAGGGCTACGCGAGTCGAGGCGGACGTCGTCGCGGTAGCGACGACGGACGCTGAGACGAGCATGTGACACCACTGCCACGCTGTCTTAGGGTTACGCGAGTCGAGGCGGTCGTCGTCGCGGTAGCGACGACGGACGCCGAGACGAGCACGTGACACCACTGCCACCCTGTCTAACTTAGGGCTACGCGAGTCGAGGCGGACGTCGTCGCGGTAGCGACGACGGACGCCGTGACGAGCACGTGACACCACGGCCACCCTGTCTATCTTAGGGTTACGCGAGTCGAGGCGGACGTCATCGCGGTAGCGACGACGGACGCCGTGACGAGCACGTGGCACCACTGCCACCCTGTCTATCTTAGGGTTACGCGAGTCGAGGCGGACGTCGTCACGGTAGCGACGACGGACGCCGAGACGAGCACGTGACACCACCGCCACCCTGTCTAACTTAGGGTTACGCGAGTCGAGGCGGACGTCGTCGCGGTAGGGACGACGGACGCCGAGACGAGCACGTGACACCACCGCCACCCTGTCTAACTTAGGGTTAAGCGAGTCGAAGCGGACGTCGTCGCGGTAGCGACGACGGACGCCGAGACGAGCACGTGACACCACCGCCACCCTGTCTAACTTAGGGTTACGCGAGTCGAGGCGGACGTCGAGACGAGCACGTGACACCATTGCCACCCTGTCTAACTTAGGGTGACACTAGTCGAGGCGGACGTCTTCGCGGTAGCGACGACGGATGCCGAGACGAGCACGTGACACCGCTGCCACCCAGTCTAACTTAGGGCTATGCGAGTCGAGGCGGACGTCGTCGCGGTAGCGACGACGGACGCTGAGACGAGCATGTGACACCACTGCCACGCTGTCTTAGGGTTACGCGAGTCGAGGCGGTCGTCGTCACGGTAGCGACGACGGACGCCGAGACGAGCACGTGACACCACTACCACCCTGTCTAACTTAGGGCTACGCGAGTCTAGGCGGACGTCGTCGCGGTAGCGATGACGGACGCCGTGACGAGCACGTGACACCACGGCCACCCTGTCTATCTTAGGGTTACGCGAGTCGAGGCGGACGTCGTCGCGGTAGCGACGACGGACGACGTGACGAGCACGTGGCACCACTGCCACCCTGTCTATCTTAGGGTTACGCGAGTCGAGGCGGACGTCGTCACGGTAGCGACGACGGACGCCGAGACGAGCACGTGACACCACCGCCACCCTGTCTAACTTAGGGTTACGCGAGTCGAGGCGGACGTCGTCGCGGTAGCGACGACGGACGCCGAGACGAGCACGTGACACCACCGCCACCCTGTCTAACTTAGGGTTAAGCGAGTCGAAGCGGACGTCATCGCGGTAGCGACGACGGACGCCGAGACGAGCACGTGACAACACCGCCACCCTGTCTAACTTAGGGTTGCGCGAGTCGAGGCGGACGTCGAGACGAGCACGTGACACCACTGCCACCCTGTCTAAGTTAGGGTGACACTAGTCGAGGCGGACGTCTTCGCGGTAGCGACGACGGATGCCGAGACGAGCACGTGACACCACTGCCACCCAGTCTAACTTAGGGCTACGCGAGTCGAGGCGGACGTCGTCGCGGTAGCGACGACGGACGCTGAGACGAGCATGTGACACCACTGCCACGCTGTCTTAGGGTTACGCGAGTCGAGGCGGTCGTCGTCGCGGTAGCGACGACGGAAGCCGAGACGAGCACGTGACACCACTGCCACCCTGTCTAACTTAGGGCTACGCGAGTCGAGGCGGACGTCGTCGCGGTAGCGACGACGGATGCCGTGACGAGCACGTGACACCACGGCCACCCTGTCTATCTTAGGGTTACGCGAGTCGAGGCGGACGTCGTCGCGGTAGAGACGACGGACGCCGTGACGAGCACGTGGCACCACTGCCACCCTGTCTATCTTATTGTTACGCGAGTCGAGGCGGACATCGTCACGGTAGCGACGACGGATGCCTAGACGAGCATGTGACACCACCGCCACCCTGTCTATCTTAGCATTACGCAAGTCGAGGCAGACGTCGTCGCGGTAGCGACGACGGACGCCGAGACGAGCACGTGACACCACCGCCAACCTGCCTAACTTAGGGTTAAGCGAGTCGAGGCGGACGTCGTCACGGTAGCGACGACGGACGCCGAGACGAGCAAGTGACAGCACCGCCACCCTGTCTAACTTAGGGTTACGCGAGTCGAGGCAGACGTCGTCGCGGTAGCGACGACGGACGCCGAGACGAGCACGTGACACCACCGCCACCCTGTCTAATTTTGGGTTAAGCGAGTCGAGGCGGACGTCGTCGCGGTAGCGATGACGGACGACGAGACGAGCACGTGACACCACTGGCACCCTGTCTATCTTAGGGTTACGCGAGTCGAGTCGGACGTCGTCGCGGTAGCAACGACGGACGTCGAGACGAGCACGTGACACCACTGCAACCCTGTCTACCTTAGGGTTACGCGAGTCGAGGCGGACGTCGTCGCGGTAGCGACGACGGACGCCGAGACGAGCACGTGACACCACTTCCACCCTGTCTAACTTAGGGTTACGCGAGTCGAGGCGGACGCCGTCGCGGTAGCGACGGCGGACGCCGAGACGAGCACGTGACACCACTGCCACCCTGTCTAACTTAGGGCTACGCGGGTCGAGGCGGACATCGTCGCGGTAGCGACGACGGACGCCGTGACGAGCACGTGGCACCACTGCCACCCTGTCTATCTTAGGGTTACGCAAGTCGAGGCGGACGTCGTTGCGGTAGCGACGACGGATACCGAGACGAGCACGTGACACCACTGCCACCCTGTCTAACTTACGGTTACGCGAGTCGAGGCGGACGTCGTCGCGGCAGCGACGACGGACGCCGAGACGAGCACGTGACACCACTGCCACCCTGTCTTTGGGTTATGCGAGTCGAGGCGGACGTCGTCGCGGTAGCGACGACAGACGCCAAGACGAGAACGTGACACCAATGCCACCCTGTCTAACTTAGGGTTACGCGAGTCGAGGCGGACGTCGTCGCGGTAGCGACGACAGACGCCGAGACGAGCACGTGACACCACCGCCACCCTGTCTAACTTAGGGTTAAGCGAGTCGAGGCGGACGTCGTCGCGGTAGCGACGACGGACGCCAAGACGAGCACGTGACACCACGGCCACCCTGTCTATCTTAGGGTTACGCGAGTCAAGGCGGACGTCGTCGCGGTAGCGACGACGGACGCCGTGACGAGCACGTGGCACCACTGCCACCCTGTCTATCTTAGGGTTACGCGAGTCGAGGCGGACGTCGTCACGGTAGCGACGACGGATGCCGAGACGAGCACGTGACAACACCGCCACCCTGTCTAACTTAGGGTTACGCGAGTCGAGGCGGACGTCGAGACGAGCACGTGACACCACTGCCACCCTGTCTAAGTTAGGGTGACACTAGTCGAGGCGGACGTCTTCGCGGTAGCGACGACGGATGCCGAGACGAGCACGTGACACCACTGCCACCCAGTCTAACTTAGGGCTACGCGAGTCGAGGCGGACGTCGTCGCGGTAGCGACGACGGACGCTGAGACGAGCATGTGACACCACTGCCACGCTGTCTTAGGGTTACGCGAGTCGAGGCGGTCGTCGTCGCGGTAGCGACGACGGAAGCCGAGACGAGCACGTGACACCACTGCCACCCTGTCTAACTTAGGGCTACGCGAGTCGAGGCGGACGTCGTCGCGGTAGCGACGACGGATGCCGTGACGAGCACGTGACACCACGGCCACCCTGTCTATCTTAGGGTTACGCGAGTCGAGGCGGACGTCGTCGCGGTAGAGACGACGGACGCCGTGACGAGCACGTGGCACCACTGCCACCCTGTCTATCTTATTGTTACGCGAGTCGAGGCGGACATCGTCACGGTAGAGACGACGGACACCTAGACGAGCATGTGACACCACCGCCACCCTGTCTATCTTAGCATTACGCAAGTCGAGGCAGACGTCGTCGCGGTAGCGACGACGGACGCCGAGACGAGCACGTGACACCACCGCCAACCTGTCTAACTTAGGGTTAAGCGAGTCGAGGCGGACGTCGTCGCGGTAGCGACGACGGACGCCGAGACGAGCAAGTGACAGCACCGCCACCCTGTCTAACTTAGGGTTACGCGAGTCGAGGCAGACGTCGTCGCGGTAGCGACGACGGACGCCGAGACGAGCTCGTGATACCACCGCCACCCTGTCTAATTTTGGGTTAAGCGAGTCGAGGCGGACGTCGTCGCGGTAGCGATGACGGACACCGAGACGAGCACGTGACACCACTGGCACCCTGTCTATCTTAGGGTTACGCGAGTCGAGTCGGACGTCGTCGCGGTAGCAACGACGGACGTCGAGACGAGCACGTGACACCACTGCAACCCTGTCTAACTTAGGGTTACGCGAGTCGAGGCGGACGTCGTCGCGGTAGCGACGACGGACGCCGAGACGAGCACGTGACACCACTTCCACCCTGTCTAACTTAGGGTTACGCGAGTCGAGGCGGACGCCGTCGCGGTAGCGACGGCGGACGCCGAGACGAGCACGTGACACCACTGCCACCCTGTCTAACTTAGGGCTACGCGAGTCGAGGCGGACATCGTCGCGGTAGCGACGACGGACGCCGTGACGAGCACGTGGCACCACTGCCACCCTGTCTATCTTAGGGTTACGCAAGTCGAGGCGGACGTCGTTGCGGTAGCGACGACGGATACCGAGACGAGCACGTGACACCACTGCCACCCTGTCTAACTTACGGTTACGCGAGTCGAGGCGGACGTCGTCGCGGCAGCGACGACGGACGCCGAGACGAGCACGTGACACCACTGCCACCCTGTCTTTCGGTTATGCGAGTCGAGGCGGACGTCGTCGCGGTAGCGACGACGGACGCCAAGACGAGAACGTGACACCAATGCCACCCTGTCTAACTTAGGGTTACGCGAGTCGAGGCGGACGTCGTCGCGGTAGCGACGACAGACGCCGAGACGAGCACGTGACACCACCGCCACCCTGTCTAACTTAGGGTTAAGCGAGTCGAGGCGGACGTCGTCGCGGTAGCGACGACGGACGCCAAGACGAGCACGTGACACCACGGCCACCCTGTCTATCTTAGGGTTACGCGAGTCGAGGCGGACGTCGTCGCGGTAGCGACGACGGACGCCGTGACGAGCACGTGGCACCACTGCCACCCTGTCTATCTTAGGGTTACGCGAGTCGAGGCGGACGTCGTCACGGTAGCGACGACGGATGCCGAGACGAGCACGTGACAACACCGCCACCCTGTCTAACTTAGGGTTACGCGAGTCGAGGCGGACGTCGAGACGAGCACGTGACACCACTGCCACCCTGTCTAAGTTAGGGTGACACTAGTCGAGGCGGACGTCTTCGCGGTAGCGACGACGGATGCCGAGACGAGCACGTGACACCACTGCCACCCAGTCTAACTTAGGGCTACGCGAGTCGAGGCGGACGTCGTCGCGGTAGCGACGACGGACGCTGAGACGAGCATGTGACACCACTGCCACGCTGTCTTAGGGTTACGCGAGTCGAGGCGGTCGTCGTCGCGGTAGCGACGACGGAAGCCGAGACGAGCACGTGACACCACTGCCACCCTGTCTATCTTAGGGTTACGCGAGTCGAGGCGGACGTCGTCACGGTAGAGACGACGGACGCCGTGACGAGCACGTGGCACCACTGCCACCCTGTCTATCTTATTGTTACGCGAGTCGAGGCGGACATCGTCACGGTAGCGACGACGGACGCCTAGACGAGCATGTGACACCACCGCCACCCTGTCTATCTTAGCATTACGCAAGTCGAGGCAGACGTCGTCGCGGTAGCGACGACGGACGCCGAGACGAGCACGTGACACCACCGCCAACCTGTCTAACTTAGGGTTAAGCGAGTCGAGGCGGACGTTGTCGCGGTAGCGACGACGGACGCCGAGACGAGCAAGTGACAGCACCGCCACCCTGTCTAACTTAGGGTTACGCGAGTCGAGGCAGACGTCGTCACGGTAGCGACGACGGACGCCGAGACGAGCACGTGATACCACCGCCACCCGGTCTAATTTTGGGTTAAGCGAGTCGAGGCGGACGTCGTCGCGGTAGCGATGACGGACACCGAGACGAGCACGTGACACCACTGGCACCCTGTCTATCTTAGGGTTACGCGAGTCGAGTCGGACGTCGTCGCGGTAGCAAAGACGGACGTCGAGACGAGCACGTGACACCACTGCAACCCTGTCTAACTTAGGGTTACGCGAGTCGAGGCGGACGTCGTCACGGTAGCGACGACGGACGCCGAGACGAGCACGTGACACCACTTCCACCCTGTCTAACTTAGGGTTACGCGAGTCGAGGCGGACGCCGTCGCGGTAGCGACGGCGGACGCCGAGACGAGCACGTGACACCACTGCCACCCTGTCTAACTTAGGGCTACGCGAGTCGAGGCGGACATCGTCGCGGTAGCGACGACGGACGCCGTGACGAGCACGTGGCACCACTGCCACCCTGTCTATCTTAGGGTTACGCAAGTCGAGGCGGACGTCGTTGCGGTAGCGACGACGGATACCGAGACGAGCACGTGACACCACTGCCACCCTGTCTAACTTACGGTTACGCGAGTCGAGGCGGACGTCGTCGCGGCAGCGACGACGGACGCCGAGACGAGCACGTGACACCACTGCCACCCTGTCTTTGGGTTATGCGAGTCGAGGCGGACGTCGTCGCGGTAGCGACGACGGACGCCAAGACGAGAACGTGACACCACTGCCACCCTGTCTAACTTAGGGTTACGCGAGTCGAGGCGGACGTCGTCGCGGTAGCGACGACAGACGCCGAGACGAGCACGTGACACCACCGCCACCCTGTCTAACTTAGGGTTAAGCGAGTCGAGGCGGACGTCGTCGCGGTAGCGACGACGGACGCCAAGACGAGCACGTGACACCACCGCCACCCTGTCTAACTTAGGGTTACGCGAGTCGAGACGGACGTCGAGAGGAGCACGTGACACCACTGCCACCCTGTCTAACTTAGGGTGACGCGAGTCGAGGCGGACGTCTTCGCGGTAGCGACGACGGATGCCGAGACGAGCACATGACACCACTGCCACCCAGTCTAACTTAGGGCTACGCGAGTATAGGCGGACGTCGTCGCGGTAGCGACGACGGACGCCGAGACGAGCATGTGACACCACTGCCACGCTGTCTTAGGGTTACGCGAGTCGAGGCGGTCGTCGTCGCGGTAGCGACTACGGACGCCGAGACGAGCACGTGACACCACTGCCACCCTGTCTAACTTAGGGCTACGCGAGTCGAGGCGGACGTCGTCGCGGTAGCGACGACGGACGCCGTGACGAGCACGTGACACCACTGCCACCCTGCCTATCTTAGGGTTACGCGAGTCGAGGCGGACGTCGTCGCGGTAGCGACGACGGACGCCGTGACGAGCACGTGGCACCACGGCCACCCTGTCTATCTTAGGGTTACGCGAGTCGAGGTGGACATCGTCGCGGTAGCGACGACGGAAGCCGAGACGAGCACGTGACACCACCGCCACCCTGTCTAACTTAGGGTTAAGCGAGTCGAGACGGACATCGTCGCGGTAGCGACGACGGATGCCGAGACGAGCACGTGGCACCACTGCCACCCTGTCTATCTTAGGGTTACGCGAGTCGAGACGGACTTCATCGTGGTAGCGACGACCGATGCAGAGATGAGCACATGACAACGTTGCCACCCTGTCTAACTTAGGGTTACGCGAGTCGAGGCGGACGTCTTTGCAGTAGCGACGACGGATGCCGAGACGAGCACGTGGCACCGCTGCCACCCTGTGTTAGGGTCACGCGAGTCGAGGCGGACGTCATCACGGTAGCGACGACGGACGCCGAGATGAGCACGTGACACCACCGCCACCCTGTCTATCTTAGTGTTACGCGAGTCGAGGCGAACGTCGTCGCGGTAGCGACGACGGACGCCGAGATGAGCACGTGACACCACCGCCACCCTGTCTATATTAGCGTTACGCGAGTCGAGGCAGACGTCGTCGTGGTAGCGACGACAGACGCCGAGACGAGCACGTGACACCACTGGCACCCTGTCTATCTTAGGGTTACGCGAGTCGAGGCGGACGTCGTCGCGGTAGCGACGACGGACGTCGAGATGAGCACGTGACACCACTGCCACCTTGGCTAACTTAGGGTTACGCGAGTCGAGGCAGACGTCGTCGCGGTAGCGAAGACGGACGCCCAGACGAGCACGTGACACCACTGCCACCCTGGCTATCTTAGGGTTACGCGAGTCGAGGCGGACGTCGTCGCGGTAGTGATGACGGACGCCGAGAAAGAGCACGTGAGACCACCGCCACCCTGTCTATCTTAGGGTTACGCGAGTCGAGGCGGACGTCGTCGCGGTAGCGACGACGGATGCCGAGACGAGCACGTGGCACCACTGCCACCCTGTCTATCTTAGGGTTACGCGAGTCGAGACGGACTTCATCGTGGTAGCGACGACCGATGCCGAGATGAGCACATGACAACGTTGCCACCCTGTCTAACTTAGGGTTACGCGAGTCGAGGCGGACGTCTTCGCAGTAGCGACGACGGATGCCGAGACGAGCACATGGCACCGCTGCCACCCTGTGTTAGGGTCACGCGAGTCGAGGCGGACGTCGTCGCGGTAGCGACGACGGACGCCGAGATGAGCGCGTGACACCACCGCCACCCTGTCTATCTTAGTGTTACGCGAGTCGAGGCGAACGTCGTCGCGGTAGCGACGACGGACGCCGAGATGAGCACGTGACACCACCGCCACCCTGTCTATCTTAGCGTTACGCGAGTCGAGGCGGACGTCGTCGTGGTAGCGACGACAGACGCCGAGACGAGCACGTGACACCACTGGCACCCTGTCTATCTTAGGGTTACGCGAGTTGAGGCGGACGTCGTCGCGGTAGCGACGACGGACGTCGAGATGAGCACGTGACACCACTGCCACCTTGGCTAACTTAGGGTTACGCGAGTCGAGGCAGACGTCGTCGCGGTAGCGAAGACGGACGCCCAGACGAGCACGTGACACCACTGCCACCCTGGCTATCTTAGGGTTACGCGAGTCGAGGCGGACGTCGTCGCGGTAGTGATG
Source organism: Elymus sibiricus (assembly GCA_039707655.1). NCBI lineage: Eukaryota > Viridiplantae > Streptophyta > Magnoliopsida > Poales > Poaceae > Elymus > Elymus sibiricus. The sequence goes on along the minus strand of CM077676.1, from coordinate 190,139,181 downwards.
ACGGACGCCGAGAAAGAGCACGTGAGACCACCGCCACCCTATCTATCTTAGGGTTACGCGAGTCGAGGCGGACGTCGTCGCGGTAGCGACGATGGACGCCGAGACGAGCACGTGACACCACCACCACCCTGTCTCACTTAGGGTTACGCATGTCGAGACGGACGTCGTCGCGGTAGCGACGACGGACGCTGAGACGATCACGTGACACCACCGCCACCCTGTCTAACTTAGGGTTACGCGAGTCGAGGCGGACGTCGTCGCGGTAGCGACGACGGACGCCGAGACGAGCACGTGACACCACCGCCACCCTGTCTAACTTAGGGTTACGCGTGTCGAGGCGGACGTCGTCGCGGTAGCGACGACGGACGCCGAGACGAGCACGTGACACCACCGCCACCCTGTCTAACTTAGGGTTACGCGAGTCGAGGCGGACGTCGTCGCGGTAGCGACGACGGACACCGAGACGAGCACGTGACACCACCGCCACCCTGTCTAACTTAGGGTTACGCAAGTCGAGGTGGACGTCGAGACGAGCACGTGACACCACTTCCACCCTGTCTAACTTAGGGTGACGCGAGTCGAGGCGGACGTCTTCGCGGTAGCAACGACGGATGCCGAGACGAGCACGTGGCACCGCTGCCACCCTGTCTTAGGGTCACGCGAGTCGAGGCGGACGTCGTCGCAGTAGCGACGACGGACGCCGAGATGAGCACGTGACACCACCGCCACCCTGTCTATCTTAGTGTTACGCGAGTCGAGGCGAACGTCATCGCGGTAGCGACGACGGACGCCGAGATGAGCACGTGACACCACCGCCACCCTGTCTATCTTAGCGTTACGCGAGTCGAGGCGGACGTCGTCGTGGTAGCGACGACAGACGCCGAGACGAGCACGTGACACCACTGGCACCCTGTCTATCTTAGGGTTACGCGAGTTGAGGCGGACGTCGTCGCGGTAGCGACGACGGACGTCGAGATGAGCACGTGACACCACTGCCACCTTGGCTAACTTAGGGTTACGCGAGTCGAGGCAGACGTCGTCGCGGTAGCGAAGACGGACGCCCAGACGAGCACGTGACACCACTGCCACCCTGGCTATCTTAGGGTTACGCGAGTCGAGGCGGACGTCGTAGCGGTAGTGATGACGGACGCCGAGAAAGAGCACGTGAGACCACCGCCACCCTGTCTATCTTAGGGTTACGCGAGTCGAGGCGGACGTCGTCGCGGTAGCGACGATGGACGCCGAGACGAGCACGTGACACCACCACCACCCTGTCTCACTTAGGGTTACGCATGTCGAGACGGATGTCGTCGCGGTAGCGACGACGGACGCCGAGACGATCACGTGACACCACCGCCACCCTGTCTAACTTAGGGTTACGCGAGTCGAGGCGGACGTCGTCGCGGTAGCGACGACGGACGCCGAGACGAGCACGTGACACCACCGCCACCCTGTCTAACTTAGGGTTACGCGTGTCGAGGCGGACGTCGTCGCGGTAGCGACGACGGACGCCGAGACGAGCACGTGACACCACCGCCACCCTGTCTAACTTAGGGTTACGCGAGTCGAGGCGGACGTCGTCGCGGTAGCGACGACGGACGCCGAGACGAGCACGTGACACCACCGCCACCCTGTCTAACTTAGGGTTACGCAAGTCGAGGTGGACGTCGAGACGAGCACGTGACACCACTTCCACCTTGTCTAACTTAGGGTGACGCGAGTCGAGGCGGACGTCTTCGCGGTAGCAACGACGGATGCCGAGACGAGCACGTGGCACCGCTGCCACCCTGTCTTAGGGTCACGCGAGTCGAGGCGGACGTCGTCGCGCTAGCGACGACGGACGCCGAGATGAGCACGTGACACCACCGCCACCCTGTCTATCTTAGCGTTACGCAAGTCGAGGCGAACCTCATCGCGGTAGCGACGACGGACGCCGAGACGAGCACGTGACACCACCGCCACCCTGTCTATCTTAGCGTTATGCGAGTCGAGGCGGACGTCGTCGCGGTAGCGACGACGGACGCCGAGACGAGCACGTGACAGCACCGCCAACCTGTCTAACTTAGGGTTAAACGAGTCGAGGCGGACGTCGTCGCGGTAGCGACGACGGACGCCGAGACGAGCACGTGACACCACTGCCACCCTGGCTAACTTAGGGTTACGCGAGTCTAGGCGGACATCGTCGCGGTAGCGACGACGGACGCCGAGACGAGCACGTGACACCACTGCCACCCAGTCTAACTTAGGGCTACGCGAGTCTAGGCGGACATCGTCGCAGTAGCGACGACGGACGCCGAGACGAGCACGTGACACCACTGCCACCCTGTCTAACTTAGGGTTACGCGAGTCGAGGCGGACGTCGTCGCGGTAGCGACGACGGACGCCGAGACGAGCACGTGACACCACTGCCACCCTGTCTTTGGGTTATGCGAGTCGAGGCGGACGTCGTCGCGGTAGCGACGACGGACGCCAAGACGAGAACGTGACACCACGGCCACCCTGTCTAACTTAGGGTTACGCGAGTCGAGGCGGACGTCGTCGCGGTAGCGACGACGGACGCCGAGACGAGCACGTGACACCACCGCCACCCTGTCTAACTTAGGGTTAAGCGAGTCGAAGCGGACGTCGTCGCAGTAGCGACGACGGACGCCAATACGAGCACGTGACACCACCGCCACCCTGTCTAACTTAGGGTTACGCGAGTCGAGGCGGACGTCAAGAGGAGCACGTGACACCACTGCCACCCTGTCTAACTTAGGGTGACGCGAGTATAGGCGGACGTCGTCGCGGTAGCGATGACGGACGCCGAGACGAGCATGTGACACCACTGCCACGCTGTCTTAGGGTTACGCGAGTCGAGGCGGTCGTCGTCGCGGTAGCGACTACGGACGCCGAGACGAGCACGTGACACCACTGCCACCCTGTCTAACTTAGGGCTACGCGAGTCGAGGCGGACGTCGTCGCGGTAGCGACGACGGACGCCGTGACGACCACGTGACACCACTGCCACCCTGCCTATCTTAGGGTTACGCGAGTCGAGGCGGACGTTGTCGCGGTAGCGACGACGGACGCCGTGACGAGCACGTGGCACCACGGCCACCCTGTCTATCTTAGGGTTACGTGAGTCGAGGCGGCCATCGTCGCGGTAGCGACGACGGACGCCGAGACGAGCAAGTGACACCACCGCCACCCTGTCTAACTTAGGGTTAAGCGAGTCGAGACGGACATCGTCGCGGTAGCGACGACGGATGCCGAGACGAGCACGTGGCACCACTACCACCCTGTCTATCTTAGGGTTACGCGAGTCGAGACGGACTTCATCGTGGTAGCGACGACCGATGCCGAGACGAGCACATGACAACGTTGCCACCCTGTCTAACTTAGGGTTACGCGAGTCGAGGCGGACGTCTTCGCAGTAGCGACGACGGATGCCGAGACGAGCACGTGGCACCGCTGCCACCCTGTCTTAGGGTCATGCGAGTCGAGGCGGACGTCGTCGCGGTAGCGACGACGGACGCCGAGATGAGCACGTGACACCACCGCCACCCTGTCTATCTTAGTGTTACGCGAGTCGAGGCGAACGTCGTCGCGGTAGCGACGACGGACGCCGAGATGAGCACGTGACACCACCGCCACCCTGTCTATCTTAGGGTTACGCGAGTCGAGGCGGACGTCGTCGCGGTAGCGACGACGGATGCCGAGACGAGCACGTGGCACCACTGCCACCATGTCTATCTTAGGGTTACGCGAGTCGAGACGGACTTCATCGTGGTAGCGACGACCGATGCCGAGATGAGCACATGACAACGTTGCCACCCTGTCTAACTTAGGGTTACGCGAGTCGAGGCGGACGTCTTCGCAGTAGCGACGACGGATGCGGAGACGAGCACGTGGCACCGCTGCCACCCTGTGTTAGGGTCACGCAAGTCGAGGCGGACGTCGTCGCGGTAGCGACGACGGACGCCGAGATGAGCACGTGACACCACCGCCACACTGTCTATCTTAGTGTTACGCGAGTCGAGGCGAACGTCGTCGCGGTAGCGACGACGGACGCCGAGATGAGCACGTGACACCACCGCCACCCTGTCTATCTTAGCGTTACGCGAGTCGAGGCGGACGTCGTCGTGGTAGCGACGACAGACGCCGAGACGAGCACGTGACACCACTGGCACCCTGTCTATCTTAGGGTTACGCGAGTTGAGGCGGACGTCGTCGCGGTAGCGACGACGGACGTCGAGATGAGCACGTGACACCACTGCCACCTTGGCTAACTTAGGGTTACGCGAGTCGAGGCAGACGTCGTCGCGGTAGCGAAGACGGACACCCAGACGAGCACGTGACACCACTGCCACCCTGGCTATCTTAGGGTTACGCGAGTCGAGGCGGACGTCGTCGCGGTAGTGATGACGGACGCCGAGAAAGAGCACGTGAGACCACCGCCACCCTGTCTATCTTAGGGTTACGCGAGTCGAGGCGGACGTCGTCGCGGTAGCGACGATGGACGCCGAGACGAGCACGTGACACCACCACCACCCTGTCTCACTTAGGGTTACGCATGTCGAGACGGACGTCGTCGCGGTAGCGACGACGGACGCCGAGACGATCACGTGACACCACCGCCACCCTGTCTAACTTAGGGTTACGCGAGTCGAGGCGAACGTCGTCGCGGTAGCGACGACGGACGCCGAGACGAGCACGTGACACCACCGCCACCCTGTCTAACTTAGGGTTACGCGTGTCGAGGCGGACGTCGTCGCGGTAGCGACGACGGACGCCGAGACGAGCACGTGACACCACCGCCACCCTGTCTAACTTAGGGTTACGCAAGTCGAGGTGGACGTCGAGACGAGCACGTGACACCACTTCCACCCTGTCTAACTTAGGGTGACGCGAGTCGAGGCGGACGTCTTCGCGGTAGCAACGACGGATGCCGAGACGATCACGTGGCACCGCCGCCACCCAGTCTATCTTAGCGTTACGCAAGTCGAGGCGAACGTCATCGCGGTAGCGACGACGGACGCCGAGACGAGCACGTGACACCACCGCCACCCTGTCTATCTTAGCGTTACGCGAGTCGAGGCGGACGTCGTCGCGGTAGCGACGACGGACGCCGAGACGAGCACGTGACAGCACCGCCAACCTGTCTAATTTAGGGTTAAACGAGTCGAGGCGGACGTCGTCGCGGTAGCGACGACGGACGCCGAGACGAGCACGTGACACCACTGCCACCCTGGCTAACTTAGGGTTACGCGAGTCTAGGCGGACATCGTCGCGGTAGCGACGACGGACGCCGAGACGAGCACGTGACACCACTGCCACCCAGTCTAACTTAGGGCTACGCGAGTCTAGGCGGACATTGTCGCGGTAGCGACGACGGACGCCGAGACGAGCACGTGACACTACTGCCACCCTGTCTAACTTAGGGTTACGCGAGTCGAGGCGGACGTCGTCGCGGTAGCGACGACGGACGCCGAGACGAGCACGTGACACCACTGCCACCCTGTCTTTGGGTTATGCGAGTCGAGGCGGACGTCGTCGCGGTAGCGACGACGGACGCCAAGACGAGAACGTGACACCACTGCCACCCTGTCTAACTTAGTGTTACGCGAGTCGAGGCGGACGTCGTCGCGGTAGCGACGACGGACGCCGAGACGAGCACGTGACACCACCGCCACCCTGTCTAACTTAGGGTTAAGCGAGTCGAAGCGGACGTCGTCGCAGTAGCGACGACGGACGCCAATACGAGCACGTGACACCACCGCCACCCTGTCTAACATAGGGTTACGCGAGTCGAGGCGGACGTCTTCGCAGTAGCGACGACGGATGCCGAGACGAGCACGTGGCACCGCTGCCACCCTGTCTTAGGGTCATGCGAGTCGAGGCGGACGTCGTCGCGGTAGCGACGACGGACGCCGAGATGAGCACGTGACACCACCGCCACCCTGTCTATCTTAGTGTTACGCGAGTCGAGGCGAACGTCGTCGCGGTAGCGACGACGGACGCCGAGATGAGCACGTGACACCACCGCCACCCTGTCTATCTTAGGGTTACGCGAGTCGAGGCGGACGTCGTCGCGGTAGCGACGACGGATGCCGAGACGAGCACGTGGCACCACTGCCACCATGTCTATCTTAGGGTTACGCGAGTCGAGACGGACTTCATCGTGGTAGCGACGACCGATGCCGAGATGAGCACATGACAACGTTGCCACCCTGTCTAACTTAGGGTTACGCGAGTCGAGGCGGACGTCTTCGCAGTAGCGACGACGGATGCGGAGACGAGCACGTGGCACCGCTGCCACCCTGTGTTAGGGTCACGCAAGTCGAGGCGGACGTCGTCGCGGTAGCGACGACGGACGCCGAGATGAGCACGTGACACCACCGCCACACTGTCTATCTTAGTGTTACGCGAGTCGAGGCGAACGTCGTCGCGGTAGCGACGACGGACGCCGAGATGAGCACGTGACACCACCGCCACCCTGTCTATCTTAGCGTTACGCGAGTCGAGGCGGACGTCATCGTGGTAGCGACGACAGACGCCGAGACGAGCACGTGACACCACTGGCACCCTGTCTATCTTAGGGTTACGCGAGTTGAGGCGGACGTCGTCGCGGTAGCGACGACGGACGTCGAGATGAGCACGTGACACCACTGCCACCTTGGCTAACTTAGGGTTACGCGAGTCGAGGCAGACGTCGTCGCGGTAGCGAAGACGGACGCCCAGACGAGCACGTGACACCACTGCCACCCTGGCTATCTTAGGGTTACGCGAGTCGAGGCGGACGTCGTCGCGGTAGTGATGACGGACGCCGAGAAAGAGCACGTGAGACCACCGCCACCCTGTCTATCTTAGGGTTACGCGAGTCGAGGCGGACGTCGTCGCGGTAGCGACGATGGACGCCGAGACGAGCACGTGACACCACCACCACCCTGTCTCACTTAGGGTTACGCATGTCGAGACGGACGTCGTCGCGGTAGCGACGACGGACGCCGAGACGATCACGTGACACCACCGCCACCCTGTCTAACTTAGGGTTACGCGAGTCGAGGCGAACGTCGTCGCGGTAGCGACGACGGACGCCGAGACGAGCACGTGACACCACCGCCACCCTGTCTAACTTAGGGTTACGCGTGTCGAGGCGGACGTCGTCGCGGTAGCGACGACGGACGCCGAGACGAGCACGTGACACCACCGCCACCCTGTCTAACTTAGGGTTACGCAAGTCGAGGTGGACGTCGAGACGAGCACGTGACACCACTTCCACCCTGTCTAACTTAGGGTGACGCGAGTCGAGGCGGACGTCTTCGCGGTAGCAACGACGGATGCCGAGACGATCACGTGGCACCGCCGCCACCCAGTCTATCTTAGCGTTACGCAAGTCGAGGCGAACGTCATCGCGGTAGCGACGACGGACGCCGAGACGAGCACGTGACACCACCGCCACCCTGTCTATCTTAGCGTTACGCGAGTCGAGGCGGACGTCGTCGCGGTAGCGACGACGGACGCCGAGACGAGCACGTGATAGCACCGCCAACCTGTCTAATTTAGGGTTAAACGAGTCGAGGCGGACGTCGTCGCGGTAGCGACGACGGACGCCGAGACGAGCACGTGACACCACTGCCACCCTGGCTAACTTAGGGTTACGCGAGTCTAGGCGGACATCGTCGCGGTAGCGACGACGGACGCCGAGACGAGCACGTGACACCACTGCCACCCAGTCTAACTTAGGGCTACGCGAGTCTAGGCGGACATTGTCGCGGTAGCGACGACGGACGCCGAGACGAGCACGTGACACTACTGCCACCCTGTCTAACTTAGGGTTACGCGAGTCGAGGCGGACGTCGTCGCGGTAGCGACGACGGACGCCGAGACGAGCACGTGACACCACTGCCACCCTGTCTTTGGGTTATGCGAGTCGAGGCGGACATCGTCGCGGTAGCGACGACGGACGCCAAGACGAGAACGTGACACCACTGCCACCCTGTCTAACTTAGGGTTACGCGAGTCGAGGCGGACGTCGTCGCGGTAGCGACGACGGACGCCGAGACGAGCACGTGACACCACCGCCACCCTGTCTAACTTAGGGTTAAGCGAGTCGAAGCGGACGTCGTCGCAGTAGCGACGACGGACGCCAATACGAGAACGTGACACCACCGCCACCCTGTCTAACTTAGGGTTACGCGAGTCGAGGCGGACGTCGAGAGGTGCACGTGACACCACTGCCACCCTGTCTAACTTAGGGTGACGCGAGTCGAGGCGGACGTCTTCGCGGTAGCGACTACGGATGCCGAGACGAGCACGTGACACCACTGCCACCCAGCCTAACTTAGGGCTACGCGAGTATAGGCGGACGTCGTCGCGGTAGCGACGACGGACGCCGTGACGAGCACGTGACACCACTGCCACCCTGCCTATCTTAGGGTTACGCGAGTCGAGGCGGACGTCGTCGCGGTAGCGACGACGGACGCCGTGACGAGCACGTGGCACCACGGCCACCCTGTCTATCTTAGGGTTACGCGAGTCGAGGCGGCTATCATCGCAGTAGCGACGACGGACGCCGAGACGAGCACGTGACACCACCGCCACCCTGTCTAACTTAGGGTTAAGCGAGTCGAGACGGACATCGTCGCGGTAGCGACGACGGATGCCGAGACGAGCACGTGGCACCACTGCCACCCTGTCTATCTTAGGGTTACGCGAGTCGAGACGGACTTCATCGTGGTAGCGACGACCGATGCCGAGACGAGCAGATGACAACGTTGCCACCCTGTCTAACTTAGGGTTACGCGAGTCGAGGCGGACGTCTTCGCAGTAGCGACGACGGATGCCGAGACGAGCACGTGGCACCGCTGCCACCCTGTCTTAGGGTCATGCGAGTCGAGGCGGACGTCGTCGCGGTAGCAACGACGGACGCCGAGATGAGCACGTGACACCACCGCCACCCTGTCTATCTTAGTGTTACGCGAGTCGAGGCGAACGTCGTCGCGGTAGCGACGACGGACGCCGAGATGAGCACGTGACACCACCGCCACCCTGTCTATCTTAGCGTTACGCGAGTCGAGGCGGACGTCGTCGTGGTAGCGACGACAGACGCCGAGATGAGCACGTGACACCACTGGCACCCTGTCTATCTTAGGGTTACGCGAGTCGAGGCGGACGTCGTCGCAGTAGCGACGACGGACGTCGAGATGAGCACGTGACACCACTGCCACCTTGGCTAACTTAGGGTTACGCGAGTCGAGGCAGACGTCGTCGCGGTAGCGAAGACGGACGCCCAGACGAGCACGTGACACCACTGCCACCTTGGCTATCTTAGGGTTACGCGAGTCGAGGCGGACGTCGTCGCGGTAGTGATGACGGACGCCGAGAAAGAGCACGTGAGACCACCGCCACCCTGTCTATCTTAGGGTTACGCGAGTCGAGGCGGACGTCGTCGCGGTAGCGATGATGGACGCCGAGACGAGCACGTGACACCACCGCCACCCTGTCTCACTTAGGGTTACGCGTGTCGAGACGGACGTCGTCGCGGTAGTGACGACGGACGCCGAGACGATCACGTGACACCACCGCCACCCTGTCTAACTTAGGGTTACGCGAGTCGAGGCGGACGTCGTCGCGGTAGCGACGACGGACGCCGAGACGAGCACGTGACACCACCGCCACCCTGTCTAACTTAGGGTTACGCGTGTCGAGGCGGACGTCGTCGCGGTAGCGACGACGGACGCCGAGACGAGCACGTGACACCACCGCCACCCTGTCTAACTTAGGGTTACGCGTGTCGAGGCGGACGTCGTCGCGGTAGCGACGACGGACGCCGAGACGAGCACGTGACACCACCGCCACCCTGTCTAACTTAGGGTTAAGCGAGTCGAAGCGGACGTCGTCGCAGTAGCGACGACGGACGCCAATACGAGAACGTGACACCACCGCCACCCTGTCTAACTTAGGGTTACGCGAGTCGAGGCGGACGTCGAGAGGTGCACGTGACACCACTGCCACCCTGTCTAACTTAGGGTGACGCGAGTCGAGGCGGACGTCTTCGCGGTAGCGACTACGGATGCCGAGACGAGCACGTGACACCACTGCCACCCAGCCTAACTTAGGGCTACGCGAGTATAGGCGGACGTCGTCGCGGTAGCGACGACGGACGCCGTGACGAGCACGTGACACCACTGCCACCCTGCCTATCTTAGGGTTACGCGAGTCGAGGCGGACGTCGTCGCGGTAGCGACGACGGACGCCGTGACGAGCACGTGGCACCACGGCCACCCTGTCTATCTTAGGGTTACGCGAGTCGAGGCGGCTATCATCGCAGTAGCGACGACGGACGCCGAGACGAGCACGTGACACCACCGCCACCCTGTCTAACTTAGGGTTAAGCGAGTCGAGACGGACATCGTCGCGGTAGCGACGACGGATGCCGAGACGAGCACGTGGCACCACTGCCACCCTGTCTATCTTAGGGTTACGCGAGTCGAGACGGACTTCATCGTGGTAGCGACGACCGATGCCGAGACGAGCAGATGACAACGTTGCCACCCTGTCTAACTTAGGGTTACGCGAGTCGAGGCGGACGTCTTCGCAGTAGCGACGACGGATGCCGAGACGAGCACGTGGCACCGCTGCCACCCTGTCTTAGGGTCATGCGAGTCGAGGCGGACGTCGTCGCGGTAGCAACGACGGACGCCGAGATGAGCACGTGACACCACCGCCACCCTGTCTATCTTAGTGTTACGCGAGTCGAGGCGAACGTCGTCGCGGTAGCGACGACGGACGCCGAGATGAGCACGTGACACCACCGCCACCCTGTCTATCTTAGCGTTACGCGAGTCGAGGCGGACGTCGTCGTGGTAGCGACGACAGACGCCGAGATGAGCACGTGACACCACTGGCACCCTGTCTATCTTAGGGTTACGCGAGTCGAGGCGGACGTCGTCGCAGTAGCGACGACGGACGTCGAGATGAGCACGTGACACCACTGCCACCTTGGCTAACTTAGGGTTACGCGAGTCGAGGCAGACGTCGTCGCGGTAGCGAAGACGGACGCCCAGACGAGCACGTGACACCACTGCCACCTTGGCTATCTTAGGGTTACGCGAGTCGAGGCGGACGTCGTCGCGGTAGTGATGACGGACGCCGAGAAAGAGCACGTGAGACCACCGCCACCCTGTCTATCTTAGGGTTACGCGAGTCGAGGCGGACGTCGTCGCGGTAGCGATGATGGACGCCGAGACGAGCACGTGACACCACCGCCACCCTGTCTCACTTAGGGTTACGCGTGTCGAGACGGACGTCGTCGCGGTAGTGACGACGGACGCCGAGACGATCACGTGACACCACCGCCACCCTGTCTAACTTAGGGTTACGCGAGTCGAGGCGGACGTCGTCGCGGTAGCGACGACGGACGCCGAGACGAGCACGTGACACCACCGCCACCCTGTCTAACTTAGGGTTACGCGTGTCGAGGCGGACGTCGTCGCGGTAGCGACGACGGACGCCGAGACGAGCACGTGACACCACCGCCACCCTGTCTAACTTAGGGTTACGCGTGTCGAGGCGGACGTCGTCGCGGTAGCGACGACGGACGCCGAGACGAGCACGTGACACCACCGCCACCCTGTCTAACTTAGGGTTACGCAAGTCGAGGTGGACGTCGAGACGAGCACGTGACACCACTTCCACCCTGTCTAACTTAGGGTGACGCGAGTCGAGGCGGACGTCGTCGCGGTAGCGACGACGGACGCCGAGATGAGCACGTGACACCACCGCCACCCTGTCTATCTTAGCGTTACGGAAGTCGAGGCGAACGTCATCGCGGTAGCGACGACGGACGCCGAGACGAGCACGTGACACCACCGCCACCCTGTCTATCTTAGCGTTACGCGAGTCGAGGCGGACGTCGTCGCGGTAGCGACGACGGACGCCGAGACGAGCACGTGACAGCACCGCCAACCTGTCTAACTTAGGGTTAAACGAGTCGAGGCGGACGTCGTCGCGGTAGCGACGACGGACGCCGAGACGAGCACGTGACACCACTGCCACCCTGGCTAACTTAGGGTTAAACGAGTCAAGGCGGACGTCGTCGCGGTAGCGACGACGGACGCCGAGACGAGCACGTGACACCACCGCCACCCTATCTAACTTAGGGTTACGCGAGTCGAGGCGGACATCGTTGCGGTAGCGACGACGGACGCCGAGACGAGCACGTGACACCACTGGCACCCTGTCTAACTTAGGGTTAAGCGAGTCGAGGCGGACGTCGTCGCGATAGCGACGACTGACGCCGAGACGAGCACGTGACACCACCGCCACCCTGTCTAACTTAGGGTTACGCGAGTCGAGGCGGACGTCGAGACGAGCACGTGACACCACTGCCACCCTGTCTAACATAGGGTTACGCGAGTCGAGGCGGACGTCTTCGCGGTAGCAACGACGGACGCCGAGACGAGCACGTGGCACCGCTGCCACCCTGTCTAATGGTCACCCGAGTCGAGGAGGACGTCGTCGCAGTAGCGACGACTGACGCCGAGATGAGCACGTGACACCACCGCCACCCAGTCTATCTTAGCGTTACGCGAGTCGAGGCGAACGTCGTCGCGGTAGCGATGACGGACGCCGAGACGAGCACGTGACACCACCGCCACCCTGTCTATCTTAGCGTTACGTGAGTCGAGGCAGACGTCGTCGCGGTAGCGACGACGGACGCCGAGACGAGCACGTGACACCACCGCCACCCTGTCTAACTTAGGGTTAAGCGAGTCGAGGCGGAGGTCATCGCAGTAGCGACGACGGACGCCGAGACGAGCACGTGACAACACCGCCACCCTGTCTATCTTAGGGTTACGCTAGTTGAGGCGGACGTTGTCGCGGTAGCGACGACGGACGCCGTGACGAGCACGTGGCACCACTGCCACCCTGTCTATCTTAGGGTTACGCGAGTCGAGACGGACGTTGTCGTGGTAGCGACGACGGATGCCGAGACGAGCACATCACACCGCAGCCACCCTGTCTAACTTAGGGTTACGCGAGTGGAGGCAGATGTCTTCGCGGTAGCGACGACGGATGCCGAGACGAGCACGTGGCACCGCTGCCACCCTGTCTTAGGGTCACGCGAGTCGAGGCGGTCGTCGTCGCGGTAGCGACGACGGACGCCGAGATGAGCACGTGACAACACCGCCACCCTGTCTATCTTAGCGTGACGCGAGTCGAGGCGAACGTCGTCACGGTAGCGACGACGGACGTCGAGACGAGCACGTGACACCACCGCCACCCTGTCTATCTTAGCGTTACGCGAGTCGAGGCGGACGTCGTCGCGGTAGCGACGACGGACGGCGAGACGAGCACGTGACACCACTGGCACCCTGTCTATCTTAGGGTTACGCGAGTCGAGGCAGACATCGTCGCGGTAGCGACGACGGACGTCGAGACGAGCACGTGACACAACTGCCACCCTGGCTAACTTAGGGTTACGCGAGTCGATGCAGACGTCGTCGCGGTAGCGACGACGGACGGCGAGACGGGCACGTGACACCACCGCCACCCTGTCTATCTTAGGGTTACGCGAGTCGAGGTGGACGTCGTCGCGGTAGCGATGACGGACGCCGAGACGAGCACGTGACACCACCGCCAGCCTGTCTAACTTAGGGTTACGCGTGTCGAGGCGGACGTCGTCGCGGTAGCGACGACGGACGCCGAGACGAGCACGTGACACCACCGCCACCCTGTCTAACTTAGGGTTACGCGAGTGGAGGCGGACATCGTCGCGGTAGCGACGACGGACGTCGAGACGAGCACGTGACACCACCGCCACACTGTTTAACTTAGGGTTAACCAAGTCGAGGCGGACGTCGAGAGGAGCACGTGACACCACCGCCACCCTGTCTATCTTAGGGTTACGCGAGTCGAGGCGGACGTCGAGACGAGCACGTGACACCACTGCAAACCTGTCTAACTTAGGGTGACGCAAGTCGAGGCGGACGTCTTCGCGGTAACGACGACGGATGCCGAGACGAGCACGTGGCACCGCTGCCACCCTGTCTTAGGGTCACGCGAGTCGAGGCGGACGTCGTCGCGGTAGCGACGACGAACGCCGAGATGAGCACGTGACACCACCGCCACCCTGTCTATCTTAGCGTTACGCAAGTCGAGGCGAATGTCGTCGCGGTAGCGACGACGGACGCCGAGAAAGAGCACGTGACACCACCGCCACCCTGTCTATCTTAGGGTTACGCGAGTCGAGGCGGACGTCCTCACGGTAGCGACGACGGACGCCGAGACGAGCACGTGACACCACTGCCACCCTGTCTAACTTAGGGTAACGCGAGTCGAGGCGGACGTCGTCGCGGTAGCGACGACGGACGCCGAGACAAGCACGTGACACCACCGCCACCCTGTCTAACTTAGGGTTAAGCGAGTTGAAGCGGACGTCGTCGCGGTAGCGACGACGGACGCCGAGACGAGCACGTGACACCACCGCCACCCTGTCTAACTTAGGGTTACGCGAGTCGAGGCGGACGTCGAGAGGAGCACGTGACACCACTGCCACCCTGTCTAACTTAGTGTGACGCGGGTCGAGGCGGACGTCTTCGCGGTAGCGACAACGGATGCCGAGACGAGCACGTGACACCACTGCCACCCAGTCTAACTTAGGGCTACGCGATTCGAGGCGGACGTCGTCGCGGTAGCGACGACGGACGCCGAGACGAGCATGTGACACCACTGCCACGCTGTCTTAGGGTTACGCGAGTCGAGGCGGTCGTCGTCGCGGTAGCGACTACGGACGCTGAGACGAGCACGTGACACCACTGCCACCCTGTCTAACTTAGGGCTACGCGAGTCGAGGCGGACGTCGTCGCGGTAGCGACGACGGACGCCGTGACGAGCACGTGACACCACTGCCACCCTGCCTATCTTAGGGTTACGCGAGTCGAGGCGGACGTCGTCGCGGTAGCGACGACGGACGCCGTGACGAGCACGTGGCACCACTGCCACCCTGTCTATCTTAGGGTTACGCGAGTCGAGGCGGACGTCGTCGCGGTAGCGAAGACGGACGCCAATACGAGCACGTGACACCACCGCCACCCTGTCTAACTTAGGGTTAAGCGAGTCGAAGCGGACGTCATCGCGGTAGCGACGACGGACGCCGAGACGAGCACGTCACACCACTGCCACCCTGTCTAACTTAGGGTGACGCGAGTCGAGGCGGACGTCTTTGCGGTAGCGACGACGGACGCCGAGACGAGCACGTGACACCATTGCCACCCTGTCTTAGGGTTATGCGAGTCGAGGCGGACGTCGTCGCGGTAGCGACGACGGACGCCAAGACGAGCATGTGACACCACTGCCACCCTGTCTTAGGGTTACGCGAGTCGAGGCGGACGTCGTCGCGGTACCGACGACGGACGCCGAGACGAGCACGTGACACCACTGCCACCCTGTCTAACTTAGGGCTACGCGTGTCGTGGCGGACGCCGAGACGAGCACGTGACACCACGGCCACCCTGGCTATCTTAGGGTTACGCGAGTCGAGGCGGACGTCGTCGCGGTAGCGACGATGGACGCCGAGAGGAGCGCGTGACACCACCGCCACCCTGGCTATCTTAGGGTTACGCGAGTCGAGGCGGACGTCGTCGCGGTAGCGACGACGGACGCCGAGACGAGCACGTGACACCACCGCCACCCTGTCTAACTTAGGGTTACGCGTGTCAAGGCGGACGTCATCGCGGTAGCGACGACGGACGCTGAGACGAGCACGTGACACCACCGCCACCCTATCTAACTTAGGGTTACGCGAGTCGAGGCGGACATCGTCGCGGTAGCGACGACGGACGCCGAGACGAGCACGTGACACCACTGCCACCCTGTCTAACTTAGGGTTAAGCGAGTCGAGGCGGACGTCGTCGCGATAGCGACGACTGACGCCGAGACGAGCACGTGACACCACCGCCACCCTGTCTAACTTAGGGTTACGCGAGTCGAGGCGGACGTCGAGACGAGCACGTGACACCACTGCCACCCTGTCTAACATAGGGTTACGCGAGTCGAGGCGGACGTCTTCGCGGTAGCGACGACGGACGCCGAGACGAGCACGTGGCACCGCTGCCACCCTGTCTAATGGTCACCCGAGTCGAGGAGGACGTCGTCGCAGTAGCGACGACTGACGCCGAGATGAGCACGTGACACCACCGCCACCCAGTCTATCTTAGCGTTACGCGAGTCGAGGCGAACGTCGTCGCGGTAGCGATGACGGACGCCAAGACGAGCACGTGACACCACCGCCACCCTGTCTATCTTAGCGTTACGTGAGTCGAGGCAGACGTCGTCGCGGTAGCGACGACGGACGCCGAGACGAGCACGTGACACCACCGCCACCCTGTCTAACTTAGGGTTAAGCGAGTCGAGGCGGAGGTCGTCGCAGTAGCGACGACGGACGCCGAGACGAGCACGTGACAACACCGCCACCCTGTCTATCTTAGGGTTACGCTAGTTGAGGCGGACGTTGTCGCGGTAGCGACGACGGACGCCATGACGAGCACGTGGCACCACTGCCACCCTGTCTATCTTAGGGTTACGCGAGTCGAGACGGACGTTGTCGTGGTAGCGACGACGGATGCCGAGACGAGCACATGACACCGCAGCCACCCTGTCTAACTTAGGGTAACGCGAGTGGAGGCAGACGTCTTCGCGGTAGCGACGACGGATGCCGAGACGAGCACGTGGCACCGCTGCCACCCTGTCTTAGGGTCACGCGAGTCGAGGCGGTCGTCGTCGCGGTAGCGACGACGGACGCCGAGATGAGCACGTGACAACACCGCCACCCTGTCTATCTTAGCGTGACGCGAGTCGAGGCGAACGTCGTCACGGTAGCGACGACGGACGTCGAGACGAGCACGTGTCACCACCGCCACCCTGTCTATCTTAGCGTTACGCGAGTCGAGGCGGACGTCGTCGCGGTAGCGACGACAGACGGCGAGACGAGCACGTGACACCACTGGCACCCTGTCTATCTTAGGGTTACGCGAGTCGAGGCAGACATCGTCGCGGTAGCGACGACGGACGTCGAGACGAGCACGTGACACAACTGCCACCCTGGCTAACTTAGGGTTACGCGAGTCGATGCAGACGTCGTCGCGGTAGCGACGACGGACGGCGAGACGGGCACGTGACACCACCGCCACCCTGTCTATCTTAGGGTTACGCGAGTCGAGGTGGACGTCGTCGCGGAAGCGATGACGGACGCCGAGACGAGCACGTGACACCACCGCCAGCCTGTCTAACTTAGGGTTACGCGTGTCGAGGCGGACGTCGTCGCGGTAGCGACGACGGACGCCGAGACGAGCACGTGACACCACCGCCACCCTGTCTAACTTAGGGTTACGCGAGTGGAGGCGGACGTCGTCGCGGTAGCGACGACGGACGTCGAGACGAGCACGTGACACCACCGCCACACTGTTTAACTTAGGGTTAACCAAGTCGAGGCGGACGTCGAGAGGAGCACGTGACACCACCGCCACCCTGTCTATCTTAGGGTTACGCGAGTCGAGGCGGACGTCGAGACGAGCACGTGACACCACTGCAAACCTGTCTAACTTAGGGTGACGCAAGTCGAGGCGGACGTCTTCGCGGTAACGACGACGGATGCCGAGACGAGCACGTGGCACCGCTGCCACCCTGTCTTAGGGTCACGCGAGTCGAGGCGGACGTCGTCGCGGTAGCGACGACGGACGCCGAGATGAGCACGTGACACCACCGCCACCCTGTCTATCTTAGCGTTACGCAAGTCGAGGCGAATGTCGTCGCGGTAGCGACGACGGACGCCGAGAAAGAGCACGTGACACCACCGCCACCCTGTCTATCTTAGGGTTACGCGAGTCGAGGCGGACGTCCTCACGGTAGCGACGACGGACGCCGAGACGAGCACGTGACACCACTGCCACCCTGTCTAACTTAGGGTAACGCGAGTCGAGGCGGACGTCGTCGCGGTAGCGACGACGGACGCCGAGACAAGCACGTGACACCACCGCCACCCTGTCTAACTTAGGGTTAAGCGAGTTGAAGCGGACGTCGTCGCGGTAGCGACGACGGACGCCGAGACGAGCACGTGACACCACCGCCACCCTGTCTAACTTAGGGTTACGCGAGTCGAGGCGGACGTCGAGAGGAGCACGTGACACCACTGCCACCCTGTCTAACTTAGTGTGACGCGGGTCGAGGCGGACGTCTTCGCGGTAGCGACAACGGATGCCGAGACGAGCACGTGACACCACTGCCACCCAGTCTAACTTAGGGCTACGCGATTCGAGGCGGACGTCGTCGCGGTAGCGACGACTGACGCCGAGACGAGCACGTGACACCACCGCCACCCTGTCTAACTTAGGGTTAAGCGAGTCGAGGCGGACGTCGTCGCGATAGCGACGACTGACGCCGAGACGAGCACGTGACACCACCGCCACCCTGTCTAACTTAGGGTTACGCGAGTCGAGGCGGACATCGAGACGAGCACGTGACACCACTGCCACCCTGTCTAACATAGGGTTACGCGAGTCGAGGCGGACGTCTTCGCGGTAGCGACGACGGACGCCGAGACGAGCACGTGGCACCGCTGCCACCCTGTCTAATGGTCACCCGAGTCGAGGAGGACGTCGTCGCAGTAGCGACGACTGACGCCGAGATGAGCACGTGACACCACCGCCACCCAGTCTATCTTAGCGTTACGCGAGTCGAGGCGAACGTCGTCGCGGTAGCGATGACGGACGCCAAGACGAGCACGTGACACCACCGCCACCCTGTCTATCTTAGCGTTACGTGAGTCGAGGCAGACGTCGTCGCGGTAGCGACGACGGACGCCGAGACGAGCACGTGACACCACCGCCACCCTGTCTAACTTAGGGTTAAGCGAGTCGAGGCGGAGGTCGTTGCAGTAGCGACGACGGACGCCGAGACGAGCACGTGACAACACCGCCACCCTGTCTATCTTAGGGTTACGCTAGTTGAGGCGGACGTTGTCGCGGTAGCGACGACGGACGCCATGACGAGCACGTGGCACCACTGCCACCCTGTCTATCTTAGGGTTACGCGAGTCGAGACGGACGTTGTCGTGGTAGCGACGACGGATGCCGAGACGAGCACATGACACCGCAGCCACCCTATCTAACTTAGGGTTACGCGAGTGGAGGCAGACGTCTTCGCGGTAGCGACGACGGATGCCGAGACGAGCACGTGGCACCGCTGCCACCCTGTCTTAGGGTCACGCGAGTCGAGGCGGTCGTCGTCGCGGTAGCGACGACGGACGCCGAGATGAGCACGTGACAACACCGCCACCCTGTCTATCTTAGCGTGACGCGAGTCGAGGCGAACGTCGTCACGGTAGCGACGACGGACGTCGAGACGAGCACGTGTCACCACCGCCACCCTGTCTATCTTAGCGTTACGCGAGTCGAGGCGGACGTCGTCGCGGTAGCGACGACGGACGGCGAGACGAGCACGTGACACCACTAGCACCCTGTCTATCTTAGGGTTACGCGAGTCGAGGCAGACATCGTCGCGGTAGCGACGACGGACGTCGAGACGAGCACGTGACACAACTGCCACCCTGGCTAACTTAGGGTTACGCGAGTCGATGCAGACGTCGTCGCGGTAGCGACGACGGACGGCGAGACGGGCACGTGACACCACCGCCACCCTGTCTATCTTAGGGTTACGCGAGTCGAGGTGGACGTCGTCGCGGTAGCGATGACGGACGCCGAGACGAGCACGTGACACCACCGCCAGCCTGTCTAACTTAGGGTTACGCGTGTCGAGGCGGACGTCGTCGCGGTAGCGACGACGGACGCCGAGACGAGCACGTGACACCACCGCCACCCTGTCTAACTTAGGGTTACGCGAGTGGAGGCGGACGTCGTCGCGGTAGCGACGACGGACGTCGAGACGAGCACGTGACACCACCGCCACACTGTTTAACTTAGGGTTAACCAAGTCGAGGCGGACGTCGAGAGGAGCACGTGACACCACCGCCACCCTGTCTATCTTAGGGTTACGCGAGTCGAGGCGGACGTCGAGACGAGCACGTGACACCACTGCAAACCTGTCTAACTTAGGGTGACGCAAGTCGAGGCGGACGTCTTCGCGGTAACGACGACGGATGCCGAGACGAGCACGTGGCACCGCTGCCACCCTGTCTTAGGGTCACGCGAGTCGAGGCGGACGTCGTCGCGGTAGCGACGACGGACGCCGAGATGAGCACGTGACACCACCGCCACCCTGTCTATCTTAGCGTTACGCAAGTCGAGGCGAATGTCGTCGCGGTAGCGACGACGGACGCCGAGAAAGAGCACGTGACACCACCGCCACCCTGTCTATCTTAGGGTTACGCGAGTCGAGGCGGACGTCCTCACGGTAGCGACGACGGATGCCGAGACGAGCACGTGACACCACTGCCACCCTGTCTAACTTAGGGTAACGCGAGTCGAGGCGGACGTCGTCGCGGTAGCGACGACGGACGCCGAGACAAGCACGTGACACCACCGCCACCCTGTCTAACTTAGGGTTAAGCGAGTTGAAGCGGACGTCGTCGCGGTAGCGACGACGGACGCCGAGACGAGCACGTGACACCACCGCCACCCTGTCTAAGTTAGGGTTACGCGAGTCGAGGCGGACGTCGAGAGGAGCACGTGACACCACTGCCACCCTGTCTAACTTAGTGTGACGCGGGTCGAGGCGGACGTCTTCGCGGTAGCGACAACGGATGCCGAGACGAGCACGTGACACCATTGCCACCCAGTCTAACTTAGGGCTACGCGATTCGAGGCGGACGTCGTCGCGGTAGCGACGACGGACGCCGAGACGAGCATGTGACACCACTGCCACGCTGTCTTAGGGTTACGCGAGTCGAGGCGGTCGTCGTCGCGGTAGCGACTACGGACGCTGAGACGAGCACGTGACACCACTGCCACCCTGTCTAACTTAGGGCTACGCGAGTCGAGGCGGACGTCGTCGCGGTAGCGACGACGGACGCCGTGACGAGCACGTGACACCACTGTCACCCTGCCTATCTTAGGGTTACGCGAGTCGAGGCGGACGTCGTCGCGGTAGCGACGACGGACGCCGTGACGAGCACGTGGCACCACTGCCACCCTGTCTATCTTAGGGTTACGCGAGTCGAGGCGGACGTCGTCGCGGTAGCGAAGACGGACGCCAATACGAGCACGTGACACCACCGCCACCCTGTCTAACTTAGGGTTAAGCGAGTCGAAGCGGACGTCATCGCGGTAGCGACGACGGACGCCGAGACGAGCACGTCACACCACTGCCACCCTGTCTAACTTAGGGTGACGCGAGTCGAGGCGGACGTCTTTGCGGTAGCGACGACGGACGCCGAGACGAGCACGTGACACCATTGCCACCCTGTCTTAGGGTTATGCGAGTCGAGGCGGACGACGTCGCGGTAGCGACGACGGACGCCAAGACGAGCATGTGACACCACTGCCACCCTGTCTTAGGGTTACGCGAGTCGAGGCGGACGTCGTCGCGGTACCGACGACGGACGCCGAGACGAGCACGTGACACCACTGCCACCCTGTCTAACTTAGGGCTACGCGTGTCGTGGCGGACGCCGAGACGAGCACGTGACACCACGGCCACCCTGGCTATCTTAGGGTTACGCGAGTCGAGGCGGACGTCGTCGCGGTAGCGACGATGGACGCCGAGAGGAGCGCGTGACACCACCGCCACCCTGGCTATCTTAGGGTTACGCGAGTCGAGGCGGACGTCGTCGCGGTAGCGACGACGGACGCCGAGACGAGCACGTGACACCACCGCCACCCTGTCTAACTTAGGGTTACGCGTGTCAAGGCGGACGTCGTCGCGGTAGCGACGACGGACGCTGAGCCGAGCACGTGACACCACCGCCACCCTATCTAACTTAGGGTTACGCGAGTCGAGGCGGACATCGTCGCGGTAGCGACGACGGACGCCGAGACGAGCACGTGACACCACTGCCACCCTGTCTAACTTAGGGTTAAGCGAGTCGAGGCGGACGTCGTCGCGATAGCGACGACTGACGCCGAGACGAGCACGTGACACCACCGCCACCCTGTCTAACTTAGGGTTACGCGAGTCGAGGCGGACGTCGAGACGAGCACGTGACACCACTGCCACCCTGTCTAACATAGGGTTACGCGAGTCGAGGCGGACGTCTTCGCGGTAGCGACGACGGACGCCGAGACGAGCACGTGGCACCGCTGCCACCCTGTCTAATGGTCACCCGAGTCGAGGAGGACGTCGTCGCAGTAGCGACGACTGACGCCGAGATGAGCACGTGACACCACCGCCACCCAGTCTATCTTAGCGTTACGCGAGTCGAGGCGAACGTCATCGCGGTAGCGATGACGGACGCCAAGACGAGCACGTGACACCACCGCCACCCTGTCTATCTTAGCGTTACGTGAGTCGAGGCAGACGTCGTCGCGGTAGCGACGACGGACGCCGAGACGAGCACGTGACACCACCGCCACCCTGTCTAACTTAGGGTTAAGCGAGTCGAGGCGGAGGTCGTCGCAGTAGCGACGACGGACGCCGAGACGAGCACGTGACAACACCGCCACCCTGTCTATCTTAGGGTTACGCTAGTTGAGGCGGACGTTGTCGCGGTAGCGACGACGGACGCCATGACGAGCACGTGGCACCACTGCCACCCTGTCTATCTTAGGGTTACGCGAGTCGAGACGGACGTTGTCGTGGTAGCGACGACGGATGCCGAGACGAGCACATGACACCGCAGCCACCCTGTCTAACTTAGGGTTACGCGAGTGGAGGCAGACGTCTTCGCGGTAGCGACGACGGATGCCGAGACGAGCACGTGGCACCGCTGCCACCCTGTCTTAGGGTCACGCGAGTCGAGGCGGTCGTCGTCGCGGTAGCGACGACGGACGCCGAGATGAGCACGTGACAACACCGCCACCCTGTCTATCTTAGCGTGACGCGAGTCGAGGCGAACGTCGTCACGGTAGCGACGACGGACGTCGAGACGAGCACGTGTCACCACCGCCACCCTGTCTATCTTAGCGTTACGCGAGTCGAGGCGGACGTCGTCGCGGTAGCGACGACGGACGGCGAGACGAGCACGTGACACCACTGGCACCCTGTCTATCTTAGGGTTACGCGAGTCGAGGCAGACATCGTCGCGGTAGCGACGACGGACGTCGAGACGAGCACGTGACACAACTGCCACCCTGGCTAACTTAGGGTTACGCGAGTCGATGCAGACGTCGTCGCGGTAGCGACGACGGACGGCGAGACGAGCACGTGACACCACCGCCACCCTGTCTATCTTAGGGTTACGCGTGTCGAGGCGGACGTCGTCGCGGTAGCGACGACGGACGCCGAGACGAGCACGTGACACCACCGCCACCCTGTCTAACTTAGGGTTACGCGAGTGGAGGCGGACGTCGTCGCGGTAGCGACGACGGACGTCGAGACGAGCACGTGACACCACCGCCACACTGTTTAACTTAGGGTTAACCAAGTCGAGGCGGACGTCGAGAGGAGCACGTGACACCACCGCCACCCTGTCTATCTTAGGGTTACGCGAGTCGAGGCGGACGTCGAGACGAGCACGTGACACCACTGCAAACCTGTCTAACTTAGGGTGACGCAAGTCGAGGCGGACGTCTTCGCGGTAACGACGACGGATGCCGAGACGAGCACGTGGCACCGCTGCCACCCTGTCTTAGGGTCACGCGAGTCGAGGCGGACGTCGTCGCGGTAGCGACGACGGACGCCGAGATGAGCACGTGACACCACCGCCACCCTGTCTATCTTAGCGTTACGCAAGTCGAGGCGAATGTCGTCGCGGTAGCGACGACGGACGCCGAGAAAGAGCACGTGACACCACCGCCACCCTGTCTATCTTAGGGTTACGCGAGTCGAGGCGGACGTCCTCACGGTAGCGACGACGGATGCCGAGACGAGCACGTGACACCACTGCCACCCTGTCTAACTTAGGGTAACGCGAGTCGAGGCGGACGTCGTCGCGGTAGCGACGACGGACGCCGAGACAAGCACGTGACACCACCGCCACCCTGTCTAACTTAGGGTTAAGCGAGTTGAAGCGGACGTCGTCGCGGTAGCGACGACGGACGCCGAGACGAGCACGTGACACCACCGCCACCCTGTCTAAGTTAGGGTTACGCGAGTCGAGGCGGACGTCGAGAGGAGCACGTGACACCACTGCCACCCTGTCTAACTTAGTGTGACGCGGGTCGAGGCGGACGTCTTCGCGGTAGCGACAACGGATGCCGAGACGAGCACGTGACACCACTGCCACCCAGTCTAACTTAGGGCTACGCGATTCGAGGCGGACGTCGTCGCGGTAGCGACGACGGACGCCGAGACGAGCATGTGACACCACTGCCACGCTGTCTTAGGGTTACGCGAGTCGAGGCGGTCGTCGTCGCGGTAGCGACTACGGACGCTGAGACGAGCACGTGACACCACTGCCACCCTGTCTAACTTAGGGCTACGCGAGTCGAGGCGGACGTCGTCGCGGTAGCGACGACGGACGCCGTGACGAGCACGTGACACCACTGTCACCCTGCCTATCTTAGGGTTACGCGAGTCGAGGCGGACGTCGTCGCGGTAGCGAAGACGGACGCCAATACGAGCACGTGACACCACCGCCACCCTGTCTAACTTAGGGTTAAGCGAGTCGAAGCGGACGTCATCGCGGTAGCGACGACGGACGCCGAGACGAGCACGTCACACCACTGCCACCCTGTCTAACTTAGGGTGACGCGAGTCGAGGCGGACGTCTTTGCGGTAGCGACGACGGACGCCGAGACGAGCACGTGACACCATTGCCACCCTGTCTTAGGGTTATGCGAGTCGAGGCGGACGACGTCGCGGTAGCGACGACGGACGCCAAGACGAGCATGTGACACCACTGCCACCCTGTCTTAGGGTTACGCGAGTAGAGGCGGACGTCGTCGCGGTACCGACGACGGACGCCGAGACGAGCACGTGACACCACTGCCACCCTGTCTAACTTAGGGCTACGCGTGTCGTGGCGGACGCCGAGACGAGCACGTGACACCACGGCCACCCTGGCTATCTTAGGGTTACGCGAGTCGAGGCGGACGTCGTCGCGGTAGCGACGATGGACGCCGAGAGGAGCGCGTGACACCACCGCCACCCTGGCTATCTTAGGGTTACGCGAGTCGAGGCGGACGTCGTCGCGGTAGCGACGACGGACGCCGAGACGAGCACGTGACACCACCGCCACCTTGTCTAACTTAGGGTTACGCGTGTCAAGGCGGACGTCGTCGCGGTAGCGACGACGGACGCTGAGCCGAGCACGTGACACCACCGCCACCCTATCTAACTTAGGGTTACGCGAGTCGAGGCGGACATCGTCGCGGTAGCGACGACGGACGCCGAGACGAGCACGTGACACCACTGCCACCCTGTCTAACTTAGGGTTAAGCGAGTCGAGGCGGACGTCGTCGCGATAGCGACGACTGACGCCGAGACGAGCACGTGACACCACCGCCACCCTGTCTAACTTAGGGTTACGCGAGTCGAGGCGGACGTCGAGACGAGCACGTGACACCACTGCCACCCTGTCTAACATAGGGTTACGCGAGTCGAGGCGGACGTCTTCGCGGTAGCGACGACGGACGCCGAGACGAGCACGTGGCACCGCTGCCACCCTGTCTAATGGTCACCCGAGTCGAGGAGGACGTCGTCGCAGTAGCGACGACTGACGCCGAGATGAGCACGTGACACCACCGCCACCCAGTCTATCTTAGCGTTACGCGAGTCGAGGCGAACGTCATCGCGGTAGCGATGACGGACGCCAAGACGAGCACGTGACACCACCGCCACCCTGTCTATCTTAGCGTTACGTGAGTCGAGGCAGACGTCGTCGCGGTAGCGACGACGGACGCCGAGACGAGCACGTGACACCACCGCCACCCTGTCTAACTTAGGGTTAAGCGAGTCGAGGCGGAGGTCGTCGCAGTAGCGACGACGGACGCCGAGACGAGCACGTGACAACACCGCCACCCTGTCTATCTTAGGGTTACGCTAGTTGAGGCGGACGTTGTCGCGGTAGCGACGACGGACGCCATGACGAGCACGTGGCACCACTGCCACCCTGTCTATCTTAGGGTTACGCGAGTCGAGACGGACGTTGTCGTGGTAGCGACGACGGATGCCGAGACGAGCACATGACACCGCAGCCACCCTGTCTAACTTAGGGTTACGCGAGTGGAGGCAGACGTCTTCGCGGTAGCGACGACGGATGCCGAGACGAGCACGTGGCACCGCTGCCACCCTGTCTTAGGGTCACGCGAGTCGAGGCGGTCGTCGTCGCGGTAGCGACGACGGACGCCGAGATGAGCACGTGACAACACCGCCACCCTGTCTATCTTAGCGTGACGCGAGTCGAGGCGAACGTCGTCACGGTAGCGACGACGGACGTCGAGACGAGCACGTGTCACCACCGCCACCCTGTCTATCTTAGCGTTACGCGAGTCGAGGCGGACGTCGTCGCGGTAGCGACGACGGACGGCGAGACGAGCACGTGACACCACTGGCACCCTGTCTATCTTAGGGTTACGCGAGTCGAGGCAGACATCGTCGCGGTAGCGACGACGGACGTCGAGACGAGCACGTGACACAACTGCCACCCTGGCTAACTTAGGGTTACGCGAGTCGATGCAGACGTCGTCGCGGTAGCGACGACGGACGGCGAGACGAGCACGTGACACCACCGCCACCCTGTCTATCTTAGGGTTACGCGAGTCGAGGTGGACGTCGTCGCGGTAGCGATGACGGACGCCGAGACGAGCACGTGACACCACCGCCAGCCTGTCTAACTTAGGGTTACGCGTGTCGAGGCGGACGTCGTCGCGGTAGCGACGACGGACGCCGAGACGAGCACGTGACACCACCGCCACCCTGTCTAACTTAGGGTTACGCGAGTGGAGGCGGACGTCGTCGCGGTAGCGACGACGGACGTCGAGACGAGCACGTGACACCACCGCCACACTGTTTAACTTAGGGTTAACCAAGTCGAGGCGGACGTAGAGAGGAGCACGTGACACCACCGCCACCCTGTCTATCTTAGGGTTACGCGAGTCGAGGCGGACGTCGAGACGAGCACGTGACACCACTGCAAACCTGTCTAACTTAGGGTGACGCAAGTCGAGGCGGACGTCTTCGCGGTAACGACGACGGATGCCGAGACGAGCACGTGGCACCGCTGCCACCCTGTCTTAGGGTCACGCGAGTCGAGGCGGACGTCGTCGCGGTAGCGACGACGGACGCCGAGATGAGCACGTGACACCACCGCCACCCTGTCTATCTTAGCGTTACGCAAGTCGAGGCGAATGTCGTCGCGGTAGCGACGACGGACACCGAGAAAGAGCACGTGACACCACCGCCACCCTGTCTATCTTAGGGTTACGCGAGTCGAGGCGGACGTCCTCACGGTAGCGACGACGGACGCCGAGACGAGCACGTGACACCACTGCCACCCTGTCTAACTTAGGGTAACGCGAGTCGAGGCGGACGTCGTCGCGGTAGCGACGACGGACGCCGAGACAAGCACGTGACACCACCGCCACCCTGTCTAACTTAGGGTTAAGCGAGTTGAAGCGGACGTCGTCGCGGTAGCGACGACGGACGCCGAGACGAGCACATGACACCACCGCCACCCTGTCTAACTTAGGGTTACGCGAGTCGAGGCGGACGTCGAGAGGAGCACGTGACACCACTGCCACCCTGTCTAACTTAGTGTGACGCGGGTCGAGGCGGACGTCTTCGCGGTAGCGACAACGGATGCCGAGACGAGCACGTGACACCACTGCCACCCAGTCTAACTTAGGGCTAGGCGATTCGAGGCGGACGTCGTCGCGGTAGCGACGACGGACGCCGAGACGAGCATGTGACACCACTGCCACGCTGTCTTAGGGTTACGCGAGTCGAGGCGGTCGTCGTCGCGGTAGCGACTACGGACGCTGAGACGAGCACGTGACACCACTGCCACCCTGTCTAACTTAGGGCTACGCGAGTCGAGGCGGACGTCGTCGCGGTAGCGACGACGGACGCCGTGACGAGCACGTGACACCACTGCCACCCTGCCTATCTTAGGGTTACGCGAGTCGAGGCGGACGTCATCGCGGTAGCGACGACGGACGCCGTGACGACCACGTGGCACCACTGCCACCCTGTCTATCTTAGGGTTACGCGAGTCGAGGCGGACGTCGTCGCGGTAGCGACGACGGACGCCAATACGAGCACGTGACACCACCGCCACCCTGTCTAACTTAGGGTTAAGCGAGTCGAAGCGGACGTCATCGCGGTAGCGACGACGGACGCCGAGACGAGCACGTCACACCACTGCCACCCTGTCTAACTTAGGGTGACGCGAGTCGAGGCGGACGTCTTTGCGGTAGCGACGACGGACGCCGAGACGAGCACGTGACACCATTGCCACCCTGTCTTAGGGTTATGTGAGTCGAGGCGGACGTCGTCGCGGTAGCGACGACGGACGCCAAGACGAGCATGTGACACCACTGCCACCCTGTCTTAGGGTTACGCGAGTCGAGGCGGACGTCGTCGCGGTACCGACGACGGACGCCGAGACGAGCACGTGACACCACTGCCACCCTGTCTAACTTAGGGCTACGCGTGTCGTGGCGGACGTCGAGACGAGCACGTGACACCACGGCCACCCTGGCTATCTTAGGGTTACGCGAGTCGAGGCGGACGTCGTCGCGGTAGCGACGATGGACGCCGAGAGGAGCGCGTGACACCACCGCCACCCTGGCTATCTTAGGGTTACGCGAGTCGAGGCGGACGTCGTCGCGGTAGCGACGACGGACGCCGAGACGAGCACGTGACACCACCGCCACCCTGTCTAACTTAGGGTTACGCGTGTCAAGGCGGACGTCGTCGCGGTAGCGACGACGGACGCTGAGACGAGCACGTGACACCACCGCCACCCTATCTAACTTAGGGTTACGCGAGTCGAGGCGGACATCGTCGCGGTAGCGACGACGGACGCCGAGACGAGCACGTGACACCACTGCCACCCTGTCTAACTTAGGGTTAAGCGAGTCGAGGCGGACGTCGTCGCGATAGCGACGACTGACGCCGAGACGAGCACGTGACACCACCGCCACCCTGTCTAACTTAGGGTTACGCGAGTCGAGGCGGACGTCGAGACGAGCACGTGACACCACTGCCACCCTGTCTAACATAGGGTTACGCGAGTCGAGGCGGACGTCTTCGCGGTAGCGACGACGGACGCCGAGACGAGCACGTGGCACCGCTGCCACCCTGTCTAATGGTCACCCGAGTCGAGGAGGACGTCGTCGCAGTAGCGACGACTGACGCCGAGATGAGCACGTGACACCACCGCCACCCAGTCTATCTTAGCGTTACGCGAGTCGAGGCGAACGTCGTCGCGGTAGCGATGACGGACGCCAAGACGAGCACGTGACACCACCGCCACCCTGTCTATCTTAGCGTTACGTGAGTCGAGGCAGACGTCGTCGCGGTAGCGACGACGGACGCCGAGACGAGCACGTGACACCACCGCCACCCTGTCTAACTTAGGGTTAAGCGAGTCGAGGCGGAGGTCGTCGCAGTAGCGACGACGGACGCCGAGACGAGCACGGGACAACACCGCCACCCTGTCTATCTTAGGGTTACGCTAGTTGAGGCGGACGTTGTCGCGGTAGCGACGACGGACGCCATGACGAGCACGTGGCACCACTGCCACCCTGTCTATCTTAGGGTTACGCGAGTCGAGACGGACGTTGTCGTGGTAGCGACGACGGATGCCGAGACGAGCACATGACACCGCAGCCACCCTGTCTAACTTAGGGTTACGCGAGTGGAGGCAGACGTCTTCGCGGTAGCGACGACGGATGCCGAGACGAGCACGTGGCACCGCTGCCACCCTGTCTTAGGGTCACGCGAGTCGAGGCGGTCGTCGTCGCGGTAGCGACGACGGACGCCGAGATGAGCACGTGACAACACCGCCACCCTGTCTATCTTAGCGTGACGCGAGTCGAGGCGAACGTCGTCACGGTAGCGACGACGGACGTCGAGACGAGCACGTGACACCACCGCCACCCTGTCTATCTTAGCGTTACGCGAGTCGAGGCGGACGTCGTCGCGGTAGCGACGACGGACGGCGAGACGAGCACGTGACACCACTGGCACCCTGTCTATCTTAGGGTTACGCGAGTCGAGGCAGACGTCGTCGCGGTAGCGACGACGGACGTCGAGACGAGCACGTGACACCACTGCCACCCTGGCTAACTTAGGGTTACGCGAGTCGATGCAGACGTCGTCGCGGTAGCAACGACGGACGGCGAGACGAGCACGTGACACCACCGCCACCCTGTCTATCTTAGGGTTACGCGAGTCGAGGCGGACGTCGTCGCGGTAGCGATGACGGACGCCGAGACGAGCACGTGACACCACCGCCAGCCTGTCTAACTTAGGGTTACGCGTGTCGAGGCGGACGTCGTCGCGGTAGCGACGACGGACGCCGAGACGAGCACGTGACACCACCGCCACCCTGTCTAACTTAGGGTTACGCGAGTGGAGGCGGACGTCGTCGCGGTAGCGACGACGGACGTCGAGACGAGCACGTGACACCACCGCCACACTGTTTAACTTAGGGTTAAGCAAGTCGAGGCGGACGTCGAGAGGAGCACGTGACACCACCGCCACCCTGTCTATCTTCGGGTTACGCGAGTCGAGGCGGACGTCGAGACGAGCACGTGACACCACTGCAAACCTGTCTAACTTAGGGTGACGCAAGTCGAGGCGGACGTCTTCGCGGTAACGACGACGGATGCCGAGAAGAGCACGTGGCACCGCTGCCACCCTGTCTTAGAGTCACGCGAGTCGAGGCGGACGTCGTCGCGGTAGCGACGACGGACGCCGAGATGAGCACGTGACACCACCGCCACCCTGTCTATCTTAGCGTTACGCAAGTCGAGGCGAACGTCGTCGCGGTAGCGACGACGGACGCCGAGAAAGAGCACGTGACACCACCGCCACCCTGTCTATCTTAGGGTTACGCGAGTCGAGGCGGACGTCCTCACGGTAGCGACGACGGACGGCGAGACGAGCACGTGACACCACTGCCACCCTGTCTAACTTAGGGTTACGCGAGTCGAGGCGGACGTCGTCGCGGTAGCGACGACGGACGCCGAGACAAGCACGTGACACCACCGCCACCCTGTCTAACTTAGGGTTAAGCGAGTTGAAGCGGACGTCGTCGCGGTAGCGACGAAGGACGCCGAGACGAGCACGTGACACCACCGCCACCCTGTCTAACTTAGGGTTACGCGAGTCGAGGCGGATGTCGAGAGGAGCACGTGACACCACTGCCACCCTGTCTAACTTAGTGTGACGCGGGTCGAGGCGGACGTCTTCGCGGTAGCGACAACGGATGCCGAGACGAGCACGTGACACCACTGCCACCCAGTCTAACTTAGGGCTACGCGATTCGAGGCGGACGTCGTCGCGGTAGCGACGACGGACGCTGAGACGAGCATGTGACACCACTGCCACGCTGTCTTAGGGTTACGCAAGTCGAGGCGGTCGTCGTCGCGGTAGCGACTACGGACGCTGAGACGAGCACGTGACACCACTGCCACCCAGTCTAACTTAGGGCTACGCGAGTCGAGGCGGACGTCGTCGCGGTAGCGACGACGGACGCCGTGACGAGCACGTGATACCACTGCCACCCTGCCTATCTTAGGGTTACGCGAGTCGAGGCGGACGTCGTCGCGGTAGCGACGACGGACGCTGTGACGAGCACGTGGCACCACTGCCACCCTGTCTATCTTAGGGTTACGCGAGTCGAGGCGGACGTCGTCGCGGTAGCGACGACGGACGCCAATACGAGCACGTGACACCACCGCCACCCTGTCTAACTTAGGGTTAAGCGAGTCGAAGCGGACGTCATCGCGGTAGCGACGACGGACGCCGAGACGAGCACGTCACACCACTGCCACCCTGTCTAACTTAGGGTGACGCGAGTCGAGGCGGACGTCTTTGCGGTAGCGACGACGGACGCCGAGACGAGCACGTGACACCATTGCCACCCTGTCTTAGGGTTATGTGAGTCGAGGCGGACGTCGTCGCGGTAGCGACGACGGACGCCAAGACGAGCACGTGACACCACTGCCACCCTGTCTTAGGGTTACGCGAGTCGAGGCGGACGTCGTCGCGGTACCGACGACGGACGCCGAGACGAGCACGTGACACCACTGCCACCCTGTCTAACTTAGGGCTACGCGTGTCGTGGCGGACGCCGAGACGAGCACGTGACACCACGGCCACCCTGGCTATCTTAGGGTTACGCGAGTCGAGGCGGACGTCGTCGCGGTAGCGACGATGGACGCCGAGAGGAGCGCGTGACAC
This sequence comes from Elymus sibiricus, assembly GCA_039707655.1. Taxonomy (NCBI): domain Eukaryota; kingdom Viridiplantae; phylum Streptophyta; class Magnoliopsida; order Poales; family Poaceae; genus Elymus; species Elymus sibiricus. The sequence goes on along the minus strand of CM077676.1, from coordinate 190,106,730 downwards.
CACCGCCACCCTGGCTATCTTAGGGTTACGCGAGTCGAGGCGGACGTCGTCGCGGTAGCGACGACGGACGCCGAGACGAGCACGTGACACCACCGCCACCCTGTCTAACTTAGGGTTACGCGTGTCAAGGCGGACGTCGTCGCGGTAGCGACGACGGACGCTGAGCCGAGCACGTGACACCACCGCCACCCTATCTAACTTAGGGTTACGCGAGTCGAGGCGGACATCGTCGCGGTAGCGACGACGGACGCCGAGACGAGCACGTGACACCACTGCCACCCTGTCTAACTTAGGGTTAAGCGAGTCGAGGCGGACGTCGTCGCGATAGCGACGACTGACGCCGAGACGAGCACGTGACACCACCGCCACCCTGTCTAACTTAGGGTTACGCGAGTCGAGGCGGACGTCGAGACGAGCACGTGACACCACTGCCACCCTGTCTAACATAGGGTTACGCGAGTCGACGCGGACGTCTTCGCGGTAGCGACGACGGACGCCGAGACGAGCACGTGGCACCGCTGCCACCCTGTCTAATGGTCACCCGAGTCGAGGAGGACGTCGTCGCAGTAGCGACGACTGACGCCGAGATGAGCACGTGACACCACCGCCACCCAGTCTATCTTAGCGTTACGCGAGTCGAGGCGAACGTCATCGCGGTAGCGATGACGGACGCCAAGACGAGCACGTGACACCACCGCCACCCTGTCTATCTTAGCGTTACGTGAGTCGAGGCAGACGTCGTCGCGGTAGCGACGACGGACGCCGAGACGAGCACGTGACACCACCGCCACCCTGTCTAACTTAGGGTTAAGCGAGTCGAGGCGGAGGTCGTCACAGTAGCGACGACGGACGCCGAGACGAGCACGTGACAACACCGCCACCCTGTCTATCTTAGGGTTACGCTAGTTGAGGCGGACGTTGTCGCGGTAGCGACGACGGACGCCATGACGAGCACGTGGCACCACTGCCACCCTGTCTATCTTAGGGTTACGCGAGTCGAGACGGACGTTGTCGTGGTAGCGACGACGGATGCCGAGACGAGCACATGACACCGCAGCCACCCTGTCTAACTTAGGGTTACGCGAGTGGAGGCAGACGTCTTCGCGGTAGCGACGACGGATGCCGAGACGAGCACGTGGCACCGCTGCCACCCTGTCTTAGGGTCACGCGAGTCGAGGCGGTCGTCGTCGCGGTAGCGACGACGGACGGCGAGATGAGCACGTGACAACACCGCCACCCTGTCTATCTTAGCGTGACGCGAGTCGAGGCGAACGTCGTCACGGTAGCGACGACGGACGTCGAGACGAGCACGTGTCACCACCGCCACCCTGTCTATCTTAGCGTTACGCGAGTCGAGGCGGACGTCGTCGCGGTAGCGACGACGGACGGCGAGACGAGCACGTGACACCACTGGCACCCTGTCTATCTTAGGGTTACGCGAGTCGAGGCAGACGTCGTCGCGGTAGCGACGACGGACGTCGAGACGAGCACGTGACACAACTGCCACCCTGGCTAACTTAGGGTTACGCGAGTCGATGCAGACGTCATCGCGGTAGCGACGACGGACGGCGAGACGAGCACGTGACACCACCGCCACCCTGTCTATCTTAGGGTTACGCGAGTCGAGGCGGACGTCGTCGCGGTAGCGATGACGGACGCCGAGACGAGCACGTGACACCACCGCCAGCCTGTCTAACTTAGGGTTACGCGTGTCGAGGCGGACGTCGTCGCGGTAGCGACGACGGACGCCGAGACGAGCACGTGACACCACCGCCACCCTGTCTAACTTAGGGTTACGCGAGTGGAGGCGGACGTCGTCGCGGTAGCGACGACGGACGTCGAGACGAGCACGTGACACCACCGCCACACTGTTTAACTTAGGGTTAAGCAAGTCGAGGCGGACGTCGAGAGGAGCACGTGACACCACCGCCACCCTGTCTATCTTCGGGTTACGCGAGTCGAGGCGGACGTCGAGACGAGCACGTGACACCACTGCAAACCTGTCTAACTTAGGGTGACGCAAGTCGAGGCGGACGTCTTCGCGGTAACGACGACGGATGCCGAGAAGAGCACGTGGCACCGCTGCCACCCTGTCTTAGAGTCACGCGAGTCGAGGCGGACGTCGTCGCGGTAGCGACGACGGACGCCGAGATGAGCACGTGACACCACCGCCACCCTGTCTATCTTAGCGTTACGCAAGTCGAGGCGAACGTCGTCGCGGTAGCGACGACGGACGCCGAGAAAGAGCACGTGACACCACCGCCACCCTGTCTATCTTAGGGTTACGCGAGTCGAGGCGGACGTCCTCACGGTAGCGACGACGGACGGCGAGACGAGCACGTGACACCACTGCCACCCTGTCTAACTTAGGGTTACGCGAGTCGAGGCGGACGTCGTCGCGGTAGCGACGACGGACGCCGAGACAAGCACGTGACACCACCGCCACCCTGTCTAACTTAGGGTTAAGCGAGTTGAAGCGGACGTCGTCGCGGTAGCGACGAAGGACGCCGAGACGAGCACGTGACACCACCGCCACCCTGTCTAACTTAGGGTTACGCGAGTCGAGGCGGATGTCGAGAGGAGCACGTGACACCACTGCCACCCTGTCTAACTTAGTGTGACGCGGGTCGAGGCGGACGTCTTCGCGGTAGCGACAACGGATGCCGAGACGAGCACGTGACACCACTGCCACCCAATCTAACTTAGGGCTACGCGATTCGAGGCGGACGTCGTCGCGGTAGCGACGACGGACGCTGAGACGAGCATGTGACACCACTGCCACGCTGTCTTAGGGTTACGCAAGTCGAGGCGGTCGTCGTCGCGGTAGCGACTACGGACGCTGAGACGAGCACGTGACACCACTGCCACCCAGTCTAACTTAGGGCTACGCGAGTCGAGGCGGACGTCGTCGCGGTAGCGACGACGGACGCCGTGACGAGCACGTGATACCACTGCCACCCTGCCTATCTTAGGGTTACGCGAGTCGAGGCGGACGTCGTCGCGGTAGCGACGACGGACGCTGTGACGAGCACGTGGCACCACTGCCACCCTGTCTATCTTAGGGTTACGCGAGTCGAGGCGGACGTCGTCGCGGTAGCGACGACGGACGCCAATACGAGCACGTGACACCACCGCCACCCTGTCTAACTTAGGGTTAAGCGAGTCGAAGCGGACGTCATCGCGGTAGCGACGACGGACGCCGAGACGAGCACGTCACACCACTGCCACCCTGTCTAACTTAGGGTGACGCGAGTCGAGGCGGACGTCTTTGCGGTAGCGACGACGGACGCCGAGACGAGCACGTGACACCATTGCCACCCTGTCTTAGGGTTATGTGAGTCGAGGCGGACGTCGTCGCGGTAGCGACGACGGACGCCAAGACGAGCACGTGACACCACTGCCACCCTGTCTTAGGGTTACGCGAGTCGAGGCGGACGTCGTCGCGGTACCGACGACGGACGCCGAGACGAGCACGTGACACCACTGCCACCCTGTCTAACTTAGGGCTACGCGTGTCGTGGCGGACGTCGTAGCGCTAGCGACGACGGACGCCGTGACGAGCACGTGACACCACCGCCACCCTGTCTATCTTAGGGTTACGCGAGTCGAGGCGGACGTCGTCGTGGTAGCGACGACGGACGCCGTGACGAGCACGTGGCACCACTGCCAGCCTATCTATCTTAGGGTTACGCGAGTCAAGGCGGACGTCGTTGCAGTACCGACGACGGACGCTGAGACGAGCACGTGACACCACTGCCACGCTGTCTAACTTAGGGCTACGCGAGTCGATGCGGACGTCGTCGCGGTAGGGACGACGGACGCCGAGACGAGCACGTGACACCACTGCCAGCCAGTCTAACTTAGGGCTATGGGAGTCGAGGCGAACGTCGTCGCGGTAGCGACGACGGACGCCGAGACAAGCACGTGACACCACTGCCACCCTGTCTAACTTAGGGTTACGCGACTCGAGGCGGACGTCGTCGCGGTAGCGACGATGGACTCCGAGACGAGCACGTGACACCACTGCCACCCTGTCTTAGGGTTACGCGAGTCGAGGCGGACGTCGTCGCGGTAGCGACGACGGACACCAAGACGAGCACGTGACAACACTGCCACCCTATCATTTTTGGCTACGCGAGTCATGGCGGACGTCGTCGCGGTAGCGACGACAGACGCCGTGACGAGCACGTGGCACCACTGCCACCCTGTCTATCTTAGGGTTACGCGAGTCGAGACGGACATCGTCGCGGTAGCGACGACGGATGCCGAGACGAGCACATGACACCGCTGCCACCCTGTCTAACTTAGGGTTACGCGAGTCGAGGCGGACGTCTTCGCGGTAGCGACGACGGATGCCGAGACGAGCACGTGGCACCGCTGCCACCCTGTCTTAGGGTCACGCGAGTCGAGGCGGACGTCGTCGCGGTAGCGACGACGAACGCCGAGATGAGCACGTGACACCACCGCCACCCTGTCTATCTTAGCGTTACGCGAGTCGAGGCGAATGTCGTCACGGCAGCGACGACGGACGCCGAGACGAGCACGTGACACCACCGCCACCCTGTCTATCTTAGCGTTACGCGAGTCGAGGCGGACGTCGTCGTGGTAGCGACGACACACGCCGGGACGAGCACGTGACACCACAGGCACCCTGTCTATCTTAGGGTTACGCGAGTCGAGGCGGACTTCGTCGCGGTAGCGACGACGGACGTCGAGACGAGCACGTGACACCACTGCCACCTTGGCTATCTTAGGGTTACGCGAGTCAAGGCAGACGTCGTCGCGGTAGCGAAGACGGACGCCCAGACGAGCACGTGACACCACTGCCACCCTGGCTATCTTAGGGTTACGCGAGTCCAGGCGGACGTCGTCGCGGTAGTGATGACGGACGCCGAGAAAGAGCACGTGAGACCACCGCCACCCTGTCTATCTTAGGGTTACGCGAGTCGAGGCGGACGTCGTCGCGGTAGCGACGACGGACGCCGAGACGAGCACGTGACACCACCGCCACCCTGTCTATCTTAGGGTTACGCGAGTCGAGGCGGACGTCGTCGCGGTACCGACGACGGACGCCGAGACGAGCACGTGACACCACCGCCACCCTGTCTAACTTAGGGTTAAGCGAGTCGAAGCGGACGTCGAGACGAGCACGTCACACCACCGCCACCCTGTCTAACTTAGGGTTACGCGAGTCGAGGCGGACGTCGAGACGAGCACGTGACACCACTGCCACCCTGTCTAACTTAGGGTGACGTGAGTCGAGGCGGACGTCTTTGCGGTAGCGACGACGGACGCCGGGACGAGCACGTGACACCATTGCCACCCTGTCTTAGGGTTATGTGAGTCGAGGTGGACGTTGTCGCGGTAGCGACGACGGACGCCAAGACGAGCACGTGACACCACTGGCACCCTGTCTATCTTAGGGTTACGTGAGTTGAGGCAGACGTCGTCGCGGTAGCGACGACGGACGTCGAGATGAGCACGTGACACCACTGCCACCTTGGCTAACTTAGGGTTACGCGAGTCGAGGCAGACGTCGTCGCGGTAGCGAAGACGGATGCCCAGACGAGCACGTGACACCACTGCCACCCTGGCTATCTTAGGGTTACGCGAGTCGAGGCGGACGTCGTCGCGGTAGTGATGACGGACGCCGAGAAAGAGCACGTGAGACCACCGCCACCCTGTCTATCTTAGGGTTACGCGAGTCGAGGCGGACGTCGTCGCGGTAGCGACGATGGACGCCGAGACGAGCACGTGACACCACCACCACCCTGTCTCACTTAGGGTTACGCATGTCGAGACGGACGTCGTCGCGGTAGCGACGACGGACGCCGAGACGATCACGTGACACCACCGCCACCCTGTCTAACTTAGGGTTACGCGAGTCGAGGCGGACGTCGTCGCGGTAGCGACGACGGACGCCGAGACGGGCACGTGACACCACCGCCACCCTGTCTAACTTAGGGTTACGCGTGTCGAGGCGGACGTCGTCGCGGTAGCAACGACGGACGCCGAGACGAGCACGTGACACCACCGCCACCCTGTCTAACTTAGGGTTACGCGAGTCGAGGCGAACGTCGTCGCGGTAGCGACGACGGACGCCGAGACGAGCACGTGACACCACCGCCACCCTGTCTAACTTAGGGTTACTCAAGTCGAGGTGGACGTCGAGACGAGCACGTGACACCACTTCCACCCTGTCTAACTTAGGATGACGCGAGTCGAGGCGGACGTCTTCGCGGTAGCAACGACGGATGCCGAGACGAGCACGTGGCACCGCTGCCACCCTGTCTTAGGGTCACGCGAGTCGAGGCGGACGTCGTCGCGGTAGCGACGACGGACGTCGAGATGAGCACGTGACACCACTGCCACCTTGGCTAACTTAGGGTTACGCGAGTCGAGGCAGACGTCGTCGCGGTAGCGAAGACGGACGCCCAGACGAGCACGTGACACCACTGCCACCCTGGCTATCTTAGGGTTACGCGAGTCGAGGCGGACGTCGTCGCGGTAGTGATGACGGACGCCGAGAAAGAGCACGTGAGACCACCGCCACCCTGTCTATCTTAGGGTTACGCGAGTCGAGGCGGACGTCGTCGCGGTAGCGACGATGGACGCCGAGACGAGCACGTGACACCACCACCACCCTGTCTCACTTAGGGTTACGCATGTCGAGATGGACGTCGTCGCGGTAGCGACGACGGACGCCGAGACGATCACGTGACACCACCGCCACCATGTCTAACTTAGGGTTACGCGAGTCGAGGCGGACGTCGTCGCGGTAGCGACGACGGACGCCGAGACGGGCACGTGACACCACCGCCACCCTGTCTAACTTAGGGTTACGCGTGTCGAGGCGGACGTCGTCGCGGTAGCGACGACGGACGCCGAGACGAGCACGTGACACCACCGCCACCCTGTCTAACTTAGGGTTACGCGAGTCGACGCGAACGTCGTCGCGGTAGCGACGACGGACGCCGAGACGAGCACGTGACACCACCGCCACCCTGTCTAACTTAGGGTTACTCAAGTCGAGGTGGACGTCGAGACGAGCACGTGACACCACTTCCACCCTGTCTAACATAGGATGACGCGAGTCGAGGCGGACGTCTTCGCGGTAGCAACGACGGATGCCGAGACGAGCACGTGGCACCACTGCCACCCTGTCTTAGGGTCACGCGAGTCGAGGCGGACGTCGTCGCGGTAGCGACGACGGACGCCGAGATGAGCACGTGACACCACCGCCACCCTGTCTATCTTAGCGTTACGCAAGTCGAGGCGAACGTCATCGCGGTAGCGACGACGGATGCCGAGACGAGCACGTGACACCACCGCCACCCTGTCTATCTTAGCGTTACGCGAGTCGAGGCGGACGTCGTCGCGGTAGCGACGACGGACGCCGAGACGAGCACGTGACAGCACCGCCAACCTGTCTAACTTAGGGTTAAACGACTCGAGGCGGACGTCGTCGCGGTAGCGACGACGGACGCCGAGACGAGCACGTGACACCACTGCCACACTGGCTAACTTAGGGTTACGCGAGTCTAGGCGGACATCGTCGCGATAGCGACGACGGACGCCGAGACGAGCACGTGACACCACTGCCACCCAGTCTAACTTAGGGCTACGCGAGTCTAGGCGGACATCGTCGCGGTAGCGACGACGGACGCCGAGACGAGCACGTGACACCACTGCCACCCTGTCTAACTTAGGGTTACGCGAGTCGAGGCGGACGTCGTCGCGGTAGTGACGACGGACGCCGAGACGAGCACGTGACACCACTGCCACCCTGTCTTTGGGTTATGCGAGTCGAGGCGGACGTCGTCGCGGTAGCGACGACGGACGCCAAGACGAGAACGTGACACCACTGCCACCCTGTCTAACTTAGGGTTACGCGAGTCGAGGCAGACGTCGTCGCGGTAGCGACGACGGACGCCGAGACGAGCACGTGACACCACCGCCACCCTGTCTAACTTAGGGTTAAGCGAGTCGAAGCGGACGTCGTCGCAGTAGCGACGACGGACGCTAATACGAGCACGTGACACCACCGCCACCCTGTCTAACTTAGGGTTACGCGAGTCGAGGCGGACGTCGAGAGGAGCACGTGACACCACTGCCACCCTGTCTAACTTAGGGTTACGCGAGTCGAGGCGGACGTCTTCGCGGTAGCGACGACGGACGCCGTGACGAGCACGTGACACCACTGCCACCCTGCCTATCTTAGGGTTACGCGAGTCGAGGCGGACGTCGTCGCGGTAGCGACGACGGACGCCGTGACGAGCACGTGGCACCATGGCCACCCTGTCTATCTTAGGGTTACGCGAGTCGAGGCGGCCATCGTCGCGGTAGCGACGACGGACGCCGAGACGAGCACGTGACACCACCGCCACCCTGTCTAACTTAGGGTTAAGCGAGTCGAGACGGACATCGTCGCGGTAGCGACGACGGATGCCGAGGCGAGCACGTGGCACCACTGCCACCCTGTCTATCTTAGGGTTACGCGAGTCGAGACAGACTTCATCATGGTAGCGACGACCGATGCCGAGACGAGCACATGACAACGTTGCCACCCTGTCTAACTTAGGGTTACGCGAGTCGAGGCGGACGTCTTCGCAGTAGCGACGACGGACGCCGAGATGAGCACGTGACACCACCGCCACCCTGTCTATCTTAGCGTTACGCAAGTCGAGGCGAACGTCATCGCGGTAGCGACGACGGATGCCGAGACGAGCACGTGACACCACCGCCACCCTGTCTATCTTAGCGTTACGCGAGTCGAGGCGGACGTCGTCGCGGTAGCGACGACGGACGCCGAGACGAGCACGTGACAGCACCGCCAACCTGTCTAACTTAGGGTTAAACGAGTCGAGGCGGATGTCGTCGCGGTAGCGACGACGGACGCCGAGACGAGCACGTGACACCACTGCCACCCTGGCTAACTTAGGGTTACGCGAGTCTAGGCGGACATCGTCGCGATAGCGACGACGGACGCCGAGACGAGCACGTGACACCACTGCCACCCAGTCTAACTTAGGGCTACGCGAGTCTAGGCGGACATCGTCGCGGTAGCGACGACGGACGCCGAGACGAGCACGTGACACCACTGCCACCCTGTCTAACTTAGGGTTACGCGAGTCGAGGCGGACGTCGTCGCGGTAGCGACGACGGACGCCGAGACGAGCACGTGACACCACTGCCACCCTGTCTTTGGGTTATGCGAGTCGAGGCGGACGTCGTCGCGGTAGCGACGACGGACGCCAAGACGAGAACGTGACACCACTGCCACCCTGTCTAACTTAGGGTTAAGCGAGTCGAGGCGGACGTCGTCGCGGTAGCGACGACGGACGCCGAGACGAGCACGTGACACCACCGCCACCCTGTCTAACTTAGGGTTAAGCGAGTCGAAGCGGACGTCGTCGCAGTAGCGACGACGGACGCTAATACGAGCACGTGACACCACCGCCACCCTGTCTAACTTAGGGTTACACGAGTCGAGGCGGACGTCGAGAGGAGCACGTGACACCACTGCCACCCTGTCTAACTTAGGGTGACGCGAGTCGAGGCGGACGTCTTCGCGGTAGCGACGACGGATGGCGAGACGAGCACGTGACACCACTGCCACCCAGTCTAACCTAGGGCTACGCGAGTATAGGCGGACGTCGTCGCGGTAGCGATGACGGACGCCGAGACGAGCATGTGACACCACTGCCACGCTGTCTTAGGGTTACGCGAGTCGAGGCGGTCGTCGTCGCGGTAGTGACTACGGACGCCGAGACGAGCACGTGACACCACTGCCACCCTGTCTAACTTAGGGCTACGCGAGTCGAGGCGGACGTCGTCGCGGTAGCGATGACGGACGCCGTGACGAGCACGTGACACCACTGCCACCCTGCCTATCTTAGGGTTACGCGAGTCGAGGCGGACGTCGTCGCGGTAGCGACGACGGACGCCGTGACGAGCACGTGGCACCACGGCCACCCTGTCTATCTTAGGGTTACGCGAGTCGAGGCGGCCATCGTCGCGGTAGCGACGACGGATGCCGAGACGAGCACGTGGCACCGCTGCCACCCTGTCTTAGGGTCATGCGAGTCGAGGCGGACATCGTCGCGGTAGCGACGACGGACGCCGAGATGAGCACGTGACACCACCGCCACCCTGTCTATCTTAGTGTTACGCGAGTCGAGGCGAACGTCGTCGTGGTAGCGAAGAAGGACGCCGAGATGAGCACGTGACACCACCGCCACCCTGTCTATCTTAGGGTTACGCGAGTCGAGGCAGACGTCGTCGCGGTAGCGAAGACGGACGCCCAGACGAGCACGTGACACCACCGCCACCCTGTCTAACTTAGGGTTACGCGAGTCGAGGCGGACGTCGAGAGGAGCACGTGACACCACTGCCACCCTGTCTAACTTAGGGTGACGCGAGTCGAGGCGGACGTCTTCGCGGTAGCGACGACGGATGCCGAGACGAGCACGTGACACCACTGCCACCCAATCTAACTTAGGGCTACGCGAGTATAGGCGGACGTCGTCGCGGTAGCGATGACGGACGCCGAGACGAGCATGTGACACCACTGCCACGCTGTCTTAGGGTTACGCGAGTCGAGGCGGTCGTCGTCGCGGTAGCGACTACGGACGCCGAGACGAGCACGTGACACCACTGCCACCCTGTCTAACTTAGGGCTACGCGAGTCGAGGCGGACGTCGTCGCGGTAGCGACGACGGACGCCGTGACGAGCACGTGGCACCACGGCCACCCTGTCTATCTTAGGGTTACGCGAGTCGAGGCGGCCATCGTCGCGGTAGCGACGACGGACGCCGAGACGAGCACGTGACACCACCGCCACCCTGTCTAACTTAGGGTTAAGCGAGTCGAGACGGACATCGTCGCGGTAGCGACGACGGATGCCGAGACGAGCACGTGGCACCACTGCTACCCTGTCTATCTTAGGGTTACGCGAGTCGAGACGGACTTCATCGTGGTAGCGACGACCGATGCCGAGACGAGCACATGACAACGTTGCCACCCTGTCTAACTTAGGGTTACGCGAGTCGAGGCGGACGTCTTCGCGGTAGCGACGACGGATGCCGAGACGAGCACGTGGCACCGCTGCCACCCTGTCTTAGGGTCATGCGAGTCGAGGCGGACGTCATCGCGGTAGCGACGACGGACGCCGAGATGAGCACGTGACACCACCGCCACCCTGTCTATCTTAGTGTTACGCGAGTCGAGGCGAACGTCGTCGTGGTAGCGAAGACGGACGCCGAGATGAGCACGTGACACCACCGCCACCCTGTCTATCTTAGCGTTACGCGAGTCGAGGAGGACGTCGTCGTGGTAGCGACGACAGACGCCGAGACGAGCACGTGACACCACTGGCACCCTGTCTATCTTAGGGTTACGCGAGTCGAGGCGGACGTCGTCGCGGTAGCGACGACGGACGTCGAGATGAGCACGTGACACCACTGCCACCTTGGCTAACTTAGGGTCACGCGAGTCGAGGCAGACGTCGTCGCGGTAGCGAAGACGGACGCCCAGACGAGCACGTGACACCACTGCCACCCTGGCTATCTTAGGGTTACGCGAGTCGAGGCGGACGTCGTCGCGGTAGTGATGACGGACGCCGAGAAAGAGCACGTGAGACCACCGCCACCCTGTCTATCTTAGGGTTACGCGAGTCGAGGCGGACATCGTCGCGGTAGCGATGATGGACGCCGAGACGAGCACGTGACACCACCGCCACCCTGTCTCACTTAGGGTTACGCGTGTCGAGACGGACGTCGTCGCGGTAGCGACGATGGACGCCGAGACGATCACGTGACACCACCGCCACCCTGTCTAACTTAGGGTTACGCGAGTCGAGGCGGACATCGTCGCGGTAGCGATGATGGAGCCGAGACGAGCACGTGACACCACCGCCACCCTGTCTCACTTAGGGTTACGCGTGTCGAGACGGACGTCGTCGCGGTAGCGACGACGGACGCCGAGACGATCACGTGCCACCACCGCCACCCTGTCTAACTTAGGGTTACGCGAGTCGAGGCGGACGTCGTCGCGGTAGCGACGACGGACGCCGAGACGAGCACGTGACACCACCGCCACCCTGTCTAACTTAGGGTTACGCGTGTCGAGGCGGACGTTGTCGCGGTAGTGACGACGGACGCCGAGACGAGCACGTGACACCACCGCCACCGTGTCTAACTTAGGGTTACGCGAGTCGAGGCGGACGTCGTTGCGGTAGCGACGACGGACGCCGAGACGAGCACGTGACACCACCGCCACCCTGTCTAACTTAGGGTTACGCAAGTCGAGGTGGACGTCGAGACGAGCACGTGACACCACTTCCACCCTGTCTAACTTAGGGTGACGCGAGTCGAGGCGGACGTCTTCGCGGTAGCAACGACGGATGCCGAGACGAGCACATGGCACCGCTGCCACCCTGTCTTAGGGTCACGCGAGTCGAGGCGGACATCGTCGCGGTAGCGACGACGGACGCCGAGATGAGCACGTGACACCACCGCCACCCTGTCTATCTTAGCGTTACGCAAGTCGAGGCGAACGTCATCGCGGTAGCGACGACGGACGCCGAGACGAGCACGTGACAGCACCGCCAACCTGTCTAACTTAGGGTTAAACGAGTCGAGGCGGACGTCGTCGCGGTAGCGACGACGGACGCCGAGACGAGCACGTGACACCACTGCCACCCTGGCTAACTTAGGGTTACGCGAGTCGAAGCAGACGTCTTCGCGGTAGCGACGACGGATGCCGAGACGAACACGTGGCACCGCTGCCACCCTGTCTTAGGGTCACGCGAGTCGAGGCGGACGTCGTCGCGGTAGCGACGACGGACGTCGAGACGAGCACGTGACACCACCGCCACCCTGTCTATCTTAGCGTTACGCGAGTCGAGGCGAACTTCATCGCGGTAGCGACGACGGACGCCGAGACGAGCACGTGACACCACCGCCACCCTGTCTATCTTAGCGTTACACGAGTCGAGGCGGACGTCGTCGCGGTAGCGACGACGGACGCCGAGACGAGCACGTGACACTACCGCCACCCTGTCTAACTTAGGGTTAAGCGAGTCGAGGTGGACGTCGTCGCGGTAGCGACGACGGACGCCGAGACGAGCACGTGACAACACCGCCACCCTGTCTATCTTAGGGTTACGTGAGTCGAGGTGGACGTCATCGCGGTAGCGACGACGAACACCGAGACGAGCACGTGACACCACCGCCACCCTGTCTAACTTAGGGTTACGCGTGTCGAGGCGGACGTCGTCGCGGTAGCGACGACGGACGCCGAGACGAGCACGTGACACCACCGCCACCCTGTCTAACTTTGGTTATGCGAGTCGAGGCGGACGTCTTCGCGGTAGCGACGACGGATGCCGAGACGAGCACGTGGCACCGTTGCCACCCTGTCTTAGGGTCACGCGAGTCGAGGCGGACGTCGTCGCGGTAGCGACGACGGACGCCGAGACGAGCACGTGACACCACCGCCACCCTGTCTATCTTAGCGTTACGCGAGTCGAGGCGAACGTCGTCGCGGTAGCGACGACGGACGCCGAGACAAGCACGTGACACCACCGCCACCCTGTCTATCTTAGCGTTACACGAGTCGAGGCGGACGTCGTCGCGGTAGCGACGACGGACGCCGAGACGAGCACGTGACACCACCGTGACCCTGTCTAACTTAGGGTTAAGCGAGTCGAGGTGGACATCGTCGCGGTAGTGACGACGGACGCCGAGACGAGCACGTGACAACACCGCCACCCTGTCTATCTTAGGGTTACGCGTGTCGAGGCGGACGTCGTCGCGGTAGCGACGACGGACGCCGAGACGAGCACGTGACACCACGGCCACCCTGGCTATCTTAGGGTTACGCGAGTCGAGGCGGACGTCGTCGCGGTAGCGAAGATGGACGCCGAGAGGAGCACGTGACACCACCGCCACCCTGGCTATCTTAGGGTTACGCGAGTCGAGGCGGACGTCGTCGCGGTAGCGACGACGGACGCCGAGACGAGCACGTGACACCACCGCCACCCTGTCTATCTTAGCGTTACGCGAGTCGAGGCGAACGTCGTCGCGGTAGCGACGACGGACGCCGAGACAAGCACGTGACACCACCGCCACCCTGTCTATCTTAGCGTTACACGAGTCGAGGCGGACGTCGTCGCGGTAGCGACGACGGACGCCGAGACGAGCACGTGACACCACCGTGACCCTGTCTAACTTAGGGTTAAGCGAGTCGAGGTGGACATCGTCGCGGTAGCGACGACGGACGCCGAGACGAGCACGTGACAACACCGCCACCCTGTCTATCTTAGGGTTACGCGTGTCGAGGCGGACGTCGTCGCGGTAGCGACGACGGACGCCGAGACGAGCACGTGACACCACGGCCACCCTGGCTATCTTAGGGTTACGCGAGTCGAGGCGGACGTCGTCGCGGTAGCGAAGACGGACGCCGAGAGGAGCACGTGACACCACCGCCACCCTGGCTATCTTAGGGTTACGCGAGTCGAGGCGGACGTCGTCGCGGTAGCGACGACGGACGCCGAGACGAGCTCGTGACGCCACCGCCACCCTGTCTAACTTAGGGTTACGCGTGTCAAGGCGGACGTCGTCGCGGTAGCGACGACGGACGCCGAGACGAGCACGTGACACCACCGCCACCCTATCTAACTTAGGGTTACGCGAGTCGAGGCGGACATCGTCGCGGTAGCGACGACGGACGCCGAGACGAGCACGTGACACCACTGCCACCCTGTCTAACTTAGGGTTAAGCGAGTCGAGGCGGACGTCGTCGCGATAGCGACGACTGACGCCGAGACGAGCACGTGACACCACCGCCACCCTGTCTAACTTAGGGTTACGCGAGTCGAGGCGGACATCGAGACGAGCACGTGACACCACTGCCACCCTGTCTAACATAGGGTTACGCGAGTCGAGGCGGACGTCTTCGCGGTAGCGACGACGGACGCCGAGACGAGCACGTGGCACCGCTGCCACCCTGTCTAATGGTCACCCGAGTCGAGGAGGACGTCGTCGCAGTAGCGACGACTGACGCCGAGATGAGCACGTGACACCACCGCCACCCAGTCTATCTTAGCGTTACGCGAGTCGAGGCGAACGTCGTCGCGGTAGCGATGACGGACGCCGAGACGAGCACGTGACACCACTGCCACCTTGTCTATCTTAGCGTTACGTGAGTCGAGGCAGACGTCGTCGCGGTAGCGACGACGGACGCCGAGACGAGCACGTGACACCACCGCCACCCTGTCTAACCTAGGGTTAAGCGAGTCGAGGCGGAGGTCGTCGCAGTAGCGACGACGGACGCCGAGACGAGCACGTGACAACACCGCCACCCTGTCTATCTTAGGGTTACGCTAGTTGAGGAGGACGTCGTCGCGGTAGCGACGACGGACGCCGTGACGAGCACGTGGCACCACTGCCACCCTGTCTATCTTAGGGTTACGCGAGTCGAGACGGACGTTGTCGTGGTAGCGACGACGGATGCCGAGACGAGCACATGACACCGCAGCCACCCTGTCTAACTTAGGGTTACGCGAGTGGAGGCAGACGTCTTCGCGGTAGCGACGACGGATGCCGAGACGAGCACGTGGCACCGCTGCCACCCTGTCTTAGGGTCACGCGAGTCGAGGCGGTCGTCGTCGCGGTAGCGACGACGAACGCCGAGATGAGCACGTGACAACACCGCCACCCTGTCTATCTTAGCGTGACGCGAGTCGAGGCGAACGTCGTCACGGTAGCGACGACGGACGTCGAGACGAGCACGTGACACCACCGCCACCCTGTCTATCTTAGCGTTACGCGAGTCGAGGCGGACGTCGTCGCGGTAGCGACGACGGACGGCGAGACGAGCACGTGACACCACTGGCACCCTGTCTATCTTAGGGTTACGCGAGTCGAGGCAGACGTCGTCGCGGTAGCGACGACGGACGTCGAGACGAGCACGTGACACCACTGCCACCCTGGCTAACTTAGGGTTACGCGAGTCGATGCAGACGTCGTCGCGGTAGCGACGACGGACGGCGAGACGAGCACGTGACACCACCGCCACCCTGTCTATCTTAGGGTTACGCGAGTCGAGGCGGACGTCGTCGCGGTAGCGATGACGGACGCCGAGACGAGCACGTGACACCACCGCCACCCTGTCTAACTTAGGGTTACGCGTGTCGAGGCGGACGTCGTCGCGGTAGCGATGACGGACGCCGAGACGAGCACGTGACACCACCGCCGCCCTGTCTAACTTAGGGTTACGCGAGTGGAGGCGGACGTCGTCGCGGTAGCGACGATGGACGTCGAGACGAGCACGTGACACCACCGCCACACTGTTTAACTTAGGGTTAAGCAAGTCGAGGCGGACGTCGAGAGGAGCACGTGACACCACCGCCACCCTGTCTATCTTAGGGTTACGCGAGTCGAGGCGGACGTCGAGACGAGCACGTGACACCACTGCAAACCTGTCTAACTTAGGGTGACGCAAGTCGAGGCGGACGTCTTCGCGGTAGCGACGACGGACGCCGAGATGAGCACGTGACACCACCGCCACCCTGTCTATCTTAGCGTTACGCAAGTCGAGGCGAACGTCGTCGCGGTAGCGACGACAGACGCCGAGAAAGAGGACGTGACACCACCGCCACCCTGTCTATCTTAGGGTTACGCGAGTCGAGGCGGACGTCCTCACGGTAGCGACGACGGACGCCGAGACGAGCACGTGACACCACTGCCACCCTGTCTAACTTAGGGTTACGCGAGTCGAGGCGGACGTCGTCGCGGTAGCGACGACGGACGCCGAGACAAGCACGTGACACCACCGCCACCCTGTCTAACTTAGGGTTAAGCGAGTTGAAGCGGACGTCGTCGCGGTAGCGACGACGGACGCCGAGACGAGCACGTGACACCACCGCCACCCTGTCTAACTTAGGGTTACGCGAGTCGAGGCGGACGTCGAGAGGAGCACGTGACACCACTGCCACCCTGTCTAACTTAGTGTGACGCGGGTCGAGGCGGACGTCTTCGCGGTAGCGACAACGGATGCCGAGACGAGCACGTGACACCACTGCCACCCAGTCTAACTTAGGGCTACGCGATTCGAGGCGGACGTCGTCGCGGTAGCGACGACGGACGGCGAGACGAGCATGTGACACCACTGCCACGCTGTCTTAGGGTTACGCGAGTCGAGGCGGTCGTCGTCGCGGTAGCGACTACGGACGCTGAGACGAGCACGTGACACCACTGCCACCCTGTCTAACTTAGGGCTACGCGAGTCGAGGCGGACGTCGTCGCGGTAGCGACGACGGACGCCGTGACGAGCACGTGACACCACTGCCACCCTGCCTATCTTAGGGTTACCCGAGTCGAGGCTGACGTCGTCGCGGTAGCGACGACGGACGCCATGACGAGCACGTGGCACCACTGCCACCCTGTCTATCTTAGGGTTACACGAGTCGAGGCGGACGTCGTCGCGGTAGCGACGACGGACGCCAATACGAGCACGTGACACCACCGCCACCCTGTCTAACTTAGGGTTAAGCGAGTCGAAGCGGACGTCATCGCGGTAGCGACGACGGACGCCGAGACGAGCACGTCACACCACTGCCACCCTGTCTAACTTAGGGTGACGCGAGTCGAGGCGGACGTCTTTGCGGTAGCGACGACGGACGCCGAGACGAGCACGTGACACCATTGCCACCCTGTCTTAGGGTTATGTGAGTCGAGGCAGACGTCGTCGCGGTAGCGACGACGGACGCCAAGACGAGCACGTGACACCACTGCCACCCTGTCTTAGGGTTACGCGAGTCGAGGCGGACGTCGTCGCGGTACCGACGACGGACGCCGAGACGAGCACGTGACACCACTGCCACCCTGTCTAACTTAGGGCTATGCGTGTCGTGGCGGACGTCGTCGCGCTAGCGACGACGGACGCCGTGACGAGCACGTGACACCACCGCCACCCTATCTATCTTAGGGTTACGCGAGTCGAGGCGGACGTCGTCGTGGTAGCGACGACGGACGCCGTGACGAGCACGTGGCACCACTGCCACCCTATCTATCTTAGGGTTACGCGAGTCAAGGCGGACGTCGTTGCAGTAGCGACGACGGACGCTGAGACGAGCACGTGACACCACTGCCACGCTGTCTAACTTAGGGCTACGTGAGTCGATGCGGACGTCGTCGCAGTAGGGACGACGGACGCCGAGACGAGCACGTGACACCACTGCCAGCCAGTCTAACTTAGGGCTACGCGAGTCGAGGCGAACGTCGTCGCGGTAGCGACGACGGACGCCGAGACAAGCACGTGACACCACTGCCACCCTGTCTAACTTAGGGTTACGCGAGTCGAGGCGGACGTCGTCGCGGTAGCGACGATGGACGCCGAGACGAGCACGTGACACCACTGCCACCCTGTCTTAGGGTTACGCGAGTCGAGGCGGACGTCGTCGCGGTAGCGACGACGGACGCCAAGACGAGCACGTGACACCACTGCCACCCTATCATTTTTGGCTACGCGAGTCATGGCGGACGTCGTCGCGGTAGCGACGACGGACGCCTTGACGTGCACGTGGCACCACTGCCACCCTGTCTATCTTAGGGTTACGCGAGTCGAGACGGACATCGTCGCGGTAGCGACGACGGATGCCGAGACGAGCACATGACACCGCTGCCACCCTGTCTAACTTAGGGTTACGCGAGTCGAGGCGGACGTCTTCGCGGTAGCGACGACGGATGCCGAGACGAGCACGTGGCACCGCTGCCACCCTGTCTTAGGGTCACGCGAGTCGAGGCGGACGTCGTCGCGGTAGCGACGACGAACGCCGAGATGAGCACGTGACACCACCGCCACCCTGTCTATCTTAGTGTTACGCGAGTCGAGGCGAATGTCGTCGCGGCAGCGACGACGGACGCCGAGACGAGCACGTGACACCACCGCCACCCTGTCTATCTTAGCGTTACGCGAGTCGAGGCGGATGTCGTCGTGGTAGCGACGACACACGCCGGGACGAGCACGTGACACCACAGGCACCCTGTCTATCTTAGGGTTACGCGAGTCGAGGCGGACTACGTCGCGGTAGCGACGACGGACGTCGAGACGAGCACGTGACACCACTGCCACCTTGGCTAACTTAGGGTTACGCGAGTCGAGGTAGACGTCGTCGCGGTAGCGAAGACGGACGCCCAGACGAGCACGTGACACCACTTCCACCCTGGCTATCTTAGGGTTACGCGAGTCCAGGCGGACGTCGTCGCGGTAGTGATGACGGACGCCGAGAAAGAACACGTGAGACCACCGCCACCCTGTCTATCTTAGGGTTACGCGAGTCGAGGCGGATGTCGTCGCGGTAGCGACGACGGACGCCGAGACGAGCACGTGACACCACCGCCACCCTGTCTATCTTAGGGTTACGCGAGTCGAGGCGGACGTCGTTGCGGTACCGACGACGGACGCCGAGACGAGCACGTGACACCACCGCCACCCTGTCTAACTTAGGGTTAAGCGAGTCGAAGCGGACGTCGAGACGAGCACGTCACACCACCGCCACCCTGTCTAACTTAGGGTTACGCGAGTCGAGGCGGACGTCGAGACGAGCACGTGACACCACTGCCACCCTGTCTAACTTAGGGTGACGCGAGTCGAGGCGGACGTCTTTGCGGTAGCGACGACGGACGCCGGGACGAGCACGTGACAGCATTGCCACCCTGTCTTAGGGTTATGTGAGTCGAGGCGGACGTCGTCGCGGTAGCGACGACGGACGCCAAGACGAGCACGTGACACTACTGCCACCCTGTCTTAGGGTTACGCGAGTCGAGGCGGACGTCATCGCGGTAGCGACGACGGACGCCGAGACGAGCACGTGACACCACGGCCACCCTGTCTAACTTAGGGCTACGCGTGTCGTGGCGGACGTCGTCGTGCTAGCGACGCGGACGCCGTGACGAGCACGTGACACCACCGCCACCCTGTCTATCTTAGGGTTACGCGAGTCGAGGCGGATGTCGTCGTGGTAGCGACGACGGACGCCGTGACGAGCAAGTGGCACCACTGCCACCCTATCTATCTTAGGGTTACGCGAGTCAAGGCGGACGTCGTTGCGGTAGCTACGACGGACGCCGAGACGAGCACGTGACACCACTGCCATGCTGTCTAATTTAGGGCTACGCGAGTCGATGCGGACGTCGTCGCGGTAGGGACGACGGATGCCGAGACGAGCACGTGACACCACTGCCAGCCAGTCTAACTTAGGGCTACGCGAGTCGAGGCGAACGTCGTCCCGGTAGCGACGACGGACGCCGAGACAAGCACGTGACACCACTGCCACCCTGTGTAACTTAGGGTTACGCGAGTCGAGGCGGACGTCGTCGCGGTAGCGACGTTGGACGCCGAGACGAGCACGTGACACCACTGCCACCCTGTCTTAGGGTTACGCGAGTCGAGGCGGACGTCGTCGCGGTAGCGACGACGGACGCCAAGACGAGCACGTGACACCACTGCCACCCTGTCTAACTTAGGGCTACGCGAGTCGTGGCGGACGTCGTCGCGGTAGCGACGACGGACGCCGAGACAAGCACGTGACACCACTGCCACCCTGTCTAACTTAGGGTTACGCGAGTCGAGGCGGACGTCGTCGCGGTAGCGACGATGGACGCCGAGACGAGCACGTGACACCACTGCCACCCTGTCTTAGGGTTACGCGAGTCGAGGCGGACGTCGTCGCGGTAGCGACGACGGACGTCGAGACGAGCACGTGACACCACTGCCACCTTGGCTAACTTAGGGTTACGCGAGTCGAGGCAGACGTCGTCGCGGTAGCGAAGACGGACGCCCAGACGAGCACGTGACACCACTGCCACCCTGGCTATCTTAGGGTTACGCGAGTCCAGGCGGACGTCGTCGCGGTAGTGATGACGGACGCCGAGAAAGAGCACGTGAGACCACCGCCACCCTGTCTATCTTAGGGTTACGCGAGTCGAGGCGGATGTCGTCGCGGTAGCGACGACGGACGCCGAGACGAGCACGTGACACCACCGCCACCCTGTCTATCTTAGGGTTACGCGAGTCGAGGCGGACGTCGTTGCGGTACCGACGACGGACGCCGAGACGAGCACGTGACACCACCGCCACCCTGTCTAACTTAGGGTTAAGCGAGTCGAAGCGGACGTCGAGACGAGCACGTCACACCACCGCCACCCTGTCTAACTTAGGGTTACGCGAGTCGAGGCGGACGTCGAGACGAGCACGTGACACCACTGCCACCCTGTCTAACTTAGGGTGACGCGAGTCGAGGCGGACGTCTTTGCGGTAGCGACGACGGACGCCGGGACGAGCACGTGACACCATTGCCACCCTGTCTTAGGGTTATGTGAGTCGAGGCGGACGTCGTCGCGGTAGCGACGAAGGACGCCAAGACGAGCACGTGACACCACTGCCACCCTGTCTTAGGGTTACGCGAGTCGAGGCGGACGTCATCGCGGTAGCGACGACGGACGCCGAGACGAGCACATGACACCACTGCCACCCTGTCTAACTTAGGGCTACGCGTGTCGTGGCGGACGACGTCGTGCTAGCGACGCGGACGCCGTGACGAGCACGTGACACCACCGCCACCCTGTCTATCTTAGGGTTACGCGAGTCGAGGCGGACGTCGTCGTGGTAGCGACGACGGACGCCGTGACGAGCAAGTGGCACCACTGCCACCCTATCTATCTTAGGGTTACGCGAGTCAAGGCGGACGTCGTTGCGGTAGCTACGACGGACGCCGAGACGAGCACGTGACACCACTGCCATGCTGTCTAACTTAGGGCTACGCGAGTCGATGCGGACGTCGTCGCGGTAGGGACGACGGACGCCGAGACGAGCACGTGACACCACTGCCAGCCAGTCTAACTTAGGGCTACGCGAGTCGAGGCGAACGTCGTCCCGGTAGCGACGACGGACGCCGAGACAAGCACGTGACACCACTGCCACCCTGTCTAACTTAGGGTTACGCGAGTCGAGGCGGACGTCGTCGCGGTAGCGACGTTGGACGCCGAGACGAGCACGTGACACCACTGCCACCCTGTCTTAGGGTTACGCGAGTCGAGGCGGACGTCGTCGCGGTAGCGACGACGGACGCCAAGACGAGCACGTGACACCACTGCCACCCTGTCTAACTTAGGGCTACGCGAGTCGTGGCGGACGTCGTCGCGGTAGCGACGACGGACGCCGTGACGAGCACGTGGCACGACTGCCACCCTGTCTATCTTAGGGTTACGCGAGTCGAGACGGATATCGTCGCGGTAGCGACGACGGATGCCGAGACGAGCACATGACACCGCTGCCACCCTGCCTAACTTAGGGTTAAGCGAGTCGAGGCGGACGTCTTCGCGGTAGCGACGACGGATGCCGAGACGAGCTCGTGGCACCGTTGCCACCCTGTCTTAGGGTCACGCGAGTCGAGGCGAACGTCGTCGCGGTAGCGACGACGGACGCCGAGACGAGCACGTGACACCACCGCCACCCTGTCTATCTTAGCGATAGGCGAGTCGAGGCGGACGTCGTCGTGGTAGCGAAGACACACGCCGAGACGAGCACGTGACACCACTGGCACCCTGTCTATCTTAGGGTTACGCGAGTCGAGGCGGACGTCGTCGCGGTAGCGACGACGGACGTCGAGACGAGCACGTGACACCACTGCCACCTTGGCTAACTTAGGGTTACGCGAGTCGAGGCAGACGTCGTCGCGGTAGCGAAGACGGACGCCCAGACGAGCACGTGACACCACTGCCACCCTGGCTATCTTAGGGTTACGCGAGTCGAGGCGGACGTCGTCGCGGTAGTGATGACGGACGCCGAGAAAGAGCACGTGAGACCACCGCCACCCTGTCTATCTTAGGGTTACGCGAGTCGAGGCGGACGTCGTCGCGGTAGCGACGACGGACGCCGAGACGAGCACGTGATACCACTGCCACCCTGTCTAACTTAGGGTTGCGCGTGTCGAGGCGGACGTCGTCGCGGTAGCGACGACGGACGCCGAGACGAGCACGTGACACCACCGCCACCCTGTCTAACTTAGGGTTACGCGAGTCGAGGCGGACGTCGTCGCGGTAGCGATGACGGACGCCGAGACGAGCACGTGACACCACCGCCACCCTGTCTAACTTAGGGTTACGCGAGTCGAGGCGGACGTCGAGACGAGCACATGACACCACTGCAACCCTGTCTAACTTAGGGCTACGCGAGACGAGCATGTGACACCACCGCCACCCTGTCTATCTTAGGGTTACGCGAGTCGAGACGGATGCCGAGACGAGCAAGTGGCACCACTGCCACCCTGTCTTAGGGACACGCGAGTCGAGGCGGACGTCGTCGCGGTAGCGACGACGGACGCCGAGATGAGCACGTGACACCACTGCCACCCTGTCTATCTTAGCGTTACGCAAGTCGAGGCGAACGTCGTCGCGGTAGCGACGACGGACGCCGAGAAAGAGCACGTGACACCACCGCCACCCTGTCTATCTTAGGGTTACGCGAGTCGAGGCGGACGTCCTCACGGTAGCGACGACGGACGCCGAGACGAGCACGTGACACCACCGCCACCCTGTCTAACTTAGGGTTACGCGAGTCAAGGCGGACGTCGTCGCGGTAGCGACGACGGACGCCGAGACGAGCACGTGACACCACCGCCACCCTGTCTAACTTAGGGTTAATCGAGTCGAAGCGGACGTCGTCGCGGTAGCGACGACGGACGCCGAGACGAGCACGTGACACCACCGCCACCCTGTCTAACTTAGGGTTACGCGAGTCGAGGCGGACGTCGAGAGGAGCACGTGACACCACTGCCACCCTGTCTAACTTAGGGTGACGCGAGTCGAGGCGGACGTCTTCGCGGTAGCGACGTCGGATGCCGAGACGAGCACGTGACACCACTGCCACCCAGTCTCACTTAGGGCTACCCGAGTCGAGGCGGACGTCGTCGCGGTAGCGACGACGGACGCCGAGACGAGCATGTGACACCACTGCCACGCTGTCTTAGGGTTACGCGAGTTGAGGCGGTCGTCGTCGCGGTAGCGACTACGGACGCCGAGACGAGCACGTGACACCACTGCCACCCTGTCTAACTTAGGGCTACGCGAGTCGAGGCGGACGTCGTCGCGGTAGCGACGACGGACGCCGTGACGAGCACGTGAGACCACTGCCACACTGCCTATCTTAGGGTTACGCGAGTCGAGGCGGACGTCGTCGCGGTAGCGACGACGGACGCCGTGACGAGCACGTGACACCACTGCCACCCTGTCTAACTTAGGGCTACGCGAGTCGTGGCGGACGTCGTCGCGGTAGCGACGACGGACGCCGAGACAAGCACGTGACACCACTGCCACCCTGTCTAACTTAGGGTTACGCGAGTCGAGGCGGACGTCGTCGCGGTAGCGACGATGGACGCCGAGACGAGCACGTGACACCACTGCCACCCTGTCTTAGGGTTACGCGAGTCGAGGCGGACGTCGTCGCGGTAGCGACGACGGACGTCGAGACGAGCACGTGACACCACTGCCACCTTGGCTAACTTAGGGTTACGCGAGTCGAGGCAGACGTCGTCGCGGTAGCGAAGACGGACGCCCAGACGAGCACGTGACACCACTGCCACCCTGGCTATCTTAGGGTTACGCGAGTCCAGGCGGACGTCGTCGCGGTAGTGATGACGGACGCCGAGAAAGAGCACGTGAGACCACCGCCACCCTGTCTATCTTAGGGTTACGCGAGTCGAGGCGGATGTCGTCGCGGTAGCGACGACGGACGCCGAGACGAGCACGTGACACCACCGCCACCCTGTCTATCTTAGGGTTACGCGAGTCGAGGCGGACGTCGTTGCGGTACCGACGACGGACGCCGAGACGAGCACGTGACACCACCGCCACCCTGTCTAACTTAGGGTTAAGCGAGTCGAAGCGGACGTCGAGACGAGCACGTCACACCACCGCCACCCTGTCTAACTTAGGGTTACGCGAGTCGAGGCGGACGTCGAGACGAGCACGTGACACCACTGCCACCCTGTCTAACTTAGGGTGACGCGAGTCGAGGCGGACGTCTTTGCGGTAGCGACGACGGACGCCGGGACGAGCACGTGACACCATTGCCACCCTGTCTTAGGGTTATGTGAGTCGAGGCGGACGTCGTCGCGGTAGCGACGAAGGACGCCAAGACGAGCACGTGACACCACTGCCACCCTGTCTTAGGGTTACGCGAGTCGAGGCGGACGTCATCGCGGTAGCGACGACGGACGCCGAGACGAGCACATGACACCACTGCCACCCTGTCTAACTTAGGGCTACGCGTGTCGTGGCGGACGACGTCGTGCTAGCGACGCGGACGCCGTGACGAGCACGTGACACCACCGCCACCCTGTCTATCTTAGGGTTACGCGAGTCGAGGCGGACGTCGTCGTGGTAGCGACGACGGACGCCGTGACGAGCAAGTGGCACCACTGCCACCCTATCTATCTTAGGGTTACGCGAGTCAAGGCGGACGTCGTTGCGGTAGCTACGACGGACGCCGAGACGAGCACGTGACACCACTGCCATGCTGTCTAACTTAGGGCTACGCGAGTCGATGCGGACGTCATCGCGGTAGGGACGACGGACGCCGAGACGAGCACGTGACACCACTGCCAGCCAGTCTAACTTAGGGCTACGCGAGTCGAGGCGAACGTCGTCCCGGTAGCGACGACGGACGCCGAGACAAGCACGTGACACCACTGCCACCCTGTCTAACTTAGGGTTACGCGAGTCGAGGCGGACGTCGTCGCGGTAGCGACGTTGGACGCCGAGACGAGCACGTGACACCACTGCCACCCTGTCTTAGGGTTACGCGAGTCGAGGCGGACGTCGTCGCGGTAGCGACGACGGACGCCAAGACGAGCACGTGACACCACTGCCACCCTGTCTAACTTAGGGCTACGCGAGTCGTGGCGGACGTCGTCGCGGTAGCGACGACGGACGCCGTGACGAGCACGTGGCACGACTGCCACCCTGTCTATCTTAGGGTTACGCGAGTCGAGACGGATATCGTCGCGGTAGCGACGACGGATGCCGAGACGAGCACATGACACCGCTGCCACCCTGCCTAACTTAGGGTTAAGCGAGTCGAGGCGGACGTCTTCGCGGTAGCGACGACGGATGCCGAGACGAGCTCGTGGCACCGTTGCCACCCTGTCTTAGGGTCACGCGAGTCGAGGCGAACGTCGTCGCGGTAGCGACGACGGACGCCGAGACGAGCACGTGACACCACCGCCACCCTGTCTATCTTAGCGATAGGCGAGTCGAGGCGGACGTCGTCGTGGTAGCGAAGACACACGCCGAGACGAGCACGTGACACCACTGGCACCCTGTCTATCTTAGGGTTACGCGAGTCGAGGCGGACGTCGTCGCGGTAGCGACGACGGACGTCGAGACGAGCACGTGACACCACTGCCACCTTGGCTAACTTAGGGTTACGCGAGTCGAGGCAGACGTCGTCGCGGTAGCGAAGACGGACGCCCAGACGAGCACGTGACACCACTGCCACCCTGGCTATCTTAGGGTTACGCGAGTCGAGGCGGACGTCGTCGCGGTAGTGATGACGGACGCCGAGAAAGAGCACGTGAGACCACCGCCACCCTGTCTATCTTAGGGTTACGCGAGTCGAGGCGGACGTCGTCGCGGTAGCGACGACGGACGCCGAGACGAGCACGTGATACCACTGCCACCCTGTCTAACTTAGGGTTGCGCGTGTCGAGGCGGACGTCGTCGCGGTAGCGACGACGGACGCCGAGACGAGCACGTGACACCACCGCCACCCTGTCTAACTTAGGGTTACGCGAGTCGAGGCGGACGTCGTCGCGGTAGCGATGACGGACGCCGAGACGAGCACGTGACACCACCGCCACCCTGTCTAACTTAGGGTTACGCGAGTCGAGGCGGACGTCGAGACGAGCACATGACACCACTGCAACCCTGTCTAACTTAGGGCTACGCGAGACGAGCATGTGACACCACCGCCACCCTGTCTATCTTAGGGTTACGCGAGTCGAGACGGATGCCGAGACGAGCAAGTGGCACCACTGCCACCCTGTCTTAGGGACACGCGAGTCGAGGCGGACGTCGTCGCGGTAGCGACGACGGACGCCGAGATGAGCACGTGACACCACTGCCACCCTGTCTATCTTAGCGTTACGCAAGTCGAGGCGAACGTCGTCGCGGTAGCGACGACGGACGCCGAGAAAGAGCACGTGACACCACCGCCACCCTGTCTATCTTAGGGTTACGCGAGTCGAGGCGGACGTCCTCACGGTAGCGACGACGGACGCCGAGACGAGCACGTGACACCACCGCCACCCTGTCTAACTTAGGGTTACGCGAGTCAAGGCGGACGTCGTCGCGGTAGCGACGACGGACGCCGAGACGAGCACGTGACACCACCGCCACCCTGTCTAACTTAGGGTTAATCGAGTCGAAGCGGACGTCGTCGCGGTAGCGACGACGGACGCCGAGACGAGCACGTGACACCACCGCCACCCTGTCTAACTTAGGGTTACGCGAGTCGAGGCGGACGTCGAGAGGAGCACGTGACACCACTGCCACCCTGTCTAACTTAGGGTGACGCGAGTCGAGGCGGACGTCTTCGCGGTAGCGACGTCGGATGCCGAGACGAGCACGTGACACCACTGCCACCCAGTCTCACTTAGGGCTACCCGAGTCGAGGCGGACGTCGTCGCGGTAGCGACGACGGACGCCGAGACGAGCATGTGACACCACTGCCACGCTGTCTTAGGGTTACGCGAGTCGAGGCGGTCGTCGTCGCGGTAGCGACTACGGACGCCGAGACGAGCACGTGACACCACTGCCACCCTGTCTAACTTAGGGCTACGCGAGTCGAGGCGGACGTCGTCGCGGTAGCGACGACGGACGCCGTGACGAGCACGTGAGACCACTGCCACACTGCCTATCTTAGGGTTACGCGAGTCGAGGCGGACGTCGTCGCGGTAGCGACGACGGACGCCGTGACGAGCACGTGGCACGACTTCCACCCTGTCTATCTTAGGGTTACCCGAGTCGAGGGGGACGTCGTCGCGGTAGCGACGACGGACGCCGAGACGAGCACGTGACACCATCGCCACCCTGTCTAACATAGGGTTAAGCGAGTCGAAGCGGACGTCGTCGCGGTAGCGACGACGGACGCCGAGACGAGCACGTGACACCACCGCCACCCTATCTAACTTATTGTTACGCGAGTCGAGGCGGACGTCGAGACGAGCACGTGACACCACTGCCACCCTGTCTAACTTAGGGTGACGCGAGTCGAGGCGGACGTCTTTGCGGTAGCGACGATGGACGCCGAGATGAGCACGTGACACCATTGGCACCCTGTCTTAGGGTTATGTGAGTCGAGGCGGACGTCGTCGCGGTAGCGATGACGGACGCCAAGACGAGCACGTGACACCACTGCCACCCTGTCTTAGGGTTACGCGAGTCGAGGCGGACGTCTTTGCGGTAGCGACGACGGACGCCGAGACGAGCACGTGACACCACTGCCACCCTGTCTAACTTAGGGCTACGTGTGTCGTGGCGGACGTCGTCGCGCTAGCGACGACGGACGCCGTGACGAGCACGTGGCACCACCGCCACCCTGTCTATCTTAGGGTTACGCGAGTCGAGGTGGACGTCGTCGTGGTAGCGACGACGGACGCCGTGACGAGCACGTGGCACCACTGCCACCCTGTCTATCTTAGGGTTACGCGAGTCGAGGCGGACGTCGTCGTGGTAGCGACGCCGGACGCCGAGACGAGCACGTGACACCACTGCCACGCTGTCTAACTTAGGGCTACGCGAGTCGATGCGGACGTCGTCGCGGTAGGGACGACGGACGCCGAGACGAGCACGTGACACCACTGCCAGCCAGTCTAACTTAGGGCTACGCGAGTCGAGGCGAACGTCGTCGCGGTAGCGACGACGGACGTCGAGAAGAGCACGTGACACCACTGCCACCCTGTCTATCTTAGGGTTACGCGACTCGAGGCGGACGTCGTCGCGGTAGCGACGATGGACGCCGAGACGAGCACGTGACACCACTGCCACCCTGTCTAACTTAGGGTTACGCGAGTCGAGGCGGACGTCGTCGCGGTAGCGACGATGGACGCCGAGACGAGCACATGACACCGCTGCCACCCTGTCTAACTTAGGGTTACGCGAGTCGAGGCGGACATCATCGCGGTAGCGACGACGGATGCCGAGACGAGCACATGACACCGCTGCCACCCTGTCTAACTTAGGGTT
The DNA here is from genome assembly GCA_039707655.1 of Elymus sibiricus. Classification (NCBI taxonomy): domain Eukaryota; kingdom Viridiplantae; phylum Streptophyta; class Magnoliopsida; order Poales; family Poaceae; genus Elymus; species Elymus sibiricus. The sequence goes on along the minus strand of CM077676.1, from coordinate 190,077,421 downwards.
ACGCGAGTCGAGGCGGACGTCTTCGCGGTAGCGACGACAGATGCCGAGACGAGCACGTGGCACCGCTGCCACCCTGTCTTAGGATCACGCGAGTCGAGGCGGACGTCGTCGCGGTAGCGACGACGAACGCCGAGATGAGCACGTGACACCACCGCCACCCTGTCTATCTTAGCGTTACGCGAGTCGAGGCGAACGTCGTCGCGGTAGCGACGACGGACGCCGAGACGAGCACGTGACACCACCGCCACCCTGTCTATCTTAGCATTACGCGAGTCGAGGCGGACGTCGTCGTGGTAGCGATGACACACGCCGAGACGAGCACGTGACACCACTGGCACCCTGTCTATCTTAGGGTTACGCGAGTCGAGGCGGACGGCATCGCGGTAGCGACGACGGACGTCGAGACGAGCACGTGACACCACTGCCACCTTGGCTAACTTAGGGTTACGCGAGTCGAGGCAGACGTCGTCGCGGTAGCGAAGACGGATGCCCAGACGAGCACGTGACACCACTGCCACCATGGCTATCTTAGGGTTACGCGAGTCGAGGCGGACGTCGTCGTGGTAGTGATGACGGATGCCGAGAAAGAGCACGTGAGACCACCGCCACCCTGTCTATCTTAGGGTTACGCGAGTCGAGGCGGACGTCGTCGCGGTAGCTACGACGGACGCCGAGACGAGCACGTGAGACCACTACCACCCAGTCTAACTTAGGGTTACGCGTGTCGAGGCGGACGTTGTCGCGGTAGCGACGACGGACGCCGAGACGAGCACGTGACACCACCGCCACCCTGTCTAACTTAGGGTTACGCGAGTCGACGCGGACGTCGTCGCGGTAGCAACGACGGACGCCGAGACGAGCACGTGACACCACCGCCACCCTATCTATCTTAGGGTTACGCGAGTCGAGGCAGACGTCGAGACGAGCACGTGACACCACTGCAACCCTGTCTAACTTAGGGTGACGCGAGTCGAGGCGGACGTCTTCGCGGTAGCGACGACGGATGCCTTGACCAGCACGTGGCACCGCTGCCACCCTGTCTTAGGGTCACGCGAGTCGAGGCGGACGTCGTCGCGGTAGCGACGACGGACGCCGAGACGAGCACGTGACACCACTGCCAGCCAGTCTAACTTAGGGTTACGCGAGTCGAGGCGGTCGTCGTCGCGGTAGCGACGATGGACGCCGAGACGAGCACGTGACACCACTGCCACCCTGTCTTAGGGTTATGCGATTCGAGGAGGACGTCGTCGCGGTAGCGATGACGGACGCCAAGACGAGCACGTGACACCACTGCCACCCTGTCTAACTTAGGGCTACGCGAGTCGAGACGGACATCGTCGCGGTAGCGACGACGGATGCCGAGACGAGCACATGACACCGCTGCCACCCTGTCTAACTTAGGGTTACGCGAGTCGAGGCGGACATCGTCGTGGTAGCGACGACGGATGCCGAGACGAGCACATGACACCGCTGCCACCCTGTCTAACTTTGGGTTACGCGAGTCGAGGCGGACGTCTTCGCGGTAGCGATGACAGATGTCGAGGCGAGCACGTGGCACCGCTGCCACCCTGTCTTAGGGTCACGCGAGTCGAGGCAGACGTCGTCGCGGTAGCGACGACGAACGCCGAGATGAGCACGTGACACCACCGCCACCCTGTCTATTTTAGCGTTACGCGAGTCGAGGCGGACGTCGTCGTGGTAGCGAGGAAATACGCCGAGACGAGCACGTTACACCACTGGCACCCTGTCTATCTTAGGGTTACGCGAGTCGAGGCGGACGTCGTCGTGGTAGCGACGACGGACGTCGAGGCGAGCACGTGACACCACTGCCACCTTGGCTAACTTAGGGTTACGCGAGTCGAGGCAGACGTCATCGCCGTAGCGAAGACGGACGCCCAGACGAGCACGTGACACCACTGCCACCCTGGCTATCTTAGGGTTACGCGAGTCGAGGCGGACGTCGTCGCGGTAGTGATGACGGACGCCGAGAAAGAGCACGTGAGACCACCGCCACCCTGTCTATCTTAGGGTTACGCGAGTCGAGGCGGACGTCGTCGCGGTATCGACGACGGATGCCGAGACGAGCACGTGACACCACTGCCACCCTGTCTAACTTAGGGTTACGTGAGTCGAGGCGGACGTCGTCTCGGTAGCGACGATGGACGCCGAGACGAGCACGTGACACCACTGCCACCCTGTCTTAGGGTTATGCGAGTCGAGGCGGACGTCGTCGCGGTAGCGACGACGGACGCCAAGACGAGCACGTGACACCACTGCCACCCTGTCTAACTTAGGGCTACGCGAGTCGAGACGGACATCGTCGCGGTAGCGACGACGGATGCCGAAACGAGCACATGACACCGCTGCCACCCTGTCTATCTTAGGGTTACGCGAGTCGAGGCGGACATCGTCGCGGTAGCGACGACGGATGCCGAGACGAGCACATGACACCGCTGCCACCCTGTCTAACTTAGGGTTACGCGAGTCGAGGCGGACGTCTTCGCGGTAGCGACGACAGATGCCGAGACGAGCACGTGGCACCGCTGCCACCCTGTCTTAGGGTCACGCGAGTCGAGGCGGACGTCGTCGCGGTAGCGACGACGAACGCCGAGATGAGCACGTGACACCACCGCCACCCTGTCTATCTTAGCGTTACGCGAGTCGAGGCGGACGTCGTCGTGGTAGCGACGACACACGCCGAGACGAGCACGTGACACCACTGGCACCCTGTCTATCTTAGGGTTACGCGAGTCGAGGCGGACGTCGTCGCGGTAGCGATGACGGACGTCGAGACGAGCACGTGACACCACTGCCACCTTGGCTAACTTGGGGTTACGCGAGTCGAGGCAGACGTCGTCGCGGTAGCGAAGACGGACGCCCAGACGAGCACGTGACACCACTGCCACCCTGGCTATCTTAGGGTTACGCGAGTCGAGGCGGACGTCGTCGCGGTTGTGATGACGGACGCCGAGAAAGAGCACGTGAGACCACCGCCACCCTGTCTATCTTAGGGTTACGCGAGTCGAGGCGGACGTGGTCGCGGTAGCGACGACGGACGCCGAGACGAGCACGTGAGACCACCGCCACCCTGTCTAACTTAGGGTTACGCGTGTCGAGGCGGACGTCGTCGCGGTAGCGACGACGGACGCCGAGACGAGCACATGACACCACCGCCACCCTGTCTAACTTAGGGTTACGCGAGTCGACGCGGACGTCGTCGCGGTAGCGACGACGGACGCCGAGACGAGCACGTGACACCACCACCACCCTATCTATCTTAGGGTTACGCGAGTCGAGACGGACGTCGAGACGAGCACGTGACACCACTGCAACCCTGTCTAACTTAGGGTGACGTGAGTCAAGGCGGACGTCTTCGCGGTAGCGACGACGGATGCCGAGACCAGCACGTGGCACCGCTGCCACCCTGTCTTAGGGTCACGCGAGTCGAGGCGGACGTTGTCGCGGTAGCGACGACGGACGCCGAGATGAGCACGGGACACCACCGCCACCCTGTCTATCTTAGCGTTACGCAAGTCGAGGCGAACGTCGTCGCGGTAGCGTCGACGGACGCCGAGAAAGAGCACATGACAACACTGCCACCCTGTCTATCTTAGGGTTACGCGAGTCGAGGCGGACGTCCTCACGGTAGCGACGACGGACGCCGAGACGAACACGTGACACCATCGCCACCCTGTCTAACTTAGGGTTACGCGAGTCGAGGCGGACGTCGTCGCGGTAGCGACGACCGACGCCGAGACGAGCACGTGACACCACCGCCACCCTGTCCAACTTAGGGTTACGCGAGTCGAGGCGGACGTCGAGACGAGCACGTGACACCACGGCCACCCTGTCTAACTTAGGGTTACGCGAGTCGAGGCGGACGTCTTCGCGGTAGCGACGACGGACGCCGAGACGAGCACGTGGCACCGCTGCCACCCTGTCTTAGGGTCACCCGAGTCGAGGAGGACGTCGTCGCGGTAGCGACGACGGACGCCGAGATGAGCACGTGACACCACCGCCACCCAGTCTATCTTAGGGTTACGCGAGTCGAGGCGGACGTCGTCGCGGTAGCGACGACGCACGCCGAGACGAGCACGTGACACCACCGCCACCCTGTCTAACTTAGGGTTAAGCGAGTCGAGGTGGACGTCGTCGCGGTAGCGACGACGGATGCCGAGATGAGCACGTGACAATACTGCCACCCTGTCTATCTTAGGGTTACGCGAGTCGAGGCGGACGTCGTCACGGTAGCGTCGACGGACGCCGAGACGAGCACGTGACACCACCGCCACCCTGTCTATCTTAGGGTTACGCGAGTCGAGGCGGACGTTGTCGCGGTAGCGACGACGGACACCGAGACGAGCACGTGACACCACCGCGACCTTGTCTAACTTAGGGTTACGCGTGTCGAGGCGGACGTCGTCGGGGTAGCGACGACGGACGCCGAGACGAGCACGTGACACCACCGCCACCCTGTCTAACCTAGGGTTACGCGAGTCAAGGCAGACGTCTTCGCGGTAGCGACGACGGCTGCCGAGACGAGCACGTGGCACCGTTGCCACCCTGTCTTAGGGTCACGCGAGTCGAGGCGGACGTCGTCGTGGTAGCGATGACGGACGCCGAGACGAGCACGTGACACCACCGCCACCCTGTCTGTCCTAGCGTTACGCGAGTCGAGGCGAACGTTGTCGCGGTAGCGACGAAGGACGCCGAGACGAGCACGTGACACCACCGCCACCCTGTCTATCTTAGCGTTACACGAGTCGAGGCGGACGTCGTCGCGGTAGAGACGACGGACGCCGAGACGAGCACGTGACAACACCGCCACCCTGTCTATCTTAGGGTTACGCATGTCGAGGCGGACGTCATCGCGGTAGCAACGACGGACGCCGAGAGGAGCACGTGACACCACCGCCACCCTGGCTATCTTAGGGTTACGCGAGTCGAGGCGGACGTCATCGCGGTAGCGACGACGGACGCCGAGACGAGCACGTGACACCACCGCCACCCTGTCTAACTTAGGGTTACGCGTGTCAAGGCGGACGTCGTCGCGGTAGCGACGACGGACGCCGAGACGAGCACGTGACACCACCGCCACCCTGTCTAACTAGGGTTACGCGAGTCGAGGCGGACATCGTCGCGGTAGCGACGACGGACGCCGAGACGAGCACGTGACACCACCGCCACCCTGTTTAACTTAGGGTTAAGCGGGTCGAGGAGGACGTCGTCGCGGTAGCGACGACTGACGCCGAGACGAGCACGTGACACCACCGCCACCCTGTCTAACTTAGGGTTACGCGAGTCGAGGCGGACGTCGAGACGAGCACGTGACACCACTGCCACCCTGTCTAACTTAGGGTTACGCGAGTCGAGGCGGACGTCTTCGCGGTAGCGACGACGGACGCCGAGACGAGCACGTGGCACCGCTGCCACCCTGTCTTAGGGTCACCCGAGTCGAGGAGGACGTCGTCGCGGTAGCGACGACGGACGCCGAGATGAGCACGTGACACCACCGCCACCCAGTCTATCTTAGGGTTACGCGAGTCGAGGCGGACGTCGTCGCGGTAGCGATGACGCACGCCGAGACGAGCACGTGACACCTCCGCCACCCTGTCTAACTTTGGGTTAAGCGAGTCGAGGTGGACGTCGTCGCGGTAGCGACGACGGACGCCGAGACGAGCACGTGACAACACCGCCACCCTGTCTATCTTAGGGTTACGCGAGTCGAGGCGGACGTCGTCGCGGTAGCGTCGACGGACGCCGAGACGAGCACGTGACACCACCGCCACCCTGTCTATCTTAGGGTTACACGAGTCGAGGCGGACGTCGTCGCGGTAGCGACGACGGACACCGAGACGAGCACGTGACACCACCGCCACCCTGTCTAACTTAGGGTTAAGCGAGTCGAGGTGGACGTCGTCGCGGTAGCGACGATGGACGCCGAGACGAGCACGTGACAACACCGCCACCCTTTCTATCTTAGGGTTACGCGAGTCGAGGCGGACGTCGTCGCGGTAGCGACGACGGACACCGAGACGAGCACGTGACACCACCGCCACCCTGTCTAACTTAGGGTTACGCGTGTTGAGGCGGACGTCGTCGCGGTAGCGACGACGGACGCCGAGACGAGCACGTGACGCCACCGCCACCCTGTCTAACCTAGGGTTACGCGAGTCGAGGCGGACGTCTACGCGGTAGCGACGACGGATGCCGAGACGAACAGGTGGCACCGTTGCCACCCTGTCTTAGGGTCACGCGAGTCGAGGCGGACGTCGTCGTGGTAGCGACGACGGACGCCGAGACGAGCACGTGACACCACCGCCACCCTGTCTATCTTAGCGTTACGCGAGTCGAGGCGAACGTTGTCGCGGTAGCGACGACGGACACCGAGACGAGCACGTGACACCACCGCCACCCTGTCTATCTTAGCGTTACACGAGTCGAGGCGTTCGTCGTCGCGGTAGCGACGACGGACGCCGAGACGAGCACGTAACACCACCGCGACCCTGTCTAACTTAGGGTTAAGCGAGTCGAGGTGGACGTCGTCGCGGTAGCGACGACGGACGCCGAGACGAGCACGTGACAACACCACCACCCTGTCTATCTTAGGGTTACGCGTGTCGAGGCGGACGTCGTCGCGGTAGCGATGACGGACGCCGAGACGAGCACGTGACACCACGGCCACCCTGGCTATCTTAGGGTTACGCGAGTCGAGGCGGACGTCATCGCGGTAGCGACGACGGACGCCGAGAGGAGCACGTGACACCACCGCCACCCTGGCTATCTTAGGGTTACGCGAGTCGAGGCGGACGTCATCGCGGTAGCGACAATGGACGCCGAGACGAGCACGTGACACCACCGCCACCCTGTCTAACTTAGGGTTACGCGTGTCAAGGCGGACATCGTCGCGGTAGCGACGACGGACGCCGAGACGAGCACGTGACACCACCGCCACCCTGTCTAACTTAGGGTTATGCGAGTCGAGGCGGACATCGTCGCGGTAGCGACGACGGACGCCGAGACGAGCACGTGACACCACCGCCACCCTGTCTAACTTAGGGTTAAGCGAGTCGAGGCGGACGTCGTCGCGGTAGCGACGACTGACGCCGAGACGAGCACGTGACACCACCGCCACCCTGTCTAACTTAGGGTTACGCGAGTCGAGGCGGACGTCGAGACGAACGCGTGACACCACTGCCACCCTGTCTAACTTAGGGTTACGCGAGTCGAGGCGGACGTCTTCGCGGTTGCGACGACGGACGCCGAGACGAGCACGTGGCACCGCTGCCACCCTGTCTTAGGGTCACCCGAGTCGAGGAGGACGTCGTCACGGTAGCGACGACGCACGCCGAGACGAGCACGTGACACCACCGCCACCCTGTCTAACTTAGGGTTAAGCGAGTCGAAGCGGACGTCGTCGCGGTAGCGACGACGGACGCCGAGACGAGCACGTGACAACACCGCCACCCTGTCTATCTTAGGGTTACGCGAGTCGAGGCGGACGTCGTCACGGTAGCGTCGACGGACGCCGAGACGAGCACGTGACACCACCGCCACCCTGTCTATCTTAGGGTTACGCGAGTCGAGGCGGATGTCATCGCGGTAGCGACGACGGACACCGAGACGAGCACGTGACACCACCGCCACCCTGTATAACTTAGGGTTACGCGTGTCGAGGCGGACGTCGTCGCGGTACCGACGACGGACGCCGAGATGAGCACGTGACACCACCGCCACCCTGTCTAACCTAGGGTTACACGAGTCGAGGCGGACGTCTTCGCGGTAGCGACGACGGATGCCGAGACGAGCACGTGGCACCGTTGGCACCCTGTCTTAGGGTCACGCGAGTCAAGGCGGACGTCGTCGCGGTAGCGACGACGGACGCCGAGACGAGCACGTGACACCACCGCCACCCTGTCTGTCTTAGCGTTACGCGAGTCGAGGCGAACGTCGTCGCGGTAGCGACGAAGGACGCCGAGACGAGCACGTGACACCACCGCCACCCTGTCTATCTTAGCATTACATGAGTCGAGGCGGACGTCGTCGCGGTAGCGACGACGGACGCCGAGACGAGCACGTGACACCACCGCGACCCTGTCTAACTTAGGGTTAAGCGAGTCGAGGTGGACGTCATCGCGGTAGCGACGACGGACGCCGAGACGAGCACGTGACAACAGCGCCACCCTGTCTATCTTAGGGTTACGCGTGTCGAGGCGGACGTCGTCGCGGTAGCGACGACGGACGCCGTGAGGAGCACGTGACACCACCGCCACCCTGGCTATCTTAGGGTTACGCGAGTCGAGGCGGATGTCATCGCGGTAGCGACGACGGATGCCGAGACGAGCACGTGACACCACCGCCACCTTGTCTTACTTAGGGTTACGCGTGTCAAGGCGGACGTCATCACGGTAGCGACGATGGACGCCGAGACGAGCACGTGACACCACCGCCACCCTGTCTAACTTAGGGTTACGCGAGTCGAGGCGGACGTCGTCGCGGTAGCGACGACGGACGACGAGACGAGCACGTGACACCACCGCCACCCTGTCTAACTTAGGGTTAAGCGAGTCGAGGCGGACGTCGTCGCGGTAGCGACGACTGACGCCGAGACGAGCACGTGACACCACCGCCACCCTGTCTAACTTAGGGTTACGCGAGTCGAGGCAGACGTCGTCGCGGTAGCGACGAAGGACGCCGAGACGAGCACGTGGCACCACCGCCACCCTGTCTAACTTAGGGTTACGCGTGTCGAGGCGGACGTCGTCGCGGTAGCGACGACGGACGCCGAGACGAGCACGTGACACAACGGCCACCCTGGCTATCTTAGGGTTACGCGAGTCGAGGCGGACGTCATCGCGGTAGCGACGACGGACGCCGAGAGGAGCACGTGACACCACCGCCACCCTGGCTATCTTAGGGTTACGCTAGTCGAGGCGGACGTCATCGCGGTAGCGACGACGGACGCCGAGACGAGCACGTGACACCACCGCCACCCTGTCTAACTTAGGGTTACGCGTGTGAAGGCGGACGTCGTCGCGGTAGCGACGACGGACGCCGAGACGAGCACGTCACACCACCGCCACCCTGTCTAACTTAGGGTTACGCGAGTCGAGGCGGACATCGTCGCGGTAGCGACGACGGACGCCGAGACGACCACGTGACACCACCGCCACCCTGTCTAACTTAGGGTTAAGCGAGTCGAGGCGGACGTCGTCGCGGTAGCGACGATTGACGCCGAGACGAGCACGTAACACCACCGCCACCCTGTCTAACTTAGGGTTACGCGAGTCGAGGCGGTCGTCGAGACGAGCACATGACACCACTGCCACCCTGTCTAACTTAGGGTTACGCGAGTCGATGCGGACGTCTTCGCGGTAGCGACGACGGACGCCGAGACGAGCACGTGGCACCGCTGCCACCCTATCTTAGGGTCACCCGAGTCGAGGAGGACGTCGTCGCGGTAGCGACGACGGACGCCGAGATGAGCACGTGACACCACCGCCACCCTGTCTAACTTAGGGTTAAGCGAGTCGAGGCGGACGTCGTCGCAGTAGCGACGACGGACGCGGAGACGAGCACGTGACAACACCGCCACCCTGTCTATCTTAGGGTTACGCGAGTCGAGGCGGACGTCGTCGCGGTAACGACAACGGACGCCGTGACGAGCACGTGGCACCACTGCCACCCTGTCTATCTTAGGGTTACGCGAGTCGAGACGGACGTTGTCGTGGTAGCGACGACGGATGCCGAGACGAGCACATGACACCGCAGCCACCCTGTCTAACTTAGGGTTACGCGAGTGGAGGCGGACGTCTTCGCGGTAGCGACGACGGATGCCGAGACGAGCACGTGGCACCGCTGCCACCCTGTCTTAGGGTCACGCGAGTCGAGGCGGTCGTCGTCGCGGTAGCGACGACGGACGCCGAGATGAGCACGTGACACCACCGCCACACTGTCTATATTAGAGTTACGCGAGTCGAGGCGAACGCCGTCGCGGTAGCGACGACGGACGCCGAGACGAGCACGTGACACCACTGCCACCCTGTCTATCTTAGCGTTACGCGAGTCGAGGCGGACGTCGTCGCGGTAGCGACGACGGACGGCGAGACGAGCACGTGACACCACCACCATCCTGTGTAACTTAGGGTCAAGCGAGTCGAGGCGGACGTCGTCGCGGTAGCGACGACGGACGCCGAGACGAGCACGTGACACCACTGGCACCCTGTCTATCTTAGGGTTACGCGAGTCGAGGCAGACGTCGTCGCGGTAGCGACGATGGACGTCGAGACGAGCACGTGACACCACTGCCACCCTGGCTAACTTAGGGTTACGCGAGTCGATGCAGACGTCGTCGCGGTAGCGATGACGGACGCCCAGACGAGCACGTGACACCACTGCCACCCGGGCTATCTGAGGGTTACGCGATTCGAGGCGGACGTTGTCGCGGTAGCGACGACGGACGCCGAGAAAGAGCACGTGACACCACCGCCACCCTGTCTATCTTAGGGTTACGCGAGTCGAGGCGGACGTCGTCGTGGTAGCGACGACGGACGCCGTGACGAGCACGTGACACCACCGCCACCCTGTCTAAGTTAGGGTTACGCGTGTCGAGGCAGACGTCGTCGCGGTAGCGACGACGGACACCGAGACGAGCACGTGACACCACCGCCACCCTGTCTAACTTAGGGTTACGCGAGTTGAGGCGGACGTCATCGCGGTAGCGACGACGGACGCCGAGACGAGCATGTGACACCACCGCCACACTGTCTAACTTAGGGTTAGGCGAGTCGAGGCGGACGTCATCGCGGTAGCGACGACGGACGCCGAGACGAGCACGTGACACCACTGGCACCCTGTCTATCTTAGGGTTACGCGAGTCGAGGCAGACGTCGTCGCGGTAGCGACGATGGACGTCGAGACGAGCACGTGACACCACTGCCACCCTGGCTAACTTAGGGTTACGCGAGTCGATGCAGACGTCGTCGCGGTAGCGACGACGGACGCCCAGACGAGCACGTGACACCACTGCCACCCGGGCTATCTGAGGGTTACACGATTCGAGGCGGACGTTGTCGCGGTAGCGACGACGGACGCCGAGAAAGAGCACGTGACACCACCGCCACCATGTCTATCTTAGGGTTACGCGAGTCGAGGCGGACGTCGTCGTGGTAGCGACGACGGACGCCGTGACGAGCACGTGACACCACCGCCACCCTGTCTAAGTTAGGGTTACGCGTGTCGAGGCAGACGTCGTCGCGGTAGCGACGACGGACACCGAGACGAGCACGTGACACCACCGCCACCCTGTCTAACTTAGGGTTACGCGAGTCGAGGCGGACGTCATCGCGGTAGCGACGACGGATGCCGAGACGAGCATGTGACACCACCGCCACACTGTCTAACTTAGGGTTAAGCGAGTCGAGGCGGACGTCATCGCGGTAGCGACGACGGACGCCGAGACGAGCACGTGACACCACCGCCACCCTGTCTAACTTAGGGTGACGCGAGTCGAGGCGGACGTCTTCGCGGTAGCGACGACGGATGCCGAGACGAGCACGTGGCACCGCTGCCACCCTGTCTTAGGGTCACGCGAGTCGAGGCGGACGTCGTCGCGGTAGCGACGACGGACGCCGAGATGAGCACGTGACACCATCGCCACCCTGTCTATCTTAGCGTTACACAAGTCGAGGCGAACGTCGTCGCGGTAGCGACGACGGACGCCGAGACGAGCACGTGACAACACCGCCACCCTGTCTATCTTAGGGTTATGCGAGTCGAGGCGGACGTCGTCGCGGTAGCGACGACGGACGCCGTGACGAGCACGTGGCACCACTGCCACCCTGTCTATCTTAGGGTTACGCGAGTCGAGACGGACATTGTCACGGTAGCGTCGACGGACGCCGAGACGAGCACGTGACACCACCGCCACCCTGTCTATCTTAGGGTTACGCGAGTCGAGGCGGATGTCATCGCGGTAGCGACGACGGACACCGAGACGAGCACGTGACACCACCGCCACCCTGTCTAACTTAGGGTTACGCGTGTCGAGGCGGACGTCGTCGCGGTAGCGACGACGGACGCCGAGACGAGCACGTGACACCACCGCCACCCTGTCTAACCTAGGGTTACGCGAGTCGAGGCGGACGTCTTCGCGGTAGCGACGACGGATGCCGAGACGAGCACGTGGCACCGTTGCCACCCTGTCTTAGGGTCACGCGAGTCAAGGCGGACGTCGTCGCGGTAGCGACGACGGACGCCGAGACGAGCACGTGACACCACCGCCACCCTGTCGGTCTTAGCGTTACGCGAGTCGAGGCGAACGTCGTCGCGGTAGCGACGAAGGACGCCGAGACGAGCACGTGACACCACCGCCACCCTGTCTATCTTAGCATTACATGAGTCGAGGCGGACGTCGTCGCGGTAGCGACGACGGACGCCGAGACGAGCACGTGAGACCACCGCGACCCTGTCTAACTTAGGGTTAAGCGAGTCGAGGTGGACGTCGTCGCGGTAGCGACGACGGACGCCGAGACGAGCACGTGACAACACCGCCACCCTGTCTATCTTAGGGTTACGCGTGTCGAGGCGGACGTCGTCGCGGTAGCGACGACGGACGCCGTGAGGAGCACGTGACACCACCGCCACCCTGGCTATCTTAGGGTTACGCGAGTCGAGGCGGACGTCATCGCGGTAGCGACGACGGACGCCGAGACGAGCACGTGACACCACCGCCACCTTGTCTTACTTAGGGTTACGCGTGTCAAGGCGGACGTCATCGCGGTAGCGACGATGGACGCCGAGACGAGCACGTGACACCACCGCCACCCTGTCTGACTTAGGGTTACGCGAGTCGAGGCGGACATCGTCGCGGTAGCGATGACAGACGCCGAGACGAGCACGTGACACCACCGCCACCCTGTCTAACTTAGGGTTAAGCGAGTCGAGGCGGACGTCGTCGCGGTAGCGACGACTGACGCCGAGACGAGCACGTGACACCACCGCCACCCTGTCTAACTTAGGGTTACGCGAGTCGAGGCAGACGTCGTCGCGGTAGCGACGAAGGACGCCGAGACGAGCACGTGGCACCACCGCCACCCTGTCTAACTTAGGGTTACGCGTGTCGAGGCGGACGTCGTGGCGGTAGCGACGACGGACGCCGAGACGAGCACGTGACACAACGGCCACCCTAGCTATCTTAGGGTTACGCGAGTCGAGGCGGACGTCGTCGCGGTAGCGACGACGGACGCCGAGAGGAGCACGTGACACCACCGCCACCCTGGCTATCTTAGGGTTACGCGAGTCGAGGCGGACGTCATCGCGGTAGCGACGACGGACGCCGAGACGAGCACGTGACACCACCGCCACCCTGTCTAACTTAGGGTTACGCGTGTCAAGGCGGACGTCGTCGCGGTAGCGACGACGGACGCCGAGACGAGCACGTGACACCACCGCCACCCTGTCTAACTTAGGGTTAAGCGAGTCGAGGCGGCCGTCGTCGCAGTAGCGACGACCGACGCGGAGACGAGCACGTGACAACACCGCCACCCTGTCTATCTTAGGGTTACGCGAGTCGAGGCGGACGTCGTCGCGGTAACGACAACGGACGCCGTGACGAGCACGTGGCACCACTGCCACCCTGTCTATCTTAGGGTTACGCGAGTCGAGACGGACGTTGTCGTGGTAGCGACGACGGATGCCGAGACGAGCACATGACACCGCAGCCACCCTGTCTAACTTAGGGTTACGCGAGTGGAGGCGGACGTCTTCGCGGTAGCGACGACGGATGCCGAGACGAGCACGTGGCACCGCTGCCACCCTGTCTTAGGGTCACGCGAGTCGAGGCGGTCGTCGTCGCGGTAGCGACGACGGACGCCGAGATGAGCACGTGACACCACCGCCACACTGTCTATCTTAGAGTTACGCGAGTCGAGGCGAACGCCGTCGCGGTAGCGACGACGGACGCCGAGACGAGCACGTGACACCACCGCCACCCTGTCTAACTTAGGGTTACGCGAGTCGAGGCGGACGTCGTCGCGGTAGCGACGACGGACGCCGAGACGACCACGTGACACCACCGCCACCCTGTCTAACTTAGGGTTAAGCGAGTCGAGGCGGACGTCGTCGCGGTAGCGACGATTGACGCCGAGACGAGCACGTAACACCACCGCCACCCTGTCTAACTTAGGGTTACGCGAGTCGAGGCGGACGTCGAGACGAACGCGTGACACCACTGCCACCCTGTCTAACTTAGGGTTACGCGAGTCGAGGCGGACGTCTTCGCGGTTGCGACGACGGACGCCGAGACGAGCACGTGGCACCGCTGCCACCCTGTCTTAGGGTCACCCGAGTCGAGGAGGACGTCGTCACGGTAGCGACGACGCACGCCGAGACGAGCACGTGACACCACCGCCACCCTGTCTAACTTAGGGTTAAGCGAGTCGAGGTGGACGTCGTCGCGGTAGCGACGACGGACGCCGAGACGAGCACGTGGCACCGCTGCCACCCTGTCTTAGGGTCACGCGAGTCGAGGCGGTCGTCGTCGCGGTAGCGACGACGGACGCCGAGATGAGCACGTGACACCACCGCCACACTGTCTATCTTAGAGTTACGCGAGTCGAGGCGAACGCCGTCGCGGTAGCGACGACGGACGCCGAGACGAGCACGTGACACCACCGCCACCCTGTCTAACTTAGGGTTACGCGAGTCGAGGCGGACGTCGTCGCGGTAGCGACGACGGACGCCGAGACGACCACGTGACACCACCGCCACCCTGTCTAACTTAGGGTTAAGCGAGTCGAGGCGGACGTCGTCGCGGTAGCGACGATTGACGCCGAGACGAGCACGTAACACCACCGCCACCCTGTCTAACTTAGGGTTACGCGAGTCGAGGCGGACGTCGAGACGAACGCGTGACACCACTGCCACCCTGTCTAACTTAGGGTTACGCGAGTCGAGGCGGACGTCTTCGCGGTTGCGACGACGGACGCCGAGACGAGCACGTGGCACCGCTGCCACCCTGTCTTAGGGTCACCCGAGTCGAGGAGGACGTCGTCACGGTAGCGACGACGCACGCCGAGACGAGCACGTGACACCACCGCCACCCTGTCTAACTTAGGGTTAAGCGAGTCGAGGTGGACGTCGTCGCGGTAGCGACGACGGACGCCGAGACGAGCACGTGACAACACCGCCACCCTGTCTATCTTAGGGTTACGCGAGTCGAGGCGGACGTCGTCACGGTAGCGTCGACGGACGCCGAGACGAGCACGTGACACCACCGCCACCCTGTCTATCTTAGGGTTACGCGAGTCGAGGCGGATGTCATCGCGGTAGCGACGACGGACACCGAGACGAGCACGTGACACCACCGCCACCCTGTATAACTTAGGGTTACGCGTGTCGAGGCGGACGTCGTCGCGGTAGCGACGACGGACGCCGAGATGAGCACGTGACACCACCGCCACCCTGTCTAACCTAGGGTTACACGAGTCGAGGCGGACGTCTTCGCGGTAGCGACGACGGATGCCGAGACGAGCACGTGGCACCGTTGGCACCCTGTCTTAGGGTCACGCGAGTCAAGGCGGACGTCGTCGCGGTAGCGACGACGGACGCCGAGACGAGCACGTGACACCACCGCCACCCTGTCTGTCTTAGCGTTACGCGAGTCGAGGCGAACGTCGTCGCGGTAGCGACGAAGGACGCCGAGACGAGCACGTGACACCACCGCCACCCTGTCTATCTTAGCATTACATGAGTCGAGGCGGACGTCGTCGCGGTAGCGACGACGGACGCCGAGACGAGCACGTGACACCACCGCGACCCTGTCTAACTTAGGGTTAAGCGAGTCGAGGTGGACGTCGTCGCGGTAGCGACGACGGACGCCGAGACGAGCACGTGACAACACCGCCACCCTGTCTATCTTAGGGTTACGCGTGTCGAGGCGGACGTCGTCGCGGTAGCGACGACGGACGCCGTGAGGAGCACGTGACACCACCGCCACCCTGGCTATCTTAGGGTTACGCGAGTCGAGGCGGATGTCATCGCGGTAGCGACGACGGATGCCGAGACGAGCACGTGACACCACCGCCACCTTGTCTTACTTAGGGTTACGCGTGTCAAGGCGGACGTCATCGCGGTAGCGACGATGGACGCCGAGACGAGCACGTGACACCACCGCCACCCTGTCTAACTTAGGGTTACGCGAGTCGAGGCGGACGTCGTCGCGGTAGCGACGACGGACGACGAGACGAGCACGTGACACCACCGCCACCCTTTCTGTCTTAGCGTTACGCGAGTCGAGGCGAACGTCGTCGCGGTAGCGACGACTGACGCCGAGACGAGCACGTGACACCACCGCCACCGTGTCTAACTTAGGGTTACATGAGTCGAGGCGGACGTCGTCGCGGTAGCGACGAAGGACGCCGAGACGAGCACGTGACACCACCGCGACCCTGTCTAACTTAGGGTTACGCGTGTCGAGGTGGACGTCGTCGCGGTAGCGACGACGGACGCCGAGACGAGCACGTGACACAACGGCCACCCTGGCTATCTTAGGGTTACGCGAGTCGAGGCGGACGTCGTCGCGGTAGCGACGACGGACGCCGTGAGGAGCACGTGACACCACCGCCACCCTGGCTATCTTAGGGTTACGCGAGTCGAGGCGGATGTCATCGCGGTAGCGACGACGGATGCCGAGACGAGCACGTGACACCACCGCCACCTTGTCTTACTTAGGGTTACGCGTGTCAAGGCGGACGTCATCGCGGTAGCGACGATGGACGCCGAGACGAGCACGTGACACCACCGCCACCCTGTCTAACTTAGGGTTACGCGAGTCGAGGCGGACGTCGTCGCGGTAGCGACGACGGACGACGAGACGAGCACGTGACACCACCGCCACCCTGTCTAACTTAGGGTTAAGCGAGTCGAGGCGGACGTCGTCGCGGTAGCGACGACTGACGCCGAGACGAGCACGTGACACCACCGCCACCCTGTCTAACTTAGGGTTACGCGAGTCGAGGTAGACGTCGTCGCGGTAGCGACGAAGGACGCCGAGACGAGCACGTGGCACCACCGCCACCCTGTCTAACTTAGGGTTACGCGTGTCGAGGCGGACGTCGTCGCGGTAGCGACGACGGACGCCGAGACGAGCACGTGACACAACGGCCACCCTGGCTATCTTAGGGTTACGCGAGTCGAGGCGGACGTCATCGCGGTAGCGACGACGGACGCCGAGAGGAGCACGTGACACCACCGCCACCCTGGCTATCTTAGGGTTACGCTAGTCGAGGCGGACGTCATCGCGGTAGCGACGACGGACGCCGAGACGAGCACGTGACACCACCGCCACCCTGTCTAACTTAGGGTTACGCGTGTGAAGGCGGACGTCGTCGCGGTAGCGACGACGGACGCCGAGACGAGCACGTCACACCACCGCCACCCTGTCTAACTTAGGGTTACGCGAGTCGAGGCGGACATCGTCGCGGTAGCGACGACGGACGCCGAGACGACCACGTGACACCACCGCCACCCTGTCTAACTTAGGGTTAAGCGAGTCGAGGCGGACGTCGTCGCGGTAGCGACGATTGACGCCGAGACGAGCACGTAACACCACCGCCACCCTGTCTAACTTAGGGTTACGCGAGTCGAGACGGTCGTCGAGACGAGCACATGACACCACTGCCACCCTGTCTAACTTAGGGTTACGCGAGTCGATGCGGACGTCTTCGCGGTAGCGACGACGGACGCCGAGACGAGCACGTGGCACCGCTGCCACCCTATCTTAGGGTCACCCGAGTCGAGGAGGACGTCGTCGCGGTAGCGACGACGGACGCCGAGATGAGCACGTGACACCACCGCCACCCTGTCTAACTTAGGGTTAAGCGAGTCGAGGCGGACGTCGTCGCAGTAGCGACGACGGACGCGGAGACGAGCACGTGACAACACCGCCACCCTGTCTATCTTAGGGTTACGCGAGTCGAGGCGGACGTCGTCGCGGTAACGACAACGGACGCCGTGACGAGCACGTGGCACCACTGCCACCCTGTCTTAGGGTCACGCGAGTCGAGGCGGTCGTCGTCGCGGTAGCGACGACGGACGCCGAGATGAGCACGTGACACCACCGCCACACTGTCTATATTAGAGTTACGCGAGTCGAGGCGAACGCCGTCGCGGTAGCGACGACGGACGCCGAGACGAGCACGTGACACCACTGCCACCCTGTCTATCTTAGCGTTACGCGAGTCGAGGCGGACGTCGTCGCGGTAGCGACGACGGACGGCGAGACGAGCACGTGACACCACCACCATCCTGTGTAACTTAGGGTTAAGCGAGTCGAGGCGGACGTCGTCGCGGTAGCGACGACGGACGCCGAGACGAGCACGTGACACCACTGGCACCCTGTCTATCTTAGGGTTACGCGAGTCGAGTCAGACGTCGTCGCGGTAGCGACGATGGACGTCGAGACGAGCACGTGACACCACTGCCACCCTGGCTAACTTAGGGTTACGCGAGTCGATGCAGACGTCGTCGCGGTAGCGATGACGGACGCCCAGACGAGCACGTGACACCACGGCCACCCGGGCTATCTGAGGGTTACGCGATTCGAGGCGGACGTTGTCGCGGTAGCGACGACGGACGCCGAGAAAGAGCACGTGACACCACCGCCACCCTGTCTATCTTAGGGTTACGCGAGTCGAGGCGGACGTCGTCGTGGTAGCGACGACGGACGCCGTGACGAGCACGTGACACCACCGCCACCCTGTCTAAGTTAGGGTTACGCGTGTCGAGGCATACGTCGTCGCGGTAGCGACGACGGACACCGAGACGAGCACGTGACACCACCGCCACCCTGTCTAACTTAGGGTTACGCGAGTTGAGGCGGACGTCATCGCGGTAGCGACGACGGACGCCGAGACGAGCATGTGACACCACCGCCACACTGTCTAACTTAGGGTTAGGCGATTCGAGGCGGACGTCATCGCGGTAGCGACGACGGACGCCGAGACGAGCACGTGACACCACTGGCACCCTGTCTATCTTAGGGTTACGCAGAGTCGAGGCAGACGTCGTCGCGGTAGCGACGATGGACGTCGAGACGAGCACGTGACACCACTGCCACCCTGGCTAACTTAGGGTTACGCGAGTCGATGCAGACGTCGTCGCGGTAGCGACGACGGACGCCCAGACGAGCACGTGACACCACTGCCACCCGGGC
This sequence comes from Elymus sibiricus, assembly GCA_039707655.1. NCBI lineage: Eukaryota > Viridiplantae > Streptophyta > Magnoliopsida > Poales > Poaceae > Elymus > Elymus sibiricus. Next base: position 190,058,208 of record CM077676.1, on the reverse strand, counting down.
TATCTGAGGGTTACGCGATTCGAGGCGGACGTTGTCGCGGTAGCGACGACGGACGCCGAGAAAGAGCACGTGACACCACCGCCACCATGTCTATCTTAGGGTTACGCGAGTCGAGGCGGACGTCGTCGTGGTAGCGACGACGGACGCCGTGACGAGCACGTGACACCACCGCCACCCTGTCTAAGTTAGGGTTACGCGTGTCGAGGCAGACGTCGTCGCGGTAGCGACGACGGACACCGAGACGAGCACGTGACACCACCGCCACCCTGTCTAACTTAGGGTTACGCGAGTCGAGGCGGACGTCATCGCGGTAGCGACGACGGATGCCGAGACGAGCATGTGACACCACCGCCACACTGTCTAACTTAGGGTTAAGCGAGTCGAGGCGGACGTCATCGCGGTAGCGACGACGGACGCCGAGACGAGCACGTGACACCACCGCCACCCTGTCTAACTTAGGGTGACGCGAGTCGAGGCGGACGTCTTCGCGGTAGCGACGACGGATGCCGAGACGAGCACGTGGCACCGCTGCCACCCTGTCTTAGGGTCACGCGAGTCGAGGCGGACGTCGTCGCGGTAGCGACGACGGACGCCGAGATGAGCACGTGACACCATCGCCACCCTGTCTATCTTAGCGTTACACAAGTCGAGGCGAACGTCGTCGCGGTAGCGACGACGGACGCCGAGACGAGCACGTGACAACACCGCCACCCTGTCTATCTTAGGGTTATGCGAGTCGAGGCGGACGTCGTCGCGGTAGCGACGACGGACGCCGTGACGAGCACGTGGCACCACTGCCACCCTGTCTATCTTAGGGTTACGCGAGTCGAGACGGACATTGTCACGGTAGCGTCGACGGACGCCGAGACGAGCACGTGACACCACCGCCACCCTGTCTATCTTAGGGTTACGCGAGTCGAGGCGGATGTCATCGCGGTAGCGACGACGGACACCGAGACGAGCACGTGACACCACCGCCACCCTGTCTAACTTAGGGTTACGCGTGTCGAGGCGGACGTCGTCGCGGTAGCGACGACGGACGCCGAGACGAGCACGTGACACCACCGCCACCCTGTCTAACCTAGGGTTACGCGAGTCGAGGCGGACGTCTTCGCGGTAGCGACGACGGATGCCGAGACGAGCACGTGGCACCGTTGCCACCCTGTCTTAGGGTCACGCGAGTCAAGGCGGACGTCGTCGCGGTAGCGACGACGGACGCCGAGACGAGCACGTGACACCACCGCCACCCTGTCGGTCTTAGCGTTACGCGAGTCGAGGCGAACGTCGTCGCGGTAGCGACGAAGGACGCCGAGACGAGCACGTGACACCACCGCCACCCTGTCTATCTTAGCATTACATGAGTCGAGGCGGACGTCGTCGCGGTAGCGACGACGGACGCCGAGACGAGCACGTGAGACCACCGCGACCCTGTCTAACTTAGGGTTAAGCGAGTCGAGGTGGACGTCGTCGCGGTAGCGACGACGGACGCCGAGACGAGCACGTGACAACACCGCCACCCTGTCTATCTTAGGGTTACGCGTGTCGAGGCGGACGTCGTCGCGGTAGCGACGACGGACGCCGTGAGGAGCACGTGACACCACCGCCACCCTGGCTATCTTAGGGTTACGCGAGTCGAGGCGGACGTCATCGCGGTAGCGACGACGGACGCCGAGACGAGCACGTGACACCACCGCCACCTTGTCTTACTTAGGGTTACGCGTGTCAAGGCGGACGTCATCGCGGTAGCGACGATGGACGCCGAGACGAGCACGTGACACCACCGCCACCCTGTCTAACTTAGGGTTACGCGAGTCGAGGCGGACATCGTCGCGGTAGCGATGACAGACGCCGAGACGAGCACGTGACACCACCGCCACCCTGTCTAACTTAGGGTTAAGCGAGTCGAGGCGGACGTCGTCGCGGTAGCGACGACTGACGCCGAGACGAGCACGTGACACCACCGCCACCCTGTCTAACTTAGGGTTACGCGAGTCGAGGCAGACGTCGTCGCGGTAGCGACGAAGGACGCCGAGACGAGCACGTGGCACCACCGCCACCCTGTCTAACTTAGGGTTACGCGTGTCGAGGCGGACGTCGTGGCGGTAGCGACGACGGACGCCGAGACGAGCACGTGACACAACGGCCACCCTAGCTATCTTAGGGTTACGCGAGTCGAGGCGGACGTCGTCGCGGTAGCGACGACGGACGCCGAGAGGAGCACGTGACACCACCGCCACCCTGGCTATCTTAGGGTTACGCGAGTCGAGGCGGACGTCATCGCGGTAGCGACGACGGACGCCGAGACGAGCACATGACACCACCGCCACCCTGTCTAACTTAGGGTTACGCGTGTCAAGGCGGACGTCGTCGCGGTAGCGACGACGGACGCCGAGACGAGCACGTGACACCACCGCCACCCTGTCTAACTTAGGGTTAAGCGAGTCGAGGCGGCCGTCGTCGCAGTAGCGACGACCGACGCGGAGACGAGCACGTGACAACACCGCCACCCTGTCTATCTTAGGGTTACGCGAGTCGAGGCGGACGTCGTCGCGGTAACGACAACGGACGCCGTGACGAGCACGTGGCACCACTGCCACCCTGTCTATCTTAGGGTTACGCGAGTCGAGACGGACGTTGTCGTGGTAGCGACGACGGATGCCGAGACGAGCACATGACACCGCAGCCACCCTGTCTAACTTAGGGTTACGCGAGTGGAGGCGGACGTCTTCGCGGTAGCGACGACGGATGCCGAGACGAGCACGTGGCACCGCTGCCACCCTGTCTTAGGGTCACGCGAGTCGAGGCGGTCGTCGTCGCGGTAGCGACGACGGACGCCGAGATGAGCACGTGACACCACCGCCTGCAGAAGCAAGAGCTTCATGAATGCAGTGAATTAGGAACAGAAGTGAGACAGCTCACACTTGAAGAACTTCTGTATCTGCAACCAAGCTGGGAAATGGGGGCGATCGAAGGAACACCAGCTCGAAGGTACTCTCCAAAGGTCTGCCCACTGAACTTGAACTTCTCTTCCGAGAGAAACTCACCGATCATCAACGAGAGCATCTCCATCGGTGGAGTGTCTGTGCGAAGTCAAAACAATGTCAGAAGGAGAGTTAGCTTTAGATCACCTCATGAATATGATGTATTTATCATTCCTGCAAGAGATTCAGATGATGATTCCAGTGATGGTGAACCACCGAGGATATAAACACTTGAGGGGTTGATGCAGAGGGGATTTATCATGGTACAGTTAGTTTCTGGCAAGTTTGCTGTCCTTGCAGGACTATGACGAGAATAGAAGCAAAATCTTGTAGAGTTTACAAGTGCTTGCTAATCCAGTTCTTTAGAGGACACCGGCATCATGTAACACAGTAAGAGCCTAGAATCATGTAATTGCATACTTGAGGTTTACCAAGAGAACCCGAAATTCAGAACACTCCCTCTGTACCAAAATGTAAGTTACGGAGGGAATATTTACTTTCTTAGCAGGAAAAAGCATACCCATTCTAAAATTTCATCCTTGTAATAGTTTAACTAATGATGACGCCAACGCATTATGCAAACCGTATCATGCGTAAACTTGACAATGAAAAATAAACCCGTCTAACAGCCGTAGTTATAGCGTGAAGAATACACTTGATAAAGCAATACAGTATTGTGTAGTACAGTACTAGTGAACGGGTGATAGGTGTTCCTACAATTTTACTCGGATTTTCAAGCTATCCGTGGTAACAGCAAGAGCACGAGCGAAATTTTTGGAGATGGGTACCTTCATCTGCAGCCTGGCGCATAAGCGGATGCTTCCATTCCGAATCGGCGTTCAGTGGTAGCGCGGCTCTCCGTCGGGCTCGGCTCACCCACCACCGAGGGGTCCGGAACAGAACCTCCGGCCTCCGCTGATGTCGACTCCTCCGCCCGGATGCGGGTACCGGAGCTGATGGAGCATGCCGCGCGGGCGTGGTCGAGCGGATAGGGGAGGGAGCAAGCAGGGGGTGGCCGTGGAAGCCCCACCGTGAGAACCAAAGACAGGGACGGCGGCGAGGGGAGTTTCGCGCGGTTCGTGCTCGGCGAGCAAGCCAAGGCGAGCCCTGGGCTGGCAAGAACAGGTAGCTCTCACAGGCCCACTAACAACGCGACTCCAAGCGTAGGCCTTAATTTCCAGAGAGCAACTCCTGTAAAAAGCCTCGGCCCTTATAATAACCGTCAATTTACAGTTTTTGTAAAAAAAAAAGGCCCGAACAGATCTGCATATTTAGCACTCCCTATATGAGAGCCCAACTACCTCCTATCTACATATTTCGCCGTTTTTACAGCTCCCACTGTACTAGAAAACGGTTGGAGGGTGACATTTTCACTTGGCGCAATAATAATTTCCGTGTTGATGGTTATATTCGTGAACGGCTTGACCGTGTGGTGGCTAATGCAGATTGATGTACAAGGTTTCCGGGGTATAAAATAGTCAATGGTTGCCCGGAGCCCTCTGACCACCGGCCAGTGGTGCTGTCGGTGAACGGAGCAAGTGCAAGAGCCCGACCACGTCCAACCGGTCTTAATAAACGCTTTGAAGCAAGGTGGTTACTAGAAGATGGCTGTGAGGGCATTGTAACAGATGCATGGGGGAATGCGGCGCTGAATGGGGAGACTTCTGTTGCACAACGACTGAAACTGGTGTCCCATGAGCTTGATGTGTGGAGTAGCGAGATCCTTGGGGATCTGCAACAGCGTATCAAGAAGTTAAGGGGGGAGCTGGAGGAATGCCGAAGAAGAGATATTACTGATGAATCGGTTCGGAGGGAGCAGGTGTTGCGGTTTAAATTAGAACGGCTAGAAGAACAACTTCATATCTTCTGGAAGCAACGAGCTCATGTCACGTGGTTGTTTAAGGGAGACGGGAACACCGAGTTCTTCCACAATTCTGCATCACAACGAAAGCGTCAAAACCGGCTCGTCAAGCTCAAAGGAGAAGATGGTGTAGAGGTGGAAGGGGAGAAAGGCTTGAAGGATCTTATTACTAACCACTTCTTTGGCTTGTTTACCCCCATGGCAGGTATTAATATGTGGCGGGCACTAAATGTTGTGACACCTAAAGTGACCCAGCAAATGAACGAGTTCCTCTGCAGTGAGTATATAGTGAAGGAAGTTGAGAAAGCTCTGAATGACATGGGTGATCTCAAGGCCCCCGGGGCAGATGGTATGCCTGCAATCTTCTACAAGAGATTTTGGGGTACGGTGAGCGAGGCTGTGACACAAGAAGTACTGAATGTTCTTAGAGGCGGCAGTATACCGGAGGGATGGAATGAAACGGTTGTTGTGCTCATCCCAAAGGTTCGGAACCCAGACCGCATAAAGGATCTACGCCCTATTAGCCTCTGTAACGTGGTGTACAAACTTGTGTCGAAGGTGATTGCAAATTGTCTCAAGACTATCTTGGATGAACTCATATCGGCTAACCAGAGTGCTTTTGTTCCGGGGAGACTCATTTCTGATAACACTATATTGGCTTATGAGATGACACACTACATGAGGAGGAAGAGGAAAGGGAAGGACGTGTTCATGGCTCTGAAACTCGATATGAGCAAGGCCTATGACCAAGTCGAGTGGCCTTTCTTGGAAGGAATGATGAGGAAGCTAGGCTTTGTGGATGTTTTTGTTCGGTTGGTGATGAATTGTATAACCACAGTAACTTACCGTTTCAAGGTGAATGGAGATATTACTGATGTGGTGACGCCAGGACGTGGTTTAAGGCAAGGGGATCCAATCTCGCCCTACTTGTTTTTATTGTGTGTGGAAGGTTTTTCTGCGCTACTGAGGAAGGAAGAGGAGGATAATCAAATCCGAGGTATCAAGCTAGCCCCAGCAGCCCCAAGAGTGAATCATCTCCTGTTCGCCGACGATTCCCTGCTGGTTATGGAAGCAAATGTCCAAGCTGCCCAAACAATAAATCATGTCCTGCAAGTGTATGAGGAGTGCTCGGGTCAAATGATCAATAGAGAGAAATCCTCAGTCATGTTTAGCTCTAACGCTGGCCAGGCTTTCAAGAATCTAATGATGCAGGACCTCCAGCTGGGTACAATAGAAAATGGTGGAAAATATCTTGGTCTCCCAACATACATTGGTAAATCAAAGAAAGAGTGTTTCAACTACATAAAGGACAACATTGCGGGAAGATTGCAGGGTGGGTTGGATCGATGTTTTTCCATGGCGGGAAAGGAAGTTTATGTGAAGGCAGTGGCTCAGGCGATCCCGACTTATGCGATGGGCTGTTTCGACTTGACCAAAGGTTTATGTGATGAAATAAGCCAGCTAATCAATCACTACTGGTGGAACAGGCAGTGGGAGGAGAATAGGATGCACTGGATAGGATGGGAGAAAATGAAACTCTCAAAGAAGGAGGGGGGTTTAGGATTCTGGGATCTACATTCCTTTAATATGGCCATGTTGGCTAAGCAGGGCTGGCGTTTAATCCAGGAACCGGACTCGCTGTGTGCCCAAGTCTTAAGAGCCAAATACTTCCCAGCAGGAGATGTTCTAGCAGCCCAGCCAGTGAAGGAAATGAGCTATGTGTGGAGAAGCATTTTAAAAGGTATGGAGGTACTTAAGGAGGGGCTAATCTGGAGGATTGGGGATGGGACAAAGGTTAGAGTCTGGGAGGACCCATGGATCCCACGAGGGGTAACTCGTCGCCCATCTACTGGCCGAGGACAGAGCCTGATTTTGCGAGTTTCAGAGTTGATCGACCCGATCACTGGGACATGGGATCAAGGCCTTGTAGCGGATTGTTTCCACCCTGATGATGTACCTATTATCATGAGTATACCCACCCGGAATCAGGCAGAAGATTTTTTGGCTTGGCACTATGATAGTAAGGGTCTTTTCTCGGTCAAATCAGCATACAAGGTCCATGTAGATATGCTCCAACGAGAGGCTACCAGACAGCCGGGTCAAGGTTCTGAAACTACTGCCGAACGGACAGATTTGTTCTCCTCTATTTGGAAGATAAGCTGCCCACCCAAAGTGCATCACTTTCTCTGGAGACTCGCACATAACAGTCATCCACTTTATATGAATATCAGTAGGAGAGGGGTTGATCTAGATACCAGATGTGCTGTCTGTGGGAATTTTTTCGAAGATGGTGGCCATTTGTTTCTAAACTGTAAGTTGGTTAAACAACGGTGGAGGGCACTGTCTCTTGAGGATGTTAGGATACATCTTAGCAGTTTGGGCTCAGCTAAGGAGGTTATACCGGCCATTTTCAGGTTGCCAGAAGAAAGGAAACTACTGTCAGTTGCCCTGCTTTGGACTTGGTGGTCTAAACGTAATCGGGGAAATCATGGTGAGAAAAGAATGGATACTGAGACATTCTGCTACACTGTCCAACACCATGTCAACGAATGGCAAGAATTCCTCGTAAAAAAACATAGGGAACAAGTGCAACCCTGCTGCAATTGGGAACCTCCCCCAGAAGACTGTGTTAAGATCAATGTTGATGTTGCCTTTACGGTGAGCTCGGGAAGGGGAAGTTGGGGTCGAATATGCAGAGACACAGCGTCGGACATCCGGTTTGTGGCTGCTGGATCCTCACATGCTCTTTCAGATGCACTTCATGCTGAAACTGTAGCTCTTATGCATGCGGTCAATATGGTAGAGCAACTGGGAGTGGGCAGGGTGCAGTTTGAGATAGATAGCAAAGCACTTGTTGAAGCCATGTCTTCCAGTGCGTATGACCTGGCGCCGTTGGGTCATCTTTTCAGAGAACTTCACTACAAGCTAGCCACGCAATTTATTCAGGCCATAGTGCTTCACGTCTCTCGCAATTGTAACAAGCCAACACATATGCTGGCAGCGTTGGGTTCAGGTTTAGCTCATGATGATCGCTGTGAATGGTTTAATAGCTACCCCGTTTGATGTAACCCGTGCTGTAACCGGTGATTCTGCCGTGCTATAAATGGAATACAAGTGTTCCATCTCAAAAGAAAACGGTTGGAGGGAGGGAAGTTTCAGGAGCAACCGCTCTCGCCCCTACGCATGCGCCACCGCTATCTTTGATCCGGCGACCACCGACGAGCCATGCACTGCGCCGCCGCACCTCCTGCTTGCGCCGCCATCTACTGCTGCAAGCTCCGCCTCCTCCCCCACCACCGCCAACGGCCGACGTTGTTACAGTCGCCAGCGCGGCCTGGTTCTTATCGCTCGCCATGGGCGTCGGCTACCTTGTGGCCGCCTGCAAGGGTAACTTTTTAGGTCTGGGAGTGTATCAAGTGATGCGCCCAGTGTACTTCCAAAACAAAACTGGTGCATCCAGTCACCGCCATGTGTCACGTGCTGGGCTCTTTCTCTGGATTTTCAGTTTTTATTTTTCTGTACGCGTTTTCAGGATTTAGATGGTTTTTTTAGGGGTTTTCATCTTTTTGGTTTTTGCCTGGTTTTTCCCTATGTTTTGAAGGATTTTTTTTTGATTTTTTACGAAGCATAGTTGTGCTTCTCGAGCTGTGCTCCTTGGAAAGAAAATGTGCTTCCATGAGAAGCACACATTTACTTCTCGTGGAAGCACATATTTGCTTCCGCGAGAAGCATAGTTGTGCTTCTTGAAAAAAGAAGAAATTATGCTCTGTGAATCTTTTTTGTCGAAACCTATTAGGGAAAACTTTGTTTTTGCCACTCTAGCTTTTGCCCACTTTGCTTATGCCACTCTAGAATTTGACCTATCACTTTTGCCACTCTTAGCTTTTGATAATATATCACAAATGCCATTCTGTTACACATCCGTGAGTTGACCGTTTATTCTAGCTAGTTGACCAGGAAAAGAGCTGTCAGTATTTGTAAAAATGACATAAGTTGCTCCTACTGACTTGTGGGGCCACTTTGTAAGTGACCCAAATAGGAAATACACACCTAGCCCGCATCCATGTCGTGGCATCCCCCCTGCCTGCCGCCGCCGTGGCCACACTGCGCTGCCTGCCGCCGCATCCACGTCCCCTCCAGCCTCCCTCACACGCCTGTCTCCTCTAGATCCTCCTCCTCCCGCCTCGCTGACGCATCGCGCCTCTCAGGTCTCCCCACCACGGCGCCTTGCTCTGACCTCGCCGATGCATCGCGCACCTCCACCCTCCCCTCCGCGGCGCCCTTCTCCGGCCTCTCCCCGACGCAGTCCGCACCAGCGACGACGCGTCCTCTACTCCGGCCTCCCTCCCTGACGTTGTCCGCACCAGCGAACTCCCTTCCTCCGTCTTCAGTAGCTCACACAGGATGGAGGGAGCCGCGTCGTCGACCATGGCGGCACGGGCGGCAACGAAGACCTCAAACCTGCTAGTTCCTCTTCCTGATGGGCAAGTTTTCAACTCCTCACATTGATGTGTAGCATTTGGTCTGCTAGAAATAAACTTCTTTTTATGCTAGAAATAAATTTCCTTTTATGCTCATGCTGTTTCGTTTGTGTTATGTTCATGGGGCATATTGGCTGGTGTATCTAATAATTATACACATGTTCATGAGATGCTCTTGCTGGTTTGTTTGCTAGCCTGTTCATTATTGTAACAGGTCATGGCATTGGTACAGATAATTCATAAACGTTGATTGCATAGTGTTCTTCATGTCTGTACATCACTTATGTTGTGGCAGCATTTAAGTTGGCTCACATAACCAAAGCACTAGATCAGTAGTAATGTTCCTCATTTCTGTAAATCACCTATGTTGTGGCAGCGTTTAAGTTGGTTCACATAACCAAAGCACTAGATCAGTAGTAAAGTTCCTCATTTCTTCATTTCTGTAAATCACCTATGTTGTGGCAGCATTCAAGTTTTTTCAATGTGGTTGCATTCACTGATGTCGAATTTGTGTCAATGTAGGTCAAACATGCCACCTTATAAGCTGATTGTGACATATGGGGCACGTTCTTACAAGAATTACAAGGGCGAGCAGTGCACTGTGTCTTCTTGGAGCTGGGACATCCATGTAGAGAGGCAGACTAGTTACGATCAACTTGTGGGGCTCATGTAGAGTAAATATCCATGGGGAAATGATGAGGGTGTTGTGTTCTCAAAGTGGAATAGTTGCAACCAATATTTTGTGCTAATTCGCAATGATGAAGATGTGATGAGCATGTATGATGAGAATGAGGAAGAAAAGATTATTAAGATACTTGTCCAGTTTTGCAAGAATGGTGAGGAGGATGAGTTTGCTCTTAGTTTGCTTCAACCAATCCCACCTCCAGCAAAGGACATACCCAAGCTCATACTGGAAGATTTAACTCAAAATTCTCAATATGAGTATGAGATACCTAAGGAGAACTTGGGAAGGCAACGAAGATCTGAAGAGGGCTGTCAAGGAGAGGACCATGTAGGAATAGACGAGGAGGACCAATACCTTGATGGCGGTGAGCAGGAAAATGGAGGCGAGCAAGCCAAATATGATGACCATAAGGCAACCGAGGATGTTTCCCAAGATGTCGAGGAAGATAGTGATGAGTAGGAAGAGGAGGATAGTGATGATCAGGAAGATGATAGTGATGAAGGGGCTGTTAGTGATGAGGATAGTGACGGGGGCATAGTGCATGATATTCCAGCAATTAGTTATGACAAGGATAATCCACCTATGACAAAAGGGACATTATTTCCCTCAATTGAAGAATTCAGAGTTGCACTTGCTACACATGCTATTGTCAATGAGTTCAGTTACAAAACTGATAAAAGTGATCAAAAGAGGGTGAGGGTTTCTTGTTCTTATGAACCACCGGAAGGGAAAAACCCATGCAAGTGGAGGGTGAATGGTTCGATCTTATATGAAGACAAAACAGTTCAGGTGAAGAATGAACCCAAGATGCACACATGTCCTAGCACACAAAGAGATGGCAAAGTAAAGGTTGCTAAGAGAAAATGGATTGCGGCCAGGGTGACTGATTGGTTGAAGGGTGATCCAAGTATGACTAGCATCGCTTTGAAGAAAAGGTTGTTTGAGAAATATCATGTCGATATCGATTATCAGAGAGTGCTTGCAGGTGGACGCATAGCCTTGGACCAGATATTTGGGAAGTGGGAGGACAACTTTGAGTGCTTGTAGACTTCTAAAAATTTTGTGATCACCAACATGATGAACAATAGATCAAGGGGGGTAGTGCTGGATGGGATCTCTAGAAGTGATGACTGCAAAGCGGAGGTCACTATAAAGATCCATGGCTATAATTGGAAGCATTGTGTAGATTTGGAGAAGTGGGAATGCTCTTATAGGCGTTGGCAAGTAACTGGACAACCTTGCCTACATGCCAATGCATTCATCACAGATATTAAAGGAGGTTGAGAGATAGATGACTATGTGCATGAGTACTACTCCGTGAAATCATTCAGCAATGCATATGCGAAAAATGTGCCCACCATGACCGAGAAGAAACAATGGCCAGTGGTCGATGTTGGGTTCAAATTGCACCCTCCTGTGTTGAAAAAAGTTGCTGGTAGACCTAGGACACAAAGGATAAAGTCAGGCTTTGAGAGCATATACAAGAGAAGACACAAGTGCCCAGAATGCAAAGAATTTGGGCATTTGTTGAAGACATGTAGCTGGACGTTGGTTTTCGGTTCTCAACGTATATGCGTATTCAAATGACCAAACTGACAGTACGTTCTGACACACGGGGCTCGGGTCTGTGCAGCACGGGCCCTCAATGCATTTTATCATGTAACGTCGCAGCAGCCATGCCACGTGCAGCCGTCGTCAGTGGTTGCCCAAGTCCACACAGATCATAATTTTTCCCTGCCAAAAGCGACCCTACCGATAAAAACACAAGTCCTCACAAGCGAGCATTTCCCCAGTTGTTCAAATTATTGGACGACACACCACTGTCACGAACAAAGCTAACAGAGGACTATAAATAAAAAATTACTAGCTCAAAGCAGGCATAAATAGTTTTGAAATATAGATTTCAGGTCCAAATAAGTCACAATACAACACAGAAATAAAACATGAGATACCCAATCCCAGTACACTTTTTTTGAAGGGAAAAGTATATTTTTTGTGGCTTGCTCGGAAGGAGGCACGTGATGGGAAGAGAATTGCGGACGCGAAGGTTGTGGCGGAACGGGTTCATGATCATATGAAGGAGTGGACTAAGATACACCAGAGTACAGCCCGGACCGTGGAGCCAAAACCGGTGGAGAGATGGATGCCACCCGATGCTGGCTGGACTAAGGTGAACGCTGATGGAGCAACTTCAAAACTGCAAGTGTTCGGTGGAGGAGGAGTGATCTTACGAGACCATGTAGGTGCTTATAGAGGAGGTGTGTGCTCTTTCTTCCCAGGTATTTCCGACCCAGAGATGCTTGAGGTTTTGGCGAGTAGGCAAGCGGTCAAGTTTGCAATTCAGCAGAATGTTGACAGGATCCATCTCGAGCTGGACAGCAAGGGTGTGGTGGCGATGATCAATGATAGAGGAAAGAACCTGTCGGCCGTCGGTCCGTTGGTCAAGGAAGTCAAGCAGCTACTACAGACTCGACAAGAGTTCATAGTGAGCTGGGTGCGTAGATCAGTTAATGAAGCAGCGCATAGGTTAGCTAAGGAAGGGGTTAGCATTCGTATGAATAATGAGTGGCTTGAGATGCCACCAGACTGTATTCTGCAGTGTGTTGCAGATGAGATTCCAGACCTTGTTTGATTTCTTTTGAGTGAATAAATGCATTACCCCTCAAAAAAAATAACTCTTTCGAAAGTATAGAATTGGTCCCTCAACTTCAAAACCAATAAAACTTGGTCCCTGAACTTCTCAAACCGGATAAGTTTAGTCCCGAAACGACTCCTTGGCGATCGATCGCTCCCTTCTCAAACCGGATAAGTTTAGTCCCGAAACGACTCCTTGGCGATCGATCGCGGGAGCGATCGATTCCGACTGCGCGCGGCGCGTCTCCTGTTCCCTTTCCCTTTCTAGATCGTTTCCGTTTTTGGAAAAGCCCACCCGTGTGGTCTCCTATTCCCTTTTCCCTTTCGCCTATCTCCCCGAACGCAGTGGTCGCCGTCTCCTACTCCTTTTCTCAGCAGAGATCCACTTCTACTCCTCCGCGGCAGCTGCCCTGCCGCTTCCCTTCCCCCTCCTCGCTAGCGGCTCCTCCCTCGCGACAGCGGCCAATACGGCGAGGCTCCGCGGCCGCACGGGCGCCGCGAGGTCCAAGGGCGGCAGCGGCCAATACGGCGAGGCGCCGCGCCCGCACGAGCGCCGCGAGGTCCAGGGGCCGCAGCGGCCAATACGGCGAGGCGGTGGCTCTCCGGCGGCCGTACGGCCTCCGGCGCGTGCTCGGCCTTGCTCCTGCGTCTCCTGCCCGGGCTCGACCTCCCGCCGCGCGTCCCCACCCGCATCACCAAGCTTCCCAACGGCGTCCGCGTCGCCTCCGAGGATGTCCCGGTAGCACACATCTTCCCCCTCCCTTTTTCCTTCAGATGAGTCAATAGCTGACGGCGGCCACTGTTAGGGATGCTGTAGGCCGATGAGGCTGGCTCGGTTTAGTCCCACCTCGCTTACGGGAGGAGGCCACAACCAGCTTATAAGGGGGAGATTCCTTCCTCCCTTCAGTCCGGGCTTTTGGGATGGAGTGGGCTCTCTGCTGAATGCTGGCCCGTGTGCGCATAAACGTCCAGAACGTGAGTAGAGTGTGGGCTTGGCCGAGTTGGACGCTAACATCTGGTATCAGAGCCAGCATCGCCATGCCTTCCTGAGGGGCTTCTCAGGGGGATGGGATGTTAGGGCTGCTGTAGGCCGGTGAGGCTGGCTCGGTTTAGTCCCACCTCGCTTACGGGAGGAGGCCACAACCAGCTTATAAGGGGGAGATTCCTTCCTCCCTTCAGTTCGGGCTTTTGGGATGGAGTGGGCTCTCAGGGGGATGGGATGTTAGGGCTGCTGTAGGCCGGTGAGGCTGGCTCGGTTTAGTCCCACCTCGCTTACGGGAGGAGGCCACAACCAGCTTATAAGGGGGAGATTCCTTCCTCCCTTCAGTCCGGGCTTTTGGGATGGAGTGGGCTCTCTGCTGAATGCTGGCCCGTGTGCGCATAAACGTCCAGAACGTGAGTAGAGTATGGGCTTGGCCAAGTTGGACGTCGTCGCGGTAGCGACGACGGACGCTGAGACAGCACGTGACACCACTGCCACCCTGTCTATCTTAGCGTTACGCGAGTCGAGGCGAACGTCGTCGCGGTAGCGACGACGGACGCCGAGACAAGCACGTGACACCACTGGCACCGTTTCTATCTTAGGGTTACGCGAGTCGAGGCGGACGACGTCGCGGTAGCGACGACGGACGTCGAGACGAGCACGTGACACCACTGGCACCCTTTCTATCTTAGGGTTACGCGAGTCAAGGCGGACGTCGTCGCGGTAGCGACGACGGACGTCGAGACGAGCACGTGACACCACTGCCACCCTGGCTAACTTAGGGTTACGCGAGTCGAGGCAGACATCGTCGCGGTAGCGACGACGGACGCCCAGACGAGCACGTGACACCACTGCCACCCTGGCTATCTTAGGGTTACGCGACTCGAGGCGGACGTCGTCGCGGTAGCGACGACGGACGCCGAGAAAGAGCACGTGACACCACCGCCACCCTGTCTATCTTAGGGTTACGCGAGTCGAGGTGGACGTCGTCGCGGTAGCGACGACGGACGCCGAGACGAGCACGTGACACCACCGCCACCCTGTCTAACTTAGGGTTACGCGAGTCGAGGCGGATGTCGTCGCGGTTGCGACGACAGACGCCGAGACGAGCACGTGACACCACTGGCACCCTTTCTATCTTAGGGTTACGCGAGTCGAGGCGGACGTCGTCGCGGTAGCGACGAAGAACGCCGAGACGAGCACGTGACACCACTGGCACCCTTTCTATCTTAGGGTTACGCGAGTCGAGGCAGACGTCGTCGCGGCAGCGACGACGGACGTCGAGACGAGCACGTGACACCACTGCCACCCTGGCTAACTTAGGGTTACGCGAGTCGAGGCAGACGTCGTCGCGGTAGCGACGACGGACGCCCAGACAAGCACGTGACACCACTGCCACCCTGGCTATCTTAGGGTTACGCGAGTCGAGGCGGACGTCGTCGCGGTAGCGACGACGGACGCCGAGACGAGCACGTGAGACCACCGCCACCCTGTCTAACTTAGGGTTACGCGTGTCGAGGCGGACGTCGTCGCGGTAGCGACGACGAACGCCGAGACGAGCACGTGACACCACCGCCACCCTATCTAACTTAGGGTTACGCGAGTCGAGGCGGACGTCGTCGCGGTAGCGACGACGGACGCCGAGACGAGCACGTGACACCACCGCCACCCTGTCTAACTTAGGGTTAAGCGAGTCGAAGCGGACGTCATCGCGGTAGCGACGACGGACGCCGAGACGAGCACGTGAGACCACCGCCACCCTGTCTAACTTAGGGTTACGCGAGTTGAGGCGGACGTCGAGACGAGCACGTGACACCACTGCCACCCTGTCTAACTTAGGGTGACGCGAGTCGAGGCGGACGTCTTCGCGGTAGCGACGACGGATGCCGAGACGAGCACGTGACACCACTGCCACCCAGTCTAACTTAGGGCTACGCGAGTCGAGGCGGACGTCGTCGCGGTAGCGACGACGGACGCTGAGATGAGCATGTGACACCACTGCCACGCTGTCTTAGGGTTACGCGAGTCGAGGCGGTCGTCGTCGCGGTAGCGACGACGGACGCCGAGACGAGCACGTGACACCACTGCCACCCTGTCTAACTTAGGGCTACGCGAGTCGAGGCGGACGTCGTCGCGGTAGCGACGACGGACGCCGTGACGAGCACGTGACACCACGGCCACCCTGTCTATCTTAGGGTTACGCGAGTCGAGGCGGACGTCGTCGCGGTAGCGACGACGGACGCCGTGACGAGCACGTGGCAGCACTGCCACCCTGTCTATCTTAGGGTTACGCGAGTCGAGGCGGACGTCGTCACGGTAGAGACGACGGACGCCGAGACGAGCACGTGACACCACCGCCACCCTGTCTAACTTAGGGTTACGCGAGTCGAGGCGGACGTCGTCGCGGTAGCGACGACGGACGCCGAGACGAGCACATGACACCACCGCCACCCTGTCTAACTTAGGGTTAAGCGAGTCGAAGCGGACGTCATCGCGGTAGCGACGACGGACGCCAAGACGAGCACGTGACACCACCGCCACCCTGTCTAACTTAGGGTTACGCGAGTTGAGGCGGACGTCGAGACGAGCACGTGACACCACTGCTACCCTGTCTAACTTAGGGTGACGCGAGTCGAGGCGGACGTCTTCGCAGTAGCGACGACGGATGCCGAGACGAGCACGTGACACCACTGCCACCCAGTCTAACCTAGGGCTACGCGAGTCGAGGCGGACGTCGTCACGGTAGCGACGACGGACGCTGAGACGAGCATGTGACACCACTGCCACGCTGTCTTAGGGTTACGCGTGTCGAGGCGGTCGTCGTCGCGGTAGTGACGACGGACGCCGAGACGAGCACGTGACACCACTGCCACCCTGTCTAACTTAGGGCTACGCGAGTCGAGGCGGACGTCTTCGCGGTAGCGACGACGGACGCCGAGACGAGCACGTGACACCACTGCCACCCTGTCTAACTTAGGGCTACGCGAGTCGAGGCGGACGTCGTCGCGGTAGGGACGACGGACGCCGTGACGAGCACGTGACACCACGGCCACCCTGTCTATCTTAGGGTTACGCGAGTCGAGGCGGACGTCGTCGCGGTAGCGACGACGGACGCCGTGACGAGCACGTGGCACCACTGCCACCCTGTCTATCTTAGGGTTACGCGAGTCGAGGCGGACGTCGTCACGGTAGCGACGACGGACGCCGAGACGAGCATGTGACACCACCGCCACCCTGTCTAACTTAGGGTTACGCGAGTCGAGGCGGACGTCGTCGCGGTAGCGACGACGGACGCCGAGACGAGCACGTGACACCACCGCCACCCTGTCTAACTTAGGGTTAAGCGAGTCGACGCGGACGTCGTCGCGGTAGCGACGACGGACGCCGAGACGAGCACGTGACACCACCGCCACCCTGTCTAACTTAGGGTTACGCGAGTCGAGGCGGACGTCGAGACGAGCACGTGACACCACTGCCACCCTGTCTAACTTAGGGTGACGCGAGTCGAGGCGGACGTCTTCGCGGTAGCGACGACGGATGCCGAGACGAGCACGTGACACCACTGCCACCCAGTCTAACTTAGGGCTACGCGAGTCGAGGCGGACGTCGTCGCGGTAGCGACGACGGACGCTGAGACGAGCATGTGACACCACTGCCACGCTGTCTTAGGGTTACGCTAGTCGAGGCGGTCGTAGTCGCGGTAGCGACGACGGACGCCGAGACGAGCACGTGACACCACTGCCACCCTGTCTAACTTAGGGCTACGCGAGTCGAGGCGGACGTCGTCGCGGTAGCGACGACGGACGCCGTGACGAGCACGTGACACCACGGCCACCCTGTCTATCTTAGGGTTACGCGAGTCGAGGCGGACGTCGTCGCGGTAGCGACGACGGACGCCGTGACGAGCACGTGGCACCACTGCCACCCTGTCTATCTTAGGGTTACGCGAGTCGAGGCGGACGTCGTCACGGTAGCGACGACGGACGCCGAGACGAGCACGTGACACCACCGCCACCCTGTCTAACTTAGGGTTACGCGAGTCGAGGCGGACGTCGTCGCGGTAGCGATGACGGAAGCCGAGATGAGCACGTGACACCACCGCCACCCTGTCTAACTTAGGGTTAAGCGAGTCGAAGCGGACGTCGTCGCGGTAGCGATGACGGACGCCGAGACGAGCACGTGACACCACCGCCACCCTGTCTAACTTAGGGTTACGCGAGTTGAGGCGGACGTCGAGACGAGCACGTGACACCACTGCCACCCTGTCTAACTTAGGGTGACGCGAGTCGAGGCGGACGTCTTCACGGTAGCGACGACGGATGCCGAGACGAGCACGTGACACCACTGCCACCCAGTCTAACTTAGGGCTACGCGAGTCGAGGCGGACATCGTCGCGGTAGCGACGACGGACGCTGAGACGAGCATGTGACACCACTGCCACGCTGTCTTAGGGTTACGCGAGTCGAGGCGGTCGTCGTCGCGGTAGTTACGACGGACGCCGAGACGAGCACGTGACACCACTGCCACCCTATCTAACTTAGGGCTACGCGAGTCGAGGCGGACGTCGTCGCGGTAGCGACGACGGACGCCGAGACGAGCACGTGATACCACTGCCACCCTGTCTAACTTAGGGCTACGCGAGTCGAGGCGGACGTCGTCGCGGTAGCGACGACGGACGCCGTGACGAGCACGTGACACCACGGCCACCCTGTCTATCTTAGGGTTACGCGAGTCGAGGCGGACGTCGTCGCGGTAGCGACGACGGACGCCGTGACGAGCACGTGGCACCACTGCCACCCTGTCTATCTTAGGGTTACGCGAGTCGAGGCGGACGTCGTCATGGTAGCGACGACGGACGCCGAGACGAGCATGTGACACCACCGCCACCCTGTCTAACTTAGGGTTACGCGAGTCGAGGCGGACGTCGTCGCGGTAGCGACGACAGACGCCGAGACGAGCACGTGACACCACCGCCACCCTGTCTAACTTAGGGTTAAGCGAGTCGAAGCGGACGTCGTCGCGGTAGCGACGACGGATGCCGAGACGAGCACGTGACACCACCGCCACCCTGTCTAACTTAGGGTTATGCGAGTCGAGGCGGACGTCGAGACGAGCACGTGACACCACTGCCACCCTGTCTAACTTAGGGAGACGCGAGTCGAGGCGGACGTCTTCGCGGTAGCGACGACGGATGCCGAGACGAGCACGTGACACCACTGCCACCTAGTCTAACTTAGGGCTACGCGAGTCGAGGCGGACGTCGTCGCGGTAGCGACGACGGACGCCGTGACGAGCACGTGACACCACGGCCACCCTGTCTATCTTAGGGTTACGCGAGTCGAGGCGGACGTCGTCGCGGTAGCGACGACGGACGCCGTGGCGAGCACGTGGCAGCACTGCCACCCTGTCTATCTTAGGGTTACGCGAGTCGAGGCGGACGTCGTCACGGTAGCGACGACGGACGCCGAGACGAGCACGTGACACCACCGCCACCCTGTCTAACTTAGGGTTAAGCGAGTCGAAGCGGACGTCGTCGCGGTAGCGACGACGGACGCCGAGACGAGCACGTGACACCACCGCCACCCTGTCTAACTTAGGGTTACGCGAGTTGAGGCGGACGTCGAGACGAGCACGTGACACCACTGCCACCCTGTCTAACTTAGGGTGACGCGAGTCGAGGCGGACGTCTTCGCGGTAGCGACGACGGATGCCGAGACGAGCACGTGACACCACTGCCACCCAGTCTAACTTAGGGCTACGCGAGTCGAGGCGGACGTCGTCGCGGTAGCGACGACGGACGCTGAGACGAGCATGTGACACCACTGCCACGCTGTCTTAGGGTTACGCGAGTCGAGGCGGTCGTCGTCGCGGTAGCGACGACGGACGCCGAGACGAGCACGTGACACCACTGCCACCCTGTCTAACTTAGGGCTACGCGAGTCGAGGCGGACGTCGTCGCGGTAGCGACGACGGACGCCGTGACAAGCACGTGACACCACGGCCACCCTGTCTATCTTAGGGTTACGCGAGTTGAGGCGGACGTCGTCGCGGTAGCGACGACGGACGCCGTGACGAGCACGTGGCAGCACTGCCACCCTGTCTATCTTAGGGTTACGCGAGTCGAGGCGGACGTCGTCGCGGTAGCGACGACGGACGCCGAGACGAGCACGTGACACCACCGCCACCCTGTCTAACTTAGGGTTACGCGAGTCGAGGCGGACGTCGTCGCGGTAGCGACGACGGACGCCGAGACGAGCACGTGACACCACCGCCACCCTGTCTAACTTAGGGTTAAGCGAGTCGAAGCGGACGTCGTCGCGGTAGCAACGACGGACGCCGAGACGAGCACGTGACACCACCGCCACCCTGTCTAACTTAGGGTTACGCGAGTTGAGGCGGACGTCGAGACGAGCACGTGACACCACTGCCACCCTGTCTAACTTAGGGTGACGCGAGTCGAGGCGGACGTCTTCGCGGTAGCGACGACGGATGCCGAGACGAGCACGTGACACCACTGCCACCCAGTCTAACTTAGGGCTACGCGAGTCGAGGCGGACGTCGTCGCGGTAGCGACGACGGACGCTTAGACGAGCATGTGACACCACTGCCACGCTTTCTTAGGGTTACGCGAGTCGAGGCGGTCGTCGTCGCGGTAGTGACGACGGACGCCGAGACGAGCACGTGACACCACTGCCACCCTGTCTAACTTAGGGCTACGCGAGTCGAGGCGGACGTCTTCGCGGTAGAGACGACGGACGCCGAGACGAGCACGTGACACCACTGCCACCCTGTCTAACTTAGGGCTACGCGAGTCGAGGCGGACGTCGTCGCGGTAGCGACGACGGACGCCGTGACGAGCACGTGGCACCACTGCCACCCTGTCTATCTTAGGGTTACGCGAGTCGAGGCGGACGTCGTCACGGTAGCGACGACGCACGCCGAGACGAGCAGGTGACGCCACCGCCACCCTGTCTAACTTACGGTTACGCGAGTCGAGGCGGACGTCGTCGCGGTAGCGACGACGGACGCCGAGACGAGCACGTGACACCACCGCCACCCTGTCTAACTTAGGGTTAAGCGAGTCGAAGAGGACGTCGTCGCGGTAGCGACGACGGACGCCGAGACAAGCACGTGACACCACCGCCACCCTGTCTAACTTAGGGTTACGCGAGTCGAGGCGGACGTCGAGACGAGCACGTGACACCACTGCCACCCTGTCTAACTTAGGGTGACACTAGTCGAGGCGGACGTCTTCGCGGTAGCGACGACGGATGCCGAGACGAGCACGTGACACCACTGCCACCTAGTCTAACTTAGGGCTACGCGAGTCGAGGCGGACGTCGTCGCGGTAGCGACGACGGACGCTGAGACGAGCATGTGACACCACTGCCACGCTGTCTTAGGATTACGCGAGTCAAGGCGGTCGTCGTCGCGGTAGCGACAACGGACGCCGAGACGAGCACGTGACACCACTGCCACCCTGTCTAACTTAGGGCTACGCGAGTCGAGGCGGACGTCGTCGCGGTAGCGATGACGGACGCCGTGACAAGCACGTGACACCACGGCCACCCTGTCTATCTTAGGGTTACGCGAGTCGAGGCGGACGTCGTCGCGTTAGCGACGACGGACGACGTGACGAGCACGTGGCACCACTGCCACCCTGTCTATCTTAGGGTTACGCGAGTCGAGGCGGACGTCGTCACGGTAGCGACGACGGACGCCGAGACGAGCACGTGACACCACCGCCACCCTGTCTAACTTAGGGTTACGCGAGTCGAGGCGGACGTCGTCGCGGTAGCGACGACGGACGCCGAGACGAGCACGTGACACCACCGCCACCCTGTCTAACTTAGGGTTAAGCGAGTCGAAGCGGACGTCGTCGCGGTAGCGACGACGGATGCCGAGACGAGCACGTGACACCACCGCCACCCTGTCTAACTTAGGGTTATGCGAGTCGAGGCGGACGTCGAGACGAGCACGTGACACCACTGCCACCCTGTCTAACTTAGGGAGACGCGAGTCGAGGCGGACGTCTTCGCGGTAGCGACGACGGATGCCGAGACGAGCACGTGACACCACTGCCACCCAGTCTAACTTAGGGCTACGCGAGTCGAGGCGGACGTCGTCGCGGTAGCGACGACGGACGCCGTGACGAGCACGTGACACCACGGCCACCCTGTCTATCTTAGGGTTACGCGAGTCGAGGCGGACGTCGTCGCGGTAGCGACGACGGACGCCGTGACGAGCACGTGGCAGCACTGCCACCCTGTCTATCTTAGGGTTACGCGAGTCGAGGCGGACGTCGTCACGGTAGCGACGACGGACGCCGAGACGAGCACGTGACACCACCGCCACCCTGTCTAACTTAGGGTTAAGCGAGTCGAAGCGGACGTCGTCGCGGTAGCGACGACGGACGCCGAGACGAGCACGTGACACCACCGCCACCCTGTCTAACTTAGGGTTACGCGAGTTGAGGCGGACGTCGAGACGAGCACGTGACACCACTGCCACCCTGTCTAACTTAGGGTGACGCGAGTCGAGGCGGACGTCTTCGCGGTAGCGACGACGGATGCCGAGACGAGCACGTGACACCACTGCCACCCAGTCTAACTTAGGGCTACGCGAGTCGAGGCGGACGTCGTCGCGGTAGCGACGACGGACGCTGAGACGAGCATGTGACACCACTGCCACGCTGTCTTAGGGTTACGCGAGTCGAGGCGGTCGTCGTCGCGGTAGCGACGACGGACGCCGAGACGAGCACGTGACACCACTGCCACCCTGTCTAACTTAGGGCTACGCGAGTCGAGGCGGACGTCGTCGCGGTAGCGACGACGGACGCCGTGACAAGCACGTGACACCACGGCCACCCTGTCTATCTTAGGGTTACGCGAGTTGAGGCGGACGTCATCGCGGTAGCGACGACGGACGCCGTGACGAGCACGTGGCAGCACTGCCACCCTGTCTATCTTAGGGTTACGCGAGTCGAGGCGGACGTCGTCGCGGTAGCGACGACGGACGCCGAGACGAGCACGTGACACCACCGCCACCCTGTCTAACTTAGGGTTACGCGAGTCGAGGCGGACGTCGTCGCGGTAGCGACGACGGACGCCGAGACGAGCACGTGACACCAACGCCACCCTGTCTAACTTAGGGTTAAGCGAGTCGAAGCGGACGTCGTCGCGGTAGCAACGACGGACGCCGAGACGAGCACGTGACACCACCGCCACCCTGTCTAACTTAGGGTTACGCGAGTTGAGGCGGACGTCGAGACGAGCACGTGACACCACTGCCACCCTGTCTAACTTAGGGTGACGCGAGTCGAGGCGGACGTCTTCGCGGTAGCGACGACGGATGCCGAGACGAGCACGTGACACCACTGCCACCCAGTCTAACTTAGGGCTACGCGAGTCGAGGCGGACGTCGTCGCGGTAGCGACGACGGACGCTTAGACGAGCATGTGACACCACTGCCACGCTGTCTTAGGGTTACGCGAGTCGAGGCGGTCGTCGTCGCGGTAGTGACAACGGACGCCGAGACGAGCACGTGACACCACTGCCACCCTGTCTAACTTAGGGCTACGCGAGTCGAGGCGGACGTCTTCGCGGTAGAGACGACGGACGCCGAGACGAGCACGTGACACCACTGCCACCCTGTCTAACTTAGGGCTACGCGAGTCGAGGCGGACGTCGTCGCGGTAGCGACGACGGACGCCGTGACGAGCACGTGGCACCACTGCCACCCTGTCTATCTTAGGGTTACGCGAGTCGAGGCGGACGTCGTCACGGTAGCGACGACGCACGCCGAGACGAGCATGTGACGCCACCGCCACCCTGTCTAACTTACGGTTACGCGAGTCGAGGCGGACGTCGTCGCGGTAGCGACGACGGACGCCGAGACGAGCACGTGACACCACCGCCACCCTGTCTAACTTAGGGTTAAGCGAGTCGAAGAGGACGTCGTCGCGGTAGCGACGACGGACGCCGAGACAAGCACGTGACACCACCGCCACCCTGTCTAACTTAGGGTTACGCGAGTCGAGGCGGACGTCGAGACGAGCACGTGACACCACTGCCACCCTGTCTAACTTAGGGTGACACTAGTCGAGGCGGACGTCTTCGCGGTAGCGACGACGGATGCCGAGACGAGCACGTGACACCACTGCCACCTAGTCTAACTTAGGGCTACGCGAGTCGAGGCGGACGTCGTCGCGGTAGCGACGACGGACGCTGAGACGAGCATGTGACACCACTGCCACGCTGTCTTAGGATTACGCGAGTCAAGGCGGTCGTCGTCGCGGTAGCGACAACGGACGCCGAGACGAGCACGTGACACCACTGCCACCCTGTCTAACTTAGGGCTACGCGAGTCGAGGCGGACGTCGTCGCGGTAGCGATGACGGACGCCGTGACGAGCACGTGACACCACGGCCACCCTGTCTATCTTAGGGTTACGCGAGTCGAGGCGGACGTCGTCGCGTTAGCGACGACGGACGACGTCACGAGCACGTGGCACCACTGCCACCCTGTCTATCTTAGGGTTACGCGAGTCGAGGCGGACGTCGTCACGGTAGCGACGACGGACGCCGAGACGAGCACGTGACACCACCGCCACCCTGTCTACCTTAGGGTTACGCGAGTCGAGGCGGACGTCGTCGCGGTAGCGACGACGGACGCCGAGACGAGCACGTGACACCACCGCCACCCTGTCTAACTTAGGGTTAAGCGAGTCGAAGCGGACGTCGTCGCGGTAGCGACGACGGACGCCGAGACGAGCACGTGACACCACCGCCACGCTGTCTAACTTAGGGTTACGCGAGTCGAGGCGGACGTCGAGACGAGCACGTGACACCACTGCCACCCTGTCTAACTTAGGGTGACGCGAGTCGAGGCGGACGTCTTCGCGGTAGCGACGACGGATGCCGAGACGAGCACGTGACACCACTGCCACCCAGTCTAACTTAGGGCTACGCGAGTCGAGGCGGACGTCGTCGCGGTAGCGACGACGGACGCTGAGACTAGCATGTGACACCACTGCCACGCTGTCCTAGGGTTACGCGAGTCGAGGCGGTCGTCGTCGCGGTAGCGACGACGGACGCTGAGACGAGCACGTGACACCACTGCCACCCTGTCTAACTTAGGGCTACGCGAGTCGAGGCGGACGTCGTCGCGGTAGCGACGACGGACGCCGTGACGAGCACGTGACACCACGGCCACCCTGTCTATCTTAGGGTTACGCGAGTCGAGGCGGACGTCGTCGCGGTAGCGACGACGGACGCGGTGACGAGCACGTGGCACCACTGCCACCCTGTCTATCATAGGGTTACGCGAGTCGAGGCGGACGTCGTCACGGTAGCGACGACGGACGCCGAGACGAGCACGTGACACCACCGCCACCCTGTCTAACTTAGGGTTACACGAGTCGAGGCGGACGTCGTCGCGGTAGCGACGACGGACGCCGAGACGAGCACGTGACACCACCGCCACCCTGTCTAACTTAGGGTTACGCGAGTCGAGGCGGACGTCGAGACGAGCACGTGACACCACTGCCACCCTGTCTAACTTAGGGTGACGCGAGTCGAGGCGGACGTCTTCGCGGTAGCGACGACGGATGCCGAGACGAGCACGTGACACCACTGCCACCCAGTCTAACTTAGGGCTATGCGAGTCGAGGCGGACGTCGTCGCGGTAGCGACGACGGACGCCGTGACGAGCACGTGACACCACGGCCACCCTGTCTATCTTAGGGTTACGCGAGTCGAGGCGGACGTCGTCGCGGTAGCGACGACGGACGCCGTGACGAGCACGTGGCAGCACTGCCACCCTGTCTATCTTAGGGTTACGCGAGTCGAGGCGGACGTCGTCACGGTAGCGACGACGGACGCCGAGACGAGCACGTGACACCACCGCCACCCTGTCTAACTTAGGGTTACGCGAGTCGAGGCGGACGTCGTCGCGGTAGCGACGACGGACGCCGAGACGAGCACGTGACACCACCGCCACCCTGTCTAACTTAGGGTTAAGCGAGTCGAGGCGGACGTCGTCGCGGTAGCGACGACGGACGCCGAGACGAGCACGTGACACCACCGCCACCCTGTCTAACTTAGGGTTACGCGAGTTGAGGCGGACGTCGAGACGAGCACGTGACACCACTGCCACCCTGTCTAACTTAGGGTGACGCGAGTCGAGGCGGACGTCTTCGCGGTAGCGACGACGGATGCCGAGACGAGCACGTGACACCACTGCCACCCAGTCTAACTTAGGGCTACGCGAGTCGAGGCGGACGTCGTCGTGGTAGCGACGACGGACGCTGAGACGAGCATGTGACACCACTGCCACGCTGTCTTAGGGTTACGCGAGTCGAGGCGGTCGTCGTCACGGTAGCGACGACGGACGCCGAGACGAGCACGTGACACCACTGCCACCCTGTCTAACTTAGGGCTACGCGAGTCGAGGCGGACGTCGTCGCGGTAGCGACGACGGACGCCGTGACGAGCACGTGACACCACGGCCACCCTGTCTATCTTAGGGTTACGCGAGTCGAGGCAGACGTCGTCGCGGTAGCGACGACGGACGCCGTGACGAGCACGTGGCAGCACTGCCACCCTGTCTATCTTAGGGTTACGCGAGTCGAGGCGGACGTCGTCACGGTAGCGACGACGGACGGCGAGACGAGCACGTGACACCACCGCCACCCTGTCTAACTTAGGGTTACGCGAGTCGAGGCGGACGTCGTCGCGGTAGCGACGACGGACGCCGAGACGAGCACGTGACACCACCGCCACCCTGTCTAACTTAGGGTTAAGCGAGTCGAAGCGGACGTCGTCGTGGTAGCGACGACGGACGCCGAGACGAGCACGTGACACCACCGCCACCCTGTCTAACTTAGGGTTACGCGAGTTGAGGCGGACGTCGAGACGAGCACGTGACACCACTGCCACCCTGTCTAACTTAGGGTGACGCGAGTCGAGGCGGACGTCTTCGCGGTAGCGACGACGGATGCCGAGACGAGCACGTGACACCACTGCCACCCAGTCTAACTTAGGGCTACGCGAGTCGAGGCGGACGTCGTCGCGGTAGCGACGACGGACGCTTAGACGAGCATGTGACACCACTGCCACGCTGTCTTAGGGTTACGCGAGTCGAGGCGGTCGTCGTCGCGGTAGTGACGACGGACGCCGAGACGAGCACGTGACACCACTGCCACCCTGTCTAACTTAGGGCTACGCGAGTCGAGGCGGACGTCTTCGCGGTAGAGACGACGGACGCCGAGACGAGCACGTGACACCACTGCCACCCTGTCTAACTT
This sequence comes from Elymus sibiricus, assembly GCA_039707655.1. NCBI lineage: Eukaryota > Viridiplantae > Streptophyta > Magnoliopsida > Poales > Poaceae > Elymus > Elymus sibiricus. Next base: position 190,031,279 of record CM077676.1, on the reverse strand, counting down.
AGGGCTACGCGAGTCGAGGCGGACGTCGTCGCGGTAGCGACGACGGACGCCGTGACGAGCACGTGGCAACACTGCCACCCTGTCTATCTGAGGGTTACGCGAGTTGAGGCGGACGTCGTCACGGTAGCGACGACGCACGCCGAGACGAGCATGTGACACCACCGCCACCCTGTCTAACTTAGGGTTACGCGAGTCGAGGCGGACGTCGTCGCGGTAGCGACGAAGGACGCCGAGACGAACACGTGACACCACCGCCACCCTGTCTAACTTAGGGTTAAGCGAGTCGAAGCGGACGTCGTCGCGGTAGCGACGACGGACGCCGAGAAAAGCACGTGACACCACCGCCACCCTGTCTAACTTAGGGTTACGCGAGTCGAGGCGGACGTCGACACGAGCACGTGACACCACTGCCACCCTGTCTAACTTAGGGTGACACTAGTCGAGGCGGACGTCTTCGCGGTAGCGACGACGGATGCCGAGACGAGCACGTGACACCACTGCCACCCAGTCTAACTTAGGGCTACGCGAGTCGAGGCGGACGTCGTCGCGGTAGCGACGACGGACGCTGAGACGAGCATGTGACACCACTGCCACGCTGTCTTAGGATTACGCGAGTCAAGGCGGTCGTCGTCGCGGTAGCGACGACGGACGCCGAGACGAGCACGTGACACCACTGCCACCCTGTCTAACTTAGGGCTACGCGAGTCGAGGCGGACGTCTTCGCGGTAGCGATGACGGACGCCGTGACGAGCACGTGACACCACGGCCACCCTGTCTATCTTAGGGTTACGCGAGTCGAGGCGGACGTCGTCGCGTTAGCGACGACGGACGACGTGACGAGCACGTGGCAACACTGCCACCCTGTCTATCTGAGGGTTACGCGAGTTGAGGCGGACGTCGTCACGGTAGCGACGACGCACGCCGAGACGAGCATGTGACACCACCGCCACCCTGTCTAACTTAGGGTTACGCGAGTCGAGGCGGACGTCGTCGCGGTAGCGACGAAGGACGCCGAGACGAGCACGTGACACCACCGCCACCCTGTCTAACTTAGGGTTAAGCGAGTCGAAGCGGACGTCGTCGCGGTAGCGACGACGGACGCCGAGAAAAGCACGTGACACCACCGCCACCCTGTCTAACTTAGGGTTACGCGAGTCGAGGCGGACGTCGACACGAGCACGTGACACCACTGCCACCCTGTCTAACTTAGGGTGACACTAGTCGAGGCGGACGTCTTCGCGGTAGCGACGACGGATGCCGAGACGAGCACGTGACACCACTGCCACCCAGTCTAACTTAGGCCTACGCGAGTCGAGGCGGACGTCGTCGCGGTAGCGACGACGGACGCTGAGACGAGCATGTGACACCACTGCCACGCTGTCTTAGGATTACGCGAGTCAAGGCGGTCGTCGTCGCGGTAGCGACGACGGACGCCGAGACGAGCACGTGACACCACTGCCACCCTGTCTAACTTAGGGCTACGCGAGTCGAGGCGGACGTCGTCGCGGTAGCGATGACGGACGCCGTGACGAGCACGTGACACCACGGCCACCCTGTCTATCTTAGGGTTACGCGAGTCGAGGCGGACGTCGTCGCGTTAGCGACGACGGACGACGTGACGAGCACGTGGCACCACTGCCACCCTGTCTATCTTAGGGTTACGCGAGTCGAGGCGGACGTCGTCGCGGTAGCGACGACGGACGCCGAGACGAGCACGTGACACCACCGCCACCCTGTCTAACTTAGGGTTACGCGAGTCGAGGCGGACGTCGTCGCGGTAGCGACGACGGACGCCGAGACGAGCACGTGACACCACCGCCACCCTGTCTAACTTAGGGTTAAGCGAGTCGAAGCGGACGTCGTCGCGGTAGCAACGACGGACGCCGAGACGAGCACGTGACACCACCGCCACCCTGTCTAACTTAGGGTTACGCGAGTTGAGGCGGACGTCGAGACGAGCACGTGACACCACTGCCACCCTGTCTAACTTAGGGTGACGCGAGTCGAGGCGGACGTCTTCGCGGTAGCGACGACGGATGCCGAGACGAGCACGTGACACCACTGCCACCCAGTCTAACTTAGGGCTACGCGAGTCGAGGCGGACGTCGTCGCGGTAGCGACGACGGACGCTTAGACGAGCATGTGACACCACTGCCACGCTGTCTTAGGGTTACGCGAGTCGAGGCGGTCGTCGTCGCGGTAGTGACGACGGACGCCGAGACGAGCACGTGACACCACTGCCACCCTGTCTAACTTAGGGCTACGCGAGTCGAGGCGGACGTCTTCGCGGTAGAGACGACGGACGCCGAGACGAGCACGTGACACCACTGCCACCCTGTCTAACTTAGGGCTACGCGAGTCGAGGCGGACGTCGTCGCGGTAGCGACGACGGACGCCGTGACGAGCACGTGGCACCACTGCCACCCTGTCTATCTTAGGGTTACGCGAGTCGAGGCGGACGTCGTCACGGTAGCGACGACGCACGCCGAGACGAGCATGTGACGCCACCGCCACCCTGTCTAACTTACGGTTACGCGAGTCGAGGCGGACGTCGTCGCGGTAGCGACGACGGACGCCGAGACGAGCACGTGACACCACCGCCACCCTGTCTAACTTAGGGTTAAGCGAGTCGAAGAGGACGTCGTCGCGGTAGCGACGACGGACGCCGAGACAAGCACGTGACACCACCGCCACCCTGTCTAACTTAGGGTTACGCGAGTCGAGGCGGACGTCGAGACGAGCACGTGACACCACTGCCACCCTGTCTAACTTAGGGTGACACTAGTCGAGGCGGACGTCTTCGCGGTAGCGACGACGGATGCCGAGACGAGCACGTGACACCACTGCCACCTAGTCTAACTTAGGGCTACGCGAGTCGAGGCGGACGTCGTCGCGGTAGCGACGACGGACGCTGAGACGAGCATGTGACACCACTGCCACGCTGTCTTAGGATTACGCGAGTCAAGGCGGTCGTCGTCGCGGTAGCGACAACGGACGCCGAGACGAGCACGTGACACCACTGCCACCCTGTCTAACTTAGGGCTACGCGAGTCGAGGCGGACGTCGTCGCGGTAGCGATGACGGACGCCGTGACGAGCACGTGACACCACGGCCACCCTGTCTATCTTAGGGTTACGCGAGTCGAGGCGGACGTCGTCGCGTTAGCGACGACGGACGACGTGACGAGCACGTGGCACCACTGCCACCCTGTCTATCTTAGGGTTACGCGAGTCGAGGCGGACGTCGTCACGGTAGCGACGACGGACGCCGAGACGAGCACGTGACACCACCGCCACCCTGTCTAACTTAGGGTTACGCGAGTCGAGGCGGACGTCGTCGCGGTAGCGACGACGGACGCCGAGACGAGCACGTGACACCACCGCCACCCTGTCTAATTTAGGGTTAAGCGAGTCGAAGCGGACGTCGTCGCGGTAGCGACGACTGACGCCGAGACGAGCACGTGACACCACCGCCACGCTGTCTAACTTAGGGTTACGCGAGTCGAGGCGGACGTCGAGACGAGCACGTGACACCACTGCCACCCTGTCTAACTTAGGGTGACGCGAGTCGAGGCGGACGTCTTCGCGGTAGCGACGACGGATGCCGAGACGAGCACGTGACACCACTGCCACCCAGTCTAACTTAGGGCTACGCGAGTCGAGGCGGACGTCGTCGCGGTAGCGATGACGGACGCTGAGACTAGCATGTGACACCACTGCCACGCTGTCCTAGGGTTACGCGAGTCGAGGCGGTCGTCGTCGCGGTAGCGACGACGGACGCTGAGACGAGCACGTGACACCACTGCCACCCTGTCTAACTTAGGGCTACGCGAGTCGAGGCGGACGTCGTCGCGGTAGCGACGACGGACGCCGTGACGAGCACGTGACACCACGGCCACCCTGTCTATCTTAGGGTTACGCGAGTCGAGGCGGACGTCGTCGCGGTAGCGACGACGGACGCGGTGACGAGCACGTGGCACCACTGCCACCCTGTCTATCTTAGGGTTACGCGAGTCGAGGCGGACGTCGTCACGGTAGCGACGACGGACGCCGAGACGAGCACGTGACACCACCGCCACCCTGTCTAACTTAGGGTTACACGAGTCGAGGCGGACGTCGTCGCGGTAGCGACGACGGACGCCGAGACGAGCACGTGACACCACCGCCACCCTGTCTAACTTAGGGTTACGCGAGTCGAGGCGGACGTCGAGACGAGCACGTGACACCACTGCCACCCTGTCTAACTTAGGGTGACGCGAGTCGAGGCGGACGTCTTCGCGGTAGCGACGACGGATGCCGAGACGAGCACGTGACACCACTGCCACCCAGTCTAACTTAGGGCTACGCGAGTCGAGGCGGACGTCGTCGCGGTAGCGACGACGGACGCCGTGATGAGCACGTGACACCACGGCCACCCTGTCTATCTTAGGGTTACGCGAGTCGAGGCGGACGTCGTCGCGGTAGCGACGACGGACGCCGTGACGAGCACGTGGCAGCACTGCCACCCTGTCTATCTTAGGGTTACGCGAGTCGAGGCGGACGTCGTCACGGTAGCGACGACGGACGCCGAGACGAGCACGTGACACCACCGCCACCCTGTCTAACTTAGGGTTACGCGAGTCGAGGCGGACGTCGTCGCGGTAGCGACGACGGACGCCGAGACGAGCACGTGACACCACCGCCACCCTGTCTAACTTAGGGTTAAGCGAGTCGAGGCGGACGTCGTCGCGGTAGCGACGCCGGACGCCGAGACGAGCACGTGACACCACCGCCACCCTGTCTAACTTAGGGTTACGCGAGTTGAGGCGGACGTCGAGACGAGCACGTGACACCACTGCCACCCTGTCTAACTTAGGGTGACGCGAGTCGAGGCGGACGTCTTCGCGGTAGCGACGACGGATGCCGAGACGAGCACGTGACACCACTGCCACCCAGTCTAACTTAGGGCTACGCGAGTCGAGGCGGACGTCGTCGCGGTAGCGACGACGGACGCGGAGACGAGCATGTGACACCACTGCCACGCTGTCTTAGGGTTACGCGAGTCGAGGCGGTCGTCGTCACGGTAGCGACGACGGACGCCGAGACGAGCACGTGACACCACCGCCACCCTGTCTAACTTAGGGCTACGCGAGTCGAGGCGGACGTCTTCGCGGTAGAGACGACGGACGCCGAGACGAGCACGTGACACCACTGCCACCCTGTCTAACTTAGGGCTACGCGAGTCGAGGCGGACGTCGTCGCGGTAGGGACGACGGACGCCGTGACGAGCACGTGGCAACACTGCCACCCTGTCTATCTGAGGGTTACGCGAGTTGAGGCGGACGTCGTCACGGTAGCGACGACGCACGCCGAGACGAGCATGTGACACCACCGCCACCCTGTCTAACTTAGGGTTACGCGAGTCGAGGCGGACGTCGTCGCGGTAGCGACGAAGGACGCCGAGACGAGCACGTGACACCACCGCCACCCTGTCTAACTTAGGGTTAAGCGAGTCGAAGCGGACGTCGTCGCGGTAGCGACGACGGACGCCGAGAAAAGCACGTGACACCACCGCCACCCTGTCTAACTTAGGGTTACGCGAGTCGAGGCGGACGTCGAGACGAGCACGTGACACCACTGCCACCCTGTCTAACTTAGGGTGACACTAGTCGAGGCGGACGTCTTCGCGGTAGCGACGACGGATGCCGAGACGAGCACGTGACACCACTGCCACCCAGTCTAACTTAGGGCTACGCGAGTCGAGGCGGACGTCGTCGCGGTAGCGACGACGGACGCTGAGACGAGCATGTGACACCACTGCCACGCTGTCTTAGGATTACGCGAGTCAAGGCGGTCGTCGTCGCGGTAGCGACGACGGACGCCGAGACGAGCACGTGACACCACTGCCACCCTGTCTAACTTAGGGCTACGCGAGTCGAGGCGGACGTCGTCGCGGTAGCGATGACGGACGCCGTGACGAGCACGTGACACCACGGCCACCCTGTCTATCTTAGGGTTACACGAGTCGAGGCGGACGTCGTCGCGTTAGCGACGACGGACGACGTGACGAGCACGTGGCACCACTGCCACCCTGTCTATCTTAGGGTTACGCGAGTCGAGGCGGACGTCGTCACGGTAGCGACGACGGACGCCGAGACGAGCACGTGACACCACCGCCACCCTGTCTAACTTAGGGTTACGCGAGTCGAGGCGGACGTCGTCGCGGTAGCGACGACGGACGCCGAGACGAGCACGTGACACCACCGCCACCCTGTCTAACTTAGGGTTAAGCGAGACGAAGCGGACGTCATCGCGGTAGCGACGACGGACACCGAGACGAGCACGTGACACCACCGCCACCCTGTCTAACTTAGGGTTACGCGAGTCGAGGCGGACGTCGAGACGAGCACGTGACACCACTGCCACCCTGTCTAACTTAGGGTGACGCGAGTCGAGGCGGACGTCTTCGCGGTAGCGACGACGGATGCCGAGACGAGCACGTGACACCACTGCCACCCAGTCTAACTTAGGGCTACGCGAGTCGAGGCGGACGTCGTCGCGGTAGCGACGACGGACGCTGAGACTAGCATGTGACACCACTGCCACGCTGTCTTAGGGTTAAGCGAGTCGAGGCGGTCGTCGTCGCGGTAGCGACGACGGACGCCGAGACGAGCACGTGACACCACTGCCACCCTGTCTAACTTAGGGCTACACGAGTCGAGGCGGACGTCGTCGCGGTAGCGACGACGGACGCCGTGACGAGCACGTGACACCACGGCCACCCTGTCTATCTTAGGGTTACGCGAGTCGAGGCGGACGTCGTCGCGGTAGCGACGACGGACGCGGTGACGAGCACGTGGCACCACTGCCACCCTGTCTATCTTAGGGTTACGCGAGTCGAGGCGGACGTCGTCACGGTAGCGACGACGGACGCCGAGACGAGCACGTGACACCACCGCCACCCTGTCTAACTTAGGGTTACGCGAGTCGAGGCGGACGTCATCGCGGTAGCGACGACGGACGCCGAGACGAGCACGTGACACCACCGCCACCCTGTCTATCTTAGGGTTAAGCGAGTCGAAGCGGACGTCGTCGCGGTAGCGACGACGGACGCCGAGACGAGCACGTGACACCACCGCCACCCTGTCTAACTTAGGGTTACGCGAGTCGAGGCGGACGTCGAGACGAGCACGTGACACCACTGCCACCCTGTCTAACTTAGGGTGACGCGAGTCGAGGCGGACGTCTTCGCGGTAGCGACGACGGATGCCGAGACGAGCACGTGACACCACTGCCACCCAGTCTAACTTAGGGCTACGCGAGTCGAGGCGGACGTCGTCGCGGTAGCGACGACGGACGCTGAGACGAGCATGTGACACCACTGCCACCCTGTCTTAGGGTTACGCGAGTCGAGGCGGTCGTCGTCGCGGTAGCGACGACGGACGCCGAGACGAGCACGTGACACCACTGCCACCCTGTCTAACTTAGGGCTACGCGAGTCGAGGCGGACGTCGTCGCGGTAGCGACGACGGACGCCGTGACGAGCACGTGACACAAAGGCCACCCTGTCTATCTTAGGGTTACGCGAGTCGAGGCGGACTTCGTCGCGGTAGCGACGACGGACGCCGTGACGAGCACGTGGCACCACTGCCACCCTGTCTATCTTATGGTTACGCGAGTCGAGGCGGACGTCGTCGCGGTAGCGACGACGGACGCGGTGACGAGCACGTGGCACCACTGCCACCCTGTCTATCTTAGGGTTACGCGAGTCGAGGCGGACGTCGTCACGGTAGCGACGACGGACGCCGAGACGAGCACGTGACACCACCGCCACCCTGTCTAACTTAGGGTTACACGAGTCGAGGCGGACGTCGTCGCGGTAGCGACGACGGACGCCGAGACGAGCACGTGACACCACCGCCACCCTGTCTAACTTAGGGTTACGCGAGTCGAGGCAGACGTCGAGACGAGCACGTGACACCACTGCCACCCTGTCTAACTTAGGGTGACGCGAGTCGAGGCGGACGTCGTCACGGTAGCGACGACGGACGCCGAGACGAGCACGTGACACCACCGCCACCATGTCTAACTTAGGGTTACACGAGTCGAGGCGGACGTCGTCGCGGTAGCGACGACGGACGCCGAGACGAGCACGTGACACCACCGCCACCCTGTCTAACTTAGGGTTACGCGAGTCGAGGCGGACGTCGAGACGAGCACGTGACACCACTGCCACCCTGTCTAACTTAGGGTGACGCGAGTCGAGGCGGACGTCTTCGCGGTAGCGACGACGGATGCCGAGACGAGCACGTGACACCACTGCCACCCAGTCTAACTTAGGGCTACGCGAGTCGAGGCGGACGTCGTCGCGGTAGCGACGACGGACGCCGTGACGAGCACGTGACACCACGGCCACCCTGTCTATCTTAGGGTTACGCGAGTCGAGGCGGACGTCGTCGCGGTAGCGACGACGGACGCCGTGACGAGCACGTGGCAGCACTGCCACCCTGTCTATCTTAGGGTGACGCGAGTCGAGGCGGACGTCGTCACGGTAGCGACGACGGACGCCGAGACGAGCACGTGACACCACCGCCACCCTGTCTAACTTAGGGTTACGCGAGTCGAGGCGGACGTCGTCGCGGTAGCGACGACGGACGCCGAGACGAGCACGTGACACCACCGCCACCCTGTCTAACTTAGGGTTACGCGAGTTGAGGCGGACGTCGAGACGAGCACGTGACACCACTGCCACCCTGTCTAACTTAGGGTGACGCGAGTCGAGGCGGACGTCTTCGCGGTAGCGACGACGGATGCCGAGACGAGCACGTGACACCACTGCCACCCAGTCTAACTTAGGGCTACGCGAGTCGAGGCGGACGTCGTCGCGGTAGCGACGACGGACGCTGAGACGAGCATGTGACACCACTGCCACGCTGTCTTAGGGTTACGCGAGTCGAGGCGGTCGTCGTCACGGTAGCGACGACGGACGCCGAGACGAGCACGTGACACCACTGCCACCCTGTCTAACTTAGGGCTACGCGAGTCGAGGCGGACGTCGTCGCGGTAGCGACGACGGACGCCGTGACGAGCACGTGACACCACGGCCACCCTGTCTATCTTAGGGTTACGCGAGTCGAGGCGGACGTCGTCGCGGTAGCGACGACGGACGCCGTGACGAGCACGTGGCAGCACTGCCACCCTGTCTATCTTAGGGTTACGCGAGTCGAGGCGGACGTCGTCACGGTAGCGACGACGGACGGCGAGACGAGCACGTGACACCACCGCCACCCTGTCTAACTTAGGGTTACGCGAGTCGAGGCGGACGTCGTCGCGGTAGCGACGACGGACGCCGAGACGAGCACGTGACACCACCGCCACCCTGTCTAACTTATGGTTAAGCGAGTCGAAGCGGACGTCGTCGTGGTAGCGACGACGGACGCCGAGACGAGCACGTGACACCACCGCCACCCTGTCTAACTTAGGGTTACGCGAGTTGAGGCGGACGTCGAGACGAGCACGTGACACCACTGCCACCCTGTCTAACTTAGGGTGACGCGAGTCGAGGCGGACGTCTTCGCGGTAGCGACGACGGATGCCGAGACGAGCACGTGACACCACTGCCACCCTGTCTAACTTAGGGCTACGCGAGTCGAGGCGGACGTCTTCGCGGTAGAGACGACGGACGCCGAGACGAGCACGTGACACCACTGCCACCCTGTCTAACTTAGGGCTACGCGAGACGAGGCGGACGTCGTCGCGGTAGCGACGACGGACGCCGTGACGAGCACGTGGCAACACTGCCACCCTGTCTATCTGAGGGTTACGCGAGTTGAGGCGGACGTCGTCACGGTAGCGACGACGCACGCCGAGACGAGCATGTGACACCACCGCCACCCTGTCTAACTTAGGGTTACGCGAGTCGAGGCGGACGTCGTCGCGGTAGCGACGAAGGACGCCGAGACGAGCACGTGACACCACCGCCACCCTGTCTAACTTAGGGTTAAGCGAGTCGAAGCGGACGTCGTCGCGGTAGCGACGACGGACGCCGAGAAAAGCACGTGGCACCACCGCCACCCTGTCTAACTTAGGGTTACGCGAGTCGAGGCGGACGTCGAGACGAGCACGTGACACCACTGCCACCCTGTCTAACTTAGGGTGACACTAGTCGAGGCGGACGTCTTCGCGGTAGCGACGACGGATGCCGAGACGAGCACGTGACACCACTGCCACCCAGTCTAACTTAGGGCTACGCGAGTCGAGGCGGACGTCGTCGCGGTAGCGACGACGGACGCTGAGACGAGCATGTGACACCACTGCCACGCTGTCTTAGGATTACGCGAGTCAAGGCGGTCGTCGTCGCGGTAGCGACGACGGACGCCGAGACGAGCACGTGACACCACTGCCACCCTGTCTAACTTAGGGCTACGCGAGTCGAGGCGGACGTCGTCACGGTAGCGATGACGGACGCCGTGACGAGCACGTGACACCATGGCCACCCTGTCTATCTTAGGGTTACGCGAGTCGAGGCGGACGTCGTCGCGTTAGCGACGACGGACGACGTGACGAGCACGTGGCACCACTGCCACCCTGTCTATCTTAGGGTTACGCGAGTCGAGGCGGACGTCGTCACGGTAGCGACGACGGACGCCGAGACGAGCACGTGACACCACCGCCACCCTGTCTAACTTAGGGTTACGCGAGTCGAGGCGGACGTCGTCGCGGTAGCGACGACGGACGCCGAGACGAGCACGTGACACCACTGCCACCCTGTCTAACTTAGGGTTAAGCGAGTCGAAGCGGACGTCGTCGCGGTAGCGACGACGGACACCGAGACGAGCACGTGACACCACCGCCACCCTGTCTAACTTAGGGTTACGCGAGTCGAGGCGGACGTCGAGACGAGCACGTGACACCACTGCCACCCTGTCTAACTTAGGGTGACGCGAGTCGAGGCGGACGTCTTCGCGGTAGCGACGACGGATGCCGAGACGAGCACGTGACACCACTGCCACCCAGTCTAACTTAGGGCTACGCGAGTCGAGGCGGACGTCGTCGCGGTAGCGACGACGGACGCTGAGACTAGCATGTGACACCACTGCCACGCTGTCTTAGGGTTAAGCGAGTCGAGGCGGTCGTCGTCGCGGTAGCGACGACGGACGCCGAGACGAGCACGTGACACCACTGCCACCCTGTCTAACTTAGGGCTACGCGAGTCGAGGCGGACGTCGTCGCGGTAGCGACGACGGACGCCGTGACGAGCACGTGACACCACGGCCACCCTGTCTATCTTAGGGTTACGCGAGTCGAGGCGGACGTCGTCGCGGTAGCGACGACGGACGCGGTGACGAGCACGTGGCACCACTGCCACCCTGTCTATCTTAGGGTTACGCGAGTCGAGGCGGACGTCGTCACGGTAGCGACGACGGACGCCGAGACGAGCACGTGACACCACCGCCACCCTGTCTAACTTAGGGTTACGCGAGTCGAGGCGGACGTCGTCGCGGTAGCGACGACGGACGCCGAGACGAGCACGTGACACCACCGCCACCCTGTCTAACTTAGGGTTAAGCGAGTCGAAGCGGACGTCGTCGCGGTAGCGACGACGGACGCCGAGACGAGCACGTGACACCACCGCCACCCTGTCTAACTTAGGGTTACGCGAGTCGAGGCGGACGTCGAGACGAGCACGTGACACCACTGCCACCCTGTCTAACTTAGGGTGACGCGAGTCGAGGCGGACGTCTTCGCGGTAGCGACGACGGATGCCGAGACGAGCACGTGACACCACTGCCACCCAGTCTAACTTAGGGCTACGCGAGTCGAGGCGGACGTCGTCGCGGTAGCGACGACGGACGCTGAGACGAGCATGTGACACCACTGCCACCCTGTCTTAGGGTTACGCGAGTCGAGGCGGTCGTCGTCGCGGTAGCGACGACGGACGCCGAGACGAGCACGTGACACCACTGCCACCCTGTCTAACTTAGGGCTACGTGAGTCGAGGCGGACGTCGTCGCGGTAGCGACGACGGACGCCGTGACGAGCACGTGACACCACGGCCACCCTGTCTATCTTAGGGTTACGCGAGTCGAGGCGGACTTCGTCGCGGTAGCGACAACGGACGCCGTGACGAGCACGTGGCACCACTGCCACCCTGTCTATCTTATGGTTACGCGAGTCGAGGCGGACGTCGTCACGGTAGCGACGACGGACGCCGAGACGAGCACGTGACACCACCGCCACCCTGTCTAACTTAGGGTTACGCGAGTCGAGGCGGACGTCGTCGCGGTAGCGACGACGGACGCCGAGACGAGCACGTGACACCACCGCCACCCTGTCTAACTTAGGGTTAAGCGAGTCGAAGCGGACGTCGTCGCGGTAGCGACGACGGACGCCGAGACGAGCACGTGACACCACCGCCACCCTGTCTAACTTAGGGTTACGCGAGTTGAGGCGGACGTCGAGACGAGCACGCGACACCACTGCCACCCTGTCTAACTTAGGGTGATGCGAGTCGAGGCGGACGTCTTCGCGGTAGCGACGACGGATGCCGAGACGAGCACGTGACACCACTGCCACCCAGTCTAACTTAGGGCTACGCGAGTCGAGGCGGACGTCGTCGCGGTAGTGACGACGGACGCTGAGACGAGCATGTGACACCACTGCCACGCTGTCTTAGGGTTACGCGAGTCGAGGCGGTCGTCGTCGCGGTAGTTACGACGGACGCCGAGACGAGCACGTGACACCACTGCCACCCTGTCTAACTTAGGGCCACGCGAGTCGAGGCGGACGTCGTCGCGGTAGCGACGACGGACGCCGAGACGAGCACGTGACACCACTGCCACCCTGTCTAACTTAGGGCTACGCGAGTCGAGGCGGACGTCGTCGCGGTAGCGACGACGGACGCCGAGACGAGCACGTGACACCACCGCCACCCTGTCTAACTTAGGGTTACGCGAGTCGAGGCGGACGTCGTCGCGGTAGCGACGACGGACGCCGAGACGAGCACGTGACACCACCGCCACCCTGTCTAACTTAGTGTTAAGCGAGTCGAAGCGGACGTCGTCGCGGTAGCGACGACGGACACCGAGACGAGCACGTGACACCACCGCCACCCTGTCTAACTTAGGGTTACGCGAGTCGAGGCGGACGTCGAGACGAGCACGTGACACCACTGCCACCCTGTCTAACTTAGGGTGACGCGAGTCGAGGCGGACGTCTTCGCGGTAGCGACGACGGATGCCGAGACGAGCACGTGACACCACTGCCACCCAGTCTAACTTAGGGCTACGCGAGTCGAGGCGGACGTCGTCGCGGTAGCGACGACGGACGCTGAGACGAGCATGTGACACCACTGCCACGCTGTCTTAGGATTACGCGAGTCAAGGCGGTCGTCGTCGCGGTAGCGACGACGGACGCCGAGACGAGCACGTGACACCACTGCCACCCTGTCTAACTTAGGGCTACGCGAGTCGAGGCGGACGTCGTCGCGGTAGCGATGACGGACGCCGTGACGAGCACGTGACACCACGGCCACCCTGTCTATCTTAGGGTTACGCGAGTCGAGGCGGACGTCGTCGCGTTAGCGACGACGGACGACGTGACGAGCACGTGGCACCACTGCCACCCTGTCTATCTTAGGGTTACGCGAGTCGAGGCGGACGTCGTCACGGTAGCGACGACGGACGCCGAGACGAGCACGTGACACCACCGCCACCCTGTCTAACTTAGGGTTACACGAGTCGAGGCGGACGTCGTCGCGGTAGCGACGACGGACGCCGAGACGAGCACGTGACACCACCGCCACCCTGTCTAACTTAGGGTTACGCGAGTCGAGGCGGACGTCGAGACGAGCACGTGACACCACTGCCACCCTGTCTAACTTAGGGTGACGCGAGTCGAGGCGGACGTCTTCGCGGTAGCGACGACGGATGCCGAGACGAGCACGTGACACCACTGCCACCCAGTCTAACTTAGGGCTACGCGAGTCGAGGCGGACGTCGTCGCGGTAGCGACGACGGACGCTGAGACTAGCATGTGACACCACTGCCACGCTGTCTTAGGGTTACGCGAGTCGAGGCGGTCGTCGTCGCGGTAGCGACGACGGACGCCGAGACGAGCACGTGACACCACTGCCACCCTGTCTAACTTAGGGCTACGCGAGTCGAGGCGGACGTCGTCGCGGTAGCGACGACGGACGCCGTGACGAGCACGTGACACCACGGCCACCCTGTCTATCTTAGGGTTACGCGAGTCAAGGCGGACGTCGTCGCGGTAGCGACGACGGACGCGGTGACGAGCACGTGGCACCACTGCCACCCTGTCTATCTTAGGGTTACGCGAGTCGAGGCGGACGTCGTCACGGTAGCGACGACGGACGCCGAGACGAGCACGTGACACCACCGCCACCCTGTCTAACTTAGGGTTACGCGAGTCGAGGCGGACGTCGTCGCGGTAGCGACGACGGACGCCGAGACGAGCACGTGACACCACCGCCACCCTGTCTAACTTAGGGTTAAGCGAGTCGAAGCGGACGTCGTCGCGGTAGCGACGACGGACGCCGAGACGAGCACGTGACACCACCGCCACCCTGTCTAACTTAGGGTTACGCGAGTCGAGGCGGACGTCGAGACGAGCACGTGACACCACTGCCACCCTGTCTAACTTAGGGTGACGCGAGTCGAGGCGGACGTCTTCGCGGTAGCGACGACGGATGCCGAGACGAGCACGTGACACCACTGCCACCCAGTCTAACTTAGGGCTACGCGAGTCGAGGCGGACGTCGTCGCGGTAGCGACGACGGACGCTGAGACGAGCATGTGACACCACTGCCACCCTGTCTTAGGGTTACGCGAGTCGAGGCGGTCGTCGTCGCGGTAGCGACGACGGACGCCGAGACGAGCACGTGACACCACTGCCACCCTGTCTAACTTAGGGCTACGCGAGTCGAGGCGGACGTCGTCGCGGTAGCGACGACGGACGCCGTGACGAGCACGTGACACCACGGCCACCCTGTCTATCTTAGGGTTACGCGAGTCGAGGCGGACTTCGTCGCGGTAGCGACGACGGACGCCGTGACGAGCACGTGGCACCACTGCCACCCTGTCTATCTTATGGTTACGCGAGTCGAGGCGGACGTCGTCACGGTAGCGACGACGGACGCCGAGACGAGCACGTGACACCACCGCCACCCTGTCTAACTTAGGGTTACGCGAGTCGAGGCGGACGTCGTCGCGGTAGCGACGACGGACGCCGAGACGAGCACGTGACACCACCGCCACCCTGTCTAACTTAGGGTTAAGCGAGTCGAAGCGGACGTCGTCGCGGTAGCGACGACGGACGCCGAGACGAGCACGTGACACCACCGCCACCCTGTCTAACTTAGGGTTACGCGAGTTGAGGCGGACGTCGAGACGAGCACGCGACACCACTGCCACCCTGTCTAACTTAGGGTGACGCGAGTCGAGGCGGACGTCTTCGCGGTAGCGACGACGGATGCCGAGACGAGCACGTGACACCACTGCCACCCAGTCTAACTTAGGGCTACGCGAGTCGAGGCGGACGTCGTCGCGGTAGCGACGACGGACGCTGAGACGAGCATGTGACACCACTGCCACGCTGTCTTAGGGTTACGCGAGTCGAGGCGGTCGTCGTCGCGGTAGTTACGACGGACGCCGAGACGAGCACGTGACACCACTGCCACCCTGTCTAACTTAGGGCTACGCGAGTCGAGGCGGACGTCGTCGCGGTAGCGACGACGGACGCCGAGACGAGCACGTGACACCACTGCCACCCTGTCTAACTTAGGGCTACGCGAGTCGAGGCGGACGTCGTCGCGGTAGCGACGACGGACGCCGAGACGAGCACGTGACACCACCGCCACCCTGTCTAACTTAGGGTACGCGAGTCGAGGCGGACGTCGTCGCGGTAGCGACGACGGACGCCGAGACGAGCACGTGACACCACCGCCACCCTGTCTAACTTAGGGTTAAGCGAGTCGAAGCGGACGTCGTCGCGGTAGCGACGACGGACACCGAGACGAGCACGTGACACCACCGCCACCCTGTCTAACTTAGGGTTACGCGAGTCGAGGCGGACGTCGAGACGAGCACGTGACACCACTGCCACCCTGTCTAACTTAGGGTGACGCAAGTCGAGGCGGACGTCTTCGCGGTAGCGACGACGGATGCCGAGACAAGCACGTGACACCACTGCCACCCAGTCTAACTTAGGGCTACGCGAGTCGAGGCGGACGTCGTCGCGGTAGCGACGACGGACGCTGAGACGAGCATGTGACACCACTGCCACCCTGTCTTAGGGTTACGCGAGTCGAGGCGGTCGTCGTCGCGGTAGCGACGACGGACGCCGAGACGAGCACGTGACACCACTGCCACCCTGTCTAACTTAGGGCTACGCGAGTCGAGGCGGACGTCGTCGCGGTAGCGACGACGGACGCCGTGACGAGCACGTGACACCACGGCCACCCTGTCTATCTTAGGGTTACGCGAGTCGAGGCGGACTTCGTCGCGGTAGCGACGACGGACGTCGTGACGAGCACGTGGCACCACTGCCACCCTGTCTATCTTATGGTTACGCGAGTCGAGGCGGACGTCGTCACGGAAGCGACGACGGACGCCGAGACGAGCACGTGACACCACCGCCACCCTGTCTAACTTAGGGTTACGTGAGTCGAGGCGGACGTCGTCGCGGTAGCGACGACGGACGCCGAGACGAGCACGTGACACCACCGCCACCCTGTCTAACTTAGGGTTAAGCGAGTCGAAGCGGACGTCGTCGCGGTAGCGACGACGGACGCCGAGACGAGCACGTGACACCACTGCCACCCTGTCTAACTTAGGGTTACGCGAGTTGAGGCGGACGTCGAGACGAGCACGCGACACCACTGCCACCCTGTCTAACTTAGGGTGACGCGAGTCGAGGCGGACGTCTTCGCGGTAGCGACGACGGATGCCGAGACGAGCACGTGACACCACTGCCACCCAGTCTAACTTAGGGCTACGCAAGTCGAGGCGGACGTCGTCGCGGTAGCGACGACGGACGCTGAGACGAGCATGTGACACCACTGCCACGCTGTCTTAGGGTTACGCGAGTCGAGGCGGTCGTCGTCGCGGTAGTTACGACGGACGCCGAGACGAGCACGTGACACCACTGCCACCCTGTCTAACTTAGGGCTACGCGAGTCGAGGCGGACGTCGTCGCGGTAGCGACGACGGACGCCGAGACGAGCACGTGACACCACTGCCACCCTGTCTAACTTAGGGCTACGCGAGTCGAGGCGGACGTCGTCGCGGTAGCGACGACGGACGCCGTGACGAGCACGTGACTCCACGGCCACCCTGTCTATCTTAGGGTTACGCGAGTCGAGGCAGACGTCGTCGCTACCGCGACGACGGACGCCGTGACGAGCACGTGGCACCACTGCCACCCTGTCTATCTTAGGGTTACGCGAGTCGAGGCGGACGTCGTCACGGTAGCGACGACGGACGCCGAGACGAGCATGTGACACCACCGCCACCCTGTCTAACTTAGGGTTACGCGAGTCGAGGCGGACGTCGTCGCGGTAGCGACGAAGGACGCCGAGACGAGCACGTGACACCACCGCCACCCTGTCTAACTTAGGGTTAAGCGAGTCGAAGCGGACGTCGTCGCGGTAGCGACGACGGACGCCGAGACGAGCACGTGACACCACCGCCACCCTGTCTAACTTAGGGTTACGCGAGTCGATGCGGACGTCGAGACGAGCACGTGACACCACTGCCACCCTGTCTAACTTAGGGTGACACTAGTCGAGGCGGACGTCTTCGCGGTAGCGACGACGGATGCCGAGACGAGCACGTGACACCACTGCCACCCAGTCTAACTTAGGGCTACGCGAGTCGAGGCGGACGTCGTCGCGGTAGCGACGACGGACGCTGAGACGAGCATGTGACACCACTGCCACGCTGTCTTAGGGTTACGCGAGTCGAGGCGGTCGTCGTCGCGGTAGCGACGACGGACGCCGAGACGAGCACGTGACACCACTGCCACCCTGTCTAACTTAGGGCTACGCGAGTCGAGGCGGACGTCGTCGCGGTAGCGATGACGGACGCCGTGACGAGCACGTGACACCACGGCCACCTTGTCTATCTTAGGGTTACGCGAGTTGAGGCGGACGTCGTCGCGTTAGCGACGACGGACGACGTGACGAGCACGTGGCACCACTGCCACCCTGTCTATCTTAGGGTTACGCGAGTCGAGGCGGACGTCATCACGGTAGCGACGACGGACGCCGAGACGAGCACGTGACACCACCGCCACCCTGTCTAACTTAGGGTTACGCGAGTCGAGGCGGACGTCGTCGCGGTAGCGACGACGGACGCCGAGACGAGCACGTGACACCACCGCCACCCTGTCTAACTTATGGTTAAGCGAGTCGAAGCGGACGTCGTCGCGGTAGCGACGACGGACGCCGAGACGAGCACGTGACACCACCGCCACCCTGTCTAACTTAGGGTTACGCGAGTTGAGGCGGACGTCGAGACGAGCACGTGACACCACTGCCACCCTGTCTAACTTAGGGTGACGCGAGTCGAGGCGGACGTCTTCGCGGTAGCGACGACGGATGCCGAGACGAGCACGTGACACCACTGCGCCCCAGTCTAACTTAGGGCTACGCGAGTCGAGGCGGACGTCGTCGCGGTAGCGACGACGGACGCTGAGACGAGCATGTGACACCACTGCCACGCTGTCTTAGGGTTACGCGATTCGAGGCGGTCGTCGTCGCGGTAGTTACGACGGACGCCGAGACGAGCACGTGACACCACTGCCACCCTGTCTAACTTAGGGTTACGCGAGTCGCGGCGGACGTCGTCGCGGTAGCGACGACGGACGCCGAGACGAGCACCTGACACCACTGCCACCCTGTCTAACTTAGGGCTACGCGAGTCGAGGCGGACGTCGTCGCGGTAGCGACGACGGACGCCGTGACGAGCACGTGACACCACGGCCACCCTGTCTATCTTAGGGTTACGCGAGTCGAGGCGGACGTCGTCGCGGTAGCGACGACGGACGCTGTGACGAGCACGTGACACCACCGCCACCCTGTCTAACTTAGGGTTACGCGAGTCGAGGCGGACGTCGAGACGAGCACGTGACACCACTGCCACCCTGTCTAACTTAGGGTTACGCGAGTTGAGGCGGACGTCGTCGCGGTAGCGACGACGGACGACGTGACGAGCACGTGGCACCACTGCCACCCTGTCTATCTTAGGGTTACGCGAGTTGAGGCGGACGTCGTCACGGTAGCGACGACGCACGCCGAGACGAGCATGTGACGCCACCGCCACCCTGTCTAACTTACGGTTACGCGAGTCGAGGCGGACGTCGTCGCGGTAGCGACGACGGACGCAGAGACGAGCACGTGACACCACCGCCACCCTGTCTAACTTAGGGTTAAGCGAGTCGAAGAGGACATCGTCGCGGTAGCGACGACGGACGCCGAGACAAGCACGTGACACCACCGCCACCCTGTCTAACTTAGGGTTACCCGAGTCGAGGCAGACGTCGTCGCGGTAGCGACGACGGACGCCGAGACGAGCACGTGACACCACCGCCACCCTGTCTAACTTAGGGTTAAGCGAGTCGAAGCGGACGTCATCGCGGTAGCGACGACGGACGCCGAGACGAGCACGTGACAACACCGCCACCCTGTCTAACTTAGGGTTACGCGAGTCGAGGCGGACGTCGAGACGAGCACGTGACACCACTGCCACCCTGTCTAAGTTAGGGTGACACTAGTCGAGGCGGACGTCTTCGCGGTAGCGACGACGGATGCCGAGACGAGCACGTGACACCACTGCCACCCAGTCTAACTTAGGGCTACGCGAGTCGAGGCGGACGTCGTCGCGGTAGCGACGACGGACGCTGAGACGAGCATGTGACACCACTGCCACGCTGTCTTAGGGTTACGCGAGTCGAGGCGGTCGTCGTCGCGGTAGCGACGACGGAAGCCGAGACGAGCACGTGACACCACTGCCACCCTGTCTAACTTAGGGCTACGCGAGTCGAGGCGGACGTCGTCGCGGTAGCGACGACGGATGCCGTGACGAGCACGTGACACCACGGCCACCCTGTCTATCTTAGGGTTACGCGAGTCGAGGCGGACGTCGTCACGGTAGAGACGACGGACGCCGTGACGAGCACGTGGCACCACTGCCACCCTGTCTATCTTATTGTTACGCGAGTCGAGGCGGACATCGTCACGGTAGCGACGACGGATGCCTAGACGAGCATGTGACACCACCGCCACCCTGTCTATCTTAGCATTACGCAAGTCGAGGCAGACGTCGTCGCGGTAGCGACGACGGACGCCGAGACGAGCACGTGACACCACCGCCAACCTGCCTAACTTAGGGTTAAGCGAGTCGAGGCGGACGTCGTCGCGGTAGCGACGACGGACGCCGAGACGAGCAAGTGACAGCACCGCCACCCTGTCTAACTTAGGGTTACGCGAGTCGAGGCAGACGTCGTCGCGGTAGCGACGACGGACGCCGAGACGAGCACGTGACACCACCGCCACCCTGTCTAACTTAGGGTTACGCGAGTCGAGGCGGACGTCGTCGCGGTAGCGACGACGGACGCCGAGACGAGCACGTGACACCACCGCCACCCTGTCTAACTTAGGGTTAAGCGAGTCGAAGCGGACGTCGTCGCGGTAGCGACGACGGACGCCGAGACGAGCACGTGACACCACCGCCACCCTGTCTAACTTAGGGTTACGCGAGTTGAGGCGGACGTCGAGACGAGCACGTGACACCACTGCCACCCTGTCTAACTTAGGGTGACGCGAGTCGAGGCGGACGTCTTCGCGGTAGCGATGACGGATGCCGAGACGAGCACGTGACACCACTGCGCCCCAGTCTAACTTAGGGCTACGCGAGTCGAGGCGGACGTCGTCGCGGTAGCGACGACGGACGCTGAGACGAGCATGTGACACCACTGCCACGCTGTCTTAGGGTTACGCGATTCGAGGCGGTCGTCGTCGCGGTAGTTACGACGGACGCCGAGACGAGCACGTGACACCACTGCCACCCTGTCTAACTTAGGGTTACGCGAGTCGCGGCGGACGTCGTCGCGGTAGCGACGACGGACGCCGAGACGAGCACCTGACACCACTGCCACCCTGTCTAACTTAGGGCTACGCGAGTCGAGGCGGACGTCGTCGCGGTAGCGACGACGGACGCCGTGACGAGCACGTGACACCACGGCCACCCTGTCTATCTTAGGGTTACGCGAGTCGAGGCGGACGTCGTCGCGGTAGCGACGGCGGACGCTGTGACGAGCACGTGGCACCACTGCCACCCTGTCTATCTTAGGGTTACGCGAGTCGAGGCGGACGTCGTCACGGTAGCGACGACGGACGCCGAGACGAGCATGTGACACCACCGCCACCCTGTCTAACTTAGGGTTACGCGAGTCGAGGCGGACGTCGTCGCGGTAGCGACGACGGACGCCGAGACGAGCACGTGACACCACCGCCACCCTGTCTAACTTAGGGTTAAGCGAGTCGAAGCGGACGTCGTCGCGGTAGCGACGACGGACGCCGAGAAGAGCACGTGACACCACCGCCACCCTGTCTAACTTAGGGTTACGCGAGTCGAGGCGGACGTCGAGACGAGCACGTGACACCACTGCCACCCTGTCTAACTTAGGGTGACACTAGTCGAGGCGGACGTCTTCGCGGTAGCGACGACGGATGCCGAGACGAGCACGTGACACCACTGCCACCCAGTCTAAATTAGGGCTTCGCGAGTCGAGGCGGACATCATCGCGGTAGCGACGACGGACGCTGAGATGAGCATGTGACACCACTGCCACGCTGTCTTACTTAGGGTTACGCGAGTCGAGGCGGACATCATCGCGGTAGCGACGACGGACGCCGAGACGAGCACGTGACAACACCGCCACCCTGTCTAACTTAGGGTTACGCGAGTCGAGGCGGACGTCGAGACGAGCACGTGACACCACTGCCACCCTGTCTAAGTTAGGGTGACACTAGTCGAGGCGGACGTCTTCGCGGTAGCGACGACGGATGCCGAGACGAGCACGTGACACCACTGCCACCCAGTCTAACTTAGGGCTACGCGAGTCGAGGCGGACGTCGTCGCGGTAGCGACGACGGACGCTGAGACGAGCATGTGACACCACTGCCACGCTGTCTTAGGGTTACGCGAGTCGAGGCGGTCGTCGTCGCGGTAGCGACGACGGAAGCCGAGACGAGCACGTGACACCACTGCCACCCTGTCTAACTTAGGGCTACGCGAGTCGAGGCGGACGTCGTCGCGGTAGCGACGACGGATGCCGTGACGAGCACGTGACACCACGGCCACCCTGTCTATCTTAGGGTTACGCGAGTCGAGGCGGACGTCGTCACGGTAGAGACGACGGACGCCGTGACGAGCACGTGGCACCACTGCCACCCTGTCTATCTTATTGTTACGCGAGTCGAGGCGGACATCGTCACGGTAGCGACGACGGATGCCTAGACGAGCATGTGACACCACCGCCACCCTGTCTATCTTAGCATTACGCAAGTCGAGGCAGACGTCGTCGCGGTAGCGACGACGGACGCCGAGACGAGCACGTGACACCACCGCCAACCTGCCTAACTTAGGGTTAAGCGAGTCGAGGCGGACGTCGTCGCGGTAGCGACGACGGACGCCGAGACGAGCACGTGACACCACCGCCACCCTGTCTAACTTAGGGTTACGCGAGTTGAGGCAGACGTCGTCGCGGTAGCGACGACGGACGCCGAGACGAGCACGTGACACCACCGCCACCCTGTCTAACTTAGGGTTACGCGAGTCGAGGCGGACGTCGTCGCGGTAGCGACGACGGACGCCGAGACGAGCACGTGACACCACCGCCACCCTGTCTAACTTAGGGTTAAGCGAGTCGAAGCGGACGTCGTCGCGGTAGCGACGACGGACGCCGAGACGAGCACGTGACACCACCGCCACCCTGTCTAACTTAGGGTTACGCGAGTTGAGGCGGACGTCGAGACGAGCACGTGACACCACTGCCACCCTGTCTAACTTAGGGTGACGCGAGTCGAGGCGGACGTCTTCGCGGTAGCGACGACGGATGCCGAGACGAGCACGTGACACCACTGCGCCCCAGTCTAACTTAGGGCTACGCGAGTCGAGGCGGACGTCGTCGCGGTAGCGACGACGGACGCTGAGACGAGCATGTGACACCACTGCCACGCTGTCTTAGGGTTACGCGATTCGAGGCGGTCGTCGTCGCGGTAGTTACGACGGACGCCGAGACGAGCACGTGACACCACTGCCACCCTGTCTAACTTAGGGTTACGCGAGTCGCGGCGGACGTCGTCGCGGTAGCGACGACGGACGCCGAGACGAGCACCTGACACCACTGCCACCCTGTCTAACTTAGGGCTACGCGAGTCGAGGCGGACGTCGTCGCGGTAGCGACGACGGACGCCGTGACGAGCACGTGACACCACGGCCACCCTGTCTATCTTAGGGTTACGCGAGTCGAGGCGGACGTCGTCGCGGTAGCGACGGCGGACGCTGTGACGAGCACGTGGCACCACTGCCACCCTGTCTATCTTAGGGTTACGCGAGTCGAGGCGGACGTCGTCACGGTAGCGACGACGGACGCCGAGACGAGCATGTGACACCACCGCCACCCTGTCTAACTTAGGGTTACGCGAGTCGAGGCGGACGTCGTCGCGGTAGCGACGACGGACGCCGAGACGAGCACGTGACACCACCGCCACCCTGTCTAACTTAGGGTTAAGCGAGTCGAAGCGGACGTCGTCGCGGTAGCGACGACGGACGCCGAGAAGAGCACGTGACACCACCGCCACCCTGTCTAACTTAGGGTTACGCGAGTCGAGGCGGACGTCGAGACGAGCACGTGACACCACTGCCACCCTGTCTAACTTAGGGTGACACTAGTCGAGGCGGACGTCTTCGCGGTAGCGACGACGGATGCCGAGACGAGCACGTGACACCACTGCCACCCAGTCTAAATTAGGGCTTCGCGAGTCGAGGCGGACATCATCGCGGTAGCGACGACGGACGCTGAGATGAGCATGTGACACCACTGCCACGCTGTCTTAGGGTTACGCGAGTCGAGGCGGTCGTCGTCGCGGTAGCGACGACGGACGCCGAGACGAGCACGTGACACCACTGCCACCCTGTCTAACTTAGGGCTACGCAAGTCGAGGCGGACGTCGTCGCGGTAGCGATGACGGACGCCGTGACGAGCACGTGACACCACGGCCACCTTGTCTATCTTAGGGTTACGCGAGTCGAGGCGGACGTCGTCGCGTTAGCGACGACGGACGACGTGACGAGCACGTGGCACCACTGCCACCCTGTCTATCTTAGGGTTACGCGAGTCGAGGCGGACTTCGTCACGGTAGCGACGACGGACGCCGAGACGAGCACGTGACACCACCGCCACCCTGTCTAACTTAGGGTTACGCGAGTCGAGGCGGACGTCGTCGCGGTAGCGACGACGGACGCCGAGACGAGCACGTGACACCACCGCCACCCTGTCTAACTTAGGGTTAAGCGAGTCGAAGCGGACGTCGTCGCGGTAGCGACGACGGACGCCGAGACGAGCACGTGACACCACCGCCACCCTGTCTAACTTAGGGTTACGCGAGTCTAGGCGGACGTCGAGACGAGCACGTGACACCACTGCCACCCTGTCTAACTTAGGGTGACGCGAGTCGAGGCGGACGTCTTCGCGGTAGCGACGACGGATGCCGAGACGAGCACGTGACACCACTGCCACCCAGTCTAACTTAGGGCTACGCGAGTCGAGGCGGACGTCGTCGCGGTAGTGACGACGGACGCTGAGACGAGCATGTGACACCACTGCCACGCTGTCTTAGGGTTACGCGAGTCGAGGCGGTCGTCGTCGCGGTAGCGACGACGGACGCCGAGACGAGCACGTGACACCACCGCCACCCTGTCTAACTTAGGGTTACGCGAGTCGAGGCGGACGTCGAGACGAGCACGTGACACCACTGCCACCCTGTCTAACTTAGGGTGACGCGAGTCGAGGCGGACGTCTTCGCGGTAGCGACGACGGATGCCGAGACGAGCACGTGACACCACTGCCACCCAGTCTAACTTAGGGCTACGCGAGTCGAGGCGGACGTCGTCGCGGTAGCGACGACGGACGCTGAGACGAGCATGTGACACCACTGCCACGCTGTCTTAGGGTTACGCGAGTCGAGGCGGTCGTCGTCGCGGTAGCGACGACGGACGCCGAGACGAGCATGTGACACCACTGCCACGCTGTCTTAGGGTTACGCGAGTCGAGGCGGTCGTCGTCGCGGTAGCGACGACGGACGCCGAGACGAGCACGTGACACCACTGCCACGCTGTCTAACTTAGGGCTACGCGAGTCGAGGCGGTCGTCGTCGCGGTAGCGACGACGGACGCCGTGACGAGCACGTGACACCACGGCCACCCTGTCTATCTTAGGGTTACGCGAGTCGAGGCGGACGTCATCGCGGTAGCGACGACGGACGCCGTGACGAGCACGTGGCACCACTGCCACCCTGTCTATCTTAGGGTTACGCGAGTCGAGGCGGACGTCGTCACGGTAGCGACGACGGACGCCGAGACGAGCACGTGACACCACCGCCACCCTGTCTAACTTAGGGTTACGCGAGTCGAGGCGGACGTCGTCGCGGTAGGGATGACGGACGCCGAGACGAGCACGTGACACCACCGCCACCCTGTCTAACTTAGGGTTAAGCGAGTCGAAGCGGACGTCGTCGCGGTAGCGACGACGGACGCCGAGACGAGCACGTGACACCACCGCCACCCTGTCTAACTTAGGGTTACGCGAGTCGAGGCGGACGTCGAGACGAGCACGTGACACCATTGCCACCCTGTCTAACTTAGGGTGACACTAGTCGAGGCGGACGTCTTCGCGGTAGCGACGACGGATGCCGAGACGAGCACGTGACACCGCTGCCACCCAGTCTAACTTAGGGCTACGCGAGTCGAGGCGGACGTCGTCGCGGTGGCGACGACGGACGCTGAGACGAGCATGTGACACCACTGCCACGCTGTCTTAGGGTTACGCGAGTCGAGGCGGTCGTCGTCGCGGTAGCGACGACGGACGCCGAGACGAGCACGTGACACCACTACCACCCTGTCTAACTTAGGGCTACGCGAGTCTAGGCGGACGTCGTCGCGGTAGCGATGACGGACGCCGTGACGAGCACGTGACACCACGGCCACCCTGTCTATCTTAGGGTTACGCGAGTCGAGGCGGACGTCGTCGCGGTAGCGACGACGGACGACGTGACGAGCACGTGGCACCACTGCCACCCTGTCTATCTTAGGGTTACGCGAGTCGAGGCGGACGTCGTCACGGTAGCGACGACGGACGCCGAGACGAGCACGTGACACCACCGCCACCCTGTCTAACTTAGGGTTACGCGAGTCGAGGCGGACGTCGTCGCGGTAGCGACGACGGACGCCGAGACGAGCACGTGACACCACCGCCACCCTGTCTAACTTAGGGTTAAGCGAGTCGAAGCGGACGTCATCGCGGTAGCGACGACGGACGCCGAGACGAGCACGTGACAACACCGCCACCCTGTCTAACTTAGGGTTACGCGAGTCGAGGCGGACGTCGAGACGAGCACGTGACACCACTGCCACCCTGTCTAAGTTAGGGTGACACTAGTCGAGGCGGACGTCTTCGCGGTAGCGACGACGGATGCCGAGACGAGCACATGACACCACTGCCACCCAGTCTAACTTAGGGCTACGCGAGTCGAGGCGGACGTCGTCGCGGTAGCGACGACGGACGCTGAGACGAGCATGTGACACCACTGCCACGCTGTCTTAGGGTTACGCGAGTCGAGGCGGTCGTCGTCGCGGTAGCGACGACGGAAGCCGAGACGAGCACGTGACACCACTGCCACCCTGTCTAACTTAGGGCTACGCGAGTCGAGGCGGACGTCGTCGCGGTAGCGACGACGGATGCCGTGACGAGCACGTGACACCACGGCCACCCTGTCTATCTTAGGGTTACGCGAGTCGAGGCGGACGTCGTCGCGGTAGAGACGACGGACGACGTGACGAGCACGTGGCACCACTGCCACCCTGTCTATCTTATTGTTACGCGAGTCGAGGCGGACATCGTCACGGTAGCGACGACGGATGCCTAGACGAGCATGTGACACCACCGCCACCCTGTCTATCTTAGCATTACGCAAGTCGAGGCAGACGTCGTCGCGGTAGCGACGACGGACGCCGAGACGAGCACGTGACACCACCGCCAACCTGCCTAACTTAGGGTTAAGCGAGTCGAGGCGGACGTCGTCGCGGTAGCGACGACGGACGCCGAGACGAGCAAGTGACAGCACCGCCACCCTGTCTAACTTAGGGTTACGCGAGTCGAGGCAGACGTCGTCGCGGTAGCGACGACGGACGCCGAGACGAGCACGTGACACCACCGCCACCCTGTCTAATTTTGGGTTAAGCGAGTCGAGGCGGACGTCGTCGCGGTAGCGATGACGGACGACGAGACGAGCACGTGACACCACTGGCACCCTGTCTATCTTAGGGTTACGCGAGTCGAGTCGGACGTCGTCGCGGTAGCAACGACGGACGTCGAGACGAGCACGTGACACCACTGCAACCCTGTCTAACTTAGGGTTACGCGAGTCGAGGCGGACGTCGTCGCGGTAGCGACGACGGACGCCGAGACGAGCACGTGACACCACTTCCACCCTGTCTAACTTAGGGTTACGCGAGTCGAGGCGGATGCCGTCGCGGTAGCGACGGCGGACGCCGAGACGAGCACGTGACACCACTGCCACCCTGTCTAACTTAGGGCTACGCGGGTCGAGGCGGACATCGTCGCGGTAGCGACGACGGACGCCGTGACGAGCACGTGGCACCACTGCCACCCTGTCTATCTTAGGGTTACGCAAGTCGAGGCGGACGTCGTCGCGGTAGCGACGACGGACGCCGAGACGAGCAAGTGACAGCACCGCCACCCTGTCTAACTTAGGGTTACGCGAGTCGAGGCAGACGTCGTCGCGGTAGCGACGACGGACGCCGAGACGAGCACGTGATACCACCGCCACCCTGTCTAATTTTGGGTTAAGCGAGTCGAGGCGGACGTCGTCGCGGTAGCGATGACGGACACCGAGACGAGCACGTGACACCACTGGCACCCTGTCTATCTTAGGGTTACGCGAGTCGAGTCGGACGTCGTCGCGGTAGCAACGACGGACGTCGAGACGAGCACGTGACACCACTGCAACCCTGTCTAACTTAGGGTTACGCGAGTCGAGGCGGACGTCGTCGCGGTAGCGACGACGGACACCGAGACGAGCACGTGACACCACTTCCACCCTGTCTAACTTAGGGTTACGCGAGTCGAGGCGGACGCCGTCGCGGTAGCGACGGCGGACGCCGAGACGAGCACGTGACACCACTGCCACCCTGTCTAACTTAGGGCTACGCGAGTCGAGGCGGACATCGTCGCGGTAGCGACGACGGACGCCGTGACGAGCACGTGGCACCACTGCCACCCTGTCTATCTTAGGGTTACGCAAGTCGAGGCGGACGTCGTTGCGGTAGCGACGACGGATACCGAGACGAGCACGTGACACCACTGCCACCCTGTCTAACTTACGGTTACGCGAGTCGAGGCGGACGTCGTCGCGGCAGCGACGACGGACGCCGAGACGAGCACGTGACACCACTGCCACCCTGTCTTTCGGTTATGCGAGTCGAGGCGGACGTCGTCGCGGTAGCGACGACGGACGCCAAGACGAGAACGTGACACCAATGCCACCCTGTCTAACTTAGGGTTACGCGAGTCGAGGCGGACGTCGTCGCGGTAGCGACGACAGACGCCGAGACGAGCACGTGACACCACCGCCACCCTGTCTAACTTAGGGTTAAGCGAGTCGAGGCGGACGTCGTCGCGGTAGCGACGACGGACGCCAAGACGAGCACGTGACACCACGGCCACCCTGTCTATCTTAGGGTTACGCGAGTCGAGGCGGACGTCGTCGCGGTAGCGACGACGGACGCCGTGACGAGCACGTGGCACCACTGCCACCCTGTCTATCTTAGGGTTACGCGAGTCGAGGCGGACGTCGTCACGGTAGCGACGACGGATGCCGAGACGAGCACGTGACAACACCGCCACCCTGTCTAACTTAGGGTTACGCGAGTCGAGGCGGACGTCGAGACGAGCACGTGACACCACTGCCACCCTGTCTAAGTTAGGGTGACACTAGTCGAGGCGGACGTCTTCGCGGTAGCGACGACGGATGCCGAGACGAGCACGTGACACCACTGCCACCCAGTCTAACTTAGGGCTACGCGAGTCGAGGCGGACGTCGTCGCGGTAGCGACGACGGACGCTGAGACGAGCATGTGACACCACTGCCACGCTGTCTTAGGGTTACGCGAGTCGAGGCGGTCGTCGTCGCGGTAGCGACGACGGAAGCCGAGACGAGCACGTGACACCACTGCCACCCTGTCTAACTTAGGGCTACGCGAGTCGAGGCGGACATTGTCGCGGTAGCGACGACGGATGCCGTGACGAGCACGTGACACCACGGCCACCCTGTCTATCTTAGGGTTACGCGAGTCGAGGCGGACGTCGTCACGGTAGAGACGACGGACGCCGTGACGAGCACGTGGCACCACTGCCACCCTGTCTATCTTATTGTTACGCGAGTCGAGGCGGACATCGTCACGGTAGCGACGACGGACGCCTAGACGAGCATGTGACACCACCGCCACCCTGTCTATCTTAGCATTACGCAAGTCGAGGCAGACGTCGTCGCGGTAGCGACGACGGACGCCGAGACGAGCACGTGACACCACCGCCAACCTGTCTAACTTAGGGTTAAGCGAGTCGAGGCGGACGTTGTCGCGGTAGCGACGACGGACGCCGAGACGAGCAAGTGACAGCACCGCCACCCTGTCTAACTTAGGGTTACGCGAGTCGAGGCAGACGTCGTCGCGGTAGCGACGACGGACGCCGAGACGAGCACGTGATACCACCGCCACCCTGTCTAATTTTGGGTTAAGCGAGTCGAGGCGGACGTCGTCGCGGTAGCGATGACGGACACCGAGACGAGCACGTGACACCACTGGCACCCTGTCTATCTTAGGGTTACGCGAGTCGAGTCGGACGTCGTCGCGGTAGCAAAGACGGACGTCGAGACGAGCACGTGACACCACTGCAACCCTGTCTAACTTAGGGTTACGCGAGTCGAGGCGGACGTCGTCACGGTAGCGACGACGGACGCCGAGACGAGCACGTGACACCACTTCCACCCTGTCTAACTTAGGGTTACGTGAGTCGAGGCGGACGCCGTCGCGGTAGCGACGGCGGACGCCGAGACGAGCACGTGACACCACTGCCACCCTGTCTAACTTAGGGCTACGCGAGTCGAGGCGGACATCGTCGCGGTAGCGACGACGGACGCCGTGACGAGCACGTGGCACCACTGCCACCCTGTCTATCTTAGGGTTACGCAAGTCGAGGCGGACGTCGTTGCGGTAGCGACGACGGACGCCGAGACGAGCACGTGACACCACTGCCACCCTGTCTTTGGGTTATGCGAGTCGAGGCGGACGTCGTCGCGGTAGCGACGACGGACGCCAAGACGAGAACGTGACACCACTGCCACCCTGTCTAACTTAGGGTTACGCGAGTCGAGGCGGACGTCGTCGCGGTAGCGACGACAGACGCCGAGACGAGCACGTGACACCACCGCCACCCTGTCTAACTTAGGGTTAAGCGAGTCGAGGCGGACGTCGTCGCGGTAGCGACGACGGACGCCAAGACGAGCACGTGACACCACCGCCACCCTGTCTAACTTAGGGTTACGCGAGTCGAGACGGATGTCGAGAGGAGCACGTGACACCACTGCCACCCTGTCTAACTTAGGGTGACGCGAGTCGAGGCGGACGTCTTCGCGGTAGCGACGACGGATGCCGAGACGAGCACATGACACCACTGCCACCCAGTCTAACTTAGGGCTACGCGAGTATAGGCGGACGTCGTCGCGGTAGCGACGACGGACGCCGAGACGAGCATGTGACACCACTGCCACGCTGTCTTAGGGTTACGCGAGTCGAGGCGGTCGTCGTCGCGGTAGCGACTACGGACGCCGAGACGAGCACGTGACACCACTGCCACCCTGTCTAACTTAGGGCTACGCGAGTCGAGGCGGACGTCGTCGCGGTAGCGACGACGGACGCCGTGACGAGCACGTGACACCACTGCCACCCTGCCTATCTTAGGGTTACGCGAGTCGAGGCGGACGTCGTCGCGGTAGCGACGACGGACGCCGTGACGAGCACGTGGCACCACGGCCACCCTGTCTATCTTAGGGTTACGCGAGTCGAGGCGGACATCGTCGCGGTAGCGACGACGGAAGCCGAGACGAGCACGTGACACCACCGCCACCCTGTCTAACTTAGGGTTAAGCGAGTCGAGACGGACATCGTCGCGGTAGCGACGACGGATGCCGAGACGAGCACGTGGCACCACTGCCACCCTGTCTATCTTAGGGTTACGCGAGTCGAGACGGACTTCATCGTGGTAGCGACGACCGATGCAGAGATGAGCACATGACAACGTTGCCACCCTGTCTAACTTAGGGTTACGCGAGTCGAGGCGGACGTCTTTGCAGTAGCGACGACGGATGCCGAGACGAGCACGTGGCACCGCTGCCACCCTGTGTTAGGGTCACGCGAGTCGAGGCGGACGTCGTCACGGTAGCGACGACGGACGCCGAGATGAGCACGTGACACCACCGCCACCCTGTCTATCTTAGTGTTACGCGAGTCGAGGCGAACGTCGTCGCGGTAGCGACGACGGACGCCGAGATGAGCACGTGACACCACCGCCACCCTGTCTATATTAGCGTTACGCGAGTCGAGGCAGACGTCGTCGTGGTAGCGACGACAGACGCCGAGACGAGCACGTGACACCACTGGCACCCTGTCTATCTTAGGGTTACGCGAGTCGAGGCGGACGTCGTCGCGGTAGCGACGACGGACGTCGAGATGAGCACGTGACACCACTGCCACCTTGGCTAACTTAGGGTTACGCGAGTCGAGGCAGACGTCGTCGCGGTAGCGAAGACGGACGCCCAGACGAGCATGTGACACCACTGCCACCCTGGCTATCTTAGGGTTACGCGAGTCGAGGCGGACGTCGTCGCGGTAGTGATGACGGACGCCGAGAAAGAGCACGTGAGACCACCGCCACCCTGTCTATCTTAGGGTTACGCGAGTCGAGGCGGACGTCGTCGCGGTAGCGACGACGGATGCCGAGACGAGCACGTGGCACCACTGCCACCCTGTCTATCTTAGGGTTACGCGAGTCGAGACGGACTTCATCGTGGTAGCGACGACCGATGCCGAGATGAGCACATGACAACGTTGCCACCCTGTCTAACTTAGGGTTACGCGAGTCGAGGCGGACGTCTTCGCAGTAGCGACGACGGATGCCGAGACGAGCACGTGGCACCGCTGCCACCCTGTGTTAGGGTCACGCGAGTCGAGGCGGACGTCGTCGCGGTAGCGACGACGGACGCCGAGATGAGCGCGTGACACCACCGCCACCCTGTCTATCTTAGTGTTACGCGAGTCGAGGCGAACGTCGTCGCGGTAGCGACGACGGACGCCGAGATGAGCACGTGACACCACCGCCACCCTGTCTATCTTAGCGTTACGCGAGTCGAGGCGGACGTCGTCGTGGTAGCGACGACAGACGCCGAGACGAGCACGTGACACCACTGGCACCCTGTCTATCTTAGGGTTACGCGAGTTGAGGCGGACGTCGTCGCGGTAGCGACGACGGACGTCGAGATGAGCACGTGACACCACTGCCACCTTGGCTAACTTAGGGTTACGCGAGTCGAGGCAGACGTCGTCGCGGTAGCGAAGACGGACGCCCAGACGAGCACGTGACACCACTGCCACCCTGGCTATCTTAGGGTTACGCGAGTCGAGGCGGACGTCGTCGCGGTAGTGATGACGGACGCCGAGAAAGAGCACGTGAGACCACCGCCACCCTGTCTATCTTAGGGTTACGCGAGTCGAGGCGGACGTCGTCGCGGTAGCGACGATGGACGCCGAGACGAGCACGTGACACCACCACCACCCTGTCTCACTTAGGGTTACGCATGTCGAGACGGACGTCGTCGCGGTAGCGACGACGGACGCTGAGACGATCACGTGACACCACCGCCACCCTGTCTAACTTAGGGTTACGCGAGTCGAGGCGGACGTCGTCGCGGTAGCGACGACGGATGCCGAGACGAGCACGTGACACCACCGCCACCCTGTCTAACTTAGGGTTACGCGTGTCGAGGCGGACGTCGTCGCGGTAGCGACGACGGACGCCGAGACGAGCACGTGACACCACCGCCACCCTGTCTAACTTAGGGTTACGCGAGTCGAGGCGGACGTCGTCGCGGTAGCGACGACGGACACCGAGACGAGCACGTGACACCACCGCCACCCTGTCTAACTTAGGGTTACGCAAGTCGAGGTGGACGTCGAGACGAGCACGTGACACCACTTCCACCCTGTCTAACTTAGGGTGACGCGAGTCGAGGCGGACTTCTTCGCGGTAGCAACGACGGATGCCGAGACGAGCACGTGGCACCGCTGCCACCCTGTCTTAGGGTCACGCGAGTCGAGGCGGACGTCGTCGCAGTAGCGACGACGGACGCCGAGATGAGCACGTGACACCACCGCCACCCTGTCTATCTTAGTGTTACGCGAGTCGAGGCGAACGTCATCGCGGTAGCGACGACGGACGCCGAGATGAGCACGTGACACCACCGCCACCCTGTCTATCTTAGCGTTACGCGAGTCGAGGCGGACGTCGTCGTGGTAGCGACGACAGACGCCGAGACGAGCACGTGACACCACTGGCACCCTGTCTATCTTAGGGTTACGCGAGTTGAGGCGGACGTCGTCGCGGTAGCGACGACGGACGTCGAGATGAGCACGTGACACCACTGCCACCTTGGCTAACTTAGGGTTACGCGAGTCGAGGCAGACGTCGTCGCGGTAGCGAAGACGGACGCCCAGACGAGCACGTGACACCACTGCCACCCTTGCTATCTTAGGGTTACGCGAGTCGAGGCGGACGTCGTAGCGGTAGTGATGACGGACGCCGAGAAAGAGCACGTGAGACCACCGCCACCCTGTCTATCTTAGGGTTACGCGAGTCGAGGCGGACGTCGTCGCGGTAGCGACGATGGACGCCGAGACGAGCACGTGACACCACCACCACCCTGTCTCACTTAGGGTTACGCATGTCGAGACGGATGTCGTCGCGGTAGCGACGACGGACGCCGAGACGATCACGTGACACCACCGCCACCCTGTCTAACTTAGGGTTACGCGAGTCGAGGCGGACGTCGTCGCGGTAGCGACGACGGACGCCGAGACGAGCACGTGACACCACCGCCACCCTGTCTAACTTAGGGTTACGCGTGTCGAGGCGGACGTCGTCGCGGTAGCGACGACGGACGCCGAGACGAGCACGTGACACCACCGCCACCCTGTCTAACTTAGGGTTACGCGAGTCGAGGCGGACGTCGTCGCGGTAGCGACGACGGACGCCGAGACGAGCACGTGACACCACCGCCACCCTGTCTAACTTAGGGTTACGCAAGTCGAGGTGGACGTCGAGACGAGCACGTGACACCACTTCCACCCTGTCTAACTTAGGGTGACGCGAGTCGAGGCGGACGTCTTCGCGGTAGCAACGACGGATGCCGAGACGAGCACGTGGCACCGCTGCCACCCTGTCTTAGGGTCACGCGAGTCGAGGCGGACGTCGTCGCGGTAGCGACGACGGACGCCGAGATGAGCACGTGACACCACCGCCACCCTGTCTATCTTAGCGTTACGCAAGTCGAGGCGAACCTCATCGCGGTAGCGACGACGGACGCCGAGACGAGCACGTGACACCACCGCCACCCTGTCTATCTTAGCGTTACGCGAGTCGAGGCGGACGTCGTCGCGGTAGCGACGACGGACGCCGAGACGAGCACGTGACAGCACCGCCAACCTGTCTAACTTAGGGTTAAACGAGTCGAGGCGGACGTCGTCGCGGTAGCGACGACGGACGCCGAGACGAGCACGTGACACCACTGCCACCCTGGCTAACTTAGGGTTACGCGAGTCTAGGCGGACATCGTCGCGGTAGCGACGACGGACGCCGAGACGAGCACGTGACACCACTGCCACCCAGTCTAACTTAGGGCTACGCGAGTCTAGGCGGACATCGTCGCGGTAGCGACGACGGACGCCGAGACGAGCACGTGACACCACTGCCACCCTGTCTAACTTAGGGTTACGCGAGTCGAGGCGGACGTCGTCGCGGTAGCGACGACGGACGCCGAGACGAGCACGTGACACCACTGCCACCCTGTCTTTGGGTTATGCGAGTCGAGGCGGACGTCGTCGCGGTAGCGACGACGGACGCCAAGACGAGAACGTGACACCACGGCCACCCTGTCTAACTTAGGGTTACGCGAGTCGAGGCGGACGTCGTCGCGGTAGCGACGACGGACGCCGAGACGAGCACGTGACACCACCGCCACCCTGTCTAACTTAGGGTTAAGCGAGTCGAAGCGGACGTCGTCGCAGTAGCGACGACGGACGCCAATACGAGCACGTGACACCACCGCCACCCTGTCTAACTTAGGGTTACGCGAGTCGAGGCGGACGTCAAGAGGAGCACGTGACACCACTGCCACCCTGTCTAACTTAGGGTGACGCGAGTATAGGCGGACGTCGTCGCGGTAGCGATGACGGACGCCGAGACGAGCATGTGACACCACTGCCACGCTGTCTTAGGGTTACGCGAGTCGAGGCGGTCGTCGTCGCGGTAGCGACTACGGACGCCGAGACGAGCACGTGACACCACTGCCACCCTGTCTAACTTAGGGCTACGCGAGTCGAGGCGGACGTCGTCGCGGTAGCGACGACGGACGCCGTGACGACCACGTGACACCACTGCCACCCTGCCTATCTTAGGGTTACGCGAGTCGAGGCGGACGTTGTCGCGGTAGCGACGACGGACGCCGTGACGAGCACGTGGCACCACGGCCACCCTGTCTATCTTAGGGTTACGTGAGTCGAGGCGGCCATCGTCGCGGTAGCGACGACGGACGCCGAGACGAGCAAGTGACACCACCGCCACCCTGTCTAACTTAGGGTTAAGCGAGTCGAGACGGACATCGTCGCGGTAGCGACGACGGATGCCGAGACGAGCACGTGGCACCACTACCACCCTGTCTATCTTAGGGTTACGCGAGTCGAGACGGACTTCATCGTGGTAGCGACGACCGATGCCGAGACGAGCACATGACAACGTTGCCACCCTGTCTAACTTAGGGTTACGCGAGTCGAGGCGGACGTCTTCGCAGTAGCGACGACGGATGCCGAGACGAGCACGTGGCACCGCTGCCACCCTGTCTTAGGGTCATGCGAGTCGAGGCGGACGTCGTCGCGGTAGCGACGACGGACGCCGAGATGAGCACGTGACACCACCGCCACCCTGTCTATCTTAGTGTTACGCGAGTCGAGGCGAACGTCGTCGCGGTAGCGACGACGGACGCCGAGATGAGCACGTGACACCACCGCCACCCTGTCTATCTTAGGGTTACGCGAGTCGAGGCGGACGTCGTCGCGGTAGCGACGACGGATGCCGAGACGAGCACGTGGCACCACTGCCACCATGTCTATCTTAGGGTTACGCGAGTCGAGACGGACTTCATCGTGGTAGCGACGACCGATGCCGAGATGAGCACATGACAACGTTGCCACCCTGTCTAACTTAGGGTTACGCGAGTCGAGGCGGACGTCTTCGCAGTAGCGACGACGGATGCCGAGACGAGCACGTGGCACCGCTGCCACCCTGTGTTAGGGTCACGCAAGTCGAGGCGGACGTCGTCGCGGTAGCGACGACGGACGCCGAGATGAGCACGTGACACCACCGCCACACTGTCTATCTTAGTGTTACGCGAGTCGAGGCGAACGTCGTCGCGGTAGCGACGACGGACGCCGAGATGAGCACGTGACACCACCGCCACCCTGTCTATCTTAGCGTTACGCGAGTCGAGGCGGACGTCGTCGTGGTAGCGACGACAGACGCCGAGACGAGCACGTGACACCACTGGCACCCTGTCTATCTTAGGGTTACGCGAGTTGAGGCGGACGTCGTCGCGGTAGCGACGACGGACGTCGAGATGAGCACGTGACACCACTGCCACCTTGGCTAACTTAGGGTTACGCGAGTCGAGGCAGACGTCGTCGCGGTAGCGAAGACGGACGCCCAGACGAGCACGTGACACCACTGCCACCCTGGCTATCTTAGGGTTACGCGAGTCGAGGCGGACGTCGTCGCGGTAGTGATGACGGACGCCGAGAAAGAGCACGTGAGACCACCGCCACCCTGTCTATCTTAGGGTTACGCGAGTCGAGGCGGACGTCGTCGCGGTAGCGACGATGGACGCCGAGACGAGCACGTGACACCACCACCACCCTGTCTCACTTAGGGTTACGCATGTCGAGACGGACGTCGTCGCGGTAGCGACGACGGACGCCGAGACGATCACGTGACACCACCGCCACCCTGTCTAACTTAGGGTTACGCGAGTCGAGGCGAACGTCGTCGCGGTAGCGACGACGGACGCCGAGACGAGCACGTGACACCACCGCCACCCTGTCTAACTTAGGGTTACGCGTGTCGAGGCGGACGTCGTCGCGGTAGCGACGACGGACGCCGAGACGAGCACGTGACACCACCGCCACCCTGTCTAACTTAGGGTTACGCAAGTCGAGGTGGACGTCGAGACGAGCACGTGACACCACTTCCACCCTGTCTAACTTAGGGTGACGCGAGTCGAGGCGGACGTCTTCGCGGTAGCAACGACGGATGCCGAGACGATCACGTGGCACCGCCGCCACCCAGTCTATCTTAGCGTTACGCAAGTCGAGGCGAACGTCATCGCGGTAGCGACGACGGACGCCGAGACGAGCACGTGACACCACCGCCACCCTGTCTATCTTAGCGTTACGCGAGTCGAGGCGGACGTCGTCGCGGTAGCGACGACGGACGCCGAGACGAGCACGTGACAGCACCGCCAACCTGTCTAATTTAGGGTTAAACGAGTCGAGGCGGACGTCGTCGCGGTAGCGACGACGGACGCCGAGACGAGCACGTGACACCACTGCCACCCTGGCTAACTTAGGGTTACGCGAGTCTAGGCGGACATCGTCGCGGTAGCGACGACGGACGCCGAGACGAGCACGTGACACCACTGCCACCCAGTCTAACTTAGGGCTACGCGAGTCTAGGCGGACATTGTCGCGGTAGCGACGACGGACGCCGAGACGAGCACGTGACACTACTGCCACCCTGTCTAACTTAGGGTTACGCGAGTCGAGGCGGACGTCGTCGCGGTAGCGACGACGGACGCCGAGACGAGCACGTGACACCACTGCCACCCTGTCTTTGGGTTATGCGAGTCGAGGCGGACGTCGTCGCGGTAGCGACGACGGACGCCAAGACGAGAACGTGACACCACTGCCACCCTGTCTAACTTAGGGTTACGCGAGTCGAGGCGGACGTCGTCGCGGTAGCGACGACGGACGCCGAGACGAGCACGTGACACCACCGCCACCCTGTCTAACTTAGGGTTAAGCGAGTCGAAGCGGACGTCGTCGCAGTAGCGACGACGGACGCCAATACGAGCACGTGACACCACCGCCACCCTGTCTAACTTAGGGTTACGCGAGTCGAGGCGGACGTCGAGAGGTGCACGTGACACCACTGCCACCCTGTCTAACTTAGGGTGACGCGAGTCGAGGCGGACGTCTTCGCGGTAGCGACGACGGATGCCGAGACGAGCACGTGACACCACTGCCACCCAGCCTAACTTAGGGCTACGCGAGTATAGGCGGACGTCGTCGCGGTAGCGATGACGGACGCCGAGACGAGCATGTGACACCACTGCCACGCTGTCTTAGGGTTACGCGAGTCGAGGCGGTCGTCGTCGCGGTAGCGACTACGGACGCCGAGACGAGCACGTGACACCACTGCCACCCTGTCTAACTTAGGGCTACGCGAGTCGAGGCGGACGTCGTCGCGGTAGCGACGACGGACGCCGTGACGAGCACGTGACACCACTGCCACCCTGCCTATCTTAGGGTTACGCGAGTCGAGGCGGACGTCGTCGCGGTAGCGACGACGGACGCCGTGACGAGCACGTGGCACCACGGCCACCCTGTCTATCTTAGGGTTACGCGAGTCGAGGCGGCTATCATCGCAGTAGCGACGACGGACGCCGAGACGAGCACGTGACACCACCGCCACCCTGTCTAACTTAGGGTTAAGCGAGTCGAGACGGACATCGTCGCGGTAGCGACGACGGATGCCGAGACGAGCACGTGGCACCACTGCCACCCTGTCTATCTTAGGGTTACGCGAGTCGAGACGGACTTCATCGTGGTAGCGACGACCGATGCCGAGACGAGCAGATGACAACGTTGCCACCCTGTCTAACTTAGGGTTACGCGAGTCGAGGCGGACGTCTTCGCAGTAGCGACGACGGATGCCGAGACGAGCACGTGGCACCGCTGCCACCCTGTCTTAGGGTCATGCGAGTCGAGGCGGACGTCGTCGCGGTAGCAACGACGGACGCCGAGATGAGCACGTGACACCACCGCCACCCTGTCTATCTTAGTGTTACGCGAGTCGAGGCGAACGTCGTCGCGGTAGCGACGACGGACGCCGAGATGAGCACGTGACACCACCGCCACCCTGTCTATCTTAGCGTTACGCGAGTCGAGGCGGACGTCGTCGTGGTAGCGACGACAGACGCCGAGATGAGCACGTGACACCACTGGCACCCTGTCTATCTTAGGGTTACGCGAGTCGAGGCGGACGTCGTCGCAGTAGCGACGACGGACGTCGAGATGAGCACGTGACACCACTGCCACCTTGGCTAACTTAGGGTTACGCGAGTCGAGGCAGACGTCGTCGCGGTAGCGAAGACGGACGCCCAGACGAGCACGTGACACCACTGCCACCTTGGCTATCTTAGGGTTACGCGAGTCGAGGCGGACGTCGTCGCGGTAGTGATGACGGACGCCGAGAAAGAGCACGTGAGACCACCGCCACCCTGTCTATCTTAGGGTTACGCGAGTCGAGGCGGACGTCGTCGCGGTAGCGATGATGGACGCCGAGACGAGCACGTGACACCACCGCCACCCTGTCTCACTTAGGGTTACGCGTGTCGAGACGGACGTCGTCGCGGTAGTGACGACGGACGCCGAGACGATCACGTGACACCACCGCCACCCTGTCTAACTTAGGGTTACGCGAGTCGAGGCGGACGTCGTCGCGGTAGCGACGACGGACGCCGAGACGAGCACGTGACACCACCGCCACCCTGTCTAACTTAGGGTTACGCGTGTCGAGGCGGACGTCGAGACGAGCACGTGACACCACTTCCACCCTGTCTAACTTAGGGTGACGCGAGTCGAGGCGGACGTCTTCGCGGTAGCAACGACGGATGCCGAGACGAGCACGTGGCACCGCTGCCACCCTGTCTAAGGGTCACGCGAGTCGAGGCGGACGTCGTCGCGGTAGCGACGACGGACGCCGAGATGAGCACGTGACACCACCGCCACCCTGTCTATCTTAGCGTTACGGAAGTCGAGGCGAACGTCATCGCGGTAGCGACGACGGACGCCGAGACGAGCACGTGACACCACCGCCACCCTGTCTATCTTAGCGTTACGCGAGTCGAGGCGGACGTCGTCGCGGTAGCGACGACGGACGCCGAGACGAGCACGTGACAGCACCGCCAACCTGTCTAACTTAGGGTTAAACGAGTCGAGGCGGACGTCGTCGCGGTAGCGACGACGGACGCCGAGACGAGCACGTGACACCACTGCCACCCTGGCTAACTTAGGGTTACGCGAGTCGAAGCAGACGTCTTCGCGGTAGCGACGACGGATGCCGAGACGAGCACGTGGCACCGCTGCCACCCTGTTTTAGGGTCACGCGAGTCGAGGCGGACGTCGTCGCGGTAGCGACGACGGACGTCGAGACGAGCACGTGACACCACCGCCACCCTGTCTATCTTAGCGTTACGCGAG
This sequence comes from Elymus sibiricus, assembly GCA_039707655.1. Lineage (NCBI taxonomy): Eukaryota > Viridiplantae > Streptophyta > Magnoliopsida > Poales > Poaceae > Elymus > Elymus sibiricus. Next base: position 189,990,058 of record CM077676.1, on the reverse strand, counting down.
TCGAGGCGAACGTCATCGCGGTAGCGACGACGGACGCCGAGACGAGCACGTGACACCACCGCCACCCTGTCTATCTTAGCGTTACACGAGTCGAGGCGGACGTCGTCGCGGTAGCGACGACGGACGCCGAGACGAGCACGTGACAATACCGCCACCCTGTCTAACTTAGGGTTAAGCGAGTCGAGGTGGACGTCGTCGCGGTAGCGACGACGGACGCCGAGACGAGCACGTGACAACACCGCCACCCTGTCTATCTTAGGGTTACGCGAGTCGAGGCGGACGTCGTCGCGGTAGCGACGACGGACACCGAGACGAGCACGTGACACCACCGCCACCCTGTCTAACTTAGGGTTACGCGTGTCGAGGCGGACGTCGTCGCGGTAGCGACGACGGACGCCGAGACGAGCACGTGACACCACCGCCACCCTGTCTAACTTTGGTTATGCGAGTCGAGGCGGACGTCTTCGCGGTAGTGGCGACAGATGCCGAGACGAGCACGTGGCACCGTTACCACCCTGTCTTAGGGTCACGCGAGTCGAGGCGGACGTCGTCGCGGTAGCGACGACGGACGCCGAGACGAGCACGTGACACCACCGCCACCCTGTCTATCTTAGCGTTACGCGAGTCGAGGCGAACGTCGTCGCGGTAGCAACGACGGACGCCGAGACAAGCACGTGACACCACCGCCACCCTGTCTATCTTAGCGTTACACGAGTCGAGGCGGACGTCGTCGCGGTAGCGACGACGGACGCCGAGACGAGCACGTGACACCACCGTGACCCTGTCTACCTTAGGGTTAAGCGAGTCGAGGTGGACATCGTCGCGGTAGCGACGACGGACGCCGAGACGAGCACGTGACAACACCGCCACCCTGTCTATCTTAGGGTTACGCGTGTCGAGGCGGACGTCGTCGCGGTAGCGACGACGGACGCCGAGACGAGCACGTGACACCACGGCCACCCTGGCTATCTTAGGGTTACGCGAGTCGAGGCGGACGTCGTCGCGGTAGCGACGACGGACGCCGAGAGGAGCACGTGACACCACCGCCACCCTGGCTATCTTAGGGTTACGCGAGTCGAGGCGGACGTCGTCGCGGTAGCGACGACGGACGCCGAGACGAGCACGTGACACCACCGCCACCCTGTCTAACTTAGGGTTACGCGTGTCAAGGCGGACGTCGTCGCGGTAGCGACGACGGACGCCGAGACGAGCACGTGACACCACCGCCACCCTGTCTAACTTAGGGTTACGCGTGTCGAGGCGGACGTCGTCGCGGTAGCGACGACGGACGCCGAGACGAGCACGTGACACCACCGCCACCCTGTCTAACTTAGGGTTACGCGAGTCGAGGCGGACGTCGTCGCGGTAGCGACGACGGACGCCGAGACGAGCACGTGACACCACCGCCACCCTGTCTAACTTAGGGTTACGCAAGTCGAGGTGGACGTCGAGACGAGCACGTGACACCACTTCCACCCTGTCTAACTTAGGGTGACGCGAGTCGAGGCGGACGTCTTCGCGGTAGCAACGACGGATGCCGAGACGAGCACGTGGCACCGCTGCCACCCTGTCTTAGGGTCACGCGAGTCGAGGCGGACGTCGTCGCGGTAGCGACGACGGACGCCGAGATGAGCACGTGACACCACCGCCACCCTGTCTATCTTAGCGTTACGGAAGTCGAGGCGAACGTCATCGCGGTAGCGACGACGGACGCCGAGACGAGCACGTGACACCACCGCCACCCTGTCTATCTTAGCGTTACGCGAGTCGAGGCGGACGTCGTCGCGGTAGCGACGACGGACGCCGAGACGAGCACGTGACAGCACCGCCAACCTGTCTAACTTAGGGTTAAACGAGTCGAGGCGGACGTCGTCGCGGTAGCGACGACGGACGCCGAGACGAGCACGTGACACCACTGCCACCCTGGCTAACTTAGGGTTACGCGAGTCGAAGCAGACGTCTTCGCGGTAGCGACGACGGATGCCGAGACGAGCACGTGGCACCGCTGCCACCCTGTTTTAGGGTCACGCGAGTCGAGGCGGACGTCGTCGCGGTAGCGACGACGGACGTCGAGACGAGCACGTGACACCACCGCCACCCTGTCTATCTTAGCGTTACGCGAGTCGAGGCGAACGTCATCGCGGTAGCGACGACGGACGCCGAGACGAGCACGTGACACCACCGCCACCCTGTCTATCTTAGCGTTACACGAGTCGAGGCGGACGTCGTCGCGGTAGCGACGACGGACGCCGAGACGAGCACGTGACACTACCGCCACCCTGTCTAACTTAGGGTTAAGCGAGTCGAGGTGGACGTCGTCGCGGTAGCGACGACGGACGCCGAGACGAGCACGTGACAACACCGCCACCCTGTCTATCTTAGGGTTACGCGAGTCGAGGCGGACGTCATCGCGGTAGCGACGACGGACACCGAGACGAGCACGTGACACCACCGCCACCCTGTCTAACTTAGGGTTACGCGTGTCGAGGCGGACGTCGTCGCGGTAGCGACGACGGACGCCGAGACGAGCACGTGACACCACCGCCACCCTGTCTAACTTTGGTTATGCGAGTCGAGGCGGACGTCTTCGCGGTAGCGACGACGGATGCCGAGACGAGCACGTGGCACCGTTGCCACCCTGTCTTAGGGTCACGCGAGTCGAGGCGGACGTCGTCGCGGTAGCGACGACGGACGCCGAAACGAGCACGTGACACCACCGCCACCCTGTCTATCTTAGCGTTACGCGAGTCGAGGCGAACGTCGTCGCGGTAGCAACGACGGACGTCGAGACAAGCACGTGACACCACCGCCACCCTGTCTATCTTAGCGTTACACGAGTCGAGGCGGACGTCGTCGCGGTAGCGACGACGGACGCCGAGACGAGCACGTGACACCACGGCCACCCTGGCTATCTTAGGGTTACGCGAGTCGAGGCGGACGTCGTCGCGGTAGCGACGACGGACGCCGAGAGGAGCACGTGACACCACCGCCACCCTGGCTATCTTAGGGTTACGCGAGTCGAGGCGGACGTCGTCGCGGTAGCGACGACGGACGCCGAGACGAGCACGTGACACCACCGCCACCCTGTCTAACTTAGGGTTACGCGTGTCAAGGCGGACGTCGTCGCGGTAGCGACGACGGACGCCGAGACGAGCACGTGACACCACCGCCACCCTGTCTAACTTAGGGTTACGCGTGTCGAGGCGGACGTCGTCGCGGTAGCGACGACGGACGCCGAGACGAGCACGTGACACCACCGCCACCCTGTCTAACTTAGGGTTACGCGAGTCGAGGCGGACGTCGTCGCGGTAGCGACGACGGACGCCGAGACGAGCACGTGACACCACCGCCACCCTGTCTAACTTAGGGTTACGCAAGTCGAGGTGGACGTCGAGACGAGCACGTGACACCACTTCCACCCTGTCTAACTTAGGGTGACGCGAGTCGAGGCGGACGTCTTCGCGGTAGCAACGACGGATGCCGAGACGAGCACGTGGCACCGCTGCCACCCTGTCTTAGGGTCACGCGAGTCGAGGCGGACGTCGTCGCGGTAGCGACGACGGACGCCGAGATGAGCACGTGACACCACCGCCACCCTGTCTATCTTAGCGTTACGGAAGTCGAGGCGAACGTCATCGCGGTAGCGACGACGGACGCCGAGACGAGCACGTGACACCACCGCCACCCTGTCTATCTTAGCGTTACGCGAGTCGAGGCGGACGTCGTCGCGGTAGCGACGACGGACGCCGAGACGAGCACGTGACAGCACCGCCAACCTGTCTAACTTAGGGTTAAACGAGTCGAGGCGGACGTCGTCGCGGTAGCGACGACGGACGCCGAGACGAGCACGTGACACCACTGCCACCCTGGCTAACTTAGGGTTACGCGAGTCGAAGCAGACGTCTTCGCGGTAGCGACGACGGATGCCGAGACGAGCACGTGGCACCGCTGCCACCCTGTTTTAGGGTCACGCGAGTCGAGGCGGACGTCGTCGCGGTAGCGACGACGGACGTCGAGACGAGCACGTGACACCACCGCCACCCTGTCTATCTTAGCGTTACGCGAGTCGAGGCGAACGTCATCGCGGTAGCGACGACGGACGCCGAGACGAGCACGTGACACCACCGCCACCCTGTCTATCTTAGCGTTACACGAGTCGAGGCGGACGTCGTCGCGGTAGCGACGACGGACGCCGAGACGAGCACGTGACACTACCGCCACCCTGTCTAACTTAGGGTTAAGCGAGTCGAGGTGGACGTCGTCGCGGTAGCGACGACGGACGCCGAGACGAGCACGTGACAACACCGCCACCCTGTCTATCTTAGGGTTACGCGAGTCGAGGCGGACGTCATCGCGGTAGCGACGACGGACACCGAGACGAGCACGTGACACCACCGCCACCCTGTCTAACTTAGGGTTACGCGTGTCGAGGCGGACGTCGTCGCGGTAGCGACGACGGACGCCGAGACGAGCACGTGACACCACCGCCACCCTGTCTAACTTTGGTTATGCGAGTCGAGGCGGACGTCTTCGCGGTAGCGACGACGGATGCCGAGACGAGCACGTGGCACCGTTGCCACCCTGTCTTAGGGTCACGCGAGTCGAGGCGGACGTCGTCGCGGTAGCGACGACGGACGCCGAAACGAGCACGTGACACCACCGCCACCCTGTCTATCTTAGCGTTACGCGAGTCGAGGCGAACGTCGTCGCGGTAGCAACGACGGACGTCGAGACAAGCACGTGACACCACCGCCACCCTGTCTATCTTAGCGTTACACGAGTCGAGGCGGACGTCGTCGCGGTAGCGACGACGGACGCCGAGACGAGCACGTGACACCACCGTGACCCTGTCTACCTTAGGGTTAAGCGAGTCGAGGTGGACATCGTCGCGGTAGCGACGACGGACGCCGAGACGAGCACGTGACAACACCGCCACCCTGTCTATCTTAGGGTTACGCGTGTCGAGGCGGACGTCGTCGCGGTAGCGACGACGGACGCCGAGACGAGCACGTGACACCACGGCCACCCTGGCTATCTTAGGGTTACGCGAGTCGAGGCGGACGTCGTCGCGGTAGCGACGACGGACGCCGAGAGGAGCACGTGACACCACCGCCACCCTGGCTATCTTAGGGTTACGCGAGTCGAGGCGGACGTCGTCGCGGTAGCGACGACGGACGCCGAGACGAGCACGTGACACCACCGCCACCCTGTCTAACTTAGGGTTACGCGTGTCAAGGTGGACGTCGTCGCGGTAGCGACGACGGACGCCGAGACGAGCACGTGACACCACCGCCACCCTATCTAACTTAGGGTTACGCGAGTCGAGGCGGACATCGTTGCGGTAGCGACGACGGACGCCGAGACGAGCACGTGACACCACTGGCACCCTGTCTAACTTAGGGTTAAGCGAGTCGAGGCGGACGTCGTCGCGATAGCGACGACTGACGCCGAGACGAGCACGTGACACCACCGCCACCCTGTCTAACTTAGGGTTACGCGAGTCGAGGCGGACGTCGAGACGAGCACGTGACACCACTGCCACCCTGTCTAACATAGGGTTACGCGAGTCGAGGCGGACGTCTTCGCGGTAGCAACGACGGACGCCGAGACGAGCACGTGGCACCGCTGCCACCCTGTCTAATGGTCACCCGAGTCGAGGAAGACGTCGTCGCAGTAGCGACGACTGACGCCGAGATGAGCACGTGACACCACCGCCACCCAGTCTATCTTAGCGTTACGCGAGTCGAGGCGAACGTCGTCGCGGTAGCGATGACGGACGCCGAGACGAGCACGTGACACCACCGCCACCCTGTCTATCTTAGCGTTACGTGAGTCGAGGCAGACGTCGTCGCGGTAGCGACGACGGACGCCGAGACGAGCACGTGACACCACCGCCACCCTGTCTAACTTAGGGTTAAGCGAGTCGAGGCGGAGGTCATCGCAGTAGCGACGACGGACGCCGAGACGAGCACGTGACAACACCGCCACCGTGTCTATCTTAGGGTTACGCTAGTTGAGGCGGACGTTGTCGCGGTAGCGACGACGGACGGCGTGACGAGCACGTGGCACCACTGCCACCCTGTCTATCTTAGGGTTACGCGAGTCGAGACGGACGTTGTCGTGGTAGCGACGACGGATGCCGAGACGAGCACATCACACCGCAGCCACCCTGTCTAACTTAGGGTTACGCGAGTGGAGGCAGATGTCTTCGCGGTAGCGACGACGGATGCCGAGACGAGCACGTGGCACCGCTGCCACCCTGTCTTAGGGTCACGCGAGTCGAGGCGGTCGTCGTCGCGGTAGCGACGACGGACGCCGAGATGAGCACGTGACAACACCGCCACCCTGTCTATCTTAGCGTGACGCGAGTCGAGGCGAACGTCGTCACGGTAGCGACGACGGACGTCGAGACGAGCACGTGACACCACCGCCACCCTGTCTATCTTAGCGTTACGCGAGTCGAGGCGGACGTCGTCGCGGTAGCGACGACGGACGGCGAGACGAGCACGTGACACCACTGGCACCCTGTCTATCTTAGGGTTACGCGAGTCGAGGCAGACATCGTCGCGGTAGCGACGACGGACGTCGAGACGAGCACGTGACACAACTGCCACCCTGGCTAACTTAGGGTTACGCGAGTCGATGCAGACGTCGTCGCGGTAGCGACGACGGACGGCGAGACGGGCACGTGACACCACCGCCACCCTGTCTATCTTAGGGTTACGCGAGTCGAGGTGGACGTCGTCGCGGTAGCGATGACGGACGCCGAGACGAGCACGTGACACCACCGCCAGCCTGTCTAACTTAGGGTTACGCGTGTCGAGGCGGACGTCGTCGCGGTAGCGACGACGGATGCCGAGACGAGCACGTGACACCACCGCCACCCTGTCTAACTTAGGGTTACGCGAGTGGAGGCGGACATCGTCGCGGTAGCGACGACGGACGTCGAGACGAGCACGTGACACCACCGCCACACTGTTTAACTTAGGGTTAACCAAGTCGAGGCGGACGTCGAGAGGAGCACGTGACACCACCGCCACCCTGTCTATCTTAGGGTTACGCGAGTCGAGGCGGACGTCGAGACGAGCACGTGACACCACTGCAAACCTGTCTAACTTAGGGTGACGCAAGTCGAGGCGGACGTCTTCGCGGTAACGACGACGGATGCCGAGACGAGCACGTGGCACCGCTGCCACCCTGTCTTAGGGTCACGCGAGTCGAGGCGGACGTCGTCGCGGTAGCGACGACGGACGCCGAGATGAGCACGTGACACCACCGCCACCCTGTCTATCTTAGCGTTACGCAAGTCGAGGCGAATGTCGTCGCGGTAGCGACGACGGACGCCGAGAAAGAGCACGTGACACCACCGCCACCCTGTCTATCTTAGGGTTACGCGAGTCGAGGCGGACGTCCTCACGGTAGCGACGACGGACGCCGAGACGAGCACGTGACACCACTGCCACCCTGTCTAACTTAGGGTAACGCGAGTCGAGGCGGACGTCGTCGCGGTAGCGACGACGGACGCCGAGACAAGCACGTGACACCACCGCCACCCTGTCTAACTTAGGGTTAAGCGAGTTGAAGCGGACGTCGTCGCGGTAGCGACGACGGACGCCGAGACGAGCACGTGACACCACCGCCACCCTGTCTAACTTAGGGTTACGCGAGTCGAGGCGGACGTCGAGAGGAGCACGTGACACCACTGCCACCCTGTCTAACTTAGTGTGACGCGGGTCGAGGCGGACGTCTTCGCGGTAGCGACAACGGATGCCGAGACGAGCACGTGACACCACTGCCACCCAGTCTAACTTAGGGCTACGCGATTCGAGGCGGACGTCGTCGCGGTAGCGACGACGGACGCCGAGACGAGCATGTGACACCACTGCCACGCTGTCTTAGGGTTACGCGAGTCGAGGCGGTCGTCGTCGCGGTAGCGACTACGGACGCTGAGACGAGCACGTGACACCACTGCCACCCTGTCTAACTTAGGGCTACGCGAGTCGAGGCGGACGTCGTCGCGGTAGCGACGACGGACGCCGTGACGAGCACGTGACACCACTGCCACCCTGCCTATCTTAGGGTTACGCGAGTCGAGGCGGACGTCGTCGCGGTAGCGACGACAGACGCCGTGACGAGCACGTGGCACCACTGCCACCCTGTCTATCTTAGGGTTACGCGAGTCGAGGCAGACGTCGTCGCGGTAGCGAAGACGGACGCCAATACGAGCACGTGACACCACCGCCACCCTGTCTAACTTAGGGTTAAGCGAGACGAAGCGGACGTCATCGCGGTAGCGACGACGGACGCCGAGACGAGCACGTCACACCACTGCCACCCTGTCTAACTTAGGGTGACGCGAGTCGAGGCGGACGTCTTTGCGGTAGCTTCGACGGACGCCGAGACGAGCACGTGACACCATTGCCACCCTGTCTTAGGGTTATGCGAGTCGAGGCGGACGTCGTCGCGGTAGCGACGACGGACGCCAAGACGAGCATGTGACACCACTGCCACCCTGTCTTAGGGTTACGCGAGTCGAGGCGGACGTCGTCGCGGTACCGACGACGGACGCCGAGACGAGCACGTGACACCACTGCCACCCTGTCTAACTTAGGGCTACGCGTGTCGTGGCGGACGCCGAGACGAGCACGTGACACCACGGCCACCCTGGCTATCTTAGGGTTACGCGAGTCGAGGCGGACGTCGTCGCGGTAGCGACGATGGACGCCGAGAGGAGCGCGTGACACCACCGCCACCCTGGCTATCTTAGGGTTACGCGAGTCGAGGCGGACGTCGTCGCGGTAGCGACGACGGACGCCGAGACGAGCACGTGACACCATCGCCACCCTGTCTAACTTAGGGTTACGCGTGTCAAGGCGGACGTCGTCGCGGTAGCGACGACGGACGCTCAGACAAGCACGTGACACCACCGCCACCCTATCTAACTTAGGGTTACGCGAGTCGAGGCGGACATCGTCGCGGTAGCGACGACGGACGCCGAGACGAGCACGTGACACCACTGCCACCCTGTCTAACTTAGGGTTAAGCGAGTCGAGGCGGACGTCATCGCGATAGCGACGACTGACGCCGAGACGAGCACGTGACACCACCGCCACCCTGTCTAACTTAGGGTTACGCGAGTCGAGGCGGACGTCGAGACGAGCACGTGACACCACTGCCACCCTGTCTAACATAGGGTTACGCGAGTCGAGGCGGACGTCTTCGCGGTAGCGACGACGGACGCCGAGACGAGCACGTGGCACCGCTGCCACCCTGTCTAATGGTCACCCGAGTCGAGGAGGACGTCGTCGCAGTAGCGACGACTGACGCCGAGATGAGCACGTGACACCACCGCCACCCAGTCTATCTTAGCGTTACGCGAGTCGAGGCGAACGTCGTCGCGGTAGCGATGACGGACGCCAAGACGAGCACGTGACACCACCGCCACCCTGTCTATCTTAGCGTTACGTGAGTCGAGGCAGACGTCGTCGCGGTAGCGACGACGGACGCCGAGACGAGCACGTGACACCACCGCCACCCTGTCTAACTTAGGGTTAAGCGAGTCGAGGCGGAGGTCGTCGCAGTAGCGACGACGGACGCCGAGACGAGCACGTGACAACACCGCCACCCTGTCTATCTTAGGGTTACGCTAGTTGAGGCGGACGTTGTCGCGGTAGCGACGACGGACGCCATGACGAGCACGTGGCACCACTGCCACCCTGTCTATCTTAGGGTTACGCGAGTCGAGACGGACGTTGTCGTGGTAGCGACGACGGATGCCGAGACGAGCACATGACACCGCAGCCACCCTGTCTAACTTAGGGTTACGCGAGTGGAGGCAGACGTCTTCGCGGTAGCGACGACGGATGCCGAGACGAGCACGTGGCACCGCTGCCACCCTGTCTTAGGGTCACGCGAGTCGAGGCGGTCGTCGTCGCGGTAGCGACGACGGACGCCGAGATGAGCACGTGGCAACACCGCCACCCTGTCTATCTTAGCGTGACGCGAGTCGAGGCGAACGTCGTCACGGTAGCGACGACGGACGTCGAGACGAGCACGTGTCACCACCGCCACCCTGTCTATCTTAGCGTTACGCGAGTCGAGGCGGACGTCGTCGCGGTAGCGACGACGGACGGCGAGACGAGCACGTGACACCACTGGCACCCTGTCTATCTTAGGGTTACGCGAGTCGAGGCAGACATCGTCGCGGTAGCGACGACGGACGTCGAGACGAGCACGTGACACAACTGCCACCCTGGCTAACTTAGGGTTACGCGAGTCGATGCAGACGTCGTCGCGGTAGCGACGACGGACGGCGAGACGGGCACGTGACACCACCGCCACCCTGTCTATCTTAGGGTTACGCGAGTCGAGGTGGACGTCATCGCGGTAGCGATGACGGACGCCGAGACGAGCACGTGACACCACCGCCAGCCTGTCTAACTTAGGGTTACGCGTGTCGAGGCGGACGTCGTTGCGGTAGCGACGACGGACGCCGAGACGAGCACGTGACACCACCGCCACCCTGTCTAACTTAGGGTTACGCGAGTGGAGGCGGACGTCGTCGCGGTAGCGACGACGGACGTCGAGACGAGCACGTGACACCACCGCCACACTGTTTAACTTAGGGTTAACCAAGTCGAGGCGGACGTCGAGAGGAGCACGTGACACCACCGCCACCCTGTCTATCTTAGGGTTACGCGAGTCGAGGCGGACGTCGAGACGAGCACGTGACACCACTGCAAACCTGTCTAACTTAGGGTGACGCAAGTCGAGGCGGACGTCTTCGCGGTAACGACGACGGATGCCGAGACGAGCACGTGGCACCGCTGCCACCCTGTCTTAGGGTCACGCGAGTCGAGGCGGACGTCGTCGCGGTAGCGACGACGGACGCCGAGATGAGCACGTGACACCACCGCCACCCTGTCTATCTTAGCGTTACGCAAGTCGAGGCGAATGTCGTCGCGGTAGCGACGACGGACGCCGAGAAAGAGCACGTGACACCACCGCCACCCTGTCTATCTTAGGGTTACGCGAGTCGAGGCGGACGTCCTCACGGTAGCGACGACGGACGCCGAGACGAGCACGTGACACCACTGCCACCCTGTCTAACTTAGGGTAACGCGAGTCGAGGCGGACGTCGTCGCGGTAGCGACGACGGACGCCGAGACAAGCACGTGACACCACCGCCACCCTGTCTAACTTAGGGTTAAGCGAGTTGAAGCGGACGTCGTCGCGGTAGCGACGACGGACGCCGAGACGAGCACGTGACACCACCGCCACCCTGTCTAACTTAGTGTTACGCGAGTCGAGGCGGACGTCGAGAGGAGCACGTGACACCACTGCCACCCTGTCTAACTTAGTGTGACGCGGGTCGAGGCGGACGTCTTCGCGGTAGCGACAACGGATGCCGAGACGAGCACGTGACACCACTGCCACCCAGTCTAACTTAGGGCTACGCGATTCGAGGCGGACGTCGTCGCGGTAGCGACGACTGACGCCGAGACGAGCACGTGACACCACCGCCACCCTGTCTAACTTAGGGTTAAGCGAGTCGAGGCGGACGTCGTCGCGATAGCGACGACTGACGCCGAGAGGAGCACGTGACACCACCGCCACCCTGTCTAACTTAGGGTTACGCGAGTCGAGGCGGACATCGAGACGAGCACGTGACACCACTGCCACCCTGTCTAACATAGGGTTACGCGAGTCGAGGCGGACGTCTTCGCGGTAGCGACGACGGACGCCGAGACGAGCACGTGGCACCGCTGCCACCCTGTCTAATGGTCACCCGAGTCGAGGAGGACGTCGTCGCAGTAGCGACGACTGACGCCGAGATGAGCACGTGACACCACCGCCACCCAGTATATCTTAGCGTTACGCGAGTCGAGGCGAACGTCGTCGCGGTAGCGATGACGGACGCCAAGACGAGCACGTGACACCACCGCCACCCTGTCTATCTTAGCGTTACGTGAGTCGAGGCAGACGTCGTCGCGGTAGCGACGACGGACGCCGAGACGAGCACGTGACACCACCGCCACCCTGTCTAACTTAGGGTTAAGCGAGTCGAGGCGGAGGTCGTCGCAGTAGCGACGACGGACGCCGAGACGAGCACGTGACAACACCGCCACCCTGTCTATCTTAGGGTTACGCTAGTTGAGGCGGACGTTGTCGCGGTAGCGACGACGGACGCCATGACGAGCACGTGGCACCACTGCCACCCTGTCTATCTTAGGGTTACGCGAGTCGAGACGGACGTTGTCGTGGTAGCGACGACGGATGCCGAGACGAGCACATGACACCGCAGCCACCCTGTCTAACTTAGGGTTACGCGAGTGGAGGCAGACGTCTTCGCGGTAGCGACGACGGATGCCGAGACGAGCACGTGGCACCGCTGCCACCCTGTCTTAGGGTCACGCGAGTCGAGGAGGACGTCGTCGCAGTAGCGACGACTGACGCCGAGATGAGCACGTGACAACACCGCCACCCTGTCTATCTTAGCGTGACGCGAGTCGAGGCGAACGTCGTCACGGTAGCGACGACGGACGTCGAGACGAGCACGTGTCACCACCGCCACCCTGTCTATCTTAGCGTTACGCGAGTCGAGGCGGACGTCGTCGCGGTAGCGACGACGGACGGCGAGACGAGCACGTGACACCACTGGCACCCTGTCTATCTTAGGGTTACGCGAGTCGAGGCAGACATCGTCGCGGTAGCGACGACGGACGTCGAGACGAGCACGTGACACAACTGCCACCCTGGCTAACTTAGGGTTACGCGAGTCGATGCAGACGTCGTCGCGGTAGCGACGACGGACGGCGAGACGGGCACGTGACACCACCGCCACCCTGTCTATCTTAGGGTTACGCGAGTCGAGGTGGACGTCGTCGCGGTAGCGATGACGGACGCCGAGACGAGCACGTGACACCACCGCCAGCCTGTCTAACTTAGGGTTACGCGTGTCGAGGCGGACGTCGTCGCGGTAGCGACGACGGACGCCGAGACGAGCACGTGACACCACCGCCACCCTGTCTAACTTAGGGTTACGCGAGTGGAGGCGGACGTCGTCGTGGTAGCGACGACGGACGTCGAGACGAGCACGTGACACCACCGCCACACTGTTTAACTTAGGGTTAACCAAGTCGAGGCGGACGTCGAGAGGAGCACGTGACACCACCGCCACCCTGTCTATCTTAGGGTTACGCGAGTCGAGGCGGACGTCGAGACGAGCACGTGACACCACTGCAAACCTGTCTAACTTAGGGTGACGCAAGTCGAGGCGGACGTCTTCGCGGTAACGACGACGGATGCCGAGACGAGCACGTGGCACCGCTGCCACCCTGTCTTAGGGTCACGCGAGTCGAGGCGGACGTCGTCGCGGTAGCGACGACGGACGCCGAGATGAGCACGTGACACCACCGCCACCCTGTCTATCTTAGCGTTACGCAAGTCGAGGCGAATGTCGTCGCGGTAGCGACGACGGACGCCGAGAAAGAGCACGTGACACCACCGCCACCCTGTCTATCTTAGGGTTACGCGAGTCGAGGCGGACGTCCTCACGGTAGCGACGACGGACGCCGAGACGAGCACGTGACACCACTGCCACCCTGTCTAACTTAGGGTAACGCGAGTCGAGGCGGACGTCGTCGCGGTAGCGACGACGGACGCCGAGACAAGCACGTGACACCACCGCCACCCTATCTAACTTAGGGTTAAGCGAGTTGAAGCGGACGTCGTCGCGGTAGCGACGACGGACGCCGAGACGAGCACGTGACACCACCGCCACCCTGTCTAACTTAGGGTTACGCGAGTCGAGGCGGACGTCGAGAGGAGCACGTGACACCACTGCCACCCTGTCTAACTTAGTGTGACGCGGGTCGAGGCGGACGTCTTCGCGGTAGCGACAACGGATGCCGAGACGAGCACGTGACACCACTGCCACCCAGTCTAACTTAGGGCTACGCGATTCGAGGCGGACGTCGTCGCGGTAGCGACGACGGACGCCGAGACGAGCATGTGACACCACTGCCACGCTGTCTTAGGGTTACGCGAGTCGAGGCGGTCGTCGTCGCGGTAGCGACTACGGACGCTGAGACGAGCACGTGACACCACTGCCACCCTGTCTAACTTAGGGCTACGCGAGTCGAGGCGGACGTCGTCGCGGTAGCGACGACGGACGCCGTGACGAGCACGTGACACCACTGCCACCCTGCCTATCTTAGGGTTACGCGAGTCGAGGCGGACGTCGTCGCGGTAGCGACGACGGACGCCGTGACGAGCACGTGGCACCACTGCCACCCTGTCTATCTTAGGGTTACGCGATTCGAGGCGGACGTCGTCGCGGTAGCGAAGACGGACGCCAATACGAGCACGTGACACCACCGCCACCCTGTCTAACTTAGGGTTAAGCGAGTCGAAGCGGACGTCATCGCGGTAGCGACGACGGACGCCGAGACGAGCACGTCACACCACTGCCACCCTGTCTAACTTAGGGTGACGCGAGTCGAGGCGGACGTCTTTGCGGTAGCGACGACGGACGCCGAGACGAGCACGTGACACCATTGCCACCCTGTCTTAGGGTTGTGCGAGTCGAGGCGGACGTCGTCGCGGTAGCGACGACGGACGCCAAGACGAGCATGTGACACCACTGCCACCCTGTCTTAGGGTTACGCGAGTCGAGGCGGACGTCGTCGCGGTACCGACGACGGACGCCGAGACGAGCACGTGACACCACTGCCACCCTGTCTAACTTAGGGCTACGCGTGTCGTGGCGGACGCCGAGACGAGCACGTGACACCACGGCCACCCTGGCTATCTTAGGGTTACGCGAGTCGAGGCGGACGTCGTCGCGGTAGCGACGATGGACGCCGAGAGGAGCGCGTGACACCACCGCCACCCTGGCTATCTTAGGGTTACGCGAGTCGAGGCGGACGTCGTCGCGGTAGCGACGACGGACGCCGAGACGAGCACGTGACACCACCGCCACCCTGTCTAACTTAGGGTTACGCGTGTCAAGGCGGACGTCGTCGCGGTAGCGACGACGGACGCTGAGATGAGCACGTGACACCACCGCCACCCTATCTAACTTAGGGTTACGCGAGTCGAGGCGGACATCGTCGCGGTAGCGACGACGGACGCCGAGACGAGCACGTGACACCACTGCCACCCTGTCTAACTTAGGGTTAAGCGAGTCGAGGCGGACGTCGTCGCGACAGCGACGACTGACGCCGAGACGAGCACGTGACACCACCGCCACCCTGTCTAACTTAGGGTTACGCGAGTCGAGGCGGACGTCGAGACGAGCACGTGACACCACTGCCACCCTGTCTAACATAGGGTTACGCGAGTCGAGGCGGACGTCTTCGCGGTAGCGACGACGGACGCGGAGACGAGCACGTGGCACCGCTGCCACCCTGTCTAATGGTCACCCGAGTCGAGGAGGACGTCGTCGCAGTAGCGACGACTGACGCCGAGATGAGCACGTGACACCACCGCCACCCAGTCTATCTTAGCGTTACGCGAGTCGAGGCGAACGTCATCGCGGTAGCGATGACGGACGCCAAGACGAGCACGTGACACCACCGCCACCCTGTCTATCTTAGCGTTACGTGAGTCGAGGCAGACGTCGTCGCGGTAGCGACGACGGACGCCGAGACGAGCACGTGACACCACCGCCACCCTGTCTAACTTAGGGTTAAGCGAGTCGAGGCGGAGGTCGTCGCAGTAGCGACGACGGACGCCGAGACGAGCACGTGACAACACCGCCACCCTGTCTATCTTAGGGTTACGCTAGTTGAGGCGGACGTTGTCGCGGTAGCGACGACGGACGCCATGACGAGCACGTGGCACCACTGCCACCCTGTCTATCTTAGGGTTACGCGAGTCGAGACGGACGTTGTCGTGGTAGCGACGACGGATGCCGAGACGAGCACATGACACCGCAGCCACCCTGTCTAACTTAGAGTTACGCGAGTGGAGGCAGACGTCTTCGCGGTAGCGACGACGGATGCCGAGACGAGCACGTGGCACCGCTGCCACCCTGTCTTAGGGTCACGCGAGTCGAGGCGGTCGTCGTCGCGGTAGCGACGACGGACGCCGAGATGAGCACGTGACAACACCGCCACCCTGTCTATCTTAGCGTGACGCGAGTCGAGGCGAACGTCGTCACGGTAGCGACGACGGACGTCGAGACGAGCACGTGTCACCACCGCCACCCTGTCTATCTTAGCGTTACGCGAGTCGAGGCGGACGTCGTCGCGGTAGCGACGACGGACGGCGAGACGAGCACGTGACACCACTGGCACCCTGTCTATCTTAGGGTTACGCGAGTCGAGGCAGACATCGTCGCGGTAGCGACGACGGACGTCGAGACGAGCACGTGACACAACTGCCACCCTGGCTAACTTAGGGTTACGCGAGTCGATGCAGACGTCGTCGCGGTAGCGACGACGGACGGCGAGACGAGCACGTGACACCACCGCCACCCTGTCTATCTTAGGGTTACGCGAGTCGAGGTGGACGTCGTCGCGGTAGCGATGACGGACGCCGAGACGAGCACGTGACACCACCGCCAGCCTGTCTAACTTAGGGTTACGCGTGTCGAGGCGGACGTCGTCGCGGTAGCGACGACGGACGCCGAGACGAGCACGTGACACCACCGCCACCCTGTCTAACTTAGGGTTACGCGAGTGGAGGCGGACGTCGTCGCGGTAGCGACGACGGACGTCGAGACGAGCACGTGACACCACCGCCACACTGTTTAACTTAGGGTTAACCAAGTCGAGGCGGACGTCGAGAGGAGCACGTGACACCACCGCCACCCTGTCTATCTTAGGGTTACGCGAGTCGAGGCGGACGTCGAGACGAGCACGTGACACCACTGCAAACCTGTCTAACTTAGGGTGACGCAAGTCGAGGCGGACGTCTTCGCGGTAACGACGACGGATGCCGAGACGAGCACGTGGCACCGCTGCCACCCTGTCTTAGGGTCACGCGAGTCGAGGCGGACGTCGTCGCGGTAGCGACGACGGACGCCGAGATGAGCACGTGACACCACCGCCACCCTGTCTATCTTAGCGTTACGCAAGTCGAGGCGAATGTCGTCGCGGTAGCGACGACGGACGCCGAGAAAGAGCACGTGACACCACCGCCACCCTGTCTATCTTAGGGTTACGCGAGTCGAGGCGGACGTCCTCACGGTAGCGACGACGGACGCCGAGACGAGCACGTGACACCACTGCCACCCTGTCTAACTTAGGGTAACGCGAGTCGAGGCGGACGTCGTCGCGGTAGCGACGACGGACGCCGAGACAAGCACGTGACACCACCGCCACCCTGTCTAACTTAGGTTTAAGCGAGTTGAAGCGGACGTCGTCGCGGTAGCGACGACGGACGCCGAGACGAGCACGTGACACCACCGCCACCCTGTCTAACTTAGGGTTACGCGAGTCGAGGCGGACGTCGAGAGGAGCACGTGACACCACTGCCACCCTGTCTAACTTAGTGTGACGCGGGAAGAGGCGGACGTCTTCGCGGTAGCGACAACGGATGCCGAGACGAGCACGTGACACCACTGCCACCCAGTCTAACTTAGGGCTATGCGATTCGAGGCGGACGTCGTCGCGGTAGCGACGACGGACGCCGAGACGAGCATGTGACACCACTGCCACGCTGTCTTAGGGTTACGCGAGTCGAGGCGGTCGTCGTCGCGGTAGCGACTACGGACGCTGAGACGAGCACGTGACACCACTGCCACCCTGTCTAACTTAGGGCTACGCGAGTCGAGGCGGACGTCGTCGCGGTAGCGACGACGGACGCCGTGACGAGCACGTGACACCACTGCCACCCTGCCTATCTTAGGGTTACGCGAGTCGAGGCGGACGTCATCGCGGTAGCGACGACGGACGCCGTGACGACCACGTGGCACCACTGCCACCCTGTCTATCTTAGGGTTACGCGAGTCGAGGCGGACGTCGTCGCGGTAACGACGACTGACGCCAATACGAGCACGTGACACCACCGCCACCCTGTCTAACTTAGGGTTAAGCGAGTCGAAGCGGACGTCATCGCGGTAGCGACGACGGACGCCGAGACGAGCACGTCACACCACTGCCACCCTGTCTAACTTAGGGTGACGCGAGTCGAGGCGGACGTCTTTGCGGTAGCGACGACGGACGCCGAGACGAGCACGTGACACCATTGCCACCCTGTCTTAGGGTTATGTGAGTCGAGGCGGACGTCGTCGCGGTAGCGACGACGGACGCCAAGACGAGCATGTGACACCACTGCCACCCTGTCTTAGGGTTACGCGAGTCGAGGCGGACGTCGTCGCGGTACCGACGACGGACGCCGAGACGAGCACGTGACACCACTGCCACCCTGTCTAACTTAGGGCTACGCGTGTCGTGGCGGACGTCGAGACGAGCACGTGACACCACGGCCACCCTGGCTATCTTAGGGTTACGCGAGTCGAGGCGGACGTCGTCGCGGTAGCGACGATGGACGCCGAGAGGAGCGCGTGACACCACCGCCACCCTGGCTATCTTAGGGTTACGCGAGTCGAGGCGGACGTCGTCGCGGTAGCGACGACGGACGCCGAGACGAGCTCGTGACACCACCGCCACCCTGTCTAACTTAGGGTTACGCGTGTCAAGGCGGACGTCGTCGCGGTAGCGACGACGGACGCTGAGACGAGCACGTGACACCACCGCCACCCTATCTAACTTAGGGTTACGCGAGTCGAGGCGGACATCGTCGCGGTAGCGACGACGGACGCCGAGACGAGCACGTGACACCACTGCCACCCTGTCTAACTTAGGGTTAAGCGAGTCGAGGCGGACGTCGTCGCGATAGCGACGACTGACGCCGAGACGAGCACGTGACACCACCGCCACCCTGTCTAACTTAGGGTTACGCGAGTCGAGGCGGACGTCGAGACGAGCACGTGACACCACTGCCACCCTGTCTAACATAGGGTTACGCGAGTCGAGGCGGACGTCTTCGCGGTAGCGACGACGGACGCCGAGACGAGCACGTGGCACCGCTGCCACCCTGTCTAATGGTCACCCGAGTCGAGGAGGACGTCGTCGCAGTAGCGACGACTGACGCCGAGATGAGCACGTGACACCACCGCCACCCAGTCTATCTTAGCGTTACGCGAGTCGAGGCGAACGTCGTCGCGGTAGCGATGACGGACGCCAAGACGAGCACGTGACACCACCGCCACCCTGTCTATCTTAGCGTTACGTGAGTCGAGGCAGACGTCGTCGCGGTAGCGACGACGGACGCCGAGACGAGCACGTGACACCACCGCCACCCTGTCTAACTTAGGGTTAAGCGAGTCGAGGCGGAGGTCGTCGCAGTAGCGACGACGGACGCCGAGACGAGCACGTGACAACACCGCCACCCTGTCTATCTTAGGGTTACGCTAGTTGAGGCGGACGTTGTCGCGGTAGCGACGACGGACGCCATGACGAGCACGTGGCACCACTGCCACCCTGTCTATCTTAGGGTTACGCGAGTCGAGACGGACGTTGTCGTGGTAGCGACGACGGATGCCGAGACGAGCACATGACACCGCAGCCACCCTGTCTAACTTAGGGTTACGCGAGTGGAGGCAGACGTCTTCGCGGTAGCGACGACGGATGCCGAGACGAGCACGTGGCACCGCTGCCACCCTGTCTTAGGGTCACGCGAGTCGAGGCGGTCGTCGTCGCGGTAGCGACGACGGACGCCGAGATGAGCACGTGACAACACCGCCACCCTGTCTATCTTAGCGTGACGCGAGTCGAGGCGAACGTCGTCACGGTAGCGACGACGGACGTCGAGACGAGCACGTGACACCACCGCCACCCTGTCTATCTTAGCGTTACGCGAGTCGAGGCGGACGTCGTCGCGGTAGCGACGACGGACGGCGAGACGAGCACGTGACACCACTGGCACCCTGTCTATCTTAGGGTTACGCGAGTCGAGGCCGACGTCGTCGCGGTAGCGACGACGGACGTCGAGACGAGCACGTGACACCACTGCCACCCTGGCTAACTTAGGGTTACGCGAGTCGATGCAGACGTCGTCGCGGTAGCAACGACGGACGGCGAGACGAGCACGTGACACCACCGCCACCCTGTCTATCTTAGGGTTACGCGAGTCGAGGCGGACGTCGTCGCGGTAGCGATGACGGACGCCGAGACGAGCACGTGACACCACCGCCAGCCTGTCTAACTTAGGGTTACGCGTGTCGAGGCGGACGTCGTCGCGGTAGCGACGACGGACGCCGAGACGAGCACGTGACACCACCGCCACCCTGTCTAACTTAGGGTTACGTGAGTGGAGGCGGACGTCGTCGCGGTAGCGACGACGGACGTCGAGACGAGCACGTGACACCACCGCCACACTGTTTAACTTAGGGTTAAGCAAGTCGAGGCGGACGTCGAGAGGAGCACGTGACACCACCGCCACCCTGTCTATCTTCGGGTTACGCGAGTCGAGGCGGACGTCGAGACGAGCACGTGACACCACTGCAAACCTGTCTAACTTAGGGTGACGCAAGTCGAGGCGGACGTCTTCGCGGTAACGACGACGGATGCCGAGAAGAGCACGTGGCACCGCTGCCACCCTGTCTTAGAGTCACGCGAGTCGAGGCGGACGTCGTCGCGGTAGCGACGACGGACGCCGAGATGAGCACGTGACACCACCGCCACCCTGTCTATCTTAGCGTTACGCAAGTCGAGGCGAACGTCGTCGCGGTAGCGACGACGGACGCCGAGAAAGAGCACGTGACACCACCGCCACCCTGTCTATCTTAGGGTTACGCGAGTCGAGGCGGACGTCCTCACGGTAGCGACGACGGACGGCGAGACGAGCACGTGACACCACTGCCACCCTGTCTAACTTAGGGTTACGCGAGTCGAGGCGGACGTCGTCGCGGTAGCGACGACGGACGCCGAGACAAGCACGTGACACCACCGCCACCCTGTCTAACTTAGGGTTAAGCGAGTTGAAGCGGACGTCGTCGCGGTAGCGACGAAGGACGCCGAGACGAGCACGTGACACCACCGCCACCCTGTCTAACTTAGGGTTACGCGAGTCGAGGCGGATGTCGAGAGGAGCACGTGACACCACTGCCACCCTGTCTAACTTAGTGTGACGCGGGTCGAGGCGGACGTCTTCGCGGTAGCGACAACGGATGCCGAGACGAGCACGTGACACCACTGCCACCCAGTCTAACTTAGGGCTACGCGATTCGAGGCGGACGTCGTCGCGGTAGCGACGACGGACGCTGAGACGAGCATGTGACACCACTGCCACGCTGTCTTAGGGTTACGCAAGTCGAGGCGGTCGTCGTCGCGGTAGCGACTACGGACGCTGAGACGAGCACGTGACACCACTGCCACCCAGTCTAACTTAGGGCTACGCGAGTCGAGGCGGACGTCGTCGCGGTAGCGACGACGGACGCCGTGACGAGCACGTGATACCACTGCCACCCTGCCTATCTTAGGGTTACGCGAGTCGAGGCGGACGTCGTCGCGGTAGCGACGACGGACGCCGTGACGAGCACGTGGCACCACTGCCACCCTGTCTATCTTAGGGTTACGCGAGTCGAGGCGGACGTCGTCGCAGTAGCGACGACGGACGCCAATACGAGCACGTGACACCACCGCCACCCTGTCTAACTTAGGGTTAAGCGAGTCGAAGCGGACGTCATCGCGGTAGCGACGACGGACGCCGAGACGAGCACGTCACACCACTGCCACCCTGTCTAACTTAGGGTGACGCGAGTCGAGGCGGACGTCTTTGCGGTAGCGACGACGGACGCCGAGACGAGCACGTGACACCATTGCCACCCTGTCTTAGGGTTATGTGAGTCGAGGCGGACGTCGTCGCGGTAGCGACGACGGACGCCAAGACGAGCACGTGACACCACTGCCACCCTGTCTTAGGGTTACGCGAGTCGAGGCGGACGTCGTCGCGGTACCGACGACGGACGCCGAGACGAGCACGTGACACCACTGCCACCCTGTCTAACTTAGGGCTACGCGTGTCGTGGCGGACGTCGTAGCGCTAGCGACGACGGACGCCGTGACGAGCACGTGACACCACCGCCACCCTGTCTATCTTAGGGTTACGCGAGTCGAGGCGGACGTCGTCGTGGTAGCGACGACGGACGCCGTGACGAGCACGTGGCACCACTGCCAGCCTATCTATCTTAGGGTTACGCGAGTCAAGGCGGACGTCGTTGCAGTAGCGACGACGGACGCTGAGACGAGCACGTGACACCACTGCCACGCTGTCTAACTTAGGGCTACGCGAGTCGATGCGGACGTCGTCGCGGTAGGGACGACGGACGCCGAGACGAGCACGTGACACCACTGCCAGCCAGTCTAACTTAGGGCTACGGGAGTCGAGGCGAACGTCGTCGCGGTAGCGACGACGGACGCCGAGACAAGCACGTGACACCACTGCCACCCTGTCTAACTTAGGGTTACGCGACTCGAGGCGGACGTCGTCGCGGTAGCGACGATGGACTCCGAGACGAGCACGTGACACCACTGCCACCCTGTCTTAGGGTTACGCGAGTCGAGGCGGACGTCGTCGCGGTAGCGACGACGGACGCCAAGACGAGCACGTGACAACACTGCCACCCTATCATTTTTGGCTACGCGAGTCATGGCGGACGTCGTCGCGGTAGCGACGACGGACGCCGTGACGAGCACGTGGCACCACTGCCACCCTGTCTATCTTAGGGTTACGCGAGTCGAGACGGACATCGTCGCGGTAGCGACGACGGATGCCGAGACGAGCACATGACACCGCTGCCACCCTGTCTAACTTAGGGTTACGCGAGTCGAGGCGGACGTCTTCGCGGTAGCGACGACGGATGCCGAGACGAGCACGTGGCACCGCTGCCACCCTGTCTTAGGGTCACGCGAGTCGAGGCGGACGTCGTCGCGGTAGCGACGACGAACGCCGAGATGAGCACGTGACACCACCGCCACCCTGTCTATCTTAGCGTTACGCGAGTCGAGGCGAATGTCGTCACGGCAGCGACGACGGACGCCGAGACGAGCACGTGACACCACCGCCACCCTGTCTATCTTAGCGTTACGCGAGTCGAGGCGGACGTCGTCGTGGTAGCGACGACACACGCCGGGACGAGCACGTGACACCACAGGCACCCTGTCTATCTTAGGGTTACGCGAGTCGAGGCGGACTTCGTCGCGGTAGCGACGACGGACGTCGAGACGAGCACGTGACACCACTGCCACCTTGGCTATCTTAGGGTTACGCGAGTCAAGGCAGACGTCGTCGCGGTAGCGAAGACGGACGCCCAGACGAGCACGTGACACCACTGCCACCCTGGCTATCTTAGGGTTACGCGAGTCCAGGCGGACGTCGTCGCGGTAGTGATGACGGACGCCGAGAAAGAGCACGTGAGACCACCGCCACCCTGTCTATCTTAGGGTTACGCGAGTCGAGGCGGACGTCGTCGCGGTAGCGACGACGGACGCCGAGACGAGCACGTGACACCACCGCCACCCTGTCTATCTTAGGGTTACGCGAGTCGAGGCGGACGTCGTCGCGGTACCGACGACGGACGCCGAGACGAGCACGTGACACCACCGCCACCCTGTCTAACTTAGGGTTAAGCGAGTCGAATCGGACGTCGAGACGAGCACGTCACACCACCGCCACCCTGTCTAACTTAGGGTTACGCGAGTCGAGGCGGACGTCGAGACGAGCACGTGACACCACTGCCACCCTGTCTAACTTAGGGTGACGTGAGTCGAGGCGGACGTCTTTGCGGTAGCGACGACGGACGCCGGGACGAGCACGTGACACCATTGCCACCCTGTCTTAGGGTTATGTGAGTCGAGGTGGACGTCGTCGCGGTAGCGACGACGGACGCCAAGACGAGCACGTGACACCACTGGCACCCTGTCTATCTTAGGGTTACGCGAGTTGAGGCAGACGTCGTCGCGGTAGCGACGACGGACGTCGAGATGAGCACGTGACACCACTGCCACCTTGGCTAACTTAGGGTTACGCGAGTCGAGGCAGACGTCGTCGCGGTAGCGAAGACGGATGCCCAGACGAGCACGTGACACCACTGCCACCCTGGCTATCTTAGGGTTACGCGAGTCGAGGCGGACGTCGTCGCGGTAGTGATGACGGACGCCGAGAAAGAGCACGTGAGACCACCGCCACCCTGTCTATCTTAGGGTTACGCGAGTCGAGGCGGACGTCGTCGCGGTAGCGACGATGGACGCCGAGACGAGCACGTGACACCACCACCACCCTGTCTCACTTAGGGTTACGCATGTCGAGACGGACGTCGTCGCGGTAGCGACGACGGACGCCGAGACGATCACGTGACACCACCGCCACCCTGTCTAACTTAGGGTTACGCGAGTCGAGGCGGACGTCGTCGCGGTAGCGACGACGGACGCCGAGACGGGCACGTGACACCACCGCCACCCTGTCTAACTTAGGGTTACGCGTGTCGAGGCGGACGTCGTCGCGGTAGCGACGACGGACGCCGAGACGAGCACGTGACACCACCGCCACCCTGTCTAACTTAGGGTTACGCGAGTCGAGGCGAACGTCGTCGCGGTAGCGACGACGGACGCCGAGACGAGCACGTGACACCACCGCCACCCTGTCTAACTTAGGGTTACTCAAGTCGAGGTGGACGTCGAGACGAGCACGTGACACCACTTCCACCCTGTCTAACTTAGGATGACGCGAGTCGAGGCGGACGTCTTCGCGGTAGCAACGACGGATGCCGAGACGAGCACGTGGCACCGCTGCCACCCTGTCTTAGGGTCACGCGAGTCAAGGCGGACGTCGTCGCGGTAGCGACGACGGACGTCGAGATGAGCACGTGACACCACTGCCACCTTGGCTAACTTAGGGTTACGCGAGTCGAGGCAGACGTCGTCGCGGTAGCGAAGACGGACGCCCAGACGAGCACGTGACACCACTGCCACCCTGGCTATCTTAGGGTTACGCGAGTCGAGGCGGACGTCGTCGCGGTAGTGATGACGGACGCCGAGAAAGAGCACGTGAGACCACCGCCACCCTGTCTATCTTAGGGTTACGCGAGTCGAGGCGGACGTCGTCGCGGTAGCGACGATGGACGCCGAGACTAGCACGTGACACCACCACCACCCTGTCTCACTTAGGGTTACGCATGTCGAGATGGACGTCGTCGCGGTAGCGACGACGGACGCCGAGACGATCACGTGACACCACCGCCACCATGTCTAACTTAGGGTTACGCGAGTCGAGGCGGACGTCGTCGCGGTAGCGACGACGGACGCCGAGACGGGCACGTGACACCACCGCCACCCTGTCTAACTTAGGGTTACGCGTGTCGAGGCGGACGTCGTCGCGGTAGCGACGACGGACGCCGAGACGAGCACGTGACACCACCGCCACCCTGTCTAACTTAGGGTTACGCGAGTCGACGCGAACGTCGTCGCGGTAGCGACGACGGACGCCGAGACGAGCACGTGACACCACCGCCACCCTGTCTAACTTAGGGTTACTCAAGTCGAGGTGGACGTCGAGACGAGCACGTGACACCACTTCCACCCTGTCTAACTTAGGATGACGCGAGTCGAGGCGGACGTCTTCGCGGTAGCAACGACGGATGCCGAGACGAGCACGTGGCACCACTGCCACCCTGTCTTAGGGTCACGCGAGTCGAGGCGGACGTCGTCGCGGTAGCGACGACGGACGCCGAGATGAGCACGTGACACCACCGCCACCCTGTCTATCTTAGCGTTACGCAAGTCGAGGCGAACGTCATCGCGGTAGCGACGACGGATGCCGAGACGAGCACGTGACACCACCGCCACCCTGTCTATCTTAGCGTTACGCGAGTCGAGGCGGACGTCGTCGCGGTAGCGACGACGGACGCCGAGACGAGCACGTGACAGCACCGCCAACCTGTCTAACTTAGGGTTAAACGAGTCGAGGCGGACGTCGTCGCGGTAGCGACGACGGACGCCGAGACGAGCACGTGACACCACTGCCACCCTGGCTAACTTAGGGTTACGCGAGTCTAGGCGGACATCGTCGCGATAGCGACGACGGACGCCGAGACGAGCACGTGACACCACTGCCACCCAGTCTAACTTAGGGCTACGCGAGTCTAGGCGGACATCGTCGCGGTAGCGACGACGGACGCCGAGACGAGCACGTGACACCACTGCCACCCTGTCTAACTTAGGGTTACGCGAGTCGAGGCGGACGTCGTCGCGGTAGCGACGACGGACGCCGAGACGAGCACGTGACACCACTGCCACCCTGTCTTTGGGTTATGCGAGTCGAGGCGGACGTCGTCGCGGTAGCGACGACGGACGCCAAGACGAGAACGTGACACCACTGCCACCCTGTCTAACTTAGGGTTACGCGAGTCGAGGCAGACGTCGTCGCGGTAGCGACGACGGACGCCGAGACGAGCACGTGACACCACCGCCACCCTGTCTAACTTAGGGTTAAGCGAGTCGAAGCGGACGTCGTCGCAGTAGCGACGACGGACGCTAATACGAGCACGTGACACCACCGCCACCCTGTCTAACTTAGGGTTACGCGAGTCGAGGCGGACGTCGAGAGGAGCACGTGACACCACTGCCACCCTGTCTAACTTAGGGTGACGCGAGTCGAGGCGGACGTCTTCGCGGTAGCGACGACGGATGCCGAGACGAGCACGTGACACCACTGCCACCCAGTCTAACCTAGGGCTACGCGAGTATAGGCGGACGTCGTCGCGGTAGCGATGACGGACGCCGAGACGAGCATGTGACACCACTGCCACGCTGTCTTAGGGTTACGCGAGTCGAGGCGGTCGTCGTCGCGGTAGCGACTACGGACGCCGAGACGAGCACGTGACACCACTGCCACCCTGTCTAACTTAGGGCTACGCGAGTCGAGGCGGACGTCGTCACGGTAGCGATGACGGACGCCGTGACGAGCACGTGACACCACTGCCACCCTGCCTATCTTAGGGTTACGCGAGTCGAGGCGGACGTCGTCGCGGTAGCGACGACGGACGCCGTGACGAGCACGTGGCACCATGGCCACCCTGTCTATCTTAGGGTTACGCGAGTCGAGGCGGCCATCGTCGCGGTAGCGACGACGGACGCCGAGACGAGCACGTGACACCACCGCCACCCTGTCTAACTTAGGGTTAAGCGAGTCGAGACGGACATCGTCGCGGTAGCGACGACGGATGCCGAGACGAGCACGTGGCACCACTGCCACCCTGTCTATCTTAGGGTTACGCGAGTCGAGACAGACTTCATCGTGGTAGCGACGACCGATGCCGAGACGAGCACATGACAACGTTGCCACCCTGTCTAACTTAGGGTTACGCGAGTCGAGGCGGACGTCTTCGCAGTAGCGACGACGGACGCCGAGATGAGCACGTGACACCACCGCCACCCTGTCTATCTTAGCGTTACGCAAGTCGAGGCGAACGTCATCGCGGTAGCGACGACGGATGCCGAGACGAGCACGTGACACCACCGCCACCCTGTCTATCTTAGCGTTACGCGAGTCGAGGCGGACGTCGTCGCGGTAGCGACGACGGACGCCGAGACGAGCACGTGACAGCACCGCCAACCTGTCTAACTTAGGGTTAAACGAGTCGAGGCGGATGTCGTCGCGGTAGCGACGACGGACGCCGAGACGAGCACGTGACACCACTGCCACCCTGGCTAACTTAGGGTTACGCGAGTCTAGGCGGACATCGTCGCGATAGCGACGACGGACGCCGAGACGAGCACGTGACACCACTGCCACCCAGTCTAACTTAGGGCTACGCGAGTCTAGGCGGACATCGTCGCGGTAGCGACGACGGACGCCGAGACGAGCACGTGACACCACTGCCACCCTGTCTAACTTAGGGTTACGCAAGTCGAGGCGGACGTCGTCGCGGTAGCGACGACGGACGCCGAGACGAGCACGTGACACCACTGCCACCCTGTCTTTGGGTTATGCGAGTCGAGGCGGACGTCGTCGCGGTAGCGACGACGGACGCCAAGACGAGAACGTGACACCACTGCCACCCTGTCTAACTTAGGGTTAAGCGAGTCGAGGCGGACGTCGTCGCGGTAGCGACGACGGACGCCGAGACGAGCACGTGACACCACCGCCACCCTGTCTAACTTAGGGTTAAGCGAGTCGAAGCGGACGTCGTCGCAGTAGCGACGACGGACGCTAATACGAGCACGTGACACCACCGCCACCCTGTCTAACTTAGGGTTACACGAGTCGAGGCGGACGTCGAGAGGAGCACGTGACACCACTGCCACCCTGTCTAACTTAGGGTGACGCGAGTCGAGGCGGACGTCTTCGCGGTAGCGACGACGGATGCCGAGACGAGCACGTGACACCACTGCCACCCAGTCTAACCTAGGGCTACGCGAGTATAGGCGGACGTCGTCGCGGTAGCGATGACGGACGCCGAGACGAGCATGTGACACCACTGCCACGCTGTCTTAGGGTTACGCGAGTCGAGGTGGTCGTCGTCGCGGTAGTGACTACGGACGCCGAGACGAGCACGTGACACCACTTCCACCCTGTCTAACTTAGGGCTACGCGAGTCGAGGCGGACGTCGTCGCGGTAGCGATGACGGACGCCGTGACGAGCACGTGACACCACTGCCACCCTGCCTATCTTAGGGTTACGCGAGTCGAGGCGGACGTCGTCGCGGTAGCGACGACGGACGCCGTGACGAGCACGTGGCACCACGGCCACCCTGTCTATCTTAGGGTTACGCGAGTCGAGGCGGCCATCGTCGCGGTAGCGACGACGGATGCCGAGACGAGCACGTGGCACCGCTGCCACCCTGTCTTAGGGTCATGCGAGTCGAGGCGGACATCGTCGCGGTAGCGACGACGGACGCCGAGATGAGCACGTGACACCACCGCCACCCTGTCTATCTTAGTGTTACGCGAGTCGAGGCGAACGTCGTCGTGGTAGCGAAGAAGGACGCCGAGATGAGCACGTGACACCACCGCCACCCTGTCTATCTTAGCGTTACGCGAGTCGAGGCGGACGTCGTCGTGGTAGCGACGACAGACGCCGAGACGAGCACGTGACACCACTGGCATCCTGTCTATCTTAGGGTTACGCGAGTCGAGGCGGACGTCGTCGCGGTAGCGACTACGGACGTCGAGATGAGCACGTGACACCACTGCCACCTTGGCTAACTTAGGGTTACGCGAGTCGAGGCAGACGTCGTCGCGGTAGCGAAGACGGACGCCCAGACGAGCACGTGACACCACCGCCACCCTGTCTAACTTAGGGTTACGCGAGTCGAGGCGGACGTCGAGAGGAGCACGTGACACCACTGCCACCCTGTCTAACTTAGGGTGACGCGAGTCGAGGCGGACGTCTTCGCGGTAGCGACGACGGATGCCGAGACGAGCACGTGACACCACTGCCACCCAATCTAACTTAGGGCTACGCGAGTATAGGCGGACGTCGTCGCGGTAGCGATGACGGACGCCGAGACGAGCATGTGACACCACTGCCACGCTGTCTTAGGGTTACGCGAGTCGAGGCGGTCGTCGTCGCGGTAGCGACTACGGACGCCGAGACGAGCACGTGACACCACTGCCACCCTGTCTAACTTAGGGCTACGCGAGTCGAGGCGGACGTCGTCGCGGTAGCGACGACGGACGCCGTGACGAGCACGTGGCACCACGGCCACCCTGTCTATCTTAGGGTTACGCGAGTCGAGGCGGCCATCGTCGCGGTAGCGACGACGGACGCCGAGACGAGCACGTGACACCACCGCCACCCTGTCTAACTTAGGGTTAAGCGAGTCGAGACGGACATCGTCGCGGTAGCGACGACGGATGCCGAGACGAGCACGTGGCACCACTGCTACCCTGTCTATCTTAGGGTTACGCGAGTCGAGACGGACTTCATCGTGGTAGCGACGACCGATGCCGAGACGAGCACATGACAACGTTGCCACCCTGTCTAACTTAGGGTTACGCGAGTCGAGGCGGACGTCTTCGCGGTAGCGACGACGGATGCCGAGACGAGCACGTGGCACCGCTGCCACCCTGTCTTAGGGTCATGCGAGTCGAGGCGGACGTCGTCGCGGTAGCGACGACGGACGCCGAGATGAGCACGTGACACCACCGCCACCCTGTCTATCTTAGTGTTACGCGAGTCGAGGCGAACGTCGTCGTGGTAGCGAAGACGGACGCCGAGATGAGCACGTGACACCACCGCCACCCTGTCTATCTTAGCGTTACGCGAGTCGAGGCGGACGTCGTCGTGGTAGCGACGACAGACGCCGAGACGAGCACGTGACACCACTGGCACCCTGTCTATCTTAGGGTTACGCGAGTCGAGGCGGACGTCGTCGCGGTAGCGACGACGGACGTCGAGATGAGCACGTGACACCACTGCCACCTTGGCTAACTTAGGGTTACGCGAGTCGAGGCAGACGTCGTCGCGGTAGCGAAGACGGACGCCCAGACGAGCACGTGACACCACTGCCACCCTGGCTATCTTAGGGTTACGCGAGTCGAGGCGGACGTCGTCGCGGTAGTGATGACGGACGCCGAGAAAGAGCACGTGAGACCACCGCCACCCTGTCTATCTTAGGGTTACGCGAGTCGAGGCGGACATCGTCGCGGTAGCGATGATGGACGCCGAGACGAGCACGTGACACCACCGCCACCCTGTCTCACTTAGGGTTACGCGTGTCGAGACGGACGTCGTCGCGGTAGCGACGACGGACGCCGAGACGATCACGTGACACCACCGCCACCCTGTCTAACTTAGGGTTACGCGAGTCGAGGCGGACGTCGTCGCGATAGCGACGACTGACGCCGAGACGAGCACGTGACACCACCGCCACCCTGTCTAACTTAGGGTTACGCGAGTCGAGGCGGACATCGAGACGAGCACGTGACACCACTGCCACCCTGTCTAACATAGGGTTACGCGAGTCGAGGCGGACGTCTTCGCGGTAGCGACGACGGACGCCGAGACGAGCACGTGGCACCGCTGCCACCCTGTCTAATGGTCACCCGAGTCGAGGAGGACGTCGTCGCAGTAGCGACGACTGACGCCGAGATGAGCACGTGACACCACCGCCACCCAGTCTATCTTAGCGTTACGCGAGTCGAGGCGAACGTCGTCGCGGTAGCGATGACGGACGCCGAGACGAGCACGTGACACCACTGCCACCTTGTCTATCTTAGCGTTACGTGAGTCGAGGCAGACGTCGTCGCGGTAGCGACGACGGACGCCGAGACGAGCACGTGACACCACCGCCACCCTGTCTAACCTAGGGTTAAGCGAGTCGAGGCGGAGGTCGTCGCAGTAGCGACGACGGACGCCGAGACGAGCACGTGACAACACCGCCACCCTGTCTATCTTAGGGTTACGCTAGTTGAGGAGGACGTCGTCGCGGTAGCGACGACGGACGCCGTGACGAGCACGTGGCACCACTGCCACCCTGTCTATCTTAGGGTTACGCGAGTCGAGACGGACGTTGTCGTGGTAGCGACGACGGATGCCGAGACGAGCACATGACACCGCAGCCACCCTGTCTAACTTAGGGTTACGCGAGTGGAGGCAGACGTCTTCGCGGTAGCGACGACGGATGCCGAGACGAGCACGTGGCACCGCTGCCACCCTGTCTTAGGGTCACGCGAGTCGAGGCGGTCGTCGTCGCGGTAGCGACGACGAACGCCGAGATGAGCACGTGACAACACCGCCACCCTGTCTATCTTAGCGTGACGCGAGTCGAGGCGAACGTCGTCACGGTAGCGACGACGGACGTCGAGACGAGCACGTGACACCACCGCCACCCTGTCTATCTTAGCGTTACGCGAGTCGAGGCGGACGTCGTCGCGGTAGCGACGACGGACGGCGAGACGAGCACGTGACACCACTGGCACCCTGTCTATCTTAGGGTTACGCGAGTCGAGGCAGACGTCGTCGCGGTAGCGACGACGGACGTCGAGACGAGCACGTGACACCACTGCCACCCTGGCTAACTTAGGGTTACGCGAGTCGATGCAGACGTCGTCGCGGTAGCGACGACGGACGGCGAGACGAGCACGTGACACCACCGCCACCCTGTCTATCTTAGGGTTACGCGAGTCGAGGCGGACGTCGTCGCGGTAGCGATGACGGACGCCGAGACGAGCACGTGACACCACCGCCACCCTGTCTAACTTAGGGTTACGCGTGTCGAGGCGGACGTCGTCGCGGTAGCGATGACGGACGCCGAGACGAGCACGTGACACCACCGCCGCCCTGTCTAACTTAGGGTTACGCGAGTGGAGGCGGACGTCGTCGCGGTAGCGACGATGGACGTCGAGACGAGCACGTGACACCACCGCCACACTGTTTAACTTAGGGTTAAGCAAGTCGAGGCGGACGTCGAGAGGAGCACGTGACACCACCGCCACCCTGTCTATCTTAGGGTTACGCGAGTCGAGGCGGACGTCGAGACGAGCACGTGACACCACTGCAAACCTGTCTAACTTAGGGTGACGCAAGTCGAGGCGGACGTCTTCGCGGTAGCGACGACGGACGCCGAGATGAGCACGTGACACCACCGCCACCCTGTCTATCTTAGCGTTACGCAAGTCGAGGCGAACGTCGTCGCGGTAGCGACGACAGACGCCGAGAAAGAGGACGTGACACCACCGCCACCCTGTCTATCTTAGGGTTACGCGAGTCGAGGCGGACGTCCTCACGGTAGCGACGACGGACGCCGAGACGAGCACGTGACACCACTGCCACCCTGTCTAACTTAGGGTTACGCGAGTCGAGGCGGACGTCGTCGCGGTAGCGACGACGGACGCCGAGACAAGCACGTGACACCACCGCCACCCTGTCTAACTTAGGGTTAAGCGAGTTGAAGCGGACGTCGTCGCGGTAGCGACGACGGACGCCGAGACGAGCACGTGACACCACCGCCACCCTGTCTAACTTAGGGTTACGCGAGTCGAGGCGGACGTCGAGAGGAGCACGTGACACCACTGCCACCCTGTCTAACTTAGTGTGACGCGGGTCGAGGCGGACGTCTTCGCGGTAGCGACAACGGATGCCGAGACGAGCACGTGACACCACTGCCACCCAGTCTAACTTAGGGCTACGCGATTCGAGGCGGACGTCGTCGCGGTAGCGACGACGGACGCCGAGACGAGCATGTGACACCACTGCCACGCTGTCTTAGGGTTACGCGAGTCGAGGCGGTCGTCGTCGCGGTAGCGACTACGGACGCTGAGACGAGCACGTGACACCACTGCCACCCTGTCTAACTTAGGGCTACGCGAGTCGAGGCGGAC
Source organism: Elymus sibiricus (assembly GCA_039707655.1). Lineage (NCBI taxonomy): Eukaryota > Viridiplantae > Streptophyta > Magnoliopsida > Poales > Poaceae > Elymus > Elymus sibiricus. Next base: position 189,956,722 of record CM077676.1, on the reverse strand, counting down.
GTCGTCGCGGTAGCGACGACGGACGCCGTGACGAGCACGTGACACCACTGCCACCCTGCCTATCTTAGGGTTACCCGAGTCGAGGCGGACGTCGTCGCGGTAGCGACGACGGACGCCATGACGAGCACGTGGCACCACTGCCACCCTGTCTATCTTAGGGTTACACGAGTCGAGGCGGACGTCGTCGCGGTAGCGACGACGGACGCCAATACGAGCACGTGACACCACCGCCACCCTGTCTAACTTAGGGTTAAGCGAGTCGAAGCGGACGTCATCGCGGTAGCGACGACGGACGCCGAGACGAGCACGTCACACCACTGCCACCCTGTCTAACTTAGGGTGACGCGAGTCGAGGCGGACGTCTTTGCGGTAGCGACGACGGACGCCGAGACGAGCACGTGACACCATTGCCACCCTGTCTTAGGGTTATGTGAGTCGAGGCAGACGTCGTCGCGGTAGCGACGACGGACGCCAAGACGAGCACGTGACACCACTGCCACCCTGTCTTAGGGTTACGCGAGTCGAGGCGGACGTCGTCGCGGTACCGACGACGGACGCCGAGACGAGCACGTGACACCACTGCCACCCTGTCTAACTTAGGGCTATGCGTGTCGTGGCGGACGTCGTCGCGCTAGCGACGACGGACGCCGTGACGAGCACGTGACACCACCGCCACCCTATCTATCTTAGGGTTACGCGAGTCGAGGCGGACGTCGTCGTGGTAGCGACGACGGACGCCTTGACGAGCACGTGGCACCACTGCCACCCTATCTATCTTAGGGTTACGCGAGTCAAGGCGGACGTCGTTGCAGTAGCGACGACGGACGCTGAGACGAGCACGTGACACCACTGCCACGCTGTCTAACTTAGGGCTACGTGAGTCGATGCGGACGTCGTCGCAGTAGGGACGACGGACGCCGAGACGAGCACGTGACACCACTGCCAGCCAGTCTAACTTAGGGCTACGCGAGTCGAGGCGAACGTCGTCGCGGTAGCGACGACGGACGCCGAGACAAGCACGTGACACCACTGCCACCCTGTCTAACTTAGGGTTACGCGAGTCGAGGCGGACGTCGTCGCGGTAGCGACGATGGACGCCGAGACGAGCACGTGACACCACTGCCACCCTGTCTTAGGGTTACGCGAGTCGAGGCGGACGTCGTCGTGGTAGCGACGACGGACGCCAAGACGAGCACGTGACACCACTGCCACCCTATCATTTTTGGCTACGCGAGTCATGGCGGACGTCGTCGCGGTAGCGACGACGGACGCCTTGACGAGCACGTGGCACCACTGCCACCCTGTCTATCTTAGGGTTACGCGAGTCGAGACGGACATCGTCGCGGTAGCGACGACGGATGCCGAGACGAGCACATGACACCGCTGCCACCCTGTCTAACTTAGGGTTACGCGAGTCGAGGCGGACGTCTTCGCGGTAGCGACGACGGATGCCGAGACGAGCACGTGGCACCGCTGCCACCCTGTCTTAGGGTCACGCGAGTCGAGGCGGACGTCGTCGCGGTAGCGACGACGAACGCCGAGATGAGCACGTGACACCACCGCCACCCTGTCTATCTTAGTGTTACGCGAGTCGAGGCGAATGTCGTCGCGGCAGCGACGACGGACGCCGAGACGAGCACGTGACACCACCGCCACCCTGTCTATCTTAGCGTTACGCGAGTCGAGGCGGATGTCGTCGTGGTAGCGACGACACACGCCGGGACGAGCACGTGACACCACAGGCACCCTGTCTATCTTAGGGTTACGCGAGTCGAGGCGGACTACGTCGCGGTAGCGACGACGGACGTCGAGACGAGCACGTGACACCACTGCCACCTTGGCTAACTTAGGGTTACGCGAGTCGAGGTAGACGTCGTCGCGGTAGCGAAGACGGACGCCCAGACGAGCACGTGACACCACTTCCACCCTGGCTATCTTAGGGTTACGCGAGTCCAGGCGGACGTCGTCGCGGTAGTGATGACGGACGCCGAGAAAGAACACGTGAGACCACCGCCACCCTGTCTATCTTAGGGTTACGCGAGTCGAGGCGGATGTCGTCGCGGTAGCGACGACGGACGCCGAGACGAGCACGTGACACCACCGCCACCCTGTCTATCTTAGGGTTACGCGAGTCGAGGCGGACGTCGTTGCGGTACCGACGACGGACGCCGAGACGAGCACGTGACACCACCGCCACCCTGTCTAACTTAGGGTTAAGCGAGTCGAAGCGGACGTCGAGACGAGCACGTCACACCACCGCCACCCTGTCTAACTTAGGGTTACGCGAGTCGAGGCGGACGTCGAGACGAGCACGTGACACCACTGCCACCCTGTCTAACCTAGGGTGACGCGAGTCGAGGCGGACGTCTTTGCGGTAGCGACGACGGACGCCGGGACGAGCACGTGACAGCATTGCCACCCTGTCTTAGGGTTATGTGAGTCGAGGCGGACGTCGTCGCGGTAGCGACGACGGACGCCAAGACGAGCACGTGACACTACTGCCACCCTGTCTTAGGGTTACGCGAGTCGAGGCGGACGTCATCGCGGTAGCGACGACGGACGCCGAGACGAGCACGTGACACCACGGCCACCCTGTCTAACTTAGGGCTACGCGTGTCGTGGCGGACGTCGTCGTGCTAGCGACGCGGACGCCGTGACGAGCACGTGACACCACCGCCACCCTGTCTATCTTAGGGTTACGCGAGTCGAGGCGGATGTCGTCGTGGTAGCGACGACGGACGCCGTGACGAGCAAGTGGCACCACTGCCACCCTATCTATCTTAGGGTTACGCGAGTCAAGGCGGACGTCGTTGCGGTAGCTACGACGGACGCCGAGACGAGCACGTGACACCACTGCCATGCTGTCTAATTTAGGGCTACGCGAGTCGATGCGGACGTCGTCGCGGTAGGGACGACGGATGCCGAGACGAGCACGTGACACCACTGCCAGCCAGTCTAACTTAGGGCTACGCGAGTCGAGGCGAACGTCGTCCCGGTAGCGACGACGGACGCCGAGACAAGCACGTGACACCACTGCCACCCTGTGTAACTTAGGGTTACGCGAGTCGAGGCGGACGTCGTCGCGGTAGCGACGTTGGACGCCGAGACGAGCACGTGACACCACTGCCACCCTGTCTTAGGGTTACGCGAGTCGAGGCGGACGTCGTCGCGGTAGCGACGACGGACGCCAAGACGAGCACGTGACACCACTGCCACCCTGTCTAACTTAGGGCTACGCGAGTCGTGGCGGACGTCGTCGCGGTAGCGATGACGGACGCCGAGACAAGCACGTGACACCACTGCCACCCTGTCTAACTTAGGGTTACGCGAGTCGAGGCGGACGTCGTCGCGGTAGCGACGATGGACGCCGAGACGAGCACGTGACACCACTGCCACCCTGTCTTAGGGTTACGCGAGTCGAGGCGGACGTCGTCGCGGTAGCGACGACGGACGCCAAGACGAGCACGTGACACCACTGCCACCCTATCATTTTTGGCTACGCGAGTCATGGCGGACGTCGTCGCGGTAGCGACGACGGACGCCTTGACGAGCACGTGGCACCACTGCCACCCTGTCTATCTTAGGGTTACGCGAGTCGAGACGGACATCGTCGCGGTAGCGACGACGGATGCCGAGACGAGCACATGACACCGCTGCCACCCTGTCTAACTTAGGGTTACGCGAGTCGAGGCGGACGTCTTCGCGGTAGCGACGACGGATGCCGAGACGAGCACGTGGCACCGCTGCCACCCTGTCTTAGGGTCACGCGAGTCGAGGCGGACGTCGTCGCGGTAGCGACGACGAACGCCGAGATGAGCACGTGACACCACCGCCACCCTGTCTATCTTAGTGTTACGCGAGTCGAGGCGAATGTCGTCGCGGCAGCGACGACGGACGCCGAGACGAGCACGTGACACCACCGCCACCCTGTCTATCTTAGCGTTACGCGAGTCGAGGCGGACGTCGTCGTGGTAGCGACGACACACGCCGGGACGAGCACGTGACACCACAGGCACCCTGTCTATCTTAGGGTTACGCGAGTCGAGGCGGACTTCGTCGCGGTAGCGACGACGGACGTCGAGACGAGCACGTGACACCACTGCCACCTTGGCTAACTTAGGGTTACGCGAGTCGAGGCAGACGTCGTCGCGGTAGCGAAGACGGACGCCCAGACGAGCACGTGACACCACTGCCACCCTGGCTATCTTAGGGTTACGCGAGTCCAGGCGGACGTCGTCGCGGTAGTGATGACGGACGCCGAGAAAGAGCACGTGAGACCACCGCCACCCTGTCTATCTTAGGGTTACGCGAGTCGAGGCGGATGTCGTCGCGGTAGCGACGACGGACGCCGAGACGAGCACGTGACACCACCGCCACCCTGTCTATCTTAGGGTTACGCGAGTCGAGGCGGACGTCGTTGCGGTACCGACGACGGACGCCGAGACGAGCACGTGACACCACCGCCACCCTGTCTAACTTAGGGTTAAGCGAGTCGAAGCGGACGTCGAGACGAGCACGTCACACCACCGCCACCCTGTCTAACTTAGGGTTACGCGAGTCGAGGCGGACGTCGAGACGAGCACGTGACACCACTGCCACCCTGTCTAACTTAGGGTGACGCGAGTCGAGGCGGACGTCTTTGCGGTAGCGACGACGGACGCCGGGACGAGCACGTGACACCATTGCCACCCTGTCTTAGGGTTATGTGAGTCGAGGCGGACGTCGTCGCGGTAGCGACGACGGACGCCAAGACGAGCACGTGACACCACTGCCACCCTGTCTTAGGGTTACGCGAGTCGAGGCGGACGTCATCGCGGTAGCGACGACGGACGCCGAGACAAGCACATGACACCACTGCCACCCTGTCTAACTTAGGGCTACGCGTGTCGTCGCGGACGACGTCGTGCTAGCGACGCGGACGCCGTGACGAGCACGTGACACCACCGCCACCCTGTCTATCTTAGGGTTACGCGAGTCGAGGCGGACGTCGTCGTGGTAGCGACGACGGACGCCGTGACGAGCAAGTGGCACCACTGCCACCCTATCTATCTTAGGGTTACGCGAGTCAAGGCGGACGTCGTTGCGGTAGCTACGACGGACGCCGAGACGAGCACGTGACACCACTGCCATGCTGTCTAACTTAGGGCTACGCGAGTCGATGCGGACGTCGTCGCGGTAGGGACGACGGACGCCGAGACGAGCACGTGACACCACTGCCAGCCAGTCTAACTTAGGGCTACGCGAGTCGAGGCGAACGTCGTCCCGGTAGCGACGACGGACGCCGAGACAAGCACGTGACACCACTGCCACCCTGTCTAACTTAGGGTTACGCGAGTCGAGGCGGACGTCGTCGCGGTAGCGACGTTGGACGCCTAGACGAGCACGTGACACCACTGCCACCCTGTCTTAGGGTTACGCGAGTCGAGGCGGACGTCGTCGCGGTAGCGACAACGGACGCCAAGACGAGCACGTGACACCACTGCCACCCTGTCTAACTTAGGGCTACGCGAGTCGTGGCGGACGTCGTCGCGGTAGCGACGACGGACGCCGTGACGAGCACGTGGCACCACTGCCACCCTGTCTATCTTAGGGTTACGCGAGTCGAGACGGATATCGTCGCGGTAGCGACGACGGATGCCGAGACGAGCACATGACACCGCTGCCACCCTGCCTAACTTAGGGTTAAGCGAGTCGAGGCGGACGTCTTCGCGGTAGCGACGACGGATGCCGAGACGAGCTCGTGGCACCGTTGCCACCCTGTCTTAGGGTCACGCGAGTCGAGGCGAACGTCGTCGCGGTAGCGACGACGGACGCCGAGACGAGCACGTGACACCACCGCCACCCTGTCTATCTTAGCGATAGGCGAGTCGAGGCGGACGTCGTCGTGGTAGCGAAGACACACGCCGAGACGAGCACGTGACACCACTGGCACCCTGTCTATCTTAGGGTTACGCGAGTCGAGGCGGACGTCGTCGCGGTAGCGACGACGGACGTCGAGACGAGCACGTGACACCACTGCCACCTTGGCTAACTTAGGGTTACGCGAGTCGAGGCAGACGTCGTCGCGGTAGCGAAGACGGACGCCCAGACGAGCACGTGACACCACTGCCACCCTGGCTATCTTAGGGTTACGCGAGTCGAGGCGGACGTCGTCGCGGTAGTGATGACGGACGCCGAGAAAGAGCACGTGAGACCACCGCCACCCTGTCTATCTTAGGGTTACGCGAGTCGAGGCGGACGTCGTCGCGGTAGCGACGACGGACGCCGAGACGAGCACGTGATACCACTGCCACCCTGTCTAACTTAGGGTTGCGCGTGTCGAGGCGGACGTCGTCGCGGTAGCGACGACGGACGCCGAGACGAGCACGTGACACCACCGCCACCCTGTCTAACTTAGGGTTACGCGAGTCGAGGCGGACGTCGTCGCGGTAGCGATGACGGACGCCGAGACGAGCACGTGACACCACCGCCACCCTGTCTAACTTAGGGTTACGCGAGTCGAGGCGGACGTCGAGACGAGCACATGACACCACTGCAACCCTGTCTAACTTAGGGCTACGCGAGACGAGCATGTGACACCACCGCCACCCTGTCTATCTTAGGGTTACGCGAGTCGAGACGGATGCCGAGACGAGCAAGTGGCACCGCTGCCACCCTGTCTTAGGGACACGCGAGTCGAGGCGGACGTCGTCGCGGTAGCGACGACGGACGCCGAGATGAGCACGTGACACCACTGCCACCCTGTCTATCTTAGCGTTACGCAAGTCGAGGCGAACGTCGTCGCGGTAGCGACGACGGACGCCGAGAAAGAGCACGTGACACCACCGCCACCCTGTCTATCTTAGGGTTACGCGAGTCGAGGCGGACGTCCTCACGGTAGCGACGACGGACGCCGAGACGAGCACGTGACACCACCGCCACCCTGTCTAACTTAGGGTTACGCGAGTCAAGGCGGACGTCGTCGCGGTAGCGACGACGGACGCCGAGACGAGCACGTGACACCACCGCCACCCTGTCTAACTTAGGGTTAATCGAGTCGAAGCGGACGTCGTCGCGGTAGCGACGACGGACGCCGAGACGAGCACGTGACACCACCGCCACCCTGTCTAACTTAGGGTTACGCGAGTCGAGGCGGACGTCGAGAGGAGCACGTGACACCACTGCCACCCTTTCTAACTTAGGGTGACGCGAGTCGAGGCGGACGTCTTCGCGGTAGCGACGTCGGATGCCGAGACGAGCACGTGACACCACTGCCACCCAGTCTCACTTAGGGCTACCCGAGTCGAGGCGGACGTCGTCGCGGTAGCGACGACGGACGCCGAGACGAGCATGTGACACCACTGCCACGCTGTCTTAGGGTTACGCGAGTCGAGGCGGTCGTCGTCGCGGTAGCGACTACGGACGCCGAGACGAGCACGTGACACCACTGCCACCCTGTCTAACTTAGGGCTACGCGAGTCGAGGCGGACGTCGTCGCGGTAGCGACGACGGACGCCGTGACGAGCACGTGAGACCACTGCCACCCTGCCTATCTTAGGGTTACGCGAGTCGAGGCGGACGTCGTCGCGGTAGCGACGACGGACGCCGTGACGAGCACGTGGCACGACTGCCACCCTGTCTATCTTAGGGTTACCCGAGTCGAGGGGGACGTCGTCGCGGTAGCGACGACGGACGCCGAGACGAGCACGTGACACCATCGCCACCCTGTCTAACATAGGGTTAAGCGAGTCGAAGCGGACGTCGTCGCGGTAGCGACGACGGACGCCGAGACGAGCACGTGACACCACCGCCACCCTATCTAACTTATTGTTACGCGAGTCGAGGCGGACGTCGAGACGAGCACGTGACACCACTGCCACCCTGTCTAACTTAGGGTTACGCGAGTCGAGGCGGACGTCGTCGCGGTAGCGACGATGGACGCCGAGACGAGCACGTGACACCACTGCCACCCTGTCTTAGGGTTACGCGAGTCGAGGCGGACGTCGTCGCGGTAGCGACGACGGACGCCAAGACGAGCACGTGACACCACTGCCACCCTATCATTTTTGGCTACGCGAGTCATGGCGGACGTCGTCGCGGTAGCGACGACGGACGCCTTGACGAGCACGTGGCACCACTGCCACCCTGTCTATCTTAGGGTTACGCGAGTCGAGACGGACATCGTCGCGGTAGCGACGACGGATGCCGAGACGAGCACATGACACCGCTGCCACCCTGTCTAACTTAGGGTTACGCGAGTCGAGGCGGACGTCTTCGCGGTAGCGACGACGGATGCCGAGACGAGCACGTGGCACCGCTGCCACCCTGTCTTAGGGTCACGCGAGTCGAGGCGGACGTCGTCGCGGTAGCGACGACGAACGCCGAGATGAGCACGTGACACCACCGCCACCCTGTCTATCTTAGTGTTACGCGAGTCGAGGCGAATGTCGTCGCGGCAGCGACGACGGACGCCGAGACGAGCACGTGACACCACCGCCACCCTGTCTATCTTAGCGTTACGCGAGTCGAGGCGGACGTCGTCGTGGTAGCGACGACACACGCCGGGACGAGCACGTGACACCACAGGCACCCTGTCTATCTTAGGGTTACGCGAGTCGAGGCGGACTTCGTCGCGGTAGCGACGACGGACGTCGAGACGAGCACGTGACACCACTGCCACCTTGGCTAACTTAGGGTTACGCGAGTCGAGGCAGACGTCGTCGCGGTAGCGAAGACGGACGCCCAGACGAGCACGTGACACCACTGCCACCCTGGCTATCTTAGGGTTACGCGAGTCCAGGCGGACGTCGTCGCGGTAGTGATGACGGACGCCGAGAAAGAGCACGTGAGACCACCGCCACCCTGTCTATCTTAGGGTTACGCGAGTCGAGGCGGATGTCGTCGCGGTAGCGACGACGGACGCCGAGACGAGCACGTGACACCACCGCCACCCTGTCTATCTTAGGGTTACGCGAGTCGAGGCGGACGTCGTTGCGGTACCGACGACGGACGCCGAGACGAGCACGTGACACCACCGCCACCCTGTCTAACTTAGGGTTAAGCGAGTCGAAGCGGACGTCGAGACGAGCACGTCACACCACCGCCACCCTGTCTAACTTAGGGTTACGCGAGTCGAGGCGGACGTCGAGACGAGCACGTGACACCACTGCCACCCTGTCTAACTTAGGGTGACGCGAGTCGAGGCGGACGTCTTTGCGGTAGCGACGACGGACGCCGGGACGAGCACGTGACACCATTGCCACCCTGTCTTAGGGTTATGTGAGTCGAGGCGGACGTCGTCGCGGTAGCGACGACGGACGCCAAGACGAGCACGTGACACCACTGCCACCCTGTCTTAGGGTTACGCGAGTCGAGGCGGACGTCATCGCGGTAGCGACGACGGACGCCGAGACAAGCACATGACACCACTGCCACCCTGTCTAACTTAGGGCTACGCGTGTCGTCGCGGACGACGTCGTGCTAGCGACGCGGACGCCGTGACGAGCACGTGACACCACCGCCACCCTGTCTATCTTAGGGTTACGCGAGTCGAGGCGGACGTCGTCGTGGTAGCGACGACGGACGCCGTGACGAGCAAGTGGCACCACTGCCACCCTATCTATCTTAGGGTTACGCGAGTCAAGGCGGACGTCGTTGCGGTAGCTACGACGGACGCCGAGACGAGCACGTGACACCACTGCCATGCTGTCTAACTTAGGGCTACGCGAGTCGATGCGGACGTCGTCGCGGTAGGGACGACGGACGCCGAGACGAGCACGTGACACCACTGCCAGCCAGTCTAACTTAGGGCTACGCGAGTCGAGGCGAACGTCGTCCCGGTAGCGACGACGGACGCCGAGACAAGCACGTGACACCACTGCCACCCTGTCTAACTTAGGGTTACGCGAGTCGAGGCGGACGTCGTCGCGGTAGCGACGTTGGACGCCGAGACGAGCACGTGACACCACTGCCACCCTGTCTTAGGGTTACGCGAGTCGAGGCGGACGTCGTCGCGGTAGCGACAACGGACGCCAAGACGAGCACGTGACACCACTGCCACCCTGTCTAACTTAGGGCTACGCGAGTCGTGGCGGACGTCGTCGCGGTAGCGACGACGGACGCCGTGACGAGCACGTGGCACCACTGCCACCCTGTCTATCTTAGGGTTACGCGAGTCGAGACGGATATCGTCGCGGTAGCGACGACGGATGCCGAGACGAGCACATGACACCGCTGCCACCCTGCCTAACTTAGGGTTAAGCGAGTCGAGGCGGACGTCTTCGCGGTAGCGACGACGGATGCCGAGACGAGCTCGTGGCACCGTTGCCACCCTGTCTTAGGGTCACGCGAGTCGAGGCGAACGTCGTCGCGGTAGCGACGACGGACGCCGAGACGAGCACGTGACACCACCGCCACCCTGTCTATCTTAGCGATAGGCGAGTCGAGGCGGACGTCGTCGTGGTAGCGAAGACACACGCCGAGACGAGCACGTGACACCACTGGCACCCTGTCTATCTTAGGGTTACGCGAGTCGAGGCGGACGTCGTCGCGGTAGCGACGACGGACGTCGAGACGAGCACGTGACACCACTGCCACCTTGGCTAACTTAGGGTAACGCGAGTCGAGGCAGACGTCGTCGCGGTAGCGAAGACGGACGCCCAGACGAGCACGTGACACCACTGCCACCCTGGCTATCTTAGGGTTACGCGAGTCGAGGCGGACGTCGTCGCGGTAGTGATGACGGACGCCGAGAAAGAGCACGTGAGACCACCGCCACCCTGTCTATCTTAGGGTTACGCGAGTCGAGGCGGACGTCGTCGCGGTAGCGACGACGGACGCCGAGACGAGCACGTGATACCACTGCCACCCTGTCTAACTTAGGGTTGCGCGTGTCGAGGCGGACGTCGTCGCGGTAGCGACGACGGACGCCGAGACGAGCACGTGACACCACCGCCACCCTGTCTAACTTAGGGTTACGCGAGTCGAGGCGGACGTCGTCGCGGTAGCGATGACGGACGCCGAGACGAGCACGTGACACCACCGCCACCCTGTCTAACTTAGGGTTACGCGAGTCGAGGCGGACGTCGAGACGAGCACATGACACCACTGCAACCCTGTCTAACTTAGGGCTACGCGAGACGAGCATGTGACACCACCGCCACCCTGTCTATCTTAGGGTTACGCGAGTCGAGACGGATGCCGAGACGAGCAAGTGGCACCGCTGCCACCCTGTCTTAGGGACACGCGAGTCGAGGCGGACGTCGTCGCGGTAGCGACGACGGACGCCGAGATGAGCACGTGACACCACTGCCACCCTGTCTATCTTAGCGTTACGCAAGTCGAGGCGAACGTCGTCGCGGTAGCGACGACGGACGCCGAGAAAGAGCACGTGACACCACCGCCACCCTGTCTATCTTAGGGTTACGCGAGTCGAGGCGGACGTCCTCACGGTAGCGACGACGGACGCCGAGACGAGCACGTGACACCACCGCCACCCTGTCTAACTTAGGGTTACGCGAGTCAAGGCGGACGTCGTCGCGGTAGCGACGACGGACGCCGAGACGAGCACGTGACACCACCGCCACCCTGTCTAACTTAGGGTTAATCGAGTCGAAGCGGACGTCGTCGCGGTAGCGACGACGGACGCCGAGACGAGCACGTGACACCACCGCCACCCTGTCTAACTTAGGGTTACGCGAGTCGAGGCGGACGTCGAGAGGAGCACGTGACACCACTGCCACCCTGTCTAACTTAGGGTGACGCGAGTCGAGGCGGACGTCTTCGCGGTAGCGACGTCGGATGCCGAGACGAGCACGTGACACCACTGCCACCCAGTCTCACTTAGGGCTACCCGAGTCGAGGCGGACGTCGTCGCGGTAGCGACGACGGACGCCGAGACGAGCATGTGACACCACTGCCACGCTGTCTTAGGGTTACGCGAGTCGAGGCGGTCGTCGTCGCGGTAGCGACTACGGACGCCGAGACGAGCACGTGACACCACTGCCACCCTGTCTAACTTAGGGCTACGCGAGTCGAGGCGGACGTCGTCGCGGTAGCGACGACGGACGCCGTGACGAGCACGTGAGACCACTGCCACCCTGCCTATCTTAGGGTTACGCGAGTCGAGGCGGACGTCGTCGCGGTAGCGACGACGGACGCCGTGACGAGCACGTGGCACGACTGCCACCCTGTCTATCTTAGGGTTACCCGAGTCGAGGGGGACGTCGTCGCGGTAGCGACGACGGACGCCGAGACGAGCACGTGACACCATCGCCACCCTGTCTAACATAGGGTTAAGCGAGTCGAAGCGGACGTCGTCGCGGTAGCGACGACGGACGCCGAGACGAGCACGTGACACCACCGCCACCCTATCTAACTTATTGTTACGCGAGTCGAGGCGGACGTCGAGACGAGCACGTGACACCACTGCCACCCTGTCTAACTTAGGGTGACGCGAGTCGAGGCGGACGTCTTTGCGGTAGCGACGATGGACGCCGAGATGAGCACGTGACACCATTGGCACCCTGTCTTAGGGTTATGTGAGTCGAGGCGGACGTCGTCGCGGTAGCGATGACGGACGCCAAGACGAGCACGTGACACCACTGCCACCCTGTCTTAGGGTTACGCGAGTCGAGGCGGACGTCTTTGCGGTAGCGACGACGGACGCCGAGACGAGCACGTGACACCACTGCCACCCTGTCTAACTTAGGGCTACGTGTGTCATGGCGGACGTCGTCGCGCTAGCGACGACGGACGCCGTGACGAGCACGTGGCACCACCGCCACCCTGTCTATCTTAGGGTTACGCGAGTCGAGGTGGACGTCGTCGTGGTAGCGACGACGGACGCCGTGACGAGCACGTGGCACCACTGCCACCCTATCTATCTTAGGGTTACGCGAGTCGAGGCGGACGTCGTCGTGGTAGCGACGCCGGACGCCGAGACGAGCACGTGACACCACTGCCACGCTGTCTAACTTAGGGCTACGCGAGTCGATGCGGACGTCGTCGCGGTAGGGACGACGGACGCCGAGACGAGCACGTGACACCACTGCCAGCCAGTCTAACTTAGGGCTACGCGAGTCGAGGAGAACGTCGTCGCGGTAGCGACGACGGACGTCGAGAAGAGCACGTGACACCACTGCCACCCTGTCTATCTTAGGGTTACGCGACTCGAGGCGGACGTCGTCGCGGTAGCGACGATGGACGCCGAGACGAGCACGTGACACCACTGCCACCCTGTCTAACTTAGGTTTACGCGAGTCGAGGCGGACGTCGTCGCGGTAGCGACGATGGACGCCGAGACGAGCACATGACACCGCTGCCACCCTGTCTAACTTAGGGTTACGCGAGTCGAGGCGGACATCATCGCGGTAGCGACGACGGATGCCGAGACGAGCACATGACACCGCTGCCACCCTGTCTAACTTAGGGTTACGCGAGTCGAGGCGGACGGCTTCGCGGTAGCGACGACAGATGCCGAGGCGAGCACGTGGCACCGCTGCCACCCTGTCTTAGGATCACGCGAGTCGAGGCGGACGTCGTCGCGGTAGCGACGACGAACGCCGAGATGAGCACGTGACACCACCGCCACCCTGTCTATCTTAGCGTTACGCGAGTCGAGGCGAACGTCGTCGCGGTAGCGACGACGGACGCCGAGACGAGCACGTGACACCACCGCCACCCTGTCTATCTTAGCATTACGCGAGTCGAGGCGGACGTCGTCGTGGTAGCGACGACACACGCCGAGACGAGCACGTGACACCACTGGCACCCTGTCTATCTTAGGGTTACGCGAGTCGAGGCGGACGGCATCGCGGTAGCGACGACGGACGTCGAGACGAGCACGTGACACCACTGCCACCTTGGCTAACTTAGGGTTACGCGAGTCGAGGCAGACGTCGTCGCGGTAGCGAAGACGGATGCCCAGACGAGCACGTGACACCACTGCCACCATGGCTATCTTAGGGTTACGCGAGTCGAGGCGGACGTCGTCGTGGTAGTGATGACGGATGCCGAGAAAGAGCAAGTGAGACCACCGCCACCCTGTCTATCTTAGGGTTACGCGAGTCGAGGCGGACGTCGTCGCGGTAGCGACGACGGACGCCGAGACGAGCACGTGAGACCACTACCACCCAGTCTAACTTAGGGTTACGCGTGTCGAGGCGGACGTTGTCGCGGTAGCGACGACGGACGCCGAGACGAGCACGTGACACCACCGCCACCCTGTCTAACTTAGGGTTACGCGAGTCGACGCGGACGTCGTCGCGGTAGCAACGACGGACGCCGAGACGAGCACGTGACACCACCGCCACCCTATCTATCTTAGGGTTACGCGAGTCGAGGCAGACGTCGAGACGAGCACGTGACACCACTGCAACCCTGTCTAACTTAGGGTGACGCGAGTCGAGGCGGACGTCTTCGCGGTAGCGACGACGGATGCCTTGACCAGCACGTGGCACCGCTGCCACCCTGTCTTAGGGTCACGCGAGTCGAGGCGGACGTCGTCGCGGTAGCGACGACGGACGCCGAGACGAGCACGTGACACCACTGCCAGCCAGTCTAACTTAGGGTTACGCGAGTCGAGGCGGTCGTCGTCGCGGTAGCGACGATGGACGCCGAGACGAGCACGTGACACCACTGCCACCCTGTCTTAGGGTTATGCGATTCGAGGAGGACGTCGTCGCGGTAGCGATGACGGACGCCAAGACGAGCACGTGACACCACTGCCACCCTGTCTAACTTAGGGCTACGCGAGTCGAGACGGACATCGTCGCGGTAGCGACGACGGATGCCGAGACGAGCACATGACACCGCTGCCACCCTGTCTAACTTAGGGTTACGCGAGTCGAGGCGGACATCGTCGTGGTAGCGACGACGGATGCCGAGACGAGCACATGACACCGCTGCCACCCTGTCTAACTTTGGGTTACGCGAGTCGAGGCGGACGTCTTCGCGGTAGCGATGACAGATGTCGAGGCGAGCACGTGGCACCGCTGCCACCCTGTCTTAGGGTCACGCGAGTCGAGGCAGACGTCGTCGCGGTAGCGACGACGAACGCCGAGATGAGCACGTGACACCACCGCCACCCTGTCTATTTTAGCGTTACGCGAGTCGAGGCGGACGTCGTCGTGGTAGCGAGGAAATACGCCGAGACGAGCACGTTACACCACTGGCACCCTGTCTATCTTAGGGTTACGCGAGTCGAGGCGGACGTCGTCGTGGTAGCGACGACGGACGTCGAGGCGAGCACGTGACACCACTGCCACCTTGGCTAACTTAGGGTTACGCGAGTCGAGGCAGACGTCATCGCCGTAGCGAAGACGGACGCCCAGACGAGCACGTGACACCACTGCCACCCTGGCTATCTTAGGGTTACGCGAGTCGAGGCGGACGTCGTCGCGGTAGTGATGACGGACGCCGAGAAAGAGCACGTGAGACCACCGCCACCCTGTCTATCTTAGGGTTACGCGAGTCGAGGCGGACGTCGTCGCGGTATCGACGACGGATGCCGAGACGAGCACGTGACACCACTGCCACCCTGTCTAACTTAGGGTTACGCGAGTCGAGGCGGACGTCGTCTCGGTAGCGACGATGGACGCCGAGACGAGCACGTGACACCACTGCCACCCTGTCTTAGGGTTATGCGAGTCGAGGCGGACGTCGTCGCGGTAGCGACGACGGACGCCAAGACGAGCACGTGACACCACTGCCACCCTGTCTAACTTAGGGCTACGCGAGTCGAGACGGACATCGTCGCGGTAGCGACGACGGATGCCGAAACGAGCACATGACACCGCTGCCACCCTGTCTATCTTAGGGTTACGCGAGTCGAGGCGGACATCGTCGCGGTAGCGACGACGGATGCCGAGACGAGCACATGACACCGCTGCCACCCTGTCTAACTTAGGGTTACGCGAGTCGAGGCGGACGTCTTCGCGGTAGCGACGACAGATGCCGAGACGAGCACGTGGCACCGCTGCCACCCTGTCTTAGGGTCACGCGAGTCGAGGCGGACGTCGTCGCGGTAGCGACGACGAACGCCGAGATGAGCACGTGACACCACCGCCACCCTGTCTATCTTAGCGTTACGCGAGTCGAGGCGGACGTCATCGTGGTAGCGACGACACACGCCGAGACGAGAACGTGACACCACTGGCACCCTGTCTATCTTAGGGTTACGCGAGTCGAGGCGGACGTCGTCGCGGTAGCGATGACGGACGTCGAGACGAGCACGTGACACCACTGCCACCTTGGCTAACTTGGGGTTACGCGAGTCGAGGCAGACGTCGTCGCGGTAGCGAAGACGGACGCCCAGACAAGCACGTGACACCACTGCCACCCTGGCTATCTTAGGGTTACGCGAGTCGAGGCGGACGTCGTCGCGGTTGTGATGACGGACGCCGAGAAAGAGCACGTGAGACCACCGCCACCCTGTCTATCTTAGGGTTACGCGAGTCGAGGCGGACGTGGTCGCGGTAGCGACGACGGACGCCGAGACGAGCACGTGAGACCACCGCCACCCTGTCTAACTTAGGGTTACGCGTGTCGAGGCGGACGTCGTCGCGGTAGCGACGACGGACGCCGAGACGAGCACGTGACACCACCGCCACCCTGTCTAACTTAGGGTTACGCGAGTCGACGCGGACGTCGTCGCGGTAGCGACGACGGACGCCGAGACGAGCACGTGACACCACCACCACCCTATCTATCTTAGGGTTACGCGAGTTGAGACGGACGTCGAGACGAGCACGTGACACCACTGCAACCCTGTCTAACTTAGGGTGACGCGAGTCAAGGCGGACGTCTTCGCGGTAGCGACGACGGATGCCGAGACCAGCACGTGGCACCGCTGCCACCCTGTCTTAGGGTCACGCGAGTCGAGGCGGACGTTGTCGCGGTAGCGACGACGGACGCCGAGATGAGCACGGGACACCACCGCCACCCTGTCTATCTTAGCGTTACGCAAGTCGAGGCGAACGTCGTCGCGGTAGCGTCGACGGACGCCGAGAAAGAGCACATGACAACACTGCCACCCTGTCTATCTTAGGGTTACGCGAGTCGAGGCGGACGTCCTCACGGTAGCGACGACGGACGCCGAGACGAACACGTGACACCATCGCCACCCTGTCTATCTTAGCGTTACGCAAGTCGAGGCGAACGTCGTCGCGGTAGCGTCGACGGACGCCGAGAAAGAGCACATGACAACACTGCCACCCTGTCTATCTTAGGGTTACGCGAGTCGAGGCGGACGTCCTCACGGTAGCGACGACGGACGCCGAGACGAACACGTGACACCATCGCCACCCTGTCTAACTTAGGGTTACGCGTGTCGAGGCGGACGTCGTCGCGGTAGCGACGACGGACGCCGAGACGAGCACGTGACACCACCGCCACCCTGTCTAACTTAGGGTTACGCGAGTCGAGGCGGACGTCGTCGCGGTAGCGACGACCGACGCCGAGACGAGCACGTGACACCACCGCCACCCTGTCCAACTTAGGGTTACGCGAGTCGAGGCGGACGTCGAGACGAGCACGTGACACCACTGCCACCCTGTCTAACTTAGGGTTACGCGAGTCGAGGCGGACGTCTTCGCGGTAGCGACGACGGACGCCGAGACGAGCACGTGGCACCGCTGCCACTCTGTCTTAGGGTCACCCGAGTCGAGGAGGACGTCGTCGCGGTAGCGACGACGGACGCCGAGATGAGCACGTGACACCACCGCCACCCAGTCTATCTTAGGGTTACGCGAGTCGAGGCGGACGTCGTCGCGGTAGCGACGACGCACGCCGAGACGAGCACGTGACACCACCGCCACCCTGTCTAACTTAGGGTTAAGCGAGTCGAGGTGGACGTCGTCGCGGTAGCGACGACGGATGCCGAGACGAGCACGTGACAATACCGCCACCCTGTCTATCTTAGGGTTACGCGAGTCGAGGCGGACGTCGTCACGGTAGCGTCGACGGACGCCGAGACGAGCACGTGACACCACCGCCACCCTGTCTATCTTAGGGTTACGCGAGTCGAGGCGGACGTTGTCGCGGTAGCGACGACGGACACCGAGACGAGCACGTGACACCACCGCGACCTTGTCTAACTTAGGGTTACGCGTGTCGAGGCGGACGTCATCGGGGTAGCGACGACGGACGCCGAGACGAGCACGTGACACCACCGCCACCCTGTCTAACCTAGGGTTACGCGAGTCAAGGCAGACGTCTTCGCGGTAGCGACGACGGCTGCCGAGACGAGCACGTGGCACCGTTGCCACCCTGTCTTAGGGTCACGCGAGTCGAGGCGGACGTCGTCGTGGTAGCGATGACGGACGCCGAGACGAGCACGTGACACCACCGCCACCCTGTCTGTCCTAGCGTTACGCGAGTCGAGGCGAACGTTGTCGCGGTAGCGACGAAGGACGCCGAGACGAGCACGTGACACCACCGCCACCCTGTCTATCTTAGCGTTACACGAGTCGAGGCGGACGTCGTCGCGGTAGAGACGACGGACGCCGAGACGAGCACGTGACAACACCGCCACCCTGTCTATCTTAGGGTTACGCATGTCGAGGCGGACGTCATCGCGGTAGCAACGACGGACGCCGAGAGGAGCACGTGACACCACCGCCACCCTGGCTATCTTAGGGTTACGCGAGTCGAGGCGGACGTCATCGCGGTAGCGACGACGGACGCCGAGACGAGCACGTGACACCACCGCCACCCTGTCTAACTTAGGGTTACGCGTGTCAAGGCGGACGTCGTTGCGGTAGCGACGACGGACGCCGAGACGAGCACGTGACACCACCGCCACCCTGTCTAACTAGGGTTACGCGAGTCGAGGCGGACATCGTCGCGGTAGCGACGACGGACGCCGAGACGAGCACGTGACACCACCGCCACCCTGTTTAACTTAGGGTTAAGCGGGTCGAGGAGGACGTCGTCGCGGTAGCGACGACTGACGCCGAGACGAGCACGTGACACCACCGCCACCCTGTCTAACTTAGGGTTACGCGAGTCGAGGCGGACGTCGAGACGAGCACGTGACACCACTGCCACCCTGTCTAACTTAGGGTTACGCGAGTCGAGGCGGACGTCTTCGCGGTAGCGACGACGGACGACGAGACGAGCACGTGGCACCGCTGCCACCCTGTCTTAGGGTCACCCGAGTCGAGGAGGACGTCGTCGCGGTAGCGACGACGGACGCCGAGATGAGCACGTGACACCACCGCCACCCAGTCTATCTTAGGGTTACGCGAGTCGAGGCGGACGTCGTCGCGGTAGCGATGACGCACGCCGAGACGAGCACGTGACACCTCCGCCACCCTGTCTAACTTTGGGTTAAGCGAGTCGAGGTGGACGTCGTCGCGGTAGCGACGACGGACGCCGAGACGAGCACGTGACAACACCGCCACCCTGTCTATCTTAGGGTTACGCGAGTCGAGGCGGACGTCGTCGCGGTAGCGTCGACGGACGCCGAGACGAGCACGTGACACCACCGCCACCCTGTCTATCTTAGGGTTACACGAGTCGAGGCGGACGTCGTCGCGGTAGCGACGACGGACACCGAGACGAGCACGTGACACCACCGCCACCCTGTCTAACTTAGGGTTAAGCGAGTCGAGGTGGACGTCGTCGCGGTAGCGACGATGGACGCCGAGACGAGCACGTGACAACACCGCCACCCTTTCTATCTTAGGGTTACGCGAGTCGAGGCGGACGTCGTCGCGGTAGCGACGACGGACACCGAGACGAGCACGTGACACCACCGCCACCCTGTCTAACTTAGGGTTACGCGTGTTGAGGCGGACGTCGTCGCGGTAGCGACGACGGACGCCGAGACGAGCACGTGACGCCACCGCCACCCTGTCTAACCTTGGGTTACGCGAGTCGAGGCGGACGTCTACGCGGTAGCGACGACGGATGCCGAGACGAACAGGTGGCACCGTTGCCACCCTGTCTTAGGGTCACGCGAGTCGAGGCGGACGTCGTCGTGGTAGCGACGACGGACGCCGAGACGAGCACGTGACACCACCGCCACCCTGTCTATCTTAGCGTTACGCGAGTCGAGGCGAACGTTGTCGCGGTAGCGACGACGGACACCGAGACGAGCACGTGACACCACCGCCACCCTGTCTATCTTAGCGTTACACGAGTCGATGCGTTCGTCGTCGCGGTAGCGACGACGGACGCCGAGACGAGCACGTAACACCACCGCGACCCTGTCTAACTTAGGGTTAAGCGAGTCGAGGTGGACGTCGTCGCGGTAGCGACGACGGACGCCGAGACGAGCACGTGACAACACCACCACCCTGTCTATCTTAGGGTTACGCGTGTCGAGGCGGACGTCGTCGCGGTAGCGATGACGGACGCCGAGACGAGCACGTGACACCACGGCCACCCTGGCTATCTTAGGGTTACGCGAGTCGAGGCGGACGTCATCGCGGTAGCGACGACGGACGCCGAGAGGAGCACGTGACACCACCGCCACCCTGGCTATCTTAGGGTTACGCGAGTCGAGGCGGACGTCATCGCGGTAGCGACAATGGACGCCGAGACGAGCACGTGACACCACCGCCACCCTGTCTAACTTAGGGTTACGCGTGTCAAGGCGGACATCGTCGCGGTAGCGACGACGGACGCTGAGACGAGCACGTGACACCACCGCCACCCTGTCTAACTTAGGGTTATGCGAGTCGAGGCGGACATCGTCGCGGTAGCGACGACGGACGCCGAGACGAGCACGTGACACCACCGCCACCCTGTCTAACTTAGGGTTAAGCGAGTCGAGGCGGACGTCGTCGCGGTAGCGACGACTGACGCCGAGACGAGCACGTGACACCACCGCCACCCTGTCTAACTTAGGGTTACGCGAGTCGAGGCGGACGTCGAGACGAACGCGTGACACCACTGCCACCCTGTCTAACTTAGGGTTACGCGAGTCGAGGCGGACGTCTTCGCGGTTGCGACGACGGACGCCGAGACGAGCACGTGGCACCGCTGCCACCCTGTCTTAGGGTCACCCGAGTCGAGGAGGACGTCGTCACGGTAGCGACGACGCACGCCGAGACGAGCACGTGACACCACCGCCACCCTGTCTAACTTAGGGTTAAGCGAGTCGAGGTGGACGTCGTCGCGGTAGCGACGACGGACGCCGAGACGAGCACGTGACAACACCGCCACCCTGTCTATCTTAGGGTTACGCGAGTCGAGGCGGACGTCGTCACGGTAGCGTCGACGGACGCCGAGACGAGCACGTGACACCACCGCCACCCTGTCTATCTTAGGGTTACGCGAGTCGAGGCGGATGTCATCGCGGTAGCGACGACGGACACCGAGACGAGCACGTGACACCACCGCTACCCTGTATAACTTAGGGTTACGCGTGTCGAGGCGGACGTCGTCGCGGTAGCGACGACGGACGCCGAGATGAGCACGTGACACCACCGCCACCCTGTCTAACCTAGGGTTACACGAGTCGAGGCGGACGTCTTCGCGGTAGCGACGACGGATGCCGAGACGAGCACGTGGCACCGTTGGCACCCTGTCTTAGGGTCACGCGAGTCAAGGCGGACGTCGTCGCGGTAGCGACGACGGACGCCGAGACGAGCACGTGACACCACCGCCACCCTGTCTGTCTTAGCGTTACGCGAGTCGAGGCGAACGTCGTCGCGGTAGCGACGAAGGACGCCGAGACGAGCACGTGACACCACCGCCACCCTGTCTATCTTAGCATTACATGAGTCGAGGCGGACGTCGTCGCGGTAGCGACGACGGACGCCGAGACGAGCACGTGACACCACCGCGACCCTGTCTAACTTAGGGTTAAGCGAGTCGAGGTGGACGTCGTCGCGGTAGCGACGACGGACGCCGAGACGAGCACGTGACAACACCGCCACCCTGTCTATCTTAGGGTTACGCGTGTCAAGGCGGACGTCGTCGCGGTAGCGACGACGGACGCCGTGAGGAGCACGTGACACCACCGCCACCCTGGCTATCTTAGGGTTACGCGAGTCGAGGCGGATGTCATCGCGGTAGCGACGACGGATGCCGAGACGAGCACGTGACACCACCGCCACCTTGTCTTACTTAGGGTTACGCGTGTCAAGGCGGACGTCATCGCGGTAGCGACGATGGACGCCGAGACGAGCACGTGACACCACCGCCACCCTGTCTAACTTAGGGTTACGCGAGTCGAGGCGGACGTCGTCGCGGTAGCGACGACGGACGACGAGACGAGCACGTGACACCACCGCCACCCTGTCTAACTTAGGGTTAAGCGAGTCGAGGCGGATGTCGTCGCGGTAGCGACGACTGACGCCGAGACGAGCACGTGACACCACCGCCACCCTGTCTAACTTAGGGTTACGCGAGTCGAGGCAGACGTCATCGCGGTAGCGACGAAGGACGCCGAGACGAGCACGTGGCACCACCGCCACCCTGTCTAACTTAGGGTTACGCGTGTCGAGGCGGACGTCGTCGCGGTAGCGACGACGGACGCCGAGACGAGCACGTGACACAACGGCCACCCTGGCTATCTTAGGGTTACGCGAGTCGAGGCGGACGTCATCGCGGTAGCGACGACGGACGCCGAGAGGAGCACGTGACACCACCGCCACCCTGGCTATCTTAGGGTTACGCTAGTCGAGGCGAACGTCATCGCGGTAGCGACGACGGACGCCGAGACGAGCACGTGACACCACCGCCACCCTGTCTAACTTAGGGTTACGCGTGTGAAGGCGGACGTCGTCGCGGTAGCGACGACGGACGCCGAGACGAGCACGTCACACCACCGCCACCCTGTCTAACTTAGGGTTACGCGAGTCGAGGCGGACATCGTCGCGGTAGCGATGACGGACGCCGAGACGAGCACGTGACACCACGGCCACCCTGGCTATCTTAGGGTTACGCGAGTCGAGGCGGACGTCATCGCGGTAGCGACGACGGACGCCGAGAGGAGCACGTGACACCACCGCCACCCTGGCTATCTTAGGGTTACGCGAGTCGAGGCGGACGTCATCGCGGTAGCGACAATGGACGCCGAGACGAGCACGTGACACCACCGCCACCCTGTCTAACTTAGGGTTACGCGTGTCAAGGCGGACATCGTCGCGGTAGCGACGACGGACGCTGAGACGAGCACGTGACACCACCGCCACCCTGTCTAACTTAGGGTTATGCGAGTCGAGGCGGACATCGTCGCGGTAGCGACGACGGACGCCGAGACGAGCACGTGACACCACCGCCACCCTGTCTAACTTAGGGTTAAGCGAGTCGAGGCGGACGTCGTCGCGGTAGCGACGACTGACGCCGAGACGAGCACGTGACACCACCGCCACCCTGTCTAACTTAGGGTTACGCGAGTCGAGGCGGACGTCGAGACGAACGCGTGACACCACTGCCACCCTGTCTAACTTAGGGTTACGCGAGTCGAGGCGGACGTCTTCGCGGTTGCGACGACGGACGCCGAGACGAGCACGTGGCACCGCTGCCACCCTGTCTTAGGGTCACCCGAGTCGAGGAGGACGTCGTCACGGTAGCGACGACGCACGCCGAGACGAGCACGTGACACCACCGCCACCCTGTCTAACTTAGGGTTAAGCGAGTCGAGGTGGACGTCGTCGCGGTAGCGACGACGGACGCCGAGACGAGCACGTGACAACACCGCCACCCTGTCTATCTTAGGGTTACGCGAGTCGAGGCGGACGTCGTCACGGTAGCGTCGACGGACGCCGAGACGAGCACGTGACACCACCGCCACCCTGTCTATCTTAGGGTTACGCGAGTCGAGGCGGATGTCATCGCGGTAGCGACGACGGACACCGAGACGAGCACGTGACACCACCGCTACCCTGTATAACTTAGGGTTACGCGTGTCGAGGCGGACGTCGTCGCGGTAGCGACGACGGACGCCGAGATGAGCACGTGACACCACCGCCACCCTGTCTAACCTAGGGTTACACGAGTCGAGGCGGACGTCTTCGCGGTAGCGACGACGGATGCCGAGACGAGCACGTGGCACCGTTGGCACCCTGTCTTAGGGTCACGCGAGTCAAGGCGGACGTCGTCGCGGTAGCGACGACGGACGCCGAGACGAGCACGTGACACCACCGCCACCCTGTCTGTCTTAGCGTTACGCGAGTCGAGGCGAACGTCGTCGCGGTAGCGACGAAGGACGCCGAGACGAGCACGTGACACCACCGCCACCCTGTCTATCTTAGCATTACATGAGTCGAGGCGGACGTCGTCGCGGTAGCGACGACGGACGCCGAGACGAGCACGTGACACCACCGCGACCCTGTCTAACTTAGGGTTAAGCGAGTCGAGGTGGACGTCGTCGCGGTAGCGACGACGGACGCCGAGACGAGCACGTGACAACACCGCCACCCTGTCTATCTTAGGGTTACGCGTGTCAAGGCGGACGTCGTCGCGGTAGCGACGACGGACGCCGTGAGGAGCACGTGACACCACCGCCACCCTGGCTATCTTAGGGTTACGCGAGTCGAGGCGGATGTCATCGCGGTAGCGACGACGGATGCCGAGACGAGCACGTGACACCACCGCCACCTTGTCTTACTTAGGGTTACGCGTGTCAAGGCGGACGTCATCGCGGTAGCGACGATGGACGCCGAGACGAGCACGTGACACCACCGCCACCCTGTCTAACTTAGGGTTACGCGAGTCGAGGCGGACGTCGTCGCGGTAGCGACGACGGACGACGAGACGAGCACGTGACACCACCGCCACCCTGTCTAACTTAGGGTTAAGCGAGTCGAGGCGGATGTCGTCGCGGTAGCGACGACTGACGCCGAGACGAGCACGTGACACCACCGCCACCCTGTCTAACTTAGGGTTACGCGAGTCGAGGCAGACGTCATCGCGGTAGCGACGAAGGACGCCGAGACGAGCACGTGGCACCACCGCCACCCTGTCTAACTTAGGGTTACGCGTGTCGAGGCGGACGTCGTCGCGGTAGCGACGACGGACGCCGAGACGAGCACGTGACACAACGGCCACCCTGGCTATCTTAGGGTTACGCGAGTCGAGGCGGACGTCATCGCGGTAGCGACGACGGACGCCGAGAGGAGCACGTGACACCACCGCCACCCTGGCTATCTTAGGGTTACGCTAGTCGAGGCGAACGTCATCGCGGTAGCGACGACGGACGCCGAGACGAGCACGTGACACCACCGCCACCCTGTCTAACTTAGGGTTACGCGTGTGAAGGCGGACGTCGTCGCGGTAGCGACGACGGACGCCGAGACGAGCACGTCACACCACCGCCACCCTGTCTAACTTAGGGTTACGCGAGTCGAGGCGGACATCGTCGCGGTAGCGACGACGGACGCCGAGACGACCACGTGACACCACCGCCACCCTGTCTAACTTAGGGTTAAGCGAGTCGAGGCGGACGTCGTCGCGGTAGCGACGATTGACGCCGAGACGAGCACGTAACACCACCGCCACCCTGTCTAACTTAGGGTTACGCGAGTCGAGGCGGTCGTCGAGACGAGCACATGACACCACTGCCACCCTGTCTAACTTAGGGTTACGCGAGTCGATGCGGACGTCTTCGCGGTAGCGACGACGGACGCCGAGACGAGCACGTGGCACCGCTGCCACCCTATCTTAGGGTCACCCGAGTCGAGGAGGACGTCGTCGCGGTAGCGACGACGGACGCCGAGATGAGCACGTGACACCACCGCCACCCTGTCTAACTTAGGGTTAAGCGAGTCGAGGCGGACGTCGTCGCAGTAGCGACGACGGACGCGGAGACGAGCACGTGACAACACCGCCACCCTGTCTATCTTAGGGTTACGCGAGTCGAGGCGGACGTCGTCGCGGTAACGACAACGGACGCCGTGACGAGCACGTGGCACCACTGCCACCCTGTCTATCTTAGGGTTACGCGAGTCGAGACGGACGTTGTCGTGGTAGCGACGACGGATGCCGAGACGAGCACATGACACCGCAGCCACCCTGTCTAACTTAGGGTTACGCGAGTGGAGGCGGACGTCTTCGCGGTAGCGACGACGGATGCCGAGACGAGCACGTGGCACCGCGGCCACCCTGTCTTAGGGTCACGCGAGTCGAGGCGGTCGTCGTCGCGGTAGCGACGACGGACGCCGAGATGAGCACGTGACACCACCGCCACACTGTCTATATTAGAGTTACGCGAGTCGAGGCGAACGCCGTCGCGGTAGCGACGACGGACGCCGAGACGAGCACGTGACACCACTGCCACCCTGTCTATCTTAGCGTTACGCGAGTCGAGGCGGACGTCGTCGCGGTAGCGACGACGGACGGCGAGACGAGCACGTGACACCACCACCATCCTGTGTAACTTAGGGTTAAGCGAGTCGAGGCGGACGTCGTCGCGGTAGCGACGACGGACGCCGAGACGAGCACGTGACACCACTGGCACCCTGTCTATCTTAGGGTTACGCGAGTCGAGGCAGACGTCGTCGCGGTAGCGACGATGGACGTCGAGACGAGCACGTGACACCACTGCCACCCTGGCTAACTTAGGGTTACGCGAGTCGATGCAGACGTCGTCGCGGTAGCGATGACGGACGCCCAGACGAGCACGTGACACCACTGCCACCCGGGCTATCTGAGGGTTACGCGATTCGAGGCAGACGTTGTCGCGGTAGCGACGACGGACGCCGAGAAAGAGCACGTGACACCACCGCCACCCTGTCTATCTTAGGGTTACGCGAGTCGAGGCGGACGTCGTCGTGGTAGCGACGACGGACGCCGTGACGAGCACGTGACACCACCGCCACCCTGTCTAAGTTAGGGTTACGCGTGTCGAGGCAGACGTCGTCGCGGTAGCGACGACGGACACCGAGACGAGCACGTGACACCACCGCCACCCTGTCTAACTTAGGGTTACGCGAGTTGAGGCGGACGTCATCGCGGTAGCGACGACGGACGCCGAGACGAGCATGTGACACCACCGCCACACTGTCTAACTTAGGGTTAGGCGAGTCGAGGCGGACGTCATCGCGGTAGCGACGACGGACGCCGAGACGAGCACGTGACACCACTGGCACCCTGTCTATCTTAGGGTTACGCGAGTCGAGGCAGACGTCGTCGCGGTAGCGACGATGGACGTCGAGACGAGCACGTGACACCACTGCCACCCTGGCTAACTTAGGGTTACGCGAGTCGATGCAGACGTCGTCGCGGTAGCGACGACGGACGCCCAGACGAGCACGTGACACCACTGCCACCCGGGCTATCTGAGGGTTACGCGATTCGAGGCGGACGTTGTCGCGGTAGCGACGACGGACGCCGGGAAAGAGCACGTGACACCACCGCCACCATGTCTATCTTAGGGTTACGCGAGTCGAGGCGGACGTCGTCGTGGTAGCGACGACGGACGCCATGACGAGCACGTGACACCACCGCCACCCTGTCTAAGTTAGGGTTACGCGTGTCGAGGCAGACGTCGTCGCGGTAGCGACGACGGACACCGAGACGAGCACGTGACACCACCGCCACCCTGTCTAACTTAGGGTTACGCGAGTCGAGGCGGACGTCATCGCGGTAGCGACGACGGATGCCGAGACGAGCATGTGACACCACCGCCACACTGTCTAACTTAGGGTTAAGCGAGTCGAGGCGGACGTCATCGCGGTAGCGACGACGGACGCCGAGACGAGCACGTGACACCACCGCCACCCTGTCTAACTTAGGGTGACGCGAGTCGAGGCGGACGTCTTCGCGGTAGCGACGACGGATGCCGAGACGAGCACGTGGCACCGCTGCCACCCTGTCTTAGGGTCACACGAGTCGAGGCGGACGTCGTCGCGGTAGCGACGACGGACGCCGAGATGAGCACGTGACACCATCGCCACCCTGTCTATCTTAGCGTTACACAAGTCGAGGCGAACGTCGTCGCGGTAGCGACGACGGACGCCGAGACGAGCACGTGACAACACCGCCACCCTGTCTATCTTAGGGTTATGCGAGTCGAGGCGGACGTCGTCGCGGTAGCGACGACGGACGCCGTGACGAGCACGTGGCACCACTGCCACCCTGTCTATCTTAGGGTTACGCGAGTCGAGACGGACATTGTCACGGTAGCGTCGACGGACGCCGAGACGAGCACGTGACACCACCGCCACCCTGTCTATCTTAGGGTTACGCGAGTCGAGGCGGATGTCATCGCGGTAGCGACGACGGACACCGAGACGAGCACGTGACACCACCGCCACCCTGTCTAACTTAGGGTTACGCGTGTCGAGGCGGACGTCGTCGCGGTAGCGACGACGGACTCCGAGACGAGCACGTGACACCACCGCCACCCTGTCTAACCTAGGGTTACGCGAGTCGAGGCGGACGTCTTCGCGGTAGCGACGACGGATGCCGAGACGAGCACGTGGCACCGTTGCCACCCTGTCTTAGGGTCACGCGAGTCAAGGCGGACGTCGTCGCGGTAGCGACGACGGACGCCGAGACGAGCACGTGACACCACCGCCACCCTGTCGGTCTTAGCGTTACGCGAGTCGAGGCGAACGTCGTCGCGGTAGCGACGAAGGACGCCGAGACGAGCACGTGACACCACCGCCACCCTGTCTATCTTAGCATTACATGAGTCGAGGCGGACGTCGTCGCGGTAGCGACGACGGACGCCGAGACGAGCACGTGAGACCACCGCGACCCTGTCTAACTTAGGGTTAAGCGAGTCGAGGTGGACGTCGTCGCGGTAGCGACGACGGACGCCGAGACGAGCACGTGACAACACCGCCACCCTGTCTATCTTAGGGTTACGCGTGTCGAGGCGGACGTCGTCGCGGTAGCGACGACGGACGCCGTGAGGAGCACGTGACACCACCGCCACCCTGGCTATCTTAGGGTTACGCGAGTCGAGGCGGACGTCATCGCGGTAGCGACGACGGACGCCGAGACGAGCACGTGACACCACCGCCACCTTGTCTTACTTAGGGTTACGCGTGTCAAGGCGGACGTCATCGCGGTAGCGACGATGGACGCCGAGACGAGCACGTGACACCACCGCCACCCTGTCTAACTTAGGGTTACGCGAGTCGAGGCGGACATCGTCGCGGTAGCGATGACAGACGCCGAGACGAGCACGTGACACCACCGCCACCCTGTCTAACTTAGGGTTAAGCGAGTCGAGGCGGACGTCGTCGCGGTAGCGACGACTGACGCCGAGACGAGCACGTGACACCACCGCCACCCTGTCTAACTTAGGGTTACGCGAGTCGAGGCAGACGTCGTCGCGGTAGCGACGAAGGACGCCGAGACGAGCACGTGGCACCACCGCCACCCTGTCTAACTTAGGGTTACGCGTGTCGAGGCGGACGTCGTGGCGGTAGCGACGACGGACGCCGAGACGAGCACGTGACACAACGGCCACCCTAGCTATCTTAGGGTTACGCGAGTCGAGGCGGACGTCGTCGCGGTAGCGACGACGGACGCCGAGAGGAGCACGTGACACCACCGCCACCCTGGCTATCTTAGGGTTACGCGAGTCGAGGCGGACGTCATCGCGGTAGCGACGACGGACGCCGAGACGAGCACGTGACACCACCGCCACCCTGTCTAACTTAGGGTTACGCGTGTCAAGGCGGACGTCGTCGCGGTAGCGACGACGGACGCCGAGACGAGCACGTGACACCACCGCCACCCTGTCTAACTTAGGGTTAAGCGAGTCGAGGCGGCCGTCGTCGCAGTAGCGACGACCGACGCGGAGACGAGCACGTGACAACACCGCCACCCTGTCTATCTTAGGGTTACGCGAGTCGAGGCGGACGTCGTCGCGGTAACGACAACGGACGCCGTGACGAGCACGTGGCACCACTGACACCCTGTCTATCTTAGGGTTACGCGAGTCGAGACGGACGTTGTCGTGGTAGCGACGACGGATGCCGAGACGAGCACATGACACCGCAGCCACCCTGTCTAACTTAGGGTTACGCGAGTGGAGGCGGACGTCTTCGCGGTAGCGACGACGGATGCCGAGACGAGCACGTGGCACCGCTGCCACCCTGTCTTAGGGTCACGCGAGTCGAGGCGGTCGTCGTCGCGGTAGCGACGACGGACGCCGAGATGAGCACGTGACACCACCGCCACACTGTCTATATTAGAGTTACGCGAGTCGAGGCGAACGCCGTCGCGGTAGCGACGACGGACGCCGAGACGAGCACGTGACACCACTGCCACCCTGTCTATCTTAGCGTTACGCGAGTCGAGGCGGACGTCGTCGCGGTAGCGACGACGGACGGCGAGACGAGCACGTGACACCACCACCATCCTGTGTAACTTAGGGTTAAGCGAGTCGAGGCGGACGTCGTCGCGGTAGCGACGACGGACGCCGAGACGAGCACGTGACACCACTGGCACCCTGTCTATCTTAGGGTTACGCGAGTCGAGGCAGACGTCGTCGCGGTAGCGACGATGGACGTCGAGACGAGCACGTGACACCACTGCCACCCTGGCTAACTTAGGGTTACGCGAGTCGATGCAGACGTCGTCGCGGTAGCGATGACGGACGCCCAGACGAGCACGTGACACCACTGCCACCCGGGCTATCTGAGGGTTACGCGATTCGAGGCGGACGTTGTCGCGGTAGCGACGACGGACGCCGAGAAAGAGCACGTGACACCACCGCCACCCTGTCTATCTTAGGGTTACGCGAGTCGAGGCGGACGTCGTCGTGGTAGCGACGACGGACGCCGTGACGAGCACGTGACACCACCGCCACCCTGTCTAAGTTAGGGTTACGCGTGTCGAGGCAGACGTCGTCGCGGTAGCGACGACAGACACCGAGACGAGCACGTGACACCACCGCCACCCTGTCTAACTTAGGGTTACGCGAGTTGAGGCGGACGTCATCGCGGTAGCGACGACGGACGCCGAGACGAGCATGTGACACCACCGCCACACTGTCTAACTTAGGGTTAGGCGAGTCGAGGCGGACGTCATCGCGGTAGCGACGACGGACGCCGAGACGAGCACGTGACACCACTGGCACCCTGTCTATCTTAGGGTTACGCGAGTCGAGGCAGACGTCGTCGCGGTAGCGACGATGGACGTCGAGACGAGCACGTGACACCACTGCCACCCTGGCTAACTTAGGGTTACGCGAGTCGATGCAGACGTCGTCGCGGTAGCGACGACGGACGCCCAGACGAGCACGTGACACCACTGCCACCCGGGCTATCTGAGGGTTACGCGATTCGAGGCGGACGTTGTCGCGGTAGCGACGACGGACGCCGAGAAAGAGCACGTGACACCACCGCCACCATGTCTATCTTAGGGTTACGCGAGTCGAGGCGGACGTCGTCGTGGTAGCGACGACGGACGCCGTGACGAGCACGTGACACCACCGCCACCCTGTCTAAGTTAGGGTTACGCGTGTCGAGGCAGACGTCGTCGCGGTAGCGACGACGGACACCGAGACGAGCACGTGACACCACCGCCACCCTGTCTAACTTAGGGTTACGCGAGTCGAGGCGGACGTCATCGCGGTAGCGACGACGGATGCCGAGACGAGCATGTGACACCACCGCCACACTGTCTAACTTAGGGTTAAGCGAGTCGAGGCGGACGTCATCGCGGTAGCGACGACGGACGCCGAGACGAGCACGTGACACCACCGCCACCCTGTCTAACTTAGGGTGACGCGAGTCGAGGCGGACGTCTTCGCGGTAGCGACGACGGATGCCGAGACGAGCACGTGGCACCGCTGCCACCCTGTCTTAGGGTCACGCGAGTCGAGGCGGACGTCGTCGCGGTAGCGACGACGGACGCCGAGATGAGCACGTGACACCATCGCCACCCTGTCTATCTTAGCGTTACACAAGTCGAGGCGAACGTCGTCGCGGTAGCGACGACGGACGCCGAGACGAGCACGTGACAACACCGCCACCCTGTCTATCTTAGGGTTATGCGAGTCGAGGCGGACGTCGTCGCGGTAGCGACGACGGACGCCGTGACGAGCACGTGGCACCACTGCCACCCTGTCTATCTTAGGGTTACGCGAGTCGAGACGGACATTGTCACGGTAGCGTCGACGGAAGCCGAGACGAGCACGTGACACCACCGCCACCCTGTCTATCTTAGGGTTACGCGAGTCGAGGCGGATGTCATCGCGGTAGCGACGACGGACACCGAGACGAGCACGTGACACCACCGCCACCCTGTCTAACTTAGGGTTACGCGTGTCGAGGCGGACGTCGTCGCGGTAGCGACGACGGATGCCGAGACGAGCACGTGACACCACCGCCACCCTGTCTAACCTAGGGTTACGCGAGTCGAGGCGGACGTCTTCGCGGTAGCGACGACGGATGCCGAGACGAGCACGTGGCACCGTTGCCACCCTGTCTTAGGGTCACGCGAGTCAAGGCGGACGTCGTCGCGGTAGCGACGACGGACGCCGAGACGAGCACGTGACACCACCGCCACCCTGTCGGTCTTAGCGTTACGCGAGTCGAGGCGAACGTCGTCGCGGTAGCGACGAAGGACGCCGAGACGAGCACGTGACACCACCGCCACCCTGTCTATCTTAGCATTACATGAGTCGAGGCGGACGTCGTCGCGGTAGCGACGACGGACGCCGAGACGAGCACGTGAGACCACCGCGACCCTGTCTAACTTAGGGTTAAGCGAGTCGAGGTGGACGTCGTCGCGGTAGCGACGACGGACGCCGAGACGAGCACGTGACAACACCGCCACCCTGTCTATCTTAGGGTTACGCGTGTCGAGGCGGACGTCGTCGCGGTAGCGACGACGGACGCCGTGAGGAGCACGTGACACCACCGCCACCCTGGCTATCTTAGGGTTACGCGAGTCGAGGCGGACGTCATCGCGGTAGCGACGACGGACGCCGAGACGAGCACGTGACACCACCGCCACCTTGTCTTACTTAGGGTTACGCGTGTCAAGGCGGACGTCATCGCGGTAGCGACGATGGACGCCGAGACGAGCACGTGACACCACCGCCACCCTGTCTAACTTAGGGTTACGCGAGTCGAGGCGGACATCGTCGCGGTAGCGATGACAGACGCCGAGACGAGCACGTGACACCACCGCCACCCTGTCTAACTTAGGGTTAAGCGAGTCGAGGCGGACGTCGTCGCGGTAGCGACGACTGACGCCGAGACGAGCACGTGACACCACCGCCACCCTGTCTAACTTAGGGTTACGCGAGTCGAGGCAGACGTCGTCGCGGTAGCGACGAAGGACGCCGAGACGAGCACGTGGCACCACCGCCACCCTGTCTAACTTAGGGTTACGCGTGTCGAGGCGGACGTCGTGGCGGTAGCGACGACGGACGCCGAGACGAGCACGTGACACAACGGCCACCCTAGCTATCTTAGGGTTACGCGAGTCGAGGCGGACGTCGTCGCGGTAGCGACGACGGACGCCGAGAGGAGCACGTGACACCACCGCCACCCTGGCTATCTTAGGGTTACGCGAGTCGAGGCGGACGTCATCGCGGTAGCGACGACGGACGCCGAGACGAGCACGTGACACCACCGCCACCCTGTCTAACTTAGGGTTACGCGTGTCAAGGCGGACGTCGTCGCGGTAGCGACGACGGACGCCGAGACGAGCACGTGACACCACCGCCACCCTGTCTAACTTAGGGTTAAGCGAGTCGAGGCGGCCGTCGTCGCAGTAGCGACGACCGACGCGGAGACGAGCACGTGACAACACCGCCACCCTGTCTATCTTAGGGTTACGCGAGTCGAGGCGGACGTCGTCGCGGTAACGACAACGGACGCCGTGACGAGCACGTGGCACCACTGACACCCTGTCTATCTTAGGGTTACGCGAGTCGAGACGGACGTTGTCGTGGTAGCGACGACGGATGCCGAGACGAGCACATGACACCGCAGCCACCCTGTCTAACTTAGGGTTACGCGAGTGGAGGCGGACGTCTTCGCGGTAGCGACGACGGATGCCGAGACGAGCACGTGGCACCGCTGCCACCCTGTCTTAGGGTCACGCGAGTCGAGGCGGTCGTCGTCGCGGTAGCGACGACGGACGCCGAGATGAGCACGTGACACCACCGCCACACTGTCTATATTAGAGTTACGCGAGTCGAGGCGAACGCCGTCGCGGTAGCGACGACGGACGCCGAGACGAGCACGTGACACCACTGCCACCCTGTCTATCTTAGCGTTACGCGAGTCGAGGCGGACGTCGTCGCGGTAGCGACGACGGACGGCGAGACGAGCACGTGACACCACCACCATCCTGTGTAACTTAGGGTTAAGCGAGTCGAGGCGGACGTCGTCGCGGTAGCGACGACGGACGCCGAGACGAGCACGTGACACCACTGGCACCCTGTCTATCTTAGGGTTACGCGAGTCGAGGCAGACGTCGTCGTGGTAGCGACGATGGACGTCGAGACGAGCACGTGACACCACTGCCACCCTGGCTAACTTAGGGTTACGCGAGTCGATGCAGACGTCGTCGCGGTAGCGATGACGGACGCCCAGACGAGCACGTGACACCACTGCCACCCGGGCTATCTGAGGGTTATGCGATTCGAGGCGGACGTTGTCGCGGTAGCGACGACGGACGCCGAGAAAGAGCACGTGACACCACCGCCACCCTGTCTATCTTAGGGTTACGCGAGTCGAGGCGGACGTCGTCGTGGTAGCGACGACGGACGCCGTGACGAGCACGTGACACCACCGCCACCCTGTCTAAGTTAGGGTTACGCGTGTCGAGGCAGACGTCGTCGCGGTAGCGACGACGGACACCGAGACGAGCACGTGACACCACCGCCACCCTGTCTAACTTAGGGTTACGCGAGTTGAGGCGGAAGTCATCGCGGTAGCGACGACGGACGCCGAGACGAGCATGTGACACCACCGCCACACTGTCTAACTTAGGGTTAGGCGAGTCGAGGCGGACGTCATCGCGGTAGCGACGACGGACGCCGAGACGAGCACGTGACACCACTGGCACCCTGTCTATCTTAGGGTTACGCGAGTCGAGGCAGACGTCGTCGCGGTAGCGACGATGGACGTCGAGACGAGCACGTGACACCACTGCCACCCTGGCTAACTTAGGGTTACGCGAGTCGATGCAGACGTCGTCGCGGTAGCGACGACGGACGCCCAGACGAGCACGTGACACCACTGCCACCCGGGCTATCTGAGGGTTACGCGATTCGAGGCGGACGTTGTCGCGGTAGCGACGACGGACGCCGAGAAAGAGCACGTGACACCACCGCCACCATGTCTATCTTAGGGTTACGCGAGTCGAGGCGGACGTCGTCGTGGTAGCGACGACGGACG
Source organism: Elymus sibiricus (assembly GCA_039707655.1). NCBI lineage: Eukaryota > Viridiplantae > Streptophyta > Magnoliopsida > Poales > Poaceae > Elymus > Elymus sibiricus. Next base: position 189,921,467 of record CM077676.1, on the reverse strand, counting down.
CCGTGACGAGCACGTGACACCACCGCCACCCTGTCTAAGTTAGGGTTACGCGTGTCGAGGCAGACGTCGTCGCGGTAGCGACGACGGACACCGAGACGAGCACGTGACACCACCGCCACCCTGTCTAACTTAGGGTTACGCGAGTCGAGGCGGACGTCATCGCGGTAGCGACGACGGATGCCGAGACGAGCATGTGACACCACCGCCACACTTTCTAACTTAGGGTTAAGCGAGTCGAGGCGGACGTCATCGCGGTAGCGACGACGGACGCCGAGACGAGCACGTGACACCACCGCCACCCTGTCTAACTTAGGGTGACGCGAGTCGAGGCGGACGTCTTCGCGGTAGCGACGACGGATGCCGAGACGAGCACGTGGCACCGCTGCCACCCTGTCTTAGGGTCACGCGAGTCGAGGCGGACGTCGTCGCGGTAGCGACGACGGACGCCGAGATGAGCACGTGACACCATCGCCACCCTGTCTATCTTAGCGTTACACAAGTCGAGGCGAACGTCGTCGCGGTAGCGACGACGGACGCCGAGACGAGCACGTGACAACACCGCCACCCTGTCTATCTTAGGGTTATGCGAGTCGAGGCGGACGTCGTCGCGGTAGCGACGACGGACGCCGTGACGAGCACGTGGCACCACTGCCACCCTGTCTATCTTAGGGTTACGCGAGTCGAGACGGACATTGTCACGGTAGCGTCGACGGACGCCGAGACGAGCACGTGACACCACCGCCACCCTGTCTATCTTAGGGTTACGCGAGTCGAGGCGGATGTCATCGCGGTAGCGACGACGGACACCGAGACGAGCACGTGACACCACCGCCACCCTGTCTAACTTAGGGTTACGCGTGTCGAGGCGGACGTCGTCGCGGTAGCGACGACGGACGCCGAGACGAGCACGTGACACCACCGCCACCCTGTCTAACCTAGGGTTACGCGAGTCGAGGCGGACGTCTTCGCGGTAGCGACGACGGATGCCGAGACGAGCACGTGGCACCGTTGCCACCCTGTCTTAGGGTCACGCGAGTCAAGGCGGACGTCGTCGCGGTAGCGACGACGGACGCCGAGACGAGCACGTGACACCACCGCCACCCTGTCGGTCTTAGCGTTACGCGAGTCGAGGCGAACGTCGTCGCGGTAGCGACGAAGGACGCCGAGACGAGCACGTGACACCACCGCCACCCTGTCTATCTTAGCATTACATGAGTCGAGGCGGACGTCGTCGCGGTAGCGACGACGGACGCCGAGACGAGCACGTGAGACCACCGCGACCCTGTCTAACTTAGGGTTAAGCGAGTCGAGGTGGACGTCGTCGCGGTAGCGACGACGGACGCCGAGACGAGCACGTGACAACACCGCCACCCTGTCTATCTTAGGGTTACGCGTGTCGAGGCGGACGTCGTCGCGGTAGCGACGACGGACGCCGTGAGGAGCACGTGACACCACCGCCACCCTGGCTATCTTAGGGTTACGCGAGTCGAGGCGGACGTCATCGCGGTAGCGACGACGGACGCCGAGACGAGCACGTGACACCACCGCCACCTTGTCTTACTTAGGGTTACGCGTGTCAAGGCGGACGTCATCGCGGTAGCGACGATGGACGCCGAGACGAGCACGTGACACCACCGCCACCCTGTCTAACTTAGGGTTACGCGAGTCGAGGCGGACATCGTCGCGGTAGCGATGACAGACGCCGAGACGAGCACGTGACACCACCGCCACCCTGTCTAACTTAGGGTTAAGCGAGTCGAGGCGGACGTCGTCGCGGTAGCGACGACTGACGCCGAGACGAGCACGTGACACCACCGCCACCCTGTCTAACTTAGGGTTACGCGAGTCGAGGCAGACGTCGTCGCGGTAGCGACGAAGGACGCCGAGACGAGCACGTGGCACCACCGCCACCCTGTCTAACTTAGGGTTACGCGTGTCGAGGCGGACGTCGTGGCGGTAGCGACGACGGACGCCGAGACGAGCACGTGACACAACGGCCACCCTAGCTATCTTAGGGTTACGCGAGTCGAGGCGGACGTCGTCGCGGTAGCGACGACGGACGCCGAGAGGAGCACGTGACACCACCGCCACCCTGGCTATCTTAGGGTTACGCGAGTCGAGGCGGACGTCATCGCGGTAGCGACGACGGACGCCGAGACGAGCACGTGACACCACCGCCACCCTGTCTAACTTAGGGTTACGCGTGTCAAGGCGGACGTCGTCGCGGTAGCGACGACGGACGCCGAGACGAGCACGTGACACCACCGCCACCCTGTCTAACTTAGGGTTAAGCGAGTCGAGGCGGCCGTCGTCGCAGTAGCGACGACCGACGCGGAGACGAGCACGTGACAACACCGCCACCCTGTCTATCTTAGGGTTACGCGAGTCGAGGCGGACGTCGTCGCGGTAACGACAACGGACGCCGTGACGAGCACGTGGCACCACTGACACCCTGTCTATCTTAGGGTTACGCGAGTCGAGACGGACGTTGTCGTGGTAGCGACGACGGATGCCGAGACGAGCACATGACACCGCAGCCACCCTGTCTAACTTAGGGTTACGCGAGTGGAGGCGGACGTCTTCGCGGTAGCGACGACGGATGCCGAGACGAGCACGTGGCACCGCTGCCACCCTGTCTTAGGGTCACGCGAGTCGAGGCGGTCGTCGTCGCGGTAGCGACGACGGACGCCGAGATGAGCACGTGACACCACCGCCACACTGTCTATCTTAGAGTTACGCGAGTCGAGGCGAACGCCGTCGCGGTAGCGACGACGGACGCCGAGACGAGCACGTGACACCACCGCCACCCTGTCTAACTTAGGGTTACGCGAGTCGAGGCGGACGTCGTCGCGGTAGCGACGACGGACGCCGAGACGACCACGTGACACCACCGCCACCCTGTCTAACTTAGGGTTAAGCGAGTCGAGGCGGACGTCGTCGCGGTAGCGACGATTGACGCCGAGACGAGCACGTAACACCACCGCCACCCTGTCTAACTTAGGGTTACGCGAGTCGAGGCGGACGTCGAGACGAACGCGTGACACCACTGCCACCCTGTCTAACTTAGGGTTACGCGAGTCGAGGCGGACGTCTTCGCGGTTGCGACGACGGACGCCGAGACGAGCACGTGGCACCGCTGCCACCCTGTCTTAGGGTCACCCGAGTCGAGGAGGACGTCGTCACGGTAGCGACGACGCACGCCGAGACGAGCACGTGACACCACCGCCACCCTGTCTAACTTAGGGTTAAGCGAGTCGAGGTGGACGTCGTCGCGGTAGCGACGACGGACGCCGAGACGAGCACGTGACAACACCGCCACCCTGTCTATCTTAGGGTTACGCGAGTCGAGGCGGACGTCGTCACGGTAGCGTCGACGGACGCCGAGACGAGCACGTGACACCACCGCCACCCTGTCTATCTTAGGGTTACGCGAGTCGAGGCGGATGTCATCGCGGTAGCGACGACGGACACCGAGACGAGCACGTGACACCACCGCCACCCTGTATAACTTAGGGTTACGCGTGTCGAGGCGGACGTCGTCGCGGTAGCGACGACGGACGCCGAGATGAGCACGTGACACCACCGCCACCCTGTCTAACCTAGGGTTACACGAGTCGAGGCGGACGTCTTCGCGGTAGCGACGACGGATGCCGAGACGAGCACGTGGCACCGTTGGCACCCTGTCTTAGGGTCACGCGAGTCAAGGCGGACGTCGTCGCGGTAGCGACGACGGACGCCGAGACGAGCACATGACACCACCGCCACCCTGTCTGTCTTAGCGTTACGCGAGTCGAGGCGAACGTCGTCGCGGTAGCGACGAAGGACGCCGAGACGAGCACGTGACACCACCGCCACCCTGTCTATCTTAGCATTACATGAGTCGAGGCGGACGTCGTCGCGGTAGCGACGACGGACGCCGAGACGAGCACGTGACACCACCGCGACCCTGTCTAACTTAGGGTTAAGCGAGTCGAGGTGGACGTCGTCGCGGTAGCGACGACGGACGCCGAGACGAGCACGTGACAACACCGCCACCCTGTCTATCTTAGGGTTACGCGTGTCGAGGCGGACGTCGTCGCGGTAGCGACGACGGACGCCGTGAGGAGCACGTGACACCACCGCCACCCTGGCTATCTTAGGGTTACGCGAGTCGAGGCGGATGTCATCGCGGTAGCGACGACGGATGCCGAGACGAGCACGTGACACCACCGCCACCTTGTCTTACATAGGGTTACGCGTGTCAAGGCGGACGTCATCGCGGTAGCGACGATGGACGCCGAGACGAGCACGTGACACCACCGCCACCCTGTCTAACTTAGGGTTACGCGAGTCGAGGCGGACGTCGTCGCGGTAGCGACGACGGACGACGAGACGAGCACGTGACACCACCGCCACCCTGTCTGTCTTAGCGTTACGCGAGTCGAGGCGAACGTCGTCGCGGTAGCGACGACTGACGCCGAGACGAGCACGTGACACCACCGCCACCCTGTCTAACTTAGGGTTACATGAGTCGAGGCGGACGTCGTCGCGGTAGCGACGAAGGACACCGAGACGAGCACGTGACACCACCGCGACCCTGTCTAACTTAGGGTTACGCGTGTCGAGGTGGACGTCGTCGCGGTAGCGACGACGGACGCCGAGACGAGCACGTGACACAACGGCCACCCTGGCTATCTTAGGGTTACGCGAGTCGAGGCGGACGTCGTCGCGGTAGCGACGACGGACGCCGTGAGGAGCACGTGACACCACCGCCACCCTGGCTATCTTAGGGTTACGCGAGTCGAGGCGGATGTCATCGCGGTAGCGACGACGGATGCCGAGACGAGCACGTGACACCACCGCCACCTTGTCTTACTTAGGGTTACGCGTGTCAAGGCGGACGTCATCGCGGTAGCGACGATGGACGCCGAGACGAGCACGTGACACCACCGCCACCCTGTCTAACTTAGGGTTACGCGAGTCGAGGCGGACGTCGTCGCGGTAGCGACGACGGACGACGAGACGAGCACGTGACACCACCGCCACCCTGTCTAACTTAGGGTTAAGCGAGTCGAGGCGGACGTCGTCGCGGTAGCGACGACTGACGCCGAGACGAGCACGTGACACCACCGCCACCCTGTCTAACTTAGGGTTACGCGAGTCGAGGCAGACGTCGTCGCGGTAGCGACGAAGGACGCCGAGACGAGCACGTGGCACCACCGCCACCCTGTCTAACTTAGGGTTACGCGTGTCGAGGCGGACGTCGTCGCGGTAGCGACGACGGACGCCGAGACGAGCACGTGACACAACGGCCACCCTGGCTATCTTAGGGTTACGCGAGTCGAGGCGGACGTCATCGCGGTAGCGACGACGGACGCCGAGAGGAGCACGTGACACCACCGCCACCCTGGCTATCTTAGGGTTACGCTAGTCGAGGCGGACGTCATCGCGGTAGCGACGACGGACGCCGAGACGAGCACGTGACACCACCGCCACCCTGTCTAACTTAGGGTTACGCGTCTGAAGGCGGACGTCGTCGCGGTAGCGACGACGGACGCCGAGACGAGCACGTCACACCACCGCCACCCTGTCTAACTTAGGGTTACGCGAGTCGAGGCGGACATCGTCGCGGTAGCGACGACGGACGCCGAGACGACCACGTGACACCACCGCCACCCTGTCTAACTTAGGGTTAAGCGAGTCGAGGCGGACGTCGTCGCGGTAGCGACGATTGACGCCGAGACGAGCACGTAACACCACCGCCACCCTGTCTAACTTAGGGTTACGCGAGTCGAGGCGGTCGTCGAGACGAGCACATGACACCACTGCCACCCTGTCTAACTTAGGGTTACGCGAGTCGATGCGGACGTCTTCGCGGTAGCGACGACGGACGCCGAGACGAGCACGTGGCACCGCTGCCACCCTATCTTAGGGTCACCCGAGTCGAGGAGGACGTCGTCGCGGTAGCGACGACGGACGCCGAGATGAGCACGTGACACCACCGCCACCCTGTCTAACTTAGGGTTAAGCGAGTCGAGGCGGACGTCGTCGCAGTAGCGACGACGGACGCGGAGACGAGCACGTGACAACACCGCCACCCTATCTATCTTAGGGTTACGCGAGTCGAGGCGGATGTCGTCGCGGTAACGACAACGGACGCCGTGACGAGCACGTGGCACCACTGCCACCCTGTCTATCTTAGGGTTACGCGAGTCGAGACGGACGTTGTCGTGGTAGCGACGACGGATGCCGAGACGAGCACATGACACCGCAGCCACCCTGTCTAACTTAGGGTTACGCGAGTGGAGGCGGACGTCTTCGCGGTAGCGACTACGGATGCCGAGACGAGCACGTGGCACCGCTGCCACCCTGTCTTAGGGTCACGCGAGTCGAGGCGGTCGTCGTCGCGGTAGCGACGACGGACGCCGAGATGAGCACGTGACACCACCGCCACACTGTCTATATTAGAGTTACGCGAGTCGAGGCGAACGCCGTCGCGGTAGCGACGACGGACGCCGAGACGAGCACGTGACACCACTGCCACCCTGTCTATCTTAGCGTTACGCGAGTCGAGGCGGACGTCGTCGCGGTAGCGACGACGGACGGCGAGACGAGCACGTGACACCACCACCATCCTGTGTAACTTAGGGTTAAGCGAGTCGAGGCGGACGTCGTCGCGGTAGCGACGACGGACGCCGAGACGAGCACGTGACACCACTGGCACCCTGTCTATCTTAGGGTTACGCGAGTCGAGGCAGACGTCGTCGCGGTAGCGACGATGGACGTCGAGACGAGCACGTGACACCACTGCCACCCTGGCTAACTTAGGGTTACGCGAGTCGATGCAGACGTCGTCGCGGTAGCGATGACGGACGCCCAGACGAGCACGTGACACCACGGCCACCCGGGCTATCTGAGGGTTACGCGATTCGAGGCGGACGTTGTCGCGGTAGCGACGACGGACGCCGAGAAAGAGCACGTGACACCACCGCCACCCTGTCTATCTTAGGGTTACGCGAGTCGAGGCGGACGTCGTCGTGGTAGCGACGACGGACGCCGTGACGAGCACGTGACACCACCGCCACCCTGTCTAAGTTAGGGTTACGCGTGTCGAGGCAGACGTCGTCGCGGTAGCGACGACGGACACCGAGACAAGCACGTGACACCACCGCCACCCTGTCTAACTTAGGGTTACGCGAGTTGAGGCGGACGTCATCGCGGTAGCGACGACGGACGCCGAGACGAGCATGTGACACCACCGCCACACTGTCTAACTTAGGGTTAGGCGAGTCGAGGCGGACGTCATCGCGGTAGCGACGACGGACGCCGAGACGAGCACGTGACACCACTGGCACCCTGTCTATCTTAGGGTTACGCGAGTCGAGGCAGACGTCGTCGCGGTAGCGACGATGGACGTCGAGATGAGCACGTGACACCACTGCCACCCTGGCTAACTTAGGGTTACGCGAGTCGATGCAGACGTCGTCGCGGTAGCGACGACGGACGCCCAGACGAGCACGTGACACCACTGCCACCCGGGCTATCTGAGGGTTACGCGATTCGAGGCGGACGTTGTCGCGGTAGCGACGACGGACGCCGAGAAAGAGCACGTGACACCACCGCCACCATGTCTATCTTAGGGTTACGCGAGTCGAGGCGGACGTCGTCGTGGTAGCGACGACGGACGCCGTGACGAGACGTGACACCACCGCCACCCTGTCTAAGTTAGGGTTACGCGTGTCGAGGCAGACGTCGTCGCGGTAGCGACGACGGACACCGAGACGAGCACGTGACACCACCGCCACCCTGTCTAACTTAGGGTTACGCGAGTCGAGGCGGACGTCATCGCGGTAGCGACGACGGATGCCGAGACGAGCATGTGACACCACCGCCACACTGTCTAACTTAGGGTTAAGCGAGTCGAGGCGGACGTCATCGCGGTAGCGACGACGGACGCCGAGACGAGCACGTGACACCACCGCCACCCTGTCTAACTTAGGGTGACGCGAGTCGAGGCGGACGTCTTCGCAGTAGCGACGACGGATGCCGAGACGAGCACGTGGCACCGCTGCCACCCTGTCTTAGGGTCACGCGAGTCGAGGCGGACGTCGTCGCGGTAGCGACGACGGACGCCGAGAAGAGCACGTGACACCATCGCCACCCTGTCTATCTTAGCGTTACACAAGTCGAGGCGAACGTCGTCGCGGTAGCGACGACGGACGCCGAGACGAGCACGTGACAACACCGCCACCCTGTCTATCTTAGGGTTATGCGAGTCGAGGCGGACGTCGTCGCGGTAGCGACGACGGACGCCGTGACGAGCACGTGGCACCACTGCCACCCTGTCTATCTTAGGGTTACGCGAGTCGAGACGGACATTGTCACGGTAGCGTCGACGGACGCCGAGACGAGCACGTGACACCACCGCCACCCTGTCTATCTTAGGGTTACGCGAGTCGAGGCGGATGTCATCGCGGTAGCGACGACGGACACCGAGACGAGCACGTGACACCACCGCCACCCTGTCTAACTTAGGGTTACGCGTGTCGAGGCGGACGTCGTCGCGGTAGCGACGACGGACGCCGAGACGAGCACGTGACACCACCGCCACCCTGTCTAACCTAGGTATACGCGAGTCGAGGCGGACGTCTTCGCGGTAGCGACGACGGATGCCGAGACGAGCACGTGGCACCGTTGCCACCCTGTCTTAGGGTCACGCGAGTCAAGGCGGACGTCGTCGCGGTAGCGACGACGGACGCCGAGACGAGCACGTGACACCACCGCCACCCTGTCGGTCTTAGCGTTACGCGAGTCGAGGCGAACGTCGTCGCGGTAGCGACGAAGGACGCCGAGACGAGCACGTGACACCACCGCCACCCTGTCTATCTTAGCATTACATGAGTCGAGGCGGACGTCGTCGCGGTAGCGACGACGGACGCCGAGACGAGCACGTGAGACCACCGCGACCCTGTCTAACTTAGGGTTAAGCGAGTCGAGGTGGACGTCGTCGCGGTAGCGACGACGGACGCCGAGACGAGCACGTGACAACACCGCCACCCTGTCTATCTTAGGGTTACGCGTGTCGAGGCGGACGTCGTCGCGGTAGCGACGACGGACGCCGTGAGGAGCACGTGACACCACCGCCACCCTGGCTATCTTAGGGTTACGCGAGTCGAGGCGGACGTCATCGCGGTAGCGACGACGGACGCCGAGACGAGCACGTGACACCACCGCCACCTTGTCTTACTTAGGGTTACGCGTGTCCAGGCGGACGTCATCGCGGTAGCGACGATGGACGCCGAGACGAGCACGTGACACCACCGCCACCCTGTCTAACTTAGGGTTACGCGAGTCGAGGCGGACATCGTCGCGGTAGCGATGACAGACGCCGAGACGAGCACGTGACACCACCGCCACCCTGTCTAACTTAGGGTTAAGCGAGTCGAGGCGGACGTCGTCGCGGTAGCGACGACTGACGCCGAGACGAGCACGTGACACCACCGCCACCCTGTCTAACTTAGGGTTACGCGAGTCGAGGCAGACGTCGTCGCGGTAGCGACGAAGGACGCCGAGACGAGCACGTGGCACCACTGCCACCCTGTCTAACTTAGGGTTACGCGTGTCGAGGCGGACGTCGTGGCGGTAGCGACGACGGACGCCGAGACGAGCACGTGACACAACGGCCACCCTAGCTATCTTAGGGTTACACGAGTCGAGGCGGACGTCGTCGCGGTAGCGACGACGGACGCCGAGAGGAGCACGTGACACCACCGCCACCCTGGCTATCTTAGGGTTACGCGAGTCGAGGCGGACGTCATCGCGGTAGCGACGACGGACGCCGAGACGAGCACGTGACACCACCGCCACCCTGTCTAACTTAGGGTTACGCGTGTCAAGGCGGACGTCGTCGCGGTAGCGACGACGGACGCCGAGACGAGCACGTGACACCACCGCCACCCTGTCTAACTTAGGGTTAAGCGAGTCGAGGCGGCCGTCGTCGCAGTAGCGACGACCGACGCGGAGACGAGCACGTGACAACACCGCCACCCTGTCTATCTTAGGGTTACGCGAGTCGAGGCGGACGTCGTCGCGGTAACGACAACGGACGCCGTGACGAGCACGTGGCACCACTGCCACCCTGTCTATCTTAGGGTTACGCGAGTCGAGACGGACGTTGTCGTGGTAGCGACGACGGATGCCGAGACGAGCACATGACACCGCAGCCACCCTGTCTAACTTACGGTTACGCGAGTGGAGGCGGACGTCTTCGCGGTAGCGACGACGGATGCCGAGACGAGCACGTGGCACCGCTGCCACCCTGTCTTAGGGTCACGCGAGTCGAGGCGGTCGTCGTCGCGGTAGCGACGACGGACGCCGAGATGAGCACGTGACACCACCGCCACACTGTCTATCTTAGAGTTACGCGAGTCGAGGCGAACGCCGTCGCGGTAGCGACGACGGACGCCGAGACGAGCACGTGACACCACCGCCACCCTGTCTAACTTAGGGTTACGCGAGTCGAGGCGGACGTCGTCGCGGTAGCGACGACGGACGCCGAGACGACCACGTGACACCACCGCCACCCTGTCTAACTTAGGGTTAAGCGAGTCGAGGCGGACGTCGTCGCGGTAGCGACGATTGACGCCGAGACGAGGACGTAACACCACCGCCACCCTGTCTAACTTAGGGTTACGCGAGTCGAGGCGGACGTCGAGACGAGCACATGACACCACTGCCACCCTGTCTAACTTAGGGTTACGCGAGTCGAGGCGGACGTCTTCGCGGTAGCGACGACGGACGCCGAGACGAGCACGTGGCACCGTTGCCACCCTATCTTAGGGTCACCCGAGTCGAGGAGGACGTCGTCGCGGTAGCGACGACGGACGCCGAGATGAGCACGTGACACCACCGCCACCCTGTCTAACTTAGGGTTAAGCGAGTCGAGGCGGACGTCGTCGCAGTAGCGACGACGGACGCGGAGACGAGCACGTGACAACACCGCCACCCTGTCTATCTTAGGGTTACGCGAGTCGAGGCGGACGTCGTCGCGGTAACGACAACGGACGCCGTGACGAGCACGTGGCACCACTGCCACCCTGTCTATCTTAGGGTTACGCGAGTCGAGACGGACGTTGTCGTGGTAGCGACGACGGATGCCGAGACGAGCACATGACACCGCAGCCACCCTGTCTAACTTAGGGTTACGCGAGTGGAGGCGGACGTCTTCGCGGTAGCGACGACGGATGCCGAGACGAGCACGTGGCACCGCTGCCACCCTGTCTTAGGGTCACGCGAGTCGAGGCGGTCGTCGTCGCGGTAGCGACGACGGACGCCGAGATGAGCACGTGACACCACCGCCACACTGTCTATCTTAGAGTTACGCGAGTCGAGGCGAACGCCGTCGCGGTAGCGACGACGGACGCCGAGACGAGCACGTGACACCACCGCCACCCTGTCTAACTTAGGGTTACGCGAGTCGAGGCGGACGTCGTCGCGGTAGCGACGACGGACGCCGAGACGACCACGTGACACCACCGCCACCCTGTCTAACTTAGGGTTAAGCGAGTCGAGGCGGACGTCGTCGCGGTAGCGACGATTGACGCCGAGACGAGCACGTAACACCACCGCCACCCTGTCTAACTTAGGGTTACGCGAGTCGAGGCGGACGTCGAGACGAGCACATGACACCACTGCCACCCTGTCTAACTTAGGGTTACGCGAGTCGAGGCGGACGTCTTCGCGGTAGCGACGACGGACGCCGAGACGAGCACGTGGCACCGCTGCCACCCTATCTTAGGGTCACCCGAGTCGAGGAGGACGTCGTCGCGGTAGCGACGACGGACGCCGAGATGAGCACGTGACACCACCGCCACCCTGTCTAACTTAGGGTTAAGCGAGTCGAGGCGGACGTCGTCGCAGTAGCGACGACGGACGCGGAGACGAGCACGTGACAACACCGCCACCCTGTCTATCTTAGGGTTACGCGAGTCGAGGCGGACGTCGTCGCGGTAACGACAACGGACGCCGTGACGAGCACGTGGCACCACTGCCACCCTGTCTATCTTAGGGTTACGCGAGTCGAGACGGACGTTGTCGTGGTAGCGACGACGGATGCCGAGACGAGCACATGACACCGCAGCCACCCTGTCTAACTTAGGGTTACGCGAGTGGAGGCGGACGTCTTCGCGGTAGCGACGACGGATGCCGAGACGAGCACGTGGCACCGCTGCCACCCTGTCTTAGGGTCACGCGAGTCGAGGCGGTCGTCGTCGCGGTAGCGACGACGGACGCCGAGATGAGCACGTGACACCACCGCCACACTGTCTATCTTAGAGTTACGCGAGTCGAGGCGAACGCCGTCGCGGTAGCGACGACGGACGCCGAGACGAGCACGTGACACCACCGCCACCCTGTCTATCTTAGCGTTACGCGAGTCGAGGCGGACGTCGTCGCGGTAGCGACGACGGACGGCGAGACGAGCACGTGACACCACCACCATCCTGTGTAACTTAGGGTTAAGCGAGTCGAGGCGGACGTCGTCGCGGTAGCGACGACGGACGCCGAGACGAGCACGTGACACCACTAGCACCCTGTCTATCTTAGGGTTACGCGAGTCGAGGCAGACGTCGTCGCGGTAGCGACGATGGACGTCGAGACGAGCACGTGACACCACTGCCACCCTGGCTAACTTAGGGTTACGCGAGTCGATGCAGACGTCGTCGCGGTAGCGACGACGGACGCCCAGACGAGCACGTGACACCACTGCCACCCGGGCTATCTGAGGGTTACGCGATTCGAGGCGGACGTTGTCGCGGTAGCGACGACGGACGCCGAGAAAGAGCACGTGACACCACCGCCACCCTGTCTATCTTAGGGTTACGCGAGTCGAGGCGGACGTCGTCGTGGTAGCGACGACGGACGCCGTGACGAGCACGTGACACCACCGCCACCCTGTCTAAGTTAGGGTTACGCGTGTCGAGGCAGACGTCGTCGCGGTAGCGACGACGGACACCGAGACGAGCACATGACACCACCGCCACCCTGTCTAACTTAGGGTTACGCGAGTCGAGGCGGACGTCATCGCGGTAGCGACGACGGACGCCGAGACGAGCATGTGACACCACCGCCACACTGTCTAACTTAGGGTTAAGCGAGTCAAGGCGGACGTCATCGCGGTAGCGACGACGGACGCCGAGACGAGCACGTGACACCACCGCCACCCTGTCTAACTTAGGGTGACGCGAGTCGAGGCGGACGTCTTCGCGGTAGCGACGACGGATGCCGAGACGAGCACGTGGCACCGCTGCCACCCTGTCTTAGGGTCACGCGAGTCGAGGCGGACGTCGTCGCGGTAGCGACGACGGACGCCGAGATGAGCACGTGACACCATCGCCACCCTGTCTATCTTAGCGTTACACAAGTCGAGGCGAACGTCGTCGCGGTAGCGACGACGGACGCCGAGACGAGCACGTGACAACACCGCCACCCTGTCTATCTTAGGGTTATGCGAGTCGAGGCGGACGTCGTCGCGGTAGCGACGACGGACGCCGTGACGAGCACGTGGCACCACTGCCACCCTGTCTATCTTAGGGTTACGCGAGTCGAGACGGACGTCGTCACGGTAGCGTCGACGGACGCCGAGACGAGCACGTGACACCACCGCCACCCTGTCTATCTTAGGGTTACGCGAGTCGAGGCGGATGTCATCGCGGTAGCGACGACGGACACCGAGACGAGCACGTGACACCACCGCCACCCTGTCTAACTTAGGGTTACGCGTGTCGAGGCGGACGTCGTCGCGGTAGCGACGACGGACGCCGAGACGAGCACGTGACACCACCGCCACCCTGTCTAACCTAGGGTTACGCGAGTCGAGGCGGACGTCTTCGCGGTAGCGACGACGGATGCCGAGACGAGCACGTGGCACCGTTGCCACCCTGTCTTAGGGTCACGCGAGTCAAGGCGGACGTCGTCGCGGTAGCGACGACGGACGCCGAGACGAGCACGTGACACCACCGCCACCCTGTCTGTCTTAGCGTTACGCGAGTCGAGGCGAACGTCGTCGCGGTAGCGACGAAGGACGCCGAGACGAGCACGTGACACCACCGCCACCCTGTCTATCTTAGCATTACATGAGTCGAGGCGGAAGTCGTCGCGGTAGCGACGACGGACGCCGAGACGAGCACGTGAGACCACCCCGACCCTGTCTAACTTAGGGTTAAGCGAGTCGAGGTGGACGTCGTCGCGGTAGCGACGACGGACGCCGAGACGAGCACGTGACAACACCGCCACCCTGTCTATCTTAGGGTTACGCGTGTCGAGGCGGACGTCGTCGCGGTAGCGACGACGGACGCCGTGAGGAGCACGTGACACCACCGCCACCCTGGCTATCTTAGGGTTACGCGAGTCGAGGCGGACGTCATCGCGGTAGCGACGACGGACGCCGAGATGAGCACGTGACACCACCGCCACCTTGTCTTACTTAGGGTTACGCGTGTCAAGGCGGACGTCATCGCGGTAGCGACGATGGACGCCGAGACGAGCACGTGACACCACCGCCACCCTGTCTAACTTAGGGTTACGCGAGTCGAGGCGGACATCGTCGCGGTAGCGACGACGGACGCCGAGACGAGCACGTGACACCACCGCCACCCTGTCTAACTTAGGGTTAAGCGAGTCGAGGCGGACGTCGTCGCGGTAGCGACGACTGACGCCGAGACGAGCACGTGACACCACCGCCACCCTGTCTAACTTAGGGTTACGCGAGTCGAGGCAGACGTCGTCGCGGTAGCGACGAAGGACGCCGAGACGAGCACGTGGCACCACCGCCACCCTGTCTAACTTAGGGTTACGCGTGTCGAGGCGAACGTCGTCGCGGTAGCGACGACGGACGCCGAGATGAGCACGTGACACAACGGCCACCCTGGCTATCTTAGGGTTACGCAAGTCGAGGCGGACGTCGTCGCGGTAGCGACGACGGACGCCGAGAGGAGCACGTGACACCACCGCCACCCTGGCTATCTTAGGGTTACGCGAGTCGAGGCGGACGTCATCGCGGTAGCGACGACGGACGCCGAGACGAGCACGTGACACCACCGCCACCCTGTCTAACTTAGGGTTACGCGTGTCAAGGCGGACGTCGTCGCGGTAGCGACGACGGACGCCGAGACGAGCACGTGACACCACCGCCACCCTGTCTAACTTAGGGTTACGCGAGTCGAGGCGGACATCGTCGCGGTAGCGACGACGGACGCCGAGACGACCACGTGACACCACCGCCACCCTGTCTAACTTAGGGTTAAGCGAGTCGAGGCGGACGTCGTCGCGGTAGCGACGACTGACGCCGAGACGAGCACGTAACACCACCGCCACCCTGTCTAACTTAGGGTTACGCGAGTCGAGGCGGACGTCGAGACGAGCACATGACACCACTGCCACCCTGTCTAACTTAGGGTTACGCGAGTCGAGGCGGACGTCTTCGCGGTAGCGACGACGGACGCCGAGACAAGCACGTGGCACCGCTGCCACCCTATCTTAGGGTCACCCGAGTCGAGGAGGACGTCGTCGCGGTAGCGACGACGGACGCCGAGATGAGCACGTGACACCACCGCCACCCAGTCTATCTTAGCGTTACGCGAGTCGAGGCGAACGTCGTTGCGGTAGCGACGACGGACGCCGAGACGAGCACGTGACACCACCGCCACCCTGTCTAACTTAGGGTTAAGCGAGTCGAGGCGGACGTCGTCGCAGTAGCGACGACGGACGCGGAGACGAGCACGTGACAACACCGCCACCCTGTCTATCTTAGGGTTACGCGAGTCGAGGCGGACGTCGTCGCGGTAATGACGACGGACGCCGTGACGAGCACGTGGCACCACTGCCACCCTGTCTATCTTAGGGTTACGCGAGTCGAGACGGACGTTGTCGTGGTAGCGACGACGGATGCCGAGACGAGCACATGACACCGCAGCCACCCTGTCTAACTTAGGGTTACGCGAGTGGAGGCGGACGTCTTCGCGGTAGCGACGACGGATGCCGAGACGAGCACGTGGCACCGCTGCCACCCTGTCTTAGGGTCACGCGAGTCGAGGCGGTCGTCGTCGCGGTAGCGACGACGGATGCCGAGATGAGCACGTGACACCACCGCCACACTGTCTATCTTAGAGTTACGCGAGTCGAGGCGAACGCCGTCGCGGTAGCGACGACGGACGCCGAGACGAGCACGTGACACCACCGCCACCCTGTCTATCTTAGGGTTACGCGAGTCGAGGCAGACGTCGTCGCGGTAGCGACGATGGACGTCAAGACGAGCACGTGACACCACTGCCACCCTGGCTAACTTAGGGTTACGCGAGTCGATGCAGACGTCGTCGCGGTAGCGACGACGGACGCCCAGACAAGCACGTGACACCACTGCCACCCGGGCTATCTGAGGGTTACGCTAGTCGAGGCGGACGTCGTCGCGGTAGTTAAACTTGGTTCGTACGGGGCCAGCTAAGGAACCGTGTGGTGCACATTCTCAAGCCAAATAGTACACACCAAAATCACTTTCTAATCTGAATCATTGTCATCAAAAACAATTCACTCGTGCCACAAGGTTTGACAATCTCAACAATAGGCACACTGAGTTTACTTTAAATTGAAGGTGTGCAGCACGAACATAACAAATACTAGTAAACAAGTTCCAGTGGGAAAATATATACCTAGAATGATAATTAATCAAGTTTGCACAAAGGGGCCACGAGTCACACACAAATACCATAAAAAATTCAATAATTGTACGAGAAGAATACTATACGACAGCTAGCTCACAGAATACCTTCATCTATACCTGCATTTTTCTTTTGGTACACTAATCAGCATTTCCTATGTCTTGAATAGGAAACAAAACAAGGCTTGGCTGGTGCAGGAAACAAGGTTGCAACAATAGCAGATCAACGATTGGTTCATCAACCATCGTAAACAGAACTGGCACAACAATCTTGCCTCATCCTGATCATCAGACAAAAGCAAAGATAAAAAGGTACAACACTGAAAATTCTGCAGCTTGTACTAAAAATTCTTTTACAAGCTTTTATCATTCATGTTTACTTGGTGTTTATGCTTGGAATGAAAAGGATCGATGCAAGTGATGGCAACACCCAGCGATCTTGGAAGTGAATTGGACAAGGGGGAGATTGTGTATGTAATAATGCACCCGTACTAAAGAATGGATTGATACATTTAATGTTCCCAAGAAGAACATTCAGACACAAGTTTTATGATGCTAATATTTATTTCTGAAAATCAAATGAGTAATGTCGTAATTAGTCCTCCAAAACTTAGATTCAGTTTGTGGTTGTTGAACTGCAATTAGCCGTCTAATCAGGTAAGTAGGCGATATCTGCACTCTGCTGCTTCAATATCAATAGTTTATAGGGATATCAAGTCTGCCAACGTACTACTTGACAATTGCCTCGCAGCAAAAGTATCAGATTTTGGAGCTTCTCGAGGCATCCCCATTGTCCATTGATCAAACTGGAGTTACAACTGCCATTCAAGGAACTTTCGGATATTTGGATCTGGAGTACTACCACACACGGTGACTCACCTAGAGAAGTGATGTGTATAGCTTTGGTGTCATGCTCGTGGGGCTATTAACAAAGAAGAAGCCATGTGTCCACCTGTCAACACCAGGAGCCAGTCTAACTGCTAAATTCATTTTGAGAATAAACCAAGACAAACTCTTTGAGATGCTAGACCAGCAAGTCAGCAAGGAAGGGGCTGAAGAAGCCGAAGAAGTTGCAGCAGTAGCACTAATGTGCTTAAGCTTAAAGGGTGAAGATATGCCTACAATGAGGCAAGTTGAGACAAAACTTGAAGTGGTGCAAACTGTGGAAAAACAATAGAACAGAACAATGCTAATGCTGATGATGACAACTTCAGTAGGCGATATAGTATGAAGGAAGAATGCATGTCCTCTACTATGTGTTAGCCTCGGTAACCTGATTGATATCCCTTTTATTGGTTTCAATTAGTGAAGCTCGTGCCCCTTCCTGCCTCAGTAAAAATTGCTATCGAAAATAAAAGAGCTCTTGTTTTTTTCCTTACTTGGTTCTTCAGTAAATTGTCACGTCCTTTTTAAATATGCTTACAGACAGGTTTCAGTAATAAACAATTATTTTTAGTTCGCGCAGAACAAGGTTTTGACTATATCCAGAAGTAAATTTAATAAATAATAACTAATAAGCGACCACATGCATGTATTTTCAGAAAGAGACCACGTGCTTCAAGTTAGATGGCATCATCAGCTTTCACAATCCTTCCTAGGTGTAAACTAGCCAGAGATTTATCATGTAGCTGCAAAAATGGAAGAACAGTTAGCAACTAACCTATTCTGATATGTGTAAAAAAAACTGTAGCAGTGTGCTGATAATGCCCATTTATTTTAGCCTTAATACATTCATAGTTAGAATTCATATGGACATACAAAGAGCTACATGACAAGGAAAAACCCACGGTCAGGATACAACTGAATTGTGTCATATCACAGCTCCATGAAATGTTTCTCCATGAATAGCAAGTTGGCAACTCTACACTGTGTGTTGATGGTGAGCTCTGAAAAAGTTATGCCAGCTTTCGCTATAGTGCCAATACAACTTTTTTTTTGAATTTTGTGCCAATAGAACTTCGTGTCAAAGGAACATGACAATACAAGATATGGTGTAAACAACAAGAAGAGTTGCTTAAGTCAAAAAAAAAATTTACAAGGGATGGTGTAAACAACAAGAGTGCTTGGTTACTGAACAGAGTCATATTTTGAGTCTCTTGTAATCTTCCTAGATGGCAATGCATATCTCCCAAATATATTGGGATTCCAAGCTCCAACAGAATCAGACAACAGCAGAACTTCCATTTCGTAATATCCGTAGAGCAATATTACTATTTCTTATATGCACTGCTAGCACATTCAATAAACTCCAAACATAGTCTAGGCTACTATAGTCCCTCAGTTGGCAGCTAGAAATAATAAAAATGATAATTGAAGTAATAAGTGCTAGTTTTGAATATACTTTCTAAAACTCCCTACAAATACACCCAACGGCAAATAATCAACTCCCCAAGCTTCTCTCGGCAGCTATTTTAAATAATATAAATTGTTATCTATCAAAAGTTCCAAACTAAGGAATCGGTTTGTCTTGAACCCCTCACCGTATCCCTGTGATATCGATATGCCCAAAGTTTTATTACAGCCTAGTCTATGCATAACGAACAATTTAATTCCTGAGGGGCATCCAATTAAAGCATGCACGCTTGTCCATAAATACATGTTGGTACACACTACACAATAACATGGGATGGTCAAACTGCTCAATTCACTATCTCATCTCACCATCCTCTAGAGGTAAGAATGTGCTTACAGTGCTGCTGTTCTCGCCATCTCAAGGTGATCTGGTACCGAATGATGCCCAGCTGCCTGCAGAAGCAAGAGCTTCATGAATGCAGTGAATTAGGAACAGAAGTGAGACAGCTCACACTTGAAGAACTTCTGTATCTGCAACCAAGCTGGGAAATGGGGGCGATCGAAGGAACACCAGCTCGAAGGTACTCTCCAAAGGTCTGCCCACTGAACTTGAACTTCTCTTCCGAGAGAAACTCACCGATCATCAACGAGAGCATCTCCATCGGTGGAGTGTCTGTGCGAAGTCAAAACAATGTCAGAAGGAGAGTTAGCTTTAGATCACCTCATGAATATGATGTATTTATCATTCCTGCAAGAGATTCAGATGATGATTCCAGTGATGGTGAACCACCGAGGATATAAACACTTGAGGGGTTGATGCAGAGGGGATTTATCATGGTACAGTTAGTTTCTGGCAAGTTTGCTGTCCTTGCAGGACTATGACGAGAATAGAAGCAAAATCTTGTAGAGTTTACAAGTGC
Organism: Elymus sibiricus; assembly: GCA_039707655.1. Taxonomy (NCBI): domain Eukaryota; kingdom Viridiplantae; phylum Streptophyta; class Magnoliopsida; order Poales; family Poaceae; genus Elymus; species Elymus sibiricus. The sequence goes on along the minus strand of CM077676.1, from coordinate 189,901,565 downwards.
TTGCTAATCCAGTTCTTTAGAGGACACCGGCATCATGTAACACAGTAAGAGCCTAGAATCATGTAATTGCATACTTGAGGTTTACCAAGAGAACCCGAAATTCAGAACACTCCCTCTGTACCAAAATGTAAGTTACGGAGGGAATATTTACTTTCTTAGCAGGAAAAAGCATACCCATTCTAAAATTTCATCCTTGTAATAGTTTAACTAATGATGACGCCAACGCATTATGCAAACCGTATCATGCGTAAACTTGACAATGAAAAATAAACCCGTCTAACAGCCGTAGTTATAGCGTGAAGAATACACTTGATAAAGCAATACAGTATTGTGTAGTACAGTACTAGTGAACGGGTGATAGGTGTTCCTACAATTTTACTCGGATTTTCAAGCTATCCGTGGTAACAGCAAGAGCACGAGCGAAATTTTTGGAGATGGGTACCTTCATCTGCAGCCTGGCGCATAAGCGGATGCTTCCATTCCGAATCGGCGTTCAGTGGTAGCGCGGCTCTCCGTCGGGCTCGGCTCACCCACCACCGAGGGGTCCGGAACAGAACCTCCGGCCTCCGCTGATGTCGACTCCTCCGCCCGGATGCGGGTACCGGAGCTGATGGAGCATGCCGCGCGGGCGTGGTCGAGCGGATAGGGGAGGGAGCAAGCAGGGGGTGGCCGTGGAAGCCCCACCGTGAGAACCAAAGACAGGGACGGCGGCGAGGGGAGTTTCGCGCGGTTCGTGCTCGGCGAGCAAGCCAAGGCGAGCCCTGGGCTGGCAAGAACAGGTAGCTCTCACAGGCCCACTAACAACGCGACTCCAAGCGTAGGCCTTAATTTCCAGAGAGCAACTCCTGTAAAAAGCCTCGGCCCTTATAATAACCGTCAATTTACAGTTTTTGTAAAAAAAAAAGGCCCGAACAGATCTGCATATTTAGCACTCCCTATATGAGAGCCCAACTACCTCCTATCTACATATTTCGCCGTTTTTACAGCTCCCACTGTACTAGAAAACGGTTGGAGGGTGACATTTTCACTTGGCGCAATAATAATTTCCGTGTTGATGGTTATATTCGTGAACGGCTTGACCGTGTGGTGGCTAATGCAGATTGATGTACAAGGTTTCCGGGGTATAAAATAGTCAATGGTTGCCCGGAGCCCTCTGACCACCGGCCAGTGGTGCTGTCGGTGAACGGAGCAAGTGCAAGAGCCCGACCACGTCCAACCGGTCTTAATAAACGCTTTGAAGCAAGGTGGTTACTAGAAGATGGCTGTGAGGGCATTGTAACAGATGCATGGGGGAATGCGGCGCTGAATGGGGAGACTTCTGTTGCACAACGACTGAAACTGGTGTCCCATGAGCTTGATGTGTGGAGTAGCGAGATCCTTGGGGATCTGCAACAGCGTATCAAGAAGTTAAGGGGGGAGCTGGAGGAATGCCGAAGAAGAGATATTACTGATGAATCGGTTCGGAGGGAGCAGGTGTTGCGGTTTAAATTAGAACGGCTAGAAGAACAACTTCATATCTTCTGGAAGCAACGAGCTCATGTCACGTGGTTGTTTAAGGGAGACGGGAACACCGAGTTCTTCCACAATTCTGCATCACAACGAAAGCGTCAAAACCGGCTCGTCAAGCTCAAAGGAGAAGATGGTGTAGAGGTGGAAGGGGAGAAAGGCTTGAAGGATCTTATTACTAACCACTTCTTTGGCTTGTTTACCCCCATGGCAGGTATTAATATGTGGCGGGCACTAAATGTTGTGACACCTAAAGTGACCCAGCAAATGAACGAGTTCCTCTGCAGTGAGTATATAGTGAAGGAAGTTGAGAAAGCTCTGAATGACATGGGTGATCTCAAGGCCCCCGGGGCAGATGGTATGCCTGCAATCTTCTACAAGAGATTTTGGGGTACGGTGAGCGAGGCTGTGACACAAGAAGTACTGAATGTTCTTAGAGGCGGCAGTATACCGGAGGGATGGAATGAAACGGTTGTTGTGCTCATCCCAAAGGTTCGGAACCCAGACCGCATAAAGGATCTACGCCCTATTAGCCTCTGTAACGTGGTGTACAAACTTGTGTCGAAGGTGATTGCAAATTGTCTCAAGACTATCTTGGATGAACTCATATCGGCTAACCAGAGTGCTTTTGTTCCGGGGAGACTCATTTCTGATAACACTATATTGGCTTATGAGATGACACACTACATGAGGAGGAAGAGGAAAGGGAAGGACGTGTTCATGGCTCTGAAACTCGATATGAGCAAGGCCTATGACCAAGTCGAGTGGCCTTTCTTGGAAGGAATGATGAGGAAGCTAGGCTTTGTGGATGTTTTTGTTCGGTTGGTGATGAATTGTATAACCACAGTAACTTACCGTTTCAAGGTGAATGGAGATATTACTGATGTGGTGACGCCAGGACGTGGTTTAAGGCAAGGGGATCCAATCTCGCCCTACTTGTTTTTATTGTGTGTGGAAGGTTTTTCTGCGCTACTGAGGAAGGAAGAGGAGGATAATCAAATCCGAGGTATCAAGCTAGCCCCAGCAGCCCCAAGAGTGAATCATCTCCTGTTCGCCGACGATTCCCTGCTGGTTATGGAAGCAAATGTCCAAGCTGCCCAAACAATAAATCATGTCCTGCAAGTGTATGAGGAGTGCTCGGGTCAAATGATCAATAGAGAGAAATCCTCAGTCATGTTTAGCTCTAACGCTGGCCAGGCTTTCAAGAATCTAATGATGCAGGACCTCCAGCTGGGTACAATAGAAAATGGTGGAAAATATCTTGGTCTCCCAACATACATTGGTAAATCAAAGAAAGAGTGTTTCAACTACATAAAGGACAACATTGCGGGAAGATTGCAGGGTGGGTTGGATCGATGTTTTTCCATGGCGGGAAAGGAAGTTTATGTGAAGGCAGTGGCTCAGGCGATCCCGACTTATGCGATGGGCTGTTTCGACTTGACCAAAGGTTTATGTGATGAAATAAGCCAGCTAATCAATCACTACTGGTGGAACAGGCAGTGGGAGGAGAATAGGATGCACTGGATAGGATGGGAGAAAATGAAACTCTCAAAGAAGGAGGGGGGTTTAGGATTCTGGGATCTACATTCCTTTAATATGGCCATGTTGGCTAAGCAGGGCTGGCGTTTAATCCAGGAACCGGACTCGCTGTGTGCCCAAGTCTTAAGAGCCAAATACTTCCCAGCAGGAGATGTTCTAGCAGCCCAGCCAGTGAAGGAAATGAGCTATGTGTGGAGAAGCATTTTAAAAGGTATGGAGGTACTTAAGGAGGGGCTAATCTGGAGGATTGGGGATGGGACAAAGGTTAGAGTCTGGGAGGACCCATGGATCCCACGAGGGGTAACTCGTCGCCCATCTACTGGCCGAGGACAGAGCCTGATTTTGCGAGTTTCAGAGTTGATCGACCCGATCACTGGGACATGGGATCAAGGCCTTGTAGCGGATTGTTTCCACCCTGATGATGTACCTATTATCATGAGTATACCCACCCGGAATCAGGCAGAAGATTTTTTGGCTTGGCACTATGATAGTAAGGGTCTTTTCTCGGTCAAATCAGCATACAAGGTCCATGTAGATATGCTCCAACGAGAGGCTACCAGACAGCCGGGTCAAGGTTCTGAAACTACTGCCGAACGGACAGATTTGTTCTCCTCTATTTGGAAGATAAGCTGCCCACCCAAAGTGCATCACTTTCTCTGGAGACTCGCACATAACAGTCATCCACTTTATATGAATATCAGTAGGAGAGGGGTTGATCTAGATACCAGATGTGCTGTCTGTGGGAATTTTTTCGAAGATGGTGGCCATTTGTTTCTAAACTGTAAGTTGGTTAAACAACGGTGGAGGGCACTGTCTCTTGAGGATGTTAGGATACATCTTAGCAGTTTGGGCTCAGCTAAGGAGGTTATACCGGCCATTTTCAGGTTGCCAGAAGAAAGGAAACTACTGTCAGTTGCCCTGCTTTGGACTTGGTGGTCTAAACGTAATCGGGGAAATCATGGTGAGAAAAGAATGGATACTGAGACATTCTGCTACACTGTCCAACACCATGTCAACGAATGGCAAGAATTCCTCGTAAAAAAACATAGGGAACAAGTGCAACCCTGCTGCAATTGGGAACCTCCCCCAGAAGACTGTGTTAAGATCAATGTTGATGTTGCCTTTACGGTGAGCTCGGGAAGGGGAAGTTGGGGTCGAATATGCAGAGACACAGCGTCGGACATCCGGTTTGTGGCTGCTGGATCCTCACATGCTCTTTCAGATGCACTTCATGCTGAAACTGTAGCTCTTATGCATGCGGTCAATATGGTAGAGCAACTGGGAGTGGGCAGGGTGCAGTTTGAGATAGATAGCAAAGCACTTGTTGAAGCCATGTCTTCCAGTGCGTATGACCTGGCGCCGTTGGGTCATCTTTTCAGAGAACTTCACTACAAGCTAGCCACGCAATTTATTCAGGCCATAGTGCTTCACGTCTCTCGCAATTGTAACAAGCCAACACATATGCTGGCAGCGTTGGGTTCAGGTTTAGCTCATGATGATCGCTGTGAATGGTTTAATAGCTACCCCGTTTGATGTAACCCGTGCTGTAACCGGTGATTCTGCCGTGCTATAAATGGAATACAAGTGTTCCATCTCAAAAGAAAACGGTTGGAGGGAGGGAAGTTTCAGGAGCAACCGCTCTCGCCCCTACGCATGCGCCACCGCTATCTTTGATCCGGCGACCACCGACGAGCCATGCACTGCGCCGCCGCACCTCCTGCTTGCGCCGCCATCTACTGCTGCAAGCTCCGCCTCCTCCCCCACCACCGCCAACGGCCGACGTTGTTACAGTCGCCAGCGCGGCCTGGTTCTTATCGCTCGCCATGGGCGTCGGCTACCTTGTGGCCGCCTGCAAGGGTAACTTTTTAGGTCTGGGAGTGTATCAAGTGATGCGCCCAGTGTACTTCCAAAACAAAACTGGTGCATCCAGTCACCGCCATGTGTCACGTGCTGGGCTCTTTCTCTGGATTTTCAGTTTTTATTTTTCTGTACGCGTTTTCAGGATTTAGATGGTTTTTTTAGGGGTTTTCATCTTTTTGGTTTTTGCCTGGTTTTTCCCTATGTTTTGAAGGATTTTTTTTTTGTTTTTTTACGAAGCATAGTTGTGCTTCTCGAGCTGTGCTCCTTGGAAAGAAAATGTGCTTCCATGAGAAGCACACATTTACTTCTCGTGGAAGCACATATTTGCTTCCGCGAGAAGCATAGTTGTGCTTCTTGAAAAAAGAAGAAATTATGCTCTGTGAATCTTTTTTGTCGAAACCTATTAGGGAAAACTTTGTTTTTGCCACTCTAGCTTTTGCCCACTTTGCTTATGCCACTCTAGAATTTGACCTATCACTTTTGCCACTCTTAGCTTTTGATAATATATCACAAATGCCATTCTGTTACACATCCGTGAGTTGACCGTTTATTCTAGCTAGTTGACCAGGAAAAGAGCTATCAGTATTTGTAAAAATGACATAAGTTGCTCCTACTGACTTGTGGGGCCACTTTGTAAGTGACCCAAATAGGAAATACACACCTAGCCCGCATCCATGTCGTGGCATCCCCCCTGCCTGCCGCCGCCGTGGCCACACTGCGCTGCCTGCCGCCGCATCCACGTCCCCTCCAGCCTCCCTCACACGCCTGTCTCCTCTAGATCCTCCTCCTCCCGCCTCGCTGACGCATCGCGCCTCTCAGGTCTCCCCACCACGGCGCCTTGCTCTGACCTCGCCGATGCATCGCGCACCTCCACCCTCCCCTCCGCGGCGCCCTTCTCCGGCCTCTCCCCGACGCAGTCCGCACCAGCGACGACGCGTCCTCTACTCCGGCCTCCCTCCCTGACGTTGTCCGCACCAGCGAACTCCCTTCCTCCGTCTTCAGTAGCTCACACAGGATGGAGGGAGCCGCGTCGTCGACCATGGCGGCACGGGCGGCAACGAAGACCTCAAACCTGCTAGTTCCTCTTCCTGATGGGCAAGTTTTCAACTCCTCACATTGATGTGTAGCATTTGGTCTGCTAGAAATAAACTTCTTTTTATGCTAGAAATAAATTTCCTTTTATGCTCATGCTGTTTCGTTTGTGTTATGTTCATGGGGCATATTGGCTGGTGTATCTAATAATTATACACATGTTCATGAGATGCTCTTGCTGGTTTGTTTGCTAGCCTGTTCATTATTGTAACAGGTCATGGCATTGGTACAGATAATTCATAAACGTTGATTGCATAGTGTTCTTCATGTCTGTACATCACTTATGTTGTGGCAGCATTTAAGTTGGCTCACATAACCAAAGCACTAGATCAGTAGTAATGTTCCTCATTTCTGTAAATCACCTATGTTGTGGCAGCGTTTAAGTTGGTTCACATAACCAAAGCACTAGATCAGTAGTAAAGTTCCTCATTTCTTCATTTCTGTAAATCACCTATGTTGTGGCAGCATTCAAGTTTTTTCAATGTGGTTGCATTCACTGATGTCGAATTTGTGTCAATGTAGGTCAAACATGCCACCTTATAAGCTGATTGTGACATATGGGGCACGTTCTTACAAGAATTACAAGGGCGAGCAGTGCACTGTGTCTTCTTGGAGCTGGGACATCCATGTAGAGAGGCAGACTAGTTACGATCAACTTGTGGGGCTCATGTAGAGTAAATATCCATGGGGAAATGATGAGGGTGTTGTGTTCTCAAAGTGGAATAGTTGCAACCAATATTTTGTGCTAATTCGCAATGATGAAGATGTGATGAGCATGTATGATGAGAATGAGGAAGAAAAGATTATTAAGATACTTGTCCAGTTTTGCAAGAATGGTGAGGAGGATGAGTTTGCTCTTAGTTTGCTTCAACCAATCCCACCTCCAGCAAAGGACATACCCAAGCTCATACTGGAAGATTTAACTCAAAATTCTCAATATGAGTATGAGATACCTAAGGAGAACTTGGGAAGGCAACGAAGATCTGAAGAGGGCTGTCAAGGAGAGGACCATGTAGGAATAGACGAGGAGGACCAATACCTTGATGGCGGTGAGCAGGAAAATGGAGGCGAGCAAGCCAAATATGATGACCATAAGGCAACCGAGGATGTTTCCCAAGATGTCGAGGAAGATAGTGATGAGTAGGAAGAGGAGGATAGTGATGATCAGGAAGATGATAGTGATGAAGGGGCTGTTAGTGATGAGGATAGTGACGGGGGCATAGTGCATGATATTCCAGCAATTAGTTATGACAAGGATAATCCACCTATGACAAAAGGGACATTATTTCCCTCAATTGAAGAATTCAGAGTTGCACTTGCTACACATGCTATTGTCAATGAGTTCAGTTACAAAACTGATAAAAGTGATCAAAAGAGGGTGAGGGTTTCTTGTTCTTATGAACCACCGGAAGGGAAAAACCCATGCAAGTGGAGGGTGAATGGTTCGATCTTATATGAAGACAAAACAGTTCAGGTGAAGAATGAACCCAAGATGCACACGTCCTAGCACACAAAGAGATGGCAAAGTAAAGGTTGCTAAGAGAAAATGGATTGCGGCCAGGGTGACTGATTGGTTGAAGGGTGATCCAAGTATGACTAGCATCGCTTTGAAGAAAAGGTTGTTTGAGAAATATCATGTCGATATCGATTATCAGAGAGTGCTTGCAGGTGGACGCATAGCCTTGGACCAGATATTTGGGAAGTGGGAGGACAACTTTGAGTGCTTGTAGACTTCTAAAAATTTTGTGATCACCAACATGATGAACAATAGATCAAGGGGGGTAGTGCTGGATGGGATCTCTAGAAGTGATGACTGCAAAGCGGAGGTCACTATAAAGATCCATGGCTATAATTGGAAGCATTGTGTAGATTTGGAGAAGTGGGAATGCTCTTATAGGCGTTGGCAAGTAACTGGACAACCTTGCCTACATGCCAATGCATTCATCACAGATATTAAAGGAGGTTGAGAGATAGATGACTATGTGCATGAGTACTACTCCGTGAAATCATTCAGCAATGCATATGCGAAAAATGTGCCCACCATGACCGAGAAGAAACAATGGCCAGTGGTCGATGTTGGGTTCAAATTGCACCCTCCTGTGTTGAAAAAAGTTGCTGGTAGACCTAGGACACAAAGGATAAAGTCAGGCTTTAAGAGCATATACAAGAGAAGACACAAGTGCCCAGAATGCAAAGAATTTGGGCATTTGTTGAAGACATGTAGCTGGACGTTGGTTTTCGGTTCTCAACGTATATGCGTATTCAAATGACCAAACTGACAGTACGTTCTGACACACGGGGCTCGGGTCTGTGCAGCACGGGCCCTCAATGCATTTTATCATGTAACGTCGCAGCAGCCATGCCACGTGCAGCCGTCGTCAGTGGTTGCCCAAGTCCACACAGATCATAATTTTTCCCTGCCAAAAGCGACCCTACCGATAAAAACACAAGTCCTCACAAGCGAGCATTTCCCCAGTTGTTCAAATTATTGGACGACACACCACTGTCACGAACAAAGCTAACAGAGGACTATAAATAAAAAATTACTAGCTCAAAGCAGGCATAAATAGTTTTGAAATATAGATTTCAGGTCCAAATAAGTCACAATACAACACAGAAATAAAACATGAGATACCCAATCCCAGTACACTTTTTTTGAAGGGAAAAGTATATTTTTTGTGGCTTGCTCGGAATGAGGCACGTGATGGGAAGAGAATTGCGGACGCGAAGGTTGTGGCGGAACGGGTTCATGATCATATGAAGGAGTGGACTAAGATACACCAGAGTACAGCCCGGACCGTGGAGCCAAAACCGGTGGAGAGATGGATGCCACCCGATGCTGGCTGGACTAAGGTGAACGCTGATGGAGCAACTTCAAAACTGCAAGTGTTCGGTGGAGGAGGAGTGATCTTACGAGACCATGTAGGTGCTTATAGAGGAGGTGTGTGCTCTTTCTTCCCAGGTATTTCCGACCCAGAGATGCTTGAGGTTTTGGCGAGTAGGCAAGCGGTCAAGTTTGCAATTCAGCAGAATGTTGACAGGATCCATCTCGAGCTGGACAGCAAGGGTGTGGTGGCGATGATCAATGATAGAGGAAAGAACCTGTCGGCCGTCGGTCCGTTGGTCAAGGAAGTCAAGCAGCTACTACAGACTCGACAAGAGTTCATAGTGAGCTGGGTGCGTAGATCAGTTAATGAAGCAGCGCATAGGTTAGCTAAGGAAGGGGTTAGCATTCGTATGAATAATGAGTGGCTTGAGATGCCACCAGACTGTATTCTGCAGTGTGTTGCAGATGAGATTCCAGACCTTGTTTGATTTCTTTTGAGTGAATAAATGCATTACCCCTCAAAAAAAATAACTCTTTCGAAAGTATAGAATTGGTCCCTCAACTTCAAAACCAATAAAACTTGGTCCCTGAACTTCTCAAACCGGATAAGTTTAGTCCCGAAACGACTCCTTGGCGATCGATCGCTCCCTTCTCAAACCGGATAAGTTTAGTCCCGAAACGACTCCTTGGCGATCGATCGCGGGAGCGATCGATTCCGACTGCGCGCGGCGCGTCTCCTGTTCCCTTTCCCTTTCTAGATCGTTTCCGTTTTTGGAAAAGCCCACCCGTGTGGTCTCCTATTCCCTTTTCCCTTTCGCCTATCTCCCCGAACGCAGTGGTCGCCGTCTCCTACTCCTTTTCTCAGCAGAGATCCACTTCTACTCCTCCGCGGCAGCTGCCCTGCCGCTTCCCTTCCCCCTCCTCGCTAGCGGCTCCTCCCTCGCGACAGCGGCCAATACGGCGAGGCTCCGCGGCCGCACGGGCGCCGCGAGGTCCAAGGGCGGCAGCGGCCAATACGGCGAGGCGCCGCGCCCGCACGAGCGCCGCGAGGTCCAGGGGCCGCAGCGGCCAATACGGCGAGGCGGTGGCTCTCCGGCGGCCGTACGGCCTCCGGCGCGTGCTCGGCCTTGCTCCTGCGTCTCCTGCCCGGGCTCGACCTCCCGCCGCGCGTCCCCACCCGCATCACCAAGCTTCCCAACGGCGTCCGCGTCGCCTCCGAGGATGTCCCGGTAGCACACATCTTCCCCCTCCCTTTTTCCTTCAGATGAGTCAATAGCTGACGGCGGCCACTGTTAGGGATGCTGTAGGCCGATGAGGCTGGCTCGGTTTAGTCCCACCTCGCTTACGGGAGGAGGCCACAACCAGCTTATAAGGGGGAGATTCCTTCCTCCCTTCAGTCCGGGCTTTTGGGATGGAGTGGGCTCTCTGCTGAATGCTGGCCCGTGTGCGCATAAACGTCCAGAACGTGAGTAGAGTGTGGGCTTGGCCGAGTTGGACGCTAACATCTGGTATCAGAGCCAGCATCGTCATGCCTTCCTGAGGGGCTTCTCAGGGGGATGGGATGTTAGGGCTGCTGTAGGCCGGTGAGGCTGGCTCGGTTTAGTCCCACCTCGCTTACGGGAGGAGGCCACAACCAGCTTATAAGGGGGAGATTCCTTCCTCCCTTCAGTTCGGGCTTTTGGGATGGAGTGGGCTCTCAGGGGGATGGGATGTTAGGGCTGCTGTAGGCCGGTGAGGCTGGCTCGGTTTAGTCCCACCTCGCTTACGGGAGGAGGCCACAACCAGCTTATAAGGGGGAGATTCCTTCCTCCCTTCAGTCCGGGCTTTTGGGATGGAGTGGGCTCTCTGCTGAATGCTGGCCCGTGTGCGCATAAACGTCCAGAACGTGAGTAGAGTATGGGCTTGGCCAAGTTGGACGTCGTCGCGGTAGCGACGACGGACGCTGAGACAGCACGTGACACCACTGCCACCCTGTCTATCTTAGCGTTACGCGAGTCGAGGCGAACGTCGTCGCGGTAGCGACGACGGACGCCGAGACAAGCACGTGACACCACTGGCACCGTTTCTATCTTAGGGTTACGCGAGTCGAGGCGGACGACGTCGCGGTAGCGACGACGGACGTCGAGACGAGCACGTGACACCACTGGCACCCTTTCTATCTTAGGGTTACGCGAGTCAAGGCGGACGTCGTCGCGGTAGCGACGACGGACGTCGAGACGAGCACGTGACACCACTGCCACCCTGGCTAACTTAGGGTTACGCGAGTCGAGGCAGACATCGTCGCGGTAGCGACGACGGACGCCCAGACGAGCACGTGACACCACTGCCACCCTGGCTATCTTAGGGTTACGCGACTCGAGGCGGACGTCGTCGCGGTAGCGACGACGGACGCCGAGAAAGAGCACGTGACACCACCGCCACCCTGTCTATCTTAGGGTTACGCGAGTCGAGGTGGACGTCGTCGCGGTAGCGACGACGGACGCCGAGACGAGCACGTGACACCACCGCCACCCTGTCTAACTTAGGGTTACGCGAGTCGAGGCGGATGTCGTCGCGGTTGCGACGACAGACGCCGAGACGAGCACGTGACACCACTGGCACCCTTTCTATCTTAGGGTTACGCGAGTCGAGGCGGACGTCGTCGCGGTAGCGACGAAGAACGCCGAGACGAGCACGTGACACCACTGGCACCCTTTCTATCTTAGGGTTACGTGAGTCGAGGCAGACGTCGTCGCGGCAGCGACGACGGACGTCGAGACGAGCACGTGACACCACTGCCACCCTGGCTAACTTAGGGTTACGCGAGTCGAGGCAGACGTCGTCGCGGTAGCGACGACGGACGCCCAGACAAGCACGTGACACCACTGCCACCCTGGCTATCTTAGGGTTACGCGAGTCGAGGCGGACGTCGTCGCGGTAGCGACGACGGACGCCGAGACGAGCACGTGAGACCACCGCCACCCTGTCTAACTTAGGGTTACGCGTGTCGAGGCGGACGTCGTCGCGGTAGCGACGACGAACGCCGAGACGAGCACGTGACACCACCGCCACCCTGTCTAACTTAGGGTTAAGCGAGTCGAAGCGGACGTCATCGCGGTAGCGACGACGGACGCCGAGACGAGCACGTGAGACCACCGCCACCCTGTCTAACTTAGGGTTACGCGAGTTGAGGCGGACGTCGAGACGAGCACGTGACACCACTGCCACCCTGTCTAACTTAGGGTGACGCGAGTCGAGGCGGACGTCTTCGCGGTAGCGACGACGGATGCCGAGACGAGCACGTGACACCACTGCCACCCAGTCTAACTTAGGGCTACGCGAGTCGAGGCGGACGTCGTCGCGGTAGCGACGACGGACGCTGAGATGAGCATGTGACACCACTGCCACGCTGTCTTAGGGTTACGCGAGTCGAGGCGGTCATCGTCGCGGTAGCGACGACGGACGCCGAGACGAGCACGTGACACCACTGCCACCCTGTCTAACTTAGGGCTACGCGAGTCGAGGCGGACGTCGTCGCGGTAGCGACGACGGACGCCGTGACGAGCACGTGACACCACGGCCACCCTGTCTATCTTAGGGTTACGCGAGTCGAGGCGGACGTCGTCGCGGTAGCGACGACGGACGCCGTGACGAGCACGTGGCAGCACTGCCACCCTGTCTATCTTAGGGTTACGCGAGTCGAGGCGGACGTCGTCACGGTAGAGACGACGGACGCCGAGACGAGCACGTGACACCACCGCCACCCTGTCTAACTTAGGGTTACGCGAGTCGAGGCGGACGTCGTCGCGGTAGCGACGACGGACGCCGAGACGAGCACATGACACCACCGCCACCCTGTCTAACTTAGGGTTAAGCGAGTCGAAGCGGACGTCATCGCGGTAGCGACGACGGACGCCAAGACGAGCACGTGACACCACCGCCACCCTGTCTAACTTAGGGTTACGCGAGTTGAGGCGGACGTCGAGACGAGCACGTGACACGACTGCTACCCTGTCTAACTTAGGGTGACGCGAGTCGAGGCGGACGTCTTCGCAGTAGCGACGACGGATGCCGAGACGAGCACGTGACACCACTGCCACCCAGTCTAACCTAGGGCTACGCGAGTCGAGGCGGACGTCGTCACGGTAGCGACGACGGACGCTGAGACGAGCATGTGACACCACTGCCACGCTGTCTTAGGGTTACGCGTGTCGAGGCGGTCGTCGTCGCGGTAGTGACGACGGACGCCGAGACGAGCACGTGACACCACTGCCACCCTGTCTAACTTAGGGTGACGCGAGTCGAGGCGGACGTCTTCACGGTAGCGACGACGGATGCCGAGACGAGCACGTGACACCACTGCCACCCAGTCTAACTTAGGGCTACGCGAGTCGAGGCGGACATCGTCGCGGTAGCGACGACGGACGCTGAGACGAGCATGTGACACCACTGCCACGCTGTCTTAGGGTTACGCGAGTCGAGGCGGTCGTCGTCGCGGTAGTTACGACGGACGCCGAGACGAGCACGTGACACCACTGCCACCCTATCTAACTTAGGGCTACGCGAGTCGAGGCGGACGTCGTCGCGGTAGCGACGACGGACGCCGAGACGAGCACGTGATACCACTGCCACCCTGTCTAACTTAGGGCTACGCGAGTCGAGGCGGACGTCGTCGCGGTAGCGACGACGGACGCCGTGACGAGCACGTGACACCACGGCCACCCTGTCTATCTTAGGGTTACGCGAGTCGAGGCGGACGTCGTCGCGGTAGCGACGACGGACGCCGTGACGAGCACGTGGCACCACTGCCACCCTGTCTATCTTAGGGTTACGCGAGTCGAGGCGGACGTCGTCATGGTAGCGACGACGGACGCCGAGACGAGCATGTGACACCACCGCCACCCTGTCTAACTTAGGGTTACGCGAGTCGAGGCGGACGTCGTCGCGGTAGCGACGACAGACGCCGAGACGAGCACGTGACACCACCGCCACCCTGTCTAACTTAGGGTTAAGCGAGTCGAAGCGGAAGTCGTCGCGGTAGCGACGACGGATGCCGAGACGAGCACGTGACACCACCGCCACCCTGTCTAACTTAGGGTTATGCGAGTCGAGGCGGACGTCGAGACGAGCACGTGACACCACTGCCACCCTGTCTAACTTAGGGAGACGCGAGTCGAGGCGGACGTCTTCGCGGTAGCGACGACGGATGCCGAGACGAGCACGTGACACCACTGCCACCCAGTCTAACTTAGGGCTACGCGAGTCGAGGCGGACGTCGTCGCGGTAGCGACGACGGACGCCGTGACGAGCACGTGACACCACGGCCACCCTGTCTATCTTAGGGTTACGCGAGTCGAGGCGGACGTCGTCGCGGTAGCGACGACGGACGCCGTGACGAGCACGTGGCAGCACTGCCACCCTGTCTATCTTAGGGTTACGCGAGTCGAGGCGGACGTCGTCACGGTAGCGACGACGGACGCCGAGACGAGCACGTGACACCACCGCCACCCTGTCTAACTTAGGGTTAAGCGAGTCGAAGCGGACGTCGTCACGGTAGCGACGACGGACGCCGAGACGAGCACGTGACACCACCGCCACCCTGTCTAACTTAGGGTTACGCGAGTTGAGGCAGACGTCGAGACGAGCACGTGACACCACTGCCACCCTGTCTAACTTAGGGTGACGCGAGTCGAGGCGGACGTCTTCGCGGTAGCGACGACGGATGCCGAGACGAGCACGTGACACCACTGCCACCCAGTCTAACTTAGGGCTACGCGAGTCGAGGCGGACGTCGTCGCGGTAGCGACGACGGACGCTGAGACGAGCATGTGACACCACTGCCACGCTGTCTTAGGGTTACGCGAGTCGAGGCGGTCGTCGTCGCGGTAGCGACGACGGACGCCGAGACGAGCACGTGACACCACTGCCACCCTGTCTAACTTAGGGCTACGCGAGTCGAGGCGGACGTCGTCGCGGTAGCGACGACGGACGCCGTGACAAGCACGTGACACCACGGCCACCCTGTCTATCTTAGGGTTACGCGAGTTGAGGCGGACGTCGTCGCGGTAGCGACGACGGACGCCGTGACGAGCACGTGGCAGCACTGCCACGCTGTCTAACTTAGGGTTACGCGAGTCGAGGCGGACGTCGTCGCGGTAGCGACGACGGACGCCGAGACGAGCACGTGAGACCACCGCCACCCTGTCTAACTTAGGGTTACGCGTGTCGAGGCGGACGTCGTCGCGGTAGCGACGACAGACGCCGAGACGAGCACGTGACACCACCGCCACCCTGTCTAACTTAGGGTTAAGCGAGTCGAAGCGGAAGTCGTCGCGGTAGCGACGACGGATGCCGAGACGAGCACGTGACACCACCGCCACCCTGTCTAACTTAGGGTTATGCGAGTCGAGGCGGACGTCGAGACGAGCACGTGACACCACTGCCACCCTGTCTAACTTAGGGTGACGCGAGTCGAGGCGGACGTCTTCGCGGTAGCGACGACGGATGCCGAGACGAGCACGTGACACCACTGCCACCCAGTCTAACTTAGGGCTACGCGAGTCGAGGCGGACGTCGTCGCGGTAGCGACGACGGACGCCGTGACGAGCACGTGACACCAGGGCCACCCTGTCTATCTTAGGGTTACGCGAGTCGAGGCGGACGTCGTCGCGGTAGCGACGACGGACGCCGTGACGAGCACGTGGCAGCACTGCCACCCTGTCTATCTTAGGGTTACGCGAGTCGAGGCGGACGTCGTCACGGTAGCGACGACGGACGCCGAGACGAGCACGTGACACCACCGCCACCCTGTCTAACTTAGGGTTAAGCGAGTCGAAGCGGACGTCGTCACGGTAGCGACGACGGACGCCGAGACGAGCACGTGACACCACCGCCACCCTGTCTAACTTAGGGTTACGCGAGTTGAGGCAGACGTCGAGACGAGCACGTGACACCACTGCCACCCTGTCTAACTTAGGGTGACGCGAGTCGAGGCGGACGTCTTCGCGGTAGCGACGACGGATGCCGAGACGAGCACGTGACACCACTGCCACCCAGTCTAACTTAGGGCTACGCGAGTCGAGGCGGACGTCGTCGCGGTAGCGACGACGGACGCTGAGACGAGCATGTGACACCACTGCCACGCTGTCTTAGGGTTACGCGAGTCGAGGCGGTCGTCGTCGCGGTAGCGACGACGGACGCCGAGACGAGCACGTGACACCACTGCCACCCTGTCTAACTTAGGGCTACGCGAGTCGAGGCGGACGTCGTCGCGGTAGCGACGACGGACGCCGTGACAAGCACGTGACACCACGGCCACCCTGTCTATCTTAGGGTTACGCGAGTTGAGGCGGACGTCGTCGCGGTAGCGACGACGGACGCCGTGACGAGCACGTGGCAGCACTGCCACCCTGTCTATCTTAGGGTTACGCGAGTCGAGGCGGACGTCGTCGCGGTAGCGACGACGGACGCCGAGACGAGCACGTGACACCACCGCCACCCTGTCTAACTTAGGGTTACGCGAGTCGAGGCGGACGTCGTCGCGGTAGCGACGACGGACGCCGAGACGAGCACGTGATACCACTGCCACCCTGTCTAACTTAGGGCTACGCGAGTCGAGGCGGACGTCGTCGCGGTAGCGACGACGGACGCCGTGACGAGCACGTGACACCACGGCCACCCTGTCTATCTTAGGGTTACGCGAGTCGAGGCGGACGTCGTCGCGGTAGCGACGACGGACGCCGTGACGAGCACGTGGCACCACTGCCACCCTGTCTATCTTAGGGTTACGCGAGTCGAGGCGGACGTCGTCATGGTAGCGACGACGGACGCCGAGACGAGCATGTGACACCACCGCCACCCTGTCTAACTTAGGGTTACGCGAGTCGAGGCGGACGTCGTCGCGGTAGCGACGACAGACGCCGAGACGAGCACGTGACACCACCGCCACCCTGTCTAACTTAGGGTTAAGCGAGTCGAAGCGGAAGTCGTCGCGGTAGCGACGACGGATGCCGAGACGAGCACGTGACACCACCGCCACCCTGTCTAACTTAGGGTTATGCGAGTCGAGGCGGACGTCGAGACGAGCACGTGACACCACTGCCACCCTGTCTAACTTAGGGAGACGCGAGTCGAGGCGGACGTCTTCGCGGTAGCGACGACGGATGCCGAGACGAGCACGTGACACCACTGCCACCCAGTCTAACTTAGGGCTACGCGAGTCGAGGCGGACGTCGTCGCGGTAGCGACGACGGACGCCGTGACGAGCACGTGACACCAGGGCCACCCTGTCTATCTTAGGGTTACGCGAGTCGAGGCGGACGTCGTCGCGGTAGCGACGACGGACGCCAAGACGAGCACGTGACACCACCGCCACCCTGTCTAACTTAGGGTTACGCGAGTTGAGGCGGACGTCGAGACGAGCACGTGACACGACTGCTACCCTGTCTAACTTAGGGTGACGCGAGTCGAGGCGGACGTCTTCGCAGTAGCGACGACGGATGCCGAGACGAGCACGTGACACCACTGCCACCCAGTCTAACCTAGGGCTACGCGAGTCGAGGCGGACGTCGTCACGGTAGCGACGACGGACGCTGAGACGAGCATGTGACACCACTGCCACGCTGTCTTAGGGTTACGCGTGTCGAGGCGGTCGTCGTCGCGGTAGTGACGACGGACGCCGAGACGAGCACGTGACACCACTGCCACCCTGTCTAACTTAGGGTGACGCGAGTCGAGGCGGACGTCTTCACGGTAGCGACGACGGATGCCGAGACGAGCACGTGACACCACTGCCACCCAGTCTAACTTAGGGCTACGCGAGTCGAGGCGGACATCGTCGCGGTAGCGACGACGGACGCTGAGACGAGCATGTGACACCACTGCCACGCTGTCTTAGGGTTACGCGAGTCGAGGCGGTCGTCGTCGCGGTAGTTACGACGGACGCCGAGACGAGCACGTGACACCACTGCCACCCTATCTAACTTAGGGCTACGCGAGTCGAGGCGGACGTCGTCGCGGTAGCGACGACGGACGCCGAGACGAGCACGTGATACCACTGCCACCCTGTCTAACTTAGGGCTACGCGAGTCGAGGCGGACGTCGTCGCGGTAGCGACGACGGACGCCGTGACGAGCACGTGACACCACGGCCACCCTGTCTATCTTAGGGTTACGCGAGTCGAGGCGGACGTCGTCGCGGTAGCGACGACGGACGCCGTGACGAGCACGTGGCACCACTGCCACCCTGTCTATCTTAGGGTTACGCGAGTCGAGGCGGACGTCGTCATGGTAGCGACGACGGACGCCGAGACGAGCATGTGACACCACCGCCACCCTGTCTAACTTAGGGTTACGCGAGTCGAGGCGGACGTCGTCGCGGTAGCGACGACAGACGCCGAGACGAGCACGTGACACCACCGCCACCCTGTCTAACTTAGGGTTAAGCGAGTCGAAGCGGAAGTCGTCGCGGTAGCGACGACGGATGCCGAGACGAGCACGTGACACCACCGCCACCCTGTCTAACTTAGGGTTATGCGAGTCGAGGCGGACGTCGAGACGAGCACGTGACACCACTGCCACCCTGTCTAACTTAGGGAGACGCGAGTCGAGGCGGACGTCTTCGCGGTAGCGACGACGGATGCCGAGACGAGCACGTGACACCACTGCCACCCAGTCTAACTTAGGGCTACGCGAGTCGAGGCGGACGTCGTCGCGGTAGCGACGACGGACGCCGTGACGAGCACGTGACACCACGGCCACCCTGTCTATCTTAGGGTTACGCGAGTCGAGGCGGACGTCGTCGCGGTAGCGACGACGGACGCCGTGACGAGCACGTGGCAGCACTGCCACCCTGTCTATCTTAGGGTTACGCGAGTCGAGGCGGACGTCGTCACGGTAGCGACGACGGACGCCGAGACGAGCACGTGACACCACCGCCACCCTGTCTAACTTAGGGTTAAGCGAGTCGAAGCGGACGTCGTCACGGTAGCGACGACGGACGCCGAGACGAGCACGTGACACCACCGCCACCCTGTCTAACTTAGGGTTACGCGAGTTGAGGCAGACGTCGAGACGAGCACGTGACACCACTGCCACCCTGTCTAACTTAGGGTGACGCGAGTCGAGGCGGACGTCTTCGCGGTAGCGACGACGGATGCCGAGACGAGCACGTGACACCACTGCCACCCAGTCTAACTTAGGGCTACGCGAGTCGAGGCGGACGTCGTCGCGGTAGCGACGACGGACGCTGAGACGAGCATGTGACACCACTGCCACGCTGTCTTAGGGTTACGCGAGTCGAGGCGGTCGTCGTCGCGGTAGCGACGACGGACGCCGAGACGAGCACGTGACACCACTGCCACCCTGTCTAACTTAGGGCTACGCGAGTCGAGGCGGACGTCGTCGCGGTAGCGACGACGGACGCCGTGACAAGCACGTGACACCACGGCCACCCTGTCTATCTTAGGGTTACGCGAGTTGAGGCGGACGTCGTCGCGGTAGCGACGACGGACGCCGTGACGAGCACGTGGCAGCACTGCCACGCTGTCTAACTTAGGGTTACGCGAGTCGAGGCGGACGTCGTCGCGGTAGCGACGACGGACGCCGAGACGAGCACGTGAGACCACCGCCACCCTGTCTAACTTAGGGTTACGCGTGTCGAGGCGGACGTCGTCGCGGTAGCGACGACAGACGCCGAGACGAGCACGTGACACCACCGCCACCCTGTCTAACTTAGGGTTAAGCGAGTCGAAGCGGAAGTCGTCGCGGTAGCGACGACGGATGCCGAGACGAGCACGTGACACCACCGCCACCCTGTCTAACTTAGGGTTATGCGAGTCGAGGCGGACGTCGAGACGAGCACGTGACACCACTGCCACCCTGTCTAACTTAGGGTGACGCGAGTCGAGGCGGACGTCTTCGCGGTAGCGACGACGGATGCCGAGACGAGCACGTGACACCACTGCCACCCAGTCTAACTTAGGGCTACGCGAGTCGAGGCGGACGTCGTCGCGGTAGCGACGACGGACGCCGTGACGAGCACGTGACACCAGGGCCACCCTGTCTATCTTAGGGTTACGCGAGTCGAGGCGGACGTCGTCGCGGTAGCGACGACGGACGCCGTGACGAGCACGTGGCAGCACTGCCACCCTGTCTATCTTAGGGTTACGCGAGTCGAGGCGGACGTCGTCACGGTAGCGACGACGGACGCCGAGACGAGCAGTGACACCACCGCCACCCTGTCTAACTTAGGGTTAAGCGAGTCGAAGCGGACGTCGTCACGGTAGCGACGACGGACGCCGAGACGAGCACGTGACACCACCGCCACCCTGTCTAACTTAGGGTTACGCGAGTTGAGGCAGACGTCGAGACGAGCACGTGACACCACTGCCACCCTGTCTAACTTAGGGTGACGCGAGTCGAGGCGGACGTCTTCGCGGTAGCGACGACGGATGCCGAGACGAGCACGTGACACCACTGCCACCCAGTCTAACTTAGGGCTACGCGAGTCGAGGCGGACGTCGTCGCGGTAGCGACGACGGACGCTGAGACGAGCATGTGACACCACTGCCACGCTGTCTTAGGGTTACGCGAGTCGAGGCGGTCGTCGTCGCGGTAGCGACGACGGACGCCGAGACGAGCACGTGACACCACTGCCACCCTGTCTAACTTAGGGCTACGCGAGTCGAGGCGGACGTCGTCGCGGTAGCGACGACGGACGCCGTGACAAGCACGTGACACCACGGCCACCCTGTCTATCTTAGGGTTACGCGAGTTGAGGCGGACGTCGTCGCGGTAGCGACGACGGACGCCGTGACGAGCACGTGGCAGCACTGCCACCCTGTCTATCTTAGGGTTACGCGAGTCGAGGCGGACGTCGTCGCGGTAGCGACGACGGACGCCGAGACGAGCACGTGACACCACCGCCACCCTGTCTAACTTAGGGTTACGCGAGTCGAGGCGGACGTCGTCGCGGTAGCGACGACGGACGCCGAGACGAGCACGTGATACCACTGCCACCCTGTCTAACTTAGGGCTACGCGAGTCGAGGCGGACGTCGTCGCGGTAGCGACGACGGACGCCGTGACGAGCACGTGACACCACGGCCACCCTGTCTATCTTAGGGTTACGCGAGTCGAGGCGGACGTCGTCGCGGTAGCGACGACGGACGCCGTGACGAGCACGTGGCACCACTGCCACCCTGTCTATCTTAGGGTTACGCGAGTCGAGGCGGACGTCGTCATGGTAGCGACGACGGACGCCGAGACGAGCATGTGACACCACCGCCACCCTGTCTAACTTAGGGTTACGCGAGTCGAGGCGGACGTCGTCGCGGTAGCGACGACAGACGCCGAGACGAGCACGTGACACCACCGCCACCCTGTCTAACTTAGGGTTAAGCGAGTCGAAGCGGAAGTCGTCGCGGTAGCGACGACGGATGCCGAGACGAGCACGTGACACCACCGCCACCCTGTCTAACTTAGGGTTATGCGAGTCGAGGCGGACGTCGAGACGAGCACGTGACACCACTGCCACCCTGTCTAACTTAGGGAGACGCGAGTCGAGGCGGACGTCTTCGCGGTAGCGACGACGGATGCCGAGACGAGCACGTGACACCACTGCCACCCAGTCTAACTTAGGGCTACGCGAGTCGAGGCGGACGTCGTCGCGGTAGCGACGACGGACGCCGTGACGAGCACGTGACACCAGGGCCACCCTGTCTATCTTAGGGTTACGCGAGTCGAGGCGGACGTCGTCGCGGTAGCGACGACGGACGCCGTGACGAGCACGTGGCAGCACTGCCACCCTGTCTATCTTAGGGTTACGCGAGTCGAGGCGGACGTCGTCACGGTAGCGACGACGGACGCCGAGACGAGCACGTGACACCACCGCCACCCTGTCTAACTTAGGGTTAAGCGAGTCGAAGCGGACGTCGTCACGGTAGCGACGACGGACGCCGAGACGAGCACGTGACACCACCGCCACCCTGTCTAACTTAGGGTTACGCGAGTTGAGGCAGACGTCGAGACGAGCACGTGACACCACTGCCACCCTGTCTAACTTAGGGTGACGCGAGTCGAGGCGGACGTCTTCGCGGTAGCGACGACGGATGCCGAGACGAGCACGTGACACCACTGCCACCCAGTCTAACTTAGGGCTACGCGAGTCGAGGCGGACGTCGTCGCGGTAGCGACGACGGACGCTGAGACGAGCATGTGACACCACTGCCACGCTGTCTTAGGGTTACGCGAGTCGAGGCGGTCGTCGTCGCGGTAGCGACGACGGACGCCGAGACGAGCACGTGACACCACTGCCACCCTGTCTAACTTAGGGCTACGCGAGTCGAGGCGGACGTCGTCGCGGTAGCGACGACGGACGCCGTGACAAGCACGTGACACCACGGCCACCCTGTCTATCTTAGGGTTACGCGAGTTGAGGCGGACGTCGTCGCGGTAGCGACGACGGACGCCGTGACGAGCACGTGGCAGCACTGCCACCCTGTCTATCTTAGGGTTACGCGAGTCGAGGCGGACGTCGTCGCGGTAGCGACGACGGACGCCGAGACGAGCACGTGACACCACCGCCACCCTGTCTAACTTAGGGTTACGCGAGTCGAGGCGGACGTCGTCGCGGTAGCGACGACGGACGCCGAGACGAGCACGTGACACCACCGCCACCCTGTCTAACTTAGGGTTAAGCGAGTCCAAGTGGACGCCGAGACGAGCACGTGACACCACCGCCACCCTGTCTAACTTAGGGTTACGCGAGTCGAGGCGGACGTCATCGCGGTAGCGACGACGGACGCCGAGACGAGCACGTGACACCACCGCCACCCTGTCTAACTTAGGGTTACGCGAGTTGAGGCGGACGTCGAGACGAGCACGTGACACCACTGCCACCCTGTCTAACTTAGGGTGACGCGAGTCGAGGCGGACGTCTTCGCGGTAGCGACGACGGATGCCGAGACGAGCACGTGACACCACTGCCACCCAGTCTAACTTAGGGCTACGCGAGTCGAGGCGGACGTCGTCGCGGTAGCGACGACGGACGCTTAGACGAGCATGTGACACCACTGCCACGCTGTCTTAGGGTTACGCGAGTCGAGGCGGTCGTCGTCGCGGTAGTGACGACGGACGCCGAGACGAGCACGTGACACCACTGCCACCCTGTCTAACTTAGGGCTACGCGAGTCGAGGCGGACGTCTTCGCGGTAGAGACGACGGACGCCGAGACGAGCACGTGACACCACTGCCACCCTGTCTAACTTAGGGCTACGCGAGTCGAAGCGGACGTCGTCGCGGTAGCGACGACGGACGCCGTGACGAGCACGTGGCACCACTGCCACCCTGTCTATCTTAGGGTTACGCGAGTAGAGGCGGACGTCGTCACGGTAGCGACGACGCACGCCGAGACGAGCATGTGACGCCACCGCCACCCTGTCTAACTTACGGTTACGCGAGTCGAGGCGGACGTCGTCGCGGTAGCGACGACGGACGCCGAGACGAGCACGTGACACCACCGCCACCCTCTCTAACTTAGGGTTAAGCGAGTCGAAGAGGACGTCGTCGCGGTAGCGACGACGGACGCCGAGACAAGCACGTGACACCACCGCCACCCTGTCTAACTTAGGGTTACGCGAGTCGAGGCGGACGTCGAGACGAGCACGTGACACCACTGCCACCCTGTCTAACTTAGGGTGACAGTAGTCGAGGCGGACGTCTTCGCGGTAGCGACGACGGATGCCGAGACGAGCACGTGACACCACTGCCACCTAGTCTAACTTAGGGCTACGCGAGTCGAGGCGGACGTCGTCGCGGTAGCGACGACGGACGCTGAGACGAGCATGTGACACCACTGCCACGCTGTCTTAGGATTACGCGAGTCAAGGCGGTCGTCGTCGCGGTAGCGACAACGGACGCCGAGACGAGCACGTGACACCACTGCCACCCTGTCTAACTTAGGGCTACGCGAGTCGAGGCGGACGTCGTCGCGGTAGCGATGACGGACGCCGTGACGAGCACGTGACACCACGGCCACCCTGTCTATCTTAGGGTT
Source organism: Elymus sibiricus (assembly GCA_039707655.1). Classification (NCBI taxonomy): domain Eukaryota; kingdom Viridiplantae; phylum Streptophyta; class Magnoliopsida; order Poales; family Poaceae; genus Elymus; species Elymus sibiricus. The sequence goes on along the minus strand of CM077676.1, from coordinate 189,877,709 downwards.
ACGCGAGTCGAGGCGGACGTCGTCGCGTTAGCGACGACGGACGACGTGACGAGCACGTGGCACCACTGCCACCCTGTCTATCTTAGGGTTACGCGAGTCGAGGCGGACGTCGTCACGGTAGCGACGACGGACGCCGAGACGAGCACGTGACACCACCGCCACCCTGTCTAACTTAGGGTTACGCGAGTCGAGGCGGACGTCGTCGCGGTAGCGACGACGGACGCCGAGACGAGCACGTGACACCACCGCCACCCTGTCTAACTTAGGGTTAAGCGAGTCGAAGCGGACGTCGTCGCGGTAGCGACGACGGACGCCGAGACGAGCACGTGACACCACCGCCACGCTGTCTAACTTAGGGTTACGCGAGTCGAGGCGGACGTCGAGACGAGCACGTGACACCACTGCCACCCTGTCTAACTTAGGGTGACGCGAGTCGAGGCGGACGTCTTCGCGGTAGCGACGACGGATGCCGAGACGAGCACGTGACACCACTGCCACCCAGTCTAACTTAGGGCTACGCGAGTCGAGGCGGACGTCGTCGCGGTAGCGACGACGGACGCTGAGACTAGCATGTGACACCACTGCCACGCTGTCCTAGGGTTACGCGAGTCGAGGCGGTCGTCGTCGCGGTAGCGACGACGGACGCTGAGACGAGCACGTGACACCACTGCCACCCTGTCTAACTTAGGGCTACGCGAGTCGAGGCGGACGTCGTCGCGGTAGCGACGACGGACGCCGTGACGAGCACGTGACACCACGGCCACCCTGTCTATCTTAGGGTTACGCGAGTCGAGGCGGACGTCGTCGCGGTAGCGACGACGGACGCGGTGACGAGCACGTGGCACCACTGCCACCCTGTCTATCTTAGGGTTACGCGAGTCGAGGCGGACGTCGTCACGGTAGCGACGACGGACGCCGAGACGAGCACGTGACACCACCGCCACCCTGTCTAACTTAGGGTTACACGAGTCGAGGCGGACGTCGTCGCGGTAGCGACGACGGACGCCGAGACGAGCACGTGACACCGCCGCCACCCTGTCTAACTTAGGGTTACGCGAGTCGAGGCGGACGTCGAGACGAGCACGTGACACCACTGCCACCCAGTCTAACTTAGGGCTACGCGAGTCGAGGCGGACGTCGTCGCGGTAGCGACGACGGACGCTGAGACGAGCATGTGACACCACTGCCACGCTGTCTTAGGGTTACGCGAGTCGAGGCGGTCGTCGTCACGGTAGCGATGACGGACGCCGAGACGAGCACGTGACACCACTGCCACCCTGTCTAACTTAGGGCTACGCGAGTCGAGGCGGACGTCGTCGCGGTAGCGACGACGGACGCCGTGACGAGCACGTGACACCACGGCCACCCTGTCTATCTTAGGGTTACGCGAGTCGAGGCGGACTTCGTCGCGGTAGCGACGACGGACGCCGTGACGAGCACGTGGCACCACTGCCACCCTGTCTATCTTATGGTTACGCGAGTCGAGGCGGACGTCGTCACGGTAGCGACGACGGACGCCGAGACGAGCACGTGACACCACCGCCACCCTGTCTAACTTAGGGTTACGCGAGTCGAGGCGGACGTCGTCGCGGTAGCGACGACGGACGCCGAGACGAGCACGTGACACCACCGCCACCCTGTCTAACTTAGGGTTAAGCGAGTCGAAGCGGACGTCGTCGCGGTAGCGACGACGGACGCCGAGACGAGCACGTGACACCACCGCCACCCTGTCTAACTTAGGGTTACGCGAGTTGAGGCGGACGTCGAGACGAGCACGCGACACCACTGCCACCCTGTCTAACTTAGGGTGACGCGAGTCGAGGCGGACGTCTTCGCGGTAGCGACGACGGATGCCGAGACGAGCACGTGACACCACTGCCACCCAGTCTAACTTAGGGCTACGCGAGTCGAGGCGGACGTCGTCGCGGTAGTGACGACGGACGCTGAGACGAGCATGTGACACCACTGCCACGCTGTCTTAGGGTTACGCGAGTCGAGGCGGTCGTCGTCGCGGTAGTTACGACGGACGCCGAGACGAGCACGTGACACCACTGCCACCCTGTCTAACTTAGGGCCACGCGAGTCGAGGCGGACGTCGTCGCGGTAGCGACGACGGACGCCGAGACGAGCACGTGACACCACTGCCACCCTGTCTAACTTAGGGCTACGCGAGTCGAGGCGGACGTCGTCGCGGTAGCGACGACGGACGCCGAGACGAGCACGTGACACCACCGCCACCCTGTCTAACTTAGGGTTACGCGAGTCGAGGCGGACGTCGTCGCGGTAGCGACGACGGACGCCGAGACGAGCACGTGACACCACCGCCACCCTGTCTAACTTAGGGTTAAGCGAGTCGAAGCGGACGTCGTCGCGGTAGCGACGACGGACACCGAGACGAGCACGTGACACCACCGCCACCCTGTCTAACTTAGGGTTACGCGAGTCGAGGCGGACGTCGAGACGAGCACGTGACACCACTGCCACCCTGTCTAACTTAGGGTGACGCGAGTCGAGGCGGACGTCTTCGCGGTAGCGACGATGGATGCCGAGACGAGCACGTGACACCACTGCCACCCAGTCTAACTTAGGGCTACGCGAGTCGAGGCGGACGTCGTCGCGGTAGCGACGACGGACGCTGAGACGAGCATGTGACACCACTGCCACCCTGTCTATCTTAGGGTTACGCGAGTCGAGGCGGACGTCGTCACGGTAGCGACGACGGACGCCGAGACGAGCACGTGACACCACCGCCACCCTGTCTAACTTAGGGTTACGCGAGTCGAGGCGGACGTCGTCGCGGTAGCGACGACGGACGCCGAGACGAGCACGTGACACCACCGCCACCCTGTCTAACTTAGGGTTAAGTGAGTCGAAGCGGACGTCGTCGCGGTAGCGACGACGGACGCCGAGACGAGCACGTGACACCACCGCCACGCTGTCTAACTTAGGGTTACGCGAGTCGAGGCGGACGTCGAGACGAGCACGTGACACCACTGCCACCCTGTCTAACTTAGGGTGACGCGAGTCGAGGCGGACGTCTTCGCGGTAGCGACGACGGATGCCGAGACGAGCACGTGACACCACTGCCACCCAGTCTAACTTAGGGCTACGCGAGTCGAGGCGGACGTCGTCGCGGTAGCGACGACGGACGCTGAGACTAGCATGTGACACCACTGCCACGCTGTCCTAGGGTTACGCGAGTCGAGGCGGTCGTCGTCGCGGTAGCGACGACGGACGCTGAGACGAGCACGTGACACCACTGCCACCCTGTCTAACTTAGGGCTACGCGAGTCGAGGCGGACGTCGTCGCGGTAGCGACGACGGACGCCGTGACGAGCACGTGACACCACGGCCACCCTGTCTATCTTAGGGTTACGCGAGTCGAGGCGGACGTCGTCGCGGTAGCGACGACGGACACGGTGACGAGCACGTGGCACCACTGCCACCCTGTCTATCTTAGGGTTACGCGAGTCGAGGCGGACGTCGTCACGGTAGCGACGACGGACGCCGAGACGAACACGTGACACCACCGCCACCCTGTCTAACTTAGGGTTACACGAGTCGAGGCGGACGTCGTCGCGGTAGCGACGACGGACGCCGAGACGAGCACGTGACACCACCGCCACCCTGTCTAACTTAGGGTTACGCGAGTCGAGGCGGACGTCGAGACGAGCACGTGACACCACTGCCACCCTGTCTAACTTAGGGTGACGCGAGTCGAGGCGGACGTCTTCGCGGTAGCGACGACGGATGCCGAGACGAGCACGTGACACCACTGCCACCCAGTCTAACTTAGGGCTACGCGAGTCGAGGCGGACGTCGTCGCGGTAGCGACGACGGACGCCGTGACGAGCACGTGACACCACGGCCACCCTGTCTATCTTAGGGTTACGCGAGTCGAGGCGGACGTCGTCGCGGTAGCGACGACGGACGCCGTGACGAACACGTGGCAGCACTGCCACCCTGTCTATCTTAGGGTTACGCGAGTCGAGGCGGACGTCGTCACGGTAGCGACGACGGACGCCGAGACGAGCACGTGACACCACCGCCACCCTGTCTAACTTAGGGTTACGCGAGTCGAGGCGGACGTCGTCGCGGTAGCGACGACGGACGCCGAGACGAGCACGTGACACCACCGCCACCCTGTCTAACTTAGGGTTAAGCGAGTCGAGGCGGACGTCGTCGCGGTAGCGACGACGGACGCCGAGACGAGCACGTGACACCACCGCCACCCTGTCTAACTTAGGGTTACGCGAGTTGAGGCGGACGTCGAGACGAGCACGTGACACCACTGCCACCCTGTCTAACTTAGGGTGACGCGAGTCGAGGCGGACGTCTTCGCGGTAGCGACGACGGATGCCGAGACGAGCACGTGACACCACTGCCACCCAGTCTAACTTAGGGCTACGCGAGTCGAGGCGGACGTCGTCGCGGTAGCGACGACGGACGCTGAGACGAGCATGTGACACCACTGCCACGCTGTCTTAGGGTTACGCGAGTCGAGGCGGTCGTCGTCACGGTAGCGACGACGGACGCCGAGACGAGCACGTGACACCACTGCCACCCTGTCTAACTTAGGGCTACGCGAGTCGAGGCGGACGTCGTCGCGGTAGCGACGACGGACGCCGTGACGAGCACGTGACACCACGGCCACCCTGTCTATCTTTGGGTTACGCGAGTCGAGGCGGACGTCGTCGCGGTAGCGACGACGGACGCCGTGACGAGCACGTGGCAGCACTGCCACCCTGTCTATCTTAGGGTTACGCGAGTCGAGGCGGACGTCGTCACGGTAGCGACGACGGACGGCGAGACGAGCACGTGACACCACCGCCACCCTGTCTAACTTAGGGTTACGCGAGTCGAGGCGGACGTCGTCGCGGTAGCGACGACGGACGCCGAGACGAGCACGTGACACCACCGCCACCCTGTCTAACTTAGGGTTAAGCGAGTCGACGCGGACGTCGTCGTGGTAGCGACGACGGACGCCGAGACGAGCACGTGACACCACCGCCACCCTGTCTAACTTAGGGTTACGCGAGTTGAGGCGGACGTCGAGACGAGCACGTGACACCACTGCCACCCTGTCTAACTTAGGGTGACGCGAGTCGAGGCGGACGTCTTCGCGGTAGCGACGACGGATGCCGAGACGAGCACGTGACACCACTGCCACCCAGTCTAACTTAGGGCTACGCGAGTCGAGGCGGACGTCGTCGCGGTAGCGACGACGGACGCTTAGACGAGCATGTGACACCACTGCCACGCTGTCTTAGGGTTACGCGAGTCGAGGCGGTCGTCGTCGCGGTAGTGACGACGGACGCCGAGACGAGCACGTGACACCACTGCCACCCTGTCTAACTTAGGGCTACGCGAGTCGAGGCGGACGTCTTCGCGGTAGAGACGACGGACGCCGAGACGAGCACATGACACCACTGCCACCCTGTCTAACTTAGGGCTACGCGAGTCGAGGCGGACGTCGTCGCGGTAGCGACGACGGACGCCGTGACGAGCACGTGGCAACACTGCCACCCTGTCTATCTGAGGGTTACGCGAGTTGAGGCGGACGTCGTCACGGTAGCGACGACGCACGCCGAGACGAGCATGTGACACCACCGCCACCCTGTCTAACTTAGGGTTACGCGAGTCGAGGCGGACGTCGTCGCGGTAGCGACGAAGGACGCCGAGACGAGCACGTGACACCACCGCCACCCTGTCTAACTTAGGGTTAAGCGAGTCGAAGCGGACGTCGTCGCGGTAGCGACGACGGACGCCGAGAAAAGCACGTGACACCACCGCCACCCTGTCTAACTTAGGGTTACGCGAGTCGAGGCGGACGTCGAGACGAGCACGTGACACCACTGCCACCCTGTCTAACTTAGGGTGACACTAGTCGAGGCGGACGTCTTCGCGGTAGCGACGACGGATGCCGAGACGAGCACGTGACACCACTGCCACCCAGTCTAACTTAGGGCTACGCGAGTCGAGGCGGACGTCGTCGCGGTAGCGACGACGGACGCTGAGACGAGCATGTGACACCACTGCCACGCTGTCTTAGGATTACGCGAGTCAAGGCGGTCGTCGTCGCGGTAGCGACGACGGACGCCGAGACGAGCACGTGACACCACTGCCACCCTGTCTAACTTAGGGCTACGCGAGTCGAGGCGGACGTCGTCGCGGTAGCGATGACGGACGCCGTGACGAGCACGTGACACCACGGCCACCCTGTCTATCTTAGGGTTACGCGAGTCGAGGCGGACGTCGTCGCGTTAGCGACGACGGACGACGTGACGAGCACGTGGCACCACTGCCACCCTGTCTATCTTAGGGTTACGCGAGTCGAGGCGGACGTCGTCACGGTAGCGACGACGGACGCCGAGACGAGCACGTGACACCACCGCCACCCGGTCTAACTTAGGGTTACGCGAGTCGAGGCGGACGTCGTCGCGGTAGCGACGACGGACGCCGAGACGAGCACGTGACACCACCACCACCCTGTCTAACTTAGGTTTAAGCGAGTCGAAGCGGACGTCGTCGCGGTAGCGACGACGGACACCGAGACGAGCACGTGACACCACCGCCACCCTGTCTAACTTAGGGTTACGCGAGTCGAGGCGGACGTCGAGACGAGCACGTGACACCACTGCCACCCTTTCTAACTTAGGGTGACGCGAGTCGAGGCGGACGTCTTCGCGGTAGCGACGACGGATGCCGAGACGAGCACGTGACACCACTGCCACCCAGTCTAACTTAGGGCTACGCGAGTCGAGGCGGACGTCGTCGCGGTAGCGACGACGGACGCTGAGACTAGCATGTGACACCACTGCCACGCTGTCTTAGGGTTAAGCGAGTCGAGGCGGTCGTCGTCGCGGTAGCGACGACGGACGCCGAGACGAGCACGTGACACCACTGCCACCCTGTCTAACTTAGGGCTACGTGAGTCGAGGCGGACGTCGTCGCGGTAGCGACGACGGACGCCGTGACGAGCACGTGACACCACGGCCACCCTGTCTATCTTAGGGTTACGCGAGTCGAGGCGGACGTCGTCGCGGTAGCGACGACGGACGCGGTGACGAGCACGTGGCACCACTGCCACCCTGTCTATCTTAGGGTTACGCGAGTCGAGGCGGACGTCGTCACGGTAGCGACGACGGACGCCGAGACGAGCACGTGACACCACCGCCACCCTGTCTAACTTAGGGTTACGCGAGTCGAGGCGGACGTCGTCGCGGTAGCGACGACGGACGCCGAGACGAGCACGTGACACCACCGCCACCCTGTCTAACTTAGGGTTAAGCGAGTCGAAGCGGACGTCGTCGCGGTAGCGACGACGGACGCCGAGACGAGCACGTGACACCAGCGCCACCCTGTCTAACTTAGGGTTACGCGAGTCGAGGCGGACGTCGAGACGAGCACGTGACACCACTGCCACCCTGTCTAACTTAGGGTGACGCGAGTCGAGGCGGACGTCTTCGCGGTAGCGACGACGGATGCCGAGACGAGCACGTGACACCACTGCCACCCAGTCTAACTTAGGGCTACGCGAGTCGAGGCGGACGTCGTCGCGGTAGCGACGACGGACGCTGAGACGAGCATGTGACACCACTGCCACCCTGTCTTAGGGTTACGCGAGTCGAGGCGGTCGTCGTCGCGGTAGCGACGACGGACGCCGAGACGAGCACGTGACACCACTGCCACCCTGTCTAACTTAGGGCTACGCGAGTCGAGGCGGACGTCGTCGCGGTAGCGACGACGGACGCCGTGACGAGCACGTGACACCACGGCCACCCTGTCTATCTTAGGGTTACGCGAGTCGAGGCGGACTTCGTCGCGGTAGCGACGACGGACGCCGTGACGAGCACGTGGCACCACTGCCACCCTGTCTATCTTATGGTTACGCGAGTCGAGGCGGACGTCGTCACGGTAGCGACGACGGACGCCGAGACGAGCACGTGACACCACCGCCACCCTGTCTAACTTAGGGTTACGCGAGTCGAGGCGGACGTCGTCGCGGTAGCGACGACGGACGCCGAGACGAGCACGTGACACCACCGCCACCCTGTCTAACTTAGGGTTAAGCGAGTCGAAGCGGACGTCGTCGCGGTAGCGACGACGGACGCCGAGACGAGCACGTGACACCACCGCCACCCTGTCTAACTTAGGGTTACGCGAGTTGAGGCGGACGTCGAGACGAGCACGCGACACCACTGCCACCCTGTCTAACTTAGGGTGACGCGAGTCGAGGCGGACGTCTTCGCGGTAGCGACGACGGATGCCGAGACGAGCACGTGACACCACTGCCACCCAGTCTAACTTAGGGCTACGCGAGTCGAGGCGGACGTCGTCGCGGTAGTGACGACGGACGCTGAGACGAGCATGTGACACCACTGCCACGCTGTCTTAGGGTTACGCGAGTCGAGGCGGTCGTCGTCGCGGTAGTTACGACGGACGCCGAGACGAGCACGTGACACCACTGCCACCCTGTCTAACTTAGGGCCACGCGAGTCGAGGCGGACATCGTCGCGGTAGCGACGACGGACGCCGAGACGAGCACGTGACACCACTGCCACCCTGTCTAACTTAGGGCTACGCGAGTCGAGGCGGACGTCGTCGCGGTAGCGACGACGGACGCCGAGACGAGCACGTGACACCACCGCCACCCTGTCTAACTTAGGGTTACGCGAGTCGAGGCGGACGTCGTCGCGGTAGCGACGACGGACGCCGAGACGAGCACGTGACACCACCGCCACCCTGTCTAACTTAGGGTTAAGCGAGTCGAAGCGGACGTCGTCGCGGTAGCGACGACGGACACCGAGACGAGCACGTGACACCACCGCCACCCTGTCTAACTTAGGGTTACGCGAGTCGAGGCGGACGTCGAGACGAGCACGTGACACCACTGCCACCCTGTCTAACTTAGGGTGACGCGAGTCGAGGCGGACGTCTTCGCGGTAGCGACGACGGATGCCGAGACGAGCACGTGACACCACTGCCACCCAGTCTAACTTAGGGCTACGCGAGTCGAGGCGGACGTCGTCGCGGTAGCGACGACGGACGCTGAGACGAGCATGTGACACCACTGCCACGCTGTCTTAGGATTACGCGAGTCAAGGCGGTCGTCGTCGCGGTAGCGACGACGGACGCCGAGACGAGCACGTGACACCACTGCCACCCTCTCTAACTTAGGGCTACGCGAGTCGAGGCGGACGTCGTCGCGGTAGCGATGACGGACGCCGTGACGAGCACGTGACACCACGGCCACCCTGTCTATCTTAGGGTTACGCGAGTCGAGGCGGACGTCGTCGCGTTAGCGACGACGGACGACGTGACGAGCACGTGGCACCACTGCCACCCTGTCTATCTTAGGGTTACGCGAGTCGAGGCGGACGTCGTCACGGTAGCGACGACGGACGCCGAGACGAGCACGTGACACCACCGCCACCCTGTCTAACTTAGGGTTACGCGAGTCGAGGCGGACGTCGTCGCGGTAGCGACGACGGACGCCGAGACGAGCACGTGACACCACCGCCACCCTGTCTAACTTAGGGTTAAGCGAGTCGAAGCGGACGTCGTCGCGGTAGCGACGACGGACACCGAGACGAGCACGTGACACCACCGCCACCCTGTCTAACTTAGGGTTACGCGAGTCGAGGCGGACGTCGAGACGAGCACGTGACACCACTGCCACCCTGTCTAACTTAGGGTGACGCGAGTCGAGGCGGACGTCTTCGCGGTAGCGACGACGGATGCCGAGACGAGCACGTGACACCACTGCCACCCAGTCTAACTTAGGGCTACGCGAGTCGAGGCGGACGTCGTCGCGGTAGCGACGACGGACGCTGAGACTAGCATGTGACACCACTGCCACGCTGTCTTAGGGTTACGCGAGTCGAGGCGGTCGTCGTCGCGGTAGCGACGACGGACGCCGAGACGAGCACGTGACACCACTGCCACCCTGTCTAACTTAGGGCTACGCGAGTCGAGGCGGACGTCGTCGCGGTAGCGACGACGGACGCCGTGACGAGCACGTGACACCACGGCCACCCTGTCTATCTTAGGGTTACGCGAGTCGAGGCGGACGTCGTCGCGGTAGCGACGACGGACGCGGTGACGAGCACGTGGCACCACTGCCACCCTGTCTATCTTAGGGTTACGCGAGTCGAGGCGGACGTCGTCACGGTAGCGACGACGGACGCCGAGACGAGCACGTGACACCACCGCCACCCTGTCTAACTTAGGGTTACGCGAGTCGAGGCGGACGTCGTCGCGGTAGCGACGACGGACGCCGAGACGAGCACGTGACACCACCGCCACCCTGTCTAACTTAGGGTTACGCGAGTCGAGGCGGACGTCGAGACGAGCACGTGACACCACTGCCACCCTGTCTAACTTAGGGTGACGCGAGTCGAGGCGGACGTCTTCGCGGTAGCGACGACGGATGCCGAGACGAGCACGTGACACCACTGCCACCCAGTCTAACTTAGGGCTACGCGAGTCGAGGCGGACGTCGTCGCGGTAGCGACGACGGACGCTGAGACGAGCATGTGACACCACTGCCACCCTGTCTTAGGGTTACGCGAGTCGAGGCGGTCGTCGTCGCGGTAGCGACGACGGACGCCGAGACGAGCACGTGACACCACTGCCACCCTGTCTAACTTAGGGCTACGCGAGTCGAGGCGGACGTCGTCGCGGTAGCGACGACGGACGCCGTGACGAGCACGTGACACCACGGCCACCCTGTCTATCTTAGGGTTACGCGAGTCGACGCGGACTTCGTCGCGGTAGCGACGACGGACGCCGTGACGAGCACGTGGCACCACTGCCACCCTGTCTATCTTATGGTTACGCGAGTCGAGGCGGACGTCGTCACGGTAGCGACGACGGACGCCGAGACGAGCACGTGACACCACCGCCACCCTGTCTAACTTAGGGTTACGCGAGTCGAGGCGGACGTCGTCGCGGTAGCGACGACGGACGCCGAGACGAGCACGTGACACCACCGCCACCCTGTCTAACTTAGGGTTAAGCGAGTCGAAGCGGACGTCGTCGCGGTAGTGACGACGGACGCCGAGACGAGCACGTGACACCACCGCCACCCTGTCTAACTTAGGGTTACGCGAGTTGAGGCGGACGTCGAGACGAGCACGCGACACCACTGCCACCCTGTCTAACTTAGGGTGACGCGAGTCGAGGCGGACGTCTTCGCGGTAGCGACGACGGATGCCGAGACGAGCACGTGACACCACTGCCACCCAGTCTAACTTAGGGCTACGCGAGTCGAGGCGGACGTCGTCGCGGTAGCGACGACGGACGCTGAGACGAGCATGTGACACCACTGCCACGCTGTCTTAGGGTTACGCGAGTCGAGGCGGTCGTCGTCGCGGTAGTTACGACGGACGCCGAGACGAGCACGCGACACCACTGCCACCCTGTCTAACTTAGGGCTACGCGAGTCGAGGCGGACGTCGTCGCGGTAGCGACGACGGACGCCGAGACGAGCACGTGACACCACTGCCACCCTGTCTATTTTAGGGCTACGCGAGTCGAGGCGGACGTCGTCGCGGTAGCGACGACGGACGCCGAGACGAGCACGTGACACCACCGCCACCCTGTCTAACTTAGGGTACGCGAGTCGAGGCGGACGTCGTCGCGGTAGCGACGACGGACGCCGAGACGAGCACGTGACACCACCGCCACCCTGTCTAACTTAGGGTTAAGCGAGTCGAAGCGGACGTCGTCGCGGTAGCGACGACGGACACCGAGACGAGCACGTGACACCACCGCCACCCTGTCTAACTTAGGGTTACGCGAGTCGAGGCGGACGTCGAGACGAGCACGTGACACCACTGCCACCCTGTCTAACTTAGGGTGACGCGAGTCGAGGCGGACGTCTTCGCGGTAGCGACGACGGATGCCGAGACAAGCACGTGACACCACTGCCACCCAGTCTAACTTAGGGCTACGCGAGTCGAGGCGGACGTCGTCGCGGTAGCGACGACGGACGCTGAGACGAGCATGTGACACCACTGCCACCCTGTCTTAGGGTTACGCGAGTCGAGGCGGTCGTCGTCGCGGTAGCGACGACGGACGCCGAGACGAGCACGTGACACCACTGCCACCCTGTCTAACTTAGGGCTACGCGAGTCGAGGCGGACGTCGTCGCGGTAGCGACGACGGACGCCGTGACGAGCACGTGACACCACGGCCACCCTGTCTATCTTAGGGTTACGCGAGTCGAGGCGGACTTCGTCGCGGTAGCTACGACGGACGTCGTGACGAGCACGTGGCACCACTGCCACCCTGTCTATCTTATGGTTACGCGAGTCGAGGCGGACGTCGTCACGGTAGCGACGACGGACGCCGAGACGAGCACGTGACACCACCGCCACCCTGTCTAACTTAGGGTTACGCGAGTCGAGGCGGACGTCGTCGCGGTAGCGACGACGGACGCCGAGACGAGCACGTGACACCACCGCCACCCTGTCTAACTTAGGGTTAAGCGAGTCGAAGCGGACGTCGTCGCGGTAGCGACGACGGACGCCGAGACGAGCACGTGACACCACCGCCACCCTGTCTAACTTAGGGTTACGCGAGTTGAGGCGGACGTCGAGACGAGCACGCGACACCACTGCCACCCTGTCTAACTTAGGGTGACGCGAGTCGAGGCGGACGTCTTCGCGGTAGCGACGACGGATGCCGAGACGAGCACGTGACACCACTGCCACCCAGTCTAACTTAGGGCTACGCGAGTCGAGGCGGACGTCGTCGCGGTAGCGACGACGGACGCTGAGACGAGCATGTGACACCACTGCCACGCTGTCTTAGGGTTACGCGAGTCGAGGCGGTCGTCGTCGCGGTAGTTACGACGGACGCCGAGACGAGCACGTGACACCACTGCCACCCTGTCTAACTTAGGGCTACGCGAGTCGAGGCGGACGTCGTCGCGGTAGCGACGACGGACGCCGAGACGAGCACGTGACACCACTGCCACCCTGTCTAACTTAGGGCTACGCGAGTCGAGGCGGACGTTGTCGCGGTAGCGACGACGGACGCCGTGACGAGCACGTGACACCACGGCCACCCTGTCTATCTTAGGGTTACGCGAGTCGAGGCGGACGTCGTCGCGGTAGCGACGACGGACGCCGTGAGGAGCACGTGGCACCACTGCCACCCTGTCTATCTTAGGGTTACGCGAGTCGAGGCGGACGTCGTCACGGTAGCGACGACGGACGCCGAGACGAGCATGTGACACCACCGCCACCCTGTCTAACTTAGGGTTACGCGAGTCGAGGCGGACGTCGTCGCGGTAGCGACGACGGACGCCGAGACGAGCACGTGACACCACCGCCACCCTGTCTAACTTAGGGTTAAGCGAGTCGAAGCGGACGTCGTCGCGGTAGCGACGACGGACGCCGAGACGAGCACGTGACACCACCGCCACCCTGTCTAACTTAGGGTTACGCGAGTCGATGCGGACGTCGAGACGAGCACGTGACAACACTGCCACCCTGTCTAACTTAGGGTGACACTAGTCGAGGCGGACGTCTTCGCGGTAGCGACGACGGATGCCGAGACGAGCACGTGACACCACTGCCACCCAGTCTAACTTAGGGCTACGCGAGTCGAGGCGGACGTCGTCGCGGTAGCGACGACGGACGCTGAGACGAGCATGTGACACCACTGCCACGCTGTCTTAGGGTTACGCGAGTCGAGGCGGTCGTCGTCGCGGTAGCGACGACGGACGCCGAGACGAGCACGTGACACCACTGCCACCCTGTCTAACTTAGGGCTACGCGAGTCGAGGCGGACGTCGTCGCGGTAGCGATGACGGACGCCGTGACGAGCACGTGACACCACGGCCACCTTGTCTATCTTAGGGTTACGCGAGTTGAGGCGGACGTCGTCGCGTTAGCGACGACGGACGACGTGACGAGCACGTGGCACCACTGCCACCCTGTCTATCTTAGGGTTACGCGAGTCAAGGCGGACGTCATCACGGTAGCGACGACGGACGCCGAGACGAGCACGTGACACCACCGCCACCCTGTCTAACTTAGGGTTACGCGAGTCGAGGCGGACGTCGTCGCGGTAGCGACGACGGACGCCGAGACGAGCACGTGACACCACCGCCACCCTGTCTAACTTAGGGTTAAGCGAGTCGAAGCGGACGTCGTCGCGGTAGCGACGACGGACGCCGAGACGAGCACGTGACACCACCGCCACCCTGTCTAACTTAGGGTTACGCGAGTTGAGGCGGACGTCGAGACGAGCACGTGACACCACTGCCACCCTGTCTAACTTAGGGTGACGCGAGTCGAGGCGGACGTCTTCGCGGTAGCGACGACGGATGCCGAGACGAGCACGTGACACCACTGCGCCCCAGTCTAACTTAGGGCTACGCGAGTCGAGGCGGACGTCGTCGCGGTAGCGACGACGGACGCTGAGACGAGCATGTGACACCACTGCCACGCTGTCTTAGGGTTACGCGATTCGAGGCGGTCGTCGTCGCGGTAGTTACGACGGACGCCGAGACGAGCACGTGACACCACTGCCACCCTGTCTAACTTAGGGTTACGCGAGTCGCGGCGGACGTCGTCGCGGTAGCGACGACGGACGCCGAGACGAGCACCTGACACCACTGCCACCCTGTCTAACTTAGGGCTACGCGAGTCGAGGCGGACGTCGTCGCGGTAGCGACGATGGACGCCATGACGAGCACGTGACACCACGGCCACCCTGTCTATCTTAGGGTTACGCGAGTCGAGGCGGACGTCGTCGCGGTAGCGACGACGGACGCTGTGACGAGCACGTGGCACCACTGCCACCCTGTCTATCTTAGGGTTACGCGAGTCGAGGCGGACGTCGTCACGGTAGCGACGACGGACGCCGAGACGAGCATGTGACACCACCGCCACCCTGTCTAACTTAGGGTTACGCGAGTCGAGGCGGACGTCGTCGCGGTAGCGACGACGGACGCCGAGACGAGCACGTGACACCACCGCCACCCTGTCTAACTTAGGGTTAAGCGAGTCGAAGCGGACGTCGTCGCGGTAGCGACGACGGACGCCGAGAAGAGCACGTGACACCACCGCCACCCTGTCTAACTTAGGGTTACGCGAGTCGAGGCGGACGTCGAGACGAGCACGTGACACCACTGCCACCCTGTCTAACTTAGGGTGACACTAGTCGAGGCGGACGTCTTCGCGGTAGCGACGACGGATGCCGAGACGAGCACGTGACACCACTGCCACCCAGTCTAACTTAGGGCTTCGCGAGTCGAGGCGGACGTCATCGCGGTAGCGACGACGGACGCTGAGATGAGCATGTGACACCACTGCCACGCTGTCTTAGGGTTACGCGAGTCGAGGCGGTCGTCGTCGCGGTAGCGACGACGGACGCCGAGACGAGCACGTGACACCACTGCCACCCTGTCTAACTTAGGGCTACGCGAGTCGAGGCGGACGTCGTCGCGGTAGCGATGACGGACGCCGTGACGAGCACGTGACACCACGGCCACCTTGTCTATCTTAGGGTTACGCGAGTTGAGGCGGACGTCGTCGCGTTAGCGACGACGGACGACGTGACGAGCACGTGGCACCACTGCCACCCTGTCTATCTTAGGGTTACGCGAGTCGAGGCGGACGTCATCACGGTAGCGACGACGGATGCCGAGACGAGCACGTGACACCACCGCCACCCTGTCTAACTTAGGGTTACGCGAGTCGAGGCGGACGTCGTCACGGTAGCGACGACGGATGCCGAGACGAGCACGTGACACCACCGCCACCCTGTCTAACTTAGGGTTAAGCGAGTCGAAGCGGACGTCGTCGCGGTAGCGACGACGGACGCCGAGACGAGCACGTGACACCACCGCCACCCTGTCTAACTTAGGGTTACGCGAGTTGAGGCGGACGTCGAGACGAGCACGTGACACCACTGCCACCCTGTCTAACTTAGGGTGACGCGAGTCGAGGCGGACGTCTTCGCGGTAGCGACGACGGATGCCGAGACGAGCACGTGACACCACTGCGCCCCAGTCTAACTTAGGGCTACGCGAGTCGAGGCGGACGTCGTCGCGGTAGCGACGACGGACGCTGAGACGAGCATGTGACACCACTGCCACGCTGTCTTAGGGTTACGCGATTCGAGGCGGTCGTCGTCGCGGTAGTTACGACGGACGCCGAGACGAGCACGTGACACCACTGCCACCCTGTCTAACTTAGGGTTACGCGAGTCGCGGCGGACGTCGTCGCGGTAGCGACGACGGACGCCGAGACGAGCACCTGACACCACTGCCACCCTGTCTAACTTAGGGCTACGCGAGTCGAGGCGGACGTCGTCGCGGTAGCGACGACGGACGCCGTGACGAGCACGTGACACCACGGCCACCCTGTCTATCTTAGGGTTACGCGAGTCGAGGCGGACGTCGTCGCGGTAGCGACGACGGACGCTGTGACGAGCACGTGGCACCACTGCCACCCTGTCTATCTTAGGGTTACGCGAGTCGAGGCGGACGTCGTCACGGTAGCGACGACGGACGCCGAGACGAGCATGTGACACCACCGCCACGCTGTCTAACTTAGGGTTACGCGAGTCGAGGCGGACGTCGTCGCGGTAGCGACGACGGACGCCGAGACGAGCACGTGACACCACCGCCACCCTGTCTAACTTAGGGTTAAGCGAGTCAAAGCGGACGTCGTCGCGGTAGCGACGACGGACGCCGAGAAGAGCACGTGACACCACCGCCACCCTGTCTAACTTAGGGTTACGCGAGTCGAGGCGGACGTCGAGACGAGCACGTGACACCACTGCCACCCTGTCTAACTTAGGGTGACACTAGTCGAGGCGGACGTCTTTGCGGTAGTAACGACGGATGCCGAGACGAGCACGTGACACCACTGCCACCCAGTCTAACTTAGGGCTTCGCGAGTCGAGGCGGACGTCATCGCGGTAGCGACGACGGACGCTGAGATGAGCATGTGACACCACTGCCACGCTGTCTTAGGGTTACGCGAGTCGAGGCGGTCGTCGTCGCGGTAGCGACGACGGACGCCGAGACGAGCACGTGAGACCACTGCCACCCTGTCTAACTTAGGGCTACGCGAGTCGAGGCGGACGTCGTCGCGGTAGCGATGACGGACGCCGTGACGAGCACGTGACACCACGGCCACCTTGTCTATCTTAGGGTTACGCGAGTCGAGGCGGACGTCGTCGCGTTAGCGACGACGGACGACGTGACGAGCACGTGGCACCACTGCCACCCTGTCTATCTTAGGGTTACGCGAGTCGAGGCGGACGTCGTCATGGTAGCGACGACGGACGCCGAGACGAGCACGTGACACCACCGCCACCCTGTCTAACTTAGGGTTACGCGAGTCGAGGCGGACGTCGTCGCGGTAGCGACGACGGACGCCGAGACGAGCACGTGACACCACCGCCACCCTGTCTAACTTAGGGTTAAGCGAGTCGAAGCGGACGTCGTCGCGGTAGCGACGACGGACGCCGAGACGAGCACGTCACACCACCGCCACCCTGTCTAACTTAGGGTTACGCGAGTCGAGGCGGACGTCGAGACGAGCACGTGACACCACTGCCACCCTGTCTAACTTAGGGTGACGCGAGTCGAGGCGGACGTCTTCGCGGTAGCGACGACGGATGCCGAGACGAGCACGTGACACCACTGCCACCCAGTCTAACTTAGGGCTACGCGAGTCGAGGCGGACGTCGTCGCGGTAGCGACGACGGACGCTGAGACGAGCATGTGACACCACTGCCACGCTGTCTTAGGGTTACGCGAGTCGAGGCGGTCGTCGTCGCGGTAGCGACGACGGACGCCGAGACGAGCACGTGACACCACCGCCACCCTGTCTAACTTAGGGTTACGCGAGTCGAGGCGGACGTCGAGACGAGCACGTGACACCACTGCCACCCTGTCTAACTTAGGGTGACGCGAGTCGAGGCGGACGTCTTCGCGGTAGCGACGACGGATGCCGAGACGAGCACGTGACACCACTGCCACCCAGTCTAACTTAGGGCTACGCGAGTCGAGGCGGACGTCGTCGCGGTAGCGACGACGGACGCTGAGACGAGCATGTGACACCACTGCCACGCTGTCTTAGGGTTACGCGAGTCGAGGCGGTCGTCGTCGCGGTAGCGACGACGGACGCCGAGACGAGCACGTGACACCACTGCCACCCTGTCTAACTTAGGGCTACGCGAGTCGAGGCGGACGTCGTCGCGGTAGCGACGACGGACGCCGTGACGAGCACGTGACACCACGGCCACCCTGTCTATCTTAGGGTTACGCGAGTCGAGGCGGACGTCATCGCGGTAGCGACGACGGACGCCGTGACGAGCACGTGGCACCACTGCCACCCTGTCTATCTTAGGGTTACGCGAGTCGAGGCGGACGTCGTCACGGTAGCGACGACGGACGCCGAGACGAGCACGTGACACCACCGCCACCCTGTCTAACTTAGGGTTACGCGAGTCGAGGCGGACGTCGTCGCGGTAGGGACGACGGACGCCGAGACGAGCACGTGACACCACCGCCACCCTGTCTAACTTAGGGTTAAGCGAGTCGAAGCGGACGTCGTCGCGGTAGCGACGACGGACGCCGAGACGAGCACGTGACACCACTGCCACCCTGTCTAACTTAGGGTTACGCGAGTCGAGGCGGACGTCGAGACGAGCACGTGACACCATTGCCACCCTGTCTAACTTAGGGTGACACTAGTCGAGGCGGACGTCTTCGCGGTAGCGACGACGGATGCCGAGACGAGCACGTGACACCGC
Source organism: Elymus sibiricus (assembly GCA_039707655.1). Classification (NCBI taxonomy): domain Eukaryota; kingdom Viridiplantae; phylum Streptophyta; class Magnoliopsida; order Poales; family Poaceae; genus Elymus; species Elymus sibiricus. Next base: position 189,858,920 of record CM077676.1, on the reverse strand, counting down.
TGCCACCCAGTCTAACTTAGGGCTACGCGAGTCGAGGCGGACGTCGTCGCGGTAGCGACGACGGACGCTGAGACGAGCATGTGACACCACTGCCACGCTGTCTTAGGGTTACGCGAGTCGAGGCGGTCGTCGTCGCGGTAGCGACGATGGACGCCGAGACGAGCACGTGACACCACTACCACCCTGTCTAACTTAGGGCTACGCGAGTCTAGGCGGACGTCGTCGCGGTAGCGATGACGGACGCCGTGACGAGCACGTGACACCACGGCCCCCCTGTCTATCTTAGGGTTACGCGAGTCGAGGCGGACGTCGTCGCGGTAGCGACGACGGACGACATGACGAGCACGTGGCACCACTGCCACCCTGTCTACCTTAGGGTTACGCGAGTTGAGGCGGACGTCGTCACGGTAGCGACGACGCACGCCGAGACGAGCATGTGACGCCACCGCCACCCTGTCTAACTTACGGTTACGCGAGTCGAGGCGGACGTCGTCGCGGTAGCGACGACGGACGCCGAGACGAGCACGTGACACCACCGCCACCCTGTCTAACTTAGGGTTAAGCGAGTCGAAGAGGACGTCGTCGCGGTAGCGACGACGGACGCCGAGACAAGCACGTGACACCACCGCCACCCTGTCTAACTTAGGGTTACGCGAGTCGAGGCGGACGTCGTCGCGGTAGCGACGACGGACGCCGAGACGAGCACGTGACACCACCGCCACCCTGTCTAACTTAGGGTTAAGCGAGTCGAAGCGGACGTCATCGCGGTAGCGACGACGGACGCCGAGACGAGCACGTGACAACACCGCCACCCTGTCTAACTTAGGGTTACGCGAGTCGAGGCGGACGTCGAGACGAGCACGTGACACCACTGCCACCCTGTCTAAGTTAGGGTGACACTAGTCGAGGCGGACGTCTTCGCGGTAGCGACGACGGATGCCGAGACGAGCACGTGACACCACTGCCACCCAGTCTAACTTAGGGCTACGCGAGTCGAGGCGGACGTCGTCGCGGTAGCGACGATGGACGCTGAGACGAGCATGTGACACCACTGCCACGCTGTCTTAGGGTTACGCGAGTCGAGGCGGTCGTCGTCGCGGTAGCGACGACGGAAGCCGAGACGAGCACGTGACACCACTGCCACCCTGTCTAACTTAGGGCTACGCGAGTCGAGGCGGACGTCGTCGCGGTAGCGACGACGGATGCCATGACGAGCACGTGACACCACGGCCACCCTGTCTATCTTAGGGTTACGCGAGTCGAGGCGGACGTCGTCGCGGTAGAGACGACGGACGCCGTGACGAGCACGTGGCACCACTGCCACCCTGTCTATCTTATTGTTACGCGAGTCGAGGCGGACATCGTCACGGTAGCGACGACGGATGCCTAGACGAGCATGTGACACCACCGCCACCCTGTCTATCTTAGCATTACGCAAGTCGAGGCAGACGTCGTCGCGGTAGCGACGACGGACGCCGAGACGAGCACGTGACACCACCGCCAACCTGCCTAACTTAGGGTTAAGCGAGTCGAGGCGGACGTCGTCGCGGTAGCGACGACGGACGCCGAGACGAGCAAGTGACAGCACCGCCACCCTGTCTAACTTAGGGTTACGCGAGTCGAGGCAGACGTCGTCGCGGTAGCGACGACGGACGCCGAGACGAGCACGTGACACCACCGCCACCCTGTCTAACTTAGGGTTACGCGAGTCGAGGCGGACGTCGTCGCGGTAGCGACGACGGACGCCGAGACGAGCACGTGACACCACCGCCACCCTGTCTAACTTAGGGTTAAGCGAGTCGAAGCGGACGTCGTCGCGGTAGCGACGACGGACGCCGAGACGAGCACGTGACACCACCGCCACCCTGTCTAACTTAGGGTTACGCGAGTTGAGGCGGACGTCGAGACGAGCACGTGACACCACTGCCACCCTGTCTAACTTAGGGTGACGCGAGTCGAGGCGGACGTCTTCGCGGTAGCGACGACGGATGCCGAGACGAGCACGTGACACCACTGCGCCCCAGTCTAACTTAGGGCTACGCGAGTCGAGGCGGACGTCGTCGCGGTAGCGACGACGGACGCTGAGACGAGCATGTGACACCACTGCCACGCTGTCTTAGGGTTACGCGATTCGAGGCGGTCGTCGTCGCGGTAGTTACGACGGACGCCGAGACGAGCACGTGACACCACTGCCACCCTGTCTAACTTAGGGTTACGCGAGTCGCGGCGGACGTCGTCGCGGTAGCGACGACGGACGCCGAGACGAGCACCTGACACCACTGCCACCCTGTCTAACTTAGGGCTACGCGAGTCGAGGCGGACGTCGTCGCGGTAGCGACGACGGACGCCGTGACGAGCACGTGACACCACGGCCACCCTGTCTATCTTAGGGTTACGCGAGTCGAGGCGGACGTCGTCGCGGTAGCGACGACGGACGCTGTGACGAGCACGTGGCACCACTGCCACCCTGTCTATCTTAGGGTTACGCGAGTCGAGGCGGACGTCGTCACGGTAGCGACGACGGACGCCGAGACGAGCATGTGACACCACCGCCACCCTGTCTAACTTAGGGTTACGCGAGTCGAGGCGGACGTCGTCGCGGTAGCGACGACGGACGCCGAGACGAGCACGTGACACCACCGCCACCCTGTCTAACTTAGGGTTAAGCGAGTCGAAGCGGACGTCGTCGCGGTAGCGACGACGGACGCCGAGAAGAGCACGTGACACCACCGCCACCCTGTCTAACTTAGGGTTACGCGAGTCGAGGCGGACGTCGAGACGAGCACGTGACACCACTGCCACCCTGTCTAACTTAGGGTGACACTAGTCGAGGCGGACGTCTTCGCGGTAGCGACGACGGATGCCGAGACGAGCACGTGACACCACTGCCACCCAGTCTAACTTAGGGCTTCGCGAGTCGAGGCGGACGTCATCGCGGTAGCGACGACGGACGCTGAGATGAGCATGTGACACCACTGCCACGCTGTCTTAGGGTTACGCGAGTCGAGGCGGTCGTCGTCGCGGTAGCGACGACGGACGCCGAGACGAGCACGTGACACCACTGCCACCCTGTCTAACTTAGGGCTACGCGAGTCGAGGCGGACGTCGTCGCGGTAGCGATGACGGACGCCGTGACGAGCACGTGACACCACGGCCACCTTGTCTATCTTAGGGTTACGCGAGTCGAGGCGGACGTCGTCGCGTTAGCGACGACGGACGACGTGACGAGCACGTGGCACCACTGCCACCCTGTCTATCTTAGGGTTACGCGAGTCGAGGCGGACGTCGTCACGGTAGCGACGACGGACGCCGAGACGAGCACGTGACACCACCGCCACCCTGTCTAACTTAGGGTAACGCGAGTCGAGGCGGACGTCGTCGCGGTAGCGACGACGGACGCCGAGACGAGCACGTGACACCACCGCCACCCTGTCTAACTTAGGGTTAAGCGAGTCGAAGCGGACGTCGTCGCGGTAGCGACGACGGACGCCGAGACGAGCACGTGACACCACCGCCACCCTGTCTAACTTAGGGTTACGCGAGTCGAGGCGGACGTCGAGACGAGCACGTGACACCACTGCCACCCTGTCTAACTTAGGGTGACGCGAGTCGAGGCGGACGTCTTCGCGGTAGCGACGACGGATGCCGAGACGAGCACGTGACACCACTGCCACCCAGTCTAACTTAGGGCTACGCGAGTCGAGGCGGACGTCGTCGCGGTAGCGACGACGGACGCTGAGACGAGCATGTGACACCACTGCCACGCTGTCTTAGGGTTACGCGAGTCGAGGCGGTCGTCGTCGCGGTAGCGACGACGGACGCCGAGACGAGCACGTGACACCACCGCCACCCTGTCTAACTTAGGGTTACGCGAGTCGAGGCGGACGTCGAGACGAGCACGTGACACCACTGCCACCCTGTCTAACTTAGGGTGACGCGAGTCGAGGCGGACGTCTTCGCGGTAGCGACGACGGATACCGAGACGAGCACGTGACACCACTGCCACCCAGTCTAACTTAGGGCTACGCGAGTCGAGGCGGACGTCGTCGCGGTAGCGACGACGGACGCCGAGACGAGCATGTGACACCACTGCCACGCTGTCTTAGGGTTACGCGAGTCGAGGCGGTCGTCGTCGCGGTAGCGACGACGGACGCCGAGACGAGCACGTGACACCACTGCCACCCTGTCTAACTTAGGGCTACGCGAGTCGAGGCGGACGTCGTCGCGGTAGCGACGACGGACGCCGTGACGAGCACGTGACACCACGGCCACCCTGTCTATCTTAGGGTTACGCGAGTCGAGGCGGACGTCATCGCGGTAGCGACGACGGACGCCGTGACGAGCACGTGGCACCACTGCCACCCTGTCTATCTTAGGGTTACGCGAGTCGAGGCGGACGTCGTCACGGTAGCGACGACGGACGCCGAGACGAGCACGTGACACCACCGCCACCCTGTCTAACTTAGGGTTACGCGAGTCGAGGCGGACGTCGTCGCGGTAGGGACGACGGACGCCGAGACGAGCACGTGACACCACCGCCACCCTGTCTAACTTAGGGTTAAGCGAGTCGAAGCGGACGTCGTCGCGGTAGCGACGACGGACGCCGAGACGAGCACGTGACACCACCGCCACCCTGTCTAACTTAGGGTTACGCGAGTCGAGGCGGACGTCGAGACGAGCACGTGACACCATTGCCACCCTGTCTAACTTAGGGTGACACTAGTCGAGGCGGACGTCTTCGCGGTAGCGACGACGGATGCCGAGACGAGCACGTGACACCGCTGCCACCCAGTCTAACTTAGGGCTACGCGAGTCGAGGCGGACGTCGTCGCGGTAGCGACGACGGACGCTGAGACGAGCATGTGACACCACTGCCACGCTGTCTTAGGGTTACGCGAGTCGAGGCGGTCGTCGTCGCGGTAGCGACGACGGACGCCGAGACGAGCACGTGACACCACTACCACCCTGTCTAACTTAGGGCTACGCGAGTCTAGGCGGACGTCGTCGCGGTAGCGAAGACGGACGCCGTGACGAGCACGTGACACCACGGCCACCCTGTCTATCTTAGGGTTACGCGAGTCGAGGCGGACGTCGTCGCGGTAGCGACGACGGACGACGTGACGAGCACGTGGCACCACTGCCACCCTGTCTATCTTAGGGTTACGCGAGTCGAGGCGGACGTCGTCATGGTAGCGACGACGGACGCCGAGACGAGCACGTGACACCACCGCCACCCTGTCTAACTTAGGGTTACGCGAGTCGAGGCGGACGTCGTCGCGGTAGCGACGACGGACGCCGAGACGAGCACGTGACACCACCGCCACCCTGTCTAACTTAGGGTTAAGCGAGTCGAAGCGGACGTCATCGCGGTAGCGACGACGGACGCCGAGACGAGCACGTGACAACACCGCCACCCTGTCTAACTTAGGGTTACGCGAGTCGAGGCGGACGTCGAGACGAGCACGTGACACCACTGCCACCCTGTCTAAGTTAGGGTGACACTAGTCGAGGCGGACGTCTTCGCGGTAGCGACGACGGATGCCGAGACGAGCACGTGACACCACTGCCACCCAGTCTAACTTAGGGCTACGCGAGTCGAGGCGGACGTCGTCGCGGTAGCGACGACGGACGCTGAGACGAGCATGTGACACCACTGCCACGCTGTCTTAGGGTTACGCGAGTCGAGGCGGTCGTCGTCGCGGTAGCGACGACGGAAGCCGAGACGAGCACGTGACACCACTGCCACCCTGTCTAACTTAGGGCTACGCGAGTCGAGGCGGACGTCGTCGCGGTAGCGACGACGGATGCCGTGACGAGCACGTGACACCACGGCCACCCTGTCTATCTTAGGGTTACGCGAGTCGAGGCGGACGTCGTCGCGGTAGAGACGACGGACGCCGTGACGAGCACGTGGCACCACTGCCACCCTGTCTATCTTATTGTTACGCGAGTCGAGGCGGACATCGTCACGGTAGCGACGACGGATGCCTAGACGAGCATGTGACACCACCGCCACCCTGTCTATCTTAGCATTACGCAAGTCGAGGCAGACGTCATCGCGGTAGCGACGACGGACGCCGAGACGAGCACGTGACACCACCGCCAACCTGCCTAACTTAGGGTTAAGCGAGTCGAGGCGGACGTCGTCGCGGTAGCGACGACGGACGCCGAGACGAGCAAGTGACAGCACCGCCACCCTGTCTAACTTAGGGTTACGCGAGTCGAGGCAGACGTCGTCGCGGTAGCGACGACGGACGCCGAGACGAGCACGTGACACCACCGCCACCCTGTCTAATTTTGGGTTAAGCGAGTCGAGGCGGACGTCGTCGCGGTAGCGATGACGGACGACGAGACGAGCACGTGACACCACTGGCACCCTGTCTATCTTAGGGTTACGCGAGTCGAGTCGGACGTCGTCGCGGTAGCAACGACGGACGTCGAGACGAGCACGTGACACCACTGCAACCCTGTCTAACTTAGGGTTACGCGAGTCGAGGCGGACGTCGTCGCGGTAGCGACGACGGACGCCGAGACGAGCACGTGACACCACTTCCACCCTGTCTAACTTAGGGTTACGCGAGTCGAGGCGGACGCCGTCGCGGTAGCGACGGCGGACGCCGAGACGAGCACGTGACACCACTGCCACCCTGTCTAACTTAGGGCTACGCGGGTCGAGGCGGACATCGTCGCGGTAGCGACGACGGACGCCGTGACGAGCACGTGGCACCACTGCCACCCTGTCTATCTTAGGGTTACGCAAGTCGAGGCGGACGTCGTTGCGGTAGCGACGACGGATACCGAGACGAGCACGTGACACCACTGCCACCCTGTCTAACTTACGGTTACGCGAGTCGAGGCGGACGTCGTCGCGGCAGCGACGACGGACGCCGAGACGAGCACGTGACACCACTGCCACCCTGTCTTTGGGTTATGCGAGTCGAGGCGGACGTCGTCGCGGTAGCGACGACAGACGCCAAGACGAGAACGTGACACCAATGCCACCCTGTCTAACTTAGGGTTACGCGAGTCGAGGCGGACGTCGTCGCGGTAGCGACGACAGACGCCGAGACGAGCACGTGACACCACCGCCACCCTGTCTAACTTAGGGTTAAGCGAGTCGAGGCGGACGTCGTCGCGGTAGCGACGACGGACGCCAAGACGAGCACGTGACACCACGGCCACCCTGTCTATCTTAGGGTTACGCGAGTCGAGGCGGACGTCGTCGCGGTAGCGACGACGGACGCCGTGACGAGCACGTGGCACCACTGCCACCCTGTCTAACTTAGGGCTACGCGAGTCGAGGCGGACGTCGTCGCGGTAGCGACGACGGACGCCGTGACGAGCACGTGACACCACGGCCACCCTGTCTATCTTAGGGTTACGCGAGTCGAGGCGGACGTCGTCGCGGTAGCGACGACGGACGCTGTGACGAGCACGTGGCACCACTGCCACCCTGTCTATCTTAGGGTTACGCGAGTCGAGGCGGACGTCGTCGCGGTAGCGACGACGGACGCTGTGACGAGCACGTGGCACCACTGCCACCCTGTCTATCTTAGGGTTACGCGAGTCGAGGCGGACGTCGTCACGGTAGCGACGACGGACGCCGAGACGAGCATGTGACACCACCGCCACCCTGTCTAACTTAGGGTTACGCGAGTCGAGGCGGACGTCGTCGCGGTAGCGACGACGGACGCCGAGACGAGCACGTGACACCACCGCCACCCTGTCTAACTTAGGGTTAAGCGAGTCGAAGCGGACGTCGTCGCGGTAGCGACGACGGACGCCGAGAAGAGCACGTGACACCACCGCCACCCTGTCTAACTTAGGGTTACGCGAGTCGAGGCGGACGTCGAGACGAGCACGTGACACCACTGCCACCCTGTCTAACTTAGGGTGACACTAGTCGAGGCGGACGTCTTCGCGGTAGCGACGACGGATGCCGAGACGAGCACGTGACACCACTGCCACCCAGTCTAACTTAGGGCTTCGCGAGTCGAGGCGGACGTCATCGCGGTAGCGACGACGGACGCTGAGATGAGCATGTGACACCACTGCCACGCTGTCTTAGGGTTACGCGAGTCGAGGCGGTCGTCGTCGCGGTAGCGACGACGGACGCCGAGACGAGCACGTGACACCACTGCCACCCTGTCTAACTTAGGGCTACGCGAGTCGAGGCGGACGTCGTCGCGGTAGCGATGACGGACGCCGTGACGAGCACGTGACACCACGGCCACCTTGTCTATCTTAGGGTTACGCGAGTCGAGGCGGACGTCGTCGCGTTAGCGACGACGGACGACGTGACGAGCACGTGGCACCACTGCCACCCTGTCTATCTTAGGGTTACGCGAGTCGAGGCGGACGTCGTCACGGTAGCGACGACGGACGCCGAGACGAGCACGTGACACCACCGCCACCCTGTCTAACTTAGGGTTACGCGAGTCGAGGCGGACGTCGTCGCGGTAGCGACGACGGACGCCGAGACGAGCACGTGACACCACCGCCACCCTGTCTAACTTAGGGTTAAGCGAGTCGAAGCGGACGTCGTCGCGGTAGCGACGACGGACGCCGAGACGAGCACGTGACACCACCGCCACCCTGTCTAACTTAGGGTTACGCGAGTCGAGGCGGACGTCGAGACGAGCACGTGACACCACTGCCACCCTGTCTAACTTAGGGTGACGCGAGTCGAGGCGGACGTCTTCGCGGTAGCGACGACGGATGCCGAGACGAGCACGTGACACCACTGCCACCCAGTCTAACTTAGGGCTACGCGAGTCGAGGCGGACGTCGTCGCGGTAGCGACGACGGACGCTGAGACGAGCATGTGACACCACTGCCACGCTGTCTTAGGGTTACGCGAGTCGAGGCGGTCGTCGTCGCGGTAGCGACGACGGACGCCGAGACGAGCACGTGACACCACCGCCACCCTGTCTAACTTAGGGTTACGCGAGTCGAGGCGGACGTCGAGACGAGCACGTGACACCACTGCCACCCTGTCTAACTTAGGGTGACGCGAGTCGAGGCGGACGTCTTCGCGGTAGCGACGACGGATGCCGAGACGAGCACGTGACACCACTGCCACCCAGTCTAACTTAGGGCTACGCGAGTCGAGGCGGACGTCGTCGCGGTAGCGACGACGGACGCTGAGACGAGCATGTGACACCACTGCAACGCTGTCTTAGGGTTACGCGAGTCGAGGCGGTCGTCGTCGCGGTAGCGACGACGGACGCCGAGACGAGCACGTGACACCACTGCCACCCTGTCTAACTTAGGGCTACGCGAGTCGAGGCGGACGTCGTCGCGGTAGCGACGACGGACGCCGTGACGAGCACGTGACACCACGGCCACCCTGTCTATCTTAGGGTTACGCGAGTCGAGGCGGACGTCATCGCGGTAGCGACGACGGACGCCGTGACGAGCACGTGGCACCACTGCCACCCTGTCTATCTTAGGGTTACGCGAGTCGAGGCGGACGTCGTCACGGTAGCGACGACGGACGCCGAGACGAGCACGTGACACCACCGCCACCCTGTCTAACTTAGGGTTACGCGAGTCGAGGCGGACGTCGTCGCGGTAGGGACGACGGACGCCGAGACGAGCACGTGACACCACCGCCACCCTGTCTAACTTAGGGTTAAGCGAGTCGAAGCGGACGTCGTCGCGGTAGCGACGACGGACGCCGAGACGAGCACGTGACACCACCGCCACCCTGTCTAACTTAGGGTTACGCGAGTCGAGGCGGACGTCGAGACGAGCACGTGACACCATTGCCACCCTGTCTAACTTAGGGTGACACTAGTCGAGGCGGACGTCTTCGCGGTAGCGACGACGGATGCCGAGACGAGCACGTGACACCGCTGCCACCCAGTCTAACTTAGGGCTACGCGAGTCGAGGCGGACGTCGTCGCGGTAGCGACGACGGACGCTGAGACGAGCATGTGACACCACTGCCACGCTGTCTTAGGGTTACGCGAGTCGAGGCGGTCGTCGTCGCGGTAGCGACGACGGACGCCGTGACGAGCACGTGACACCACTACAACCCTGTCTAACTTAGGGCTACGCGAGTCTAGGCGGACGTCGTCGCGGTAGCGACGACGGACGACGTGACGAGCACGTGGCACCACTGCCACCCTGTCTATCTTAGGGTTACGCGAGTCGAGGCGGACGTCGTCACGGTAGCGACGACGGACGCCGAGACGAGCACGTGACACCACCGCCACCCTGTCTAACTTAGGGTTACGCGAGTCGAGGCGGACGTCGTCGCGGTAGCGACGACGGACGCCGAGACGAGCACGTGACACCACCGCCACCCTGTCTAACTTAGGGTTAAGCGAGTCGAAGCGGACGTCATCGCGGTAGCGACGACGGACGCCGAGACGAGCACGTGACAACACCGCCACCCTGTCTAACTTAGGGTTACGCGAGTCGAGGCGGACGTCGAGACGAGCACGTGACACCACTGCCACCCTGTCTAAGTTAGGGTGACACTAGTCGAGGCGGACGTCTTCGCGGTAGCGACGACGGATGCCGAGACGAGCACGTGACACCACTGCCACCCAGTCTAACTTAGGGCTACGCGAGTCGAGGCGGACGTCGTCGCGGTAGGGACGACGGACGCTGAGACGAGCATGTGACACCACTGCCACGCTGTCTTAGGGTTACGCGAGTCGAGGCGGTCGTCGTCGCGGTAGCGACGACGGAAGCCGAGACGAGCACGTGACACCACTGCCACCCTGTCTAACTTAGGGCTACGCGAGTCGAGGCGGACGTCGTCGCGGTAGCGACGATGGATGCCGTGACGAGCACGTGACACCACGGCCACTCTGTCTATCTTAGGGTTACGCGAGTCGAGGCGGACGTCGTCGCGGTAGAGACGACGGACGCCGTGACGAGCACGTGGCACCACTGCCACCCTGTCTATCTTATTGTTACGCGAGTCGAGGCGGACATCGTCACGGTAGCGACGACGGATGCCTAGACGAGCATGTGACACCACCGCCACCCTGTCTATCTTAGCATTACGCAAGTCGAGGCAGACGTCATCGCGGTAGCGACGACGGACGCCGAGACGAGCACGTGACACCACCGCCAACCTGCCTAACTTAGGGTTAAGCGAGTCGAGGCGGACGTCGTCGCGGTAGCGACGACGGACGCCGAGACGAGCAAGTGACAGCACCGCCACCCTGTCTAACTTAGGGTTACGCGAGTCGAGGCAGACGTCGTCGCGGTAGCGACGACGGACGCCGAGACGAGCACGTGACACCACCGCCACCCTGTCTAATTTTGGGTTAAGCGAGTCGAGGCGGACGTCGTCGCGGTAGCGATGACGGACGACGAGACGAGCACGTGACACCACTGGCACCCTGTCTATCTTAGGGTTACGCGAGTCGAGTCGGACGTCGTCGCGGTAGCAACGACGGACGTCGAGACGAGCACGTGACACCACTGCAACCCTGTCTAACTTAGGGTTACTCGAGTCGAGGCGGACGTCGTCGCGGTAGCGACGACGGACGCCGAGACGAGCACGTGACACCACTTCCACCCTGTCTAACTTAGGGTTACGCGAGTCGAGGCGGACGCCGTCGCGGTAGCGACGGCGGACGCCGAGATGAGCACGTGACACCACTGCCACCCTGTCTAACTTAGGGCTACGCGGGTCGAGGCGGACATCGTCGCGGTAGCGACGACGGACGCCGTGACGAGCACGTGGCACCACTGGCACCCTGTCTATCTTAGGGTTACGCAAGTCGAGGCGGACGTCGTTGCGGTAGCGACGACGGATACCGAGACGAGCACGTGACACCACTGCCACCCTGTCTAACTTACGGTTACGCGAGTCGAGGCGGACGTCGTCGCGGCAGCGACGACGGACGCCGAGACGAGCACGTGACACCACTGCCACCCTGTCTTTGGGTTATGCGAGTCGAGGCGGACGTCGTCGCGGTAGCGACGACAGACGCCAAGACGAGAACGTGACACCAATGCCACCCTGTCTAACTTAGGGTTACGCGAGTCGAGGCGGACGTCGTCGCGGTAGCGACGACAGACGCCGAGACGAGCACGTGACACCACCGCCACCCTGTCTAACTTAGGGTTAAGCGAGTCGAGGCGGACGTCGTCGCGGTAGCGACGACGGACGCCAAGACGAGCACGTGACACCACGGCCACCCTGTCTATCTTAGGGTTACGCGAGTCGAGGCGGACGTCGTCGCGGTAGCGACGACGGACGCCGTGACGAGCACGTGGCACCACTGCCACCCTGTCTATCTTAGGGTTACGCGAGTCGAGGCGGACGTCGTCACAGTAGCGACGACGGATGCCGAGACGAGCACGTGACAACACCGCCACCCTGTCTAACTTAGGGTTACGCGAGTCGAGGCGGACGTCGAGACGAGCACGTGACACCACTGCCACCCTGTCTAAGTTAGGGTGACACTAGTCGAGGCGGACGTCTTCGCGGTAGCGACGACGGATGCCGAGACGAGCACGTGACACCACTGCCACCCAGTCTAACTTAGGGCTACGCGAGTCGAGGCGGACGTCGTCGCGGTAGCGACGACGGACGCTGAGACGAGCATGTGACACCACTGCCACGCTGTCTTAGGGTTACGCGAGTCGAGGCGGTCGTCGTCGCGGTAGCGACGACGGAAGCCGAGACGAGCACGTGACACCACTGCCACCCTGTCTAACTTAGGGCTACGCGAGTCGAGGCGGACGTCGTCGCGGTAGCGACGACGGATGCCGTGACGAGCACGTGACACCACGGCCACCCTGTCTATCTTAGGGTTACGCGAGTCGAGGCGGACGTCGTCGCGGTAGAGACGACGGACGCCGTGACGAGCACGTGGCACCACTGCCACCCTGTCTATCTTATTGTTACGCGAGTCGAGGCGGACATCGTCACGGTAGCGACGACGGACACCTAGACGAGCATGTGACACCACCGCCACCCTGTCTATCTTAGCATTACGCAAGTCGAGGCAGACGTCGTCGCGGTAGCGACGACGGACGCCGAGACGAGCACGTGACACCACCGCCAACCTGTCTAACTTAGGGTTAAGCGAGTCGAGGCGGACGTCGTCGCGGTAGCGACGACGGACGCCGAGACGAGCAAGTGACAGCACCGCCACCCTGTCTAACTTAGGGTTACGCGAGTCGAGGCAGACGTCGTCGCGGTAGCGACGACGGACGCCGAGACGAGCACGTGATACCACCGCCACCCTGTCTAATTTTGGGTTAAGCGAGTCGAGGCGGACGTCATCGCGGTAGCGATGACGGACACCGAGACGAGCACGTGACACCACTGGCACCCTGTCTATCTTAGGGTTACGCGAGTCGAGTCGGACGTCGTCGCGGTAGCAACGACGGACGTCGAGACGAGCACGTGACACCACTGCAACCCTGTCTAACTTAGGGTTACGCGAGTCGAGGCGGACGTCGTCGCGGTAGCGACGACGGACGCCGAGACGAGCACGTGACACCAGTTCCACCCTGTCTAACTTAGGGTTACGCGAGTCGAGGCGGACGCCGTCGCGGTAGCGACGGCGGACGCCGAGACGAGCACGTGACACCACTGCCACCCTGTCTAACTTAGGGCTACGCGAGTCGAGGCGGACATCGTCGCGGTAGCGACGACGGACGCCGTGACGAGCACGTGGCACCACTGCCACCCTGTCTATCTTAGGGTTACGCAAGTCGAGGCGGACGTCGTGGCGGTAGCGACGACGGATACCGAGACGAGCACGTGACACCACTGCCACCCTGTCTAACTTACGGTTACGCGAGTCGAGGCGGACGTCGTCGCGGCAGCGACGACGGACGCCGAGACGAGCACGTGACACCACTGCCACCCTGTCTTTCGGTTATGCGAGTCGAGGCGGACGTCGTCGCGGTAGCGACGACGGACGCCAAGACGAGAACGTGACACCAATGCCACCCTGTCTAACTTAGGGTTACGCGAGTCGAGGCGGACGTCGTCACGGTAGCGACGACAGACGCCGAGACGAGCACGTGACACCACCGCCACCCTGTCTAACTTAGGGTTAAGCGAGTCGAGGCGGACGTCGTCGCGGTAGCGACGACGGACGCCAAGACGAGCACGTGACACCACGGCCACCCTGTCTATCTTAGGGTTACGCGAGTCGAGGCGGACGTCGTCGCGGTAGCGACGACGGACGCCGTGACGAGCACGTGGCACCACTGCCACCCTGTCTATCTTAGGGTTACGCGAGTCGAGGCGGACGTCGTCACGGTAGCGACGACGGATGCCGAGACGAGCACGTGACAACACCGCCACCCTGTCTAACTTAGGGTTACGCGAGTCGAGGCGGACGTCGAGACGAGCACGTGACACCACTGCCACCCTGTCTAAGTTAGGGTGACACTAGTCGAGGCGGACGTCTTCGCGGTAGCGACGACGGATGCCGAGACGAGCACGTGACACCACTGCCACCCAGTCTAACTTAGGGCTACGCGAGTCGAGGCGGACGTCGTCGCGGTAGCGACGACGGACGCTGAGACGAGCATGTGACACCACTGCCACGCTGTCTTAGGATTACGCGAGTCGAGGCGGTCGTCGTCGCGGTAGCGACGACGGAAGCCGAGACGAGCACGTGACACCACTGCCACCCTGTCTAACTTAGGGCTACGCGAGTCGAGGCGGACGTCGTCGCGGTAGCGACGACGGATGCCGTGACGAGCACGTGACACCACGGCCACCCTGTCTATCTTAGGGTTACGCGAGTCGAGGCGGACGTCGTCACGGTAGAGACGACGGACGCCGTGACGAGCACGTGGCACCACTGCCACCCTGTCTATCTTATTGTTACGCGAGTCGAGGCGGACATCGTCACGGTAGCGATGACGGACGCCTAGACGAGCATGTGACACCACCGCCACCCTGTCTATCTTAGCATTACGCAAGTCGAGGCAGACGTCGTCGCGGTAGCGACGACGGACGCCGAGACGAGCACGTGACACCACCGCCAACCTGTCTAACTTAGGGTTAAGCGAGTCGAGGCGGACGTTGTCGCGGTAGCGACGACGGACGCCGAGACGAGCAAGTGACAGCACCGCCACCCTGTCTAACTTAGGGTTACGCGAGTCGAGGCAGACGTCGTCGCGGTAGCGACGACGGACGCCGAGACGAGCACGTGATACCACCGCCACCCTGTCTAATTTTGGGTTAAGCGAGTCGAGGCGGACGTCGTCGCGGTAGCGATGACGGACACCGAGACGAGCACGTGACACCACTGGCACCCTGTCTATCTTAGGGTTACGCGAGTCGAGTCGGACGTCGTCGCGGTAGCAAAGACGGACGTCGAGACGAGCACGTGACACCACTGCAACCCTGTCTAACTTAGGGTTACGCGAGTCGAGGCGGACGTCGTCACGGTAGCGACGACGGACGCCGAGACGAGCACGTGACACCACTTCCACCCTGTCTAACTTAGGGTTACGCGAGTCGAGGCGGACGCCGTCGCGGTAGCGACGGCGGACGCCGAGACGAGCACGTGACACCACTGCCACCCTGTCTAACTTAGGGCTACGCGAGTCGAGGCGGACATCGTCGCGGTAGCGACGACGGACGCCGTGACGAGCACGTGGCACCACTGCCACCCTGTCTATCTTAGGGTTACGCAAGTCGAGGCGGACGTCGTTGCGGTAGCGACGACGGATACCGAGACGAGCACGTGACACCACTGCCACCCTGTCTAACTTACGGTTACGCGAGTCGAGGCGGACGTCGTCGCGGCAGCGACGACGGACGCCGAGACGAGCACGTGACACCACTGCCACCCTGTCTTTGGGTTATGCGAGTCGAGGCGGACGTCGTCGCGGTAGCGACGACGGACGCCAAGACGAGAACGTGACACCACTGCCACCCTGTCTAACTTAGGGTTACGCGAGTCGAGGCGGACGTCGTCGCGGTAGCGACGACAGACGCCGAGACGAGCACGTGACACCACCGCCACCCTGTCTAACTTAGGGTTAAGCGAGTCGAGGCGGACGTCGTCGCGGTAGCGACGACGGACGCCAAGACGAGCACGTGACACCACCGCCACCCTGTCTAACTTAGGGTTACGCGAGTCGAGACGGACGTCGAGAGGAGCACGTGACACCACTGCCACCCTGTCTAACTTAGGGTGACGCGAGTCGAGGCGGACGTCTTCGCGGTAGCGACGACGGATGCCGAGACGAGCACATGACACCACTGCCACCCAGTCTAACTTAGGGCTACGCGAGTATAGGCGGACGTCGTCGCGGTAGCGACGACGGACGCCGAGACGAGCATGTGACACCACTGCCACGCTGTCTTAGGGTTACGCGAGTCGAGGCGGTCGTCGTCGCGGTAGCGACTACGGACGCCGAGACGAGCACGTGACACCACTGCCACCCTGTCTAACTTAGGGCTACGCGAGTCGAGGCGGACGTCGTCGCGGTAGCGACGACGGACGCCGTGACGAGCACGTGACACCACTGCCACCCTGCCTATCTTAGGGTTACGCGAGTCGAGGCGGACGTCGTCGCGGTAGCGACGACGGACGCCGTGACGAGCACGTGGCACCACGGCCACCCTGTCTATCTTAGGGTTACGCGAGTCGAGGCGGACATCGTCGCGGTAGCGACGACGGAAGCCGAGACGAGCACGTGACACCACCGCCACCCTGTCTAACTTAGGGTTAAGCGAGTCGAGACGGACATCGTCGCGGTAGCGACGACGGATGCCGAGACGAGCACGTGGCACCACTGCCACCCTGTCTATCTTAGGGTTACGCGAGTCGAGACGGACTTCATCGTGGTAGCGACGACCGATGCAGAGATGAGCACATGACAACGTTGCCACCCTGTCTAACTTAGGGTTACGCGAGTCGAGGCGGACGTCTTTGCAGTAGCGACGACGGATGCCGAGACGAGCACGTGGCACCGCTGCCACCCTGTGTTAGGGTCACGCGAGTCGAGGCGGACGTCGTCACGGTAGCGACGACGGACGCCGAGATGAGCACGTGACACCACCGCCACCCTGTCTATCTTAGTGTTACGCGAGTCGAGGCGAACGTCGTCGCGGTAGCGACGACGGACGCCGAGATGAGCACGTGACACCACCGCCACCCTGTCTATATTAGCGTTACGCGAGTCGAGGCAGACGTCGTCGTGGTAGCGACGACAGACGCCGAGACGAGCACGTGACACCACTGGCACCCTGTCTATCTTAGGGTTACGCGAGTCGAGGCGGACGTCGTCGCGGTAGCGACGACGGACGTCGAGATGAGCACGTGACACCACTGCCACCTTGGCTAACTTAGGGTTACGCGAGTCGAGGCAGACGTCGTCGCGGTAGCGAAGACGGACGCCCAGACGAGCACGTGACACCACTGCCACCCTGGCTATCTTAGGGTTACGCGAGTCGAGGCGGACGTCGTCGCGGTAGTGATGACGGACGCCGAGAAAGAGCACGTGAGACCACCGCCACCCTGTCTATCTTAGGGTTACGCGAGTCGAGGCGGACGTCGTCGCGGTAGCGACGACGGATGCCGAGACGAGCACGTGGCACCACTGCCACCCTGTCTATCTTAGGGTTACGCGAGTCGAGACGGACTTCATCGTGGTAGCGACGACCGATGCCGAGATGAGCACATGACAACGTTGCCACCCTGTCTAACTTAGGGTTACGCGAGTCGAGGCGGACGTCTTCGCAGTAGCGACGACGGATGCCGAGACGAGCACGTGGCACCGCTGCCACCCTGTGTTAGGGTCACGCGAGTCGAGGCGGACGTCGTCGCGGTAGCGACGACGGACGCCGAGATGAGCGCGTGACACCACCGCCACCCTGTCTATCTTAGTGTTACGCGAGTCGAGGCGAACGTCGTCGCGGTAGCGACGACGGACGCCGAGATGAGCACGTGACACCACCGCCACCCTGTCTATCTTAGCGTTACGCGAGTCGAGGCGGACGTCGTCGTGGTAGCGACGACAGACGCCGAGACGAGCACGTGACACCACTGGCACCCTGTCTATCTTAGGGTTACGCGAGTTGAGGCGGACGTCGTCGCGGTAGCGACGACGGACGTCGAGATGAGCACGTGACACCACTGCCACCTTGGCTAACTTAGGGTTACGCGAGTCGAGGCAGACGTCGTCGCGGTAGCGAAGACGGACGCCCAGACGAGCACGTGACACCACTGCCACCCTGGCTATCTTAGGGTTACGCGAGTCGAGGCGGACGTCGTCGCGGTAGTGATGACGGACGCCCAGAAAGAGCACGTGAGACCACAGCCACCCTGTCTATCTTAGGGTTACGCGAGTCGAGGCGGACGTCGTCGCGGTAGCGACGATGGACGCCGAGACGAGCACGTGACACCACCACCACCCTGTCTCACTTAGGGTTACGCATGTCGAGACGGACGTCGTCGCGGTAGCGACGACGGACGCTGAGACGATCACGTGACACCACCGCCACCCTGTCTAACTTAGGGTTACGCGAGTCGAGGCGGACGTCATCGCGGTAGCGACGACGGACGCCGAGACGAGCACGTGACACCACCGCCACCCTGTCTAACTTAGGGTTACGCGTGTCGAGGCGGACGTCGTCGCGGTAGCGACGACGGACGCCGAGACGAGCACGTGACACCACCGCCACCCTGTCTAACTTAGGGTTACGCGAGTCGAGGCGGACGTCGTCGCGGTAGCGACGACGGACACCGAGACGAGCACGTGACACCACCGCCACCCTGTCTAACTTAGGGTTACGCAAGTCGAGGTGGACGTCGAGACGAGCACGTGACACCACTTCCACCCTGTCTAACTTAGGGTGACGCGAGTCGAGGCGGACGTCTTCGCGGTAGCAACGACGGACGCCGAGATGAGCACGTGACACCACCGCCACCCTGTCTATCTTAGTGTTACGCGAGTCGAGGCGAACGTCATCGCGGTAGCGACGACGGACGCCGAGATGAGCACGTGACACCACCGCCACCCTGTCTATCTTAGCGTTACGCGAGTCGAGGCGGACGTCGTCGTGGTAGCGACGACAGACGCCGAGACGAGCACGTGACACCACTGGCACCCTGTCTATCTTAGGGTTACGCGAGTTGAGGCGGACGTCGTCGCGGTAGCGACGACGGACGTCGAGATGAGCACGTGACACCACTGCCACCTTGGCTAACTTAGGGTTACGCGAGTCGAGGCAGACGTCGTCGCGGTAGCGAAGACGGACGCCCAGACGAGCACGTGACACCACTGCCACCCTGGCTATCTTAGGGTTACGCGAGTCGAGGCGGACGTCGTAGCGGTAGTGATGACGGACGCCGAGAAAGAGCACGTGAGACCACCGCCACCCTGTCTATCTTAGGGTTAGGCGAGTCGAGGCGGACGTCGTCGCGGTAGCGACGATGGACGCCGAGACGAGCACGTGACACCACCACCACCCTGTCTCACTTAGGGTTACGCATGTCGAGACGGATGTCGTCGCGGTAGCGACGACGGACGCCGAGACGATCACGTGACACCACCGCCACCCTGTCTAACTTAGGGTTACGCGAGTCGAGGCGGACGTCGTCGCGGTAGCGACGACGGACGCCGAGACGAGCACGTGACACCACCGCCACCCTGTCTAACTTAGGGTTACGCGTGTCGAGGCGGACGTCGTCGCGGTAGCGACGACGGACGCCGAGACGAGCACGTGACACCACCGCCACCCTGTCTAACTTAGGGTTACGCGAGTCGAGGCGGACGTCGTCGCGGTAGAGACGACGGACGCCGAGACGAGCACGTGACACCACCGCCACCCTGTCTAACTTAGGGTTACGCAAGTCGAGGTGGACGTCGAGACGAGCACGTGACACCACTTCCACCCTGTCTAACTTAGGGTGACGCGAGTCGAGGCGGACGTCTTCGCGGTAGCAACGACGGATGCCGAGACGAGCACGTGGCACCGCTGCCACCCTGTCTTAGGGTCACGCGAGTCAAGGCGGACGTCGTCGCGGTAGCGACGACAGACGCCGAGATGAGCACGTGACACCACCGCCACCCTGTCTATCTTAGCGTTACGCAAGTCGAGGCGGACGTCGTCGCGGTAGCGACGACGGACGCCGAGACGAGCACGTGACAGCACCGCCAACCTGTCTAACTTAGGGTTAAACGAGTCGAGGCGGACGTCGTCGCGGTAGCGACGACGGACGCCGAGACGAGCACGTGACACCACTGCCACCCTGGCTAACTTAGGGTTACGCGAGTCTAGGCGGACATCGTCGCGGTAGCGACGACAGACGCCGAGACGAGCACGTGACACCACTGCCACCCAGTCTAACTTAGGGCTACGCGAGTCTAGGCGGACATCGTCGCGGTAGCGACGACGGACGCCGAGACGAGCACGTGACACCACTGCCACCCTGTCTAACTTAGGGTTACGCGAGTCGAGGCGGACGTCGTCGCGGTAGCGACGACGGACGCCGAGACGAGCACGTGACACCACTGCCACCCTGTCTTTGGGTTATGCGAGTCGAGGCGGACGTCGTCGCGGTAGCGACGACAGACGCCAAGACGAGAACGTGACACCACGGCCACCCTGTCTAACTTAGGGTTACGCGAGTCGAGGCGGACGTCGTCGCGGTAGCGACGACGGACGCCGAGACGAGCACGTGACACCACCGCCACCCTGTCTAACTTAGGGTTAAGCGAGTCGAAGCGGACGTCGTCGCAGTAGCGACGACGGACGCCAATACGAGCACGTGACACCACCGCCACCCTGTCTAACTTAGGGTTACGCGAGTCGAGGCGGACGTCAAGAGGAGCACGTGACACCACTGCCACCCTGTCTAACTTAGGGTGACGCGAGTCGAGGCGGACGTCTTCGCGGTAGCGACGACGGATGCCGAGACGAGCACGTGACACCACTGCCACCCAGTCTAACTTAGGGCTACGCGAGTATAGGCGGACGTCGTCGCGGTAGCGATGACGGACGCCGAGACGAGCATGTGACACCACTGCCACGCTGTCTTAGGGTTACGCGAGTCGAGGCGGTCGTCGTCGCGGTAGCGACTACGGACGCCGAGACGAGCACGTGACACCACTGCCACCCTGTCTAACTTAGGGCTACGCGAGTCGAGGCGGACGTCGTCGCGGTAGCGACGACGGACGCCGTGACGACCACGTGACACCACTGCCACCCTGCCTATCTTAGGGTTACGCGAGTCGAGGCGGACGTTGTCGCGGTAGCGACGACGGACGCCTTGACGAGCACGTGGCACCACGGCCACCCTGTCTATCTTAGGGTTACGTGAGTCGAGGCGGCCATCGTCGCGGTAGCGACGACGGACGCCGAGACGAGCAAGTGACACCACCGCCACCCTGTCTAACTTAGGGTTAAGCGAGTCGAGACGGACATCGTCGCGGTAGCGACGACGGATGCCGAGACGAGCACGTGGCACCACTGCCACCCTGTCTATCTTAGGGTTACGCGAGTCGAGACGGACTTCATCGTGGTAGCGACGACCGATGCCGAGACGAGCACATGACAACGTTGCCACCCTGTCTAACTTAGGGTTACGCGAGTCGAGGCGGACGTCTTCGCAGTAGCGACGACGGATGCCGAGACGAGCACGTGGCACC
This sequence comes from Elymus sibiricus, assembly GCA_039707655.1. Classification (NCBI taxonomy): domain Eukaryota; kingdom Viridiplantae; phylum Streptophyta; class Magnoliopsida; order Poales; family Poaceae; genus Elymus; species Elymus sibiricus. Next base: position 189,837,311 of record CM077676.1, on the reverse strand, counting down.
GCTGCCACCCTGTCTTAGGGTCATGCGAGTCGAGGCGGACGTCGTCGCGGTAGCGACGACGGACGCCGAGATGAGCACGTGACACCACCGCCACCCTGTCTATCTTAGTGTTACGCGAGTCGAGGCGAACGTCGTCGCGGTAGCGACGACGGACGCCGAGATGAGCACGTGACACCACCGCCACCCTGTCTATCTTAGGGTTACGCGAGTCGAGGCGGACGTCGTCGCGGTAGCGACGACGGATGCCGAGACGAGCACGTGGCACCACTGCCACCCTGTCTATCTTAGGGTTACGCGAGTCGAGACGGACTTCATCGTGGTAGCGACGACCGATGCCGAGATGAGCACATGACAACGTTGCCACCCTGTCTAACTTAGGGTTACGCGAGTCGAGGCGGACGTCTTCGCAGTAGCGACGACGGATGCCGAGACGAGCACGTGGCACCGCTGCCACCCTGTGTTAGGGTCACGCAAGTCGAGGCGGACGTCGTCGCGGTAGCGACGACGGACGCCGAGATGAGCACGTGACACCACCGCCACACTGTCTATCTTAGTGTTACGCGAGTCGAGGCGAACGTCGTCGCGGTAGCGACGACGGACGCCGAGATGAGCACGTGACACCACCGCCACCCTGTCTATCTTAGCGTTACGCGAGTCGAGGAGGACGTCGTCGTGGTAGCGACGACAGACGCCGAGACGAGCACGTGACACCACTGGCACCCTGTCTATCTTAGGGTTACGCGAGTTGAGGCGGACGTCGTCGCGGTAGCGACGACGGACGTCGAGATGAGCACGTGACACCACTGCCACCTTGGCTAACTTAGGGTTACGCGAGTCGAGGCAGACGTCGTCGCGGTAGCGAAGACGGACGCCCAGACGAGCACGTGACACCACTGCCACCCTGGCTATCTTAGGGTTACGCGAGTCGAGGCGGACGTCGTCGCGGTAGTGATGACGGACGCCGAGAAAGAGCACGTGAGACCACCGCCACCCTGTCTATCTTAGGGTTACGCGAGTCGAGGCGGACGTCGTCGCGGTAGCGACGATGGACGCCGAGACGAGCACGTGACACCACGACCACCCTGTCTCACTTAGGGTTACGCATGTCGAGACAGACGTCGTCGCGGTAGCGACGACGGACGCCGAGACGATCACGTGACACCACCGCCACCCTGTCTAACTTAGGGTTACGCGAGTCGAGGCGGACGTCGTCGCGGTAGCGACGACGGACGCCGAGACGAGCACGTGACACCACCGCCACCCTGTCTAACTTAGGGTTACGCGTGTCGAGGCGGACGTCGTCGCGGTAGCGACGACGGACGCCGAGACGAGCACGTGACACCACCGCCACCCTGTCTAACTTAGGGTTACGCAAGTCGAGGTGGACGTCGAGACGAGCACGTGACACCACTTCCACCCTGTCTAACTTAGGGTGACGCGAGTCGAGGCGGACGTCTTCGCGGTAGCAACGACGGATGCCGAGACGATCACGTGGCACCGCCGCCACCCAGTCTATCTTAGCGTTACGCAAGTCGAGGCGAACGTCATCGCGGTAGCGACGACGGACGCCGAGACGAGCACGTGACACCACCGCCACCCTGTCTATCTTAGCGTTACGCGAGTCGAGGCGGACGTCGTCGTGGTAGCGACGACGGACGCCGAGACGAGCACGTGACAGCACCGCCAACCTGTCTAATTTAGGGTTAAACGAGTCGAGGCGGACGTCGTCGCGGTAGCGACGACGGACGCCGAGACGAGCACGTGACACCACTGCCACCCTGGCTAACTTAGGGTTACGCGAGTCTAGGCGGACATCGTCGCGGTAGCGACGACGGACGCCGAGACGAGCACGTGACACCACTGCCACCCAGTCTAACTTAGGGCTACGCGAGTCTAGGCGGACATCGTCGCGGTAGCGACGACGGACGCCGAGACGAGCACGTGACACTACTGCCACCCTGTCTAACTTAGGGTTACGCGAGTCGAGGCGGACGTCGTCGCGGTAGCGACGACGGACGCCGAGACGAGCACGTGACACCACTGCCACCCTGTCTTTGGGTTATGCGAGTCGAGGCGGACGTCGTCGCGGTAGCGACGACGGACGCCAAGACGAGAACGTGACACCACTGCCACCCTGTCTAACTTAGGGTTACGCGAGTCGAGGCGGACGTCGTCGCGGTAGCGACGACGGACGCCGAGACGAGCACGTGACACCACCGCCACCCTGTCTAACTTAGGGTTAAGCGAGTCGAAGCGGACGTCGTCGCAGTAGCGACGACGGACGCCAATACGAGCACGTGACACCACCGCCACCCTGTCTAACTTAGGGTTACGCGAGTCGAGGCGGACGTCGAGAGGTGCACGTGACACCACTGCCACCCTGTCTAACTTAGGGTGACGCGAGTCGAGGCGGACGTCTTCGCGGTAGCGACGACGGATGCCGAGACGAGCACGTGACACCACTGCCACCCAGCCTAACTTAGGGCTACGCGAGTATAGGCGGACATCGTCGCGGTAGCGATGACGGACGCCGAGACGAGCATGTGACACCACTGCCACGCTGTCTTAGGGTTACGTGAGTCGAGGCGGTCGTCGTCGCGGTAGCGACTACGGACGCCGAGACGAGCACGTGACACCACTGCCACCCTGTCTAACTTAGGGCTACGCGAGTCGAGGCGGACGTCGTCGCGGTAGCGACGACGGACGCCGTGACGAGCACGTGACACCACTGCCACCCTGCCTATCTTAGGGTTACGCGAGTCGAGGCGGATGTCGTCGCGGTAGCGACGACGGACGCCGTGACGAGCACGTGGCACCACGGCCACCCTGTCTATCTTAGGGTTACGCGAGTCGAGGCGGCTATCATCGCAGTAGCGACGACGGACGCCGAGACGAGCACGTGACACCACCGCCACCCTGTCTAACTTAGGGTTAAGCGAGTCGAGACGGACATCGTCGCGGTAGCGACGACGGATGCCGAGACGAGCACGTGGCACCACTGCCACCCTGTCTATCTTAGGGTTACGCGAGTCGAGACGGACTTCATCGTGGTAGCGACGACCGATGCCGAGACGAGCAGATGACAACGTTGCCACCCTGTCTAACTTAGGGTTACGCGAGTCGAGGCGGACGTCTTCGCAGTAGCGACGACGGATGCCGAGACGAGCACGTGGCACCGCTGCCACCCTGTCTTAGGGTCATGCGAGTCGAGGCGGACGTCGTCGCGGTAGCGACGACGGACGCCGAGATGAGCACGTGACACCACCGCCACCCTGTCTATCTTAGTGTTACGCGAGTCGAGGCGAACGTCGTCGCGGTAGCGACGACGGACGCCGAGATGAGCACGTGACACCACCGCCACCCTGTCTATCTTAGCGTTACGCGAGTCGAGGCGGACGTCGTCGTGGTAGCGACGACAGACGCCGAGATGAGCACGTGACACCACTGGCACCCTGTCTATCTTAGGGTTACGCGAGTCGAGGCGGACGTCGTCGCAGTAGCGACGACGGACGTCGAGATGAGCACGTGACACCACTGCCACCTTGGCTAACTTAGGGTTACGCGAGTCGAGGCAGACGTCGTCGCGGTAGCGAAGACGGACGCCCAGACGAGCACGTGACACCACTGCCACCTTGGCTATCTTAGGGTTACGCGAGTCGAGGCGGACGTCGTCGCGGTAGTGATGACGGACGCCGAGAAAGAGCACGTGAGACCACCGCCACCCTGTCTATCTTAGGGTTACGCGAGTCGAGGCGGACGTCGTCGCGGTAGCGATGATGGACGCCGAGACGAGCACGTGACACCACCGCCACCCTGTCTCACTTAGGGTTACGCGTGTCGAGACGGACGTCGTCGCGGTAGCGACGATGGACGCCGAGACGATCACGTGACACCACCGCCACCCTGTCTAACTTAGGGTTACGCGAGTCGAGGCGGACGTCGTCGCGGTAGCGACGACGGACGCCGAGACGAGCACGTGACACCACCGCCACCCTGTCTAACTTAGGGTTACGCGTGTCGAGGCGGACGTCGTCGCGGTAGCGACGACGGACGCCGAGACGAGCACGTGACACCACCGCCACCCTGTCTAACTTAGGGTTACGCGTGTCGAGGCGGACGTCGTCGCGGTAGCGACGACGGACGCCGAGACGAGCACGTGACACCACCGCCACCCTGTCTAACTTAGGGTTACGCAAGTCGAGGTGGACGTCGAGACGAGCACGTGACACCACTTCCACCCTGTCTAACTTAGGGTGACGCGAGTCGAGGCGGACGTCTTCGCGGTAGCAACGACGGATGCCGAGACGAGCACGTGGCACCGCTGCCACCCTGTCTTAGGGTCACGCGAGTCGAGGCGGACGTCGTCGCGGTAGCGACGACGGACGCCGAGATGAGCACGTGACACCACCGCCACCCTGTCAATCTTAGCGTTACGGAAGTCGAGGCGAACGTCATCGCGGTAGCGACGACGGACGCCGAGACGAGCACGTGACACCACCGCCACCCTGTCTATCTTAGCGTTACGCGAGTCGAGGCGGACGTCGTCGCGGTAGCGACGACGGACGCCGAGACGAGCACGTGACAGCACCGCCAACCTGTCTAACTTAGGGTTAAACGAGTCGAGGCGGACGTCGTCGCGGTAGCGACGACGGACGCCGAGACGAGCACGTGACACCACTGCCACCCTGGCTAACTTAGGGTTACGCGAGTCGAAGCAGACGTCTTCGCGGTAGCGACGACGGATGCCGAGACGAGCACGTGGCACCGCTGCCACCCTGTTTTAGGGTCACGCGAGTCGAGGCGGACGTCGTCGCGGTAGCGACGACGGACGTCGAGACGAGCACGTGACACCACCGCCACCCTGTCTATCTTAGCGTTACGCGAGTCGAGGCGAACGTCATCGCGGTAGCGACGACGGACGCCGAGACGAGCACGTGACACCACCGCCACCCTGTCTATCTTAGCGTTACACGAGTCGAGGCGGACGTCGTCGCGGTAGCGACGACGGACGCCGAGACGAGCACGTGACACTACCGCCACCCTGTCTAACTTAGGGTTAAGCGAGTCGAGGTGGACGTCGTCGCGGTAGCGACGACGGACGCCGAGACGAGCACGTGACAACACCGCCACCCTGTCTATCTTAGGGTTACGCGAGTCGAGGCGGACGTCGTCGCGGTAGCGACGACGGACACCGAGACGAGCACGTGACACCACCGCCACCCTGTCTAACTTAGGGTTACGCGTGTCGAGGCGGACGTCGTCGCGGTAGCGACGACGGACGCCGAGACGAGCACGTGACACCACCGCCACCCTGTCTAACTTTGGTTATGCGAGTCGAGGCGGACGTCTTCGCGGTAGCGACGACAGATGCCGAGACGAGCACGTGGCACCGTTGCCACCCTGTCTTAGGGTCACGCGAGTCGAGGCGGACGTCGTCGCGGTAGCGACGACGGACGCCGAGACGAGCACGTGACACCACCGCCACCCTGTCTATCTTAGCGTTACGCGAGTCGAGGCGAACGTCGTCGCGGTAGCAACGACGGACGCCGAGACAAGCACGTGACACCACCGCCACCCTGTCTATCTTAGCGTTACACGAGTCGAGGCGGACGTCGTCGCGGTAGCGACGACGGACGCCGAGACGAGCACGTGACACCACCGTGACCCTGTCTACCTTAGGGTTAAGCGAGTCGAGGTGGACATCGTCGCGGTAGCGACGACGGACGCCGAGACGAGCCCGTGACAACACCGCCACCCTGTCTATCTTAGGGTTACGCGTGTCGAGGCGGACGTCGTCGCGGTAGCGACGACGGACGCCGAGACGAGCACGTGACACCACGGCCACCCTGGCTATCTTAGGGTTACGCGAGTCGAGGCGGACGTCGTCGCGGTAGCGACGACGGACGCCGAGAGGAGCACGTGACACCACCGCCACCCTGGCTATCTTAGGGTTACGCGAGTCGAGGCGGACGTCGTCGCGGTAGCGACGACGGACGCCGAGACGAGCACGTGACACCACCGCCACCCTGTCTAACTTAGGGTTACGCGTGTCAAGGCGGACGTCGTCGCGGTAGCGACGACGGACGCCGAGACGAGCACGTGACACCACCGCCACCCTGTCTAGCTTAGGGTTACGCGTGTCGAGGCGGACGTCGTCGCGGTAGCGACGACGGACGACGAGACGAGCACGTGACACCACCGCCACCCTGTCTAACTTAGGGTTACGCGAGTCGAGGCGGACGTCGTCGCGGTAGCGACGACGGACGCCGAGACGAGCACGTGACACCACCGCCACCCTGTCTAACTTAGGGTTACGCAAGTCGAGGTGGACGTCGAGACGAGCACGTGACACCACTTCCACCCTGTCTAACTTAGGGTGACGCGAGTCGAGGCGGACGTCTTCGCGGTAGCAACGACGGATGCCGAGACGAGCACGTGGCACCGCTGCCACCCTGTCTTAGGGTCACGCGAGTCGAGGCGGACGTCGTCGCGGTAGCGACGACGGACGCCGAGATGAGCACGTGACACCACCGCCACCCTGTCTATCTTAGCGTTACGGAAGTCGAGGCGAACGTCATCGCGGTAGCGACGACGGACGCCGAGACGAGCACGTGACACCACCGCCACCCTGTCTATCTTAGCGTTACGCGAGTCGAGGCGGACGTCGTCGCGGTAGCGACGACGGACGCCGAGACGAGCACGTGACAGCACCGCCAACCTGTCTAACTTAGGGTTAAACGAGTCGAGGCGGACGTCGTCGCGGTAGCGACGACGGACGCCGAGACGAGCACGTGACACCACTGCCACCCTGGCTAACTTAGGGTTACGCGAGTCGAAGCAGACGTCTTCGCGGTAGCGACGACGGATGCCGAGACGAGCACGTGGCACCGCTGCCACCCTGTTTTAGGGTCACGCGAGTCGAGGCGGACGTCGTCGCGGTAGCGACGACGGACGTCGAGACGAGCACGTGACACCACCGCCACCCTGTCTATCTTAGCGTTACGCGAGTCGAGGCGAACGTCATCGCGGTAGCGACGACGGACGCCGAGACGAGCACGTGACACCACCGCCACCCTGTCTATCTTAGCGTTACACGAGTCGAGGCGGACGTCGTCGCGGTAGCGACGACGGACGCCGAGACGAGCACGTGACACTACCGCCACCCTGTCTAACTTAGGGTTAAGCGAGTCGAGGTGGACGTCGTCGCGGTAGCGACGACGGACGCCGAGACGAGCACGTGACAACACCGCCACCCTGTCTATCTTAGGGTTACGCGAGTCGAGGCGGACGTCGTCGCGGTAGCGACGACGGACACCGAGACGAGCACGTGACACCACCGCCACCCTGTCTAACTTAGGGTTACGCGTGTCGAGGCGGACGTCGTCGCGGTAGCGACGACGGACGCCGAGACGAGCACGTGACACCACCGCCACCCTGTCTAACTTTGGTTATGCGAGTCGAGGCGGACGTCTTCGCGGTAGCGACGACGGATGCCGAGACGAGCACGTGGCACCGTTGCCACCCTGTCTTAGGGTCACGCGAGTCGAGGCGGACGTCGTCGCGGTAGCGACAACGGACGCCGAGACGAGCACGTGACACCACCGCCACCCTGTCTATCTTAGCGTTACGCGAGTCGAGGCGAACGTCGTCGCGGTAGCAACGACGGACGCCGAGACAAGCACGTGACACCACCGCCACCCTGTCTATCTTAGCGTTACACGAGTCGAGGCGGACGTCGTCGCGGTAGCGACGACGGACGCCGAGACGAGCACGTGACACCACCGTGACCCTGTCTACCTTAGGGTTAAGCGAGTCGAGGTGGACATCGTCGCGGTAGCGACGACGGACGCCGAGACGAGCACGTGACACCACTGCCACCCTGTCTTTGGGTTATGCGAGTCGAGGCGGACGTCGTCGCGGTAGCGACGACGGACGCCAAGACGAGAACGTGACACCACTGCCACCCTGTCTAACTTAGGGTTACGCGAGTCGAGGCGGACGTCGTCGCGGTAGCGACGACGGACGCCGAGACGAGCACGTGACACCACCGCCACCCTGTCTAACTTAGGGTTAAGCGAGTCGAAGCGGACGTCGTCGCAGTAGCGACGACGGACGCCAATACGAGCACGTGACACCACCGCCACCCTGTCTAACTTAGGGTTACGCGAGTCGAGGCGGACGTCGAGAGGTGCACGTGACACCACTGCCACCCTGTCTAACTTAGGGTGACGCGAGTCGAGGCGGACGTCTTCGCGGTAGCGACGACGGATGCCGAGACGAGCACGTGACACCACTGCCACCCAGCCTAACTTAGGGCTACGCGAGTATAGGCGGACGTCGTCGCGGTAGCGAGGACGGACGCCGAGACGAGCATGTGACACCACTGCCACGCTGTCTTAGGGTTACGCGAGTCGAGGCGGTCGTCGTCGCGGTAGCGACTACGGACGCCGAGACGAGCACGTGACACCACTGCCACCCTGTCTAACTTAGGGCTACGCGAGTCGAGGCGGACGTCGTCGCGGTAGCGACGACGGACGCCGTGACGAGCACGTGACACCACTGCCACCCTGCCTATCTTAGGGTTACGCGAGTCGAGGCGGACTTCGTCGCGGTAGCGACGACGGACGCCGTGACGAGCACGTGGCACCACGGCCACCCTGTCTATCTTAGGGTTACGCGAGTCGAGGCGGCTATCATCGCAGTAGCGACGACGGACGCCGAGACGAGCACGTGACACCACCGCCACCCTGTCTAACTTAGGGTTAAGCGAGTCGAGACGGACATCGTCGCGGTAGCGACGACGGATGCCGAGACGAGCACGTGGCACCACTGCCACCCTGTCTATCTTAGGGTTACGCGAGTCGAGACGGACTTCATCGTGGTAGCGACGACCGATGCCGAGACGAGCAGATGACAACGTTGCCACCCTGTCTAACTTAGGGTTACGCGAGTCGAGGCGGACGTCTTCGCAGTAGCGACGACGGATGCCGAGATGAGCACGTGACACCACTGCCACCCTGTCTTAGGGTCATGCGAGTCGAGGCGGACGTCGTCGCGGTAGCGACGACGGACGCCGAGATGAGCACGTGACACCACCGCCACCCTGTCTATCTTAGTGCTACGCGAGTCGAGGCGAACGTCGTCGCGGTAGCGACGACGGACGCTGAGATGAGCACGTGACGCCACCGCCACCCTGTCTATCTTAGCGTTACGCGAGTCGAGGCGGACGTCGTCGTGGTAGCGACGACAGACGCCGAGATGAGCACGTGACACCACTGGCACCCTGTCTATCTTAGGGTTACGCGAGTCGAGGCGGACGTCGTCGCAGTAGCGACGACGGACGTCGAGATGAGCACGTGACACCACTGCCACCTTGGCTAACTTAGGGTTACGCGAGTCGAGGCAGACGTCGTCGCGGTAGCGAAGACGGACGCCCAGACGAGCACGTGACACCACTGCCACCTTGGCTATCTTAGGGTTACGCGAGTCGAGGCGGACGTCGTCGCGGTAGTGATGACGGACGCCGAGAAAGAGCACGTGAGACCACCGCCACCCTGTCTATCTTAGGGTTACGCGAGTCGAGGCGGACGTCGTCGCGGTAGCGATGATGGACGCCGAGACGAGCACGTGACACCACCGCCACCCTGTCTCACTTAGGGTTACGCGTGTCGAGACGGACGTCGTCGCGGTAGCGACGACGGACGCCGAGACGATCACGTGACACCACCGCCACCCTGTCTAACTTAGGGTTACGCGAGTCGAGGCGGACGTCGTCGCGGTAGCGACGACGGACGCCGAGACGAGCACGTGACACCACCGCCACCCTGTCTAACTTAGGGTTACGCGTGTCGAGGCGGACGTCGTCGCGGTAGCGACGACGGACGCCGAGACGAGCACGTGACACCACCGCCACCCTGTCTAACTTAGGGTTACGCGTGTCGAGGCGGACGTCGTCGCGGTAGCGACGACGGACGCCGAGACGAGCACGTGACACCACCGCCACCCTGTCTAACTTAGGGTTACGCAAGTCGAGGTGGACGTCGAGACGAGCACGTGACACCACTTCCACCCTGTCTAACTTAGGGTGACGCGAGTCGAGGCGGACGTCTTCGCGGTAGCAACGACGGATGCCGAGACGAGCACGTGGCACCGCTGCCACCCTGTCTTAGGGTCACGCGAGTCGAGGCGGACGTCGTCGCGGTAGCGACGACGGACGCCGAGATGAGCACGTGACACCACCGCCACCCTGTCTATCTTAGCGTTACGGAAGTCGAGGCGAACATCATCGCGGTAGCGACGACGGACGCCGAGACGAGCACGTGACACCACCGCCACCCTGTCTATCTTAGCGTTACGCGAGTCGAGGCGGACGTCGTCGCGGTAGCGACGACGGACGCCGAGACGAGCACGTGACAGCACCGCCAACCTGTCTAACTTAGGGTTAAACGAGTCGAGGCGGACGTCGTCGCGGTAGCGACGACGGACGCCGAGACGAGCACGTGACACCACTGCCACCCTGGCTAACTTAGGGTTACGCGAGTCGAAGCAGACGTCTTCGCGGTAGCGACGACGGATGCCGAGACGAGCACGTGGCACCGCTGCCACCCTGTTTTAGGGTCACGCGAGTCGAGGCGGACGTCGTCGCGGTAGCGACGACGGACGTCGAGACGAGCACGTGACACCACCGCCACCCTGTCTATCTTAGCGTTACGCGAGTCGAGGCGAACGTCATCGCGGTAGCGACGACGGACGCCGAGACGAGCACGTGACACCACCGCCACCCTGTCTATCTTAGCGTTACACGAGTCGAGGCGGACGTCGTCGCGGTAGCGACGACGGACGCCGAGACGAGCACGTGACACTACCGCCACCCTGTCTAACTTAGGGTTAAGCGAGTCGAGGTGGACGTCGTCGCGGTAGCGACGACGGACGCCGAGACGAGCACGTGACAACACCGCCACCCTGTCTATCTTAGGGTTACGCGAGTCGAGGCGGACGTCGTCGCGGTAGCGACGACGGACACCGAGACGAGCACGTGACACCACCGCCACCCTGTCTAACTTAGGGTTACGCGTGTCGAGGCGGACGTCGTCGCGGTAGCGACGACGGACGCCGAGACGAGCACGTGACACCACCGCCACCCTGTCTAACTTTGGTTATGCGAGTCGAGGCGGACGTCTTCGCGGTAGCGACGACAGATGCCGAGACGAGCACGTGGCACCGTTGCCACCCTGTCTTAGGGTCACGCGAGTCGAGGCGGACGTCGTCGCGGTAGCGACGACGGACGCCGAGACGAGCACGTGACACCACCGCCACCCTGTCTATCTTAGCGTTACGCGAGTCGAGGCGAACGTCGTCGCGGTAGCAACGACGGACGCCGAGACAAGCACGTGACACCACCGCCACCCTGTCTATCTTAGCGTTACACGAGTCGAGGCGGACGTCGTCGCGGTAGCGACGACGGACGCCGAGACGAGCACGTGACACCACCGTGACCCTGTCTACCTTAGGGTTAAGCGAGTCGAGGTGGACATCGTCGCGGTAGCGACGACGGACGCCGAGACGAGCACGTGACAACACCGCCACCCTGTCTATCTTAGGGTTACGCGTGTCGAGGCGGACGTCGTCGCGGTAGCGACGACGGACGCCGAGACGAGCACGTGACACCACGGCCACCCTGGCTATCTTAGGGTTACGCGAGTCGAGGCGGACGTCGTCGCGGTAGCGACGACGGACGCCGAGAGGAGCACGTGACACCACCGCCACCCTGGCTATCTTAGGGTTACGCGAGTCGAGGCGGACGTCGTCGCGGTAGCGACGACGGACGCCGAGACGAGCACGTGACACCACCGCCACCCTGTCTAACTTAGGGTTACGCGTGTCAAGGCGGACGTCGTCGCGGTAGCGACGACGGACGCCGAGACGAGCACGTGACACCACCGCCACCCTGTCTAGCTTAGGGTTACGCGTGTCGAGGCGGACGTCGTCGCGGTAGCGACGACGGACGCCGAGACGAGCACGTGACACCACCGCCACCCTGTCTAACTTAGGGTTACGCGAGTCGAGGCGGACGTCGTCGCGGTAGCGACGACGGACGCCGAGACGAGCACGTGACACCACCGCCACCCTGTCTAACTTAGGGTTACGCAAGTCGAGGTGGACGTCGAGACGAGCACGTGACACCACTTCCACCCTGTCTAACTTAGGGTTACGCAAGTCGAGGTGGACGCCGAGACGAGCACGTGACAACACCGCCACCCTGTCTATCTTAGGGTTACGCGAGTCGAGGCGGACGTCGTCGCGGTAGCAACGACGGACACCGAGACGAGCACGTGACACCACCGCCACCCTGTCTAACTTAGGGTTACGCGTGTCGAGGCGGACGTCGTCGCGGTAGCGACGACGGACGCCGAGACGAGCACGTGACACCACCGCCACCCTGTCTAACTTTGGTTATGCGAGTCGAGGCGGACGTCTTCGCGGTAGCGACGACAGATGCCGAGACGAGCACGTGGCACCGTTGCCACCCTGTCTTAGGGTCACGCGAGTCGAGGCGGACGTCGTCGCGGTAGCGACGACGGACGCCGAGACGAGCACGTGACACCACCGCCACCCTGTCTATCTTAGCGTTACGCGAGTCGAGGCGAACGTCGTCGCGGTAGCAACGACGGACGCCGAGACAAGCACGTGACACCACCGCCACCCTGTCTATCTTAGCGTTACACGAGTCGAGGCGGACGTCGTCGCGGTAGCGACGACGGACGCCGAGACGAGCACGTGACACCACCGTGACCCTGTCTACCTTAGGGTTAAGCGAGTCGAGGTGGACATCGTCGCGGTAGCGACGACGGACGCCGAGACGAGCACGTGACAACACCGCCACCCTGTCTATCTTAGGGTTACGCGTGTCGAGGCGGACGTCGTCGCGGTAGCGACGACGGACGCCGAGACGAGCACGTGACACCACGGCCACCCTGGCTATCTTAGGGTTACGCGAGTCGAGGCGGACGTCGTCGCGGTAGCGACGACGGACGCCGAGAGGAGCACGTGACACCACCGCCACCCTGGCTATCTTAGGGTTACGCGAGTCGAGGCGGACGTCGTCGCGGTAGCGACGACGGACGCCGAGACGAGCACGTGACACCACCGCCACCCTGTCTAACTTAGGGTTACGCGTGTCAAGGCGGACGTCGTCGCGGTAGCGACGACGGACGCCGAGACGAGCACGTGACACCACCGCCACCCTGTCTAGCTTAGGGTTACGCGTGTCGAGGCGGACGTCGTCGCGGTAGCGACGACGGACGCCGAGACGAGCACGTGACACCACCGCCACCCTGTCTAACTTAGGGTTACGCGAGTCGAGGCGGACGTCGTCGCGGTAGCGACGACGGACGCCGAGACGAGCACGTGACACCACCGCCACCCTGTCTAACTTAGGGTTACGCAAGTCGAGGTGGACGTCGAGACGAGCACGTGACACCACTTCCACCCTGTCTAACTTAGGGTGACGCGAGTCGAGGCGGACGTCTTCGCGGTAGCAACGACGGATGCCGAGACGAGCACGTGGCACCGCTGCCACCCTGTCTTAGGGTCACGCGAGTCGAGGCGGACGTCGTCGCGGTAGCGACGACGGACGCCGAGATGAGCACGTGACACCACCGCCACCCTGTCTATCTTAGCGTTACGGAAGTCGAGGCGAACGTCATCGCGGTAGCGACGACGGACGCCGAGACGAGCACGTGACACCACCGCCACCCTGTCTATCTTAGCGTTACGCGAGTCGAGGCGGACGTCGTCGCGGTAGCGACGACGGACGCCGAGACGAGCACGTGACAGCACCGCCAACCTGTCTAACTTAGGGTTAAACGAGTCGAGGCGGACGTCGTCGCGGTAGCGACGACGGACGCCGAGACGAGCACGTGACACCACTGCCACCGTGGCTAACTTAGGGTTACGCGAGTCGAAGCAGACGTCTTCGCGGTAGCGACGACGGATGCCGAGACGAGCACGTGGCACCGCTGCCACCCTGTTTTAGGGTCACGCGAGTCGAGGCGGACGTCGTCGCGGTAGCGACGACGGACGTCGAGACGAGCACGTGACACCACCGCCACCCTGTCTATCTTAGCGTTACGCGAGTCGAGGCGAACGTCATCGCGGTAGCGACGACGGACGCCGAGACGAGCACGTGACACCACCGCCACCCTGTCTATCTTAGCGTTACACGAGTCGAGGCGGACGTCGTCGCGGTAGCGACGACGGACGCCGAGACGAGCACGTGACACTACCGCCACCCTGTCTAACTTAGGGTTAAGCGAGTCGAGGTGGACGTCGTCGCGGTAGCGACGACGGACGCCGAGACGAGCACGTGACAACACCGCCACCATGTCTATCTTAGGGTTACGCGAGTCGAGGCGGACGTCGTCGCGGTAGCGACGACGGACACCGAGACGAGCACGTGACACCACCGCCACCCTGTCTAACTTAGGGTTACGCGTGTCGAGGCGGACGTCGTCGCGGTAGCGACGACGGACGCCGAGACGAGCACGTGACACCACCGCCACCCTGTCTAACTTTGGTTATGCGAGTCGAGGCGGACGTCTTCGCGGTAGCGACGACGGATGCCGAGACGAGCACGTGGCACCGTTGCCACCCTGTCTTAGGGTCACGCGAGTCGAGGCGGACGTCGTCGCGGTAGCGACAATGGACGCCGAGACGAGCGCGTGACACCACCGCCACCCTGTCTATCTTAGCGTTACGCGAGTCGAGGCGAACGTCGTCGCGGTAGCAACGACGGACGCCGAGACAAGCACGTGACACCACCGCCACCCTGTCTATCTTAGCGTTACACGAGTCGAGGCGGACGTCGTCGCGGTAGCGACGACGGACGCCGAGACGAGCACGTGACACCACCGTGACCCTGTCTACCTTAGGGTTAAGCGAGTCGAGGTGGACATCGTCGCGGTAGCGACGACGGACGCCGAGACGAGCACGTGACAACACCGCCACCCTGTCTATCTTAGGGTTACGCGTGTCGAGGCGGACGTCGTCGCGGTAGCGACGACGGACGCCGAGACGAGCACGTGACACCACGGCCACCCTGGCTATCTTAGGGTTACGCGAGTCGAGGCGGACGTCGTCGCGGTAGCGACGACGGACGCCGAGAGGAGCACGTGACACCACCGCCACCCTGGCTATCTTAGGGTTACGCGAGTCGAGGCGGACGTCGTCGCGGTAGCGACGACGGACGCCGAGACGAGCACGTGACACCACCGCCACCCTGTCTAACTTAGGGTTACGCGTGTCAAGGCGGACGTCGTCGCGGTAGCGACGACGGACGCCGAGACGAGCACGTGACACCACCGCCACCCTATCTAACTTAGGGTTACGCGAGTCGAGGCGGACATCGTTGCGGTAGCGACGACGGACGCCGAGACGAGCACGTGACACCACTGGCACCCTGTCTAACTTAGGGTTAAGCGAGTCGAGGCGGACGTCGTCGCGATAGCGACGACTGACGCCGAGACGAGCACGTGACACCACCGCCACCCTTTCTAACTTAGGGTTACGCGAGTCGAGGCGGACGTCGAGACGAGCACGTGACACCACTGCCACCCTGTCTAACATAGGGTTACGCGAGTCGAGGCGGACGTCTTCGCGGTAGCAACGACGGACGCCGAGACGAGCACGTGGCACCGCTGCCACCCTGTCTAATGGTCACCCGAGTCGAGGAGGACGTCGTCGCAGTAGCGACGACTGACGCCGAGATGAGCACGTGACACCACCGCTACCCAGTCTATCTTAGCGTTACGCGAGTCGAGGCGAACGTCGTCGCGGTAGCGATGACGGACGCCGAGACGAGCACGTGACACCACCGCCACCCTGTCTATCTTAGCGTTACGTGAGTCGAGGCAGACGTCGTCGCGGTAGCGACGACGGACGCCGAGACGAGCACATGACACCACCGCCACCCTGTCTAACTTAGGGTTAAGCGAGTCGAGGCGGAGGTCGTCGCAGTAGCGACGACGGACGCCGAGACGAGCACGTGACAACACCGCCACCCTGTCTATCTTAGGGTTACGCTAGTTGAGGCGGACGTTGTCGCGGTAGCGACGACGGACGCCGTGACGAGCACGTGGCACCACTGCCACCCTGTCTATCTTAGGGTTACGCGAGTCGAGACGGACGTTGTCGTGGTAGCGACGACGGATGCCGAGACGAGCACATCACACCGCAGCCACCCTGTCTAACTTAGGGTTACGCGAGTGGAGGCAGATGTCTTCGCGGTAGCGACGACGGATGCCGAGACGAGCACGTGGCACCGCTGCCACCCTGTCTTAGGGTCACGCGAGTCGAGGCGGTCGTCGTCACGGTAGCGACGACGGACGCCGAGATGAGCACGTGACAACACCGCCACCCTGTCTATCTTAGCGTGACGCGAGTCGAGGCGAACGTCGTCACGGTAGCGACGACGGACGTCGAGACGAGCACGTGACACCACCGCCACCCTGTCTATCTTAGCGTTACGCGAGTCGAGGCGGACGTCGTCGCGGTAGCGACGACGGACGGCGAGACGAGCACGTGACACCACTGGCACCCTGTCTATCTTAGGGTTACGCGAGTCGAGGCAGACATCGTCGCGGTAGCGACGACGGACGTCGAGACGAGCACGTGACACAACTGCCACCCTGGCTAACTTAGGGTTACGCGAGTCGATGCAGACGTCGTCGCGGTAGCGACGACGGACGGCGAGACGGGCACGTGACACCACCGCCACCCTGTCTATCTTAGGGTTACGCGAGTCGAGGTGGACGTCATCGCGGTAGCGATGACGGACGCCGAGACGAGCACGTGACACCACTGCCAGCCTGTCTAACTTAGGGTTACGCGTGTCGAGGCGGACGTCGTCGCGGTAGCGACGACGGACGCCGAGACGAGCACGTGACACCACCGCCACCCTGTCTAACTTAGCGTTACGCGAGTCGAGGCGGACGTCGTCGCGGTAGCGACGACGGACGCCGAGACGAGCACGTGACAGCACCGCCAACCTGTCTAACTTAGGGTTAAACGAGTCGAGGCGGACGTCGTCGCGGTAGCGACGACGGACGCCGAGACGAGCATGTGACACCACTGCCACCCTGGCTAACTTAGGGTTACGCGAGTCGAAGCAGACGTCTTCGCGGTAGCGACGACGGATGCCGAGACGAGCACGTGGCACCGCTGCCACCCTGTTTTAGGGTCACGCGAGTCGAGGCGGACGTCGTCGCGGTAGCGACGACGGACGTCGAGACGAGCACGTGACACCACCGCCACCCTGTCTATCTTAGCGTTACGCGAGTCGAGGCGAACGTCATCGCGGTAGCGACGACGGACGCCGAGACGAGCACGTGACACCACCGCCACCCTGTCTATCTTAGCGTTACACGAGTCGAGGCGGACGTCGTCGCGGTAGCGACGACGGACGCCGAGACGAGCACGTGACACTACCGCCACCCTGTCTAACTTAGGGTTAAGCGAGTCGAGGTGGACGTCGTCGCGGTAGCGACGACGGACGCCGAGACGAGCACGTGACAACACCGCCACCCTGTCTATCTTAGGGTTACGCGAGTCGAGGCGGACGTCGTCGCGGTAGCGACGACGGACACCGAGACGAGCACGTGACACCACCGCCACCCTGTCTAACTTAGGGTTACGCGTGTCGAGGCGGACGTCGTCGCGGTAGCGACGACGGACGCCGAGACGAGCACGTGACACCACCGCCACCCTGTCTAACTTTGGTTATGCGAGTCGAGGCGGACGTCTTCGCGGTAGCGACGACGGATGCCGAGACGAGCACGTGGCACCGTTGCCACCCTGTCTTAGGGTCACGCGAGTCGAGGCGGACGTCGTCGCGGTAGCGACAACGGACGCCGAGACGAGCACGTGACACCACCGCCACCCTGTCTATCTTAGCGTTACGCGAGTCGAGGCGAACGTCGTCGCGGTAGCAACGACGGACGCCGAGACAAGCACGTGACACCACCGCCACCCTGTCTATCTTAGCGTTACACGAGTCGAGGCGGACGTCGTCGCGGTAGCGACGACGGACGCCGAGACGAGCACGTGACACCACCGTGACCCTGTCTACCTTAGGGTTAAGCGAGTCGAGGTGGACATCGTCGCGGTAGCGACGACGGACGCCGAGACGAGCACGTGACAACACCGCCACCCTGTCTATCTTAGGGTTACGCGTGTCGAGGCGGACGTCGTCGCGGTAGCGACGACGGACGCCGAGACGAGCACGTGACACCACGGCCACCCTGGCTATCTTAGGGTTACGCGAGTCGAGGCGGACGTCGTCGCGGTAGCGACGACGGACGCCGAGAGGAGCACGTGACACCACCGCCACCCTGGCTATCTTAGGGTTACGCGAGTCGAGGCGGACGTCGTCGCGGTAGCGACGACGGACGCCGAGACGAGCACGTGACACCACCGCCACCCTGTCTAACTTAGGGTTACGCGTGTCAAGGCGGACGTCGTCGCGGTAGCGACGACGGACGCCGAGACGAGCACGTGACACCACCGCCACCCTATCTAACTTAGGGTTACGCGAGTCGAGGCGGACATCGTTGCGGTAGCGACGACGGACGCCGAGACGAGCACGTGACACCACTGGCACCCTGTCTAACTTAGGGTTAAGCGAGTCGAGGCGGACGTCGTCGCGATAGCGACGACTGACGCCGAGACGAGCACGTGACACCACCGCCACCCTGTCTAACTTAGGGTTACGCGAGTCGAGGCGGACGTCGAGACGAGCACGTGACACCACTGCCACCCTGTCTAACATAGGGTTACGCGAGTCGAGGCGGACGTCTTCGCGGTAGCAACGACGGACGCCGAGACGAGCACGTGGCACCGCTGCCACCCTGTCTAATGGTCACCCGAGTCGAGGAGGACGTCGTCGCAGTAGCGACGACTGACGCCGAGATGAGCACGTGACACCACCGCCACCCAGTCTATCTAAGCGTTACGCGAGTTGAGGCGAACGTCGTCGCGGTAGCGATGACGGACGCCGAGACGAGCACGTGACACCACCGCCACCCTGTCTATCTTAGCGTTACGTGAGTCGAGGCAGACGTCGTCGCGGTAGCGACGACGGACGCCGAGACGAGCACGTGACACCACCGCCACCCTGTCTAACTTAGGGTTAAGCGAGTCGAGGCGGAGGTCGTCGCAGTAGCGACGACGGACGCCGAGACGAGCACGTGACAACACCGCCACCCTGTCTATCTTAGGGTTACGCTAGTTGAGGCGGACGTTGTCGCGGTAGCGACGACGGACGCCGTGACGAGCACGTGGCACCACTGCCACCCTGTCTATCTTAGGGTTACGCGAGTCGAGACGGACGTTGTCGTGGTAGCGACGACGGATGCCGAGACGAGCACATCACACCGCAGCCACCCTGTCTAACTTAGGGTTACGCGAGTGGAGGCAGATGTCTTCGCGGTAGCGACGACGGATGCCGAGACGAGCACGTGGCACCGCTGCCACCCTGTCTTAGGGTCACGCGAGTCGAGGCGGTCGTCGTCGCGGTAGCGACGACGGACGCCGAGATGAGCACGTGACAACACCGCCACCCTGTCTATCTTAGCGTGACGCGAGTCGAGGCGAACGTCGTCACGGTAGCGACGACGGACGTCGAGACGAGCACGTGACACCACCGCCACCCTGTCTATCTTAGCGTTACGCGAGTCGAGGCGGACGTCGTCGCGGTAGCGACGACGGACGGCGAGACGAGCACGTGACACCACTGGCACCCTGTCTATCTTAGGGTTACGCGAGTCGAGGCAGACATCGTCGCGGTAGCGACGACGGACGTCGAGACGAGCACGTGACACAACTGCCACCCTGGCTAACTTAGGGTTACGCGAGTCGATGCAGACGTCGTCGCGGTAGCGACGACGGACGGCGAGACGGGCACGTGACACCACCGCCACCCTGTCTATCTTAGGGTTACGCGAGTCGAGGTGGACGTCGTCGCGGTAGCGATGACGGACGCCGAGACGAGCACGTGACACCACCGCCAGCCTGTCTAACTTAGGGTTACGCGTGTCGAGGCGGACGTCGTCGCGGTAGCGACGACGGACGCCGAGACGAGCACGTGACACCACCGCCACCCTGTCTAACTTAGGGTTACGCGAGTGGAGGCGGACGTCGTCGCGGTAGCGACGACGGACGTCGAGACGAGCACGTGACACCACCGCCACACTGTTTAACTTAGGGTTAACCAAGTCGAGGCGGACGTCGAGAGGAGCACGTGACACCACCGCCACCCTGTCTATCTTAGGGTTACGCGAGTCGAGGCGGACGTCGAGACGAGCACGTGACACCACTGCAAACCTGTCTAACTTAGGGTGACGCAAGTCGAGGCGGACGTCTTCGCGGTAACGACGACGGATGCCGAGACGAGCACGTGGCACCGCTGCCACCCTGTCTGAGGGTCACGCGAGTCGAGGCGGACGTCGTCGCGGTAGCGACGACGGACGCCGAGATGAGCACGTGACACCACCGCCACCCTGTCTATCTTAGCGTTACGCAAGTCGAGGCGAATGTCGTCGCGGTAGCGACGACGGACGCCGAGAAAGAGCACGTGACACCACCGCCACCCTGTCTATCTTAGGGTTACGCGAGTCGAGGCGGACGTCCTCACGGTAGCGACGACGGACGCCGAGACGAGCACGTGACACCACTGCCACCCTGTCTAACTTAGGGTAACGCGAGTCGAGGCGGACGTCGTCGCGGTAGCGACGACGGACGCCGAGACAAGCACGTGACACCACCGCCACCCTGTCTAACTTAGGGTTAAGCGAGTTGAAGCGGACGTCGTCGCGGTAGCGACGACGGACGCCGAGACGAGCACGTGACACCACCGCCACCCTGTCTAACTTAGGGTTACGCGAGTCGAGGCGGACGTCGAGAGGAGCACGTGACACCACTGCCACCCTGTCTAACTTAGTGTGACGCGGGTCGAGGCGGACGTCTTCGCGGTAGCGACAACGGATGCCGAGACGAGCACGTGACACCACTGCCACCCAGTCTAACTTAGGGCTACGCGATTCGAGGCGGACGTCGTCGCGGTAGCGACGACGGACGCCGAGACGAGCATGTGACACCACTGCCACGCTGTCTTAGGGTTACGCGAGTCGAGGCGGTCGTCGTCGCGGTAGCGACTACGGACGCTGAGACGAGCACGTGACACCACTGCCACCCTGTCTAACTTAGGGCTACGCGAGTCGAGGCGGACGTCGTCGCGGTAGCGACGACGGACGCCGTGACGAGCACGTGACACCACTGCCACCCTGCCTATCTTAGGGTTACGCGAGTCGAGGCGGACGTCGTCGCGGTAGCGACGACGGACGCCGTGACGAGCACGTGGCACCACTGCCACCCTGTCTATCTTAGGGTTACGCGAGTCGAGGCGGACGTCGTCGCGGTAGCGAAGACGGACGCCAATACGAGCACGTGACACCACCGCCACCCTGTCTAACTTAGGGTTAAGCGAGTCGAAGCGGACGTGATCGCGGTAGCGACGACGGACGCCGAGACGAGCACGTCACACCACTGCCACCCTGTCTAACTTAGGGTGACGCGAGTCGAGGCGGACGTCTTTGCGGTAGCGACGACGGACGCCGAGACGAGCACGTGACACCATTGCCACCCTGTCTTAGGGTTATGCGAGTCGAGGCGGACGTCGTCGCGGTAGCGACGACGGACGCCAAGACGAGCATGTGACACCACTGCCACCCTGTCTTAGGGTTACGCGAGTCGAGGCGGACGTCGTCGCGGTACCGACGACGGACGCCGAGACGAGCACGTGACACCACTGCCACCCTGTCTAACTTAGGGCTACGCGTGTCGTGGCGGACGCCGAGACGAGCACGTGACACCACGGCCACCCTGGCTATCTTAGGGTTACGCGAGTCGAGGCGGACGTCGTCGCGGTAGCGACGATGGACGCCGAGAGGAGCGCGTGACACCACCGCCACCCTGGCTATCTTAGGGTTACGCGAGTCGAGGCGGACGTCGTCGCGGTAGCGACGACGGACGCCGAGACGAGCACGTGACACCACCGCCACCCTGTCTAACTTAGGGTTACGCGTGTCAAGGCGGACGTCGTCGCGGTAGCGACGACGGACGCTGAGACGAGCACGTGACACCACCGCCACCCTATCTAACTTAGGGTTACGCGAGTCGAGGCGGACATCGTCGCGGTAGCGACGACGGACGCCGAGACGAGCACGTGACACCACTGCCACCCTGTCTAACTTAGGGTTAAGCGAGTCGAGGCGGACGTCGTCGCGATAGCGACGACTGACGCCGAGACGAGCACGTGACACCACCGCCACCCTGTCTAACTTAGGGTTACGCGAGTCGAGGCGGACGTCGAGACGAGCACGTGACACCACTGCCACCCTGTCTAACATAGGGTTACGCGAGTCGAGGCGGACGTCTTCGCGGTAGCGACGACGGAGGCCGAGACGAGCACGTGGCACCGCTGCCACCCTGTCTAATGGTCACCCGAGTCGAGGAGGACGTCGTCGCAGTAGCGACGACTGACGCCGAGATGAGCACGTGACACCACCGCCACCCAGTCTATCTTAGCGTTACGCGAGTCGAGGCGAACGTCGTCGCGGTAGCGATGACGGACGCCAAGACGAGCACGTGACACCACCGCCACCCTGTCTATCTTAGCGTTACGTGAGTCGAGGCAGACGTCGTCGCGGTAGCGACGACGGAAGCCGAGACGAGCACGTGACACCACCGCCACCCTATCTAACTTAGGGTTAAGCGAGTCGAGGCGGAGGTCATCGCAGTAGCGACGACGGACGCCGAGACGAGCACGTGACAACACCGCCACCCTGTCTATCTTAGGGTTACGCTAGTTGAGGCGGACGTTGTCGCGGTAGCGACGACGGACGCCATGACGAGCACGTGGCACCACTGCCACCCTGTCTATCTTAGGGTTACGCGAGTCGAGACGGACGTTGTCGTGGTAGCGACGACGGATGCCGAGACGAGCACATGACACCGCAGCCACCCTGTCTAACTTAGGGTTACGCGAGTGGAGGCAGACGTCTTCGCGGTAGCGACGACGGATGCCGAGACGAGCACGTGGCACCGCTGCCACCCTGTCTTAGGGTCACGCGAGTCGAGGCGGTCGTCGTCGCGGTAGCGACGACGGACGCCGAGATGAGCACGTGACAACACCGCCACCCTGTCTATCTTAGCGTGACGCGAGTCGAGGCGAACGTCGTCACGGTAGCGACGACGGACGTCGAGACGAGCACGTGTCACCACCGCCACCCTGTCTATCTTAGCGTTACGCGAGTCGAGGCGGACGTCGTCGCGGTAGCGACGACGGACGGCGAGACGAGCACGTGACACCACTGGCACCCTGTCTATCTTAGGGTTACGTGAGTCGAGGCAGACATCGTCGCGGTAGCGACGACGGACGTCGAGACGAGCACGTGACACAACTGCCACCCTGGCTAACTTAGGGTTACGCGAGTCGATGCAGACGTCGTCGCGGTAGCGACGACGGACGGCGAGACGGGCACGTGACACCACCGCCACCCTGTCTATCTTAGGGTTACGCGAGTCGAGGTGGACGTCGTCGCGGTAGCGATGACGGACGCCGAGACGAGCACGTGACACCACCGCCAGCCTGTCTAACTTAGGGTTACGCGTGTCGAGGCAGACGTCGTCGCGGTAGCGACGACGGACGCCGAGACGAGCACGTGACACCACCGCCACCCTGTCTAACTTAGGGTTACGCGAGTGGAGGCGGACGTCGTCGCGGTAGCGACGACGGACGTCGAGACGAGCACGTGACACCACCGCCACACTGTTTAACTTAGGGTTAACCAAGTCGAGGCGGACGTCGAGAGGAGCACGTGACACCACCGCCACCCTGTCTATCTTAGGGTTACGCGTGTCGAGGCGGACGTCGAGACGAGCACGTGACACCACTGCAAACCTGTCTAACTTAGGGTGACGCAAGTTGAGGCGGACGTCTTCGCGGTAACGACGACGGATGCCGAGACGAGCACGTGGCTCCGCTGCCACCCTGTCTTAGGGTCACGCGAGTCGAGGCGGACGTCGTCGCGGTAGCGACGACGGACGCCGAGATGAGCACGTGACACCACCGCCACCCTGTCTATCTTAGCGTTACGCAAGTCGAGGCGAATGTCGTCGCGGTAGCGACGACGGACGCCGAGAAAGAGCACGTGACACCACCGCCACCCTGTCTATCTTAGGGTTACGCGAGTCGAGGCGGACGTCCTCACGGTAGCGACGACGGACGCCGAGACGAGCACGTGACACCACTGCCACCCTGTCTAACTTAGGGTAACGCGAGTCGAGGCGGACGTCGTCGCGGTAGCGACGACGGACGCCGAGACAAGCACGTGACACCACCGCCACCCTGTCTAACTTAGGGTTAAGCGAGTTGAAGCGGACGTCGTCGCGGTAGCGACGACGGACGCCGAGACGAGCACGTGACACCACCGCCACCCTGTCTAACTTAGGGTTACGCGAGTCGAGGCGGACGTCGAGAGGAGCACGTGACACCACTGCCACCCTGTCTAACTTAGTGTGACGCGGGTCGAGGCGGACGTCTTCGCGGTAGCGACAACGGATGCCGAGACGAGCACGTGACACCACTGCCACCCAGTCTAACTTAGGGCTATGCGATTCGAGGCGGACGTCGTCGCGGTAGCGACGACGGACGCCGAGACGAGCATGTGACACCACTGCCACGCTGTCTTAGGGTTACGCGAGTCGAGGCGGTCGTCGTCGCGGTAGCGACTACGGACGCTGAGACGAGCACGTGACACCACTGCCACCCTGTCTAACTTAGGGCTACGCGTGTCGAGGCGGACGTCGTCGCGGTAGCGACGACGGACGCCGTGACGAGCACGTGACACCACTGCCACCCTGCCTATCTTAGGGTTACGCGAGTCGAGGCGGACGTCGTCGCGGTAGCGACGACGGACGCCGTGACGACCACGTGGCACCACTGCCACCCTGTCTATCTTAGGGTTACGCGAGTCGAGGCGGACGTCGTCGCGGTAGCGACGACGGACGCCAATACGAGCACGTGACACCACCGCCACCCTGTCTAACTTAGGGTTAAGCGAGTCGAAGCGGACGTCATCGCGGTAGCGACGACGGACGCCGAGACGAGCACGTCACACCACTGCCACCCTGTCTAACTTAGGGTGACGCGAGTCGAGGCGGACGTCTTTGCGGTAGCGACGACGGACGCCGAGACGAGCACGTGACACCATTGCCACCCTGTCTTAGGGTTATGCGAGTCGAGGCGGACGTCGTCGCGGTAGCGACGACGGACGCCAAGACGAGCATGTGACACCACTGCCACCCTGTCTTAGGGTTACGCGAGTCGAGGCGGACGTCGTCGCGGTACCGACGACGGACGCCGAGACGAGCACGTGACACCACTGCCACCCTGTCTAACTTAGGGCTACGCGTGTCGTGGCGGACGCCGAGACGAGCACGTGACACCACGGCCACCCTGGCTATCTTAGGGTTACGCGAGTCGAGGCGGACGTCGTCGCGGTAGCGACGATGGACGCCGAGAGGAGCGCGTGACACCACCGCCACCCTGGCTATCTTAGGGTTACGCGAGTCGAGGCGGACGTCGTCGCGGTAGCGACGACGGACGCCGAGACGAGCACGTGACACCACCGCCACCCTGTCTAACTTAGGGTTACGCGTGTCAAGGCGGACGTCGTCGCGGTAGCGACGACGGACGCTGAGACGAGCACGTGACACCACCGCCACCCTATCTAACTTAGGGTTACGCGAGTCGAGGCGGACATCGTCGCGGTAGCGACGACGGACGCCGAGACGAGCACGTGACACCACTGCCACCCTGTCTAACTTAGGGTTAAGCGAGTCGAGGCGGACGTCGTCGCGATAGCGACGACTGACGCCGAGACGAGCACGTGACACCACCGCCACCCTGTCTAACTTAGGGTTACGCGAGTCGAGGCGGACGTCGAGACGAGCACGTGACACCACTGCCACCCTGTCTAACATAGGGTTACGCGAGTCGAGGCGGACGTCTTCGCGGTAGCGACGACGGACGCCGAGACGAGCACGTGGCACCGCTGCCACCCTGTCTAATGGTCACCCGAGTCGAGGAGGACGTCGTCGCAGTAGCGACGACTGACGCCGAGATGAGCACGTGACACCACCGCCACCCAGTCTATCTTAGCGTTACGCGAGTCGAGGCGAACGTCGTCGCGGTAGCGATGACGGACGCCAAGACGAGCACGTGACACCACCGCCACCCTGTCTATCTTAGCGTTACGTGAGTCGAGGCAGACGTCGTCGCGGTAGCGACGACGGACGCCGAGACGAGCACGTGACACCACCGCCACCCTGTCTAACTTAGGGTTAAGCGAGTCGAGGCGGAGGTCGTCGCAGTAGCGACGACGGACGCCGAGACGAGCACGTGACAACACCGCCACCCTGTCTATCTTAGGGTTACGCTAGTTGAGGCGGACGTTGTCGCGGTAGCGACGACGGACGCCATGACGAGCACGTGGCACCACTGCCACCCTGTCTATCTTAGGGTTACGCGAGTCGAGACGGACGTTGTCGTGGTAGCGACGACGGATGCCGAGACGAGCACATGACACCGCAGCCACCCTGTCTAACTTAGGGTTACGCGAGTGGAGGCAGACGTCTTCGCGGTAGCGACGACGGATGCCGAGACGAGCACGTGGCACCGCTGCCACCCTGTCTTAGGGTCACGCGAGTCGAGGCGGTCGTCGTCGCGGTAGCGACGACGGACGCCGAGATGAGCACGTGACAACACCGCCACCCTGTCTATCTTAGCGTGACGCGAGTCGAGGCGAACGTCGTCACGGTAGCGACGACGGACGTCGAGACGAGCACGTGACACCACCGCCACCCTGTCTATCTTAGCGTTACGCGAGTCGAGGCGGACGTCGTCGCGGTAGCGACGACGGACGGCGAGACGAGCACGTGACACCACTAGCACCCTGTCTATCTTAGGGTTACGCGAGTCGAGGCAGACGTCGTCGCGGTAGCGACGACGGACGTCGAGACGAGCACGTGACACCACTGCCACCCTGGCTAACTTAGGGTTACGCGAGTCGATGCAGACGTCGTCGCGGTAGCAACGACGGACGGCGAGACGAGCACGTGACACCACCGCCACCCTGTCTATCTTAGGGTTACGCGAGTCGAGGCGGACGTCGTCGCGGTAGCGATGACGGACGCCGAGACGAGCACGTGACACCACCGCCAGCCTGTCTAACTTAGGGTTACGCGTGTCGAGGCGGACGTCGTCGCGGTAGCGACGACGGACGCCGAGACGAGCACGTGACACCACCGCCACCCTGTCTAACTTAGGGTTACGCGAGTGGAGGCGGACGTCGTCGCGGTGGCGACGACGGACGTCGAGACGAGCACGTGACACCACCGCCACACTGTTTAACTTAGGGTTAAGCAAGTCGAGGCGGACGTCGAGAGGAGCACGTGACACCACCGCCACCCTGTCTATCTTCGGGTTACGCGAGTCGAGGCGGACGTCGAGACGAGCACGTGACACCACTGCAAACCTGTCTAACTTAGGGTGACGCAAGTCGAGGCGGACGTCTTCGCGGTAACGACGATGGATGCCGAGAAGAGCACGTGGCACCGCTGCCACCCTGTCTTAGAGTCACGCGAGTCGAGGCGGACGTCGTCGCGGTAGCGACGACGGACGCCGAGATGAGCACGTGACACCACCGCCACCCTGTCTATCTTAGCGTTACGCAAGTCGAGGCGAACGTCGTCGCGGTAGCGACGACGGACGCCGAGAAAGAGCACGTGACACCACCGCCACCCTGTCTATCTTAGGGTTACGCGAGTCGAGGCGGACGTCCTCACGGTAGCGACGACGGACGGCGAGACGAGCACGTGACACCACTGCCACCCTGTCTAACTTAGGGTTACGCGAGTCGAGGCGGACGTCGTCGCGGTAGCGACGACGGACGCCGAGACAAGCACGTGACACCACCGCCACCCTGTCTAACTTAGGGTTAAGCGAGTTGAAGCGGACGTCGTCGCGGTAGCGACGAAGGACGCCGAGACGAGCACGTGACACCACCGCCACCCTGTCTAACTTAGGGTTACGCGAGTCGAGGCGGATGTCGAGAGGAGCACGTGACACCACTGCCACCCTGTCTAACTTAGTGTGACGCGGGTCGAGGCGGACGTCTTCGCGGTAGCGACAACGGATGCCGAGACGAGCACGTGACACCACTGCCACCCAGTCTAACTTAGGGCTACGCGATTCGAGGCGGACGTCGTCGCGGTAGCGACGACGGACGCCGTGACGAGCACGTGATACCACTGCCACCCTGCCTATCTTAGGGTTACGCGAGTCGAGGCGGACGTCGTCGCGGTAGCGACGACGGACGCCGTGACGAGCACGTGGCACCACTGCCACCCTGTCTATCTTAGGGTTACGCGAGTCGAGGCGGACGTCGTCGCGGTAGCGACGACGGACGCCAATACGAGCACGTGACACCACTGCCACCCTGTCTATCTTAGGGTTAAGCGAGTCGAAGCGGACGTCATCGCGGTAGCGACGACGGACGCCGAGACGAGCACGTCACACCACTGCCACCCTGTCTAACTTAGGGTGACGCGAGTCGAGGCGGACGTCTTTGCGGTAGCGACGACGGACGCCGAGACGAGCACGTGACACCATTGCCACCCTGTCTTAGGGTTATGTGAGTCGAGGCGGACGTCGTCGCGGTAGCGACGACGGACGCCAAGACGAGCACGTGACACCACTGCCACCCTGTCTTAGGGTTACGCGAGTCGAGGCGGACGTCGTCGCGGTACCGACGACGGACGCCGAGACGAGCACGTGACACCACTGCCACCCTGTCTAACTTAGGGCTACGCGTGTCGTGGCGGACGTCGTAGCGCTAGCGACGACGGACGCCGTGACGAGCACGTGACACCACCGCCACCCTGTCTATCTTAGGGTTACGCGAGTCGAGGCGGACGTCGTCGTGGTAGCGACGACGGACGCCGTGACGAGCACGTGGCACCACTGCCACCCTATCTATCTTAGGGTTACGCGAGTCAAGGCGGACGTCGTTGCAGTAGCGACGACGGACGCTGAGACGAGCACGTGACACCACTGCCACGCTGTCTAACTTAGGGCTACGCGAGTCGATGCGGACGTCGTCGCGGTAGGGACGACGGACGCCGAGACGAGCACGTGACACCACTGCCAGCCAGTCTAACTTAGGGCTACGCGAGTCGAGGCGAACGTCGTCGCGGTAGCGACGACGGACGCCGAGACAAGCACGTGACACCACTGCCACCCTGTCTAACTTAGGGTTACGCGACTCGAGGCGGACGTCGTCGCGGTAGCGACGATGGACTCCGAGACGAGCACGTGACACCACTGCCACCCTGTCTTAGGGTTACGCGAGTCGAGGCGGACGTCGTCGCGGTAGCGACGACGGACGCCAAGACGAGCACGTGACAACACTGCCACCCTATCATTTTTGGCTACGCGAGTCATGGCGGACGTCGTCGCGGTAGCGACGACGGACACCGTGACGAGCACGTGGCACCACTGCCACCCTGTCTATCTTAGGGTTACGCGAGTCGAGACGGACATCGTCGCGGTAGCGACGACGGATGCCGAGACGAGCACATGACACCGCTGCCACACTGTCTAACTTAGGGTTACGCGAGTCGAGGCGGACGTCTTCGCGGTAGCGACGACGGATGCCGAGACGAGCACGTGGCACCGCTGCCACCCTGTCTTAGGGTCACGCGAGTCGAGGCAGACGTCGTCGCGGTAGCGACGACGAACGCCGAGATGAGCACGTGACACCACCGCCACCCTGTCTATCTTAGCGTTACGCGAGTCGAGGCGAATGTCGTCACGGCAGCGACGACGGACGCCGAGACGAGCACGTGACACCACCGCCACCCTGTCTATCTTAGCGTTACGCGAGTCGAGGCGGACGTCGTCGTGGTAGCGACGACACACGCCGGGACGAGCACGTGACACCACAGGCACCCTGTCTATCTTAGGGTTACGCGAGTCGAGGCGGACTTCGTCGCGGTAGCGACGACGGACGTCGAGACGAGCACGTGACACCACTGCCACCTTGGCTATCTTAGGGTTACGCGAGTCAAGGCAGACGTCGTCGCGGTAGCGAAGACGGACGCCCAGACGAGCACGTGACACCACTGCCACCCTGGCTATCTTAGGGTTACGCGAGTCCAGGCGGACGTCGTCGCGGTAGTGATGACGGACGCCGAGAAAGAGCACGTGAGACCACCGCCACCCTGTCTATCTTAGGGTTACGTGAGTCGAGGCGGACGTCGTCGCGGTAGCGACGACGGACGCCGAGACGAGCACGTGACACCACCGCCACCCTGTCTATCTTAGGGTTACGCGAGTCGAGGCGGACGTCGTCGCGGTACCGACGACGGACGCCGAGACGAGCACGTGACACCACCGCCACCCTGTCTAACTTAGGGTTAAGCGAGTCGAAGCGGACGTCGAGACGAGCACGTCACACCACCGCCACCCTGTCTAACTTAGGGTTACGCGAGTCGAGGCGGACGTCGAGACGAGCACGTGACACCACTGCCACCCTGTCTAACTTAGGGTGACGTGAGTCGAGGCGGACGTCTTTGCGGTAGCGACGACGGACGCCGGGACGAGCACGTGACACCATTGCCACCCTGTCTTAGGGTTATGTGAGTCGAGGTGGACGTCGTCGCGGTAGCGACGACGGACGCCAAGACGAGCACGTGACACCACTGGCACCCTGTCTATCTTAGGGTTACGCGAGTTGAGGCAGACGTCGTCGCGGTAGCGACGACGGACGTCGAGATGAGCACGTGACACCACTGCCACCTTGGCTAACTTAGGGTTACGCGAGTCGAGGCAGACGTCGTCGCGGTAGCGAAGACGGATGCCCAGACGAGCACGTGACACCACTGCCACCCTGGCTATCTTAGGGTTACGCGAGTCGAGGCGGACGTCGTCGCGGTAGTGATGACGGACGCCGAGAAAGAGCACGTGAGACCACCGCCACCCTGTCTATCTTAGGGTTACGCGAGTCGAGGCGGACGTCGTCGCGGTAGCGACGATGGACGCCGAGACGAGCACGTGACACCACCACCACCCTGTCTCACTTAGGGTTACGCATGTCGAGACGGACGCCGAGACGATCACGTGACACCACCGCCACCCTGTCTAACTTAGGGTTACGCGAGTCGAGGCGGACGTCGTCGCGGTAGCGACGACGGACGCCGAGACGGGCACGTGACACCACCGCCACCCTGTCTAACTTAGGGTTACGCGTGTCGAGGCGGACGTCGTCGCGGTAGCGACGACGGACGCCGAGACGAGCACGTGACACCACCGCCACCCTGTCTAACTTAGGGTTACGCGAGTCGAGGCGAACGTCGTCGCGGTAGCGACGACGGACGCCGAGACGAGCACGTGACACCACCGCCACCCTGTCTAACTTAGGGTTACTCAAGTCGAGGTGGACGTCG
Source organism: Elymus sibiricus (assembly GCA_039707655.1). Lineage (NCBI taxonomy): Eukaryota > Viridiplantae > Streptophyta > Magnoliopsida > Poales > Poaceae > Elymus > Elymus sibiricus. The sequence goes on along the minus strand of CM077676.1, from coordinate 189,805,691 downwards.
AGACGAGCATGTGACACCACTTCCACCCTGTCTAACTTAGGATGACGCGAGTCGAGGCGGACGTCTTCGCGGTAGCAACGACGGATGCCGAGACGAGCACGTGGCACCGCTGCCACCCTGTCTTAGGGTCACGCGAGTCGAGGCGGACGTCGTCGCGGTAGCGACGACGGACGTCGAGATGAGCACGTGACACCACTGCCACCTTGGCTAACTTAGGGTTACGCGAGTCGAGGCAGACGTCGTCGCGGTAGCGAAGACGGACGCCGAGACGAGCATGTGACACCACTGCCACGCTGTCTTAGGGTTACGCGAGTCGAGGCGGTCGTCGTCGCGGTAGCGACTACGGACGCTGAGACGAGCACGTGACACCACTGCCACCCTGTCTAACTTAGGGCTACGCGAGTCGAGGCGGACGTCGTCGCGGTAGCGACGACGGACGCCGTGACGAGCACGTGACACCACTGCCACCCTGCCTATCTTAGGGTTACGCGAGTCGAGGCGGACGTCGTCGCGGTAGCGACGACGGACGCCGTGACGAGCACGTGGCACCACTGCCACCCTGTCTATCTTAGGGTTACGCGAGTCGAGGCGGACGTCGTCGCGGTAGCGAAGACGGACGCCAATACGAGCACGTGACACCACCGCCACCCTGTCTAACTTAGGGTTAAGCGAGTCGAAGCGGACGTGATCGCGGTAGCGACGACGGACGCCGAGACGAGCACGTCACACCACTGCCACCCTGTCTAACTTAGGGTGACGCGAGTCGAGGCGGACGTCTTTGCGGTAGCGACGACGGACGCCGAGACGAGCACGTGACACCATTGCCACCCTGTCTTAGGGTTATGCGAGTCGAGGCGGACGTCGTCGCGGTAGCGACGACGGACGCCAAGACGAGCATGTGACACCACTGCCACCCTGTCTTAGGGTTACGCGAGTCGAGGCGGACGTCGTCGCGGTACCGACGACGGACGCCGAGACGAGCACGTGACACCACTGCCACCCTGTCTAACTTAGGGCTACGCGTGTCGTGGCGGACGCCGAGACGAGCACGTGACACCACGGCCACCCTGGCTATCTTAGGGTTACGCGAGTCGAGGCGGACGTCGTCGCGGTAGCGACGATGGACGCCGAGAGGAGCGCGTGACACCACCGCCACCCTGGCTATCTTAGGGTTACGCGAGTCGAGGCGGACGTCGTCGCGGTAGCGACGACGGACGCCGAGACGAGCACGTGACACCACCGCCACCCTGTCTAACTTAGGGTTACGCGTGTCAAGGCGGACGTCGTCGCGGTAGCGACGACGGACGCTGAGACGAGCACGTGACACCACCGCCACCCTATCTAACTTAGGGTTACGCGAGTCGAGGCGGACATCGTCGCGGTAGCGACGACGGACGCCGAGACGAGCACGTGACACCACTGCCACCCTGTCTAACTTAGGGTTAAGCGAGTCGAGGCGGACGTCGTCGCGATAGCGACGACTGACGCCGAGACGAGCACGTGACACCACCGCCACCCTGTCTAACTTAGGGTTACGCGAGTCGAGGCGGACGTCGAGACGAGCACGTGACACCACTGCCACCCTGTCTAACATAGGGTTACGCGAGTCGAGGCGGACGTCTTCGCGGTAGCGACGACGGAGGCCGAGACGAGCACGTGGCACCGCTGCCACCCTGTCTAATGGTCACCCGAGTCGAGGAGGACGTCGTCGCAGTAGCGACGACTGACGCCGAGATGAGCACGTGACACCACCGCCACCCAGTCTATCTTAGCGTTACGCGAGTCGAGGCGAACGTCGTCGCGGTAGCGATGACGGACGCCAAGACGAGCACGTGACACCACCGCCACCCTGTCTATCTTAGCGTTACGTGAGTCGAGGCAGACGTCGTCGCGGTAGCGACGACGGAAGCCGAGACGAGCACGTGACACCACCGCCACCCTATCTAACTTAGGGTTAAGCGAGTCGAGGCGGAGGTCATCGCAGTAGCGACGACGGACGCCGAGACGAGCACGTGACAACACCGCCACCCTGTCTATCTTAGGGTTACGCTAGTTGAGGCGGACGTTGTCGCGGTAGCGACGACGGACGCCATGACGAGCACGTGGCACCACTGCCACCCTGTCTATCTTAGGGTTACGCGAGTCGAGACGGACGTTGTCGTGGTAGCGACGACGGATGCCGAGACGAGCACATGACACCGCAGCCACCCTGTCTAACTTAGGGTTACGCGAGTGGAGGCAGACGTCTTCGCGGTAGCGACGACGGATGCCGAGACGAGCACGTGGCACCGCTGCCACCCTGTCTTAGGGTCACGCGAGTCGAGGCGGTCGTCGTCGCGGTAGCGACGACGGACGCCGAGATGAGCACGTGACAACACCGCCACCCTGTCTATCTTAGCGTGACGCGAGTCGAGGCGAACGTCGTCACGGTAGCGACGACGGACGTCGAGACGAGCACGTGTCACCACCGCCACCCTGTCTATCTTAGCGTTACGCGAGTCGAGGCGGACGTCGTCGCGGTAGCGACGACGGACGGCGAGACGAGCACGTGACACCACTGGCACCCTGTCTATCTTAGGGTTACGTGAGTCGAGGCAGACATCGTCGCGGTAGCGACGACGGACGTCGAGACGAGCACGTGACACAACTGCCACCCTGGCTAACTTAGGGTTACGCGAGTCGATGCAGACGTCGTCGCGGTAGCGACGACGGACGGCGAGACGGGCACGTGACACCACCGCCACCCTGTCTATCTTAGGGTTACGCGAGTCGAGGTGGACGTCGTCGCGGTAGCGATGACGGACGCCGAGACGAGCACGTGACACCACCGCCAGCCTGTCTAACTTAGGGTTACGCGTGTCGAGGCGGACGTCGTCGCGGTAGCGACGACGGACGCCGAGACGAGCACGTGACACCACCGCCACCCTGTCTAACTTAGGGTTACGCGAGTGGAGGCGGACGTCGTCGCGGTAGCGACGACGGACGTCGAGACGAGCACGTGACACCACCGCCACACTGTTTAACTTAGGGTTAACCAAGTCGAGGCGGACGTCGAGAGGAGCACGTGACACCACCGCCACCCTGTCTATCTTAGGGTTACGCGTGTCGAGGCGGACGTCGAGACGAGCACGTGACACCACTGCAAACCTGTCTAACTTAGGGTGACGCAAGTTGAGGCGGACGTCTTCGCGGTAACGACGACGGATGCCGAGACGAGCACGTGGCTCCGCTGCCACCCTGTCTTAGGGTCACGCGAGTCGAGGCGGACGTCGTCGCGGTAGCGACGACGGACGCCGAGATGAGCACGTGACACCACCGCCACCCTGTCTATCTTAGCGTTACGCAAGTCGAGGCGAATGTCGTCGCGGTAGCGACGACGGACGCCGAGAAAGAGCACGTGACACCACCGCCACCCTGTCTATCTTAGGGTTACGCGAGTCGAGGCGGACGTCCTCACGGTAGCGACGACGGACGCCGAGACGAGCACGTGACACCACTGCCACCCTGTCTAACTTAGGGTAACGCGAGTCGAGGCGGACGTCGTCGCGGTAGCGACGACGGACGCCGAGACAAGCACGTGACACCACCGCCACCCTGTCTAACTTAGGGTTAAGCGAGTTGAAGCGGACGTCGTCGCGGTAGCGACGACGGACGCCGAGACGAGCACGTGACACCACCGCCACCCTGTCTAACTTAGGGTTACGCGAGTCGAGGCGGACGTCGAGAGGAGCACGTGACACCACTGCCACCCTGTCTAACTTAGTGTGACGCGGGTCGAGGCGGACGTCTTCGCGGTAGCGACAACGGATGCCGAGACGAGCACGTGACACCACTGCCACCCAGTCTAACTTAGGGCTATGCGATTCGAGGCGGACGTCGTCGCGGTAGCGACGACGGACGCCGAGACGAGCATGTGACACCACTGCCACGCTGTCTTAGGGTTACGCGAGTCGAGGCGGTCGTCGTCGCGGTAGCGACTACGGACGCTGAGACGAGCACGTGACACCACTGCCACCCTGTCTAACTTAGGGCTACGCGTGTCGAGGCGGACGTCGTCGCGGTAGCGACGACGGACGCCGTGACGAGCACGTGACACCACTGCCACCCTGCCTATCTTAGGGTTACGCGAGTCGAGGCGGACGTCGTCGCGGTAGCGACGACGGACGCCGTGACGACCACGTGGCACCACTGCCACCCTGTCTATCTTAGGGTTACGCGAGTCGAGGCGGACGTCGTCGCGGTAGCGACGACGGACGCCAATACGAGCACGTGACACCACCGCCACCCTGTCTAACTTAGGGTTAAGCGAGTCGAAGCGGACGTCATCGCGGTAGCGACGACGGACGCCGAGACGAGCACGTCACACCACTGCCACCCTGTCTAACTTAGGGTGACGCGAGTCGAGGCGGACGTCTTTGCGGTAGCGACGACGGACGCCGAGACGAGCACGTGACACCATTGCCACCCTGTCTTAGGGTTATGCGAGTCGAGGCGGACGTCGTCGCGGTAGCGACGACGGACGCCAAGACGAGCATGTGACACCACTGCCACCCTGTCTTAGGGTTACGCGAGTCGAGGCGGACGTCGTCGCGGTACCGACGACGGACGCCGAGACGAGCACGTGACACCACTGCCACCCTGTCTAACTTAGGGCTACGCGTGTCGTGGCGGACGCCGAGACGAGCACGTGACACCACGGCCACCCTGGCTATCTTAGGGTTACGCGAGTCGAGGCGGACGTCGTCGCGGTAGCGACGATGGACGCCGAGAGGAGCGCGTGACACCACCGCCACCCTGGCTATCTTAGGGTTACGCGAGTCGAGGCGGACGTCGTCGCGGTAGCGACGACGGACGCCGAGACGAGCACGTGACACCACCGCCACCCTGTCTAACTTAGGGTTACGCGTGTCAAGGCGGACGTCGTCGCGGTAGCGACGACGGACGCTGAGACGAGCACGTGACACCACCGCCACCCTATCTAACTTAGGGTTACGCGAGTCGAGGCGGACATCGTCGCGGTAGCGACGACGGACGCCGAGACGAGCACGTGACACCACTGCCACCCTGTCTAACTTAGGGTTAAGCGAGTCGAGGCGGACGTCGTCGCGATAGCGACGACTGACGCCGAGACGAGCACGTGACACCACCGCCACCCTGTCTAACTTAGGGTTACGCGAGTCGAGGCGGACGTCGAGACGAGCACGTGACACCACTGCCACCCTGTCTAACATAGGGTTACGCGAGTCGAGGCGGACGTCTTCGCGGTAGCGACGACGGACGCCGAGACGAGCACGTGGCACCGCTGCCACCCTGTCTAATGGTCACCCGAGTCGAGGAGGACGTCGTCGCAGTAGCGACGACTGACGCCGAGATGAGCACGTGACACCACCGCCACCCAGTCTATCTTAGCGTTACGCGAGTCGAGGCGAACGTCGTCGCGGTAGCGATGACGGACGCCAAGACGAGCACGTGACACCACCGCCACCCTGTCTATCTTAGCGTTACGTGAGTCGAGGCAGACGTCGTCGCGGTAGCGACGACGGACGCCGAGACGAGCACGTGACACCACCGCCACCCTGTCTAACTTAGGGTTAAGCGAGTCGAGGCGGAGGTCGTCGCAGTAGCGACGACGGACGCCGAGACGAGCACGTGACAACACCGCCACCCTGTCTATCTTAGGGTTACGCTAGTTGAGGCGGACGTTGTCGCGGTAGCGACGACGGACGCCATGACGAGCACGTGGCACCACTGCCACCCTGTCTATCTTAGGGTTACGCGAGTCGAGATGGACGTTGTCGTGGTAGCGACGACGGATGCCGAGACGAGCACATGACACCGCAGCCACCCTGTCTAACTTAGGGTTACGCGAGTGGAGGCAGACGTCTTCGCGGTAGCGACGACGGATGCCGAGACGAGCACGTGGCACCGCTGCCACCCTGTCTTAGGGTCACGCGAGTCGAGGCGGTCGTCGTCGCGGTAGCGACGACGGACGCCGAGATGAGCACGTGACAACACCGCCACCCTGTCTATCTTAGCGTGACGCGAGTCGAGGCGAACGTCGTCACGGTAGCGACGACGGACGTCGAGACGAGCACGTGACACCACCGCCACCCTGTCTATCTTAGCGTTACGCGAGTCGAGGCGGACGTCGTCGCGGTAGCGACGACGGACGGCGAGACGAGCACGTGACACCACTAGCACCCTGTCTATCTTAGGGTTACGCGAGTCGAGGCAGACGTCGTCGCGGTAGCGACGACGGACGTCGAGACGAGCACGTGACACCACTGCCACCCTGGCTAACTTAGGGTTACGCGAGTCGATGCAGACGTCGTCGCGGTAGCAACGACGGACGGCGAGACGAGCACGTGACACCACCGCCACCCTGTCTATCTTAGGGTTACGCGAGTCGAGGCGGACGTCGTCGCGGTAGCGATGACGGACGCCGAGACGAGCACGTGACACCACCGCCAGCCTGTCTAACTTAGGGTTACGCGTGTCGAGGCGGACGTCGTCGCGGTAGCGACGACGGACGCCGAGACGAGCACGTGACACCACCGCCACCCTGTCTAACTTAGGGTTACGCGAGTGGAGGCGGACGTCGTCGCGGTGGCGACGACGGACGTCGAGACGAGCACGTGACACCACCGCCACACTGTTTAACTTAGGGTTAAGCAAGTCGAGGCGGACGTCGAGAGGAGCACGTGACACCACCGCCACCCTGTCTATCTTCGGGTTACGCGAGTCGAGGCGGACGTCGAGACGAGCACGTGACACCACTGCAAACCTGTCTAACTTAGGGTGACGCAAGTCGAGGCGGACGTCTTCGCGGTAACGACGATGGATGCCGAGAAGAGCACGTGGCACCGCTGCCACCCTGTCTTAGAGTCACGCGAGTCGAGGCGGACGTCGTCGCGGTAGCGACGACGGACGCCGAGATGAGCACGTGACACCACCGCCACCCTGTCTATCTTAGCGTTACGCAAGTCGAGGCGAACGTCGTCGCGGTAGCGACGACGGACGCCGAGAAAGAGCACGTGACACCACCGCCACCCTGTCTATCTTAGGGTTACGCGAGTCGAGGCGGACGTCCTCACGGTAGCGACGACGGACGGCGAGACGAGCACGTGACACCACTGCCACCCTGTCTAACTTAGGGTTACGCGAGTCGAGGCGGACGTCGTCGCGGTAGCGACGACGGACGCCGAGACAAGCACGTGACACCACCGCCACCCTGTCTAACTTAGGGTTAAGCGAGTTGAAGCGGACGTCGTCGCGGTAGCGACGAAGGACGCCGAGACGAGCACGTGACACCACCGCCACCCTGTCTAACTTAGGGTTACGCGAGTCGAGGCGGATGTCGAGAGGAGCACGTGACACCACTGCCACCCTGTCTAACTTAGTGTGACGCGGGTCGAGGCGGACGTCTTCGCGGTAGCGACAACGGATGCCGAGACGAGCACGTGACACCACTGCCACCCAGTCTAACTTAGGGCTACGCGATTCGAGGCGGACGTCGTCGCGGTAGCGACGACGGACGCCGTGACGAGCACGTGATACCACTGCCACCCTGCCTATCTTAGGGTTACGCGAGTCGAGGCGGACGTCGTCGCGGTAGCGACGACGGACGCCGTGACGAGCACGTGGCACCACTGCCACCCTGTCTATCTTAGGGTTACGCGAGTCGAGGCGGACGTCGTCGCGGTAGCGACGACGGACGCCAATACGAGCACGTGACACCACTGCCACCCTGTCTATCTTAGGGTTAAGCGAGTCGAAGCGGACGTCATCGCGGTAGCGACGACGGACGCCGAGACGAGCACGTCACACCACTGCCACCCTGTCTAACTTAGGGTGACGCGAGTCGAGGCGGACGTCTTTGCGGTAGCGACGACGGACGCCGAGACGAGCACGTGACACCATTGCCACCCTGTCTTAGGGTTATGTGAGTCGAGGCGGACGTCGTCGCGGTAGCGACGACGGACGCCAAGACGAGCACGTGACACCACTGCCACCCTGTCTTAGGGTTACGCGAGTCGAGGCGGACGTCGTCGCGGTACCGACGACGGACGCCGAGACGAGCACGTGACACCACTGCCACCCTGTCTAACTTAGGGCTACGCGTGTCGTGGCGGACGTCGTAGCGCTAGCGACGACGGACGCCGTGACGAGCACGTGACACCACCGCCACCCTGTCTATCTTAGGGTTACGCGAGTCGAGGCGGACGTCGTCGTGGTAGCGACGACGGACGCCGTGACGAGCACGTGGCACCACTGCCACCCTATCTATCTTAGGGTTACGCGAGTCAAGGCGGACGTCGTTGCAGTAGCGACGACGGACGCTGAGACGAGCACGTGACACCACTGCCACGCTGTCTAACTTAGGGCTACGCGAGTCGATGCGGACGTCGTCGCGGTAGGGACGACGGACGCCGAGACGAGCACGTGACACCACTGCCAGCCAGTCTAACTTAGGGCTACGCGAGTCGAGGCGAACGTCGTCGCGGTAGCGACGACGGACGCCGAGACAAGCACGTGACACCACTGCCACCCTGTCTAACTTAGGGTTACGCGACTCGAGGCGGACGTCGTCGCGGTAGCGACGATGGACTCCGAGACGAGCACGTGACACCACTGCCACCCTGTCTTAGGGTTACGCGAGTCGAGGCGGACGTCGTCGCGGTAGCGACGACGGACGCCAAGACGAGCACGTGACAACACTGCCACCCTATCATTTTTGGCTACGCGAGTCATGGCGGACGTCGTCGCGGTAGCGACGACGGACACCGTGACGAGCACGTGGCACCACTGCCACCCTGTCTATCTTAGGGTTACGCGAGTCGAGACGGACATCGTCGCGGTAGCGACGACGGATGCCGAGACGAGCACATGACACCGCTGCCACACTGTCTAACTTAGGGTTACGCGAGTCGAGGCGGACGTCTTCGCGGTAGCGACGACGGATGCCGAGACGAGCACGTGGCACCGCTGCCACCCTGTCTTAGGGTCACGCGAGTCGAGGCAGACGTCGTCGCGGTAGCGACGACGAACGCCGAGATGAGCACGTGACACCACCGCCACCCTGTCTATCTTAGCGTTACGCGAGTCGAGGCGAATGTCGTCACGGCAGCGACGACGGACGCCGAGACGAGCACGTGACACCACCGCCACCCTGTCTATCTTAGCGTTACGCGAGTCGAGGCGGACGTCGTCGTGGTAGCGACGACACACGCCGGGACGAGCACGTGACACCACAGGCACCCTGTCTATCTTAGGGTTACGCGAGTCGAGGCGGACTTCGTCGCGGTAGCGACGACGGACGTCGAGACGAGCACGTGACACCACTGCCACCTTGGCTATCTTAGGGTTACGCGAGTCAAGGCAGACGTCGTCGCGGTAGCGAAGACGGACGCCCAGACGAGCACGTGACACCACTGCCACCCTGGCTATCTTAGGGTTACGCGAGTCCAGGCGGACGTCGTCGCGGTAGTGATGACGGACGCCGAGAAAGAGCACGTGAGACCACCGCCACCCTGTCTATCTTAGGGTTACGTGAGTCGAGGCGGACGTCGTCGCGGTAGCGACGACGGACGCCGAGACGAGCACGTGACACCACCGCCACCCTGTCTATCTTAGGGTTACGCGAGTCGAGGCGGACGTCGTCGCGGTACCGACGACGGACGCCGAGACGAGCACGTGACACCACCGCCACCCTGTCTAACTTAGGGTTAAGCGAGTCGAAGCGGACGTCGAGACGAGCACGTCACACCACCGCCACCCTGTCTAACTTAGGGTTACGCGAGTCGAGGCGGACGTCGAGACGAGCACGTGACACCACTGCCACCCTGTCTAACTTAGGGTGACGTGAGTCGAGGCGGACGTCTTTGCGGTAGCGACGACGGACGCCGGGACGAGCACGTGACACCATTGCCACCCTGTCTTAGGGTTATGTGAGTCGAGGTGGACGTCGTCGCGGTAGCGACGACGGACGCCAAGACGAGCACGTGACACCACTGGCACCCTGTCTATCTTAGGGTTACGCGAGTTGAGGCAGACGTCGTCGCGGTAGCGACGACGGACGTCGAGATGAGCACGTGACACCACTGCCACCTTGGCTAACTTAGGGTTACGCGAGTCGAGGCAGACGTCGTCGCGGTAGCGAAGACGGATGCCCAGACGAGCACGTGACACCACTGCCACCCTGGCTATCTTAGGGTTACGCGAGTCGAGGCGGACGTCGTCGCGGTAGTGATGACGGACGCCGAGAAAGAGCACGTGAGACCACCGCCACCCTGTCTATCTTAGGGTTACGCGAGTCGAGGCGGACGTCGTCGCGGTAGCGACGATGGACGCCGAGACGAGCACGTGACACCACCACCACCCTGTCTCACTTAGGGTTACGCATGTCGAGACGGACGTCGTCGCGGTAGCGACGACGGACGCCGAGACGATCACGTGACACCACCGCCACCCTGTCTAACTTAGGGTTACGCGAGTCGAGGCGGACGTCGTCGCGGTAGCGACGACGGACGCCGAGACGGGCACGTGACACCACCGCCACCCTGTCTAACTTAGGGTTACGCGTGTCGAGGCGGACGTCGTCGCGGTAGCGACGACGGACGCCGAGACGAGCACGTGACACCACCGCCACCCTGTCTAACTTAGGGTTACGCGAGTCGAGGCGAACGTCGTCGCGGTAGCGACGACGGACGCCGAGACGAGCACGTGACACCACCGCCACCCTGTCTAACTTAGGGTTACTCAAGTCGAGGTGGACGTCGAGACGAGCATGTGACACCACTTCCACCCTGTCTAACTTAGGATGACGCGAGTCGAGGCGGACGTCTTCGCGGTAGCAACGACGGATGCCGAGACGAGCACGTGGCACCGCTGCCACCCTGTCTTAGGGTCACGCGAGTCGAGGCGGACGTCGTCGCGGTAGCGACGACGGACGTCGAGATGAGCACGTGACACCACTGCCACCTTGGCTAACTTAGGGTTACGCGAGTCGAGGCAGACGTCGTCGCGGTAGCGAAGACGGACGCCCAGACGAGCACGTGACACCACTGCCACCCTGGCTATCTTAGGGTTACGCGAGTCGAGGCGGACGTCGTCGCGGTAGTGATGACGGACGCCGAGAAAGAGCACGTGAGACCACCGCCACCCTGTCTATCTTAGGGTTACGCGAGTCGAGGCGGACGTCGTCGCGGTAGCGACGATGGACGCCGAGACGAGCACGTGACACCACCACCACCCTGTCTCACTTAGGGTTACGCATGTCGAGATGGACGTCATCGCGGTAGCGACGACGGACGCCGAGACGATCACGTGACACCACCGCCACCATGTCTAACTTAGGGTTACGCGAGTCGAGGCGGACGTCGTCGCGGTAGCGACGACGGACGCCGAGACGGGCACGTGACACCACCGCCACCCTGTCTAACTTAGGGTTACGCGTGTCGAGGCGGACGTCGTCGCGGTAGCGACGACGGACGCCGAGACGAGCACGTGACACCACCGCCACCCAGTCTAACTTAGGGTTACGCGAGTCGAGGCGAACGTCGTCGCGGTAGCGACGACGGACGCCGAGACGAGCACGTGACACCACCGCCACCCTGTCTAACTTAGGGTTACTCAAGTCGAGGTGGACGTCGAGACGAGCACGTGACACCACTTCCACCCTGTCTAACTTAGGATGACGCGAGTCGAGGCGGACGTCTTCGCGGTAGCAACGACGGATGCCGAGACGAGCACGTGGCACCGCTGCCACCCTGTCTTAGGGTCACGCGAGTCGAGGCGGACGTCGTCGCGGTAGCGACGACGGACGCCGAGATGAGCACGTGACACCACCGCCACCCTGTCTATCTTAGCGTTACGCAAGTCGAGGCGAACGTCATCGCGGTAGCGACGACGGATGCCGAGACGAGCACGTGACACCACCGCCACCCTGTCTATCTTAGCGTTACGCGAGTCGAGGCGGACGTCGTCGCGGTAACGACGACGGACGCCGAGACGAGCACGTGACAGCACCGCCAACCTGTCTAACTTAGGGTTAAACGAGTCGAGGCGGACGTCGTCGCGGTAGCGACGACGGACGCCGAGACGAGCACGTGACACCACTGCCACCCTGGCTAACTTAGGGTTACGCGAGTCTAGGCGGACATCGTCGCGATAGCGACGACGGACGCCGAGACGAGCACGTGACACCACTGCCACCCAGTCTAACTTAGGGCTACGCGAGTCTAGGCGGACATCGTCGCGGTAGCGACGACGGACGCCGAGACGAGCACGTGACACCACTGCCACCCTGTCTAACTTAGGGTTACGCGAGTCGAGGCGGACGTCGTCGCGGTAGCGACGACGGACGCCGAGACGAGCACGTGACACCACTGCCACCCTGTCTTTGGGTTATGCGAGTCGAGGCGGACGTCGTCGCGGTAGCGACGACGGACGCCAAGACGAGAACGTGACACCACTGCCACCCTGTCTAACTTAGGGTTACGCGAGTCGAGGCGGACGTCGTCGCGGTAGCGACGACGGACGCCGAGACGAGCACGTGACACCACCGCCACCCTGTCTAACTTAGGGTTAAGCGAGTCGAAGCGGACGTCGTCGCAGTAGCGACGACGGACGCTAATACGAGCACGTGACACCACCGCCACCCTGTCTAACTTAGGGTTACGCGAGTCGAGGCGGACGTTGAGGGGAGCACGTGACACCACTGCCACCCTGTCTAACTTAGGGTGACGCGAGTCGAGGCGGACGTCTTCGCGGTAGCGACGACGGATGCCGAGACGAGCACGTGACACCACTGCCACCCAGTCTAACCTAGGGCTACGCGAGTATAGGCGGACGTCGTCGCGGTAGCGATGACGGACGCCGAGACGAGCATGTGACACCACTGCCACGCTGTCTTAGGGTTACGCGAGTCGAGGCGGTCGTCGTCGCGGTAGCGACTACGGACGCCGAGACGAGCACGTGACACCACTGCCACCCTGTCTAACTTAGGGCTACGCGAGTCGAGGCGGACGTCGTCGCGGTAGCGATGACGGACGCCGTGACGAGCACGTGACACCACTGCCACCCTGCCTATCTTAGGGTTACGCGAGTCGAGGCGGACGTCGTCGCGGTAGCGACGACGGATGCCGTGACGAGCACGTGGCACCATGGCCACCCTGTCTATCTTAGGGTTACGCGAGTCGAGGCGGCCATCGTCGCGGTAGCGACGACGGACGCCGAGACGAGCACGTGACACCACCGCCACCCTGTCTAACTTAGGGTTAAGCGAGTCGAGACGGACATCGTCGCGGTAGCGACGACGGATGCCGAGACGAGCACGTGGCACCACTGCCACCCTGTCTATCTTAGGGTTACGCGAGTCGAGACAGACTTCATCGTGGTAGCGACGACCGATGCCGAGACGAGCACATGACAACGTTGCCACCCTGTCTAACTTAGGGTTACGCGAGTCGAGGCGGACGTCTTCGCAGTAGCGACGACGGACGCCGAGATGAGCACGTGACACCACCGCCACCCTGTCTATCTTAGCGTTACGCAAGTCGAGGCGAACGTCATCGCGGTAGCGACGACGGATGCCGAGACGAGCACGTGACACCACCGCCACCCTGTCTATCTTAGCGTTACGCGAGTCGAGGCGGACGTCGTCGCGGTAGCGACGACGGACGCCGAGACGAGCACGTGACAGCACCGCCAACCTGTCTAACTTAGGGTTAAACGAGTCGAGGCGGATGTCGTCGCGGTAGCGACGACGGACGCCGAGACGAGCACGTGACACCACTGCCACCCTGGCTAACTTAGGGTTACGCGAGTCTAGGCGGACATCGTCGCGATAGCGACGACGGACGCCGAGACGAGCACGTGACACCACTGCCACCCAGTCTAACTTAGGGCTACGCGAGTCTAGGCGGACATGGTCGCGGTAGCGACGACGGACGCCGAGACGAGCACGTGACACCACTGCCACCCTGTCTAACTTAGGGTTACGCGAGTCGAGGCGGACGTCGTCGCGGTAGCGACGACGGACGCCGAGACGAGCACGTGACACCACTGCCACCCTGTCTTTGGGTTATGCGAGTCGAGGCGGACGTCGTCGCGGTAGCGACGACGGACGCCAAGACGAGAACGTGACACCACTGCCACCCTGTCTAACTTAGGGTTAAGCGAGTCGAGGCGGACGTCGTCGCGGTAGCGACGACGGACGCCGAGACGAGCACGTGACACCACCGCCACCCTGTCTAACTTAGGGTTAAGCGAGTCGAAGCGGACGTCGTCGCAGTAGCGACGACGGACGCTAATACGAGCACGTGACACCACCGCCACCCTGTCTAACTTAGGGTTACACGAGTCGAGGCGGACGTCGAGAGGAGCACGTGACACCACTGCCACCCTGTCTAACTTAGGGTGACGCGAGTCGAGGCGGACGTCTTCGCGGTAGCGACGACGGATGCCGAGACGAGCACGTGACACCACTGCCACCCAGTCTAACCTAGGGCTACGCGAGTATAGGCGGACGTCGTCGCGGTAGCGATGACGGACGCCGAGACGAGCATGTGACACCACTGCCACGCTGTCTTAGGGTTACGCGAGTCGAGGCGGTCGTCGTCGCGGTAGCGACTACGGACGCCGAGACGAGCACGTGACACCACTGCCACCCTGTCTAACTTAGGGCTACGCGAGTCGAGGCGGACGTCGTCGCGGTAGCGATGACGGACGCCGTGACGAGCACGTGACACCACTGCCACCCTGCCTATCTTAGGGTTACGCGAGTCGAGGCGGACGTCGTCGCGGTAGCGACGACGGACGCCGTGACGAGCACGTGGCACCACGGCCACCCTGTCTATCTTAGGGTTACGCGAGTCGAGGCGGCCATCGTCGCGGTAGCGACGACGGACGCCGAGACGAGCACGTGACACCACCGCCACCCTGTCTAACTTAGGGTTAAGCGAGTCGAGACGGACATCGTCGCGGTAGCGACGACGGATGCCGAGACGAGCACGTGGCACCACTGCTACCCTGTCTATCTTAGGGTTACGCGAGTCGAGACGGACTTCATCGTGGTAGCGACGACCGATGCCGAGACAAGCACATGACAACGTTGCCACCCTGTCTAACTTAGGGTTACGCGAGTCGAGGCGGACGTCGTCGTGGTAGCGACGACGGATGCCGAGACGAGCACGTGGCACCGCTGCCACCCTGTCTTAGGGTCATGCGAGTCGAGGCGGACGTCGTCGCGGTAGCGACGACGGACGCCGAGATGAGCACGTGACACCACCGCCACCCTGTCTATCTTAGTGTTACGCGAGTCGAGGCGAACGTCGTCGTGGTAGCGAAGACGGACGCCGAGATGAGCACGTGACACCACCGCCACCCTGTCTATCTTAGCGTTACGCGAGTCGAGGCGGACGTCGTCGTGGTAGCGACGACAGACGCCGAGACGAGCACGTGACACCACTGGCACCCTGTCTATCTTAGGGTTACGCGAGTCGAGGCGGACGTCGTCGCGGTAGCGACGACGGACGTCGAGATGAGCACGTGACACCACTGCCACCTTGGCTAACTTAGGGTTACGCGAGTCGAGGCAGACGTCGTCGCGGTAGCGAAGACGGACGCCCAGACGAGCACGTGACACCACTGCCACCCTGGCTATCTTAGGGTTACGCGAGTCGAGGCGGACGTCGTCGCGGTAGTGATGACGGACGCCGAGAAAGAGCACGTGAGACCACCGCCACCCTGTCTATCTTAGGGTTACGCGAGTCGAGGCGGACATCGTCGCGGTAGCGATGATGGACGCCGAGACGAGCACGTGACACCACCGCCACCCTGTCTCACTTAGGGTTACGCGTGTCGAGACGGACGTCGTCGCGGTAGCGACGACGGACGCCGAGACGATCACGTGACACCACCGCCACCCTGTCTAACTTAGGGTTACGCGAGTCGAGGCGGACATCGTCGCGGTAGCGATGATGGACGCCGAGACGAGCACGTGACACCACCGCCACCCTGTCTCACTTAGGGTTACGCGTGTCGAGACGGACGTCGTCGCGGTAGCGACGACGGACGCCGAGACGATCACGTGCCACCACCGCCACCCTGTCTAACTTAGGGTTACGCGAGTCGAGGCGGACGTCGTCGCGGTAGCGACGACGGACGCCGAGACGAGCACGTGACACCACCGCCACCCTGTCTAACTTAGGGTTACGCGTGTCGAGGCGGACGTCGTCGCGGTAGTGACGACGGACGCCGAGACGAGCACGTGACACCACCGCCACCGTGTCTAACTTAGGGTTACGCGAGTCGAGGCGGACGTCGTTGCGGTAGCGACGACGGACGCCGAGACGAGCACGTGACACCACCGCCACCCTGTCTAACTTAGGGTTACGCAAGTCGAGGTGGACGTCGAGACGAGCACGTGACACCACTTCCACCCTGTCTAACTTAGGGTGACGCGAGTCGAGGCGGACGTCTTCGCGGTAGCAACGACGGATGCCGAGACGAGCACATGGCACCGCTGCCACCCTGTCTTAGGGTCACGCGAGTCGAGGCGGACATCGTCGCGGTAGCGACGACGGACGCCGAGATGAGCACGTGACACCACCGCCACCCTGTCTATCTTAGCGTTACGCAAGTCGAGGCGAACGTCATCGCGGTAGCGACGACGGACGCCGAGACGAGCACGTGACAGCACCGCCAACCTGTCTAACTTAGGGTTAAACGAGTCGAGGCGGACGTCGTCGCGGTAGCGACGACGGACGCCGAGACGAGCACGTGACACCACTGCCACCCTGGCTAACTTAGGGTTACGCGAGTCGAAGCAGACGTCTTCGCGGTAGCGACGACGGATGCCGAGACGAACACGTGGCACCGCTGCCACCCTGTCTTAGGGTCACGCGAGTCGAGGCGGACGTCGTCGCGGTAGCGACGACGGACGTCGAGACGAGCACGTGACACCACCGCCACCCTGTCTATGTTAGCGTTACGCGAGTCGAGGCGAACGTCATCGCGGTAGCGACGACGGACGCCGAGACGAGCACGTGACACCACCGCCACCCTGTCTATCTTAGCGTTACACGAGTCGAGGCGGACGTCGTCGCGGTAGCGACGACGGACGCCGAGACGAGCACGTGACACTACCGCCACCCTGTCTAACTTAGGGTTAAGCGAGTCGAGATGGACGTCGTCGCGGTAGCGACGACGGACGCCGAGACGATCACGTGACACCACCGCCACCATGTCTAACTTAGGGTTACGCGAGTCGAGGCGGACGTCGTCGCGGTAGCGACGACGGACGCCGAGACGGGCACGTGACACCACCGCCACCCTGTCTAACTTAGGGTTACGCGTGTCGAGGCGGACGTCGTCGCGGTAGCGACGACGGACGCCGAGACGAGCACGTGACACCACCGCCACCCTGTCTAACTTAGGGTTACGCGAGTCGAGGCGAACGTCGTCGCGGTAGCGACGACGGACGCCGAGACGAGCACGTGACACCACCGCCACCCTGTCTAACTTAGGGTTACTCAAGTCGAGGTGGACGTCGAGACGAGCACGTGACACCACTTCCACCCTGTCTAACTTAGGATGACGCGAGTCGAGGCGGACGTCTTCGCGGTAGCAACGACGGATGCCGAGACGAGCACGTGGCACCGCTGCCACCCTGTCTTAGGGTCACGCGAGTCGAGGCGGACGTCGTCGCGGTAGCGACGACGGACGCCGAGATGAGCACGTGACACCACCGCCACCCTGTCTATCTTAGCGTTACGCAAGTCGAGGCGAACGTCATCGCGGTAGCGACGACGGATGCCGAGACGAGCACGTGACACCACCGCCACCCTGTCTATCTTAGCGTTACGCGAGTCGAGGCGGACGTCGTCGCGGTAGCGACGACGGACGCCGAGACGAGCACGTGACACCACTGCCACCCTGGCTAACTTAGGGTTACGCGAGTCTAGGCGGACATCGTCGCGATAGCGACGACGGACGCCGAGACGAGCACGTGACACCACTGCCACCCAGTCTAACTTAGGGCTACGCGAGTCTAGGCGGACATCGTCGCGGTAGCGACGACGGACGCCGAGACGAGCACGTGACACCACTGCCACCCTGTCTAACTTAGGGTTACGCGAGTCGAGGCGGACGTCGTCGCGGTAGCGACGACGGACGCCGAGACGAGCACGTGACACCACTGCCACCCTGTCTTTGGGTTATGCGAGTCGAGGCGGACGTCGTCGCGGTAGCGACGACGGACGCCAAGACGAGAACGTGACACCACTGCCACCCTGTCTAACTTAGGGTTACGCGAGTCGAGGCAGACGTCGTCGCGGTAGCGACGACGGACGCCGAGACGAGCACGTGACACCACCGCCACCCTGTCTAACTTAGGGTTAAGCGAGTCGAAGCGGACGTCGTCGCAGTAGCGACGACGGACGCTAATACGAGCACGTGACACCACCGCCACCCTGTCTAACTTAGGGTTACGCGAGTCGAGGCGGACGTCGAGAGGAGCACGTGACACCACTGCCACCCTGTCTAACTTAGGGTGACGCGAGTCGAGGCGGACGTCTTCGCGGTAGCGACGACGGATGCCGAGACGAGCACGTGACACCACTGCCACCCAGTCTAACCTAGGGCTACGCGAGTATAGGCGGACGTCGTCGCGGTAGCGATGACGGACGCCGAGACGAGCATGTGACACCACTGCCACGCTGTCTTAGGGTTACGCGAGTCGAGGCGGTCGTCGTCGCGGTAGCGACTACGGACGCCGAGACGAGCACGTGACACCACTGCCACCCTGTCTAACTTAGGGCTACGCGAGTCGAGGCGGACGTCGTCGCGGTAGCGATGACGGACGCCGTGACGAGCACGTGACACCACTGCCACCCTGCCTATCTTAGGGTTACGCGAGTCGAGGCGGACGTCGTCGCGGTAGCGACGACGGATGCCGTGACGAGCACGTGGCACCATGGCCACCCTGTCTATCTTAGGGTTACGCGAGTCGAGGCGGCCATCGTCGCGGTAGCGACGACGGACGCCGAGACGAGCACGTGACACCACCGCCACCCTGTCTAACTTAGGGTTAAGCGAGTCGAGACGGACATCGTCGCGGTAGCGACGACGGATGCCGAGACGAGCACGTGGCACCACTGCCACCCTGTCTATCTTAGGGTTACGCGAGTCGAGACAGACTTCATCGTGGTAGCGACGACCGATGCCGAGACGAGCACATGACAACGTTGCCACCCTGTCTAACTTAGGGTTACGCGAGTCGAGGCGGACGTCTTCGCAGTAGCGACGACGGACGCCGAGATGAGCACGTGACACCACCGCCACCCTGTCTATCTTAGCGTTACGCAAGTCGAGGCGAACGTCATCGCGGTAGCGACGACGGATGCCGAGACGAGCACGTGACACCACCGCCACCCTGTCTATCTTAGCGTTACGCGAGTCGAGGCGGACGTCGTCGCGGTAGCGACGACGGACGCCGAGACGAGCACGTGACAGCACCGCCAACCTGTCTAACTTAGGGTTAAACGAGTTGAGGCGGATGTCGTCGCGGTAGCGACGACGGACGCCGAGACGAGCACGTGACACCACTGCCACCCTGGCTAACTTAGGGTTACGCGAGTCTAGGCGGACATCGTCGCGATAGCGACGACGGACGCCGAGACGAGCACGTGACACCACTGCCACCCAGTCTAACTTAGGGCTACGCGAGTCTAGGCGGACATGGTCGCGGTAGCGACGACGGACGCCGAGACGAGCACGTGACACCACTGCCACCCTGTCTAACTTAGGGTTACGCGAGTCGAGGCGGACGTCGTCGCGGTAGCGACGACGGACGCCGAGACGAGCACGTGACACCACTGCCACCCTGTCTTTGGGTTATGCGAGTCGAGGCGGACGTCGTCGCGGTAGCGACGACGGACGCCAAGACGAGAACGTGACACCACTGCCACCCTGTCTAACTTAGGGTTAAGCGAGTCGAGGCGGACGTCGTCGCGGTAGCGACGACGGACGCCGAGACGAGCACGTGACACCACCGCCACCCTGTCTAACTTAGGGTTAAGCGAGTCGAAGCGGACGTCGTCGCAGTAGCGACGACGGACGCTAATACGAGCACGTGACACCACCGCCACCCTGTCTAACTTAGGGTTACACGAGTCGAGGCGGACGTCGAGAGGAGCACGTGACACCACTGCCACCCTGTCTAACTTAGGGTGACGCGAGTCGAGGCGGACGTCTTCGCGGTAGCGACGACGGATGCCGAGACGAGCACGTGACACCACTGCCACCCAGTCTAACCTAGGGCTACGCGAGTATAGGCGGACGTCGTCGCGGTAGCGATGACGGACGCCGAGACGAGCATGTGACACCACTGCCACGCTGTCTTAGGGTTACGCGAGTCGAGGCGGTCGTCGTCGCGGTAGCGACTACGGACGCCGAGACGAGCACGTGACAGCACTGCCACCCTGTCTAACTTAGGGCTACGCGAGTCGAGGCGGACGTCGTCGCGGTAGCGATGACGGACGCCGTGACGAGCACGTGACACCACTGCCACCCTGCCTATCTTAGGGTTACGCGAGTCGAGGCGGACGTCGTCGCGGTAGCGACGACGGACGCCGTGACGAGCACGTGGCACCACGGCCACCCTGTCTATCTTAGGGTTACGCGAGTCGAGGCGGCCATCGTCGCGGTAGCGACGACGGACGCCGAGACGAGCACGTGACACCACCGCCACCCTGTCTAACTTAGGGTTAAGCGAGTCGAGACGGACATCGTCGCGGTAGCGACGACGGATGCCGAGACGAGCACGTGGCACCACTGCCACCCTGTCTATCTTAGGGTTACGCGAGTCGAGACAGACTTCATCGTGGTAGCGACGACCGATGCCGAGACGAGCACATGACAACGTTGCCACCCTGTCTAACTTAGGGTTACGCGAGTCGAGGCGGACGTCTTCGCAGTAGCGACGACGGATGCCGAGACGAGCACGTGGCACCGCTGCCACCCTGTCTTAGGGTCATGCGAGTCGAGGCGGACATCGTCGCGGTAGCGACGACGGACGCCGAGATGAGCACGTGACACCACCGCCACCCTGTCTATCTTAGTGTTACGCGAGTCGAGGCGAACGTCGTCGTGGTAGCGAAGAAGGACGCCGAGATGAGCACGTGACACCACCGCCACCCTGTCTATCTTAGCGTTACGCGAGTCGAGGCGGACGTCGTCGTGGTAGCGACGACAGACGCCGAGACGAGCACGTGACACCACTGGCATCCTGTCTATCTTAGGGTTACGCGAGTCGAGGCGGACGTCGTCGCGGTAGCGACGACGGACGTCGAGATGAGCACGTGACACCACTGCCACCTTGGCTAACTTAGGGTTACGTGAGTCGAGGCAGACGTCGTCGCGGTAGCGAAGACGGACGCCCAGACGAGCACGTGACACCACCGCCACCCTGTCTAACTTAGGGTTACGCGAGTCGAGGCGGACGTCGAGAGGAGCACGTGACACCACTGCCACCCTGTCTAACTTAGGGTGACGCGAGTCGAGGCGGACGTCTTCGCGGTAGCGACGACGGATGCCGAGACGAGCACGTGACACCACTGCCACCCAATCTAACTTAGGGCTACGCGAGTATAGGCGGACGTCGTCGCGGTAGCGATGACGGACGCCGAGACGAGCATGTGACACCACTGCCACGCTGTCTTAGGGTTACGCGAGTCGAGGCGGTCGTCGTCGCGGTAGCGACTACGGACGCCGAGACGAGCACGTGACACCACTGCCACCCTGTCTAACTTAGGGCTACGCGAGTCGAGGCGGACGTCGTCGCGGTAGCGATGACGGACGCCGTGACGAGCACGTGACACCACTACCACCCTGCCTATCTTAGGGTTACGCGAGTCGAGGCGGACGTCGTCGCGGTAGCGACGACGGACGCCGTGACGAGCACGTGGCACCACGGCCACCCTGTCTATCTTAGGGTTACGCGAGTCGAGGCGGCCATCGTCGCGGTAGCGACGACGGACGCCGAGACGAGCACGTGACACCACCGCCACCCTGTCTAACTTAGGGTTAAGCGAGTCGAGACGGACATCGTCGCGGTAGCGACGACGGATGCCGAGACGAGCACGTGGCACCACTGCTACCCTGTCTATCTTAGGGTTACGCGAGTCGAGACGGACTTCATCGTGGTAGCGACGACCGATGCCGAGACAAGCACATGACAACGTTGCCACCCTGTCTAACTTAGGGTTACGCGAGTCGAGGCGGACGTCTTCGCGGTAGCGACGACGGATGCCGAGACGAGCACGTGGCACCGCTGCCACCCTGTCTTAGGGTCATGCGAGTCGAGGCGGACGTCGTCGCGGTAGCGACGACGGACGCCGAGATGAGCACGTGACACCACCGCCACCCTGTCTATCTTAGTGTTACGCGAGTCGAGGCGAACGTCGTCGTGGTAGCGAAGACGGACGCCGAGATGAGCACGTGACACCACCGCCACCCTGTCTATCTTAGCGTTACGCGAGTCGAGGCGGACGTCGTCGTGGTAGCGACGACAGACGCCGAGACGAGCACGTGACACCACTGGCACCCTGTCTATCTTAGGGTTACGCGAGTCGAGGCGGACGTCGTCGCGGTAGCGACGACGGACGTCGAGATGAGCACGTGACACCACTGCCACCTTGGCTAACTTAGGGTTACGCGAGTCGAGGCAGACGTCGTCGCGGTAGCGAAGACGGACGCCCAGACGAGCACGTGACACCACTGCCACCCTGGCTATCTTAGGGTTACGCGAGTCGAGGCGGACGTCGTCGCGGTAGTGATGACGGACGCCGAGAAAGAGCACGTGAGACCACCGCCACCCTGTCTATCTTAGGGTTACGCGAGTCGAGGCGGACATCGTCGCGGTAGCGATGATGGACGCCGAGACGAGCACGTGACACCACCGCCACCCTGTCTCACTTAGGGTTACGCGTGTCGAGACGGACGTCGTCGCGGTAGCGACGACGGACGCCGAGACGATCACGTGACACCACCGCCACCCTGTCTAACTTAGGGTTACGCGAGTCGAGGCGGACATCGTCGCGGTAGCGATGATGGACGCCGAGACGAGCACGTGACACCACCGCCACCCTGTCTCACTTAGGGTTACGCGTGTCGAGACGGACGTCGTCGCGGTAGCGACGACGGACGCCGAGACGATCACGTGCCACCACCGCCACCCTGTCTAACTTAGGGTTACGCGAGTCGAGGCGGACGTCGTCGCGGTAGCGACGACGGACGCCGAGACGAGCACGTGACACCACCGCCACCCTGTCTAACTTAGGGTTACGCGTGTCGAGGCGGACGTCGTCGCGGTAGTGACGACGGACGCCGAGACGAGCACGTGACACCACCGCCACCGTGTCTAACTTAGGGTTACGCGAGTCGAGGCGGACGTCGTTGCGGTAGCGACGACGGACGCCGAGACGAGCACGTGACACCACCGCCACCCTGTCTAACTTAGGGTTACGCAAGTCGAGGTGGACGTCGAGACGAGCACGTGACACCACTTCCACCCTGTCTAACTTAGGGTGACGCGAGTCGAGGCGGACGTCTTCGCGGTAGCAACGACGGATGCCGAGACGAGCACATGGCACCGCTGCCACCCTGTCTTAGGGTCACGCGAGTCGAGGCGGACATCGTCGCGGTAGCGACGACGGACGCCGAGATGAGCACGTGACACCACCGCCACCCTGTCTATCTTAGCGTTACGCAAGTCGAGGCGAACGTCATCGCGGTAGCGACGACGGACGCCGAGACGAGCACGTGACAGCACCGCCAACCTGTCTAACTTAGGGTTAAACGAGTCGAGGCGGACGTCGTCGCGGTAGCGACGACGGACGCCGAGACGAGCACGTGACACCACTGCCACCCTGGCTAACTTAGGGTTACGCGAGTCGAAGCAGACGTCTTCGCGGTAGCGACGACGGATGCCGAGACGAACACGTGGCACCGCTGCCACCCTGTCTTAGGGTCACGCGAGTCGAGGCGGACGTCGTCGCGGTAGCGACGACGGACGTCGAGACGAGCACGTGACACCACCGCCACCCTGTCTATCTTAGCGTTACGCGAGTCGAGGCGAACGTCATCGCGGTAGCGACGACGGACGCCGAGACGAGCACGTGACACCACCGCCACCCTGTCTATCTTAGCGTTACACGAGTCGAGGCGGACGTCGTCGCGGTAGCGACGACGGACGCCGAGACGAGCACGTGACACTACCGCCACCCTGTCTAACTTAGGGTTAAGCGAGTCGAGGTGGACGTCGTCGCGGTAGCGACGACGGACGCCGAGACGAGCACGTGACAACACCGCCACCCTGTCTATCTTAGGGTTACGTGAGTCGAGGCGGACGTCGTCGCGGTAGCGACGACGAACACCGAGACGAGCACGTGACACCACCGCCACCCTGTCTAACTTAGGGTTACGCGTGTCGAGGCGGACGTCGTCGCGGTAGCGACGACGGACGCCGAGACGAGCACGTGACACCACCGCCACCCTGTCTAACTTTGGTTATGCGAGTCGAGGCGGACGTCTTCGCGGTAGCGACGACGGATGCCGAGACGAGCACGTGGCACCGTTGCCACCCTGTATTAGGGTCACGCGAGTCGAGGCGGACGTCGTCGCGGTAGCGACGACGGACGCCGAGACGAGCACGTGACACCACCGCCACCCTGTCTATCTTAGCGTTACGCGAGTCGAGGCGAACGTCGTCGCGGTAGCGACGACGGACGCCGAGACGAGCACGTGACACCACCGTGACCCTGTCTAACTTAGGGTTAAGCGAGTCGAGGTGGACATCGTCGCGGTAGCGACGACGGACGCCGAGACGAGCACGTGACAACACCGCCACCCTGTCTATCTTAGGGTTACGCGTGTCGAGGCGGACGTCGTCGCGGTAGCGACGACGGACGCCGAGACGAGCACGTGACACCACGGCCACCCTGGCTATCTTAGGGTTACGCGAGTCGAGGTGGACGTCGTCGCGGTAGCGAAGACGGACGCCGAGAGGAGCACGTGACACCACCGCCACCCTGGCTATCTTAGGGTTACGCGAGTCGAGGCGGACGTCGTCGCGGTAGCGACGACGGACGCCGAGACGAGCACGTGACACCACCGCCACCCTGTCTATCTTAGCGTTACGCGAGTCGAGGCGAACGTCGTCGCGGTAGCGACGACGGACGCCGAGACAAGCACGTGACACCACCGCCACCCTGTCTATCTTAGCGTTACACGAGTCGAGGCGGACGTCGTCGCGGTAGCGACGACGGACGCCGAGACGAGCACGTGACACCACCGTGACCCTGTCTAACTTAGGGTTAAGCGAGTCGAGGTGGACATCGTCGCGGTAGCGACGACGGACGCCGAGACGAGCACGTGAAATCACCGCCACCCTGTCTATCTTAGGGTTACGCGTGTCGAGGCGGACGTCGTCGCGGTAGCGACGACGGACGCCGAGACGAGCACGTGACACCACGGCCACCCTGGCTATCTTAGGGTTACGCGAGTCGAGGCGGACGTCGTCGCGGTAGCGAAGACGGACGCCGAGAGGAGCACGTGACACCACCGCCACCCTGGCTATCTTAGGGTTACGCGAGTCGAGGCGGACGTCGTCGCGGTAGCGACGACGGACACCGAGACAAGCTCGTGACGCCACCGCCACCCTGTCTAACTTAGGGTTACGCGTGTCAAGGCGGACGTCGTCGCGGTAGCGACGACGGACGCCGAGACGAGCACGTGACACCACCGCCACCCTATCTAACTTAGGGTTACGCGAGTCGAGGCGGACATCGTCGCGGTAGCGACGACGGACGCCGAGACGAGCACGTGACACCACTGCCACCCTGTCTAACTTAGGGTTAAGCGAGTCGAGGCGGACGTCGTCGCGATAGCGACGACTGACGCCGAGACGAGCACGTGACACCACCGCCACCCTGTCTAACTTAGGGTTACGCGAGTCGAGGCGGACATCGAGACGAGCACGTGACACCACTGCCACCCTGTCTAACATAGGGTTACGCGAGTCGAGGCGGACATCTTCGCGGTAGCGACGACGGACGCCGAGACGAGCACGTGGCACCGCTGCCACCCTGTCTAATGGTCACCCGAGTCGAGGAGGACGTCGTCGCAGTAGCGACGACTGACGCCGAGATGAGCACGTGACACCACCGCCACCCAGTCTATCTTAGCGTTACGCGAGTCGAGGCGAACGTCGTCGCGGTAGCGATGACGGACGCCGAGACGAGCACGTGACACCACTGCCACCTTGTCTATCTTAGCGTTACGTGAGTCGAGGCAGACGTCGTCGCGGTAGCGACGACGGACGCCGAGACGAGCACGTGACACCACCGCCACCCTGTCTAACCTAGGGTTAAGCGAGTCGAGGCGGAGGTCGTCGCAGTAGCGACGACGGACGCCGAGACGAGCACGTGACAACACCGCCACCCTGTCTATCTTAGGGTTACGCTAGTTGAGGAGGACGTCGTCGCGGTAGCGACGACGGACGCCGTGACGAGCACGTGGTACCACTGCCACCCTGTCTATCTTAGGGTTACGCGAGTCGAGACGGACGTTGTCGTGGTAGCGACGACGGATGCCGAGACGAGCACATGACACCGCAGCCACCCTGTCTAACTTAGGGTTACGCGAGTGGAGGCAGACGTCTTCGCGGTAGCGACGACGGATGCCGAGACGAGCACGTGGCACCGCTGCCACCCTGTCTTAGGGTCACGCGAGTCGAGGCGGTCGTCGTCGCGGTAGCGACGACGAACGCCGAGATGAGCACGTGACAACACCGCCACCCTGTCTATCTTAGCGTGACGCGAGTCGAGGCGAACGTCGTCACGGTAGCGACGACGGACGTCGAGACGAGCACGTGACACCACCGCCACCCTGTCTATCTTAGCGTTACGCGAGTCGAGGCGGACGTCGTCGCGGTAGCGACGACGGACGGCGAGACGAGCACGTGACACCACTGGCACCCTGTTTATCTTAGGGTTACGCGAGTCGAGGCAGACGTCGTCGCGGTAGCGACGACGGACGTCGAGACGAGCACGTGACACCACTGCCACCCTGGCTAACTTAGGGTTACGCGAGTCGATGCAGACGTCGTCGCGGTAGCGACGACGGACGGCGAGACGAGCACGTGACACCACCGCCACCCTGTCTATCTTAGGGTTACGCGAGTCGAGGCGGACGTCGTCGCGGTAGCGATGACGGACGCCGAGACGAGCACGTGACACCACCGCCACCCTGTCTAACTTAGGGTTATGCGTGTCAAGGCGGACGTCGTCGCGGTAGCGATGACGGACGCCGAGACGAGCACGTGACACCACCGCCGCCCTGTCTAACTTAGGGTTACGCGAGTGGAGGCGGACGTCGTCGCGGTAGCGACGATGGACGTCGAGACGAGCACGTGACACCACCGCCACACTGTTTAACTTAGGGTTAAGCAAGTCGAGGCGGACGTCGAGAGGAGCACGTGACACCACCGCCACCCTGTCTATCTTAGGGTTACGCGAGTCGAGGCGGACGTCGAGACGAGCACGTGACACCACTGCAAACCTGTCTAACTTAGGGTGACGCAAGTCGAGGCGGACGTCTTCGCGGTAGCGACGACGGACGCCGAGATGAGCACGTGACACCACCGCCACCCTGTCTATCTTAGCGTTACGCAAGTCGAGGCGAACGTCATCGCGGTAGCCACGACAGACGCCGAGAAAGAGGACGTGACACCACCGCCACCCTGTCTATCTTAGGGTTACGCGAGTCGAGGCGGACGTCCTCACGGTAGCGACGACGGACGCCGAGACGAGCACGTGACACCACTGCCACCCTGTCTAACTTAGGGTTACGCGAGTCGAGGCGGACGTCGTCGCGGTAGCGACGACGGACGCCGAGACAAGCACGTGACACCACCGCCACCCTGTCTAACTTAGGGTTAAGCGAGTTGAAGCGGACGTCGTCGCGGTAGCGACGACGGACGCCGAGACGAGCACGTGACACCACCGCCACCCTGTCTAACTTAGGGTTACGCGAGTCGAGGCGGACGTCGAGAGGAGCACGTGACACCACTGCCACCCTGTCTAACTTAGTGTGACGCGGGTCGAGGCGGACGTCTTCGCGGTAGCGACAACGGATGCCGAGACGAGCACGTGACACCACTGCCACCCAGTCTAACTTAGGGCTACGCGATTCGAGGCGGACGTCGTCGCGGTAGCGACGACGGACGCCGAGACGAGCATGTGACACCACTGCCACGCTGTCTTAGGGTTACGCGAGTCGAGGCGGTCGTCGTCGCGGTAGCGACTACGGACGCTGAGACGAGCACGTGACACCACTGCCACCCTGTCTAACTTAGGGCTACGCGAGTCGAGGCGGACGTCGTCGCGGTAGCGACGACGGACGCCGTGACGAGCACGTGACACCACGGCCACCCTGCCTATCTTAGGGTTACCCGAGTCGAGGCGGACGTCGTCGCGGTAGCGACGACGGACGCCATGACGAGCACGTGGCACCACTGCCACCCTGTCTAACTTAGGGCTATGCGTGTCGTGGCGGACGTCGTCGCGCTAGCGACGATGGACGCCGTGACGAGCACGTGACACCACCGCCACCCTATCTATCTTAGGGTTACGCGAGTCGAGGCGGACGTCGTCGTGGTAGCGACGACGGACGCCGTGACGAGCACGTGGCACCACTGCCACCCTATCTATCTTAGGGTTACGCGAGTCAAGGCGGACGTCGTTGCAGTAGCGACGACGGACGCTGAGACGAGCACGTGACACCACTGCCACGCTGTCTAACTTAGGGCTACGCGAGTCGATGCGGACGTCGTCGCAGTAGGGACGACGGACGCCGAGACGAGCACGTGACACCACTGCCAGCCAGTCTAACTTAGGGCTACGCGAGTCGAGGCGAACGTCGTCGCGGTAGCGACGACGGACGCCGAGACAAGCACGTGACACCACTGCCACCCTGTCTATCTTAGGGTTACACGAGTCGAGGCGGACGTCGTCGCGGTAGCGACGATGGACGCCGAGACGAGCACGTGACACCACTGCCACCCTGTCTTAGGGTTACGCGAGTCGAGGCGGACGTCGTCGCGGTAGCGACGACGGACGCCAAGACGAGCACGTGACACCACTGCCACCCTATCATTTTTGGCTACGCGAGTCATGGCGGACGTCGTCGCGGTAGCGACGACGGACGCCTTGACGAGCACGTGGCACCACTGCCACCCTGTCTATCTTAGGGTTACGCGAGTCGAGACGGACATCGTCGCGGTAGCGACGACGGATGCCGAGACGAGCACATGACACCGCTGCCACCCTGTCTAACTTAGGGTTACGCGAGTCGAGGCGGACGTCTTCGCGGTAGCGACGACGGATGCCGAGACGAGCACGTGGCACCGCTGCCACCCTGTCTTAGGGTCACGCGAGTCGAGGCGGACGTCGTCGCGGTAGCGACGACGAACGCCGAGATGAGCACGTGACACCACCGCCACCC
Source organism: Elymus sibiricus (assembly GCA_039707655.1). NCBI lineage: Eukaryota > Viridiplantae > Streptophyta > Magnoliopsida > Poales > Poaceae > Elymus > Elymus sibiricus. The sequence continues at coordinate 189,776,126 of CM077676.1, read as the reverse complement.
TGTCTATCTTAGTGTTACGCGAGTCGAGGCGAATGTCGTCGCGGCAGCGACGACGGACGCCGAGACGAGCACGTGACACCACCGCCACCCTGTCTATCTTAGCGTTACGCGAGTCGAGGCGGACGTCGTCGTGGTAGCGACGACACACGCCGGGACGAGCACGTGACACCACAGGCACCCTGTCTATCTTAGGGTTACGCGAGTCGAGGCGGACTTCGTCGCGGTAGCGACGACGGACGTCGAGACGAGCACGTGACACCACTGCCACCTTGGCTAACTTAGGGTTACGCGAGTCGAGGCAGACGTCGTCGCGGTAGCGAAGACGGACGCCCAGACGAGCACGTGACACCACTGCCACCCTGGCTATCTTAGGGTTACGCGAGTCCAGGCGGACGTCGTCGCGGTAGTGATGACGGACGCCGAGAAAGAGCACGTGAGACCACCGCCACCCTGTCTATCTTAGGGTTACGCGAGTCGAGGCGGATGTCGTCGCGGTAGCGACGACGGACGCCGAGACGAGCACGTGACACCACCGCCACCCTGTCTATCTTAGGGTTACGCGAGTCGAGGCGGACGTCGTTGCGGTACCGACGACGGACGCCGAGACGAGCACGTGACACCACCGCCACCCTGTCTAACTTAGGGTTAAGCGAGTCGAAGCGGACGTCGAGACGAGCACGTCACACCACCGCCACCCTGTCTAACTTAGGGTTACGCGAGTCGAGGCGGACGTCGAGACGAGCACGTGACACCACTGCCACCCTGTCTAACTTAGGGTGACGCGAGTCGAGGCGGACGTCTTTGCGGTAGCGACGACGGACGCCGGGACGAGCACGTGACACCATTGCCACCCTGTCTTAGGGTTATGTGAGTCGAGGCGGACGTCGTCGCGGTAGCGACGACGGACGCCAAGACGAGCACGTGACACCACTGCCACCCTGTCTTAGGGTTACGCGAGTCGAGGCGGACGTCATCGCGGTAGCGACGACGGACGCCGAGACGAGCACATGACACCACTGCCACCCTGTCTAACTTAGGGCTACGCGTGTCGTGGCGGACGACGTCGTGCTAGCGACGCGGACGCCGTGACGAGCACGTGACACCACCGCCACCCTGTCTATCTTAGGGTTACGCGAGTCGAGGCGGACGTCGTCGTGGTAGCGACGACTGACGCCGTGACGAGCAAGTGGCACCACTGCCACCCTATCTATCTTAGGGTTACGCGAGTCAAGGCGGACGTCGTTGCGGTAGCTACGACGGACGCCGAGACGAGCACGTGACACCACTGCCATGCTGTCTAACTTAGGGCTACGCGAGTCGATGCGGACGTCGTCGCGGTAGGGACGACGGACGCCGAGACGAGCACGTGACACCACTGCCAGCCAGTCTAACTTAGGGCTACGCGAGTCGAGGCGAACGTCGTCCCGGTAGCGACGACGGACGCCGAGACAAGCACGTGACACCACTGCCACCCTGTCTAACTTAGGGTTACGCGAGTCGAGGCGGACGTCGTCGCGGTAGCGACGTTGGACGCCGAGACGAGCACGTGACACCACTGCCACCCTGTCTTAGGGTTACGCGAGTCGAGGCGGACGTCGTCGCGGTAGCGACGACGGACGCCAAGACGAGCACGTGACACCACTGCCACCCTGTCTAACTTAGGGCTACGCGAGTCGTGGCGGACGTCGTCGCGGTAGCGACGACGGACGCCGTGACGAGCACGTGGCACCACTGCCACCCTGTCTATCTTAGGGTTACGCGAGTCGAGACGGATATCGTCGCGGTAGCGACGACGGATGCCGAGACGAGCACATGACACCGCTGCCACCCTGCCTAACTTAGGGTTAAGCGAGTCGAGGCGGACGTCTTCGCGGTAGCGACGACGGATGCCGAGACGAGCTCGTGGCACCGTTGCCACCCTGTCTTAGGGTCACGCGAGTCGAGGCGAACGTCGTCGCGGTAGCGACGACGGACGCCGAGACGAGCACGTGACACCACCGCCACCCTGTCTATCTTAGCGATAGGCGAGTCGAGGCGGACGTCGTCGTGGTAGCGAAGACACACGCCGAGACGAGCACGTGACACCACTGGCACCCTGTCTATCTTAGGGTTACGCGAGTCGAGGCGGACGTCGTCGCGGTAGCGACGACGGACGTCGAGACGAGCACGTGACACCACTGCCACCTTGGCTAACTTAGGGTTACGCGAGTCGAGGCAGACGTCGTCGCGGTAGCGAAGACGGACGCCCAGACGAGCACGTGACACCACTGCCACCCTGGCTATCTTAGGGTTACGCGAGTCGAGGCGGACGTCGTCGCGGTAGTGAGGACGGACGCCGAGAAAGAGCACGTGAGACCACCGCCACCCTGTCTATCTTAGGGTTACGCGAGTCGAGGCGGACGTCGTCGCGGTAGCGACGACGGACGCCGAGACGAGCACGTGATACCACTGCCACCCTGTCTAACTTAGGGTTGCGCGTGTCGAGGCGGACGTCGTCGCGGTAGCGACGACGGACGCCGAGACGAGCACGTGACACCACCGCCACCCTGTCTAACTTAGGGTTACGCGAGTCGAGGCGGACGTCGTCGCGGTAGCGATGACGGACGCCGAGACGAGCACGTGACACCACCGCCACCCTGTCTAACTTAGGGTTACGCGAGTCGAGGCGGACGTCGAGACGAGCACATGACACCACTGCAACCCTGTCTAACTTAGGGCTACGCGAGACGAGCATGTGACACCACCGCCACCCTGTCTATCTTAGGGTTACGCGAGTCGAGACGGATGCCGAGACGAGCAAGTGGCACCGCTGCCACCCTGTCTTAGGGACACGCGAGTCGAGGCGGACGTCGTTGCGGTAGCGACGACGGACGCCGAGATGAGCACGTGACACCACTGCCACCCTGTCTATCTTAGCGTTACGCAAGTCGAGGCGAACGTCGTCGCGGTAGCGACGACGGACGCCGAGAAAGAGCACGTGACACCACCGCCACCCTGTCTATCTTAGGGTTACGCGAGTCCAGGCGGACGTCCTCACGGTAGCGACGACGGACGCCGAGACGAGCACGTGACACCACCGCCACCCTGTCTAACTTAGGGTTACGCGAGTCAAGGCGGACGTCGTCGCGGTAGCGACGACGGACGCCGAGACGAGCACGTGACACCACCGCCACCCTTTCTAACTTAGGGTTAATCGAGTCGAAGCGGACGTCGTCGCGGTAGCGACGACGGACGCCGAGACGAGCACGTGACACCACCGCCACCCTGTCTAACTTAGGGTTACGCGAGTCGAGGCGGACGTCGAGAGGAGCACGTGACACCACTGCCACCCTGTCTAACTTAGGGTGACGCGAGTCGAGGCGGACGTCTTCGCGGTAGCGACGTCGGATGCCGAGACGAGCACGTGACACCACTGCCACCCAGTCTCACTTAGGGCTACCCGAGTCGAGGCGGACGTCGTCGCGGTAGCGACGACGGACGCCGAGACGAGCATGTGACACCACTGCCACGCTGTCTTAGGGTTACGCGAGTCGAGGCGGTCGTCGTCGCGGTAGCGACTACGGACGCCGAGACGAGCACGTGACACCACTGCCACCCTGTCTAACTTAGGGCTACGCGAGTCGAGGCGGACGTCGTCGCGGTAGCGACGACGGACGCCGTGACGAGCACGTGAGACCACTGCCACCCTGCCTATCTTAGGGTTACGCGAGTCGAGGCGGACGTCGTCGCGGTAGCGACGACGGACGCCGTGACGAGCACGTGGCACGACTGCCACCCTGTCTATCTTAGGGTTACCCGAGTCGAGGGGGACGTCGTCGCGGTAGCGACGACGGACGCCGAGACGAGCACGTGACACCATCGCCACCCTGTCTAACATAGGGTTAAGCGAGTCGAAGCGGACGTCGTCGCGGTAGCGACGACGGACGCCGAGACGAGCACGTGACACCACCGCCACCCTATCTAACTTATTGTTACGCGAGTCGAGGCGGACGTCGAGACGAGCATGTGACACCACTGCCACCCTGTCTAACTTAGGGTGACGCGAGTCGAGGCGGACGTCTTTGCGGTAGCGACGATGGACGCCGAGATGAGCACGTGACACCATTGGCACCCTGTCATAGGGTTATGTGAGTCGAGGCGGACGTCGTCGCGGTAGCGATGACGGACGCCAAGACGAGCACGTGACACCACTGCCACCCTGTCTTAGGGTTACGCGAGTCGAGGCGGACGTCTTTGCGGTAGCGACGACGGACGCCGAGACGAGCACGTGACACCACTGCCACCCTGTCTAACTTAGGGCTACGTGTGTCGTGGCGGACGTCGTCGCGCTAGCGACGACGGACGCCGTGACGAGCACGTGGCACCACCGCCACCCTGTCTATCTTAGGGTTACGGGAGTCGAGGTGGACGTCGTCGTGGTAGCGACGACGGACGCCGTGACGAGCACGTGGCACCACTGCCACCCTGTCTATCTTAGGGTTACGCGAGTCGAGGCGGACGTCGTCGTGGTAGCGACGCCGGACGCCGAGACGAGCACGTGACACCACTGCCACGCTGTCTAACTTAGGGCTACGCGAGTCGATGCGGACGTCGTCGCGGTAGGGACGACGGACGCCGAGACGAGCACGTGACACCACTGCCAGCCAGTCTAACTTAGGGCTACGCGAGTCGAGGCGAACGTCGTCGCGGTAGCGACGACGGACGTCGAGAAGAGCACGTGACACCACTGCCACCCTGTCTATCTTAGGGTTACGCGACTCGAGGCGGACGTCGTCGCGGTAGCGACGATGGACGCCGAGACGAGCACGTGACACCACTGCCACCCTGTCTAACTTAGGGTTACGCGAGTCGAGGCGGACGTCGTCGCGGTAGCGACGATGGACGCCGAGACGAGCACATGACACCGCTGCCACCCTGTCTAACTTAGGGTTACGCGAGTCGAGGCGGACATCATCGCGGTAGCGACGACGGATGCCGAGACGAGCACATGACACCGCTGCCACCCTGTCTAACTTAGGGTTACGCGAGTCGAGGCGGACGTCTTCGCGGTAGCGACGACAGATGCCGAGACGAGCACGTGGCACCGCTGCCACCCTGTCTTAGGATCACGCGAGTCGAGGCGGACGTCGTCGCGGTAGCGACGACGAACGCCGAGATGAGCACGTGACACCACCGCCACCCTGTCTATCTTAGCGTTACGCGAGTCGAGGCGAACGTCGTCGCGGTAGCGACGACGGACGCCGAGACGAGCACGTGACACCACCGCCACCCTGTCTATCTTAGCATTACGCGAGTCGAGGCGGACGTCGTCGTGGTAGCGACGACACACGCCGAGACGAGCACGTGACACCACTGGCACCCTGTCTATCTTAGGGTTACGCGAGTCGAGGCGGACGGCATCGCGGTAGCGACGACGGACGTCGAGACGAGCACGTGACTCCACTGCCACCTTGGCTAACTTAGGGTTACGCGAGTCGAGGCAGACGTCGTCGCGGTAGCGAAGACGGATGCCCAGACGAGCACGTGACACCACTGCCACCATGGCTATCTTAGGGTTACGCGAGTCGAGGCGGACGTCGTCGTGGTAGTGATGACGGATGCCGAGAAAGAGCACGTGAGACCACCGCCACCCTGTCTATCTTAGGGTTACGCGAGTCGAGGCGGACGTCGTCGCGGTAGCGACGACGGACGCCGAGACGAGCACGTGAGACCACTACCACCCAGTCTAACTTAGGGTTACGCGTGTCGAGGCGGACGTTGTCGCGGTAGCGACGACGGACGCCGAGACGAGCACGTGACACCACCGCCACCCTGTCTAACTTAGGGTTACGCGAGTCGACGCGGACGTCGTCGCGGTAGCAACGACGGACGCCGAGACGAGCACGTGACACCACCGCCACCCTATCTATCTTAGGGTTACGCGAGTCGAGGCAGACGTCGAGACGAGCACGTGACACCACTGCAACCCTGTCTAACTTAGGGTGACGCGAGTCGAGGCGGACGTCTTCGCGGTAGCGACGACGGATGCCTTGACCAGCACGTGGCACCGCTGCCACCCTGTCTTAGGGTCACGCGAGTCGAGGCGGACGTCGTCGCGGTAGCGACGACGGACGCCGAGACGAGCACGTGACACCACTGCCAGCCAGTCTAACTTAGGGTTACGCGAGTCGAGGCGGTCGTCGCCGCGGTAGCGACGATGGACGCCGAGACGAGCACGTGACACCACTGCCACCCTGTCTTAGGGTTATGCGATTCGAGGCGGACGTCGTCGCGGTAGCGACGACGGACGCCAAGACGAGCACGTGACACCACTGCCACCCTGTCTAACTTAGGGCTACGCGAGTCGAGACGGACATCGTCGCGGTAGCGACGACGGATGCCGAAACGAGCACATGACACCGCTGCCACCCTGTCTATCTTAGGGTTACGCGAGTCGAGGCGGACATCGTCGCGGTAGCGACGACGGATGCCGAGACGAGCACGTGACACCACTGCCACCCTGTCTAACTTAGGGTGACGCGAGTCGAGGCGGACGTCTTCGCGGTAGCGACGTCGGATGCCGAGACGAGCACGTGACACCACTGCCACCCAGTCTCACTTAGGGCTACCCGAGTCGAGGCGGACGTCGTCGCGGTAGCGACGACGGACGCCGAGACGAGCATGTGACACCACTGCCACGCTGTCTTAGGGTTACGCGAGTCGAGGCGGTCGTCGTCGCGGTAGCGACTACGGACGCCGAGACGAGCACGTGACACCACTGCCACCCTGTCTAACTTAGGGCTACGCGAGTCGAGGCGGACGTCGTCGCGGTAGCGACGACGGACGCCGTGACGAGCACGTGAGACCACTGCCACCCTGCCTATCTTAGGGTTACGCGAGTCGAGGCGGACGTCGTCGCGGTAGCGACGACGGACGCCGTGACGAGCACGTGGCACGACTGCCACCCTGTCTATCTTAGGGTTACCCGAGTCGAGGGGGACGTCGTCGCGGTAGCGACGACGGACGCCGAGACGAGCACGTGACACCATCGCCACCCTGTCTAACATAGGGTTAAGCGAGTCGAAGCGGACGTCGTCGCGGTAGCGACGACGGACGCCGAGACGAGCACGTGACACCACCGCCACCCTATCTAACTTATTGTTACGCGAGTCGAGGCGGACGTCGAGACGAGCATGTGACACCACTGCCACCCTGTCTAACTTAGGGTGACGCGAGTCGAGGCGGACGTCTTTGCGGTAGCGACGATGGACGCCGAGATGAGCACGTGACACCATTGGCACCCTGTCATAGGGTTATGTGAGTCGAGGCGGACGTCGTCGCGGTAGCGATGACGGACGCCAAGACGAGCACGTGACACCACTGCCACCCTGTCTTAGGGTTACGCGAGTCGAGGCGGACGTCTTTGCGGTAGCGACGACGGACGCCGAGACGAGCACGTGACACCACTGCCACCCTGTCTAACTTAGGGCTACGTGTGTCGTGGCGGACGTCGTCGCGCTAGCGACGACGGACGCCGTGACGAGCACGTGGCACCACCGCCACCCTGTCTATCTTAGGGTTACGGGAGTCGAGGTGGACGTCGTCGTGGTAGCGACGACGGACGCCGTGACGAGCACGTGGCACCACTGCCACCCTGTCTATCTTAGGGTTACGCGAGTCGAGGCGGACGTCGTCGTGGTAGCGACGCCGGACGCCGAGACGAGCACGTGACACCACTGCCACGCTGTCTAACTTAGGGCTACGCGAGTCGATGCGGACGTCGTCGCGGTAGGGACGACGGACGCCGAGACGAGCACGTGACACCACTGCCAGCCAGTCTAACTTAGGGCTACGCGAGTCGAGGCGAACGTCGTCGCGGTAGCGACGACGGACGTCGAGAAGAGCACGTGACACCACTGCCACCCTGTCTATCTTAGGGTTACGCGACTCGAGGCGGACGTCGTCGCGGTAGCGACGATGGACGCCGAGACGAGCACGTGACACCACTGCCACCCTGTCTAACTTAGGGTTACGCGAGTCGAGGCGGACGTCGTCGCGGTAGCGACGATGGACGCCGAGACGAGCACATGACACCGCTGCCACCCTGTCTAACTTAGGGTTACGCGAGTCGAGGCGGACATCATCGCGGTAGCGACGACGGATGCCGAGACGAGCACATGACACCGCTGCCACCCTGTCTAACTTAGGGTTACGCGAGTCGAGGCGGACGTCTTCGCGGTAGCGACGACAGATGCCGAGACGAGCACGTGGCACCGCTGCCACCCTGTCTTAGGATCACGCGAGTCGAGGCGGACGTCGTCGCGGTAGCGACGACGAACGCCGAGATGAGCACGTGACACCACCGCCACCCTGTCTATCTTAGCGTTACGCGAGTCGAGGCGAACGTCGTCGCGGTAGCGACGACGGACGCCGAGACGAGCACGTGACACCACCGCCACCCTGTCTATCTTAGCATTACGCGAGTCGAGGCGGACGTCGTCGTGGTAGCGACGACACACGCCGAGACGAGCACGTGACACCACTGGCACCCTGTCTATCTTAGGGTTACGCGAGTCGAGGCGGACGGCATCGCGGTAGCGACGACGGACGTCGAGACGAGCACGTGACTCCACTGCCACCTTGGCTAACTTAGGGTTACGCGAGTCGAGGCAGACGTCGTCGCGGTAGCGAAGACGGATGCCCAGACGAGCACGTGACACCACTGCCACCATGGCTATCTTAGGGTTACGCGAGTCGAGGCGGACGTCGTCGTGGTAGTGATGACGGATGCCGAGAAAGAGCACGTGAGACCACCGCCACCCTGTCTATCTTAGGGTTACGCGAGTCGAGGCGGACGTCGTCGCGGTAGCGACGACGGACGCCGAGACGAGCACGTGAGACCACTACCACCCAGTCTAACTTAGGGTTACGCGTGTCGAGGCGGACGTTGTCGCGGTAGCGACGACGGACGCCGAGACGAGCACGTGACACCACCGCCACCCTGTCTAACTTAGGGTTACGCGAGTCGACGCGGACGTCGTCGCGGTAGCAACGACGGACGCCGAGACGAGCACGTGACACCACCGCCACCCTATCTATCTTAGGGTTACGCGAGTCGAGGCAGACGTCGAGACGAGCACGTGACACCACTGCAACCCTGTCTAACTTAGGGTGACGCGAGTCGAGGCGGACGTCTTCGCGGTAGCGACGACGGATGCCTTGACCAGCACGTGGCACCGCTGCCACCCTGTCTTAGGGTCACGCGAGTCGAGGCGGACGTCGTCGCGGTAGCGACGACGGACGCCGAGACGAGCACGTGACACCACTGCCAGCCAGTCTAACTTAGGGTTACGCGAGTCGAGGCGGTCGTCGCCGCGGTAGCGACGATGGACGCCGAGACGAGCACGTGACACCACTGCCACCCTGTCTTAGGGTTATGCGATTCGAGGAGGACGTCGTCGCGGTAGCGACGACGGACGCCAAGACGAGCACGTGACACCACTGCCACCCTGTCTAACTTAGGGCTACGCGAGTCGAGACGGACATCGTCGCGGTAGCGACGACGGATGCCGAGACGAGCACATGACACCGCTGCCACCCTGTCTAACTTATGGTTACGCGAGTCGAGGCGGACATCGTCGTGGTAGCGACGACGGATGCCGAGACGAGCACATGACACCGCTGCCACCCTGTCTAACTTTGGGTTACGCGAGTCGAGGCGGACGTCTTCGCGGTAGCGATGACAGATGTCGAGGCGAGCACGTGGCACCGCTGCCACCCTGTCTTAGGGTCACGCGAGTCGAGGCAGACGTCGTCGCGGTAGCGACGTCGAACGCCGAGATGAGCACGTGACACCACCGCCACCCTGTCTATTTTAGCGTTACGCGAGTCGAGGCGGACGTCGTCGTGGTAGCGAGGAAATACGCCGAGACGAGCATGTTACACCACTGGCACCCTGTCTATCTTAGGGTTACGCGAGTCGAGGCGGACGTCGTCGTGGTAGCGACGACGGACGTCGAGGCGAGCACGTGACACCACTGCCACCTTGGCTAACTTAGGGTTACGCGAGTCGAGGCAGACGTCATCGCCGTAGCGAAGACGGACGCCCAGACGAGCACGTGACACCACTGCCACCCTGGCTATCTTAGGGTTACGCGAGTCGAGGCGGACGTCGTCGCGGTAGTGATGACGGACGCCGAGAAAGAGCACGTGAGGCCACCGCCACCCTGTCTATCTTAGGGTTACGCGAGTCGAGGCGGACGTCGTCGCGGTATCGACGACGGATGCCGAGACGAGCACGTGACACCACTGCCACCCTGTCTAACTTAGGGTTACGCGAGTCGAGGCGGACGTCGTCTCGGTAGCGACGATGGACGCCGAGACGAGCACGTGACACCACTGCCACCCTGTCTTAGGGTTATGCGAGTCGAGGCGGACGTCGTCGCGGTAGCGACGACGGACGCCAAGACGAGCACGTGACACCACTGCCACCCTGTCTAACTTAGGGCTACGCGAGTCGAGACGGACATCGTCGCGGTAGCGACGACGGATGCCGAAACGAGCACATGACACCGCTGCCACCCTGTCTATCTTAGGGTTACGCGAGTCGAGGCGGACATCGTCGCGGTAGCGACGACGGATGCCGAGACGAGCACATGACACCGCTGCCACCCTGTCTAACTTAGGGTTACGCGAGTCGAGGCGGACGTCTTCGCGGTAGCGACGACAGATGCCGAGACGAGCACGTGGCACCGCTGCCACCCTGTCTTAGGGTCACGCGAGTCGAGGCGGACGTCGTCGCGGTAGCGACGACGAACGCCGAGATGAGCACGTGACACCACCGCCACCCTGTCTATCTTAGCGTTACGCGAGTCGAGGCGGACGTCGTCGTGGTAGCGACGACACACGCCGAGACGAGCACGTGACACCACTGGCACCCTGTCTATCTTAGGGTTACGCGAGTCGAGGCGGACGTCGTCGCGGTAGCGATGACGGACGTCGAGACGAGCACGTGACACCACTGCCACCTTGGCTAACTTGGGGTTACGCGAGTCGAGGCAGACGTCGTCGCGGTAGCGAAGACGGACGCCCAGACGAGCACGTGACACCACTGCCACCCTGGCTATCTTAGGGTTACGCGAGTCGAGGCGGACGTCGTCGCGGTTGTGATGACGGACGCCGAGAAAGAGCACGTGAGACCACCGCCACCCTGTCTATCTTAGGGTTACGCGAGTCGAGGCGGACGTGGTCGCGGTAGCGACGACGGACGCCGAGACGAGCACGTGAGACCACCGCCACCCTGTCTAACTTAGGGTTACGCGTGTCGAGGCGGACGTCGTCGCGGTAGCGACGACGGACGCCGAGACGAGCACGTGACACCACCGCCACCCTGTCTAACTTAGGGTTACGCGAGTCGACGCGGACGTCGTCGCGGTAGCGACAACGGACGCCGAGACGAGCACGTGACACCACCACCACCCTATCTATCTTAGGGTTACGCGAGTCGAGACGGACGTCGAGACGAGCACGTGACACCACTGCAACCCTGTCTAACTTAGGGTGACGCGAGTCAAGGCGGACGTCTTCGCGGTAGCGACGACGGATGCCGAGACCAGCACGTGGCACCGCTGCCACCCTGTCTTAGGGTCACGCGAGTCGAGGCGGACGTTGTCGCGGTAGCGACGACGGACGCCGAGATGAGCACGGGACACCACCGCCACCCTGTCTATCTTAGCGTTACGCAAGTCGAGGCGAACGTCGTCGCGGTAGCGTCGACGGACGCCGAGAAAGAGCACATGACAACACTGCCACCCTGTCTATCTTAGGGTTACGCGAGTCGAGGCGGACGTCCTCACGGTAGCGACGACGGACGCCGAGACGAACACGTGACACCATCGCCACCCTGTCTAACTTAGGGTGACGCGTGTCGAGGCGGACGTCGTCGCGGTAGCGACGACGGACGCCGAGACGAGCACGTGACACCACCGCCACCCTGTCTAACTTAGGGTTACGCGAGTCGAGGCGGACGTCGTCGCGGTAGCGACGACCGACGCCGAGACGAGCACGTGACACCACCGCCACCCTGTCCAACTTAGGGTTACGCGAGTCGAGGCGGACGTCGAGACGAGCACGTGACACCACTGCCACCCTGTCTAACTTAGGGTTACGCGAGTCGAGGCGGACGTCTTCGCGGTAGCGACGACGGACGCCGAGACGAGCACGTGGCACCGCTCCCACCCTGTCTTAGGGTCACCCGAGTCGAGGAGGACGTCGTCGCGGTAGCGACCACGGACGCCGAGATGAGCACGTGACACCACCGCCACCCAGTCTATCTTAGGGTTACGCGAGTCGAGGCGGACGTCGTCGCGGTAGCGACGACGCACGCCGAGACGAGCACGTGACACCACCGCCACCCTGTCTAACTTATGGTTAAGCGAGTCGAGGTGGACGTCGTCGCGGTAGCGACGACGGATGCCGAGACGAGCACGTGACAATACCGCCACCCTGTCTATCTTAGGGTTACGCGAGTCGAGGCGGACGTCGTCACGGTAGCGTCGACGGACGCCGAGACGAGCACGTGACACCACCGCCACCCTGTCTATCTTAGGGTTACGCGAGTCGAGGCGGACGTTGTCGCGGTAGCGACGACGGACACCGAGACGAGCACGTGACACCACCGCGACCTTGTCTAACTTAGGGTTACGCGTGTCGAGGCGGACGTCGTCGGGGTAGCGACGACGGACGCCGAGACGAGCACGTGACACCACCGCCACCCTGTCTAACCTAGGGTTACGCGAGTCAAGGCAGACGTCTTCGCGGTAGCGACGACGGCTGCCGAGACGAGCACGTGGCACCGTTGCCACCCTGTCTTAGGGTCACGCGAGTCGAGGCGGACGTCGTCGTGGTAGCGATGACGGACGCCGAGACGAGCACGTGACACCACCGCCACCCTGTCTGTCCTAGCGTTACGCGAGTCGAGGCGAACGTTGTCGCGGTAGCGACGAAGGACGCCGAGACGAGCACGTGACACCACCGCCACCCTGTCTATCTTAGCGTTACACGAGTCGAGGCGGACGTCGTCGCGGTAGAGACGACGGACGCCAAGACGAGCACGTGACAACACCGCCACCCTGTCTATCTTAGGGTTACGCATGTCGAGGCGGACGTCATCGCGGTAGCAACGACGGACGCCGAGAGGAGCACGTGACACCACCGCCACCCTGGCTATCTTAGGGTTACGCGAGTCGAGGCGGACGTCATCGCGGTAGCGACGACGGACGCCGAGACGAGCACGTGACACCACCGCCACCCTGTCTAACTTAGGGTTACGCGTGTCAAGGCGGACGTCGTCGCGGTAGCGACGACGGACGCCGAGACGAGCACGTGACACCACCGCCACCCTGTCTAACTAGGGTTACGCGAGTCGAGGCGGACATCGTCGCGGTAGCGACGACGGACGCCGAGACGAGCACGTGACACCACCGCCACCCTGTTTAACTTAGGGTTAAGCGGGTCGAGGAGGACGTCGTCGCGGTAGCGACGACTGACGCCGAGACGAGCACGTGACACCACCGCCACCCTGTCTAACTTAGGGTTACGCGAGTCGAGGCGGACGTCGAGACGAGCACGTGACACCACTGCCACCCTGTCTAACTTAGGGTTACGCGAGTCGAGGCGGACGTCTTCGCGGTAGCGACGACGGACGCCGAGACGAGCACGTGGCACCGCTGCCACCCTGTCTTAGGGTCACCCGAGTCGAGGAGGACGTCGTCGCGGTAGCGACGACGGACGCCGAGATGAGCACGTGACACCACCGCCAACCAGTCTATCTTAGGGTTACGCGAGTCGAGGCGGACGTCGTCGCGGTAGCGATGACGCACGCCGAGACGAGCACGTGACACCACCGCCACCCTGTCTAACTTAGGGTTACGCGTTTCAAGGCGGACGTCGTCGCGGTAGCGACGACGGACGCCGAGACGAGCACGTGACACCACCGCCACCCTGTCTAACTTAGGGTTACGCGAGTCGAGGCGGACGTCGAGACGAGCACATGACACCACTGCAACCCTGTCTAACTTAGGGCTACGCGAGACGAGCATGTGACACCACCGCCACCCTGTCTATCTTAGGGTTACGCGAGTCGAGACGGATGCCGAGACGAGCAAGTGGCACCGCTGCCACCCTGTCTTAGGGACACGCGAGTCGAGGCGGACGTCGTTGCGGTAGCGACGACGGACGCCGAGATGAGCACGTGACACCACTGCCACCCTGTCTATCTTAGCGTTACGCAAGTCGAGGCGAACGTCGTCGCGGTAGCGACGACGGACGCCGAGAAAGAGCACGTGACACCACCGCCACCCTGTCTATCTTAGGGTTACGCGAGTCCAGGCGGACGTCCTCACGGTAGCGACGACGGACGCCGAGACGAGCACGTGACACCACCGCCACCCTGTCTAACTTAGGGTTACGCGAGTCAAGGCGGACGTCGTCGCGGTAGCGACGACGGACGCCGAGACGAGCACGTGACACCACCGCCACCCTGTCTAACTTAGGGTTAATCGAGTCGAAGCGGACGTCGTCGCGGTAGCGACGACGGACGCCGAGACGAGCACGTGACACCACCGCCACCCTGTCTAACTTAGGGTTACGCGAGTCGAGGCGGACGTCGAGAGGAGCACGTGACACCACTGCCACCCTGTCTAACTTAGGGTGACGCGAGTCGAGGCGGACGTCTTCGCGGTAGCGACGTCGGATGCCGAGACGAGCACGTGACACCACTGCCACCCAGTCTCACTTAGGGCTACCCGAGTCGAGGCGGACGTCGTCGCGGTAGCGACGACGGACGCCGAGACGAGCATGTGACACCACTGCCACGCTGTCTTAGGGTTACGCGAGTCGAGGCGGTCGTCGTCGCGGTAGCGACTACGGACGCCGAGACGAGCACGTGACACCACTGCCACCCTGTCTAACTTAGGGCTACGCGAGTCGAGGCGGACGTCGTCGCGGTAGCGACGACGGACGCCGTGACGAGCACGTGAGACCACTGCCACCCTGCCTATCTTAGGGTTACGCGAGTCGAGGCGGACGTCGTCGCGGTAGCGACGACGGACGCCGTGACGAGCACGTGGCACGACTGCCACCCTGTCTATCTTAGGGTTACCCGAGTCGAGGGGGACGTCGTCGCGGTAGCGACGACGGACGCCGAGACGAGCACGTGACACCATCGCCACCCTGTCTAACATAGGGTTAAGCGAGTCGAAGCGGACGTCGTCGCGGTAGCGACGACGGACGCCGAGACGAGCACGTGACACCACCGCCACCCTATCTAACTTATTGTTACGCGAGTCGAGGCGGACGTCGAGACGAGCACGTGACACCACTGCCACCCTGTCTAACTTAGGGTGACGCGAGTCGAGGCGGACGTCTTTGCGGTAGCGACGATGGACGCCGAGATAAGCACGTGACACCATTGGCACCCTGTCATAGGGTTATGTGAGTCGAGGCGGACGTCGTCACGGTAGCGATGACGGACGCCAAGACGAGCACGTGACACCACTGCCACCCTGTCTTAGGGTTACGCGAGTCGAGGCGGACGTCTTTGCGGTAGCGACGACGGACGCCGAGACGAGCACGTGACACCACTGCCACCCTGTCTAACTTAGGGCTACGTGTGTCGTGGCGGACGTCGTCGCGCTAGCGACGACGGACGCCGTGACGAGCACGTGGCACCACCGCCACCCTGTCTATCTTAGGGTTACGGGAGTCGAGGTGGACGTCGTCGTGGTAGCGACGACGGACGCCGTGACGAGCACGTGGCACCACTGCCACCCTGTCTATCTTAGGGTTATGCGAGTCGAGGCGGACGTCGTCGTGGTAGCGACGCCGGACGCCGAGACGAGCACGTGACACCACTGCCACGCTGTCTAACTTAGGGCTACGCGAGTCGATGCGGACGTCGTCGCGGTAGGGACGACGGACGCCGAGACGAGCACGTGACACCACTGCCAGCCAGTCTAACTTAGGGCTACGCGAGTCGAGGCGAACGTCGTCGCGGTAGCGACGACGGACGTCGAGAAGAGCACGTGACACCACTGCCACCCTGTCTATCTTAGGGTTACGCGACTCGAGGCGGACGTCGTCGCGGTAGCGACGATGGACGCCGAGACGAGCACGTGACACCACTGCCACCCTGTCTAACTTAGGGTTACGCGAGTCGAGGCGGACGTCGTCGCGGTAGCGACGATGGACGCCGAGACGAGCACATGACACCGCTGCCACCCTGTCTAACTTAGGGTTACGCGAGTCGAGGCGGACATCATCGCGGTAGCGACGACGGATGCCGAGACGAGCACATGACACCGCTGCCACCCTGTCTAACTTAGGGTTACGCGAGTCGAGGCGGACGTCTTCGCGGTAGCGACGACAGATGCCGAGACGAGCACGTGGCACCGCTGCCACCCTGTCTTAGGATCACGCGAGTCGAGGCGGACGTCGTCGCGGTAGCGACGACGAACGCCGAGATGAGCACGTGACACCACCGCCACCCTGTCTATCTTAGCGTTACGCGAGTCGAGGCGAACGTCGTCGCGGTAGCGACGACGGACGCCGAGACGAGCACGTGACACCACCGCCACCCTGTCTATCTTAGCATTACGCGAGTCGAGGCGGACGTCGTCGTGGTAGCGACGACACACGCCGAGACGAGCACGTGACACCACTGGCACCCTGTCTATCTTAGGGTTACGCGAGTCGAGGCGGACGGCATCGCGGTAGCGACGACGGACGTCGAGACGAGCACGTGACTCCACTGCCACCTTGGCTAACTTAGGGTTACGCGAGTCGAGGCAGACGTCGTCGCGGTAGCGAAGACGGATGCCCAGACGAGCACGTGACACCACTGCCACCATGGCTATCTTAGGGTTACGCGAGTCGAGGCGGACGTCGTCGTGGTAGTGATGACGGATGCCGAGAAAGAGCACGTGAGACCACCGCCACCCTGTCTATCTTAGGGTTACGCGAGTCGAGGCGGACGTCGTCGCGGTAGCGACGACGGACGCCGAGACGAGCACGTGAGACCACTACCACCCAGTCTAACTTAGGGTTACGCGTGTCGAGGCGGACGTTGTCGCGGTAGCGACGACGGACGCCGAGACGAGCACGTGACACCACCGCCACCCTGTCTAACTTAGGGTTACGCGAGTCGACGCGGACGTCGTCGCGGTAGCAACGACGGACGCCGAGACGAGCACGTGACACCACCGCCACCCTATCTATCTTAGGGTTACGCGAGTCGAGGCAGACGTCGAGACGAGCACGTGACACCACTGCAACCCTGTCTAACTTAGGGTGACGCGAGTCGAGGCGGACGTCTTCGCGGTAGCGACGACGGATGCCTTGACCAGCACGTGGCACCGCTGCCACCCTGTCTTAGGGTCACGCGAGTCGAGGCGGACGTCGTCGCGGTAGCGACGACGGACGCCGAGACGAGCACGTGACACCACTGCCAGCCAGTCTAACTTAGGGTTACGCGAGTCGAGGCGGTCGTCGTCGCGGTAGCGACGATGGACGCCGAGACGAGCACGTGACACCACTGCCACCCTGTCTTAGGGTTATGCGATTCGAGGAGGACGTCGTCGCGGTAGCGACGACGGACGCCAAGACGAGCACGTGACACCACTGCCACCCTGTCTAACTTAGGGCTACGCGAGTCGAGACGGACATCGTCGCGGTAGCGACGACGGATGCCGAGACGAGCACATGACACCGCTGCCACCCTGTCTAACTTAGGGTTACGCGAGTCGAGGCGGACATCGTCGTGGTAGCGACGACGGATGCCGAGACGAGCACATGACACCGCTGCCACCCTGTCTAACTTTGGGTTACGCGAGTCGAGGCGGACGTCTTCGCGGTAGCGATGACAGATGTCGAGGCGAGCACGTGGCACCGCTGCCACCCTGTCTTAGGGTCACGCGAGTCGAGGCAGACGTCGTCGCGGTAGCGACGTCGAACGCCGAGATGAGCACGTGACACCACCGCCACCCTGTCTATTTTAGCGTTACGCGAGTCGAGGCGGACGTCGTCGTGGTAGCGAGGAAATACGCCGAGACGAGCATGTTACACCACTGGCACCCTGTCTATCTTAGGGTTACGCGAGTCGAGGCGGACGTCGTCGTGGTAGCGACGACGGACGTCGAGGCGAGCACGTGACACCACTGCCACCTTGGCTAACTTAGGGTTACGCGAGTCGAGGCAGACGTCATCGCCGTAGCGAAGACGGACGCCCAGACGAGCACGTGACACCACTGCCACCCTGGCTATCTTAGGGTTACGCGAGTCGAGGCGGACGTCGTCGCGGTAGTGATGACGGACGCCGAGAAAGAGCACGTGAGACCACCGCCACCCTGTCTATCTTAGGGTTACGCGAGTCGAGGCGGACGTCGTCGCGGTATCGACGACGGATGCCGAGACGAGCACGTGACACCACTGCCACCCTGTCTAACTTAGGGTTACGCGAGTCGAGGCGGACGTCGTCTCGGTAGCGACGATGGACGCCGAGACGAGCACGTGACACCACTGCCACCCTGTCTTAGGGTTATGCGAGTCGAGGCGGACGTCGTCGCGGTAGCGACGACGGACGCCAAGACGAGCACGTGACACCACTGCCACCCTGTCTAACTTAGGGCTACGCGAGTCGAGACGGACATCGTCGCGGTAGCGACGACGGATGCCGAAACGAGCACATGACACCGCTGCCACCCTGTCTATCTTAGGGTTACGCGAGTCGAGGCGGACATCGTCGCGGTAGCGACGACGGATGCCGAGACGAGCACATGACACCGCTGCCACCCTGTCTAACTTAGGGTTACGCGAGTCGAGGCGGACGTCTTCGCGGTAGCGACGACAGATGCCGAGACGAGCACGTGGCACCGCTGCCACCCTGTCTTAGGGTCACGCGAGTCGAGGCGGACGTCGTCGCGGTAGCGACGACGAACGCCGAGATGAGCACGTAACACCACCGCCACCCTGTCTATCTTAGCGTTACGCGAGTCGAGGCGGACGTCGTCGTGGTAGCGACGACACACGCCGAGACGAGCACGTGACACCACTGGCACCCTGTCTATCTTAGGGTTACGCGAGTCGAGGCGGACGTCGTCGCGGTAGCGATGACGGACGTCGAGACGAGCACGTGACACCACTGCCACCTTGGCTAACTTGGGGTTACGCGAGTCGAGGCAGACGTCGTCGCGGTAGCGAAGACGGACGCCCAGACGAGCACGTGACACCACTGCCACCCTGGCTATCTTAGGGTTACGCGAGTCGAGGCGGACGTCGTCGCGGTTGTGATGACGGACGCCGAGAAAGAGCACGTGAGACCACCGCCACCCTGTCTATCTTAGGGTTACGCGAGTCGAGGCGGACGTGGTCGCGGTAGCGACGACGGACGCCGAGACGAGCACGTGAGACCACCGCCACCCTGTCTAACTTAGGGTTACGCGTGTCGAGGCGGACGTCGTCGCGGTAGCGACGACGGACGCCGAGACGAGCACGTGACACCACCGCCACCCTGTCTAACTTAGGGTTACGCGAGTCGACGCGGACGTCGTCGCGGTAGCGACAACGGACGCCGAGACGAGCACGTGACACCACCACCACCCTATCTATCTTAGGGTTACGCGAGTCGAGACGGACGTCGAGACGAGCACGTGACACCACTGCAACCCTGTCTAACTTAGGGTGACGCGAGTCAAGGCGGACGTCTTCGCGGTAGCGACGACGGATGCCGAGACCAGCACGTGGCACCGCTGCCACCCTGTCTTAGGGTCACGCGAGTCGAGTCGGACGTTGTCGCGGTAGCGACGACGGACGCCGAGATGAGCACGGGACACCACCGCCACCCTGTCTATCTTAG
The DNA here is from genome assembly GCA_039707655.1 of Elymus sibiricus. Taxonomy (NCBI): domain Eukaryota; kingdom Viridiplantae; phylum Streptophyta; class Magnoliopsida; order Poales; family Poaceae; genus Elymus; species Elymus sibiricus. Next base: position 189,756,238 of record CM077676.1, on the reverse strand, counting down.
CGTTACGCAAGTCGAGGCGAACGGCGTCGCGGTAGCGTCGACGGACGCCGAGAAAGAGCACATGACAACACTGCCACCCTGTCTATCTTAGGGTTACGCGAGTCGAGGCGGACGTCCTCACGGTAGCGACGACGGACGCCGAGACGAACACGTGACACCATCGCCACCCTGTCTAACTTAGGGTGACGCGTGTCGAGGCGGACGTCGTCGCGGTAGCGACGACGGACGCCGAGACGAGCACGTGACACCACCGCCACCCTGTCTAACTTAGGGTTACGCGAGTCGAGGCGGACGTCGTCGCGGTAGCGACGACCGACGCCGAGACGAGCACGTGACACCACCGCCACCCTGTCCAACTTAGGGTTACGCGAGTCGAGGCGGACGTCGAGACGAGCACGTGACACCACTGCCACCCTGTCTAACTTAGGGTTACGCGAGTCGAGGCGGACGTCTTCGCGGTAGCGACGACGGACGCCGAGACGAGCACGTGGCACCGCTCCCACCCTGTCTTAGGGTCACCCGAGTCGAGGAGGACGTCGTCGCGGTAGCGACCACGGACGCCGAGATGAGCACGTGACACCACCGCCACCCAGTCTATCTTAGGGTTACGCGAGTCGAGGCGGACGTCGTCGCGGTAGCGACGACGCACGCCGAGACGAGCACGTGACACCACCGCCACCCTGTCTAACTTATGGTTAAGCGAGTCGAGGTGGACGTCGTCGCGGTAGCGACGACGGATGCCGAGACGAGCACGTGACAATACCGCCACCCTGTCTATCTTAGGGTTACGCGAGTCGAGGCGGACGTCGTCACGGTAGCGTCGACGGACGCCGAGACGAGCACGTGACACCACCGCCACCCTGTCTATCTTAGGGTTACGCGAGTCGAGGCGGACGTTGTCGCGGTAGCGACGACGGACACCGAGACGAGCACGTGACACCACCGCGACCTTGTCTAACTTAGGGTTACGCGTGTCGAGGCGGACGTCGTCGGGGTAGCGACGACGGACGCCGAGACGAGCACGTGACACCACCGCCACCCTGTCTAACCTAGGGTTACGCGAGTCAAGGCAGACGTCTTCGCGGTAGCGACGACGGCTGCCGAGACGAGCACGTGGCACCGTTGCCACCCTGTCTTAGGGTCACGCGAGTCGAGGCGGACGTCGTCGTGGTAGCGATGACGGACGCCGAGACGAGCACGTGACACCACCGCCACCCTGTCTGTCCTAGCGTTACGCGAGTCGAGGCGAACGTTGTCGCGGTAGCGACGAAGGACGCCGAGACGAGCACGTGACACCACCGCCACCCTGTCTATCTTAGCGTTACACGAGTCGAGGCGGACGTCGTCGCGGTAGAGACGACGGACGCCAAGACGAGCACGTGACAACACCGCCACCCTGTCTATCTTAGGGTTACGCATGTCGAGGCGGACGTCATCGCGGTAGCAACGACGGACGCCGAGAGGAGCACGTGACACCACCGCCACCCTGGCTATCTTAGGGTTACGCGAGTCGAGGCGGACGTCATCGCGGTAGCGACGACGGACGCCGAGACGAGCACGTGACACCACCGCCACCCTGTCTAACTTAGGGTTACGCGTGTCAAGGCGGACGTCGTCGCGGTAGCGACGACGGACGCCGAGACGAGCACGTGACACCACCGCCACCCTGTCTAACTAGGGTTACGCGAGTCGAGGCGGACATCGTCGCGGTAGCGACGACGGACGCCGAGACGAGCACGTGACACCACCGCCACCCTGTTTAACTTAGGGTTAAGCGGGTCGAGGAGGACGTCGTCGCGGTAGCGACGACTGACGCCGAGACGAGCACGTGACACCACCGCCACCCTGTCTAACTTAGGGTTACGCGAGTCGAGGCGGACGTCGAGACGAGCACGTGACACCACTGCCACCCTGTCTAACTTAGGGTTACGCGAGTCGAGGCGGACGTCTTCGCGGTAGCGACGACGGACGCCGAGACGAGCACGTGGCACCGCTGCCACCCTGTCTTAGGGTCACCCGAGTCGAGGAGGACGTCGTCGCGGTAGCGACGACGGACGCCGAGATGAGCACGTGACACCACCGCCACCCAGTCTATCTTAGGGTTACGCGAGTCGAGGCGGACGTCGTCGCGGTAGCGATGACGCACGCCGAGACGAGCACGTGACACCTCCGCCACCCTGTCTAACTTTGGGTTAAGCGAGTCGAGGTGGACGTCGTCGCGGTAGCGACGACGGACGCCGAGACGAGCACGTGACAACACCGCCACCCTGTCTATCTTAGGGTTACGCGAGTCGAGGCGGACGTCGTCGCGGTAGCGTCGACGGACGCCGAGACGAGCACGTGACACCACCGCCACCCTGTCTATCTTAGTGTTACACGAGTCGAGGCGGACGTCGTCGCGGTAGCGACGACGGACACCGAGACGAGCACGTGACACCACCGCCACCCTGTGTAACTTAGGGTTAAGCGAGTCGAGATGGACGTCGTCGCGGTAGCGACGATGGACGCCGAGACGAGCACGTGACAACACCGCCACCCTTTCTATCTTAGGGTTACGCGAGTCGAGGCGGACGTCGTCGCGGTAGCGACGACGGACACCAAGACGAGCACGTGACACCACCGCCACCCTGTCTAACTTAGGGTTACGCGTGTTGAGGCGGACGTCGTCGCGGTAGCGACGACGGACGCCGAGACGAGCACGTGACGCCACCGCCACCCTGTCTAACCTAGGGTTACGCGAGTCGAGGCGGACGTCTACGCGGTAGCGACGACGGATGCCGAGACGAACAGGTGGCACCGTTGCCACCCTGTCTTAGGGTCACGCGAGTCGAGGCGGACGTCGTCGTGGTAGCGACGACGGACGCCGAGACGAGCACGTGACACCACCGCCACCCTGTCTATCTTAGCGTTACGCGAGTCGAGGCGAACGTTGTCGCGGTAGCGACGACGGACACCGAGACGAGCACGTGACACCACCGCCACCCTGTCTATCTTAGCGTTACACGAGTCGAGGCGTTCGTCGTCGCGGTAGCGACGACGGACGCCGAGACGAGCACGTAACACCACCGCGACCCTGTGTAACTTAGGGTTAAGCGAGTCGAGGTGGACGTCGTCGCGGTAGCGACGACGGACGCCGAGACGAGCACGTGACAACACCACCACCCTGTCTATCTTAGGGTTACGCGTGTCGAGGCGGACGTCGTCGCGGTAGCGATGACGGACGCCGAGACGAGCACGTGACACCACGGCCACCCTGGCTATCTTAGGGTTACGCGAGTCGAGGCGGACGTCATCGCGGTAGCGACGACGGACGCCGAGAGGAGCACGTGACACCACCGCCACCCTGGCTATCTTAGGGTTACGCGAGTCGAGGCGGACGTCATCGCGGTAGCGACAATGGACGCCGAGACGAGCACGTGACACCACCGCCACCCTGTCTAACTTAGGGTTACGCGTGTCAAGGCGGACATCGTCGCGGTAGCGACGACGGACGCCGAGACGAGCACGTGACACCACCGCCACCCTGTCTAACTTAGGGTTATGCGAGTCGAGGCGGACATCGTCGCGGTAGCGACGACGGACGCCGAGACGAGCACGTGACACCACCGCCACCCTGTCTAACTTAGGGTTAAGCGAGTCGAGGCGGACGTCGTCGCGGTAGCGACGACTGACGCCGAGACGAGCACGTGACACCACCGCCACCCTGTCTAACTTAGGGTTACGCGAGTCGAGGCGGACGTCGAGACGAACGCGTGACACCACTGCCACCCTGTCTAACTTAGGGTTACACGAGTCGAGGCGGACGTCTTCGCGGTTGCGACGAGGGACGCCGAGACGAGCACGTGGCACCGCTGCCACCCTGTCTTAGGGTCACCCGAGTCGAGGAGGACGTCGTCACGGTAGCGACGACGGACGCCGAGATGAGCACGTGACACCACCGCCACCCAGTCTATCTTAGGGTTACACGAGTCGAGGCGGACGTCATCGCGGTAGCGACGACGCACGCCGAGACGAGCACGTGACACCACCGCCACCCTGTCTAACTTAGGGTTAAGCGAGTCGAGGTGGACGTCGTCGCGGTAGCGACGACGGACGCCGAGACGAGCACGTGACAACACCGCCACCCTGTCTATCTTAGGGTTACGCGAGTCGAGGCGGACGTCGTCACGGTAGCGTCGACGGACGCCGAGACGAGCACGTGACACCACCGCCACCCTGTCTATCTTAGGGTTACGCGAGTCGAGGCGGATGTCATCGCGGTAGCGACGACGGACACCGAGACGAGCACGTGACACCACCGCCACCCTGTATAACTTAGGGTTACGCGTGTCGAGGCGGACGTCGTCGCGGTAGCGACGACGGACGCCGAGATGAGCACGTGACACCACCGCCACCCTGTCTAACCTAGGGTTACACGAGTCGAGGCGGACGTCTTCGCGGTAGCGACGACGGATGCCGAGACGAGCACGTGGCACCGTTGGCACCCTGTCTTAGGGTCACGCGAGTCAAGGCGGACGTCGTCGCGGTAGCGACGACGGACGCCGAGACGAGCACGTGACACCACCGCCACCCTGTCTGTCTTAGCGTTACGCGAGTCGAGGCGAACGTCGTCGCGGTAGCGACGAAGGACGCCGAGACGAGCACGTGACACCACCGCCACCCTGTCTATCTTAGCATTACATGAGTCGAGGCGGACGTCGTCGCGGTAGCGACGACGGACGCCGAGACGAGCACGTGACACCACCGCGACCCTGTCTAACTTAGGGTTAAGCGAGTCGAGGTGGACGTCGTCGCGGTAGCGACGACGGACGCCGAGACGAGCACGTGACAACACCGCCACCCTGTCTATCTTAGGGTTACGCGTGTCGAGGCGGACGTCGTCGCGGTAGCGACGACGGACGCCGTGAGGAGCACGTGACACCACCGCCACCCTGGCTATCTTAGGGTACGCGAGTCGAGGCGGATGTCATCGCGGTAGCGACGACGGACGCCGAGACGAGCACGTGACACCACCGCCACCTTGTCTTACTTAGGGTTACGCGAGTCGAGGCGGACGTCGTCGCGGTAGCGACGAAGGACGCCGAGACGAGCACGTGGCACCACCGCCACCCTGTCTAACTTAGGGTTACGCGTGTCGAGGCGGACGTCGTCGCGGTAGCGACGACGGACGCCGAGTCGAGCACGTGACACAACGGCCACCCTGGCTATCTTAGGGTTACGCGAGTCGAGGCGGACGTCGTCGCGGTAGCGACGACGGACGCCGAGAGGAGCACGTGACACCACCGCCACCCTGGCTATCTTAGGGTTACGCTAGTCGAGGCGGACGTCATCGCGGTAGCGACGACGGACGCCGAGACGAGCACGTGACACCACCGCCACCCTGTCTAACTTAGGGTTACGCGTGTCAAGGCGGACGTCGTCGCGGTAGCGACGACGGACGCCGAGACGAGCACGTCACACCACCGCCACCCTGTCTAACTTAGGGTTACGCGAGTCGAGGCGGACATCGTCGCGGTAGCGACGACGGACGCCGAGACGACCACGTGACACCACCGCCACCCTGTCTAACTTAGGGTTAAGCGAGTCGAGGCGGACGTCGTCGCGGTAGCGACGATTGACGCCGAGACGAGCACGTAACACCACCGCCACCCTGTCTAACTTAGGGTTACGCGAGTCGAGGCGGTCGTCGAGACGAGCACATGACACCACTGCCACCCTGTCTAACTTAGGGTTACGCGAGTCGATGCGGACGTCTTCGCGGTAGCGACGACGGACGCCGAGACGAGCACGTGGCACCGCTGCCACCCTATCTTAGGGTCACCCGAGTCGAGGAGGACGTCGTCGCGGTAGCGACGACGGACGCCGAGATGAGCACGTGACACCACCGCCACCCTGTCTAACTTAGGGTTAAGCGAGTCGAGGCGGACGTCGTCGCAGTAGCGACGACGGACGCGGAGACGAGCACGTGACAACACCGCCACCCTGTCTATCTTAGGGTTACGCGAGTCGAGGTGGACGTCGTCGCGGTAACGACAACGGACGCCATGACGAGCACGTGGCACCACTGCCACCCTGTCTATCTTAGGGTTACGCGAGTCGAGACGGACGTTGTCGTGGTAGCGACGATGGATGCCGAGACGAGCACATGACACCGCAGCCACCCTGTCTAACTTAGGGTTACGCGAGTGGAGGCGGACGTCTTCGCGGTAGCGACGACGGATGCCGAGACGAGCACGTGGCACCGCTGCCACCCTGTCTTAGGGTCACGCGAGTCGAGGCGGTCGTCGTCGCGGTAGCGACGACGGACGCCGAGATGAGCACGTGACACCACCGCCACACTGTCTATATTAGAGTTACGCGAGTCGAGGCGAACGCCGTCGCGGTAGCGACGACGGACGCCGAGACGAGCACGTGACACAACTTCCACCCTGTCTATCTTAGCGTTACGCGAGTCGAGGCGGACGTCGTCGCGGTAGCGACTACGGACGGCGAGACGAGCACGTGACACCACCACCACCCTGTCTAACTTAGGGTTACGCGAGTCGAGGCGGACATCGTCGCGGTAGCGACGACGGACGCCGAGATGAGCACGTGACACCACTGGCACCCTGTCTATCTTAGGGTTACGCGAGTCGAGGCAGACGTCGTCGCGGTAGCGACGATGGACGTCGAGACGAGCACGTGACACCACTGCCACCCTGGCTAACTTAGGGTTACGCGAGTCGATGCAGACGTCGTCGCGGTAGCGATGACGGACGCCCAGACGAGCACGTGACACCACTGCCACCCGGGCTATCTGAGGGTTACGCGATTCGAGGCGGACGTTGTCGCGGTAGCGACGACGGACGCCGAGAAAGAGCACGTGACACCACCGCCACCCTGTCTATCTTAGGGTTACGCGAGTCGAGGCGGACGTCGTCGTGGTAGCGACGACGGACGCCGTGACGAGCACGTGACACCACCGCCACCCTGTCTAAGTTAGGGTTACGCGTGTCGAGGCAGACGTCGTCGCGGTAGCGACGACGGACACCGAGACGAGCACGTGACACCACCGCCACCCTGTCTAACTTAGGGTTACGCGAGTTGAGGCGGACGTCATCGCGGTAGCGACGACGGACGCCGAGACGAGCATGTGACACCACTGCCACACTGTCTAACTTAGGGTTAGGCGAGTCGAGGCGGACGTCATCGCGGTAGCGACGACGGACGCCGAGACGAGCACGTGACACCACTGGCACCCTGTCTATCTTAGGGTTACGCGAGTCGAGGCAGACGTCGTCGCGGTAGCGACGATGGACGTCGAGACGAGCACGTGACACCACTGCCACCCTGGCTAACTTAGGGTTATGCGAGTCGATGCAGACGTCGTCGCGGTAGCGACGACGGACGCCCAGACGAGCACGTGACACCACTGCCACCCGGGCTATCTGAGGGTTACGCGATTCGAGGCGGACGTTGTCGCGGTAGCGACGACGGACGCCGAGAAAGAGCACGTGACACCACCGCCACCATGTCTATCTTAGGGTTACGCGAGTCGAGGCAGACGTCGTCGTGGTAGCGACGACGGACGCCGTGACGAGCACGTGACACCACCGCCACCCTGTCTAAGTTAGGGTTACGCGTGTCGAGGCAGACGTCGTCGCGGTAGCGACGACGGACACCGAGACGAGCACGTGACACCACCGCCACCCTGTCTAACTTAGGGTTACGCGAGTCGAGGCGGACGTCATCGCGGTAGCGACGACGGATGCCGAGACGAGCATGTGACACCACCGCCACACTGTCTAACTTAGGGTTAAGCGAGTCGAGGCGGATGTCATCGCGGTAGCGACGACGGACGCCGAGACGAGCACGTGACACCACCGCCACCCTGTCTAACTTAGGGTGACGCGAGTCGAGGCGGACGTCTTCGCGGTAGCGACGACGGATGCCGAGACGAGCACGTGGCACCGCTGCCACCCTGTCTTAGGGTCACGCGAGTCGAGGCGGACGTCGTCGCGGTAGCGACGACGGACGCCGAGATGAGCACGTGACACCATCGCCACCCTGTCTATCTTAGCATTACACAAGTCGAGGCGAACGTCGTCGCGGTAGCGACGACGGACGCCGAGACGAGCACGTGACAACACCGCCACCCTGTCTATCTTAGGGTTATGCGAGTCGAGGCGGACGTCGTCGCGGTAGCGACGACGGACGCCGTGACGAGCACGTGGCACCACTGCCACCCTGTCTATCTTAGGGTTACGCGAGTCGAGACGGACATTGTCACGGTAGCGTCGACGGATGCCGAGACGAGCACGTGACACCACCGCCACCCTGTCTATCTTAGGGTTACGCGAGTCGAGGCGGATGTCATCGCGGTAGCGACGACGGACACCGAGACGAGCACGTGACACCACCGCCACCCTGTCTAACTTAGGGTTACGCGTGTCGAGGCGGACGTCGTCGCGGTAGCGACGACGGACGCCGAGACGAGCACGTGATACCACCGCCACCCTGTCTAACCTAGGGTTACGCGAGTCGAGGCGGACGTCTTCGCGGTAGCGACGACGGATGCCGAGACGAGCACGTGGCACCGTTGCCACCCTGTCTTAGGGTCACGCGAGTCAAGGCGGACGTCGTCGCGGTAGCGACGACGGACGCCGAGACGAGCACGTGACACCACCGCCACCCTGTCGGTCTTAGCGTTACGCGAGTCGAGGCGAACGTCGTCGCGGTAGCGACGAAGGACGCCGAGACGAGCACGTGACACCACCGCCACCCTGTCTATCTTAGCATTACATGAGTCGAGGCGGACGTCGTCGCGGTAGCGACGACGGACGCCGAGACGAGCACGTGAGACCACCGCGACCCTGTCTAACTTAGGGTTAAGCGAGTCGAGGTGGACGTCGTCGCGGTAGCGACGACGGACGCCGAGACGAGCACGTGACAACACCGCCACCCTGTCTATCTTAGGGTTACGCGTGTCGAGGCGGACGTCGTCGCGGTAGCGACGACGGACGCCGTGAGGAGCACGTGACACCACCGCCACCCTGGCTATCTTAGGGTTACGCGAGTCGAGGCGGACGTCATCGCGGTAGCGACGACGGACGCCGAGACGAGCACGTGACACCACCGCCACCTTGTCTTACTTAGGGTTACGCGTGTCAAGGCGGACGTCATCGCGGTAGCGACGATGGACGCCGAGACGAGCACGTGACACCACCGCCACCCTGTCTAACTTAGGGTTACGCGAGTCGAGGCGGACATCGTCGCGGTAGCGATGACAGACGCCGAGACGAGCACGTGACACCACCGCCACCCTGTCTAACTTAGGGTTAAGCGAGTCGAGGCGGACGTCGTCGCGGTAGCGACGACTGACGCCGAGACGAGCACGTGACACCACCGCCACCCTGTCTAACTTAGGGTTACGCGAGTCGAGGCAGACGTCGTCGCGGTAGCGACGAAGGACGCCGAGACGAGCACGTGGCACCACCGCCACCCTGTCTAACTTAGGGTTACGCGTGTCGAGGCGGACGTCGTGGCGGTAGCGACGACGGACGCCGAGACGAGCACGTGACACAACGGCCACCCTAGCTATCTTAGGGTTACGCGAGTCGAGGCGGACGTCGTCGCGGTAGCGACGACGGACGCCGAGAGGAGCACGTGACACCACCGCCACCCTGGCTATCTTAGGGTTACGCGAGTCGAGGCGGACGTCATCGCGGTAGCGACGACGGACGCCGAGACGAGCACGTGACACCACTGCCACCCTGTCTAACTTAGGGTTACGCGTGTCAAGGCGGACGTCGTCGCGGTAGCGACGACGGACGCCGAGACGAGCACGTGACACCACCGCCACCCTGTCTAACTTAGGGTTACGCGAGTTGAGGCGGACGTCATCGCGGTAGCGACGACGGACGCCGAGACGAGCATGTGACACCACCGCCACACTGTCTAACTTAGGGTTAGGCGAGTCGAGGCGGACGTCATCGCGGTAGCGACGACGGACGCTGAGACGAGCACGTGACACCACTGGCACCCTGTCTATCTTAGGGTTACGCGAGTCGAGGCAGACGTCGTCGCGGTAGCGACGATGGACGTCGAGACGAGCACGTGACACCACTGCCACCCTGGCTAACTTAGGGTTACGCGAGTCGAGGCGGACGTCGTCGTGGTAGCGACGACGGACGCCGTGACGAGCACGTGACACCACCGCCACCCTGTCTAAGTTAGGGTTACGCGTGTCGAGGCAGACGTCGTCGCGGTAGCGACGACGGACACCGAGACGAGCACGTGACACCACCGCCACCCTGTCTAACTTAGGGTTACGCGAGTTGAGGCGGACGTCATCGCGGTAGCGACGACGGACACCGAGACGAGCATGTGACACCACCGCCACACTGTCTAACTTAGGGTTAGGCGAGTCGAGGCGGACGTCATCGCGGTAGCGACGACGGACGCCGAGACGAGCACGTGACACCACTGGCACCCTGTCTATCTTAGGGTTACGCGAGTCGAGGCAGACGTCGTCGCGGTAGCGACGATGGACGTCGAGACGAGCACGTGACACCACTGCCACCCTGGCTAACTTAGGGTTACGCGAGTCGATGCAGACGTCGTCGCGGTAGCGACGACGGACGCCCAGACGAGCACGTGACACCACTGCCACCCGGGCTATCTGAGGGTTACGCGATTCGAGGCGGACGTTGTCGCGGTAGCGACGACGGACGCCGAGAAAGAGCACGTGACACCACCGCCACCATGTCTATCTTAGGGTTACGCGAGTCGAGGCGGACGTCGTCGTGGTAGCGACGACGGACGCCGTGACGATCACGTGACACCACCGCCACCCTGTCTAAGTTAGGGTTACGCGTGTCGAGGCAGACGTCGTCGCGGTAGCAACGACGGACACCGAGACGAGCACGTGACACCACCGCCACCCTGTCTAACTGAGGGTTACGCGAGTCGAGGCGGACGTCATCGCGGTAGCGACGACGGATGCCGAGACGAGCATGTGACACCACCGCCACACTGTCTAACTTAGGGTTAAGCGAGTCGAGGCGGACGTCATCGCGGTAGCGACGACGGACGCCGAGACGAGCACGTGACACCACCGCCACCCTGTCTAACTTAGGGTGACGCGAGTCGAGGCGGACGTCTTCGCGGTAGCGACGACGGATGCCGAGACGAGCACGTGGCACCGCTGCCACCCTGTCTTAGGGTCACGCGAGTCGAGGCGGACGTCGTCGCGGTAGCGACGACGGACGCCGAGATGAGCACGTGACACCATCGCCACCCTGTCTATCTTAGCGTTACACAAGTCGAGGCGAACGTCGTCGCGGTAGCGACGACGGACGCCGAGACGAGCACGTGACAACACCGCCACCCTGTCTATCTTAGGGTTATGCGAGTCGAGGCGGACGTCGTCGCGGTAGCGACGACGGACGCCGTGACGAGCACGTGGCACCACTGCCACCCTGTCTATCTTAGGGTTACGCGAGTCGAGACGGACATTGTCACGGTAGCGTCGACGGACGCCGAGACGAGCACGTGACACCACCGCCACCCTGTCTATCTTAGGGTTACGCGAGTCGAGGCGGATGTCATCGCGGTAGCGACGACGGACACCGAGACGAGCACGTGACACCACCGCCACCCTGTCTAACTTAGGGTTACGCGTGTCGAGGCGGACGTCGTCGCGGTAGCGACGACGGACGCCGAGACGAGCACGTGACACCACCGCCACCCTGTCTAACCTAGGGTTACGCGAGTCGAGGCGGACGTCTTCGCGGTAGCGACGACGGATGCCGAGACGAGCACGTGGCACCGTTGCCACCCTGTCTTAGGGTCACGCGAGTCAAGGCGGACGTCGTCGCGGTAGCGACGACGGACGCCGAGACGAGCACGTGACACCACCGCCACCCTGTCGGTCTTAGCGTTACGCGAGTCGAGGCGAACGTCGTCGCGGTAGCGACGAAGGACGCCGAGACGAGCACATGACACCACCGCCACCCTGTCTATCTTAGCATTACATGAGTCGAGGCGGACGTCGTCGCGGTAGCGACGACGGACGCCGAGACGAGCACGTGAGACCACCGCGACCCTGTCTAACTTAGGGTTAAGCGAGTCGAGGCGGACGTCGTCGCAGTAGCGACGACGGACGCGGAGACGAGCACGTGACAACACCGCCACCCTGTCTATCTTAGGGTTACGCGAGTCGAGGCGGACGTCGTCGAGGTAACGACAACGGACGCCGTGACGAGCACGTGGCACCACTGCCACCCTGTCTATCTTAGGGTTACGCGAGTCGAGACGGACGTTGTCGTGGTAGCGACGACGGATGCCGAGACGAGCACATGACACCGCAGCCACCCTGTCTAACTTAGGGTTACGCGAGTGGAGGCGGACGTCTTCGCGGTAGCGACGACGGATGCCGAGACGAGCACGTGGCACCGCTGCCACCCTGTCTTAGGGTCACGCGAGTCGAGGCGGTCGTCGTCGCGGTAGCGACGACGGACGCCGAGATGAGCACGTGACACCACCGCCACACTGTCTATCTTAGAGTTACGCGAGTCGAGGCGAACGCCGTCGCGGTAGCGACGACGGACGCCGAGACGAGCACGTGACACCACCGCCACCCTGTCTAACTTAGGGTTACGCGAGTCGAGGCGGACGTCGTCGCGGTAGCGACGACGGACGCCGAGACGACCACGTGACACCACCGCCACCCTGTCTAACTTAGGGTTAAGCGAGTCGAGGCGGACGTCGTCGCGGTAGCGACGATTGACGCCGAGACGAGCACGTAACACCACCGCCACCCTGTCTAACTTAGGGTTACGCGAGTCGAGGCGGACGTCGAGACGAGCACATGACACCACTGCCACCCTGTCTAACTTAGGGTTACGCGAGTCGAGGCGGACGTCTTCGCGGTAGCGACGACGGACGCCGAGACGAGCACGTGGCACCGCTGCCACCCTATCTTAGGGTCACCCGAGTCAAGGAGGACGTCGTCGCGGTAGCGACGACGGACGCCGAGATGAGCACGTGACACCACCGCCACCCTGTCTAACTTAGGGTTAAGCGAGTCGAGGCGGACGTCGTCGCAGTAGCGACGACGGACGCGGAGACGAGCACGTGACAACACCGCCACCCTGTCTATCTTAGGGTTACGCGAGTCGAGGCGGACGTCGTCGCGGTAACGACAACGGACGCCGTGACGAGCACGTGGCACCACTGCCACCCTGTCTATCTTAGGGTTACGCGAGTCGAGACGGACGTTGTCGTGGTAGCGACGACGGATGCCGAGACGAGCACATGACACCGCAGCCACCCTGTCTAACTTAGGGTTACGCGAGTGGAGGCGGACGTCTTCGCGGTAGCGACGACGGATGCCGAGACGAGCACGTGGCACCGCTGCCACCCTGTCTTAGGGTCACGCGAGTCGAGGCGGTCGTCGTCGCGGTAGCGACGACGGACGCCGAGATGAGCACGTGACACCACCGCCACACTGTCTATCTTAGAGTTACGCGAGTCGAGGCGAACGCCGTCGCGGTAGCGACGACGGACGCCGAGACGAGCACGTGACACCACCGCCACCCTGTCTATCTTAGCGTTACGCGAGTCGAGGCGGACGTCGTCGCGGTAGCGACGACGGACGGCGAGACGAGCACGTGACACCACCACCATCCTGTGTAACTTAGGGTTAAGCGAGTCGAGGCGGACGTCGTCGCGGTAGCGACGATGGACGTCGAGACGAGCACGTGACACCACTGCCACCCTGGCTAACTTAGGGTTACGCGAGTCGATGCAGACGTCGTCGCGGTAGCGACGACGGACGCCCAGACGAGCACGTGACACCACTGCCACCCGGGCTATCTGAGGGTTACGCGATTCGAGGCGGACGTCATCGCGGTAGCGACGACGGACGCCGAGACGAGCACGTGACACCACCGCCACCTTGTCTTACTTAGGGTTACGCGTGTCAAGGCGGACGTCATCGCGGTAGCGACGATGGACGCCGAGACGAGCACGTGACACCACCGCCACCCTGTCTAACTTAGGGTTACGCGAGTCGAGGCGGACATCGTCGCGGTAGCGATGACAGACGCCGAGACGAGCACGTGACACCACCGCCACCCTGTCTAACTTAGGGTTAAGCGAGTCGAGGCAGACGTCGTCGCGGTAGCGACGAAGGACGCCGAGACGAGCACGTGGCACCACCGCCACCCTGTCTAACTTAGGGTTACGCGAGTCGAGGCAGACGTCGTCGCGGTAGCGACGAAGGACGCCGAGACGAGCACGTGGCACCACCGCCACCCTGTCTAACTTAGGGTTACGCGTGTCGAGGCGGACGTCGTGGCGGTAGCGACGACGGACGCCGAGACGAGCACGTGACACAACGGCCACCCTAGCTATCTTAGGGTTACGCGAGTCGAGGCGGACGTCGTCGCGGTAGCGACGACGGACGCCGAGAGGAGCACGTGACACCACCGCCACCCTGGCTATCTTAGGGTTACGCGAGTCGAGGCGGACGTCATCGCGGTAGCGACGACGGACGCCGAGACGAGCACGTGACACCACCGCCACCCTGTCTAACTTAGGGTTACGCGTGTCAAGGCGGACGTCGTCGCGGTAGCGACGACGGACGCCGAGACGAGCACGTGACACCACCGCCACCCTGTCTAACTTAGGGTTACGCGAGTTGAGGCGGACGTCATCGCGGTAGCGACGACGGACGCCGAGACGAGCATGTGACACCACCGCCACACTGTCTAACTTAGGGTTAGGCGAGTCGAGGCGGACGTCATCGCGGTAGCGACGACGGACGCCGAGACGAGCACGTGACACCACTGGCACCCTGTCTATCTTAGGGTTACGCGAGTCGAGGCAGACGTCGTCGCGGTAGCGACGATGGACGTCGAGACGAGCACGTGACACCACTGCCACCCTGGCTAACTTAGGGTTACGCGAGTCGAGGCGGACGTCGTCGTGGTAGCGACGACGGACGCCGTGACGAGCACGTGACACCACCGCCACCCTGTCTAAGTTAGGGTTACGCGTGTCGAGGCAGACGTCGTCGCGGTAGCGACGACGGACACCGAGACGAGCACGTGACACCACCGCCACCCTGTCTAACTTAGGGTTACGCGAGTTGAGGCGGACGTCATCGCGGTAGCGACGACGGACGCCGAGACGAGCATGTGACACCACCGCCACACTGTCTAACTTAGGGTTAGGCGAGTCGAGGCGGACGTCATCGCGGTAGCGACGACGGACGCCGAGACGAGCACGTGACACCACTGGCACCCTGTCTATCTTAGGGTTACGCGAGTCGAGGCAGACGTCGTCGCGGTAGCGACGATGGACGTCGAGACGAGCACGTGACACCACTGCCACCCTGGCTAACTTAGGGTTACGCGAGTCGATGCAGACGTCGTCGCGGTAGCGACGACGGACGCCCAGACGAGCACGTGACACCACTGCCACCCGGGCTATCTGAGGGTTACGCGATTCGAGGCGGACGTTGTCGCGGTAGCGACGACGGACGCCGAGAAAGAGCACGTGACACCACCGCCACCATGTCTATCTTAGGGTTACGCGAGTTGAGGCGGACGTCGTCGTGGTAGCGACGACGGACGCCGTGACGATCACGTGACACCACCGCCACCCTGTCTAAGTTAGGGTTACGCGTGTCGAGGCAGACGTCGTCGCGGTAGCGACGACGGACACCGAGACGAGCACGTGACACCACCGCCACCCTGTCTAACTGAGGGTTACGCGAGTCGAGGCGGACGTCATCGCGGTAGCGACGACGGATGCCGAGACGAGCATGTGACACCACCGCCACACTGTCTAACTTAGGGTTAAGCGAGTCGAGGCGGACGTCATCGCGGTAGCGACGACGGACGCCGAGACGAGCACGTGACACCACCGCCACCCTGTCTAACTTAGGGTGACGCGAGTCGAGGCGGACGTCTTCGCGGTAGCGACGACGGATGCCGAGACGAGCACGTGGCACCGCTGCCACCCTGTCTTAGGGTCACGCGAGTCGAGGCGGACGTCGTCGCGGTAGCGACGACGGACGCCGAGATGAGCACGTGACACCATCGCCACCCTGTCTATCTTAGCGTTACACAAGTCGAGGCGAACGTCGTCGCGGTAGCGACGACGGACGCCGAGACGAGCACGTGACAACACCGCCACCCTGTCTATCTTAGGGTTATGCGAGTCGAGGCGGACGTCGTCGCGGTAGCGACGACGGACGCCGTGACGAGCACGTGGCACCACTGCCACCCTGTCTATCTTAGGGTTACGCGAGTCGAGACGGACATTGTCACGGTAGCGTCGACGGACGCCGAGACGAGCACGTGACACCACCGCCACCCTGTCTATCTTAGGGTTACGCGAGTCGAGGCGGATGTCATCGCGGTAGCGACGACGGACACCGAGACGAGCACGTGACACCACCGCCACCCTGTCTAACTTAGGGTTACGCGTGTCGAGGCGGACGTCGTCGCGGTAGCGACGACGGACGCCGAGACGAGCACGTGACACCACCGCCACCCTGTCTAACCTAGGGTTACGCGAGTCGAGGCGGACGTCTTCGCGGTAGCGACGACCGATGCCGAGACGAGCACGTGGCACCGTTGCCACCCTGTCTTAGGGTCACGCGAGTCAAGGCGGACGTCGTCGCGGTAGCGACGACGGACGCCGAGACGAGCACGTGACACCACCGCCACCCTGTCGGTCTTAGCGTTACGCGAGTCGAGGCGAACGTCGTCGCGGTAGCGACGAAGGACGCCGAGACGAGCACGTGACACCACCGCCACCCTGTCTATCTTAGCATTACATGAGTCGAGGCGGACGTCGTCGCGGTAGCGACGACGGACGCCGAGACGAGCACGTGAGACCACCGCGACCCTGTCTAACTTAGGGTTAAGCGAGTCGAGGCGGACGTCGTCGCAGTAGCGACGACGGACGCGGAGACGAGCACGTGACAACACCGCCACCCTGTCTATCTTAGCGTTACACAAGTCGAGGCGGACGTCGTCGCGGTAGCGACGACGGACGCCGAGACGAGCACGTGACACCACCGCCACCCTGTCTATCTTAGCGTTACGCGAGTCGAGGCGGACGTCGTCGCGGTAGCGACGACGGACGGCGAGACGAGCACGTGACACCACCACCATCCTGTGTAACTTAGGGTTAAGCGAGTCGAGGCGGACGTCGTCGCGGTAGCGACGATGGACGTCGAGACGAGCACGTGACACCACTGCCACCCTGGCTAACTTAGGGTTACGCGAGTCGATGCAGACGTCGTCGCGGTAGCGACGACGGACGCCCAGACGAGCACGTGACACCACTGCCACCCGGGCTATCTGAGGGTTACGCGATTCGAGGCGGACGTTGTCGCGGTAGCGACGACGGACGCCGAGAAAGAGCACGTGACACCACCGCCACCCTGTCTATCTTAGGGTTACGCGAGTCGAGGCGGACGTCGTCGTGGTAGCGACGACGGACGCCGTGACGAGCACGTGACACCACCGCCACCCTGTCTAAGTTAGGGTTACGCGTGTCGAGGCAGACGTCGTCGCGGTAGCGACGACGGACACCGAGACGAGCACATGACACCACCGCCACCCTGTCTAACTTAGGGTTACGCGAGTCGAGGCGGACGTCATCGCGGTAGCGACGACGGACGCCGAGACGAGCATGTGACACCACCGCCACACTGTCTAACTTAGGGTTAAGCGAGTCAAGGCGGACGTCATCGCGGTAGCGACGACGGACGCCGAGACGAGCACGTGACACCACCGCCACCCTGTCTAACTTAGGGTGACGCGAGTCGAGGCAGACGTCTTCGCGGTAGCGACGACGGATGCCGAGACGAGCACGTGGCACCGCTGCCACCCTGTCTTAGGGTCACGCGAGTCGAGGCGGACGTCGTCGCGGTAGCGACGACGGATGCCGAGATGAGCACGTGACACCATCGCCACCCTGTCTATCTTAGCGTTACACAAGTCGAGGCGAACGTCGTCGCGGTAGCGACGACGGACGCCGAGACGAGCACGTGACAACACCGCCACCCTGTCTATCTTAGGGTTATGCGAGTCGAGGCGGACGTCGTCGCGGTAGCGACGACGGACGCCGTGACGAGCACGTGGCACCACTGCCACCCTGTCTATCTTAGGGTTACGCGAGTCGAGACGGACGTCGTCACGGTAGCGTCGACGGACGCCGAGACGAGCACGTGACACCACCGCCACCCTGTCTATCTTAGGGTTACGCGAGTCGAGGCGGATGTCATCGCGGTAGCGACGACGGACACCGAGACGAGCACGTGACACCACCGCCACCCTGTCTAACTTAGGGTTACGCGTGTCGAGGCGGACGTCGTCGCGGTAGCGACGACGGACGCCGAGACGAGCACGTGACACCACCGCCACCCTGTCTAACCTAGGGTTACGCGAGTCGAGGCGGACGTCTTCGCGGTAGCGACGACGGATGCCGAGACGAGCACGTGGCACCGTTGCCACCCTGTCTTAGGGTCACGCGAGTCAAGGCGGACGTCGTCGCGGTAGCGACGACGGACGCCGAGACGAGCACGTGACACCACCGCCACCCTGTCGGTCTTAGCGTTACGCGAGTCGAGGCGAACGTCGTCGCGGTAGCGACGAAGGACGCCGAGACGAGCACGTGACACCACCGCCACCCTGTCTGTCTTAGCGTTACGCGAGTCGAGGCGAACGTCGTCGCGGTAGCGACGAAGGACGCCGAGACGAGCACGTGACACCACCGCCACCCTGTCTATCTTAGCATTACATGAGTCGAGGCGGAAGTCGTCGCGGTAGCGACGACGGACGCCGAGACGAGCACGTGAGACCACCCCGACCCTGTCTAACTTAGGGTTAAGCGAGTCGAGGTGGACGTCGTCGCGGTAGCGACGACGGACGCCGAGACGAGCACGTGACAACACCGCCACCCTGTCTATCTTAGGGTTACGCGTGTCGAGGCGGACGTCGTCGCGGTAGCGACGACGGACGCCGTGAGGAGCACGTGACACCACCGCCACCCTGGCTATCTTAGGGTTACGCGAGTCGAGGCGGACGTCATCGCGGTAGCGACGACGGACGCCAAGACGAGCACGTGACACCACCGCCACCTTGTCTTACTTAGGGTTACGCGTGTCAAGGCGGACGTCATCGCGGTAGCGACGATGGACGCCGAGACGAGCACGTGACACCACCGCCACCCTGTCTAACTTAGGGTTACGCGAGTCGAGGCGGACATCGTCGCGGTAGCGACGACGGACGCCGAGACGAGCACGTGACACCACCGCCACCCTGTCTAACTTAGGGTTAAGCGAGTCGAGGCGGACGTCGTCGCGGTAGCGACGACTGACGCCGAGACGAGCACGTGACACCACCGCCACCCTGTCTAACTTAGGGTTACGCGAGTCGAGGCAGACGTCGTCGCGGTAGCGACGAAGGACGCCGAGACGAGCACGTGGCACCACCGCCACCCTGTCTAACTTAGGGTTACGCGTGTCGAGGCGAACGTCGTCGCGGTAGCGACGACGGACGCCGAGATGAGCACGTGACACAACGGCCACCCTGGCTATCTTAGGGTTACGCAAGTCGAGGCGGACGTCGTCGCGGTAGCGACGACGGACGCCGAGAGGAGCACGTGACACCACCGCCACCCTGGCTATCTTAGGGTTACGCGAGTCGAGGCGGACGTCATCGCGGTAGCGACGACGGACGCCGAGACGAGCACGTGACACCACCGCCACCCTGTCTAACTTAGGGTTACGCGTGTCAAGGCGGACGTCGTCGCGGTAGCGACGACGGACGCCGAGACGAGCACGTGACACCACCGCCACCCTGTCTAACTTAGGGTTACGCGAGTCGAGGCGGACATCGTCGCGGTAGCGACGACGGACGCCGAGACGACCACGTGACACCACCGCCACCCTGTCTAACTTAGGGTTAAGCGAGTCGAGGCGGACGTCGTCGCGGTAGCGACGACTGACGCCGAGACGAGCACGTAACACCACCGCCACCCTGTCTAACTTAGGGTTACGCGAGTCGAGGCGGACGTCGAGACGAGCACATGACACCACTGCCACCCTGTCTAACTTAGGGTTACGCGAGTCGAGGCGGACGTCTTCGCGGTAGCGACGACGGACGCCGAGACAAGCACGTGGCACCGCTGCCACCCTATCTTAGGGTCACCCGAGTCGAGGAGGACGTCGTCGCGGTAGCGACGACGGACGCCGAGATGAGCACGTGACACCACCGCCACCCAGTCTATCTTAGCGTTACGCGAGTCGAGGCGAACGTCGTTGCGGTAGCGACGACGGACGCCGAGACGAGCACGTGACACCACCGCCACCCTGTCTAACTTAGGGTTAAGCGAGTCGAGGCGGACGTCGTCGCAGTAGCGACGACGGACGCGGAGACGAGCACGTGACAACACCGCCACCCTGTCTATCTTAGGGTTACGCGAGTCGAGGCGGACGTCGTCGCGGTAATGACGACGGACGCCGTGACGAGCACGTGGCACCACTGCCACCCTGTCTATCTTAGGGTTACGCGAGTCGAGACGGACGTTGTCGTGGTAGCGACGACGGATGCCGAGATGAGCACATGACACCGCAGCCACCCTGTCTAACTTAGGGTTACGCGAGTGGAGGCGGACGTCTTCGCGGTAGCGACGACGGATGCCGAGACGAGCACGTGGCACCGCTGCCACCCTGTCTTAGGGTCACGCGAGTCGAGGCGGTCGTCGTCGCGGTAGCGACGACGGATGCCGAGATGAGCACGTGACACCACCGCCACACTGTCTATCTTAGAGTTACGCGAGTCGAGGCGAACGCCGTCGCGGTAGCGACGACGGACGCCGAGACGAGCACGTGACACCACCGCCACCCTGTCTATCTTAGGGTTACGCGAGTCGAGGCAGACGTCGTCGCGGTAGCGACGATGGACGTCGAGACGAGCACGTGACACCACTGCCACCCTGGCTAACTTAGGGTTACGCGAGTCGATGCAGACGTCGTCGCGGTAGCGACGACGGACGCCCAGACAAGCACGTGACACCACTGCCACCCGGGCTATCTGAGGGTTACGCGATTCGAGGCGGACGTTGTCGCGGTAGCGACGACGGACGCCGAGAAAGAGCACGTGACACCACCGCCACCCTTTCTATCTTAGGGTTACGCGAGTCGAGGCGGACGTCGTCGTGGTAGCGACGACGGACGCCGAGACGAGCACGTGACACCACCGCCACCCTGTCTAAGTTAGGGTTACGCGTGTCGAGGCAGACGTCGTCGCGGTAGCGACGACGGACACCGAGACGAGCACGTGACACCACTGCCACCCTGTCTAACTTAGGGTTACGCGAGTCGAGGCGGACGTCATCGCGGTAGCGACGACGGACGCCGAGACGAGCATGTGACACCGCCGCCACACTGTCTAAGTTAGGGTTATGCGAGTCGAGGCGGACGTCATCGCGGTAGCGACGACGGACGCCGAGACGAGCACGTGACACCACTGCCACCCTGTCTAACTTAGGGTGACGCGAGTCGTGGCGGACGTCTTCGCGGTAGCGACGACGGATGCCGAGACGAGCACGTGGCACCGCTGCCACCCTGTCTTAGGGTCACGCTAGTCGAGGCGGACGTCGTCGCGGTAGCGACGACGGACGCCGAGATGAGCACGTGACACCATCGCCACCCTGTCTATCTTAGCGTTACGCAAGTCGAGGCGAACGTCGTCGCGGTAGCGACGACGGATGCCGAGACGAGCACGTGACAACACCGCCACCCTGTCTATCTTAGGGTTATGCGAGTCGAGGCGGACGTCGTCGCGGTAGCGACGACGGACGCCGTGACGAGCACGTGGCACCACTGCCACCCTGTCTATCTTAGGGTTACGCGAGTCGAGACGGACGCTGTCGCGGTAGCGACGACGGATGCCGAGACGAGCACTTGACACCGCAGCCAACCTGTCTAACTTAGGGTTATGCGAGTGGAGGCGGAAGTCTTCGCGGTAGCGACGACGGATGCCGAGACGAGCACGTGGCACCGCCGCCACCCTGTCTTAGGGTGACGCGAGTCGAGGCGGTCGTCATCGCGGTAGCGACGACGGACGCCGAGATGAGAACGTCAGACCACCGCCACCCTGTCTATCTTTGCGTTACGCGAGTCGAGGCAAACGTCGTCGCGGTAGCGACGACGGACGCCGAGACGAGCACGTGACACCACCGCCACCCTGTCTATCTTAGCTATACGCGAGTCGAGGCAGACGTCGTCGCGGTAGCGACGACGGACACCGAGACGAGCACGTGACACCACTGGCACCCTGTCTATGTTAGGGTTACGCGAGTCGAGGCGGACGTCGTCGCGGTAGCGACGACGGACGTCGAGACGAGCACGTGACACCACTGCCACCCTGGCTAACTTAGGGTTACGCGAGTCGATGCAGACGTCCCCGCGGTAGCGACGACGGACGCCCAGACGAGCACGTGACACCACTGCCACCCGGGCTATCTGAGGGTTACGCGATTCGAGGCGGACGTCGTCGCGGTAGCGACGACGGACGCCGAGAAAGAGCACGTGACACCACCGCCACCCTGTCTATCTTAGGGTTACGTGAGTCGAGGCGGACGTCGTCGCGGTAGCGACGACGGACGACGAGACGAGCACGTGACACCACCGCCACCCTGTCTAACTTAGGGTTACGCATGTCGAGGCGGACGTCGTCGCGGTAGCGACGACGGACGCCGAGACGAGCACGTGACACCACCGCCACCCTGTCTAACTTAGGGTTACGCGAGTCGAGGCGGACGTCGTCGCGGTAGCGACGACGGACGCCGAGACGAGCACGTGACACCACCGCCACACTGTCTAACTTAGGGTTAAGCGAGTCGAGGCGGACGTCGTCGCGGTAGCAACGACGGACGCTGAGACGAGCACGTGACACCACCGCCACCCTGTCTATCTTAGGGTTACGCGAGTCGAGGCGGACGTCGAGACGAGCACGTGACACCACTGCCACCCTGTCTAACTTAGGGTGACGCGAGTCGAGGCGGACGTCTTCGCGGTAGCGACGACGGATGCCGAGACGAGCACGTGGCACCGCTGCCACCCTGTCTTAGGGTCACGCGAGTCGAGGCAGACGTCGTCGCTAGACGGACGCCGAGGTGAGCACGTGACACCACCGCCACCCTGTCTATCTTAGCATTACGCAAGTCGAGGCGAACGTCATCGCGGTAGCGACGACGGACGCCGAGACTAGCACGTGACACCACCGCCACCCTGTCTATCTTAGCGTTACGCGAGTCGAGGTGGACGTCGTCGCGGTAGCGACGACGGACGCCGAGACGAGCATGTGACACCACCGCCAACCTGTCTAACTTAGGGTTAAGCGAGTCGAGGCAGACGTCGTCGCGGTAGCGACGACGGACGCCGAGACGAGCACGTGACAACACCGCCACCCTGTCTATCTTAGGGTTACACAAGTCGAGGCGGACGTCGTCGCGGTAGCGACGATGGACGCCGAGACGAGTACGTGACACCACTGCCACCCTGGCTAACTTAGGGTTACGCGAGTCGAGGCGGTTGTCGTCGCGGTAGCGACGACGGATGCCGAGACGAGCAGGTGGCACCGCTGCCACCCTGTCTTAGGGTCACGCGAGTCCAGGCGGACGTCGTCGCGGTAGCGACGACGGACGCCGAGACAAGCACGTGACACCACCGCCACCCTGTCTATCTTAGCGTTACGCGAGTCGAGGCAAACGTCGTCACGGTAGCGACGACGGACGCCGAGACGAGCACGTGACACCACCGCCACCCTGTTTATCTTAGGGTTACGCGAGTCGAGGCGGACGTCGTCGCGGTAGCGACGACGGACGCCGAGACGAGCACGTGACACCACCGCCACCCTGTCTAACTTAGGGTTACGCGTTTCAAGGCGGACGTCGTCGCGGTAGCGACGACGGACGCCGAGACGAGCACGTGACACCACCGCCACCCTGTCTAACTTAGGGTTACGCGAGTCGAGGCGGACGTCGTCGCGGTAGTGACGACGGACACCGAGACGAGCACGTGACACCACCGCCACCCTGTCTATCTTAGGGTTACGTGAGTCGAGGCGGACGTCGTCGCGGTAGCGACGACGGACGACGAGACGAGCACGTGACACCACCGCCACCCTGTCTAACTTAGGGTTACGCATGTCGAGGCGGACGTCGTCGCGGTAGCGACGACGGACGCCGAGACGAGCACGTGACACCACCGCCACCCTGTCTAACTTAGGGTTACGCGAGTCGAGGCGGACGTCGTCGCGGTAGCGACGACGGACGCCGAGACGAGCACGTGACACCACCGCCACACTGTCTAACTTAGGGTTAAGCGAGTCGAGGCGGACGTCGTCGCGGTAGCAACGACGGACGCTGAGACGAGCACGTGACACCACCGCCACCCTGTCTATCTTAGGGTTACGCGAGTCGAGGCGGACGTCGAGACGAGCACGTGACACCACTGCCACCCTGTCTAACTTAGGGTGACGCGAGTCGAGGCGGACGTCTTCGCGGTAGCGACGACGGATGCCGAGACGAGCACGTGGCACCGCTGCCACCCTGTCTTAGGGTCACGCGAGTCGAGGCAGACGTCGTCGCTAGACGGACGCCGAGGTGAGCACGTGACACCACCGCCACCCTGTCTATCTTAGCATTACGCAAGTCGAGGCGAACGTCATCGCGGTAGCGACGACGGACGCCGAGATGAGCACGTGACACCACCGCCACCCTGTCTATCTTAGCGTTACGCGAGTCGAGGTGGACGTCGTCGCGGTAGCGACGACGGACGCCGAGACGA
This sequence comes from Elymus sibiricus, assembly GCA_039707655.1. Classification (NCBI taxonomy): domain Eukaryota; kingdom Viridiplantae; phylum Streptophyta; class Magnoliopsida; order Poales; family Poaceae; genus Elymus; species Elymus sibiricus. The sequence goes on along the minus strand of CM077676.1, from coordinate 189,731,376 downwards.
GCATGTGACACCACCGCCAACCTGTCTAACTTAGGGTTAAGCGAGTCGAGGCAGACGTCGTCGCGGTAGCGACGACGGACGCCGAGACGAGCACGTGACAACACCGCCACCCTGTCTATCTTAGGGTTACACAAGTCGAGGCGGACGTCGTCGCGGTAGCGACGATGGACGCCGAGACGAGTACGTGACACCACTGCCACCCTGGCTAACTTAGGGTTACGCGAGTCGAGGCGGTTGTCGTCGCGGTAGCGACGACGGATGCCGAGACGAGCACGTGGCACCGCTGCCACCCTGTCTTAGGGTCACGCGAGTCCAGGCGGACGTCGTCGCGGTAGCGACGACGGACGCCGAGACAAGCACGTGACACCACCGCCACCCTGTCTATCTTAGCGTTACGCGAGTCGAGGCAAACGTCGTCACGGTAGCGACGACGGACGCCGAGACGAGCACGTGACACCACCGCCACCCTGTTTATCTTAGGGTTACGCGAGTCGAGGCGGACGTCGTCGCGGTAGCGACGACGGACGCCGAGACGAGCACGTGACACCACCGCCACCCTGTCTAACTTAGGGTTACGCGTTTCAAGGCGGACGTCGTCGCGGTAGCGACGACGGACGCCGAGACGAGCACGTGACACCACCGCCACCCTGTCTAACTTAGGGTTACGCGAGTCGAGGCGGACGTCGTCGCGGTAGCGACGACGGACACCGAGACGAGCACGTGACACCACCGCCACCCTGTCTATCTTAGGGTTACGTGAGTCGAGGCGGACGTCGTCGCGGTAGCGACGACGGACGACGAGACGAGCACGTGACACCACCGCCACCCTGTCTAACTTAGGGTTACGCATGTCGAGGCGGACGTCGTCGCGGTAGCGACGACGGACGCCGAGACGAGCACGTGACACCACCGCCACCCTGTCTAACTTAGGGTTACGCGAGTCGAGGCGGACGTCGTCGCGGTAGCGACGACGGACGCCGAGACGAGCACGTGACACCACCGCCACACTGTCTAACTTAGGGTTAAGCGAGTCGAGGCGGACGTCGTCGCGGTAGCAACGACGGACGCTGAGACGAGCACGTGACACCACCGCCACCCTGTCTATCTTAGGGTTACGCGAGTCGAGGCGGACGTCGAGACGAGCACGTGACACCACTGCCACCCTGTCTAACTTAGGGTGACGCGAGTCGAGGCGGACGTCTTCGCGGTAGCGACGACGGATGCCGAGACGAGCACGTGGCACCGCTGCCACCCTGTCTTAGGGTCACGCGAGTCGAGGCAGACGTCGTCGCTAGACGGACGCCGAGGTGAGCACGTGACACCACCGCCACCCTGTCTATCTTAGCATTACGCAAGTCGAGGCGAACGTCATCGCGGTAGCGACGACGGACGCCGAGACGAGCACGTGACACCACCGCCACCCTGTCTATCTTAGCGTTACGCGAGTCGAGGTGGACGTCGTCGCGGTAGCGACGACGGACGCCGAGACGAGCATGTGACACCACCGCCAACCTGTCTAACTTAGGGTTAAGCGAGTCGAGGCAGACGTCGTCGCGGTAGCGACGACGGACGCCGAGACGAGCACGTGACAACACCGCCACCCTGTCTATCTTAGGGTTACACAAGTCGAGGCGGACGTCGTCGCGGTAGCGACGATGGACGCCGAGACGAGTACGTGACACCACTGCCACCCTGGCTAACTTAGGGTTACGCGAGTCGAGGCGGTTGTCGTCGCGGTAGCGACGACGGATGCCGAGACGAGCACGTGGCACCGCTGCCACCCTGTCTTAGGGTCACGCGAGTCCAGGCGGACGTCGTCGCGGTAGCGACGACGGACGCCGAGACAAGCACGTGACACCACCGCCACCCTGTCTATCATAGCGTTACGCGAGTCGAGGCAAACGTCGTCACGGTAGCGACGACGGACGCCGAGACGAGCACGTGACACCACCGCCACCCTATCTATCTTAGGGTTACGCGAGTCGAGGCGGACGTCGTCGCGGTAGCGACGACGGACGCCGAGACGAGCACGTGACACCACCGCCACCCTGTCTAACTTAGGGTTACGCGTTTCAATGCGGACGTCGTCGCGGTAGCGACGACGGACGCCGAGACGAGCACGTGACACCACCGCCACCCTGTCTAACTTAGGGTTACGCGAGTCGAGGCGGACGTCGTCGCGGTAGCGACGACGGACACCGAGACGAGCACGTGACACCACCGCCAACCTGTCTAACTTAGGGTTAAGCGAGTCGAGGCGGACGTCGTCGCGGTAGCGACGACGGACGCCGAGACGAGCACGGGACAACACCGCCACCCTGTCTATCTTAGGGTTACACGAGTCGAGGCGGACGTCGTCACGGTAGCGACGACGGACGCCGAGACGAGCACGTGACACCACTGCCACCCTGGCTAACTTAGGGTTACGCGAGTCTAGGCGGACGTCCTCGCGGTAGCGACGATGGATGCCGAGACGAGCACGTGACACCACCGCCACCCTGTCTATCTTAGGGTTACGCGAGTTGAGGCGGACGTCGTCGCGGTAGCGACGACGGACGCCGAGACGAGCACGTGACAACACCGCCACCCTGTCTATCTTAGGGTTACACGAGTCGAGGCGGACGTCGTCGCGGTAGCGACGACGGACGCCGAGACGAGCACGTGACACCACTGCCACCCTGGCTAACTTAGGGTTACGCGAGTCGAGGCGGTTGTCGTCGCGGTAGCGACGACGGACGCCGAGACGAGGCGGACGTCTTCGCGGTAGCGACGACGGATGCCGAAACGAGCACGTGGCACCGCTGCCACCCTGTCTTAGGGTCACGCGAGTCGAGGCGGACGTCGTCGCGGTAGCGACGACGGACGCCGAGACGAGCACGTGACACCACCGCCACCCTGTCTATCATAGCGTTACGCGAGTCGAGGCGGACGTCGTCGCGGTAGCGACGACGGACGCCGAGACGAGCACGTGACACCACCGCCACCCTGTCTAACTTAGGGTTACGCGAGTCGAGGCGGACGTCGTCGCGGTAGCGACGACGGACGCCGAGACGAGCACGTGACACCACCACCAACCTGTCTAACTTAGGGTTAAGCGAGTCGAGGCGGACGTCGTCGCGGTAGCGACGACGGACGCCGATACGAGCACGTGACAACACCGCCACCCTGTCAATCTTAGGGTTACACGAGTCGAGGCGGACGTCGTCACGGTAGCGACGACGGACGCCGAGACGAGCACGTGACACCACTGCCACCCTGGCTAACTTAAGGTTACGCGAGTCTAGGCGGACGTCGTCGCGGTAGCGACGATGGATGCCGAGACGAGCACGTGACACCACCGCCACCCTGTCTATCTTAGCGTTACGCGAGTCGAAGCGGACGTCGTCGCCGTAGCGACGACGGACGCCGAGACGAGCATGTGACACCACCGCCAACCTGTCTAACTTAGGGTTAAGCGAGTCGAGGCGGACGTCGTCGCGGTAGCGACGACGGACGCCGAGACGAGCACGTGACAGCACCGCCACCCTGTCTATCTTAGGGTTACGCGAGTCGAGGCGGTCATCGTCGCGGTAGTGACGACGGACGCCGAGACGAGCACGTGACACCACCGCCACCCTGTCTAAATTAGGGTTACGCGAGTCGAGGCTGACATCGTCGCGGTAGCGATGACGGACGCCGAGACGAGCACGTGACTTCACCGTCAGCCTATTTAACTTAGGGTTAACGAGTCGAGGCGGACGTCGTCGCGGTAGCGACGACGGACTCCGAGACGAGGACGTGACACCACCGACACCCTGTCTAATTTAGGGTTACACGAGTCGAGGCGGACGTCGAGACGAGCACGTGACACCACTGCCACCCTGTCTAACTTAGGGTTAAGCGAGTCGAGGCGGACGTCTTTGCGGTAGCGACGACGGACGCCGAGATGAGCACGTGACACCACCGCCACCCTATCTATCTTAGCGTTACGCGAGTCGAGGCGAACGTCTTTGCGGTAGCGACGACGGATGCTGAGACGAGCACATGACAACACCGCCACCCTGTCTATCTTAGGGTTACGCGAGTCGAGGCGGACGTCGTCGCGGTAGCGACGACGGACGCCGAGACGAGCACGTGACACCACCGCCACCCTGTCTAACTTAGGGTTAAGCGAGTCGAGGCGGACGTCGTCGCGGTAGCGACGACGGACGCCGAGACGAGCACGTGACAACACCGCCACCCTGTCTATCTTAGGGTTACGCGAGTCAAGGCGGACGTCGTCGCGGTAGCGACGACGGACGCCGAGACGAGCACGTGACACCACTGCCACCCTGTCTAACTTAGGGTTACGCGAGTCGAGGCGGTCGTCGTCGCGGTAGCGACGACGGACGCCGAGACGAGCACGTGACACCACTGCCACCCAGTCTAACTTAGGGTTACGCGAGTCGAGGCGGACGTCGTCGCGGTAGCGACGACGGACGCCGAGACGAGCACGTGACACCACCGCCACCCTGTCTAACTTAGGGTTATGCGAGTCGAGGCGCACGTCGTCGCGGTAGCGACGACGGACGCCGAGACGAGCACGTGACACCACCGCCACCCTGTTTATCCTAGGGTTACGCGAGTCGAGGCGGACGTCGTCGCGGTAGCGACGACAGACGCCTAGACGAGCACGTGACACCACTGCCACCCTGGCTATCTTAGGGTTACGCGAGTCGAGGCGGACGTCGTCGCGGTAGCGACGACGGACGCCGAGACGAGCACGTGACACTACCGCCACCCTGTCTAACTTAGGGTGACGCGAGTCGAGGCGGACGTCTTCGCGGTAGCGACGACGGATGCCGAGACGAGCACGTGGCACCGCTGCCACCCTGTCTTAGGGTCACGCGAGTCGAGGCGGACGTCGTCGCGGTAGCGACGACGGACGCCGAGATGAGCACGTGACACCATCGCCACCCTGTCTATCTTAGCGTTACGCAAGTCGAGGCGAACGTCGTCGCGGTAGCGACGACGGACGCCGAGACGAGCACGTGACACCACCGCCACCCTGTCTATCTTAGGGTTACGCGAGTCGAGGCGGACGTCGTCGCGGTTGTGATGACGGACGCCGAGAAAGAGCACGTGAGACCACCGCCACCCTGTCTATCTTAGGGTTACGCGAGTCGAGGCGGACGTGGTCGCGGTAGCGACGACGGACGCCGAGACGAGCACGTGAGACCACCGCCACCCTGTCTAACTTAGGGTTACGCGTGTCGAGGCGGACGTCGTCGCGGTAGCGACGACGGACGCCGAGACGAGCACGTGACACCACCGCCACCCTGTCTAACTTAGGGTTACGCGAGTCGACGCGGACGTCGTCGCGGTAGCGACGACGGACGCCGAGACGAGCACGTGACACCACCACCACCCTATCTATCTTAGGGTTACGCGAGTCGAGACGGACGTCGAGACGAGCACGTGACACCACTGCAACCCTGTCTAACTTAGGGTGACGCGAGTCAAGGCGGACGTCTTCGCGGTAGCGACGACGGATGCCGAGACCAGCACGTGGCACCGCTGCCACCCTGTCTTAGGGTCACGCGAGTCGAGGCGGACGTTGTCGCAGTAGCGACGACGGACGCCGAGATGAGCACGGGACACCACCGCCACCCTGTCTATCTTAGCGTTACGCAAGTCGAGGCGAACGTCGTCGCGGTAGCGTCGACGGACGCCGAGAAAGAGGACATGACAACACTGCCACCCTGTCTATCTTAGGGTTACGCGAGTCGAGGCGGACGTCCTCACGGTAGCGACGACGGACGCCGAGACGAGCACGTGACACCACCGCCACCCTGTCTAACTTAGGGTTACGCGAGTCGAGGCGGACGTCGTCGCGGTAGCGACGACCGACGCCGAGACGAGCACGTGACACCACCGCCACCCTGTCCAACTTAGGGTTACGCGAGTCGAGGCGGACGTCGAGACGAGCACGTGACACCACTGCCACCCTGTCTAACTTAGGGTTACGCGAGTCGAGGCGGACGTCTTCGCGGTAGCGACGACGGACGCCGAGACGAGCACGTGGCACCGCTCCCACCCTGTCTTAGGGTCACCCGAGTCGAGGAGGACGTCGTCGCGGTAGCGACCACGGACGCCGAGATGAGCACGTGACACCACCGCCACCCAGTCTATCTTAGGGTTACGCGAGTCGAGGCGGACGTCGTCGCGGTAGCGACGACGCACGCCGAGACGAGCACGTGACACCACCGCCACCCTGTCTAACTTAGGGTTAAGCGAGTCGAGGTGGACGTCGTCGCGGTAGCGACGACGGATGCCGAGACGAGCACGTGACAATACCGCCACCCTGTCTATCTTAGGGTTACGCGAGTCGAGGCGGACGTCGTCACGGTAGCGTCGACGGACGCCGAGACGAGCACGTGACACCACCGCCACCCTGTCTATCTTAGGGTTACGCGAGTCGAGGCGGACGTTGTCGCGGTAGCGACGACGGACACCGAGACGAGCACGTGACACCACCGCGACCTTGTCTAACTTAGGGTTACGCGTGTCGAGGCGGACGTCGTCGGGGTAGCGACGACGGACGCCGAGACGAGCACGTGACACCACCGCCACCCTGTCTAACCTAGGGTTACGCGAGTCAAGGCAGACGTCTTCGCGGTAGCGACGACGGCTGCCGAGACGAGCACGTGGCACCGTTGCCACCCTGTCTTAGGGTCACGCGAGTCGAGGCGGACGTCGTCGTGGTAGCGATGACGGACGCCGAGACGAGCACGTGACACCACCGCCACCCTGTCTGTCCTAGCGTTACGCGAGTCGAGGCGAACGTTGTCGCGGTAGCGACGAAGGACGCCGAGACGAGCACGTGACACCACCGCCACCCTGTCTATCTTAGCGTTACACGAGTCGAGGCGGACGTCGTCGCGGTAGAGACGACGGACGCCGAGACGAGCACGTGACAACACCGCCACCCTGTCTATCTTAGGGTTACGCATGTCGAGGCGGACGTCATCGCGGTAGCAACGACGGACGCCGAGAGGAGCACGTGACACCACCGCCACCCTGGCTATCTTAGGGTTACGCGAGTCGAGGCGGACGTCATCGCGGTAGCGACGACGGACGCCGAGACGAGCACGTGACACCACCGCCACCCTGTCTAACTTAGGGTTACGCGTGTCAAGGCGGACGTCGTCGCGGTAGCGACGACGGACGCCGAGACGAGCACGTGACACCACCGCCACCCTGTCTAACTTAGGGTTACGCGAGTCGAGGCGGACGTCGAGACGAGCACGTGACACCACTGCCACCCTGTCTAACTTAGGGTTACGCGAGTCGAGGCGGACGTCTTCGCGGTAGCGACGACGGACGCCGAGACGAGCACGTGGCACCGCTGCCACCCTGTCTTAGGGTCACCCGAGTCGAGGAGGACGTCGTCGCGGTAGCGACGACGGACGCCGAGATGAGCACGTGACACCACCGCCACCCAGTCTATCTTAGGGTTACGCGAGTCGAGGCGGACGTCGTCGCGGTAGCGATGACGCACGCCGAGACGAGCACGTGACACCTCCGCCACCCTGTCTAACTTTGGGTTAAGCGAGTCGAGGTGGACGTCGTCGCGGTAGCGACGACGGACGCCGAGACGAGCACGTGACAACACCGCCACCCTGTCTATCTTAGGGTTACGCGAGTCGAGGCGGACGTCGTCGCGGTAGCGTCGACGGACGCCGAGACGAGCACGTGACACCACCGCCACCCTGTCTATCTTAGGGTTACACGAGTCGAGGCGGACGTCGTCGCGGTAGCGACGACGGACACCGAGACGAGCACGTGACACCACCGCCACCCTGTCTAACTTAGGGTTAAGCGAGTCGAGATGGACGTCGTCGCGGTAGCGACGATGGACGCCGAGACGAGCACGTGACAACACCGCCACCCTTTCTATCTTAGGGTTACGCGAGTCGAGGCGGACGTCGTCGCGGTAGCGACGACGGACACCAAGACGAGCACGTGACACCACCGCCACCCTGTCTAACTTAGGGTTACGCGTGTTGAGGCGGACGTCGTCGCGGTAGCGACGACGGACGCCGAGACGAGCACGTGACGCCACCGCCACCCTGTCTAACCTAGGGTTACGCGAGTCGAGGCGGACGTCTACGTGGTAGCGACGACGGATGCCGAGACGAACAGGTGGCACCGTTGCCACCCTGTCTTAGGGTCACGCGAGTCGAGGCGGACGTCGTCGTGGTAGCGACGACGGACGCCGAGACGAGCACGTGACACCACCGCCACCCTGTCTATCTTAGCGTTACGCGAGTCGAGGTGAACGTTGTCGCGGTAGCGACGACGGACACCGAGACGAGCACGTGACACCACCGCCACCCTGTCTATCTTAGCGTTACACGAGTCGAGGCGTTCGTCGTCGCGGTAGCGACGACGGACGCCGAGACGAGCACGTAACACCACCGCGACCCTGTCTAACTTAGGGTTAAGCAAGTCGAGGTGGACGTCGTCGCGGTAGCGACGACGGACGCCGAGACGAGCACGTGACAACACCACCACCCTGTCTATCTTAGGGTTACGCGTGTCGAGGCGGACGTCGTCGCGGTAGCGATGACGGACGCCGAGACGAGCACGTGACACCACGGCCACCCTGGCTATCTTAGGGTTACGCGAGTCGAGGCGGACGTCATCGCGGTAGCGACGACGGACGCCGAGAGGAGCACGTGACACCACCGCCACCCTGGCTATCTTAGGGTTACGCGAGTCGAGGCGGACGTCATCGCGGTAGCGACAATGGACGCCGAGACGAGCACGTGACACCACCGCCACCCTGTCTAACTTAGGGTTACGCGTGTCAAGGCGGACATCGTCGCGGTAGCGACGACGGACGCCGAGACGAGCACGTGACACCACCGCCACCCTGTCTAACTTAGGGTTATGCGAGTCGAGGCGGACATCGTCGCGGTAGCGACGACGGACGCCGAGACGAGCACGTGACACCACCGCCACCCTGTCTAACTTAGGGTTAAGCGAGTCGAGGCGGACGTCGTCGCGGTAGCGACGACTGACGCCGAGACGAGCACGTGACACCACCGCCACCCTGTCTAACTTAGGGTTACGCGAGTCGAGGCGGACGTCGAGACGAACGCGTGACACCACTGCCACCCTGTCTAACTTAGGGTTACGCGAGTCGAGGCGGACGTCTTCGCGGTTGCGACGAGGGACGCCGAGACGAGCACGTGGCACCGCTGCCACCCTGTCTTAGGGTCACCCGAGTCGAGGAGGACGTCGTCACGGTAGCGACGACGGACGCCGAGATGAGCACGTGACACCACCGCCACCCAGTCTATCTTAGGGTTACACGAGTCGAGGCGGACGTCATCGCGGTAGCGACGACGCACGCCGAGACGAGCACGTGACACCACCGCCACCCTGTCTATCTTAGGGTTACGCGAGTCGAGGCGGATGTCATCGCGGTAGCGACGACGGACACCGAGACGAGCACGTGACACCACCGCCACCCTGTATAACTTAGGGTTACGCGTGTCGAGGCGGACGTCGTCGCGGTAGCGACGACGGACGCCGAGATGAGCACGTGACACCACCGCCACCCTGTCTAACCTAGGGTTACACGAGTCGAGGCGGACGTCTTCGCGGTAGCGACGACGGATGCCGAGACGAGCACGTGGCACCGTTGGCACCCTGTCTTAGGGTCACGCGAGTCAAGGCGGACGTCGTCGCGGTAGCGACGAAGGACGCCGAGACGAGCACGTGACACCACCGCCACCCTGTCTGTCTTAGCGTTACGCGAGTCGAGGCGAACGTCGTCGCGGTAGCGACGACGGACGCCGAGACGAGCACGTGACACCACCGCGACCCTGTCTAACTTAGGGTTAAGCAAGTCGAGGTGGACGTCGTCGCGGTAGCGACGACGGACGCCGAGACGAGCACGTGACAACACCGCCACCCTGTCTATCTTAGGGTTACGCGTGTCGAGGCGGACGTCGTCGCGGTAGCGACGACGGACGCCGTGAGGAGCACGTGACACCACCGCCACCCTGGCTATCTTAGGGTACGCGAGTCGAGGCGGATGTCATCGCGGTAGCGACGACGGACGCCGAGACGAGCACGTGACACCACCGCCACCTTGTCTTACTTAGGGTTACGCGTGTCAAGGCGGACGTCATCGCGGTAGCGACGATGGACGCCGAGACGAGCACGTGACACCACCGCCACCCTGTCTAACTTAGGGTTACGCGAGTCGAGGCGGACGTCGTCGCGGTAGCGACGACGGACGACGAGACGAGCACGTGACACCACCGCCACCCTGTCTAACTTAGGGTTAAGCGAGTCGAGGCGGACGTCGTCACGGTAGCGACGACTGACGCCGAGACGAGCACGTGACACCACCGCCACCCTGTCTAACTTAGGGTTACGCGAGTCGAGGCAGACGTCGTCGCGGTAGCGACGAAGGACGCCGAGACGAGCACGTGGCACCACCGCCACCCTGTCTAACTTAGGGTTACGCGTGTCGAGGCGGACGTCGTCGCGGTAGCGACGACGGACGCCGAGACGAGCACGTGACACAACGGCCACCCTGGCTATCTTAGGGTTACGCGAGTCGAGGCGGACGTCGTCGCGGTAGCGACGACGGACGCCGAGAGGAGCACGTGACACCACCGCCACCCTGGCTATCTTAGGGTTACGCTAGTCGAGGCGGACGTCATCGCGGTAGCGACGACGGACGCCGAGACGAGCACGTGACACCACCGCCACCCTGTCTAACTTAGGGTTACGCGTGTCAAGGCGGACGTCGTCGCGGTAGCGACGACGGACGCCGAGACGAGCACGTCACACCACCGCCACCCTGTCTAACTTAGGGTTACGCGAGTCGAGGCGGACATCGTCGCGGTAGCGACGACGGACGCCGAGACGACCACGTGACACCACCGCCACCCTGTCTAACTTAGGGTTAAGCGAGTCGAGGCGGACGTCGTCGCGGTAGCGACGATTGACGCCGAGACGAGCACGTAACACCACCGCCACCCTGTCTAACTTAGGGTTACGCGAGTCGAGGCGGTCGTCGAGACGAGCACATGACACCACTGCCACCCTGTCTAACTTAGGGTTACGCGAGTCGATGCGGACGTCTTCGCGGTAGCGACGACGGACGCCGAGACGAGCACGTGGCACCGCTGCCACCCTATCTTAGGGTCACCCGAGTCGAGGAGGACGTCGTCGCGGTAGCGACGACGGACGCCGAGATGAGCACGTGACACCACCGCCACCCTGTCTAACTTAGGGTTAAGCGAGTCGAGGCGGACGTCGTCGCAGTAGCGACGACGGACGCGGAGACGAGCACGTGACAACACCGCCACCCTGTCTATCTTAGGGTTACGCGAGTCGAGGCGGACGTCGTCGCGGTAACGACAACGGACGCCATGACGAGCACGTGGCACCACTGCCACCCTGTCTATCTTAGGGTTACGCGAGTCGAGACGGACGTTGTCGTGGTAGCGACGACGGATGCCGAGACGAGCACATGACACCGCAGCCACCCTGTCTAACTTAGGGTTACGCGAGTGGAGGCGGACGTCTTCGCGGTAGCGACGACGGATGCCGAGACGAGCACGTGGCACCGCTGCCACCCTGTCTTAGGGTCACGCGAGTCGAGGCGGTCGTCGTCGCGGTAGCGACGACGGACGCCGAGATGAGCACGTGACACCACCACCACACTGTCTATATTAGAGTTACGCGAGTCGAGGCGAACGCCGTCGCGGTAGCGACGACGGACGCCGAGACGAGCACGTGACACCACTTCCACCCTGTCTATCTTAGCGTTACGCGAGTCGAGGCGGACGTCGTCGCGGTAGCGACTACGGACGGCGAGACGAGCACGTGACACCACCACCATCCTGTGTAACTTAGGGTTAAGCGAGTCGAGGCGGACGTCGTCGCGGTAGCGACGACGGACGCCGAGATGAGCACGTGACACCACTGGCACCCTGTCTATCTTAGGGTTACGCGAGTCGAGGCAGACGTCGTCGCGGTAGCGACGATGGACGTCGAGACGAGCACGTGACACCACTGCCACCCTGGCTAACTTAGGGTTACGCGAGTCGATGCAGACGTCGTCGCGGTAGCGATGACGGACGCCCAGACGAGCACGTGACACCACTGCCACCCGGGCTATCTGAGGGTTACGCGATTCGAGGCGGACGTTGTCGCGGTAGCGACGACGGACGCCGAGAAAGAGCACGTGACACCACCGCCACCCTGTCTATCTTAGGGTTACGCGAGTCGAGGCGGACGTCGTCGTGGTAGCGACGACGGACGCCGTGACGAGCACGTGACACCACCGCCACCCTGTCTAAGTTAGGGTTACGCGTGTCGAGGCAGACGTCGTCGCGGTAGCGACGACGGACACCGAGACGAGCACGTGACACCACCGCCACCCTGTCTAACTTAGGGTTACGCGAGTTGAGGCGGACGTCATCGCGGTAGCGACGACGGACGCCGAGACGAGCATGTGACACCACTGCCACACTGTCTAACTTAGGGTTAGGCGAGTCGAGGCGGACGTCATCGCGGTAGCGACGACGGACGCCGAGACGAGCACGTGACACCACTGGCACCCTGTCTATCTTAGGGTTACGCGAGTCGAGGCAGACGTCGTCGCGGTAGCGACGATGGACGTCGAGACGAGCACGTGACACCACTGCCACCCTGGCTAACTTAGGGTTACGCGAGTCGATGCAGACGTCGTCGCGGTAGCGACGACCGACGCCCAGACGAGCACGTGACACCACTGCCACCCGGGCTATCTGAGGGTTACGCGATTCGAGGCGGACGTTGTCGCGGTAGCGACGACGGACGCCGAGAAAGAGCACGTGACACCACCGCCACCATGTCTATCTTAGGGTTACGCGAGTCGAGGCGGACGTCGTCGTGGTAGCGACGACGGACGCCGTGACGAGCACGTGACACCACCGCCACCCTGTCTAAGTTAGGGTTACGCGTGTCGAGGCAGACGTCGTCGCGGTAGCGACGACGGACACCGAGACGAGCACGTGACACCACCGCCACCCTGTCTAACTTAGGGTTACGCGAGTCGAGGCGGACGTCATCGCGGTAGCGACGACGGATTGCGAGACGAGCATGTGACACCACCGCCACACTGTCTAACTTAGGGTTAAGCGAGTCGAGGCGGACGTCATCGCGGTAGCGACGACGGACGCCGAGACGAGCACGTGACACCACCGCCACCCTGTCTAACTTAGGGTGACGCGAGTCGAGGCGGACGTCTTCGCGGTAGCGACGACGGATGCCGAGACGAGCACGTGGCACCGCTGCCACCCTGTCTTAGGGTCACGCGAGTCGAGGCGGACGTCGTCGCGGTAGCGACGACGGACGCCGAGATGAGCACGTGACACCATCGCCACCCTGTCTATCTTAGCGTTACACAAGTCGAGGCGAACGTCGTCGCGGTAGCGACGACGGACGCCGAGACGAGCACGTGACAACACCGCCACCCTGTCTATCTTAGGGTTATGCGAGTCGAGGCGGACGTCGTCGCGGTAGCGACGACGGACGCCGTGACGAGCACGTGGCACCACTGCCACCCTGTCTATCTTAGGGTTACGCGAGTCGAGACGGACATTGTCACGGTAGCGTCGACGGATGCCGAGACGAGCACGTGACACCACCGCCACCCTGTCTATCTTAGGGTTACGCGAGTCGAGGCGGATGTCATCGCGGTAGCGACGACGGACACCGAGACGAGCACGTGACACCACCGCCACCCTGTCTAACTTAGGGTTACGCGTGTCGAGGCGGACGTCGTCGCGGTAGCGACGACGGACGCCGAGACGAGCACGTGACACCACCGCCACCCTGTCTAACCTAGGGTTACGCGAGTCGAGGCGGACGTCTTCGCGGTAGCGACGACGGATGCCGAGACGAGCACGTGGCACCGTTGCCACCCTGTCTTAGGGTCACGCGAGTCAAGGCGGACGTCGTCGCGGTAGCGACGACGGACGCCGAGACGAGCACGTGACACCACCGCCACCCTGTCGGTCTTAGCGTTACGCGAGTCGAGGCGAACGTTGTCGCCGTAGCGACGAAGGACGCCGAGACGAGCACGTGACACCACCGCCACCCTGTCTATCTTAGCATTACATGAGTCGAGGCGGACGTCGTCGCGGTAGCGACGACGGACGCCGAGACGAGCACGTGAGACCACCGCGACCCTGTCTAACTTAGGGTTAAGCGAGTCGAGGTGGACGTCGTCGCGGTAGCGACGACGGACGCCGAGACGAGCACGTGACAACACCGCCACCCTGTCTATCTTAGGGTTACGCGTGTCGAGGCGGACGTCGTCGCGGTAGCGACGACGGACGCCGTGAGGAGCACGTGACACCACCGCCACCCTGGCTATCTTAGGGTTACGCGAGTCGAGGCGGACGTCATCGCGGTAGCGACGACGGACGCCGAGACGAGCACGTGACACCACCGCCACCTTGTCTTACTTAGGGTTACGCATGTCAAGGCGGACGTCATCGCGGTAGCGACGATGGACGCCGAGACGAGCACGTGACACCACCGCCACCCTGTCTAACTTAGGGTTACGCGAGTCGAGGCGGACATCGTCGCGGTAGCGATGACAGACGCCGAGACGAGCACGTGACACCACCGCCACCCTGTCTAACTTAGGGTTAAGCGAGTCGAGGCGGACGTCGTCGCGGTAGCGACGACTGACGCCGAGACGAGCACGTGACACCACCGCCACCCTGTCTAACTTAGGGTTACGCGAGTCGAGGCAGACGTCGTCGCGGTAGCGACGAAGGACGCCGAGACGAGCACGTGGCACCACCGCCACCCTGTCTAACTTAGGGTTACGCGTGTCGAGGCGGACGTCGTGGCGGTAGCGACGACGGACGCCGAGACGAGCACGTGACACAACGGCCACCCTAGCTATCTTAGGGTTACGCGAGTCGAGGCGGACGTCGTCGCGGTAGCGACGACGGACGCCGAGAGGAGCACGTGACACCACCGCCACCCTGGCTATCTTAGGGTTACGCGAGTCGAGGCGGACGTCATCGCGGTAGCGACGACGGACGCCGAGACGAGCACGTGACACCACCGCCACCCTGTCTAACTTAGGGTTACGCGTGTCAAGGCGGACGTCGTCGCGGTAGCGACGACGGACGCCGAGACGAGCACGTGACACCACCGCCACCCTGTCTAACTTAGGGTTACGCGAGTTGAGGCGGACGTCATCGCGGTAGCGACGACGGACGCCGAGACGAGCATGTGACACCACCGCCACACTGTCTAACTTAGGGTTAGGCGAGTCGAGGCGGACGTCATCGCGGTAGCGACGACGGACGCCGAGACGAGCACGTGACACCACTGGCACCCTGTCTATCTTAGGGTTACGCGAGTCGAGGCAGACGTCGTCGCGGTAGCGACGATGGACGTCGAGACGAGCACGTGACACCACTGCCACCCTGGCTAACTTAGGGTTACGCGAGTCGAGGCGGACGTCGTCGTGGTAGCGACGACGGACGCCGTGACGAGCACGTGACACCACCGCCACCCTGTCTAAGTTAGGGTTACGCGTGTCGAGGCAGACGTCGTCGCGGTAGCGACGACGGACACCGAGACGAGCACGTGACACCACCGCCACCCTGTCTAACTTAGGGTTACGCGAGTTGAGGCGGACGTCATCGCGGTAGCGACGACGGACGCCGAGACGAGCATGTGACACCACCGCCACACTGTCTAACTTAGGGTTAGGCGAGTCGAGGCGGACGTCATCGCGGTAGCGACGACGGACGCCGAGACGAGCACGTGACACCACTGGCACCCTGTCTATCTTAGGGTTACGCGAGTCGAGGCAGACGTCGTCGCGGTAGCGACGATGGACGTCGAGACGAGCACGTGACACCACTGCCACCCTGGCTAACTTAGGGTTACGCGAGTCGATGCAGACGTCGTCGCGGTAGCGACGACGGACGCCCAGACGAGCACGTGACACCACTGCCACCCGGGCTATCTGAGGGTTACGCGATTCGAGGCGGACGTTGTCGCGGTAGCGACGACGGACGCCGAGAAAGAGCACGTGACACCACCGCCACCATGTCTATCTTAGGGTTACGCGAGTCGAGGCGGACGTCGTCGTGGTAGCGACGACGGACGCCGTGACGATCACGTGACACCACCGCCACCCTGTCTAAGTTAGGGTTACGCGTGTCGAGGCAGACGTCGTCGCGGTAGCGACGACGGACACCGAGACGAGCACGTGACACCACCGCCACCCTGTCTAACTGAGGGTTACGCGAGTCGAGGCGGACGTCATCGCGGTAGCGACGACGGATGCCGAGACGAGCATGTGACACCACCGCCACACTGTCTAACTTAGGGTTAAGCGAGTCGAGGCGGACGTCATCGCGGTAGCGACGACGGACGCCGAGACGAGCACGTGACACCACCGCCACCCTGTCTAACTTAGGGTGACGCGAGTCGAGGCGGACGTCTTCGCGGTAGCGACGACGGATGCCGAGACGAGCACGTGGCACCGCTGCCACCCTGTCTTAGGGTCACGCGAGTCGAGGCGGACGTCGTCGCGGTAGCGACGACGGACGCCGAGATGAGCACGTGACACCATCGCCACCCTGTCTATCTTAGCGTTACACAAGTCGAGGCGAACGTCGTCGCGGTAGCGACGACGGACGCCGAGACGAGCACGTGACAACACCGCCACCCTGTCTATCTTAGGGTTATGCGAGTCGAGGCGGACGTCGTCGCGGTAGCGACGACGGACGCCGTGACGAGCACGTGGCACCACTGCCACCCTGTCTATCTTAGGGTTACGCGAGTCGAGACGGACATTGTCACGGTAGCGTCGACGGACGCCGAGACGAGCACGTGACACCACCGCCACCCTGTCTATCTTAGGGTTACGCGAGTCGAGGCGGATGTCATCGCGGTAGCGACGACGGACACCGAGACGAGCACGTGACACCACCGCCACCCTGTCTAACTTAGGGTTACGCGTGTCGAGGCGGACGTCGTCGCGGTAGCGACGACGGACGCCGAGACGAGCACGTGACACCACCGCCACCCTGTCTAACCTAGGGTTACGCGAGTCGAGGCGGACGTCTTCGCGGTAGCGACGACGGATGCCGAGACGAGCACGTGACACCACTGGCACCCTGTCTATGTTAGGGTTACGCGAGTCGAGGCGGACGTCGTCGCGGTAATGACGACGGACGCCGAGACGAGCATGTGACACCGCCGCCACCCTGTCTAACTTAGGGTTAAGCGAGTCGAGGCGGACGTCATCGCAGTAGCGACGACGGACGCGGAGACGAGCACGTGACAACACCGCCACCCTGTCTATCTTAGGGTTACGCGAGTCGAGGCGGACGTCGTCGCGGTAATGACGACGGACGCCGTGACGAGCACGTGGCACCACTGCCACCCTGTCTATCTTAGGGTTACGCGAGTCGAGACGGACGTTGTCGTGGTAGCGACGACGGATGCCGAGACGAGCACATGACACCGCAGCCACCCTGTCTAACTTAGGGTTACGCGAGTGGAGGCGGACGTCTTCGCGGTAGCGACGACGGATGCCGAGACGAGCACGTGGCACCGCTGCCACCCTGTCTTAGGGTCACGCGAGTCGAGGCGGTCGTCGTCGCGGTAGCGACGACGGATGCCGAGATGAGCACGTGACACCACCGCCACACTGTCTATCTTAGAGTTACGCGAGTCGAGGCGAACGCCGTCGCGGTAGCGACGACGGACGCCGAGACGAGCACGTGACACCACCGCCACCCTGTCTATCTTAGGGTTACGCGAGTCGAGGCAGACGTCGTCGCGGTAGCGACGATGGACGTCGAGACGAGCACGTGACACCACTGCCACCCTGGCTAACTTAGGGTTACGCGAGTCGATGCAGACGTCGTCGCGGTAGCGACGACGGACGCCCAGACAAGCACGTGACACCACTGCCACCCGGGCTATCTGAGGGTTACGCGATTCGAGGCGGACGTTGTCGCGGTAGCGACGACGGACGCCGAGAAAGAGCACGTGACACCACCGCCACCCTTTCTATCTTAGGGTTACGCGAGTCGAGGCGGACGTCGTCGTGGTAGCGACGACGGACGCCGAGACGAGCACGTGACACCACCGCCACCCTGTCTAAGTTAGGGTTACGCGTGTCGAGGCAGACGTCGTCGCGGTAGCGACGACGGACACCGAGACGAGCACGTGACACCACTGCCACCCTGTCTAACTTAGGGTTACGCGAGTCGAGGCGGACGTCATCGCGGTAGCGACGACGGACGCCGAGACGAGCATGTGACACCGCCGCCACACTGTCTAACTTAGGGTTATGCGAGTCGAGGCGGACGTCATCGCGGTAGCGACGACGGACGCCGAGACGAGCACGTGACACCACTGCCACCCTGTCTAACTTAGGGTGACGCGAGTCGAGGCGGACGTCTTCGCGGTAGCGACGACGGATGCCGAGACGAGCACGTGGCACCGCTGCCACCCTGTCTTAGGGTCACGCTAGTCGAGGCGGACGTCGTCGCGGTAGCGACGACGGACGCCGAGATGAGCACGTGACACCATCGCCACCCTGTCTATCTTAGCGTTACGCAAGTCGAGGCGAACGTCGTCGCGGTAGCGACGACGGACGCCGAGACGAGCACGTGACAACACCGCCACCCTGTCTATCTTAGGGTTATGCGAGTCGAGGCGGACGTCGTCGCGGTAGCGACGACGGACGCCGTGACGAGCACGTGGCACCACTGCCACCCTGTCTATCTTAGGGTTACGCGAGTCGAGACGGACGCTGTCGCGGTAGCGACGACGGATGCCGAGACGAGCACTTGACACCGCAGCCAACCTGTCTAACTTAGGGTTATGCGAGTGGAGGCGGAAGTCTTCGCGGTAGCGACGACGGATGCCGAGACGAGCACGTGGCACCGCCGCCACCCTGTCTTAGGGTGACGCGAGTCGAGGCGGTCGTCATCGCGGTAGCGACGACGGACGCCGAGATGAGAACGTCAGACCACCGCCACCCTGTCTATCTTAGCGTTACGCGAGTCGAGGCAAACGTCGTCGCGGTAGCGACGACGGACGCCGAGACGAGCACGTGACACCACCGCCACCCTGTCTATCTTAGCTATACGCGAGTCGAGGCAGACGTCGTCGCGGTAGCGACGACGGACACCGAGACGAGCACGTGACACCACTGGCACCCTGTCTATGTTAGGGTTACGCGAGTCGAGGCGGACGTCGTCGCGGTAGCGACGACGGACGTCGAGACGAGCACGTGACACCACTGCCACCCTGGCTAACTTAGGGTTACGCGAGTCGATGCAGACGTCCCCGCGGTAGCGACGACGGACGCCCAGACGAGCACGTGACACCACTGCCACCCGGGCTATCTGAGGGTTACGCGATTCGAGGCGGACGTCGTCGCGGTAGCGACGACGGACGCCGAGAAAGAGCACGTGACACCACCGCCACCCTGTCTATCTTAGGGTTACGCGAGTCGAGGCGGACGTCGTCGCGGTAGCGACGACGGACGACGAGACGAGCACGTGACACCACCGCCACCCTGTCTAACTTAGGGTTACGCATGTCGAGGCGGACGTCGTCGCGGTAGCGACGACGGACGCCGAGACGAGCACGTGACACCACCGCCACCCTGTCTAACTTAGGGTTACGCGAGTCGAGGCGGACGTCGTCGCGGTAGCGACGACGGACGCCGAGACGAGCACGTGACACCACCGCCACACTGTCTAACTTAGGGTTAAGCGAGTCGAGGCGGACGTCGTCGCGGTAGCAACGACGGACGCTGAGACGAGCACGTGACACCACCGCCACCCTGTCTATCTTAGGGTTACGCGAGTCGAGGCGGACGTCGAGACGAGCACGTGACACCACTGCCACCCTGTCTAACTTAGGGTGACGCGAGTCGAGGCGGACGTCTTCGCGGTAGCGACGACGGATGCCGAGACGAGCACGTGGCACCGCTGCCACCCTGTCTTAGGGTCACGCGAGTCGAGGCAGACGTCGTCGCTAGACGGACGCCGAGGTGAGCACGTGACACCACCGCCACCCTGTCTATCTTAGCATTACGCAAGTCGAGGCGAACGTCATCGCGGTAGCGACGACGGACGCCGAGACGAGCACGTGACACCACCGCCACCCTGTCTATCTTAGCGTTACGCGAGTCGAGGTGGACGTCGTCGCGGTAGCGACGACGGACGCCGAGACGAGCATGTGACACCACCGCCAACCTGTCTAACTTAGGGTTAAGCGAGTCGAGGCAGACGTCGTCGCGGTAGCGACGACGGACGCCGAGACGAGCACGTGACAACACCGCCACCCTGTCTATCTTAGGGTTACACAAGTCGAGGCGGACGTCGTCGCGGTAGCGACGATGGACGCCGAGACGAGTACGTGACACCACTGCCACCCTGGCTAACTTAGGGTTACGCGAGTCGAGGCGGTTGTCGTCGCGGTAGCGACGACGGATGCCGAGACGAGCACGTGGCACCGCTGCCACCCTGTCTTAGGGTCACGCGAGTCCAGGCGGACGTCGTCGCGGTAGCGACGACGGACGCCGAGACAAGCACGTGACACCACCGCCACCCTGTCTATCTTAGCGTTACGCGAGTCGAGGCAAACGTCGTCATGGTAGCGACGACGGACGCCGAGACGAGCACGTGACACCACCGCCACCCTGTCTATCTTAGGGTTACGCGAGTCGAGGCGGACGTCGTCGCGGTAGCGACGACGGACGCCGAGACGAGCACGTGACACCACCGCCACCCTGTCTAACTTAGGGTTACGCGTTTCAAGGCGGACGTCGTCGCGGTAGCGACGACGGACGGCGAGACGAGCACGTGACACCACCGCCACCCTGTCTAACTTAGGGTTACGCGAGTCGAGGCGGACGTCGTCGCGGTAGCGACGACGGACACCGAGACGAGCACGTGACACCACCGCCAACCTGTCTAACTTAGGGTTAAGCGAGTCGAGGCGGACGTCGTCGCGGTAGCGACGACGGACGCCGAGACGAGCACGGGACAACACCGCCACCCTGTCTATCTTAGGGTTACACGAGTCGAGGCGGACGTCGTCACGGTAGCGACGACGGACGCCGAGACGAGCACGTGACACCACTGCCACCCTGGCTAACTTAGGGTTACGCGAGTCTAGGCGGACGTCCTCGCGGTAGCGACGATGGATGCCGAGACGAGCACGTGACACCACCGCCACCCTGTCTATCTTAGGGTTACGCGAGTTGAGGCGGACGTCGTCGCGGTAGCGACGACGGACGCCGAGACGAGCACGTGACAACACCGCCACCCTGTCTATCTTAGGGTTACACGAGTCGAGGCGGACGTCGTCGCGGTAGCGACGACGGACGCCGAGACGAGCACGTGACACCACTGCCACCCTGGCTAACTTAGGGTTACGCGAGTCGAGGCGGACGTCTTCGCGGTAGCGACGACGGATGCCGAAACGAGCACGTGGCACCGCTGCCACCCTGTCTTAGGGTCACGCGAGTCGAGGCGGACGTCGTCGCGGTAGCGACGACGGACGCCGAGACGAGCACGTGACACCACCGCCACCCTGTCTATCATAGCGTTACGCGAGTCGAGGCGGACGTCGTCGCGGTAGCGACGACGGACGCCGATACGAGCACGTGACAACACCGCCACCCTGTCAATCTTAGGGTTACACGAGTCGAGGCGGACGTCGTCACGGTAGCGACGACGGACGCCGAGACGAGCACGTGACACCACTGCCACCCTGGCTAACTTAAGGTTACGCGAGTCTAGGCGGACGTCGTCGCGGTAGCGACGATGGATGCCGAGACGAGCACGTGACACCACCGCCACCCTGTCTATCTTAGCGTTACGCGAGTCGAAGCGGACGTCGTCGCAGTAGCGACGACGGACGCCGAGACGAGCATGTGACACCACCGCCAACCTGTCTAACTTAGGGTTAAGCGAGTCGAGGCGGACGTCGTCGCGGTAGCGACGACGGACGCCGAGACGAGCACGTGACAGCACCGCCACCCTGTCTATCTTAGGGTTACGCGAGTCGAGGCGGTCATCGTCGCGGTAGTGACGACGGACGCCGAGACGAGCACGTGACACCACCGCCACCCTGTCTAAATTAGGGTTACGCGAGTCGAGGCTGACATCGTCGCGGTAGCGATGACGGACGCCGAGACGAGCACGTGACTTCACCGTCAGCCTATTTAACTTAGGGTTAACGAGTCGAGGCGGACGTCGTCGCGGTAGCGACGACGGACTCCGAGACGAGGACGTGACACCACCGACACCCTGTCTAATTTAGGGTTACACGAGTCGAGGCGGACGTCGAGACGAGCACGTGACACCACTGCCACCCTGTCTAACTTAGGGTTAAGCGAGTCGAGGCGGACGTCTTTGCGGTAGCGACGACGGACGCCGAGATGAGCACGTGACACCACCGCCACCCTATCTATCTTAGCGTTACGCGAGTCGAGGCGAACGTCTTTGCGGTAGCGACGACGGATGCTGAGACGAGCACATGACAACACCGCCACCCTGTCTATCTTAGGGTTACGCGAGTCGAGGCGGACGTTGTCGCGGTAGCGACGACGGACGCCGAGACGAGCACGTGACACCACCGCCACCCTGTCTAACTTAGGGTTAAGCGAGTCGAGGCGGACGTCGTCGCGGTAGCGACGACGGACGCCGAGACGAGCACGTGACAACACCGCCACCCTGTCTATCTTAGGGTTACGCGAGTCAAGGCGGACGTCGTCGCGGTAGCGACGACGGACGCCGAGACGAGCACGTGACACCACTGCCACCCTGTCTAACTTAGGGTTACGCGAGTCGAGGCGGTCGTCGTCGCGGTAGCGACGACGGACGCCGAGACGAGCACGTGACACCACTGGCACCCAGTCTAACTTAGGGTTACGCGAGTCGAGGCGGACGTCGTCGCGGTAGCGACGACGGACGCCGAGACGAGCACGTGACACCACCGCCACCCTGTCTAACTTAGGGTTATGCGAGTCGAGGCGCACGTCGTCGCGGTAGCGACGACGGACGCCGAGACGAGCACGTGACACCACCGCCACCCTGTTTATCCTAGGGTTACGCGAGTCGAGGCGGACGTCGTCGCGGTAGCGACGACAGACGCCTAGACGAGCACGTGACACCACTGCCACCCTGGCTATCTTAGGGTTACGCGAGTCGAGGCGGACGTCGTCGCGGTAGCGACGACGGACGCCGAGACGAGCACGTGACACTACCGCCACCCTGTCTAACTTAGGGTGACGCGAGTCGAGGCGGACGTCTTCGCGGTAGCGACGACGGATGCCGAGACGAGCACGTGGCACCGCTACCACCCTGTCTTAGGGTCACGCGAGTCGAGGCGGACGTCGTCGCGGTAGCGACGACGGACGCCGAGATGAGCACGTGACACCATCGCCACCCTGTCTATCTTAGCGTTACGCAAGTCGAGGCGAACGTCGTCGCGGTAGCGACGACGGACGCCGAGACGAGCACGTGACACCACCGCCACCCTGTCTATCTTAGGGTTATGCGAGTCGAGGCGGAAGTCGTCGCGGTAGCGACGACGGACGCCGTGACGAGCACGTGGCACCACTGCCACCCTGTCTATCTTAGGGTTACGCGAGTCGAGACGGACGCTGTCGCGGTAGCGACGACGGATGCTGAGACGAGCACATGACACCGCAGCCAACCTGTCTAACTTAGGGTTATGCGAGTGGAGGCGGAAGTCTTCGCGGTAGCGACGACGGATGCCGAGACGAGCACGTGGCACCGCCGCCACCCTGTCTTAGGGTGACGCGAGTCGAGGCGGTCGTCATCGCGGTAGCGACGACGGACGCCGAGATGAGAACGTCAGACCACCGCCACCCTGTCTATCTTAGCGTTACGCGAGTCGAGGCAAACGTCATCGCGGTAGCGACGACGGACGCCGAGACGAGCACGTGACACCACCGCCACCCTGTCTATCTTAGCTATACGCGAGTCGAGGCAGACGTCGTCGCGGTAGCGACGACGGACACCGAGACGAGCACGTGACACCACTGGCACCCTGTCTATGTTAGGGTTACGCGAGTCGAGGCGGACGTCGTCGCGGTAGCGACGACGGACGTCGAGACGAGCACGTGACACCACTGCCACCCTGGCTAACTTAGGGTTACGCGAGTCGATGCAGACGTCGCCGCGGTAGCGACGACGGACGCCCAGACGAGCACGTGACACCACTGCCACCCGGGCTATCTGAGGGTTACGCGATTCGAGGCGGACGTCGTCGCGGTAGCGACGACGGACGCCGAGAAAGAGCACGTGACACCACCGCCACCCTGTCTATCTTAGGGTTACGTGAGTCGAGGCGGACGTCGTCGTGGTAGCGACGACGGACGACGAGACGAGCACGTGACACCACCGCCACCCTGTCTAACTTAGGGTTACGCATGTCGAGGCGGACGTCGTCACGGTAGCAACGACGGACGCCGAGACGAGCACGTGACACCACCGCCACCCTGTCTAACTTAGGGTTACGCGAGTCGAGGCGGACGTCGTCGCGGTAGCGACGACGGACGCCGAGACGAGCACGTGACACCACCGCCACACTGTCTAACTTAGGGTTAAGCGAGTCGAGGCGGACGTCGTCGTGGTAGCAACGACGGACGCTGAGACGAGCACGTGACACCACCGCCACCCTGTCTATCTTAGGGTTACGCGAGTCGAGGCGGACGTCGAGACGAGCACGTGACACCACTGCCACCCTGTCTAACTTAGGGTGACGCGAGTCGAGGCGGACGTCTTCGCGGTAGCGACGACGGATGCCGAGACGAGCACGTGGCACCGCTGCCACCCTGTCTTAGGGTCACGCGAGTCGAGGCAGACGTCGTCGCTAGACGGACGCCGAGGTGAGCACGTGACACCACCGCCACCCTGTCTATCTTAGCATTACGCAAGTCGAGGCGAACGTCATCGCGGTAGCGACGACGGACGCCGAGACGAGCACGTGACACCACCGCCACCCTGTCTATCTTAGCGTTACGCGAGTCGAGGCGGACGTCGTCGCGGTAGCGACGATGGACGCCGAGACGAGTACGTGACAACACCGCCACCCTGTCTATCTTAGGGTTACACAAGTCGAGGCGGACGTCGTCGCGGTAGCGACGATGGACGCCGAGACGAGTACGTGACACCACTGCCACCCTGGCTAACTTAGGGTTACGCGAGTCGAGGCGGTTGTCGTCGCAGTAGCGACGACGGATGCCGAGACGAGCACGTGGCACCGCTGCCACCCTGTCTTAGGGTCACGCGAGTCCAGGCGGACGTCGTCGCGGTAGCGACGACGGACGCCGAGACAAGCACGTGACACCACCGCCACCCTGTCTATCTTAGCGTTACGCGAGTCGAGGCAAACGTCGTCACGGTAGCGACGACGGACGCCGAGACGAGCACGTGACACCACCGCCACCCTGTCTATCTTAGGGTTACGCGAGTCGAGGCGGACGTCGTCGCGGTAGCGACGACGGACGCCGAGACGAGCACGTGACACCACCGCCACCCTATCTAACTTAGGGTTACGCGTTTCAAGGCGGACGTCGTCGCGGTAGCGACGACGGACGCCGAGACGAGCACGTGACACCACCGCCACCCTGTCTAACTTAGGGTTACGCGAGTCGAGGCGGACGTCGTCGCGGTAGCGACGACGGACACCGAGACGAGCACGTGACACCACCGCCAACCTGTCTAACTTAGGGTTAAGCGAGTCGAGGCGGACGTCGTCGCGGTAGCGATGACGGACGCCGAGACGAGCACGGGACAACACCGCCACCCTGTCTATCTTAGGGTTACACGAGTCGAGGCGGACGTCGTCACGGTAGCGACGACGGACGCCGAGACGAGCACGTGACACCACCGCCACCCTGTCTATCTTAGGGTTACGCGAGTCGAGGCGGACGTCGTCGCGGTAGCGACGACGGACGCCGAGACGAGCACGTGACAACACCGCCACCCTGTCTATCTTAGGGTTACACGAGTCGAGGCGGACGTCGTCGCGGTAGCGATGACGGACGCCGAGACGAGCACGTGACACCACTGCCACCCTGGCTAACTTAGGGTTACGCGAGTCGAGGCGGTTGTCGTCGCGGTAGCGACGACGGACGCCGAGACGAGGCAGACGTCTTCGCGGTAGCGACGACGGATGCCGAAACGAGCACGTGGCACCGCTGCCACCCTGTCTTAGGGTCACGCGAGTCGAGGCGGACGTCGTCGCGGTAGCGACGACGGACGCCGAGACGAGCACGTGACACCACCGCCACCCTGTCTATCATAGCGTTACGCGAGTCGAGGCGGACGTCGTCGCGGTAGCGACGACGGACGCCGAGACGAGCACGTGACACCACCGCCACCCTGTCTAACTTAGGGTTACGCGAGTCGAGGCGGACGTCGTCGCGGTAGCGACGACGGACGCCGAGACGAGCACGTGACACCACCACCAACCTGTCTAACTTAGGGTTAAGCGAGTCGAGGCGGACGTCGTCGCGGTAGCGACGACGGACGCCGAGACGAGCACGTGACAACACCGCCACCCTGTCAATCTTAGGGTTACACGAGTCGAGGCGGACGTCGTCACGGTAGCGACGAAGGACGCCGAGACGAGCACGTGACACCACTGCCACCCTGGCTAACTTAGGGTTACGCGAGTCTAGGCGGACGTCGTCGCGGTAGCGACGATGGATGCCGAGACGAGCACGTGACACCACCGCCACCCTGTCTATCTTAGCGTTACGCGAGTCGAAGCGGACGTCGTCGCAGTAGCGACGACGGACGCCGAGACGAGCATGTGACACCACCGCCAACCTGTCTAACTTAGGGTTAAGCGAGTCGAGGCGGACGTCGTCGCGGTAGCGAGGACGGACGCCGAGACGAGCACGTGACAACACCGCCACCCTGTCTATCTTAGGGTTACACAAGTCGAGGCGGACGTCGTCGCGGTAGCGACGACGGACGCCGAGACGAGCACGTGACACCACTGCCACCCTGGCTAACTTAGGGTTACGCGAGTCTAGGCGGACGTCGTCGCGGTAGCGACGATGGATGCCGAGACGAGCACGTGACACCACCGCCACCCTGTCTATCTTAGCGTTACGCGAGTCGAAGCGGACGTCGTCGCAGTAGCGACGACGGACGCCGAGACGAGCATGTGACACCACCGCCAACCTGTCTAACTTAGGGTTAAGCGAGTCGAGGCGGACGTCGTCGCGGTAGCGACGACGGACGCCGAGACGAGCACGTGACAACACCGCCACCCTGTCTATCTTAGGGTTACACAAGTCGAGGCGGACGTCGTCGCGGTAGCGACGATGGATGCCGAGACGAGCACGTGACACCACCGCCACCCTGTCTATCTTAGCGTTACGCGAGTCGAAGCGGACGTCGTCGCAGTAGCGACGACGGACGCCGAGACGAGCATGTGACACCACCGCCAACCTGTCTAACTTAGGGTTAAGCGAGTCGAGGCGGACGTCGTCGCGGTAGCGACGACGGACGCCGAGACGAGCACATGACAACACCGCCACCCTGTCTATCTTAGGGTTACACAAGTCGAGGCGGACGTCGTCGCGGTAGCGACGATGGACGCCGAGACGAGTACGTGACACCACTGCCACCCTGGCTAACTTAGGGTTACGCGAGTCGAGGCGGTTGTCGTCGCGGTAGCGACGACGGATGCCGAGACGAGCACGTGGCACCGCTGCCACCCTGTCTTAGGGTCACGCGAGTCCAGGCGGACGTCGTCGCGGTAGCGACGACGGACGCCGAGACAAGCACGTGACACCACCGCCACCCTGTCTATCTTAGCGTTACGCGAGTCGAGGCAAACGTCGTCACGGTAGCGACGACGGACGCCGAGACGAGCACGTGACACCACCGCCACCCTGTCTATCTTAGGGTTACGCGAGTCGAGGCGGACGTCGTCGCGGTAGCGACGACGGACGCCGAGACGAGCACGTGACACCACCGCCACCCTGTCTAACTTAGGGTTACGCGTTTCAAGGCGGACGTCGTCGCGGTAGCGACGACGGACGCCGAGACGAGCACGTGACACCACCGCCACCCTGTCTAACTTAGGGTTACGCGAGTCGAGGCGGACGTCGTCGCGGTAGCGACGACGGACACCGAGACGAGCACGTGACACCTCCGCCAACCTGTCTAACTTAGGGTTAAGCGAGTCGAGGCGGACGTCGTCGCGGTAGCGACGACGGACGCCGAGACGAGCACGGGACAACACCGCCACCCTGTCTATCTTAGGGTTACACGAGTCGAGGCGGACGTCGTCACGGTAGCGACGACGGACGCCGAGACGAGCACGTGACACCACCGCCACCCTGTCTATCTTAGGGTTACGCGAGTCGAGGCGGACGTCGTCGCGGTAGCGACGACGGACGCCGAGACGAGCACGTGACAACACCGCCACCCTGCCTATCTTAGGGTTACACGAGTCGAGGCGGACGTCGTCGCGGTAGCGACGACGGACGCTGAGACGAGCACGTGACACCACTGCCACCCTGGCTAACTTAGGGTTACGCGAGTCGAGGCGGTTGTCGTCGCGGTAGCGACGACGGACGCCGAGACGAGGCAGACGTCTTCGCGGTAGCGACGACGTATGCCGAAACGAGCACGTGGCACCGCTGCCACCCTGTCTTAGGGTCACGCGAGTCGAGGCGGACGTCGTCGCGGTAGCGACGACGGACGCCGAGACGAGCACGTGACACCACCGCCACCCTGTCTATCATAGCGTTACGCGAGTCGAGGCGAACGTCGTCGCGGTAGCGACGACGGACGCCGAGACGAGCACGTGACACCACCGCCACCCTGTCTAACTTAGGGTTACGCGAGTCGAGGCGGACGTCGTCGCGGTAGCGACGACGGATGCCGAGACGAGCACGTGACACCACCACCAACCTGTCTAACTTAGGGTTAAGCGAGTCGAGGCGGACGTCGTCGCGGTAGCGACGACGGACGCCGAGACGAGCACGTGACAACACCGCCACCCTGTCAATCTTAGGGTTACACGAGTCGAGGCGGACGTCGTCACGGTAGCGACGACGGACGCCGAGACGAGCACGTGACACCACTGCCACCCTGGCTAACTTAGGGTTACGCGAGTCTAGGCGGACGTCGTCGCGGTAGCGACGATGGATGCCGAGACGAGCACGTGACACCACCGCCACCCTGTCTATCTTAGCGTTACGCGAGTCGAAGCGGACGTCGTCGCAGTAGCGACGACGGACGCCGAGACGAGCATGTGACACCACCGCCAACCTGTCTAACTTAGGGTTAAGCGAGTCGAGGCGGACGTCGTCGCGGTAGCGACGACGGACGCCGAGACGAGCACGTGACAGCACCGCCACCCTGTCTATCTTAGGGTTACGCGAGTCGAGGCGGTCATCGTCGCGGTAGTGACGACGGACGCCGAGACGAGCACGTGACACCACCGCCACCCTGTCTAAATTAGGGTTACGCGAGTCGAGGCTGACATCGTCGCGGTAGCGATGACGGACGCCGAGACGAGCACGTGACTTCACCGTCAGCCTATTTAACTTAGGGTTAACGAGTCGAGGCGGACGTCGTCGCGGTAGCGACGACGGACTCCGAGACGAGGACGTGACACCACCGCCACCCTGTCTAATTTAGGGTTACACGAGTCGAGGCGGACGTCGAGACGAGCACGTGACACCACTGCCACCCTGTCTAACTTAGGGTTAAGCGAGTCGAGGCGGACGTCTTTGCGGTAGCGACGACGGACGCCGAGATGAGCACGTGACACCACCGCCACCCTATCTATCTTAGCGTTATGCGAGTCGAGGCGAACGTCTTTGCGGTAGCGACGACGGATGCTGAGACGAGCACGTGACAACACCGCCACCCTGTCTATCTTAGGGTTACGCGAGTCGAGGCGGACGTCGTCGCGGTAGCGACGACGGACGCCGAGACGAGCACGTGACACCACCGCCACCCTGTCTAACTTAGGGTTAAGCGAGTCGAGGCGGACGTCGTCGCGGTAGCGACGACGGACGCCGAGACGAGCACGTGACAACACCGCCACCCTGTCTATCTTAGGGTTACGCGAGTCAAGGCGGACGTCGTCGCGGTAGCGACGATGGACGCCGAGACGAGCACGTGACACCACTGCCACCCTGTCTAACTTAGGGTTACGCGAGTCGAGGCGGTCGTCGTCGCGGTAGCGACGACGGACGCCGAGACGAGCACGTGACACCACTGCCACCCAGTCTAACTTAGGGTTACGGGAGTCGAGGCGGACGTCGTCGCGGTAGCGACGACGGACGCCGAGACGAGCACGTGACACCACCGCCACCCTGTCTAACTTAGGGTTATGCGAGTCGAGGCGGACGTCGTCGCGGTAGCGACGACGGACGCCGAGACGAGCACGTGACACCACCGCCACCCTGTTTATCCTAGGGGTACGCGAGTCGAGGCGGACGTCGTCGCGGTAGCGACGACAGACGCCTAGACGAGCACGTGACACCACTGCCACCCTGGCTATCTTAGGGTTACGCGAGTCGAGGCGGACGTCGTCGCGGTAGCGACGACGGACGCCGAGACGAGCACGTGACACCACCGCCACCCTGTCTATCTTAGGGTTACGCGAGTCGAGGCGGTCATCGTCGCGGTAGTGACGACGGACTCCGAGACGAGCAGGTGACACCACTGCCACCCTGTCTAACTTTGGGTTACGCGAGTCGAGGCGGACGTCGTCGCGGTAGCGACGACGGACGCCGAGACGAGCACGTTACAACACTGCCACCCTGGCTAACTTAGGGTTACGCGAGTCGAGGCGGACGTCGTCGCGGTAGCGACGACGGACGCCGAGACGAGCACGTGACACCACCGCCACCCTGTCTAACTTAGGGTTAAGCGAGTCGAGGCGGACGTCGTCGCGGTAGCGACGACGGACGCCGAGACGAGCACGTGACAACACCGCCACCCTGTCTATCTTAGGGTTACGCGAGTCAAGGCGGACGTCGTCGCGGTAGCGACGACGGACGCCGAGACGAGCACGTGACACCACTGCCACCCTGTCTAACTTAGGGTTACGCGAGTCGAGGCGGACGTCGTCGCGGTAGCGACGATGGACGCCGAGACGAGCACGTGACACCACTGCCACCCTGTCTAACTTAGGGTTACGCGAGTCGAGGCGGACGTCGTCGCGGTAGCGACGACGGACGCCGAGACGAGCACGTGACACCACCGCCACCCTGTCTAACTTAGGGTTATGCGAGTCGAGGCGGACGTCGTCGCGGTAGCGACGACGGACGCCGAGACGAGCACGTGACACCACCGCCACCCTGTTTATCCTAGGGTTACGCGAGTCGAGGCGGACGTCGTCGCGGTAGCGACGACAGACGCCTAGACGAGCACGTGACACCACTGCCACCCTGGCTATCTTAGGGTTACGCGAGTCGAGGCGGACGTCGTCGCGGTAGCGACGACGGACGCCGAGACGAGCACGTGACACCACCGCCACCCTGTCTATCTTAGGGTTACGCGAGTCGAGGCGGTCATCGTCGCGGTAGTGACGACGGACTCCGAGACGAGCAGGTGACACCACTGCCACCCTGTCTAACTTTGGGTTACGCGAGTCGAGGCGGACGTCGTCGCGGTAGCGACGACGGACGCCGAGACGAGCACGTTACAACACTGCCACCCTGGCTAACTTAGGGTTAAGCGAGTCGAGGCGGACGTCGTCGCGGTAGCGACGACGGACGTCGAGACGAGCACGTGACACCACCGCCACCCTGTCTAACTTAGGGTTAAGCGAGTCGAGGCGGACGTCGTCGCGGTAGCGACGACGGACGCCGAGACGAGCACGTGACAACACCGCCACCCTGTCTATCTTAGGGTTACGCGAGTCAAGGCGGACGTCGTCGCGGTAGCGACGATGGATGCCGAGACGAGCACGTGACACCAGTGCCACCCTGTCTAACTTAGGGTTACGCAAGTCGAGGCGGACGTCGTCGCGGTAGCGATGATGGACGCCGAGACGAGCACGTGACACCACTGCCACCCTGTCTAACTTAGGGTTACGCGAGTCGAGGCGGACGTCGTCGCGGTAGCGACGACGGACGCCGAGACGAGCACGTGACACCACCACCACCCTGTCTAACTTAGGGTTATGCGAGTCGAGGCGGACGTCGTCGCGGTAGCGACGACGGACGCCGAGACGAGCACGTGACACCACCGCCACCCTGTTTATCCTAGGGTTACGCGAGTCGAGGCGGACGTCGTCGCGGTAGCGACGACAGACGCCTAGACGAGCACGTGACACCACGGCCACCCTGGCTATATTAGGGTTACGCGAGTCGAGGCTGACATCGTCGCGGTAGCGATGACGGACGCCGAGACGAGCACGTGACACCACCGCCACCCTGTCTAAATTAGGGTTATGCGAGTCGAGGCGGACGTCGTCGCGGTAGCGACGACGGACGCCGAGACGAGCACGTGACACCACCGCCACCCTGTCTAACTTAGGGTTAAGCGAGTCGAGGCGGACGTCGTCGCGGTAGCGACGACGGACGCCGAGACGAGCACGTGACAACACCGCCACCCTGTCTATCTTAGGGTTACGCGAGTCAAGGCGGACGTCGTCGCGGTAGCGACGATGGACGCCGAGACGAGCACGTGACACCACTGCCACCCTGTCTAACTTAGGGTTACGCGAGTCGAGGCGGTCGTCGTCGCGGTAGCGACGACGGACGCCGAGACGAGCACGTGACACCACTGCCACCCAGTCTAACTTAGGGTTACGGGAGTCGAGGCGGACGTCGTCGCGGTAGCGACGACGGACGCCGAGACGAGCACGTGACACCACCGCCACCCTGTCTAACTTAGGGTTATGCGAGTCGAGGCGGACGTCGTCGCGGTAGCGACGACGGACGCCGAGACGAGCACGTGACACCACCGCCACCCTGTTTATCCTAGGGGTACGCGAGTCGAGGCGGACGTCGTCGCGGTAGCGACGACAGACGCCTAGACGAGCACGTGACACCACTGCCACCCTGGCTATCTTAGGGTTACGCGAGTCGAGGCGGACGTCGTCGCGGTAGCGACGACGGACGCCGAGACGAGCACGTGACACCACCGCCACCCTGTCTATCTTAGGGTTACGCGAGTCGAGGCGGTCATCGTCGCGGTAGTGACGACGGACTCCGAGACGAGCAGGTGACACCACTGCCACCCTGTCTAACTTTGGGTTACGCGAGTCGAGGCGGACGTCGTCGCGGTAGCGACGACGGACGCCGAGACGAGCACGTTACAACACTGCCACCCTGGCTAACTTAGGGTTACGCGAGTCGAGGCGGACGTCGTCGCGGTAGCGACGACGGACGCCGAGACGAGCACGTGACACCACCGCCACCCTGTCTAACTTAGGGTTAAGCGAGTCGAGGCGGACGTCGTCGCGGTAGCGACGACGGACGCCGAGACGAGCACGTGACTACACCGCCACCCTGTCTATCTTAGGGTTACGCGAGTCAAGGCGGACGTCGTCGCGGTAGCGACGACGGACGCCGAGACGAGCACGTGACACCACTGCCACCCTGTCTAACTTAGGGTTACGCGAGTCGAGGCGGACGTCGTCGCGGTAGCGACGATGGACGCCGAGACGAGCACGTGACACCACTGCCACCCTGTCTAACTTAGGGTTACGCGAGTCGAGGCGGACGTCGTCGCGGTAGCGACGACGGACGCCGAGACGAGCACGTGACACCACCGCCACCCTGTCTAACTTAGGGTTATGCGAGTCGAGGCGGACGTCGTCGCGGTAGCGACGACGGACGCCGAGACGAGCACGTGACACCACCGCCACCCTGTTTATCCTAGGGTTACGCGAGTCGAGGCGGACGTCGTCGCGGTAGCGACGACAGACGCCTAGACGAGCACGTGACACCACTGCCACCCTGGCTATCTTAGGGTTACGCGAGTCGAGGCGGACGTCGTCGCGGTAGCGACGACGGACGCCGAGACGAGCACGTGACACCACCGCCACCCTGTCTATCTTAGGGTTACGCGAGTCGAGGCGGTCATCGTCGCGGTAGTGACGACGGACTCCGAGACGAGCAGGTGACACCACTGCCACCCTGTCTAACTTTGGGTTACGCGAGTCGAGGCGGACGTCGTCGCGGTAGCGACGACGGACGCCGAGACGAGCACGTTACAACACTGCCACCCTGGCTAACTTAGGGTTAAGCGAGTCGAGGCGGACGTCGTCGCGGTAGCGACGACGGACGTCGAGACGAGCACGTGACACCACCGCCACCCTGTCTAACTTAGGGTTAAGCGAGTCGAGGCGGACGTCGTCGCGGTAGCGACGACGGACGCCGAGACGAGCACGTGACAACACCGCCACCCTGTCTATCTTAGGGTTACGCGAGTCAAGGCGGACGTCGTCGCGGTAGCGACGATGGATGCCGAGACGAGCACGTGACACCAGTGCCACCCTGTCTAACTTAGGGTTACGCAAGTCGAGGCGGACGTCGTCGCGGTAGCGATGATGGACGCCGAGACGAGCACGTGACACCACTGCCACCCTGTCTAACTTAGGGTTACGCGAGTCGAGGCGGACGTCGTCGCGGTAGCGACGACGGACGCCGAGACGAGCACGTGACACCACCACCACCCTGTCTAACTTAGGGTTATGCGAGTCGAGGCGGACGTCGTCGCGGTAGCGACGACGGACGCCGAGACGAGCACGTGACACCACCGCCACCCTGTTTATCCTAGGGTTACGCGAGTCGAGGCGGACGTCGTCGCGGTAGCGACGACAGACGCCTAGACGAGCACGTGACACCACGGCCACCCTGGCTATATTAGGGTTACGCGAGTCGAGGCTGACATCGTCGCGGTAGCGATGACGGACGCCGAGACGAGCACGTGACAGCACCGCCACCCTGTCTATCTTAGGGTTACGCGAGTCGAGGCGGTCATCGTCGCGGTAGTGACGACGGACGCCGAGACGAGCACGTGACACCACCGCCACCCTGTCTAAATTAGGGTTATGCGAGTCGAGGCTGACATCGTCGCGGTAGCGATGACGGACGCCGAGACGAGCACGTGACTTCACCGCCAGCCTATTTAACTTAGGGTTAACGAGTCGAGGCGGACGTCGTCGCGGTAGCGACGACGGACTCCGAGACGAGCACGTGACACCACCGCCACCCTGTCTAACTTAGGGTTACACGAGTCGAGGCGGACGTCGAGACGAGCACGTGACACCACTGCCACCCTGTCTAACTTAGGGTTACGCGAGTCGAGGCGGACGTCTTTGCGGAAGCGACGACGGACGCCGAGATGAGCACGTGACACCACCGCCACCCTATCTATCTTAGCGTTACGCGAGTCGAGGCGAACGTCGTCGTGGTAGCGACGACGGACGCCGAGACGAGCACGTGACACCACCGCCACCCTGTATATCTTTGCGTTACGCGAGTCGAGGCGAACGTCTTTGCGGTAGCGACGACGGACGCCGAGACGAGCACGTGACAACACCGCCACCCTGTCTAAATTAGGGTTACGCGAGTCGAGGCGGACGTCGTCGCGGTAGCGACGACGGACGCCGAGACGAGCACGTGACACCACCGCCACCCTGTCTAACTTAGGGTTAAGCGAGTCGAGGCGGACGTCGTCGCGGTAGCGACAACGGACGCCGAGACGAGCACGTGACAACACCGCCACCCTGTCTATCTTAGGGTTACGCGAGTCAAGGCGGACGTCGTCGCGGTAGCGAGGACGGACGCCGAGACGAGCACGTGACACCACTGCCATCCTGTCTAACTTAGGGTTACGCGAGTCGAGGCGGACGTCGTCGCGGTAGCGACGACGGACGCCGAGACGAGCACGTGACACCACTGCCACCCTGTCTAACTTAGGGTTACGCGAGTCGAGGCGGACGTCGTCGCGGTAGCGACGACGGACGCCGAGACGAGCACGTGACACCACCGCCACCCTGTCTAACTTAGGGTTATGCGAGTCGAGGCGGACGTCGTCGCGGTAGCGACGACGGACGCCGAGACGAGCACGTGACACCACCGCCACCCTGTTTATCCTAGGGTTACGCGAGTCGAGGCGGACGTCGTCGCGGTAGCGACGACAGACGCCTAGACGAGCACGTGACACCACTGCCACCCTGGCTATCTTAGGGTTACGCGAGTCGAGGCGGACGTCGTCGCGGTAGCGACGACGGACGCCGAGACGAGCACGTGACACCACCGCCACCCTGTCTATCTTAGGGTTACGCGAGTCGAGGCGGTCATCGTCGCGGTAGTGACGACGGACTCCGAGACGAGCAGGTGACACCACTGCCACCCTGTCTAACTTTGGGTTACGCGAGTCGAGGCGGACGTCGTCGCGGTAGCGACGACGGACGCCGAGACGAGCACGTTACAACACTGCCACCCTGGCTAACTTAGGGTTACGCGAGTCGAGGCGGACGTCGTCGCGGTAGCGACGACGGACGCCGAGACGAGCACGTGACACCACCGCCACCCTGTCTAACTTAGGGTTAAGCGAGTCGAGGCGGACGTCGTCGCGGTAGCAACGACCGACGCCGAGACGAGCACGTGACAACACCGCCACCCTGTCTATCTTAGGGTTACGCGAGTCAAGGCGGACGTCGTCGCGGTAGCGACGACGGACGCCGAGACGAGCACGTGACACCACTGCCACCCTGTCTAACTTAGGGTTACGCGAGTCGAGGCGGACGTCGTCGCGGTAGCGACGATGGACGCCGAGACGAGCACGTGACACCACTGCCACCCTGTCTAACTTAGGGTTACGCGAGTCGAGGCGGACGTCGTCGCGGTAGCGACGACGGACGCCGAGACGAGCACGTGACACCACCGCCACCCTGTCTAACTTAGGGTTATGCGAGTCGAGGCGGACGTCGTCGCGGTAGCGACGACGGACGCCGAGACGAGCACGTGACACCACCGCCACCCTGTTTATCCTAGGGTTACGCGAGTCGAGGCGGACGTCATCGCGGTAGCGACGACAGACGCCTAGACGAGCACGTGACACCACTGCCACCCTGGCTATCTTAGGGTTACGCGAGTCGAGGCAGACGTCGTCGCGGTAGCGACGACGGACGCCGAGACGAGCACGTGACACCACCGCCACCCTGTCTATCTTAGGGTTACGCGAGTCGAGGCGGTCATCGTCGCGGTAGTGACGACGGACTCCGAGACGAGCAGGTGACACCACTGCCACCCTGTCTAACTTTGGGTTATGCGAGTCGAGGCGGACGTCGTCGCGGTAGCGACGACGGACGCCGAGACGAGCACGTTACAACACTGCCACCCTGTCTAACTTAGGGTTACGCCAGTCGAGGCGGATGTCGTCGCGGTAGCGACGACGGACGCCGAGACGAGCACGTGACACCACCGCCACCCTGTCTAACTTAGGGTTAAGCGAGTCGAGGCGGACGTCGTCGCGGTAGCGACGACGGACGCCGAGACGAGCATGTGACAACACCGCCACCCTATCTATCTTAGGGTTACGCGAGTCAAGGCGGACGTCGTCGCGGTAGCGACGACGGACGCCGAGACGAGCACGTGACACCACTGCCACCCTGTCTAACTTAGGGTTACGCGAGTCGAGGCGGACGTCGTCGCGGTAGCGATGATGGACGCCGAGACGAGCACGTGACACCACTGCCACCCTGTCTAACTTAGGGTTACGGGAGTCGAGGCGGACGTCGTCGCGGTAGCGACGACGGACGCCGAGACGAGCACGTGACACCACCGCCACCCTGTCTATCTTAGGGTTACGCGAGTCAAGGCGGACGTCGTCGCGGTAGCGACGATGGACGCCGAGACGAGCACGTGACACCACTGCCACCCTGTCTAACTTAGGGTTACGCGAGTCGAGGCGGTCGTCGTCGCGGTAGCGACGACGGACGCCGAGACGAGCACGTGACACCACTGCCACCCAGTCTAACTTAGGGTTACGGGAGTCGAGGCGGACGTCGTCGCGGTAGCGACGACGGACGCCGAGACGAGCACGTGACACCACCGCCACCCTGTCTAACTTAGGGTTATGCGAGTCGAGGCGGACGTCGTCGCGGTAGCGACGACGGACGCCGAGACGAGCACGTGACACCACCGCCACCCTGTTTATCCTAGGGGTACGCGAGTCGAGGCGGACGTCGTCGCGGTAGCGACGACAGACGCCTAGACGAGCACGTGACACCACTGCCACCCTGGCTATCTTAGGGTTACGCGAGTCGAGGCGGACGTCGTCGCGGTAGCGACGACGGACGCCGAGACGAGCACGTGACACCACCGCCACCCTGTCTATCTTAGGGTTACGCGAGTCGAGGCGGTCATCGTCGCGGTAGTGACGACGGACTCCGAGACGAGCAGGTGACACCACTGCCACCCTGTCTAACTTTGGGTTACGCGAGTCGAGGCGGACGTCGTCGCGGTAGCGACGACGGACGCCGAGACGAGCACGTTACAACACTGCCACCCTGGCTAACTTAGGGTTACGCGAGTCGAGGCGGACGTCGTCGCGGTAGCGACGACGGACGCCGAGACGAGCACGTGACACCACCGCCACCCTGTCTAACTTAGGGTTAAGCGAGTCGAGGCGGACGTCGTCGCGGTAGCGACGACGGACGCCGAGACGAGCACGTGACAACACCGCCACCCTGTCTATCTTAGGGTTACGCGAGTCAAGGCGGACGTCGTCGCGGTAGCGACGACGGACGCCGAGACGAGCACGTGACACCACTGCCACCCTGTCTAACTTAGGGTTACGCGAGTCGAGGCAGACGTCGTCGCGGTAGCGACGATGGACGCCGAGACGAGCACGTGACACCACTGCCACCCTGTCTAACTTAGGGTTACGCGAGTCGAGGCGGACGTCGTCGCGGTAGCGACGACGGACGCCGAGACGAGCACGTGACACCACCGCCACCCTGTCTAACTTAGGGTTATGCGAGTCGAGGCGGACGTCGTCGCGGTAGCGACGACGGACGCCGAGACGAGCACGTGACACCACCGCCACCCTGTTTATCCTAGGGTTACGCGAGTCGAGGCGGACGTCGTCGCGGTAGCGACGACAGACGCCTAGACGAGCACGTGACACCACTGCCACCCTGGCTATCTTAGGGTTACGCGAGTCGAGGCGGACGTCGTCGCGGTAGCGACGACGGACGCCGAGACGAGCACGTGACACCACCGCCACCCTGTCTATCTTAGGGTTACGCGAGTCGAGGCGGTCATCGTCGCGGTAGTGACGACGGACTCCGAGACGAGCAGGTGACACCACTGCCACCCTGTCTAACTTTGGGTTACGCGAGTCGAGGCGGACGTCGTCGCGGTAGCGACGACGGACGCCGAGACGAGCACGTTACAACACTGCCACCCTGGCTAACTTAGGGTTAAGCGAGTCGAGGCGGACGTCGTCGCGGTAGCGACGACGGACGTCGAGACGAGCACGTGACACCACCGCCACCCTGTCTAACTTAGGGTTAAGCGAGTCGAGGCGGACGTCGTCGCGGTAGCGACGACGGACGCCGAGACGAGCACGTGACAACACCGCCACCCTGTCTATCTTAGGGTTACGCGAGTCAAGGCGGACGTCGTCGCGGTAGCGACGATGGATGCCGAGACGAGCACGTGACACCAGTGCCACCCTGTCTAACTTAGGGTTACGCAAGTCGAGGCGGACGTCGTCGCGGTAGCGATGATGGACGCCGAGACGAGCACGTGACACCACTGCCACCCTGTCTAACTTAGGGTTACGCGAGTCGAGGCGGACGTCGTCGCGGTAGCGACGACGGACGCCGAGACGAGCACGTGACACCACCACCACCCTGTCTAACTTAGGGTTATGCGAGTCGAGGCGGACGTCGTCGCGGTAGCGACGACGGACGCCGAGACGAGCACGTGACACCACCGCCACCCTGTTTATCCTAGGGTTACGCGAGTCGAGGCGGACGTCGTCGCGGTAGCGACGACAGACGCCTAGACGAGCACGTGACACCACGGCCACCCTGGCTATATTAGGGTTACGCGAGTCGAGGCTGACATCGTCGCGGTAGCGATGACGGACGCCGAGACGAGCACGTGACAGCACCGCCACCCTGTCTATCTTAGGGTTACGCGAGTCGAGGCGGTCATCGTCGCGGTAGTGACGACGGACGCCGAGACGAGCACGTGACACCACCGCCACCCTGTCTAAATTAGGGTTATGCGAGTCGAGGCTGACATCGTCGCGGTAGCGATGACGGACGCCGAGACGAGCACGTGACTTCACCGCCAGCCTATTTAACTTAGGGTTAACGAGTCGAGGCGGACGTCGTCGCGGTAGCGACGACGGACTCCGAGACGAGCACGTGACACCACCGCCACCCTGTCTAACTTAGGGTTACACGAGTCGAGGCGGACGTCGAGACGAGCACGTGACACCACTGCCACCCTGTCTAACTTAGGGTTACGCGAGTCGAGGCGGACGTCTTTGCGGAAGCGACGACGGACGCCGAGATGAGCACGTGACACCACCGCCACCCTATCTATCTTAGCGTTACGCGAGTCGAGGCGAACGTCGTCGTGGTAGCGACGACGGACGCCGAGACGAGCACGTGACACCACCGCCACCCTGTATATCTTTGCGTTACGCGAGTCGAGGCGAACGTCTTTGCGGTAGCGACGACGGACGCCGAGACGAGCACGTGACAACACCGCCACCCTGTCTAAATTAGGGTTACGCGAGTCGAGGCGGACGTCGTCGCGGTAGCGACGACGGACGCCGAGACGAGCACGTGACACCACCGCCACCCTGTCTAACTTAGGGTTAAGCGAGTCGAGGCGGACGTCGTCGCGGTAGCGACAACGGACGCCGAGACGAGCACGTGACAACACCGCCACCCTGTCTATCTTAGGGTTACGCGAGTCAAGGCGGACGTCGTCGCGGTAGCGAGGACGGACGCCGAGACGAGCACGTGACACCACTGCCATCCTGTCTAACTTAGGGTTACGCGAGTCGAGGCGGACGTCGTCGCGGTAGCGACGACGGACGCCGAGACGAGCACGTGACACCACTGCCACCCTGTCTAACTTAGGGTTACGCGAGTCGAGGCGGACGTCGTCGCGGTAGCGACGACGGACGCCGAGACGAGCACGTGACACCACCGCCACCCTGTCTAACTTAGGGTTATGCGAGTCGAGGCGGACGTCGTCGCGGTAGCGACGACGGACGCCGAGACGAGCACGTTACAACACTGCCACCCTGGCTAACTTAGGGTTAAGCGAGTCGAGGCGGACGTCGTCGCGGTAGCGACGACGGACGTCGAGACGAGCACGTGACACCACCGCCACCCTGTCTAACTTAGGGTTAAGCGAGTCGAGGCGGACGTCGTCGCGGTAGCGACGACGGACGCCGAGACGAGCACGTGACAACACCGCCACCCTGTCTATCTTAGGGTTACGCGAGTCAAGGCGGACGTCGTCGCGGTAGCGACGATGGATGCCGAGACGAGCACGTGACACCAGTGCCACCCTGTCTAACTTAGGGTTACGCAAGTCGAGGCGGACGTCGTCGCGGTAGCGATGATGGACGCCGAGACGAGCACGTGACACCACTGCCACCCTGTCTAACTTAGGGTTACGCGAGTCGAGGCGGACGTCGTCGCGGTAGCGACGACGGACGCCGAGACGAGCACGTGACACCACCACCACCCTGTCTAACTTAGGGTTATGCGAGTCGAGGCGGACGTCGTCGCGGTAGCGACGACGGACGCCGAGACGAGCACGTGACACCACCGCCACCCTGTTTATCCTAGGGTTACGCGAGTCGAGGCGGACGTCGTCGCGGTAGCGACGACAGACGCCTAGACGAGCACGTGACACCACGGCCACCCTGGCTATATTAGGGTTACGCGAGTCGAGGCTGACATCGTCGCGGTAGCGATGACGGACGCCGAGACGAGCACGTGACAGCACCGCCACCCTGTCTATCTTAGGGTTACGCGAGTCGAGGCGGTCATCGTCGCGGTAGTGACGACGGACGCCGAGACGAGCACGTGACACCACCGCCACCCTGTCTAAATTAGGGTTATGCGAGTCGAGGCGGACGTCGAGACGAGCACGTGACACCACTGCCACCCTGTCTAACTTAGGGTTACGCGAGTCGAGGCGGACGTCTTTGCGGAAGCGACGACGGACGCCGAGATGAGCACGTGACACCACCGCCACCCTATCTATCTTAGCGTTACGCGAGTCGAGGCGAACGTCGTCGTGGTAGCGACGACGGACGCCGAGACGAGCACGTGACACCACCGCCACCCTGTATATCTTTGCGTTACGCGAGTCGAGGCGAACGTCTTTGCGGTAGCGACGACGGACGCCGAGACGAGCACGTGACAACACCGCCACCCTGTCTAAATTAGGGTTACGCGAGTCGAGGCGGACGTCGTCGCGGTAGCGACGACGGACGCCGAGACGAGCACGTGACACCACCGCCACCCTGTCTAACTTAGGGTTAAGCGAGTCGAGGCGGACGTCGTCGCGGTAGCGACAACGGACGCCGAGACGAGCACGTGACAACACCGCCACCCTGTCTATCTTAGGGTTACGCGAGTCAAGGCGGACGTCGTCGCGGTAGCGACGACGGACGCCGAGACGAGCACGTGACACCACTGCCACCCTGTCTAACTTAGGGTTACGCGAGTCGAGGCGGACGTCGTCGCGGTAGCGACGATGGACGCCGAGACGAGCACGTGACACCACTGCCACCCTGTCTAACTTAGGGTTACGCGAGTCGAGGCGGACGTCGTCGCGGTAGCGACGACGGACGCCGAGACGAGCACGTGACACCACCGCCACCCTGTCTAACTTAGGGTTATGCGAGTCGAGGCGGACGTCGTCGCGGTAGCGACGACGGACGCCGAGACGAGCACGTGACACCACCGCCACCCTGTTTATCCTAGGGTTACGCGAGTCGAGGCGGACGTCATCGCGGTAGCGACGACAGACGCCTAGACGAGCACGTGACACCACTGCCACCCTGGCTATCTTAGGGTTACGCGAGTCGAGGCAGACGTCGTCGCGGTAGCGACGACGGACGCCGAGACGAGCACGTGACACCACCGCCACCCTGTCTATCTTAGGGT
This sequence comes from Elymus sibiricus, assembly GCA_039707655.1. Lineage (NCBI taxonomy): Eukaryota > Viridiplantae > Streptophyta > Magnoliopsida > Poales > Poaceae > Elymus > Elymus sibiricus. Next base: position 189,688,131 of record CM077676.1, on the reverse strand, counting down.
TACGCGAGTCGAGGCGGTCATCGTCGCGGTAGTGACGACGGACTCCGAGACGAGCAGGTGACACCACTGCCACCTTGTCTAACTTTGGGTTATGCGAGTCGAGGCGGACGTCGTCGCGGTAGCGACGACGGACGCCGAGACGAGCACGTTACAACACTGCCACCCTGTCTAACTTAGGGTTACGCCAGTCGAGGCGGATGTCGTCGCGGTAGCGACGACGGACGCCGAGACGAGCACGTGACACCACCGCCACCCTGTCTAACTTAGGGTTAAGCGAGTCGAGGCGGACGTCGTCGCGGTAGCGACGACGGACGCCGAGACGAGCATGTGACAACACCGCCACCCTATCTATCTTAGGGTTACGCGAGTCAAGGCGGACGTCGTCGCGGTAGCGACGACGGACGCCGAGACGAGCACGTGACACCACTGCCACCCTGTCTAACTTAGGGTTACGCGAGTCGAGGCGGACGTCGTCGCGGTAGCGATGATGGACGCCGAGACGAGCACGTGACACCACTGCCACCCTGTCTAACTTAGGGTTACGCGAGTCGAGGCGGACGTCGTCGCGGTAGCGACGACGGACGCCGAGACGAGCACGTGACACCACCGCCACCCTGTCTAACTTAGGGTTATGCGAGTCGAGGCGGACGTCGTCGCGGTAGCGACGACGGACGCCGAGACGAGCACGTGACACCACCGCCACCCTGTTTATCCTAGGGTTACGCGAGTCGAGGCGGACGTCGTCGCGGTAGCGACGACAGACGCCTAGACGAGCACGTGACACCACTGCCACCCTGGCTATCTTAGGGTTACGCGAGTCGAGGCGGACGTCGTCGCGGTAGCGACGACGGACGCCGAGACGAGCACGTGACAGCACCGCCACCCTGTCTATCTTAGGGTTACGCGAGTCGAGGCGGTCATCGTCGCGGTAGTGACGACGGACGCCGAGACGAGCACGTGACACCACCGCCACCCTGTCTAAATTAGGGTTACGCGAGTCGAGGCTGACATCGTCGCGGTAGCGATGACGGACGCCGAGACGAGCACGTGACTTCACTGCCAGCCTATTTAACTTAGGGTTAACGAGTCGAGGCGCACGTCGTCGCGGTAGCGACGACGGACTCCGAGACGAGCACGTGACACCACCGCCACCCTGTCTAACTTAGGGTTACACGAGTCGAGGCGGACGTCGAGACGAGCACGTGACACCACTGCCACCCTGTCTAACTTAGGGTTACGCGAGTCGAGGCGGACGTCTTTGCGGTAGCGACGACGGACGCCGAGATGAGCACGTGACACCACCGCCACCCTATCTATCTTAGCGTTACGCGAGTCGAGGCGAACCTCATCGCGGTAGCGACGACGGACGCCGAGACGAGCACGTGACACCACCGCCACCCTGTATATCTTTGCGTTACGCGAGTCGAGGCGAACGTCTTTGCGGTAGCGACGACGGACGCCGAGACGAGCACGTGACAACACCGCCACCCTGTCTATCTTAGGGTTACGCGAGTCGAGGCGGACGTTGTCGTGGTAGCGACGACGGACGCCGAGACGAGCACGTGACACCACCGCCACCCTGTCTAACTTAGGGTTAAGCGAGTCGAGGCGGACGTCGTCGCGGTAGCGACGACGGACGCCGAGACGAGCACGTGACAACACCGCCACCCTGTCTATCTTAGGGTTACGCGAGTCAAGGCGGATGTCGTCGCGGTAGCGATGACGGACGCCGAGACGAGCACGTGACACCACTGCCACCCTGTCTAACTTAGGGTTACGCGAGTCGAGGCGGACGTCGTCGCGGTAGCGACGACGGACGCCGAGACGAACACGTGACACCACTGCCACCCTGTCTAACTTAGGGTTACGCGAGTCGAGGCGGACGTCGTCGCGGTAGCGACGACGGACGCCGAGACGAGCACGTGACACCACCGCCACCCTGTCTAACTTAGGGTTATGCGAGTCGAGGCGGACGTCGTCGCGGTAGCGACGACGGACGCCGAGACGAGCACGTGACACCACCGCCACCCTGTTTATCCTAGGGTTACGCGAGTCGAGGCGGACGTCGTCGCGGTAGCGACGACAGACGCCTAGACGAGCACGTGACACCACTGCCACCCTGGCTATCTTAGGGTTACGCGAGTCGAGGCGGACGTCGTCGCGGTAGCGACGACGGACGCCGAGACGAGCACGTGACACCACCGCCACCCTGTCTATCTTAGGGTTATGCGAGTCGAGGCGGTCATCATCGCGGTAGTGATGACGGACGCCGAGACGAGCAGGTGACACCACTGCCACCCTGTCTAACTTTGGGTTACGCGAGTCGAGGCGGACGTCGTCGCGGTAGCGATGACAGACGCCGAGACGAGCACGTGACAACACTGCCACCCTGGCTAACTTAGGGTTACGCGAGTCGAGGCGGACGTCATCGCGGTAGCGACGACGGACGCCGAGACGAGCACGTGACCCCACTGCCACCCTGTCTAACTTAGGGTTACGCGAGTCGAGGCGGACGTCGTCGCGGTAGCGATGACAGACGCCGAGATGACCACGTGACACCACCGCCACCCTGTCTAACTTAGGGTTAAGCGCGTCGAGGCTGACATCGTCGCGGTAGCGACGACGGACGCCGAGACGAGCACGTGACTTCACCGCCAGCCTATTTAACTTAGGGTTAACGAGTCGAGGCGGACGTCGTCGCGGTAGCGACGACGGACTCCGAGACGAGCACGTGACACCACCGCCACCCTGTCTAACTTAGGGTTACACGAGTCGAGGCGGACGTCGAGACGAGCACGTGACACCACTGCCACCCTGTCTAACTTAGGGTTACGCGAGTCGAGGCGGACGTCTTTGCGGTAGCGACGACGGACGCCGAGATGAGCACGTGACACCACCGCCACCCTATCTATCTTAGCGTTACGCGAGTCGAGGCGAACGTCGTCGCGGTAGCGACGACGGACGCCGAGACGAGCACGTGACACCATCGCCACCCTGTATATCTTTGCGTTACGCGAGTCGAGGCGAACGTCTTTGCGGTAGCGACGACGGACGCCGAGACGAGCACGTGACACCACCGCCACCCTGTCTATCTTAGGGTTACGCGAGTCGAGGCGGACGTCGTCGCGGTAGTGATGACGGACGCCGAGACGAGCAGGTGACACCACTGCCACCCTGTCTAACTTTGGGTTACGCGAGTCGAGGCGGACGTCGTCGCGGTAGCGACGACAGACGCCGAGACGAGCACGTGACAACACTGCCACCCTGGCTAACTTAGGGTTAAGCGAGTCGAGGCGGACGTCGTCGCGGTAGCAACGACGGACGCCGAGACGAGCGCGTGACAACACCGCCACCCTGTCTATCTTAGGGTTACGCGAGTCAAGGCGGACGTCGTCGCGGTAGCGACGACGGACGCCGAGACGAGCACGTGACACCACTGCCACCCTGTCTAACTTAGGGTTACGCGAGTCGAGGCGGACGTCGTCGCGGTAGCGACGATGGACGCCGAGACGAGCACATGACACCACTGCCACCCTGTCTAACTTAGGGTTACGCGAGTCGAGGCGGACGTCGTCGCGGTAGCGACGACGGACGCCGAGACGAGCACGTGACACCACCGCCACCCTGTCTAACTTAGGGTTATGCGAGTCGAGGCGGACGTCGTCGCGGTAGCGACGACGGACGCCGAGACCAGCACGTGACACCACCGCCACCCTGTTTATCCTAGGGTTACGCGAGTCGAGGCGGATGTCATCGCGGTAGCGACGACAGACGCCTAGACGAGCACGTGACACCACTGCCACCCTGGCTATCTTAGGGTTACGCGAGTCGAGGCAGACGTCGTCGCGGTAGCGACGACGGACGCCGAGACGAGCACGTGACACCACCGCCACCCTGTCTATCTTTGGGTTACGCGAGTCGAGGCGGTCATCGTCGCGGTAGTGACGACGGACTCCGAGACGAGCAGGTGACACCACTGCCACCCTGTCTAACTTTGGGTTACGCGAGTCGAGGCGGACGTCGTCGCGGTAGCGACGACGGACGCCGAGACGAGCACGTTACAACACTGCCACCCTGGCTAACTTAGGGTTACGCCAGTCGAGGCGGATGTCGTCGCGGTAGCGACGACGGACGCCGAGACGAGCACGTGACACCACCGCCACCCTGTCTAACTTAGGGTTAAGCGAGTCGAGGCGGACGTCGTCGCGGTAGCGACGACGGACGCCGAGACGAGCATGTGACAACACCGCCACCCTGTCTATCTTAGGGTTACGCGAGTCAAGGCGGACGTCGTCGCGGTAGCGACGACGGACGCCGAGACGAGCACGTGACACCACTGCCACCCTGTCTAACTTACGGTTACGCGAGTCGAGGCGGACGTCATCGCGGTAGCGATGATGGACGCCGAGACGAGCACGTGACACCACTGCCACCCTGTCTAACTTAGGGTTACGCGAGTCGAGGCGGACGTCGTCGCGGTAGCGACGATGGACGCCGAGACGAGCACGTGACACCACCGCCACCCTGTTTATCCTAGGGTTAGGCGAGTCGAGGCGGACGTCGTCGCGGTAGCGACGACAGACGCCTAGACGAGCACGTGACACCACTGCCACCCTGGCTATCTTAGGGTTACGCGAGTCGAGGCGGACGTCGTCGCGGTAGCGACGACGGACGCCGAGACGAGCACGTGACAGCACCGCCACCCTGTCTATCTTAGGGTTACGCGAGTCGAGGCGGTCATCGTCGCGGTAGTGACGACGGACGCCGAGACGAGCACGTGACACCACCGCCACCCTGTCTAAATTAGGGTTACGCGAGTCGAGGCTGACATCGTCGCGGTAGCGATGACGGACGCCGAGACGAGCACGTGACTTCACCGCCAGCCTATTTAACTTAGGGTTAACGAGTCGAGGCGCACGTCGTCGCGGTAGCGACGACGGACTCCGAGACGAGCACGTGACACCACCGCCACCCTGTCTAACTTAGGGTTACACGAGTCGAGGCGGACGTCGAGACGAGCACGTGACACCACTGCCACCCTGTCTAACTTAGGGTTACGCGAGTCGAGGCGGACGTCTTTGCGGTAGCGACGACGGACGCCGAGATGAGCACGTGACACCACCGCCACCCTATCTATCTTAGCGTTACGCGAGTCGAGGCGAACGTCATCGCGGTAGCGACGACGGACGCCGAGACGAGCACGTGACACCACCGCCACCCTGTATATCTTTGCGTTACGCGAGTCGAGGCGAACGTCTTTGCGGTAGCGACGACGGACGCCGAGACGAGCACGTGACAACACCGCCACCCTGTCTATCTTAGGGTTACGCGAGTCGAGGCGGACGTTGTCGTGGTAGCGACGACGGACGCCGAGACGAGCACGTGACACCACCGCCACCCTGTCTAACTTAGGGTTAAGCGAGTCGAGGCGGACGTCGTCGCGGTAGCGACGACGGACGCCGAGACGAGCACGTTACAACACCGCCACCCTGTCTATCTTAGGGTTACGCGAGTCAAGGCGGACGTCGTCGCGGTAGCGATGACGGACGCCGAGACGAGCACGTGACACCACTGCCACCCTGTCTAACTTAGGGTTACGCGAGTCGAGGCGGACGTCGTCGCGGTAGCGACGACGGACGCCGAGACGAGCACGTGACACCACTGCCACCCTGTCTAACTTAGGGTTACGCGAGTCGAGGCGGACGTCGTCGCGGTAGCGACGACGGACGCCGAGACGAGCACGTGACACCACCGCCACCCTGTCTAACTTAGGGTTATGCGAGTCGAGGCGGACGTCGTCGCGGTAGCGACGACGGACGCCGAGACGAGCACGTGACACCACCGCCACCCTGTTTATCCTAGGGTTACGCGAGTCGAGGCGGACGTCGTCGCGGTAGCGACGACAGACGCCTAGACGAGCACGTGACACCACTGCCACCCTGGCTATCTTAGGGTTACGCGAGTCGAGGCGGACGTCGTCGCGGTAGCGACGACGGACGCCGAGACGAGCACGTGACACCACCGCCACCCTGTCTATCTTAGGGTTACGCGAGTCGAGGCGGTCATCATCGCGGTAGTGATGACGGACGCCGAGACGAGCAGGTGACACCACTGCCACCCTGTCTAACTTTGGGTTACGCGAGTCGAGGCGGACGTCGTCGCGGTAGCGACGACAGACGCCGAGACGAGCACGTGACAACACTGCCACCCTGGCTAACTTAGGGTTACGCGAGTCGAGGCGGACGTCGTCGCGGTAGCGATGACAGACGCCGAGATGACCACGTGACACCACCGCCACCCTGTCTAACTTAGGGTTAAGCGAGTCGAGGCTGACATCGTCGCGGTAGCGACGACGGACGCCGAGACGAGCACATGACTTCACCGCCAGCCTATTTAACTTAGGGTTAACGAGTCGAGGCGGACGTCGTCGCGGTAGCGACGACGGACTCCGAGACGAGCACGTGACACCACCGCCACCCTGTCTAACTTAGGGTTACACGAGTCGAGGCGGACGTCGAGACGAGCACGTGACACCACTGCCACCCTGTCTAACTTAGGGTTACGCGAGTCGAGGCGGACGTCTTTGCGGTAGCGACGACGGACGACGAGATGAGCACGTGACACCACCGCCACCCTATCTATCTTAGCGTTACGCGAGTCGAGGCGAACGTCGTCGCGGTAGCGACGACGGACGCCGAGACGAGCACGTGACACCACCGCCACCCTGTATATCTTTGCGTTACGCGAGTCGAGGCGAACGTCTTTGCGGTAGCGATGACGGACGCCGAGACGAGCACGTGACAACACCGCCACCCTGTCTATCTTAGGGTTACGCGAGTCGAGGCGGACGTCGTCGCGGTAGCGACGACGGACGCCGAGACGAGCACGTGACACCACCGCCACCCTGTCTAACTTAGGGTTAAGCGAGTCGAGGCGGACGTCGTCGCGGTAGCGACGACGGACGCCGAGACGATCACGTGACAACACCGCCACCCTGTCTATCTTAGGGTTACGCGAGTCAAGGCGGACGTCGTCGCGGTAGCGATGACGGACGCCGAGACGAGCACGTGACACCACTGCCACCCTGTCTAACTTAGGGTTACGCGAGTCGAGGCGGACGTCGTCGCGGTAGCGACGACGGACGCCGAGACGAGCACGTGACACCACTGCCACCCTGTCTAACTTAGGGTTACGCGAGTCGAGGCGGACGTCGTCGCGGTAGCGACGACGGACGCCGAGACGAGCACGTGACACCACCGCCACCCTGTCTAACTTAGGGTTATGCGAGTCGAGGCGGACGTCGTCGCGGTAGCGAAGACGGACGCCGAGACGAGCACGTGACACCACCGCCACCCTGTTTATCCTAGGGTTACGCGAGTCGAGGCGGACGTCGTCGCGGTAGCGACGACAGACGCCTAGACGAGCACGTGACACCACTGCCTCCCTGGCTATCTTAGGGTTACACGAGTCGAGGCGGACGTCGTCGCGGTAGCGACGACGGACGCCGAGACGAGCACGTGAAACCACGGCCACCCTGTCTATCTTAGGGTTACGCGACTCGAGGCGGTCATCATCGCGGTAGTGACGACGGACGCCGAGACGAGCAGGTGACACCACTGCCACCCTGTCTAACTTTGGGTTACGCGAGTCGAGGCGGACGTCGTCGCGGTAGCGACGACGGACGCCGAGACGAGCACGTGACAACACTGCCACCCTGGCTAACTTAGGGTTACGCGAGTCGAGGTGGACGTCATCGCGGTAGCGACGACGGACGCCGAGACGAGCACGTGACACCACTGCCACCCTGTCTAACTTAGGGTTACGCGAGTCGAGGCGGACGTCGTCGCGGTAGCGATGACAGACGCCGAGATGACCACGTGACACCACCGCCACCCTGTCTAACTTAGGGTTAAGCGAGTCGAGGCGGACGTCGTCGCGGTAGCGACGACGGATGCCGACACGAGCACGTGACACCACCGCCACCCTGTCTATCTTAGGGTTACGAGAGTCAAGGCGGACGTCGTCGCGGTAGCGACGACGGACGCCGAGACGAGCACGTGACACCACTGCCACCCTGTCTAACTTAGGGTTACGCGAGTCAAGGCGGACGTCGTCGCGGTAGCGACGATGGACGCCGAGACGAGCACGTGACACCACTGCCACCCTGTCTAACTTAGGGTTACGCGAGTCGAGGCGGACGTCGTCGCGGTAGCGACGACGGACGCCGAGACGAGCACGTGACACCACCGCCACCCTGTTTATCCTAGGGTTACGCGAGTCGAGGCGGACGTCGTCGCGGTAGCGACGACAGACGCCTAGACGAGCACGTGACACCACTGCCACCCTGGCTATCTTAGGGTTACGCGAGTCGAGGCGGACGTCGTCGCGGTAGCGACGACGTACGCCGAGACGAGCACGTGACACCACCGCCACCCTGTCTATCTTAGGGTTACGCGAGTCGAGGCGATCATCATCGCGGTAGTGATGACGGACGCCGAGACGAGCAGGTGACACCACTGCCACCCTGTCTAACTTTGGGTTACGCGAGTCGAGGCGGACGTCGTCGCGGTAGCGACGACGGACGCCGAGACGAGCACGTGACAACACTGCCACCCTGGCTAACTTAGGGTTACGCGAGTCGAGGCGGACGTCATCGCGGTAGCGACGACGGACGCCGAGACGAGCACGTGACACCACTGCCACCCTGTCTAACTTAGGGTTACGTGAGTCGAGGCGGACGTCGTCGCGGTAGCGATGACCGACGCCGAGATGACCACGTGACACCACCGCCACCCTATCTAACTTAGGGTTAAGCGAGTCGAGGCGGACGTCGTCGCGGTAGCGACGACGGACGCCGACACGAGCACGTGACACCACCGCCACCCTGTCTAACTTAGGGTTACGCGAGTTGAGGCGAACGTCGAGACGAGCACGTGACACCACTGCCACCCTGTCTAACTTAGGGTTACGCGAGTCGAGGAAGACGTCTTCGCGGTAGCGACGACGGACGCCGAGACGAGCACGTGGCACCGCTGCCACCCTGTCTTAGGGTCACGCGAGTCGAGGTGGACGTCGTCGTGGTAGCGACGACGGACGCCGAGATGAGCACGTGACACCACCACCACCCTGTCTATCTTAGGGTTACGCGAGTCGAGGCGGACGTCATCGCGGTAGCGACGACGGACGCCGAGACGAGCACGTGACAACACCGCCACCCTGTCTATCTTAGGGTTACGCGAGTCGAGGCGGACATCGTTGCGGTAGTGACGACGGACGCCGAGACGAGCACGTGACACCACTGCCACCCTGTCTAACTTAGGGTTACGCGAGTCGAGGCGGACGTCTTTGCGGTAGCGACGACGGACGCTGAGATGAGCACGTGACACCACCGCCACCCTATCTATCTTAGCGTTACGCGAGTCGAGGCGGACATCGTTGCGGTAGCGACGACAGACGCCTAGACGAGCACGTGACACCACTGCCACCCTGGCTATCTTAGGGTTACGCGAGTCGAGGCAGACGTCGTCGCGGTAGCGACGACGGACGCCGAGACGAGCACGTGACACCACCGCCACCCTGTCTATCTTAGGGTTACGCGAGTCGAGGCGGTCATCGTCGCGGTAGTGACGACGGACTCCGAGACGAGCAGGTGACACCACTGCCACCCTGTCTAACTTTGGGTTACGCGAGTCGAGGCGGACGTCGTCGCGGTAGCGACGACGGACGCCGAGACGAGCACGTTACAACACTGCCACCCTGTATATCTTTGCGTTACGCGAGTCGAGGCGAACGTCTTTGCGGTAGCGACGACGGACGCCGAGACGAGCACGTGACAACACCGCCACCCTGTCTATCTTAGGGTTACGCGAGTCGAGGCGGACGTCGTCGCGGTAGCGACGACGGACGCCGAGACGAGCACGTGACACCACCGCCACCCTGTCTAACTTAGGGTTAAGCGAGTCGAGGCGGACGTCGTCGCGGTAGCGACGACGGACGCCGAGACGATCACGTGACAACACCGCCACCCTGTCTATCTTAGGGTTACGCGAGTCAAGGCGGACGTCGTCGCGGTAGCGATGACGGACGCCGAGACGAGCACGTGACACCACTGCCACCCTGTCTAACTTAGGGTTACGCGAGTCGAGGCGGACGTCGTCGCGGTAGCGACGACGGACGCCGAGACGAGCACGTGACACCACTGCCACCCTGTCTAACTTAGGGTTACGCGAGTCGAGGCGGACGTCGTCGCGGTAGCGACGACGGACGCCGAGACGAGCACGTGACACCACCGCCACCCTGTCTAACTTAGGGTTATGCGAGTCGAGGCGGACGTCGTCGCGGTAGCGAAGACGGACGCCGAGACGAGCACGTGACACCACCGCCACCCTGTTTATCCTAGGGTTACGCGAGTCGAGGCGGACGTCGTCGCGGTAGCGACGACAGACGCCTAGACGAGCACGTGACACCACTGCCACCCTGGCTATCTTAGGGTTACACGAGTCGAGGCGGACGTCGTCGCGGTAGCGACGACGGACGCCGAGACGAGCACGTGAAACCACGGCCACCCTGTCTATCTTAGGGTTACGCGACTCGAGGCGGTCATCATCGCGGTAGTGACGACGGACGCCGAGACGAGCAGGTGACACCACTGCCACCCTGTCTAACTTTGGGTTACGCGAGTCGAGGCGGACGTCGTCGCGGTAGCGACGACGGACGCCGAGACGAGCACGTGACAACACTGCCACCCTGGCTAACTTAGGGTTACGCGAGTCGAGGTGGACGTCATCGCGGTAGCGACGACGGACGCCGAGACGAGCACGTGACACCACTGCCACCCTGTCTAACTTAGGGTTACGCGAGTCGAGGCGGACGTCGTCGCGGTAGCGATGACAGACGCCGAGATGACCACGTGACACCACCGCCACCCTGTCTAACTTAGGGTTAAGCGAGTCGAGGCGGACGTCGTCGCGGTAGCGACGACGGATGCCGACACGAGCACGTGACACCACCGCCACCCTGTCTATCTTAGGGTTACGAGAGTCAAGGCGGACGTCGTCGCGGTAGCGACGACGGACGCCGAGACGAGCACGTGACACCACTGCCACCCTGTCTAACTTAGGGTTACGCGAGTCAAGGCGGACGTCGTCGCGGTAGCGACGATGGACGCCGAGACGAGCACGTGACACCACTGCCACCCTGTCTAACTTAGGGTTACGCGAGTCGAGGCGGACGTCGTCGCGGTAGCGACGACGGACGCCGAGACGAGCACGTGACACCACCGCCACCCTGTTTATCCTAGGGTTACGCGAGTCGAGGCGGACGTCGTCGCGGTAGCGACGACAGACGCCTAGACGAGCACGTGACACCACTGCCACCCTGGCTATCTTAGGGTTACGCGAGTCGAGGCGGACGTCGTCGCGGTAGCGACGACGTACGCCGAGACGAGCACGTGACACCACCGCCACCCTGTCTATCTTAGGGTTACGCGAGTCGAGGCGATCATCATCGCGGTAGTGATGACGGACGCCGAGACGAGCAGGTGACACCACTGCCACCCTGTCTAACTTTGGGTTACGCGAGTCGAGGCGGACGTCGTCGCGGTAGCGACGACGGACGCCGAGACGAGCACGTGACAACACTGCCACCCTGGCTAACTTAGGGTTACGCGAGTCGAGGCGGACGTCATCGCGGTAGCGACGACGGACGCCGAGACGAGCACGTGACACCACTGCCACCCTGTCTAACTTAGGGTTACGTGAGTCGAGGCGGACGTCGTCGCGGTAGCGATGACCGACGCCGAGATGACCACGTGACACCACCGCCACCCTATCTAACTTAGGGTTAAGCGAGTCGAGGCGGACGTCGTCGCGGTAGCGACGACGGACGCCGACACGAGCACGTGACACCACCGCCACCCTGTCTAACTTAGGGTTACGCGAGTTGAGGCGAACGTCGAGACGAGCACGTGACACCACTGCCACCCTGTCTAACTTAGGGTTACGCGAGTCGAGGAAGACGTCTTCGCGGTAGCGACGACGGACGCCGAGACGAGCACGTGGCACCGCCGCCACCCTGTCTATCTTAGGGTTACGCGAGTCGAGGCGATCATCATCGCGGTAGTGATGACGGACGCCGAGACGAGCAGGTGACACCACTGCCACCCTGTCTAACTTTGGGTTACGCGAGTCGAGGCGGACGTCGTCGCGGTAGCGACGACGGACGCCGAGACGAGCACGTGACAACACTGCCACCCTGGCTAACTTAGGGTTACGCGAGTCGAGGCGGACGTCATCGCGGTAGCGACGACGGACGCCGAGACGAGCACGTGACACCACTGCCACCCTGTCTAACTTAGGGTTACGTGAGTCGAGGCGGACGTCGTCGCGGTAGCGATGACCGACGCCGAGATGACCACGTGACACCACCGCCACCCTATCTAACTTAGGGTTAAGCGAGTCGAGGCGGACGTCGTCGCGGTAGCGACGACGGACGCCGACACGAGCACGTGACACCACCGCCACCCTGTCTAACTTAGGGTTACGCGAGTTGAGGCGAACGTCGAGACGAGCACGTGACACCACTGCCACCCTGTCTAACTTAGGGTTACGCGAGTCGAGGAAGACGTCTTCGCGGTAGCGACGACGGACGCCAAGACGAGCACGTGACACCACCGCCACCCTGTCTATCTTAGGGTTACGCGAGTCGAGGCGGTCATCGTCGCGGTAGTGACGACGGACTCCGAGACGAGCAGGTGACACCACTGCCACCCTGTCTAACTTTGGGTTACGCGAGTCGAGGCGGACGTCGTCGCGGTAGCGACGACGGACGCCGAGACGAGCACGTTACAACACTGCCACCCTGTATATCTTTGCGTTACGCGAGTCGAGGCGAACGTCTTTGCGGTAGCGACGACGGACGCCGAGACGAGCACGTGACAACACCGCCACCCTGTCTATCTTAGGGTTACGCGAGTCGAGGCGGACGTCGTCGCGGTAGCGACGACGGACGCCGAGACGAGCACGTGACACCACCGCCACCCTGTCTAACTTAGGGTTAAGCGAGTCGAGGCGGACGTCGTCGCGGTAGCGACGACGGACGCCGAGACGATCACGTGACAACACCGCCACCCTGTCTATCTTAGGGTTACGCGAGTCAAGGCGGACGTCGTCGCGGTAGCGATGACGGACGCCGAGACGAGCACGTGACACCACTGCCACCCTGTCTAACTTAGGGTTACGCGAGTCGAGGCGGACGTCGTCGCGGTAGCGACGACGGACGCCGAGACGAGCACGTGACACCACTGCCACCCTGTCTAACTTAGGGTTACGCGAGTCGAGGCGGACGTCGTCGCGGTAGCGACGACGGACGCCGAGACGAGCACGTGACACCACCGCCACCCTGTCTAACTTAGGGTTATGCGAGTCGAGGCGGACGTCGTCGCGGTAGCGAAGACGGACGCCGAGACGAGCACGTGACACCACCGCCACCCTGTTTATCCTAGGGTTACGCGAGTCGAGGCGGACGTCGTCGCGGTAGCGACGACAGACGCCTAGACGAGCACGTGACACCACTGCCACCCTGGCTATCTTAGGGTTACACGAGTCGAGGCGGACGTCGTCGCGGTAGCGACGACGGACGCCGAGACGAGCACGTGAAACCACGGCCACCCTGTCTATCTTAGGGTTACGCGACTCGAGGCGGTCATCATCGCGGTAGTGACGACGGACGCCGAGACGAGCAGGTGACACCACTGCCACCCTGTCTAACTTTGGGTTACGCGAGTCGAGGCGGACGTCGTCGCGGTAGCGACGACGGACGCCGAGACGAGCACGTGACAACACTGCCACCCTGGCTAACTTAGGGTTACGCGAGTCGAGGTGGACGTCATCGCGGTAGCGACGACGGACGCCGAGACGAGCACGTGACACCACTGCCACCCTGTCTAACTTAGGGTTACGCGAGTCGAGGCGGACGTCGTCGCGGTAGCGATGACAGACGCCGAGATGACCACGTGACACCACCGCCACCCTGTCTAACTTAGGGTTAAGCGAGTCGAGGCGGACGTCGTCGCGGTAGCGACGACGGATGCCGACACGAGCACGTGACACCACCGCCACCCTGTCTATCTTAGGGTTACGAGAGTCAAGGCGGACGTCGTCGCGGTAGCGACGACGGACGCCGAGACGAGCACGTGACACCACTGCCACCCTGTCTAACTTAGGGTTACGCGAGTCAAGGCGGACGTCGTCGCGGTAGCGACGATGGACGCCGAGACGAGCACGTGACACCACTGCCACCCTGTCTAACTTAGGGTTACGCGAGTCGAGGCGGACGTCGTCGCGGTAGCGACGACGGACGCCGAGACGAGCACGTGACACCACCGCCACCCTGTTTATCCTAGGGTTACGCGAGTCGAGGCGGACGTCGTCGCGGTAGCGACGACAGACGCCTAGACGAGCACGTGACACCACTGCCACCCTGGCTATCTTAGGGTTACGCGAGTCGAGGCGGACGTCGTCGCGGTAGCGACGACGTACGCCGAGACGAGCACGTGACACCACCGCCACCCTGTCTATCTTAGGGTTACGCGAGTCGAGGCGATCATCATCGCGGTAGTGATGACGGACGCCGAGACGAGCAGGTGACACCACTGCCACCCTGTCTAACTTTGGGTTACGCGAGTCGAGGCGGACGTCGTCGCGGTAGCGACGACGGACGCCGAGACGAGCACGTGACAACACTGCCACCCTGGCTAACTTAGGGTTACGCGAGTCGAGGCGGACGTCATCGCGGTAGCGACGACGGACGCCGAGACGAGCACGTGACACCACTGCCACCCTGTCTAACTTAGGGTTACGTGAGTCGAGGCGGACGTCGTCGCGGTAGCGATGACCGACGCCGAGATGACCACGTGACACCACCGCCACCCTATCTAACTTAGGGTTAAGCGAGTCGAGGCGGACGTCGTCGCGGTAGCGACGACGGACGCCGACACGAGCACGTGACACCACCGCCACCCTGTCTAACTTAGGGTTACGCGAGTTGAGGCGAACGTCGAGACGAGCACGTGACACCACTGCCACCCTGTCTAACTTAGGGTTACGCGAGTCGAGGAAGACGTCTTCGCGGTAGCGACGACGGACGCCGAGACGAGCACGTGGCACCGCTGCCACCCTGTCTTAGGGTCACGCGAGTCGAGGTGGACGTCGTCGTGGTAGCGACGACGGACGCCGAGATGAGCACGTGACACCACCACCACCCTGTCTATCTTAGGGTTACGCGAGTCGAGGCGGACGTCATCGCGGTAGCGACGACGGAAGCCGAGACGAGCACGTGACAACACCGCCACCCTGTCTATCTTAGGGTTACGCGAGTCGAGGCGGACATCGTTGCGGTAGTGACGACGGACGCCGAGACGAGCACGTGACACCACTGCCACCCTGTCTAACTTAGGGTTACGCGAGTCGAGGCGGACGTCTTTGCGGTAGCGACGACGGACGCTGAGATGAGCACGTGACACCACCGCCACCCTATCTATCTTAGCGTTACGCGAGTCGAGGCGGACATCGTTGCGGTAGCGACGACAGACGCCTAGACGAGCACGTGACACCACTGCCACCCTGGCTATCTTAGGGTTACGCGAGTCGAGGCAGACGTCGTCGCGGTAGCGACGACGGACGCCGAGACGAGCACGTGACACCACCGCCACCCTGTCTATCTTAGGGTTACGCGAGTCGAGGCGGTCATCGTCGCGGTAGTGACGACGGACTCCGAGACGAGCAGGTGACACCACTGCCACCCTGTCTAACTTTGGGTTACGCGAGTCGAGGCGGACGTCGTCGCGGTAGCGACGACGGACGCCGAGACGAGCACGTTACAACACTGCCACCCTGGCTAACTTAGGGTTACGCCAGTCGAGGCGGATGTCGTCGCGGTAGCGACGACGGACGCCGAGACGAGCACGTGACACCACCGCCACCCTGTCTAACTTAGGGTTAATCGAGTCGAGGCGGACGTCGTCGCGGTAGCGACGACGGACGCCGAGACGAGCATGTGACAACACCGCCACCCTGTCTATCTTAGGGTTACGCGAGTCAAGGCGGACGTCGTCGTGGTAGCGACGACGGACGCCGAGACGAGCACGTGACACCACTGCCACCCTGTCTAACTTAGGGTTACGCGAGTCGAGGCGGACGTCGTCGCGGTAGCGATGATGGACGCCGAGACGAGCACGTGACACCACTGCCACCCTGTCTAACTTAGGGTTACGCGAGTCGAGGCGGACGTCGTCGCGGTAGCGACGACGGACGCCGAGACGAGCACGTGACACCACCGCCACCCTGTCTAACTTAGGGTTATGCGAGTCGAGGCGGACGTCGTCGCGGTAGCGACGACGGACGCCGAGACGAGCACGTGACACCACCGCCACCCTGTTTATCCTAGGGTTACGCGAGTCGAGGCGGACGTCGTCGCGGTAGCGACGACAGACGCCTAGACGAGCACGTGACACCACTGCCACCCTGGCTATCTTAGGGTTACGCGAGTCGAGGCGGACGTCGTCGCGGTAGCGACGACGGACGCCGAGACGAGCACGTGACAGCACCGCCACCCTGTCTATCTTAGGGTTACGCGAGTCGAGGCGGTCATCGTCGCGGTAGTGACGACGGACGCCGAGACGAGCACGTGACACCACCGCCACCCTGTCTAAATTAGGGTTACGCGAGTCGAGGCTGACATCGTCGCGGTAGCGATGACGGACGCCGAGACGAGCACGTGACTTCACCGCCAGCCTATTTAACTTAGGGTTAACGAGTCGAGGCGCACGTCGTCGCGGTAGCGACGACGGACTCCGAGACGAGCACGTGACACCACCGCCACCCTGTCTAACTTAGGGTTACACGAGTCGAGGCGGACGTCGAGACGAGCACGTGACACCACTGCCACCCTGTCTAACTTAGGGTTACGCGAGTCGAGGCGGACGTCTTTGCGGTAGCGACGACGGACGCCGAGATGAGCACGTGACACCACCGCCACCCTATCTATCTTAGCGTTACGCGAGTCGAGGCGAACGTCATCGCGGTAGCGACGACGGACGCCGAGACGAGCACGTGACACCACCGCCACCCTGTATATCTTTGCGTTACGCGAGTCGAGGCGAACGTCTTTGCGGTAGCGACGACGGACGCCGAGACGAGCACGTGACAACACCGCCACCCTGTCTATCTTAGGGTTACGCGAGTCGAGGCGGACGTTGTCGTGGTAGCGACGACGGACGCCGAGACGAGCACGTGACACCACCGCCACCCTGTCTAACTTAGGGTTAAGCGAGTCGAGGCGGACGTCGTCGCGGTAGCGACGACGGACGCCGAGACGAGCACGTTACAACACCGCCACCCTGTCTATCTTAGGGTTACGCGAGTCAAGGCGGACGTCGTCGCGGTAGCGATGACGGACGCCGAGACGAGCACGTGACACCACTGCCACCCTGTCTAACTTAGGGTTACGCGAGTCGAGGCGGACGTCGTCGCGGTAGCGACGACGGACGCCGAGACGAGCACGTGACACCACTGCCACCCTGTCTAACTTAGGGTTACGCGAGTCGAGGCGGACGTCGTCGCGGTAGCGACGACGGACGCCGAGACGAGCACGTGACACCACCGCCACCCTGTCTAACTTAGGGTTATGCGAGTCGAGGCGGACGTCGTCGCGGTAGCGACGACGGACGCCGAGACGAGCACGTGACACCACCGCCACCCTGTTTATCCTAGGGTTACGCGAGTCGAGGCGGACGTCGTCGCGGTAGCGACGACAGACGCCTAGACGAGCACGTGACACCACTGCCACCCTGGCTATCTTAGGGTTACGCGAGTCGAGGCGGACGTCGTCGCGGTAGCGACGACGGACGCCGAGACGAGCACGTGACACCACCGCCACCCTGTCTATCTTAGGGTTACGCGAGTCGAGGCGGTCATCATCGCGGTAGTGATGACGGACGCCGAGACGAGCAGGTGACACCACTGCCACCCTGTCTAACTTTGGGTTACGCGAGTCGAGGCGGACGTCGTCGCGGTAGCGACGACAGACGCAGAGACGAGCACGTGACAACACTGCCACCCTGGCTAACTTAGGGTTACGCGAGTCGAGGCGGACGTCATCGCGGTAGCGACGACGGACGCCGAGACGAGCACGTGACACCACTGCCACCCTGTCTAACTTAGGGTTACGCGAGTCGAGGCGGACGTCGTCGCGGTAGCGATGACAGACGCCGAGATGACCACGTGACACCACCGCCACCCTGTCTAACTTAGGGTTAAGCGAGTCGAGGCTGACATCGTCGCGGTAGCGACGACGGACGCCGAGACGAGCACGTGACTTCACCGCCAGCCTATTTAACTTAGGGTTAACGAGTCGAGGCGGACGTCGTCGCGGTAGCGACGACGGACTCCGAGACGAGCACGTGACACCACCGCCACCCTGTCTAACTTAGGGTTACACGAGTCGAGGCGGACGTCGAGACGAGCACGTGACACCACTGCCACCCTGTCTAACTTAGGGTTACGCGAGTAGAGGCGGACGTCTTTGCGGTAGCGACGACGGACGCCGAGATGAGCACGTGACACCACCGCCACCCTATCTATCTTAGCGTTACGCGAGTCGAGGCGAACGTCGTCGCGGTAGTGACGACGGACGCCGAGACGAGCACGTGACACCACCGCCACCCTGTATATCTTTGCGTTACGCGAGTCGAGGCGAACGTCTTTGCGGTAGCGACGACGGACGCCGAGACGAGCACGTGACAACACCGCCACCCTGTCTATCTTAGGGTTACGCGAGACGAGGCGGACGTCGTCGCGGTAGCGACGACGGACGCCGAGACGAGCACGTGACACCACCGCCACCCTGTCTAACTTAGGGTTAAGCGAGTCGAGGCGGACGTTGTCGCGGTAGCGACGACGGACGCCGAGACGATCACGTGACAACACCGCCACCCTGTCTATCTTAGGGTTACGCGAGTCAAGGCGGACATCGTCGCGGTAGCGATGACGGACGCCGAGACGAGCACGTGACACCACTGCCACCCTGTCTAACTTAGGGTTACGCGAGTCGAGGCGGACGTCGTCGCGGTAGCGACGACGGACGCCGAGACGAGCACGTGACACCACTGCCACCCTGTCTAACTTAGGGTTACGCGAGTCGAGGCGGACGTCGTCGCGGTAGCGACGACGGACGCCGAGACGAGCACGTGACACCACCGCCACCCTGTCTAACTTAGGGTTATGCGAGTCGAGGCGGACGTCGTCGCGGTAGCGAAGACGGACTCCGAGACGAGCACGTGACACCACCGCCACCCTGTTTATCCTAGGGTTACGCGAGTCGAGGCGGACGTCGTCGCGGTAGCGACGACAGACGCCTAGACGAGCACGTGACACCACTGCCACCCTGGCTATCTTAGGGTTACACGAGTCGAGGCGGACGTCGTCGCGGTAGCGACGACGGACGCCGAGACGAGCACGTGAAACCACCGCCACCCTGTCTATCTTAGGGTTACGCGACTCGAGGCGGTCATCATCGCGGTAGTGACGACGGACGCCGAGACGAGCAGGTGACACCACTGCCACCCTGTCTAACTTTGGGTTACGCGAGTCGAGGCGGACGTCGTCGCGGTAGCGATGACGGACGCCGAGACGAGCACGTGACAACACTGCCACCCTGGCTAACTTAGGGTTACGCGAGTCGAGGTGGACGTCATCGCGGTAGCGACGACGGACGCCGAGACGAGCACGTGACACCACTGCCACCCTGTCTAACTTAGGGTTACGCGAGTCTAGGCGGACGTCGTCGCGGTAGCGATGACAGACGCCGAGATGACCACGTGACACCACCGCCACCCTGTCTAACTTAGGGTTAAGCGAGTCGAGGCGGACGTCGTCGCGGTAGCGACGACGGATGCCGACACGAGCACGTGACACCACCGCCACCCTGTCTATCTTAGGGTTACGAGAGTCAAGGCGGACGTCGTCGCGGTAGCGACGACGGACGCCGAGACGAGCACGTGACACCACTGCCACCCTGTCTAACTTAGGGTTACGCGAGTCAAGGCGGACGTCGTCGCGGTAGCGACGATGGACGCCGAGACGAGCACGTGACACCACTGCCACCCTGTCTAACTTAGGGTTACGCGAGTCGAGGCGGACGTCGTCGCGGTAGCGACGACGGACGCCGAGACGAGCACGTGACACCACCGCCACCCTGTTTATCCTAGGGTTACGCGAGTCGAGGCGGACGTCGTCGCGGTAGCGACGACAGACGCCTAGACGAGCACGTGACACCACTGCCACCCTGGCTATCTTAGGGTTACGCGAGTCGAGGCGGACGTCGTCGCGGTAGCGACGACGTACGCCGAGACGAGCACGTGACACCACCGCCACCCTGTCTATCTTAGGGTTACGCGAGTCGAGGCGATCATCATCGCGGTAGTGACGACGGACGCCGAGACGAGCAGGTGACACCACTGCCACCCTGTCTAACTTTGGGTTACGCGAGTCGAGGCGGACGTCGTCGCGGTAGCGACGACGGACGCCGAGACGAGCACGTGACAACACTGCCACCCTGGCTAACTTAGGGTTACGCGAGTCGAGGCGGACGTCATCGCGGTAGCGACGACGGACGCCGAGACGAGCACGTGACACCACTGCCACCCTGTCTAACTTAGGGTTACGTGAGTCGAGGCGGACGTCGTCGCGGTAGCGATGACCGACGCCGAGATGACCACGTGACACCACTGCCACCCTATCTAACTTAGGGTTAAGCGAGTCGAGGCGGACGTCGTCGCGGTAGCGACGACGGACGCCGACACGAGCACGTGACACCACCGCCACCCTGTCTAACTTAGGGTTACGCGAGTTGAGGCGAACGTCGAGACGAGCACGTGACACCACTGCCACCCTGTCTAACTTAGGGTTACGCGAGTCGAGGAAGACGTCTTCGCGGTAGCGACGACGGACGCCGAGACGAGCACGTGGCACCGCTGCCACCCTGTCTTAGGGTCACGCGAGTCGAGGTGGACGTCGTCGTGGTAGCGACGACGGACGCCGAGATGAGCACGTGACACCACCACCACCCTGTCTATCTTAGGGTTACGCGAGTCGAGGCGGACGTCATCGCGGTAGCGACGACGGACGCCGAGACGAGCACGTGACAACACCGCCACCCTGTCTATCTTAGGGTTACGCGAGTCGAGGCGGACATCGTTGCGGTAGTGACGACGGACGCCGAGACGAGCACGTGACACCACTGCCACCCTGTCTAACTTAGGGTTACGCGAGTCGAGGCGGACGTCTTTGCGGTAGCGACGACGGACGCTGAGATGAGCACGTGACACCACCGCCACCCTATCTATCTTAGCGTTACGCGAGTCGAGGCGAACGTCGTCGCGGTAGCGACGACGGACGCCGAGACGAGCACGTGACACCACCGCCACCCTATCTATCTTAGCGTTACGCGAGTCGAGGCGAACGTCGTCGCGGTAGCGACGACGGACGCCGAGACGAGCACGTGACACCACCGCCACCCTGTCTATCTTTGCGTTACGCGAGTCGAGGCGGACGTCTTTGCGGTAGCGACTACGGACGCCGAGACGAGCACGTGACAACACCGCCACCCTGTCTATCTTAGGGTTACGCGAGTCGAGGCGGGCGTCGTCGCGGTAGCGACGACGGACGCCGAGACGAGCACGTGACACCACCGCCACCCTGTCTAACTTAGGGTTAAGCGAGTCAAGGCGGACGTCGTCGCGGTAGCGACGACGGACGCCGAGACGAGCACGTGACACCACCGCCACCCTGTCTATCTTAGGGTTACGCGAGTCGAGGCGGACGTCGTCGCGGTAGCGACGACGGACGCCGAGACGAGCACGTGACACCACCGCCAACCTGTCTAACTTAGGGTTAGGCGAGTCGAGGCGGACGTCGTCGCGGTAGCGACGACGGACGCCGAGACGAGCACGTGACACCACCGCCACCCTGTTTATCCTAGGGTTACGCGAGTCGAGGCGGACGTCGTCGCGGTAGCGACAACAGACGCCTAGACGAGCACGTGACACCACTGCCACCCTGGCTATCTTAGGGTTACGCGAGTCGAGGCGGACGTCGTCGCGGTAGCGACGACG
This sequence comes from Elymus sibiricus, assembly GCA_039707655.1. NCBI lineage: Eukaryota > Viridiplantae > Streptophyta > Magnoliopsida > Poales > Poaceae > Elymus > Elymus sibiricus. The sequence goes on along the minus strand of CM077676.1, from coordinate 189,665,963 downwards.
GACGCCGAGACGAGCACGTGACAGCACCGCCACCCTGTCTATCTTAGGGTTACGCGAGTCGAGGCGGTCCTCGTCGCGGTAGTGACGACGGACGCCGAGACGAGCACGTGACACCACCGCCACCGTGTCTAAATTAGGGTTACGCGAGTCGAGGTTGACATCGTCGCAGTAGCGATGACGGACGCCGAGACGAGCACGTGACTTCACCGCCAGCCTATTTAACTTAGGGTTAACGAGTCGAGGCGGACGTCGTCGCGGTAGCGACGACGGACTCCGAGACGAGCATGTGACAACACCGCCACCCTGTCTAACTTAGGGTTACACGAGTCGAGGCGGACGTCGAGACGAGCACGTGACACCACTGCCACCCTGTCTAACTTAGGGTTACGCGAGTCGAGGCAGACGTCTTTGCGGTAGCGACGACGGACGCCGAGACGAGCACGTGACAACACCGCCACCCTGTCTAACTTAGGGTTAAGCGAGTCGAGGCGGACGTCGTCGCGGTAGCGACGACGGACGCCGAGACGAGCACGTGACAACACCGCCACCCTGTCTATCTTAGGGTTACGCGAGTCAAGGCGGACGTCGTCACGGTAGCGACGACGGACGACGAGACGAGCACGTGACACCACTGCCACCCTGTCTAACTTAGGGTTACGCGAGTCGAGGCGGACGTCGTCGCGGTAGCGACGATGGACGCCGAGACGAGCACGTGACACCACTGCCACCCTGTCTAACTTAGGGTTACGCGAGTCGAGGCGGACGTCGTCGCGGTAGCGACGACGGACGCCGAGACGAGCACGTGACACCATCGCCACCCTGTTTATCCTAGGGTTACGTGAGTCGAGGCGGACGTCGTCGCGGTAGCGACGACAGACGCCTAGACGATCACATGACACCACTGCCACCCTGGCTATCTTAGGGTTACGCGAGTCGAGGCGGACGTCGTCGCGGTAGCGACGACGGACGCCAAGACGAGCACGTGACACCACCGCCACCCTGTCTATCTTAGGGTTACGCGAGTCGAGGCGGTCATCATCGCGGTAGTGACGACGGACGCCGAGACGAGCAGGTGACACCACTGCCACCCTGTCTAACTTTGGGTTACGCGAGTCGAGGCGGACGTCGTCGCGGTAGCGACGATGGACGCCGAGACGAGCACGTGACAACACTGCCACCCTGGCTAACATAGGGTTACGCGAGTCGAGGCGGACGTCATCGCGGTAGCGACGACGGACGCCGAGACGAGCACGTGACACCACTGCCACCCTGTCTAAGTTAGGGTTACGTGAGTCGAGGCCGACGTCGTCGCGGTAGCGATGACAGACGCCGAGATGACCACGTGACACCACCGCCACCCTGTCTAACTTAGGGTTAAGCGAGTCGAGGCGGACGTCGTCGCGGTAGCGACGACGGACGCCGAGACGAGCACGTGACACCACCGCCAACCTGTCTAACTTAGGGTTATGCGAGTCGAGGCGGACGTCGTCGCGGTAGCGACGACGGACGCCGAGACGAGCACGTGACACCACCGCCACCCTGTTTATCCTAGGGTTACGCGAGTCGAGGCGGACGTCGTCGCGGTAGCGACGACAGACGCCTAGACGAGCACGTGACACCACTGCCACCCTGGCTATCTTAGGGTTACGCGAGTCGAGGCGGACGTCGTCGCGGTAGCGACGACGGACGCCGAGACGAGCACGTGACAGCACCGCCACCCTGTCTATCTTAGGGTTACGCGAGTCGAGGCGGTCATCGTCGCGGTAGTGACGACGGACGCCGAGACGAGCACGTGACACCACCGCCACCCTGTCTAAATTAGGGTTACGCGAGTCGAGGTTGACATCGTCGCGGTAGCGATGACGGACGCCGAGACGAGCACGTGACTTCACCGCCAGCCTATTTAACTTAGGGTTAACGAGTCGAGGCGGACGTCGTCGCGGTAGCGACGACGGACTTCGAGACGAGCACGTGACACCACCGCCACCCTGTCTAACTTAGGGTTACACGAGTCGAGGCGGACGTCGAGACGAGCACGTGACACCACTGCCACCCTGTCTAACTTAGGGTTACGCGAGTCGAGGCGGACGTCGTCGCGGTAGCGACGACGGACGCCGAGACGAGCACGTGACAACACCGCCACCCTGTCTATCTTAGGGTTACGCGAGTCAAGGCGGACGTCGTCGCGGTAGCGACGACGGACGCCGAGACGAGCACGTGACACCACTGCCACCCTGTCTAACTTAGGGTTACGCGAGTCGAGGCGGACGTCGTCGCGGTAGCGACGATGGACGCCGAGACGAGCACGTGACACCACTGCCACCCTGTCTAACTTAGGGTTACGCGAGTCGAGGCGGACGTCGTCGCGGTAGCGACGACGGACGCCGAGACGAGCACGTGACACCACCGCCACCCTGTTTATCCTAGGGTTACGCGAGTCGAGGCGGACGTCGTCGCGGTAGCGACGACAGACGCCTAGACGATCACGTGACACCACTGCCACCCTGGCTATCTTAGGGTTACGCGAGTCGAGGCGGACGTCGTCGCGGTAGCGACGACGGACGCCAAGACGAGCACGTGACACCACCGCCACCCTGTCTATCTTAGGGTTACGCGAGTCGAGGCGGTCATCATCGCGGTAGTGACGACGGACGCCGAGACGAGCAGGTGACACCACTGCCACCCTGTCTAACTTTGGGTTACGCGAGTCGAGGCGGACGTCGTCGCGGTAGCGACGACGGACGCCGAGACGAGCACGTGACAACACTGCCACCCTGGCTAACTTAGGGTTACGCGAGTCGAGGCGGACGTCATCGCGGTAGCGACGACGGACGCCGAGACGAGCACGTGGCACCACTGCCACCCTGTCTAACTTAGGGTTACGTGAGTCGAGGCGGACGTCGTCGCGGTAGCGATGACAGACGCCGAGATGACCACGTGACACCACCGCCACCCTGTCTAACTTAGGGTTAAGCGAGTCGAGGCGGACGTCGTCGCGGTAGCGACGACGGACGCCGACACGAGCACGTGACACCACCGCCACCCTGTCTAACTTAGGGTTACGCGAGTTGAGGCGGACGTCGAGACGAGCACGTGACACCACTGCCACCCTGTCTAACTTAGGGTTACGCGAGTCGAGGAAGACGTCTTCGCAGTAGCGACGACGGACGCCGAGACGAGCACGTGGCACTGCTGCCACCCTGTCTTAGGGTCACGCGAGTCGAGGTGGACGTCGTCGTGGTAGCGACGACGGACGCCGAGATGAGCATGTGACACCACCACCACCCTGTCTATCTTAGGGTTACGCGAGTCGAGGCGGACGTCATCGCGGTAGCGACGACGGACGCCGAGACGAGCACGTGACAACACCGCCACCCTGTCTATCTTAGTGTTACGCGAGTCGAGGCGGACGTCGTTGCGGTAGTGACGACGGACGCCGAGACGAGCACGTGACACCACTGCCACCCTGTCTAACTTAGGGTTACGCGAGTCGAGGCGGACGTCTTTGCGGTAGCGACGACGGACGCCGAGAGGAGCACGTGACACCACCGCCACCCTATCTATCTTAGCGTTACGCGAGTCGAGGCGAACGTCGTCGCGGTAGCGACGACGGACGCCGAGACGAGCACGTGACACCACCGCCACCCTGTCTATCTTTGCGTTACGCGAGTCGAGGCGGACGTCTTTGCGGTAGTGACGACGGACGCCGAGACGAGCACGTGACAACACCGCCACCCTGTCTATCTTAGGGTTACGCGAGTCGAGGCGGGCGTCGTCGCGGTAGCGACGACGGACGCCGAGACGAGCACGTGACACCACCGCCACCCTGTCTAACTTAGGGTTAAGCGAGTCGAGGCGGACGTCGTCGCGGTAGCGACGACGGACGCCGAGACGAGCACGTGACAACACCGCCACCCTGTCTATCTTAGGGTTACGCGAGTCAAGGCGGACGTCGTCGCGGTAGCGACGACGGACGCCGAGACGAGCACGTGACACCACTGCCACCCTGTCTAACTTAGGGTTACGCGAGTCGAGGCGGACGTCGTCGCGGTAGCGATGATGGACGCCGAGACGAGCACGTGACACCACTGCCACCCTGTCTAACTTAGGGTTACGTGAGTCGAGGCGGACGTCGTCGCGGTAGCGACGACGGACGCCGAGACGAGCACGTGACACCACCGCCAACCTGTCTAACTTAGGGTTATGCGAGTCGAGGCGGACGTCGTCGCGGTAGCGACGACGGACGCCGAGACGAGCACGTGACACCACCGCCACCCTGTTTATCCTAGGGTTACGCGAGTCGAGGCAGACGTCGTCGCGGTAGCGACGACAGATGCCTAGACGAGCACGTGACACCACTGCCACCCTGGCTATCTTAGGGTTACGCGAGTCGAGGCGGACGTCGTCGCGGTAGCGACGACGGACGCCGAGACGAGCACGTGACAGCACCGCCACCCTGTCTATCTTAGGGTTACGCGAGTCGAGGCGGTCATCGTCGCGGTAGTGACGACGGACGCCGAGACGAGCACGTGACACCACCGCCACCCTGTCTAAATTAGGGTTACGCGAGTCGAGGTTGACATCGTCGCGGTAGCGATGACGGACGCCGAGACGAGCACGTGACTTCACCGCTAGCCTATTTAACTTAGGGTTAACGAGTCGAGGCGGACGTCGTCGCTGTAGCGACGACGGACTCCGAGACGAGCACGTGACACCACCGCCACCCTGTCTAACTTAGGGTTACACGAGTCGAGGCGGACGTCGAGACGAGCACGTGACACCACTGCCACCCTGTCTAACTTAGGGTTACGCGAGTCGAGGCGGACGTCTTTGCGGTAGCGACGACGGACGCCGATATGAGCACGTGACACCACCGCCACCCTATCTATCTTAGCGTTACGCGAGTCGAGGCGAACGTCGTCGCGGTAGCGACGACGGACGCCGAGACGAGCACGTGACACCACCGCCACCCTGTATATCTTTGCGTTACGCGAGTCGAGGCGGACGTCTTTGCGGTAGCGACGACGGACGCCGAGACGAGCACGTGACAACACCGCCACCCTGTCTATCTTAGGGTTAAGCGAGTCGAGGCGGACGTCGTCGCGGTAGCGACGACGGACGCCGAGACGAGCACATGACAACACCGCCACCCTGTCTATCTTAGGGTTACGCGAGTCAAGGCGGACGTCGTCGTGGTAGCGACGACGGACGCCGAGACGAGCACGTGACACCACTGCCACCCTGTCTAACTTAGGGTTACGCGAGTCGAGGCGGACGTCGTCGCGGTAGCGACGACGGACGCCGAGACGAGCACGTGACACCACTGCCACCCTGTCTAACTTAGGGTTACGCGAGTCGAGGCGGACTTCGTCGCGGTAGCGACGACGGACGCCGAGACGAGCACGTGACACCACCGCCACCCTGTCTAACTTAGGGTTATGCGAGTCGAGGCGGACGTCGTCGCGGTAGCGACGACGGACGCCGAGACGAGCACGTGACACCACCGCCACCCTGTTTATCCTAGGGTTACGCGAGTCGAGGCGGACGTCGTCGCGGTAGCGATGACAGACGCCTAGACGAGCACGTGACACCACTGCCACCCTGGCTATCTTAGGGTTACGCGAGTCGAGGCGGACGTCGTCGTGGTAGCGACGACGGACGCCGAGACGAGCACGTGACACCACCGCCACCCTGTCTATCTTAGGATTACGCGAGTCGAGGCGGTCATCGTCGCGGTAGTGACGACGGACGCCGAGACGAGCAGGTGACACCACTGCCACCTTGTCTAACTTTGGGTTACGCGAGTCGAGGCGGACGTCGTCGCGGTAGCGACGACGGACGCCGAGACGAGCACGTGACAACAATGCCACCCTGGCTAACTTAGGGTTACGCGAGTCGAGGCGGACGTCATCGCGGTAGCGACGACGGACGCCGAGACGAGCACGTGACACCACTGCCACCCTGTCTAACTTAGGGTTACGCGAGTCGAGGCGGACGTCGTCGCGGTAGCGATGACAGACGCCGAGATGACCACGTGACACCACCGCCACCCTGTCTAACTTAGGGTTAAGCGAGTCGAGGCGGACGTCGTCGCGGTAGCGACGACGGACGCCGACACGAGCACGTGACACCACCGCCACCCTGTCTAAGTTAGGGTTACGCGAGTTGAGGCGGACATCGAGACGAGCACGTGACACCACTGCCACCCTGTCTAACTTAGGGTTACGCGAGTCGAGGAAGACGTCTTCGCGGTAGCGACGACGGACGCCGAGACGAGCACGTGGCACCGCTGCCACCCTGTCTTAGGGTCACGCGAGTCGAGGTGGACGTCGTCGTGGTAGCGACGACGGACGCCGAGATGAGCACGTGACACCACCACCACCCTGTCTATCTTAGGGTTGCGCGAGTCGAGGTGGACGTCATCGCGGTAGCGACGACGGACGCCGAGACGAGCACGTGACAACACCGCCACCCTGTCTATCTTAGGGTTACGCGAGTCGAGGCGGACATCGTTGCGGTAGTGACGACGGACGCCGAGACGAGCACGTGACACCACTGCCACCCTGTCTAACTTAGGGTTACGCGAGTCGAGGCGGACGTCTTTGCGGTAGCGACGACGGACGCCGAGATGAGCACGTGACACCACCGCCACCCTATCTATCTTAGCGTTACGCGAGTCGAGGTGAACGTCGTCGCGGTAGCGACGACGGACGCCGAGACGAGCACGTGACACCACCGCCACCCTGTCTATATTTGCGTTACGCGAGTCGAGGCGGACGTCTTTGCGGTAGCGACGACGGACGCCGAGACGAGCACGTGACAACACCGCCACCCTGTCTATCTTAGGGTTACGCGAGTCGAGGCGGGCGTCGTCCCGGTAGCGACGACGGACGCCGAGACGAGCACGTGACACCACCGCCACCCTGTCTAACTTAGGGTTAAGCGAGTCGAGGCGGACGTCACCGCGGTAGCGACGACGGACGCCGAGATGAGCACGTGACAACACTGCCACCCTGTCTATCTTAGGGTTACGCGAGTCAAGGCGGACGTCGTCGCGGTAGCAACGACGGACGCCGAGACGAGCACGTGACACCACTGCCACCCTGTCTAACTTAGGGTTACGCGAGTCGAGGCGGACGTCGTCGCGGTAGCGATGATGGACGCCGAGACGAGCACGTGACCCCACTGCCACCCTGTCTAACTTAGGGTTACGCGAGTCGAGGCGGACGTCGTCGCGGTAGCGACGACGGACGCCGAGACGAGCACGTGACACCACCGCCACCCTGTCTAACTTAGGGTTATGTGAGTCGAGGCGGACGTCGTCGCGGTAGCGACGACGGACGCCGAGACGAGCACGTGACACCACCGCCACCCTGTTTATCCTAGGGTTACGCGAGTCGAGGCGGACGTCGTCGCGGTAGCGACGACAGACGCCTAGACGAGCACGTGACACCACTGCCACCCTGGCTATCTTAGGGTTACGCGAGTCGAGGCGGACGTCGTCGCGGTAGCGACGACGGACGCCGAGACGAGCACGTGACAGCACCGCCACCCTGTCTATCTTAGGGTTACGCGAGTCGAGGCGGTCATCGTCGCGGTAGTGACGACGGACGCCGAGACGAGCACGTGACACCACCGCCACCCTGTCTAAATTAGGGTTACGCGAGTCGAGGTTGACATCGTCGCGGTAGCGATGACGGACGCCGAGACGAGCACGTGACTTCACCGCCAGCCTATTTAACTTAGGGTTAACGAGTCGAGGCGGACGTCGTCGCGGTAGCGACGACGGACTCCGAGACGAGCACGTGACACCACCGCCACCCTGTCTAACTTAGGGTTACACGAGTCGAGGCGGACGTCGAGACGAGCACGTGACACCACTGCCACCCTGTCTAACTTAGGGTTACGCGAGTCGAGGCGGACGTCTTTGCGGTAGCGACGACGGACGCCGAGATGAGCACGTGACCCCACCGCCACCCTATCTATCTTAGCGTTACGCGAGTCGAGGCGAACGTCGTCGCGGTAGCGACGACGGACGCCGAGACGAGCACGTGACACCACCGCCACCCTGTATATCTTTGCGTTACGCGAGTCGAGGCGGACGTCTTTGCGGTAGCGACGACGGACGCCGAGACGAGCACGTGACAACACCGCCACCCTGTCTATCTTAGGGTTACGCGAGTCGAGGCGGACGTCGTCGCGGTAGCGACGACTAACGCCGAGACGAGCACGTGACACCACCGCCACCCTGTCTAACTTAGGGTTAAGCGAGTCGAGGCGGACGTCGTCGCGGTAGCGACGATGGACGCCGAGACGAGCACGTGACAACACCGCCACCCTGTCTATCTTAGGGTTATGCGAGTCAAGGCGGACGTCGTCGTGGTAGCGACGACGGACGCTGAGACGAGCACGTGACACCACTGCCACCCTGTCTAACTTAGGGTTACGCGAGTCGAGGCGGACGTCGTCGCGGTAGCGACGACGGACGCCGAGACGAGCACGTGACACCACTGCCACCCTGTCTAACTTAGTGTTACGCGAGTCGAGCCGGACGTCGTCGCGGTAGCGACGACGGACGCCGAGACGAGCACGTGACACCACCGCCACCCTGTCAAACTTAGGGTTATGCGAGTCGAGGCGGACGTCGTCGCGGTAGCGACGACGGACGCCGAGACGAGCACGTGACACCACCGCCACCCTGTTTATCCTAGGGTTACCCGAGTCGAGGCGGATGTCGTCGCGGTAGCGACGACAGACGCCTAGACGAGCACGTGACACCACTGCCACCCTGGCTATCTTAGGGTTACGCGAGTCGAGGCGGACGTCGTCGCGGTAGCGACGACGGACGCCGAGACGAGCACGTGACACCACCGCCACCCTGTCTATCTTAGGGTTACGCGAGTCGAGGCGGTCATCGTCGCGGTAGTGACGACGGACGCCGAGACGAGCAGGTGACACCACTGCCACCCTGTCTAACTTTGGGTTACGTGAGTCGAGGCGGACGTCGTCGCAGTAGCGACGACGGACGCCGAGACGAGCACGTGACAACACTGCCACCCTGGCTAACTTAGGGTTACGCGAGTCGAGGCGGACGTCATCGCGGTAGCGACGACGGACGCCGAGACGAGCACGTGACACCACTGCCACCCTGTCTAACTTAGGGTTACGCGAGTCGAGGCGAACGTCGTCGCGGTAGCGATGACAGACGCCGAGACGACCACGTGACACCACCGCCACCCTGTCTAACTTAGGGTTAAGCGAGTCGAGGCGGTCATCGTCGCGGTAGTGACGACGGACGCCGAGACGAGCAGGTGACACCACTGCCACCCTGTCTAACTTTGGGTTACGCGAGTCGAGGCGGACGTCGTCGCGGTAGCGACGACGGACGCCGAGACGAGCACGTGACACCACCGCCACCCTGTTTATCCTAGGGTTACGCGAGTCGAGGCGGACGTCGTCGCGGTAGCGACGACAGACGCCTAGACGAGCACGTGACACCACTGCCACCCTGGCTATCTTAGGGTTACGCGAGTCGAGGCGGACGTCGTCGCGGTAGCGACGACGGACGCCGAGACGAGCACGTGACAGCACCGCCACCCTGTCTATCTTAGGGTTACGCGAGTCGAGGCGGTCATCGTCGCGGTAGTGACGACGGACGCCGAGACGAGCACGTGACACCACCGCCACCCTGTCTAAATTAGGGTTACGTGAGTCGAGGTTGACATCGTCGCGGTAGCGATGACGGACGCCGAGACGAGCACGTGACTTCACCGCCAGCCTATTTAACTTAGGGTTAACGAGTCGAGGCGGACGTCGTCGCGGTAGCGACGACGGACTCCGAGACGAGCACGTGACACCACCGCCACCCTGTCTAACTTAGGGTTACGCGTGTCGAGGCGGACGTCGAGACGAGCACGTGACACCACTGCCACCCTGTCTAACTTAGGGTTACGCGAGTCGAGGCGGACGTCTTTGCGGTAGCGACGACGGACGCCGAGATGAGCACGTGACCCCACCGCCACCCTATCTATCTTAGCGTTACGCGAGTCGAGGCGAACGTCGTCGCGGTAGCGACGACGGACGCCGAGACGAGCACGTGACACCACCGCCACCCTGTATATCTTTGCGTTACGCGAGTCGAGGCGGACGTCTTTGCGGTAGCGACGACGGACGCCGAGACGAGCACGTGACAACACCGCCACCCTGTCTATCTTAGGGTTACGCGAGTCGAGGCGGACGTCGTCGCGGTAGCGACGACTAACGCCGAGACGAGCACGTGACACCACCGCCACCCTGTCTAACTTAGGGTTAAGCGAGTCAAGGCGGACGTCGTCGCGGTAGCGACGACGGACGCCGAGACGAGCACGTGACAACACCGCCACCCTGTCTATCTTAGGGTTACGCGAGTCAAGGCGGACGTCGTCGTGGTAGCGACGACGGACGCCGAGACGAGCACGTGACACCACTGCCACCCTGTCTAACTTAGGGTTACGCGAGTCGAGGCGGACGTCGTCGCGGTAGCGACGACGGACGCCGAGACGAGCACGTGACACCACTGCCACCCTGTCTAACTTAGGGTTACGCGAGTCGAGCCGGACGTCATCGCGGTAGCGACGACGGACGCCGAGACGAGCACGTGACACCACTGCCACCCTGTCTAACTTTGGGTTACGCGAGTCGAGGCGGACGTCGTCGCGGTAGCGACGACGGACGCCGAGACGAGCACGTGACAACACTGCCACCCTGGCTAACTTAGGGTTACGCGAGTCGAGGCGGACGTCATCGCGGTAGCGACGACGGACGCCGAGACGAGCACGTGACACCACTGCCACCCTGTCTAACTTAGGGTTACGCGAGTCGAGGCGAACGTCGTCGCGGTAGCAATGACAGACGCCGAGACGACCACGTGACACCACCGCCACCCTGTCTAACTTAGGGTTAAGCGAGTCGAGGCGGACGTCGTCGCGGTAGCGACGACGGACGCCGACACGAGCACGTGACACCACCGCCACCCTGTCTAACTTATCGTTACGCGAGTTGAGGCGGACGTCGAGACGAGCACGTGACACCACTGCCACCCTGTCTAACTTAGGGTTACGCGAGTCGAGGAAGACGTCTTCGCGGTAGCGACGACGGACGCCGAGACGAGCACGTGGCACCGCTGCCACCCTGTCTTAGGGTCACGCGAGTCGAGGTGGACGTCGTCGTGGTAGCGACGACGGACGCCGAGATGAGCACGTGACACCACCACCACCCTGTCTATCTTAGGGTTACGCGAGTCGAGGCGGACGTCATCGCGGTAGCGACGACGGACGCCGAGACGAGCACGTGACAACACCGCCACCCTGTCTATCTTAGGGTTACGCGAGTCGAGGCGGACATCGTTGCGGTAGTGACGACGGACGCCGAGACGAGCACGTGACACCACTGCCACCCTGTCTAACTTTGGGTTACGCGAGTCGAGGCGGACGTCGTCGCGGTAGCGACGACGGACGCCGAGACGAGCACGTGACAACACTGCCACCCTGGCTAACTTAGGGTTACGCGAGTCGAGGCGAACGTCGTCGCGGTAGCGACGACGGACGCCAAGACGAGAACGTGACACCACGGCCACCCTGTCTAACTTAGGGTTAAGCGAGTCGAGGCGGACGTCGAGACGAGCACGTGACACCACTGCCACCCTGTCTAACTTAGGGTTACGCGAGTCGAGGCGGACGTCTTTTCGGTAGCGACGACGGACGTCGAGACGAGCACGTGACACCACCGCCACCCTGTATATCTTTGCGTTACGCGAGTCGAGGCGGACGTCTTTGCGGTAGCGACGACGGACGCCGAGACGAGCACGTGACAACACCGCCACCCTGTCTATCTTAGGGTTACACGAGTCGAGGCGGACGTCGTCGCGGTAGCGACGACGGACGCTGAGACGAGCACGTGACACCACCGCCACCCTGTCTAACTTAGGGTTAAGCGAGTCGAGGCGGACGTCGTCGCGGTAGCGACGACGGACGCCGAGACGAGCAAGTGACAACACCGCCACCCTGTCTATCTTAGGGTTACGCGAGTCAAGGCGGACGTCGTCGCGGTAGCGACGACGGACGCCGAGACGAGCACGTGACACCACTGCCACCCTGTCTAACTTAGGGTTACGCGAGTCGAGGCGGACGTCGTCGCGGTAGCGACGACGGACGCCGAGACGAGCACGTGACACCACTGCCACCCTGTCTAACTTAGGGTTACGTGAGTCGAGGCGTACGTCGTCGCGGTAGCGACGACGGACGCCGAGACGAGCACGTGACACACCGCCACCCTGTCTAACTTAGGGTTATGCGAGTCGAGGCGGACGCCGAGACGAGCACGTGACACCACCGCCACCCTGTTTATCCTAGGGTTACGCGAGTCGAGGCGGACGTCGTCGCGGTAGCGATGACAGACGCCTAGACGAGCACGTGACACCACTGCCACCCTGGCTATCTTAGGGTTACGCGAGTAGAGGGGGACGTCGTCGCGGTAGCGACGACGGACGCCGAGACGAGCACGTGACACCACCGCCACCCTGTTTATCCTAGGGTTACGCGAGTCGAGGCGGACGTCGTCGCGGTAGCGACGACAGACGCCTAGACGAGCACGTGACACCACTGCCACCCTGGCTATCTTAGGGTTACGCGAGTCGAGGCGGACGTCGTCGCGGTAGCGACGACGGACGCCGAGACGAGCACGTGACACCACCGCCACCCTGTCTATCTTAGGGTTACGCGAGTCGAGGCGGTCATCGTCGCGGTAGTGACGACGGACGCCGAGACGAGCAGGTGACACCACTGCCACCCTGTCTAACTTTGGGTTACGCGAGTCGAGGCGGACGTCGTCGCGGTAGCGACGACGGACGCCGAGACGAGCACGTGACAACACTGCCACCCTGGCTAACTTAGGGTTACGCGAGTCGAGGCAGGCGTCATCGCGGTAGCGACGACGGACGCCGAGACGAGCACGTGACACCACCGCCACCCTGTCTAACTTAGGGTTACGCGAGTCGAGGCGGACGTCGTCGCTGTAGCGATGACAGACGCCGAGACGACCACGTGACACCACCGCCACCCTGTCTAATTTAGGGTTAAGCGAGTCGAGGCGGACGTCGTCGCGGTAGCGACGACGGACGCCGACACGAGCACGTGACACCACCGCCACCCTGTCTAACTTAGGGTTACGGGAGTTGAGGCGGACGTCGAGACGAGCACGTGACACCACTGCCACCCTGTCTAACTTAGGGTTACGCGAGTCGAGGAAGACGTCTTCGCGGTAGCGACGACGGACGCCGAGACGAGCACGTGACACCACCGCCACCCTGTATATCTTTGCGTTACGCGAGTCGAGGCGGACGTCTTTGCGGTAGCGACGACGGACGCCGAGACGAGCACGTGACAACACCGCCACCCTGTCTATCTTAGGGTTACACGAGTCGAGGCGGACGTCGTCGCGGTAGCGACGACGGACGCCGAGACGAGCACGTGACACCACCGCCACCCTGTCTAACTTAGGGTTAAGCGAGTCGAGGTGGACGTCGTCGCGGTAGCGACGACGGATGCCGAGACGAGCACGTGACAACACCGCCACCCTGTCTATCTTAGGGTTACGCGAGTCAAGGCGGACGTCGTCGCGGTAGCGACGACGGACGCCGAGACGAGCACGTGACACCACTGCCACCCTGTCTAACTTAGGGTTACGCGAGTCGAGGCGGACGTCGTCGCGGTAGCGACGCCGGACGCCGAGACGAGCACGTGACACCACTGCCACCCTGTCTAACTTAGGGTTACGCGAGTCGAGGCGGACGTCGTCGCGGTAGCGACGACGGACGCCGAGACGAGCACGTGACACCACCGCCACCCTGTCTAACTTAGGGTTATGCGAGTCGAGGCGGACGTCGTCGCGGTAGCGACGACGGACGCCGAGACGAGCACGTGACACCACCGCCACCCTGTTTATCCTAGGGTTACGCGAGTCGAGGCGGACGTCGTCGCGGTAGCGATGACAGACGCCTAGACGAGCACGTGACACCACTGCCACCCTGGCTATCTTAGGGTTACGCGAGTCGAGGCGGACGTCGTCGCGGTAGCGACGACGGACGCCGAGACGAGCACGTGACACCACCGCCAGCCTGTTTATCCTAGGGTTACGCGAGTCGAGGCGGACGTCGTCGCGGTAGCGACGACAGACGCCTAGACGAGCACGTGACACCACTGCCACCCTGGCTATCTTAGGGTTACGCGAGTCGAGGCGGACGTCGTCGCGGTAGCGACGACGGACGCCGAGACGAGCACGTGACACCACCGCCACCCTGTCTATCTTAGGGTTACGCGAGTCGAGGCGGTCATCGTCGCGGTAGTGACGACGGACGCCGAGACGAGCAGGTGACACCACTGCCACCCTGTCTAACTTTGGGTTACGCGAGTCGAGGCGGACGTCGTCGCGGTAGCGACGACGGACGCCGAGACGAGCACGTGACAACACTGCCACCCTGGCTAACTTAGGGTTACGCGAGTCGAGGCGGACGTCATCGCGGTAGCGACGACGGACGCCGAGACGAGCACGTGACACCACTGCCACCCTGTCTAACTTAGGGTTACGCGAGTCGAGGCGGACGTCGTCGCGGTAGCGATGACAGACGCCGAGACGACCACGTGACACCACCGCCACCCTGTCTAATTTAGGGTTAAGCGAGTCGAGGCGGACGTCATCGCGGTAGCGACGACGGACGCCGACACGAGCACGTGACACCACCGCCACCCTGTCTAACTTAGGGTTACGGGAGTTGAGGCGGACGTCGAGACGAGCACGTGACACCACTGCCACCCTGTCTAACTTAGGGTTACGCGAGTCGAGGAAGACGTCTTCGCGGTAGCGACGACGGACGCCGAGACGAGCACGTGACACCACCGCCACCCTGTATATCTTTGCGTTACGCGAGTCGAGGCGGATGTATTTGCGGTAGCGACGACGGACGCCGAGACGAGCACGTGACAACACCGCCACCCTGTCTATCTTAGGGTTACACGAGTCGAGGCGGACGTCGTCGCGGTAGCGACGACGGACGCCGAGACGAGCACGTGACACCACCGCCACCCTGTCTAACTTAGGGTTAAGCGAGTCGAGGCGGACGTCGTCGCGGTAGCGACGACGGACGCCGAGACGAGCACGTGACAACACCGCCACCCTGTCTATCTTAGGGTTACGCGAGTCAAGGCGGACGTCGTCGCGGTAGCGACGACGGACGCCTAGACGAGCACGTGACACCACTGCCACCCTGTCTAACTTAGGGTTACGCGAGTCGAGGCGGACGTCCTCGCGGTAGCGACGCCGGACGCCGAGACGAGCACGTGACACCACTGCCACCCTGTCTAACTTAGGGTTACGCGAGTCGAGGCGGACGTCGTCGCGGTAGCGACGACGGACGCCGAGACGAGCACGTGACACCACC
Source organism: Elymus sibiricus (assembly GCA_039707655.1). NCBI lineage: Eukaryota > Viridiplantae > Streptophyta > Magnoliopsida > Poales > Poaceae > Elymus > Elymus sibiricus. Next base: position 189,650,491 of record CM077676.1, on the reverse strand, counting down.
GCCACCCTGTCTAACTTAGGGTTATGCGAGTCGAGGCGGACGTCGTCGCGGTAGCGACGACGGACGCCGAGACGAGCACGTGACACCACCGCCACCCTGTTTATCCTAGGGTTACGCGAGTCGAGGCGGACGTCGTCGCGGTAGCGATGACAGACGCCTAGACGAGCACGTGACACCACTGCCACCCTGGCTATCTTAGGGTTACGCGAGTCGAGGCGGACGTCGTCGCGGTAGCGACGACGGACGCCGAGACGAGCACGTGACACCACCGCCAGCCTGTTTATCCTAGGGTTACGCGAGTCGAGGCGGACGTCGTCGCGGTAGCGACGACAGACGCCTAGACGAGCACGTGACACCACTGCCACCCTGGCTATCTTAGGGTTACGCGAGTCGAGGCGGACGTCGTCGCGGTAGCGACGACGGACGCCGAGACAAGCACGTGACACCACCGCCACCCTGTCTATCTTAGGGTTACGCGAGTCGAGGCGGTCATCGTCGCGGTAGTGACGACGGACGCCGAGACGAGCAGGTGACACCACTGCCACCCTGTCTAACTTTGGGTTACGCGAGTCGAGGCGGACGTCGTCGCGGTAGCGACGACGGACGCCGAGACGAGCACGTGACAACACTGCCACCCTGGCTAACTTAGGGTTACGCGAGTCGAGGCGGACGTCATCGTGGTAGCGACGACGGACGCCGAGACGAGCACGTGGCACCACTGCCACCCTGTCTAACTTAGGGTTACGCGAGTCGAGGCGGACGTCGTCGCGGTAGCGATGACGGACGCCGAGACGACCACGTGACACCACCGCCACCCTGTCTAACTTAGGGGTAAGCGAGTCGAGGCGGACGTCGTCGCGGTAGCGACGACGGACGCCGACACGAGCACGTGACACCACCGCCACCCTGTCTAACTTAGGGTTACGGGAGTTGAGGCGGACGTCGAGACGAGCACGTGACACCACTGCCACCCTGTCTAACTTAGGGTTACGCGAGTCGAGGAAGACGTCTGCGCGGTAGCGACGACGGACGCCGAGACGAGCACGTGGCACCGCTGCCACCCTGTCTTAGGGTCACGCGAGTCGAGGTGGACGTCGTCGTGGTAGCGACGACGGACGCCGAGATGAGCACGTGACACCACCACCACCCTGTCTATCTTAGGGTTACGCGAGTCGAGGCGGACGTCATCGCGGTAGCGACGACGGACGCCGAGACGAGCACGTGACAACACCGCCACCCTGTCTATCTTAGGGTTACGCGAGTCGAGGCGGACATCGTTGCGGTAGTGACGACGGACGCCGAGACGAGCACGTGACACCACTGCCACCCTGTCTAACTTTGGGTTACGCGAGTCGAGGCGGACGTGGTCGCGGTAGCGACGACGGACGCCGAGACGAGCACGTGACAACACTGCCACCCTGGCTAACTTAGGGTTACGCGAGTCGAGGCGAACGTCGTCGCGGTAGCGACGACGGACGCCAAGACGAGCACGTGACACCACGGCCACCCTGTCTAACTTAGGGTTAAGCGAGTCGAGGCGGACGTCGAGACGAGCACGTGACACCACTGCCACCCTGTCTAACTTAGGGTTACGCGAGTCGAGGCGGACGTCTTTGCGGTAGCGACGACGGACGCCGAGATGAGCACGTGACACCACCGCCACCCTATCTATCTTAGCGTTACGCGAGTCGAGGCGAACGTCGTCGCGGTAGCGACGACGGACGCCGAGACGAGCACGTGACACCACCGCCACCCTGTATATCTTTGCGTTACGCGAGTTGAGGCGGACGTCTTTGCGGTAGCGATGACGGACGCCGAGACGAGCACGTGACAACACCGCCACCCTGTCTATCTTAGGGTTACGTGAGTCCAGGCGGACGTCGTCGCGGTAGCAACGACGGACGCCGAGACGAGCACGTGACACCACTGCCACCCTGTCTATCTTAGGGTTACGCGAGTCAAGGCGGACGTCGTCGCGGTAGCGACGACGGACGCCTAGACGAGCACGTGACACCACTGCCACCCTGTCTAACTTAGGGTTACGCGAGTCGAGGCGGACGTCATCGCGGTAGCGACGACGGACGCCGAGACGAGCACGTGACACCACTGCCACCCTGTCTAACTTAGGGTTACGGGAGTCGAGGCGTACGTCGTCGCGGTAGCGACGACGGACGCCGAGACGAGCACGTGACACCACCGCCACCCTGTCTAACTTAGGGTTATGCGAGTCGAGGCGGACGTCGTCGCGGTAGCGACGACGGACGCCGAGACGAGCACGTGACACCACCGCCACCCTGTTTATCCTAGGGTTACGCGAGTCGAGGCGGACGTCGTCGCGGTAGCGATGACAGACGCCTAGACGAGCACGTGACACCACTGCCACCCTGGCTATCTTAGGGTTACGCGAGTCGAGGGGGACGTCGTCGCGGTAGCGACGACAGACGCCTAGACGAGCACGTGACACCACCGCCACCCTCTTTATCCTAGGGTTACGCGAGTCGAGGCGGACGTCGTCGCGGTAGCGACGACAGACGCCTAGACGAGCACGTGACACCACTGCCACCCTGTCTATCTTAGGGTTACGCGAGTCGAGGCGGTCATCGTCGCGGTAGTGACGACGGACGCCGAGACGAGCAGGTGACACCACTGCCACCCTGTCTAACTTTGGGTTACGCGAGTCGAGGCGGACGTCGTCGCGGTAGCGATGACGGACGCCGAGACGAGCACGTGACAACACTGCCACCCTGGCTAACTTAGGGTTACGCGAGTCGAGGCGGACGTCATCGCGGTAGCGACGATGGACGCCGAGACGAGCACGTGACACCACTGCCACCCTGTCTAACTTAGGGTTACGCGAGTCGAGGCGGACGTCGTCGCGGTAGCGATGACAGACGCCGAGACGACCACGTGACACCACCGCCACCCTGTCTAATTTAGGGTTAAGCGAGTCGAGGCGGACGTCGTCGCGGTAGCGACGACGGACGCCGACACGAGCACGTGACACCACCGCCACCCTGTCTAACTTAGGGTTACGGGAGTTCAGGCGGACGTCGAGACGAGCACGTGATACCACTGCCACCCTGTCTAACTTAGGGTTACGCGAGTCGAGGAAGACGTCTTCGCGGTAGCGACGACGGACGCCGAGACGAGCACGTGACACCACCGCCACCCTGTATATCTTTGCGTTACGCGAGTCGAGGCGGACGTCTTTGCGGTAGCGACGACGGACGCCGAGACGAGCACGTGACAACACCGCCACCCTGTCTATCTTAGGGTTACACGAGTCGAGGCGGACGTCGTCGCGGTAGCGACGACGGACGCCGAGACGAGCACGTGACACCACCGCCACCCTGTCTAACATAGGGTTAAGCGAGTCGAGGCGGACGTCGTCGCGGTAGCGACGACGGACACCGAGACGAGCACGTGACAACACCGCCACCCTGTCTATCTTAGGGTTACGCGAGTCAAGGCGGACGTCGTCGCGGTAGCGACGACGGACGCCGAGACGAGCACGTGACACCACTGCCACCCTGTCTAACTTAGGGTTACGCGAGTCGAGGCGGACGTCGTCGCGGTAGCGACGCCGGACGCCGAGACGAGCACGTGACACCACTGCCACCCTGTCTAACTTAGGGTTACGCGAGTCGAGGCGGACGTCGTCGCGGTAGCGACGACGGACGCCGAGACGAGCACGTGACACCACCGCCACCCTGTCTAACTTAGGGTTATGCGAGTCGAGGCGGACGTCGTCGCGGTAGCGACGACGGACGCCGAGACGAGCACGTGACACCACCGCCACCCTGTTTATCCTAGGGTTACGCGAGTCGAGGCGGACGTCGTCGCGGTAGCGATGACAGACGCCTAGACGAGCACGTGACACCACTGCCACCCTGGCTATCTTAGGGTTACGCGAGTCGAGGCGGACGTCGTCGCGGTAGCGACGACGGACGCCGAGACGAGCACGTGACACCACCGCCAGCCTGTTTATCCTAGGGTTACGCGAGTCGAGGCGGACGTCGTCGCGGTAGCGATGACAGACGCCTAGACGAGCACGTGACACCACTGCCACCCTGGCTATCTTAGGGTTACGCGAGTCGAGGGGGACGTCGTCGCGGTAGCGACGACGGACGCCGAGACGAGCACGTGACACCACCGCCACCCTCTTTATCCTAGGGTTACGCGAGTCGAGGCGGACGTCGTCGCGGTAGCGACGACAGACGCCTAGACGAGCACGTGACACCACTGCCACCCTGTCTATCTTAGGGTTACGCGAGTCGAGGCGGTCATCGTCGCGGTAGTGACGACGGACGCCGAGACGAGCAGGTGACACCACTGCCACCCTGTCTAACTTTGGGTTACGCGAGTCGAGGCGGACGTCGTCGCGGTAGCGATGACGGACGCCGAGACGAGCACGTGACAACACTGCCACCCTGGCTAACTTAGGGTTACGCGAGTCGAGGCGGACGTCATCGCGGTAGCGACGATGGACGCCGAGACGAGCACGTGACACCACTGCCACCTTGTCTAACTTAGGGTTACGCGAGTCGAGGCGGACGTCGTCGCGGTAGCGATGACAGACGCCGAGACGACCACGTGACACCACCGCCACCCTGTCTAATTTAGGGTTAAGCGAGTCGAGGCGGACGTCGTCGCGGTAGCGACGACGGACGCCGACACGAGCACGTGACACCACCGCCACCCTGTCTAACTTAGGGTTACGGGAGTTCAGGCGGACGTCGAGACGAGCACGTGATACCACTGCCACCCTGTCTAACTTAGGGTTACGCGAGTCGAGGAAGACGTCTTCGCGGTAGCGACGACGGACGCCGAGACGAGCACGTGACACCACCGCCACCCTGTATATCTTTGCGTTACGCGAGTCGAGGCGGACGTCTTTGCGGTAGCGACGACGGACGCCGAGACGAGCACGTGACAACACCGCCACCCTGTCTATCTTAGGGTTACACGAGTCGAGGCGGACGTCGTCGCGGTAGCGACGACGGACGCCGAGACGAGCACGTGACACCACCGCCACCCTGTCTAACATAGGGTTAAGCGAGTCGAGGCGGACGTCGTCGCGGTAGCGACGACGGACGCCGAGACGAGCACGTAACAACACCGCCACCCTGTCTATCTTAGGGTTACGCGAGTCAAGGCGGACGTCGTCGCGGTAGCGACGACGGACGCCGAGACGAGCACGTGACACCACTGCCACCCTGTCTAACTTAGGGTTACGCGAGTCGAGGCGGACGTCGTCGCGGTAGCGACGCCGGACGCCGAGACGAGCACGTGACACCACTGCCACCCTGTCTAACTTAGGGTTACGCGAGTCGAGGCGGACGTCGTCGCGGTAGCGACGACGGACGCCGAGACGAGCACGTGACACCACCACCACCCTGTCTAACTTAGGGTTATGCGAGTCGAGGCGGGCGTCGTCGCGGTAGCGACGACGGACGCCGAGACGAGCACGTGACACCACCGCCACCCTGTTTATCCTAGGGTTACGCGAGTCGAGGCGGACGTCGTCGCGGTAGCGATGACAGACGCCTAGACGAGCACGTGACACCACTGCCACCCTGGCTATCTTAGGGTTACGCGAGTCGAGGCGGACGTCGTCGCGGTAGCGACGACGGACGCCGAGACGAGCACGTGACACCACCGCCAGCCTGTTTATCCTAGGGTTACGCGAGTCGAGGCGGACGTCGTCGCGGTAGCGACGACAGACGCCTAGACGAGCACGTGACACCACTGCCACCCTGGCTATCTTAGGGTTACGCGAGTCGAGGCGGACGTCGTCGCGGTAGCGACGACGGACGCCGAGACGAGCACGTGACACCACCGCCACCCTGTCTATCTTAGGGTTACGCGAGTCGAGGCGGTCATCGTCGCGGTAGTGACGACGGACGCCGAGACGAGCAGGTGACACCACTGCCACCCTGTCTAACTTTGGGTTACGCGAGTCGAGGCGGACGTCGTCGCGGTAGCGACGACGGACGCCGAGACGAGCACGTGACAACACTGCCACCCTGGCTAACTTAGGGTTACGCGAGTCGAGGCGGACGTCATCGCGGTAGCGACGACGGACGCCGAGACGAGCACGTGACACCACTGCCACCCTGTCTAACTTAGGGTTACGCGAGTCGAGGCGGACGTCGTCGCGGTAGCGATGACAGACGCCGAGACGACCACGTGACACCACCGCCACCCTGTCTAATTTAGGGTTAAGCGAGTCGAGGCGGACGTCGTCGCGGTAGCGACGACGGACGCCGACACGAGCACGTGACACCACCGCCACCCTGTCTAACTTAGGGTTACGGGAGTTGAGGCGGACGTCGAGACGAGCACGTGACACCACTGCCACCCTGTCTAACTTAGGGTTACGCGAGTCGAGGAAGACGTCTTCGCGGTAGCGACGACGGACGCCGAGACGAGCACGTGACACCACCGCCACCCTGTATATCTTTGCGTTACGCGAGTCGAGGCGGACGTATTTGCGGTAGCGACGACGGACGCCGAGACGAGCACGTGACAACACCGCCACCCTGTCTATCTTAGGGTTACACGAGTCGAGGCGGACGTCGTCGCGGTAGCGACGACGGACGCCGAGACGAGCACGTGACACCACCGCCACCCTGTCTAACTTAGGGTTAAGCGAGTCGAGGCGGACGTCGTCGCGGTAGCGACGACGGACGCCGAGACGAGCACGTGACAACACCGCCACCCTGTCTATCTTAGGGTTACGCGAGACAAGGCGGACGTCGTCGCGGTAGCGACGACGGACGCCTAGACGAGCACGTGACACCACTGCCACCCTGTCTAACTTAGGGTTACGCGAGTCGAGGCGGACGTCGTCGCAGTAGCGACGCCGGACGCCGAGACGAGCACGTGACACCACTGCCACCCTGTCTAACTTAGGGTTACGCGAGTCGAGGCGGACGTCGTCGCGGTAGCGACGACGGACGCCGAGACGAGCACGTGACACCACCGCCACCCTGTCTAACTTAGGGTTATGCGAGTCGAGGCGGACGTCGTCGCGGTAGCGACGACGGACGCCGAGACGAGCACGTGACACCACCGCCACCCTGTTTATCCTAGGGTTACGCGAGTCGAGGCGGACGTCGTCGCGGTAGAGATGACAGACGCCGAGACGAGCACGTGACACCACCGCCACCCTGGCTATCTTAGGGTTACGCGAGTCGAGGCGGACGTCGTCGCGGTAGTGACGACGGACGCCGAGACGAGCAGGTGACACCACTGCCACCCTGTCTAACTTTGGGTTACGCGAGTCGAGGCGGACGTCGTCGCGGTAGCGACGACGGACGCCGAGACGAGCACGTGACAACACTGCCACCCTGGCTAACTTAGGGTTACGCGAGTCGAGGCGGACGTCATCGCGGTAGCGACGACGGACGCCGAGACGAGCACGTGACACCACTGCCACCCTCTCTAACTTAGGGTTACGCGAGTCGAGGCGGACGTCGTCGCGGTAGCGATGACAGACGCCGAGACGACCACGTGACACCACCGCCACCCTGTCTAACTTAGGGTTAAGCGAGTCGAGGCGGACGTCGTCGCGGTAGCGACGACGGACGCCGACACGAGCACGTGACACCACCGCCACCCTGTCTAACTTAGGGTTACGGGAGTTGAGGCGGACGTCGAGACGAGCACGTGACACCACTGCCACCCTGTCTAACTTAGGGTTACGCGAGTCGAGGAAGACGTCTGCGCGGTAGCGACGACGGACGCCGAGACGAGCACGTGGCACCGCTGCCACCCTGTCTTAGGGTCACGCGAGTCGAGGTGGACGTCGTCGTGGTAGCGACGACGGACGCCGAGATGAGCACGTGACACCACCACCACCCTGTCTATCTTAGGGTTACGCGAGTCGAGGCGGACGTCATCGCGGTAGCGACGACGGACGCCGAGACGAGCACGTGACAACACCGCCACCCTGTCTATCTTAGGGTTACGCGAGTCGAGGCGGACATCGTTGCGGTAGTGACGACGGACGCCGAGACGAGCACGTGACACCACTGCCACCCTGTCTAACTTTGGGTTACGCGAGTCGAGGCGGACGTGGTCGCGGTAGCGACGACGGACGCCGAGACGAGCACGTGACAACACTGCCACCCTGGCTAACTTAGGGTTACGCGAGTCGAGGCGAACGTCGTCGCGGTAGCGACGACGGACGCCAAGACGAGCACGTGACACCACGGGCACCCTGTCTAACTTAGGGTTAAGCGAGTCGAGGCGGACGTCGAGACGAGCACGTGACACCACTGCCACCCTGTCTAACTTAGGGTTACGCGAGTCGAGGCGGACGTCTTTGCGGTAGCGACGACGGACGCCGAGATGAGCACGTGACACCACCGCCACCCTGTTTATCCTAGGGTTACGCGAGTCGAGGCGGACGTCGTCGCGGTCGCGATGACAGACGCCTAGACGAGCACGTGACACCACGGGCACCCTGTCTAACTTAGGGTTAAGCGAGTCGAGGCGGACGTCGAGACGAGCACGTGACACCACTGCCACCCTGGCTATCTTAGGGTTACGCGAGTCGAGGCGGACGTCGTCGCGGTAGCGACGACGGACGCCGAGACGAGCACGTGACACCACCGCCAGCCTGTTTATCCTAGGGTTACGCGAGTCGAGGCGGACGTCGTCGCGGTAGCGACGACAGACGCCTAGACGAGCACGTGACACCACTGCCACCCTGGCTATCTTAGGGTTACGCGAGTCGAGGCGGACGTCGTCGCGGTAGCGACGACGGTCGCCGAGACGAGCACGTGACACCACCGCCACCCTGTCTATCTTAGGGTTACGCGAGTCGAGGCGGTCATCGTCGCGGTAGTGACGACGGACGCCGAGACGAGCAGGTGACACCACTGCCACCCTGTCTAACTTTGGGTTACGCGAGTCGAGGCGGACGTCGTCGCGGTAGCGACGACGGACGCCGAGACGAGCACGTGACAACACTGCCACCCTGGCTAACTTAGGGTTACGCGAGTCGAGGCGGACGTCATCGCGGTAGCGACGACGGACGCCGAGACGAGCACGTGACACCACTGCCACCCTGTCTAACTTAGGGTTACGCGAGTGGAGGCGGACGTCGTCGCGGTAGCGACGCCGGACGCCGAGACGAGCACGTGACACCACTGCCACCCTGTCTAACTTAGGGTTACGCGAGTCGAGGCGGACGTCGTCGCGGTAGCGACGACGGACGCCGAGACGAGCACGTGACACCACCGCCACCCTGTCTAACTTAGGGTTATGCGAGTCGAGGCGGACGTCGTCGCGGTAGCGACGACGGACGCCGAGACGAGCACGTGACACCACCGCCACCCTGTTTATCCTAGGGTTACGCGAGTCGAGGCGGACGTCGTCGCGGTAGCGATGACAGACGCCTAGACGAGCACGTGACACCACTGCCACCCTGGCTATCTTAGGGTTACGCGAGTCGAGGCGGACGTCGTCGCGGTAGCGACGACGGACGCCGAGACGAGCACGTAACACCACCGCCAGCCTGTTTATCCTAGGGTTACGCGAGTCGAGGCGGACGTCGTCGCGGTAGCGACGACAGACGCCTAGACGAGCACGTGACACCACTGCCACCCTGGCTATCTTAGGGTTACGCGAGTCGAGGCGGACGTCGTCGCGGTAGCGACGACGGACGCCGAGACGAGCACGTGACACCACCGCCACCCTGTCTATCTTAGGGTTACGCGAGTCGAGGCGGTCATCGTCGCGGTAGTGACGACGGACGCCGAGACGAGCAGGTGACACCACTGCCACCCTGTCTAACTTTGGGTTACGCGAGTCTAGGCGGACGTCGTCGCGGTAGCGACGACGGACGCCGAGACGAGCACGTGACAACACTGCCACCCTGGCTAACTTAGGGTTACGCGAGTCGAGGCGGACGTCATCGCGGTAGCGACGACGGACGCCGAGACGAGCACGTGACACCACTGCCACCCTGTCTAACTTAGGGTTACGCGAGTCGAGGCGGACGTCGTCGCGGTAGCGATGACAGACGCCGAGACGACCACGTGACACCACCGCCACCCTGTCTAATTTAGGGTTAAGCGAGTCGAGGCGGACGTCGTCGCGGTAGCGACGACGGACGCCGACACGAGCACGTGACACCACCGCCACCCTGTCTAACTTAGGGTTACGGGAGTTGAGGCGGACGTCGAGACGAGCACGTGACACCACTGCCACCCTGTCTAACTTAGGGTTACGCGAGTCGAGGAAGACGTCTTCGCGGTAGCGACGACGGACGCCGAGACGAGCACGTGACACCGCCGCCACCCTGTATATCTTTGCGTTACGCGAGTCGAGGCGGACGTATTTGCGGTAGCGACGACGGACGCCGAGACGAGCACGTGACAACACCGCCACCCTGTCTATCTTAGGGTTACACGAGTCGAGGCGGACGTCGTCGCGGTAGCGACGACGGACGCCGAGACGAGCACGTGACACCACCGCCACCCTGTCTAACTTAGGGTTAAGCGAGTCGAGGCGGACGTCGTCGCGGTAGCGACGACGGACGCCGAGACGAGCACGTGACAACACCGCCACCCTGTCTATCTTAGGGTTACGCGAGTCAAGGCGGACGTCGTCGCGGTAGCGACGACGGACGCCTAGACGAGCACGTGACACCACTGCCACCCTGTCTAACTTAGGGTTACGCGAGTCGAGGCGGACGTCGTCGCGGTAGCGACGCCGGACGCCGAGACGAGCACGTGACACCACTGCCACCCTGTCTAACTTAGGGTTACGCGAGTCGAGGCGGACGTCGTCGCGGTAGAGATGACAGACGCCGAGACGAGCACGTGACACCACCGCCACCCTGGCTATCTTAGGGTTACGCGAGTCGAGGCGGACGTCGTCGCGGTAGTGACGACGGACGCCGAGACGAGCAGGTGACACCACTGCCACCCTGTCTAACTTTGGGTTACGCGAGTCGAGGCGGACGTCGTCGCGGTAGCGACGACGGACGCCGAGACGAGCACGTGACAACACTGCCACCCTGGCTAACTTAGGGTTACGCGAGTCGAGGCGGACGTCATCGCGGTAGCGACGACGGACGCCGAGACGAGCACGTGACACCACTGCCACCCTCTCTAACTTAGGGTTACGCGAGTCGAGGCGGACGTCGTCGCGGTAGCGATGACAGACGCCGAGACGACCACGTGACACCACCGCCACCCTGTCTAACTTAGGGTTAAGCGAGTCGAGGCGGACGTCGTCGCGGTAGCGACGACGGACGCCGACACGAGCACGTGACACCACCGCCACCCTGTCTAACTTAGGGTTACGGGAGTTGAGGCGGACGTCGAGACGAGCACGTGACACCACTGCCACCCTGTCTAACTTAGGGTTACGCGAGTCGAGGAAGACGTCTGCGCGGTAGCGACGACGGACGCCGAGACGAGCACGTGGCACCGCTGCCACCCTGTCTTAGGGTCACGCGAGTCGAGGTGGACGTCGTCGTGGTAGCGACGACGGACGCCGAGATGAGCACGTGACACCACCACCACCCTGTCTATCTTAGGGTTACGCGAGTCGAGGCGGACGTCATCGCGGTAGCGACGACGGACGCCGAGACGAGCACGTGACAACACCGCCACCCTGTCTATCTTAGGGTTACGCGAGTCGAGGCGGACATCGTTGCGGTAGTGACGACGGACGCCGAGACGAGCACGTGACACCACTGCCACCCTGTCTAACTTTGGGTTACGCGAGTCGAGGCGGACGTGGTCGCGGTAGCGACGACGGACGCCGAGACGAGCACGTGACAACACTGCCACCCTGGCTAACTTAGGGTTACGCGAGTCGAGGCGAACGTCGTCGCGGTAGCGACGACGGACGCCAAGACGAGCACGTGACACCACGGGCACCCTGTCTTACTTAGGGTTAAGCGAGTCGAGGCGGACGTCGAGACGAGCACGTGACACCACTGCCACCCTGTCTAACTTAGGGTTACGCGAGTCGAGGCGGACGTCTTTGCGGTAGCGACGACGGACGCCGAGATGAGCACGTGACACCACCGCCACCCTGTTTATCCTAGGGTTACGCGAGTCGAGGCGGACGTCGTCGCGGTCGCGATGACAGACGCCTAGACGAGCACGTGACACCACGGGCACCCTGTCTAACTTAGGGTTAAGCGAGTCGAGGCGGACGTCGAGACGAGCACGTGACACCACTGCCACCCTGGCTATCTTAGGGTTACGCGAGTCGAGGCGGACGTCGTCGCGGTAGCGACGACGGACGCCGAGACGAGCACGTGACACCACCGCCAGCCTGTTTATCCTAGGGTTACGCGAGTCGAGGCGGACGTCGTCGCGGTAGCGACGACAGACGCCTAGACGAGCACGTGACACCACTGCCACCCTGGCTATCTTAGGGTTACGCGAGTCGAGGCGGACGTCGTCGCGGTAGCGACGACGGACGCCGAGACGAGCACGTGACACCACCGCCACCCTGTCTATCTTAGGGTTACGCGAGTCGAGGCGGTCATCGTCGCGGTAGTGACGACGGACGCCGAGACGAGCAGGTGACACCACTGCCACCCTGTCTAACTTTGGGTTACGCGAGTCGAGGCGGACGTCGTCGCGGTAGCGACGACGGACGCCGAGACGAGCACGTGACAACACTGCCACCCTGGCTAACTTAGGGTTACGCGAGTCGAGGCGGACGTCATCGCGGTAGCGACGACGGACGCCGAGACGAGCACGTGACACCACTGCCACCCTGTCTAACTTAGGGTTACGCGAGTCGAGGCGGACGTCGTCGCGGTAGCGATGACAGACGCCGAGACGACCACGTGACACCACCGCCACCCTGTCTAATTTAGGGTTAAGCGAGTCGAGGCGGACGTCGTCGCGGTAGCGACGACGGACGCCGACACGAGCACGTGACACCACCGCCACCCTGTCTAACTTAGGGTTACGGGAGTTGAGGCGGACGTCGAGACGAGCACGTGACACCACTGCCACCCTGTCTAACTTAGGGTTACGCGAGTCGAGGAAGACGTCTTCGCGGTAGCGACGACGGACGCCGAGACGAGCACGTGACACCACCGCCACCCTGTATATCTTTGCGTTACGCGAGTCGAGGCGGACGTATTTGCGGTAGCGACGACGGACGCCGAGACGAGCACGTGACAACACCGCCACCCTGTCTATCTTAGGGTTACACGAGTCGAGGCGGACGTCGTCGCGGTAGCGACGACGGACGCCGAGACGAGCACGTGACACCACCGCCACCCTGTCTAACTTAGGGTTAAGCGAGTCGAGGCGGACGTCGTCGCGGTAGCGACGACGGACGCCGAGACGAGCACGTGACAACACCGCCACCCTGTCTATCTTAGGGTTACGCGAGTCAAGGCGGACGTCGTCGCGGTAGCGACGACGGACGCCTAGACGAGCACGTGACACCACTGCCACCCTGTCTAACTTAGGGTTACGCGAGTCGAGGCGGACGTCGTCGCGGTAGCGACGCCGGACGCCGAGACGAGCACGTGACACCACTGCCACCCTGTCTAACTTAGGGTTACGCGAGTCGAGGCGGACGTCGTCGCGGTAGAGATGACAGACGCCGAGACGAGCACGTGACACCACCGCCACCCTCGCTATCTTAGGGTTACGCGAGTCGAGGCGGACGTCGTCGCGGTAGTGACGACGGACGCCGAGACGAGCAGGTGACACCACTGCCACCCTGTCTAACTTTGGGTTACGCGAGTCGAGGCGGACGTCGTCGCGGTAGCGACGACGGACGCCGAGACGAGCACGTGACAACACTGCCACCCTGGCTAACTTAGGGTTACGCGAGTCGAGGCGGACGTCATCGCGGTAGCGACGACGGACGCCGAGACGAGCACGTGACACCACTGCCACCCTCTCTAACTTAGGGTTACGCGAGTCGAGGCGGACGTCGTCGCGGTAGCGATGACAGACGCCGAGACGACCACGTGACACCACCGCCACCCTGTCTAACTTAGGGTTAAGCGAGTCGAGGCGGACGTCGTCGCGGTAGCGACGACGGACGCCGACACGAGCACGTGACACCACCGCCACCCTGTCTAACTTAGGGTTACGGGAGTTGAGGCGGACGTCGAGACGAGCACGTGACACCACTGCCACCCTGTCTAACTTAGGGTTACGCGAGTCGAGGAAGACGTCTGCGCGGTAGCGACGACGGACGCCGAGACGAGCACGTGGCACCGCTGCCACCCTGTCTTAGGGTCACGCGAGTCGAGGTGGACGTCGTCGTGGTAGCGACGACGGACGCCGAGATGAGCACGTGACACCACCACCACCCTGTCTATCTTAGGGTTACGCGAGTCGAGGCGGACGTCATCGCGGTAGCGACGACGGACGCCGAGACGAGCACGTGACAACACCGCCACCCTGTCTATCTTAGGGTTACGCGAGTCGAGGCGGACATCGTTGCGGTAGTGACGACGGACGCCGAGACGAGCACGTGACACCACTGCCACCCTGTCTAACTTTGGGTTACGCGAGTCGAGGCGGACGTGGTCGCGGTAGCGACGACGGACGCCGAGACGAGCACGTGACAACACTGCCACCCTGGCTAACTTAGGGTTACGCGAGTCGAGGCGAACGTCGTCGCGGTAGCGACGACGGACGCCAAGACGAGCACGTGACACCACGGGCACCCTGTCTAACTTAGGGTTAAGCGAGTCGAGGCGGACGTCGAGACGAGCACGTGACACCACTGCCACCCTGTCTAACTTAGGGTTACGCGAGTCGAGGCGGACGTCTTTGCGGTAGCGACGACGGACGCCGAGATGAGCACGTGACACCACCGCCACCCTGTTTATCCTAGGGTTACGCGAGTCGAGGCGGACGTCGTCGCGGTCGCGATGACAGACGCCTAGACGAGCACGTGACACCACGGGCACCCTGTCTAACTTAGGGTTAAGCGAGTCGAGGCGGACGTCGAGACGAGCACGTGACACCACTGCCACCCTGGCTATCTTAGGGTTACGCGAGTCGAGGCGGACGTCGTCGCGGTAGCGACGACGGACGCCGAGACGAGCACGTGACACCACCGCCAGCCTGTTTATCCTAGGGTTACGCGAGTCGAGGCGGACGTCGTCGCGGTAGCGACGACAGACGCCTAGACGAGCACGTGACACCACTGCCACCCTGGCTATCTTAGGGTTACGCGAGTCGAGGCGGACGTCGTCGCGGTAGCGACGACGGTCGCCGAGACGAGCACGTGACACCACCGCCACCCTGTCTATCTTAGGGTTACGCGAGTCGAGGCGGTCATCGTCGCGGTAGTGACGACGGACGCCGAGACGAGCAGGTGACACCACTGCCACCCTGTCTAACTTTGGGTTACGCGAGTCGAGGCGGACGTCGTCGCGGTAGCGACGACGGACGCCGAGACGAGCACGTGACAACACTGCCACCCTGGCTAACTTAGGGTTACGCGAGTCGAGGCGGACGTCATCGCGGTAGCGACGACGGACGCCGAGACGAGCACGTGACACCACTGCCACCCTGTCTAACTTAGGGTTACGCGAGTCGAGGCGGACGTCGTCGCGGTAGCGACGCCGGACGCCGAGACGAGCACGTGACACCACTGCCACCCTGTCTAACTTAGGGTTACGCGAGTCGAGGCGGACGTCGTCGCGGTAGCGACGACGGACGCCGAGACGAGCACGTGACACCACCGCCACCCTGTCTAACTTAGGGTTATGCGAGTCGAGGCGGACGTCGTCGCGGTAGCGACGACGGACGCCGAGACGAGCACGTGACACCACCGCCACCCTGTTTATCCTAGGGTTACGCGAGTCGAGGCGGACGTCGTCGCGGTAGCGATGACAGACGCCTAGACGAGCACGTGACACCACTGCCACCCTGGCTATCTTAGGGTTACGCGAGTCGAGGCGGACGTCTTCGCGGTAGCGACGACGGACGCCGAGACGAGCACGTGACACCACCGCCAGCCTGTTTATCCTAGGGTTACGCGAGTCGAGGCGGACGTCGTCGCGGTAGCGACGACAGACGCCTAGACGAGCACGTGACACCACTGCCACCCTGGCTATCTTAGGGTTACGCGAGTCGAGGCGGACGTCGTCGCGGTAGCGACGACGGACGCCGAGACGAGCACGTGACACCACCGCCACCCTGTCTATCTTAGGGTTACGCGAGTCGAGGCGGTCATCGTCGCGGTAGTGACGACGGACGCCGAGACGAGCAGGTGACACCACTGCCACCCTGTCTAACTTTGGGTTACGCGAGTCGAGGCGGACGTCGTCGCGGTAGCGACGACGGACGCCGAGACGAGCACGTGACAACACTGCCACCCTGGCTAACTTAGGGTTACGCGAGTCGAGGCGGACGTCATCGCGGTAGCGACGACGGACGCCGAGACGAGCACGTGACACCACTGCCACCCTGTCTAACTTAGGGTTACGCGAGTCGAGGCGGACGTCGTCGCGGTAGCGATGACAGACGCCGAGACGACCACGTGACACCACCGCCACCCTGTCTAATTTAGGGTTAAGCGAGTCGAGGCGGACGTCGTCGCGGTAGCGACGACGGACGCCGACACGAGCACGTGACACCACCGCCACCCTGTCTAACTTAGGGTTACGGGAGTTGAGGCGGACGTCGAGACGAGCACGTGACACCACTGCCACCCTGTCTAACTTAGGGTTACGCGAGTCGAGGAAGACGTCTTCGCGGTAGCGACGACGGACGCCGAGACGAGCACGTGACACCACCGCCACCCTGTATATCTTTGCGTTACGCGAGTCGAGGCGGACGTATTTGCGGTAGCGACGACGGACGCCGAGACGAGCACGTGACAACACCGCCACCCTGTCTATCTTAGGGTTACACGAGTCGAGGCGGACGTCGTCGCGGTAGCGACGACGGACGCCGAGACGAGCACGTGACACCACCGCCACCCTGTCTAACTTAGGGTTAAGCGAGTCGAGGCGGACGTCGTCGCGGTAGCGACGACGGACGCCGAGACGAGCACGTGACAACACCGCCACCCTGTCTATCTTAGGGTTACGCGAGTCAAGGCGGACGTCGTCGCGGTAGCGACGACGGACGCCTAGACGAGCACGTGACACCACTGCCACCCTGTCTAACTTAGGGTTACGCGAGTCGAGGCGGACGTCGTCGCGGTAGCGACGACGGACGCCGAGACGAGCACGTGACACCACCGCCACCCTGTCTAACTTAGGGTTATGCGAGTCGAGGCGGACGTCGTCGCGGTAGCGACGACGGACGCCGAGACGAGCACGTGACACCACCGCCACCCTGTTTATCCTAGGGTTACGCGAGTCGAGGCGGACGTCGTCGCGGTAGAGATGACAGACGCCTAGACGAGCACGTGACACCACTGCCACCCTGGCTATCTTAGGGTTACGCGAGTCGAGGCGGACGTCGTCGCGGTAGCGACGACGGACGCCGAGACGAGCACGTGACACCACCGCCAGCCTGTTTATCCTAGGGTTACGCGAGTCGAGGCGGACGTCGTCGCGGTAGCGACGACAGACGCCTAGACGAGCACGTGACACCACTGCCACCCTGGCTATCTTAGGGTTACGCGAGTCGAGGCGGACGTCGTCGCGGTAGCGACGACGGACGCCGAGACGAGCACGTGACACCACCGCCACCCTGTCTATCTTAGGGTTACGCGAGTCGAGGCGGTCATCGTCGCGGTAGTGACGACGGACGCCGAGACGAGCAGGTGACACCACTGCCACCCTGTCTAACTTTGGGTTACGCGAGTCGAGGCGGACGTCGTCGCGGTAGCGACGACGGATGCCGAGACGAGCACGTGACAACACTGCCACCCTGGCTAACTTAGGGTTACGCGAGTCGAGGCGGACGTCATCGCGGTAGCGACGACGGACGCCGAGACGAGCACGTGACACCACTGCCACCCTGTCTAACTTAGGGTTACGCGAGTCGAGGCGGACGTCGTCGCGGTAGCGATGACAGACGCCGAGACGACCACGTGACACCACCGCCACCCTGTCTAACTTAGGGTTAAGCGAGTCGAGGCGGACGTCGTCGCGGTAGCGACGACGGACGCCGACACGAGCACGTGACACCACCGCCACCCTGTCTAACTTAGGGTTACGGGAGTTGAGGCGGACGTCGAGACGAGCACGTGACACCACTGCCACCCTGTCTAACTTAGGGTTACGCGAGTCGAGGAAGACGTCTGCGCGGTAGCGACGACGGACGCCGAGACGAGCACGTGGCACCGCTGCCACCCTGTCTTAGGGTCACGCGAGTCGAGGTGGACGTCGTCGTGGTAGCGACGACGGACGCCGAGATGAGCACGTGACACCACCACCACCCTGTCTATCTTAGGGTTACGCGAGTCGAGGCGGACGTCATCGCGGTAGCGACGACGGACGCCGAGACGAGCACGTGACAACACCGCCACCCTGTCTATCTTAGGGTTACGCGAGTCGAGGCGGACATCGTTGCGGTAGTGACGACGGACGCCGAGACGAGCACGTGACACCACTGCCACCCTGTCTAACTTTGGGTTACGCGAGTCGAGGCGGACGTGGTCGCGGTAGCGACGACGGACGCCGAGACGAGCACGTGACAACACTGCCACCCTGGCTAACTTAGGGTTACGCGAGGCGAGGCGAACGTCGTCGCGGTAGCGACGACGGACGCCAAGACGAGCACGTGACACCACGGGCACCCTGTCTAACTTAGGGTTAAGCGAGTCGAGGCGGACGTCGAGACGAGCACGTGACACCACTGCCACCCTGTCTAACTTAGGGTTACGCGAGTCGAGGCGGACGTCTTTGCGGTAGCGACGACGGACGCCGAGATGAGCACGTGACACCACCGCCACCCTGTTTATCCTAGGGTTACGCGAGTCGAGGCGGACGTCGTCGCGGTCGCGATGACAGACGCCTAGACGAGCACGTGACACCACGGGCACCCTGTCTAACTTAGGGTTAAGCGAGTCGAGGCGGACGTCGAGACGAGCACGTGACACCACTGCCACCCTGGCTATCTTAGGGTTACGCGAGTCGAGGCGGACGTCGTCGCGGTAGCGACGACGGACGCCGAGACGAGCACGTGACACCACCGCCAGCCTGTTTATCCTAGGGTTACGCGAGTCGAGGCGGACGTCGTCGCGGTAGCGACGACAGACGCCTAGACGAGCACGTGACACCACTGCCACCCTGGCTATCTTAGGGTTACGCGAGTCGAGGCGGACGTCGTCGCGGTAGCGACGACGGTCGCCGAGACGAGCACGTGACACCACCGCCACCCTGTCTATCTTAGGGTTACGCGAGTCGAGGCGGTCATCGTCGCGGTAGTGACGACGGACGCCGAGACGAGCAGGTGACAGCACTGCCACCCTGTCTAACTTTGGGTTACGCGAGTCGAGGCGGACGTCGTCGCGGTAGCGACGACGGACGCCGAGACGAGCACGTGACAACACTGCCACCCTGGCTAACTTAGGGTTACGCGAGTCGAGGCGGACGTCATCGCGGTAGCGACGACGGACGCCGAGACGAGCACGTGACACCACTGCCACCCTGTCTAACTTAGGGTTACGCGAGTCGAGGCGGACGTCGTCGCGGTAGCGACGCCGGACGCCGAGACGAGCACGTGACACCACTGCCACCCTGTCTAACTTAGGGTTACGCGAGTCGAGGCGGACGTCGTCGCGGTAGCGACGACGGACGCCGAGACGAGCACGTGACACCACCGCCACCCTGTCTAACTTAGGGTTATGCAAGTCGAGGCGGACGTCGTCGCGGTAGCGACGACGGACGCCGAGACGAGCACGTGACACCACCGCCACCCTGTTTATCCTAGGGTTACGCGAGTCGAGGCGGACGTCGTCGCGGTAGCGATGACAGACGCCTAGACGAGCACGTGACACCACTGCCACCCTGGCTATCTTAGGGTTACGCGAGTCGAGGCGGACGTCGTCGCGGTAGCGACGACGGACGCCGAGACGAGCACGTGACACCACCGCCAGCCTGTTTATCCTAGGGTTACGCGAGTCGAGGCGGACGTCGTCGCGGTAGCGACGACAGACGCCTAGACGAGCACGTGACACCACTGCCACCCTGGCTATCTTAGGGTTACGCGAGTCGAGGCGGACGTCGTCGCGGTAGCGACGACGGACGCCGAGACGAGCACGTGACACCACCGCCACCCTGTCTATCTTAGGGTTACGCGAGTCGAGGCGGTCATCGTCGCGGTAGTG
The DNA here is from genome assembly GCA_039707655.1 of Elymus sibiricus. Taxonomy (NCBI): domain Eukaryota; kingdom Viridiplantae; phylum Streptophyta; class Magnoliopsida; order Poales; family Poaceae; genus Elymus; species Elymus sibiricus. The sequence continues at coordinate 189,630,235 of CM077676.1, read as the reverse complement.
ACGACGGACGCCGAGACGAGCAGGTGACACCACTGCCACCCTGTCTAACTTTGGGTTACGCGAGTCGAGGCGGACGTCGTCGCGGTAGCGACGACGGACGCCGAGACGAGCACGTGACAACACTGCCACCCTGGCTAACTTAGGGTTACGCGAGTCGAGGCGGACGTCATCGCGGTAGCGACGACGGACGCCGAGACGAGCACGTGACACCACTGCCACCCTGTCTAACTTAGGGTTACGCGAGTCGAGGCGGACGTCGTCGCGGTAGCGATGACAGACGCCGAGACGACCACGTGACACCACCGCCACCCTGTCTAATTTAGGGTTAAGCGAGTCGAGGCGGACGTCGTCGCGGTAGCGACGACGGACGCCGACACGAGGACGTGACACCACCGCCACCCTGTCTAACTTAGGGTTACGGGAGTTGAGGCGGACGTCGAGACGAGCACGTGACACCACTGCCACCCTGTCTAACTTAGGGTTACGCGAGTCGAGGAAGACGTCTTCGCGGTAGCGACGACGGACGCCGAGACGAGCACGTGACACCACCGCCACCCTGTATATCTTTGCGTTACGCGAGTCGAGGCGGACGTATTTGCGGTAGCGACGACGGACGCCGAGACGAGCACGTGACAACACCGCCAACCTGTCTATCTTAGGGTTACACGAGTCGAGGCGGACGTCGTCGCGGTAGCGACGACGGACGCCGAGACGAGCACGTGACACCACCGCCACCCTGTCTAACTTAGGGTTAAGCGAGTCGAGGCGGACGTCGTCGCGGTAGCGACGACGGACGCCGAGACGAGCACGTGACAACACCGCCACCCTGTCTATCTTAGGGTTACGCGAGTCAAGGCGGACGTCGTCGCGGTAGCGACGACGGACGCCTAGACGAGCACGTGACACCACTGCCACCCTGTCTAACTTAGGGTTACGCGAGTCGAGGCGGACGTCGTCGCGGTAGCGACGCCGGACGCCGAGACGAGCACGTGACACCACGGCCACCCTGTCTAACTTAGGGTTACGCGAGTCGAGGCGGACGTCGTCGCGGTAGCGACGACGGACGCCGAGACGAGCACGTGACACCACCGCCACCCTGTCTAACTTAGGGTTACGCGAGTCGAGGCGGACGTCGTCGCGGTAGTGACGACGGACGCCGAGACGAGCAGGTGACACCACTGCCACCCTGTCTAACTTTGGGTTACGCGAGTCGAGGCGGACGTCGTCGCGGTAGCGACGACGGATGCCGAGACGAGCACGTGACAACACTGCCACCCTGGCTAACTTAGGGTTACGCGAGTCGAGGCGGACGTCATCGCGGTAGCGACGACGGACGCCGAGACGAGCACGTGACACCACTGCCACCCTGTCTAACTTAGGGTTACGCGAGTCGAGGCGGACGTCGTCGCGGTAGCGATGACAGACGCCGAGACGACCACGTGACACCACCGCCACCCTGTCTAACTTAGGGTTAAGCGAGTCGAGGCGGACGTCGTCGCGGTAGCGACGACGGACGCCGACACGAGCACGTGACACCACCGCCACCCTGTCTAACTTAGGGTTACGGGAGTTGAGGCGGACGTCGAGACGAGCACGTGACACCACTGCCACCCTGTCTAACTTAGGGTTACGCGAGTCGAGGAAGACGTCTGCGCGGTAGCGACGACGGACGCCGAGACGAGCACGTGGCACCGCTGCCACCCTGTCTTAGGGTCACGCGAGTCGAGGTGGACGTCGTCGTGGTAGCGACGACGGACGCCGAGATGAGCACGTGACACCACCACCACCCTGTCTATCTTAGGGTTACGCGAGTCGAGGCGGACGTCATCGCGGTAGCGACGACGGACGCCGAGACGAGCACGTGACAACACCGCCACCCTGTCTATCTTAGGGTTACGCGAGTCGAGGCGGACATCGTTGCGGTAGTGACGACGGACGCCGAGACGAGCACGTGACACCACTGCCACCCTGTCTAACTTTGGGTTACGCGAGTCGAGGCGGACGTGGTCGCGGTAGCGACGACGGACGCCGAGACGAGCACGTGACAACACTGCCACCCTGGCTAACTTAGGGTTACGCGAGGCGAGGCGAACGTCGTCGCGGTAGCGACGACGGACGCCAAGACGAGCACGTGACACCACGGGCACCCTGTCTAACTTAGGGTTAAGCGAGTCGAGGCGGACGTCGAGACGAGCACGTGACACCACTGCCACCCTGTCTAACTTAGGGTTACGCGAGTCGAGGCGGACGTCTTTGCGGTAGCGACGACGGACGCCGAGATGAGCACGTGACACCACCGCCACCCTGTTTATCCTAGGGTTACGCGAGTCGAGGCGGACGTCGTCGCGGTCGCGATGACAGACGCCTAGACGAGCACGTGACACCACGGGCACCCTGTCTAACTTAGGGTTAAGCGAGTCGAGGCGGACGTCGAGACGAGCACGTGACACCACTGCCACCCTGGCTATCTTAGGGTTACGCGAGTCGAGGCGGACGTCGTCGCGGTAGCGACGACGGACGCCGAGACGAGCACGTGACACCACCGCCAGCCTGTTTATCCTAGGGTTACGCGAGTCGAGGCGGACGTCGTCGCGGTAGCGACGACAGACGCCTAGACGAGCACGTGACACCACTGCCACCCTGGCTATCTTAGGGTTACGCGAGTCGAGGCGGACGTCGTCGCGGTAGCGACGACGGTCGCCGAGACGAGCACGTGACACCACCGCCACCCTGTCTATCTTAGGGTTACGCGAGTCGAGGCGGTCATCGTCGCGGTAGTGACGACGGACGCCGAGACGAGCAGGTGACACCACTGCCACCCTGTCTAACTTTGGGTTACGCGAGTCGAGGCGGACGTCGTCGCGGTAGCGACGACGGACGCCGAGACGAGCACGTGACAACACTGCCACCCTGGCTAACTTAGGGTTACGCGAGTCGAGGCGGACGTCATCGCGGTAGCGACGACGGACGCCGAGACGAGCACGTGACACCACTGCCACCCTGTCTAACTTAGGGTTACGCGAGTCGAGGCGGACGTCGTCACGGTAGCGACGCCGGACGCCGAGACGAGCACGTGACACCACTGCCACCCTGTCTAACTTAGGGTTACGCGAGTCGAGGCGGACGTCGTCGCGGTAGCGACGACGGACGCCGAGACGAGCACGTGACACCACCGCCACCCTGTCTAACTTAGGGTTATGCAAGTCGAGGCGGACGTCGTCGCGGTAGCGACGACGGACGCCGAGACGAGCACGTGACACCACCGCCACCCTGTTTATCCTAGGGTTACGCGAGTCGAGGCGGACGTCGTCGCGGTAGCGATGACAGACGCCTAGACGAGCACGTGACACCACTTCCACCCTGGCTATCTTAGGGTTACGCGAGTCGAGGCGGACGTCGTCGCGGTAGCGACGACGGACGCCGAGACGAGCACGTGACACCACCGCCAGCCTGTTTATCCTAGGGTTACGCGAGTCGAGGCGGACGTCGTCGCGGTAGCGACGACAGACGCCTAGACGAGCACGTGACACCACTGCCACCCTGGCTATCTTAGGGTTACGCGAGTCGAGGCGGACGTCGTCGCGGTAGCGACGACGGACGCCGAGACGAGCACGTGACACCACCGCCACCCTGTCTATCTTAGGGTTACGCGAGTCGAGGCGGTCATCGTCGCGGTAGTGACGACGGACGCCGAGACGAGCAGGTGACACCACTGCCACCCTGTCTAACTTTGGGTTACGCGAGTCGAGGCGGACGTCGTCGCGGTAGCGACGACGGACGCCGAGACGAGCACGTGACAACACTGCCACCCTGGCTAACTTAGGGTTACGCGAGTCGAGGCGGACGTCATCGCGGTAGCGACGACGGACGCCGAGACGAGCACGTGACACCACTGCCACCCTGTCTAACTTAGGGTTACGCGAGTCGAGGCGGACGTCGTCGCGGTAGCGATGACAGACGCCGAGACGACCACGTGACACCACCGCCACCCTGTCTAATTTAGGGTTAAGCGAGTCGAGGCGGACGTCGTCGCGGTAGCGACGACGGACGCCGACACGAGGACGTGACACCACCGCCACCCTGTCTAACTTAGGGTTACGGGAGTTGAGGCGGACGTCGAGACGAGCACGTGACACCACTGCCACCCTGTCTAACTTAGGGTTACGCGAGTCGAGGAAGACGTCTTCGCGGTAGCGACGACGGACGCCGAGACGAGCACGTGACACCACCGCCACCCTGTATATCTTTGCGTTACGCGAGTCGAGGCGGACGTATTTGCGGTAGCGACGACGGACGCCGAGACGAGCACGTGACAACACCGCCACCCTGTCTATCTTAGGGTTACACGAGTCGAGGCGGACGTCGTCGCGGTAGCGACGACGGACGCCGAGACGAGCACGTGACACCACCGCCACCCTGTCTAACTTAGGGTTAAGCGAGTCGAGGCGGACGTCGTCGCGGTAGCGACGACGGACGCCGAGACGAGCACGTGACAACACCGCCACCCTGTCTATCTTAGGGTTACGCGAGTCAAGGCGGACGTCGTCGCGGTAGCGACGACGGACGCCTAGACGAGCACGTGACACCACTGCCACCCTGTCTAACTTAGGGTTACGCGAGTCGAGGCGGACGTCGTCGCGGTAGCGACGCCGGACGCCGAGACGAGCACGTGACACCACTGCCACCCTGTCTAACTTAGGGTTACGCGAGTCGAGGCGGACGTCGTCGCGGTAGCGACGACGGACGCCGAGACGAGCACGTGACACCACCGCCACCCTGTCTAACTTAGGGTTATGCGAGTCGAGGCGGACGTCGTCGCGGTAGCGACGACGGACGCCGAGACGAGCACGTGACACCACCGCCACCCTGTTTATCCTAGGGTTACGCGAGTCGAGGCGGACGTCGTCGCGGTAGAGATGACAGACGCCTAGACGAGCACGTGACACCACTGCCACCCTGGCTATCTTAGGGTTACGCGAGTCGAGGCGGACGTCGTCGCGGTAGCGACGACGGACGCCGAGACGAGCACGTGACACCACCGCCAGCCTGTTTATCCTAGGGTTACGCGAGTCGAGGCGGACGTCGTCGCGGTAGCGACGACAGACGCCTAGACGAGCACGTGACACCACTGCCACCCTGGCTATCTTAGGGTTACGCGAGTCGAGGCGGACGTCGTCGCGGTAGCGACGACGGACGCCGAGACGAGCACGTGACACCACCGCCACCCTGTCTATCTTAGGGTTACGCGAGTCGAGGCGGTCATCGTCGCGGTAGTGACGACGGACGCCGAGACGAGCAGGTGACACCACTGCCACCCTGTCTAACTTTGGGTTACGCGAGTCGAGGCGGACGTCGTCGCGGTAGCGACGACGGACGCCGAGACGAGCACGTGACAACACTGCCACCCTGGCTAACTTAGGGTTACGCGAGTCGAGGCGTACGTCATCGCGGTAGCGACGACGGACGCCGAGACGAGCACGTGACACCACTGCCACCCTGTCTAACTTAGGGTTACGCGAGTCGAGGCGGACGTCGTCGCGGTAGCGATGACAGACGCCGAGACGACCACGTGACACCACCGCCACCCTGTCTAACTTAGGGTTAAGCGAGTCGAGGCGGACGTCGTCGCGGTAGCGACGACGGACGCCGACACGAGCACGTGACACCACCGCCACCCTGTCTAACTTAGGGTTACGGGAGTTGAGGCGGACGTCGAGACGAGCACGTGACACCACTGCCACCCTGTCTAACTTAGGGTTACGCGAGTCGAGGAAGACGTCTGCGCGGTAGCGACGACGGACGCCGAGACGAGCACGTGGCACCGCTGCCACCCTGTCTTAGGGTCACGCGAGTCGAGGTGGACGTCGTCGTGGTAGCGACGACGGACGCCGAGATGAGCACGTGACACCACCACCACCCTGTCTATCTTAGGGTTACGCGAGTCGAGGCGGACGTCATCGCGGTAGCGACGACGGACGCCGAGACGAGCACGTGACAACACCGCCACCCTGTCTATCTTAGGGTTACGCGAGTCGAGGCGGACATCGTTGCGGTAGTGACGACGGACGCCGAGACGAGCACGTGACACCACTGCCACCCTGTCTAACTTTGGGTTACGCGAGTCGAGGCGGACGTGGTCGCGGTAGCGACGACGGACGCCGAGACGAGCACGTGACAACACTGCCACCCTGGCTAACTTAGGGTTACGCGAGGCGAGGCGAACGTCGTCGCGGTAGCGACGACGGACGCCAAGACGAGCACGTGACACCACGGGCACCCTGTCTAACTTAGGGTTAAGCGAGTCGAGGCGGACGTCGAGACGAGCACGTGACACCACTGCCACCCTGTCTAACTTAGGGTTACGCGAGTCGAGGCGGACGTCTTTGCGGTAGCGACGACGGACGCCGAGATGAGCACGTGACACCACCGCCACCCTGTTTATCCTAGGGTTACGCGAGTCGAGGCGGACGTCGTCGCGGTCGCGATGACAGACGCCTAGACGAGCACGTGACACCACGGGCACCCTGTCTAACTTAGGGTTAAGCGAGTCGAGGCGGACGTCGAGACGAGCACGTGACACCACTGCCACCCTGGCTATCTTAGGGTTACGCGAGTCGAGGCGGACGTCGTCGCGGTAGCGACGACGGACGCCGAGACGAGCACGTGACACCACCGCCAGCCTGTTTATCCTAGGGTTACGCGAGTCGAGGCGGACGTCGTCGCGGTAGCGACGACAGACGCCTAGACGAGCACGTGACACCACTGCCACCCTGGCTATCTTAGGGTTACGCGAGTCGAGGCGGACGTCGTCGCGGTAGCGACGACGGTCGCCGAGACGAGCACGTGACACCACCGCCACCCTGTCTATCTTAGGGTTACGCGAGTCGAGGCGGTCATCGTCGCGGTAGTGACGACGGACGCCGAGACGAGCAGGTGACACCACTGCCACCCTGTCTAACTTTGGGTTACGCGAGTCGAGGCGGACGTCGTCGCGGTAGCGACGACGGACGCCGAGACGAGCACGTGACAACACTGCCACCCTGGCTAACTTAGGGTTACGCGAGTCGAGGCGGACGTCATCGCGGTAGCGACGACGGACGCCGAGACGAGCACGTGACACCACTGCCACCCTGTCTAACTTAGGGTTACGCGAGTCGAGGCGGACGTCGTCGCGGTAGCGATGACAGACGCCGAGACGACCACGTGACACCACCGCCACCCTGTCTAACTTAGGGTTAAGCGAGTCGAGGCGGACGTCGTCGCGGTAGCGACAACGGACGCCGACACGAGCACGTGACACCACCGCCACCCTGTCTAACTTAGGGTTACGGGAGTTGAGGCGGACGTCGAGACGAGCACGTGACACCACTGCCACCCTGTCTAACTTAGGGTTACGCGAGTCGAGGAAGACGTCTGCGCGGTAGCGACGACGGACGCCGAGACGAGCACGTGGCACCGCTGCCACCCTGTCTTAGGGTCACGCGAGTCGAGGTGGACGTCGTCGTGGTAGCGACGACGGACGCCGAGATGAGCACGTGACACCACCACCACCCTGTCTATCTTAGGGTTACGCGAGTCGAGGCGGACGTCATCGCGGTAGCGACGACGGACGCCGAGACGAGCACGTGACAACACCGCCACCCTGTCTATCTTAGGGTTACGCGAGTCGAGGCGGACATCGTTGCGGTAGTGACGACGGACGCCGAGACGAGCACGTGACACCACTGCCACCCTGTCTAACTTTGGGTTACGCGAGTCGAGGCGGACGTGGTCGCGGTAGCGACGACGGACGCCGAGACGAGCACGTGACAACACTGCCACCCTGGCTAACTTAGGGTTACGCGAGTCGAGGCGAACGTCGTCGCGGTAGCGACGACGGACGCCAAGACGAGCACGTGACACCACGGGCACCCTGTCTAACTTAGGGTTAAGCGAGTCGAGGCGGACGTCGAGACGAGCACGTGACACCACTGCCACCCTGTCTAACTTAGGGTTACGCGAGTCGAGGCGGACGTCTTTGCGGTAGCGACGACGGACGCCGAGATGAGCACGTGACACCACCGCCACCCTATCTATCTTAGCGTTACGCGAGTCGAGGCGAACGTCGTCGCGGTAGCGACGACGGACGCCGAGACGAGCACGTGACACCACCGCCACCCTGTATATCTTTGCGTTACGCGAGTTGAGGCGGACGTCTTTGCGGTAGCGATGACGGACGCCGAGACGAGCACGTGACAACACCGCCACCCTGTCTATCTTAGGGTTACGTGAGTCCAGGCGGACGTCGTCGCGGTAGCGACGACGGACGCCGAGACGAGCACGTGACACCACTGCCACCCTGTCTAACTTAGGGTTACGCGAGTCGAGGCGGACGTCGTCGCGGTAGCGACGACGGACGCCGAGACGAGCACGTGACACCACGGCCACCCTGTCTAACTTAGGGTTACGCGAGTCGAGGCGGACGTCGTCGCGGTAGCGACGACGGACGCCGAGACGAGCACGTGACACCACCGCCACCCTGTTTATCCTAGGGTTACGCGAGTCGAGGCGGACGTCGTCGCGGTAGCGACGACAGACGCCTAGACGAGCACGTGACACCACCGCCACCCTGTCTAACTTGGGGTTAAGCGAGTCGAGGCGGACGTCGTCGCGGTAGCGACGACGGACGCCGACACGAGCACGTGACACCACCGCCACCCTGTCTAACTTAGGGTTACGGGAGTTGAGGCGGACGTCGAGACGAGCACGTGACACCACTGCCACCCTGTCTAACTTAGGGTTACGCGAGTCGAGGAAGACGTCTGCGCGGTAGCGACGACGGACGCCGAGACGAGCACGTGGCACCGCTGCCACCCTGTCTTAGGGTCACGCGAGTCGAGGTGGACGTCGTCGTGGTAGCGACGACGGACGCCGAGATGAGCACGTGACACCACCACCACCCTGTCTATCTTAGGGTTACGCGAGTCGAGGCGGACGTCATCGCGGTAGCGACGACGGACGCCGAGACGAGCACGTGACAACACCGCCACCCTGTCTATCTTAGGGTTACGCGAGTCGAGGCGGACATCGTTGCGGTAGTGACGACGGACGCCGAGACGAGCACGTGACACCACTGCCACCCTGTCTAACTTTGGGTTACGCGAGTCGAGGCGGACGTCGTCGCGGTAGCGACGACGGACGCCGAGACGAGCACGTGACAACACTACCACCCTGGCTAACTTAGGGTTACGCGAGTCGAGGCGAACGTCGTCGCGGTAGCGACGACGGACGCCAAGACGAGCACGTGACACCACGGCCACCCTGTCTATCTTAGGGTTACGCGAGTCAAGGCGGACGTCGTCGCGGTAGCGACGACGGACGCCGAGACGAGCACGTGACACCACTGCCACCCTGTCTAACTTAGGGTTACGCGAGTCGAGGCGGACGTCGTCGCGGTAGCGACGCCGGACGCCAAGACGAGCACGTGACACCACTGCCACCCTGTCTAACTTAGGGTTACGCGAGTCGAGGCGGACGTCGTCGCGGTAGCGACGACGGACGCCGAGACGAGCACGTGACACCACCGCCACCCTGTCTAACATAGGGTTATGCGAGTCGAGGCGGACGTTGTCGCGGTAGCGACGACGGACGCCGAGACGAGCACGTGACACCACCGCCACCCTGTTTATCCTAGGGTTACGCGAGTCGAGGCGGACGTCGTCGCGGTTGCGATGACAGACGCCTAGACGAGCACGTGACACCACTGCCACCCTGGCTATCTTAGGGTTACGCGAGTCGAGGCGGACGTCGTCGCGGTAGCGACGACGGACGCCGAGACGAGCACGTGACACCACCGCCAGCCTGTTTATCCTAGGGTTACGCGAGTCGAGGCGGACGTCGCCGCGGTAGCGACGACAGACGCCTAGACGAGCACGTGACACCACTGCCACCCTGGCTATCTTAGGGTTACGCGAGTCGAGGCGGACGTCGTCGCGGTAGCGACGACGGTCGCCGAGACGAGCACGTGACACCACCGCCACCCTGTCTATCTTAGGGTTACGCGAGTCGAGGCGGTCATCGTCGCGGTAGTGACGACGGACGCCGAGACGAGCAGGTGACACCACTGCCACCCTGTCTAACTTTGGGTTACGCGAGTCGAGGCGGACGTCGTCGCGGTAGCGACGACGGACGCCGAGACGAGCACGTGACAACACTGCCACCCTGGCTAACTTAGGGTTACGCGAGTCGAGGCGGACGTCATCGCGGTAGCGACGACGGACGCCGAGACGAGCACGTGACACCACTGCCACCCTGTCTAACTTAGGGTTACGCGAGTCGAGGCGGACGTCGTCGCGGTAGCGATGACAGACGCCGAGACGACCACGTGACACCACCGCCACCCTGTCTAACTTAGGGTTAAGCGAGTCGAGGCGGACGTCGTCGCGGTAGCGACAACGGACGCCGACACGAGCACGTGACACCACCGCCACCCTGTCTAACTTAGGGTTACGGGAGTTGAGGCGGACGTCGAGACGAGCACGTGACACCACTGCCACCCTGTCTAACTTAGGGTTACGCGAGTCGAGGAAGACGTCTGCGCGGTAGCGACGACGGACGCCGAGACGAGCACGTGGCACCGCTGCCACCCTGTCTTAGGGTCACGCGAGTCGAGGTGGACGTCGTCGTGGTAGCGACGACGGACGCCGAGATGAGCACGTGACACCACCACCACCCTGTCTATCTTAGGGTTACGCGAGTCGAGGCGGACGTCATCGCGGTAGCGACGACGGACGCCGAGACGAGCACGTGACAACACCGCCACCCTGTCTATCTTAGGGTTACGCGAGTCGAGGCGGACATCGTTGCGGTAGTGACGACGGACGCCGAGACGAGCACGTGACACCACTGCCACCCTGTCTAACTTTGGGTTACGCGAGTCGAGGCGGACGTGGTCGCGGTAGCGACGACGGACGCCGAGACGAGCACGTGACAACACTGCCACCCTGGCTAACTTAGGGTTACGCGAGTCGAGGCGAACGTCGTCGCGGTAGCGACGACGGACACCAAGACGAGCACGTGACACCACGGCCACCCTGTCTAACTTAGGGTTAAGCGAGTCGAGGCGGACGTCGAGACGAGCACGTGACACCACTGCCACCCTGTCTAACTTAGGGTTACGGGAGTCGAGGCGGACGTCTTTGCGGTAGCGACGACGGACGCCGAGATGAGCACGTGACACCACCGCCACCCTATCTATCTTAGCGTTACGCGAGTCGAGGCGAACGTCGTCGCGGTAGCGACGATGGACGCCGAGACGAGCACGTGACACCACCGCCACCCTGTATATCTTTGCGTTACGCGAGTTGAGGCGGACGTCTTTGCGGTAGCGATGACGGACGCCGAGACGAGCACGTGACAACACCGCCACCCTGTCTATCTTAGGGTTACGTGAGTCCAGGCGGACGTCGTCGCGGTAGCGACGACGGACGCCGAGACGAGCACGTGACACCACTGCCACCCTGTCTAACTTAGGGTTACGCGAGTCGAGGCGGACGTCGTCGCGGTAGCGACGACGGACGCCGAGACGAGCACGTGACACCACTGCCACCCTGTCTAACTTAGGGTTACGCGAGTCGAGGCGGACGTCGTCGCGGTAGCGACGACGGACGCCGAGACGAGCACGTGACACCACCGCCACCCTGTTTATCCTAGGGTTACGCGAGTCGAGGCGGACGTCGTCGCGGTAGCGACGACAGACACCTAGACGAGCACGTGACACCACCGCCACCCTGTCTAACTTAGGGTTAAGCGAGTCGAGGCGGACGTCGTCGCGGTAGCGACGACGGATGCCGACACGAGCACGTGACACCACCGCCACCCTGTCTAACTTAGGGTTACGGGAGTTGAGGCGGACGTCGAGACGAGCACGTGACACCACTGCCACCCTGTCTAACTTAGGGTTACTTGAGTCGAGGAAGACGTCTGCGCGGTAGCGACGACGGACGCCGAGACAAGCACGTGGCACCGCTGCCACCCTATCTTAGGGTCACGCGAGTCGAGGTGGACGTCGTCGTGGTAGCGACGACGGACGCCGAGATGAGCACGTGACACCACCACCACCCTGTCTATCTTAGGGTTACGCGAGTCGAGGCGGACGTCATCGCGGTAGCGACGACGGACGCCGAGACGAGCACGTGACAACACCGCCACCCTGTCTATCTTAGGGTTACGCGAGTCGAGGCGGACATCGTTGCGGTAGTGACGACGGACGCCGAGACGAGCACGTGACACCACTGCCACCCTGTCTAACTTTGGGTTACGCGAGTCGAGGCGGACGTCGTCGCGGTAGCGACGACGGACGCCGAGACGAGCACGTGACAACACTGCCACCCTGGCTAACTTAGGGTTACGCGAGTCGAGGCGAACGTCGTCGCGGTAGCGACGACGGACGCCAAGACGAGCACGTGACACCACGGCCACCCTGTCTATCTTAGGGTTACGCGAGTCAAGGCGGACGTCGTCGCGGTAGCGACGACGGACGCCGAGACGAGCACGTGACACCACTGCCACCCTGTCTAACTTAGGGTTACGCGAGTCGAGGCGGACGTCGTCGCGGTAGCGACGCCGGACGCCGAGACGAGCACGTGACACCACTGCCACCCTGTCTAACTTAGGGTTACGCGAGTCGAGGCGGACGTCGTCGCGGTAGCGACGACGGACGCCGAGACGAGCACGTGACACCACCGCCACCCTGTCTAACTTAGGGTTATGCGAGTCGAGGCGGACGTTGTCGCGGTAGCGACGACGGACGCCGAGACGAGCACGTGACACCACCGCCACCCTGTTTATCCTAGGGTTACGCGAGTCGAGGCGGACGTCGTCGCGGTAGCGATGACAGACGCCTAGACGAGCACGTGACACCACTGCCACCCTGGCTATCTTAGGGTTACGCGAGTCGAGGCGGACGTCGTCGCGGTAGCGACGACGGACGCCGAGACGAGCACGTGACACCACCGCCAGCCTGTTTATCCTAGGGTTACGCGAGTCGAGGCGGACGTCGTCGCGGTAGCGACGACAGACGCCTAGACGAGCACGTGACACCACTGCCACCCTGGCTATCTTAGGGTTACGCGAGTCGAGGCGGACGTCGTCGCGGTAGCGACGACGGACGCCGAGACGAGCACGTGACACCACCGCCACCCTGTCTATCTTAGGGTTACGCGAGTCGAGGCGGTCATCGTCGCGGTAGTGACGACGGACGCCGAGACGAGCAGGTGACACCACTGCCACCCTGTCTAACTTTGGGTTACGCGAGTCGAGGCGGACGTCGTCGCGGTAGCGACGACGGACGCCGAGACGAGCACGTGACAACACTGCCACCCTGGCTAACTTAGGGTTACGCGAGTCGAGGCGGACGTCATCGCGGTAGCGACGACGGACGCCGAGACGAGCACGTGACACCACTGCCACCCTGTCTAACTTAGGGTTACGCGAGTCGAGGCGGACGTCGTCGCGGTAGCGATGACAGACGCCGAGACGACCACGTGACACCACCGCCACCCTGTCTAACTTAGGGTTAAGCGAGTCGAGGCGGACGTCGTCGCGGTAGCGACAACGGACGCCGACACGAGCACGTGACACCACCGCCACCCTGTCTAACTTAGGGTTACGGGAGTTGAGGCGGACGTCGAGACAAGCACGTGACACCACTGCCACCCTGTCTAACTTAGGGTTACGCGAGTCGAGGAAGACGTCTGCGCGGTAGCGACGACGGACGCCGAGACGAGCACGTGGCACCGCTGCCACCCTGTCTTAGGGTCACGCGAGTCGAGGTGGACGTCGTCGTGGTAGCGACGACGGACGCCGAGATGAGCACGTGACACCACCACCACCCTGTCTATCTTAGGGTTACGCGAGTCGAGGCGGACGTCGTCGCGGTAGCGATGACAGACGCCTAGACGAGCACGTGACACCACTGCCACCCTGTCTAACTTAGGGTTACGGGAGTTGAGGCGGACGTCGAGACGAGCACGTGACACCACTGCCACCCTGTCTAACTTAGGGTTACGCGAGTCGAGGAAGACGTCTGCGCGGTAGCGACGACGGACGCCGAGACGAGCACGTGGCACCGCTGCCACCCTGTCTTAGGGTCACGCGAGTCGAGGTGGACGTCGTCGTGGTAGCGACGACGGACGCCGAGATGAGCACGTGACACCACCACCACCCTGTCTATCTTAGGGTTACGCGAGTCGAGGCGGACGTCATCGCGGTAGCGACGACGGACGCCGAGACGAGCACGTGACAACACCGCCACCCTGTCTATCTTAGGGTTACGCGAGTCGAGGCGGACATCGTTGCGGTAGTGACGACGGACGCCGAGACGAGCACGTGACACCACTGCCACCCTGTCTAACTTTGGGTTACGCGAGTCGAGGCGGACGTCGTCGCGGTAGCGACGACGGACGCCGAGACGAGCACGTGACAACACTGCCACCCTGGCTAACTTAGGGTTACGCGAGTCGAGGCGAACGTCGTCGCGGTAGCGACGACGGACGCCAAGACGAGCACGTGACACCACGGCCACCCTGTCTATCTTAGGGTTACGCGAGTCAAGGCGGACGTCGTCGCGGTAGCGACGACGGACGCCGAGACGAGCACGTGACACCACTGCCACCCTGTCTAACTTTGGGTTACGCGAGTCGAGGCGGACGTCGTCGCGGTAGCGACGACGGACGCCGAGACGAGCACGTGACAACACTGCCACCCTGGCTAACTTAGGGTTACGCGAGTCGAGGCGGACGTCATCGCGGTAGCGACGACGGACGCCGAGACGAGCACGTGACACCACTGCCACCCTGTCTAACTTAGGGTTACGCGAGTCGAGGCGGACGTCGTCGCGGTAGCGATGACAGACGCCGAGACGACCACGTGACACCACCGCCACCCTGTCTAACTTAGGGTTAAGCGAGTCGAGGCGGACGTCGTCGCGGTAGCGACAACGGACGCCGACACGAGCACGTGACACCACCGCCACCCTGTCTAACTTAGGGTTACGGGAGTTGAGGCGGACGTCGAGACAAGCACGTGACACCACTGCCACCCTGTCTAACTTAGGGTTACGCGAGTCGAGGAAGACGTCTGCGCGGTAGCGACGACGGACGCCGAGACGAGCACGTGGCACCGCTGCCACCCTGTCTTAGGGTCACGCGAGTCGAGGTGGACGTCGTCGTGGTAGCGACGACGGACGCCGAGATGAGCACGTGACACCACCACCACCCTGTCTATCTTAGGGTTACGCGAGTCGAGGCGGACGTCGTCGCGGTAGCGATGACAGACGCCTAGACGAGCACGTGACACCACTGCCACCCTGTCTAACTTAGGGTTACGGGAGTTGAGGCGGACGTCGAGACGAGCACGTGACACCACTGCCACCCTGTCTAACTTAGGGTTACGCGAGTCGAGGAAGACGTCTGCGCGGTAGCGACGACGGACGCCGAGACGAGCACGTGGCACCGCTGCCACCCTGTCTTAGGGTCACGCGAGTCGAGGTGGACGTCGTCGTGGTAGCGACGACGGACGCCGAGATGAGCACGTGACACCACCACCACCCTGTCTATCTTAGGGTTACGCGAGTCGAGGCGGACGTCATCGCGGTAGCGACGACGGACGCCGAGACGAGCACGTGACAACACCGCCACCCTGTCTATCTTAGGGTTACGCGAGTCGAGGCGGACATCGTTGCGGTAGTGACGACGGACGCCGAGACGAGCACGTGACACCACTGCCACCCTGTCTAACTTTGGGTTACGCGAGTCGAGGCGGACGTCGTCGCGGTAGCGACGACGGACGCCGAGACGAGCACGTGACAACACTGCCACCCTGGCTAACTTAGGGTTACGCGAGTCGAGGCGAACGTCGTCGCGGTAGCGACGACGGACGCCAAGACGAGCACGTGACACCACGGCCACCCTGTCTATCTTAGGGTTACGCGAGTCAAGGCGGACGTCGTCGCGGTAGCGACGACTGACGCCGAGACGAGCACGTGACACCACTGCCACCCTGTCTAACTTAGGGTTACGCGAGTCGAGGCGGACGTCGTCGCGGTAGCGACGCCGGACGCCGAGACGAGCACGTGACACCACTGCCACCCTGTCTAACTTAGGGTTACGCGAGTCGAGGCGGACGTCGTCGCGGTAGCGACGACGGACGCCGAGACGAGCACGTGACACCACCGCCACCCTGTCTAACTTAGGGTTATGCGAGTGGAGGCGGACGTTGTCGCGGTAGCGACGACGGACGCCGAGACGAGCACGTGACACCACCGCCACCCTGTTTATCCTAGGGTTACGCGAGTCGAGGCGGACGTCGTCGCGGTAGCGATGACAGACGCCTAGACGAGCACGTGACACCACTGCCACCCTGGCTATCTTAGGGTTACGCGAGTCGAGGCGGACGTCGTCGCGGTAGCGACGACGGACGCCGAGACGAGCACGTGACACCACCGCCAGCCTGTTTATCCTAGGGTTACGCGAGTCGAGGCGGACGTCGTCGCGGTAGCGACGACAGACGCCTAGACGAGCACGTGACACCACTGCCACCCTGGCTATCTTAGGGTTACGCGAGTCGAGGCGGACGTCGTCGCGGTAGCGACGACGGACGCCGAGACGAGCACGTGACACCACCGCCACCCTGTCTATCTTAGGGTTACGCGAGTCGAGGCGGTCATCGTCGCGGTAGTGACGACGGACGCCGAGACGAGCAGGTGACACCACTGCCACCCTGTCTAACTTTGGGTTACGCGAGTCGAGGCGGACGTCGTCGCGGTAGCGACGACGGACGCCGAGACGAGCACGTGACAACACTGCCACCCTGGCTAACTTAGGGTTACGCGAGTCGAGGCGGACGTCATCGCGGTAGCGACGACGGACGCCGAGACGAGCACGTGACACCACTGCCACCCTGTCTAACTTAGGGTTACGCGAGTCGAGGCGGACGTCGTCGCGGTAGCGACAACGGACGCCGACACGAGCACGTGACACCACCGCCACCCTGTCTAACTTAGGGTTACGGGAGTTGAGGCGGACGTCGAGACAAGCACGTGACACCACTGCCACCCTGTCTAACTTAGGGTTACGCGAGTCGAGGAAGACGTCTGCGCGGTAGCGACGACGGACGCCGAGACGAGCACGTGGCACCGCTGCCACCCTGTCTTAGGGTCACGCGAGTCGAGGTGGACGTCGTCGTGGTAGCGACGACGGACGCCGAGATGAGCACGTGACACCACCACCACCCTGTCTATCTTAGGGTTACGCGAGTCGAGGCGGACGTCGTCGCGGTAGCGATGACAGACGCCTAGACGAGCACGTGACACCACTGCCACCCTGTCTAACTTAGGGTTACGGGAGTTGAGGCGGACGTCGAGACGAGCACGTGACACCACTGCCACCCTGTCTAACTTAGGGTTACGCGAGTCGAGGAAGACGTCTGCGCGGTAGCGACGACGGACGCCGAGACGAGCACGTGGCACCGCTGCCACCCTGTCTTAGGGTCACGCGAGTCGAGGTGGACGTCGTCGTGGTAGCGACGACGGACGCCGAGATGAGCACGTGACACCACCACCACCCTGTCTATCTTAGGGTTACGCGAGTCGAGGCGGACGTCATCGCGGTAGCGACGACGGACGCCGAGACGAGCACGTGACACCACCGCCACCCTGTCTATCTTAGGGTTACGCGAGTCGAGGCGGACATCGTTGCGGTAGTGACGACGGACGCCGAGACGAGCACGTGACACCACTGCCACCCTGTCTAACTTTGGGTTACGCGAGTCGAGGCGGACGTCGTCGCGGTAGCGACGACGGACGCCGAGACGAGCACGTGACACCACTGCCACCCTGTCTAACTTAGGGTTACGCGAGTCGAGGCGGACGTCGTCGCGGTAGCGACGACGGACGCCGAGACGAGCACGTGACACCACCGCCACCCTGTTTATCCTAGGGTTACGCGAGTCGAGGCGGACGTCGTCGCGGTAGCGACGACAGACGCCTAGACGAGCACGTGACACCACCGCCACCCTGTCTAACTTAGGGTTAAGCGAGTCGAGGCGGACGTCGTCGCGGTAGCGACGACGGACGCCGACACGAGCACGTGACACCACCGCCACCCTGTCTAACTTAGGGTTACGGGAGTTGAGGCGGACGTCGAGACGAGCACGTGACACCACTGCCACCCTGTCTAACTTAGGGTTACGCGAGTCGAGGAAGACGTCTGCGCGGTAGCGACGACGGACGCCGAGACGAGCACGTGGCACCGCTGCCACCCTGTCTTAGGGTCACGCGAGTCGAGGTGGACGTCGTCGTGGTAGCGACGACGGACGCCGAGATGAGCACGTGACACCACCAGCACCCTGTCTATCTTAGGGTTACGTGAGTCGAGGCGGACGTCATCGCGGTAGCGACGACGGACGCCGAGACGAGCACGTGACAACACCGCCACCCTGTCTATCTTAGGGTTACGCGAGTCGAGGCGGACATCGTTGCGGTAGTGACGACGGACGCCGAGACGAGCACGTGACACCACTGCCACCCTGTCTAACTTTGGGTTACGCGAGTCGAGGCGGACGTCGTCGCGGTAGCGACGACGGACGCCGAGACGAGCACGTGACAACACTACCACCCTGGCTAACTTAGGGTTACGCGAGTCGAGGCGAACGTCGTCGCGGTAGCGACGACGGACGCCAAGACGAGCACGTGACACCACGGCCACCCTGTCTATCTTAGGGTTACGCGAGTCAAGGCGGACGTCGTCGCGGTAGCGACGACGGACGCCGAGACGAGCACGTGACACCACTGCCACCCTGTCTAACTTAGGGTTACGCGAGTCGAGGCGGACGTCGTCGCGGTAGCGACGCCGGACGCCGAGACGAGCACGTGACACCACTGCCACCCTGTCTAACTTAGGGTTACGCGAGTCGAGGCGGACGTCGTCGCGGTAGCGACGACGGACGCCGAGACGAGCACGTGACACCACCGCCACCCTGTCTAACTTAGGGTTATGCGAGTCGAGGCGGACGTTGTCGCGGTAGCGACGACGGACGCCGAGACGAGCACGTGACACCACCGCCACCCTGTTTATCCTAGGGTTACGCGAGTCGAGGCGGACGTCGTCGCGGTAGCGATGACAGACGCCTAGACGAGCACGTGACACCACTGCCACCCTGGCTATCTTAGGGTTACGCGAGTCGAGGCGGACGTCGTCGCGGTAGCGACGACGGACGCCGAGACGAGCACGTGACACCACCGCCAGCCTGTTTATCCTAGGGTTACGCGAGTCGAGGCGGACGTCGTCGCGGTAGCGACGACAGACGCCTAGACGAGCACGTGACACCACTGCCACCCTGGCTATCTTAGGGTTACGCGAGTCGAGGCGGACGTCGTCGCGGTAGCGACGACGGTCGCCGAGACGAGCACGTGACACCACCGCCACCCTGTCTATCTTAGGGTTACGCGAGTCGAGGCGGTCATCGTCGCGGTAGTGACGACGGACGCCGAGACGAGCAGGTGACACCACTGCCACCCTGTCTAACTTTGGGTTACGCGAGTCGAGGCGGACGTCGTCGCGGTAGCGACGACGGACGCCGAGACGAGCACGTGACAACACTGCCACCCTGGCTAACTTAGGGTTACGCGAGTCGAGGCGGACGTCATCGCGGTAGCGACGACGGACGCCGAGACGAGCACGTGACACCACTGCCACCCTGTCTAACTTAGGGTTACGCGAGTCGAGGCGGACGTCGTCGCGGTAGCGATGACAGACGCCGAGACGACCACGTGACACCACCGCCACCCTGTCTAACTTAGGGTTAAGCGAGTCGAGGCGGACGTCGTCGCGGTAGCGACAACGGACGCCGACACGAGCACGTGACACCACCGCCACCCTGTCTAACTTAGGGTTACGGGAGTTGAGGCGGACGTCGAGACGAGCACGTGACACCACTGCCACCCTGTCTAACTTAGGGTTACGCGAGTCGAGGAAGACGTCTGCGCGGTAGCGACGACGGACGCCGAGACGAGCACGTGGCACCGCTGCCACCCTGTCTTAGGGTCACGCGAGTCGAGGTGGACGTCGTCGTGGTAGCGACGACGGACGCCGAGATGAGCACGTGACACCACCACCACCCTGTCTATCTTAGGGTTACGCGAGTCGAGGCGGACGTCATCGCGGTAGCGACGACGGACGCCGAGACGAGCACGTGACAACACCGCCACCCTGTCTATCTTAGGGTTACGCGAGTCGAGGCGGACATCGTTGCGGTAGTGACGACGGACGCCGAGACGAGCACGTGACACCACTGCCACCCTGTCTAACTTTGGGTTACGCGAGTCGAGGCGGACGTGGTCGCGGTAGCGACGACGGACGCCGAGACGAGCACGTGACAACACTGCCACCCTGGCTAACTTAGGGTTACGCGAGTCGAGGCGAACGTCGTCGCGGTAGCGACGACGGACACCAAGACGAGCACGTGACACCACGGCCACCCTGTCTAACTTAGGGTTAAGCGAGTCGAGGCGGACGTCGAGACGAGCACGTGACACCACTGCCACCCTGTCTAACTTAGGGTTACGGGAGTCGAGGCGGACGTCTTTGCGGTAGCGACGACGGACGCCGAGATGAGCACGTGACACCACCGCCACCCTATCTATCTTAGCGTTACGCGAGTCGAGGCGAACGTCGTCGCGGTAGCGACGACGGACGCCGAGACGAGCACGTGACACCACCGCCACCCTGTATATCTTTGCGTTACGCGAGTTGAGGCGGACGTCTTTGCGGTAGCGATGACGGACGCCGAGACGAGCACGTGACAACACCGCCACCCTGTCTATCTTAGGGTTACGTGAGTCCAGGCGGACGTCGTCGCGGTAGCGACGACGGACGCCGAGACGAGCACGTGACACCACTGCCACCCTGTCTAACTTAGGGTTACGCGAGTCGAGGCGGACGTCGTCGCGGTAGCGACGACGGACGCCGAGACGAGCACGTGACACCACTGCCACCCTGTCTAACTTAGGGTTACGCGAGTCGAGGCGGCCGTCGTCGCGGTAGCGACGACGGACGCCGAGACGAGCACGTGACACCACCGCCACCCTGTTTATCCTAGGGTTACGCGAGTCGAGGCGGACGTCGTCGCGGTAGCGACGACAGACGCCTAGACGAGCACGTGACACCACCGCCACCCTGTCTAACTTAGGGTTAAGCGAGTCGAGGCGGACGTCGTCGCGGTAGCGACGACGGACGCCGACACGAGCACGTGACACCACCGCCACCCTGTCTAACTTAGGGTTACGGGAGTTGAGGCGGACGTCGAGACGAGCACGTGACACCACTGCCACCCTGTCTAACTTAGGGTTACTTGAGTCGAGGAAGACGTCTGCGCGGTAGCGACGACGGACGCCGAGACGAGCACGTGGCACCGCTGCCACCCTATCTTAGGGTCACGCGAGTCGAGGTGGACGTCGTCGTGGTAGCGACGACGGACGCCGAGATGAGCACGTGACACCACCACCACCCTGTCTATCTTAGGGTTACGCGAGTCGAGGCGGACGTCATCGCGGTAGCGACGACGGACGCCGAGACGAGCACGTGACAACACCGCCACCCTGTCTATCTTAGGGTTACGCGAGTCGAGGCGGACATCGTTGCGGTAGTGACGACGGACGCCGAGACGAGCACGTGACACCACTGCCACCCTGTCTAACTTTGGGTTACGCGAGTCGAGGCGGACGTCGTCGCGGTAGCGACGACGGACGCCGAGACGAGCACGTGACAACACTGCCACCCTGGCTAACTTAGGGTTACGCGAGTCGAGGCGAACGTCGTCGCGGTAGCGACGACGGACGCCAAGACGAGCACGTGACACCACGGCCACCCTGTCTATCTTAGGGTTACGCGAGTCAAGGCGGACGTCGTCGCGGTAGCGACGACGGACGCCGAGACGAGCACGTGACACCACTGCCACCCTGTCTAACTTAGGGTTACGCGAGTCGAGGCGGACGTCGTCGCGGTAGCGACGCCGGACGCCGAGACGAGCACGTGACACCACTGCCACCCTGTCTAACTTAGGGTTACGCGAGTCGAGGCGGACGTCGTCGCGGTAGCGACGACGGACGCCGAGACGAGCACGTGACACCACCGCCACCCTGTCTAACTTAGGGTTATGCGAGTCGAGGCGGACGTTGTCGCGGTAGCGACGACGGACGCCGAGACGAGCACGTGACACCACCGCCACCCTGTTTATCCTAGGGTTACGCGAGTCGAGGCGGACGTCATCGCGGTAGCGATGACAGACGCCTAGACGAGCACGTGACACCACTGCCACCCTGGCTATCTTAGGGTTACGCGAGTCGAGGCGGACGTCGTCGCGGTAGCGACGACGGACGCCGAGACGAGCACGTGACACCACCGCCAGCCTGTTTATCCTAGGGTTACGCGAGTCGAGGCGGACGTCGTCGCGGTAGCGACGACAGACGCCTAGACGAGCACGTGACACCACTGCCACCCTGGCTATCTTAGGGTTACGCGAGTCGAGGCGGACGTCGTCGCGGTAGCGACGACGGACGCCGAGACGAGCACGTGACACCACCGCCACCCTGTCTATCTTAGGGTTACGTGAGTCGAGGCGGTCATCGTCGCGGTAGGGACGACGGACGCCGAGACGAGCAGGTGACACCACTGCCACCCTGTCTAACTTTGGGTTACGCGAGTCGAGGCGGACGTCGTCGCGGTAGCGACGACGGACGCCGAGACGAGCACGTGACAACACTGCCACCCTGGCTAACTTAGGGTTACGCGAGTCGAGGCGGACGTCATCGCGGTAGCGACGACGGACGCCGAGACGAGCACGTGACACCACTGCCACCCTGTCTAACTTAGGGTTACGCGAGTCGAGGCGGACGTCGTCGCGGTAGCGATGACAGACGCCGAGACGACTACGTGACACCACCGCCACCCTGTCTAACTTAGGGTTAAGCGAGTCGAGGCGGACGTCGTCGCGGTAGCGACAACGGACGCCGACACGAGCACGTGACACCACCGCCACCCTGTCTAACTTAGGGTTACGGGAGTTGAGGCGGACGTCGAGACAAGCACGTGACACCACTGCCACCCTGTCTAACTTAGGGTTACGCGAGTCGAGGAAGACGTCTGCGCGGTAGCGACGACGGACGCCGAGACGAGCACGTGACAACACCGCCACCCTGTCTATCTTAGGGTTACGCGAGTCAAGGCGGACGTCGTCGCGGTAGCGACGACGGACGCCGAGACGAGCACGTGACACCACTGCCACCCTGTCTAACTTAGGGTTACGCGAGTCGAGGCGGACGTCGTCGCGGTAGCGACAACGGACGCCGACACGAGCACGTGACACCACCGCCACCCTGTCTAACTTAGGGTTACGGGAGTTGAGGCGGACGTCGAGACAAGCACGTGACACCACTGCCACCCTGTCTAACTTAGGGTTACGCGAGTCGAGGAAGACGTCTGCGCGGTAGCGACGACGGACGCCGAGACGAGCACGTGACAACACCGCCACCCTGTCTATCTTAGGGTTACGCGAGTCAAGGCGGACGTCGTCGCGGTAGCGACGACGGACGCCGAGACGAGCACGTGGCACCGCTGCCACCCTGTCTTAGGGTCACGCGAGTCGAGGTGGACGTCGTCGTGGTAGCGACGACGGACGCCGAGATGAGCACGTGACACCACCACCATCCTGTCTATCTTAGGGTTACGCGAGTCGAGGCGGACGTCGTCGCGGTAGCGATGACAGACGCCTAGACGAGCACGTGACACCACTGCCACCCTGGCTATCTTAGGGTTACGCGAGTCGAGGCGGACGTCGTCGCGGTAGCGACGACGGACGCCGAGACGAGCACGTGACACCACCGCCAGCCTGTTTATCCTAGGGTTACGCGAGTCGAGGCGGACGTCGTCGCGGTAGCGACGACAGACGCCTAGACGAGCACGTGACACCACTGCCACCCTGGCTATCTTAGGGTTACGCGAGTCGAGGCGGACGTCGTCGCGGTAGCGACGACGGACGCCGAGACGAGCACGTGACACCACCGCCACCCTGTCTATCTTAGGGTTACGCGAGTCGAGGCGGTCATCGTCGCGGTAGTGACGACGGACGCCGAGACGAGCAGGTGACACCACTGCCACCCTGTCTAACTTTGGGTTACGCGAGTCGAGGCGGACGTCGTCGCGGTAGCGACGACGGACGCCGAGACGAGCACGTGACAACACTGCCACCCTGGCTAACTTAGGGTTATGCGAGTCGAGGCGGACGTCATCGCGGTAGCGACGACGGACGCCGAGACGAGCACGTGACACCACTGCCACCCTGTCTAACTTAGGGTTACGCGAGTCGAGGCGGACGTCGTCGCGGTAGCGATGACAGACGCCGACACGAGCACGTGACACCACCGCCACCCTGTCTAACTTAGGGTTAAGCGAGTCGAGGCGGACGTCGTCGCGGTAGCGACAACGGACGCCGACACGAGCACGTGACACCACCGCCACCCTGTCTAACTTAGGGTTACGGGAGTTGAGGCGGACGTCGAGACGAGCATGTGACACCACTGCCACCCTGTCTAACTTAGGGTTACGCGAGTCGAGGAAGACGTCTGCGCGGTAGCGACGACGGACGCCGAGACGAGCACGTGGCACCGCTGCCACCCTGTCTTAGGGTCACGCGAGTCGAGGTGGACGTCGTCGTGGTAGCGACGACGGACGCCGAGATGAGCACGTGACACCACCACCACCCTGTCTATCTTAGGGTTACGCGAGTCGAGGCGGACGTCATCGCGGTAGCGACGACGGACGCCGAGACGAGCACGTGACAACACCGCCACCCTGTCTATCTTAGGGTTACGCGAGTCGAGGCGGACATCGTTGCGGTAGTGACGACGGACGCCGAGACGAGCACGTGACACCACTGCCACCCTGTCTAACTTTGGGTTACGCGAGTCGAGGCGGACGTGGTCGCGGTAGCGACGACGGACGCCGAGACGAGCACGTGACAACACTGCCACCCTGGCTAACTTAGGGTTACGCGAGTCGAGGCGAACGTCGTCGCGGTAGCGACGACGGACGCCAAGACGAGCACGTGACCCCACGGCCACCCTGTCTAACTTAGGGTTAAGCGAGTCGAGGCGGACGTCGAGACGAGCACGTGACACCACTGCCACCCTGTCTAACTTAGGGTTACGCAAGTCGAGGCGGACGTCTTTGCGGTAGCGACGACGGACGCCGAGATGAGCACGTGACACCACCGCCACCCTATCTATCTTAGCGTTACGCGAGTCGAGGCGAACGTCGTCGCAGTAGCGACGACGGACGCCGAGACGAGCACGTGACACCACCGCCACCCTGTATATCTTTGCGTTACGCGAGTTGAGGCGGACGTCTTTGCGGTAGCGATGACGGATGCCGAGACGAGCACGTGACAACACCGCCACCCTGTCTATCTTAGGGTTACGTGAGTCCAGGCGGACGTCGTCGCGGTAGCGACGACGGACGCCGAGACGAGCACGTGACACCACTGCCACCCTGTCTAACTTAGGGTTACGCGAGTCGAGGCGGACGTCGTCGCGGTAGCGACGACGGACGCCGAGACGAGCACGTGACACCACTGCCACCCTGTCTAACTTAGGGTTACGCGAGTCGAGGCGGACGTCGTCGCGGTAGCGACGACGGACGCCGAGACGAGCACGTGACACCACCGCCACCCTGTTTATCCTAGGGTTACGCGAGTCGAGGCGGACGTCGTCGCGGTAGCGACGACAGACGCCTAGACGAGCACGTGACACCACCGCCACCCTGTCTAACTTAGGGTTAAGCGAGTCGAGGCGGACGTCGTCGCGGTAGCGACGACGGACGCCGACACGAGCACGTGACACCACCGCCACCCTGTCTAACTTAGGGTTACGGGAGTTGAGGCGGACGTCGAGACGAGCACGTGACACCACTGCCACCCTGTCTAACTTAGGGTTACGCGAGTCGAGGAAGACGTCTGCGCGGTAGCGACGACGGACGCCAAGACGAGCACGTGACACCACGGCCACCCTGTCTAACTTAGGGTTAAGCGAGTCGAGGCGGACGTCGAGACGAGCACGTGACACCACTACCACCCTGTCTAACTTAGGGTTACGCGAGTCGAGGCGGACGTCTTTGCGGTAGCGACGACGGACGCCGAGATGAGCACGTGACACCACCGCCACCCTATCTATCTTAGCGTTACGCGAGTCGAGGCGAACGTCGTCGCGGTAGTGACGACGGATGCCGAGACGAGCACGTGACACCACCGCCACCCTGTATATCTTTGCGTTACGCGAGTTGAGGCGGACGTCTTTGCGGTAGCGATGACGGACGCCGAGACGAGCACGTGACAACACCGCCACCCTGTCTATCTTAGGGTTACGCGAGTCGAGGCGGACGTCGTCGCGGTAGCGACGACGGACGCCGAGACGAGCACGTGACACCACCGCCACCCTGTCTAACTTAGGGTTAAGCGAGTCGAGGCGGACGTCGTCGCGGTAGCGACGACGGACGCCGAGACGAGCACGTGACAACACCGCCACCCTGTCTATCTTAGGGTTACGCGAGTCCAGGCGGACGTCGTCGCGGTAGCGACGACGGACGCCGAGACGAGCACGTGACACCACTGCCACCCTGTCTAACTTAGGGTTACGCGAGTCGAGGCGGACGTCGTCGCGGTAGCGACGACGGACGCCGAGACGATCACGTGACACCACTGCCACCCTGTCTAACTTAGGGTTACGCGAGTCGAGGCGGATGTCGTCGCGGTAGCGACGACGGACGCCGAGACGAGCACGTGACACCACCGCCACCCTGTTTATCCTAGGGTTACGCGAGTCGAGGCGGACGTCGTCGCGGTAGCGATGACAGACGCCTAGACGAGCACGTGACACCACTGCCACCCTGGCTATCTTAGGGTTACGCGAGTCGAGGGGGACGTCGTCGCGGTAGCGACGACGGACGCCGAGACGAGCACGTGACACCACCGCCACCCTGTTTATCCTAGGGTTACGCGAGTCGAGGCGGACGTCGTCGCGGTAGCGACGACAGACGCCTAGACGAGCACGTGACACCACTGCCACCCTGGCTATCTTAGGGTTACGCGAGTCGAGGCGGACGTCGTCGCGGTAGCGATGACGGACGCCGAGACGAGCACGTGACACCACCGCCACCCTGTCTATCTTAGGGTTACGCGAGTCGAGGCGGTCATCGTCGCGGTAGTGACGACGGACGCCGAGACGAGCAGGTGACACCACTGCCACCCTGTCTAACTTTGGGTTACGCGAGTCGAGGCGGACGTCGTCGCGGTAGCGACGACGGACGCCGAGACGAGCACGTGACAACACTGCCACCCTGGCTAACTTAGGGTTACGCGAGTCGAGGCGGACGTCATCGCGGTAGCGACGACGGACGCCGAGACGAGCACGTGACACCACTGCCACCCTGTCTAACTTAGGGTTACGCGAGTCGAGGCGGACGTCGTCGCGGTAGCGATGACAGACGCCCAGACGACCACGTGACACCACCGCCACCCTGTCTAACTTAGGGTTAAGCGAGTCGAGGCGGACGTCGTCGCGGTAGCGACGACGGACGCCGACACGAGCACGTGACACCACCGCCACCCTGTCTAACTTAGGGTTACGGGAGTTGAGGCGGACGTCGAGACGAGCACGTGACACCACTGCCACCCTGTCTAACTTAGGGTTACGCGAGTCGAGGAAGACGTCTTCGCGGTAGCGACGACGGACGCCGAGAGGAGCACGTGACACCACCGCCACCCTGTATATCTTTGCGTTACGCGAGTCGAGGCGGACGTCTTTGCGGTAGCGACGACGGACGCCGAGACGAGCACGTGACAACACCGCCACCCTGTCTATCTTAGGGTTACATGAGTCGAGGTGGACGTCGTCGCGGTAGCGACGACGGACGCCGAGACGAGCACGTGACACCACCGCCACCCTGTCTAACTTAGGGTTAAGCGAGTCGAGGCGGACGTCGTCGCGGTAGCGACGACGGACGCCGAGACGAGCACGTGACAACACCGCCACCCTGTCTATCTTAGGGTTACGCGAGTCAAGGCGGACGTCGTCGCGGTAGCGACGACGGACGCCGAGACGAGCACGTGACACCACTGCCACCCTGGCTAACTTAGGGTTACGCGAGTCGAGGCGGACGTCATCGCGGTAGCGACGACGGACGCCGACACGAGCACGTGACACCACCGCCACCCTGTCTAACTTAGGGTTACGGGAGTTGAGGCGGACGTCGAGACGAGCACGTGACACCACTGCCACCCTGTCTAACTTAGGGTTACGCGAGTCGAGGAAGACGTCTTCGCGGTAGCGACGACGGACGCCGAGACGAGCACGTGACACCACCGCCACCCTGTATATCTTTGCGTTACGCGAGTCGAGGCGGACGTCTTTGTGGTAGCGACGACGGACGCCGAGACGAGCACGTGACAACACCGCCACCCTGTCTATCTTAGGGTTACACGAGTCGAGGTGGACGTCGTCGCGGTAGCGACGACGGACGCCGAGACGAGCACGTGACACCACCGCCACCCTGTCTAACTTAGGGTTAAGCGAGTCGAGGCGGACGTCGTCGCGGTAGCGACGACGGACGCCGAGACGAGCACGTGACAACACCGCCACCCTGTCTATCTTAGGGTTACGCGAGTCCAGGCGGACGTCGTCGCGGTAGCGACGACGGACGCCGAGACGAGCACGTGACACCACTGCCACCCTGTCTAACTTAGGGTTACGCGAGTCGAGGCGGACGTCGTCGCGGTAGCGACGACGGACGCCGAGACGATCACGTGACACCACTGCCACCCTGTCTAACTTAGGGTTACGCGAGTCGAGGCGGACGTCGTCGCGGTAGCGACGACGGACGCCGAGACGAGCACGTGACACCACCGCCACCCTGTTTATCCTAGGGTTACGCGAGTCGAGGCGGACGTCGTCGCGGTAGCGATGACAGACGCCTAGACGAGCACGTGACACCACTGCCACCCTGGCTATCTTAGGGTTACGCGAGTCGAGGGGGACGTCGTCGCGGTAGCGACGACGGAGGCCGAGACGAGCACGTGACACCACCGCCACCCTGTTTATCCTAGGGTTACGCGAGTCGAGGCGGACGTCGTCGCGGTAGCGACGACAGACGCCTAGACGAGCACGTGACACCACTGCCACCCTGGCTATCTTAGGGTTACGCGAGTCGAGGCGGACGTCGTCGCGGTAGCGATGACGGACGCCGAGACGAGCACGTGACACCACCGCCACCCTGTCTATCTTAGGGTTACGCGAGTCGAGGCGGTCATCGTCGCGGTAGTGACGACGGACGCCGAGACGAGCAGGTGACACCACTGCCACCCTGTCTAACTTTGGGTTACGCGAGTCGAGGCGGACGTCGTCGCGGTAGCGACGACGGACGCCGAGACGAGCACGTGACAACACTGCCACCCTGGCTAACTTAGGGTTACGCGAGTCGAGGCGGACGTCATCGCGGTAGCGACGACGGACGCCGAGACGAGCACGTGACACCACTGCCACCCTGTCTAACTTAGGGTTACGCGAGTCGAGGCGGACGTCGTCGCGGTAGCGATGACAGACGCCCAGACGACCACGTGACACCACCGCCACCCTGTCTAACTTAGGGTTAAGCGAGTCGAGGCGGACGTCGTCGCGGTAGCGACGACGGACGCCGACACGAGCACGTGACACCACCGCCACCCTGTCTAACTTAGGGTTACGGGAGTTGAGGCGGACGTCGAGACGAGCACGTGACACCACTGCCACCCTGTCTAACTTAGGGTTACGCGAGTCGAGGAAGACGTCTTCGCGGTAGCGACGACGGACGCCGAGAGGAGCACGTGACACCACCGCCACCCTGTATATCTTTGCGTTACGCGAGTCGAGGCGGACGTCTTTGCGGTAGCGACGACGGACGCCGAGACGAGCACGTGACAACACCGCCACCCTGTCTATCTTAGGGTTACATGAGTCGAGGTGGACGTCGTCGCGGTAGCGACGACGGACGCCGAGACGAGCACGTGACACCACCGCCACCCTGTCTAACTTAGGGTTAAGCGAGTCGAGGCGGACGTCGTCGCGGTAGCGACGACGGACGCCGAGACGAGCACGTGACAACACCGCCACCCTGTCTATCTTAGGGTTACGCGAGTCAAGGCGGACGTCGTCGCGGTAGCGACGACGGACGCCGAGACGAGCACGTGACACCACTGCCACCCTGGCTAACTTAGGGTTACGCGAGTCGAGGCGGACGTCATCGCGGTAGCGACGACGGACGCCGACACGAGCACGTGACACCACCGCCACCCTGTCTAACTTAGGGTTACGGGAGTTGAGGCGGACGTCGAGACGAGCACGTGACACCACTGCCACCCTGTCTAACTTAGGGTTACGCGAGTCGAGGAAGACGTCTTCGCGGTAGCGACGACGGACGCCGAGACGAGCACGTGACACCACCGCCACCCTGTATATCTTTGCGTTACGCGAGTCGAGGCGGACGTCTTTGTGGTAGCGACGACGGACGCCGAGACGAGCACGTGACAACACCGCCACCCTGTCTATCTTAGGGTTACACGAGTCGATGTGGACGTCGTCGCGGTAGCGACGACGGACGCCGAGACGAGCACGTGACACCACCGCCACCCTGTCTAACTTAGGGTTAAGCGAGTCGAGGCGGACGTCGTCGCGGTAGCGACGACGGACGCCGAGACGAGCACGTGACAACACCGCCACCCTGTCTATCTTAGGGTTACGCGAGTCAAGGCGGACGTCGTCGCGGTAGCGACGACGGACGCCGAGACGAGCACGTGACACCACTGCCACCCTGTCTAACTTAGGGTTACGCGAGTCGAGGCGGACGTCGTCGCGGTAGCGACGACGGACGCCGAGACGAGCACGTGACACCACTGCCACCCTGTCTAACTTAGGGTTACGCGAGTCGAGGCGGACGTCGTCGCGGTAGCGACGACGGACGCCGAGACGAGCACGTGACACCACCGCCACCCTGTCTAACTTAGGGTTATGCGAGTCGAGGCGGACGTCGTCGCGGTAGCGACGACGGACGCCGAGACGAGCACGTGACACCACCGCCACCCTGTTTATCCTAGGGTTACGCGAGTCGAGGCGGACGTCGTCGCGGTAGCGATGACAGACACCTAGACGAGCACGTGACACCACTGCCACCCTGGCTATCTTAGGGTTACGCGAGTCGAGGCGGACGTCGTCGCGGTAGCGACGACGGACGCCGAGACGAGCACGTGACACCACCGCCAGCCTGTTTATCCTAGGGTTATGCGAGTCGAGGCGGACGTCGTCGCGGTAGCGACGACAGACGCCTAGACGAGCACGTGACACCACTGCCACCCTGGCTATCTTAGGGTTACGCGAGTCGAGGCGGACGTCGTCGCGGTAGCGACGACGGACGCCGAGACGAGCACGTGACACCACCGCCACCCTGTCTATCTTAGGGTTACGCGAGTCGAGGCGGTCATCGTCGCGGTAGTGACGACGGACGCCGAGACGAGCAGGTGACACCACTGCCACCCTGTCTAACTTTGGGTTATGCGAGTCGAGGCGGACGTCGTCGCGGTAGCGACGACGGACGCCGAGACGAGCACGTGACAACACTGCCACCCTGGCTAACTTAGGGTTGCGCGAGTCGAGGCGGACGTCATCGCGGTAGCGACGACGGACGCCGAGACGAGCACGTGACACCACTGCCACCCTGTCTAACTTAGGGTTACGCGAGTCGAGGCGGACGTCGTCGCGGTAGCGACGACGGACGCCGAGACGAGCACGTGACACCACCGC
Source organism: Elymus sibiricus (assembly GCA_039707655.1). NCBI lineage: Eukaryota > Viridiplantae > Streptophyta > Magnoliopsida > Poales > Poaceae > Elymus > Elymus sibiricus. Next base: position 189,598,323 of record CM077676.1, on the reverse strand, counting down.
CACCCTGTTTATCCTAGGGTTACGCGAGTCGAGGCGGACGTCGTCGCGGTAGCGATGACAGACGCCTAGACGAGCACGTGACACCACTGCCACCCTGGCTATCTTAGGGTTACGCGAGTCGAGGGGGACGTCGTCGCGGTAGCGACGACAGACGCCGAGACGAGCACGTGACACCACCGCCACCCTGTTTATCCTAGGGTTACGCGAGTCGAGGCGGACATCGTCGCGGTAGCGACGACAGACGCCTAGACGAGCACGTGACACCACTGCCACCCTGGCTATCTTAGGGTTACGCGAGTCGAGGCGGACGTCGTCGCGGTAGCGACGACGGACGCCGAGACGAGCACGTGACACCACCGCCACCCTGTCTATCTTAGGGTTACGCGAGTCGAGGCGGTCATCGTCGCGGTAGTGACGACGGACGCCGAGACGAGCAGGTGACACCACTGCCACCCTGTCTAACTTTGGGTTACGCGAGTCGAGGCGGACGTCGTCGCGGTAGCGACGACGGACGCCGAGACGAGCACGTGACAACACTGCCACCCTGGCTAACTTAGGGTTACGCGAGTCGAGGCGGACGTCATCGCGGTAGCGACGACGGACGCCGAGACGAGCACGTGACACCACTGCCACCCTGTCTAACTTAGGGTTACGCGAGTCGAGGCGGACGTCGTCGCGGTAGCGATGACAGACGCCCAGACGACCACGTGACACCACCGCCACCCTGTCTAACTTAGGGTTAAGCGAGTCGAGGCGGACGTCGTCGCGGTAGCGACGACGGACGCCGACACGAGCACGTGACACCACCGCCACCCTGTCTAACTTAGGGTTACGGGAGTTGAGGCGGACGTCGAGACGAGCACGTGACACCACTGCCACCCTGTCTAACTTAGGGTTACGCGAGTCGAGGAAGACGTCTTCGCGGTAGCGACGACGGACGCCGAGAGGAGCACGTGACACCACCGCCACCCTGTATATCTTTGCGTTACGCGAGTCGAGGCGGACGTCTTTGCGGTAGCGACGACGGACGCCGAGACGAGCACGTGACAACACCGCCACCCTGTCTATCTTAGGGTTACATGAGTCGAGGTGGACGTCGTCGCGGTAGCGACGACGGACGCCGAGACGAGCACGTGACACCACCGCCACCCTGTCTAACTTAGGGTTAAGCGAGTCGAGGCGGACGTCGTCGCGGTAGCGACGACGGACGCCGAGACGAGCACGTGACAACACTGCCACCCTGTCTATCTTAGGGTTACGCGAGTCAAGGCGGACGTCGTCGCGGTAGCGACGACGGACGCCGAGACGAGCACGTGACACCACTGCCACCCTGTCTAACTTAGGGTTACGCGAGTCGAGGCGGACGTCGTCGCGGTAGCGACGACGGACGCCGAGACGAGCACGTGACACCACTGCCACCCTGTCTAACTTAGGGTTACGCGAGTCGAGGCGGACGTCGTCGCGGTAGCGACGACGGACGCCGAGACGAGCACGTGACACCACCGCCACCCTGTCTAACTTAGGGTTATGCGAGTCGAGGCGGACGTCGTCACGGTAGCGACGACGGACGCCGAGACGAGCACGTGACACCACCGCCACCCTGTTTATCCTAGGGTTACGCGAGTCGAGGCGGACGTCGTCGCGGTAGCGATGACAGACGCCTAGACGAGCACGTGACACCACTGCCACCCTGGCTATCTTAGGGTTACGCGAGTCGAGGCGGACGTCGTCGCGGTAGCGACGACAGACGCCGAGACGAGCACGTGACACCACCGCCAGCCTGTTTATCCTAGGGTTATGCGAGTCGAGGCGGACGTCGTCGCGGTAGCGACGACAGACGCCTAGACGAGCACGTGACACCACTGCCACCCTGGCTATCTTAGGGTTACGCGAGTCGAGGCGGACGTCGTCGCGGTAGCGACGACGGACGCCGAGACGAGCACGTGACACCACCGCCACCCTGTCTATCTTAGGGTTACGCGAGTCGAGGCGGACGTCGTCGCGGTAGCGACGACGGACGCCGAGACGAGCACGTGACAACACTGCCACCCTGGCTAACTTAGGGTTGCGCGAGTCGAGGCGGACGTCATCGCGGTAGCGACGACGGACGCCGAGACGAGCACGTGACACCACTGCCACCCTGTCTAACTTAGGGTTACGCGAGTCGAGGCGGACGTCGTCGCGGTAGCGACGACGGACGCCGAGACGAGCACGTGACACCACCGCCACCCTGTTTATCCTAGGGTTACGCGAGTCGAGGCGGACGTCGTCGCGGTAGCGATGACAGACGCCTAGACGAGCACGTGACACCACTGCCACCCTGGCTATCTTAGGGTTACGCGAGTCGAGGGGGACGTCGTCGCGGTAGCGACGACAGACGCCGAGACGAGCACGTGACACCACCGCCACCCTGTTTATCCTAGGGTTACGCGAGTCGAGGCGGACATCGTCGCGGTAGCGACGACAGACGCCTAGACGAGCACGTGACACCACTGCCACCCTGGCTATCTTAGGGTTACGCGAGTCGAGGCGGACGTCGTCGCGGTAGCGACGACGGACGCCGAGACGAGCACGTGACACCACCGCCACCCTGTCTATCTTAGGGTTACGCGAGTCGAGGCGGTCATCGTCGCGGTAGTGACGACGGACGCCGAGACGAGCAGGTGACACCACTGCCACCCTGTCTAACTTTGGGTTACGCGAGTCGAGGCGGACGTCGTCGCGGTAGCGACGACGGACGCCGAGACGAGCACGTGACAACACTGCCACCCTGGCTAACTTAGGGTTACGCGAGTCGAGGCGGACGTCATCGCGGTAGCGACGACGGACGCCGAGACGAGCACGTGACACCACTGCCACCCTGTCTAACTTAGGGTTACGCGAGTCGAGGCGGACGTCGTCGCGGTAGCGATGACAGACGCCCAGACGACCACGTGACACCACCGCCACCCTGTCTAACTTAGGGTTAAGCGAGTCGAGGCGGACGTCGTCGCGGTAGCGACGACGGACGCCGACACGAGCACGTGACACCACCGCCACCCTGTCTAACTTAGGGTTACGGGAGTTGAGGCGGACGTCGAGACGAGCACGTGACACCACTGCCACCCTGTCTAACTTAGGGTTACGCGAGTCGAGGAAGACGTCTTCGCGGTAGCGACGACGGACGCCGAGAGGAGCACGTGACACCACCGCCACCCTGTATATCTTTGCGTTACGCGAGTCGAGGCGGACGTCTTTGCGGTAGCGACGACGGACGCCGAGACGAGCACGTGACAACACCGCCACCCTGTCTATCTTAGGGTTACATGAGTCGAGGTGGACGTCGTCGCGGTAGCGACGACGGACGCCGAGACGAGCACGTGACACCACCGCCACCCTGTCTAACTTAGGGTTAAGCGAGTCGAGGCGGACGTCGTCGCGGTAGCGACGACGGACGCCGAGACGAGCACGTGACAACACCGCCACCCTGTCTATCTTAGGGTTACGCGAGTCAAGGCGGACGTCGTCGCGGTAGCGACGACGGACGCCGAGACGAGCACGTGACACCACTGCCACCCTGTCTAACTTAGGGTTACGCGAGTCGAGGCGGACGTCGTCGCGGTAGCGACGACGGACGCCGAGACGAGCACGTGACACCACTGCCACCCTGTCTAACTTAGGGTTACGCGAGTCGAGGCGGACGTCGTCGCGGTAGCGACGACGGACGCCGAGACGAGCACGTGACACCAACGCCACCCTGTCTAACTTAGGGTTATGCGAGTCGAGGCGGACGTCGTCGCGGTAGCGACGACGGACGCCGAGACGAGCACGTGACACCACCGCCACCCTGTTTATCCTAGGGTTACGCGAGTCGAGGCGGACGTCGTCGCGGTAGCGATGACAGACGCCTAGACGAGCACGTGACACCACTGCCACCCTGGCTATCTTAGGGTTACACGAGTCGAGGCGGACGTCGTCGCGGTAGCGACGACGGACGCCGAGACGAGCACGTGACACCACCGCCAGCCTGTTTATCCTAGGGTTACGCGAGTCGAGGCGGACGTCGTCGCGGTAGCGACGACAGACGCCTAGACGAGCACGTGACACCACTGCCACCCTGGCTATCTTAGGGTTACGCGAGAAGAGGCGGACGTCGTCGCGGTAGCGACGACGGACGCCGAGACGAGCACGTGACACCACCGCCACCCTGTCTATCTTAGGGTTACGCGAGTCGAGGCAGTCATCGTCGCGGTAGTGACGACGGACGCCGAGACGAGCAGGTGACACCACTGCCACCCTGTCTAACTTTGGGTTACGCGAGTCGAGGCGGACGTCGTCGCGGTAGCGACGACGGACGCCGAGACGAGCACGTGACAACACTGCCACCCTGGCTAACTTAGGGTTACGCGAGTCGAGGCGGACGTCATCGCGGTAGCGACGACGGACGCCGAGACGAGCACGTGACACCACTGCCACCCTGTCTAACTTAGGGTTACGCGAGTCGAGGCGGACGTCGTCGCGGTAGCGATGACAGACGCCCAGACGACCACGTGACACCACCGCCACCCTGTCTAACTTAGGGTTAAGCGAGTCGAGGCGGACGTCGTCGCGGTAGCGACGACGGACGCCGACACGAGCACGTGACACCACCGCCACCCTGTCTAACTTAGGGTTACGGGAGTTGAGGCGGACGTCGAGACGAGCACGTGACACCACTGCCACCCTGTCTAACTTAGGGTTACGCGAGTCGAGGAAGACGTCTTCGCGGTAGCGACGACGGACGCCGAGAGGAGCACGTGACACCACCGCCACCCTGTATATCTTTGCGTTACGCGAGTCGAGGCGGACGTCTTTGCGGTAGCGACGACGGACGCCGAGACGAGCACGTGACAACACCGCCACCCTGTCTATCTTAGGGTTACATGAGTCGAGGTGGACGTCGTCGCGGTAGCGACGACGGACGCCGAGACGAGCACGTGACACCACCGCCACCCTGTCTAACTTAGGGTTAAGCGAGTCGAGGCGGACGTCGTCGCGGTAGCGACGACGGACGCCGAGACGAGCACGTGACAACACCGCCACCCTGTCTATCTTAGGGTTACGCGAGTCAAGGCGGACGTCGTCGCGGTAGCGACGACGGACGCCGAGACGAGCACGTGACACCACTGCCACCCTGTCTAACTTAGGGTTACGCGAGTCGAGGCGGACGTCGTCGCGGTAGCGACGACGGACGCCGAGACGAGCACGTGACACCACTGCCACCCTGTCTAACTTAGGGTTACGCGAGTCGAGGCGGACGTCGTCGCGGTAGCGACGACGGACGCCGAGACGAGCACGTGACACCACCGCCACCCTGTCTAACTTAGGGTTATGCGAGTCGAGGCGGACGTCGTCGCGGTAGCGACGACGGACGCCGAGACGAGCACGTGACACCACCGCCACCCTGTTTATCCTAGGGTTACGCGAGTCGAGGCGGACGTCGTCGCGGTAGCGATGACAGACGCCTAGACGAGCACGTGACACCACTGCCACCCTGGCTATCTTAGGGTTACGCGAGTCGAGGCGGACGTCGTCGCGGTAGCGACGACGGACGCCGAGACGAGCACGTGACACCACCGCCAGCCTGTTTATCCTAGGGTTACGCGAGTCGAGGCGGACGTCGTCGCGGTAGCGACGACAGACGCCTAGACGAGCACGTGACACCACTGCCACCCTGGCTATCTTGGGGTTACGCGAGTCGAGGCGGTCATCGTCGCGGTAGTGACGACGGACGCCGAGACGAGCACGTGACACCACTGCCACCTTGTCTAACTTTGGGTTACGCGAGTCGAGGCGGACGTCGTCGCGGTAGCGACGACGGACGCCGAGACGAGCACGTGACAACACTGCCACCCTGGCTAACTTAGGGTTACGCGAGTCGAGGCGGACGTCATCGCGGTAGCGACGACGGACGCCGAGACGAGCACGTGACACCACTGCCACCCTGTCTAACTTAGGGTTACGCGAGTCGAGGCGGACGTCGTCGCGGTAGCGATGACAGACGCCGAGACGACCACGTGACACCACCGCCACCCTGTCTAACTTAGGGTTAAGCGAGTCGAGGCGGACGTCGTCGCGGTAGCGACGACGGACGCCGACACGAGCACGTGACACCACCGCCACCCTGTCTAACTTAGGGTTACGGGAGTTGAGGCGGACGTCGAGACGAGCACGTGACACCACTGCCACCCTGTCTAACTTAGGGTTACGCGAGTCGAGGAAGACGTCTGCGCGGTAGCGACGACGGACGCCGAGACGAGCACGTGGCACCGCTGCCACCCTGTCTTAGGGTCACGCGAGTCGAGGTGGACGTCGTCGTGGTAGCGACGACGGACGCCGAGATGAGCACGTGACACCACCACCACCCTGTCTATCTTAGGGTTACGCGAGTCGAGGCGGACGTCATCGCGGTAGCGACGACGGACGCCGAGACGAGCACGTGACAACACCGCCACCCTGTCTATCTTAGGGTTACGCGAGTCGAGGCGGACATCGTTGCGGTAGTGACGACGGACGCCGAGACGAGCACGTGACACCACTGCCACCCTGTCTAACTTTGGGTTACGCGAGTCGAGGCGGACGTGGTCGCGGTAGCGACGACGGACGCCGAGACGAGCACGTGACAACACTGCCACCCTGGCTAACTTAGGGTTACGCGAGTCGAGGCGAACGTCGTCGCGGTAGCGACGACGGACGTCAAGACGAGCACGTGACACCACGGCCACCCTGTCTAACTTAGGGTTAAGCGAGTCGAGGCGGACGTCGAGACGAGCACGTGACACCACTGCCACCCTGTCTAACTTAGGGTTATGCGAGTCGAGGTGGACGTCTTTGCGGTAGCGACGACGGACGCCGAGATGAGCACGTGACACCACCGCCACCCTATCTATCTTAGCGTTACGCGAGTCGAGGCGAACGTCGTCGCGGTAGCGACGACGGACGCCGAGACGAGCACGTGACACCACCGCCACCCTGTATATCTTTGCGTTACGCGAGTTGAAGCGGACGTCTTTGCGGTAGCGATGACGGACGCCGAGACGAGCACGTGACAACACCGCCACCCTGTCTATCTTAGGGTTACGCGAGTCGAGGCGGACGTCGTCGCGGTAGCGACGACGGACGCCGAGACGAGCACGTGACACCACCGCCACCCTGTCTAACTTAGGGTTAAGCGAGTCGAGGCGGACGTCGTCGCGGTAGCGACGACGGACGCCGAGACGAGCACGTGACAACACCGCCACCCTGTCTATCTTAGGGTTACGTGAGTCCAGGCGGACGTCGTCGCGGTAGCGACGACGGACGCCGAGACGAGCACGTGACACCACTGCCAACCTGTCTAACTTAGGGTTACGCGAGTCGAGGCGGACGTCGTCGCGGTAGCGACGACGGACGCCGAGACGAGCACGTGACACCACTGCCACCCTGTCTAACTTAGGGTTACGCGAGTCGAGGCGGACGTCGTCGCGGTAGCGACGACGGACGCCGAGACGAGCACGTGACACCACCGCCACCCTGTTTATCCTAGGGTTACGCGAGTCGAGGCGGACGTCGTCGCGGTAGCGACGACAGACGCCTAGACGAGCACGTGACACCACCGCCACCCTGTCTAACTTAGGGTTAAGCGAGTCGAGGCGGACGTCGTCGCGGTAGCGACGACGGACGCCGACACGAGCACGTGACACCACCGCCACCCTGTCTAACTTAGGGTTACGGGAGTTGAGGCGGACGTCGAGACGAGCACGTGACACCACTGCCACCCTGTCTAACTTAGGGTTACGCGAGTCGAGGAAGACGTCTGCGCGGTAGCGACGACGGACGCCGAGACGAGCACGTGGCACCGCTGCCACCCTGTCTTAGGGTCACGCGAGTCGAGGTGGACGTCGTCGTGGTAGCGACGACGGACGCCGAGATGAGCACGTGACACCACCACCACCCTGTCTATCTTAGGGTTACGCGAGTCGAGGCGGACGTCATCGCGGTAGCGACGACGGACGCCGAGACGAGCACGTGACAACACCGCCACCCTGTCTATCTTAGGGTTACGCGAGTCGAGGCGGACATCGTTGCGGTAGTGACGACGGACGCCGAGACGAGCATGTGACACCACTGCCACCCTGTCTAACTTTGGGTTACGCGAGTCGAGGCGGACGTCGTCGCGGTAGCGACGACGGACGCCGAGACGAGCACGTGACAACACTGCCACCCTGGCTAACTTAGGGTTACGCGAGTCGAGGCGAACGTCGTCGCGGTAGCGACGACGGACGCCAAGACGAGCACGTGACACCACGGCCACCCTGTCTAACTTAGGGTTAAGCGAGTCGAGGCGGACGTCGAGACGAGCACGTGACACCACTACCACCCTGTCTAACTTAGGGTTACGCGAGTCGAGGCGGACGTCTTTGCGGTAGCGACGACGGACGCCGAGAGGAGCACGTGACACCACCGCCACCCTATCTATCTTAGCGTTACGCGAGTCGAGGCGAATGTCGTCGCGGTAGCGACGACGGACGCCGAGACGAGCACGTGACACCACCGCCACCCTGTATATCTTTGCGTTACGCGAGTTGAGGCGGACGTCTTTGCGGTAGCGATGACGGACGCCGAGACGAGCACGTGACAACACCGCCACCCTGTCTATCTTAGGGTTACGCGAGTCGAGGCGGACGTCGTCGCGGTAGCGACGACGGACGCCGAGACGAGCACGTGACACCACCGCCACCCTGTCTAACTTAGGGTTAAGCGAGTCGAGGCGGACGTCGTCGCGGTAGCGACGACGGACGCCGAGACGAGCACGTGACAACACCGCCACCCTGTCTATCTTAGGGTTACGCGAGTCCAGGCAGACGTCGTCGCGGTAGCGACGACGGACGCCGAGACGAGCACGTGACACCACTGCCACCCTGTCTAACTTAGGGTTACGCGAGTCGAGGCGGACGTCGTCGCGGTAGCGACGACGGACGCCGAGACGAGCACGTGACACCACCGCCACCCTGTTTATCCTAGGGTTACGCGAGTCGAGGCGGACGTCGTCGCGGTAGCGACGACAGACGCCTAGACGAGCACGTGACACCACCGCCACCCTGTCTAACTTAGGGTTAAGCGAGTCGAGGCGGACGTCGTCGCGGTAGCGACGAAGGACGCCGAGACGAGCACGTGACAACACCGCCACCCTGTCTATCTTAGGGTTACGCGAGTCAAGGCGGACGTCGTCGCGGTAGCGACGACGGACGCCGAGACGAGCACGTGACACCACCGCCACCCTGTCTAACTTAGGGTTAAGCGAGTCGAGGCGGACGTCATCGCGGTAGCGACGACGGACGCCGAGACGAGCACGTGACAACACCGCCACCCTGTCTATCTTAGGGTTACGTGAGTCCAGGCGGACGTCGTCGCGGTAGCGACGACGGACGCCGAGACGAGCACGTGACACCACTGCCAACCTGTCTAACTTAGGGTTACGCGAGTCGAGGCGGACGTCGTCGCGGTAGCGACGACGGACGCCGAGACGAGCACGTGACACCACTGCCACCCTGTCTAACTTAGGGTTACGCGAGTCGAGGCGGACGTCGTCGCGGTAGCGACGACGGACGCCGAGACGAGCACGTGACACCACCGCCACCCTGTTTATCCTAGGGTTACGCGAGTCGAGGCGGACGTCGTCGCGGTAGCGACGACAGACGCCTAGACGAGCACGTGACACCACCGCCACCCTGTCTAACTTAGGGTTAAGCGAGTCGAGGCGGACGTCGTCGCGGTAGCGACGACGGACGCCGACACGAGCACGTGACACCACCGCCACCCTGTCTAACTTAGGGTTACGGGAGTTGAGGCGGACGTCGAGACGAGCGCGTGACACCACTGCCACCCTGTCTAACTTAGGGTTACGCGAGTCGAGGAAGACGTCTGCGCGGTAGCGACGACGGACGCCGAGACGAGCACGTGGCACCGCTGCCACCCTGTCTTAGGGTCACGCGAGTCGAGGTGGACGTCGTCGTGGTAGCGACGACGGACGCCGAGATGAGCACGTGACACCACCACCACCCTGTCTATCTTAGGGTTACGCGAGTCGAGGCGGACGTCATCGCGGTAGCGACGACGGACGCCGAGACGAGCACGTGACAACACCGCCACCCTGTCTATCTTAGGGTTACGCGAGTCGAGGCGGACATCGTTGCGGTAGTGGCGACGGACGCCGAGACGAGCACGTGACAACACTGCCACCCTGGCTAAATTAGGGTTACGCGAGTCGAGGCGAACGTCGTCGCGGTAGCGACGACGGACGCCAAGACGAGCACGTGACACCACGGCCACCCTGTCTAACTTAGGGTTAAGCGAGTCGAGGCGGACGTCGAGACGAGCACGTGACACCACTACCACCCTGTCTAACTTAGGGTTACGCGAGTCGAGGCGGACGTCTTTGCGGTAGCGACGACGGACGCCGAGACGAGCACGTGACACCACCGCCACCCTATCTATCTTAGCGTTACGCGAGTCGAGGCGAACGTCGTCGCGGTAGCGACGACGGACGCCGAGACGAGCACGTGACACCACCGCCACCCTGTATATCTTTGCGTTACGCGAGTTGAGGCGGACGTCTTTGCGGTAGCGATGACGGACGCCGAGACGAGCACGTGACAACACCGCCACCCTGTCTATCTTAGGGTTACGCGAGTCGAGGCGGACGTCGTCGCGGTAGCGACGACGGACGCCGAGACGAGCACGTGACACCACCGCCACCCTGTCTAACTTAGGGTTAAGCGAGTCGAGGCGGACGTCGTCGCGGTAGCGACGACGGACGCCGAGACGAGCACGTGACACCACTGCCACCCTGTCTAACTTAGGGTTACGCGAGTCGAGGCGGACGTCGTCGCGGTAGCTACGACGGACGCCGAGACGAGCACGTGACACCACTGCCACCCTGTCTAACTTAGGGTTACGCGAGTCGAGCCGGACGTCGTCGCGGTAGCGACGACGGACGCCGAGACGAGCACGTGACACCACCGCCACCCTGTCTAACTTAGGGTTATGCGAGTCGAGGCGGACGTCGTCGCGGTAGCGACGACAGACGCCTAGACGAGCACGTGACACCACTGCCACCCTGGCTATCTTAGGGTTACGCGAGTCGAGGCGGACGTCGTCGCGGTAGCGACGACGGACGCCGAGACGAGCACGTGACACCACCGCCACCCTGTCTATCTTAGGGTTACGCGAGTCGAGGCGGTCATCGTCGCGGTAGTGACGACGGACGCCGAGACGAGCAGGTGACACCACTGCCACCCTGTCTAACTTTGGGTTACGCGAGTCGAGGCGGACGTCGTCGCGGTAGCGACGACGGACGCCGAGACGAGCACGTGACAACACTGCCACCCTGGCTAACTTAGGGTTACGCGAGTCGAGGCGGACGTCATCGCGGTAGCGACGACAGACGCCTAGACGAGCACGTGACACCACTGCCACCCTGGCTATCTTAGGGTTACGCGAGTCGAGGCGGACGTCATCGCGGTAGCGACGACGGACGCCGAGACGAGCACGTGACACCACTGCCACCCTGTCTAACTTACGCGAGTCGAGGCGGACGTCGTCGCGGTAGCGATGACAGACGCCGAGACGACCACGTGACACCACCGCCACCCTGTCTAACTTAGGGTTAAGCGAGTCGAGGCGGACGTCGTCGCGGTAGCGACGACGGACGCCGACACGAGCACGTGACACCACCGCCACCCTGTCTAACTTAGGGTTACGGGAGTTGAGGCGGACGTCGAGACGAGCACGTGACACCACTGCCACCCTGTCTAACTTAGGGTTACGCGAGTCGAGGAAGACGTCTTCGCGGTAGCGACGACGGACGCCGAGACGAGCACGTGACACCACCGCCACCCTGTATATCTTTGCGTTACGCGAGTCGAGGCCGACGTCTTTGCGGTAGCGACGACGGACGCCGAGACGAGCACGTGACAACACCGCCACCCTGTCTATCTTAGGGTTACACGAGTCGAGGCGGACGTCGTCGCGGTAGCGACGACGGACGCCGAGACGAGCACGTGACACCACCGCCACCCTGTCTAACTTAGGGTTAAGCGAGTCGAGGCGGACGTCGTCGCGGTAGCGACGACGGACGCCGAGACGAGCACGTGACAACACCGCCACCCTGTCTAACTTAGGGTTAAGCGAGTCGAGGCGGACGTCTTTGCGGTAGCGACGACGGACGCCGAGACGAGCACGTGACAACACCGCCACCCTGTCTATCTTAGGGTTACACGAGTCGAGGCGGACGTCGTCGCGGTAGCGACGACGGACGCCGAGACGAGCACGTGACACCACCGCCACCCTGTCTAACTTAGGGTTAAGCGAGTCGAGGCGGACGTCGTCGCGGTAGCGACGACGGACGCCGAGACGAGCACGTGACAACACCGCCACCCTGTCTATCTTAGGGTTACGCGAGTCCAGGCGGACGTCGTCGCGGTAGCGACGACGGACGCCGAGACGAGCACGTGACACCACTGCCACCCTGTCTAACTTAGGGTTACGCGAGTCGAGGCGGACGTCGTCGCGGTAGCGACGACGGACGCCGAGACGAGCACGTGACACCACCGCCACCCTGTTTATCCTAGGGTTACGCGAGTCGAGGCGGACGTCGTCGCGGTAGCGACGACAGACGCCTAGACGAGCACGTGACACCACCGCCACCCTGTCTAACTTAGGGTTAAGCGAGTCGAGGCGGACGTCGTCGCGGTAGCGACGAAGGGCGCCGAGACGAGCACGTGACAACACCGCCACCCTGTCTATCTTAGGGTTACGCGAGTCAAGGCGGACGTCGTCGCGGTAGCGACGACGGACGCCGAGACGAGCACGTGACACCACCGCCACCCTGTCTAACTTAGGGTTAAGCGAGTCGAGGCGGACGTCATCGCGGTAGCGACGACGGACGCCGAGACGAGCACGTGACAACACCGCCACCCTGTCTATCTTAGGGTTACGTGAGTCCAGGCGGACGTCGTCGCGGTAGCGACGACGGACGCCGAGACGAGCACGTGACACCACTGCCAACCTGTCTAACTTAGGGTTACGCGAGTCGAGGCGGACGTCGTCGCGGTAGCGACGACGGACGCCGAGACGAGCACGTGACACCACTGCCACCCTGTCTAACTTAGGGTTACGCGAGTCGAGGCGGACGTCGTCGCGGTAGCGACGACGGACGCCGAGACGAGCACGTGACACCACCGCCACCCTGTTTATCCTAGGGTTACGCGAGTCGAGGCGGACGTCGTCGCGGTAGCGACGACAGACGCCTAGACGAGCACGTGACACCACCGCCACCCTGTCTAACTTAGGGTTAAGCGAGTCGAGGCGGACGTCGTCGCGGTAGCGACGACGGACGCCGACACGAGCACGTGACACCACCGCCACCCTGTCTAACTTAGGGTTACGGGAGTTGAGGCGGACGTCGAGACGAGCACGTGACACCACTGCCACCCTGTCTAACTTAGGGTTACGCGAGTCGAGGAAGACGTCTGCGCGGTAGCGACGACGGACGCCGAGACGAGCACGTGGCACCGCTGCCACCCTGTCTTAGGGTCACGCGAGTCGAGGTGGACGTCGTCGTGGTAGCGACGACGGACGCCGAGATGAGCACGTGACACCACCACCACCCTGTCTATCTTAGGGTTACGCGAGTCGAGGCGGACGTCATCGCGGTAGCGACGACGGACGCCGAGACGAGCACGTGACAACACCGCCACCCTGTCTATCTTAGGGTTACGCGAGTCGAGGCGGACATCGTTGCGGTAGTGACGACGGACGCCGAGACGAGCACGTGACAACACTGCCACCCTGGCTAACTTAGGGTTACGCGAGTCGAGGCGAACGTCGTCGCGGTAGCGACGACGGACGCCAAGACGAGCACGTGACACCACGGCCACCCTGTCTAACTTAGGGTTAAGCGAGTCGAGGCGGACGTCGAGACGAGCACGTGACACCACTACCACCCTGTCTAACTTAGGGTTACGCGAGTCGAGGCGGACGTCTTTGCGGTAGCGACGACGGACGCCGAGATGAGCACGTGACACCACCGCCACCCTATCTATCTTAGCGTTACGCGAGTCGAGGCGAACGTCGTCGCGGTAGCGACGACGGACGCCGAGACGAGCACGTGACACCACCGCCACCCTGTATATCTTTGCGTTACGCGAGTTGAGGCGGACGTCTTTGCGGTAGCGATGACGGACGCCGAGACGAGCACGTGACAACACCGCCACCCTGTCTATCTTAGGGTTACGCGAGTCGAGGCGGACGTCGTCGCGGTAGCGACGACGGACGCCGAGACGAGCACGTGACACCACCGCCACCCTGTCTAACTTAGGGTTAAGCGAGTCGAGGCGGACGTCGTCGCGGTAGCGACGAAGGACGCCGAGATGAGCACGTGACAACACCGCCACCCTGTCTATCTTAGGGTTACGCGAGTCAAGGCGGACGTCGTCGCGGTAGCGACGACGGACGCCGAGACGAGCACGTGACACCACCGCCACCCTGTCTAACTTAGGGTTAAGCGAGTCGAGGCGGACGTCATCGCGGTAGCGACGACGGACGCCGAGACGAGCACGTGACAACACCGCCACCCTGTCTATCTTAGGGTTACGTGAGTCCAGGCGGACGTCGTCGCGGTAGCGACGACGGACGCCGAGACGAGCACGTGACACCACTGCCAACCTGTCTAACTTAGGGTTACGCGAGTCGAGGCGGACGTCGTCGCGGTAGCGACGACGGACGCCGAGACGAGCACGTGACACCACTGCCACCCTGTCTAACTTAGGGTTACGCGAGTCGAGGCGGACGTCGTCGCGGTAGCGACGACGGACGCCGAGACGAGCACGTGACACCACCGCCACCCTGTTTATCCTAGGGTTACGCGAGTCGAGGCGGACGTCGTCGCGGTAGCGACGACAGACGCCTAGACGAGCACGTGACACCACCGCCACCCTGTCTAACTTAGGGTTAAGCGAGTCGAGGCGGACGTCGTCGCGGTAGCGACGACGGACGCCGACACGAGCACGTGACACCACCGCCACCCTGTCTAACTTAGGGTTACGGGAGTTGAGGCGGACGTCGAGACGAGCACGTGACACCACTGCCACCCTGTCTAACTTAGGGTTACGCGAGTCGAGGAAGACGTCTGCGCGGTAGCGACGACGGACGCCGAGACGAGCACGTGGCACCGCTGCCACCCTGTCTTAGGGTCACGCGAGTCGAGGTGGACGTCGTCGTGGTAGCGACGACGGACGCCGAGATGAGCACGTGACACCACCACCACCCTGTCTATCTTAGGGTTACGCGAGTCGAGGCGGACGTCATCGCGGTAGCGACGACGGACGCCGAGACGAGCACGTGACAACACCGCCACCCTGTCTATCTTAGGGTTACGCGAGTCGAGGCGGACATCGTTGCGGTAGTGACGACGGACGCCGAGACGAGCACGTGACAACACTGCCACCCTGGCTAACTTAGGGTTACGCGAGTCGAGGCGAACGTCGTCGCGGTAGCGACGACGGACGCCAAGACGAGCACGTGACACCACGGCCACCCTGTCTAACTTAGGGTTAAGCGAGTCGAGGCGGACGTCGAGACGAGCACGTGACACCACTACCACCCTGTCTAACTTAGGGTTACGCGAGTCGAGGCGGACGTCTTTGCGGTAGCGACGACGGACGCCGAGATGAGCACGTGACACCACCGCCACCCTATCTATCTTAGCGTTACGCGAGTCGAGGCGAACGTCGTCGCGGTAGCGACGACGGACGCCGAGACGAGCACGTGACACCACCGCCACCCTGTATATCTTTGCGTTACGCGAGTTGAGGCGGACGTCTTTGCGGTAGCGATGACGGACGCCGAGACGAGCACGTGACAACACCGCCACCCTGTCTATCTTAGGGTTACGCGAGTCGAGGCGGACGTCGTCGCGGTAGCGACGACGGACGCCGAGACGAGCACGTGACACCACCGCCACCCTGTCTAACTTAGGGTTAAGCGAGTCGAGGCGGACGTCGTCGCGGTAGCGACGACGGACGCCGAGACGAGCACGTGACAACACCGCCACCCTGTCTATCTTAGGGTTACGCGAGTCCAGGCGGACGTCGTCGCGGTAGCGACGACGGAGGCCGAGACGAGCACGTGACACCACTGCCACCCTGTCTAACTTAGGGTTACGCGAGTCGAGGCGGACGTCGTCGCGGTAGCGACGACGGACGCCGAGACGAGCACGTGACACCACTGCCACCCTGTCTAACTTAGGGTTACGCGAGTCGAGGCGGACGTCGTCGCGGTAGCGACGACGGACGCCGAGACGAGCACGTGACACCACCGCCACCCTGTTTATCCTAGGGTTACGCGAGTCGAGGCGGACGTCGTCGCGCTAGCGACGACAGACGCCTAGACGAGCACGTGACACCACCGCCACCCTGTCTAACTTAGGGTTAAGCGAGTCGAGGCGGACGTCGTCGCGGTAGCGACGACGGACGCCGAGACGAGCACCCGACAACACCGCCACCCTGTCTATCTTAGGGTTACGCGAGTCAAGGCGGACGTCGTCGTGGTAGCGACGACGGACGCCGAGACGAGCACGTGACACCACTGCCACCCTGTCTAACTTAGGGTTACGCGAGTCGAGGCGGACGTCGTCGCGGTAGCTACGACGGACGCCGAGACGAGCACGTGACACCACTGCCACCCTGTCTAACTTAGGGTTACGCGAGTCGAGCCGGACGTCGTCGCGGTAGCGACGACGGACGCCGAGACGAGCACGTGACACCACCGCCACCCTGTCTAACTTAGGGTTATGCGAGTCGAGGCGGACGTCGTCGCGGTAGCGACGACGGACGCCGAGACGAGCACGTGACACCACCGCCACCCTGTTTATCCTAGGGTTACGCGAGTCGAGGCGGACGTCGTCGCGGTAGCGACGACAGACGCCTAGACGAGCACGTGACACCACTGCCACCCTGGCTATCTTAGGGTTACGCGAGTCGAGGCGGACGTCGTCGCGGTAGCGACGACGGACGCCGAGACGAGCACGTGACACCACCGCCACCCTGTCTATCTTAGGGTTACGCGAGTCGAGGCGGTCATCGTCGCGGTAGTGACGACGGACGCCGAGACGAGCAGGTGACACCACTGCCACCCTGTCTAACTTTGGGTTACGCGAGTCGAGGCGGACGTCGTCGCGGTAGCGACGACGGACGCCGAGACGAGCACGTGACAACACTGCCACCCTGGCTAACTTAGGGTTACGCGAGTCGAGGCGGACGTCATCGCGGTAGCGACGACAGACGCCTAGACGAGCACGTGACACCACTGCCACCCTGGCTATCTTAGGGTTACGCGAGTCGAGGCGGACGTCATCGCGGTAGCGACGACGGACGCCGAGACGAGCACGTGACACCACTGCCACCCTGTCTAACTTACGCGAGTCGAGGCGGACGTCGTCGCGGTAGCGATGACAGACGCCGAGACGACCACGTGACACCACCGCCACCCTGTCTAACTTAGGGTTAAGCGAGTCGAGGCGGACGTCGTCGCGGTAGCGACGACGGACGCCGACACGAGCACGTGACACCACCGCCACCCTGTCTAACTTAGGGTTACGGGAGTTGAGGCGGACGTCGAGACGAGCACGTGACACCACTGCCACCCTGTCTAACTTAGGGTTACGCGAGTCGAGGAAGACGTCTTCGCGGTAGCGACGACGGACGCCGAGACGAGCACGTGACACCACCGCCACCCTGTATATCTTTGCGTTACGCGAGTCGAGGCGGACGTCTTTGCGGTAGCGACGACGGACGCCGAGACGAGCACGTGACAACACCGCCACCCTGTCTATCTTAGGGTTACACGAGTCGAGGCGGACGTCGTCGCGGTAGCGACGACGGACGCCGAGACGAGCACGTGACACCACCGCCACCCTGTCTAACTTAGGGTTAAGCGAGTCGAGGCGGACGTCGTCGCGGTAGCGACGACGGACGCCGAGACGAGCACGTGACAACACCGCCACCCTGTCTATCTTAGGGTTACGCGAGTCAAGGCGGACGTCGTCGCGGTAGCGACGACGGACGCCGAGACGAGCACGTGACACCACTGCCACCCTGTCTAACTTAGGGTTACACGAGTCGAGGCGGACGTCGTCGCGGTAGCGACGACGGACGCCGAGACGAGCACGTGACACCACTGCCACCCTGTCTAACTTAGGGTTACGCGAGTCGAGGCGGACGTCGTCGCGGTAGCGACGACGGACGCCGAGACGAGCACGTGACACCACCGCCACCCTGTCTAACTTAGGGTTATGCGAGTCGAGGCGGACGTCGTCGCGGTAGCGACGACGGACGCCGAGACGAGCACGTGACACCACCGCCACCCTGTTTATCCTAGGGTTACGCGAGTCGAGGCGGACGTCGTCGCGGTAGCGATGACAGACGCCTAGACGAGCACATGACACCACTGCCACCCTGGCTATCTTAGGGTTACGCGAGTCGAGACGGACGTCGTCGCGGTAGCGACGACGGACGCCGAGACGAGCACGTGACACCACCGCCACCCTGTCTAACTTAGGGTTATGCGAGTCGAGGCGGACGTCGTCGCGGTAGCGACGACGGACGCCGAGACGAGCACGTGACACCACCGCCACCCTGTTTATCCTAGGGTTACGCGAGTCGAGGCGGACGTCGTCGCGGTAGCGATGACAGACGCCTAGACGAGCACGTGACACCACTGCCACCCTGGCTATCTTAGGGTTACGCGAGTCGAGACGGACGTCGTCGCGGTAGCGACGACGGACGCCGAGACGAGCACGTGACACCACCGCCACCCTGTTTATCCTAGGGTTACGCGAGTCGAGGCGGACGTCGTCGCGGTAGCGACGACAGACGCCTAGACGAGCACGTGACACCACTGCCACCCTGGCTATCTTAGGGTTACGCGAGTCGAGGCGGACGTCGTCGCGGTAGCGACGACGGACGCCGAGACGAGCACGTGACACCACCGCCACCCTGTCTATCTTAGGGTTACGCGAGTCGAGGCGGTCATCGTCGCGGTAGTGACGACGGACGCCGAGACGAGCAGGTGACACCACTGCCACCCTGTCTAACTTTGGGTTACGCGAGTCGAGGCGGACGTCGTCGCGGTAGCGACGACGGACGCCGAGACGAGCACGTGACAACACTGCCACCCTGGCTAATTTAGGGTTACGCGAGTCGAGGTAGACGTCATCGCGGTAGCGACGACGGACGCCGAGACGAGCACGTGACACCACTGCCACCC
Organism: Elymus sibiricus; assembly: GCA_039707655.1. Taxonomy (NCBI): domain Eukaryota; kingdom Viridiplantae; phylum Streptophyta; class Magnoliopsida; order Poales; family Poaceae; genus Elymus; species Elymus sibiricus. Next base: position 189,579,000 of record CM077676.1, on the reverse strand, counting down.
TGTCTAACTTAGGGTTACGCGAGTCGAGGCGGACGTCGTCGCGGTAGCGATGACAGACGCCGAGACGACCACGTGACACCACCGCCACCCTGTCTAACTTAGGGTTAAGCGAGTCGAGCCGGACGTCGTCGCGGTAGCGACGACGGACGCCGACACGAGCACGTGACACCACCGCCACCCTGTCTAACTTAGGGTTACGGGAGTTGAGGCGGACGTCGAGACGAGCACGTGACACCACTGCCACCCTGTCTAACTTAGGGTTACGCGAGTCGAGGAAGACGTCTTCGCGGTAGCGACGACGGACGCCGAGACGAGCACGTGGCACCGCTGCCACCCTGTCTTAGGGTCACGTGAGTCGAGGTGGACGTCGTCGTGGTAGCGACGACGGACGCCGAGATGAGCACGTGACACCACCACCACCCTGTCTATCTTAGGGTTACGCGAGTCGAGGCGGACGTCATCGCGGTAGCGATGACAGACGCCTAGACGAGCACGTGACACCACTGCCACCCTGGCTATCTTAGGTTTACGCGAGTCGAGACGGACGTCGTCGCGGTAGCGACGACGGACGCCGAGACGAGCACGTGACACCACCGCCACCCTGTCTAACTTAGGGTTATGCGAGTCGAGGCGGACGTCGTCGCGGTAGCGACGACGGACGCCGAGACGAGCACGTGACACCACCGCCACCCTGTTTATCCTAGGGTTACGCGAGTCGAGGCGGACGTCGTCGCGGTAGCGATGACATACGCCTAGACGAGCACGTGACACCACTGCCACCCTGGCTATCTTAGGGTTACGCGAGTCGAGACGGACGTCGTCGCGGTAGCGACGACGGACGCCGAGACGAGCACGTGACACCACCGCCACCCTGTTTATCCTAGGGTTACGCGAGTCGAGGCGGACGTCGTCGCGGTAGCGACGACAGACGCCTAGACGAGCACGTGACACCACTGCCACCCTGGCTATCTTAGGGTTACGCGAGTCGAGGCGGACGTCGTCGCGGTAGCGACGACGGACGCCGAGACGAGCACGTGACACCACCGCCACCCTGTCTATCTTAGGGTTACGCGAGTCGAGGCGGTCATCGTCGCGGTAGTGACGACGGACGCCGAGACGAGCAGGTGACACCACTGCCACCCTGTCTAACTTTGGGTTACGCGAGTCGAGGCGGACGTCGTCGCGGTAGCGACGACGGACGCCGAGACGAGCACGTGACAACACTGCCACCCTGGCTAATTTAGGGTTACGCGAGTCGAGGTAGACGTCATCGCGGTAGCGACGACGGACGCCGAGACGAGCACGTGACACCACTGCCACCCTGTCTAACTTAGGGTTACGCGAGTCGAGGCGGACGTCGTCGCGGTAGCGATGACAGACGCCGAGACGACCACGTGACACCACCGCCACCCTGTCTAACTTAGGGTTAAGCGAGTCGAGGCGGACGTCGTCGCGGTAGCGACGACGGACGCCGACACGAGCACGTGACACCACCGCCACCCTGTCTAACTTAGGGTTACGGGAGTTGAGGCGGACGTCGAGACGAGCACGTGACACCACTGCCACCCTGTCTAACTTAGGGTTACGCGAGTCGAGGAAGACGTCTTCGCGGTAGCGACGACGGACGCCGAGACGAGCACGTGGCACCGCTGCCACCCTGTCTTAGGGTCACGTGAGTCGAGGTGGACGTCGTCGTGGTAGCGACGACGGACGCCGAGATGAGCACGTGACAACACCGCCACCCTGTCTATCTTAGGGTTACTTGAGTTGAGGCGGACATCGTTGCGGTAGTGACGACGGACGCCGAGACGAGCACGTGACACCACTGCCACCCTATCTAACTTTGGGTTACGCGAGTCGAGGCGGACGTCGTCGCGGTAGCGACGACGGACGCCGAGACTAGCACGTGACAACACTGCCACCCTGGCTAACTTAGGGTTACGCGAGTCGAGGCGAACGTCGTCGCGGTAGCGACGTCGGACGCCAAGACGGGCACGTGACACCACGGCCACCCTGTCTAACTTAGGGTTAAGCGAGTCGAGGCGGACGTCGAGACGAGCACGTGACACCACTGCCACCCTGTCTAACTTAGGGTTACGCGAGTCGAGGCGGACGTCTTTGCGGTAGCGACGACGGACGCCGAGATGAGCACGTGACACCACCGCCACCCTATCTATCTTAGCGTTACGCGAGTCGAGGCGAACGTCATCGCGGTAGTGACGACGGACGCCGAGACGAGCACGTGACACCACCGCCACCCTGTATATCTTTGCGTTACGCGAGTGGAGGCGGACGTCTTTGCGGTAGCGACGACGGACGCCGAGACGAGCACGTGACAACACCGCCACCCTGTCTATCTTAGGGTTACGCGAGTCGAGGCGGACGTCGTCGCGGTAGCGACGACGGACGCCGAGACGAGCACGTGACACCACCGCCACCCTGTCTAACTTAGGGTTAAGCGAGTCGAGGCGGACGTCGTCGCGGTAGCGACGACGGACGCCGAGACGAGCACGTGACAACACCGCCACCCTGTCTATCTTAGGGTTACGCGAGTCCAGGCGGACGTCGTCGCGGTAGCGACGACGGACGCCGAGACGAGCACGTGACACCACGGCCACCCTGTCTAACTTAGGGTTACGCGAGTCGAGGCGGACGTCGTCGCGGTAGCGAGGACGGACGCCGAGACGAGCACGTGACACCACTGCCACCCTGTCTAACTTAGGGTTACGCGAGTCGAGGCGGACGTCGTCGCGGTAGCGACGACGGACGCCGAGACGAGCACGTGACACCACCGCCACCCTGTTTATCCTAGGGTTACGCGAGTCGAGGCGGACGTCGTCGCGGTAGCGACGACAGACGCCTAGACGAGCACGTGACACCACCGCCACCCTGTCTAACTTAGGGTTAAGCGAGTCGAGGCGGACGTCGTCGCGGTAGCGACGACGGACGCCGAGACGAGCACGTGACAACACCGCCACCCTGTCTATCTTAGGGTTACGCGAGTCAAGGCGGACGTCGTCGTGGTAGCGACGACGGACGCCGAGACGAGCACGTGACACCACTGCCACCCTGTCTAACTTAGGGTTATGCGAGTCGAGGCGGACGTCGTCGCGGTAGCGACGACGGACGCCGAGACGAGCACGTGACACCACTGCCACCCTGTCTAACTTAGGGTTACGCGAGTCGAGCCGGACGTCGTCGCGGTAGCGACGACGGACGCCGAGACGAGCACGTGACACCACCGCCACCCTGTCTAACTTAGGGTTATGCGAGTCGAGGCGGACGTCGTCGCGGTAGCGACGACGGACGCCGAGACGAGCACGTGACACCACCGCCACCCTGTTTATCCTAGGGTTACGCGAGTCGAGGCGGACGTCGTCGCGGTAGCGACGACGGACGCCGAGACGAGCACGTGACACCACCGCCACCCTGTCTATCTTAGGGTTACGCGAGTCGAGGCGGTCATCGTCGCGGTAGTGACGACGGACGCCGAGACGAGCAGGTGACACCACTGCCACCCTGTCTAACTTTGGGTTACGCGAGTCGAGGCGGACGTCGTCGCGGTAGCGACGACGGACGCCGAGACGAGCACGTGACAACACTGCCACCCTGGCTAACTTAGGGTTACGCGAGTCGAGGCGGACGTCGTCGCGGTAGCGACGACGGACGCCGAGACGAGCACGTGACACCACCGCCACCCTGTTTATCCTAGGGTTACGCGAGTCGAGGCGGACGTCGTCGCGGTAGCGATGACAGACGCCTAGACGAGCACGTGACACCACTGCCACCCTGGCTATCTTAGGGTTACGCGAGTCGAGACGGACGTCGTCGCGGTAGCGACGACGGACGCCGAGACGAGCACGTGACACCACCGCCACCCTGTTTATCCTAGGGTTACGCGAGTCGAGGCGGACGTCGTCGCGGTAGCGACGACAGACGCCTAGACGAGCACGTGACACCACTGCCACCCTGGCTATCTTAGGGTTACGCGAGTCGAGGCGGACGTCGTCGCGGTAGCGACGACGGACGCCGAGACGAGCACGTGACACCACCGCCACCCTGTCTATCTTAGGGTTACGCGAGTCGAGGCGGTCATCGTCGCGGTAGTGACGACGGACGCCGAGACGAGCAGGTGACACCACTGCCACCCTGTCTAACTTTGGGTTACGCGAGTCGAGGCGGACGTCGTCGCGGTAGCGACGACGGACGCCGAGACGAGCACGTGACAACACTGCCACCCTGGCTAATTTAGGGTTACGCGAGTCGAGGTAGACGTCATCGCGGTAGCGACGACGGACGCCGAGACGAGCACGTGACACCACTGCCACCCTGTCTAACTTAGGGTTACGCGAGTCGAGGCGGACGTCGTCGCGGTAGCGATGACAGACGCCGAGACGACCACGTGACACCACCGCCACCCTGTCTAACTTAGGGTTACGGGAGTTGAGGCGGACGTCGAGACGAGCACGTGACACCACTGCCACCCTGTCTAACTTAGGGTTACGCGAGTCGAGGAAGACGTCTTCGCGGTAGCGACGACGGACGCCGAGACGAGCACGTGGCACCGCTGCCACCCTGTCTTAGGGTCACGTGAGTCGAGGTGGACGTCGTCGTGGTAGCGACGACGGACGCCGAGATGAGCACGTGACAACACCGCCACCCTGTCTATCTTAGGGTTACTTGAGTGGAGGCGGACATCGTTGCGGTAGTGACGACGGACGCCGAGACGAGCACGTGACACCACTGCCACCCTATCTAACTTTGGGTTACGCGAGTCGAGGCGGACGTCGTCGCGGTAGCGACGACGGACGCCGAGACGAGCACGTGACAACACTGCCACCCTGGCTAACTTAGGGTTACGCGAGTCGAGGCGAACGTCGTCGCGGTAGCGACGTCGGACGCCAAGACGGGCACGTGACACCACGGCCACCCTGTCTAACTTAGGGTTAAGCGAGTCGAGGCGGACGTCGAGACGAGCACGTGACACCACTGCCACCCTGTCTAACTTAGGGTTACGCGAGTCGAGGCGGACGTCTTTGCGGTAGCGACGACGGACGCCGAGATGAGCACGTGACACCACCGCCACCCTATCTATCTTAGCGTTACGCGAGTCGAGGCGAACGTCATCGCGGTAGTGACGACGGACGCCGAGACGAGCACGTGACACCACCGCCACCCTGTATATCTTTGCGTTACGCGAGTGGAGGCGGACGTCTTTGCGGTAGCGACGACGGACGCCGAGACGAGCACGTGACAACACCGCCACCCTGTCTATCTTAGGGTTACGCGAGTCGAGGCGGACGTCGTCGCGGTAGCGACGACGGACGCCGAGACGAGCACGTGACACCACCGCCACCCTGTCTAACTTAGGGTTAAGCGAGTCGAGGCGGACGTCGTCGCGGTAGCGACGACGGACGCCGAGACGAGCACGTGACAACACCGCCACCCTGTCTATCTTAGGGTTACGCGAGTCCAGGCGGACGTCGTCGCGGTAGCGACGACGGACGCCGAGACGAGCACGTGACACCACCGCCACCCTGTCTATCTTAGGGTTACGCGAGTCGAGGCGGTCATCGTCGCGGTAGTGACGACGGACGCCGAGACGAGCAGGTGACACCACTGCCACCCTGTCTAGCTTTGGGTTACGCGAGTCGTGGCGGACGTCGTCGCGGTAGCGACGACGGACGCCGAGACGAGCACGTGACAACACTGCCACCCTGGCTAACTTAGGGTTACGCGAGTCGAGGCGGACGTCATCGCGGTAGCGACGACGGACGCCGAGACGAGCACGTGACACCACTGCCACCCTGTCTAACTTAGGGTTACGCGAGTAGAGGCGAACGTCGTCGCGGTAGCGATGACAGACGCCGAGACGACCACGTGACACCACTGCCACCCTGTCTAACTTAGGGTTAAGCGAGTCGAGGCGGACGTCGTCGCGGTAGCGACGACGGACGCCGACACGAGCACGTGACACCACCGCCACCCTGTCTAACTTAGGGTTACGGGAGTTGAGGCGGACGTCGAGACGAGCACGTGACACCACTGCCACCCTGTCTAACTTAGGGTTACGCGAGTCGAGGAAGACGTCTTCGCGGTAGCGACGACGGACGCCGAGACGAGCACGTGGCACCGCTGCCACCCTGTCTTAGGGTCACGCGAGTCGAGGTGGACGTCGTCGTGGTAGCGACGACGGACGCCGAGATGAGCACGTGACACCACCACCACCCTGTCTATCTTAGGGTTACGCGAGTCGAGGCGGACGTCATCGCGGTAGCGATGACGGACGCCGAGACGAGCACGTGACAACACCGCCACCCTGTCTATCTTAGGGTTACTTGAGTTGAGGCGGACATCGTTGCGGTAGTGACGACGGACGCCGAGACGAGCACGTGACACCACTGCCACCCTGTCTAACTTTGGGTTACGCGAGTCGAGGCGGACGTCGTCGCGGTAGCGACGACGGATGCCGAGACGAGCACGTGACAACACTGCCACCCTGGCTAACTTAGGGTTACGCGAGTCGAGGCGAACGTCGTCGCGGTAGCGACGACGGACACCAAGACGAGCACGTGACACCACGGCCACCCTGTCTAACTTAGGGTTAAGCGAGTCGAGGCGGACGTCGAGACGAGCACGTGACACCACTGCCACCCTGTCTAACTTAGGGTTACGCGAGTCGAGGCGGACGTCTTTGCGGTAGCGACGACGGACGCCGAGATGAGCACGTGACACCACCGCCACCCTATCTATCTTAGCGTTACGCGAGTCGAGGCGAACGTCGTCGCGGTAGCGACGACGGACGCCGAGACGAGCACGTGACACCACCGCCACCCTGTATATCTTTGCGTTACGCGAGTCGAGGCGGACGTCTTTGCGGTAGCGACGACGGACGCCGAGACGAGCACGTGACAACACCGCCACCCTGTCTATCTTAGGGTTACACGAGTCGAGGCGGACGTCGTCGCGGTAGCGACGACGGACGCCGAGACGAGCACGTGACACCACCGCCACCCTGTCTAACTTAGGGTTAAGCGAGTCGAGGCGGACGTCGTCGCGGTAGCGACGACAGACACCGAGACGAGCACGTGACAACACCGCCACCCTGTCTATCTTATGGTTATGCGAGTCAAGGCGGACGTCGTCGCGGTAGCGACGACGGACGCCGAGACGAGCACGTGACACCACTGCCACCCTGTCTAACTTAGGGTTACGCGAGTCGAGGCGGACGTCGTTGCGGTAGCGACGACGGACGCCGAGACGAGCACGTGACACCACTGCCACCCTGTCTAACTTAGGGTTACGAGAGTCGAGGCGGACGTCGTCGCGGTAGCGACGACGGACGCCGAGACGAGCACGTGACACCACCGCCACCCTGTCTAACTTAGGGTTATGCGAGTCGAGGCGGACGTCGTCGCGGTAGCGACGACGGACGCCGAGACGAGCACGTGACACCACCGCCACCCTGTTTATCCTAGGGTTACGCGAGTCGAGGCGGACGTCGTCGCGGTAGCGATGACAGACGCCTAGACGAGCACGTGACACCACTGCCACCCTGGCTATCTTATGGTTACGCGAGTCGAGGCGGACGTCGTCGCGGTAGCGACGACGGACGCCGAGACGAGCACGTGACACCACCGCCACCCTGTTTATCCTAGGGTTACGCGAGTCGAGGCGGACGTCGTCGCGGTAGCGACGACAGACGCCTAGACGAGCACGTGACACCACTGCCACCCTGGCTATCTTAGGGTTACGCGAGTCGAGGCGGACGTCGTCGCGGTAGCGACGACGGACGCCAAGACGAGCACGTGACACCACCGCCACCCTGTCTATCTTAGGGTTACGCGAGTCGAGGCGGTCATCGTCGCGGTAGTGACGACGGACGCCGAGACGAGCAGGTGACACCACTGCCACCCTGTCTAACTTTGGGTTACGCGAGTCGAGGCGGACGTCGTCGCGGTAGCGACGACGGACGCCGAGACGAGCACGTGACAACACTGCCACCCTGGCTAACTTAGGGTTACGCGAGTCGAGGCGGACGTCATCGCGGTAGCGACGACGGACGCCGAGACGAGCACGTGACACCACTGCCACCCTGTCTAACTTAGGGTTACGCGAGTCGAGGCGGACGTCGTCGCGGTAGCGATGACAGACGCCGAGACGACCACGTGACACCACCGCCACCCTGTCTAACTTAGGGTTAAGCGAGTCGAGGCGGACGTCGTCGCGGTAGCGACGACGGACGCCGACACGAGCACGTGACACCACCGCCACCCTGTCTAACTTAGGGTTACGCGAGTTGAGGCGGACGTCGAGACGAGCACGTGACACCACTGCCACCCTGTCTAACTTAGGGTTACGCGAGTCGAGGAAGACGTCTTCGCGGTAGCGACGACGGACGCCGAGACGAGCACGTGGCACCGCTGCCACCCTGTCTTAGGGTCACGCGAGTCGAGGTGGACGTCGTCGTGGTAGCGACGACGGACGCCGAGATGAGCACGTGACACCACCACCACCCTGTCTATCTTAGGGTTACGCGAGTCGAGGCGGACGTCATCGCGGTAGCGACGACGGACGCCGAGACGAGCACGTGACAACACCGCCACCCTGTCTATCTTAGGGTTACGCGAGTCGAGGCGGACATCATTGCGGTAGTGACGACGGACGCCGAGACGCGCACGTGACACCACTGCCACCCTGTCTAACTTTGGGTTACGCGAGTCGAGGCGGACGTCGTCGCGGTAGCGACGACGGACGCCGAGACGAGCACGTGACAACACTGCCACCCTGGCTAACTTAGGGTTACGCGAGTCGAGGCGAACGTCGTCGCGGTAGCGACGACGGACGCCAAGACGAGCACGTGACACCACGGCCACCCTGTCTAACTTAGGGTTAAGCGAGTCGAGGCGGACGTCGAGACGAGCACGTGACACCACTGCCACCCTGTCTAACTTAGGGTTACGCGAGTCGAGGCGGACGTCTTTGCGGTAGCGACGACGGACGCCGAGATGAGCACGTGACACCACCGCCACCCTATCTATCTTAGCGTTACGCGAGTCGAGGCGAACGTCGTCGCGGTAGCGACGACGGACGCCGAGACGAGCACGTGACACCACCGCCACCCTGTATATCTTTGCGTTACGCGAGTTGAGGCGGACGTCTTTGCGGTAGCGACGACGGACGCCGAGACGAGCACGTGACAACACCGCCACCCTGTCTATCTTAGGGTTACGCGAGTCGAGGCGGACGTCGTCGCGGTAGCGACGATGGACGCCGAGACGAGCACGTGACACCACCGCCACCTTGTCTAACTTAGGGTTAAGCGAGTCGAGGCGGACGTCGTCGCGGTAGCGACGACGGACGCCAAGACGAGAACGTGACAACACCGCCACCCTGTCTATCTTAGGGTTACGCGAGTCCAGGCGGACGTCGTCGCGGTAGCGACGACGGACGCCGAGACGAGCACGTGACACCACTGCCACCCTGTCTAACTTAGGGTTACGCGAGTCGAGGCGGACGTCGTCGCGGTAGCGACGACGGACGCCGAGACGAGCACGTGACACCACTGCCACCCTGTCTAACTTAGGGTTACGCGAGTCGAGGCGGACGTCGTCGCGGTAGCGACGACGGACGCCGAGACGAGCACGTGACACCACCGCCACCCTGTTTATCCTAGGGTTACGCGAGTCGAGGCGGACGTCGTCGCGGTAGCGACGACAGACGCCTAGACGAGCACGTGACACCACTGCCACCCTGGCTATCTTAGGGTTACGCGAGTCGAGGCGGACGTCGTCGCGGTAGCGACGACGGACGCCGAGACGAGCACGTGACACCACCGCCACCCTGTCTAACTTAGGGTTAAGCGAGTCGAGGCGGACGTCGTCGCGGTAGCGACGACGGACGCCGACACGAGCACGTGACACCACCGCCACCCTGTCTAACTTTGGGTTACGCGAGTCGAGGCTGACGTCGTCGCGGTAGCGACGACGGACGCCGAGACGAGCACGTGACAACACTGCCACCCTGGCTAACTTAGGGTTACGCGAGTCGAGGCGGACGTCATCGCGGTAGCGACGACGGACGCCGAGACGAGCACGTGACACCACTGCCACCCTGTCTAACTTAGGGTTACGCGAGTCGAGGCGGACGTCGTTGCGGTAGCGATGACAGACGCCGAGACGACCACGTGACACCACCGCCACCCTGTCTAACTTAGGGTTAAGCGAGTCGAGGCGGACGTCGTCGCGGTAGCGACGACGGACGCCGACACGAGCACGTGACACCACGGCCACCCTGTCTAACTTAGGGTTACGCGAGTTGAGGCGGACGTCGAGACGAGCACGTGACACCACTGCCACCCTGTCTAACTTAGGGTTACGCGAGTCGAGGAAGACGTCTTCGCGGTAGCGACGACGGACGCCGAGACGAGCACGTGGCACCGCTGCCACCCTGTCTTAGGGTCACGCGAGTCGAGGTGGACGTCGTCATGGTAGCGACGACGGACGCCGAGATGAGCACGTGACACCACCACCACCCTGTCTATCTTAGGGTTACGCGAGTCGAGGCGGACGTCATCGCGGTAGTGACGACGGACGCCGAGACGAGCACGTGACAACACCGCCACCCTGTCTATCTTAGGGTTACGCGAGTCGAGGCGGACATCATTGCGGTAGTGACGACGGACGCCGAGACGCGCACGTGACACCACTGCCACCCTGTCTAACTTTGGGTTACGCGAGTCGAGGCGGACGTCGTCGCGGTAGCGACGACGGACGCCGAGACGAGCACGTGACAACACTGCCACCCTGGCTAACTTAGGGTTACGCGAGTCGAGGCGAACGTCGTCGCGGTAGCGACGACGGACGCCAAGACGAGCACGTGACACCACGGCCACCCTGTCTAACTTAGGGTTAAGCGAGTCGAGGCGGACGTCGAGACGAGCACGTGACACCACTGCCACCCTGTCTAACTTAGGGTTACGCGAGTCGAGGCGGACGTCTTTGCGGTAGCGACGACGGACGCCGAGATGAGCACGTGACACCACCGCCACCCTATCTATCTTAGCGTTACGCGAGTCGAGGCGAACGTCGTCGCGGTAGCGACGACGGACGCCGAGACGAGCACGTGACACCACCGCCACCCTGTATATCTTTGCGTTACGCGAGTTGAGGCGGACGTCTTTGCGGTAGCGACGACGGACGCCGAGACGAGCACGTGACAACACCGCCACCCTGTCTATCTTAGGGTTACGCGAGTCGAGGCGGACGTCGTCGCGGTAGCGACGATGGACGCCGAGACGAGCACGTGACACCACCGCCACCTTGTCTAACTTAGGGTTAAGCGAGTCGAGGCGGACGTCGTCGCGGTAGCGACGACGGACGCCAAGACGAGAACGTGACAACACCGCCACCCTGTCTATCTTAGGGTTACGCGAGTCCAGGCGGACGTCGTCGCGGTAGCGACGACGGACGCCGAGACGAGCACGTGACACCACTGCCACCCTGTCTAACTTAGGGTTACGCGAGTCGAGGCGGACGTCGTCGCGGTAGCGACGACGGACGCCGAGACGAGCACGTGACACCACTGCCACCCTGTCTAACTTAGGGTTACGCGAGTCGAGGCGGACGTCGTCGCGGTAGCGACGACGGACGCCGAGACGAGCACGTGACACCACCGCCACCCTGTTTATCCTAGGGTTACGCGAGTCGAGGCGGACGTCGTCGCGGTAGCGACGACAGACGCCTAGACGAGCACGTGACACCACTGCCACCCTGGCTATCTTAGGGTTACGCGAGTCGAGGCGGACGTCGTCGCGGTAGCGACGACGGACGCCGAGACGAGCACGTGACACCACCGCCACCCTGTCTAACTTAGGGTTAAGCGAGTCGAGGCGGACGTCGTCGCGGTAGCGACGACGGACGCCGACACGAGCACGTGACACCACCGCCACCCTGTCTAACTTAGGGTTACGCGAGTCGAGGCGGACGTCGTCGCGGTAGCGACGACGGACGCCGAGACGAGCACGTGACACCACCGCCACCCTGTTTATCCTAGGGTTACGCGAGTCGAGGCGGACGTCGTCGCGGTAGCGACGACAGACGCCTAGACGAGCACGTGACACCACTGCCACCCTGGCTATCTTAGGGTTACGCGAGTCGAGGCGGACGTCGTCGCGGTAGCGACGACGGACGCCGAGACGAGCACGTGACACCACCGCCACCCTGTCTAACTTAGGGTTAAGCGAGTCGAGGCGGACGTCGTCGCGGTAGCGACGACGGACGCCGACACGAGCACGTGACACCACCGCCACCCTGTCTAACTTTGGGTTACGCGAGTCGAGGCTGACGTCGTCGCGGTAGCGACGACGGACGCCGAGACGAGCACGTGACAACACTGCCACCCTGGCTAACTTAGGGTTACGCGAGTCGAGGCGGACGTCATCGCGGTAGCGACGACGGACGCCGAGACGAGCACGTGACACCACTGCCACCCTGTCTAACTTAGGGTTACGCGAGTCGAGGCGGACGTCTTTGCGGTAGCGACGACGGACGCCGAGATGAGCACGTGACACCACCGCCACCCTATCTATCTTAGCGTTACGCGAGTCGAGGCGAACGTCGTCGCGGTAGCGACGACGGACGCCGAGACGAGCACGTGACACCACCGCCACCCTGTATATCTTTGCGTTACGCGAGTTGAGGCGGACGTCTTTGCGGTAGCGACGACGGACGCCGAGACGAGCACGTGACAACACCGCCACCCTGTCTATCTTAGGGTTACGCGAGTCGAGGCGGACGTCGTCGCGGTAGCGACGATGGACGCCGAGACGAGCACGTGACACCACCGCCACCCTGTCTAACTTAGGGTTAAGCGAGTCGAGGCGGACGTCGTCGCGGTAGCGACGACGGACGCCAAGACGAGAACGTGACAACACCGCCACCCTGTCTATCTTAGGGTTACGCGAGTCCAGGCGGACGTCGTCGCGGTAGCGACGACGGACGCCGAGACGAGCACGTGACACCACTGCCACCCTGTCTAACTTAGGGTTACGCGAGTCGAGGCGGACGTCGTCGCGGTAGCGACGACGGACGCCGAGACGAGCACGTGACACCACTGCCACCCTGTCTAACTTAGGGTTACGCGAGTCGAGGCGGACGTCGTCGCGGTAGCGACGACGGACGCCGAGACGAGCACGTGACACCACCGCCACCCTGTTTATCCTAGGGTTACGCGAGTCGAGGCGGACGTCGTCGCGGTAGCGACGACAGACGCCTAGACGAGCACGTGACACCACTGCCACCCTGGCTATCTTAGGGTTACGCGAGTCGAGGCGGACGTCGTCGCGGTAGCGACGACGGACGCCGAGACGAGCACGTGACACCACCGCCACCCTGTCTAACTTAGGGTTAAGCGAGTCGAGGCGGACGTCGTCGCGGTAGCGACGACGGACGCCGACACGAGCACGTGACACCACCGCCACCCTGTCTAACTTAGGGTTACGCGAGTTGAGGCGGACGTCGAGACGAGCACGTGACACCACTGCCATCCTGTTTAACTTAGGGTTACGCGAGTCGAGGAAGACCTCTTCGCGGTAGCGACGATGGACGCCGAGACGAGCACGTGGCACCGCTGCCACCCTGTCTTAGGGTCACGCGAGTCGAGGTGGACGTCGTCGTGGTAGCGACGACGGACGCCGAGATGAGCACGTGACACCACCACCACCCTGTCTATCTTAGGGTTACGCGAGTCGAGGCGGACGTCATCGCGGTAGCGACGACGGACGCCGAGACGAGCACGTGACAACACCGCCACCCTGTCTATCTTAGGGTTACGCGAGTCGAGGCGGACATCGTTGCGGTAGTGACGACGGACGCCGAGACGAGCACGTGACACCACTGCCACCCTGTCTAACTTTGGGTTACGAGAGTCGAGGCGGACGTCGTCGCGGTAGCGACGACGGACGCCGAGACGAGCACGTGACAACACTGCCACCCTGGCTAACTTAGGGTTACGCGAGTCGAGGCGAACGTCGTCGCGGTAGCGACGACGGACACCAAGACGAGCACGTGACACCACGGCCACCCTGTCTAACTTAGGGTTACGCGAGTCGAGGCGCACGTCGTCGCGGTAGCGACGACGGACGCCGAGACGAGCACGTGACACCACCGCCACCCTGTCTAACTTAGGGTTAAGCGAGTCGAGGCGGACGTCGTCGCGGTAGCGACGACGGACGCCGACACGAGCACGTGACACCACCGCCACCCTGTCTAACTTAGGGTTACGCGAGTTGAGGCGGACGTCGAGACGAGCACGTGACACCACTGCCACCCTGTCTAACTTAGGGTTACGCAAGTCGAGGGGGACGTCTTCGCGGTAGCGACGACGGACGCCGAGACGAGCACGTGGCACCGCTGCCACCCTATCTTAGGGTCACGCGAGTCGAGGTGGACGTCGTCGTGGTAGCGACGACGGACGCCGAGATGAGCACGTGACACCACCACCACCCTGTCTATCTTAGCGTTACGCGAGTCGAGCCGAACGTCGTCGCTCTAGCGACGACGGACGCCGAGGCGAGGACGTGACACCACCGCCACCCTGTATATCTTAGCGTTACGCGAGTCGAGGCGGACGTCGTCGCGGTAGCTACGACGGACGCCGAGACGAGCACGTGACACCACCGCCACCCTGTCTAACTTAGGGTTAAGCGAGTCGAGGCGGACGTCATCGCGGTAGCGACGACGGACGCCGAGACGAGCACGTGACAACACCGCCACACTGTCTATCTTAGGGTTACGCGAGTCGAGGCGGACATCGTCGCGGTAGCGACGACGGACGCCGAGACGAGCACGTGACACCACTACCTCCCTGTCTAACTTAGGGTTACGCGAGTCGAGGCGGACGTCGTCGCGGTAGCGACGACGGACGCCGAGACTAGGACGTGACAACACTACCACCCTGGCTAACTAAGGGTTACGCGAGTCGAGGCAGACGTCGTCGCGGTAGCGACGACGGACGCCGAGACGAGCACGTGAGACCACCGCCACCCTGTCTAACTTAGGGTTATGCGAGTCGAGGCGGACGTCGTCGCGATAGCGACGACGGACGCCGAGACGAGCACGTGACACCACCGCCACCCTGTTTATCCTAGGGTTACGCGAGTCGAGGCGGACGTCGTCGCGGTAGCGACGACGGACGCCTAGACGAGCACATGACACCACTGCCACCCTGGCTATCTTAGGGTTACGCGAGTCGAGGCGGACGTCGTCGCGGTAGCGACGACGGACGCCGAGACGAGCACGTGACATCACCGCCACCCTGTCTAACTTAGGGTTACGCGTGTCGAGGCGGACGTCGTCGCAGTAGCGACGACGGACGCCGAGACGAGCATGTGACACCACCGCCACCCTGTCTAAATTAAGGTTACGCGAGTCGAGGCTGACATCGTCGTGGTAGCGATGATGGACGCCGAGACGAGCACGTGACGTCACCGCCACCCTATTTAACTTAGGGTTAACGAGTCGAGACGGACGTCGTCGCGGTAGCGACGACGGACGCCGAGACAAGCACGTGACACCACCACCACCCTGTCTATCTTAGGGTTACGCGAGTCGAGGTGGACGTCGTCATGGTAGCGACGACGGACGCCGAGATGAGCACGTGACACCACCACCACCCTGTCTATCTTAGGGTTACGCGAGTCGAGGCGGACGTCATCGCGGTAGTGACGACGGACGCCGAGACGAGCACGTGACAACACCGCCACCCTGTCTATCTTAGGGTTACGCGAGTCGAGGCGGACATCATTGCGGTAGTGACGACGGACGCCGAGACGCGCACGTGACACCACTGCCACCCTGTCTAACTTTGGGTTACGCGAGTCGAGGCGGACGTCGTCGCGGTAGCGACGACGGACGCTGAGACGAGCACGTGACAACACTGCCACCCTGGCTAACTTAGGGTTACGCGAGTCGAGGCGAACGTCGTCGCGGTAGCGACGACGGACGCCAAGACGAGCACGTGACACCACGGCCACCCTGTCTAACTTAGGGTTAAGCGAGTCGAGGCGGACGTCGAGACGAGCACGTGACACCACTGCCACCCTGTCTAACTTAGGGTTACGCGAGTCGAGGCGGACGTCTTTGCGGTAGCGACGACGGACGCCGAGATGAGCACGTGACACCACCGCCACCCTATCTATCTTAGCGTTACGCGAGTCGAGGCGAACGTCGTCGCGGTAGCGACGACGGACGCCGAGACGAGCACGTGACACCACCGCCACCCTGTATATCTTTGCGTTACGCGAGTTGAGGCGGACGTCTTTGCGGTAGCGACGACGGACGCCGAGACGAGCACGTGACAACACCGCCACCCTGTCTATCTTAGGGTTACGCGAGTCGAGGCGGACGTCGTCGCGGTAGCGACGATGGACGCCGAGACGAGCACGTGACACCACCGCCACCCTGTCTAACTTAGGGTTAAGCGAGTCGAGGCGGACGTCGTCGCGGTAGCGACGACGGACGCCAAGACGAGAACGTGACAACACCGCCACCCTGTCTATCTTAGGGTTACGCGAGTCCAGGCGGACGTCGTCGCGGTAGCGACGACGGACGCCGAGACGAGCACGTGACACCACTGCCACCCTGTCTAACTTAGGGTTACGCGAGTCGAGGCGGACGTCGTCGCGGTAGCGACGACGGACGCCGAGACGAGCACGTGACACCACTGCCACCCTGTCTAACTTAGGGTTACGCGAGTCGAGGCGGACGTCGTCGCGGTAGCGACGACGGACGCCGAGACGAGCACGTGACACCACCGCCACCCTGTTTATCCTAGGGTTACGCGAGTCGAGGCGGACGTCGTCGCGGTAGCGACGACAGACGCCTAGACGAGCACGTGACACCACTGCCACCCTGGCTATCTTAGGGTTACGCGAGTCGAGGCGGACGTCGTCGCGGTAGCGACGACGGACGCCGAGACGAGCACGTGACACCACCGCCACCCTGTCTAACTTAGGGTTAAGCGAGTCGAGGCGGACGTCGTCGCGGTAGCGACGACGGACGCCGACACGAGCACGTGACACCACCGCCACCCTGTCTAACTTAGGGTTACGCGAGTTGAGGCGGACGTCGAGACGAGCACGTGACACCACTGCCATCCTGTTTAACTTAGGGTTACGCGAGTCGAGGAAGACCTCTTCGCGGTAGCGACGATGGACGCCGAGACGAGCACGTGGCACCGCTGCCACCCTGTCTTAGGGTCACGCGAGTCGAGGTGGACGTCGTCGTGGTAGCGACGACGGACGCCGAGATGAGCACGTGACACCACCACCACCCTGTCTATCTTAGGGTTACGCGAGTCGAGGCGGACGTCATCGCGGTAGCGACGACGGACGCCGAGACGAGCACGTGACAACACCGCCACCCTGTCTATCTTAGGGTTACGCGAGTCGAGGCGGACATCGTTGCGGTAGTGACGACGGACGCCGAGACGAGCACGTGACACCACTGCCACCCTGTCTAACTTTGGGTTACGAGAGTCGAGGCGGACGTCGTCGCGGTAGCGACGACGGACGCCGAGACGAGCACGTGACAACACTGCCACCCTGGCTAACTTAGGGTTACGCGAGTCGAGGCGAACGTCGTCACGGTAGCGACGACGGACACCAAGACGAGCACGTGACACCACGGCCACCCTGTCTAACTTAGGGTTACGCGAGTCGAGGCGCACGTCGTCGCGGTAGCGACGACGGACGCCGAGACGAGCACGTGACACCACCGCCACCCTGTCTAACTTAGGGTTAAGCGAGTCGAGGCGGACGTCGTCGCGGTAGCGACGACGGACGCCGACACGAGCACGTGACACCACCGCCACCCTGTCTAACTTAGGGTTACGCGAGTTGAGGCGGACGTCGAGACGAGCACGTGACACCACTGCCACCCTGTCTAACTTAGGGTTACGCAAGTCGAGGGGGACGTCTTCGCGGTAGCGACGACGGACGCCGAGACGAGCACGTGGCACCGCTGCCACCCTATCTTAGGGTCACGCGAGTCGAGGTGGACGTCGTCGTGGTAGCGACGACGGACGCCGAGATGAGCACGTGACACCACCACCACCCTGTCTATCTTAGCGTTACGCGAGTCGAGCCGAACGTCGTCGCTCTAGCGACGACGGACGCCGAGGCGAGGACGTGACACCACCGCCACCCTGTATATCTTAGCGTTACGCGAGTCGAGGCGGACGTCGTCGCGGTAGCTACGACGGACGCCGAGACGAGCACGTGACACCACCGCCACCCTGTCTAACTTAGGGTTAAGCGAGTCGAGGCGGACGTCATCGCGGTAGCGACGACGGACGCCGAGACGAGCACGTGACAACACCGCCACACTGTCTATCTTAGGGTTACGCGAGTCGAGGCGGACATCGTCGCGGTAGCGACGACGGACGCCGAGACGAGCACGTGACACCACTACCTCCCTGTCTAACTTAGGGTTACGCGAGTCGAGGCGGACGTCGTCGCGGTAGCGACGACGGACGCCGAGACTAGGACGTGACAACACTACCACCCTGGCTAACTAAGGGTTACGCGAGTCGAGGCAGACGTCGTCGCGGTAGCGACGACGGACGCCGAGACGAGCACGTGAGACCACCGCCACCCTGTCTAACTTAGGGTTATGCGAGTCGAGGCGGACGTCGTCGCGATAGCGACGACGGACGCCGAGACGAGCACGTGACACCACCGCCACCCTGTTTATCCTAGGGTTACGCGAGTCGAGGCGGACGTCGTCGCGGTAGCGACGACGGACGCCTAGACGAGCACATGACACCACTGCCACCCTGGCTATCTTAGGGTTACGCGAGTCGAGGCGGACGTCGTCGCGGTAGCGACGACGGACGCCGAGACGAGCACGTGACACCACCGCCACCCTGTCTAACTTAGGGTTACGCGTGTCGAGGCGGACGTCGTCGCAGTAGCGACGACGGACGCCGAGACGAGCATGTGACACCACCGCCACCCTGTCTAAATTAAGGTTACGCGAGTCGAGGCTGACATCGTCGTGGTAGCGATGATGGACGCCGAGACGAGCACGTGACGTCACCGCCACCCTATTTAACTTAGGGTTAACGAGTCGAGACGGACGTCGTCGCGGTAGCGACGACGGACGCCGAGACAAGCACGTGACACCACCGCCACCCTGTCTAACTTAGGGTTACGCGAGTCGAGGCGGACGTCGAGACGAGCACGTGACACCACTGCCATCCTGTCTAACTTAGGGTAACGCGAGTCGAGGCGGACGTCGTCGCGGTAGCGATGACAGACGCCGAGACGAGCACGTGACACCACCGCCACCCTGTCTAACTTAGGGTTAAGCGAGTCGAGGCGGACGTCGTCGCGGTAGCGACGACGGACACCGACACGAGCACGAGACACCACCGCCACCCTGTCTAACTTAGGTTTACGCGAGTTGAGGCGGACGTCGAGACGAGCACGTGACACCACTGCCACCCTGTCTAACTTAGGGTTACGCGAGTCGAGGAAGACGTCTTCGCGGTAGCGACGACGGACGCCTAGACGAGCACGTGGCACCGCTGCCACCCTGTCTTAGGGTCACGCGAATCGAGGTGGACGTCGTCGTGGTAGCGATGACGGACGCCGAGACGAGCACGTGACAACACCGCCACCCTGTCTATCTTAGGGTTACGTGAGTCGAGGAGGACGTCATCGCGGTAGCGACGACGGACGCCGAGACGAGCACGTGACACCACTGCCACCCTGTCTAACTTTGGGTTACGCGAGTCGAGGCGGACGTCGTCGCGGTAGCGACGACGGACGCCGAGACGAGCACGTGACAACACTGCCACCCTGGCTAACTTAGGGTTACGCGAGTCGAGGCGGACGTCGTCGCGGTAGCGACGACGGACGCCGAGACGAGCACGTGACACCACGGCCACCCTGTCTAACTTAGGGTTACGCGAGTCGAGGCGCACGTCGTCGCGGTAGCGACGACGGACGCCGAGACGAGCGCGTGACACCACCGCCACCCTATCTAACTTAGGGTTAAGCGAGTCGAGGCGGACGTCGTCGCGGTAGCGACGACGGACACCGACACGAGCACGTGACACCACCGCCACCCTGTCTAACTTAGGGTTACGCGAGTTGAGGCGGACATCGAGACGAGCACGTGACACCACTGCCACCCTGTCTAACTTAGGGTTACGCAAGTCGAGGGGGACGTCTTCGCGGTAGCGACGACGGACGCCGAGACGAGCACGTGGCACCGCATCCACCCTGTCTTAGGGTCACGCGAGTCGAGGTGGACGTCGTCGTGGTAGCGACGACGGACGCCGAGATGAGCACGTGACACCACCACCACCCTGTCTATCTTAGGGTTACGCGAGTCGAGGCGGACGTCATCGCGGTAGCGACGACGGACGCCGAGACGAGCACGTGACAACACCGCCACCCTGTCTATCTTAGGGTTACGCGAGTCGAGGCGGACGTCATCGCGGTAGCGACGACGGACGCCGAGACGAGCACGTGACAACACCGCCACCCTGTCTATCTTAGGGTTACGCGAGTCGAGGCGGACGTCATCGCGGTAGCGACGACGGACGCCGAGACGAGCACGTGACAACACCGCCACCCTGTCTATCTTAGGGTTACGCGAGTCGAGGCGGACATCGTTGCGGTAGTGACGACGGACGCCGAGACGAGCACGTGACACCACTGCCACCCTGTCTAACTTTGGGTTACGTGAGTCGAGGCGGACGTCGTCGCGGTAGCGACGACGGACGCCGAGACGAGCACGTGACAACACTGCCACCCTGGCTAACTTAGGGTTACGCGAGTCGAGGCGAACGTTGTCGCGGTAGCGACGACGGACGCCAAGACGAGCACGTGACACCACGGCCACCCTGTCTAACTTAGGGTTACGGGAGTCGAGGCGCACGTCGTCGCGGTAGCGACGACGGACGCCGAGACGAGCACGTGACAACACCGCCACCCTGTCTATCTTAGGGTTACGCGAGTCGAGGCGGACATCGTCGCGGTAGCGACGACGGACGCCGAGACGAGCACGTGACACCACTGCCTCCCTGTCTAACTTAGGGTTACGCGAGTCGAGGCGGACGTCGTCGCGGTAGCGACGACGGACGCCGAGACTAGGACGTGACAACACTACCACCCTGGCTAACTAAGGGTTACGCGAGTCGAGGCAGACGTCGTCGCGGTAGCGACGACGGACGCCGAGACGAGCACGTGAGACCACCGCCACCCTGTCTAACTTAGGGTTATGCGAGTCGAGGCGGACGTCGTCGCGATAGCGACGACGGACGCCGAGACGAGCACGTGACACCACCGCCACCCTGTTTATCCTAGGGTTACGCGAGTCGAGGCGGACGTCGTCGCGGTAGCGACGACGGACGCCTAGACGAGCACATGACACCACTGCCACCCTGGCTATCTTAGGGTTACGCGAGTCGAGGCGGACGTCGTCGCGGTAGCGACGACGGACGCCGAGACGAGCACGTGACACCACCGCCACCCTGTCTAACTTAGGGTTACGCGTGTCGAGGCGGACGTCGTCGCGGTAGCGACGACGGACGCCGAGACGAGCATGTGACACCACCGCCACCCTGTCTAAATTAAGGTTACGCGAGTCGAGGCTGACATCGTCGTGGTAGCGATGATGGACGCCGAGACGAGCACGTGACGTCACCGCCACCCTATTTAACTTAGGGTTAACGAGTCGAGACGGACGTCGTCGCGGTAGCGACGACGGACGCCGAGACAAGCACGTGACACCACCGCCACCCTGTCTAACTTAGGGTTACGCGAGTCGAGGCGGACGTCGAGACGAGCACGTGACACCACTGCCACCCTGTCTAACTTAGGGTAACGCGAGTCGAGGCGGACGTCGTCGCGGTAGCGATGATAGACGCCGAGACGAGCACGTGACACCACCGCCACCCTGTCTAACTTAGGGTTAAGCGAGTCGAGGCGGACGTCGTCGCGGTAGCGACGACGGACACCGACACGAGCACGTGACACCACCGCCACCCTGTCTAACTTAGGTTTACGCGAGTTGAGGCGGACGTCGAGACGAGCACGTGACACCACTGCCACCCTGTCTAACTTAGGGTTACGCGAGTCGAGGAAGACGTCTTCGCGGTAGCGACGACGGACGCCTAGACGAGCACGTGGCACCGCTGCCACCCTGTCTTAGGGTCACGCGAATCGAGGTGGACGTCGTCGTGGTAGCGACGACGGACGCCGAGACGAGCACGTGACAACACCGCCACCCTGTCTATCTTAGGGTTACGTGAGTCGAGGAGGACGTCATCGCGGTAGCGACGACGGACGCCGAGACGAGCACGTGACACCACTGCCACCCTGTCTAACTTTGGGTTACGCGAGTCGAGGCGGACGTCGTCGCGGTAGCGACGACGGACGCCGAGACGAGCACGTGACAACACTGCCACCCTGGCTAACTTAGGGTTACGCGAGTCGAGGCGGACGTCGTCGCGGTAGCGACGACGGACGCCGAGACGAGCACGTGACACCACGGCCACCCTGTCTAACTTAGGGTTACGCGAGTCGAGGCGCACGTCGTCGCGGTAGCGACGACGGACGCCGAGACGAGCGCGTGACACCACCGCCACCCTATCTAACTTAGGGTTAAGCGAGTCGAGGCGGACGTCGTCGCGGTAGCGACGACGGACGCCGACACGAGCACGTGACACCACCGCCACCCTGTCTAACTTAGGGTTACGCGAGTTGAGGCGGACATCGAGACGAGCACGTGACACCACTGCCACCCAGTCTAACTTAGGGTTACGCAAGTCGAGGGGGACGTCTTCGCGGTAGCGACGACGGACGCCGAGACGAGCACGTGGCACCGCATCCACCCTGTCTTAGGGTCACGCGAGTCGAGGTGGACGTCGTCGTGGTAGCGACGACGGACGCCGAGATGAGCACGTGACACCACCACCACCCTGTCTATCTTAGGGTTACGCGAGTCGAGGCGGACGTCATCGCGGTAGCGACGACGGACGCCGAGACGAGCACGTGACAACACCGCCACCCTGTCTATCTTAGGGTTACGCGAGTCGAGGCGGACATCGTTGCGGTAGTGACGACGGACGCCGAGACGAGCACGTGACACCACTGCCACCCTGTCTAACTTTGGGTTACGTGAGTCGAGGCGGACGTCGTCGCGGAAGCGACGACGGACGCCGAGACGAGCACGTGACAACACTGCCACCCTGGCTAACTTAGGGTTACGCGAGTCGAGGCGAACGTTGTCGCGGTAGCGACGACGGACGCCAAGACGAGCACGTGACACCACGGCCACCCTGTCTAACTTAGGGTTACGGGAGTCGAGGCGCACGTCGTCGCGGTAGCGATGACGGACGCCGAGACGAGCACGTGACACCACCGCCACCCTGTCTAACTTAGGGTTAAGCGAGTCGAGGCGGACGTCGTCGCGGTAGCGACGACGGACGCCGACACGAGCACGTGACACCACCGCCACCCTGTCTAACTTAGGGTTATGCGAGTTGAGGCGGACGTCGTCGCGGTAGCTACGACGGACGCCGAGACGAGCACGTGACACCACCGCCACCCTGTCTAACTTAGGGTTAAGCGAGTCGAGGCGGACGTCATCGCGGTAGCAACGACGGACGCCGAGACGAGCACGTGACAACACCGCCACCCTGTCTATCTTAGGGTTACGCGAGTCGAGGCGGACATCGTCGCGGTAGCGACGACGGACGCCGAGACGAGCACGTGACACCACTGCCTCCATGTCTAACTTAGGGTTACGCGAGTCGAGGCGGACGTCGTCGCGGTAGCGACGACGGACGCCGAGACGAGGACGTGACAACACTACCACCCTGGCTAACTAAGGGTTACGCGAGTCGAGGCAGACGTCGTCGCGGTAGCGACGACGGACGCCGAGACGAGCACGTGACACCACTGCCACCCTGTCTGACTTAGGGTTACGCGAGTCGAGGCGGACGTCGTCGCGGTAGCGACGACGGACGCCGAGACGAGCACGTGACACCACCGCCACCCTGTCTAACTTAGGGTTATGCGAGTCGAGGCGGACGTCGTCGCGATAGCGACGACGGATGCCGAGACGAGCACTTGACACCACCGCCACCCTGTTTATCCTAGGGTTACGCGAGTCGAGGCGGACGTCGTCGCGGTAGCGACGACGGACGCCTAGACGAGCACGTGACACCACTGCCACCCTGGCTATCTTAGGGTTACGCGAGTCGAGGCGGACGTCGTCGCGGTAGCGACGACGGACGCCGAGACGAGCACGTGACACCACCGCCACCCTGTCTAACTTAGGGTTACGCGTGTCGAGGCGGACGTCGTCGCGGTAGCGACGACGGACGCCGAGACGAGCACGTGACACCACCGCCACCCTGTCTAAATTAGGGTTACGCGAGTCGAGGCTGACATCGTCGTGGTAGCGATGATGGACGCCGGGACGAGCACGTGACTTCACCGCCACCCTATTTAACTTAGGGTTAACGAGTCGAGACGGACGTCATCGCGGTAGCGACGACGGACGCCGAGACGAGCACGTGAGACCACCGCCACCCTGTCTAACTTAGGGTTACGCGAGTCGAGGCGGACGTCGAGACGAGCACGTGACACCACTGCCACCCTGTCTAACTTAGGGTAACGCGAGTCGAGGCGGACGTCGTCGCGGTAGCGATGACAGACGCCGAGACGAGCACGTGACACCACCGCCACCCTGTCTAACTTAGGGTTAAGCGAGTCGAGGCGGACGTCGTCGCGGTAGCGACGACGGACGCCGACACGAGCACGTGACACCACCGCCACCCTGTCTAACTTAGGGTTACGCGAGTTGAGGCGGACGTCGAGACGAGCACGTGACACCACTGCCACCCTGTCTAACTTAGGGTTACGCGAGTCGAGGAAGACGTCTTCGCGGTAGCGACGACGGACGCCGAGACGAGCACGTGGCACCGCTGCCACCCTGTCTTAGGGTCACGCGAGTCGAGGCGGACGTCGTCGTGGTAGCGACGACGGACGCCGAGATGAGCACGTGACACCACCACCACCCTGTCTATCTTAGGGTTACGCGAGTCGAGGCGGACGTCATCGCGGTAGCGACGACGGACGCCGAGACGAGCACGTGACAACACCGCCACCCTGTCTATCTTAGGGTTACGCGAGTCGAGGCGGACATCGTCGCGGTAGTGACGACGGACGCCGAGACGAGCACGTGACACCACTGCCACCCTGTCTAACTTTGGGTTACGTGAGTCGAGGCGGACGTCGTCGCGGTAGCGACGACGGACGCCGAGACGAGCACGTGACAACACTGCCACCCTGGCTAACTTAGGGTTACGCGAATCGAGGCGGACGTCGTCGCGGTAGCGACGACGGACGCCGAGACGAGCACGTGACACCACGGCCACCCTGTCTAACTTAGGGTTACGCGAGTCGAGGCGCACGTCGTCGCGGTAGCGACGACGGACGCCGAGACGAGCACGTGACACCACCGCCACCCTGTCTAACTTAGGGTTAAGCGAGTCGAGGCGGACGTCGTCGCGGTAGCGACGACGGACGCTGACACGAGCACGTGACACCACCGCCACCCTGTCTAACTTAGGGTTACGGGAGTTGAGGCGGACGTCGAGACGAGCACGTGACTCCACTGCCACCCTGTCTAACTTAGGGTTACGCAAGTCGAGGGGGACGTCTTCGCGGTAGCGACGACGGACGCCGAGACGAGCACGTGGCACCGCTGCCACCCTGTCTTAGGGTCACGCGAGTCGAGGTGGACGTCGTCGTGGTAGCGACGACGGACGCCGAGATGAGCACGTGACACCACCACCACCCTGTCTATCTTAGCGTTACGCGAGTCGAGCCGAACGTCGTCGCTGTAGCGACGACGGACGCCGAGGCGAGCACGTGACACCACCGCCACCCTGTATATCTTAGCGTTACGCGAGTCGAGGCGGACGTCGTCGCGGTAGCTACGACGGACGCCGAGACGAGCACGTGACACCACCGCCACCCTGTCTAACTTAGGGTTAAGCGAGTCGAGGCGGACGTCATCGCGGTAGCGACGACGGACGCCGAGACGAGCACGTGACAACACCGCCACCCTGTCTATCTTAGGGTTACGCGAGTCGAGGCGGACATCGTCGCGGTAGCGACGACGGACGCCGAGACGAGCACGTGACACCACTGCCTCCCTGTCTAACTTAGGGTTACGCGAGTCGAGGCGGACGTCGTCGCGGTAGCGACGACGGACGCCGAGACGAGCACGTGACAACACTACCACCCTGGCTAACTAAGGGTTACGCGAGTCGAGGCAGACGTCATCGCGGTAGCGACGACGGACGCCGAGACGAGCACGTGACACCACTGCCACCCTGTCTAACTTAGGGTTACGCGAGTCGAGGCGGGCGTCGTCGCGGTAGCGACGACGGACGCCGAGACGAGCACGTGACACCACCGCCACATTGTCTAACTTAGGGTTATGCGAGTCGAGGCGGACGTCGTCGCGGTAGCGACGACGGACGCCGAGACGAGCACGTAGCACCACCGCCACCCTGTTTATCCTAGGGTTACGCGAGTCGAGGCGGACGTCGTCACGGTAGCGATGACGGACGCCTAGACGAGCACGTGACACCACTGCCACCCTGGCTATCTTAGGGTTACGCGAGTCGAGGCGGACGTCGTCGCGGTAGCGACGACGGACGCCGAGACGAGCACGTGACACCACCGCCACCCTGTCTAACTTAGGGTTACGCGTGTCGAGGCGGACGTCGTCGCGGTAGCGACGACGGACGGCGAGACGAGCACGTGACACCACCGCCACCCTGTCTAAATTAGGGTTACACGAGTCGAGGCTGACATCGTCGTGGTAGCGATGATGGACGCCGAGACGAGCACGTGACTTCACCGCCACCCTATTTAACTTAGGGTTAACGAGTCGAGGCGGACGTCGTCGCAGAAGCGACGACGGACGCCGAGACGAGCACGTGACACCACCGCCACCCTGTCTAACTTAGGGTTACGCGAGTCGAGGCGGACGTCGAGACGAGCACGTGACACCACTGCCACCCTGTCTAACTTAGGGTTACGCGAGTCGAGGCGGACGTCTTTGCGGTAGCGACGACGGACGCCGAGATGAGCACGTGACACCACCACCACCCTGTCTATCTTAGGGTTATGCGAGTCGAGGCGGAGGTCATTGCGGTAGCGCCGACGGACGCCGAGACGAGCACGTGACAACACCGCCACCCTGTCTATCTTAGGGTTACGCGAGTCGAGGCGGAGATCGTCGCGGTAGTGATGACGGACGCCGAGACGAGCACGTGACACCACTGCCACCCTGTCTAACTTTGGGTTACGCGAGTCGAGGCGGACGTCGTCGCGGTAGCGACGACGGACGCCGAGACGAGCACGTGACAACACTGCCACCCTGGCTATCTTAGGGTTACGCGAGTCGAGGCGGACGTCGTCGCGGTAGCGACGACGGACGCCGAGACGTGCACGTGACACCATGGCCACCCTGTCTAATTAGGGTTACGCGAGTCGAGGCGGACGTCGTCGCGGTAGCTACGACGGACGCCGAGATGAGCACGTGACACCACCACCACCCTGTCTATCTTAGCGTTACGCGAGTCGAGCCGAACGTCGTCGCTGTAGCGACGACGGACGCCGAGACGAGCACGTGACACCACCGCCACCCTGTATATCTTAGCGTTACGCGAGTCGAGGTGGACGTCGTCGCGGTAGCTACGACGGACGCCGATATGAGCACGTGACACCACCGCCACCCTGTCTAACTTAGGGTTAAGCGAGTCGAGGCGGACGTCATCGCGGTAGCGACGACGGACGCCGAGACGAGCACGTGACAACACCGCCACCCTGTCTATCTTAGGGTTACGCGAGTCGAGGCGGACATCGTTGCGGTAGCGACGACGGACGCCGACACGAGCACGTGACACCACCGCCTCCCTGTCTAACTTAGGGTTACACGAGTCGATGTGGACGTCGTCGCGGTAGCGATGACGGACGCCGAGACAAGCACGTGACAACACTGCCACCCTGTCTATCTTAGGGTTACGCGAGTCGAGGCGGACGTCGTCGCGGTAGCGACGACGGACGCCGACACTAGCACGTGACACCATGGCCACCCTGTCTAACTTAGGGTTACGCGAGTCGAGGCGCACATCGTCGCGGTAGCGACGACGGACGCCGAGACGAGCACGTGACACCACCGCCACCCTGTCTAACTTAGGGTTAAGCGAGTCGAGGCGGACGTCGTCGCGGTAGCGACGACGGACGCCGAAACGAGCACGTGACACCACCGCCACCCTGTCTAACTTAGGGTCACGCGAGTTGAGGCGGACGTCGAGACGAGCACGTGACACCACTGCCACCCTGTCTAACTTAGGGTTACGCAAGTCGAGGGGGACGTCTTCGCGGTAGCGACGACGGACGCCGAGACGAGGACGTGGCACCGCTGCCACCCTGTCTTAGGGTCACGCGAGTCGAGGTGGACGTCGTCGTGGTAGCGACGACGGACGCCGAGATGAGCACGTGACACCACCACCACCCTGTCTATCTTAGCGTTACGCGAGTCGAGCCGAACGTCGTCGCTGTAGCGACGACAGACGCCGAGGCGAGCACGTGACACCACCGCCACCCTGTATATCTTAGCGTTACGCGAGTCGAGGCGGACGTCGTCGCGGTAGCTACGACGGACGCCGAGACGAGCACGTGACACCACCGCCACCCTGTCTAACTTAGGGTTAAGCGAGTCGAGGCGGACGTCATCGCGGTAGCGACGACGGACGCCGAGACGAGCACGTGACAACACCGCCACCCTGTCTATCTTAGGGTTACGCGAGTCGAGGCGGACCTCGTCGCGGTAGCGACGACGGACGCCGAGACGAACACGTGACACCACTGCCACCCTGTCTAACTTAGGGTTACGCGAGTCGAGGCGGACGTCGTCGCGGTAGCGACGACGGACGCCGAGACGAGCACGTGACACCACCGCCACCTTGTCTAACTTAGGGTTATGCGACTCGAGGCGGACGTCATCGCGGTAGCGACGACGGACGCCGAGACGAGCACGTGACACCACCGCCACCCTGTTTATCCTAGGGTTACGCGAGTCGAGGCGGACGTCGTCACGGTAGCGACGACGGACGCCTAGACGAGCACGTGACACCACTGCCACCCTGGCTATCTTAGGGTTACGCGAGTCGAGGCGGACGTCATCGCGGTAGCGACGACGGACGCCGAGACGAGCACGTGACACCACCGCCACCCTGTCTAACTTAGGGTTACGCGTGTCGAGGCGGACGTCGTCGCGGTAGCGACGACGGACGTCGAGACGAGCACGTGACACCACCGCCACCCTGTCTAAATTAGGGTTACGCGAGTCGAGGCTGACATCGTCGTGGTAGCGATGATGGACGCCGAGACGAGCACGTGACTTCACCGCCACCCTATTTAATTAGGGTTAACGAGTCGAGGCGGACGTCGTCGCGGTAGCGACGACGGACGCCGAGACGAGCACGTGACACCATCGCCACCCTGTCTAACTTAGGGTTACGCGAGTCGAGGCGGACGTCGAGACGAGCACGTGACACCACTGCCACCCTGTCTAACTTAGGGTTACGCGAGTCGAGGCGGACGTCTTTGCGGTAGCGACGACGGACGCCGAGATGAGCACGTGACACCACCACCACCCTGTCTATCTTAGGGTTATGCGAGTCGAGGCGGAGGTCATTGCGGTAGCGACGACGGACGCCGAGACGAGCACGTGACAACACCGCCACCCTGTCTATCTTAGGGTTACGCGAGTCGAGGCGGACATCGTCGCGGTAGTGACGACGGACGCCGAGACGAGCACGTGACACCACTGCCACCCTGTCTAACTTTGGGTTACGCGAGTCGAGGCGGACGTCGTCACGGTAGCGACGACGGACGCCGAGATGAGCTCGTGACACCAGGGCCACCCTGTCTAACTTAGGGTTACGCGAGTCGAGGCGGACGTCGTCGCGGTAGCGACGACGGACGCCGAGACGAGCACGTGACACCACCGCCACCCTGTCTAACTTAGGGTTAAGCGAGTCGAGGCGGACGTCGTCGCAGTAGCGACGACGGACGCCGAAACGAGCACGTGACACCACCGCCACCCTGTCTAACTTAGGGTTACGCGAGTGGAGGCGGACGTCGAGACGAGCACGTGACACCACTGCCACCCTGTCTAACTTAGGGTTACGCAAGTCGAGGGGGACGTCTTCGCGGTAGCGACGACGGACGCCGAGACGAGCACGTGGCACCGCTGCCACCCTGTCTTAGGGTCACGCGAGTCGAGGTGGACGTCGTCGTGGTAGCGACGACGGACACCGAGATGAGCACGTGACACCACCACCACCCTGTCTATCTTAGCGTTACGCGAGTCGAGCCGAACGTCGTCGCTGTAGCGACGACGGACGCCGAGGTGAGCACGTGACACCACCGCCACCCTGTATATCTTAGCATTACGCGAGTCGAGGCGGACGTCGTCGCGGTAGCTACGACGGACGCCGAGACGAGCACGTGACACCACCGCCACCCTGTCTAACTTAGGGTTAAGCGAGTCGAGGCGAACGTCATCGCGGTAGCGACGACGGACGCCGAGACGAGCACGTCACAACACCGCCACCCTGTCTATCTTATGGTTACGCGAGTCGAGGCGGACATCATCGCGGTAGCGACGACGGACGCCGAGACGAGCACGTGACACCACTGCCTCCCTGTCTAACTTAGGGTTATGTGAGTCGAGGCGGACGTCGTCGCGGTAGCGACGACGGACGCCGAGACGAGCATGTGACAACACTACCACCCTGGCTAACTAAGGGTTACGCGAGTCGAGGCAGACGTCGTCGCGGTAGCGACGACGGACGCCGAGACGAGCACGTGACACCACTGCCACCCTGTCTAACTTAGGGTTACGCGAGTCGAGGCGGACGTCGTCGCGGTAGCGACGACGGACGCCGAGACGAGCACGTGACAACACTGCCACCCTGTCTATCTTAGGGTTACGCGAGTCGAGGCGGACGTCGTCGCGGTAGCGACGACGGACGCCGAGACGAGCACGTGACACCACCGCCACCCTGTCTAACTTAGGGTTAAGCGAGTCGAGGCGAACGTCGTCGCGGTAGCGACGACGGACGCCGAAACGAGCACGTGACACCACCGCCACCCTGTCTAACTTAGGGTTACGCGAGTTGAGGCGGACGTCGAGACGAGCACGTGACACCACTGCCACCCTGTCTAACTTAGGGTTACGCAAGTCGAGGGGGACGTCTTCGCGGTAGCGACGACGGACGCCGAGACGAGGACGTGGCACCGCTGCCACCCTGTCTTAGGGTCACGCGAGTCGAGGTAGACGTCGTCGTCGTAGCGACGACGGACGCCGAGATGAGCACGTGACACCACCACCACCCTGTCTATCTTAGCGTTACGCGAGTCGAGCCGAACGTCGTCGCTGTAGCGACGACGGACGCCGAGGCGAGCACGTGACACCACCGCCACCCTGTATATCTTAGCGTTACGCGAGTCGAGGCGGACATCGTCGCGGTAGCTACGACGGACGCCGAGACGAGCACGTGACACCACCGCCACCCTGTCTAACTTAGGGTTAAGCGAGTCGAGGCGGACGTCATCGCGGTAGCGACGACGGACGCCGAGACGAGCACGTGACAACACCCCCACCCTGTCTATCTTAGGGTTACGCGAGTCGAGGCGGACATCGTCACGGTAGCGACGACGGACGCCGAGACGAGCACGTGACACCACAGCCACCCTGTCTAACTTAGGGTTACGCGAGTCGAGGCGGACGTCGTCGCGGTAGCGACGACGGACGCCGAGACGAGCACGTGACACCACCGCCACCCTGTCTAACTTAGGGTTATGCGACTCGAGGCGGACGTCATCGCGGTAGCGACGACGGACGCCGAGACGAGCACGTGACACCACCGCCACCCTGTTTATCCTAGGGTTACGCGAGTCGAGGCGGACGTCGTCGCGGTAGCGACGACGGACGCCTAGACGAGCACGTGACACCACTGCCACCCTGGCTATCTTAGGGTTACGCGAGTCGAGGCGGACGTCATCGCAGTAGCGACGACGGACGCCGAGACGAGCACGTGACACCACCGCCACCCTGTCTAACTTAGGGTTACGCGTGTCGAGGCGGACGTCGTCGCGGTAGCGACGACGGATGCCGAGACGAGCACGTGACACCACCGCCACCCTGTCTAAATTAGGGTTACGCGAGTCGAGGCTGACATCGTCGTGGTAGCGATGATGGACGCCGAGACGAGCACGTGACTTCACCGCCACCCTATTTAATTAGGGTTAACGAGTCGAGGCGGACGTCGTCGCGGTAGCGACGACGGACGCCGAGACGAGCACGTGACACCATCGCCACCCTGTCTAACTTAGGGTTACACGAGTCGAGGCGGACGTCGAGACGAGCACGTGACACCACTGCCACCCTGTCTAACTTAGGGTTACGCGAGTCGAGGCGGACGTCTTTGCGGTAGCGACGACGGACGCCGAGATGAGCACGTGACACCACCACCACCCTGTCTATCTTAGGGTTATGCGAGTCGAGGCGGAGGTCATTGCGGTAGCGACGACGGACGCCGAGACGAGCACGTGACAACACCGCCACCCTGTCTATCTTAGGGTTACGCGAGTCGAGGCGGACATCGTCGCGGTAGTGACGACGGACGCCGAGACGAGCACGTGACACCACTGCCACCCTGTCTAACTTTGGGTTACGCGAGTCGAGGCGGACGTCGTCGCGGTAGCGACGACGGACGCCGAGACGAGCACGTGACACCACCGCCACCCTGTCTAACTTAGGGTTAAGCGAGTCGAGGCGGACGTCGTCGCGGTAGCGACGACGGACGCCGAAACGAGCACGTGACACCACCGCCACCCTGTCTAACTTAGGGTTACGCGAGTTGAGGCGGACGTCGAGACGAGCACGTGACACCACTGCCACCGTGTCTAACTTAGGGTTACGCAAGTCGAGGGGGACGTCTTCGCGGTAGCGACGATGGACGCCGAGACGAGCACGTGGCACCGCTGCCACCCTGTCTTAGGGTCACGCAAGTCGAGGTGGACGTCGTCGTGGTAGCGACGACGGACGCCGAGATGAGCACGTGACACCACCACCACCCTGTCTATCTTAGCGTTACGCGAGTCGAGCCGAACGTCGTCGCTGTAGCGACGACGGACGCCGAGGCGAGCACGTGACACCACCGCCACCCTGTATATCTTAGCATTACGCGAGTCGAGGCGGACGTCGTCGCGGTAGCTACGACGGACGCCGAGTCGAGCACGTGACACCACCGCCACCCTGTCTAACTTAGGGTTAAGCGAGTCGAGGCGAACGTCATCGCGGTAGCGACGACGGACGCCGAGACGAGCACGTCACAACACCGCCACCCTGTCTATCTTATGGTTACGCGAGTCGAGGCGGACATCGTCGCGGTAGCGACGACGGACACCGAGACGAGCACGTGACACCACTGCCTCCCTGTCTAACTTAGGGTTATGTGAGTCGAGGCGGACGTCGTCGCGGTAGCGACGACGGACGCCGAGACGAGCACGTGACAACACTACCACCCTGGCTAACTAAGGGTTACGCGAGTCGAGGCAAACGTCGTCGCGGTAGCGACGACGGACGCCGAGACGAGCACGTGACACCACTGCCACCCTGTCTAACTTAGGGTTACGCGAGTCGAGGCGGACGTCGTCGCGGTAGCGACGACGGACGCCGAGACGAGCACGTGACACCACCGCCACCCTGTCTAACTTAGGGTTATGCGAGTCGAGGCGGAAGTCGTCGCGGTAGCGACGACGGACGCCGAGACGAGCACGTGACACCACCGCCACCCTGTTTATCCTAGGGTTACGCGAGTCGAGGCGGACGTCGTCGCGGTAGCGACGACGGACGCCTAGACGAGCACGTGACACCACTGCCACCCTGGCTATCTTAGGGTTACGCGAGTCGAGGCGGACGTCATCGCGGTAGCGACGACGGACGCCGAGACGAGCACGTGACACCACCGCCACCCTGTCTAACTTAGGGTTACGCGTGTCGAGGCGGACGTCGTCGCGGTAGCGACGACGGACGCCGAGACGAGCACGTGACACCACCGCCACCCTGTCTAAATTAGGGTTACGCGAGTCGAGGCTGACATCGTCGTGGTAGCGATGATGGACGCCGAGACGAGCACGTGACTTCACCGCCACCCTATTTAACTTAGGGTTAACGAGTCGAGGCGGACGTCGTCGCGGTAGCGACGACGGACGCCGAGACGAGCACGTGACACCATCGCCACCCTGTCTAACTTAGGGTTACGCGAGTCGAGGCGGACGTCGAGACGAGCACGTGACACCACTGCCACCCTGTCTAACTTAGGGTTATGCGAGTCGAGGCGGACGTCTTTGCGGTAGCGACGACGGACGCCGAGATGAGCACGTGACACCACCACCACCCTGTCTATCTTAGGGTTATGCGAGTCGAGGCGGAGGTCATTGCGTTAGCGACGACGGACGCCGAGACGAGCACGTGACAACACCGCCACCCTGTCTAACTTAGGGTTACGCGAGTCGAGGCGGACGTCGTCGCGGTAGCGACGACTGACGCCGAGACGAGCACGTGACACCACCGCCACCCTGTCTAACTTAGGGTTATGCGAGTCGAGGCGGACGTCGTCGCGGTAGCGACGACGGACGCCGAGACGAGCACGTGACACCACCGCCACCCTGTTTATCCTAGGGTTACGCGAGTCGAGGCGGACGTCGTCGCGGTAGCGACGACGGACGCCTAGACGAGCACGTGACACCACTGCCACCCTGGCTATCTTAGGGTTACGCGAGTCGAGGCGGACGTCATCGCGGTAGCGACGACGGACGCCGAGACGAGCACGTGACACCACCGCCACCCTGTCTAACTTAGGGTTACGCGTGTCGAGGCGGACGTCGTCGCGGTAGCGACGACGGACGCCGAGACGAGCACGTGACACCACCGCCACCCTGTCTAAATTAGGGTTACGCGAGTCGAGGCTGACATCGTCGTGGTAGCGATGATGGACGCCGAGACGAGCACGTGACTTCACCGCCACCCTATTTAACTTAGGGTTAACGAGTCGAGGCGGACGTCGTCGCGGTAGCGACGACGGACGCCGAGACGAGCACGTGACACCATCACCACCCTGTCTAACTTAGGGTTACGCGAGTCGAGGCGGACGTCGAGACGAGCACGTGACACCACTGCCACCCTGTCTAACTTAGGGTTATGCGAGTCGAGGCGGACGTCTTTGCGGTAGCGACGACGGACGCCGAGATGAGCACGTGACACCACCACCACCCTGTCTATCTTAGGGTTATGCGAGTCGAGGCGGAGGTCATTGCGTTAGCGACGACGGACGCCGAGACGAGCACGTGACAACACCGCCACCCTGTCTAACTTAGGGTTACGCGAGTCGAGGCGGACGTCGTCGCGGTAGCGACGACTGACGCCGAGACGAGCACGTGACACCACCGCCACCCTGTCTAACTTAGGGTTATGCGAGTCGAGGCGGACGTCGTCGCGGTAGCGACGACGGACGCCGAGACGAGCACGTGACACCACCGCCACCCTGTTTATCCTAGGGTTACGCGAGTCGAGGCGGACGTCGTCGCGGTAGCGACGACGGACGCCTAGACGAGCACGTGACACCACTGCCACCCTGGCTATCTTAGGGTTACGCGAGTCGAGGCGGACGTCATCGCGGTAGCGACGACGGACGCCGAGACGAGCACGTGACACCACCGCCACCCTGTCTAACTTAGGGTTACGCGTGTCGAGGCGGACGTCGTCGCGGTAGCGACGACGGACGCCGAGACGAGCACGTGACACCACCGCCACCCTGTCTAAATTAGGGTTACGCGAGTCGAGGCTGACATCGTCGTGGTAGCGATGATGGACGCCGAGACGAGCACGTGACTTCACCGCCACCCTATTTAACTTAGGGTTAACGAGTCGAGGCGGACGTCGTCGCGGTAGCGACGACGGACGCCGAGACGAGCACGTGACACCATCGCCACCTTGTCTAACTTAGGGTTACGCGAGTCGAGGCGGACGTCGAGACGAGCACGTGACACCACTGCCACCCTGTCTAACTTAGGGTTACGCGAGTCGAGGCGGACGTCTTTGCGGTAGCGACGACGGACGCCGAGATGAGCACGTGACACCACCACCACCCTGTCTATCTTAGGGTTATGCGAGTCGAGGCGGAGGTCATTGCGGTAGCGACGACGGACGCCGAGACGAGCACGTGACAACACCGCCACCCTGTCTATCTTAGGGTTACGCGAGTCGAGGCGGACATCGTCGCGGTAGTGACGACGGACGCCGAGACGAGCACGTGACACCACTGCCACCCTGTCTAACTTTGGGTTACGCGAGTCGAGGCGGACGTCGTCGCGGTAGCGACGACGGACGCCGAGACGAGCTCGTGACACCAGGGCCACCCTGTCTAACTTAGGGTTATGCGAGTCGAGGCGGACGTCGTCGCGGTAGCGACGACGGACGCCGAGACGAGCACGTGACACCACCGCCACCCTGTCTAACTTTGGGTTAAGCGAGTCGAGGCGGACGTCGTCGCGGTAGCGACGACGGACGCCGAAACGAGCACGTGACACCACCGCCACCCTGTCTAACTTAGGGTTACGCGAGTTGAGGCGGACGTCGAGACGAGCACGTGACACCACTGCCACCCTGTCTTAGGGTCACACGAGTCGAGGTGGACGTCGTCGTGGTAGCGACGACGGACGCCGAGATGAGCACGTGACACCACCACCACCCTGTCTATCTTAGCGTTACGCGAGTCGAGCCGAACGTCGTCGCTGTAGCGACGACGGACGCCGAGGCGAGCACGTGACACCACCGCCACCCTGTATATCTTAGCGTTACGCGAGTCGAGGCGGACGTCGTCGCGGTAGCTACGACGGACGCCGAGACGAGCACGTGACACCACCGCCACCCTGTCTAACTTAGGGTTACGCGAGTTGAGGCGGACGTCGAGACGAGCACGTGACACCACTGCCACCCTGTCTAACTTAGGGTTACGCAAGTCGAGGGGGACGTCTTCGCGGTAGCGACGACGGACGCCGAGACGAGGACGTGGCACCGCTGCCACCCTGTCTTAGGGTCACGCGAGTCGAGGTGGACGTCGTCGTGGTAGCGACGACGGACGCCGAGATGAGCACGTGACACCACCACCACCCTGTCTATCTTAGCGTTACGCGAGTCGAGCCGAACGTCGTCGCTGTAGCGACGACGGACGCCGAGGCGAGCACGTGACACCACCGCCACCCTGTATATCTTAGCGTTACGCGAGTCGAGGCGGACATCGTCGCGGTAGCTACGACGGACGCCGAGACGAGCACGTGACACCACCGCCACCCTGTCTAACTTAGGGTTAAGCGAGTCGAGGCGGACGTCATCGCGGTAGCGACGACGGACGCCGAGACGAGCACGTGACAACACCCCCACCCTGTCTATCTTAGGGTTACGCGAGTCGAGGCGGACATCGTCACGGTAGCGACGACGGACGCCGAGACGAGCACGTGACACCACAGCCACCCTGTCTAACTTAGGGTTACGCGAGTCGAGGCGGACGTCGTCGCGGTAGCGACGACGGACGCCGAGACGAGCACGTGACACCACCGCCACCCTATCTAACTTAGGGTTATGCGACTCGAGGCGGACGTCATCGCGGTAGCGACGACGGACGCCGAGACGAGCACGTGACACCACCGCCACCCTGTTTATCCTAGGGTTACGCGAGTCGAGGCGGACGTCGTCGCGGTAGCGACGACGGACGCCTAGACGAGCACGTGACACCACTGCCACCCTGGCTATCTTAGGGTTACGCGAGTCGAGGCGGACGTCATCGCAGTAGCGACGACGGACGCCGAGACGAGCACGTGACACCACCGCCACCCTGTCTAACTTAGGGTTACGCGTGTCGAGGCGGACGTCGTCGCGGTAGCGACGACGGATGCCGAGACGAGCACGTGACACCACCGCCACCCTGTCTAAATTAGGGTTACGCGAGTCGAGGCTGACATCGTCGTGGTAGCGATGATGGACGCCGAGACGAGCACGTGACTTCACCGCCACCCTATTTAATTAGGGTTAACGAGTCGAGGCGGACGTCGTCGCGGTAGCGACGACGGACGCCGAGACGAGCACGTGACACCATCGCCACCCTGTCTAACTTAGGGTTACACGAGTCGAGGCGGACGTCGAGACGAGCACGTGACACCACTGCCACCCTGTCTAACTTAGGGTTAAGCGAGTCGAGGCGGACGTCGTCGCGGTAGCGACGACGGACGCCGAAACGAGCACGTGACACCACCGCCACCCTGTCTAACTTAGGGTTACGCGAGTTGAGGCGGACGTCGAGACGAGCACGTGACACCACTGCCACCCTGTCTTAGGGTCACACGAGTCGAGGTGGACGTCGTCGTGGTAGCGACGACGGACGCCGAGATGAGCACGTGACACCACCACCACCCTGTCTATCTTAGCGTTACGCGAGTCGAGCCGAACGTCGTCGCTGTAGCGACGACGGACGCCGAGGCGAGCACGTGACACCACCGCCACCCTGTATATCTTAGCGTTACGCGAGTCGAGGCGGACGTCGTCGCGGTAGCTACGACGGACGCCGAGACGAGCACGTGACACCACCGCCACCCTGTCTAACTTAGGGTTACGCGAGTTGAGGCGGACGTCGAGACGAGCACGTGACACCACTGCCACCCTGTCTAACTTAGGGTTACGCAAGTCGAGGGGGACGTCTTCGCGGTAGCGACGACGGACGCCGAGACGAGGACGTGGCACCGCTGCCACCCTGTCTTAGGGTCACGCGAGTCGAGGTGGACGTCGTCGTGGTAGCGACGACGGACGCCGAGATGAGCACGTGACACCACCACCACCCTGTCTATCTTAGCGTTACGCGAGTCGAGCCGAACGTCGTCGCTGTAGCGACGACGGACGCCGAGGCGAGCACGTGACACCACCGCCACCCTGTATATCTTAGCGTTACGCGAGTCGAGGCGGACATCGTCGCGGTAGCTACGACGGACGCCGAGACGAGCACGTGACACCACAGCCACCCTGTCTAACTTAGGGTTAAGCGAGTCGAGGCGGACGTCATCGCGGTAGCGACGACGGACGCCGAGACGAGCACGTGACAACACCCCCACCCTGTCTATCTTAGGGTTACGCGAGTCGAGGCGGACATCGTCACGGTAGCGACGACGGACGCCGAGACGAGCACGTGACACCACAGCCACCCTGTCTAACTTAGGGTTACGCGAGTCGAGGCGGACGTCGTCGCGGTAGCGACGACGGACGCCGAGACGAGCACGTGACACCACCGCCACCCTATCTAACTTAGGGTTATGCGACTCGAGGCGGACGTCATCGCGGTAGCGACGACGGACGCCGAGACGAGCACGTGACACCACCGCCACCCTGTTTATCCTAGGGTTACGCGAGTCGAGGCGGACGTCGTCGCGGTAGCGACGACGGACGCCTAGACGAGCACGTGACACCACTGCCACCCTGGCTATCTTAGGGTTACGCGAGTCGAGGCGGACGTCATCGCAGTAGCGACGACGGACGCCGAGACGAGCACGTGACACCACCGCCACCCTGTCTAACTTAGGGTTACGCGTGTCGAGGCGGACGTCGTCGCGGTAGCGACGACGGATGCCGAGACGAGCACGTGACACCACCGCCACCCTGTCTAAATTAGGGTTACGCGAGTCGAGGCTGACATCGTCGTGGTAGCGATGATGGACGCCGAGACGAGCACGTGACTTCACCGCCACCCTATTTAATTAGGGTTAACGAGTCGAGGCGGACGTCGTCGCGGTAGCGACGACGGACGCCGAGACGAGCACGTGACACCATCGCCACCCTGTCTAACTTAGGGTTACACGAGTCGAGGCGGACGTCGAGACGAGCACGTGACACCACTGCCACCCTGTCTAACTTAGGGTTACGCGAGTCGAGGCGGACGTCTTTGCGGTAGCGACGACGGACGCCGAGATGAGCACGTGACACCACCACGACCCTGTCTATCTTAGGGTTATGCGAGTCGAGGCGGAGGTCATTGCGGTAGCGACGACGGACGCCGAGACGAGCACGTGACAACACCGCCACCCTGTCTATCTTAGGGTTACGCGAGTCGAGGCGGACATCGTCGCGGTAGTGACGACGGACGCCGAGACGAGCACGTGACACCACTGCCACCCTGTCTAACTTTGGGTTACGCGAGTCGAGGCGGACGTCGTCGCGGTAGCGACGACGGACGCCGAGACGAGCACGTGACACCACCGCCACCCTGTCTAACTTAGGGTTAAGCGAGTCGAGGCGGACGTCGTCGCGGTAGCGACGACGGACGACGAAACGAGCACGTGACACCACCGCCACCCTGTCTAACTTAGGGTTACGCGAGTTGAGGCGGACGTCGAGACGAGCACGTGACACCACTGCCACCGTGTCTAACTTAGGGTTACGCAAGTCGAGGGGGACGTCTTCGCGGTAGCGACGATGGACGCCGAGACGAGCACGTGGCACCGCTGCCACCCTGTCTTAGGGTCACGCGAGTCGAGGTGGACGTCGTCGTGGTAGCGACGACGGACGCCGAGATGAGCACGTGACACCACCACCACCCTGTCTATCTTAGCGTTACGCGAGTCGAGCCGAACGTCGTCGCTGTAGCGACGACGGACGCCGAGGCGAGCACGTCACACCACCGCCACCCTGTATATCTTAGCGTTACGCGAGTCGAGGCGGACGTCGTCGCGGTAGCTACGACGGACGCCGAGACGAGCACGTGACACCACCGCCACCCTGTCTAACTTAGGGTTAAGCGAGTCGAGGCGAACGTCATCGCGGTAGCGACGACGGACGCCGAGACGAGCACGTCACAACACCGCCACCCTGTCTATCTTATGGTTACGCGAGTCGAGGCGGACATCGTCGCGGTAGCGACGACGGACACCGAGACGAGCACGTGACACCACTGCCTCCCTGTCTAACTTAGGGTTATGTGAGTCGAGGCGGACGTCGTCGCGGTAGCGACGACGGACGCCGAGACGAGCACGTGACAACACTACCACCCTGGCTAACTAAGGGTTACACGAGTCGAGGCAGACGTCGTCGCGGTAGCGACGACGGACGCCGAGACGAGCACGTGACACCACTGCCACCCTGTCTAACTTAGGGTTACGCGAGTCGAGGCGGACGTCGTCGCGGTAGCGACGACGGACGCCGAGACGAGCACGTGACACCACCGCCACCCTGTCTAACTTAGGGTTATGCGAGTCGAGGCGGACGTCGTCGCGGTAGCGACGACGGACGCCGAGACGAGCACGTGACACCACCGCCACCCTGTTTATCCTAGGGTTACGCGAGTCGAGGCGGACGTCGTCGCGGTAGCGACGACGGACGCCTAGACGAGCACGTGACACCACTGCCACCCTGGCTATCTTAGGGTTACGCGAGTCGAGGCGGACGTCATCGCGGTAGCGACGACGGACGCCGAGACGAGCACGTGACACCACCGCCACCCTGTCTAACTTAGGGTTACGCGTGTCGAGGCGGACGTCGTCGCGGTAGCGACGACGGACGCCGAGACGAGCACGTGACACCACCGCCACCCTGTCTAAATTAGGGTTACGCGAGTCGAGGCTGACATCGTCGTGGTAGCGATGATGGACGCCGAGACGAGCACGTGACTTCACCGCCACCCTATTTAACTTAGGGTTAACGAGTCGAGGCGGACGTCGTCGCGGTAGCGACGACGGACGCCGAGACGAGCACGTGACACCATCGCCACCCTGTCTAACTTAGGGTTACGCGAGTCGAGGCGGACGTCGAGACGAGCACGTGACACCACTGCCACCCTGTCTAACTTAGGGTTATGCGAGTCGAGGCGGACGTCTTTGCGGTAGCGACGACGGACGCCGAGATGAGCACGTGACACCACCACCACCCTGTCTATCTTAGGGTTATGCGAGTCGAGGCGGAGGTCATTGCGGTAGCGACGACGGACGCCGAGACGAGCACGTGACAACACCGCCACCCTGTCTAACTTAGGGTTACGCGAGTCGAGGCGGACGTCGTCGCGGTAGCGACGACTGACGCTGAGACGAGCACGTGACACCACCGCCACCCTGTCTAACTTAGGGTTATGCGAGTCGAGGCGGACGTCGTCGCGGTAGCGACGACGGACGCCGAGACGAGCACGTGACACCACCGCCACCCTGTTTATCCTAGGGTTACGCGAGTCGAGGCGGACGTCGTCGCGGTAGCGACGACGGACGCCTAGACGAGCACGTGACACCACTGCCACCCTGGCTATCTTAGGGTTACGCGAGTCGAGGCGGACGTCATCGCGGTAGCGACGTCGGACGCCGAGACGAGCACGTGACACCACCGCCACCCTGTCTAACTTAGGGTTATGCGTGTCGAGGCGGACGTCGTCGCGGTAGCGACGACGGACGCCGAGACGAGCACGTGACACCACCGCCACCATGTCTAAATTAGGGTTACGCGAGTCGAGGCTGACATCGTCGTGGTAGCGATGATGGACGCCGAGACGAGCACGTGACTTCACCGCCACCCTATTTAACTTAGGGTTAACGAGTCGAGGCGGACGTCGTCGCGGTAGCGACGACGGACGCCGAGACGAGCACGTGACACCATCGCCACCCTGTCTAACTTAGGGTTACGCGAGTCGAGGCGGACGTCGAGACGAGCACGTGACACCACTGCCACCCTGTCTAACTTAGGGTTACGCGAGTCGAGGCGGACGTCTTTGCGGTAGCGACGACGGACGCCGAGATGAGCACGTGACACCACCACCACCCTGTCTATCTTAGGGTTATGCGAGTCGAGGCGGAGGTCATTGCGGTAGCGACGACGGACGCCGAGACGAGCACGTGACAACACCGCCACCCTGTCTATCTTAGGGTTACGCGAGTCGAGGCGGACATCGTCGCGGTAGTGACGACGGACGCCGAGACGAGCACGTGACACCACTGCCACCCTGTCTAACTTTGGGTTACGCGAGTCGAGGCGGACGTCGTCGCGGTAGCGACGACGGACGCCGAGACGAGCTCGTGACACCAGGGCCACCCTGTCTAACTTAGGGTTATGCGAGTCGAAGCGGACATCGTCGCGGTAGCGACGACGGACGCCGAAACGAGCACGTGACACCACCGCCACCCTGTCTAACTTAGGGTTACGCGAGTTGAGGCGGACGTCG
Organism: Elymus sibiricus; assembly: GCA_039707655.1. NCBI lineage: Eukaryota > Viridiplantae > Streptophyta > Magnoliopsida > Poales > Poaceae > Elymus > Elymus sibiricus. The sequence goes on along the minus strand of CM077676.1, from coordinate 189,535,587 downwards.
AGACGAGCACGTGACACCACTGCCACCGTGTCTAACTTAGGGTTACGCAAGTCGAGGGGGGCGTCTTCGCGGTAGCGACGACGGACGCCGAGACGAGCACGTGGCACCGCTGCCACCCTGTCTTAGGGTCACGCGAGTCGAGGTGGACGTCGTCGTCGTAGCGACGACGGACGCCGAGATGAGCACGTGACACCACCACCACCCTGTCTATCATAGCGTTACGCGAGTCGAGCCGAACGTCGTCGCTGTAGCGACGACGGACGCCGAGGCGAGCACGTGACACCACCGCCACCCTGTATATCTTAGCGTTACGCGAGTCGAGGCGGACGTCGTCGCGGTAGCTATGACGGACGCCGAGACGAGCACGTGACACCACCGCCACCCTGTCTAACTTAGTGTTAAGCGAGTCGAGGCGAACGTCATCGCGGTAGCGACGACGGACGCCGAGACGAGCACGTCACAACACCGCCACCCTGTCTATCTTATGGTTACGCGAGTCGAGGCGGACATCGTCGCGGTAGCGACGACGGACGCCGAGACGAGCACGTGACACCACTGCCTCCCTGTCTAACTTAGGGTTATGTGAGTCGAGGCGGACGTCGTCGCGGTAGCGACGACGGACGCCGAGACGAGCACGTGACAACACTACCACCCTGGCTAACTAAGGGTTACGCGAGTCGAGGCAGACATCGTCGCGGTAGCGACGACGGACGCCGAGACGAGCACGTGACACCACTGCCACCCTGTCTAACTTAGGGTTATGCGAGTCGAGGCGGACGTCGTCGCGGTAGCGACGACGGACGCCGAGACGAGCACGTGACACCACCGCCACCCTGTCTAACTTAGGGTTATGCGAGTCGAGGCGGACGTCGTCGCGGTAGCGACGACGGACGCCGAGACGAGCACGTGACACCACTGCCACCCTGGCTATCTTAGGGTTACGCGAGTCGAGGCGGACGTCATCGCGGTAGCGACGACGGACGCCGAGACGAGCACGTGACACCACCGCCACCCTGTCTAACTTAGGGTTACGCGTGTCGAGGCGGACGTCGTCGCGGTAGCGACGACGGACGCCGAGACGAGCACGTGACACCACCGCCACCCTGTCTAAATTAGGGTTACGGGAGTCGAGGCTGACATCGTCGTGGTAGCGATGATGGACGCCGAGACGAGCACGTGACTTCACCGCCACCCTATTTAACTTAGTGTTAACGAGTCGAGGCAGACGTCGTCGCGGTAGCGACGACGGACGCCGAGACGAGCACGTGACACCACAGCCACCCTGTCTAACTTAGGGTTACGCGAGTCGAGGCGGACGTCGAGACGAGCACGTGACACCACTGCCACCCTGTCTAACTTAGGGTTACGCAAGTCGAGGGGGACGTCTTCGCGGTAGCGACGACGGACGCCGAGACGAGCACGTGGCACCGCTGCCACCCTATCTTAGGGTCACGCGAGTCGAGGTGGACGTCGTCGTGGTAGCGACGACGGACGCCGAGATGAGCACGTGACACCACCACCACCCTGTCTATCTTAGCGTTACGCGAGTCGAGCCGAACGTCGTCGCTCTAGCGACGACGGACGCCGAGATGAGCACGTGACACCACCACCACCCTGTCTATCTTAGGTTTACGCGAGTCGAGGCGGAGGTCATTGCGGTAGCGACGACGGACGCCGAGACGAGCACGTCACAACACCGCCACCCTGTCTATCTTATGGTTACGCGAGTCGAGGCGGACATCGTCGCGGTAGCGACGACGGACGCCGAGACGAGCACGTGACACCACTGCCTCCCTGTCTAACTTAGGGTTATGTGAGTCGAGGCGGACGTCGTCGCGGTAGCGACGACGGACGCCGAGACGAGCACGTGACAACACTACCACCCTGGCTAACTAAGGGTTACGCGAGTCGAGGCAGACGTCGTCGCGGTAGCGACGACGGACGCCGAGACGAGCACATGACACCACTGCCACCCTGTCTAACTTAGGGTTACGCGAGTCGAGGCGGACGTCGTCGCGGTAGCGACGACGGACGCCGAGACGAGCACGTGACACCACCGCCACCCTGTCTAACTTAGGGTTATGCGAGTCGAGGCGGACGTCGTCGCGGTAGCGACGACGGACGCCGAGACGAGCACGTGACACCACCGCCACCCTGTTTATCCTAGGGTTACGCGAGTCGAGGCGGACGTCGTCGCGGTAGCGACGACGGACGCCGAGACGAGCACGTGACACCACCGCCACCCTGTTTATCCTAGGGTTACGCGAGTCGAGGCGGACGTCGTCGCGGTAGCGACGACGGACGCCTAGACGAGCACGTGACACCACTGCCACCCTGGCTATCTTAGGGTTACGCGAGTCGAGGCGGACGTCATCGCGGTAGCGACGACGGACGCCGAGACGAGCACGTGACACCACCGCCACCCTGTCTAACTTAGGGTTACGCGTGTCGAGGCGGACGTCGTCGCGGTAGCGACGACGGACGCCGAGACGAGCACGTGACACCACCGCCACCCTGTCTAAATTAGGGTTACGCGAGTCGAGGCTGACATCGTCGTGGTAGCGATGATGGACGCCGAGACGAGCACGTGACTTCACCGCCACCCTATTTAACTTAGGGTTAACGAGTCGAGGCGGACGTCGTCGCGGTAGCGACGACGGACGCCGAGACGAGCACGTGACACCATCGCCACCCTGTCTAACTTAGGGTTACGCGAGTCGAGGCGGACGTCGAGACGAGCACGTGACACCACTGCCACCCTGTCTAACTTAGGGTTACGCGAGTCGAGGCGGACGTCTTTGCGGTAGTGACGACGGATGCCGAGACGAGCACGTGACACCACCACCACCCTGTCTAACTTAGGGTTACGCGAGTTGAGGCGGACGTCGAGACGAGCACGTGACACCACTGCCACCGTGTCTAACTTAGGGTTACGCAAGTCGAGGGGGGCGTCTTCGCGGTAGCGACGACGGACGCCGAGACGAGCACGTGGCACCGCTGCCACCCTGTCTTAGGGTCACGCGAGTCGAGGTGGACGTCGTCGTGGTAGCGACGACGGACGCCGAGATGAGCACGTGACACCACCACCACCCTGTCTATCATAGCGTTACGCGAGTCGAGCCGAACGTCGTCGCTGTAGTGACGACGGACGCCGAGGCGAGCACGTGACACCACCGCCACCCTGTATATCTTAGCGTTACGCGAGTCGAGGCGGACGTCGTCGCGGTAGCTATGACGGACGCCGAGACGAGCACGTGACACCACCGCCACCCTGTCTAACTTAGTGTTAAGCGAGTCGAGGCGAACGTCATCGCGGTACCGACGACGGACGCCGAGACGAGCACGTCACAACACCGCCACCCTGTCTATCTTATGGTTACGCGAGTCGAGGCGGACATCGTCGCGGTAGCGACGACGGACGCCGAGACGAGCACGTGACACCACTGCCTCCCTGTCTAACTTAGGGTTATGTGAGTCGAGGCGGACGTCGTCGCGGTAGCGACGACGGACGCCGAGACGAGCACGTGACAACACTACCACCCTGGCTAACTAAGGGTTACGCGAGTCGAGGCAGACATCGTCGCGGTAGCGACGACGGACGCCGAGACGAGCACGTGACACCACTGCCACCCTGTCTAACTTAGGGTTACGCGAGTCGAGGCGGACGTCGTCGCGGTAGCGACGACGGACGCCGAGACGAGCACGTGACACCACCGCCACCCTGTCTAACTTAGGGTTATGCGAGTCGAGGCGGACGTCGTCGCGGTAGCGACGACGGACGCCGAGACGAGCACGTGACACCACTGCCACCCTGGCTATCTTAGGGTTACGCGAGTCGAGGCGGACGTCATCGCGGTAGCGACGACGGACGCCGAGACGAGCACGTGACACCACCGCCACCCTGTCTAACTTAGGGTTACGCGTGTCGAGGCGGACGTCGTCGCGGTAGCGACGACGGACGCCGAGACGAGCACGTGACACCACCGCCACCCTGTCTAAATTAGGGTTACGGGAGTCGAGGCTGACATCGTCGTGGTAGCGAAGATGGACGCCGAGACGAGCACGTGACTTCACCGCCACCCTATTTAACTTAGTGTTAACGAGTCGAGGCAGACGTCGTCGCGGTAGCGACGACGGACGCCGAGACGAGCACGTGACACCACAGCCACCCTGTCTAACTTAGGGTTACGCGAGTCGAGGCGGACGTCGAGACGAGCACGTGACACCACTGCCACCCTGTCTAACTTAGGGTTACGCGAGTCGAGGCGGACGTCTTTGCGGTAGCGACGACGGACGCCGAGATGAGCACGTGACACCACCACCACCCTGTCTATCTTAGGTTTACGCGAGTCGAGGCGGAGGTCATTGCGGTAGCGACGACGGACGCCAAGACGAGCACGTCACAACACCGCCACCCTGTCTATCTTATGGTTACGCGAGTCGAGGCGGACATCGTCGCGGTAGCGACGACGGACGCCGAGACGAGCACGTGACACCACTGCCTCCCTGTCTAACTTAGGGTTATGTGAGTCGAGGCGGACGTCGTCGCGGTAGCGACGACGGACGCCGAGACGAGCACGTGACAACACTACCACCCTGGCTAACTAAGGGTTACGCGAGTCGAGGCAGACGTCGTCGCGGTAGCGACGACGGACGCCGAGACGAGCACATGACACCACTGCCACCCTGTCTAACTTAGGGTTACGCGAGTCGAGGCGGACGTCGTCGCGGTAGCGACGACGGACGCCGAGACGAGCACGTGACACCACCGCCACCCTGTCTAACTTAGGGTTATGCGAGTCGAGGCGGACGTCGTCGCGGTAGCGACGACGGACGCCGAGACGAGCACGTGACACCACCGCCACCCTGTTTATCCTAGGGTTACGCGAGTCGAGGGGGACGTCGTCGCGGTAGCGACGACGGACGCCGAGACGAGCACGTGACACCACCGCCACCCTGTTTATCCTAGGGTTACGCGAGTCGAGGCGGACGTCGTCACGGTAGCGACGACGGACGCCTAGACGAGCACGTGACACCACTGCCACCCTGGCTATCTTAGGGTTACGCGAGTCGAGGCGGACGTCATCGCGGTAGCGACGACGGACGCCGAGACGAGCACGTGACACCACCGCCACCCTGTCTAACTTAGGGTTACGCGTGTCGAGGCGGACGTCGTCGCGGTAGCGACGACGGACGCCGAGACGAGCACGTGACACCACCGCCACCCTGTCTAAATTAGGGTTACGCGAGTCGAGGCTGACATCGTCGTGGTAGCGATGATGGACGCCGAGACGAGCACGTGACTTCACCGCCACCCTATTTAACTTAGGGTTAACGAGTCGAGGCGGACGTCGTCGCGGTAGCGACGACGGACGCCGAGACGAGCACGTGACACCATCGCCACCCTGTCTAACTTAGGGTTACGCGAGTCGAGGCGGACGTCGAGACGAGCACGTGACACCACTGCCACCCTGTCTAACTTAGGGTTACGCGAGTCGAGGCGGACGTCTTTGCGGTAGTGACGACGGATGCCGAGACGAGCACGTGACACCACCACCACCCTGTCTATCTTAGGGTTATGCGAGTCGAGGCGGAGGTCATTGCGGTAGCGACGACGGACGCCGAGACGAGCACGTGACAACACCGCCACCCTGTCTATCTTAGGGTTACGCGAGTCGAGGCGGACATCGTCGCGGTAGTGACGACGGACGCCGAGACGAGCACGTGACACCACTGCCACCCTGTCTAACTTTGGGTTACGCGAGTCGAGGCGGACGTCGTCGCGGTAGCGACGACGGACGCCGAGACGAGCTCGTGACACCAGGGCCACCCTGTCTAACTTAGGGTTATGCGAGTCGAGGCGGACGTCGTCGCGGTAGCGACGACGGACGCCGAGACGAGCACGTGACACCACCGCCACCCTGTCTAACTTAGGGTTAAGCGAGTCGAGGCGGACGTCGTCGCGGTAGCGACGACGGACGCCGAAACGAGCACGTGACACCACCGTCACCCTGTCTAACTTAGGGTTACGCGAGTTGAGGCGGACGTCGAGACGAGCACGTGACACCACTGCCACCGTGTCTAACTTAGGGTTACGCAAGTCGAGGGGGACGTCGTCGCGGTAGCGACGACGGACGCCGAGACGAGCACGTGACACCACCGCCACCCTGTCTAAATTAGGGTTACGGGAGTCGAGGCTGACATCGTCGTGGTAGCGTTGATGGACGCCGAGACGAGCACGTGACTTCACCGCCACCCTATTTAACTTAGTGTTAACGAGTCGAGGCAGACGTCGTCGCGGTAGCGACGACGGACGCCGAGACGAGCACGTGACACCACAGCCACCCTGTCTAACTTAGGGTTACGCGAGTCGAGGCGGACGTCGAGACGAGCACGTGACACCACTGCCACCCTGTCTAACTTAGGGTTACGCGAGTCGAGGCGGACGTCTTTGCGGTAGCGACGACGGACGCCGAGATGAGCACGTGACACCACCACCACCCTGTCTATCTTAGGTTTACGCGAGTCGAGGCGGAGGTCATTGCGGTAGCGACGACGGACGCTGAGACGAGCACGTCACAACACCGCCACCCTGTCTATCTTATGGTTACGCGAGTCGAGGCGGACATCGTCGCGGTAGCGACGACGGACGCCGAGACGAGCACGTGACACCACTGCCTCCCTGTCTAACTTAGGGTTATGTGAGTCGAGGCGGACGTCGTCGCGGTAGCGACGACGGACGCCGAGACGAGCACGTGACAACACTACCACCCTGGCTAACTAAGGGTTACGCGAGTCGAGGCAGACGTCGTCGCGGTAGCGACGACGGACGCCGAGACGAGCACATGACACCACTGCCACCCTGTCTAACTTAGGGTTACGCGAGTCGAGGCGGACGTCGTCGCGGTAGCGACGATGGACGCCGAGACGAGCACGTGACACCACCGCCACCCTGTCTAACTTAGGGTTATGCGAGTCGAGGCGGACGTCGTCGCGGTAGCGACGACGGACGCCGAGACGAGCACGTGACACCACCGCCACCCTGTTTATCCTAGGGTTACGCGAGTCGAGGGGGACGTCGTCGCGGTAGCGACGACGGACGCCGAGACGAGCACGTGACACCACCGCCACCCTGTTTATCCTAGGGTTACGCGAGTCGAGGCGGACGTCGTCGCGGTAGCGACGACGGACGCCTAGACGAGCACGTGACACCACTGCCACCCTGGCTATCTTAGGGTTACGCGAGTCGAGGCGGACGTCATCGCGGTAGCGACGACGGACGCCGAGACGAGCACGTGACACCACCGCCACCCTGTCTAACTTAGGGTTACGCGTGTCGAGGCGGACGTCGTCGCGGTAGCAACGACGGACGCCGAGACGAGCACGTGACACCACCGCCACCCTGTCTAAATTAGGGTTACGCGAGTCGAGGCTGACATCGTCGTGGTAGCGATGATGGACGCCGAGACGAGCACGTGACTTCACCGCCACCCTATTTAACTTAGGGTTAACGAGTCGAGGCGGACGTCGTCGCGGTAGCGACGACGGACGCCGAGACGAGCACGTGACACCATCGCCACCCTGTCTAACTTAGGGTTACGCGAGTCGAGGCGGACGTCGAGACGAGCACGTGACACCACTGCCACCCTGTCTAACTTAGGGTTACGCGAGTCGAGGCGGACGTCTTTGCGGTAGTGACGACGGATGCCGAGACGAGCACGTGACACCACCACCACCCTGTCTATCTTAGGGTTATGCGAGTCGAGGCGGAGGTCATTGCGGTAGCGACGACGGACGCCGAGACGAGCACGTGACAACACCGCCACCCTGTCTATCTTAGGGTTACGCGAGTCGAGGCGGACATCGTCGCGGTAGTGACGACGGACGCCGAGACGAGCACGTGACACCACTGCCACCCTGTCTAACTTTGGGTTACGCGAGTCGAGGCGGACGTCGTCGCGGTAGCGACGACGGACGCCGAGACGAGCTCGTGACACCAGGGCCACCCTGTCTAACTTAGGGTTATGCGAGTCGAGGCGGACGTCGTCGCGGTAGCGACGACGGACGCCGAGACGAGCACGTGACACCACCGCCACCCTGTCTAACTTAGGGTTAAGCGAGTCGAGGCGGACGTCGTCGTGGTAGCGACGACGGACGCCGAAACGAGCACGTGACACCACCGTCACCCTGTCTAACTTAGGGTTACGCGAGTTGAGGCGGACGTCGAGACGAGCACGTGACACCACTGCCACCGTGTCTAACTTAGGGTTACGCAAGTCGAGGGGGGCGTCTTCGCGGTAGCGACGACGGACGCCGAGACGAGCACGTGGCACCGCTGCCACCCTGTCTTAGGGTCACACGAGTCGAGGTGGACGTCGTCGTGGTAGCGACGACGGACGCCGAGATGAGCACGTGACACCACCACCACCCTGTCTATCATAGCGTTACGCGAGTCGAGCCGAACGTCGTCGCTGTAGCGACGACGGACGCCGAGGCGAGCACGTGACACCACCGCCACCCTGTATATCTTAGCGTTACGCGAGTCGAGGCGGACGTCGTCGCGGTAGCTACGACGGACGCCGAGACGAGCACGTGACAACACTACCACCCTGGCTAACTAAGGGTTACGCGAGTCGAGGCAGACATCGTCGCGGTAGCGACGACGGACGCCGAGACGAGCACGTGACACCACTGCCACCCTGTCTAACTTAGGGTTACGCGAGTCGAGGCGGACGTCGTCGCGGTAGCGACGACGGACGCCGAGACGAGCACGTGACACCACCGCCACCCTGTCTAACTTAGGGTTATGCGAGTCGAGGCGGACGTCGTCGCGGTAGCGACGACGGACGCCGAGACGAGCACGTGACACCACTGCCACCCTGGCTATCTTAGGGTTACGCGAGTCGAGGCGGACGTCATCGCGGTAGCGACGACGGACGCCGAGACGAGCACGTGACACCACCGCCACCCTGTCTAACTTAGGGTTACGCGTGTCGAGGCGGACGTCGTCGCGGTAGCGACGACGGACGCCGAGACGAGCACGTGACACCACCGCCACCCTGTCTAAATTAGGGTTACGGGAGTCGAGGCTGACATCGTCGTGGTAGCGATGATGGACGCCGAGACGAGCACGTGACTTCACCGCCACCCTATTTAACTTAGTGTTAACGAGTCGAGGCAGACGTCGTCGCGGTAGCGACGACGGACGCCGAGACGAGCACGTGACACCACAGCCACCCTGTCTAACTTAGGGTTACGCGAGTCGAGGCGGACGTCGAGACGAGCACGTGACACCACTGCCACCCTGTCTAACTTAGGGTTACGCGAGTCGAGGCGGACGTCTTTGCGGTAGCGACGACGGACGCCGAGATGAGCACGTGACACCACCACCACCCTGTCTATCTTAGGTTTACGCGAGTCGAGGCGGAGGTCATTGCGGTAGCGACGACGGACGCCGAGACGAGCACGTCACAACACCGCCACCCTGTCTATCTTATGGTTACGCGAGTCGAGGCGGACATCGTCGCGGTAGCGACGACGGACGCCGAGACGAGCACGTGACACCACTGCCTCCCTGTCTAACTTAGGGTTATGTGAGTCGAGGCGGACGTCGTCGCGGTAGCGACGACGGACGCCGAGACGAGCACGTGACAACACTACCACCCTGGCTAACTAAGGGTTACGCGAGTCGAGGCAGACGTCGTCGCGGTAGCGACGACGGACGCCGAGACGAGCACATGACACCACTGCCACCCTGTCTAACTTAGGGTTATGCGAGTCGAGGCGGACGTCGTCGCGGTAGCGACGACGGACGCCGAGACGAGCACGTGACACCACCGCCACCCTGTTTATCCTAGGGTTACGCCAGTCGAGGGGGACGTCGTCGCGGTAGCGACGACGGACGCCGAGACGAGCACGTGACACCACCGCCACCCTGTTTATCCTAGGGTTACGCGAGTCGAGGCGGACGTCGTCGCGGTAGCGACGACGGACGCCTAGACGAGCACGTGACACCACTGCCACCCTGGCTATCTAAGGGTTACGCGAGTCGAGGCGGACGTCATCGCGGTAGCGACGACGGACGCCGAGACGAGCACGTGACACCACCGCCACCCTGTCTAACTTAGGGTTACGCGTGTCGAGGCGGACGTCGTCGCGGTAGCGACGACGGACGCCGAGACGAGCACGTGACACCACCGCCACCCTGTCTAAATTAGGGTTACGCGAGTCGAGGCTGACATCGTCGTGGTAGCGATGATGGACGCCGAGACGAGCACGTGACTTCACCGCCACCCTATTTAACTTAGGGTTAACGAGTCGAGGCGGACGTCGTCGCGGTAGCGACGACGGACGCCGAGACGAGCACGTGACACCATCGCCACCCTGTCTAACTTAGGGTTACGCGAGTCGAGGCGGACGTCGAGACGAGCACGTGACACCACTGCCACCCTGTCTAACTTAGGGTTACGCGAGTCGAGGCGGACGTCTTTGCGGTAGTGACGACGGATGCCGAGACGAGCACGTGACACCACCACCACCCTGTCTATCTTAGGGTTATGCGAGTCGAGGCGGAGGTCATTGCGGTAGCGACGACGGACGCCGAGACGAGCACGTGACAACACCGCCACCCTGTCTATCTTAGGGTTACGCGAGTCGAGGCGGACATCGTCGCGGTAGTGACGACGGACGCCGAGACGAGCACGTGACACCACTGCCACCCTGTCTAACTTTGGGTTACGCGAGTCGAGGCGGACGTCGTCGCGGTAGCGACGACGGACGCCGAGACGAGCTCGTGACACCAGGGCCACCCTGTCTAACTTAGGGTTATGCGAGTCGAGGCGGACGTCGTCGCGGTAGCGACGACGGACGCCGAGACGAGCACGTGACACCACCGCCACCCTGTCTAACTTAGGGTTAAGCGAGTCGAGGCGGACGTCGTCGCGGTAGCGACGACGGACGCCGAAACGAGCACGTGACACCACCGTCACCCTGTCTAACTTAGGGTTACGCGAGTTGAGGCGGACGTCGAGACGAGCACGTGACACCACTGCCACCGTGTCTAACTTAGGGTTACGCAAGTCGAGGGGGGCGTCTTCGCGGTAGCGACGACGGACGCCGAGACGAGCACGTGGCACCGCTGCCACCCTGTCTTAGGGTCACACGAGTCGAGGTGGACGTCGTCGTGGTAGCGACGACGGACGCCGAGATGAGCACGTGACACCACCACCACCCTGTCTATCATAGCGTTACGCGAGTCGAGCCGAACGTCGTCGCTGTAGCGACGACGGACGCCGAGGCGAGCACGTGACACCACCGCCACCCTGTATATCTTAGCGTTACGCGAGTCGAGGCGGACGTCGTCGCGGTAGCTACGACGGACGCCGAGACGAGCACGTGACAACACTACCACCCTGGCTAACTAAGGGTTACGCGAGTCGAGGCAGACATCGTCGCGGTAGCGACGACGGACGCCGAGACGAGCACGTGACACCACTGCCACCCTGTCTAACTTAGGGTTACGCGAGTCGAGGCGGACGTCGTCGCGGTAGCGACGACGGACGCCGAGACGAGCACGTGACACCACCGCCACCCTGTCTAACTTAGGGTTATGCGAGTCGAGGCGGACGTCGTCGCGGTAGCGACGACGGACGCCGAGACGAGCACGTGACACCACTGCCACCCTGGCTATCTTAGGGTTACGCGAGTCGAGGCGGACGTCATCGCGGTAGCGACGACGGACGCCGAGACGAGCACGTGACACCACCGCCACCCTGTCTAACTTAGGGTTATGCGTGTCGAGGCGGACGTCGTCGCGGTAGCGACGACGGACGCCGAGACGAGCACGTGACACCACCGCCACCCTGTCTAAATTAGGGTTACGGGAGTCGAGGCTGACATCGTCGTGGTAGCGATGATGGACGCCGAGACGAGCACGTGACTTCACCGCCACCCTATTTAACTTAGTGTTAACGAGTCGAGGCAGACGTCGTCGCGGTAGCGACGACGGACGCCGAGACGAGCACGTGACACCACAGCCACCCTGTCTAACTTAGGGTTACGCGAGTCGAGGCGGACGTCGAGACGAGCACGTGACACCACTGCCACCCTGTCTAACTTAGGGTTACGCGAGTCGAGGCGGACGTCTTTGCGGTAGCGACGACGGACGCCGAGATGAGCACGTGACACCACCACCACCCTGTCTATCTTAGGTTTACGCGAGTCGAGGCGGAGGTCATTGCGGTAGCGACGACGGACGCCGAGACGAGCACGTCACAACACCGCCACCCTGTCTATCTTATGGTTACGCGAGTCGAGGCGGACATCGTCGCGGTAGCGACGACGGACGCCGAGACGAGCACGTGACACCACTGCCTCCCTGTCTAACTTAGGGTTATGTGAGTCGAGGCGGACGTCGTCGCGGTAGCGACGACGGACGCCGAGACGAGCACGTGACAACACTACCACCCTGGCTAACTAAGGGTTACGCGAGTCGAGGCAGACGTCGTCGCGGTAGCGACGACGGACGCCGAGACGAGCACATGACACCACTGCCACCCTGTCTAACTTAGGGTTACGCGAGTCGAGGCGGACGTCGTCGCGGTAGCGACGACGGACGCCGAGACGAGCACGTGACACCACCGCCACCCTGTCTAACTTAGGGTTATGCGAGTCGAGGCGGACGTCGTCGCGGTAGCGACGACGGACGCCGAGACGAGCACGTGACACCACCGCCACAATGTTTATCCTAGGGTTACGCGAGTCGAGGGGGACGTCGTCGCGGTAGCGACGACGGACGCCGAGACGAGCACGTGACACCACCGCCACCCTGTTTATCCTAGGGTTACGCGAGTCGAGGCGGACGTCGTCGCGGTAGCGACGACGGACGCCTAGACGAGCACGTGACACCACCGCCACCCTGTCTAACTTAGGGTTAAGCGAGTCGAGGCGGACGTCGTCGCGGTAGCGACGACGGACGCCGAAACGAGCACGTGACACCACCGTCACCCTGTCTAACTTAGGGTTACGCGAGTTGAGGCGGACGTCGAGACGAGCACGTGACACCACTGCCACCGTGTCTAACTTAGGGTTACGCAAGTCGAGGGGGGCGTCTTCGCGGTAGCGACGACGGACGCCGAGACGAGCACGTGGCACCGCTGCCACCCTGTCTTAGGGTCACACGAGTCGAGGTGGACGTCGTCGTGGTAGCGACGACGGACGCCGAGATGAGCACGTGACACCACCACCACCCTGTCTATCATAGCGTTACGCGAGTCGAGCCGAACGTCGTCGCTGTAGCGACGACGGACGCCGAGGCGAGCACGTGACACCACCGCCACCCTGTATATCTTAGCGTTACGCGAGTCGAGGCGGACGTCGTCGCGGTAGCTATGACGGACGCCGAGACGAGCACGTGACACCACCGCCACCCTGTCTAACTTAGTGTTAAGCGAGTCGAGGCGAACGTCATCGCGGTAGCGACGACGGACGCCGAGACGAGCACGTCACAACACCGCCACCCTGTCTATCTTATGGTTACGCGAGTCGAGGCGGACATCGTCGCGGTAGCGACGACGGACGCCGAGACGAGCACGTGACACCACTGCCTCCCTGTCTAACTTAGGGTTATGTGAGTCGAGGCGGACGTCGTCGCGGTAGCGACGACGGACGCCGAGACGAGCACGTGACAACACTACCACCCTGGCTAACTAAGGGTTACGCGAGTCGAGGCAGACATCGTCGCGGTAGCGACGACGGACGCCGAGACGAGCACGTGACACCACTGCCACCCTGTCTAACTTAGGGTTACGCGAGTCGAGGCGGACGTCGTCGCGGTAGCGACGACGGACGCCGAGACGAGCACGTGACACCCCCGCCACCCTGTCTAACTTAGGGTTATGCGAGTCGAGGCGGACGTCGTCGCGGTAGCGACGACGGACGCCGAGACGAGCACGTGACACCACTGCCACCCTGGCTATCTTAGGGTTACGCGAGTCGAGGCGGACGTCATCGCGGTAGCGACGACGGACGCCGAGACGAGCACGTGACACCACCGCCACCCGGTCTAACTTAGGGTTCCGCGTGTCGAGGCGGACGTCGTCGCGGTAGCGACGACGGACGCCGAGACGAGCACGTGACACCACCGCCACCCTGTCTAAATTAGGGTTACGGGAGTCGAGGCTGACATCGTCGTGGTAGCGATGATGGACGCCGAGACGAGCACGTGACTTCACCGCCACCCTATTTAACTTAGTGTTAACGAGTCGAGGCGGACGTCGTCGCGGTAGCGACGACGGACGCCGAGACGAGCACGTGACACCACAGCCACCCTGTCTAACTTAGGGTGACGCGAGTCGAGGCGGACGTCGAGACGAGCACGTGACACCACTGCCACCCTGTCTAACTTAGGGTTACGCGAGTCGAGGCGGACGTCTTTGCGGTAGCGACGACGGACGCCGAGATGAGCACGTGACACCACCACCACAGTCTATCTTAGGTTTATGCGAGTCGAGGCGGAGGTCATTGCGGTAGCGACGACGGACGCCGAGACGAGCACGTCACAACACCGCCACCCTGTCTATCTTATGGTTACGCGAGTCGAGGCGGACATCGTCGCGGTAGCGACGACGGACGCCGAGACGAGCACGTGACACCACTGCCTCCCTGTCTAACTTAGGGTTATGTGAGTCGAGGCGGACGTCGTCGCGGTAGCGACGACGGACGCCGAGACGAGCACGTGACAACACTACCACCCTGGCTAACTAAGGGTTACGCGAGTCGAGGCAGACATCGTCGCGGTAGCGACGACGGACGCCGAGACGAGCACGTGACACCACTGCCACCCTGTCTAACTTAGGGTTACGCGAGTCGAGGGGGACGTCGTCGCGGTAGCGACGACGGACGCCGAGACGAGCACGTGACACCACCGCCACCCTGTCTAACTTAGGGTTAGGCGAGTCGAGGCGGACGTCGTCGCGGTAGCGACGACGGACGCTGAGACGAGCACGTGACACCACCGCCACCCTGTTTATCCTAGGGTTACGCGAGTCGAGGCGGACGTCGTCGCGGTAGCGACGACGGACGCCGAGACGAGCACGTGACACCACCGCCACCCTGTTTATCCTAGGGTTACGCGAGTCGAGGCGGACGTCGTCGCGGTAGCGACGACGGACGCCTAGACGAGCACGTGACACCACTGCCACCCTGGCTATCTTAGGGTTACGCGAGTCGAGGCGGACGTCATCGCGGTAGCGACGACGGACGCCGAGACGAGCACGTGACACCACCACCACCCTGTCTAACTTAGGGTTACGCGTGTCGAGGCGGACGTCGTCGCGGTAGCGACGACGGACGCCGAGACGAGCACGTGACACCACCGCCACCCTGTCTAAATTAGGGTTACGCGAGTCGAGGCTGACATCGTCGTGGTAGCGATGATGGACGCCGAGACGAGCACGTGACTTCACCGCCACCCTATTTAACTTAGGGTTAACGAGTCGAGGCGGACGTCGTCGCGGTAGCGACGACGGACGCCGAGACGAGCACGTGACACCATCGCGACCCTGTCTAACTTAGGGTTACGCGAGTCGAGGCGGACGTCGAGACGAGCACGTGACACCACTGCCACCCTGTCTAACTTAGGGTTACGCGAGTCGAGGCGGACGTCTTTGCGGTAGCGACGACGGACGCCGAGATGAGCACGTGACACCACCACCACCCTGTCTATCTTAGGGTTATGCGAGTCGAGGCGGAGGTCATTGCGGTAGCGACGACGGACGCCGAGACGAGCACGTGACAACACCGCCACCCTGTCTATCTTAGGGTTACGCGAGTCGAGGCGGACATCGTCGCGGTAGTGACGACGGACGCCGAGACGAGCACGTGACACCACTGCCACCCTGTCTAACTTTGGGTTACGCGAGTCGAGGCGGACGTCGTCGCGGTAGCGACGACGGACGCCGAGACGAGCTCGTGACACCAGGGCCACCCTGTCTAACTTAGGGTTATGCGAGTCGAGGCGGACGTCGTCGCGGTAGCGACGACGGACGCCGAGACGAGCACGTGACACCACCGCCACCCTGTCTAACTTAGGGTTAAGCGAGTCGAGGCGGACGTCGTCGCGGTAGCGACGACGGACGCCGAAACGAGCACGTGACACCACCGTCACCCTGTCTAACTTAGGGTTACGCGAGTTGAGGCGGACGTCGAGACGAGCACGTGACACCACTGCCACCGTGTCTAACTTAGGGTTACGCAAGTCGAGGGGGGCGTCTTCGCGGTAGCGACGACGGACGCCGAGACAAGCACGTGGCACCGCTGCCACCCTGTCTTAGGGTCACGCGAGTCGAGGTGGACGTCGTCGTGGTAGCGACGACGGACGCCGAGATGAGCACGTGACACCACCACCACCCTGTCTATCATAGCGTTACGCGAGTCGAGCCGAACGTCGTCGCTGTAGCGACGACGGACGCCGAGGCGAGCACGTGACACCACCGCCACCCTGTATATCTTAGCGTTACGCGAGTCGAGGCGGACGTCGTCGCGGTAGCTATGACGGACGCCGAGACGAGCACGTGACACCACCGCCACCCTGTCTAACTTAGTGTTAAGCGAGTCGAGGCGAACGTCATCGCGGTAGCGACGACGGACGCCGAGACGAGCACGTCACAACACCGCCACCCTGTCTATCTTATGGTTACGCGAGTCGAGGCGGACATCGTCGCGGTAGCGACGACGGACGCCGAGACGAGCACGTGACACCACTGCCTCCCTGTCTAACTTAGGGTTATGTGAGTCGAGGCGGACGTCGTCGCGGTAGCGACGACGGACGCCGAGACGAGCACGTGACAACACTACCACCCTGGCTAACTAAGGGTTACGCGAATCGAGGCAGACATCGTCGCGGTAGCGATGACGGACGCCGAGACGAGCACGTGACACCACTGCCACCCTGTCTAACTTAGGGTTACGCGAGTCGAGGCGGACGTCGTCGCGGTAGCGACGACGGACGCCGAGACGAGCACGTGACACCACCGCCACCCTGTCTAACTTAGGGTTATGCGAGTCGAGGCGGACGTCGTCGCGGTAGCGACGACGGACGCCGAGACGAGCACGTGACACCACTGCCACCCTGGCTATCTTAGCGTTACGCGAGTCGAGGCGGACGTCATCGTGGTAGCGACGACGGACGCCGAGACGAGCACGTGACACCACCGCCACCCTGTCTAACTTAGGGTTACGCGTGTCGAGGCGGACGTCGTCGCGGTAGCGACGACGGACGCCGAGACGAGCACGTGACACCACCGCCACCCTGTCTAAATTAGGGTTACGGGAGTCGAGGCTGACATCGTCGTGGTAGCGATGATGGACGCCGAGACGAGCACGTGACTTCACCGCCACCCTATTTAACTTAGTGTTAACGAGTCGAGGCGGACGTCGTCGCGGTAGCGACGACGGACGCCGAGACGAGCACGTGACACCACAGCCACCCTGTCTAACTTAGGGTTACGCGAGTCGAGGCGGACGTCGAGACGAGCACGTGACACCACTGCCACCCTGTCTAACTTAGGGTTACGCGAGTCGAGGCGGACGTCTTTGCGGTAGCGACGACGGACGCCGAGATGAGCACGTGACACCACCACCACCCTGTCTATCTTAGGTTTATGCGAGTCGAGGCGGAGGTCATTGCGTTAGCGACGACGGACGCCGAGACGAGCACGTGACAACACCGCCACCCTGTCTATCTTAGGGTTACGCGAGTCGAGGCGGACATCGTCACGGTAGTGACGACGGACGCCGAGACGAGCACGTGACACCACTGCCACCCTGTCTAACTTTGGGTTACGCGAGTCGAGGCGGACGTCGTCGCGGTAGCGACGACGGACGCCGAGACGAGCACGTGACAACACTGCCACCCTGGCTAACTTAGGGTTACGCGAGTCGAGGCGGACGTCATCGCAGTAGCTACGACGGACGCCGAGATGAGCACGTGACACCACCGCCACCCTGTCTAACTTAGGGTTACGCGAGTCGAGGCGGACGTCGTCGCGGTAGCTACGACGGACCCCGAGATGAGCACGTGACACCACCGCCACCCTGTCTATCTTAGAGTTACGCGAGTCGAGCCGAACGTCGTCGCTGTAGCGACGACAGACGCCGAGACGAGCACATGACACCACTGCCACCCTGTCTAACTTAGGGTTACGCGAGTCGAGGCGGACGTCGTCGCGGTAGCGACGACGGACGCCGAGACGAGCACGTGACACCACCGACACCCTGTCTAACTTAGGGTTATGCGAGTCGAGGCAGACGTCGTCGCGGTAGCGACGACGGACGCCGAGACGAGCACGTGACACCACCGCCACCCTGTTTATCCTAGGGTTACGCGAGTCGAGGCGGACGTCGTCGCGGTAGCGACGACGGACGCCGAGACGAGCACGTGACACCACCGCCACCCTGTTTATCCTAGGGTTACGCGAGTCGAGGCGGACGTCGTCGCGGTAGCGACGACGGACGCCTAGACGAGCACGTGACACCACTGCCACCCTGGCTATCTTAGGGTTACGCGAGTCGAGGCGGACGTCATCGCGGTAGCGACGACGGACGCCGAGACGAGCACGTGACACCACCGCCACCCTGTCTAACTTAGGGTTACGCGTGTCGAGGCGGACGTCGTCGCGGTAGCGACGACGGACGCCGAGACGAGCACGTGACACCACCGCCACCCTGTCTAAATTAGGGTTACGCGAGTCGAGGCTGACATCGTCGTGGTAGCGATGATGGACGCCGAGACGAGCACGTGACTTCACCGCCACCCTATTTAACTTAGGGTTAACGAGTCGAGGCGGACGTCGTCGCGGTAGCGACGACGGACGCCGAGACGAGCACGTGACACCATCGCCACCCTGTCTAACTTAGGGTTACGCGAGTCGAGGCGGACGTCGAGACGAGCACGTGACACCACTGCCACCCTGTCTAACTTAGGGTTACGCGAGTCGAGGCGGACGTCTTTGCGGTAGTGACGACGGATGCCGAGACGAGCACGTGACACCACCACCACCCTGTCTATCTTAGGGTTATGCGAGTCGAGGCGGAGGTCATTGCGGTAGCGACGACGGACGCCGAGACGAGCACGTGACAACACCACCACCCTGTCAATCTTAGGGTTACGCGAGTCGAGGCGGACATCGTCGCGGTAGTGACGACGGACGCCGAGACGAGCACGTGACACCACTGCCACCCTGTCTAACTTTGGGTTACGCGAGTCGAGGCGGACGTCGTCACGGTAGCGACGACGGACGCCGAGACGAGCTCGTGACACCAGGGCCACCCTGTCTAACTTAGGGTTATGCGAGTCGAGGCGGACGTCGTCGCGGTAGCGACGACGGACGCCGAGACGAGCACGTGACACCACCGCCACCCTGTCTAACTTAGGGTTAAGCGAGTCGAGGCGGACGTCGTCGCGGTAGCGACGACGGACGCCGAAACGAGCACGTGACACCACCGTCACCCTGTCTAACTTAGGGTTACGCGAGTTGAGGCGGACGTCGAGACGAGCACGTGACACCACTGCCACCGTGTCTAACTTAGGGTTACGCAAGTCGAGGGGGGCGTCTTCGCGGTAGCGACGACGGACGCCGAGACGAGCACGTGGCACCGCTGCCACCCTGTCTTAGGGTCACACGAGTCGAGGTGGACGTCGTCGTGGTAGCGACGACGGACGCCGAGATGAGCACGTGACACCACCACCACCCTGTCTATCATAGCGTTACGCGAGTCGAGCCGAACGTCGTCGCTGTAGCGACGACGGACGCCGAGGCGAGCACGTGACACCACCGCCACCCTGTATATCTTAGCGTTACGCGAGTCGAGGCGGACGTCGTCGCGGTAGCTATGACGGACGCCGAGACGAGCACGTGACACCACCACCACCCTGTCTAACTTAGGGTTATGCGAGTCGAGGCGGACGTCGTCACGGTAGTGACGACGGACGCCGAGACGAGCACGTGACACCACCGCCACCCTGTTTATCCTAGGGTTACGCGAGTCGAGGCGGACGTCGTCGCGGTAGCGACGACGGACGCCTAGACGAGCACGTGACACCACTGCCACCCTGGCTATCTTAGGGTTACGCGAGTCGAGGCGGAGGTCGTCGCGGTAGCGACGACGGACGCCGAGACGAGCACGTGACACCACTGCCACCCTAGCTAACTTAGGGTTACGCGAGTCGAGGCGGACGTCGTCGTGGTAGCGACGACGGACGCCAAGACGAGCACGTGACACCACTGCCACCCTGGCTATTTTAGGGTTACGCGAGTCGAGGCTGACATCATCGCGGTAGCGATGACGGACGCCGAGACGAGCACGTGACTTCACCGCCACCCTATTTAACTTAGGGTTAACGAGTCAAGGCGGTCATCGTCGCGGTAGCGACGACGGACTCCGAGACGAGCACGTGACACCACCGCCACCCTGTCTAACTTAGGGTTACGCGAGTCGAGGCGGACGTCGAGACGAGCACGTGACACCACTGCCACCCTGTCTAACTTAGGGTTACGCGAGTCGAGGCGGACGTCTTTGCGGTAGCGACGACGGACGCCGAGACGAGCACGTGACACCACGGCCACCCTGTCTAACTTAGGGTTACGCGAGTCGAGGCGGACGTCGTCGCGGTAGCGACGACGGACGCCGAGACGAGCACGTGACACCACCGCCACCCTGTCTAACTTAGGGCTAAGCGAGTCGAGGCGGACGTCGTCGCGGTAGCTACGACGGACGCCGAGATGAGCACGTGACACCACCACCACCCTGTCTATCTTAGCGTTACGCGAGTCGAGCCGAACGTCGTCGCTGTAGCGACGACGGACGCCGAGACGAGCACGTGACACCAGCGCCACCCTGTATATCTTGGCGTTACGCGAGTCGAGGCGGACGTCGTCGCGGTAGCTACGACGGACGCCGATATGAGCACGTGACACCACCGCCACCCTGTCTAACTTAGGGTTAAGCGAGTCGAGGCGGACGTCATCGCGGTAGCGACGACGGACGCCGAGACGAGCACGTGACACCACTGCCTCCCTGTCTAACTTAGGGTTACGCGAGTCGAGGAGGACGTCGTCGCGGTAGCGATGACGGACGCCGAGACGAGCACGTGACAACACTGCCACCCTCGCTAACTTAGGGTTACGCGAGTCGAGGCAGACGTCGTCGCGGTAGCGACGACGGACGCCGAGACAAGCACGTGACACCACTGCCACCCTGTCTAACTTAGGGTTACGCGAGTCGAGGCGGACGTCGTCGCGGTAGCGACGACGGACGCCGAGACGAGCACGTGACACCACCACCACCCTGTCTAACTTAGGGTTATGCGAGTCGAGGCGGACGTCGTCACGGTAGTGACGACGGACGCCGAGACGAGCACGTGACACCACCGCCACCCTGTTTATCCTAGGGTTACGCGAGTCGAGGCGGACGTCGTCGCGGTAGCGACGACGGACGCCTAGACGAGCACGTGACACCACTGCCACCCTGGCTATCTTAGGGTTACGCGAGTCGAGGCGGACATCGTCGCAGTAGCGACGACGGACGCCGAGACGAGCACGTGACACCACCGCCACCCTGTCTAACTTAGGGTTACGCGTGTCGAGGCGGAGGTTGTCGCGGTAGCGAAGACGGACGCCGAGACGAGCACGTGACACCACCGCCACCCTGTCTAAATTAGGGTTACGCGAGTCGAGGCTGACATCGTCGCGGTAGCGATGACGGACGCCGAGACGAGCACGTGACTTCACCGCCACCCTATTTAACTTAGGGTTAACGAGTCGAGGCGGACGTCGTCGCGGTAGCGACGACGGACTCCGAGACGAGCACGTGACACCACCGCCACCCTGTCTAACTTAGGGTTACGCGAGTCGAGGCGGACGTCGAGACGAGCACGTGACACCACTGCCACCCTGTCTAACTTAGGGTTACGCGAGTCGAGGTGGACGTCTTTGCGGTAGCGACGACGGACGCCGAGATGAGCACATGACACCACCGCCACCCTATCTATCTTAGCGTTACGCGAGTCGAGGCGAACGTCGTCGCGGTAGCGATGACGGACGCCGAGACGAGCACGTGACACCACCGCCACCCTGTCTATCTTAGCGTTACGCGAGTCGAGGCGGACGTCTTTGCGGTAGCGACGACGGACGCCGAGACGAGCACGTGACAACACCGCCACCCTGTCTATCTTAGGGTTACGCGAGTCGAGGCGGACGTCGTTGCGGTAGCGACGACGGACGCCGAGACGAGCACGTGACACCACCGTCACCCTGTCTAACTTAGGGTTAAGCGAGTCGAGGCGGACGTCGTCGCGGTAGCGACGACGGACGCCGAGACGAACACGTGACAACACCGCCACCCTGTCTATCTTAGGGTTACGCGAGTCAAGGCGGACGTCGTCGCGGTAGCGACGACGGACGCCGAAACGAGCACGTGACACCACTGCCACCCTGTCTAACTTAGGGTTACGCGAGTCGAGGCGGACGTCGTCGCGGTAGCGACGACGGATGCCGAGACGAGCACGTGACACCACCGCCAACCTGTCTAACTTAGGGTTATGCGAGTCGAGGCGGACGTCGTCGCGGTAGCGACGACGGACGCCGAGACGAGCACGTGACACCACCGCCACCCTGACTAACTTAGGGTTATGCGAGTCGAGGCGGACGTCGTCGCGGTAGCGACGACGGATGCCGAGACGAGCACGTGACACCACCGCCACCCTGTTTATCCTAGGGTTACGCGAGTCGAGGCGGACGTCGTCGCGGTAGCGACGACAGACGCCTAGACGAGCACGTGACACCACTGCCACCCTGGCTATCTTAGGGTTACGCGAGTCGAGGTGGAAGTCGTCGCGGTAGCGACGACGGACGCCGAGACGAGCACGTGACACCACCGCCACCCTGTCTATCTTAGGGTTACGCGAGTCGAGGCGGACATCGTCGCGGTAGTGACGACGGACGCCGAGACGAGCACGTGACACCACTGCCACCCTGTCTAACTTAGGGTTACGCGAGTCGAGGCGGACATCGTCGCGGTAGTGACGACGGACGCCGAGACAAGCACGTGACACCACTGCCACCCTGTCTAACTTAGGGTTACGCGAGTCGAGGCGGACGTCGAGACGAGCACGTGACACCACTGCCACCCTGTCTAACTTAGGGTTACGCGAGTCGAGGCGGACGTCGAGACGAGCACGTGACACCACTGCCACCCTGTCTAACTTAGGGTTACGCGAGTCGAGGCGGACGTCGAGACGAGCACGTGACACCACTGCCACCCTGTCTAACTTAGGGTTACGCGAGTCGAGGTGGACGTCTTTGCGGTAGCGACGACGGACGCCGAGATGAGCACATGACACCACCGCCACCCTATCTATCTTAGCGTTACGCGAGTCGAGGCGAACGTCGTCGCGGTAGCGATGACGGACGCCGAGACGAGCACGTGACACCACCGCCACCCTGTCTATCTTAGCGTTACGCGAGTCGAGGCGGACGTCTTTGCGGTAGCGACGACGGACGCCGAGACGAGCACGTGACAACACCGCCACCCTGTCTATCTTAGGGTTACGCGAGTCGAGGCGGACGTCGTTGCGGTAGCGACGACGGACGCCGAGACGAGCACGTGACACCACCGTCACCCTGTCTAACTTAGGGTTAAGCGAGTCGAGGCGGACGTCGTCGCGGTAGCGACGACGGACGCCGAGACGAACACGTGACAACACCGCCACCCTGTCTATCTTAGGGTTACGCGAGTCAAGGCGGACGTCGTCGCGGTAGCGACGACGGACGCCGAAACGAGCACGTGACACCACTGCCACCCTGTCTAACTTAGGGTTACGCGAGTCGAGGCGGACGTCGTCGCGGTAGCGACGACGGATGCCGAGACGAGCACGTGACACCACCGCCAACCTGTCTAACTTAGGGTTATGCGAGTCGAGGCGGACGTCGTCGCGGTAGCGACGACGGACGCCGAGACGAGCACGTGACACCACCGCCACCCTGACTAACTTAGGGTTATGCGAGTCGAGGCGGACGTCGTCGCGGTAGCGACGACGGATGCCGAGACAAGCACGTGACACCACCGCCACCCTGTTTATCCTAGGGTTACGCGAGTCGAGGCGGACGTCGTCGCGGTAGCGACGACAGACGCCTAGACGAGCACGTGACACCACTGCCACCCTGGCTATCTTAGGGTTACGCGAGTCGAGGTGGAAGTCGTCGCGGTAGCGACGACGGACGCCGAGACGAGCACGTGACACCACCGCCACCCTGTCTATCTTAGGGTTACGCGAGTCGAGGCGGACATCGTCGCGGTAGTGACGACGGACGCCGAGACGAGCACGTGACACCACTGCCACCCTGTCTAACTTAGGGTTACGCGAGTCGAGGCGGACATCGTCGCGGTAGTGACGACGGACGCCGAGACAAGCACGTGACACCACTGCCACCCTGTCTAACTTAGGGTTACGCGAGTCGAGGCGGACGTCGTCGCGGTAGCGACGACGGACGCCGAGACGAGCACGTGACACCACCACCACCCTGTCTAACTTAGGGTTATGCGAGTCGAGGCGGACGTCGTCACGGTAGTGACGACGGACGCCGAGGCGAGCACGTGACACCACCGCCACCCTGTTTATCCTAGGGTTACGCGAGTCGAGGCGGACGTCGTCGCGGTAGCGACGACGGACGCCTAGACGAGCACGTGACACCACTGCCACCCTGGCTATCTTAGGGTTACGCGAGTCGAGGCGGACATCGTCGCAGTAGCGACGACGGACGCCGAGACGAGCACGTGACACCACCGCCACCCTGTCTAACTTAGGGTTACGCGTGTCGAGGCGGAGGTTGTCGCGGTAGCGAAGACGGACGCCGAGACGAGCACGTGACACCACCGCCACCCTGTCTAAATTAGGGTTACGCGAGTCGAGGCTGACATCGTCGCGGTAGCGATGACGGACGCCGAGACGAGCACGTGACTTCACCGCCACCCTATTTAACTTAGGGTTAACGAGTCGAGGCGGACGTCGTCGCGGTAGCGACGACGGACTCCGAGACGAGCACGTGACACCACCGCCACCCTGTCTAACTTAGGGTTACGCGAGTCGAGGCGGACGTCGAGACGAGCACGTGACACCACTGCCACCCTGTCTAACTTAGGGTTACGCGAGTCGAGGCGGACGTCGTCGCGGTAGCGACGACGGATGCCGAGACGAGCACGTGACACCACCGCCAACCTGTCTAACTTAGGGTTATGCGAGTCGAGGCGGACGTCGTCGCGGTAGCGACGACGGACGCCGAGACGAGCACGTGACACCACCGCCACCCTGACTAACTTAGGGTTATGCGAGTCGAGGCGGACGTCGTCGCGGTAGCGACGACGGATGCCGAGACGAGCACGTGACACCACCGCCACCCTGTTTATCCTAGGGTTACCCGAGTCGAGGCGGACGTCGTCGCGGTAGCGACGACAGACGCCTAGACGAGCACGTGACACCACTGCCACCCTGGCTATCTTAGGGTTACGCGAGTCGAGGTGGAAGTCGTCGCGGTAGCGACGACGGACGCCGAGACGAGCACGTGACACCACCGCCACCCTGTCTATCTTAGGGTTACGCGAGTCGAGGCGGACATCGTCGCGGTAGTGACGACGGACGCCGAGACGAGCACGTGACACCACTGCCACCCTGTCTAACTTAGGGTTACGCGAGTCGAGGCGGACATCGTCGCGGTAGTGACGACGGACGCCGAGACAAGCACGTGACACCACTGCCACCCTGTCTAACTTAGGGTTACGCGAGTCGAGGCGGACGTCGTCGCGGTAGCGACGACGGACGCCGAGACGAGCACGTGACACCACCACCACCCTGTCTAACTTAGGGTTATGCGAGTCGAGGCGGACGTCGTCACGGTAGTGACGACGGACGCCGAGACGAGCACGTGACACCACCGCCACCCTGTTTATCCTAGGGTTACGCGAGTCGAGGCGAACGTCGTCGCGGTAGCGACGACGGACGCCTAGACGAGCACGTGACACCACTGCCACCCTGGCTATCTTAGGGTTACGCGAGTCGAGGCGGACATCGTCGCAGTAGCGACGACGGACGCCGAGACGAGCACGTGACACCACCGCCACCCTGTCTAACTTAGGGTTACGCGTGTCGAGGCGGAGGTTGTCGCGGTAGCGAAGACGGACGCCGAGACGAGCACGTGACACCACCGCCACCCTGTCTAAATTAGGGTTACGCGAGTCGAGGCTGACATCGTCGCGGTAGCGATGACGGACGCCGAGACGAGCACGTGACTTCACCGCCACCCTATTTAACTTAGGGTTAACGAGTCGAGGCGGACGTCGTCGCGGTAGCGACGACGGACTCCGAGACGAGCACGTGACACCACCGCCACCCTGTCTAACTTAGGGTTACGTGAGTCGAGGCGGACGTCGAGACGAGCACGTGACACCACTGCCACCCTATCTAACTTAGGGTTACGCGAGTCGAGGCGGACGTCTTTGCAGTAGCGACGACGGACGCCGAGATGAGCACATGACACCACCGCCACCCTATCTATCTTAGCGTTACGCGAGTCGAGGCGAACGTCGTCGCGGTAGCGATGACGGACGCCGAGACGAGCACGTGACACCACCGCCACCCTGTCTATCTTAGCGTTACGCGAGTCGAGGCGGACGTCTTTGCGGTAGCGACGACGGACGCCGAGACGAGCACGTGACAACACCGCCACCCTGTCTATCTTAGGGTTACGCGAGTCGAGGCGGACGTCGTTGCGGTAGCGACGACGGACGCCGAGACGAGCACGTGACACCACCGTCACCCTGTCTAACTTAGGGTTAAGCGAGTCGAGGCGGACGTCGTCGCGGTAGCGACGACGGACGCCGAGACGAACACGTGACAACACCGCCACCCTGTCTATCTTAGGGTTACGCGAGTCAAGGCGGACGTCGTCGCGGTAGCGACGACGGACGCCGAAACGAGCACGTGACACCACTGCCACCCTGTCTAACTTAGGGTTACGCGAGTCGAGGCGGACGTCGTCGCGGTAGCGACGACGGATGCCGAGACGAGCACGTGACACCACCGCCAACCTGTCTAACTTAGGGTTATGCGAGTCGAGGCGGACGTCGTCGCGGTAGCGACGACGGACGCCGAGACGAGCACGTGACACCACCGCCACCCTGACTAACTTAGGGTTATGCGAGTCGAGGCGGACGTCGTCGCGGTAGCGACGACGGATGCCGAGACGAGCACGTGACACCACCGCCACCCTGTTTATCCTAGGGTTACGCGAGTCGAGGCGGACGTCGTCGCGGTAGCGACGACAGACGCCTAGACGAGCACGTGACACCACTGCCACCCTGGCTATCTTAGGGTTACGCGAGTCGAGGCGGAAGTCGTCGCGGTAGCGACGACGGACGCCGAGACGAGCACGTGACACCACCCCCACCCTGTCTATCTTAGGGTTACGCGAGTCGAGGCGGACATCGTCGCGGTAGTGACGACGGACGCCGAGACGAGCACGTGACACCACTGCCACCCTGTCTAACTTTGGGTTACGCGAGTCGAGGCGGACGTCGTCGCGGTAGCGACGACGGACGCCGAGACGAGCACGTGACAACACTGCCACCCTGGCTAATTTAGGGATACGCGAGTCGAGGCGGACGTCGTCGCGGTAGCGACGACGGACGCCGAGACGAGCACGTGACACCACTGCCACCCTGTCTAACTTAGGGTTAAGCGAGTCGAGGCGGACGTCGTCGCGGTAGCGACGACGGACGCCGACACGAGCACGTGACACCACCGCCACCCTGTCTAACTTAGGGTTACGCGAGTTGAGGCGGACGTGGAGACGAGCACGTGACACCACTGCCACCCTGTCTAACTTAGGGTTACGCGAGTCGAGGAAGATGTCTTCGCGGTAGCGACGCCGGACGCCGAGACGAGCACGTGGCACCGCTGCCACCCTGTCTTAGGGTCACGCGAGTCGAGGTGGACGTCGTCGTGGTAGCGACGACGGACGCCGAGATGAGCACGTGACACCACCACCACCCTGTCTATCTTAGGGTTACGCGAGTCGAGGCGGACGACATCGCGGTAGCGACGACGGACGCCGAGACGAGCACGTGAGAACACCGCCACCCTGTCTATCTTAGGGTTACGCGAGTCGAGGCGGACATCGTCGCGGTAGTGACGACGGACGCCGAGACGAGCACGTGACACCACTGCCACCCTGTCTAACTTTGGGTTACGCGAGTCGAGGCGGACGTCGTCGCGGTAGCGACGACGGATGCCGAGACGAGCACGTGACAACACTGCCACCCTGGCTAACTTAGGGTTACGCGAGTCGAGGCGCACGTCGTCGCGGTAGCGACGACGGACGCCGAGACGAGCACGTGACACCACCGCCACCCTGTCTAACTTAGGGTTAAGCGAGTCGAGGCGGACGTCGTCGCGGTAGCGACGACGGACGCCGACACGAGCACGTGACACCACCGCCACCCTGTCTAACTTAGGGTTACGCGAGTTGAGGCGGACGTCGAGACGAGCACGTGACACCACTGCCACCCTGTCTAACTTAGGGTTACGCAAGTCGAGGGGGACGTCTTCGCGGTAGCGACGACGGACGCCGAGACGAGCACGTGGCACCGCTGCCACCCTGTCTTAGGGTCACGCGAGTCGAGGTGGACGTCGTCGTGGTAGCGACGACGGACGCCGAGATGAGCACGTGAAACCACCACCACCCTGTCTATCTTAGCGTTACGCGAGTCGAGCCGAACGTCGTCGCTGTAGCGACGACGGACGCCGAGGCAAGCACGTGACACCACCGCCACCCTGTATATCTTAGCGTTACGCGAGTCGAGGCGGACGTCGTCGCGGTAGCTACGACGGACGCCGAGACGAGCACGTGACACCACCGCCACCCTGTCTAACTTAGGGTTAGGCGAGTCGAGGCGGACGTCATCGCGGTAGCGACGACGGACGCCGAGACGAGCACGTGATAACACCGCCACCCTGTCTATCTTAGGGTTACGCGAGTCGAGGCGGACATCGTCGCGGTAGCGACGACGGACGCCGAGACGAGCACGTGACACCAATGCCTCCCTGTCTAACTTAGGGTTACGCGAGTCGAGGCGGACGTCGTCGCGGTAGCGACGACGGACGCCGAGACGAGCACGTGACAACACTGCCACCCTGGCTAACTTAGGGTTACGCGAGTCGAGGCAGACGTCGTCGCGGTAGCGACGACGGACGCCGAGACGAGCACGTGACACCACTGCCACCCTGTCTAACTTAGGGTTACGCGAGTCGAGGCAGACGTCGTCGCGGTAGCGACGACGGACACCGAGACGAGCACGTGACACCACCGCTACCCTGTCTAACTTAGGGTTATGCGAGTCGAGGCGGACGTCGTCGCGGTAGCGACGACGGATGCCGAGACGAGCACGTGACACCACCGCCACCCTGTCTAACTTAGGGTTACGCGTGTCGAGTCGGACGTCGTCGCGGTAGCGACGACGGACGCCCAGACGAGCACGTGACACCACCGCCACCCTGTCTAAATTAGGGTTACGCGAGTCGAGGCTGACATCGTCGCGGTAGCAAAGACGGACGCCGAGACGAGCACGTGACTTCACCGCCACCCTATTTAACTTAGGGTTAACGAGTCGAGGCGGACGTCGTCGCGGTAGCGACGACGGACGCCGAGACGAGCACGTGACACCACCGCCACCCTGTCTAACTTAGGGTTACGCGAGTCAAGCCGGACGTCGAGACGAGCACGTGACACCACTGCCACCCTGTCTAACTTAGGGTTACGCGAGTCGAGGCGGACGTCTTTGCGGTAGCGACGACGGACGCCGAGATGAGCACGTGACACCACCGCCACCCTATCTATCTTAGCGTTACGCGAGTCGAGGCAAACGTCGTCGCGGTAGCGACGACGGACGCCGAGACGAGCACGTGACACCACCGCCACCCTGTCTATCTTAGCGTTACGCGAGTCGAGGCGGACGTCGTCGCGGTAGCGACGACGGACGCCGAGACGAGCACGTGACACCACCGCTACCCAGTCTAACTTAGGGTTAAGCGAGTCGAGGCGGACGTCGTCGCGGTAGCGACGACGGAAGCCGAGACGAGCACGTGACAACACCGCCACCCTGTCTATCTTAGGTTTACGCGGGTCAAGGCGGACGTCGTCGCGGTAGCGACGACGGACGCCGAGACGAGCACGTGACACCACTGCCACCCTGTCTATCTTAGGGTTACGCGAGTGGAGGCGGACGTCATCGCGGTAGCGACGGCGAACGCCGAGACGAGCACGTGACACCACCGCCCCCTGTCTAACTTAGGGTTATGCGTGTCGAGGCGGACGTCGTCGCGGTAGCGACGAGGGACGCCGAGACGAGCACGTGACACCACCGCCACCCTGTTTATCCTAGGGTTACGCGAGTCGAGGCGGACGTCGTCGCGGTAGCGACGACAGACGCCTAGACGAGCACGTGACACCACTGCCACCCTGGCTATCTTAGTGTTACGCGAGTCGAGGCGGATGTCGTCGCGGTAGCGACGACGGACACCGAGACGAGCACGTGACACCACCGCCACCCTGTCTATCTTAGGGTTACGCGAGTCGAGGTGGACGTCGTCGCGGTAGCGACGACGGACGCCGAGACGAGCACGCGACACCACCGCCACCCTGTCTAACTTAGGGTTACGCGTGTCGAGGCGGACGTCGTCGCGGTAGCCACGACGGACGCCGAGACGAGCACGTGACACCACCGCCACCCTGTCTAAATTAGGGTTATGCGAGTCGAGGCTGACGTCGTCGCGGTAGCGATGACGGACGCCTAGACGAGCACGTGACTTCACCGCCACCCTATTTAACTTAGGGTTAGCGAGTCGAGGCGGACGTCGTCGCGGTAGCGACGACGGTCGCCGAGACGAGCACGTGACACCACCGCCACCCTGTCTAACTTAGGGTTACGCGAGTCGAGGCAGACGTCGAAACGAGGACGTGACACCACTGCCACCCTGTCTAACTTAGGGTTACGCGAGTCGAGGCGGACGTTTTTGCGGTAGCGACGACGGACGCCGAGACGAGCACGTGACACCACTGCCACCCTGTCTATCTTAGGGTTACGCGAGTCGAGGCGGACGTCGTCGCTGTAGCGACGACGGACGCCGAGACGAGCACGTGACAACACTGCCACCCTGGCTAACTTAGGGTTACGGGAGTCGAGGCAGACGTCGTCGCGGTAGCGACGACGGATGCCGAGACGAGCACATGACACCACTGCCACCCTGTCTAACTTAGGGTTACGCGAGTCGAGGCGGACGTCGTCGCGGTAGCGACGACGGACGCCGAGACAAGCACGTGACACCACCGCCACCCTGTTTATCCTAGGGTTACGCGAGTCGAGGCGGATGTCGTCGCGGTAGCGACGACGAACGCCTAGACGAGCACGTGACACCACTGCCACCCTGGCTATCTTAGGGTTACGCGAGTCGAGGCGGACGTCGTCGCGGTAGCGACGACGGACGCCGAGACGAGCACGTGACACCACCGCCACCCTGTCTAACTTAGGGTTACGCGTGTCGAGTCGGACGTCGTCGCGGTAGCGACGACGGACGCCGAGACGAGCACGTGACACCACCGCCACCCTGTCTAAATTAGGGTTACGCGAGTCGAGGCTGACATCGTCGCGGTAGCAATGACGGACGCCGAGACGAGCACGTGACTTCACCGCCACCCTATTTAACTTAGGGTTAACGAGTCGAGGCGGACGTCGTCGCGGTAGCGACGACGGACGCCGAGACGAGCACGTGACACCACCGCCACCCTGTCTAACTTAGGGTTACACGAGTCGAGGCGGACGTCGAGACGAGCACGTGACACCACTGCCACCCTGTCTAACTTAGGGTTACGCGAGTCGAGGCGGACGTCTTTGCGGTAGCGACGACGGACACCGAGATGAGCACGTGACACCACCGCCACCCTGTCTATCTTAGCGTTACGCGAGTCGAGGCGAATGTCGTCGCGGTAGCGACGACGGACGCCGAGACGAGCACGTGACACCACCGCCACCCTGTCTATCTTAGCGTTACGCGAGTCGAGGCGGACGTTGTCGCAGTAGCGACGACGGACGCCGAGACGAGCACGTGACACCACCGCTACCCTGTCTAACTTAGGGTTAAGCGAGTCGAGGCGGACGTCGTCGCGGTAGCGACGACGGGCGCCGAGACGAGCACGTGACAACACCGCCACCCTGTCTATCTTAGGTTTACGCGTGTCAAGGCAGACGTCGTCGCGGTAGCGACGACGGACGCCAAGACGAGCACGTGACACCACTGCCACCCTGTCTATCTTAGGGTTACGCGAGTCGAGGCGGACGTCGTCGCGGTAGCTACGACTGACGCCGAGACGAGCACGTGACACCACCGCCACCCTGTCTAACTTAGGTTTATGCGAGTCGAGGCGGACGTCGTCGCGGTAGCGACGACGGACGCCGAGACGAGCACGTGACACCACCGCTACCCAGTCTAACTTAGGGTTAAGCGAGTCGAGGCGGACGTCGTCGCGGTAGCGACGACGGAAGCCGAGACGAGCACGTGACAACACCGCCACCCTGTCTATCTTAGGTTTACGCGAGTCAAGGCGGACGTCGTCGCGGTAGCGACGACGGACGCCGAGACGAGCACGTGACACCACTGCCACCCTGTCTATCTTAGGGTTACGCGAGTGGAGGCGGACGTCATCGCGGTAGCGACGGCGAACGCCGAGACGAGCACGTGACACCACCGCCCCCCTGTCTAACTTAGGGTTATGCGTGTCGAGGCGGACGTCGTCGTGGTAGCGACGAGGGACGCCGAGACGAGCACGTGACACCACCGCCACCCTGTTTATCCTAGGGTTACGCGAGTCGAGGCGGACGTCGTAGCGGTAGCGACGACAGACGCCTAGACGAGCACGTGACACCACTGCCACCCTGGCTATCTTAGTGTTACGCGAGTCGAGGCGGATGTCGTCGCGGTAGCGACGACGGACACCGAGACGAGCACGTGACACCACCGCCACCCTGTCTATCTTAGGGTTACGCGAGTCGAGGTGGACGTCGTCGCGGTAGCGACGACGGACGCCGAGACGAGCACGCGACACCACCGCCACCCTGTCTAACTTAGGGTTACGCGTGTCGAGGCGGACGTCGTCGCGGTAGCCACGACGGACGCCGAGACGAGCACGTGACACCACCGCCACCCTGTCTAAATTAGGGTTATGCGAGTCGAGGCTGACGTCGTCGCGGTAGCGATGACGGACGCCGAGACGAGCACGTGACTTCACCGCCACCCTATTTAACTTAGGGTTAGCGAGTCGAGGCGGACGTCGTCGCGGTAGCGACGACGGTCGCCGAGACGAGCACGTGACACCACCGCCACCCTGTCTAACTTAGGGTTACGCGAGTCGAGGCAGACGTCGAAACGAGGACGTGACACCACTGCCACCCTGTCTAACTTAGGGTTACGCGAGTCGAGGCGGACGTTTTTGCGGTAGCGACGACGGACGCCGAGACGAGCACGTGACACCACTGCCACCCTGTCTATCTTAGGGTTACGCGAGTCGAGGCGGACGTCGTCGCGGTAGCGACGACGGACGCCGAGACGAGCACGTGACAACACTGCCACCCTGGCTAACTTAGGGTTATGCGAGTCGAGGCAGACGTCGTCGCGGTAGCGACGACGGATGCCGAGACGAGCACGTGACACCACTGCCACCCTGTCTAACTTAGGGTTACGCGAGTCGAGGCGGACGTCGTCGCGGTAGCGACGACGGACGCCGAGACAAGCACGTGACACCACCGCCACCCTGTTTATCCTAGGGTTACGCGAGTCGAGGCGGACGTCGTCGCGGTAGCGACGACGAACGCCTAGACGAGCACGTGACACCACTGCCACCCTGGCTATCTTAGGGTTACGCGAGTCGAGGCGGACGTCGTCACGCTAGCGACGACGGACGCTGAGACGAGCACGTGACACCACCGCCACCCTGTCTAACTTAGGGTTACGCGTGTCGAGTCGGACGTCGTCGCGGTAGCGACGACGGACGCCGAGACGAGCACGTGACACCACCGCCACCCTGTCTAAATTAGGGTTACGCGAGTCGAGGCTGACATCGTCGCGGTAGCAATGACGGACGCCGAGACGAGCACGTGACTTCACCGCCACCCTATTTAACTTAGGGTTAACGAGTCGAGGCGGACGTCGTCGCGGTAGCGACGACGGACGCCGAGACGAGCACGTGACACCACCGCCACCCTGTCTAACTTAGGGTTACACGAGTCGAGGCGGACGTCGAGACGAGCACGTGACACCACTGCCACCCTGTCTAACTTAGGGTTACGCGAGTCGAGGCGGACGTCTTTGCGGTAGCGACGACGGACACCGAGATGAGCACGTGACACCACCGCCACCCTGTCTATCTTAGCGTTACGCGAGTCGAGGCGAACGTCGTCGCGGTAGCGACGACGGGCGCCGAGACGAGCACGTGACAACACCGCCACCCTGTCTATCTTAGGTTTACGCGAGTCAAGGCGGACGTCGTCGCGGTAGCGACGACGGACGCCAAGACGAGCACGTGACACCACTGCCACCCTGTCTATCTTAGGGTTACGCGAGTCGAGGCGGACGTCGTCGCGGTAGCTACGACGGACGCCGAGACGAGCACGTGACACCACCGCCACCCTGTCTAACTTAGGTTTATGCGAGTCGAGGCGGACGTCGTCGCGGTAGCGACGACGGACGCCGAGATGAGCACGTGACACCACCGCCACCCTGTTTATCCTAGGGTTACGCGAGTCGAGGCTGACATCGTCGCGGTAGCGATGACGGACGCCGAGATGAGCACGTGACTTCACCGCCACCCTATTTAACTTAGGGTTAACGAGTCGAGGCGGACGTCGTCGCGGTAGCGACGACGGACTCCAAGACGAGCACGTGACACCACCGCCACCCTGTCTAACTTAGGGTTACGCGAGTCGAGGCGGACGTCGAGACGAGCACGTGACACCACTGCCACCCTGTCTAACTTAGGGTTACGCGAGTCGAGGCGGACGTCTTTGCGGTAGCGACGACGGACGCCGAGACGAGCACGTGACACCACGGCCACCCTGTCTAACTTAGGGTTACGCGAGTCGAGGCGGACGTCGTCGCGGTAGCGACAACGGATGCCGAGACGAGCACGTGACACCACCGCCACCCTGTCTAACTTAGGGTTAAGCGAGTCGAGGCGGACGTCGTCGCGGTAGCTACGACGGACGCCGAGATGAGCACGTGACACCACCACCACCCTGTCTATCTTAGCGTTACGCGAGTCGAGCCGAACGTCGTCGCTGTAGCGACGACGGACGCCGAGACGAGCACGTGACACCACCGCCACCCTGTATATCTTAGCGTTACGCGAGTTGAGGCGGACGTCGTCGCGGTAGCTACGACGGACGCAGATATGAGCACGTGACACCACCGCCACCCTGTCTAACTTAGTGTTAAGCGAGTCGAGGCGGAAGTCATCGCGGTAGCGACGACGGACGCCGAGACGAGCACGTGACAACACCGCCACCCTATCTATCTTAGGGTTACGCGAGTCGAGGCGGACATCGTCGCGGTAGCGACGACGGACGCCGAGACGAGCACGTGACACTACTGCCTCCCTGTCTAACTTAGGGTTACGCGAGTCGAGGCGGACGTCGTCGCGGTAGCGATGACGGACGCCGAGACGAGCACGTGACAACACTGCCACCCTCGCTAACTTAGGGTTACGCGAGTCGAGGCAGACGTCGTCGCGGTAGCGACGACGGACGCCGAGACAAGCACGTGACACCACTGCCACCCTGTCTAACTTAGGGTTACGCGAGTCGAGGCGGACGTCGTCGCGGTAGCGACGACGGACGCCGAGACGAGCACGTGACACCACCACCACCCTGTCTAACTTAGGGTTATGCGAGTCGAGGCGCACGTCGTCACGGTAGTGACGACGGACGCCGAGACGAGCACGTGACACCACCGCCACCCTGTTTATCCTAGGGTTACGCGAGTCGAGGCGGACGTCGTCGCGGTAGCGACGACGGACGCCTAGACGAGCACGTGACACCACTGCCACCCTGGCTATCTTAGGGTTACGCGAGTCGTGGCGGACGTCGTCGCAGTAGCGACGACGGACGCCGAGACGAGCACGTGACACCACCGCCACCCTGTCTAACTTAGGGTTACGCGTGTCGAGGCGGAGGTTGTCGCGGTAGCGAAGACGGACGCCGAGACGAGAACGTGACACCACCGCCACCCTGTCTAAATTAGGGTTACGCGAGTCGAGGCTGACATCGTCGCGGTAGCGATGACGGACGCCGAGACGAGCACGTCACTTCACCGCCACCCTATTTAACTTAGGGTTAACGAGTCGAGGCGGACGTCGTCGCGGTAGCGACGACGGACTCCGAGACGAGCACGTGACACCACTGCCACCCTGTCTAACTTAGGGTTACGCGAGTCGAGGCGGGCGTCGAGACGAGCACGTGACACCACTGCCACCCTGTCTAACTTAGGGTTACGCGAGTCGAGGCGGACGTCTTTGCGGTAGCGACGACGGACGCCGAGATGAGCACGTGACACCACCGCCACCCTATCTATCTTAGCGTTACGCGAGTCGAGGCGAACGTCGTCGCGGTAGCGATGACGGACGCCGAGACGAGCACGTGACACCACCGCCACCCTGTCTATCTTAGCGTTACGCGAGTCGAGGCGGACGTCTTTGCGGTAGCGACGACGGACGCCGAGACGAGCACGTGACACCACTGCCACCCTGTCTAACTTAGGGTTACGCGAGTCGAGGCGGACGTCGTTGCGGTAGCGACGACGGACGCCGAGACGAGCACGTGACAACACCGCCACCCTGTCTATCTTAGGGTTACGCGAGTCAAGGCGGACGTCGTCGCGGTAGCGACGACGGACGCCGAAACGAGCACGTGACACCACTGCCACCCTGTCTAACTTAGGGTTACGCGAGTCGAGGCGGACGTCGTCGCGGTAGCGACGACGGACGCCGAGACGAGCACGTGACACCACCGCCAACCTGTCTAACTTAGGGTTATGCGAGTCGAGGCAGACGTCGTCGCGGTAGCGACGACGGACGCCGAGACGAGCACGTGACACCACCGCCACCCTGACTAACTTAGGGTTATGCGAGTCGAGGCGGACGTCGTCGTGGTAGCGACGACGGATGCCGAGACGAGCACGTGACACCACCGCCACCCTGATTATCCTAGGGTTACGCGAGTCGAGGCGGACGTCGTCGCGGTAGCGACGACAGACGCCTAGACGAGCACGTGACACCACTGCCACCCTGGCTATCTTAGGGTTACGCGAGTCGAGGCGGAAGTCATCGCGGTAGCGACGACGGACGCCGAGACGAGCACGTGACACCACCGCCACCCTGTCTATCTTAGGGTTACGCGAGTCGAGGCGGACATCGTCGCGGTAGAGACGACGGACGCCGAGACGAGCACGTGACACCACTGCCACCCTGTCTAACTTTGGGTTACGCGAGTCGAGGCGGACGTCGTCGCGGTAGCGACGACGGACGCCGAGACGAGCACGTGACAACACTGCCACCCTGGCTAATTTAGGGTTACGCGAGTCGAGGCGGACGTCGTCGCGGTAGCGACGACGGACGCCGAGACGAGCACGTGACACCACTGCCACCCTGTCTAACTTAGGGTTACGCGAGTCAAGGCGGACATCGTCGCGGTAGCGATGACAGACGCCGAGACGAGCACGTGACACCACCGCCACCCTGTCTAACTTAGGGTTAAGCGAGTCGAGGCGGACGTCGTCGCGGTAGCGACGACGGACGCCGACACGAGCACGTGACACCACCGCCACCCTGTCTAACTTAGGGTTACGCGAGTTGAGGCGGACGTCGAGACGAGCACGTGACACCACTGCCACCCTGTCTAACTTAGGGTTACGCGAGTCGAGGAAGATGTCTTCGCGGTAGCTACGACGGACGCCGATATGAGCACGTGACACCACCGCCACCCTGTCTAACTTAGTGTTAAGCGAGTCGAGGCGGAAGTCATCGCGGTAGCGACGACGGACGCCGAGACGAGCACGTGACAACACCGCCACCCTATCTATCTTAGGGTTACGCGAGTCGAGGCGGACATCGTCGCGGTAGCGACGACGGACGCCGAGACGAGCACGTGACACCACTGCCTCCCTGTCTAACTTAGGGTTACGCGAGTCGAGGCGGACGTCGTCGCGGTAGCGATGACGGACGCCGAGACGAGCACGTGACAACACTGCCACCCTCGCTAACTTAGGGTTACGCGAGTCGAGGCAGACGTCGTCGCGGTAGCGACGACGGACGCCGAGACAAGCACGTGACACCACTGCCACCCTGTCTAACTTAGGGTTACGCGAGTCGAGGCGGACGTCGTCGCGGTAGCGACGACGGACGCCGAGACGAGCACGTGACACCACCACCACCCTGTCTAACTTAGGGTTATGCGAGTCGAGGCGGACGTCGTCACGGTAGTGACGACGGACGCCGAGACGAGCACGTGACACCACCGCCACCCTGTTTATCCTAGGGTTACGCGAGTCGAGGCGGACGTCGTCGCGGTAGCGACGACGGACTCCGAGACGAGCACGTGACACCACTGCCACCCTGTCTAACTTAGGGTTACGCGAGTCGAGGCGGGCGTCGAGACGAGCACGTGACACCACTGCCACCCTGTCTAACTTAGGGTTACGCGAGTCGAGGCGGACGTCTTTGCGGTAGCGACGACGGACGCCGAGATGAGCACGTGACACCACCGCCACCCTATCTATCTTAGCGTTACGCGAGTCGAGGCGAACGTCGTCGCGGTAGCGATGACGGACGCCGAGACGAGCACGTGACACCACCGCCACCCTGTCTATCTTAGCGTTACGCGAGTCGAGGCGGACGTCTTTGCGGTAGCGACGACGGACGCCGAGACGAGCACGTGACACCACTGCCACCCTGTCTAACTTAGGGTTACGCGAGTCGAGGCGGACGTCGTTGCGGTAGCGACGACGGACGCCGAGACGAGCACGTGACACCACCGTCACCCTGTTTAACTTAGGGTTAAGCGAGTCGAGGCGGACGTCGTCGCGGTAGCGACGACGGACGCCGAGACGAGCACGTGACAACACCGCCACCCTGTCTATCTTAGGGTTACGCGAGTCAAGGCGGACGTCGTCGCGGTAGCGACGACGGACGCCGAAACGAGCACGTGACACCACTGCCACCCTGTCTAACTTAGGGTTACGCGAGTCGAGGCGGACGTCGTCGCGGTAGCGACGACGGACGCCGAGACGAGCACGTGACACCACCGCCAACCTGTCTAACTTAGGGTTATGCGAGTCGAGGCGGACGTCGTCGCGGTAGCGACGACGGACGCCGAGACGAGCACGTGACACCACCGCCACCCTGACTAACTTAGGGTTATGCGAGTCGAGGCGGACGTCGTCGTGGTAGCGACGACGGATGCCGAGACGAGCACGTGACACCACCGCCACCCTGTTTATTCTAGGGTTATGCGAGTCGAGGCGGACGTCGTCGCGGTAGCGACGACAGACGCCTAGACGAGCACGTGACACCACTGCCACCCTGGCTATCTTAGGGTTACGCGAGTCGAGGCGGAAGTCATCGCGGTAGCGACGACGGACGCCGAGACGAGCACGTGACACCACCGCCACCCTGTCTATCTTAGGGTTACGCGAGTCGAGGCGGACATCGTCGCGGTAGTGACGACG
This sequence comes from Elymus sibiricus, assembly GCA_039707655.1. Lineage (NCBI taxonomy): Eukaryota > Viridiplantae > Streptophyta > Magnoliopsida > Poales > Poaceae > Elymus > Elymus sibiricus. The sequence continues at coordinate 189,495,713 of CM077676.1, read as the reverse complement.
GACGCCGAGACGAGCACGTGACACCCCTGCCACCCTGTCTAACTTTGGGTTACGCGAGTCGAGGCGGACGTCGTCGCGGTAGCGACGACGGACGCCGAGACGAGCACGTGACAACACTGCCACCCTGGCTAATTTAGGGTTACGCGAGTCGAGGCGGACGTCGTCGCGGTAGCGACGACGGACGCCGAGACGAGCACGTGACACCACTGCCACCCTGTCTAACTTAGGGTTACGCGAGTCAAGGCGGACATCGTCGCGGTAGCGATGACAGACGCCGAGACGAGCACGTGACACCACCGCCACCCTGTCTAACTTAGGGTTAAGCGAGTCGAGGCGGACGTCGTCGCGGTAGCGACGACGGACGCCGACACGAGCACGTGACACCACCGCCACCCTGTCTAACTTAGGGTTACGCGAGTTGAGGCGGACGTCGAGACGAGCACGTGACACCACTGCCACCCTGTCTAACTTAGGGTTACGCGAGTCGAGGAAGATGTCTTCGCGGTAGCGACGACGGACGCCGAGACGAGCACGTGGCACCGCTGCCACCCTGTCTTAGGGTCATGCGAGTCGAGGTGGACGTCGTCGTGGTAGCGACGACGGACGCCGAGATGAGCACGTGACACCACCACCACCCTGTCTATCTTAGGGTTACGCGAGTCGAGGCGGACGTCATCGCGGTAGCGACGACGGACGCCGAGACGAGCACGTGAGAACACCGCCACCCTGTCTATCTTAGGGTTACGCGAGTCGAGGCGGACATCGTCGCGGTAGTGACGACGGACGCCGAGACAAGCACGTGACACCACTGCCACCCTGTCTAACTTTGGGTTACGCGAGTCGAGGCGGACGTTGTCGCGGTAGCGACGACGGATGCCGAGACGAGCACGTGACAACACTGCCACCCTGGCTAACTTAGGGTTACGCGAGTCGAGGCGCACGTCGTCGCGGTAGCGACGACGGACGCCGAGACGAGCACGTGACACCACCGCCACCCTGTCTAACTTAGGGTTAAGCGAGTCGAGGCGGACGTCGTCGCGGTAGCGACGACGGACGCCGACACGAGCACGTGACACCACCGCCACCCTGTCTAACTTAGGGTTACGCTTGTTGAGGCGGACGTCGAGACGAGCACGTGACACCACTGCCACCCTGTCTAACTTAGGGTTACGCAAGTCGAGGGGGACGTCTTCGCGGTAGCGACGACGGACGCCGAGACGAGCACGTGGCACCGCTACCACCCTGTCTTAGGGTCACGCGAGTCGAGGTGGACGTCGTCGTGGTAGCGACGACGGACGCCGAGATGAGCACGTGACACCACCACCACCCTGTCTATCTTAGCGTTACGCGAGTCGAGCCGAACGTCGTCGCTGTAGCGACGACGGACGCCGAGGCGAGCACGTGACACCACCGCCACCCTGTATATCTTAGCGTTACGCGAGTCGAGGCGGACGTCGTCGCGGTAGCTACGACGGACGCCGAGACGAGCACGTGACACCACCGCCACCCTGTCTAACTTAGGGTTAAGCGAGTCGAGGCGGACGTCATCGCGGTAGCGACGACGGACGCCGAGACGAGCACGTGACAACACCGCCACCCTGTCTATCTTAGGGTTACGCGAGTCGAGGCGGACATCGTCGCGGTAGCGACGACGGACGCCGAGACGAGCACGTGACACCAATGCCTCCCTGTCTAACTTAGGGTTACGCGAGTCGACGCGGACGTCGTCGCGGTAGCGACGACGGACGCCGAGACGAGCACGTGACAACACTGCCACCCTGGCTAACTTAGGGTTACGCGAGTCGAGGCAGACGTCGTCGCGGTAGCGACGACGGACGCCGAGACGAGCACGTGACACCACTGCCACCCTGTCTAACTTAGGGTTACGCGAGTCGAGGCAGACGTCGTCGCGGTAGCGACGACGGACGCCGAGACGAGCACGTGACACCACCGCCACCCTGTCTAACTTAGGGTTATGCGAGTCGAGGCGGACGTCGTCGCGGTAGCGACGACGAACGCCGAGACGAGCACGTGACACCACCGCCACCCTGTCTAACTTAGGGTTACGCGTGTCGAGTCGGACGTCGTCGCGGTAGCGACGACGGACGCCGAGACGAGCACGTGACACCACCGCCACCCTGTCTAAATTAGGGTTACGCGAGTCGAGGCTGACATCGTCGCGGTAGCAATGACGGACGCCGAGACGAGCACGTGACTTCACCGCCTCCCTATTTAACTTAGGGTTAACGAGTCGAGGCGGACGTCGTCGCGGTAGCGACGACGGACGCCGAGACGAGCACGTGACACCACCGCCACCCTGTCTAACTTAGGGTTACGCGAGTCAAGGCGGACGTTGAGACGAGCACGTGACACCACTGCCACACTGTCTAACTTAGGGTTACGCGAGTCGAGGCGGACGTCTTTGCGGTAGCGACGACGGACGCCGAAACGAGCACGTGACACCACTGCCACACTGTCTATCTTAGGGTTACGCGAGTCAAGGCGGACGTCGTCGCGGTAGCGACGACGGACGCCGAAACGAGCACGTGACACCACTGCCACCCTGTCTAACTTAGGGTTACGCGAGTCGAGGCGGACGTCGTCGCGGTAGCGACGACGGACGCCGAGACGAGCACGTGACACCACCGCCAACCTGTCTAACTTAGGGTTATGCGAGTCGAGGCGGACGTCGTCGCGGTAGCGACGACGGACGCCGAGACGAGCACGTGACACCACCGCCACCCTGACTAACTTAGGGTTATGCGAGTCGAGGCGGACGTCGTCGTGGTAGCGACGACGGATGCCGAGACGAGCACGTGACACCACCGCCACCCTGTTTATCCTAGGGTTACGCGAGTCGAGGCGGACGTCGTCGCGGTAGCGACGACAGACGCCTAGACGAGCACGTGACACCACTGCCACCCTGGCTATCTTAGGGTTACGCGAGTCGAGGCGGAAGTCATCGCGGTAGCGACGACGGACGCCGAGACGAGCACGTGACACCACCGCCACCCTGTCTATCTTAGGGTTACGCGAGTCGAGGCGGACATCGTCGCGGTAGTGACGACGGACGCCGAGACGAGCACGTGACACCCCTGCCACCCTGTCTAACTTTGGGTTACGCGAGTCGAGGCGGACGTCGTCGCGGTAGCGACGACGGACGCCGAGACGAGCACGTGACAACACTGCCACCCTGGCTAATTTAGGGTTACGCGAGTCGAGGCGGACGTCGTCGCGGTAGCGACGACGGACGCCGAGACGAGCACGTGACACCACTGCCACCCTGTCTAACTTAGGGTTACGCGAGTCAAGGCGGACATCGTCGCGGTAGCGATGACAGACGCCGAGACGAGCACGTGACACCACCGCCACCCTGTCTAACTTAGGGTTAAGCGAGTCGAGGCGGACGTCGTCGCGGTAGCGACAACGGACGCCGACACGAGCACGTGACACCACCGCCACCCTGTCTAACTTAGGGTTACGCGAGTTGAGGCGGACGTCGAGACGAGCACGTGACACCACTGCCACCCTGTCTAACTTAGGGTTACGCGAGTCGAGGAAGATGTCTTCGCGGTAGCGACGACGGACGCCGAGACGAGCACGTGGCACCGCTGCCACCCTGTCTTAGGGTCATGCGAGTCGAGGTGGACGTCGTCGTGGTAGCGACGACGGACGCCGAGATGAGCACGTGACACCACCACCACCCTGTCTATCTTAGGGTTACGCGAGTCGAGGCGGACGTCATCGCGGTAGCGACGACGGACGCCGAGACGAGCACGTGAGAACACCGCCACCCTGTCTATCTTAGGGTTACGCGAGTCGAGGCGGACATCGTCGCGGTAGTGATGACGGACGCCGAGACAAGCACGTGACACCACTGCCACCCTGTCTAACTTTGGGTTACGCGAGTCGAGGCGGACGTTGTCGCGGTAGCGACGACGGATGCCGAGACGAGCACGTGACAACACTGCCACCCTGGCTAACTTAGGGTTACGCGAGTCGAGGCGCACGTCGTCGCGGTAGCGACGACGGACGCCGAGACGAGCACGTGACACCACCGCCACCCTGTCTAACTTAGGGTTAAGCGAGTCGAGGCGGACGTCGTCGCGGTAGCGACGACGGACGCCGACACGAGCACGTGACACCACCGCCACCCTGTCTAACTTAGGGTTACGCTTGTTGAGGCGGACGTCGAGACGAGCACGTGACACCACTGCCACCCTGTCTAACTTAGGGTTACGCAAGTCGAGGGGGACGTCTTCGCGGTAGCGACGACGGACGCCGAGACGAGCACGTGGCACCGCTGCCACCCTGTCTTAGGGTCACGCGAGTCGAGGTGGACGTCGTCGTGGTAGCGACGACGGACGCCGAGATGAGCACGTGACACCACCACCACCCTGTCTATCTTAGCGTTACGCGAGTCGAGCCGAACGTCGTCGCTGTAGCGACGACGGACGCCGAGGCGAGCACGTGACACCACCGCCACCCTGTATATCTTAGCGTTACGCGAGTCGAGGCGGACGTCGTCGCGGTAGCTACGACGGACGCCGAGACGAGCACGTGACACCACCGCCACCCTGTCTAACTTAGGGTTAAGCGAGTCGAGGCGGACGTCATCGCGGTAGCGACGACGGACGCCGAGACGAGCACGTGACAACACCGCCACCCTGTCTATCTTAGGGTTACGCGAGTCGAGGCGGACATCGTCGCGGTAGCGACGACGGACGCCGAGACGAGCACGTGACACCAATGCCTCCCTGTCTAACTTAGGGTTACGCGAGTCGACGCGGACGTCGTCGCGGTAGCGACGACGGACGCCGAGACGAGCACGTGACAACACTGCCACCCTGGCTAACTTAGGGTTACGCGAGTCGAGGCAGACGTCGTCGCGGTAGCGACGACGGACGCCGAGACGAGCACGTGACACCACTGCCACCCTGTCTAACTTAGGGTTACGCGAGTCGAGGCAGACGTCGTCGCGGTAGCGACGACGGACGCCGAGACGAGCACGTGACACCACCGCCACCCTGTCTAACTTAGGGTTATGCGAGTCGAGGCGGACGTCGTCGCGGTAGCGACGACGGACGCCGAGACGAGCACGTGACACCACCGCCACCCTGTCTAACTTAGGGTTACGCGTGTCGAGTCGGACGTCGTCGCGGTAGCGACGACGGACGCCGAGACGAGCACGTGACACCACCGCCACCCTGTCTAAATTAGGGTTACGCGAGTCGAGGCTGACATCGTCGCGGTAGCAATGACGGACGCCGAGACGAGCACGTGACTTCACCGCCTCCCTATTTAACTTAGGGTTAACGAGTCGAGGCGGACGTCGTCGCGGTAGCGACGACGGACGCCGAGACGAGCACGTGACACCACCGCCACCCTGTCTAACTTAGGGTTACGCGAGTCAAGGCGGACGTTGAGACGAGCACGTGACACCACTGCCACACTGTCTAACTTAGGGTTACGCGAGTCGAGGCGGACGTCTTTGCGGTAGCGACGACGGACGCCGAGATGAGCACGTGACACCACCGCCACCCTATCTATCTTAGCGTTATGCGAGTCGAGGCGAACGTCGTCGCGGTAGCGACGACGGACGCCGAGACGAGCACGTGACACCACCGCCACCCTGTCTATCTTAGCGTTACGCGAGTCGAGGCGGACGTCGTCGCGGTAGCGACGACGGACGCCGAGACGAGCACGTGACACCACCGCTACCCTGTCTAACTTAGGGTTAAGCGATTCGAGGCGGACGTCGTCGCGGTAGCGACGACGGACGCCGAGACGAGCACGTGACACCACTGCCACCCTGTCTATCTTAGGGTTACGCGAGTGGAGGCGGACGTCATCGCGGTAGCGACGGCGAACGCCGAGACGAGCACGTGACACCACCGCCACCCTGTTTATCCTAGGGTTACGCGAGTCGAGGCGGACGTCGTCGCGGTAGCGACGACAGACGCCTAGACGAGCACGTGACACCACTGCCACCCTGGCTATCTTAGTGTTACGCGAGTCGAGGCGGATGTCGTCGCGGTAGCGACGACGGACACCGAGACGAGCACGTGACACCACCGCCACCCTGTCTATCTTAGGGTTACGCGAGTCGAGGCGGACGTCGTCGCGGTAGCGACGACGGACGCCGAGACGAGCACGCGACACCACCGCCACCCTGTCTAACTTAGGGTTACGCGTGTCGAGGCGGACGTCGTCGCGGTAGCGACGACGGACGCCGAGACGAGCACGTGACACCACCGCCACCCTGTCTAAATTAGGGTTACGCGAGTCGAGGCTGACGTCGTCGCGGTAGCGATGACGGACGCCGAGACGAGCACGTGACTTCACCGCCACCCTATTTAACTTAGGGTTAGCGAGTCGAGGCGGACGTCGTCGCGGTAGCGACGACGGACGCCGAGACGAGCACGTGACACCACTGCCACCCTGTCTATCTTAGGGTTACGCGAGTCGAGGCGGACGTCGTCGCGGTAGCGACGACGGACGCCGAGACGAGCACGTGACAACACTGCCACCCTGGCTAACTTAGGGTTACGCGAGCCGAGGCAGACGTCGTCGCGGTAGCGACGACGGATGCCGAGACGAGCACGTGACACCACTGCCACCCTGTCTAACTTAGGGTTACGCGAGTCGAGGCGGACATCGTCGCGGTAGCAATGACGGACGCCGAGACGAGCACGTGAATCCACCGCCACCCTGTTTATCCTAGGGTTACGCGAGTCGAGGCGGACGTCGTCGCGGTAGCGACGACGAACGCCTAGACGAGTACGTGACACCACTGTCATCCTGGTTATCTTAGGGTTACGCGAGTCGAGGCGGACGTCGTCGCGGTAGCGACGACGGACGCCGAGACGAGCACGTGACACCACCGCCACCCTGTCTAAATTAGGGTTACGCGAGTCGAGGCTGACATCGTCGCGGTAGCAATGACGGACGCCGAGACGAGCACATGACTTCACCACCACCCTATTTAACTTAGGGTTAACGAGTCGAGGCGGACGTCGTCGTGGTAGCGACGACGGACGCCGAGACGAGCACGTGACACCACCGCCACCCTGTCTAACTTAGGGTTACGCGAGTCGAGGCGGACGTCGAGACGAGCACGTGACACCACTGCCACCCTGTCTAACTTAGGGTTACGCGAGTCGAGGCGGACGTCTTTGCGGTAGCGACGACGGACACCGAGATGAGCACGTGACACCACCGCCACCCTATCTATCTTAGCGTTACGCGAGTCGAGGCGAACGTCGTCGGGGTAGCGACGACGGACGCCGAGACGAGCACGTGACACCACCGCCACCCTGTCTATCTTAGCGTTACGCGAGTCGAGGCGGACGTCGTCGCGGTAGCGACGACGGACGCCGAGACGAGCACGTGACACCACCGCTACCGTGTCTAACATAGGGTTAAGCGAGTCGAGGCGGACGTCGTCGCGGTAGTGACGACGGACGCCGAGACGAGCACGTGACAACACCGCCACCCTGTCTATCTTAGGTTTACGTGAGTCAAGGCGGACGTCGTCGCGGTAGCGACGACGGACGCCAAGACGAGCACGTGACACCACGGCCACCCTGTCTATCTTAGGGTTACGCGAGTCGAGGCGGACGTCGTCGCGGTAGCGACGGCGGACGCCGAGACGAGCACGTGACACCACCGCCACCCTGTCTAACTTCGGTTTATGCGAGTCGAGGCGGACGTCGTCGCGGTAGCGACGACGGACGCCGAGATGAGCACGTGACACCACCGCCACCCTGTTTATCCTAGGGTTACGCGAGTCGAGGCGGACGTCGTCGCGGTAGCGACGACAGACACCTAGACGAGCACGTGACACCACGGTCACCCTGGCTATCTTAGTGTTACGCGAGTCGAGGCGGACGTCGTCGTGGTAGCGACGACGGACACCGAGACGAGCACGTGACACCACCGCCACCCTGTCTATCTTAGGGTTACGCGAGTCGAGGCGGATGTCGTCGCGGTAGCGACGACGGACGCCGAGACGAGCACGCGACACCACCGCCACCCTGTCTAACTTAGGGTTACGCGTGTCGAGGCGGACGTCGTCGCAGTAGCGACGACGGACGCCGAGACGAGCACGTGACACCACCGCCACCCTGTCTAAATTAGGGTTACGCGAGTCGAGGCTGACGTCGTCGCGGTAGCGATGACGGACGCCGAGACGAGCACGTGACTTCACCGCCACCCTATTTAACTTAGGGTTAGCGAGTCGAGGCGGACGTCGTCGCGGTAGCGACGGCGGACGCCGAGACGAGCACGTGACACCACCGCCACCCTGTCTAACTTAGGGTTATGCGAGTCGAGGCGGACGTCGTCGCGGTAGCGACGACGGACGCCGAGACGAGAACGTGACACCACCGCCACCCTGTTTATCCTAGGGTTACGCGAGTCGAGGCGGACGTCGTCGCGGTAGCGACGACAGACGCCTAGACGAGCACGTGACACCACTGCCACCCTGGCTATCTTAGTGTTACGCGAGTCGAGGCGGACATCGTCGCGGTAGCGACGACGGACACCGAGACGAGCACGTGACACCACCGCCACCCTGTCTATCTTAGGGTTACGCGAGTCGAGGCGGACATCGTCGCGGTAGCGACGACGGACGCCGAGACGAGCACGCGACACCACCGCCACCCTATCTAACTTAGGGTTACGCGTGTCGAGGCGGACGTCGTCGCGGTAGCGACGACGGACGCCGAGACGAGCACGTGACACCACCGCCACCCTGTCTAAATTAGGGTTACGCGAGTCGAGGCTGACGTCGTCGCGGTAGCGATGACGGACGCCGAGACGAGCACGTGACTTCACCGCCACCCTATTTAACTTAGGGTTAGCGAGTCGAGGCGGATGTCGTCGGATGTCGTCGCGGTAGCGACGACGGACGCCGAGACGAGCACGTGATAACACCGCCACCCTGTCTATCTTAGGGTTACGCGGGTCAAGGCGGACGTCGTCGCGGTAGCGACGACGGACGCCAAGACGAGCACGTGACACCACTGGCACCCTGTCTATCTTAGGGTTACGCGAGTCGAGGCGGACGTCGTCGCGGTAGCGACGACGGACGCCGAGACGAGCACGTGACAACACTGCCACCCTGGCTAACTTAGGGTTACGCGAGTCGAGGCAGACGTCGTCGCGGTAGTGACGACGGATGCCGAGACCAGCACGTGACACCACTGCCACCCTGTCTAACTTAGGATTACGCGAGTCGAGGCGGACGTCGTCGCGGTAGCGACGACGGACGCCGAGACGAGCACGTGACACCACCGCCACCCTGTTTATCCTAGGGTTACGCGAGTCGAGGCGGACGTCGTCGCGGTAGCGACGACGGACGCCTAGACGAGCACGTGACACCAATGCCACCCTGGCTATTTTAGGGTTACGCGAGTCGAGGCGGACGTCGTCGCGGTAGCGACGACGGACGCCGAGACGAGCACGTGACACCACCGCCACCCTGTCTAACTTAGGGTTACGCGTGTCGAGTCGGACGTCGTCGCGGTAGCGACGACGGACGCCGAGACGAGCACGTGACACCACCGCCACCCTGTCTAAATTAGGGTTACGCGAGTCGAGGCTGACATCGTCGCGGTAGCAATGACGGACGCCGAGACGAGCACGTGACACCACCGCCACCCTGTTTATCCTAGGGTTACGCGAGTCGAGGCGGACGTCGTCGCGGTAGCGACGAAGGACGCCGAGACGAGCACGCGACACCACCGCCACCCTGTCTAACTTAGGGTTACGCGTGTCGAGGCGGACGTCGTCGCGGTAGCGTCGACGGACGCCGAGACGAGCACGTGACACCACCGCCACCCTGTCTAAATTAGTGTTACGCGAGTCGAGGCTGACGTCGTCGCGGTAGCGATGACGGACGCCGAGACGAGCACGTGACTTCACCGCCACCCTATTTAACTTTGGGTTAAGCGAGTCGAGGCGGACGTCGTCGCGGTAGCGACGACGGACGCCGAGACGAGCACGTGACACCACCGCCTCCCTGTCTAACTTAGGGTGACGCGAGTCGAGGCGGACGTCGAAACGAGCACGTGACACCACTGCCACCCTGTCTAACTTAGGGTTACGCGAGTCGAGGCGGACGTCTTCGCGGTAGCGACGACGGACGCCGAGATGAGCACGTGACACCACGGCCACCCTATCTATCTTAGCGTTACGCGAGTCGAGGCAAACGTCGTCGCGGTAGCGACGACGGACGCCGAGACGAGCACGTGACACCACCGCCACCCTGTCTAACTTAGGGTTAAGCGAGTCGAGGCGGACGTCGTCGCGGTAGCGACGACGGACGCCGAGACGAGCACGTGACAACACCGCCACCCTGTCTATCTTAGGGTTACGCGGGTCAAGGCGGACGTCGTCGCGGTAGCGACGACGGACGCCGAGACGAGCACATGACACCACTGCCACCCTAGCTAACTTAGGGTTACGCGAGTCGAGGCGGACGTCGTCGTGGTAGCGACGACGGACTCCAAGACGAGCACGTGACACCACTGCCACCCTGGCTATTTTAGGGTTACGCGAGTCGAGGCGGACGTCATCGCGATAGCGACGACGGACGCCGAGACGAGCACGTGACACCACGGCCACACTGTCTAACTTAGGGTTACGCGAGTCGAGGTGGCCGTCGTCACGGTAGCGACAACGGACGCCGAGACGAGCACGTGACACCACCGCCACCCTCTCTAACTTAGTGTTAAGCGAGTCGAGGCGGACGTCGTCGCGGTAGCGACGACGGACGCCGAGACGAGCACGTGACACCACCGCCACCCTGTCTATCTTAGGGTTACGCGAGTCGAGGCGGACGTCGTCACGGTAGCGGCGATGGACGCCGAGACGAGCACGTGACACCACCGCCACCCTGTTTATCCTAGGGTTACGCGAGTCGAGGCGGACGTCGTCGCGGTAGCGACGACAGACGCCTAGACGAGCACGTGACACCACTGCCACCCTATCTATCTTAGCGTTACGCGAGTCGAGGCGAACGTCGTCGGGGTAGCGACGACGGACGCCGAGACGAGCACGTGACACCACCGCCACCCTGTCTATCTTAGGGTTACGCGAGTCGAGGCGGACGTCGTCGCGGTAGCGACGACGGACGCCGAGACGAGCACGTGACACCACCGCTACCCTGTCTAACATAGGGTTAAGCGAGTCGAGGCAGACGTCGTCGCGGTAGCGACGACGGACGCCGAGACGAGCACGTGACAACACCGCCACCCTGTCTATCTTAGGTTTACGCGAGTCAAGGCGGACGTCGTCGCGGTAGCGACGACGGACGCCAAGACGAGCACGTGACACCACTGCCACCCTGTCTATCTTAGGGTTACGCGAGTCGAGGCGGACGTCGTCGCGGTAGCGACGGCGGACGCCGAGACGAGCACGTGACACCACCGCCACCCTGTCTAACTTAGGTTTATGCGAGTCGAGGCGGACGTCGTCGCGGTAGCGACGACGGACGCCGAGATGAGCACGTGACACCACCGCCACCCTGTTTATCCTAGGGTTACGCGAGTCGAGGCGGACGTCGTCGCGGTAGCGACGACAGACGCCTAGACGAGCACGTGACACCACTGTCACCCTGGCTATCTTAGTGTTACGCGAGTCGAGGCGGACATCGTCGCGGTAGCGACGACGGACGCCGAGACGAGCACGTGACACCACCGCCACCCTGTCTAAATTAGGGTTACGCGAGTCGAGGCTGACGTCGTCGCGGTAGCGATGACGGACGCCGAGACGAGCACGTGACTTCACCGCCACCCTATTTAACTTAGGGTTAGCGAGTCGAGGCGGACGTCGTCGCGGTAGCGACGGCGGACGCCGAGACGAGCACGTGACACCACCGCCACCCTGTCTAACTTAGGGTTATGCGAGTCGAGGCGGACGTCGTCGCGGTAGCGACGACGGACGCCGAGACGAGCACGTGACACCACCGCCACCCTGTTTATCCTAGGGTTACGCGAGTCGAGGCGGACGTCGTCGCGGTAGCGACGACAGACGCCGAGACGAGCACGTGACACCACTGCCACCCTGGCTATCTTAGTGTTACGCGAGTCGAGGCGGACATCGTCGCGGTAGCGACGACGGACACCGAGACGAGCACGTGACACCACCGCCACCCTGTCTATCTTAGGGTTACGCGAGTCGAGGCGGACATCGTCGCGGTAGCGACGACGGACGCCGAGACGAGCACGCGACACCACCGCCACCCTATCTAACTTAGGGTTACGCGTGTCGAGGCGGACGTCGTCGCGGTAGCGACGACGGACGCCGAGACGAGCACGTGACACCACCGCCACCCTGTCTAAATTAGGGTTACGCGAGTCGAGGCTGACGTCGTCGCGGTAGCGATGACGGACGCCGAGACGAGCACGTGACTTCACCGCCACCCTATTTAACTTAGGGTTAGCGAGTCGAGGCGGATGTCGTCGGATGTCGTCGCGGTAGCGACGACGGACGCCGAGACGAGCACGTGATAACACCGCCACCCTGTCTATCTTAGGGTTACGCGGGTCAAGGCGGACGTCGTCGCGGTAGCGACGACGGACGCCAAGACGAGCACGTGACACCACTGGCACCCTGTCTATCTTAGGGTTACGCGAGTCGAGGCGGACGTCGTCGCGGTAGCGACGACGGACGCCGAGACGAGCACGTGACAACACTGCCACCCTGGCTAACTTAGGGTTACGCGAGTCGAGGCAGACGTCGTCGCGGTAGTGACGACGGATGCCGAGACCAGCACGTGACACCACTGCCACCCTGTCTAACTTAGGATTACGCGAGTCGAGGCGGACGTCGTCGCGGTAGCGACGACGGACGCCGAGACGAGCACGTGACACCACCGCCACCCTGTTTATCCTAGGGTTACGCGAGTCGAGGCGGACGTCGTCGCGGTAGCGACGACGGACGCCTAGACGAGCACGTGACACCAATGCCACCCTGGCTATTTTAGGGTTACGCGAGTCGAGGCGGACGTCGTCGCGGTAGCGACGACGGACGCCGAGACGAGCACGTGACACCACCGCCACCCTGTCTAACTTAGGGTTACGCGTGTCGAGGCGGACGTCGTCGCGGTAGCGACGACGGACGCCGAGACGAGCACGTGACACCACCGCCACCCTGTTTATCCTAGGGTTACGCGAGTCGAGGCGGACGTCGTCGCGGTAGCGACGAAGGACGCCGAGACGAGCACGCGACACCACCGCCACCCTGTCTAACTTAGGGTTACGCGTGTCGAGGCGGACGTCGTCGCGGTAGCGTCGACGGACGCCGAGACGAGCACGTGACACCACCGCCACCCTGTCTAAATTAGTGTTACGCGAGTCGAGGCTGACGTCGTCGCGGTAGCGATGACGGACGCCGAGACGAGCACGTGACTTCACCGCCACCCTATTTAACTTTGGGTTAAGCGAGTCGAGGCGGACGTCGTCGCGGTAGCGACGACGGACGCCGAGACGAGCACGTGACACCACCGCCTCCCTGTCTAACTTAGGGTGACGCGAGTCGAGGCGGACGTCGAAACGAGCACGTGACACCACTGCCACCCTGTCTAACTTAGGGTTACGCGAGTCGAGGCGGACGTCTTCGCGGTAGCGACGACGGACGCCGAGATGAGCACGTGACACCACGGCCACCCTATCTATCTTAGCGTTACGCGAGTCGAGGCAAACGTCGTCGCGGTAGCGACGACGGACGCCGAGACGAGCACGTGACACCACCGCCACCCTGTCTAACTTAGGGTTAAGCGAGTCGAGGCGGACGTCGTCGCGGTAGCGACGACGGACGCCGAGACGAGCACGTGACAACACCGCCACCCTGTCTATCTTAGGGTTACGCGGGTCAAGGCGGACGTCGTCGCGGTAGCGACGACGGACGCCGAGACGAGCACATGACACCACTGCCACCCTAGCTAACTTAGGGTTACGCGAGTCGAGGCGGACGTCGTCGTGGTAGCGACGACGGACTCCAAGACGAGCACGTGACACCACTGCCACCCTGGCTATTTTAGGGTTACGCGAGTCGAGGCGGACGTCATCGCGATAGCGACGACGGACGCCGAGACGAGCACGTGACACCACGGCCACACTGTCTAACTTAGGGTTACGCGAGTCGAGGTGGCCGTCGTCACGGTAGCGACAACGGACGCCGAGACGAGCACGTGACACCACCGCCACCCTCTCTAACTTAGTGTTAAGCGAGTCGAGGCGGACGTCGTCGCGGTAGCGACGACGGACGCCGAGACGAGCACGTGACACCACCGCCACCCTGTCTATCTTAGGGTTACGCGAGTCGAGGCGGACGTCGTCACGGTAGCGGCGATGGACGCCGAGACGAGCACGTGACACCACCGCCACCCTGTTTATCCTAGGGTTACGCGAGTCGAGGCGGACGTCGTCGCGGTAGCGACGACAGACGCCTAGACGAGCACGTGACACCACTGCCACCCTATCTATCTTAGCGTTACGCGAGTCGAGGCGAACGTCGTCGGGGTAGCGACGACGGACGCCGAGACGAGCACGTGACACCACCGCCACCCTGTCTATCTTAGGGTTACGCGAGTCGAGGCGGACGTCGTCGCGGTAGCGACGACGGACGCCGAGACGAGCACGTGACACCACCGCTACCCTGTCTAACATAGGGTTAAGCGAGTCGAGGCAGACGTCGTCGCGGTAGCGACGACGGACGCCGAGACGAGCACGTGACAACACCGCCACCCTGTCTATCTTAGGTTTACGCGAGTCAAGGCGGACGTCGTCGCGGTAGCGACGACGGACGCCAAGACGAGCACGTGACACCACTGCCACCCTGTCTATCTTAGGGTTACGCGAGTCGAGGCGGACGTCGTCGCGGTAGCGACGGCGGACGCCGAGACGAGCACGTGACACCACCGCCACCCTGTCTAACTTAGGTTTATGCGAGTCGAGGCGGACGTCGTCGCGGTAGCGACGACGGACGCCGAGATGAGCACGTGACACCACCGCCACCCTGTTTATCCTAGGGTTACGCGAGTCGAGGCGGACGTCGTCGCGGTAGCGACGACAGACGCCTAGACGAGCACGTGACACCACTGTCACCCTGGCTATCTTAGTGTTACGCGAGTCGAGGCGGACATCGTCGCGGTAGCGACGACGGACGCCGAGACGAGCACGTGACACCACCGCCACCCTGTCTAAATTAGGGTTACGCGAGTCGAGGCTGACGTCGTCGCGGTAGCGATGACGGACGCCGAGACGAGCACGTGACTTCACCGCCACCCTATTTAACTTAGGGTTAGCGAGTCGAGGCGGACGTCGTCGCGGTAGCGACGGCGGACGCCGAGACGAGCACGTGACACCACCGCCACCCTGTCTAACTTAGGGTTATGCGAGTCGAGGCGGACGTCGTCGCGGTAGCGACGACGGACGCCGAGACGAGCACGTGACACCACCGCCACCCTGTTTATCCTAGGGTTACGCGAGTCGAGGCGGACGTCGTCGCGGTAGCGACGACAGACGCCGAGACGAGCACGTGACACCACTGCCACCCTGGCTATCTTAGTGTTACGCGAGTCGAGGCGGACATCGTCGCGGTAGCGACGACGGACACCGAGACGAGCACGTGACACCACCGCCACCCTGTCTATCTTAGGGTTACGCGAGTCGAGGCGGACATCGTCGCGGTAGCGACGACGGACGCCGAGACGAGCACGCGACACCACCGCCACCCTATCTAACTTAGGGTTACGCGTGTCGAGGCGGACGTCGTCGCGGTAGCGACGACGGACGCCGAGACGAGCACGTGACACCACCGCCACCCTGTCTAAATTAGGGTTACGCGAGTCGAGGCTGACGTCGTCGCGGTAGCGATGACGGACGCCGAGACGAGCACGTGACTTCACCGCCACCCTATTTAACTTAGGGTTAGCGAGTCGAGGCGGATGTCGTCGGATGTCGTCGCGGTAGCGACGACGGACGCCGAGACGAGCACGTGATAACACCGCCACCCTGTCTATCTTAGGGTTACGCGGGTCAAGGCGGACGTCGTCGCGGTAGCGACGACGGACGCCAAGACGAGCACGTGACACCACTGGCACCCTGTCTATCTTAGGGTTACGCGAGTCGAGGCGGACGTCGTCGCGGTAGCGACGACGGACGCCGAGACGAGCACGTGACAACACTGCCACCCTGGCTAACTTAGGGTTACGCGAGTCGAGGCAGACGTCGTCGCGGTAGTGACGACGGATGCCGAGACCAGCACGTGACACCACTGCCACCCTGTCTAACTTAGGATTACGCGAGTCGAGGCGGACGTCGTCGCGGTAGCGACGACGGACGCCGAGACGAGCACGTGACACCACCGCCACCCTGTTTATCCTAGGGTTACGCGAGTCGAGGCGGACGTCGTCGCGGTAGCGACGACGGACGCCTAGACGAGCACGTGACACCAATGCCACCCTGGCTATTTTAGGGTTACGCGAGTCGAGGCGGACGTCGTCGCGGTAGCGACGACGGACGCCGAGACGAGCACGTGACACCACCGCCACCCTGTCTAACTTAGGGTTACGCGTGTCGAGTCGGACGTCGTCGCGGTAGCGACGACGGACGCCGAGACGAGCACGTGACACCACCGCCACCCTGTCTAAATTAGGGTTACGCGAGTCGAGGCTGACATCGTCGCGGTAGCAATGACGGACGCCGAGACGAGCACGTGACACCACCGCCACCCTGTTTATCCTAGGGTTACGCGAGTCGAGGCGGACGTCGTCGCGGTAGCGACGACGGACGCCGAGACGAGCACGCGACAC
The DNA here is from genome assembly GCA_039707655.1 of Elymus sibiricus. Taxonomy (NCBI): domain Eukaryota; kingdom Viridiplantae; phylum Streptophyta; class Magnoliopsida; order Poales; family Poaceae; genus Elymus; species Elymus sibiricus. The sequence continues at coordinate 189,478,891 of CM077676.1, read as the reverse complement.
CACCGCCACCCTGTCTAACTTAGGGTTACGCGTGTCGAGGCGGACGTCGTCGCGGTAGCGTCGACGGACGCCGAGACGAGCACGTGACACCACCGCCACCCTGTCTAAATTAGTGTTACGCGAGTCGAGGCTGACGTCGTCGCGGTAGCGATGACGGACGCCGAGACGAGCACGTGACTTCACCGCCACCCTATTTAACTTTGGGTTAAGCGAGTCGAGGCGGACGTCGTCGCGGTAGCGACGACGGACGCCGAGACGAGCACGTGACACCACCGCCTCCCTGTCTAACTTAGGGTGACGCGAGTCGAGGCGGACGTCGAAACGAGCACGTGACACCACTGCCACCCTGTCTAACTTAGGGTTACGCGAGTCGAGGCGGACGTCTTCGCGGTAGCGACGACGGACGCCGAGATGAGCACGTGACACCACGGCCACCCTATCTATCTTAGCGTTACGCGAGTCGAGGCAAACGTCGTCGCGGTAGCGACGACGGACGCCGAGACGAGCACGTGACACCACCGCCACCCTGTCTAACTTAGGGTTAAGCGAGTCGAGGCGGACGTCGTCGCGGTAGCGACGACGGACGCCGAGACGAGCACGTGACAACACCGCCACCCTGTCTATCTTAGGGTTACGCGGGTCAAGGCGGACGTCGTCGCGGTAGCGACGACGGACGCCGAGACGAGCACATGACACCACTGCCACCCTAGCTAACTTAGGGTTACGCGAGTCGAGGCGGACGTCGTCGTGGTAGCGACGACGGACTCCAAGACGAGCACGTGACACCACTGCCACCCTGGCTATTTTAGGGTTACGCGAGTCGAGGCGGACGTCATCGCGATAGCGACGACGGACGCCGAGACGAGCACGTGACACCACGGCCACACTGTCTAACTTAGGGTTACGCGAGTCGAGGTGGCCGTCGTCACGGTAGCGACAACGGACGCCGAGACGAGCACGTGACACCACCGCCACCCTCTCTAACTTAGTGTTAAGCGAGTCGAGGCGGACGTCGTCGCGGTAGCGACGACGGACGCCGAGACGAGCACGTGACACCACCGCCACCCTGTCTATCTTAGGGTTACGCGAGTCGAGGCGGACGTCGTCACGGTAGCGGCGATGGACGCCGAGACGAGCACGTGACACCACCGCCACCCTGTTTATCCTAGGGTTACGCGAGTCGAGGCGGACGTCGTCGCGGTAGCGACGACAGACGCCTAGACGAGCACGTGACACCACTGCCACCCTATCTATCTTAGCGTTACGCGAGTCGAGGCGAACGTCGTCGGGGTAGCGACGACGGACGCCGAGACGAGCACGTGACACCACCGCCACCCTGTCTATCTTAGGGTTACGCGAGTCGAGGCGGACGTCGTCGCGGTAGCGACGACGGACGCCGAGACGAGCACGTGACACCACCGCTACCCTGTCTAACATAGGGTTAAGCGAGTCGAGGCAGACGTCGTCGCGGTAGCGACGACGGACGCCGAGACGAGCACGTGACAACACCGCCACCCTGTCTATCTTAGGTTTACGCGAGTCAAGGCGGACGTCGTCGCGGTAGCGACGACGGACGCCAAGACGAGCACGTGACACCACTGCCACCCTGTCTATCTTAGGGTTACGCGAGTCGAGGCGGACGTCGTCGCGGTAGCGACGGCGGACGCCGAGACGAGCACGTGACACCACCGCCACCCTGTCTAACTTAGGTTTATGCGAGTCGAGGCGGACGTCGTCGCGGTAGCGACGACGGACGCCGAGATGAGCACGTGACACCACCGCCACCCTGTTTATCCTAGGGTTACGCGAGTCGAGGCGGACGTCGTCGCGGTAGCGACGACAGACGCCTAGACGAGCACGTGACACCACTGTCACCCTGGCTATCTTAGTGTTACGCGAGTCGAGGCGGACATCGTCGCGGTAGCGACGACGGACACCGAGACGAGCACGTGACACCACCGCCACCCTGTCTATCTTAGGGTTACGCGAGTCGAGGCGGATGTCGTCGCGGTAGCGACGACGGACGCCGAGACGAGCACGCGACACCACCGCCACCCTGTCTAACTTAGGGTTACGCGTGTCGAGGCGGACGTCGTCGCGGTAGCGACGACGGACGCAGAGACGAGCACGTGACACCACCGCCACCCTGTCTAAATTAGGGTTACGCGAGTCGAGGCTGACGTCGTCGCGGTAGCGATGACGGACGCCGAGACGAGCACGTGACTTCACCGCCACCCTATTTAACTTAGGGTTAGCGAGTCGAGGCGGACGTCGTCGCGGTAGCGACGGCGGACGCCGAGACGAGCACGTGACACCACCGCCACCCTGTCTAACTTAGGGTTATGCGAGTCGAGGCGGACGTCGTCGCGGTAGCGACGACGGACTCCGAGACGAGCACGTGACACCACCGCCACCCTGTTTATCCTAGGGTTACGCGAGTCGAGGCGGACGTCGTCGCGGTAGCGACGACAGACGCCTAGACGAGCACGTGACACCACGGCCACCCTGGCTATCTTAGTGTTACGCGAGTCGAGGCGGACGTCGTCGCGGTAGCGACGACGGACACCGAGACGAGCACGTGACACCACCGCCACCCTGTCTATCTTAGGGTTACGCGAGTCGAGGCGGACGTCATCGCGGTAGCGACGACGGACGCCGAGACGAGCACGCGACACCACCGCCACCCTATCTAACTTAGGGTTACGCGTGTCGAGGCGGACGTCGTCGCGGTAGCGACGACGGACGCCGAGACGAGCACGTGACACCACCGCCACCCTGTCTAAATTAGGGTTACGCGAGTCGAGGCTGACGTCGTCGCGGTAGCGATGACGGACGCCGAGACGAGCACGTGACTTCACCGCCACCCTATTTAACTTAGGGTTAGCGAGTCGAGGCGGATGTCGTCGGATGTCGTCGCGGTAGCGACGACGGACGCCGAGACGAGCACGTGACACCACCGCCACCCTGTTTATCCTAGGGTTACGCGAGTCGAGGCGGACGTCGTCGCGGTAGCGACGACGGACGCCTAGACGAGCACGTGACACCAATGCCACCCTGGCTATTTTAGGGTTACGCGAGTCGAGGCGGACGTCGTCGCGGTAGCGACGACGGACGCCCAGACGAGCACGTGACACCACCGCCACCCTGTCTAACTTAGGATTACGCGTGTCGAGTCGGACGTCGTCGCGGTAGCGACGACGGACGCCGAGACGAGCACGTGACACCACCGCCACCCTGTCTAAATTAGTGTTACGCGAGTCGAGGCTGACATCGTCGCGGTAGCAATGACGGACGCCGAGACGAGCACGTGACACCACCGTCACCCTGTTTATCCTAGGGTTACGCGAGTCGAGGCGGACGTCGTCGCGGTAGCGACGACGGACGCCGAGACGAGCACGCGACACCACCGCCACCCTGTCTAACTTAGGGTTACGCGTGTCGAGGCGGACGTCGTCGCGGTAGCGTCGACGGACGCCGAGACGAGCACGTGACACCACCGCCACCCTGTCTAAATTAGTGTTACGCGAGTCGAGGCTGACGTCGTCGCGGTAGCGATGACGGACGCCGAGACGAGCACGTGACTTCACCGCCACCCTATTTAACTTAGGGTTAAGCGAGTCGAGGCGGACGTTGTCGCGGTAGCGACGACGGACGCCGAGACGAGCACGTGACACCACCGCCACCCTGTCTAACTTAGGGTGACGCGAGTCGAGGCGGACGTCGAAACGAGCACGTGACACCACTGCCACCCTGTCTAACTTAGGGTTACGCGAGTCGAGGCGGACGTCTTCGCGGTAGCGACGACGGACGCCGAGATGAGCACGTGACACCACGGCCACCCTATCTATCTTAGCGTTACGCGAGTCGAGGCAAACGTCGTCGCGGTAGCGACGACGGACGCCGAGACGAGCACGTGACACCACCGCCACCCTGTCTAACTTAGGGTTAAGCGAGTCGAGGCGGACGTCGTCGCGGTAGCGACGACGGACGCCGAGACGAGCACGTGACAACACCGCCACCCTGTCTATCTTAGGGTTACGCGGGTCAAGGCGGACGTCGTCGCGGTAGCGACGACGGACGCCGAGACGAGCACGTGACACCACTGCCACCCTGTCTATCTTAGGGTTACGCGAGTCGAGGCGGACGTCGTCGCGGTAGCGACGACGGACGCCGAGACGAGCACGTGACACCACTGCCACCCTAGCTAACTTAGGGTTACGCGAGTCGAGGCGGACGTCGTCGTGGTAGCGACGACGGACTCCAAGACGAGCACGTGACACCACTGCCACCCTGGCTATTTTAGGGTTACGCGAGTCGAGGCGGACGTCATCGCGATAGCGACGACGGACGCCGAGACGAGCACGTGACACCACGGCCACACTGTCTAACTTAGGGTTACGCGAGTCGAGGCGGCCGTCGTCACGGTAGCGACAACGGACGCCGAGACGAGCACGTGACACCACCGCCACCCTCTCTAACTTAGTGTTAAGCGAGTCGAGGCGGACGTCGTCGCGGTAGCGACGACGGACGCCGAGACGAGCACGTGACACCACCTCCACCCTGTCTATCTTAGGGTTACGCGAGTCGAGGCGGACGTCGTCACGGTAGCGGCGATGGACGCCGAGACGAGCACGTGACACCACCGCCACCCTGTTTATCCTAGGGTTACGCGAGTCGAGGCGGACGTCGTCGCGGTAGCGACGACAGACGCCTAGACGAGCACGTGACACCACTGCCACCCTAGCTATCTTAGTGTTACGCGAGTCGAGGCGGATGTCGTCGCGGTAGCGACGACGGACACCGAGACGAGCACGTGACACCACCGCCACCCTGTCTATCTTAGGGTTACGCGAGTCGAGGCGGACGTCGTCGCGGTAGCGACGACGGACGCCGAGACGAGCACGTGACACCACCGCCACCCTGTCTAAATTAGGGTTACGCGAGTCGAGGCTAACGTCGTCGCGGTAGCGATGACGGACGCCGAGACGAGCACGTGACTTCACCGCCACCCTATTTAACTTAGGGTTAGCGAGTCGAGGCGGACGTCGTCGCGGTAGCGACGACGGTCGCCGAGACGAGCACGTGACACCACCGCCACCCTGTCTAACTTAGGGTTACGCGAGTCGAGGCAGACGTCGAAACGAGGACGTGACACCACTGCCACCCTGTCTAACTTAGGGTTACGCGAGTCGAGGCGGACGTTTTTGCGGTAGCGACGACGGACGCCGAGACGAGCACGTGACACCACTGCCACCCTGTCTATCTTAGGGTTACGCGAGTCGAGGCGGACGTCGTCGCGGTAGCGACGACGGACGCCGAGACGAGCACGTGACAACACTGCCACCCTGGCTAACTTAGGGTTACGCGAGTCGAGGCAGACGTCGTCGCGGTAGCGACGACGGATGCCGAGACGAGCACGTGACACCACTGTCACCCTGTCTAACTTAGGGTTACGCGAGTCGATGCGGACATCGTCGCGGTAGCAATGACGGACGCCGAGACGAGCACGTGACACCACCGCCACCCTGTTTATCCTAGGGTTACACGAGTCGAGGCGGACGTCGTCGCGGTAGCGACGACGAACGCCTAGACGAGCACGTGACACCACTGCCACCCTGGCTATCTTAGGGTTACGCGAGTCGAGGCGGACGTCGTCGCGGTAGCGACGACGGACGCCGAGACGAGCACGTGACACCACCGCCACCCTGTCTAACTTAGGGTTACGCGTGTCGAGTCGGACATCGTCGCGGTAGCGACGACGCACGCCGAGACGAGCACGTGACACCACCGCCACCCTGTCTAAATTAGGGTTACGCGAGTCGAGGCTGACATCGTCGCGGTAGCAATGACGGACGCCGAGACGAGCACGTGACTTCACCGCCACCCTATTTAACTTAGGGTTAACGAGTCGAGGCGGACGTCGTCGCGGTAGCAATGACGGACGCCGAGACGAGCACGTGACACCACCGCTACCCTGTCTAACTTAGGGTTAAGCGAGTCGAGGCGGACGTCGTCGCGGTAGCGACGACGGACGCCGAGACGAGCACGTGACAACACCGCCACCCTGTCTATCTTAGGTTTACGCGAGTCAAGGCGGACGTCGTCGCGGTAGCGACGACGGACGCCAAGACGAGCACGTGGCACCACTGCCACCCTATCTATCTTAGGGTTACGCGAGTCGAGGCGGACGTCGTCGCGCTAGCGACGACGGACGCCGAGACGAGCACGTGACAACACCGCCACCCTGTCTATCTTAGGTTTACGCGAGTCAAGGCGGACGTCGTCGCGGTAGCGACGACGGACGCCAAGACGAGCACGTCACACCACTGCCACTCTGTCTAACTTAGGGTTAAGTGAGTCGAGGCGGACGTCGTCGCGGTAGCGACGACAGACGCCTAGACGAGCACGTGACACCACTGCCACCCTGGCTATCTTAGTGTTCCGCGAGTCGAGGCGGATGTCGTCGCGGTAGCGATGACGGACACCGAGACGAGCACGTGACACCACCGCCACCCTGTCTATCTTAGGGTTACGCGAGTCGAGGCGGACGTCGTCGCGGTAGCGACGACGGACGCCGAGACGAGCACGCGACACCACCGCCACCCTGTCTAACTTAGGGTTACGCGTGTCGAGGCGGACGTCGTCGCGGTAGCGACGACGGACGCCGAGACGAGCACGTGACACCACCGCCACCCTGTCTAAATTAGGGTTACGCGAGTCGAGGCTGACGTCGTCGCGGTAGCGATGACGGACGCCGAGACGAGCACGTGACTTCACCGCCACCCTATTTAACTTAGGGTTAGCGAGTCGAGGCGGATGTCGTCGGATGTCGTCGCGGTAGCGACGACGGACGCCGAGACGAGCACGTGATAACACCGCCACCCTGTCTATCTTAGGGTTACGCGGGTCAAGGCGGACGTCGTCGCGGTTGCGACGACGGACGCCAAGACGAGCACGTGACACCACTGGCACCCTGTCTATCTTAGGGTTACGCGAGTCGAGGCGGACGTCGTCGCGGTAGCGACGACGGACGCCGAGACGAGCACGTGACAACACTGCCACCCTGGCTAACTTAGGGTTACGCGAGTCGAGGCAGACGTCGTCGCGGTAGTGACGACGGATGCCGAGACCAGCACGTGACACCACTGCCACCCTGTCTAACTTAGGGTTACGCGAGTCGAGGCGGACGTCGTCGCGGTAGCGACGACGGACGCCGAGACGAGCACGTGACACCACCGCCACCCTGTTTATCCTAGGGTTACGCGAGTCGAGGCGGATGTCGTCGCGGTAGCGACGACGGACGCCTAGACGAGCACGTGACACCAATGCCACCCTGGCTATTTTAGGGTTACGCGAGTTGAGGCGGACGTCGTCGCGGTAGCGACGACGGACGCCGAGACGAGCACGTGACACCACCGCCACCCTGTCTAACTTAGGATTACGCGTGTCGAGTCGGACGTCGTCGCGGTAGCGACGACGGACGCCGAGACGAGCACGTGACACCACCGCCACCCTGTCTAAATTAGGGTTACGCGAGTCGAGGCTGACATCGTCGCGGTAGCAATGACGGACGCCGAGACGAGCACGTGACACCACCGTCACCCTGTTTATCCTAGGGTTACGCGAGTCGAGGCGGACGTCGTCGCGGTAGCGACGACGGACGCCGAGACGAGCACGCGACACCACCGCCACCCTGTCTAACTTAGGGTTACGCGTGTCGAGGCGGACGTCGTCGCGGTAGCGTCGACGGACGCCGAGACGAGCACGTGACACCACCGCCACCCTGTCTAAATTAGTGTTACGCGAGTCGAGGCTGACGTCGTCGCGGTAGCGATGACGGACGCCGAGACGAGCACGTGACTTCACCGCCACCCTATTTAACTTAGGGTTAAGCGAGTCGAGGCGGACGTCGTCGCGGTAGCGACGACGGACGCCGAGACGAGCACGTGACACCACCGCCACCCTGTCTAACTTAGGGTGACGCGAGTCGAGGCGGACGTCGAAACGAGCACGTGACACCACTGCCACCCTGTCTAACTTAGGGTTACGCGAGTCGAGGCGGACGTCTTCGCGGTAGCGACGACGGACGCCGAGATGAGCACGTGACACCATGGCCACCCTATCTATCTTAGCGTTACGCGAGTCGAGGCAAACGTCGTCGCGGTAGCGACGACGGACGCCGAGACGAGCACGTGACACCACCGCCACCCTGTCTAACTTAGGGTTAATCGAGTCGAGGCGGACGTCGTCGTGGTAGCGACGACGGACGCCGAGACGAGCACGTGACAACACCGCCACCCTGTCTATCTTAGGTTTACGCGAGTCAAGGCGGACGTCGTCGCGGTAGCGACGACGGACGCCAAGACGAGCACGTGACACCACTGCCACGCTATCTATCTTAGGGTTACGCGAGTCGAGGCGGATGTCGTCGCGCTAGCGACGACGGACGCCGAGACGAGCACGTGACAACACCGCCACCCTGTCTATCTTAGGTTTACGCGAGTCAAGGCGGACGTCGTCGCGGTAGCGACGACGGACGCCAGGACGAGCACGTCACACCACTGCCACTCTGTCTAACTTAGGGTTAAGTGAGTCGAGGCGGACGCCGAGACGAGCACGTGACACCACCGCCACCCTGTCTAACTTAGGGTGACGCGAGTCGAGGCGGACGTCGAAACGAGCACGTGACACCACTGCCACCCTGTCTAACTTAGGGTTACGCGAGTCGAGGCGGACGTCTTCGCGGTAGCGACGACGGACGCCGAGATGAGCACGTGACACCATGGCCACCCTATCTATCTTAGCGTTACGCGAGTCGAGGCAAACGTCGTCGCGGTAGCGACGACGGACGCCGAGACGAGCACGTGACACCACCGCCACCCTGTCTAACTTAGGGTTAATCGAGTCGAGGCGGACGTCGTCGCGGTAGCGATGACGGACGCCGAGACGAGCACGTGACAACACCGCCACCCTGTCTATCTTAGGTTTACGCGAGTCAAGGCGGACGTCGTCGCGGTAGCGACGACGGACGCCAAGACGAGCACGTGACACCACTGCCACCCTATCTATCTTAGGGTTACGCGAGTCGAGGCGGACGTCGTCGCGCTAGCGACGACGGACGCCGAGACGAGCACGTGACAACACCGCCACCCTGTCTATCTTAGGTTTACGCGAGTCAAGGCGGACGTCGTCGCGGTAGCGACGACGGACGCCAAGACGAGCACGTGACACCACTGCCACCCTATCTATCTTAGGGTTACGCGAGTCGATGCGGACGTCGTCGCGCTAGCGACGACGGACGCCGAGACGAGCACGTGACAACACCGCCACCCTGTCTATCTTAGGTTTACGCGAGTCAAGGCGGACGTCGTCGCGGTAGCGACGTCGGACGCCAAGACGAGCACGTCACACCACTGCCACTCTGTCTAACTTAGGGTTAAGTGAGTCGAGGCGGACGTCGTCGCGGTAGCGACGACAGACGCCTAGACGAGCACGTGACACCACTGCCACCCTGGCTATCTTAGTGTTACGCGAGTCGAGGCGGATGTCGTCGCGGTAGCGACGACGGACGCCGAGACGAGCACGCGACACCACCGCCACCCTGTCTAACTTAGGGTTACGCGTGTCGAGGCGGACGTCGTCGCGGTAGCGACGACGGACGCCGAGACGAGCACGTGACACCACCGCCACCCTGTCTAAATTAGGGTTACGCGAGTCGAGGCTGACGTCGTCGCGGTAGCGATGACGGACGCCGAGACGAGCACGTGACTTCACCGCCACCCTATTTAACTTAGGGTTAGCGAGTCGAGGCGGATGTCGTCGGATGTCGTCGCGGTAGCGACGACGGACGCCGAGACGAGCACGTGATAACACCGCCACCCTGTCTATCTTAGGGTTACGCGGGTCAAGGCGGACGTCGTCGCGGTTGCGACGACGGACGCCAAGACGAGCACGTGACACCACTGGCACCCTGTCTATCTTAGGGTTACGCGAGTCGAGGCGGACGTCGTCGCGGTAGCGACGACGGACGCCGAGACAAGCACGTGACAACACTGCCACCCTGGCTAACTTAGGGTTACGCGAGTCGAGGCAGACGTCGTCGCGGTAGTGACGACGGATGCCGAGACCAGCACGTGACACCACTGCCACCCTGTCTAACTTAGGGTTACGCGAGTCGAGGCGGACGTCGTCGCGGTAGCGACGACGGACGCCGAGACGAGCACGTGACACCACCGCCACCCTGTTTATCCTAGGGTTACGCGAGTCGAGGCGGACATCGTCGCGGTAGCGACGACGGACGCCTAGACGAGCACGTGACACCAATGCCACCCTGGCTATTTTAGGGTTACGCGAGTCGAGGCGGACGTCGTCGCGGTAGCGACGACGGACGCCGAGACGAGCACGTGACACCACCGCCACCCTGTCTAACTTAGGATTACGCGTGTCGAGTCGGACGTCGTCGCGGTAGCGACGACGGACGCCGAGACGAGCACGTGACACCACCGCCACCCTGTCTAAATTAGGGTTACGCGAGTCGAGGCTGACATCGTCGCGGTAGCAATGACGGACGCCGAGACGAGCACGCGACACCACCACCACCCTGTCTAACTTAGGGTTACGCGTGTCGAGGCGGACGTCGTCGCGGTAGCGTCGACGGACGCCGAGACGAGCACGTGACACCACCGCCACCCTGTCTAAATTAGTGTTACGCGAGTCGAGGCTGACGTCGTCGCGGTAGCGATGACGGACGCCGAGACGAGCACGTGACTTCACCGCCACCCTATTTAACTTAGGGTTAAGCGAGTCGAGGCGGACGTCGTCGCGGTAGCGACGACGGACGCCGAGACGAGCACGTGACACCACCGCCACCCTGTCTAACTTAGGGTGACGCGAGTCGAGGCGGACGTCGAAACGAGCACGTGACACCACTGCCACCCTGTCTAACTTAGGGTTACGCGAGTCGAGGCGGACGTCTTCGCGGTAGCGACGACGGACGCCGAGATGAGCACGTGACACCATGGCCACCCTATCTATCTTAGCGTTACGCGAGTCGAGGCAAACGTCGTCGCGGTAGCGACGACGGACGCCGAGACGAGCACGTGACACCACCGCCACCCTGTCTAACTTAGGGTTAATCGAGTCGAGGCGGACGTCGTCGCGGTAGCGACGACGGACGCCGAGACGAGCACGTGACAACACCGCCACCCTGTCTATCTTAGGGTTACGCGGGTCAAGGCGGACGTCGTCGCGGTAGCGACGACGGACGCCGAGACGAGCACGTGACACCACTGCCACCCTGTCTATCTTAGGGTTACGCGAGTCGAGGCGGACGTCGTCGCGGTAGCGACGACGGACGCCGAGACGAGCACGTGACACCACTGCCACCCTAGCTAACTTAGGGTTACGCGAGTCGAGGCGGACGTCGTCGTGGTAGCGACGACGGACTCCAAGATGAGCACGTGACACCACTGCCACCCTGGCTATTTTAGGGTTACGCGAGTCGAGGCGGACGTCATCGCGATAGCGACGACGGACGCCGAGACGAGCACGTGACACCACGGCCACACTGTCTAACTTAGGGTTACGCGAGTCGAGGCGGCCGTCGTCACGGTAGCGACAACGGACGCCGAGACGAGCACGTGACACCACCGCCACCCTCTCTAACTTAGTGTTAAGCGAGTCGAGGCGGACGTCGTCGCGGTAGCGACGATGGACGCCGAGACGAGCACGTGACACCACCGCCACCCTGTCTATCTTAGGGTTACGCGAGTCGAGGCGGACGTCGTCACGGTAGCGGCGATGGACACCGAGACGAGCACGTGACACCACCGCCACCCTGTTTATCCTAGGGTTACGCGAGTCGAGGCGGACGTCGTCGCGGTAGCGACGACAGACGCCTAGACGAGCACGTGACACCACTGCCACCCTGGCTATCTTAGTGTTACGCGAGTCGAGGCGGATGTCGTCGCGGTAGCGACGACGGACACCGAGACGAGCACGTGACACCACCGCCACCCTGTCTATCTTAGGGTTACGCGAGTCGAGGCGGACGTCGTCGCGGTAGCGGCGACGGACGCCGAGACGAGCACGCGACACCACCGCCACCCTGTCTAACTTAGGGTTACGCGTGTCGAGGCGGACGTCGTCGCGGTAGCGACGACGGACGCCGAGACGAGCACGTGACACCACCGCCACCCTGTCTAAATTAGGGTTATGCGAGTCGAGGCTGACGTCGTCGCGGTAGCGATGACGGTCGCCGAGACGAGCACGTGACACCACCGCCACCCTGTCTAACTTAGGGTTACGCGAGTCGAGGCAGACGTCGAAACGAGGACGTGACACCACTGCCACCCTGTCTAACTTAGGGTTACGCGAGTCGAGGCGGACGTTTTTGCGGTAGCGACGACGGACGCCGAGACGAGCACGTGACACCACTGCCACCCTGTCTATCTTAGGGTTACGCGAGTCGAGGCGGACGTCGTCGCGGTAGCGACGACGGACGCCGAGACGAGCACGTGACAACACTGCCACCCTGGCTAACTTAGGGTTACGCGAGTCGAGGCAGACGTCGTCGCGGTAGCGACGACGGATGCCGAGACGAGCACGTGACACCACTGCCACCCTGTCTAACTTAGGGTTACGCGAGTCGAGGCGGACATCGTCGCGGTAGCAATGACGGACGCCGAGACGAGCACGTGACACCACCGCCACCCTGTTTATCCTAGGGTTACACGAGTCGAGGCGGACGTCGTCGCGGTAGCGACGACGAACGCCTAGACGAGCACGTGACACCACTGCCACCCTGGCTATCTTAGGGTTACGCGAGTCGAGGCGGACGTCGTCGCGGTAGCGACGACGGACGCCGAGACGAGCACGTGACACCACCGCCACCCTGTCTAACTTAGGGTTACGCGTGTCGAGTCGGACGTCGTCGCGGTAGCGACGACGCACGCCGAGACTAGCACGTGACACCACCGCCACCCTGTTTAAATTAGGGTTACGCGAGTCGAGGCTGACATCGTCGCGGTAGCAATGACGGACGCCGAGACGAGCACGTGACTTCACCGCCACCCTATTTAACTTAGGGTTAACGAGTCGAGGCGGACGTCGTCGCGGTAGCAATGACGGACGCCGAGACGAGCACGTGACACCACCGCTACCCTGTCTAACTTAGGGTTAAGCGAGTCGAGGCGGACGTCGTCGCGGTAGCGACGACGGACGCCGAGACGAGCACGTGACAACACTGCCACCCTGTCTATCTTAGGTTTACGCGAGTCAAGGCGGACGTCGTCGCGGTAGCGACGACGGACGCCAAGACGAGCACGTGACACCACTGCCACCCTGTCTATCTTAGGGTTACGCGAGTCGAGGCGGACGTCGTCGCGCTAGCGACGACGGACGCCGAGACGAGCACGTGACAACACCGCCACCCTGTCTATCTTAGGTTTACGCGAGTCAAGGCGGACGTCGTCGCGGTAGCGACGACGGACGCCAAGACGAGCACGTCACACCACTGCCACTCTGTCTAACTTAGGGTTAAGTGAGTCGAGGCGGACGTCGTCGCGGTAGCGACGACAGACGCCTAGACGAGCACGTGACACCACTGCCACCCTGGCTATCTTAGTGTTACGCGAGTCGAGGCGGATGTCGTCGCGGTAGCGACGACGGACACCGAGACGAGCACGTGACACCACCGCCACCCTGTCTATCTTAGGGTTACGCGAGTCGAGGCGGACGTCGTCGCGGTAGCGACGACGGACGCCGAGACGAGCACGCGACACCACCGCCACCCTGTCTAACTTAGGGTTACGCGTGTCGAGGCGGACGTCGTCGCGGTAGCGACGACGGACGCCGAGACGAGCACGTGACACCACCGCCACCCTGTCTAAATTAGGGTTACGCGAGTTGAGGCTGACGTCGTCGCGGTAGCGATGACGGACGCCGAGACGAGCACGTGACTTCACCGCCACCCTATTTAACTTAGGGTTAGCGAGTCGAGGCGGACGTCGTCGCGGTAGCGACGACGGTCACCGAGACGAGCACGTGACACCACCGCCACCCTGTCTAACTTAGGGTTACGCGAGTCGAGGCAGACGTCGAAACGAGGACGTGACACCACTGTCACCCTGTCTAACTTAGGGTTACGCGAGTCGAGGCGGACGTTTTTGCGGTAGCGACGACGGACGCCGAGACGAGCACGTGACACCACTGCCACCCTGTCTATCTTAGGGTTACGCGAGTCGAGGCGGACGTCGTCGCGGTAGCGACGACGGACGCCGAGACGAGCACGTGACAACACTGCCACCCTGGCTAACTTAGGGTTACGCGAGTCGAGGCAGACGTCGTCGCGGTAGCGACGACGGACGCCGAGACGAGCACGTGACACCACTGCCACCCTGTCTAACTTAGGGTTACGTGAGTCGAGGCGGACGTCGTCGCGGTAGCGACGACGGACGCCGAGACGAGCACGTGACACCACCGCCACCCTGTCTAACTTAGGGTTATGCGAGTCGAGGCGGACGTCGTCGCGGTAGCGACGACGGACGCCGAGACGAGCACGTGACACCACCGCCACCCTGTCTAACTTAGGGTTACGCGTGTCGAGTCGGACGTCGTCGCGGTAGCGACGACGGACGCCGACACGAGCACGTGACACCACCGCCACCCTGTCTAACTTAGGGTTACGCGAGTTGAGGCGGACGTCGAGACGAGCACGTGACACCACTGCCACCCTGTCTAACTTAGGGTTACGCAAGTCGAGGGGGACGTCTTCGCGGTAGCGACGATGGACGCCGAGACGAGCACGTGGCACCGCTGCCACCCTGTCTTAGGGTCACGCGAGTCGAGGTGGACGTCGTCGTGGTAGTGACGACGGACGCCGAGATGAGCACGTGACACCACCACCACCCTGTCTATCTTAGCGTTACGCGAGTCGAGCCGAACGTCGTCGCTGTAGCTACGACGGACGCCGAGACGAGCACGTGACACCACCGCCACCCCGTCTAACTTAGGGTTAAGCGAGTCGAGGCGGACGTCATCGCGGTAGCGACGACGGACGCCGAGACGAGCACGTGACAACACCGCCACCCTGTCTATCTTAGGGTTACGCCAGTCAAGGCGGACGTCGTCGCGGTAGCGACGACGGACGCCGAGACGAGCACGTGACAACAATGCCTCCCTGTCTAACTTAGGGTTACGCGAGTCGAGGCGGACGTCGTCGCGGTAGCGACGACGGACGCCGAGACGAGCACGTGACAACACTGCCACCCTGCCTAACTTAGGGTTACGCGAGTCGAGGCAGACGTCGTCGCGGTAGCGACGACGGACGCCGAGACGAGCACGTGACACCACTGCCACCCTGTCTAACTTAGGGTTATGCGAGTCGAGGCGGACGTCGTCGCGGTAGCGACGACGGACGCCGAGACGAGCACGTGACACCACCGCCACCCTGTCTAACTTAGGGTTATGCGAGTCGAGGCGGACGTCGTCGCGGTAGTGACGACGGACGCCGAGACGAGCACGTGACACCACCGCCACCCTGTCTAACTTAAAGTTACGCGTGTCGAGTCGGACGTCGTCGCGGTAGCGACGACGGACGCCGACACGAGCACGTGACACCACCGCCACCCTGTCTAACTTAGGGTTACGCGAGTTGAGGCAGACGTCGAGACGAGCACGTGACACCGCTGCCACCCTGTCTAACTTAGGGTTACGCAAGTCGAGGGGGACGTCTTCGCGCTAGCGACGACGGACGCCGAGACGAGCACGTGGCACCGCTGCCACCCTGTCTTAGGGTCACGCGAGTCGAGGTGGACGTCGTCGTGGTAGCGACGACGGACGCCGAGATGAGCACGTGACACCACCACCAACCTGTCTATCTTAGCGTTACGCGAGTCGAGCAGAACGTCGTCGCTGTAGCGACGACGGACGCCGAGGTGAGCACGTGACACCACCGCCACCCTGTATATCTTAGCGTTACGCGAGTCGAGGCGGACGTCGTCGCGGTAGCTACGACGGACGCCGAGACGAGCACGTGACACCACCGCCACCCTGTCTAACTTAGGGTTAAGCGTGTCGAGGCGGACGTCATCGCGGTAGCGACGACGGACGCCGAGACGAGCACGTGACACCACCGCCACCCTGTCTAAATTAAGGTTACGCGAGTCGAGGCTGACATCGTCGCGGTAGCAATGACGTACGCCGAGACGAGCACGTGACACCACCGCCACCATGTCTAACTTAGGGTTATGCGAGTCGAGGCGGACGTCGTCGCGGTAGCGACGACGGACGCCGAGACGAGCACGTGACACCACCGCCACCCTGTCTAACTTAGGGTTACGCGAGTCGAGGCGGACGTCGAGACGAGCACGTGACACCACTGCCACCCTGTCTAACTTAGGGTTACGCGAGTCGAGGCGGACGTCTTTGCGGTAGCGACGACGGACGCCGAGATGAGCACGTGACACCACCGCCACCCTATCTATCTTAGCGTTACGCGAGTCGAGGCGAACGTCGTCACGGTAGCGACGACGGACGCCGAGACGAGCACGTGACACCACCGCCACCCGGTCTATCTTAGCGTTACGCGAGTCGAGGCGGACGTCGTCGCGGTAGCGACGACGGACGCCGAGACGAGCACGTGACACCACCGCCACCCCGTCTAACTTAGGGTTAAGCGAGTCGAGGCGGACGTCGTCGCGGTAGCGACGACGGACGCCGAGACGAGCACGTGACAACACCGCCACCCTGTCTATCTTAGGTTTACGCGAGTCAAGGCGGACATCGTCGCGGTAGCGACGACGGACGCCGAGACGAGCACGTGACAACAATGCCTCCCTGTCTAACTTAGGGTTACGCGAGTCGAGGCGGACGTCGTCGCGGTAGCGACGACGGACGCCGAGACGAGCACGTGACAACACTGCCACCCTGGCTAACTTAGGGTTACGCGAGTCGAGGCAGACGTCGTCGCGGTAGCGACGACGGACGCCGAGACGAGCACGTGACACCACTGCCACCCTGTCTAACTTAGGGTTATGCGAGTCGAGGCGGACGTCGTCGCGGTAGCGACGACGGACGCCGAGACGAGCGCGTGACACCATCGCCACCCTGTCTAACTTAGGGTTATGCGAGTCGAGGCGGACGTCATCGCGGTAGCGACGACGGACGCCGAGACGAGCACGTGACACCACCGCCACCCTGTCTAACTTAAAGTTACGCGTGTCGAGTCGGACGTCGTCGCGGTAGCGACGACGGACGCCGACACGAGCACGTGACACCACCGCCACCCTGTCTAACTTAGGGTTACGCGAGTTGAGGCGGACGTCGAGACGAGCACGTGACACCGCTGCCACCCTGTCTAACTTAGGGTTACGCAAGTCGAGGGGGACGTCTTCGCGGTAGCGACGACGGACGCCGAGACGAGCACGTGGCACCGCTGCCACCCTGTCTTAGGGTCACGCGAGTCGAGGTGGACGTCGTCGTGGTAGCGACGACGGACGCCGAGATGAGCACGTGACACCACCACCAACCTGTCTATCTTAGCGTTACGCGAGTCGAGCAGAACGTCATCGCTGTAGCGACGACGGACGCCGAGGTGAGCACGTGACACCACCGCCACCCTGTATATCTTAGCGTTACGCGAGTCGAGGCGGACGTCGTCGCGGTAGCTACGACGGACGCCGAGACGAGCACGTGACACCACCGCCACCCTGTCTAACTTAGGGTTAAGCGAGTCGAGGCGGACGTCATCGCGGTAGCGACGACGGACGCCGAGACGAGCACGTGACACCACCGCCACCCTGTCTAAATTAAGGTTACGCGAGTCGAGGCTGACATCGTCGCGGTAGCAATGACGTACGCCGAGACGAGCACGTGACACCACCGCCACCCTGTCTAACTTAGGGTTATGCGAGTCGAGGCGGACGTCGTCGCGGTAGCGACGACGGACGCCGAGACGAGCACGTGACACCACCGCCACCCTGTCTAACTTAGGTTTACGCGAGTCAAGGCGGACGTCGTCGCGGTAGCGACGACGGACGCCAAGACGAGCACGTGACACCACTGCCACCCTGTCTATCTTAGGGTTACGCGAGTCGAGGCGGACGTCGTCGCGGTAGCGACGGCGGACGCCGAGACGAGCACGTGACACCACCGCCACCCTGTCTAACTTAGGGTTATGCGAGTCGAGGCGGACGTCGTCGCGGTAGCGACGACGGACGCCGAGACGAGCACGTGACACCACCGCCACCCTGTTTATCCTAGGGTTACGCGAGTCGAGGCGGACGTCGTCGCGGTAGCGACGACAGACGCCTAGACGAGCACGTGACACCACTGCCACCCTGGCTATCTTAGTGTTACGCGAGTCGAGGCGGACGTCGTCGTGGTAGCGACGACGGACACCGAGACGAGCACGTGACACCACCACCAACCTGTCTATCTTAGCGTTACGCGAGTCGAGCAGAACGTCGTCGCTTTAGCGACGACGGACGCCGAGGTGAGCACGTGACACCACCGCCACCCTGTATATCTTAGCGTTACGCGAGTCGAGGCGGACGTCGTCGCGGTAGCTACGACGGACGCCGAGACGAGCATGTGACACCACCGCCACCCTGTCTAACTTAGGGTTAAGCGAGTCGAGGCGGACGTCATCGCGGTAGCGACGACGGACGCCGAGACGAGCACGTAACACCACCGCCACCCTGTCTAAATTAAGGTTACGCGAGTCGAGGCTGACATCGTCGCGGTAGCAATGACGTACGCCGAGACGAGCACGTGACAACACCGCCACCCTGTCTAACTTAGGGTTATGCGAGTCGAGGCGGACGTCGTCGCGGTAGCTACGACGGACGCCGAGACGAGCACGTGACACCACCGCCACCCTGTCTAACTTAGGGTTACGCGAGTCGAGGCGGACGTCGAGACGAGCACGTGACACCACTGCCACCCTGTCTAACTTAGGGTTACGCGAGTCGACGCGGACGTCTTTGCGGTAGCGACGACGGACGCCGAGATGAGCACGTGACACCACCGCCACCCTATCTATCTTAGCGTTACGCGAGTCGAGGCGAACGTCGTCACGGTAGCGACGACGGACGCCGAGACGAGCACGTGACACCACCGCCACCCTGTCTATCTTAGCGTTACGCGAGTCGAGGCGGACGTCGTCGCGGTAGCGACGACGGACGCCGAGACGAGCACGTGACACCACCGCTACCCTGTCTAACTTAGGGTTAAGCGAGTCGAGGCGGACGTCGTCGCGGTAGCGACGACGGACGCCGAGACGAGCACGTGACACCACTGCCACTCTGTCTATCTTAGGGTTACGCGAGTCGAGGCGGACGTCGTCGCGGTAGCGACGGCGGACGCCGAGACGAGCACGTGACACCACCGCCACCCTGTCTAACTTAGGGTTATGCGAGTCGAGGCGGACGTCGTCGCGGTAGCGACTACGGACGCCGAGACGAGCACGTGACACCACCGCCACCCTGTTTATCCTAGGGTTACGCGAGTCGAGGCGGACGTCGTCGCGGTAGCGACGACAGACGCCTAGACGAGCACGTGACACCACTGCCACCCTGGCTATCTTAGTGTTACGCGAGTCGAGGCGGACGTCGTCGTGGTAGCGACGACGGACACCGAGACGAGCACGTGACACCACCACCAACCTGTCTATCTTAGCGTTACGCGAGTCGAGCAGAACGTCGTCGCTTTAGCGACGACGGACGCCGAGGTGAGCACGTGACACCACCGCCACCCTGTATATCTTAGCGTTACGCGAGTCGAGGCGGACGTCGTCGCGGTAGCTACGACGGACGCCGAGACGAGCACGTGACACCACCGCCACCCTGTCTAACTTAGGGTTAAGCGAGTCGAGGCGGACGTCATCGCGGTAGCGACGACGGACGCCGAGACGAGCACGTGACACCACCGCCACCCTGTCTAAATTAAGGTTACGCGAGTCGAGGCTGACATCGTCGCGGTAGCAATGACGTACGCCGAGACGAGCACGTGACACCACCGCCACCCTGTCTAACTTAGGGTTATGCGAGTCGAGGCGGACGTCGTCGCGGTAGCGACGACGGACGCCGAGACGAGCACGTGACACCACCGCCACCCTGTCTAACTTAGGGTTACGCGAGTCGAGGCGGACGTCGAGACGAGCACGTGACACCACTGCCACCCTGTCTAACTTAGGGTTACGCGAGTCGAGGCGGACGTCTTTGCGGTAGCGACGACGGACGCCGAGATGAGCACGTGACACCACCGCCACCCTATCTATCTTAGCGTTACGCGAGTCGAGGCGAACGTCGTCACGGTAGCGACGACGGACGCCGAGACGAGCACGTGACACCACCGCCACCCTGTCTATCTTAGCGTTACGCGAGTCGAGGCGGACGTCGTCGCGGTAGCGACGACGGACGCCGAGACGAGCACGTGACACCACCGCTACCCTGTCTAACTTAGGGTTAAGCGAGTCGAGGCGGACGTCGTCGCGGTAGCGACGACGGACGCCGAGACAAGCACGTGACACCACTGCCACCATGTCTATCTTAGGGTTACGCGAGTCGAGGCGGACGTCGTCGCGGTAGCGACGGCGGACGCCGAGACGAGCACGTGACACCACCGCCACCCTGTCTAACTTAGGGTTACGCGAGTCGAGGCGGACGTCGTCGCGGTAGCGACGACGGACGCCGAGACGAGCACGTGACACCACCGCCACCCTGTTTATCCTAGGGTTACGCGAGTCGAGGCGGACGTCGTCGCGGTAGCGACGACAGACGCCTAGACGAGCACGTGACACCACTGCCACCCTGGCTATCTTAGTGTTACGCGAGTCGAGGCGGACGTCGTCGTGGTAGCGACGACGGACACCGAGACGAGCACGTGACACCACCGCCACCCTGTCTATCTTAGGGTTACGCGAGTCGAGGCGGACGTCGTCGCGGTAGCGACGACCGACGCCGAGACGAGCACATGACACCACCGCCACCCTGTCTAACTTAGGGTTACGCGAGTCGAGGCAGACGTCGAAACGAGCACGTGACACCACTGCCACCCTGTCTAACTTAGGGTTATGCGAGTCGAGGCGGACGTCTTTGCAGTAGCGACGACGGACGCCGAGATGAGCACGTGACACCACCGCCACCCTATCTATCTTAGCGTTACGCGAGTCGAGGCGAACGTCGTCGCGGTAGCGACGACAGACGCCGAGACGAGCACGTGACACCACCGCCACCCTGTCTATCTTAGCGTTACGCGAGTCGAGGCGGACGTCGTCGCGGTAGCGACGACGGTCGCCGAGACGAGCACGTGACACCACCGCCACCCTGTCTATCTTAGGGTTACGCGAGTCGAGGCGGTCATCGTCGCGGTAGCGACGACGGACGCCGAGACGAGCACGCGACACCACCGCCACCCTGTCTAACTTAGGGTTACGCATGTCGAGGCGGACGTCGTCGCGGTAGCGACGACGGACGCCGAGACGAGCACGTGACACCACCGCCACCCTGTCTAAATTAGGGTTACGCGAGTCGAGGCTGACGTCGTCGCGGTAGCGATGACGGATGCCGAGACGAGCACGTGACTTCACCGCCACCCTATTTATCTTAGGGTTAGCGAGTCGAGGCGGACGTCGTCGCGGTAGCGACGACCGACGCCGAGACGAGCACATGACACCACCGCCACCCTGTCTAACTTAGGGTTACGCGAGTCGAGGCAGACGTCGAAACGAGCACGTGACACCACTGCCACCCTGTCTAACTTAGGGTTACGCGAGTCGAGGCGGACGTCTTTGCAGTAGCGACGACGGACGCCGAGATGAGCACGTGACACCACCGCCACCCTATCTATCTTAGCGTTACGCGAGTCGAGGCGAACGTCGTCGCGGTAGCGACGACGGACGCCGAGACGAGCACGTGACACCACCGCCACCCTGTCTATCTTAGCGTTACGCGAGTCGAGGCGGACGTCGTCGCGGTAGCGACGACGGACGCCGAGACGAGCACGTGACACCACCGCTACCCTGTCTAACTTAGGGTTAAGCGAGTCGAGGCAGACGTCGTCGCGGTAGCGACGACAGACGCCGAGACGAGCACGTGACAACTCCGCCACCCTGTCTATCTTAGGTTTACGCGAGTCAAGGCGGACGTCGTCGCGGTAGCGACGACGGACGCCGACACGAGCACGTGACACCACGGCCACCCTGTCTATCTTAGGGTTAGGCGAGTCGAGGCGGACGTCGTCGCGGTAGCGACGGCGGACGCCGAGACGAGCACGTGACACCACCGCCACCCTGTCTAACTTAGGGTTATGCGAGTCGAGGCGGACGTCGTCGCGGTAGCGACGACGGACGCCGAGACGAGCACGTGACACCACCGCCACCCTGTTTATCCTAGGGTTACGCGAGTCGAGGCGGACGTCGTCGCGGTAGCGACGACAGACGCCTAGACGAGCACGTGACACCACTGCCACCCTGGCTATCTTAGTGTTACGCGAGTGGAGGCGGACGTCGTCGCGGTAGCGACGACGGACACCGAGACGAGCACGTGACACCACCGCCACCCTGTCTATATTAGGGTTACGCGAGTCGAGGCGGACGTCGTCGCGGTAGCGACGACGGACGCCGAGACAAGCACACGACACCACCGCCACCCTGTCTAACTTAGGGTTACGCGTGTCGAGGCGGACGTCGTCGCGGTAGCGACGACGGACGCCGAGACGAGCACGTGACACCACCGCCACCCTGTCTAAATTAGGGTTACGCGAGTCGAGGCTGACGTCGTTGCGGTAGCGAGGACGGATGCCGAGGCGAGCACGTGACACCACCGCCACCCTGTATATCTTAGCGTTACGCGAGTCGAGGCAGACGTCGTCGCGGTAGCGACGACGGACGCCGAGACGAGCACGTGACACCACCGCCACGCTGTCTAACTTAGGGTTACGCGAGTCGAGGCAGACGTCGAAATGAGCACGTGACACCACTGCCACCCTGTCTAACTTAGGGTTACGCGAGTCGAGGCGGACGTCTTTGCGGTAGCGACGACGGACGCCGAGACGAGCACGTGACACCACTGCCACCCTGTCTATCTTAGGGTTACGCGAGTCGAGGCGGACGTCGTCGCGGTAGCGACGACGGACGCCGAGACGAGCACGTGACAACACTGCCACCCTGGCTAACTTAGGGTTACGCGAGTCGAGGCAGACGTCGTCGCGGTAGTGACGACGGATGCCGAGACGAGCACGTGACACCACTGCCACCCTGTCTAACTTAGGGTTACGCGAGTCGAGGCGGACGTCGTCGCGGTAGCGACGACGGACGCCGAGACGAGCACGTGACACCACCGAAACCCTGTTTATCCTAGGGTTATGCTAGTCGAGGCGGACGTCGTCGCGGTAGATACGACGGACGCCGAGACGAGCACGTGACAACACTGCCACCCTGGCTAACTTAGGGTTACGCGAGTCGAGGCAGACATCGTCGCGCTAGCGACGACGGACGCCGAGACGAGCACGTGACAACTCCGCCACCCTGTCTATCTTAGGTTTACGCGAGTCAAGGCGGACGTCGTCGCGGTAGCGACGACGGACGCCGACACGAGCACGTGACACCACGGCCACCCTGTCTATCTTAGGGTTAGGCGAGTCGAGGCGGACGTCGTCGCGGTAGCGACGGCGGACGCCGAGACGAGCACGTGACACCACCGCCACCCTGTCTAACTTAGGGTTATGCGAGTCGAGGCGGACGTCGTCGCGGTAGCGACGACGGACGCCGAGACGAGCACGTGACACCACCGCCACCCTGTTTATCCTAGGGTTACGCGAGTCGAGGCGGACGTCGTCGCGGTAGCGACGACAGACGCCTAGACGAGCACGTGACACCACTGCCACCCTGGCTATCTTAGTGTTACGCGAGTCGAGGCGGACGTCGTCGCGGTAGCGACGACGGACACCGAGACGAGCACGTGACACCACCGCCACCCTGTCTATCTTAGGGTTACGCGAGTCGAGGCGGACGTCGTCGCGGTAGCGACGACGGACGCCGAGACAAGCACACGACACCACCGCCACCCTGTCTAACTTAGGGTTACGCGTGTCGAGGCGGACGTCGTCGCGGTAGCGACGACGGACGCCGAGACGAGCACGTGACACCACCGCCACCCTGTCTAAATTAGGGTTACGCGAGTCGAGGCTGACGTCGTCGCGGTAGCGATGACGGATGCCGAGACGAGCACGTGAATTCACCGCCACCCTATTTATCTTAGGGTTAGCGAGTCGAGGCGGACGTCGTCGCGGTAGCGACGACCGACGCCGAGACGAGCACATGACACCACCGCCACCCTGTCTAACTTAGGGTTACGCGAGTCGAGGCAGACGTCGAAACGAGCACGTGACACCACTGCCACCCTGTCTAACTTAGGGTTACGCGAGTCGAGGCGGACGTCTTTGCAGTAGCGACGACGGACGCCGAGATGAGCACGTGACACCACCGCCACCCTATCTATCTTAGCATTACGCGAGTCGAGGCGAACGTCGTCGCGGTAGCGACGACGGACGCCGAGACGAGCACGTGACACCACCGCCACCCTGTCTATCTTAGCGTTACGCGAGTCGAGGCGGACGTCGTCGCGGTAGCGACGACGGACGCCGAGACGAGCACGTGACACAACCGCTACCCTGTCTAACTTAGGGTTAAGCGAGTCGAGGCAGACGTCGTCGCGGTAGCGACGACAGACGCCGAGACGAGCACGTGACAACTCCGCCACCCTGTCTATCTTAGGTTTACGCGAGTCAAGGCGGACGTCGTCGCGGTAGCGACGACGGACGCCGACACGAGCACGTGACACCACGGCCACCCTGTCTATCTTAGGGTTAGGCGAGTCGAGGCGGACGTCGTCGCGGTAGCGACGGCGGACGCCGAGACGAGCACGTGACACCACCGCCACCCTGTCTAACTTAGGGTTATGCGAGTCGAGGCGGACGTCGTCGCGGTAGCGACGACGGACGCCGAGACGAGCACGTGACACCACCGCCACCCTGTTTATCCTAGGGTTACGCGAGTCGAGGCGGACGTCGTCGCGGTAGCGACGACAGACGCCTAGACGAGTACGTGACACCACTGCCACCCTGGCTATCTTAGTGTTACGCGAGTCGAGGCGGACGTCGTCGCGGTAGCGACGACGGACACCGAGACGAGCACGTGACACCACCGCCACCCTGTCTATCTTAGGGTTACGCGAGTCGAGGCGGACGTCGTCGCGGTAGCGACGACGGACGCCGAGACAAGCACACGACACCACCGCCACCCTGTCTAACTTAGGGTTACGCGTGTCGAGGCGGACGTCGTCGCGGTAGCGACGACGGACGCCGAGACGAGCACGTGACACCACCGCCACCCTGTCTAAATTAGGGTTACGCGAGTCGAGGCTGACGTCGTTGCGGTAGCGAGGACGGATGCCGAGGCGAGCACGTGACACCACCGCCACCCTGTATATCTTAGCGTTACGCGAGTCGAGGCGGACGTCGTCGCGGTAGCGACGACGGACGCCGAGACGAGCACGTGACACCACCGCCACGCTGTCTAACTTAGGGTTACGCGAGTCGAGGCAGACGTCGAAATGAGCACGTGACACCACTGCCACCCTGTCTAACTTAGGGTTACGCGAGTCGAGGCGGACGTCTTTGCGGTAGCGACGACGGACGCCGAGACGAGCACGTGACACCACTGCCACCCTGTCTATCTTAGGGTTACGCGAGTCGAGGCGGACGTCGTCGCGGTAGCGACGACGGACGCCGAGACGAGCACGTGACAACACTGCCACCCTGGCTAACTTAGGGTTACGCGAGTCGAGGCAGACGTCGTCGCGGTAGTGACGACGGATGCCGAGACGAGCACGTGACACCACTGCCACCCTGTCTAACTTAGGGTTACGCGAGTCGAGGCGGACGTCGTCGCGGTAGCGACGACGGACGCCGAGACGAGCACGTGACACCACCGAAACCCTGTTTATCCTAGGGTTACGCTAGTCGAGGCGGACGTCGTCGCGGTAGATACGACGGACGCCGAGACGAGCACGTGACAACACTGCCACCCTGGCTAACTTAGGGTTACGCGAGTCGAGGCAGACATCGTCGCGGTAGCGACGACGGACGCCGAGACGAGCACGTGACACCACTGCCACCCTGTCTAACTTAGGGTTACGCGAGTCGAGGCGGACGTCTTTGCGGTAGCGACGACGGACGCCGAGACGAGCACGTGACACCACCGCCACCCTATCTATCTTAGCGTTACGCGAGTCGAGGCGAACGTCGTCGCGGTAGCGACGACGGACCCCGAGACGAGCACGTGACACCACCGCCACCCTGTCTATCTTAGGGTTACGCGAGTCGAGGCGGACGTCGTCGCGGTAGCGATGACGGATGCCGAGACGAGCACGTGACTTCACCGCCACCCTATTTAACTTAGGGTTAGCGAGTCGAGGCGGACGTCGTCGCGGTAGCGACGACCGACGCCGAGACGAGCACGTGACACCACCACCACCCTGTCTATCTTAGCGTTACGCGAGTCGAGGCGGACGTTGTCGCGGTAGCGACGAGGGACGCCGAGACGAGCACGTGACACCACCGCTACCCTGTCTAACTTAGGGTTAAGCGAGTCGAGGCGGACGTCGTCGCGGTAGCGACGACGGACGCCGAGACGAGCACGTGACAACACCGCCACCCTGT
This sequence comes from Elymus sibiricus, assembly GCA_039707655.1. Lineage (NCBI taxonomy): Eukaryota > Viridiplantae > Streptophyta > Magnoliopsida > Poales > Poaceae > Elymus > Elymus sibiricus. The sequence goes on along the minus strand of CM077676.1, from coordinate 189,452,170 downwards.
CTATCTTAGGGTTAGGCGAGTCGAGGCGGACGTCGTCGCGGTAGCGACGGCGGACGCCGAGACGAGCACGTGACACCACCGCCACCCTGTCTAACTTAGGGTTATGCGAGTCGATGCGGACGTCGTCGCGGTAGCGACGACGGACGCCGAGACGAGCACGTGACACCACCGCCACCCTGTTTATCCTAGGGTTACGCGAGTCGAGGCGGACGTCGTCGCGGTAGCGACGACAGACGCCTAGACGAGCACGTGACACCACTGCCACCCTGGCTATCTAAGTGTTACGCGAGTCGAGGCGGACGTCGTCGCGGTAGCGACGACGGACACCGAGACCAGCACGTGACACCACCGCCACCCTGTCTATCTTAGGGTTACGCGAGTCGAGGCGGACGTCGTCGCGGTAGCGACGACGGACGCCGAGACGAGCACGCGACACCACCGACACCCTGTCTAACTTAGGGTTACGCGTGTCGAGGCGGACGTCGTCGCGGTAGCGACGACGGACGCCGAGACGAGCACGTGACACCACCGCCACCCTGTCTAAATTAGGGTTACACGAGTCGAGGCTGACGTCGTCGCGGTAGCGATGACGGATGCCGAGACGAGCACGTGACTTCACTGCGACCCTATTTAACTTAGGGTTAGCGAGTCGAGGCGGACGTCGTCGCGGTAGCGACGACCGACGCCGAGACGAGCACGTGACACCACCACCACCCTGTCTAACTTAGGGTTACGCGAGTCGAGGCAGACGTCGAAACGAGCACGTGCCACCACTGCCACCCTGTCTAACTTAGGGTTACGCGAGTCGAGGCGGACGTCTTTGCGGTAGCGACGACGGACGCCGAGATGAGCACGTGACACCGCCGCCACCCTATCTATCTTAGCGTTACGCGAGTCGAGGCGAACGTCGTCGCGGTAGCGACGACGGACGCCGAGACGAGCACGTGACACCACCGCCACCCTGTCTATCTTAGCGTTACGCGAGTCGAGGCGGACGTCGTCGCGGTAGCGACGACGGACGCCGAGACGAGCACGTGACACCACCGCCACCCTGTCTAACTTAGGGTTACGCGAGTCGAGGCGGACGTCGTCGCGGTAGCGATGACGGACGCCGAGACGAGCACGTGACACCAATGCCACCCTGTCTAACTTAGGGTTACGCAAGTCGAGGCGGACGTCGTCGCGGCAGCGACGACGGACGCCGAGACGAGCACGGGACAACACCGCCACCCTGTTTATCTTAGGGTTACGCGAGTCAAGGCATACGTCGTCGCGGTAGCGACGACGGACGCCGAGACGAGCACGTGACACCACTGCCACCCTGTCCATCTTAGGGTTACGCGAGTCGAGGCGGACGTCATCGCGGTAGCGACAACGGACGCCGAGACGAGCACGTGACACCACTGCCACCCTGTCTATCTTAGGGTTAGGCGAGTCGAGGCGGACGTCTTTGCGGTAGCGACGACGGACGCCGAGACGAGCACGTGACACCACTGCCACCCTGTCTATCTTAGGGTTACGCGAGTCGAGGCGGACGTCGTCGCGGTAGCGACGATGGACGCCGAGACGAGCACGTGACAACACTGCCACCCTGGCTAACTTAGGGTTACGCGAGTCGAGGCAGACGTCGTCGCGGTAGCGACGACGGATGCCGAGACGAGCACGTGACACCACTGCCACCCTGTCTAACTTAGGGTTACGCCAGTCGAGGCGGACGTCATCGCGGTAGCGACGACGGACGCCGAGACGAGCACGTGACACCACCGAAACCCTGTTTATCCTAGGGTTACGCTAGTCGAGGCGGACGTCGTCGCGGTAGCGACGACGGACACCGAGACCAGCACGTGACACCACCGCCACCCTGTCTATCTTAGGGTTACGCGAGTCGAGGCGGACGTCGTCGCAGTAGCGACGACGGACGCCGAGACGAGCACGCGACACCACCGCCACCCTGTCTAACTTAGGGTTACGCGTGTCGAGGCGGACGTCGTCGCGGTAGCGACGACGGACGCCGAGACGAGCACGTGACACCACCGCCACCCTGTCTAAATTAGGGTTACGCGAGTCGAGGCTGACGTCGTCGCGGTAGCGATGACGGATGCCGAGACGAGCACGTGACTTCACCGCCACCCTATTTAACTTAGGGTTAGCGAGTCGAGGCGGACGTCGTCGCGGTAGCGACGACCGACGCCGAGACGAGCACGTGACACCACCGCCACCCTGTCTAACTTAGGGTTACGCGAGTCGAGGCAGACGTCGAAACGAGCACGTGACACCACTGCCACCCTGTCTAACTTAGGGTTACGCGAGTCGAGGCGGACGTCTTTGCGGTAGCGACGACGGACGCCGAGATGAGCACGTGACACCACCGCCACCCTATCTATCTTAGCGTTACGCGAGTCGAGGCGAACGTCGTCGCGGTAGCGACGACGGACGCCGAGACGAGCACGTGACACCACCGCCACCCTGTCTATCTTAGCGTTACGCGAGTCGAGGCGGACGTCGTCGCGGTAGCGACGACCGACGCCGAGACGAGCACGTGACACCACCGCTACCCTGTATAACTTAGGGTTAAGCGAGTCGAGGCGGACGTCGTCGCGGTAGCGACGACGGACGCCGAGACGAGCACGTGACAACACCGCCACCCTGTCTATCTTAGGTTTACGCGAGTCAAGGCGGACGTCGTCGCAGTAGCGACGACGGACGCCGAGACGAGCACGTGACACCACTGCCACCCTGTCTATCTTAGGGTTAGGCGAGTCGAGGCGGACGTCGTCGCGGTAGCGACGGCGGACGCCGAGACGAGCACGTGACACCACCGCCACCCTGTCTAACTTAGGGTTATGCGAGTCGAGGCGGACGTCGTCGCGGTAGCGACGACGGACGCCGAGACGAGCACGTGACACCACCGCCACCCTGTTTATCCTAGGGTTACGCGAGTCGAGGCGGACGTCGTCGCGGTAGCGACGACAGACGCCTAGACGAGCACGTGACACCACTGCCACCCTGGCTATCTTAGTGTTACGCGAGTCGAGGCGGACGTCGTCGCGGTAGCGACGACAGACACCGAGACGAGCACGTGACACCACCGAAACCCTGTTTATCCTAGGGTTACGCTAGTCGAGGCGGACGTCGTCGCGGTAGATACGACGGACGCCGAGACGAGCACGTGACAACACTGCCACCCTGGCTAACTTAGGGTTACGCGAGTCGAGGCAGACATCGTCGCGGTAGCGACGACGGACGCCGAGACGAGCACGTGACACCACTGCCACCCTGTCTAACTTAGGGTTACGCGAGTCGAGGCGGACGTCTTTGCGGTAGCGACGACGGACGCCGAGACGAGCACGTGACACCACCGCCACCCTATCTATCTTAGCGTTACGCGAGTCGAGGCGAACGTCGTCGCGGTAGCGACGACGGACCCCGAGACGAGCACGTGACACCACCGCCACCCTGTCTATCTTAGGGTTACGCGAGTCGAGGCGGACGTCGTCGCGGTAGCGATGACGGATGCCGAGACGAGCACGTGACTTCACCGCCACCCTATTTAACTTAGGGTTAGCGAGTCGAGGCGGACGTCGTCGCGGTAGCGACGACCGACGCCGAGACGAGCACGTGACACCACCACCACCCTGTCTATCTTAGCGTTACGCGAGTCGAGGCGGACGTTGTCGCGGTAGCGACGAGGGACGCCGAGACGAGCACGTGACACCACCGCTACCCTGTCTAACTTAGGGTTAAGCGAGTCGAGGCGGACGTCGTCGCGGTAGCGACGACGGACGCCGAGACGAGCACGTGACAACACCGCCACCCTGTCTATCTTAGGGTTAGGCGAGTCGAGGCGGACGTCGTCGCGGTAGCGACGGCGGACGCCGAGACGAGCACGTGACACCACCGCCACCCTGTCTAACTTAGGGTTATGCGAGTCGATGCGGACGTCGTCGCGGTAGCGACGACGGACGCCGAGACGAGCACGTGACACCACCGCCACCCTGTTTATCCTAGGGTTACGCGAGTCGAGGCGGACGTCGTCGCGGTAGCGACGACAGACGCCTAGACGAGCACGTGACACCACTGCCACCCTGGCTATCTAAGTGTTACGCGAGTCGAGGCGGACGTCGTCGCGGTAGCGACGACGGACACCGAGACCAGCACGTGACACCACCGCCACCCTGTCTATCTTAGGGTTACGCGAGTCGAGGCGGACGTCGTCGCGGTAGCGACGACGGACGCCGAGACGAGCACGCGACACCACCGACACCCTGTCTAACTTAGGGTTACGCGTGTCGAGGCGGACGTCGTCGCGGTAGCGACGACGGACGCCGAGACGAGCACGTGACACCACCGCCACCCTGTCTAAATTAGGGTTACACGAGTCGAGGCTGACGTCGTCGCGGTAGCGATGACGGATGCCGAGACGAGCACGTGACTTCACTGCGACCCTATTTAACTTAGGGTTAGCGAGTCGAGGCGGACGTCGTCGCGGTAGCGACGACCGACGCCGAGACGAGCACGTGACACCACCACCACCCTGTCTAACTTAGGGTTACGCGAGTCGAGGCAGACGTCGAAACGAGCACGTGCCACCACTGCCACCCTGTCTAACTTAGGGTTACGCGAGTCGAGGCGGACGTCTTTGCGGTAGCGACGACGGACGCCGAGATGAGCACGTGACACCGCCGCCACCCTATCTATCTTAGCGTTACGCGAGTCGAGGCGAACGTCGTCGCGGTAGCGACGACGGACGCCGAGACGAGCACGTGACACCACCGCCACCCTGTCTATCTTAGCGTTACGCGAGTCGAGGCGGACGTCGTCGCGGTAGCGACGACGGACGCCGAGACGAGCACGTGACACCACCGCCACCCTGTCTAACTTAGGGTTACGCGAGTCGAGGCGGACGTCGTCGCGGTAGCGATGACGGACGCCGAGACGAGCACGTGACACCAATGCCACCCTGTCTAACTTAGGGTTACGCAAGTCGAGGCGGACGTCGTCGCGGCAGCGACGACGGACGCCGAGACGAGCACGGGACAACACCGCCACCCTGTTTATCTTAGGGTTACGCGAGTCAAGGCATACGTCGTCGCGGTAGCGACGACGGACGCCGAGACGAGCACGTGACACCACTGCCACCCTGTCCATCTTAGGGTTACGCGAGTCGAGGCGGACGTCATCGCGGTAGCGACAACGGACGCCGAGACGAGCACGTGACACCACTGCCACCCTGTCTATCTTAGGGTTAGGCGAGTCGAGGCGGACGTCTTTGCGGTAGCGACGACGGACGCCGAGACGAGCACGTGACACCACTGCCACCCTGTCTATCTTAGGGTTACGCGAGTCGAGGCGGACGTCGTCGCGGTAGCGACGACGGACGCCGAGACGAGCACGTGACAACACTGCCACCCTGGCTAACTTAGGGTTACGCGAGTCGAGGCAGACGTCGTCGCGGTAGCGACGACGGATGCCGAGACGAGCACGTGACACCACTGCCACCCTGTCTAACTTAGGGTTACGCCAGTCGAGGCGGACGTCATCGCGGTAGCGACGACGGACGCCGAGACGAGCACGTGACACCACCGAAACCCTGTTTATCCTAGGGTTACGCTAGTCGAGGCGGACGTCGTCGCGGTAGCGACGACGGACACCGAGACCAGCACGTGACACCACCGCCACCCTGTCTATCTTAGGGTTACGCGAGTCGAGGCGGACGTCGTCGCAGTAGCGACGACGGACGCCGAGACGAGCACGCGACACCACCGCCACCCTGTCTAACTTAGGGTTACGCGTGTCGAGGCGGACGTCGTCGCGGTAGCGACGACGGACGCCGAGACGAGCACGTGACACCACCGCCACCCTGTCTAAATTAGGGTTACGCGAGTCGAGGCTGACGTCGTCGCGGTAGCGATGACGGATGCCGAGACGAGCACGTGACTTCACCGCCACCCTATTTAACTTAGGGTTAGCGAGTCGAGGCGGACGTCGTCGCGGTAGCGACGACCGACGCCAAGACGAGCACGTGACACCACCGCCACCTTGTCTAACTTAGGGTTACGCGAGTCGAGGCAGACGTCGAAACGAGCACGTGACACCACTGCCACCCTGTCTAACTTAGGGTTACGCGAGTCGAGGCGGACGTCTTTGCGGTAGCGACGACGGACGCCGAGATGAGCACGTGACACCACCGCCACCCTATCTATCTTAGCGTTACGCGAGTCGAGGCGAACGTCGTCGCGGTAGCGACGACGGACGCCGAGACGAGCACGTGACACCACCGCCACCCTGTCTATCTTAGCGTTACGCGAGTCGAGGCGGACGTCGTCGCGGTAGCGACGACGGACGCCGAGACGAGCACGTGACACCACCGCTACCCTGTATAACTTAGGGTTAAGCGAGTCGAGGCGGACGTCGTCGCGGTAGCGACGACGGGCGCCGAGACGAGCACGTGACAACACCGCCACCCTGTCTATCTTAGGTTTACGCGAGTCAAGGCGGACGTCGTCGCGGTAGCGACGACGGACGCCGTGACGAGCACGTGACACCACTGCCACCCTGTCTATCTTAGGGTTAGGCGAGTCGAGGCGGACGTCGTCGCGGTAGCGACGGCGGACGCCGACACGAGCACGTGACACCACCGCCACCCTGTCTAACTTAGGGTTATGCGAGTCGAGGCGGACGTCGTCGCGGTAGCGACGACGGACGCCGAGACGAGCACGTGACACCACCGCCACCCTGTTTATCCTAGGGTTACGCGAGTCGAGGCGGACGTCGTCGCGGTAGCGACGACAGACGCCTAGACGAGCACGTGACACCACTGCCACCCTGGCTATCTTAGTGTTACGCGAGTCGAGGCGGACGTCGTCGCGGTAGCGACGACGGACACCGAGACGAGCACGTGACACCACCGCCACCCTGTCTATCTTAGGGTTACGCGAGTCGAGGCGGACGTCATCGCGGTAGCGACGACGGACGCCGAGACAAGCACGCGACACCACGGCCACCCTGTCTAACTTAGGGTTACGCGTGTCGAGGCGGACGTCGTCGCGGTAGCGACGACGGACGCCGAGACGAGCACGTGACACCACCGCCACCCTGTCTAAATTAGGGATACGCGAGTCGAGGCTGACGTCGTCGCGGTAGCCATGACGGATGCCGAGGCGAGCACGTGACACCACCGCCACCCTGTATATCTTAGCGTTACACGAGTCGAGGCGGACGTCGTCGCGGTAGCGACGACGGACGCCGAGACGAGCACGTGACACCACCACCACCCTGTCTAACTTAGGGTTACGCGAGTCGAGGCAGACGTCGAAACGAGCACGTGACACCACTGCCACCCTGTCTAACTTAGGGTTACGCGAGTCGAGGCGGACGTCTTTGCGGTAGCGACGACGGACGCCGAGACGAGCACGTGACACCACTGCCACCCTGTCTATCTTAGGGTTACGCGAGTCGAGGCGGACGTCGTCGCGGTAGCGACGACGGACGCCGAGACGAGCACGTGACAACACTGCCACCCTGGCTAACTTAGGGTTACGCGAGTCGAGGCAGACGTCATCGCGGTAGCGACGACGGATGCCGAGACGAGCACGTGACACCACTGCCACCCTGTCTAACTTAGGGTTACGCAAGTCGAGGCGGACGTCATCGCGGTAGCGACGACGGACGCCGAGACGAGCACGTGACACCAACGAAACCCTGTTTATCCTAGGGTTACGCTAGTCGAGGCGGACGTCGTCGCGGTAGCGACGACGGACACCGAGACCAGCACGTGACACCACCGCCACCCTGTCTATCTTAGGGTTACGCGAGTCGAGGCGGACGTCGTCGCGGTAGCGACGACGGACGCCGAGACGAGCACGCGACACCACCGCCACCCTGTCTAACTTAGGGTTACGCGTGTCGAGGCGGACGTCGTCGCGGTAGCGACGACGGACGCCGAGACGAGCACGTGACACCACCGCCACCCTGTCTAAATTAGGGTTACGCGAGTCGAGGCTGACGTCGTCGCGGTAGCGATGACGGATGCCGAGACGAGCACGTGACTTCACCGCCACCCTATTTAACTTAGGGTTAGCGAGTCGAGGCGGACGTCGTCGCGGTAGCGACGACCGACGCCGAGACGAGCACGTGACACCACCGCCACCCTGTCTAACTTAGGGTTACGTGAGTCGAGGCAGACGTCGAAACGAGCACGTGACACCACTGCCACCCTGTCTAACTTAGGGTTACGCGAGTCGAGGCGGACGTCTTTGCGGTAGCGACGACGGACGCCGAGATGAGCACGTGACACCACCGCCACCCTATCTATCTTAGCGTTACGCGAGTCGAGGCGAACGTCGTCGCGGTAGCGACGACGGACGACGAGACGAGTACGTGACACCAGCGCCACCCTGTCTATCTTAGCGTTACGCGAGTCGAGGTGGACGTCGTCGCGGTAGCGACGACGGACGCCGAGACGAGCACGTGACACCACCGCTACCCTGTATAACTTAGGGTTAAGCGAGTCGAGGCGGACGTCGTCGCGGTAGCGACGACGGACGCCGAGACGAGCACGTGACAACACCGCCACCCTGTCTATCTTAGGTTTACGCGAGTCAAGGCGGACGTCGTCGCGGTAGCGACGACGGACGCCGAGACGAGCACGTGACACCACTGCCACCCTGTCTATCTTAGGGTTAGGCGAGTCGAGGCGGACGTCGTCGCGGTAGCGTCGGCGGACGCCGAGACGAGCACGTGACACCACCGCCACCCTGTCTAACTTAGGGTTATGCGAGTCGAGGCGGACGTCGTCGCGGTAGCGACGACGGACGCCGAGACGAGCACGTGACACCACCGCCACCCTGTTTATCCTAGGGTTACGCGAGTCGAGGCGGACGTCGTCGCGGTAGCGACGACAGACGCCTAGACGAGCACGTGACACCACTGCCACCCTGGCTATCTTAGTGTTACGCGAGTCGAGGCGGACGTCGTCGCGGTAGCGACGACGGACACCGAGACGAGCACGTGACACCACCGCCACCCTGTCTATCTTAGGGTTACGCGAGTCGAGGCGGACGTCGTCGCGGTAGCGACGACGGACGCCGAGACAAGCACGCAACACCACCGCCACCCTGTCTAACTTAGGGTTACGCGTGTCGAGGCGGACGTCGTCGCGGTAGCGACGATGGACGCCGAGACGAGCACGTGACACCACCGCCACCCTGTCTAAATTAGGGTTACGCGAGTCGAGGCTGACGTCGTCGCGGTAGCGATGACGGATGCTGAGGCGAGCACGTGACACCACCGCCACCCTGTATATCTTAGCGTTACACGAGTCGACGCGGACGTCATCGCGGTAGCGACGACGGACGCCGAGACGAGCACGTGACACCACCGCCACCCTGTCTAACTTAGGGTTACGCGAGTCGAGGAGGACGTCATCGCGGTAGCGACGACGGACGCCGAGACGAGCACGTGACACCACCGCCACCCTGTCTATCTTAGGGTTACGCGAGTCGAGGCGGACGTCGTCGCGGTAGCGATGACGGATGCCGAGACGAGCACGTGACTTCACCGCCACCCTATTTAACTTAGGGTTAGCGAGTCGAGGCGGACGTCGTCGCGGTAGCGACGACCGACGCCGAGACGAGCACGTGACACCACCACCACCCTGTCTATCTTAGCGTTACGCGAGTCGAGGCGGACGTTGTCGCGGTAGCGACGACGGACGCCGAGACGAGCACGTGACACCACCGCTACCCTGTCTAACTTAGGGTTAAGCGAGTCGAGGCGGACGTCGTCGCGGTAGCGACGACGGACGCCGAGACGAGCACGTGACAACACCGCCACCCTGTCTATCTTAGGGTTAGGCGAGTCGAGGCGGACGTCGTCGCGGTAGCGACGGCGGACGCCGAGACGAGCACGTGACACCACCGCCACCCTGTCTAACTTAGGGTTATGCGAGTCGATGCGGACGTCGTCGCGGTAGCGACGACGGACGCCGAGACGAGCACGTGACACCACCGCCACCCTGTTTATCCTAGGGTTACGCGAGTCGAGGCGGACGTCGTCGCGGTAGCGACGACAGACGCCTAGACGAGCACGTGACACCACTGCCACCCTGGCTATCTAAGTGTTACGCGAGTCGAGGCGGACGTCGTCGCGGTAGCGACGACGGACACCGAGACCAGCACGTGACACCACCGCCACCCTGTCTATCTTAGGGTTACGCGAGTCGAGGCGGACGTCGTCGCGGTAGCGACGACGGACGCCGAGACGAGCACGCGACACCACCGACACCCTGTCTAACTTAGGGTTACGCGTGTCGAGGCGGACGTCGTCGCGGTAGCGACGACGGACGCCGAGACGAGCACGTGACACCACCGCCACCCTGTCTAAATTAGGGTTACACGAGTCGAGGCTGACGTCGTCGCGGTAGCGATGACGGATGCCGAGACGAGCACGTGACTTCACTGCCACCCTATTTAACTTAGGGTTAGCGAGTCGAGGCGGACGTCGTCGCGGTAGCGACGACCGACGCCGAGACGAGCACGTGACACCACCACCACCCTGTCTAACTTAGGGTTACGCGAGTCGAGGCAGACGTCGAAACGAGCACGTGCCACCACTGCCACCCTGTCTAACTTAGGGTTACGCGAGTCGAGGCGGACGTCTTTGCGGTAGCGACGACGGACGCCGAGATGAGCACGTGACACCACCGCCACCCTATCTATCTTAGCGTTACGCGAGTCGAGGCGAACGTCGTCGCGGTAGCGACGACGGACGCCGAGACGAGCACGTGACACCACCGCCACCCTGTCTATCTTAGCGTTACGCGAGTCGAGGCGGACGTCGTCGCGGTAGCGACGACGGACGCCGAGACGAGCACGTGACACCACCGCCACCCTGTCTAACTTAGGGTTACGCGAGTCGAGGCGGACGTCGTCGCGGTAGCGATGACGGACGCCGAGACGAGCACGTGACACCAATGCCACCCTGTCTAACTTAGGGTTACGCAAGTCGAGGCGGACGTCGTCGCGGTAGCGACGACGGACGCCGAGACGAGCACGGGACAACACCGCCACCCTGTTTATCTTAGGGTTACGCGAGTCAAGGCAGACGTCGTCGCGGTAGCGACGACGGACGCCGAGACGAGCACGTGACACCACTGCCACCCTGTCCATCTTAGGGTTACGCGAGTCGAGGCGGACGTCATCGCGGTAGCGACAACGGACGCCGAGACGAGCACGTGACACCACTGCCACCCTGTCTATCTTAGGGTTAGGCGAGTCGAGGCGGACGTCTTTGCGGTAGCGACGACGGACGCCGAGACGAGCACGTGACACCACTGCCACCCTGTCTATCTTAGGGTTACGCGAGTCGAGGCGGACGTCGTCGCGGTAGCGACGACGGACGCCGAGACGAGCACGTGACAACACTGCCACCCTGGCTAACTTAGGGTTACGCGAGTCGAGGCAGACGTCGTCGCGGTAGCGACGACGGATGCCGAGACGAGCACGTGACACCACTGCCACCCTGTCTAACTTAGGGTTACGCCAGTCGAGGCGGACGTCATCGCGGTAGCGACGACGGACGCCAAGACGAGCACGTGACACCACCGAAACCCTGTTTATCCTAGGGTTACGCTAGTCAAGGCGGACGTCGTCGCGGTAGCGACGACGGACACCGAGACCAGCACGTGACACCACCGCCACCCTGTCTATCTTAGGGTTACGCGAGTCGAGGCGGACGTCGTCGCAGTAGCGACGACGGACGCCGAGACGAGCACGCGACACCACCGCCACCCTGTCTAACTTAGGGTTACGCGTGTCGAGGCGGACGTCGTCGCGGTAGCGACGACGGACGCCGAGACGAGCACGTGACACCACCGCCACCCTGTCTAAATTAGGGTTACGCGAGTCGAGGCTGACGTCGTCGCGGTAGCGATGACGGATGCCGAGACGAGCACGTGACTTCACCGCCACCCTATTTAACTTAGGGTTAGCGAGTCGAGGCGGACGTCGTCGCGGTAGCGACGACCGACGCCGAGACGAGCACGTGACACCACCGCCACCCTGTCTAACTTAGGGTTACGCGAGTCGAGGCAGACGTCGAAACGAGCACGTGACACCACTGCCACCCTGTCTAACTTAGGGTTACGCGAGTCGAGGCGGACGTCTTTGCGGTAGCGACGACGGACGCCGAGATGAGCACGTGACACCACCGCCACCCTATCTATCTTAGCGTTACGCGAGTCGAGGCGAACGTCGTCGCGGTAGCGACGACGGACGCCGAGACGAGCACGTGACACCACCGCCACCCTGTCTATCTTAGCGTTACGCGAGTCGAGGCGGACGTCGTCGCGGTAGCGACGACCGACGCCGAGACGAGCACGTGACACCACCGCTACCCTGTATAACTTAGGGTTAAGCGAGTCGAGGCGGACGTCGTCGCGGTAGCGACGACGGACGCGGAGACGAGCACGTGACAACACCGCCACCCTGTCTATCTTAGGGTTAGGCGAGTCGAGGCGGACGTCGTCGCGGTAGCGACGGCGGACGCCGAGACGAGCACGTGACACCACCGCCACCCTGTCTAACTTAGGGTTATGCGAGTCGAGGCGGACGTCGTCGCGGTAGCGACGACGGACGCCGAGACGAGCACGTGACACCACCGCCACCCTGTTTATCCTAGGGTTACGCGAGTCGAGGCGGACGTCGTCGCGGTAGCGACGACAGACGCCTAGACGAGCACGTGACACCACTGCCACCCTGGCTATCTTAGTGTTACGCGAGTCGAGGCGGACGTCGTCGCGGTAGCGACGACAGACACCGAGACGAGCACGTGACACCACCGCCACCCTGTCTATCTTAGGGTTACGCGAGTCGAGGCGGACGTCGTCGCGGTAGCGACGACGGACGCCGAGACAAGCACGCGACACCACCGCCACCCTGTCTAACTTAGGGTTACGCGTGTCGAGGCGGACGTCGTCGCGGTAGCGACGATGGACGCCGAGACGAGCACGTGACACCACCGCCACCCTGTCTAAATTAGGGTTACGCGAGTCGAGGCTGACGTCGTCGCGGTAGCGATGACGGATGCCGAGGCGAGCACGTGACACCACCGCCACCCTGTATATCTTAGCGTTACGCGAGTCGAGGCGGATGTCATCGCGGTAGCGACGACGGACGCCGAGACGAGCACGTGACACCACCGCCACCCTGTCTAACTTAGGGTTACGCGAGTCGAGGCAGACGTCGAAACGAGCACGTGACACCACTGCCACCCTGTCTAACTTAGGGTTACGCGAGTCGAGGCGGACGTCTTTGCGGTAGCGACGACGGACGCCGAGACGAGCACGTGACACCACTGCCACCCTGTCTATCTTAGGGTTACGCGAGTCGAGGCGGACGTCGTCGCGGTAGCGACGACGGACGCCGAGACGAGCACGTGACAACACTGCCACCCTGGCTAACTTAGGGTTACGCGAGTCGAGGCAGACGTCGTCGCGGTAGCGACGACGGATGCCGAGACGAGCACGTGACACCACTGCCACCCTGTCTAACTTAGGGTTACGCAAGTCGAGGCGGACGTCATCGCGGTAGCGACGACGGACGCCGAGACAAGCACGTGACACCACCGAAACCCTGTTTATCCTAGGGTTACGCTAGTCGAGGCGGACGTCGTCGCGGTAGCGACGACGGACACCGAGACCAGCACATGACACCACCGCCACCCTGTCTATCTTAGGGTTACGCGAGTCGAGGCGAATGTCGTCGCGGTAGCGACGACGGACGCCGAGACGAGCACGCGACACCACCGCCACCCTGTCTAACTTAGGGTTACGCGTGTCGAGGCGGACGTCGTCGCGGTAGCGACGACGGACGCCGAGACGAGCACGTGACACCACCGCCACCCTGTCTAAATTAGGGTTACGCGAGTCGAGGCTGACGTCGTCGCGGTAGCGATGACGGATGCCGAGACGAGCACGTGACTTCACCGCCACCCTATTTAACTTAGGGTTAGCGAGTCGAGGCGGACGTCGTCGCGGTAGCGACGACCGACGCCAAGACGAGCACGTGACACCACCGCCACCTTGTCTAACTTAGGGTTACGCGAGTCGAGGCAGACGTCGAAACGAGCACGTGACACCACTGCCACCCTGTCTAACTTAGGGTTACGCGAGTCGAGGCGGACGTCTTTGCGGTAGCGACGACGGACGCCGAGATGAGCACGTGACACCACCGCCACCCTATCTATCTTAGCGTTACGCGAGTCGAGGCGAACGTCGTCGCGGTAGCGACGACGGACGCCGAGACGAGCACGTGACACCACCGCCACCCTGTCTATCTTAGCGTTACGCGAGTCGAGGCGGACGTCGTCGCGGTAGCGACGACGGACGCCGAGACGAGCACGTGACACCACCGCTACCCTGTATAACTTAGGGTTAAGCGAGTCGAGGCGGACGTCGTCGCGGTAGCGACGACGGACGCCGAGATGAGCACGTGACAACACCGCCACCCTGTCTATCTTAGGTTTACGCGAGTCAAGGCGGACGTCGTCGCGGTAGCGACGACGGACGCCGTGACGAGCACGTGACACCACTGCCACCCTGTCTATCTTAGGGTTAGGCGAGTCGAGGCGGACGTCGTCGCGGTAGCGACGGCGGACGCCGACACGAGCACGTGACACCACCGCCACCCTATCTAACTTAGGGTTATGCGAGTCGAGGCGGACGTCGTCGCGGTAGCGACGACGGACGCCGAGACGAGCACGTGACACCACCGCCACCCTGTTTATCCTAGGGTTACGCGAGTCGAGGCGGACGTCGTCGCGGTAGCGACGACAGACGCCTAGACGAGCACGTGACACCACTGCCACCCTGGCTATCTTAGTGTTACGCGAGTCGAGGCGGACGTCGTCGCGGTAGCGACGACGGACACCGAGACGAGCACGTGACACCACCGCCACCCTGTCTATCTTAGGGTTACGCGAGTCGAGGCGGACGTCATCGCGGTAGCGACGACGGACGCCGAGACAAGCACGCGACACCACGGCCACCCTGTCTAACTTAGGGTTACGCGTGTCGAGGCGGACGTCGTCGCGGTAGCGACGACGGACGCAGAGACGAGCACGTGACACCACCGCCACCCTGTCTAAATTAGGGATACGCGAGTCGAGGCTGACGTCGTCGCGGTAGCGATGACGGATGCCGAGGCGAGCACGTGACACCACCGCCACCCTGTATATCTTAGCGTTACACGAGTCGAGGCGGACGTCGTCGCGGTAGCGACGACGGACGCCGAGACGAGCACGTGACACCACCACCACCCTGTCTAACTTAGGGTTACGCGAGTCGAGGCAGACGTCGAAACGAGCACGTGACACCACTGCCACCCTGTCTAACTTAGGGTTACGCGAGTCGAGGCGGACGTCTTTGCGGTAGCGACGACGGACGCCGAGACGAGCACGTGACACCACTGCCACCCTGTCTATCTTAGGGTTACGCGAGTCGAGGCGGACGTCGTCGCGGTAGCGACGACGGACGCCGAGACGAGCACGTGACAACACTGCCACCCTGGCTAACTTAGGGTTACGCGAGTCGAGGCAGACGTCATCGCGGTAGCGACGACGGATGCCGAGACGAGCACGTGACACCACTGCCACCCTGTCTAACTTAGGGTTACGCAAGTCGAGGCGGACGTCATCGCGGTAGCGACGACGGACGCCGAGACGAGCACGTGACACCAACGAAACCCTGTTTATCCTAGGGTTACGCTAGTCGAGGCGGACGTCGTCGCGGTAGCGACGACGGACACCGAGACCAGCACGTGACACCACCGCCACCCTGTCTATCTTAGGGTTACGCGAGTCGAGGCGGACGTCGTCGCGGTAGCGACGACGGACGCCGAGACGAGCACGCGACACCACCGCCACCCTGTCTAACTTAGGGTTACGCGTGTCGAGGCGGACGTCGTCGCGGTAGCGACGACGGACGCCGAGACGAGCACGTGACACCACCGCCACCCTGTCTAAATTAGGGTTACGCGAGTCGAGGCTGACGTCGTCGCGGTAGCGATGACGGATGCCGAGACGAGCACGTGACTTCACCGCCACCCTATTTAACTTAGGGTTAGCGAGTCGAGGCGGACGTCGTCGCGGTAGCGACGACCGACGCCGAGACGAGCACGTGACACCACCGCCACCCTGTCTAACTTAGGGTTACGCGAGTCGAGGCAGACGTCGAAACGAGCACGTGACACCACTGCCACCCTGTCTAACTTAGGGTTACGCGAGTCGAGGCGGACGTCTTTGCGGTAGCGACGACGGACGCCGAGATGAGCACGTGACACCACCGCCACCCTATCTATCTTAGCGTTACGCGAGTCGAGGCGAACGTCGTCGCGGTAGCGACGACGGACGACGAGACGAGTACGTGACACCAGCGCCACCCTGTCTATCTTAGCGTTACGCGAGTCGAGGCGGACGTCGTCGCGGTAGCGACGACGGACGCCGAGACGAGCACGTGACACCACCGCTACCCTGTATAACTTAGGGTTAAGCGAGTCGAGGCGGACGTCGTCGCGGTAGCGACGACGGACGCCGAGACGAGCACGTGACAACACCGCCACCCTGTCTATCTTAGGTTTACGCGAGTCAAGGCGGACGTCGTCGCGGTAGCGACGACGGACGCCGAGACGAGCACGTGACACCACTGCCACCCTGTCTATCTTAGGGTTAGGCGAGTCGAGGCGGACGTCGTCGCGGTAGCGTCGGCGGACGCCGAGACGAGCACGTGACACCACCGCCACCCTGTCTAACTTAGGGTTATGCGAGTCGAGGCGGACGTCGTCGCGGTAGCGACGACGGACGCCGAGACGAGCACGTGACACCACCGCCACCCTGTTTATCCTAGGGTTACGCGAGTCGAGGCGGACGTCGTCGCGGTAGCGACGACAGACGCCTAGACGAGCACGTGACACCACTGCCACCCTGGCTATCTTAGTGTTACGCGAGTCGAGGCGGACGTCGTCGCGGTAGCGATGACGGACACCGAGACGAGCACGTGACACCACCGCCACCCTGTCTATCTTAGGGTTACGCGAGTCGAGGCGGACGTCGTCGCGGTAGCGACGACGGATGCCGAGACAAGCACGCAACACCACCACCACCCTGTCTAACTTAGGGTTACGCGTGTCGAGGCGGACGTCGTCGCGGTAGCGACGATGGACGCCGAGACGAGCACGTGACACCACCGCCACCCTGTCTAAATTAGGGTTACGCGAGTCGAGGCTGACGTCGTCGCGGTAGCGATGACGGATGCTGAGGCGAGCACGTGACACCACCGCCACCCTGTATATCTTAGCGTTACGCGAGTCGACGCGGACGTCATCGCGGTAGCGACGACGGACGCCGAGACGAGCACGTGACACCACCGCCACCCTGTCTAACTTAGGGTTACGCTAGTCGAGGCGGACGTCGTCGCGGTAGCGACGACGGACACCGAGACCAGCACGTGACACCACCGCCACCCTGTCTATCTTAGGGTTACGCGAGTCGAGGCGGACGTCGTCGCGGTAGCGACGACGGACGCCGAGACGAGCACGCGACACCACCGCCACCCTGTCTAACTTAGGGTTACGCGTGTCGAGGCGGACGTCGTCGCGGTAGCGACGACGGACGCCGAGACGAGCACGTGACACCACCGCCACCCTGTCTAAATTAGGGTTACGCGAGTCGAGGCTGACGTCGTCGCGGTAGCGATGACGGATGCCGAGACGAGCACGTGACTTCACCGCCACCCTATTTAACTTAGGGTTAGCGAGTCGAGGCGGACGTCGTCGCGGTAGCGACGACCGACGCCGAGACGAGCACGTGACACCACCGCCACCCTGTCTAACTTAGGGTTACGCGAGTCGAGGCAGACGTCGAAACGAGCACGTGACACCACTGCCACCCTGTCTAACTTAGGGTTACGCGAGTCGAGGCGGACGTCTTTGCGGTAGCGACGACGGACGCCGAGATGAGCACGTGACACCACCGCCACCCTATCTATCTTAGCGTTACGCGAGTCGAGGCGAACGTCGTCGCGGTAGCGACGACGGACGACGAGACGAGTACGTGACACCAGCGCCACCCTGTCTATCTTAGCGTTACGCGAGTCGAGGCGGACGTCGTCGCGGTAGCGACGACGGACGCCGAGACGAGCACGTGACACCACCGCTACCCTGTATAACTTAGGGTTAAGCGAGTCGAGGCGGACGTCGTCGCGGTAGCGACGACGGACGCCGAGACGAGCACGTGACAACACCGCCACCCTGTCTATCTTAGGTTTACGCGAGTCAAGGCGGACGTCGTCGCGGTAGCGACGACGGACGCCGAGACGAGCACGTGACACCACTGCCACCCTGTCTATCTTAGGGTTAGGCGAGTCGAGGCGGACGTCGTCGCGGTAGCGTCGGCGGACGCCGAGACGAGCACGTGACACCACCGCCACCCTGTCTAACTTAGGGTTATGCGAGTCGAGGCGGACGTCGTCGCGGTAGCGACGACGGACGCCGAGACGAGCACGTGACACCACCACCACCCTGTCTAACTTAGGGTTACGCGAGTCGAGGCAGACGTCGAAACGAGCACGTGACACCACTGCCACCCTGTCTAACTTAGGGTTACGCGAGTCGAGGCGGACGTCTTTGCGGTAGCGACGACGGACGCCGAGATGAGCACGTGACACCATCGCCACCCTATCTATCTTAGCGTTACGCGAGTCGAGGCGAACGTCGTCGCGGTAGCGACGACGGACGACGAGACGAGTACGTGACACCGGCGCCACCCTGTCTATCTTAGCGTTACGCGAGTCGAGGCGGACGTCGTCGCGGTAGCGACGACGGACGCCGAGACGAGCACGTGACACCACCGCTACCCTGTATAACTTAGGGTTAAGCGAGTCGAGGCGGACGTCGTCGCGGTAGCGACGACGGACGCCGAGACGAGCACGTGACAACACCGCCACCCTGTCTATCTTAGGTTTACGCGAGTCAAGGCGGACGTCGTCGCGGTAGCGACGACGGACGCCGAGACGAGCACGTGACACCACTGCCACCCTGTCTATCATAGGGTTAGGCGAGTCGAGGCGGACGTCGTCGCGGTAGCGTCGGCGGACGCCGAGACGAGCACGTGACACCACCGCCACCCTGTCTAACTTAGGGTTATGCGAGTCGAGGCGGACGTCGTCGCGGTAGCGACGACGGACGCCGAGACGAGCACGTGACACCACCACCACCCTGTCTAACTTAGGGTTACGCGAGTCGAGGCAGACGTCGAAACGAGCACGTGACACCACTGCCACCCTGTCTAACTTAGGGTTACGCGAATCGAGGCGGACGTCTTTGCGGTAGCGACGACGGACGCCGAGACGAGCACGTGACACCACTGCCACCCTGTCTATCTTAGGGTTACGCGAGTCGAGGCGGACGTCGTCGCGGTAGCGACGACGGACGCCGAGACGAGCACGTGACAACACTGCCACCCTGGCTAACTTAGGGTTACGCGAGTCGAGGCAGACGTCATCGCGGTAGCGACGACGGATGCCGAGACGAGCACGTGACACCACTGCCAACCTGTCTAACTTAGGGTTACGCAAGTCGAGGCGGACGTCATCGCGGTAGCGACGACGGACGCCGAGACGAGCACGTGACACCAACGAAACCCTGTTTATCCTAGGGTTACGCTAGTCGAGGCGGACGTCGTCGCGGTAGCGACGACGGACACCGAGACCAGCACGTGACACCACCGCCACCCTGTCTATCTTAGGGTTACGCGAGTCGAGGCGGACGTCGTCGCGGTAGCGACGACGGACGCCGAGACGAGCACGCGACACCACCGCCACCCTGTCTAACTTAGGGTTACGCGTGTCGAGGCGGACGTCGTCGCGGTAGCGACGACGGACGCCGAGACGAGCACGTGACACCACCGCCACCCTGTCTAAATTAGGGTTACGCGAGTCGAGGCTGACGTCGTCGCGGTAGCGATGACGGATGCCGAGACGAGCACGTGACTTCACCGCCACCCTATTTAACTTAGGGTTAGCGAGTCGAGGCGGACGTCGTCGCGGTAGCGACGACCGACGCCGAGACGAGCACGTGACACCACCGCCACCCTGTCTAACTTAGGGTTACGCGAGTCGAGGCAGACGTCGAAACGAGCACGTGACACCACTGCCACCCTGTCTAACTTAGGGTTACGCGAGTCGAGGCGGACGTCTTTGCGGTAGCGACGACGGACGCCGAGATGAGCACGTGACACCACCGCCACCCTATCTATCTTAGCGTTACGCGAGTCGAGGCGAACGTCGTCGCGGTAGCGACGACGGACGACGAGACGAGTACGTGACACCAGCGCCACCCTGTCTATCTTAGCGTTACGCGAGTCGAGGCGGACGTCGTCGCGGTAGCGACGACGGACGCCGAGACGAGCACGTGACACCACCGCTACCCTGTATAACTTAGGGTTAAGCGAGTCGAGGCGGACGTCATCGCGGTAGCGACGACGGACGCCGAGACGAGCACGTGACAACACCGCCACCCTGTCTATCTTAGGTTTACGCGAGTCAAGGCGGACGTCGTCGCGGTAGCGACGACGGACGCCGAGACGAGCACGTGACACCACTGCCACCCTGTCTATCTTAGGGTTAGGCGAGTCGAGGCGGACGTCGTCGCGGTAGCGTCGGCGGACGCCGAGACGAGCACGTGACACCACCGCCACCCTGTCTAACTTAGGGTTATGCGAGTCGAGGCGGACGTCGTCGCGGTAGCGACGACGGACGCCGAGACGAGCTCGTGACACCACCGCCACCCTGTTTATCCTAGGGTTACGCGAGTCGAGGCGGACGTCGTCGCGGTAGCGACGACAGACGCCTAGACGAGCACGTGACACCACTGCCACCCTGGCTATCTTAGTGTTACGCGAGTCGAGGCGGACATCGTCGCGGTAGCGACGACGGACACCGAGACGAGCACGTGACACCACCGCCACCCTGTCTATCTTAGGGTTACGCGAGTCGAGGCGGACGTCGTCGCGGTAGCGACGACGGACGCCGAGACAAGCACGCAACACCACCGCCACCCTGTCTAACTTAGGGTTACGCGTGTCGAGGCGGACGTCGTCGCGGTAGCGACGATGGACGCCGAGACGAGCACGTGACACCACCGCCACCCTGTCTAAATTAGGGTTACGCGAGTCGAGGCTGACGTCGTCGCGGTAGCGATGACGGATGCTGAGGCGAGCACGTGACACCACCGCCACCCTGTATATCTTAGCGTTACGCGAGTCGACGCGGACGTCATCGCGGTAGCGACGACGGACGCCGAGACGAGCACGTGACACCACCGCCACCCTGTCTAACTTAGGGTTACGCGAGTCGAGGCAGACGTCGAAACGAGCACGTGACACCACTGCCACCCTGTCTAACTTAGGGTTACGCGAGTCGAGGCGGACGTCTTTGCGGTAGCGACGACGGACGCCGAGACGAGCACGTGACACCACTGCCACCCTGTCTATCTTAGGGTTACGCGGGTCGAGGCGGACGTCGTCGCGGTAGCGACGACGGACGCCGAGACGAGCACGTGACAACACTCCCACCCTGGCTAACTTAGGGTTACGCGAGTCGAGGCAGACGTCGTCGCGGTAGCGACGACGGATGCCGAGACGAGCACGTGACACCACTGCCACCCTGTCTAACTTAGGGTTACGCAAGTCGAGGCGGACGTCATCGCGGTAGCGACGACGGACGCCGAGACGAGCACGTGACACCACCGAAACCCTGTTTATCCTAGGGTTACGCTAGTCGAGGCGGACGTCGTCGCGGTAGAGACGACGGACACCGAGACCAGCACGTGACACCACCGCCACCCTGTCTATCTTAGGGTTACGCGAGTCGAGGCGGACGTCGTCGCGGTAACGACGACGGACGCCGAGACGAGCACGCGACACCACCGCCACCCTGTCTAACTTAGGGTTACGCGTGTCGAGGCGGACGTCGTCGCGGTAGCGACGACGGACGCCGAGACGAGCACGTGACACCACCGCCACCCTGTCTAAATTAGGGTTACGCGAGTCGAGGCTGACGTCGTCGCGGTAGCGATGACGGATGCCGAGACGAGCACGTGACTTCACCGCCACCCTATTTAACTTAGGGTTAGCGAGTCGAGGCGGACGTCTTTGCGGTAGCGACGACGGACGCCGAGACGAGCACGTGACACCACCACCACCCTGTCTAACTTAGGGTTACGCGAGTCGAGGCAGACGTCGAAACGAGCACGTGACACCACTGCCACCCTGTCTAACTTAGGGTTACGCGAGTCGAGGCGGACGTCTTTGCGGTAGCGACGACGGACGCCGAGACGAGCACGTGACACCACTGCCACCCTCTCTATCTTAGGGTTACGCGAGTCGAGGCGGACGTCGTCGCGGTAGCAACGACGGACGCCGAGACGAGCACGTGACAACACTGCCACCCTGGCTAACTTAGGGTTACGCGAGTCGAGGCAGACGTCATCGCGGTAGCGACGACGGATGCCGAGACGAGCACGTGACACCACTGCCACCCTGTCTAACTTAGGGTTACGCAAGTCGAGGCGGACGTCATCGCGGTAGCGACGACGGACGCCGAGACGAGCACGTGACACCACCGAAACCCTGTCTAACTTAGGGTTACGCAAGTCGAGGCGGACGTCATCGCGGTAGCGACGACGGACACCGAGACCAGCACGTGACACCACCGCCACCCTGTCTATCTTAGGGTTACGCGAGTCGAGGCGGACGTCGTCGCGGTAGCGACGACGGACGCCGAGACGAGCACGCGACACCACCGCCACCCTGTCTAACTTAGGGTTACGCGTGTCGAGGCGGACGTCGTCGCGGTAGCGACGACGGACGCCGAGACGAGCACGTGACACCACCGCCACCCTGTCTAAATTAGGGTTACGCGAGTCGAGGCTGACGTCGTCGCGGTAGCGATGACGGATGCCGAGACAAGCACGTGACTTCACCGCCACCCTATTTAACTTAGGGTTAGCGAGTCGAGGCGGACGTCGTCGCGGTAGCGACAACCGACGCCGAGACGAGCACGTGACACCACCGCCACCCTGTCTAACTTAGGGTTACGCGAGTCGAGGCAGACGTCGAAACGAGCACGTGACACCACTGCCACCCTGTCTAACTTAGGGTTACGCGAGTCGAGGCGGACGTCTTTGCGGTAGCGACGACGGACGCCGAGATGAGCACGTGACACCACCGCCACCCTATCTATCTTAGCGTTACGCGAGTCGAGGCGAACGTCGTCGCGGTAGCGACGACGGACGACGAGACGAGCACGTGACACCACCGCCACCCTGTCTATCTTAGCGTTACGCGAGTCGAGGCGGACGTCGTCGCGGTAGCGACGACGGACGCCGAGACGACCACGTGACACCACCGCTACCCTGTATAACTTAGGGTTAAGCGAGTCGAGGCGGACGTCGTCGCGGTAGCGACGACGGACGCCGAGACGAGCACGTGACAACACCGCCACCCTGTCTATCTTAGGTTTACGCGAGTCAAGGCGGACGTCGTCGCGGTAGCGACGACGGACGCCGAGACGAGCACGTGACACCACTGCCACCCTGTCTATCTTAGGGTTAGGCGAGTCGAGGCGGACGTCGTCGCGGTAGCGTCGGCGGACGCCGAGACGAGCACGTGACACCACCGCCACCCTGTCTAACTTAGGGTTATGCGAGTCGAGGCGGACGTCGTCGCGGTAGCGACGACGGACGCCGAGACGAGCACGTGACACCACCGCCACCCTGTTTATCCTAGGGTTACGCGAGTCGAGGCGGACGTCCTCGCGGTAGCGACGACAGACGGCTAGACGAGCACGTGACACCACTGCCACCCTGGCTATCTTAGTGTTACGCGAGTCGAGGCGGACGTCGTCGCGGTAGCGACGACGGACACCGAGACGAGCACGTGACACCACCGCCACCCTGTCTATCTTAGGGTTACGCGAGTCGAGGCGGACGTCGTCGCGGTAGCGACGACGGACGCCGAGACAAGCACGCAACACCACCGCCACCCTGTCTAACTTAGGGTTACGCGTGTCGAGGCGGACGTCGTCGCGGTAGCGACGATGGACGCCGAGACGAGCACGTGACACCACCGCCACCCTGTCTAAATTAGGGTTACGCGAGTCGAGGCTGACGTCGTCGCGGTAGCGATGACGGATGCTGAGGCGAGCACGTGACACCACCGCCACCCTGTATATCTTAGCGTAACGCGAGTCGAGGCGGACGTCATCGCGGTAGCGACGACGGACGCCGAGACGAGCACGTGACACCACCGCCACCCTGTCTAACTTAGGGTTACGCGAGTCGAGGCAGACGTCGAAACGAGCACGTGACACCACTGCCACCCTGTCTAACTTAGGGTTACGCGAGTCGAGGCGGACGTCTTTGCGGTAGCGACGACGGACGCCGAGACGAGCTCGTGACACCACTGCCACCCTGTCTATCTTAGGGTTACGCGAGTCGAGGCGGACGTCGTCGCGGTAGCGACGACGGACGCCGAGACGAGCACGTGACAACACTGCCACCCTGGCTAACTTAGGGTTACGCGAGTCGAGGCAGACGTCGTCGCGGTAGCGACGACGGATGCCGAGACGAGCACGTGACACCACTGCCACCCTGTCTAACTTAGGGTTACGCAAGTCGAGGCGGACGTCATCGCGGTAGCGACGACGGACGCCGAGACGAGCACGTGACACCACCGAAACCCTGTTTATCCTAGGGTTACGCTAGTCGAGGCGGACGTCGTCGCGGTAGAGACGACGGACACCGAGACCAGCACGTGACACCACCGCCACCCTGTCTATCTTAGGGTTGCGCGAGTCGAGGCGGACGTCGTCGCGGTAACGACGACGGACGCCGAGACGAGCACGCGACACCACCGCCACCCTGTCTAACTTAGGGTTACGCGTGTCGAGGCGGACGTCGTCGCGGTAGCGACGACGGACGCCGAGACGAGCACGTGACACCACCGCCACCCTGTCTAAATTAGGGTTACGCGAGTCGAGGCTGACGTCGTCGCGGTAGCGATGACGGATGCCGAGACGAGCACGTGACTTCACCGCCACCCTATTTAACTTAGGGTTAGCGAGTCGAGGCGGACGTCGTCGCGGTAGCGACGACCGACGCCGAGACGAGCACGTGACACCACCGCCAACCTGTCTAACTTAGGGTTACGCGAGTCGAGGCAGACGTCGAAACGAGCACGTGACACCACTGCCACCCTGTCTAACTTAGGGTTACGCGAGTCGAGGCGGACGTCTTTGCGGTAGCGACGACGGACGCCGAGATGAGCACGTGACACCACCGCCACCCTATCTATCTTAGCGTTACGCGAGTCGAGGCGAACGTCGTCGCGGTAGCGACGACGGACGCCGAGACGAGTACGTGACACCACCGCCACCCTGTCTATCTTAGCGTTACGCGAGTCGAGGCGGACGTCGTCGCGGTAGCGACGACGGACGCCGAGATGAGCACGTGACACCACCGCTACCCTGTATAACTTAGGGTTAAGCGAGTCGAGGCGGACGTCGTCGCGGTAGCGACGACGGACGCCGAGACGAGCACGTGACAACACCGCCACCCTGTCTATCTTAGGTTTACGCGAGTCAAGGCGGACGTCGTCGCGGTAGCGACGACGGACGCCGAGACGAGCACGTGACACCACTGCCACCCTGTCTATCTTAGGGTTAGGCGAGTCGAGGCGGACGTCGTCGCGGTAGCGACGGCGGACGCCGAGACGAGCACGTGACACCACCGCCACCCTGTCTAACTTAGGGTTATGCGAGTCGAGGCGGACATCGTCGCGGTAGCGACGACGGACGCCGAGACGAGCACGTGACACCACCGCCACCCTGTTTATCCTAGGGTTACGCGAGTCGAGGCGGACGTCGTCGCGGAAGCGACGACAGACGCCTAGACAAGCACGTGACACCACTGCCACCCTGGCTATCTTAGTGTTACGCGAGTCGAGGCGGACGTCGTCGCGGTAGCGACGACAGACACCGAGACGAGCACGTGACACCACCGCCACCCTGTCTATCTTAGGGTTACGCGAGTCGAGGCGGACGTCTTTGCGGTAGCGACGACGGACGCCGAGACGAGCACGTGACACCACTGCCACCCTGTCTATCTTAGGGTTACGCGAGTCGAGGCGGACGTCGTCGCGGTAGCGACGACGGACGCCGAGACGAGCACGTGACAACACTGCCACCCTGGCTAACTTAGGGTTACGCGAGTCGAGGCAGACGTCATCGCGGTAGCGACGACGGATGCCGAGACGAGCACGTGACACCACTGCCACCCTGTCTAACTTAGGGTTACGCAAGTCGAGGCGGACGTCATCGCGGTAGCGACGACGGACGCCGAGACGAGCACGTGACACCACCGAAACCCTGTTTATCCTAGGGTTACGCTAGTCGAGGCGGACGTCGTCGCGGTAGCGACGACGGACACCGAGACCAGCACGTGACACCACCGCCACCCTGTCTATCTTAGGGTTACGCGAGTCGAGGCGGACGTCGTCGCGGTAGCGACGACGGACGCCGAGACGAGCACGCGACACCACCGCCACCCTGTCTAACTTAGGGTTACGCGTGTCGAGGCGGACGTCGTCGCGGTAGCGACGACGGACGCCGAGACGAGCACGTGACACCACCGCCACCCTGTCTAAATTAGGGTTACGCGAGTCGAGGCTGACGTCGTCGCGGTAGCGATGACGGATGCCGAGACGAGCACATGACTTCACCGCCACCCTATTTAACTTAGGGTTAGCGAGTCGAGGCGGACGTCGTCGCGGTAGTGACGACCGACGCCGAGACGAGCACGTGACACCACCGCCACCCTGTCTAACTTAGGGTTACGCGTGTCGAGGCGGACGTCGTCGCGGTAGCGACGACGGACGCCGAGACGAGCACGTGACACCACCGCCACCCTGTCTAAATTAGGGTTACGCGAGTCGAGGCTGACGTCGTCGCGGTAGCGATGACGGATGCCGAGACGAGCACGTGACTTCACCGCCACCCTATTTAACTTAGGGTTAGCGAGTCGAGGCGGACGTCGTCGCGGTAGCGACGACCGACGCCGAGACGAGCACGTGACACCACCGCCACCCTGTCTAACTTAGGGTTACGCGAGTCGAGGCAGACGTCGAAACGAGCACGTGACACCACTGCCACCCTGTCTAACTTAGGGTTACGCGAGTCGAGGCGGACGTCTTTGCGGTAGCGACGACGGACGCCGAGATGAGCACGTGACACCACCGCCACCCTATCTATCTTAGCGTTACGCGAGTCGAGGCGAACGTCGTCGCGGTAGCGACGACGGACGCCGAGACGAGCACGTGACACCACCGCCACCCTGTCTATCTTAGCGTTACGCGAGTCGAGGCGGACGTCGTCGCGGTAGCGACGACGGACGCCGAGACGAGCACGTGACACCACTGCTACCCTGTATAACTTAGGGTTAAGCGAGTCGAGGCGGACGTCGTCGCGGTAGCGACGACGGACGCCGAGACGAGCACGTGACAACACCGCCACCCTGTCTATCTTAGGTTTACGCGAGTCAAGGCGGACGTCGTCGCGGTAGCGACGACGGACGCCGAGACGAGCACGTGACACCACTGCCACCCTGTCTATCTTAGGGTTAGGCGAGTCGAGGCGGACGTCGTCGCGGTAGCGACGGCGGACGCCGAGACGAGCACGTGACACCACCGCCACCCTGTCTAACTTAGGGTTATGCGAGTCGAGGCGGACGTCGTCGCGGTAGCGACGACGGACGCCGAGACGAGCACGTGACACCACCGCCACCCTGTTTATCCTAGGGTTACGCGAGTCGAGGCGGACGTCGTCGCGGAAGCGACGACAGACGCCTAGACGAGCTAGTGACACCACTGCCACCCTGGCTATCTTAGTGTTACGCGAGTCGAGGCGGACGTCGTCGCGGTAGCGACGACAGACACCGAGACGAGCACGTGACACCACCGCCACCCTGTCTATCTTAGGGTTACGCGAGTCGAGGCGGACGTCGTCGCGGTAGCGACGACGGACGCCGAGACAAGCACGCGACACCACCGCCACCCTGTCTAACTTAGGGTTACGCGTGTCGAGGCGGACGTCGTCGCGGTAGCGACGATGGACGCCGAGACGAGCACGTGACACCACCGCCACCCTGTCTAAATTAGGGTTACGCGAGTCGAGGCTGACGTCGTCGCGGTAGCGATGACGGATGCCGAGGCGAGCACGTGACACCACCGCCACCCTGTATATCTTAGCGTTACGCGAGTCGAGGCGGACGTCATCGCGGTAGCGACGACGGACGCCGAGACGAGCACGTGACACCACCGCCACCCTGTCTAACTTAGGGTTACGCGAGTCGAGGCAGACGTCGAAACGAGCACGTGACACCACTGCCACCCTGTCTAACTTAGGGTTACGCGAGTCGAGGCGGACGTCTTTGCGGTAGCGACGACGGACGCCGAGACGAGCACGTGACACCACTGCCACCCTGTCTATCTTAGGGTTACGCGAGTCGAGGCGGACGTCGTCGCGGTAGCGACGACGGACGCCGAGACGAGCACGTGACAACACTGCCACCCTGGCTAACTTAGGGTTACGCGAGTCGAGGCAGACGTCATCGCGGTAGCGACGACGGATGCCGAGACGAGCACGTGACACCACTGCCACCCTGTCTAACTTAGGGTTACGCAAGTCGAGGCGGACGTCATCGCGGTAGCGACGACGGACGCCGAGACGAGCACGTGACACCACCGAAACCCTGTTTATCCTAGGGTTACGCTAGTCGAGGCGGACGTCGTCGCGGTAGCGACGACGGACACCGAGACCAGCACGTGACACCACCGCCACCCTGTCTATCTTAGGGTTACGCGAGTCGAGGCGGACGTCGTCGCGGTAGCGACGACGGACGCCGAGACGAGCACGCGACACCACCGCCACCCTGTCTAACTTAGGGTTACGCGTGTCGAGGCGGACGTCGTCGCGGTAGCGACGACGGACGCCGAGACGAGCACGTGACACCACCGCCACCCTGTCTAAATTAGGGTTACGCGAGTCGAGGCTGACGTCGTCGCGGTAGCGATGACGGATGCCGAGACGAGCACGTGACTTCACCGCCACCCTATTTAACTTAGGGTTAGCGAGTCGAGGCGGACGTCGTCGCGGTAGCGACGACCGACGACGAGACGAGCACGTGACACCACCGCCACCCTGTCTAACTTAGGGTTACGCGAGTCGAGGCAGACGTCGAAACGAGCACGTGACACCACTGCCACCCTGTCTAACTTAGGGTTACGCGAGTCGAGGCGGACGTCTTTGCGGTAGCGACGACGGACGCCGAGAGGAGCACGTGACACCACCGCCACCCTATCTATCTTAGCGTTACGCGAGTCGAGGCGAACGTCGTCGCGGTAGCGACGACGGACGCCGAGACGAGCACGTGACACCACCGCCACCCTGTCTATCTTAGCGTTACGCGAGTCGAGGCGGACGTCGTCGCGGTAGCGACGACGGACGCCGAGACGAGCACGTGACACCACCGCTACCCTGTATAACTTAGGGTTAAGCGAGTCGAGGCGGACGTCGTCGCGGTAGCGACGACGGACGCCGAGACGAGCACGTGACAACACCGCCACCCTGTCTATCTTAGGTTTACGCGAGTCAAGGCGGACGTCGTCGCGGTAGCGACGACGGACACCGAGACGAGCACGTGACACCACCGCAACCCTGTCTATCTTAGGGTTACGCGAGTCGAGGCGGACGTCGTCGCGGTAGCGACGACGGACGCCGAGACAAGCACGCGACACCACGGCCACCCTGTCTAACTTAGGGTTACGCGTGTCGAGGCGGACGTCGTCGCGGTAGCGACGACGGACGCCGAGACGAGCACGTGACACCACCGCCACCCTGTCTAAATTAGGGATACGCGAGTCGAGGCTGACGTCGTCGCGGTAGCGATGACGGATGCCGAGGCGAGCACGTGACACCACCGCCACCCTGTATATCTTAGCGTTACACGAGTCGAGGCGGACGTCGTCGCGGTAGCGATGACGGACGCCGAGACGAGCACGTGACACCACCACCACCCTGTCTAACTTAGGGTGACGCGAGTCGAGGCAGACGTCGAAACGAGCACGTGACACCACTGCCACCCTGTCTAACTTAGGGTTACGCGAGTCGAGGCGGACGTCTTTGCGGTAGCGACGACGGACGCCGAGACGAGCACGTGACACCACCGCTACCCTGTCTAACTTAGGGTTAAGCGAGTCGAGGCGGACGTCGTCGCGGTAGCGACGACGGACGCCGAGACGAGCACGTGACAACACCGCCACCCTGTCTATCTTAGGTTTACGCGAGTCAAGGCGGACGTCGTCGCGGTAGCGACGACGGACGCCGAGACGAGCACGTGACACCACTGCCACCCTGTCTATCTTAGGGTTAGGCGAGTCGAGGCGGACGTCGTCGCGGTAGCGACGGCGGACGCCGAGACGAGCACGTGACACCACCGCCACCCTGTCTAACTTAGGGTTATGCGAGTCGAGGCGGACGTCGTCGCGGTAGCGACGACGGACGCCGAGACGAGCACGTGACACCACCGCCACCCTGTTTATCCTAGGGTTATGCGAGTCGAGGCGGACGTCGTCGCGGTAGCGACGACAGACGCCTAGACGAGCACGTGACACCACTGCCACCCTGGCTATCTTAATGTTACGCGAGTCGAGGCGGACGTCGTCGCGGTAGCGACGACGGACACCGAGACGAGCACGTGACACCACCGCCACCCTGTCTATCTTAGGGTTACGCGAGTCGAGGCGGACGTCGTCGCGGTAGCGACGACGGACGCCGAGACAAGCACGCGACACCACGGCCACCCTGTCTAAGTTAGGGTTACGCGTGTCGAGGCGGACGTCGTCGCGGTAGCGACGACGGACGCCGAGACGAGCACGTGACACCACCGCCACCCTGTCTAAATTAGGGATACGCGAGTCGAGGCTGACGTCGTCGCGGTAGCGATGACGGATGCCGAGGCGAGCACGTGACACCACCGCCACCCTGTATATCTTAGCGTTACGCGAGTCGAGGCGGACGTCGTCGCGGTAGCGACGACGGACGCCGAGACGAGCACGTGACACCACCGCCACCCTGTCTAACTTAGGGTTACGCGAGTCGAGGCAGACGTCGAAACGAGCACGTGACACCACTGCCACCCTGTCTAACTTAGGGTTACGCGAGTCGAGGCGGACGTCTTTGCGGTAGCGACGACGGAAGACGAGACGAGCACGTGACACCACTGCCACCCTGTCTATCTTAGGGTTACGCGAGTCGAGGCGGACGTCGTCGCGGTAGCGACGACGGACGCCGAGACGAGCACGTGACAACACTGCCACCCTGGCTAACTTAGGGTTACGCGAGTCGAGGCAGACGTCGTCGCGGTAGCGACGACGGACGCCGAGACGAGCACGTGACACCACCGAAACCCTGTTTATCCTAGGGTTACGCTAGTCGAGGCGGACGTCGTCGCGGTAGCGACGACGGACGCCTAGACGAGCACGTGACACCACTGTCACCCTGGCTATCTTAGGGTTACGCGAGTCGAGGCGGACGTCGTCGCGGTAGCGACGACGGACGCCGAGACGAGCACGTGACACCACCGCCACCCTGTATAACTTAGGGTTACGCGTGTCGAGTCGGACGTCGTCGCGGTAGCGACGACGGACGCCGAGACGAGCACGTGACACCACTGCCACCCTGTCTAAATTAGGGTTACGCGAGTCGAGGCTGACATCGTCGCGGTAGCAATGACGGACGCCGAGACGAGCACGTGACTTCACCGCCACCCTATTTAACTTAGGGTTAACGAGTCGAGGCGGACGTCGTCGCGGTAGCGACGACGGACGCCTAGACGAGCACGTGACACCACTGCCACCCTATCTATCTTAGCGTTACGCGAGTCGAGGCGGACGTCGTCGCGGTAGCGACGACGGACGCCGAGACGAGCACGTGACACCACCGCTACCCTTTCTAACTTAGGGTTAAGCGAGTCGAGGCGGGCGTCGTCGCGGTAGCGACGACGGACGCCGAGACGAGCACGTGACAACACCGCCACCCTGTCTATCTTAGGTTTACGCGAGTCAAGGCGGACGTCGTCGCGGTAGCGACGACGGACGCCGAGACGAGCACGTGACACCACTGCCACCCTGTCTATCTTAGGGTTACGCGAGTCGAGGCGGACGTCGTCGCGGTAGCGACGGCGGACGCCGAGACGAGCACGTGACACCACCGCCACCCAGTCTAACTAATGGTTATGCGAGTCGAGGCGGACGTCGTCGCGGTAGCGACGACGGACGCCGAGAAGAGCACATGACACCACCGCCACCCTGTTTATCCTAGGGTTACGCGAGTCGAGGCGGACGTCGTCGCGGTAGCGACGACAGACGCCTAGACGAGCACGTGACACCACTGCCACCCTGGCTATCTTAGTGTTACGCGAGTCGAGGCGGACGTCGTCGCGGTAGCGACGACGGACACCGAGACGAGCACGTGACACCACCGCCACCCTGTCTATCTTTGGGTTACGCGAGTCGAGGCGGACGTCATCGCGGTAGCGACGACGGACGCCGAGACGAGCACGCGACACCACCGCCACCCTGTCTAACGTAGGGTTACGCGTGTTGAGGCGGTCGTCGTCGCGGTAGCGACGACGGACGCCCAGACGAGCACGTGACACCACCGCCACCCTGTTTAACTTAGGGTTAGCGAGTCGAGGCAGACGTCGTTGCGGTAGCGACGACGGACGCCGAGACGAGCACGTGACACCACCGCCACCCTGTCTAACTTAGGGTTACGCGAGTCGAGGCAGACGTCAAAACGAGCACGTGACACCACTTCCACCCTGTCTAACCTAGGGTTACGCGAGTCGAGGCGGACGTCTTTGCGGTAGCGACGACGTACGCCGAGATGAGCACGTGACACCACCGCCACCCTGTCCAACTTAGGGATAAGCGAGTTTAGGGGGACGTCGTCGCGGTAGCGACGACGGACGCCGAGACGAGCACGTGACAACACCGCCACCCTGTCAATCTTAGGGTTACGCGGGTCAAGGCGGACGTCGTCGCGGTAGCGACGACGGACGCCGAGACGAGCACGTGACACCACTGCCACCCTGTCTATCGTAGGGTTATGCGAGTCGAGGCGGACGTGGTCGCGGTAGCGACGACGGACGCCGAGACGAGCACGTGACAACACTGCCACCCTGGCTAACTTAGGGTTACGCGAGTCGAGGCAGACGTCATCGCGGTAGCGACGACGGATGCCGAGACGAGCACGTGACACCACTGCCACCCTGTCTAACTTAGGGTTACGCGAGTCGAGGCGGACGTCGTCGCGGTAGCGATGACGGATGCCGAGACGAGCACGTGACACCACCGCCACCCTGTTTATCCTAGGGTTACGCGAGTCGAGGCGGACGTCGTCGCGGTAGCGACGACGGACGCCTAGACGAGCACGTGACACCACTGCCACCCTGGCTATCTTAGGGTTACGCGAGTCGAGGCGGACGTCATCGCGGAAGCGACGACGGACGCCGAGACGAGCACGTGACACCACCGCCACCCTGTCTAACTTAGGGTTACGCGAGTCGAGGCGGACGTCGAGACGAGCACGTGACACCACTGCCACCCTGTCTAACTTAGGGTTATGCGAGTCGAGGCGGACGTCTTTGCGGTAGCGAGGACGGACGCCGAGATGAGCACGTGACACCACCGCCACCCTATCTATCTTAGCGTTACGTGAGTCGAGGCGAACTTCGTCGCGGTAGCGACGACGGACGCCGAGACGAGCACGTGACACCACCGCTACCCTGTCTAACTTAGGGTTAAGCGAGTCGAGGCGGACGTCGTCGCGGTAGCGACGACGGACGCCGAGACGAGCACGTGACAACACCGCCACCCTGTCTATCTTAGGTTTACGCGAGTCAAGGCGGACGACGTCGCGGTAGCGACGGCGGACGCCGAGACGAGCACGTGACACCACCGCCACCCTGTCTAACTTAGGGTTATGCGAGTCGAGGTGGACGTCGTCACGGTAGCGACGACGGACGCCGAGACGAGCACGTGACACCACCGCCACCCTGTCTAACTTAGGGTTACGCGTGTCGAGGCGGACGTCGTCGCGGTAGCGACGACGGACGCCGAGACAAGCACGTGACACCACCGCCACCCTGTCTAAATTAGGGTTACGCGAGTCGAGGCTGACGTCGTCGCGGTAGCGATGACGGACGCCGTGACGAGCACGTGACTTCACCGCCACCCTATTTAACTTAGGGTTAGCGAGTCGAGGCAGACGTCGTCGCGGTAGCGACGACGGACGCCGAGACGAGCACGTGACACCACCGCCCACCTGTCTAACTTAGGGTTACGCGAGTCGAGGCAGACGTCGAAACGAGCACGTGACACCACTTCCACCCTGTCTAACCTAGGGTTACGCGAGTCGAGGCGGACGACTTTGCGGTAGCGACGACGGACGCCGAGATGAGCACGTGACACCACCGCCACCCTGTCTAACTTAGGGTTAAACGAGTTTAGGCGGACGTCGTCGCGGTAGCGACGACGGACGCCGAGGCGAGCACGTGACAACACCGCCACCCTGTCTATCTTAGGGTTACGCGGGTCAAGGCGGACGTCGTCGCGGTAGCGACGACGGACGCCGAGACGAGCACGTGACACCACTGCCACCCTGTCTCTCTTAGGGTTACGCGGGTCGAGGCGGACGTCGTCGCGGTAGCGACGACGGACGCCGAGACGAGCACGTGACACCACCGCCACCCTGTTTATCCTAGGGTTACGCGAGTCGAGGCGGACGTCGTCGCGGTAGCGACGACGGACGCCTAGACGAGCACGTGACACCACTGCCACCCTGGCTATCTTAGGGTTACGCGAGTCGAGGCGGACGTCGTCGCGGTAGCGACGACGGACGCCGAGACGAGCACGTGACACCACCGCCACCCTGTCTAACTTAGGGTTACGCGTGTCGAGGCGGACGTCGTCGCGGTAGCGACGACGGACGCCTAGACGAGCACGTGACACCACTGCCACCCTGTCTATCTTAGGGTTACGCGAGTCGAGGCGGACGTCGTCGCGGTAGCGACGGCGGACGCCGAGACGAGCACGTGACACCACCGCCACCCTGTTTATCCTAGGGTTACGCGAGTCGAGGCGGACGTCGTCGCGGTAGCGACGACAGACGCCTAGACGAGCACGTGACACCACTGCCACCCTGGCTATCTTAGTGTTACGCGAGTCGAGGCGGACGTCATCGCGGTAGCGACGACGGACGCCGAGACGAGCACGTGACACCACCGCCACCCTGTCTATCTTTGGGTTACGCGAGTCGAGGCGGACGTCGTCGCGGTAGCGACGACGGACGCCGAGACGAGCACGCGACACCACCGCCACCCTGTCTAACGTAGGGTTACGCGTGTCGAGGCGGACGTCGTCGCGGTAGCGACGACGGACGCCCAGACGAGCACGTGACACCACCGCCACCCTGTTTAACTTAGGGTTAGCGAGTCGAGGCAGACGTCGTCGCGGTAGCGACGACGGACGCCGAGACAAGCACGTGACACCACCGCCACCCTGTCTAACTTAGGGTTACGCGAGTCGAGGCAGACGTCGAAACGAGCACGTGACACCACTTCCACCCTGTCTAACATAGGGTTACGCGAGTCGAGGCGGACGTCTTTGCGGTAGCGACGACGGACGCCGAGATGAGCACGTGACACCACCGCCACCCTGTCCAACTTAGGGATAAGCGAGTTTAGGGGGACGTCGTCGCGGTAGCGACGACGGACGCCGAGACGAGCACGTGACAACACCGCCACCCTGTCAATCTTAGGGTTACGCGGGTCAAGGCGGACGTCGTCGCGGTACCGACGACGGACGCCGAGACGAGCACGTGACACCACTGCCACCCTGTCTATCTTAGGGTTATGCGAGTCGAGGCGGACGTCGTCGCGGTAGCGACGACGGACGCCGAGACGAGCACGTGACAACACTGCCACCCTGGCTAACTTAGGGTTACGCGAGTCGAGGCAGACGTCGTCGCGGTAGCGACGACGGATGCCGAGACGAGCACGTGACACCACTGCCACCCTGTCTAACTTAGGGTTACGCGAGTCGAGGCGGACGTCGTCGCGGTAGCGATGACGGATGCCGAGACGAGCACGTGACACCACCGCCACCCTGTTTATCCTAGGGTTACGCGAGTCGAGGCGGACGTCGTCGCGGTAGCGACGACGGACGCCTAGACGAGCACGTGACACCACTGCCACCCTGGCTATCTTAGGGTTACGCGAGTCGAGGCGGACGTCATCGCGGTAGCGACGACGGACGCCGAGACGAGCACGTGACACCACCGCCACCCTGTCTAACTTAGGGTTACGCGAGTCGAGGCGGACGTCGAGACGAGCACGTGACACCACTGCCACCCTGTCTAACTTAGGGTTACGCGAGTCGAGGCGGACGTCTTTGCAGTAGCGAGGACGGACGCCGAGATGAGCACGTGACACCACCGCCACCCTATCTATCTTAGCGTTACGCGAGTCGAGGCGAACGTCGTCGCGGTAGCGACGACGGACGCCGAGACGAGCACGTGACACCACCGCTACCCTGTCTAACTTAGGGTTAAGCGAGTCGAGGCGGACGTCGTCGCGGTAGCGACGACGGACGCCGAGACGAGCACGTGACAACACCGCCACCCTGTCTATCTTAGGTTTACGCGAGTCAAGGCGGACGACGTCGCGGTAGCGACGGCGGACGCCGAGACGAGCACGTGACACCACCGCCACCCTGTCTAACTTAGGGTTATGCGAGTCGACGCGGACGTCGTCACGGTAGCGACGACGGACGCCGAGACGAGCACGTGACACCACCGCCACCCTGTCTAACGTAGGGTTACGCGTGTCGAGGCGGACGTCGTCGCGGTAGCGACGACGGACGCCGAGACAAGCACGTGACACCACCGCCACCCTGTCTAAATTAGGGTTACGCGAGTCGAGGCTGACGTCGTCGCGGTAGCGATGACGGACGCCGTGACGAGCACGTGACTTCACCGCCACCCTATTTAACTTAGGGTTAGCGAGTCGAGGCAGACGTCGTCGCGGTAGCGACGACGGACGCCGAGACGAGCACGTGACACCACCGCCCACCTGTCTAACTTAGGGTTACGCGAGTCGAGGCAGACGTCGAAACGAGCACGTGACACCACTTCCACCCTGTCTAACCTAGGGTTACGCGAGTCGAGGCGGACGACTTTGCGGTAGCGACGACGGACGCCGAGAAGAGCACGTGACACCACCGCCACCCAGTCCAACTTAGGGTTAAGCGAGTTTAGGCGGACGTCGTCGCGGTAGCGACGACGGACGCCGAGACGAGCACGTGACAACACCGCCACCCTGTCTATCTTAGGGTTACGCGGGTCAAGGCGGACGTCGTCGCGGTAGCGACGACGGACGCCGAGACGAGCACGTGACACCACTGCCACCCTGTCTATCTTAGGGTTACGCGGGTCGAGGCGGACGTCGTCGCGGTAGCGACGACGGACGCCGAGACGAGCACGTGACAACACTGCCACCCTGTCTAACTTAGGGTTACGCGAGTCGAGGCAGACGTCGTCGCGGTAGCAACGACGGATGCCGAGACGAGCACGTGACACCACTGCCACCCTGTCTAACTTAGGGTTACGCGAGTCGAGGCGGACGTCGTCGCGGTAGCGACGACGGACGCCGAGACGAGCACGTGACACCACCGCCACCCTGTTTATCCTAGGGTTACGCGAGTCGAGGCGGACGTCGTCGCGGTAGCGACGACGGACGCCTAGACGAGCACGTGACACCACTGCCACCCTGGCTATCTTAGGGTTACGCGAGTCGAGGCGGACGTCGTCGCGGTAGCGACGACGGACGCCGAGACGAGCACGTGACACCACCGCCACCCTGTCTAACTTAGGGTTACGCGTTTCAAGGCGGACGTCGTCGCGGTAGCGACGACGGACGCCGAGACGAGCACGCGACACCACCGCCACCCTGTCTAACGTAGGGTTACGCGTGTCGAGGCGGACGTCGTCGCGGTAGCGACGACGGACGCCCAGACGAGCACGTGACACCACCGCCACCCTGTTTAACTTAGGGTTAGCGAGTCGAGGCAGACGTCGTCGCGGTAGCGACGACGGACGCCGAGACGAGCACGTGACACCACCGCCACCCTGTCTAACTTAGGGTTACGCGAGTCGAGGCAGACGTCGAAACGAGCACGTGACACCACTTCCACCCTGTCTAACCTAGGGTTACGCGAGTCGAGGCGGACGTCTTTGCGGTAGCGACGACGGACGCCGAGATGAGCACGTGACACCACCGCCACCCTGTCCAACTTAGGGATAAGCGAGTTTAGGGGGACGTCGTCGCGGTAGCGACGACGGACGCCGAGACGAGCACGTGACAACACCGCCACCCTGTCAATCTTAGGGTTACGCGGGTCAAGGCGGACGTCGTCGCGGTACCGACGACGGACGCCGAGACGAGCACGTGACACCACTGCCACCCTGTCTATCTTAGGGTTATGCGAGTCGAGGCGGACGTCGTCGCGGTAGCGACGACGGACGCCGAGACGAGCACGTGACAACACTGCCACCCTGGCTAACTTAGGGTTACGCGAGTCGAGGCAGACGTCGTCGCGGTAGCGACGACGGATGCCGAGACGAGCACGTGACACCACTGCCACCCTGTCTAACTTAGGGTTACGCGAGTCGAGGCGGACGTCGTCGCGGTAGCGATGACGGATGCCGAGACGAGCACGTGACACCACCGCCACCCTGTTTATCCTAGGGTTACGCGAGTCGAGGCGGACGTCGTCGCGGTAGCGACGACGGACGCCTAGACGAGCACGTGACACCACTGCCACCCTGGCTATCTTAGGGTTACGCGAGTCGAGGCGGACGTCATCGCGGTAGCGACGACGGACGCCGAGACGAGCACGTGACACCACCGCCACCCTGTCTAACTTAGGGTTACGCGAGTCGAGGCGGACGTCGAGACGAGCACGTGACACCACTGCCACCCTGTCTAACTTAGGGTTACGCGAGTCGAGGCGGACGTCTTTGCAGTAGCGAGGACGGACGCCGAGATGAGCACGTGACACCACCGCCACCCTATCTATCTTAGCGTTACGCGAGTCGAGGCGAACGTCGTCGCGGTAGCGACGACGGACGCCGAGACGAGCACGTGACACCACCGCTACCCTGTCTAACTTAGGGTTAAGCGAGTCGAGGCGGACGTCGTCGCGGTAGCGACGACGGACGCCGAGACGAGCACGTGACAACACCGCCACCCTGTCTATCTTAGGTTTACGCGGGTCAAGGCGGACGTCGTCGCGGTAGCGACGACGGACGCCGAGACGAGCAC
The DNA here is from genome assembly GCA_039707655.1 of Elymus sibiricus. NCBI lineage: Eukaryota > Viridiplantae > Streptophyta > Magnoliopsida > Poales > Poaceae > Elymus > Elymus sibiricus. The sequence continues at coordinate 189,412,622 of CM077676.1, read as the reverse complement.
GTGACACCACTGCCACCCTGTCTATCTTAGGGTTACGCGGGTCGAGGCGGACGTCGTCGCGGTAGCGACGACGGACGCCGAGACGAGCACGTGACAACACTGCCACCCTGGCTAACTTAGGGTTACGCGAGTCGAGGCAGACGTCGTCGCGGTAGCAACGACGGATGCCGAGACGAGCACGTGACACCACTGCCACCCTGTCTAACTTAGGGTTACGCGAGTCGAGGCGGACGTCGTCGCGGTAGCGACGACGGACGCCGAGACGAGCACGTGACACCACCGCCACCCTGTTTATCCTAGGGTTACGCGAGTCGAGGCGGACGTCGTCGCGGTAGCGACGACGGACGCCTAGACGAGCACGTGACACCACTGCCACCCTGGCTATCTTAGGGTTACGCGAGTCGAGGCGGACGTCGTCGCGGTAGCGACGACGGACGCCGAGACGAGCACGTGACACCACCGCCACCCTGTCTAACTTAGGGTTACGCGTTTCAAGGCGGACGTCGTCGCGGTAGCGACGACGGACGCCGAGACGAGCACGCGACACCACCGCCACCCTGTCTAACGTAGGGTTACGCGTGTCGAGGCGGACGTCGTCGCGGTAGCGACGACGGACGCCCAGACGAGCACGTGACACCACCGCCACCCTGTTTAACTTAGGGTTAGCGAGTCGAGGCAGACGTCGTCGCGGTAGCGACGACGGACGCCGAGACGAGCACGTGACACCACCGCCACCCTGTCTAACTTAGGGTTACGCGAGTCGAGGCAGACGTCGAAACGAGCACGTGACACCACTTCCACCCTGTCTAACCTAGGGTTACGCGAGTCGAGGCGGACGTCTTTGCGGTAGCGACGACGGACGCCGAGATGAGCACGTGACACCACCGCCACCCTGTCCAACTTAGGGATAAGCGAGTTTAGGGGGACGTCGTCGCGGTAGCGACGACGGACGCCGAGACGAGCACGTGACAACACCGCCACCCTGTCAATCTTAGGGTTACGCGGGTCAAGGCGGACGTCGTCGCGGTACCGACGACGGACGCCGAGACGAGCACGTGACACCACTGCCACCCTGTCTATCTTAGGGTTATGCGAGTCGAGGCGGACGTCGTCGCGGTAGCGACGACGGACGCCGAGACGAGCACGTGACAACACTGCCACCCTGGCTAACTTAGGGTTACGCGAGTCGAGGCAGACGTCGTCGCGGTAGCGACGACGGATGCCGAGACGAGCACGTGACACCACTGCCACCCTGTCTAACTTAGGGTTACGCGAGTCGAGGCGGACGTCGTCGCGGTAGCGATGACGGATGCCGAGACGAGCACGTGACACCACCGCCACCCTGTTTATCCTAGGGTTACGTGAGTCGAGGCGGACGTCGTCGCGGTAGCGACGACGGACGCCTAGACGAGCACGTGACACCACTGCCACCCTGGCTATCTTAGGGTTACGCGAGTCGAGGCGGACGTCATCGCGGTAGCGACGACGGACGCCGAGACGAGCACGTGACACCACCGCCACCCTGTCTAACTTAGGGTTACGCGAGTCGAGGCGGACGTCGAGACGAGCACGTGACACCACTGCCACCCTGTCTAACTTAGGGTTACGCGAGTCGAGGCGGACGTCTTTGCAGTAGCGAGGACGGACGCCGAGATGAGCACGTGACACCACCGCCACCCTATCTATCTTAGCGTTACGCGAGTCGAGGCGAACGTCGTCGCGGTAGCGACGACGGACGCTGAGACGAGCACGTGACACCACCGCTACCCTGTCTAACTTAGGGTTAAGCGAGTCGAGGCGGACGTCGTCGCGGTAGCGACGACGGACGCCGAGACGAGCACGTGACAACACCGCCACCCTGTCTATCTTAGGTTTACGCGAGTCAAGGCGGACGACGTCGCGGTAGCGACGGCGGACGCCGAGACGAGCACGTGACACCACCGCCACCCTGTCTAACTTAGGGTTATGCGAGTCGACGCGGACGTCGTCACGGTAGCGACGACGGACGCCGAGACGAGCACGTGACACCACCGCCACCCTGTCTAACGTAGGGTTACGCGTGTCGAGGCGGACGTCTTCGCGGTAGCGACGACGGACGCCGAGACAAGCACGTGACACCACCGCCACCCTGTCTAAATTAGGGTTACGCGAGTCGAGGCTGACGTCGTCGCGGTAGCGATGACGGACGCCGTGACGAGCACGTGACTTCACCGCCACCCTATTTAACTTAGGGTTAGCGAGTCGAGGCAGACGTCGTCGCGGTAGCGACGACGGACGCCGAGACGAGCACGTGACACCACCGCCCACCTGTCTAACTTAGGGTTACGCGAGTCGAGGCAGACGTCGAAACGAGCACGTGACACCACTTCCACCCTGTCTAACCTAGGGTTACGCGAGTCGAGGCGGACGACTTTGCGGTAGCGACGACGGACGCCGAGATGAGCACGTGACACCACCGCCACCCAGTCCAACTTAGGGTTAAGCGAGTTTAGGCGGACGTCGTCGCGGTAGCGACGACGGACGCCGAGACGAGCACGTGACAACACCGCCACCCTGTCTATCTTAGGGTTACGCGGGTCAAGGCGGACGTCGTCGCGGTAGCGACGACGGACGCCGAGACGAGCACGTGACACCACTGCCACCCTGTCTATCTTAGGGTTACGCGGGTCGAGGCGGACGTCGTCGCGGTAGCGACGACGGACGCCGAGACGAGCACGTGACAACACTGCCACCCTGGCTAACTTAGGGTTACGCGAGTCGAGGCAGACGTCGTCGCGGTAGCAACGACGGATGCCGAGACGAGCACGTGACACCACTGCCACCCTGTCTAACTTAGGGTTACGCGAGTCGAGGCGGACGTCGTCGCGGTAGCGACGACGGACGCCGAGACGAGCACGTGACACCACCGCCACCCTGTTTATCCTAGGGTTACACGAGTCGAGGCGGACGTCGTCGCGGTAGCGACGACGGACGCCTAGACGAGCACGTGACACCACTGCCACCCTGGCTATCTTAGGGTTACGCGAGTCGAGGCGGACGTCGTCGCGGTAGCGACGACGGACGCCGAGACGAGCACGTGACACCACCGCCACCCTGTCTAACTTAGGGTTACGCGTGTCGAGGCGAACGTCGTCGCGGTAGCGACGACGGACGCCGAGACGAGCACGTGACACCACCGCCACCCTGTCTAAATAAGGGTTACGCGAGTCGAGGCTGACATCGTCGCGGTAGCAATGACGGACACCGAGACGAGCACGTGACTTCACCGCCACCCTATTTAACTTAGGGTTAACGAGTCGAGGCGGACGTCGTCGCGGTAGCGACGACGGACGCCGAGACGAGCACGTGACACCACCGCCACCCTGTCTAACTTAGGGTTACGCGAGTCGAGGCGGACGTCGAGACGAGCACGTGACACCACTGCCACCCTGTCTAACTTAGGGTTACGCGAGTCGAGGCGGACGTCTTTGCGGTAGCGACGACGGACGCCGAGATGAGCACGTGACACCACCGCCACCCTATCTATCTTAGCGCTACGCGAGTCGAGGCGAACGTCGTCGCGGTAGCGACGACGGACGCCGAGACGAGCACGTGACACCACCGCTACCCTGTCTAACTTAGGGTTAAGCGAGTCGAGGCGGACGTCGTCGCGGTAGCGACGACAGACGCCGAGACGAGCACGTGACAACACCGCCACCCTGTCTATCTTAGGTTTTGCGAGTCAAGGCGGACGACGTCGCGGTAGCGACGGCGGACGCCGAGACGAGCACGTGACACCACCGCCACCCTGTCTAACTTAGGGTTATGCGAGTCGAGGCGGACATCGTCGCGGTAGCGACGACGGACGCCGAGACGAGCACGTGACACCACCGCCACCCTGTTTATCCTAGGGTTACGCGAGTCGAGGCGGACGTCGTCGCGGTAGCGACGACAGACGCCTTGACGAGCACGTGACACCACTGCCACCCTGGCTATCTTAGTGTTACGCGAGTCGAGGCGGACGTCGTCGGGGTAGCGACGACGGACACCGAGACGAGCACGTGACACCACCGCCACCCTGTCTATCTTAGGGTTACGCGAGTCGAGGCAGACGTCGAAACGAGCACGTGACACCACTTCCACCCTGTCTAACCTAGGGTTACGCGAGTCGAGGCGGACGTCTTTGCGGTAGCGACGACGGACGCCGAGATGAGCACGTGACACCACCGCCACCCTGTCCAACTTAGGGATAAGCGAGTTTAGGGGGACGTCGTCGCGGTAGCGACGACGGACGCCGAGACGAGCACGTGACAACACCGCCACCCTGTCAATCTTAGGGTTACGCGGGTCAAGGCGGACGTCTTTGCGGTAGCGACGACGGACGCCGAGACGAGCACGTGACACCACTGCCACCCTGTCTATCTTAGGGTTATGCGAGTCGAGGCGGACATCGTCGCGGTAGCGACGACGGACGCCGAGACGAGTACGTGACAACACTGCCACCCTGGCTAACTTAGGGTTACGCGAGTCGAGGCAGACGTCGTCGCGGTAGCGACGACGGATGCCGAGACGAGCACGTGACACCACTGCCACCCTGTCTAACTTAGGGTTACGCGAGTCGAGGCGGACGTCATCGCGGTAGCGATGACGGATGCCGAGACGAGCACGTGACACCACCGCCACCCTGTTTATCCTAGGGTTACGCGAGTCGAGGCGGACGTCGTCGCGGTAGCGACGACGGACGCCTAGACGAGCACGTGACACCAGTGCCACCCTGGCTATCTTAGGGTTACGCGAGTCGAGGCGGACGTCATCGCAGTAGCGACAACGGACGCCGAGACGAGCACGTGACACCACCGCCACCCTGTCTAACTTAGGGTTACGCGAGTCGAGGCGGACGTCGAGACGAGCACGTGACACCACTGCCACCCTGTCTAACTTAGGGTTACGCGAGTCGAGGCGGACGTCTTTGCAGTAGCGAGGACGGACGCCGAGATGAGCACGTGACACCACCGCCACCCTATCTATCTTAGCGTTACGCGAGTCGAGGCGAACGTCGTCGCGGTAGCGACGACGGACGCCGAGACGAGCACGTGACACCACCGCTACCCTGTCTAACTTAGGGTTAAGCGAGTCGAGGCGGACGTCGTCGCGGTAGCGACGACGAACGCCGAGACGAGCACGAGACAACACCGCCACCCTGTCTATCTTAGGTTTACGCGAGTCAAGGCGGACGACGTCGCGGTAGCGACGGCGGACGCCGAGACGAGCACGTGACACCACCGCCACCCTGTCTAACTTAGGGTTATGCGAGTCGAGGCGGACATCGTCACGGTAGCGACGACGGACGCCGAGACGAGCACGTGACACCACCGCCACCCTGTCTAACGTAGGGTTACGCGTGTCGAGGCGGACGTCGTCGCGGTAGCGACGACGGACGCTGAGACGAGCACGTGACACCACCGCCACCCTGTCTAAATTAGGGTTACGCGAGTCGAGGCTGACGTCGTCGCGGTAGCGATGACGGACGCCGTGACGAGCACGTGACTTCACCGCCACCCTATTTAACTTAGGGTTAGCGAGTCGAGGCAGACGTCGTCGCGGTAGCGACGACGGACGCCGAGACGAGCACGTGACACCACCGCCCACCTGTCTAACTTAGGGTTACGCGAGTCGAGGCAGACGTCGAAACGAGCACGTGACACCACTTCCACCCTGTCTAACCTAGGGTTACGCGAGTCGAGGCGGACGACTTTGCGGTAGCGACGACGGACGCCGAGATGAGCACGTGACACCACCGCCACCCACTCCAACTTAGGGTTAAGCGAGTTTAGGCGGACGTCGTCGCGGTAGCGACGACGGACGCCGAGACGAGCACGTGACAACACCGCCACCCTGTCTATCTTAGGGTTACGCGGGTCAAGGCGGACGTCGTCGCGGTAGCGACGACGGACGCCGAGACGAGCACGTGACACCACCGCCACCCTGTTTATCCTAGGGTTACGCGAGTCGAGGCGGACGTCGTCGCGGTAGCGACGACGGACGCCTAGACGAGCACGTGACACCACTGCCACCCTGGCTATCTTAGGGTTACGCGAGTCGAGGCGGACGTCGTCGCGGTAGCGACGATGGACGCCGAGACGAGCACGTGACACCACCGCCACCCTGTCTTACTTAGAGTTACGCGTGTCGAGGCGGACGTCGTCGCGGTAGCGACGACGGACGCCGAGACGAGCACGTGACACCACCGCCACCCTGTCTAAATTAGGGTTACGCGAGTCGAGGCTGACATCGTCGCGGTAGCAATGACGGACACCGAGACGAGCACGTGACTTCACCGCCACCCTATTTAACTTAGGGTTAACGAGTCGAGGCGGACGTCGTCGCGGTAGCGACGACGGACGCCGAGACGAGCTCGTGACACCACCGCCACCCTGTCTAACTTAGGGTTACGCGAGTCGAGGCGGACGTCGAGACGAGCACGTGACACCACTGCCACCCTGTCTAACTTAGGGTTACGCGAGTCGAGGCGGACGTCTTTGCGGTAGCGACGACGGACGCCGAGATGAGCACGTGACACCACCGCCACCCTATCTATCTTAGCGCTACGCGAGTCGAGGCGAACGTCGTCGCGGTAGCGACGACGGACGCCGAGACGAGCACGTGACACCACCGCCACCCTGTCTAACTTAGGGTTAAGCGAGTCGAGGCGGACGTCGTCGCGGTAGCGACGACAGACGCCGAGACAAGCACGTGACAACACCGCCACCCTGTCTATCTTAGGTTTCGCGAGTCAAGGCGGACGACGTCGTGGTAGCGACGGCGGACGCCGAGACGAGCACGTGACACCACCGCCTCCCTGTCTAACTTAGGGTTATGCGAGTCGAGGCGGACATCGTCGCGGTAGCAACGACGGACGCCGAGACGAGCACGTGACACCACCGCCACCCTGTTTATCCTAGGGTTACGCGAGTCGAGGCGGACGTCGTCGCGGTAGCGACGACAGACGCCTAGACGAGCACGTGACACCACTGCCACCCTGGCTATCTTAGTGTTACGCGAGTCGAGGCGGACGTCGTCGCGGTAGCGATGACGGACACCGAGACGAGCACGTGACACCACCGCCACCCTGTCTATCTTAGGGTTACGCGAGTCGAGGCGGACGTCATCGCGGTAGCGACGACGAACGCCGAGACGAGCACACGACACCACCGCCACCCTGTCTAACTTAGGGTTACGCGTGTCGAGGCGGACGTCGTCGCGGTAGCGACGACGGACGCCGAGACGAGCACGTGACAGCACCGCCACCCTGTCTAAATTAGGGTTACGCGAGTCGAGGCAGACGTCGAAACGAGCACGTGACACCACTGCCACCCTGTCTAACTTAGGGTTACGAGAGTCGAGGCGGACGTCTTTGCGGTAGCGACGACGGACGCCGAGATGAGCACGTGACACCACCGCCACCCTGTCTAACTTAAGGTTAAGCGAGTCGAGGCGGACGTCGTCGCGGTAGCGACGACGGACGCCGAGACGAGCACGTGACAACACCGCCACCCTGTCTATCTTAGGGTTACGCGGGTCAAGGCGGACGTCGTCGCGGTAGCGACGACGGACGCCGAGACGAGCACGTGACACCACTGCCACCCTAGCTAACTTAGGGTTACGCGAGTCGAGGCGGACGTCGTCGTGGTAGCGACGAGGGACGCCAAGACGAGCACGTGACACCACTGCCACCCTGGCTATTTTAGGGTTACGCGAGTCGAGGCGGACGTCATCGCGATAGCGACGACGGACGCCGAGACGAGCACGTGACACCACGGCCACACTGTCTAACTTAGGGTTACGCGAGTCGAGGCGGACGTCGTCACAGTAGCGACAACGGACGCCGAGACGAGCACATGACACCACCGCCACCCTGTCTATCTTAGGGTTACGCGAGTCGAGGCGGACGTCGTCACGGTAGCGACGATGGACGCCTAGGCGAGCACGTGACACCACTGCCACCCTATCTATCTTTGCGTTACGCGAGTCGAGGCGAACGTCGTCGGGGTAGCGACGACGGACGCCGAGACGAGCACGTGACACCACCGCCACCCTGTCTAACTTAGGGTTACGCGAGTCGAGGCGGACGTCGAGACGAGTGTCACGTGCTCGTCGAGGCGGACGTCGTCGCGGTAGCGACGACGGACGCCGAGACGAGCACGTGACACCACCGCCACCCTGTCTAAATTAGGGTTACGTGAGTCGAGGCTGACATCGTCGCGGTTGCGATGACGGACGCCGAGAAGAGCACGTGACTTCACCGCCACCCTATTTTACTTAGGGTTAACGAGTCGAGGCGGACGTCGTCGCGGTAGCGACGACGGACGCCGAGACGAGCACGTGACACCACCGCCACCCTGTCTAACTTAGGGTTACGTGAGTCGAGGCGGACGTCGGGACGAGCACGTGACACCACTGCCACCCTGTCTAACTTAGGGTTATGCGAGTCGTGGCGGACGTCATCGCGGTAGCGACGACGGACGCCGAGACGAGCACGTGACACCACTGCCTCCCTGTCTAACTTAGGGTTACGCGAGTCGAGGCGGACGTCGTCGCGGTAGCGACGACGGACGCCGAGACGAGCACGTGACAACACTGCCACCCTGGCTAACTTAGGGTTACGCGAGTCGAGGCAGACGTCGTCGCGGTAGCGACGACGGACGCCGAGACGAGCACGTGACAACACTGCCACCCTGTCTAACTTAGGGTTACGCGAGTCGAGGCAGACGTCGTCGCGGTAGCGACGACGGACGCCTAGACGAGCACGTGACACCACCGCCACCCTATTTACCCTAGGGTTACGCGAGTCGAGGCAGACGTCGTCGCGGTAGCGACGACGGACGCCTAGACGAGCACGTGACACCACTGCCACCCTGGCTATCTTAGGGTTACGCGAGTCGAGGCGGACGTCGTCGCGGTAGCGACGACGGACGCCGAGACGAGCACGTGACACCACCGCCACCCTGTCTAACTTAGGGTTACGCGTGTCGAGGCGGACGTCGTCGCGGTAGCGACGACGGACGCCGAGACGAGCACGTGACACCACCGCCACCCTGTCTAAATTAGGGTTACGCGAGTCGAGGCTGACATCGTCGCGGTAGCGATGACGGACGCCGAGATGAGCACGTGACTTCACCGCCACCCTATTTAACTTAGGGTTAACGAGTCGAGGCGGACGTCGTCGCGGTAGCGACGACGGACGCCGAGACGAGCACGTGACACCACCGCCACCCTGTCTAACTTAGGGTTACGCGAGTCGAGGCGGACGCCGAGACGAGCACGTGACACCACCGCCACCCTGTCTAACTTAGGGTTACGCGTGTCGAGGCGGACGTCGTCTCGGTAGCGACTACGGACGCCGAGACGAGCACGTGACACCACCGCCACCCTATCTATCTTAGCGTTACGCGAGTCGAGGCGAACGTCGTCGCGGTAGCGACGACGGACGCCGAGACGAGCACATGACACCACCGCCACCCTGTCTATCTTAGCGTTACGCGAGTCGAGGCGGACGTCGTCGCGGTAGCGACGACGGACGCCGAGACGAGCACGTGACACCACCGCCACCCTGTCTAACTTAGGGTTAAGCGAGTCGAGGCGGACGTCGTCGCGGTAGCGACGACGGACGTCGAGACGAGCACGTGACACCAATGCCACCCTGTCTAACTTAGGGTTACGCGAGTCGAGGCGGACGTCGTCGCGGTAGCGACGACGGACGCCGAGACGAGCACGTGACAACACCGCCACCCTGTCTATCTTAGGGTTACGCGAGTCGAGGCAGACGTCGTCGCGGTAGCGACGACGGACGCCGAGACGAGCACGTGACACCACTGCCACCCTGTCCATCTTAGGGTTACGCGAGTCGAGGCGGACGTCGTCGCGGTAGCGACGACGGACGCCGAGACGAGCACGTGACACCAATGCCACCCTGTCTAACTTAGGGTTACGCGAGTCGAGGCGGACGTCGTCGCGGTAGCGACGACGGACGCCGAGACGAGCACGGGACAACACCGCCACCCTGTTTATCTTAGGGTTACGCGAGTCAAGGCAGACGTCGTCGCGGTAGCGACGACGGACGCCGAGACGAGCACGTGACACCACTGCCACCCTGTCCATCTTAGGGTTACGCGAGTCGAGGCGGACGTCGTCGCGGTAGCGACGACGGACGCCGAGACGATCACGTGACACCAATGCCACCCTGTCTAACTTAGGGTTACGCGAGTCGAGGCGGACGTCGTCGCGGTAGCGACGACGGACGCCGAGACGAGCACGTGACACAACCGCCACCCTGTCTAACTTAGGGTTATGCGAGTCGAGGCGGACGTCGTCGCGGTAGCGACGACGGACGCCGAGACGAGCACGTGACAACACCGCCACCCTGTCTATCTTAGGGTTACGGGAGTCAAGGCAGACGTCGTCGCGGTAGCGACGACGGACGACGAGACGAGCACGTGACAGCACTGCCACCCTGTCCATCTTAGGGTTACGCGACTCGAGGCGGACGTCGTCGCGGTAGCGACGACGGACGCCGAGACGAGCAAGTGACACAAATGCCACCCTATCTAACTTAGGGTTACGCGAGTCGAGGCGGACGTCGTCGCGGTAGCGACGACGGACGCCGAGACGAGCACGTGACACCACCGCCACCCTGTCTAACTTAGGGTTATGCGAGTCGAGGCGGACGTCGTCGCGGTAGCGACGACGGACGCCGAGACGAGCATGTGACACCACCGCCACCCTATCTATCTTAGCGTTACACGAGTCGAGGCGGACGTCGTCGCGATAGCGACGACAGACGCCTAGACGAGCACGTGACACCACTGCCACCCTGGCTATCTTAGGGTTACGCGAGTCGAGGCGGACGTCGTCGCGGTAGCGACGACGGACGCCGAGACGAGCACGTGACACCACTGCCACCCTGTCTAACTTTGGGTTACGTGAGTCGAGGCGGACGTCTTTGCGGTAGCGACGACGGACGCCGAGATGAGCACGTGACAACACTGCCACCCTGGCTAACTTAGGGTTGCGCGAGTCGAGGCGGACGTCGTCGCGGTAGGGACGACGGGCGCCGAGACGAGCTCGTGACACCACTGCCACCCTGGCTAACTTAGGGTTACGCGAGTCGAGGCGGACGTCGTCGCGGTAGCGATGACGAATGCCGAGACGAGCACGTGACACCACCGCCACCCTGTCTAACTTAGGGTTAAGCGAGTCGAGGCGGACGTCGTCGCGGTAGCGATGACGGACGCCGACACGAGCACGTGACACCACCGCCACCCTGTCTAACTTAGGGTTACGCGAGTTGAGGCGGACGCCGAGACGAGCACGTGACAACACTGCCACCCTGGCTAACTTAGGGTTACGCGAGTCGAGGCAGACGTCATCGCGGTAGTGACGACGGACGCCGAGACGAGCACGTGACAACACTGCCACCCTGTCTAACTTAGGGTTACGCGAGTCGAGGCAGACGTCGTCGCGGTAGCGACGACGGACGCCTAGACGAGCACGTGACACCACTGCCACCCTGGCTATCTTAGGGTTACGCGAGTCGAGGCGGACGTCGTCGCGGTAGCGACGACGGACGCCGAGACGATCACGTGACACCACCGCCACCCTGTCTAACTTAGGGTTACGCGTGTCGAGGCGGACGTCGTCGCGGTAGCGACGACGGACGCCGAGACGAGCACGTGACACCACCGCCACCCTGTCTAAATTAGGGTTACGCGAGTCGAGGCTGACATCGTCGTGGTAGCGATGACGGACGCCGAGACGAGCACGTGACTTCACCGCCACCCTATTTAACTTAGGGTTAACGAGTCGAGGCGGACGTCGTCGCGGTAGCGACGATGGACGCCGAGACGAGCACGTGACACCACCGCCACCCTGTCTCACTTAGGGTTACGCGAGTCGAGGCAGACGTCGAGACGAGCACGTGACACCACTGCCACCCTGTCTAACTTAGGGATACGCGAGTCTAGGGGGACGTCTTCGCGGTAGCGACGACGGACGCCGAGACGAGCACGTGACAACACTGCCACCCTGGCTAACTTAGGGTTACGCGAGTCGAGGCAGACGTCGTCGCGGTAGTGACGACGGACGCCGAGACGAGCACGTGACAACACTGCCACACTGTCTAACTTAGGGTTACGCGAGTCGAGGCAGACGTCGTCGCGGTAGCGACGACGGACGCCTAGACGAGCACGTGACACCACTGCCACCCTGGCTATCTTAGGGTTACGCGAGTCGAGGCGGACGTCGTCGCGGTAGCGACGACGGACGCCGAGACGAGCACGTGACACCACCGCCACCCTGTCTAACTTAGGGTTACGCGTGTCGAGGCGGACGTCGTCGCGGTAGCGACGACGGACGCCGAGACGAGCACGTGACACCACCGCCACCCTGTCTAAATTAGGGTTACGCGAGTCGAGGCTGACATCGTCGTGGTAGCGATGACGGACGCCGAGACGAGCACGTGACTTCACCGCCACCCTATTTAACTTAGGGTTAACGAGTCGAGGCGGACGTCGTCGCGGTAGCGACGACGGACGCCGAGACGAGCACGTGACACCACCGCCACCCTGTCTAACTTAGGGTTACGCGAGTCGAGGCAGACGTCGAGACGAGCACGTGACACCACTGCCACCCTGTCTAACTTAGGGTTACGCGAGTCGAGGCGGACGTCTTTGCGGTAGCGACGACGGACGCCGAGATGAGCATGTGACACCACCGCCACCCTATCTATCTTAGCGTTACGCGAGTCGAGGCGAACGTCGTCGCGGTAGCGACGACGGACGCCAAGACGAGCACATGACACCACCGCCACCCTGTCTATCTTAGCATTACGCGAGTCGAGGCGGACGTCGTCGCGGTAGCGACGACGGACGCCGAGACGAGCACGTGACACCACCGCCACCCTGTCTAACATAGGGTTAAGCGAGTCGAGGCGGACGTCGTCGCGGTAGCGACGACGGACGCCGAGACGAGCACGTGACACCAATGCCACCCTGTCTAACTTAGGGTTACGCGAGTCGAGGCGGACGTCGTCGCGGTAGCGACGACGGACGCCGAGACGAGCACGTGACAACACCGCCACCCTGTCTATCTTAGGGTTACGCGAGTCAAGGCAGACGTCGTCGCGGTAGCGACGACGGACGCCGAGACGAGCACGTGACACCACTGCTACCCTGTCCATCTTAGGGTTACGCGAGTCGAGGCGGACGTCGTTGCGGTAGCTGCGACGGACGCCGAGACGAGCACGTGACACCAATGCCACCCTGTCTAACTTAGGGTTATGCGAGTCGAGGCGGACGTCGTCGCGGTAGCGACGACGGACGCCGAGACGAGCACGTGACACCACCGCCACCCTGTCTAACTTAGGGTTACGCGAGTCGAGGCGGACGTCGTTGCGGTAGCTGCGACGGACGCCGAGACGAGCACGTGACACCAATGCCACCCTGTCTAAATTAGGGTTACGCGAGTCGAGGCTGACATCGTCGCGGTAGCGATGACGGACGCCGAGATGAGCACGTGACTTCACCGCCACCCTATTTAACTTAGGGTTAACGAGTCGAGGCGGACGTCGTCGCGGTAGCGACGACGGACGCCGAGACGAGCACGTGACACCACCGCCACCCTGTCTAACTTAGGGTTACGCGAGTCGAGGCAGACGCCGAGACGAGCACGTGACACCACCGCCACCCTGTCTAACTTAGGGTTACGCGTGTCGAGGCGGACGTCGTCTCGGTAGCGACTACGGACGCCGAGACGAGCACGTGACACCACCGCCACCCTATCTATCTTAGCGTTACGCGAGTCGAGGCGAACGTCGTCGCGGTAGCGACGACGGACGCCGAGACGAGCACATGACACCACCGCCACCCTGTCTATCTTAGCGTTACGCGAGTCGAGGCGGACGTCGTCGCGGTAGCGACGACGGACGCCGAGACGAGCACGTGACACCACCGCCACCCTGTCTAACTTAGGGTTAAGCGAGTCGAGGCGGACGTCGTCGCGGTAGCGACGACGGACGTCGAGACGAGCACGTGACACCAATGCCACCCTGTCTAACTTAGGGTTACGCGAGTTGAGGCGGACGTCGTCGCGGTAGCGACGACGGACGCCGAGACGAGCACGTGACAACACCGCCACCCTGTCTATCTTAGGGTTACGCGAGTCGAGGCAGACGTCGTCGCGGTAGCGACGACGGACGCCGAGACGAGCACGTGACACCACTGCCACCCTGTCCATCTTAGGGTTACGCGAGTCGAGGCGGACGTCGTCGCGGTAGCGACGACGGACGCCGAGACGAGCACGTGACACCAATGCCACCCTGTCTAACTTAGGGTTACGCGAGTCGAGGCGGACGTCGTCGCGGTAGCGACGACGGACGCCGAGACGAGCACGGGACAACACCGCCACCCTGTTTATCTTAGGGTTACGCGAGTCAAGGCAGACGTCGTCGCGGTAGCGACGACGGACGCCGAGACGAGCACGTGACACCACTGCCACCCTGTCCATCTTAGGGTTACGCGAGTCGAGGGGGACGTCGTCGCGGTAGCGACGACGGACGCCGAGACGATCACGTGACACCAATGCCACCCTGTCTAACTTAGGGTTACGCGAGTCGAGGCGGACGTCGTCGCGGTAGCGACGACGGACGCCGAGACGAGCACGTGACACAACCGCCACCCTGTCTAACTTAGGGTTATGCGAGTCGAGGCGGACGTCGTCGCGGTAGCGACGACGGACGCCGAGACGAGCACGTGACAACACCGCCACCCTGTCTATCTTAGGGTTACGGGAGTCAAGGCAGACGTCGTCGCGGTAGCGACGACGGACGCCGAGACGAGCACGTGACAGCACTGCCACCCTGTCCATCTTAGGGTTACGCGACTCGAGGCGGACGTCGTCGCGGTAGCGACGACGGACGCCGAGACGAGCAAGTGACACAAATGCCACCCTATCTAACTTAGGGTTACGCGAGTCGAGGCGGACGTCGTCGCGGTAGCGACGACGGACGCCGAGACGAGCACGTGACACCACCGCCACCCTGTCTAACTTAGGGTTATGCGAGTCGAGGCGGACGTCGTCGCGGTAGCGACGACGGACGCCGAGACGAGCATGTGACACCACCGCCACCCTATCTATCTTAGCGTTACACGAGTCGAGGCGGACGTCGTCGCGATAGCGACGACAGACGCCTAGACGAGCACGTGACACCACTGCCACCCTGGCTACCTTAGGGTTACGCGAGTCGAGGCGGACGTCGTCGCGGTAGCGACGACGGACGCCGAGACGAGCACGTGACACCACTGCCACCCTGTCTAACTTTGGGTTACGTGAGTCGAGGCGGACGTCTTTGCGGTAGCGACGACGGACGCCGAGATGAGCACGTGACAACACTGCCACCCTGGCTAACTTAGGGTTGCGCGAGTCGAGGCGGACGTCGTCGCGGTAGGGACGACGGGCGCCGAGACGAGCACGTGACACCACTGCCACCCTGGCTAACTTAGGGTTACGCGAGTCGAGGCGGACGTCGTCGCGGTAGCGATGACGAATGCCGAGACGAGCACGTGACACCACCGCCACCCTGTCTAACTTAGGGTTAAGCGAGTCGAGGCGGACGTCGTCGCGGTAGCGATGACGGACGCCGACACGAGCACGTGACACCACCGCCACCCTGTCTAACTTAGGGTTACGCGAGTTGAGGCGGACGTCGAGACGAGCACGTGACACCACTGCCACCCTGTCTAACTTAGGGATACGCGAGTCTAGGGGGACGTCTTCGCGGTAGCGACGACGGACGCCGAGACGAGCACGTGACAACACTGCCACCCTGGCTAACTTAGGGTTACGCGAGTCGAGGCAGACGTCATCGCGGTAGTGACGACGGACGCCGAGACGAGCACGTGACAACACTGCCACCCTGTCTAACTTAGGGTTACGCGAGTCGAGGCAGACGTCGTCGCGGTAGCGACGACGGACGCCTAGACGAGCACGTGACACCACTGCCACCCTGGCTATCTTAGGGTTACGCGAGTCGAGGCGGACGTCGTCGCGGTAGCGACGACGGACGCCGAGACGATCACGTGACACCACCGCCACCCTGTCTAACTTAGGGTTACGCGTGTCGAGGCGGACGTCGTCGCGGTAGCGACGACGGACGCCGAGACGAGCACGTGACACCACCGCCACCCTGTCTAAATTAGGGTTACGCGAGTCGAGGCTGACATCGTCGTGGTAGCGATGACGGACGCCGAGACGAGCACGTGACTTCACCGCCACCCTATTTAACTTAGGGTTAACGAGTCGAGGCGGACGTCGTCGCGGTAGCGACGACGGACGCCGAGACGAGCACGTGACACCACCGCCACCCTGTCTCACTTAGGGTTACGCGAGTCGAGGCAGACGTCGAGACGAGCACGTGACACCACTGCCACCCTGTCTAACTTAGGGATACGCGAGTCTAGGGGGACGTCTTCGCGGTAGCGACGACGGACGCCGAGACGAGCACGTGACAACACTGCCACCCTGGCTAACTTAGGGTTACGCGAGTCGAGGCAGACGTCGTCGCGGTAGTGACGACGGACGCCGAGACGAGCACGTGACAACACTGCCACCCTGTCTAACTTAGGGTTACGCGAGTCGAGGCAGACGTCGTCGCGGTAGCGACGACGGACGCCTAGACGAGCACGTGACACCACTGCCACCCTGGCTATCTTAGGGTTACGCGAGTCGAGGCGGACGTCGTCGCGGTAGCGACGACGGACGCCGAGACGAGCACGTGACACCACCGCCACCCTGTCTAACTTAGGGTTACGCGTGTCGAGGCGGACGTCGTCGCGGTAGCGACGACGGACGCCGACACGAGCACGTGACACCACCGCCACCCTGTCTAAATTAGGGTTACGCGAGTCGAGGCTGACATCGTCGTGGTAGCGATGACGGACGCCGAGACGAGCACGTGACTTCACCGCCACCCTATTTAACTTAGGGTTAACGAGTCGAGGCGGACGTCGTCGCGGTAGCGACGACGGACGCCGAGACGAGCACGTGACACCACCGCCACCCTGTCTAACTTAGGGTTACGCGAGTCGAGGCAGACGTCGAGACGAGCACGTGACACCACTGCCACCCTGTCTAACTTAGGGTTACGCGAGTCGAGGCGGACGTCTTTGCGGTAGCGACGACGGACGCCGAGATGAGCATGTGACACCACCGCCACCCTATCTATCTTAGCGTTACGCGAGTCGAGGCGAACGTCGTCGCGGTAGCGACGACGGACGCCAAGACGAGCACATGACAACACCGCCACCCTGTCTATCTTAGCATTACGCGAGTCGAGGCGGACGTCGTCGCGGTAGCGACGACGGACGCCGAGACGAGCACGTGACACCACCGCCACCCTGTCTAACATAGGGTTAAGCGAGTCGAGGCGGACGTCGTCGCGGTAGCGACGACGGACGCCGAGACGAGCACGTGACACCAATGCCACCCTGTCTAACTTAGGGTTACGCGAGTCGAGGCGGACGTCGTCGCGGTAGCGACGACGGACGCCGAGACGAGCACGTGACAACACCGCCACCCTGTCTATCTTAGGGTTACGCGAGTCAAGGCAGACGTCGTCGCGGTAGCGACGACGGACGCCGAGACGAGCACGTGACACCACTGCTACCCTGTCCATCTTAGGGTTACGCGAGTCGAGGCGGACGTCGTTGCGGTAGCTGCGACGGACGCCGAGACGAGCACGTGACACCAATGCCACCCTGTCTAACTTAGGGTTATGCGAGTCGAGGCGGACGTCGTCGCGGTAGCGACGACGGACGCCGAGACGAGCACGTGACACCACCGCCACCCTGTCTAACTTAGGGTTACGCGAGTCGAGGCGGACGTCGTTGCGGTAGCTGCGACGGACGCCGAGACGAGCACGTGACACCAATGCCACCCTGTCTAACTTAGGGTTACGCGAGTCGAGGCGGACGCCGAGACGAGCACGTGACAACACCGCCACCCTGTCTATCTTAGGGTTACGCCAGTCAAGGCAGACGTCGTCGCGGTAGCGACGACGGACGCCGAGACGAGCACGTGACACCACTGCCACCCTGTCCATCTTAGGGTTACGCGAGTCGAGGCGGACGTCGTCGCGGTAGCGACGACGGAAGCCGAGACGAGCACGTGACACCAATGCCACCCTGTCTAACTTAGGGTTACGCGAGTCGAGGCGGACGTCGTCGCGGTAGCGACGACGGACGCCGAGACGAGCACGTGACACCACCGCCACCCTGTCTAACTTAGGGTTATGCGAGTCGAGGCGGACGTCGTCGCGGTAGCGACGACGGACGCCGAGACGAGCATGTGACACCACCGCCACCCTATCTATCTTAGCGTTACGCGAGTTGAGGCGGACATCGTCGCGGTAGCGACGACGGACGCCGAGACGAGCACACGACACCACCGCCACCCTGTCTAAATTAGGGTTACGCGAGTCGAGGCTGACGTCGTCGCGGTAGCGATGACGGATGCCGAGACGATCACGTGACTTCACCGCCACCCTATTTAACTTAGGGTTAGCGAGTCGAGGCGGACGTCGTCGCGGTAGCGACGACGGACGCCGAGACGAGCACGTGACACCACCGCCACCCTGTCTAACTTAGGTGATATGGGGTGTCCCGATCTTCTCAGTAAGCGGCGGTGGTGATGATGATGGTGTAGGATAACTTGTATGTCGCCGATGAACTCTCCCTCGCTTGATCCCTGAAGCCAATGCAAAAGGTCTCAACCCTTTGGATATTCACAACGTCACACACTTGCGCACGCAGCCGTCGACCACGAACGGTTAAAATTGCAATATACTAATTCCCAATGGAACAGCAGATCACACTTGACTTGCAGTATATAATCACCAGATCGATACGAATTGGTGATGAGGATTCAAGATGAATGCTTACAAGCAATCTCATGAACTAGGGTTTATCTTAAACGTGGTCTAACTCTAACTAACCCTAAGGAAGAGTATTTATATCCTAAGATAGATCGAAGGGGTACATGGGCTGTCAGCCCGAAACTCTGCGCGCAGGCAGCACGGTAGTACCGCTGATGTCATGCGGTACTACCGCTCCAAGCGGTACTACCGCTTAAGTTCCGCTCTACTACCGGTTAGCTCGAAAAGATACCAGTAGTTTTTACGGTAGTAGGGGCGGTAGTACCGCCTCAAGCGGTACTACCGCTGGGGTGGGGCGGTACTACCGCCCTGGGAGTTGCAGAAGCCTCCTCCCAGCTCAGCTGCATTGCCTCCTTGCTCTCCTTCTTGCCCCAAGTTGCTCCTTGCGCCATGCCTTCCTCTCCAATGTACCTAATGACACATACACACAAGGATTTAGGCAGTATAAAGCTCTCATCAAAATAATTGGCATTATCAACTAAGAGAGAATTCACCTGTTGTTCATCATTGGCTAGGCTTAATATTTCCTTCCAGCTGAGACAATTAGAATCATCGTATTCATAGAATATATCCTCATCATCCTCCCTTTCTTCAAGAAAAGCCGTCCTCGGCTTTGGGTAAGCTGAAAATGGCAGAAACAAAAAGAACAACGTGTACGCATAATATATGTATAGATAACGTGTTGTATCATTTTTGTTGTCATGAAAAAGATGCCCAGTATGCAATATGCAACTTAAATTGCAAGTATAAGTGAAGTTCATATAGTCATGACCAGAATGAGGAACACACATGTACAATGTCTTATTGTTTAGTATTAAGTCCAAAGTCCTCACAGAAGATCGATGATCAAATGTGCTATAAGCAAGGTCAAACCAGTCCAAAATATGCAAAGGTACATATATTGGATACCATGCTTCAACTGTGCCACGCTGATATATAGAACAAACGTAGGTATGTTCACGAGCACTACACGCAGCGGGTAAGATGCAACTCAGTTTGCAAATAAAAGTGAAGTCTATAGCAGTAGCATATAAATGCAACAGGTGTTGGGACAACCACAATGGATTACATTCGGTTATAGCAAGATCAGAACAACCCAACATAACTGAAATTTTTGTTGGCCGCAAGAAATCAACTAGAACATAATGATATTTCATATTCTCATGAAAATGAGCGACCGTCCCACAACACAATGATTTTGTCACATAGCATATAGGATGCAAAACAGCAAGTTTCAAATCAGCAATCCTATCACAGGTAATGCATATGTGATCCACCAGAAAATTATCAGTCATGCTATATTCACCAATTAAATTAAAAATGAAACTATAGGCATATGTGCTAGAATTTAGATGTGAAATTTCAGAAATCTTCTTCATAGCACTACGCAAACTAATAGGTTCATTGAGCAGGATGGAATACACAATATCAACGGGTGGTATTCTAGTAAGTAGTTCGTTATGTGTTATCAGTACCACATGATCAGAATTTGAAATTAGCAAAGTATCACATGGTGCTGAAATATTTGGACTGATCAACGCACAAGAATCAACCAGCAAAGGAATAGACTCACTGAATGCCTCATTGGCTGGTTGCAGCTCAAAATTAGTACCAGTATCAATGTCAATCTCCTGAGATGTAGCAGGTACTAGAAAATCTTGCGCAAGTGGTGATTCAGGGTGTACGACATGCTGCTCCCTTTCTTCAAAAACAACCTGCACATCAGAAGACACAACACTAGGAGCAATTGGGAGCATAGGTTGTACAACAGATGGCTCCCTTTCTTCAAAAGCAACCTGGATATCACAAGAAACAACACTAGGAGTAGACATGATTACGTTAGGTGAAACCTGACTTGTCTCATTAACATGTACTCCCAAGATTGTGTGATCACGCAAATGCTCATTATTAACTATGGGAATAACAGGTGGACAGAGATTTTGACGTCTAACCTTCTGAAAATCCTGAAGTCGTGTATGTGCTAACCAAGTGTGCTTATTATGCCAAAAGAATACAGGATCGGTCTGAGCACTATCAAATGTAACCTTATGCTTATCACACCAAGGTTTTCCCAACAAAACGTGACAACAATTAAGTGTTCTAGGAAGGACATCACAGCGCATGCTAACAGTGTAGCCATAAATGGTGATAGGAACATAAGCACGATGAGTAATTGGAAATGCCTCATCATAAGCAGCTAACGTATATGGCACAAGTTTGGTATATTGACGCAACCGTAGCTTGTTAACAACATCAATACTGACCAAGTTTGTGAGAGAATAATTATCAAGGATCACTGCAGCAGGTCTACCTTCGATGTCTGCAGTAAAGTGGAACAAACCTGAATCAGGATGTACACCAAGATCTTCCTCCTCCCAGAATGCATCACTGCACAAAAACTGTAATGGTAATGGCTTGTCCTTGAGAGGATTCACCATTATTAGTACATAAAAAGTATAGCAGATGTATATGGTGTACTCTCACAACTCACTCAAAAACTGACAAGAAAAGGAATCTTACCGTTCCAAAGTGAATAGCAATGCGTACCCGTTCGGATGGAAGACTAGTGCACAGATGTGATGAAGTGAATATCCGGGTATGAGAGCAATCACACGACAAACCAGGGTATATGGTGGAGCTTGGTTGGGATACCTAACAACACCAATTCACAAATCCTAGTGCTGATCGTGTGATACAAAAAGACCCACGGAAACTCACACGGTGGAGATAAATGGGGCAATTGCAACTCTGAAAATGAGCTCAAATTTGATGTATGTGTCGGAGGAATGCTCGTGTTGCAATGCACAGGGAGAGACGCTAGCAAAAAGCTCAAAAACAGGGCACAAGATTGCTCAATTCTACAAGTGCAAACAGCAAGATAATAAATACAGCACTGCAATAGATAGCAACAACTTCCGGCCACTTTTTCTCTCGTTTCTGTTTGTCTCTCTGTTTTTTTTTTTTTGTTTCACAGCAGGTCACGTGAACAGTAACGTGAACAGTACCACGGGATTTTTTTTTTTTTTTTTTTTTTTTTTTTTGAGACTTGAGCAACAAACAACAAATCTGATCTTGCCAATCGCAAAGATGCACTTACCAAAAACCTAGATGAGCAGCCCGTAGAGCATAAGGATATGCTAGTCTCAATAGGAAAGTGCTACGCAAAGGAAAGATTGGCTTGTCTATGGCTCACAAAAGGAAAGACTCGATTTAACTCGGATTGGAAAAAGGAAACCGGAAAGAAAACGCTAAAGGAAAATCCTAGACGCGATTCCGACGAACACAAGAATAAAAAGACGCCGACGAACACAAGAACAAAAAGACGCCGACGAACACAAGAACAAAAAGACGCGGATCAGAACAAAACCCTAGACACCGACTAGATGACACGGATGACAAAGTGACGCAAAAAGAAAGACACAACGACCAGCAACTAAAAACTTGGAAACGATGTTATCTAGGGTATGGCAAAAACCCGAACCCTAATCTTTTTGTGAGGCTTTTTCTGGATAGGATGAAAAACACAACTAATCTACGGATGATTTGGTGGATGCTTACCGAGGCAACGCTGGATATCTGATACCAAGATGATATGGGGTGTCCCGATCTTCTCAGTAAGCGGCGGTGGTGATGATGATGGTGTAGGATAACTTGTATGTCGCCGATGAACTCTCCCTCGCTTGATCCCTGATGCCAATGCAAAAGGTCTCAACCCTTTGGATATTCACAACGTCACACACTTGCGCACGCAGCCGTCGACCACGAACGGTTAGAATTGCAATATACTAATTCCCAATGGAACAGCAGATCACACTTGACTTGCAGTATATAATCACCAGATCGATACGAATTGGTGATGAGGATTCAAGATGAATGCTTACAAGCAATCTCATGAACTAGGGTTTATCTTAAACGTGGTCTAACTCTAACTAACCCTAAGGAAGAGTATTTATATCCTAAGATAGATCGAAGGGGTACATGGGCTGTCAGCCCGAAACTCTGCGCGCAGGCAGCACGGTAGTACCGCTGATGTCATGCGGTACTACCGCTCCAAGCGGTACTACCGCTTAAGTTCCGCTCTACTACCGGTTAGCTCGAAAAGATACCAGTAGTTTTTACGGTAGTAGGGGCGGTAGTACCGCCTCAAGCGGTACTACCGCTGGGGTGGGGCGGTACTACCGCCCTGGGAGTTGCAGAAGCCTCCTCCCAGCTCAGCTGCATTGCCTCCTTGCTCTCCTTCTTGCCCCAAGTTGCTCCTTGCGCCATGCCTTCCTCTCCAATGTACCTAATGACACATACACACAAGGATTTAGGCAGTATAAAGCTCTCATCAAAATAATTGGCATTATCAACTAAGAGAGAATTCACCTGTTGTTCATCATTGGCTAGGCTTAATATTTCCTTCCAGCTGAGACAATTAGAATCATCGTATTCATAGAATATATCCTCATCATTCATACTATTGATGATAAGAGTGATTATGGTAATGATATGCAAACCCACAAGCTTGGGGATGCTATGTTTGATTGGAATGACATGTTTGAGAATTTATTTGCTGCAAATAATGTTTATCCTAAGCTTGGGGATGCTATACTTAATGAAGATGATCTTTTTATTCCCCCTGCTTTTGAAGAGCAAATTAATTATGATGATAACTTGCCTCCTATCTATGATGATTGCAATAAAAATGAAAGTGGGTTTGGAAGAGTGTCAACTTTAGGTAATAATTATCCCACTATTTTGGAGGGTGTTCAATCTTATAATAATGATAAAAGTGGATTTGGAGAGGTCATGACTTTATTTAGTGTTGAATCCACTACTTTGGAAAAGGTTTCAATTGATTATGATGAGAACAAAGTTGCTACTTATGATGATTATTGTGATGATACTTATGTTATAAAAAGTAATGATGATTATTATTATAAAACTTGTCATAATTATGAATACCCTTTTCTGAACATTACTCTTTTAATGTGGAAACAATTTATAGTATTCAAGTTTCTTATGATACTCCCACTATTATGAATGAGAATAAATTTGCTTATGTGGAGAGTAATAAAAATCCTATGCTTGTAGGTCATGAAAAGAATGCTTTACGTGATAGCTATATTGTTGAATTCATTCATGATGCTACTGAAAATTATTATGAGAGAGGATCGTATGCTTATTGGTGTTGGAATAATATCAAGTTTCCTCTCTATGTGTTGAAAGTTTTTGAAGTCATGCTTGTTTTGCCTTCCTATGCTAGTTGATCCTTGCTCCCATAAGTTATTTACTCACAAATCCCTATGCATAGGAAGTGTGTTTGGCTTAAATGTGCTTGCCATATGTTTCATGATGCTCCCATTATTTTTCAATTCTTTATTATTATGCGAGCATCATTGCAATCATCATGCCTAGCAAAAAGGCGTCAAAGAAAAGCGCTTGTTGGGAGACAACCCAATATTTATACCTACTATTTTTGTGTGTACACATGATTAATATACTGTAGTAGTCATGTTTTATATGTTTTCTTTCAATAATGTGCCAAGTAAAGCCTTTGGGATAGTGTGGATCCTTGTTGATTTGATTCTGTGCAAAAACAGAAACTTTTTCGTCCAGTGCTGGAATTTCTATTCTGTGCTGGAGCGTGAGAAAATTCTGAAATTTTTACACAGTATTGGGTTACAATTTTTTTACGTTTTACTAATTTTTCAGAATTTTTGGAGGTACAGAAGTATGGTTTTTAAATCGCTCACTACATGTTGTTCTGTTTTTGATAGATTCTGTTTTCTGTGCATAGTTTGCTTGTTTTAGTGTTTCCATATCTTATATTGAGTAATATAAATTGTGGAAATGATGGAATATAGTAGGAATTATTTGAGAACAATTATGAATCTTTCCTTGATAGTACCTAAGTGGATGCTTTATTTTTATCATACTAACCTATCTCACAAGTTCCGTTAAGTTTTGTGTGATTGAAGTTTTCAAGTTTTTGGGTGAGATATCGATATGAGGAAAATAAGGAGTGGCAAGACCCTAAGCTTGGGGATGCCCAAGGAACCCCAAGGTAATATTCAAGGAAGACCCAAGCGTCCAAGCTTGGGGATGCCCTGGAAGGCATCCCCTCTTTCGTCTTCAACACTATTGGTAACCTCACTTAGAGCTATATTTTTATTCGTCACATGATATGTGTTTTGTTTGGAGCGTCATTTTATTTTGTTGCGATTTGCTTGCTGTTATCAAAAATCATATTTTGTATCTTTTAGTTCAATAAAATGCCAATTATAGCCTTTACCATGCTCAGTTTGCAAGTTCATGTATTGCTGTTTGAAAACAGAAAGTTTTCCGTTATGTCCAGAATATTCCTGAATAGTCGGAACATGATAAAAATCTGAAATTTTTACACAGTAAGCATGCATGAGTTCTCTGTCATGTGGTAATTTTTTCAGAATTTTTGGAGTTAGGGAAGTATGAATTTTAGATCCCCCTTTACAGACTGTTCTGTTTTGGTAGATTTCGGTTATAGTTGCATTGTTTGCATATGTTGCTTGTTTAGTGTTTCTATTTGTGGATAGGAGTATTAAATATGCAGAGGCATTTAGTATGCAATGTCTAATGATAATTTTTGTGATTTGCAACAGTAGAGAATGTTAAAGTTTTTTAGTGGATTTATATTAACTTATCTCACGAGTTCTTGTTGAGTTTTGTGTGGATGAAGTTTTAAGATTTAGGAAAAGCCATGATATGAGAGGAATTAAGGAGACAAAAGAGCTCAAGCTTGGGGATGACCAAGGCACCCCAAGATAACATTCCAAGAAGTCTCAAGCAACTAAGCTTGTGGATGCCCCGGTAGGCATCCCACCTTTCTTCATCAACACCTATCGGTTAGCCTAAGTTTTTACTTGTTCACATGATATGTGCTATTCTTGGAGTGTCATTTTATTTTCATTCTGTTTGCTGTTTTAATAAAATCATTAGATCTAAAAGTTTTTATTGAGAGAGAGAGTCTTCACATAGCCACTTAATTGTTTGACTACTCATTGATCTTCATGTTTATCTTTTGGAGTGGTTTGTCTTTACTCTCGTGCTTCACTTACTTCCTAAGAGTAAATTGTTGAATGAATTGAATATCACAAATATGAAATTATATATATGCTTCATATGCTTGTCCCATGGGGAGTATTGACTTCACATATAAGAAGTTTAAGTGGTAAAATTTATTGAAGTTTGGCAATCACAATCTTAGTCATACAAGCAATTCATGAATGATTAGTATATGGAAGAGAACTTTCACATACAAATATATTATCTTGGACATATTTTATGATTGTGAATACCCATTAATTATTTTCAAACTTGAGCAAATTAGTTGAAGTTGGACAAGGAAGAGAACGTAATGAGTTATGTTTGGGTATATTTGCATCGAAGTTATATTGTTATGGATCCTCTAACATGTGGTGCTTGTTTAGAATCTTTTGCTAGCCTAAATTTCTGTACTAAGCGGGAATATTGCCTGTGCATCCAAAATCCTTGAGCCAAATTTCTTCCATGAGTGTCCACCATACCTACCTATATACGGTATTACCCCGCCGTTCCAAGTAAATTTGCATGTGCCACCTCTAATCATTCAAATAAGCATCTGTTTTGTGTGCCCGTACCGCTCATGAAGCGACAGGGGGTGGTCAGTATCTTCCATGTTAAGTGGGTTATTCTCATGATGGGTGTTTCTTCACTTGTCATTGCACGAGAGAGTCCGGTAATTGGGATGCCCAGTCCCGCAAAACAAAAATATATAATTAAACAAACTCCCCAGGAAAGTTGATTGTATGGAGGGCACCCGAGGATTCGGCTAGCCATGGCT
Source organism: Elymus sibiricus (assembly GCA_039707655.1). Classification (NCBI taxonomy): domain Eukaryota; kingdom Viridiplantae; phylum Streptophyta; class Magnoliopsida; order Poales; family Poaceae; genus Elymus; species Elymus sibiricus. Next base: position 189,385,818 of record CM077676.1, on the reverse strand, counting down.
TGTGTTTGAATGGTTGAGGGGGAGTAAACTTTACCTTTCCACTTGGGAACCGCCTATAATTTGTTTAGCATGGAAGATATTGAGAACTCTCGGTCGTGACGTTGACAGGAAAGGCACTCCACTCAAAATGTATTCATCTCTGTTTTAAGCTATGAGCTCTGGCACCTCTGCAAATCCCTGCTTCCCTCTGTGAAGGGACATTCCATTTACTTTTATGCTATTTACTTTCATGCTATTTATTTTTGTTGAGTCAACTTCATGAGACACTCAGCGGTAGTACTGCTGGTGAGGACAGCAGTACCGCTCCGGCGGCACTACCGCGCCTGTACAGTTGTACTCGCAGGTAGCAGTTGGAACTACCGCCCTAAGAGGTAGTACCACTCTCCAGAGTGGCAGTAGCACTTGTGTGCGATTTCTGGGCAGAAAACGGTTGGACTTGTCCCCTCTCTATAAAGGGGGTCTTCTTCCCCAAGAAGACCTACCTCTTATCCCCAAGCTTCATTGTTGCCCTAACTCCATTTTTGCCTGATCTCTCTCCCTAGCTAACAAAACTTGTTGTTGCTCTAGGGTTTGGACAAGAAGGCCTCGATCTACACGTCCACCAAGAGATATTTGATTCTCCCCCCCACTAATCCCTTGCGTGTCTTGTTACTCTTGGGTGTTTGGGCACCCTAGACGAAGAGGTCACCTCGGAGCCACATTCCATTGTGGTGAAGCTTCGTAGTGGTGTTGGGAGCCTCCAATTAAGTTGTGGAGAGAGCCCCAACCTTGTTTGTAAAGGTTCGGTCGCCCGCCTTCAAGGGCACTACTAGTGGAATCATGGCATCTTGCATTGTGCGAGGGCTTGAGGAGAATACGGTGGCCCTAGTGGCTTCTTGGGGAGCATTGTGCCTCCACACCGCTCCAATGGAGACGTACCTCCCCCTAAAGGGAGGGAACTTCGGTGACACATCCTCGTCTCCATCTACTCCACTTGTGGTCACTTCTTACATTTACTTTGTGCAATCTTATATTGTGTTTGTATCTTGTGCTTGCTTGTGAGCTTGTTGTTTTGCTTGTCATATAGATTGTCCACCTGGTTGCGTATCTAGACAACCTATTTTGTTGTTAACCCTAATTTGTTTAAAAGAGCTAAAAATTGGTAGTTTTCTATTCACCCCCCTCTAGTCAACCATATCGATCCTTTCAATTGGTATCAGAGCCTCGTCTCTTTTTAAGGGCCTAACAACCTAAAGAGTATGGTTGACGATGGGGTTAGGGATGGGGAGATCCCCACGGCCGTGGAGATGAACACCGTCACCCGAGATGATCTGAATGAGGCTATGGCCTCACTTAAATCATCCATGACGGACGAGGTCAAATCCATGCTAAAAGAATTCCTTGAGAGCATGAAACCTCCCACCAATCCCTTGCAACTGGTTAACCCCACTTCCTCGAATACGGATGCCATCTCTGCTAGGTGGCTAATAGCACTAAACCTCCTACTCCTCAAGGAAAGAATGGGTTGGGCACCCATGCCGTGGTTGCCCCTCCCCCGGTCTTATCTCTCATGGGCCTCCACCCAAGCTTGACTTGACTAACTTTCCTAATTGGGTTTTTCGTATCAAGTCTCATTTGAATCACAACTCAACACAACTTTGGAGTGTTATTGAGCAAGGCTTCTACTCGCATGATCCGTACAACATGACTCCAAGAGAAGAAGTGGACAATCAACTCAATCACTCCGCTTTGTTCATTCTTCAAGCCGCTATGCCTCCCGAAGAGCTTCCCCACTTGTGCCCTTTCACAATTGCCAAAGATGCTTGAGCGCACATCAACTCCTTGTACAAGGGAAGCTCGAGCATTCAACGCTCCAACTTTGAGGTCGTGCTTGATGAGGCCGATGAGTTTGTGATGAATGATGATGAAGATCCTCATGAGCTTTACCGGAGATTGACTACTCCTGCAGTCTCTCTCCAAGACCATGGGAGCAAGGACACGGATGACAATTGGGTCAAGCACAAGTTCATCAAGGCCATCATGCCTTTCAACAAGAACATGTCCTCCGTGATCCGTCAAAGATCGGACTTGCACACCTTGTCTTCAAGTGAAGTGTTGGATGAGTTCGTTGCAATGAACATCTTGAACAAGACCGCCGACAACGCACTAGCTCGTGTCCAACGGTCGAAGAAGCCCAACCTTGCCGTGAAGGCCAAGGCAATTTCGGAAGAAGAAGAAGAGGATGAAGAAGAGTGTTGACCCGAAGACACCAAATATGCTTACCACAAGCACATGGCTCTTGCGTCAAGGCAATTTTGGGGCAACAAGAGAAACTCCAAGCCCAAGTACTCCAAGAACAACTCAAGTGGCTCCAAGGGCAAGCAACATGTGAGGACTTGCTACAATTGTGTCAATGTGATTCACTTCTTCATGGATTGCCCCTACGAGAAGAGGGAAGACAATAGAGGCAAGCTCATCCGCAAAGACAAGGCCAAGTCCTTCCCCAACAAAAACAACTTCACGAAGAAGGTGCCACAAAAGGGGTTGGTGGTGCACGAAGAGTACAACTTTGATGTTGATGATGACGATGCAAGTGGTGAAGAGATTGCAACGGCCTCCGTGGCCATTGCTACTTGTAGACTGCGTTGGTATTTCCCCGAAGAGGAGAGGATGATGCAGTATAGTAGAGATAAGTATTTCCCTCATTTAATAACCAAGGTTATCAATCCAGTAGGAGAACCAAGCAAAATTCCATTAAGCACACCTGCACACACAAGAGCAAACACTTGCACCCAACGCAAATAAGAGGGTTGTCAATCCTCTTAGCGGTTATTTGCAAGGATTAAATCTTATAGAGGTAAATAGATAAACTAAAATACTAATTAAACTAAAAGTAAATAAATTGCAGCAAGGTATTTTTAGGTTTTTTATTTAAGATAAAGTAGACCGGGGGCCATAGTTTTCACTAGAGGCTTCTCTCTCGAACACATAGCATACGATGGGTAAACAAATTACTGTTGGGCAATTGATAGAAAAGCAAATAATTATGTCGGATTCATGGCAATGATCATGTATATAGGCATCACATCCGATACAAGTACACCGACTCCTGCCTGCATCTACTACTATTACTCCACCCATCGACCGTTATCCAGCATGCATCTAGGGTATTAAGTATGAAACAGAGTAACGCCTTAAGCAAGATGACATGATGTAGACAAAGTAAACTTAAGAAATATGATTAAACCCCATCTTTTATCCTTAATGGCAACAATACAAATACGTGGCATGTCCCTTTCTGTCACTGGGATTGAGCACCGCAAGATTGAACCCATCACAAAGCACCTCTCCCATTGCAAGACAAATCAATCTAGTAGGCCAAACCAAATCGATAGATCGGAGAGAAATACAAAGCTATAATAATCATGCATAAAAGAGTTCAGAGAAGACTCAAATATTTCTCATGAATAATCTGATCATAAACTCACAATTCATCAGATCCCAACAAACACACCGCAAAAGAAGATTACATCGGATAGAACTCCAAGAACATCGAGGAGAACATGGTATTGAAGATCAAAGAGAGAGAAGAAGCCATCTAGCTACTAGCTATGTACCCGTAGGTCTGTGGTAAACTACTCACACATCATCGGAAGGGCAGCAAGGTTGATGAAGAAGCCCTCCATGATCGATCCCCCATCCGACAGAGTACCGGAAAAGGCCTCCAGATGGGATCACGGAAGAACGGAGGCTTGCGGCGGCGGAAAGGTTTTCTCTTCTGTCTCACTGGTATATTGGGAATATTTTAGAATTTATAGCGCTAGAATTAGGTCAGGAGGGGCAACGAGGGGCCCACAAGCCTGGGAGGCGCACCCTCCAGGCTTGTCGCCTGCTTGTGGCTCTTCTGGTCTTCTCCCGAAGCTTCGTGGGTCTCTTCTGGTCTAGAAAAAATTAATCCAAAGTTTCTTTCTCGTTTGGACACTTTTTGATAATGATTTTCAGAAAAGGCAAAAACAAGCAGAAAACAGCAACTGGCACTGGGCACTGGGTTAATAGGTTAGTCCCAAAAAATGATATATAATGGCATATAATCGCATATAAAACATCCAAGATTGATACTATAATAGCAGGGAACAATAAAAAAGTATAGATACGTTGGAGACATATCAAGCATCCCCAAGCTTAATTCCTGCTCGTCCTCGAGTAGGTAAATGATAAAAACATAATTTTTGGTGTGGAATGCTACCTATCATGTTTCATCATGTAATCTTTCGCTTATGATATGAATAATAAGATCCGAATGATTCAAAGCAATAGTCTATAATTTGATATAAAGACATCAATACTCAGGCATACTAATAAACAATCATGTCTTTCAAAATAAAAATGCTAAAGAACGTTATCCCTAAAAAATCATATAATCCTGTCATGCTCCATCTTCTTAACACAAAATATTTATCATGAACAACCCCGGTTTTAGCCAAGCAATTGGTTCATACTTTTTAACGCGCTTCAGTTTTTCAACCCCCACGCAATACATGAGCGCAAGCCATGGATATAGCACTATGGGTGGAATAGAGTGTGGTGGTAGAGATAAATAAGAGAAGTCAAAAATAAGAAGATAGTCTCACATCAACGAGGCTAATCAACGGGCTATGGAGATGCCCATCAATTGATGTCAATGCAAGGAGTAGGGATTACCATGCAACGGATGCACTAAGAGCTATAAGTGTATGAAAGCTCAACATGAAAACTAAGTTGGTGTGCATCCAACTTGCTTGCTCATGAAGACCTCGGGCATTTGAGGAGGCCCATCATCGGAATATACAAGCCAAGTTCTATAATAAAAAATTCGCACTAGTATATGAAAGTGACAAAATAGGAGACTCTCTATATGAACAACATGGTGCTACTTTGAAGCACAAGTGTGGAAAAAGGATAGTAACATTGCCCCTTCTCTCTTTTTCTCTCATTTTTTTCATGGCCCTTTTTGGCCTCTCTTTTTTTTTGTTCGGATTCTCATCCCAACTTGTGGGGGAATCATGGTCTCCATCATCCTTTCCTCACTGGGACAATGCTTTAATAATGATGATCATCACACTTTTATTTACTTACAACTCAATATTACAACTCGATACTAGAATAAAAATATGACTTTATATGAATGCCTCTGGCAGTGTACCAGGATGTGCAATGATGCTAGCGTAACATGTATAAAAATGATAAACGGTGGCTGAGCCACAAATACTATGTCAGCTATATGATCATGCAAAGCAATATGACAATGATGATGTGTGTCATAAAAATGGAACGGTGGAAATTGCATGGCAATATATCTCGGAATGGCTATGGAAATGCCATGATAGGTAGGTATGGTGGCTGTTTTGAGGAAGATATAAAGAGGCTTATGTGTGATAGAGAGTATCATATCACGGGGTTTGGATGCACCGGCAATGCACGGTACCGAAGAGGCTAGCAAATTGCGGAAGGGTGAGAGTGCGTATAATCCATGGACTCACATTAGTCATAAAGAACTCACATACTTATTGCGAATGTTTATTAGCCCTCGAAGCAAAGTACTACTATGCATGCCCCTAGGGGGGAGGTTGGTAGGAGTTAACCATCGCGCGCCCCGACCGCCACACAAAGGAAGACAATCAACAATAAATCATGCTCCAACTTCTTAGCATAACGACAGATCATACGTGCATGCTTCGGGAATCACAAACCTTAACACCAATATTCTTACTAAACCACAATTATCTACTAATACCTCCCACATATTACCATCTTAATATCGCAAAACTATTGCAAGGAATCAAACTTATCATATTCAGTGATCTACATGAAAGTTTTTATTATATCCCTCTTGAATACCTATCATATCAGGACCAAATTCATAACCCGTGCATATTACCATTGCTATTCATTAGACTCTCAAAAAGATATAAGTTAAGCATGAGAGTGCAACTATTTCTTTAAAATATAACCACCGCCGTGCTCTAAAAGATATAAGTCAAGCACTAGAGCAACTGCCTAGCTCAAAAGATATAAGTGAAGCACATAGAGTATTCTAACAATCACGAATAATGTGTGTCCCTCTCAAAAAGGTGTGTTCAGCAAAGATGATTGTGACAAACTAAAAAGCAAACAAACTATATCACAAGACGCTCCAAGTAAAACACATATCATGTGATGAATAAAAATATAGCTCCAAGTGAGTTACCGATAGATTGTAGACAAAAGAGGGGATGTCTTCTGGGGCATCCCCAAGCTTAGACGCTTGAGTCTTCCTTGAATATTACCTTTGGGTGCCTTGGGCATCCCCAAGCTTAGGCTCTTGCCACTCCTTATTCCTTTGTCCATCGTAGTCTCACCCAAAACTTGAAAACTTCAGCACACAAAACTCAACAGAAACCTCGTGAGATCCGTTAGTATAACAAATAAATATTAAACTTTAGGTACTGTTGTAAATTGATTCATATTTAATATTTGCATAATGATACTGTACTCCAACTTCTCCATGACTCACACCCCCCGATACGATCCATAGATTCATCAAAATAAGCAAACTATGCAACAACAACAGAATCTGTCTAAAACAGAAATGTCTGTAAAGATCTGAATTAACGTCATACTTATGTAACTCCAAAAATTCTGAAAAATAAGGACAACGTGGAAAATTCATATATCATTACTGTGTAAGAAATTCAGAATTTTAGCACGCTCCAGAGAAAAACCAAAATTCCAGCACTGGACGTAAAAATTTCTGTTTTCCAACAGCATCTATCATACTATCTTCCAAATCATCTCAAAGGCATTACTTGGCACAAACACTAATTAAAACATAAAAATACAATAATAACAGAAGCTATAATTGTGTAAACACTCAAGAACAGAAAGAAAAAGAAAAAAATTATTTTATTCATTGGGTTGCCTCCCAACAAGCGCTATTGTTTTATGCCCCTAGCTATGCATAATGCATAGTTTCATGTGTTGTCATCCTTGGTTTTGACATCCTTAGTGAAAGAACATGTGCTGCCCCCATGTTTGGTTTTGGTAATTGATGACAATCTCTATGGACTAATGGTTGCCTTGAGTTATATTTGAAGGGTTTGTCCATAGGCATTGCTTGAAGACCATTTGTTGGTTTCAAGGTTATTAGAAGAAGAATGTGTGTTGACCAAGGTGCTATTCAAGGATTTATCCAAAGATTGGTCATGTGAGTGTTGAGCCTATTGCAAGCATGTCTTGAAGAAGAAGTTTGTGTGAACATTCATGTTTACCTTCAAGACATCATCCTAATGAAGAGAGTTGGAAAGATTCAAGGTTGATCAAGACTAAATATGAAGAGTGATTCAAGTTGATCAACACACAAAGCGTAGAAGATGTACCGAGTGGGATCAAGTGATCTCACGGTATGGTAAGCATTGTCCATTACGCTTTGTGTACTAACCCATGTTCTATGCGAGAGTTCTATGTGGGGTTAGGTATGTTTCCATGGGCTTGCGTCAAGAGGAAGATCTCATTCAACCCATGGAGGATGACATCAAGTGGTGATCGTCATCAAGATTGCGGTGTGCAAGTTCAAGTGGAGCATCACAAAGAGATCACATGCTTGAAGCTTGCCGTCCATTGTGGTGACAATGGACTTGTGAAGATGTGCCGAAGAGTGGCTCACCCATAGTGGAGTATGGGGAGCAATCTACTAGTCTTCATCGAGCCGGCGCAATCAAGAAAGGTGGTCCAACTTGAGGAGGTCAAGATCGTCATCATCTAGGTCAAGTGGACTATGCGCAAGGCAAAGGTTTGCCCTTGATAGGTTTTCTATTTTACCAGTCTCATGGTAGTAGTTGGGAGACCGGGTTATAGGATCGATAGTCGTACTATCAAGGGGGGCTCTCAAGTGAGTAGCTTTATCGTATCTTCGTAGAGAGCTCAAACCATTGCATCCTTGCATCATCTTTCTTGGTTCGTGTTTGGTGTTTCTCTTTGTGAGTCTTTGAGATTTTGGTCATCTTCATGACAAGCTCGAGTTCATCGAAAACGGAGTTCATATATGCATCTTCTATGATGTTTTCGATGTTGGAGTTTATGCCGGTTCTTCATTCATAGAGGTTTCTCTCCGCTGTTTGGATAGTACTCGTTGTCTTCTATCCAACAAGCTTGAGTTTGCTCAATTCGGAGCTCATATGTAGAAGTTGTGGCAGTTCTGGTTTTCCTGTATCTGTCTATTCTGCTTGGGCACTTTTGCAGCACCCAAGCGGTAGTACCGCTCGGTACCACGGTAGTACCTCTTATGCGGTAGTACCGCTGTGGTCTACCGCAGCGAGTACCGCTTGTGGGAATTTCTTCTGTTGCCGATTTTTGTTAAGCGGAAGTAGTGCGGTAGTAGAGCGGTAGTACCGCTTTGTGCGGTAGTGGCACGGTAGTAGCACGGTAGTACCGCTTAGGGCGGTACTTCCGCCCTCCACTACCGTTCCTACTACCGCGTGTGTTTCGCAGAGGTGCTCTTTTCTCCTTAGCGGTAGTACCGCTTTGTTGGACGGTAGTACCGCTTAGTGCGGCACTACCGCTCCAGTTTCGTGTTCTCGCCTGCTGCTGGCTGGAACTACCGCTTAAGCGGTAGTACCGCTCGCCTGAGCGGTAGTACCGCTTGTACGCGTCCAGCACAGGCATAACGGTTGGATTTGGAGTGGCCTATAAAAGGGGTCTTCTTCCCCAACGGTTATCTTATCCTTTGAGCTCGTTTTTGCCCCCCATTGCTGATCTTCTTGAGCTTGCTAACTCTCAATCCCTCAAATGATTCTTGCTCCTTCTTGAGGGAAAAGAGAGAGGAGATCTAGATCCACATTTCCACCAATCACTTTCTCCTCTAAGTGAGGGGAACCCCTTGGATCTAGATCTTGGAGTTCTTGGTGTTCTCCTTGTTCTTCCTCTCATATTCCTCCATAGCTTTTGTTGCTTTGGTGGGATTTGGGAGTGAGGGACTTGACCACTTCGTGTGTTCTTGCCATTGCATTAGTTGCATCGGTTTGAGTTCTCCACGGTGATACGTGGAAGTGAGAAGTTGAGAAGCTTATTACTCTTGGGTGTTTGAGCACCCTAGAGCTTGTTCCTCTTGGGTGCCTTGGCGCCCTAGACGGCTTGGTGGTGCCTCGGAGCTCAATCATTGTGGTGTAAAGCTCCGGGCAAGCGTCGGGGTCTCCAATTAGGTTGTGGAGATCGCCTCGAGCAATTTGTCGGGTACCGGTGACCGCCCCCAAGGGTTGCCAAAGTGTACGGGTTCGGTGACTGCCCTCAAGGGTTGCCATTTGTATGGGTTCGGTGACCGCCCTCAAGGGTCCCTTAGTGGAATCACGGCACCTTGCATTGTGCGAGGGCGTGAGGAGAATACGGTGGCCCTAGTGGCATTGTTGGGGAGCATTGTGCCTCCACACCGCTCTAACGGAGATTAGCATCCGCAAGGGTGTGAACTTCGGGATACATCGTCGTCTCCGCGTGCCTCGGTTATCTCTTACCCGAGCCCTTTACTTATGCACTTTACTTTGTGATAGCCATATTGTTTCTTGTTAAATATCTTGCTATCACTTAGTTGTTTATCTTGCTTAGCATAAGTTGTTGGTGCACATAGGTGAGCCTAGTCGATTTAGGTTTTGTGCTTGACAAATTAAACGCTTGTTTTATTCCGCATTTGTTCAAGGCTAAACCGGAATTATTTTAAAGCGCCTATTCACCCCCGCCCCTCTAGGCGACATCCACGATCTTTCACTTAGGTGTGTGATTTTCAGGAGGCTTTTCAAAAACAATGGGAAACACATCATCAACCAAAATTTTAGGGTCATTAAGACTACTTTCTTCAAACCCTTGTTGGTTTCCTTTTACAATCCACGAGTACTTCTGATTAATTCCATTAAAAACTTGTTGGATGATTTGTAGGGGAGGAACTTATTTTTTAGTATTTTCATCAAAAGCATGGTGATCATGAAAAACATATCTCAACATATATTCCTCATTATATAAAATTTCATCTATCACATGATTTTCTTGGCTCATATTATAGAAATTAAAGATCTCTCTAGCTTCTCGTACTATGTAATCAAAATCATTCATAAGGATAAGAATAGCTATATTTTTAGCTTTAGGGTTATTTATAACCGGCAACTCATAAAACAATCTTTGCAAGGTAGGGTGAGTACGGATAAATCTTCTTTCAAGTTTAAGAATGAGTGTGGAAATAGCCTCCCCATAACTGTTGGTTCTTTTAAGAATTGGAGTGTCATTACAAACCAAAGTTCCCGTGCAATTAAAGAACTCTTGAATAATGTTTTTCCCTATGACATTTCCACTCCCTACTACAAAATTTTTTGAGTCTAAATTTGAGGGAATTTCTATCTTAGGGATTTTACCATCCTCACCTTTTTCAATAACAAACTCAGACATTGTGGCAACTTCAAGCAAAGCAAGCAAACTAGCAAACAAGGAAATAAAAATATTTTTGTGTTTTTGTACAAAAAAATAGAAGTGGGGGAGATGAAAACTAGAGGCAAATGCAAATAAAAGGAAAATAAAATAAATGCAAGTGAATGATAGTTTGTGCGAAGGTACTTGGTAATTTTGATGATGTCTCCCCGGCAAAGGCGCCAGAAATTCTTCCTGCTACTTGTAGACTGCGTTGGTATTTCCCCGAAGAGGAGAGGATGATGCAGTATAGTAGAGATAAGTATTTCCCTCAGTTAAGAACCAAGGTTATCAATCCAGTAGGAGAACCAAGCAAAATTCCGATAAGCGCACTTGCACACACAAGAGCAAACACTTGCACCCAACGCAAATAAGAGGGTTGTCAATCCTCTTAGCTGTTATTTGCAAGGATTAAATCTTATAGAGCTAAATAGATAAACTAAAATACTAATTAAAATAAAAGTAAATAAATTGCAGCAAGGTATTTTTAGGTTTTTTATATATATGATAAAGTAGACCGGGGGCCATAGTTTTCACTAGAGGCTTCTCTCTCGAACACATAGCATACGGTGGGTAAACAAATTACTGTTGGGCAATTGATAGAAAAGCAAATAATTATGACGGATTCATGGCAATGATCATGTATATAGGCATCATGTCCGAGACAAGTAGATCGACTCCTACCTGCATCTACTACTATTACTCCACCCATCGACCGCTATCCAGCATGCATCTAGGGTATTAAGTATGAAACAGAGTAACACTTTAAGCAAGATGACATGATGTAGACAAAGTAAACTCAAGCAATATGATTAAACCCCATATTTTTATCCTTAATGGCAACAATACAAATACGTGTCATGTCCCTTTCTGTCACTGGGATTGAGCACCGCAAGATTGAACCCATCACAAAGCACCTCTCCCATTGCAAGACAAATCAATCTAGTAGGCCAAACCAAATCGATAGATCAGAGAGAAATACAAAGCTATAATAATCATGCATAAAAGAGTTCAGAGAAGACTCAAATATTTCTCATGAATAATCTGATCATAAACTCACAATTCATCGGATCCCAACAAACACACCGCAAAAGAAGATTACATCGGATAGAACTCCAAGAACATCGAGGAGAACATGGTATTGAAGATCAAAGATAGAAAAGAAGCCATCTAGATACTAGCTATGGACCCGTAGGTCTGTGGTAAACTACTCACACATCATCGGAAGGGCAGCAAGGTTGATGAAGAAGCCCTCCGTGATCGATTCCCCCTCCGGCAGAGTACCGGAAAAGGCCTCCAGATGGGATCGCGGTAGAACAGAGGCTTGCGGCGGAGGAAAGGTTTTCTCTTCTATCTCACTGGTATATTGGGAATAATTTAGAATTTATAGCGCTGGAATTAGGTCAGGAGTGGCAACGAGGGGCCCACAAGCCTGGGGGGCGCGCCCTACCCCCCTGGGCGCACCTTCCAGGCTTGTTGCCTCCTCGTGGCTCTTCTGGTCTTCTCCCGAAGCTTCGTGGGTCTCTTCTGGTCCAGAAAAAAATAATCCAAAGTTTTTTTCTCGTTTGGACACTTTTTGAGAATGATTTTCTGAAAAGGCAAAAACATGCAGAAAACAACAACTGGCACGGGGCACTGGGTTAATAGGTTAGTCCCAAAAATTGATATATAATGGCATATAATTGCATATAAAACATCCAAGATTGATACTATAATAGCATGTAACAATCAAAAATTATAGATACGTTGGAGACGTATCAGCCATTGCCACCTCTTCCCCAACCTCGGTGTCTTTCTTTGACTCCCCTAACGAGAACATCATCGTCCACCCCAAGTGCCTCATGCCAAAAGGCATCAACAAGGTAACCTCCAACATCAAAACTTCTATCTCTAATAATCCTTCCTTGATGGATTGTGGGGATGAAAGTGAGGAGGTAAGGGTGGATGAGAATGAGTTTGACAAGTTCTTGGGTAAGTTCAAAGGTGAGACCAAGAAGCACTTTGTTCCTCTCTTGGAACAACTAGGTGAGGACAATGATATCATTGAGTCTCACGAAGACACCATCACTAAGATGGAAGGGCATATTCATGATTATGCCGATGAGATTGCGGATCTTTCTCATGCTCTTGAGGAAGAGAAAGGTCTTCGAGTGGCTCTTGAGGAGTCACAAAATGATGATCTTGCTAAATTAAATAAATCTCATGATCATGCTCAAGTTCTTGCTCGTGTGCTTAAATCCGAGAATGTTGAGCTTGTGGTTGGCCATGCTAGACTCAAATAGGAGTTTGAGTTACTTGACAAGGCTCACAAGGCCTTGAAAAGTGCTCATGCTATACTCAAGGAGTCTCGTGATTAACTCCAAGTGAAGCTAACTAAGGAGATAGACACGTGTCCTCCTTTTGTTTTAATTGATAATGGGCATGCAACTAACCCTTATTGTGAGCATGTTAATCTTGTGGAGGAGAATGCCAAGTTGAAAGAGCAACTTGAGAAGGGACTTGTTTCGTGCATTCAAGGTGAGAAAAACCTCAACGAACTTTTGAGTAATCAAAAGGAAGTTGTGGCAAAGGAGGGACTTGGGTTTGTTCCCAAGTCAAACAAGAAGAAGCCAAAGAAGAAAAGCAAGACCAAGCAAGCTCTCCCTCTCAAAGAGGTATTTGTCAAGGAGGGAGAGGGTGCTCCTAAGAAGAAGAACAAGGTGGTAGGTGGTGATGCCAAAAGGGGCAAAGCCACTCCTCCCAACAAAGCCGATGACTTTAACCCTTCTTATGTTTTATGCCATGCTAGTGATGGGCATGTTTATGCCAAATTTGTTGGTTCTCCTTATGAGTACATTGAATGGTCTATTTGGGTTCCTAAGACCCTTGTTACAACATCAAAGGACCCATTCAAAAATGGGTACCTAAAATAAAGCATTGATCTTATGTATGAGTTTGCTTCCGGTGGGGTGTCATGGTTGCTCGATAGTGGAGCAACAAATCATATGACCGGAGCAAGGACTTGGTGGTGGACGTGCAACCAAGTCCATCTATGCTTACCCATGTCCAATTTGGTGATGCTTCATTATCTAAGGTATTGGGTCTTGGCAAGGTTATCATTTCTGAAGATTTAACCATAGAGAAAGTCATGCTTGTTGAGACCCTTGCATACAATTTACTTTCCGTTCGTCAACTTGCAATTATGGGCTTTGCTACTTTCTTTGATCTTGATACCGTGGCCCTTTTGTGGAGCAAGAATCTTAAAGTAGCATTTGTTGGGCATGTCGAGAACGGTCTCTATGTGATCAACTTTTCAGAAAAACCCACTAAGACCGCGACTTGCCTAATGGATAAAGTTGACATGGGGTGGCTTTGGCATCATCATTTAGCCCATGTTAATATGAGATCTTTGCAAAGTATCCTCAAAGGGGACCATGTCCGTGGACTAACAAATGTTAGTTTTGCCAAAGATCGTGCTTGCAGTGCTTGTATCGAAGGAAAGCTACATGAGACGGCTCACCGACCCACGACTATTATATCTTCCAAGAGGCCTTTGGAGCTCCTTCACATGGATCTCTTTGGGCCTCCATCATTTGGTAGTCTTGGGGGAAGACAATATTGCTTGGTGATTGTGGATGACTATTCAAGATACACATGGGTATATTTCATCAAGAGGAAGAGTAAGACCCAACAAACAAACCATCGTCGACTTTGCAAATGAAGCTCAACGTCAACATGATGCAAAAATATTGATGATTAGAAGCGACAATGGCACCGAGTTCAAGAACTACACCTTGGATGAGTTTCTTAGTGATGAGGGGATCAAGCACTGATATTCCGCACCATATACCCCTAAAAAATGGTGTCGCGGAGAGGAATAATCAGACGTTGATGGACACGGCAAGGACCATGGAGGCAGAATTCAAATCTCCATACAACTTTTGGGCCGAAGCCATCAACACCGCATGTCATGCATCTAATCGGCTCTACCTCCATAAAGGCTTTAATAAGACTCCCTATGAGATACTTACCGGCAACAAGCCCAACCTCAAGTACTTCTGGGTGTTCGGTTGTAAGTGTTTCATTCTCAAGAAAGGTGCTCATTTGTCTAAATTTGAATCTAGAGCTCAAGAGGGCATATTTGTTGGTTATGCTACAAACTCTCATGCTTACCGTGTCCTCAACAAGTCCAATGGACTCATTGAGGAGACGTGTAACGTGAAGTTTGATGAGAATATGGATCCCAAGTGGAGCAAAGTGATATTTCTTATGTAGGTGATGAAATTCCTGCTCAAGCCATAAGAAGAATGAGAGTTGGTCCAATCCTACCCATTGAGGAACCCCTTGTGGCCGAAGGAGAAGGACAATGTTCTACGCAAGTGGAACCATCACCGACACTTGACCCACACGCTTCTGAAGAACAAACTGAAGGCCCTCAACCAAGTGAACAAGATCAAGGGCAAGATCGACCTCATGATGATGGTGTTGCACCAAGTGATGCCCAAGATCATGTTCAAGACCCTGAGCAAGCTCAAGATGAAGAACAAACTCAAGATGAAGAGCAAGCTCAAGACGACGCTCAAGATGATCAACATGAAGCTCCTCAAATTCTCTTGAAGAGCAACTAGAGCGTCGAGCTGCCAAGATTGATTCCACACTACAATGCCAACAACACATTATGGAGAATGTCACTGGAAGCCTAAGAATACTCGTAAACAATTAGCAAACTTTTGTGTGCATCACGCGTTTATTTCTTGTGTTGAAAAGGTCTATGAGGCACTCGAGGATCCGGAGTGACTAGAGGCCATGCATGAAGAACTCAACAACTTCGAGCGCAACAAAGTGTGGTAATTGGTGCCAAGGCCAAAGGAGAACCATAATGTCATTGGAACCAAATGGATCTTCAAGAACAAGCAATATGCACATGGTCTCGTCATTCGTAACAAGGCGAGATTGGTGGCTCAAGGTTACTCCCAAGTCGAAGGAGTCGACTACGGTGAAACTTTCGCTCCCGTTACTCGTCTTGAATCTATTCGCATGTTGCTTGCATATGCATCTCATCATGATTTAAAGTTGCAACAAATGTATGTGAAGAGTGCATTTCTTAATGGTCCTCTTAATTAGTTGGTGTATGTCAAACAACCCCCAGGGTTCGAGGGTCGTCCCAAGTTCCCCAATCATGTATATAAACTCGATAAGGCACTCTATGGCCTTAAATAAGCCCCACGTGCGTGGTATGAGCACCTTACCGAGTTCTTGCAAGATCGTGGGTTTGAAATTGGGAAAATCGATTCCACTCTTTTTACTTAGAGGGTTAAAGGGGATTTGTTCATATACCAACTATATGTTGATGATATTACATTTGGTTCTCCTAACAAATCTTTCAATGATGAGTTTTCCGCACTCATGACCGAGAAGTTTGAGATGTCTATGATGCGAGAGCTGAAGTTCTTTCTCGGGTTCGAAGCCAAGCAAAGAAGAGAAGGAACCTTCAGCAACCAAGCCAAATATACCCAAGACATGCTCAAGAGATTCAAGTTAGATGATGTCAAGCCGGCCAATACTCCAATACCAACCAAGTGCCAACTTGACATTGATCCCAATGGTAAAGTGGTGGATCAAAAGGTATATCGCTCCATGATTGGATCCTTGCTTTACTTTTGTGCATCTAGACCGGATATCATGTTGAGTGTGGGAATGTGTGCACAATTTCAAGCCGCACATAAGGAAAGACACTTTGTGGTGGTCAAGCAAATCTTTCGATATTTGGCTCATACCCCGAACTTTGGCTTATGGTACCCCAAAGGAGCAAGCTTTGATCTCATGGGATATTCGGACTCGGTTTGGGCGGGAGGCCGTGTGGAGACTTCCGGAGGGTGCCAATTCCTTGGTCGCTCTTTGGTGAGTTGGTCTTTGAAGAAGCAGAATTGTGTGTCTATCTTCACCACCGAGGCCGAGTACATTGCCGCCGCAAGTTGTTGTGCACAATTGCTATGGATGAGGCAAACTTTAAAGGATTACGGTGTCACTTGTGACAAAGTGCCTCTTCTATGGGACAATGAAAGTACAATCAAGATCTCCTACAACCCCGTGCAACATAGCAAGACGAAGCACATTGAGATTCATCATCACTTCATCCGGGATCACATCAAGCGTGGGGATATTGATCTTATCTTTGTAGGGACTCAACAACAACTAGCGGATATTTTCACGAAGCCTTTGGATGAAGCAAGATTTCGCGAGTCAAGGCATGAGTTGAATATCATTGATTTGAGCAATGTGGCTTGAGACATTGCACACTCCACCGCACTCATCATTGTATCTTGTTCTAGATGTAGGCATGGACATAGGGGGAGTGTTGTTCCTTCATGAACTCACACTCTTCTTATTATGCATAAATAGAATCAATCTTTCACATTAGCCATTTTTTATGGTACTTGTTCTTCAAAGATGAGTTTTGGTCTTGGACCCAAGGTTAAAATCTTCACGGTGCCAAACCAATTGACTCAAACATAGGTGGCTCCGACCACCGCCCCTCTTCTCTTGGAAGAGGTTTGGTTCACAGTTCTCGGTTGCGTTTCGGTTCACTATAAGGTTGCTCTTGTCTTTTGCTTCCTTTTTCCTTGGAGTGTTCCTTCCCATTTGATGTGTTTCGAGTCTCCAACCCAAGCCATCTCATCTACAACCATCTCAGATTTGCATAAGCCACCATACCAAAGTTTTGATCTTGGCAGTTTTCTGAGCTGCAAGCGGTACTACCGCTGGCTTTGGGACGATACTACCTCTTATTGTGGTACTACCGCTCCAGCCTATGGTACTATCGCTTGGGGCGGTACTACTGGGCCTCCTGTCGTGTAGTAGTACCGAGGCGGTACTACTGCTCCTCAGAGTGGTACTACCGCTTAGGAGTCCGCTGAGGGGTTAAGAGTCGGGCAGGGGGAGTTCTAACTCCCCCATACCCATTCACTTCTCTCCCTCTCGACGAACTCCTTCAACAATGACGAGAACCGGCTAGGCCGCCGCCCCCGGCACGCCGCATCCGTGTCGTCTTCCTCGATTCCGTCCGGTGGGATCAATCCCCACCATCTCCTCTTGCCATGGACGCCGGTATTGCCCCCATTTCTCGCTCCTACGGTTCTCTCCTTTGAATCTAGGTCCTAGGGCAATGCGTGTTGTGTTCGTTGATTTTTGGCTAAATCGTGGCATGTTTAGGACAGGAAATGGCTGCTAGATAGGAGAATCGAAGTTCTATTGGAGTATTGTTGGATTTGGTGATTCCGATACTACTGGAACTAGCCGCCATGCACTACAAAAAAAAGACACATCCGTGACATTATGGCCCGAACGAAAACTTTTTCTGTCATGGTTGTGACACTTCTATGACAATAATTGTGACAAAAACATGTATCATCATAGATGTGGTGGGCTCCTACTTCTATGACAAAAAATTATGACAGAAAATGCGCTTTTTGTCCTGGGCGGGCCGGAGACGCACTCGCATGACATTCTTTGGGCCGTCCATGACGTAAAAAATCATGGTGGAAGTGAGGGCGAGGAAATTTTCGGGGAGTTCCCGGTTACGGTGGGTGGTCGGGCCGAGCGATGCAGTGTGGTTTTGCGTGTTTCTCTCTCGTACGCACGCGTGTGTGCGAGGCTCTCGCTAACTGAACCCGAGCGAGGTGTACGTTCGCTTACTGAACCCGAGCGATCGATCGCCCTCGCACTATGTACTGAACACGAGCGATCGATCCCCTCGCACTACGTATTGAACCCGATCTATCCCTTCGCTGCTAACTGAAGTCGATCGATCCCTTCACTGCTAACTGAACCCGAGCGATTCCTTCACTTCTAACTGAACCCGATCGATCCTTCTCGCTGCTTACTGAAGCCGATCGAGCCCCCGTGTGAGACGTATCCGGTTGGGTTGCCTCTCGATGAACAGTGACCGTTGCTGCCACGCGCGCGATACACGTAGACATGAGTCAAGACGCATCGATCGAGCCGGTTGGTGGCTGTGGATGAACAGTTCCCGTTGCTGCCGCCCGCTCGTATGCCCCACCCCAGTCGGTGGGTTGGCTGTGGATGAACAGTACCCTGGCCGTGTGAAGGTGGTTGGCACTGGATGAACAGGACCCCGAGGAGGCCGTGCCGCGGTACGCCATACCCCAGCCGGTTGGGGGTGGATGAACAAGACCCCGTGGAGGCTGGATGAACAGTAGCCGGTGGAGGCTAGATGAACAGTAGCCGGTGGAGGCTAAGGAAGTCGACGGTGGATGAACAGTAGCCCGTGGAGTCCCGTTTTGCTATACGTCACACCCCTCCCGATGAACAGGACTCCGTTTCGACCGTAGGCAGTTGGGTAGAAGTCTGTTTCCTCCGTTTTGCGGTACGCCAGACCCCTCCCGATCAACAGGACCCCATTTCGACCGTAGGCGGTTGAACAGAAATATGTTTCCTCTGTTTTGCGGTATGCTAGACCCCTAGCCGATGAACAAGACCCTGTTTCGACCGTAGGTGGTCAAACAGAAGGCCGTTTCCTCCGTTTTACGGTACGCCAGACCCCGAGTCGATGAATAGGACCCCGTTTCGGCTGTTCCGTCCAAGCAGGTTGGCTTCCGATGAACAGGACGCGTTCCGACCCAGTCGCTTGGCTCCCGACGCTGTTTCCTCCGTTCTGACCCAGCCGGTTGGTTGCCGATGAATAGGAGGTTGTTGCTGCCGTCCGTTGCCTCTCTTCATGTACATGAGCCCTGGCCATACGTCTGCGCGAGTACGCGTTTGAGACCCCGCTCGTATATGTACGTACGTCGCCGTATTTTTTGCTGTGTGGTTGTACGTACGTGTACACGATTTAGACGGGGCTACCTGAACTGCTACGTCGGGGGCTCTACTATGACACGTGCCGCTCCTTACACGGCCACAGTTCATCATGGCAGAGAGACCGATCGACACGTATGTATGTACATGCTTGCGACCAGACAGATAACGATACACACGCTTTGACCTGGTGGGTCCCAGCTGTCTGGGGGATAAGGAGGCACTTCCTTGCGTGCGAAGATATAGCTAGTGGGTCCCAGCTGTCATGGGGAGGAATCATTTTTTTGCACAATAAGGAGGCACTTCCTTGCATGCGAAGATGTAGCTGGTGGGTCCTAGCTATCAGGGGGAGGAAACTTTTTTTCCAGCGTAATAAGGAGGCACTTTCCTTGCGTGCGACCATGGACCTCATGGGTCCCAGCTGTCAGCCTCTCCACGTACAGCCCTCTTCCGATGACTCTCATTTGTTAACCATGCCGCGCCGAGCGCACGAAGGCGGTGGACGATGGCGAGGCCCCGGACGGGAATGACCAGGAGATGGGGAAGATGCAGCAGTGGAGTCGCAGACGGAGAGGAGTACGACGTATGAGGGTTGACTGGTTCGGTGTGACCTGGGACTGCAGTCGGCGGAGAATAACAGGAGGGGTGGAGGGGTGGAGGGATGGCCTGGCCGGCAGTGGTGTAGCGCCTCACAGTGAGGCGTGCGAAGCAGCGTCACTGGCCGCCGGGGGCGGGAGCAGGAGGTCCCGCCGGCGCTGGAGGAAGAAGACAAGAGATTGAAGATGCATGCCGGCCATTGGATGTACATCCAACGACTACAGATGTCAGAATCATTTGTTGACTAAGTTGACAACGCCTTCCGTAGGCTTCGGCCTATTGGCCCACAATGTCAGCCTCCTTACGTGTGAAGATATAGCTAGTGGGTCCTAGCTGTCAGGAGGAGGAATAATTTTTTCTTGCCCGTAATAAGGAGGCACTTCCTTGCGTGCGAAGATGTAGCTGCTGGGTCCCAGCTGTCAGGGGGATGAAACATTTTTTTTCCGCGTAATAAGGAGGCACTTCCTTGCGTGAGAAGATGTAGCTGGTGGGTCCAAGCTGTCAGGGGGAAGAATAATTGTTTTTCGCGTAATAAGGAGGCAGTTGCATGCGTGCGTCCATGCACCTGGTGCGTCCCCACTGTCAGCCTCTCCACATACAGTCCTCTTCCGATGACTCTCATTTGTTGACCATGTCGACCACGCCGCGCCGAGCGCACCAAGGCGGTGGACGACGGCGAGGCCCCGGACGGGAATGACCAGGAGATGGGGAAGACGTGGCAGTGGAGACATAGACGGAGGGGACTACGAGGGTTAACTGGTTCTGGTGCGGCGTGGGGCTACAGTCGGCGCAGAATAACAGGAGGTGTGGAGGGTTGGAGGGATGGCCTGGCCGGCGGTGGGGTAGCGCTTTGTAGCGAGGCGTGCTAAGCAGAGCTGCTAGCCGCCGGAGGCGGGAGCGGGCGTTCCCGGCGGTGCTGGAGGAAGAAGACGACAGATTGAAGATGCATGTCGGCCGTTGGATGTAAATCCAATGGCTGTGGATGTCAGAATCATTTGTAGACCAAGTTGAGAATGCCTTGCGTGGGCTTCGACCTATTGGCCCACATGTCAGCCTGCAAAAATGTGGCACATACTCAATCCATGTTTTTTAGAATTTACAGTCCATTTGCTGGGATGGGTGAACAAATAATGTAGCATCTATGCGGTCCATTTAATTTTCTTCTTAGAAATCACAGCCCATTTGCACTTTCTCGAAATACACGAATTTGCTGGGCTTGTTGTAAATATAATGTTGGGTTGGACGGAGCAATGTTATCAAAAAATAAACCGGGGATGGGCATTTTATTATATATAAAATTAGATAATTAGGGCGTTATTGCTCAAAAAAATGAGCGAATTATTATTACATTGGTCCTTAAATCCGAGCAAGCTTTTGTACGCAATCACAAGGATTTTCGTTGTAAAAAAAACCAGGATTTTCCTTGCGAACTTCTGTTAAACATTTATTTTTTATAAGTTAATAAGATGTGGGATATTTTTATATATATGTATCTATTAAATATATGATAATAATATATAATAACATAAAATAATTTAAATATATATAATATAGTTAGAAGGGAAAACATAAGTTGGACCTGGCATTCTTATTCTTATATATAGAAAAATAGAAAAGAGTTCTGCGTTTTCTTCAAAAAAACATAAGTTGGGTTGCGGATGTTTAAGACAAAATAAAACCTAGGCCGGGAGGCCCATGGGCCAGTAGATACATGCTGGAGCTCAAAACAATAAGTTTAAAACGGGCATGTCGTGGGCTGCGCCCTGCGCATGTTAAAAAACAAAACCTAGGCTAGGCAGGCCACAACCCAGCTGATACTTGTTCGCCCTCTGAAAAAATTATACCTGCTAGCACCCCGATGATAGTCTTCGTTGTAAATTTATCTCGTTTATTGACTACGTTGACAGACCCATAGGCCCCACGTCAGTATAACATTAGGAGAAACGAATACCATTTCCGAGAGAAAGCTTTTTTTCCAATGAGGCACTTGCTTGCGTAGGGCAATGGACCTTGTGGGTCTCGACTGTCAGCCTCTCCACGTACAGGACGGGAACGAACTGGAGCCAGGGAAGACGGGGCAGTTTCGTAGTAGTTTGCGCGCCTTCTTTGTGTTGAGTACGCCGCAGTAGCCCAGTAGCTATACCCCCTTACTCGGACCTGCTCGGCCCGGGATCAATTACCCCTATATTCCCAAAAAATTTGCCTCAGCTATTACTGACATGTGAGTCTCCCCTTGTCATCCACACACACCACCTCCAACACTAGCCAGAATTTCCTCCCTAGTTTTCTCTGTTTTTCGCACTCTCAACATTGTGTGGGCATTTTGAAAATAGCATATCTTTTTGACTGTGCATCATATGAAGATGTGCTATACATGAATGTTGATCAGCATGATGTTAGCTTGCTGTTAGTTCCATTTTCGACCATGAATAAAATTTGGAACATGCTGTTATCCCTGTTTGAAAAGGGCGTGTTGATATAAATGCTCTGCCTCTGAAACTTGTAGTTTCTTCTCTGAAAATCACATGGTCTGCACTTTTATATGAAACTACATTTTTGAAAGTACTAAAAATAGATCTCTGGAATTCAGAAAATACTTCATATGCTCAATATTGCAAAGATCTGAAATTCAAAAGACATTCATATATGAAAGTACCCAAAATACACAACACAAAACACAATTCACAACCTGCAAATACTGATAACCCTAAGCCGCTCCTATGATTATTCATCGGGGCACTCCCCTCCTATTCCTCGGCGGCAGACCGCCGCCCCGTGAGACGAGGTGAACGGCGAGGGAGCCTTGGAGAACGGCGGGGAAGCGTCATCGCGCCAACTGCTTTTCTCCTCTTGCGGTTGGGTACGGTCGACGAAGACTCCACCGGCTCGCTCTGACATGGCACCCTCACAAACAACACCGTGTGGATGCTCGATCCTTGATCCTCTGGATGCTCGATCTTGGATCAATACTCCCACCACCTCCGCCTCACGACCGGATTCGGCGAATCTGTCTGCTCCATGGCCCAGAGGAGCAGCTCTATGGACTCCCGCGCAACTCCATTTGGGTGGATCGCCGCCTTTTCGCTCTTTTTTAGATATTTGGCCATCGCCATCACCGTCGCCGCTAATTGCTGCTGGTTGTCAAACCAAGACTGTATCTCCATCATCCTGGCAAGCTTCACAGGGTCGCCATCTGCGATCATCACGTATCGGTTGTACTCCTCCATCGATCTACTTCTCCACAGCACCTTCACTCGCCGGCGGTGGTTTTGGAATGGAAGAGGAGCGACGGCGGTTTTGGAATGGAAGAGGAGAGGAGCGGCGGTGGTCTTGAAATGCAAGAGGAGCGGCGGGCGGCGGTTTTGGAATGGACGAGAGCGGCGGCGCGCTGTCAGTGGATCCATCCTAATAATTAATTTACCCCTCACTTACGAAGCGACCCCACATAAACTTGAGTACTGACCCCACGTTACCTAGTACTGACCAACGGAAGGCTTACAAAAATGCCTACCACCCTAAAACTTTCTTTTTAGTTTGCATATATAATTTGGTCAAAGTCAAACTTTGTAATGTTGGACTAACTTGATAGGAAAAAATACCAACATTCACAATATGAAATCAATATTATTAGATGCATCACGAAATTAACTTTCATATACCATATATCTTTAGTATTGTATATGTTGATCTTTTTTTATATAAATTTGGTCAAAGTCAAAAGAAACGGAGGGAATATTGAAGAGCTTGATAGGGTTGCTGTCGCATGCATCATCATGCCTTGTTTCACAGCTTCCAAGATTCACAACCAACTCATAAGATTCCCATAATAAGTACTGTTGGGGAACGTTGCATGGAAAACAAAAAATTTCTACGCACACGCAAGATCTATCCATGGAGATGCATAGCTACGAGAGGGGGAGTGTGTCTACGTACCCTCGTAGACCGTAAGCGGAAGCGTTAGAATAACGTGGTTGATGTCGTCGAACAACTTCACGATCCAACCGACCGAGCACCGAACGTACGGCACCTCCGTGTTCAGCACACGTTCAGCTCGGTGACGTCCTCGACTTCTTGATCCAGCAAGACAGCGAGGTAGTGGATGAGTTCCGGCAGCACGACGGCGTGGTGACGGTGATGGTGATGCTATCTCCGCAGGGCTTCGCCCAAGCACTGCGAAAATATGACCGAGGGACGAAACTGTGGAGGGGGGCGCCGCACACGGCTAAGACAATGTTGTGTTCTCCTCTGGGGCACCCCCTCTCCTCTATTTATATATGTGTAGGGGCTTGGAGTAGAAGGAATAGTGCCACGTGAACAGTAGCCGTGAATAGTACACACGTGGACTTGGACTCCAAAGTCCAATCCTATTCCTACTAGGACTCTCCCTTTTTTCTTCCCTAGCTGCGTGGGCTTTTGAGGACTTGGTGCGCCTGGCCCAATAAGGCCAGGGCACCTCCCCTTAGCCCATTCCAGCCCTTGGGACGTGGTGGACCCACTTGTGGACTTCCGGACTCCTCCGGAATCCTCCGGAACCTTCTGGAAGCTTCCCGGTACAATACCGAAAAAACTGCACCTTTTTTCGGAACCCAAAGTATGACTTCCCATATATAAATCTTTACCTCTCGACCATTTCGAGACTCCTCGTGACGTCCCGGATCTCATCCGGGACTCCGAACAACATTCGGTTACCAATTCACATAACTCATATAACACTATATCGTCAACGAACGTTAAGCGTGCGGACCCTACGGGTTCGGGAATGATGTAGACATGATTGAGATGCCTCTCCGGTCAATAACCAATAGCGGAACCTGGATGCTCATATTGGTTCCTACATATTCCATGAAGATCTTATCGGTCGAACCGCAATGACAACATACGTAATTCCCTTTGTCCATCGGTATGTTACTTGCCCGAGATTCGATCGTCGGTATCTCCATACCTAGTTCAATCTCGTTACCGGCAAGTCTCTTTACTCGTTCCGTAATACATCATCCCGTAACTAACTCCTTAGTCACTTTGCTTGCAAGCTTCTTATGATGTGCATTACCGAGAGGGCCCAGAGATACCTCTCCGAAACACGGAGTGACAAATCCCAGTCTCGATCCATGCCAACTCAACGGACACCTTCGGAGATACCTATAGAGCATCTTTATGATCACCCAGTTACGTTGTGACGTTTGATAGCACACAAGGTATTCCTCCGGTATCCGGGAGTTGCATGATCTCATGGTCTGAGGAACATGTATTTGACATTCAAGAAAGCAGTAGCAATAAACAGAACGATCATATGCTAAGCTAACGGATGGGTCTTGTCCATCACATCATTCTCCTAATGATGTGATCCCGTTATGAAATGAGAACTCATGTCTATGGTTAGGAAACCTTAACCATCTTTGATCAACGAGCTAGTCTAGTAGGGGCTCACTAGGGACACGGTATTTGTTTATGTATTCACACATGTATTTAAGTTTCCGGTCAATACAATTCTAGCATGAATAATAAACCTTTATCATGAACAAGGAAATATAAAATAATAACAACTTTATTATTGCCTCTAGGGCATATTTCCATCAGTCTCCCACTTGCACTAGAGTCAATAATCTAGATTACATAGTAATGAATCTAACACCCATGGAGTCTTGGTGCTGATCATGTTTTGCTCGTGGAAGAGGCTTAGTCAACGGGTCTGCCACATTCAGATCCGTGTGTACTTTGCAAATTTCTATGTCTCCATCCTTGACATATTCATGAATGGAGTTGAAGCGTCTCTTGATGTGTTTGGTCTTTTTGTGAAACCTGGGCTCCTTGGCTATGGCAATTGCTCCAGTGTTGTCACAAAAGATTGTCATTGGACCCGATGCACTAGGTATTACACCTAGATCGGATATGAACTCCTTCATCCAGACTCCTTCATGTGCTACTTCCGAAGCAGCTATGTATTCCGCTTCACACATAGATCCTGCCACGACGCTCTGCTTGGAACTGCACCAACAGACAGCTCCACCATTTAATATAAATACGTATCCGGTTTGTGACTTAGAGTCATCCGGATCAGTGTCGAAGCTTGCATCGACGTAACCCTTTACGACGAGCTCTTCGTCACCTCCATAAATGAGAAACATGTCCTTGGTCCTTTTCAGGTACTTCAGGATATTCTTGACCGCTGTCCAGTGATCCACTCCTGGATTACTCTGGTACCTCCCTGCCAAACTTATGGCAAGGCACACATCAGGTCTGGTACACAGCATGGCATACATAATAGAACCTATGGCTGAGGCATAGGGAATGACTTTCATTTTCTCTATATCTTCTGTCGTGGTCGGGCATTGAGTCTGACTCAACTTCACACCTTGCAAGACAGGCAAGAACCCTTTCTTTGACTAATCCATTTCGAACTTCTTCAAAACTTTGTCTAGGTATGTGCTTTGTGAAAGTCCTATCAAGCGTCTTGATCTATCCCTATAGATCTTGATGCCCAATATATAAGCAGCTTCACCGAGGTCTTTCATTGAAAAATTCTTATTCAAGTATCCCTTTATGCCATCCAGAAATTATATATCATTTCCAATCAACAATATGTCATCCACATATAATATTAGAAATGCTACAGAGCTCCCACTTAATTTCTTGTAAATACAGGCTTCACCGTAAGTCTGTACAAAACCATATGCTTTGATCACCTCATCAAAGCGTATATTCCAACTCCGAGATGCTTGCACCAGTCCATAGATGGATCGCTAGAGCTTGCACACTTTGTTAGCACCCTTAGGATCGACAAAACCTTCTGGTTGCATCATATACAACTCTTCTTTGAGAAAACCATTAAGGAATGCAGTTTTGATATCCATTTGCCAGATTTCATAATCATAAAATGCGGCAATTGCTAACATGATTCGGACAGACTTAAGCATCGCTACGGGTGAGAAAGTCTCATCGTAGTCAACCCCTTGAACTTGTCGAAAACCTTTCGCGACAAGTCGAGCTTTGTAGACAGTGATATTACCATCAGCATCTCTCTTCCTCTTAAAAATCCATTTATTCTCAATGGCTTGCCGATCATCGGGCAAGTCCACCAAAGTCCACACTTTGTTCTCATACATGGATCCTATCTCAGATTTCATGGCCTCAAGCCATTTGTCGGAATCCGGGCTTATCATAGCTTCTTCATAGTTCGTAGGTTCGCTGTTGTCTAACAACATAACTTCCAGAACAGGATTACCATACCACTCTGGTGCGGAATGTACTCTGGTCGACCTACGAAGTTCAGTAGTAACTTGATCTGAAGTTTCATGATCTTTATCATTATCTTCCTCTCTTATTGGTGTAGGCATCACGGGAACGGTTTTCTCTGATGAGCTACTTTCCAATTCGAGAGAAGGTATAATTACCTCATCAAGTTCTACTTTCCTCCCACTCACTTCTTTCGAGAGAAACTCCTTCTCTAGAAAGGACCCATTCTTGGCAACAAAGACCTTGCCTTTGGATCTGTGGTAGAAGGTGTACCCAATTGTTTCTTTAGGGTATCCTATGAAGACGCACTTCTCCGCTTTG
The DNA here is from genome assembly GCA_039707655.1 of Elymus sibiricus. Classification (NCBI taxonomy): domain Eukaryota; kingdom Viridiplantae; phylum Streptophyta; class Magnoliopsida; order Poales; family Poaceae; genus Elymus; species Elymus sibiricus. Next base: position 189,358,431 of record CM077676.1, on the reverse strand, counting down.
GGTTCGAGCTTATCAGGTTGAAGCTTTTTCACATAATCATCGCATCCCCAAACTTTAAGAAACGACAGCTTAGGTTTCTTGCCAAACCATAGTTCATATGGTGTCATCTCAACGGATTTAGACGGTGCCCTATTTAACGTGAATGCAGCTGTCTCTAATGCATAACCCCAAAACGATAGTGGCAAATTGGTAACAGACATCATAGAATGCACCATATCCAATAAAGTACGGTTACGACGTTCGGGCACACCATTACGCTGTGGTGTTCCAGGTGGCGTGAGTTGTGAAACCATTCCACATTTTCTTAAATGAAGGCCAAACTCGTAACTCAAATATTCGCCTCCGCGATAAGATTGTAGAAACTTTATTTTCTTGTTACGATGATTCTCTACTTCACTCTGAAATTCTTTGAACTTTTCAAATGTTTCAGACTTGTGTTTCATCAAGTAGATATACCCATATCTACTCAAATCATATGTGAAGGTTAGAAAATAACGATACCCGCCGCATGCTTCAACATTCATCGGTCCGCATACATCGGTATGTATTATTTCCAACAAATCAGTAGATCGCTCCATTGTTCCGGAGAACGGAGTTTTAGTCATCTTGCCCATGAGGCATGGTTCGCAAGTATCAAATCATTCATAATCAAGAGATTCCAAAAGTCCATCCGCATGGAGTTTCTTCATGCGCTTTACACCAATATGACCTAAACGGCAGTGCCACAAGTATGTTGCACTATCATTATCAACTTTGCATCTTTTGGCATCAATATTATGAATATGTGTATCACTACGATCGAGATTCAACAAGAATAGACCATTCACAAAAGGTGCGTGACCATAAAAGATGTTACTCATATAAATAGAACAACCATTATTCTCTGACTTAAATGAATAACCGTCTCGCAATAAACAAGATCCAGATATAATGTTCATGCTCAACGCTGGCACCAAATAACAATTATTGAGGTCTAAAACTAATCCCGAAGGTAGATGTAGAGGTAGCGTGCCGACGGCGATCACATCAACCTTGGAACCATTCCCGACGCGCATCGTCACCTCGTCCTTAGCCAATCTTCGCTTATTCCGTAGCTCCTGTTTCGAGTTACAAATATGAGCAACCGAACCAGTATCAAATACCCAGGCGCTACTGCGAGCATTAGTGAGGAACACATCAATAACATGTATATCAAATATACCTTTGCTCACTTTGCCATCCTTCTTATCCGCCAAATACTTGGGGCAGTTCCGCTTCCAGTGACCAGTCCCTTTGCAGTAGAAGCACTCTGTTTCAGGCCTGGGTCCAGCTTTGGGTTTCTTCGTGGGAGCGGCAACTTTGCTTGTCGTTCTTCTTGAAGTTCCCCTTCTTTCCCTTGCCCTTTTTCTTGAAACTAGTGGTTTTGTTAACCATCAACACTTGATGCTCCTTCTTGATTTCTACCTCCGCTGATTTCAGCATCGCGAAGAGCTCGGGAATTGTCTTCTCCATCCCTTGCATATTATAGTTCATCACGAAGCCTTTATAGCTTGGTGGCAGTGACTGAAGAACTCTGTCAATAACACTCTCAACCGGAAGATCAATTCCCAGCTGAGTCAAGTGGTTGTGGTACCCAGACATTCTGAGTATGTGTTCACTGACAGAACTGTTCTCCTCCATCTTACAGCTAAAGAAATTGTTGGAGACTTCATATCTCTCAACCCGGGCATTAGCTTGAAATATCAATTTCAGCTCTTGGAACATCTCATATGCTCCGTGGCGTTCAAAACGCTTTTGCAGTCCCGGTTCTAAGGCGTTCACAACGTGTGCAGCAGCTCCTGCAGCACACTGAACTATCGAGTAGTCATCAGATCGAGCCTGCCAGGCGTTCACAACGTCTGCAGCAGCTCCTGCAGCAGGTCCATCACCTAGCGGTGCATCAAGGACATAATTCTTCTGTGCAGCAATGAGGATAATCCTCAAGTTACGGACTCAGTCCGTGTAGTTGCTACCATCATCTTTCAATTTAGCTTTCTCTAGGAACGCATTAAAATTCAACGGAACAGTAGCACGGGCCATTTATCTACAACATAGATTTGCAAAGAAACTATCAAGACTAAGTTCATGATAAATTAAGTTCAATTAATCAAATTACTAATGAACTCCCACTTAAATTAACATCCCTCAAGTTAACTAAGTGTTACATGATCCAAATCAACTAGCCCATGTCCGATCAACACGTGAGATGGGATAGTCATCAATGGTGAACATCTCCATGTTGATCATATCTACTATATGACTCATGTTCGACCTTTCGGTCTCCAGTGTTCCGAGACCATGTATGTACATTCTAGGCTCCTCAAGTTTAACCTAAGTATTCTGCTTGTGTAAAACTGGCTTACACCCGTTGTATGTGAACGTAGAATCTATCACACCCGATCATCACGAGGTGCTTCGAAACGACGAACTTTAGCAACGGTGCATACTCAGGGAGAACACTTTTATCTTGAAATTTAGTGAAGGGATCATCCCCTAATGCTACCATCGTTCTAAGCAAAATAAGATGCATAAAGGATAAACATCACATGCAATCAAAATATGTGACATGATATGGCCATCATCTTGTGCTTTTGATCTCCATCTCCAAAGCATCGTCATGATCTCCATCGTCACCGGCTCGACACCTTGATCTCCATCGTTGTGTCGTGGTCGTCTCGCCAACTATTGCTTCTACAACTATTGCTAACGCATAGCGATAAAGTAAAGCAATTACATGGCGCTTGCATTTCATACAATAAAGAGACAACCATAAGGCTCCTGCCGGTTGCCGATAATTTACAAAACATGATCATCTCATATAATAACGTATATCACATCATGTCTTGACCATATCACATCACAGCATACCCTGCAAAAACATGTTAGACGTCCTCTACTTTGTTGTTGCAAGTTTTACGTGGCTGCTACGGGCTTCTAGCAAGAACCGTTCTTACCTACGGCACAAAACCACAACGGTGATTTATCAAGTTTGCTGTTTTAACCTTCAACAAGGATCGGCCATAGTCAAATTCGATTCAACTAAAGTAGGAGAAACAGACACCCGCCAGCCACCTTTATGCAAAACAAGTTGCATGTCTATCGGTGGAACCGGTCTCATGTACGTGGACATGTAAGGTTGGTCCGGGCCGCTTCATCTTACAATACCGCCGAATCAAAATAAGACGTTGGTGGTAAGCAGTATGACGATCACCGCCCACAACTCTTTGTGTTCTACTCGTGCATATCATCTACGCATAGACCTGGCTCTGATACCACTGTTGGGGAACGTTGCATGGAAAACAAAAATTTTCTACGCACACGCAAGATCTATCCATGGAGATGCATAGCTACGAGAGGGGGAGTGTGTCTACGTACCCTCGTAGACCGTAAGCGGAAGCGTTAGAATAACGCGGTTGATGTCGTCGAACAACTTCACGATCCAACCGACCGACCACCGAACGTACGGCACCTCCGTGTTCAGCACACGTTCAGCTCGGTGACGTCCTCGACTTCTTGATCCAGCAAGACGGAGAGGTAGTGGATGAGTTCCGGCAGCACGACGGCGTGGTGACGGTGATGGTGATGCTATCTCCGCAGGGCTTCGCCCAAGCACTGCGAAAATATGACCGAGGGACGAAACTGTGGAGGGGGCCGCCGCACACGGCTAAGACAAGGTTGTGTTCTCCTCTGGGGCGCCCCCTCTCCTCTATTTATATATGTGTAGGGGCTTGGAGTAGAAGGAATAGTGCCACGTGAACAGTAACCGTGAATAGTACACACGTGGACTTGGACTCCAAAGTCCAATCCTATTCCTACTAGGACTCTCCCTTTTTTCTTCCCTAGCTGCGTGGGCTTTTGAGGACTTGGTGCACCTGGCCCAATAAGGCCAGGGCGCCTCCCCTTAGCCCATGCCAGCCCTTGGGACGTGGTGGACCCACTTGTGGACTTCCGGACTCCTCCGGAATCCTCCGGAACCTTCTGGAAGCTTCCCGGTACAATACCGAAAAAACTGCACCTTTTTCCGGAACCCAAACTATGACTTCCCATATATAAATCTTTACCTCTCGACCATTCCGAGACTCCTCGTGACGTCCGGGATCTTATCCAGGACTCCGAACAACATTCGGTTACCAATTCACATAACTCATATAACACTATATCGTCAACGAACGTTAAGTGTGCGGACCCTATGGGTTCGGGAATGATGTAGACATGACTGAGATGCCTCTCCGGTCAATAACCAATAGCGGAACCTGGATGCTCATATTGGTTCCTACATATTCCACGAAGATCTTATCGGTCGAACCGCAATGACAACATACGTAATTCCCTTTGTCCATCGGTATGTTACTTGCCCGATATTCGATCGTCGGTATCTCCATACCTAGTTCAATCTCGTTACCGGAAAGTCTCTTTACTCGTTCCGTAATACATCATCCCATAACTAACTCCTTAGTCACTTTGCTTGCAAGCTTCTTATGATGTGCATTACCAAGAGGGCCCAGAGATACCTCTCTGAAACACGGAGTGACAAATCCCAGTCTCGATCCATGCCAACTCAACGGACACCTTCGGAGATACCTGTAGAGCATCTTTATGATCACCCAGTTACGTTGTGACATTTGATAGCACACAAGGTATTCCTCCGGTATCCGGGAGTTGCATGATCTCATGGTCTGAGGAACATGTATTTGACATTCAAGAAAGCAGTAGCAATAAATAGAACGATCATATGCTAAGCTAAGGGATGGGTCTTGTCCATCACATCATTCTCCTGATGATGTGATCCTGTTATCAAATGACAACTCATGTCTATGGTTAGGAAACCTTAACCATCTTTGATCAACGAGCTAGTCTAGTAGAGGCTCACTAGGGACACGGTATTTGGTTATGTATTCACACATGTATTTAAGTTTCCGGTCAATACAATTCTAGCATGAATAATAAACCTTTATCATGAACAAGGAAATATAAAATAATAACAACTTTATTATTGCCTCTAGGGCATATTTCCATCAAGTACAACAAAGATGCCTATGCATCTCATTGATTCACAGATCAGAGCCAATATTAACTTTAAAACTAAAACAAAGTTGTGAGAATGTCTACATGTAAAGAAAAATCGATTGATGCTTCTCTGAGAAAAGAGTAATCCCTGGAGAAGTGCCAATATATCCAGCAAACCATAAACCTAATTCATGTAAGCTATTTGATTCAAGGATTTGCTGCAATACTGAAACCAGTCCAGTTTATGGGCACGCATGTCAAACATCGGCAGATTAACATGTTCTGCATAAGCTGGTCGCCAAGAACTTGTGGAACCATCCAAACATCTGTGCCTGTTGGAAGCCACGTTATTTTAAGATGGTGGCACTCACACTCTGCATATGTGGGTTCCATCCAAACATTTGTGCAGTTCCACTAAAATGTAGCTGAATAACCCTATTTGCACAGATAATGAAAAAGCATGATTAATATAATAGTGGCACTAGTTGATGAAACATACACAAATAAATAGAAGCAACTTCATTTTCTTAATGGGAAAAGATTGCGATACAATAAGTTTATTAAAAGAAAATACAACAGTAGCACAGTATGACAAAGCATGAAGATGTGGATGAAGGACAGGACTGACCTGTGTGAGATAACTTAGTGAGATCAAGTTATTCTTCAGGTCGTCGTATCTTGCCATGAAGGCAATTCGTTGAAAACTATAAACAAATTCAGTGTGGCAGTAGGAGGGGACTTGAGTCATTCCAATCTCTTTTTTTGTGCAATTCAACTAAAACTATGGCGCTCGCCGTGCTGCGAGGGAGAGAGGGGCCCTGCGCCGCCTCGACGGTAGGTGTCATAGGGACCGATGAGTGGACTCAACGGTAGGCCTGATAGGGCACATTGACCCAATTCTCCCGGATACACCTTCTACAAGTGATGAACCAGGAAGGGCCTTGCATCATTCCAATCACTTTTTTTGGTGCAGTTCAACTATAATTAAGCATCCCTGTTTGCAGAGATACTTAAACGTGTCATTACTTTAAGAATGGGACTATTTGATGAAACATATACTAACAAAGAGAAGCACTTTCATTATCTACATTGGAAATGAAATGATAGCAAAGACAGTAGCTCTATTTTAACTGTATTATTACTTCATTTTATCAGTGGCACTAGCGATGCCAAAACATTGCCTCAAATTATTAGTGGCATTAGATTAAGGAGCGAAATAATACATAACATTATTGCTTTCTCATGGCAGTGCCAAAACATTAGGACAAGATCACTAGCTGCATGCAGAGTCAACATGCGGGATCGTTCTGGCAAAGGGTAGTACCAAAAAGGAACATACCTCGTCATGGGAACCATATCTGCAGTCAACGCCATAGTAGATGGGTTGACACCAGTCACCAACATGGATGATTATATTCATGCGACCTTTTTGTGCAGCTCACCTAAAATGAAGCAATGTTTGCATCATGCAGTTAGCAAGAAGTACTTGGTCCCATGAGCTGGCAGCTTCTTCATTAGTTGCACTAAAACTGAGCAACATCAAGGTTGGTCGTCAAGCTCATGGAATGTGCAACTATAATTTGGATATGCTTTTGTGCAGTTCAACTAAAATCAAGCGTCCATGTTCGTTACACAAATATGTGCAAAGTGCCATTGTGGTGACAGTGACGGCTAATCTTGCAAAGGCTAATTAACTGTTGGAGGATATTAACCATAGAGTTCAACGAGAAGGTTAGGAACTCTAATCACCCTTTGTGCGGTTCCACTAAAATCAAGAGATGTTGTTGGTGTGACATTTTAGTAGAACTGCACCAAAAAAAGTGATTGGAATGACGCAAGGCCCTTCCAGAAAAGAAGTGTTTTGTGCAGTTCACCAAAAGGTCGCAATAGCAACGAGGTGAAATGTATATCTCTGTTTGCACAAATAGGTAGAAAGGCGGGTGAATAACAAGTGATGAAACATACGTCAAATGAAAAGAAGCATCGTCCTTATCTTAATGGCAATCATAGAAGGACAGTACCAATTTCTAAAGCTGCAACATTGCTTCGTACTACCGGGGGCATTAAGATTAACAATGACAACTGTTAACTTTGACATTACTTTAATGGTGTCATTGCTTGATTTTTACCAGCTACATTAGATTAACAGATGCTAAAGAGTTGGTATAAGGGCATGTTACAGTAGGCAGACCAGGACAGTTGCATTTCTAACGAAAAGAAGCAACTTACTTATCTTAACGGGAAATATAGCAGGACATTAAAACATGGTCATTGCTTCATATTACTGGGGGCATTACATTAAAAAACAACATTGGTTAAACATGTCCTTACTTTAACAGTGAGATTGCTGCATTTTACCAGTGGCATTAGATTAACAACAGCTAAAAATTGCCATAAGGGCATCGGACAGTGGGTGCACCAGCACCATGTACCTCCCCCGATGCATAAAGTGGTGATGCAAACAAACATCCAAACAGGATATCTGGGTTGGTCCCATTTTTGTACACTATAGCCACCTTTTACTATGTGAGGGCAGCAAATCTAGTGCTAGAAATACTCTGTTGACTTGTCCCCCAGTCCCCACTTTCTTTCCTTTTTCAACCAGTAGATCGGTTCTATATCCAGTTTGTACTTTGTTTTCCCTTTATTTCCCTTTTCAACCAAGAGACCGGTTGGGTAGCCAGTCTCTACTACCCACACCCCCCCCCCCAATCTTTCCTCTTTGAACCAAGTCCTAGAGTCATGCTAGAACTTTCCGCCCGTTCTTCCCTCTTTGAACAAAGTCGTAGATTCTACTGCATGAACTAGATTTACCTCTAATAGTAATAATTTAGGTGGCTTTGGAACAACCGATCGAGCCAATCTACGAGGGGGGCTGAGAAGTAGAAAAAGATTCACATGCATCGACGTGGGGACCTGTGGCAGTAGAGCTAGGCCGGTTTCGAAGGAAGTTATACCTGAGGTTCGTCGGGATTTGGCTAGGTGGGTGGCGGGAGGCCGGATCTGCCCACACCACGGCAGCGAGGAAGACTGGGTCGAAGGTCCTCCCTAGCCGGCGCTGTGTGGGAGAGAATGGCAAGGCACGCGTATCGGGACGCGCCGGCAGTGGGTTTGCTCCTTCGCCGACGAGGACCGCGTGAACGTTGCACCTTCACCCCTTCCCCAGCGGAGGGGATCCGGCCGGATCTGTGACTAGCGGTGAGCACAGAGAGAGTGTGGCCACCGCTGTCGTGTTCAGATCTGGAGAGGATGAGTGTGTGAAGAGAGCAACCCTAGCAAGCAAGAGCCATGGCTCCTGCTTATATACATATAGTGGAGTAGTTTTCTTTTTTTCTCTCCATAAAAACAATCGTTTAAAATTGCGTACAAGCCAGGCCGCACTTTGTATTGTTCACTTCTGGTCCCCGGCCCTCCATTAATTGAATAACCACACGGGTCAAATTATCACGGCTGAAAATATAGAACGAACAAGCTCGAACTCTTTTGAATTTGAGATGTCGATGGCACCGTTTGAACACATTGCATCCATGGACTAAGTAGTTTGAATTTGAGGTAATGTGTGGCTTTTGCAGTTCACATCTAAATGGGGGCACACCATACATTTTGTTTGCTTACCACGCTATACTTATAAAACATGCACAATTTACATTTTGAATAGCTAGCTAGAGCTTGAAATGTATTGTTTCCAACATAAAGGGAAATCAAATTTCTGAAAATTTGTGATCTTAGCATTTGCAAAAAAAATGTAAGAGCCATCAATCTTTGTTCTGATTTTGAACATAAACTATATGCAACCTTTTTTAGGGAGACCGGGTCTATTGTAAATGTTTGCAAGTACATAGCATCTCTGATAAAAAATGCATCCAAATTCCGAGACCGGCGAACAACCAACTGCAGTCAGAAAGAGCCGTCGACGCGTCGTTGTCACTGCTATCCTACCGGAGCCGGCTTGACCTCGTCAATCACTGTCGAGGAGTCTTCGTGCACGTGCCCCTAAGGAGCAACGCCCCGGAGGCATAGTTGTCATCATTGATCTAAGGCACCTAATTAATATAACACCAAATTCTCCCATATGACAAGAAACGCTAACCTCACTGCCCCAAGGAGACAACATGAATCTACTCCGGAGCTCCATCGACTACGTCCCGATAGACAAACTCGACTAGGATCAAAGCTCAAAGAGCAAACTAGTAGAAAAGGCATCAATCGATGTCGCCGATGTCCGAACATAGCCGGCTTCACCTTCTTGATGGCAACCGAGTAGTCTTCATGCATGTGCCCATAATAACCAGCGCCCTGGAGGAACGCAGTTGTCGTTGTTTAACCCTCGCATTGATCTGAAGCACATGACACCAAATCTCGCCGGATGACAAGAAACCTTAACCTCACCGCCCCAAAGGAGACGGCAAGAATCTACGCTAGAGTTCCATCGACTATGTCTAGACGAATGAACTCAAGGAGGACCGGAGCTTGGAAGACAGACTCGGAATAAGAAGCGTCGACATCGTCCGCCTGAGCGTTGCGCGTGCGAGGACTAAAACCCCTAACATAAACTAATAACCGGAGCATAGGCACCAGGATTCCCCTTCCCACCACCGGTCGACGGAGCGGTGGGAAGAGGGGAGGGGTGAATCCACCGGCTCATCGATGAAGCAGGGAGGGGAGAGGTTGCCCTAGCCGCCTAGGGTGAGTGGACTAGATATGTATTCATACCGAGAATGGATTCAAATTTTATTGGTATTGCAACATACTTGGTGCTGATCCTACTTTTTTCTTAGATTTATCAACAAAACTACAGCCGTATGTTAGTATGACACAGCCTGCAAGATATGTACACGATAGCCAATCCAGCCGTCTACTGGACTCTGGTCACATGGATGGATGAACTGATCTCCCCTGTCGTGCAGGGATCGTCCAGGCAACGACGTGTGTACAACACTACTCTAGTACTACTATCGCTGGTGTCTCTCTTCTAGTACAACTCAGCCGACGCGTCGGGCCTGAGGGATGGGGGAGAGTGTGCCTATGGTCGGCTGCTCAATTGCGGTCCCACATGTGAGTGCAAACGCAAGATGACTCGCGTTCCATTCCGTGAGCGGTGTGCCGGACCGACCGACCGTGTGGGGTGCGACGCGAACGCGACGTGCGTGCTGTATACATGTAGTACCACTATTTTCTTTTTTGTTTTGCTCCATGGCGCAATCCATCGATACAAAATTATACTATTTAAAAGTGGAGGGTGGGGCTTTTCTCGCGCGTTAGGCGGGGCAGTTTCGCCTAGTCGGTTCGACAGAGAGGCGAGGAGGACGAGGGAGTAGCGGATTCAACTTACTGCTGGAAAGGTGGGGTTGTGTGATTTGACGGCTCGTTACTGATGGAAAGGTGGGGCCTTGTGATTTGACTGCTCATTATAGTCATTATTACTACGGCGCTACGACCGGGGTGAGTCTCCCCCTCCATGGTGTATAGGTGCTAAGCATGCCACATATGCAAAAAAATCTGATGTGACAAGGTAGGAGTAAAGAGAAGAGAGGATTTTGGTGACCCCAGGAAGAATGAATGCGAAGCGCGCGGACCTATGCAAAACACTTAAATGAGAGAAGTTTACACAACGCATGAAGGAGTTTAGTTGTCAAAGAAAGATTTAGCATCCCATCTAAGCACGTAGTACTATGCATAATTTGGTGCATGAAACGTCGATCCAGATGCTGGCTGTCCCTCATCCAGCATCATATACTAGTATAGTAGTACTACGTACATACTGTACTATTATCGATGTTCTCTCTTTTCTACTTTAGTAGTAACTCAGCCGACGCGCGTTCCATTCCTTGAGCGGCGTGCCAGACTAACCATGTAGGTGCGACGCGAACGCGAGGAGCGTGCTGTATATGTCCCACCCTTTTCTTTAATTTGAGCGTGTTAGTTTTGCTCCATGGCGCAATCCATCGATACTTACAAAACTATAGGCGAGGGCGGGGCAAGTTTCGCCTGGTCGGTTTGACAGAGAGGCGAGGGGGACGAGGGAGTAGCGGATTCAACTTACTACAGAAAAGGTGGGGCTTTGTGATTTGACGGCTCATTACTGTTGGAGTGGGGCCTTGTGATTTGACTGCTCCTTATAGTCATTATTACTGCACGGGGTAAGTCTCCCCTTCTGTTCCCCACTCTAATCTGGTGCATGACACGTCGACCCGGATGCTAGCTGTCCCACATGTCGGTGAAAGGAGGTATAATTGTTGCCGACGACCTAAGGAGGAGCAAAGAACCATGCGGTATACTCTAGTTTTCCACTGGAGTACTAGCCCGGCACGAAGGAGTGCGAAACACGGCAGCCCAGTGCGATATGGCGATAAAAAATGATCTAGTTTGCTTGTGACCCCACGGCACCGCTCATCGTTAGCACTATTTTAGTCGTGCCTCGCAGCCTAGTACAAACGAAATAATATAATGAGAATGGCAACGGATAATAATTGTCTTACCTATTCAGGATAATTTAGAAGGACACATGTGGAAATGCCCGAAAGACACAGTGGCAAAAGAAGAAGACACAGGGGCAAATGAAGAAGGAAGATTACCCGAAAAAGAAAAGAAAAAAGGAAGACGCAGACAACGGTCTGGGTGCTGCTCTCTACTTCATGAAGGGTTGCTGGGCGCGGAGTTCTAACTGCTTCTTCATCGCCTCCACGACCTTCATCTCTTCTCGCCTCTCGTCCACCATCTTCTTCATTGCTTCCATGGCGCGGTATTTCTCGAGGCGAGCGTGGATGATCTCTTTCACGTCCGCATGATGTTTCTTGACAGCAGCCATGTTCTTGGTGCGGAGCTTCGCCATGTCATCCCTAAGTTCCCCGATGACGGCGGTCAGCATCTTCACCGAGGCGCTGCTCTTCTCTCGCAGCTTCTCCCAGCCGGCGATCTCCTCCTTCAGCAGGTCAAGCTCGTGGCAAAGCTTCGCTTTGTCCTCCCGAAGTTCCATGATTTCGCCGGTCGCCTTATCAACCTAGGCATTGCTCTCCTTCACCAGCTTCAGCAAGCCGGCGATCAACTCCTTCTACTTGTTGAGCTGAGCGGGCATGTCGTCGCGGGCTAACGACTTCAGCATTGCCCGGTCGGCATGTTCGCCTTCGCGGCGAATGCACTTCTGAGAGTCCTCTCCTGCCCATAAGAGATCTTTCGAGGTCTCCGCGGTGCGGCGGGCACTCTCTTTTTTTTCGCGGCCAAGGTCGTCACTCCCTTGTTCTTTCTCGGCCCAGAGCTCTTCCTACCGGCCATGGCAGACGCAACGAATGACGAACAACAAAGGCTTATGAGGAGGAATGTGCAGTAATATTTGAGTAGTTAGTTCCCTTTTTATAACCTAGTACTAATATGCTGCAAAGTGGAAACACGTTTAGGTTAGATCGGTGTGAACAGGTTTGCAATTAATTATAGCATGGTACTTTGGAATGTGACGGGAAACTAGCTCAAAATTTATTGATGGTTTTGGAACGGCTCCCGATGAGTTCTCACGACCAAGCATTAAAAAACTCGTGATAAATCAATGACCATATTTTTCCAAATGACCAACTATTTTCATAGAAATACAAGACATATAGATGGAGTATTTTCATAGAAATACAATACATAGATGGAGTGATTGTAGCGGTTACAAACCGCCATGGCGTCGCGTGTTCACTGCAGCAGCAACTGAGCAGGTCAGTCCATCGCTGGCGGGGAAGGAGGGCAGGTCACCTCGCCTATGATGCATCCCCAGCGCCGCCTCCGCCGCTGGTTGAGTGATTTGGCTTCTCCTATCGCCCATTTGAACAGTTGCATCGGCTTCTCATGCCATTCCGCAGGCATGCGCGTTCTCTCCTCCGTAGTCGACTCCGTGAATATGATCTCTGCCATTAGCCCAGCTCAAAATCAACGCGACGCTGCCAGATGCTGACATCCCTCAGCATCTCACCCCTGAGATCGACATGCACCTCCGCCTTGTGCTTCGCCAGGCGCAACTCCTTCGAATTTGTCTCCAATCGATGCGACGCTTCCTCGATCCGATTTGCCCTTGCTGCCCACCACCTGAAACGCAACCCCGGCATGTCCTCCGGCGCCACCGATCTGTGATTCCAGAGCAATGGATCCCCTCTAAAACACATGTGGGTTCCGCTCAAAGGCGGCAGTGCTGCGGGCCGCAGGGAGAGGGCAGCCCGCGGGATGCTGGGATCTAAGGGATTATCCATGGCGGAATCGGATGGTCGAGGCGGGGAGGCGAGCGTAGGCGGTGGGAGAGCCCTAGTAGGCGAGCATAGTACTCCACTCCGTTCATTTTTAAATACAAAGGCCACCAACAGTAACCTAGGCAAAAATTGATGACGTTGCCTCGTAGTACTAGCAACCCATGATTTAACTACTCGCATGCATGCAGTGGATGATAGTAATGTTATTCTCAACTAGTACTTCCTCCCTCATGTGGTCACGCCATTCAATTTGCATGCGCTGTCTTAATTGACCATCCATTAAGTGAACAACTCTACACGCGTCAAATTATCACGTGGGGTGGCTCTTCATACAAAAATGCGTTCCACCGTGTACCCGCGTGTGTGTGCGAGGGAATGAGTGCATGCGTGCACATCTTCTCTTCGTGCACGTACTCCACCAGTGTGTGGGGGGGGAGAGAGAGCGTGGTATACATAGACCTAGAGAGAGATGGTGTGTCCCCGCAAAAAAGAGAGAGATGGTGTGTGTCGAAAAGAGTACCCGCGCGTGTGTGTGTGACAGTGTGAGAAAGGACGAGTGCATGCGTGCACCTCTCCTCTTTGTGTACGTACTAAACCTAGAGTACAAGTGTATGTGTGTGACATCGACCTATAGAGAGATGGTGTGTGCCAGAAGTCCCGAGAAAGTCGTCAGTGTAGGTGTGTGCATGGGTAGGAGGGAGAGAGATGATACTTATGTGTCAATGTAGTGCGTGTGAAAAAGAGGCTAGTCAATAGTTTGCCACGAGACTATTCCTGGCGAAAGCCCCAATAACCGTAAGATCTGCATCCGACGGTGGAACTTATTGGACGAAAACAGCAATAAAAATAGAAATGCCATGGTATTTCTTTTTACTAACACACCACGCCCCTCCCCAGCACATGAAACTGCCACGTGATCGTTCGCAACTGCCGGTTTGCTAGAAATCCCGATAGACCAGGCTTTTGGTGGTAGGCGGGGAGCTTGGACTGTCGGTTTGCTCACATGCGGTCGCACATGTGAGTGATGTACCAAGTCGATGCGCATCCCTTCAGTGAGCGGCGGGCTGGACCGACCGTGTGTTGGTGCGACGCGAAGCCGGCAGGCTGTAAGTTTACCGCCTACTCCTTGACGAGATTGGTCGATACAAATCCCAATTAAGAAAGGGTAGGGCGGCGTTTTTGCCGCGCGGGAGGCGTGGTAGTTTTTTTTTACAATGGGATGGACCCGGCACTGCAAAAGTCAAAGCGGTGGGCAGTACTACTACGCTTGTCGGAGGCGTACGTGGGCCCGCGTTCTCGGATGCGTACGTGGCGGAGCCGGACGCCCGCCAACCTCTCATAGCGATAGCGAGGAGCCGGTTGCTGGCTATTTTCTATATAATCTTTTTTTGCAAATATATTTTCTATATAATTAGCTTTGAATTCAATCGTTCACATGTGTACCCTGTTGTGTCTACAACATTCTTCTGGAACCAACATCACGTCACTGTGATCAATCCACAGAAGAAGCTCGCAACAACCCCTCCCCCATGTGCCATGTGGCCTCATGGGTGCACCCACATCATTTTAATCATAATATATTGACTGAAAAAAAGACATTTTGTAGCGTGCCATTGGAATTCTAACTTACGTGCTTTTGCACATACTGGAAGTACTAGTGCCACATCATCTAAAGCCTTTCTACACACGCACATTTCTTATACAAATGTGCTCCACCGTGTACCCGCACGTTTGTATGTGGGAATGAGTGCGTACATGCACCTCTTCTCTTTCGTACACATAGTCTGTGTGTCTGAGAGAGAGAGATGGTGTGTGCAAGAAATCACGGGAGATTCGTGAATTTGTGTGTGGGTGGGGGAGGGGGGAGGGAATATAGATGGAGTATGTGTCAATGATGCAATTTGTGTGAAAGAGAGGCCTATATTATACATATATGTATGTGCATGCGGGTGATATACGAGAAGGGAGGGGAGGGGTCGTCTGCACGATATATCGATAGAGACAGATGGAGGGAAGAACTCTATGAGCCTACAAGCACTGGGAGAGGGGGTGTTGGGAGATGGTGCGAGAGGCCAACTGGACGAAGACTCGGAAGGAGTGTACAAGTGCGAGATCGATATTTTAAGAGATGGGGCGAGAACGTGCGCGGTTGCGCGCGTCTGAGAGATGAAGCAGAAGGCATGGATGATGAGAGGTGAGATGATGGATAGACAAATGTGTGTGTGGTAGCTAGGTAGTCCTATCTAGAGAGGTAGATTGATCGATGTGTACGTGGGAAAAAGGGCTAGACCTGACTAGATATAGATCGATCGCTTTGTGTGGAAAACAGGGAAAGACCTAGCTATATATATACAGAGAGGAATATCGATCGGTGCGCATGCATGTGAGAGATAATTAAAGAAGGCCCGAAGTGACGAAGAGGGGGAGGTGTGTGTGTGTGTGGGTGGGTGAGAGAGTCCTACTAGTTAACTAGAGGTAATGTACGAGTGCGAGATCGATAATAAGAGATGAGGGGGGGAGAGCGCGCTCGTGCGCGTGCGCGTGTGTGGGCTTGCGCGCCTCGTAGCTGGGGCGTGAGGGATGGATGGTGAGAGGGGGAAGGGACTGTGTGTACATGTGTGTGTGGTAGGCAGACCTGCTAGCTAGAAGGGGTATATCGATCGGTGTGTGTGTGTGGGAAAGAGAGGGCGATGGAGAGATCGTGGTAGACAGACCTGAAGAAAGATATTGTGTGTGTGTGTGTGTGTGCGATGGATAATGCCGAGTGGGAGTGTGTGTGCATGCATGCACGAGAGAAAGTTAGTGGTACAACGATAAAGAGAAGACGACTGTGTGGGTGCAAAAGACTTGGTGAGATCATAATCAATATAAAAGTGAATTCAAATATTTGAATAAGAGATCATGATGTTTGAAACCCATGCATGCATGATATAATGGAGATATGTGGTGTGGTTTTGAATCGAGCATGCTATACTATATACACATCGAACACGGCCAAATTGATTTGAATTTGATATACCGTCGGTAGGCATCGTTTGACCACATTTCATCCATGCATGGACAAAACTAGTCAAATTGGAGATAATGGGTGGCTTTGGCAGCTAACATCTAAATGTTGTGTGTGTGTTGTGTATTAAACACATTATACATACCAAACATCGTTTAGATTCCGAACATCTAGCTAGAGCATACATGTACTACGATTTGAATTCAACATAAAATGGATACACATATTTGAATTCGAGATCATATGGTACATGTAGTTCATATTTAAATGGGAATTTAGTACTATATATATGTCGTGTGTTGCAAAGATAATATTTAGATGATGGTATAACTAACCTGACAACAATCCCATTCAAATACGGAAAATGGCCTCAATTTTAGTCCATACGGTAGACGGTACAAATTGTTTTTTGTTGTTGTTGAGGGAAGTACGAATTGATATGGTACCGTACACAGTAAGCTTGTTCTCCCGAATTTTTAAGTTGTTCATTGTTGTTTTTGAATGGCATTTGTAGTTATTCATATAGTAAAATGGGACATGACTCTCTCTTGTGTGGTGCGAATTATTATTTTTTACACGTTAAGCTTGTTCTCTCGAAATTTCAAACCGCGCCTTGTTATCCCGAAATTTCAAGCTATCTCTTTGTCTCTTGTGCTGCGAAACTCCCGTCCCTTCAACCCGCGCCTTGTTATCCCAAAATTTCAACGCGCGCGAAAACTCCCCCCTCCTCCAAAATCGGTCGCGCTGCCTCGACACGCGAAATCCCCCTTCTATCCCTCAGCCAAAAATCCTGCCTCGACGTCCCATGGTCCAAACAGGTAGGGGTACTTTCGTAACTTACCCCACATTCCGGACAAGCGCGTCCCTTAGCCATGGTTCCCCCCTCCCACCCCCCCCCCCCCATTCATACACCGAGGCCGCCAAAACCCGCGAAACCCCACGCTCCTCCGTCCGCCACCCGACCGCCGCCCAGCCGGAGCCTCTTCCCTGACGACATCGTCCGCCGCAACAGCTCGACGTCCCTCATCCACCGCACCGGATGAGGATCAATCGTCGATCTCGTCGTCCCGCCGGTTCAGCTGCCTCGTCCTCGACCTTGTGACACCCTGGTTTTTGGCAACTTTTTCTTTTCAAAATCTCTCTGGCTTTATTTGCAATTTGGATGGTTTTTGAACCTTTTCAGTTGACTTTGGACTTATGAATCCCTCTCAGTGATCCAAAGCCCTCAACATCTTGCCAGAATCTTGTCACACCTTCTGGATCAAATTCCAATGTTCAATCTTTCCCAATAAGTTATTTTCTTCCTTTGGGAAAATCTGTCATCACTATGGGTTATGAAGCAACCTATAGTTCTGATGATCAGAAAAATCCCAAATTAATACCACACCTTCTTGTCATCATCTACTTCCACAATTTTCAAAAACCTCTCATGGTCCAGTATAAAATTTTGTCCAGAAAACTCCATTTACCTTTTGGACAGTACTAGCCCTTTGTGAAGCAACTCATATTTTCCCAACTCAGAAAACTCTCAGATAATTCCCTGAGATACTAGGGAACCTATCTTGCCACAATATCCAAAAATATCATCTTGTTCAATACAAATTTTCAGCAGCAATATTCTGACAAGTTTCTGCTCAAATGGAACCTCTGTCAAGGAAGTACCAGCTAGAGGTATTCAATTGAGCTGAAATTTTTATGACATATTCTATCCACCAAATAACCCTCCCACACCAAATTTCAGCTCCAGCAGACCAACCAGATGAGTGCAACAAGCTCATCTTTTCCCTGGACCAGTAACAGCAGTTGTACATGAACTGCATTCAAATCTTGGTGAAACTCTCTCAAACTTGGCCAGCTTGTAGTCCTTCCAATGTAGATCACTCCAGACATCTCTGTTGGTCTCATCTCCAGCTCATCTCTTCTCCAGAACCTCACCAAGTTTCTGACAATGAACTGTAGTTGAAGCTACGCTTCAGCTCAGTGGGTCTCTTGGCAATCTAGTGGAACGAGGGGGTTCTAGGGTGCAAGGACGATGCACCAGACATGATCTGGCAGGCCAGCTCGCGCCGCGGGTGCCTGTGCACGCGGTGACCGCGTAGCCAGCCCTGCCAAAACCGCGCTCTGGGCACCGCCAGGCACGGGTCTCATCGGAGGGAGACGCCCGCGTAGCCGTACCGCGTCCCCTTGCGCCGACTAGCTCTCCGCCGTCCACCTAGCCACTCCAGGCTCTTCCCCTCGCCGGAGAAGCTCTCGCCGGCCGCCACCGCACACGGGCCCTGTGGCACCCGTGCGGGCACAGTGGCCCTGCTGCTCGTCGCCTTCCTCCGCAAGCCACCACCGCCGCATTAACTCCCTCTGCCCTCTCCTATCCCGTCGCCCACGCCAAGCCAGCCAGCGCGGCGTCCGAACTCCGGCGACGTGGCCGAGCTCCACCAGATTCCAGAGAGCTTGCCCCCACCTATAAAAGGCCATGGCCAGCCCTCCTAGCTCCTCACCCAACTCCCTCCGCCTCCAATCGAGCCCCCGAGCAACGAGCCAAGGCCGAGAGGCCCTCTGGCCTCGCATCTCGCCGGCGACCCGCCGCCACCCGAGCTCCGCCACCTCGCCGTTCCACTCCACCCCAGCCTCCACTGACTCCACGAGCGAGCTCCACTCACTCCACTAACCCTGTCCAACCTCTTCCTCGACCGAAACCCTGCCGGAATCGCCGTCTCCGACGACGCCCGAAAGCCACCGCCACCGGAGAGGAAGGGGACAACGTCGTCCGGCCGTCTCTCGTCACACTGCGGGTACGTACGTGTTCGCCTCTGTGAGCTCGTTCCATCCCCGTAGTCACCTGACCTCACCGTCGAGTGCATCGCCGACGACCATCGCCGGAGAGCCGCAGCTCTCTGTTCCCTCTCTCCCCCTTTTAAATCTGACAGAGGGGCCCGCTAGTCAGTGGCTCGCCGAAGCGGTAAGTGGAGGCGCCCTGGCAAAATACGTCTCCGACGTGGCCCTCTGCTGATTTTCCTATTTTCTGTTTTAATTCAAATTTGCCCAGGAACTTTGACCACTCATAACTTTTTATCCATAAGTCCAAATCAATTGATTCTTTTTGCATTGGGTTTGTCTTGAGCTCCTCTATTTTCTGGTAAAATTTGGTATTTTTTCCATGCTCACAGAATTTCTGGTGAACGGAACAGTGTTATGTGACTTTTTCCTTTGCATTTTCAAAATATTTTCAGAGGGAAATCCTTTTGACTTTGAAGCCCAGGAGTTTGTGGACAACCCAATAGAGCAAGGCAAGCCATGTCATCCATTACATGAAGCATTTCAATAGTGTTGGTTATTTAATTGAATTATTTGCATTATTTTAATATGTGACAATTTAGAGCAATTTACTTTGATGCATAGCTACTGCCATGTTAAGTTATTCATGATAAATATCCATGCTCGTTAAATACTTGTTAAGACTAAACCTAATTGGTTGATCAAGTGCCACCTATCCGGACTTATCCGTGCAGCCACATTTGCCGGTATGGGACGGCCTTGACTTGGTCTGGCTTTGTGCTCTTTTATCGGTACCACCAAAGTGGGAGGGTTATGCGTGTGTGCTACCCTGATCAGGTAGACAACGATAATCCTGTGAGCCTGGTTGAGTTATTTTGTCGGCGTCCCCGTTTGGGACAGTTTAGTTAGCCACGACGGTGGCAGGTATCACGGGGTGACACAGGGGCCACCCAGGATATGACCCTGGGAGGGTATGATTGTTGGTGGTACGATGGAGGAGTCACAGGTTAGGCAAGTTTCGTTGGACCAGCACCGGTCCACCCGAGAGGGAAGTGTACCGAGGTACGAGACCAGGAGCTCCATAGTGTGGGTAAAGTGCGCAACCTCTGCAGAGTGTAAGAATCTATTCGAATAGCCACGTCCACGGTATTGGACAGTCCGTACTAGGCCACTGATTGGTCAACCGTAATAATGATAATAATGATGGAAGAACTTGTCTTATGTTCGGAAGTATTCAATGGTTCATGAATATCTTGAGGGTTGTGGGACAACCCAGAGGAGAGTAAGTTGGTAATTGGTAACAGTGAGCACCTAAGCACTTAATATGATCATTGCCATGATGTTGTTTGCTACATTGTTATGGTTGCCGTGAGCTTGCGAGTACATTCCAAGTACTCACCTGGCGTATCATGCCAGATGCAGGAGGAGCCGAGGACGGAGGTCCCGATGGTTCGTGCTACGCTAACTAGGCCGTGTCCCAACAGTGTCCCTGTGGATGGAGTTTTCCGCGCTATGTTCCGCTACGCCGTAGAATCACCTAGTAGTATCGAGGCCCTGCTATGTTTCATAAATAATGTAGATATTGTCTTAGCACAGGATGTGCTTCTGGCCTCGCTATCGATGTAAATTAAGAACTTGTACTCGAGATATATCAACAAAGATCAGTTTAGTTCTGTTCCAAGTTGTTGTGTGTTTCCAGAAGACATGATCTCTGGGTTGGAAACACTGGGTAAACCGGTCCTCTGAGCCGGGGTGCCACACACCTCCAAGGAGCTACCCCGACGTTCGCCTCGTCTATCGCGCCACCTCCATTCCCACAGCGCCGTCTTCACCTGCACCACTAGAACCACAGCACCATCACCGATTCCTCAGATGAAGCTGAGGCCTAGTCGGCACAACCAAAGAGGTTCTACACTAATCAATGCATTTTCTCCTTTATTTGATCTCACGGTGCTGCCGCTGCTCGATCCCGAGCCGCCATGTTACGGTTCCATCGACGGCGGCGTCACCGACCACTTCCTCCACGGCATGTCTCCGCCATGGCGTTGCTCCCTCGGCGGCGACGGCCACATCAGCAAGAGCTGCTACTGCTGCGGCTCCGGCTATCGCTGGCCGTGTTGCTGCTGCTCCGGCTCTCGCTCGCGTTGCTGCTCTACTCTTGCTCTTGCTCACGCTGCTGCTCTACTCTTGTTCTTGCTCACGCTGCTGCTCTACTCTTGCTCGCACTGCTATTGCATGAGTAGTAGCTCCGGCACTCGCTCGCGCTCCTGCTGCTGCTACGGCTCTCGCACACACTGATGCTCCGGGCGCTGCTACTACTGCACGACCAGCTGCCCCGGCTGCTTTCTGGTAGTACGTTCCCTGCTGGAGCGGCTGCTGATTTAGATCACTGCTTCTCTGCCACTAATGCTCGAGTGGCTAAAACGACTAGTGCATTGCTTCTCTGCTACTACTGCGTTCAGTTTCGACAGTAAAATTCAGTTTCGACAGCAGAATTCAGTTTCGAGAGTACATTTCAGTTTCGACAGTTAAATTCAGTTTTGACAGTTAAGTTCAGAGACGAGCGGCTGATGTCTTTTAAATCTAGCACTTTTTGGTGATGTATTTTACATCATCTACTGGAGATGCTATTAGAATCCCACTTCAGATTAACGTTGTCTCTCTTGTCCTGCTTCAGCCTCGCCATCGTACACCTAACCGGAGTTGGTCCAACGACAAAACCGTCCATCACAGCGGAGCAGTACCCTCGGCTCCATCTACAGACGACTAAGATCTTCTTCCCTGCCTCCGACAGCCACATCAGCAGCAGCATCCTCAGCGACCAACCCAATGATGTTGAGATCGACATGGCTTCGCCAAAGAGGTTGTACACTTGTCGCATCGCTTTTTTACTCTACATGTAATTTATATTGTCCACTGAGCACACATAGTAATGAGAAATACGAATAGTTTCTCCTATATGACAAGCAGTGAGGTACTAGGCAGGTTAGCTATCCGTGATGGACTCTCTCGAAAGCCATCATTATTTATTTCTGCGTGTTGGAGCTATGCATGTGTAGATGGGTCTGGGAGTTGAGCTAGTAGGGCATTGGGCTGGGTCCAAAGTAGTAGAAGTAGTACAAAAACATTTTTGGAGTGTAGGCTTTTGCCTGTTCAAGCCTGCCTACTAGAATGGCCACTAGTTGAAATGAAAAGTGAAGGAAAGACATAGGAATTGGAAAGTTTCCTATGGTACTACTATTCATGCATTTGGTTCAAAGGAATGGAGCAAGGGAAAAC
This sequence comes from Elymus sibiricus, assembly GCA_039707655.1. Taxonomy (NCBI): domain Eukaryota; kingdom Viridiplantae; phylum Streptophyta; class Magnoliopsida; order Poales; family Poaceae; genus Elymus; species Elymus sibiricus. The sequence continues at coordinate 189,336,129 of CM077676.1, read as the reverse complement.
TGTAGGATTTTTTCCTTTAGTGTCTCTTTCAAAGAAAAACCGTAGGAATTTTAATATCCACTCGGCCCTCCTTTTCAAATTCCTATTCATGAAGAACAAGACTAAGTGATAGTAGCATAATCACATTATAACTGTACATTTTCATGTGGTTTGACTTTAATATGACCATGCTTCTTTGCATTTCTGTGATCTTCCAATTCCTGTGAACCAAACACCCAGATTGACAGAAATCCTGTGTTAGCAAATGCTCTATTTTGCACGTGCATTCCTATCCTATTCATGTGTATTTCCTATCCCTGCGTTGTTAGAATCATCCAATTCAAATGAACCTTTACATAATTATACATCTGATACAGATAGGTGTCAAAGAAAACTTTGTGTGGTTTGTCCTGCTCCTGCCGTGCCATCGTCCGCCCCAGCTGAGCTGCTCCAACGACGGAAGCGTCCACCGCAGCAGAGATCCCCCCTCCAGACCGTCTTTCGTCACCTCAGATCTTCTTCCCCGCTGCCGGCAGCCACCACCACTGCATTACCATCATCAACTGAGGAGATGACATTGAGGACTACACGGGTCCGCAAGAGAGGTTACACTCTTTCGTGTCTGCTTACGTTATGTATCGCTTAATATTACCTGCTACTTTATCGTCCTGTTCACCTCTTAGACTCTGAGTTAGGTCCAAACTAATAATCAAACGTGAGTTTTTAAATGGTTGTGCGGTACAAATTAGGGCAGCAACGAATAGTATCTCTGTCTACTATCTGCTTAATCTCGGGTGTCTACTATGTGTTTCATGTTGGGTGGGAAACAAACTGTAAAGGAGCCATTACCTATATTTTTTAACTGAAGCTATTATCTGCCTGCTATCATTGGTTTGGGTCTATCTACTGGTTGCTACCATCACTCTGGATTTCTGCATGCATTCCTTACATAATTTCACTATGTTTTATTCCTATGCATGTCAGTTATTGTACACAATGGTACTGAACATGTAGAACAAAAGAGAAGAGCCTTGTGTGGCAATATAATGCCATGCATACGTCGCTCCATGGTGGCGCAATGGCAGCCCCCCTTCCCCCCATTCCAGATTGTAATCAAGAGGAAGATAACTGTTCAGAGGGGATTCAGAGGGAGCAGACCACTCCTATTTACCCCCCGAGGTCTTTGCTCTCACTTGGCATGCTGATGTTGGTCATATCATGCATATGGCGCCTTGCATTGCTTACTTTACACATCATATATGTCATCTGCTTAGTTTAGACATGTTTTGTGTGAATGCCATCTGTTTAGTTTCTATATCATATATGTGAATTATGCAATGCCATCTTGTTTAGCCAGGCATCATATATGGGAATTTTGCAATTCCATCCAGTTTAGCCAGTCATCATATATGTGAATTATATCATGCCATCCTTTTTGTTCATTATGTATTGCATTTGCAACAATGTTAGTACATTCAACTACTCTTCATGTGCATCAGCCATTTGACATGGTGATGGAAAAATCTAGAGTGAAAACAAGGTCTTCTGAGCAGACAGTGCTATATGACGAAGCGCATATCTTGCCGGTTACAGATATCTCCTTAGAGGAGGATTCAGAGACAGATGACCAGTCGTATCCCCCCCCCAAGGTGTATGCTCTAACTTGGCAGGGTTATATTGCTCATATCATGCATATGGTGTCTTGCATTGCTATGTCATTTGCTTAGTTTAGACATGCTTTGTGTGAATGCCACCTGTTTAGTGTCTAATTACCATAAATGTGAATTATGCAATGCCATCTTGTTGCAAGGCATTATATATGTGAATTATGCAATGCCATGTTGTTTAGCCAGGCATCATATGTGTGAATTATATCATGCCATCCTTTTTTTGTATAACGTAGTCCATTTGTCGACAATGTTTGTTTATTCAACTACTCTTCCTGTGCATCAGCCATTTGAATCGGTGATGGAAAAATCTGGAGTGAAAACAAGGTCTTCTGAGCAGACAATGCTACCTGCTAAAGCAGATATCTTGCTGGTTACAGATAGCTCCTCAGAGGAGGATTCAGAGATAGATGACCAGTCCTATTTTCCCCCTGAGGTGTATGCTCAAACTTGGCAGGGTTATATTACTCATATCATGCATATGTTGTTTTGCATTGCTTAGTTTAGTCATCATATATACAATATTGAATGCCATCTGCTTAGTTTAGACATCATATATGCGATTGCCATCTGCTTACTTGCTTAGTATATAAATCATATATGTGAATTATATCATGCCATCATGTTTACATAGACAGCATGTATGTGAATTATGGCATGCCAACCTATTTAATAAAGACATCATGTAGTTATATCATCTCATCATGTTTACATAGTCATCATATTTTGAATTATGTCATTCTATCCGTGAATTATATCATGCCATCATGTTTCCATAGACAGCATGTATGTGAATTATGGCACGCCAACCTATTTAATAAAGACATCATATCTGAATTATGTCATTCTATCCTGTTTAGTTAGCCATCATATATGTGAAATTGTCTCATTCTATCCTGTTTAGTTAGCCATCATATATGTGAAATTGTGTCATGCTATCCTGTTTGGTTAGACAACATATATGTGAATTATTTCATGCCCTCTTTTATTCCCCACTATCCATTGCACATGTCTATCATACAATGTCTGTACATTCAATTACTTTTCTTGTTTATCAGCCATTTGAATTGGAGGGGGTGATGGCAGTATCTAAGGGAGTAAAAACATAGTCTTTAGAAAAGATAGTGCTACCTATCGATGCAGATAGAACCACGGTTGTACTTGCCCAAGAACCAGCCCCACCACACATAACCCAGACTCTCGCAGATTGTACCCCTACCCAGTTGGACAGAGAACCAGCTACACCCCATCTAACCCCAACCCCAGCAGATAGTAACCCAGTTCCACTTGACATAGCACCATCTCCACCACAGAGCTCCCAAACACGAGCAGTTAGTAAGGCAACTGCAGTGCCCAAAGCACGAGGACCAACATTGCGAAACCCAACTCAACGCTTCAAGCAGAAGAACAACTATTCTCAGGTCAAATTCCGTAGCTATCGTGCATACTCCTTTGCTCTTGCATCACTATATTTACTCATACCAACTATTTCAAATTTGAAGGATCCAATTGAAACTCTAATGGCACAATAGGTATGTTTTGGTTTGCATTTGTAACTTCTTGCTCTATGTTGATTTCAGTTTCAATTGTATAAACAGTTATGTTCTCATGTCATGCACATTACAAGTGTTGTTAGTGCTGTTAGTTTCCCACACTTATATTCAGTCTATGCCGCTTTGTCTTAAACATATATGATTTGAACTGCGTCTCTATCTTGATTTGGCAACATAAACTAGGATGATATAGACAATACAATGACCATAGTACATAAATATATGTTTGTTTCATGTTGTTATCCTGTCAACATTACTAATGAACTGGTTTACCAAAATGAGTTTCATATACTACATGCTAAACCTGTGATGTGTCTGCTTGTTCCTCTTTTAGAATGCCGGCGGAATATTGGAGAAGAGTACCCCATTATGCAATGGTAAAGGAAGTAATGCAGACAAGGTTCAAGATAGTGAGACAACCCTGTTGGTCTCCAAGAAAGCTGATAAAACTATCTTCAAGACAGTGAGACAACCCCAAAGTCCTGCCTTGATGTAGTGTTCGAGTTACTGGCCACTACCGATGGCACAACCTCTTCGAACTCGCTGCCTGAATCAGTTCGGCTTCTTGAGTCTCAACTGCTAGTTGAAAGACAACGATCAGCTGTGCTGCGACAAGAAGCCGAAGGACTGAGGAAGTCCCTGCAGAATTCAGATGCATACTTTCTGGAGAAACAGCAAGAGTTGGAGGATTTTAGCGCCAAACAAGAGAAAGTTAATAAGCTTGCTACGCTTCTTGCCAGCATGGTGGGTGCCCAGGGTATCGTTTCTTGAGCTCTTCTGAAGTGGTTTCAGTTCTGGACTTGTTTTGCTGTCGCGTTTATTTGCACTGGTGGCCAATTTAGACGCCTAGTGTATGTAATATGCTGCTTTGTTGTTCCCTAATATTTGCACTGGTAGCGAACTTTGATGCCCAGTGGATGTAATCTGTGTAATCGCCGTAATAGCCTAGCATTAGTTGCTTTCTTATTTATTTACTTATAGTCTTGTTTATTTGTTTGCTTGTAGTCACTGCAGTTCTTTTTCCTCGGTTTGCTAGTGGCCGCAATAACCATGGGCCACGTACGGGCCGTGGTAATGATGGGCCTCCTACGGGCCGTAGGATCCATGGGCCTCCTAAGGGCCGTAGGATCTATGGGCCTCGTACGCGTCGTAGGATCCATGGGCTGTACTGTTCGTGGCCAAAACAGGACCGCCATATGGACCATTAACGGGCCTAAATCGTAACCTTCCGTTTATGGGCCCAGACCATAACGGGCCATTAACAGGCCGGAAGACAGCACATTCTTAATTCTATTAAGATGCATGACGGGTCGTTAATGGGCCGAATTACAGGACAGGATGAAAACGGCCCAACTGTTAACGGGCCACAAACGGACCGATTGTTACCATGGGCTGAATTTGGCCCATTAGCATAACAGGCCAGTAAAGGACCGTAAGTAATCAAGGGCCGGAAATGAGCCCAAGAATTTATGGGCCATTAGAAGGCCGAAAGAGAGCACGGGCTGGAAACGGCCCAACTGAATCATGGGCCGTTAATGGGCTCAAAGATATTTACTGTTCATGATGGACCTGATTCACAACGGGCCGTCAATGGGCCCAGAGATGCGAAAGGCCTCATATGGCCCGAAAGACTTCACGGGCCATAGATGGGCCAAAAGTGACAACGGGCTGGAATCATATGGGACGGCCCACATGACGCTACTGGGCCGAAAATGAAACGCCATAACGGGCCGTGAGTACCCGGGCCGTACATGGGCTGTATGCGAACAGGCCATTAACAGGCTTTCCATGGGCCGGCCCGTTAACTTTTGACCAAGTCAAACGGGTCGGCCTTTATAACCTAAATGGGCCACTGTTGGGCCGTGCCACATGTCACTATTCCATACGAGCATCTCATCCAGTGAATGGACGCCATCTGTCGTAACGCCGACCAGACACGTGGATCAGCTGGCCAATGAGAATTTTACACGTGGAAAATCCCCATTGGTCAGGGCTGTTAACGGGTTATCGGATCCAAACCGGAACCCGATAGCTTAACGGCGACCCGTTACGGTGGATGCCACGTGTTGGTTACCCTTGACGAAAACACTTCCATGATGCAGCATTTATCGTCATGGAAGTGGACACTTCCGTGATGATAAATTCAGTATTGTTATGGAACACTTCCACGACAGCACAGGTATGACTATCTTGATTTTGTCATAAAATTGTCACGGATGTACATGCATGACAGAAAATGTGACCTACTGTGACAAAGACGTATCATCACGGAAGTGTTTTTTTTTTGTAGTGATAGTACGCTGCTACTTGTAGACTACGTTGGTATTTCCCCGAAGAGGAGAGGATCATGCAGTATAGTAGAGATAAGTATTTCCCTCATTTAAGAACCAAGGTTATCAATCCAGTAGGAGAACCACACAAAATCCCTTTAGCAGCACCTACACGCACAAAAGCAAACACTTGCACCCAACGCAAATAAGAGGGTTGTCAATCCTCTTAGCGGTTATTTGCAAGGATTAATTCTGATAGTGATAGATAGAAATATAAATTGCAAAATAAAATAAAAGTAAATAAATTGCAGCAAGGTATTTTTGGATTTTAATATATGATAAAGATAGACCCGGGGGCCATAGTTTTCACTAGAGGCTTCTCTCTCAAGCGCAGAACATACGGTGGGTAAACAAATTACTGTTGGGCTATTGATAGAAAAGCAAATAATTATGATAGATTCATGGCAATGATCATGTATATAGGCATCACGTCCGAGACAAGTAGACCGACTCCTGCCTGCATCTACTACTATTACTCCACCCATCGACCGCTATACAGCATGCATCTAGGGTATTAAGTATGAAACAGAGTAACGCCTTAAGCAAGATGACATGATGTAGACAAAGTAAACTCAAGCAATATGATTAAACCCCATCTTTTTATCCTTAATGGCAACAATACAAATACGTGTCGTGTCCCTTTTTGTCACCCGAATGATTCAAAGCAATAGTCTATAATTTGATATAAAGACATTAATACTCAGGCATACTAATAAACAATCATGTCTTTCAAAATAAAAATGCTAAAGAAAGTTATCCCGACAAAATCATATAATCCTGTCATGCTCCATCTTCTTAACACAAAGTATTTATCATGCACAACCCCAGTTTTAGCCAAGCAATTGGTTCATACTTTTTAACACGCTTCAGCTTTTTCAACCCCCACGCAATACATGAGCGCAAGCCAGGGATATAGCACTATGGGTGGAATAGAGTGTGGTGGTAGAGATTAATAAGGGGAAGTCAAAAATAAGAAGATAGTCTCACATCGATGTGGCTAATCAATGGGCTATGGAGATGCCCATCAATTGATGTCAATGCGAGGAGTAGGGATTGACATGCAATGGATGCACTAAGAGCTATAAGTGTATGAAAGCTCAACATGAAAACTAAGTGGGTGTGCATCCAACTTGCTTGCTCATGTAGACCCCGGGCATTTGAGGAAGCCCATCATCGGAATATACAAGCCAAGTTCTATAATGAAAAATTCCCACTAGTGTACGAAAGTGACAAAATAGGAGATTCTCTATATAAAAAACATGGTGCTACTTTGGAGCACAAGTATGGAAAAGGATAGTAACACTACCCCTTCTCTCTTTTTCTCTCATTTCATTTTTCTTTCTCTTTTTTTTTCTTTTTTTTCTTTTTTTCGTGGGCTCTTTTTGGCCTCCTTTTTTTCTTTTTTTCCTCACTGGGACAATGCTTTAATAATGATGATCATCATACTTCTATTTACTTACAACTCAAAAGAAAATTACAACTCGAAACTAGAACAAAAATACGACTCTATATGAATGCCTCTGGCGGTGTACCAGGATGTGCAATGATACTAGCGTAACATGTATAAAAATGATGAACAGTGGCTGAGCCACAAATACTATGTCATCTATATGATCATGCAAAGCAATATGACAATGATGATGTGTGTCATAAAAATGGAACGGTGGAAGTTGCATGGCAATATATCTCGGAATGGCTATGGAAATGCCATGATTGGTAGGTATGGTGGCTGTTTTGAGGAAGATATAAGGAGGCTTATGTGTGATAGAGCGTATCATATCACGGGGTTTGGATGCACCGGCGAAGTTTGCACCAACTCTCGATGTGAGAAAGGGCAATGAACGGTACCGAAGAGGCTAGCAAATTACGGAAAGGTGAGAGTGCATATAATCCGTGGACTCACATTAGTCATAAAGAACTCACATACTTATTGCGAAAGTTTATTAGCCCTCGAAGCAAAGTACTACTATGCATGCCCCTAGGGGGAAGGGTGGTAGGAGTTAACCATCGCGCGCCCCCAACCGCCACACAAAGGAAGACAATCAATAATAAATCATGCTCCAACTTCTTAGCATAACGACAGACCATACATGCATGCTTCGGGAATCACAAACCTTAACACCAATATTCTTACTAAACCACAATTATCTACTAGCACCTCCCACATATTACCATCTTAATATCGCAAAACTATTGCAAGGAATCAAACTTATCATATTCAGTGATCTACATGAAAGGTTTTATTATATCCCTCTTGAATACCTATCATATTAGGGCCAAATTCATAACCCGTGCATATTACCATTGTTATTCATTAGACTCTCAAAAAGATATAAGTGAAGCATGAGAGTGCAACTATTTCTTTAAAATATAACCACCGCCATGCTCTAAAAGATATAAGTGAAGCACTAGAGCAACTGCCTAGCTCAAAAGATATAAGTGAAGCACATAGAGTATTCTAACAAATCACGAATAATGTGTGTCCCTATCAAAAAGGTGTGTTCAGCAAAGATTATTGTGACAAACTAAAAAGCAAACAAACTATAGCACAAGACGCTCCAAGTAAAACACATATCATGTGATGAATAAAAATATAGCTCCAAGTGAGTTACCGATAGATTGTAGACGAAAGAGGGGATGCCTTCCGGGGCATCCCCAAGCTTAGACGCATGAGTCTTCCTTGAATATTACCTTGGGGTGCCTTGGGCATCCTCAAACTTAGGCTCTTGTGGATCCTTATTCCTTTATCCATCATAGTCTCACCCAAAACTTAAAAACTTCAGCACACAAAACTCAACAGAAACCTCGTGAGATCCGTTAGTATAACAAATAAATCTTAAACTTTAGGTGCTATTGTAAATTGATTAATATTTAATATTGGCATAATGCTATTGTACTCCAACTTCTCCATGACTCATACCCCGCCCCCCCCCCGATACGATCCATTGATTCATCAAAATAAGCAAACTATGCAACAAAAACAGAATCTGTCTAAAACAGAACAGTCTGTAAAGATCTGAATTAACGTCATACTTCTGTAACTCCAAAAATTCTGAAAAATTAGGACAACGTGGGAAATTCATATATAAATACTGTATAAAAAATAAGAGTTTTATCACGCTCCAGCAAAAAATAAAAATTCCAGCACTGGACGCAAAAGTTTCTGTTTTCCAGCAGCATCAATCATACTATCTTCCAAATCATCCCAAAGGCATTACTTGGCACAAACACTAATTAAGAGATAAAAACACAATCAAAACAGAGGCTATAATTGTGTAAACACACAAGAACAGAAGGTAAAAGAAAAACTTATTTTATTCATTGGGTTGCCTCCCAACAAGTGCTATTGTTTTATGCCCCTAGCTAGGCATAATGCATAGTTTCAAGTGTTGTCATCCTTAGTTTTTGCATCTTGAGATGTGTGTTTGTCAGGAGGCTTTTCAAAAACAATGTGGAACACATCATCAATCAAAATTTTATCATTATTGAGGCAACTTTCCTCATATCCTTGTTGGTTCCCTTTCACGATCCAAGAATATTTCTGATTAATACCATTGAAAACTTGTTGGATAATATGTAATGGAGGAACTTCTTTCTTAGTATTCTCATCAAAAAGTGTGATCATCATGAAACATAAATCTTAACATATAATCTTCATTATATAAAATTTCATCTATCACAGGATGTTCTTGACTCATATTATAATAATCAAAGATCTCTCTAGCCTCTCGAACTATGTAATCAAACTCATTCATAAGGATAAGCGTGGCTATATTTTTAGCTTTAGGATTGTTTATAACAGGTAGCTCATAGAATAATCTTTGCAAAGTGGGTGAGTGTGAATAAATCTTCTTTCAAGTTTAAGAACAAGGGCAGAAATTGCCTCAGCATAACTATTGGTTCTCTTAAGAATGGGAATGTCATTACAAACCAAAGTTCCAGTGCAAGTAAAGAATTCTTGAATAATACTCTTTCCTATAATATTCCCACTTTTGGTCACAAAAATTTTAGCATCCAAATTTGCGGGAATTTCTATCTTAGGAATTTTACCATCCTCACTCCTTTCAATAACAAACTCAGACATGATAGTAACTTGAGCAAGCAACGAAAATATTTTTGTGTTTTTGTAAAATTGTTTTAGAAGTGGGGGAGATGAAAATGAGAGGCGGATGCAAATAAAAAGGCAAATAAAATAAATGCAAGTGGATGATAGTTTATGCGAAGGTACTTGATAAATTTTGGTGATGTCTCCCCGGCAACGACGCCAAAAATTCTTCCTGCTACTTGTAGACTGCGTTGGTATTTCCCCGAAGAGGAGAGGATGATGCAGTATAGTAGAGATAAGTATTTTCCTCAGTTAAGAACCAAGGTTATCAATCCAGTAGGAGAACCACACAAAATCCCTTTAGCAACACCTACACACACAAAAGAAAACACTTGCACCCAACGCAAACACAGAGTGCCGGAACAGGGCTCCGGATGAGATCACTTCGAAACAAAGGCTTGCGGCAGCGGCGTGGGAGTTCTAGGTTTCTTTCTGGGGGTTTTGGTATTTATAGGAATTTTTGGCGTTGGTTTCACGTCAAGGGGGCCCACGAGGGAGCGATAAGCCTGCTCCGCGCTCCCTGGGGGGAGGGCGCGCCCCCCAGGCTTGTCACTTCCTCGTGAGGCTTCTGGTCCTTCCTCGAAGCTTCGGGGGTCTCTTTTGGTCCACAAAAAATCATCGTAAATTTTCAGCCCATTCCGAGAACTTTTATTTCTGCACAAAAAACAACACCACGGTAGTTCTGCTAAAAACAGCGTCAGTCCGGGTTAGTTCTAATCAAATCATACCAAAACCATATAAAATTGTTGTAAACATGGCATGAATACTTCATAAATTATAGATACGTTGGAGATGTATCAGCATCCCTAAGCTTAATTCTTGCTCGTCCTCGAGTAGGTAAATGATAAAAGAAATAATTTATGAAGTGTGAATGCTAGCATAGTGCATAAGTTTGATCAATGATAATTCAAAACACTTTTTCTAGCATCATTACATATCATAGACAGTAGCTCATCTCATAAAACTTCTCATGATTAAGTAGCAAGCTATTCACATGTTAAAGTATAGATCATAAACTTTCTTGAAAACTAACAAACTATGTTCTCAGTCATCAAACGATTGCAATTCATCTTGTTTTTAGGAAGGGTCTATGTAAGAGATTTGATTTAGCAAATTCCACATACTCAACTATCATATAGTCTTCCATGATTGCTGACACTCAAAGCATATTTTTAGAACAAACCGTTTCTGTCAAACACATAGGAAGATAGGGGCTTAATGTTTTGCCTCCCAACTTATTTATCTCAAGGATAATGTCAACAATAATAACTCATGATCACCTATATTCAACGGGATATATGTGTGTGGATCTTTCCCCACCACATGATGCTTGCCAAGAGAGAAAATAAAAACGAAATAGAGAAGAACACTATTGACTCTTGCATAAAAGTAAATACGTAAAGCAAAAGATAGGCCCTTCGCAGAGGGAAGCAGAGGTTGTCATGCGCTTTTTATTTTTGGATGTGCAAGCTCTTAATGCAAAGGAACGTCACTTTATATTGCCCCTTGTGATAGCAACCTTTATTATTGAGTTTGTCGCTTTTATTTCTTCACCATCACAAGTTCGTACAAAGCTTATTTTCCCTTACAATAAAAGAGCATACATATTTAGGAGCAATTTTTATTGCTTTTGAACCGATGACAACTTACTTGAAGGATCTTATTCAATCCATAGGTAGATATGGTGGACTCTCATGACATGAAATTGGGTTTAAGGGTTTTTGGAAGCACAAGTAGTATCTCTACTTAGTGCGGAATTTTGGCTAGCAAAATATAGGGGGCAAGCACCACATGTTAGAGGATCCATGACAATATAACATCTATGTGAATATAAACAAACATAACCCATTACGTTGTCTTCCTTGTCCAACATCAACTACTTGATCAAGGTTGAAAATAATTAATGGGGGCTCACAATCATAGAAGATGTCCAAGATAGTATATTTATATGTGAAATCTCTCTTCCTTCAATATTCTTTCATGAATTGTTCATGTGACCAATGCTGTGTTTGCTAATTTTCAATAAATTTTACCACTTATACTTCTTTTATGTGAAGTCACTACTCTCCATGGAACAAGCATATGAAACACATATAATTTCAACTTTATGATATTCAATTCATTCAACAATTTACTCTTGGGATATAAGTGAAGCACGAGAGTAAATGACAAACTACTCCAAAAGATATAAGTGAAGAACAAAGAGTAGTTAATTAATTAAGTAGCAATGTGAAGACTCTCTCCAAATAAAAATTTAAGATCCAAGTACTTTATTAAAACAGAAAGCAAAATGAAAAGACACACCAAGAATAGCACAAATCATGTGAACAAATAAAAACTTAGGCTCAAGCGAGACAAACCGATAGTTGTTGATGAAGAAAGGTGGGATGCCTACCGGGGCATCCCTAAGCTTAGATGCTTGAGACTTCTTGAAATATTAACTTGGGATGCCTTGGGCATCCCCAAGCTTGAGCTCTTGTGTGTCCTTAATTCCTCTCATATCACGGTTTTCCTAAATCTTAAAAACTTCATCCACACAAAACTCAACAAGAACTCATGAGATAAGTTAGTATAAATCAACTCAAAACCTTAACATTCTCTACTGTAGCAAATGACTAAAATTATAATTAAACATTGCATACTAAATGCCTCTGCATATTTAATACTCCTATCCACAAATAGAAACATTAAACAAGCAAACATATGCAAATAATGCAACCATAACCGAAATCTGCCAAAACAGAACCATCTGTAAAGGGGGATTTAAAATTCATACTTCCCTAACTCCAAAAATTATGAAAAATTACCACGTGACAGAGAACTCATGCATTCTTACTGTGCAAAATTTCAGATTTTTATCATGTTCTTACAATTCACAAAAATTCAGGACATAACAGAAAACTTTATGTTTTCAAACAGCAACACATAAACTTGCAAAAATGAGCATGGTAAAGGCTATACTTGACATTTTATTGAACTAAAAGATACAAAACATGATTATTGATAATAGCAAGCAAATATCAACAAAATAAAATGACGCTCCAAGCAAAACTCATATTATGTGACGAATAAAAATATAGCTCCAAGTGAGGTTACCGATAGTGTTGAAGACGAAAGAGGGGATGCCTTCCGGGGCATCCCCAAGCCTAGTTGCTTGGGCCTTCCTTGAATATTACCTTGGGGTGCCTTGATCATCCCCAAGCTTAGGGTCTTGCCGCTCCTTATTCTCCTCATATCGATATCTCACCCAAAACGTGAAAACTTCAATCACACAAAACTTAACGGAACTTGTGAGATAGGTTAGTATGATAAAAATAAATCATCCACTTTCGTACTGTCAAGAAAAGATTCATAATTGTTCTCACAAACTACCTACTGTATTCTATAATTTACACAATTTATATTACTCAATATAAGCTATGGAAACACTAAAACAACAAACTATGCAATAAAAACAGAATCTGTCAAAAACAGAACAGCATGTAGTGAGCGATTTAAAAACCATACTTCTGTACCTCCAAAAATTCTGAAAAATTAGGAAAACGTAAACAATTTGTAACCCAATACTGTGTAAAAATTTCAGAAGTTTCTCACTCTCCAGTACAGAATAGAAATTCCAACACTGGACGCAAAAATTTTCTATTTTTGCACAGAATCAAATCAACAAGCCTCCACACTATCCCAAAGGCTTTACTTGACACATTATTGAAATAAAACATATTAAACAAGATTAATACATTATATTAATCATGTGAACACACAAAAACAGTAAGGATAATTATTGGGTTCTCTCCCAACAAGCGTTTTTCTTTAATGCCTTTTTAGCTAGGCATGATGATTTCAATGATGCTCACATAAAAGTAAAGAATTGAAACACAATGGGAGCATAATGAAACATATGGCAAGAACATTTAAGCCTAAACCACTTCCTATGCATAGGGATTTTGTGAGCAAACAACTTATGGTAGCAAGAATCAACTAGCATAGGAAGGCAAAACAAGCATGACATCAAAACTTTCAACACATAGAGAGGAAACTTGATATTATTGAGATATGTAAAAGCATATGTTCCTCTCTCATAATAATTTTCAGTGGCATCATGAATTAATTCAACAATATAACTATCACATAAAGCATTCTTTTCATGATCCACAAGCATAGAATTTTTATTGCTCTCCACATAAGCAAATTTCTTCTCATTCATAATAGTGGGAGTATCGTATGAAACTTGAATACTAAAAATTGTTTCCACATTAAAAGAGTAATGTTCAGTAAAAGGGTATTCATAATTATGACAAGTTTTACTTTTAATAACATAAGTATCATCACAATAATCATCATAAGTAACAACTTTGTTCTCATCATAATCAATTGAAACCTCTTCCAAAATAGTGGAATCATCATTAAATAAAGTCATGACCTCTCCAAACCCACTTTCATTATTATTGCAATCATCATAGATAGGAGGCATGCCATTATCATAATAAATTTTCTCATCAAATGTAGGGGGGATAGAAAGATCATCTTCATTAAGCATAGCATCCCCAAGCTTAGGATAAACAATATTTGCAGCAAATAAATTCTCAAACATGTCATTCCAATCGAACATAGCATCCCCAAGCTTGAGGGTTTGCATATCATTAGCATAATCACTCTTATCATCAATAGTATGAATAGCACCAATAGTATAACAATTATTATCATCATAATTTCCCAAGTTGGTGCCAAAAAGGTTTTCAAGATCATAAGAAGTACCATTATCTTCCCAATCATAATCATCACAACAAGCAATAGGCATAACAAAATCATCATCAAGTGTACCATCTTCCACAATTATTTTGATTCATTCTCATGAGGCACAATAATAATAGGAGCAACATTATTTGGGAGAGATACCTCTTTACCTCTACTTTTCCTTCTTTTCTTCTTCTTCACCACATTATGTGTGGGTTTATTTAATTTTTCCGAGCTTTTTACTGAAGAGATTGGTTGGGTAGGAAGCTCCTTCTCATCACCTATTTTATCATGAGAGACAATAGGAGGGAAAGTGGAAATCTTTACCCTTTCATTAGTATTCCTCTTATATTCTATTGGTTTTCCCGTCTTTCTTTAGTTGGCAATATAAGCATTCTCATTGCAATTTACCACACAAAACATATAGATTTCTCTTAGATTACATTCAGTATGGTCCGTGAATATGAATGCTTCAAACCAACTATTTTTATGTGACAATTTTTCACACCCCAAAAATAGAAAAGGTTCATTATAAAGTTCAAGGATGATCAAGTTATTGCAATATTTGGACATGATTCGATCATGAAAGAGTATGCATTGGAAATTAAGATGACCAATCTTATTGCAAAGTTCACAAGTAATGGGATGAAGAGAGCATAATTTTGTAGCAAATTCATCTATCACTTTAAGCCACCAATTGGTTTTATCATGTTTACGCTTCTTACAAAATCTATCATCCCTATATGGCATGTCTTCACAAAGTTTTGCACTCCACAAAAATTGACATGCTTGTAAGAAACCTTTTTATCGTGACTAGTGCAATCATCATTAGCATTATGGATATTCAAAGAATTCATACTAACAACATTGCAATCAAGCTCATCATTCAAAGGACTCACATTAAACATTTTATTAAATTCTTCCTCCAACAATTGAGCACAATTATCGGAATCCTTATTTTCAAAAAAGACATTATAAAGATAAAGCATTTGAGGCAACCTCAATTCCATTTTTTTGTAATTTTCTTTTATAAAACCAAACTAGTGAATAAACAAGAAAGTAAAAGATTCAATTGCAAGATCTAAAGATATACCTTCAAGCACTCACCACCCCGACAACGGCGCCAGAAAAGAGCTTGATGTCTACTACGCAACTTTTATTCTTGTAGTAGTTGTTGGGCCTCCAAGTGCAGAGTTTTGTAGGACAGTAGCAAATTTCCCTCAAGTGGATGACCTAAGGTTTATCAATCCATGGGAGGCGTAGGATGAAGATGGTCTCACTCAAACAACCCTGCAATCAAATACAAGAAATCTCTTGTGTCCCCAACACACCCAATACAATGGCAAATTGTATAGGTGCACTAGTTCGGTGAAGAGATGGTGATACAAGTGTAGTATGGATAGTAGATATAGGTTTTTGTAATCTGAAAATAAAAAAACAGCAAGGTAGCAAGTGATAAAACGGAGCACAAACGGTATTGCAATGCTTAGAAACAAGGCCTAGGGTTCATACTTTCACTAGTGCAATCTCTCAACAGTGCTAACATAATTGAATCATATAACAATCCCTCAACGTGTGATAAAGAATCACTCTAGTTCCTATTAGCGGAGAACATAAGATAGAAATTGTTGTAGGGTACGAAACCACCTCAAAGTTATCCTTTCCAATTAATCTATTGAGCCATCCCTTTAAGTGTCACAAACAACCCTAGAGTTCGTACTAAAATAACACCATATGATACGCATCAACCAACTCTAATGTCACCTAGATACTCCAATGTCACCACAAGTATCCGTGAGTTCATTATTCGATATGCATCAAACAACTTCAAATTCATAATATGCAATCCACACAAAGAACTTCAAAGAGTACCCCAAAGTTTCTTATCGGAGAAAAGATAATGAAAACGTGCAACCAACCCCTATGCCTAGATCACCCCAAGGTCACGGGAATCCATGAGTTGATTACCAAAACATACATCAAGTGAATCAATAGAATACCCCATTGTCACCACGGGTATCCACATGCAAGACATACATCAAGTGTTCTCAAATCTGAAATATTCAATCCGACAATAACGAAACCTCAAAGGGAAAGACTCAATCCATCACAAGAAGATAGAGAGGGAAGAAACACCATATGATCCAACTATATTAACAAAGCTCGCGATACATCAAGATCGTGCCAAATCAAGAACACGAGAGAGAGAGAGAGAGAGAGATCAAACACATAGCTACTGGTACATACCCTCAGCCCTGAGGGTGAACTACTCCCTCCTCGTCATGGAGACCGCCGGGATGATGAAGATGGCCTCCGGTGATGATTTCCCCTCCGGCAGAGTGCCGGAACAGGGCTCCGGATGAGATCGCTTCAAAACAGAGGCTTGCGGCGGCGGCATGGGAGTTCTAGGTTTCTTTCTGGGGTTTTTGGTATTTATAGGAATTTTTGGCATTGGTTTCACGTCAAGGGGCCCACGAGGGAGCGACAAGCCTGCTCCGCGCGCCCTGGGGGGGAGGGCGCGCCCCCCAGGCTTGTCGCTTCCTCGTGAGGCTTATGGTCCTTCCTTGAAGCTTCGGGGGTCTCTTTTGGTCCACAAAAAATCATCATAAATTTTCAGCCCATTCCGAGAACTTTTATTTCTGCACAAAAAACAACACCACGGTAGTTTTGCTGAAAACAGCGTCAGTCCGGGTTAGTTCTAATCAAATCATACCAAAACCATGTAAAATTGTTGTAAACATGGCATGAATACTTCATAAATTATAGATACGTTGGAGATGTATCAATAGGCATCACGTCTGAGACAAGTAGACCGACTACTGCCTGCATCTACTACTTTTACTCCACCCATCGACCGCTATCCAACATGCATCTAGGGTATTAAGTATGAAACAGAGTAACGCCTTAATAAAGATGACATGATGTAGACAAAGTAAACTCAAGCAATATGATTAAATACCATCTTTTTATCCTTAATGGCAACAATACAAATACGTGGCATGTCCCTTTCTGTCACTGGGATTGAGCACCGCAAGATTGAACCCATCACAAAGCACCTCTCCCATTGCAAGATAAACCAATCTAGGGTGCCAAACCAAATCGATAGATCGGAGAGAAATACAAGGCTATAACAATCCTGCATAAAAGAGTTCCGTGAAGACTCAAATATTTCTCATGAATAATCTGATCATAAACTCACAATTCATCGGATCCCAACAAACACACCGCAAAAGAAGATTACATCGGATAGAACTCCAATAACATCGAGGAGAACATGGTATTGAAGATCAAAGAGAGAGAAGAAGCCATCTAGCTACTAGCTATGGACCTGTAGGTCTATGGTAAACTACTCACACATCATCGGAAGGGCAGCAAGGTTGATGTAGAAGCCCTCCGTGATCGATTCCCCCTCCGGCAGAGTACCGGAAAAGGACTCCAGATGGGATCGCGGAAGAACAGAGGCTTGCGGCGGCGGTAGGGTATTCTCTTCTGGCTCTCTGATGGTTTCTGAATATTTGAGAATTTATAGAAGTGGAATTAGGTCAAAAGGAGCCATGAGGGGCCCACAAGGCATCAGGGCGCGCCCCCCTTGGGGCCGCGCCCTGTTGCCTTGTGGCTTCCTCGTGAAGCGTCTGGCTTCCTCCCGAAGTTTTCAGGGTCTCCTTTGTCCAGAAAAAAAATCGTCAAAAAGTTTCGTGGCATTTGGACTTCGTTTGGTACTGATTTCCTGAAAAACCAAAAACAAGCAGAAAACAGCAACTCGCACTGGGCACTAGGTTAATAGGTTAGTCCCAAAAATGATATATATAATTGCATATAAAAACATCCAAGATTGATACTATAATAGCATGGAACAATCAAAAATTATAGATACGTTGGGGACGTATCATACGCCTGCGCCTCGGGCGGTACTACCACTCATCTAGAGCGGTACTACCGCTTAAGGTCCAAGCGGTACTACCACTGCTAGACGACGGTACTACCGTTTGAACTATCAACTTCAAAAGTGTTGCACCATTGCTTTCTTCTCACTTTTTGATTCCTTTGGCTTATGCATAATTCATTTACACCTGCTTTCCATTCTATCTTGTGTCTTGGTCAGGTGGTAGTGGCTCCGCTCCGCATCAGTCTCGTCGCAAGAACCCAGATTGCTAGAGCTCCAAATGCGATCGTACCTCTAGTGATGCAGGAGAAGCTTCCAGTGCTCAAGCTAGGCAGAGGCCATCAGGGAGCACCAAGTCAGTTGCAAATAAGCAAAAGGAGAAGGCCAAGGCAGTGTCAGAGATGAATGCCAATGGTTATTGGGCCTTCCGTGAGCGCAATCCCTACCATCACCCTCAGGATCCAACTCTAGTGAATCGTCCGTTCTGGACCAAGGATCAAGCCTCGGTGTATCTTGATGTGCTCAAGGACAAGAAGAACCTTTATGTAAAGACCAAGTCTATCAACATTGAGCACATGAGGCAGGACATGGCATACTTTGGAGAGGATCTGGCAGTTTGCGAGCAGTTTGACATTATGAAGATCATCACCTTCAACCATGACTTTGACCCAGAGATGGTGGCTCAGTTCTATGCCACAATGCACTTTGGTACTGATGAAGCAAGCACTATGGTCTGGATGACTCATGGCAGACAGATGCAGACTACATGGAAGGTATTCATAAACAACCTTGGCTACAGGGGATGATGGGTTGACCAACACTCTTGGTCTTCGCCCTCACAGGGAGACTGCCCTCCCCCCCACTCACAAGTCCAAGCTATATCGCTACATGACCATCAAGAAGATTGCCAAGGGAGATGTCAAGGAGTTGATCCCATTTCTGGATATCATTCATCGCATCTTCAGACACACACTCTTCCCTCGTGTTGGGAACTTTTATATGGTACACGGTTATCTGGTGGACATGCTCGTTATGTGCCAAAAGGAGAACAGGACATGTGTTCTGGATGTGTCCCACATGATGTGGTCCGAGCTCTGGTCTGCTGTATATGGCCGGAAGGTGCCAATCTATGCACCCTTCATCTTCAAGCTCATTGTGGACATTTGGCGCTCTCGGTTCCCAGAGGAGACCCTAGAGACTGGCCCTCTTGTGTCTCATGAGGTGATCAACTTGAGGCAGAAGGAGCACTGGGGCGCTGCACCGGCCCCAGAGATTGAGATTCCCGCCGCTGATTCCCGACAGTCTGATGAGCCCAACTATGTGCCACCCACTGAGCAGCCATCTTGGGCTACCAAGCTCAAGAAGAAGGTCAAAAAGCTTTTCTGCCTCCACATGGACATTCAACACAAGATGTATGAGGCACATGTGCAGGAGAAGCTAGCTCGCCAGCGTCAGATCATGACGCAAGATGGACATTGAGGTTGCTAGGGGCTCTAAGAAGAAGGTCACATCTGAGGAGAGGTGGATCTCCAAGAGCAGCCGCTAGACAGATTCTGATGACTCCACTGGTGCCACTTCTGCTCCTCGTGCTGCTGCTGCTGATGATGATGAGGAGGAGGAGATCATTGAGGATCATGAGGATGAAGAGGAGGAGGAGTCTGACAACTCCATGGATGAGGACGAGGGGTAGTGCTACCACCTCAGGACGTTAGTCACTCTTTGCCTTTTTGGCGTATCGATGCCAAAGGGGGAGAGAGTTTAGGACCAGGTGATTTGCAGGGTTGCCGAGTCACAAGCTTGCCTTATTTGCTTCGTGTTTTATGCTCGTGAACTATTTATCTCATTTGCTTTGCTTTGGTTTTGTGTGAGACTTGGAGACTATGTGTGTATGGTGTGAAACATACGTACCCCTTTTCTATCTTTATTATGTCTCATTATCGTAGTATGTGATGCTATGCTTATATTGTGCCATTTATCTTCATGCTCACATGTTCTTACTTGCAACCATGCTTAGAGTTCATATTATGTTTGTTGCAAGTATTGCCTCGTCTATAAAATATAGGGGGGTGTTGATCCTAGTGTGTGTGATTTGCATTCCAAAAGCATAATAAAATAGTGCACACATCTAGGGGGAGCCCGTCTATATTTTGTAAGTAGTTGGTTTGCATACTATTATTTGATATCATTTGTGCAAATCCCGTGTTGTCATCAATCCACCAAAAAGGGGGAGATTGTTAGGGCATATTTCTCTCTATTAGTTTTGGTGATTGATGATAATGCTATTTGTGGACTAACCGTGTCCATTGAGCATTTCAGATATTCCATTACATGGCACAAGACGGTTTATTCCCCTCGGTGATAAAGAGTGAAGATGGTTTTTTCCGGCGTTTCTTTTTGGTGGATTTGAGTCGTAGGAAAACCGTACTATTAAGAGGGGGTCTGCATTGGAAAGGTTAGGGTGGAATCAACACGTACACATACACATATGCACCCTCATACCCTTCCCGCAACTTGGGAGGTCCCACTGTTTTTGTCTTGGGATATCTTGAAGCACCCAAGCGGTAGTACCGCCCTGGGTAGCGATAGTACCGCTTCAGCGGTACTTTAGCATTCCAGTGCCGTGGACACTACCGCTTGTTTTAGGGCTACTGATGTCTCATGTCTATTTGTGGTAGTTGGGCGGTAGTAGCGCGGTAGTACCACTTCAGCGGTACTACTGTGCTAGTACTACCCCGCTATCGCAGACTCTCTGTAGCCCAGAGGAATTAGCGGTAGTAGGGCGGTAGTACCGCTTGAGCGGTACTTCTGTTTTCTACTACCGCACTCACTACCGCCTATTTAGGTGCTTCTGTTGCCCATGTCCACATTTACGGTAGTAGAGCGGTAGTAGGGCGGTAGTAGGGCGGTAGTACCGCTTGTTGCGGTACTTCCGTTCTACCCACCCTCTACTACCGCTGTTCCACTGTGTCCTGAGACACTCAACGATAGTACCGCTGGTGAGGACGGTAGTACCACTCCGACGGCACTACCGCGCCTTTACAGTTGTACTCGCAGGTAGCAGTTGGAACTACCGCTCTAAGCGGTAGTACCGCTCTCCAGAGCGGTAGTACCGCTTGTGTGTGATTTGTGGGCAGAAAACGGTTGGATTTGTCCCCTCTATATAAAGGGGATCTTCTTCCCCAAGAAGACCTACCTCTTATCCCCCAAGCTCCATTGTTGCCCTAAGCTCCATTTTCGCCCGATCTCTCTCCCTAGCCAACAAAACTTGTTTTTGCTCTAGGGTTTGGAGGAGAAGGCCTCGATCTACACTTCCACCAAGAGATATTTGATTCCCCCCACTAATCCCTTGCGGATCTTGTTACTCTTGGGTGTTTGGGCACCCTAGACGGAAGAGGTCACCTCGGAGCCATATTCCATTATGGTGAAGCTTCGTGGTGGTGTTGGGAGCCTCCAATTAAGTTGTGGAGAGAGCCCCAACCATGTTTGTAAAGGTTTAGTCGCCGCCTTCAAGTGCACTACTAGTGGAATCATGGCATCTTGCATTGTGCGAGGGTGTGAGGAGAATACAGTGGCCCTAGTGGCTTCTTGGGGAGCATTGTGCCTCCACACCGCTCCAACGGAGACGTACCCCCCCCCCTAAAGGAAGGGAACTTCGGTAACACATCCTCGTCTCCATCGACTCCACTGGTGGTTACTTCTTACCTTTACTTTGTGCAAGCTTATATTGTGTTTGTATCTTATGCTTGCTTGTGAGCTTGTTGTTTTGCTTGTCATATAGGTTGTCCACCTAGTTGCATATCTAGACAACCTATTTTGTTGTTGTTAACCCTAATTTGTTTAAAAGAGCTAAAAATTGGTCGTTGCCTATTCACCCCCCCCCCCTCTAGTCAACCATATCGATCCTTTCACTTAGCCTCTACAGGGCATATCCCACAAAATTAATTTCTTCAGGATTTTTTTTGTGAGCGAATGGGACCCATTATTGTTTCTTAAGGCGACTTGTTGATTTGTATGAATCACAGACATGTATAAATTGGTAGGAGAGGGTATAAAGAAGCCAGGTGGTACTATTTAATTAGAAAAAGAACCATCTCTTCTACACACAACATATGCTAACAAAGTTGGACATAGCCTTTGGGCTGTACTATTAGGTTGCAAGATGATCCCTCACACCTGCCCAGCTGCCACCTCGAGGCCCAGGCATAGCACGGTCGAGGTACCTCACGCTGAGTACAGAGTGTGACGGGCGAAAAATTAGTACCATCTCCGATAGTAACAATAATAAAATTTAAAATAATAATATGGGCAAATGGATCAAAAAATCAGAGAAACGCAACCTGATTTATTAATATAGGTACACAAAAAATATAAAAAAATAATATGGGTGAATGGATCAATAAATCAGAAAAAATGCCCCTTGCTTTATTAGTAAGCTACATATTTTCTTTACGTTTTTCTTCAGTTTCTTTTGTTTTTTCACCGGTTTTCTTCATGTTTTCTTTTTTCTCCGTTATAACTTTAGTTTTCCTTGTTTTCCACTTGTTTTCTTTATTTATCACAGGTTTTCTTTCTTCCTTTCTTCCTTTCTGCGTTATATATTTTGGGTTTCTTTCTTTGTTTTTTGGTTTCTTAGCTTTCTTTTTGTTTCTTTGTCTTTTGTATCGGTTTTCTTTTTTTAGCACATGTCTACTTTTCTTCTGTACACAATATACATTTTCACCGTGCAAATATTTTTTTTGATACACGTTGAACATTTTTTCAAATAAATGATGTTTGTTTTTATTTTAGTACATGTTTTTGAATACATGGTCAATATTTTTTGAAATACACAAGTCTACATTTTTTTGTATGCGCCAGGTACATTTTTTAATACATGTTTAACAACTTTCAAATACATGATCAATAACTTATGAAAGTCTTTAAAATATATGTTTTGATGTCTATTTTCTTTTTCATACACATTATACATTTTTCGTATACACATAAAATATATTTTTATATATACATTAAAAAAATCAAATACATAATTTACATTTTTTTCATACAAATGTTTTTCTACATGTTGTACACTATACGTCAGGGACATTTTTTATACACACGTTTGATATTTTTCATATGCATGATTAAAATTTTGAAAATATTTGTTTTTTGATATCTACTTGTTTCCACACACATTTTAAAAAAATTATACATCAGAAAAAAATATATCTGTTTAAAAAAAATTCCAATACATGATTAACATTTTTCAAACATATATTTTGATGTCAAATGTTTTTCATACACGTCGTAAATTTTCCGTATACATGCAAACATTTTTATACACATTTAACATTTTTCAAATGCATGATAAACATTTTTAAAAAAAATCGGTAAAATGATTTTTTGTACTATATATATTTAGAATATTTCCAAAATGAAAATAAAAGTAAAAAAAGAAATCATAAAACAAAAACAAAAAATGTGAAAAAGGAAAAAAAACGCTTATTGCCCCGCGAGCTGGGCCTATCCATTAGCGCAGGTGCTTGAGGCGAGCGCTCCCGTCGTTCCGCATCAGGCGAGGTATAGGCGTTCCCGAGGTATAGCGAAATCATTACTTAAGGGTTACCCGTTCCAAAGGTCACTCCCACTTTCTCACGCGTTGTCAAGTGCGACACTTGTTGCAACCTAGGAGTTTTATCTTTTTTGGTAGATTCATTTAATCGAAATGGTTTATCTCTTGAACCGTGCGTCCAAATCCCGAACCATTTTCATCGTTGGATTTCTCGCGTCGAGATCTTCGAAACTAGATCCCATGTTAATAGGTTTTGACAAAAAAATCAAGAAATAAAATAAAAAAAAACCGAAAAATAAAATAAAAAATGAATAAAATGAAAACCAACATAAATCAACAAACGAAAAAAAGAATGACAAAAAAACGGAGACAAAAGATTGGTTGTCTTTTTTCAAAGAAATCCCTTTTCGAGAAGCAAATTTGTGCTTTTCGTGAAAGCACGGATATTTTTCCCTTTCTGTGATTCTCCTGGAAGTAAATATATACCTCCATAAGAAAGTAAATTTGTGATTCTTGTGGAAGCTCAGTTTTTCCCCCCAAAAGCACAACTGTGTGCTTCTCATGGAAGCAAATGTGTGTCTCCATGAGAAGCAAATATGTGCTTCTCGTGGAAGCATAGATTTTTTCCTTTCCGAAAAGCAAAGTTGTGCTTCTCGTAGAAGCAAATCTGAGCCTCCACGAGAGGCAAATCTGTGCTTCTCGTGGGAGCATAGATTTTTTTTTCCCTTTTCGAGAAGCACAACTCGGCTTCTCGCAAAAGCAAATATGTGCTTCTCATGGAAGCAGGGATATTTTTCCCATTCCGAGAAGCAGAGCTATGCTTCTCACGGAAGCAAATTTGTGCTTCTCCTAGAAGCACAAAAGAAATGCGCGCAAAAAAATGTCGCGAATTTCCCCCGTCCAAATCCGAAAAATCCTGAAAAAAAACCATCTAAAATCTGAAAACGTATAGAAAAAAACAAAATCCATAGGAAGCGCCCAACAGCGGCGGCGGCTGAACGCACCGCTTGGCGTGATCTAAGGGCACCAAAAGTGACCCCTGGAGGTCCCCGCAAGGGATAATCTCCAGTTAGTTGCTCTCAAGGTATAGTTGCACGACGTACAATCCCGAGGCGTACACGTGGGGGCAGATGGGTAGACATAGTCCTGACATCTCTCGCGGCCCACTACACTGGTATGCGGCAACATTGAGGAGGCAGTTTAGGACAAAGGTAAAATAACGAGCTCTAGTAGGCCCAAGACGAGGCCAGTCGTGAGACCCAAGAGAGAGGTACGGTTGGTGGGGTGGAACCTTGTGGTGGGCTGCCCCAACCACGAAGGGGAATAGATAAACTAACCTGAAATATACCTATAAGTACTGTGCATCAAGAGGACTTTTGAGCATGGGGCCGTGAGAAGAAAGGTGTCTTCTCCGTCAAATCAGTTTACCCTATGCTTGTTACAACAAAAAATACAGAGAGAAACATGGCTCGAAGGACACGGGGGGTCGTTTGATCCAGTTTGGGAACATAAATCCTGGACTAAACTCTGGCGGGTGGACGTACCATCGAAGGTGAAGGTTTACCTCTGGCGTGTGGCGCAACATTCAATCCCATGTCATGATACCATGTCAAAAATTCTCTGTACCATGGCATTTTTAGTGTACATACCACGGATATTTCAAGAATTTTTGCCATGTGTTTATATAACTCAAGATTCCTAAATTACAATGTACTCCCTCTGTAATTAATATAAGACGTTTTAAATCACTATTTTAGTGATCTAAAACGTTAAACTTGTTCTAAGTCTGTCTTTTGCTTTATAGATAATTGCAATTGTTCTTCCAAATTTCTTCTAAATTAGAACAAATTCAACAAAATTTGCCATGGCAATTGTTGTTTGTAGTGCTCACATGCCCTGACAAATTTTTGTATTCGGCATGGCATTTGTGTCTAGATACCATGTCAAAATTCTCTATACCATGGCATTTTTAGTGTACATACCACGACAGTTTCAACATTTTTTTGCCATGGGTTATATAACTTAAAATTCCTAAATTACAATGTACAAACTTGTTTTGAAGTTTGTCTTGCTTTCTAGACCATCTTTTCAAAAATTTACCATGGACCATGGGCAATTTTGTCATGGCAAATTGTGGGCTACTTTAGGGTTTCATCCATCCCAAATTTAACATGATTTTGTTTAGGATTTGTATAGGTTTTGCCATGGTTACCATGTAAAATCATGTCCCTGGAAAATTGCACAATTTTTTTTGCCACGGCAAAAAACACACCGTGACAAGAAATTACATTTAGATGATGGTAAATCCATTTATCATTAGCATTATAACTTTTTGTCCCCTGGCATTTTTGTATATTTTTTTGCCATGTCAAACTTATCAATAAGTTCAATAACTTTTCACCTGGCGAATTTATGTACTCCTTTTTGAATTTGACAATGACAAATTTAATTTGTTTTTCGTGGCATTTTTATTACAAACATCATGGAAAATTCTTTTTTGAACTTACCACGTCAAACTATGTTCTACATATCATGGCGAATTCCTTATGCATATAGCATACGACAAAAATCATGGTTGTGAATAAAGATTACTGTCCTTCATTTTTTATTAGCACAACAATGTTTTGTCCCCCTGGCAAAATTTGCCATTGGAAAATTTTAGATACATTTTTGCCATGCACAACAATATTTGTCCCTTTGCAAAGTTGCCCATTGGCAATATTGAATTTACTTTTTGACATGCACAATAATGTTTGTCCCTTGTATAATGCCACTTACAAAACACTTCTTATAACTCCCCCCCCCCCCTCCAAAATTGTCATGTCAAACAAGTTGTTACAGTTTCTCCAAATTTGCTATATTTTTTCAAAAATAACAAAATTTCTAAATTTTGCCATGTTCACATAAAGCTAGCATAACACTTTTATTCGTTAGACCATGACAATTTTCATCAATTATACCATGGTCGGTTAAGTGTAGGTAGCACAGAATTCTTATTATTTAGACTATGGCATTTTTATTATTTAGACTATGGATTTTTTTATTATTTCAATAATGACAATTTTATTAATTAGACGATGGTAGTTTTAGTGTAGGTAGAATGTCAATTTTATTATTGAGAGGATGGCATTTTTTATTGTTTAAGCGATGGCAATTTTCTTATTTTAGACCATGTCATTTTTCTTATTTAGACCATGGCAAAAAAAATTGCCAGAGGTGTGTACATGGAATTAAATATATTTATTTTCCCATGTACTCACATGAAAAATATTTTTCACCATATATATTGCCATATTTTGTGTAATACTCACATGTGAAAACTTAGAATTTTGAAAAACTCCCCAATTGTCGTGTCAAAACAAGTTGCCATGGTTTCTCTAAATTTTGGCATTTTCTTTCAAAAGAACAAAATTCCTGAAATTGTCATGTTTATATGACTAAGGTAGCATGGCACATTTATTTGCTAGACCATGGCCATTTTTATCAATTAGACAATGGTAGGTTTAGTGTAGGTGGCATGACATTTTTAATAGACTATGGCATTTTAAATATTTAAACGATGACAATTTTTATTTAATCAGACTATGGTAGTTTTAGTGCACGTAGCATGACAATTTTATTATTCACAGGATGGCATTCTTATTATTTAAGTGATGACAATTTTATTTTGTTTGCGTTTTGTGGAAGACCCCAATGTTTTTCATAATTTTTTGCCTTGATATATTTTCTGCTAAAATTGCAATCAGAACATTATGTTTGTTTATATATTATAGCATGGCAATTTTATTTTTTAAGATACCATGGCTCATTTGTTTTCTGAATATTCTCTGGAAATTTTATAAATAGGAGGAAGACAATTTTTATAAACTATAACATGGCATTTTTAATGTAAATAGAGCACTCTTGTTTTAAATTATGTTTTCTTTTTGTCTTTTCTTGTATCAAAAAAATATTTTTATTTTTTGTTAATGGTATTTTTTCGGAAAAAAAGCCGCTATTGGGCCTACCCCAATTTTACTACGAGCGTGTTTGGTTTGTATCCTCACCAAGTCTTTCCTAGACTAAAATTGTCCGTGGATTTGAAGAGTGGTTGTTTGGTTGCTGCCTTAGAAAAAATAAAGCTTGCCTGGCTTGAACTCCTTGTACTGTAATTAGCCTGGGCTGGACTCCAGGCATTGCAGTTAGCCTGAGCCAGGCGAGCGATCTGGGATGCCTGGGCGTGCGACCTGGAAGCTAAAGGCAGCCTGGATGCATATAAAAATAAACAATAGCATCATTAACGGGACTTTGATGCTCTGCGTGGTCAGGCACCAACCAAACACGGCATCGCCAGGCTAGCCAGGCCAGGCTGAAAAATGTCTCATCTCATGTCCATGCCAGGCTATTAGCAACCTAACGATACTTCTCTCAATCTATTAATCTCATGGTCTAATTCGAGTAGCAATAGTGGATTACAATCTTTGCTACATGAATTGGGGAAAGGGGATCGGGGGTAGAGGAAGAACAGGTAGCCGCCACCGTCGGGTTTCGTGATCCACTGGATGATCGCTCTCTACCTTACGCGCGCGCGCGCACGCGCGCGGGGGGGGGGGGGGGGGTAAGTAGCGAGTGAGTGCTTGCTAGGTCACACCCACTCTGGTCCATGGGTTCTTGGGTTTGGCTTCCTTAGTCTGGTGGGTCGTGCGCAGCGCGAGGCTGTTGTCTTGTCAAGCGGAGAGACCTGCATGTCAGTGAGCCTGACATCCCCTCCTACTTGAGAAGAGGCTTGACCACAAGCCTCTGCTACAGGAAAGCATGCATGCAGGTCGGACTTGTATTCCCATGTATCGTTGATCTTGGCGCGATCGGACCAACAGACGAGTACCTACTCGATCATGGAGCCATGCTTGTGCCTCCGGCGAGTGTCGAGGATGGATGCTGGCACTGCTGGAACATCAGAAATGGCGGGAAGCATTAGTTCGACAGCCGTACCTGGGAGGACAGCGCGACGAAGCATGGAGACGTGGAAGACAGGATGAACAGTGGCTTGCTCTGGCAGCTCAAGTTTGTATGCCACTTCGTTGATCTTGGCGATGATTGGAAAAGGCCCATAGAACCAGAACAAGAGCCTATGATTGGCCCTTTTTGCTACCGATGTCTGATTATACAGTTGAAGCTTCAAGAACACGTGGTTGCCCACATTGAAACTGCGCTCAAAACATTTTTTGTCAGTCTGCTGCTTCATGCGGTGCTGAGCACGTTGAAGATGCTACTGCAGCAAGTCCTGTATGATCGCCTGCTCATCCAACCATGAATGCAGAGATGGAACAGAGCAAGATGACGTAGTGGTGATCCCCCAATGGCGAGGTTCGTGGCCAAACATGGCTTTGAAAGGAGTCATCCCGATTGTTGAATGAGGTGAGGAGTTGTACCAAAACTGAGCAAGTGGGATCCAGTGATTCCATCATTTAGGGCACACATGCGTCAAACGGGGAAGGAAAGTTTCAAGACACTGATTGACGCGCTCAGATTGTCCGTCGGTTTGGGGATGATTTGCCGTGCTCATGCGCAGTTCAGCGTCGGCGTATGATGACCCACAAGTATAGGGGATCAATCGTAGTCCTTTCGATAAGTAAGAGTGTCGAACCCAACGAGGAGCAGAAAGAAATGACAAGCGATTTTCAGCAAGGTATTCTCTGCAAGTACTGAAAGTAGCGGTAACAGGTAGTTTTGATAGCAAGATAATTCGTAACAAGTAACAAGTAACAAGTATAATAAAGTGCAGCAAGGTGGCCCAATCCTTTTTATAGCAAAGGACAAGCCGAAACGAACTCTTATAATAAGCAAAGCGTTCTCGAGGACACATGGGAATTTCATCTAGTCACTTTCATCATGTTTGTTTGATTCACGTTCGCTACTTTGATAATTTGATATGTGGGTGGACCGATGCTTGGGTGATGTTCTTACTTGAACAAGCCTCTCACTTATGATTACCCCCTCTCACAAGCATCCGCTACTACGAAAGAAGAATTAAGATAACTCTAACCATAGCATGAAACATATGGATCCAAATCTGCCCCTTACGGAATAGCGCATAAACTAGGGTTTAAGTTTCTGTCACTCTAGCAACCCATCATCTAATTACTACTTGATGACCCACAAGTATAGGGGATCAACCATAGTCCTTTCGATAAGTAAGAGTGTCGAACCCAACGAGGAGCAGAAGGAAATGACAAGCGGTTTTCAGCAAGG
Source organism: Elymus sibiricus (assembly GCA_039707655.1). Lineage (NCBI taxonomy): Eukaryota > Viridiplantae > Streptophyta > Magnoliopsida > Poales > Poaceae > Elymus > Elymus sibiricus. The sequence continues at coordinate 189,306,096 of CM077676.1, read as the reverse complement.
TATTCTCTGCAAGTACTGAAAGTAGCGGTAACTGATAGTTTTGATAGCAAGATAATTCGTAGCAAGTATAATAAAGTGCAACAAGGTGGCCCAGTCCCTTTTATAGCAAAGGACAAGCCGGAACGAACTCGTATAATAAGCAAAGCGTTCTCGAGGACACATGGGAATTTCATCTAGTCACTTTCATCATGTTTGTTTGATTCGCGTTCGCTACTTTGATAATTTGATATGTGGGTGGACCGGTGCTTGGGTGCTATTCTTACTTGAACAAGCCTCCCACTTATGATTACCCCCTCTCGCAAGCATCTGCAACTACGAAAGAAGAATTAAGATAACTCTAAGCATAGCATGAAACGTATAGATCCAAATCAGCCCCTTACGGAATAGCGCATAAACTAGGATTTAAGCTTCTGTCACTGTAGCAACCCATCATCTAATTATTACTCCACAATGCCTTCCCTTAGGCCCAAAGATGGTGAAGTGTAATGTAGTCGACGTTCACACGACACCACTAAAGGAAGTAACAACATACATATCATCAAAATATCGAACGAATACCAAATTCACATGATTACTTATGACAAGACTTCTCCCATGTCCTCAAGAACAAAAGTAACTACTCACAAATCATGTTCATGTTCAAGATCAGAGGGGTATTGAATAGTATTAAGGATCTGAACATATAATCTTCCACCAAATAAATCAACTAGCATCAATTACAAGATGTAATCAACACTACTAGCAACCCACAGGTACCAATCTGAGGTTTTGAGACAAAGATTCAATACAAGAGATGAACTAGGGTTTGAGATGAGATGGTGCTGGTGAAGATGTTGATGACCATTGGCCCTCCCACGATGAGAGGATCGTTGGTGATGTCGATGGCTTCGATTTCCCCCTCCCGGAGGGAAGTATCCCCGGCAGAATCGCTCCGCCGAAGAGCAAAATAGCTCCTGCCCAGGTTCCGCCTCGAGACGGTGGTGCTTCGTCCCGAAAGCCTTCTCTTGATTTTTTTCTAGGGCAAATGGCTTCATATACAGAAGGAGGGGGCCATACGCCAGCTGTGGGCCCCACAAGGCACTAGGGCACGCCCAGGGGGGCCGCGCCCTACTGCCTTGTGGGCAGCTGGTGGGTCCCCTCTGTTATCTCTTTTCTCCCGTATTTTTTATATATTCAATAAAAAATCTTCGTGAAATTTCAAGTCAATTGGAGGTCTGTAGAATAGGTATCTCTGATATGGCTATTTCAGGTCCAGAATTCCAGCTGCCGGCATTCTCCCTCTTCATGTAAATCTTGCAAATTAAGAGAGAAAAGGCATAAGAATTGTACCATAAAGTGAAATAATGATCCAGAACATAATAAATTACAGTAGGAAATCATGATTCAAATTGGACGTATCAACTCCCCCAAACTTAGACCTCGCTTGCCCTCAAGCGAAAAGTCGAAATCGATAATCATGACCACATGTTTAGAGAGAGAGACGTCGATAAAAATAAAATACGGACATGGAGCATCATGATCTTTATTATAACAGCAATATATCATCATAAAACTTCTCATGAAAAAGTGACAATTCATCCACAAGTTAAAGTATGAACCATAAACCAAATTGAAAACTAACAAACTATGATCTCAGTCAGTGAAGCAATTGCAATTCATCATATTATCAAAAAGAGTCTATGTAAGAGCTTTGCCTACCAAGTTCACATACTCAACTATCATTTAGTCTTCTATGATTGCTGACACTCATGGCATACTTATGGAGCAAAAGTTTCAGTCGGACACATAGAAAGATAGGGGCTTATAATTTCACCTCCCAACGTTTTTACCTCAAGGGTAATGTCAACAATAATAACTCATGATCACCTACATTCAACTGGATATATATGCATGGATCAATCCCCACCACATGATGTTTGCCAAAAGAGAAAATAAAAACGGAATAGAGAAGAATACTATTGACTCTTGCATGAAAGTAAATACATAAAGTAAAAGATAGGCCCTTCGCAGAGGGAAGCAGAGGTTGTCATGCGCTTTTGTTTTTGGATGTGCAAGCTCTTAATGTAAAGGAACGTCACTTTATATTGCCCCTTGTGATAGCGACCTTTATTATGCAGTCTGTCGCTTTTATTGCTCCACCATCACAAGATCGTACAAAGCTTATTTTTCCTTACAATAAAAGTTCATACATATTTAGGAGCAATTTTTATTGCTTTGCACCGATGACAACTTACTTGAAGGATCTTATTCAATCCATAGGTAGATATAGTGGACTCTCATGACATGAAACTGGGTTTAAGGGTTTTTGGATGCATAAGTAGTATCTCTACTTGGTGCGGATTTTTTGGCTAGCAAAGATAGGTGACAAACACCACATGTTAGAGGATCCAAAACAATATAACTTCTATGTGAATATAAGCAAACATAACCCATTACGTTGTCTTCCTTGTCCAACGTCAACTAATTGTCATAGAATATTTGATGGGGGCCCACAATCATAAAGGATGTCCAAGATAGTATATTTATATGTGAGACATCTCTTCCTTTATTACTTTTTCATGAATTGCTACAATGACCAATGCTATGTTTGTCAACTTCCAACAAGTTTTATCAATTATACTTCTTTTATGTGAAGTCATCACTCCCCATGGGATTAGCATATGATCTTACTTTTTATTCTTTATTTATTTCTAAGATTGGATCTTCAAAAGCAAAACACTCAACTCAAACTAATCTTTATTATATAACTTTCACACTCGATTACATAGATAGATAGATCACAAAGCAAGCACTCAAAACTGAATCATACTAAAACTTTATTCCTCTAACTTACGAAATAACTAAGGATCGAACTAAGATAGATAATGATGATGAGAAAGTGATGGTGATATGATACCGGGGCGCCTCCCCCAAGCTTGGCACAAGCCAAGGGGAGTGCCCATACCCATGTACTCAAGTTTTCTTCTTCGGTGATGGTGGTGATGAAGTGATGGGCTTGTCCTCCGTCTTCCACTTGAGGATACGAATTTCTTCTTTTAATTTGTCACTTTCTCTTTCGAGATCCCAAATTTTGCGACGTAGTTTATCTGAATCTTCCTGCACATGACGAAAAGGGGTGAATTGAACTTTAGGAACCTTCGCTGTGTTAGGTAAGCTGGACCTCTTGAATTCGATGTGCATATCTCCTGGTTGAGGCAGTGGGGGATCCTCATCCTCTTCGCTGGAATGACCTTGCTTTTCCCTCAAATCAGCATCTTCCTCTGTTGGGGAACGCAGCAGAAAACAAAAAATTTCTGACCTACGCACCAGCCCAGGACCACTATGGAGACTGCATACAAGGTTTGATCATTATCGTTACCGACTCGTAGCGCAGCGGAAGTAGAGTCGATGACGATCGGCGGTGCAGATCCCCGCAGCTAGGATTTTACAACCTCCCAACCGCGAGGATGTATACCCTCATCTGCCCCGCGGACAGCCCTCCAGGAGGCGGTCACACAGTCCCCCGGACGGTGTCGCGGACAGCCCTTCGGGAGGACCTCCAAAACTCGGACTGTCACTCGGACAGCCCTTCGGGAGGACCTCCAAAACTCGGACGGTCACACGGACAGCCCTTCGGGAGGCACTCTCGAACTAAGACCGAAACTACGATCTCTCTACAGAGTTGCACACATACGGTGTCATCTATCCGGCAGGGCTTCGCCGTCCAGAACTAGTTCCTGCCGGAACCCAGACAGCCTTTCGGCTCTACGAAACTATTTCATTGGGAGGGAGAGAAGAATGCCAGATCATGCATGGCTTTGTGTATGAGAGCAAGAGTGTGTCTTATGGCAGCCCACACACCTCCTATTTATAGGAAACCCAAGGGGTAGGGTGGTTTTACAAGAAGACCCAAAACCCACATGGAAAGAAGTCCTTCCCAAGGACCTAAAAGGTGAAACCAAGGAACAAGGGGGACTCCATGAAGGAGTCCACCATGTGGCCGGCCACACCCTCATGTGGGGCCCCAAAATTGGCCCCTATCCATCCATGTCATCCCCAAGATCTTTTGGAGCAAAGCCCCAAAAGGTGGCTTTCCAAAAATATCCCAAAAAGCACTTTCACTATTCACGACGACATTTTTCAGCGTCTGATCGAACTGAAAATATTCATGTGGGCTTAGAACAATTCTAGTACCCACCAAAATAATTTTCAACGCGAGCCGGAACAATTCCGGTTTAGTGATTTCATCTGCGAAAAGCATCTGAAGCGGTTTCGGCAGCTCCGGAACATTTCCGGTTTTCATCCCGGAAAATTCCAGAAAGTTTCCAGAATGATTCTGGCACCCTCCAAGAATTATCAGGCATGTGCCAAAACCAATTTGACTTTATGGTATCCTCTGAAACAACTTTTCAGTTTCACCGGAACTCATCCGGTGACCTCTCTGCGGAACTTTTCCGCTGTCCGAAACTTTTCCGGTGTCCGAAACTTTTTCGGTGTTTTTCTCTCAGACTCCCTGTCTAGTATTCAGCAGATAGATGACCCTTAAGCGTGTGACCCTATAGGTTCGGTGAAGCATAGACATGACCCGGAACCCCTTCCGATCAATGATCAACATCGGAGCCGTGGACACCCATATCGATCCCTATACCCACACGAATAAATATTCGAGTGAACCTCCAGTTGCCGTGAGCTATTCCTGTTGCTTCGCGATATGTTACAATTACCTGAGGTGAGAAACATCGGCATCCTCGTGGATCAACACTTGTCCACAATGCCAGTTACCTCGTTGCCGGTATTGTTCTCTTTTCTCGTTCCCGTGTTCCGGCATCCCTGTGATCAAATCACCCTGTGTCTGGCCAGACGATGATGGATACCGTAACACCGAGAGGGCCCAGAGATATCTCTCCATCGTCGGAGGAGCAAATCCCAATCTTGAGCTATCAAGTCCCTTGACATACTTTTCCATGAACCCGTAAGCCGCCGTAATAGCCACCCATTTACGGATGACGTTTAACAAACCCCAAAGTTCATGAAGCAAGCATGAAGAAACTCGACACTCTCATGGTCTAAGGAATTATGCAAACATTAACTTCTCTGTGTTATTAACCATAAACTTATGACGAATGTATCTCATAGCATAACATCAATCGGGTCGATTCAACACAAGTGTTCTACCAACAATTGTGCCCTCAAAATTGCCGGCATAGCCATGCCCATGATCAGGAAAACAGGATCATCATGCAATACTTGAGCCAGTCATAGAGGCTTGACTAGGAATACATTTTACCGTTTATTATCCCACACGTGCATATGAGTCTTCCTCCGAGCCTCGTGGTTATTGTAGACTCGAGAACCATAGCAGTTATAGCATGGAACATAAACCTAATTATGAACAGGGAGATAATCAATAACATTTATTATTGCCTCTAGGGCATATCTCCTACAGACTCCCACTTGAACTAGAGTCAATAATCTAGTCAATGCTAATGCACTTTACACCTATGGCATACTGGTGTAAAATATGCTTCGCATGTGGTATAGCCTGATGTCCAACGGATCTGACGACTTCAGCTCTGTGTGTAACTTTGCATATCCTTGCGTTTTCACGCTTTCACAAAATTCATATTTTGTCTGGACTTGGCCTTGCATATGTGTGAATCATTGGTCGAAACCTGATTCCTCAGACTGAGCTATGGAGCAACTATCTGCAATAGTGTCCCATAGACCAAAGTCATCTTGGAACCATACTAAGTTCATGAATGAACTATATGATTCAACAACTTCTTTGTCGCTTCTTAAGCATCAACATACTTAGCCTTTGTTATAGAATTCACCACAGTATCTTGTTTGGAACAATTTCCAACTACCGTGCCACCATATTGTGTATCACACAAAACCCTCAATTTAAATCGAAAATCGCATGGAGCATTGATGAAGACTGTATCGATGTAATCACTTACAACGAGCACTTCATAATCTCTACTTGCGAGAAAACATGTCATCAGTACTACTCTTAGCACTTAATGACATCTTTCACTGTTGTCCCATGATCAGTACTTTGATCACTATGGTATCTATACTCGCAACAACTTTGGAGTATTGGACATATCTGTTTGTTTTTACATACCATGGAATACATGATTAATCCAAACACAAGAGTGTGTGGAATCTCCATCATGTATTTTACTCATCAGTGTTTTGGGACACCGAGTCTTGCAAAAACTCTTTCCATGTGACTTCGGCAAGAATCACTCCTTGGCGTTTTAAATGCTAAAAGGTTTTAGCATCTTGTCAATATGTATTCATTGCTTAGCCCCATTAGGTAAATCTATCTCCATAGATCATCATGCCTAATATTGAGGCTATTTAGCCTAAGCACTTCATTGAAAAACTATTTTCAAATGAAGTCCTAATTCGTGTCAAGAAATTTATTTCCAATTAACAATGTGTTAAGTACACAAGGTTTTTAGAAATATTATTATGCTCCCACTTACTTTCTTGAATCACAAGCATCTTCGATACCCATTTGATGAAGTCAAACCCCCTTGACCATTTCATCAAAAACGAAGATTCCAACTCCACTTTGCTCTCTTCTGTCCATCGCTGGAACTCTGAAGTTTGCATACTTACTAGCATCCTCTGGATCGACAAATTACTTTGGACTGTATCACATACAAGTCCTAGGTTTCATTTCCATCAGATGGAAATCTTTTTGTCATCCATGTTTCATATCTCATGATTGAAATATGTATTAATTTCTAGTTCAACCTGAACCGACTTTAAGCATCGCTACGGTGAGACAATCTCATTGTAGTCAACTCCTTGAACTTGTTATTGCAACAAGTCGAGCTTTATGGATAAAACATTTTATCCGTATCAGTTTTTAGTTCCATAAATATTCGTTAGACTCTAAGTCTTCCGAAAGGTGTATCAAGATTTTAATCTCGAATCACTTATATGGAAACTATCTCGGATTGTATTGGCATTTAGCCAATTCCGGAGTCAGGGCCCATCAACGCTTCCTTGTGTATCGTAGGTATACTGTTGTCTAACAACAATATCTCGTATGCGCACCTGAGAGGTTTGCACGAGTTTTTCCTACGCGGTTCAGCTGCAAGTTCGACCGAAGTCCATACATCTCATGTAGAGGCTTCCGTATCAGTCGCAGTAGGAAACTTCGGAATCACTTCCAAGGTTCCTTTCCTTTGACCTGATGACAAAGATACTGGTTATCTCGTCGAGTTGCACTGTCCTCCCACTCACCTTTTGTAAGAACTATTCTCTTTAAAAGCATACCGTTTTGTGGCAAAAAACCTTTGCCTCGGTATAGTGGTGGGGGAATACCCAATGACTTGGGATAACCTTACAAAGTAGCACTTGTCTGATTTGGAATAGGTTTGTAACCTTTTACACAAGCCCCATATTCCAAATGTTAAGAAAAGATATAACATGGTTGGGCATACCATACCATGACGTCATTTCAACAGACCTGATGGAGCTCTTTTCAGTGTAAAAGCCGCAGTCTCTAAAGCATCATTCTTTAAAAGGGATAATGGCAAATCTATTTATGTCATCTTTTATCTTACCATGTCATAAATGGTTCGATTACATCTACACGGACTCTCCACTTGCAGTGGTGTTCCGGGAGGTGCAAGTTATGAAACCCCTTTCACAACTCATCAGACATTCGCTAAACTTGTAACTCAAATATTCCTTTCTGCAATCGAATTGTAGAAACACAATTTTCTTGTTACAACAACTTCTACTTCATTTTTGAAAACCTTATGAATGAATTCAAAAGATCCAGACTTACGTCTCAACAAGTAAACATCCATATATCTACTTGAGTCATTTCTGAAGATAGATGAATCCACTACTTGCAACAACATTTATTGGACTACACACATCATAATGTATGATCACCAATATGTTCTTTGCTCGTTCCTTATGGCCTGTGAATGGTATTTTAGTCACTTCACCTTTCAGAGGAAAGTTGCAAGTGTCAGATGATTCAAAATCAAATGACTTCAAAATCCATCATAATGGAATTTTCATGCGGGTTTCTCCAATGTGACCAAATGCAGTGCCACACATATGTGGTATTCTTTTAGTCTTGCGACATTTAGCGTCAGTGTTATGGATGTATCATATTACCATCAATATTCACAACATACATCCCATCCTGGATGGAAGCATGGCCCTTCATGTTATTCATAACACCGAACATTAAAAGTTCTCTTATGAATAACCTTCTTGCAAGATACCTTATGCAAAGGGCTAGAGTATATGAAACTCTAAAATGAATTATGAAAGTAAACCCAGAGGTATGTATTATTATCAATATTCATAACATACGTCTCATTCATAATGAAAGTATGGCCCTTATGTTATTCACAATACCGAACATCAAAAGTTCTCTTATGAACAACCTTCTTGCAAGATACCTTATGCAAAAGGGCTAGAGTATATGAAACTCTAAAATGAATTATGAAAGTAAACCCAGAGGTATGTATTATTATCAATATTCATAACATACGTCTCATTCATAATGAAAGTATGGCCCTTATGTTATTCACAATACCGAACATCAAAAGTTCTCTTATGAACAACCTTCTTGCAAGATACCTTATGCAAAAGGGCTAGAGTGTGAAACTCTAAAATGAATTATGAAAGTAAATACATAGGGAATACACCGTTGGAAGGTATAGTAACATTTACTATGTTCCCTGTGTGTATCTAAACCTCATTCCTGGCTAGTCTTTCAGGCCTTAGTAGTTCTTACATCGAGTTGCAACAGAATGCAATCGAGCGGTTATCTTTGTGATTAACTCACAATACCCAAGAATTAGTGATTAACATGTTTAACCATAATTCCCAAGAACTATATCTTTGACCAGCCTTCTATACATCAAAAACTTGTATGACGTTCATACATGAGCTGGATATTCCAGTCTTCTTTCTTTCTGCCATTATACTTCTAACAGTTTAACTTTTAGTATTTCTCCTACTCTCAGAAGAAGCACCCAACTTAAGAGTGGCGTTAGCCTCGGACTTCCTAGGCGTGAAAGTCTTACTAACACCCTTCGGACACTTCCTTTCTCTTTAAGTTCTTGTTTTATTCACCTTTCATCATATGATAGGCGTTCTCCTGGATCCCTCTCTTATCAGTCTAATGCATAGTAAACTCTTTTACTAACAGTTTGCAAACAAACATTGCTTTGGATATCTCATATCTTTTAGCCTTTGTCTGTCTCTGAAAATGATTTTCAGATTCCATGAATATCACATAACTATCCAAACTTTCGAAGTTCGGGTCTCCTGGAAGCAAACATATTGCACTTTGACTGAAAAGGAATTCTTGCTTTTGGATCGAAGGACGAGAGTCACATGATCCATAGTATTAGCGGGAGAATACCGAAAGTATGCGATAGGACAAAATCCTTCTCGACACTCTAGAGGACAATCCTCACATTACGTTACCAACTGTAAAGATTTAACCAGATATTTAACAGCTATTCAATTTTAATAGGGAAGGTGGAAACATGAGCCATTATTCTACAACTATTATGCAAATCACACTTAGACAGGGTTCATAATTAATTGCACTGAGAATTAAACAAGTTAATTCTACAGTGCGCTCCCACTCAAATCAATATCTCTCATAATTGATTTTGAGTGATACAAGATCCAGACTTCAATTCATCGCCATAGAATCATCATCTCATGACGGGAATTTTAATCGGTAGGCCAACTTGCCGATCACATCTCCATGTGACTCTTGTTCATCTTTCGATGCGTGTGTTCCGAGCTCATGACACTCATGCCTGAACGTCAAGACAACCAAGTGATCTCGCTGCGAGGTCTCAACTCACCCGCCTCACACATCCCTAATCGTTCGCACCCATGCATCCATGGCGTACCCCAAAAAGTTAGGTGCCGTGACGGTGCTACACTTGGGAGAACACTATCTACTTGATATTTTTGTGAGAGATCACCCTAATAAAAGCGACTACCGCGCAATCAAGAAGGGTGCATCATAAGGGATAAACATCTCAGGCAATTCATAATAGCATGATATGGTATAGCCCTTTCTGACGGAGAAGTCTTTCATTTCTTCGTCTTCGGCATTCGCGTTGGTGTTCACCTTCGCGAAGATTGCCACCACCTTGTCGGTGCACCAGATAATATTGCTATCTCTATAGCTAATAAAATAAGTGCATTACATAAGGTTGACACGCAGGTCATTAAAGTGCAATCATATGGCTCCAGCCATCATGCCGAATCATGACACGCAGGTCATGTTAATCAATTTACATTATATAGTCATCTCATACATAATCAAATTATAATGAGCACTGCTATACCACATCATATGCACATGCAAACCATCCTGCAAAACCAAGTTAGACGCCTCTAATCGGTCCATGCAAAATTTTATTTTACGTGGCTTCTAAGGTTTCGAAACAAACCGAAGCTACCAACGTCCATCATCAAGCATGATAATCCAAGTCGCTAGATTAACATTCTAGGGTGTATGAAACACGAGATAATAAAATCTCAAGCCCCATACTAAACTTCGTCATACGCGTGACCCCCGTGCAGATCACATCTGCATTGCCCTTTCGTCTGCAAAATTTCATCTTTCTTTTTAACTACGGTGGAATTCAATGAACTGTTAGCACTTCGTTGATCAATCAGGATCGCGGATTGCCAGAACATTGAAACTCCACCATACTGTTATCAAGATCAGAAATATGCAAATTCGAGGGAAGCAACAAGAACATCGGGTAACAGACTTCATCTGCTACCCGCACAAATAATTTTCAGCAATACATCTCATCTACTTCCTAATTATATTGTGCAACACCCATACATCTCTATGTATTCTAGATCGCAACCTGCATCTACGCATAGCACGGCTCTTGATGCCACTGTTGGGGAACGCAGCAGAAAACAAAAAATTTCCGACCTACGCACCAGCCCAGGACCACTATGGAGACTGCATACAAGGTTTGATCATTATCGTTACCGACTCGTAGCGCAGCGGAAGTAGAGTCGATGACGATCGGCGGTGCAGATCCCCGCAGCTAGGATTTTACAACCTCCCAACCGCGAGGATGTATACCCTCATCTGCCCCGCGGACAGCCCTCCGGGAGGCGGTCACACAGTCCCCCGGACGGTGTCGCGGACAGCCCTTCGGGAGGACCTCCAAAACTCGGACTGTCACTCGGACAGCCCTTCGGGAGGACCTCCAAAACTCGGACGGTCACACGGACAGCCCTTCGGGAGGCACTCTCGAACTAAGACCGAAACTACGATCTCTCTACAGAGTTGCACACATACGGTGTCATCTATCCGGCAGGGCTTCGCCGTCCAGAACTAGTTCCTGCCGGAACCCAGACAGCCTTTCGGCTCTACGAAACTATTTCGTTGGGAGGGAGAGAAGAATGCCAGATCATGCATGGCTTTGTGTATGAGAGCAAGAGTGTGTCTTATGGCAGCCCACACACCTCCTATTTATAGGAAACCCAAGGGGTAGGGTGGTTTTACAAGAAGACCCAAAACCCACATGGAAAGAAGTCCTTCCCAAGGACCTAAAAGGTGAAACCAAGGAACAAGGGGGACTCCATGAAGGAGTCCACCATGTGGCCGGCCACACCCTCATGTGGGGCCCCAAAATTGGCCCCTATCCATCCATGTCATCCCCAAGATCTTTTGGAGCAAAGCCCCAAAAGGTGGCTTTCCAAAAATATCCCAAAAAGCACTTTCACTATTCACGACGACATTTTTCAGCGTCTGATCGAACTGAAAATATTCATGTGGGCTTAGAACAATTCTAGTACCCACCAAAATAATTTTCAACGCGAGCCGGAACAATTCCGGTTTAGTGATTTCATCTGCGAAAAGCATCTGAAGCGGTTTCGGCAGCTCCGGAACATTTCCGGTTTTCATCCCGGAAAATTCCAGAAAGTTTCCAGAATGATTCTGGCACCCTCCAAGAATTATCAGGCATGTGCCAAAACCAATTTGACTTTATGGTATCCTCTGAAACAACTTTTCAGTTTCACCGGAACTCATCCGGTGACCTCTCTGCGGAACTTTTCCGCTGTCCGAAACTTTTCCGGTGTCTGAAACTTTTTCGGTGTTTTTCTCTCAGACTCCCTGTCTAGTATTCAGCAGATAGATGACCCTTAAGCGTGTGACCCTATAGGTTCGGTGAAGCATAGACATGACCTGGAACCCCTTCCGATCAATGATCAACATCGGAGCCGTGGACACCCATATCGATCCCTATACCCACACGAATAAATATTCGAGTGAACCTCCAGTTGCCGTGAGCTATTCCTGTTGCTTCGCGATATGTTACAATTACCTGAGGTGAGAAACATCGGCATCCTCGTGGATCAACACTTGTCCACAATGCCAGTTACCTCGTTGCCGGTATTGTTCTCTTTTCTCGTTCCCGTGTTCCGGCATCCCTGTGATCAAATCACCCTGTGTCTGGCCAGACGATGATGGATACCGTAACACCGAGAGGGCCCAGAGATATCTCTCCATCGTCGGAGGAGCAAATCCCAATCTTGAGCTATCAAGTCCCTTGACATACTTTTCCATGAACCCGTAAGCCGCCGTAATAGCCACCCATTTACGGATGACGTTTAACAAACCCCAAAGTTCATGAAGCAAGCATGAAGAAACTCGACACTCTCATGGTCTAAGGAATTATGCAAACATTAACTTCTCTGTGTTATTAACCATAAACTTATGACGAATGTATCTCATAGCATAACATCAATCGGGTCGATTCAACACAAGTGTTCTACCAACAATTGTGCCCTCAAAATTGCCGGCATAGCCATGCCCATGATCAGGAAAACAGGATCATCATGCAATACTTGAGCCAGTCATAGAGGCTTGACTAGGAATACATTTTACCGTTTATTATCCCACACGTGCATATGAGTCTTCCTCCGAGCCTCGTGGTTATTGTAGACTCGAGAACCATAGCAGTTATAGCATGGAACATAAACCTAATTATGAACAGGGAGATAATCAATAACATTTATTATTGCCTCTAGGGCATATCTCCTACATCCTCTTCATCAGAGGTCCAACCATAGGGATCAGTGTCCCCATAGACTCTAGGGTTTGCGACAATATGAGAGGCATTGCTTTCCCCATCCGAATCCTGATATGACATGGCGCTCGACCCCAAGAGTCTGGCAGAAAATAGCACGAAACAAGAACAGGGAGAAAACTTGCGATACGGTGGTCAAAACATATGGGAGTATATATAAACAATTTTTATCTTGGAAAACAAACATACGGGAAGAAAAAGGAGTCGGGAAGGCACACGTGGGGCCCACAAGGCACCACGGCGCGCCCCAGGGGGGGCCGCGCCCTTCTGCCTTGTGGGCGACACGTGGGTCCCCTCGGCTGTTTCTTATTTTTGTAATTTTTCTAATATTCCAAAACTGACAGAAATAATTTTTATGGAATTTTTGGAGTCGGTTTACTTACTGTATCACATACCTACCCCTTTTCAGGGTTCTGGAGTGTTCCGGAAGGACTCTTTGATGTGCTCTTCCGGTGTAATTGTTTCAATAATATTAGTTTCAACATTAATGGGAGTACCTGAAATATAGTGCTTAATTCTTTGCCCATTCACCACTCTCGGATTAGTGCCTTCGGAGTTGTTTATTTTGATGGCTCCGGAGCGATAAACTTCTTCGATGATATACGGTCCTTCCCATTTAGAGAGAAGTTTTCCTGCAAAGAATCTCAAACGAGAATTGTATAATAAAACATGATCACCTACTTTGAATTCCCGTTTTTGAATTCTTTTGTCATGCCACCTTTTAACTTTTTCTTTAAACAACTTAGCATTATCATAGGCTTGGGTTCTCCATTCATCTAAGGAGCTAATATCAAATAACCTCTTCTCACCGGCAAGTTTAAAATCATAATTAAGTTCTTTAATTGCCCAATAAGCTTTATGTTCTAATTCAAGAGGTAAATGACATGCTTTTCCATAAACCATTTTATACGGAGACACACCCATAGGATTTTTATATGCAGTTCTGTAAGCCCATAATGCATCATCAAGTTTCTTAGACCAATTCTTTCTGGATCTATTAACGGTCTTTTGCAAAATCAATTTTATTTCCCTATTAGTTAATTCAACTTGACCACTAGACTGAGGATGGTAAGGGGATGCAATTCTATGGTTAACATCATATTTAGCAAGCAACTTACGGAAAGCACCATGAATAAAATGTGAACCACCATCAGTCATTAAATATCTAGGGACTCCAAACCTCGGGAAAATGACTTCTTTAAGCATTTTAATACAAGTGTTGTGATCAGCACTACTAGTTGGAATAGCTTCTACCCACTTAGTAACGTAGTCAACAGCAACTAGAATATGAGTATACCCATTGGATTTAGGAAAAGGTCCCATATAATCAAAACCCCAAACATCAAATGGTTCAACAACAAGTGAATAATTCATAGGCATTTCCTGATGTCTACCAACATTACCAATTCTTTGACATTCATCACAAGAAAGGACAAACTTACGTGCGTCCTTGAAAAGAGTAGGCCAATAAAAACCAGATTGTAATACCTTATGTGCAGTTCGGTCTCCCGCATGATGTCCTCCATAGGCCTCGGAGTGACACTTACGTAGGATTTGTTCCTATTCATGCTCAGGTACACAACGTCTAATAATACCATCTACTCCTTCTTTATATAGATGTGGGTCATCCCAAAAGTAATGTCTTAAATCAAAGAAAAACTTTTTCTTTTGTTGATATGTAAAGCTAGGTGGTATGTATTTACCAACAATGTAATTAGCATAGTCTGCATACCAATGAGTATTACGAGAAGCATTTATCACAGCTAATTGTTCATCAGGAAAATCATCATTAATAGGAAGTGGGTCATCAAGAACATTTTCCATTCTAGACAAATTATCTGCTACGGGATTCTCGGCTCCCTTCCTATCAACAATATGCAAATCAAATTCTTGTAGCAGAAGAACCCATCTAATAAGTCTAGGCTTAGCATCTTTATTTTCCATAAGGTATTTAATAGCAGCATGATCAATGTGAACAGTAACCTTGGAATCAACAATATAAGATCTAAATTTATCACATGCAAACACAACTGCTAAAAATTCTTTCTCAGTAGTAGCATAATTTCTTTGAGTGCTGTCTAGAGTTTTTACTAGCATAATGGATAACATTTAATTTCTTATCAACTCTTTGTCCTAGAACAACACTAACAGCATAATCACTAGCATCACACATAATTTTAAAAGGTAGGTTCCAATCAAGTGGTTGAACAATAGGTGCAGAAATTAAGGCTTTCTTAAGTATTTCAAAGGCTTCTACACAATCATCATCAAAAACAAATGGAACATCTTTTTGCAAGAGATTGGTAAGAGGTCTAGAAATTTTAGAGAAGTCTTTTATAAACCTTCTATAGAAACCAGCATGACCAAGGAAACTTCTTATACCTTTGATATCTTTAGGACATGGCATTTTCTAAATAGCATCAACCTTAGCTTTATCAACTTCAATACCTCTTTCAGAAATTTTATGCCCAAGGACTATACCTTTGTTAACCATAAAGTGGCACTTCTCCCAATTCAAGACAAGATTAGTTTCTTCACATCTCTGCAAAACTCGATCAAGGTTGCTTAAGCAATCATCAAAAGAAGTTCCATAAACGGAGAAATCATCCATGAAAACCTCAACAATCTTTTCACAAAAGTCAGAGAATATAGCAGTCATACATCTTTGAAAGGTAGCAGGTGCATTACATAAACCAAAAGGCATACGACGATAAGCATAAGTTCCAAAAGGACAAGTAAAGGTGGTTTTCTCTTGATCTTCAGGTGATACAGGTATTTGAGAGAAACCAGAATAACCATCTAGGAAACAAAAGTGTGTATGCTTAGAAAATCTTTCTAACATTTGATCAATAAAAGGCAAGGGGTAATGATCTTTTCTAGTGGCTTTATTTAATTTCCTGAAGTCAATTACCATCCTATAACCAGTTACAATTCTTTGTGGGATGAGTTCATTTTTATCATTAGGAACAACGGTAATACCTTCCTTTTTTGGAACACAATGAATAGGACTAACCCATCTACTATCAGCTATGGGATAAATTATACCTGCTTCCAGAAGCTTTAATATTTCAGTTCTTACCACATCCTTCATTTTAGGGTTCAGCCTTCGTTGATGATCAACAGCGGGTTTAGCATCTGGCTCCATATGAATTTTATGCTGACATAAAGTGGGACTAATGCCCTTAAGACCATCAAGAGTATATCCAATAGCGGCACGGTGCTTCCTCAGAGTTTTAAGTAATCTCTTTTCTTCATGCTCTAAAAGGTTAGCACTAATAATAACATGATATATCTTCTTTTCATCAAGATAAGCATATTTAAGAGTATCAGGTAATTGCTTCAATTCAAACACAGGATCACCCTTGGGTGGAGTTGGACCTCCCAAGGTTTCAACACGCAGATTATGTTTAAGGATAGGTGCTTGTTTAAAGAATAATTCATCTATTTCATTTCTTTCACTCATATGCATGTCATTCTCATGCTCAAGCAAATATTGTTCTAGCAGATCAGTAGGAGGCACAGCAATAGAAGCAAGACCAATAATTTCATCCTTACTAGGCAATTCTTTATCATGAGTTTGTCTACGAAACTTAGAGAAATTAAAATCATGAGACATCTCACCAAAATTAACACTAACAATGTCTTTAGTGCAATCAATCTTAGCATTAACAGTATTCAAGAAGGGTCTACCAAATATAATGGGACAAAAATCATCTTGTGGCGATCCAAGAACAAAAAAATCAGTAGCATATTTGATCTTACCACACAAGGCTTCAACATCTCTAACAATCCCAAGCGGTGAAATGGTGTCTCTATTTGCAAGCTTAATAGTAACATCAATATCTTCAATCTCAACGGGTGCAATATCAGTCATGACTTCTTGATAGAGAGTAAACGGAATAGCACTCACACTAGCACCAATATCACATAAACCATGATAGCAATTATCTCCAATTTTAACAGAAATAACAGGCATGCCAACTACAGGCTTGTTTTTATCTTTAGGGTCTGGCTTAGCAATTCTAGTTGCTTCATCACAGAAATATATGACATGTCCATCAATGTTATCAACCAAAAGATCTTTAACCATTGCAACACTAGGTTCAACTTTAATTTGCTCAGAAGGTCTAGGTGCTCTAATTTTACTCTTATTGACTACAGTTGAAGCTTTAGCATGTTCTTTAATCCTAATAGGGAAAGGAGGTTTCTCAATATAAGCAGATGGCACAACTGGATCAACATGATAAACAATTGTTTCTTCTTTAATACTAGCAGGTTCTTCTTTCAATTCAATAGGTGGATGATACTTAAACCATTTCTCCTTAGGGAGATCAACATGAGCAGCAAAAGATTCACAAAAGGTAGCTACTATCTCAGAGTCAAGTCCATATTTAGTACTAAACTTACGAAAAGCATGAGTTTCCATAAAGATTTAACACAATCAAACTCAAGATTTATACCTGACACATTACCTTTGTCGATTTCCCAATCCTCATAATTGCGTTTAATTCTTTCAAGAAGGTCCCATCTGGATTCAATAGTTTTCTTCATAAAGGAACCAGCAGAAGAAGTATCGAGCATGGATTGATCATTATGAGAAAGCCGAGCATAAAAGTTTTGAAGAATTATTTCTCTTGCGAGCTCATGATTGGGGCATGTATGCAACATATACTTAAGCCTCCCCCAAGCTTGAGCGATACTTTCTCCTTCACGAGGCAAAAAATTATATATATAATTTCGATCACGATGAACCAAATGCATAGGATAAAATTTCTGGTGGAATTCCAGCTTCAACCGGTTCCAGTCCCATGTATCAGTATCATCACATAGCCTATACCATTTTAATGCCTTTCCCTCCAAAGATAAAGGGAATACTCTCTTCTTAACTCCATCTCCGGATAAACCTGCAAGCTTAAACAATCCACAAATTTCATCCACATAGATCAAGTGCATATCAGAATGTACCGTTCCATCTCCTGCATAAGGATTAGCTAGCATTTTATCTATCATACACGAAGGAATTTCATAATAAATATTTTCAGTAGGTTCAATAGGTGGAGGAGAAACTCTTATTTCTTCTAGTTGAGGTGAAGATACCCAGAACAAGCCCCTCAAAGGATTACTTTCCATAGTGACAAGTGACAATAAATTTCAGCACGTAATATAAATATTTCCTTACCAAATTCCACTCACCAAAGGCGCTTCACTCCCCGGCAACGGCGCCAGAAAAGAGTCTTGATGACCCACAAGTATAGGGGATCAATTGTAGTCCTTTCAATAAGTAAGAGTGTCGAACCCAAAGAGGAGCGGAAGGAAATGACAAGCGGTTTTCAGCAAGGTATTCTCTGCAAGTACTGAAAGTAGCGGTAACAGATAGTTTTGATAGCAAGATAATTTGTAACAAGTAACAAGTAAAAGGTATAATAAAGTGAAGCAAGGTGGCCCAGTCCCTTTTATAGAAAAGGGCAAGCCGGAACGAACTCGTATAATAAGCAAAGCGTTCTCGAGGACACATGGGAATTTCATCTAGTCACTTTCATCATGTTTGTTTGATTCGCGTTCGCTACTTTGATAATTTGATATGTGGGTGGACCGGTGCTTGGGTGCTGTTCTTACTTGAACAAGCCTGCCACTTATGATTACCCCCTCTTGCAAGCATCCGCAACTACGAAAGAAGAATTAAGATAACTCTAAGCATAGCATGAAACGTGTGGATCCAAATCAGCCCCTTACGGAATAGCGCATAAACTAGGGTTTAAGCTTCTGTCACTCTAGCAACCCATCATCTAATTACTACTCCACAATGCCTTCCCTTAGGCCCAAAGATGGTGAAGTGTCATGTAGTCGACGTTCACACGACACCACTAAAGGAAGTAACAACATACATATCATCAAAATATCGAACGAATACCAAATTCACATGATTACTTATGACAAGACTTCTCCCATGTCCTCAAGAACAAAAGTAACTACTCACAAATCATGTTCATGTTTAAGATCAGAGGGGTATTGAATAGTAGGATCTGAACATATAATCTTCCACCAAATAAACCAACTAGCATCAACTACAAGATCTAATCAACACTACTAGCAACCCACAGGTACCAATCTGAGGTTTTGAGACAAAGATTGAATACAAGAGATGAACTAGGGTTTGAGATGAGATGGTGCTGGTGAAGATGTTGATGAAGATTGGTCCTCCCACTATGAGAAGATCGTTGGTGATGTCGATGGCTTCGATTTCCCCCTCCCGAAGGGAAGTATCCCCGGCGGAATCGCTCCACTGGAGAGCAAATTAGCTCCTGCCCAGGTTCCGCCTCGAGACGGCGGCGCTTCGTCCCGAAAGCCTTCTCTTGATTTTTTTTCTAGGTCAAATGGCTTCATATAGCAGAAGGAGGGGGCCAGACGCTAGCTGTGGGCCCCACAAGGCACTAGGGCACGCCCAGGGGGGCCGCGCCCTACTGCCTTGTGGGCAGCTGGTGGGTCCCCTCTGTTATCTCTTTTCTCCAGTATTTTTTATATATTCAATAAAAAATCTCTGTGAAATTTTAGGTCAATTGGAGGTCTGTAGAATAGGTATCTCTGATATGGCTATTTCAGGTCCAGAATTCCAGCTGCCGGCATTCTCCCTCTTCATGTAAATCTTGCAAATTAAGAGAGAAAAGGCATAAGAATTGTACCATAAAGTGAAATAATGATCCAAAACATAATAAATAACAGTAGGAAATCATGATGCAAATTGGACGTATCACTACTCCACAATGCCTTCCCTTAGGCCCAAAGATGGTGAAGTGTCATGTAGTCGATGTTCACACGACACCACTAAAGGAAGCACAACATACATAGCATCGAAATATCGAACGAATACCAAATTCACATGACTACTTATGACAAGACTTCTCCCATGTCCTCAAGAACAAAAGTAACTACTCACAAATCATATTCATGTTCAAGATCAGAGGGGTATTGAATAGCATTAAGGATCTGAACATATAATCTTCCACCAAATAAACCAACTAGCATCAACTACAAGATGTAATCAACACTACTAGCAACCCACAGGTACCAATCTGAGGTTTTGAGACAAAGATTGAATACAAGAGATGAACTAGGGTTTGAGATGAGATGGTGCTGGTGAAGATGTTGATGAAGATTGGTCCTCCCACGATGAGAGGATCGTTGGTGATGTCGATGGCTTCGATTTCCCCCTCCCAGAGGGAAGTATCCCCGGCGGAATCGCTCCGCCGAAGAGCAAAATAGCTCCTGCCCAAGTTCCGCCTCGAGACGGCGGCGCTTCGTCCCGAAAGTTTTCTTCTGATTTTTTTCTAGGGCAAATAGCTTCATATAGCAGAAGGAGGGGGCCGGAGGCCTGCCAGGGGCCCCACAAGCTTGGGGGCGCGCCCAGGGGGTAGGGCGCGCCCCCAGGCTTGCGGCTGCCTGGTGGGTCCCCTCCTATTGATTCTTTTGCCAATATTTTTTATATATTCCAAAATAATTCTCCGTAAATTTTTAGGTCATTTGGAGTTGTGCAGAATAGCTATCTCTGTTTCACCCCTTTCAGGTCCAGAATTCCAGCTGCCGGCATTCTCCCTCTTCATGTGAATCTTGCAAAATAAGAGAGAAAAGGCATAAGAATTGTACCATAAAGTGAAATAATGATCAAAAACATAATAATTATCAATAAGAAATCATGATGCAAATTGGGCGTATCAGCGTAGCGAAAGAGTTTCTGCCAAAAGTGGCTAGTGAAGACCGGATCTTGATCGGAAACAATGGAATTGGGAAACCCATGGACAGGGTAGATGTGTTGCATGAAGAGTAGTGACATGCGAGAAGCAGTGTAAGGATGAGCAAGAGGCAGAAAATGTGCAAATTTTGTCATCCGATCGACCAAAACCTAGATGCACTTGTACTGACCTTACTGAGGCAAACCATCGATGAAATCCATTGTTATCATATCCCAAGATTCCCGAGGCACTGGTAGAGGTTGCAGCAGACCCGGAGAAGCTACTCATTCAGTCTTTGCTTGCTGGCAGACTTGACAACATTTGACATACTACAAGATATGGATCTTCATCTTGGGCCAGGCAAACAGTCTTCGGATGTGTTTGTAGGTTAGGGGAAACCCGGAGTGCCCCCCGACGAGGCTGTCGTGGAAATCAGCGATGATCTGTTGCTGCAACATCGTGCTGCCCCCTAACCAGTGGCAATCATGGAAACAGAGGATGCCATGTGCAAGACTGAAACGCCCTTTCGGGTCAGGTCTAATTGCTAACTGTTCCAGGAGTAGCTGAGCGTGTGGGTTGCAATTGTAACTTGCGATCACGTCCTCGAGCCATTCCGATTGGCAAGATGAGACCCCGAACATGGTTTCAGGTTTGGGCAGGCAGGAAAGAGCATCCGCGATCCCATTCTCTATTCCTTTCTTGTAGATGATCCGATATTGCAACCTAAGGAGCTTAGTAAATGCTCGTTGCTGCCATGGCGTGACAAGTCTTTGCTCTTGCAAGTGCACTAAGCTCCGTTGATCTGTTTTAATAATGAATTCTGCTGATTGGAGGTATGGTCGCCACTAGTCCACTGCTGCAACGATCGCCAGGTACTCCTTCTCATAAGTTGACAACCCACGGTACTTGGGACAGAGGGATTTGCTCATGAAGGCGATGGGGTGCCCGTCTTGTTGTAAGATTGCTCCAATGCCAAAGTCACAAGTGTCCATTTCGACCGTGAACTGTTCCTGAAAGTTGGGTAGTGCTAGAACTGGGGCTAAGATCAATCCCTCTTTGAGCACCCGAAAACTCTGTTCCGTGTTGTCTGTCCATACGAATGGGGAACCCTTCTTCAGCATGTTGAACAAAGGCCGAGCCAACACCCCAAACTGCCTCACGAACCGACTGTAATAACCAGTTAATCCCAAAAACTAGCACACCTCTTTGACATTTGTCAGAGTTGGCCACGCCTCTACAACTTTGATTTTAGCAGGATCCGTTGCGACCCCCTCGGCATTGATCACATGTCCCAAGTACGTGATATGTTCCCGACCGAAGGCGCATTTACTCTGTTGTACCTTCAATTGATCACGGCGAAGGAGCATGAACACTTGCTTGAGATGCTTTGCATGATCACTCAGAGTTTTGCTGAAGAAAAGAATATCATCAAAAAATACCAACACAAACCCTCAGTAGTGGATGCAATGTATCATTCATGGCCCCCAGAATGTTCCCGGTGCGCCCGCGAGGCCAAAGGATAGAACCTTGAATTCGAAGTGCCCAGAATGAGTCTAAAAGGCTGTTTTGAACTCCTCACTCTCTGCCAAACGAATTTGGTGGTAGCATGAACACATATCTAACTTGGAGAACCACTTGGCCCCATGCAACTCATCGAGTAATTCTTCAATTATGGGCACCAGATACTTTCCCACTACAGTCATGGCATTGAGGTGCCAGTAATCAATGCACATGCGCCATGAGCCATCCTTCTTTTTGATGAGGATCACCAGAGAAGAGAACGGACTATAGATTTTTTGGATGATGCCTGCCTTCAGCAGCTCTTGGACCTCCTGTTCTTTCTTAGACTTGTGCTTCGACTTGTGTCTATAGGGTCTTAGATTAACAGGTTGCGCCCCAGGCATCAAGGAAATGTGGTGATCACAAGCGCATCGCGGTGGCAGCTCCGTGGGTTCTCCAAACATGTCCTGGAACTGATCAATAGCTGCTTGGATGTTGCCTGGAGTTGGTGCAAACAGTTCATCGTTGTCCGAGACCTGATAGAATTGTACGACTTGCACCAATGACCCCTAGTGTTGTGAGCAGTGCAGCTGCAGGCTGTTAATCTCCGAGCAGGGCGCGGTGCTGCCGGTATGGCCCTGAAGATGAACCGGACCCATCGGGGTAGCGATCAGCATATGCTTGCCTCGCGAATCCACACTCATTGGGTCGTGTTCTTGCAACCAATCCATTCGAAGAATCGCATCATACGCGCCCAGGGGAAGGATGTTCATGTCCATCGCGAATTCTTGCGCCCGAGAAAACCAACGGCACTTAGGGATGTGGGAGACGCAGCAAAGCTCTCCCCCGTCCGCGACCTTGACGCGGCATGGCTGTAACGCCCCGGACACACCCGCCGGTGGTCGTTACTCCTGGCGAGATCTAGACTGGCCTCACAGATCAATACTAGTCTTTTCTGCGCACTTTGTCCTCACTCATCCGCACCCGGGAGCAACTTCCCGGTCGGTCACCCATCCTGAAATTACTCCAAGCTGAGCACGCTTAACTTTGGAGTTCTGTCCGAATGGGCTCTCGGAAAAGAAGGAATTCCTTATTGATATGAGTAGTCTATCATCCCTAATAAGCCAGGCATCACATACACCCCCACTCAAAGGAACCGACGTCCTCGTCGGGCCACAGGAACGTTCCCTCTTGGCACATACGTCTGCGCATCCAGTCCGGTACATGTGACATGTCGTGTGCCACGACGGGTCACAAACGTCATGAACAACATGATCACGCACCTGTCCGCAAACATCCGTGTAACCGCGAGGGTCGGCTCTGATACCAACTTGTAACGCCCCGGACACACCCGCCGGTGGTCGTTACTCCTGGCGAGATCTAGACTGGCCTCACAGATCAATACTAGTCTTTCCTGCGCACTTTGTCCTCACTCATGCGCACCCAGGAGCAACTTCCCGGTCGGTCACCCATCCTGAAATTATTCCAAGCTGAGCACGCTTAACTTTGGAGTTCTGTCCGAATGGGCTCCCGGAAAAGAAGGAATTACTTATTGATATGAGTAGTCTATCATCCCTAATAAGCCAGGCATCACAATGGCCGAGGCAGAGGCGCAACGCCCGCGAGAGACGATGCCAGGTGCACATCAATGAATGAGGTGGAATTGTCGGAGTCCACCAGAAGTAGCACTTCACGGCCCTAGAGCCATGCCTCGAGCTTGATAGCCTTGGGTGGTGTTCCCCCTATAAGCGGTTGACGCGAAATGGCCATGGTTGTTTCCACCAGCGCGGCAGGATGCGGTGGTGCTTGTAGGTCGTTGCCGCAGTCGATGCGAAAGAGTTCCAGCAGCTCCTTGACGACATGCAGCTGCACGCTGGTGGGACAGGTGTGATCCTGCCCCCAGCGCTCGCTGCACTTGAAGCACAACCCGCGTGCGCAACTATACTCGCAGAGCCTTGATCCTGGAGCCGTTTGTACGATTGGCGTCTCCTCCGCGGCGATCCGTAGTGGCCGGTGTGTAGGAGGGCACCCGTGTGGTGGCGGTGAAGGCAGCGCCATAGGTATGCCTGCGTGCGCCCGATTCACCAGATCCGCCGCACGCGCCGCCGGCGGTGGTCGCGTACACTCCAGTGCGGCACTGTCCACCACTTCCTCCTGAAGTAGCGCAAATGCACACGCGGTGTCGAGGTCCGGTGGTCACTGCACCAGGACGACCGCGTGTATGTCATCTCGAAGACCCTCAACAAAACGAGTGAGATAGTAATAGGGATGGATGGATTCAGAATATGTAGAGAGATTGTTAATAATCAACTCAAACTGCTCAATGTATTCGGCAATAGAAGATTTCCGAGACAGGGTATAGAACTGGCGAATTAAAAGCTGGTGGCGATCACGACCGAAGTGCATGTAGAATAGTGCAGAAAACGACTCTCGGTCAAATTCAAAAAGCTTTTTTCTGAACCAACTGTAGTCAAACTGAAGCAGCGCCCGTGAAGTTCAGAGAAGCCATCGGAACCCAGAATTTCTCCTGAATCCTGAACATATGGAAATACTGTTCACACAGTGTCTTCCATAGCCGCGGATTTTCCCCACTGAATTGAGGAAACCCGATAGATGGATGGGCCTGGACAATTCCGGCGAGGAGCTGACTGATACGTCTCCAACGTATCTATAATTTTCGATTGTTCCATGCTATTATAGTATCAATCTTGGATGTTTTTATATGCAATTATATACAATTATATATCATTTTTTGGGACTAACCTATTAACCTAGTGTCCAGTGCCAGTTGCTGTTTTTTGCTTGTTTTTGGCTTTTCAGAGAAACAGTACCAAATGAAGTCCAAATGCCACGAAAATTTTTGGAGATTTTTTTCTGGACAAAAGAAACCTTGGAAGCTTTGGGAGGAGGCCAGAAGCCTCACGGAGGCTTCACAAGGCAACAGGGCGCGCCCCAGGGGGGCGCCGTGTTGCCTTGTGGGGCCCACGTCACTCCGTTTGACCTAATTCCACTTCTATAAATTCACAAATATTGGGAAACCCCCAAAGAGCCAGAAGAGAAAACCTTTCCGCCGCCGCAAGCCTCTGTTCTTTCGTGATCCCATCTGGAGGCCTTTTCCGATACTCTGCCGGAGGGGGAATCGATCACGGAGGGCTTCTACATCAACCTTGTTGCCCTTCCGATGATGTGTGAGTAGTTTACCACAGACCTACGGGTCCATAGCTAGTAGCTAGATGACTTCTTCTCTCTCTTTGATCTTCAATACAATGTTCTCCTTGATGTTCTTGGAGTTCTATCCGATGTAATCTTCTTTTGCGGTGTGTTTGTTGGGATCCGATGAATTGTGAGTTTATGACCAGATTATTCATGAGAAATATTTGAGTCTTCTCTGAACTCTTTTATGCATGATTGCTATAGCTTTGTATTTCTCTCCGATCTATCGATTTGGTTTGGCCTACTAGATTGATTTATCTTGCAATGGGAGAGGTGCTTTGTGATGGGTTCAATCTTGCGGTGCTCAATACCAGTGACAGAAGGGGACATGACACGTATTTGTATTGTTGCCATTAAGGATAAAAAGACGGGGTTTATTCATATTGCTTGAATTTGCTTCTCTACATCATGTCATCTTGCTTAAGGCGTTACTCTGTTTTTATTAACTTAATACTCTAGATGCATGCTGGATAGCGGTCGATGAGTGGAGTAATAGTAGTAGATGCAGGCAGGAGTCGGTCTACTTGTCTCGGACGTGATGCCTATATACATGATCATTGTCATGAATCCGCCATAATTATTTTCTTTTCTATTAATTGCCCAACAGTAATTTGTTTACCCACCGTATGTTTATGTGCTCAAGAGAGAAGCCTCTAGTGAAAACTATGGCCCCCGGGTCTATCTTTATCATATAAAAACCTAAAATTACCTTGCTGCAATTTATTTACTTTTATTTTAATTAGTATTTTAGTTTATCTATTTGCCTCGATAAGATTTAATCCTTGCAAATAACCGCTAAGAGGATTGACAACCCTCTTATTTGCGTTGGGTGCAAGTGTTTGCTCTTGTGTGTGCAGGTGCGCTTAACGGAATTTTGCTTGGTTCTCCTACTGGATTGATAACCTTGGTTCTTAACTGAGGGAAATACTTATCTCTACTGTAGTGCATCATCCTCTCCTCTTCGGGGAAATACCAACGCAGACTACAAATAGCACTGACTAGCGTGGGCGTAAGGGGAGGCAAGGGAGGCCGAGGAAGGAAGGGGAAACTGACCGTTGGCCGAGGTGGCCATTGACGCGAACGCCGGCGCCAACCCCGTGGTGCACCGTCAAAGTCATGGCCCGGAGGCCCGAGGGCGCCGCCCTCCGCGTCCTTGTTGGTGCGGATGTGGTCACACAGAGGCGCTGGTGATGCGGGTGGTGAAGACGCAGCGACCGCAGCCGCTAGCTACCCCTCGATGGTTGCGGATCGCCGTGTTGGAGAACGGCGACCGCGGTGGACAGCTGCTCGACGCGCCTCTCCAGATCGGGGCGACACTTGACCAGATCTTCGAGCTTGGTAACAGTGGCGTTGATCATCATGGTGTTGGAGCGGATGTCGAAGTTGATCGCGTCGAGGGAGGTGGTCAACTTGTCGAAGTAGTCCTTGAACGCCGGATCCATGGCCTCGATTTGATTTCGGAGCGATTTTTGGATGCGAGTTTTGACGAATTGCCCAGCGCGGGGAAGATTGAGGCTCTGAATACCATATGTTAGCAACCTAACGATACTTCTCTCAATCTATTACTCTCACGGTCGAATTCAAGTAGCGATAGTGGATTACAATCTCTGTTACATGAATTGGGGAAAGGGGATCAGGGGTAGAGGAAGAACAGGTAGCCGCCGCCGCCGAGTTTTGTGATCCACTGGATGATCGCTCTCTGCCTTGCATGGGAGGATAACTAGCCATCGAGTGCTTGCTGGGTCACACCCACTCCGCTCCCTGGGTTCTTGGGTTGGGCTTCCTTAGTCTGGTGGGCCGAGCGCCGCGCGAGGCCATTGTCTTGTCGGGCGGAGGGACCTGCATGTTAGTGAGCCTGACACAGGCGGTAGTGAGCTACCAGGCATGAGGCCCATTACTCGATGCAAACACGCCCTGCATGCTCCACAATGGGCCTGATGGATCGTTCACTCCATCGCCACAACCTGAGAGAACGAAAACATTCGCTGGTCGATCGACCCCATGGAGATCGAATCGTTCGATGAGGAGCTCCTCCCTAACTGATTGTTAGATATTAGCTCCCTCCCTGGCTATGTGGGTCGCGTAGTTACATTGAGGTTACAGCGGGTGCAGTTGCATGTCTAATGATCGACACGCAACTGACCGACAATACAAAATAGAAAAGAGGGGAAACGGATGAAAAACGCTCACAAATCTGCTAGTGATGAACTCTGGCAGTGCCCTCCTCGTTTTCATGGAAGAAGATCGACCCGTCCCTCTCCATGGTTGCACGTTTCTTACCTGTAGCCCTCTCTCTGCTTCTTTTTCTCAACTCCTAAAGGGGGAGTTGGTAGGCCGGTATCCACAGTTTAATTTCGCCTCACCTCGTACCACCACCCCTCCACACCGCGTTTTCCACCCTCCCACTAAAAACCGAATCAATTCGCCCGACCCTCCTTTCATTTTTTCGTGCTTCCTTTGGCAGGTGCTGATTCAATTCAATCACGTAAATAATAGGTAATTGAGAATTTAGAAATCACACCATATACATGAGATTACCTTTCTAAAATATAGACAATTTTTTTCTAGATAAACCTTTCAAAACAAAATCAGATATTCCTCAATAACAAATCGCTAATCCCGCGCACTATGACATCTACTATTGAATGACAATCACAACTTTTCTAATACAATAAAAATAACATATTTTTTCTTACTTACCGAATCACATATTTCTACTATTATTAAAGCTTAATATTCGTATGTCGTTTGGTACCCATCCCATCGTTCAAACGCATCCTCCATTCCCACCGATCCGATTTTTATGCAAATATAAAACCCACCTCCCATCCGTTTTTCCATACAGAATTAACTTTCACCCGTTGATGGTTTCTATTTTTCATATACCAAAGCCTACTGATCAACATGAGGCCTACTACAAATATGGGTACTGATCCCTCCTTTTCAGGCTCTTTTCATACATAGTTAACTTCCACATAATCGGAAGTTTCCTACCCTTGCGCGACACATTAAAAGTGCCTGACGGGACTGCTCTTCCATCTCGCCACCACATGCTCCGGTTCGGCAAACCCCTAACCGCCCTCAGAAAGGACGCATCCACAGGTGCCGGACAACGTCACCGCTGCTTCGTTGAGGGGCCGTGTGCACTGATGTGTCGGCGAGCAACAACGGGATGATTGGCGGCACCTGCCAACCGGTCTATGACTGGGCGACGTGCCAAGCCACCATGGATCTGTAGCCAAATGAGGTGGTCGTGTGATCTATCCACGCTAGTGCTGTGATCACGACAACACGCTTGAGTTCCCTGACTCGGGCAGCACTGACGGGTAGGCCACGACAAGAAGGGCGCCGCGGACTGGTGACCGGTGGTGGGAAGATGCGCGCGTGCTGGGCAGGAAGGGAAGCTACGACCCGAGGGAGTGACCTCCAATTTCATCCGCTCTAGCCTGTCCTTTTCTCTTTTAATTTCTCTCAATTTTTTGCCATGGTCATACGCGCAGTACTGATTTTGTGTGGAGAGGCATGCTTCACAAATGGAGTAGGGAGGTCGTGAGCATAGAGGTGATCTGGGGGCAGCAGCGGCGCGAACGTGTGATGCCTTGGTTCCTGTTCAAGTTCGGCCTACGCCCACCATCTACGTCGTCCTATGTGCCACATGGATCCTCTCCCACTGAGCTCACCACTTGGACGGCGTAGACGATCATTGGACGGCACGGGGCGAGGCGCGTCCACGCGGGAGGAGACTCGGCGGCGCCCACGTGTGAGCCATAAACCTGCACACGTTTATTCCTTATTTACTTAGTTGTTTTTATGTTACATGCATATAATGTAGATCGTGCATGAGCCCCAAGTTTCTGTGTGCCTTACCGTGATTAGTAGATCAACTCTGACATGGATTTGAGTTTGGGTCGTAGATGTCGTGGACGTGGATGTCGGCTCGGTTTCGTCGGATGGCACGGTCGTATCAGATCGAACCCCGTTTATCTCATTCTTACTGGTTTCTGTTCGACTGAATAAAAGGAAAAGAAAACGGTCGTATCGGATCGAACCACATCAATTGTGTGAGTTACATGTGATTCTTGCAAGAAGTGCCCGGCCGGCGCACCAGTACGAATGATGACGGGATCAGGGAGGGATGCGACCTCACGGGAGGAGGCACAGCGGGGTGTGACTGTCGGTCACGTGACGGCGCGGATCTTACTAGTCTGAGTGGGTCATCGCCGGCACCAGTGCGGAAGAAGTGGCGTCGCCTCCCTGCATGTTGGCAACGCCAGGAAGCGAGGAGCGTGAGGTAAACTTGGGCTTGGCCTGGGGTTGAAAAACCTACGAGATTGGGCTGACCGTTTGGTCTGATTAAGTTGGACTGGGCCAAAGCATGACCGAACCTGGCAACTTTGAGGCCTATTTTCACAGACAGGACACGCCAATATTTTTATCGTGTCTGGCTTTTTTGGCCGGTCCGATCCACGAGTGCCCCATCCACCCTTATTCCCAACCCTTCCTCCTTGGTCAATTTCACCTGCACCGTCATGCCGACTGCCATCCAATACTGCTCTATCCTTCCTGGTGGTTATGTCGCGGTTGAAACCAATAGTGGTTGTCACCCCTGCTTCGTTAAACATGCTGAGGCTTGGCCTCCTCGACTACTCCAATCTCAACTACCACAAGGTCTGTTCTACTCAAATTCCTCTACCTCTCTCTCTCTCTCTCTCTCTCTCTCTCTCTCTCTCTCAAGCTTGGCATGATAATGAACACAAATGCGACATATTAAATACTTATGAATATTTCTGACGTTGTAATTTGATGCAGAGAGAGCATGATCAATTCTATAAAAATGTTCAGTTTGGAATTATAATTTGGTGAACGCCACCTGTTTGTTATTTTTCCTACAAAAAATTAAACTTCCTCATTTCTCGTGGATGACGCCATATTTATTTTAGGTGCATAAGGTTAGGACTCAACTGCATAAGGTCCTCTTGAATAAAGGCCTTCCCTTTTCTTGCATTATATATTTTGCTAATTTTTGATCTCTTATTTAGAAGCTCAAAGGTAAACTCAAACTTACGAAATTGAATGCAACTGCAGTATTTTGTTATTTTCTTTTCAAATTTGTAAAACTTCAGAAACTCGACCATGGTGTCGTTGTTGTCAACCTGGCCATCTGCATTCCCCTCGCCTGGAGGTGCACACTATCAATGTCGACGCACCCGCTCACTCCTTATTGTCGTGCATCCGCGGGATGGAGCTGATGGATCCTTGAATCACATAGTGGTCAATAGAGAGAGGAAAAGGCGGGAGAAGAACTTTGGCGCTTGCCACAAGACACATGGAGGCATTCCACTCACTCTTTTTGCCTATGGCAATGCACGGGTATTATGCTAGTAAATCTTAAGTTTGTTCCCAACTGATCTCCTTTCTGATTAAAAAAAGAGAAAATTGCAGCCCAAAAGAAAAGAGACAGCCAAAAGCCCACCACGGCGGACGTGGACACTCAACGCCAAAATGAGACCGCACGCTAAAACACGAATCTTGAAGCTTTAGATCATATGCGGTTAGGGATTTTTTTAGAAGGGTTAGGAAGTCAGATGTGCTAATATGTAATTCTCAGCTGGATGTATTTTAGCAAAAAATTTACTATCAATTCAATCAATATTTACTGACTTAATAAACAAAATATGATTTTATTTGGTGAGCCAATAAAACGGGGCAGCCGAGCCAAATATTTTTTTTAGAAAAATCAGTGATTTTTTTTTTTGGCAAACCATGAGTAAAGCAAGGATAGAAAGGGACTGAGACATAAATGAACATGTAAGCTCTTGTTTATCGGTTTCTTTGAGCAAAATGAAACCGGGAGCGAGAAGCTCCTTAATTTGGAAAAATGAACATGGAATCTTATGTATTTCTTTAGGACACCGATAAGTCCCGGACGTTCGGGATTTGCCTATGGTGAATTGAACATTTTTTGTGGCAATTTATATACGCGAGGGATGACAAGTTTAGTTGATAAGCATAGCAATACCGCTATCAGTTTATTTTTTGCCAGAAAATTGCCGTGCTTGTCAACTAAATTTGGCATCCCCGCGTCAACTAAAATTGCCATAAAAAAATTCAATTTGTCATGGACAAATCCTGAACGTTTGGGATTTATCATTTCCGTTTCTTTATGTATAGGAGCGATTTTTTTTAAATGATGTATATGAGAGATTAAAGGACGTCGTAAACTACCATATGACAGACGTGCTAAGCAATTCAAGCTATTCCAAAAAAAAGGGCCTTGCAGACTAGTAGATTTAAAATATGTATATTTAGCTAGACCCGCAAAAAATGTATATTTAGGGAGTTTGCCTTTTTTTTTTACACAACTTCAGAGAATCTGCTTTCTAATAAGGTGGGAAATCCTCATTTTTCTCCTGACTTTCTCTTAATAACCCAATTTTCCCCGTTAAATTCCGTGGAAGGAACCGCCGCTCCAGCGCAGCCATGTACCCCGATCCTCGTGCCTTCCGCCTAGCCCTGCGACGTGTCCATTCCTCTGAGATGGCGGTCACCGCGACCGACATGGACCGCATGGTGAACGGCGCCGTCGAGTCCTCCGCCGAGTCTCCGGCCGCGGAGGCGCCTCCGGGGGCCAGGACCAAAGGCCGCGGGCTCCGTCGGTGGCGCCGTATCCAGCGGGAGCACCGCGCGGAAGGCCCCGCTGCCCCCGCCACCGCCGCTGGTGGCAGAGCTGGTGCAGATGACGACGCGGCACAGCTCCACAAGCGCCGGCTGCCTCTCGGCGCCGCCGCGCCCCCCAAGGGGAAGCACGAGGTGACCGTTGAGGAGGTGGAGAGCTCCACCGCTTCCGTCGAGTCCCGATTCGTCCCACTGGAGCCGGCGCCGGCGCCAGCGCCAGCGAAGCTGGACCCGGATCTCGGCATGCTCGTCTCCTCCGTTGGCTTCTCGGTCGGCGCAGGCGGCGCTGACTCTGACAACAGCGAGGACCGGAGCAGCAAGTCCTCCACCGCCGGGAGCGCCCCGCGAGAGCGAGACAGGCTGCGTGCTCACACCGCCGCCGCCATCCACGGGAAGAATCACCGGACCGCGCGCGCGCGA
Source organism: Elymus sibiricus (assembly GCA_039707655.1). Taxonomy (NCBI): domain Eukaryota; kingdom Viridiplantae; phylum Streptophyta; class Magnoliopsida; order Poales; family Poaceae; genus Elymus; species Elymus sibiricus. Next base: position 189,273,443 of record CM077676.1, on the reverse strand, counting down.
GCCGACAGGCCGAGCGCTCACACCGCCTTCTCCCAGGCCGAGAACTCTCGTTCGAGCGTCGAGTCCGACCGCCCCAGCTCTAATGCTGTCCACGGCCGGAAACAGGGTGTCGGCAGCATCGGCAATGGCATCCACAAGGTACTTTCTGATGGTGATGACCACAGCGATGAAGGGCAGCCAAGCGATGAGATGCGATCAACAGCTGGAGGTTACTGCACGCAGAGTGGGAGTAGTGTGGTGGGGAGATTGGGTGGGGGAAATGGTGATTCTGGTGATGCTGATGTTGAGGACACATTTAATGAGGGGGGTGTTGGGAAGGGTGAGATGGGATTAGAGATGACCTCATGTGCTAACCCATTTGCGGAATCTATTTTGTCACTTCAGAGAACGCAGGAAGCTCTTGAGAATGGTATGACTGAATTCTCACCTAACTTATCTTTATTCAGCCTCCAAATGTGGCATGCCAACTATCTGTATGAACCAATGCTTTTGTTGTTGCATTTGTTCTTACTGCATTTTGTGAGAAGTTTAAGATCAAACTGCCATATATTTCCTGATGCTCGAGCAATAGAAGTCATGGTTCCGTTATCTTGATATTGTTATTTGTTTTTTGGGAAGGAATGAACTATAGCTGTAATATGATGATCAATTAGTGATGCTACTTTTGAAATGATTCTGGTTGGGAAGTCCTGTTACTTCTAATTCTACTCAGTATAAGATTATCTATTTGGTCATAAATCTGGTTCATTCAATGATGCAACCTAGGAACATGTATTTTTGTACATCAGAAGTTGAATTAGCTTGAACCCTCATTGATTAAATGGTTAGTGTTTCAATCATATGGATGCAGTAGTTGATTATGTTTGACATGACCAAATCATTGGAATTTTCACCCTGTTGAAACTTGTGATCTAATGTGACATTCAGTTGGCATTATCCGATAAATGATCAGTGAAGATTCCTTGTTGCAAATACAAATTGGTTTTCTGCTAACCATGTTTCGAACAACTGCTCTGAGGCTTGTCTTGAAACGCCGTGTCAATCCATTTCCACTTCCGTGTCATTGCATGGTTTGTACTGACACAATCAGTACGATCATGATATGATTTACTATTTTATGCCTTGGTTTCAAGTAATCATTGCTTCTATGCATATTGCAGAGATACGGAACTTTGTGGTGATCGGGAAAGAATCAACTGATGATCTTGATGCACGTGATGATGAATGGAGCAACTCGCTCCACATTGAGGAATCTGTTGAAGAAGCAAATGAAAAGAGAAAGGATCTCGAGTCAAGGATGGAACAGTCATCAATACTGATCAAGGAGAAGGATTCAAAAATACTTGGAACTAGAAGCTCTCTTCCGGACGAGGGCGTGGAGAAGTGCAATACAGAGTGCCAACAACCTGCTGCTGCAGCCGGATCTTGATCAACTGCTCCAGGAGAAGATGGAAGCGGAGATTCAGTGCATCATCCTGACAAGAGCCTCTCAAACCTGGACACCCGTGGCCGAGGATCGGAAAGCTCTCTATGAGGAACAAAAATGCCTGCTCGGCGACTACAAGCAGCTCGAACTCAAACTGCGTAGTGCCGAGAACCGAGCAGCAATACTAGGAGAGATGGTAGAGAAACTGGAGGCGCAATGCAAAGAGCTCTCTGCAAGTGCAGAAATCTTGCAGCTGCAGTCTAGAACAAGCACCGTGTCGCTGTTATGTTTCATCCAGTTTATACTGCTGCTTATTGCCATAGGCATCTATGTTGTGCGTCTCTCGCCATCCTCGACCGAGTTTGTGCCTACGTGAGCTTAGAAGTACCAGAAGTTGTACCTGGTCACTAGTTAAGCTTAGAAGAATATACCAGACAAGGAATCCTTGTGTAAACTTGCCAGCAGAAGTTTAAAATTTCGTCTGTAACTAAGCTCTTTGCTTTCTGTTCTTGTATCTGATGGTCCAAGATTTTCTGGGTAAGGGGAATACAAGCTGCTATTATCAGCGTCGGGCTGAACGCTGAACACTGAGAACCTTCTACCGGGAAAGATTGCCTTCTATGCCTACTGAGTTTTATTGGAAACTAGCAGTGCGACCCGCGCAAATGCGCGGCTAGATTTATGACGCCCTGCTCAGTGTATTCGTTATATTTCCACTGAAATGTTGCTTGGATATTAGACATGCATTTACTACAAAAAACTATCATACGAAAATACAACATGAGGAACTTATTCTTGATTTATTCTGAGCCAATTATATAGCCCTCTCTTTGAAAATCATGATTTGATTCGTTTCACCGTTCATTAGCATTTATTTACCAACTAAATAGTCACAAAGTGTTGTTGTTGATATGTAAATCTCAAGAAATAGTATTGCATGTACGTGGGAATCTATATAATAAGCGTGTGACAGTAGAAAAGTGAAGGCATTGTGTTCAATGGACCGTCGTCCAAAACTGTAGTATCATACTAATTTCTTATCTTCTCTCTTCTGCTTCTCTTCCAGCAATGATGTTTTGTAATATTTTCACTAAGAAATAAATATAATAGCTCTGTACTTAAACCTCCTGTTGATTGTATTATCTCTATGGTATTAGTTATAGCTTGTCCGACTTACATTAAATATGTCCATTATGAAATTTATTTTTCATCCACTCTTGAAACACTCTTTTTTTTTTCTTTTTTTTGCGGGAATCACTCTTGAAACACTCAAAGTCAGTCCCAACTGCCAATATCGTGCAAACGTTATCCTTCAGAGTAGTTTTGCCTATTAGGTTTTAAAATACAGCACCTAGGTGTAGACCAAATCATGTTTGTTGATCATGTCACAAATCGCTGTGGTGATGTTGCAAAAAATATATACTTGTTGTACTTCTATGTTCCCTATTATTTTGAATTACTAATGGTTTTTTTTTCATTCCCAGTATTCATTTTTACAAAATAATGGTGGTTCGAGCCACATCTCCAAGTAGTCTATCTAAGATTTTTTTTTTAAAGCTTACATATCATATAGAACTACAAAAAGGTGTGCATTTGTCCTTTGTGCAGCAAGTCCGTCTTTTGATCAAGAAATATTAAACCCATTTTTATTTTATTCCAAATCATTCTACCGTGGTTTGATGAACTACACCATTGACAAACAACTTTTTTAGTACTCTCGTGTTAGTTTCAAATGGTATTTGCGACCCTGACTCACCCATATATATTCGGATTTTTCAACTTTTGCGTCAAAACCTTAACCCACCAAAGAGTTCTTAGTCCCGCCCCCCTATGTTTGGCGTGTTATGTTCTTTCTGTTGGAAAATTTGGAAAAATGAAGTAGCAAAAACCCTCAATTTGATTATGAAGGTAATTTTTATGTGGGTGAATTTATTAATGCCACATTGAAAATTACAATCACATCTGGAACAGCATGATGGTGGTAATGGATATAGGGGCCACCTAATTCGTGGTCCAAATTTAAATGATATAGAATATGAAAACAACCAATAAATAATTAACTTGCTGGTGTCGATGATGACATCATCGCAAACGATCTTGATATATATTTTACATATGAAGTTCGTATGAAAACCAAAGTATTGATTTCCATTATATTTTTTCACTTCTCCATATTTAAAATATATAACTTATTATTTATCCACGTGATTTGTACTGTAGACTTTACTTTATATCATACTCCCTCCGTTTCATAATGTAGTGCGTATAGATTTTTTAAGAAGTCAAACTTTGTAAACTTTGACCAAGTTTATAGAGAAAACTATTTATATCTATGATACCAAAAATATAAAATATTAAACTACATCTTATGGTGAATCTAATAATATATGTTTGACATTCTAGATATAAATGTTTTTCTCCATAAACTTGGTCAAAGTTTGTGAGGTTTGACTTTTAAAAAAATCTATATGCACTATATTATGGAACGGAGGGAGTATGAGAAAAACTGTATACATGATCCTAATCCTAGAAAAAAAAGCTGCAGTTCAGCTGTGAAGTATTGATTTATTTTTTAATCCAACTAATACCACAATCGCACATGCAGTATATCTTTTGATGCATACGTATGTGCCCTTTTGTTTTGCTGAAGATGCATATACATGCAAACATGTGTACTGGGGGTGGAACCACTCATTTGGCGTTAGCAAGCATTATTACTCGTGCGATCTAATAAAGAAAAAAGTAAGAGCAATATACTTTAGAGATGTGTTACTTGTGGTACGTAGAAGCAAATGAGACAGGAGACAGCAATCGACAGCATGCCATACTGATGTCGTGTGATTTTTTGCAGCTTGCCGAGGAAGAAATACGCTGTGCTGTTAGCCCATTGACACTGAACCAAAGCGATTAATTATACAACTCGTTTAGTATTTATACATGAGCTGATTTGTGTAATGTTTGTGAATATATATCTAAAAATTCTTGTTTCCTCTCACTACAACAAAGTCATTCTTCTACTATCATACAGTGGACTATGTATACGTGCGATTGCCACACAAAAGAAGAGTATGTCACTTAAACTGATTTGCAAGGATATTTCCTAGACCATGCTCTGTATATTTGATGTAGGAAGAATTGAACAAGTAACTCCTATATATGGTCTGAGCTGGAGGCTACTAGCTAGACCTAATGTCAAGAAGGAAAGAATAAGCCCCAACTTGAGCTTGTAGGCACGATTTCCAATACTGGTTCAAATTTAGTAAGTGACTAAATTAATTTCACTTGAAAGCATGATAAGTTGCTACATGCACAACTAATTTTACTATGACTAATTACTCTGTTGACTGAAAACAGGGAGGGTAAACATATGTTATTGTCTAGTAGCTACTCCCTCCGTCCCATAATATAAGACGTTTTTGCAAGCTATATTAGCTTGCAAAAATGTTTTATATTATGGGACGGAGTGAGTAGTATTTATGGAGATTGAAGCTTATAAGTTTTGGAAACAAAGGCGCAGCAGCGTAATTGACCTTGTATGGAACAGAAATCTCATCACGCAAGACTGGATATATATGACCCCTATCTGGTTAATATTTTATCGATTTTGCCGCTGCTCCCAACCTCAAGGCGATGCCGATGGCCTTTTTCCTTGGTTCTTCATAAAATCGACTAGCGCGTAAAAGTAGTTGAACACTTCTTATACGATTATGTACATATCATATAAACCTTCAGCTGCAAAATAATGAACCTTGATTTAAAAGCAAATATGTTAGTCATGCTTCCGGAATCCAGATTATACATATGAAAGAACAGACAGCCAAGGGATGGGTGGTGTTTGAGCAAAAAAAAGACAAAAAAAAACTGAATTGATTTTGACAGTGCATCAACATGAAGGTAGATTGAGATGTAATCCCATGGAAACCTATAGTCAAATAGTTTATGAACAGTCCAACAGTACATATGCTTCTGAAACCCAGAAAGAGAAACAATCAGCACGACAACAATTAAGCACTAAGTTAATGCCGAACCCGATGTAAATTCTCATTGGTAGCAGAAACCTGAATATCTTGCATCACTTTATTTGGTGCAATGTAGACAGTTGGTGCATTTAAACACTTCCAACTCATTTGACAAAATTTCTATTTCTCCAGTAGCAGTCCACTTTTTCCACCATGAAAACACTATTTCGGAGCAGCAATAATACTGAACTTTGATACCCAAACAACAAAGATATCTGAAGGTTTTTCAAAAAAAGATCTAATGCTTTCCCAACTCTTAACTACATTTACACATTTTGCAGAAAAAGGAGGGAGAAAAATTGAAGTTACTACACGGCAATAATCTTAGCAGTGGCATGGTGCCTAAACAACAATATTTTTTTCACAAGAAACTCTTGTCAATTTTGCAATCATCTAACATAACACAATAAAAGAATCAGGAGGAGGGGAGCCTATGAGATATAGAAACCTCAGAAACCTAGATTGTTCGGGTGAAGAAGAGAAGAGAAACAAGAGGATGATGGAGGAATACTTACAGGAGAGAACCAAGCAGTCTGTCGTCATTCATGCAGGTGTCACTGGCGATCGTATATGGAGAGGGAAGATGGCGACACCATCATCTCGGCTCGAAATGAGTATTTAGCTTGGAGGATAGCAATGCCCTAAACAAATAAATATGGGGTTGGGATCAAAATCAAAAATACAATGCTTCACCTTTGCATATGGGCAATCTATCTAAATTCAGATAACTGAATTTCTTACTAAATGTGACTAAACTGGAGCATGGAGCAGATAGTTCCCATGTGAGAAATCATTACATGCTCATGGCATGGAAATCAGATCAGTCCACAATTAAATTCAACTAACAACAGTATGCCTGTAACATTTTTTAAATCACAACATACAGAAGAGAAGGTTGGTCTTTTTGCATCACATGGAAAGAAAAGAAGATCATTCTACTATTAAATTGAGCTAACGACAGTATTCCCAAGCTATGAGAGAAATGCATAATCAAACCAACAAAAAAAGGAAAAAACTGAATTTACATAGACAGCCAAGCACAAATGCAAATTCAGGCCAACATTTATATGTCGAGCCTATGAGAAACATTACATGGCATTTGAAAAATGGAAACATCTAGGTTTGCAACCATGACATCAACAATTTTTTGTTTGATGATTCTCCAATTATGTCATAAATTAAATGATTAATATGGGATTTCTGAAATACGTTTGAGATTCAGAATGAGAGAAGCGCTACTGTGGTACAGTAGCTGATTCCTAATTGGGAATAAACTTATACACAGGCCAAAGCCAAATCATAAACCTAACTAATAAGAAATATCTAAGATGGTTAGATAAGATGTAAACTGACTCCTGGTCTTTATACTTTACTAATGGGGCTTCCTGCACAATACTCGTCCTGCATAACATTGTCAATTAATCTAAACATCAGTAATGACTAAGAAGAACACCCACATACAGAGGGAGAGAAGGAAAGAGGAAAAGAGAGAAACATGTCCACAGGGTAGCAGCTAGGACACAAAGGTCATGGAACCTCGTCCAGCTGGTTGAAGAAGTAGGGGCGTGGAACAGATGTTGTTGCTGCAACCACGCATCTTACGCGGGGTCTGCTTTCCCTGGTCGTAGGAAGGGGGCCGCGACCCTCACTCCAAACGGAGACCTCCTGCTGCTATGCGCAACAAAAAAGGAAGTGGGATGGATTCCGGCGCCTGTGCGACGACGACAGGATATGGCAGGAGCTCGGGGGCGGGGAATGGCAAGGCAGGGTGGGCCAAAGCCAGCGCGACGAAGGGAGCGGAGGGCGGAGGCGGGTCGTGGCACGACCGCCGGCCGGCGAGGCTGCCACCCGCCGGGAAGCCTCTCGAAACGCTGCTCGCCTCGACGCTGCAGCCAGCCAACGGGGCCACCCCCAGCGTCCCACACCCGAATCCACCCGCATCTGCCGTCGGCTCGCCGCTAAAACCTACCGCCGCTCACCTCCGAACCCCTCGCCGCTTCCGCTCCCAATAGTTTCAGAAATTACGCTCAAAAAAAAATAGTTTCAGAAATTGCGGGGAGTGGGGTCAACTCCTAAACGGCTCAACCCCACCGTAAAAAAACTGTTGGTAGGGAATAAATTACCTTGGCTGTGGAGAGCGGTGCGGGCGGGTGCGATGGAATCAATTTGTCTGCCGGCTGGCTGGGTCGTTCGACCGGGATGAGGAATTATTTATTCTTCACCCAGGGTTTTGAATAGAGTAGAAAGTCTATTCATCACCCAGGGTGCAGAATAAGTTATTCTTCACCCGAGGTAATTTTACGATCATTTCATAAATAAATTACATTTGAAATACAACTAGTTACATTCATATTGATTCATTGCGTATAATTTGGCATAAGGAAAAAAAAATATAGGTCATAAGACCAGAAAAATTACATTTTATGTATATTTTACACTATGTTTTTACATTTGTAATTTTACGTAATATAAAATATTTTTTACGGCGATAATATATTTTCTTACGTTCTCTTTTTACGTCTGAAATAAGACAAAATTTAGGAAACGTAAAATTACGGTGCATTCATGTTAAAATAGAGGGGGGTGAAGAATAATTACTCCTCACCCAGGGTGACAAATAGTCAATCCCTATATATATATATATATATATATATATATATATATATATATATATATATATATATATATATATATATTCATCAAAAGGTTTGTGAATATCACAGAAGACAAACATGGGTTGGAATTGATTCTCAAAAAGAAAAAGAAAAATGGGTTGGAGTTATTTGTCTCCGTACATGATACATACACTTGCCTTGTTTTTTTTTTTTTTTTGTGAAGCCTTAATCTCTAAATCATAGGCGTACGTGGTCCGGACAGTTTATTTTTTACGTGTGGTCCTGGCTATTCTTCCTTTTTCTTTCAAAGCTGGCTATTCTTTCCTAAACTCCTTAGTTACATCTAGATGATTACGTTTCCTAGATGTTGCATAGATTCCACTCAAAAAAAAAAAGATGTTGCGTAGACGTGACAACATGGTCCAATAAGCTGATAAATATATGTTAGCATGTTATACGTAAAAACTTTTAATCTCGGCCATTATTTTCAAATCAAACGGTGCAAATAATATTAACATATGTGGATAAATGGGATAGCTTGTTTGCCTCTTGTCTTATCTCTACTTCTCTACTAATATAATAATATAATAATTTTTTAATAATAATAATAATAATAATAATAATAATAATATACTTTGAGGGGTTGTAATGGTAATTCAGGAATGTTGCATTGTTCTTGTTCCTATCTACCATCGACCATCATTACTTACTTTTTTTGTTCTTGTTGTTGGCCGGTAGCTTTTTGTAGCAATTTGGATAATTCTGTGCATAATATTCTGTCCGATTTTGGGGCCAGAAAGGTCGGGGATTCTTCTGTGGGTGAATCATGGCCTCCAGAACAATGCACACTATACAGTAGCTTGAGCAAGTTGTGGGCGGTGCCTTCATATGGTTGTTAAATTGCTGCTCTTTTTCTTTATGGATTAATGCGAAGCACCTCAAATTTCTGTTTGAAGAATATATGTCTCTTTTTGTTCGATCTGAGTTCTTGCTTTCCCAGTTCAGAACATTTAGGACGCGGAGAAACTTCGAGAGTAGGAATAAGTTGTTGTCGTATAAAACTCTGTAATTAAAATGGTTTAGAGTAGGAACCAGAGCTGAGATTGTTACTTTTTATATAATAAAATGGGTGCTATATCAAATGATTTTTTTCACAAAGGTGGGGATTCAACCTCTGTAGCTAAAAAGTGGCTAGAGCGTACTTGAATTGTTCTCGGTGGTGATTTGCTTGTGACCAGTTACTAGGTTGTTGTATGTTACTTCATGATGCAGATGTGGGTTAAACATTGCCACTGACACATACTATTTACACCTGAATTCACCCACCTGATAAGAGGATTGAATGTTTGCACCGTGTTTTTGCATATGTTATAGAAAGCCTGATCCATAGCATATGTTATTTTGTAAGCATTCTGCATGATGATCAAAGCTATTTTTCTCTCCGTTGCAACGCACGGGCATTTGTGCTAGTAAAAATAAAGCGTCGAGAACTTCTGGTCGTACGTCGTCAGCGATTTTGCAAAAAAGCCCCTGTGTTGTTTCGAATTTAACCCGCAGTCCTATAGTAAGTGGAAAAACGTTTCGGTTTTTTAAAAAGGCCGCTGGGAAGCGTCACTCCGGCCCTGCCACTCCGGCGCATCTCGCCTGCGGCAGCATCCGCCCCTCCCCCCTTCTCCTCCTCCCCTCGTCGCCGACCGTTTGCGTCCTCCGGGCAAAGCCCCCGCGCCTGTGCTGCTCCTCGTACGCGGCGGTCCGGTGGCTGCGCTCCGCGAAGCGGAAGCGGATGCTGGGCGTGGAGAAGAGGGGTGGGGGCAGGGACGGGGAGGGAGAGGGCGGGAGCGGTGATGGGGAGGGACAGGGGCGACGAGGGTGGAGGCTGAGGAGGAGTCGGCGGGGAGGGAGAGGGGCGGCGACGGGTGCGGCGTCTTGCTCCGGTGACGACGATGTCCTGCTAATCCAGAGAAAGAGAGAGAGACAGTGCGTGAGGGAGAGAGGAAGAAAAGAGGAGAAGGGGCACAAGGTGAGGGCGGCAGTCGCCGGCGGTGGCGACCCCGGTACCCGTCCGACGGGCAGGGAGACGAGCTCCTGTTGAGGCGGCGAGGATCAGTGCGGGCTGGTTCCTCCGGATCGAGCTCTCCCAAGGCGTGCGGTTGTGGGCGTCTGATGAGTTGGTTTGGCGCCCCCTACTCAGATCTGCACGTCCCTGATGATTGGAGGTAGGCTAATCACTCTCCTCATTAAAACTAGATGGTTTGCTTCTTTGATCTGGAAAACATAAAGCCCCAGCGATATGTTTCAACACGTTTCTAGGCCTTGATTTGATGTAAAAAGGATCTGATTTTCTTCCCGCTTATGTTCTGGATTTCATCTTTTCTCCATTCACTGATTTACTCATACACGACTCCTGACTTGCTGCATGTGGCTGCTAATCTTCCTACTGCAGGTTCGTTGGGTTGCTTGCTGACATAAAAGAATTGAAATGTGGAGTTGTGCAATTACAGCAACAAGGACGAATGACCAGCTTCACAGGTTAAGCCTCGTACTGTAATTTGCATTCAGATATGTGCAGTAATAGTGCCATATTTGTCAGTAGCCTGCTAGCTGTTTCCAGATTTTTTAGACATGATTGACTGCTTCTACATAAAAGGAGTTTGTTCTAATTTGCAGCAAGTCCTTCCACAGTCATGTTTCGTGACAACTGATGCAAGTGGTAATTGAATTGAGCTAAAAAAAGGGCAGCTTAGTGATTGCTACTACAGGACATGTAGGTTTCGTGAGATGCCACGTCCTACTTAGTTAAGTGTGTGCATAGTATTCAAGCTTACATAAACTAAGATGACTCTGCTATTTTTGGTATGCGTGAAGTAATTCAAGCTTTCCCAAACTAAGATCACAAGAAAAATATACATGCTTCTGAAAATTGGCCCGGTGAGTTCTAAAAGTGTGCTGCACAATGCTATTTTGTTAATTGCGCCCTATCGAATCAAAACCTGGATATTCCTATTTATTGTAAATAAATCCTGTTGTTGCTACTTTGTTCAAAAATCATGCGCTTCTTAATTTTGTGTGTGCTGCTTGCTGTCAAAACATTAAACTTAACATGTGCTTGATTATATGATTATTCTTTTATCTGGTTGATGATCTTAGCTCCAAGTCGCTGTCAACTGGAGCTCCATCTGGATTCGGGATTCATTTTCATATGGGATGATTTTGTGCTTATTATGATTATTCCTTTATCTGGTCCTACGTAGCTACTGCGGTTCAGCAGCTTTATTTCACAAGTTCGCAACACGATATTCAGGTAGTTAAGCTGCTGGTATTATAGTTCTAATTTACTTTCGTCTCATAACACTTGGTCTCGTAAACAGTTTACGTTATTCTCCATAAAGCTTGTTTTAGCAGAACAATCCGAAGGTTACAAAGGCATCATCTTCCTTGTACGGGCTGCTGGTAACCAGTGCCAGTTGGCAACAAGCAACAGTACGTATGTCCTTGATAAAGTAAATTTCCAAGCTTCAAATTTATGTGAAAGAGAACAGTGAACCCAATTCTAATGTTATTACTTGAATCCTTTACCAGGAAGGAAGTTCCTTGTAAGTAACACACCTCTCAAGGCCTTGGTTTATGCAGAGAAACTATCTTAGCTGACGGTGAAGTTCTTTTACACACCAATGTAAATGTGAAGGTACTATGTTAGCTGAAGCTGAAGGTACTATGTTAGCTGAAGTGGTTGCTAAGTTTGTTTCAACCAATGAAGATGAGATTTGATGCTGAGTTGTTCTTGCAAGACTGAAGGGCATGTTTTCTGAACATATACTAAAACAAATACAAGTCAGTTTGTTTTAGTGTGATTCTTCCCAGCAAGAAGCACTACAACTGGAGGTAGAGGCTAGAACTTTTATATCATGTACGCCAAGAAACCATAAGTTGATGCAAATTTTGACATCAATGCGTGTTCAATGGTGATCACCTTCATTGTCAGTCTTGCTGGTCATGGACTAAAAATAATCATGTCATGTTATGTGTAAACTTGATATGTATGTATATCTATGTTGTGCCTGAGATGCTCCAGTTTGGCATGCACCAAAATTTTTGTGCCTAGGATGGTCGAGTAACTCAAATATATGTGCTTGTAATCCCACGCACAAGTCTTTTCATGTATTATGATTTGAATGATATGATCATAACTGAGCTATGAAAATCGTACAAGAAGGGTATCGTGTGTGCAGCATGGTTCTTCATGTATGACTGATATGCATTTGTGCTAGACCTTGGTGTGTGCCTCCATGCTACCATCGAGTTGACCGTTTTTATGCTGGTGTGCCACACTGGTAGATATTTTGATGAACACATTAATTTTCTCTCCGGTTGCAACGCACGGGCATTTGTAATACTCTTATTGTGATACTGCTTTTACTTAGTAATTTTAAGATCAATTCTTTCGATTTATAACTATATGTAGAGTAGAGGACCCGACCTTGCATGTGACCGGTTTAATTTGTTTACTGAAGAAATTAGTTTAAAAAAATTCACAGTTTTACACATGTTCACACTATTTTTGTTTCAAATAAATATGTTTACACTTTTTTTAAAAATCCAAAAAATCCAAAAAAATCATTTTTACTAAAAAAAAGTCATTTAGAAATGTACAACAAAACCAAAACATTCTTTAAAGAAAAAATATTTGTTAATTTTTTTGTTTTTCTAGAGAAATATTCTAATTTTCATAAACGTTTGAGATTCTTAAAGAAGTGTTCCATTTTTATGTAAACCTTAACTTCGATTAAAAATAAGGAAATTCTCGTGTTTTCCAGAAAAGCCAAAAAAAGGATTTTTTTTGCGAAGTAAAAAAAAAGGATTGACAAAATATTCCATGCAAAACTGCTCTTGCATGTGATGAAGAACGCTAAGTTGGCTTCTTCATGTCCTAACTTGATTCTACAAAAAGCAATAATCGGTTTTATCTTATTATCGATGTTAATTAAAATTGGATATATAAAATAGTGCACAATGGAGTATAAAGCTGATTGTGCCTCTTTTTTCGCCCGGTGCAACGCACGGGCATTTGTACTAGTAAGTATATAATAGATAGATGGGAAATGTTTGCCAGAGAGAGAGAGAGATGTTATATACAATGATCGGGTTGCCTTTGGTATGATCAGGGTGCTTTGTTTTTTTATTTTTTTTAAAACAAGGCAAAAGATTTATCATTTCATTAACTAAGGAAGAAGTTTAGGACAAAGCCGCTCCTTTTTTATTTATTTTGAAACAAGGCAAAAGATTTATCATTTCATTGATTAAGGAAGAAGTTCAGGACAAAGCCACGGAGCGGCGAGAAAAGAAAAGGAATTACAGTACCCAAATGATTGGCCCCTATCACAGCCCAAAAGAGACACTTTTTTAATCTTGGTAATAAGAACCATCGAATGGACGGACGAGAAAAGAAAAGGACTAGTCTCGCGGCATTACAGTACCCAAATGATTGGCCCCTGTCACGGCCCAAAGCGACACTTTTTTAATCTTGGTAATAAGAACCATCGAATGGATGGGCGAGAAAAGAAAAGGACTAGTCTCGCGGCATTACAGTACCCAAATGATTGGCCCCTGTCACAGCCCAAGGAGACACTTCTTTAAAATAAGAACCATCGAATGGACGGCCATGTTACGGAAGACTCTAGCATTGTGTTCCGACCAAATCTCCCATGAGATGAGCGTCATCAATGTGGCCAGCGCCTTGGGAGATCGGAGATCCATACCGAATGTGGATGTTACCGGTCCAACAATCCCTCACCGAGACCCTCGTCGTCCAAGTAGCCGTGTTGATATGTTGCATGCCAAGCCACGGAAGAATATCGTTCCAAACACGAAGAGTGAAGCGACATTGGAAAAGGAAATGGGCAGCCGATTCTTGACTTTGCTTGATAGACAACGGCTATTTTTTCACTCTAATAGCATCTCCGAGCATGAGTTGTAGAGATGAGAATCATGAAAAGCAAGATCCCAAATAAGAAAACAGAAACCAAGGAAGGGTTGCATCTGTAATGCGAGGGTCATCGGTTCAAATCCGATAGTCGGCTTTTCTCTCTCTGTTGATGTTCTACGAACAAGAATCACTTTTTTCAAATTAAATGGAGAATCCAGGATCTTTTACAGTTTCTACCTTACAATTTTGCTAGATACAAAATGGCTAACGAAACATTTTCTCTTCCACTGAGAGCAGAGCAGCAACTTGGACCATACGGCGACATGCACCTGAGTTTCAATCACAAGTCGCTTGTCGATCCTTGCCGTTGTTGGCTTTATTAATTCAAAGTCGGGCACTGCTTGTGCCTATTTCTAAAGAAAGAAAGTCACTTGTCGATGACAACCTCACTTAGTGACATGTGCTTCGCTTCACTGGCAGTATCCTTCACTCATTTTCTTGGTTCATATTCGGCATGACACATGAGAGGCTAAATTTTGTGTTTTGACCCTTTTGGTGTAGTTTAGCCGGATCTGACCCAGGTCTCAAAAAAAATTGGGATCTGACCCTTTTGCTACCGCCACCCGGTCCGGCGGTAGCCGACCACACCCTACCGCCAGGGGGTCTGGCGGTAGGCCTGTGACGGCCGTTAATGGCAGCCTACGTGGCAAAGAGACCTACCGCCAATGACCTTGACGGTAGGGTGCTCTAGCCTACCGCCAAGGACCTCGGTGGTAGGCCCCTGTATAGAGGATAAGGTGGTGGGGGTGGGGGCTGTGCTTCCCCACCCACCCATTCACCCCCAATCTCCTTCACTCCCTCGAGCTCAAGGCCTCTTCTCACCTCTTCTCCTCACACAAGGCCCTCTCAAATCTCTCTCATTTGCTTGAGATTTGTCCGGTGGATCCGGAGCACTTTCATCACCCAAGGTATATCTCTCACCCCCCCCCCCCCATTTTGGTTGGTTGGAATCATGTATTTTGGTTGCATTGCTCACTTTGTTGCAAACCCTAGTTCATGATTTTGTTGTGGTGAAATCAATGTATATGATGCATTTAGGGTAATGTTTGTGCTTTGACTATGTATTGTGTGACTAGCATTGTTGGGGCTAGCAAGATCTAGTGCTAGGGTTAGTGGTTTTGTTAGGGGTTAGGGTTAAGGTTATGGTTAGGGTTAGGGTAAGGTTATGCCTACGATGACCGTTATAGTTACCCCTCGAATTGTAGGATGGGACCGATCGTCTTCTTTGAGACTTCTGCTGAGGCGGCGGCGAGGCGTGAACGCGAACTCGTTGAGGAAAAGATGAAGCCGTGGGTCGAGTCCGTCGATGCGTTGAATGCGGCTTCAAGGGACTTTTCAAAGTACTATGTATGCAAGTGCGACGATAACGAGAAGGTGATCGAAGATAAAGAGAAAAAGATAAACAAGCTCAAGAGAAACGAGAAATGTCATAGACGTGATCTTTCGAGGCAAATTGCATTGTGCGCAACAAGGGATGAATTGTGTCAGCTGGACTTGAAAAATCCTGGCCAGATCATTGACTGGCTAGTTAGGCAACCATCATCGCCGATACCGAGGCAAGCTTCTCGTTGGGCTTGGGTCCTTGAAAGAAGGGATGACATTTTTTGCAACCCGGGACCGTACGACAAAGTTATTGTGTTGATGGCCGAATAAAAGGGGTTGAACTACATGATGTTGTAGAGTCATTTGAACTATAATGGCATGTACCCTTTATCATTTGCTTTGTACTATAGTTGAACTCCTCCTTATGTTTTATGTAACCTTTGTCATTTGAACTCCTTGAGAACTTCGTGTCGTATGTCATTTTAAGTAAGCTATGTTGTGTGTTTGTTGTATTTCATTTGATTTAAGTTATGTTTTTGTGTATGTCATTTGAAGTTACCTAACCTAACATTCATGTAGGATGGAAAACAAGTCGAGTGTGCAGATAGCATATGAGAAGTGTGAAGGAGATCGACGTCATAGTATGATGAGGGAGCTTCAACAATGGATTAAGAGTTGTGAAGAGGCAAACGCAGTTAGGAGGGATTTCAACAAGTATCAGTTTTGTGACTTCCCTAAAAAGCTTGTGAAAGAAAAAGAGAAGATACTTCATGAGGTGTAGGAGAAGGAAGATGATTGTAAACACTCTTTGGCAATGGAGATAGGTTTCTCCGCAAGCATTGATGAATTCCATGAGCTGGACTTGTCAAGGCCCAGCCAGGTTATTGGATGGGCAATCGAACAAGGAGTGTCCGAGAATCCTAACCGACATGCTCGATGGGCGTGGTTCCGCGACGTAAAGGGTGCGATGATCCATTGGGCTGGACCAAATGATATTCGACTGAGGTCTAATCCAAAGCGTGGTGCACAAGTTGAGCGTATTACACTTTTTAGGGGTTATTTCTCGAGGTAAAACATTTATGCTTAAGATTCTACTTCGAATACTTGTCATTTGGACCAATGCTCTAAGTCATTCGGTTTATGCTTACGATTCTACTTTCAATACTTGTCATTTGTTGATGTAGTGAATTGATGTGATGTCATTTATGCATGTTCTTCGTATTTTAACATGTATCATTTGTTGATGTAATCATTTAAAGAACATGTATGCTTAAGATTGGCATATGAGGTCTCCAGTTTAAATACAAGCAGAAGTGGTACCTACCGCCAGGAACCTTGGCGGTAGGGTAGCTAACCCTACCGGAAAAAACTGGTTTTTGCCGCTTCAGAACCGTAGCTACCCTACCACTAGGGACCTCGGCGGTAGGGTAGCTAACCCTACCGAAAAAAACTGGTTTTTGCCGCTTCAGAACCGTAGCTACCCTACCGCCAGGGACCTCGGCGGTAGGGTAGCTAACCCTACCGGAAAAAACTGGTTTTTTCCGGTTCAGAATGTTTTAACTGGAACGCCCCTACCCTACCGCCAGGGACCTCGGCGGTAGGGTTGCTTAACCTACCGCCAGAGTCCTTGGCGGTAGGCATAAAAACAGAGGAATACTCCATTTCTTTGGCAGTGAACGTCATGCACAACAATTTGGACAAATAACTCAGAAATTTGAAAACATAGTTCATGATAAACAAGGGTCTACGACATAGTTCATGATATAGTTCGCTAACGAAACACATAGTTCAGGACAAAGTTTCACAAATTAAACACATAGTTCATGACATAGTTCGCTAATGCAAGACATACTTCTCAAATCAAGGCGAAAGTGAAGTCCCTATTGGGTCGTACGAGGCCATTTCCCTTTCTTGTCATGTGCCTCATCTTCCTCTTGCGCATCGTGAGCCCTTGCAAGCTTTCTTGCCCTCTCCTCTCCACGAGCAACGTTCCCTTTGCGTGCCCTCTCCTCCTCGCGCTTCTTCCGCTCCATCTTCTCCTTCTGACGACGCTCTTCATCCTCGGCTCTTTGCAATGCTTCTTCGAACAGCCGTTGCCTCCTAAGACAATCTCGATATTGGTCCTTTTGAACATCTTCGGGCACATCTTGATCTATCCATGTGAAGTACTTGCAAAGAGGAGGCGGTGACTACATAAGAAAAAAAAGTTTGTTGTTAGTAAAATATAAGTTGGAGTTCAAACAAATATGAGTATATGAAAGCATAGAAGACAAACTTGGCTCACATACCAGTGGTAAGTCGTAGGCGTTAGTTGGAAGCGCACGATCGTGTGCATAATTTGGACACACAAAGAATCTTCTCCCTTCCGTCCATGACTTCTTCCGGTCCGTGGACACCTTCACCTTGCAAACATCTTCGCACCAACATGATGGGGTTTTCACATTTTTCTCCTTCACCTTGTCCAAGGTTGCGTTCCCCCACTTGGTAGGCATGTCCTCTCGGTCAGCACACGGCGGCCTCGTCATGGAACCGGATGAAGCCATGCCTACAAAAATAAGATTTAGTTGCTAGTAAAACATATCAACAGATCAAAATGTATGGAGGCAATAAGCATTATACCATTCAACCATCCGGATTTAGCAAAATGTCAATAGGCCTTCCTCTATCAATTCTTCGCATCCTATTACCACCGGAACCATGTCACCTCCGCGGCCGGCTCCTCTAAGACTCGTCCGTCTTCCACACCCACCACTAGTGCCACCTCTAAGACTCATCCGTCCTCCACGCCCACCACTACTGCCACCTCTAAGACTCGTCCGTTGCTACTTGTGAGCTGTGTTGGTAATTCCCTGAAGAGGAAGGGAGATGCAGTACAGTAGAGATAAGTATTTCCCTCAGTTAAGAACCAAGGTTATCAATCCAGTAGGAGAACCAAGCAAAATTCCGTTAAGCGCACCTGCACACACAAGAGCAAACACTTGCACCCAACGCAAATAAGAGGGTTGTCAATCTTCTTAGCGGTTATTTGCAAGGATTAAATCTTATCGAGGTAAATAGATAAACTAAATTACTAATTAAAATAAAAGTAAATAAATTACAGCAAGGTATTTTTAGGATTTTTATATGATAAAGATAGACCCGGGGACCATAGTTTTCACTAGAGGCTTCTCTCTTGAGCACATAAACATACGGTGGGTAAACAAATTACTGTTGGGCAATTGATAAAAAAGCAAATAATTATGAAGGATTCATGGCAATGATCATGTATATAGGCATCACGTCCGAGACAAGTAGACCAACTCCTGCCTGCATCTACTACTATTACTCCACCCATCGACCGCTATCCAGCACGCATCTAGGGTATTAAGTATGAAACAGAGTAACGCCTTAAGCAAGATGACATGATGTAGAGAAGCAAATTCAAGCAATATGAATAAACCCCATTTTTTAACCTTAATGGCAACAATACAAATACATGTCATGTCCCTTTCTGTCACTGGGATTGAGCACCGCAAGATTGAAACCATCACAAAGCACCTCTCCCATTGCAAGATAAATCAATCTAGTAGGCCAAACTAAACCGATAGATCGGAGAGAAATACAAAGCTATAACAATCATGCATAAAAGAGTTCAGAGAAGACTCAAATATTTCTCATGAATAATCTGATCATAAACTCACAATTCATCGGATCCCAACAAACACACCGCAAAAGAAGATTACATCGGATAGAACTCCAAGAACATCGAGGAGAACATTGTATTGAAGATCAAAGAGAGAGAAGAAGCCATCTAGCTACTAGCTATGGACCCGTAGGCTGTGGTAAACTACTCACACATCATCGGAAGGACAGCAAGGTTGATGTAGAAGCCCTCCGTGATCGATTCCCCCTCCGGCAGAGTACCGGAAAAGGCCTCCAGATGGGATCGTGGAAGAACAGAGGCTTGCGGCGGCGGAAAGGTTTTCTCTTCTGGCTTTCTGGGGGTTTCCCAATATTTGTGAATTTATAGAAGTGGAATTATGTCAAAAGGAGTCACGTAGGCCCCACAAGGTACTACGGTGCCCCCCCTGGGGCGCGCCCTAGTGCCTTGTGAAGCCCCTGCGGGGCTTCTGGCCTCCTCCCGAAGCTTCCCAGGTTTCTTTTGTCCAAGAAAAAAATCTCCAACAAGTTTCGTGGCATTTGGACTTCATTTGGTATTGTTTCTCTGAAAAGCCAAAAACAAGCAGAAAACAGCAACTGGCACTAGGCACTGGGTTAATAGGTTAGTCCCAAAAAATGATATATAATTGCATACAATTGCATATAAAAACATCCAAGATTGATACTATAATAGCATGGAACAATCAAAAATTATAGATACGTTGGAGACGTATCAAGCATCCCCAAGCTTAATTCCTGCTCGTCCTCGAGTAGGTAAATGATAAAAACAGAATTTTTGATGTAGAATGCTACCTATCATGTTTCATCATGTAATCTCTCTCTTACGTTATGAATAATAAGATCCAAATGATTCGAAGCAATAGTCTATAATTTGATATAAAGACATCAATACTCAGGCATACTAGCAAACAATCATGTCTTTCAAAATAAAAATGCTAAAGAACGTTATCCCTACAAAATCATATAATCCTGTCATGCTCCATCTTCTTCACACAAAGTATTTATCATGAACAACCCCAGTTTTAGCCAAGCAATTGGTTCATACTTTTTAACGCGCTTCAGCTTTTTCAACTCACACGCAATACATGAGCGCAAGCCATGGATATAGCACTATGGGTGGAATAGAGTATGGTGATAGAGATAAATAGGAGAAGTCAAAAATGGGGAAAGTCTCACATCAACGAGGCTAATCAACGGGCTATGGAGATACCCATCAATTGATGTCAATGCGAGGAGTAGGGATTTCCATGCAACGGATGCACTAAGAGCTATAAGTGTATGAAAGCTCAACATGAAAACTAAGTGGGTGTGTATCCAACTTGCTTGCTCATGAAGACCTTGGGCATTTGAGGAAGCCCATCATCGGAATATACAAGCCAAGTTCTATAATGAAAAATTCCCACTAGTATATGAAAGTGAGAAAATAGGAGACTCTCTATATGAAAAACATGGTGCTACTCTGAAGCACAAGTGTGGAAAAAGATAGTAACATTGCCGAAAGTGCTCTTCTGCTCCCGAGCTCACATGAGCTCGGGTGAACAGTAAAATTGAAAAAAATAGTAAAAAAATAAAAAAAACTGATTTTTTTTTGTTAGAAACATTGATGTTTTTTCCACATCCGTGCAAAATTTCATCACTAGATGACATTCGTGAAAAATGTGGCAAAAAAAACAAAATCGATGCTCCAAAATGCTACAAAAAACAGACTTTTTGGAGCATCGATTTTGTTTTTTTTGCCATATTTTCCACGAATGTCATCTAATGATGAAATTTTGCACGCATGTGGAAAAAACATCAATGTTTCTAACAAAAAAAATCAGATTTTTTTGATTTTTTTTTACTATTTTTTTCGATTTTACTGTTCACCCGAGCTCACATGAGCTCGGGAGCAGAACAGCTGCGTCCGTAACATTGCCCCTTCTCTCTTTTTCTCTCATTTATTTTTTTTTCTTTTTCTTTTCTATTTATTTTTTTATCTTTATATATTATTTTTCATGGCTCTTTTTCGCCTCTTTTTTTCTTTTTTTTATTTTCGTCCGGAGTCTCATCCCGACTTGTGGGGGAATCATAGCCACCATCATCCTTTCCTCACTGGGACAATGCTCTAATAATGATGATCATCACACCTCTATTTACTTACAACTCAAAATTACAACTCGATACTAGAACAAAAATATGACTCTATATGAATGCCTCTGGCAGTGTACCAGGATGTGCAATGATGCTAGCGTAACATGTATAAAAATGATGAACGGTGGTTGAGCCACAAATACTATGTCAGCTATATGATCATGCAAAGCAATATGACAATGATTATGTGTGTCATAAAAACGGAATGGTGGAAGTTGCATGGCAATATATCTCGGAATGGCTATGGAAATGCCATGATAGGTAGGTATGGTGGCTGTTTTGAGGAAGATATAAAGAGGCTTATGTGTGATAGAGCGTATCATATCACGGGGTTTGGATGCACCGGCGAAGTTTGCACCAACTCTCGATGTGAGAAAGGGCAATGCACGGTACTGAAGAGGCTAGCAAATTGCGGAAGGGTGAGAGTGCGTATAATCCATGGACTCACATTAGTCATAAAGAACTCACATACTTATTGCGAAAGTTTATTAGCCCTCGAAGCAAAGTACTACTACGCATGCCCCTAGGGGGGAGGTTGGTAGGAGTTAACCATCGCGCGCCCCCGACCGCCACACAAAGGAAGTCAATCAATAATAATTCATGCTCCAACTTCTTAGCATAACGAAAGACCATACGTGCATGTGTCAGTGTATAAAACATGGGTATTTTATACCCTGACCTATGCACAGACGGTAGCGGCCTCCTTGCCGGCCAAGGCTTGCCGGAAACCACCAAGACCAAGATTCAGGGCCCAGTGGCAGGTGCTACTGGAGAGAAGTTCAAGACAAAGCACTCGACCAGTGCTGAAGATGAAGGCATTCCTTGCCGGCAAGGCCGAACCGGCAAGGTGAAGACCCGGCAAGCTCCGTGCCGGCAAGTTTTCGCCAGCACGTCAGCACTCCACCTCACCGGGCAGCTAGTCGCTAATCGGTGAGGTGTTGACCGCGCAGGCTGGTTGGCGGGATTTGTCGGGCACGTGTCAGCACGCAGGGAGAAGATTTGCCTTTAATGACACCCGTCCAGGAGGCGTGTCAGAATAATATGAGGTAGTTGGACGAGCGGTGCAGAAACCTTGCCGGGGCTGCCTCTCCACGTGACACCTAACGGAGCATTTAATGCCTTTGTCCTAAACTGGCAGAGTTAGGTATGATAGCACTGTTTGCTATCTAATCACTATGTAATTACTGTTTTGCCACTGTGGTAACCCCTTGATCTATAAAAGGAGGGCCAAGGCAACAGTTAGAGGGATTCGGATCCTTTTCCAAACACTAGCACATCTCGCATGCGTAGCTGCTCTCTCTGCGCCTTGCCGAGAGAAGCGCTCCTTGTACTTGAGCTCTCATACATCCAATACACCAAAGCAGGAGTAGGGTTTTACGCTCCTCAGCGGCCTGAACTTGGGTAAATCCCCCACGTCCTCCATCTATTCTGCTCTTTGTGCACGTTGATCTCCCCTGCTGAACCACAAAGGGGCTGGATGGCCCCATAGATGGTCGTACCCACGACATGTTTGGCGCGCCAGGAAGGGGAGTCGCTTGCGCAAACCTAAATCAGTGGATTGCGCGTCTGCTTCATCAACTTCATCACCATCCTCCTCATCGTCGATGGCCCCCAAGAAGAAGGGCATCACGATGACGGCCCCTTCGCACGTATCCGCAGGCGGCGCAGGCGGTGCAGTCGATGCGGGCTGTGCGGATACCGCGGTTGGCATGACCAGCGCAGGCGGCGTGGTCGCCATGCCCACCGTGGTTGGTGCGGGAGACGAGCGCGCTGGAGGCGGTCGACTTCCTTGATCCTCTGGCGAACGAAGCCGAGACGGCGCGAGCGGGGCAGACGGACGTCTTCCTCCTCCTCGCCGCGCCGACGAACGCAGCCACCGGAGCGGCAACGCCCGGGCCAGCGCGAGCCAAGATCCCGCCGCGGCGGCGTCCAAAGATGCTGCTTCAGGACAGACGCCGCGCCCTCGCACAATGGGCGCGGTACGGCTCCGAGCGGCACCAACGACTCCGGACGGCGACGACCTCATGGCAAGACTCCTGTTGATCAAATCCCAGATCCTCAGGCACCGCCTCCGCCACAGCGACCCGCTGCTGATCATGTGCCGCGGCAGCAAGACCGCGATAGCGCTCCTGCTGGCTCTGCCAAGATTAGAGCGACGTCACGCTCTTCACTTCCGGCCATGCCAGCCACAGCAGCAGAAGCAATGGCGCGAGCCCAGATGCTGCTGAATTTCCCTCCAGCGGCAGAGAAGATGGATGAGTGGAGAGCCACCATCCAAAGTTTGATTGGGTTTGCCGAGGCCAGCAAATCACAGCAAGCGGAGCCCTCATGGCGACCGAAACAGCACCATTAGCTCCAACTGGTGGCCGCGTTGACGGTGCTGCGCTAACGGTGCAATCACCCCAGCGGCAACAGTCTCAACAGCAGCAACACCAACAACCGCGGCAAGCTCAACGGTATCTCGAGCCCGATGAGATGTCGATGGCCTCTTCGGATCCGTGAGCGCGGCAAGACCAGCAGCAAGTGTGGCAAGACAGGCGGGTAGAAGATGTCCGCACCACCATTGAACTGCGTCGGGAGGCGCGCCGTCAATCCGACGCGCGCAACGGCCCCATCGTTGATGAGCCTGCGCCAGGGGTTGGCGGATATCTGCCTTACGAGGTTGGATGTCCTGCCTTCACCCGTGAGCTGCGGCAAGTCCGATGGCCGTCTGTCCATGCCTTCAAGCTAGAAGTACCAGAGAAGTACGACGGCAAGCTGAACCCGACAGAGTTTCTGGGCATATACACGATTGCCGTGCAAGCTACCGGGGGAAGGGATGAGAAAATCCTCGTTAACTACTTTTCGTTGGCGCTAAAGCCCAACGTGAGATCTTGGCTGATGAACTTGCTGGAGAACTCCATTTCTTCGTGGGCAGATCTCTGTAATGAGTTTGTTGGTACCTTTACCGGAGGCCACAAGGCCCCTGGGCAGCCCAGCGACCTGCAAGTGATTCCGCAAAGAGATGGAGAAACCTTGCGCACGTACATCCAGAGGTTAAGTCGTGTGCACCGTAACATTCCTGATGTGCACCCCGCATCCGTCATTGCCGCATTTCACACGAATGTACGCAATCGGAGGATGTAGGAAAAGATGAACGTTAAGCTGCCGAAAACTGTCAACGAACTCTATACGTTGGCGGATAAGTGTGCACGTGCTGAGGAAGGAAGGAGGCTTCCCGGGGAGGATGCTGGTGCCGAGGTAGATTCCAAGGATGATGATGCTGCCACCCCGGGGAAGAAGGGCCGAAAGCGTAACAGGAAGCGCAAAGGCAAAGCCGTTATGGCCGTTGAGGGCTCCGACAACTCTGAGTCCGCCAAGAAAGCTAAGACTGAGAACTCCGGTAAGGAGGCTGCTATATGCACCGCTTGCCAGGACGCGGCGGCAAACAAGAAGGCCGGCAAGTCTAATGGGCCGTACTGCAAGATTCACCGCACCAAGGGCCACGATCTCCAAGAGTGCCGACAAGTCGAGCACCTTGTTGAAAAATAGAAGGCTGAATATGAAAAGCGTGACAAAGAGAAGGGTCAAGATGGTGCCAGTGGATCTGGCAAAAAGGGCCGTGGTGGTCGCGGAGGCCGTCGCGGCAAGGCCAAGCAACAGAAAGAAAAACCTGCTAGAGGCCGCGAAAAGAAAGAGGAAGATGATGGAAGTGAAGAAGAAGAGGACGACGGAGAGTCCAGTGAACAAGAATTCCAAGGCAACTGAGGCCATGTGCATTGACGGAGGTGCATCTTTACACTCCTCACACCGCCAACTTAAGCAGTGGGCGCGTGAGGTTAACGCTGCAGAACCGGCAATGGGCTCTCAAAAGCCACTCAAGTGGTCACACACACCTATCATTTTCGATGCCGAGGACCACCCTGATCACACAACCACGGTCGGGTGTTTTCAGTTGTTGGTGTCGCCAACAATTCGCAACCTCCAGGTCACAAAAATGTTAGTTGACGGTGGGGCCGGCCTAAACTTGATTTCTCCAGAAGTAATCAAGAGGTTGCAGATTCCCGACAAGGAGCTCGAGAAGACAGGCATGTTTCAAGGAGTAAACCCGGGAAGAAGCCAGCCCAAGGGAAAGATCACGTTGCCGGTGACGTTTGGCGGCGAATTGAACTACAGAACAGAAAAGATTGTATTTGATGTTGTCAAGACCCCCTTGCCGTATAATGGAATTCTTGGCCGCCCAGCCTTGGCAAAATTCATGGCAGCATCTCACTATGCCTACAATACGTTGAAGATGCCAGGACCGATGGGTGTCATTTCCATCAACTCCGACAAGAAAGATGTAGTTATTTGCGTCGATAAGATGTACAGAGATGCGGTTGCAGCAGAAGCCGCCAAGGCGCCAGCTCCCGCCAACAAGAAGAAAAGCAAGAAGTCCGGCAAGACCTCTGACAAGGATTCCGGGAAGCGCACCTCTTTGGAGTGCTGCGCGCCTGTTGAAGACTTGCCGGAGCGCTCTACCAGAAAGAAATCCAAGGCTACTTCGCCAGCGACCAAAAAGGTGCCGGCGAGGGAGGACGGCACTGACGGTACCTTCACCATCAGTGCCACCCTTGACAGCAAATAGGAAAGCACGCTCATTGCCTTCTTGTGGGCGAATGTCGATGTGTTTGCATGGCGACCATCTAACATCCTCGGTGTTCCCAGGTAGGTAATTGAGCACCACCTTGCTGTCTGTCCCCACGCTCGGCCCGTCAAGCAGAAGGTCAGGAAGCAAGCCTTGGAGCGGCAATAGTTCATTGCTGAGGAGATCAAGAAACTTGAAGCAGCAGGCCTGGTTAGAGGTGTACTACATCCAACTTGGTTGGCAAATCCAGTTGTGGTGCGCAAAACAAACGGAAAGTGGAGACTTTGTATTGACTACACTGATATCAACAAAGCATGTCCAAAGGATCCTTTCCCCTTGCCGCGCATTGATCAAATTGTAGACTCTACTTCTGGCTGTGATTTACTCTCCTTCCTTGATGCATATTCTGGGTACCATCAGATATTCATGGCCAAGGAGGATGAGGAGAAAACCGCATTCATTACTCCATGTGTCACATATTGCTTCGTGCGGATGCCTTTCGGGTTAAAGAGTGCTGGTTCAACATTCACAAGAGCAGTCTAGATTGGTTTTGAACCCCAGCTGCACAGGAATGTGGAAGCATATATGGATGATATAGTGGTCAAAACCAAGGACAAATCAACCCTCATTCAAGATTTAGAAGAAACATTTGCAAACCTGCGCAAGATCAATTTGAAGCTCAACCCCGAGAAGTGTGTGTTTGGCGTTCCGTCCGGCAAACTTCTCGGATTCTTTGTATCTCAACGAGGAATTGAGGCAAATCCCGACAAGATCAAAGCAATTGAGCAGATTAAAGCACCAGAGAGCATCAAGGATGTGCGGCGTCTTGCCGGCTGTATTGCTGCCTTGAGTAGGTTCATTTCAAAATCTGCTGAGCGCGCCCTGCCATTTTTCAAGATCTTGAAAAAGGCAGGTCTGATGAAATGAACTCCGGAAGCGGAGGCCGCGCTGCAGGATTTGAAAAGGTACCTCTCCTCCGCGCCGATACTAGTTGCGCCTAGACCACAAGAGCCGTTGCTGCTATACGTAGCGGCAACGAATCAAGTGGCTAGTATTGCATTAGTGGCGTAGAGGGAAGTCGATGACGAGGAAGCGACCGCGGCAATCCCGTCCGGCGACAAACCGGAATCTTCTCCGGCAAGGTCCGACGCCGACAAGTCAGAAACAACGCAAGCAAATGAAACTAACCAACAAGTGATGCCAAAGAAGAAAGTGGTGCAGCGGCCCATATATTTTGTTAGTTCCCTTCTGTAAGGGGCTAGATCAAGATACTCTGGGGTGCAGAAATTGCTTTTTGGCCTTCTTATGGCCTCAAGAAAGCTGCGTCACTACTTCCAAGCACACAAGATCACCGTCGTCACTCGCTTTCCGTTGCAACGCATTTTGAGAAATCCAGAGGCAACTGGCAGGATAGTAGAGTGGGCGTTGGAATTGTCAAGCTTCGCACTTAAGTTTGAAAGCACTTCAACCATCCAGAGCAGAGCCTTGGTGGAGTTCATTGCAGAATGGACACTAACGCAAGATGAAGAAATTCGAGAAACAGTTCTCCCCGGCAAAGAGACGGCCAAAGAATGGATCATGTACTTTGACGGTGCCTTCTCGCTGCAAGGCGCCGGTGCCGGAGTGCTGCTTGTCGCGCCCACCGGAGAGCACCTCAAGTATGTAGTTCAAATGCACTTTCCCAGGGAGCAAGCTACAAACAACAATGTTGAGTACGAAGGACTCCTTGCCGGTCTTAGGATCGCAGTGGACCTTGGAATCAAAAAATTGATCGTCCACGGTGACTCGCAGCTTGTTGTAAAACAAGTGAACAAAGATTACCAGAGCCCGTTGATGGAAGCGTATGTGGAAGAAGTGAGGAAATTGGAAGAACACTTTGACGGGTTGCAAACAGAGCACATCCCTCGTGCGGAAAACAGCATTGCTGATCACCTGTCAAAGTGTGCCGCTCAAAAGCTACCTGTGGAACCAGGAACTTTTGTGCTCCATTTGAATCAACCAACAGTCACTCCATCAACGCTGGCCAGTAAGAGAAGGAAGTTGAATACCGGCAAGTATTTTCCGGCGGAGCTCCCAAAAGCCGCCGGCAAAAAGGTTGCCGAGACAACGACACGGTTGTTGGTGAGCAGCTGCTTCACGCAGAGCCTCAGGTTCTTGCCGCTGAGGTGAGCGCTCCCGCAGCCGAAGAAATGCCTTTAGTCCTTGTCGTCGATCCGCAGGCTCCGGCATGGGCACAGCAGATAGTTCGTTTCCTTCAAACAGGAGAACTTCCCGATGAGCAAGAAGAAGCTGAGAAAGTAGCCCGTCAGTCAAGTATGTATCAGTTTGTGGATAACACACTATACAGAAAGAGACCAAACGGTGTGAAATTAAAGTGTATTTGCCGGGAAGACAGACTGAAGCTGTTGGCGGAGATACATGGAGGCATATGTGGCTCTCACATAGGATCAAGGGCGCTTGCCGGCAAAGCTTTCCGGCAAGGCTTCTATTGGCCCACTGCCCTCCAGGATGCAACTGAGCTAGTAACAAAATGTGAAGCATGCCAGTTCCATTCAAAGAACATACATCAGCCAGCTCAAGCTCTCCAAACAATCCCTCTCTCCTGGCCCTTTTCGGTCTAGGGGCTCGATATCTTGGGCCCCTTCCCCCGTGCTACCGGGGGCTTTGAGTTCTTGTACGTCGCCATCGACAAGTTCACAAAGTGGCCTGAAGTGGAGCCGGTGAGGAAGGTGACAGCGCAATCAGCCGTCAAGTTCTTGAAAGGATTAGTTTGCCGTTTCGGGGTTCCTAACAGAATCATCATCGACAACGGCACACAGTTCACGAGCCGCACCTTCATGCAGTACGTCCAGGACCTTGGCGGCAAAATCTGTTTTGCATCTGTTGCTCACCCGAGAAGCAACGGCCAAGCGAAAAGGATGAACGCTGAAGTGCTGCAAGGCCTCAAGACAAGAACCTTTGACAGGCTACGCAAATGTGGAAGGCGCTGGATTGATGAGTTGCCGGCAGTTCTTTGGTCACTTAGGACGACACGAAATCGAGCTACCAGCCAAACACCCTTCTCCCTAATCTATGGTGCAGAAGCAGTGATCCCCACGGAACTCATATACGGGTCACCTCAAGTGCTCGCTTACGATGAAGCTGAGCAAGAGCAGCTGCGGCAAGACGACGCAATGCTCCTTGAGGAGGATTGTCTTCGGGCGGCTGTGCGAGCTGCACGCTACCAGCAAGCCTTGCGCCGCTATCATAGCCGCAAGGTGCACGCCCGAAGCCTTGAGGAAGGCGACCTTGTTCTTCGGCGCGTTCAGTCCGCCAAGAAATCAAACAAGTTGACGCCAAAGTGGGAATGCCCTTATCGGGTGGTACGAGTTACCAGACCTGGCGCAGTCCGTCTGGAGACCGAAGATGGCACCCCAGTGCAGAACTCATGGAATATTGAGCATCTTCGCAAGTTCTACCCATAAGGCGCGGTTGCCGGGCCTCCCGGCAACCCCTTTTGTACAAGCTTTGTCGGCAAGACTTGTAACCCTTTGTACAAAGCCAGGCGCAGATCCTGTGCATAATAAAGCTAAGTGTTTCATAACTCTTCATACATATTCATTTATATATGAATGCATGTGATGTTGTGATTTACACTTTAGTTTGTATGGAATGGCTGATGAACCGTCAAGGTTCCCAAACCACTCTTTTCTCTTCTTTCTTTTTCTTAAAAGGACAGAAGGGTCCCTCACATGCAAGTTTCCCGGGGGGAGTGGAGATGGGGGAGATGGGGTACCATTTTAATGACGTTCAAGTGATCATTTCAAATGACAAGAGAAGCAGTACAGAAAAAGCTAAGTTGAAAAACTTTGAAACTTTTTTCTCGTTACATTCGCTATTTCCCTTGAACGATTCTGTGTTTGTATGAGAAACCTGCACGCGGAGGAACCTTGTCGCGGTCAGTTCGCGCTCTAGTTTGCCTCGAGTCCGCTCGGCAAGCTTAGCAGCTGCGTTCTGGCCCGGCAAGTCGCCTTGCCGGTGGCGGCACTTCCAGCAAGCTGCTAAGGACCTGCTTCTCAAAGCGCTCGCGGCAAGCGTACGCACCGGCAAGTTTCTGAACAGCGTAGGGAGCACAATCATACAAAGACAAAATGAAACGAGGGGAACGGCACACATTCATTCCGTCGGCATAAGTTATATTACATCACGAAAGCAGTGCAGATCTAACGTAAGATCGAATGTATCTTTTACATGACAGCACAGCGATGGATATAACGACAAGCTCAGTCCCGACGACCGCCCTGGATCCTGGGAATTTGAGAACCTTGTCGGCGAGAGGAGCAGCAATCTTGTCGACGGCAGTGACGTCGGTGTTCTCCGACAGCTTCCTGAAGACCCCGGAGAGATCGAGGCCAGGATTGCGATGGGCGATTTTGAGCAACACCCTGTATACAACTTCACGCGCAAACTTCTGGGATTCATCAGCGAATGAAGCGGACCTGTCCTCATGATACGTCTTCAAGGCGTCAATGAGCCCCTCGAAGAACTTGGTCAGTCTGACGCTGGTGGCCTCCTTGTCGTTGACAGTGAAGCCCCAGCTCCTCATGTCCATGACGGCGATCTGGGAAGAGATGCGCTCAGCAGCATTGACCAGCCTGCCGATCCAGAGGGAGAGGTTGTGATGCAGTTGGGTGTAGTTGTTTTCGGCATCCTTCTTCAAGGCCTCTTCCTTCTCCAGCTTCTCCGTCAAGACCCTCTCCCTCTCCTTGGCGGATTCCAAGTTCGTTACCAAGGTGGCCAATTGAGATTTCAGATCCCCAATTGTCTTTCCGGCGGCGTCGAGATCTTGATTCTTAGACGACAGCTGCGTTTGCAAGTCCCCTAGAGTGCGGGCTTCCTTCAGCGCTTCGTCCTTAAGATTCTCGACTTCTTTGCCGCTTCCGGCAAGATCTTCCCTCAACTTGGCCATTTGGGACTCCAACTCCGTCTTGGCGGCAGCAGCGGCGGCGACTTTGTCGGAAGCCTCCTTGAGCTTGGAGGCGCTATCTCGAGCTTGGGTTTCGACGGTATCCTTGTGATTCTTCTCTAGCTCTTGCGTCCTCCGCTCAAGGAGTTTCTCAATCACTTCATCCTTACCACGGAGAGTGGCGGCAAGGGCTCCCTCTCATGCGGCAAGGTCTCTCTCCTTGGTGTTGAGCAGCGCCTCGCGCTCCGCCAACTTGCCATCGCGGATTGCCGCTTCATCCTTAGCAGCGTTAAGCTTTTCCTCCTGCCTTACAAGGTTGCGGGCCTGCTCATTATACCATGTGCGTAGCTCGTCCGCTTTCTTCTTCAGCTTCTGGTCAACCAGATCCGTAGCCTTGCGCTCTTCCTGGACCCTGTTCCACCTCTGGTTGTATCTTTCCTGGACTCCTTTGAACCCGACGGTCATGATCTCCATGAAAGCAAGATCTTCGGCACTGTTAGTTGCATCAGTGGCCTCGCCGGTTCTCTGGGTCAGGGGGAGCAGAATCCGGGCTATTTCTTCATCAAAGTTTAGCCTCGCGGCGCCAGATGAGCTGGGGGCTCCAGATTCACGCTGAGAAGTGATTAGCGCCAAGTTGCTTGACGAGATCTGCAAGGTTGACGCTGCTGGTTGGTTGTCGGGGTTCGGCATGATAGTATTGGAAGACAAGGTGTGGCAGTAACTGTCATGGTGTCAACGATACTCTAGTTCGTCGATCCGCCAGGCAAGCAGGACATTCTCCGGAACCATATCAGCCACCACCTCCTCCACCTCAAGCACCCACGACAGAGCAGATTATGCGGATGTTTGAGGAGAAGAGAAACCAAGACCTGATGGAATTCCTGAGAAGCATGCAGACTATGGTTGGTCAGAATAATCACAATGGTAATCACTCCAAGCTGTCAGACTTTCAGAGGACCAAACCGCCAAGTTTCAGTCAAGCAGTGGACCCGATGGAAACCGATGATTGGTTGAGGACCATTGAGAAGAAGCTGGAAATTGCTCGCACTGAAGATGCTGACAAGGTACCCTTCGTCACTCATTACCTAGAAGGCCCGGCTGCCATATGGTGGGACAATGACAAAGTTATGTGGCCTGCTGAAGACGAGATTACTTGGGATAAATTCAAAGACAAATTCCGCAAGTATCACATTCCTGCCGGCATCATGAAGGTAAGCAGCGAGAATTTCTTACTCTTACCCAAGGGACCTTGACTGTAAGTGAATATTTAAACAAGTTCAATCACTTGGCCCGTTACTCCACTCATGATGTGGCCACCGAAGAACGGAAGATAGATCGGTTCCTCGGAGGACTCAACCTTACCCTTCGATGTGCACTCAGCATGCTGGATTTCCCCGATTTTCAAACTTTGGTGAACAAGGCGCTCATTGCCGAAAGGGAACACAAACTGGTTAATGACCATAAAACTGCTTATGAGGACCGCAAACGCAAGTTTGAACCCAAGAAGGAAGGGCAAGTCTTTCAGAAGGTTCGTACTTGGCAGCAACCTCAGTTTGAATTTAAGCCAACTTGGCAGCAGGGGAACATCAAGAATGAAAGTCAGATCAAGACTTTGGTCGCCAAGCCAAATAAGGAAGACTGTCAGCGTAACAATGCCTGTTTCACATGCGGACAGACTGGGCATTACGCTAGACAGTGTCCCAAGAACGGCAAGCCAACAGCCAACCTGAAGCCTCAAGTCAACTATGTGGGGCAATTCCCCAAACGGAGGTATATTCAAGGGCAAGTTCATCACATCTCCGCCGAAGAAGCCTCTGAAGTTCCCGATGTGGTCATTGGTATGTTTCCTGTTAATGACATACCTGCAACAATTTTATTCGATTCCGAGGCTTCCCATTCTTTTATTTCGCGGAGTTTTGTTGCCCAACATCGCCTTTCCTATACTCTTTTGGACAAAGCTATGGTGGTACAATCCCCCGGATACAGGCTCAGGACAAATATTGTATGCCGAGGACTGAAAATATCAATCTATGGAGTCATCTTCCCCACATCACTGGTATCCATTGAGTCTCCCACATTGGATATTATTTTGGGGATGGATTGGTTGACAAGACACCAGGTTTGCATTAACTGCGCAACAAGAGAAGTCACGCTTATAAACCCCTCCGGTCAGTCCGCTCGATTTTATGCTGGTCGAGCCATACCAAAGAAAGGGATGGTTTATGCTGCCATTGCTACAGAGATGAATCTAGTCCCAGTGGTCTATGAATTCCCAGATGTATTTCCAGATGAACTACCAGGCATGCCTCCTGATCGAGAGCTTGAATTTTCCATTGAGCTTGTGCCCGGAACAGCACCAATTTACAAGAAATATTATCGAATGCCTTCGTCTGAACTAGTGCAGTTGAAGAAGCAATTGGATGATATGCTCCAAAAAGGATATATTCGCCCCAGCTCATCCCCTTGGGGTGCACCTGCAATATTCGTGAGCAAGAAAGACGGCAGTCTTCGGATGTGTATTGACTACCATGCTCTCAATGATGTCACAATTAAGAATAAATACCCGCTGCCCAGGATTGATGATTTGTTCGATCAACTCAGCGGAGCTCAAGTGTTCTCCAAGATTGACTTGCGCACCGGGTATCACCGGCTAAAAATAAGAAAAGAAGATATTCCCAAGACAACATTCACTACACGGTACGGGCTGTACGAGTATACGGTCATGTCATTTGGGCTGACCAACGCTCCTGCATTCTTCATGCACATGATGAACAAGGTGTTCATGGACTTCTTGGACAAGTTTGTAGTGGTGTTCATTGATGACATCCTCATATATTCCAAAAGTGAAGAGGAGCACAAGCAACATCTCCGAGCAGTGTTGGAACGATTACGCGCTCATCAACTCTACGCCAAGTTCAGCAAATGTGAATTTTGGCTTAAGGAAGTGGGATTCCTTGGGCATACTCTTTCCGCTCAAGGAGTGGCAGTGGATCAAAGCAAAGTTACAGAAGTCCTGAAATGGAGGACACCTGTTTCAGTAACAGAAATCAGGAGTTTCTTGGGTCTAGCAGGCTATTACCGTCGCTTCATCGAAGGTTTCTCAAAGATTGCAAAGCCGATGACGGAACTACTCAATAAGAATCAGAAGTTTATATGGACAGAAGCATGTGAGGACAGTTTCAATGAGCTGAAGACTCGCTTGACCACCGCTCCAGTGTTGACTCTACCAGATATCTACCGGAGCTTCGACATCTATTGCGATGCATCCATGCGTGGCATTGGGTGTGTTCTTATGCAAGATGGAAAGGTCGTGGCTTATGCATCAAGACAGCTCCGACCCCATGAGGAAAATTATCCTGCCCATGACTTAGAGATGGCAGTTGTGGTTCATGCCTTAAAGATTTGGAGGCATTACATCATTGGAAAACGATGCCAAATCTACACCGACCACAAGAGTCTCAAATATATATTCACGCAACCGGACTTGAACCTCCGACAAAGAAGATGGCTTGAGTTGGTCAAATACTATGACCTGGGTATCAACTACCACCCAGGAAAAGCCAATGTGGTCGCCGATGCCCTGAGTCGCAAACCGGCTACCGCAAACTCCTTAATCGAGCGTTTGCACCCAGCACTTCAAGAAGAAATAGCTCAGCTCAATATGATCTTGTGATGCAATTTGCTCGGTCACCCTGGAAGTAACCCCTACTCTGGAAGACGAAATTCGAAAGGCTCAACCTAGTGACCCTATGTTACTCAAGATAATGGCACAAGTACGAGAAGGGAAGACGCCAAATTTCAACATTGATGACAAAGGTACACTCCGATTCCGGGATCGAGTCTGTGTACCGGACCTCGGGGAATTAAAGCAAAAGATTCTGAAGGAAGCTCACGAGTCCGCATATTCTATTCATCCCGGAGGCACTAAAATGTATCAAGACTTGAAGCAAACATTCTGGTGGGAAGGTATGAAGAAAGAAATCGCCTATTACATCGCATGTTGCGACATATGCAACAGGATGAAGGCTGAACACCAGAAACCAGCCGGTCTACTTCAACCCTTGCCCGTTCCACAATGGAAATGGGACGATATCTGCATGGACTTTATCATGGGATTACCAAGGACACCACGAGGCAACAATGCCAGATGGGTCGTGGTCGACATGCTCACCAAGGTGGCCCACTTTATTCCAATAAGGACAACTTACCGTGCAGATCAACTCGCTCAACTCTACGTATCCAGGATTGTCAGTCTGCATGGGGTCCCAAGGACTATCACTTCAGACCGAGGATCTTTGTTTACCTCGGCATTCTGGCTACGTCTACACCAAGCCTTGGGAACCGCTTTAAAGCATAGCACCGCTTATCACCCGCAGACAGACGGACAGACAGAGCGGGTAAATCAAATCTTGGAAGATATGCTTTGGGCATGCGCTCTTGCTCATGGACCCAAATGGGAAGACAGCCTGCCATACGCTGAGTTCTCTTACAACAACGGCTACCAGACTAGCCTCAAGATGTCACCTTTTCAGGCTCTATATGGACGTAAGTGCCGTACCCCGCTGAACTGGTCTCAGACAGGAGACAGCCGAATCTTCGGGACTGATTTGATGATGGAAGCAGAAAAGCAAGTCAAAGAAATTCAAGACAGACCGCAAGTGGCAAAATCTCGTCAGAAGAATTACTATGACTCAAAGCACAGGCAGATCAGCTTCGAACCAGGTGAATATGCCTATCTCCGAGTTACCCCCATGAAAGGAGTTAAAAGGTTTCACACCCGGGGAAAGCTCGCACCAAGATACATCGGTCCGTTTCCAGTTATGACCCGAGTTGGTAAAGTGGCTTATCAGTTAGAATTACCTCCCGAGCTATCCGAGGTGCATGATGTGTTCCACGTGTCTCAGCTACGAAAATGCATCGCACCACCCGCAAAACAGACGGATATGGCAGAACTGGAGCTTGCCAAAGATTTAACATACGAGGAGAAACCCTTGAGAATCTAGGAAGAAATGGACAAAGTCACCCGCAGCAAAACTATAAAGTTTTACAAGGTCCAATGGGAACACCACACCGAAGATGAGGCTACCTGGGAAAGAGCGGATTTCTTAAGGACTGCATACCCATATTTGTTTCCTGAGCAACCGAATCTCGAGGACGAGATTCATCCTAAGGGGGGAGGTTTGTAACACCCTGGATTTTGCCTTTTTCTTTTATTTGGATTTATTGAATATTCTATTTGCATTTGCGGTTTTCTGTCATTTCTTTTGGACTTACCACTTGGATTTATTTTTGATTTTCTTCCAAGTGGGTTCTTTCGTCCTTAAACCCTCTCTAGACCTCATCCCTCTCAAAATAATGCCATTGGATATTTTTATTTAATGGCATTATATTCATTCTCTCCCTGAAAATGCTCTTTTTCTCACTAAGCTATGAAGCAACCCCTATTTTTACTGCTCTAAAAATTCCAAGAAAATTCCCAAATATTCTTGGGATCATGCCTCACCTTCCTATGCAAAAATATCCCATGGTCATTTGGAAAATTTCAGCCAAGGAAAATGTTTTTGCTTCTGGTCAGAAAGAGCACATTGTGAAGCAACTATATTTTTCCTTGATCCTTTTTAGCTGAAATTTTTACCACTTGGTCACCCTCCTAAGTGATGCTTAAACGCCTAAAATCAGCCCAAGAATCCCAGCCATTTGTCCCCAGTGCTTGGAGCAAGTTTCTGTCCAGAAACTTTCTCTCTAGCTCCAGTCACCTCCAATGCACCATTTGGCAAGCCCAACGCATTCCTTGGCAAAGCGTTGAAGGGACAACACCTAGGACATGGGGTGGCAGCGCCAAAAGCACTCTGCATGCCAATGCACGCGGTGACCGCGTGCGGGCATGGTGCAACGCACGCGCTCTGCCCGTCGGGTTCGATCGGCCGCCGTCCAACCTCTCCCCTCGTGCCACCACAGCATGTCTAGTCCACTCCGAGCACTCCCATTCTTCCACCTATCCCCTCTCTGACCCTCCCCGACACCGGTAGGAGGCATGCCGGAAGCGGCCACGGCACTAGCTTCCGGTACACTGGCTTGCACGCGCGCCCCTGTTCCCCTTAGTGCGCCTGCGCTCGAGCCCGCGTGCGTGCACTATGCTTGGCCTCGCCCGCGTCGTCCCCGAGCTCACCCGAGTCCTCACCGCCCCCAGTTCGCCCTGCCGCTCAACTCCGGCGGAGCCCGAGCATTGCCTCGCCTCCTCCTATAAATAGAGCACTCCCCCGCTCGTTCTAGCCATCCCAAACCTCACCACTGACCTCAAATCGAGCCCTAGTAGCTGCTGGCAACGCCGGGAAGGCCTCTGGCCTTCAAACCTCGCCAGCGACGGCCGCGAATCCCTCTCCTTCGAGCACTCATTCTAGTCCACCTCAGCTCCAACCACTGCCACCCCTGAGACCGTAGCAACCTCCTGAGCACGACGGTACCAAGAGCTCGCCGGATTGTCGCCGGAAACGTCGATCCCGATCAGCTCCGCCGCCGCCGTCTCTGGAGAGGATCGCCGCGACGCCGTCCAACCTCCTCAGCTCGAGCTTCGGGTACGTGCGTGACCGTCTCGCCGAGCTGGTCCCATTCCCCCTCTCTCCGGTGATCGCCGACGTCTCCTCGCCGGAGAAACGCCGGCGACAGAGCCGCCAGGCCCTGTTCCCTCTCTCTCTCGTTTAAAACAGAACCAGGGCCCCACCTGTCATTCTCTCTCTCTCGCTCCTGAAGCGGTATGAGGGAAGACGTAATCGCCGAATACGTATTCGACGTGGCCACTTCTGGATTTTCGGTTTAAATCAGTTAAACAGAAATTTTGACCAGGTTCAATCCATCTTTGACCAGCCATAACTTTTTATCCATAAGTCCAAATGAGATGATTCTTTTTTCTACTGGTTTATAAAATCCCAAAGTTTCTGTATGCCAAATTTCAGAATTTTTCTTGCTGTTGAGAATTTCTGGTACAATAAACAGTGTTATGTGACATTTTCTTTTTGCATTTAAAATATTTTCAGAGGAAACTAGTTGTGTTGGAGAAGGCCAGGAGTATTGTGACACTCCTCTGAACCAAGGCAAGCCACAACATTCATATACAAGGATGGCATAGCAATGACTTTGGTTTAATTGAATTAAATTCATAATATACTCAATATTTAAAATAACTTGCTATATAGCTTTTATTGCATAGACGTTGTTCTGTCATTTTGACATTATGCAGAAGGTTGCATGTTTACTTGCTAATGTAGGCAGTAGGATTCATGTCATATGCACATGTGGTAGTATGATGCATTCATCATTCATTATCGTGACCCGTGCATCCATTCACACACTATGGCTCGAATCATTTTCTTTTCAAGTTAAACTTGATAATAATCCAACTTGAACATGCTGTTGATCGAGTCATGGTGCCACCGAATCGAGCTCACCAGTGCAACCACACTTGCCTGGATGGGGAGGCCCTAATGCGGTCTATTGTCATACCTCTCGCCGGTACCTCCTACGAGGGAAGGTTGTGCTCTGGCGCTACCCTGGCCCGGTAGGCAGTCATAACCTTGAGGACCCAAGTTTTGATGGTACCAAGGTCCCCGTTTGGGACAGTGTTGATGTTTGGCCACGACGGTGGCAGCCACAGAGGTGGCGGATGTCACATGTTTACATCAGGGTCACCCAGGACATAGCCCAAAGGGGAGTTTGTCGGAGTGGCCGGGAGAGTGTCATGCAATAGATTGGTTTTGTCAGAATGTCGTTGGTCCACCCGAATGGCAACACGAGGCCATGAGTTTCGTGGTGTGGGTACAGTGTACTAACCTCTGCAGAGTGTATAATCTATTGATAGCCGCATCCTCAGATATGGACACAGTTCGTAGTAGGTCACACCGTGGGTCAACAGATATAATTAACTTGCACACTAAGATTCACAAGATGGCACATGCAGAAATGGTGATCGAGGATCACTATGAAAGGTATGAATGTGATCAAGTGAGGATCACGTTGGTAAGTTATGAACGGTGGTTACGCGGTAACCCCGAGATGGTAAGTTGGTCGCGAGGACCATGGCAATATTTCACGCACATCTCATGTCGAGTAGTAT
This sequence comes from Elymus sibiricus, assembly GCA_039707655.1. Lineage (NCBI taxonomy): Eukaryota > Viridiplantae > Streptophyta > Magnoliopsida > Poales > Poaceae > Elymus > Elymus sibiricus. The sequence continues at coordinate 189,234,626 of CM077676.1, read as the reverse complement.
CATGCTCATGCATTAAATCTGTTAAATGCCTTGTTGTTGTTTGTCGCACTTGTTTTGTTTGCTGTGAGCTTGCGAGTACATTCAAAGTACCCATCTGGCTTATCATGCCAGATGCAGGAGAAGCCGTGCAAGGAGTTGATGTCGAGCAGTATGTCGCGCTCTAGGCCGTGTCCCAGCAGTGTCCATGTGGAATGGAGTTCCACTACCCCGTAGTTCCGCTGCCGCGTAGTAGTTCCCTTACCATCGAGGCCCCTGCTATGTCTACTAAATAATGTACATAAGTGCAGCCGCACCGTGTGTGCCGCTTGGCCTCGCTTATCATGTAAGATGTAAACCTATGTTCCTGCTAAGAGATCAATAAAGCGGTTGTTTTCTGTACCAAGTTGTTGTGTATTGCCAGAAGACTTGATCTCTGGGCTGGCAATGCAAGGTAAACCAGTTGCTCTGAGCCGGGGTGCCACATCGCGTTGCCGGCGCACGGTCATCAACAGCCCCGCTTGTTGATACGTCTCCAACGTATCTATAATTTATGAAGTATTCATGCCATGTTTATTATAGTTTTGTATGATTTTGGTGCACTTTTATATGGATTTTATATGATTTTCATGGACTAACATATTGACCTAGTGCCCAGTGCCAGTTGCTATTTTCTGCTAGTTTTTGGTTTTCCAGAAAATCCATATCAAACGAAGTCCAAATGCAGCGAAACTTTTTGACGATTTTTTTTGGAAGGAAACAGACCCAGGAAGCTTCGGAGGAGTAGCAAAAGAGCCACAGGGGCCCCACGAGCCAACTGGGCGCGCCTGCCCCCCCTAGGCGCGCCCTGGTGCCTCGTGGGCCCCCTGTGGCACCTCTTTGCGTGATTCCAACGCTAAAAAATCCTATATATTCAGAAACCCCCAAAAGTTAGCCTAGATGAGTTTTTACGCCACCGCAAGCCTCTGTACCTCCACGATCTCATCTACAGCCCTTTTCCGGCACCCTGTCGGAGGGGGCAAATCATCTCCGGAGGCCATCTTCATCATCCCGGCGGTCTCCATGACGAGGAGGGAGTAGTTCACCCTCGGGGCTAAGGGTTTGTACCAGTAGCTATGTGTTTGATCTCTCTCTCTCTCTCTCTCTCTCGTGTTCTTGATTTGGCACGATCTTGATGTATCGCGAGCTTTGTTAATATAGTTGGATCATATGGTGTTTCTTCCCTTTCTATCCTTGTTGTGATGAATTGAATCTTTTCCCTTTGAGGTTTCGTTATTGTCGGATTGAATATTTCAGATTTGAGAACACTTGAAGTATGTCTTGCATATGAATACCCATGGTGACAATGGGGTATTATATTGATTCACTTGATATATGTTTTGGCACTCAACTCGCGGATTCCCGAGGTGACATTGGAGTAATCTATGCATAGGGGTTGATGCACGTTTTCATTATCTTTTCTCTGATAGAAACTTTGGGGTGCTCCTTGGAGTTCTTTGTGTGGATTGAATATTATGATTATGAAGTTGTTTGATGCATATCGTATAATCAACTCATGGATACTTGTGGTGACATTAGAGTATCTAGGTGACATTAGAGTTGGTTGATGTGTATCATATGGTGTTATTTTAGTACGAACTCTAGGGTTGTTTGTGACACTTATAGGAATAGCTCAATAGATCGATCGGAAAGGATAACTTTGAGGTGGTTTCGTACCCTACAAACAATTTCTATCTTATGTTCTCCGCTAATAGGAACTTGGGAGTGATTCTTTATCGCACATTGAGGGATGATTATATGATCCAATTATGTTAGCATTGTTGAGAGATTGCACTAGCGAAAGTATGAACCCTAGGCCTTGTCTCTAAGCATTGCAATACCGTTTATGCTCACTTTTGTTACTTGCTACCTTGCTGTTTTTTTGTTCGCACTACAAAAACCTATATCTACTATCCATACTACACTTGTATCACCATCTCATCGCTGAACTAGTGCACCTATACAATTTACCATTGTATTGGGTGTGTTGGGGACACAAGAGACTCTTTGTTATTTGGTTGCAGGGTTGTTTGAGAGAGACCATCTTCATCCTATGCCTCCCACGGATTGATAAACCTTAGGTCATCCACTTGAGGGAAAATTGCTACTGTCCTACAAACCTCTACGCTTGGAGGCCCAACACGAGTCTACAAGAAAAAGTTGTGTAGTAGACATCAAGCTCTTTTCTGGCGCCGTTGCCGGGGAGGTGAGTGCTTGAAGGTATATCTTTAGATCTTGCAATCGAATCTTTTAGTTTCTTGTTTTATCACTAGTTTGGTTTTATAAAAAGAAAACTACAAAAAATGGAATTGAGGTTGCCTCATATTATTCGTCTTTATAATGTTTTTCTTGAAAATAATGGAGCGGAAAATTGTGCTCAATTGATAGAAGAAGAATTCAATAAAATGTTTGGCATAAAATCTTTGAATGATGAGCATGATTGCAATGTTGTTAGTATGAATTCTATGAATATCCAAATCACTAAAGATGATTGCACTAGTAATGACAAAAATGTTTCTTATAAGCATGTCAATTTTTGTGGAGTGCATAAAGTTTGTGAAGACATGCCTTATAGGGATAATAGATTTTGTAAGAAGCATAAACATGATAGAACCAATTTTTTGCTCAAAGTGATAGATGAATTTGCTACAAAATTATGTTCTCTTTATCCTATTACTTGTGAACTTTGCAATAAAGTTGGTCACCTTAATTTTCAATGCATACTTTTTCATGATCGAATCATGGCTAAATATTGTAATGACTTGACCGCCCTCGAACTATATAATGAGCTTTATCTATTCTTGGGGTGTGAGGAATTGTCACATAAAAATAGTTGGTTTGAAGTATTCATTCTCACGGATGACATTGAAACTAATCTAAAGGAAATCTATATGTTTTGTATGGTAAATTGCAAGGAGAATGCTTATATTGCCAACTATAGAAAAACAGGAAAACAAATTGAATATAAAAGAAATACTAATGAAAGGGTAAAGATTCCCCCTTTCCCTCCTATTTTCTCTCATGATGAAACAGGTAACGAGGAGGAGCTTCCTATCCAACCAATCTCTTCAATAAGAAGCTCGGAAGAATTAAATAAACCCACACATAATGTGGTAAAGAAAAAGAAAAGAAGGAAAAGTAGAGGCAAAGAGGTATCTCTCCCAAATAATTTTGCTCCTACTATTGTTGTACCTCATGAGAATGAATCAAAAATAATTGTGGAAGATGATACACTTGATGATGATTTTGTTATGCCTACTGCTTATTGTGATGATTATGATTGGGAAGATAATGATACTTCTTATGATCTTGAAAATCTTTATGGCACCAACTTGGATGAATATGATAATAATTGTTATACTATTGGTGCTATTCATACTATTGATGATAATAGTGATAATGCTAATGATATGCAAACCAACAAGCTTGGGGATGCTATGTTTGATGAGAATGACATGTTTGAGAATTTATTTGCTACAATTAATGTTTGTCCCAAGCTTGGGGATGCTATGCTTAATGAAGATGATCTTTTTAGTCCCCCTACTTTGAATGATCAAATTTGTTATGATGATTGCATGCCTCCTACTTATGATGATTATTGTGATGATACTTATGTTATAAAAAGTAGTGATGATTATATTTATAAAACTTGTCATAATTATGATTACCCTTTTTCTGAACATTACTCTTTTAATGTGGAAACAATTTATAGTATTCGAGTTTCATGTGATACTCCCACTTTTATGAATGAGAAGAAATTTGCTTATGTGGAGAGTAATAAAAATTCTATGCTTGTGGATCATGAAAAGAATGCTTTAGGTGATAGCTATATTGTTGAATTTCTTCATGATTCTACATATTTCAATAATATCAAGTTTCCTCTCTATGTGTTGAAAGTTTTGATGTCATGCTTGTTTTGCCTTCCTATGCTAGTTGATTCTTGCTCCCATAAATTGTTTGCTCACAAAATCCCTATGCATAGGAAGTGGGTTAGACTTAAATGTGCTTGTCATATGCTTCATGATGCTCTCATTATGTTTCAATTCCTCACTTTTATGTGAGCATCATTGAAATCATCATGCCTAGCTAAAAGGCATTAAAGAAAAGCGCTTGTTGGGAGACAACCCAATACTTATACCTTCTGTTTCTTTTGTGTTCACATGATTAAGCTACTGTGGTAATCATGTTTTATACGTTTTCTTTCAATAATGTGCCAAGTAAAGCCTTTGGGATAGTGTGGATGCTTGTTGATTTGATTCTGTGCAAAAACAGAAACTTTTGCGTCCAATGCTGGAATTTCTATTCTGTACTGGAGCGTGCGAAAATTCTGAAATTTTTACACAGTATTGGGTTACAAATTTTTTACGTTTTCCTAATTTTTCAGAATTTCCGTAGGTACATAAGTATGGTTTTTAATTCTCTTACTACACGTTGTTCTGTTTTTGACAGATTCTGTTTTCGATGCATAGTTTGCTTGTTTTAGTGTTTCCATAGCTTATATTAAGTAATATAAATTGTGGAAATGATAGAATACAGTAGGAATTATGTGATAACAATTATGAATCTTGTCTTGACAGTACCTAAGTGGATGATTTATTTTTATCATACTAACCTATCTCACGAAGTTCCGTTAAGTTTTGTGTGATTGAAGTTTTCAAGTTTTGGGTGAGATATCGATATGAGGAGAATAAGGAGCGGAAAGACCCTAAGCTTGGGGATTCCCAAGGCACACCAAGGTAATATTCAAGGAGGACCCAAGCAACTAAGCTTGGGGATGCCCCGGAAGGCATCCCCTCTTTCGTCTTCAACATTATCGGTAACCTCACTTGGAGCTATATTTTTATTCGTCACATAATATGAGTTTTGCTTGGAGTATCATTTTATTTTATTGAGATTTGCTTGCTGTTATCAATAATCATGTTTTGTATCTTTTAATTCAATAAAATGCCAATTATAGCCTTTACCATGCCCAGTTTGCAAGTCCATGTGTTGCTGTTTAAAAACAGAAAGTTTTCTGTTATGTCCAGAATATTCGTGAATAGTCAGAACATGATAAAAATCTGAAATTTTTACACAGTAAGTATACATGAGTTCTCTGTCATGTGGTAATTTTTCAGAATTTTTGGAGTTAGGGAAAGTATGAATTTTAAATCCCCCTTTACAGATTGTTCTCTTTTGGCAGATTGCTGTTATAGTTGCATTGTTTGCATATGTTTGCTTGTTTAATGATTCTATTTGAGGATAGGAGTATTAAATATGCAGAGACATTTAGTATGCAATGTTTAATTATAATTTTAGTGATTTCCTACAGTAGAGAATGTTAAGGTTTTGAGTTGATTTATACTAACTTATCTCACGAGTTCTTGTTGAGTTTTGTGTGGATGAAGTTTTTAAAGATTTAGGAGAAGCCATGATATGAGAGGAATTAAGGAGGCACAAGAGCTCAAGCTTGGGGATTCCCAAGGCATCCCAAATTAATATTTCAAGAAGTCTCAAGCATCTAAGCTTGGGCATGCCCCGGTAGGCATCCCACCTTTCTTCATCAACAATTATCGGTTAGTCTTGGTTGAGCCTAAGTTTTTGCTTCTTCACATGATGTGTGCTATTCTTGGAATGTCATTTTATTTTGTTTTCTTTGCTGTTTGAATAAAATACTTGAGATCTGAAAAAAATTAAATGAGAGAGAGTCCTCACATAGCTACCTATTTACTTAACTACTCATTTGATCTTCACTTATATCTTTTTGGAGTAGTTTGTCGTTTGCTCTAGTACTTCACTTATATCTTTTTGAGCACGGTGGTGATTATATTTTGAAGAAATACATACACTCTCATGCTTCACTTATATTATTTTGAGAGTTGACAATAGTAATGGCAATATGCTTAAGATATGAATTTGGTCCCAAAGTGATGAATATTCAAGAGGGATATAATAAAAAAACTTTCATGAAAGATCATTGGATATGATAAGTTTGATTCCTTGCAATAATTTTGCGATATGGAGATGATAATATGTGAGTCATGTTAGTGAGTAATTGTGATTTAGTAAGAATATTAGTGTTAAGGTTTGTGATTCCCTATGCATGCACATAAAGTCAATAGTTATGCAACGAAATTATATCCTACTTATGGTGCATTATTTGGTGTTAGTTATGTTCAATGCATGTTTATGACCGTTTTCACTTTTTGGTTGGTTGCTTCTCAATCTATTTGCTAGCCTTCATTTGTACTAAGCGGGAATACTGCTTGTGCATCCAAACTCCTTAAACCCAAGTTGTGCCAAATGTGTCCACCATACCTACCAATATGCGGTATTACCATGCCGTTCCAAGTAAATTTGCATGTGCCAACTCTAATTTTTCAAAATAATTTTCCGTTTTGTGTGCCCGTACCGCTCATGAAGCGGCAGGGGGTGGCCAATATTTTCCATGCTAGGTGTGTTATTCTCACGATGAGTGTTTATTCACTTGTCATTGCACGAGAGAGTGGCTGGTAATAGGGATGCCCAGTCCCATAATGAATCAAAAATAGTAATAACAAAATTCCTTGGAAAGTGTTCGTATGGAGGGCACCCGTGGATACGGCTAGCCATGGATTGTGAAAGAATGGTGGAAAGGAAATATACTTTATTTTCTGTTTGGGAACCGCCTATGATGTGTCTAGCATGGAAAATATTGGGAATTTTCGGTCGTTTTCGTTGACAGGAAAACCATGCCTCTCAAAAATACTTTTATCTCTCTAATTTAAGCTTTGAGCTCTGGCACATTTGCAAATCTCTGCTTCCCTCTGCGAAGGGCCTATCTATTTACTTTTATGAAATTTTTATTTTTATTTTGAGTCTCCATCTTCTCTTACAAAGCACCAACCAGAGAGCACTATTGTCATACTTGTGCATTGTGTGTAGCTAATATTGAGTGTGTTTCATGAATGAATCAATGATTGAGCATAACAGGCTAGGGATAACTTTCTTTAGCGTTGATATTTTGAAAGACATGGTTGCTTGTTAGTATGCTTGAGTATTTATGTCTTCATGTCAAATTATAGACTATTGCTTTGAATCATTCAAGTCCAAGTGTCCATGCAACAAAAGAAAAGATTATATGATGATTGTGATAGGTAGCATTCCACATCAAAATTTCTATTTTTAATTGCTACTTTATCATGATGAGTTTTATGAGAAAAAGTTGATGTCATGATGCTAGGAAAAGTGGTTGAAATTATCATTGATCAAACTTATGCACTATGCTAGCATTCACACTTCATAAATTATTTCTTTTATCATTTACCTACTCGAGGACAAGCAGGAATTAAGCTTGGGGATGCTGATACGTCTCCAACGTATCTATAATTTATGAAGTATTCATGCCATGTTTATTATAGTTTTGTATGATTTTGGTGCACTTTTATATGGATTTTATATGATTTTCATGGACTAACATATTGACCTAGTGCCCAGTGCCAGTTGCTGTTTTCTGCTTGTTTTTGGTTTTCCAGAAAATCCATATCAAACGAAGTCCAAATGCAGCGAAACTTTTTGACGATTTTTTCTGGAAGGAAACAGACCCAGGAAGCTTCGGAGCAGCAGCAGATGAGCCACAGGGGCCCCACGAGCCACCTAGGCACGCCTGCCCCCTCTAGGCGCGCCCTGGTGCCTCGTGGGCCCCCTGTGGCACCTCTTTGCGTGATTCCAACGCTGAAAAATCCGATATATTCAGAAACCCCCGAAAGTTAACCTAGATGAGTTTTTACGCCGCCGCAAGCCTCTGTACCTCCGGAAATCATCTCCGGAGGCCATCTTCATCATCCCAGCGGTCTCCATGACGAGGAGGGAGTAGTTCACCCTCGGGGCTGAGGGTTTGTACCAGTAGCTATGTGTTTGATCTCTCTCTCTCTCTCGTGTTCTTGATTTGGCACGATCTTGCTGTATCGCGAGCTTTGTTAATATAGTTGGATCATATGGTGTTTCTTACCTCTCTATCCTTGTTGTGATGAATTGAATCTTTTCCCTTTGAGGTTTCGTTATTGTCGGATTGAATATTTCAGATTTGAGAACACTTGATGTATGTCTTGCATATGAATGCCCGTGGTGACAATGGGGTATTATATTGATTCACTTGATATATGTTTGGGCACTCAACTCACGGATTCCCGAGGTGACATTGGTGTAATCTATGCATAGGGGTTGATGCACGTTTTCATTATCTTTTCTCCGATAGAAACTTTGGGGTGTTCCTTGGAGTTCTTTGTGTGGATTGAATATTATGATTATGAAGTTGTTTGATGCATATCGTATAATCAACTCACGGATACTTGTGGTGACATTGGAGTATCTAGGTGACATTAGAGTTGGTTGATGTGTATCATATGGTGTTATTTTAGTACGAACTCTAGGGCTGTTTGTGACACTTATAGGAATAGCTCAATAGATCGATCGGAAAGGATAACTTTGAGGTGGTTTCGTACCCTACAAACAATTTCTATCTTATGTTCTCCGCTAATAGGAACTTGGGAGTGATTCTTTACCGCACGTTGAGGGATGATTATATGATCCAATTATGTTAGCATTGTTGAGAGATTGCACTAGCGAAAGTATGAACCCTAGGCCTTGTTTCTAAGCATTGCAATACCGTTTATGCTCACTTTTGTTAGTTGCTACATTGATATTTTTTTGTTCGCACTACAAAAACCTATATCTACTATCCATACTACACTTGTATCACCATCTCTTCGCCGAACTAGTGCACCTATACAATTTACCATTGTATTGGGTGTGTTGGGGACACAAGAGACTCTTTGTTATTTGGTTGCAGGGTTGTTTGAGAGAGACCATCTTCATCCTATGCCTCCCATGGATTGATAAACCTTAGGTCATCCACTTGAGGGAAAATTGCTACTGTCCTACAAACCTCTGCGCTTGGAGGCCCAACACGAGTCTACAAGAACAAGTTGTGTTGTAGACATCACTTGTCGGGGCAGCCTCCGTGCGGACAGGATCATCGGTGGAGACCCTTGTCGGAGAAGCACTCTCCGGAACGATGGTTGACGGGGGAGCCACAGCGGGGTCCGCCTCTTGGCGTTCTTCTTCTTGGCGGGCCTCCCCCGCCTCTTTGTCGGGCTCAGAAGAAGGAACTTCGGTGCCGGCGCCAGTAGGCGGGATCTGCACCACATCCTCACGCAGGGGGCTCGACTGGGGGCTGACGACGATGGTTTCAGCCGTCCCAACCCCCTGCCCAGCACTCGCTATAGGATCTTGTGTTGTTGCAGACTTGGTCCGCTTCGACCGGTGCACAAGTGGTTCTGGGTCCCTATCAAGACAAGAGAAGTCAAGTTAAAATGGTGATCAAATAAAGTCAAAACTTGGCAGAGACAAGCAAAGCTACTTACTCCTCCTCCTCCTCAGACTCGTCAAGGACATCGAAATCATATATCACTGGCGGAGGCAATTCTCTGGCACTTTTAAGTGCCGGGGGAGGTGAACCCGTCGGCTGAGTGGATTCAGCTTCCTCGGCAACCTCTTGCCGGGGGGACGGAGGCTGGGCTCGGGGACGCCGAGTTGATTGCCAGCGTACCTCTTCTTGGTGGCCAGTCTTTGTGGTCGTCTTCTTCACCGAAGGACCAGCCCCTGGCGGAGAGGTGCGCACCGGCTCTTGACTGACCGCCCTGCAAAGACGGTGCTTCTTCTTCGGGGCTTGAGGGCCTTCTTCCTCTTCAGGCTCTCCAGCAACCTCGGTCCTGGCAACCTCAGCTCCGGCAGTCTCGCCCCCGGCAAGCTCTTCATGTTGCTCTTTGGCAGCTTCTTCCTCGTGATACTCTTCGTCATCATCCTCAGCTGCCGCAGCACCAAGACCGCCTGCCGCATTGATCCTCGCGATCTCTGCGGCCTTGCTGGCGATGTACGCCAATTCTTCCTCATTGGTGGCCTGGATGAGATCCGTTTCCTTCCGGGAAGCTTTCTCCGTCAAGTTGGAGGCCCAGTCCATCTCGTTCACCAAGGTGGGCAGTGGCCAGTCCGCTTTGACTCCGCGAGCATCGCAGTCCGGCATCATCGACAAGATGGAGTCCTTGGCGGAGTTGATGTGCAGCGGGATAATTCCATCCGGCAAATGGAATGTGCCAGTTTTCCGGAACAACTGTTCACAGAGGCAGGCATGCTCCATCACCGTCAAGTTGTTGCCGGTCCCAGGATACAATTGCATGATATCAGCGGCGTTCTGATATTCCCAAGTGAATCTTTCTCTCTTCTGCAGCGGCGCGATGCATCGCCGGAGGAAATCGGCACCAACCATTTCTATGGTCAGCTTGGCGGCCTTGAGACGGGCAATTCTGTCCAGTGCCGGGCGAAGCTTCGCATCGGTGGTGCCAAGATGGCTCCAATTCTTGCCGCGCACAACCCTCGTCGTACGCGGTATACAGAACTGGGGGGAATCCTTGTCCTGGATCCAGCACCATTCCGCCCTCCACTCGTCCCACTTGAGATGGAGTTACCCGGCAAGATACTAGCCCTTGGTTTTCGCCCTGGGAATCCATGTCACGCTGCCGGAAAGTGATTTGTCTTCGATCCGGGGAATAAAGAAGTGGCGGAACAGATCGACGTTGGGGGCGACTCCGACAAAGTTCTCGCACAGATGAGCAAAGACTGCCATACAAGTCATCGCATTTGGAGTAAAATCCAGCAGTCTGAACCCAAAACTAAACATCATGGCACTGAAGAAGTCTGAGAATGGGGGAACCAGGCCGCAATAGAAATAAGCGCAGAAGAATGGATACGAATCTGCGCGGTCCTTGTCGCCCTCAGGAAGCACCACTGGAGCCTTGTGATCCTTTGTGTCCCTTCCCCACATATGCGCGTACCTCATGATCAACTCGTTGCCATCCAAGGAACACGGCGAGAAGATCACATTTTCCCTCCGCCGCTTCTCCAGCTCTTCCAACGCCTTCTTCTTCTCCTCCGCCTTGGGGTCGAGTGGCTTGGCGGGCTTCTTTCACGCCGCATCGGCTCTTTTAGGTGCCATCAGAACTCGGGAGGAAGAAGGAGGTCGAGGCGAGGTGCGGATTGAGGGCGGCGACAGCGGAAAGAGGGGCTCTGGCGAGAGGAAGAAGATGAAGCAGAGGAAAGGCAGGGGCGAATGAGCAGCGCCTCCTCGCAGTTGCCTTTTTATGGGGAAGGCGTGAGGGGGCTGACTCTTCGCTATTTACCCCAGCAACGCTTTTTACAGGCGCACTACCACGATATCACCGCAACAGTCCAAGTTCCCACGACCCGCATTTAATGCATGGATTGGACGTGCGTCAGGATAACCATCATGACGAAAATTACAGCGGCAGTTTTCCCGCCGCGTGTTTGTGCATTGTTTGGGCCTAGCCCAACGACGCTTCGGACGCGTGTATGGCCCAGGCCCGGGGGCTCCTGTTGGTGTATAAAACATGGGTATTTTATACCCTCACCTATGCACAGACGGTAGCGGCCTCCTTGCCGGCCAAGGCTTGCCGAAAACCACCAAGACCAAGATTCAGGGCCCAGTGGCAGGAGCTACTGGAGAGAAGTTCAAGACAAAGCACTCGACCAGTGCTGAAGATGAAGGCATTCCTTGCCGGCAAGGCCGAACCGGCAAGGTGAAGACCCGGCAAGCTCCGTGCCGGCAAGCTTTCGCCAGCACGTCAGCGCTCCACCTCACCGGGCGGCTAGTCGCTAATCGGTGAGGTGTCGACCGCGCAGGCTGGTTGGTGGGATTTGTCAGGCACGTGTCAGCACGTAGGGAGAAGATTTGCCTTTAATGACACCCGTCCAGGAGGCGTGTCAGAATAATACGAGGTAGCTGGACGAGCGGTGCAGAAACCTTGCCGGGGCTGCCTCTCCACGTGACACCTAACGGAGCATTTAATGCATTTGTCCTAAACTGGCAGAGTTAGGTATGATAGCACTGTTTGCTATCTAATCACTATGTAATTACTGTTTTGCCACTGTGGTAACCCCTTGAGCTATAAAAGGAGGGCCAAGGCAACAGTTAAAGGGATCCGGATCCTTTTCCAAACACTAGCATGTCTCGCATGCGTAGCTGCTCTCTTTGTGCCTTGCTGGGAGAAGCGCTCCTTGTACTTGAGCTCTCATACATCCAATACAGCAAAGCAGGAGTAGGGTTTTACACTCCTCGGCGGCCCGAACCTGGGTAAATCCCCCGCGTCCTCCATTGATTCTGCTCTTTGTGCACGTTGATCTCCCCTGCTGAACCACAAAGGGGCTGGATGGCCCCATAGATGGTCGTACCCACGACAGCATGCTTCGGGAATCACAAACCTTAACACAATTATTCTTACTAAACCATAATTATCTACTAATACCTCCCATATATTACCATCTTAATATTGCAAAACTATTGCAAGGAATCAATTTATCATATTCAGTGATCTACATGAAAGTTTTTATTATATCCCTCTTGAATACCTATCATATCAGGACCAAATTCATAACCCGTGCATATTACCATTGCTATCATGAGACTCTCAAAAAAGATGTAAGTAAAGCATGAGAATGCAACTATTTCTTTAAAATATCATCACCGCCGTGCTCTAAAAGATATAAGTGAAGCACTAGAGCAACTGCCTAGCTCAAAAGATATAAGTGAAGCACATAGAGTATTCTAACAAATCACGAATAATGTGTGTCCCTCTCAAAAAGGTGTGGTCAACAAAGATGATTGTGACAAAATAAAAAGCAAACAAAAGCAAACAAACTATTTCACAAGACGCTCCAAGTAAAACACATATCATGTGATGAATAAAAATATAGCTCCAAGTGAGTTACCGATAGATTGTAGACGAAAGAGGGGATGCCTTCTGGGGCATCCCCAAGCTTAGACGCTTGAGTATTCCTTGAATATTACCTTGGGGTGCCTTGGGCATCCCCAAGCTTAGGCTCTTGCTACTCCTTATTCCTTTGTCCATCGTAGTCTCACCCAAAACATGAAAACTTCGGCACACAAAACTCAACAGAAACCTCGTGAGATCCGTTAGTATAACAAACAAATCTTAAACTTTAGGTACTATTTTAAATTGATTCATATTTAATATTGTCATAATGATACTGTACTCCAAATTCTTCATGACTCATACCCCCCGATACGATCCATAGATTCATCAAAATAAGCAAACTATGCAACAAAAACAGAATCTGTCTAAAACAGAACAGTCTGTAAAGATATATTTAAAATACATACTTATGTAACTCCAAAAATTCTGAAAAATTAGGAAAACGTGGGAAATTCATATAACAATACTGTGTAAAAATTTCAGATTTTTCTGACGCTCCAGTACAATATTAAAATTCCAGCACTGGACGCAAAACTTTCTGTTTTCCAAACAACATCAATTATACTATCTTCCAAATCATCCCAAAGGCATTACTTGGCACAAACACTAATTAAAACATAAAAACATAATCATAACAGAAGCTATAATCATGCAAACACTCAAAAACAGTAGGTAAAATCAAAATTTTATTTTATTCATTGGGTTGCCTCCCAACAAGCGCTGTTGTTTTATGCCCCTAGCTAGGCATAATGCATAGTTTCAAGTGTTGTCATCCTTCAAATTGATTCCATAGGTGGCCCTCATAATGGATTCATATGGTGCTTTAATTCTCTCCCTAGGGAAGTGTTTCATCCCTTTATTTAGTGGAAATTGAAATCTTATATTACCTTCTTTCATATCAATAATAGCACCAATAGTTCGAAGAAAAGGCCTACCAAGTATTATAGGGCAAGAAGGATTGCATTCAATATCAAGAACAATAAAGTCCACGGGCACAAAATTTATATTTGCAAGAATAAGCACATCATTTATTCTACCCAATGGCTTTTTAATAGTGGAATCCGCAAGATGCAAATTAAGGGAACAAGGATCCAAGTCGGTGAGACCTAGCACATCACACAAAGACTTTGGTATAGTGGAAACGCTAGCACAAAGATCACAAAGAGCATTACATTCATAATCTTTAATTTTTACTTTAATAGTGGGTTCCCATTCATCTTGTAATTTTCTAGGAATTGATACTTCTAACTCAAGTTTTTCTTCATGTGCTTTCATCATGGCTTCTACAATATGTTTAGTGAAAGCTTTATTTTGTTCATATGCATTTGGTGAATTAATCATGGATTGCAACAAGGAAATACACTCAATTAAAGAACAACTATCATAATTAAAGTCCTTGTAATCCAAAGTAGTGGGTGCATTACTATTTAAAGTTTTAACCTCTCCAAACCCACTTTTTTCATTTTTATGACCAAGATTATCACCCTCCAAACAAGTGGGACTCCTTCTTTCTAAAGTTGACTCTTTTTCAGTCCCTTTTTCATCAAGTTTTATATTATTAAACAAAGATTCAATAGGTGTAACACCAATCGTTTTAATATCTTCATCATTACTACGATAGAAACCGGGTGGAATCGCTTTTTCTAGAAATTCTCGCTTAGCTCTCAACCTAGCGGTCCTTTCTTTACTTTCATTAATGAAGACATAGATAGCTTTAATAGACTCATTTATATCATGCTTAGATGGCAAAATTTTAGTTTTGAGATTTTCCATACCATGAGCGATTTTATCCATGTTCCTAGCCAATTCATCAACTCTATTCAATTTTTCTTCTATCATAGCATTGAAATTCTTTTGTGAACTAATAAATTATTTAATATTACTTTAAAGATCAGAGGGCATCTTATTATTATTATTACAAGAATTACCATAAGGATTGGCATAATTATTAGAGGAATTTCCAGGAAACGGTCTAGCATTGAAATTACCCCTATAAGCATTGTTGTTGAAATTAGTTCTAGAGACAAAATTCACATCAATAGCATCATTATTTTGCTCAATCAAAGTGGACAATGGCACATCATTAGGATCAATATGAGCATTTTTACTAGCAACCAATTTCAATAAAGCATCCATCTTATCACTCAAAGTATTAATTTCTTCAACAGAGTTTACCTTCTTACCAGCTGGAGTTCATTCAGTGTGCCATTGAGAATAATTTGCCATAATATTATCAAGAAGTTTTGTAGCTTCTCCCAATGTAATTGCCATGAAAGTGCCACCTGCGGCAGAGTCTAGCAAATTTCTAGAGACAAAGTTTAGTCCCGCATAAAAATTTTGTATGATCATCCATAAATTCAAACCATGAGTTGGGCAATTTCTTATCATTAATTTCATTCTCTCCCAAGATTGGGAAAAATGTTCATGCTCAAGTTGCTTAAAATTCATAATTTGATTTCTTGAAGAAATAATCTTAGCGGGAGGAAAATATTTAGTAATAAAAGCATCCTTACACTTATCCCAAGAATCAATACTATTTCTAGGCAAGGATGAAAACCAAGTTTTAGCACGATCTCGTAGTGAGAACGGAAATAATTTTAATTTGACAATATCATTATCCACATCTTTCTTCTTTTGTATATCACAAAGTTCAACGAAAGTATTTAGATGGGATGCGACATCTTTATTAGGACTACCAGAAAATTGTTCTTTCATAACAAGATTAAGCAAGACAGCATTGATGTCACATGACTCCGCACTAGTGGCGGGGGGAGCAATAGGAGTACTAAAAAAATCATTATTATTGGTATTGAAAAAGTCACACAATTTTGTATTTTCTTGAGACATCGCGACAAAGCAAGCAAACTAGCAAACAAGCAAACAAAATATTTTTGTGTTTTTGTAAAATATTTTAGAAGTGGGGGAGATGAAAACGAGAGGCAAATGCAAATAAAAAGGTAAATAAAGTAAATGCAAGTGAATGATAATTTGTGCGAAGGTACTTGGTAATTTTGATGATGTCTCCCCGGCAACGGCGCCAGAAATTCTTCCTGCTACTTGTGAGCTGCGTTGGTAATTTCCTGAAGAGGAAGGGAGATGCAGTACAGTAGAGATAAGTATTTCCCTCAGTTAAGAACTAAGGTTATCAATCGAGTAGGAGAACCAAGCAAAATTCCGTTAAGCGCACCTTCACACACAAGAGCAAACACTTGCACCCAACGCAAATAAGAGGGTTGTCAATCCTCTTAGCGGTTATTTGCAAGGATTAAATCTTATCAAGGTAAATAGATAAACTAAATTACTAATTAAAATAAAAGTAAATAAATTGCAGCAAGGTATTTTTAGGGTTTTTATATGATAAAGATAGACCCGGGGACCATAGTTTTCACTAGAGGCTTCTCTCTTGAGCACATAAACATACGGTGGGTAAACAAATTACTGTTGGGCAACTGATAGAAAAGAAAATAATTATGACGGATTCATGGCAATGATCATGTATATAGGCATCACGTCCGAGACAAGTAGACCGACTCCTGCCTGCATCTACTACTATTACTCCACCCATCGACCGCTATCCAGCATGCATCTAGGGTATTAAGTATGAAACAGAGTAACGCCTTAAGCGAGATGACATGATGTAGAGAAGCAAATTCAAGCAATATGAATAAACCCCATCTTTTTATCCTTAATGGCAACAATACAAATATGTGTCATGTCCCTTTCTGTCACTGGGATTGAGCACCGCAAGATTGAACCCATCACAAAGCACCTCTCCCATTGCAAGATAAATCAATCTAGTAGGCCAAACTAAACCGATAGATCGGAGAGAAATACAAAGCTATAACAATCATGCATAAAAGAGTTCAGAGAAGACTCAAATATTTCTCATGAATAATCTGATCATAAACTCACAATTCATCGGATCCCAACAAACACGCCGCAAAAAAAGATTACATCGGATAGAACTCCAAGAACAACGAGGAGAACATTGTATTGAAGATCAAAGAGAGAGAAGAAGCCATCTAGCTACTAGCTATGGACCCGTAGGTCTGTGGTAAACTACTCACACATCATCGGAAGGGCAGCAAGGTTGATGTAGAAGCCCTCTGTGATCAATTCCCCCTCCGGCAGAGTACCGGAAAAGGCCTCCAGATGGGATCATGGAAGAACAGAGGCTTGCGGCGGCGGAAAGGTTTTCTCTTCTGGCTCTCTGGGGGTTTCCCAATATTTGTGAATTTATAGAAGTGGAATCAGGTCAAAAGGAGTCACGTGGGCCCCACAAGGTACTACGGCGCCCCCCCCGGGGCGCGCCCTAGTGCCTTGTGAAGCCCCTGTGGGGCTTTGTTCGGGAACGCAGCAGAAAACAAAAGTTTTCCGACCTACGCACCAGCCCAGGACCACTATGGAGACTACATACAAGGTTTGATCATTATCGTTACCGACTCGTAGCGCAGCGGAAGTAGAGTCGATGACGATCGGCGGTGCAGATCCCCGCAGCTAGGATTTTACAACCTCCCAACCGCGAGGATGTATACCCTCATCTGCCCCGCGAACAGCCCTCCGGGAGGCGGTCACACAGTTCCCCGGACGGTGTCGCGGACAGCCCTTCGGGAGGACCTCCGAAACTCGGACTGTCACTCGGACAGCCCTTCGGGAGGACCTCCAAAACTCGGACGGTCACACGGACAGCCCTTCGGGAGGCACTCTCGAACTAAGACCGAAACTACGATCTCTCTACAGAGTTGCACACATACGGTGTCATCTATCCGGCAGGGCTTCGCCGTCCAGAACTAGTTCCTGCCGGAACCCAGACAGCCTTTCGGCTCTACGAAACTATTTCGCTGGGAGGGAGAGAAGAATGCCAGATCATGCATGGCTTTGTGTATGAGAGAAAGAGTGTGTCTTATGGCAGCCCACACACCTCCTATTTATAGGAAACCCAAGGGGTAGGGTGGTTTTACAAGAAGACCCAAAACCCACATGGAAAGGAGTCCTTCCCAAGGACCTAAAAGGTGAAACCAAGGAACAAGGGGGACTCCATGAAGGAGTCCACCATGTGGCCGGCCACACCCTCATGCGGGGCCCCAAAATTGGCCCCTATCCATCCATGTCATCCCCAAGATCTTTTGGAGCAAAACCCCAAAAGGTGGCTTTCCAAAAAATATCCCAAAAAGCACTTTCACTATTCACGACGACATTTTTCAGCGTCTGATCGAACTGAAAATATTCATGTGGGCTTAGAACAATTCTAGTACCCACCAAAATAATTTTCAACGCGAGCCGGAACAATTCCGGTTTAGTGATTTCATCTGCGAAAAGCATCTGAAGCGGTTTCGGCAGCTCCGGAACATTTCCGGTTTTCATCCCGGAAAATTCCAGAAAGTTTCCAGAATGATTCTGGCACCCTCCAAGAATTATCAGGCATGTGCCAAAACCAATTTGACTTTATGGTATCCTCTGAAACAACTTTTCAGTTTCACCGGAACTCATCCGGTGACCTCTCTGCGGAACTTTTCCGCTGTCCGAAACTTTTCCGGCGTCCGAAACTTTTCCGGTGATTTTCTCTCAGACTCCCTGTCTAGTATTCAGCAGATAGATGACCCTTAAGCGTGTGACCCTATAGGTTCGGTGAAGCATAGACATGACCCGGAAACCGTTCTGATCAATGATCAACATCGGAGCCGTGGACACCCATATCGATCCCTATACCCACACGAATAAATATTCGAGTGAACCTCCAGTTGCCGTGAGCTATTCCTGTTGCTTCGCGATATGTTACAATTACCCGAGGTGAGAAACATCGGCATCCTCGTGGATCAACACTTGTCCACAATGCTAGTTACCTCGTTGCCGGTATTGTTCTCTTTTCTCGTTCCCGTGTTCCGGCATCCCTGTGATCAAATCACCCTGTGTCTGGCCAGACGATGATGGATACCGTAATACCGAGAGGGCCCAGAGATATCTCTCCATCGTCGGAGGAGCAAATCCCAATCTTGAGCTATCAAGTCCCTTGACATACTTTTCCATGAACCCGTAAGCCGCCGTAATAGCCACCCATTTACGGATGACGTTTAACAAACCCCAAAGTTCATGAAGCAAGCATGAAGAAACTCGACACTCTCATGGTCTAAGGAATTATGCAAACATTAACTTCTCTATGTTATTAACCATAAACTTATGACGAATGTATCTCATAGCATAACATCAATCGGGTCGATTCAACACAAGTGTTCTACCAACAATTGTGCCCTCAAAATTGCCGGCATAGCCATGCCCATGATCAGGAAAACAAGATCATCATGCAATAATTGAGCCAGTCATAGAGGCTTGACTAGGAATACATTTTACCGTTTATTATCCCACACGTGCATATGAGTCTTCCTCCGAGCCTCGTGGTTATTGTAGACTCGAGAACCATAGCAGTTATAGCATGGAACATAAACCTAATTATGAACAGGGAGATAATCAATAACATTTATTATTGCCTCTAGGGCATATCTCCTACAGACTCCCACTTGAACTAGAGTCAATAATCTAGTCAATGCTAATGCACTTTACACCTATGGCATACTGGTGTAAAATATGCTTCGCATGTGGTATAGCCTGATGTCCAATGGATCTGACGACTTCAGCTCTGTGTGTAACTTTGCATATCCTTGCGTTTTCACGCTTTCACAAAATTCATATTTTGTCTGGACTTGGCCTTGCATATGTGTGAATCATTGGTCGAAACCTGATTCCTCAGACTGAGCTATGGAGCAACTATCTGCAATAGTGTCCCATAGACCAAAGTCATCTTGGAACCATACTAAGTTCATGAATGAACTATATGATTCAACAACTTCTTTGTCGCTTCTTAAGCATCAACATACTTAGCCTTTGTTATAGAATTCGCCACAGTATCTTGTTTGGAACAATTTCCAACTACCGTGCCACCATATTGTGTATCACACAAAACCCTCAATTTAAATCAAAAATCGCATGGAGCATTGATGAAGACTGTATCGATATAATCACTTACAACGAGCACTTCATAATCTCTACTTGCGAGAAAATATGTCATCAGCACTACTCTTAGCACTTAATGACATCTTTCACTGTTGTCCCATGATCAGTACTTTGATCACTATGGTATCTATACTCGCAACAACTTTGGAGTATTGGACATATCTGTTTGTTTTTACATACCATGGAATACATGATTAATCCAAACACAAGAGTGTGTGGAATCTCCATCATGTATTTTACTCATCAGTGTTTTGGGACACCAAGTCTTGCAAAAACTCTTTCCATGTGACTTCGGCAAGAATCACTCCTTGGCGTTTTAAATGCTAAATGGTTTTAGCATCTTGTCAATATGTATTCATTGCTTAGCCCCATTAGGTAAATCTATCTCCATAGATCGTCATGCCTAATATTGAGGCTATTTAGCCTAAGCACTTCATTGAAAAACTATTTTCAAATGAAGTCCTAATTTGTGTCAAGAAATTTATTTCCAATTAACAATGTGTTAAGTACACAAGGTTTTTAGAAATATTATTATGCTCCCACTTACTTTCTTGAATCACAAGCATCTTCGATACCCATTTGATGAAGTCAAACCCCCTTGACCATTTCATCAAAAACGAAGATTCCAACTCCACTTTGCTCTCTTCTATCCATCGCTGGAACTCTGAAGTTTGCATACTTACTAGCATCCTCTGGATCGACAAATTACTATGGACTGTATCACATACAAGTCCTAGGTTTTATTTCCATCAGATGGAAATCCTTTTGTCATCCATGTTTCATATCTCATGATTGAAATATGTATTAATTGCTAGTTCAACCCGAACCGACTTCAAGCATCGCTATGGTGAAACAACCTCATCGTAGTCAACTCCTTGAACTTGTTATTTCAACAAGTCGAGCTTTATGGATAAAATATTTTATCCACATCAGTTTATAGTTTCATAAATATTCGTTAGACTCTAAGTCTTCCGAAAGGTGTATCAAGATTTTAATCTCGAACCACTTATATGGAAACTATCTCGGATTGTATTGGCATTTAGCCAATTCCGGAGTCAGGGCCCATCAACGCTTCCTTGTGTATCGTAGGTATACTGTTGTCTAACAACAATATCTCGTATGCGCACCTGAGAGGTTTGCACAAGTTTTTCCTACGCGGTTCAGCTGCAAGTTCGACCGAAGTCCATACATCTCATGTAGAGGCTTCCGTATCAGTCGCAGTAGGAAACTCCGGAATCACTTCCAAGGTTCCTTTCCTTTGACCTGATGACGAAGATACTGGTTATCTCGTCGAGTTGCACTGTCCTCCCACTCACCTTTTGTAAGAACTATTCTCTTTAAAAGCATACCGTTTTGCGGCAAAACCCTTTGCCTCGGTATAGTGGTGGGGGAATACCCAATGACTTGGGATAACCTTACAAAGTAGCACTTGTCTGATTTGGAATAGGTTTGTAACCTTTTACACAAGCCCCATATTCTAAATGTTAAGAAAAGATATAACATGGTTGGGCGTACCACACCATGGCGTTATTTCAACAGACCTGATGGAGCTCTTTTCAGTGTAAAAGTCGCAGTCTCTAAAGCATCACTCTATAAAAGGGGTAATGGCAAATCTATTTATGTCATCTTTGATCTTACCATGTCATAAATGGTTCGATTACATCTTCACGGACTTTCCACTTGCAGCGGTGTTCCGGGAGGTGCAAGTTATGAAACCCCTTTCACAACTCATCAGACATTCGCTAAACTTGTAACTCAAATATTCCTTTCTGCAATCAAATTGCAGAAACATAATTTTCTTGTTACAATAACTTCTACTTCATTTTTGAAAACCTTCTAAATGAATTCAAAAGATCCAGACTTACGTCTCAACAAGTAAATATCCATATATCTACTTGAGTCATTTCTGAAGACAGATAAATCCACTACTTGCAACAACATTTATTGGACTACACACATCATAATGTATGATTACCAATATGTTCTTTGCTCGTTCCTTATGGCCTGTGAACGGTATTTCAGTCACTTCACCTTTCAGAGGAAAGTTGCAAGTGTCAGATGATTCAAAATCAAATGACTTCAAAATCCATCATAATGGAATTTTCCATGCGGGTTTCTCCAATGTGACCAAAGGCAGTGCCACACTTGTGTGGTATTCTTTTAGTCTTGTGACATTTAGCATCAGTGTTATGGATGTATCATATTACCATCAATATTCATAGCATACATCCCATCCTGTACGGAAGCATGGCCCTTCATGTTATTCATAACACCGAACATCAAAAGTTCTCTTATGAATAACCTTCTTGCAAAATACCTTATGCAAAGGGCTAGAGTGTATGAAACTCTAAATGAATTATGAAAGTAAATACAGAGGTAATGTATTATTATCAATATTCATAACATACGTCTCATTCATAATGAAAGTATGGCCCTTATGTTATTCATAACATCGAACATCAAAAGTTCTCTTATGAATAACCTTCTTGCAAGATACTTTATGCAATGGGCTAGAGTGTAAAACTCTAAAATGAATTATGAAAGTAAATACATAGGGAATACACCGATGGAAGGCATAGTAACATTTACTATGTTCCCTGCGTGTATCTGAACCTCATTCCTGGTTAGTCTTTCAGGCCATAGTAGTTCTTACATCGAGCTGCAACAGAATGCAATCGAGCGGGTATCTTTGTGATTAACTCACAATACCCAAGAATTAGTGATTAACATGTTTAACCATAATTCCCAAGAACTATATCTTTGACCAGCCTTCTATACATCAAAAACTTGTATGACATTCATACATGAGCTGGATATTCCAGTCTTCTTTCCTTTTGCCATTATACTTCTAACAGTTTAACTTTCAGTATTTCTCCTACTCTCAGAAGAAGCACCCAACTTAAGAGTGGCGTTAGCCTCGGACTTCCTAGGCGTGAAAGTTTCACTAACACCCTTCGGACACTTCCTTTCTCTTTAAGTTGTTGTTTTATTCACCTTTCATCATATGACAGGCGTTCTTCTGGATCCCTCTCTTATCAGTCAAATGCATAGTAAACACCTTTACTAATAGTTTGCAAACAAACATGGCTTTAGATATCTCATATCTTTCAGTCTTTGTCTGTCTCTGAAAATGATTTTCAGATTCCATGAATATCACATAACTATCCAAACTTTTGAAGTTCGGGTCTCATGGAAGCAAACGTATTGCACTTGACTGAAAACGGAATTCTATCTTTTGGATCGAAGGACGAGAGTCACATGATCCATAGCATTAGCGGGAGAATACCGAAAGCATGCGATAGGACAAAGTCCTTCTCGGCACTCTTGAGGACAATCCTCACATTACGTTACCAACCGTAAAGTTTTAACCAGATATTTAACAGCTATTCAATTTTAAAAGGGAAGGTGGAAACGCGAGCCATTATTCTACAACTTTTATGCAAACCACACTTAGACAGTGTTCAAAATTAATTGCACTAAGAATTAAACAAGTTAATTCTACAGTGCGCTCCCACTCAAATCAATATCTCTCATAATTGATTGTGAGTGATACAAGATCCACATTTCAATTCAACGCCATTGATGTGGACATCACTGATGACGAGAATTTCAATTGGTGGGCAAACATGCCGATCACATCTCTATGTGACTCTTGTTCATCTTTCGATGGGCGTGTTCCGAGCTCAGGACGATCAAGCCAGAACGTCAAGACAACCAAGTGATCTCGCTGCGAGGTCTGACCTCACCCGCCTCACACTTCCCTAATCGTCCGTACCCATGTGGACATGGCGCACCCCGAAAAGTTAGGTGCCGTGACGGTGCTACACTTGGGAGAACACTAACTACTTGATATTTTTGTGAGAGATCACCCTAATAAAAGCGACTACCGCGCAATCAAGAAGGGTGCGTCATAAGGGATAAACATCTCAGGCAATTCATAATAGCATGAAATGGTATAGCCCTTTCTGACGGAGAAGTCTTGTATTTCTTCGTCTTCGGCATTCGCGTCGGTGTTCACCTTCGCGAAGATTGCCACCACCTTGTCGATGCACCAGATAATATTGCTATCTCTATAGCTTAATAAAATAAGTGCATTACATAAGGTTGACACGCAGGTCATTAAAGTGCAATCATATGGCTCCAACCATCATGCCGAATCATGACACGCAGGTCATGTTAATCAATTTACATCATATAGTCATCTCATACATAATCAAATTATTATGAACACTGCTATACCACATCACATGCACATGCAAACCATCCTGCAAAACCAAGTTAGACGCCTCTAATCGGTCAATGCAAAATTTTATTTTACGTGGCTTCTAAGGTTTCGAAACAAACCGAAGCTACCAACGTCCATCATCAAGCATGATAATCCAAGTCGCTAGATTAACATTCCAGGGTGTATGAAACACGAGATAATAAAATCTTGAGCCCCATACTAAACTTCGTCATACGCGTGACCCCCGTGCAGATCACATCTGCATTGCCCTTTCGTCTGCAAAATTTCATCTTTCTTTTTAACTACGGTGGAATTCAATGAACTGTTAGCACTTCGTTGATCAATCAGGATCGCGGATTGCCAGAACATTGAAACTCCACCATACTGTTATCAAGATCAGAAATATGCAAATTCGAGGGAAGCAACAAGAACATCGGGTAACAGACTTCATCTGCTACCCGCACAAATAATTTTCAGCAATAGATCTCATCTACTACCTAATTATATTGTGCAACACCCATACATCTCTATGTATTCTAGATCGCAACCTGCATCTACGCATAGCACGGCTCTTGATGCCACTGTTGGGGAACGCAGCAGAAAACAAAAGTTTTCCGACCTACGCACCAGCCCAGGACCACTATGGAGACTACATACAAGGTTTGATCATTATCGTTACCGACTCGTAGCGCAGCGGAAGTAGAGTCGATGACGATCGGCGGTGCAGATCCCCGCAGCTAGGATTTTACAACCTCCCAACCGCGAGGATGTATACCCTCATCTGCCCCGCGGACAGCCCTCTGGGAGGCGGTCACACAGTCCCCCGGACGGTGTCGCGGACAGCCCTTCGGGAGGACCTCCGAAACTCGGACTGTCACTCGGACAGCCCTTCGGGAGGACCTCCAAAACTCGGACGGTCACACGGACAGCCCTTCGGGAGGCACTCTAAAACTAAGACCGAAACTACGATCTCTCTACAGAGTTGCACACATACGGTGTCATCTATCCGGCAGGGCTTCGCCGTCCAGAACTAGTTCCTGCCGGAACCCAGACAGCCTTTCGGCTCTACGAAACTATTTCGCTGGGAGGGAGAGAAGAATGCCAGATCATGCATGGCTTTGTGTATGAGAGCAAGAGTGTGTCTTATGGCAGCCCACACACCTCCTATTTATAGGAAACCCAAGGGGTAGGGTGGTTTTACAAGAAGACCCAAAACCCACATGGAAAGGAGTCCTTCCCAAGGACCTAAAAGGTGAAACCAAGGAACAAGGGGGACTCCATGAAGGAGTCCACCATGTGGCCGGCCACACCCTCATGTGGGGCCCCAAAATTGGCCCCTATCCATCCATGTCATCCCCAAGATCTTTTGGAGCAAAGCCCCAAAAGGTGGCTTTCCAAAAAATATCCCAAAAAGCACTTTCACTATTCACGACGACATTTTTCAGCGTCTGATCGAACTGAAAATATTCATGTGGGCTTAGAACAATTCTAGTACCCACCAAAATAATTTTCAACGCGAGCCGGAACAATTCCGGTTTAGTGATTTCATCTGCGAAAAGCATCTGAAGCGGTTTCGGCAGCTCCGGAACATTTCCGGTTTTCATCCCGGAAAATTCCAGAAAGTTTCCAGAATGATTCTGGCACCCTCCAAGAATTATCAGGCATGTGCCAAAACCAATTTGACTTTATGGTATCCTCTGAAACAACTTTTCAGTTTCACCGGAACTCATCCGGTGACCTCTCTGCGGAACTTTTCCGCTGTCCGAAACTTTTCCGGCGTCCGAAACTTTTTCGGTGATTTTCTCTCAGACGCCCTGTCTAGTATTCAGCAGATAGATGACCCTTAAGCGTGTGACCCTATAGGTTCGGTGAAGCATAGACATGACCCGGAACCCCTTCCGATCAATGATCAACATCGGAGCCGTGGACACCCATATCGATCCCTATACCCACACGAATAAATATTCGAGTGAACCTCCAGTTGCCGTGAGCTATTCCTGTTGCTTCGCGATATGTTACAATTACCCGAGGTGAGAAACATCGGCATCCTCGTGGATCAACACTTGTCCACAATGCCAGTTACCTCGTTGCCGGTATTGTTCTCTTTTCTCGTTCCCGTGTTCCGGCATCCCTGTGATCAAATCACCCTGTGTCTGGCCAGACGATGATGGATACCGTAATACCGAGAGGGCCCAGAGATATCTCTCCATCGTCGGAGGAGCAAATCCCAATCTTGAGCTATCAAGTCCCTTGACATACTTTTCCATGAACCCGTAAGCCGCCGTAATAGCCACCCATTTACGGATGACGTTTAACAAACCCCAAAGTTCATGAAGCAAGCATGAAGAAACTCGACACTCTCATGGTCTAAGGAATTATGCAAACATTAACTTCTCTGTGTTATTAACCATAAACTTATGACGAATGTATCTCATAGCATAACATCAATCGGGTCGATTCAACACAAGTGTTCTACCAACAATTGTGCCCTCAAAATTGCCGGCATAGCCATGCCCATGATCAGGAAAACAGGATCATCATGCAATACTTGAGCCAGTCATAGAGGCTTGACTAGGAATACATTTTACCGTTTATTATCCCACACGTGCATATGAGTCTTCCTCCGAGCCTCGTGGTTATTGTAGACTCGAGAACCATAGCAGTTATAGCATGGAACATAAACCTAATTATGAACAGGGAGATAATCAATAACATTTATTATTGCCTCTAGGGCATATCTCCTACAGGCTTCTGGCCTCCTCCCGAAGCTTCCCAGGTTTCTTTTGTCCAGAAAAAATCTCCAAATGGTTTCATGGCATTTGGACTTCATTTGGTACTGTTTCTCTGAAAAGCCAAAAACAAGCAGAAAACAGCAACTAGCACTAGGCACTGGGTTAATAGGTTAGTCCCAAAAAATGATATATAATTGCATACAATTGCATATAAAAACATCCAAGATTGATACTATAATAGCATGGAACAATCAAAAATTATAGATACGTTGGAGACGTATCATCCGTCCTCCACGGCCACCACTCCTCGACGGCCACCCGTTTGACTAGTGCTCGTGTTGGCATCGGTCCTTGGCCTTTTCGTGCATCTTCTAACATTGTGTCCTGGGTCGTCACATTGTCCACAATTGTTGATGTCCGGTGGCTCCATGAAATGACCGCTACCAAATTGTTTCATTCCGGTGTATCCAGCTAGATCATAACCTCTTCTTTCTTCTTCTTCCCTTCGTAGGCACCATGAGTTCGGGATCGGGAATGATATGAGGGCCATTATACTCAGGCCACTGTGACTGATCGAGGAAAGGACGGAACCTAGGCGCCCATATCAACCTTGTTGTTTCCAATGTGAACTGATGCAACCGCACGGTAGTACCATCAGATACGTTCAAGTTTCTCGCCCTGTCCGCGGTCATCAAATGCGAGCAAGGCCAATGGTACTTATGAGGCCTCTCGCACTGACACCACCGGTTTTTAGGTGCAGCTCGTACGCTACACCACCGTACGTCACACCATCGCGTGTCGTGCCACCCGGCTCGTCGACTTGATAGATCATTTCTCTTTCATTGAAACTAATGATTTGTTGGTGTGAAGACTTGCGCACTTGATGCTTCAACCAGTCATCAACCTTGAAAGGATAGTCCATCTTTTCACCTATCCAATGGGCGGTGATTTGGGAATGCCTTAGGAAATACTCGTTGAGTTTGAAGAAAGTATATTTCACTATTGCAGTCACCGGTAATGAACGGACACCCTTGAGCACATTGTTGAAGCATTCCATCATGTTGCTTGTCATGTCTCCGTATCTCAAACCTCCTTCGTCATAAGCGCGTGACCACTTATGCTTCTCCGGAAGATGCCTTGTCAAGAATTCTCTCCCTCCTTTGTTCTTCTCCAACGCCTTGAAGAGTTTGTCATAGCGGCTTTTGAATGTGTCGGTGTTGAATGCCACGCAAACATGGGTAAGGTCTTTGCAAAACTCCTTGCTCTTGCATGCCCCGTAAAAGTTTGCCACGAAGCGCCTCAAGCACCAACGGTGTTGGAGCTTGGGAAAGCCTGGAATATC
Source organism: Elymus sibiricus (assembly GCA_039707655.1). Taxonomy (NCBI): domain Eukaryota; kingdom Viridiplantae; phylum Streptophyta; class Magnoliopsida; order Poales; family Poaceae; genus Elymus; species Elymus sibiricus. The sequence goes on along the minus strand of CM077676.1, from coordinate 189,206,498 downwards.
AACATCTATTGCTTTGAGAATCCCATGATGACGATCCGATATGATGCATACTTCTCTCTTGCCAATCACCTTGGTCCTAACATGGTCCATAAACCACTCCCAGTTGTCATCATGCTCGGAAAGCACCAAGGCAAATGCCACCGGCAACACGTTATCGTTGGACGAGTGGGCCATTGCCACCATCAATGTGCCCTTATATTTGTCGGTCAAGAAAGTCCCATCAATAGACAAGACAGGCCGACAATGCCCATGCATTGCCCAAAGCTCCAGAAAGCACGGTGAAACACTCCGTCAATTGACTCCACCCTATGGTGCATGCCCAGATTCCGATGAGCAATGACACCCAACATTCTCGGAAGAATATTATATGCGGCCGCATAATCACCATGCAACATCCTAATAGCGTTTGCCTTGGCCATCCACACCTTCCCATACTTGACCTCGTACCCGAATCGTTCAAAGACCGAACTCATGAGTAACTTCACCTTCACGGTTGGATCGTGGGATATCTCATTCAACAATTTGTAGCCTAAATACTCAGACGTGAGTTGACGGTGTCCCTTGCTTCGGTCGGCTTTGTCCGGTGGTATGCACTCATGAGTGGCCACACAACTCTTCAACACCCATTGCCCGGTTTCAAGAATTTTTCTTCCACGGACCTTCCATGGGCAACCTTCCTTGTCACATTTGATGGTGTAGCGCACCTTTTGGTTGGAATGACCAACAACAAATGGCCGATGGTTCCTAATGGCGTAATCACTCAACCATATCTTGAACTCTTCCAAGCACCCAAACTTGATGCCTTTCTTCAAATGAGCATTCTCGTCCTCATCCTTGGGGACTGGATCACCGACCTTCCGGCAAGGTGATGGTTCAACCAACCCCAATCTCATGCCAACGTCAACAACGGCATTGTCGGCAAGACTAAGATCATGAAACAATGAGGGTCCTCTTTCCTTGCCCGTCACCTTCTTGAAGATTTGATTTTCTTGCGCCGTGAATCCATCCTCATCCAATTCTTCCTTCGGACCCTCGTCATCCGAGAAATACCCACACATACGGCTATAAGGGAGGTTACGGTCCATGTCTTGTTGGCACACAATGACATCCAAATTACCAATGGGATTGTAATGGATCTCTCCTTCTTCCGTGCAAGCATCATCTTGAGCAATATCATCTTCATCAACATGAACAATAGCATCATCCCGAACTACTATGGCTCTATCATTGATGTCCTCTTCATTTGGTTGGCTACTTGGTGGTTGGCTAGAAGAATTGTGGACATACACCTCGACACTACCATCATGTATTGGGGAGGATACATTTCGGTTCAAGTCAAGTGGTAGCCGCGGAACTTCAACCTTTGTGGCAAATAATTCAAGTGACTTGTCTTGTGATCCCTCTACTCTTTACTTGTACACATTCCAATGCAATTGGGAGGTGATTGGCATACTCTTTAATCGGGACTTTACTCCCACTCCAACATCATATCTCCCAATAAGCTTAACCTCATCAATTGGGTCAACCCAATGTAAAACGCTTCTCACTTTGACGACAACATCCTCATAGCTTGGGCTTGTTTCAAAAACCATGGGCTCTTCCCCTTCATCGATATTTCCATTCATAAATGTCGCCTTGTCCAAATAGTGAACATTAACGAGTTTATCCATCTAAGAACAATGGAAAAAAGCAAGTCATCCATGGGCCGGCCAATTCATATGGATGAACTACCTACACTATGCATACTTTGGATCGAGGAACTTGTATGAAGTGCATTCAAACAACAAGACAAACATAGCCTTAATCATAGCCTTAACCTTAATCATAGTCTTAACCCCCAACCCTAACCCTAACAAAACCACCAAACCTAGCACAAGATCTTGCTCCCCCCAACTATGGTAGGCACACAATACATATTCAAAGCACAAACATAGCTCTAAATGCATCATATTGATTGATTTCACAAAAACAAGAGCAAGAACTAGGGTTTGCATCAATGTGAGCAATGCAACCAAAATAGGTGATTCCAACCAACCAAAAGAAGGGGGAGTGGAAGAGGTACCTTGGGTGATGAAAATGCTTCGGATCCACCGGACAAATCTCAAGCAAACAAGAAGGATTTAGTGGGTGCTTTGCTGGGAGAGAGAGGGGGGGGAGAGGATGAGCTCGGGGAGAAGGAGATTGGGGGTGAATGGGTGGGTGGGGGGCTCTATCAAGACCCTACCGTCAAGGTCCTTGTCGGTAGGCTCGAGCACCCTACCGCCAGGGTCCTTGGCGGTAGGCCCCTTTGCCACGTAGACTGCCGTTAACGGACGTCACAGGGCTGACGCTGCCCTACCGCCGGACCCCCTAACGGTAGGGTGTGATCGGCTACCGCCGGACCGGGTGGCGGTAGCAAAAAGGGTCAAATCCCAAAAAAAATTGGAACCAGGGTCAGATCCAGCTAAACTATGCCAAAAGGGTTAAAACATCAAATTTAGCCCACATGAGAATAGGTAGCTGGAAGCCCTTGCTCACGAGCCACTCAAGATTTCTCTATCCCCCAGCAAAACACTTTTACATGTCCTTTTCGTCCTCTTCATATCATGTGTTGTTTTGTGTGAAACATGAATACCCCGTTGTGATTGTACCCTATCTATCGTATTTGCGCTATTCGGTAAACATAAACTGATGGGGAGCAAGATAAAATCAGTATAGTTTGTTAGACTATTGCTGGATTACAAAAGAGATGGCATGCAAGTTATGAGAGATGTATGGGTAATGACATCACTTATCACAACAGGCTGTCAATTTGTTCAGCGCAACCACACCTTCTGTAGCTGAGCTTTGGTTTAGTAAGAGCGCAGGGGAAGACCTACAGATATGTACATCCTTTCTACAACTTGCGATCTTGTTCTTATAGACCTCAACCACTTAGCTATTCACAAAGCTGAATCAAGGTACCCATAGAACCGTCGACGACTGAACTGGAGGAGGCTGCTATAATTGCGATCATGCACGCTGACAAAGAGAGCCTCGGTGTCAGGACTGAACGATATGCCGGCAATCTCACCAAAGAAGTCCAGCTCCTGCTTCCTGTCGTACCCGCTCCCGACGTCGAAGATGTGGATGAAGTCTGCAGCTTCGGCCATTGCGAGGAACTTGCCGTCAGATGTATAGCGGATGGACCTTATGGCTCCCATGTTGCCTCCCAGGACAGCAACAGACTTGGAGAGGTTACGGGCATCCCAGACCCTGCATGTCTTGTCTTGGTTCCCAGTTGCGAATGTTCGGCCGTCTGGGTTCCATGCTGACGCAAACGAATAATCCAAATGACCACTGAGCTCGTGAATCATCTGCGGGAAAACAAACAACGAAAAGCTTGTGTAAATTACGATGTCGTTGTTTGAAAGTCGACGATTGGGCCTTGCGCTGTACTTACTTTCCCCGAATTAGCATCAACCAGAACACCGTCAGGATTGTCCCCCACAACAGCAATGATTTTACCATCAGGGCTCAAGGATGTGTGCTGCATCAAAGAAAACAAAGGAGCAAAACAAGGTCAGGCTGATATCCTCCTCGTCACCTAATGGACGATAAACATTCTTTGACCAAGTATTGAGTATTGACTTCAGTACCAGGTTTTGATTAGGAAACTACAATACACAGTGCAGCAAATAGAACACTAAACATAGACAAGTGCAAAGGATGAAGCTGAGGCTTACATTCACAGCCCAATCGAAATGAAAATGATTGCACGTTTGAAACTTCTCCATGTCAAAGTCTCTTAGTCCACAATCATTGTTTGATGCTAGGAAATGCACGGAACCACTGCCAAAATAATTTTTAGATTGTGATCAATGAATGCTCAATTTCACAGAAACAATGGAACAATTTGTCCATAGAAAATAACCTACCTAGGTTTCTCAAATATCTCCAGACAATTTGTAATGCCATTGTCATCATGAGTTGACTTGGAACAATAGCTTATTCCTTCACGGTCCAAAAACTGCATTCCACAGACAATAAATTACATTGTAAGTGGTTGTAGATGTCAGAGATGGAATAAAACGTTAAAAATGAAAATAAGTTACCTTGCAAATTAGTTCTCCACGAAAGCCACCAGCAACCAGCAGGTTATTCTTCACTGCCAATGTGCTAACGTGAGTCCGATAAAAGCCCTCATAGAAATTCCCCTCGTGCTTCTGAAGTCAAAAGCAACAAAAAACATTAAATATATAAGGATCTGTAAGAAAAATGCAGTTCAATCAAACACTTGGAAGAGAAATTTGTACCTCGCATGGAGCAACATGTCCTTGAAGATCAATAACTTCGTGCTTCTCAGAGGTCAGTGGTGACCAATGAAGCACAGACATGTGTGACATAAGATAAACATCATGCCTTGTTGTTGCCCATACTAAATTTCTCAACTGTATGAAAGAAATAGAGCGAGCTTAATAATTACATACGAGCAAGCAGGCAATTAATTATGTGAGAACATCTGATTGCTCAGTACAACCATGTATTAAAGAGATACAAGGCATGTTAGGTGTTGTAAATGTTTGCTCCCGTGTTAGGACTTGGGATGCCATATTGCAATTTTACAACTGCCTTTCTGCACTTTCATGAAGTGCATATTCAAGAGAATGTGTAGACCTTGTTAGTGGCTAGTTTTCATAGGAACAGTTGATTATTTTTAGTATATTAAAGTTCTCTCTGCATGTATTCTAAAAACAGAACATCAAAAAAGAAAATCTGCAACAGACTAGCTTGTGCAGGACTACAGCCAAATATTGGCAAGCATGGAACAAAGAACACAATAACAGACATACTATCGCAATTAGCATGTCTGAAAACCCTTGCTTGCTTAGCATGAACTGAGCAAGACCCAATGAAAATATGGTACCAGAAGCTACCATTTTCTCACCTGAAAATGAAAAATGGTCGGTCTCACCGATCTTGTGTTATGCGCAAAATCGTAGTAGAGTTGACCTTTCTCCACAGGCGTACATACCTGCATCAAGATCACCACGAAAAACCTCAGAAACTGAGCAGGAACAAAGAGCACTGTTACCAATCTATCTTATTGTCTAGCACTATCATACTTCATACCTTCTCCGATAATTGTCCGGAATTAGGTATGTTCTCAAAGTTTGTATACCCTTCCAGTCTTGACTTCCTATATCCGTCCCTTGTGATGGTTAACCTTTCCCAGGGAATTCCCTGTATGTCCTTCCCTTTCAGGACATCCATCACCGATGTATCTTCTGACGCCTTACTAATCTACAAACAACAAAATCCACTTCTGTCAGACCGAAAGAAAACGATTCTGAAACTGCAGCCCTGGGATCTATAAACACCACAAATGCAGGTAAGACAGTAATTAATCTAAACTGTAATATTGCATTTGACTAGAAGTGTATTTATCTGCAAAATAAACTTGGCCTAAGATTAGTCGTTGAGCTCAAGCTAGCAGCCTACTCAATTACCACAGTAGCATCCAGGTATGCGCATGGCGCACGCCAACTGAACTAGGAATCGAGCAGGAAGGCGAAATCAGCAACATAAAGGATCAAGTTGGAGACGGGACCCCATGGCCCGAGAACTTGGCAGGCGGGCGAACTTACAGATTGGACATACTCGTCGTCCTCGTAGTCGGAGTCCCCCGCCAGGTCGGCGAGGCGGTCATCCTCCTCCTCGGGGTACACTCCGGCGAGCCCGCCGTCGTACTGCGACATGGCCTGCAAGGACGCCGGGGGGGGGAAGGCGCAAATTTGAGCCGAACTCAATCAAAATTTGCGGGGAAATTTCGAGATTATGTCTGCAAGAACACTGACCTCAGTTAATTTCGGCACCTTGGGTTAGGAACGGGCTTGAATCGCTGCCGAGCTAGGGTTCTGAGGTTTCAGTGAGGGAGAGGAAGCAAGGCTGCCTTTTCTTGTTGGCACTTAAATAATCACAGGCAAGTCTCTGAGAAATAAACCCTCGTAGAATTAAGAAATGACTTTTTGCTTCGGTACACCCCTAAAAGTTTGCACGAATTTTAAAGTTACTTAAAAAGGTTATCGTTATGTATTGAATAGATTGATTTGCATAGAAAAAACTATATTGTCCCTTTGATTAAAGATGTACCTTCTAATCTTCACATTTAATCTGTATCGATCTGTAAACTTAGAAATTTTCTAAGAGCGTGTACCGAAGCAAGGTTCATAAGAAATATCATGGCAACAACGAAAGGAAACGGGTCAAGTCCGGCCGAACCGTTTGGTAATTCGAGTCGAACCGCCCGCCCCTGGAGCCACCGCTCTGTCAGGCCTAGGGGTGATGCCCAGTCTAGAAAGTCCAGGTCTTGCTTGCGAGGACACAAGGTTAATTTTCTCTAAGTTTATGAAGGTTTGGAGATCATCTCGAGGTCTATAAGCATCAAAGTGAGCTCCTACTTAGTGCGGGGGACTTAATGAGAAGAAGATGAGTCTTGTGGCATTGGAAAACTTTTGTTGTGTCCATGCCTCTCAACGAAGCGTCTTTTCAAAGAAGTGAACATCGAGTCTCTTCAAAGAAGTAGACATCAGGATACATCTTCGTCTCTCATGCCTCGTTTATTTATATCTTATAGCTTTTCACTTGTGTTGTTTTCATTTGTATCGTTGTATATGTTATCTGGTTCGTAGTTGCATTTAGGAGAAATTATTTATCCGCAAAGCTTAAATTGCTAAAGAAAAGAGATAAATTTTATAGAGATTTATTCACAGTCGTCACCTTGATCCTTCACAGTCGTCAACTACACCAAAAAAATGTAGCCAATTATATTCGTGTGGTCGAATCAAATCAACTACACAAAATACAATTGAACGACATTGGTGTCAACTATATAATGCAGTTGAATATTTCGCACCAGCTGCACTATTTACTGGAATCTTATGGGGTAAATGTCCACTACTTTGCGAAACACAAGTATATAAACTTAGCGAACTGAGCGTAGTTCAGATGGTTAGGTTCCTTGTGGTGGAACCAATCCACCAGGATTCAAGTCCTAGACTTGACATTGGTGGTCGCATTTTTTTGGATTTATTTCAGTCCTTTGGGCGATGTGCGTTTAGTGGAAGGAAACATTCTTGTCGACTACGAAGGCATCTCAATCTCAAATTGATATGTCGGCTCCGTCTCTTGGAGGTGCTCATAGGATAGAGTGTGTCTGCATGCATTCATATGGGTGAATGTATGTGCGTCTGAGTCTCTACTGAATTCAAAAAAAAATTATATAAACTTAGGCAGTCACAATGACACGCCAAAACTTTTTTGAACCGGAGGCATACACATTATTTGGTCCTTCTCTTAAGGTGAATATTTTGTCTTGGTTATCACTCTTAACACTTAAGTAAAGTTGAGTTGCCCAGTCAATGGGAGGAGGATCTTACGATCAACATACATCAGAAGTTATCATCGTCACAGGTTAAAATGGAAAGGCTACTTTGTGTGAAGCCCATGCATGCCGAGTAAAAAAGTAGGATTGCAGAAATCCTGGGTGCAGGCCGAGGACCCGGATGTGAATACAGCTATCTGCAAGGTTTCCAGGAGTGGCGCCAACGTGATGCTTATCTATCCATCGATAGCGACGGACAGGTTGCCCTAGAAGCCCCAGGATTCGCGCCAAATGTAACGCAACCCCCGGAATCCGCCTGCCGTTTTCCCCTTTATTTCTTTTCTTCCGCGGCCTTCTTTCCTCTCTCTTTTTCTTCTTCTTTGTGGGACGGTCTTCGTTTCTTCGATATTAATGACGGTTTGTTGAGGCGTCATTTTCATTTTCCCCTATAAAAGAAGGGGACGTCATTTTTTTTTTGGATGGGACGAACTGATGTGTAAAGCGGTCGGTGCCGGACGGAATTGGTGTGATAATCAGGCTCGTCGTTCCCTGTTGACGACGCGATGCCCCTCCCGCCTTGTTGTGCCTTGCTCCTTGTGGTGTTCTAGGAGTTGCGTTACTCAAAGCCCACACGAAAAAAAATTGTTGCCATGGACGTTGAGAAGAACTGGTGCGATGGACATTGGTCTAATTGTGGCTGCAGAGAATTAGTTATCACCAATCGTCTTTAAAGCAATTGTCAAATCGAAAGTCCTCACCTGTTCCCGGCCTCAAATGAGCTCGGGGTTAACAATAAAATCAACGCTTCTCAGCTTTTACCAGCTCTAGCAACTTCTCATTCTGCCGCAGCCCAACCAAACATATTGTCACCTGAATGCTCGCAACATTGTCCATCCGAATCTTCAGGTCTAGGTTGTTTGGGTTCATTCCATAACAAGTGATAGATAGTGTGAGAGCATCTACAACCGGACTTACCAAATGTGGCTCCCTAAATGCCCGCGGACGCGCCCAGTCAGTGACCGAACATGTCCGTTTTAAGCCCCTATTTGTCTGTTTATACAACCACACTCATCATTTTCTCCCTCATATGTCCGGTCACTTGCACGTGATTGGTGGGGATGAAGAGAGAGAAAGAAAAGAATGAATAAAGAAAGAGAAAAGTTGGTCCGGTGTGGGCCGTGTCCTACGTGGCGGACTGACCGGGCGCGTCCGGTCGCGTCCGCGAGCCCTCATATCCTCCCTACATTTGTCCTCAATATAAGGGTTCACGGACGGCTCAGACGTATAGGGATGATACGGGTCCGGATGATACAAGGGATCCGGTTGGGGTCATTTTTTTACTTCTCTCTCCTATCCGGTCACTGACCGGGCACTTCCCCGAACGTTTGAGGAGGATTTGAGGATGTCGGCTGTAAATGTTCTAAGTACCGCTCTATCTATTAGGGCCTCAATACACACGCTACTTTTTCTCGGCAAACATTACAAATCTACTGCATGTACTTATATTTTGTTTTGTAAAGTTCATTTACAAGAAAAAAAACAAATTAATGGGAAGAGCTCCGTGAAAATGAAGTCATTGCTTGGTCCCCGAATCAAACTAGGTCACTGGAACGTGCCCAAATGGAGGCACACCCAGCGCACGAGAGTCCCCTCAAAAAAAAAAAAACTAGGTCACTGGAACAATCAATTCTATACCATACCATAAGGATGGTTGCCCTAAACCATTTCTTATCATTGCAATTAGCCTAGAGCTCATACTAAGTCACTAGCAGGCAGAAGGCGCCGCGGCCGTGGTTGAGCTCGCGTGTACATGTGTTCTTTTTATTTTGAAGTAAGAAAAGGGGCGGCAGTAGCTTTTAGGTCGAGCTGGTTGCATAGAAAATCCACACTCCAACTAAAACAGAACCATGTGCATATCTAACTATGCTATATAAATCAAACTGAAAAATTAAACATTTTTAGTCCAAAGAAATATTCTTACCTCTGATAGATTGTGACTCTGTCTCGCCACGATGACCCAGATGGCATGGACATTAGCTCATTGATGCATCCAACATGAATCAGATATGTAAATGTGTACGATGAAAATCTAGAAAGATAGACATCCTAATAGTTCTATGTGGAGTGGTTCATTGGCTTGGGTTTGTCGAGGCCACTAACGTTTTTGACAGCCCTTGTGACATCGTTGTTGGAGACCACATTGCCTCCAACTTCGGTGATCAGCTGAGGAGCCCAAATCCCTGAAAAAGGCTATCACCCAATTTTTCACATTTGTGCAAAATGTAGGTGAAGAAACATAATCCGGGCCTCACTAATTAACTAACTCCCTTTTTGTAACCATAAAGTTCAAAAGACCCATGCTATGTAATCCAGTGACGGCGTTGAGTTCTTTATTGTCACTTTTTTGTGGTAATTCTCGAATACATGTTGTATTAATAGAGTGAAGACATAAGAAATACAAAAAAATAAAAACACTAAGATCAAATCATAATGGAAAACAGAGCATACCCTGGAAATCGCAGGTTCTTTGTGTGGTGTCACATGGTTGGCTGATTCATGCCAATTGCCTACGGTGATCACTCTTGAATATCTGAATCAAATCGAGAAATCAAACTCAGAAGCGGGGGCAAAGAAAAAAAAACATGGAGCGAGTAGAGAGATCGTGGTGGGGATCAAAACAGATGGGCAAAGAAGAACACGAGAGATGAAGTGAGAGGGAAGAGAGAGATTGGGGGGGGGTAAGAAATAAAAGTGTGGGAAGAACATCACGTAGTTGTCCATGGAAGAAGAGGAGGCTGGGTGGGGGGGCAACCCGCACCGCCGCCATGGGTCACACGTCTTGGTCGTCCGTCGTTCCCCACCTTGTGGAAGAACGTTAAAGCTCCACCGTGCCTCCATCCGACCTTCCATGGAACTGGCAGCCTCCCGGCGGCTCCTGACTCCCAGGGGCAAATCGGGGAGCCTTCCTCCGTTGCCTGGCCGTTGCAGCCTTCGTCCCATAAGCTGACACAGCCCCGGTCCTCGATCCCACACTAGCGCATCTCCTCCCTTGCTGCTACTCTGGGCGTCGCCTCCACTGCCACACCTCGTCTATCAAGAAAGAGAGAAAGGAGGGGAAGGGGAAGGCAGCAGAGAATGAGGGAGTTGGCGGCAGCAACAGAGCAAGGAAGGCCTATGGCGGGGCGGTAGACGGCAGCGGCAGAGAAGGAGGGAACATGATTGGGCAAATTTTTGGTAGAGGAGCGGCGCTGGGGAAGGAAACGGGAGAGATCAGAGACGGAGAAGAAAATAAATTGTGAGGTCTTCAAGAGAAGGAAGCTTGTAAGCGGTGGATTAGTCAGAGCGGTGAATTGGACGGCGGTGAACCAGCCCGACCAACACCCACCAAAAACCAGTAGCAAAAGAAAAATCGGTGTTGAACCAGAATAAAAACCGGGGACATGTGTGCATCAAAGGAGCAAGGACGCAAAGAGCTGGCAATGCATGGCGTTGCTCCTAGCTTAGCCACTTTAATTATCTTATATATTAGAGATGCCCTGTGTTGGACAGAGATATCTCCACCATGCATTTGCAAATTTGCACTATGTAAGAGCATCTACAGTCGGGCACCCCAAAATCCCCTCAAACGCTCGGACTGACGGCCCGGTCACTGACCAGTCAAAAAAATCCGACCTAGACGGGCGCCTCAAACCGGCCTCAAACGCCCAGGCTGACCAACACCCCTTATATCCAGCCCAAATATTGGGCAAATATGGGGAGACCCGGGCACGACCGGGAGCCTGGCCCCATCGGACTGACACCCTGGTCTCACATGCAAACACTCTAAAATCCGGCGGTCCGAAGCTCGTCTCCTTCGTCGGACCAATGGCGCCGCGTGGCGTCGCTCAGACGGGCCGTGTAGTGTCGTAGCACGACTATTTAAGCCGACCACCGGCGCCGAAACCCTACCCGTCCACATTTTCTCCCCTCTCGTCCACAGACGCCGCCACTTTCCACTCGCCAGTCGCTCGCTGTCCGCCACCATGCCGCCGGGTAAGGAGCTACCCATATCTAATGCCGGAACGCCGGCTGCAGCTCCTTTAGCAGATCCGGGCAAGGCGTGAAGCCCGGATCGCCGTGGAGCTACCTCCAGACCTGGTGGATCCGAAGGAGGAGTTGGAAGAGGGGGAGGAGGAGGAGAACGGAGAGGACGCGGAGCAGGAGGAGGTGGTGAAGGAGGAGTAGGAGGAGGACGAGTAGGACGTCGGGGACGCGGATCTGCAGGCGGAGCAGCAGGCAATCTTTGATTCCCTCCATTCGGAGGCGGAGGCGGAGCCCAACCGCCGTCATCTGCAGGAGGCGGAGACGGAGCACGCCAGGGCCGTTGACGAGATGCTCGCGTATATTGATGATGAGGAGGAGCCAGAGCCCTCCTACCGCTCATCGACCCGGCACGGAAGTTGTGGACATCTCCGACGACGAAGCATAGTTTAGGCTAGCGTGATTTACATAGTACGTAGGATTTTATTTACATTGTTTGTATGGATCTAGGGGATAAAATATGAGATAGTGGGATTCATAGCACAATGTATAAGGTCTCGTGTCCGCGACTGTAGATGCTCTAAGGGCATCTCCAAGGATGACCCGCAAACCGACCGCATCCGTCCGGACCGCGGAAGCCATCCAACGCCGACCTGTATCGGTCCGCGGCGCGGTCCGAACGCATTTTCTCCCGTAAACCGGAGATAAAAGTGGGGGAGGTTTGCGGGAGTCTGGACCGATCCCAAGCCCGCTTCTGACCACCCTGGCCCACCAAAAACCCCTCCCTCGTGCGTGCGCGTTCCCGCCCGGTGTCACCTGCCCGCATTCATGCCGCTGTAGAGCGCGGCGCTCCACATTGAAGACGGCTCAGGGCGGACGCGACATCTCACTGCCTCCGCCTTTGAAGTGGCGCGCCGGCCCAGGGCGCCGCCCGCTGCACACCCGGCTGAACATGCCTCCTCGCCGCATTCAAACACCTCCATTAAACCGTCAACGCGCGCGTAGCCGCGCTCTGCCGGCAGAGGAAGATGCCAGCTCCGCGGAGATCGAAGAGTCGGCAGCCAGCACGTCCGCGTCCTCCGCCAACAACAAGGGAAAGTAGAACACGGGAGGCCGCTGCCGCTTGGGTCCCAGGAAGGCCACCACCGGCGCGTCGCCGGCTTGTACAGCCGGTGACCTGTCCGGTTCTTTATCTGAGACCATCGTCGACCCCAACCTGGGCTCCGGGGAAGCACCCTTCCACTCCGGCTGAAGCACCCTCTTTGCCACTCCGAAGAGAGGCGCAGCCGGATATAAGGAAGATACGGGGGAAGAACATGCCTCCGGGACTCCTGACAGTCCGGTAAGCGGGCTGCCGAACATGGGGAAGATGAAGGGATCCACCGCGGCCGGCCGTAGAATAGTGTAGGGTATCCGTGTCGGGGGAGTGGAGCTCCGTGCGACCGTACGTGCACATAGTTTTACCTTTTCAGTTAAAATATGTCCAAAATGTAAGGGCAACTCCAACTCACGACCCCAAACGGACGTCCGTTTTGTCCGGATTTCGTCCGTTTGGGGGTGGCAATGGGGCCGTGTCTGCCCGGATTTGTGGATGCGCCGGGCATGCGCCCAACGCGCGGCCGCATCTCGTCCGCCGGAGGCCATCTAGAATAAAATCAAGCATAGCAAATAGTTCAAATCAAACATAGCAAATAGTTTCACATCCGAAATAGTCTTTTATTACAACCCAATCGAAATAAAAAAATATCAAATAGTCTTACAACCCAATAAAAATTTGTGTGCATGAAAAGAGATTAAACCGATAGATCTACTGGTTGCCAATGTGAGTCCACATGTGCTCAACCAAGTCATCCTGGAGTTGCACATGAGTTTGCCAATCACGCATTTCACAATGAAATTGGACAAACTGTTGAAAGGTTACAGGAGGTGGGTGCTCAGGCTCAACATTTTCACCCTGGAAATCAAACCCTTGGTCGTAGATGCTATCGCCACGCTCATCATCCACGATCATATTGTGCATGATCACACACGCAGTCATCACCTCCCAAAGCTTCTGAGTGCTCCATGTCAATGCAGGGTTTCGAACGATACCCCATCGAGATTGAAGCACACCAAAAGCACGCTCCACATCCTTCCTAGCACTCTCCTGCATTTGGGCAAATCTCTGTCTCTTCTCTCCTTGCGGATTGGGTATGGTATTCACAAGAGTTGACCACTGAGGATAGATACCATCAGCTAGGTAATATCCCTTGTTGTAATGGTGGCCATTGATCTCAAAGTTGACCTCTCGGGAGTGGCCTTCTGCAAGCCTTGCAAACACTGGAGAACTCTTAAGCACGTTGATATCATTGTGAGAACCAGCCATGCCAAAGAAAGAATGTCATATCCACAGATCTTGTGAAGCCACCGCTTCAAGTATAACAGTGGCACCTTTCACATGCCCCTTGTATTGCCCCTGCCAAGCAAATGGACAGTTCTTCCACTTTCAGTGCATACAATCTATACTACCAAGCATGTCCGGAAAGCCCCTATCGGCATTGATCGCCAACAACCTCTCTGTATCAGTCGCAATTGGCTCTCTCAGGTACTCGGGGCCGAACACTGCCACCACGGCCTTGTAGAAACTATACATTGAGAGGAGACATGTGGACTCACTCGTACGCACATACTCATCCACAAGATCACCAGGAATTCCATATGCAAGCATGCGAATAACCGCATTGCATTTCTGGTAAGAAGAGAAGCCAAGCTTGCCAAGGGCATCCTCTTTGCACTCAAAGTATGGGTCATATCCTACCACTCCCTCCCGAATACGATTGAACACATGTCTCATCATTCGGAATCGGCGACGAAATTGATGTGGTTTGAAGAGTGCGGTATTCTTAAAATAATCGGCATAGAGAAGGGCGTGGCCTTTCTCCCTATTGCGGTTCAAGGCCGGAGCATGGCCGGGGATTGATCCCCTGAACCGAGGCCGCTTCCTACTAATGTGGTCATGGACGACCAATGTAGCCACCACAAGCTCTTCATCATTTGAGGACGAATCATCCGATGAACAAATGAAGTTGTGAAAGAAATACTCATCCCCACTATCCATGGTACCTTGTGAGCAAAGCGTCGAACACCTTGTGATCGTGGTGGAGACACGTCCGGAAAGAGCACGTCGAGCCCCCCTCGCAGGCAGCAAAGCAAGGTGTTGGTGGGCGGGCGCCCTGCGGCAATGGAGCGTCTGCCGAAAGTTGTTGGGGTAGACGGGCGGCGCCGGCGGCCGTAGCTTCTCTCCCACCGGCAACAAGGAACCACGAACGTCGGGAAAAAGCACTTCCGAAACGCGGGCGTGGGCCGGCTATGGCGTGGCGTGGGCCGTGGTTCGGACGGCCTTGATGGAAGGCGACGCGGCCGGGAACGGGGGTGGCGGCGGCGATGGCGGGGGGCGGAGGGCGGAGGGAGGGCAGGGAAGGAGAAAAGGGGCTGTGCCACCGACGGGCGGGCCAGGGGAGGACAAGGGCACGCGTCCCGCCCGTTTCGACGCAAACGTGGCCCAAAGTTCGGCCGGGAATGTGTAGAAAGCGGACCGAATGTCCGTTTGCTCCCGCCCGTTGGGCCGCGTTTTCTGTCCGTTTACCTCCAAACGGACGCGGCCGGACCATTTGGGGTCGTGCGTTGGAGTTGCCCTAACCGTTTTCGTCCGGTTTATATGAAATCCGTCATGTTTGTATGAAATCCGACCGTATTTGCATGAATTTCATCCGGTTTGTTGAAAAGGAGTTTAAAATATATGCGGCTAGCGTTGGATGGCTGCCTCCCGCATTCGTGTCCACGGACTGGTCCCCCTGTCCGCGGACGGATGCGGGAGAAAATTTGCCGGTTGCCGTTGGAGATGCCCTACGCCGCATATAATGCCCCTAGTGACTTTCAATGATTAAAGTCAACCTGTCAGCTTCGACAGGTACAATCTTGTCAAGCTATGGTATTCCAAGAAGTCAAGAACACACGAAGTCAACATACGAAAGCGTTGGCTCGTCACATCGGGGTGCTTTTCCTTTAGATACGAAAGCAGAAAGAGCAGGCAGAAATATAGTGACATGAATGCCAGCATCAAGCAATCGGAATCACGAGAAGCCAAGCGCAGCATTATACGTAGCTTTCATCTGGATTCGTCTCGTAGAAGTATATAACTTAACCTAGAGGACAAGCTTGTTAAGACGAATCAGACCCCGATTAGATACGCGTCGCCGCGTGCGTTAATTAATTGAATAAATCGATCAAGGCATGATGAGGAACTGATTGAAGCAAGGAGTAGTACTACTACGTGAGTGCCGTGCGTACGGTTCCACTGATTGAAGCAGCTACGGGACGTGACACTGAACTTCTTTGACTGCCGAACTGCGACGTGGCTGGCTAACCGTCACTGGCCCTGGCCGTCATCGTCGCTCGCGACGGTTCATCGTTCGGGCCGGTGCCGAGGAGAAGGCGCCAGCGCAGCGGAGCGTGCGATCTACGCGACGCGGTCTGACTGAATTATTCCGGCCGGTGTTGCGGAGGGGCGAACGATCGAAACCAAAGAATCACGAGGCCTCGCTCACTCTCCGCGTTGCTGGGTGGAGAGAGATGCTTCGCTTCGCTTAGCGATTAAGCGTCATGAAACTTGACAACATGGCATGGCAGTGACCAAATCACGGCATACTCGTGCTTTCTCGTGCTGAGAAATACATGATCAAGACTGGGGACTTTTTAGTCTCACGCCGCAGCACTGGTGGGCGCGGTCAAAGAGAGATGGACTACTCAAGGACGATGTAGCAGAGCACAAGAGCACTTTTGCCTCCCGGAGGGTGTTAATCAAGAGTTGCTCATTTTCTTTCTTTGTACTCTCACCGTCCCATAATATAAGAGCGTTTTTGACATTGGCCTGGAAGGTGCTGAATAAATAGGCAATTTTTTGATTAATTTAATCCACAAATAAATTACTAGCATGGCATTGACAGAAATAAACACATGCTGATATTCGGTAATGCAAGCACATACTACGCTAACAGCAGACACATCTACGTATAACGCTAGCATGGCTAAAACAGAAATCAGAAGGAGCGAGATAAACGAGTTATACCCCCCAGTAGGCCAGGCAGAAGCCGCGGCGGCGGCGGCAGCAGCAGCGGCATCCTCGGCGGCCTTCTTCTCGGCTTCGGCGGCGGCTTTGTCGGCGTCGGTGGACATGGTGATGACGAAGGTGATGTGGACGTAGAGGAACAGATGCGAGCAGTCGCGTAATCACTCCCCAAAAACCTAATCGCCCCTCTCCCGTACAGCATCCGGAGAGGCGGGGTTTCGGAGGCCTGCTCTCCCGTCGACCGTGTACGCGGCGGACGGGATGGGATCACCGGCGACAGCAGCAGCAATGGAACGGCGGCAGTGGGCGTGGAGTCAGAGATGCGATCTGTTTCGCGTCACGGCTAGGGTTCGCAGCGCCTCACATAAATAGGCGCGGCCGCGTGGAGAGACGTGGGCTGAGCCCACGTCCAAGTCGGTGACAGCCCACGATCTGACGTCTCAGATCGTGGCCCCATCTGTCAAAGACTCTCCGTTCCTGACCGGCAAAAAGAAGCGCATAGGTGTGAGCTCGGCTCGGCTCAATCCCGCAACCCGCGGCGCGGCGCGGCGCGGCGCGGCGAGGCGAGCGGCGGAGGAGGAGCGCGCGGGAACCACTTCTCTTCTCAAGCTCCAATAGCATGTGGAAGAGAATCCCTTATAAGGAGGTCCAACTCCTTCTCCACTAGCGGTATGGGACTAAACTTCCCACCACACCTACTGCCATATACCCACATGGGCCCTTAGAGATTTTTCTGAAATTGTTAGATGGGCCCTAAGCCCAACTCATATTTCAACAATCCCCCACCAGATCTCAAGGGCCCATTATGTCCTTTGTTCCAAACATTGTTTTGATATACCAGTATTTCAGTGGAGACCGGTTAAGGTTGAACTCCACCTAGAGCAAGTAGCTACACTCATTCACAACTGAACAATGGACTATGCCTTGAATTGTCAGTTTAGAGTAAAGAAGTTTCACCACAGGTCTTACTAGTACTAGACTGCCGAAGGCTGACCCCTCGGGTGGAGCATATTAGTCACACTCCTGGCATATTCATGAGCTTGCTAGAGATCACCCCAATCTCATAGACTGTGACCAGCAGTCGGGCTCATATAGGTTTGTTCCTCCAAAGATAGCTCTGTAGGACAGCATCTTGCTTATATATATAAGCCTTGGAACACATTAAGACAGTAGTCATCCTACCATACAGTTTTCTCGAGAGTATTGCATCTCCAACGGAGTGGGTTAGTAAAATTACTCTCCTCAGTTCACCACTGGCTTGTTTTCCCAGGTCCTACTTCACGGGATCTCCGATCACATAGGTTGGGTTACTACCATGACAACTCATGTGGGTCTCATACCCATCTCCCTCGATGCACTATCTATCACAACACGTGATAGCCCTTTAGTAAAGGGATCTGCCAGATTCTTAGCCGTTTGGATGTAATCCAACGCTATCACTCCGGAGTTTCTTAATTTTTTGACAGCTTTCAATCTCATTCTTATGTGTTTGTTGGACTTCATGTTGTCCTTTGAACTCTTCACCTTGACAATAACTGTTTGATTGTCACAGTTCATAAGGATGGCCGGAACCGGCTTCTCAACCACTGGCAAGTCCATCAAAAGATCTCGAAGCCATTCTGTTTCACCACCAGATGTGTCTAATGCTGTTAATTCTGCTTCCATTGTCGATCTCGTTAAAATCGTTTGCTTGCAAGACTTTCAGGAAACAACACCACCTCCAAGAGTAAATACATACCCAGTTGTGGCCTTCATCTCATCAGCATCAGAGATCCAATTCGCATCACTATACCCTTCAAGTACCGACGGGTATCCGGTATAGTGAAGTCCATAGTTCATAGTACCTTTCAGATAGCGCATAACTCTTTCAATAGCATGCCAATGTACATCGCCCGGTTTGGAAACAAACCGGCTCAGTTTGCTCATAGCAAATGCGATGTTAGGCCTCGTTGCGCTCGCTAGATACATGAGTGAACCAATAACTTGAGAGTATCTCAATTGATCTTTAGGTATGCCTTCGAACTTTCGAATCAGCAAACTAGGATCATAAGGTGTTTGAGATGGTTTGCAGTCCGAATATCCAAAACGACTCAACACCTTCTCAACATAATGGGATTGCAGAAGTGTAATCCCACCCTCATCATCTCTCAATAGCTTGATGTTCAAGATAACATCAGCCACTCCAAGGTCCTTCATCTCAAAGTTCTGAGATAAAAAAACTTAACTTCCTCAATCACTTTGAGGCTAGTTCCAAATATCAGTATGTCATCAACATACAAGCACAGTATAACTCCTTCGCCCCCACCATAGCGATAGTATACACATGTGTTAGCTTCATTAACAAAGAAGCCAACAGATGTCAAAGTTTCATTAAATTTCTCATGACATTGCTTAGGTGCTTGTCTCATGCCATATAAAGATTTCAGCAACTTACACACCTTTCCTTCCTGACCATCTAACACAAAGCCATCAGGCTGTTGCATGTAGATTTCCTCCTTTAGCTCTCCGTTCAGGAATGCCGTCTTAACATCCATCTGGTGGACGAGAAGACCATGCGAGGCTGCCAACGAGAGTAATACTCGAATGGTGGTCAGTCTGGCCACAGGTGAATAAGTGTCGAAGAAATCTTCTTCTTCTTTCTGGGCATAGCCCTTGGCCACAAGCCTAGCCTTGTACTTTTCAATAGTATCGTCGGGCCTAAGCTTCTTCTTAAACACCCACTTACATCCCAATGGTTTGCAACCATAGGGACGCTCAGTAATCTACCAAGTCCCGTTAGCCATGATGGAATCCATCTCGCTACGGACCGCATCCTTCCAGTAGTCAGCTTCTGGAGACGCATACGCTTCTGAAATAGAAGTGGGAGTATCATCCATGAGGTACACAAGGAAATCATCACCAAAGGTCTTTACAGTCCTTTGTCTCTTACCCCTACCAAGGGTTTCCTCGTCATCCTCCTCAGGATTTTCATCATGTGTTTGTTCATAATATTCCATAGGAATGGCAGGCTCAGGAGTCTCCTTAGATTCCTGTCTAGAAGTGCTTTGCATATCTCTCATAGGAAAAATATCCTCGAAGAATGTAGCATTCTTAGACTCCATAATTGTACCGACCTTCTGGTCAGGTACCTCAGATTTCACTACTAGAAATCTATAGCCAACGCTATTCTTCGCGTAGCCCAAATTAACGCAGTCCACGGTCTTTGGTCCAAGCTTACGCTTTTGGGGGGATCGGCACGTTGACTTTCGCCAAACAGCCCCAAGTACGCAAGTACGAGAGTGTTGTCCTTCTCTTCGCCCATTTCTCATAGGGAGTGATCTCATTATCCTTTGTCGGAACTTTATTCAGGACATGACATGATGTCAATATAGTCTCCCCCCAGCATGCCTTGGATAAACCCGATGTATCTAACATGGCGTTAACCAAATCAGTTAGAGTACGGTTTTTCCGTTCGGCAACCCCGTTTGACTGGGGTGAATAGGGAGGCGTCCTCTCATGGACACCGTTCTTTCCCTTGGGCTTGTGGGAATTGAAGTTCTTCTGATGCACCATATTGGCTACAGAAGTTCCTTCGACCCCTTTTTCCATGCGAGTCCTTTGCTCTCGAATTCTGCTCAACACTCAGATGGCCGATGACATCCTCTACTGAGAATTCACGCCTCTGATGTTTTAGAGTGGTCGCAAAGTTCCTCCAGGAATTAGGGAGCTTAGCGATTATACAATCCGCGACAAATTTGCTCGGTAAATCGCACTTCAGAAGCTCAAGCTCCTTAGCGATGCATATTATCTCATGAGCCTGTTCCAATACAGAACGGTTCTCAACCATTTTGTAATCGTGGAACTGCTCTATAACATACATCTCGCTCCCAGCATCGGTGGCCCCGAATTTAGATTCGAGCGCCTCCCACAAGTCCTTGGCAACCCGCACATGTAAATATGCGTCAACCAACTTATCTCCGATCACGCTCAGAACTGCTCCGAGAAAGATGACGGTGGCCTCCCTGAACGCCTTCTCCTGTTCAGGATTGAGCGTTCCTGTGGGAGTCACACTGGCAACCCAGAACACATTCATTGCCGTGAGCCATAAGATGGTTTTGGTCTGCCAACGCTTAAAATATGTACCGGTAAACTTATCCGGTTTCAGTGCAGCAGCAAAACCATGATTCGAAAAATTCCTACACAAATTAGGTTTTTGGATTGCTGAGTAAATAGGCAATTTTTCGATTAATTTAATCCACGAATAAATTACTAGCATGGCATTGACAGAAATAAACACATGCTGATATTCGGTAATGCAAGCACATACTACGCTAACAGCAGACACATCTACGTATAACGCTAGCATGGCTAAAACAGAAATCAGAAGGAGCGGGATAACGAGTTATACCCTCCAGTAGGCCAGGCAGAAGCCGCGGCGGCGGCGGCAGCAGCAGCGGCATCCTCGGCGGCCTTCTTCTCGGCTTCGGCGGCGGCTTTGTCGGCGTCGGTGGACATGGTGATGACGAAGGTGATGTGGACGTAGAGGAACAGATGCGAGCAGTCGCGTAATCGCTCCCCAAAAACCTAATCGCCCCTCTCCCGTACAGGATCCGGAGAGGCGGGGTTTCGGAGGCCTGCTCTCCCGTCGACCGTGTACGCGGCGGACGGGATGGGATCACCGGCGGCAGCAGCAGCAATGGAACGGCGGCAGTGGGCGTGGAGGCAGAGATGCGATCTGTTTCGCGTCACGGCTAGGGTTCGCAGCGCCTCACATAAATAGGCGCGGCCACGTGGAGAGACGTGGGCTGAGCCCACGGCTAAGTCGGTGACAGCCCACGATCTGACGTCTCAATGGAACGGCGGCAGTGGGCGTGGAGGCAGAGATGTGATCTGTTTCGCGTCGCGGCTAGGGTTTGCAGTGCCTCACATTAATAGGCGCGGCCGCGTGGAGAGACGTGGGCTGAGCCCAAGTCGGTGACAGCCCACGATCTGATCTGACGTCTCAGATCGTGGCCCCATCTGTCAAAGACTCTCCGTTCCTGGCCGGCAAAAAGAAGCGCATAGGTGTGAGCTCGGCTCAATCCCGCAACCCGCGGCGCGGCGGGACGAGGCGGGCGGCGGAGGAGGAGCGCGCGGGAACCACTTCTCTTCTCAAGCTCCAATAGCATGTGGAAGAGAATCCCTTATAAGGAGGTCCAACTCCTTCTCCACTAGCGGTATGGGACTAAACTTCCCACCACACCTAGTGCCATATACCCACATGGGCCCTTAGAGATTTTTCTGAAATTGTTAGATGGGCCCTAAGCCCAACTCATATTTCAACAGAGGGAGTATAATATAGGTGACCAACGTTTTTCTTAGAACATGAGTGATCATGTGTATCGTGTAGTATTAAAGAAGAAGAAAAAGAAGAGATCCGACAATGTTCCACCTATGGGAGGCAAATGATCTAGCCGAGATTACAACAAAATCTGCTCTGCCACCTCTCCAACCAAGTACTAAAAATGTTCCCATCACGGTGTACATGTAACACCCCTTTGCCTCTCCTCCAAGCGAACAAGGCGGCGACGAAAGCTAGAAAAAAATGTCTATGATGTCATCTCTATTTCAATGGGGACAGATTACAAAAAATGGACAGTAACTAGTCTAGTTTAATCAAGGTTTTGCTAGTTATCACTCGTGTCAGTTGACACCAATGCTCGCACACTAGCTCCATCCCTGGGCTAGGGTTTCTGCCTCCCATCGGCGGCACCGCCTGCCTCGTCCATTATGGCCTTAGGGCCATGGGGGCGCGATGGATCCCGTCCCTTGCTAACGAGAGGGCTCTGTTTTTACGTGTTTATTTGAGTTTTGCTAGGGTTTGTATCCTGCTCAGAAAGACGAGACGGCGACGGCTTCCTGAAGATAGAATAAGGTTCTCCCCACCTAGCCCCCGTCCCGGTGGTGCGTCTAGCATCGTGGGAGAGCGTGTGGAGGTGTGTCTCCAGCGCATCTCACAGGATTCGCTCAATGGTTGTCTTTGATGAATCCGCTCGGATCTAGTATTCGTTTGTCTGCGTCAGTGTGTCTTCAGGTTGGATCATTTCGATCTCTTCTCTTCATCGGTGGCGGTTGCTGTTCTGGTGCGCTGGTCCTATGGGGACTTAGCACAACGACTTCCCAACTCTCTATTACAACAAGTTTTGCCCGGCTCCTGCGAGGGAGGGGTGGTGACAGCGGCACGCCTTCGGCTCGCTCCAGTGCATGTAGTCGTCGCTAGGTGGTCTATGGATCTGGATGTAATTTTTTCTTCTTCTGATGTTCGTTGTACTACCATGATTAATGATGAGTAGATCGGAAGTTTTCTCGGAAAAAAATAATACATGTAACACCCTGGCACAATTCACTCATTGTCTGACCCCACAATGGGGGCGGGTCCACATGTACGTATACCCCATTTTACACTTATGATTTCGCTTTGTATAAATAGGTTTAACATGTAAGTGTTATGTTTGGATCACAAAAGTATATATGCTTGTCAAACTCTCCATGTGGATCTAAACCCATCACACAAATCAACTTGTGAAGGGGCAGGGGGATGGAAACTATATACAGTAGAAGCTTAGCAGTGCTCCATGTCACACCTTATGAACAAATGTGAAGAAGAACCACATTCGTCCATGCCGCATGGTCGAAGACGATGTTGTTCTCATGCTCCTGAAATAGAAAAGGCAATGTAGATGTGAAGGTTGCATCTCAATTGTTGTCCAATCCGGCGCGGCAAGGGAGACAACACAACACAAACTACGACAAAATCTAGTAGCAAGTGTTCGACGGTATCCATGTTCTGGTTAGAGAAAGGGCAAGATTGTGGATGCAGGAGTGCTCTCCTCGCCGGTTGATCGGTGATCCAACCCCAGATCGCATTTTTTATACAACCCAACATTGATTCCTTGGTATGACAAATGTTGGCATCGTAGCACGGGAGTCCCCCTATTCCATGCTCATAGCGAGAGATAGGAAAGGAATCACTCACGCAAGGCTCCCTTGGTAGGGCCCATGACCAGCTTTTTGCCCGTATTATCATTTTTTTCTATTTCATAGATTTAAAATAGAAAAAGATAATCAATTTTAAAATGTGAAATTCACGTTGCAGAAATTTTTAAAATGTTTGTGTTGCATACGTAAATATGTTTTTTGCGTATTGAAAAATATTCATGACTGCTCTACTCCGCTTTCGAGCACAAGAAACTAATGGACAAAACAGGTTAAATACAAGCCTCTAACATGTCTAGGCAAATATAATACTCCTTTTCGTATCTAAAAAGGTTAATGTATACAAAGAAAATAAAGGCATATAACACTCCTTTTTCGTATCTAAAAAAGTTAATGTATACAAAGAAAATAAAGGCATATAATACTCCTTTTCGTATCTAAAAAAGTTAATGTATACAAAGAAATAAAAACATAGAAAAATAAAAGATAATAGGAAAAATAGAAAATCCGACATAATAGAATGAAAAATAAAGGACTAAAAACCATGTGATACCCTGGACATGGGCCCATTCCAAACTAAGAGCATCTCCAAGGTAAGTCCTCAAATCTCCCCCATGTCTCCGGACACAAAAACGCCCTCCCAACAGGCCTCCCAAACCTGCCCCATAAACCCAGCCCTTACATGGGATGAATATGGGTATGTCCGGATATGTTCAGACAGCCCGCCACATCATCCAAGGCCGATCGTGGACAACTTTCCCTCTTTCACTTTTTATAGGTCGGTACGTTGAAGTGAGAGTGGCATGGGAATGCAACATGGCCCCGGTTCCTTCATTGGATTCTGGATGCAAGAACGCCTGCCAAATTGCTATTTGGCGCTTTACGCGCCACTCATAGGCCTTTTTACACATGGCACACACCCTCCCAGCGCACCTACCTAATAAACTTCTCTTTACACAAACTTACACCATCCGATTTTGTGAAGCTTCCGAACGGTACTTCTTTCTGGTTTTCTGTTTCAGTTTTTTTTTCATTTTTTTTTTCATATTTGTTATTTTAAATCCACAAACTTTAGTCAAACTCATGAACTTTTTAAAATTCATAACATTTTTCTAAAATTCATGAACTTTTTGAAAATCACAAACTATTTGCAAATTTGTGAACTTTTTTGGAAACCATGAACCTTTCAAATTCATGAACAATTTTCAAAAGTTTTCTCAAATTTGAGAGCTTTTTTGAAATTCATGAACTTTTTTTCATATTCTCAAACCTTTTCAATTCTGTGATTCTTCTACAAAAAATCATGAATATTTTTCTGTTCCATAAAGATTTTAAATTCTATCATAATACCAGTAGTCGAGTTCTTTAAAGCAGCAATTGCATGTTTTTTCAGTGGAACAAAAAAAAACAGACGAGCATACCACGCATCCGATTGTAACTGAGCGAGCGGTAACTGGGCCGGCCTGGACGAATGCGCTCGCGAGCGCTGCAGTGGGTAGTCGGCGCCTTAGGCGCTGTATAGGAGGTCCTATTACAACGCAGAGCGGCCTCAAGCAGTCCGGCGAAAAAGCCCCTATGCTGAGGCCCAACTGGGATCCAACGGTTGCACCGCAGCCTAGCTAAAAAGAAAATTTTGTCCCAAAAAAAAAAAGCTAAAAAGAAAATTTAACCGCATCACGTCCACGGCACCGATGGCAGCTGGCGGCGGCGCGCCCAGTGCAGCCGGCAACTTGGCGAGTGCGCAACAAAGCGGAGGCCGTGGAATCCGGGTAGCCCCTACCGACACTCACGCACAACGGCGTGCCGTGCCGTGCCCAGCCCAGTGCCCTGTAATAAAAGACCGTGCAAGATTCGTACGGGCGAACGAGCAGCATCAACCCACGTTGCCATGTCGGATGAGATCACGAGATTTCTGGAGAGCCGAGCCTTTGCATTCCCATCACAATAACCTATCATCAGTTCAGTTCAGATCAGACCAGAGGTACTAGTACCCCTACCATTTACATAGACACCATCAGTTCAGCGGCAAAGCCTGTCAATCGCTGTTCTGTCAGGTCAGTCAAACCTCGACGGATTCCGATTCCCGCCCCCCCCCCCCCCCCCCCCCCCCCCCCCAGTGGAACGCAAAGGCAGCCGCAGCAGATATTCATACACTTTCGGCCAACAAAAAGCATAGCACATTGCGCTGCACGGCGTTCACCAGGCAAAGGAATCGAGGGGAGGGGCTACCGGGCTCAAAATACTATGAACTAACAAAAAAAAAAGGAGATATGAGGTTCCGAAAGGAAGCGACGCGACGAGCATCGTCGTATGCTATCTTCTCTTTCGTTGTTCTCTCGAGCCGGGGAGGTCAAAAATGGCGCTGGCAGCTTCACTGTTAATGTCGACATGGTTGGTGCTTCGGAGGATCAGATCAGACCAGATCATCCTATGAGCAGAACAACCTCCTCTGCACAGGCAAGCATTGGTGTAAGCACTGGTTCATTTTGGAATACAATCGGTTGAGCGAGTCTTAATTGTAGACGGCGTACCTTCACTCTCGATGACTCCTGTACAGCTTCCAGAGTCTCCACCAATGAATTCTGCTTCGCCACCGTTGCATGCAGTGCCTGATCAATTCACCAACACTTCACATAAACCACAATGCATGCATCCACAAAGAAGCAAAGCAATGCTCCCAAATAGCTTTGAGGGATAAAAACTAGAGACACATGCCCAACTGAGAACTCTCGAGTCTAGTTCGATTAGAAACTTACTCTTTTGGTCCTCTCCAGGTCAGCCTCGATAGATCTGATGCGCTCGAACGAGTTCAGTAATTGTTGCTCCTTGTCCTCGGGCATCTCTGGTGGCTTGCTTGCGAGATGATTGCACACAGATTCAAGATTTTCAATACGCTGTAAGCAAGCACTCATTTCATCAGCACTGATGGTTCGTGGTTGTGGCTTCTCTGCAGCTGGGACTGGCACAGTGGAAGGGTGGGCAATTTCAAGCCTCCTCAGTGGTCTACTAGAGATGAAAAGCCGGAAGAAGGAGAATAGCTTGATCAAGGCTGTCACAACTTTAACAAGGTTTTCAAAGCCCCATCGGACGATTGAACCATCCAGATTGCCAACATTGCTCCCTGCCATTAGTACAACAAACAAAATCAACAATGAGGAAGATAACAAACAGTAGCCAAGTGGAGCAAGGTAAGAACATCAAGCAATGGATTCATAAATATCACCAAGGATAGATAAAGCAGTAACTTTGTGCAAGTATACTATCACCAAGGAGGCAAATAGATTCATAAATATCAACAAACAATTTACTGTATGGTACATTAAATGAAACAGTCCTCTGGGAGGACATTACACAGGGCAACTGTTCCTGGCAGGGATACCACATGACATGCCTGTACTTCATTCTCCACTCAGAATTTTAAGTGTTTTATGCCAATGCCTTCCAATCTTCCATCTAGGAATCTAGCACGCACAACCTAGGGCATCTAGCATTGCAATGCCATTTTTATTCCAACTTACTGTTCTATGGATGCATTGTTCATGCAAATGAGAAACAAACACAATGCAGTTCTGGAGTTTACAAGCAACACAGATTATTTTGGTCAAACAGACAATTTTCTTGAATCTTAGGCTAGAGCAACAACCAAGTAGACGGCATATGTAGGCAACTAAATATATAACAATATTAGCAAGATGAGTAACAATTAATGGGATGGAAGAAAAATGCAAGGGAACAAATGGTACCTAAATCATGAGGGCTTCCATTGGTAGAAAATTGCCGGTTATCAGATAGTTGTTTTGGCACAATTTCAGTAGTTCGTCGTTGTCTCCTACCAGTTTCAAGAGACGTTTCCAGGGAACTCTGTTCGTAACAGACATAGTAAGTTGAATCTATGCCCTTTACCTACAGCAAGTGTAAATACTGAAAACAACTCATAGAAGGTTTCACATAAACGATTTAAATCAGTTGTGGTAGGAATAGCATGACTTTTAATGCTAACAGAAAGCCAAATAGAACAAAGCTAATCACACCGTACGAAACAAGAATAAAGCATTGAACTCACTTCCTCATGGACTGGAGTGAGGCAGCCATACTCGGCACCTTTGGGAATAAATGAGGATCCAAAGTCATCAACATCGGATCCTGATTCAGCATTTGATGCGTCACTGATCATGCCTTGCCACTGTAAGGAACACATAAGAAGTTAAGAGGCAGCAATAGTTAGATCATAGCTTAAATGTGAGGTATTATTTCAGAAGCTTGCCTTCAACTGTTCCAATCGAAGAGAAGAATCGCTTCTTTCTTCGCCTTCAGAAACTGGCTTGATATCCCTCACAGAACCAGCCTCCAGATTGTGTATCAGCTACAAAGGAAACAATGTATAAGTAGTGGAACAAAATATAATCAATCAGAATGTAAAAAAAAAAACAGAAGCAGTACAAAGATGAAGACTTCCACATAATTAGAGTGCCAAAAATACCTTCAAGATATAAGGATCATTCCATGGCCCCTTGTTAGACCCAAGACAACCTCCCTTGTCAATACAGGTGCATGAACCACCAAGAAACTCTGGCAACTCACTAAGAGGAGCACACAACTATTGTAAAAATGTTGCAGAATGCAGAGAACACGCCGAAGCATGTAGACAACAAATCAAATACGTAAGGATCACTGATTACGAGTCGAAGGACTAGTCGAGACTAGTCGATGGACTAGTCTATGAGTCGCAACTGTGGTGTCGACTGCAAATCTCGTGTAGACTAATTCGATGAGTCGAGCGGTCGAGAGACTAGTCATAGACTAGTCTGGACTAGTCCTGCTCTCTGAGTCGCTCGACTCAAATTTGGGAGGGGAAAATTGGAGAACGAGCTAGGAGAACAAGCCGCCTGGACGAGGCCATCGCCAGCACCCACTGACCCGCCGCCGGGACGGCGGATGGCGAAGCAAGGCGCGGCAGCCGGCCAGAGCTCGTGCTCGGGCGGCGGCCATGGCCGTGCCCCGTAGGCGCGCGCGGCCCTGTGACGAGAAAGAAGGAAGAGAGAGAGAGAGAGGAGAGGAGGCACGGCGGTGGTCGGCGGGCTCGCCGGCGGCAGCGGCCGGAGGCGAGGGTCGCGCGCGCGCGTGCTTTTGTGCGTGATGGCGCAGGCGGCGGCGACGGGATCGATCGGGAGCTAGGGTTACAGTGGCTGGGATGGGAAGTGGGCTAAGTAGGCTGGCTACTTGGGCCCAAATGGGCCAGCTGGGTGGCGTGCTGAGCGGCACTGGGCTGGGCCTGGCGAGCGTTGGCTAGCACTGCTGGTTTTATTGTATATACTGTAATGTGCTGTACAGTTTACTACATATACTACATACTGCTACTAGGTATTAGTAGTTGACTACTACAGTACTATGTCGACTAGTCTAGCACTAGTCTAAGACTAGTCCGATTAGTCTATGAGTCTCAACCTCAGAACGACTCAACGACTCGTAATCCTTGGTAAGGATTAAGATTAAAACTTGTTCCTCAGCATGAATTAACACTGACCTTGCATCAATTACTTCAAGAAGTCGACTCTGGTAATTTGAACCAAGAACCTGCATTGAAGGTAATAAAATTAGTTGACACTAGCAAAATGGACTGGCATGATCCTGCATTAAAGGAAATCCATAGAACATACATGAATCTTGGATGAAGTTTTTGGGTCAAGGAAGCCCTTAACACTGTTCCAGATCAACTTGAACCCACTGCCCGCATTTACAACAAACATTTGATGCAACGTCTGCAGTTTTATGATTTTAGAATCATCGCTCCACCATGCCAAAATACTACCATGAAGCATTGCGGCGCAAAATTACCTCAGGGTAATAGTCACTGTCTATCTTCTGCATGCGGTGTACAAGCTCCCTTGCAGTCTTGGAGAAATTCTTAAAACCCTGCACATGACAAAAACCATTGATGAAACACATGCAACAAAACGTTAAAAAACAGATCAAGATATACAAGCATAGACCAAGGAGGATGATTCACATACCACACCCTGGACATCCAAGATGGTGGTGGTGGAGTCAATGTGCCTCTTGGCAGCCAATGTGCAGGCAGGGAACTTCTCTCTGAAGGCCCTCTCAAATTCCTGCACATGGTACTTGATGTACCTGTCCACAGAGGTGATCTGCATGAGCTTGTTGGGGTCGACCTTGCCGAGCCTCTCGATGTACACGGGCCGGCCTTCTCGGTCGACGCCGTGGTAGCCCTGAGGGTAGTAACACAGCACCTCATCCAGCTCATCAAACTCAAAATCCTGACCACATGAACGAGTCGAATGTTAGGCATAAAGCAGAGACTCCTTGTTCTGCATGTTTGTTGCAGGTCAGTGTGATCACCTCAAGGATTGTGTCGGCCCCAAACTCTTTCCTCCATCGCAGCATGTCTGCCCACATTTGCATTGCCTTCTCGGCGTCGAACTTCCTCGCCTTCAAGAACCTGCATCACAATTCATATGGCGAGTTTCAGAACCCTGCATTTCACAAAGCTATCCAAACAACACAGGGCAAAAACAAAAGGATAAGGGGAGATGGTTTCCTGGCAGACAGGACCTTAGCATCATGTGGTAGTCGTCGTGCTTGTCGGGGAGGAGGCCGTGCGCGGCCAGGCGCTCACGGAAGGCGGCGACGGCGCGCTCCTCCTCGGCGTCGCGGACGTCCTCGATGGAGATGGCCGGAGGGAAGCGGAAGTCGACGCGACGCCTGCCGCGCTTCTTGAGCGCGTGGATGGCCTTCCGGCCCAGCGACCCTATCTTCCGGCGGCGGCGCTCGTCCTCCGAGTTGCCGTCGCACAGCGATATCTCGATGTCGTCGGCATGGATCACTGCAGAGAGAGAGCGGCGCCTCACACACTTCCCCCCAAGAAAAAAGAACACGCAAGAAGGATGACGCGGACACCGCAACGGCAGAGCTCGTTCTTACCTGACATTTTCTCCTCCAAATTCAACTTCTTGGACACCAGCTCGGAGCCCGCGTTCGAATGGCGCTCTACGGGAGAAGAAATTCCAAAGGATTACCAGTCAGTTGCAAGAACAGAAAAGGAGGACTCAAAAAAGAACACACATTTGTTGTGGCAGGCAGGAGTAAACCCTGCTCTGCGCCACAGATCTGAGCAGAGAAACGGAAGGGGCAGCGGAGCAAATGGCGGAGAGAAACGATTTGCAGTTCGCAGGACCAGAAGGGGAACCTGCATTGGCTACTAAAAGCAAGCAAGCGCCGCAATAAATTCCGCGCAGAGAAACAGCATCCCATTTATTTCATCCTAGGAGCCCTCCCGAACAGAAGGAAAAAAAGGCGGAGATCGAACCTGACAGGACAGCCCGAATCCCTACCCAAAAAACGAGCGAGCGCAAGAACAAGAAGATACACAAAGAAAATGGAACCCAAACCACCTTCTCCCCCACTTAATCCCTCGCCGAGGCAGATCCAAGAAACCAAAGCAAACGACGCGCACGGGGGAAGAAGAAGAAGAAGCGTAGGACTCCAGATTTCTGATGGATGAGGGATGGAAGGAGCAGGGGAGTTACATTTACGCCGATGCAACAAGAGAATCTCGGCTTGGGGCTTGGGACAGCAGGCGGGCAGGAGCGAGGTCGGAGCTTTCTTTTCCTTCTCCCCTCGGGTGGAGCTCTGCTCTGCTGCCTCTCTCTCTCTCCCCACCTCTTCTCGGTTTGCTCCTTCGGGTAGGTAACTGAAGGGCAGTGGCCGCCGGTGGTGGTATTTACCCTTATTTATTCGTATTTTAGCTAGCGCGGGGGTAGGGTATACGGTGGATGTAGGTATATACGGCTTGTATCGCGGCGGTGGCGAGAGATGGGATGGGGGTATGGTATGGCCCTACGAGATGGCCATTCTGTTCTCTTCTCGCCGAGAAATGTGGGGCGTTGCTTTCGGGCGGATGGACCACTTCTTCCGACGTTTTGTAGCATGCCTTTTGGATCCGGAGATATCCCGTTCCATTAATGCTTTTTAAGATGATCCATGCAAAAAGGGGTGTTAATCTCCTGCCATTAGTGCCTACGGCATTGGCAGTGTCTAATTAAGGCTTTGATGATTCACTTGGAAACGCCCCGGTGGTGAAGCGCTTTGAATGACTTCTAATGGGGGCGTATCAAAATAGGAGGAGTAGTGGTAGATCTTTACGAGTTACCACAGATGTATCCCAAAAGAGATCTTGGCACATCATGTTTATCTACTTGCCTTTTGTTTTACTCCAAAAGAATATCAAGTTTGGGATGCTTAAACTTGGTAAGAATGAAAAGCAACAAAATAGAGATATGAAATAAATGCAATATATATATATTGCATATTAAAAGCACGGCATTGCAGACAAAATAGAGATATGCTTGAAAATCTTACATAAACACGAAATATTTTGCCTTTATTTAATGGACCCTATTTATTACCGCTTCACGCGCATTGCTGAAAAGGTGAAAATACATATGAATTGTTCAACTTGATTATTATGTAGTTATAAAATATTTTATTAACATTATTAGAGTGGTAAAATAAAAAGATATGTATCTTTCACATGCATTGTTGCTTACTGATGTGGCATGTTAGATGATGTGGAAAATAGATTGCTCAATAACTCATAATTTGTTACATGGATTGCTCAAGAACTCATAATTTGTTACATAGGATTCATAAAACTATACATATCAGATCCTATAACTCTTTTAAAATTGACCCAAGCAGATCATAATCGTTGGATGGATCTTTTAAATTCTGTTCTAACTACTTGTTGTCTCAACATATGCTAATTTTAATTGGTTGTCCAATGCGCCCTACAGGTGATCGACGTCGTGACCAACATCCCATAATTAAATATTACGTCAGGGCACGTCATCAAGATTGTAGGTGCAGCGACAGTAGTTGTCAAAAATGTGACTTCGGATTGATCCATGTATTTGTTTTGTTGAATTTTGTGCAATAATATAATAAAATGACTGTATGCATTGCTTTGATGCAGAGGTCGGGGGTATTCCTCTTGTTTGGAAAAATAATAATAATTAAATATTACAAATTAATCAAGTATCCTGTACATACGAGTCATCTCGTCGATGGTACGGTGTTTCTGCAAATAACATAGCAATGCAAAAGCAGCTCAGGCACAATTGTGCGGGACAACTTGACGGCTATCAACGATAGCTAATGATACTTGCTATCGCCAGAAACACTTTACGCCCTACGAGTCTATCGGGCTCAATCCATCACTGAATGTCCAAACGTACGGTGTAGAGTCAAGTCGCATGTAAGTCTGAGTTGTTCACTATCCGCACCCAAGATTTATTGGTAGCTAATTCAAGTTTGATGTTAAATTTGGCTCAGATGTTTAGGTTCCTTATGGTGAAACAAACCCACCATAGTTTGCTTGATTTATTTTTTGTTTTCTGTTGCTGTTCGTTTAGTGGGATGCGACGTTTTCATCGACTACGAGGCGCTTGTGGTGACTTTCTCGGCCTTAAGATTTACCGGCTCTGCCTCTCGAAAGTGTTTATAGGTGTAAGGCGTGTGTGCGCGCTCGTTAATAGAGGTAAGAGTTCATGCGTGTATGTGAGTGTGTATGTTGGTCTCTTTTTTTGAAACTAAAGAAGAGGTCTCTACTGTCTAAAGGTTGGGGGTTTCCAGAGGGTGCTACATTGCTTCCAAGCAAGATCTATTTTTGGCTTATAACTATAATATATTAAAAGAATTAAAGCTACTAAGCTAAAGCCCTTACCATGCATTCCCAGTTGTAACCGATGGTTTCACTGCTGCTGACACGTGTCCCCGGTTCATTTCCTGGTTTGGTCCGGATTTTCTGCCGATTTTTTCCCTCTTTCCTGTGTTGAACGGTCTGGTAATTTCCCGTGCCGCTCCACGCGTCGGTAGCAAGAGCCACCTTCAATCCCCGCACGGAAATATCTCGAGGGCCGGCCAGATACATCTCTTGCTTCATTCTTCTTATCCAATTCTGAGACAACGAGAGAGAGCAGAGCAGGCTGTCCCCCCTTCCCCCACGGCCACTGCAGCGCCACACCGTCCGCCGCGGTTCCTTCGCAAGCGGCGGCCACGCCAGCTCAAGCTTTGCCCCAGCCCTCCTGTTCAGCTACTCGCCATTCGTTACTCATCGCGGCTGCGCCGCCCCTCTCCTCCAATCTTCCCCGGCCACATCTGCGCTTCAGTCTGAGCTTCATCCGTGGCGGCGGCCACGCAGGTGAGTTTGCTCGGCCTCTCAATTTCCCCTCCTCCTCTCATCTTTTCCATGTGTGTCTATACAATTTCTTGACCAGCAGCCTCTCAATTCCATCTCCCATTGTTCGTCTTTCCCCTCTTATGGCTACTCCCCACCCCTCCCATGCCTGCTCCTATCCCCTTCCATGCTTGCCCCGTCATGGTTGAAAGCCCGCTACAGCTTTTACATAATGAAAGATTATGCTACTGGATAATTTCCATGAACATAACTAATAAGGAGTTGTGTATTTGTTGGAACTTTGTACTGTTCTTTCGAGATGTAATAGAATTGTTCAGGCTGGACCAAGTCTCACCTTAGTGTAGTCATAGATATGGCCAATTGCAAAATCCATCTTCTATTATCTATATATATCTGCATATATTTCATACTCGGAGCAGTAAACAAAGGTGTGTATTATAGTAAGAAGCAACAGTAGGGTAGCTTTTTCAGAGCAAGGCATTTTTCTTTATTAAAGATATTTTGTGATGATGCAACATGGGGTCAGATAACTTTCAAAACAGATTCAGCAAGGTCACTGGACAATTCAGGCCACATAAGTATTTTGGCAAGTATCACAAATCATAGATAGTTTAATTGTCAGTAAATGCCTGAATATATTACAAAAGAATTAGGGTTACGACATCAGAAAAAAAAATGAAGCTTCTGTAAGCTATGAGAATACATACAGAAGCAACACTTGAAAAGTATCCTTCAGGATTTAAGACGTATGCTTTGTCCCATTTCAGACGACAGAAATTCTTTCTGGACACTGCCACATGTTCCATTAGATGAGTAACTTCAGCTTGACTATCTTGCATTTGTCCAAGATTTTCCTGTTTACAAGCATAGTAATATCACGGGGTGAGGCTTGGGATCGTGCCAACTGCAATGCAAAGCCAGGCTGCAGCAGAAAGACGCTGACATACCAGTCTTTGGAAGCGTACGACTTCGTGAGGTTCATCATCGCGCCTACCGCTGTGGTTGCGTACATCCTGTCCGCATATGCTCCCGAGCCGTGACTCCTCCTACATCCGCGCCGCTGGCTATCCCAAGAAGGCAAGAAGTACACGCCTTCTCCTCCTCCCACCGATGACTACTACGGTTTCCTCTATTCCCTGATGGTCCTTGCCAACCCAGGAGCTGACTGTGCTGATTTATGCTCATTCATAGTAATAATTCGAGTTCTATATTTTCAAATCTTTGTAGGCTTACTGAACTTGCAGTGCTGTCATTTTTTTATCAAAATTCTGAAAGATTTTGCATCGAACATGTATTTGATAGTGATTTTATGCATAGGTGCCGAAATCTTGCTCATGGAGGGACCTTTGTAAACTAGCCAGCCACTTATAGCAGATGAAACTTACTGTTTGTATCACGATTCACGAGAATGTGGGAACACTGTAATATGGACTCTACCGCGTTATATGATCCGAATTTCCTTATGGTTGATCACAAGGTAAAATTCATAACTGGACTACAGTCTCACATCTCATTGCAGCGCAGATTATATGATTCAGTCTATGTACAACTTTTCAGGTCAACACAATGGAAGGATCAATCCTGACAAATAGGATCCGTATCTTTGAAAATAAAGTTCCAAAAAGGGGTCATATATATGATTGAAAACTTTTGCCATACCTAAAGCCAGGAAAAAAAAACACAGGGTGGTGGAGCATTCGTTCAATATCAATTTCGCTCAACAAACAGTTCCCCAACCAGAAGATTTACCTGTGTATGGTTTCACTACTTATCATCTTTCACAATTTGAAAAGTGCATTTGCCATAATGTTTTCATCTTCGGTCAGCACTTAGTAAACACTACTTTTATTTATTATAGTTTCTTTTGCTGCCTATCAAAGTATTATTTATTTGGGTCTGCTCTGCTGATTCAGATGTTGTCAGATTGTTGTGAAACATTCTCATTGGGAGAATTCACCCAAGACCAATCACAATTGAAGGCAATTACGAAATTGACACTTGATTCTTCACGTGCAGTGAACCGCATTGTAGAGGTTGATGAAATGTTGCATTCCAGGGAGGATAGTGTATGCTGGACATGTCATGTCTTCTTTTCACTTCATGTCCAATTTTCTCTTATCACCTATTCTATCATCACAATCCAAGCAGAGCATTGACTTCCTTTTAAGGCAAAGACATTAAGAAGGGCATATTTTACTATTGTTGTGGGTTTCATTTAACCAACTACATACATTGGTGTTTTTTTGCTTGCAACTCGGAGTAAAATAATGAGCATGGTCTTCGCTGTTTTTATAAATAGAAGGGAACCAGGAGGCACATGCAATGTGTTTTCCACGCAGACATCATGTAGGACAACCCCTTATTCGAGGATGGTTTCTTGGTCACACAGTCGTCGACACCGCGGGTCTATGCAGGATGTTTTCCCATGCCAAACCGGAGGCTGCACGATCCATCGCCGATATATCATTCCGCCATCTAAAGAGCAAGTATGCATTTTTATCTTTATGCAAAAAGGTCAGGTACAAATTTTATTGATTATATGGTTGCATGAAGAAATCGACTTATCTTCGGTCTCCAAAAATAAATGACTACTCTTACAATATGGCACTTCATCCTAGATATTGGTTCCCTAAACTCTTATTTCACTTTAGATCAATATATCAAAATTGTTGTTTTGTAGTATACTTTTGGTTCTGTTAGATTCTACTAAAATTTGCCCTGGCTGTACTTGGAAAATCAAATAACTGAACTTCCTTTATTTCAGTTCTCTGTAGTTGTATAAATCATGTATATGCAAATGAACTGTCAATTAGTTCGTTACTCACAACTGATTGATTGTTGCTTTGTGCAGGGCCGGCCCTGTGCATGTGCCACAGGTGCGGCCGCACTGGGCCCCCAAGGACCAGGGGCCCCTCAGCCTGTACGTGTGTGTATTAGTGACTAACTAGTAGAATTAGTAATTTCTTAAAAAACACTAGAATAAGTAATTAGCCCATTAGCAAAGGCCCAATCGTGAGATGTACAGGCGCCGTGCGCATATCCTATCGAGGGCAGCAGCCAGAAGCGCTCAACGCATCCACTCCACCTCGACCGACACCCACGGGCGGCACGACGCTTCGTTATTCTCTCCGCGTCTTTCGTTTTCCCCAATCTGAAGCTCCCGTTAATGGCGACCCGATCCAATCTCCCATGCAATTTCCAGCCGTTTGGATCAATTAAAGGACGATGGCGCCTTATTAGGTGGATTCCCAACGAATTCCTACTCTGTTTACAACGGTTAGTAGAAACCCCCTTTATATACCCATACAATTTCCTTTGATTGACTCCCGTTCCGTTTTCCCCCTCAGGCTTGATCCCCTTTCTATGTCGCGCCCAAGCTGCTCATGAAGCTGTGAAGGGGATTTCGTTCGCGGGGAGATTGGAGTAGACGAGCAGTCCATTCGGCAACAAGCAGGTCCTTCTGCCACGGTGCCACCATTCTTCGGGTCTTCAGACTGCAGTTTGCAGGTGCTTTCAATCCAATTCTTTTGCCTTGGTTTTTGACGAGAGTACAATTTGTTTGCTAAGATGTCATCTAGAAATTATATGTCCGGGAGTGATAAACGGAAAAAGAAAAAAAAAGCAGATGAGTTCCTGGGTACACTAAAGGGATCCATGAATAAATTTGTTCGAAAAAAGCCAAACACTAGCGCTACAAATGTTGACGAGTTGGCATTAGTCGTTGTTGAAGAGCAACCCAATGCAACCTTAGATGGGGTCGAGAATGCTGCAAGTGGGAATGAAAATTTGGGTGAGGGCGATAATGCTGCGAGCGCACATGAAAATTTAGAGCAGAATGATAATAATCTGAGTGAGTCTGAGCATGCAGAACCAACTATTTCTGTTGATTTCTATGATCCGGGACATTGGGATAATCTAGATGATAAAGCAAGAGATATTCTGGTTGAAAAGGGGCCCATAAGAGATGAAAACCTTGTCTTCCCTCTAGATGAATCTAATAGGCATTTTTCTTATTCTTATTATTTTAGAAAACTTAGCAACAGAGAGGTTCATGATAGAAAATGGTTGGTCTATTCTAAGCATCTTGATAAGGTATTTTGCTTCTGTTGCAAGCTTTTCAAGTCTAATAATAATAAGAGTGCTCTAGCAACAAACGGAATGAAAGATTGGAGACATCTTAGTGTGAGGCTCAAAGAACATGAGAACAGTGTAGAGCATATTACTCATATGAACACTTGGAATGAATTAAGAATTAGACTAAGAAAGAACCAGACCATTGACAAAGATTTACAAAAGCAAATCACAAAGGAGAAAGAACGATTGAAGCAAGTTTTAGTAAGAATAATTGCCATAGTAAAGTATCTTGGTAAACGCAACTTGGCTTTTCGAGGATCTAGCGAGAAACTTTATCATGATAATAATGGTAATTTCTTAGCATGTGTTGAGATGGTCGCAAAATTTGATTTGGTAATGCAAGATCATCTTAGACGTTTTGAAAAAAATGAAATTCAGTATCATTACCTTAGTCACAAAATTCAGAATGAGCTTATTTCTCTTTTGGCATCCAACGTCACAAATTCTATTATAAAGATTGTGAAGGCAGCCAAATATTTTTCTATAATCCTTGATTGTACTCCAGACGTGAGCCATCAAGAGCAAATGACCCTACTTGTCCGATGTGTTAATATGTCAAACAATAAAATAAAAATAGAGGAGTTCTTTCTTGGATTCCTTGAGGTAGATGACACATCTGGTTTGGGTCTTTTTAAGGTATTGCTTGAAGCTATGCAATCTGTTGGTCTTGATATCCATGATGCAAGAGGCCAAGGTTATGACAATGGCTCTAACATGAAAGGAAAACACCATGGGGTACAAAGAAGATTAATTGATATAAATCCAAGAGCCTTATATATGCCATGTGCTTGTCATAGTCTAAATCTTACTCTTTGTGACATGGCAAACTCATGTGGCAAAGCTATTTCGTTTTTTGGAGTTGTGCAAAGAATATACGTATTATTTTCAAGTTCAACTAAAAGATGGAAAGTTTTGCTTGACCATGTTCCAAATTTTACACTAAAATCTTTGTCTAATACTCGTTGGGAGAGTCGAATTAAAAGTGTTAAGGCTATTAGGTATCAAGCTCCTCAATTAAGATCAGCTTTGTTTGAATTATCTAACTCTGGTGACGATGCAAAGACACGAAGTGATGCAACAAGTTTGTATGATGCGCTTGGTACCTTTGAGTTCTTACTTTCTATGGTTATTTGGCATGATATTCTATTCTCTGTAAACACGGTGAGTAAGAAATTGCAGTCTCCATCCATGTGCGTAGACTCTACCTTACAACAAATTGACGGAATAATGAAATATCTTGACAAGTACAGAGATGAAGGATTTGCATCTAGTCTAAATATTGCCAAAGGCCTTGCAACTGAATTGAATATAGAACCGTCATTTCCTATAAAACGTCGTGTAACTAGAAAAAGGCAATTTGATGAGCTTGACAATGATTATAATGAAGCAATTCTAGAAGCTGAGAAAGATTTCCAAGTTAATTTCTTTTTTGCTACGGTGGACACGGCAAACATGTCATTGAAAAAAAGATTTGATGATCTTGAAGTGTTTAAAAATATATTTGGGTTTCTTCTTAGCTCAAAAAATTTGAAGTCACTTGATGATGTTGAGCTAAGAAGATGTTGCATTAAACTTGCTACCACTTTTTCTCATGAGGGCTCATCTGATGTTGAGTTAGATGACTTCTTTTCTGAACTAAGAATGCTACAATTGACCCTACCAGATCATGAAATGTGTGCTATTGAAATATTTGAATTTGTTAGAGATATAGATTGTTTCCCAAACATTTCAATTGCTTATCGAATTTTATTTACAGTACCTGTGACGGTTGCTTCAGCTGAAAGGAGTTTTTCAAAATTGAAGTTGCTCAAAAATTATTTGAGATCAACTATGTCACAGGAAAGGTTGAATGGACTTGCTACAATCTGCATTGAGAAGGATTTTCTGGACAAGATTGATACAGAGGAAATTATCAATGACTTTGCTTCTCAAAATGCTAGAAGAAGTTTCCTTATGTGATTTGCATTTCATCTTTTGCAGTGTTGGGATCATATAGTGAGAGTGTGTCATAATCTGTAATCAACAAAGTATTATCTATATTGACTTTGCAATAAAAAATGCATGATTAATTATTTCAGTACATATTTTATGTGCACGGGGGCCCCTCTCTTTGGTCTTGCACAGGGCCCTGATATGACAGGGCCGGCCCTGAATAGCCGGAGCTTCAGTTCTCGGGGCTCATGTCCGGACATGGGGAACGGACGTCGGTGATCTTAGATTAGGTTTGGAGTAGGGTTTAGTCTGGTTTATATGAAAAATGTAACGAATTTCGTCCGGTTTATAAGAAAAATGTTCGAAATGTATTGATTTTTGTCCGATTTAAATGAAATCCTTCGTGTTTGCATGAATTTTGTCTGTTTAGTTCAAATAGTGATTGAAATGTATGCGAGCAACGTTGAATGGCCGGCTCCCGCATCCGTGTTCGCTGACAGATGTCGAAGCAAATTTGCAGGTCGGTGTTGGAGATGCCTAAGTAGATTCTTATCAACCAACGGAAGCACCGCGTTGCCGACGCAGGTGTAGGTTGTGCGGTTCTGCCGGGGAGAGCTCCTCCATGCCATGTGATTGTACCCGCAACAACAAAAAAGATTGTGCGGTGAGGCGGTGAGCTATTTAACCAACGCACGTTCTTTGTTGGATTAGCATGGCTAGTTGCTCATCCACTCTCTTTGGCTGCCGGGTACGGCACGTTTACGAACGCCGTCCTACTTCCTGTGCACATCCCTCCCCGTTGAAGTACCAACTACACGTACGTAGACATAAATACTGTAGCATCGTCTCCCTCGCCCTGCCTCCTGATTACTGAAAAGCGAGTGGAGACAGGAGACGCAGGCGCAGCAGTGGTCCTTCCATGGTGCGGCGATGGAGAGGCAGGATGGGTATGGATCATGGACGAACTGCGCGGGAGGAGAGAGAGCTCCAGGAAGAAGAGGGAAGAAGAGATGGATCGAGGCCGGAAACGTGGTGCACGTATGCGGACGGCCCAGAGCGCACCGAGGACGAAAGCAAAAGGGACACCATTATTTGGTCGTCAAAGCTTGCCGGCCGTGGTCGTGCGTGACCGGGGCTAGCTAGCCGGGACTGCGCCGCGCCCAGGCCGGTGTCCCGGCGTGTGTGCGCGTCCGTTGGACCAGCACTAGGAGCGCTGCGCTAGCTGCCGTGCACGCTGCACGGGCAACAGGAGCGAGTGGTCTCCGAGGCGGACGGGACCCGACCCTGTCACCCGGCATCGGTGGGGTTTGGGCGTGACCCTGCGAGCACCGAGCAGAAAACCATCGGCTAGCTACCTTGGATGCAGCTAAAAAAAAATGGTAAAAAGTGTTTTGGGTGGGTGGAAACTTACCTCAAAAAAACCTAGTGCAATGTAGTACTCCAACTCTATCTATGAAACAAACAACGTACATATGAAAAAAAAAAACCTAAGGATCGCGGAAATTCGCAGGAGCACGCATGTGCGGAGGCACACACCTGCCAAGCCCTGCCCGGCCGCTCGATTGCCTCGAGATTCACAAAGTAGTTGGATCACGCATAGAGGGCACAGTAAGTTTTAAGTTTCAGTCGTTGAAACTTACGATTTCTTATCTGAAACTTGCGATTTTCTCACTCGCTTTTACCGAGTTTCATAGATAAAATTTAAAGATTTCTATTTGTCGGTCGTAGGCAAAAAAATCATGATTTTATTGTTTGCGCGTACTAAGTTTCAAGAATTTGAAACTTAACATTTATTTTAAAATTCATCAAAACGTATTCAAATTGAATTTTATTTGAAAACCCTCATCACGAGAAACACAAATATGAAGACAGAACTTAATTTGTACTTTTCGTGTTCAAAAGATATAAAAGTTTGAAAATCCGAAGCCAGAAATAAAAGCATGCCCGAGGGACTGCGTGCCGTGAGACCTGCGTGCCACAAATCCTCTCCCCTAAGGATCAAAATCCTACAAAAATCTTATGACACCCCTTTGAATCAAAAGATTCCTAAGCGCGCTCAGTTGCGGTGGCGCTTGTGGATTGGCGCGGTTATGGCCGGTTCTAACGTCGGGGGCAACAGTCAAGGGCTTGCTTCTGCGGCTTGTGGACTCTGTTGAGGTCCAGTGGAGGTGGTCAGTGCAGTGCCCTTGCGAGGAGATGGTAAGATCCGCCGAATTGGGTTGTGGGGGCTCGACGGAGGGCTTGTTGATGCCTGATGTGCGGGCATAGGGAGGTTGACCCGGGCAGAAGTGTTGTCTCCTGCCGTGACCGCAACTGGCGACGATGACACATTCGAGTGTCGTGTCCTTGTTGGCATCGTTGAGGTGATAGTCAACCCCAACCTTGGGAGCCTCGGCGGAAGCCCTAGATCCATGTGATAGGACGATGACGACGCTTTGAAGCTTCATCTTTGGAGTTGGGCATCGGCAAGTGGGATTGATGAAAGACGGTGGTGTTGGCGTCGGGGCTTAATAATATAATTGTCAAATTCATACAAGCATTGACTAGGAGGTTTGTTATATGGAATATCACCCTTATCAAACTTTATAGGAGAATTTACCTCTACTACCTGTGGCGGTGTGTCAAGACCATGTATTTCTTCAATAGGTGGCAAATTCTTAACATCTTCAGCTTTAATACCTTTTTCCTTCATACATTTCTTTGCTTCTTCCATATCTTCGGGACTAAGAAATAAAATACCCCTTTTCTTCAGAGTGGGTTTAGGCGGTGGTTCGGCAAGTGTCCAATCATTATCATTCTTCAATATATTATTCAATAGTTCCTCAGCTTGTTCAATAGTCCGTTCCCTGAAAACACAACTCGCACAACTATCTAGGTAGTCCCTAGAAGCATCGGTTAGTCCATTATAGAAGATATCAAGTATTTCATTTTTCTTAAGAGGATGATCAGGCAAAGCATTAAGTAATCGGAGAAGCCTCCCCCAAGCATGAGGGAGATTCTCTTTTTTAATTTGCACAAAGTTAAATATTTCCTGTAAATCAGCTTGTTTCTTATGAGCAGGATTTTTTTTTCCAGAGAAGTAATAAATCATATCCTGGGGACTACGCACACATCCAGGAGCAAGAGTATTATACCATTGCTTAGCATCACCCTTTAATGAGAAAGAAAACAACTTAAGAATGTAGTAATAATGAATTTTTTCCTCATGAGCAAATAGGATGGCTATATCATTTAATTTAGTAAGATGTGCCACAACAGTTTCAGTTTCATAGCTATGGAAAGGATCAGATTCAACCAAAGTAATTAACTCAGGATCGACCGAGAATTCATACTCCTTATCAGTAACAAATATGGGAGAGGTAGCAAACTTAGGATCATATTTCATCCTCTCCCTCATAGATTTTTCTTTTATTTCAGCAAGCAATTTTATAACTTCATTTCTATCATTACAAGCAAGAATGGCTCTAGCCGTCTCCCTATCAAAGCAATGTTCATCAGGTGTTTCAACTCTAGTAGGAGAGCTAGGTATAGTAGGTGAATCATAATTCTCAAGAGTTTCAACATTTTCAATTTCTTTAGCTTTAGCAAGTTGTTCATTAAGAAATTCACCAAGTGGCAAAGCATTATCAGGCATAGTACTAGCATCATCATGAGTATCATTCATAGCAGAAGTGGTATCATCAACAACTTGCGATATATCATAATTAATAGCAGGTGGTGGTGTTGCAAGTTTACTCAAAACAGAAGGTGAATCAAGTGCAGAGCAAGATGGCAGTTCCTTACCTCCCCTCGTCTTAGAGGGAACGATCTTGGTCTTAGCGTCTTTCAGATTCTTCATAGTGATCAACAGATATAAATCCCAAGTGACTCGGCAAATAGAGCAATGCTCCCCGGTAACGGCGCCAGAAAAAGGTCTTGATAACCCACAAGTATAGGGGATCGCAACAGTTTTCGAGGGTAGAGTATTCAACCCAAATTTATTGATTCGACACAAGGGGAGCCAAAGAATATTTGCAAGTATTAGCAGTTGAGTTGTCAATTCAAGCACACCTGGAGACTAAATATCTGCAGCAGAGTGATCAGTAGCACAGTAGTATGATAGTTTGATAGCAGTAGCAATAATAGTAACAGTAATAGTAACGGTAGCAGCAATAGTAGTAGCAATTGTGACAACAGTAGCAACAGTAGTAACTTGGCAAAGAACAATATGTGAAAAGCTCGTAGGCATTGGATCGGTGATTATGTTGGATAACATTCATCATATAACAGTCATAACCTAGGGCGACACAGAACTAGCTCCAATTCATCAATATAATGTAGGCATGTATTCCGTATATAGTCATACGTGCTTGCGATAAGAACTTGCATGACATCTTTTGTCCTACCCTCCCGTGGCAGCGGGGTCCATAAGGAAAATAAGGGATATTAAGGCCTCCTTTTAATAGAGAACCGGAACAAAGCATTAACACATAGTGAATACATGAACTCATCAAACTATGGCAATCACCGGAAAGAATCCCAATTATTGTCACCTTGGGGTATGCGGATCATAACACATAGCAGGTGTGTATAACTTGCAAGATCGGATCAAGAACACAAATATATTCATGAAAACATAAAGGGTTCAAATATAAAATCATGGCACTCGGGCCCTAGTGACAAGCATTAAGCATAGCAAAGTCATAGCAACATCAATCTCAGAACATAGTGGATACTAGGGATCAAGCCCTAACAAAACTAACTCGATTACATGATAAATCTCATCCAACTCAT
The DNA here is from genome assembly GCA_039707655.1 of Elymus sibiricus. Classification (NCBI taxonomy): domain Eukaryota; kingdom Viridiplantae; phylum Streptophyta; class Magnoliopsida; order Poales; family Poaceae; genus Elymus; species Elymus sibiricus. The sequence goes on along the minus strand of CM077676.1, from coordinate 189,162,020 downwards.
CACTGTTCAGCAAGCCTACGAAGGAATTACTCACTCCCGGCGGTGAGCATCATGAAATTGGTGATGAAGGATGGTTGATGATGACGATGCCGAAAGATCCCCCTCTCCGGAGCCCCGAACGGACTCCAGATCTGGCCTCCCGATGAAGAACAGGAGGTGGCGGCGGCTCCGTATCATGAAACGCAATAAAACTTCCTCTCCTATTTTTTTCTCTGGAATTGTGAATTTATAGGCCTGAGATTAAGGTCAGCGGAGCCACGTGGGTCCCACGAGCCACCAGGGCGTGCCAGGGGGGTGGCGTGCCCTGGTGCCTCGTGGGTTGCAGGTGGCTCCCCTCAAGTGGATCTTGGCTCCAGTATTTTTTATTTATTCCATAAAAAATCACCAAAAAGTTTCGTCCAATTCCAAGAACTTTTATTTCTGCACAAAAAACAACACCATGGTAGTTCTGCTGAAAACAGCGTCAGTCCGGGTTAGTTTCATTCAAATCATGCAAATTAGAGTCCAAAACAAGAGCAAAAGTGTTTGGAAAAGTAGATACGACGCAGACTGTCGGGGGGATGATCCCCGGGTAGGCAACGGGGCCCGGATCCCCATTTTCAAAACATCGGGGTAGGCCAAACCCCTCAATTCGGCTAGCCTGTGCGCCGGCTCCCTGGCGCGAGCCGGCTCGGCATGGCGACCCGGCACGGCCGGCTGGCCCATGTCGGCTGGCCGCAAGGGGGCAAACCCTACAGCGCTTCCTCCTTTACACCGGCCCCGGCGGGCGCGGCTACAGCGTTCCCTCCTTTACACCGGCCCCGGCGGGCGCGGCAACAGTGCCCCCTCCTTTTGCACCGCCTTGTGACGAGAGACAAGACGCGCCACAATGCCCCGCACCCAGCGGGTGCGGCGCACCCGGCGGACCCGGCGCTCCCGGCGACCCGGCGGCCCCCACCGCCGGCTCTCAGACGATGACACCAGGGCCCCACGCCCATGTAACCCTGGGGGTCGGTCTATAAGACCCCCCGGGAGGCCTCCATGCAGGGGGGTTGGCATTCGAGAGGCTGGCTCGCTCTCTTCCTGAGTTGAGCTCCATTCGTAGTACACACACACACACTCACAGGAGAGGCCGAACGGCGGCCTAGCCCCTTCTTCCTCCTCCGCCCACACAGCTCCAGGAGCAACCTTGTAACCCTTGTGCACTCCATACTCCATTCGGCAGGACTAGGGGTGTTACCTCTCCGGAGGGCCCCTAACCTGGGTACGTCGCGTGTCTCACACTTGCGCGTGCCAACCTCGTCTCCGGAACCCACCGGCGTCCTCCCGTAGCCCCACCTTTTTAGCCATCTCATGGCATCTGCCGTGAGAATACCATGACAGTTGGCGCCCACCGTGGGGCCGCTCGCGGCGCCGGCCGGAGTCAAGTTCCGGACGAGGCCCTTCACCAACTCCGGCGAGCGCATCGTGCACGGTTTGGTCCGCGCGCCCCGCGCGGCTGCGACGCTGTGCCAAGCGCGGATGTCGCTTGCCCCGCAGGCTGCCTCGTCGTCCCGTTCGGCGCGCTGCGCGTCTTTGTCGTGCTCGTCCCCGACGTGTTTCCCAGCGAGGTGCGCAGCTTCGCCGACTCGCCTGTTCCCGTTGGCTGCGCCGTCTCCGACGACGCCGCGGCTCTCTGCGCCTGCGCGGAGGTGCTGACCATCGGCACTAGCACCGGCTCCTCGCGCGACAAGGACAAGGCCGCCGCGGCTGCCACTGCCACGCCTGCGGCCCCGCCACGCCGGGCCGACCCGCTCCGCGAGACGATCCGGAGCCTGCAATCCCCTATCACGCCCGACGCCGACACGACGGCTGCATCGGCTCAGCTCAATGAGGACCGTTAGCACCTGCTGGTCGAGGCCACGACGCTCGCGGCGACGCTGCGCCGGCTGGAGTCCGCCCAGCGGGAGTACGACAGCGTCCACGGTTTCACGTCGGCCGCCGCTGAGCCCAGCCGGGTCACGGAAGTGCGGATCCGTGGAGGCGCAATCGGCCGTGCGCTAGGCGCAGGCCGGCCCGTCTACGACACCCCCGTCAAGAACATGCGCGCGGCGCAGGCGGCCATGGCGGATCTCGAGTTCCTGGAAGGCGAGGAGCTGCTGCAGCAACAGCAGCGCATCCGCGACCTCATCACCGCGGCGAACGAGCAGCAGAAGCAGTTCGACCCAGCCCAGCCATCGCCTCCGCTACAGGAAATACCGCGAACCCGGAGAGGGCCCTCCGGGACCCGCAGCGGACGTCCTCCCACGCCACTAGCGCGAGCCGCTCTGGCCGGCACCGGTCCGGTCGGAGCCGGCACAATCGCGCCACGACCGCTGGAGACGGCATTGCTGACGAGACGGCTGGCGACGGCCGGGTTCAGCCGTCGGAGCCCCCCGTGAAGCCGGCCCGGCGGCTCGAGCCGACCCGAGAAGCCCCCGCATCCCGCGGTCCTGTAGCTGACCGGCTCGGTCCCCGCGTGCCCTACGACGAAAACGACGCCCGCCACCGCCTCGACCGGTTGGCGCGCTCCATGGCCCTGGAGGAGGAAAGCTCTGTCGGCCCGGCGTGCTTTGGCCCCCGCATTCGCGAGGAGCCCTTCCCCAAAGGCTTCTCGCTGCCCCGCGACTCCCCCAAGTACAACGGCGTCACCAAGCCGGAGGACTGGCTGACCGACTACACCACGGCTGTCGGCATAGCCGGCGGCAACCGGCACGTGGCCGTGCGATACGTCCCCCTCATGCTGCTCGGCTCAGCCCGGACATGGCTTAACAGCCTGCGAGCCGGCAGCGTGAACTCCTGGCTGGATTTCAAAGACGCGTTCATCTGCAACTTCACCAGCACCTACAAGCGACCCGGCAAGCCTCGCCAGCTCTCCATGTGCGTCCAGAAGCCGGGCGAGCTCCTCCGCGACTTCCTCACGCGGTGGACGGAGCTGCGCAACTCCTGCGAAGGGGTCCACGAGGTCCAGGCTATCCAGTACTTCATCGACGGGTGCCAAGACGGCACTCTAGTCAAGCACCGGCTGGTGTGCGACGAGCCAGAAACCCTGGCAGAGCTCATGGCCGTGGCGGACAAGTACGCTACGGCCGACTCCGCGATGAATGTGAAGGTCACGATCGACGCAGACGGCAAGCTCCTCCTGGCCCCGCCGGCTCCCCCCAAGCCGGCCGGCGACAACAACCAGCGCCGGCAAGACAACAACAATAGCAACAACAAACGACAAGCGCAAGAACGACCAGCAGGCGCCCCGCTATGACAACCGGCAGGTCGCCGCGGTCGAAGGGGAGCAGCAGGCCGAACAAGGCACCAGCTAGCGCCCGCGCACTGGCAAGGCCGCCTGGCAGCCCAAGCTGTCCTTCGAATAGATGCTCGACGCCCCCTGCAAGAACCACAGCGGCGCGAAGCCGTCAACGCACACGCTCCGGCAGTGCAGCTTCACCCAACGCCTCCTGAAGGGCAACCTTCCGCCCCCGCCACCCGGAGCCGGCTCGCAGTAGCCGCCGCTTCCCCCACCCCCGTTGCCACCCGGCGCCCTCGCCGACAACCCTTTCCCGTGCCCGGATGCGTCCTACGTCGTCTTCACCAGCGAGGGGGATGACAAGCATGCCAAGCGCAAGCACACGGCCGAGGTGAACGCCGTCGTCCCCCCGCTTCCCCAATACATGCATTGGTTCGACCGGCCGGTGAGCTGGACCCAGGAGGACCACCCGGCCGTCATGCCCACGCCGGGTGGCTACGCCCTTGTGCTCGACCCCACCCTCATCTCCGAGAAGCGCACCTGCCGTTTCTCACGGGTGCTGATCGACGACGACAGCAGCATCAACATCCTGTACCGCGACACCATGACCAAGCTCGGCATCGAGGCGCGACAGCTGGAGCCGACCCGGACGGTGTTCCACGGCATCGTGCCGGGTCTCTCCTGCTCTCCGATCGGCCGGATCCGGCTTGACGTCCTGTTCGGCTCCAGCAGCCATTTCCGCCGCTAGCCGATCTGGTTCGAGGTGGTCGACCTGGCCAGCCCCTACCACGCGCTGCTGGGCCGGCCCGCGATGGCCAAATTCATGGCGGTTCCCCACTACGCCTACCTGAAGTTGAAGATGCCGGGTCCGAAGGGCCTCATCACCATCGTCGGTGACTACAAGAAATCCCTCGAGTGCGCCAAAGCAGGCTCCCAGCTGGCCGAGTCGCTGGTCATCGCCGAGGAGAGGCGCCAGCTCGACCGGATCATGGCGCTGGCTAGCGCGCAGCCGACCGTGCCGACTCCGCCCAAGTCGGCCGACAGCGAAGCCTCCTTCCAGCCGTCGAAAGACACAAAGAGGGTCCCGCTCAACCGGCCGACCCCAGCTCCAGCAAGTACGTCGTCGTGGGCACCGGCCTCGACAGCAAATAGGAAGGCGAGCTCGTCGATTTCCTCCGTGAGAATCAGGACATCTTCACATGGTCCCCCAAAGACATGCCGGGTGTCCCGAGGGAATTTGCCGAGCACAAACTTCACGTCCGCAAGGACGCCAAGCCTGTCCGGCAGCTGCTGCGCCGCTTCTCCGAGGAGAAGCGAAGAACCATCGGTGAAGAGATCGCACGGCTGCTCGTAGCCGGCTTCATCATGGAAGTTTTCCACCCGGAATGGCTGGCCAATCCAGTCCTCGTCCTGAAGAAGAATGGCACCTGGCGCATGTGCATCGACTACACCAACCTGAACAAGGCCTGCCCCAAAGACCCGTTCGCTCTGCCCCGGATCGACCAAGTCATCGACTCCACAGCCGGCTACGAGCTCCTGTCCTTCCTGGACGCCTACTCCGGCTACCACCAGATCAAGCTGGACCCGGCCGACGCCCTCAAGACGTCCTTCGTCACGCCCTTTGGGGCGTATTGCTACATCACCATGTCGTTCGGCTTGAAGAATGCCGGCGCCACCTTCCAGCGCTGCATGCAGAAATTCCTGCTGCCTCAGATCGGCAGAAATGTGCATGTCTACGTCGACGACATTGTGGTGAAGACCAAGCAGCACCTCACGCTCCTAGCCGACCTCAAGGAGACCTTCGCCAACCTGAGCCGGTTCCAGATCAAGCTCAACCCGGAGAAATGCATCTTCGGCGTGCCGGCTGGCCAGCTCCTTGGTTTCCTCATCTCGGAGCGCGGCATTGAGGCCAACCCGGAAAAGATCAAGGCGATAGAGCGCATGCGCAAGCCGGCCCGGCTGCACGACGTCCAGAAGTTCACCGGCTGCTTGGCCTCTCTCAGCCGGTTCGTCAGCCGGCTGGGAGAGAGGGCCCTGCCCCTGTATCAGCTGATGAAGAAGACGATGGCGTTCAAATGGAGCGACCAGGCGGACGAAGCCTTCCGCGACCTCAAGCGCATGCTATCCACCGCACCCGTCTTGGCCGCGCCGGCTGAGAAAGAGCCACTCCTGCTGTACATCGCCGCCACCTCCCGCGCGGTCAGCACGGTGCTGGTGGTCGAGCGCCCCGAGGAGGGCAAGGTGCAGCCGGTTCAACGCCTAGTGTATTTTCTGAGCAAGGTGCTCTCCGCCTCCAAGCAGAACTACCCCCACTACCAGAAGATGTGCTACGACGTGTACCTTGCCGCCAAGAAGCCGAGGCAGTACTTCCAGGAGCATACCATTACCGTGGTGAGCACGGCCCCCATCGGCGAGATCATGGGCTGCCGGGATGCCTCTGGCCGGGTGGCCAAGTGGGCCATCGAGCTAGCCGGCCACACGATCCTCTACGAGCCCCGCACCACCATCAAGTCCCAAGCGCTGGCCGACTTCCTTGTCGACTGGACCGAGACCCAGTACCTGCCACCGGCTCTCGAGTCGACTCACTGGCGCATGCACTTCGACGGCTCCAAGATGCGCAACGGCTTGGGAGCCGGCATCGTGCTGTCCTCCCCCAGGAACGACCGACTGCGGTACGTGCTCCAGATCCATTTCGCCGCCTCCAACAATATTGCCGAGTACGAAGCCCTCGTGCACGGCATCCGGCTGGCCAGGGAGATAGGCATCTGGCACATCCTCTGCTACGGCGACTCAGACCTGGTGGTGTAGAAAGTTTCCGGCGACTCGGACGCCAAAGACACCAACATGGCCAGCTACCGCTTCCTGGTTCAGCAGCTCTCCGGCGGGTTCGATGGCTGCGAGTTCCTCCACGTCCCTCGCGCGGACAATGAAGCAGCCGATGCACTGGCCAAAGTGGGCTCCACCCGGCAAGCCATCCCATCCGGCGTCTCCCTCGAGCACCTGCGGAAGCCGTCCATCAAGCCGTCTCCCGAGTCAGAATCCATCTTCGTCCCGGACGTCCCCGACGCACCCCCGCCCGACCCTGGAGTTCCCGGCCCAAGCTCGGGGACTGCCGTCTCCGGCTCGGGGGCTGCAGTCCCGGACCGCATCCCGGTGGCCGTCTTCACAGTGGTGACGGCTCCGTCCTGGGCTCGCCCGATCGCCTTCTTGGAAGACGGCGACCTCCCCAGCGACGAGACCGAAGCCCGGCAAGTGCAGCGGCGAGCGTCCGCCTACAGCATCATCAACCACGAACTCGTCAAGCGCAGCACGACAGGCGTGTTCCAGCGCTGCGTCGAGCAGGACAAAGGGATCGAGATCCTCCTTGACATCCACCAGGGCGAGTGCGGGCACCACGCCGCCTCGAGGTCCCTGGTGGCCAAGGCTTTCCGCCATGGCTTCTACTGCCCCACGGCCCTGCATGACGCCGAACAGCTGGTCCTCAAATGCGAGGGCTGCCAGTGCTTTAGCAAACGCAGCTACTAGCCGGCCTCAGCCCTCCAAACCATCCCAATCACGTGGCCCTTTGCCGTCTGGGGACTCGACATGGTGGGGCCCTTCAAGACCGCCCGAGCCGGCATGACGCATTTGCTGGTCGCCATCGACAAGTTCACCAAGTGGATCGAGGCGAGGCCGATCAAGAAGCTCGACGGGCCCACGGCCGTCCGGTTCATCAAGGATATCGCGGTTCGCTACGGCGTTCCCCACAGCATCATCACGGACAATGGCACCAACTTCGCCAAGGGCGCGCTGGCCCACTACTGCTCTGCATCCGGCATCCAGCTCGACTTGGCCTCCGTCGCACATCCCCAGTCGAACGGCCAGGTCGAGCGGGCAAACGGCCTCATCCTAGCCGGCATCAAGCCGCGACTCGTCGAGCCGCTCGTGCGGTCACCCGGCAGCTGGCTCGATGAGCTGCCGGCCGTCCTCTGGAGTGTCCGGACGACACCCAACCGCTCAACTGGGTTCACCCCATTCTTCCTCGTCTACGGAGCCGAAGCAATCATCCCCACCGACGTCGAGTTCGACTCACCCCGGATGACCATGTACACAGAAGCCGAGGCAAAGGAGGCACGCAAAGACGGCGTCGACCTGCTCGAGGAGGCGCGCCTTCTGGCCCTCAGCCGATCAGCCATCTACCAACAAGGCCTGCGCCACTACCATAGCAAGAAAATCAAGCCCCTCGCGTTCCGCGAGGGTGACCTTGTGCTCCGGCTCGTCCAACGGACAGCCAGCCAACACAAGCTGGCCTCCCCCTGGGAGGGCCCCTTCATCGTCAGCAAGGCTCTCTGCGACCGGAACGCGTACTACCTCATCGACGCGCAGAAGCCGAACAAGCACAAGAGAGATGCAGCCGGCGAGGAGTCCAGCCGGCCCTGGAACGCGGAGCTCCTCCGTCCGTTTTACAGTTGAACTCATGCATGTATGTATCACCACCTTTTGGGTTTTATGAAAGCAGCAAGCCCTCCCCCCCGTTTTCGTTTCTCCCGCCGAGTCGGCACAGCCGGCTCGGGGGCTCGGGGGCTTCCTTTTCTGTTTTTTCTAAGCTCTGTGTCTATGCACTTCCCCGTTTTCGATTCTCCCATCGAGTCGGCGCAGCCGGCTCGGGGGCTCGGGGGCTAGCCGGCTAGACCGCGCCTCGCCATTCTTCCTTAGTCCATTCCGCAGCGTACGAACCGCCAAAGCCCTCTCTTCGCCAGCCACAGCCGGCTCCCGGCTGTCCGGCCGGCAAGAGCTAAAGGCCGGAAGCATCGTCACGCGAGAATGGCTAAGGAGGAGGGCCCGGCTCGGCCAATCCGGCCCAACCCGCCCTCTCTCACTTGTTCACCGCACGACCGGCTGAGCGCCAGCCGGCTTCGCCACCTGCCGCCAGCCGGCCCAGTGGGTGTTTCGCTCGCACTCAACATCCGAAAAAGCCTAAGTATTGTGCGTCCCCCCCTCAAGGCCGAATCCCCGTCCTAGCCACAGTCCGCCACCCGACTGTCCGGCTAGCGAAAAGGAAGCTCGGAGAAAAGACAAACAAGAAGAGGCCCAAGGCCGAACAGCAAACAGCGAAACGACATGCAAATTTATATACAGCAAGGGCCCTCGGCCACAAGTTCATTACATATAACTACACCCCCAGTGGGTGGACCTGCTACCTAACTAAGTTTGAGTACAGGAAAGATAAAAAGGAAAAGAGGCCTAAGCGGTGCCCGCGTCGGCTCCGGTCGGTGCCGGCTCGGCCGAGGTGGATGCGGCCGCCGGGTCGGGCCCAGAGCACGCCGCCCTCTCGGTCGTGGCGTCGTCGTCCGGGTCGGCCTCGTCGTCGGCGTAGGCCCCCGTCTTGGCCGAGCTGCCGTCCGGGTCGTTGAGCAGCAGGCCAAACTCGTCGGCAGGGAGCTCCTCGCCGTCTTCCGTCCGCTCCTGGACGAACTTGTCATGCAAGGCGAACGAGGCCAGGTAGCTGGCCCGCCCGGCGATCCGCTGTGCCCGTGCCGCCAAGTCATCCTCAGCACCGGCCCGCTGCGCCGCCAGCCGATCGAGGTCCAGGCCCGGATACCACGACACGACGAAGCGCAGCGCCGTCTCCGCGCCGGCCCGGGCCGCGGAGGCCCTCCACGCGCCGAGTCGCTCCACGCCGGCTTCCAGCCACCGCGCCAGCCGGGTGACGCTGTTCGGCACCACCGCGCCCGGCCAGAGGCTGCCCACCATGCTCACCCCGGCCTCGAACAGGCGGCGCATGTGCCCCTCCACGGCTCCAAGACGGGCCTCGCCGGCAAGGACGATCTCCGAGAGGGTCCAGGCGGCATAGACGTCGATCTCCGCCCCCGCCTCTCGCTGGTCCGCCCGGTAGGCGTGCACGGCCGCATCAGCCGCCTCTTGCGTCTCGGGGAAGACTCCTGCCAAGGAAGAAAACAAGTTAGCCAGAAGAAAACAACTTGCCGGCTCGGCCAGCCGGAACGAAGAAAAGATGGCACTCACGGGCGAAGGCCTCATCGAGGTGCTGCGCCTCGTTCAGCATCCCGTTCTCCCGCAGGGCCGACGCGCGAGCCTGGGCCTCGAGATCCTTCTCGAGCTGGGCGATCCTCCTGCCGGCGTCCGCCACCTCCTCGGCCGCCTTGCCGCGCTCCTCCGCCAGCCGGCCCAGTTCCGCCAGGTGGGCATCCTCCGTCTTGGCCTTCTCGGCCACCAGCCGGTCCACCTCGACCTGGAGCCGGTCGCGGTTGGCGACGGCGCCATCGCGCTGCTCGCCGGCTTCGGCAAGCCGGCCTCGGAGGCCTGGCACCTCGGCCGCGTCGGTTGTGCGACAGGGTTCCCGGTCAGATGCCGGAGGCAAGGACAAGAAGAAAAAGACAAAGCTCTAAGATTCGACCCGGCTGCTCTGCAGTCCGGCCCGAATCTCGGGGGCTACACCCAGTGGGTGCGCTGGCGCGCCCCCACTGGAAGCATGCAAGACGTACCCTGGGCCCGGTGCAGCTCCTCTTCTTTGGCAGCGAGCTGGGCCTTGGCCTCGCGGAACCGCTCCCGAAGCCGGTTGTACGCGCTGGCCCGCAGGTCGTACAGATGTTGCGCACAGACAAAAGATTAGAAGAATGCAAAAGACAAGCTATAAGAGTTGACCCGGCTGCTCCGTAGCCCGGCCCGAACCTCGGGGGCTACACCCAGTGGGTGCGCTGGCGCGCCCCCACTGATTCAACAACCAAGGCAAGCAGAGAAGAAAAAAAAACTCACCGCAATTGCCTGCTCGAGCCTCCGCCCCGCCTCCTGCTCTTCCCGGACGAAGGCCTGCAGGCGCTCGCTCCGACCACGAAGCTGCGAGCGCAAGGCATCCGCCGCGTCGTCCTCCCGGGTTCGCGGCCCGACCACAACCTCGCCGGAGCTCGCCCACGGTTGCTGCATCGCGGTCCCGGCGCCGGATCCACTTCCACCCGGCCACTCGGAGTTCGTGGCGGCTTGGGGCGGCACGACCACCAGGGTACCAGCGTCCCCGGTCGCGGCCTCCGGGGCCGGCGTCGGCTGCGCTTGGCCGGACGGCGCGGAGTCCGCCTCGCGCCCCCTTCCGTCGCCCTCGCCTCCTCCTGCCGGGTCGGCCCGGGGCGGTGTGTCCACGATGATGTTTTCATCGACGTCCGACTCGCCGTTGGCCGTCTCCGTCCGCCCGGCCGGCTCGCCCGCTCCCTCCAGCTGTGGCTCGACGATAGTCACCGCCGGCGTCAACCCCCTCTCCATCTCCGGCCAGGCCGGGTCCTCAGCGGTCCCGGCCCGCTTGGCGGAGGCCCTCTCCCGCACCCGGGCCGAGGCCTCCGCCATCTCCTTCTCCGCCTCCGCCCGATCCCGCCAGGCGGCGCGCACCGCCGCGTCGGGATCCTGGCCGAACTGGCCGGCCGCGAGGTCCTCCTCTGCGGTCCGGTCCAGCTCACGGTCGACGACGCTGCTCCGGGTCTTCCTCCAGACGGCCTCGCCAGCCGCGGCCTCCGCTTCCGCCACCGCCAGGTCAACGGCGGACCTGCGCGCAGCAAGTTCATCACCACAAAGGCTAAAGCAAGAAACAAGCAAGAGATCAGAAAATGACAAGAGACATTTACCCAATAACCTTCGGGACCTCCCGCCTCGGGCCCTTGGACGGGGCGAGCCGACGCTTCTTCTTGACGACGGCCCTCTCGCGCGCCGGCCCCGCCGCCGCTGGGCGCTTCGCAGCTGGCCTCGTCTCCACTGCCTCCTTCCCATGCGGCCGGCTGTCGGCCGCCGCCGCGCGGGCCGGCCCGGTGCCGGCCGCCTTCCGCAGCCGTCTTGGGGGGTCAACGCTGCCGTCCTCCCCAGTCAAGGGCGCTGCACCGTGGTCACCGGTCAGGCCCTCCTCATCATCGTCCGGCCAGTCGCGAAGAAGATCCGAGGGCGGAGACTTACCCGCATTCCGCGACCCGCCGGCCGCGGTATCGGCCAGGCGTGCTTCGACCGCCCCCTCCTCCGCCTCGGCGCTGGCCTCCTCCATGTCCGAGTCGGGCAGGTCGGCCAGCAGAATCTGGGGATTCGGCCCATCGTGATTCTGCTGGCTGGCGAATAGCTGCGGCCCTCCCGCGGCGTCAGGACACAAGAATGACGTCGAAGCGGCAAAGAATAAAGACCAGGGACTCACCACCGGCGCCGGGTTCCCCCGGTGATAGGGCTCCTTCCCGAAGCTCCACCCGTTCTCCTTCAGCCCGGCCTTGGAGATGTAGTTCACCCGCTGGGCGATCCCGGCCGGCGTCAGCTCTTTGGTCGACATCCGGTGCGCCCGGCGCTGCAGCGGCAGCACCCGGCGGGCGATGAAGGCCGCAATGAGGTTGGCCGGCTTCAGCCCCTCGCGATCCGTCATCTTCCCGACCCGGCGGCAGATGTTCAGGAGCTCCTGCGGCGGCTTCTTGGGGCAGTAGCCCCAGTTCGGCTTCTCAAGAGGCGGCGCGTCGACGAAAGGCGGAAGGTTTATGATGTCCACCGCCGGGTCGGCGTTCCGGACGTAGAAGAACGTCGTCTGCCACTTTTTGGCCGAGTCCTCAAACGGCAGCTTGGGAAACGGCCCGTTCACCCGGCCGGAGACCACTGCAGCCCCGCAGTCCGACATGTCGCCGGCCGATGCCCCCTGCTGCTTGAGAAAGAACATCTTCGCCCACAGCTCCACAGTCGGCAGCATGCCGAGATAGCCTTCGCAGAGCGTGGCGAAGCCAGCGACCTGCAGCACGGCGTTGGCGCCGAGGTGATGCGGCTGCAGCCCGAAGAAGTCGAGGAAGCTCCGGAAGAAAAGACTCGCGGGAAGGCCGAACCCGCGCTCGAAATGAGAGTAGAAAACGACATGCTCGCTCGCCCGCGGCTGCGGCACCCTCTCCGAGCCGGGCGCGCGCGCGACCAGCGCCTCCGCCGGCGACAGCCGCTTTGTACGACGAAGGTAGCGGATGTTCGTCTCGGTCGTGATAGAGCCCTCCCAAGAGCCTTTCGGCAGCGCCATGGGGAGGGTTTTCTACAGGCGTGGAGATGAGGCAATGGAGAAGAGGAGGAAGAGGGAGCAGCGCGCTGCGGGCCTCTGGTCGCGGTGCGCAGCAGCGGGCGTGGGCAAGGCGCACGGCGGCGGCATCGCTTCGCTCGGGCACGGCGGAGAAGAGGCAGAAGCAGAGGAGAAGCGATGGTCGGGGGTGTGTGCGGGAGCGTTTTCGTCGCACTCTCCCCTTTCCTTTATAACCACGAGAGATCGTGGGGGGTGGGATCGTTTGCGCCCACGATCCCTGCTCCCCCGCACTGTGGGCGCATGTTCCCCACGCGCATTTACTGCACGGGGAAGCACAACCGCCAAGGGTCGCCGCAGTGAATCCCTCGCGCGCGGGCCGAGGGTGCGTCGTGGCGGGCCCGGTCCGCAGTCGCGTCTCGTCGCGCGCGTGGGCTGGCAGGCCTCGCCCGCCGCGAAGCAACACGTGGCGGTCCGTCAAGCTGCGGCGGGCGCGAATCGTCGTGCAAAGCAACACTCGTCTGGCGGACGTTTCCGTTTCCCGCCCCGGCCGGGGTGCCGCGACCCGTCTTCCGGAAGCCGGCCCCCAGCGGGTGTTTCCGGCGTTTGCTGCCGCGCCGCCGGCATGTGGACGGGCGGAGCCGCTCGGCCGGGCTCCCGCACTTCACCAACAAATCGACTCCTCAGGGGGCTAAGCTGCGAAGGCCCCCCTACCTGAAGCCGGCGAGCCTTCACAGCTTCGGGGACTACTGTCGGGGGGATGATCCCCGGGTAGGCAACGGGGCCCGGATTCCCTTTTTCAAAACATCGGGGCAGGCCAAACCCCTCAATCCGGCTAGCTTGTGCGCCGGCTCCCTGGCGCGAGCCGGCTCGGCATGGCGACCCGGCACGGCCGGCTGGCCCATGCCGGCTGGCCGCAAGGGGGCAAACCCTACATCGCTTCCTCCTTTACACCGGCCCCGGCGGGCGCGGCTACAGCGTTCCCTCCTTTACACCGGCCCCGGCAAGCGCGGCAACAGCGCCCCCTCCTTTTGCACCGCCCTGTGACGAGAGACAAGACGCGCCACAGTGCCCCGCACCCGGCGGGTGCGGCGCACCCGGCGGACCTGGCGACCCCAACCGCCTGCTCTTAGACGATGACACCAGGGCCCCACGCCCATGTAACCCTGGGGGTCGGTCTATAAGACCCCCCAGGAGGCCTCCATGCAGGGGGGTTGGCATTCGAGAGGCTGGCTCGCTCACTTCCTCAGTTGAGCTCCATTCGTAGTACACACACACACACTCACAGGAGAGGCCGAACGGCGGCCTATCCCCTTCTTCCTCCTCCGCCCACACAGCTCCAGGAGCAACCTTGTAACCCTTGTGCACTCCATACTCCATTCGGCAGGACTAGGGGTGTTACCTCTCCGGAGGGCTCCGAACCTGGGTACATCTCATGTCTCACACTTGCGCGTGCCAACCTCGTCTCCGGAACCCACCGGCGTCCTCCCGTAGCCCCACCTTTTTAGCCATCTCATGGCATCTGCCGTGAGAATACCACGACAGAGACGTATCACCTTTCATCTCCATCGTCATCATCATCATCTCATTCACTATTGTAAGAGGAATTGGAACTTGTAATCTCGACTCCATCTCATCTGAGATCAAGACTAGTTGGGCACCATTTCATCTCATTGTGGATCCCCTCAATATCATCGATATGGTTTTCATGGTTTTTCTCTTTGATGTGATTGATTTCCCTCTTATGATGTGTGAGTAATTCCCCTAGGTGTGGGAGATGCAGGTAAGTGGTAAGATTGATATGTGCCTATCCTATATGTCGTCATTTGAATTCGTAGTAGTATGATCTATTTAGTATGTTGTTATACTGTGGTGAACTCTATGCGTGTTGTCCAATTTAAGGGCCCAGGCAACATGATCTCAAGACCTACACACGTAACACGTATTGTTCAGGAACTCTGTGACCTTTGAAATGACAAGTGGAGATATCTATGAGAACCGAAGACAATATGAGATAACGTTAGTCCAATGAACTTAATGCTTGGTTCCGATCTTATGATCTTAATTGTGGAAACGACCACTCTGTGGCAACGGAGAAGCAGGATCATAGAATGAAATGTAACCCCTAGTGGAGGAGTTTCATTACCCTAGGGAGAACCGCCTACAGAAAGTTTATATCAAATACTATGAGTACAATACAAGGTAACTGGTATTACCGTTGCACTGGCACCATTCATATATTCTTACCATGAACTGAAATCTCTCCGCACCTAATCTCTTCATTGTAGGCAACACCATTTACATTTCCGTACTTGTTATTTACTTTCAACAAGTTATTTAGTAGACACCTTTAAATCCTATTTATATTAGCATATTTTATTTTATCGTTTACCTAGGATAGTAACAGTATTTGCAGAAGCTCAAGCAGTACTTCACACAAGAACTGTGACACCTTGTGTGTGACAGAAATGCCTCCATAAACACTCTCCTCCGCTCTTTCTTGGGACGATTACTCATTGCGATACTTCCGCGAAAGTGCTACACTACCTTGTTTGGTCTGCAGGTACCAGTTGCCTCCCAACAAGCGCTATTGTTTAATGCCCCTAGCTAGGCATAATGCATAGTTTCAAGTATTATCATCTTTCGAAGTAATTCCATAGGTGGCTCTTATAATGGATTCATATGGTGATTTAATTTTCTTCCTTGGGGAGTGTTCCATCCTTTCTTTAGTGGGAATTGGAATCGTACATTTTCTTCTTTCATATCAATAATCGCACATATGGTTCGTAAAAATGGCCTTCCAAGTATTATAGGACAAGACGGATTACACTTAATATCATGTACAATGAAATCCACGGGTACATAGTTTTTATTAGCAAGTATGAGAACATCATTAATTCTACCTAATGGTTTCTTAATTGTGGAATCCGCGAAATGCAAGTTGAGGGAACATTCATCCATGTTTGTAAGACTTAGAACATTACATAAAGATTTCGGTATAGTAGAGACACTAGGTCTTAGGTCACATAGAGCATTACATTCAAAATCCTTGATATTGACTTTAATTATAGGTTCCCATTCATCATATAATTTCCTTGGTATAGACACTTCTAATTCTAGCTTTTCTTCATGAGCTTTAATAATGGCTTCTACGATGTGTTTAGTAAAAGCTTTGTTTTGTTCGTAAGCATTAGGTGAATTAATCATGGATTGCAACAAGGAAATACATTCAATCAAAGAACAGTTATCATAATTAATGTCCTTATAATCCAAAGTAGTGGGTGCATCGCTATCTAAAGTTTTGACCTCTTCAAACCCACTTTTGTTATTTTTATCATTAAGATCATCACCCTCCGAACAATTGGGACGCCTTCTAATTAAAGTTGACTCATCTCCAGTCCCTTTAGCATCAAGTTTTATATTACTAAATAAATTTTTAATAGGTGTCACACTGATCATTTTAATGTCTTCATCATTATTATCATAAAAACAGGATGCGAGCGTTTTTTCTAGAAATTCGCGTCTGGCTCTCGTCCTTTCTATTCTCTTTCTACTTTCATCCATGGTGACTTGAATATACTTTAAAGATTCAGATATGTCATCCTTTTTATATGGCAAAATTTTAATTTTGAGAGTTTCCACATCATGCACCACTCTATCCAAGTTTCTAGGCATGTCATCAACTTTGCTTAGTTTTTCTTCTACCATGGCATTAAAAATCTTTTGAGAACTAATAAATTGTTTCATGTTGTTCTCAAATTCAGTAGGTATCCTATTATTATTATTATTATTATTATTATTATTATTATTATTATTATTATTATTATTATATGAATTTCCATAGGAATTGCCATAATTATTAGAGGGGTTGCCGGGGTACGGCCTAGGATTGAAATTCCCTCTATAAGCATTGTTGTTGAAATTATTTCTTGCAACAAAATTCACATCAATAGCATCATTATTTTGCTCAGTCAAAGTATACAATGGGATATCATTTGGATCAACATGAGCATTTTTACTAGCAAGCATATTCATAAGAGCATCCATTTTCTCACTCAAAGTAGAAACTTATTCGACAGGGTTTACCGTCTTACTAGTTGGAGCTTGTTCGGTGTGCCACATGGAATAGTTTGCGGTCAAATTATCAAGAAGCTTCGTGGATTTTCCTAATGTAATACCCATAAACGTGCCACCTACAGCTGAGTCTAGAAGATTTCTCGAAACAAAGTTCTGTCCCGCATAAATTTTTTGTACTATCATCCATATGCTTAATCCGTGCGTGGGAAAAAAATTAATCATTAATTTCATTCTCTCCCAAGATTGTGCAACATTTTCTTGCTCATGTTGTTTGAAGTTCATGATTTGATTTCTAAGAGATATTATCTTAGCGGGAGGAAAGTACTTGGCAATAAAAGCATCCTTACATTTATCCCAAGAATCAATACTATTGCGGGGTAAGGATGAAAATCAAGTTTTAGCTCTGTCGCTTAGTGAGAAGGGAAATGATTTCAACTTAATAATATCATTATCCACATCTTTTTTTCTTTTGCATATCTCATAATTCAACGAAGGTATTAAGATGGGATGCATCATCTTCATTAGGATTTCCAGCAAATGGTTCATTCATAACAAGATTTAATAATGCAGCATTAATATCATATGCATCCGCACTAGTGGCGGGAGGAGCAATTGGAGTACTAATAAAATCATTATTATTAGTATTCAAGATGTCACACAGCTTAGTGTTTTCCTGAGAATAATGGCAATTCAAGCAAGACAGCACACAAGATATTTTTTATATTTTTTATTTTTTAACAGAAACTAATAAAGGCAAATAAAAGCAAGTAAAAAGTAGAACAAGTAAATGATAATGTGTGTGAAGGAACCTTGAGTTGTTTGATGAAGTCTCCCCAGCAACGGCGCTAGAAATTCTTCTGCTATTTGTGATAGGCGTTGGGATTTCCCCGAAGAGGAAGGGTGATGTAGTATAGTAGCAGATAGTATTTCCCTCGGAAGAACCAAGGTTTATCGAACCAATAGGAGATCAACGCAAATGACCTTTAGCTGTACCTGCACACACACAATAAATACTTGCACCCAACGCGGGCAAGAGGGTTGTCAATCCCCTTGTACTCGTTAATTGTAAGGATTAATTCTGATAGTGGGAGATATATAAATTGCAACGCGCCCTGATGCCTTGCCGTCTCCTCTTATGGCTTCTGGTCCTTCCTCGAAGCTTCTAGGGTCCCTCCTAGTCCAGAAAAAATCGTTAAAAAGTTTCATCGCGTTTGGACTTTGTTTGGTATAGGGATTTCTGTAAAACCAAAAATATGCAGAAAACAACAACTGGCACTAGGCACTAGGTTAATAGGTTAGTTTCCCAAAAATGATATAAAATGGCATAAAAAGTATACAAAATTGATAATATAATAGCATAAAACAATAAAAAATTATAGATACGTTGGAGACGTATCACCACTCAACTGCTGCTGCCCTCCAGCGTGGCCATGGCGGCTAGGGCTCGCGCCGCCAGAGGCAGCTGCACGAATGTCGTTCTGCCCCATAGCAGCTTCTCCCTCCACAGTCCACACCGCCTATTCTGATTTTTCCTCTGCATGACGTCGCCGGCTCCTAGAACTTCCTCCGCTGCTCCAGATTGACGACGAGGTCGTCTCCCCCGAGCCCCCTTCTCCGCTGCGCTTGTCTGCCCCTGCTATTCCTCCGTCCTCTATCCCCTGCCCTGTCATTCCCGCTCCACCTCCAAGGCTATGCAAACCACAGGAAACCAGAGACATGGTCCTTGAAAATCTTGACCATCTGAAGGTGTTGCTACTTGCTACAACTTAACCTGTTGTAAGCAAAAGGTAGAGGAAAACACTATTGAGCATAGAGTTTAAAGACATCATCGTGCAAATTTGTTCAACCCCTGTAAATACTATGTAAGGTTTCTAAGATTTATTGCTGCTCCAACAATGAAAGAAGGGGAATCGACAGGTATACTATGCAGAAGTCCAAGATTTAATGCTCCCTCCATGATTCAACAATGAACGTCATTCAAGTTTCTCTACAGATTCCTCCCTCCATGATTAATTTCTCCTTTGCTTGGGTCACAGAGTTGTATTTGGTTGCTAGGAGATAGAGATACTATGTAATTTCCGCCAAGGTATGTTGAGTTGTCATCATTAAGTATTTCTTTTGGTTTGATTGATAGAACCTTCTGCACGCAAGAAATACTTGAGTAACATAGAGTAAAGTTTATGTTAATTTGCATCTGTTTTTGTGATCTCATGGTAGGTTTATGTGTTAACATCAAAATCAGTTGTTGCACCTATGGTGTTCTATTGCGGACTCTGCAACTGACTCTGCAACCTTTTCATGATCTATGACATGAAGTTATCTATATTAGGTATATGCAAAGGAACTTGACAAGAGAACAATGCTCCTTGTAAGCATGCTATGTCGTTGATGTGTGGCAAGCGAGAGCGCAACTAGAGATACACCAAATGTTGGTCTGTCGGTGTCATGGGTGATGTTGGAGACATGAGGGCCTGGTACAACTTGTAATGTAGGCATGTAATTGACTTTCTCTTCTAGACTTCAGGTTACAACGGTCAACGGACTTGTGAAATGTGAGATTTACTATTTATCATATTATATGGTTTCCAAAATTTTCGAATATAAACCAGCAAAAAAGTGTGATGTGAATACAAAACTATTAGTCTAATTTTGATACTTTGAATTGACATTCGCACGTCTCTTGCTATTATTCTGGTTTAGAATTATTGAACATATATTACCTTCCCCTCGAATAGTTATTTCAAGTCAGCAACTATGTGCAATTGAGGGTTGAGTGTTTTAATGACGGCTTTATTTGAGTAGATAGTATCTTCAGGTTGTACTTGGCCATAATGAGATACCTGGAAAAGTCCTCTCAGGCTGGTCGTAATGGGGAGTATCATATAATAGTATCATGCATATAATACTAGTGTATGATACTACTTCCGTAATGCATAGTATCATAAGTTAGTATTTTAGGTTGCCTTATTAATTGCCATGCATGACACAAAGTAGTACAACATTTAATGTGATACGGTATCATGATATGATACCACATCCTCCCTTTCCACATTTAATTGTGTGTCACATTATCCGAAAAGTCTAGTTGGCATGCATGATACCGTTTATGTTACTCCCATTACGACCAGCCTCATCAATCGGAATACTTATTGTCGACATGATGTTAATATTACGTGATGTACATACTACAGGTTTCTATTGTTTCTAGGAGTTGAAAGACGTCGGTCATTCTAAAATGTCTAGCATGTAGACGTCAGACAAGCGGACATCGGAGCTGCCCCCTCCCAGCCCGCGCGCAGCTCCGCGAGGGCTGCGCAGTCCGTGCCGCCCCAACGTCGTCCCCTGTCCCCGTTGTCCCGGACGCGCACGCCGGAACCGGAGGCGCGCGCCGCCCGCCATGAGAGGCAGCGGGCAAGGGAGGGGGACGCGGCGGAGCAATCCGTGCGCCGCCGCCGCGGGTTGCCGACAGAGCTTGACGAGGACGAGCGGCTCCTCGCTTGGGTCTACCGCCGGTCGCTTACGACGGCGGAGACGGACGCTTAGCGGCTCCGTCGGAAGAATGCCAAGGCACTCTGGCTTGGCACTGAGCAGTCGGAGCGCGAGGCGTCGGAGGCAGCGTCGGAGGCGGCTCGGCTGGCGAAGCTCAAGCGGCAGCAAGACAGGGCCGTCCGGCAGCTCAAAGGGCTCATCGTCCTCTCTGACTCCTGCTCCTCCGACGGCGACGACCATGGCGCCTCGTCTGATGACTCGGACGATCCTCCACCAGCCGCCGACGCCTACAGCTGCGTCGTCGACCAGAAGGGGAAAGGGCCAGCGTGGAAGTGGTGAAGATCTGCTTTCTCTACTTTAATTTCAAGTTTTTAGATGTAGTTTAAACCTGTCCGTCGTTTATGTGCATTATGCGAATTTTGGCGATTTTTTGAAGATCCGTTGGTGATATTTTGGTGAACGGATTGTGCATTTCTATGTCCGAATCTATGTCATGTACGTAGTTTTATTCACGTTGCATGGCTTAATATGGATATAGAGGATCAGATATGAGATACACGGATGTGGACGACGCGATTTGAGGACTGACCGATCAGTGCCCGCAGATGCGTCCGGTCGCGCCTGTGGGCGTTTGCGGGCCCGGATTTGGCAAGTCTGGTTATAGATGCACTGACTCTGGAGCATGCTTCCAGTGCCTTGTTGTCTTCATAGTCGCGGTATGTCTTTCTTTCGACCGAACGAGAGTTTGACCTTTAAGGCTTCTTTGATTCACATAATAGGAAAAACATATTAATAGAAAAAAAAAACAAGTCTGCAGTGACATCACTTTGATCCTACTTCATTTTGTTTGCACCAAAGTGTGTTTTGTTGTGCCACTGGAAAAACAAACGATTACTTACAAGAAGTGGGAGTGGACGCAAATTTTCCATCGAAATGTAATGCAATGGATTTCCTTGAAAAACTTCCTATGAAATTCTTTTTTTTTTGCGGGTATGAAATTAAAGTCTATGAATCAAATAACCATGGTAGAAAATTTTGGTAATCAAATAATCATTGAGAATTGAGATTTAAGAGTGTCTCTATCGATCGAGAATTAGAAAAACTGACAATGAAAAGGAAAACGCTCATTTTCCACCGACTGATTTAACGCACGCTTAAACCTTCTCAAGGGATTGACACGTGTCCTGGCAGCCAGACCATCCATCCCGCAAGCCTTATCTCTTTTCCCTGAGTCGTCCTCTTCCTTTTGAAACCAGATCAGTGAAAATCCTGCTGCTCCTCTCTCCCTCAAATCCTTTGCAACTTTGATCTCCTCTCTCCCGAGGACCATCCCCTCTTTCCTGCCGTATCCCACCCCTGGCCGGTGGAGCTGCTGCTCCTGCAAGGGGCAGCGCCGCGCTGCGACGACCTGCTATTATACGACAGGGACGGCGAGCTGTTTGCCGCGGAGCAGCGATGATGTTCATGGTCAGAGTGCTGCGGGGGCAACGGGGGTAGCGGCCGCCGGTGCTGCAAACAACGGCGGTTTCGCAAGGAGCCGCTCGCCACACATGGTGTAGTCGGGGGCTGCGGTGAGGAGCTGCGCCACATAGACGCTACGGTGCTTTGCTGCAGGGTGGCCGCCGGGGGGTTGCAGCAGTCGGTGATGCGGCGGCCCACCCCGTTGCAGCAGTTGCCGCTGCAGGCAACGAGCGAGCTGCGCGTGACGGTGCTGCGATGGTCGATGGAGCATCCCCGGTGGCCGCCGGTGTTGCATTGAAGCATCCGTCGGGCCCGCCTAGTGCGACGGTGCTGCGTCGGAGCTTAGCCGAGACCTCCTAGTGCTGCGATGGAGCTGTGTGCCGACAGTGCTGCGATGGAGCTACAATGAAGCTTCACCGGGCGCCGTCTGTGCTGCGATGAAGCTTTGCCGCGCCGTGCCGTGCTTCCATGGAGCATCGCCGGGGGGCCGTCGGTGCTGCCATGGAGTGCTGCAATGCAGCTCGCCGGAGAGAGTGCCGTGTTGCATGGGGGCTAGTCTGCTGCGACATGGTCGCCAGCGGAGCATCAGTGGCAGCACCAGCGAAGTGGTGCGATGCAGCTCGTCGGAGAGTCGCCGGAGAGTGTGCTGATGCAGTCACCGATGTCCCCTCGCTGATGCCGTTGCAGGAAGGAAAGGGGTCAGGGCGCTGCAATTTTGTGGCTGCAATGGAGGGCTCATGTCGCTGCTGTGGCGCTGTGCTACGTGAGGAAGGGCCAGATAAATAGAAGATCAGACGGTTACGAGTGTGGGATCGGACGGCCAACTAGGCGGATGATTTCTCTACGAAATCATCCGGTTGATTCCTAGCAGCGGCCCAATGAAAATGCTCCTAGGTTGGATGTTACTACGCCTACAGACTGTTGCCACTCAAACGTGTCCTGAGCTGTGCTAAAAAAACAAAAATAGTATAACAGACTATCGTCCCAAGTACTACTAACACAGCATCCACTATCGATTGCTTGTTTAAGCGGGACCCAGATTAGACTTAGGTGCCGGGGATTACTCAAAGATTAGGACTGGACGGCGATTAGATTCAGGCCTCGCGGTGAGCCTCGGAAACGATGGATGTGATGTGAAACGGGGGACTTGTCGCCACCCGGTCTGGTCTCGGGACCGTACAGAGTTAGGTGCGCCCAGTGCAGTGCAGGTTCCTCTAGTTTTCTCAAGCCTCAACGGCACGCCCCCCTATGGCCCGTGCTCTCGCCGTCTCGCCACCGTTGCCATGGACCGTCCCCACCGAGCGAGTTCATCGCCGCATCCAACCTCATTCCATCCCTAGAAAACTGGACCTGGTGCACCGCTGAATAGACGAATGAGCAGTGCTAGGCGTACGATGAATACTTGTACGACTTTGTACGACACTGCTCAGTCACCCTCCGATCAAATCTCTGCATCAGCGGCAACCGTGGGATCACTGGGTCGGACTGAATCGTACATTTAAAGTGGTACGCAGAGCAATTTAGTGCCTAGTAGCTAGTGTGTAGGCCTGTAGTACTAGGGTGGTGCCCAGCGCCGGTCCACGGACTCGACATTCCACGGCCTGCCGCGGCCACCGCATTGGTGGAGCCAAAAGGCAAGGCGGAGCGCCTCGGTAGGCGAGCCGAGCTGCTTCTTTTTTCAGATCGGTAGACAGATCGGCGCCAAAACCTACCGCCACCCTCCCCGTCTCCCTCCCTCTCCTCTCCTCTCTGACTACAGCTTTCCAACTTTGTTCGTTCTCGTCTTGTTCTACTTGTACGTGACCGCTGACTACACATGGTAGTAGCATACCATATGGTCTCGCAGACCATCATGGCCGGGCCGCCGTCCCCAGGGAAGATTTTCTCAACGGCGACGAAGCCTCATGATGTGCATTTTTTGGGGAGAGCACGGGATGGCAAACTTTTCTCAGGCGCAGGCCGTTTGAGGGTGGACGGATGGGGACGTGGATTCTGATTTTGTGATGTCTCGACAGAGCTTGACCATTCGTGCCCCTCCGCATGTTACCCTGCTGCCGGCCTCGCGGTCGCTACACCGTACACGTACGCAGAAATATCAACGGAAGGAAAGAAACCCCATGTGCGATGTGATGAAGATCGACAACTCCCACGTTACGGCCATCACAACCGTTTTGGCTATGTGTAGCAAGATCCGTCCACACCCATCTACCGCCCACATGCTCGACCCCAAACCTTTTTTGCACGTCACCGCATAAACCCCACGAGATTAGGAGCGATGAATTCTCGCTCCATGCAGCTGCTTATCCATATCCACGAGAAGAACAAGTTGCCGGGTGATGATCGCATCCCAACCGCAACAACCGTCGATCATCAAGAGCCCACCGCCCGGAGCCATCAATGCAATGCAGGCTGCCGCGACGCGCACCGACCTTGGGAGGCCGGGAGGGGACGTCGTCTCGTCACGTTGCACGTCTCCATTCCATTCGGCCTCAATAATGGCGCCACAAGAGGGTACCCCCTACCCCTACCCCTACCCCGAATGGAAAGGCACATTTTATACAACTCGACGTATTTTTCATCCTTCTGCTCGCCAACAAAACAAACAAATGGTTGGTTCAGGGAGCAGACCTGGCTCACAGGAGACGTCCCTTTCAGCTCCCAAGTGAAACAGAACAAAAAATGGGCATTTCGTGTATATACTTTTTTTTTAATAATCGGCAGATTCGGTAGTACAAGTAGCATCAGTAGGCTGTGAGATACGTACTGAACTTATCTGTTTTTTTTATGTGCATGACAAAAGCAATTTGCGCATTTTGTGCCTAGTGTTCCTATCAGTGGATTCGGCACGTTGCTCGATCTATTTAACTTATTTATGCATGACAAAACAACGGAGATCTTTCAATCATTTGTTTACGCACGACAAAACAATGATGATCTTTTAAGTACCGGACAATTGCGCATTATTGCAGAACATGGATGATCTCTCTAATCAGCGGCAATATGTAAATCATCCATTTCTGGAAGCAAGCACACCGGAGATGTAGGGGCTGTTTGGTTTGAGCCCAAACTAGCCCCACCAAAATTTTGGCATGACCAATGCAAGGGCATGACCAAAATTTTGGCAAGTTGTTGTTGTTTGGATTGTGGCCATTACATCCACCAAATTTTTGGCAAAAGAGACCTTTGTTTGGTTTATGACCAACTAACATAATGATTATACTAGTATTTCGAAAATATTTAGGTGCATTTATTTTATACTAGTATAATCAAGAAGGTATATAGACCCAAAAATTAAATGCAGTCAATGAGAAAAAAGAAGTCGCCAAAAGAACGACACGCCAGCCCTTGGAGCGGTTAATCTTGTACAACACCATAATGCAGGTACCTTTTTTAAGATAAGTTGCATGCAGTCTCTAATCACCCAGACCCACGTTTATTTTTGAGTGAGGAGCGCCGGTGCCCTGTGATTTGTTACAACTAACAGAATCAGTTATATCCTACCGCTGTACTGCATCCCTTCAAAAGTCAAACCGAGTAGCTCTCTTATCGCATGTAGGGCCCACCAAGAAGGGACTCCAGTCACACGCCAAATTTTTGGCGAAGCTTTTGCTCGCCCTCGTCTCGCCCGCATGTTGGCGGAATTTACACGGAGGGACGCCCTGGGTACGTTGGCCAGCCAATATTTTGGCAGCAATCCAAACAACCACCAAATCATATGGGCCAGCCAATTTTTTGGTATGGTTACCTTTGGTAGTAATCCAAACAGCCCCGTAATTGCGAGGCCCTTAATCTACTAGCATTTGCCCATGCACCAAAAAATCAAGCCCTCTCTAAGCTTGTTAAGATTCCTAATCCAGAGATAGTCCCCGAAAAAAATATGCCTCTTATCAAAACTCGTATTTCCAGGACTTGATCCACGTACCATAGCCACCATGGAGTATATATACTCCAAACAGGTGTATATGTCCATGGCGTTGCGATGAAGACCGTGCAGTCAAACATAGGCACTAGTAGAACGGAGTATACACCCAAAACACCACTAGAATCCATCAAGCCGATACAAAATGGATGAACTACTCCTAGTAGTAGCAGGATCTACGACCAGTAATTAATCCGGCGTGCAAGTTGGGCGAGCGAGCCTGGGCCAATATTCCCTTTTGCTCTTGGGCGCATCCCACATTGCCATTTTCCACGAGCTCGCTTTCACCCGCCCTGGAATACTTGCCGTGGCCCATCTGGTCTGTACCCCTCCGGTGACCAGTACTACTCCTGAGCCGAGACCACCGATCGAGGGGACCAGCCATCGGCCATGGATGATGGATCGGTCGATGCATGCAGGAGTAAAAACAAGGATCGGCTCGCACGCGTACAAAGCGATCCCGAGAAGGAGAGATCTGACCGTGTAATTTATGGACGTGGGGCTCGCGCGATCGATCAGATCACGCACGTCGTCGGCCAGATCGGGGGGATGCTAGGACATCGTGGCCGATTTCATGTGGTTTCCGGCTCGCCCCTTGAGAAGTTTCCGTAATAATGATGCCGGTGCGTGCTAGATCGTGTGAGCAATGTGGACACGCATTAAAGGTGCACAAAGAGAACGGCGAGGAATAAGGTTCCATGTGGTTGCTCAAAATATTCAGTCAGGGTGTGTGATAGTATTGTGGCTGCCCAATCGGTAAGAACGAGGGAAAATATATTAAAATTAGTACTAATTGGTGCCACAAATCTGCTTAAATTGAGTAAAAATGTGGGAAATCTGCTAGTACTCCCAGAGATGAAACTATGGGTTTAAATGTGAAATTAACTCACGATTTAATTGCTAATTAGTCGGCCCTGATTAGACTCCACGGGAAGCAGAGGTGCAGAACGACATGGGGAGGGGGCCAGGGCCGCAGCTGCACATGGAGCTGGAACTCGTCAAGGAGATTTCAGGTTCGTCAGGTCGACTCGACTCATGGTGTCCTTCCCGGACCCGTGCCACCACCCCTCTCTCTACCAGCTCCGTCATCATCAAACCTAAGACAGCACCACGATTGATGTGATTGATTAGACGGATCGAGTTGGATCAACTAACTGGTCCAGACGCTCATCAACGTTAGTAGTAGGAGTATAGTGCATTTGACGCCACTTTTGTAGTAATCCTACAGGCGATCCCGCTTTCCTGAACACGGCATTCGACCATCTGGCCAGTACCTAGGGCAACAAACGAAACGACAAGCACGTAGAAACAAGAAAGCCGCTGCCCTCCCTCGGTCGATCAACGACGCACCGTACCCATACGATTCCCGGCCAAAAGCATACACCGGCCGAGTCCTTTCGCCTCGCCTGCCATTGCCAAACACAGGCACGGCGAGCAATAACCAGCTGGTACTGTGCAGCGGAAAGGCGAGTAGTTCGGCTGTTTTTTCTCCGAGGAGGCGAAGGGGGGCAGCAAGTCCCAAGTCGTAGTAGTTGTCGTAGTACCGCAGGGTGATCGCTTTTCTCTTTGTCGAGGAAAATCGGGCATGGTTCGGCTTTGGCAGCGGTTGATCGACTGTCACGGTTTTGTTGCCACGCGCCCCTTCCCCGCTTGTCTTTTCACCTACTGCCGGTTGACGGACGGCGCCCTCTCTCCCACTTTTTCACGGTGTCACGGACGAGCGGCCGGCCGGCCGGCCGAGCGAGCAAGAGAAAGAGGGATCTCTGCATGCATTGGCGCACGCGACATAATTTTGGCAGCACGGGAAGGCATGTCCGTCCGTCCGCCCGTCGGTGTACGTGCTCGTGCTTTGATTAGGGCACTCGATGCCCTCCTCATATACATGGACGAGGACTGAGCCGTAGCTCAGTGGTTGAGCTCGGCAGTGGCCAGCCAACCCGCCCGAGTTCGATCCCCAGCGGGGACGAATTTACGGGTGTCTCACCCGGAGTACTGTTCATTTGAAGAGTGCTCGCGGTACTGTTCACAGGAACAGTATTCTGCTGTTAAGAAGCCTCCTGCTGTCAAGAAGCCTCTCTCCGCTCCTGTGAGCCAGCTCCTGTGAGCCACATGAGGATATAGAAATCCTGTACCGGGCGCTCTGGATATAGGTTGTAGATGTCTAGTTTAGGCTCCCGGCAGGGGTGTGTGAGTGCGGTGTGCGTTGTCTGTGTGTCTCAACAGATGCTACTACTTGTAACCCCTAAGGAGGCTGAAAAAAAAACATGGATAGAATACCTCCATTTTGTACAGGCGACAGAGGCAGGGTGGTAGGAGGAGTGGCTCTGTACCGTACGACGAGATTCTCCTATACGCTAGCGTGGTCCGCAGTAGTGGCCGCTGCTCGCGCTGTTCTATTTCTGCTGCTGCATGCAGATGCAGCGTTGCGTTCCTGTCAGCTATGCTGCGCACAGTGTCAGCCTACGTACGTTCGCTCTACCTCTACAGTGTCCCTCTCGTCCCGCCTTCAAGGATTCGACCTTCCCGCCATGCTCCTACTACTACCAGCCTGCTCTTCTCGTGCACACAGCTAAAGAGACATCGGACGGTGCAGAGGCAGCAGAAGCTCGGCTGCTAGCGGCCAGGCTTCCCTTCGGCGGGCAGCGTCGGCACGCCCCTCGACGCGTCCTCTTCGACGCAGCGCCGTCGTCGTCGCCTCGCGCGTGATGCCCTTTTGCCGCGCCACCGCACGCCAATACGACCAGGACGTGGTGCTAACTCGATGTCTCGATGCCCCACCTGCACTCGGCCTTTGCCAGTGCCTGCCCGCCTCCGTGACACGAACCGAAACGCCGTGCGTGGTTATTAACGAGAGGAGGAAACCCCCAAAAGACGCGCGCGCGCGTGCCGCAGCCGGTCAGGCACAGCTCACACGGCTCGGTGAGCACGTTGGTATGATTACCTCGTAAGTGGCTCTGCGCGCGCACGGATAATGGCGGTCAGCGAACGCGTGCTCGCAAATCGCTATGATGGTCTCGTAATTGAGCCTGCCTACTGTATCCGGGGAACAATAGGAACTATACTCAGTACTTCCCCAGCGACTGTGAAGAGCGTAGTTATGGACTACCGGCCGGCGCCTCTCGCGTCGAGTTGCAGCAACGAGCGTAGACAGAGCGGCGTACCGGTGTCCTACAACGTGGGGAGTGGGGCCGGCACCATTAACTTAAGGTGGAGACCGGTGGCGTGGCATGTGCGGCGGCCCGGCAGGCAGGCAGGCAGGCGGGCACCGCCGCACAGGAGACTCCTGGAGTGCGTCCTGCCTGCCCGGCCTCTCGGCATTAATACGATCCTTGATCTAAGGTAAGTGGGGATACCACTCGTAGTACGTAGAGTACGTGGTCCTCTCCTGTCCCAAACTGTAGGGTTCAGGTTTGGTTAGATCTCCTTCACGAAACCGGGTTCAAATTGGATGGCGGGGAAGTGGCCATAAAATAACGAAAATAGAATTGGCTGCAAACATGCAACACAATTCAGACCTTAATGGGGTCCAAGTTAACCCTTGTAAAAAATGCAGTGCTCACACCTGATGTTAGCTTCTGCGGAGAACACAAAATGTCGCTGTCGCCACAACGTCGCGCGTGCAGTACACTCCCTCGCATCCGCAAGTTACTACAGGAAATATGCCGTACAAAAGGAGTGCAAAACTTGACGACTCCCCCCTACCGTACCGTAACGAGGATCCTCGCCAGAAAGCGACTGTCCTGTCACCACGGAGACACCGTAACGGAAATGGGCACCAAGTACAGCTCCCATCCATCCCACGGAGCGTCGCGCCGGATCCGCGCCTTGCCATCGGATGCCGCGGCCGGGCCGGAAGCGAATCAAGCAGGGACGGGACGGACGACGTGCATGTGCAGGGACGCAGGCGAGGCAACAGGGCGGGGGACGCGACAGCGCAGGGGCCAGCGCCGCGCCATGGCGCCAGGACGCGTGCTGGCGTTCAGCAGCGCGGCCACAGATCCCTGTAGAACGGTACAACGGGCTCTCTTGGTCGTATCCGTACGTGATCCGTCCCCGTCCCGTCCCGTTGTTCACGGATCGGCGCCTCGCCCCTACGTACTCGACAAACTACGGTTCAATTGTTTGAGGAGGGAGAAGGAACGAGACTCAACGCACATCCATTAGCTCATCGGCTGAGGGTAATATACAAGTTACAGGAGGCCACATCCGTGGGGATCATGCGCCACTACATACAGATCGTGTGCCACGATCACACGCGCTCACACGTACAGCGGTTGATCAAATACATGCGCTGTACGGTATATACACAGGGTACTCTAACACCCCCGCAGTCGTGACGTCGGCTGAGGCGACGCAAAGACTGGACCTGAACTGAAGGAAAATGTCCGAGGCCAATCCTTTTGTCATGATGTCAGCCAGCTGTTGCGTGGTGGGAATGTGGATGACACGAAATTCACCCAGCGCGACCCGCTCCCGGACGAAGTGGATGTCGAGTTCCACATGCTTGGTGCGTCGATGGTGAATTGGGTTTGCCGACAGGTACACCGCTGAAACGTTGTCGCAGTAGACGATCGTTGCCGCGCGGACGGGAAGAAGAAGCTCACCGAGTAGTTGGCGGAGCCACACACACTCGGCGACGGCATTGGCCACCCCTCTGTACTCAGCTTCGGCGCTCGAGCGGGACACTGTCGCCTGGCGTTTAGATGACCAGGAGACAAGAGCATCACCAAGATAGACGCAGAATCCGGAGGTAGAGGCGTAGAGCGCCGGGTGTCAGGGCACCCCGCCCAGTCGGCGTCGGTGTAGGCGCGAAGCTCCAACGTAGACGAAGCCGGCAGGTGAAGCCCGAGCGACGGGGAGCCACGCACGTAGCGTAGGACTCGCTTGATCAGGTTCTGGTGGCACTCCCGTGGATCATGCATGTGTAAGCATATTTGTTGCACCGCGTACGCAAGCTCCGGGCGCGTGATCGTCAGGTACTGGAGGGCGCCCGCGAAACTGCGGTACGCGGAGGGATCGGCGACGCGCGGCCCGTCCGCCTGAGGCAGCTTCCCTTTGGTGTCAATTGGCGTGGGCGACGACTTGCACGAATCCATGCCAGCACGCTCGAGGATATCCTCGGCATACTGGTCCTGACAGAGGAAGAAGCCGGCGGCGGAGCGCATCACACGGATGCCGAGGAAGAAGTGGAGGGGCCCCAGGTCTTTCATGGCGAATTCGGTGGCGAGCCGAGCGACCATGCGGTGAAGAAGAGCCGGAGTGGACGCAGTGAGGATTATGTCATCGACATAAAGGAGCAGGAAGGCCGCGTCTTGGACGGCGGCATAGGTGAACAGCGACGAGTCAGAGCGCGTAGCAGTGAAGCCGATCGTCCACAGGAACCTAGCGAAGCGCAGGAACCAGGCTCGAGGAGCCTGCTTCAAGCCATAGAGCGACTTCGCGAGTCGGCAGACATGATCGGGCTTGGCGTCGTCGACAAAGCCAGCCGGTTGCAGGCAGTAGACCTCCTCGTCGAGCGTGGCATGGAGGAATGCATTCTTCACGTCGAGCTGGTGGACGGGCCACCGGCGCGAAGCAGCAACAGTGAGCACGGTGCGGATGGTGGTTGGCTTGACCACCGGCGAGAATGTCTCGCCGTAGTCGATGCCGACGCGCTGACGGAACCCCCGGACCACCCACCGAGCTTTGTAGCGCTCGAGCGAACCGTCGGCGCGGGTTTTGTGGCGGAAGACCCACTTGCCGGTAATGAGGTTGGCTCCGGGAGGGCGAGGCACGAGCTCCCACGTGCGGTTGCTGACGAGAGCCGCGAACTCTTCCTGCATGGCCGCAAGCCAGTTGGGATCGCGGACGGCGACACGAACGGAGCTGGGGATCGGCCAGATCGCAGTGCTTGGCGAGGCAGTGGCAGCGTCGTAGTAACGGGGATTGGGCCGGAAGATGCCGGCCTGGCCCCGCGTGATCATCTGCCGCGGCGGAGGCGGCGGGGGTGCGGGCGTGGGCGAAGTCGACGAGGCGGAGCTATCGGATGGAGCCCCCAGCGTGGTTTCTGAACCCACACTGTGCGCGCCCGAGGATGAAGTAGCCGAGTCGTGCGATGAAGAGCGAGCGGCGCCGTTCAAACGAGCGGATCGCGCGCCCGAGGACGAGAGCCGCGAGCCGTTCCCCGAAGAGCCAACGGCACCGCTTTAAAGCGGCGACGTGCGCGCAGCAGTAGAGGCTGGCGCGGTGGGTCGTGGTGTCGGTGTGGCGCTGGGCAGAGCCGACGCGGCAGGAGCACCATGGCGATGGAGTACCTGCAGAAGGGGAGCAGCGGCAGGTGGTACAGGGGAGGTCGTGGGATTAGTGGTGTAATTGGTGGCGAAGGGGAAGATGTCTTCATGGAAGTACACATGACGAGAAGTAAGCACACGCCGCGAGATAGGATCAAAACACCGATAACCACGATGATCGGAAGGGTTCCCCAGGAACACACACGCAGTAGAACGACAGTCAAGCTTGTTGCGGGCGGTGGAGGTGGTATTGGGGTAACAGAGGCACCCAAATACGCGGAGCTGACCATAGTCAGGAGCAACGCCGAGCAGCAGTTCATGGGGTGTGTGCGGCGTGCTTGTATGACAGGGCCGCCGGTTCAGAAGGAAAGTGGCAGTGTTCAGTGCTTCAGCCCAAAATCATGGAGGCATGGATGCATGGAGAAGAAGCGTGCGAACACTATCGTTTAGAGTGCGCAGGATGCGTTCCGCTTTACCGTTTTGTTGGTTGGTGTATGGACAGGATAGACGAAGAACAGCACCATGTCGTGAGAAGAACTCACGCGAGGAAGTGTTGTCGAATTCGCGCCCATTGTCAGTCTGAAGAGAGAAGACAGGCAGCTGGAACTGAGTACGCACATAAGCAAAGAAATCACGTAAGATAGGGTGCACGTCAGATTTGTGTTTGAGCGGGAAAGTCCATACAAAGTGGGTGTAATCATCAAGGATAACCAAGTAAAACTGATAGCCGGAGATGCTTACAACTGGTGACGTCCATACATCAAGATGTAATAACTGGAAAGGAAAGTATGTACAACTGGTTGACGCATGAAAGGGTAAACGAGTGTTTTTGCCTAAGCGACATGCATGACACACATGCGAGGTAGACTTGCTAAAACTGAACTGAAGCTGACGAGCAGCATGCTGAACTGAAGCAGAACCAGGATGCCCGAGGCGCTGATGGAGTAGGTCGACGGTAGCGACGCCAGCAAACGGAGAGGGTGCCGGGGAGGATGCTGTGACTGGGTACAAGTCACCGGGGGAGTCACATCGGAGGATCGCCGCCCTGGTTCGGAGGTCCTTAACGGAGAAGCCAAGCAAGTCAAATTCAACAGTCACTGGATTATCACGACATAACTGACGAACAGACAAGAGGTTTTTGATGAGGGAAGGAGCAAGCTGCACATTGCGTTGTTGGAGAGGAGAAGTGCCGGCGATGAGAGAGCCGGCACCCGTGTGCGTGATAGGCAGGTGCTCAGCACTGCCGACGATGATGTGAGAATGAGAGCAGGAAGGAAAGATGGTGTGGAGATTACCGGGGGAGTTGGTCATGTGAGACGTAGCGCCTGAGTCCATGTACCAGTCCGAGGAGCTGCCGGAGGAAGACGGCCCGGCGGTGGCGCTATGGAGAGCAGCCTGCAGCGATGCCATGTCCAGAGGCTGGTATGGCGCGACCGACGCTCCTGGAGCGCCGTACGGAGGTGGCGCGATGTTGCTTGGTGGTGGAGGAGCGTAGCCGTACCCGTAGTGGTACGCGCCTGGCGCCGGAGCATAAGGTGCGGCGAACATCGCCTGCTGGTGCGGAGTGCCGGGGCGGGGCCCAAGCACGCCAGACCCCGGAGCACGCCACGGCATGGGCCAGGCTTGCACAAGCCCAGTCCACGAGTTAGCCCCAGGAGCAGGAGCAGGGAGACCAGCAGGACGCGGTGCGCCCGACGGAGGAGCGACGGGACTGCTCCCGCCGCCGCGGCCACGGCGACGCTGGCGGCCACGTCCACGAGACGCGCCATTGTCGGAGGAGGCAGGTGGTGGTGCAGGTGGTGCTGCAGACAGCGGCGCAGGCGATGCGCTGACGTCACGCCCGGCGACCAGGGCGTGCGCCCCCTGCTGGCGCGCGCTCTGCTCGGCGCGGTGCTCCTCAAGCAGAAGGAACGAGCGCGCCTGAAGGAATGAGGGGAGCGGCGACCGCGACGTGAGGTGGGGAATGGCGCCGTGGTACTGACGCCCGAGGCCACGGAGGAGGTTGAAGAGCTGCTGGGTCTTGGTCACGGGCTGGCCGAGATCGCGCAACTGGTCGGCGTACGACTTGAGCTTCGTGCAGTACCGCATGATGGTCATCTCCCCCTGCACAACGGCGTGGGACTCGGCGTCGATGTAGACGGCCCGCGCGAGCTGATTGTCGCGGAAGATGCCGTCGATCGCCGTCCACACGGTGAGCGCCGTGTCTTCGTGCTGCATCACGGCGTCGAGGAGGTCGGGCGAGACGGTGGTGTTGAGCCAGTGGACCACGTCATGATCAGCCATCAGCCACTCAGGATCGTTGGGGCGCTGCACGGCGTCAGCGTCGACATGGTCCCGAAAACCGAACATGCCGATGGCCGTGTCAAAGTGGCGGCGCCACTGCGCGTAGTTGCCGGCGAGGAGATCCAGGGTGACCGGCACATGCCGGCGGATGTCGATCGTCTGTAAGACCGACGAGGGGAGGGAAGCAACCGGTGGCGCGGCAGCGACCGGACCAGCGGGTAGGAGAGCAGGCGGGGGCGGAGCAGCGACGGGAGGGTCAGAGCCGTCGTCCGCAGAGGAGCGAGAGGAGTCAGGTACGTCACCCATAGCAGCGGAAGCAGGATCGGTGACCGGAGCAAAGGGATTGATCGGGTCAGGGGTATCTGATACCATGTTTGAGGAGGGAGAAGGAATGAGACTCAACGCACATCCATTAGCTCATCGACTGGGGGTAATATACAAGTTACAGGAGGCCACAGCCGTGAGGGATCATGCGCCACTACATAGAGATCGTGTGCCACGATCACACGCGCTCACACGTACAGCGGTTGATCAAATACATGCGCTGTACGGTATATACACAGTGTACTCTAACACAAATTTTTGCTGCTGCTGCTGCCATGCGCGGAGTAATTTGTTGACTGTAGCAGAAAATTTAGGGCTCATTTGATTCAAAGGAATTCTATAGGATTTCTGGAGGATTGAAATCCTTAGGAATTTTTCCTATGTTGGTCCTTTGATTCATAGGATTGGATCCCATAGGAATTTTTTCTATGAAATCTTTTGTACTACATTTCATAGGAAATCTAACATCCACTCCAATCTTTTTTTACAATTCCTTTGTTTATCCCGTGGCATCAAACACTCATTGCTAATACTATAGGATTCAAATGAACATGACACTCCAACCCTATACTTTTCCTATTCCTATGTTTTCAAAATCCTACGAATCAAAGAGGCCCTTAATTGGCAAAGGATACTTCGGTGTAATAAGCAAAAAGATGGTGCAGGGATTCTGACCCCCTGCCTGCCCGACCGCGGCGACCAACAGTGCACGAGTAAATTCGACCCCTCGGGCTTTTCATTCTCTGAAGCATCCAAGCCTCTGTTCGAGTTGCGAATGCGCGCTGTAATAACTCACGCAAAAGGGTGGAGACGACAGACAGGAACGGAGTAATTTATCATGGAGAATGTAAGAAGCATTCAACGACGAGTAGCTGCACGGCGCGGCCACGCGCGCGCTTGATCCTGCTCTAGGCTGCGGCGCGCGGCACGGGGAGCTGCAGGAGCGTCGGATCCCGTGCGCGCGCACTGTGTTCGCATGAGCCTCTTCCTCAAATTAAATTCCAACCCTACTGCGATAGTAGTGTAGTGCTACGCTCGTGTAGTGTATTGATATATCGTGAGTACGTACTTGGCATGCAGCGCCACCGCTCGCTCACTATACGCGCGTCGTCGGTGGCGGCCGGCCCCGGCGGTGGTGATGCGACGCGTGCGCGCAGTCAAGCTGTTGGAGGCCGGGACTGTTTGCGTAGACGTTTCCACGTCAGCTCCAGTGATGGCGCTGGCCGCTGGCCGCTGGCCGCTTGGGGTTCTCGAAGATCTGTGGTTCACGCTGCTCGACTGCTTGTTGCATGGTTTCGTTGAGGTCTGCCCATTGCAGAACTTGCCAAAACCTAATTAAAAAATTTCTACGTACTGATTTGATTCGCCTGCTTACCCACGCAAATTGAGTGGGTACTTATGAGTTTTACTTCACGTGGCAAATTTGTGATTGCAAAGCTGCATTGCATACTCCCCACTTTTGTGTTGTTTCTGACTCCTCAAAGCTGCATTGAAGAGAGCTGGATCGCAGCAGGTTGAGCTATGATGGGCCTTGTTTGTGATGGCTTCCAGTTTAGAGCTTCCAGCCTTTTTTGTGGGCTTTTCCTTTTCTTTGGACAGAGAGAGCATTTCGTTTTTGAGCTCTGTGATCGGGAAAGAGCCTATTACTTTGTGTTCGTTGAGCCGTTCGACGGAAAAAACTATCCGCCACTCGCTGCGACGTATTGCCGGGCCATTTTCGTTTTTATGTTTTTTCGTTTATTTTTCTGTTTTTATATAATTATTTTCGAGTTTATTTTCTTATTCCAAAAATGTTCAGAAACTTAAAAAAAGCTTCATTTTCCAAAATTTGTTCATTTTTAAAAAAATGTTCCTATTTTCAAATTTTGTTCGGAGATTTTAAAAATATTCAAAATTTTCTAAAATTTCAAATATATTTCAGAATTCCAAAAAACGTTCTTGTTTTTAAAATTTGTTCATAATTTCAAAAAATGTGTGCGGTTTCAAAAATTTGTTCACAATTTCAAAACATGTTCCTGTTTTTCAATTTTTTGTTCATAAATTAAAAAAGATTTGATTTATTAAAAAACAAATTCATGTATTCAAAAAATGTTTTCCAAATTTGTTTGGGATAGGTTTCAAAATTTTGTTCTCAAAATTCAAAAAATGCTCACACTTTTAAGAAAATGTTCACACTTTTAAGAAAAGTTTGAAATTTTAAAATTGTTCGAGGTGTTAAAAAGTTGTTAGATTTTGAAACATTATTCGCCTTTTAAAAAAATGTTCAAAATTTCCAAGAAATGTCCGATTTTTTTCAAAAAGAGTTCGGACCCGAGGCTTCCATCAGTTCTTAAACTTCGACACTGCTCATTGTTCACGTATAATTAGTAGCTGGACTAGCTTGGAACGCACCTTCAACCGGAGAGGTCTCTGTTAAAAATATGCCCTAGAGGCAATAATATTTGTATTATTATATTTTCATATTCAAAATTATAGAGTTTATATTCTATGCTATAGCTGCTATTATCCTGGAATATGCGATTCAGTGGAAAACTCATATGCACGTATGGAATGATAAACGGTAAAATAAAAGGTTCCTAATCTTGCCTCTAGGACTAGCTCAAGTGTTGTTGGTGATCACGCTTTCCGGATCTTAGGATATCGTTAAGTGTAACGATAGTCCTAAAACAACATTGAGATTATGACGTTGGAAGAACGATCATATTGAATCGACCCAAACTTGTCTATTATGAATTGAGTTAATATCGTCTGTAATCAATTGTAATAACACGGAGTGTTAACGTGTGATTTTATCCGTAGACCATGAGAGTATCGTAGTCACTTCTTACCGTACGGTGGACTTTGGGGTTGCTCAAAACGTCACCAGTAACACGGTGATCATAACGACAACTTACGGGCTCATCGGAAAGTTTGACAAGGGACTAGATAGCTCAAGAGTGGGATTTGCTCCTCCGACGATGGAGAGATATTCTTAGGGCCCTCTCGGTGTGACGGCATCCATCATCGTCTGACCAGACACAGGTGACTTCGTCACGGGGATGCCGGAACACGATAACGAGAAAGAAGAACAAAACCGGTAACGAGGATAACGGTATAATGAGCATGTGTTGACTCAGGAGGATACCGACACATCCCGGGTTTTGTGAAGTATCGCGAAGCAAAGGGAACATCACATGATAACCAAAGGTTCACTCGAATTTTATTCGTGTACTCAGGGATCGATATGGACGTCCACGGTTCCGCTGTCGGTCATTGAACGAACGGTTTCGTTCATGTCTATGAGTTACCGAACCTACAGGGTCACAAGCTTAAGGCAATCATGATCTACTGAGTGTTAGTAGGACGAGAGTATCGAGGATTTATTTGTGGAATTGTTTCATTAATATTCGGAATAGTTTCGAGAGGAACCGAAAGCGTTTCGGAGTCACCGGAAGGGTTTCAGAGTTTATCGGGCAATACCGGGTATTACCGATAATTAATATATAGGTGGAAAATGTTTCTAATGAAGTTAAATTATATATAAAATGGTCTAATAATTATTAGAGGGCTTTTATATTAATCTAAACATCAATGGGCCTTAAAAGGCCATGAGGTGGAAGGAAACTTGGGGCACAAGGGCCCAAGTGGAGGAGGCGCCCCTTTTTCCTTGGGGGGGGGTCGAATTGGACTAGGACTCCTCCCCCTTGGCCAGTGCCCCAAGTAGGGACTAGGACTCCTCCCCCTTGACATTTTTTGAATCCATGAAGTTTTTCAAAATCATGATTTTTTTTTCAAATTCATTTTTTTTAAAATATTGTATTTTTCATATTCATGATTTTTCTAAGATTCATGTTTTTTAAATGTGACATTTTTCAAATTTGCAATACCTTTTCCCAAATCTATGAACCTTTTCAAATTCATGAACTTTTTCTGACCTGTGATCTTTTTCCAAATCCTTTTTTTTTCAAATTCATGAACTTATTTTAAAATCAGAACTTTTTCTTGATCCATGAACTTTTTTCAAATCCATGATTATTTTTCAAAAATTCATGAAATTTTTCCAAGTCTGATAACTTGTTTCAAATTCATGAAAATTTTCCAAGGCTAATGGGCCGGCCCATGTTCAGTTACCTGATTTTGTTTAGCTTTTCTCTCTCTTCAGTTTTCTAATGTTTGAAGGGATCTAGATATAAAAATCTATTTTCGAAAATACAAGCAATCTTTAAAAATGTTCAGTTTGTATTTTGGAAAGGTTCAGTGTGTATTAGAAAAAAGCCACCATACATTGAAAAAAAGTTCACTGTATATAAAAAATGTTCATCGTGTAATTCTTTTTGTGTATTTGGAAAAAAATCACTGTATATTTAAAAAGTCGAGTGTGTATTTAAAAAATCTTCATCCTATATCATAAAAATGTTACACTACATATCCTATATCATAAAAATGTTTACACTACATAAAACTATAAAAAATGTGAAAAAGAAAGGAAAACTAGAGGAAAAACAAATCTAGAAGAGAAAATAAAAAAACCAAAAAGTGAACAGAAACAAGAAAAAAGAAAATAATAAAAATAGAAAAGAAAAACCCAAACAAAAAAACCACACAAAAAATACTAAAAAGAATAACCGCGGCAGCCAACGCCGAAAACACAAAGGTGACTGCATGCGAATAGGGCCAGCCCATCTCGCTGTGCTGGGAGTGTGGCCTTGCCTAGTTAACACCTACATTCCCCTCAACAAAAGTTGACACCTACATGCGCCAACTAAGATATGCCAAATTTAGGCGACACCTAGTCCATTAGGTGGCTTACATATTTTTCCTGTATTTTTTATTATATATATGTATATATCTATAAATATGAAATGTCTAATTATAAAATTTGTTTCTTAAAAAATGGATTTGTTATATTCTTAAGAATACTCATAGGGATCTTTTTCACGCTTGATCAGTTATGGAATATATTCGTGTGAATCAGATATAATATTCATATAACTTGTGAAAATACAACTTTATTTGTGGTATGTTTCCTATTGATTTATGTTCATGCATTTCATGATAATGTTATATTTACACTTACTCCATGGTGGAGTAAAGAATTCGTTCCATGGTTGATATATGCACATGATGGACATAATGTGTTATTTTTTTAGGCAAAATAAATTCCATTAAACATATATATTCTCATAGACAACGGAACTAAACTAGGGTTTTGGAACTATGTTTAAGTCCATTAGATAAGGAACCAAGACGTCCATGATCGGGGGAAGGGCACCACGACGGGGTGGCGTCATGGAGGGCAGGATATGTACTGGGATCGGGAGAAGGAAGATAAGGCGATATAGGCGGCTGCGGTGTGCTAGGGTTGAAAGCCGAAGTATGGATATATTGTTGGGCTCGGGTTTTTTACCCCCGGGAGGAGCGGCTAACGAAAACCCCGGTGAATGGTTACTGAAGAGAAAAACACCGGGGATGGGGGGGGGGGGGGGGGGACAGACGAAAGCAAGAAGCGGACAACAGAACGTTAAGTTTTTTTGAACTTCGGCAACTTTATTTAATTATTAATCATGTCATTTACAATAAGAGGAACCAGGAAATCAGGAGGTTTATCATGCCACACCCCAGATTTCTGCCCCATAAAATTAGAACGTGCAATAGCATGAAAACATTCATTAACCTCTTGCACATAATAATTTATAGTCACCTTGCCGAAAGAACTCATCAACTTTTGACAATCATTAGTAATAACCGCTCCTGACGCCCGGTAGTCATACATATTCTGGATAGCTTGAACAATCTCCATAGAATCGCTCTCAATAGAGATCGAAAAAATGCCAAGCTCTTGTGCTAGTCGTAGACCCAATAACAATGCAAAAGCTCCAATGTGGCAGCATCAAGAGCATGCTGTTTAAATTCCATCGCTGCAGCCACAAAACCTCCCTTAGAGTCATGTAAGATTGCACCACCTTCACCTGCACCTGAGTCCGCATGGTAAGAAGCATCGACATTAAGTTTTATGCAGCCTGTCGCCGGCTTGGACCAGCTAGCTTGTTGAGGTGATGTAAGCTTCTTTTCTGCTACCCACTTTACCACAATGCCTCTGATTTGTAAAGTCGATTGTGCTGGCGTACCAATATTTTCATCGTGAGATACCTGCTGCCATTCCCACCAAATATACCTTCTCAAACTTATACCAGTTGGGGAATTACTTGATTCTGCGCTTTTCCACTGATGCTGGATCAAGACGAAGGGGAAAGACCTTCGAGTTCCTGCCGATGACGATTAAAGCTCGAATTTCATTCAAACTTAGGCCGTTTTGAATTGACATAGCTTGACCTGTGAACTCTTAGCGCGTACGACAGTTGCTTTGACAAACATTCGGTAGACTAGCTTTCGAAGTGCCACTAAGATCCTATCGAGTAATAACCATCCCCCGGGGATAATGGCCAGTGCAAGGCAACCTGCCTTACCACACATTCCCTGAATGTGAGTTGGTTCAGTCAACCAGGAAGATCATGAGAATTAGACCAATTTGAGATTGGATCAGTGTCATCTATTTCCCTGGTAATGAACTGAAAAGGAGACTGTCACCGCTGAGAACAAGAAGGCACAGGTTGTGGTTATTCTCCAGTGTAAGCTAGCTGCTGGAACCCACTGAGTTCAAGTCCGCAAAAGGATTGGACTCTGCGACATCGACCGACGCGACGCTATACCGGAAAGAACATAGAAAGGTATGTACTTTTTTCAAATGAATTTTGCGAATTTCAAATTTGGGCAAATTGGCTCAGTTCGATTTTCCGACAAAAGGTTTCCCCCGAACCCCCTTCCAAAAGGAATAGAAGGCGAAAGCTAGACCTATTCGTTCGATAAAGTCTAGCTTTGCCAACTATTTTAAAAGGAAGATTAGAACAGGAAACTAATTAAACGGAAAAGAAAGCTAAGCTAAAGACAGGACTAGAGGAGTGCGCTCCACTCCGCGAGATCTTGTTTCTCCCTCTCCGGTAGATCTATCCTCATCTCTACGGTTCCCAGTACCCACTCAGTGGCTCCAGTCACGCCTCTCGGATTCACTCCTCGAGGCTAGGAACAGTCCTTCGGCACCGGATCGATACGGCCTAAAGGCCATGTCTCCCCTATCCGGGGCTTACGGCTGCTGACTCTACTTAAGCAGCCTAGAACCCCGGACTGCGGGTTTTCGCTCTTACCCATGAAGGGATAAGAGCTCAGAACCCTTGCTTTCCTGACTGGAGCTCATTCATGGGTACTGTTCTCCTACGTTCTGAGGAACGATCTACCTCCGTTCCTTCCCTCCTAAGGATCCCTCTCCATTCCGGATGAGGGAATAGAAGGACTGAAAAGAGAGAATAAGTCCATGGTATCATCGTACGTACCTTCTACTATCAACCAGATGAGATAGGGCTTTGAAAGGTCAGAGTCAGTCTCCTCTTTTTCTTTTAGGTCGTTTAGCAGTTCCCCAACCAGCTTTCTCCCCGAGAAAGCCTTCCTGAGATTCAAAGAAAAAGGTTTGAAGGTTGATCTCTGAGATCAGTGATAGTTCGGAACCAGCAAAGGGAGGCTTGCTCTGATACCAGCTTGTGGCGCCCCTGCTCGACCGTACACTAATCATACACGCAAACGTGCATGATCGAGATCAG
This sequence comes from Elymus sibiricus, assembly GCA_039707655.1. NCBI lineage: Eukaryota > Viridiplantae > Streptophyta > Magnoliopsida > Poales > Poaceae > Elymus > Elymus sibiricus. Next base: position 189,120,331 of record CM077676.1, on the reverse strand, counting down.
AGACTCACGGGAAGATACCACAACACAACTCTAAATACAAAATTTAAACATAAATCTTCATATTACAAACCAGGGGTCACGACGACCCAAATACATAGGTCATACAAACAAATATTATCTGGGTACAGACATAGTTAGTCAAGTTTGCCTTAAGAAGGCTAGCATAACAGCGACACTGATCGAAAAGGCGAAGGCCTCCTGCCTAGGGCCTCCGAACTACTCCTGGTCGGCGGGCTCAACATAGTAGTAGGTGCCTCCTAGAATCTCCTGCTCCTGGACTCCGTCGTCTGATCGCAGCAACCGGGTAGGGGAAAAAGAGGTAGCAAAGCAACCGTGAGTACTCATCCAAAGTACTCGCATGACTTACATCAGAACTATACTAAGTATGCATCGTTATCAAAGGAATGGGCTATATCTTTGGACTAAACTGCAGAAATGCCAGAACAGAGGGGGAAAGGCCTAGCCTATCGAAGACTAGCATCTTGAAGCAATCTAGCAGCATTAGAAGAGAGTAGAACACATCAGCATATAATAATAAGTATATATAAACAATGCCCTGAGATCCTTCCTCGACTACCATGCGAGAAAGTGATCCCGAGAGCAGTAGTAACAGTTTTAACATTGTAACAATATCCATTCATAGTTGTAGTAGATCAGGATACAACTCCGAGCGTCCTGTTACCGTGGACACGGCTATTCGAACAGATTACTTCCCTGCAGGGGTGTACTACGGTTACCCAACACGCTCGATCACATCTGGCCGGACACACTTGCTGGGTAATGCCCGGCCTTGGGTAATCGACACGCCGTAGACCAACCTAGACTCTCCAAAGAGGTCAACACGCCGGTCTAAATCCTAAGTGCGAAGGGGTCTTGGGCCCATCGCCCTCTGCACTCCTGCACGTTGCGAGACTGGCCGGGGCCCAAGCGCGACTGTGGAAACACCAACAGACGTAACCAGCTCACCCCAACAATGATCCCGCATCTCTGAACTGTGACATCTGGATCGCTTTCGGAAGGAAACGTACGACGTAGAGGGCCCCATTAAACCATTATCCCGCGTGGTGGTAGTGCGTATAGGCCAGCGGCCAACTCAGATCAAATACCCAAATCCGTTAGGCATGTTTTGGTAAATCGCAGAGACGAACAGGATTCATGTCGCTCCGACTTGGTAATCCACGGACTACGACCAAGGACCAGGCCCACCTCTCTCCTAGGTGGTCTCCACCTGCCCTGTCGTTCCGCCACAATATCACTCGCGGGTACCCTTGGGTTCAACCCGTCTTGTTTCATTATCTTGCGGACACTCTTGGAGCCGGCCCGACTTTAACAGTTTAAAGTATTGCAGTATTGTAACACTTCCGTGATCATCACCCAGAGTGATCACGACCCGATAACGAGCCTGGAAAACGGACAAGGTGAAGGGCCAGCTGATGAAACATAGCATACCTAACTAAGCATCATAGGATAGCAGGTAAGGTATCAATAGTAGGCGACGAAATCAGGCTACGCATCAGAATAGGAGCTATCGGAATATCAACAGAATCAATTCTAATGCAAGCAATAGAGACAAAGAGTAGGCGATATCTGGATGATCAAGGGGGTTTTGCTTGCCTGGAAGCTCTGCTGAAGGGGTCTGGTCGTCGACGATGTAGTCGTACTCAGCAGTGTCGTCGGCAGTCTCGGGGTCTATCGGGAGAGAAGGAGGGGGAAGAAACAATAAATACACGGCAAAAAATGCAACACAAATGCATGACATGGCAATATGCAGTGCTAGGGGGGTTCTAATGCAGTGCTAGGTATTTTGGTCGAAGCGGGAAAATATCCGAGAGTGTTCTCCCAGCTCCGGGTGATTATCGGTCAGACAATCCGGAGGGGAAAGTTCCATGTTTGCAGTGTTGGAGGCATCTGACAGCTACATGGAGGGCGTATTCAGGTTTGTCATATTTTTCTAATCATTTTTCATATATAAATTATTTTCATCAGAGTTACGGTTTATTTTATATGATTTTTCAAAGTTTTATTGAATTTCTGGAATTGTTTTAATTATTAAATTCGAATTATCCAAAACAGTAACCTGTGATGTCAGCATGACGTCAAGGTGACGTCATCGGTCAACCCAGTCGGTCCAGGTCAAACCTGACCGCTCAGTCCCGCATGTCATACACAGAGGGCTAACTAGGGATTAAACTAAACTAACAGAGGTTAATTAGGGAGGGGCCCCACATGTCAGTGACTAAACTAATTAACAAATAAATTTAGTTTATAAAATGGTTAATTAAATGTGCGGGCCCTGCCTGTCAGCGACTGGGGTTGCCCAGTCAGCACGTTGACTGGTCAACCCAGTCAACTGGGGCCCGTGGGGCCCTTTGCCAGTGACCCAGAGGGGTCCACGTGGCCGGCCACGTCGGACCCCGGCGCCGGAGTTGCTCCGGCGACCAAATCCGCGGCGGCGAGCGGTGGGGCTGCGTCGGAAATTGCCTACAGAGGGTCTCCGGGCCCGTGCGATGGCGCGTTCGAACGAGGGCGTCGAGCCGCGACGAATGACGGTGGTGCCGTGGCCGGAGGCGGCGTGCAGCGACGGTGGCGAGCTCGCAAGCAGCGGCTGGAGCTCGGGCGATGGTGGAACATTGGCGGCAGCGCATTTGCGGACAAACTAATCGGCCAGGGGGCCCCTACATGACGCGGCGAAGTCATTGGACACGCGCGTGTGACCAAATGGTCACCGGAAGGCTGCCGGCGACGAGCTCACACGGCGATGGGCTCGGCCACGTCGGGGATGGCATCCAGGGGACGACCGAGAGGGAGAGAGATGAGGGGAAAGGTAGCGATGCTCACGGTGAGCCTGTAGTTGCACTTAATGGGCTCAGGGGAGGCTCGCTGGCGCCGGAATCATCGTCGGAGTTCGTCGGGGCCGAGGAAGAAGACGTCGTCCGATCCGGCGTTGCGGTGGCTCCCGGCTCGCGCTGGTTGTCGGAGAGGAAGTAGGGGTCGACGGTGGAGCGATCTGGCATGGTGATGAGGCGAGGCGGCGGCGATGGCTACGCGGGCGAGCTCGCGACGGCGTCGGCCGAGGCGGCCATGGCGGGAGAGGAAGCAAGCGAGCGAGGGGAGAGGGGGAAAAGATCCTGGCCTCGTCCCCGAGGGCCACGGCGGCGTTCTTATCCCCCAGGGGCTCCTGTAGCGACGCGGAGGTGACGATGGCGCGGCTGCGACGGCGCGCGGCCTCGGTCGCTCGAGTGCGCGCTGACACGGGGAGGAGAGAGAGGAGGGAGACGACCGGGGTGTGGGCTGGGCCTAGCATTGTGGACTAGAGCCCAGTCCACAGTGCCCTTTTCCTTTTCTTTTCTTCTGCTTTTATTTCTTTCTCTCTTTGAAAAATGTTTAGCCACCATTTCACTTTTGTAAAATATGAGACTTGGCTCAATAAATACCATGCAACATCTGGTACTGTCAGAAAAAGGTTTGGAGGCAAAATAATTTCATTTAAATTTTTCATAAATAAAAAGGCATTTAAATATGCTGAGATTGCACTGTTTTATTGTCATAGTCCATACTTAGTTTGATGGTGATGTAGTTTTTCTGAACAAATATTTGTTTTGGATTATTTGCTAAATGATGAACATTTTTCCAGCAACTTTTGTGCAACTTCAAATTTCACTGACATTTGAATTTGAATTCAGTGGTGGAATTTGAAATGAGATATGAAACCATAGTGATCAAGCATGGCATTTCCAAGTGGCTTAGCATTAACATGGAGATCACTGTAGCTCATTACACAGGGGTGTTACATTAGCCAACATTGCTTGATTAAAACAGTGCTAGATTAAAACATTGTAATTCACGAAATCCCATTCCTCCCTCCTTTTTCGGGATACACATCTTCCACCAAGCTTTCCAATGCATTTTTCTTTGATTACTAGTAGGCGGAAGGCGCGGCGGCACGCCGCACCAATGTATGAGCCCGTTGTTGGCTAAATTACAGCTTAGTTTGTTGGTTGCTCGTGTATACTTTATGTTGTTTAGTTTTACTCCTATTAAGTAGCACGAGAAAATTAGAACTGTCCAAAAGAGTACAAATTGTTGGGTTGATTACAGAATCTAGTGACATACATACAAAGATGAACGGAGGAGTACAATGAAGCGGTCGAGGCAAGGCGCTGGAGCCCGGGAGTCAGGGAGACGACCGAGGTAGGGTGGGCGAGGTAGCTGAAATCGGCGGTGGTCGATGGAGGGGTGCCGGGTACTAGAGGATGGCGAGGTTGCCGACTTTGTGTCGCTGGCCCCCATGGCCAACAGGGAATTGGCATAGAGTGTGGGATGATGAGGTCGGGTGTGAAGCCATGATGCTATGCAGCCAATCCCAAGAAATCCATGTCGGCGGCCGCTGGCTCCCATAGCCAGCTAGGGTAGGCATGGTGGAGTGGGCGAGGTCGGGGGCATGCGGTGCTCTACTGCCATCAGGAGAGGCGGGGTCGTTCGACGGTCACGGGAGAGCCGACGCTTCTGATGCATAGGGAGGGGTGGATCTGAACCAGGAGGATGAAGAAGAGAAGAAGACGCGGTTTGTGCTAGAACGATGTGAGAGGAGAAAGCGATAGGGTGGGACCTGCGCAGTTTCTGAAGTCCATGAGAAACATCTAGTCTAGTCTAAACCAATAGAAAAATTAGCACGCTATAGCAAAATAGCGTCACCTTTAAAATGCACGATTAGCGAGAAATTATACACTTATTTATTTAGCAAGTCATTGCTCAGAACGGTAGAGCGTGCTATTAGCGGTGTTGTAGTGTGCTATGTTTTCAGTGGTCTAAACACACTACAAATCTGGGAGTAAATTGTGTTAGAAAAACCAAGAGTGAGCCAGAGGAAAAACCAAACACCCATTATGTATACAAAATTATCTAGGGAGGCATTGCTCAGAACGCTAGAGCGTGTTATTAGTGGTGCTATAGCGTGCAATTTTTTCACTGGTCTAAACACAGTACAAAACCGGGAGTGAACTACGTAAAAAAACCAAGAGTGAACCGGAGAAAAAACGCTAGAGCGTGCTATTAGCGTTTGTATAGTGTGCTATTTTTCAGTGGTCTAAACACACTACAAAACTGGGAGTGAACTGTGTTAAAAAAATTCAACAGTGGGCCAGAGAAAAAACCGAACACGCGTCGGCACACGGAATTTATCTAGCGTGGCATTGCTCAGAACGCTAGAGTGTGCTATTAGAGGTGCTATAGCGTGCTATTAATGATGCTATAGCATGCTATTTCTCCAGTGGTCTAAATACAGTATAAAACCGAAAGTGAATTGTGTTAAAAAACATAGTTAACCTAGTTTAAATACAGTACAAAACTGAAAGTGAATTATGTTAAAAAACAGAGTTAACCGGGAGAAAGACAGGACACGTGTCGCTCTTGGAAGAGCCAGCGCCCAACACTGCAAATGCATGAGAGGAGGCTTGGCTTAGCCGGTTTAATTCTCTTATATATGCGAGCCACCCCACCAGTACAAATACTCTTGCATATATTCTTTGGCAAACTAAAAACGGATATTGCATATACCGGGTTAGATTATGCAACAGATTTTAACAGTACTTCTTTCCCTCCCATTGATAGCATCCTCGCATTCCACCTATCAATAAGAGCCCAAACTCTATCAAGCAGATGCTGAAAACAATGTAACACCTCCATGTATTAAGCTACAGTAATCCATCATGATTATGCTAAGTCACTTTGCTTTACGGTGCTTGATCATATTGGATTCATATCTCATTTCAAATTCCACCACTGAAATTAATTCAAATTGCAAGTGAAATTTAAAGTTGCACAAACATGGTTGCAAAATAGTTCATCATTTAGCAAATATTCCATAACAATTATTTGTTAAGGAAAACAACATCACTTATTTGCTTAATTGGGCTCTAGCAATTAAAACAGTGCCAAATCAGCATATTTAAATGCTTTTCCATTTATGAGAAATTCATACAACTTCAAATCCTTCCCAAATTTTTCGAGGCAGTGCCAAATATTGCAATGTAATTATGTGGCCAAGTCCCATATTTTACAAAATTCTTTTGGCAGCTCAAAGAAATGCAAACAACTTCTGTAAAAAGAAAACAGAAAAAAGAATTAGAAAAAGAAAAGAAGAAAGGCCACTGTGCACAGGGCCTTAGTGCACAGTGCCTGGCCCAGCCGGCCCAGCCCACTCCCGTCGTCTCCCTCCTCTCTCTCGTCCCCGTGTCAGCGCCGCGTGCGCGCGGCCGACGCCGAGCACCGTCGAAGCCAAACCAGCTCCCCTCCTCGCGCCGCTACAGCGCCGCAGGAGGATAAGAACGCCAACGTCGACGCCTCGGGGCAATCCCCCGTCCTCATCCCCTTCTCCCTCACCCGATTTCGAGCTCGCCCGAGACGCCGTCGCCGTCGCCGTCGCCGTCGCCGCGTCAATCCCGCGGCCACCGGCCGCCTCTCGCCTCACCGTCATGTCCTAGAGATTTGCCTCCGTCCGCTACGCCATCCGGTGCCATCCGTTGGAGCCTGGAGCCACCGCGTCGTCCGCTTCTTCATCGTCTTCTTCCTCGGCCCCGACGAGCCTCGCCGTCGATTCCGGCAGCTCCGAGCCTCCCCCGAGCCCACTTTGCTCACCTGCAGGACCACTGTGAGCCTCTCTCTCTCTTTCCCCTCTCTCAGCGCTGCCCTCTGCCGCCCGTAGCAGTAGTTGACGCCGTGCCCGAGCTCGCCGCCGTTGCCTTGCTTCGCCGCCGTGGCCACAGCCGTCGCAACCCTCGCCCGAGCACGGCAGCGTGCTCCTGGTGCTTCCAGGAGCCCAGCAAGCACACGCGCGCGCCACCCCGTGCTCCCTAGCGTCGATCCCGAGCTCGACCGAACTCCGGCGTCCGCCTCGGTGGTCACCGCCGACGCTGCGGTCCTCCTCCGGCCATGCCACCACCACCATTCGACGCACCGTCGTCTGCCCGCTCGAACGCGACCAGCCCCACGCCAAATGGACGCCCGTAGCGAAATTCCGACGAGGTCCCGAGCCCCTCCGCCACGGAAATGGTCGCTGGAGCTAGCTCCGGTGCCGCCGCTGACGTGGCTGGCCCTGGGGCCCAGCCTGGGTCACTACAGGTGGGTCCCGTGGACCTCGTTGACCGCGTTGACCCGAGTCAACGTGCTGATTGTGCACCTCAGTCACTGACATGTGGACCCCACCCGCTAATTAAACTGATTTTATAAAATAACTTAATCTATTAATTAATATGACACTGACAAGTGGGTCCCACTAGCTAATTAGTTAAATTAATCCACTGTTTAATTGTTTCAGTCTATGACAGGAGGGCCCCACCTGTCAGTTTGACCAAGTCAACAGTCAACCCAGTTGACTGCTGACTGGGCAGTTGACTTAGTCAACTGGGCCCCTTGGCCCCACCTGTCATCCACTGTGACTAGCCCACAGTCGGTATAAAATGTATTTTACTGTTTAAAATTCGAATTAAATTTAATTCCAGGATTTTCAGAATATAGTTAAAACTTTGGAAATTCGTAGAAATTAAACCGTAGCTCGGATGAAAATAATTTATATATGAAAAACGTTCAGAAAAATAAGACGAATCTGAATATGCCATCCACATACCTGTCACATGCCGCTAACACTGCAAACATGGAACCTTCCCCTCCGGATCGTCAGACCGATAATTGCCTAAAGCCGGGAAAATATTCCAAGATATTTTTCCGCTGCGTCTGTAACATGTAGCACTGCGTTAGGTGTAGCACAACATATTGCCATGTCATGCATCTGTGTTGTATTTGTTTGCTTTATATTTATTGTTTCTTCCCCCTCTTCTCTCCGGTAGACTCCGAGATTGACGTTGCTTCCGAGTACGGCTACGCCCCTGACGTCCAACCCCTATCAGCAGAGCTTCCAGGCAAGCAAAACCCCCTTGATCATTCCTATATCGCCGATTCTTTCTCTTTCATGCTTGCATTAGAATTTGCTACTGTTGTTCAAAAGCTCCTATTCTGATGCATAGCCTGATTTTGTAACCTGCTGTTGATACTTTACCTGTTGTCCTATATGCTTAGTATAGGCTGGTTAGTGATCCATCAGAGGCCCTACTCCCTTGTCAGTGTTGCCAGGCTTTACTACCGGAAGATTCGATCAAGGTGATCGACGTGCAGAGACCGACACATCACCGCACCCTCCTTTTAGTTGTACGACTCTGCAGAGCTACTATCGAGTGCCGAGGGTGATACCTCCTACCTCACTCCGGGTGATATCTCTGTAGCGTAGCTAGTCGGTTGTGGGTTACCGAGGGTGATTCCTCTTTCACCACCTCCGATGATGCCTCTGTCGTGCGGCCCCTCAAGTGTGAACCCATCGAGGGTGATTCTTCCAAGTTCACCTTGACGGTTACATCGAGTGGGAATCCATCGAGGGTGATTCCTCGGATTTCCCCCTTGATGTTACGAACACACTGTTACCTTACGCTGTTGCCCCTTTTTAACTGTTACTGCGGGACTGAAGGGACAGGCGGTACCACCCCGGTAGAGGTGGACCTGAGTTCCCGACAGTCTCTTGATAAGTTGGGTTGACCAGGAGGGTACCCGCGAGATAGTTACGCGGCACGGCCGGGCAGGCAGAGACCGCCCCAGGAGAGGGATGGGCCTTGACCTTGTTGTAAGTCCGCGAGACGGGGTGCAGGAGCACTGGTCGTCACCGCGAGCTCCCAACACACTAATCGGTTTGGATATGTGATCTGAGTAGGCCTCTGGCCTTTTCGCACTAACCACGACGCGGGAAAAGTTATGGGCACTCGGTGTCGTACGATTCTTCTGAAAGCTCTGTCAGACGTCCAGTTTAGCATTGTGGCACGGTCAGATCGCGCCATCCAGAACAGAGGTGGCGCTGGTATTCATCGTACTCACAACGACCTGGAGTGCTTAGGACGATTGGCCCATGACCCCTTCGCACTTAGGATGTAGACCGGCGGGGACCTCTCTGCGGAGCCTAGGTAGGACTACGGCGTGTCGATCAGCCGAGGCCGGGCATGACCCGGAAAAGTGTGTCTGGCTAGAGTTAATCAAGCGTGTTGGGTAAGTTGGTGCACCCCTGCAGGGAATTTATCTATTCGAATAGCCGTGTCCACGGTAACAGGACGCTCGGAGTTGTATCCCGATCTACTACAACTAGAACTGGATACTTGTGGTGCTTAATAATATGTTGGCTCCAGGATCGCTTCCTCGCGGGGTAGACTAGGAAGGATCTCTGGGCATTACTAATATATATTTGTTACTACATGTTATGTTATTCTACTCTCTTCTGTTGCTGCAAGACGCTGCAAGATGCTAGTCTTCCATAGGCTAGGCCTTCCCTCTATTCTGGCATTTCTGCAGTATAGTCCACAGATACAGCCCCTTCCCTTTGATACCGATGCATATTTAGCATAGATCTAATGTAAGTCTTGTGAGTACTTTGGATGAGTACTCATGATTGCTTTGCTACCTTTTTCCCTTCTACCCGGTTGCTGCGATCAGATGACGGAGCCCAGGAGCCGGAGATCCTCGATGGTGCCTACTACTACGTGGAGACCGACGACCAGGAGTAGTTTAGGAGGCTCCCAGGCCGGAGGCCTGCGCCTTTTCGATCTAGATGTCCTTGTTTTGCTCAGCCTTCTTAAGGCAAACTTGTTTAGTTATGTCTGTACTCAGATACTGATGCTTTCACTGACTCTTGTGTAACTCGAGCTTATGTATTCGAGCCCTCGAGGCCCCTAGCTTGTAATATAAAGCTTGTATTATTTTATTTTGTGTCTAGAGTTGTGTTGTGATATCTTCCCGTGAGTCCCTGTGCTTGATCATGCGCATTTGCGTGTATGATTAGTGCACGGTCGAGTCAGGAGCGTCACAAGTTGGTATCAGAGCCGACTGCCTGTAGGAAGCCCCTTTCCAACTCCTTGGCCGAAGTTGAGTCTAGTCTTTGAAAAACTGTTTTACTAACATTGTTGTCTGGCTTACGGGCCCACATCGCCAATGGTTGGGTTTAGGTTCTTTTATTCCTCTCCTTTACTCTGGGACTCTGATCTCTCTTCTATTTGGGTTAAATTTTTTGCTAACTCTAACATTAGGTTCTCGTGTTCACATCCACCCGGAGAGGTGGATTACCTGCAACAATTTCATTAAATGTCTGACACATCATACACATACTGTCTTTTGACATCTTCGAACTCCTTGAGCTTAAAGAGGGAATCGATAAATCACTCCACAGGGTTTCATTCGTCCAAGTTCCTCTGCTCGGGGAGCCCCTTCTCTCTTTGTCAAGAAGAAAGATGGTACGAATCAGTTGGTCCAAGATTACCGGCCCATTAACCAGGCAACAATTCAGAACAAGTATCTGCTTCCTCGGATCAATGATCTGTATGATCAACTTGCTGGTTCCTCAGTTTTCTCTAAACTTGACTTGAGGTTGGGTTACCATCAGATCCGAGTCTGCGAAGAGGATATTCCGAAGACCGCTTTCGTTACTCGCTATGGTTCATACGAGTACACCGTCATGTCTTTCGGCTTAACCAATGCTCCAGCAATGTTCTCTCGATTGATGAACTATATCTTCATGGAATACCTCGACAAGTTCGTCGTGGTTTATCTGGATGATATCCTTGTGTATTCCAAGCATAAAGAAGAACATGTTGAACACCTTCGTCTTGTACTGGAAAAGCTTCGAGAACATCAACTATATGCCAAATATTCCAAGTGTGAATTCTGGTTATTTGAAGTGACCTATCTTGGTCATGTGATTTCCAAGGATGGTATTGCTGTTAATCCAGAATGAGTTCAGGCTATTCTTGACTGGACTCCTCCGAAGAATGTCAAGCAAGTAAGAAGTTTTCTCGGACTCGCCAGCTATTGCCGCCGTTTTGTCGAGAACTTCTCCAAGATTGCCAAGCCTTTGACTAATCTGCTTCACAAAGGCATTAAGTTTGAGTGGACAGAAAAATGCCAGGAAAGTTTCCAAATACTCAAGGACAAGTTGACATCTGCCCCAGTGCTTGCTCCTCCAGATTCTCGCAAGGACTTCGGGATTTATTGCGACGCATCCTGTCAAGGATTAGGGTGTGTCCTAATGCAAGAGCGTAAAGTGATTGCTTATGGCTCTCGACAGTTGCGTCCTCATGAAGAGAACTACCCAGTTCATTATCTCGAACTTGCTGCAGTTATTTATGCATTGAAGTTGTGGCGACATTACCTCCTTGGTAATCGTTGCGAGATCTACATGGATCATCAAAGTCTGAAATATCTGTTTACTCAGCCAGACCTGAATCTTCGTCAGCAAAGATGGATGGAGACAATAACAGACTATGACTGCGGTATTACATATACCCCTGGTAAGGCTAATGTTATGGCCGATGCTTTGAGCCGCAAGTCTTATTGCAACAACCTCATGGTTCAGCAAGCTCAACCCCTTCTTTACGAAGAATTTCGCAAGTTGAACCTTCATATTGTTCCCCAGGGTTCTCTCAATACCCTTGTTTTGGAACCTACTCTCGAGAAAGCTATTAAGTCTGTACAAGCAAAAGACACTGAAGTTGATCAGATGAAAAATGGTCTTGCCTTTGATAAAGCCAAGGATTTCTCGCTTGCTAAAGATGGAACATTGTACTTCAGAGATCGCCTTGTGGTACCCCAGTTCGAGCTTATGACAGACAAAGTTATGAAGGAGGCACATGATACACCACTGTCTATTCATCCAGGTAGCACCAAGATGTATCAAGACCTTCAACAGAGGTACTGGTGGTCTAATATGAAGCAAGACATCGCTCGCCATGTTGCTGAATGTGACGTTTGCCGTCGCGTCAAAGCCGAACATCAAAAGCCTGCTGGACTCCTGCAACCGCTTCCTATCCCTGTATGGAAGCAACATAAGAGAGTAGAATAACATAACATGTAGTAACAAATATATATTAGTAATGCCCAGAGATCCTTCCTCGTCTACCCCGCGAGGAAGCGATCCCGGAGCCAACATATTATTAAGCACCACAAGTATCCAGTTCTAGTTGTAGTAGATCGGGATACAACTCCGAGCGTCCTGTTACCATGGACACGACTATTCGAATAGATAACTTCCCTGCAGGGGTGCACCAACTTACCCAACACGCTCGATTAACTCTGGCCGGACACACTTTTCCGAGTCATGCCCAGCCTCGGCTGATCGACACGCCGTAGTCCTACCTAGGCTCCGCAAAGAGGTCCCCGCCGGTCTACATCCTAAGTGCGAAAGGGTCATGCGCCAATCATCCTAAGCACTCCGGGTCGTTGTGAGGACGGTGAATACCAGCGCCACCTCTGTTCTGGATGGCGCGATCCGACCATGCCACAATGCTGAACTGGACGTCTAACAGAGCTTTTGGAAGAATCGTACGACGCCGAGTGCCCATAACTTATCCCACGTGGTGGTTAGTGCGAAAAGGCCAGAGGCCTACTCAGATCACATATCCAAACCCATTAGTGTGTTGGGAGCTCGCGGTGACGATCAGTGCTCCTGTCGCCCCGTCTCGCGGACTTACGACAAGGGCCATGCCCATCCCTCTCCTGGGGCGATCTCTGCCTGCCCAGCCATGCCGCATAACTATCTCGCGGGTACCCTCCTGGTCAACCCGACTTATCAAGAGACTATCGGGAAGTCAGGTCCACCTCTACCGGGGTGGTATCGCCTGTCCCTTCAGTCCCACAGTAACAGTTAAAAAGGGGCAACAGCGTAAGGTAACAGTGTGTTCGTAACATCAAGGGGGAAATCCGAGGAATCACCCTCGATGGATTCCTACTCGATGTAACCGTCAAGGTGAAGTTGGAGGAATCACCCTCGATGGATTCACACTTGAGGGGCCGCACGACAGAGGCATCATCAGAGGTGGTGAAAGAGGAATCACCCTCGGTAACCCACAACTGACTAGCTACGCTACAGAGATATCATCAGGAGTGAGGTAGGAGGTATCACCCTCGGCACTCGATAGTAGCTCTGCAGAGTCGTACAACTAAAAGGGGGGTGCGGTGATGTGTCGGTCTCTGCACGTCGATCACCTTGATCGAATCTTCCGGTAGTAAAGCCCGGCAACACTGACAAGGGTGTAGGGCCTCTGATGGATCACTAACGAACCTATACTAAGCATTTAGGATAGCAGGTAAGGTATCAACAGCAGTTACAAAAACAAGCTATGCATCAGAATAGGAGCTTTCGGACATCAGTAGCAAATTCTAATGCAAGCACGGGAGAGAAAGAAATGGGCGATATTGAAATGATCAAGGGGGTTTGCTTGCCTGGAAGCTCTGCTGAAAGAGACTGGGTGTCTGCGACGTAGTCGTACTCGGGGTCAACAGCGGTCTCGGGGTCTACCGGAGAGAAGAGGGGGAAGAAACGGTAAATATAAAGCAAACAAATGCAGCACAATGCATGACATGGCAATATGCTGTGCTAGGGGTGACTAATGAAGTGCTACACATTATAGACGGTGCGGGAAAATATCTGGGAATATTTTCCCGGTTCTGGGCAGTTATCGGACAGGCGATCTGGAGGGGAAGGTTCCATGTTTGCAGTGTTGGAGGCATGTGACAGGTATGTGGATGGCATATTCGAATTCGTCTTATTTTTCTGAACGTTTTTCATATATAAAACTTTTTCATCTGACTTACGGATTAATTTCTACGGATTTCCAAAGTTTTACTAATATACTGGAATTTCCGGATTTCTTTAATTATTAAATTCGAATTATTCAGAACAGTAAAATGCTAAGTGCACCCACTGAAATGTACACAGCAGTGAGCAGTGTGACTGACAGTGGGGCCAGTCAACTGCTGACTCAGCAGTTGACAGGGTCCACGTTGACCAGTCAAAGGGTCAGCGGGTCCCACGTGTCATATACACAGGTACAGTTAACAGTTTTTAAATAAAACTTAATCGATTTAGTTAGTGGCCTAGGGCCCGCTGTCAGTGAGTGCTAGGAGGGGTTAATTATTTTGTTAGCTACTAAATAAAAGGGGCCGGGCCCACTGGACAGTGGCACAGCCGGCCACCACAGTGTGGCCGTCCACGCACGCGCGCACATGGCAGGGGCGAGGCCGTGGCCGGGGCACGGCCTGCCGGCGGCGAGTGGCAGCGGTCGCGGCGAGCGCGGGGTGGCCGCGGCGCGGGTAGGCACAGGCGGGCGCGGGCGGCTGCGACGGCAGCCGGCAGCGGCCGCAGCAAAGTAGCAGCAGCGGCTGCGGCAGCGAACAGAGCAGCAGCAGCACAGGCAGCAGCCGCAGGAGACGAACAGAGGCGTGGTCAGGGAGCGGCGGGCGCACGCGCCGGCAGTGCAGGGGCGCGGCCAGGGGGGCAGAGGCGCGCGGAAGCGCGGCCACGGGCGCGACGACCGCGAGGGGTGCACCAACTTACCCAATGATACGTCTCCAACGTATCTATAATTTTTGATTGTTCCATGCTATTATAGTATCAATCTTGGATGTTTTATATACATTTACAAGCAATTATATATCATTTTTTGGGACTAACCTATTAACTTAGTGCCTAGTGCCAGTTGCTGTTTTCTGCTTGTTTTTGGCTTTTCAGAGAAACAGTACCAAATGAAGTCCAAATGCCACGAAACTTTTTGGAGATTTTTTTCTGGACAAAAGAAACCTGGGAAGCTTCGAGAGGAGGCCAGAAGCCCCACAGGGGCTTCACAAGGCACTAGGGCACGCCATATTGCCTTGTGGGGCCCACGTGACTCCTTTTGACCTAATTCCACTTCTATAAATTCACAAATATTCGGAAACCCCCAGAGAGCCAGAAGAGAAAACCTTTCCGCCGCCGCAAGCCTCTGTTCTTCCACGATCCCATCTGGAGGCCTTGTCCGGTACTCTGCCGGAGGGGGAATCGATCACAGAGGGATTCTACATCAAACTTGCCGCCCTTCCGATGAGTGTGAGTAGTTTACCACAGACCTACGAGTCCATAGCTAAGAGCTAGATGGCTTCTTCTCTCTCTTTGATCTTCAATACAATGTTCTCCTCGATGTTCTTGGAGTTCTATCCGATGTAATCTTCTTTTGCGGTGTGTTTGTTGGGATCCAATGAATTGTGAGTTTATGATCAGATTATTCATGAGAAATATTTGAGTCTTCTCTGAAGTCTTTTATGCATGATTCTTATAGCTTTGTATTCCTCTTCGATCTATCGGTTTAGTTTGGCCCACTAGATTGATTTATCTTGCAATGGGAGAGGTGCTTTGTGATGGGTTCAATCTTGCGGTGTTCAATCCCAGTGACAGAAAGGGACATGACACGTATTTGTATTGTTGCCATTAAGGACAAAAAGATGGGGTTTATTCATATTGCTTGAATTTGCTTCTCTACATCATGTCATCTTGCTTAAGGCGTTACTCTGTTTCATACTTAATACCCTAGATGCATGCTGGATAGCGGTCGATGGGTGGAGTAATAGTAGTAGATGCAGGCAGGAGTCGGTCTACTTGTCTACGTGATGCCTATATACATAATCATTGCCATGAATCTGTCATAATTATTTGCTTTTCTATCAATTGCCCAACAGTAATTTGTTTACCCACCGGATGCTATGTGCTCAAGAGAGAAGCCTCTAGTGAAAACTATGGTCCCCGGGTCTATCTTTGTCATATACAAAACCTAAAAATACCTTGCTACAATTTATTTATTTTTATTTTAATTAGTAGTTTAGTTTATCTTTTTACCTCGATAATATTTAATCCTTGCAAATAACCGCTAAGAGGATTGACAACCCTCTTATTCGCGTTGGGTGCAAGTGTTTGCTCTTGTGTGTGCAGGTGCGCTTTAACGGAATTTTGCTTGGTTCTCCTACTGGATTGATAACCTTGGTTCTTAACTGAGGGAAATACTTATCTCTACTGTACTGCATCTCCCTTCCTCTTCAGGGAATTACCAACGCAGCTCATAAGTAGCACCCAACACGCTCGATTAACTCTGGCCGGACACTCTTTTCCGGGTCATGCCCGGCCTCGGCTGATCGACACACAGTAGTCCTACCTAGGCTCAACAGAGAGGCCAGCACGCCGGTCTACATCCTAAGTGCGAAGGGGTCATGGGCCAATCATCCTAAGCACTCCTGCGCGTTGCGTACGCGGCCCGGAGTAGACCCACCCCCTTAATACAAGCGCAGGCGGTTACCATCCAACCCGGCGCACGCCGCTCAACTGCTGACGTCTGAAGAGCTTTCGGAAAAATCGTACGACGCCGAGTGCCCACTTTTATTCCCACGTGGTGGTCAGTGCGAAAAGGCCAGAGGCCTACTCAGATCACATATCCAAACCCATTAGTGCGTTGGGAGCTCGCGGAGACGATCAGTGATCCTGTTGCCCCGTCTCGCGGACTTACGACAAGGGCCAGGTCCATCCCTCTCCTGGGGCGGTCTGCCTGCCCGGCCGTGCCGCGTAATTATCTCGCGGGTACCCTCACGGTCAACCCGACTTCACATCTCTCGCGGGTACCC
Organism: Elymus sibiricus; assembly: GCA_039707655.1. Classification (NCBI taxonomy): domain Eukaryota; kingdom Viridiplantae; phylum Streptophyta; class Magnoliopsida; order Poales; family Poaceae; genus Elymus; species Elymus sibiricus. The sequence continues at coordinate 189,103,828 of CM077676.1, read as the reverse complement.
CTCGGGGTCGACCCGACTTCAACAAAGGACTGAGGTAAATACAGGGTATTCGTGTGTCCATAACATCAAGGGGGAAATCTGAGGAATCACCCTCAATGGATTCCTACTCGATGTAACCGTCAAGGTGAACTTGGAGGAATCACCCTCGATGGGTTCACACTTGAGGGACTGCACGACAGAGGCATCATCGGAGGTGGTGAAAGAGGAATCACCCTCGGTAACCCACAACCGACTAGCTACGCTACAGAGATATCATCATGAGTGAGGTAGGAGGTATCACCCTCGGCACTCAATAGTAGCTCTGCAGAGTCGTACAACTAAGGGGGTGTGCGGTGATGTGTCGGTCTCTGCACGTCGATCACAATGATTGAGTCATCAGTAGCAAAGCATGGCAACAAGGACATGGATGTGGGGCCTCTGATGGATCACTAACCAGCCTATACTAAGCATATAGGTCAACAGATAAGGTATCAACTACAGGTTACAAAATCAGGCTATGCATCAGAATTGGAGCTATCGAACAACAGTAGCAAAATCTAATACAAGGAAATTATGATTTCCAGATCGGTGTATCAGAATCAGATGCTCTGATCAAATATGAGTAAGTTGAATAGACTTAGAGGCACAATCGGTCAAGGTTTGATTGGCTGATAACCAGCTCATGCCCGAATGACGCCTGAGCCGAAAGGATAATTGCTAAGGATCATTTGATGATTGCGAGTATTCGCAGACACATTGAATCATTAGGCTCAAAATGGCAACAACAAGGGATGTCAACAAAGATTACTAGACATATGGGATTTACCATAATGCAAGCAAGCAAGAATTTCAAGAGCAATATGCTGCAGAGGATTTTCGGAAGATCAAATAGCATTATGAAGTATTTTGCGAAACACAAGAACAACTGGGGATGAACGAATCCCCGGTAAGTGTGAGGAATTATTTGTAGGTGTATGCATGCGGAAAAGGAGCTGCAAGGTAGTAGGCACAAAGGAATCTCTGAATATAAGAAAATGTTTCGGGGCATCTTGTAATAACAAGAGCAACGGGGAATGATTGTATGAATGGCAAGTGTATGTAGTTATCCATAGGGATTTATCGGTGGTAGGTAATTGCAAAAGCAGTGGGCACAAGGGTCTCGGGAAAGCATCGAAGAGTGCTTCCAGATATCTTGAAATATCCAGGGATGATCGGAAATGAGTGGCTCTCCGGAATAAAGTCGTTACGAGAACCTAGAGTTAGAGTTAGCAAAATCGTTAACCCGAAAAGAAGAGAGATCAGAATCCCAGAGTAAAGGAGAGGAATCAAAGATAATCCGACCCATTTGCGATGTGGGCCCGTAAGCCACACAACAATGTTAGTAAAATAGTTTTTCAAAGACTAGACTCAACTTCGGCCAAGGAGTTGGAAAGGGGTTCCTATAGGCAGTCGGCTCTGATACCAACTTGTGACGCCCCCGACTCGACCATGCACTAATCATACACGCAAATGCGCACGATCCAGATCAGAGACACACGGGAAGATATCACAACACAACTCTAGACACAAATTAAAACATAAAGCTTTATATTACAAGCCAGGGCCACGAAGGCTCGAATACATAAGTCAGCGGAAGCAACAATATCTGAGTATAGACATAACTAAACAAGTTTGCCTTAAGAAGGCTGAGCAAAACAACGACAACTAGATCGAAAAGGCACGGGCCTCCTGCCTGGGAGCCTCCTATCTACTCCTGGTCGTTGGTCTCCACGTAGTAGTAGGCTCCGTCGGGGTAGTAGTCGTCATCGGCGGGATCAGCTGTCTCCTGGGCTCCGTCGTCTGATCGCAGCAATCGGGTAGAGGGGAAAAAGGTAGCAAAGCAACTGAGAGTACTCATCCAAAGTACTCGCAAGACTTACATCAGAACTATGCTAAGTATGCATCGGTATCAAAGGGAAGGGGCTGTATGTGTGGACTATACTACAGAAATGCCAGAATAGAGGGAAGGCCTAGCCTATCGAAGACTAGCATCTTGCAGCGTCTTGCAGCAACAGAAGAGAGTAGAATAACATAACATGTAGTAACAAATATATATTAGTAACACCGAGAGATCCTTCCTCGTCTACTCTACGAGGAAGCGATCCCGGAGCCATCATATCAGTTTAGTGTCACATGTATCCAGTTCTAGTTGTAGTAGATCGGGATACAACTCCGAGCGTCCTGTTACCGTGGACACGGCTATTCGAATAGATAACTTCCCTGCAGGGGTGCACCAACTTACCCAACACGCTCGATTAACTCTGGTCGGACACACTTTTCCGGGTCATGCCCGGCCTCGGCTGATTGACACACCGTAGTCCTACCTAGGCTCAACAGAGAGGCCAGCACGCCGGTCTACATCCTAAGTGCGAAGGGGTCATGGGCCAATCATTCTAAGCACTCCTGCGTGTTGCGTACGCGGCCGGGAGCAGACCCTCCCCCTTAATACAAGCACAGGCGGTTACCGTCCAACCCGGCACGCGCAGCTCAACTGCTGACGTCTAAAGAGCTTTCGGAAGAATTGTACGACGCCGAGTGCCCACTTTTATTCCCGCGTGGTGGTCAGTGCGAAAAGGCCAGAGGCCTACTCAGATCACATATCCAAACCCATTAGTGTGTTGGGAGCTCGCGGAGACGATCAGTGATCCTATCACCCCGTCTCGCGGACTTACGACAAGGGCCAGGCCCATCCCTCTCCTGGGGCGGTCTGCCTGCCCGGCCGTGCCGCGTAATTATCTCACGGGTACCCTCACGGTCAACCCGACTTCACATCTCTCGTGGGTACCCCTCGGGGTCGACCCGACTTCAACAAGGGACTGAGGTAAATACAGGGTATTCGTGTGTCCATAACATCAAGGGGGAAATCCGAGGAATCACCCTCAATGGATTCCTACTCGATGTAACCGTCAAGGTGAACTTGGAGGAATCACCCTTGATGGGTTCACACTTGAGGGGCTGAACGATAGAGGCATCATCGGAGGTGGTGAAAGAGGAATCACCATCGGTAACCCACAAACGACTAGCCACGCTACATAGATATCATCAGGAGTAAGGTAGGAGGTATCACCCTCGGCACTCGATAGTAGCTCTGCAGAGTCGTACAACTAAGGGGGTGTGCGGTGATGTGTCGGTCTCTGCACGTCGATCACAATGATTGAGTCATCGGTAGCAAAGCGTGGCAGCAAGGACAAGGATGTGGGGCCTCTGATGGATCACTAACCAGCCTATACTAAGCATATAGGTCAACAGATAAGGTATCAACTACAGGTTACAAAATCAGGCTATGCATCATAATAGGAGCTATCGAACAACAGAAGCAAAATCTAATGCAAGCATGGGAGAGAAAGAATGGGCGTTATAGGAATGATCAAGGGGGTTTTGCTTGCCTGGAAGCTCTGCTGAGAGAGGCTAGACGTCAGTGGTGCAGTCGTACGCAGTAGCGTCAGCGTCGGTCTCGGGGTCTACCGGAGAGAAGAGGGGGAAGAAACAGTAAATATAAAGCAAACAAAAGTAGCACAAGGCATGATATGGCAATATGCTGTGCTGGGGGGTGACCTAATGCGGTGCTACACATTACAGACGGCGCGGGAAAATATCTGGGAATATTTTCCCGGCTTTAGGCAATTATCGGACAGACGATCCAGAGGGGAAGATTCCATGATTGCTGTGTTGGGGGCATGTGGTAGGTATGTGGATGGCGTATTCGGATTCGTTATATTTTTCTGATCATTTTTCATATATAAATTATTTTCATCCGAGTTACGGTTAATTTTATATGATTTTCCAAAGTTTAAATGTGTTTATGGAATTACTGGATTTAGTTTAATTCAAAAATTATTAAATATTTAATGCTACGGGTACACGGAAGTGTACCTACCAGAGTGCTCTGTGAGGCTGACAGTGGGCCCAGTTGACTTGGTCAATTGCCCAGTCAGCGTTGACTGGTCAAAGGTGAATAGTGCAAGTGGGTCCCGCATGTCATGGACTTATACATTTCTAATTTAATTTAGCACTTTAATTTAACAGCGGGTCCCACATGTCATTTGCATAATTTATTTAGAGGAGGTATTTAGACCAGGGGTTTAACAATAAACCGGATTAGGCCTAAATAAACCGGGTGGGGCCCGCTGGCAGTGGCACAATCCAGCCAGCAGGGGCGGCGTGCACGCGTGCACGCAGGCAGGGGCAGTCCACGGCACGGCCGGCAGCGGCTGCTAGCAGCGGTAGCAGCAGCAGAGTAGCAGCGGCGGTCAAAGTAGCAGCAGCAAGCATGTAGCGGCAACAAGCGGCAGTAGCAGTAGCCAGCAGCAGAAGTGGCAGGAGAAGCAGCAGCGCGCAAGGCAGCAGCAGCACGCGGGGGTGGCGGGCGCTGCTGCAGCGGGGCATCAGGGACGGGCGCGGGCGCGCACGGGTGATACGTCTCCAACGTATCTATAATTTTTTATTGTTCGATGCTATTATAGTATCAATCTTGGATGTTTTTTTACAAATTTACAGCAATTATATATCATTTTTTGGGACTAACCTATTAACTTAGTGCCCAGTGCTAGTTGCTGTTTTTTGCCTGTTTTTGGTTTTCCAGGATATTAGTACCAAACGAAGTCCAAATGGCACGAAACTTTTTGGAGATTTTTTTCTGGACATAAGAGACACTAGAAGCTTCGGGAGAGGGCCAGAAGAAAGAGGAGGTGGCCACGAGCCACCAAGGCACGCCCCAGGGGGGGTGGCGCGCCCTGGTGCCTCGTGGGCCCACCTCTACTTCGTTTGACCTAATTCCACCTCTATAAATTCTCTAAAATCGGGAAACCAACAGAGGAGTCCACGGAATACTTTTTCTGCCGCCGCAAGTTCCTGTTCTCGAGAGATCCCATCTGGAGGCCTTTTCCGGCACTCCGCCGGAGGGGGAATCGATCACGGAGGGGCTCTACATCATCCTTGCTGCCCTTCTGATGATGCGTGAGTAGTTTACCATAGACCTTCGGGTCCATATTTAGTAGCTAGATGGCTTGTTCTCTCTTTTTGATCTTCAATACAATGTTCTCCTCGATGTTCTTGGAGTTCTATCCGATGTAATCACTTTTTGCGGTGTGTTTATTGGGATCCGATGAATTGTGAGTTTATGATCAGATTATCCATGAATATTATTTGAGTTTTCTCTGAACTCTTTTATACATGATTATTATAGCTTCGTATTTCTCTTCGATCTATTGATTTGGTTTGGCCAACTAGATTGATTTATCTTGTAATGTGAGAGGTGCTTTGTAATGGGTTCGATCTTGCGGTGCTCAATCCCAGTGACAGAAAGGGACATGACACGTATGTATCATTGCTATTAAGGGTAAAAAGATGGGGTTTATTCATGCATGAGTTTACTTTGTCTACATCATGTCATCTTGCTTAAGGCGTTACTCCATTCTTTATGAACTTAATACTCTAGATGCATGCTGGATAGCGGTCGATGTGTGGAGTAATAGTAGTAGATGCAGGCAGGAGTCGGTCTACTTGTCTCGGACGTGATGCCTATATACATGATCATTGCCTTGGATATCATCATGATTATTTGCTTTTCTATCAATTGCCCAACAGTAATTTGTTCACCCACCGTATGCTATTTTAAAGAGAGAAGCCTCTAGTGAAAACTATGGCCCCCGGGTCTATCTTAATCATATATTAAAAATCCTAAAAATACCTTGCTGCACTTTTACTTTATTTATTTTATTTTGTATTTTTGTTTGATCTATCTATCTATCACCATACAATTTAATCTTCAAATTAACCGCCAAGGGATTGACAACCCCTTGTTTGCGTTGGGTGCGAGGATTTGTTGTTTTGTGTGCACGTACTGCTAACGAGTTGTTGCATGATTCTCCTACTGGATTGATAACCTTGGTTTCATAACTGAGGGAAATACTTATCTCTACTATACTGCATCATCCCCTCCTCTTCGGGGAAATCCCAACGCAGCTCACGGGTAGCAGGAAGAATTTCTGGCGCCGTTGCCGGGGAGACATCATCAACATATATCAAGTACCTATGCATAAAACTTTCATCTCCTTGCATTTATTTTATTTGTCTTTGCCTCTCATTTTCATCTTCCTCACTTTTAAAAAGTTTTTTCAAAAAATACAAAAATATTTTCCGTTTGCCTTTTTCTTGTTTGCTTCTTTGCTTGCTTGTTATCTTGTTTGCGTAGCCACGATGTCTCAAGAAAATACAAAATTGTGTGATTTTTTCTAATATTAATAATAATGATTTTATTAGTACTCCAATTGCTCCTCCCGCCGCTAGTGCGGAGACTTGTGATATTAATGCCGCTTTGCTAAATCTTGTCATGAAACAACAATTTTCTGGTAGTCCTAATGAAGATGCTGCATCCCATCTTAACACTTTCGTAGAATTGTGTGATATGCAAAAGGAAAAATATGTGGATAATGATATTGTGAAATTAAAATTATTCCCGTTCTCATTACGGGATCGTGCAGAAATTTGGTTTTCATCTTTACCACGAAATAGTATCGATTCTTGGGATAGGTGTAAAGATGCTTTTATTACCAAGTATTTTCCTCCCGCGAAAATTATTTCCCTTAGAAATCAAATTATGAATTTCAAGCAACTTGATCATGAACAAGTTGCCCAATCTTGGTAGAGAATGAAATTAATGATAAGAAATTGCCCTACTCATGGTTTAAATTTGTGGATGATCATACAAAAAAATTATGCGGGATTAAATTTTGTTTCTAGAAATCTTTTAGATTCTGCCGCGGGTGGTACTTTTATGGAGATTACATTTGGGGAAGCTACTAAATTTCTTGATAATATTATGGCAAATTATTCACAATGGCATACTGAAAGAGTTCCTACTAGTAAAAAAGTGAATTCTGTTGAAGAAATTAGTACTTTGAGTGATAAAGTTGATGCGCTTATGAAATTGGTTGCTAGCAAAAATACTACTATTGATCCTAATGATGTGCCTTTATCCACTTTGATTGAGCAAAATAATGATCCCGTATATGTGAATTTTGTCTCGCGAAACAATTTTAATAGTAATGCTTATAGAGGTAATTTTAATCCTAGGCCGTTTCCTGGAAATTCCTCTAATAATTATGGCAATTCCTATGGTAATTCTTATAATAATAATAATAGGATGCCCTCTGATCTTGAAAGTAATATTAAATAATTTATTAATGCTCAAAAAGTTTTCAACACTACGATAGAAGAAAAATTGAGTAAACATGATGATATGTCTAGGAGCATTGATAGAATCATTCATGATGTGGAAAATATCAAGACAAAAATTTTGCCACCCAAAATTGATATTAATGAATCAATTAAAGCTTTATATGTCTCCATGGATGAGAGTAAGAAAAGAACCGCCCTGGTAAAAGCTATACGAGAATTTCTAACAAAGCGATTCCTCCCGGTTTCTATTGTAGTAATGATGAGGATATTAAAATGATTGGTGTTTCATCTATTGATTCCTTGTTTAGCAATATAAAACTTGATGAAAAAGGGACTGAATAAGATTCAACTTTAGCTAGGAGGCGTGCCCATAATTCGGAGGGTGAAAATTTTGATGAAAAATTTGATAAAAGTGGGTCTGGAGAGGTAAAAACTTTAACTAGCGATGTGCCCACTCTCTTGGATTACAAAGACTTTAATCATGATAGTTGTTCTTTGATTGAGTGTATTTCTTTGTTACAATCCATGCTAAATTCACCCAACACTTATGAACAAAATAAGGCTTTAACTAAACACATTGTAGAAGCAATGATGAAAGCGTTAGAAGAAAAGCTAGAACTAGAAATTTCAATTCCTAGAAAATTATATAATGAGTGGGAACCCACCATTAAAGTTAAAATTAAAAATTATGAGTGCAATGCTTTATGTGATTTGGGTGCTAGCGTTTCCACAATTCCAAAATCTCTATGTGATGTGCTAGGTTTTACCAATATAGATGAATGTTCTCTTAATTTGCATCTTGCGGATTCTACTATTAAAAAACCATTGGGTAGAATTAATGATGTTCTTATTCTTGCAAATAGAAATTATGTGCCAGTGTATTTTATTGTACTTGACATTGAATGCAATCCTTCTTGCCCCATAATACTTGGTAGGCCTTTTCTTCGAACTATTGGTGCTATTATTGATATGAAAGAAGGTAATATAAGATTTCAATTTCTATTAAAGAAAGGGATGGAACACTTCCCTAGGAAAAGAATTAAAGCACCCTATGAAACCATTATGAGGGCCACTTATGGAATCAACTTGAAGGATGACAATACTTGAAACCATGCATTATGCCTAGCTAGGGGCATAAAACAATAGCGCTTGTTGGGAGGCAACCCAATGGATAAAATAAATTTTTACTTTTTGTTTCTGTTCTTGTGTGTTTTCACAATTATGCTACTGTTATGATTGTGTTTTTTTGTTTTAATTAGTGTTTGTGACAAGTAATGCCTTTGGGATGACTTGGAAGATAGTATAATTGATGTTGTTTGGAAAATAGAAAGTTTTGCATCCAGTGCTGGAATTTTAATTCTGTACTGGAGCCTCAGAAAAATCTGAAATTTGTACACAGTATTGGTATATGAATTTCCCACGTTGTCCTAATTTTTCACAATTTTTGGAGTTACATACATATAGCTTTTAAATCGATCATTACAGACTGTTCTGTTTTAGACAGATTCTGTTTTTGTTGCATAGTTTGCTTATTTTGATGAATCTATGGATTGTATCGGGGGGTATGAGTCATGGAGAAGTTGGAGTACAGTAGCATTATGCCAATATTAAATATGAATCAATTTACCACAGTACTTAAAGTTAAGGATTTATTTGTTATACTAACGGATCTCACGAAGGTTTTGTTGAGTTTTGTGTGATTGAAGTTTTCAAGTTTTGGGTGAGATCATGATAGATGAAGGAATAAGGAGTGGCAAGAGCCTAAGCTTGGGGATGCCCAAGGCACCCCAAGGTAATATTCAAGGAAGACTCAAGCGTCTAAGCTTGGGGGTGCCCCGGAAGGCATCCCCTCTTTCTTCTACCAACTATCGGTAATTTTACTTGGAGCTATATTTTTATTCATCACATGATATGTGTTTTACTTGGAGCGTCATGTATTATATGAGTCTTTGCTTTGTTTGCTTTTTAGTTTGTCACAATCATCTTTGCTGGACACACCTATTTGAGAGAGCCACACGTTAATCATGATTTGTTAGAATACTCTATGTGCTTCACTTAAACCTTTTGAGCTAGGCAGTTGCTCTAGTGCTTCACTTAAATCTTTTTGAGCACGGCGGTGGCTATATTTTGAAGAAATATTTGAACTCTCATGCTTAACTTATATTATTTTGAGAGTTGATAATATTAAATTTTGAAGAAATATTTGAACTCTCATGCTTCACTTATATTATTTTGAGAGTTGATAAGATTAAATTTTGAAGAAATACTTGCACTCTCATGTTTCACTTATATCTTTTTGAGAGTTGATAATAGTAATGGTAATTTACACAAGATATGAATTTGGTCCCAAAGTGATGAATATTCAAGAGGGATATAATAAAAACTTTCATGAAAGATCATTGGATATGATAAGTTTGATTCCTTGCAATAGTTTTGCGATATGGAGATGATAATATGTGAGTCATGTTAGTGAGTAATTATGATTTAGTAAGAATACTGGTGTTAAGGTTTGTGATTCCCTATGCATGCACATTAAGTCAATAGTTATGCAACGAAATTATATCCTACTTATGGTGCATTATTCGGTGTTAGTTATCTTCAATGCATGTTTATGACCGTTTTTGCTTTTTGGTTGGTTGCTTCTCAATCTATTTGCTAGCCTTCATTTGTACGAAGTGGGAATGCTGCTTGTGCATCCAAACTCCTTAAATCCAAGTTGTGCCAAATGAGTCCACCATACCTACCTATATGCGGTATTTCCATGCCGTTCCAAGTAAATTTGCATGTGCCAACTCTAATTTTTCAAAATAATTTTCCGTTTTGTGTGCCCGTACCGCTCATGAAGCGGCAAGGGGTGGCCAATATTTTCCATGCTAGGTGTGTTATTCTCACGATGAGTGTTTATTCACTTGTCATTGCATGAGAGAGTGGCAGGTAATAGGGATGCCCAGTCCCGAAATGATTTTTTTTTAATATGATGATAATAATAAATTCCTTGGAAATTGTTGGTATGGAGGGCACCCGTGGATACGGCTAGCCATGGATTGTGAAAGAATGGTGGAAAGGAAATAAACTTTATTTTCTGTTTGGGAACCGCCTATAATGTGTCTAGCATGGAAAATATTGGGAATTCTCGGTCGTTTTTGTTGACAGGAAAAGCATGCCTCTCAAAATAATTTTATCTCTCTAATTTAAGCTTTGAGCTCTGGCACATCTACAAATCTCTGCTTCCCTCTACGAAGGGCCTATCTATTTACTTTTATGCAATTTTTATTTTTATTTTGAGTCTCCATCTCCTCTTACAAAGCACCAACTAGAGAGCACTATTGTCTTACTTGTGCATTGTGTGTAGCTAATATTGAGTGTGTTTCATGAATGGATCAATGATTGATCATAATGGGCTTGGTATAACTTTCTTTAGCGTTGATATTTTGAAAGACATGGTTGCTTGTTAGTATGCTTGAGTATTTATGTCTTCATGTCAAACTATAGACTATTGCTTTGAATCATTCGAGTCCAAATGTCCATGCTACAAAGAAAATAATATATGATGAATATGATAGGTAGCATTCCACATCAAAAATTCTATTTTTATCATTTACCTACTCGAGGCCGAGCAGGAATTAAGCTTGGGGATGCTTCATACGTCTCCGACGTATCTATAATTTTTTATTGTTCCATGCTATTATAGTATCAATCTTGGATGTTTTTATACACATTTATAGCAATTATATATCATTTTTTGGGACTAACCTATTAACTTAGTGCCCAGTGCCAGTTGCTGTTTTTTGCCTGTTTTTGGTTTTCCAGGATATCAGTACCAAACGAAGTCCAAATGCCACGAAACTTTTTGGAGATTTCTTTCTGGACATAAGAGACACTAGAAGCTTCGGGAGAGGGCAGAAGACAGAGGAGGTGGCCACGAGCCACCAGGGCGCGCCCTGGTGCCTCGTGGGCCCACCTGTGCTCCGTTTGACCTAATTCGACCTCTATAAATTCTCTAAAATCGGGAAACCAATAGAGGAGTCCACGAAATACTTTTTCCGCCGCTGCAAGTTCCTGTTCTCGAGAGATCCCATCTGGAGGCCTTTTCCGGCACTCCGCCGGAGGGGGAATCGGTCACGGAGGGGCTCTACATCATCCTTGCTTCCCTTCCGATGATGCGTGAGTAGTTTACCACAGACCTTCGGGTCCATATTTAGTAGCTAGATGGCTTCTTCTCTCTTTTTGATCTTCAATACAATGTTCTCCTGGATGTTCTTGGAGTTCTATCCGATGTAATCACTTTTTGCGGTGTGTTTGTTGGGATCCGATGAATTGTGAGTTTATGATCAGATTATCCATGAATATTATTTGAGTTTTCTGTAAACTCTTTTATGCTTGATTATTATAGCTTCGTATTTTTCTCCGATCTATTGATTTGGTTTGGCCAACTAGATTGATTTATCTTGCAATGGGAGAGGTGCTTTGTAATGGGTTCGATCTTGCGGTGCTCAATCCCAGTGACAGAAAGAGACATGACACTTATGTATCGTTGCTATTAAGGGTAAAAAATGGGGGTTATTCATGCGTGAGTTTACTTTGTCTACATCATGTCATCTTGCTTAAGGCGTTACTCCGTTCTTTATGAACTTAATACTCTAGATGCATGCTGGATAGCGGTCGATGTGTGGAGTAATAGTAGTAGATGCAGGCAGGAATCGGTCTACTTGTCTCGGACATGATGCCTATATACATGATCATTGCCTTGGATATCGTCATGATTATTTGCTTTTCTATCAATTGCCCAACAGTAATTTGTTCACCCATCGTATGCTATTTTCAAGAGAGAAGCCTCTAGTAAAAACTATGCCCCCCGGGTCTATCTTAATCATATATTGAAAATCCTAAAAATACCTTGCTGTACTTTTACTTTATTTATTTTATTTTGTATTTTTGTTTGATCTATCTATCTATCACCATACAATTTAATCTTGCAATTAACCGCCAAGGGATTGACAACCCCTTGTTCGCGTTGGGTGCGAGGATTTGTTTTGTGTGTGCATGTACTGCTAATGAGTTGTTGCGTGATTCTCCTACTGGATTGATAACCTTGGTTTCATAACTGAGGGAAACACTTATCTCTACTATACTGCATCATCCCGTCCTCTTCGGGGAAATCCCAACGCAGCTCACAAGTAGCAACGGGGCTCGGCCGGGCACAGCCAAGGCGCGGCAGCGCGAGGCAGGGAGCTGCCAGCGCGCGCGGGAGCGGAGCTCCGGGTACGGCCTTGGAATGATGCTGGTGGCGGCTACGGCGACGAAAACAAGGAGGGAAAGGGGGGAATCGGCAAAGGAGCTCACCGCGGTGCGGATGATGAGCTCGGGGAGGCCGGGAACGGGCCGGAGCTGCGGATCGACGGCGAGGTGGTGGTGGCCGAGCGCGGAGAAAAGCTCGATGGCGAGCCCTCGGGCCGTCCCAGCTCGATTCGACGGTCGGAGAAGACGAAGTCGCCCGCGAGGGTCCTCCTGGACATCTTGGCGCGACGAGGGGAGGCCGGTGGCCGCGGGATCGACGTGGCGACGGCGACCATGAGCTTCGGGCGACGAACAAATGAACGAGAGAGTGAGCGAGGGGATAAGTGAGGGTTTGGGTTTGTCTACAAGGTTGGGGAGGTCTTTAAGCACCTAGGGGGCTCGCCGGATGCTCGACACGGCGGCATCGGTGGCCATGGAGGCCCGGATGGCCGACACACACAGGTCTCTGCCTCCTCTCTGTACAGTTGTAGGAGAAGGCTTGTGGTGGGCTGGGCCTTGCACTGTAGCAGTGGGCTACAAGTGCACAGTAGCTAGGTTTTTCCATTTTATTTTTTATTTTTCTGCTTTGTATTTTCTCCACTATTTTGCATTTTAATTTAATACCAAATGAATTTTGTTCAACATGAAACTGGTCACATAAATCAAGCACAATATTTTGGAGAGGCCCACAAAGTTTCAAGTCAATTCGAAATACATAAACATTTGTTTATTTTGAAATGGTTATTTTTGTTGCTGTTAGACCACTTTATATTTTACTAGGGATTAATTGGTGAGTCAAATGATGTTGGTTTCAACATGACAAATGATCAGGGGAATTTATATAATAAAGCGAACAATTTAGTTTTACAGTTTGAAGAAATAATAATTTGACTTGCAATTTAAATTTGAATTTGACTTAGGTTTTTATCAAGGAGCAATTAAGCTTAGTAAAATAGGATGACATGGCATCATTAGGTTGAGATTACTGTAGCATGATTATCGGGGTGTTACAAATCTCCTCCACTACAAGAAATCTCGTCCTGAGATTCAAGAGGTAGACTAAGGGGGAAAGCTTTGGTTACGAAATTCTCACAAGTCTTCTTGGTCTTGGTTTCTCTTCCCGAAGAGGTCGGTCCACTGCGTTGACGTTTCATTTTCTCATGCAGTCTTGCGTCATGTCGAACTTGGCACCTTTTCCTTGGAACTTCATTGTACTTATGAATAGGGTAAGAGGGGAAACTATAAGGACGGATGTCTGCAAGGACTGATATTCGGTAATTATCTCGGGGGATGAAGGTATAAAGTATCTCTCAAATTGGAACGCGGGATTTACATCGGAGCAATATAATAAGGTGAAAGAAGTTTCAAACGGATAGGCAATAATTTAATGCCCAACCCAGGGTGTGAATGGGGTTCTGGGCAACGAGAATAAGTATTGCGTCTGATACCAGAATAGATCATCTCTGGGAAGGTGGCTCGTGAATTACATACGAAGCCAAGCGCAAGGAATAACTTTGGAAACAGGGATGTACAGGAGAGTCAGGTTTCGATCCCGTGGAACTGTGGTTAGTGTGGGTTAAAAGTAGGAAGGGTGGTGACATCTTGCATGGTCGTGTTAGCAAGGCATGTCAGAGGATAGCTTGTCAGCTATGTCAGCAACAACGTCGGTACCAAGGGCGGGGGACGAAGAGAACCGTTTTCCTGCTCGTTAAAACAAGGCGGACCAATAGGCAAAGTTCTCGTCCATCGGTGGTTTCCGGAATGTCATCAACAATAGTAACAGGGTCTTACTTGACAGGGTTGTACTTGGGGGTGTTGACATAAGCAGGGAATTATCACTGCTCAGATAAGTTTGATTACAAGAAAGGTTAAACAGACCAATGGAAAGGAAAATGTGATTATCAGAGTAAACAGACCAATGAAAAGGAAAATGTGATTATACACAATTATTAGGTGTATATACTTCCCAAGGAAAAGCAGAGCATGATATACATGACAGGACAGCAAGTACAAAATCATTTAGATAAAGGGGCGAGGAAATTCATGATGTTATCCATACAATGGTGTTTGGATAATTGAACAAGAAACATTTAGCATTGCGCTTCCGATGTTCTTGTTGATATTCAGAGTACCACAGTCATGCTTCGGGGTAGCAATAATATGGTGTTTCAAGTAAGGATTGGGTCTGAAGATCACAAGAATACACAAGGAGCAATTTCATGAATAGCAAGGAACGTAAGGTATAACCAAAACATGACCAAGTTTGTGTTGGCAGGAAGTCAAGGATGTTGTCGATGATAACACAAATCATCGAGGGGCAAGGATGGTATTTCTCACCATGAATTCAATTGACACCTCAGAAGAAGTCAAAATGTTGACGATGATCACGACACATTTTGTCAAGAGGTTTCATGAAGATGCAATTGATCAACGACGACATCAAGCAAAAGGAGTGGTGAAGCTAAAGGTTATTGGAACCATAGATAATATGCAAGCTCGGAATCGGAGTTGCTTTTCAAGACAACAAAATGATGTTGAAAACTCAATGTAAGCTTTGCTCACGGTCTGAAGAATTCGTGCAACAAAGAAGGACGAGGTAGCACGGTCAAAGGTAGCATGATAAGGATGTAGCCGGTAGTCTAGGAATGACAAGATTGAGTTTAAATTTCCCAGCAACAAATTACTAGGGGTATTGAATTGCAGTGCGGATTCGATTCACGAATCGGTGTTCTCGGTTGACAACAACCCAGAACCCGTGGAATGACTAAGGCAGGGAAAGGTATTACTTCATAAAAAATTCATAAGATGTAGTGCAATGGCATGATATCCTCGAGATACCAGGGGGTAATACCCGAAGGTAGAACATAATAGAAGCTGAACTAGATCGTTGATCTGCGGATGGCAGGTGCTTCAACCATGTCGAAAAATAGATGAGGCACGGGAATGGATTCCTTTCAGATATATTGAATAAGGACAGCATGGTCGGAACCATAACTGCAAGGGATCAAATTTAATGATACCGGAAGAATTATTCAAATGATTAAATATTTTACAAGAAGCTTCTGTGACGGTCTTCATCATTTCCATGGGCATGAACACAAAGTTCAAGGTCGACTCCCACTTCTTCAATGCACAACCTTTCATTCACTTCTTGTTTTCAAAGAAGATGTAGTGTTGAAATTTTATCTGACAGAACGCCAGTAGAGTATAACCCGCATACTTCCGGGTGTACACAGATTAGGGAAGGCATAGGTTCAACCCGTCGGGGGATCTTAGGAACGTATGCCACAAACTTCAAGAGTAAATAACACAAGCTCGATAGCAGAGCATGGTTGACAATAGCAGAGGATACAATTTACCAAAAGCATTATGTATCAGGGAAAGAACTCACAAGGTTATTCAATATGAAGGACACTGTTGGATAATAATCCAACAAAGGATCTAGCGGTCCACAAAGGATCTGATGTGAGTATCGGTACCCAACCAGAAGAAGAACGAATGCAAAGGCATCGGATTATAGAAACATCTGAATAATTTGATGCTTAAATACAAGGAAATTATGATTTCCAGATCGGTGTATCAGAATCAGATGCTCTAATCAAATATGAGTAAGTTGAAAAGACTTGGAGGCACAATCGGTCAAGGTTTGATTGGCTGATAACCAGCTCATGCCCGAATGACGACTGAGCCGAAAGGATAATTGCTAAGGATCATTTGATGATTGCGAGTATTCGTAGACACATTGAATCATTAGGCTCAAAATGGCAATGACAAGGGATGTCAACGAAGATTACTAGACATATGGGATTTACCATAATGCAAGCAAGCAAGAATTTCAAGAGCAATAGGCAGCAAAGGATTTTCGAAAGATCAGATAGCATTATGAAGTATCTTGCAAAACACATGAACAACTGGGGATGAACGAATCCCCGGTAAGTGTGAGGAATTATTTGTAGGTGTATGCATGCGGAAAAGGAGCTGCAAGGTAGTAGGCACAAAGGAATCTCTGAATATAAGAAAATGTTTCGGGGTATCTTGTAATAACGAGAGCAACGGGGAATGATTGTATGAATGGCAAGTGTATGTAGTTATCCATAGGGATTTATCGGTGGTAGGGAACTGCAAAAGCAGTGGGCACAAGGGTCTCGGGAAAGCATCGAAGAGTGCTTCCGGATATCTTGAAATATCCAGGGATGATCGGGAATGAGTGGCTCTCCGGAATGAAGTTGTTACAAGAACCTAGAGTTAGAGTTAGCAAAATCTTTAACCCGAAAAGAAGAGAGATCAGAATCCCAGAGTAAAGGAGAGGAATAAAAGATAATCTCATCCATTTGCGATGTGAACCCGTAAGCCACACAACAATGTTAGTAAAATAGTTTTTCAAAGACTAGACTCAACTTCGGCCAAGGAGTTGGAAAGGGGCTTCCTACAGGCAGTCGGCTTTGATACCAACTTGTGACGCCCCCGACTCGACCGAGCACTAATCATACACGCAAATGCGCACGATCAAGATCATAGACTCACGGGAAGATATCACAACACAACTCTAGACACAAATTAAAACATAAAGCTATATATTACAAGCCAGGGCCACGAAGGCTCGAATACATAAGTCAGCGGAAGCAACAATATCTGAGTACAGACATAACTAAATAAGTTTGCCTTAAGAAGGCTGAACAAAACAATGACAACTAGATCGAAAAGGCGCAGGCCTCCTACCTGGGAGCCTCCTATCTACTCCTGGTCGTCGGTCTCCACATAGTAGTAGGCTCCGTCGGGGTAGTAGTAGTCATCGGCGGGATCAGCTGTCTCCTAGGCTCCGTCGTCTGATCGCAGCAATCGGCTAGAGGGGAAAAAGGTAGCAAAGCAACCATGAGTACTCATCCAAAGTACTCCCAAGACTTACATCAGAACTATGCTAAGTATGCATCGGTATCAAAGGGAAGGGGCTGTATCTGTGGACTATACTGCAGAAATGCCTGAATAGAGGGAAGGCCTAGCCTATCGAAGACTAGCATCTTGCAGCGTCTTGCAGCAACAGAAGAGAGTAGAATAACATAACATGTAGTAACAAACATATATTAGTAACGCCCAGAGATCCTTCCTCGTCTACCCCGCGAGGAAGCGATCCCGGAGCGATCATATCAGTTTAGTGTCACATGTATCCAGTTCTAGTTGTAGTAGATTGGGATACAACTCCGAGCGTCCTGTTACCGTGGACACGGCTATTCGAATAGATAACTTCCCTGCAGGGGTGCACCAACTTACCCAACATGCTCGATTAACTCTGGCCGGACACACTTTTCCGGGTCATGCCCGGCCTCGGCTGATCGACACACCGTAGTCCTACCTAGGCTCAACAGAGAGGCCAGCACGCCGGTCTACATCCTAAGTGCGAAGGGGTCATGGGCCAATCGTCCTAAGCACCCCTGCGCTTGCGTACGCTGCCGGGAGCAGACCCACCCCCTTAATACAAGCGCAGGCGGTTACCGTCCAACCCGGCGTGCGCCGCTCAACTGCTGACGTCT
Source organism: Elymus sibiricus (assembly GCA_039707655.1). Taxonomy (NCBI): domain Eukaryota; kingdom Viridiplantae; phylum Streptophyta; class Magnoliopsida; order Poales; family Poaceae; genus Elymus; species Elymus sibiricus. The sequence continues at coordinate 189,085,826 of CM077676.1, read as the reverse complement.
GAAGAGCTTTTGAAAGAATCGTACGACGCCGAGTGCCCACTTTTATTCCCGCGTGGTGGTCAGTGTGAAAAGGCCAGAGGCCTATTCAGATCACATATCCAAACCCATTAGTGTGTTGGGAGCTCGCGGAGATGATCAGTGATCCTGTCGCCCCGTCTCGCGGACTTACGACAAGGGCCAGGCCCATCCCTCTCCTGGGGCGGTCTGCCTGCCCGGCCGTGCCGCGTAATTATCTCGCGGGTACCCTCACGGTCAACCCGACTTCACATCTCTCGCGGGTACCCCTCGGGGTCGACCCGACTTCAACAAGGGACTGAGGTAAATACAGGGTATTCGTGTGTCCCTAACATCAAGGGTGAAATCCGAGGAATCACCCTCAATGGATTCCTACTCGATGTAACCGTCAGGGTGAACTTGGAGGAATCACCCTCGATGGGTTCACACTTGAGGGGCTGCACGACAGAGGCATCATCGGAGGTGGTGAAAGAGGAATCACCCTCGGTAACCCACAACTAAATAGCTATGCTACAGAGATATCATCCGGAGTGAGGTAGGAGGTATCACCCTCGGCACTCGATAGTAGCTCTGCAGAGTCGTACAACTAAGGGGGTGTGCGATGATGTGTCGGTCTCTGCACGTCGATCACAATGATCGAGTCATCGGTAGCAAAGCATGGCAACAAGGACAAGGATGTGGGGCCTCTGATGGATCACTAACTAGCCTATACTAAGCATATAGGTCAACAGATAAGGTATCAACTACAGGTTACAAAATCAGGCTATGCATCAGAATAGGAGCTATCGAACAACAGTAGCAAAATCTAATGCAAGCATGGGAGAGAAAGAATGGGCGTTATAGGAATGATCAAGGGGGTTTTGCTTGCCTGGAAGCTCTGCTGAAAGAGGCTAGACGTCAGTGGTGCAGTCGTACGCAGTAGCGTCAGCGTCGGTCTCGGGGTCTACCGGAGAGAAGAGGGGGAAGAAACAGTAAATATAAAGCAAACAAAAGCAGCACAAGGCATGACATGCCAATATGCTATGCTGGGGGGTGACCTAATGCGGTGCTACACATTACAGACGGTGCGGGAAGATATCTGGGAATATTTTCCCGGCTTTAGGCAATTGTAATACAGACGATCCAGAGGGGAAGGTTCCATGTTTGCTGTGTTGGGGGCATGTGGTAGGTATGTGGATGGCGTATTCGGATTCGTTATATTTTTCTGATCATTTTTCATATATAAATTATTTTCATCCGAGTTACGGTTAATTTTATATGATTTTCCAAAGTTTAAATGAGTTTATGGAATTACTGGATTTAATTTAATTCAAAAATTATTAAATATTAAATGCTACGGGTACACGGAAGTGTACCCAGCATAGTGCTCTGTGAGGCTGACAGTGGGCCCAGTTGACTTGGTCAACAGCCCAGACAGTGTTGACTGGTCAAAGGTGAATAGTGCAAGTGGGTCCCGCATGTCATGGACTTATACATTTCTAATTTAATTTAGCACTTTAATTTAACAGCGGGTCCCACATGTCATTTGCACAATTTATTTAGAGGAGGTATTTAGACCGGGGGTTTAACAATAAACCGGATTAGGACTAAATAAACCGGGCGGGGCCCGCTGGCAGTGGCACAATCCAGCCAGCAGGGGCGGCGTGCACGCGTGCGCGCAGGCAGGGGCCGTCCACAGCGCGGCCGGCAGCGACAGCTAGTAGCGGTAGCAGCAGCAGAGTAGCAGCGGCGGTCAAAGCAGCAGCAGCAAGCATGTAGCGGCAACAAGCAGCAGTAGCAGTAGCCAGCAGCAGAAGCGGCAGGAGAAGCAGCAGCAGCACGCGGGGGTGGCGGGCGCGGCGTGGGCGCGACGGCCGCGGCTGCAGCGGGGCATCAGGGACGGGCGCGGGCGCGCACGGGGCTCGGCCGGGCGCAGCCAAGGCGCAGCAGCGCGAGGCAGGGAGCGGCCAGCGCGCGCAGGAGCGGAGCTCTGTGCACGGCCTTGGAATGATGCGGGCGGCGGCTACAGCAACGAAAACAAGGGGGAAAGGGGGGAATCGGCAGAGGAGCTCACCGCGGTGCGGATGATGAGCTCGGGGAGGCTGGGGACGGGCCAGAGCTGCGGATCGACGGTGAGGTGGTGGCGGTAGAGCGCGGAGAAAAGCTCGATGGCGAGCCCACGGGCCGTCCCAGCTCGATTCGACGGTCGGAGAAGACGAAGTCGCCCGTGAGGGTCCTCCTGGACATCTTGGCGCGTGATACGTCTCCAACGTATCTATAATTTTTGATTGTTCCATGCTGTTATAGTATCAATCTTGGATGTTTTATATACATTTACAAGCAATTATATATCATTTTTTGGGACTAACCTATTAACTCAGTGCCTAGTGCCAGTTGCTGTTTTCCGCTTGTTTTTTGCTTTTCAGATAAACAGTACCAAATGAAGTCCAAATGCCACGAAACTTTTTGGAGATTTTTTTTCTGGACAAAAGAAACCTGGGAAGCTTCGGGAGGAGGCAAAAAGCCCTACAGGGGCTTCACAAGGCACTAGGGCGCGCCCTAGGGGGTGGGCACGCCGTACTGCCTTGTGGGGCCCACGTGACTCCTTTTGACCTAATTCCACTTCTATAAATTCACAAATATTCGGAAACCACCAGAGAGCCAGAATATAAAACCTTTCCGCCGCTGCAAGCCTCTGTTCTTCCACGATCCCTTCTGGAGGCTTTTTCCGGTACTCTGCCGGAGGGGGAATCGATCATGGAGGGCTTCTACATCAACCTTGTTGCCCTTCCGATGATGTGTGAGTAGTTTACCACAGACCTACGGGTCCATAGCTAGTAGCTACATGGCTTCTTCTCTCTCTTTGATCTTCAATACAATGTTCTCCTCGATGTTCTTGGAGTTCTATCCGATGTAATCTTCTGTTGCGGTGTGTTTGTTGGGATCCGATGAATTGTGAGTTTATGATCAGATTATTCATGAGAAATATTTGAGTCTTCTCTGAACTCTTTTATGCATGATTGTTATAGCTTTGTATTTCTCTCCGATCTATCGGTTTAGTTTGGCCCACTAGATTGATTTATCTTGCAATGGGAGAGGTGCTTTGTGATGGGTTCAATCTTGCGGTGTTCAATCCCAGTGACAGAAAGGGGCATGACACGTATTTGTATTGTTTCCATTAAGGATAAAAAGATGGGGTTTATTCATATTTCTTGAATTTTCTTCTCTACATCATGTCATCTTGCTTAAGGCGTTACTCTGCTTCATACTTAATACCCTAGATGCATGCTGGACAGCGGTCGATGGGTGGAGTAATAGTAGTAGATGCAGGCAGGAGTTGGTCTACTTGTCTTGGCTGTGATGCCTATATACATGATCATTGCCATGAATCCGTCATAATTATTTGCTTTTCTATCAATTGCCCAACAGTAATTTGTTTACCCACCGTATGCTTATGTGCTCAAGAGAGAAGCCTCTAGTGAAAACTATGGTCCCCGGGTCTATCTTTATCATATAAAAAACCTAAAAATACCTTGTTACAATTTATTTATTTTTATTTTAATTAGTAGTTTAGTTTATCTATTTACCTTGATAAGATTTAATCCTTGCAAATAACCGCTAAGAGGATTGACAACCCTCTTATTCGCGTTGGGTGCAAGTGTTTGCTCTTGTGTGTGCAGGTGCGCTTTAACGGAATTTTGCTTGGTTCTCCTACTGGATTGATAACCTTGGTTCTTAACTGAGGGAAATACTAATCTCTACTGTACTGCATCTCCCTTCCTCTTCAGGGAATTACCAACGCAGCTCACAAGTAGCAGCGCAACGAGGGGAGGCCGGTGGCCGCGGGATCGACGCGGCGACGGCGACCATGAGCTTAGGGCGACGAACAAACGAACGAGAGAGCGAGCGAGGGGATAAGTGAGGGTTAGGGTTTGTCTACAAGGTCGGGGAGGTCTTTAAATACCTAAGGGGCTCGCCAGATGCTCGACACGGCGGCATCGGTGGCCATGGAGGCGCGGATGGCCGACACAAACAGGTCTCTGCCTCCTCTCTGTACAGTTGTAGGAGAAGGCTTGTGGTGGGCTGGGCCTTGCACTGTAGCAGTGGGCTACAAGTGCACAGTGGCTAGGTTTTTCCATTTTCTTTTTATTTTTATGCTTTGTATTTTCTCCACTATTTTGCATTTTAATTTAATACCAAATGAATTTTGTTCAACATGAAACTGGTCACATAAATCAAGCACAATATTTTGTATAGGCCCACAAAGTTTCAAGTCAATTCGTAATGCATAAACATTTGTTTATTTTGAAATGGTCATTTTTGTTGCTGTCAGACCACTTTATATTTTACTAGGGATTAATTGGTGAGTCAAATGATGTTGGTTTCAACATGACAAATGATCAGGGGAATTTATATAATAAAGCGAACAATTTAGTTTTACAGTTTTAAGAAATAATAATTTGACTTGTAATTTAAATTTGAATTTCACTTAGGTTTTTATCAAGGAGCAATTAAGCTTAGTAAAATAGGATGACATGGCATCATTAGGTCGAGATTACTGTAGCATGATTATCGGGGTGTTACAAATCCCTATGTAATGAGCTACAGTAATCCCTAATGATTATGCTAAGTCACCTTGTTTTGCAATGTTTTGCAATGCTACAGTGAAATTTGAAGTTGCACAAAAATGATTGCAAAATAGTCCATCATTTAGCAAATATTCCATAACAAATAATTGTTAAGGAAAACAACATCACCTCTAAGCAAAGATGGGCTATAGCAATTAAATCAGTGCTATTTCAGCATTCTAAAATGCCATTTCATTTGTGAAAAATTCAAATGGGTTCAGTTGTTTCCCAAACTTTTTGTGGCAATGTCAAATAATGAAAGGAATTTATGTGGCCTAGTCCCACATTTTTTCTAAAGTCATTTGGTAGCCCAAATATTTTCCTAACTGTCTCTGTTTAAAATAAAGGACAAAACAGAAACAGAATAAAGGGAAAAGGCTTACCTGTGCACTGAGGCCCGTAGCTACAGTCGCCGGCCCAGCCCACCTCATTCATCGTCATCCTCTCACCTGCTCCCCCTCGCGTGTCACTGTGCGCGCGCCCGTGTGGCCGACGGCCGCCACGGCGATGGAGTAGGCAGGAGGAGGGGATAAGGTCGCCCGAACGCCCCTCGTTTCCCCCTCTGGTCCCCCGACTCCACATCGTCCTCTCCCTCGCGCTCCCTCCCTCATTTTTTCTCTCACCGAGCGCTGCCGCCTCACCATAGCCGTGGCCAGCGGCCTCCCCGAGCCGCGTCGAGCTGTCCGTCAGCTTCCCCAACGTCGTCTTCGTCCTCTACGCTCCCGAGGCCGACCGGTGAGGCTGCCCAGCGACGCCAACACCTTCGTCTTCTACCTCGGTTGGCCGAGATCACCGTGATCGCCTCGTCGTCTCCGGTGCTTCCCCGAGCCCACTAGCCTGCCCTGCTGCTTCGCCGTGAGCTCCGCACCTCTCCCCTTCTTTTAGCCTGCTCGTTTTGTGCCGTAGCTAGCCGTCCACGTTGCGCGCCGTTGCCCGCTCCGGTCGGCACTGATGCATGTGTGCGGTCGCGTTCGTCCACCGCTAGCTGAATCGCCGCCCCCATCGTGTCTCTGGAGGTCCCAGGACGCGCTCGCGCTATTTAGTTCGTCGGGGACGAGGCTATAGCCTTGAACCCGAGCACGCTCGAGCTCCGCCGTCGCCCGGCGCCATCGACCTACTCGATTTCGGCCACCCCAGGGCTCGCCGCCGCCATCGTTGGATGCGGATGGGCCAGGGCTACCTTCCGGTGGCCTCAGCTCGCCGGGGCGCGGCCCGTGGGCAAATCCCGCGCGGCTCCGCCGCGTCGGACCATCACAGTCATTTAATCGCCGGCTAGACCGGCTAATTAACCCGCTAACAGTGCCCCTGAGACGCTGACGTGTGGGCCCGTACCCTGTAGAGAATTATGTTTTAAGTTACTGTTTACCCGAGTCACTGACAGAGCGGGCCCACCGCCTGATTAGATTAATTAGAATAAGTTAAGCGCTGTTAAATTGACCCAAGGCTGACAGCTGGGCCCCCCGAGCCTAGTTGACCCAGTTGACTTGGTCAACCTGCTGACTGGGCCAGTCCAGTCACTGGCAGGTGGGTCCAGTGGGCCCCCTTGACCAGTCAGCGTGGTCAAAGTTGACTGCTGAGTCAGCTTTGACCCGGTCCCACCTGTCATCCACTGTGGCTAGCCCACAGTGGGTGTAAATGGTCCCAACACTGTTCATTTTCGAATTAAATAATTCCAGGATTTTCATAAAATGTTTAAAACTTTGGAAATTCGTAGAAATTTAACCGTAGCTCAAATGAAAATGTTTTCTATATGAAAAATGATCAGAAAAATCTAACGAATCCATTTATGTCATCTGCATGCATGTTAGAATCCTCTAAGTAGGAGAACCTGTAACTTTAGGCATGTTTCTGGCAGAAGAATAGTGTCTGACTACCGGTTAATAATTCCAACTTAATTCCTAAATTGTTTAAAATGGTTTAGAGATGCATTAGGTCACCCATGCATTGCATTTTGCCATGTCATGCTCTGTGATTGCATTTGTATGCTTTGTATTTATTTGTTTCCTCCCCCTCTTCTCTCCGGTAGACCCTGAGATCAACGTGGCCCCTGAGTACGACTACGTCGCAGACGCCCAGCCTCTTTCAGCAGAGCTTCCAGGCAAGCAAAACCCCCTTGATCATTTCAATATCGCCCATTTCTTTCTCTCCCGTGCTTGCATTAGAATTTGCTACTGTTGTCCGGAAGCTCCTATTTTGATGCATAGCCTATTTTTGTAACTGCTGTTGATAGCTTACCTGCTACCCTAAATGCTTAGTATAGGTTGGTTAGTGATCCATCAGTGACCCCGCACCCTTGTCCGTGTTGCCATGCTTTGCTTCCGGATGCTCGATCAGTGTGGTCGACGTGCAGAGACCGACACATCACCGCACACCCCCTTAGTTGTACGACTCTGCAGAGCTACTATCGAGTGCCGAGGGAGATACCTCCTACCTCACTCCTGATGATATCTCTATGGCGTAGCTAGTCGGTTGTGGGTTACCGAGGGTGATTCCTCTTTCACTACCTCCGATGATGCCTCTGTCATGTGCTACTTGTAGTCTGCGTTGGAATTTCCCTGAAGAGGAGAGGATGATGCAGTACAGTAGAGATAAGTATTTTCCTTAGTTAAGAGCCAAGGTTATCAATCCAGTAGGAGAACCAAGCAAAATTCCATTAAGCGCACTGATAACCCACAAGTATAGGACATCAATTGTAGCTTTTTCGATAAATAAGAGTGTTGAACCCAACGAGGAGCTAAAGGTAGAATTAATATTCCCTTCAAGTTCTATCGACCACCGATACAACTCTACGCACAGTTAACGTTCGCTTTACCTAGAACGAGAATAAAACTAGAAGTACTTTGTAGGTGTAATGCTAGAACTACTTTGCAAGAATTAAACTACTTAGTGATAAAGCAAACAAGCACACACGAGAATATCAACCCCACGCTATTGCTCCCCGGCAACGGCGCCATAAAAAGGTCTTGATAACCCACAAGTATAGGGGATCAATTGTAGCTTTTTCGATAAATAAGAGTGTCAAACCCAACGAGGAGCTAAAGGTAGAATTAATATTCCCTTCAAGTTCTATCGACCACCGATACAACTCTACGCACAGTTAACGTTCGCTTTACCTAGAACGAGAATAAAACTAGAAGTACTTTGTAGGTGTAATGCTAGAACTACTTTGCAAGAATTAAACTAGGAGTACTTTGCGAGAATAAAACTACGAGTAATTTGCAAGATAATAAAAGCTAGTTGTTTAGTAGAAAGCTTTTGTAACACAAGAGAAAGATTTGTCCATAGGCAATCGATAACTAGACCGGTAATCATTATTGCAATTTTATATGAGGGAGAGGCATGAGCTAACATACTTTCCGTACTTGGATCATATGCACTTATGATTGGAACTCTAGCAAGCATCCGCAACTACCAAAGATCATTAAGGTAAAACCCAACCATAGCATTAAGTAACAAGTCCTCTTTACTCCCATACGCAACAACCCCTTTGATGACCCACAAGTATAGGGGATCAATCGTAGTCCTTTCGATAAGTAAGAGTGTCGAACCCAACGAGGAGCAGAAGGAAATGACAAGCGGTTTTCAGCAAGGTATTTTCTGCAAGCACTGAAATTATCGGTAACGAGTAGTTTGATAGCAAGATAATTTGTAACAAGTGACAAGTAGCAATAGTAACAAAGAGTGCAGCAAGGTGGCCAAATCCTTTTTGTAGCAAAGGACAAGCCGGAACGATCTCTTATAATAAGCAAAGCATTCTCGAGGACACATGGGAATTTCATCTAGTCACTTTCATCATGTTGGTTTGATTCGCGTTCGCTACTTTGATAATTTGATATGTGAGTGGACCGGTGCTTGGGTGTTGTTCTTACTTGAACAAGCCTCCCACTTATGATTACCCCCTCTCGCAAGCATCCGCAACTACGAAAGAAGAATTAAGATAACTCTAACCATAGCATTAAACATATGGATCCAAATCAGCCCCTTACGGAATAGCGCATAAACTAGGGTTTAAGCTTCTGTCACTCTAGCAACCCATCATCTAATTACTACTCCACACTGCATTCCCTTAGGCCCAAAGATGGTGAAGTGTCATGTTGACGACGTTCACATGACACCACTAAGAGAATCAACAACATACATATCATCAAAATATCGAACGAATACCAAATTCACATGATTACTTATGACAAGACTTCTCCCATGTCCTCAAGAACAAAAGTAACTACTCACAAACCATATTCATGTTCAAGATCAGAGGGGTATTGAATATCATATTGGATCTGAACATATAATCTTCCACCAAATAAACCAACTAGCATCAACTACAAGATGTAATCAACACTACTAGCAACCCACAGGTACCAATCTGAGGTTTTGAGACAAAGATTGAATACAAGAGATGAACTAGGGTTTGAGATGATATGGTGTTGTTGAAGATGTTGATGAAGACATGCAAACACAACTGCTAGAAATTCTTTCTCAGTAGTAGCATAATTTCTTAGGGCGCTGTCTAGAGTTTTACTAGCATAATGGATAACATTTAATTTCTTATCAACTCTCTGTCCTAGAACAGCACCAACAGCATAATCACTAGCATCACACATAATTTCCAAAGGCAAGTTCCAATCTGGTGGTTGAACAATAGGTGCAGTGGTTAAGGCTTTCTTAAGTGTTTCAAAGGCTTCTACGCAATCATCATCAAAAACAAATGGAACATCTTTTTGCAAGAGATTGGTAAGAGGTCTAGAAATTTTAGAGAAGTCTTTTATAAACCTTCTATAGAAACCAACATGACCTAGGAAACTTCTTATACCTTTAATATCTTTTGGACATGGCATTTTCTCAATAGCATCAACCTTAGCTTTATCAACTTCAATACCTCTTTCAGAAATTTTATGCCCAAGGACTATACCTTCATTAACCATAAAGTGGCATTTCTCCCAATTCAATACAAGATTAGTTTGTTCACATCTCTGCAAAACTCGATCAAGGTTGCTTAAGCAATCATCAAAAGAAGTTCCGTAAACGGAGAAATCATCCATGAAAACCTCAACAATATTTTCACAAAAGTCAGAGAATATAGTAGTCATACATCTTTGAAAGGTAGCAGGTGCATTGCATAAGCCAAAAGGCATACGTCTATAAGCATAAGTTCCAAAAGGACAAGTAAAGGTGGTTTTCTCTTGGTCTTCAGGTGATACAGGTATTTGAGAGAAACCAGAATATCCATCTAGGAAACAAAAGTGTGTATGCTTAGACAATCTTTCTAACATTTGATCAATAAAAGGTAAGGGGTAATGATCTTTTCTAGTGGCTTTGTTTAATTTTCTAAAATCAATTACCATCCTATAACCAGTTACAATTCTTTGCGGAATGAGTTCATTTTTATCATTAGGAACAACGGTAATACCTCCCTTCTTAGGAACACAATGAACGGGACTTACCCATCTACTATCAGCTATGGGATAGATTATACCTGCTTCCAGAAGCTTTAATATTTCGGTTCTTACCACCTCTTTCATTTTAGGATTTAATCGTCGTTGGTGGTCGACAACTGGTTTAGCATCAGGCTCCATATTAATTTTGTGCTGACATAGAGTGGGACTAATGCCCTTAAGATCTTCAAGAGTATATCCAATAGCAGCTCGGTGCTTCCTCAGAGTTTTCAGTAATCCCTTTTCTTCATGCTCCGAAAGGTTAGCACTAATAATAACATGATATATCTTCTTTTCATCTAGATAAGCATATTTCAATGTATCAGGCAATTGCTTCAATTCAAATACAGGGTCACCCTTTGGTGGAGGAGGGCCTCCAAGAGTTTCAACAGGCAAATTGTGTTTAAGGATAGGTGGTTGATAAAAGAACATCCTATCTATTTCATTTCTTTCATTCATGTGCATATCATTTTCATGGTCTAGTAAATATTGTTCTAACGGATCAGTAGGAGGTACGGCAATAGAAGCAAGAAGAATAATTTCATCTTTATGAGGGAATTCTTTATCATGAGGTTGTCTACGAAACTTGGAGAAATTAAACTCATGAGACATACCACCAAAATTAACACTAATAGTTTCTTTAGCGCAATCAATCTTGGCATTAACAGTGTTCAAGAAAGGTCTACCAAATATAATGGGACAAAAGTCATCTTGTGGAGAACCGAGGACTAGAAAATCAGTAGGGTATTTTATTTTTCCACACAAGACTTCAACATCTCTAACGATGCCAAGCGGCGTAATGGTATCTCTGTTTGCAAACTTAATAGTAACATCAATGTCCTCTATTTCAATAGGTGCAATATCATTCATAATTTCTTGATATAAGGTAAACGGAATAGCACTCACACTAGCACCCAAATCACATAAGCCATGATAACAATGATCTTCTATTTTAACAGAGACAACAGGCATGCCTACTACAGGTCTGTTTTTATATTTAGGATCTGGTTTAGCAATTCTAGCTGCTTCATCACAGAAGTAAATAACATGCCCATCTATATTATCGACCAAGAGATCTTTAACCATAGCAACATTAGGTTCAACTTTAATTTGTTCAGAGGGTCTAGGTGTTCTAATATTACTTTTGTTAACCACAGTTGAAACTTTAGCATGTTCCTTAATCCTAACAGGAAAAGGTGGTTTCTCAATATAAGCAGTAGGCACAACTGGATCAACATGGTAAACAATTGTTCCTTCTTTAACACTAACGGGTTCCTCAATATTTTCTTTAATAGGGGGATGATATTTAAACCACTTCTCCTTAGGGAGATCAACATGAGTAGCAAATGATTCACAAAAGGAAGCTACTATCTCAGAGTCAAGTCCATATTTAGTGCTAAACTTATGAAAAGCATCGGTATCCATAAAAGATTTAACACAATCGAACTCAAGTATTATACCTGACCCATTAGCTTTGTCGAGTTCCCAATCTTCAGAGTTGCGTTTAATTCTTTCCAGAAGATCCCACCTGAATTCAATAGTTTTCTTCATAAAGGAGCCAGTCGAAGAAGAATCGAGCATGGTTTGATCATCATGAGAAAGCCGAGCATAAAAATTCTGTAAGATAATTTCTCTTGAGAGCTCATGATTGGGGCATGTGTACATCATGTACTTAAGCCTCCCCCAAGCTTGAGCGATGCTTTCTCCTTCACGAGGCCAAAAATTATATATATAATTCCGATCACGATGAACCAAATGCATAGGATAAAATTTCTGGTGGAATTCCAGTTTCAATCGGTTCCAGTCCCATGTATCAGTATCATCACATAGCCTATACCATGTCAATGCCTTTCCCTCAAAAGATAAAGGGAATACTTTCTTCTTAACTCCATCTCTGGATAAACCTGCAAGCTTAAACAATCCACAAGTTTCATCCACATAGATCAAGTGCATATCAGGATGTATTATTCCATCTCCTGCATAAGGATTAGCTAGCAGTTTCTCTATCATACCTGAAGGAATATCATAACAAATATTTTCAGTAGGTGAAGTAGGTGGAAGGGCAACTCTTGGTGCTTTCGGTCGAGGTGAAGATACCCCGAACAAACCCCTCAAAGGATTACTTTCCATAGTGACAAGTGACAGTAAATTTCAGCACATAATATAAATGTTTCCTTACCAAATTCCACTCACCAAAGGCGCTTCACTCCCCGGCAAAGGTGCCAGAAAAGAGTCTTGATGACCCACAAGTATAGGGGATCAATCGTAGTCCTTTCGATAAGTAAGAGTGTCGAACCCAACGAGGAGCAGAAGGAAATGACAAGCGGTTTTCAGCAAGGTATTTTCTGCAAGCACTGAAATTATCGGTAACGAGTAGTTTGATAGCAAGATAATTTGTAACAAGTGACAAGTAGCAATAGTAACAAAGAGTGCAGCAAGGTGGCCCAATCCTTTTTGTAGCAAAGGACAAGCCAGAATGATCTCTTATAATAAGCAAAGCGTTCTCGAGGACACATGGGAATTTCATCTAGTCACTTTCATCATGTTGGTTTGATTCGCGTTCGCTACTTTGATAATTTGATATGTGGGTGGACCGGTGCTTGGGTGCTGTTCTTACTTGAACAAGCCTCCCACTTATGATTACCCCCTCTCGCAAGCATCCGCAACTACGAAAGAAGAATTAAGATAACTCTAACCATATCATTAAACATATGAATCCAAATCAGCCCCTTACGGAATAGCGCATAAACTAGGGTTTAAGCTTCTGTCACTCTAGCAACCCATCATCTAATTACTACTCCACAATGCATTACCTTAGGCCCAAAGATGCTGAAGTGTCATGTAGTCGACGTTCACATGACACCACTAAGAGAATCAACACCATACATATCATCAAAATATCGAACGAATACCAAATTCACATGATTACTTATGACAAGACTTCTCCCATGTCCTCAAGAACAAAAGTAACTACTCACAAACCATATTCATGTTCAAGATCAGAGGGGTATTGAATAGCATATTGGATCTGAACATATAATCTTCCACCAAATAAACCAACTAGCATCAACTACAAGATGTAATCAACACTACTAGCAACCCACAGGTACCAATCTGAGGTTTTGAGACAAAGATTGAATACAAGAGATGAACTAGGGTTTGAGATTATATGGTGTTGTTGAAGATGTTGATGAAGATTGGTCCTCCCATGATGAGAGGATCGTTGGTGATGTCGATGGCTCCGATTTCCCCCTCCCGGAGGGAAGTATCCCCGGTGGAATCGCTCCGCCAGAGAACAAAAGTGCTCCAGCCCAAGTTCCGCCTCGAGACGGTGGTGCCCCATCCGAAAAGTCTTCTCCTTATTTTTTCTAGGGCAAATGGGCTTATATACCAGAAAATGGGCACCGGAGGCCCGCCAGGGGCACCACAAGCCACCAGGGCGCGCCTGGGGGGGTGGCGCGCCTTGGTGCCTCGTGGGCACCTGGGTGGACCCCTCTGGTACTTCTTTCTTCCAATATTTTTTATTTATTCCAAAATAAATCTCCGTGAAATTTTAGCTCATTTGGAGATGTGCAGAATAGGTATCTCTGACATAGCTTTTTCAGGTCCAGAATTCCAGCTGCCGGCAATCTCCCTCCTTGTGTAAATCTTGCATATTAAGAGAGAAAAGGCATTAGAATTGCTCCACAAAGTATTATATTGATTAAAAACACTATAAATAACAGTAGTAAAACATGATGCAAAATGGACATATCATCCCTTACTCGGGTGTAAGCTTCTGTCACTCTAGCCGCCCACTATAAGAGAATTATGAACGTATTGCAAACCCTACAGTGGGAATCCCTCACGCTTTCGCGACACGGAGGGCAGCATAGGACAGCACCAAAATAAAACATACAACTCAAACCAATCACAATCATCAATCAACCCATAGGACAAAAAGAATCTACTCAAACATCATAGGATGGCCACAAATCATTGGATAATAATATGTAGCATTAAGCACCATGTTTAAGTAGAGATTGCAGCGGGGAGAAGAGGTGTTACACCTCTGCATAGAGGGGGAGAGAGTTGGTGTTGACGGCGGTGAAGTTGTTGGTGTAGATCGCCGTCACGATGATTGCCCCGGCGGCGTTCCGGCGCCACCGGGAGAGAGGGGGAGAGAGCCCCCTCCTTCTTCTTCTTACTTGGCTTCCCCCCTAGATGGGAGGAGGTTTTCCCCTCTGGTCCTTGGCCTGCATGGCACCCGGAGGGGCGGGAGCCCCTCCGAGATTGAATCTCTCTCTCTGTTCTCTTCTGTTTCGCGTTCCTGTTTTCTGGCCTTTCACCGTTTCTTAAATTCCCGGAGATCTGTAACTCTGATCGGGCTGAAATTTTAACACGATTTTTTTCTCGATATAAGCTTCCTTGTGGCCGAAGAAGAGCGTCAACCGACTTGCAGTGTGCCCACGAGGCACCACCGCACGGCAGGGGGGTCCCGCGCCCAGGTGGCTTGTGGAGGCTGTGGGCCTCCGTTTGCGTTGATTCCACCTCCCAAAAATCACATATATTCCAAAATAATTCTCCGTAAAATTTTATTGCATTTTGACTTCGTTGGATATGGATTTTTTGTGAAACAAAAATCAAGCAGAAAACAGGAACTGGCACTGGGCACTGGATCAATATGTCAGTCCCAAAAATAATATAAAATGTTGCCAAAAATATGTAAAAGTTGTAGAATATTGGCATGAAACATTCAAAAATTATAGATACGACGGAGACGTATCAGCATCCCCAAGCTTAATTCCTGCTCGTCCTCGAGTAGGTAAATGATAAAAAAGATAATTTTTGATGTGGAATGCTACCTAGCATAATCTTGATCATATAATCTAATCATGGCATGAATATTAAGACACGAGTGATTCAAAGCAAAAGTCTATAATTTGACATTAAGACATCAATACTCAGGCATACCAACAAACAATCATGTCCTTCAAAATAAAAATGCTAAAGAATGCTATCCCAAGCCCGTTATGCTCAATCATTGATCCAGTCATGCTACACACTCAATATTAGCTACATCCAATGCACAAGTAAGACAATAGTGCTCTCCAGTTGGTTCTTTATAAGAGAAGATGGAGACTCAAAATAAAAAATAAAAATTGCATAAAAGTAAAATAGGTAGGCCCTTCGCAGAGGGAAGCAGAGATTTGCAGAGGTGCCAGAGCTCAAAGCTTAAATTAGAGAGATAAAATTATTTTGAGAGGCATGCTTTTCCTGTCAACGCTACGACCGAAAGTTCCCAATATCTTACATGCTAGACACATTATAGGCAGTTCCCAAACAGAAAATAAAATTCATTTCCTTTCCACCATTCTTTCACAATCCATGGTTAGCCGTATCCACGGGTGCCTTCCATACCAACACTTTCCAAGGAATTTTGTTATTATTATTTTTGATTCATTGTGGGATTGGGCATCCCTATTACCTGCCACTCTCTCGTGCAATGACAAGTGAATAAACACTCATCTTGAGAATAACCCGCCTAGCATATAAGATATTGGCCACCCCCTGCCGCCACATGAGCGGTACGGGCACACAAAATAGAAATTTATTTTGAATAATTAGAGTTGGCACATGCGAATTTACTTGGAACGGCATGGAAATACCGCATATAGGTAGGTATGGTGGACTCATTTGGCACAACTTTAGGTTTAAGGAGTTGGATGCACAAGCAGCATTCCCGCTTAGTACAAGTGAAGGCTAGCAAATAGATTGAGAAGCAACAAACCAAAAAACGAAAATGGTCATAAACATGCATTGAACATAACTAACATTGAATAATGCACCATAAGTAGGATGTAACTTCGTTGCATAACTATAGACTATATGTGAATGCTTCGGGAATCACAAACCTTAACACCAATATTCTTACTAAACCACAATCATTCACTAGTACCTCTCACATATTACCATCTCTATGTCGCAAAACTATTGCAAGGAATCAAACATATCATATTCAATGATCTACAAGTTTTATGTAGGATTTTATGACTAACCATGTGAATGGCCAATTCCTGTTGACTCTCTAAACAGATATAAGTGAAGCAAGAGAGTTTAATTCTTTCTACAAAAGACTTGCCCACACTCTAACAAATATAAGTGAAGCAAAAGAGCATTCTACAAATAACGGTTTTCCTATGTGTAGAGAAACAGGCATCCAAACTTCAAATGATATAAGTGAAGCACATGAAGCATTCTATAAAGCCATACTCAAAAGATATAAGTGAAGTGCATGATGCATTCTATAAATCAACCAAGGAATATCCCATACCTGCCTGGTGCATTACTAAAAGAAAAATAAAAGGCACACGACGCTCCAAGAATTTATGCATATCATGTGAACAAAACAAAAACCGAAACATACCGACAATTGTTGAATAAAGATGGGATGCCTTCCGGGGCATCCCCAAGCTTAGACGCTTGAGTCTCCTTGAATATTTACTTCGGGTGCCTTGGTCATCCCCAAGCTTGAGCTCTTGCCTCTCCTCATTCTTCTCATATCAATACCTCCTCGATCTTCGAACACTTCATCCACACAAAACTTAACCGAACTTTTTATTAGAAGGGTTAGTACAAATAACATCAAATCCCATCATGTCCTGCTCTAAAATTATTGTATAATTATAATCAAACATTACCCACTGTATGATATCATAATTCTATGGCTCCCAAGTCAATGGGGCTCAACAAGATTTCAAACATAAGCAAATAACGAAACTATAACAGCAATCTGTGAAAACAGGACAGTCTGTAAAGATGCAAATGGTACATATACTTCTGTAACTCAAAAAATTATGAAAAATTAGGAATAAATAAATAATTTTCATAGAAGTACTGTGTAAAAATTTCAGAATTTTTTCATGTTCCAGTAAAAAATGTAAATTCACGCACTACAGCAAAAGTTTCTGTTTTTGCACTGCACATACCAAACAAGCAATTTAAACATCCTAACGGTAAATCTTGGCACATTATTTTTATAATATAATGGATTTGTACAAGGGGATAATTATTTTTGTTGAAAAGTTTCTGTAATTCAAGATTCACAAAGTTTCCATGGGCATGAACAAAGTTCAAGGCATGCTCCCACTTCCACGGTGCTCGTCTTTCTTACTTTCACTTTTCTTTTTGTAAAGTTTTTAGGTTCCCCTCTATATTTTTTTGTTTTTAAACTTTTTAAAAGCACACAACAGAAATAAATGACTCTCTAAAACTTCCGGGTTGTCTCCCTGGCAGCGCTTTCTTTAAGGCCATTAAGCTAGGCATAAAGTGCTCAAGTAATTGATCCACCCGGATCCCAAGGTATATCAAAGCAAATTTTAATTAACAATCATTTGTCATTTAGTAGTGATCACAAAGCAACATATATCAGGCAATTACGAAGTTTAACTCTCTTCCTATGCATCGGCATGTCATAAAAGAACAATTCATGCACATCAAGTAAAGGCCCATGCATAGTATAAACAGTTTCTTGCAATTTTAGCGTATTGGAAACATAGAGAGGCGGAGATGTTGTTCCTCTCGAATAATAATTGCAATTAGGAGCAGCAAGCACATGCATATTATATTCATCAAAAACATCATGTGCAACGGTAAAACGCAACCCATCAATATAATCCTTAATAAGCGCAAATTTCTCCGATATAGTGTAGTTGAGAGAATTCAAAAAGATAATAGGACTATCATGAGTGGGTGCAATAGCAACAATTTCATGTTTAACATAAGGAACTATAGCAAGTTCATCTCCATAAGCATAATTCAAATTGGCATCACGGCCACAAGCATAGCAAGCATCAATTTCATCAAAAAGGGATATTTCAAACGAATCCAATGGATCATAGCAATTATCATAGCATTCATCCTTCGGTAAGCATGAAGGGAATTTAAACAATGTATGAGTTGAAGAGTTACTCTCATTAGAAGGTGGGCACGGGTAGCTAATCCGCTCTTCCTCCTTTTGTTCTTCGCTCTCCTCCTCATCTTTTTCATCTAATGAGCTCACAATTTCAGCAATTTCTTCTTCCATAGTTTCCTGCAAAATATTAGTCTCCTCTTGGACAGCGGAGGAGTCCTCAAGATATCCTTTAACATAAGCATTAGAAGCATAGTTTTCATAGCAATATTTAAGTATGGCAAAAAAATTAGATTTGTAAAGAGTAGCATCATACTTTTCAATCAAAGAAGCAATTTCATAAGCACCCTTAAAAGCAACAAATTCTTCAATTTGTTCAATATCATAGTAACTATAAACACCTTTAGCATAAGAAGATACAATTCCATTATCACTAAACTCACATTGGTAGGGAAGGTGTTTCTTAGGGTCTTCAGAACAACAAGTAAAATCATGTATTTCGCATAAATTCCAAGCATAGCAATGCATAGTATTAATATGATGCCATAAAAGTTTCCCTTTTTGAGATAAGTAGTGTCGCACAAAATGAGCATGCTCATCTAATGATTTTCCCTCAACTAAGCTAGTTGGGTTTTCAGCACGAGCACAAAGGGATCGAAGATGATCCAAGTAGAAAACTTCAGCAGTATGATAGATTTTGGGTGGTTCTTCAACCATTGGTTTAGCAGGTACAACTAATTTTTTTTGTATTTTACGTTTCCTACCCATAACTAAAGATAGAAAACAAGAGCACAAAATAAAAACTACTTAGTGATAAAGCAAACAAGCACACACGAGAATATCAACCCCACGCTATTGCTCCCCGGCAACGGCGCCATAAAAGGTCTTGATAACCCACAAGTATAGGGGATCAATTGTAAATTTTTCGATAAATAAGAATGTCGAACCCAACGAGGAGCTAAAGGTAGATTTAATATTCCCTTCAAGTTCTATCGACCACCGATACAACTCTATGCACACTTAACGTTCGCTTTACCTAGAACAAGAATAAAACTAGAAGTACTTTGTAGGTGTAATGCTAGAACTACTTTACAAGAATAAAACTAGGAGTACTTTGCGGGAATAAAACTACGAGTAATTTGCAAGATAATAAAAGCTAGTTGTTTAGTAGAAAGCTTTTGTAACACAAGTGAAAGATTTGTCCATAGGCAATCGATAACAAGACCGGTAATCATTATTGTAATTTTATATGAGGGAGAGGCATGAGCGAACATACTTTCCGTAGTTGGATCATATGCACTTATGATTGGAACTCTAGCAAGTATCCGCAACTACCAAAGATCATTAAGGTAAAACCCAACCATAGCATTAAATAAGAAGTCCTCTTTACTCTCATACGCAACAACCCCCTTACTCGGGTGTAAGCTTCTATCACTCTAGCCGCCCACTATAAGAGAATTATGAACGTATTGCAAACCCTACAGCGGGAATCCCTCATGCTTGCGCGGCATGGAGGGCACCATAGGATAGCACCAAAATAAAACATACAACGCAAACCAATCACGATCATCAATCAACCCATAGGACAAAAAGAATTTACTCAAACATCATAGGATGGCCACAAATCATTGGATAATAATATGTAGCATTAAGCACCATGTTTAAGTAGAGATTACAGAGGGGAGAAGAGGTGTTACACCACTGCATAGAAGGGGAGAGAGTTGGTGTTGACGGCGGCGAAGTTGTTGGTGTAGATCGCCGTCACGATGATTGCCCCGGCGGCGTTCCGGCGCCACCGGGAGAGAGGGGGAGAGAGCCCCCCTCCTTCTTATTCTTGCTTGGCCTCCCCCCTAGATGGGAGGAGGTTTTCCCCTCTGGTCCTTGGCCTCCATGTCACCCGGAGGGGCGGGAGCCCCTCCGAGATTGAATCTCTCTCTCTGTTCTCTTCTGTTTCGCGTTCATGTTTTCTGGCCTTTCACCGTTTCTTCAATTCCCGGAGATCCATAACTCCAATCGGGCTGAAATTTTAACACGATTTTTCTCTCGATATAAGCTTCCTTGCGGCCGAAGAAGAGCGTCAACCGACTTACGGTGTGCCCACGAGGCACCACCGCGCGGCAGGGGGGGGGCGCCCAGGTGGCTTGTGGAGGCTGTGGGCCTCCGTTTGTGTTGATTCCACCTCCCAAAAATCACATATATTCCAAAATAATCCTCCGTAAAATTTTATTGCATTTGGACTTCGTTTCATATGGATTTTTTGTGAAATAAAAAACAAGCAGAAAGCAGGAACTGGCACTGGGCACTGGATCAATATGTTTGTCCCAAAAAATATATAAAATGTTGCCAAAAATATGTGAAAGTTGTAGAATATTGGCATGAAACAATCAAAAATTATAGATACGATGGAGACGTATCACGCACCTGCACACACAAAAGCAAACACTTGCACCCAACGCAAATAAGAGGGTTGTCAATCGTCTTAGCGGTTATTTGCAAGGATTAAATCTTATAGAGATAAACTAAACTACTAATAAAAATAAAAGTAAATAAATTGCAGCAAGGTATTTTTAGGTTTTTTATATAATAAAGATAGACCCGGGGACCATAGTTTTCACTAGAGGCTTCTCTCTTGAGCACATAAACATACGGTGGGTAAACAAATTACTGTTGGGCAATTGATAGAAAAGCAAATAATTATGACGGATTCATGGCAATGATAATGTATATAGGCATCACGTCCGAGACAAGTAGACCGACTCCTGCCTGCATCTACTACTATTACTCCACCCATCGACCGCTATCCAGCATGCATCTAGGGTATTAAGTATGAAACAGAGTAACGCCTTAAGCAAGATGACATGATGTAGAGAAGCAAATTCAAGCAATATGAATAAACTCCATCTTTTTATCCTTAATGGCAACAATACAAATACGTGTCATGTCCCTTTCTGTCACTGGGATTGAGCACCGCAAGATTGAACCCATCACAAAGCACCTCTCCCATTGCAAGATAAATCAATCTAGTAGGCCAAACTAAACCGATAGATCAGAGAGAAATACAAAGCTATAACAATCATGCATAAAAGAGTTCAGAGGAGACTCAAATATTTCTCATGAATAATCTGATCATAAACTCACAATTCATCGGATCCCAACAAACACACCGCAAAAGAAGATTGCATCGGATAGAACTCCAAGAACATCGAGGAGAACATTATATTGAAGATCAAAGAGAGAGAAGAATCCATCTAGCTACTAGCTATGGACCCGTAGGTCTGTGGTAAACTACTCACACATCATCGGAAGGGCAGCAAGGTTGATGTAGAAGCCCTCCGTGATCGATTCCCCCTCCGGCAGAGTACCGGAAAAGGCCTCCAGATGGGATCGCGGAAGAACAGAGGCTTGCGGTGGCAAAAAGGTTTTCTCTTCTGGCTCTCTGGGGGTTTCCCAATATTTGTGAATTTATAGAAGTGGAATTAGGTCAAACGGAGTCACGTGGGCCCCACAGGGTAGCACGACGCGCCCCCCCTGGGGCGCGCCCTAGTGCCTTGTGAAGCCTCCATGAGGCTTCTGGCCTCCTCCCAAAGCTTCCCAGGTTTCTTTTGTCCTGAAAAAAATCTCCAAAAAGTTTCGTGGCATTTGGACTTCATTTGGTACTGTTTCTCTGAAAAGCCAAAAACAGCAACTGGTACTAGGCACTGGGTTAATAGGTTAGTCCCAAAAAATGATATATAATTGCATACAATTGCATATAAGAACATCCAAGATTGATACTATAAATAGCATGGAACAATCAAAAATTATAGATATGTTGGAGACGTATCAAGCATCCCCAAGCTTAATTCCTGCTCGTCCTCGAGCATGTAAATGATAAAAACAGAATTTTTGATGTGGAATGCTACCTATCATGTTTCATCATGTAATCTCTCTCTTACGGTATGAATAAGAAGATCCAAATGATTCAAAGCAATAGTCTATAATTTGATATAAAGACATCAATACTCAGGCACACTAGCAAACAATCATGTCTTTCAAAATAAAAATGCTAAAGAACGTTATCCCTACAAAATCATATAATCCTGTCATGCTCCATCTTCTTCACACAAAGTATTTATCATGAACAACCCCGGTTTTAGCCAAGCAATTGGTTCATACTTTTTAACGCGCTTCAGCTTTTTCAACTCCCATTCAATACATGAGCGCAAGCCATGGATATAGCACTATGGGTGGAATAGAGTATGGTAATAGAGATAAATAGGAGAAGTCAAAAATGGAGAAAGTCTCACATCAACGAGGCTAATCAACGGGCTATGGAGATGCCCATCAATTGATGTCAATGCGAGGAGTAGGGATTGCCATGCAACGGATGCACTAAGAGCTATAAGTGTATGAAAGTTCAACATGAAAACTAAGTGGGTGTGCATCCAACTTGCTTGCTCATGAAGACCTCGGGCATTTGAGGAAGCCCGTCATCGGAATATACAAGCCAAGTTCTATAATGAAACATTCCCACTAGTATATGAAAGTGACAAAATAGGAGACTCTCTTATTGAAAAACATGGTGCTACTCTGAAGCACAAGTGTGGAAAAAGATAGTAACATTGCCCCTTCTCTCTTTTTCTCTCATTTTTTCTTCTTTTTTTTCTTCTTTTTTTCTTTATATATATTTATTTTCATGGCTCTTTTTCGCCTCTTTTTTTTCTATTTTTTTTCGTCCGAAGTCTCATCCCGACTTGTGAGGGAATCATAGCCACCATGTTTTAATAATGATGATCATCACACTAGGACAATGCTCTAATAATGATGATCATCACACCTCTATTTACTTACAACTCAAAATTACAACTCGATACTAGAACAAAAATATGACTCTATGTGAATGCCTCTGGCAGTGTATCAGGATGTGCAATGATGCTAGCGTGACATGTATAAAAATGATGAATGGTGGCTGAGCCACAAATACTATGTCAGCCATATGATCATGCAAAGCAATATGACAATGATGATGTGTGTCATAAAAACGAAACGGTGGAAGTTGCATGGCAATATATCTCGGAATGGCTATGGAAATGCCATGATAGGTAGGTATGGTGGCTGTTTTGTGGAAGATATAAAGAGGCTTATGTGTGATAGAGCGTATCATATCATGGGGTTTGGATGCACCGGCGAAGTTTGCACCAACTCACGATATGAGAAAGGGCAATGCACGGTACCGAAGAGGCTAGCAAATTGCGGAAGGGTGAGAGTGCGTATAATCCATGGACTCACATTAGTCATAAAGAACTCACATACTTATTGCGAAAGTTTATTAGCCCTCGAAGCAAAGTACTACTACGCATGCCCCTAGGGGGGAGGTTGGTAGGAGTTAACCATCGCACGCCCCCGACCGCCACACAAAGGAAGACAATCAAGAATAAATCATGCTCCAACTTCTTAGCATAACGACACATCATACGTGCATGCTTCGGGAATCACAAACCTTAACACAATTATTCTTACTAAACCACAATTATCTACTAATACCTCCCCATATTACCATCTTAATCTCGCAAAGCTATTGCAAGGAATCAAATTTATCATATTCAGTGATCTACATGAAAGTTTTTATTATATCCCTCTTGAATACCTATCTTATCAGGACCAAATTCATAACCCGTGTATATTACCATTGCTATCATGAGACTCTCAAAAAGATATAAGTGAAGCATGAGAGTGCAACTATTTCTTTAAAATATCATCACCGCCGTGCTTTAAAAGATATAAGTGAAGCACTAGAGCAACTGCCTAGCTCAAAAGATATAAGTGAAGCACATAGAGTATTCTAACAAATCACGAATAATGTGTGTCCCTCTCAAAAAGGTGTGTTCAGCAAAGATGATTGTGACAAACTAAAAAGCAAACAAAAGCAAACAAACTATTTCACAAGATGCTCCAAGTAAAACACATATCATGTGATGAATAAAAATATAGCTCCAAGTGAGTTACCGATAGATTGTAGACGAAAGAGGGGATGCCTTCCGGGGTATCCCCAAGATTAGACGCTTGAGTCTTCCTTGAATATTACCTTAGGGTGCCTTGGGCATCCCCAAGCTTAGGCTCTTGCCACTCCTTATTCCTTTATCCATCGTAGTCTCACCCAAAATTTGAAAACTTCAGCACACAAAACTCAACAGAAACCTCGTGAGATCCGTTAGTATAACAAACAAATCTTTAACTTTAGGTACTATAGTAAATTGATTCATATTTAATATTGGCATAATGCTACTGTACTCCAACTTCTCTATGACTCATACCCCCCGATACGATCCATAGATTCATCAAAATAAGCAAACTATGCAATAAAAACAAAATCTGTCTAAAACAGAACAGTCTGTAAAGATCTATTTAAAAGCCATACTTCTGTAACTCCAAAAATTCTGAAAAATTAGGGCAACATGGGAAATTCGTATACCAGTACTGTGTGAAAATTTCAGATTTTTTTGACGCTTCAGTACAGAACTAAAATTTCAGAACTGGACGCAAAACTTTCTGTTTTCCAAGCAGTATCAATTATACTATCTTCCAAATCATCCCAAAGGCATTACTTGGCACAAACACTAATTAAAACATAAAAAACACAATCATAACAGAAGCTATAATCATGCAAACACTCAAGAACTTATTTTATTCATTGGGTTGTCTCCCAACAAGCTCTTTCTTTATAGCCATTAAGATAGGCTTGAGATTTCAATTATGCTCTAATGGGAGATAATAATAGAAACACAAAGAGAGCATCATGAAGTATATGAAAAACACACTTAAGTCTAACATACTTCCTATGCATAGGCATTTTATAGGAGAACAAATTATCAAGACAAGCAATCTCTAGCATATGCAAGGAAGAAGAATGGAGCATTAACAATTTGAACTTCAAGAGAGGTAATTGAGTAACATGAAAATTTCTACAACCATATTTTCCTCTCTCAATATAATTACATGTAGGATTATAATCAAATTCACAATATAGCTATCATATAAATTTTTATCTTCATGATCCACATGCACAAAAAATTTATAATCTTCCAAGATAGTGGGAATAACATCAACTAAAGTCATGACCTCTCCAACCCCACTTTTATTAGTATTGCAAACATTATTATCAATAACATATTCATCATGAGGCTTAAATAAATTTTCAAGATCATAAGAAGCATTATCACCCCAATCATGATCATTGCAATAAGTAGTGGACATAACAAAATTATCATCCCCAAGCTTGTAGTTTTGCATAATATTAGCACAATTCACATTAATAGAATTTATAGTAACATAATTGTAGTCATGCTTTTAAATCAAGGAGCTATCATGAATCACTTTATAAATTTCTTCTTCTAACACTTCATCACAATTTTCAGATTCATGATTTTCAAGCAGAACTTCATAGAGAAAATCAAGAGCACTCAAATCACTAGCAATTGGTTCATTATAATTGGATATTTTGAAAAGATTAGCAAGTGGATGAGGATCCATAGTGATCTTAAATTTTTGTTCTACTTTCTGTTCTTGAGTGTTGTCATGGCAATAAAAGCAAGCAAGCAAATAAAAATATTTTTGTGTTTTTGTAAAAAAAAATTAGAAGTGGGGGAGATGAAAACGAGAGCCAAATGCAAATAAAAGGTAAATAAAGTAAATGCAAGTGAATGATAATTTGAGCAAAGGTACTTGGTAATTTTGATGATGTCTCCCCGGCAACGGCGCCAGAAATTCTTCCTGCTACTTGTAGTCTGTGTTGGTATTTCCCCGAAGAGGAGAGGATGATGCAGTACAGTAGAGATAAGTATTTCCCTCAGTTAAGAACCAACGTTATCAATCCAGTAGGAGAACCAAGCAAAAATCCATTAAGCGCACCTGCACACACAAGAGCAACCACTTGCACCCAACGCAAATAAGAGGGTTGTCAATCCTCTTAGCGGTTATTTGCAAGGATTAAATCTTATCGAGGTAAATAGATAAACTAAACTAATAATAAAAATAAAAGTAAATAAATTGAAGCAAGTTATTTTTAGGTTTTTTATATAATAAAGATAGACCCGGGGACCATAGTTTTCACTAGAGGCTTCTCTCTTGAGCACATAAACATACGGTGGGTAAACAAATTACTGTTGGGCAATTGATAGAAAAGCAAATAATTATGACGGATTCATGGCAATGATAATGTATATAGGCATCACGTCCGAGACAAGTAGACCAACTCCTGCCTGCATCTACTACTATTACTCCACCCATCGACCGCTATCCAGCATGCATCTAGGGTATTAAGTATGAAACAGAGTAACGCCTTAAGCAAGATGACATGATGTAGAGAAGCAAATTCAAGCAATATGAATAAACTCCATCTTTTTATCCTTAATGGCAACAATACAAATACGTGTCATGTCCCTTTCTGTCACTGGGATTGAGCACCGCAAGATTGAACCCATCCCAAAGCACATCTCCCATTGCAATATAAATCAATCTAGTAGGCCAAACTAAACCGATAGATCGGAGAGAAATACAAAGCTATAACAATCATGCATAAAAGAGTTCAGAGGAGACTCAAATATTTCTCATGAATAATCTGATCATAAACTCACAATTCATCATATCCCAACAAACACACCGCAAAAGAAGATTACATCGGATAGAACTCCAAGAACATCGAGGAGAACATTGTATTGAAGATCAAAGAGAGAGAAGAAGCCATCTAGCTACTAGCTATGGACCTATATGTCTATGGTAAACTACTCACACATCATCGGAAGGGTAGCAAGGTTGATGTAGAAGCCCTCCGTGATCGATTCCCCCTCTGGCAGAGTACCGAAAAAGGCCTCCAGATGGAATCGCAGAAGAACGGAGGCTTGCGGCGGCGGAAAGGTTTTCTCTTCTGGCTCTCTGGGGGTTTCCAAATATTTATGAATTTATCGAAGTGGAATTAGGTCAATCGGAGTCACGTGGGCCCCACAAGGTAGCACGGCGCGCCCCCCTGGGGCGCGCCCTAGTGCCTTGTGAAGCCTCCGTGAGGCTTCTGGCCTCCTCCAGAAGCTTCCCAGGTTTCTTTTGTCCAGAAAAAAATCTCCAAAAAGTTTCGTGACATTTGGACTTCATTTGGTACTGTTTCTCTGAAAAGCCAAAAACAAGCAGAAAACAGCAATTGGCACTAGGCACTGGGTTAATAGGTTAGTCCCAAAAAATGATATATAATTGCATATAAAAACATCCAAGATTGATACTATAATAGCATGGAACAATAAAAAATTATAGATACGTTGGAGACGTATCATCGTGCAGCCCCTCAAGTGTGAACCCATCGAGGGTGATTCCGCCAAGTTCACCTTGACGGTTACATCGAGTGGGAATCCATCGAGGGTGATTCCTCGGATTTCTCCCTTGATGTTACGGACACACTGTTACATTTCACTGTTGCCCCTTTTACTGTTACTGTGGGACTAAAGGGACAGGCGGTACCACCCCGGTAGAGGTGGACCTGAGTTCTCGACAGTCTCTTGTGAAGTCAGGTTGACCTGGAGGGTGCCCGCGAGATAATTACGTGGCACGGCCGGGCAGGCAGACCACCCCAGCAGAAGGATGGGCCTGGCCCTTACCGTAAGTCCGCGAGACGGGGTGACAAGATCACTGATCGTCACCGCGAGCTCCCAGCACACTAATGGGTTTGGATATGTGATCTGAGTAGGCCTCTGGCCTTTTACGCACTGACCACCATGTGGGAATAAGTATGGGCACTCGGCGTCGTATGTTTCTTCCGAAGTTCTTCAGACGTCAGGAAATGTGCGGCGCGCGCCCGGGTGGACTGCGACAGCCTGCGTGTGTATACATGGGCTAGGTCTGGTCCCGGCCGCGTTCGCAACGCGCAGGAGTGCGAAGGGCGATGGGCCCAGACCCCTGAGCGCTTAGGATTTAGACCGGCGTGCTGGCCTCTCTGTTGAGCCTAGGTAGGGCTACGGTGTGTCTATTAGCCGAGGTCGGGCATGACCCGATAAAAGTGTGTCCGGCCAGAGTTAATCGAGCGTGTTGGGTAAGTTGGTGCACCCCTGCAGGGAAGTTATCTATTCGAATAGCCGTGTCCACGGTAACAGGATGCTCGGAGTTGTATCCCGATCTACTACAACTAGAACTGGATACTTGTGATACTAAACTGATATTATGACTCCGGGATCGCTTTCTCGCAGGGTGTCGAGGAAGGATCTCTGGGCGTTGCTAATATATACTTGTTACTATATTATATGTTACTCTACTCTCTTCTGATGCTGCAAGACGCTTTAAGAGGCTAGTCTTCAATAGGCTAGGCCTTCCCTCTATTCTGGCATTTCTACAGTCTAGTCCATAGATACATCCCCTTCCCTTTGATACCGATGCATACTTATCATAGATCTGATGTAAGAATTGCGAGTACTTTGGATGAGTACTCACGGTTGCTTTGCTACCTTTTTCCCCCCTACCCGATTGCTGCGATCAGATGATGGAGTCCCGGAGACAGCTGATCCCGCCGAAGACTACTACTACCCCGACGGAGCCTACTACTGCATGGAGACCGCCGACCAGGAGTAGTTCAGAAGCTCCCAGGCAGGAGGCCTATGCCTTTTCGATCTAGTTGTTGTTGTTTTGCTCAGTCTTCTTAAGGCAACCTTGTCTAATTATGTCTGTACTCAGATACTAATGCTTTCGCTGACTCTTGTACTCGAGCTTATGTATTCGAGCCCTCGAGGCCCCTGGCTTGTAATATAAAGCTTGTATTATTTTATTTTGTGTGTAGAGTTGTGTTGTGATATCTTCTCGTGAGT
This sequence comes from Elymus sibiricus, assembly GCA_039707655.1. Classification (NCBI taxonomy): domain Eukaryota; kingdom Viridiplantae; phylum Streptophyta; class Magnoliopsida; order Poales; family Poaceae; genus Elymus; species Elymus sibiricus. The sequence continues at coordinate 189,057,061 of CM077676.1, read as the reverse complement.
CTCTGGGCTTGATCGTGCGCATTTGCGTGTATGATTAGTGCACGGTCGAGTCGGGGGCATCACAAGTTGGTATCAGAGCCGACTGCCTGTAGGAAGCCCCTTTCCAACTCCTTGGCCGAAGTTGAGTCTAGTCTTTGAAAAAATGTTTTACTAACCTTGTTGTGTGGCTTACGGGCCCACAATGCCAATGGATGGGTTTAGGATCTTTTATTCCTCTCCTTTACTCTAGGACTCTGATCTCTCTTCTTTTTGGGTTAAAGATTTTGCTAACTCTAACATTAGGTTCTCGTGTTAACATCCAGCCGGAGAGCTGTGGCACCCCGGCTCAGAGAACCGGTTTACCAGTGTTTCCAACCCAGAGATCATGTCTTCTGGGAACACACAACAACTTGGAACAGAACTGAACTGAACTTTATTAAAATATCTCGAGCACAAGCTCGTAATTTACATGGATAGCGAGGCCAGAGCACTGCAGGTGCTGAGAACAATATCTACATTATTTATGGAACATAGTAGGGCCTCGATACTACTGGGTAGAACTACGGCGTAGCGGAACATCGCGCGGGAACTCCATCCACAGGGACACTGCTGTGGACACGACCTAGTTAGCGTAGCACGAACCTTCGGGACCTCCGTCCTCGGCTTCTCCTGCATCTGGCATGATACGCCAGGTGAGTACTTGGAATGTACTCGCAAGCTCATGGCAACCAAAACAATGCAGCAAACAATGGCATGGCAAATAACAAGTTAAGTGATTAGGTTGCTTACTTACTGGTACCCAGTACCAACTTACTCTCATCTGGGTTGTCCCACAACCCTCGGAATGCTCACAATCCACAGAGCACCTCCGAACATAAGACAAGTTCTTCCATCATTATTAACATTATCACGGTTGACCATCCTAGAGAGGCCTAAACGGACTGTCCAATACCGTGGACGCGGCTATTCGAATAGGTTTTACACCCTGCAGAGGTTGCGCACTTTACCCACACCATGGAGTACCTGGCCTCGTGATCCCATTCGGGTGGACCGGTGGTGCTCCAACGAAACCTGCCTGACCCGTGACTCATCTACCGTACCACCGACAATCATACCCTCCCAGGGTCATGTCCTGGGTGGCCCCTGTGTCAACCCGTGACACCTACCACCATCGTGGCCACTAACTGTCCCAAACGGGGACGACGGCAAAATAACTCAACTGGGCTCACAGGATTATCGTCGTCTACCTGATCAGGGCAGCACGCACGTATAACCCTCCCTAGTTTGGTGGTACCGATAAAAGAGCACAAAGCCAGACCAAGTCAAGGCCATCCCATACCGGCAAATGTGGCTGCACGGATAAGTCCGGGTAGGTGGCTCTTGATCAACCAACTAAGTTTAATATTATCAAGCAGTTAACCAGCATTGATATTCATCATGATTAACTTAACATGGCAGTAGCTATGAAAGTAAATTAATTTGAATTAACACATATTAAAATAATGCATATAATGCAATTAAATAGCCAACACTATTGCAATGCTTCATGAAATGGATGACATGGCTTGCCTTGCTCTGTTGGGTTGTCCACAAACTCCTGGGCTTCAAATCCAAAAGAATTTCCCTCTGAAAATATTTAAAAAATGCAATTGAAAAGTGTCACATACTGCTGTTTTGTGCACCAGAAATTCTGTGAGCATGAGAAAAATACCAAATTTTGCCAGAAAATAAAGGAGCTCAAGACAAACCAGATGCAAAAAGAATCAATTGATTTGGACTTATGGTTAAAAAGTTATTAAGGGTCAAAGTTCCTGGTCAACTCTGGAAATTAAACAGAAAATCAGAAAATCAACCGGGGCCACGTCGAAGGCATAAACTGCCCGGGCGTCTCCACTTACCGCTTCGGTAAGCCGCTGACGAGCGGGCCCCAGCGTCAGATTTAAACGGGGGAGGAGGGAAACAGAGGGAGGCGGGGCTCCGGCGACGCTCGCCAGCGATGCAGACGGCGACGAGGTTCGGTGACTGCGGGAACGGATCGAGCGCTTCGAGATGAACACGCACGTACCCGTGGATTGGCGAACGGTGGCCGGACGACGTCGTCCCCTTCCTCTCTGGCAGCGGCGGCGCTCGGGTGTCGTCGGAGACGGCGGTTCCGGCAGCGATTCGGCTCGGGAAGAGCTTGGGCGGGGTCAGTGGAGCGAGGTGAACTCGCGGGTGCAGTCGGTGGAGCTCGGGGAGGGGCGAGTCGGCGGGGAGGCAGAGCTCGGGTGGCGGCGGTGCTCCGGCGAGATGCGAGGCCAGAGGGCCTCTCGGCCGTGGCTCGGTGCTCGGGGAGGCGATTAGGAGTAGGAGGAGTGGGGTGAGGAGCTCGGGAGAGGCCGGGGAGGAGTATTTATAGAAGGGGGAGGAGTTCGGGCGAGCTCTCTGGAAACGGCGGGACTCGGCCACGTCGCCGGCGCGAGGACGATGCGCTAGCTGGCTGGGAGCGGCGACGGGACGGAGGAGGGCAGGAGGAGTAATGGCGGGCAGTGGCTGGTAGCGGAGGAAGACGACGCGCCGCACAGCCACTGTGCCCGCACGGGCGGCACAGTGCGCGTGTGCCGTGGCGGCCGGCGAGGGCGATTCCGGCGAGGGCCAAGCTCCAGGATGGCCAAGTGGACGCAGGGGAGTTAGTCGGCGCACAGAGATGAGCTACGGTGGCGCGAGGCAGGCGGACGCGACGCATCAGGCACGGGCGCGATGCAGAGCGCGCGCAGTGGCATGCCATTGTCGTGCTCACCACGGGTATGGATGTCTAGAGGCCTCGTGAGCCTGGAATTTCTTGTCTGGCATGTCGACCCTTGACCCCTTAGTCTCTCCATGACTCTGGTTCGACTAGATACAGATTGGTTCGAAGTGTAGCTTCAGCTACAGTCTCTGACAGCAAACTTGAGAGTGATCTAGAGAAGAGGTGAGCTGGGGATGGAGCCAAAGGAGATGTCTGGGATGATCTATCTTGGAAGGATTCCAGACTGGTCAAGTTTGAGAAAGTTTCATCAAGATTTGAGGGTAGTTCATGTACAACTGCTGTACTGAACCAGAAACCTAGATGAGCTTGTAGCACTCATCTGGTTGATCTGCTGGAGCTGAATTTTGGTGTGGTAGGGTTATTTGGTGAGGAGAAGATGCCATAAAAATTTCAGCTCAATTGGATACCTCTAGCTGGTACTTCCTTCACAGAGGTTCCAACTGAACAGAAACTTGGCAGAATATTGGTGATGAAAATTTGTACTGGACAAGATGATATTTTTGGATATTGTGGAAAGATAGATTCCCTAATATCTCAGGGAATTTTCTGGGAATTAATTGAGTAGGGAAAATATGAGCTCCTTCACAAATGACCAGTACTGTCCAGAGAGCAAATGGAGTTTTCTGGACTAAACTTTGTACAGGACCATGAAATGTTTTTGAAGATTGTGGGAGTAGATGATGACAAGAAAGTGTGGGATTAATTTGGGATTTTTCTGATCACCATAACTATAGGTTGCTTTGTAACCCATAGTGATGACAGATTTTCCCAAAGGAAGAAAATGAATATTTGGGAAAGATGAAGAATTGGAAATTGATCCAAAAGGTGAGTGACAAGATTATGGCAAGATGCTGAGGGCTCTGGATTAATCAGAGGAATTCATAAGTCCAAAGTCAACTGAAAAGGTTCAAAATCCATCCAAATTGCAAATAAAGCCAGAAAGATTTCGAAAAGAAAAAGTTGCCAAAAACCAGGGTGTCACAAGAGCTGGATTACCTGCAACTATTTCATTAAATGTCTGACACATCATACACATACTGTCTTTTGACATCTTTGAACTCCTTGAGCTTAAGGAGGAAATCCATAAATCACTCTGCAAGATTTCATTCGTCCAAATTCCTCTGCTTGGGGAGCACCTTCTCTCTTTGTCAAGGAGAAGGATTGTACGAAATGGTTGGTCCAGGATTACTGACCTATCAACCAGGCAACCATTCAGAATAAGTATCTACTTCCTCGGATCAACGATCTGTATGATCAACTTGCTGGTTCCTCTGTATTCTCTAAACTCGATATGCGGTTGGGTTACCACCAGATCCGAGTTCGTGAAGAGGATATTCCCAAGACTGCCTTCGTTACTTGCTATGGTTCATACGAGTACACCGTCATGTCCTTCAGTTTAACTAATGCTCCAGCAACGTTCTCCCCATTGATGAATTATATCTTCATGGATTACCTCGACAATTTCGTCATGGTTTATCTGGATGATATCCTGGTATATTCCAAGAATAAGGAAGAACATGCTGAACATCTTCGTCTTGTTCTGGAAAAGCTTCGAGAGCATCAACTATATGCCAAATATTCCAAGTGTGAATTCTGGTTATCCGAAGTGACCTACCTTGGTCATGTGATTTCCAAGGATGGTATTGCTGTCAACCCAGAGCGAGTTCAGGCCATTCTTGACTGGACTCCTCCGAAGAATGTCAAGCAAGTGAGAAGTTTTCTCAGACTCGCCAGCTATTGCCGCCGTTTTGTCGAGAACTTTTCCAAGATTGCCAAGCCCTTGACCAATCTGCTTCACAAAGGCGTTAAGTTTGAGTGGACAGAAAAATGTCAGGAAAGCTTCCAAACACTCAAGGACAAGCTGACATCTGCTCCAGTGCTTGCTCCTCCGGATTCTCGCAAGGACGTTGTGATTTATTGTGACGCGTCTCGTCAAGGATTAGGCTGTGTCCTAATGCAAGAACGCAAAGTGATTGCTTATGCCTCTCGACAGTTGCGTCATCATGAAGAGAACTACCCAGTTCATGATCTCGAACTTGCTGCAGTTATTTATGCACTGAAGTTATGGCGACATTACCTTCTCGGTAATCGTTGTGAGATCTACACGGATCATCAAAGTCTGAAGTATTTGTTTACTCAGCCGGATCTGAATCTTCGTCAGCAACGATGGTTGGAAACAATTACGGACTACGACTCTGGTATTTCATATACCCCTGGTAAGGCTAATGTTATGGCTGATGCTTTGAGTCGCAAGTCCTATTGCAACAACCTCATGGTTCAGCAACCTCAATCTCTTCTTTGCGAAGAATTCAGTAAGATGAACCTCCATATTATTCCACATGGTTCTCTTAATACCCTTGTCTTGGAACCAACTCTCGAGAAAGCTATTAAGTCTACGCAAGCAAAAGACACTGAAGTTGATCAGATGAAAAATGATCTTGCCTTTGAAAAAGCCAAGGATTTCTCGCTTGCTGAAGATGGAACCTTGTACTTCAGAGATCGCCTTGTGGTACCCCGGTTTGAACTTATGACAGACAAAGTTATGAAGGAGGCACATGATACACCACTGTCTATTCATCCAGGTAGTACCAAGATGTATCATGATATCTGTCAAAGGTACTGGTGGTCCAATATGAAACAAGACATCGCTCGCTATGTTGCTGAATGTGACGTTTGCCGTCGCGTCAAAGCGGAACATCAAAAACCTGCTGGACTTCTGCAACCGCTTCCTATCCCGGAATGGAAATGGGACAAGGTTCAAATGGATCTCATCACTGGCCTTCCCAAATCACAAAAGGGTCACAATGCTATTCTTGTCGTCGTCGACCAATTCTCCAAAGTTGCACACTTTCTGCCAGTCAAGGAGACGATCACTGCTAGTCAGTTAGCAGATTTGTATATCTCCAGAATTGTGTCACTCCATGGTATCCCGAAGGAGATCAGTTCAGACCGTGGCAGCCTCTTCACCTCTAAGTTCTGGGAAAGTTTCCAACAAGCTATGGGAACTCGTATAACCTGGAGCACAGCTTATCACCCCTAGTCTCAAGGTCAAGTTGAACGACTTAATCAAGTGCTTGAAGATATGCTACGTGCTTGTGTCATCTCATTTGGCAAGAAGTGGGAAGAATCTCTCCCGTATGCTGAATTCTCGTATAACAACAGCTATCAAGCTAGCTTGAAGATGGCACCCTTCGAAGTACTATATGGACGTAAGTGTCGAACCCCTCTGAATTGGTCAGAAACTGGGGAACGACCGCTCATTGGTCCGGATATTATCCAACAAGCTGAAGAGCAAGTCCGTATTGTTCGGGAAAATCTCATAACAAATAATTGTTAAGGAAAATAACATCACCTCTAAGCTAAGATGGGCTATAGCAATTAAATCGGTGCAATTTCAGCATTCTAAAATGCCATTTCATTTGTGAGAAATTCAAATGGGTTCAGTTGTCTCCCAAACTTTTTGTGGCCATGCCAAATAATGCAAGGAATTTATGTGGCCTAGTCCCACATTTTTTCTAAAGTCATTTGGTAGCCCAAATATTTTCTTAACTGTCTCTGTTTAAAATAAAGGAAAAAACAGACACAGAATAAAGGGAAAAGGGAAAAGGCTTACCTGTGCACTGAGGCCCGTAGCTACAGTCGCTGGCCCAGCCCACCTCATTCATCGTCATCCTCTCACCTGCTCCCCCTCGCGTGTCACTGCGCGCGCGCCCGCGCGGCCGACGGCCGCCACGGTGACGGAGTAGGCAGGAGGAGGGGATAAGGCCGCCCGAACGCCCCTCGTTTCCCCCTCTGGTCCCCCGACTCCGCATCGTCCTCTCCCTCGCGCTCCCTCCCCCGTTTTTGCTCTCACCGAGCGCTGTCGCCGCTGCCGCCTCGCCATAGCCATGGCCAGCGGCCTCCCCGAGCCATGTCGAGCTATCCGTCGGCTTCCCCAACATCGTCTTCGTCCTCTACGCTCCCGAGGCCGACCGGTGAGGATGCCCAGCGACGCCAACACCTTCGTCTTCTACCTCGGTTGGCCGAGATCGCCTCGTCGTCTCCGGTGCTTCCCCGAGCCCACTAGCCTGCCCTGCTGCTTCGCTGTGAGCTCCGCACCTCTTCCCTTCCTTTAGCCTGCTCGTTTTGTGCCGTAGCTAGCCGTCCACGTCGCGTGCCGTTGCCGCGCTCTGGTCAGCACCGATGCATGTGTGTGGTCGCGTTCCTCCACCGCTAGCTGAACCGCCGCCCCCATCGTGTCTCTGGAGGTCCCAGGACGCGCTCGCACTATTTAGTTCGTCGGGGACGAGGCTGTGGCCTCGAACCCGAGCATGCCCTAGCTCCGCCGCCGCCCGGCGCCGTCGATCCACTCGATTCCAGCCACCCCAGGGCTCGCCGCCGCCATCGTTGGATGCGGACGGGCGAGGGCTACCTTCCGGTGGCCTCAGCTCGCCGGGGCGCGGCCCATGGGAAAATCCCGCGTGGCTCCGCCTTGTCAGACCGTCACCGTAGTTTAAACGCCGGCCAGACCGACTAATTAACCCGCTAACAGTGCCCCTGAGACGCTGACGTGTGGGCCCATGCCATGTAGATAATTAGGTTTTAAGTTACTATTTACCTAAGTCACTGACAGAGCGAGCCCACCGCCTGATTAGATTAATTAGAATAAGTTAGGCGCTGTTAAATTAACCCGGGGCTGACAGCTGGGCCCCCCTGGGCCCAGTTGACCCAGTTGACTTGGTCAACCTGCTGACTGGGCCAGTCCAATCACTGGCAGCTGGGGTCCAGTGGGCCCTCTTGACCAGTCAGCGTGGTCAAAGTTGACTGCTGAGTCAGCTTTGACCCGGCCCCACCTGTCATCTGACGAGGACATATACTAGGGATAGGGTAACAGGCCTGACCTACAGATCCTACCCTAGGATGCCACACGCTTTATACTGGACCCCAGGGCCAGATCGGCAGTCGGATGTTCTACAACTTGACATTCACTCGGAGTTCAATGAACCACTCGGGAGGCGGCAGTTCACTCAACCGGTCTATTTCACTCGGAGTATCTGACAGTCACTCGGACGGAGAAGACCAGGAGGCTCCCCAGGATTGCAACGGTCAGGACGTGCGTCCACCCCCATCAATTGTAATCAATGCGCCCGTTACCAGTAACTGGCGCCCTTAAACCCCCTCTTTAACCCCTGGTAATGGCGGCATTCATGGGGGCTTGGCGGATCAATATAAGCCACCCCTAGCTCCATTCCAAGGGTTCGCAATCTTTGTAATCTGTACACTCAGAGAAAACAAGCTCCAGAGCACCGAGACGTAGGGCTATTACCTGCACCGCTGAGGGGCCTGAACTCGTAAATCCGAGTGTAACAACTGCGCCGTAGCTAGGCTCTGCCCTCCAATTCGTACCCCCATACACTACTGTTAGACCTATACCCACGACAGTTGGCGCCCACCGTGGGGCAGGCGTCTAGCGACTTCTGGCGTAGTTGTGTTTTTCCCGTCATCACCATGGTTTCCAGCGGCGGACTGACTCTGGGCGGCGAGATCCGTTTCGGCGTCCTCAGTTTCATCGTCGACGATTTGGCGTGGCTTCTGGAAGCCCCGCTGGATGTCGAGGCGTTGCCCGTCCGCTGCGCAGCGCACTTTTGCGCGAGCGCCTTCGGCGTTCTTCTTCGACAACCGTCGACTCCGTACCAGTCGGTGCCCTCGCACTTCACCGGCCGCCGTCTCAAGCATTCCGGACGCTCACGGCTTCAACGGTGTATCAAGCATGCGGTGGCCCTTCAGGCTACGGCCCCGCAATCGAGCCCGATGAGCCCGTCTTCGACTTGTTCGCCTCCTTGCATGAGCACTTGGAAAGCTTATCCGAGTGCGAGAGCAGTGACCCTGCTGCAGAGGTGCTGATGGCCGATTCCCCGCCCCGTCTGCCTGGGTACGGCCGAGGCGGCGTGGAGACCGGTGACCCGTCGCGCACTGATCTTGGCAGCGGCGGAGACCATCGCGACGGCGAGTACTACCCCCGACCTCTCACTCGACAGCTTAAGGAGGAGCTGCAGCGCAGAAACAAGCAGACCCTCCAGACGCCCATCGTTGGGACAACTCCCGAGGCTCAGGCTTTGGAGGCCGCGCGCCAGGCCAATTTGGCTGAGCGCAATCGTCTGGAGGCGCTCCAGAAGTCACTCGACGATTGCGCCTGCAGACAGCATCAGCCTAGTTCCAGTCGGCGGTAGCGGCAGCTGTTCTCGAATGACCAGAAGCAGAATTTCCAGGTGTTCCGCACTCCCATTCAGAATTTGGCAGTGGCCACTCGGATAGCAGATTCCATTGAACCGTCCCGATCCGAGGCAGGAGAGGGTCTACGGCAGATCTGGGCCCTCCTCAAGGCGGCTGAAGAGCAAAATTCAGCGGTGTCCCAGTCGCGCAACAGGATTCATAGCAGATCCATCAGGGCTGACACCGTCCAGTCGGCCCACAGCCCGGTGTCCCCAAGAACAAACAGACACTCGCCTCTGTGGCGAAACGGCCGAAATGACCGAGACCAGTACTCGGGGCAGGTTCGCAATCGGAATACGCCTCCGCGGCGTCAAGAAGATCGTCGTCTATGCAGTCGCCCCCTCTGCGGGATGGCTCGTATGCGCCCCAGCCGTACGATGCCAGGCGTCCTTACGGCAATGATCGGAGGGCCAGTCCTCCCCGCCATGGTGACGGTTATCGCCAGAGAGAACCAGTCAACCTCCGCGATCCACAGTTCAATGTGAGATCCGTACTCGCTCAGAACCTGGTCGACAAAGGCAGAGCTCTGAGAGAGAACTTGGACAGGGATCGTCCGAGTGGAAGTGGAGCATTCATCTCCGGGCCCGAGTGTTTCAACAGAGCAATCAGGGCCGCCAAGATTCTGCCTAACTTCAGATTGGTGGCTGGAGTAAGTAAGTTCTCCGGTGAGTCCAAGCCAGAAACTTGGTTAGAGGATTACCGAGTGGCTGTGCAGATTGGAGGTGGTAATGACTATGTGGCTATGAAGCATTTACCCTTGATGCTGGAAGGGTCCGCCCAGGCCTGGCTCAACCAACTCACCCCGGCCAGCATCTACTGCTGGGAAGATTTGGCCCGAGTGTTCATCAAAACATTTGAGGGCACGTGCAAACGCCCGCCCGGGTTGACTGAGCTGCAACATTGTGTGCAGAAGCCGAATGAAACCTTGAGAGAGTACATCCAGCGTTGGACAACCTTGCATCATGTGGTTGAGAATGTCACTGAGCACCAAGCCGTCTGTGCCTTCAAGGCAGGAGTCAGATATAGAGAGCTCATCCTAAAATTTGGTCTATCGGGGTCTTTGACCATGAGCCGAATGATGGAGATCGCCACTCGATACGCGAACGGAGAAGAGGAAGACTGTCTTCGTAACGGCAAGGGGAAAACCAGTGAGCCCAACCCTGGAAACAATAATCCCAGTCCGAAGCCGAAGCGCAAGGCTGACGTGTCGGCTCAGGCCAAGGCTGCCGCACTGGCCGGTCAAGCCAAGAACAAGGGGAAAGCTAAGGAAAAGTGGATCCCGAGGAAAAAGAAAGATCAGTCGGGCCAGGATGTCCTTGATTTGCCATGCCACATTCACACCAGAAAAGATGAGGAGGGCAATCCGATATTGCCCAAGCATACCACTCGACAGTGCAGGTTGTTGATACAGCAGTTCCGAGAGGGCCAGTCGAGTGAGAAGAGCCCAGGAGATGCCGATGATGGAGACAAAGATGCACCTTTTCCCAGTGTCAACGCAACCCTGATGATCTTTGCAGATGTAGAGAGCAGGAGTCGACTGAAAGTCATCAACCGGGAAGTAAACATGGCCATGCCGACAACGACGAAATTTCTGAACTGGTCGAAGACTCCGATCACCTTTGATCAGTCGGACCATCCGGCCTACATCGCCACCCCTGGGCGGCAGGCGCTGGTGGTCGATCCAGTCGTGGGAGGCGTTCGGTTGCGCAAGGTTCTCATGGATGGTGGAAGTGGCCTGGACATACTCTACGCTGAAACCCTGAAGGGGATGGGCATTCCGATGTCCCGTCTCAGCGAGAGCAGCATGCAGTTCCACGGAGTGATCCCCGGCAAGAAAGCAAAGTCACTCGGACAGATCGCCCTGGATGTGTGTTGGAAATATTCCCTAGAGGCAATTAATAAAGTGTTTATTATCATATTTCTCCATTCATGATAATGGTTTATTATTCATGCTAGAATTGTATTGACCGGAAACTTAATACATGTGTGGATAATAGACAAATACTGAGTCCCTAGTAAGCCTCTACTAGACTAGCTCGTTGATCAAAAGATGGTCAAGATTTCCTGACCATGGACATGAGTTTTCATTTGATAACGGGATCACATCATTAGGAGAATGATGTGATGGACTTGACCCAACCATTAGCATAGCAAATGATCGTTCAGTTTATTGCTATTGCTTTCACTATGTCAAATACACGTTCCTCTGACCATGAGATCATACAACTCCCGGATACCGTAGGAATACTTTGGGTGTATGAAACGTCACAACGTAACTGGGTGATTATAAAGGTGCACTACAGGTATCTCCGAAAGGTGTTTGTTGAGTTGGCATGGATCGAGATTGGGATTTGTCACTCCGACTATCGGAGAGGTATCTCTGGGCCCTCTCGGTAATACAACATCACAGAAGCCTTGCAAGCACCGTGACTAAAGAGTTAGTTGCAAGATGATGTATTACGGAACGAGTAAAGAGACTTGCCGGTAACGATATTGAACTAGGTATTGGATACCGACGATCGAATCTCGGGCAAGTAACATACCGCCGGACAAAGGGAACAACGTATGTTGACATATGAGGTTCACCGATAAAGATCTTCGTGGAATATGTAGGAACCAATATGAGCATCCAGGTTCCGCTGTTGGTTATTGACCGGAGAGTCGTCTCGGTCATGTCTACATCATTCCCGAACCCGTAGGGTCCGCACACTTAAGGTTCGATGACGAGTTAGTATTATATGAGTTATGTGATTGGTGGCCGAAGTTTGTTCGGAGTCCCGGATGAGATCACGAACATGACGAGGAGTCTCGAAATGGTTTAGAGGTAAAGATTCATATATTGGAAGGCTATATTCGGACATCGGAAAGATTCCGAGTGATTCGGGTATTTTTCGGAGTACCGGGGAGTTACGGGAATTCACCGGGAGAAGTAATGGGCCTTATTGGGCCATACGGGAAAAGGAGAGGCAGGCCACGTGAGGAGGCGCGCGCCCCCCCTTGCCCAAACCGAATTGGACTAGGGGAGGGGGCGCAGCCCCCTCTTTCCTTTCCCTCTCCCTTCCCCCTTTCCTACTCCGTATGGGAGGTGGAATCCTACTAGGACTAAGGAGTCCTAGTAGGACTCCCCACACTTGGCGCACCCCTAGGGGGCCGGCCTCCTCCCTCCCTCCTTTATATACGGAGGAGGGGCACCCCTTGGAGACACACAATTGTCCCATAGCCGTGTGCGGTGCCCCGATCTCCGTTTTCCACCTCGGTCATATTTTCGGAGAGCTTAGGCGAAGCCCTGCCGGAATCACTTCACCGTCACCGTCGCCACGCCGTCGTGCTAATGGAACTCATCTACTTCCTCGACGTCTTGCTGGATCAAGAAGGCGAGGATCGTCACCGAGCTGCACGTGTGTAGAACTCGGAGGTGCCGTACGTTCGGTACTCGATCGGTGGAGCTCGAAGGATTGTTCGACTACATCAACCGCGTTGTGAGACGCTTCCGCTAACGGTCTACGAGGGTACGTAGACACACTCTCCCCTCTCGTAGCGATGCATCTCCATGGATAGATCTTGCGTGAGCGTAGGAAATTTTTGAAATTCATGCTTCGTTCCCCAACAGTGGTATCAGAGCCAGGTTTATGCGTAGATGTGATTTGCACGAGTAGAACACAAGTGAGTTGTGGGCGTGGGTGTATACATATTGCTTGCCGTTACTAGTTGTTACTTGATTCGGCGGTATTGTGAGATGAAGCGGCCCGAACCGACATTACGCGTACGCTTACGCGAGATAGGTTTCACCGCTACGTGCACTCGTTGCATAAAGGTGACTGGCGGGTGTCTGTCTCTCTCACTTTAGTTGAATCGGTTTCAATGAAGAGGGTTCTTTTAGAAGATCAAAAAGCAATCACTACACCACGTTGTGGTTTTGCGTAGGTAAGAATGGTTCTTGCAAACCCGTAGCAGCCACGTAAAACTTGCAACAACAAAGTAGAGGACGTTTAACTTGTTTTTGCAGGGTATGCTGGTGATGTGATATGGCCAAGACATGATGTGATATAAGTTGTTGTATGAGATGATCATGTTTTGTAAGTTATCAGGCAACCGGCAGGAGCCTTATGGTTGTCTCTTTATTGTATGCAATGCCAACGCTATGTAATTGCTTTACTTTACCGCTATAAGTTAGCAGTAGTAGTAGTAGCAATAGCCGGCGAGACGACCACGACGCTGCGATGGAGATCAAGGTGTCACGACGCTACGATGGAGATCAAGGTGTCACGACGCTACGATGGTGATCAAGGTGTCAACCCGGTGACGATGGAGATCATGACAGTGCTATGCTGATGGAGATCAAAAGCACAAGACGTTTATGGCCATATCATGTCACATATATATTGAATTGCATGTGATGTTAATCCTTTTATGCATCTTATTTTGCTTAGGACGACGGTAGCATTATAAGATGATCCCTTCACTAAATTTCAAGATAAGTGTTCTCCCCTAGTATGCACCGTTGCGAAGGTTCGACGCTTCTAAGCACCACGTGATGATCGGGTGTGATGGATTCTTTCGTACGCATACAACGGGTGTAAGCCAGTTTTACACACGCAGAATACTTGGGTTAAACTTGACGAGCCTAGCATGTACAGACATGGCCTCGGAACACAAGAGACCGAAAGGTCGAACATGAGTCATATAGTAGATATGATCAACATGAAAGATGTTCACCATTGATAACTAATCCACCTCACGTGATGATCGGACGTGGTTTAGTTGATGTGGATCATGTTACACTTAGACAACTTGAGGGATGTTAATCTAAGTGGGAGTTCTTAAGTAATTTGATTAATTGAACTTCAATTGTCATGAACATAGTCTTACTTGTCTTAGCAAATTTATGTTGTAGATCAATAGACCGCGCTGTAGTTCCCCTGTTTTATTATGTTCCTAGAGAAAACAAAGTTGAAAGTTGATGGAAGCAACTATGCGGACTAGGTCCGTGATCTGAGGATTGTCCTCACTGCTGCACAGAAGGCTTATGTCCTTAATGCACCGCTCAGTGAAATACCCCTACGGCTTCGTCTGAGGACGTTATGAACGTCTGGCAGACAAGAAAAGATGACTACTCAATAGTTCAGTGCGCCATACTTTACGGCTTAGAACCGGAGCTCCAAATATGTTTTGAGCAACACGGAGCATATGAGATGTTCCAAGAGCTGAAAATTTGTTTTTCAAGACTCACACCCGGGTCGAGAGGTATGACACCTTTGACAAGTTCTATAGATACAAGATGGAGGAGAACAGCTCCGTTAGTGAGCATGTACTCAGAATGTCTGAGTACTTCAAACACTTGAATCAAGTGGGAGTTAGACTTCCGAATAAAGTGGTGATTGATAGAGTTCTCTAATTACTATCACTAAGCAACTGGATCTTCGTGATGAACTATAAACATGCAAGGGATAGAAGATCCTTAAGCTATTCGCGATGCTACAATCTGCGGATGTAGAAATCAAAAAAGGGAGCATCAAGTGTTGATGGTTAATAAGACCACTAGTTTCAAGAAGGGCAAGGGAAAGAAAAGGGAACTTCAAGAAGAACGGTAAAACAGTTGCCGCTCACGCGAAGAAACCCAAGGCTGAACCAAACCCGAGACTTAGTGCTCCCATTGCAAAGGGAAATGTCACAGGGAGCGAAACTTCCCCAAAGTAACTGGCAGATAATAAGACTGGCAATGTCAACAAAGATATTTGATATACATGTTATTGATATGTACCTTACTAGTACTCGTAGGAGCACCTGGGTATTTGATACTTGTTCAGTTGCTTACAACTTGAAACATGGAGCTTCGGAATAAACGAGGGCTAGCTAAGAACAAGGTGACGATGTGCATTGGAAGTGTCTCCAAGGTTGATGTGATCACCATCGCCACGCTCTCTCTACCTTCAGGATTAGTGATGAACCTAAATAATTGTTATTTGGTGCTTGCGTTAAGCATGAACATTATATCTGATAGTGTTTATTGCAAGACGGTTATTCAATTTCAGAGAATAATTGTTATTCTATTTATTTGGATAATATCATTGATGATCATGCACTTAAAATGAAAGGTTTATTGAATCTTGATCGTAGTAATACATATGTTCATAACACGAATGCCAAAAGATAATGATAGTACCACATATTTGTGGCACTGCCGCTTAGGTCATATTGGTGTAAAACGCATGAAGACACTCCATACAGATGGACTTTTGGAATCACTTGATTATGAATCATTTGAGACGTGAGAACCATGCCTCATGGGCAAGATGACTAAGACTCCGTTCTCCGGAACAATGGAGCGAGCAACAGACTTGTTGGAAATAATACATACCGATGTATGCGGTCCGATGAGTGTTGAGTCACGTGGTGGATATCGTTATGTTCTCACGTTCACAGATGATTTGAGTAGATATGGCTATGTCTACTTGATGAAGCATAAATCTGAAACATTTGAAAAGTTCAAAGAATTTCAGAGTGAAGTAGAGAACCATCGTAACAAGAAAATAAAGTTCTTACGATCTGATCGTGGAGGAGAATATTTGAGTTACGAGTTTGGCAATCACTTAAAACAATGTGGAATTGTTTCACAGCTCACGCCACCTGGAACACCACAGCGTAATGGTGTGTCCGAACGTCGTAATCGTACTCTATTAGATATGGTGCGTTCTATGATGTCTCTTACCGATTTGCCACTATCATTTTGGGGTTATGCATTAGAGACAGCTGCATTCACTTTAAACAGGGCACCGTCTAAATCCGTTAAGACGACACTATATGAACTGTGGTTTGGTAAGAAACCTAAGCTGTCGTTTCTGAAAGTTTGGGGATGCGATGCTTATGTCAAAAGGCTTCAGCCAGATAAGCTCGAACCCAAAGCGGATAAGTGCGTCTTCATAGGATACCCAAAGGATACCGTTGGGTACACCTTCTACCACAGATCCGAAGGCAAAGTATTCGTTGCTAAGAATGGATCCTTTCTAGAGAAGGAGTTTCTCTCGAAAGAAGTGAGTGGGAGGAAAGTAGAACTTGATGAGGTAATTGTACCTCCTCTGGATAGTAGTACGCCACAGAAAGAAATTTCTGTGACATCGACACAGACCAGAGAAGAAGTTGATGATGATGATCATGAAACTTCGGATCAAGTTGTTACTGAACTTCGAAGGTCAACCAGGACACGTTCCGCACCAGAGTGGTACGGAAATCCAGTCTTGGAGGTCATGTTGCTAGACAACGATGAACCTTCGAACTATGAAGAAGCGATGGCAAGCCCGGATTCCGACAAATGGCTTGAGGCCATGAAATCCGAGATTGGATCCATGTATGAGAACAAAGTATAGACTTTGGTAGACTTGCCCGATGAACGGCGAGCTATTGAAAATAAATGGATCTTTAAGAAGAAGACGGACGCTGATGGTAATGTCACCGTCTATAAAGCACGACTTGTTGCTAAAGGTTATCGACAAGTTCAAGGAGTTGACTATGATGAGACTTTCTCACCCGTAGCGATGCTAAAGTCTGTCAGAATTATGTTAGCAATTGCCGCGTTTTATGATTATGAAATCTGGCAAATGGACGTCAAAACGGCATTCCTTTACGGATTCCTTAAGGAAGAATTGTATATGATACAGCCGGAAGGTTTTGTCGATCCTAAAGGTGCTAACAAAATATGCAAGCTCCAGTGATCCATCTATGGACTGGTGCAAGCATCTCGGAGCTGGAATACTCGCTTTGATGAAGTGATCAAAGCGTTTGGGTTTATACAAAGTTTATGGAGAAACTTGTATTTACAAGAAAGTGAGTGGGAGCTCTATAGCATTTCTAATAGTATATGTGGATGACATATTGTTGATTGGAAATGATGTAGAATTTCTGGAAAGCATAAAGAATTGAAAGGAGGTTTTCAATAAAAACCTATTTTTGAGTTATCCACAGATTGGGCATCGAGATCTATGGAGATAGATCAAAACGCCTGATAAAAGTTCACACATCTTGATGAGTTTTTTGAAGAAGTTCAAAATAGGATCAAGTTAAAGAAATGAGTTCTTGCCTGGTGTGAAGTGGAGTAAGACTTGAAAATCTAGGTAAAGGTTGTTTTACATGTTAGGCATCAAAATCTATAGAGATAGATTGAGACGCCTCATAGGACTTTCACGAAGCACATACCTTGACAAGATTTTGAAGAACTTCAAAATGGATCAGTCAAAGAAAGGGTTCTTGCCTGTATTGCAAGGTGTGAGATTGAGTAAGACTCAAAGCCCGACCACGGCAGAAGACAAAGAGAAGATGAGTGTCATCCCCTATGCCTCAGCCATAGGCTCTATTTTTTATGCCATGCTGTGTACTAGACCTGATGTATGCCTCGCTATTAGCTTGGTGGGAAGGTACCAAAGTGATCCAGGAGTAGATCACTGGACAGCGGTCAAGAATATCCTGAAGTACCTGAAAAGGACTAAGGAAGAATTTCTCGGGAATAGAGGTGATAAAGAGTTCGTCGTAAAGGGTTACGTCGATGCAAGCTTTAAACACCGATCCGGAAGACTATGAGTCTCAGACCGGATACGTAAAGTGGGACAGTCGTTTTTGGAGTAGCTCCAAGCAGAGTGTGGTAGCAGCATCTACATATGACATAGAGGTTTTCCAAGAACACACGGATCTGAATATTGCAGACCCGTTGACTAAAACCTCTCTCACAAGCAAAACATGATCAGCCCTAGAACTGATTGGATGTTAATTACATGGAGATGTAAACTAGATTATTGACTCTAGTGCAAGTGGGAGACTGTTGGAAATATGCCCTAGAGGCAATTAATAAAGTGTTTATTATCATATTTCTCCATTCATGATAATGGTTTATTATTCATGCTAGAATTGTATTGACCGGAAACTTAATACATGTGTGGATAATAGACAAATACTGAGTCCCTAGTAAGCCTCTACTAGACTAGCTCGTTGATCAAAAGATGGTCAAGATTTCCTGACCATGGACATAAGTTGTCATTTGATAACGGGATCACATCATTAGGAGAATGATGTGATGGACTTGACCCAACCGTTAGCATAGCAAATGATCGTTCAGTTTATTGCTATTGCTTTCACTATGTCAAATACACGTTCCTTTGACCATGAGATCATGCAACTCCCGGATACCGTAGGAATACTTTGGGTGTATCAAACATCACAACGTAACTGGGTGATTATAAAGGTGCACTACAGGTATCTCCGAAAGTGTTTGTTGAGTTGGCATGGATCGAGATTGGGATTTGTCACTCCGAATATCGGAGAGGTATCTCTGGGCCCTCTCGGTAATACAACATCACAGAAGCCTTGCAAGCACCGTGACTAAAGAGTTAGTTGCAAGATGATGTATTATGGAACGAGTAAAGAGACTTGCCAGTAATGAGATTGAACTAGGTATTGGATACCGACGATCGAATCTCGGGCAAGTAACATACCGCCGGACAAAGGGAACAACGTATGTTGACATATGAGGTTCACCGATAAAGATCTTCATGGAATATGTAGGAACCAATATGAGCATCCAGGTTCCGCTGTTGGTTATTGACCAGAGAGTCGTCTCGGTCATGTCTACATCATTCCCGAACCCGTAGGGTCCGCACACTTAAGGTTCGATGACGATTTAGTATTATATGAGTTATGTGATTGGTGGCCGAAGTTTGTTCGGAGTCCCGGATGAGATCACGGACATGACGAGGAGTCTCGAAATGGTCGAGAGGTAAAGATTCATATATTGGAAGGCTATATTCGGACGTCGGAAAGGTTCCGAGTGATTCGGGTATTTTTCGGAGTACCGGGGAGTTACGGGAATTCACCGGGAGAAGTAATGGGCCTTATTGGGCCATACGGGAAAAAGGAGAGGCAGGCCACGTGAGGAGGCGCGCGCCCCCCCTTGCCCAAACCGAATTGGACTAGGGGAGGGGGCGCAGCCCCCTCTTTCCTTTCCCTCTCCCTTCCCCCTTTCCTACTCCGTATGGGAGGTGGAATCCTACTAGGACTAAGGAGTCCTAGTAGGACTCCCCACACTTGGCGCACCCCTAGGGGGCCGGCCTCCTCCCTCCCTCCTTTATATACGGAGGAGGGGCACCCCTTGGAGACACAAAATTGTCCCATAGCCGTGTGCGGTGCCCCGATCTCCGTTTTCCACCTCGGTCATATTTTCGGAGAGCTTAGGCGAAGCCCTGCCGGAATCACTTCACCGTCACCGTCGCCACGCCGTCGTGCTGACGGAACTCATCTACTTCCTCGACGTCTTGCTGGATCAAGAAGGCGATGATCGTCACCGAGCTGCACGTGTGTAGAACTCGGAGGTGCCGTACGTTCGGTACTCGATCGGTGGAGCTCGAAGGATTGTTCGACTACATCAACCGCGTTGTGAGACGCTTCCGCTAACGGTCTACGAGGGTACGTAGACACACTCTCCCCTCTCGTAGCGATGCATCTCCATGGATAGATCTTGCGTGAGCGTAGGAAATTTTTGAAATTCATGCTTCGTTCCCCAACAATGTGGTCTTTGGAGACGACAAAAACTTCAGGAAGGAAAGGCTGACCTTCGAAGTGGTCGACTTCCGCAGCGCCTACCATGCCATCCTTGGTCGGCGGCCTACACACGTTTCATGGGCCACCCATCTTATGTGTATCTCAAGCTGAAGATGCCCGGCCCCAAAGGAGTGATCACAGTCACTAGCAATAGGCAGCGTGCGGAGGAATGTTTGCAGCAAGGGTCCAAGATTGCTGATGAGCACATGGCCATGGTGGAGTTGGAGGAATACAAGAAAAATGCCGATCCGAGTGATCTGCTACGCTCCAAGAAGCCAGCTACAGAATCTGCATTTCAGTCGGCCGGTGATACGAAGCCTGTACACGTCCACCCGGAAGATCCCAATGCTGCACCCTCCAACATCTCAACGACACTTGACAGCAAATAGGAAGAAGCGCTCATCCAGTTCCTCCGTGAGAACTGGGACATCTTCGCATGGAAGCCATCCGACATGCCGGGTGTACCCAGGGAGCTGGCTGAGCACCGTTTGCGAGTCGACCCAAAAGCAAAACCTGTGAAGGAGCATCTTCGTCGCTCTGCTACACAGAAGAGGAAGGCCATTGGCGAAGAAGTTGCTCGGCTCCTAGCAGCCGAGTTCATCCGTGAGGTGTACCACTCCGAGTGGCTTGCCAACGTCGTCATGGTCCCTAAGAAGGATAAGTCTCTCCGAATGTGCATCGATTTCAAGCACATCAATCGGGTCTGTCCCAAGGATCATGTCCCGCTCCCCCGTATAGATCAGATCGTAGATTCCACCGCGGGGTGTGAGCGACTGTCTTTTCTGGATGCGTACTCCGGGTACCACCAGATCCGACTGTATGGGCCAGATGAAATAAAAACAGCTTTTATCACCCCATTCGGTTGTTTCTGCTATATCACCATGCCGTTCGGTCTCAAGAATGCCGGTGCCACTTTCATGCGCATGGTCCAAAAGTGTTTGCAAAAACAGATCAGTCGGAACATTGAGGCATACATGGACGATAACGTGGTCAAGTCCAGAAAAGGTTCCGACCTGCTGGCTGACCTAGCTGAAACTTTCGCAAATCTACGGAAGTACGATATTAAGCTGAATCCAGCAAAGTGCACTTTTGGGGTGCCCGGGGGCAAGTTACTCGGATTCCTCGTTTCCGAACGAGGGATAGATGCCAACCCCGAGAAGATCGGTGCAATTGTACGAATGAAACGTCCTAAACGGCTTCATGATGTGCAAAAGTTCACGGGTTGTCTTGCGGCTCTGAGCCGATTCATCTCCCACCTCGGTGAGAAGGCACTGCCCCTTTACCGATTGATGAAGAAGTCTGATTCATTCGAGTGGACTGCTGAAGCACAAGCAGTGTTTGTTCAGCTCAAAGCCCTGCTTTCCACCCAGACGGTGCTTGCCGCTCTGAATAGCAACGAGTCGTTGCTCCTTTACACTGCGGCCACTGGTCAAGTTGTCAGCACTGTCCTCACAGTCGAGCGAGAAGAAGAAGGCAAAGCTTACAAAGTTCAGCGCCCAGTCTATTACATTTTTGAAGTCCTGACTCCATCCAAGCAGAGGTATCCTCATTATCAGAAGCTCGTATATGGCATCTATCTGACTGCGAAGAAAGTAGCCCATTACTTCCAAGAGCACGTCGTATCAGTCGTCAGCGACGCCCCGCTGTCTGAGATCATGAACAATCGGGATGCGACTGGTCGAGTGGTGAAGTGGGCTATCGAGCTCTTGCCCTTGGACATCAAGTTCGAGGCGAAAAAAGCGATCAAGTCCCAAGCATTAGCCGATTTCTTAGCCGAGTGGACAGAACAGCAGCAACCGACTCAGAGTCACCCGGAACATTGGACCATGTTGTTTGACGGTTCCAAGATGCTGAATGGTTCAGAAACTGGAGTTGTGTTAGTGTCTCAGAAGGGCGATCGACTCAGATATGTTCTGCAAATTCACTTCGATTCCTCCAACAATGAGGCCGAGTACGAAGCGCTCCTTTATGGTCTACGTATGGCCATCTCACTCGGCGTCCGACGCCTGATGGCCTACGGGGACTCGGATCTAGTTGTGAATCAAGTGATGAAGGAGTGGGATATCAGAAGCCCTGCTATGACAGGATACTGCAACGCGGTGAGAAAGTTGGAAAAGAAATTTGAGGGTCTGGAACTGCATCACATCCCCCGAGCCAAGAGTCAGGAGGCAGGCGATCTAGCAAAGATCGGGTCAACTCGGAAATCCATACCCAGCAATGTGTTCCTAGAGCATCTGCATTCCCCAACGGTGAAAGAAGATACCTTCACTAAAGAGCCCCCGCAAGTGGTCAGTCCCTCCGATTCGACTGAAATTAAGGTCCCAGCAGTCATTGACTTGGTCATGGAGGTTCTGGCGATCACGCCCGATTGGACGGTGCCATACATTGCGTACCTGCTCAGACAGGAGCTTCCAGAGGATGAAGTCGAGGCCCGCCAGATTGTTCGCAGGTCCAAGGCCTTTACAGTGATGGGTGATCAGTTGTACAGAAAGAGCGTCACCGGTGTGACTCAGCGCTGCATCTCTCCGGAGGAAGGACGACTGATCTTGGAGGAAATTCACTAGGGAACTTGTGGACACCACGCGTCCTCTCGGACAATCGTGGCTAAAGCTTACCGAGCCGGCTTCTTCTGGCCACGTGCTAATGAAGCTGCGTAGGAGATAGTCCAACACTGCACCGGGTGTCAGTTCTATGCAAACTTATCACACAAGCCTGCGTCTGCCCTGAAGACGATTCCACTCGTCTGGCCGTTCGCAGTTTGGGGACTCGACATGGTGGGCCCCCTTTGGACAGGGGCGAGTGGATTCACCCACTTGCTGGTTGCAGTCGACAAGTTCACTAAGTGGATTGAAGCCAAACCCATCAAGAAACTAGATTCTCGCACAACGATCAAGTTCATGAAAGGGATAATCTTCAGATATGGCGTGCCTCACAGCATCATTACTGACAATGGTTCAAACTTCGACTTCAAAGAGTTCAGAGCGTTCTGTGCCGCCCAAGGCACTCGGGTCGACTACGCATCCGTGGCTCACCCACAGTCGAATGGACAAGTCGAGAGAGCGAATGGACTGATCCTTCAAGGGCTAAAGCCGCGACTTATGCGTGATCTGGAGCATGCAGCCGGAGCCTGGATCACTGAATTGCCGTCAGTTCTGTGGGGCCTGAGGACCCCCAATCGGTCTACCAATCGCACTCCCTTCTTCATGGTGTACGGAGTTGAAGCCGTCATGCCAAGTGACCTGCTCCACAATTCACCCCGAGTGGAACTATACTCTGAAGCTGAAGCAGAGCAGGCACAGCAAGACATCGTCGATCTCTTGGAGGAGGAGAGGGAGATGGCTCTTATCCGTTTAGCCACCTATCAGCAAGATCTACGGCGTTTTCACGACAGGCACATCAGGGGTCGAGCCTTTCAGGAAGGTGATCTTGTGCTCCGAGTGGATCAGCAACGACCTCACAAGCTTGCTCCTTCATGGGAAGTTCCTTTTGTCGTTTCAAAAGTTCTGCATAATGGGGCATACCACCTGTACAACCTTCTGAAGCAAGCAGACGAGCCCCGCGCTTGGAATGCAGACTTGCTTCGACGTTTTTATACTTGATGTTGAGATGTGATAAAAGCACTCGAGTGATGTTTGATGAATAAAAGCATGACTTTTCCAGTTCTACATTGAGTTCACTTGTACGCATTCTCTGGCTTACGACCCCTAGTGGGTGTATGCCCTTCAACTTAGCTGCGAACCAGCTTTCGCCTAAGTTAAAAACTTACTCCGAGTGAAGAGCATCCCTCTCACTCGGGGACTTGGCTGCGAACCAGTTTTCGCCCAAGTTAAAAACCTACTCCGAGTGAAGAGCATCCCTCTCACTCGAGGGCTTGGCTGCGAACCAGTTTTCGCCCAAGTTAAAAACCTACTTCGAGTGAAGGGCGCCCCTCTCACGCGGGGGTTGGCTGCGAACCAGTTTTTGCCCAAGTTAAAAACACTACTCCGAACGAAGAGCGTCCCTCTCACTCAGGGGCTTGGCTGCGAACCAGTTTTCACCCAAGTTAAAAACCTACTCCGAGTGAAGAGCATCCCTCTCACTCGGGGGCTTGGCTGCGAACCAGCTTTCGCCCAAGTTAAAAACCTACTCCGAGTGACGAGCGTCCCTCTCACTCGGAGGCTTGACTGCGAACCAGCTTTCGCCCAAGTTAAAAACCTACTCCGAGTGACGAGCGTCCCTCTCACTCGGGGGTTTGGCTGCGAACCAGCTTTCGCCCAAGTTAAAAACCTACTCCGAGTGATGAGCGTCCCTCTCACTCGGGGGCTTGGCTGCGAACCAGCTTTCGCCCAAGTTAAAAACCTACTCCGAGTGAAGAGCCTCCCTCTCACTCGGGGGCCTGGCTGCGAACCAGTTTTCGCCCAAGGTAAAAACCTACTCCGAGTGAAGAGCATCCCTCTCACTCGGGGGCTTGGCTGCGAACCAGGTTTCGCCCAAGTTAAAAACCTACTCCGAGTGAAGAGCATCCCTCTCACTCGGGGGCTTGGCTGCGAACCAGCTTTCGCCCAAGCTAGAAACCTACTCCGAGTGAAGAGCATCCCTCTCACTCGGGGGCTTGGCTGCGAACCAGCTTTCGCCCAAGAACCTACTCCGAGTGAAGAGTCTCCCTCTCACTCGGGGGCTTAGCTGCGAACCAGTTTTCGCCCAAGTTAAAAACCTACTCCGAGTGAAGAGCATCCCTCTCACTCGGGGGCTTGGCTGCGAACCAGCTTTCGCCCAAGCTAGAAACCTACTCCGAGTGAAGAGCATCCCTCTCACTCGGGGGCTTGGCTGCGAACCAGTTTTTGCCCAAGTTAAAAACCTACTCCGAGTGAAGAGCCTCCCTCTCACTCGGGGGCTTGGCTGCGAACCAGTTTTCGCCCAAGTTAAAAACCTACTCCGAATGAAGAGCCTCCCTCTCACTCGGGGGCTTGGCTGCGAACCAGTTTTCGCCCAAGTTAAAAACCTACTCCGAGTGAAGAGCCTCCCTCTCACTCGGGGGCTTGGCTGTGAACCAGTTTTCGCCCAAGTTAAAAACCTACTCCGAGTGAAGAGCATCCCTCTCACTCGGAGGCTTGGCTGTGAACCAGCTTTCGCCCCAAGTTAGAAGCCTACTCCGAGTGAAGAGCATCCCTCTCACTCGGAGGCTTAGCTACGAACCAGTTTTCGCCTAAGTTAAAACCCACTCCAAAGATTCGAAAGACTCGAAAGAAAGCATTCAGATAACTTCAGAAGTTCAAAAGTAAATGCGAGTACTCGAGCCCTAAGCCCGAAAGAGTTTAACAGATACAGATCCACTCGGCATACCGAGGCAAATGGGTAAAGCTTAATGTTTTTCCCATACTCCAGAAGGGCTGGCCGGCTCGACGAAGGCGTCCAGGTCGATGCCGTCTGCGATCCGAGTGGCTGCCTCTATGAACGTCTCCATGAAGTCCTCAAACTTGAGCTTCTTCGTGTTGGCGACTTGGAGAGACTTCAGCTTCTCTTCCTTGGCGTCCTTGCAGTGCACACGGACGAGAGAGAGCGCCATGTCAGCTCCGCAGCGAGCAGCCGACTTCTTCCATGCTTGCACTCGGCTGGTAATCTCGTTGAGGCGAGTCATCATTGCTTCCAGATCGGTGTCGAGGGTGTCTTCTGGCCACAACTCCTTGTCGATCCTTCCGAGTGCACCCCGCAGGCGGATGATGTACCCCTGGACGTCTTCAATATGAGATTCGAGCCGCAAGACACCTAAAGCAGCCTTGTCACCGGTGAGTGACCTAGAGGGATCCAGATCCTTCTCGATTCTGTCAGTTTCCAGCTCGAAGTCTCGGTAGTACTCTGTGAACAAGAAAAGAGGAGAATTGAAGATCAGCATGCATGAAATTCACTCGGAGATAAGATAAAACTCACTCGGATGCTACAGGTTACCTGCAAGCTTGGTGTACATCTCCTCCGTGAAGTCCTCTGTATACTTTTCCAGTGAGTTCTTCTTCTCGATGAGCTGGGCGATCTTTTCGTTCAGAGTCTTCTTTTCTTGCTCATAAGCATTCGCTTGAGCCTTCAGCTTGCCGTCCCACTCGGCCTTCTGCTTCTTGAGCTCGGCCACTTCATTCTTCGCCTCCGTGATGGCGGCCTTCAGCGACTTGTTCTCCCCTTCAAGCTTCTCGAGTGAGGCCAGCTTCT
Organism: Elymus sibiricus; assembly: GCA_039707655.1. Taxonomy (NCBI): domain Eukaryota; kingdom Viridiplantae; phylum Streptophyta; class Magnoliopsida; order Poales; family Poaceae; genus Elymus; species Elymus sibiricus. Next base: position 189,031,281 of record CM077676.1, on the reverse strand, counting down.
CTTCGGCGGCCTTGGTCTTTTCCCTCGCCACTTTCTGCGCTCCCGCCAGCTCATTATCCTTATTTTCGAGTGCCTGCTTCATAGTTTCTAAAGAGACAGAGGTTCTGAGCCGCACTTGGAGTCGATGGTTTTCACTACGCACATCTGTTCGAGTGAAGTCACTCGGTTCAAAGAATGGAAAGAGATGAAAGCAGAACGCTCAGTAATCAAAGCTTACCTCCCATGGTCTTGAGCTCTGCTTGGGCGCGCACTGTATTCATCTTCTCCACCTCCAAGTCAAGTCGGAGCTGGACCGTCTCCTTCTCCAGTGACACGTACTGAGCCCCAAGCTCGCAAGTTTTCTGAAACACAAGAGAGAGCAGACCAGTTAATGATAAGAAATATTCCGAGTGCCCAGAGACTAGTGCTCCTGGAAGGAACAAGCTTGACCAGTATCAGATCCTGAAGTACCCTTTGTCAGGGAGGAACAAGCTTGACCAATACCAGATCCTGAAGTACCCTTTGTCAGGGAGGAACAAGCTTGACCAGTATAAAAAACAACAAGTTCTAAGACTCCCGCCCGCCGACTGCCCGCAGTCGACGGCAGTCTCGGGGACTACACCCAGTGGGTGCACTCAGCGTGCCCCCACTGGAACGGTATCCACTCAGCACGGTCCGCCCGATCCGAGTGACGGCCAAACACAAAAAAAACAAGTTCTAAGACTCCCGCCGACTGCCCGCAGTCGACGGCAGTCTCGGGGACTACACCCAGTGGGTGCACTCAGTGTGCCCCCACTTGAACGGTATCCACTCGGCACGGTCCGCCCGATCCGAGTGACGGCCAAACACAAAAAAAAACAAGTTCTAAGACTCCCGCCGACTGCCCGCAGTCGACGGCAGTCTTGGGGACTACACCCAGTGGGTGCACTCAGCGTGCCCCCACTGGAATGGTATCCACTCGGAACGGTCCGCCTGATCGGAGTGACGGCCAAACACAAAAAAGACTCCCGCACACCCAGTGGGTGTACCAAAAAAATACCGACTGAAACTCCTTCGGAAGAAAAACAAATTGGAGATCAACTTACAAGAGCACTTACTCGAACATTCTCCTGGAGAGCAGCACTGGCGTCGTACGCCAACTTGCCATCCGCACACATCTCCTTCAAGCGCTGGGTCATCAGCTCCGCTTGGATCATCGCCTCCTTGCTGGCTCCAGTTTGGTCCTCCGGCACTTTATACAGACTGAATATGTTGACGGGAGGAGTTGGAGTCGAGGCCAGGGCAGTCGACAGAGCTGCGCGGGGCCAGCACTGGCCTGAGAAGAACCTTGCCCCAGAGGCACGGTCACGGTGGGCGCAGGGGGAACTTGAGGTGCTTTGCTTGGCGGTGCCCTCTGTGTGGCGGTCTGAGAGGCATTCGGAGCTGCGGTCTTCTTCTGCGGCGCCCTTCTGCGGCGGCCCTTCATCGTCGTCCGTGACGTGGATGATCTCTGCAAGTGCTACATTCACTCGACACAATCAGCCGCAATACACAATTCAGTCGGATGGAGACATTTCAATCGGATCATGGATCAAAGTAAAAATGGAATCATTGTTACCTTTCTGAGAAGTGCCCGCGTCTGCCGACTCGGCTTCGATGTGGTCTTCGTTGATCTGCATGGGAGACATCGTCGAGGTTGCAGCGCTGGTTCATACGATTCACTCGGTCAGAAGAGTCCGAAAGTTGACGAGGACAGAAAAGAAAAGCGTGACACTCACATTGAGGTGACGGGCACGGTGACCTTGATCCTGGGGAGAGCCTTCCGAGGCTTGAGGGAAGCGACCTTGAGTTGCTTGGCGGTCTTCTCGGTCGGCTCCGGCGTCGATGTCCGAGTGCGCTTCGAAGTCTTAGCACTCGGAGCCGCTGTCTTCTCCGAGCCAGCACTCGGATCGTGAGTCTGCTTGGAGCGGCGCTCAGAGCGCAACTAGGGAGACTGGGAAGACTCGACCTCGTCGCTCCCTTCCGAGCCGTCGCTTTCCTCCTCGCTATCCTCCACGTAGCTGCCCTCAACACTGCCATGGTCGCTCTCCACGTCCCCGACAAGGTGCTCCCCATTCGGCACAGGCGAGAGCATCTTCTGGAACTCCTGCAAGACACGAAGATCAGAGACAGCCAGTTCAGTCAGTTCACTCGGATTATTCAGTTCACTCAGAGAATTTGCGTGTAAATAATTCACTCGGAAATGCGCGTCTTACCTCTGTCGGTTGATGCGCGTCGTTGAAGGGCGAGATCCGTCTCGACCCTCGCGGATTGTCGCATGCGCTAGTGATGGACCTGATCCACTGTTCCACTGTTTCCTCCTCAACATCTTCCGGATGCACTCGGGTCAGGTCATTGGCTCCAGTGTAGCGCCACATGGGGTGAGCCCGCTCCTGCAGCGGCTGGATCCTCCGACTGAGGAAGACCTCCAGAAGATCCAGGCCAGTCACTCCGCCCTGAATCAGACCGACCACGGCACTCACCAAGATCCCCACTTCAGTCTTCTCCTCCTTAGCAATCGTCAACGAGGGAGGAGTCTTGACCCTTTCAGTCGTGTAGGGAGGAAGATCAGTCGACGAACCAGAGCAAGGCAGGTCATTGCAGTAGAACCAGGTCGACTGCCAACCCCTAACCGAATCGGGAAAAGACTTGGAGGGGAACGCACTCTTACCCCTCATCTGGATACCTAAGCCGTCGCACATCTGGGTCACGTGGGTCCTCTCTCCATCGGGGTCAGCCTTTTTAACCGACTGAGATCGACACGTGAAGATATGTTTGAACAATCGCCAGTGCGGCTGGCAGCCTAAGAAGTTCTCACACAAGGAAATGAATGCGGCGAGGTACACTATGGCGTTCAGAGGAAGATGATGAAGCTAGGCACCGAAAAAGATCAAAAAACCACGGAAGAAAGGGTGGGGTGGCATGGAGAAACCTCGCTCCACGTGGGTGGTGAGGAGCATGCGCTCTCCCGGGTGTGGCGCGGGCTCGATCTCCCCCTCCTCTGGCAGCCTCCACGTCCCGTCTCGCACTAGCCCGTCCACGACGAGCCCGCTGATGTCATCCACCATGGTGGTCGGGGGGAGCCAATCGCCCTGGATCCACCCGCGCGGAGGCGCGACCCTGGAACTCGACGCCTTCTTCCCCTTCGCTGCCTAATTCGCCCTCTCGAGCTTCGCCGTCTTGTCCTTCGCCATCGTCGCAGAGCTCTCCAGCGCCAAGGGGGATTCGCGCGGAGTGGATTGCTGGGGAGGAGATTGTAAGGGAACGCAGCAGAAAACAAAAATTTCCGACCTACGCACCAGCCCAGGATCACTATGGAGACTGCATACAAGGTTTGATCTGTTTCGTTACCGACTCGTAGCGCAGCGGAAGTAGAGTCGATGACGATCGGCGGTGCAGATCCCCGCAGCTAGGATTTACAACCTCCCAACCGCGAGGATGTACTCCCTCATCTGCCCCTCGGACAGCCCTCCGGGAGGCGGTCGGACAGTCCCTCGGACGGTGTCGCGGACAGCCCTTCGGGAGGACCTTCGAAAACCAGACGGTCACTCGGACAGCCCTTCGGGAGGACCCTCGAAACTCAGACGATCACTTGGACAGCCCTTCGGCAGGCACTCTCGAACTAAGACCGAAACTACGATCTCTCTACAGAGTTGCACACATACGGTGTCATCTATCCGGCAGGGCTTCGCCGTCCAGAACTAGTTCCCACCGAAACCCAGACAACCTTTCGGCTCTACGAAACTATTTCGCTGGGAGGGAGAGAGAAGCCAGACAAGTCAATGGCATGTGTATGAGAGCAAGCATGAGCTGATTTTGGAGAGCAATCTCCACCTCTATTTATAGGAGGAGCAAGGGGTAGAGGAAAGACCAAAAGGACCTTCCTAGGATCTTTCCACCACATGCCACATAAGGGTGTGTAGAAGATATCCACCATGAGGTGGAAGGACACCTCAAGGAGGGCCCCCACCATGCCATGGACGAAATTTGCAGCCCCCTTGGGGAGCTCCACCTCCCTTTCACACACCAAAAGTGGTTTTCTTCTAGAAGAAAAACCCCATTTGCAAATCAGCCCAAAAAGTGCTTTTCACTATTCACGAAGACATTTTTCTGCGTCCGTTAAATCCCAAATTATTTCTGTGTGCCTAGAACAATTCTAGTACCCACCAAAATAATTTTGAACGCATTCCGAAACAATTTCGAACCAATGTTTCTTCAGCGAAAAGCAACCAAATCGGTTCCGGCTGCTCCGGAACATTTCCGGTTATTGTCCCGGAAAATTCCCAGAAGTTTCCAGAACACTTCTGGCATCCTCCAAGAATTTCCGGGCGTGTGCCAGAACCAATTTGACTTAATGGAATACCCTGAAACAACTTTTCAGTTTCACCGGAACTATTCCGGTGTTCTCTCCGGAACGTTTCCGTTTCTCCGAAACTTTTTCGGTGATTTTCTCTCAGACTCCCCGTCTAGTATTCAGCAGATAGATGACCCTTAAGCGTGTGACCCTATAGGTTCGGTGAAGTATAGACATGACCCGGAACCCCTTCCGATCAATGATCAACATCGGAGCCGTGGACACCCATATTGACCCCTATACCCACACGAATGAATATTCGAGTGAACCTCCAGTTGCCGTGTGCTATTCCTGTTGCTTCGCGATATGTTACAAATACCCGAGGTGAGACATGTTGGCATCCCCGCGGATCAACAACTTGTCCACTATGCCAGTTACCTCGTTACCGGTATTGTTCTCTTTTCTCGTTCCCGTGTTCCGGCATCCCCGTGATCAAATCACAAAGTGTCTGGCCAGACGATGATGGATACCGTAACACCGAGAGGGCCCAGAGATATCTCTCCATCGTCGGAGGAGCAAATCCCAATCTTGAGCTATCGAGTTACTTGACATACTTTTCCATGAACCCGTAAGCCGTCGTAATAGCCACCCATTTACAGATGACGTTTAACAAACCCCAAAGTTCATGAAGCAAGCATGAAGAAACTCGATACTCTCATGGTCTAAGGAATCATGCAAACGTTAACCATCTCTGTGTTATTAACCATTAACTTGTGACGAATGTATCTCATAGCATAACATCAATACGGGTCGATTCAACACAAATGTTCTTCTAACATTGTGCCCACAAAATTGCCGGCATAGCCATGCCCATGATCAGGAAAACAGGATCATCATGCAATACTTGAGCCAGTCTTAGAGGCCAGACTAGGAATACATTTTACCGTTTATTATTCCACACGTGCATATGAGTCTTCCTTCGAGCCTCGTGGTTATTGTAGACTCGAGAACCATAGCAGTTATAGCATGGAACATAAACATAATTATGAACAGGGAGATAATCAATAACATTTATTATTGCCTCTAGGGCATATCTCCTACAGACTCCCACTTGCACTAGAGTCAATAATCTAGTCAATGCTAATGCACTTTACACCTGTGGCATACCGGTGTAAAATATGCTTCGCATGTGGTATAGCCTGATGTCCAACGGATCTGACGACTTCAGCTCCGTGTGTAACTTTGCATATCCTCGCGTTTTCACGCTTTCACAAAATTCATATTTTGTGTGGACTTGGCTTTGCATATGTGTGAATCATTGGTCGAAACCTGATTCCTCAGACTGAGCTATGGAGCAACTATCTGCAATAGTGTCCCATAGACCAAAGCCATCTTGGAACCATACTAAGTTCATGAATGAACTATATGATTCAACAACTTCTTTGTCGCTTCTTAAGCGTCAACATACTTAGCCTTTGTTATAGAATTTGCCACAGTATCTTGTTTGGAACAATTTCCAACTGCCGTGCCACCATATTGTGTATTACAAAAAACCCTTAACTTAAATCGAAAATCGCATGGAGCATTGATGAAGACTGTATCGATGTAATTACTTACAACGAGCACTTCATAATCTCTGCTTGCGAGAAAACATGTCATCACTACTACTCTAGTACTCAATGACATCTTTCACTGTTGTCCTATGATCAGTACTTTGATCACTTTGGTATCTATACTCGCAACAACTTTGGAGTATTGGACATATCTGGTTGTTTTTACATACCATGGAATACATGATTAATCCAAACACAAGAGTGTGTGGAATCACCATCATGTATTTTGCTCATCAGTGTTTTGGGACACCGAGTCTTGCAAAAACTCTTTCCATGTGACTTCGGCAAGAATCACTCCTTGACGTTTTTCAATGCTAAAAAGTTTTAGCATCTTGTCAATATGTATTCATAGCTTAGCCCCATTAGGTAAATCTATCTCCATAGATCATCATGCCTAATATTGAGGCTATTTAGCCTAAGCACTTCATCGAAAAACTATTTTTTTAAATGAAGTCCTAATTCGTGTCAAGAAATTTATTTCCAATTAACAATGTGTCAAGTACACAAGGTTTTTAGAAATATTATTATGCTCCCACTTACTTTCTTGAATCACAAGCATATTCGATACCCATTTGATGAAGTCAAACCCCTTTGACCATTCCATCAAAAACGAAGATTCCAACTCCACTTTGCTCTCTTCTGTCCATCGCTGGAACTCTGAAGTTTGCATACTTACTAGCATCCTCTGGATCGACAAATTACTTTGGACTGTATCACATACAAGTCCTAGGTTTCATTTCCATCAGATGGAAATCCTTTTGTCATCCATGTTTCATATCTCATGTTTGAAATATGTATTAATTGCTAGTTCAACCCGAACCGACTTCAAGCATCGCTACGGTGAGACAATCTCATCGTAGTCAACTCCTTGAACTTGTTATTGCAACAAGTCGAGCTTTATGGATAAAACATTTTATCCGTATCAGTTTATAGTTTCATAAATATTCGTTAGACTCTAAGTCTTCCGAAAGGTGTATCAAGGTTTTAATCTTGAATCACATATATGGAAACTATCTCGGATTGTATTGGCATTTAGCCAATTCCGGAGTCAGGGCCCATCAACGCTTCCTTGTGTATCGTAGGTATACTGTTGTCTAACAACAATATCTCATTTGCGCACCTGATAGGTTTGCACGAGCTTTGCCTACGTGGTTCAGCTGCAAGTTCGACCGAAGTCCATACATTTTATTGTAGAGACTTCCGTATCAGTCGTAGTAGGAAACTCCGGAATCACTTCCAAGGTTTCTTTCCTTTGATCTGATGACGAAGATACTGGTTATCTCGTCGAGTTGCACTGTCCTCCCACTCGCCTTTTGTAAGAACTATTCTCTTTAAAAGCATACCGTTTTGTGGGAAAATCCTTTGCCTCGGTATAGTGGTGGGGGAATACCCAATGACTTGGGATAACCTACAAAGTAGCACTTGTCTGATTTGGAATAGGTTTGTAATCTTTTACACAAGCCCCATATTCCAAATGTTAAGAAAAGATATCATATGGTTGGGCGTACCATACCATGGCGTCATTTCAACAGACCCGATGGAGCTCTTTTCAGTGTAAAAGCCGCAGTCTCTAAAGCATCACTTTAAAAGGGATAATGGCAAATTTATTTATGTCATCTTTGATCTTACCATGTTATGAATGGTTCGATTACATCTACACGGACTCTTGATGCCACTTGCAGTGGTGCTCCGGGAGGTGCAAGTTATGAAACCCCTTTCACAACTCATCAGACATTCGCTAAACTTGTAACTCAAATATTCCTTTCTGCAATCGAATTGTAGAAACATAATTTTCTTGTTACAACAACTTCTACTTCATTTTTGAAAACCTTATGAATGAATTCAAAAGATCCAGACTTACGTCTCATCAAGTAAATATCAATATATCTACTTGAGTCATTTCTGAAGATAGATAAATCCACTACTTGCAACAACATTTATTGAACTACACACATCAAAATGTATGATCACCAATAAGTTTGTTGCTCGTTCCTTATGGCCTGTGAACGGTATTTCAGTCACTTCACTTTTCGGAGGAAAGTTGCAAGTGTCAGATGATTCAAAATCAAATGACTTTAAAATCCAACATAATGGAATTTTCCATGCGGGTTTCTCCAATGTGACCAAATGCAGTGCCACACATATGTGGTATTCTTTTAGTCTTGTGACATTTAGCGTCAGTGTTATGGATGTATCATATTACCATCAATATTCATAACATACATCCCATCCTGGATGGAAGCATGGCCCTTCATGTTATTAATAACACCGAACATCAAAAGTTCTTTTATGAATAACCTCCTTGCAAGATACCTCATGCAAAGGGCTAGAGTGTATGAAACTCTAAATGAATTATGAAAGTAAATACAGAGGTAATGTATTATTATCAATATTCATAACATACTTATCATTCATAATGAAAGTATGGCCCTTTTGTTATTCATAACTCCGAACATTAAAAGTTCTCTTATGAACAACCTTCTTGCAAGATACTTTATGCAATGGGCTAGAGTGTGTAAAACTCTAAAATGATTTATGAAAGTAAATACATAGGGAATACACCTCTGGAAGGCATAGTAACATTTACTATATTCCCTGCGTGTATCTAAACCTCATTCCTGGCTAGTCTTTCAGGCCATAGTAGTTCTTACATCGAGTTGCAACAGAATGCAATCGAGCGGGTATCTTTGTGATTAACTCACAATACCCAAGAATTAGTGATTAACATGTTTAACCATAATTCCCAAGAACTATATCTTTGACCAGCCTTCTATACATCAAAAACCTGTATGACATTCATACATGAGCTGGATATTCCAGTCTTCTTTCCTTTTGCCTTTATACTTCTAACAGTTTAACTTTCAGTATTTCTCCTACTCTCAGAAGAAGCACCCAACTTAAGAGTGGCGATAGCCCAGGACTTCCTAGGCGTGAAAGTTTCACTAACACCCTTTGGACACTTCCTTTCTCTTTAAGTTGTCTGTTTTATTCACCATCATCATATGACAGGCGTTCTTCTGGATCCCTCTCTTATCAGTCTAATGCATAGTAAACTCCTTTACTAACAGTTCGCAAACAAACATGGCTTTGGATATCTCATATCTTTTAGCCTTTGTCTGTCTCTGAAAATGATTTTCAGATTCCATGAATATCACATAACTATCCAAACTTTCGAAGTTCGGGTCTCATGGAAGCAAACATATTGCACTTTGACTGAAAAGGAATTCTAGCTTTTGGATCGAAGGACGAGAGTCACATGATCCATAGCATTAGCGGGAGAATACCAAAAGCATGCGATAGGACAAAGTCCTTCTCGGCACTCTTGAGGACAATCCTCACATTACGTTACCAACCGTAAAGTTTTATCCAGATATTTAACAGCTATTCAATTTTAATTGGGAAGGTGGAAACGCGAGCCATTATTCTACAACTATTATGCAAATAACACTTAGACAATGTTCATAATTAATTGCACTAAGAATTAAAAGAATTAATTCTACAATGCGCTCCCACTCAAATCAATATCTCTCATAATTGATTGTGAGTGATACAAGATCCGCATTTCAATTCGACGCCATTGACGGGTTCATCACTGATGACGTGAATTTCAATCGGTAGGCCAACTTGCCAATCACATCTCTATGTGACTCTTGTTCATCTTTCGATGCGTGTGTTCCGAGCTCAGGACTGTCCTTCCTGAACGTCAAGACAACCAAGTGATCTTGCTGCGAGGTCTGACCTCACCCGCCTCACACATCCCAAATCGTTCATACTCATGTGTACATGTCGTACCCCGAAAAGTTAGGTGCCGTGACGGTGCTACACTTGGGAGAACACTAACTACTTGATATTTTTGTGAGAGATCACCCTAATAAAAAGCGACTACCGCGCAATCAAGAAGGGTGCATCATAAGGGATAAACATCTCAGGCAATTCATAATAGCATGATATGGTATAGCCCTTTCTGACGGAGAAGTCTTTCATTTCTTCGTCTTCGGCATTCGCGTTGGTGTTCACCTTCGCGAAGATTGCCACCACCTTGTCGATGCACCAGATAATATTGCTATCTCTATAGCTAATAAAATAAGTGCATTACTGAAGGTTGACACACAGGTCATTAAAGTGACAATCATATGGCTCCAGCCATCTTGCCGAATCATGACACGCAGGTCATGTTAATCAATTTACATTATATAGTCATCTCATACATAATCAAATTATAATGAGCACTGCTATACCACATCACATGCACATGCAAACCATCCTGCAAAACCAAGTTAGACGCCTCTAATCGGTTCATGCAAAATTTTATTTTACGTGGCTTCTAAGGTTTCGAAACAAAACCGAAGCTACCAACGTCCATCATCAAGCATGATAATCCAAGTCGCTAGATTAACATTGCGGGGTGTATGAAACACGAGATAATAAAATCTCGAGCCCCATACTAAACTTCGTCATACGCGTGACCCCCGTGCAGATCATATCTGCATTGCCCTTTCGTCTGCGAAATTTCATCTTTCTTTTTAACTACGGTGGAATTCAATGAACTGTTAGCACTTCGTTGATCAATCAGGATCGCGGATTGCTAGAACATTGAAACTCCACCATACTGTTATCAAGATCAGAAATATGGAAATTCCAGGGAAGCAACAAGAACATCGGGTAACAGATTTCATCTGCTACCCGCACAAATAATTTTCAGAATAGAACTCATCTACTACCTAATTATATTGTGCAATACCCATACATCTCTATGTATTCTAGATCGCAACCTGCATCTACGCATAGCACGGCTCTTGATGCCACTGTAAGGGAACGCAGCAGAAAACAAAAATTTCCGACCTACGCACCAGCCCAGGATCACTATGGAGACTGCATACAAGGTTTGATCTGTTTCGTTACCGACTCGTAGCGTAGCGGAAGTAGAGTCGATGACGATCGGCGGTGCAGATCCCCGCAGCTAGGATTTACAACCTCCCAACCGCGAGGATGTACTCCCTCATCTGCCCCTCGGACAGCCCTCCGGGAGGCGGTCGGACAGTCCCTCGGACGGTGTCGCGGACAGCCCTTCGGGAGGACCCTCGAAACTCAGACGATCACTTGGACAGCCCTTCGGTAGGCACTCTCGAACTAAGACCGAAACTACGATCTCTCTACAGAGTTGCACACATATGGTGTCATCTATCCGGTAGGGCTTCGCCGTCCAGAACTAGTTCCCACCGGAACCCAGACAGCCTTTCGGCTCTACGAAACTATTTCGCTGGGAGGGAGAGAGAAGCCAGACAAGTCAATGGCATGTGTATGAGAGCAAGCATGAGCTGATTTTAGAGAGCAATCTCCACCTCTATTTATAGGAGGAGCAAGGGGTAGAGGAAAGACCAAAAGGACCTTCCTAGGATCTTTCCACCACATGCCACATAAGGGTGTGTAGAAGATATCCACCATGAGGTGGAAGGACACCTCAAGGAGGGCCCCCACCATGCCATGGACGAAATTTGCAGCCCCCTTGGGGAGCTCCACCTCCCTTTCACACACCAAAAGTGGTTTTCTTCTAGAAGAAAAACCCCATTTGCAAATCAGCCCAAAAAGTGCTTTTCACTATTCACGAAGACATTTTTCTGCGTCCGTTAAATCCCAAATTATTTCTGTGTGCCTAGAACAATTCTAGTACCCACCAAAATAATTTTGAACGCATTCCGAAACAATTTCGAAACAATGTTTCTTCAGCGAAAAGCAACCAAATCGGTTCCGGCTGCTCCGGAACATTTCCGGTTATTGTCCCGGAAAATTCCCAGAAGTTTCCAGAACACTTCTGGCATCCTCCAAGAATTTCCGGGCGTGTGCCAGAACCAATTTGACTTAATGGAATACCCTGAAACAACTTTTCAGTTTCACTGGAACTATTCCGGTGTTCTCTCCAGAACGTTTCCGTTTCGTCCGAAACTTTTTCGGTGATTTTCTCTCAGACTCCCCGTCTAGTATTCAGCAGATAGATGACCCTTAAGTGTGTGACCCTATAGGTTCGGTGAAGTATAGACATGACCCGGAACCCCTTCCGATCAATGATCAACATCGGAGCCGTGGACACCCATATTGACCCCTATACCCACACGAATGAATATTCGAGTGAACCTCCAGTTGCCGTGTGCTATTCCTGTTGCTTCGTGATATGTTACAAATACCCGAGGTGAGACATGTTGGCATCCCCGTGGATCAACAACTTGTCCACTATGCCAGTTACCTCGTTACCGGTATTGTTCTCTTTTCTCGTTCCCGTGTTCCGGCATCCCCGTGATCAAATCACAAAGTGTCTGGCCAGACGATGATGGATACCGTAACACTGAGAGGGCCCAGAGATATCTCTCCATCGTCGGAGGAGCAAATCCCAATCTTGAGCTATTGAGTTACTTGACATACTTTTCCATGAACCCGTAAGCCGCCGTAATAGCCACCCATTTACAGATGACGTTTAACAAACCCCAAAGTTCATGAAGCAAGCATGAAGAAACTCGATACTCTCATGGTCTAAGGAATCATGCAAACGTTAACCATCTCTGTGTTATTAACCATTAATTTGTGACGAATGTATCTCATAGCATAACATCAATACGGGTCGATTCAACACAAATGTTCTTCTAACATTGTGCCCACAAAATTGCCGGCATAGCCATGCCCATGATCAGGAAAACAGGATCATCATGCAATACTTGAGCCAGTCTTAGAGGCCAGACTAGGAATACATTTTACCGTTTATTATTCCACACGTGCATATGAGTCTTCCTTCGAGCCTCGTGGTTATTGTAGACTCGAGAACCATAGCAGTTATAGCATGGAACATAAACATAATTATGAACAGGGAGATAATCAATAACATTTATTATTGCCTCTAGGGCATATCTCCTACAGAGATTGGGCGGACTGGGAGAGTTGGTGAAAAGGGGATCTGTTCTCTCTCCCTCTCCGACGCAGCGGCCTCTTATGCCGTCGCCCGTTCCGCTCCCCAATCCTCTCCAGCGATTCTCGGGCCCACAGATCTCCTCAAATCTCGCTGGTAGAGATGCAGTGGTATGTGGTGAAAAGTGGGGCGAAAATCGAGGCGTTACGCCCCACTTTCCCCACTTGTTGCGCTGCAACCGTTCGTGCGCGCTCGAATCTGATTTCAAATCCCGCAAGATCCGGGGTCCAGCAACCCGATTGCTCGCCCTTTAAAGACATTCCATAAACACTCAGATCCGTTCCGTCACCCGACACGTGATGACTCATTCCACTCGGATGGAGATTGCTCATTTCATTCGGATGGAAACTTTCACTCGGAAGTCATGTGGTCCAGAATCCGTCAAGGTGCCACACGAAGACAAGGACGTCTAATGTCCAGTAGGAGTCCTTGAGCGCCCCTGTAGCGCTCGACTCACTTGGGAACCTGCCTTGACCCGACCCGCTTGACCTCGACCGATTCGGGGGCTAATGACGAGGACATATAGTAGGGATAGGGTAACAGGCCTGACGTACAGACCCTACCCTAGGATGCCACGCGCTTTATACTGGACCCCAGGGCCAAATCGGCAGTCGGATGTTCTACAACTTGACATTCACTCAGAGTTCAATGAACCACTCGGGAAGCGGCAGTTCACTCGACCGGTCTATTTCATTCGGAGTACCTGACAGTCACTTGGACGGAGAAGACCAGGAGGCTCCCCAGGATTGCAACGGTCAGGACGTGCGTCCACCCCCATCAATTGTAATCAATGCGCCCGTTACCAGTAACTGGCGCCCTTAAACCCCCTCTTTAACCCCTGGTAATGGCGGCATTCATGGGGGCTTGGCGGATCGATATAAGCCACCCCCCAGCTCCATTCCAAGGGTTCGCAATCTTTGTAATCTGTACACTCAGAGAAAACAAGCTCCAGAGCACCGAGACGTAGGGCCATTACCTCCACCACTGAGGGGCCTGAACTCGTAAATCCGAGTGTAACAACTGCGCCGTAGCTAGGCTCTGCCCTCCAATTCGTACCCCCATACACTACTGTCAGACCTATACCCACGACATCATCCACTGTGGCTAGCCCACAGTGGGTGTAAATGGTCCCAACACTGTTCATTTTCGAATTAAATAATTCCAGGATTTTCAGAAAATGTTTAAAACTTTGGAAATTCGTAGAAATTCAACCGTAGCTCAAATGAAAATGTTTTCTATATGAAAAATGATCAGAAAAATCTAACGAATCCGTTTATGTCATCTGCATGCATGTTAGAATCCTCTAAGTAGGAGAACCTGTAACTTTAGGCCTGTTTCTGGCAGATGAATAGTGTCTAACTACCGGTTAATAATTCCAAGTTAATTCATAAATTGTTTAAAATGGTTTAGAGATGCATTAGGTCACCCATGCATTGCGTTTTGCCATGTCATGCTCTGTGATTGCATTTGTGTGCTTTGTATTTATTTGTTTCCTCCCCCTCTTCCCTCCGGTAGACCTCGAGACCGACGTGGCCCCTGAGTACGACTACGTCACAGACGCCCAGCCTCTTTCAGCAGAGCTTCTAGGCAAGCAAAACCCCCTTGATCATTTCAATATCGCCCATTTCTTTCTCTCCCGTGCTTGCATTAGAATTTGCTACTGTTGTCCGAAAGCTCCTATTCTGATGCATAACCTGTTTTTGTAACTGCTGTTGATACCTTACCTGCTACCCTAAATGCTTAGTATAGGTTGGTTAGTGATCCATCAGTGACCCCGCACCCTGTCCGTGTTGCCATGCTTTGCTTCCGGATGCTCGATCAGTGTGGTCGACGTGCAGAGACCGACACATCACCGCACACCCCCTTAGTTGTACGACTCTGCAGAGCTACTATCGAGTGCCGAGGGTGATACCTCCTACCTCACTCCTGATGATATCTCTGTAGCGTAGCTAGTCGGTTGTGGGTTACCGAGGGTGATTCCTCTTTCACTACCTCCGATGATGCCTCTGTCGTGCGGCCCCTCAAGTGTGAACCCATCAAGGGTGATTCCTCCAAGTTCACCTTGACAGTTACATCGAGTGGGAATCCATCGAGGGTGATTCCTCGGATTTCCCCCTTGATGTTACAGACACACTGTTACATTTCACTGTTGCCCCTTTAATGTTAGTGTGGGAATGAAGGGACAGGCGGTACCACCCCGGTAGAGGTGGACCTGAGTTCCCGACAGTCTCTTGTGAAGTCGGGTTGACCTGGAGGGTGCCCCGCGAGATAATTACGCGGCACGGCCGGGCAGGCAGACCCCCCCAGGAGAGGGATGGGCCTGGCCCTTGCCGTAAGTCCGCGAGATGGGGCGATAGGATCACCGATCGTCACCGCAAGCTCCCAACACACTAATGGGTTTGGATATGTGATCTGAGTAGGCCTCTGGCCTTTTACGCACTGACCACCACGCGGGAATAAGTATGGGCACTCGGCGTCGTATGTTTCTTCCGAAGTTCTTTAGACGTCAGTAAATGTGCGGTGCGCGCCCGGGTGGACTGCGACAGCCTGCATGTGTATACAGGGGCTAGGTATGGTCCCGGCCGCATTCGCAACACGCAGGAATGCGAAGGGCGATGGACCCAGACACCTGAGCGCTTAGGATTTAGACCGGCGTGCTGGCCTCTCTGTTGAGCCTAGGTAGGACTACGGTGTGTCGATTAGCCGAGGCCGGGCATGACCCGATAAAAATGTGTCCGGCCAGAGTTAAACGAGCGTGTTGGGTAAGTTGGCGCACCCCTGCAGGGAAGTTATCTATTCGAATAGCCGTGTCCACGGTAACAGGACGCTCGGAGTTGTATCCCGATCTACTACAACTAGAACTGGATACTGTCATGCCCGGCCACGGCTGATCGACACGTCGTAGTCCTACCTAGGCTCCGCAGATAGGTCCCCGCCGGTCTACATCCTAAGTGCGAAGGGGTCATGGGCCAATCGTCCTAAGCACTCCGGGTCGTTGTGAGGACGGTGAATACCAGCGCCACCTCTGTTCTGGATGGCACGATCCGACCGTGCCACAATGCTGAACTGGACGTCTGACAGAGCTTTCGAAAGAATCGTACGACGCCGAGTGCCCATAACTTATCCCGCGTGGTGGTTAGTGCGAAAAGGCCAGAGGCCTACTCAGATCACATATCCAAACCCATTAGTGTGTTGGGAGCTCGCGGTGACGATCAGTGCTCCTGTCGCCCCGTCTCGCGGACTTATGACAAGGGCCAGGCCCATCCCTCTCCTGGGACGGTCTCTGCCTGCCCGGCCGTGCCGCGTAACTATCTCGCGGGTACCGTCCTGGTCAACCCGACTTATCAAGAGACTGTCGGGAACTCTGGTCCACCTCTACCGGGGTGGTACCGCCTGTCCCTTCAGTCCTGCAGTAACAGTTAAAAAGGGGCAACAGCGTAAGGTAACAGTGTGTTCGTAACATCAAGGGGGAAATCCGAGGAATCACCCTCAATGGATTCCCACTCGATGTAACCGTCAAGGTGAACTTGGAGGAATCACCCTCGATGAGTTCACACTTGAGGGGCTGCACGACAGAGGCATCATCGGAGGTGGTGAAAGAGGAATCACCCTCGGTAACCCACAACCGACTAGCTACGCTACAGAGATATCATCAGGAGTGAGGTAGGAGGTATCACCCTCGGCACTCGATAGTAGCTCTGCAGAGTCGTACAACTAAAAGGGGGGTGCGGTGATGTGTCGGTCTCTGCACGTCGATCACCTTAATCGAATCTTCCGGTAGTAAAGCCTGGCAACACTGACAAGGGTGTAGGGCCTCTGATGGATCACTAACCAGCCTATTCTAAGCATATAGGACAACTGATAAAGTATCAACAGCAGGTTACAAAATCAGGCTATGCATCAGAATAGGAGCTTTTGGACAACAGTAGCAAATTCTAATGCAAGCATGAGAGAGAAAGAATGGGCGATATAGGAATGATCAAGGGGTTTTGCTTGCCTGGAAGCTCTGCTGATAGGGGCTGGATGTCAGGGGCGTAGCCGTACTCGGGAGCAACGTCAATCTCGGAGTCTACCGAAGAGAAGAGGGGGAAGAAACAATAAATATAAAGCAAACAAATGCAACACAGATGCATGACATGGCAATATGCTGTGCTAGGGGTGACCTAACGCAGTGCTACACGTTACAGACGAAGCAGAAAAATATCTGGAAATATTTTCCCGGCTTTAGGCAATTATCGGTCTGACGATCCGGAGGGGAAGGTTCCATGTTTGCAGTGTTAGCGGCATGTGACAGGTATGTGGATGGCATATTCAGATTCGTCTTATTTTTCTGAACGTTTTTCATATATAAATTATTTTCATCCGAGCTACAGTTTAATTTCTACGAATTTCCAAAGTTTTAACTATATTCTAAAAATCCTGGAATTAAATTTAATTCGAATTTTAAACAGTAAAATACATTTTATACCCACTGTGGGCTAGCCACAGTGGATGACAGGTGGGGCCAAGGGGCCCAGTTGACTTAGTCAACTACCCAGTCAGCAGTCAACTGGGTTGGCTGTTGACTTGGTCAAACTGACAGGTGGGGCCCTCCTGTCATAGACTGAAACAATTAAACAATGGATTAATTTAACTAATTAAACTAATTGGCTAGTGGACCCACTTGTCAGTGTCATATTAATTAACAGATTAAGTTAATTTATAAAATCAATTTAATTAGCGGGTGGGGTCCACATGTCAGTGACTGAGGTGCACAGTCAGCACGTTGACTCAGGTCAACGCGGTCCACGGGACCCACCTGCAGTGACCCAGGGTGGGCCCAGGGCCAGCCACGTCAGCGGCAGCGCCGGAGCTAGCTCCGACGACCATTTCCGCGGCGGAGGGGCTCGGGACCGCGTCGGAATTTCGCTACGGGCGTCCATTTGGCATGGGGCTGGTCGCGTTCGAACGGGCAGACGACGGCGCGTCGAATGGTGGTGGTGGCATGGCCGGAGGAGGACCGCAACGTCGGCGGTCACCACCGAGGCGGACGCCGGAGTTCGGTCGAGCTCGGGATCGACGCTAGGGAGCACGGGGAGGCGGGCGTGTGTGCTTGTTGGGCTCCTGGAAGCACCAGGAGCACGCTGCCGTGGTCGGGCGAGGGTTGCGACGGCTGTGGCCGTGGCGGGGAAGCAAGGCAACGGCGGCGAGCTCGGGCACGGCGTCAGCTACGGCTACGGGCGGCAGATGGCAGCGCTGAGAGAGGGGAAAGAGAGAGATTCTCACAGTGGTCCTGCAGGTGAGCAAAGTGGGCTCGGGGGAGGCTCGGAGCTGCCGGAATCGACGGCGAGGCTCGTCGGGGGCGAGGAAGAAGACGATGAAGAATCGGACGACGCGGTAGCTCCCGGCTCCAACGGATGGCACCGGAGGGCATAGCGGACGGCGGCGAATCCCTAGGACATGACGGTGAGGCGAGAGGCGGCCGGTGGCCGCGGGATCGACGCGGCGACGGCGACGGCGACGGCGTCTCGGGCGAGCTCGAGATCGGACGAGGGAGAAGGGGTTGAGGACGGGGGACTGCCCCGAGGCGTCGACGCTGGCGTTCTTATCCTCCCGCGGCGCTGTAGCGGCGCGAGGAGGGGAGCTGGTTCGGCGACGACGGCGCTCGGCGTCGGCCCCGTGCGCGCGGCCCTGACACGGGGAGGAGAGAGAGGAGGGAGACGACGGGAGTGGGCTGGGCCGGCTGGGCCAGGCACTGTGCACTAAGGCCCAGTGCACAGTGACCTTTCTTCTTTTCTTTTTCTATTTTTTGTTTTCTTTTTACAGAAGCTGTTTGCATTTCTTTGAGCTGCCAAAAGAATTTTGTAAAATATGGGACTTGGCCACATAATTACATTGCAATATTTGGCACTGCCTCAAAAAGTTTGGGAAGGATTTGAAGTTGTATGAATTTGTCATAAATGGAAAAGTATTTAAATATGCTGATTTGACACTGTTTTAATTGCTAGAGCTCAATTAAGCAAATAAGTGATGTTGTTTTCCTTAACAAATAATTGTTATGGAATATTTGCTAAATGATAAACTATTTTGCAACCATGTTTGTGCAACTTTAAATTTCACTTGCAATTTGAATTAATTTCAGTGATGGAATTTGAAATGAGATATGAATCCAATATGATCAAGCACTGCAAAGCAAAGTGACTTAACATAATCATGATGGATTACTATAGCTTAATACGTGTTACAAACAATCACCCCCACATGCGAGGGTAATTCAAGATACTTTTGCCTCAACCACAAATTTAAGTTCTTTTCACATAGGAAGTGATCGAGATTATGAAACATGGTGATCATTCTCTTGGACCCGCGGCAGCGATCTATGCTGATTGTTTTTTCATTTGTCATGAGTTTAGTGATGTTTCATTCGAGTTTTGTCCTAGGGAAGCCAATATGGCGGCACATGTTTTAGCTAGTAAGTCGGAGCTTAGCCCTCTTGTGTGGCAAGAGAATCCTCCTATTTTTCTTGTGTCTGTCTTATCAAACGATAAGTGTTTTGCCTAATGAATAAAACCGCCGGAAGGCTTTCCCTCAAAAAAAGAGAAGATGCCAGTACAAGTTTTTTTCTTTCTTGATCGTGTTTTTTAGGGGAGTTTTTCTTCCTCGATCGAAACGGCAGCACCACCGGCCAGGAATGGAAATCCTATCCTGCAGCAGCCCAGGCGCCCAGCCCAACATCGCCAAGATTTGGACGCGCCACCCAAATATCTCGAGCCCCCTTGCCCACTCTTTTCCGTGCGCCTGCCCTCCCGTATTTCCCCTCCCCGGATCCACCCATCCCCGTTCGCCAGCTCCGCCCTCGCTCCTTCCCCGTGCGCCACCGTCAGGTACCATCCTCCGCAGTTCTAGAACCTTCTCGACGCTTCCATCCATTCCCGCTCCTTCTATTCGCGTCCCTAGCTCTACCAGCAGCGCGGGGTTGCAGGCTTGCGTGCGGATTTCATTCCCCCGCGGCTGCTTGCTCTAGATCTCCGAGTCCCTTAGGCGCTTTTCCGTAGATCTACGGGGTTTTTCGTCGTAGGTACTTGGCCATGGGGGCTGTAGTACCTGCTCTGTTATCGATGCGTGAACTGTGAAGTGTTTCATGGGTTGCCGAACGCTTCCCAATTTTTGGCGCGTAGGAAATAAGGAATTGTTCGTCTGGTTAGAGGCAAGATCGGTTGTATTTTAGGGTTTCTTAGTAACCTTTTGCAGTATTTTGCTCCCAGTGAGTGGCTGTGCCCTCTGTTTGGTGGAGAGTTTTTGTCATCGCGCTTCTATACTTAGAAATCACTGTTCTAGTTTGGTTGCACTGCGTTAGTTACTTTTTAACGTAGTCAATTATTGTTTATCGGAGGGGAATTGATGGTTAGATGTGATTGTTCTAGATTCTGAGGGAATGGATGGATCTTGCTCTAGGAAATGACTAGTCTTCTGCAATTATCATTACACCTTTCAGATGTTGTTGTCCAGATAAAAAGATTTATACGAAAATAACGATGGATGTAATTTATGCGTGATTTTGATCAATAAAAATGTTCTTGTTACAGGGTATACCTCACACATGTTCTAGGTCGTTGGTGAGAATTTGTGCTTCAGATGGCTGGGGCGCTGCACAGTTCTCGTTGTCCGGCTCTGCTATTGTTGGCTGTGCTGTTACTGACTTTGTCTCCAGGCAATGCATTCTACTTGCCTGGAAGCTACATGCACACATATTCTCAAGGTGAGGATATATGGGCAAAGGTTAATTCACTCACGTCCATTGAGACTGAGATGCCGTTCAGCTACTACAGTCTGCCATACTGCCGTCCACCTGGCGGCATCAAGAAGAGTGCCGAGAACCTGGGTGAGCTTCTCATGGGTGACCAGATCGATAACTCACCATACCGGTTCCGTGTGAATGTCAATGAGTCCCTCTTCCTCTGCACCACGAAAGGGCTTAATGAGAATGATGCAAAGCTTCTCAAGCAGCGGGCCCGTGATCTTTATCAGGTGAACATGATGCTGGACAATCTGCCTGTCATGCGTTTCGCTGAGCAGAATGGTATCACAGTACAGTGGACTGGCTTTCCTGTTGGTTACACTCCCGCTGGTAGTGCTGATGATTATATCATCAACCATTTAAAGTTTAAGGTCTTGGTCCATGAGTACGAAGGAACAAATGTAGAAATCATCGGTACTGGAGAAGAAGGATCTGCTGTCATCTCAGAGATGGACAAGAAGGGGATGTCTGGGTATCAGATTGTTGGTTTTGAGGTCGTGCCTTGCAGTGTGAAGCGTGACCCCGAGGATTTCTCTAAGCTTAACATGCATGACAACATTGAACCTGTGAGCTGCCCGGTGGAGCTTCGAATGTCCCAAGTGATCAGGCAACAGGAGAGGATCACGTTTACCTATGATGTTGAGTTTGTGAAGAGTGACATCAGGTGGCCTTCTAGGTGGGATGCTTATCTGAAGATGGAGGCTGGTGCCAAGGTCCACTGGTTCTCTATAATGAACTCCCTCATGGTCATCTTGTTCTTGGCAGGAATTGTCTTTATTATATTCCTGAGAACTGTCAGGAGGGATCTCACCACATATGAAGAGCTCGACAAGGAAGCGCAAGCACAGATGAATGAGGAGCTATCTGGGTGGAAGCTTGTTGTTGGAGATGTGTTCAGAGAGCCAACTTGCCCCAAGCTGTTATGCATCATGATTGGTGATGGAGTTCAAATTCTGGGCATGTCAATTGTAACAATTGTTTTTTCCACACTTGGGTTCATGTCTCCAGCTTCAAGAGGAATGCTTCTTACCGGAATGATTATTCTCTATCTTTTCCTTGGTATTGTAGCTGGGTATGTCAGTGTTCGGCTATGGAGGACTATTAAGGGAACGTCTGAAGGATGGAGATCACTGTCATGGTTGACTGCTTGCTTTTTCCCTGGTGTCATGTTTACGGTCCTTACCATCTTAAACTTCGTGTTGTGGGGAAGCAAGAGCACTGGAGCTTTACCTATATCATTATTTTTCACCCTTCTGGCTCTGTGGTTCTGTATCTCTGTGCCGTTAACGCTTGTCGGTGGCTTCCTTGGTACAAGAGCAGAGCAAATTGAATTCCCTGTTCGCACCAACCAGATTCCTAGAGAGATCCCTGCACGGAAATATCCATCATGGCTTCTGGTCCTTGGAGCAGGCACACTGCCATTTGGAACCCTGTTTATTGAGCTGTTCTTCATTCTGTCGAGCATCTGGCTTGGAAGGTTCTACTATGTGTTTGGCTTCCTGCTGATTGTCCTGCTGATGCTTGTCGTTGTTTGTGCCGAGGTATCTGTTGTCCTCACATACATGAATCTCTGTGTTGAGGACTGGAGGTGGTGGTGGAAGGCTTTCTTTGCTTCGGGCTCTGTTGCTCTCTACGTGTTCCTCTACTCCATCAACTACCTGGTCTTTGATCTCAGAAGCCTGAGTGGGCCTGTCTCTGCAATGCTCTACATCGGCTACTCATTCCTCATGGCATTCGCGATCATGCTCGCCACTGGAACCATTGGCTTCTTGACGTCAATATCCTTCGTGCACTACCTCTTCGCGTCCGTAAAGATCGATTGATGGATGGTTGCTGTATCCATGGCCTTTTGTATCTGTATTGCTAAAGTACGTGTGTGAGTTTCACCCATGAGATGCGCAGTTTAATGAGGTGATTTTGATCAACTGCAGATGCTTTTAGTAGATGCTGACGCAGTTTTTCCCTAGCAAATGTAGTTCCGTTGTTCAACTGCAGATGTTTTCTTAGTAGATTCTGATCAACTGCTACACTTATTCAGATAGATACTGCAACCCATATCTACAGAGTGTTAAGGAGCAATGGCTATGAAATTCTAATCTGTGAGTGGCGAGGCATGGTAGCCACCTATTTTGTAAAAGATCTTAATAATGTGTGAAAATGACATTATTTGCTACTCCCTCCGTCCCATAATATAAGAGCGTTTTTGACACTAGTGTACGTGTTTCTTGACCTAATTTCAAAACCACCAGGGAAAAACTCGTGTTTCATTTACAATGTCGTTTTAACTTCCAACCAAAAGCAAAATGTCTTTTGCCTTATTCCTTGGAAAAAATCTCTCTGTTTCTTCTACAGAATGTCACTTTGTTATTAGCCAAATGGCAGGTTCCTGCCATTTTCCTTCTACAGGAAAATTTCTTTCTGTTTCTTCTACAGAATGTCACTTTGTTCTTCTACAAGAATATGATTCGAACAGCCATATTGGTACACTTCAGCGGTCCAGGAAGCCATTTCTTGGCACGGTAGTGGATCTGTGGCATAGGGACATGCAAAAGTACAGAGTTTTTGTAGGCAGTTGAATACGAATTGCAAATGTAAATAAACACAGCTCTGCAGAAGCTGTTCTTTTATTACAAAGCGCTGCTCCGGTGACCATCTGGTGGTATGAACAACAGAATACGTAGGTAGAAACAGATAGCAGTAGTACTACATCGATCTTGGTTCCGGCGAGACAACAGAGCTGGCCGGGACGCTCACGCCGGCGAGCGCTTGACGTTCTTTGCCCAGATTATGTGCCCGTACGGCATGAGGTGGCAGACCGGCGTGCCGCCGGGCTTGGTGCCGAGGATCTTGAAGGAGACGTGCTCTGGGTTCCACAGGGACGTGTCAGTGTGGCACACGGTGGCAATGGTGACCGCGTCGCCACCGCGCGCGCTCTCCATGTCGACCATGTACGCCCTGGACGGGCCGGTGGTGTGGCACCGGTACACGGTGTACGGGTAGGCCTTGTTGTGGCACGCCACGAAGTCAGGTCCCCCCTCGACCCGCCGCACGGCGCGGACGGTGTACGTCTGCAGCGGGGCGCCGGCGCCGGGCAGCGTCGACGTCACCGGCCTGATGTCGCGGGTCCCCAGCACTCCCATGGCGCGCTCCACCAGGGCCTCCAGCGAAGTCGCGCAGAACTTGGACTCCCTGGCGATGGTCGGCGACTCGCAGCCGCGCAGCGTCGCCTCCATGCTGGCCACCCTGGCGGAGTCGGACGCGATGCCGAACGTCGCGAGTACGCCGGGCAGCGCGGCCGTCGTGAACGGGACGGAGTCGGCGACCTGGCGCGGCAGGAAACCGAGAGTGGCGGGCGCCGCCGGCGGGAAGTAGAATGGGAGCCTCTTGCCGACGCGCAGCGCCTCCTCGTGAAAGAACACCGTCGCCGTCTCCGCCCTCCCACCCCTAGCCGTGGACGCCCCGCGTCCGGCATGGCTGCTGCTCGGCGCCTTGTAGTTGTACCCGAAAGGGTTACCAGCGGCAGCGGGGGCGCCAAGCCGTTCTCCCGCCTGGCTTTTGCTAGGCCCCTTGTAGTTGTAATCGAAAGGGCTCGGCCGTGTTTTGCTAGGCGCCTTGTAGATGTAGTTGAAAGGGTTAAAGGTGGCGTCACGGCGTTTGTCGGCGCCGCTGTAGTCGTTGTACTCCAACTCCCGCTCTCCGGCGGTGCGTTCGCTCGACTCATCATCGGACGACGAGCGGCTGTGCTCTTGGTAGTCGAAGGGAGGCTTGACCCTGGCTTTGCTCAAGAAGCTGGTGTCTGCGTACAACGCAACACTCATGCCCATAAACCCAACATCATCCATGCGTGCATGCATTTTTGTGTTTGAGATGATCAAACTCGAGAGAAGACAATTAATGGAGGGCGGTGAGGAACATGCAAGACAGACCTGCTGCAGGTTGGATGAGGCGGAGGATGGCGTCGGGCAATGGCGAGTACGGCAGCACGGCGCGCCAGAACACCTCGGCCGCCGCAGGCGCCGCGTGGCCCAGCTGCCCTCCAGCCTGAACCTGAGACGAAACAGGTCGTTGCCAGCCGGACGTGTTGTTAGCTCCACTTTGTAGTAATTGGTTAATCGTACGCGTGAATGAATTATGTCATGCAAAGATGCAGGCGTTGCTTAGTGGCTTGTTTGACCATTACCGCGACCACGGTGGCAGCGAGGAGAGCAATGAGGAAGCGCGCCATGGATGTGCGCTGCTAGCTAGCTGATAGGTCGAGACTCGAGAGCTTGCACTTGGGAATGACGAGGCGATCAGGCGGGGTACTTTATAGGCGTCGTCCGCTCGACAGGAAATGGACGTGCATTTGCACACCTGCCAACCAGATAGAGCATCTTCGGTCGAGGGAGTGCGATGGGGCAAGGCTGGAGCTCGACGGCGCCGTCGACGCTGTCCTGCCGACCTCAACGGCACCCCGCTCCGTGTGCTCCACCGCCATCGGCGATGGCAGGGCGAGGGAAGGCGACGAAGGGAGAAACGAGATGCCACCGTCTAGTTTCCTCTGCCGCTGCCGGCCGCCGCGATCTCTTCTCTCGCTTCCCCCACTGCGCGCAATTCTCTCTTCTTGTTTCCCGCCGTCGACGGCCACCGCGTGCACCCACGGAGGCACCGTCCACGCCAAGCTCTCCTCATTCCCAGCTTCACAGCGGCAGCGTCCCCATTCGCTTCCCCACAGCCTTCTCTCGGATTCGTCTCCACCACCACACTACCAAGGTATTGATGCAAAACCTGCTTTATTCCCTCTAAAAAAACCTAGCTTTATTCTTGTTCTTGATGCTGATTTTCTTGTTAGATCTGGATGCTGCAACTGTTCTTGATGCTTGGGGGTAAGAGATCCTTCTTTGTAGCAAAGCAAATTCTGATGATCGCAAATCTTTCATTCTGTTACTTTGTTAATGTCCTTAATTATGGAGTAAATTTCGATTACGAGAGAGAGAGAGAGAGAGGTGTTATTTGTTTTTTTAACACTGGTTTTATTTGTTAAGTTCATCGCTTGTACCTACTTGGGTTGCTTATTTTCTCATACATACTCGCATTAGCAATATTCAGGATATGATATAAACACGTGAGAATTACTTGTAAAGAAATGAGTACTTACAACACATTAGCTGAAGCCCAGCCCGTGGCAAATATTGACCTTGTACGCTTTCTTCTTCTTCTTTTTCCAACCGGGCACTGCCCCTTTTCATTAATTTCTTAACAGAAATACAACATCCGTCTCTGCGGTAAGAACACCAACAAAAACGATTATTACAACCAATAGAGCGCATACCATACTAGGGAGAGGGAAAGGGGAGAGCGAGCTGAGGCAACCTAACAGAAACCTGTTGTCCAGAGATAGCCGTCGAACTCTAAACTACAGGACAAAAACCTGTTACCACCAAAGGAAGAAGTGTCTAACGAGTATCCAACAACCACAGGCAGCTCAAAACAGACGAGACCAACGAATAAACTAGTAGTACAAAGGACAGGGGCCAGACTGAAGACAGGACTAAATAAGCCATCCAACTCCTGGGAATTCTTCAGTCTCCAGCCTACGACGGCAATCAGCCAACACCAAGAGCTGAAGCAGACGCCAGCGACGAAGCAATGCGCGAAATTTCATTCATCAGTACCTGCACAGCTTGTCTGAGTGCCTCTTTATCAGAATCTTTGAGAAGATGTGACCAATATAACAAGAAAGAGCAAATGGTGAATATAACACTAACAGGAGACCTCACCACATGGTTGTTAAATGTGATCTTATTTCTCTCAGTCTAGACCCCCCAGCATATAGCTGCAACAACGAGCTTATAGAACTTGTTCCCCCCAGGCAAGTAAGAAGACAACGAAGTAAAACTCCGCCACAGAGTTTTTGGACAAAAAGAAGCACCAATAACCTTGCCAGTAGTCTCCCAAACAGCTTTGGCCATATGACAACCAAATACAAATGATTAGCGTTTTCAGACAAGTTGCAGAAGGAACAAGGGGTTCCCAACCCATTTCCTCTTTTTTCAAATTATCCCTGGTGAGAATAGAGTTGCGAAACAATTGCCACATGAATATTTATATTTTAATTTGTAGGGGAATTGCAGCTTTCCAAATCCATTGATTACTGGCACCAGCAAGATGGCGTTCCTGCCAACAATACACCGACTTTGTAGTGAACACCCCCTTCTTATTGAGCGACCATACCACTTTATCAGGAAGAGCACTCAAATGAGTTTGTCTAGCCACGACAACTATGCCATTCCATTGATTTAGCAAATCATCAACTAATCTAATTGACAAATGTCAAACAATTGAGGAGCTTGGTGACAGAAAGGAGTATCATTATGCCAGGGATCTAGCCACAATCTAACTAGGTTCCCACTATTAATTAAAAGTAATGTTTCTGTCCGTAAAATAAACATCTATGACTTTTAAGATATTCTCCAACATGGAGAGTCATCGAACCTAGGTTTTACCGAGACCACAGTTTGATTTCTAAAATATTTAGCTTTAATGATTTTCTGTCATAAACCCTCTTGAGTTTCAAGCTTCCATCACCATTTAGTCATAAGACTATGTTCTGTTTCCCTAAATCAAGGAAACCAAGCCCACCTTTCTTGTGGTCCTACAAATGATCTTCCATTTCACCATAGCTATTTACGGTTATTTCCACCTCCTCCTCCCCCCCCCCCCCCCCCCCAAAAAAAACCCGCCTACGAGGCTTATCAAGTTTTTTCAGTAAAGTTTGATTGAATGCGAACATTGACATGAGATAAGAAGGGTTCCTTGATAAACTTGAGTTAACAAGATTTAGTCTAGCCCTAGAGGAAGCTGCACTCCCAATCCAAGTGTCCAATCTTTTAATCATCTTGGCTTCAAGGAAGCTAAGATCACCGGGTCTAAGAGAGGAAAAGTGACAGGTACACCCAGATATTTAATAGGGAGAGATCCCACCTGACAACCAAACAAGCATGAATAAAATTCAGTGATAGTATTGTCACTACCCACTGAAAATATTTCACTATTACTATAGTTGACTTTTAAGCCAGACATTAACTCAAACATGAACAAGAAGAGATTCAAGCTAATAGCTTTGTCAGGCTCATGGTTAATGCACAGAACAGTATCATCCGCATACTGGAGCATTGCAACTCCATTTTCAATCAAGTGAGGGACCATGGCCACAATCATTTGATTGCTTTGGGCTTTCAAAATCATTTTGGCTAGACACTCAACAACCATGTTAAACAAAAAGGAGAGAATGGGTCCCCCTGTCTAACTCCCTTATAACTTAAAGAATAAGGCCACAACCATATCATTTATATTACTCCCTTCAATATAAGGTGTATTGATTTCCATGCAAGTCAACCATTTGAATGTTTGACCAATATTATATAATAAAATAACAACATCCGCAATACCTAATAGATAAAATATGAAACTACTTTTCATGATGGATCAAATGATGTAAATTTTCTATTGTGGATATTGATATATTTTTCTAAAAACTAGGTCAAACATGCACTCGTTTGACTTCTGAAAAAACAAATACACCTTATATAAAGGAATGGAGGGAGTAATAGACACAGTGCCATTACTAAGAATTTGCTTAGCACAATCATATCTTGTCACAAAAGCCCCTAACATGATGGCAAGATACAAGGAAGTCACAATTGACTTTGTCATAGTTTTTTTTTTTTTGAAAATCATGTATAATCACTATGGCGTCCCCATTGAGCCAGAGCACGATGCAAACCGGATACAGAGATTCCTCGTAGCTCATCGAAGAATCAGTGGCTACTCCAACGAGAAGTTCATACACAGTTCCAAGATGATCTTGTTGAGCATCAGTGGCTACTCCACACCACTTCATAGCATGCTTTTATCGTGCTCTTTACTTCATTTTAACCCTTCTATGTGTTTGACTTTGAATAATTTGGTTTGTAAACTTTGAATTTGTAATATTCGTGAAATGTGTGAACCTTAATTATTATGTTTGAGTTTAATGTGTGTGCAAATATGTAGTTGAAATGTAGTATGTAAACTAAAACTAGGAAGATTTGACGGAAAAAAATGGGGAGTTAAGTTTAGCTAGGAACCGTAATTTTTTAGAGAAGCAAATATAAGGAGTTAAGGATAAGAGCCTATATAGGCAGAAAGTCAATTTGGCTCCCAGGAGCATATGCTCCCGGGGCCAAAAAAAAACATTTTGAAATGAAAAAAAATCAAGACAAAATTTGTATGTGTACTTAGTCACATTCAAATGCTACCATTAAATTTTGAGGCAAAAAGGTTAAGCATTTTGGCTTGTGCAAAAAAAAAACAAATTGAACACGAAAAGTTACACCAAAATGTCACCCCAAATTTGTTTTTTTTTCGGACGAAACACCGCCACTCCGTTTCGCATGAAAATTGTCATGCATGCTTGCGACACTAACACAAACATCTACAAAATTTTTTGGAATTTTTCGGAAACATTTAATATATTTTTTGTGTTACTGTTCATCCGGGTGCAAATGCACCCGGGAGCCAAAACACCAGCCCCGGCTCCTAGGAGCACGTGCTCCTGCCTATGGAAAATGAATTTTGAAATGTCCAAAAAATTCGGCCAATTTTTTTTGGTGATCTTTATCACATACAAATGCTACATGTAAATTTTGAGGCAAAAAGGTTAAGCATTTTGGCCTGCGAAAAAAAAAAACAAATCGAAGACAAAATGTCACCACAAAATGACAACCCAAATTTGTTTTTTTCACCGACGAAACACCGCTGCTCCGTTTCGCATGAAAATTGTCAACCATGCTTGCGACACCAACACGATCATCTACAATTTTTTTCAGAATTTTTTGAAAACATTTTTTATTTTTTTTGCGGTTACTGTTCATCCGGGTGCATTTGGTGCAAATGCACCCGGGAGCCAGCCTAAATTATAAGGGATCGGTTAGAGATGCTCTAATGAATCTGGGACACAATGACACACAAAAGTACTGAGTCTTGAGGCAGTTGAATACGAATTTCAAATTTGAATAAACACAGCTCTGCAGGTTCTGCTCCTTTATTACAAACACTGCTCTGGTGATCATCTAGTGTCGAGCTACAGTAGTAGAGCAGGTGGTATGAACAACAGAAGACGTACGTAGAAGCAGATAGTAGTAGTACACTAGTACATCGATCTTGGTTCCGGCGAAACAACAGAGCTGGCCGGGACACTCACGCCGTCGAGCGCTTGACGTTCTTGGCCCAGATTATGTGCCCGTACGGCATGAGGTGGCAGACCGGCGCGCCGCCGGGCTTGGTGCCGAGGAGCTTGAAGGAGACGTGCTCCGGGTTCCACAGGGACGTGTCGGTGTGGCACACGGTGGCGATGGTCACCGCGTCGCTGCCGCGCGCGCCCTCCATGTCCACTATGTACGCCCTGGACGGGCCGGTGGTGTGGCACCGGTATACGGTGTACGGGTAGGCCTCGTCGTGGCACGCCACGAAGACAGGCCCCCCCTCGACCGGCCGCACTGCGCGGACGGTGTACGTCTGCAGCGGGGCGCCGGCGCGGGGCAGCGTCGACGTCACCGGCCTGATGTCGCGGGTCCCCAGCACTCCCATGGCGTGCTCCACCAGGGCCTCCAGCGAAGTCGCGCAGAACTTGGACTCCCCGGCGATGGTCGGCGACTCGCAGGCGCGCAGCGTCGCCTCCATGCTGCCCACTGTGGCGGAGTCTGACGCGACGCCGAACGTCGCGAGGACGCCGGGCAGCGCGGCCGTCGTGAACGGGACTGAGTCGGCGACCTGGCGCGGCAGGAAACCGAGAGCGGCGGGAGTCGCCGGCGGGAAATGGAATGGGAGCCTCTTTCCGACGCGCACCGCCTCCTCGTGAAAGAACACCGTCGTCGTCTCCGCCTTGCCGCCCCTAGCCGTGGACGCCCCGCTTCCAGCGAGGCTGCTGCTCGGCGCCTTGTATTCATCGGTGGCGCCACGGCGTTCGTCCACCAGGTTTTTTGCCGGCTTCTTGTAGCCGTCTGAGAAAGGGGTATCAGCGGCGGCGCCACGGAGTTTGTCGGCCCCGCTGTAATCGTCGTAGTCGAAGTCCCGCGCTCGAGAGGCAGCGCCGGTGCGCTTGCTTGGTTCATCATCGGACGACGAGCGGCTGTAATCACGGTAGTCGAAGGGGGGCCTGTCCTCGGCGTCCCTCACGAAGCTGGTGGCTTCTGTGTGCAGTTCAACACCCACGCGTGCATGCATTTTTGTGCTTGGTGATCAATCAAACTCGAGAGAAGACGTTAATGGAGGGCGACGAGGAACATGCAAGACAGACCTGCTGCAGGTTGTTTGAGGAGGCGGAGAACGGAGTCGGGCAATGGCGAGTGCGGCAGCACGGCGCGCCAGAACACCTCCGCCGTCGCTGGCGCCGCGTGGCCCAGCTGCCCTCCAGCCTGAACCTGAGACGTAACGCAAGCGGCAGTGTTGGCCGTTAGCACCAGTTTGTACAAAATGCAGGTGCTGTCTGCCAAAATAAAGAAGATGCAGGCGTTGCTCAGTGGCTTCCTCGGCCATTACCGCGACCATGGTGGCAGCGAGGAGGGCGACGAGGAAGCGCGCCATGGATGTTTGCTAGGTGAGAGGTCGAGAGGTTGTAGTACTTGGGAGTGATGATGCGATCAGGCGTGGTACTTATAGGCGTTGTCAGCTCGACGGGAAGGTGTTTCATTGACGGCGACGCCAAACAGAAAAGTTCTCGGCGTGAGCTGTGCGATCGCATGGTACGTGCGGCACCAGAGAATATAATCCCCGGCGTGACATCCGACGATCCGCGCGCGAATGGCGTGTTGTGTGGCGCGGCAGCGTCAGGTTCGCGCTCGCGTTCGTGTGCGGTGCGGTGCTCGCCGTCCACGCAGCTGCAGTTTTTTCTTTGCCGAGCTTCGGCAGGTCCGTGGCGAGGAATTTGGTGTTGGGGCGGAGTTGCAGGATGGCTCCTTCAAGGTCGTAGACGGTGTCCTCGTTGGTCTGAACACAGACCCGAAAGAAATATCGGAACAACTCAAAATGAGGGGTTGTCCCGAGAAAGCACTCGTAAAATGTGATGAAGTTTGCAATGTGAAGAACCCCGTTTGGCGGGATGAGGTGTAGCTGGCAGCCGTAGAGCGCAGCAGCCCGCAAACGAAGCCGTGTAGGGGAAACCTGAGCCCCCTCCCGAAATATATACTCCAGGCAGAGGATGTGCTCATCGTCGCGAGGAGTTTGGCGGAGCCTCGTCCCCCGGGAGGCGGCACTCCAGATCCGCTGGCAGTAGCCCTATCTCCACGAGGCCTTGAAGTTCTCCGTCGGTGGCCGAGGAAGGGAACCACTTTCCCATGATCTTGGGGGGACTACCGGCTGCTGTTTCTCGCTGCCCTTAGAGGCGGCCCTCTTCCGCTTCAGCCCCGCACCAGCGGCGGGTAGATCCTGGCTGGGATCCCTAGGAACCTTCTCGCTCCTGGTTCGGCCCATCTTGGTGGCAAGGAGGGGGCGGACAGGGGTTAAGTGAGCAAGCAGTGAAGACTTTGAGGTGGCGGCGCGCTTTTGGGGCTGAGGGCTGATACGTCTCCAACGTATCTATAATTTTTGATTTTTTCATACTATTATATTATCAATCTTATATGCTTTATACATCATTTTATATCAATTTTGAGAACTAACCTATTAACCCAGTGCCAAGTGACAGTTGCCGTTTTCTTGTTTTTGGTTTTACAAAAAATCCCTATCAAACGGAGTGCAAACGCTACGAAACTTTTTGACGATTTTTTTTGAACCAGGAGGGACCCTAGAAGCTTCGGGGGAGGACCATAAGCTAGACGAGGAGACGACAAGGCAACAGGGCACGCCCAGGGGGGTAGGCACGCCCTGATGCCTTGTAGGCCCCACGTGACTCATTCTGACCTAATTTCAGCGCTATAAATTTCCAAATATTTCAAAAACCCCAGAGCGAGACCCGAAACAATTATTCCGTTGCCGCAAGACTCTGTTCTTCCGCGATCCCATCTGAAGGTTTCCGCCGATACTCTGCCGGAGGGAGAATCGATCACGGAGGGGTTCTTCATCAACCTTGCTGCCCTTCCGATCAAGTGTGAGTAATTCCCACAGGACCTACGGGTCCATAGCTAGTAGCTAGATGACTTTCTATCTCTCTCTTTAATCTTCAATACAGTGTTCTCTTTGGAGATCGATTCAATGTAATCTTCTTTTGCGGTGTGTTTGGTGGGATCCGATGAATTGTGGGTTTGTGATCAGATTATTCATTGAAAGTAATTGAGTCCTTTCTGAACTTTATTATGTGTGATTGTTATTGCTTTGTATTTCTATTCGATCTACCCGTTTGGTTTGGCCAACTAGATTGATTTATCTTCAGTGGGAGATGTGCTTTGTGGTAGGTTCAATCTTACGGTGTCCTCACCTCGTGACAGAAGGGGTAGCGAGGCACGTATTTGTATTGTTGCTACTAAGGGTAAAACGACGTGGTTTAATCATATTGCTTGGTTTTATTCTGTCTACATTATGTCATCATGCTCCAAGCATTACTCTGTTTGTTATGAACTTAATACCTTAAGATGCATGCTGGATAGCGGTTGAGGGGTGGAGTAGTAGTAGTAGATGCAAACAGGAGTCGGTCTAGTTGCCACGGACGTAATGCCTATGTACTGATCATGCCATGAATAACGTCATAACTATGCGCTTTTCTATCAATTGCCCAAAAGTAATTTATTTACTCACCGTATGCTATGCTTATGAGAGAGATGCCTCTAGTGAAAACTATGGCCCCCGGGTCCATATAAATCATATTACTAAAACCCTAATTTATTTGCTGCAATTTATTTCTTTTTATTTTCGTTTGTAATTTATAAACCTACCACTATCAGAATTTATCCTTGCAATTAACGAGTATAAGTGGATTGACAACCCTCTTGCCCGCGTTGGGTGCAAGTATTTTGTTTGTGTGTGTGCGCAGGTATTGTCGATCTTTGTCTGTGTGAATCTCTTATTGGTTCGATAACCTTGGTTCTCTACTGAGGAAAATACCATCTGCTACTATATTGCTTCACCCTTCCTCTTCGGGGAAAATCCCAACGCGGCTCACAAGTAGCAGAAAGAATTTCTGCCGCCGTTGCCGGGGAGATATCATCAAACAATGCAAGGTACCTTCATACACATTATCATTTACTTGTTCTACTTTTTATTTGTCTTTATTTTCTTTTATTAGTGTCATTAAAAAAATCAAAAATACAAAAATATATATTTATCTTGTGTGCTTTACTTGCTCGTTGCTATGGCTAGTTCATCACTTGTTATTTGTATCCCTGAAAATGAAGTGCTTAATTTTAAACAAAGGGGAGGAGAAAGTTTAAAATATGCTTGATTTAGGATTTGCGATGCTCAAAATAGATCAAATCGTAAGCAATCCACCACTATACTTTTTCGCAACTTTTATGTGGGTGTTACTACTTGGTATTGATTTGTGCTTGATACTATTACTGGAGGAAATTTCCTAAGTAGTCACCCTATGGATGCTTTCAATGCTATGGAAAATTTAGTGGGATCACCACCTATCACTATTAGTGAAACAACATTGACTTTAGAACATGTTATGCGAATGTTAGAAATTATTGAGAATAAAATGACCACTATTGAACATATTGAAGATCTTGATAAGAAAGTGCATAACCAAGTCACTAAATTTGGCTCTTCGGTGGGAACCACATTAAAGATGTCAAAGAAAAAAGAACCAATTATCACCGAGAGAGTAGAACAAAGTCCCGCTAAAATGGATAAACTGGAAGAAACTATTAACAACTTGGGTTCAGCTTTTTCTTCCGTTAAAACCATTGAAAGGACTCCTACAAATAAGAATTCTAAGCTTATGTATGTTATTAAAAACAAGGGTGCTTCAACTAGTAAAGAGAAAGAGGATTTGAAAATGATTAGCGTGCACCCCAACTTCATTGAAATAACAAAGGAACCTATGACCGGAAACAAATTCGTCAACTTTATTCCTAGGAGTGTCGTGATTAAAAACATGCTTGCTAAACTGGTGGGGAACGTTGCATGGGAAACAAAAATTTTCCTACGCTCACCAAGATCGATCTAGGAGATGAACATCTACGAGAGGAGAGATTGCATCTACATACCCTTGTAGAACGCTAAGCGGAAGCGTTAAGAAACGCGGTTGATGTAGTCGAACGTCTTCGCGATCCAATCCGATCCGAGCACCGCACGAGCGGCACCTCCGAGTTCAGCACACGTACGGCTCGGTGACGTCTCCGCCTTCTTGATCCAGCAAGGGAGGGTGGAGAGGTAGATGGGATTTGAACCAGCACGACGGCGTGGTGGTGGTGGCGGCAGCGGAACTCCGGCAGGGCTTCGCCAAGCGCAAACCGGAGGAGGAGATGGAGCAGCAAGAGGGAGAGGAGGCTAGGGTTGTGGATTGTCCAGCCCCCTTGTGCCTCCCACCCTTTATATAGAGGAGAAAACTTGGAGGAGGGGAGTACTATTCACGTGAACAGTAACATGAATAGTACTTGGCCTCCAAGTCTCTCCCTATTTTCAAGGGATTCGATCTTATCCTCTTATCCCATGTGCATGGCCCAAGTGGGGCTGGGCGCCTGGCCCATGTAGGGCTGGTGCGCCACCCCTTGGTCCATGTGGGACGTTCTGGACAAGTGGGCCCCACCATGGAACCCTCCGGAACATTCTAGAAGCTTCCCGGTACAATACCGGAAAAAATCGAACTTTTCCGGAATCCCGAAAAACAACTTTCCATATATAAATCTTTACCTCCGGACCATTCCGGAGCTCCTCGTGATATCCCGGATCCCATCCGGGACTCCGAACAACCTTCGGACTTTCCACTTATTAATATCCCAAAACTATCCTAGCGTTACCGAACGTTAAGCGTGCGACCCTACGGGTTCGAGAATCATGTAGACATGACCGAGACACCTCTCCGGTCAATAATAGCGGGACCTGGATGCCCATATTGGTTCCTACATATTCCACGAAGATCTTTATCGGTTGAACCACGATGTCAAGGATTCAATTAATCCCGTATACAATTCCCTTTGTCCGGCGATATGTTACTTGCCCGAGATTCGATCGTCGGTATCTCCATACCTAGTTCAATCTCGTTACCGACAAGTCTCTTTACTCGTACCGTAATACAAGATCCCGTGGCTAACTCTTTAGTCACATTGCTTGCAAGCTTATTGTGATGCTGTATTACCGAGTGGGCCCTGAGATACCTTTCCGTCATACGGAGTGACAAATTCCCAGTCTTGATCCATGCCAACTCAACAGACACCCTCGGAGATACCTGTAGAGCATCTTTATAGTCACGCAGTTACGTTGCGACATTTGATACACACAAGGTACTCCTCCGGTGTCAGTGAGTTGCATGATCTCATGGTCATAGGAACAGATACTTGACATGCAAAAACGATAGCAATAAACTTGACACGATCATATGCTACATTCATAGTTTGGGTCTTGTCCATCACATCATTCTCCTAATGATATGATCCCGTTATCAAATGACAACTCATGTCTATGACCAGGAAACCATGGCCATCTTTGATCAACGAGCTAGTCCGGTAGACGCTCACTAGGGACATGTTGTTGTCTACATATCAACACATGTATTTGTGTTTCCAACCAATACAATTATAGCATGGATAATAAACGATTATCATGAACAAGGAAATATAATAATAACCATTTTATTATTGCCTCTAGGGCATATTTCCAACAGTCTCCCACTTGCACTAGAGTCAATAATCTAGCATTACATGGTTATGAATCTAACACCCATAGAGTTCTGGTGTTGATCATGTTTTGCCCGTGGAAGAGGTTTAGTCAACGGATCTGCAACATTCAGATCCGTGTGCACTTTGCAAATGTTTATGTCCTCCTCCTTGATCGCATCGCGGATGGAATTGAAGCGTCGCTTTATGTGTCTGGTCCTCTTGTGAAACCTTGGTTCCTTGCCTAGAGCAATGGCACCAGTGTTGTCACAGAACAGAGTCATCGGGTCCAGTGCACTGGGCACAACTCCAAGATCTGTCATGAACTGCTTCATCCAGACACCTTCCTTTGCCGCCTTCGAGGCAGCTATGTACTCCGCTTCGCATGTAGAATCAGCTACCACGCTTTGCTTGAAACTGCACCAGCTTACCGCTCCCCCATTTAGAATATATACGTATCCGGTTTGAGACTTAGAGTCATCCGGATCAGTGTCAAAGCTTGCATCGACGTAACCCTTTACGACGAGCTCTTGATCACCTCCATAAACGAGAAACATTTCCTTAGTCCTTTTCAGGTACTTAAGGATATTCTTGACCGCTGTCCAGTGTTCCACTCCTGGATCACTTTGAAACCTTCCGGCCATACTTATGGCAAGGCTGACATCTGGTCTTGTGCACAGCATCGCATACATGATAGAGCCTATGGCAGAAGCATAGGGGATGACACTCATCTTTTCTCTATCCTCTGTAGTCGTTGGGCATTGAGTCTTACTCAACTTCACACCTTGCAAAACAGGCAAGAACCCCTTCTTGGACTGATCCATTTTGAACTTCTTCAAAACTTTATCAAGGTATGTGCTCTGTGAAAGTCCTATTAAGCGTCTCGATCTATCTCTATAGATCTTGATGCCTAATATGAAAGCAGCTTCTCCTAGGTCCTTCATTGAAAAACTCTTGTTCAAATATTCCTTCACGCTTTCCAAAAGTTCTATATTGTTTTCAATCAGTAATATGTCATCCACATATAATATTAGAAACGCTATAGAGCTCCCACTCACTTTCTTGTAAATACAAGCTTCTCCGTAAACTTGTATAAACCCAAACGCTTTGATCACCTCATCAAAGCGAAGATTCCAACTCCGAGACGCTTGCACCAGTCCATAAATGGATTGCTGGAGTTTGCAAACTTTGTCAGCATTCTCTGGATCGACAAAACCTTCTGGTTGCATCATATACAACTCTTCCTTAAGAAAACCTTTAAGGAACGCTGTTTTGACATCCATCTGCCAAATTTCATAATCGAAAAATGCAGCTATTGCCAACATGATTCTGACGGACTTAAGCATCCCTACGGGTGAGAAAGTCTCATCGTAGTCAACTCCTTGAACTTGTGAAAAACCCTTTGCCACAAGTCGAGCTTTATAGACGGTGACATTACCGTCTGCGTCTGTCTTCTTCTTGAAGATCCATTTATTCTGAATGGCCTTTTGCCCTTCAGGTAATACTTCCAAATTCCATACTTTGTTTTCATACATGGATCCCATCTCGGATTTCATGGCCTCTAACCATTTGTCGGAATCTGAGCCCACCATCGCTTCTCCATAGCTCGTAGGTTCATCGTTGTCGAACAACATGACATTCAAGACAGGGTTACCGTACCACTCAGGAGCAGTACGTATCCTTGTCGACCTACGAGGTTCGATAGTAACTTGATCCGAAGCTTCATGATCACCATCATCAGCTTCCTCTTCAATTGACGTAGGTTCCACAGAAACATCTTTCTGCGCAGTGCTACTCTCTGATTGAAGTAAAGGTTCAACAACCTCATCAAGTTCTATCTTCCTCCCACTCAATTCTTTCGAGAGAAACTCTTTCTCGAGAAAGGACCCATTCTTAGCGACAAACACTTTGCCTTCGGATCTGAGATAGAAGGTATACCCAACCGTCTCTTTTGGGTATCCTATGAAGATGCATTTGTCCGCTTTGGGTTCAAGCTTTTTTGGCTGAAGCCTTTTGACATAAGCATCGCATCCCCAAACTTTAAGAAACGACAACTTTGGTTTCTTGCCAAACCACAGTTCATACGGTGTCGTCTCAACGGATTTAGATGGTGCCCTATTTAAAGTGAATGCAGCTGTCTCTAACGCATAACCCCAAAATGATAATGGCAGATCGGCAAGAGACATCATAGAATGCACCATATCCAATAAGGTTCGATTACGACGTTCGGACACACCATTACGCTGTGGTGTTCCAGGTGGAGTCAACTGTGAAACAATTCCACATTGTCTTAAGTGACTGCCAAACTCATAACTCAGATATTCTCCCCCTCGATCAGATCGTAGGAACTTGATCTTCTTGTTACGATGATTCTCAACTTCACTCTGAAATTGCTTGAACTTTTCAAACATTTCAGACTTGTGTTTCATTAAGTAAATATACCCATATCTACTCAAATTGTCGGTGAAGGTGAGAAAATAACGATATCCACCACGCGCCTCAATGCTCATCGGACCGCACACATCCGTATGTATGATTTCCAACAAGTCACTTGCCCGTTCCATTGTTCCGGAGAACGGGGTCTTAGTCATCTTGCCCATGAGGCATGGTTCGCATGTGTCAAGTGATTCAATATCAAGTGACTCCAAAAGTCCATCAGCATGGAGTTTCTTCATGCGTTTTACACTAGTATGACCTAAGCGGCAGTGCCACAAGAAAGTGGTACTATCATTATGAACTCTACATCTTTTGGCATCAATGTTATGAACATGTGTATCATCACTATCGAGATTCAATAAGAATAAACCCCTCACAATGGGTGCATGAACATAAAAGATATTACCCATATAAATAGAACAACCATTATTCTCTGATTTAAATGAGTAACCATCTCGCATTAAACAAGATCCTGATATAATGTTCATGCTCAACGCGGGCACTAAATAACAATTATTCAGGTTCATCACTAATCCCGATGGTAATCGAAGAGCGAGCGTGCCGACGGCGATCACATCAACCTTGGAACCATTTCCCACGCGCATCGTCACTTCGTCCTTCGCCAGCCTCCGTCTATTCCGCAGTTCCTGCTTTGAGTTGCAAATGTGAGCAACCACACCGGTATCAAATACCCAGGCACTACAACGAGAGTTTGTAAGGTACACATCAAGAACATGTATATCATATATACCTTGTTTGGCGTTGGCCCCCTTCTTGTCGGCCAAATACTTGGGGCAATTCCGCTTCCAGTGGCCAGTTCCCTTGCAATAGAAGCACTCAGTTTCCGGCTTGGGCCCAGCCTTGGGTTTCTTCATGGGAGGGGCAACTACTTTGCCACTCTTCTTGGAGTTTCCCTTCTTGCCCTTGCCATTCTTCTTGAAACTAGTGGTTTTATTGACCATCAACACTTGATGCTCCTTCTGGATGTCTGACTCAGCGACTTTTAGCATCGCAAACAGCTCGGCGACTGACTTGTTCATCCCTTGCATGTTATAGTTCAACACAAAGCTCTTGTAGCTAGGTGGTAGCGATTGAAGAACTCTGTCAGTGATCGCCTCTGGCGGGAGCACAACTCCCAACTCAGCCAGACGGTTGTAATACCCAGACATTTTGAGTATGTGTTCACTGACAGACCCGTTCTCCTCCATCTTGCAAGCATAGAACTTATCGGAGGTCTCATACCTCTCGATCCGGGCATTCTTCTCAAAAATAAACTTCAACTCCTGGAACATCTCATATGCTCCATGACGTTCAAAACGCCTTTGAAGTCCCGGTTCCAAGCCATACAACATGGCGCACTGAACTATTGAGTAGTCATCAACACGCGCCTGCCAGGTGTTCATTATGTCCACAGACGCTGGAGGGGGTTGCTCACCAAGCGGTGCATCAAGGACATAAGCCTTTTGGGCAACCGTGAGGATAATCCTCAGATTACGGGCCCTGTCTACAAAGTTACTTCCATCATCTTTTAGCTTGGCTTTCTCTAGGAACGCATTGAAATTCAGGGAAGCTACTGCGCAAGCCATTGATCCACAACATAAATTTGCAGAGACAACTTAGACTATTGTTCAAGATAACGAGTTTAGTTTACT
Source organism: Elymus sibiricus (assembly GCA_039707655.1). Taxonomy (NCBI): domain Eukaryota; kingdom Viridiplantae; phylum Streptophyta; class Magnoliopsida; order Poales; family Poaceae; genus Elymus; species Elymus sibiricus. The sequence goes on along the minus strand of CM077676.1, from coordinate 188,990,787 downwards.
TAAAAACTCCCACTCAAATCGACATCCCTCCGGTCGTCCGAGTGTAACATGATCCAAATTCACCAACCCAAGTCCGATCATCACGTGAGATGAGGTGGTTTCAATGGTGAACATCTCCATGCTGCACCTTCTCCATCGCCGGGGCAGCAAAGACCTCAGGCTCCACTGCTTCGAGCTCCTGCTCCCCGTCCCGATAGTGGGCTCTGCTTCAAGTGTGGCCGTCCAGTTCACCGTTCCAGAGAATGCCCTCAGAATCAGAATCAGCTTGCACTTCCCTCTGCTGGCCGTGGAAATGACCGTGGTAACAACCAACCCCGCAACAATAATGCCAGACCTTCTTATGGTCGTGGTCAAGCTTACCATGTTGATCTGAATGAAGCTCAAGATCAGCTTGCTACTGTGAACGGTATTATCCTTGTTCACTCAGTACCACCTCCTGTTTTAATTGATTCGGGAGCATCGCATTCATTTTACGCTAAAATCCTTTGCATTCACGCATGACATTAGATGTGAACCGTTGCACAATCCGTTAATAGGAAATTCTCCCGCGGGCCCATACCAAGCCTCCTTGGTATGAATACCCCGACCTTTAACCTTCTACCTCCTGAATTCTCGGGACGAGAATTTCTTTTAGAGGAGGAGAATTGTAACATCCCCATGTATTAAGCTACAGTGATCACCTCTTAATCATGCCAAGTCACCATGATTAACAATGCTTGATCATCATTTGAATCATATCTCATTTCAAATTCCAATTCAAATTGAGAATTAAATTTAAAGTGAATTTAAAGTTGATCAAATCCAGGAACTAAATAGTTCATAATATTGTAAATATTCCCAAAGTAATTATAAAAATAAAATCAACACTAATTGAATTATTTAAATGACTCTAACATCCTAAAACAGTACCAAAACAGCAGTGTTTAATCCTTTTTATTTAATCCAAAATTCAAATGAAATCAATTTACCTCCAAACCTTTTTCTGGCAGTGATAAATATTGCATAGTATTTAATTGCACAAGTCTCATATTTTACAAAATTGCAATGGTGGCCAAACATTTTTGCAAAGAGAGAAAAGGAATAAAAGCAGAAAAGAAAAGGAAAAGTGGAAGAGTACTACTGTGCACTTGGGCTTCCAGTGCACAGTGCAAATCGGCCCGGCCCGGCTAGGCCTTCTCCTTCCTCCCGCTGGCCAGAAGCCATGGCGCTGGCGACGCGCGTGCGCAGCCGTCCACGCGCGGATGCGGCCGCTGTCGATCATCCAGCGGTGCCCCGCGTGGATAAGGACCCCGCGCACCCCCCTGGCGAAACCCTAGCTCGGTTCACCCTCTCTCCCTCGCTCCCCTCCCCTCACCCGACGCAGCCATGGCGGCGCCTGCGTAGATCACGCGTCCACCGAGCCCCTCTCGCCTTGCCGCCGAGTCCAGCAGGACCGCCGTCGGCTGCTACGCCTCCTGGAGCCACTCGTTGGAGTCGGGAGCCACCGAGTCGAGCCCGACGACTCCGTCTTCCTCCTACGGCCACCGCAACTCCGGCAACGATTCCGGCGCCACCAACCCCTCCCCGAGCTCGCTTTGCTCCTCTACAGGGCCACTGTGAGCAGCCGCGACCTCTCCTCTCTCCTACTGGCCGTAGGTATCAGTCGAAAGCTCTGTCAGACGTCCAGTTCAGCATTGTGGCCGGGTCGGATCGGCGCCCCAGAGGTGGTGCCTGGATCCACCTTGCGCACAACGACCCGGAGTGCACAGGGTGATGGCCCAAGACCCCTGAGAACTTAGGATGTAGACCGGCGGGGACCTCTCTGTTGAGCCTAGGTAGGACTACGTCGTGTTGATCAGCCGAGGTCGGGCAAGACCCAGAAAAGTGTGTCCGGCCAGAGTTAATCGAGCGTGTTGGGTAACAGTAGTGCACCCCTGCAGGGAAGTTATCTATTCGAATAGCCGTGTCCATGGTAACAGGACGCTCAGTGTTGTATCTCGATCTACTACAACTTGAACTGAATACATGTTACTTTAATTGTAAGCTCCGGGATCGCTTTCTCGCAGGGAGTCGAGGAAGGATTCCTTGGCTTTGCTATTACATGCTTGATACTTTATAATATGCTAATCTGCACTCTTCTAATGCTGCAAGACGCTGCAAGATGCTAGTCTTCGATAGGCTAGGCTTTTCCCCCTCTGTTCCGGCATTTCTGTAGTTTAGTCCAAAGATATAGCTCCATTCCTTTGATACCGATGCATAAGTAGTATAGTTCTGATGTCAGTCTTGCGAGTACTTTGGATGAGTACTCACGGTTGCTTTGCTACTCTTTTCCCCCCATACCCGATTGCTGTGACCAGATGATGGATCCCAGGAGCCAGCTGCTACCGCCAACGACTGCTACAACACTTCCGGTGGAGCCTACTACTACGTGGAGACCAACGACCAGGAGTAGATTCGAAGGCTCCCAGGCAGGAGGCCTGCGCCTTTTCGATCAGTGTCATTGTTATGCTAGCCTTCTTAAGGCAAACTTGTTTCCCTCTTATGTCTGTACTCAGATATTATGTTGTTTCCGCTGACGCTTGATCGCGAGCTTATGTATTCGAGCCCTCGAGGCCCCTGGCTTGTAATATAAAGCTTGTATGACTTTTATTTGTGTTTAGAGTTGTGTTGTGATATCTTCCCGTGAGTCTCTGATCTCGACCGTGTGCATTTGCGTGTATGATTAGTGCACGGTCGAGCAGGGGCGTCACAAGTTGGTATCAGAGCCGACTGCCTGTAGGAAGCCCTTTTCCAACTCCTTGGCCGAAGTTGAGTCTAGTCTTCGAAAAACAATTTTACTAACATGGCTGTGTGGCTTACGGGCCCACGTCGCCAATGGGTGGTATTAGGATCTTTTATTCCTCTTCCTTACTCTGGGATTCTACTCTCTCTTCTATTCGGGTTAAAAATTTGCTAACTCTGACATTAGGTTCTCGTGATCACGTCCACCCGGAGCTTTGATTATCTGCAAATTACTTCCTTAAAATGCACGATGCAAGAATTCACTCACTGTCATTTGACAATCTTGAAATTTCCTCTGTTTCAGATGGATCGCTTGTTTCCACCGCACCCTGCGACGTAGCTTGTAGTTCGGACTTGGGCTCGTGATGCGCCTGGTTTTCCAGCTATCTTGATCGCCCTCCTGACCAGATTGGGCTACCGCTGGTACCCCGAGTATATGGTTTACGAGGATTTCCGCGAGTTCAACCAGGAGCAGTACCATGCCGATGTTCGTATTTTTGATCAGCGGAACGACTCCGTCACCGAGTTGCACACTTTTCACGGTATCGGCGTGACGATTGATATGGCAGTCCATGACGCTGCCCATTCTGCTGTCGCACGTCTTCGTGGCGAGCATAGTCACTTGGATGACTCCGAGTTCTGATACATCCCGTATGCCCCTGCTGGAGATGGTACCGGATACTACACAGCTGTCTGTGCCCCTTACGAGCGACGTCGATACGACCCACAGGTTTTGATTCAGTGCAGTCAGGCTGTAGATCGCACTGCCTGGGCTCTTGCCGTCGAGTTGTTTGCCACTCGCGCACGTCTCTACGAGGCTATGACACAGTTGCTGCCAGCTGTTCGGGCAGGGATACATCCTGAGTACATCCTTTACCCGCGCAAGACTCAGATGCCCGCAGGTATCGATTGGCCTACTGTTGGAGGTGGCACACCCACACGTGGACCTCTCCTCCCAGTTCGAGATCGGGTCCTGCATCAGAGTAATCACGGAGCGCAGGACCTTTCTGCTATGGACACTCATCGTCCGCACCTACAGTTACCTAGTTTCAGTGGTTTTCCCCGACGTTGATGTAGCCTTTGCTATGTCTCGTTGTTGTAATTTCCTATCGCGTGCCTGCGCGCCGCCTAGTATGTCTAGCTGTTTAATTTTCTGAACTTATGCTCTCTGCATGTATGGATCTGTATGTCTTAATTGACTACTGTTATGAATCTATTGCACTACTTGTTCATTGTCGTGTTACATCATGCTTGTCTCTAAACACTTGCAGTTGTTTTTTACTAAACTACCCCTTGTTAAATCTTTAGCAGGATGGTTAGACCAGGTGCTCGTGGTCGTGGTCGTGGCCGTGCTGCCAACGATCCACCCCCGCCAGACTATATGGCAACTATGATGCAGCAATTCGAGCTAAACCGCCAGTTTATGGTTGGAATCATGGCTCAGTTCCCAAACCAGAACCAGAATGCTCAGAATCAGCAACCTGCCCCAATAACTCTGCAGGAGTTTGTGCGTCTCAGCCCTACTGTTTTTCGCAACTCTGAACAGCCACTGGATGCTGATGACTGGCTTCGCGACATCGCCTACGAGATGGAATCTGCTAATGTCGCCCCTGCCAACCTTGTCACCTTCGCGTCCTACTTCTTGAAGGGTCCCGCTGCTCAATGGTGGGACACCCACAGGCGTTCACTACCTGCTGGGACAGTCATTACCTGGATTGAGTTTCAGACTGCTTTCCATGCCCGTTACATTCCTCAGGGAATTATGGACCGGAAGAAAAGATAGTTTCGCAACCTCACTCAGGGCAATAAGACCGTCGAAGCTTATCAGCGGGAATTCCTTGAATTATCTCGCTATGCCGAGGAAGACATTGCTACTGATGCCCGCAGACAGGAAAAGTTCCGTGACGGACTCCACCCAGACCTCAAGCTTGCACTTGCTGTTCATGACTTCACCGACATCGCCACCCTGGTAAACAAGGCAATCCAGGTTGAGACCGCTCAGAAGGAACACAAGAATGCCGTCAAGTGCCACCATGACGTTGGCTCATCTTCGGGCTCGTCATCGTAGAAGCGCCATGTCTGGATTCCCAATAGCATGTACCATCCAGCTGCACCTTCTCCACCGTCGGGGCAGCCAAGACCTCAGGCTCCACTGCTTCGAGCTCCTGCTCCACGTCCCGATAGTGGGCTCTACTTCAAGTGTGGCCGTCCAGGTCACCGTTCCAGAGAATGCCCTCAGAATCAGAATCAGCTTGCACTTCCCTCTGCTGGCCGTGGAAATGGCCGTGGTAACAACCAACCCCGCAACAATAATGCCAGACCATCTTATCGTCGTGGTCAAGCTTACCATGTTGATCTGAATGAAGCTCAAGATCATCTTGCTACTGTGAACGGTATTATCCTTGTTCACTCAGTACCACCTCTTGTTTTAATTGATTCGGGAGCATCGCATTCATTTTACGCTAAAATCCTTTGCATTCACGCATGACAGTAGATGTGAACCGTTGCACAATCCGTTAATAGGAAATTCTCCCGCGGGCCCATACCAAGCCTCCTTGGTATGAATACCCCGACCTTTAACCTTCTACCTCCTGAATTCTCGGGACGAGAATTTCTTTTAGAGGAGGAGAATTGTAACATCCCCATGTATTAAGCTACAGTGATCACCTCTTAATCATGCCAAGTCACCATGATTAACAATGCTTGATCATCATTTGAATCATATCTCATTTCAAATTCCAATTCAAATTGAGAATTCAAATTTAAAGTGAATTTAAAAGTTGATCAAATCCAGGAACTAAATAGTTCATAATATTGTAAATATTCCCAAAGTAATTATAAAAAAATCAACATTAATTGAATTATTTAAATGACTCTAACATCCTAAAACAGTACCAAAACAACAGTGTTTAATCCCTTTTATTTAATCCAAAATTCAAATGAAATCAATTTACCTCCAAACCTTTTTCTGGCAGTGATAAATATTGCATAGTATTTAATTGCACAAGTCTCATATTTTACAAAATTGCAATGGTGGCCAAACATTTTTGCAAAGAGAGAAAAGGAATAAAAGCAGAAAAGAAAAGGAAAAGTGGAAGAGTACTACTGTGCACTTGGGCTTCCAGTGCACAGTGCAAATCGGCCCGGCCCGGCTAGGCCTTCTCCTTCCTCCCGCTGGCCAGAAGCCATGGCGCTGGCGACGCGCGTGCGCAGCCGTCCACGCGCGGATGCGGCCGCTGTCGATCATCCAGCGGTGCCCCGCGTGGATAAGGACCCCGCGCACCCCCCTGGCGAAACCCTAGCTCGGTTCACCCTCTCTCCCTCGCTCCCCTCCCCTCACCCGACGCAGCCATGGCGGTGCCCGCGTAGATCACGCGTCCACCGAGCCCCTCTCGCCTTGCCGCCGAGTCCAGCAGGACCGCCGTCGGCTGCTACGCCTCCTGGAGCCACTCGTTGGAGTCGGGAGCCACCGAGTCGAGCCCGACGACTCCGTCTTCCTCCTACGGCCACCGCAACTCCGGCAACGATTCCGGCGCCACCAACCCCTCCCCGAGCTCGCTTTGCTCCTCTACAGGGCCACTGTGAGCAGCCGCGACCTCTCCTCTCTCCTACTGGCCTCCTAGCTGTTGCTACTGCTCGCCGCCGTGCTCGTGCTCCACCCGCCACCATTGTCGCCAATGCCGTGCTCCCGAGCAGCTACGGCCTCGTCCCACCACCGTAGCGTGCTCATAGCGCGCCGTAGACCCCGCCTAGCTCCTCGCATCGCTCGCGCGCGCAGTGCATTGCCGATCCCGAGCTCCGCCCGAGAACGCCGCCGCCTCCACTCGTCGCCGGCGATCCCCGAGCAGACCACCGCCACCACGCAATGCGCCTCTCCGCGCTCGTTCGAACGCGCCCGTCCGCACGCCAAATGGTCGCCGGAGCGCGAAATCCGGCCACCTCCGACGCGCGCCGCCGCAGAAATCGGTCGCCGGCGAGGTTTCGGCGGCGGCGCCGATGTGGCGCTGACGCGGCAGCCACGGGGCCCGCCGTGTGCCACTGACGGATGGGCCCAGTTGACCCGTTGACCGGGTCAACTGCTGACTGGGTTGGCCCAGCCACTGACATGTGGGCCCGCACTGCTTAAACATTTTTATAAATAAATAAAATGCTAATTATTTCGTTAATTAAATTGATTAACTAATCAGTCACTAACTAATGGGGCCCACCCCCCTAATTAAGCTTTAGTTAGTTTAATTAATCTCTAATTAGTCCACTGAGTATGACATGTGGGACCCACTGGTCAGGTTTGACCTGGACCAGCGGGAATTGACCGATGACATCACTGTGATGTCATGCTGACGTCACCTGCTACTGTTTTGGATAATTCGGATTTAATAATTAAAATAATTCCAGAAATTCAATAAAACTTTGAAAAATCATATAAAATAAACCGTAACTCAGATGAAAATAATTTATATATGAAAAACGATCAGAAAATTATGACAATCCGAATATGCCACCCACATACATGTCACACCCCTCTAACCTACTGAATATGGAACCGTCCCCTCTGGTTCAGTGTACCGATAATCACCCGGAGCTGGGGGAACACTCCCGGATAATTTCCCGCTCCGACTAACTTGCGTACTACTGCATTAGGGCACTCCTCGAATAGCATGTTGACATGTCATACGTCCCTGTTGCATGGTTTTGCCGTGTATTTATTGTTTCTTCCCCCTCCATCTCTCCCGATAGACCCCGAGACTGCTGTCGACCCTACTGAGTACAACTACGTCGTCGACGACCAGCCCCTTTCAGCAGAGCTTCCAGGAAAGCAAAACCCCCTTGATCATTCCTATATCGCCTATTCCTTCTCCCTCATGCTTGCATTAGATTTTGCTACTATAATTGTTTGCTCCTATTCTGATGCATAGCCTGCTTTTGTAACCTGCTGTTGTTACTTTACCTGTCATCCTAAACAGCTTAGAATAGGTTGGTTAGTGATCCATCAGTGACCCCTCACCCTTGTCCCTGTTGCCCCGCTTTGTATCAGTACCTCGATCTTTGTGGTCGATGTGCAGAGACCGTCACAACACCGCACACACCCTTAGTTGTACGGCTCTGTAGGGCTACTATCGAGTGCCGAGGGTGATACCTCGTACTGCACTCCTGATGATATCTCTGTAGTATAGCACATCGATGGTGATTGCAGAGGGTGATTCCTCACTCTCCCCTTCCCGATGATGACTCTGTCGTGCAACCCCTCAAGTGGGGACCATCGAGGGTGATTCCTCCTGGTTCCCCTTAATGGATTGCATCGAGTAGGAATCCATCGAGGGTGATTCCTCGGGTTCCCCTTGATGTTTTGGACACATAGTTACCATGACTTTTACCTCAAAACTTTGTGCAGGCGGGTCGACCCCGAGGGGTACCTGCGGGAAATATGGAGTCGGGTTGACCTGGAGGGTACCCGCGAGATACTTACGAGGCGCGGCCGGGTAGGCAGAGACCGCCCTAGAGAGGGATGGGCCTGACCCTTGTTGCACTTTCTCAAGACGGGACGACAGGAGTACTAATCGTCACCGCGAGCTCCTAATAATTCACTAACGGATTTGGGTATTTGATCTGAGTTGGCGGCTGGCCATATACGCACTGCCACCACGTGGGATAATGGTTATGGGACCCTCGGCACCGTAGGTATCAGTCGAAAGCTCTGTCAGACGTCCAGTTCAGCATTGTGGCCGGGTCGGATCGGCGCCCCAGAGGTGGTGCCTGGATCCACCTTGCGCACAACGACCTGGAGTGCACAGGGTGATGGCCCAAGACCCCTGAGAACTTAGGATGTAGACCGGCGGGGACCTCTCTGTTGAGCCTAGGTAGGACTACGTCGTGTTGATCAGCCGAGGTCGGGCAAGACCCAGAAAAGTGTGTCCGGCCAGAGTTAATCGAGCGTGTTGGGTAACAGTAGTGCACCCCTGCAGGGAAGTTATCTATTCGAATAGCCGTGTCCATGGTAACAGGACGCTCAGTGTTGTATCTCGATCTACTACAACTTGAACTGAATACATGTTACTTTAACTGTAAGCTCCGGGATCGCTCTCTCGCAGGGAGTCGAGGAAGGATTCCTTGGCTTTGCTATTACATGCTTGATACTTTATAATATGCTAATCTGCACTCTTCTAATGCTGCAAGACGCTGCAAGATGCTAGTCTTCGATAGGCTAGGCTTTTCCCCCTCTGTTCCGGCATTTCTGTAGTTTAGTCCAAAGATATAGCTCCATTCCTTTGATACCGATGCATAAGTAGTATAGTTCTGATGTCAGTCTTGCGAGTACTTTGGATGAGTACTCACGGTTGCTTTGCTACTCTTTTCCCCCCATACCCGATTGCTGTGACCAGATGATGGATCCCAGGAGCTAGCTGCTACCGCCAACGACTGCTACAACACTTCCGGTGGAGCCTACTACTACGTGGAGACCAACGACCAGGAGTAGATTCGAAGGCTCCCAGGCAGGAGGCCTGCGCCTTTTCGATCAGTGTCGTTGTTATGCTAGCCTTCTTAAGGAAAACTTGTTTCCCTCTTATGTCTGTACTCAGATATTATGTTGTTTCCGCTGACGCTTGATCGCGAGCTTATGTATTCGAGCCCTCGAGGCCCCTGGCTTGTAATATAAAGCTTGTATGACTTTTATTTGTGTTTAGAGTTGTGTTGTGATATCTTCCCGTGAGTCTCTGATCTCGACCGTGTGCATTTGCGTGTATGATTAGTGCACGGTCGAGCAGGGGCGTCACAAGTTGGTATCAGAGCCGACTGCCTGTAGGAAGCCCTTTTCCAACTCCTTGGCCGAAGTTGAGTCTAGTCTTCGAAAAACAATTTTACTAACATGGCTGTGTGGCTTACGGGCCCACGTCGCCAATGGGTGGTATTAGGATCTTTTATTCCTCTTCCTTACTCTGGGATTCTACTCTCTCTTCTATTCGGGTTAAAAATTTGCTAACTCTGACATTAGGTTCTCGTGATCACGTCCACCCGGAGCTTTGATTATCTGCAAATTACTTCCTTAAAATGCACGATGCAAGAATTCACTCACTGTCATTTGACAATCTTGAAATTTCCTCTGTTTCAGATGGATCGCTTGTTTCCACCGCACCCTGCGACGTAGCTTGTAGTTCGGACTTGGGCTCGTGATGCGCCTGGTTTTCCAGCTATCTTGATCGCCCTCCTGACCAGATTGGGCTACCGCTGGTACCCCGAGTATATGGTTTACGAGGATTTCCGCGAGTTCAACCAGGAGCAGTACCATGCCGATGTTCGTATTTTTGATCAGCGGAACGACTCCGTCACCGAGTTGCACACTTTTCACGGTATCGGCGTGACGATTGATATGGCAGTCCATGACGCTGCCCATTCTGCTGTCGCACGTCTTCGTGGCGAGCATAGTCACTTGGATGACTCCGAGTTCTGATACATCCCGTATGCCCCTGCTGGAGATGGTACCGGATACTACACAGCTGTCTGTGCCCCTTACGAGCGACGTCGATACGACCCACAGGTTTTGATTCAGTGCAGTCAGGCTGTAGATCGCACTGCCTGGGCTCTTGCCGTCGAGTTGTTTGCCACTCGCGCACGTCTCTATGAGGATATGACACAGTTGCTGCCAGCTGTTCGGGCAGGGATACATCCTGAGTACATCCTTTACCCGCGCAAGACTCAGATGCCCGCAGGTATCGATTGGCCTACTGTTGGAGGTGGCACACCCACACGTGGACCTCTCCTCCCAGTTCGAGATCGGGTCCTGCATCAGAGTAATCACGGAGCGCAGGACCTTTCTGCTATGGACACTCATCGTCCGCACCTACAGTTACCTAGTTTCAGTGGTTTTCCCCGACGTTGATGTAGCCTTTGCTATGTCTCGTTGTTGTAATTTCCTATCGCGTGCCTGCGCGCCGCCTAGTATGTCTAGCTGTTTAATTTTCTGAACTTATGCTCTCTGCATGTATGGATCTGTATGTCTTAATTGACTACTGTTATGAATCTATTGCACTACTTGTTCATTGTCGTGTTACATCATGCTTGTCTCTAAACACTTGCAGTTGTTTTTTACTAAACTACCCCTTGTTAAATCTTTAGCAGGATGGTTAGACCAGGTGCTCGTGGTCGTGGTCGTGGCCGTGCTGCCAACGATCCACCCCCGCCAGACTATATGGCAACTATGATGCAGCAATTCGAGCTAAACCGCCAGTTTATGGTTGGAATCATGGCTCAGTTCCCAAACCAGAACCAGAATGCTCAGAATCAGCAACCTGCCCCAATAACTCTGCAGGAGTTTGTGCGTCTCAGCCCTACTGTTTTTCGCAACTCTGAACAGCCACTGGATGCTGATGACTGGCTTCGCGACATCGCCTACGAGATGGAATCTGCTAATGTCGCCCCTGCCAACCTTGTCACCTTCGCGTCCTACTTCTTGAAGGGTCCCGCTGCTCAATGGTGGGACACCCACAGGCGTTCACTACCTGCTGGGACAGTCATTACCTGGATTGAGTTTTAGACTGCTTTCCATGCCCGTTACATTCCTCAGGGAATTATGGACCGGAAGAAAAGATAGTTTCGCAACCTCACTCAGGGCAATAAGACCGTCGAAGCTTATCAGCGGGAATTCCTTGAATTATCTCGCTATGCCGAGGAAGACATTGCTACTGATGCCCGCAGACAGGAAAAGTTCCGTGACGGACTCCACCCAGACCTCAAGCTTGCACTTGCTGTTCATGACTTCACCGACATCGCCACCCTGGTAAACAAGGCAATCCAGGTTGAGACCGCTCAGAAGGAACACAAGAATGCCGTCAAGTGCCACCATGACGTTGGCTCATCTTCGGGCTCGTCATCGTAGAAGCGCCATGTCTGGATTCCCAATAGCATGTACCATCCAGCTGCACCTTCTCCACCGTCGGGGCAGCCAAGACCTCAGGCTCCACTGCTTCGAGCTCCTGCTCCACGTCCCGATAGTGGGCTCTACTTCAAGTGTGGCCGTCCAGGTCACCGTTCCAGAGAATGCCCTCAGAATCAGAATCAGCTTGCACTTCCCTCTGCTGGCCGTGGAAATGGCCGTGGTAACAACCAACCCCGCAACAATAATGCCAGACCATCTTATCGTCGTGGTCAAGCTTACCATGTTGATCTGAATGAAGCTCAAGATCAGCTTGCTACTGTGAACGGTATTATCCTTGTTCACTCAGTACCACCTCTTGTTTTAATTGATTCGGGAGCATCGCATTCATTTTACGCTAAAATCCTTTGCATTCACGCATGACAGTAGATGTGAACCGTTGCACAATCCGTTAATAGGAAATTCTCCCGCGGGCCCATACCAAGCCTCCTTGGTATGAATACCCCGACCTTTAACCTTCTACCTCCTGAATTCTCGGGACGAGAATTTCTTTTAGAGGAGGAGAATTGTAACATCCCCATGTATTAAGCTACAGTGATCACCTCTTAATCATGCCAAGTCACCATGATTAACAATGCTTGATCATCATTTGAATCATATCTCATTTCAAATTCCAATTCAAATTGAGAATTCAAATTTAAAGTGAATTTAAAAGTTGGTCAAATCCAGGAACTAAATAGTTCATAATATTGTAAATATTCCCAAAGTAATTATAAAAAAATCAACATTAATTGAATTATTTAAATGACTCTAACATCCTAAAACAGTACCAAAACAACAGTGTTTAATCCCTTTTATTTAATCCAAAATTCAAATGAAATCAATTTACCTCCAAACCTTTTTCTGGCAGTGATAAATATTGCATAGTATTTAATTGCACAAGTCTCATATTTTACAAAATTGCAATGGTGGCCAAACATTTTTGCAAAGAGACAAAAGGAATAAAAGCAGAAAAGAAAAGGAAAAGTGGAAGAGTACTACTGTGCACTTGGGCTTCCAGTGCACAGTGCAAATCGGCCCGGCCCGGCTAGGCCTTCTCCTTCCTCCCGCTGGCCAGAAGCCATGGCGCTGGTGACGCGCGCGCACAGCCGTCCACGCGCGGATGCGGCCGCTGTCGATCATCCAGCGGTGCCCCACGTGGATATGGACCCCACGCACCCCCCTGGCGAAACCCTAGCTCGGTTCGCCCTCTCTCCCTCGCTCCCCTCCGCTCACCCGACGCAGCCATGGCGGCGCCCGCGTAGATCACGCGTCCACCGAGCCCCTCTCGCCTCGCCGCCGAGTCCGGCGGGACCGCCCTCGACTGCTACGCCTCCTGGAGCCACTCGTTGGAGCCGGGAGCCACCGAGTCGAGCCCGACGACTCCGTCTTCCTCCTACGGCCACCGCAACTCCGGCGATGATTCCGGCACCACCAACCCCTCCCCGAGCTCGCTTTGCTCCTCTACAGGGCCACTGTGAGCAGCCGCGACCTCTCCTCTCTCCTTCTGGCCTCCTAGCTGCTGCTACTGCTCGCCGCCGTGCTCGTGCTCCGCCCGCCGCCATTGCTGCCGATGCCGTGCTCCCGAGCCGCTACGGCCTCGTCCGACCACTGTAGCGTGCTCCTAGCGCGCCGTAGACCCTGCCTAGCTCCTCGCATCGCTCGCGCGCGCACTTCATCGCCGATCCCGAGCTCCGCCCGAGAACGCCGCCGCCTCCGCTCGTCGCCGGCATCGATTCCGGCGATCCCCGAGCAGACCACCGCCACCACGCGATGCGCCTCTCCGCGCTCGTTCGAACGCGCCCCTCCGCACGCCAAATGGTTGCCGGAGCGCGAAATCCGGCCACCTCCGACGCGCGCCGCCGCAGAAATCGGTCGCCGGCGAGGTTCCGGCGGCGGCGCCGACGTGGCGCTGACGCGGCAGCCACGGGGCCCACCGTGTGCCACTGACGGATGGGCCCAGTTGACCCGTTGACCGGGTCAACTGCTGACTGGGTTGACCCAACCACTGACATGTGGGCCCGCACTTTTTAAACATTTTTATAAATAAATAAAATGCTAATTATTTCGTTAATTAAATTGATTAACTAATCAGTCACTGACTAATGGGGCGCACCCCCTAATTAAGCTTTAGTTAGTTTAATTAATCTCTAATTAGTCCACTGAGTATGACATGTGGGACCCACTGGTCAGGTTTGACCTGGACCAGCTGGAATTGACCGATGACGTCACTGTGATGTCATGCTGACGTCACCTGCTACTGTTTTGGATAATTCGGATTTAATAATGAAAATAATTCTATAAATTCAATAAAACTTTGAAAAATCATATAAAATAAACCGTAACTCAGATGAAAATAATTTATATATGAAAAAGGATCAGAAAATTATGACGAATCCGAATATGCCACCCACATACCTGTCACACCCCTCTAACCTACTGAACATGGAGCCGTCCCCTCCGGTTCGGTGTACCGATAATCACCCGGAGCTGGGGGAACACTCCCGGATAATTTCCCGCTCCGACTAACTTGCATAGTGCTGCATTAGGGCACTCCTCGAATAGCATGTTGACATGTCATATGTCCCTGTTGCATGGTTTTGCCGTGTATTTATTGTTTCTTCCCCCTCCTCTCCCGATAGACCCCGAGACTGCCGTCGACCCTACTGAGTACAACTACGTCGTCGACGACCAGCCCCTTTCAGCAGAGCTTCCAGGCAAGCAAAACCCCCTTGATCATTCCTATATCGCCTATTCCTTCTCCCTCATGCTTGCATTAGATTTTGCTACTATAATTGTTTGCTCCTATTCTGATGCATAGCCTGCTTTTGTAACCTGCTGTTGTTACTTTACCTGTCATCCCAAATTGCTTAGAATAGGTTGGTTAGTGATCCATCAGTGACCCCTCACCCTTGTCCCTGTTGCCCCGCTTTGTATCAGTACCTCGATCTTTGTGGTCGATGTGCAGAGACCGTCACAGCACCGCACACCCCCTTAGTTGTACGGCTCTGCAGGGCTACTATCGAGTGCCGAGGGTGATACCTCGTACTGCACTCCTGATGATATCTCTGTAGTATAGCACATCGGTGGTGATTGCAGAGGGTGATTCCTCGCTCTCCCCTTCCCGATGATGACTCTGTCGTGCAACCCCTCAAGTGGGGACCATCGAGGGTGATTCCTCCTGGTTCCCCTTAATGGATTGCATCGAGTAGGAATCCATCGAGGGTGATTCCTCGGGTTCCCCTTGATGTTTTGGACACACAGTTACCATGACTTTTACCTTAGACCTTTGTGCAGGCGGGTCGACTCCGAGGGGTACCCGCGGGAAATATGGAGTCGGGTTGACCTGGAGGGTACCCGCGAGATACTTACGAGGCGCGACCGGGTAGGCAGAGACCGCCCTAGAGAGGGATGGGCCTGACCCTTGTTGCACTTTCTCGAGACGGGACGACAGGAGTACTGATCGTCACCGCGAGCTCCTAATAATTCACTAACGGATTTGGGTATTTGATCTGAGTTGGCCGCTGGCCATATACGCACTGCCACCACGTGGGATAATGGTTATGGGACCCTCGGCGCCATAGGTATCAGCCGAAAGCTCTGTCAGACGTCCAGTTCAGCATTGTGGCCGGGTCGGATCGGCGCCCCAGAGGTGGTGCCTGGATCCACCTTGCGCACAACGACCCGGAGTGCACAGGGCGATGGCCCAAGACCCCTGAGCACTTAGGATGTAGACCGGCGGGGACCTCTCTGTTGAGCCTAGGTAGGACTACATCGTGTCGATCAGCCGAGGCCGGGCAAGACCCAGAAAAGTGTGTCCGGCCAGAGTTAATCGAGCGTGTTGGGTAACAGTAGTTCACCCCTGCAGGGAAGTTATCTATTCGAATAGCCGTGTCCACGGTAACAGGACGCTCAGTGTTGTATCTCGATCTACTACAACTTGAACTGAATACATGTTACTTTAATTGTAAGCTCCGGGATCGCTTTCTCGCAGGGAGTCGAGGAAGGATTCCTAGGCTTTGCTATTACATGCTTGATACTTTATAATATGCAAATTTGCACTCTTCTAATGCTGCAAGATGCCAGTCTTCGATAGGCAAGGCTTTTCCCCCTCTGTTCCAGCATTTCTGTAGTTTAGTCCAAAGATATAGCTCCATTCCTTTGATACCGATGCATAAGTAGTATAGTTCTGATGTCAGTCTTGCGAGTACTTTGGATGAGTACTCACGGTTGCTTTGCTACTCTTTTCCCCCCATACCCGATTGCTGCGACCAGATGACGGATCCCAGGAGCCAGCTGCTACCGCCGACGACTGTTACTACACTTCCGGTGGAGCCTACTACTACATGGAGACCGACGACCAGGAGTAGATTCGGAGGCTCCCAGGCAGGAGGCCTGCGCCTTTTCGATCAGTGTCGTTGTTATGCTAGCCTTCTTAAGGCAAACTTGTTTCCCTCTTATGTCTGTACTCAGATATTATGTTGTTTCCGCTGATGCTTGATCGTGAGCTTATGTATTCGAGCCCTCGAGGCCCCTGGCTTGTAATATAAAGCTTGTATGACTTTTATTTGTGTTTAGAGTTGTGTTGTGATATCTTCCCGTGAGTCTCTGATCTCGATCGTGTGCATTTGCGTGTATGATTAGTGCACGGTCGAGCAGGGGCGTCACACCCTAGCTAGGCATAATGCATAGTTTCAAGTATTATCATCCTTAGTTTTCAAATCCTCAATTACACATCCACTCTTTCTAGGAGATTTAGCATAGGAATTTTCTATCATTACACTCCTAGGGACAAAGTTGAGGAATTTGCTTTCATAAACAGGTTCCTTTATGATATCAATGAAATTGGGGTGCACACTAATCATTTTAAGATCCTCGTTTCCCTTGATAGAAGTGGCACCCTTAGTCTTAGGAACATACATAAACTTGCAATTTTTATTAGGAGGGGCCCTATCAATAGTTTTAACGGAGGAAAAGGCGGAACCCAAGTTATTGATAAGTTCCTCTAACTTATCGATTCTAGCGGGACCTTGTTCTATCCTTTCATTAATTATTGTTTCCTTTTCCTTTAACATTTTTAATGTAGTTCCTACCTTAGAACCAAATTGAGTAATATGATTATGGACCTTTTTGTCTAGATTCTGAAGACATTCAATAGTAGACATTTTATTTTCAATAGCTTCTAAGCTTTTCATAACATGATCCAAAGTCAACACTGTTTCATTAATAGTAATAGGTGGTGATCCCACTAAATTTCCCATAGCATTGAAAGCATCCATAGGGTGACTACTTAAGAAATTCCCTCCAGTAATAGTGTGTAGCACAAATCTATACCAAGTAGTGACACCCACATAAAAATTGCAAAGAAGAACGGTGGTGGATTGCTTACGAGTAGACCTATTTTGAGCGTCGCAAATCCTATACCAAGCATCGTTTAAACTTTCTCCTCCCCTTTGTTTAAAGTTGAGAACTTCATTTTCAGGGGTTCAAGTAACAATTGAAGAACTAGCCATAATGGTAAAGCAAGCCAACTAGCAAACAAGCAAACAAAAATATTTTTGTGTTTTTTTTGTAAAAAAAAATTAGATGTGGGGGAGATGAAAACAAGAGGCAAATGCAAATAAAAAGACAAATAAAAGTAGAGCAAGTAGATGATAGTTTGTGCGAAGGTACTTGATAGGTTTTGGTGATGTCTCCCCGGCAACGGCGCCAGGAATTCTTCCTGCTACTTGTGAGTTGCGTTGGGATTTCCTCGAAGAGGAGAGGATGATGCAGTACAGTAGAGATAAGTATTTCCCTCAGTTAAGAACCAAGGTGATGAGGATATCCCTACTATGGTTCCCTCTCTACCTCATGAAGATAAACAACCTATTGC
Source organism: Elymus sibiricus (assembly GCA_039707655.1). Classification (NCBI taxonomy): domain Eukaryota; kingdom Viridiplantae; phylum Streptophyta; class Magnoliopsida; order Poales; family Poaceae; genus Elymus; species Elymus sibiricus. The sequence continues at coordinate 188,973,244 of CM077676.1, read as the reverse complement.
TGCAAAGAAGATGTCCAATGATGAAATCAGGATTGGCCCAATTACAAGAGCTCGTGCTAAGTTACTAGAACAACATGTGAATTCTCTCTTAGTTGATAATGCTATTTATTTTAATGAGAGCTTTATACTGCCTAAATCCTTGTGTGTATGTGTCATTAGGTACATTGGAGAGGAAGGCATGGCACAAGGGAGCAAGGAGGGGAGCAACGAGGCATTGCAGCTGGGAAGGGAGGAAGACCCTGCAGTTTCCAGGGCGGTAGTACCGCCCCACACAAGCGGTAGTACCGCCCCAGTACTACCGTCCTAGTACCGCTTAGGAAATTTCTTCTGGAATCCAAGCGACCCCAAGCGGTACTAAAGCTGCACTAAGTATTTTTAGAGCTATAAGCGGTACTACCGTGCTGCCTGCGCGCAGACTTTGGGGCTGACGGCCCATGTACCCCTTCGATCTATCTTAGGATATAAATACCCTTCCTTAGGGTTAGTTAGAGGCAGACCACGTTTAAGATAAACCCTAGTTCTTGAGATTGCTTGTAAGCATTCATCTTGAATCCTCATCTCCAATTCGTATCGATCTAGAGATCATATACTGCAAGTTGAGTGTAATCTGCTGTTCCATTGGGAATTAGTATATTGCAAATATACCGTTTCGTGGTCGACGGCTACGTGCGCAAGTGTGTGACGTTGTGAATATCCAAAGGGTTGAGACCTTTTGCATTGGCATCAGGGATCAAGCGAGGGAGAGTTCATCGGCGACATACAAGTTATCTATCATCTTCATCATCACCACCGCCGCTTACTGAGAAGATCGGGACACCCCATATCATCTTGGTATCAGATTTCCAGTGTTGCCTCGATAAGCATCCACCAAATCATCCGTAGATTAGTTGTGTTTTTCATCCTATCCAGAAAAAGCCTCACAAACATATTAGGGTTCTTAGTAGTTTGCCATAGCCTAGATTGCATCGTAGATTGGTTTTAGTTGCTGGTCGTTGTGTCTTTCTTTTTGCGTAGCTTTTTCCTTCGAATCGATTGGTTTTAGTTTCCATCGTAGATTGCATCGTAGATTGGCTTTTTTGTTTCGATCCGTTATCCTGTTTTGCAAATTCCATAGCCACAACCTGTCTACACAAAGTTGTTAGGAACTTACCCACGAGACTAGTTTCCGCTCTACAGGCTGCTCATATAGGTTTTGGTGCTTTGCAATTTCTGGACGTGATCCAAGAACAGTCGCCGCTGCCTGCGATCTATTGTGGCCTCAAAAAAAAAACAGAGAGAAAGAAAGAAACGAGAGAAACAGTGGCTGGACGTTGTTGCTATCTATTGCACTGTTGGATTTGTATTATCTTGCGATTGTGCACTAGTAGAATTGAGCAATCTTGTGCCTGTTTACATTGAGCATTTCTAGTGTCTCTCTGGTGCATTGCAACACATCCTGTTTTTATAGTTGCTTTGCCACATTTTTCTCCACCGTGTGTGTTTTCCTTGGGTGTTTGTTCACACGATCAGCACTAGGACTTGTCTTCGGTGTTGTTAGGTATCCAAACCAAGCTCCACCATATACCCTACTTTGTCGTGTGATTGCTCTTATACCCGGGTATTCACTTCATCACATCCGTGCATTAGTCATCCATCCGAACGGGTAAGCATTGCTATTCACTTTGGAACGGTAAGATTTCCTTTTCTTGTCAGTTTTGAGTGAGTTGTGAGTGTGCCACCAACCAGATTTTGATTTTTGCACTAACCGACTAATTATGTCTTCTAGTGATGTTGATGTGCTGCAGAAAAAGGCTGATGACGAGTGTGTTTCCTGGAAGGACCATGAAGCTCTCCGTGTTCATTTGACAGGGGTTATCGATAGATCCGCTGAAAAAATTGAGGCTGATATTCAAGTTATACAAATGAAAGTGGACGCAACTGACACTACCGTCAATGCTATGCAAACACAAGTCAATGCTCTCCAACTAAGTATACAACAGTTGACCACTTCAGTCAATGGGCTGCGTGTCGCTATTGAGCAACGCCAACATGACGGTCATGACGATGCTGATAGTGTCCATGATGACAATGAAAACATGGTGGGCAATCATGGCCGTGGGCGTGACTTGCAAGGGCATGGTCATCTACCACTACGTGGTGCTCGGCGTGTACCGCTTCAGGAGGATGATGGTTTGGGCAAGCCCAAGTTCACGATTCTTAGATTTGAAGGCTCCACTGATGTCAAAGAGTATCTCACTTGGGAGCTTAAGATGGAGAAATTATGGCGTTTGCATGATTATACTGAAGATAGGAAGGTCAAGCTTGCTTCTTCTGAATTTGATGGCTATGCATTGCATTGGTGGGATAGCGTTGTGAGTACCCGTCGCGATGACAATGAACTTCCTGTTCGCACATGGCGTGAGATGAAGGCGGTTATGACAGCTCGTTTTGTTCCCTCTAATTACTTGCGGACAGTTTATGATAAATTGACACAATTGAAGCAAGGTTCCATGACGGTTGATGCATATTACATGGAGATGGAGATGTTGATGCAGCGTGCTCGAGTAAGAGAATCTGTTGAGATGACTATGCAACGTTTTCTCCATGGGCTGAAATATAACATTAAGGGTATTGTTCGGCATCACCAATACAATACAATGAACGAGCTACTCCATCATGCAAGAGAAGCTGAGTCCCAGTTGGCCGAAGAATCTCACATTAAAGGCCGTTATACTACAGCTGGGCGGTTCTCCAACAGAACACAGCCGCCCCCTAGTGAGGGCGCTGCCAGCCGCCCCTCTTCTTCTGCAACCAAACCAGCCTCCACTGTACCACAATCAAAGCAACCTGCTGCTCCTGCTGCTAGCTCAGGTTCCAATATGTCTATAGCCCGTAATAGAGATATGCTCTGTCATACATGTGGAGGCAAGGGACACTTCAAGAGAGAGTGCCCAAATAGAAAAGTGATGATTGTGAACGATGACAATGAGTATGAGACTAGAGATGATGCTGATCCATATGCTTCAGATGACGATGGGTACACACGTGACGACGGCATAGATGCTTTTGCTTCTCCAGCGCCTACTATTGTTGTCTCGCAGCGTGCTCTTAGTGTGCAGCCACATGTTGATTCACAGCGTTGCAATTTGTTCCAAACAAAAGCACTAGTTGGCCCCAACAAAGCTTGCAAGGTGATCATTGATGGAGGTAGCTGCCGCAATCTTGCAAGCAAGGAGTTATGTGCCAAGCTAAATCTGAAATATTTACCTCACCCCAATCCATATTACGTACAATGGTTGAGTGACAATGGTGAGATGAAGGTGAGTCATATGGTGCGCGTGAATTTTGAGATAGGACCATACACGGATTCCATTGAATTTGATGTGGTGCCTATGACTGTTTGCCATCTTTTATTGGGTCGGCCATGGCTCTATGACCACCATGTGCAACACAATGGCCGTGCCAATACTTATCACTTGGAGTTCAAGGGCAAGAAAATAAATCTGCAGCCTATGTCACCACAGCAAATTGTCACCGAGTCTCGTCAGAAAACAGAAGTGAATATCGAACAGCCACCTGCACGAGAGAACAATGTAAAAGCCGTGAGTGATAATATAACGAAAAGTGCGAGAGAGCCTAGTTTGCTTATATTAGCCACCAAAGAAGACATGAGAGAATCTCGAGAGGATCCTACAGCCTTGCCTCTTGTGCTTATGTACAAAGGCGAGGTTTTAGTTTCTAATGATACGCAATCTGTTTCTCTTGGTGTGTCTACTGTTTTGCAGGAATATGGCGATGTGTTTCCGGAGGAGGTACCATCGGGGCTGCCACCATTGCGTGGAATTGAGCACCAAATTGATCTCATACCCGGTGCCACCCTCCCCAACCGAGCGCCGTACAGGACCAATCCCGAAGAAATGAAGGAAATACAGAAGCAAGTGCAAGCACTACTAGACAAAGGGTATATTCGTGTTTCTCTTAGTCCTTGTGCTGTTCCTGTTATTTTGGTGCCTAAGAAAGATGGTACATGACGCATGTGCGTAGATTGTAGAGCTATTAACAACATCACTATTCGATATCGTCATCCTATTCCACGCTTAGAGGATATGCTAGATGAATTGAGTGGTGCTGCTGTTTTCTGTAAGATTGATTTGCGTAGTGGTTACCATCAAATTCGGATGAAGGAAGGCGATGAATGGAAAACTGCTTTCAAAACTAAATTTGGTTTATATGAGTGGTTAGTTATGCCTTTTGGTCTTACTAATGCACCTAGTACCTTCATGAGATTAATGAATCATGTTTTGCGAAAGTTTATTGGTCGTTTTGTGGTTGTATATTTTGATGATATACTTATTTATAGCCGCAATGAATCTGAACATTGTGATCATATTAGACAGGTTTTGCAAGTGTTGCGTGATAATAACTTGTATGCTAATCTTGAGAAGTGCACATTTGCAAAAGATAAAGTGATATTTCTGGGATACGTTGTTTCTAAGCATGGGGTAGAAGTAGATTCATCTAAGATTGAAGCAATTCAAAATTGGCCTACTCCCATGAATGTTAGTCAAGTACGAAGTTTTCACGGTCTTGCTGGTTTCCATCGTCGTTTTGTGAAAGACTTTAGTACTATTGCTGCACCATTGAATGAATTAACAAAGAAAGGTGTGCCTTTTGTGTGGGGCGTAGCCCAAGATCATGCTTTTGACGAGCTGAAACGTTTACTTACTTCTGCACCATTACTTGCACTACCAGATTTTTCCAAACAATTTGAGGTTGAATGTGATGCTAGTGGTATAGGTATTGGTGGTGTGTTGATGCAAGAAGGTAGACCTATTGCTTATTTCAGCGAGAAACTTTCTGGTGCTAGACTGAATTATCCTGTTTATGATAAAGAATTGTATGCGCTTGTTCGAGTTCTTGAGATTTGGCAACATTATCTATGGCCCAAAGAATTTATCATACATTCTGATCATGAAGCATTGAAGTATTTGAAAGCTCAATCAAATCTGCATCGACGCTTAGCTAAATGGGTTGAGTTTATTGAGTCTTTTCCGTATATCATTAAGCATAAGAAGGGAAAAGATAACATTGTTGCTGATGCTCTAACTAGGAAGAACATGCTCTTGACACATCTCGATGTTCAAATTCCTGGTTTAGAGAGTTTTTGTGATTTGTATGCAACTGATCATGATTTTGCTGAACCATATCGTTTATGTTTGCTTCGAAATGCATGGGAGAAATACCACATCCATGATAGTTACTTGTTTCGAGCTAACAAACTTTGTGTTCCAGAATCGTCCGTCCGTTTGCTATTGTTGCAGGAATCACATGCAGGAGGATTGATGGGTCACTTTGGGCGTGAGAAGACGTTGCTCATGCTGGCTGATCACTTTTATTGGCCCAAGATGAGGCGCGACGTGGACAGGTTTGTTCGGCGCTGCATTACATGTCACAAGTCCAAGTCAAAACTGAAGCCTCACGGTTTGTATACGCCACTACCTACACCTACCACACCATGGGAAGATATAAGTATGGATTTTGTGTTAGGTTTGCCACGCACTAAAAGAGGTCATGATTCTATATTTGTGGTAGTGGATAGATTTTCTAAGATGGCACATTTTATTGCATGCCACAAAAGCGACGATGCGTCGCATATTGCTAACCTGTTTTTCAGGGACATCGTACGCTTGCATGGAGTGCCAAAGACAATTGTTTCTGACAGGGACGTGAAGTTTATGAGCTACTTCTGGAAGACATTGTGGGGAAAGCTAGGAACAAAGTTGTTGTTCAGCACTACATGTCACCCACAAACTGATGGTCAAACGGATGTGGTGAATCGCACATTGTCCCAATTGCTGAGAGTTATGATCAAGAAAAATCTGCGTGAGTGGGAGGAGTGTTTGCCACTTGTTGAGTTCGCTTATAACAGGGCTGTGCATTCTACCACCCAGCTTTGTCCTTTTGAGGTGGTGTATGGTTTCAAACCAATTACACCACTAGATTTGCTGCCTCTTCCATTGCATGAGAGGGTTGATATGGAGGCATCAAACAGAGCAGATTATGTGAAGAAGATTCATGAGAAGACACGGGAGGCTATTGAGAAGCAAGGCAAGAACATTGCTGCTGCACGAAACCAATCAAGAAAGAAAGTTTTGTTCCAGCCTGGCGATATGGTCTGGGTGCATCTTCGCAAGGATAGGTTTCCACAGTTGAGACGTTCTAAACTTCGGCCGCGTGGTGCTGGTCCTTACAAGGTGTTAGCCAAGATAAATGACAATGCCTACTCGATTGATATTCCTATTGCTGACTTTGGTGGCGTTAGCAACAGTTTCAACGTTGCTGATTTGTCCCCATGTGATGTCGATGACCTTGGAGCGTCGGGGTCGACGCCTTTTGAAGCGGGGGAGGATGATGAGGATATCCCTACTATGGTTCCCTCTCTACCTCATGAAGATAAACAACCTGTTGCTGCAAAGAAGATGTCCAATGATGAAATCAGGATTGGCCCAATTACAAGAGCTCGTGCTAAGTTACTAGAACAACAGGTGAATTCTCTCTTAGTTGATAATGCTATTTATTTTAATGAGAGCTTTATACTGCCTAAATCCTTGTGTGTATGTGTCATTAGGTACATTGGAGAGGAAGTCATGGCACAAGGGAGCAAGGAGGGGAGCAACGAGGCATTGCAGCTGGGAAGGGAGGAAGACCCTGCAGTTTCCAGGGCGGTAGTACCGCCCCACACAAGCGGTAGTACCGCTTAGCGGTAGTACCGCCCCAGTACTACCGTCCTAGTACCGCTTAGGAAATTTCTTCTGGAATCCAAGCGACCCCAAGCGGTACTAAAGCGGCACTAAGTATTTTTAGAGCGGAAGTACCGCTTAGGAGCGGTAGTACCGCTTGCTATAAGTGGTACTACCGTGCTGCCTGCGCGCAGACTTTGGGGCTGACGGCCCGTGTACCCCTTCGATCTATCTTAGGATATAAATACCCTTCCTTAGGGTTAGTTAGAGGCAGACCACGTTTAAGATAAACCCTAGTTCTTGAGATTGCTTGTAATCATTCATCTTGAATCCTCATCTCCAATTCGTATCGATCTGGAGATCATATACTGCAAGTTGAGTGTAATCTGCTGTTCCATTGGGAATTAGTATATTGCAAATATACCGTTTCGTGGTCGACGGCTACGTGCGCAAGTGTGTGATGTTGTGAATATCCAAAGGGTTGAGACCTTTTGCATTGGCATCAGGGATCAAGCTAGGGAGAGTTCATCGGCGACATACAAGTTATCTATCATCTTCATCATCACCACCGCCGCTTACTGAGAAGATCGGGACACCCCATATCACAAGGTTATCAATCCAGTAGGAGAACCACACAGAAACTCGTTAGCAGCACCTCCACAGACAAAAGCAAATACTTGCACCCAAGGCGAACAAGAGGGTTGTCAATCCCCTTGGTGGTTACTTGCAAGGATTAATTCTGATAGTGATAGATAAATAAGTAAATTGAAAAACAAAATAAAGGAAATAAAATTGCAGCAAGGTATTTTTGGATTTTATATATGATAGATAAATGACCCGGGGGTCATAGTTTTCACTAGAGGCTTCTCTCTCGAACGCATAGCATATGGTGGGTAAACAAATTACTGTTGGGCAATTGATAGAAAAGCGCATAGTTATGATGATATTCAAGGCAATGATCATGTATATAGGCATCACGTCCGATACAAGTAAACTGACTCCTGCCTGCATGTACTACTATTACTCCACCCATCGACCGCTATCCAGCATGCATCTAGGGTATTAAGTTAATGAAAACAGAGTAATGCCTTAAGCAAGATGACATGATGTAGGCAAAGTAAACTCAAGGAATATGAATAAACCCCATCTTTTTATCCTTAATGGTAACAATACAAATACGTGTCTTGTCCCTTTCTGTCACTGGGATAGAGCACCGCAAGATTGAACCCATCACAAAGCACCTCTCCCATTGCAAGATAAATCAATCTAGTTGGCCAAACCAAACGGATAGATCGGAGAGAAATACAAAGCTATAACAATCATGCATAAATAAGTTCAAAAAAGACTCAAATATTTCTCATGAATAATCTGATCATAAACCCACAATTCATTGGATCCAAACAAACACACCACAAAAGAAGATTACATCGAATAGAACTCCAAGGAGATCGAGGAGAACATTGTATTGAAGATCAAAGAGAGAGAAGAAGCCATCTAGCTACTAGCTATGGACCCGTAGGTCTGTGGTAAACTGCTCACACATCATCGGAAGGGTAGCAAGGTTGATGTAGAAGCCCTCCGTGATCGATTCCCCCTCCGGCAGAGTATCGGAAAAGGCCTCCAGATGGGATCGCGGAAGAACAGAAGCTTGCGGCAGTGAAAAAGTTATTCGAGGTGGCTCTCTGGTGTACGGGGAATATTTGAGAATTTATAGGCTTGGAATTAGGTCAAGAGGTGCCACGAGGGGCCCACAAGCCTGGGGGCACGCCTACCCCCCTAGGCGCGCCTCCCGAGCTTGTCGCTCCCTCGTGGCTCGACTGGTCTTCTCCCGAACCTTCTAGGGTCTCTCTTGGTCCAGAAAAAAATAATCCAAAGTTTTTTCTTCGTTTGGACTCTGTTTGATATTGATTCTCTGAAAAGCCAAAAACAAGCAAAAAACAGCAACTGGCACTGGGCACTAGGTTAATAGGTTAGTCCCAAAAAATGATATATAATTGCATATAAAACATCCAAGATTGATACTATAATAGCATGGAACAATCAAAAATTATAGATACGTTGGAGACGTATCAGTCTCCAACGTATCTATATTTTTTTATTGTTTCATGTTATTATATTATCAATCTTGGATGCTTTATATGCAATTATATGCTATTTTATATTATTTTTTGGGACTAACCTATTAACCCAGTGCGTAGTGCCAGTTCTTGTTTTTTGCTTGTTTTTGGCTTTTCAGAAAATCAATACCAAATAAAGTTCAAACGGAAAAAAAATCTTTAGATTAAATTTTTCTGGACCAGAAGGGACCCTAGAAGCTTCGGGAGGAGACCAGACGAGATACGAGAGAGCCACAAGATCGAGGGGCGCGCCCCCTGAGCTTGTGGGCACCATGCAGCTCCGTTTGACCTAATTCCAAGCCTATAAATTCACATATATTCCCAAACCAACGGAGAGCCAGACGATATAACTCTTCCGCCGGCGCAAGCTTCTATTCTTCCGCGATCCCATCTAGAGGCCTTTCCCGGTAATCTACCGGAGGGGTAATCGATCACGGAGGGCTTCTACATCAACCTTGCTGCCCTTCCGATGATGTGTGAGTAGTTCACCACACACCTACGGGTCCATAGCTAGTAGCTAGATGGCTTCTTCTTTCTCTTTGATCTTCAATACAATGTTCTCCTCAATCTCTTTGGAGTTCTATCTGATGTAATCCTCTTTTGTGGTGTGTTTGTTGGGATCCAATGAATTGTGGGTTTATGATCAGATTATTCATTGAAAGTAATCGAGTCTTTTCTGAACTTTATTATGCATGATTATTATAGCTTTGTATTTCTCTCCGATCTATCCGTTTGGTTTGGCCAACTAGATTGATTTATCTTCAGCGGGATAGGTGCTTTGTAATGGGTTCAATCTTGCGGTGCTCTATATCCCAGTGACAAAGTAGGGGACAAGACACGCATTTGTATTATTGCCATTAAGGATAAAACAATGTGGTTTATTCATATTGATTGAGTTTACTTTGTCTACATCATGTCATCTTGCTTCAAGCGTTACTCTGTTTGTCATGAACTTAATACCATAGATGCATGCTTGATAGCAGTCGATTGGTGGAGTAATAATAGTAGATTCAGGCAGGAGTCGGTCTACTTGTCATGGACGTGATGCCTATATACATGATCATTGCCATGAATAACGTCATAACTATGCGCTTTTCTATCAATTGCCCAACAGTAATTTGTTTACCCACCGTATGCTATGTGTTCAAGAGAGAAGCCTCTAGTGAAACCTATGGCCCCCGGGTCTACTTTAAACATATTAAAAAACCTAAAAATCCTTTGCTGCAATTTATTTACTTTTCTTTTGTTTTGCAATTTATACTTTTTCCTATACATGATTTAATCCTTGCAAGTGATGTCCTGCAAGTGCACAGGACTATGTAGCAATTTTGTGATAAGTAAGTGTCGAATCCCACAGCTATGTTGTCTGCACGGCTACGTTCGCACCCAAACTGTAGTTTGGAAATAGTCTATTGTATAGGTTGCTAGGAAAGCTTGAATAAAAGGTTTTTTTTTTTACTAAACTACAAGTTAGAATGCAGAAAATAAACTACGTTAATGAAAGGGGGTTTGTAACTATAGGATTGAATAGAGAGAAAGGCGGTGTATAGGCTTCGGTCTCACTAGTACTAGAGGGGCATCTTAGTGGCAGCGGACTAATACAAGTATACGTGAAGGTGATCACAAGATCACAAGAAAGGACGTCTCCCAACATTATGTGCAACGCGAGTAAATACTATATCATACCACAAAGACTAATTTTGCATACAAGATCATACCTCAACCTAGAACCGGATCAATCACTCAAACATAGATGAATAGACACACAAAGAGGAATGATTCATTGATGTCATCAACATGTTCAATCTTACAAATTACAGGTGAGGAGATGGAGACAGAGAGGGAGATGAACTTGGACACCAGCGCGCACGGCCTAGCCAGAACTGGCGCCCGGTGACGATGCCGGTGATGGTGATGGCGCCTCCGCCTCCTTGCGCGGCGTGGTGTTGGAGGGAGAGGCCTCCCCCGTGGGGGAGAGCCTCCCGGCGGCTGCCCGGAGTTGTGGTGGATGATGATGGCTGAAGATGGCGGCTAGGGTTGGAGGTGTTTATATAAGAGGCCTTCTCGGGTCTCCTCCGTTGATGTGGATCCTCCTCCTCCATCCAAGGGCTCTAGATGAGCCTTATCATCTCCCAATCCCTTCATTATGAGTCAAGGATCTCGTGGGAACAATTGGGGATGAAATCAGTGAAGAATCCCATCTAGAGAGGCAACTTTTGGAGATGTCTGCACGTCAAATGACTGCACGCGGTCGTTTGGAACGCCGTCTTTTGTGTTGTCTTTCTGTGCAGTCTTTCTCCGGTAAAACGGCCGCCATTTCTTCATACGAACTCGGAATTTGACATTCTTGGGCTTGTTGGATTTGTATGAACGACGCTGATCCGTTTCTGGTCTTAGATATTGATTTGGAGCACTTTGGAAAAATGACTTTTTCCGACCTTCGAAATGGCCAAGTCTGACTCCTGGCTGACTCTGTATTGAACCCATTCTTGGTCCTTTCATCGTGCTTGGTCCTAGGTTGCTCCAAAACACCTATAGAGAAAACAAACAAGGAAAACTAATAAAAACCAAATAAAACACTAAATGTGCAATGCTCACAATGATAAGTGCAAATACCGGTAAACATGCATAATGGACAACTATTTGGTTCAATGGGACATAATATATGAAGAGAACATGCAACATATGAGCTCTAAAACTGTGTAAAATATAGAGCCATCAACCACCCCATGCTTAAACCTTGCTCGTCCTCGAGTAAGAAGGTTGACTACCAAAAGCTCACTGTTACCAACTCTAAAGCTTACATTGAACCAAACCCCAAAAGTGATATCCATGTTCATCGTGCGATACGTCCATTTTGCATCATGCTTTCCTACTGTTATTTATTATGTTTTGGGTCATTATTTCACTTTATGATACAATTCTTATGCCTTTTCTATCTTATTTTGCAAGTTTCACATGAAGAGGGAGATTGCCGGCAACTGGAACTCTGGACTGCAAAGGGCTACAACAGAGATAGCTATTCTGCACAACTCCAAATGACCTAAAAATTTACGGAGAATTATTTTGGAATATATAAAAAATATTGGCGGAAGAAATACCAGGAGGGGACCCACCAGGAAGCCACAAGCCTGGGGGGCGCGCCCCCGAGCTTGTGGGGCCCCAGGAAGGCCTCCGAGGCCCATCTTCTGCTATAAGAAGCCATTTGCCCTAGAAAAAAAAATCAAGAGAAGACTTTCGGGATGAAGCACCGCCGTCTCGAGGTGGAACCTGGGCAGGAGCACTTTTGCTCTCCGGCGGAGCGATTCCGCCGGGGAAACTTCCCTCCGGGAGGGGGAAATCGAAGCCATCGACATCACCAACGATCCTCTCATCATGGGAGGACCAATATTCATCAACATCTTCACCAGCACCATCTCATCTCAAACCCTAGTTCATCTCTTGTATTCAATCTTTGTCTCAAAACCTCAGATTGGTACCTGTGGGTTGCTAGTAGTGTTGATTACATCTCGTAGTTGATGCTAGTTGGTTTATTTGGTGGAAGATTATATGTTCAGATCCTTGATGCTATCCAATACCCCTCTGATCTTGAACATGAATATGATTTGTGAGTAGTTACTTTTGTTCTTGAGGACATGGGAGAAGTCTGGTTATAAATAATCATGTGAATTTGTATTCATTCGATATTTTGATGATATGTATGTTGTTGCTTCCTTTAGTGGTGTCGTGTGAACGTCGACTACATGACACTTCACCTTGGGCCTAAGGGAAGGCATTGTGGAGTAGTAATTAGATGATGGGTTGCTAGAGTGACAGAACCTTAAACCCTAGTTTATGCACTATTCCGTAAGGGGTTGATTTGGATCCATATGTTTCATGCTATGGTTAGATTTATCTTAATTCTTCTTTCGTAGTTGCGGATGCTTGCGAGAGGGGGTAATCATAAGTGGGAGGCTTGTTCAAGTAAGAACAGCACCCAAGCACCGGTCCACCCACATATCAAATTATCAAAGTAGCGAACGCGAATCAAGTAAACATGATGAAAGTGACTAGATGAAATTCCCATGTGTCCTCGAGAATGCTTTGCTTATTACAAGAGTTTGTTCTGGCTTGTCCTTTGCTATAAAAAGGATAGGGACACCTTGCTGCACCCTTGTTACCATTGCTACTTGTTACTTGTTACGAATTACATTGCTATCAAACTATCTGTTACCGATACTTTCAGTGCTTGCAGAAAACACCTTGCCAAAAACCGTTTGTCATTTCCTTCCGCTCCTCGTTGGGTTCAACACTCTTACTTATCGAAAGGAATACGATTGATCCCCTATACTTGTGGGTCATCAAGATTCTTTTCTAGCGCCGTTGCCGGGGAGTGAAGCGCCTCTGGTAAGTGGGATTCGGTAAGGAAACATTTATATTACGTGCTGAAATTTACTATCACTTATCAATATGGAAAGTAATCCTTTGAGGGGCTTGTTCGGGGTATCTTCACCTCAACTGGAAGCATTTAGAGTTGGTCCTCAACCTACTAAACCTACTGAAAATATTTATTATGAAATTCCTTCGGGTATGATAGAGAAACTGCTGGCTAATCCTTATGTAGGAGATGGAAAGGTACATCTTGATATGCACTTGATATATATAGATGAAATTTGTGGATTGTTTAAGCTTGCAGGTTTATTCGAGGATGGGGTTAAGAAGAAGGTATTCCCGTTATCTTTGGAAAGAAAGGTATTGACATGGTATAGGCTATTGGATGATACAGGAACATGAGATTGGAACCGGTTGAAGCTGGAATTTCACCAGAAATTTTATCCTATGCATTTGGTTCATCATGATCGGAATTATATATATAATTTTTGTCCTCGTGAAAGAGAAATTATTGCTCAAGCTTGGGGGAGGCTTAAGTACATGATGCACACATGCCCCTATCATGAGCTCTCAAGAGAAATAATTATTCAAAACTTTTATGCTCGGCTTTCTCGTAATGATCAATCCATGCTCGATACTTCTTCTACTGGTTCCTTTATGAAGAGAACTATTGAATTCAAATGGGATCTTCTACAAAGAATTAAACGCAACTCTGAAGATTGGGAAATCGACAAAGGTAAAGAGTCAGGTATAAATCTTGAGTTTGATTGTGTTAAATGTTTTATGGAAACTGATGATTTTCATAAGTTTAGTACTAAATATGGACTTGACTCTAAGATAGTAGCTACTTTTTGTGAATCATTTGCTGCTCATGTTAATTAAAGGAAGAACCTATTATATCTAAAGAGGAAACAGTCATTTATAATGTTGATCCTATTGTGCCTACCGCTTACATTGAGAAACCTCCTTTCCCTGTTAGGATAAAGGAACATGCTATAGCCTCAACTGTGGTTAATAAGAGTAATATTAAACCAATTAAACCCTTTGAACAAATTAAAGTTGAACCTAATATTGCAATGGTTAAAGATCTTTTGGTTGATAATATTGATGGACATGTCATATATTTCTGTGATGAGGCAACTAGAATTGCTAAGCCAGATCCACGAGATAAAAACAAACCTGTAATTGGCATGCCTATTATTTCTGTAAAAATTGGAGATCATTGCTATCATGCTTTATGTGATATTGGTGCTAGTGTGAGTGCTATTCCTTTTACTCTTTATCAAGAGGTCATGAATGATATTGCACCTATTGAGATTGAAGATATTGATGTCACTATTAAGCTTGCGAACAAAGATACTATTACACCACTTGGGATTGTTAGAGATGTTGAAGTCTTGTGTGGTAAGATCAAATACCCAACTGATTTTCTTGTTCTTGGATCACCACAAGATGATTTTTGTCCCATTATATTTGGAAGCCCTTTCTTGAATACAGTTAATGCTAAGATTGATTGCAATAAAGAAACTGTCAGTGTTAATTTTGGTGATGTGTCTGATGAGTTTAATTTCTCTAAGTTTCGTAGACAACCTCATGATAAAGAATTACCTAATAAGGATGAAATTATTGGTCTTGCTTCTATTGCTGTGCCTCCTACTGATCCTTTAGAACAATATTTGTTAGACCATGAAAATGATATGCATATGAATGAAAGAAACGAAATAGATGAGATGTTCTTTAAACAAGCACCTATTCTTAAACAAAATTTGCCTGTTGAAACTTTGGGAGATCCTCTTCTACCTAAGAGTGATCCTGTGTTTGAATTAAAGAAATTACCTGATACACTTAAATATGCTTATCTTGATGAAAATAAGATATATCCTATTATTATTAGTGCTAACCTTTCAGAGCATGAAGAAAACATATTAATTAAAACTCTGAGGAAGCATCGTGCTGCTATTGGATATACTCTTGATGATCTTAAGGGCATTAGTCCCACTTTATGTCAGCACAAGATTAATATGGAGCCAGATGCTAAACCGGTTGTTGATCAGCAACGACGTTTGAATCCCAAAATGAAGGATGTGGTAAGAACTAAAATATTAAAATTTCTGGAGGCAGGTATAATTTATCCTATAGCTGATAGTAGATGGGTAAGTCCTATTCATTGTGTTCCTAAGAAAGGAGGTATTACTGTGGTTCCTAATGATAAAAATGAACTTATCGCACAGAGAATTGTAACCGGTTATAGGATGGTAATTAATTTCAGGAAATTAAATAAAGCTACTAGAAAGGATCATTACCCTCTACCTTGTATTGATCAAATGTTAGAAAGGTTGTCTAAGCATACACACTTTTTCTTCCTAGATGGATATTCTGGTTTTTCTCAAATACCTATATCACAAGAAGATCAAGAGAAAACTACTTTTACTTGTCCTTTTGGAACTTATGCTTATCGTCGTATGCCTTTTGGTTTATGTAATGCACCTGCTACCTTTCAAAGATGTATGACTGCTATATTCTCTTGCTTTTGTGAAAAGATTGTTGAGGTTTTCATGGATGATTTCTCCATTTATGGAACTTCTTTTGATGATTGCTTAAGCAACCTTGATCGAGTTTTGCAGAGATGTGAGGAAACTAATCTTGTCTTGAATCGGGAGAAGTGCCACTTTATGGTGAACGAAGGTATAGTCCTTGGGCATAAAATTTCTGAAAGAGGTATTGAAGTTGATAAAGCTAAAGTTGATGCAATTGAGAAAATGCCATGTCCTAAAGAAAGCAAAGGTATAAGAAGTTTCCTTGGTCATGCTGGTTTCTATAGGAGGTTTATAAAAGACTTCTCTAAAATTTCTAGGCCTCTTACTAATCTTTTGCAAAAAGATGTTCCATTCATTTTTTTATGATGATTGTGTAGAAGCCTTTGAAATACTTAAGAAAGCCTTAATTTCTGCACCTATTGTTCAACCACCAGATTGGAGTTTACCTTTTGAAATTATGTGTGATGCTAGTGACTATGCTGTTGGTGTTGTTCTAGGACAAAGAGTTGATAAGAAATTGAATGTTATTCATTATGCTAGTAAAACTCTAGACAATGCTCAAAGAAACTATGCTACTACTGAGAAAGAATTTTTAGCAGTTGTGTTTGCATGTGATAAATTCAGATCTTACATTGTTGATTCTAAAGTAACTATTCACACCGATCATGCTACTATTAAATATCTTATGGAAAAGAAAGATGCTAAACGTAGACTTATTAGGTGGGTACTTTTATTACAAGAATTTGATTTGCATATTATTGATAGAAAGGGAGCTGAGAATCCCGTAGCTAATAATTTGTCTAGAATGGAAAATGTTCTTGATGACCCACTGCCTATTGATGATAATTTTCCTGATGAACAATTAGCTGTTATAATTGCTTCTCGTAATAGCTTCTCGTAATACTCCTTGGTATGCAGACTATACTAATTACATTGTTGCTAAATATATACCACCTAGTTGCACATACCAACAAAAGAAAAGTTCTTCTTTGATTTAAGACATTACTTTTGGGATGACCCACATCTATATAAAGAAGGAGTAGATGGTGTTATTAGATGCTGTGTACCTGAGCATGAACAGGAACAAATCCTACGGAAGTGTCATTCCGAAGCATACGGAGGACACCATGCTGGAGACAGAACTGCACATAAGGTATTACAGTCTGTTTTTATTGGCCTATTCTCTTCAAAGATGCACGTAAGTTTGTCCTATATTGTGATGAATGTCAAAGAATTGGTAATATTAGTAGACGTCAGGAAATGCCTATGAATTATTCACTTGTTATTGAACCATTTGATGTTTGGGGTTTTGATTATATAGGACCTTTTCCTTCCTCTAATGGGTACACTCATATCTTAGTTGGTGTTGATTACGTTACTAAGTGGGTAGAAGCTATTCCAACTAGTAGTCCTGATCATAACACTTCTATTAAAATGCTTAAAGAAGTTATATTTCCGAGGTTTGGAGTCCCTAGATATTTGATGACTGATGGTGGTTCGCATTTTATTCATGGTGCTTTCCGCAAACTTCTTGCTAAATATGATGTTAATCATAGAATTGCATCGCCTTATCATCCTCAATCTAGTGGTCAAGTTGAATTGAGTAATAGAGAAATAAAGTTAATCTTGCAAAAGACCGTTAATAGATCTAGAAAGAATTGGTCTAAGAAACTTGATGATGCACTATGGGCCTATAGAACTGCTTATAAAAATCCTATGGGTATGTCTCCATATAAAATGGTCTATGGAAAAGCATGTCATTTACCTCTTGAGTTAGAACATAAAGCTTATTGGGCCATTAAAGAACTCAACTATGATTTTTAAACTTACCGGTGAAAATAGATTATTTGATATTAGCTCTCTAGATGAATGGAGAACACAAGCCTATGAAAATACCAAGTTGTTTAAAGAAAAATTTAAGAGATGGCATGATAAGAGAATTCAAAAATGGGAATTCAAAGTAGGTGATCGTGTTCTATTATAAAATTCTCGTTTAAGATTCTTTGCAGGAAAACTTCTCTCTAAATGGGAAGGACCATATATCATCGAAGAAGTTTATCGCTCCGGAGCCATCAAGATAAACAACTCTAAAGGCACTAATCCGAGAGTGGTCAATGGACAAAGAATTAAACATTATATCTCAGGTACGCCCATTAATGTTGAAACTAATATTATTCAAACAATGACACCGGAGGAGCACATAGAAGAAACCTTCCAGAACGCTCCAGAACCCTGAAAAGGAGTAGGTATGTGGTGCAGTAAGTAAACCGACTCCAAAAATTCCATATAAGCACTTTTTGTTTGTTTCGGAATATATCAAAAATTAGGAAAATAATAAATAGTCCAAAAAGTGCACGAGGGAGCGACAAGCCTGGGGGGCGCGCCCTACCCCCTGGGCACGCCTACCGAGCTTGTGGCTCCCCCGTGGGTTTTCCTGACTCCGTTTTTCTTCCATATTACTTGTCCTGCACGAAAAAAATCATTATATATACTCTCGGATGTTTTGACTACCGTATCACAAGTTTCTCCTCTGTTCTTGTTTCGTGCTGTTTTCTGCCAGATTCCCCAAGGCCAGGCAGTATGTCTTCTTCTTCCTCCAACAACGTGGGATACGATGCTTGGTTGTTGCTGGTAGAACTTAGGAGAGAGGAGGCCGACGAGGTTGCCATGGAAGAAGATGAGGGAGATTCTCTTGAAGTCCACCCTCCGGCTTCGGAAAGAGGCACCCTAGCTGGCATCTCCACTTTGCCGAACCCCCATCAAGCCATGGGAACGACAAGCAACCAAAGAAGTCAAGGGGTACAAGAAGGGCTTGCCCCTAGGAGGCCCTTACACATTGGAACAACTTTCGTAATTTGGTTCATAATTACGGGATTGAGAATACTCCCCGTGTGCACATACCTTCCAATTGGGACATCTCTCGTCCAAGTGAAAGTGATGCAGGAAAGAATTCTTGGGGTCCGGAGAATAAACACATTATGGCCAAAGTGCAAAAGGATGCTGAGATCATTCGCCATGTGCTCCGAGAAATTTAGAATTTAAAGGAGATCTTGATGAACATTATGAAGGACAAGCCTACCTCATCATCATCATCATCATCGAAGGAGACTTGAGTACACGGGTATGGGCACAACCCTTGGCTTGTGCCAAGCTTGGGGGAGGTGCCCCGGTATCGTATCACCTTCATTTTTATCATAATTATCTATCTTAGTTTGATCCTTAGTTATTTTGTGATTTAGAAGAATAAAGTTTTAGTATGATTTAGTTTCGAGTGCTTGCTCTGTGATCTATCTATCTATGTAATCGAGTGTGAGATTTATATAATAAAGAGTAGTTTGAGTTGAGTTATTTTACTTTTGTTGATCCAATCTTAGAAATAAAATAAAGAGAATCAAAGGGGAGATCATATGGTAATCCCATGGGGAGTGATGACTTCACATAACAGAAGTATAATTGATGAAACTTGTTGGAAGTTAACAAACATAGCATTGGTCATTGTTGCAATCCATGAAAAAGTAATAAAGAAAGAGAGGTCTCACATATAAATATACTATCTTGGACATCTTTTATGATTGTGAGCCCCCATTAAATATTCTATGTCAAATAGTCGACGTTGGACAAGGAAGACAACATAATGAGTTATGTTTGCTTATATTCACATAAAGTTATATTGTCATGGATACTCTAACATGTGGTGTTTGCCCAGAATCTTTTGCTAGCCAAAATTTTGTACTAAGTAGAGATACTACTTGTGCATCCAAAAACCCTTGAACCCAGTTTCATGTCATGAGAGTCCACCATATCTACCTATCGATTGAATAAGATCCTTCAAGTAAGTTGTCATCGATGCAAAAGCAATAAAAATTGCTCCTAAATATGTATGATCTTTTATTGTAAGGGAAAATAAGCTTTGTACGAACTTGTGACGGTGAAGAAATAAAAGCGACAGATAGCATAATAAAGGTTGCTATCATAAGGGGCAATATAAAGTGATGTTCCTTTACATTAAGAGTTTGCACATTCAAAAAAATAAAAGGCGCATGACAACCTCTGCTTTCCTCTGCGAAGGGTCTATCCTTTACTTTATGTATTTCCTTTTATGCAAGAGTCAATAATATTCTCCTCTATTTCATTTTTATTTTCTCTCTTGGCAAGCATCATGTGGTGGGGAAAGATCCAGGCACATATATCCAGTTGGATGTAGGTGATCATGAGTTATTATTGTTGACATTACCCTTGAGGTAAATAAGTTGGGAGGCGAAATTATAAGCCCCTATCTTTCTATGTGTCTGACTGAAACTTTTGCACCATAATTATGCCATGAGTGTCAGCAATCATAGAAGACTAAATGATAGTTGAGTATGTGAACTTGCTAAACAAAGCTCTTACATAGACTCTTTCTGATAATATGAAGAATTGCAATTGCTTTAGTGACCGAGATCATAGTTTATTAGTTTTCAATACGGTTTATTGGTCATACTTTGTCTTGTGGATGAATTGTCACTTATTCATGAGAAGTTTATGATGGTATATTGTTGTTATGATAATGATCATGATGCCTTCATGTCCGTATTTTGCTTTATCGACACCTCTCTCTCTAAACATGTGGTCATGATTATCGATTTCGGTTTTCGCTTGAGGATAAGCGAGGTCTAAGCTTGGGGGAGTTGATACGTCCATTTTGCATCATGCTTTCCTACTGTTATTTATTATGTTTTGGGTCATTATTTCACTTTATGATACAATTCTTATGCCTTTTCTATCTTATTTTGCAAGTTTCACATGTAGAGGGAGATTGCCGGCAGCTGGAATTCTGGACCGGAAAGGGCTACAGCAGAGATAGCTATTATGCACAACTCCAAATGACCTGAAAATTTACGGAGAATTATTTTGGAATATATAAAAAATATTGGCAGAAGAAATACCAGGAGGGGACCCACTAGGAAGCCACAAGCCTGGGGGCGCGCCCTACCCCCCTGGCGCGCCCCCCGAGCTTGTGGGGCCCCTGGAAGGCCTCCGAGGCCCATCTTCTGCTATAAGAAGCCATTTGTCCTAGAAAAAAAAAATCAAGAGAAGACTTTCGGGACGAAGCTCCGCGTCTCGAGGAGGAACCTGGGCAGGAGCACTTTTGCTCTCCGGCGGAGCGATTCCGTCGGGGGAACATCCCTCCGGGAGGGGGAAATCGAAACCATCGACATCACCAACGATCCTCTCATCGTGGGAGGACCAATCTTCATCATAATCTTCACCAGCACCATCTCATCTCAAACCCTAGTTCATCTCTTGTATTCAATCTTTGTCTCAAAACCTTAGATTGGTACCTGTGGGTTACTAGTAGTGTTGATTACATCTCGTAGTTGATGCTAGTTGGTTTATTTGGTGGAAGATTATATGTTCAGATCCTTGATGCTATCTAGTACCCCTCTGATCTTGAACATGAATATGATTTGTGAGTAGTTACTTTTGTTCTTGAGGACATGGGAGAAGTCTGGTTATAAGTAATCATGTGAATTTGGTATTCGTTCGATATTTTGATGATATGTATGTTGTTGCTTCCTTTAGTGGTGTCATGTGAACGTCGACTACATGACACTTCACCATATTTGGGCCTAAGGGAAGGCATTGTGGAGTAGTAATTAGATGATGGGTTGCTAGAGTGACAGAAGCTTAAGCCCTAGTTTATGCGCTATTCCGTAAGGGGCTGATTTGGATCCATATGTTTCATGCTATGGTTAGATTTATCTTAATTCTTCTTTCGTAGTTGCGGATGCTTGCGAGAGGGGGTAATCATAAGTGGGAGGCTTGTTCAAGTAAGAACAGCACCCAAGCACCGGTCCACCCACATATCAAATTATCAAAGTAGCGAACGCGAATCAAGTAAACATGATGAAAGTGACTAGATGAAATTCTCATGTGTCCTCGAGAACGCTTTGCTTATTATAAGAGTTCGTTCCGACTTGTCCTTTGCTATAAAAAGGATTAGGCCACCTTGCTGCACCCTTGTTGCCATTGCTACTTGTTACTTGTTACTAATTACATTGCTATCAAACTATCTGTTACCAATACTTTTAGTGCTTGCAGAAAACACCTTGCTGAAAACCGCTTGTCATTTCCTTCTGCTCCTCGTTGGGTTCGACACTCTTACTTATCAAAAGGACTACGATAGATCCCCTATACTTGTGGGTCATCATCATGCAATCATGCAAAAGTTAACCAGCAAGGGAGTAATACAAGTTATCCTCTTAGTTCCATTGCCATGGAGGTCAAGAAAGAGGAAAATATTTTTATGGAGCCCGAATTCCCATTGCCAAAGGTTTAGAGAGAAGGTCAATATTATGTTAGGAACAAAGCAATGACAATCTTAGACAAAAGAAATCAAGCATTAGCGATCGCTTCAAAAACACCAACCCGAGGCATACCAGGTACAATAACAAGATCGTCTGTCTGCGTTATTCAACAGCTCAACTACCTATGAAGCACTGAGCGCAATCCTATGCCTCACACTTAAGGGAAAGATAGAAAATGGTTGGGGTTTTGAGAAGTCAAAAATATAGAAAGTATTGCATCAATGCAGCTGACCACTAGGCAATGGAGAAGGCCTTATGATCGATGTCAACGCAAGGAGTAGTGATCGCCATGCAACTAGGATGCACATAGAGCTATGAATATGTGAAAACTCTCCTATGGACTAAGTGGGGGTGCATCAAACTTGCTTGCTCATGAAGACCTCAAGAATTTGAGGATGCTCGTCATTGGAATATACAAGACAAGTTCTATAATGTAGGTTCCCCATTAGTATGAAACATGAAGCTCATGAAACTTTCTACTTTACAATGCAAGAAGTGGTGCTACTTTGAAGCACAAGTGTATACTAAAAGGATAATGGTGTTGCTCCTTGTCTCTTCCTCTCCTTTTTCTTTTTTCTTTTTTTCTTTCTCTTTTTTTTGTGGCACCTCCGTGGTGCATCTTTTATTTGGTCTCTCTCTTCTTCTTCTTTTTTTCGGGTAGGAGTAACACCTTACAAGGGTAAATGATACACTTTATAATGACTCACTTCAACTGAATGCAATCATAACTCAAAACTGAAAACATGAGAGAAACTCTATATAATGAATGCCTCTGGCATTGTACCAGTATGTGCAATGATCCGGCGTAGCTTAGACATCCAAAAATGGACAAGCCATGAAAATATTGAGCTAGCCATAGTATGATCATGCAAGGCAAATGAAAACATGTCTCTAGTCATGTAATGTAAAATGATGGTAGTGCATGGCGATATGCTCGGAATGGCTATGAAAATGCCATGTAGGTAGGTATGGTGGATGTTTTGTGGAGATGAGGTGTTTTATGTGTAGGAGAACAAGAGAAAGTCCTCCCACGGGCTTGGATGTACCTGCGGAGTATGCGTCGGGTCTCAATGTTAGAGTGAGCAATGCACGGTACCGTAGAGGTTAGCAAAATAAGATGAAAGGAAGTGCAAAAAGGCTTCAAACTTGCTTTAGTCCTAAAGAACTCAAATACTACACAAGAGCATCGCGGTGTCATATTGCATAAGACTCAAAAGCTAAGTACCCCGAGGGGATAGTTTGGCGGAGATAAACCCCGTTGCGCATCCCGGATCAACCAAAGATGCTGGGTTCATCAGCAAAAAGCCTCTACAATCATTCAATCGCTAATCAAGCCACTACTAGAGTCCCCAACTTATGTAATTAGGTGAAAGAAAGGCAACAGTTCAAAGGACTCCTTTATTGGGTTTTTGATAAAAGAACATGGCAATGTTTTTCAGAAGATAACAAGATTCCCCCAAGCTAAGTTAGACAAATGCAAAGCAAGCATGTCAAAACAGCGGGACACACTAATGCATTAAAACCATATGATCAAGGGCATTGCACAAGACACTACACATGCAAAGTAACCTCCCCACGCTTAGAACTAAACTAGGGAAAATTATGAAAGTGAAAAGAAGATGTAGTTATTCAAGGAGAGTGTGAGAAGTGGTTACCTCCCCTATGTTTAATTAAGCAAAGGGTTAGACACTTTTACCATTGAGGCGCATATGACCTCTCTTCTAATAGACATGGACCTTGCTTCAATAGATATCCTTGTTGTGGTCCGGTGGCTGGCCACTAATAGAACCTGCTGAAAACAGACTAAAAAGAAAACAAAATATTTTTGTGCTTTTGTGTTTTTCATTTTTTTGTAGCACAAAGGATTAGCAACACAAGTGATAAAAACATAAGCCTCAAAATAATCGGTTCACACTGGTACAACGAGCTGCTATACAAACGGTTTTTAACCCCTTTCGGCGACGTAGTTTTAAACCGTCACCTTGCATGTGTGTGCGATAGGGGGTTCCTTCCCACACGACCCAGAAACCGCCGGGGATAGGTCCTTCGGTCACACACGCTGGGCAAAATGAGCTCGTGTGCGATCGGGCGAGCCATCGCATACAATTATACAGGCCCAATCGTTTCCGTTCGTATGTACATCCCACACAGTGAATCGCAGACAAACGTTTCCGTTCGTATGTACATCCCACACAGTGAATCCTAGCCAAACGTTTCCGTTCGTATGCACATCCCACACAGTGAATCCTAGACAAACATTTCCATTTGTATCTACATCACACACAGTTTTCTGTATAGCCTTGTCTGTGATAGGTGTAACGATCACACACGCTCTGCCTCCGTAAACCGTTTGCGTTATTCAAGTATATCACACACGCTTTCGCTGCTAGAACCGTTTGTAAAGTTCCATGACCCATTTAGCAGGTTTATTAGTTTACTATTAATAATTACAGTATTAAGCAAAATCACATTTCATATCGAACAGCTGTTTGCCAATTTCATATCAGGCACATAAATATATTATAACATCACAGTACGATAGGTACGTGAAAACAGCACAGTACAACATATAGCTAGTTCACCTTCATAAGTACAATATTAGAACAATATATTCATTTCCCTAATCGACTGATGCATGCTCAACCAAATTAGTCTTCTCCACCTCTGCTTTCAGTTCAGTAAGAACTTGTTTTGCACTGACCAACTGGGAAGTGCCTCCTCCTTCGCAAACACCATCTTAGCAAAGTCTAATTTAAAAAATCTGAGCTCATTCTCCATCTTCCTCTTTTTTTTTCTAGTACCTTGAAATATTCTTCAGCGTTGACAACATTTTCTCTAATCCTATCTCTATTCTCTTCCTCAAACATGCTCCAGAGCTTTGCTAGGCACATCTTCAAAGACGGTGGCCACTCTTGATCAACCGACTCCAGGTAAGAACACTTCGTTCATCCTATAATATTTAAAACTAAATCAGTTATAGTTGTAGGGAAAATGGGTTTCTAGCAACATAGAAAATCACCACATACATATTTTGAAAAACTGAAGAAACATGTTTATTATGACATATCTTCTCAAAAAGTTCAATGTGCAAATGAATTAATTGCTACTGAGACAACAACCAAATTCAGGAACATCACAAGCTAAAATTAAGTTCTTAGTCAGGTACTATAATAACAAATTGACCATTTTATGAGGAAGCTAAATATAACTGCAACAGCACAGTGACAGTGTTTCAATGCCATCAAATTACAGTCTTGCTAAGTCTCAGTCGACTGAGACTTCGTTATGTCTCAGTCGATGCAATATTCCTTTGATCTTGCATGAAGATGGTGCAAAATAATTTTTTTAGTTTTTCCTTTTTTTCTTATACTATATCACTTGACTGGGACTTGGTTAAGTATCAGTCGACTGAGACGTAGCCACACCCATCAAATTAGTACTAACAGGTATGTACATGCACAATTTAATAACGTATAACTAATACCAATAAAGGCCCTCCATTGTGTAGGCCAAAACCGGTGTCAAATCAACTGTTGCTACATTTGGCACCTGTATCCTGCACTGCCGAGTCGTTGCCAGAGGAAAAATTTAGGGAACCGGAGCACCTAGTTGCTCCGATGCCCAGTTCCTTCCTGCCATAAAGTATTAGTATTTTATTGCTTGGCTGCTCGGATGTGTGGAGCAAAATTGGGTGCACAAACTGCTGAAGCGGTGCCAAATAATTTTCTCAGGGCACCGCTGATGAGATGGCAACATTTTTAGATACTAGGTAGAAACTTTGACAGTGTCTTAATCACATCCATATTAATATAGCACAGTGACAGTGTTTGAATCACATCTAACAAATGATTTGTAATAACGAAAGTGGGGCTAACCTTCTCTGCACATGCCAGAAACTTCCTCCCACTGTCCAAAGATTCAAAAGCAACTAACTTCACGCATGGCGATTGATGGTGACAACGAGCAGGTAGATCTTCAGCTACCCCACTCCATTCCTTGCAAGTGATGGTCCTAGGGAGATATAAGAGGAACAAATGGCTCAAATCGGTCTCCGGGTTAAAATCCTTTATTACAAATCAGAACCCTAAGCCTAGGGGGGCGAGAGAGAGGAGAGAGGTATACCCGGCTAGTGACATACTCATCAGAGGAGGAGGAACCGCTGGAGAGGTCAAAGAAGACCATGGCGTCCGCAGTGGTCGGATGCGAGACGGCGAGAGCGAGGAAGCGGCTATAGCTTGGGAAGGAAGGAAGTAGTAAACAGGGGAAATGTGGCTTGTGGTCGGGGAGAAAAGGGGGGGGGGAAGAGTTATATATTTTGTCAGTAGGCAAATTTTTTCGAAAGGTTGGGGGGGGGGGGGAACTTGGCGCGCAGTGTCATCTGACACCTTTCACTTTGAACAAATGTGTGCATCGCAAATGATTCTTCTGCTTTACGCGCATGCGATGAGTTTGAGCACTCGATTTTTTTTAGAAATTTCCCTGGGTACAGTGCTCATCCACGTCATTGCATATTTAACATCACTTGCTAATTTGGGGGGGTACACAAAAGAGCCTACAGCACACGGAGCACACTTACTGGATCGAGCAATTTTAGTAATTAAACAGAGCCAGTTGACCTAATTTTGCTCTAACAAAAGACCAGCGTTATAAACAAAGGCTAAGTACGCATAATTTAAACAAAGCCGCCGACACGCCGCCGCCCTATGCCTCGCCGGTGTAAGATGAGATGTCGATGACTTGTCCTGGCGACATGCCACCGCTGGTGGACTCCGCGTCCCCCAGGCTGAAGTCGACCGCGTCGTTGTCCTCGTCCTCGTCCTCGGCGCCACCCTCAAGGTTGTAGTACCAGTAGTAGTGGCGGCGCCAGAGCTTGTGTTGGTACTCCACTTCCGATTCCTTGACGGACAGGCGGCTCTCTACCTCCTCCTTAGCCACGCGCAACTCCTCCTCCCGACGCTCCTGATCTCCGCCGCCTCCTACATCTCCAGCTCCCGCTCGGCGATCTCATGAGGAAGCAGGGGCTCCATGGCCTCCGCCGCCGCATCATCGACCAGCATCTCCACCGCCTTTTCGGATGTGGGGTGCATGTTGGATTCTGAGGAGGCCTGGAATATCTTGGTGTGGGCGTCCTCGACCTGGGCGTGGATGGCCTCGACCCGGGCCAGGGCGACCTCCACGGCACGGACGGCTACTTGAGCACTCTCGGTGTTTGCATGCGCCGTCGCAGAAGCTGATGCAGCCATCTCGGCTGCTGCAGCTGCCCTGTCGGCTGCCGCAGATGCCCTCTCGGCAGATGCGGTCGCACTCAATGTGGATGCGGCCGCGCTCTCGGCGGAGGCGGAGCCACTCGGGGAGGACCCGACGACCGTACGGGCCCTCACGAACCGTCTCCACGGCGTCATTCTTTGCAAGAAGGGGATGGGGAATGGGTATCGGGGACTCGAGGATTCGGGGGTGAACAACGCTTGAGCAGACGAATCCGGCGAAGCTTATGGAGGAAGACATAAAAAGACCCGCGAATTTTCATCGCAAACGGTTCTTATAACCAACTGTGTGTGATGTAGTCCATTTTTTAATTACCTACGGCAGACTAATTTGGAGTGCACTGGCAACGGATTGTGATGGAAATTGTTCGAATTTTTTTGTACCGTTAACATGCACTGATACAACTCTCATGTTAAAATTTGGAATTTTTTCAGGGTTCATCTGACCTTTTAAGACATTACGTGAGTTCCTAGCCATATAATGGCCGTAATTCAAATTTGAACTGCATGTACATGCAACGGCAAACCATCATGGGTTGGAAAATCATATTTGTGTCCTTGTGTGCGAGTTAATGCCCGGTGCAGTAAATTGGAAGGAATTTTCAAACATATTGGTGTCACGGCTTGGACACAAACAGTGAGAACCATGGCTTTTAAATTCCAAAAAATTCAAAAATGATAAAAAATACATGAAATCTTGCTTGATGTCATGAAATGGTACCAAGATGCTGTGGTAAAAGAATTGGCCAATTTGGCAAAAGTTTTGACACAGACCTCTCACAAATCGGAGCATCTCATGAGAAGACACGTGGTTCCGAGAGGGAATAGTGCATGTTTGATGATGAACCGGTGCTCGCTTCCTCGTATGACCCTGAATTTTTTTCTACCGTTAACATGCATTAATGCAACAGGCATGTTAAATTTTTGAAATTTTCGGTGTTGATTTGACCTTTTTAAGACATTAAGTGAGTTTCCAGCCATATAATGGCCGTAATTCAAATTTGAACTGCATGTACATGCAACACTAAACCATCATGGGTTGGAAAATCATATTTGTGTCCTTGTGTGCGAGTTAATGCCATGTGCAATAAATTGGAAGGAATTTTCAAACATATTGGTGTCAAGGCTTGGACACAAACAGTGAGAACCATGGCTTTTATATTCCAAAAAAAATATGATCAGAAATACATGAAACCTTGCTTGATGTCATGAAATGGCACCAAGATGCCATGGTAAAAGAATTGGCCACTTTGACGAAAGTTTTGGCACACACCTCTCACAAATCGGAGCATCTCACGAGAAGACACGTGGTTCTGAGAGGGAACAATGCATGTTTGATGACGAACCGGCGCTCTCTTCCTCGTATGACCCTGAATTTTTTTCTACCGTTAACATGCACTAATACAATGGTCATGTTAAATTTTTGAAATTTTTGGTGTTGATTTGACCTTTTTAAGACATTAAGTGAGTTTCTAGCCATATAATGGCCGTAATTCAAATTTGAACTGCATGTACATGCAACGGCAAACCATCATGGGTTGGAAAATCATATTTGGGTCCTTGTGTGCGAGTTAATGCCTTGTCCAGTAATTGGAAGGAATTTTCAAACATATTGGTGTCAAGGCTTGGACACAAACAATGAGAAACATGGCTTTTAAATTCCAAAAAAAATCAAAAATGATCAGAAATATATGAAACCTTGCTTGATTTCATGAAATGGCACCAAGATGCTGTGGTAAAAGAATTGGCCACTTTCACGCAAGTTTTGGCACACACCTCTCACAAATCGGAGCATCTCGCGGGAAGACACGTGGTTCCGAGAGGGAACAATGCATGTTTGATGGCGAACCGGCGCTCGCTTCCTCGTATGACCCTGAATTTGTTTCTACTGTTAACATGCACTAATGCAACGGTCATTTTAAAATTTTGAAATTTTCGGCGTTGATTTGACCTTTTTAAGACATTAAGTGAGTTTCTAGCCATATAATGGCCGTAATTCAAATTTGAACTGCATGTACATGCAACGGCAAACCATCATGGGTTGGAAAATCATATTTGTGTCCTTGTGTGCGAGTTAATGCCCTGTGCAGTAAATTAGAAGGAATTTTCAAACATATTGGTGTCAAGCTTGGACACAAACAGTGAGAACCATGGCTTTTAAATTCCAAAAAAAATAAAAAATGATCAGAAATACATGAAACCTTGCTTGATTTGATGAAATGGCACCAAGATGCTGTGGTAAAAGAATTAGCCACTTTGACGCAAGTTTTGACACACACCTCTCACAAATCGGAGCATCTCACGAGAAGACTCGTGGTTCCGAGAGGGAAGAATATGCATGTTTGATGACGAACCGACAGTGGCTTCCTCTTATGGGTTGGCATTTTTTCTTTCGTTAACATCCATGAATACAACTTTCATGTTAAATTTGGAATTTTTCAGGGGTTATTTGACATTTTTAAGACATTAAGTGAGTTTCTAACCATTTAATGGTCGTAATTCAAAATTGAACTACATGTATATGCAACAGAATATCATCATGGGTTGGAAAAATCATTTATGTAATACATTTTCCAACAATATCATGTTAACATGAAATAAGCATTCATGCAAAACATTTGGAAAGAAAATGTAAATATCTTGCAAGACAACTGGCCCCCCCATGATTGGCACTCTGTTTCGCGCCGCGAGGTTTGGAAGGTGAGTGGCGCGGGTTATTAATCAGACGCGGTTCAGTCTTGGGAACCATCAGCGATTTATTTCACACACGGATTTTGATGCGATAATCGTGTGTAATTCAATCTATAGTACTCGTAAATTCCGGCCACCGGCGCTTCTACTGCTCCCGTCGACCTAGATTCCGGCCGCCAATAAATACTACCCTGCCCACGTCGTCCCGCCTGCATTCTCATCTACATTCTCTCCTCGCTCGCCCCCTCTCTCTCACCAAACTCTGCCATGGCACCGACGATCTGCCCACCCGTCAAGGAGGAGGCGCCGCCTCGCGAGGACATCCAGGCGCAGAGCAGCGACGAGGAGGACCCCTACGCGCCACCAGATGAGGTTGCGCCGGAACCCCCAACTTTGGAGTGGTTTTGGGGCCAGTACAAGCTTTGTCTCTGGAAGGCGCTGCCGCCGGCTGAGAAAGCCAGGCAAGTGGCGTTCAAGAAGGAGATGGTGGAGGAGGAAGCCAGGTACCAGGCGGCCTGTGAAGCCCGTGAGGCCGCCTGGGAAAAGGAGGCGCTGGGGCTTTGGTGGCGGGCGCATCGACGTGCGGACGAGGTGTACGAAGATGGCCGGTACTTCTCCAGGAAGGCCAAAGGTGCTAGGCGCCTCATCGCTGCATGGAGGAGGGCCGATAAGCTCCAGCGTGCTACCGACGAGGAGCTCCGATGGGCGCCCACCAGCAAGAGGCAGATCGGCACGTCAAGCGCCGCGAGGCGGAGGAAGCGGAGAACTCCCTCCGTGCTGGGAAGCCGCCGCGCACCAGAGAGCTGCTAGCGAGGGGCTGTCGGAATACTAGCCGCATAAGGAGGGATTATTAGTTTTAGTATTGTTCGTTCTCAATTTTATGCATTGTACTTAGTAGTTAAGTATGGGATCCCAGTTAAGTATCATCACGTATTGTTTGTTTTTGTACTAATATCTATCTAGCTGTTTACCATCCACATGTACAAAATGGAAAACATACACATTGAAAGAGAACAATATATTAGAACGGAAAATAGAGTACACACATTGAAACAGAGCAATAAATAGAGCAATATTATGATTGTTGGGAATACATAGCGATCAACGTCGAAACGACTCAACAAAATAAAACGCGTCCATGACCAGCACCCCTGCCTACGGTAGCTCTTGCCTCTGCCTGAACTCGTGCAGGCATTCGTCCAAGCGGTTGACACGCTCACGGTACATCTGGAGCGTGATCTCGAGCTCCAAGTTGGCTATTTCATCGGAGATCACCAGCTCGAGGATGTGACGGCCATGTTCCTCTACTGCGCCTATGTGGACACCTGGGCCAATGAGGCGCTCGAGCATAGCGACCAGCGTGTTGGCATCGAGAGGGCCGCGGACAAGGCGAACGGCATGACCCATGCGAACGGCGCGGCCAGCGTCCGGTGCAAGCACGGCGTGGCCGGCCTCTGGTGCTAGTACGGCGCAGACGGCCTCTGCCCACTCCTGGCAAGGAATGGGGCTACTGACGGGCCGTGTAGCCAGCTGGAACGCCTTGTCAACAACAGGCAAGCGCCGATGGAATTGCTCTTGCTGTGCGGCGCGCCGCGCCTCTCGCTCTATGGTGGTCCATCAGTCTCGTTGTGCGGTGAGCCGCAGCCTATCGGCACGCACGTGCCTATCTTGCGCTGCGGGGCACCACCGATCATGTTGTGCGTCGAGTTGCAGCCTCTCGGCACTGAGTTGCCTTTCTTGATCCGCGGCACTGAAGCGCCGTCCGCCAAGGGTCTGCTCAACCCTGGCGATAACGCGTAGGACGGTGTTGTCCTTCGTGTTGCCGGGAACGCCCTTGGCCTCGACGGGCCATGGCGCCTGCTCGTTTACCTCGTCGAGGAGGTTGATGGCAGAGGCGGCGCTTTGGTGGGTTGGCATGCTTGGAAAAGGTAGCTAGAGGGGCTATCGGCTGCGCTTGTGCCTCGGTGTGTCGCGCGCCGCCTAGGCTTATGCGCAATTGCTGGGTGGCGGTGGGAAACCGATGGGGAAATGGCGGGAAACGGTGGCGTGTTCATAAAATGCCATCAATTAATGGAAACTTAGCATAGAAGGAAGCGTGAGCTAGCACGACGCGTGCGCGCACATTACTTGCCCACGGGTGTGATCCATATATCTCGTGTGCCCAACAGAGCACACTATTCACACAAAATAATATTGTTCTGTACACAGAGAGCGTAGATGTTGTGTAGACTGAGCAAATCGCATCGCACACGGATTAAACTACGGAACCCGTTGGTGATGATTTCATCAATCGCTGACAATTGTTTACTAGCAAGCGTTTGCCAACAACACACACGGGTTATTAGCAGGAATCGTCTGTGTTGTTATCGGTCTTCCCACACATTTCGGATTACTGACCTGTTTGCCGCGTATCATAGACATCTTGTTAAGTTGAACCGTTTCTGTTGTGTTGGGTAATCGCAAACAGTTCATCCGAGTTAACCGCATGCTGTATATCGCACACACCTTGATCTGCCTGACCGTTTCTATTGTGTTGCGTAATCACAAATAGTTCATTTGAGTGAACTGTATGCCGTGTATCGCACACACGACGAACTGGCTGACCGCGTTTGTTGTTCTAGCTTATCGCAAACAGTTCATATGGATCAACTGTATGCCACGTATCGCACACGCATCTCTAATCTGAATCATTTTTATGTCTCCGGCATCGCAAACAATTCGTCTTATTGGGGACGGTTTTTTTACGACACCGTTTGTGATTCATGCATCGCACACAGTTTGGTCGTGGGGTCTCTGATTCATGTGTCGCGTTAGCGGTCGCCTACAGTAGTGTCATCTACCTAAGCACCACGCTCAAGTCAAAAAACTTATTCTAGGAGAGGCCTTCTCCTAGGTTAGGATGAAGTGTGGGTGAGACAAGATATAAACACAAGTGTGTAGCTCCTAGGTGCCTAATTAAAAGAGAGATCTCACTTAAGGTGAGACTCACAACTTTTATTTGAGCGAGGTTCAAATTGGAAAACATTACCGGGCACTTGCATTGTTGATGAATTTCGTCACGATGAAGCAACCAACTGGCTTGTGTGGATCTTTTATATGGTTGGCACCATACCATACATGTCACCACATAAGGTCCAATCCCCTGCGAAAATAATACCCGAAATAAAAATATCAGTTCTGTATACGAACAGAGTTCGTATACCCAACCTGTAAAAAGAAATAAAGAAAAACATAGTTTCTAAACAGAATTATTGGCTACATGGTTTCGGAGGTGATAACCCACAAGTATAGGGGATTGCGATAGTATTCGAGGGTAGTATTTCACCCAAATTTATTGATACGACACAAGGGGAGCCAAAGAATATTTGTGAGTATTAACAGTTGAGTTGTCAATTCAACCACACCTGGAGAACTAAATATCTGCAGCAAAGTGTTTAGTAGCATAGTAGTACGATAGTTTGATAGCAGTAGTAACAGTAGCAATAGTAACGGAAACAGTAACAGTAGCAGTTTTGTAGTGATTGTAACAGCAGCAGCAGCAGCAGTAGTAGTAACTTAGCAAAGACAAATATGCGAAAAGCGTAGGCATTGAATCAGTGATGGATAATTATGTTGGATGACATTCATCATATAATAGTCACAACCTAGAGCGATACACAATAGCTCAAATTCATCAATGTAATGTAGGCATGTATTCTGTATATAGTCTTATGTGCTTATAATAAGAACTTGCATGACATCTTTTGTCCTACCCTCCCATGGCAGCGCGGTCCATAAGGAAACTAAGGGATGTTAAGGCCTCCTTTTAATAGAGAACCGGAACAAAGCATTAACACATGGTGAATACATGAACTCCTCGAATTACAGTCATCCCCGGAGAGTATCCCAAACAATTGTCACTATGGGGTCTACGGATCAGAACAATAACAAGTGCATATAACTAGTAGATAGGATCAAGAAGTCACATATATTCATGAAAACATAGAGGGTTCAGATCTGAAATCATGGCACTCGGGCCCTAGTGAGAAGCATTAAGCATTGCAAAGTCATAGCAACATCAATCTCAGAACATAGTGGATACTAGGGATCAAGCCCTAACAAATTGACTCGATTACATGTTAAATCTCATCCAACCCATCACCGTCCAGCAAGCCTATGAAGGAATTACTCACACCCGGCGGTGATCATCATTGAATTGTTGATGGAGGATGGTTGATGATGACGATGGCGACGAATCCCCCTCTCCGGAGCCCCGAACGGACTCCAGATCAGCCCTCCCGATGAAGAACAGGAGGTGGCGGTGGCTCCGTATTGTAAAACACGATGAAACTTCTTCTCCTATTTTTTCTTGGGGAAACGGAATTTATAGCGTTGGAATTAGGTCAGACGGAGCCATGTGGGCCCCATAAGGTAACAGGGCACGCCCTGAGGGGTAGGCGTGTGATACGTCTCCGTCGTATCTATAATTTTTGATTGTTTCATTCCAATATTCTACAACTTTCATATACTTTTGGCAACATTTTATATTATTTTTGGGACTAACATATTGATCCAGTGCCCAGTGCCAGTTCCTGTTTGTTGCATGTTTTTTGTTTCGCAGAATATACATATCAAACAAAGTCCAAACGCGATAAAAATTTACATAGATTTATTTTGGAATATATGTGAATTTTTGGAAGAAGAATCAACGCAAGGCGGTGCTCGTGGGCCCCACGAGGCACCAGGGCGCGCCAGGGGGGTCTAGCGCACCATGGTGCCTCGTGAGGCCCTCGTAGGTCGGTTGGTGCCCTTCCTTGGCCGCAAGGAAGCTAATATCCGGGAAAATTTTTTGTTAAAATTTCAGCGCAATTGGAATTACGGATCTCCGGGAATTTAAGAAACGGTGAAAGGCCAGAAAACAGGAACGCGAAACAGAAGAGAACAGAGAGAGAGATCCAATCTAGGAGGGGCTCCTGCCCCTCCGCCGCCATGTTAGCCATGGACCAGAGGGGAAACTCTCCTCCCATCTAGGGGGGAGGCCAAGGAAGAATAAGAAGGAGGGGGGCTCTCTCCCCCTCTCTCCCGGTGGCGCCGGAACGCCGCCGGGGCAATCATCGTGACGGTGATCTACACCAACAACTTCGCCGCCGTCAACACCAACTCTCTCCCCCTCTATGTAGCAGTGCAACCTCTCTTCTCCTGCTGTAATTCTCTACTTAATAATGGCGCTTAATGCTACATATTATTATCCAATGATGTGTTGCCATCTTATGATGTTTGAGTAGATTCTTTTTGTCCTATGGGTTGATTGATGATCGTGATTGGTTTGAGTTGTATGTTTTATTTTGGTGCTATCCTATGGTGCCCTCCGTGTCGCACAAGCGTGAGGGATCCCCTCTGTAGGGTTTGCAATACGTTCATAATTCTCTTATAGTGGGTGGCGTGAGTGACTGAAACACATACCCGAGTAAGGGGGTTGTTGCTTATGGGAGTAAAGAGGACTTGATACTTAATGCTATGGTTGGGTTTTACCTTAATGATCTTTGGTAGTTGCGGATGCTTGCTAGAGTTCCAATCATAAGTGCATATGATCCAAGTACGGAAAGTATGTTAGCTCATTCCTCTCCCTGATATAAAATTGCAATAATGATTACCGGTCTAGTTATCGATTGCCTATGGACAAATCATTCTCTTCTGTTACAAAAGTTTTCTACTAAACAACTAACTTTTATTATCTTGCAAATTACTCATAGTTTTATTCTCGCAAAGTACTTCTAGTTTTATTCTTGCAAACCTATCCTATCACCTACAAAATAGTTTCATACTTGTTCTAGGTAAAGCGAACGTTAAGCGTGCGTAGAGTTGTATCGGTGGTCGATAGAACTTGAAGGGAATATTAATTCTACCTTTAGCTCCTCGTTGGGTTCAACACTCTTATTTATCGAAAAAGCTATAATTGATCCCCTATACTTGTGGGCTATCAAGACCTTTTTCTGGCGCCGTTGCCGGGGAGCAATAGCGTGGGGTTGATATTCTCGTGTGTGCTTGTTTGCTTTATCACTAAGTAGATTTTATTTTCTGTTATAAGTTGTTCTCTATCTTTGGTTATGGATATGGAACACGAAATACCAAAAAAATTAGTTGTACTTGCTACTCATGGAGATGGGGAACCTCCTAAAACCCTCGATGCTCGTTATGTGGAAAACATTAAATACTACTTTGATAATCCTGATAAAACTCCATTCAACTTGATAATGGGAGTTACTTTGGATCAACGGGAATACTTTAGGGATTATCGCTTGTCTCAAAAAGGGAAACTCTTATGGGATCAAATTTATTATTTGCATTGGTATGCTCGGAATCTATGCTTAAGATATTATTATACTTGCTGCCCTAGGATGAAGGCTCTACACCTTCCCTTTTCATGTGAATTTAATGATAATGAAACCTTTGCTTCTTATGCTAATGGTATATATGATTACTATGATGTGGAACAAATAGAATAATTTGTTGCTTTTAAGGATGCTTATGAAATTGAATCTTTGTTTGAAAAGTATGAAAATTATGATGATGCTGTTTACCGATCTGAAAATTTTGCTATACTAAAATATTGCTATGAGAATTATGAATGCAATGCCTATATTGATAAATTTATTGAGAAAGCCTCCGCTGCCCAAGAAGAGACTAATATTTTGCAGGAACCTATGGAAGAAGAAATTGCTGAAATTGTGAGCTCATTAGATGAAAAAGATGAGGAGGAGAGCGAAGAACAAAAGGAGGAAGAGCGGATTGATCACTCGTGCCCACCTTTTGATGAGAGTAACTCTTTATCTCATACATTGTTTAATTTCCCTTCGTGCTTACCGAAGGATGAATGCTATGATAATTGCTATGATCCCATTGATTCGTTTGAAATATCCCTTTTTGATGAAATTGATGCTTGCTATGCTTGTGGCCATGATGCCAATATGAATGATGCTTATGGAGAGGAACTTGCTATAATTCCTTATGTTAAGAATGAAATTGTTGCTATTGCACCTACACATGATAGTCCTATTATCTTTTTGAATTCTCCCAACTACACTATATCGGAGAAGGTTGTGCTTATTAAGGATTACATTGATGGGTTGCGTTTTACTACTACACATGATGATTTTGATGAGTATAATATGCATATACTTGCTGCTCCTACTTGCAATTATTATGAGAGAGGAACTACATCTCCGCCTCTCTATGTTTCCAATACGATAAAATTGCAAGAAACTGTTTATACTATGCATTGGCCTTTACTTGATGTGCATGAATTGTTCTTTTATGACATGCCGATGCATAGGAAGAGATTTAGACTTCGTCATTGCATGATATATGTTGCTTTGTGCTCACTACTAAATTACAAATCATTGTTAATTAAAATTGGCTTTGATATACCTTGGGATCCGGGTGGATCGGTTACTTGAGCACTTTATGCCTAGCTTAATGGCTTTAAAGAAAGCGCTGCCTGGGAGACAACCTGGAAGTTTTAGAGATTCATTTATTTCTGTTGAGTGATTTTATAAAGTTTAAAAACAAAAAAATATAGAGGGGAACCTAAAACTTTTCAAAAAGGAAAGTGAAAGAAAGAAAGACGAGCACCGTTGAAGTGGGGGAGCTCCTTGAAATTTGTTCATGCCCATGGAAACTTTGCAAATCTTGAATTACAGAAACTTTTCAACAAAAATAATTATCCCCTTGTAAAAATCCATTGTATTATAAAAATAATGTGCCAAGATTTACCGTTAGGATGTTTAAATTGCTTGTTTGGTATGTGCAGTGCAAATACAGAAACTTTTGCTGTCGTGCGTGAATTTATATTTTTTACTGGTACATGCAAAAATTCTGAAATTTTTACACAGTACTTCTACGCAAATTTTTTATGTTGTCCTAATTTTTCAGAATTTTTTGAGTTACAGAAGTATATGTAATATTTGCATTTTTACAGACTGTCCTGTTTTCACAGATTGCTGTTATAGTTCCGTTATTTGCTTATGTTTGAAGTCTTGTTGAGCCCCATTGACTTGTGAGCCATAGAATTATGATAGCATACAGTGGGTAATGTTTGATTATAATTATACAATAATGTTAGAGCAGGACATGATGGGATTTGATGTTATATGTACTAACCCCTCTAATAAAAAGTTTGGTTGAGTTTTGTGTGGATGAAGTGTTCGAAGATCGAGGAGGTATTGATATGAGTAGAATGAGGAGAGGCAAGAGCTCAAGCTTGGGGATGCCCAAGGCACCCCAAGTAAATATTCAAGGAGACTCAAGCGTCTAAGCTTGGGGATGCCCCGGAAGGCATCCCATCTTTATTCAACAATTATCGGTATGTCTCGGTTTTTGTTTTGTTCACATGATATGCGTAAATTCTTGGAGCGTCTTTTGTGTTTATTTTTCCCTTTTCTTTTATGCACCATGCGGGTATGAGGTAGTCCTTGGTTGATTTATAGAATGCTCTTTGCACTTCACTTATATCTTTTGAGTATGGCTTTATAGAATGCTTCATGTGCTTCACTTATATCATTTGAAGTTTGGATGCCTGTTTCTCTTCATATAGAAAACCGTTATTTGTAGAATGCTCTTTTGCTTCACTTATATTTATTAGAGTGTGGTCTTTTGTAGAAAGAATTGAACTCTCATGCTTCACTTATATCTATTTAGAGAGTCAATAGGAATTGGTCATTCACATGGTTAGTCATAAAATCCTACATAAAACTTGTAGATCACTGAATATGATATGTTTGATTCCTTGCAATAGTTTTGTGATATAGAGATGGTAATATGTGGGAGGTACTAGTGAATGATTGTGGTTTAGTAGGAATATTGGTGTTAAGGTTTGTGATTCCCAAAGGATGCACGTGTAGTCTCTCGTTATGCTAAGAAGTTGGAGCATGATTTATTATTGATTGTCTTCCTTTGCGTGGAGGTCGGGGGCGCGCGATGGTTAACACCTACCAACCTCCCCCGTAGGGGCATGTGTAGTAGTACTTTGCTTCGAGGGCTAATTGTAACACCCCTATGTAATAAAGCACAGTGATCATCTGATAATCATGCCAAGTCATCATCTTTTGCAATGCTTGATCACAGTGGTTTAATATCTCATTTCAAATTCTGCCACTGAATTCAAATTCAAATGCAAGTGAAATTTGCAGTTGCTCAAAAGTTGCTGGAAAAATGTTCATCATTTAGTAAATATTCCAAAACAATTTGTTGTTCAGGAAAACAACATCACCATGTTGCTAAAATGAGCATTAGCATTTAATCCAGTGCAATTCCAGCAATTATAAATGCAAATTCATTTATGAAAAATGTAAATGAATTCATTTGCCTCCCAAAATATTTGTGGCGGTGCCTAAAAATGCTCTGGATTTAATGGGCCAAGTCCCATATTTTTTTCCCAAGTATTTTGGTAGCCCTACTAATTCTTTTCTATCTCTGTTAATAAATAAAAGAGAAAAACAGAAAAGAAAGAAACGGGCGAGGCCTTACCTGGCGCGGTCCAACCGGCCCAACACCTGTTCTTCCACCTGCTCCTGCCGCCGTGTCACTCCCGCCATGGCCACGTGCGCCTCTGCCGCCCGCAGCTCGCCACGGTGCCGGAGCAGGTGAGCGAGGGGATAAGAGCGGCCCCGTCAATCTCCCCTGGACGCCGCTCCCCTCCATTCTCCCTCTCCCTCATTTTTCCCTCTCTGCCCGAGCTCAACCGAGCGGGCTCGTCGCCGTCCGCCGCGGCTGCCGTGGCCAGTAGCTCCCCCGAGAACCGTGGAGGTGTCCTGGAGCTCCGCACGCCTCCTCCACGTCGATCCGTGCGAGTCGTTGGAGCCGGGTAGCCCGCCATTGGCCGGATCGAGCCGGCGTCCGCCGCGGATCACCGTAGCTCCACCGCTCCGATCGTCGCCTCCCCTGCGCTACTAAACTACCACAGGCCGCTGTGAGCCGCTGCGGTGAGCTCCACTCCTCCTCCCTCCTTCTGTTGCTCGTCTCCGGGCCCGAACGGAGCCACCGCGGTTCCGCTGTTCGGGTTGCCGCCGACGACGGCGAACGGCTCAGCACAGAGCCGCCCACGCCCTTCCTCCTTGCCCATCGTGCTCCTGGCGCCCGCAGTAGGCCGCCTAGCCGCGTAGTTCGCTCGGAAACGGCCCGAAGCCGCGACTTCGATCACACCCGAATGCCACCGCCGCCGCCGTCGACGCCCAGCTCCACTCCGGCCACCCCCGCACCTGGGACTGCCCTAGATCGACGCGGGGTGGAGTAGCTGATCGAACGCAACAAGAATCACGCGAAACGGCCCTCTGTGGAGCAAATCCGAGCCTCGCCAGCGAAGAACCGCCGCGGGAGAGCTCACCGGCGTGTTCCCGGCGACGCGCTGACCTGGCAAGGTGCGGGGCCCACCCAGAGACACTGCCAGTGGGCCCCCGACGCCTGTTTGACCGCGTTGACCACGGTCAACGCGCGCGTACTGTTCCTCTGCCGCTGACGTGTGGGCCCGCTGACTTAGTTACTGTTAGTGGTTAGTTAAGTTAATCCTGTTAATTAGTTAAGCCACCGACAGGCCGGGCCCACTAGTTATTAGTCTGTTAGTTTAAATTTAATCACTGCTCAACCCCATAGTGGCTGACAGGTGGGTCCCACCTGCCAGTTTGACTAGCCAACTGGTCAGCCGACTGCTGACGTAGTGATGACATCAGCATGACATCATATTCCTAATTAGGCAAATTTTGTTAATTTGAATAATTTCAGAAAAATGCTAAAAACTTTGGAAATTCGTAGAAAATAAACCGTAGCTCGGATCGAAAAACTTTCTACATGAAAGTTGATCAGAAAAATGAGATGAATCCGAATACGCGGTCAAAATACTTGACCATCACCCCTAACTACCTGAACATGGAACTTTCTCCTCCGGTTCAGTATACCGAAATCAACCTAAACGGTGGGAAAATATCCCAGATATTTTCCTGTTTCGTCTGCGACATGTAGCCATGCATTAGATCATCACTAACACTGCATACTGCCATGCCCGGCATCTGTGTTGCATTATTTGCCTTTATTTATTGTTTCTTCCCCCTCTTCTTCTCCGATAGCCGCCGAGACCGACGCAGCTCAGGAGACCGACGACACCACTGACGATCCCTCCTTTTCCGCAGAGCTTCCAGGCAAGCAACCCCCCTTGACGCATGCCTATATCACCTATTATTTCTCCCTCCTGCTTGCATTAGAATTTGCTACTGCCATTGGTTTATCCTATTCTGATGCATGTCCTATTTTTGTAAACTGCTATTTATACTTACCTGATATCCTAAATGCTTAGTATAGGTTGGATGGTAAACCATCTGTGGCCCCTCTTCCTTGCTCTAGTTGCCCCGCTTTAGTACCTGTGTCCCGATCGATGTGATAGTCGGGCTGAGACCAGTTCATCACCACACACCCCCCTAAGTTGCTCGACTCTGCAGAGCTAACATCAAGTGCCGAGGGTGATGCCTCTCATCTCACTCCCGATGATGCCTCTGTAGTACAGCTAGCCGGTTGTGGGATACTGAGGGTGATTCCTCTTTCACCACCTCCGACGAAGCTTCTATCGTGCAACCCCGCTTGTGTGAATACCATCGAGGGTGATTCCTCCGGGTTCACCTTGTCGGTTACATCTAGTGGGAATCCAATGAGGGTGATTCCTCGGTTTCCTGCTTGATGTTATGGACACACGGTTACTTGCACTTTATTACTGTTACTTGATAAAGTCGGGTCGGCCCCGAGGGGTACCCGCGAGAGATATGTTGTCGGGTTGACCATGAGGGTACCCGAGATGAATACGTGGCACGGTCGGGCATTCTTAGCCCTTGCCATAAGTCCACGAGACGGGGCGACGGGGTCACATGATTCGTGAGTCTCTGCTTGTCACCGTGAGCTCCTAATGCGCTAAGGGTTAGGATATGTAATCTGAGTAGGCCTCTGGCCTTTTCGCGCTAACCAGCACGTGGGAATAATATGGGTACTCGGCGTCATAGTATTAGCCGAAGCTCTTCAGACGTCAGCGGTTGAGTGGCATGCGCTCGGGTTGGACCATGAAAGCCTGCGCTTGTATTAAGGGGGCTAGGTCTGCTCCCGTCCGTCCTCGCAACGCGCAGGAGTGCATAGGGCGATGGGCCCAAGACCCCTGAGCGCTTAGGATGTAGACCGGCGTGCTGGCCTCTCT
Organism: Elymus sibiricus; assembly: GCA_039707655.1. Taxonomy (NCBI): domain Eukaryota; kingdom Viridiplantae; phylum Streptophyta; class Magnoliopsida; order Poales; family Poaceae; genus Elymus; species Elymus sibiricus. The sequence continues at coordinate 188,930,993 of CM077676.1, read as the reverse complement.
GTTGAGCCTAGGTAGGGCTACGATGTGTCGATCAGTTGAGGCCGGGCATGGACCGAGCAAGTGTGTCCGGCCAGAGTTAATCGAGCGTGTTGGGTAAGTTGGTGCACCCCTGCAGGGAAGTATATCTATTCGAATAGCCGTGTCAACGGTAACAGGACGCTCGGAGAATATCCCGATCTTCTACAACTAGAAATGGGTTGAATATATTGGCTCCAGGATTGCTTTCTCGCAGAGAGTCGAGGAAGGATCTCTATGCGATGTTGATACTTGTCGCTACTATTATATTTATGTACTAATCTGTACTCTTCTAATGCTGCAAGACCCTGAAGATGCTAGTCTTCGATAGGCTAGTCTTTTCCCTTCTATTCTGGCATTTCTGCAGATCAGTCCACATATACAGCCTTCCATTGATAATGTTGCATAAGTAGAATAGCTCTGATGTAAGTCTTGCTGAGTACTTTGGATGAGTACTCACGGTTGCTCTGCTTCCCTTTTTACCCTATACCCGATTATCGCGACCAGATGACGGAGCCCCAGAGCCAGCTGCCCCAGCCGACGATTTCTACTACCCCTCTGGTGGAGAGTACTACTATGTGGAGACCGCCGACGACAAGGAGTAGATAGGAGGCACCCAGGCAGGAGGCCTGCGCCTTTCGATCCAGTGTCGTTGTTTTGCCCCGCCTTCTTAAGGCATATCTGTTTAACTTTTATGTCTGTACTCAGATATCTGATGCTTCCGTTGATGCTTGTATGACTCAAGCTTATGTATTCGAGCCCTCGAGGCCCCTGGCTTGTAATATAAAGGTTGTATGAATTTTATTTGTGTAGAGTTGTGTTGTGATATCTTCAAGTGAGTCCTTAGGCTTGATCGTGTACATTTGCGTGTATGATTAGTGCACGATTAAGTCGGGGGCGTCACAAGTTGGTATCAGAGCCGACTGCCTGTAGGAACCCCCTTTCCAACTCCTTGGCCGAAGTTGACTCTAGTCTTTGCAAAACTATTTTACTAACTTGGCTGTGTGGCTTACGGGCCCACGTCGCCAATGGGTGGTATTAGGATCTTTTATTCCTCTTCCATACTCTGGGACTCTGATCTCTCCTCTTTTCGGGTAAATGATTTTACTAACTCTGACATTAGGTTCTCGTAATCACTTTCACCCGGAGAGCTGGATTGTCTGCAACTAATTCATTCCTTTGGACTGATTAATCTGATAATCACTTCTTCTTTTCCATTGGTCTGTTTAACCTTTTCTTTCCAAGCTATCATATGCTTCTCACACTGTCTTTTGACACTTTTGGAACCTCTCGACAAAATGTGTCGTGATCAGCGTCAACATTTTGACTTCTTCCGAGATGTTAATTGAATTCATGGTGAGCAATGCCATCCTTGCCCCTCGCTGATCTGTGTTATCATCAGCGACCTCTTTGACTACCTGCCCACGCATTGCTGTCAACCCAGAACGAGTTCAGGCTATTCTTGACTGGACTCCCCCGAAGAATGTCAAGCAAGTCAGAAGTTTTCTCGGACTTGCAAGTTATTGTCATCGCTTTGTAGAGAACTTCTCAAAGATTGCCAAGCCTCTAACTAATCTGCTTCACAAAGGCGTTAAGTTTGAGTGGACAGATAAATGTCAGGAAAGTTTCCAGACCCTCAAGGACAAGCTGACTTCTGCACCAGTGCTTGCTCCTCCGAATTCTCGCTAGGATTTCATGATTTATTGTGACGCCTCTCGTCAAGGGTTAGGCTGTGTCCTGATGCAAGAACGCAGAGTAATTGCTTATGCCTCGCGACAGTTGCGTCCTCACGAAGAGAATTATCCAGTGCATGATCTTGAACTTGCTGCAGTAATATATGCATTGAAACTGTGGCGGCATTACCTTCTCGGTAATCGATGTGAGATATATACTGATCACCAAAGTATGAAGTATTTATTTACTCAGCCGGATCTCAATCTCCGCCAACAGCGATGGTTGGAAACGATTACGGACTATGATTATGGTATTTCATATATCCCTGGCAAGGCTAATGTGATGGCTGATGCCTTGAGCCGCAAGTCCTATTGCAACACCCTCATTGTTCAGCGAGCTCAACCTCGTCTGTATGAAGAATTGCGCCAGCTGAACCTCTGCATTGTTCCACAGGGTTCTCTTAATACCCTTGTTATACAGCCAGATCTTGAGAAGGCCGTTAAACGCGCGCAAGCTAAAGATAAGTTGATCTGATGAAAAGAGATCTTTACCTTGAAAAGTACAGCGATTTCTCGCTTGCTGAAGACAGAACTTTGTATTTCAGAGGCCGCATTGTGGTACCTCGGTTCGAATTGATGACTGACAAGGTCATGAAGGAGGCACATGATACACCACTGTCTATTCATCCGGGTAGTACCAAAATGTATCGTGATCTCCGACAAAGGTACTGGTGGTCTAGAATGAAGCAGGATATTGCCCGATATGTTGCTGAATGTGATGTTTGCCATCGCGTTAAAGCAGAACATTAGAAGCCTGCTGGAATTCTGCAACCGCTCCCTATTCCTTTATGGAAATGGGATAAGGTTCAAATGGATCTCATTACTGGCCTTCCCAAGTCACAGAAGGGTCACGATGCTATTCTTGTCGTCGTCGACCAACTCTCCAAAGTTGCACACTTTCTGCCAGTCAAGGAGACGATCACTGCTAGTCAGTTAGTAGAGTTATATATCTCCAGAATTGTATCACTCCACGGTATTCTGACAGATCAGTTCGGACCGTGGCAGCCTATTCACCTCACACTTCTGGAATAGTTTCCAACAAGCTATGGGAACTCATATAACTTGGAGTTCCGCTTATCACCCCCAGTCCCAAGGCCAGGTCGAACGGGTTAATCAAGTGCTGGAAGATATGTTGCGAGCTTGTGTTATTTCATTTGGTAAGAAGTGGGAAGAATCTCCCCCGTATGCCGAATTCTCTTACAACAACAGCTATCAAGCAAGTTTGAAAATGGCCCCCTTTGAAGTGTTATATGGACGTAAGTGTCGAACCCCTCTGAATTGGTCAGAAACTGGGGAACGACCGCTCATTGGTCCGGATATTATCCAACATGCCGAAGAGCAAGTCCGAATTGTGCGAGAAAATCTCAAAGCTGCTCAGTCTCGCCAGAAGAGCAATTATGATCGTAAACATTGGGGATCGATCTATCAACCTGGTGAGCAAGCTTATCTGCGTGTCACTCCTATGAAGGGCACTCATCGCTTCGGAATCAAGGGCAAGCTAGCTCCTCGCTACATTGGCCCCTTCCGCATTCTCGCCAGACGTGGACATGTGGCTTATAAGTTGGAGTTGCCGCCGCAATTCTCCCACATCCACGATGTCTTCCATGTGTTGCAACTTCGCCGTTGCTTCAAGGAATCTCCGCACCGAGCAGTGGATCATGAAATGCTCGATTTGCAAGATGATCTATCTTATAAGGACCATCCGATCCGCATTCTCGATCAAGCTGAACGTCGGACCCACCAGAAGACTACCAAGTTCCTTAAAGTGCAGTGGTCGAATCATACTGAAGATGAAGCCACTTGGGAACGCGAGGATCGTCTTCGGGAGGAATACCCCGACCTCTTTCCTTCTACCTCTTGAATTCTCGGGACGAGAATTTCTTTTAGAGGAGGAGATTTGTAACACCCCTATGTAATAAAGCACAGTGATCATCTGATAATCATGCCAAGTCATCATCTTTTGCAATGCTTGATCACAGTGGTTTAATATCTCATTTCAAATTCTGCCTCTGAATTCAAATTCAAATGCAAGTGAAATTTGTAGTTGCTCAAAAGTTGCTGGAAAAATGTTCATCATTTAGTAAATATTCCAAAACAATTTGTTGTTCAGGAAAACAACATCACCATGTTGCTAAAATGAGCATTAGCATTTAATCCAGTGCAATTCCAGCAATTATAAATGCAAATTCATTTATGAAAAATGTAAATGAATTCCTTTGCCTCCCAAAATATTTGTGGCAGTGCCTAAAAATGCTTTGGATTTAATGGGCCAAGTCCCATATATTTTTCCAAAGTATTTTGGTAGCCCTACTAATTCTTTTCTATCTCTGTTAATAAATAAAAGAGAAAAACAGAAAAGAAAGAAATGGGCGAGGCCTTACCTGGCACGGCCCAACTGGCCCAGCACCTGTTCTTCCACCTGCTCCCGCCGCCGTGTCGCTCCCGCCATGGCCACGCGCGCCTCTGCCGCCCGCAGCTCGCCACGGCGCCAGAGCAGGTGAGCAAGGGGATAAGAGCGGCCCCGTCCATCTCCCCTGGATGCCGCTCCCCTTCGTTCTCCCTCTCCCTCATTTTTCCCTCTCTGCCCGAGCTCAACCGAGCGGGCTCGTCGCCGTCCGCCGCGGCTGCCGTGGCCAGTAGCTCCCCCGAGAACCGTGGAGATGTCCTGGAGCTCCGCACGCCTCCTCCACGTCGAGCCGTGCGAGTCTTTGGAGCCGGGGAGCCCGCCATTGGCCGGATCGAGCCGGCGTCCGCCGCGGATCACCGGAGCTCCACCGCTCCGATCGTCGCCTCCCCTGCGCTACTAAACTACCACAGGCCGCCGTGAGCCGCTGCGGTGAGCTCCACTCCTCCTCCCTCCTTCTGTTGCTCGTCTCCGGGCCTGAACGGAGCCACCGCGGTTCCGCTGTTCCGGTTGCCACCGACGACGGCGAACGGCTCAGCGCAGAGCCGCCCACGTCCTTCCTCCTTGCCCGTAGTGCTCCTGGCGCCCGCAGTAGGCCGCCTAGTCGCGTAGTTCGCTCGAAAACGGCCCGAAGCCGTGACTCCGATCACACCCGAATGCCACCGCCGCCGCCGTCGATGCCCAGCTCCACTCCGGCCACCCCCGCACCTGGGACTGCCCTAGATCGACGCGGGGTGGAGTAGTTGATCGAACGCAACAAGAATCACGCGAAACGGCCCTCTGTGGAGCAAATCCGAGCCTCGCCGGTGAAGAACCGCCGCGGGAGAGCTCGCCGGCGTGTTCCCGGCGATGCGCTGACCTGGCAAGGCGCGGGGCCCACCTAGAGACACTGCCAGTGGGCCCCCGACGCCTGTTTGACCGCGTTGACCATGGTCAACGCGCGCGTACTGTTAGTTTGCCGCTGACGGGTGGGCCCGCTGACTTAGTTACTGTTATTGGTTAGTTAAGTTAATCCTGTTAATTAGTTAAGCCACTGACAGGCCGGGCCCACTAGTTATTAGTCTGTTATTTAAATTTAAACACTGCTCAACCCCACAGTGGCTGACAGGTGGGTCCCACCTGCCAGTTTGACTAGCCAACTGGTCAGCCGACTGCTGACGTAGTGATGACATCAGCATGACATCATATTCCTAATTAGGTAATTTCTGTTAATTTGAATAATTTCAGAAAAATGCTAAAAACTGTGGAAATTCGTAGAAAATAAACCGTAGCTCGGATCGAAAAACTTTCTACATGAAAGTTGATCAGAAAAACGAGATGAATCCGAATACGCGGTCAAAATGCTTGACCATCACCCCTAACTACCTGAACATGGCACTTTCTCCTCCGGTTCAGTATACCGAAATCAGCCTAAACGTCGGGAAAATATCCTAGATATTTCCCCGTTTTGTCTGCGACATGTAGCCATGCATTAGGTCATCACTAACACTGCATACTGCCATGCCATGCATGTGTGTTGCATTTTTTGCCTTTATTTATTGTTTCTTCCCCCTCTTCTTCTCCGATAGCCTCCGAGACCGACGCAGCTCAGGCGACTGACGACACCACTGACGATCCCTCCTTTGCCGCAGAGCTTCTAGGCAAGCAACCCCCCTTGACGCATGCCTATATCACCTATTCTTTCTCCCTCCTGCTTGCATTAGAATTTGCTACTGCCATTGGTTTATCCTATTCTGATGCATAGCGTATTTTTGTAAACTGCTATTGATACTTACCTGATATCCTAAATGCTTAGTATAGGTTGGATGGTAAACCATCTGTGGCCCCTCTTCCTTGCTCTAGTTGCCCCGCTTTAGTACCTGTGTCCCGATCGATGTGATCGTCGGGCTGAGACCAGTTCATCACCACACACTCCCCTAAGTTGCTCGACTCTGCAGAGCTAACATCGAGTGCCGAGGGTGATGCCTCTCATCTCACTCCCGATGATGCCTCTGTAGTACAGCTAGCCGATTGTGGGATACTGAGGGTGATTCCTCTTTCACCACCTCCGACGTAGCTTCTGACGTGCAACCCCGCTTGTGTGAATACCATCGAGGGTGATTCCTCCGGGTTCACCTTGTCGGTTACATCTAGTGGGAATCCAACGAGGGTGATTCCTTGGTTTCCTGCTTGATGTTATGGACACACGGTTACTTGCACTTTATTACTGTTACTTGATAAAGTCGGGTCGGCCCCGAGGAGTACCCGCGAGAGATATGTTGTCGGGTTGACCATGAGGGTACCCGAGATGAATATGTGGCACGGTCGGGCATTCTTAGCCCTTGTCGTAAGTCCACGAGACGGGGCGATGGGGTCACATGATTCATGAGTATCTGCTTGTCACCGCGAGCTCCTAATGCGCTAAGGGTTAGGATATGTAATCTGAGTAGGCCTCTGGCCTTTTCGCGCTAACCAGCACGTGGGAATAATATGGGTACTCGGCGTCGTAGTATCAGCCGAAGCTCTTCAGACGTCAGCGGTTGAGCGGCACCCGCCCGGGTGGGACCGTGAAAGCCTGCGCTTGTATTAAGGGGGCTAGGTCTGCTCCCAACCGTCCTCGCAACGCGCAGGAGTGCAAAGGGCGATGGGCCCAAGACCCCTGAGCGCTTAGGATGTAGACCGGCGTGTTGGCCTCTCTGTTGATCCTAGGTAGGGCTACGACGTGTCGATCAGCCAAGGCCGGACATGTACTGAGCAAGTGTGTCCGGCCAGAGTTAATCGAGCGTGTTGGGTAAGTTGGTGCACCCCTGCAGGGAAGTATATCTATTCGAATAGCCGTGTCCACGGTAACAAGACGCTCGGAGAATAACCCGATCTTCTCCAACTAGAAATGGGTTGAATATATTGGCGCCGGGATTGCTTTCTCGCAGAGAGTCGAGGAAGGATCTCTGGGCGATGTTGATACTTGTCGCTACTATTATATTTATGTACTAATCTGTACTCTTCTAATGCTGCAAGACCCTGAAGATGCTAGTCTTCGATAGGCTAGTCTTTTCCCTTCTATTCTGGCATTTCTGCAGATCAGTCCACATATACAGCCTTCCATTGATAATGTTGCATACGTAGAATAGCTCTGATGTAAGTCTTGCTGAGTACTTTGGATGAGTACTCACGGTTGCTCGGCTTCCCTTTTTCCCCTATACTCGATTATCGCGACCAGATGACGGAGCCCCGGAGCCAGCTGCCCCAGCCGACGACTTCTACTACCCCTCTGGTGGAGAGTACTACTACGTGGAGACCGTCGACGACCAGGAGTAGGTAGGAGGCACCCAGGCAGGAGGCCTACGCCTTTCGATCCAGTGTCGTTGTTTTGCCCCGCCTTCTTAAGGCATATCTGTTTAACTTTTATGTTTGTACTCAGATATCTAATGCTTCCCCTGATGCTTGTATGACTCAAGCTTATGTATTCGAGCCCTCGAGGCCCCTGGCTTGTAATATAAAGCTTGTATGACTTTTATTTGTGTAGAGTTGTGTTGTGATATCTTCAAGTGAGTCCTTAGGCTTGATCGTGTACATTTGCGTGTATGATTAGTGCACGATTAAGTCGGGGGTGTCACACTAATAAACTTTCGCAATAAGTATGTGAGTTCTTTATGACTAATGTGAGTCCATGGATTATACGCACTCTCACCCTTCCGCAATTTGCTAGCCTCTTCGGTACCGTGCATTGCCCTTTCTCACCTCGAGAGTCGGTGCAAAATTCGCCGGTGCATCCAAACCCCGTCATATGATACGCTCTATCACACATAAGCCTCCTTATATCTTCCTCAAAACAGCCACCATACCTACCTATTATGACATTTCCATAGCCATTCCGAGATATATTGCCATGCAACTTCCATCATCATCATATACATGACTTGAGCATTCATTGTTATATTGCTTTGCATGATCGTTAGATAGCTAGCATGATATTTTCATGGCTTGTCCGTTTTTTGATATCTTTGCTACGCTAGATCATTGCACATCCTGGTACACTGCCAGAGGCATTCATATAGAGTCATACTTTGTTCTAGTATCGAGTTGTAATTTTTTGAGTTGTAAGTAAATAGAAGTGTGATGATCATCATTATTCATTATTAGAGCATTGTCCCAGTGAGGAAAGGATGATGGAGACTATGATTCCCCCACAAGTCGGGATGAGACTTCGGACAAAATAAAAAAAAAGAAAAAAAAAGTGAGGCAAAAAAGAGCCCAAGAAAAAAAAAGAAAAAAGGGAGAAAACAAAAAAAATGAAATGAGAGAAAAAGAGAGAAGGGGCAATGTTACTATCCTTTACCACACTTGTGCTTCAGAGTAGCACCTTGTTTTTCATATAGAGAGTCTCCTATGCTTTCATTTTCATACACTAGTGGGAATTTGCATTATAGAACTTGGCTTGTATATTCCGATGATGGGCATCCTCAATTGCCCGAGGTCTTGAGCAAGCAAGTTGGATGCACACCCACTTAGTTTTCATATTGAGGTTTCATACACTTATAGCTCTTAGTGCATCCGTTGCATGGCAATCCCTACTCCTCGCATTGACATCAATTGATGGGCATCTCCATAGCCCGTTGATTAGCCACGTCGATGTGAGACTTTCTTCCTTTTTTGTCTTCTCCATATTAATCTCTACCACCGCATTCTATTCCACCCATAGTGCTATATCCATGGCTTGCGCTCATGTATTGCGTGGGGGTTGAAAAAGCTGAAGCGCGTTAAAAAGTATGAACCAATTGCTTGGCTCACACCGGGGTAGTACATGATTTATATTTTGTGTTAAGAAGATGGAGCATGACAAGGATATATGATTTTGTAGGGATAGCGTTCTTTAGCATTTTTATTCTGAAAGGCATGATTGTTGGTTGGGATGCCTGAGTATTAATGTCTTTATATCAAATTATAGACTATTGCTTTGAATCACTCATGTATTAATATTCATGTCATGATTAGATTATATGATCAAGATTATACTAGGTAGCATTCCACATCAAAAATTATCTTTTTTATCATTTACCTACTCGAGGACGAGAAGGAATTCAGCTTGGGGATGCTGATACGTCTCCGTCGTATCTATAATTTTTGATTGTTTCATGCCAATATTCTACAACTTTCATATACTTTTGGCAACATTTTATATTATTTTTGGGACTAACATATTGATCCAATGCCCAGTGCCAGTTCCTATTTGTTGCATGTTTTTTGTTTCGCAGAATATCCATATCAAACGAAGTCCAAACGCGATAAAAATTTACGGAGATTTATTTAGGAATATATGTGAATTTTTGGAAGAAGAATCAACGCAAGGCGGTGCTCGTGGGCCCCACGAGGCACCAGGGCGCGCCAGGGGGGTCCGGCGCACCGTGGTGAGTCGTGAGGCCCTCGTAGGTCGGTTGGTGCCCTTCTTCAGCCACAAGGAAGCTAAAATCCGGAAAAAAATCATGTTAAAATTTTAGTGCAATCGGAGTTACGGATCTCCGGGAATTTAAGAAATGGTGAAAGGCTAGAAAACAGGAATGCGAAACAGAAGAGAACAGAGAGAGAGATCCAATCTAGGAGGGGCTCCTGCCCCTCCGCCGCCATGGCAGCCATGGACCAGAGGGGAAACTCTCCTCCGATCTAGGGGGGAGGCCAAGGAAGAAGAAGAAGGAGGGGGCTCTCTCCCCCTCTCTCCCGGTGGCGCCGGAACGCCGCCGGGGCAATCATCGTGACGGCGATCTACACCAACAACTTCGCCGCCGTCAACACCAACTCTCTCCCCCTCTATGCAGTGGTGTAACCTCTCTTTTCCCACTGTAATTCTCTACTTAAACATGGTGCTTAATGCTACATATTATTATCCAATGATGTGTTGCCATCTTATGATGTTTGAGTAGATTCTTTTTGTCCTATGGGTTGATTGATGATCGTGATTGGTTTGAGTTGTATGTTTTATTTTGGTGCTGTCCTATGGTGCCCTCCGTGTCGCGCAAGCGTGAGGGATCCCCGCTGTAGGGTTTGAAATACGTTCATAATTCTCATATAGTGGGTGGCGTGAGTGACTGAAACACATACCCGAGTAAGGGGGTTGTTGCGTATGGGAGTAAAGAGGACTTGATACTTAATGCTATGGTTGGGTTTTACCTTAATGATCTTTGGTAGTTGCGGATGCTTGCTAGAGTTCCAATCATAAGTGCATATGATCCAAGTACGAAAAGTATGTTAGCTCATGCCTCTCCCTCATATAAAATTGCAATAATGATTACCGGTCTAGTTATCGATTGCCTATGGACAAATCATTCTCTTGTGTTACAAAAGCTTTCTACTAAACAACTAACTTTTATTATCTTGCAAATTACTCATAGTTTTATTCTCGCAAAGTACTTCTAGTTTTATTCTTGCAAACATATCCTATCACCTACAAAATTGTTTCATACTTGTTCTAGGTAAAGCGAACGTTAAGCGTGCGTAGAGTTGTATCGGTGATCGATAGAACTTGAAGGGAATATTAATTCTACCTTTAGCTCCTCGTTGGGTTCGACACTCTTATTTATCGAAAAAGCTACAATTGATCCCCTATACTTGTGGGTTATCAGCGCGCCCTGTTGCCTTGTGGGCAACTGGTGGCCCCCCTCCAGTGGATCTTCGTTTCAGTATTTTTTATTTATTCCATAAAAAATCGCCAAAAAGTTCCGTACAATTCCGATAACTTGTATTTCTGCACAAAAACAACACCATGGTAGTTCTGCTGAAAACAGCGTCAGTCCAGGTTAGTTTCATTCAAATCATGCAAATTAGAGTCCAAAACAAGAGCAAAAGTGTTTGGAAAAGTAGATACGATGGAGACGTATCAACTCCCCAAGCTTAACTCATTGCTTGTCCTCAAGCAATTCAGTTGACAAACTGAAAGTGATAAAGAAAAACTTATACGAACTCTTTTGTTCTTGTATCCGTATATAAGCTTACATAGCACCCAAGTTTTCAGCAAAGATCATGAACTAACCATGCAAATGATAACACTTAGAATTTACATTTACTCATATCAATGGCATAATCAACTAGCGAGCAATAATAACATATCTCCGATGCCAACAATTTGTCAAAACAATCATGATATAATATGATAACATGGTATCTCGCTAGCCCTTTCTGGGACCGCAAAACATAAATGCAGAGCACCTCCAAAGTTCAAGCAGTGACTAAACATTGTAATTCAAGGTAGAAGAGATCCAGTCATGGTATACCCAACATTAACTATACTCAATGCATAAAAATGACAATAGTGCTCTCAGGACTGGTGCTTAAAATGAGAAGGTGACGACTCAACAATAAAAGTAAAATAACATAAAAGTAAATAGATAGGCCCTTCGCAGAGGGAAGCAGAGATTTGCAGAGGTGCCAGAGCTCGAAGCTTAAATCAGAGATGAAAATAATTTTGAGAGGTTGATGACCCACAAGTATAGGGGATCAATTGTAGTCCTTTCGATAAGTAAGAGTGTCAAACCCAACGAGGAGCAGAAGGAAATGACAAGCGGTTTTCAGCAAGGTATTCTCTGTAAGTACTGAAAGTAGCGGTACCAGGTAATTTTGATAGCAAGATAATTCATAACAAGTAACAAGTAACAATAGTAGCAAAGTGCAGCAAGGTGGCCCAATCCTTTTTATAGCAAAGGACAAGCCGGAACGATCTCTTATATAAAGCAAAGCGTTCTCGAGGACACATGGGAATTCTCATCTAGTCACTTTCATCATGTTTGTTTGATTCGCGTTCGCTACTTTGATAATTTGATATGTGGGTGGACCGATGCTTGGGTGCTGTTCTTACTTGAACAAGCCTCCCGCTCATGATTACCCCCTCTCCCAAGCATCCGCAACTATGAAAGAAGAATTAAGATAAATCTAACCATAGCATGAAACCTATGGATCCAAATCAGCCCCTTACGGAATAACGCATAAACTAGAGTTTAAGCTTCTATCTCTCTAGCAACCCATCATCTAATTACTAGTCCACAATGCCTTCCCTTAGGCCCAAAGATGGTGAAGTGTCATGTAGTCGACGTTCACACGACACCACTAAAGGAAGCAACAACAAACATATCATCAAAATATCGAGCGAATACCAAATTCACATGATTAATTATGACAAGACTTCTCCCATGTCCTCAAGAACAAAAGTAACTACTCACAAATCATGTTCATGTTCAAGATCAGAGGGGTATTGAATAGCATTAGGGATCTGAACATATAATCTTCCACCAAATAAACCAACTAGCATCAACTACAAGATGTAATCAACCCTACTAGCAACCCACAGGTACCAATCTAAGGTTTTGAGACAAAGATTGAATACAAGAGATGAACTAGGGTTTGAGATGAGATGGTGCTGGTGAAGATGTTGATGAAGATTGGTCCTCCCACGATGAGAGGATCGTTGGTGATGTTGATGGCTTCGATTTCCTCCTCCCGGAGGGAAGTTTCCCCGGCGGAATCGATCCGTCGGAGAGCAAAATAGCTCCTACCCAGGTTCCGCCTCGAGACGGTGGTGCTTCGTCCTGAAAGTCTTCCTCTTTATTTTTTCTTGGGAAAATTGCCTTATATAGCAGAAGATGAGCCCTGGAGGCCTGCCAGGGGCACCACAAGCTCGGGGGGCGCGCCCAGGGTGTAGGGCGCGCCCCCAGGCTTGTCGCCTCCTGGTGGGTCCCCCTCTGGTATTTCTTCAGCGAATATTTTTTATATATTCCAAAACAATTCTCCGTAAATTTTCAGGTCATTTGGAGGTGTGCAGAATAGCTATCTCTGTTGCACCCCTTTCCGGTCCAGAATTCCAGCTGCCGGCAATCTCCCTCTTCATGTGAAACTTGCAAAATAAGAGAGAAAAGACATAAGAATTGTATCATAAAGTGAAATAATGACCCAAAACATAATAAATAACAGTAGGAAAACATGATGCAAAATGGACGTATCAACTCCCCCAAGCTTAGACCTCGCTTGTCCTCAAGCGAAAAACCGAAATCGATAATCATGACCACATGTTTAGGGAGAGAGAGGTGTCGATAAAAAAAATACGGACATGGAGGCATCATGATCTTTATTATAACAGCAATACATTATCATAAAACTTCTCATGACAAGTGACAATTCATCCACAAGATAAAGTATGAACTACAAACCGTATTGAAAACTAACAAACTATGATCTCAGTCATTGAAGCAATTGCAATTCATCATATTATCAGAAAGAGTCTATGTAAGAGCTTTGCTTAGCAAGTTCACATACTCAACTATCATTTAGTCTTCTATGATTGCTGACACTCACTCATACTTCTGGAGCAAAAGTTTTAGTCAGACACATAGAAAGATAGGGGCTTATAATTTCGCCTCCCAATGTATTTACCTCAAGGGTAATGTCAACAATAATAACTCATGATCACCTACATTCAACTAGATATATATGTCTGGATCTTTCCCCACCACATGATGCTTGCCAAGAGAGAAATAAAAACGGAATAGAGGAGAATACTATTGACTCTTGCATGAAAGTAAATACATAAAAGTAAAAGATAGGCCCTTCCCAGAGGGAAGCAGAGGTTGTCATGTGCTTTTTATTTTTGGATGTGCAAGCTCCTAATGTAAAGGAACGTCACTTTATATTGCCCCTTGTGATAGCGATCTTTTGTAACACCCCCATGTATTAGCAACAGTAATCACCTTTTGATAATGCCAAGTCACCCTGCTTAACAGTGCTTAATCATCATTTGGATCATATCTCATTTCAAATTCCAATTCAAATTGAAATTCAAATATAAAGTGAAATAAAAGTTGTTCAAATTGAAAACTAAAATGTTTCATAATATTGCAAGTAATCTAGAGGCAATTATATAAAATTAATCAACATTAATTGAATTACTTAAAGGACTCCAACTTCCTAAAACAGAACCATAACAGCAATGTTTAATCCTAAAATATTTAATTAAAATTCAAATGAAATCCTATTTAGCTCAAACCAATTTCTGGCAGTGGGATAAATTGCATTGTATTTAATTGGGCAGGATTCATATTTTACAAAATTGCATTGGAGCTAAAAGAAAATAGAAAACAGAAACTAAAAAGGGAAAACAAAAAAATAAATAAAACAAAAGACCCCCTGGCCCAACTGGGCCTCGGCCCAGCCGGCCACCCCCTGGCCTACTTAAGCCGGCCACCCCCCAAACCCTAACCCTTTCTCCCCCGATCCCCTTCTTCCCCTCGAGCCCGACGCCCGCCCGCGCCCAGGGCGCCCGTCCCCGTCGCCGATGCCGTTCGCCACCACGTCGCCGGCGCTCGTCCCCGACCTCCTCCCCGAACCGCTCCATCGCGCCTCGCCGCCCGAACCCCTGCAACGGGGTGAGCCACCGTCCGCCTCTGCCCTCCTCTGCCGCAGTCGCCGCCACCTGGCCCCGCCCGCTCTCGCCCGTCGCTCCCGGCCGCCCCGTGCGCCACTCCCGCGTTGCTGCTGCTGCTCCTGCTGCTGCGCTCGCCGCGCGGCGCCGCTGCCGCCGCTAACCACCGCCTCCCGCTCGCGCACCGCCCGCTGCTCTCGCCCGTGCCTCTGTCCCGCTCGCCGTGCCCCTGCTAGCGCTCGCCCGCGGCCGCCTGCGCTCGTCGCCACCCGCGGCTGCTGCCGTACGAGCCCGCCGCCGCCTCCCGCACCCCGCGCCGCTGCCCGCCGCCGGCCACCGGCCCTCTCTGCTATGGCGCGCGCGCGCGTTGACTCCAGTGGCCACGCGGACATGTCTGGCCCTGGACAGGCACAGCCCCGGACATGTTCGGCTATGCCACTGACCATTGGGGCCCAGCCCCCTGTTAAAACAAAAAAAAAGAAAAAAAAGAATTACAATAAATAATTAAATAATTAATTAATTAATAAATTCCAGAAAATCAACAAAACTTTGAAAAATCATATAAAATAAACCGTAACTCGGATGAAAATAATTTATATATGAAAATCATCAGAAAAATATGAAGAATCTGAATATGCCGTCCACATACCTGCCACACCCCTCTAACATACCGAACATGGAACTTTTTGCCCGTATTCGATAAATGAATAGTGCATAACTTTAATAAAATAAATCCAAATAAATTCCTAAATTATCTAATACAGTTAGATAGGCAATATATCACCTCTGCATAACATTTAGGCATGTCATGCATCGTTGTTGCCTTATTGCCGTGTATTTCTTGTATCTTCCCCCTCCTTCACTCCCGATAGCCCCCGAGACTGCCGACGACACTGCAGTGTACGACGACGTCGGCGATGACCAGACCCCTTCAGCAGAGCTTCCAGGCAATCAAAACCCCCTTGATCATAAGATATCGCCCATTCCTTTCTCTCTTATGCTTGCATTAGAATTGCCCCTGCTACTGTTCCGATAGCTCCTATTCTGATGCATAGCTTGGTTTTGTCGCCTGTTGTTTATATCTACCTGATGTCCCATGATGCTTAGTTAGCTATGTTAATGCTTCATCTGTGGCCCTTCACCCTTGTCCGTTTGCCATGCTTGATATCGGGCCGTGATCACTCTGGGTGAGGATCACGGAACTGTTTACATTACTGCAATACATAAACTGTTAAAGTCGGGCTGGCCCAAGGGTGCCCGCGAGAGAATAACATTAAAGACAGGTCGGCTCCAAGAGCACCCGCGCGTCATGTGATACCAAGTTGGAGCGACAGGAACCCTATTCGTCTCTGTGAGTTACTAAACACACTTATCGGATTCGGGTATTTGATCTGAGTGGGTCGTTGGCCCTATACGCACTACCTCCACGTGGGATAATGGTTATGGGACCCTCTACGTCGTATGTATCAGCCGAAAGCTCTTTAGACGTCACAGCTCAGAGATGCGAGCTGATCGTTGGGATGGGCTGGTTACGTCACTAGTGTATTCAGTGTCGCGCTTGGGCCCCGACCAGCCACGCAACGTGAAGGAGTGCAAAGGGCGATGACCCAAGACCCCTTCACACTTAGGATTTAGACCGGCGTGTTGACCTCTCTGCTGAGCCTAGGTAGGACTGCGTTGTGTCGATTACCCGAGGCCGGGCATTACCAAGCAAGTGTGTCCGGCCAGATGTAATCGAGCGTGCTGGGTAACAGTAGTGCATCCCCGCAGGGAAGTTATCTATTCGAATAGCCGTGTCCACAGTAACAGGACGCTCAGAGTTGTATCTTAATCTGCTACAACTACTAATAGATACTGTCACAATACTAAAATGTTACTACTGCTCTCGGGATCACTTTCTCGCAGGGTAGTCGAGGAAGTATCTCAGGGCTTTGCTAAACTATGATGGATATATATTATCTTGCTCTATCCTCTTCTGATGCTGCAAGATTGCTTCAAGATGCTAGTCTTCGATAGGCTAGGCTTCTCCCCCTCTATTCTGGCTTTCTGCAATTCAGTCCAAAGATATAGCCCCATTTCTTTGATACCGATGCATACTTAGTATAGTTCTGATGTCAGTCTTGCGAGTACTTTGGATGAGTACTCACGGTTGCTCTGCTTTCCTTTTTTCCCCATACCCGAATGATGTGATCAGACGATGGAGCCCCGGAGCCAGACGGCACCGCAGATGCTTACTACCAGGAGAGTCCCGGAGGCACGTACTACTGGGTTGAGCCAGCCGACCAGGAGTAGTTCGGAGGCTCCCAGGCAGGAGGCCTGCGCCTTTTACAGATGTCGCTGTTTGTGCTAGCCTTCTTAAGGCAAACTTGACTAACTATGTCTGTACCCAGATATTAGTTGTGTGTATGACTTATGTATTCGGGTCCTCGTGACCCCTGGTTTGTAATATGAAGATTTATGTTTAAATTTGAGTTTAGAGTTGTGTTGTGATATCTTCTCGTGAGTCTCTGATCTCGATCGTGTGCATTTGCGTGTATGATTAGTGCACGGTCGAGCAGGGGCGTCACAAGTTGGTATCAGAGCCGACTGCCTGTAGGAAGCCCCCTTTCGATTCCTTGGTCGAAGTTGAGTCTAGTCGTTGAAAAACTATTTTACTAATAGTGCTGTGTGGCTTACGGGCCCACGTTGCCAATTGGGTGGTATTAGGATATTTTATTCCTCTTCTTTACTCTGGGACTCTGAACTCTCTTCGTTTCGGGTTAAATGATTTTGCTAACTCCGACACTAGGATCTCGTAATCACGTCCACCCGGAGAGCTGGATTATCTGCACTTATTCCTTCCCATTGATCTGATTAGTCTGATAATCACATTTTCCTTTCCATTGGTCTGTTTAACCTCTTCCTCCAAGTTATTATATGCTTCTCACCCTGTCATTTGACATTCTTAAATTTCCTCTGTTTCAGATGGATCGCTTGTTTCCGCCGCGCCCTGCGACGCAGCTTGTGCTCCGCACTTACGCTCGTGATGCGCCTGGTTTTCAAGCTGTCCTGATCGCCCTCCTGACCAGACTGGGCTACCGCTGGTACCCCGAGTACATGGTTTATGAGGATTACCGCGAGTTCAACCAGGAGCAGTACCATGCCGATCTTCGTATCTTTGATCAGCGAGACAACTCCGATACTGAGTTGCACATCTTTCATGGTATCGGTGTGACGATTGGTATGGCAGTCCATGATGCTGCCTATTCTGCTGTCGCACGTCTCTGTGGAGAGCATAGTCCCTTGGATGACTCAGAGTTCCGATACATCCCGCATGCCCCTGCTGGAGATGCTACCGGATACTACACAGCTGTCTATGCCCCTTACGAGCGACGTCGATATGACCCGCAGGTTTTGATTTAGTACACTCAGGCTCTGGATCGCACTGCCCGGGCTCTTGCCGTCGAGTTGTTTGCCACTCGAGCACGTCTCTACGATGCTATGACACAGTTGCTACCAGCTGTTCGTGCAGGGATACATCCAGAGTACATCCTTTCCCCGCGCAGGACTCAGATGCCGGCAGGTATCGATTGGCCTGCTGTTGGAGGTCACACGCCTGCACGTGGACCTCTTCTTCCAGTCCGAGACCAGGTTCTGCATCAGAGTGCACATGGAGAGCAGGACCTTTCTGCCCTAGACACTCATCATCCGTACTTGCAGTTACCTCGTTTCAGTGGTTTTCCCCGACGTTGATGTAGCCTTTGCTATGTCCCGTTGTGTATTCCTCACCGCGTGCCTGCGCGCCGCCTAGTATGTCTAGCTGTTTAAATTTGCGAACTTATGCTGTCCGCATGTAACCGACTCTGTGTATGGATCTGTATGTCTTAATTGACTACTGTTATGTATCTATTGCACTACTTATTCGTTGTCGTGTTACATCATGTTTGTCTCTAAACACTTGTAGTTGCTTTTACTAAACTACCCCCTGTTAAATCTTTAGCAGGATGGTTAGACCAGGTGGTCGTGGTCGTGGTCGTGCTCCCGAGCAGCCACCACCGCCAGACTATATGGCAGCTATGATGCAGCAATTCGAGCTGAACCATCAGTTCATGACTGGAATTATGGCTCAGTTTCCACACCAGAATGCTCAGAATCAGCAACCTGGCCCAATAACTCTGCAAGAGTTTGTGCGTCTCAATCCAACTACTTACCGCAACTCTGAACAGCCACTGGATGCTGATGACTGGCTTCGCGACATCGCCTTCGAGATGAAATCTGCCAATGTCGCCCCTGACAACCTTGTCACCTTCGTGACCTACTTCCTGAAGGGCCCCGCTACTCAATGGTGGTACACCCACAGGCGTTCACTACGTGAGGGGACAGTCATTACCTGGGTCGAGTTTCAGACTGCCTTCCGTGCTCGTTACATTCCTCAGAGAATCGTGGACCGGAAGAAGACCGAGTTTCGTAACCTCACTCAGGGCAATAAGACTGTAGAAGCTTATCAGCGGGAATTCCTTAACCTGTCCCGCTATGCCGAAGAGGACATTCCGACTGATGCTCGTAGACAGGAGAAGTTCCGTAGTGGACTCCGCCCAGACCTCAAGCTTGCACTCGCTGCTCAAGACTTCACCGACTTTGCCACCCTCGTGAACAAGGCTATTCTGGTGGAGACTGCTCAGATGGAGCACAAGGAGTCACAGAAGCGCCACCGTGACATTGGCTCATCTTTGAGCTCAGGACAAAGGCGTAAAATCTGGATTCCCAACAGCATGTATTGTCCAACTGCCCCTGCGCCAAGGCCTTCCTATGTGGCACCCCGTCTGCCTCCTCCACCATTGAGGCAGCCGAGAGCTCAAGCTACTCCACCATGTGCTGCTCCTCTTCGTCCTGAAGATGGTCTGTGTTTCAAGTGTCGCAAACCAGGTCACCTTGCCAAGGACTGCCGCCAGAATCAGAATCAATTGGCATTTCCTCGTAATGGCCGTGGCAATGGTCGTGGCAACAACCAGACCCGCAACTATAATACTGGGCCTGCTGCTTATGGATGTGGACAGGCTTACCTCGTCGATATTGAAGAAGTTCAGGATCAACCTGATACTGTGATGGGTACCCTTCTCGTTAACTCAGTACCCGCTTCTGTTTTATTTGATTCAGGAGCATCGCATTCATTCATGACAGAAGCATTTGCATTAAAACATGACATTGCATTTGAAAAGATGAATCTACCAGTAGTTGTCCGCACCCCTGGAGGTCATTGCGACACCTCCATGATGGCACACAATGTTACCGTTGAAATCAAAGGACTCGAATTCCTTGTTTCACCTATCATTTTGAAATCGTCAACGATAGACCTCATTTTGGGAATGGATTGGTTGAAAGCTCACATCGCTTCAATCAATTGTGCCACTAAAGTCGTCCAACTTCTTCACCCCTCTGACGAGATAGTGAACTACACCGCCCGAATTACCCGGAATGCCGAAGCTCAGATATATGCTCTGAATGCTTTGAACGCTTCACCTCTCAAGGGAATTGAGAACATTCCAGTCGTTCGCGAATTTCCGGACGTCTTTCCAGAAGAACTTCCAGGAATACCCCCCGTTAGAGCCGTTGAGTTCGTCATCGACTTGAAACCGGGCACCACTTCTATTGCTAAGCGTCCTTATAAGATGCCTCCGCATGAACTTCTCGAGCTTAAGGAGGAAATCGACAAGTCACTTAAGAAGGTTTTCATCCGTCCAAGTTCCTCTGCCTGGGGAGCACCTTTTCTCTTTGTTAAGAGGAAGGATGGGACTAACCGATTGGTCCAGGACTATCGGCCTATTAACCAAGCAACAATCCAGAACAAATATCCACTTCCCCGGATCAATGATCTTTATGATCAGCTTGCTGGATCCTCTGTGTTCTCTAAACTTGACTTAATGTTGGGTTATCATCAGATCCGAGTTCGTAAGGAGAATATTCCGAAAACCGCTTTCGTTACTCGCTATGGATCATACGAGTACACCGTCATGTCCTTCGGATTAACTAATGCTCCAGCAACCTTCTCTCGATTGATGAACTATATCTTCATGGACTACCTCGACAAATTCGTCGTGGTTTATTTGGATGATATCCTTATATTTTCCAAGAATGAAGAAGAACACGCCGAACATCTTCGGCTTGTATTGGAGAGACTTCGAGAACATCAACTGTATGCCAAATACTCTAAGTGTGAATTCTGGTTATCTGAGGTGACCTATCTTGGTCATGTGATTTCCAAAGATGGCATCGCTGTTAACCCAGAAAGAGTTCAGGCTATTCTTGACTGGACTCCTCAGAAGAATGTCAAGCAAGTCAGAAGTTTTCTCGGTCTTGCTAGCTATTGCCGCCGTTTCGTCGAGAACTTCTCCAAGATTGCAAAGCCACTGACTGATCTGCTTCACAAAGGTGTTAAATTTGAGTGGACAGAAAAGTGCCAAGAAAGTTTTCGGACACTTAAAGATAAGTTGACATCTGCCCCAGTGCTAGCACCCCCGGATTCCCAAAAGGACTCATGATTTACTGTGATGCATCTCGTCAAGGATTAGGATGTGTCCTAATGCAAGAGCGCAGAGTAATTGCTTATGGCTCTCGTCAGTTGCGTCCTCACGAAGATAAGTATCCAACCCATGATCTCGAGTTAGCATCAGTTATTTATGCTCTGAAGCTGTGGTGACATTACCTTCTCGGTAATCGTTGCGAGATATATACGGACCACCAAAGTCTGAAGTATCTGTATACTCAACCAGATTTGAACCTCCGTCAACAGAGATGGCTTGAGACAATAGCCGATTATGACATGGATATCTCTTATACCCCTGGCAAGGCTAATGTAATGGCCGATGCCTTGAGTCACAAGTCCTATTGCAATAACCTCATGGTTCAGCAAGCACAACCTATTCTTTACGAAGAACTTCGTAAGTTGAACCTTCGCATTGTTCCACAGGGTCATCTCAATACCTTGGTTGTTGCACCGGATCTCGATGACCTCATCAAGCATATACAGAAATGTGACTCTGAGGTCGAGAAAATTAAGCGAGATATCAAAAGAGGAAAGCCCTTATTCTTCACCATTGATGCTGATGGCGCCTTGTTCTTCAAAAATCGCTTAGTGGTTCCTAGAACTCACAACCAGGATCTGACCCTGCGCATCATGAAGGAAGCTCATGATACACCTCTTTCAATTCACCCTGGCAGTACCAAGATGTACCAAGACATCCGGCAGAGATATTGGTGGCCTGATATGAAGCGAGACATTGCTCGCTATGTTGCTGAGTGTGACGTTTGCCGTCGCATCAAAGCAGAACATCAAAGGCCTGCTGTAACTCTACAACCCCTTGATAATCCTGAATGGAAATGGGACAAAGTTGAAATGGATTTCATTACTGGTTTTCCCAGATCGTAGAAGGGTCATGATGCTATTTTTGTCGCCATCGACAGATTCTCCAAGGTTGCTCACTTTCTGCCGGTCAAGGAGACAATCACTGCTAGTCAGTTAGCAGACTTGTATGTTTCCAGAATCGTGTCACTTCACGGTATTCCGCTGGAGATCAGCTCAGACCGTGGCAGCCTCTTTACCTCAAGATTTTGGAACAGTTTCCAGGAAGCTATGGGAACTCATCTGTCTTTCAGCACCGCTTTTCACCCTCAGTCTCAGGGACAAGTCGAACGAGTCAATCAAGTGCTTGAAGATATGCTTCGAGCTTGTGTCATCTCATTTAGTAAGAAATGGGAAGAATATCTCCCGTATGCCGAATTCTCTTACAGCAATAGCTACCAGGCTAGTCTGAAGATGGCACCGTTTGAAGTTCTTTATAGACGTAAGTGCCGAACCCCTCTGAATTGGTCAGAAACTGGGGAACGGTCACTTGTTGGTCCGGACATTATTCAACAAGCTGAAGAACAAGTCCGCATTGTCCGTGAACATTTGAAAACTGCTCAATCTCGTCAGAAGAGCAATTATGACCGCAAACATCAGGTAATGGTCTATCAACCTGGCGAGCAAGCTTACCTTCGCGTCACTCCGATGAAGGGCACTCATCGATTTGGAATCAAGGGCAAGTTAACTCCTCGCTACATTGGCCCCTTTCGCATTCTCGCCCGTCGTGGAGAAGTGGCATATCAATTGGAATTGCCACCAAACCTTTCTCAAGTTCAAGATGTCTTCCACGTGTCGCAACTCCGTCGCTGCTTCAAGGATCCTATCCGAGCAGTGGATCATGAAATGCTTGAATTGCGAGATGATCTTTCTTATCAAGAGTATCCGATCTGCATTCTTGATCAAGCTGAACATCGGACCCGTCAGAAGGCAATCAAGTTCCTTAAAGTTCAGTGGTCAAATCATTCTGAGGATGAAGCCACTTGGGAACGCGAGGATCGTCTTCGTGAAGAATACCCCTCTCTCTTTCAGCCTACCTCTTAATTCTCGGGACGAGAATTTCTTTTAGAGGAGGAGAATTGTAACACCCCCATGTATTAGCAACAGTAATCACCTTTTGATAATGCCAAGTCACCCTGCTTAACAGTGCTTAATCATCATTTGGATCATATCTCATTTCAAATTCCAATTCAAAGTGAAATAAAAGTTGTTCAAATTGAAAACTAAAATGTTCATAATATTGCAAGTAATCTAGAGGCAATTATAAAAATATAATCAACATTAATTGAATTACTTAAAGGATTCCAACATCCTAAAACAGAACCATAACAGCAATGTTTAATCCTAAATTATTTAATTAAAATTCAAATGAAATCCTATTTAGCTCAAACCAATTTCTGGCAGTGGGATAAATTGCACTGTATTTAATTGGGCAGGATTCATATTTTACAAAATTGCATTGGAGCTAAAAGAAAATAGAAAACAGAAACTAAAAAGGGAAAACAGAAAAGAAAACAAAAATAAAATAAAACAAAAGACCACCTGGCCCAACTGGGCCTCGGCCCAGCCGGCCACCCCCCTGGCCTACTTAAGCCGGCCACCCCCCCAAACCCTAACCCTTTCTCCCCCGATCCCCTTCTTCCCCTCGAGCCCGACGCCCGCCCGCGCCCAGGGCGCCCGTCCCCGTCGCCCCGCCGTCGCCGACACCGTTCGCCACCACGTCGCCGGCGCTCATCCCCGACCTCCTCCCCGAACCGCTCCATCGCGCCTCGCCGCCCGAACCCCTGCAACGGGGTGAGCCACCGTCCGCCTCCGCCCTCCTCTGGCGCTGTCGCCGCCGCCTGGCCCCGCCCGCTCGCGCCCGTCTCTCCCGGCCGCCCCGTGCGCCACCCCCGCACTGCTGCTGCTGCTCCTGCTGCTGCGCTCGCTGCGCGGCGCTGTTGCCGCCGCTAACCGCCGCCTCCCGCTCGCGCGCCGCCCGCTGCTCTCGTCCGCGCCTCTGTCCCGCTCGCCGCGCCCCTGCTAGCACTCGCCCGCGGCCGCCTGCGCTCGCCGCCACCCACGGCTGCTGCCGTCCGAGCCCGCCGCCGCCTCCCGCACCCCGCGTCGCTGCCCGCCGTTGTCCGCCGGCCCTCTCTGCTATGGCACGAGCACGCGTTGACTCCAGTGGCCGCACGGACATGTCCGGCCCTGGACAGGCACAGCCCCGGATATGTCCGGCTGTGCCACTGACCACTGGGGCCCAACCCAATGTTAAAACAAAAAAAAGAATTAAAATAAATAAATAATTAAATAAATAATTAATAAATTCCAGAAAATCAATAAAACTTTGAAAAATCATATAAAATAAACCGTAACTCGGATGAAAATAATTTATATATGAAAATGATCAGAAAAATATGAAGAATCCGAATATGCCATCCACATACCTGCCACACCCCTCTAACATACCGAACATGGAACTTTTTGCCCGTATTCGATAAATGAATGGTGCATAACTTTAATAAAATAAATCCAAATAAATTCCTAAATTATCTAATACAGTTAGATAGGCAATATATCACCTATGCATCACATTTAGGCATGTCATGCTTCGCTGTTGCCTTATTGCCGTGTATTTATTGTTTCTTCCCCCTCCTTCTCTCCCGATAGCCCCCGAGACTGCCGACGACACTGCAGTGTATGACGACGTCGCCGACGACCAGACCCCGTCA
The DNA here is from genome assembly GCA_039707655.1 of Elymus sibiricus. Lineage (NCBI taxonomy): Eukaryota > Viridiplantae > Streptophyta > Magnoliopsida > Poales > Poaceae > Elymus > Elymus sibiricus. Next base: position 188,906,371 of record CM077676.1, on the reverse strand, counting down.
GCAGAGCTTCCAGGCAAGCAAAACCCCCTTGATCATAAGATATCGCCCATTCCTTTCTCTCTTATGCTTGCTTTAGAATTGCCCCTGCTACTGTTCCGATAGCTCCTATTCTGATGCATAGCTTGGTTTTGTCGCCTGCTGTTTATATCTTCCTGATGTCCCATGATGTTTAGTTAGCTATGCTAATGCTTCATCTGTGGCCCTTCACCCTTGTCCGTTTGCCATGCTTGATATCGGGCCATGATCACTCTGGGTGAGGATCACGGAACTGTTTACATTACTGCAATACATAAACTGTTAAAGTCGGGCTGGCCCCAAGGGTGCCCGCGAGAGAATAACATTAAAGACGGGTCGGCTCCAAGAGCACCCGCGCGTCATGTGATACCAAGTCGGAGCGACAGGAACCCTGTTCGTCTCTGCGAGTTACTAAACACACTTATCGGATTCGGGTATTTGATCTGAGTGGGTCGTTGGCCCTATACGCACTACCACCACGTGGGATAATGGTTATGGGACCCTCTACGTCGTATGTATCAGCCGAAAGCTCTTCAGACGTCACAGCTCAGAGATGCGGGCTGATCATTGGGGTGGGCTGGTTACGTCACTGGTGTATTCAGTGTCGCGCCTGGGCCCCGACCAGCCACGCAACGTGCAGGAATGCAAAGGGAGATGGCCCAAGACCCCTTCGCACTTAGGATTTAGACCGGCGTGTTGACCTCTCTGCTGAGCCTAGGTAGGACTACGTCGTGTCAATTTCCCGAGGCCGGGCATTACCCAGCAAGTGTGTCCGGCCAGATGTAATCGAGCGTGCTGGGTAATAGTAGTGCACCCCTGTAGGGAAGTTATCTATTCGAATAGCCGTGTCCACGGTAACAGGACGCTCAGAGTTGTATCTTGATCTGCTACAACTACTAATGCATACTGTCACAATACTAAACTGTTACTACTACTCTCGGGATCACTTTCTCGCAGGGTAGTCGAGGAAGTATCTCAGGGCTTTGCTAAACTATGATGGATATATATATTATCTTGCTCTATCCTCTTCTGATGCTGCAAGATTGCTTCAAGATGCTAGTCTTTGATAGGCTAGGCTTCTCCCCCTCTATTCTGGCTTTCTGCAATTCAGTCCAAAGATATAGCCCCATTTCTTTGATACCGATGCATACTTAGTATAGTTCTAATGTCAGTCTTGCGAGTACTTTGGATGAGTACTCACGGTTGCTCTGCTTTCCTTTTTTTCCCCATACCCAAATGATGTGATCAGACGATGGAGCCCCAGAGCCAGACGCCACCGCAGATGCTTACTACCAGGAGAGTCCCGGAGGCACGTACTACTGGGTTGAGCCATCCGACCAGGAGTAGTTCGGAGGCTCCCAGGCAGGAGGCCTGCGCCTTTTCGATCAGATGTCACTGTTTGTGCTAGCCTTCTTAAAGCAAACTTGACTAACTATGTCTGTACCCAGATATTATTTGTGTGTATGACTTATGTATTCGGGTCCTCGTGACCCCTGGTTTGTAATATGAAGATTTATGTTTAAATTTGAGTTTAGAGTTGTGTTGTGATATCTTCCCGTGAGTCTCTGATCTCGATCGTGTGCATTTGCGTGTATGATTAGTGTACGGTCGAGCAGGGGCGTCACACCTTTACTATGCGGTTTGTCGCTTTTATTTCTTCACCATCACAAGTTTGTACAAAGCTTATTTTCCCTTACAATAAAAGATCATACATATTTAGGAGCAATTTTTATTGCTTTTGCACCGATGACAACTTACTTGAAGGATCTTATTCAATCCATAGGTAGATATGGTGGACTCTCATGACATGAAACTGGGTTAAAGGGTTTTTGGATGCACAAGTAGTATCTCTACTTAGTACAGAATTTTGGCTAGCAAAAGATAGGGGGCAAGCACCACATGTTAGAGGATCCAAAACAATATAACTTCTATGTTAATATAAGAAAACATAACTCGTTACGTTGTCTTCCTTGTCCAACGTCGACTATTTGACATAGAATATTTAATGGGGGCTCACAATCATAAAAGATGTCCAAGATAGTATATTTATATGTGAGACCTCTGTTCCTTTATTACTTTTTCATGAATTGCAACAATGACCAATGCTATGTTTGTCAACTTCCAACAAGTTTTATCAATTATACTTCTTTTATGTGAAGTCATCACTCCCCATGGGATTAGCATATGATCTCTCTTTTCTTTATTCTTTTTATTTCTAAGATTGGATCAACAAAAGCAAAACAACTCAACTCAAACTACTCTTTGTTATATAACTCTGACACTCGATTACATAGATAGATAGATCGCAAAGCAAGCACTAGAAACTAAATCATACTAAAACTTTATTCTTCTAAATCATGAAATAACTAAGGATCGAACTAAGATAGGTAATTATGATAAAAGTGGTGATGATATGATACCGGGGCACCTCCCCCAAGCTTGGCACAAGCCAAGGGTGGTGCCCATACCCGTGTACTCAAGTCTCCCTCTTTGGTGATGGCGGTGATGATGAGGTAGGCTTGTCCTTTAACTTCAGTAAGTACTCCAAATTTCCATTGATCCTTTGAAGGGCACGATTCTGCTCTTCTAACACAATAACTTCATGGGTAAGCGACGTATTCTGAGCACAAATTGCTTCAAATACCTTTAGTGTATCAATTTCAGATGGGGAAGGTTATGATAAAGACTTTGCCATGTATCTCCCTTTTCTGGTGCTTCCCTCTTGCGTGTGGCTTGATCTTCTTCTCCTTGAATCTGGTCCTCCATGACCTCTCCTAATCTCTCCTTCATAGTGGTATCCTCCTCTCCGGGCGACCACTCATAATAGACTTCGCTGAAAGGATGTTTCCCGGGCGAAGGTTGCACAATCCGGTGCTTGGTGCAGAGCTTTCGGGGAGCCATGGCGATCTAGATCTGTCAGGAAAACAACCCGAAACAAGAATAGAGAAGAAACTTGCGATACGGTGGTCAAAATATCTGAGAGTATATATAATAATTTTTTTTTCGTGCAGGACAAGTAGCATGGAAGAAAAACGGAGTCAGGAAAGTCCACGGGGGAGCCACAAGCTCGGTAGGCGCGCCCTGGGGGGTAGGGCACGCCCCCCCAGGCTTGTCGCTCCCTCGTGCACTTTTCAGACTGTTTATTATTTTCCTAATTTTTTATATATTCAAAATGAACAAAAAGAACTTTTATGGAATTTTTGGAGTCGGTTTACTTACCGTACCACATACCTACTCCTTTTCAGGGTTCTGGAGTGTTCCAGAAGGTTTCTTCTATGTACTCTTCCGGTGTCATTGTTTGAATAATATTAGTTTCAACATTAATGGGCGTACCTGAGATGTAATGGTTAATTCTTTGCCCATTAACCACTCTTGGATTAGTGCCCTCGGAGTTGTTTATTTTGATGGCTCCGGAGCGATAAACTTCTTCAATGATATATGGTCCTTCCCATTTAGAGAGAAGCTTTCCTGCAAAGAATCTTAAACGAGAATTGTATAATAGAACATGATAACCCACTTTGAATTCTTGTTTTTCAATTCTCTTATCATGCCATCTTTTAACTTTTTCTTTAAATAACTTGGCATTTTCATAAGCTTGTGTTCTCCATTCATCTAGAGAGCTAATATCAAATAACCTCTTCTCACCGGCAAGTTTAAAATCATAATTATGTTCTTTAATTGCCCAATATTCCTTATGTTCTAGTTCAAGAGGTAAATGACATGCTTTTCCATAGAACATTTTATATGGAGACATACCCATAGGATTTTTATAAGCAGTTCTGTAAGCCCATAGTGCATCATCAAGTTTCTTTGACCAGTTCTTTCTAGATCTATTAACGGTCTTTTGCAAAATTAATTTTATTTCTCTATTAGTTAATGAAACTTGACCACTAGACTGAGGATGATATGGAGATGCAATTCTATGATTAACATCATACTTAGCAGCAATTTACGGAAAGCACCATGAATAAAATGTGAACCACCATCAGTCATCAAATATCTAGGGACTCCAAACCTCGGAAATATAACTTCTTTAAGCATTTTAATAGATGTGTTATGATCAGCACTACTAGTTGGGATAGCTTCTACCCACTTAGTAACGTAATCAACAGCAACTAAGATATGTGTATACCCATTAGAGGAAGGAAAAGGTCCCATATAATCAAAACCCCAAACATCAAATGGTTCAATAACAAGTGAATAATTCATAGGCATTTCCTGATGTCTACCAGCATTACCAATTCTTTGACATTCATCACAAGAGAGGACAAACTTACGTGCATCTTTGAAAAGAGTAGGTCAATAAAAACCAGACTGTAATACGTTATGTGTAGTTTTGTCTCCCGCATGGTATCCTCCGTATGCCTCGGAGTGATACTTCCGTAAGATTTGTTCCTGTTCATGCTTAGGTGCACAATGTCTAATAACACCATCTACTCCTTCTTTATATAAATGTGGGTCATCCAAAAAGTAATGTCTTAAATCAAAGAAGAACTTTTTCTTTTGTTGGTATGTGAAACTAGGTGGTATATATTTAGCAACAATATAATTTGCATAGTCTGCATACCAGGGAGTATTATGAGAAGCATTTATAACAGCTAATCATTCATTAGGAAAACTATCATCAATAGGCAGTGAGTCATCAAGAACATTTTCCAATCTAGACAAATTATCAGCTACGAGAGTCTTTCTATCAATAATATGAAAATCAAATTCTTGTAGTAAAAGAACCCACCTAATAAGTCTAGGTTTAGCATCTTTCTTTTCCATAAGGTATTTAATAGCAGCATGATCGGTGTGAATAGTTACTTTAGAATCAACAATGTAAGATCTAAATTTATCACATGCAAACACAACTGCTAAAAATTATTTCTCAGTAGTAGCATAGTTTCTTTGAGCACTGTCTAGAGTTTTACTAGCATAATGAATAATATTCAATTTCTTATCAACTCTTCTTCCTAGAACAACACCAACAACATAATCACTAGCATCACCCATAATTTCAAAGGGTAGGTTCCAATCAGGTGGTTGAACAATAGGTGCAGATATTAAGGCTTTCTTAAGTATTTCAAATGCTTCTACACAGTCATCATCAAAAACAAATGGCACATCTTTTTGCAAGAGATTAGTAAGAGGCCTAGAAATTTTAGAGAAGTCTTTTATAAACCTTCTATAGAAACCAGTATGACCAAGGAAACTTCTTATACCTTTGATATCTTTAGGACATGGCATTTTCTCAATAGCACCAACTTTAGCTTTATCAACTTCAATACCTCTTTCAGAAATTTTATGCCCAAGGACTATACCTTTGTTCACCATAAAGTGGCACTTCTCTCAATTCAAGACAAGATTAGTTTCTTCACATCTCTGCAAAACTCGATCAAGGTTGCTTAAGTAATCATCAAAAGAAGTTCAGTAAACGGAGAAATCATCCATGAAAACCTCAACAATCTTTTCACAAAAGTCAGAGAATATAGCAGTCATACATCTTTGAAAGGTAGCAGGTGCATTACATAAACCAAAAGGCATACGACGATAAGCATAAGTTCCAAAAGGACAAGTAAATGTGGTTTTCTCTTGATCTTCTGGTGATACAGGCATTTGAGAGAAACCAGAATAACCATCTAGGAAGCAAAAGTGTGTATGCTTAGATAATCTTTCTAACATTTGATCAATAAATGGCAAGGGGTAATGATCTTTCCTATTAGATTTATTTAATTTTCTGAAATCAATTACCATTCTATAACCGGTTACAATTCTCTGTGGGATAAGTTCATTTTTATCATTAGGAACAACAGTAATACCTCCTTTCTTAGGAACACAATGAATAGGACTTACCCATCTACTATCAGCTATGGGATAAATTATACCTGCCTCCAGAAGCATTAATATTTCAGTTCTTACCACATCCTTCATTTTAGGATTTAACCTTCTTTGATGATCAACAACTGGTTTGGCATCTGGCTCCGTATGAATCTTGTGCTGACATAAAGTGGGACTAATGCCTTTAAGATCATCAAGAGTATATCCAATAGCAGCACGGTGCTTCCTTAGAGTTTTAAGTAATCTTTTTTCTTCATGCTCTGAAAGGTTAGCATTAATAATAACAGGATATATCTTGTTTTCATCAAGATAAGCATATTTAAGTGTATCAGGTAATTGCTTTAATTCAAACACAGGATCACTCTTTGGTGGAAGAGGGTCTCCCAAAGTTTCAACAGGCAAGTTATGTTTAAGAACAGGTGCTTTTTTAAAGAACAACTCATCTATTTCATTTCTTTCATTCATATGCATATCATTTTCATGGTCTAGCAAGTATTGTTCTAAAGGATCAGTAGGAGGCACAACAATAGAAGCAAGACCAATAATTTCATCTTTTGTAGGTAATTCTTCATCATGAGATTGTCTACTAAACTTAGACAAATTAAATTCATGAGATATATCACCAAACTTAACTCTAACCTTTTCTTTAACACAATCAATTTCAGCATTAATGGTATTTAAGAAAGGTCTACCAAAAATAATGGGACAAAAATTATCTTGTTGTGAATCAAGTACTAAGAAATCAGTGGGGTATTTGATTTACCACACAAGACTTCAACATCTCTAACAATCCCAAGTGGTGTAATAGTATCTCTATTTGCAAGCTTAATAGTAACATCAATATCTTCAATCTCAACAGGTGCAATATCATTCATTACTTCTTGATATAAAGAGAAAGGAATATCACTCACACTAGCACCCATATCACATAAACCATGATAGCAATGATCTCCAATCTTAACAGAAACAACAGGCATGCCAACTATGGGATTGTTCTTGTCTAACATGTCTCGTTTATTTATAACGGGTTTAGCAATTCTAGCAGCCTCATCACAAAAATATATGACATGTCCATCAATATTATCAACCAAAATATCTTTAACCATTGCAATATTAGGTTCAACTTTAATTTGTTTAGAAGGCCTAGGTGCTCTAATATTACTTTTGTTAACCACAGTTGAAGCTTTAGCATGTTCCTTAATCCTAACAGGGAAAGGAGGTTTCTCAATACAAGCAGTAGGCACAACTGGATCAACATTGTAAACAATTGTTTCTTCTTTAACACTAACAGGTTCTTCATTTAATTCAATAGGTGGATGAAACTTAAACTATTTCTCCTTAGGGAGATCAACATGAGAAGCAAAAGATTCACAAAAAGTAGCTACTATCTCAGAGTCAAGTCCATATTTAGTACTAAACTTATGAAAAGCATCAGTTTCCATAAAAGATTTAACACAATCAAACTTAAGATTTATACCTGACTCTTTACCTTTGTCGATTTCCCAATCTTCAGAGTTGCGTTTAATTCTTTCCAGAAGATCCCATTTGAATTCAATAGTCCTTTTCATAAAGGAACTAGCAGAAGAAGTATCGAGCATGGATTGATCATTATGAGAAAGCCGAGCATAAAAGTTTTGAATAATTATTTCACTTGAGAGCTCATGATTGGAGCATGTATGCAACATATACTTAAGCCTCCCCCAAGCTTGAGCGATACTTTCTCCTTCACAAGGCCAAAAATTATATATATAATTCCGATCACGATGAACCAAATGCATAGGATAAAATTTCTGGTGAAATTTCAGCTTCAACCGGTTCCAATCCCATGTTCCAGTATCATCACATGGCCTATACCATGTCAATGCCTTTCCTTGCAAAGATAAAGGGAATACCTTCCTCTTAACTCCATCGTCGGATAAACCTGCAAGCTTAAACAATCCACAAATTTCATCTATATATATCAAGTGCATATCAGGATGTACCTTTCCATCTCCTGCAAAGGATTAGCTAGCAGTTTCTCTATCATACCCGAAGGAATTTCATAATAAATATTTTCAGTAGGTTCAGTAGGTTGAGGGGCAACTCTCAATGCTTCCGGTCGAGGTGAAGATACCCCGAACAAACCCCTCAAAGGATTACTTTCCATAGTGACAAGTGACAGTAAATTTCATCACGTAATATAAATGTTTCCTTACCAAATTCCACTCACCAAAGGCGCTTCACTCCCCGGCAACGGCGCCAGAAAAGAGTCTTGATGACCCACAAGTATAGGGGATCAATCATTGTCCTTTCTATAAGTAAGAGTGTCGAACCCAACGAGGAGAGGAAGGAAATGACAAGCGGTTTTCAGCAAGGTATTCTCTACAAGTACTGAAAGTAGCGGTTTCCAACAATAGAAGCAAAGCACAGCAAGGTGGCCCAATCCTTTTTATAGCAAAGGACAAGCCAGAACGATGTCTTATATAAAGCAAAGCGTTCTCGAGGACACATGGGAATTCTCATCTAGTCACTTTCATCATGTTTGTTTGATTCGGGTTCGCTACTTTGATAATTTGATATATGGGTGGACCGGTGCTTGGGTGATGTTCTTACTTGAACAAGCCTCCCACTCATGATTTCCCCCTCTTTCAAGCATCCGCAACTATGAAAGAAGAATTAAGATAAATCTAACCATAGCATGAAACATATGGATCCAAATCAGCCCCTTATGGAATAGCGCATAAACTAGGGTTTAAGCTTCTGTCACTCTAGCAACCCATCATATAATTACTACTCCACAATGCCTTCCCTTAGGCCCAAAGATGGTGATGTGTCATGTAGTCGACGTTCACACGACACCACTAAAGGAAGCAACAACATACATATCATCAAAATATCGATTGAATACCAAATTCACATGATTACTTATGACAAGACTCATGTCCTCAAGAACAAAAGTAACTATTCACAAATCATATTCATGTTCAAGATCAGAGGGGTATTGAATAGCATTAGGGATCTGAACATATAATCTTCTACCAAATAAAGCAACTAGCATCAACTACAAGATGTAATCAACACTACTAGCAACCCACAGGTACCAATCTGATGTTTTGAGACAAAGATTGAATACAAGAGATGAACTAGGGTTTGAGATGAGATGGTGCTGGTGAAGATGTTGATGAAGATTGGTCCTCCCATGATGAGAGGATCGTTGGTGATGTCGATGGCTTCGATTTCCCCCTCCCGGAGGGAAGTTTCCCCGGCGGAATCGCTCCGCCGGAGAGCAAAATAGCTCCTGCCCAGGTTCCGCCTCGAGACGGCGGCGCTTCGTCCCGAAAGTCTTCCTCTTTTTTTTCTAGGACAAATAGCCTTATATAGTAGAAGATGGGCCCTGGAGGCCTGCCAGGGGCGCCATAGGGTCGGGGGGCGTGCCCCCCAGGCTTGTCGCCTCCTGGTGGGTCCCCCTCTAGTATTTCTTCAGCCAATATTTTTTATATATTCCAAAACAATTCTCCGTAAATTTTTAGGTCATTTGGAGGTGTGCAGAATAGCTATCTCTGTTGCACCCCTTTCCGGTCCAGAATTCCAGCTGCCGGCAATCTCCCTCTTCATGTGAAACTTGCAAAATAAGAGAGAAAAGACATAAGAATTGTATCATAAAGTGAAATAATGTCCCAAAACATAATAAATAACAGTAGGAAAACATGATGCAAAATGGACATCCAAGATAACCACTCCTAGCTACTTAAGCATGGCATGAGCAACTATAATCTCTAATTGTCATCACAAACATGTTTACTCATAATATGCTGAATCATGGATACTGAGTTAAACATATTTGCAAAAACAAAAACAAAAAGAGTTCATACCAGCTTTTCCTTGCCACAGTCACTTCATCAAATCATCGTCATTATTGCCTTTCACTTGCACGACCGAATGATGTGTAAATAATAGTAGTGACGTGGACTAAGCTGGAATCTGCAAACAATTTATTCAAGGGAGAAGAAAAGGTAATATAGGCTCTTTGTTAGATCAACTACAAAGCATATGAGAGCCACTCAACAATTTCATCATGGTCTCCCTACAATGACTCAACAAAAAGAAAAGAAATTCAGAGAAACACATTGAAATATTTTTAGAATTTTTAGTTTTTCTAAAGAAAGCAAATTAAAGAAGAAAAACGAAAAGCGAGAAAAACTATTTACACGAGAGAACTCCCAACAAACAAGAAAAGAAGAAACGAGATATCTTTTTGGTTTTTCTTTTAATACTACGAACTAACTAACAAGAAAGAAAGAAGAAACGAAAAGAAGCGAGAAATATTTTTGGATTTTCAAAGTTTTTCGAACACACAAAAGAAAAGGAAAATAAAACTAACATGGATCATACAATGAAAAAGGATGAACACCGACAACTGGAATGAATGTGTGAACATGAATGTAATGTTGGTGAGAAATACGTACTCCCCCAAACATAGGCTTTTGGCCTAACTTGGTAATCACCACCGCTGGTCAGGATAGTAGTCATAATGATAACTCGGGGTGGCATTCGATGCAGCTTTCTCAGCAAGACGAGCAGCCTCCACTCTCTCGTTGTACTCATGGACATCATACTCATAGACAAAATGCCTCTGTTTGTTCTGAAAATCAAAGAGACCAGGTGCAGGCAAAATAACAGAGACATCATGGTATTTATCGAATACCAAATTGTAATCATATTGGTTAGTCTCATATTTAATGAACTCGTGGCGTTGCATCGCCTCAAAGTCTAAGTACTTATCAGGTAATATGGGATCATTGGGTCTGGGAGAGACCCCTAGTCTTGCAGCTACATGGGAGGCATAAATTCCTCCATACAAATCACCATTACCCCCATTTCGGTTCAACCGACGTGCTACAATTGCCCCAAGGTTATAATGTCTACTGCCAGTTAAGGCAGCATGAATAATGCTCAAATTAGGAGCACAAAGCGCGCTACAGTCATGTTTACCAACAATGCATCTCCCATTAAAAGTTGCAAAGTAGTGAATAGCAGGAAAATGAATGCTTTTTATTCTAGCTTGTGTCACACCCCGATCTTCACCATTGCAAAGACTACTGAGAAATATATTATAATCAGATTTCCGCGGTTTGGCAAGCGAACCCCAATACGGAATTTTACAAGCACCACAAAATTCTTCTAGAGATATTTAAAACTTTGAGTAAAACACTAGAATTAGATGAGTGATATTTAAAACTTTGAGTAAATAAATGGGTGAGATTGTAGTGTCGTGTGGACTTATCTGCGACGAAGGCAGTTAGCTCGGCATTCTCAATATATTAATCGAATTCTTCCTTAATGCCAGCACCTATCATGAAGGTGTCGCTCGGCCACTGACATCATTTTACTTCCGCACCTCGCACCGAACTCGCCCGTGGTTCAATATACGCTTGACGTTTTGGCTCGTAGCTAGAGGAAGCCTCCGAGGACTTTCTCCTTGAAGAACTCTTCCTAAGAGAAAATTTCTGAAATTTTTGGACCACAAAAAGATGTTAACAAAACTTCACAAGATTGATAGCAACTACTCATATGAATGTCTAGAGGCTATATCAAGCATTCAAACTACTTAGAACTCAAAGAATTCAACATGCAAGCTCATTTTCAGTAACACCAACAGTAGTAAATCATGCAAAATATAATCCACTAAAGCAAAAACTAATTGGAGCAATAGAAGAGTCACATACCAAGGAGCAATCCCCCAAAACAGTTTCGGAAACGGAGCTCCGAGCAAAGAGATCGAAAATCTCAGGTTTGGGAGCAAGAACACAAGAACAAAAGCTAGCACGATTTTTTCTGGAGGTAGGAGATGAAGTGGGCCGAAGAGATAAGTGAGTGGGTCCCTGTGGGACCCACAAGGCATCATGGCGCGCCGGGGGGTAGGCGCGCCCTGTTCCCTTGTGAGCAGCAGGGGCACCCCCCGGGATGAATTCAGTGCCAATTTTTTAAATATTCCAGGAAAAATCATGTTAAAATTTTACAACATTCTGAGCACTTTTATTTTTGGGCCATTTTTATTGCATGGATAATTCAGAAAACAGGATAATCATGGCATTTTACTTTATTAAACTATGAATAACAGAGAGCAAACTATAATTACAGAGAGTTGTGCTTACTAAATTCATTGTAGCGACCCGACCCAAATGGATCAGAGTCTCCGTGCTTAAGTGTCATTCCTGGATCGGTATGCTGACACACACAGTACTCGAGGATTTATAACAGAGTTCAATCACACACTTTATTACATCGAGGTCCTCAAAAAAGTATTTATTACATAAATATGGCTGAAGGCCATCTAAATAAAAATAACTGCGGAAGCTTCGTAGGTAAATGAGTCCATCAAACTCCACGGCAAAACTGAGTGTAGAACAACAACCTATCGCACCTTACTCTTCGTCGGAAAAATCTGCAACATCAAACGTTGCAGCCACAGAGGGTCAATACATTGAATGTATTGGCAAGCCACACCCAAAGTATTAAAACAGACCTATCATCTACATGCAAGGATATATCAAGTGGAAACCTCAAAGGTTTATTTTGCATAAAGCCAATTTTGTCCTAATTCTACTCCCTAGTCAAGTTTTGTTTCAACTTAATTAACCTATTGTTAAATTGGACCGCCTCCAATTTAACCCGCCTATGAGAGCCTCCGAGGATCATAGGTTCCCAATTGTTATTACAATGAGAGCCCCCGGGGATCACGGTTTAATTAAACCCACATCATATTATTAATTTGAGATGAGAAGATCTTCCAGAGGTTTCAAGTCCAGTTGCTCAAAATTGTCCGTAACCGGGGACACAGCTAATCGATTAGTTTTACACTCTGCAGAGGTTTGCGCACTTTTCCCCACAAGACTCGACCACCTTCTTGATCGAAAGACCGAGACAAAGTCTTTCGGATGTGTTCCCCTTAACCCTGGATAGGCCGGTACACTTACATTCCTCTACATCTGATAGCCTACCCTGGAAATGCTCACACAACCTACTCAACTAGGCCAGAGCCCATAATGGCTTGTGGCTGCGCAAGGAAGCTACTTGATATGAAACATGTCCAACCTTTTTGAACCTGGGCGGCATTCCCCACCTTTTCCTGAGTAATGCAGAGCCTCTCGGAGGATACATACTTGCCGACTGGTCCCGACAAACCTTTCCGCCCAGATGATTGATTAATTGGTATTGCAGAGCCCCCGAGGAAATACAATACATGTAAAAGTTGTTAATGTAGTCATTGCTTAAGTTCTCTCGCAACTTTCATGAATCACACGGTACCCAATCCACGTGTACCATAGCATGGCTAAGCAATAACTACAATATAATGATTCCCAATGTGGCGGCAAAGATTATCAGGATCAGGCTAAACATATGGCTATCCTATCTGGGTTTCAGCATAGCATATTACTCCTACACATGCATACTACTTTGTTGATAGAGGGCACTACATGCATAGTAAAAACATAGGGTTGGCATGATCAAAAGTGCAGCTTGCCTGGAAATTCTTATGAAGTCCTTTGCACTCAAAGTTCTGACAATTCTACTCTTGGCACTCCGGACAATCTATCGCCAAAGTAATTAAACTCACATAAGCAATCATTTCAAAGAACTAAAATAACATGCAACAAGAAAAGATTCAGAAAATCCAAATGAAAATCCAACACACTCAACTATCACAAAATATTCTAGGTGCAATACAACATGTGACATAGGGTTCAAAGGTGTGATGTGATCTAACGTGTATACATGTCATAGGAGTAAAATTATTCATGGACAGATCCAAATGGTGTGAAAAATACCTTGACACTGGTGCAAGTCATAGGGTTTGACTAGGGTGACAGAGTGCAAAAAGAATTAATTCAAACGGGTCTACGGTTTAGAAGATATGGCCAAATAAAGATTGAATTCAAATCTGAATAAATTTCAAATTTGAAATTAGCAAAAGTATGCAAAGATGGGTTCACTGGATAGATCTAATCAATACAAAGAATTTACCGCTGGTTTCATCTAATTTGGATATACGGTTAAAAATTTGTGGCTAGACGAAGTTTAGGGACTAATCTGCTAAACTCAGGGACTAAACAGTGAAGAAAAATAATCGCAAACAGGTCCCTGGCCACGTGGCGCATTTCTACTGGTCTACTCCTGTTCGCTGCCGAGGTTAAATGGCGGACGGCCGATATTTAGTACATACCCGTTCGCAAATAATAATAATAAAAATTCTAATCTAATCTGGGCCGCCGCTTGGCGATCTAACGGACAAGGCGGAGGGGCGGCGGCTTACAGTGGGGCGACGGCGTCGGTGACGAGGAAGACGACGGGGTGGTTGCTCGGGTCGAACGGGGCGGTGTCTGCAGCGGTCCTCGGTGACAGCGGAGGGGAAGGGGAGATGCGGCGCGTCGAGGGCGTCACGAAGGTGGCGGTGGGGGCCTCAGGGCGTCGGGGTCGAGCGAGGCGAAGACGGCGGAGCTCCGGTGCTCCGGCGGGCTCGACGTCGATGGGGGCATCATCTCTGGCAAACCTAGGTCCGGAAATGATGTCAAAAGGATGTGCATGGTCACGGGGGTTAAAAAATGAAGTTTGGAGCCCTCGGGTGGCTCACCGGCGACGGAAACGACGGCGAAGCGGCTTGGCTCAGGCGAGATGCAAACGGGCGGGGCGGCGGCTATGAGGGGCGAGGGGTTCGGTGAGTCAGCGAGATCGAGAGAGGGGGCCCCGGGGTTTATATAGGCGAGGTGAGGGGCGCTGCGGGGCTGTGGATAAGCCTCATCCGCGAGGGCTTCGCCCGGCGGCTTCGGGAGCGCGGGCGGTGAGCTCTATCCCGTGCGTTGCGGGAGATTGGGGACGACCTGGGGGCTGGGCCCCACCAGTTAGTGGCGGCGGCGGGAGGCGAGCGAGGGCGGGCGGCCGGCGCTAAAGGTTTTCGGGCGCGGGGCAGGCCTTGGCCCAAAAGGCAGAGCGGGCCGGCTCGTGTGCGTGTGTGTGTGTTTTTTTAACAGGAAACACTTTTTGGTCCAAATCAAATTCAAACGAATTTCGAAAAATACCACAATAATTTCTAAAATCACGAATGATAATATAGAGCAAAGTGGACATTAATTCCAGTTCAGATAATTTTGAAAATATTTTTCTAATGCAATAAATGCACTTTCGGCCAATAAAATAATTATCAAATAAACTCCAAATAATATTCTAATAATTTTCCAAACTCTTTTATATTTGAGGAAGTCATTTTACCCTCTCTCTTTTATTTTTCTTGAGTGGAAAAACATTTGAATATTTCAGAAAAGCCCCAAAAGGCAATAAAACATGAGATGCATTGAATGATTCTATTAACATCCAAATTTAATAAAAATTGGGATGTTACCAACCTACCCCCCTTAAGATGAATCTTGTCCTCGAGATTTGAGTTGGCTAGCAGGGTTAAAGATGGGTACTCATAAAAAATCCATATTCGAAATATCATGCTTGCACCATGCTTGATACCCGTACTCCCTTGATATGAATGAAAATCATGCACCAATACCGAAGAATGTTCGTAATGCCGGGACTTGATGGGAATCTTACTGAAGACTGGGGTGTTATACGCTCTTCCCACTCTGGTGTGGTTCACATGGCCTCTGTTGAAAGGGTTGGGCTTCTTCTCTCCAGATTTTCTATTCTCATTCCTTGGCTCCGGGCAATCTCTGGCAAAATGTCCTGGCTCCTGGCAATTGAAGCATCTTATCTGGCTCATGTCCTTCACGGGTGTCGAAGGGTTGGATGAGCGACTGGAGTTCCCTCCATTGTTGTTATGTCCATTTCCATCGTGATGATGGCCAGTGTGGTTATGACCATTATGCTCGTCCCTTGCAGATTTATCGTATCCAAAAGAAGCTGATGAACTACGAGGCTTCTGCTGAGCTCCAGAGTTGTACTTGTCATGTCCGTGCTTCCTCTTGCGGTTCTCCATCTGCTGCTGCTTGCCCTCAAGAATAGTAGCTTTGTCAACCAACTCTTGATAATTATTAAAGGTAGCCACGGTCAACTGAAGTTCCAGCTCATCATTCAGTCCCTCCAAAAATTTCTCCTGTTTGGCTGCATCAGTGGCCACATCATCTGGGGCATAACGTGCCAAGTTGCTGAACTCATCCACATATTGTGCCACTAAACGGCTTCCCTGGCGTAAGTTACGGAACTCCTTCTTCTTGAGGCTCATAGTTCCAGCTGAAACATGAGCAGTGCGGAACGCCTGCTGGAACTGAGTCCAAGTCACACTCTCCATGGGGTATGTGGTGGTGTAGTTCTCCCACCATGAAGCTGCCGGTCCATCCAGCTGGTGAGTGGCAAACCTCACCTTCTCTGCGTCATTGCATCCTGCTGTGGCCAGCTCCCTTCCTATCTTGCGAAGCCAGTCATCTGCGATGATCGGCTCCGTGCTGCTCGAGAACACCGGTGGGCTCAACCTCAGAAAACGGGTAAGGCTATCAACTGGGGGTGGCGGCGGTGGGTTGTTGTTGTTGTTTGCTACTTGTAGCTTGCGTTGGTATTATCCCCGAAGAGGAAGGGATGATGCAGCACAGTAGAGATAAGTATTTCCCTCAGTTATGAAACCAAGGTTATCGAACCAGTAGGAGAATCATGCAACACCTCGTTAGCAGTACCTGCACACAAACAACAAATCCCTGCACCCAACGCAAACGAGGGGTTGTCAATCCCTCGGCGGTTAATTGCAAGATTAAATTGTCTGTGATAGATAGATAGATTGAAACAAAAATACAAAATAAAATAAATAAATGAAAATGACAGAAATATTTTTAGGGTTTTTGTAATATGATTTATATAGACCCGGGGGCCATAGTTTTCACTAGAGGCTTCTGTCAAGAAAATAGCATACGGTGGGTACAAAAATTACTAATGGGCAATTGATAGAAAAGCAAATAATCATGACGATATCCAAGGCAATGATAATGTATATAGGCATCACGTCCAAGATAAGTAGACCGACTCCTACCTGCATCTACTACTATTACTCCACACATCGACCGCTATCCAGCATGCATCTAGTGTATTAAGTCCATAAAGAACGGAGTAACGCCTTAAGAACGATGACATGATGTAGACAAGATAAACTCATGTATGAATAAACCCCATCTTTTTACCCTTAATAACAATGATACATACGTGTCATGTCCCTTTCTGTCACTGGGATTGAGCACCGCAAGATCGAACCCATTACAAAGCACCTCTTCCCATGGCAAGATAAATCAATCTAGTTGGCCAAACCAAATCAATAGATCGGAGAAGAAATACGAAGCTATAATAATCATGCATAAAAGAGATTAGAGAAGACTCAAATATATTCATGTATAATCTGATCATAAACACACAATTCATCGGATCCCAACAAACACACCGCAAAAAGTGATTACATCGGATAGAACTCCAAGAACATCGAGGAGAACATTGTATTGAAGATCAAAAAGAGAGAAGAATCCATCTAGCTACTAACTATGGACCCGAAGGTCTGTGGTAAACTACTCACGCATCATCGGAAGGGCAGCAAGGTTGATGTAGAGCCCCTCCGTGATCGATTCCCCCTCCGGCGGAGTACCGGAGAAGGCCTCCAGATTGGATCTCTCGAGAACAGAAACTTGTGTCAGCGGAAAAAGTATTTCGTGGACTCCCCTGATGGTTTTTGATTTATCTGGAATTTATAGTGGTGGAATTAGGTCAAACGGAGCTCTGTGGGCCCCACGAGGTACCATGGCACGTCTGCCCCCCCCAGGCGCGCCCTGGTGCCTCGTGGGCACCCCCTGGGGCTTCTGGCCTCCTCCCGAAGCTTCTAGTGTTTATCTTGTCCAGAAAAAATCTCCAAAAAGTTTCGTGGCATTTGGACTTCGTTTGGTAGTGATTTTCTGTAAAACAAAAACAGGGCAGAAAACAGCAACTGGCACTGGGCACTAAGTTAATAGGTTAGTCTCCAAAAATGATATATAATTGCTATAAATGTATATAAAAACATCCAAGATTGATAATATAACAGCATGTAACAATCAAAAATTATAGATACGTTGGAGACGTATCAGTATCCCCAAGCTTAATTCCTGCTCGTCCTTGAGTTGGTAAATGATAAAAACAGAATTTTTGATGTGGAATGCTGCCTATCATATTCATCACATATTCTTTTCTTTTATAGCATGGACATTGGACTTGAATGATTCAAAGCAATAGTCTATAATTTGACATGAAGATATAAATACTCAAGCATGCTAACAAGCAACCATGTCTTTCAAAATATCAACGCTAAAGAAAGTTATCCCTAGCCCATTATGCTCAATCATTGATCCATTCATGAAACACACTCAAATATTAGCTACATCCAATGCACAAGTATGACAATAGTGCTCTCTAGTTGGTGCTTTATAAGAGAAGATGGAGACTCAAGTAAAAATAAAAATTGCATAAAAGTAAATAGATAGGCCCTTCGCAGAGGGAAGCAGAGATTTGTCAAATGTGCCAGAGCTCAAAGCTTAAATTAAAGAGATAAAAATATTTTGAGAGGCATGCTTTTCCTGTCAATGAAAACGACCGAGAATTCCCATTATTTTCCATGCTAGACACATCATAGGTATACCTGGGCAAAACTCAGGCCGGGCCGGGCCTCGGGCCGGGCCTGACTAAGCCCGACGCAGAAAAGCTAGGCCCGGGCCCGGCCCAGCCCGGCCATCGGGCCTAGAATCCAGGCCCAAGCTCGGCCCATCTGCAAAAAAGCCCGCCGGGCCTCGCGCCTCGGGCCGGGCCTCTTCAGGAAATAGCAAATATGGCGAGCCTAGGCCCGGCCCGGCCCGGCCATCGGGCCTAGATCTCAGGCCCAGGCCCGGCCCGTGGGCAAAGTCGGGCCGGGCCGGGTCGGGCTTTTTCTGACCGGGCCGGGTCGGGCCGTCCGGGCCGGGCTGCCCATGGCCAGGACTAATCATAGGCGGTTCCCAAACATAAAGTAAAGTTTATTTCCTTTCCACCTTTCTTTGACAATCCATGGCTAGTCGTATCCACGGGTGCCCTCCATACCATCACTTTCCAAGGAATTTTGTTGTTATTAATTTTTATTCATTGTGGGACTGGGCATCCCTATTACCAACCATCCTCTCGTGCAATGACAATTTAATAAACACTCATCGTGAGAATAACACACCTAGCATGGAAAATAATGGCCACCCCCTGCCGCTTCATGAGCGGTACCGGCACACAAAACGGAAAAAATATTTTGAAAATTAGAGTTGGCACACGCAAATTTACTTGGAACGGCATTGAAATACCGCATATAGATAGATATAGTGGACTCATTTGGCACAACTTGGGCTTAAGGATTTTGGATGCACAAGTAGTATTTCCGCTTAGTACAAATGAAGGCTAGCAAATAGATTGAGAAGCAACCAACCAAAAAATGAAAACGGTCATAAACATGCATTGAACATAACTAACACCGAATAATGCACCATAAGTAGGATATAATTTCTTTGCATAACTATTGACTTGATGTGCATGCATAGGGAATCACAAACCTTAACACTAATATTCTTACTAAATCACAATTACTCACTAACATGACTCACATATTATCATTTCCATATCGCAAAACTATTGCAAGGAATCACACTTATCATATCCAATGATCTATATGAAAGTTTTTATTATATCCTTCTTGAATATTCATCACTTTGGGACCAAATTCATATCTTGTGCAAATTACCGTTACTATTGTTAACTCTCAAAAAGATTTAAGTGAAGCATGAGAGTGCAAATATTTCTTCAAAATTTCAATCTTATCAATTCTCAAAATAATATAAGTGAAGCATGAGAAATTATTTCTTCCAAATTTCAATCAACTCTCAAAATAATATAAGTGAAGCATGAGAGTTCATTTCTTCAAAATTTAGCCACCACCGTGCTCAAAAAGATTTAAGTGAAGCACTAGAGCAACGGCCTAGCTCAAAAAATTTAAGTGAAGCACATAGAGTATTCTAACAAATTATGATGATAAACGTGTGGATCTCTCAAGATAGGTGTGTTCAGCAAAGATGATTGTAACAAACTAAAAAGCAAACAAAGCAAAGACTCATATAATACAAGATGCTCCAAGTAAAACACATATCATGTGACGAATAAAAATATAGCTCCAAGTAAAATTACCGATGGTTGGTAGAAGAAAGAGGGGATGCCTTCCGGGGTATCCCCAAGCTTAGACGCTTGAGTCTTCTTTGAATATTACCTTGGGGTGCCTCGGGCATCCCCAAGCTTAGGCTCTTACTACTCCTTATTCCTTCATCCATCGTGATCTCACCCAAAACTTGAAAACTTCAATCACACAAAACTCAACAAAACCTTCGTGAGATCCGTTAGTATAACAAAATAAATCACTACTCTAAATACTATTGCAAACCCATTCATATTTTATTTTTGCATTATACCTACTATACTCTAACTTCACCATGGCTTATACCCCCCGATATGTCGTGGTGTGACGACCATCTATGGGGCCATGCAGCCCCTTGTGGTTCGGCGGGGGAGATCGACGTGCACAAAAAGCAAGAACAATGGAGGGCGCAAGGGATTTTACCCAGGTTCGGGCCGCGGAGAAGCGTAAAACCCTACTCCTACTTTTGGTGTATTAATGGTGTGGGAGCACATTACAAGGAGCGCTTCTCCCGGCCAGGTGGGAGGAGCAGCTACACGAGACGTGCTTGTCTTTAGAAAGGGATCCGAATCCATCTAACTGTTGCCTTGGCCCTCCTTTTATAGCTCAAGGGGTTACCATAGTGGCAAAACAGTAATTACATAGCGATTAGATAGCAAACAGTGCTATCATACCTAACTCTGCCAGTTTAGGACAAAGGCATTAAATGCGCCGTTAGGTGTCATGTGGAGAGGTAGTCCTGGCAAGGTTTCTGCACCGCTTGCCCAGCTACCTCGTATTATCCTAACACGCCTCCCGGACGTGTGTCATTAGAAGCAAATCCTGTCCCAGCGTGCTGACACGTGCCCGATAAGCCTTACCAACCAGCCCGCGCGGTCGACACCTCACCCACTAGCGAACACCTGTGCGGTGAGGTGGAGCACTGGAGGGCTGGCAGGAGCTCACCGGTACAGAGCTTGCCGGGTCCTCACCTTGCCGGCTTAGCCTTGCCGGCAAGGAATGTCTTCATCTTCGGTACTGGTTGAGTGCTGTGTCTTGAGCTTCTTTCTGGTAGCTTCCGTGACTGGACTCTGAATCTTGGTCTTGACGGTTCCCGGCAAGGCTTGGCCGGCAAGGAGGCTGCTACTGTCTGTGCATAAGTCAGGGTATAAAATACCCATGTTTCCAAAGATGTCGTGGTGTGACGACCATCTATGGGGCCATGCAGCCCCTTGTGGTTCGGCGGGGGTGATCGACGTGCACAAAGAGCATGAACAATGGAGGGCGCAAGGGATTTTACCCAGGTTCGGGCCGCGGAGAAGCGTAAAATCCTACTCCTGCTTTTGGTGTATTAATGGTGTGGGAGCACAGTACAAGGAGCGCTTCTCCCGGCCAAGTGGGAGGAGCAGCTACACGAGGCGTGCTTGTCTTTAAAAAGGGGTCCGAATCCATCTAACTTTTGCCTTGGCCCTCCTTTTATAGATCAAGGGGTTACCACAGTGGCAAAACAGTAATTACATAGCGATTAGATAGCAAACAGTGCTATCATACCTAACTCTACCAGTTTAGGACAAAGGCATTAAATGTGCCGTTAGGTGTCATGTGGAGAGGTAGTCCCGGCAAGGTTTCTGCACCGCTTGCCTATCTACCTCATATTATCCTGACACGCCTCCCGGACGTGTGTCATTAGAAGAAAATCATGTCCCAGCGTGCTGACACGTGCCCGATAAGCCTTACCAACCAGCCCACGCGGTCGACACCTCACCCACTAGCGAACACCTGTGCGGTGAGGTGGAGCGCTAGAGGGCTGGTAGGAGCTCGTCGGTACGGAGCTTGCCGGGTCCTCACCTTGCCGGCAAGGAATGTCTTCATCTTCGGTACTGGTTGAGTGTTGTTTCTTCAGCTTCTTTCGGGTAGCTTCCGCGACTGGACTCTGAATCTTGGTCTTGACGGTTCCTGGCAAGGCTTGGCCGGCAAGGAGGCTGCTACTGTCTGTGCATAAGTCAGGGTATAAAATACCCATGTTTTATACACTGACAGGAGCCCCCGGGGCTAGGCCATACGTGCGTTCGAAGCGTCGTTGGCCTAGGCCCAAACAATGCACAGACACGCGGCGGGAAACTGCCGCTGTAATTTTCGTCATGATGGTCATCCTCTCTCTTTGAGATCTTCTTTGCTTCCTCATTAATCTGAATTCGGGTGTGTTCTCGATCGTCTTCCGGTAACCCTTGCCGTCGAACGGGCGGCCGCTTGGTGCGCTCATAGGTGGAGCGCCGCGGGTTCAAACTGTACCAGCACACGGCCACGCGTGGCAAAGGATAACTGCCATGTCCGTCTTTACTCCTCCTTTTTCTACGCCTCTCCATCACGCGCACTTGCATGCATGCAAGGTAGCAGATTGGTGGAGAAGGGTGGCCATTGGAGTGACGCGCCGGGCCAGGGGGCGCAGGGCGCGGGATTGGCGATCGTGGGAGGTTGCTGGAGTAATGCGCACGGCCAGAGCGCAGGTCGTGGGATTGGCGAACGTGGGCGGCTGCCCGAAGACGGTGAGGAGTCAGCCTCCCGTACTCCCCCTATAAAGAGAGGACTACGGGATGCGATGCTCACTCATCTCTTTCTGCCTCAATCTCCAGCGACTGTTGCCTCTTTCTTGTATCTTCTTCCTCCGTATCCGACGACGGCATGGCGAGGGGAAGGGGTCGCGGTCATGCTTCCGCCACCGCGGCGAGAGCTTCTTCTCGGCTCCAAGCTCATGCTTCGGCTGCAGCTGCGGAGGCTAGCTCCAGTGTTCAAGGGAGGGCCACGGCCCGTGGCCGTGGGCGACGCGGCGCCCGTGGTCGGGGCGGCCACGTCGGGGCGCTTGCCGCTCCGTCTTTGGCCCTTCCTCCACCGGCAGAAGGCCACACGGTGGATACGGCGGAAGAATTCGTCTTGGAGTTGCGCGACCAGCCGCGGAGCTGGCTGCGGCTCCCTGGCCCTTTCGCTAGGGAGATGGAAGGCCGCCACCTGCACGGCTTATGGTTGCGCGTGGACGGTTGCTGCAACGGTCCGGTCCGGGTGACCGTTGAGACTTCCAACAACGGCATCATGTACCTCACGTGCGGGTGGAAGTCCTTTGCCCGTGCCTGTTGTTTGGGGCAGGGGCACCTCCTTCACTTCAGGCTGGATGGACCAGACACACTCGTCGTGAAGTTCTTCAGGGCTTCAGGCGCTCGTCTGGAGTGCTGCGCGGAGAGCTCGAGCGACAGCGACACCGCTTCCTCCAGCGATGCTGAGGATGACGATGATGACGGCGATGACGACGGCTCTCCGGGCGTGAAGATTGAAGATGACGGCGAAGAGTCTGGCTGATCGCCGGCAGCACCATCATCTGGCCTTCCGGGAACAAGCCGGACTCCGCCTCGGCGCCCCTTTTGCCATCTCCGCACTCGAGATAAACCCTGGCAAAGGGCCGACGAAAATGTAATCGAGTACCTTTTCAATGAATATGTAGTGTTTGCCGTGTTTTATTAAATGCATGCTGTCTTCCTTGTTTTATTTTGCCTTTGTATGATTGTGTTCCCTACGCTCATTGGAAGCTTGCCAGTGCGCACACTTGCCGCGAGCGCTTCGAGGAATGGGTCCTTAGCAGCCTGCTGGAAGTGCCGCCGCCGGCAAGGTAACTTGCCGGGTCAGAATGCAGCTGCTAGGCTTGCCGAGCGGACTCAAGGCAAGCTAGAGCGCAGACCGATCACGACAAGGTTCCTCTCGCGTGCAGGTTTCTCATACGGAGCACAGAATTGTTCAAGGGAAATTACGAATGTAACAAGGAAAAGTTTTTAAAGTTTTTCAACTTAGCTTTTCCTTGCGTTGCTTCTCTTGTTGTATGAAATGATCTCTTGAATGTCATTAGAAATGGTACCTATCTCCACCCCCCCAGGAAACTTGCGCGCGAGGGATCCTTCTGTCCTTTTAAGAAGAAAGAAGAGAAAAAGAGTGGGTTGGGAACCTTGATGGTCCAACAGTCGCTCCACACAAACTAAGGTGTAAGTCACAATCATCATGTGTATCACATATAGAACGAATATGTACGAGGAGTTGCGAAATACTTAGCTTTATTATGCACAGGATCTGCACCTGGCTTTGTACAAAGGGTTACATGTCTTGCCGACAAAGCTTGTACAAAAGGGGTTGCAGGGAGGCCCGGCAACTGCGCCTTACAGGTAAAACTTGCGAAGATGCTCAATATTCCATGAGTTTTGCACTGGGGTGCCATCTTCGGTCTCCAGACGGACTGCGCCAGGTCTGGTGACTCGTGTTACCCGATAAGGGCCTTCCCACATCGGCGTCAACTTGTTTGATCCCTTGGCGGACTGAACGCGCCAAAGAACAAGGTCGCCTTCCTCAAGGCTTCGGGCATGCACTTTGCGGCTATGGTAGCGACGCAAGGCTTGCTGGTAGCGTGCAGCTCGGATAGCCGCCCGAAGACGATCTTCCTCAAGGAGCAATGCGTCGTCTTGCCGCAGCTGCTCTTGCTCAATTTCATCGTAAGCGAGCACTCGAGGTGACCCGTATATGAGTTCCGTGGGGAGTACCGCTTCTGCACCATAAATTAGGGAGAAGGGTGTTTGGCCGGTAGCTCGATTTGGTGTCGTTCTGAGTGACCAAAGAACCGCCGGCAACACATCAATCCAGTGCCTTCCACACTTGCGTAGTTTGTCAAAGGTTCTCGTCTTGAGGCCACACAGCACTTCCGCATTCATCCATTCCGCCTGGCCGTTGCTTCTCGGGTGAGCAACGGACGCAAAACAGATCTTGCTGCCAAGGTCTTGGATATACTGCATGAAGGTGCAGCTCGTGAATTGTGTGCCATTGTCGGTGATGATTCTGTTAGGAACCCCAAAATGGCAAACTAATCCTTTAAAGAACTTGACGGCTGATTGCGCTATCACCTTCCTCACCGGCTCTACTTCAGGCCACTTAGTGAACTTGTCAATTGCGATATACAAGAACTCAAAGCCCCCGGCAGCACGGGGGAAGGGGCCCAAGATATCGAGCCCCCAGACCGAAAAGGGCCAGGAGAGAGGGATTGTTTGGAGAGCTTGAGCTGGCTGATGTATGTTCTTTGAATGGAACTGGCATGCTTCACACTTGGTTACTAGCTCAGTCGCATCCTGGAGTGCAGTGGGCCAATAGAAGCCTTGCCGGAATGCTTTGCCGGCAAGTGCCCTTGATCCTATGTGAGAGCCACATATGCCTCCGTGTATCTCTGCCAACAGCTTTAGTCCATCTTCCCGACAAATACACTTCAATTTCACGCCGTTTGGCCATTTTCTGTACAGGATGTTATCCACAAACTGATACGTACTTGACTGGCGGGCTACTTTCTCCGCTTCTTCTTGCTCATCGGGAAGTTCTCCTATTTGAAGGAACCGAACTATTTGCTGTGCCCATGCCGGAGCCTGCGGCTCGATGACAAGGACTAAAGGCATCTCTTCAGCTGCGGGAGCACTCGCTTCTGCGGCAAGAACCTGGGGTTCTGCGCTAAGCGGCTGCTCACCGGCAACCATGTCGTTGTTCCCAGCAGCATCCTTGTCGGCGGCTTTTGGGAGCTCTGCCGGAAAATACTTGCCGGTATTCAACTTTCTTCTCTTACTGGCCTGCGTTGATGGGGTGACAGTCGGTTGATTCAAATGGAGCACAAAAGTTCCCGGTTCCACGGGAAGCTTTTGAGCGGCACATTTTGACAGGCTGTCAGCGATGCTGTTTTCCGCACGAGGAATGTGTTCTGTTTGTAACCCGTCAAAGTGTTCTTCCAATTTACTCACTTCTTCCACGTACGCTTCCATCAACGGGCTCTGGTAATCTTTGTTGACTTGCTTCACAACAAGTTGCGAGTCACCGCGGACGATCAATTTTTTGATACCAAGGTCCATTGCGATCCTAAGACCGGCAAGGAGTCCTTCGTACTCTGCAGTGTTGTTTGTAGCTTGCTCCCTGGGGAAGTGCATTTGAACCACATACTTGAGGTGCTCTCCGGTGGGTGCGACAAGCAGCACTCCGGCACCGGCGCCTTGCAGCGAGAAGGCACCATCAAAGTACATGATCCATTCCTTTGCCGTTTCCTTACCGTGGAGAGCTGTTTCTTGAATTTCTTCGTCTTGTGTTGGTGTCCATTATACAATGAATTCCGCCAAAGCTCTGCTCTGAATAGTTGAAGTGCTTTCAAACTTGAGTGCAAAGCTTGACAATTCCAACGCCCACTCCACTATCCTGCCAGTTGCCTCTGGATTCCTCAAGATGCGTTACAATGGAAAGCGGGTGACGACGGTGATTTCGTGTGCTTGGAAGTAGTGACGCAGCTTTCTCGAGGCCATAAGAAGACCAAAAAGCAACTTCTGCACCCCAGAGTATCTCGATCTAGCCCCCTGCAGAAGGGAACTGACAAAGTATACCGGTCGCTGCACCACTTTCTTCTTCGGCACTGTTTGTTGATTATCTGCATTTATCTGCATTGTTCCTGACTTTTCGGCACCATGATTTGCCGGAGAAGATTCTAGTTTGTCGTTGGATAGGTTTGCTGCGGTTACTTCCTCGTCATCGGGTTCCCTCTCCGCCACTAATGCAGCACTAGCCACTTGATTTGTTGCCGCTACGTATAGCAGCAACGGCTCTTGTGGTCTTGGCGCAACTAGTGTTGGCGCGGAGGAGAGGTATCTTTTCAAATCCTGCAGCGCGGCCTCCGCTTCCGGAGTCCATTTCATCGGACCTGCCTTTTTCAAAACCTTGAAAAACAGCAGGGCGCGCTCAGCGGATCTTGAAATGAACCTACTCAAGGCCGCAACACAACCGGCAAGACGCCGCACATCTTTGACGCTTTTCGGTGCTCGAATCTGCTCAATCGCTTTGATCTTGTCGGGATTTGCTTCAATTCCTCGTTGAGATACAAAGAACCCGAGAAGCTTGCCGGATGGAACGCCAAACACGCACTTCTCGAGGTTGAGCTTCAAGTTGATTTTGCGCAAGTTAGCAAATGTTTCTTCCAAATCTTGAATGAGGGTAGACTTGTCCTTGGTCTTGACCACAATGTCATCCATGTATGCTTCCACATTCCTGCGCAGCTGGGGCTCAAAACCAATCTGGACTGCTCTTGCAAATGTTGAACCGGCACTCTTTAACCCGAAAGGCATACGCACAAAGCAGTATGTGCCACAGGGAGTAATGAATGCGGTTTTCTCCTCATCCTCCTTGGTCATGAATATCAGATGGTATCCAGAGTAGGCATCAAGGAAGGAGAGCAAATCGTAGCCGGAAGTAGAGTCTACAATTTGATCAATGCGCGGCAAAGGGAAAGGATCCTTCGGACATGCTTTGTTAATATCAGTGTAGTCGATACAAAGCCTCCACTTTCCGTTTGCTTTGCGCACCACCACTGGATTTGCCAGCCAAGTGGGATGTAGCACTCCTCTGACCAGGCCTGCTGCTTCAAGCTTCTTGATCTCTTCGGCGATAAACTGTTGTCATTCCAACGCTTGCTTCCGGACTTTTTGCTTGACGGACCGGGCGTGGGGACAGACAGCAAGGTGGTGCTCAATTACCTCCCTGGGAACACCGGGGATGTCAGATGGTTGCCATGCAAACACATCGACATTCGCCCGCAGGAAGGCAACGAGCGCGCTTTCCTATTTGCTGTCAAGGGTGGCACTGATGGTGAAGGTACCGTCAGTGTCGTCCTCCCTCGCTGGTACCTTCTTGGTTGCCGGTACAGTGGCTTTGGATTTCTTACTGGCAGAGCACTCCGGTAAGTCTTCAACAGGCGCGCAGCACTCCGAAGAGGTGCGCTTCCCAGAATCCTTGCTAGAGGTCTTGCCGGACTTCTTCTTTTCATTTTTCTTGGCGGGAGTTGGCGCCTCGGCGGCCTCTGCTGCAACCGCATCTCTGTACATCTTGTCGACGCAAATGACTGCATCTTTCTTGTTGGAGTTGATGGAAATGACACCCATCGGCCCTGGCATCTTCAACGTGTTGTAAGCATAGTGAGATGCTGCCATAAATTTTGCCAAGGCTGGGCGGCCAAGAATTCCATTGTACAGCAAGGGGATCTTGACGACGTCAAAGACAATCTTTTCTGTCTTGTAGTTCAGTTCTCCGCCAAACGTCACTGGCAATGTGATCTTTCCCTTGGGCTGGCTTCTTCCCAGATTTACTCCTTGAAACGTGCCCGTTTTCTCGAGTTCCTCATCGGGGAGCTGTAGCCTCTTGATAACTTCTGGAGAGATCAGGTTCAGACCGGCCCCACCGTCAACTAACATCTGTGTTACCTGGAGGTTGCGAATTGTTGGTGAAACCAACAACGGCAAACACCCGACCGCAGTTATGCGATCGGGGTGATCCTCAGCATAAAAAATGATAGGCGTGTGTGACCATTTGAGTGGCTTCTGAGAGCCCATCGCCGGTTCTGCCGCATTAACCTCACGCGCCCACTGCTTAAGTTGGCGGTGAGAGGAGTGTAAGGATGCCCCTCCGTCAATGCACATGGCGTCGGTTGCCTTTTGGAATTCTTGTTCGCTGGTCTCATCATCGTCCTCTTCGTCACTTCCATCATCCTATTCTTTCTTGTCTCGGACTCTGGCAGGCTTCTCTTTCTGCTGCTTAGCCTTGCTGCGGCGGCCCCCTAGACCGCCACGGCCCTTTTTTTCTGGATCCACCAGTACCATCTTGACCCTTTTCCTTGTCGCGCTTTTCGTATTCAGCTTTCTGCTTCTCAACAAGGTGCTCGACTTGCCGGCATTCTTGGAGATCGTGGCCTTTGGTACGGTGAATCTTGCAGTACAGCCCATCTGACTTGCCCTTTGGTACGTAAAGTTTCACCATCTTTTTGTGGGATCACCTGTAAGTCGATGGGCTGTCCAGGGGCTTTGTGGCCCCCGGTAAAGGCACCAACGAACTCGTTGCAGAGATCTGACCATGAAGAAATGGAGTTCTCCGGCAAATTCATCAGCCAAGATCTCACGTTGGGTTTCAGTACCAACGGGAAGTAGTTGGCGAGGATTTTCTCATCTTTTCCCCCGGCGGCTTGCACGGTGATCGTGTAGATGCCCAGAAACTCTGCCGGGTTGAGCTTGCCGTCATACTTTTCTGGCACTTCTGGCTTGAAGGCTCGAACGGACGGCCATCGGACTTGCCGCAGCTCATGGGTGAAGGCGGGACATCCAATCTCGTATGGTAGATATCCGCCAACCCTTGGCGCAGGCTCATCAATGATGGGGCCGTTGCACGCGTCGGATTGACGACGCGCCTCCCGGCACCGTTCGATGGTGGTGCGGGCATCTTCTGCCCGCCTGTCTCGCAGCACTTGCCGCTGATCTTGCCACGCTCGCGGATCCGAAGAGGCCATCGACACCTCGTCGGGCTCGAAGGATCGCTGGGCTTGCTGCGGTCGTTGGCGTTGTTGCTGCTGAGATTGTTGCCGCTGAGGTGATTGCACCGTCAGCGCGGCACCGTCAGTGCGGCCATCAACTGGGTTTGCCGGTGCCATTTGCGGACGCCGTGAGGGCTCCTCTCGCTGCGATTTACTGGCCTCGGCGAATCCAATCAAGCTTTGGATGGTGGCTCTCCACTCATCCATCTTCTCCGCCGCTGGAGGGGAGTTTAGCAGCATCTGGGCTCGCGCCATTGCTTCTGCTGCTATGGCTGGCATGGCCGAAAGCGAAGAACGCGACCTTGCTCTACTCCTGGCAGAGCCAGCAGGAGCGCCATCGCAGTCTTGCTGCCGCGGCACATGATCAGCAGCAGGTCGTCGTGGCGGAGGCGGTGCCTGGGGATCTGGGATTTGATCAACAGGAGTCTTGCCGTGAGGTCGCCGCTGCCCAGAGTCGTTGGCGCCGCTCGGAGCTGTGCCGCGCCCGTTGTGCGAGGGGCGCGGTGTCTGTCCTGAAGCTGCATTCTTGGATGCCGCCGCAGCGGGATCTTGGCTCGCGCCGGCCCGGGCGTTGCCGCTCCAGTGGCTGCGTTCGTCGGCGCGGCGAGGAGGTGGGGGAAGAAGAGGTCGTCTGTCCGCTCCGCCCGCGCCGTCGCGGATCCGTTCGCCAGAGGATCAAGGAGGTCGACTACCTCCAGCACACTCGTCTCCTGCGCCGACCGCGGTGGGCATGACGACTGCGCCGCCTACGCTGGTCGTGCCAACCGCAGTACCCGCGCCGCCCGCATTGGCCGCGCCGCCTGTGCCGCCTGCGGATGAGTGCGGGATGGCCGTCATCGTGATGCCCTTCTTCTTGGGCGCCATCGACGACGAGGAGGACGACGAGGAAGTTGACGAAGATGATGAAGAAGACGCGCAATCCACTGATCAAGGTTCGCGCAAGCGACGCCACCCCCTACCTGGCGCGCCAAAGATGTCGTGGTGTGACGACCATCTATGGGGCCATGCAGCCCCTTGTGGTTCTGCGGGGGAGATCGACGTGCACAAAAAGCATGAACAATGGAGGGCGCAAGGGATTTTACCCAGGTTCGGGCCGCGGAGAAGCGTAAAACCCTACTCCTACTTTTGGTGTATTAATGGTGTGGGAGCACATTACAAGGAGCGCTTCTCCCGGCCAGGTGGGAGGAGCAGCTACACAAGACGTGCTTGTCTTTAGAAAGGGATCCGAATCCATCTAACTGTTGCCTTGGCCCTCCTTTTATAGCTCAAGGGGTTACCATAGTGGCAAAACAGTAATTACATAGCGATTAGATAGCAAACAGTGCTATCATACCTAACTCTGCCAGTTTAGGACAAAGGCAATAATGCGCCGTTAGGTGTCATGTGGAGAGGTAGTCCTGGCAAGGTTTCTGCACCGCTTGCCCAGCTACCTCGTATTATCCTAACACGCCTCCCGGACGTGTGTCATTAGAAGCAAATCATGTCCCAGCGTGCTGACACGTGCCCGATAAGCCTTACCAACCAGCCCGCGCGGTCGACACCTCACCCACTAGCGAACACCTGTGCGGTGAGGTGGAGCGCTGGAGGGCTAGCATGAGCTCGCCAGTACGGAGCTTGCCGGGTCTTCACCTTGCCGGCTTAGCCTTGCCGGCAAGGAATGTCTTCATCTTCGGTACTGGTTGAGTGTTGTGTCTTGAGCTTCTTTATGGTAGCTTCCGCTACTGGACTCTGAATCTTGGTCTTGACGGTTCCCGGCAAGGCTTGGCCGGCAAGGAGGCTGCTACTGTCTATGCATAAGTCAGGGTATAAAATACCCATGTTTTATACACCGACACGATACAATCCATAGATTCATCAAAACAAGCAAGTAGTGCATCAAAAACAGAATCTGTCAAAAACAGAACAGTCTGTAGAAATCTATTTAAAAGCCATAATTCTGTAACTCCAAAAATTCTAAAAAATTAGGACAACGTGGGAAATTCATACACCAATACTGTGTATAAATTTCAGATATTTTTTACGCTCCAGTACAGAAATAAAATTCGGGCACTGGACGCAAAACTTTCTGTTTTCCAAACAGCATCAATTATACTATCTTCCAAATCATCCCAAAGACTTTACTTGGCACAAACACTAATTAAAAACACAAAAACACAATCATACCAGTAGCATAATTGTGAAAACACACAATAACATAAAAAATTTATTTTATTCATTGGGTTGCCTCCCAACAAGCGCTATTGTTTTATGCCCCTAGCTAGGCATAATGCATATTTTCAAGTATTGTCATCTTTGGTTTCCAACTCCTCAATCACACATTCATTTTTTCTAATAGATTTAACATAGGTGTTTCTCACCATCACACTTCTTGGCACAAAATCAAGGATTTTACTTTTGTGAATAGGTTCCTTAATTATACCAATGAAATCGGGGTGCACGCTAATCATTTTAAGATCCTCATTTCCCTTACTAGAAGTAGCACCATTGGTGTTAGGGACATACATAAGCTTGCAATTCTTGCTAGGAGTAATTTTTTCAATAGTTTTAGTGGAAGAAAAAGCGGAACCTAATTTATTAATAATTTCCTCCAACTTATCGATCCTAGCGGGACTTTGTTCCACCCTTTCATTAATTGTTGGTTCTTTCTCTTTTAGCATCTTAAGAGTAATCCCTACTTTTGATCCAAATTGAGTAACATGGTTATGAATCTTTTTATCTAAATTTTCAATGTGCTCAACGGTTGACATTTTATTTTCAATAGCATCTAACCTGTGCATAACATGTTCCAAGGTCAAAGTTGTTTCATTAATAATAATAGGTGGTGATCCCACTAAATTTCCCATAGCATTAAAAGCATCCGTAGAGGGACACATCAAAAAATTCCCTCCAGTAATAGTATCAAGCACAAATCGATACCAAGTAGTAATGCCTACATAAAAATTGCGAAGAAGGATGGTGGAGGATTGCTTACGAGTTGATCTACTATGAGCATCACAAATCCTATGCCAAGCATCTTTTAAATTCTCTCCTCCCCTTTGTTTAAAATTAAGTACTTCATTTTCAGGGGTAATAGTAACGAGCGAAGAACTAGCCATAATGATAAAGCAAGCAAAAAGCAAACAAGCAAACAAGAAAAAAGGCAAACGGAAAATATTTTTTGTAAAAACGTTTTAGAAGTGGGGGAGATGAAAACGAAAGGCAAATGGCAAATAAAGTAAATGCAAGGAGATGAGAGTTTATGCAAAGGTACTTGATAGATGTTGATGATGTCTCCCCGGCAACGGCGCCAGAAATTCTTCCTGCTACTTGTAGCTTGCGTTGGTATTATCCCCGAAGAGGAAGGGATGATGCAGCACGGTAGAGATAAGTATTTCCCTCAGTTAGGAAACCAAGGTTATCGAACCAGTAGGAGAATCACGCAACACCTCGTTAGCAGTACCTGCACACAAACAACAAATCCTTGCACCCAACGCAAACGAGGGGTTGTCAATCCCTCGGTGGTTAATTGCAAGATTAAATTGTATGTGATAGATAGATAGATTGAAACAAAAATATAAAATAAAATAAATAAAAGAAAATGGCAGCAATATTTTTAGGGTTTTAGTAATATGATTTATATAGACCCGGGGGCCATAGTTTTCACTAGAGGCTTCTCTCGAGAAAATAGCATACGGTGGGTTGACAAATTACTGTTGGGCAATTGATAGAAAAGCAAATAATCATGACGATATCCAAGGCAATGATCATGTATATAGGCATCACGTCCAAGATAAGTAGACCGACTCCTGCCTGGATCTACTACTATTACTCCACACATCGACCGCTATCCAGCATGCATCTAGTGTATTAAGTCCACAAAGAACGGAGTAACGCCTTAAGAACGATGACATGATGTAGACAAGATAAACTCTTGTATGAATAAACCCCATCTTTTTACCCTTAATAGCAATGATACATACGTGTCATGTCCCTTTTTGTCACTGGGATTGAGCACCGCAAGATCGAACCCATTACAAAGCACCTCTTCCCATGGCAAGATAAATCAATCTAGTTGGCCAAACCAAATCAATAGATCGGAGAAGAAATACGAAGCTATAATAATCATGCATAAAAGTGATCAGAGAAGACTCAAATATATTCATGGATAATCTGATCATAAACTCACAATTCATCGGATCCCAACAAACACACCGCAAAAAGTGATTACATCGGATAGAACTCCAAGAACATCAAGGAGAACATGGTATTGAAGATCAAAAAGAGAGAAGAATCCATCTAGGTACTAACTATGGACCCGAAGGTCTGTGGTAAACTACTCACGCATCATTTGAAGGGCAGCAAGGTTGATGTAGAGCCCCTCCGTGATCGATTCCCCCTCCGGCGGAGTACCGGAGAAGGCCTCCAGATGGGATCTCTCGAGAACAGAAACTTGCGGCGGCGGAAAAACTATTTTGTGGACTCCCCTGAGGGTTTCTAATTTTTCTGGAATTTATAGTGGTGGAATTAGGTCAAACAGAGCTCTGTGGGCCCCACGAAGTACCAGGGCGCGCCTGCCCCCCCCCCCCCAGGCGTGCCCTGGTGCCTCGTGGGCACCCCCTAGGGCTTCTGGCCTCCTCCTGAAGCTTCTAGTGTTTATCTTGTCCAGAAAAAAATCTCCAAAAAGTTTCGTGGCATTTGGACTTCGTTTGGTATTGATTTTTTGTAAAACAAAAACAGGGCAGAAAACAGCAACTGGCACTGGGCACTAAGTTAATAGGTTAGTCTCCAAAAATGATATATAATTGCTGTAAATGTATATGAAAACATCCAAGATTGATAATATAACAGCATGGAACAATCAAAAATTATAGATACGTTGGAGACGTATCAGCATCCCCAAGCTTAATTTCTGCTCGTCCTCGAGTAGGTAAATGATAAAAACAGAATTTTTGATGTGGAATGATGCCTATCATATTCATCACATATTCTTTTCTTTTATATCATGGACATTGGACTTGAATGATTCAAAGAAATAGTCAATAATTTGACATGAAGATATAAATACTCAAGCATGCTAACAAGCAACCATGTCTTTCAAAATACCAATGCTAAAGAAAGTTATCCCTAGCCCATTATGCTCAATCATTGATCCATTCATGAAACACACTCAAATATTAGCCACATCCAATGCACAAGTATGACAATAGTGCTCTCTAGTTGGTGCTTTATAAGAGAAGATGGAGACTCAAGTAAAAATAAAAATTGCATAAAAGTAAATAGATAGGCCCTTCGTAGAGGGAAGCAGAGATTTGTCAAATGTGCCAGAGCTCAAAGCTTAAATTAAAGAGATAAAAATATTTTGAGAGGCATGCTTTTCCTGTCAACGAAAACGACCGAGAATTCCCATTATTTTCCATGCTACACACATCATAGGCGGTTCCCAAACAGAAAGTAAAGTTTATTTCCTTTCCACCTTTCTTTGACAATCCATGGCTAGCCGTATCCACGGGTGCCCTCCATACCATCACTTTCCAAGGAATTTTGTTGTTATTAATTTTGATTCATTGTGGGACTGGGCATCCCTATTACCTGGAAATTCTTACGAAGTCCTTCGCACTCAAAGTTCTGACAATTCTACTCTTGGCACTCCGGACAATCTATCTCCAAAGTAATTAAACTCACATAAGCAATCATTTCAAAGAACCAAAATAACATGCAACAAGAAAAGACTCGGAAAATCCAAATGAAAATCCAACACACTCAATTATCTCAAAATATTATAGGTGCAATACAACATGTGACATAGGGTTCAAAGGTGTGATGTGATCTAACGTGTATACATGTCATAGGAGTAAAATTATTCATGGACAGATCCAAATGGTGTGAAAAATACCTTGACACTGGTGCAAGTCATAGGGTTTGGCTAGGGTGACAGAGTGCAAAAAGAATTAATTCAAACGGGTCTACGGTTTAGAAGATATGGCCAAATAAAGATTGAATTCAAATCTGAATAAATTTCAAATTTGAAATTTGCAAAAGTTTGCAAAGATGGGTTCACTAGATAGATCTAATCAATACAAAGAATTTTACCGCTGGTTTCATCTAATTTGGATATACGGTTAAAATTTGTGGCTAGACGAAGTTTAGGGACTAATCTGCTAAACTCAGGGACTAAACAGTGAAGAAAAATAATCACAAACAGGTCCCTGGCCATGTGGCGCATTTCTACTGGTCTACTCCCGTTCGCTGCCGAGTTTAAACGGCGGACGGCCGATATTTAGCTCATACCCGTTCGCAAATAATAATAATAATAATTCTAATCGAATCTGGGCCGTCGCTTGGCGATCTAACGGACGAGGCGGAGGGGCCGCGGCATACAGTGGGGCGACGGCGTCGGCGACGAGGAAGACGATGGGGCGGCAGCTCAGGTCAAACGGGGCGGCGTCTGCAGCGGTCCTCGGCGACAGCGGAGGGGAAGGGGAGATCCGGCGTGTCGAGGGCGTCACGAAGGTGGCGGTGGGGGCCTCGGGGCGTCGGGATCGAGCGAGGCGAAGGCGGCGGAGCTCCGGTGCTCCGGCGGGCTCGGCGTCGATGGGGGCATCGTCTCCGACAAACCTAGGGGCGGAAATGATGTCAAAAAGATGCACATGGTCATGGGGGTTCAAAATATGAAGTTTGGAGCCCTCGGGTGGCTCACCGGCGACGGAAACGACGGCGAAGTGGGTCAGCTCCGGCGAGATGCAAACGGGCAGCGCGGCGGCTATGAGGGGCGAGGGGTTCGGCGAGTCGGCGAGATCGAGAGAGGGGGTCCCGGGGTTTATATAGGCGAGGTGATGGGCGCTGCGGGGCTGCGGATAAGCCTCATCCACGAGGGCTTCGCCCGGCGGTT
The DNA here is from genome assembly GCA_039707655.1 of Elymus sibiricus. Taxonomy (NCBI): domain Eukaryota; kingdom Viridiplantae; phylum Streptophyta; class Magnoliopsida; order Poales; family Poaceae; genus Elymus; species Elymus sibiricus. The sequence goes on along the minus strand of CM077676.1, from coordinate 188,870,101 downwards.
TCGGGAGCGCGGGCGGTGAGCTCTATCCCGTGCATTGCGGGAGGTTGGGGACGACCTGGGGGCTGGGCCCCACTAGTCAGTGGCGCCGGCGGGAGGCGAGCGAGGGCGGGCGGCCGGCGCAAAAGGTTTTCGGACGCGGGGCAGGCCTTGGGCCAAAAGGCAGAGCGGGCCGTCTCGTGTGTGTGTGTGTGTGTGTGTGTGTGTGTTTTAACAGGAAACACTCTGTGGCCCAAATCAAATTTAAACGAATTTCTAAAAATACCACAATAATTTCTAAAATCACGAATGATAATATAGAGCACAGTGGACATTAATTCCTGCTCAGATAATTTTGAAAATATTTTTCTAATGCAATAAATGCACTTTCGGCCAATAAAATAATTATCAAATAAACACCAAATAATTTTCTAATAATTTTCCCAACTCTTTTATATTTGAGGAAGTCATTTTATCCTCTATCTTTTATTTTTCTTGAGTGGAAAAACATTTGAATATTTCAGAAAAACCCCAAAATGCAATAAAACATGAGATGCATTGAATGATTCTTTTAACATCCAAATTTAATAAAAATTGGGATGTTACCAACCTACCCCCCTTAAGATGAATCTCGTCCTCGAGATTCGAGTTGGCTAGCAGGGTTAAAGATGGGTACTCATAAAAAAATCCATATTCAAAATATCATGCTTGCACCATGCTTGATACCCGTACTCCCTTGATATGAATGAAAATCATGCACCAATACCGAAGAATGTTCGTAATGCTGGGGATGGGAATCTTACCGAAGACTGGTGTGTTATACGCTCTTCCCACTCTGGTGTGGTTCACATGGCCTCTGTTGAAAGGGTTGGGCTTCTTCTCTCCAGATTTTCTATTGTCATTCCTTGGCTCCGGGCAATCTCTGGCAAAATGTCCTGGCTCCTGGCAATTGAAGCATCTTATCTGGCTCATGTCCTTCACGGGTGTCGAAGGGTTGGACGAGCGACTGGAGTTCCCTCCATTGTTGTTATGTCCATTTCCATCGTGATGATGGCCAGTGTGGTTATGAACATTATGCTCGTCCCTTGCAGATTTATCATATCCAAAAGAAGCTGATGAACTACGAGGCTTCTGCTGAGCTCCAGAGTTGTACTTGTCATGTTCGTGCTTCCTCTTGCGGTTCTCCATCTGCTGCTGCTTGCCCTCAAGAATAGTAGCTTTGTCAACCAACTCTTGATAATTATTAAAGGTAGCCACGGTCAACTGAAGTCCCAGCTCATCGTTCAGTCCCTTCAAAAATTTCTCCTATTTGGCTGCATCAGTGGCCACATCATCTGGGGCATCACATGCCAAATTGCTGAACTCATCCACATATTGTGCCACTGAACAATTTCCCTGGCGTAAGTTACGGAACTCCTTCTTCTTGAGGCTCATAGCTCCAGCTGAAACATGAGCAGCGCGGAACGCCTGCTGGAACTGAGTCCAAGTCACACTCTCCATGGGGTACGTGGTGGTGTAGTTCTCCCACCATGAAGCTGCCGGTCCATCCAGCTGGTGAGCGGCAAACCTCACCTTCTCTACGTCATTGCATCTTGTTGTGGCCAGCTCCCTTCCTATCTTGCGAAGCCAGTCATCTACGACGATCGGCTCCGTGCTGCTCGAGAACACCGGTGGGTTCAACCTCAGAAAACGGGTAAGGCTATCAACTAGGGGTGGCGGCGGTGGGTTGTTGTTGTTGTTGTTCTGGTTCTGGATGAGCATCTGCATGAGGGAATTCTGGTTCAGGATCAGCTGGGTGAGTTTCGGTGGAAAGTTGGATCCCGGGTCACGTCTCGGAGGCATCTAATGGGTTTAGAGTGGATGAGAAATTAGAATGGAACAAGGGCCTAATGAGGAAAATCACTACCCATATGCAAATGAGGCAAATAAAACTCCAAATCACACCATTCAGTTCAATCAAGTTTCACACATCGATCCTAAAATAACGTAGTCTCACAAACGATCGTAACGAACTAATCGAGAATCTAATCGACTAACGAATTTCTAATGTTTACATGGTGGTCTGAATCTAGTTCTCATCGGTAGAAGGCTTCATCAGATCAACGTCAGCTCCAACTTCTTCTTCGTCAGTGTCATCTTCATAGGGCATGGTCTCGTCGGGCTGAGCAAACTCGGTGATGGGATCAACAACTATTTTATTGAAGTAGAGAAGAGATAGAAATGAATAGAGAAGAGTATAGACCAACGAATATATAGGAAAATTGTAAAATAAGTTTTTTTCCTATGGCTTTTCCATTCCTAGTGGTCGCGTCCTACAGTCAGCGTGTGCTCTGATACCATCTTGTAGCGACCCGACCCAAATGGATCGGAGTCTCTGTGCTTAAGTGTCATCCCTGGATTGGTATGCTGACACACACAGTACTCGAGGATTTATAGCAGAGTTCAATCACACACTTTATTACATTGAGGTCCTCAAAAAAGTATTTATTACATAAATATGGCTGAAGGCCATCTAAATAAAAATAACTGCAGAAGCTTCGTAGTTAAATGAGTCCATCAAACTCCACGGCAAAACTGAGTGCAGAACAACGACCTATCGCACCTTACTCTTCGTCAGAAAAATCTGCAACATGAAACTTTGCAGCCACAAAGGGTCAATACATTGAATGTATTGGCAAGTCACACCCAAAGTATTAAAACAAACCTATCATCTACATGCAAGGATATATCAAGTGGAAAGCTCTAAGGTTTATTTTGCATAAAGCCAATTTTTTCCTAATTCTACTCCCTAGTCAAGTTTTGTTTCAACTTAATTAACCTATTGTTAAATTGGACCACCTCTAATTTAACCCGCCTATGAGAGCCTCCGAGGATCATAGGTTCCCAATTGTTATTACCATGAGAGCCCCAGGGGATCACGGTTTAATTAAACCCACATCATATTATTAATTTGAGATGAGAAGATCTTCCAGAGGTTTCAAGTCCAGTTGCTCAAAATTTTCCGTAACCGGGGACATGGCTAATCGATTAGTTTTACACTCTGCAGAGGTTTGCGCACTTTTCCCCAGAAGACTCGACCACCTCCTTGATCGGAAGATTGAGACAAAGTCTTTCGGATGTGTTCCCCTTAACCCTGGATAGGTCGGTACACCTACATTCCTCTAGATCTGCTAGCCTACCCTAGAAAGGCTCACACAACCTACTCAACTAGGCCAGAGCCCATAATGGCTTGTGGCTGCGCACGGAAGCTACTTGATATGAAACATGTCCAACCTTTTTGAACTTGGGCGGCATTCCCCACCTTTTCCTGAGTAATGCAGAGCCTCCCGAAGGATACATACTTGCCGACTGGTCCCGACAAACCTTTTCGCCCAAATGATTGATTAATTGGTATTGCAGAGCCCCCGGGGAAATACAATACATGTAAAAGTTGTTAATGTAGTCATTGCTTAAGTTCTCTCGCAACTTTCATGAATCACACGGTACCCAATCCACGTCTACCATAGCATGGCTAAGCAATAACTACAATATAACAATTCCCAATTTGGCGGCAAAGATTATCAGGATCAGGCTAAACATATGGCTATCCTATCTGGGTTTCAGCATAGCATATTACTCCTACACATGCATACTACTTTGTTGATAGAGGGCACTACATGCATAGTAAAAACATAGGGTTGGCATGATCAAAAGTGCAACTTGCCTGGAAATTCTTATGAAGTCCTTCGCACTCAAAGGTCTGACAATTCTACTCTTGGCACTCCGGACAATCTATCGCCAAAGTAATTAAACTCACATAAGCAATCATTTCAAAGAACCAAAATAACATGCAACAAGAAAAGACTTAGAAAATCCAAATGAAAATCCAACACACTCAACTATCACAAAATATTCTAGGTGCAATACAACATATGACATAGGGTTCAAAGGTGTGATGTGATCTAATGTGTATACATGTCATAGGAGTAAAATTATTGTAACACCCCAAAAATCGGGTTATCGATTTTTGTGCTGTTATTCCTTCCTAGCTTTCCTCTCCCAAATTTTTCCACTGGAATCGGGTGAGTGACCAGGTGAATCCGGACAATCCTCAGCCTCTCAATACCTTTCCCATGCTCATGTGCCAGCCAAGCTCCCATCAGTAAACCCCGAATCTCATTCAAACCCTAGTTCCAAAATATTGGAACTGGAAATCCTGCCTTTGTGTTTACAAAGGAGCTGTCATTATCCTTGATCTGTTGACTTCCAAACTTTTCCCAGTGACTCTCCTACATCCATAAACCCTGGATATGCAAAGATATTGCCAAGTCCTTTGCAATATTTTTCATTTAAAATTAATTCCTTTTTCTGCCCCAAGAAGGAATTAAATCCAGGAAAATATTTGACCATCTCCAAAGTTCATGAAAACTTGTGGAGATATTCATTTTGATCATATTGAGCTCTCACAAAAATATTGGCCATAATTAAATAAGGGAAATTGCATTTTCCTATTTAAAGCCAATATTTTAATTTGGGGCCTTTCCAAAGGAACTACCATTTTGGTAGCTAGGAAAAATCCCAAATAATTTGTGGACCTTATCCTACCCAGATATTCACCATTTCCATCAAAATCTCAGGCTCCACAGTTCAAATTTTGAGCACAGCATCAATTTGCAAATTCTGTCCAGATTTCCAATTTGCAAAGGAGGTGCTTGCTCCCTTGATCCTTTTGGGCTGAAATTTTTCAGGGTGATTGGCATTAGCAAATCACTCATGCAATCCAAAAACCAGCCCATTTCATCTAGCCAATCTTCCTTAGTAAATTAACTAAGTTTCTGTCCAGATTTCAGCTCTGTGAAGGAAGTACTTTCATAGATGATCAAAATGAGCTGAAATTTTTCCAGCTAGCTCTCATGACTATATCTATCCCCTCCACCAAAAATCAGCCAAATCCATCTAGTCATTCTTTCTCAGCATCCTCATTTTCACTTCTGGCCAGTTTGCAAAGGAGGTGCCATCTAGAGTTGTCCATTTGTGCTGAATTTTGGCCAAGATGGTCACCTTGGTGGATTATTAACCTCTGCCAAAGATCAGGCCAAGAGGAGCACTGTGGTGGCCACAACACATGTCAAACACCTTTCTGCCAGCTATTATTTGACCAAGGTGCAGTCACACCAGAGCCCTCCCGTGCCTTCCAGATGCATGAGTCAACCTCTTGAGAGTCGTAGAACACCCCAGACATAGCTTGGCATCGAGTGGGGCATGGCAATGCCGTGGCCACGCAGTGAACACGTGCAGAGCGCGCCAAACGGGTGCCCTGTGCACCAGATCCTTCGGGAGCTCGCCTCCAGCAGGCTCCGTCTATTCCGGGAGCGCCGACGAGCTCCCCACCGCACACGTACCCCGTCTGGTCACCTCTCCCCCTCATCCCCTAGCCCGTGGACGGCCGTGCCGACAGTCGATGCTCCGCCGGAGCACCACCACGACGCCGCGGTCCAGGAGCTTCGGCCATCGCCTAACTCGGTCCAGAACCCTCCCCCGCAGCTATATAAGCGCGCCCTCAGCCCCTTTCGATCACCAGCAAGCCCAGCCCCCTCCCCTCGAGCTTGCGGAGCTCCTCTCCTTCTCCAATGGCCGAGCTACGCCGCCGATCCCTCGGCCAACCCCGGCCTCGTGGCCATTCCCCCTCCTCCATTAGCCACCCAGAGGAGCGGTGGAGCTCTCCCAAACTAGCCCCCACCCCAATTCCGGCCGGCACCGCCCATGCTTGCGACTCTAGGCGCCGCCATGGCCAGCTCCTCCGCCGCCCGTGGCCGTCTCTTCTCTGAGCCCCTGAGCTCCCTGGTGACCACCGCTGGACGCAGGACAGTGCCGCGAATCTGACTAGCGCGACGGCGGGCGCAGCCAGCGGGAGGAGCACCCGCATCGGGCCCGACCGAGCGCCCCTGCTCCTCCTCTATCGCGAGCTAGAAGAAGGACTGGGAGGAGAGAAAAGAGATGAGGTGGGTCCCCCTTGTAAGCGACAGAAGCCAACGGACCGGACCCACTAGTCATATTAAGTGGAGACGTATTTTGCAGAAATACGTTTTCCACTTGACAAAGCGCATTCAGCCAGGGCCTTAGCAGAAAATGCGCTTTCACTGTAGTTGAAGTGTAAACACAGAAATGCGCCTTCGTTTTCTCAGCCGCCGGCCGAAATAGCTATAGTGTGGACGTTCACTCGTTAAGGACTGAAATGCATAGTTTTCTGTCTGTTTCTCTGCTTAACGAACGAACGGCTGTTTCTCTTCAACCGTAACTCCCATTGAGGTAAATCCAACGCCCACGTTTTCAGTTCGTCGAGCCCGTTCCGATGGTGTCATTTTCATAATGTTGTCACATGTTGAAAATGCCACTTTTACCCTTCCCCTAATATAGGCCTCTCCCGAGAGTGCCGGTTCCGACGCATCGTATCCGGAGAATCGTCGCACTTCCACCTGGTGTATTCCTCCACCCCAAGGCACGCCAACCTCTTATCATGAGCCCCAGACTAGCATGTTTACTTTGCTTGCTCCCTGTGTGTATTGCGGTATATTTCGGATCATCTGTTAGTCTGCACTGGCATAGCCCTGTTATTTCATCCGTACCAGACGCTAGTGTTATTTACCATATAATATCATGACTTGCCTTCATGTCATATTTTTTCCATGCTAGTGTAAACACTTTTAATACCATTATTATGCTAATGCTATGATTTGATCTCATGCCATGATTTACAATACTGTTATGATTTTACTATGCTAAGTGATTGTTCTTCCTCATAAGTGTTGATGTTATGGTGTGATGATGGAAATGTTAAATTGAACTTGTAAACTAAACCTCCTCCGTCATCGATGGGATCAAGTCATAGTGCCATCGAACCGAGCTTACCCGTGCAGCCACATCTGCCAGAATGGGACGGCCTTGACTTGGTCCAACCTTGTGCTCTCTTATCGGTAGCACCAAAGAGAGAAGGTTATGCGTGCGTGCTACCCTGATCAGGTAGGCGGTGATAACCTTGTGAGCCCAGTTGTTTGTTTAGCCCGGGGGTCCCCGTTTGGGACAGTTTAGTTTAGCCACGATGGTGTCAGGTGTCAGGAGTGACATAGGGGCCACCCAGGACAGGACCCAGAAGGGGTATGATTGTCGGTGGTACGATAGAAGGGTCACAGGTTAGGCGAGTTTCGTTGGATGAATGTCCATGGTGTGGGTAAAGTGCGCAACCTCTGCAGAGTGTAAGAACCTATTCGAATAGCCGCGTCCACGGTATTGGACACAGTTCATACTAGGTCACACTATTTAGTCTTGGTCGATCTGGAGGACAAACCTGTTATAACAAACCTGATAAAAGAGTTCGCAATGTATTCTGACATGATCATGGGGTGAGAACTCGGTGAGTCGCGAGATAGCCCAGAGGGGCAGCAAAACTGAATGGTTGCCACAACATATTACTTTAATGCTTCACGGGAGGTAAGTGTAGTGTAGGTTCCAGTTTAATTTTGGATACCATGCTTCGTAGAAGCAGCTATGCCATGCCATGGTATGTAGTTGATATTCCTGATCCATGTTATGCCATGCTTGATCCATGATTTCCTGTTAATTCCATGCCATGTTTAGAATAAATTCTTATATAAGCATAGGGCTTGCTTTGTCATCTGCTTGTTTGAATGCTATGTATTTGGTTGTCTTGCGAGTACATTCAAAGTACTCACCTGGCCTTGCACGTGGCCAGTTGCAGGAGAAGATCCGCCATGCTAGATCGTAGCCCAGCCAGTCCTGTGAGTTGTGGAGCCCAGCCAGAGACATCGTTGCCGCTGAACCAAGACCTCCGTTGCCATTTAGTTAGCCTTGGAACCATGTAATATTGTTGTAAGCAACAGTGTTGTAATACTCCATTTCATATAATAAAGCCATTTTTGTGCCTGGAATTGCTGTATCATGTCTCAGACATGCGCCAGGTCTTATCCTGGGACTGGTGTGCGTCGGCCCTCTATCGGGGTGCCACAGGACGTGGTATCAGAGCCAGGCTGGCTGTAGGTTACCCTAGCATCGAACCACCCCTATTTTCAACTGGTAGTGAGCCCAATAGATTAGAACCATCATTGGCGTCCGACACGGCCACTGTTGATCAACAGGCGGCGCAGTCGGAATTGACGTGTCCCTACCCAGCTGTCTGCCCACCTAGCCGTTCCTGGATGGACCGCGACCCTACCCAGTTGTCGGCCGTGCCGGCATATCCTTTACCCGGTACGAGAAGGATCCATGCCATGCTGGTATGTCCCAGCCTGGCTGCCTATTTAAAACCCCTCCCACCTGCGAGTCGTATCCCTCTCCGTTCAGTAAGCTAGATCCCTGCAAGAGAACCCAAGCCGGTATCCTCAAACCAGCAGCCATGGCTAGTTCTTCAAGAGCACCCACTTTCCATAGCCGAACTTTGGCTAATGGTCATGCCGGCTTTCTGCCCATCCTTTCGAGTACGCTCACCCAAGCCCTTGGCTGTAGTGCTAGCCCGGTGTATCTGGTGTTCCAATCGAAACCCGTCCCTCACCTTTGCCGATACCATGTGAAGGCGCATATTTGCCCAGGTCCAGCAGAGGATGGGAAGCCCTTGACTTTTCAGGGTAAACCCATGCCCACCCCTGCGTTGGCTGTCCAGACAGCTGCTGCGGAAGCCATCGCACATCTTCGTTTCCAGTTTTCGTAAGTAGCAGAGATGCAAGAGTTCCGCTACTTTCCCTCTGCGTCCAGTGCAGGTTGCGAGTTCCCCAGTATAGTTGGAGATGTCGACCCGGCAGTAGCTCGCCTGGTTCAGTTCATTTCTGCCCAGGGACTGCTGCTCTCCGGCATTCTTGGAGAGTTTAAATCCATTGACCGTGACACCATTCGGGTTGTTACAGAAGCATACCGTGAGGCCCATCAAGCTGCATTCCAGGACACCAGTTCCATGCTGCCACACCCAGTACTACCCTCGCAGCCCGTGAACCCATATCGACTAGGCATCATTCACCCAAATTTCTTCTCCCGAGCTATTCGGCATCTTCGTCGTAGGGATGTGTTCCGTCAAGTTCCAGCCGCAACCCAAAAAGTTGGGCCCCAACCTATAAAGATGCCCGACGATGAAGACGAAAGTTGGCTCAGCCTACGTCCCCCAGGAGAGCCCCAGCAAGAGTAGGCCCATTTGTGGCTCCGGCAGTGAGTGAAGCCAGGAGGTGATGCGAGTATGTGTGCTGCCAAGGCTGTCTTTTCGCCCTCGGCAAGGAATAGAACCCTATAGCCGGGAGTGAGTGTTGCTGTTAGGTGCCTAGTAAGGTTGCGCGTTGTTGTATGCTTGTACTGCTTGTAACCTGTGTGCTGTTGTAACGTTATGTATGTCTGTTTGTTCTGTGTGTTTGGTTCATTTGCCTCTCCGTTAAGCAGAAATGCTTAATAGAGCCGGCATTGGTTTCTTAACAAGATTTCGATCAGTAGAACACTTACACCTAATAAGAATAGACTCGCCCGGAGTCCCTAATGAAATGTGAGCTGGTGTAGGTATATGTATACCAGGAGTACATACACCCACTAGCATTAAAACACCTTAGTGTAATCTGCTGGATGTGTTCTTTTTTTCCCTTGCATGTATTTTGCTTCTATATGCATTCTGCATTTGCCTGCATATTGGTTTGAATAGATTGCGCATGTATCGTGTGAGCAATGTTTGCACACAAAGTTCATCCTCCTGAGTACAGTCGCAGCAGTACTCGGGTAGAATGCAAAGTCGCATACCCATACCCATCTGTGCTTACTCCGTTTGCCAGTTTTCCGAACCCAGCATTCTGAAAAACCAATTCTACTCAATAGTTCCCCGATCCCAAAATCTTTTTTCCCCCAGAACCCAGTTGCAATCTCAGAGAAATTCTGAGAAATTTTATTGTAGCATAAACCGTTACAACCCCTCCAATCCAAGATTTAAACCTTGATTTTACCCCAACACCCACTCATTGTGGATGTTGCTCGACGAGGAGCTACCAGCAGCGTAGTCCCCGCATTGGTAGCGCTCCGCTGACCACACCGCACTAGCCACAGACCCAGCGGCGCCTCTGTCATCGTCTTGTGTGACGCTGGACATGCCGCCACCTCGCCCCACCGCAACACGCGCTTATTCCGCCGGCCTGAGACGGCGAAGGAACCAGCGTGGATGATCACCAGCCACCCCGCCAGCATCTTCCTCGCCTTGACCCGCCGCGACAGGACCCGCGTCATCGCGAGCCCGCTCCTGCAAGATGAGCTGCAGCAGGCAGAGTGACGAACCGATCAGAGTAGCCAGCAGCGTAGTGAGGAACCACCGTAGCCCCACCAGGAACACCGCATCACCAAAGGATCTCGGCTTGAGCTCGTCCAAACCAAAGAGATGGAAGAGAGGCATGGTATGAGTTGGACAGAGCTGCGCTACCATCGTCTTTTATAACCCAAGCCCGGTGTATGGTGAGCAAGGTCCAGGAGAACCGCGCGTCGCTCGATCACCGGCGTCCAGGAGGCGACTCCACGAGCAGTGCCGACCGGCGCTGGCCCGCGATGGGAGTGCTCTCTGCGTTGGCCTCGTGCACGCCGCGCACTATCATCATAGGGTGCTTTGTGCCCTAGGAGCTAGGCGCGCGTAGTGCCCAGCCGCACGCGGAACAGTGCAGGAACGCGAGGGAGAGCCATTGGCCGGAGAGAGAAGAAGGAGGCTGCCAGTGGGCCCTGGGCCCAACTGTCAGCGAGAGAGGCCACTGTTCATTGGGGGGCCCCTAGCAATTTTGGGAAAAGGAATTTTTGCTTTTTCTAAAAATGTCAAAGCTATGAGAGCAACCCAGCAACCCCTACCTGTGGAGTAGATCCTGCAATATCCGTATTTCGATCTGGGTGTAGCAATTTTCGGTACTCTTAACTCGGTTGTTTTCAACCGCAGAGTTAAGACCCAACCCAGAGGTCTTCCCAGGAGGAGTAGTTGTTGTTTTGAGCTAACCCTAGGCATCTCGAGGACGAGATTCTCTTAAGGAGGGGAGGTTTGTAACACCCCAAAAATCGGGTTATCGATTTTTATGCTGTTATTCCTTCCTAGCTTTCCTCTCCCAAATTTTTCCTCTGGAATCTGGTGAGTGACCAGGTGAATCCAGACAATCCTCAGCCTCTCAATACCTTTCCCATGCTCATGTGCCAGCCAAGCTCCCATCAGTAAACCCCGAATCTCATTCAAACCCTAGTTCCAAAATATTGGAACTGGAAATCCTGCCATTGTGTTTACAAAGGAGCTGTCATTTTCCTTGATCTGTTGACTTCCAAACTTTTCCCAGTGACTCTCCTACATCCATAAACCCTGGATATGCAAAGATATTGCCAAGTCCTTTGCAATATTTTTCATTTAAAATTAATTCCTTTTTTTGCCCTAAGAAGGAATTAAATCCAGGAAAACATTTGCCCATCTCCAAAGTTCATGAAAACTTGTGGAGATATTCATTGTGATCATATTGAGCTCTCACAAAAATATTGGCCATAATTAAATAAGGGAAATTGCATTTTCCTATTTAAAGCCAATATTTTAATTTGGGGCCTTTCCAAAGGAACTACCATTTTGGTAGCTAGGAAAAATCCCAAATAATTTGTGGATCTTATCCTACCCAGATATTCACTATTTCCATCAAAATCTTAGGCTCCACAATTCAAATTTTGAGCACAGCATCAATTTGCAAATTTTGTCCAGATTTCTAATTTGCAAAGGAGGTGCTTGCTCCCTTGATCCTTTAGGGCTGAAATTTTTCAGGGTGATTGGCACTGGCAAATCACTCATGCAATCCAAAAACCATCCAATTTCATCTAGCCAATCATCCTCAGTAAATTAACTAAGTTTCTGTCCAGATTTCAGCTCTGTGAAGGAAGTACTTTCATAGATGATCAAATTGAGCTGAAATCTTTCCAGCTAGCTCTCATGACTATATCTATCCCCTCCACCAAAAATCAGCCAAATCCATCTAGTCATTCTTTCCCAGCATCCTCGTTTTCACTTCTGGCCAGTTTGCAAGTTTGCAAAGGAGGTGCCATCTAGAGTTGTCCATTTGTGCTGAATTTTGGCCAAGATTGTCACCTTGGTGGATTATTAACCTTTGCTAAAGATCAGGCCAAGAGGAGCACTGTGGTGGCCACAACACATGTCAAACACCTTGCTGCCAACTGTTATTTGACCAAGGTGCAGTCACACCAGAGCCCTCCCGTGCCTTCCAGCTGCATGAGTCAACCTCTTGAGAGTCATAGAACACCTCAGACATAGCTTGGCGTCGAGTGGGGTGTGGTAATGTTGTGGCCACGCGGTAACCACGTGCAGAGAGCGCCAAACGGGTGCCCTGTGCACCGGATCCTTCGGGAGCTCGCCTCCAGCAGGCTCCGTCTCGTCCGGGAGCGCCGACGAGCTCCCCACCGCACACGTACGCCGTCTGGTCAACTCTCCCCCTCGTCCCCTAGCCCGTGGATGGCCGTGCCGACATTCGATGCTCCGCCAGAGCACCGCCACGACGCCGCGGTCCAGGAGCTTCGGCCATCGCCTAAGTCGGTCCAGAACCCTCCCCCGCAGCTATATAAGCGCGCCCTCAGCCCCTCCTGATCACCAACAAGCCCAGCCCCCTCCCCTCGAGCTTGCGGAGCTCCTCTCCTTCTCCAATGGCCGAGCTCCGCCGCCAATCCCTCAGCCAACTCCGGCCTCGTGGCCATTCCCCCCTCCTCCATTAGCCACCCAGAGGAGTGGTGGAGCTCTCCCAAACTAGCCCCCGCCCCAATTCCGGCCGGCACCGCCCGTGCTTGCAGTTCTAGGCGCCGCCATGGCCGGCTCCTCCGCTGCCCGTGGCCATCTATTCTCCGAGCCCCTGAGCTCCCTGGCGACCACCGCTGGACGCGGGATGGCGCCGCGAATCCGACTAGCGTGTCGGCGGGCGCAACCAGCGGGAGGAGCACCCGCATCGGGCCCGGCCGAGCGCCCCTGCTCCTCCTCTCTCGCGAGCTAGAAGAAGGACCGAGAGGAGAGAGAAGAGATGAGGTGGGTCCCCCTTGTAAGCGACAGAAGCCGACGGACCGGACCCACTGGTCATATTAAGTGGAGACGTATTTTGCAGAAATACGTTTTCCACTTGACAAAGCGCATTCAGCCACGGCCTCAGCAGAAAATGCGCTTTCACTGCAGTGAAAGCGTAAACACTGAAATGCGCCTTCGTTTTCTCAGCCGCTAGCCGAAACAGCTATAGTGTGGACGTTCACTCGTTAAGGACTGAAATGCACAGTTTTCTGTCTGTTTCTCTGCTTAACGAACGAACGGATGTTTCTCTTCAACCGTAACTCCGATTGAGGTAAATCCATCGCCCACGTTTTCAGTTCGTCGAGCCCGTTCCGACGGTGTCATTTTAATAATGTAGTGACATGTTGAAAATGACACTTTTACCCTTCCCCTAATATAGGCCTCTCCCGAGAGTGCCAGTTCCAACGCATCGTATCCGGAGAATCGTCGCACTTCCACCTGGTGTATTCCTCCACCCCAAGGCAAGCCAACCTCTTATCATGAGCCCCGGACTTGCATGTTGACTTTGCTTGCTCCCTGTGTGTGTATTGCAGTATATTTCGGATCATCTGTTAGTCTGCACTGGCATAGCCCTATTATTTCATCCATACCAGACGCTAGTGTTATTTACCATATAATATCATGACTTGCCTTCATGTCATATTTTTCCATGCTAGTGTAAACACTTTTAATACCATTTTTTTGCTAATGCTATGATTTGATCTCATGCCATGATTGACAATACTGTTATGATTTTGCTATGCTAAGTGATTGTTCTTCCTCATAAGTGTTGATGTTATGGTGTGATGATGGAAATGTTAAATTGAACTTGTAAACTAAACCTCCTCCGTCATCGATGGGATCGAGTCATAGTGCCACCGAACCGAGCTTACCCGTTGACGGTGTCCTGGACTAGGGGGTACTCACCACATCGTCTCCCGAACAGGTAGGTTGAGCCGAGGACCCCCATGGCGGTTCACTAATGGGCCACTTCGGGCAGCCCATGACGCATACAAGGAAGACTCTACAAGACTTGGTGCACAAGCCGAAGACTCTCCTAAACCCTAGGCCTCTGGTGCATATATAAACCGAGGCCAGGCTAGTCAATAGGACGACTAATATTCATTACAACAATCTCGTGGTAGATACATGTACTCTGTACTACACCCCATATGAATACAATCAAATGCGGGACGTAGGGTATTATCTCCTCGAGAGAGCCCGAACCTGGGTAAAATCATGTGTCCGTGTTACCATCGCTCCAAGACACCTAGCTTAGGATGCCTACTACGAGATATGCCGGATTTAGAACCGACATTGGTGCTTTCATTGAGAGCCTGCTGGCAGTCGCCGCGGTGCGATGGGAATTCAAATCGTCTCTGGCGCGATCTACGCGTCGGAACCGAGCTTTATTGTCGATGTCGGCATCTTCGTCGCCGGCTCAACTGGTCACCTCGGCTGGACCGAGGACTAGGATTCTTTTCGGATCGTCAAGATCGGACGGATGTCTTCATCATCATCAACTCCGATCTTATCCGGGATCATGGAGAAATCGTCCATGGTGCTCGGGGGCTCAACGTCAACATTGCCCTCGCGCGATCATGCAGTTTTTTCTGGACAGCGGATTCGTGTTCGCCGTCTCCGTCTCCTCGAACGTCGTTTTGACAAATCCTTTGGTGGAATTGTGCGGAATTGAGTCTATAATGACCCCATAAAATTTCTTTATATTCGGATGGAGGAATCTCCGGCGATCTACGATATACCGGAGCCCTGTCAAATCTGGACGTGAATCTGGACGAGTTTAGGGCGAGTAGTCCAGCATCCAGCTCGGACATCCTTTGGAAGATCTAGCCGTTGATCGGCTGCGGAATTCCTATATCTACCATCCCTGAAAATTTCAGCTCGATCCGACCGTTCAAACTCCGGGAACAGCCCGAGGAGTGCATCAATTTTCAGATATGTTTTCTGCGCGAAAACGAATCCGACCCGAGTTCATCTTTTTCATGAACAGATTATCGGACATCCTTTTTGAAGGGAATTTTTTATAGGGTATTGTGTTTTGTCCTCAAACACGTGCCCACAAATTTTAAGCCTTTTCCGAGGCGATCTTCGTCGTCGTGCCGGTGTCAAACCAGCCCGGCCACATTGCTCCATGGCTGCCGACCTGCGCCAGCATCGACTGCGCCGTCGCTTCATCGAGCCGACGACAACCACCTCGGATCATCACCTCGGTGAGCCGACCAAGAGTTCGGCACCACTCTCCCTAATGATCGTCAAGATAACATCGTCACCTTACGGATTGCACGGGTCGGGCGCGCCAGCATCGCCGCGCGGTCACTTCTTAAGCCGGCATTGACCGTGTCACAAAGTTTCAACCTGCGTCGGCATCGCCACACTGTTGCTTCTTCGAGCCGATGTCCACCTTGCCGACCTGCTTTGACACCTCGGCTGGCATGGGGGTTGCAACGTCACCGTACCGACCTGCTCCGACACCTCGGCTAGACCGGGGGCTTCGCCATCTCTTCATCAACCTACTCCGGGGACTTTGGCGTCACCAGCCGATCAGCTTCGTCACCTCGGCTGGACCGGGGGCTTCGCCTCGCCACATCGATCGTGTCGCGCCGCTGCTTCATCAAGCCGAGCTCTTCGCTTGGCCACCTCGGGCTTGCGGGCTAGGACCTCAGTCAAGCCGAGGACTATGTGTCCTCGTCCCGCCACAAGCCCGCACCATGTCATCAACGCCGAGCACATTAACCAGCTAAGTCGCTTTCATGCTTAAATTTTCTAAATTCTTAATTTTTTGTTCGGTTCGACCAAGCATTATATTTATGTTAAAATCTGTTTGTTACAAACGAGGTTCGTTAAAACTCGCTTCTTTTTCCCATGTTAACTGGGGCTCTTAAATTTATATGAGCCATTTTATAATAAATATTTTTTCTTCTAAGTCGTTGCAAAGTCTTTTTCTAACACTCCGTTTTCAACTCGAGTGTATGGTCAATAGCCGGATAGCCTGGTTTCTCTCTAAAGCCGCTCGAGTTTAGTTCGCTAAATTGGCCTCTGACAAGCACTCCGCCTTCGGGATATGGAGGTTGAAGCCAAAGGCTGACCTACTTGAAGTTTAGAGATCGGATGTGTCATGTTAAAGCACGATGGAAGGAAAAATTTATTTTAAGACCAATTTTCGGATTGGCACCAAAAAACTTGATTTAGTTCGGACGTCAAGTTTTTACATAAGTTTTTTGGCTTTTCGAGCTTACGGCACTTTTAAGCTATTTGTATGTTTTTCTTTCAAGAGGCAGGACATCTTCACGACCGAGGTGCCCTGCGTAATAATTCAGCTCGGGAGATCTTTTCCGACCCGCAGCTCGGCATCTTTCCTGCCGACCTACACCTCGGCGTTGGCGAAACACACATGACATCTGGACTAGTTCCCGAGGAGATTCGATCCTCAGGTTGGTCGGCCGCACCCAACCTAAATCTCGGGGGATACTGTGTGTCTCCAGCATAACTCTCGCAGTACAATGTTGGATGCCTTTAAAGCATTGGCAATATCAACAGGGGGCTGCGACTAGAGCCGAACCCACCAAAAGCCCAGGTACTCCGAGCAGTCCTCGGCAAAACGTTCTTGGATATTGCTTTATATGCATCAGTTTCGAATTGTGTCTTCGGTCAATAGTTGGGTTGCCCGGCTCCAGTGCTTGCCTCCTACGTTCTGCTTTGTTCGGCTAGGTGTGCAAAGGGAGAACCACTGCGATTGGACTTCCGATTCAACTGGTCAAGTACCTCAGTGGAGAAAGTCGAAAACTGACTGTCACAATGAGCGCAAACTGGTCAGCGATCCGATGACTGTGTCAAACTATAGATCGATAGAGGTTACCCCTTGGGCCCTTCATAAAATTGGCCGAAGTGTTAATGGCTTGATCTCAGCTAACGCCGAACACTAACCGGGGGCTAGTAACTGGCCTCCCAACTTTAAGCTCCTATGACTAAGTGAAAGTTATAAAGCCTGGATATCTGAGTGCCTCGTTTCCGCTAACACAACCACCTCCGGGCACTGAGACGTCGGCTAAGGGTTGTCTTGTTACTGCGGAAACACCCTGCGTAGCTTCTACAAAGGGGTAGAAACCGATGATGGGCCACTCTCAAATGATAAACAGTCACAAAGGAGTCAAAATAGCATATAGCATAAAAGCGTTTGTATTCAATATACGAGTGCTGCCTTCCGTAATCATCATTATAAAGCCATAAATATGCATCAATTTGACTTAAGATTTTGGCCAAGCTGGGTTGCCTGGCTCCCGTGCTTACCCCTTACGTTCCCGATTGTTCAGCTAGGGGGTAAAGGGAGCACCTCTGTGATTGTTACTACCGGGTCATCCGGGTTAGTACCTCAGACTGGGTGAAGCCGAATGCTTGCTATCTTAAGAATATAATTGGTCGGCAACGACGGAAGTGAAAATTTCGGTTCATTAAGACCACAGAGTTCGGGAACTTTCCCCAAACTAAATCCTCAATATTTTCCTCCCACATTGATCGAAGGTGAGGTTTCATGATCATGGTCAACATGACAGCCTGGAAAAAGGAACCTATAAAGGAACTATTTTTCCCAGAAGATGTTTCTTACGTTAAATAGTAATATAACATATCTCTCCGCGTACCTTTGTTTATAAAACCGTATGGCCGGATTGCCTTGTTTTCCGTAAATCTTTGCCCTTATAAAGGCTATATAAAGTAGGGCAAACACTCCCCGGCTACTGGCCGAGGAGGTTGAAGCCGATGGTCGGTCAACAAAGTTTTGTACAATGCGGATCCGAGCATTAATGATGTAAAGTACTTGATACATAGAATCATTACACATAAATTGTGATTGAAGTCAATTTACTCCGGATATCGATCCTTAGTTCGGCCACCCTTGCGCAAATTAAGGCTCGGGGGCTACTGGGCTTCGTGCTTCTCACTTAAAAGCCATTAACGGGTTACATCGATCCCCTGATCTGGTGTTGCCACCCGACCAGTGGCTCGGGGGCTACTGCATCGATGATTCAATGCAGACAATTTACAAAGTGCCAAACAGTTTTCGAGGAGATTATGATCCTCAGGTTGGTCGGCCGCACCCAACCTGAGTCTCGAGGACTATGCACACCGCGTTTCCATTCCTAAGTATGCTGCGGAGCTAGGATTTGATCCTCAGGCCAATTTCGTGAATCGACCTGAGCCTCAGGGGCTACTGGGATCAGCGGTTTTATGTTTTCCTTCAAGTGCATCCCGGATTTTAGGCCGGCACACACCTTGAGGGCTACTGGCTATATATCTCGGCAGAGAATAAATTGCATCAATCGGAAAAAATATTCGCAAAAAATCAGCCCAAGTCTGAGGTGGTGCATCACCTCGGAAGCAGTTCGGCATAAAGCTCGGCTACGAGTGGCCGGCTCCATAGAGAACTTTTTCGGCGTTAAGCTCGGATAACCTCCTTCAAACTTTTTCAAAGACGAGGTACTCTATGCCTCCTCGGATGCAGTCCGGCGTTGGAGCTCGGCTGCAAGAAGGTGCCTCGGATGCAATCCGGCGCTGGAGCTCGGATACAGACTGGCGTTGGAGCTCGGCTGCTAAAATGTACCTCGGATGCAGACCGGCGTTGGATCTCGGCTGCAAAAGACACCTCGGATGCAGTCCGGCGTTGGAGCCCGGATGCAAGAGGACACCGCCGCATGGGAAAAACTTCGAACCCGAGGTATGGCATAAAAAAGAACAAGGCATTGATAAAGTCCGAGAACTTAAAGGACTCCTCGGATACCCGACGTATGAACTCTTCGGATACACCTCGGCGATCCTCAAGATCGGAGATGGGAAGATTTGTTGAACCAGTTTTCAAGACCGACGACTGAAGACGAAGAACAGTTTGGAAGAACCGAGGAGCGTCCCCAACTTGAAGACCAGTTCAGGGGGCTACTGATGGTGTCCTGGACTAGGGGGTACTCACCACATCGTCTCCCGACCAGGTAGGTTGAGCCGAGGACCCTCATGGCGGTTCAATAATGGGCCACTTCAGGCAGCCCATGACGCATACAAGGAAGACTCTACAAGACTTGGTGCACAAGCCGAAGACTCTCCTAAACCCTAGGCCTCCGGTGCATATATAAACCAAGGCCAGGCTAGTCAATTGGACGACTAATATTCATTAGAACAATCTCGTGGTAGATACAGGTACTCTGTACTACACCCCGTATGAATACAATCAAAAGCAGGACGTAGGGTATTATCTCCTCGAGAGAGCCCGAACCTGGGTAAAATCCTGTGTCCGTGTTACCATCGCTCCAAGACGCCTAGCTTAGGACGCCTACTACGAGATATGCCGGATTTAGAACCGACACCCGTGCAGGCACATCTGCCGGAATGGGACGGCCTTGACTTGGTCTAAGCTTGTGCTCTCTTATCGGTACCACCAAAGAAGGAAGGTTATGCGTGCGTGCTTCCCTGATCAGGTAGGCGGCGATAACCTTGTGAGCCTAGTTGTTTGTTTAGCCCGAGGGTCCCCGTTTGGGACAGTTTAGTTTAGCCACGATGGTGGCAGGTGTCATGAGTGACACAGGGGCACTCCGGACAGGACCCGGAAGGGGTATGATTGTCGGTGGTACGATAGAAGGGTCACAGTTTAGGCGAGTTTCGTTGGACGAATGTCCATGGTGTGGGTAAAGTGCGCAACCTCTGCAGAGTGTAAGAACCTATTCGAATAGCCGTGTCCACGGTATTGGACACAGTTCATAATAGGTCACACTATTTGGTCTTGGTCGATCTGGAGGACAAACCTATTATAACAAACCTGATAAAAGAGTTCGCAATGTATTCTGACATGATCATGGGGTGAGAACTTGGTGAGTCGCGAGATAGCCCAGAGGGGCAGCAAAATCGAATGGTTGCCACAACATATTACTTTAACGCTTCACGGGAGGTAAGTGTAGTGTAGGTTCCAGTTTAATTTTGGATACCATGCTTCGTAGAAGCAGCTATGCCATGCCATGGTATGTAGTTGATATTCCTGATCCATGTTATGCCATGCTTGATCCATGATTTCCTGTTAATTCCATGCCATGTTTAGAATAAATTCTTATATAAGCATAGGGCTTGCTTTGTCATCAGCTTGTTTGGATGCTATGTATTTGGTTGTCTTGCGAGTACATTCAAAGTACTCACCTGGCCTTGCACGTGGCCAATTGCAGGAGAAGATCCGCCATGCTAGATCGTAGCCCAGCCAGTCCTGTGAGTTGTGGAGCCCAGCCAGAGACGTCGTTGCCGCTGAACCAAGACCTCCGCTGCCATTTAGTTAGCCTTGGAGCCATGTAATATTGTTGTAAGCAACAGTGTTGTAATACTCCATTTCATATAATAAAGCCATTTTTGTGCCTGGAATTGCTGTATCATGTCTCAGACGTGCGCCAGGTCTTATCCTGGGACTGGCGTGCGTCGGCCCTCTATCGGGGTGCCACAATTATTCATGGACAGATCCAAATATTGTGAAAAATACCTTGACACTGGTGCAAGTCATAGGGTTTGGCTAGGGTGACAGAGTGCAAAAAGAATTGATTCAAACGGGTCTACGGTTTAGAAGATATGGCCAAAAAAAGATTAAATTCAAATCTGAATAAATTTCAAATTTGAAATTAGCAAAAGTTTGCAAAGATGGGTTCATTGGATAGATCTAATCAATACGAAGAATTTGCCGCTGGTTTCATCTAATTTGGATATACGGTTAAAAAATTATGACTAGACGAAGTTTAGGGACTAATCTGCTAAACTTGGGGACTAAACAGTGAAGAAAAATAATCACGAACAAGTCCCTGGCCACGTGGCACATTTCTGCTGGTCTACTCCTGTTCGCTGCCGAGGTTAAACGGCGGACGGCCGATATTTAGCACATACCCGTTCGCACATAATAAAAAAAATTCTAATCTAATCTAGGCCATCGCTTGGTGATCTAACGAACGAGGCGGAGGGGCGGCGGCTTACAATGGGGCGATGGCGTCGGCGACGAGGAAGACGACGGGGCGGCAGCTCGGGTCGAACGGGGCGGCGTCTGCGGCGGTCCTCGGCGACAGCGGAGGGGAAGGGGAGATGCGGCGCGTCGAGGACGTCACAAAGGTGACGGTGGGGGCCCTCGAGGCGTCGGGGTCGAGCGAGGCGGAGCTCCGGTGCTCCGGCGGGTCGGCGTCGATGGGGGCGTCGTCTCTGGCAAACCTAGGGGCGGAAATGATGTCAAAAAGATGCGCATGGTCATGGGGGTTAAAAATGAAGTTTGGAGCCCTCGGGTGGCTCACCAGCGACGGAAACGACGGCGAAGTGGCTCGGCTCCGGTGAGATGCAAACGGGTGGCGCGGCAGCTGTGAGGGGCAAGGGGTTCAGCGAGTCGGCGAGATCGAGAGAGGGGGTCCCGGGGTTTATATAGGCAAGGTGAGGGGCGCTGCGGGGCTGTGGATAAGCCTCATCCGCGAGGGCTTCGCCCGGCGGTTTCGGGAGCGCGGGCGGTGAGCTCTATCCCGTGCGTTGCGGGAGGTTGGGGACGACCTGGGGGCTGGGCCCCACCAGTCAGTGGCGGCACTGGGAGGCGAGCGAGGGCGGGCAGCCGGCGCTAAAGGTTTTCGGGCGCGGGGCAGGCCATGGGCCAAAAGGCAGAGCGGGCTGGCTCGTGTGCGTGTGTGTTTTTTTTAACAGGAAACACTTTGTGGCCCAAATCAAATTCAAACAAATTTCTAAAAATACCACAATAATTTCTAAAATCACTAATGATAATATAGAGCACAGTGGACATTAATTCCTGCTCAGATAATTTTGAAAATATTTTTCTAATGCAATAAATGCACTTTCGGCCAATAAAATAATTATCAAATATACTCCAAATAATATTCTAATAATTTTCCCAACTCATTTATATTTGAGGAAGTCATTTTATCCTCTCTCTTTTATTTTTCTTGAGTGGAAAAACATTTGAATATTTCAGAAAAGCCCCAAAATGCAATAAAACATGAGATGCATTGAATGATTCTATTAACATCCAAATTTAATAAAAATTGGGATGTTACATTCATCGACCACATGCCCCTAAAAAAGAATCCATTAATAAGGTTGATCAAGGCTTATTAACAAACTATTTCTGAGTAACATGAAACCGAAGAACTTTCGTATAACACTAAGTTACCTCAACGGGGATATGCATCTCCCCAACAATAAGAGTTTCATATTTATTTTTGATGGTAGGAAGAGGAAATTTGAAACCTTCAATAGTGATTGTCGAAACTTTTTCAATATAGTTGATACCATTCACCAAACTTTGTTTCTTTGAAAAATAAACCGTATGCTCATTACCATTGACATGAAAAGTGACTTCGCTTTTGTTGCAATCAATAACAGACCCTGCAGTATTCAAAAAGGGTCTACCAAGGATAATCGACATGTTGTCGTCCTCGGGCATATCAAGTATAACAAAGTCTGTTAAGATAGTAACATTTGCAACAACAATGGGCACATCCTCGCAAATTTCAATAGGTATAGCAGTTGATTTATCAGCCATTTGCGGAGATATCAGTAGGTGTCAACTTATTCAAATCAAGTCTCCTATATAAAGAGAAAGGCATAACACTAACACTAGCTCCTAAATCACATAAAGCAGTTTTGACATAACTTCTTTTAATGGAGCATGGTATAGTGGGTATTCCTGGATCTCCTAACTTTATAGGTACTCCAACCTTAAAAGAATAATTTGCAAGCATGGTGGAAATTTCAGCCTCAGGTATCTTCTTTTTATTAATGACAATATCTTTCATATATTTAGCATATGGAGGCATTTTCAAAATATCAGTCAAGCGAGTGCGCAAAAAGACAGGTCTAAGCATTTTAACAAAGCGCTCAAAGTCTTCCTCATCTTTATTTCTAGATGGTTTAGTAGGAAAAGGCATGGGTTTTTGAACCCATGGTTCTCTTTCTTTTCCATGTTTTCTTGCAATGAAATCACTTTTGTCATATCTTTTATTCTTAGGAGGTGGATTATCAAGATCAACAGCAGGTTCTATTTCTACATCATTATCTGGTTGAGCATCAACATGAACATCATTATCATTATCATTTGGTGGGTGTTCATTACCAGATTGTGTTTCAGCATTAGAAATAGAAACATCATCATGATTCTCAGAGGGTTTTTCTATCTCAGGTTCACTAGAAGCATGCGAAGTCCTATCATTTTTCTTTTTCTTTTTCTTCTTAGATGAACTAGGCACATCAATATTATTCCTCTGAGAATCTTGCTCAATTCTTTTAGGATGACCTTCAGAATACAAAGGCTCCCGAGTCATTCTACCTCCTCTAGTCATTACCCTAACAGCATGATCATTCATTTTATTATTCATCTCATTAAGTAAATCATTTTGTGACTTAACAATTTGTTCCAACTGGGTATGAACCATGGACGAATGTTTACTTAAGCCTTTAACATCATTAGCAATTCTAAACATCAAATCACTCAAATGATCTATCATGAAAGCATTACGTTTTAGTTGATTGCTAACATACATATTAAAATGTTCTTGCTTAACAGTGTAATTATCAAATTCATCCAGGCATTGACTAGCAGATTTATTATAAGGAATATCACCTTCATCAAATCTACTAAGAGAATTTACCTTTACTACCTGTGTCGGGGTGTCGAGCCCATGTATTTCTTCAATAGGTGGTAAATTCTTAACATCTTCAGACTTAATACCTTTTTCTTTCATAGATTTCCTTGCCTCTTGCATATCTTCAGGACTGAGGAATAGAATACCTCTGTACTTCAGAGTTGGTTTGGGTGGTGGTTCAGGAAGTGTCCAATCATTAGCATTCTTTAATATATTATTCAATAGTTCTTCAGCCTACTCAACAGTTTGTTCCCTGAAAACACAACCAACACAACTATCTAGGCAGTCCCTAGAAGCATCGGTTAGTCCATTATAAAAGATATCAAGTATTTCATTTTTCTTAAGAGGATGATTAGGCAAAGCATTAAGTAATTGGAGAAGCCTCCCCCAAGCTTGAGGGAGATTCTCTTCTTCAATTTAAACAAAGTTAAATATTTCCTGTAAGGTAGCTTGTTTCTTATGAGCAGGAAAATATTTTTCAGAGAAGTAATATATCATATCCTGGGGACTACGCACACAACCAGGAGCAAGAGTATTAAACCATTTCTTAGCATCACCCTTTAATGAGAAAGGAAACAGCTTAAGGATGTAATAGTAATGATTTTTTTCCTCATGAGCAAATAGGGTGGCTATATCATTTAATTTAGTAAGGTGTGCCACAACAGTTTCAGTTTCATAACCATGAAAAGGATCAGATACCAAAGTAATTAACTCAGGATCGACAAAGAATTCATAATCCTTATCAGTAACAAAGATAGGAGAGGTGGCAAACTTGGGATCATATTTCATTCTCTCCATCATAGACTTTTCTTTAAGCTTACTCGGTAATTTTCTAACATCATCTCTATCATTACAAGCGAGAATTTCCCTAGCTGTCTCTCCATCTATAACATAACCATCAGGTATCTTAGGCATTTCAATTCTAGTAGGAGAGCTAGGCATAATAGGTGAATCGTAATTTTCATCAGTTTCATCAATTTCAGCATTCTCAATTTCTTTAGCTTTAGCACTTTGTTCATCAATAAATTCACCAAGTGGCACGGTATTATCAAGCAGAGTACTAGCATCATCACAAGTTTCATTTATAGAAGAAGTAGTATCGTCAATTACTGGCGACATATTAGAATGAATAGCAGGTGGCGGTGTCGCAAGCCTACTCAAAACAGAAGGTGAATCAAGTGCAGAGTGTGATGGCAGTTCCTTACCTCCCCTCGTCCGAGAGGGTACGATCTTGGTCTTAGCGTCTTTTAGATTCTTCATAGTGATCAACAGATATAATTCCCAAGTGACTCAATAAATAGAGCTATGCTCCCTGGCAACAGCGCCAAAAAAGGTCTTGATAACCCACAAGTATAGGGGATCGTGACAGTCTTTGAGGGTAGTATTTCACCCAAATTTATTGATTCGACACAAGGGGAGCCAAAGAATATTTGTGAGTATTAGCAGTTGAGTTGTCAATTCAACCACACCTGGAGAACTAAATATCTGCAGCAAAGTGTTTAGTAGCACAGTAGTATGATAGTTTGATAGCAGTAGTAACAGTAGCAATAGTAACGGAAACAGTAACAGTAGCAGTTTTGTAGTGATTGTAACAGCAGCAGCAACAGTAGTAACTTAGCAAAGACCAATATGCGAAAAGCGTAGGCATTGGATCAGTGATGGATAATTATGTTGGATGACATTCATCATATAACAGTCACAACCTAAAGCAATACACAATAGCTCCAATTCATCAATGTAATGTAGGCATGTATTTTGTATATAGTCATACGTGCTTATAATAAGAACTTGCATGCCATCTTTTGTCCTACCCTCCCGTGGCAGCGGGGTCCATAAGGAAACTAAGGGATATTAAGGCCTCCTTTTAATAGAGAACCGGAACAAAGCATTAACGCATGGTGAATACATGAACTCCTCGAATTACAGTCATCCCCGGAGAGTATCCCAAACAATTGTCACTATGGGGTCTACGGATCAGAACAATAACAAGTGCATATAACTAGCAGATAGGATCAAGAACTCACATATATTCATGAAAACATAGAGGGTTCAGATCTGAAATAATGGCACTCGGGCCCTAGTGACAAGCATTAAGCATAGCAAAGTCATAGCAACATCAATCTTAGAACATAGTTGATACTAGGGATCAAGCCCTAACAAATTGACTCGATTACATGATAAATCTCATCCAACCCATCACCGTCTAGCAAGCCTACGAAGGAATTACTCACACCTGGCGGTGAGCATCATGGAATTGTTGATGGAGGATGGTTGATGATGACGATGGCCATGAATCCCCCTCTCCGGAGCCCCGAACGGACTCCAGATCAGCCCTCCCGATGAAGAACAGGAGGTGGCGGCGGCTCCGTATTGTAAAACATGATGAAACTTCTTCTCCTATTTTTTTCTCGGGGAAACAGAATTTATAGCGCTGGAATTAGGTCAGACAGAGCCACGTGGGCCCCACAAGGTAACAGGGCGCGCCCTGGGGGGTTGGCGCGCCCTGTTGCTTGTGGGAAACTGGTAGTCCCCCCTCCAGTGGATCTTCGTTCCTGTATTTTTTATTTATTCCATAAAAAATCTCCAAAAAGTTTCATCCAATTCTGAGAACTTTTATTTCTGCACAAAAACAACACCATGGTAGTTCTGCTGAAAGCAGCGTCAGTCCGGGTTAGTTTCATTCAAATCATGCAAATTATAGTCCAAAACAAGAGCAAGAGTGTTTGGAAAAGTAGATACGACGGAGACGTATCAAGAGGTAATAAACATTAATTAGAAAGCAAATAGTTGGTTAGAAAACACCTCATCGACCTCAGACATAAAAAATGAATCAATTGGAGGTGTTGTTGCCTTCATATGGGCGCTCAAACAACCAATAGCGGTCGTATGGAATGCCGTCATTCACTCTGCGGAGATGCTTGTTGTGGACGCCAGGTGAAACGACCGCTCGTATGAGCGAGAGCGCTCGTATGGTTGGCCGTCTTTTGCTCTAGTCCTCTTCTCTGTTGCGGCCATGAGCTCATACAGGCGCTCAAATGACCGGGGCGGTTGTATGGAACGCCGTCTTTTCTCCTGGAGCTGCAGAACTGCATTAAAATTCTTGTGCTTCCTCCTCACGTTAGGCACATAGCAATATTGCAATAAAAATAGGAGGCATGCAACAAAAACAGGCTACCGACATGCTGAAATTTTTACCAATGAAAACAACAAGAAACCAACTCAAATAGCAACTACTCAAAATAAAACAAAAGTGCCAATGCAACATGAATGCAGCTAGACTCAATACACAAAGCTAAGAAAGACACCTACGGACTTCCGGGTTACCTCCCAGGCAGTGCTTCCTTTATAGCCATATATCTAGGCTTCGGTGCTCCATTAAGTCACTCACCGGGATCCCAAGGGATGTCAACCCCGAGTGTATGTCTTACCTCCGACCGGGGTTCGGAGCACCTCATAGCAAAGTCCGGTCGGAGTCATACCCGCTTACGGTGCATTGGCATCATGTAGGTAAATGTGTCCTCGCACTTAAGCGAGAACCGATGCACCAAGTGGGGTGAGCATGTCTCCTTATACTTCTGCAACAAAAGAGTTAGAGACTTATATATATATATATAATTTGAAATTTTACCTTGGCTACCTTTGTAGGGGAACACTTCATAAAATTCTTTATTTGGAGTGGGTAATTCAACACTCCCTAATGGTTTCCCCTGCTCAACAAATTTGTCCAACAAATCACAGCTGGACATTAGCACAAATGAATCAAGAGTATTTATCTCCTCTAGTTTGTCATTATCGCTAACACTAACATGATATTCATCATCCTCAACTTGAGGGTGAGTTTCCTGCACGAAAGATTCGTTAGCATCAATTTCCTCCAAACTAGAGTCATCATCATACTCTTGTTCCTGCAGATTAGTATCATCTTGCGATTTTTCTTCATCTTAAAGATGTTCTTGACAAATATAAATTATTGAATCCACCTTACAGTGTATCCAATCAAGTAATTTACCCTTACTGCGAACTTGAACCATTTCGATCTTCGGAAATAGCATCTCTGCACTTGTCCTCAACACATACCGGATGACATCCTCGGTGGCATTAATCTTACTACTATTGTTGTAAGATGCTACCACCTCATCATAGGCCTTTGTGCATTGGAAATCAATATGTTTCGGAGACCAGCAATATCTACATGAAACTTGATATAAAGAACACAACATATGTCCACATGCGTTTAATAATTCTAGCAATTCTCTAGTATCCATATCAATCATGCGCTTTTGAAGGGTTGCTTCGTCAAGAAATTGATTAAGTGTGTGCAAAAAGTTACCGTCAGAAGTGGGAGATTTGGACGGGTGATCAATCCATTCCTCATCTTCCTCTTCCTCGCTACTCTCTTCTTCTTCTATGCACACTTGTTCGTCCAAGGTAGGATGTACTTTGCCGTCCCCATCATTTTTCTGCATGTTAGTTTGACGTTTACATATTTCAAGTAGTCTTACCAATTCTTGCATCGTATCATCAATATTGGGGGCTACTGATTCTTCTTGGTATACAACCTTTTCTTCATTAGTAGCCAAACACGATAGACTTGTATTGTTTCTATTCCAGTGTTGCAATATTTCCTGAAAACTCATCTCAGAAGACATGATAAGCAGTTATTTTTTCTTTTTGATTTCAAGGGAAAAACTGAATGATAAATAACAACTAACAAAACAAACTATATGCGAGTGGGAAGGTAATGACCAGCGCTATGCTCCCCGGAAACGGTGCCAGAAAAAGCTTGATGTCCTGCAAGTGCACAAGGCTATATATGTAGCAATTTCGTGATAAGTAAGTGTCGAATCCCACAGGGAGCGAATAGGAAGACACTACCAACCCCGCAGCTATGTTGTCTGCACGGCTACGTTCACACCCAAACCGTAGTTTGGAAATAGTCTATTATATCAGTTGCTAGAAAAGCTTGAATAAAAGGGTTTTTACTAAACTACAAGTTAGAATGCAAAAAAATAAACTACGTTAATGAAAGGGGGTTTGTAACTGTAGGATTGAATAGAGAGAAAGGCTGCGTCTAGGCTTCTGTCGCACTAGTACTAGAGGGGCATCTTAGTGGTAGCGGACTAATACAAGTATACGTGCAGGTGATCACAAGATCACAAGAAAGGACGTCTTCGAACATTACATGCAATGCGAGTAAATACTAGATCATACCACAAAGACTAATTTTGCATACAAGATCATACCTCAACCTAGAACGGGATCAATCACTCAAACATAGATGAATAGACACACAAAGAGGAATGATTCATTGATGTCATCAACATATTTAACCTTACAAATTACAGGTGAGGAGATGGAGACGGAGAGGGAGATGAACTTGGACACCGGCGCGCACGGCCTAGCCAGGACCGGCGCCCGGTGACGATGGCGGTGATGGTGATGGCACCTCCGCCTCCTTGCGCGGCGTGGTGTTGGAGGGAGAGGCCTCCCCCATGGGGGAGAGCCTCCCTGCGGCTGCCCAGAGTTATGGTGGATGATGATGGCTAAAGATGGCGGCTAGGGTTGGAGGTATTTATATAAGAGGCCTTCTCGGGTCTCCTCCGTTGATGTGGATCCTCCTCCTCCATCCAAGGGCTCTAGATGAGCCTTATCCTCTTCCAATCCCTTCATTATGAGCCAAGGATCTCATGGGAACAATTGGGGATGAAATTGGTGAAGAATCCCGTCTAGAGAGGCAAATTTCGGAGCTGTCTGCATGTCGTCGTCTTTCGTGCTGTCTTTTTGTGCAGTCTTTCTCCGGTAAAACGGCCGCCATTTCTTCATACGAACTCGGAATTTAACATTCTTGGGCTCGTTGGATTCGTATGAATGACACCAATAGATTTATGGTCTTAGATCTTGATTTGGAGCACTTTGGGAAAATGACTTTTTCCAACCTTCGAAATGGCTAAGTCCGACCCCTGGCTGACTCCGTATTGAACCCATGCTTGGTCCTTTCATCGTGCTTGGTCCTATGTTGCTCCAAAACACCTATAGAGACAAGAAAACAAGAAAAACTAATAAAAACCAAATAAAACACTAAATGTGCAATGCTCACAATGATAAGTGCAAATACCGGTAAACATGCATAATGGACAACTATTTGGTTCAATGGGACATAATATATGAAGAGAACATGCAACATATGGGCTCTAAAAATGCGTAAAATATAGAGCCATTAGCAAGTAATGAGTTCAAGGGGATTGACAACCCTCTTGGCCGCGTTGGGTGCAAGTATTTGCTTTTGTGTGTACAGGTGCTGTTCACGAGGCTTTGCGTGATTCTCCTTTTGGTCGATAACCTTGGTTCTCAATGAGGGAAATACTTATCTCTACTGTACTGTTTCACCCTTCCTCTTCGAGGAAAATCCCAACGCAGGTCACAAGTAGCAGAAAGAATTTCTAGCGCCGTTGCCGGGGAGACATCATCAAAACCTATCAAGTAACTTCACTCAAACTATCATCTACTTGCTCTACTTTTTATTTGCCTTTTTTATTTGCCTCTCTTTTTCATCTCCTCCACTTCTCTAAAAATCAAAAAACACAAAAATATTTCTGTTTGCTCGTTTGCTTGTTTTACCACTATGGCTAGTTCTTTGCTTGTTGCTTGTACCCCTGAAAATGAAGTGCTCAATTTTAAACAAAGGGGAGGAGAAAGTTTAAAAGATGCTTGGTATAGGATTTGCGATGCTCAAAATAAATCAACTCGTAAGCAATCCACTACCATTCTTCTACGCAATTTTTATGTGTGTGTTACTACTTGGTATAGATTTGTGCTTGATACTATCACTCGAGGGAATTTCTTGAGTAGTCACCCTAATGATGCTTTCAATGCTATGGGAAATTTGGTAGGATCACCACATATTACTATTAATGAAACGACATTGACGTTGGAACATGTTATGTGAAGATTAGAAGCTATTGAAAATAACATGCCCACCGTAGAACATATTGAGAATCTAGACAAAAAGGTCCACAATCAAGTTACTCAATTTGGTTCTAAGGTTGGAACTACATTAAAGATGTTAAAAGAGAAGTAACCGATAATTAATGAAAGAGTAGAACAAAGCCCTGCTAGAATTGATAAGTTGGAAGAAATCATTAATAATTTGGGTTCTGCTTTTTCTCCTGTTAAAACTATTGAGAGGATTCCTCCTCATAAGAATTCTAAGTTTATGTATATTACTAAGAATAAGGGTGCCACACCTAGTAAAGGAAACGAAGATCTTAAAATGATTAGTTTGCACCCCGACTAAAGGAACCTATTTATGAAAATAAATTCCTCAACTTTATCCCTAGAAGTGTGATTATTAAAAACTTATATGCTAAAACTCCTAGGAAGCGTGGATGTATAATTGAGGAGTTGGATTTCAAAGATGATAATACTTGAAACTATGCATTATGCCTAGCTAGGGGCATAAAACAATAGCGCTTATTGGGAGGCAACCCAATATTTATCTTTATTGCAATTTTTATTTTTTCTTGAGTGACACAATTTTAGCTACTGTTATGATTGTGTTTTTTATCTTTTACTTAGTGTTTGTCCCAAGTAATGCCTTTGGGATGATTTGGATGATAGTATAATTGATGCTGTTTGAAAACAGAAAGTTTTGCGCACAGTTCTGGAATTTACATTCTGTACTGGAACGTCAGAAAAATCTGAACTTTTTACAAAGTATTGGGATACAAATTGTTTATGTTGTCCTAATTTTTCAGAATTTTTGGAGTCACAGAAGTATGGATAATATTCAGTCATTACGTACTGTTCTGTTTTAGACAGATTCTGTTTTTATTGCATAGTGTGCTTGTTTTAATGAAACTATGGATTATATCAGGGGGTATAAGTCATGGAAGAGTTATAATACAGTAGGTATTATGCAAGAACAATTATGAATGAGTTTAAACAGATTGATTTATTATACTAACGGATCTCACGAAGTTTCTGTTGAGTTTTGTGTGGTGAAGTTTTCAAGTTTTGGGTGAGATTGCGATGGATAAAAGAATAAGGAGCGGCAAGACCCTAAGCTTGGGGATTCCCAAGGCACCCCAAGGTAATATTCAAGGAAGACCCAAGCTTCTAATCTTGGGGATGCCCCGGATGGCATCCCCTCTTTCGTCTACAATCTATCTGTAACTTTCTTGGAGCTATATTTTTATTCATCACATGATATGAGTTTTACTTGGAGCGTCTTGTGATATAGTTTTGTTTGCTTTTATTTTTCCACAATCATTGTTTGATGTACACACCTATTTGAGAGGGATACACATTTATCATGATTTGTTAGAATACTCTATGTGCTTCACTCATATCTTTTGACCTAGGCAGTTGCTCTAGTGCTTCACTTATATCTTTTAGAGCGCGGCGGTGGTTATATTTTGTAGAAATAATTGCACTCTCATGCTTCACTTAAATCTTTTTGAGATTCTAATAACTAGTAATGTCAATTTGCACGTGTTATAAGACTAGTCCAGAAAGGATAGGTATTCAAGGGGGATATAATAAAAACTTTCATGTAGATCACTAAATATGAAATGTATGGTTTAATGATATTGATGTCGTAATATGAAAGGAAATGGGTTCATGATCATTGGTTAGTAGAAATATCGGTATTAAAGCTTGTTATTAACTTCTCATCTAAGTGTTGGTCATGGCATGGGGGGGAGGTTTGAGCATTTTTATGTCTGAAATGAAATCCTTGAGTGTTGTTATAATTGGGGGTGCGCGATGGTTAACTCCTACCAACCTCCTCCCTAGGGGCATGCGAGTAGTACTTTGCTTCGAGGGCTAATAGGCTTTATAATAAGTATGTGAGTTCTTTATGACTAATGTGAGTCCATGGATTATACGCACTCTCACCCTTCCGCAATTTGCTAGCCTCTTCAGTACCGTGCATTGCCCTTTCTCACCTTGAGAGTTGGTGCAAACTTCGCCGGTGCATCCAAACCCCGTGATATGGTACGCTCTATCACACATAAGCCCCCTTATATCTTCCTCAAAACAGCCACCATACCTACGTATTATGGCATTTCCATAGCCATTCCGAGATATATTGCCATGCAACTTCCACCGTTCCGTCACATGACTTGTGTGTTCATCATCATATTGCTTTGCATGATCATATAGAGCTGACATGATATTTGTGGCACAGCCACCGTTCATCATTATTATACATGTTACGCTAGATCATTGCACATCCTGGTACACTGCCAAAGGCATTCATATAGAGTCATATTGTTCTAGTTTTATCGAGTTGTAAGTAAATAAAAGTGTGATGATCATCATTATTAGAGCATTGTCCCAGTGAGTAAAGGATGATGGAGACTATGATTCCCCCACAAGTCGGGATGAGACTCCGGACGAAAAAAAAAGAGAAAAAAAGAAGCCAAAAAGAGCCCAACAAAATAAAAAATAAAAAATAAAATGAGAGATAAAGAGAGAAGGGGCAATGTTACTATCCTTTTTCCAAACTTGTGCTTCAGAGCAGCACCTTGTTCTTCATATAGAGAGTCTCCTATGTTGTCGCTTTCATATACTAGTGGGAATTTTTCGTTATAGAACTTGGCTTGTATATTATGATGACGAGCTTCCTCAAATGCCTGAGGTCTTCATGAGCAAGCAAGTTGGATGCACACCCACTTAGTTTCAGTTGAGATTTCATACACTTATAGCTCTTAGTGCAACCGTTGCTTGGAAATCCCTACTCCTCGCATTGATATCGATTGATGGACAACTCCATAGTCCGTTGATCTGCCGAGTTGATGTGAGACTTTCTTCCTTTTTGACTTCTCCTATTGATCTCTACCACCACATTCTATTCCACCTATAGTGCTATATCCATGGCTCACGCTCATGTATTGCGTGAAGTTGAAAATGCTGAAGCGCGTTAGAAGTATGATCCAATTGCCTGGTTTAACACCGGGGTGCTCATGATTTATATTTATGTGGTGAAGGCAGAGTCATGCCATGCTAACATGATAAAATGATTGGGGATAACATTCGTTAAGGGTCGTATATTTTGAAAGTTTAATGATTATGCTTCTTATATTCATGGATATTATTATATTGATATTTGTTACTTCATCATTTCTCAATATTTATACCGTAAAGAGATTACATGATACACATGTTAGGTATCATTCAACATCAAAAATTATGTTTTTATCATTTACCTACTCAAGGACGAGTAGGAATTAAGCTTGGGGATGCCTGATACGTCTCCAACGTATCTATAATTTTTTATTGTTTCATGCTATTATATTATCAATCTTGGACGCTTTATATGCAATTATATGCTATTTTATATCATTTTTGGGGACTAACCTATTAACCCAGTGCCCAGTGCCAGTTCCTCTTTTTTGCTTGTTTTTGGCTTTTCACAAAGTCAATATCAAATAAAGTCCAAACGGAAATCTTTAGATTAAATTTTTCTGGACCAGAAGGGACCCTAGAAGCTTCGGGAGGAGACCAGATGAGATACGAGAGAGCCACAAGCTCGAGGGGCGCGCCCTAGGGGGTAGGCGCGCCCCCTGAGCTTGTGGGCCCCATGCAGCTCCATTTGACCTAATTCCAAGCCTTCCCAAACCAACGGAGAGCCAGACGATATAAATTTTCCGCCGCCGCAAGCTTCTGTTCTTCCGCGATCCCATTTGGAGGCCTTTACCGGTAATCTGCCGGAGGGGGGATCGATCACCGAGGGCTTCTACATCAACCTTGCTGCCCTTCTGATGATGTGTGAGTAGTTCACCACAGACCTACCGGTCCATAGCTAGTAGCTAGATGGCTTCTTCTCTCTCTTTGATCTTCAATACAATGTTCTCCTCAATCTCTTTGGAGTTCTATCTGATGCAATCTTCTTTTGCGGTGTGTTTGTTGGAATTCGATGAATTGTGGGTTTATGATCAGATTATTCATTGCAAGTAATTGAGTCTTTTCTGAACTTTATTATACATGATTGTTATAGCTTTGTATTTCTCTCCAATCTATCCACTTGCTTTGGCCAACTAGATTGATTTATCTTCAGCGGGAGAGGTGCTTTGTAATGGGTTCAATCTTGCGGTGCTTGCTACTTGTAGTCTGCGTTGGTATTTCCCCGAAGAGGAGAGGATGATGTAGTACAGTAGAGATAAGTATTTCCCTCAGTTAAGAACCAAGTTTATCAATCCAGTAGGAGAACCAAGCAAAATTCCGTTAAGCGCACCTGCACACACAAGAGCAAACACTTGCACCCAACGCAAATAAGAGGGTTGTCAATCCTCTTATCGGTTATTTGCAAGGATTAAATCTTATCGAGGTAAATAGATAAACTAAACTACTAATTAAAATAAAAGTAAATAAATTGCAGCAAGGTATTTTTAGGTGTTTTATATAATAAAGATAGACCCGGGGACCATAGTTTTCACTAGAGGCTTCTCTCTTGAGCACATAAACATACGGTGTGTAAACAAATTACTGTTGGGCAATTGATAGAAAAGCAAATAATTATGACGGATTCATGGCAATGATCATGTATATAGGCATCACATCTGAGACAAGTAGACCGACTCCTGCCTGCATCTACTATTATTACTCCACCCATCGACCGCTATCCAGCATGCATCTAGGGTATTAAGTATGAAACAGAGTAACGCCATAAGCAAGATGACATGATGTAGAGAAGCAAATTCAAGCAATATGAATAAACCCCATCTTTTTATCCTTAATGGCAACAATACAAATACATGTCATGTCCCTTTCTGTCACTGGGATTGAGCACCGCAAGATTGAACCCATCACAAAGCACCTCTCCCGTTGCAAGATAAATCAATCTAGTAGGCCAAACTAAACCGATAGATCAGAGAGAAATACAAAGCTATAACAATCATGCATAAAAGAGTTCAGAGAAGACTCAAATATTTCTCATGAATAATCTGATCATAAACTCACAATTCATCGGATCCCAACAAACACACCGCAAAAGAAGATTACATCGGATAGAACTCCAAGAACATCGAGGAGAACATTGTATTGAAGATCAAAGAGAGAGAAGAAGCCATCTAGCTACTAGCTATGGACCTGTAGGTCTGTGGTAACTACTCACACATCATCGGAAGGGCAGCAAGGTTGATGTAGAAGCCCTCCGTGATCGATTCCCCCTCCGGCAGAGTACCGGAAAAGGCCTCCAGATGGGATCGCAGAAGAACAGAGACTTGCAGTGGCGGAAAGGTTTTCTCTTCTGGCTCTCCGGGGGTTTCCCAATATTTGTGAATTTATAGAAGTGGAATTAGGTCAAACGGAGTCACGTGGGTGATACGTCTCCAACGTATCTATAATTTTTTATTGTTCCATGCTGTTATATTATCAATCTTGGATGTTTTTATATACATTTACAGCAATTATATATCATTTTTTGGGACAAACCTATTAACTTAGTGCCTAGTGCCAGTTGCTGTTTTCTACCTGTTTTTTGTTTTACAGAATATCAATACCAAACGAAGTCCAAATGCCACGAAACTTTTTGGAGATTTTTTTCTGGACAATACCAACACTAGAAGCTTCGGGAGAAGACCAGACGCCAGAGGAGGTGGCCACGAGCCACCAGGGCACGCTTGGGGGGCAGGCGTGCCCTGGTGCCTCATGGGCCCACCTCAGTTCTGTTTGACCTAATTCCACCACTATAAATTCCCAAAAATCAGGAAACCAACAGGGGAGTCCACGAAATACTTTTTCCGCCGCCGCAAGCTTCTGTTCTCGAGAGATCCCATCTGGAGGCCTTTCCGGCACTCTGCTGGAGGGGGAATCGATCACGGAGGGGCTCTACATCAACCTTGCTGCCCTTCCGATGATGCGTGAGTTGTTTACCACAGACCTTCGGGTCCATAGTTAGTAGCTAGATGGCTTCTTCTCTCTTTTTGATCTTCAATACAATGTTCTCCTCGATGTTCTTGGAGTTCTATCCGATGTAATCACTTTTTGCGGTGTGTTTGTTGGGATCCGATGAATTGTGAGTTTATGATCAGATTATCCATGAATATTATTTGAGTCTTCTCTGAACTTTTTTATGCATGATTATTATAGCTTCGTATTTCTTCTCCGATCTATTGATTTGGTTTGGCCAACTAGATTGATTTATCTTGCCATGGGAAGAGGTGCTTTGTAATGGGTTCGATCTTGCGGTGCTCAATCCCAGTGACAGAAAGGAACATGACACGTATGTATCGTTGCTATTAAGGGTAAAAAGATGCGGTTTATTCATGCGTGAGTTTACTTTGTCTACATCATGTCATCTTGCTTAAGGCGTTACTCCGTTCTTTATGGACTTAATACACTAGATGCATGCTGGATAGCGGTCGATGTGTGGAGTAATAGTAGTAGATGCAGGCAGGAGTCGATCTACTTGTCTCGGACGTGATGCCTATATACATGATCATTGCCTTGGATATCATCATGATTATTTGCTCTTCTATCAATTGCCCAACAGTAATTTGTCTACCCACCGTATGCTATTTTCTTGAGAGAAGCCTCTAGAGAAAACTATGGCCCTGGGTCTATCTAAATCATATACTAAAACCCTAAAAATACTTGCGGCACTTTTTCTTTATTTATTTTATTTTGTATTTTTGTTTCAATCTATCTATCTATGACATACAATTTAATCTTGCAACTTACCGCCGAGGGATTGACAACCCCTTGTTTGCGTTCGGTGCAAGGATTTGTTGTTTTGTGTGCAGGTGTTACTAACGAGGTGTTGCGTGATTCTCCTACTGGATTGATAACCTTGGTTTCATAACTGAGGGAAATACTTATCTCTACTGTACTGCATCTCCCTTCCTCTTCAGGGAATTACCAACGCAGCTCACAAGTAGCAGTGGGCCCCACAAGGCAGCACGGCGCCCCCCCCCCCCCCCGGGGCACGCCCTAGTGCCTTGTGAAGCATCCTCCCAAAGCTTCCCAGGTTTCTTTTGTCCAGAAAAAAATCTCCAAAAAGTTTCGTGGCATTTGGACTTCATTTGGTACTGTTTTTTTGAAAAGCCAAAAACAAGCAGAAAACAACAACTGGCACTAGGCACTGGGTTAATAGGTTAGTCCCAAAAAATGATATATAATTGCATATAAAAACATCCAAGATTGATACTATAATAGCATGGAACAATCAAAAATTATAGATACGTTGGAGACGTATCAAGCATCCCCGAGCTTAATTCCTGCTCATACCCGATTAGGTAAATGATAAAAACAGAATTTTTGATGTGAAATGCTACCTATCATGTTTCATCATGTAATCTCTCTCTTACGGTATGAATAATAAGATCCAAATGATTCAAAGCAATAGTCTATAATTTGATATAAAGACATCAATACTCAGGCATACTAGCAAACAATCATGTCTTTCAAAATAAAAATGCTAAAGAACGTTATCCCTACAAAATCATATAATCCTGTCATGCTCCATCTTCTTCACACAAAGTTTTTATCATGCACTACCCCGATGACAAGCCAAGCAATTGGTTTATACTTTTTAACGCGCTTCAGCTTTTTCAACTCCCACTCAATACATGAGCGCAAGCCATGGATATAGCACTATGGGTGGAATAGAGTATGGTGATAGACATAATTAGGAGAAGTCAAAAATGGAGAAAGTCTCACATCAACGAGGCTAATCAACGGGCTATGGAGATGCCCATCAATTGATGTCAATGCGAGGAGTAGGGATTGCCATGCAACGGATGCACTAAGAGCTATAAGTGTATTGAAGCTCAACATGAAAACTAAGTGGGTGTGCATCCAACTTGCTTGCTCATGAAGACCTCGGGCATTTGAGGAAGCCCGTTATCGGAATATACAAGCCAAGTTCTATAATGAAAAATTCCCACTAGTATATGAAAGTGACAAAATAGGAGACTCTCTATATGAAAAACATGGTGCTACTTTGAAGCACAAGTGCGGAAAAGGATAGTAACATTGCCCCTTCTCTCTTTTTCTCTCATTTTTTTTTCTTTTTTTTTCTTTTTTCCCCTTTTTTTCTTTATATTTTCGCCTCTTTTTTTCTATATTTTTTTCTTCTTTTTTTATTTTTTTTCGTCCAGAGTCTCATCCCGACTTGTGGGGGAATCATAGCCACCATCGCCCTTTCCTCACTGGGACAATGCTCTAATAATGATGATCATCACACCTCTATTTACTTCCAACTCAAAATTACAACTCGATACTAGAACAAAAATATGACTCTATATGAATGCCTCTAGCAGTGTACCAGGATGTGCAATGATGCTAGCGTAACATGTATAACAATGATAAACGGTGGCTGAGCCACAAATACTATGTCAGCTATATGATCATGCAAAGCAATATGACAATGATGATGTATGTCATAAAAACGGAACGGTGGAAGTTGCATGGCAATATATCTCGGAATGGCTATGGAAATGACATGACAGGTAGGTATGGTGGCTGTTTTGAGGAAGATATAAAGAGGCTTATGTGTGATAGAGCATATCATATCATGGGGTTTGGATGCACCGGCGAAGTTTGCACCAACTCTCGATGTGAGAAGGGGCAATGCACGGTACCGAAGAGGCTAGCAAATTGTGGAAGGGTGAGAGTGCGTATAATCCATGGACTCACATTAGTCATAAAGAACTCACATACTTATCGCGAAAGTTTATTAGCCCTCGAAGCAAAGTACTACTACGCATGCCCCGAGAGGGATAGATTGGTAGGACAAGGTCCATCGCTCGTCCCCGACCGCCACTCATAAGGTAGACAATCAATAATAAATCATGCTCCAACTTATCATATTCAGTGATCTATATGAAAGTTTTTATTATATCACTCTTGAATACCTATCATATCAGGACCAAATTCATAACTCGTGCATATTACCATTGCTATCATGAGACTCTCAAAAAAGATATAAGTGAAGCATGAGAGTGCAACTATTTCTTTAAAATATCATCACCGCCGTGCTCTAAAAGATATAAGTGAAGCACTAGAGCAACTGCCTAGCTCAAAAGATATAAGTGAAGCACATAGAGTATTCTAACAAATCACGAATAATGTGTGTCCCTCTCAAAAAGGTGTGTTCAGCAAAGATGATTGTGACAAACTAAAAGGCAAACAAAAGCAAACAAACTATTTCACAAGACGCTCCAAGTAAAACACAAATCATGTGATGAATAAAAATACAGCTCCAAGTGAGTTACCGATAGATTGTAGACGAAAGAGGGGATGCCTTCCGGGGCATCCCCAAGCTTAGACGCTTGAGTCTTCCTTGAATATTACCTTGGGGTGCCTTGGGCATCCCCAAGCTTAGGCTCTTGCCGCTCCTTATTCCTTTGTCCATCGTAGTCTCACCCAAAACTTGAAAACTTCAGCACACAAAACTCAACAGAAACCTCGTGAGATCGGATAGAACTCCAAGAACATCGAGGAGAACATTGTATTGAAGATCAAAGAGAGAGAAGAAGTCATCTAGCTACTAGCTATGGACCCGTAGGTCTGTGGTAAACTACTCACACATCATCGGAAGGGCAGCAAGGTTGATGTAGAAGCCCTCCGTGATTGATTCCCCCTCCGACAGAGTACCGGAAAAGGCCTCCAGATGGGATCGCGGAAGAACAGAGGCTTGCGGCGGCGGAAAGGTTTTCTCTTCTGGCTCTCCGGGGGTTTCCCAATATTTGTGAATTTATAGAAGTGGAATTAGGTCAAACGGAGTCACGTGGGCCCCACAAGGCAGCACGGCGCCCCCCCCCTGGGGCGCGCCCTAGTGCCTTGTGAAGCCTGCGTGAGGCTTCTGGCCTCCTCCCGAAGCTTCCCAGGTTTCTTTTGTCCAGAAAAAAAATCTCCAAAAAGTTTTGTGGCATTTGGACTTCATTTGGTACTGTTTCTCTGAAAAGCCAAAAACAAGCAGAAAACAGCAACTGGAACTAGGCACTGGGTTAATAGGTTAGTCCCAAAAAATGATATATAATTGCATATAAAAACATCCAAGATTGATACTATAATAGCATGAAACAATCAAAAATTATAGATACGTTGGAGATGTATCAGTGCTCTATATCCCAGTGACAAAGTAGGGGACTAGACACGTATTTGTATTGTTACCATTAAGGATAAAACGATAGGGTTTATTCATATTGATTGAGTTTACTTTGTCTACATCA
Source organism: Elymus sibiricus (assembly GCA_039707655.1). Classification (NCBI taxonomy): domain Eukaryota; kingdom Viridiplantae; phylum Streptophyta; class Magnoliopsida; order Poales; family Poaceae; genus Elymus; species Elymus sibiricus. The sequence goes on along the minus strand of CM077676.1, from coordinate 188,829,230 downwards.
TGTCATCTTGCTTAAAGCGTTACTCTGTTTGTCATGAACTTAATACCATAGATGCATGCTGGATAGCGGTCGATTGGTGGAGTAATAGTAGTAGATATAGGTAGGAGTCGGTCTACTTGTCACGGACGTGATGCCTATATACATGATCATTGCCATGAATAACGTCATAACTATGCGCTTTTCTATCAATTGCCCAACAGTAATTTGTTTACCCACCATATGCTATGTGTTCAAGAGAGAAGCCTCTAGTGAAAACTATGGCCCCCGGGTCTACTTTGAACATATTAAAAAAACCTAAAAATCCTTTGTTGTAATTTATTTACTTTTGTTTTGTTTTGAAATTTATACTTTTGCCTATACAAGATTTAATCCTTGCAAGTAACGAGTTCAAGGGGATTGATAACCCTCTTGCCCGCGTTGGGTGCAAGTATTTGCTTTTGTGTGTGCAGGTGCTGTTCACGAGGCTTTGCGTGATTCTCCTTTTTATTTGATAACCTTGGTTCTCACTGAGGGAAATACCTATCTCTACTGTACTGCTTCACCCTTCCTCTTCGGGGAAAATCCCAACGCAGCTCACAAGTAGCAAAGCCCTCTGTGATCGATTCCCCCTCCGGCAGAGTACTGGAAAAAGGCCTACAGGTGGGACCATGGAAGAATAGAAGCTTGCGGCGGCAGAAAAGTTATTTCAGGTGGCTTTGTGTTGGTTTGGAGATTTTTGGTAATTTATAGAGCTAGAATTAGTTCAAACGGAGTTGCATGGGACCCACGAGCTCAGGTGTGAGCTCATGACTCTCCCGTAGATCTTCTGGCCTCCTTCTGAACGTTCTAGGGTCCCTTCTGATCCAAAAAAAACCATAAAGTTTCATCGTGTTTGGAAGGTACTGATTTTCTGAGAATCCAAAAACAAGCAAAAAACAAAAACCGGCACTGGGCACCGAGTTAAAAGATTAGTTCCCAAAAATGATATAAAATTGCATATAAAGCATATAAAGTATCCAAGATTGATAATATAATAGCATGAAACAATCAAAAATTATAGATACGTTGGAGACGTATCAAGGGGCGCGCTTTTGCAGGCTGAGGGCTAATACTTCTCCAACGTATCTATAATTTTTTATTGTTTAATGCTATTATATTACCAATCTTTTATGCTTTATACATCATTTTATATCATTTTTGAGAACTAACCTATTAACCCAGTGTCAAGTGCCAGTTGCTATTTTTTGCTTGTTTTTGGTTTTACAAAAAATCCCTATCAAACGGATTCCAAACGCTACGAAACTTTTTGACGATTTTTTCTGGACCAAGAGGGACCCTAGAAGCTTCGGGAGAGGACCAGAAGCCAGACAAGGAGACGACAAGGCAACAGGGCACACCCTGATGCCTTCTGGGCCCCATGTGGATCCTTCTGACCTAATTCCAGCGCTATAAATTCCCAAATATTCCAAAACCCCTAGAGCGAGACCTATTATTTCACCGCTGCAAGCCTCTATTCTTCTGCGGTGGCACCCCGATCCATCTGGAGCAGGGGGCCTTCACACGTCAGCCCAGGATAACACCTGACGCACGACAGGTCCATGGTACAGCATTCCAAGCACAAAATATATTTCATTTACATGAAATGAAGTATTACATCGCGGATGAGTACAAGGGTTTACATAGCTCTAAGGCTATCTAAATGGCGGCGGAAGTCTTGTTTAGCGGCACGTCGTCTCTGACTGGACTCCACAACTCACAGGACTGGCGAGGTTACGGTCTAGCACGACAAGTCTTCTCCTGCAATCTGGCCACGTGCAAGTCCAGGTGAGTACTTTGAATGTACTCGCAAGACAACCAAATACATAGCATCCAAACAAGCAGATGACAAAGCAAGCCCTATGCTCATACATTATTTTTTCTCATGGCAAAGGATAAGCATGGCATGATACTAGCAAGAAACATGGATCAAGTACATCTATACCAAAGCATATCATAGCATATCATGGCAGATTATGGCATAACATGGAATAACAAGGCATATCATGGCATGGCAAAGTTGTATCTACGAGACATGCATGATACTATGCTGGAAAGTAAATTACCATCACCTCCCGTGGCGAGTTAAAGCAATATGTTGTTCATTTACCAGTTTCACTGCCACTGCCCCTCTGGGCTAGCTCATGACTCACCGAGATCTCATTTCATGATCATGTCCGAAACAACTCCGTGACTTCTTGCGACTATCTCATAGTCCAAGTCACCACATTTACTTTATAGCACATTCTTTAACAGGTTTATTATATTAGGTTTATCCTCCATGTCGACACAGACCAGATAGTGTGACCTAGTACGAACTGTGTCCATAACCGAGGACGCGGCTATCGATAGATTATACACTCTGCAGAGGTTAGTACACTGTACCCACACTACGGAACTCATGGCCTTGTGCTCCCATTCGGGTGGACCAACGACATTCCGACAAAACCGATCTATTGCATGACACTCTCCCGGAAACTCCCGACAAACTGCCCTTTGGGCTATGTCCTGGGTTGCCCCTGATGTCAACTCGTGACATCCGCCACCTTTGTGGCTGCCACCGTCGTGGCCAAACCAAACAAACCGTCCCAAACGGGGACAACCGCGCGCAAACAACTCGGGCACTCAAGGCTTATGGCCGCCCACCGGGCCAGGGTAGCGCGCGCACATAACCTTCCCTAGTTGGAGGCACCGGCGAGAGGCATGACAATAGACCTTATTAGGGCCCCCCATAAGGCAAGTGTGGCTGCACTGGTGAGCTCGATTCGGTGGCACTATGACACGATCCAGCCGATGGAGGTGGTTTTTGTTATTAACACATGTTCCTGTCATCTCCATCATTTTACCATATCATCAAGATTATGAGCATGATTATCATGAATGCATTAATGAACATGTTTACCAACTTATGAAGTGCAGAGCATATATAACATATGAAACATGGCAGTAACATGATACCGATATAGTATGACAGGATCACCATAGCATTGATAAGCATGGTATGACATGATATTACCAATAAAACATTATTGCTAACATGGCAAAAGCTAGTATGAAATCTGGTCATAGCATGATATGGCAAGCAATACATATACCACATTTGCAGACAGAAACATCATATGAATATACTGCAGCTATACATGCCCAGGGTTCAAGCAAAGTCAACATGCAAGTCCGGTGCTCATGATAAGTGGTTGGCTTGCCTCGGGGTGGACGGGTACTCCGGGTGGAAGTGTGACGATCCACGGGAAACGAGTCGCCGGAACCGGTACTCTTGGGAGAGGCCTCGATGCGAAGAAGGGCAAAGATGGTATTTTAAATATGCGACAACATTATGAAAATGTGATTATCGGAACGGTCTCGACAAACTGAAAACGTGGGTGTTGGATTCACCTCAATCGGAGTTACGGTTGAAAAGTTACGGTTGTTCGTTCGTTAGGCAGAAAACAGACAAAAATCTGTCGGTGGGCTGGGCTGAAAACGCACTTCTGGAAATACGCCTCCGCAAAAGGGAAAGCGCATTCCGCGCGCGGCCGGACTTGAATACGTTTTGACGCAGGGAAAGCACATTTCTGGAAATGTCTTTCCACTTACTCCAGTCAACGGGCCCATCTGGTCAGCGCCTGAGGCTGACGCGCGGGACCCACCTCCGCCTCCTCTCTCTCCTCCCATTCTTCTTCTCCACCGCGACACAGGCAACAGAGGCGAGCCACCCGCCACGATTCCGGCCGCGCCGCCGGACGAGGGACCTGGCCGGGAGCCTAGGCGGATGCCCCACTTCACGCGGTGCCCGTAGGTAGTCGCGGCCTCGTCCGAGACGGCCTGCAATGCTGCCACTACGGCTCGGGTGCCATGGCCGTAGCGCGGCAGGGTAAGGGTGGCGCCGGCGAGGCTCCCCGGAGGAAATGGGTGGCGGCGGCGGCTACTGGCGTCCAGGGAGGGCCGAGGGCGCCGGAGGAAGGGAGGGGGAGGGCTGCGGGCAGGGGCAGGCCGAGGGGATTGGCGGCGGCCACCTCTGGCAATGGTGGGGAAAAGAAACTCCAGGAGCTCTGGGAGGGCTGGGGGTGGCTAGGGAGGGCTCGGGCACGCGTAAAAAGACCACGGGGAAGGCTCGAGAAGAGGGGAACTGTGGCGACGCGGTGCGGGACGTGGCGGCGTCCCGGCGACGGACGCGGTGCCGGCGCTCGCGGCCACGAGCTATGGGACAAGGAGAATCGGGGAACAGGCGATGCGGTGCAGGACGTGGCACGCCGTGGCTCGCTGGGTGACCGTGTGGACCTCCCCAAACGGGTCAAGTGCGCTGTGCACGCGGTGCACAGGCGACGCACGCGCTCTCTGCGTGGTCACCACGTGCCCACAGTGCTCCCGCGCGCACTGGCTGTCCCAAGTATGTCTGGTGGGTTGAGCACTCCCCTAGAAGCAGTTCGAAGCAAAGCGACGATTCCCATGGCCCATGATGTGACTGAAACATATCCAAAGCCTAAACCACAGCAAGGTATTTGATAGAGATATTAGGCAGTGCATAGCTCCATTAGGCCTGGGATTTGGGTGAGGCTGATCATCTACTAAGGTGATCATTGTGCCAGAATCTCAGCTCCAAAAGAGAGGGCTAGCTGGTACTTCCTTTGCAAAGTGCCCAACTGGCCAGAAATGCAAATGAGGTTGCTGGGGAAAAATGGCTGGATGAAAATGGCCCAAATTTGGTGGAGACCAATTATTTAGGCACATAAAGGCACTGTAAAAATTTCATACCATTTGGATAATTAAAAATGGTACTTCCTTCACAATGCTTCCCACTGGTCAGAAAGTTTGGGAATTTGCTGAGGAAAATTGTCTAGGAAAATAGAGCTGAATTTTGGCATGGGGCAATAATGTGGATGTGAAAGGGTGCTCAAAATTTTTGAGGGCAATCCAGAAAATATAAATAGCACTTCCTTCACACCGGTGAAATCTGAACAGAAAATTGATAAAATCATAGAAAAAGATTGGATAGATGAATTGAGGTAATTTTTGGGTTGCAGTAGTAATATATCAATATGAACTACCCTGCAAAATTTAAGCTCAATTGGATCAAGGAATCAAGCACTTCCTTCACAAAGTTTCAGACAAGGCAGAAACTAGCATTGGATCATGTGCTCAAATTTTGAACTGGGGAACATGGGGTTTGGATGGAAATGGTGAAGATATATCCAGGAGAAGCTCCACAAATTATTTGGGAATTTTCCTGGCTACCAAAATGGTAGTTCCTTTGGAAAGTGGCAGAGAGGCAATATTGACCTTGTCAAGGAAAAAGGGAATTTTCCTTATTTAAATTTGGCCAATATTTTTACCAGAGCTTGGGATAGTCACAAAGATCATCTCCACAATTTTTCATGAATTTTAGAGATGTCTAACTATCCTTCTGGATTTAATTCCTCCGAAAGGCAGGAAAAGAAATTAATCCCAGATGAAAAATATTGCATATGACTTGGCAATATTTTTGCACCTCCAGGGTTTATAAGTGTAGGAAGATCTCTGGGAATTTTTGGAGGATCAACAGAGCAAAGGAAATGATGGCTTCTTTGTAATTACAAAGGCAGGGTTAAAATTCCAAATATTGGAATTAGGGTTCTAGTGAGGGTTGGGGTGATGCAGCTGGGGTCTTGGCCAGCATCAAAGACATGGGCAAGGTTCTGAGAGGTTGAAAATTGCCTGGATTCATATGATCATCCAGCAAACTTTGGAGAAAGATTTTGAAAAAGAAAGCTCGGGAAAGAATGACAGCACAAAAATTGATAACCCAATTTTTGGGGTGTTACAAACCTTCCCCCCTTAAGAGAATCTCGTCCTCGAGATTCCTAGGGTTAAAACAAGATTTTTTCTACTCCAGGAAAAACCTCTGGGTTATCTGTTAACCCTTCGGTCGGATACAACTAAGTTGGGGTACCGATAATTGATACACCCAGGGAGAGACACTGGTAATGCGAGGCTATATCCACTACTGGGATCACTTTGGATCAAATTCCAAAATGTTGGAGGCACCCAAGGAACAGTGGTTTCTCCTGCTGACAGATGGGACCAGGGCCCACTGGCAGCCTCCTTCTTCTTCCTCGAGCTCTCGAATTCTTCCTCGCTGCTGCTCCTCGTGCGGCTTGGCACAGCCCACATCTAGATCCTAGGGCACTAAGTACCCTAGTTGTCGTAGTGCGCGGCGTGCACGGTGCCGAGACAAAGAGCACTCCCGTCGCGGGCCAGTGCCTTGTCGGCACTGCTCGCGGATTCACCTTCGGAATGCCGGTGATCAGGCGACGCGCGATCCTCCTGGACCTCGCTCACCGTACACCGATCTTGGGCTATAAAAGACGGCAGCACGGCTCTGCCCAACACACACCATGCCGCTCTTCCATCTCTTCGGTTTGGATGATATCGAGCCGAGGTCCTTCGGCGAGGTCGTGTTCTTGGTGGGGCTACGGTGGTTCCTCACCGCGCTACTGGCCATACTGATCGGTTCATCGCTCTTGCTGCTGCAACTCATCCTGCAGGAGCGGGCTCGCGACAACGAGGATCGTGGTGCGACAGCTCAAGGCGCGGATGGTGATGGTGTGGTGGCTGGTCCTCCGCCACGCTTGCTTCTCCGCCGCTTCAGGCCGGTGGAGTAATCGCGTGCTGCGGTGGGTCGGGACGGCGGCTTGTCCGGCGTCACGCGAGGCAGTGACGGCGGCGCCGTTTGTTCCGGAGAATCGCAAGATGCAGAGGGGGTGGCTTCGCCAGCACTGGAATCACGCCACTGGTTCCACGGAGAAGAAACTTCGCGGATAGCTCCACGAAGAGTAGGCATCGAGGTAGAGTCGGGGTCGAATCTGTACTGGGGTAGTTGTACTGATCTGAGTGAAATAAAGCTGGCAGTGTTCCTCTAGAAATGCAAATGGGGCTAGGGAAAAGGATTAGAGGCGAGGAATTGCCAGGAGGAACTGCCTCTTTGAGGCTCTGGATCTGGGAATCTGGCACACTGAGTATGCACAGAAAAGAGGTAGGCAAGTGGCTTTGCATCCCCTTGGGTACTGCTCAATCGTACTCAGGGTGAACCATATATGCGTGCATTATGCAGTGCATTCCAAAACAATACATATGCAAAATGCAAAAATACAGGCGAAGGAAAACACATCAAGCAAATAGCACTAAGGTGTTTTAATGCCAGTGGGTATATGTACTCCTGGCATACATATACCTACACCAGCTCGCATTTATTAGGGACTCGAGACGAGTCCAAAGTTGTAGGTGTATGTGTTCTACCAGTTAAAATCTTATTAGAAGTTCACTGCCAACTCTGTCAAATATTTCTACTTAACAGAGAGGCAGATGAACCACAAAGCAGAGGAGCATACATAGAACACACACGTCACAAGCAGTACAAGCATACAACAAAGCACAACCATACTACGCATCGAAAAGTAACAACTCACTCCGGGATACATGGTTCTATCCTCCTAATGAGGATGAACAGACAGAGGCTCAACCGCTGAGGTTGCGGATGAAGCGGGCAGGAACCTGTGGAGACGACAAACCATCAAGTCGATGGGACGGAGGTTGGCGGTACCTGGCTTCAACCAAGGCACGGGCTGAGAAGAGAGCACTGGGCCGGATGGCATGGGGTCTGCGATCTGGGATGCAGCTTGATGGGCCTCGCGGTATGCTTCCGTGACAACCCGGGTAGCATCTCGATCGATAGCTTTGAACTCTCCCAGAATGCTACCGATCATCATCCCCTGGGCACTGATGAACTGAACCAGGCGAACTATCGCTGGGTCACCCTCTTGGGCAGCGTGGGAGAACTCCCATCCGGTACTCGACGCAGAGGGGAAATAACGGAACTCCCGCATCTCCGCTACACGTGGAAACAGAGATCGGAGGCATGCGATAGCCTCTGCAGCGGCTGCCTGGGTAGCCAACACCGGAGTGGGCATGGGTCTGCCCAGAAAAATCAAGGGCTTCCCATCCTCTACTGGACCTGGGCAGATCTGCAAAAGCCAACATGGCCGGCTGCGGAAGTGCGGCTATGAAAAGTGGCTTCCCGGGGAAAACTAGCCATGGCTTCAGATCTGGAGCTACTAGCTAGGGTTCTAGCAGGGATATGACTTACTGAGCTGGGGTCGCAGCTAGCAAGTGGGGGTTTTATAGGCAACTAGGCGGGGACACACCGGTACAGCGTGGATCCTTCTCTACAGGAGAAAGGATACGCCGATACTGACGACAAAAAGATAGGGTCGCCGTCCAACCCAGAAAACTAGGTGGGGGGTCAACTGGGTAGGGGCGCGTCAGTTCCGACTGTGCCACCTATTGCTCAACAGTGGCCTTGTCGGACGCCAGGGTTGGGTCAAACCTATGGGGATCATTACGGGTTGATGATAGCGGTGGTAATACGCTAGGGTAACCTATCGCCAGCCTGGCTCTGATACCATCTCCTGTGGCACCCCGATCCATCTGGAGCAGGGGGCCTTCACACGTCAGCCCAGGATAACACCTGACGCACGACAGGTCCATGGTACAGCATTCCAAGCACAAAATATATTTCATTTACATGAAATGGAGTATTACATCATGGATGAGTACAAGGGTTTACATAGCTCTAACGCTATCTAAATGGTGGCGGAAGTCTTGGTTTAGCGGCACGTCATCTCTGGCTGGACTCCACAACTCACAGGACTGGCAAGGTTACGGTCTAGCACGACAAGTCTTCTCCTGCAATCTGGCCACGTGCAAGGCCAGGTGAGTACTTTGAATGTACTCGCAAGACAACCAAATACATAGCATCCAAACAAGCAGATGACAAAGCAAGCCCTATGCTCATACATTATTTTTTCTCATGGCAAAGGATAAGCATGGCATGATACTAGCAAGAAACATGGATCAAGTACATCTATACCAAAGCATATCATAGCATATCATGGCAGATTATGGCATAACATGGAATAACAAGGCATATCATGGCATGGCAAAGTTGTATCTACGAGACATGCATGATACTATGCTGGAAAGTAAATTACCATCACCTCCCGTGGCGAGTTAAAGCAATATGTTGTTCATTTACCAGTTTCACTGCCACTGCCCCTCTGGGCTAGCTCATGACTCACCGAGATCTCATTTCATGATCATGTCCGAAACAACTCCGTGACTTCTTGCGACTATCTCATAGTCCAAGTCACCACATTTACTTTATAGCACATTCTTTAACAGGTTTATTATATTAGGTTTATCCTCCATGTCGACACAGACCAGATAGTGTGACCTAGTACGAACTGTGTCCATAACCGAGGACGCGGCTATCGATAGATTATACACTCTGCAGAGGTTAGTACACTGTACCCACACTATGGAACTCATGGCCTCGTGCTCCCATTCGGGTGGACCAACGACATTCCGACAAAACCGATCTATTGCATGACACTCTCCCGGAAACTCCTGACAAACTGCCCTTTGGGCTATGTCCTGGGTTGCCCCTGATGTCAACTCGTGACATCCGCCACCTTTGTGGCTGCCACCGTCGTGGCCAAACCAAACAAACCGTCCCAAACGGGGACAACCGCGCGCAAACAACTCGGGCACTCAAGGCTTATGGCCGCCCACCGGGCCAGGGTAGCGCGCGCACATAACCTTCCCTAGTTGGAGGCACCGGCGAGAGGCATGACAATAGACCTTATTAGGGCCCCCCATAAGGCAAGTGTGGCTGCACTGGTGAGCTCGATTTGGTGGCACTATGACACGATCCAGCCGATGGAGGTGGTTGTTGTTATTAACACATGTTCCTGTCATCTCCATCATTTTACCATATCATCAAGATTATGAGCATGATTATCATGAATGCATTAATGAACATGTTTACCAACTTATGAAGTGCAGAGCATATATAACATATGAAACATGGCAGTAACATGATACCGATATAGTATGACAGGATAACCATAGCATTGATAAGCATGGTATGACATGATATTACCAATAAAACATTATTGCTAACATGGCAAAAGCTAGTATGAAATCTGGTCATAGCATGATATGGCAAGCAATACATATACCACATTTGCACACAGAAACATCATATGAATATACTGCAGCTACAGATGCACAGGGTTCAAGCAAAGTCAACATGCAAGTCTGGTGCTCATGATAAGAGGTTGGCTTGCCTCGGGGTGGACGAGTACTCCGGGTGGAAGTGCGACGATCCATGGGAAACGAGTCGCCGGAACCGGTACTCTCGGGAGAGGCCTGGATGCAAAGAAGGGCAAGGATGGTATTTTCAATATGTGACAACATTATGAAAATGGCATCATTGGAACGGGCTCGACGAACTGAAAACGTGGGCATTGGATTCACCTCAATCGGAGTTACGGTTGAAAAGTTACGGTTTTTCGTTCGTTAGGCAGAAAATAGACAAAAATCTGTCCGTTTCTGGCCTTATCGGGCGAACGTCCGCAAAGTAACCGATTCGGTCGGCGGGCTGGGCTGAAAACGCACTTCTGGAAATACGCCTCCGCAAAAGGGAAAGCGCATTCCGCGCGCGGCCGGGCTTGAATACGTTTTGACGCAGGGAAAGTGCATTTCTGGAAATGCGTTTCCACTTACTCCAGTCAACGGGCCCATCTGGTCAGCGCATGAGGCTGACGCGCGGGACCCACCTCCGCCTCCTCTCTCTCCTCCCATTCTTCTTCTCCACCGCGACACAGGCAACAGAGGCGAGCCAGCCACCGCGATTCCGGCCGCGCCGCAGGACGAGGGACCTGGCCGGGAGCCTGGGCGGATGCCCCACTTCACGCGGTGCCCGTAGGTAGTTGCGGCCTCGTCCGAGACGGCCTGCAGTGCTGCCACTACGGCTCGGGCACCATGGCCGTAGCGCAGCAGGGGAAGGGTGGCGCCGGCGAGGCGCCCTGGAGGAAATGGGAGGCGACGGCGGCTACTGGCGTCCCGGGAGGGCCGAGGGCGCCGGAGGGAAGGGAGGGGGAGGGCTGCGGGCAGGGGCAGGCCGAGGGGATCGGCGGTGGCCACCTCTGGCAATGGTGGGGAAAAGAAACTCCAGGAGCTCGGGGAGGGCTGGAGTGGCGAGGGAGGGCTCGGGCACGCGTAAAAAGACCACGGGGAAGGCTCGGGAAGAGGGGAACTGTGGCGACGCGGTGCGGGACGTGGCAGCGTCCCGGTGACGGACGCGGTGCCGGCGCTCGCGGCCACGAGCTACGGGGCGAGGAGAATCGGGGAACAGGCAACGCGGTGCAGGACGTGGCGCGCCGTGGCTCGCTGGGCGACCGTGTGGACCTCCCCAAACGGGTCCAGTGCGTTGTGCACGCGGTGCACAGGCGACGCACGCGCTCTCTGCGTGGTCACCGCATGCCCACAGTGCTCCCGCGCGCACTGGCCATCCCAAGTATGTCTAGTGGGTTGAGCACTCCCCCAGAAGCAGTTCGAGGCAAAGAGATGATTCCCATGGCCCATGATGTGACTGAAACATGTCCAAAGCCTAAACCACAACAAGGTGTTTGGTAGAGATATTAGGCAGTGCATAGCTCCATTAGGCCTGGGATTTGGGTGAGGCTGATCATCTACTAAGGTGATCATTGTGCCAGAATCTCAGCTCCAAAAGAGAGGGCTAGCTGGTACTTCCTTTGCAAAGTGCCCAACTGGCCAGAAATGCAAATGAGGGTGCTGGGGAAAAATGGCTGGATGAAAATGGCCCAAATTTGGTGGAGACCAATTATTTAGGCACATAAAGGCATTGTAAAAATTTCATACCATTTGGATAAATAAAAATGGTACTTCCTTCACAATGCTTCCCACTGGTCAGAAAGTTTGGGAATTTGCTGAGGAAAATTGTCTAGGCAAATAGAGCTGAATTTTGGCATGAGGCAATAATGTGGATGTGAAAGGGTGCTCAAATTTTTTTAGGGCAATCTAGAAAATATAAATAGCACTTCCTTCACACCGGTGAAATCTGAACAGAAACTTGATAAAATCATAGAAAAAGATTTGATAGATGAATTGAGCTAATTTTTGGTTTGCAGTAGTAATATATCAATATGAACTACCCTGCAGAATTTCAGCTCAATTGGATTAAGGAATCAAGCACTTCCTGCACAAAGTTTCAGACAAGGCAGAAACTTGCATTGGATCATGTGCTCAAATTTTGAACTGGGGAACATGGGGTTTGGATGGAAATGGTGAAGATATATCCAGGAGAAGCTCCAAAAATTATTTGGGAATTTTCCTGGCTACCAAAATGGTAGTTCCTTTGGAAAGTGGCAGAGAGGCAATATTGACCTTGTCAAGGAAAAAGGGAATTTTCCTTATTTAAATTTGGCCAATATTTTTACCGGAGCTTGGGATAGTCACAAAGATCATCTCCACAAATTTTCATGAATTTTAGAGATGTCTAACTATCCTTCTGGATTTAATTCCTCCGAAAGGCAGGAAAAGAAATTAATCCCAGATGAAAAATATTGCATATGACTTGGCAATATTTTTGCACCTCCAGGGTTTATAAGTGTAGGAAGATCTCTGGGAATTTTTGGAGGATCAACAGAGCAAAGGAAATGATGGCTCCTTTGTAATTACAAAGGCAGGGTTAAAATTCCAAATATTGGAATTAGGGTTCTGGTGAGGGTTGGGGTGATGCAGATGGGGTCTTGGCCAGCATCAAAGACATGGGCAAGGTTCTGAGAGCTTGAAAATTGCCTGGATTCATATGATCATCCATCAAACTTTGGGGAAAGATTTTGAAAAAGAAAGCTCGGGAAAGAATAACAGCACAAAAATTGATAACCCAATTTTTGGGGTGTTACATCTGCGATCCCATCTGGAGGCCTCCGCCGGTACTCTGCCGGACTGGGAATCGATCACGAAGGGGTTCTTCATCAACCTTGCTGCCCTTCCGATGATGTGTGAGTAGTTCACACAGGACCTACGGGTCCATAGCTAGTAGCTAGATGGCTTTCTCTCTCTCTTTGATCTTCAATACAATACTCTCTTCGGAGATCGATTCGATGCAATCTTCTTTTGCGGTGTGTTTGTTGGGATCTGATGAATTGTGGGTTTATGATCAGATTATTCATTGAAAGTAATTGAGTCCTTTCTGAACTTTATTATGTGTGATTGTTATAGTTTTGTATTTCCCTAGATTGATTTATCTTTAGTGGGAGAGGTGCTTTGTGGTAGGTTCAATCTTGCGGTGTCCTCACCTCGTGACAGAAGGGGTACCGAGGCACGTATTTGTATTGTTGCTACTAAGGGTAAACCGACGGGGTTTAATCATATTACTTGGTTTTACTTTGTCTACATTATGTCATCATGCTCCAAGCATTACTATGTTTGTTTTGAACTTAGGGTCAGTTTGGTTGCTTTCCTGGGTCCTTTGTGCCTGGCCTGGAGGTTGCCTGAAACATGCCTGAGTTTTGTTTCGTTTCTGCCTGAGAAATAAAATGAGTGCCTGGCCTGGAATGCATGCAACCATCATTAGCCTTCCTTGAATCATGTGCAACATAGTTAGCCTGGCCCAGGCATCCACCATCGAGTGCCTGTCCCCTGCCTGGCATCTAATCTCACGTAAAACAGGGGGCCCACGGGATACTTTTCTGTAAAGCCAAAGCATCTAACTTCTACTACCTTCTAAGCATTTACTCAGGCCAGGTTGCCAACCAAACATGCACATCTCAGACCTGCCTGGTCAGGCAGAAATCATCAACAACTCAGGCTCCTACCAGACACAATTTTATTCCAGGTATGAACTCCAGGGTAGCAACCAAACTAACCCTTAATGCCTTAAGATGCATGCTGGATAGCGGTCGAGGGGTGGAGTAATAGTAGTAGATGCAGGCAGGAGTCGGTCTACTTGTCACGGACGTAATGCCTATGTACTGATCATGCCATGAATAACGTCATAACTATGTGTTTTTCTATCAATTGCCCAACAGTAATTTGTTTACCCACCGTATGCTATGCTTATGAGAGAGATGCCTCTAGTGAAAACTATGGCCCCCGGGTACATCTAAATCATATTACTAAAACCCTAATTTACTTGCTGCAATTTATTTCTTTTTATTTCCGTTTGCAATTTATAAACCTACCACTATCAGAATTGATCCTTGCAATTAACGAGTACAAGCACTACAAAAAAAAAGACACATCCGTGACATTATGGCCCGAACGAAAACATTTTCTGTCATGGTTGTGACACTTCTATGACAATAATTGTGACAAAAACACGTATCATCATAGATGTGGTGGGCTCCTACTTCTATGACAAAAAATTATGACAGAAAATGGGCTTTTCGTCCTGGGCGGGCCGGAGACGCACCCGCATGACATTCTTTGGGCCGTCCATGACGTAAAAAATTGTGGTAGAAGTGAGGCCGAGGAAATTTTCGGGGAATTCCCGGTTACGGTGGGTGGTCGGGGCCGAGCGATGTAGTGTGGTTTGCGCGTTTCTCTCGTACACGCGCGTGTGTGCGAGGCGTTCGCTAACTGAACCTGAGCGATGCGTTTGCTTACTGAACCCGAGCGATCGCACTGGCTACATACTGAAGCCGATCGATCCCTTCGCTGCTAACTGAACCCGAGCGATTCCTTCGCTGCTAACTGAAGCCGGACGAGCCCCCGTACGTGCCAGACGTAGTTGGTGTTGGGTTGCCTCTCGATGAACAGTGTCTGTTGCTGCCGCGTGCGTGATGCGTAGAACGAGTCAAGACGCATCGATCAAGCCCCTTGCGCGAGACGTGGTGAGTTGACCTAGCCGGTTGGTTGGCTGTGGATGAACAGTTCCCGTTGCTGCCGCCCGCTCGTATGCCCCACCCCAGCCGATGGGTTGGCTGTGGATGAACAGTACCCTGGCCGTGTGAAGGTGGTTGGCGCTGGATGAACAGGACCCCGAGGAGGCCGCCACACCCCAACCGGTTGGGGGTGGATGAACAGGACCCGTGGAGGCTGGATGAACAGTAGCCGGTGGAGGCTGGAGGAAGTCGACGGTGGATGAACAGTAGCTGGTGGAGGCTGGAGGAGGTCGACCGTGGATGAACAGTAGCCCGTGGAGTCCCGTTTTGCGCTATGCCACACCCCTCCCAATGAACAGGACCCCCGTTATGACCGTAGGCAGTTGGGGAGAAATCCGTTTCCTCCGTTTTGCGGTACGCCAGAGCCCTCCCGATCAGCAGGACCCCGTTTCGACCGTAGGCGCTCGAACAGAAGTTTGTTTCCTCCGTTTTGCGGTACGCCAGACCCCTAGCCGATGAACAGGACCCCGTTTCGACCGTAGGCGGTCGAACAGAAGGCCGTTTCCTCCGTTTTGCGGTACGCCAGACCCCGAGTTCTCAAAAAAAATTGTCAAAATAATTGCGCAGGCTTCGTCCTCGTAGGCCAACATTTTTTTTGAGAACTCCTCAGTGTGGGCCAACAAAGTCAGCTTCGAAAGCTCTTGCAGACATGCAACCCATTTATTTAGTTTTTACAGCCCATTTGATTTTATTATCCAATACATCGATTTCCTGGGCTGGGTAAAAAAAATAATAGCCTATTTACTATTTCTAAGAATTTACAGCCCATTTGATAATTTGTTCGAATACACCTATTTACTGGGATGGGTGAAAAAATAATATTGTGGACATGCAGCCCATTTATTATATCTGTTAGTTTACAACCCAATTGCTTTTAGTAGAAATAGACCCATTTTCTGGGATGGGTGAAAAAACATGTTGGTCTGGACAGAGCATTTCCTATAAAAATTTAATTCTGAGCTAGGAATTTTACTGAAAAACTTTAAGTTGGGCTTGGCATTCTTGTATAAAAATAGAAATAAGTTGTGCATTTTTTATTAAAAAAAACATAGGCTGGGCTGTCTTATTTTAGTTCAAAAGAAAACCTTGGCTGGCACACGTCTTTCGGCCCAGTTGCATTGCTAATGTTCAACGAACAAGGCCTGTGTAGTACAGTACAACTTTACGTACGTACTCCCACATTCAACGACGCCTGAAATGGCCCAAACAAGGCTTGTGTACATTTTTTTAAAGTCACTGAACTGAAATTTTAAGTTGAGAAAAAATGTAGAGTCCAATGAAACCTAATTAAAAGCTGTCACGAGCGAAGAAATAATGCAGCGGGGCCCACTTGTTAGAGGGAGAGAGAGAGAAACTGATTGGTCGACGCTTGTGCATACATCTTTCAGCCATATGCATTGCTGATGCTCGGTACAAACTTATATAGTTGACACAATCATATACAACACCATAGCACATTGAGCTTGCATACAAAAATTTCACGCTGGCGGCACAATAGGGGTGGAAGCAGTGGATCGCTACGGGTAGGGCTATCTTGAAACCAACAAACACGTACATCACCATTCATCGTCTTGATCAATGACGTGGAAATATCTTGAATGATGTGCATAGAAAACAGATAGACAAACATAATAAGTTCTGCTAGCACATTAAGTTGACGTACACCCATTCTGAAAAAAAATCAGGTACAAAAATAGAACAGGTCATAATCAAATGTATCACATCAGAGCTAGACACCTATAGCTCAGATATAAGTAGTATCTAAGAAGATTTACCTCAAATTAGAGCACATCCAGGCAGCCAGCCTGGCCTCTTCTCCCAAAGAAGCAGTGGCCTCCGCCGCGCAATGGAGTAGGCCCTGTGCCATCCATCGTTCCAAGCAACACGGGGAAAGTCTGATGTTGACTCCTGTAATGGACGTTGTCGACGTACCCCGCCACCAACCGCATCGGCAGGACTTCGATTGATGGATTGACCACTTCTTTGACATGCACGAAGACTCGATACAGGTACATACCTAACGTGGTCCGCGGCAGCCTTGGTGGCGATGAATAGTACAACCCCGGTTCCTGCACCGGTATCTCAACACCAATCACCTTTGGTATGGTGGACGGCTTCTTCATCCATGCCATAACCGTCAGAGCCCAGCTATCTAGAGGAACAAACATACTTAAGAGCTCACCTCCTAGGTCGTTGATAAGCTCATTCATGGACTCGATGTTCCAAGCCCGTCGAGGCATGCCGTGGAAGGTAAGCTTTGTTAAAAACTCAAGCTCAGAGGGCACCGAGCCCCATCCAGGGTGCCACCGATCGAAGCTCACCGGCGCGCCATCGCAGAACAAACGCCGGAAAGATGCGAACACACGACTGCAGTCGAAAGTTGTCCGGAACCTGACAAAAAAATCAGCCGGTGGCGGACAGACTTTGACGAGCAAGTCACTTATTTGGATGCCGTGCGCAATGCCAAGAGCTTTGACCAGGTCGTCCGGCAAGACAGGAGGCCGGTCGCCGTTGATGGTTACCATCAGCACTTTGCCGGCAAACTGGTCGTCAAGCGCCACCATGCCACTATTGAGCGACAGCACGCAGCACCCGAAGGCAGGACGGACCGGAGATCCTCGTTGACCAGCGACATGATAGTGCGCTTGAGTACAGGGAGTAGAGGAGGCGGATTTGGGGGAACTGGAGTAGGACTCAAGATTCCAGAGGTGGGGGAGAGGCGGGGGATTCGGGATGAAAAGGTAGCATGAATTTCGAATGCGCGCCAGTAGGCTCTTGCCGCACAAGTGCACGAAAACACCGGTGGCGCCCACATGTCGGACTAATATTTTTTTATTTTTTTTGAGCGCTCAGCATCAGAGTTCATAATTGGCCTGTTTGGATTGCATTACTACTCAGCCCATATTCAACGACACCTCACATGGCCCAAATAAGTGTACATCATCGAAAAGTCACTGAGCTCAAATTATAACTTGAAAAAAGGATATATGCACTGAACACTGGAGAATGGTGATGCCCCCATTTAGCACATCAGCAGTTTGAAACAAAAAACAGTTCGAAACAATGATATATACAACATGCAAACACTGACTAGCGTCTACTACTGACATAAAGAGTGAGACATGAAAGTTCACAAGTCTTGCTAAACCACCAAAATGCACCCATCTGAAGCGCTCAGACTCTCGTGATCCAGACACATCCAGACACAAATCACAAAGTTCTAAATAGAGCAAACTAGTACATAGTAAGAGTGACATAGACAAGGATGACCAAATTACAAGGAGTCTGCATAACAAAAGAGAACATCACCCGTCCAGAACAAGCAGCTAAGACAGCAAGTCATTCGAAGAGGGATGATCCAGCGCCATAATAATTTGCAGCTCCCCTTCAGCCACCGGTGACTCGTATACACCAGGACTCCACCCTTTCGATGCAACAGCCCCATTACCTATGAACCTCAAGGCTTGAACCACATCACTGCCTTTCGGTGTTGAGACATCCAAGGATCAAAGTTAATCCAGATGCCTTTCTCATTCTCACCTTCTTTTGGCTGCATGTGGTATCCTTGACAATGAGGGGTGGCTGATCCCGTAGACCGTTCACCATGTACACACAGTTTTCCCTAGCAAACAGAGCCTCTCTGCCATCAAGATCCTTGAAGGTGATCCCTTGGTTAATTGGATAATTGAGTCCGAGAAACAGAGAGTGTGAACCAAGGTTGTTTACCCGCCTCTAACTCAAAAATCCTGAAGGCCCCAACAAGCCGGTATCCTACTCATAGACGTAACAGCCATTCTCCGGATACTCATGTATTTCACGCTGCTTGTACACAGTAGGGTTTTTGCAATATAAACTTGCCGGCTGATGCGTGCGAATGATCATCAGTCTTTCGTCGTCGTCTGATCAAGCGAGGAACCAATTGTGCTTCCCTATTTTCGGCAAAGGTGGTGTGATTACAAAGGGCAGGAGCCATATGGACACTGCAACATATCAAAAAGGAGACAAAAAGGACAGACATTGTTAATGTAAGATCAGCATTGTTCAGAGTATGAGTAGGATAATGTAAGAAACAACATTGATCTGTCCCTATTGGAACTGGGAGGAAAATAGAGGGAAATGTATACTGGGGTCGAAAATATAGTAGTACCATGCATGGTTATGGTTATACTCATGTTATCTCGTAGTAGATTCTTCAGAGGAAACTAATATAGCCATGCATGTTATGTAGTCATGTTCTGTTCTCACAAATAAATTCTTCAGAGGAAACTAACACACCATGCATTGTTATATACTCATGTTCAGTGTGCAAATTTTTTGTGAGATAATATTCTAGCCATTGATTGCTAAAGGGCGAATATAGGCATGTAGACATGGTAAGCATGACAGGATTTCACGACTTCCAAGTATAGAGTTTTCCATATGCACTTTTACTTCCCTACTAATGTATGGTTGGATGAAACCAACAGTGTTATGCATGTTTCTAAATCATGAAAATGAGGAAACTAACATGGCTATTGATACACACTCATATTTAGTAGTATAAAGATTACTATAGAGTTAGGAGAATATCCATATCTTCCTAACTGTTTGATTATTCAAGGGTACAAATTGGTTGTATAGACATGGTCACAATCACATGATTTAACTACTTCCAAATATAGAGATTACCATTTGGACTTCCAAATCTCCCTATTTTATTTCCTGATTTATGGCATCTCTAATACATTGCCATAGTTCTACACTTCTACTCAAATTCTGCTGTAACAGGGATATGCCAATCATCACAAAAGTTCAAACAATGTCATGGCGTTATCATTAAAATCAGACGAAAACAACTTACAGGAGGCGTCCCAGCAATATATGGTGCCATCTGCATTGTCGATCGCGTAGATGATGCCATTGTGTTCAATAGCATCACAGAACTGTGGATCACCATCGATGCAGCTCTTCGAGGGGAGTAGTGTCCACCTACAGTCGGCACTGCCGCAAAGATAGGCGACTCCGCGGTCGAACAAGGCAATTAGCTTGAAGTCTGTGTAATTCCCATATGTCGTGGGCACTTGGCAGATTACAACCTTCAGCAAAACAAGGTCTGTCCAGCTGACTTAGTAATCTACAGGAAGTGTGCCATGATGACAAATCCCTATATGATCCAAGGGAGGAAGGATAATCTCATAGGAGGTGTGGACATTCACGAGCACCCACTTGTTCCGGTATTCTCCGACAGCAGCCATCCAGTGGGAGTTCATGCCGACCGAGTACATACCTGACAAGAAGTTTTGGGTGATGGTGGTCGGATCGAAGTTGAGGGGCATGATGTGTGCCACCATATCATGGTGAGCATAGTGGTGAGCACGCCATCCCGCAACATCAGATAGCAGCAAGCAGGGTGTCTTGAAAATCTCAGGCCTCGCTTCGACGATGGCCGTGTGCAGGTCCCTCGAGCATGCAGCCAGCTACACGGCACTGGACATATCCATACGTGAACAACAGAGGTGGAGGATGTGCCTGGGGAGATCGCTCCAGCCGTGGCTCATACGAATGTTGCACGGTTCGGGTTCGGCCATGGTGGAGTTTAGAAGGTGGGGGTTTTTTGGGGCTTGATTTACGGGGGAGAAGTCCCTCGGTGATGGAGCGGCTAGCGAGTAGAATAGTGGTACTGGGGGAGGCGAGTGAGGCGAGGGTACGCGGGGGCACTGTGAGATGAAGAAGAGTGACCTCAGGATCTCCGGCGAGATGGACATGGAGGTGGAGATGGAGTGGTGCTAGGGGAGAGGGAGACGAGGCGAGGCATGCATGCTATACAGCGGCGGTGACAGTGACTGCACAGGGTGAGGCTGACTTTGGTAACCCGAACGCGCCGCCTGGACTAATGTCACCTCGGGCGCAGGGTCTTGTCACTTCACTGTGAGGACCGGATGAATAATATTTTGACCAACAAGTACTACACCTGTACTACCACTAGTACTAGTAACATGCCTCTGGGTTCACTACATCCTCCAGGTTGTGCTAGCATGCCTCTGGGTTCACTTCTCATCCTCCAGGTAGCATCCATATTGCCAGCAGACCAAAATTCTTGTGCATGTGGAAGCGCAAAGAAGCCTTTTTTTATTTTTTGAGGATAGCCGCATATTCCTTAACCAGAAAAGGTTACACACATAGCACACACACAAAATCGTCGAGAAACCACCAGAAGAAGGCTTGGGATCTCGAACTCTGTGCCATGTTCTCTGATAACGCACATGAACTGTCTATTGTCCTCCCAAAAAAATGTCTCGGGAATTAGAGCAAAGTGTAACGGGAAATGCCAAACCGATACGTGTATGTGGCGTAGAACAACGGTATGGGAAGAAAAAAACTGAAACAAAATGGTTAGCTCTGAGGGTATTCGAACACAGAAGTTGTGTGTCGCAGGCATGCGCCAATATCCATCCGAACCGGCACCTACTCGCATAGGCTTTTCGTTTTGCAGGCCGGTCTACCTAGCCGTCTAATCAACTGCCTGCATGCCACTTCTCCATTAATTCTCCATCGGGAACCGATTTTCCGCGGCTTCTTCACCTCTCCTTCGTTTGCATTCAAACCCCACTGGATTCACACTGTTTTAACCTCTTCACATACCTCCGAAACCCCTTTAAATAATCATCTTCTTCCACTCTATTTAACCACCATCTTCTTCCACTCTGTTTAGCCACCTAATCCTAATACTCCAAACCATAGCCCTCCGGTCCGGCGGTTCCAAATAGAGAAAGAGATCCGTATGCAGGTTTTTAGCGTCAAACATGTGATCAGCGAAGGCTCGTTGAGGATAGCCGCCACCATCACCGAACACGCAAGGGTTGTTCGGGAGTGGATCAACAATGTATCCAACTCCCTCGAAAATGTGGAGATGAAGATCATTGGTCTCGACGCAGAGTACACCACGCGTGTCACTGGGGAGATTCAATGCGCCACCATCCTTCAACTGTGCCTCGGAGATGAAGTTTTGGTGTATCACATCATGCACGCGCCCTCCATACCAGGTGATCTTCACGATTTCTTGTCTCGGGAGGACATATTCTTCTGTGGAGCAGCCATCGAAGGGGACAAAAAAAAGCTGGCGCCGTACAACCTTCATGTGAAAAAGACCGCCGACCTACAATCCAAAATTCCTGTAGAGGGTTGTAACAAACAAACACCATCCTTATTCGATGTAGCAAATTATGTACTCAGGACAAAGATTGACAAGGGCGACGAGACGCTGGAATTAAGGACGCCTAGATGGGAGATTTATCCATTGACCTATGAGCGGATAAAGTATGCAGCCCTCGATGCCCGTGTGAGTTTCGAGATAGCTGCAAGGTCGAAGGAGCTTGTAGCGAAGCCGTCCACCACAGAAAATGAGAAGAAGAAGAAGAAGAAGAAGAAGAAGAAGAAGAAGAAGAAGAAGAAGAAGAAGCAGGGTACTATAGATGGATGAACTATTTCCTCTCTTGTTTCTAAAAAAAATTATTTCCTCTCTGTATATATGGATAGATGAACTATTTCGCTGGTGTGCATGTCTTTCGAACAAATGTAGCAGCATAGGTCCGCTTGAATATAATGAAGTATTTATCCGCCTAGTTTTCTCTCCTACTCCTTGCAATGATCAGTATGCAATGCATGTGTCAGACGACATGACATGTTGTCCATGGACGCTGAACTACGGCGACCATCATGTTTCCACCACTGCCACACGCGATTCCCACGACGTCGCTCGAACCCACGACCCCACGTCCCCCGACATGCGCCTCACCCCCTCACGGCCCCACTGCCCCTCCGCCGCGTGCGCCGAGAGCTGCACCCCACCATGCTTGTCTACCACACCTTTAAATGCTACCTTGATACAAGATTCTGAGCCATTGGATCGTGGATCGAGTGGCCAGCATCGATCAGTGCGAGTTTTGCAAAAAACTCCCAAACATTTTCGAAATGGCGCTTTAGTCCACATCCTGAGATGTTGTCCGTTGGCTCACAGATCTAATGGCCCTGGTGCGTCCATATCACGGTAGCATATAAGGTGCGGTAGCACCAGATATTTTCCCACTCGTGCCAAACTCGAGATTTGTTTCTTATTTTTTCTAACATTTTGTAATGTGGCATGGCATCCGGTGCACCTAAGCCTCTAAAAAAATATTGGAGTGCACTCTAAAGATCTTTATATGCTCGAGAGCAACTGTGCATGTGGATAGTATCTTCTATTCCTAAATATCTATACAACACATTATCTATTTTCTTTCCTAGCCATGTAACCATGCCACATAAGCTAGGCATGCATGCAATCCATAAATTGCAATATATTGCGCTACTCTCCAGCATGTATTGCTGCCACATCATCTATTCATGCCTGTTAGTCATAGGTTGTTTTTTGCATTAGTCTTAATCCTTCACATTTTGTTAGAAATGACATTCTTTTTAAGTAGTCGTATGATTAATCCAAATATTCATGTTCCATACAACTAAACTCCAAAGGTCCACCGGAACCGAGGCAGAGGACGTTGGACGGGCGCACTGGAGGAGTTGTCGTAGGAGGAGGAGATCTCAAAGGATAATCTTGCACGTCAGCCGCCACCTGCATATCGGCGCGGGACTCCTCGAGCACCCACTGGAGCTCGCGCTCCTCCCTGGCGCGGTGGAGTCATGGGATTTTCCTGAACCGCGATGGCCACCATGCAGTACTCCTCGTCACCAGGGGTGCGGTGCTCGCGTCTCGACTCTTGGGGTACTGTCTGGAGCACGCGCTCATCCACCACGTGAGCGGCGAGGATGCCATGCTCGCGGCCGTGCTATTGGAGAACACGCTCTTGCACCTAAGTGGCGAGGATGCGATGTTCGCGGGCGTGCTGCCAGAGCACGCGCTCGTCCACGTCGAGAGCGGCGAGGATGCGATGCTCGCGGGCATGCTGCTGGAGAACGCGCTCGTCCACCTTGTGAGCGGCGAGGACGCGATGCACCTTCTCGTGACCGACCAGGGCGTGCTGCTGGAGCACGCGCTCCCCCTCGTGGCTGACGAGGGCGAGCCGCTGGATCACATTGTCCTCCGCATGGGCGAGTTGCCAGTGAGGGCGCGCTACTCGCGGCCGTCGAGGGCGTGCTCCACCTCGGCGAG
The DNA here is from genome assembly GCA_039707655.1 of Elymus sibiricus. NCBI lineage: Eukaryota > Viridiplantae > Streptophyta > Magnoliopsida > Poales > Poaceae > Elymus > Elymus sibiricus. The sequence goes on along the minus strand of CM077676.1, from coordinate 188,805,302 downwards.
GTCGGAGACTCCGTCGTCTTCCCAGGCCGCGGCACCGTCCACTTCGGCAACGGCTGCGTGCTCCGATGGGTGTTGTGTCCATATGGGAGCTTGGAGCTACAGTACCAATGGGGCCGGGGGTTGACCTTTTCGTGGTTACACTTACACATCGTCTAACCGAGAAAAATAGAATCTCAAGTAGCACAATATGTTGGAAGTGGAATGTGTCGGGGGCTGGCTAGTAGGGGCAGTGCAATAAACATCACATGTACACCATATTTTGAGAAGGGTTTATTTGTGTGAATTGGGTCAGTGTGGATGTACGAGTAGTACTACATCCATAGCATTGACATGCATGCATGCAACAAACATTTGTGTGGAAGATTTCACCCTATGTTCATATATTATGTTTGAGAGTGGATTCGACTTTTGTAATTGGAGCTCATTTTTCCAAGAGAGAATCAAGAGAAGTGTGGTCCTTTGCTTGATTCCAGTTTAGACTATCCATGTCTTATTGTGAGAGATAGCTAGATATAGAGAGAATATTTGTGTCAAAAAGACGCAGGGGGGAGGAGGTGGTAGCGAGACCTAAAGAGAGAGCGGCATATGCGTGTTTGAAAGACTGTGTGTGTGTCGGAGAGAGAGAAGTGTCCCTACTGTAGATCCCAACATCCGAAAGGGAGGAAGAGGGTGTGTGCGTGAGAGAAAGAGAGAGGGGGGTGACGGTGTCCTGGATTAGGGGGTGCCAACCTAGCCGGCCCGACACCTCGGATGGGCCGATATGCCCTCGTACGTGATCAAGATGGACTCCGGAAGTCGCACATGGGAGACGTGATCAAGACTGCCTCTACCGAAGACTTGACGTATGCTTCAAGATTATTCCAACCGCCTTATTCCAAGATACCGACCTTATAACCCTAGATACCCTCCCTGGCGTGTATATAAGCCATAGGGTTTAGCCCGTAGGAGACATGAGCAAAACATCGAACACCTAGCTATAGTAGTTAGACATATATTACGATCTCGAGGTAGATCAACTCTGTACTCGATACACCTCCATTAATATAAACAGAAGCAGGACGTAGGGTTTTACCTCCATCAAGAGGGCCCGAACCTGGGTAAAACATTGTCTCCCTTTGTCTCTGTTACCCTCGATCCGAGATCCGCAGCTCGGGACCCCCTACCCCGTGGTCTGCCAGTTTTTACACCGACACTGGTGCTTTCATTGAGAGTTCCTCCGCGTGATCACCAGAAGGATTGATGGCTCACCTTTAGATCAACTGCATCAATGGCTGTGGGGACGTCTACGCCCCAGGACAGCTTTTCGTCTTTGGCAGCATGGTATTTTGCGCCGACTCGACGGGTCATCTGACCTCTGTCGAGAACTACGCCCCTGGTCAGATCGTGACCTTTGGCGGCCTCGAGTACACTACGGACTCCCGTGGCGAGCTCGTATTATCGGGATGGACTCCCGGCCGGATCGAAGGCTAGGCCGGTTCTGGAGGCTCGACTCCGGAACCGAACTCCGTCACGGTGCCTCTTGAGACTCCGGACGCCGCCGCTCCGGCCAGTCCCTCCCTAGTTGTCGATCCGGAGATAGATCCAGTGCCCACTCCTGAAATTACGCCAGCGCCAGAATCGATCCCGGCGCAAAAATCGGATCCATGCTCAGATCCCTCGAACTGGAAATACATCCGGTCACACACCGGGGCTGCTTCAAATCAGCCCTGCATACGGCGCGTCCATGGATCCTGAAGAGCTATCTCAGCTCGACGAGATGCTCGACCGTATCCGGAGCATGTCCATCTCGGACCGCAAGACTTCGGTTTATGATCAAATCGGACTTAAAGCCGACAACAGGGAAATTTTACCCCACTCACCACCCACTTAGTCGCCACGGTCGATGATTTAACCGACGTGTTGGACTATGGCGAACCTTCCAACATGGAGGAAGATACTGATGGCCCCCTTGAGGACACCTTGGCCCCGGTTAACACGGGCAGGTGGACGGCCACATCCACCTACGATGTTTACATGGTGGACACCCCCAAGTCCCCTCCAAGACGTCGATGCAGACGCCGACGGGGAAATAATGGAGAACCTAGTGGCAACGACGCGACAGCTACTAACAATGACGCGGAGGATGGTGATGCCAATGACCACGAGGAGGACATTCAAGCCTCCCCCGCAAGGGACGGCACACCAGATCGACCTCTTGTGGACTCTGATCCCGATGACCTCTTTGAAGGGGCCGACGACAATTACATGCCGGAGTCCGAGGAGGACGATAGCCTCGGTACCGAGGACTTCATCGTCCCCGAGGACCCCTTCGAACAAGAACGCTTCCGACGACGCCTCGTTGCGACGGCCCGGAGCTTAAAACGCAAGCAGCAGCAGCTGCTGCAGGAAAATACTAACGCGCTAAATGACAAGTGGGTTGAAGTGCTCTCCGCCGAGCAGGATATGGAAAACCGACGCCATAGTGCGCCGAAGTCTTACCCACGCAGGCGCCTCCTACCAGAATTTGATGAAGAACTCGCTGACGACCGCGATCGGCCCCCTAGAGGCCGGGACAGGCCAGGACGAGAAGATCAAGGTGACAGGCCGCCCCCACGCCGTCATGGTAAAGACCCCGTGGACAACCTGGATCCTCATGACGCTCGACGTCGTATTGAAGAAAATAGGGCTCCCCCTTGGTCCATCTACGGATCCAGGGGACGCGCCCCCGCTGGGCCCAACGGCTACAACGCCTGGATGGACAGGAACGACCGTGCCCGAAATCAAACTTACTCACGGCTCTCTCCCGAGACCCGACGAGATCCTCCTCGGTCCCGAGGTCTAGCTCACCCAATCTGCTTTACAGACGGGGTGATGGAGCATCAATTCCCGGAAGGGTTTAAACCCATCAACATAGAGTCATATGATGGCACCACGGACCCGGCAGTTTGGATCGAGGATTTCCTCCTGCATATACACATGGCCAATGGAGATGATATCCATGCCATTAAATATCTGCCGCTCAAACTAAAGGGGCCGGCAAGACATTGGCTTAACAGCCTACCTCCTCATTCTATTGGCAGCTGGGAGGCCCTAGAAGACGCCTTCCGGGCAAACTTCCAGGGCACATATGTCCGACCTCCGGACGCTGATGACCTCAGCCATGTCACCCAGCAGCCAGGCGAATCAGCCCGCAAGTTCTGGAACAGGTTCCTCACTAAGAAAAACCAGATTATAGACTATTCCAAAGCTGAAGCCATCGCCGCTTTCAAAAACAACATCCGAGATGAATGGTTGGCTCGACAGCTCGGACAGGATAAGCCGAGAACTATGGCAGCCCTGACTTCACTAATGACTCACTTTTGTGCGGGAGAAGATAGCTGGCTCGCCCGAAGTACCCATAACGGCGAGGCAGGCACCTCGAAAATTCGCGACGCTAATGGAAAACCAAAGCGCAATAAAAATAAGCGCAGGTATAAAAATGGCAGAAGCGACACTGAAGACGCCGTGGTCAATGCAGGATTCACCGGACCTAAATCCGGGCAGAAAAGAAAACCCTATAAGGGGAATAAAGATGGACCTAGCCAGCTTGACAGACTCCTGGACTGCCCATGTGGGATTCACGGTACCCAGGAAAAACCAGCAACCCACACTAACAAGAATTGCTGGGTGTTCAAGCAAGCTGGGAAGATAGCGGCAGAGGGGCAAAATAAAACCCAACACCGCAGCGACGACGAGGATGAACCTTGGTAGCCCACTAATGGAGGGCAGAAGAAGTTTCCAAATGAGATAACGGAGGTCAATATGATCTACGTCACCCACATCCCCAGGAGGGAGCGGAAACGTGCACTTCGGGACGTATACGCGTTGGAGCCAGTCGCCCCGAAGTATAACCCGTGGTCGGCTTACCCGATCACTTTCGATAAGCATGATCATCCGACCAGCATCAGGCATGGCGGATCGGCAGCGCTCGTCTTGGACCCCATCGTTGACGGTTATCATCTAACACGCGTCCTAATGGATGGGGGAAGCAACCTTAACCTCATTTACGAGGATACAGTTTGGAAGATGGGTATCGACTCATCTCGGATCAAGCCAAGCTCTACCACCTTTAAAGGTGTCATCCCAGGCATCGAAGCCCGTTGTACGGGGACGATAACCCTAGAGGTAGTCTTCGGTTCGCCCGAGAACTTCAGAAGCGAGGAGTTAATCTTCGACATCGTACCCTTCCGGAGTGGGTACCACGCGCTCCTAGGGCGCACAGCCTTCGCCCGCTTTAACGCAGTCCCACATTATGCCTATCTCAAGCTTAAAATGCCGGGACCCAAGGGCGTTATCACTGTCAATGGTAACACAGAACGCTCACTCCGGACAGAGGAACAAACCGCGGCTTTCGCAGCCGAGGTTCAAGCGTCCGAGGAGGCAGCCCGCGGCAGTATATGTGCTGCCCGCTCTTTGAAGCGCGTCAGGGCTGCACACGTCGACCTCGGCCAATTACCCCCACACCCGAAATAGGGGTGCGGGCTCCTCGAGTGCCCTCTCTGTGGGCACTACGTCCCTAGGGTGCATAATTTCGCACTCAAGATCCCCTGGGATGCCGAGGAGCCAAAACAATTCTGAAGCGTCATGCGCGGGTTCACCACGCAACGGCGAGGCCTAGAGCCCCAGCACAGGCACGCATCTGTAAAAGAAGCAGCCAAAATATGCATATGTCTAGGTGGCTTTAACTACAGAATGACTTCGGCTACACCTCCATTCAAGGAGCTCGGTCAATCAAACACTTAGAGTGTATAAAGGGCCAGAAGGGCATCGACCTTCGCAAATTCTTCGTCTTCAATCAGGATAATCTGGTCAACAGCTCGGGAATGCAGACGTGCGGCAGGCTTCGGTCCGGATCCTTTAAAATCTGTTGGTAATTATCCGACCTGTTTTCTCTCCTCCTTCTTTACCGTCTACATTGTATTCTTTCCATTACTCTCGTCCACAGGGCATGTACATGATTGATATTATGAAATAAAGAAACCGTGCCCTTTCAAGGTCCCTACTGCATTTCTTTATTAGTCTAGCTCTGGAACGATGACGTTCTCTAAAAAAGATGCAATTGTATCACAAAAGTCCGATGTGTTCGGCGTCTCGGATTTCGGCCTTATATGCATCAGTTTCGAACCAAGATTTCGGTCAATAGTTGGGTCGCCCGGCTCCTATGTGTACCCCTTACGTTTCCGATGAATTCGGCTAAGGGCGTAACGGGAGAACCACTGCGATTGCGCCGCCAGGTCAATTGGCGTGGCGCCTCAGTGGAGAAAGCCGAAAACTGACTATCTAGGTAAGCGTAAACTGGTCCGCCATCCGGAGACCGCGTCAAGCGATGTGATCCTAGAGATCACCCGTGTTAAACGAAGGGCTTTTATCTTTTAGCCGAAGTGTGCTCTGGCTTCAACCTCGGCCAAATAGGCCGAACACTTCCCACACCGGGGGCTGGTCATCACCCCCACAGTCAAACTCCTATGGCTAAGTGAAAGACATCAAGCCACTATAGTCCGATTGCCTAGTTCCTCTAAGTCATCGACTGCCCATGGGTACCGAGACGTCGGCTAAGGGTCAAGTATGGCTTAGGGAACACCCTTTGTATGACCTACATGGGGGCTAGGGCCGACGACTGGCCACTCTCACTTTAAAACGTCATATCGGAGGAATAATCAAATTACTAAAATATGGAACTTCAAACCATTCTCATTTCAAACGATAAAATTTTTACATCATACACCCCGGCATTCCAGAGTACCTAAAAATACATCGTGTCCTTCGGGCACATGGCCTCGGTGGTCCGAGCTCCCGCCTCCACCTCGGTGAAGAACTGCTCGGCGGTCCGCGGCTTCTCGGCAGGGGGGCCAGCAGCACAAGTCTCCGCATCAACTTTGCGGAAGTGCGTCTTCACACACGCGTATGCCCTCCGAGCCCCTTCGAAGCACGCCGACCTCTTCCAGCGGTCAACGCAGGGCACGGCATCTCGAAGATGAGCCGACAGACCGAAGAGACTCCTCGGCATGGCTTCGGCCGGCCACAGAGCAACGCAGAGATCCTGGAGTGCTGGCCTGGTCATGCGGAATAGCTCGACCAGCTGCTTCACTCGATGATTTAGCAGTTGCGCGGATGGGGACCCTGGGAATTGACCCCAGAAGGCTTTCTCCACCTCATGACACGCCAGTTGGCCGAAATAGGCCACCGCATCCTCTGCACTATGCGGGAGATCCTCGAAGACCTCTGCGGAATGCCACAATTGGGTGAGCTCAACACACCCTTTGCTGCCAAATGCACACTGCAGCAAAAATATCTTACCCGAGGCGATTTGTTCCACTTGCTGGAGCACCTCACGGTCCGCACGAGCCGAGGTGTTGAGTTCGGAGTGGGCACGCTGCAGCTTCTCGAGCTCCTCTTTCGCGCGCCGCTCCTCCTCCTAAAGCTTGTCGCGTGCTTCAAACACGCCCTTCAGGGTCTCCTCGACCTCCAGCACCCGCGCCTGGTGCTTCTCCCCGGCCGCCTTCTCGGCGGCCTGTGCCTTCTCGGCTGTGGCGGCAGCTGCTTTCTGCTGCCGCACTTCCTTCTGAGCACTTTTAAGCTCGGCCTTGAGCATCTCCAACTCCGCTGTTAGCATTTCTAAGTCTTAGTTGTTTCCTTTAAACATAGAACATGCATTGCAAGTTTAACCTTGCTTACCTTGAGATCGCTCAAGTTTCCGGTTCATCTCCGCCATCTCTCTAGAGGTGGAGTCTGGCACTAAGGTCGACACCTGTCATAAAAACACACTCCTTGTTAAAGGACAAATGGTCTTGACCATCCACATGCTCCAGGACAACTACTTCGGGTAGCGTCCTGTGGGCTACTCAACAGGCTCCTAATTATTCACGCGACCCCGATGCCGGTTTCTTGCAACCGATTTCGGGCTCGGGGGCTACTCACTCATTACGCCGTTTAGCAGGCTACATTTTTATGTCCTCGGACACATCTCATAAAGACAAAGCAAACCGAAGGCGCAGAAGACGTACCTCGAAACCTGCTACAAGGTTTTTGAAGACCTCGTGCAGGTCGGCCTCTGCGGACCGGTAGCCTTCCAGCGCCGTGCCCATCAAGACGCGGTGCTCCTCCTTAAGGGAGCAGCCCTTTAGGGCCTCCTCCACCTCCTCGGCCCACCCCGCGCCGGTCCGTCCTCGGACAGCAGGCTGGGGTGGAGGGACGACCTCGGAAGGATCCACCCGAGGAGCCCCCGTCTGTGAAGGCGGTGCCGAGGCTGACTCCTGCTGAGCCGATATCTGGCCCAGCCCTTCTTCGATGACCTCGGCGCGCTTCGTCCCCTGGTCTTGCTGGGCCGAGGTTTCAACCTCGTCCATTACCACCGCATCGTCGGCCCCCGCCGTATTGACCTCGGGGGCCAGGGTGGATGTTGCCTCCCCCAGACCGACTTGCATCGGGGGAGAAGCAGCAGGCTCTGGAGTCCCGCTGGCGGACGGCAATCCGTTCGAGGAGCCGCTGGGGATCACCCTCGGCGGACTGTGTATGAAAAGTTGCCTCTGTGAAAATTTCTCTTGATGAAACAATGACTCAAGCAAGGAAGACAAGGATAAGGGCTTACCCTCGAGGCACCGGCTTCTTCCTCCCCGTTATGAGGGGGTCTTCCTCTGAGTCACTGGAGAGCTCGGCTCTCTCCGATGACTTGTGGGCGGCCTCGGATGAGGCTCGCCTCAGCCTCTTCTCGCCCTTGGGCGGCATGCCCACGTCGGCGTCTTCTGACACCGACCTCTTCCCCTTAGGGAGGGGATCTCCTCCTCGCCCTCCTCGGCGCCGCCGTCTTGAGCGGTGGAGGTGTGGGTCTCCTCTGATCGGGTGACCGAAGTCCCCCGGGTCCGAGCACTGGACTTCCCCATTTGGGTCCTCGTCCCTTTGGAAGCCACCACATGTGGCTCCTCGGTCAGAAGCGCCGAGAGCAGGGGAGTTTGGGGTTGTTCCGGCAATGGGGCTGGGCATCGTATCCCCTTTACCCATGCCGACCACTTCTGCAAAATGTCAAAACACGACAGCTCAAATAAAGACTTTACTCCTCGGAGCAGTAAGCATAGAATGAAAGATTGATGGACGGAACCACTCACCGGGGGGGCCTCATAGCCGTGTTCGAGGCCGCGGTCCTCTCCCTCCTTGGGAATCTTGTCCTTGGACAGCTTCATGAGCTTTGTCCACATAGTGGCCAAGGTGGAGCGGAAGAATGTGTTGATGGTGTCCATGTCCTCGGGTTTCTGCGCCCACATCGGGGTGGCCCGAAGTTGGAGAGGAAGGATGCGGCGGGTGAGCATGACGTTGATGACATCGGCCAGCTCAGCCTTCCCCGTGGTGGTCCACCACGCGATCCTCTCGACTAGGGTCTCTACCTCTTCAGGCTTCCCCCAGGCGACGCCCTTTTCCTTCCAAGACTTGAGTTTCTTGGGAGGCCCGGCCGAGAAGGCCGGGACCTCGGTTTGACCAGCGGCAAGGGGCTCGGTGATATAGAACCATTCCTTTTGCCACTCCTTCACCGTTTCGATGAAGGTGCCCTTGAACCAGGTGGCCCCCTGGTTCTTGCTGATCATTGCCCCTCCACACTCCGCAAGTTCAGAGCCGCTTGACTTCGGTTTGATACCGAAGAGCTTCAGCCATAGGCCGAAGTGTGGCTCATAGCGGAGGAAGGCCTCGCAGACTGTTATGAAAGCAGCGAGGTGGAGAATGGAGTTGGGGGCTAGGTGATGAAAATCTAACCCATAGTAGAACATGATCCCGCGCACGAAAGGGTGCAGCGGGAACCCCAGGCCTCGGATGAGGTGGGGAACAAAGACCACCCGCTCCCCTGCGTTGGGAGCGGGTACTAGCTCGTCGGCCTCTGGAGCACGGGCGGCGACGGTACAGGCTAGGTACCTCACGTCGCGCAGCTCGGCGATGGTCACCGCCGTCACGGTGGAGCCTCCCCAGTGCCCCTTAAGGGTATCGGCCATGGCTGATGGGGAAATCGGGCTCGCGTACGAGAAAGGCATAAGGGCTGGATCTGGGCGCTGGAGCTAGACGAAGCGGCAGCAAGAGAGGAATGGGAGCGTAGGCTATCGCGCTGTTCTCCCCATTACTTTTATAAGCCTGTGAAAGGCCAAAAGCCCCCTTTTGCTGCGCCGATAAATTCGTGATTATTATCAAAGATGATGTTGAAACACATGGGGAAACGAAATTTTGATGATATCCCTAAGAAAGTGGGCACGATCTCTGCCTTGACGGGACGTGCCAGTAAAGGAGCCGCCTCGAAGCACGATTTGAGGGGAGGCAGTAACTACTCAACCTATCGTGGGGCGGGTCTCTCCGATAAAGCTGTCAGGCCGGATTGGGCTGTTCATATCGGCACAGCAAGCCTTCGAGGCTAAGATACTTGCTCACCTCGGATAGGGTACAAGCTCGGTTGGACCACGGATGTCGATGCTCTGTTAACATAATTCAAAATTTAAGGTGGAACTCGTCTGTCAAGCCGGAAACTCCGAATCCGAAGTGTTGGTTCAAAGTCGTCCTCGGCATAGAAAACCAGTTCGGGGGCTACTGACGGTGTCCTGGATTAGGGGGTGCGAACCTAGCCGGCCCGACACCTCGGATGGGCCGATATGCCCTCGTACGTGATCAAGATGGACTCCGAAAGTCGCACATGGGAGACGTGATCAAGACTGCCTCTACCGAAGACTTGACGTATGCTTCAAGATTATTCCAACCGCCTTATTCCAAGATACCGACCTTGTAACCCTAGATACCCTCCCTGGCGTGTATATAAGCCATAGGGTTTAGCCCGTAGGGGACATGAGCAAAACATCGAACACCTAGCTATAGTAGTTAGACATATATTATGATCTCGAGGTAGATCAACTCTGTACTCGATACACCTCCATTAATATAAATAGAAGCAGGACATAGGGTTTTACCTCCATCAAGAGGGCCCGAACCTGGGTAAAACATTGTCTCCCTTTGTCTCTGTTACCCTCGATCCGAGATCCGCAGCTCGGGACCCCCTACCCCGAGGTTTGCCGGTTTTTACACCGACAGGGGGCATATGCGTGTTCGAAAGATTGATGTGTGTGTGCCGGAGAGAGAGGAGTGTCCAACAGGGAAGAAGAGGGTGTGTGCGTGTGCGTGAGAGAAAGAGAAAGAGAGGGGCATATGCGTGTTCGAAAGACTATGTGTGTGTCAGAGAGAGGAGTGTCCGAAAGGAAGGAAGAGGGTGTGTGCGTGTGCTCGAGATAAAGAGAGAGAGAGGGGTATATGCGTGTTTGAAAGACTGTGTGTGTGTGTGTGTGTGTCGGAGAGAGAGAGAGTTGTCCGAAAGGGAGGAAGAGGGTGTGTGCGTGTGCATGAGAGAAAGAGAGAGTGAGGGGGTGTGTGTGTGCGTGAGAGAAAGAGAGAGTGAGGGGTGCGTGTAATGTCAACCTGTTATAGGATATACACATAGAGGGGATCAACAAGGTTACAGGGTGGGGATATTGGGCGAGCGATAGTCTGTGTGCGGTGAAGGGACACACAGACATCGTCTGTTTTCGTGTGTGAGAGCTAGATATAGGTCGTCAGCATAGCTCGCCGGGGGGTAAGGTTATGTGTGGGAGAGAGAGGGAGATAGTTGATAACCCACAAGTATAGGGGATCGCAACAGTTTTCGAGGGTAGAGTATTCAACCCAAATTTATTGATTCGACACAAGGGGAGCCAAAGAATATTTGCAAGTATTAGCAGTTGAGTTGTCAATTCAACCACACCTGGAAACTAAATATCTGCAGTAGAGTGATCAGTAGCATAGTAGTATGATAGTTTGATAGCAGTAGCAATAATAGTAACAGTAGCAGTAACGATAGCAGCAATAGTTTTGTAGCAATTGTAACAGTAGTAGCAACAGTAGTAACTTAGCAAGGACAATATGTGAAGAACTCGTAGGCATTGGATCGGTGATATTGTTGGATAACATTCATCATGTAACAGTCATAACCTAGGGCGACACAGAACTAGCTCCAATTCATCAATGTAATGTAGGCATGTATTCCGTATATAGTCATACGTGCTTGCGATAAGAACTTGCATGACATCTTTTGTCCTACCCTCCCGTGGCAGCGGGGTCCATAAGGAAACTAAGGGATATTAAGGTGTGGCGCCCCGCCTGAATACCACTGTAGTCAGACGGTCGCCGCACATACCAGCCCAGGAAAATCACTCTGGCATGCGCTTTTACAACAAGTATCATGAACACAAGCTTTTCTATTAATGGATATATCAGTCTTACATGATGTTGTACAAGGGTGATGGCAGCGGAAAAGCTCTATCTAAGGCAGCATGGTCCTGGTGCGGCTCCAATCCACAGGGATCTGACTGGGTTACTCTTCTAGCCCGCGAACACTCCGGCTCCTCGCTAGCGGACGTCGAATCCTTAGGTGAACCTGGCCACATTGAAGGCCGCTGAGTACTTTTGAATGTACTCGCAAGCAAACCAAACCAACATATACACCAAGAAAGCAATCCATGGGATTCAAGCATGCATTTGTTATCTTAACAGTATTAACTATTATATTATGGTGGGGTTATCTAGCAATGTTAATCATTTAGCAGCATTAAACATCATAACATATCAGGATTATCTATCATGATAACTACTGAAGTAAATACAGTATGACGAAGATAAAGTTTATCCAGTAAATAATCCATACTCCGAATATTCTTATGATCCAATCCAAATCCGATCCAAATCCAAATCCGAATCCGAATCCGATCCAAATCCAATCCAAACCTTTTGGTCATACGACCATTTCTCTCCTAGACATCCCATGGCTAACATTCATATCCCTGACATCATCTGATGTCCATGCATCTGCACTGCAAGTCTGACCAACCTTACTATTCTCTGGTTCAGTCTTAACAATAACATTATATAGTTTGTTCCTCCAGACTCGACACAGACCAAATAGGGGCCTATACGAACTGTCCGTGACCGAGGACGCGGCTATTCGAATAGATTTAAACCCTGCAGAGGTTGCGCACTTTACCCACACCATGGAGCGCCTGGCCTCGTACTTTAGTACATGTTCCCATTCAGGTGGACCAGTGCTGCTCCAACAAAACCTTGTCTATTGCCTGGCACTCTTGCGGTCCCACCGACAATCATACCCTCCCAGGGTCATGTCCTGGGTGGCCCCTGTGTCACCCCGTGACACCTGCCACCGTCGTGGCCAAACACTGTCCCAAACGGGGACGCCGGCAAATAACTCAACTTGGGCTCACAAGGTTATTGCCACCTACCGGGCCAGGGTAGCGCGCACGCATAACCTTCCCTATTTGGTGGTACTGACAAGAGGCAGGACAATAGACCAAGCTAGGGCCGTCCCATACCGGCAAATGTGGCTGCACGGGTAAGTCCGGATAGGTGGCACTATGACTCGATCCAGTCGACGGAGGAGGTTGTTGTCATTATTAAGTCATATTTCATAATATTGCAGTAACAGTAACAATGCATGATGTAACAATTATGAAAACCTAACAACCTATCTCCATACAATATCACAACGAGTCACTAGGGCGATAATATGATGAGCATTAGCAGGTAATGTAAATAGCAAAATTCAAACTAGCAGGAGTTTAACTATTTCTAACACAGGCATAAACATTAATTAAACACGCAAGAATAACATAGAGCAATGCTTCAGGGCATATATCAGATGGTCGGCTTGCCTGGGGGTGGAGGAATACTCCGGGAGAAGTGCGATCACCTCGCGGAAGAATTCGCCGGAAAGGGTTCCCTCTTGGAGGGGTTGAATGAAGGGCAAGGGCAAAATGGGCATTTTAAGAAAGTGCAAACATGATGAAAGTGGTGGCATCGGAACGGGCTCGACGAACTGAAGAAGTGGGCTTTGGATTCACCTCGATCGGAGTCACGGTTGAAAAGTTACGGCCGTTCATTCGTTAGGCAGAAAACAAACGAAAACCTGTTCATTTCTGCTGTTAACTGATGAACGCCCGCAATTTAACCGTTTCGGCGCCGGCTGGAGAGAGGAAGCATATTTTTGAAAATACGCTTTCGGGAAGGGAAAGCGCATTTCTAACTACGGCTGCGGCAGAATGCGCTTTCGGAAGTGGAAAACGTATTCGGGCGGAATACGCTTCCACTTAAGTTGTGGGGCCCGCCGGCCGAGTCACTTACAGCCGGGTCCCACACCATCTCTCTCCCTCCTCCCGCCTCCTTCTTCTTCCCCTCGATGGCCGCCCATGGAATAGAGGAAGGACATGCGCCGGTGGCGATTCCCGGCGGCACGGGTCACCGTTCCCGCCGTTCCGGGTACCGGCGAGCTCGGGAGGATGCGGCGCGTCCATCCATCCCATCCACGGACCCTGGGGACGACACGAGGGACGGCAGGGTCAGGCTGGGCGGACGGCGGCTTCGGGCCTGATGGGGAGCTCGGCCCGGCCGAGGAGAAGAGGAGTGAGGTGCCGGGGAGGCTTCGGGGTGGTGGTGGAGATCGGCTGCGGTGGCTAGGAGGAGAGAAGGGGCCGGAGGCGGCCGAATTTGAACGGGGCCTCGCCGGCAGAGCTTCGGCTATGGAAGGGGCCAGAGAGCTCTTCGAGCTCGATTGAGAAGGCGGGGAGGGAGCTGGGAGGTAGGGGAGGAGGTTGATGAGCTCGAAGGGGCTGGGGAAGGGCTATTTATAGGCGGCCGGCGACTGAAGATAGGATCGGCCACCGTGGCGATCTTATCGGCATACTGGAGCTCCGGCGACACGCGGAGGAAGGAGGAGATGTCGGCAAGGGTTCGGGGAGAGTGGAGAAGCTGGCGCCAGCTTCGGGAGAACTCGGGGAGGAAGGAGACAGAGGAAGACGACAGCGTCACGGGCGCACAGTGGCGGAGCTCGTCGCGGCGTGGGGAGGAAGAAAACGAAGGGGGAAATGACCTGAGAGGAGGAAGCGGATGACGGGGAGTCAGGTCGGCACCAGCGGACAAGCTATGGCTGGCCGGGGCGGTCGGCAGAGGCGACGCGCGGCGCAGAGCACCAGTTCTGCATTCGGCTCACACGGTCACCACATGCACTACGTGCTCTGGTGCCAGTCCAGCCGTCACACCTTATCCAACAGGTTACTCACTGCTCCGATAGACAAGATGGATCATTGGATGGGTCGGGATGGCTCTAGAGTAGTCGAGTTGATCCAAAACAGATTCTGGATATAAACTTGGGGAGGAAGCTGTGGTCAAACAGAGGTGGAAATGAGTTGGAAAATTTTTCACAGGGAGATGGGGTAGGAAGGACTAGGTGCTTGCAAAATTTGAGCCCAATTGGACAAGTTTTGCATACACTTCCTTCACAAAGCATAATCTGGTCCAGAAACTTGACCTTGAAGCTGCACTCATATGGCTTGGTGGAATGAGCTGAATTTTGGTGTAGGGTGATTATTTGGAGATATGAAGATACTGGAAAATTTTCAGCTCAATTGGAAATGTCAAAGTGGTACTTCCTTCACAGAGCTTGAATCTGGACAGAAACTAGATAGAATTTTTGGGAGAAATTGGCTAGATAAAATGATGTGAATTTTTGCATGGTCACATAATTTATGGAATGTGAGGTCCTGGATTAATTTGAGAATTTTTGAAGCAATATAAAATATAGTTGCTTCACAACCTCAAAATTGGTCCAGAAACAAGAATTGGATGATGCTCTCAAAATTTGATCTGTGGAACTTGGGATATTGATGGAAATGGTGAATATATGGATAGGAGAAGCTCCACAAATTATTTGGGATTTTTCCTGGCTACCAAAATGGTAGCTCCTTTGGAAAGTGCCCAAATTGCAATATTGGCTTTAAATAGGAAAAGGCAATTTCCCTTATTTAATTATTGTCAATATTTTTATTGGAGCTCAATATGATCACAAAGAATATCTCCACAAGTTTTCATGAGCTTTGGAGATGGATAGATATTTTCCTAGATTTAATTCCCCTAACTGGCAGAAAAAGGAATTAATTTTAAATGAAAAATATTGCAAATGGCTTGGCAATATTTTTACATATCTAGGATTTAAAAAGATAGGATGATCACTGGGAGAAATTTGGGAGGCAAAAGATCAAAGGAAATTGGGGTTCCTTTGTAACGGAAGGAATTAGGGTTTCTCTTCCGGTGGATCGGAGAGTAGGGTTTCGGTGGCAAAATCTTGAGAAAATATCTTGGGTGGCAAGATTGGTCTGGAGAGAATCTCTGGCTGGATAGGAAAGGCAAGGCAAAATGACCATCTTCATATACCCAAAGGCAAGAGAAAATCCAATAACACCGAAAAAAGACGAGAGCCAAATCCCGCGAAGGAAAAAAACAAGGAGCGAAAACCAGGGTGTCACATAAGGCCTCCTTTTAATAGAGAACCGGAACAAAGCATTAACACTTAGTGAATACATGAACTCCTCAAACTATGGCAATCACCGGAAAGAATCCCAATTATTGTCACCTTGGGGTATGCGGATCATAACACATAGCAGGTGCATATAACTTGCAAGATCGGATCAAGAACACAAATATATTCATGAAAACATAAAGGGTTCAGATCTGGAATCATGGCACTCGGGCCCTAGTGACAAGCATTAAGCATAGCAAAGTCATAGCAACATCAATCTCAGAGCATAGTGGATACTAGGGATCAAGCCCTAACAAAACTAACTCGATTACATGATAAATCTCATCCAACTCATCACCGTCCAGCAAGCCTATGAAGGAATTACTCACTCCCGGCGGTGAGCATCATGAAATTGGTGATGAAGGATGGTTGATGATGACGATGCCGGAAGATCCCCCTCTCCGGAGCCCCAAACGGACTCCAGATCTGGCCTCCCGATGAAGAACAGGAGGTGGCGGTGGCTCCATATCGTGAAACGTAATAAAACTTCCTCTCTTATTTTTTTCTCTGGAATTGTGAATTTATAGCGTTGGAATTAGGTCAGACGGAGCCACGTGGGCCCCATGAGGTACCAGGGCGCGCCTGGGGGGGTGGCGCGCCCTGGTGCCTCGTGGGCACTGGGTGGCTCCCCTCTAGTAGGTTTTGGCTCTAGTATTTTTTATATATTCCATAAAAAAATTCCAAAAAGTTTCATCCAATTCCAAGAACTTTTATTTCTGCACAAAAAACAACACCATGGCAATTCTGCTGAAAACAGCGTCAGTCCGGGTTAGTTCCATTCAAATCATGCAAATTAGGGGCCAAAACAAGAGCAAAAGTGTTTGGAAAAGTAGATACGACAGAGACGTATCAACTCCCCCAAGCTTAACTCATTGCTTGTCCTCAAGCAATTCAGTTGACAAACTGAAAGTGATAAAGAAAAACTTTTACAAACTCTTTTGTTCTTGTATCTATATATATGCTTAAATAGCACCCAAGTTTTCAGCAAAGATTATAACTAACCATGCAAATGATAACTCTTAGAAATTATATTCACTCATATCAATGGCATAATCAACTAGCGAGCAATAATAAGATATCTCAAATGCCAACACTTTGTCAAAACAATCATGATATAATATGACAACATGGTATCTCGCTAGCCCTTTCTGAGACCGCAAAACATAAATGCAGAGCACCTCCAAAGTTCAAGCAGTGACTAAACATTGTAATTCATGGTAGCAGAGATCCAGTCATGATGCACACAACATTAACTACTCACAATGCATGAGAATGACAATAGTGCTCTCAGGACTGGTGCTTTATTTGAGAAGGTGATGACTCAACAATAAAAGTAATATAACATAAAAGTAAATAGATAGGCCCTTCGCAGAGGGAAGCATGGATTTGCAGAGGTGCCAGAGCTCGAAGCTTAAATCATAGATATATATAATTTTGGGAGGTATGCCTTTCTTGTCAATGTCACGACCGAGAGTTTTCAATATCTTCCATGCTAAACACATTAGCGGCGGTTCCCAAGCGATAAAGTAAAGTTTACTCCCCCTCCACCAACAATCACAAGCCATGGCTAGCCGAATCCTCGGGTGCCCTCCATACCAACAACTTTCTGGGGGAGTTTGTTTTATTATTTTGCAATTTTAATAGTGGGACTGGGCATCCCGATTACCAGCCCCTCTCGTGCAAGGACAAGTGAATAAACACTCATCATGAGAATAACCCGCTTAGCATGGAAGATACTGACCACCCCCTGTCGCTCCATGAGCGGTACGGGCACACAAAACAGATGTTCATTTGAATGTTTAGAGGTGGCACATGCAAATTTACATAGAACGGCAGAGTAATACCGCATATAGGTAGATATAGTGGACTCATCTGGAATAACTTTGGTTTAAGGGTTTTGATGCACAAGCAGCATTCCCGCTTAGTACAGGCGAAGGCTAGCAAATAGGTTGAGAAGCGACCAGCTAGAGAGCGAAAATGTTCATAATCATGCATTATGAATAATCAACATTGAATACTAGTATGAGTAGGATATAAACACCATGAACATAAATATCGTGAAGGCTATGTTGGCTTTGAATCAACTACATGTGTGAACATGTGCCAAGTCAAGCCACTTGAAACATTCAGAGGAGGATACCATATCATCATACTACATCATAATCATTTTAATGCATGTTGACACTCGAGATAAATCATTATCCACTCCTAGCTACTTAAGCATGGCATGAGCAACTATAATCTCTAATTGTCATCATAAACATGTTTAATCATAATATGCTGAATCATGGATACTGAGTTAAACATATTTACAAAAACAAAGAACAAGTTGAGTTCATACCCGCTTTTCCTTGCCACAGTCACTTCGTCAAATCATCGTCATTATTGCCTTTCACTTGCACGACCGAATGATATGAAAATAATAATAGTGCAAGAGTGCCGTGGACTAAGCTGGAATCTGTAAACATTTTATTTGAAAGAGAAGACAAGGTAAAATGGGTTCTTTGTTAGATCAACAATAATGCATATGAGAGCCACTCAACATTTTCATTGTGGTCTTCTCCTTACAAGGACTCAACAAAAGAAAAGAATTTCGGAGAAACACACGGAAATATTTTTGGAGTTTTTTGGTTTTTCTGAAGGAAATGAAATAAAGAAGAAAACGAAAAACGAGAAAAACTATTTACACGGGAAAGCTTCCAACAAGTAAAAGAAGAAACGAGAAATCTTTTTGGGTTTTCTTTTACTACTACGAAACTACAACTAATTAGACTAAAAAGAAAAACCGAAAAGAAGCGAGAAATGTTTTTGGATTTTCTCAAAGTTTTTCAAACACACAAGAAAAAAAAAAGAGAAAATAAAACTAGCAAGGATTATACAATGAAAAAGTATGAACACCGACAACTGGAATGAAATGTGTGATCATGAATGTAATGTCGGTGAGAAATACGTACTCCCCCAAGCTTAGGCTTTTGCCTAGCTTGGTCTACGGCCACGCTTGTCCTGGATAATAATCAAAATGATAGCTCGTAGAGGCGTTCTGAGCTGCCTCCTCAGCCAGACGAGCAGCCTCGACAGCCGCATTGTACTCGTGCACCTCACTCTCATGAAGAAAATATCTCTGTTTGCTCTGAAAATCAAAGAGGGCAGGAGAAGGCAAAGCAACATACACAGAGCGATATTTATTAAAAACTAAGTTATATTCGTAACCCTGTGCGTTACGTTTTAAAAACCTATGTTCTCGCATTGCTTCAAAATTCAAATATTTATAAGGCAAGAGGGGATCATTGAATTTGGGCGAGACCCCTAACTTTGCAGCTAAGCGGGAGGCATAAACTCCTCCATACAAATCACCACTACCCGCATTACGCTGCAGCCTACGTGCAACAATAGCCCCAAGATTATAAAGCTTGCTACCAGTCAAAGCTGTATGAATAAGACTCAGATCAGGGGCGCAAAGTGCACTACAGTCTTGCTTATCAACAACGCATTTACCATTAAAAAGCGCAAAATACCGAATAGCGGGAAAATGAATGCTAATTATTCTGGCCTGCGTGATTCCCCTATCCTCACCGTGGCAAAGGTTGTTGAGAAACAACTCATAATCAGATCTTGGTGGTTCATCTAATGAACCCCAATATGGAATTTTGCATGCATCATAGAATTCTTCTAGAGGCATATTATAAGATTTGTCATAGAGATGAAATAAAACTCTAGAAGTGCGCTAGTGATAGTCAAAGTTCTGAGTAAAGGAATGAGTGAGGTTGTAATGCTGTGGTGGCTTATCTGCGATAAAGGCTGAGAGCTCGGCATTGTGAATATATTGGTCAAATTCCTCCTTGATGCCAGCACCTAGCATGAACTCGTTGCACGGCCATCGACATGATTTTCCTTCGGCACCTCGCACTGAGCTTGCCCTTGGTTCCTCATATGATTGGCGTGCTGAGCTTTCACTTGATGACGCTTCAGAGGGCCTCCTCCTCAAAGAACTCCTCCGGTAGATATTCATTTTCCTAAGAACAATTTTCTTAAAAAATTTGGGCCACAAAATGATATCAATAAAACTTCACAAGATTGATAGCAACTACTCATATGGATGTCTAGAGGCTATATCAAGCAATAAAACTACTTGGAACTTATTGAATTCAACATGCAAGCTCATTTTCTGTAGCACCAAGAGTAGCTAATTATGTAAAATATAATCCAATAGAGCAAAAACTAATTGGAGCAATGGAGGAGTCACATACCAAGGAGCAATCTCCCAAAACAGTTTCGGAAACGGAGCTCCGAGCAAAGAGATCAAAAATTTCAGGTTTGTGAGCAAGAACACGAGAGGGAGAGCTACCAGGAATTTTTGCTAGAGGTAAGAGACGAAGTGAGCTGAAGGAATAAGTGAGGGGGTCCCTGTGGGGCCCACGAGGTACCTGGGCGTGCCAGGGGGTGGCGCGCCCTGGTGCCTCGTGGGCACCTGGGACACCCCCCTGGTATGTGTCTAGTGCCAAAAATTCTTAAATATTAAATAAAAATTCATATCAAAATTTTATTGCATTTTGAGCACTTTTATTTCTGGGCACTTTTTTATTGCACGGATAAATCAGAAAACAGGATAATCGTGCCATTTTATTGCATTTAACTAAAAATAACAAAAAATGTAAAGTGGGTACATAAGGTTGTGCTTACTAAATTCATCGACCACATGCCCCTCAAAAAGAATCCATTAATAAGGTTGATCAGGTCTTATTAACAAACCATTTCTGAGTAACATGAAACCGAAGAACTTTCGTACAACACTAAGTTACCTCAACGGGGATATGCATCTCCCCGATAATAAGAGTTTCATATTTTTTTTAACAGTAGGAAGAGGGATTTGAAAACTTCCAATAGTAATTGTCGGAGTCTTTTCAATAATATGAATACCATTCACTTGAAATTGTTTCTTCGGAAAGTGCACTGTATGTACATTACCATTGATATGAAAAGTGACCTTGCTTTTGTTGCAATCAATAACAGCCCCTGCAGTATTCAAGAAGGGTCTACCAAGGATAATCGACATGTTATCGTCCTCGGGCATATCAAGTATAACAAAGTCTGTTAGAATAGTAACATTCGCAACTACAACGGGCACATCCTCACAAACACTGATAGGTATGGCAGTTGATTTGTCAGCCATTTGCAAAGATATTTCAGTGGGAGTGAGTTTATTCAAATCAAGTCTTTTATATAAAGAGAAAGGCATAACACTAACACCGGCTCCTAAATCACACACAACAGTTTTGACATAATTTCTTTTAATGGAGCATGGTATAGTTGGTATTCCTGGATCTCCTAGTTTCTTAGGTACTCCATCCTTAAAAGAATAATTTGCAAGCATGGTAGAAATTTCAGCCTCAGGTATCTTTCTTTTATTTGTGACAATGTCTTTCATGTATTTAGCATAAGGGGGCATCTTTATAATATCAGTCAAACGAGTGCGCAAAAAGACTGGCCTAAGCATTTCAGCAAAGCGTTCAAATTCTTCCTCATCCTTTTTCTTAGATGATTTAGGAGGAAAGGGCATAGGTTTTTGAACCCATGGTTCTCTTTCTTTACCATGTTTTCTAGCAACGAAGTCTCTTTTATCATAACGTTTATTTTTAGAAGGTGGGTTATCAAGATCAACAGCAGGTTCTATTTCAACATCATTATCAGGTTCTTTATCATTATCTGGTTGGATGTCCACATGAGCATCATCATTATTATTATCATCAGGTGGTTGTTCATTACTAGATTGTGTTTCAGCATCAGAAATAGAAACATCATTACTATCCTCCAAGGGTTTTTCTACCTCGGGTTCACTACAAGTATGCAAAGTCCTATCATTTTTCTTTTTCTTTTTCCTTTTAGATGGACTAGGTGCATCAACATTAATTCTTTGAGAGTCTTGTTCAATTCTTTTAGGGCGACCTTCAGGATAAAGTGGCTCCTGAGTCATTCTACCTCCTCTAGTCATTACTCTAACAGCATGATCATTCATATTGTTATTCATTTCATTGAGCAATTCACTTTGAGATTTAGCAACTTGTTCTAGTTGAGTTTGAACAATAGATGCATGTTTACTCACACCCTTAACATCATTAGCAATTCTAAATAACAAGTCACTCAAGCGATCAATCATGTAGGCATTTCGTTTCAATTGTTTCATAACATTTGCATTGAAGTGATCTTGCTTAATAATATAATTGTCAAATTCATACAAGCATTGACTAGGAGGTTTGTTGTAAGGGATATCACTTTCATCGAACTTTATAAGAGAATTTACCTCTACTACCTATGATGGTGTATCAAGACCATGTATTTCTTCAATAGGTGGTAGATTCTTAACATCTTCAGCTTTAATACCTTTTTCCTTCATACATTTCTTTGCTTCTTGCATATCTTCAGGACTGAGATGTAAAATACCCCTCTTCTTCGGAGTGGGTTTGGGCGGTGGTTCAGGAAGTGTCCAATTATTATCATTCTTCAATATATTATTCAATAATTCCTCAGCTTGTTCAATAGTCCTTTCCCTGAAAACACAACTCGCACAACTATCTAGGTAGTCCCTAGAAGCATCGGTTAGTCCATTGTAGAAGATATCAAGTATTTCATTTTTCTTAAGAGGATGATCAGGCAAAGCATTAAGTAATTGGAGAAGCCTCCCCCAAGCTTGAGGGAGATTCTCTTCTTCAATTTGCACAAAGTTAAATATTTTCTGTAAGGCAGCTTGTTTCTTATGAGCAGGAAAATATTTTTCAGAGAAGTAATAAATCATATCCTGGGGGCTACGCACATATCCAGGAGCAAGAGTATTATACCATTCCTTAGCATCACCCTTTAATGAGAAAGGAAACAACTTAAGAATATAGTAATAGCGAATCTTTTCCTCATGAACAAATAGGGTGGCTATGTCATTTAATTTAGTAAGATGTGCCACAACGGTTTCAGTTTCATAACCATGGAAAGGATCAGATTCAACCAAAGTAATTAACTCAGGATCGATAGAGAATTCATAATCCTTATCAGTAACAAATATGGGAGAGGTAGCAAACTTAGGATCATATTTCATTCTCTCCCTCATAGATTTTTCTTTCATATCAGCAAGCAACTTTATAACTTCATGTCTATCATTTCAAGCAAGAATAGCTCTAGCTGTCTCCCTATCAAAGCAATGTTCATCGGGTGTTTCAACTCTAATAGGAGAGCTAGGCATAATAGGTGATTCATAATTCTCAAGAGTTTCAACATTTTCAATTTCTTTAGCTTTAGCAATTTGTTCAGTAAGAAATTCACCAAGTGGCACAACATTATCAAGCATAGTACTAGCATCATCATGAGTATCATTCATAGCAGAAGTGGTATCATCAATAACTTGCGACATATCAGAATTAATAGCATGTGGTGCTGTTGCAAGTTTACTCAAAACAGAAGGTGAATCAAGTGCAGAGCTAGATGGCAGTTCCTTACCTCCCCTCGTCTTAGAGGGAACAATTTTTGTCTTAGCGTCCTTTAGATTCTTCATAGTGATCAACAGATACAAATCCCAAGTGACTTAGCAAATAAAGCTATGCTCCCCGGCAATGGTGCCAGAAAAAGGTCTTGATAACCCACAAGTATAGGGGATCGCAACAGTTTTCGAAGGTAGAGTATTCAACCCAAATTTATTGATTCGACACAAGGGGAGCCAAAGAATATTTGCAAGTATTAGCAGTTGAGTTGTCAATTCAACCACACCTGGAAACTAAATATCTGCAGCAGAGTGATCAGTAGCACAGTAGTATGATAGTTTGATAGCAGTAGCAATAATAGTAACAGTAGCAGTAACGATAGCAGCAATAGTTTTGTAGCAATTGTAACAGTAGTAGCAACAGTAGTAACTTAGCAAGGACAATATGTGAAGAACTCGTAGGCATTGGATCGGTGATATTGTTGGATAACATTCATCATGTAACAGTCATAACCTAGGGCGACACAGAACTAGCTCCAATTCATCAATGTAATATAGGCATGTATTCCGTATATAGTCATACGTGCTTGCGATAAGAACTTGCATGACATCTTTTGTCCTACTCTCCCGTGGCAGCGGGGTCCATAAGGAAACTAAGGGATATTAAGGCCTCCTTTTAATAGAGAACCGGAACAATGCATTAACACTTAGTGAATACATGAACTCCTCAAACTATGGCAATCACCGGAAAGAATCCCAATTATTGTCACCTTGGGGTATGCGGATCATAACACATAGCAGGTGCATATAACTTGCAAGATTGGATCAAGAACACAAATATATTCATGAAAACATAAAGGGTTCAGATCTGGAATCATGGCATTCGGGCCCTAGTGACAAGCATTAAGCATAGCAAAGTCATAGCAACATCAATCTCAGAGCATAGTGGATTCTAGGGATCAAGCCCTAACAAAACTAACTCGATTACATGATAAATCTCATCCAACTCATCACCGTCCAGCAAGCCTACGAAGAAATTACTCACTCCCGGCAGTGAGCATCATGAAATTGGTGATGAAGGATGGTTGATGATGACGATGCCGGAAGATCCCCCTCTCCGGAGCCCCAAACGGACTCCAGATCTGGCCTCCCGATGAAGAACAGGAGGTGGCGGCGGTTCCGTATCGTGAAATGCAATAAAACTTCCTCTCTTATTTTTTTCTCTGGAATTGTGAATTTATAGCATTGGAATTAGGTCAGACTGAGCCACGTGGGCCCCACGAGGTACCAGGGCGCGCCTGGGGGGTGGCGCGCCCTGGTGCCTCGTGGGCACTGAGTGGCTCCCCTCCAGTAGGTTTTGGCTCCAGTATTTTTTATATATTCCATAAAAAATCTCCAAAAAGTTTCATCCAATTCCAAGAACTTTTATTTCTGCACAAAAAACAACACCATGGCAATTCTGCTGAAAACAGCGTCAGTCCGGGTTAGTTCCATTCAAATCATGCAAATTAGGGGCCAAAACAAGAGCAAAAGTGTTTGGAAAAGTAGATACGATGGAGACGTATCAATAGTAGAGATAGAGAGCAATGCTTGTGTGTCACACGGAGACCTAACTACATAGACAAGGGCCGCGAGAAGGAGAGAATGGCGGTGTGCCTATTTTTTTGATGGGATGGGAGAGAGACCAATAGGCATGGATCGTGTGGAGAGGTGTGTGTGTCCCGAGGGAGAGGGACGCGTAGACCTAGATACTGAGATGGGTGTTCATTTGTATGTTTTAGAGAAGGAATTGTCAAGCTGGTAGCCATGTGATGGCGACCCAATCTTTCGATGAGAGTGGGGATAACTATTGATTTGGTGGATTTTGACGTTGATGATCCAACTATATCGTACATGATGATATGAATCGACAATCGCTAATTAAACCAATCTCCCATAGTCACTGATCTTGCCGTATGCACGATCAACCTGAATAACGAGATCGAGTTCCTGCAAGGAACCGAAGAACCGACAAGAACTAAGATAATGCAATCTAAATTTCTAATATGAATTAATTAAGGATAATGGTGGGGTTCCTAATAAAGGATCTGAACAAGGCAGTAGGCCTACACATCTCGCAGATGCAAATTGTAGCGAAGCCAAATAATGTCTACACAAAAACGCGAGTTTTAATATAGAAAAAAGGTAGCTATATATCTATATCTACAGACTATAGTACTAGATTTTTTATTTCTATATCGATATCTATACTACTCCTTCCGTTTTTATTTACTCCGCATATAGCTTTGACTGTAGTCAAACTTTATAAACCTTAACCAAGTTCGTAGAAAACAATGTGAACATTTACAGTAACTAATTTACATGATGTGAAAATATATGCAATGATGAATCAAATGATATATATTTCGTGGTGTATATGTTAATATATTTTTTCTACAAACTTGCTGAAAGTATAGAAAGTTTGACTTTAGAGAAACCTAATATGCGGTATTATGTATTATATATTCATTATTTTTATGTAGTCAATGCGTGAATTTGCACATATAGGATATAAACCGTTGATTGATGTTGATCCAATGATCCAGGTGGCTGGGATTCGGATCTACTATAACCTAGTTGTACCCAGACACATTCTTCTCGAACCAGCAGCGTGACAGTGTGATCGATCCACACAAGAAGCTCGCAACAAGACCTCCAGATGTGCCACGAGGCTTCATGGGTGCCCCCCACATCATATTATTCGTAATACATTGACTGAGAAAAGAGAGAAATCACCCGAAACAATATCTTGCCCCAATTTTGTTCCTACGAAGTTGTGCCGTGCACGTACCAGAGTACTTACTCTAGTAGTGGAGTATAACTTTAGTACAGTACTCTAGTACTAGTTGTATAGTGGTAGTAGTACAAACTAGTACGGACTGCTCCAACTCAATCGACACGACTCCCATCTGACACCAAATTTCTTGGCGTCCGTGCTACAGCGCTCTTCCCCTCCTCGTTTCTTTCTTCCAATTCAAACTTAGCCGACGCACGGCAGGAGGGGTGGGGGTGTGCCGATAGTCGGTTTGCTAAATTGCGGTCCCACATGACAGTGAAAATGCTAGGCAACACACCTTCCCTAGCTATGCGGCGTGCCGGACCGACCGTGGAGTACTCCCGAGTCCCGACCGTGTGGGCGTGCGACTCGAACGCGGCAGGCTTTTCATTTTAAAACTATATAATATGAAAATACATTTCATGGTGCATCTGATCATCTAGATTTCACATTGTGAATGTTGATATTTTTTAATATAAAGTTAGTCAAACTTTACAAAGCTTGCCTTTAACGAAACTTTATATGCAGACTAAAAAGAAACCGAGGGAGTATAAATTGTAACATTATTTTTTTTGAAATATAAATTGTAACATTTGGTTCTGCTTCTTGGCGTGATCGATAGATAGAAATGACGATTGAAAACGCTTGGGCGGGGCTTTTCCCGCGCGGTAAGCGGTGGAGTTAGCCAGTTTGGCGCATCGTCGGTTTCCTCACATGCAGTCCCACATGTTAATGATACTATATGCCTAGCCAGTGCGCGTTGACCGGCGGGCCGGAACGACGGTGTGGGATGCGACGCGAACGGGACAGGCTTGCTGTACGCGTTCCTGTTTCTCGTTTTGAACTTGCGAACGGGACAAGCGTGCTGCACGAGTAGTTTTGAATTTATAAGTTCGGTCGTAGTTTTGAATTTACGATTAGTTTGGTAGGTTGGGTCAAGCATCGTACGTAAATTACGAAGTTGGTGCAAAAGGTAAGCACAACGTCCATCCTGGTTTGTTGGTCCCCTTTGTGCCATATTTTAACCATAGATTTAACTAAGAAAAAATTAATACATGTCACCAAAAAATATATCGTTGGATTCGTACTTGAACATAGTTTCCAATGATGTTATTTTTTGTGACATGCATTAACATATTGTTAATTAAATCTAAAGTCAAAATTTGGCACAAACACACGAAGGAGACCAATAAACCAGGACGAAGGTATTACTAGTTACAGTGATGCATATAATTGACGCCAAATGTGAGCAAAGGGATCACACATGTCTTTATCGACTGGAATGAGAATGCGATACTCCTCCTCCTCCTCAATGACTGGAGTACAATAAGAATTAAGGCCACGACGACGCGATCGCAGTGGTGGTTACAGGAGGCAAGAAGAAAGATGCATCCATCAACGACCTCCTCCTCCTCGACTCAGTGCGCCGGGCCACCGACCGGCGGCTGAGGAGCAGTGACTTTTGTGGCGAGGTCAAGGTGCTTCTGAACAAAGGCGTCCAAGGCTTCCAGCCGGTTAATGAAGGCCAACATCGTAGCGTCCTCACTGGCCTTGTAGAGGCCTATGTGCATGACTTGATCATACACATGGATGTGTAGGTCGATGAATGCTTGCAGGGCGAGGCGCCTCACGGCGAGCGCGACCTCGAGGTAGACATTCTTCGTCGCGTTGATACGTCTCCAACGTATCTATAATTTTTGATTGTTCCATGCTGTTATATTATCAATCTTGGATGTTTTTATATACATTTACAGCAATTATATATCATTTTTTGGGACTAACCTATTAACTAAGTGCCCAGTGCCAGTTGTTGTTTTCTGCCTGTTTTTTGTTTTACAGAATATCAATACCAAACGAAGTCCAAATGCCACGAAACTTTTTGGAGATTTTTTCCTGGACAATACCAACACTAGAAGCTTCAGGAGAAGACCAGACGCCAGAGGAGGTGGCCACAAGTCACAAGGGCGCGCCTGGGGGGGGGCAGGCGCGCCCTGGTGCCTCGTGGGCCCACCTCAGCTCCGTTTGACCTAATTCCACCACTATAAATTCCCAAAAATCAGGAAACCAAGAGGGGAGTCCACGAAATACTTTTTCCGCCGCCGCAAGCTTCTGTTCTCGAGAGATCCCATCTGGAGGCCTTTTCCGACACTCCGCCGGAGGGGGAATCGATCACAGAGGGGCTCTACATCAACCTTGCTGCCCTTCCAATGATGCGTGAGTAGTTTACCACAGACCTTCGGGTCCATAGTTAGTAGCTAGATGGCTTCTTCTCTCTTTTTGATCTTCAATAAAATTTCTCCTCGATGTTCTTGGAGTTCTATCCGATGTAATCACTTTTTGCGGTGTGTTTGTTGGGATCCGATGAATTGTGAGTTTATGACCAGATTATCCATGAATATTATTTGAGTCTTTTCTGATCTCTTTTATGCATGATTATTATAGCTTCGTATTTCTTCTCCGATCTATTGATTTGGTTTGGCCAACTAGATTGATTTATCTTGCCATGGGAAGAGGTGCTTTGTAATGGGTTCGATCTTGCGGTGCTCAATCCCAGTGACAGAAAGGGACATGACACGTATGTATCGTTGCTATTAAGGGTAAAAAGATGGGGTTTATTCATGCGTGAGTTTACTTTGTCTACATCATGTCATCTTGCTTAAGGCGTTACTCCGTTCTTTATGGACTTAATACACTAGATGCATGCTGGATAGCGGTCGATGTGTGGAGTAATAGTAGTAGATGCAGGCAGGAGTCGGTCCACTTGTCTCGGACATGATGCCTATATACATGATCATTGCCTTGGATATCGTCATGATTATTTGCTTTTCTATCAATTGCCCAACAGTAATTTGTTTACCCACCGTATGCTATTTTCTTGAGAGAAGCCTCTAGTGAAAACTATGGCCCCCGGGTCTATCTAAATCATATACTAAAACCCTAAAAATACTTGCTGCACTTTTTCTTTATTTATTTTATTTTGTATTTTTGTTTCAATCTATCTATCTGTCACATACAATTTAATCTTGAAACTTACCACTGAGGGATTGACAACCCCTTGTTTGCGTTGGGTGCAAGGATTTGTTGTTTTGTGTGCAGGTGCTGCTAACGAGGTGTTGCATGATTCTCCTACTGGATTGATAACCTTGGTTTCATAACTGAGGGAAATACTTATCTCTACTGTACTACATCTCCCTTCCTCTTCAGGGAATTACCAACGCAGCTCACAAGTAGCACGCGTCGGCGGGCAGTCGCAGGGCCACCAGTGCTTCAAAGAGGTTCTCACCATGGAGGCCGATTAGGGTTGCAGGCAACGAGGAGCCTGGGCATGCGAGATGGAGGAGTACGGCGATGTCGTCCGCGAGCTTCTTGACGACGGTGAACTTGTTGATGGTGTCGATGATCATCTTGTTGAACTGAGAGTTGTAGCTGGCGTCGAAGTGGGCTATTAACCAGCCAGTCCAAAGCACCGGCGCGAGACGATCCATGGTGCCGTGCAGTAGGCCGGCATCTCGGATCATCTGGCACAGCTGCAGGCCACTCGCGCGCATCGCCGCCATGGGTCTGGCTTCTAGTCACTTGGTTTGGGAATTGGAGTGAGCACTGTTGCGCTTAGTGTAGGTATGTAGGTGCGTACGATCTGGTAGATGCATTGGAGTGGAGGGGCGTCTTTATATGAGTGCAAACTGTGTCGTATTCACATTGTGTTGCCTCCTTTCTGCTTCTCCCATTAATTACTTCCCTCAACATGCTAATTGAAGGAGGATGCATCATTGGCCATTCAACGTTTCGGGAACCGCTACCCTCTCCCTCGTCTGCATTCAAACCGTATCGGGAGCTGTCCTGGTTTACTAGTTTACCCTCCGTTTCTCAAAAAAAAGTACTAGTAGAGAGTGGTGCGCCGGCCGAGGGCGCCGCCCGCTGCACGCCCGGCTGAACACGCTCCTCGCTACATTCAAACACCTCCATTAAACCCGCGTGGAAGCTTAGAAACCTAGTCCTACCACACATCTGTTCATGAGCGGGCCGGCATTAAATGCAATGCCGGCCGAGCTCCTCCCGTCCGCCCTCTATTTTAACTGAGGCCAGACGACTGGCAAGAATCGCACCCCTCCGCCGCTCCCCCATCTCCTCCTTCACCATTTTCTCCACTCTTCCGATGGCTTCTGAGGAGCAGTTCTCCGGCATACAAGCCGGCTGGGTGGCCCGCCGAGCCCACCGGATACGAGCGAGGCAGCTCGCTGCTCCACCTCCCTCGCCTAGCCCGATGGAGCCAGTTGCCGCCCCAAACCAGCGCGTGGTTCAGCAACTCGCCGCTCCAGGCCAGCTCGATGAGGAGTGGCGAGTTGCTCCACACTGACACGGGCGTCGTCACTCCCGTGTCTACGACCGCGCCTCTTGTGCCTGTGGCCGCGCCTCCCGTGCCTGCGGTCACGCCATGCTGGCAGAGACAGAAGCCGGGTGCGCGGAGAGCGACGAGTCAGTGGCTAGCGCGTCCGCGTCCGCCGCCATCATCGAGGAGAAGTAGAACACGGGAGGCCGTCGCCGCTTGGGTCCCATGAAGGCCACCGCCAAGGCGACGACGGCGTACACAGCCGGTGTCTTGCCCGGTTCTTCTCTTGCGAGAACCTTTGTCGACCCCGCAAGTGTCTTGATCGGGCTGCCGGACATGAGGAAGACAAAGGGATCCGCGGGCGACCATTTAGATTAGGTATTAATTGTACCTCCAGAGCTTAGTTGATATAAATGTAATGAAATCTGTCATGTTTATATGAAAATCCGGCATTTTTATATGAAATATGTCATGTTTATATGAAATCCGGCCGTGTTTGCATGAATTTCGTCCGGTTGGTTCGAGTTGTTGTCAAAATGTATGCGGCTAGCGTTGGATGTCGTCGTGTTCGCGAACGGATGCGGGAGGAAATTTGCTGGTTGCCGTTGGAGATGCCCTTATGCTGGAAATTATAGTCACATCAAATCCCTATTAGTTAATTGCATGTATGATTCTGAAAAACAAAAAGTTAATTGCATGTACAGTACATGAACTTGCACGGTGGGTACAGATTCGTACAAAAAGTAAAAAATGAAACAAATCAATCCTTAAAAAATTAAACTTGTATTCTAAGTACTCTCTGTTAAATCTGCCACGTTGCAAGGTGCCCGCTCTTGTTTTATCTGTGGGTTCCACTGTCAGTAAGGTAGAGAAAAGAAGTATATATAAAAACATATAAGAAACTAAAGTTTCTGACAGGATTCGAACTCAGGACAACGCGTTTCGAACATCGGGCGCTAACCACTCCACCTGATGTTCTTCCTCGAACAAGCAGGAGATATCTGCCTTTTTATATAGTTACTGTGATAATTGGTTTAAAGTGATATATTTTATGTCTGCCCCGAAGGATCTCGAATTCATTAATAACAAAGGAAAGAGTTGCCCGGTTAATTAATAGAAAACCATCACATGAGGCCCGTAAAAACAAGGCACAATGGGCGAGCTGGCTACACACACAAGAACGCACACATGTTGTCGAAGAGAAAAGCATCATCGAGGCTGCAATTCGACGTCATCGTCATTACACCTTTGCACTCGCGACTCCGACCGCACCATCAACGACCATAGAGAAATCTACATATCTAAAGGGGCTACGGAGAGAAAGACATATCGAGAGTGTGTGTGCGAGGCACAGAGACACAACTAGCGGGAGTGTGTTTGTTTGAGAGAGAAGCCAATAGATAGATTAAGATCAAGATCGAGGTGTCACCCTGCTCCTGTCTTTGTTGGGAGGGGCGAGGGGCGAGAGAAAGGTGTATCGAGAGTGTGCGTGTGCTAGGCACAGAGACACAACTAGCGAGTGTGTGTGTGTGTGTCTGAGAGAGAAGCCAGTAGATAGATTAAGATCAAGATCGAGGTGTCACCCTGGTCCTGCCAGTGTTGGGAGGGGGGAGGGTGCCAGAGACACTTATATATATATATATAGAGAGAGAGAGAGAGAGTTTGTGTGTTACAGATCTATATTAGGGGATAGGTAGATAGCATGTGTGCGAGGCATGCCTAAAATATCAGGGAGATAAACAAACGTGTGTGTATATGCAAATGCCCGAAAAAAATGAAGAGAGAAACAATGTGTGTGTGTGTGTGTGAGCGAACTCTTCTCGAAATCTCAAAACAAAAGGTGCTCAACTGGAATCCCATTGTAAGGATTCATATGGTTCCGGGGACTCGAGCTAACCTTAATTAGGGATATGTGTGCGAGATGTAGTTATACTTTGAGACATGAGTGGCGGTGGGTGGGCGGAATTAAAGGGGTGGGAGTGTTCGACAGAGAGAGTGTGTGTGTTTTTGTGTGAGAGACTTGTAGGACGAGGTAGAAAGACGATTTCTAACCTTGATGGAGGGAGAGAAATAGACGTAGCGCGCATGTGTGATTGAGATGCCCAGGGAAAAGGGAGATTTGTATGTGTGTGTGAGAGATTGCACAATTCATTCACGTATCACTATCTAACGGTCGAGGACGTGCCTCGCTTGAACATAATCAATATCTACTTCGTATCGTGGCCGAAGATACAATATCGATTCAACGCTATAAAAATTGGACACTCACATATCGCATAGGTTATTTTTTTTCAAATAGCCTTTTTCAATCGTGCATGCCAAAGTTATAGTGATATTTCTTCAAACAACCAATGTAGTTATCATGTACATGCACCATTGTTAGTGTTGCATTCAAATTCATTAGTTTTGGATGATTTAAGGTTCTATTATGAAGTAATATACATAATATTCATATATGAATTCAACGGGTTCTGCAATTTATGAAATGGATGCCATGTAATCATATGAGGTAACACTTTTAAGTAGCGGACTATAATATCCATTTCTTTTGCGCATCTATATTATCCATTTGTTACTGTACAATTTAATTGAAATTAATACAATCAATGCATTGTGTTTAAAATAAGTAACCAGTGGCACAAAATTACATATTTACACGAGAAATACATAGGCTGAGCGTTTGCTCCGTTTTTATGAACGCGCCTCAGTTACACCCGTGTGATCGTAACAAGTTATCGGTGCATCATCCGGGTTATTGGCTTTTTTCTGGGGTCAACTTCATATGAGTTATTGCTGACGTGTGCGCCGTGTACACAGTCGCACATCACCGGCTTCCCACTAGCACTGTCCAAAATTAGTTGAAACTGGATACGAACGATCCCGCGGGCGGCAAAATCTCCCGCCGACTTCTGAAATTTCCGCGACCTAGTCCGGAGCATGCGAAATTCCCCTTTTGTCCTTGGTGCAAGGAGAACAACACGGCCCTCATTTACATAATAGGTCGGGGTTGCTTTGGTAACTTCCGGTCCCCCCCCCCACCACACGGCACCCCCCATTTCCTCTCCCCTCCAGCAAAAACGACTACTCCACAGCACCAGAGCATCTTACAGCACGCCGTCCGTACTTCATCGGCGATTCTACCCCCTTCCCTCTCGAAACCCTAGACTACTCATCCATCGGCATACCAGAGCCTATTCACTGCCGGCGTCGTCCACCTCGCCGGATCTGCTTCTGAGGCCGCATCTACCCCTCCCACCTCCCCTGGAAATCATAGACTGCTCATCCACCACTGTACCATAGCCCATTCAGTGTCGGCCTTGTCCACCGCGCCGGATCTGCTTCACCGGTGCTCTTGTCAGCCGCAGCGCATCTGCAGCGGCTCCTTCCTACACCACACCGGAGCCACTTCATCCACACCCCCGGAGCCGCCTCACCGACGCCCCCGTCGACGGCCTCAAATCCGCTTCGTCGAAACTGTCCTCAACCCTACAGGAGCCGCTTCGCTGACACTATCATCAACCCAACTGGAGCCGCTTCGCCGATGCCCAAGTCCACGGCCTCAGATCCACATCGTCCACATGACCGTCTACCCTATCGGAGTAGCTTCCTGACGCCCTTGTCCATGGCCGCAGATTCGCATCGTCGACACCATCCTCAACCCTACCACCAGAGCAGCTTCACTGACGCCCTCGTCCATGGCCGCACATCCGCATCGTCGACACCATCCTCAACCCTACCACCAGAGCAGTTTCACCGACGCCCTCGTCCATGGTCCTAGATCTCCTTACTGGACCCCGACAGCCACCGCAGCGTCATCACCCTTGACGTTTCTAACCTGGTTCCCACCGTCTGGCACGATGCCAAGCACCCGCCGCGACCTAGGTACTTGTCACCTTTAAACCCGTCCAGCATCACCTGCCAGATGTACTTCAAATATACTAACAGGTCGCTGTTACATGTTATGGAGCTGGCAAGAGCCACAAGGACGATGTTTCTTCTAGATCTAACACCTTGGCCAACCAAACTCTTGGACTGAAGCATTGCTATGATCTTGTAAGTGTGTCTCTCTCTTGTATTGTTGTGTGCCTACCAGCGTGCTTTGCTAGCATTTTCGACCAGTAATCCCTTTGTGTAGCCAATGATTACCACTACTGGCTGCTAAATTAGAGATATAGACGTCATACATTACACAAAGTCATAGGTGGCATGAAGGAATGCCAGTGCACTAAATTAGGCTCCCTTAGAGTGCCTGCAAGTTTTCCAGTACACAGAGTCATGGCTAGTTTATGCGACGCACACAATCGTTAATTGGTGGTTTAATTATGTGCAAGGGATATGCAATGTATTATCATGTAGAGATGTCTCAAATTAGCTGTGTAAACTTGCAGATGGGGCGCATGCTACTTGTAGCTTGCGTTGGTATTTTCCCCGAAGAGGAAGGGATGATGTAGCACAGTAGAGATAAGTATTTCCCTCAGTTATGAAACCAAGGTTATCGAACCAGTAGGAGAATCACGCAACACCTCGTTAGCAGCACCTGCACACAAACAACAAATCCTTGCACCCAACGCAAACGAGGGGTTGTCAATCCCTCGGCGGTTAATTGCAAGATTAAATTGTATGTGATAGATAGATAGATTGAAACAAAAATACAAAATAAAATAAATAAAAGAAAATGGCAGCAATATTTTTAGGGTTTTAGTAATATGATTAAGATAGACCCGGGGGCCATAGTTTTCACTAGAGGCTTCTCTCGAGAAAATAGCATACAGTGGGTAGACAAATTACTGTTGAGCAATTGATAGAAAAGCAAATAATCATGACGATATCCAAGGCAATGATCATGTATATAGGCATCACGTCCGAGACAAGTAGACCGACTCCTGCCTGCATCTACTACTATTACTCCACACATCGACCACTATCCAGCATGCATCTAGTGTATTAAGTCCATAAAGAACGGAGTAACGCCTTAAGAACGATGACATGATGTAGACAAGATAAACTCACGTATGAATAAACCCCATCTTTTTACCCTTAATAGCAACGATACATACGTGTCATGTCCCTTTCTGTCACTGGGATTGAGCACCGCAAGATCGAACCCATTACGAAGCACCTCTTCCCATGGCAAGATAAATCAATCTAGTTGGAAAACCAAATCAATAGATCGGAGAAGAAATACGAAGCTATAATAATCATGCATAAAAGAGATCAGAAAAGACTCAAATATATTCATGGATAATCTGATCATAAACTCACAATTCATCGGATCCCAACAAACACACCGCAAAAAGTGATTACATCGGATATAACTCCAAGAACATCGAGGAGAACATTGTATTGAAGATCAAAAAGAGAGAAGAAACCATCTAGCTACTAACTATGGACCCAAAGGTCTGTGGTAAACTACTCACGCATCATCGGAAGGGCAGCAAGGTTCATGTAGAGCCCCTCCGTGATTGATTCCCCCTCCGGCGGAGTACCGGAGAAGGCCTCCAGATGGGATCT
Source organism: Elymus sibiricus (assembly GCA_039707655.1). Classification (NCBI taxonomy): domain Eukaryota; kingdom Viridiplantae; phylum Streptophyta; class Magnoliopsida; order Poales; family Poaceae; genus Elymus; species Elymus sibiricus. The sequence continues at coordinate 188,769,754 of CM077676.1, read as the reverse complement.
CTCAAGAACAGAAACTTGCGGTGGCGGAAAAAGTATTTCGTGGACTCCCCTGAGGGTTTCTGATTTTTTTCTGAATTTATAGTGGAGGAATTAGGTCAAACGGAGCTCTGTGGGCCCCACGAGGTACCAGGGCGCGCCTGCCCCCCCCCCCAGGCGCACCCTGGTGCCTCGTGGGCACCCCCTGGGGCTTCTGGCCTCGTCTCGAAGCTTCTAGTGTTTATCTTGTCCAGAAAAAAATCTCCAAAAAGTTTCGTGGCATTTGGACTTCGTTTGGTATTGATTTTCTGTAAAACAAAAACAGGGCAGAAAACAGCAACTGGCACTGGGCACTAAGTTAATAGGTTAGTCTCCAAAAATGATATATAATTGCTGTAAATGAATATAAAAACATCCAAGATTGATAATATAACAGCATGGAACAATCAAAAATTATAGATACGTTGGAGACGTATCAGCATCCCCAAGCTTAATTCCTGATCGTCCTCGAGTAGGTAAATGATAAAAATAGATTTTTTGATGTGGAATGCTGCCTATCATATTCATCACATATTCTTTTCTTTTATAGCATGGGCATTGGACTTGAATGATTCAAAGCAATAGTCTATAATTTGACATGAAGATATAAATACTCAAGCATGCTAACAAGCAACCATGTCTTTCAAAATATCAACGCTAAAAAAAGTTATCCCTAGCCCATTATGCTCAATCATTGATCCATTCATGAAACACACTCAAATATTAGCTACATCCAATGCACAAGTATGAAAATAGTGCTCTCTAGTTGGTGCTTTTGTAAGAGAAGATGGAGACTCAAGTAAAAATAAAAATTGCATAAAAGTAAATAGACAGGCCCTTCACAGAGGGAAGCAGAGATTTGTCAAATGTGCCAGAGCTCAAAGCTTAAATTAAAGAGATAAAAATATTTTGAGAGGCATGGTTTTCCTATCAACGAAAACGACCGAGAATTCCCATTATTTTCCATGCTAGACACATCATAGGCGGTTCCCAAACAGAAAGTAAAGTTTATTTCCTTTCCACCTTTCTTTCACAATCCATGGCTAGCCGTATCCACGGGTGCCCTCCAAACCAACACTTTCCAAGGAATTTTGTTGTTATTAATTTTTGATTCATTGTGGGACTAGGCATCCCTATTACCAACCATCCTCTCGTGCAATGACAAGTGATTAAACACTCATCATGAGAATAACACACCTAGCATGGAAAATAATGGCCACCCCCTGCCGCTTCATGAGCAGTACGGGCACACAAAACAGAAAAATTATTTTGAAAATTAGAGTTGGCACACGCAAATTTACTTGGAACGGCATTGAAATACCGCATATAGGTAGATATAGTGGACTCATTTGGCACAACTTGGGTTTAAAGAGTTTGGATGCACAAGCAGTATTTCCGCTTAGTACAAATGAAGGCTAGCAAATAGATTGAGAAGCAACCAACCAAAAAGCGAAAACGGTCATAAACATGCATTGAACATAACTAACACCGAATAATGCACCATAAGTAGGATATAATTCCTTTGCATAACTATTGACTTGATGTGCATGCATAGGAAATCACAAACCTTAACACTAATATTCTTACTAAATCACAATTACTCACTAACATGACTCACATATTATCATTTCCATATCGCAAAACTATTGCAAGGAATCACACTTATCATATCCAATGATCTATATGAAAGTTTTTATTATATCCCTCTTGAATATTCATCACTTTGGGACCAAATTCATATCTTGTGCAAATTACCATTACTATTGTTAACTCTCAAAAAGATTTAAGTGAAGCATGAGAGTGCAAATATTTCTTCAAAATTTCAATCTTATCAATTCTCAAAATAATATAAGTGAAGCATGAGAATTTATTTCTTCAAAATTTTAATCTTGTCAATTCTCAAAATAATATAAGTGAAGCATGAGAATTTATTTCTTCAAAATTTAGCCACCACCGTGCTCAAAAAGATTTAAGTGAAGCACTAGAGCAACTGCCTAGCTTAAAAAATTTAAGTGAAGCACATAGAGTATTCTAACAAATTATGATGATAAACGTGTGGCTCTCTCAAGATAGGTGTGTTCAGCAAAGATGATTGTGACAAACTAAAAAACAAACAAGGCAAAGACTCATATAATACAAGACGCTCCAAGTAAAACACATATCATGTGACGAATAAAAATATAGCTCCAAGTAAAATTACCGATGGTCGGTAGAATAAAGAGGGGATGCCTTACGGGGCATCCCCAAGCTTAGACGCTTGAGTCTTACTTGAATATTACCTTGGGGTGCCTCGGGCATCCCCAAGCTTAGGCTTTTGCTACAAAAATTCTGTAACTACAAAAATTCTGAAAAATTAGGACAACGTGGGCAATTAATATATCAACACTGTGTAAAAATTTCAGATTTTTTTGACGCTCCAGTACAGAAAAAAAATTCGGGCACTGGACGCAAAACTTTCTGTTTTCCGAACAGCATCAATTATACTATCTTCCAAATCATCCCAAAGGCTTTACTTGGCACAAACACTAATTAAAACATAAAAACATAATCATAACAGTAGCATAATTGTGTAAACACACAAGAACAGAAATAAAAAGTAAAAAATTATTTTATTCATTGGGTTGCCTCCCAACTAGCTCTTTCTTTATAGCCATTAAGATAGGCTTGAGATTTCAATGATGCTCACATAAAAGATAGTAATTTAAACACGAAGAGAGCATCATGAAACATGTGAAAAACACATTTAAGTCTAACGTACTTCCTATGCATATGCATTTATAGGCGAACAAATTGTCAAGACAAAAAGTATCTAGCATATGCAAGGAAGAAGAACGAAGCATTAACAATTTGAAATTCAAGAGAGGCAATTGAGTAACATGAAAAATTTCTACAACCATATTTTCCTCTCTCATAACAATTACATGTAGGATCATAGTCAAATTCAACAATATAGCTATCATATAAAATATTCTCTTCATGATCCGCATGCATAAAAGTTTTATAATCTTCCAAGATAGTGGGATTAACATCAACTAAAGTCATGACCTCTCCAAGCCCACTTTCAATATTATTGTAAATATTATTATCAATAACATATTCATCATGAGGCTTAAATAAATTTTCAAGATCATAAGAAGTATTATCACCCCAATCATGATCATTGCAATAAGTAGTGGACATAACAAAATTATCATCCCCAAGCTTGTAGCTTTGCATATTATTAGCACAATTCACATTAATAGAATTTATAGTAACATCATTGCAATCATACTTTTCAATCAAGGAGCTATCATGAATCACTTTATAAATTTCTTCTTCTAACACTTCATCACAATTTTCAGATTCATGATTTTCAAGCAAGACTTCATAGAGAAAATCAAGAGCACTCAAATCACTAGCAATTGGTTCATTATAATTGGATCTTTTGAAAAGATTAGCAAGTGGATGAGGATCCATATCAATAGATTTTTAGCAAGCGAAGATGCAAGCAATTAGAAGGCACATGGTAACACAAGCAAAGAAAGCACACAAAATATTTTTGGTGCTTTTGTAAAATTGTTTTAGAAGTGGGGGAGATGAAAATGAGAGGCAAAGGCAAATAAAATAAATGCAAGGAGATGAAAGTTTATGCGTAGGTACTTGATAGATGTTGATGATGTCTCTCCGGCAATGGTGCCAGAAAAGAGCTTGATGTCTACTACACAACTTATTCTTGTAGACTCGTGTTGGGCCCCCAAGCACAGAGTTTTGTAGGACAGTGGCAATTTTCCCTCAAGTGGATGACCTAAGGTTTATCAATCCGTGGGAGGTGTAGGATGAAGGTGGTCTCTCTCAAACAACCCTGCAACCAAATACAAGAAATCTCTTGTGTCCCCAACACACCCAATACAATGGCAAATTGTATAGGTGCACTAGTTCGGGGAAGAGATGGTGATACAAGTGTAGTATGGATAGTATATATAGGTTTTTGTAATCTGAAAATATAAAAACAGCAAGGTAGAAAACGATAAAAGTGAGCACAAATGGTATTGCAATGCTTGAAAACAAGGCCTAGGGTTCATACTTTCACTAGTGCAATCTCTCAACAATGCTAACATAATTGGATCATATAACAATCCCTCAACATGCGATAAAGAATCACTCCAAAGTTCCTATTCGCGGAGAACATAAGATAGAAATTGTTGTAGGGTACGAAACCACCTCAAAGTTATCTTTTCCGATCAATCTATTGATCCATCCCTATAAGTGTCACGAACAGCCTTAGAGTTCGTACTAAAATAACACCATATGATACACATCAACCAACTCTAATGTCACCTAGATACTCCAATGTCACCACAAGTGTCCGTGAGTTGATTATTCGATATGCATCAAACAACTTCAGATTCATAATATTCAATCCACACAAAGAACTTCAAAGAGTGCCCCAAGATTTCTACCGGAGAAAGTAGGACGAAAATGTGCATCAACCCCTATGCATAGATTACCCCAATGTCACCTCGAGAATCCGCGAGTTGAGTGCCAAAACATACATCAAGTGAATCAATATAATACCCCATTGTCACCACGGGTATTCATATGCAAGACATACATCAAGTGTTGTCAAATCCATAAAAGTATTCAATCCGATAATAGTGAAACCTCAAAGGTAAAAACTCAATTCATCACAACAAGATAGAGAGGGAGAAACACCATATGATCCAACTATATTAACAAAGCTCGCGGTACATCAAGATCGTGCCAAATCAAGAACACGAGAGAGAGAGAGATCAAACACATAGCTACTTGTACATACCCCTAGCCTCGAGGGTGAACTACTCCCTCCTCGTCATGGAGACCGCCGGGATGATGAAGATGGCCTCCGGTGATGATTTCCCCCTCTGGCAGGGTGTCGGAAAAGGGTTGTAGATGGTATTTCGAAGGTATAGAGGCTTGCGGCGGCGGAGTCAAAGTTCTAGGGTTATTTCTGGGGATTTTGGTATTTATAAGAATTTTTGGCGTTGGAATCACGCGAAGATGGGCTAAGATGGGCCCACGAGGCACCACGGCACGCCACCCCCCTGGCGCGCCGTGGTGGCTTGTGAGCACCTCGTGAGGCTTCTGGTCCTTTCACGAAGCTTCGGGGGTCTCTTTTGGTCAAAAAAATCATCAAAAAGTTTCGCTGCATTTGGAGAACTTTTATTTCTGCACAAAAAACACCACCACGGTAGTTCTGCTGAAAACAGCGTCAGTCCGGGTTAGTTCTAATCAAATCATACCAAAACCATATAGAATTGTTATAAACATGGCATGAATACTTCATAAATTATAGATACATTGGAGACGTATCAGCGCATCAATGAAAAAGTACAAGATTTCTTAGTACAAGATGTATGGTGCATTTTCATGGAACATCGCAAAAAAAGAGGGGAAGCGGTGAGCCTATACAGCGTGATATGGTAAGTCACTCCATTGCAATCAGTGTGATGTTATTTGTTTGGCATTGCTGTTGGCCAGGGTTCTTAGGGCCAGTTATTTTGAGTTATCCTATGAAAATAAGCTCCTGTGAATATAAGCTCGAGATAATAAGCCAACCAGTTCTTTTCATTGCCTGCTTTTTCAGCTTATCTGTTGTATGATCAGTGAAAAATCTATTGCATTATATTTTTGTCATTCTGCTGCCCATATGAAAATAAATTTGACTTACAAACATCACGAATTGAACCCATCGCAGTAATTAATATGATAGGAAAATAGATGATCATTATTTGTTCAAAATGCAAATACAAAGATATACCATCTACTTGGCACAATCTACTTTGGTCAATGTCTTCCAAACAGAGGATAATTGCCTAAATTTATATGATTAATCATTATCTATCAAAATTCCATGGTCCAAGTGGCTGGTTTTTATCATATAGCATCACCACCTGAAAGCATCATATAGCAGCAGCAGCAGCTCATAACAATTCATCATATAGCAGCAGCAGTTGCAGCTCATAGCAATTCATCATATAGCAGCAGCAGCAGTAGCTCATAGCAATTCATCATATAGCAGCAGCAGCAGCTCATAGCAATTCATCATATAGCAGCAGGAGCTCATAGCAATTCATCATATAGCAGCAGCAGCTCATAGCAATTCATCATATAGCAGCAGCAGCAGCTCATAGCAATTCATCATATAGCAACAGCAGTAGCAATTCATCATATAGCAGCAGCAGCAACTCATAGCAATTCATCATATAGCAGCAGCAGCAGCTCACAACAATTCATCATATAGCAGCAGCAGTAGCTCATAGCAATTCATCATATAGCAGATCAGAATGAAAATTTGGCAAAAAATCAGAGGAGATCCTCACCTTGTTGGATGAGCTCATCCCGCAATAGCACCTCATGGCCACGACCTAGGAGGAGGGGAGGGGGAACGAGGGGCCATCTGCCGGAGTGGGGCATCGGCCGTAGTTGGGCGGCGGCCGCCGGAGTGGAGCGTTGGACGGACCATGGCAGAGCAGCTGCTGGGGACCAGCAGAGTGAGGGGCAGCGCCAGAGGGAGGAGCTGCCGGGAAGATGGAGCCCTACCCACAGGCCATCGAGCCTCGCTGGAGAGAGCATCGTCGAGGAGCAGGGCAGATGGGACCAGTGGTGGCGGCTCCCAGAAGGAACTCTAGCGCCGCAGGCAGGGGATCTAGGCAGAGGGAAAGGGGAGAGGAGATGCGGGCGGGCAGGGGAACGAACGCTTGCGTGTTTGTTTTTACTTGGGGGTCGGGTGTGACGCGGGCCTGAGCAGTGGCATTTTCAGTGTAATATGGGCAAACAACAGAGTCATTTCGCTATACCCCTTCAATTTTAAGTGAGCTTCTACGGGAAGCAACCCCCCCCCCCCAAGCTTTTTCTCATTGTGAAGAAATGGGTGGTGGAAATAAGTTCAGCCCAAGCCCATAACTCAAAAACGAGTTCTTTAGAACTTTTATGGCTTATTTTGACAATAAGCTCTCAAAAGGTGGAAAAGAACTGGTCCTTAACCTGCAATTCAATTGTCCGTGCAATGATGAATCACTCCTGCCTGCTATAGAGTAGATTTAGGCATCATACATGGCATAACCTAATACATGTTGAAAGGATCGATACGGTCGACTAGAGGGGGGGTGAATAGGAGACTACCAATTTTAATCTTTCTTGTCAATTTTAAGGTTTAGCGGATAAATAGGGTTCACTAGATATGCAACTAGGTGAACACAACCTATATGACAAGCAAACTCCAAGCTAAGATGCTAGGCAACAATCTAATTAGCAAGCCAACAAGCATACAACACAAAGTAAAGTGCGGGAAAGGATTAACCACAAGTGAGACGAGGACGCGGATTTTATCCAGAAGTTCACTCTTCCTTGGGGAAGAGCTACTCTCCGTTTAGAGCGGTGCCAGAGCCAAAGCTTGCGGAACGCCACCGAAGGCTCACCGTAATCTCTTTCGAGTCACCCCCAACGGATGAGCCTCGAATCACTCGGGGTTGGTCTTGAAGGCGACCACCACACCTTTACAAACTTCTCCGGAGCACACCACAAGCAAGGAAGCTTCCAGAGGAACCTCTAACCGCCTAGGAGCCCAAGCTCCAAGAGTAACAAGTCAATGGTGGATGAATATTGCGGGGAACGCGATTTGGTTTGGTCAAAGTGTAGATCGGGTCTTGCTCTCCCAATCCCCAAAGTTTCAACAAGTTTGGGTGGAGGGATTGAGAGTAATGAGCAAATGGAGGTGTAGCAATGGTGGAGCTCAACAAGACATTAGGGTTAAGGGTTGGAGGAGGAAGAAGGGGGCTTTTATAGTGTTCTTGGCCGGGTGGGGGTTTTCTGCCCGTTGGATCCCGTGCGCACGGGCTAAGTCAGCCCCGTGCGCACGGGGTACTCAGAGCCCAAAACACCACCCCGTGTGCATGGGGTACCCAGGGAGTTACATAGTACCCCGTGCGCACGGGGGTCAAAAGACCCCGTGCGCACGGGGTATCCAGAACTCCTCTGTTGCAACTTCCTGGATACCAAGACAAGCACACTAGCGGATAACTGGTGGTAGGAGTAGGAGGGTTGGTGTATAAGGTTTTAGGATGGCATTCCCACACAACACAAACCCACGATGACCCCTCTTGATAGTGCGGTCTTTCCTACGACTCAAATCGAACCAAAACGAAAACCTTCGAGTCGCCGGTAAACCACGCCTTTGATCTTTTTGAATTGGGGGGTCGCATACCTCCATCAGAGACAACTTGAAACCAATATCCTGAGATAAACTATAGCAACCGATATTAGTTCCACTAACCACATTGTCATCACACCAAAATATAATTTAAGTGCCACTTGCACTTTCAATCTCCCCCTTTTTGGTGCATTGATGACAACATGGTTAGGACATGGCATAACAGATACATCTAAGTAAATAGCCATGCGACAATAGTTGATCATAGGAGCTCCCCCTATATATGTGCAAGGAAAAAGATATGCTTGATTATGCATCAAGCACACACATATGAGGCTCCCCCTAGATCCATATTGTCAAGGCATGTGATCAACAAAATAAAACCTAAATGCTGCCTAGATCACATGCAAAAGTGTGGTGAGCAAGTAGAGTGAGACAAACATAATAAGAACAAGATCATATAGCACATGCTAGACATCATAAGCATAGATATGAATCATAGGATAATTAGTCTCACAAACTAATAAGAGGTAGCTCACAACCACACCACGGAAAGCAAAAAGAGTACCTCAAGCCAAATAAACACCCAACAAAGCAATAACCACGAGGCTTGAGATCTCAACACACACTAAAGAAGACAACTTCTCCCCCTTTGTCATCAAGACAACAAAAAGGGAAAAGGCAACACAAAGACCAAGCTAAACAAGAGGAGGCGCGCTCGAAGCATCATCATCGTCATCAAAACGCCACCCTGCCATCCGAAAGGAACGAGCTGTGGCCACACTGACGATGTCCTCGGACCCTGGGCCAACCTCCTCACCAGCTGCAGCACACTCAGCCTTCTTCTGACGCCTCACCAGCTTGTCCTTGTTGATCTCCTTGACCTGACGGCGCTGAATAGACTGACACATCTTGAACAAGTTGCTCATGGTCTTGAACAGAGACCTCTTCTCACCTCTGGTGAAACTAGCCTCAGACACCACCTTCTTGCCCATACCACGCGGGATCCGTGCGGTGGAGGACATGCCAGGAGTGTAAGTGGCACGCTCATCAGGCCTCGGATTGCGTCCCTTCTTGGGAGGCACATATGGAGCAGGAGCAGCAGGAGTCCAATTGGAGTTGCGCTTTGGAATGGAAGTCTTGTATTGGGAAATGTACTTGACATGGCAGACGGACTCAATCAAAGCCTGAACGAACGGTGCATAGATTAATGACTTGTTTTCCTGCACACACTGACGAAGCTCGTAGAACATGAAGTCCAGAACATCCACTTTCTTCTTTTCATGCAAATACACAAACACATCCAACATGGAACTCCTCAAGTTATGCGAGTCACCGGCCTTAGGAATGAGAGTGTACCTAAGGATATGGCGCATAGTATCATACATAGGCAGGAGATCCTTGATGGAACCGGTGACAAAGGACTTCTCCTGCTTGTAGGCAAATGCAATCTCATCTTTGTGCCGCTGCCCAACCTCATGAACACGACCAAAATCTTCATTTTTTTCCTCAAAGAATCCATAGGGAATGATCTCAGCAAACTTGGCCATAGAAGCAGAGCACCGGTGAGTCCCAGACATCCAAGTGAGAGAACGAGTGGTGTCATTGTGGAAGTACACCGTGGCAAAGAACTGCATGACAAGGTCTTCATTGTATGGATGGTTGAATGTGACAAAAGGTAGGAGCCCCAACCGGTTGAGAGCAGAATACACTCCTGGATAGATATGATCGTTGTCCCGGAGACTCTCAGCATTGACTTGCTTATGCGGAGCAAACTTCTTGTTCTTGGTCAATAGAAGCTCATAGTACACCCTATGCTGAAACTCGTTCTTGAACCTTGGATCGACACCCATACCGGTGGCAGCATCATAGGGGTGAGACTGCCTCTCAGCCCAGATCTCTGGCTTGGTCCAACTAACAAGCGGAACATTCCTAAGATCCTGCCCTCCTGCAATGGCTTCCTCGGGTCTGGACACACCTTCTTCTTCTTCATCATCATCCCCAAAATCAGCCTCTGCGGTGTGATCATAGTGAGCATCTTCCTGTGAATCATACTCCTCATCGGAATCCTCGGAGGCCTCAACCACTGGCTGCTTGGTGGCGGCACGGCGAACACGGCCTTGCTCAGAACCCTGACCAATGCCTTCTGACGGCTGATGACGAGCAAAAGTGAATTCCTTGGAACCTGCCTTTGAGCGCTTGCGACGGAGCTCGGACCTCTTGTCAGCGGAGTCTGAAACACAACAGCAACAAAAACACAACAAACACAAGAGACACAAATGAGTACAAGTGCTCGAGAGGCTGGCAAGGAATGGAGACAGAGGAGAAACAGAACAGGCAACACTGTGTACCCTGTGCGCACGGGGTCAGACCACCGTGGACACGGGGGTCCCGTGCGCACGGTACACGACCGTGGACACGGGGTTCGCCCAGCGGCAGCCACTACCAGATCAAGATCCGGGAGTGGGTGCGGTAGGGGAACCTCCACAGTTTTACACAGCCGTTTCTCGTCTAATCCAATGGAAAAAGCTGGCCTAAACTAGAGAAGTGAGGAAACCCTAGACTAACAAGGATCCATGGAGGAAAAAGGAAGAACAAGGGGAGGGGGATACCAGAGGAGGACCCCATCCCAGGAGATCTCCATGGAGCAGCGAGGTCCCACGGCGCACGGAGTAGCACCGGGTGACGAGGAGGCGATGGCGGCGGCCTCGAGGCATCCTGGGGCGTGGAGGGGGCAACTGGGTGGGAATGAACCCAACCCCCCCCCCCCCCCACGTCCCACCTCTTCAGGGCCAGAAACCGCAGACCCCGTGCGCATGGGGCCAACTTGGCCCGTGGACACGGGGGTCCCGTGCGCATGGTACACGGCCCGTGGACACGGGGTGACCAGAGGATTTTGACAGAGAATTTTATTCTAAGTCCTGGCTGATGTAAATCCTTACCAAGGCTTAGAATGCATTTCCGTCTCACTTCTGAGTCCGTCGCGCGAGAGAGATCCAACACTACTAGAAAGGAATATGAGGAGCACTTGCACTAGAAGAAAAACTACCAACACAAAGCACAAGAAAAACAACAAAAACAAGGACAAAACAAAAACACGAAAAGAACCAACCTCCAAAAGAGGGCGGTGGCCGAAGCCACCATGTTTGAGTTGATTTGGTATGGCACCGCGAAGATATGAACCTTGGGCCCAAGACCAATACTCATCTTTGAAGCACAAGTGCCATCTTAAAATGGCTAATGTGAAAGATTTTGTTCAATTTATGCACTACTAGGATGAGAAAGCTCATGAGTTGAGCTAGCTCCCCCTAGATATGTGCCTACACCTAAACAAGATACTAGAAGAGCATGTGTGTGTATGCAAGGACCTCAAGCCAAGTTACTTATATCCACGATATTTAGCTCATGCCTTAACTCGCGGAATCTTGCTTCATCAAGTGGCTTGGTGAAAATGTCGGCAAGTTGCTTCTCGGTGTTGACATGGAATAAATCAATGTCTCCCTTGGCCACATGATCCCGAATGAAGTGATGACGAATCTCAATATGCTTGGTTCGGCTATGTTGCACCGGATTGTCGGCGATCTTGATTGCACTTTCATTGTCACTAAATAGAGGCACTTTGTCACATTTGACACCATAATCCATCAAAGTTTTCCTCATCCATAATAATTGTGCACAACAACTTCCGGCGGCAATGTACTCGGCTTCGGCGGTTGAAAGAGACACACAATTATGCTTCTTTGAAGACCAACTTACCAATGACCTCCCAAGGAATTGACATGAGCCTGAAGTGGACTTGCGGTCTACCTTGTCTCCTGCCCAATCTGAATCCGAGTAACCCAATAACTTGAAAGTTGCTCCTTTGAGATACCAAAGGCCCAAGTTTGGGGTATGAACCAAATATCGAAGGATCCTTTTCACTGCCGAAAAATGGCTCTCCTTGGGAGCGGATTGAAATCTTGCACACATACACACACTCAACATAATATCCGGCCTAGATGCACAAAGGTAAAGTAAAGAACCGATCATGGAGCGATATACCTTTTGATCCACATCTTTACCATTGGGATCAAGATTAAGTTGGCCATTGGTGGGCATGGGCGTCTTCATGGGCTTGACATCTAGCATTTTGAACCTCTTGAGCATGTCTTGAATATAAAGTGCTTGGTTGATGAAGGTTCCTCCTCTCAATTGCTTCACTTGAAATCCGAGGAACTTCAGCTCTCCCATCATGCTCATAGCAAATTCCTTGGTCATAAGATTCTCAAACTCAACGTTAATAGCATGGTTAGTGGAACCAAAAATAATATCATCAACATATATTTGGCACACAAACAATTCTCTTTTTACCCTCTTTGTGAAGAGAGTGGAATCTATTAACCCGATCTGGAACCCCTTCTCGCTTAGCAACGCCGTAAGGTGATCATACCAAGCACGAGGTGCTTGTTTAAGTCCGTAGAGCGCCTTATGGAGTTCATAAACATGAGAGGGGTGATCGGGATCTTCGAAACCGGGAGGTTGTTTGACATACACCAACTCCTTAAGAGGACCATTAAGAAATGCACTCTTCACATCCATTTGATACAATTGAAAATCATGATGTGAAGCATATGCAAGCAAGATACGAATGGACTCAAGACGGGCAACGGGGGCAAAAGTTTCACCGAAGTCCAAACCTTCAACTTGGGTGAACCCTTGTGCCACTAACCTTGCCTTGTTTCTAGTGACTTGTCCATGCTCATCTTGTTTGTTCTTAAAGATCCACTTTGTTCCAATGACATTATGATGTTCTTTGGGTCTCTCCACAAGAGTCCATACTTTGTTGCGGGTGAAGTTTTTAAGTTCTTCATGCATGGCATCTACCCAATCCGGGTCGTCAAGGGCATCTTCAACCTTAAGGGGCTAAACACAAGAGACAAACAAGTGATGTTCACAAAAGTTTGCCAAACGTCTACGAGTAGTTACCCCCTTGTTGATGCTTCCATAAATGTTGTCGGTGAGATATTGAAGATGATTTAGCTTGGCGGCCGTTTTTTGCTCTTTGAGTGTAATCTCTTCTTCACTTGGTTTAGAACTTGTGGAAGAAGCTTGGCCTTGAGAATGCTTTAGCCTTGGAGACACCCTTCTCTTCACAACCTCAAGCTCTCGTTCACTAGAATGTGACGTTGGAGAAGAAGCTTGAGGTTGGTTTTGATCTTGATCTTGATCATGAACTTGAGCTTGATCATGGGCCTCAAGGATTGGTTCTTCACCATTTGGTTGAGCTTGCCCTTGATCTTGCTCGGGAACATGAGGGACTTGATCTTGTTCTTGGATAGTTTCATGATCTCCCATAGCATCTTGACCTTGTGGTGGCGGTGATGACTTCCCTTGTGGAGAATCCACAAGAGGGGCTCTTACTCCTTCTTCTACTTGGACTTGGGGTGTTTCTTGTGGACGAATGTGGCCTATCCCCATAGTCCTTATAGCTTGTGAAGGAGCTTCATCACCTACAACACTAGGAACAATTTGCTCCGCACGGGAACCGTTATCTTCATCAAACTCCACATTTACCGTTTCCTCAATGCATCCGGTGGATTTGTTGAGAACACGGTAAGCATGAGAGTTTGATGCATATCCAACAAATATGCCCTCATAAGTTTTAGGCGCAAACTTAGCTAAACGGGATTTCTTGTTTAGAATGAAACACTTACAACCGAATACTCGAAAGTATTTGACGTTAGGCTTTCTCCCGATTAGGAGTTCATAGGGAGTCTTGTTCTTGAGCTTACGAAGATAAAGCCGGTTTGTAGCATGGCACGCGGTGTTGATGGCTTCGGCCCAAAGCTTGTATGGAGACTTTGTACTCGTCAAGCATGGTCCTTGCCATCTCAATGAGAGTCCGGTTCTTCCTTTCCGCAACACCATTTTGTTCGGGAGTGTATGGTGCGGCATATTGATGCTTGATCCCCTCATCGCTCAAGAACTCGTCCATCGTGTAGTTTTTGAACTCGGTACCGTTGTTACTTCGAATTGCCTTGATCTCACAATTATGTTGACGTTGAGCTTCTTTGGCAAAGTTGATGAAGGTGTCTTGTGTTTCATCTTTAGTCTTGAGAAAGAACACCCATGTATATCTTGTATAGTCATCGACAATGACAAGGCAATACCTCCTTCCTCCCAAACTATCATAAGATGGAGGCCCAAAGAGATCCAAGTGAATGAGCTCGAGAGGCCTCAAAGTGGTAATGATAGTCGTCACCTTATGAGCTTTTTCATGAAGTTTTCCAGCAATGCAAGCACTACAAGGACGATCTTTGGCAAAAGACACATTGGTTAGTCCAAGGATGTGCTCCCCCTTTAAGAGAGCTTGTAAGTTTCTCATGCCAACGTGGGCTAGCCGTCGGTGCCATAGCCACCCCACGTCGGCCTTGGCCATTAGACATGTTGCAAGATAAGTTTTCTCTTTTGAGAAATCAACCACGTAAAGGTTGTCTTCAACATGCCCAACAAAGACCAGTTTGAGATTGCTCCTCTTAAAGACGGTCACATGAAATTCACCGAAATGAGAATCATAACCGGCACGTGCCAATTGAATCGTAGAAAGTAAATTGTAGTGAAGGGATTGAACAAGCATGGCATTCGTAAGTGAAGAATCACTAGAGATTACCACCTTGCCCAACCCCAATACCTTGCCCTTGCTATTATCACCAAAGGAGATGTTCGAAGAAGCCTTGAGCGAATCAACGAACTCCACAAGCATCTCCCTCTCTCCGGTCATATGATTGGTGCATCCACTATCGATCACCCATTGTGTTCCACCGGAGGTATAGTCCTACATGAATCAAGCTTTGATTTTAGGTCCCCATTTTGCAATGGGTCCTAGAGAGTTAGCAACAAGGGTCTTAGGAACCCAAATAGTCCAAGCATAATCATCATAGTTAGTGCCAACAAATTTAGCAAAGGTATAACCATCATCTCCTCTCATGAGGACATAAGATGGGTTGTTCTTGCCGGCAAACTCTTTGGGAATGGCCTTGTCCCTAGTGACCTTGCCATCCCCAACATTCCCTTTTTCCTTCTCCAACTCCTTGTGCCCTTTGTGCACAAATACTACCTTTTGTTGAGGAGGAGTAGGACCGATCTTCTTCTTGTGGCTCTTCTTCTGGTTCTTCTTTTTCTTAGAAGAGGGGTCAAACCCAATTCCCTCCTTGGCAACACACTCCTTTTGGTTGCTCAAGAGGTCATTGAGATTTTTCTCCCCTTGAATGCACGACACAAGCCCTTTCTCAATTTGGGCTTTCAATTTCTTATTCTCCTCTTGGAGAGAGGTGCAATCATGAGCAAAGTTAGCCGTACAAGATTCATCATTTAAATCAATATGAGGGACGGAGGTAAGAGCCTTAATGGTTGTAGCTTTAAGTTGAGCATAAGACTCGGTGAGGGCAATGAGGTCACCTTTGACAACCTTGGAACTAGTCACAAGGAGCTCATGTTCCTCAACAAGTCTCGTGTGATCAACTAGAAGCTTTTCAACCCTTACTTTAAGGGCATCTTTGTTCTCAAGAGCAAGTTGCAAAGCATCATCGGTTTTAACAAAGTCAATTTTATGAGAAGACAAGGCTTCCTCAAGTGATGCTCTCATGACACCCTCTTCATGTAGTTCGTGATCGAGGAGTTCGACTCTCTCTTTTTCCTCTATGAGGAGGATTTCAATGTTCTCAATAAAGTCATCACGTTCGGCAAGTGACTTAAGGAGATCACCAAAATGAGCACGAGCTTCACCATGAAGAGTTTTCATGAAAGCCATCAAGGATTCCTCATCATTATCCACACCATCATCACACTCATCCTCCACTATCTCACATGAGACATTGGAAGTGTGGATGGAGGGTTTTGGAGATTCGGACTTTGTTTTTACCTCTTTAGCCATGAGGCAACGATGAGAGAAAGGCTTGTCCTCATTGGGAGAGTCGAAGAGGCCGGTGGTGGAGGAGGAGGTAGTGGCATGCATGGCAATAGCGGCCGTGCCCACATGATCATCATCACCGTCATCTTCATCTCCGGACATGTACTCCTCATGAACAAGAGCCTTGTCATCTTTCCTCTTGGTGAACTTGGTGAACTTCTTCTTCTTGAGCACAAGCTTCTCGGACTTGTCTTCACGTCTCTCATATGGACAATCATGCACAAAATGTCTTGGGCTATCACAATTGTAGCATTTTCTTCGTCCAAACGATCTTCCTTGAAGATTCTTCCCTTTGTTTGCCATGGTCCCGGAATATTTCTTGACCAAGAGAGCCAAGTCTTCCGCAAAGTCATTTGCCGGGCATGAGGTGTCAACATCTTCCTCACAAGTCTCTTCAACAACTTCTTCATCCCTTGAGGGTTGAGCAACAACTTTCTTGGCCTTCAACGCAAGATTTGAGTTCTTGGTGGCTTGAGCAATGGCAAAGGTCTTCTTGGACTTGGTCTCCAAAAGAACATGAGTTGAGAAAGTGGATACAACTTGTGCCGCTGTCAACTTGTGATAGTCCGGGCGTTGATGTATCATCATCACCATAGTATGTTCCGTGAGAACCATAGCATCAATGAATTTGTCCTTGATAAAATCATCATTTGCCCAAGTGCACCCAAAGGTCCTCAAGTTGAGCACAAGTGACTTCAACCTTCGATATACCTCTTCCGCGGTCTCACCCTCATTTCTCACAAATAGGTTGACTTCTTGCTTGAGCAAAGCCAACCGAGATCTTCGAATTGCTTCATCACCTTCGAGGGCCTCCTCAAGGCAATCCCAAATTTCCTTGGCGGTCTTGAGTAGAGCAATGGAGTCACTATAGTCATCGGTCACCGCGGTGCGCAACATGTTGTGGGCGGTAGCATTGAGTTGATCATCAACCGCTTCTCTTGGAGTGAGATTCATGGGATCCTTGGGGTTGAAACCATTGACCACAATCCACCATAGTTGTGTAGATGCACTGCGAATGTGAGACTCCATATCTAGCTTCCACTTAGCAAACGCGTTAGCTTTCAAAGGGGGCGGAGGCCCAACAGGATTAATGCGAGGGTGCTGCAAAGGTTGGGGTGAGTAAAAGGGTTCCACGGCATTGTACTTGGGAACTTGAGTGTGAGCCGGGGATGCAAGGGGTTCTCTCGAATCATCCGCATCGTGAACCGCATTTGGATCAAATGAGTTTGAGGCGGATGTCGAGGGCTTTAAGCGAGCATCAATTTCCTCCTTAACCGAAGCACGAACTTCTTTCAACATCGCGGTTTTGAGGTCCGCAAACATTGAAAGAATGTCGGCCGCGGTTAAGGGGGCACCCGGGTTAATGAGGGCGACGGGAGCAACGACCGGAGCAACAAGTGCGTCGGCCGCGGTGGGGGGTAGGTTTTGACCATCCACCGCAAGAGTTGGGTCACCACCCTCATTCCCTAGATCGGCCATATCCTCCAAGGTTGTAAAACCTTATATTAGAGCACGAGGCTCTGATACCAATTGAAAGGATCGATACGGTCGACTAGAGGGGGGGTGAATAGGAGACTACCAATTTTAATCTTTCTTGTCAATTTTAAGGTTTAGCGGATAAATAGGGTTCACTAGATATGCAACTAGGTGAACACAACCTATATGACAAGCAAACTCCAAGCTAAGATGCTAGGCAACAATCTAATTAGCAAGCCAACAAGCATACAACACAAAGTAAAGTGCGGGAAAGGATTAACCACAAGTGAGACGAGGACGCGGATTTTATCCCGAAGTTCACTCTTCCTTGGGGAAGAGCTACTCTTCGTTTAGAGCGATGCCGGAACCAAAGCTTGCGGAATGCCACCGAAGGCTCACCGTAATCTCTTTCGAGTCACCCCCAACGGATGAGCCTCAAATCACTCGGGGTTGGTCTTGAAGGCGACCACCACACCTTTACAAACTTCTCCGGAGCACACCACAAGCAAGAAAGCTTCCGGAGGAACCTCTAACCGCCTAGGAGCCCAAGCTCCAAGAGTAACAAGTCAATGGTGGATGAATATTGCGGGGAACGCGATTTGGTTTGGTCAAAGTGTAGATCGGGTCTTGCTCTCCCAATCCCCAAAGTTTCAACAAGTTTGGGTGGAGGGATTGAGAGTAATGAGCAAATGGAGGTGTAGCAATGGTGGAGCTCAACAAGACATTAGGGTTAAGGGTTGGAGGAGGAAGAAGGGGGCTTTTATAGTGTTCTTGGCCGGGTGGGGTTTTTCTGCCCGTTGGACCCCGTGCGCACGGGCTAATTCAGCCCCGTGCGCACGGGGTACTCAGAGCCCAAAACACCACCCCGTGCGCACGGGGGTCACGGGGTACCCAGGGAGTTACATAGTACCCCGTGCGCACGGGGTACCCAGGGAGTTGCGCAGTACCCCGTGCGCACGGGGGTCAAAAGACCCCGTGCGCACGGGGTATCCAGAACTCCTCTGTTGCAACTTCCTGGATACCAAGACAAGCACACTAGTGGATAACTGGTGGTAGGAGTAGGAGGGTTGGTGTATAAGGTTTTAGGATGGCATTCCCACACAACACAAACCCACGATGACCCCTCTTGATAGTGCGGTCTTTCCTATGACTCAAATCGAACCAAAACGAAAACCTTCGAGTCGCCGGTAAACCACGCCTTTGATCTTTTTGAATTGGGGGGTCGCATACCTCCATCAGAGACAACTTGAAACCAATATCCTGAGATAAACTATAGCAACCGATATTAGTTCCACTAACCACATTGTCATCACACCAAAATATAATTTAAGTGCCACTTGCACTTTCACATGTGCATCTCATTATAGAATCTGAAATATGCAATGTTTATGCTAGTTCGTATGTTGCACATGATGTTTAAATGCCTCCTAAATCTGGTCAGTCAAGTGATGGTCTTTAAGCCTCCTTCTATGCTTGTTTTCTTGATATGTAATTCAGTGTTGTGCAAGATTTGCTCACACATGTGTTCAATTGCTTGTTTGTACCAGCCAACCATACTAGAACTGTTTGCTTTGATTACTTGTTGTTCATGACCTAACGGAGCTTGTCAATGATTTAAACACTAATGGCTGCTGTAGTGGGGGCTTATATAACTCATAGGTGACATAAAGGTTTGCCTGTACACTAAACTAGGCTCCCCAAGAGTGCGTGGAGGTCCAGTTCACGAAGGTACGCCTAGTTTATACATAGCGCACACATAGTAAATGCTCATTTGAGTGTGTGCTAGAGATGTGGCATGTTTCATTATGTGGTGTTGTTTTGTTATAAACTCATGCTTTGGTGTTGCCCAGAGATTGGAAAGTATGCATATTTATCTTACATGTAAGAAGACCTGTAACTAGTTTGTGTCACCTTGCAGAGGGGATGCAACGAAGCAAAGATTCAGGATTTCTAAGTACAAGATGTTAGGAAGGAGCCTTTCAAGAGAAGGAGGAGCAGTGCTGAGCCTGTACAACCAGTTATGGTAAGTCACTGTATTGCAATCACCAGGACATCCTATTTGTCTGACATTGTGCTTGCGTATTGATTAATACTCACTCCGCTCACTATTATAAGATAAGATGTTCTAACTTTTTCCTAAATCAGATGTATGTAAACACATTTTAATGTGTCTGTTCACTCATTTCGGTACGGATGTAGTCTACATTTAAATATCTAAAACATCTTATATTAGTGAACAAAGTGAGAAACTCCTTCCTGCTATGGTAGAGTTCTCGATGTCATAAATATCATAACCAAAGCATGTTCACATCATTAGCCTCCCTATCATTACTAGGATCTTGAGTACATACTAGTCGAGATACTTCATAGGGGGCAAACAATGTTACATTACTTGTTCCATTATATAGAAGATACATCAGTTGATTCAAATGTAGCCAGGCCAAGGATGTTATTGAGGCGTGCATGTATGCATGCTGCCAACACAACAGTTCAATTGCTTGTTTGCTTCAGGCAAAATTGCTCTTTTCAATTGCTTTATTTGTCCTCAGTTAATTAGATGCCCAAACAATGCTGCCTCATGTAGGGTAATTGTATAAATATTAGTTGCTCATTAACCAACTATTACTGCATGAGGCTCACAATCTAGTTTATACGAGGCTAATGATTGCATAGTTTTGCTTGCTGTAGTAGGTTTGTATGAATCCCTCTGCAGTTCATTATGCTCCCTAAGACTCTTTTAAAACATGGCACACAATGTTCCAGCTAGTTAATACGAGCTACACAATGGCTAACTGCTTGCTTACTTATATGCAAGATATATCTAATGTTCAGTAGCTGCGCGTGGTTTAAATTTGTAACCTGTCTATGTTTTGGGTTTGGCCCCAACATCATGCTCCTTTGGTGAGCTAAGAGAGATTTCTGTATGCGGCCTGCACAGACTACCATCTTTATACTTTTTAAAATATCACCTGCTTATGCTTCATGACGTGTGTATTATTGTTAGTCCTGTTTTGCCATGTACAAGATAGTCTGTCTTGCTCGCTTCACTGTTGTAACTATATTTTTGTTGTAGTCATGTGTACTTACAGAAACATTTCAGGATAAAGTGACATCAACACAAAGCTCTCAGAGCAGTGCGGCATGGCTGTTACCAAATGATTATGGATTGGAATTGGAATGTGCTGATGTTCTAGAGCATCAACTAGAGGTGGCAAGACAACGTGCATATGAATCTCAAGATTTAATCAACATGTTGAGATTGGAGGTGCAGACAAAAGATGCAACAGTCAAAAAAATGAAACAAGAGACTGAGGAAACCACAAAGAAAGTGGAGATTTTGCAGACTGAAATTTGTGCTATCTGAATCCGGCCAATTCTATTTTCTGAAGAGATTATAGTTCAAATGGTAAGTTGTGTTGATGCGCGTCCATGATGTATGAGCTGTATGTCGCTTGTCTATGTAATTTGCTATTTGTTTACGCTTTATTATCACTGTTGGTGAACTATGATGCCCAGTGGATGTAATCTGCTGTAATTTCTTTATTGTATAGTGTAGGATTATTCTTCGTTTCTATGCCTTAAATCTCTTTATTGTATAGTGTAGGTTTTTTTAGGGGATTGTAGAGTAGGATAGTTCTATGTTGTTATATATGCTATCGTTGAAACGGCGTCCAACAGGCCCAATCTACGTGGGCCCATAATTGCTCGGATGGTCCAATCTACGAGGCCCGTTACAATCATGGGCGGTCGCGTGGCAGAAATGGATTTGGGGCTCGAATGTGGGCCCATCGTAACATGGGCTCTTACCAGGCCATTAATAGGCCGAACGCTAGATAGGCCCGCTATAATGGAAACGAGCCCACGGGCCACTAGCAGGCCGAAATGATCGTTAGTTGAGTCTTGGCCCATTTCCTTGACGGGCCGTTAACAGGTCGAAAGCCAATCGGGCCATAAGTTGGCCCATATACAGAACGGGCCTTTAATAGGCCGAAAGTCATGTCGGGCTGGAATTGGGCCATGGAGAACATGGGCCGCAAAGAGGCCGAAAGTCAGGTCGGAATGTAAATGGCCCAACTATGGCGTGGGCCATTACCAGGCCGAAAGATACACCGGGCTGGAAGCTGGCCCAAATCGCTAATGGACCGCTAAAAGGCCGAAATACGTACCACCAGGAATTTGGCCCATGCCTATAATGGGCCTCTAACGGGCCGAAAGACCTACAACTTGGAAATTGGCCCATCTCTATAATGGGCCTCTAACAGGCCGAAAGAACCTCGGCCGGCAAATGAGCCCAAAGACATAGCGGGCTGTTAACGGGCTGGAACAGACGATGGGCCGCAATGGTGTCAAATCATTAACGGGCATTGACGGGCCGAATTGGCAAATCTCGTATGGACCGTTTTTTAAAATGGGTCAGACGAAAGTAGGCCGTAAATGGGCCGGCCCGCTTATTTTGACTGGGCCGGCCTTTTTAACCTAAATGGGCCACTGTTGGGCCATGCCATGTGTCGACGTATCATAGGCGTCTCTCGTCCAATGAATGGATGACATCTGTCGCAACACCGAGCTGACACGTGGATCCGCCGACGAATGAGAAATTTACACGTGGAAAATCGCCATTAGTCAGGGCTGCTAACGGGTTATCGGATCCAAACCCGCACCCGATAGCTTAACGGCGACCCGTTACGGTGGATGCCACATGTCGGTTACCCTTGACGAAAACACTTCCATGACGCGACATTTATCGTCATGGAAGTGGACACTTCCGTGACGATAATTTTAGTATTGTCATGGAACACTTCTACGACAGCACAGGTATGACTATCTTGATTCTGTCATAAAATTGTCACGGATGTACATGCATGACAGAAAACGTGACCTACTGTGACAAAGACGTATCATCACGGAAGTGTTTTTTTTTGTAGTGAAGGGGATTGACAACCCTCTTGCCCGCGTTGGGTGCAAGTATTTTGTTTGTGTGTGTGTGCAGGTACTGTCGACCTTTGTCTGTGTGAATCTCCTATTGGTTCGATAACCTTGGTTCTCTACTGAGGGAAATACTATCCGCTATTCTATTGCTTCACCCTTCCTCTTCGGGGAAAATCCCAACGCAGCTCACAAGTAGCAAGGGCAGGAAGACGGAAATCGATGAAGACTAAGGGAGGAGAAAACCCTTCGTGTTTTTCCCTCCTTATAACCGGCTTGAAACCGAAGCGTCTGGCCTCATGGCGCGACACGTGCCATGTATCCTCTGCAATTCCCTGTTTTGCGAGATAAGGCGCGTGGATTCAGGAACCATCATCATCACGTCCCTTAATCAGCGGGATCCGCACAAACGACACTTCAAGAGACTCTAGATCGGCCCGGTGGACCAGGTCGGCGGCTGTTAGGACTCCGGAGGCTAGTCAGAATTGTCCTGATACAGGGCTGTAGGCCACAAAGGCCCCGGAGACGAGTTCCCTAAGAAAGAATCACAAGGACAAAGCGCCATCGACAGTGGATCCCGCCGGAGGTCTCGAAGACCCGCTCTCGCGACCTTCGCGATGCCCGGGGGCTCTTGACGGTGTAATACACTAGGGGTGGCTCACCGAGGGGAGCCCGGCAGAAGGCCTGCTAGAGGGCCCACGAGGCCCAGCGACAAGGAGGAGGCTGAAGAAGAAGATAAACGCCGTGTGGCCAACTTGATCTCCAAGTTGGTGCGGCGGCAACCCTAGATTGGTTTCCCCCCTCTGTAAAACCCTAGCCTCCTCGAGTATATAAGGAGAGGCTAGGAAATTCTCGTTCCCATCTACTCCCATAGAAACAACTCTCGATAGACATTTCATACACACCATTGTAAACCCCTCGCACGAGGTATCCCTCCACCATGAATAACAAACACGAGCATGATATAGGGTATTACTCTCCGGAGGCCCGAACATGGGTAAAACCCCTGTGCGACCTCCGCTCCGAGACTTCTAGCTACGTCTGGACCCCTACTGAGGGATCTGACGGTTTTCTACACCGTCAGGTATCCGCAAGTTAATTACTAGACATGGATCATGTAATCTCAAATCCAAAATATTCAATCCAGCATAAAGAAACTTCAAAGAGCAAGACTCAATTCACCACAAATAATAGAGGGGGAAGCATCATATGATCCATATTCATAAAGCTCATGATGCAGTCAAGATTTGAATCTTTCAAAAACATGGGAGAGAGAGATATCAAACACATACCTACTAGTACATACCATCATCCCGGAGGGTGAACTACTCACACATCACCATGAGAATGGAGAGACTTGTTGGTGATGGTGATGGTGGAGATGTCCCCGGCGACGTCCAGGCGCCACCGGAGGAGAGGGGGAAGCCCCCTCCTTCTTCTTTTTCCTTGGCCCTCCGAGGAGAGAGAGGAAGCTCTCCCTAGATTGGATCTCTCTTTTTTGTCTCCTGTTTTCGGTACTTTTCTGAGGTCGAGCACCGTTTCTTTTATAGTCGGAGATCTGTAACTCCGATTGGGCTGAAATTTTAAGTTCTTTTTTTGGATATTTTAGGATCTTTCTTCCAACGAAAGAAGAGCCCCAACCGACCTAAGGAGCACCCATGCGGGCCCCTATGCGACCTAGGGGGGTGGCCGCGTGAACAAGCCGCGTGGAGCCCTCGTGGCTCCCCCGACCTCCATCTCTCCGACCCCCGTGGTCTTTTATTCCATAACAAATTCACGAAAAATTTCAACTCATTCTGGCTCCGTGAATTTTTCACTTAAAAACCCAAAACAATAGAAAATAGGAACTGACCTTTGGCACTGGATTAATATGTTAGTCCGAATAAACATTGTGCCAAAGTCATAAATAAATGATGTAAATATAGCATGAATACTTCATAAATTATAGATACGTTTGCGACGTATCAACCTCCACCAAGCACGCTTCTATGCAGCTGCAAGAGAGCTGCCTTGTCTTCCACGACCCCGAGAAGCCCAACCTGCAGCAACCATGGAGTACAATCTCTCCGCGGCCAACTGGGATGACGAGTATGCGCAGCGGCGCGCCCAACGTGGCTGCACGAGTAGGGCGACAACGAGCGATGAAGGCGTTCCCGGTTCGAGGTGGAGGCGTGACTGTAGACGACGGTGGTGTTAGGGCAGTGTCGCAATGATGAATCGAGGCCGACAAGGCAAAAGTTGTGCCCATCGTGGTTGCCGCTGGGATGGGCGATGCGGGGCTCTTGTGCATGTGTGCTCGAGTAGGTCCCTACGCAGTGGCACATGTATTGGTCTTGGTGCTTGTGCGTGCAAGCCAACTCTAGTAGGGTCACCACGAGGCATGGATGAGAGCTCCGTCTCGGGGTCCTCGTTAGCGGTCGATGAGGTGGCTTGCAGTGAAAATGGAGCCTACGTCGGCAGAGAGAAACACGCCGTATATGCGCCGCCGATGGCCCCGGGCGGTGTTGGCTGCGGTGGCAAGACCTCCGTGAGGGCTCACATGGGGAGACAACTCGAAGCATCACCGTGGTCTTGCCTTGTGTTCCTCGAGTTTGCTTATTTCGTGGATTTAGGCACCGTCGATGTGGTAAAAGTGCCGCCTCCCGGACTCTTGTGCCTCCTCCTCCCGGCGGGATACCAGAATGACAGTTGCCTCTCTCGGACTCGATGGCTCCGATGACCACTGATGGTGCCGTGCACTGTGACTACCTTGAGCCCTAGCGGGTTGTACCTCCCCCGGGAGATGGCGGTGAAGGCTGCGGACGGGGATGCGATTCAGGACATGGTTGACGAACGATGTGGACATGATCTAGGGATTTGGCGGGAAGAGAATTGTCACAGCATCATGCACATCATGACATTTTTGAAAAAAGTATACAAGTGGCCCATGCACCCTTGATTTATTCATGATATGATGATCAAAGTGAAATTTGTGAACAAGTCCAATGACCGCCGATGAGTTTTACTCCTTTGCTGGCTGCTCACACATACGTGGATGGTCAATCGGTCAAACAGTACGCCATATAGGCAGCAGAATATACAGAACCAAAGTGTACACGGTGACCGTCGGTGTTCACGTGTGACTTTGATGGCCGTATTTCGGGTATTACCAGTGACCGAAGTGAAATTTGGGGATGAATTTATATCTCGTAAAAACAGAGTTGCAAATATCCAAATTCCTCGCCGTACTGGTACGGCCTGTACTCTACAATCCCCGCTACCTCCGGCACTCAACGCCGCCGCGCACACAACGGCAGTAGCAAGCAGTGCCCGAGCCGCCGCATGCTGCCGCCGCTGCGTAGACCCTTCTAGAAGCTTCCCGAGGATGGACCCGGCCACGCCCCTTCTCGCCTTCTCCAGGGCTATCTCCTCCCGCTCCAGGTCCTTCCCCGCCTCGTCCCCGCACAACATCCTCCTCCGCGGCCGCCCCCTCACGGCCCCACTCGGCCGCGCCCCTGTCTTCACCGCTTCCGCGCACCGGCGCTTCGCCGTGAACGGCGACCTCCTCCTCCTCTCGCTCGCGCGCCTAGCGCTCCGCGGCCCGGCCTCCCCGCGCGCGGGGCCTCGCCGCTGGTTCGCGAGCGTCTCGGCTTCCCCCCTTGCGTCGGCCGGTCCTCCCGGCGGAGGGTGCGGTAGGGGGAACGGAGATGGAGGGGGCGGCGGTGATGGAGGCGGCGATGGGTGGAAGCGGCCGCGTGCTTCCCTGGGGACGGCGGTGGCAGAGGAAGCGGCAGGGCTGGAAGCCGATACCATAATCCTTGACGTTGGGGTATGTATGTCTTGGGAATTGTAAATGTTTACCTCCTATCTCCATGTCTCAGAAAAAAAATTCCCCTTAGATGGAATCACTGTAGCTGCTATAGTCTCAATTATCTCTACTTCTCTGCTATTCATTGGAGTTGGTGGTGGTGAGTTTACTCCCTCACTCCACCTCAATCTCACTCATTCATGTAGAACTTACCACACCCTTCGATTTGAAAAAAAGATAAGATCTATCTTGCAATGGTGCTCCCATCGCTGCCGCAGTTACGCAGGTGTGGTGTTGACTGCTTGATTGGTTTTCATTTCGGCAGTGTTGCGCGTGCATTGGTTGTTATATACTACTAATCCAATACGACTGAATCATATTTGTGGTTCCGTAGCAATGCACAAGCGTTATGCTAGGAATAATGGTACTTCAGTTCTTTATGCTATAGTTGCATGGTGAAACTTCTCACGCTGTCGTGGGAATTATGTTTCCTTCCAGTACTACTATGTAATCTGTGACTACATTACCCATTTGAGGGTTTGAACTTTTGATTGCAGGGCATGTCATGTGGGGGATGTGCAGCAAGCGTTAAGCGCATTTTGGAGAATGAGGTGAGTTATTCGCAAAAAAAGAAAAAAAAGAGAATGAGGTGAGTCGCCTTGGCGTGTCTCACTGGCCTAGAGCTGCTTTCCGGCATGGTGTTTATTAGTTCACTAGCTGTGTTTGTAAGCCAATGTGCTTGTATTTGCAGTCCCAGGTTGTGTCCGCAACTGTCAACCTTGCTACTGAGATGGCAGTTGTGTGGGCTGTGCCGGAAGATAGAGCTGTACAGGATTGGAAACTGCAGTTGGGTGAGAAGCTCGCTAGCCAGTTGACAACATGTGGGTACAAATCCAGCCAGCGAGGTAAACTGTTACAATTGATAATGTAGTGTCGTGAGGCTGATATAATACCATTTAATTGGGGGTGTTGAGGACTGCTTGAACAATGATTTAAAACTTAGAGCATTTCTAGTTGCCCTTAATGCGCAAAATCTGCTGATGGATAGGTTCCTCAATAGAAGTTGACTGGGCATGCTGCTTAAGCATTTCAGTGGTTTTTATATGCGAGATCTATGAATGGTGCTCTAGAGGTCCAGTGCCTATTGTTTTAGCTGCATATATCTCAATGTCCCGTTGTTACATTATGCTATGTAATGCAAGACAGATGAAATTGCTTTGTCATTCACTTTATCTGCTTTGCCCTACAGTTTATGTCTGAACTCCCCTCTAAATTTTAATGCCAGGCGCCAGTATATACAGTTTCATGCAACTGTCTATTGTACTTGCAGATTCTTCAAAAGTCAGTTCACAGAATGTTTTTGAAAGAAAGATGGGCGAAAAACTGCTAAATCTGAAGCAAAGTGGTAAACTTAATTCACATTGGCAATTAAACATCAACCCTATGAGCTTTCTCCAAGTTTGAGGCTTTTCTATGTTAAAAAGGTGACCTATGATTAACATGGCATTGGTTTCTATTTTAGGTCGAGAACTTGCTGTATCTTGGGCACTATGTGCTGTTTGCTTACTGGGACATATTTCTCACCTCTTTGGAGTTAATGCACCATTGATGCACCTGTTCCATTCCACTGGATTCCATTTGTCTCTCTCAATATTTACATTTATTGGGCCTGGTCGAAGACTAATTATTGATGGATTAAAGAGTCTATTCAAGGGTTCTCCAAACATGAATACGTTGGTTGGTTTAGGTGCTCTGTCGTCTTTTGCTGTTAGCTCAGTTGCAGCCTTCATTCCAAAGCTGGTAGCTCCTACTTTCTTCCTGGAAGGATTTCATTGTTGTATAGTTGCATGCATGACCTCAGATACATCAAACCATAAGAACCAGGAATTTGACCTTACCACAACTGCATCATTGTCTCTGCTCTGCAGATGTTGTTGAGCAAAGTCATAATTCAGGTTCCATTTAATTCTACAACTGCTCTAATTTATGGTAGTTATTTTATACCAACTGATTTTCTTGCAGGGATGGAAGACATTTTTTGAGGAACCAATTATGTTGATAGCTTTTGTTCTTCTAGGGAAGAATCTTGAGCAGAGGGCAAAGCTAAAAGCTGCTAGTGATATGACCGGATTGCTCAATATACTTCCATCAAAAGCACGCCTAATGGTGGATAATGACGCTGAGCAATCATCATTCACAGAGGTCCCATGTGGTACTCTTGCTGTTGGGGACTATATATTAGTGCTGCCCGGGGTGAGTAAATATAAGTCACACAGACAAACACACATATTAATAGAAGTGTTTGCACATGGTTTTTTATGGGTAATAGTTTTGTTGCTTCCTACCTTAGCAGTTATAAATGTTTGGCATGTTATTTGCTTGTGCGTTAATGAGTAAACATAATAACATATACAGGTATAAGTGCATGATATTATGTTCTTGTCATAGGTCCACATAGAACTTTGTTTATGTGGTTATAGCCATTATGGGCAGCTTGTGTATGATCACATGCTATTATCCTATATTAGTATAATGTTTGCTATCATGCACTGTCCAGGACCGCATTCCAGTCGATGGACTTGTGAAAGCTGGAAGAAGTACAGTTGACGAGTCAAGTTTGACAGGTGAACCTATGCCGGTAACTAAGATTGCAGGGGTATGTTTTCTGAACCACCTAATATTGTCTTATGTGGAGATATTGGTGCCTTCTGGCTCACTGAATTCAGGTAATATCTGAACACTAGCATGAGTATGGTGTTGATTCCTTTTTCCTTTGTTAGGCAGAAGTATCAGCGGGAAGCATTAACTTAAACGGTAAAATGACAGTTGAAGTTCGACGACCTGGCGGTGAGACTGTCATGTCTGACATACTTCACTTAGTGGAAGAAGCACAGACAAGGGAAGCCCCTGTTCAACGACTAGCTGACAAGGTATATTTGTCATCGCATTTGGAACTGAGACTCTGGGACAACTCTAAGAGAACTACTAATTTAGTGTTAATGTCTGATATAATGCTGAATTGTTCTATTTTATCATGATGTCCGTCGCAATTATGTACACATAAACATTTTGTATGTGTACGCGATGTTCAGTTTAGTGCACGAGTTCCACGCATGGACCCTTTTTGTGGACTAAATAAATACGGAATATGGGTCATTGACTACTTTCTGTAATTTTTATTTGACCTAGGCAAGATTGTAATTAGCAATTTAGTAAGAATGTATCTGTCCAGTAGATACTTGAGCCTGTTTAGCACTTAGACCTATGTCCAAAATGTTTCTTGGTTCAGACGATGTGTGCACTTACTGCTGTATTCTACTTTTAAGTTCCTGATCACTCGAAATATTGATTCCATTATTTATTAAGGCCTGTTTATAATGCAGGAATACCACAGCAAACGGTCTGAACCCAATAGGAACCTTGATTTTGTCCCGTGTTGGGAACGGGGTGTTAGACTAGCTGTTTTATATGATTCCGCATAGGGCGTTTGTTACACCCTCCTCTACTGTCTTTGTCCTGGTCACTGCTGACGGATCTTTGATCAGTGACAACAATCTTAAGATATTTTCATCCACTTACCATATCATAAACTGAATTAGTTATAGGTTTAGGCTATACTGTATTACTATGATTAATTGTGTCAATTATTTTATTACATAACAGGTTGCCGGGAACTTTACATATGGCGTTATGGCGCTTTCTTCTGCTACCTTTATGTTCTGGAGTATTTTTGGTTCACAACTTGTACCGGCTGCTATCCAGCAGGGAAGTGCAATGTCTCTGGCTTTGCAGCTTTCTTGCAGTGTTCTGGTATGATCCAAGGAACGCATGTTTAATAATCTTATTCTGCCTATTTACTTTGAATAAAGAGTAATGTTTTGCTTAAAGCAGCATATGGTAGTGTAAGCTGCAAACTCCTTTGAATGGTGTTGTCTTGAGAGAAAAAATGGTCTAGTTCCAAATTCAGTTATTGAGCTTTCAAAATAAATGACATGAAGAACATCCGTCTTTGTTTGAAATACAGGGACGTTGAATAAGTGTAGGTTCATTTCAAGATTCAACTTAAAAAAATAAGTTTCTTATAAAGGAAATAAGATCATTGGGTGTAACTGGATTAATCATGCTTTTAGTTCTGTACTTTTATCATTTCAAGTGTCAAGAAGACTTGAGTTGCACAGGTATAGCTGTCAGAAATCTATGTACCTCACATATGTCTATGCAACTCACCAACAATTTTAAATGTTAAATTATGGTTTTCATTTATGTTAATGATCATGAACCTTGAAATATAGTGTTTGGTCCGACTTAAACCCTAGACTATAACATTGTTTATATTAAACTTTGAAAGAACTTTTTTAGGTGCAATGGAATGGAATACTATAAAATGAGAACCTGCAAAGTTTCATAAAAAAAAGTATATGCATGTTTTTCTGCCATGTACAAAAAAACAAGAGATAGATGTTCTCGTCTTTTGGTGGTTTCCAGAAAAATGTGAAATATTTCGTAGGTGTAGGGAATGAATAACTGATAAAATGAGGAGCTGAAAATTTGCATCAGAGAATATGATCATTTGTATCTGTCATGGCTTGATACACAACACAAGGGAGCTTAGGGTGCTCCCCTTGTTTGGTTCGGTGAGGGGCGAAGAGACGAACGAATCCCACCTTTGGGACACGATGATTTTACCTAGGTTCGGGCCGCTGTGAAGCGTAATACCCTACGTCCTGCTTGGTTGTTTTGATGGATGTGATGAACAATGGTTACAAGGTGCAATTTCCATTGTCGGAGCTTGCTGGGACGAGGGAATGCACTACCGTATGTGGGAGTTCTTCCTACGGAGGATCTAACCTTCTTGGGGGGTCCAACTTGCTTCGAATCCTACTCCTGATCTAGGTAGCCCGGGCCTCCTTTTATAGTAGTATAGGGGTTGCCACAGTCTAGAAAGCACGGACACGCCAGATATTGCCGAACTGCCATCCTGATACGGCGGGATACGCCGGGATACACGAATTTTGCAGTATCCCCGAAATTCGAATTAAAAAAAAAGAAAAAAGACAGGGATACGCCGGGACACGTATGGGGACACGTTTGGGATATGGCCTGGCCCAGAAAACAGCCTCGGCCCATTAGCTAACCCTATTTTGCATGGTCTCCCGCACGCCCTCGACATAAGGAAGAGGTGCTCCCTGCCTCCCAGGTCGCACAGAAGGCGCCGCCACCTCCTGGATCATCGCCGCCACCGCCTGGACTCGCCGCCGCTGCCGCCGGCGACGCCTGGATTCGACCGGTGACCGTCCCCTCCAGCACCAGCAACAGCAGTCTCTCCTCGCAGCCGCAGATAACCCAGCAGCCTCTCCTCATTCTTCAACCTCTTCCACTTTTAATCTTCAGACTTATTCCACTTAAGCTACTTGATCTGGATGCTTGCTGGCTTGCTGCTCTTTGCTTGTGCTGCTGCTGTTCTGTTTGCTATCCATATTATGCTGCTGCTGCCCGCTTGTGCTGCTACTCGCTTGTTGTAGGATCGAAAGTATGTCTAGAGGGGGGGTGATTAGACTACTTGACCAAATAAAACCTAACCTTTTCCCAATTTTAATTGTGGGCAGATTTTAGCAATAGTACATGTCAAGCATCACCCTACACATGCAATTCTAAGAGTATAGCAGTGGAATGTAAGCAATTGCATATGTAAGTAAATGAGGGATTGGAGATTTCAAACGCAATGAAGACACGGTGGTTTTTGGCGTGGTTCCGATAGGTGGTGCTATCGTACGTCCACGTTGATGGAGACTTCAACCCACGAAGGGTAACGGCTGCGCGAGTCCACGGAGGGCTCCACCCACGAAGGGTCCACGAAGAAGCAACCTTGTCTATTCCACCATGGCTTACGTCCACGAAGGACTAGCCTCACTCGGGGTAGATCTTCACGAAGTAGGCGATCTCCTTGCCCTTACAAACTCTTGGTTCAATTCCACATCAGGTTGAAGGCTCCCAAGTGACACCTAACCAATCTAGGAGACACCACTCTCCCAAAGGTAATAGACGGTGTGTTGTTGATGAACTCCTTGCTCTTGTGCTTCAAATGATAGTCTTCCCAGCACTCAAACAACTCCTCACAGATTTGGCTATATGGTGGAAGAAGGATTTGAGTGGAAAGCAACTTGGGAAAGGCTAGAGATCAAGGTTCAAATGGTAGGAATGGAATATCTTGATCTCAACACATGAGTAGGTGGTTCTCTCTCAGAAAATGTATGGTGGAAGTGTAGGCATGTTCTGATGGCTTTCCTTACTGAGAAGGATGTGGTGGAGGGGGTATATATAGCCTCCACACAAAATCCAACCGTTACACACTTTTGACCCAACTCGGTGGCACTGAAACTATCATCTCGGTAGCACCGAACTGTGTAAAAGATATAAACTTTAGGAATCTCGGTGGGACCGATATGGACAACTCGGATAGACCGAAGTGCAATGGCTTAGGGCAATCCTCATCTCGGTGGCACCGATTGCATCAACTCGGTTGGACCGAAGTGAAGCAATAAGGCAACAGAGACTTGGCAAGCTATCTCGGTGAGACCGATTTGCATAATTCGGTGAGACCGAAGTGAATGCAACCGATTACAGAGAGTTGGCAAGGCCATCTCGGTGGGACCGAGATCCATTTCGGTGGATCCGATTTGTTAGGGTTTTGGCAGTGGCTAAGTCTTGGATGAACTCGGTGGGGCCGGATAGGAAATATCGGTGGGGCCGAGTTGGAATGTAGGTTTAGGACATATTTGGGTAGAGAGAGTGGTTGAGGGTTTAGGAATACTGTCACTAAGCACTTGAGCAAAAAGACCATTAAGTAACACCTCATCCCTTTTTAAAAGTATTGGCTTTTCTATGGACTCAATGTGATCTTGGATCACTAAACAAAAAATGTAGAGTCTTGATCTTTTGCCAATCCTTGTCCTTAGCATTT
This sequence comes from Elymus sibiricus, assembly GCA_039707655.1. Lineage (NCBI taxonomy): Eukaryota > Viridiplantae > Streptophyta > Magnoliopsida > Poales > Poaceae > Elymus > Elymus sibiricus. The sequence continues at coordinate 188,736,474 of CM077676.1, read as the reverse complement.
TGACGGCGACGGAGTCTTGCGGCGAGGGCGTGCTGGAGACGACGTCGAAGTCCGAAGACGAAGGGCGACGGCAGCGACGGGGAGCGGGAACGAGTGGGGTCGAGAAATTTCAACCGTTTGGTCCGCGCGATATATATACCCGTACGCTGTCGGTGGCGCCGAGTTGAACAACTCGGTGGCACCGATATGTGTAACTGCACGCAGTATAGCACATCGGTGGCTCCGAGATGGTTCAATTCGGTAGCACCGAGATGAAAACCTAGATCGATCTAAGTGATTTCGGTTGGACCGAGTTTGAGTGAATTGGTTCGGCCGAAATCAGTTAGAAGGTTTTGGAGGTTCAGCCCTTTCAGATCGGTGGCTCCGAGTGCTCCTCACCCGGAGGGTCCGAAAAAGACTTGTTCAATTTTTGTGATGCAGCAAGAATAGAATTTGAGACAAGAAAGCATAGATAGCTAGAGAAGGTACTTAGGCATTCTTGTACATCCACTTGGCCAGAAAAACTAAGACAATCAAAACAACAAATGGATGTCCTCGAATGATGAAAAACATGCAAACCAACATGCTCACACAATAAGATTGCAAATGAAATATGTGTCAAACATGCACAACCAATTCTAGCATCTATCAAGCAATGGCGATGACTAGGTCATCTATATATGAGTATATTGACTTAGGAGCCAAATGAGAACATTTGATCATAGGTCATACTCATCGTTTAGGCACAAGTGGGGTTACCACTTTTACATAAAGCATTGATGTGTTCACACCATTAGAGTTGCTTTAGCTCAATTGTTTAGAGCAAAGCTCCCCCTAGATGTGATATTCCCCCTAAGAGGGATGAACTAACCTTGGGTTTTGTCGATAATGACTTCATGTAGATGTTTAAGATGTGGATGCTCAATGTTGATGTAGACCATCAAGAGTTGGGAGCAATCCTTTGGAGTTTTGTGCTTTCAATACCTTGTCCCTTGTTTTACTAACAAGAGGGTTTGTGACTCCATGAACTAGTGCAAAATGTGGAAGTTGGTTGCACAAGTCCTTGCCAAAATGAATATGAATGAAGTTTGTTGGCGGAGTCACCCTCAAGAACTCTTTAGTTCTTCTCCTTTTGGACCCACATCAACTTGATGGGAATCCTTGGAGTTGTAGTAGCACTTGATGAAGTAGAACTTGATGAAGTCTTGGGAACCCACTTGACCATGGCTTGAGGAGCTTCTTCAAATGAATTAATCTCTTCTTGAAGCTTGTCCTTACCTTTTAGCTTGTGGTCTTGTGGTGGAAGATCTTCTTGAGCTTGTGTTCCCTTGAAGGAAGTAGGTATCATACTTCTCTTGTTGAGGAACAAACTTCGTCTTGGGGTATTGACCTTCTTCCCACTCAACTCCATCGGCATTGAACTTTCGTTCAAAACCAACACCTTAGTTCTTCCGGTGCCTTCCTTGCTTGCGTACAATTTTCTCAAATTGCTTACTTCCGGCAAGACTCTTGTATACACCTTTTTCTATAATTCCTTTCAATAGCATATTTTCTTGCTCAAGTGTAACTTGGCTAAGAGAATCGTTAGTGGAATCAATAGAACTACTAGAAGCAACAATATTGGATTTAGCATTGTTATTGTTACTACTAGAGGTAGAACCATTTTTACCCTTGTTGCTAGTTTGCTTAGATTTAACTTGTGGCATAAAGGTAGACACGAGTAAACGTTTGGCAAGATATGAAGAACTCTTCTTTCGAAGATCGTCATTGATAGCTTTAAGAAACTCATGCTCTTGCTCTAAATTTAGCTTCTCGAAGCGTAGCTTCTCATGAGTTCTTAGAAGTTCTCTATGATCCTCTTGAGTTGTTTCATGAGCTAACTTAAGAGCATTTAGTTGTTTGGTTAGACGCTCAATCTCCTTCATAGCATTGTCACTCGTTTCCTCTTGACTATCATGATTACTAGTATTTTCATTATAGCTCACATTACTATCTCTATCAACAAGTAAATCATCATCACCAAGCAAATCATCTTCATCACTATTGAAATCAAGATAGTCGGGGTGTGATACCTTGGGGCCTTTTGCCATGAAGCATCTTCCAATTCCTTCATTTGGTGAGTCAAATAGATCATAAGAGTTGGATGACACAAGAGCAAGTCTGGCAACACCTTCATCTTGACTATAGTCGGAGTTGGAATGATAACTTCTCTCGGAGTGGTTGTCGGAGTCGGAGCCGGAAACCCATTCACCAACATGAGCTTGATGTCTTCTTCTTGTGTAGCTCTTGGATGACTTGTCCTTCCTCTCCGAATCCTTTCTTCTTCGAGAGTGTCTTCGTTCATAATAATCATCTCTACTCCTTCTCTCCTTATGAGGTGATTCATCTCTTCTATGTCTTCCTCTTGGTGATTCGTCTCTTTTCTTGTAGGGAGCCGTACACTCATTGGAGTAGTGTCCGGGCTTTCAAGAGACATTTCATGAGCGACAATCCTTCCAATGACTTCCGTGGGCTTGAGATCTTTGTAATTTGGCATCATTTGGATCAATGTGCAGACGGTATCATATTTTTCATCCAAAGCTCTAAGTATCTTTTTGATGATGAATTTGTCGGTCATCTCTTCACTTCCTAAGCCGGCAATCTCATTTGTGATGAGAGCAAGCCTAGAGTACATCTCAGCGACTCCTTCACCATCCTTCATCTTGAACTTGTCAAGTTGACTTTGAAGCACATCCAACTTAGATTCCTTACGGACTCGGTACCCTCATGCATATCAACCAAAGTATCCCAAATTTCCTTTGCATTCTCGAGGCGGCTGATTTTGTTGAATTCTTCGGGACATAGACCGTTGAATAGAATGTTACAAGCTTGAGCATTGTATTGCAACATCTTCAATTCTTCCGGGGTTGCCTCACGATCAGGTTCCTTGCCATCCTCAAAGAAGTCACCTTGCAAGCCAACACGAACAACAGCCCAAACAGCGGGGTTATGACCAAGAATATGCATTTTCATCTTATGTTTCCAACTAGCGAAGTTTGTACCATCAAAATATGGACCTCTACGGTGATAGTTACCCTCACTAGACGCCATACTCTCCTAGGTTGTGAAACCAAGGCTATGATCACCAAAGCTATGGAAATCAAGGCTTACGGAGACCAAAGCTCTGATACCACTTGTAGGATCGAAAGTATGTCTAGAGGGGGGGTGATTAGACTACTTGACCAAATAAAACCTAACATTTTCCCAATTTTAATTGTGGGCAGATTTTAGCAATAGTACATGTCAAGCATCACCCTACACATGCAATTCTAAGAGTATAGCAGCGGAATGTAAGCAATTGCATATGTAAGTAAAGGAGGGATTGGAGATTTCAAACGCAATGAAGACACGGTGGTTTTTGGCGTGGTTCCAATAGGTGGTGCTATCGTACGTCCACGTTGATGGAGACTTCAACCCACGAAGGGTAACGGCTGCGCGAGTCCACGGAGGGCTCCACCCACGAAGGGTCCACGAAGAAGCAACCTTGTCTATTCCACCATGGCTTACGTCCACGAAGGACTAGCCTCACTCGGGGTAGATCTTCACGAAGTAGGCGATCTCCTTGCCCTTACAAACTCTTGGTTCAACTTCACATCAGGTTGGAGGCTCCCAAGTGACACCTAACCAATCTAGGAGACACCACTCTCCAAAAGGTAATAGACGGTGTGTTGTTGATGAACTCCTTGCTTTTGTGCTTCAAATGATAGTCTTCCCAGCACTCAAACAACTCCTCACAGATTTGGCTATGGTGGAAGAAGGATTTGAGTGGAAAGCAACTTGGGAAAGGCTAGAGATCAAGGTTCAAATGGTAGGAATGGAATATCTTTCTCAACACATGAGTAGGTGGTTCTCTCTCAGAAAATGTATGGTGGAAGTGTAGGCATGTTCTGATGGCTCTCCTTACTGAGAAGGATGTGGTGGAGGGGGTATATATAGCCTCCACACAAAATCCAACCGTTATACACTTTTGACCCAACTCGGTGGCACCGAAACTATCATCTCGGTAGCACCGAACTGTGTAAAAGATATAAACTTTAGGAATCTCGGTGGGACCGATATGGACAACTCGGATAGACCGAAGTGCAATGGCTTAGGGCAATCCTCATCTCGGTGGCACCGATTGCATCAACTCGGTTGGACCGAAGTGAAGCAATAAGGCAACAGAGACTTGGCAAGCCATCTCGGTGAGACCGATTTGCATAACTCGGTGAGACCGAAGTGAATGCAACCGATTACAGAGAGTTGGCAAGGCCATCTCGGTGGGACCGAGATCCATTTCGGTGGATCCGATTTGTTAGGGTTTTGGCAGTGGCTAAGTCTTGGATGAACTCGGTGGGGCCGGATAGGAAATATCGGTGGGGCCGAGTTGGAATGTAGGTTTAGGACATATTTGGGTAGAGAGAGTGGTTGAGGGTTTAGGAATACTGTCACTAAGCACTTGAGCAAAAAGACCATTAAGTAACACCTCATTCTCTTTTAATAGTATTGACTTTTCTATGGACTCAATGTGATCTTGGATCACTAAACCAAAAATGTAGAGTCTTGATCTTTTGCCAATCCTTGTCCTTAGCATTTTGAGGGGTCCACGTCTCTAGTCCATGCCATGCCAATCATTGAACATCCTGAAATCTTAATCTTCAATGGACATTAGTTCAATGAGATATATGTTGTTATGAATTACCAAAACCACCAAGGGAGCAAATGTGCTTTCACTTGTGCTGCTGCTGCTAGCCCGCTACTGGAAGCCCTGCTCAGCTGCTCTATTTGAATGCTCGTGCTGCTGCTGCTTGCCTGAATATATAGTTGAATCAATGCTTTTGCAGTAATGCTTGTGCTGTTGTAATGTTGTTCAATCTTGAATCTGCTTGCTTGTTGATTGGACTTGATTGCTTGTTGTTGGCCTGATAGGTACACCAAATGGGGCAGTATTCTCTATTCTGATCTCTTTCTCTTTAATTTTCTGTCTTAACTCTATATTACATGGCATATTTTTATTTTATTTTATATATACTCGCCGTATCCCCGAATGGCTGTTTTTGGAAAGTGCCGTATCCCGTATCCCCGTCTTTCCGTCCCCGTGTCCGTGCTTTTTAGGCCACAGTAGCTACAATCAGTAAAAACGGGTGGTTGTATGGTAGAGCTTCCAACACAGTAAATGTGACGGGCATGTGGCGACGAGGTGTGTTGCCGGGAGCAGATGCACGTCCCATCAGACGCCTTTGTTGACTTTGCGTCTGCCACTGTTGCATGGGCCGGCAAGTGGCACACATGCGGGGGAAAGCGTGCAGGGCGCCAGCAGGCAGGCAACTTGGCTTCCAAGGGAGGTCGTGCATGCTCGCCAGCTGGCCCCGCCCTACGGCTGGCTGCCGCAGTCCTAGGCCATTGTAGCCCCTGAGCAGTCCCATCAGCACGGCGGGGCTTAGGGAGCCTGCCGGGAGGCTACCGGTGGGGCGGACATTCCCGGGAGGAAATCCGCCCCCGTGGAGATCTTGGTCTTGATGCTGCTGTTGGTGCCGAATAGCCTCTCTCCAACATGATGGTCTTGCCGGTGAGAGTCTTCACAAAGATCTGCTTCTTGTGGTTTAGTGTTGACGAAGATCTGCATGCCACCCCGGGAGGGGCATGGTCTTGAGCACACAGGTTGGTTGCCTATGCTTTGCCCGTTCACGGGGCTGCCTTGGCCCACGTGAGACGATCCGTGGGAGCCTGGTCTCCACGGGGCTGACAGTATGCTATACCAGAAAGACGAGATGGATTGATATATCTTTCCTCTTTTGTTCATGACACAAATGGTTGTATCTTTGGCTGAAAATTTGCAGGTTCTCACTCTCTAACATCCTTTACACCCATGATTGTTCTTCAGATTTTTCGAAACCCCAGAATACATAACCACCATCGAAAACCAGTTAGGACAAATGACTCTAGAAAGTTCAGGGTCTATTACAGAAGGTTTTATAGTTCAGTGTTCTAGTCAGACCAAACACCATAGTTCAGGGCTCAGGATAGTTTCTTTTCTTCTAATTTAACTTCTCCTTGCCTACAATGTGCCCTACTTTCTGAACAGTTAACAGTATTGATCTTCATGTGCAGGTAATTGCTTGCCCTTGTGCTCTTGGTCTTGCCACACCCACTGCAGTGCTGGTATGGAACTAAATGATATGGCCCCTTTTGCCTGAATAAACATTCTGTCAACAATTATTCATATATACTGTGTCCAGGTTGGTACTTCGTTAGGTGCAACGAGAGGACTTCTTTTACGTGGTGGGGATGTTTTGGAGAAATTCGCGGAAGTTGATGCCATTGTGTTTGACAAGACCGGAACTTTAACAATTGGGAAACCTGTAGTGACAAAAGTAATAGCTTCTCACAGCGAGGGAGGTGTAAATACAAAGTTAAGTGGTTCTTATTCTGTTTACTGAATTTGTATGTTATATCTAGTTACTTTCCTCAAAGTTGTACTTGGTTATAATATAGAATTTCCATGTGGTTACTTTTTAGTTTTTACTTCCCATTTAATGGAAACTCACTGCAAAACATAGCTGCAAATAGGATAGGGCACCCTGTAATTTGCGATGTATTTCCATGGATAGCGTTTTTTTTCTTCTAAATCGTATGTGTGACTTATGCACATCATGCACCCTCAGCAGCAGAAGTGAAGTTTATTTCCCAGACCTTCCTGTTGATAAACCATATTTTGTCATCAGAGATTACTGGAAAAATGAATGGACAGAAGGTGACGTTCTTAATTTGGCTGCCGGAGTAGAATCAAATACAAACCACCCACTTGGAAAAGCCATCATGGAAGCTGCCCAGGCTGCCAATTGCATCAATATGAAGGTACTCACAGCAGAAATGCTCAACAAGTCTTGAGATAAAATGACCTCAGTATGCCAATTGTCTCAGTACACTAAAACGGCTGTTGTAGGATAACTGTTCTGCTACCTGAATTCAGACCATGGCAAAATCTAATTAGGTCCATAACCACTCTTGCACCAGAGTTGAAAGAAAAGAAACATCTTGCACCCTCTGCCATTTAACTTGATAATTGACATATTTCTGCTCGATAATGCTTTTATGATAAAATGAGATCACCTAATTGATATTTCTGTTTCATGGCACAGTTTATTCCCCATTAGAGTTGCAGATTTTACTGTGTTTATATGCTCGCCATTTTTCCATGTATATCGTTACAGGCAAAGGATGGGTCCTTTATGGAAGAACCAGGATCTGGTGCTGTGTCTATGATTGGTGAGAAACAGGTTTCTGTTGGGACATTAGACTGGATTAGGAGGTACACTTGAATTATTTATTCAGTGGTTCTGCTAAGACTTGTTCTTTCACTAAGTTGCCAAGTTTGATAGTCGTATTTTCAGTATCAGTTCTGTACTAGGGACATATATCTTTCCTCATTTTAGCAATACAACTTTGTTTGGATTATTGCATCAATTTTCTGCTCCATTACACTAGCTCCATGTGTAATTGTTATGTTGCACCGAGGAACTGTGCTTACTAGTAAACAATTGTTTTGACAATATCTCAGGCATGGTGTTGTTCGTGACCCATTTCCTGAAGCAGAAAATTTTGGTCAGTCTGTTGCATATGTAGCAGTTGACGGTACTCTAGCTGGTCTTATTTGTTTCGAGGACAAGATCAGAGAAGATTCTCATCAAGTTATCAATGCCCTGTCTAAGCAAGGAATTAGTGTGTATATGTTATCTGGGGACAAGGAGAGTGCTGCTATGAATGTTGCTTCAGTTGTTGGCATTCAGTTAGACAAGGTAATATCAACTAAATTTTGCTTTACCGATGTGGACATTTTGTTCTGGTGAATAGTTCCTGTAGTAAAACAACAAACTTCTGTAATATATGACATCAAAGTACGAGAATGAACATGTTGCAGGTGTTTGCTGCCTCTTCTGCTGTTGTCTGACTGCAAGTATGCAATTTATATACATCTTAGAAGGTGCACTGGTAGTGCTGCTTTATCATTAATTTAGAAGATCTTTAAAAAAAAATCATTAATTTAGAAGCCTAATGCAGCATAAATTTTCTGCCTATTATTTTACCTGAAAATATGAATTCAGATGGTAAGCTCCACTGTTTAACTTTTCATAAAGAAAAATAATTAACATTTGTCATAAAGTTATGATATTATTATTTATCTTTGTTGGAAATAGATTCATGTTTTGATTATGCAGGGAAATAGATTCATATGTAAATTTATTTCATCTGGTTATTAGCAATTTCTCATCCCCATGCATTATTAAGCGAACATAAAGATCTATCTGTTTGAAACCAATTCAGCCACGAAGGGAAGCATGAAAAAACGGTTCTTCCATTCATTAGGATTCTTTTCTTACCATGATTTGTTTATCCTTTGTTACCTTTTCAGTATGATTTACTTGTGTACATAATTAAATGGTATCAGGTGATTTCTGAAGTTAAACCACATGAGAAAAAGAAGTTCATATCTGAACTTCAAAAGGAGCACAAGTTAGTTGCGATGGTTGGTGATGGCATCAATGATGCTGCAGCCCTAGCTTTAGCTGACGTTGGAATTGCAATGGGTGGAGGTGTTGGTGCAGCTAGTGACGTATCTTCAGTTGTTCTCATGGGTAATAGGTTATCTCAGGTAATTCATTCACGACAGCTTGGAGTTACTCGCTGACACTGTTGCCAAATTCATTGAACGTCACTTCCCTCTTTGTGCTAGTATCATCGTTCTTTTTTCTAATAAACTGCGCTGATGGGTCTTTGATGCAGCTTGTTGATGCTTTAGAGTTAAGTAAAGAAACCATGAGAACAGTGAAGCAAAATCTTTGGTGGGCTTTTCTGTATAACATTGTACGGTTGCCTTTCTCGTCTCTTTATGCCTTGCTCGTGTGTTTCATAAGTTATCAACTGACAGGATAATGTTGGGCCTCAGTTTTAAAGAAGTTACACTTAGATTAAAAATATATGCCTGCTGGCCTCGTTATGATGCGATACTTTGTAGGTTGGGCTACCCGTTGCTGCTGGAGCATTGCTGCCAGTGACGGGTACGATGCTGACCCCGTCGATAGCTGGAGCACTGATGGGTTTTAGTTCAGTCAGCGTGATGGCCAATTCCTTGCTTTTGAGGGCGAGGATGAGCTCAAGGCATCATGTTCAGAGCAGACAAAAGCCTCACAACACCATTTCTGGTGTGTCAGACGGAGCTGATGAGGTAGAGCAAAGTTATCCATCAAAATGGAGGAGTACCTGACTGAAGTTTGAGGGCGAGGATGAGTTCACGAACATTTGATTCTAGTTCAGTCAGATAGCCACAGGTGAGTAAAAACACTAATGACACTGTAATCACCAAGAGTTGACACAATAATCAACAAGAGTCTGAAACATTATGTGATGTAGAAGTCCTCGAACCAGTGGCGGATCGTGAGTCTTATCAATAGGGTACCATACTTTCGACACTCAATTTAATTAATTGTTGTGCGTGGATGAAGCATCACAAGCTCGCCACGATATTGGTCAAAATTACAATACAAAGTTCACTGGTTGATAAGTGTAGTAGTAATATTGTGCCCAATTTAATTGTCGATTGTCGTGTGCGGATATTGCAAATTCAATGCATAAAATTTGTCTAAATTAGACATGTTGTAGAAAAAGCTAATTCTATTCTACTTGCCCCACCTAGTCATACATGGCAAATTATCGAGGTCGTAAACAGCCAATAAAAGTTATTCCTCCACGGATTACTTGGTGTCATTGATGTGGCAATATTCAATCTTCTCAAGCACACCAACATAAGCACCTTGCATTGCACAAGCCCCTATTGCCATAGCCTAGATCTCCCCTACTCTAACCATGTGTGCGTGCAATGAACCAATCCACCTTTAACCTAAATCCCCGTCTATTTGGGATAACACCTCCTTGATTTTATTTCATTCTTGATTGTAAACGATCTGGCTGTCATTTGATGAATAAAATCATTTTCCCATAAAAAAAACTAAGCCACCTTTAACAAGGCATTGTTACATGTGTAGAAGTGCATGCTCTAGTCAATGCAACCAAAAGACCGATCTGATGGAAGAGACTAGGCAATACATTTATACGTCAACACTTCCTCTCACGCGTGGCTCCCTCGGGCCTAAACGTGGACCGGAAGTGGGCTGTAATTTAATTGTGCCAGCCGGGTCTTGAACTCAAGACCTCTTGGCTCTGATACTATGTAGAAGTGCATGCTTTAGCCAATGCAACCAAAAGACCGATCTGATGAAAGAGACTGGCAGATTAACAAACAACTCGAGTGCATCGAGCTGATATAGTTATCACCTAGTGGCCGCCCCCAACACATTACACATGCATTCTATCTGTATGGGGACCCCGTGTTCAAGCACAAATATAACCACAAAAGAGGTTTCTCGTCATGGACAACAAAGATTCTAACTAGGATAGATCTGTGATCTCTATGCGGATTTTCTCGCCCCTTCCATGAGTCATCTCCCGTGACGAGGAGAAGGAGCACCGCCGGGCCGGGGAGCAGCGCAAGGCCAAGGCCGGCTATGAGATCTATGTGGAGAACCTTGTCGAGGCCGATCCACAGCTCCTCAATCGATAACATTGCATTCGTTGAGTCGAGGGAGGCGAAGCGCAACAAATTACCGGAGGCCGAGGAGGAGCACAAGAAGAACGCCGTGATCGATTAGTTGTTCGACCGGTTGGAGGCTGAGCTCTTCGACGTGGATTATGTCTACCGCCAATGACCACGAGGCCAACCCTTCCGCTGGAGGGGTGATGGATGTAGGAGATATGCCCTAGAGGCAATAATATATGTTATTGATTATCTCCCTGTTCATAATTAGGTTTATGTTCCATGCTATAACTGCTATGGTTCTCGAGTCTACAATAACCACGAGGCTCGGAGGAAGACTCATATGCACGTGTGGAATAATAAACGGTAAAATGTATTCCTAGTCTGGCCTCTAAGACTGGCTCAAGTATTGCATGATGATCCTGTTTTCCTGATCATGGGCATGGCTATGCCGGCAATTTTGAGGGCACAATGTTAGAAGAACATTTGTGTTGAATCGACCCGAATTGATGTTATGCTATGAGATTCATTCGTCATAAGTTAATGGTTAATAACACATAGATGGTTAACGTTTGCATAATTCCTTAGACCATGAGAGTATCGAGTTACTTCATGCTTGCTTCATGAACTTTGGGGTTTGTTAAACGTCATCCGTAAATGGGTGGCTATTACGGCGGCTTACGGGTTCATGGAAAAGTATGTCAAGTAACTTGATAGCTCAAGATTGGGATTTGCTCCTCCGACGATGGAGAGATATCTCTGGGCCCTCTCGGTGTTACGGTATCCATCATCGTCTGGCCAGACACTTTGTGATTTGATCACGGGGATGCCGGAACACGGGAACGAGAAAAGAGAACAATACCGGTAACGAGGTAACTGGCATAGTGGACAAGTTGTTGATCCGCGGGGATGCCAACATGTCTCACCTCGGGTATTTGTAACATATCGCGAAGCAACAGGAATAGCACACGGCAACTGGAGGTTCACTCGAATATTCATTCGTATGGGTATAGGGGTCAATATGGGTGTCCACGGCTCCGATGTTGATCATTGATCGGAAGGGGTTCCGGGTCATGTCTATACTTCACCGAACCTATAGGGTCACACGCTTAAGGGTCATCTATCTGCTGAATACTAGACGGGGAGTCTGAGAGAAAATCACCGAAAAAGTTTCGGACGAAACGGAAACGTTCCGGAGAGGATATCGGAATAGTTCCGGTGAAACCGAAAAGTTGTTTCGGAGTACACCATAAAGTCAAAATGGTTTCGACACATGCCTGATAATTCTTGGAGGGTGCCAGAATCGTTCTGGAAACTTTCTGGAATTTTCCGGGATGAAAACCGGAAATGTTCCGGAGCTGCCGGAACCGCTTCAGATGCTTTTCGCAGATGAAAATCACTAAACCGGAATTGTTTCGGATCGCGTTGAAAATTATTTTAGTGGGTACTGGAAATGTTCTAAGCCCACATGAATATTTTCAGTTCGAACGGACGCTGAAATATGTCGTCGTGAATAGTGAAAGTGCTTTTTGGATTACTTTTTGGAAAGCCACCTTTTTGGGCTTTTGCTCCAAAATGTCTTGGAGATGACATGGATGGATGTGGCTGAAATTTCAGCCCCTCCACCCCTCCTTCTCCTATAAATAGAGGTGGAGGGGGCAGCCCAAAACTCACTCCTTCTCACATACAAGTGCCATGACATTTCTGGCTTCTCTCTCCCTCCCAGCGAAATAGTTTCGTAGAGCCGAAAGGCTGTCTGGGTTCCGGTGGGAACTAGTTCTGGACGGCGAAGCCCTGCCGGATAGATGACACCGTATGTGTGCAACCCCGTAGAGAGGTCGTAGGTTCGATCTTTTTGCCCGAGGGGCTGTTCGAGGGTCCTCCCGAAGGGCTGTCCGAGTTTCTGTCCGAGTTTCGGGGGTCCTCCCGAGGGGCTGTCCGTGAGGCCTCCCGGAGGGCTGTCCGAGGATCCGTCCGGTGGGACTATCCGAAAGACTGTCCAGAGGCCTCCCGGAGGGCTGTCCGAGGATCCGTCCGGTGGGACTATCCGAAAGACTGTCCAGAGGCCTCCCGGAGGGCTGTCCGAGGATCCGTCCGGTGGGACTATCCGAGGGACTGTCCCGAGGCCTCTCGAAGGGCTGCCCGGAGATCTGTCCGGTGAGCTGACGAGGGAGTACATCCTCGCGGTTGGGAGGTTGTAAAATCCTAGCTGCGGGGATCTGCACCGCCGATCGTCATCGACTCTACTTCCGCTGCGCTACGAGTCGGTAACGAAAAAGATCAAACCTTGTATGCAGTCTCCATAGTGATCCTGGGCTGGTACGTAGGTCGGAAAATTTTTGTTTTCTGCTGCGTTTCCCTACAGTGGCATCAAGAGCCGTGCTATGCGTAGATGCAGGTTGCGATCTAGAATACATAGAGATGTATGGGTGTTGCACAATATAATTAGGTAGTAGATGAGATCTATTGCTGAAAATTATTTGTGCGGGTAGCAGATGAAATATGTTACCCGATGTTCTTGTTGCTTCCCTTGAATTTGCGTAGTCCTGATCTTGACGGCATGGTGGAATCTCACAAAGTTCTGGCAATCCGCGATCCTTTCATGCTGCTCCTGAGTATGCTGATTGACAGATCAACGAAGTGCTAACAGTTCTTTGGGTTCCACCATAGTTAAAGAAAGATGGATGTTTCGCGGACGAAAGGGCAATGCAGATATGATCTGCACGGGGGTCACGCGTATGACGAAGTTTAGTATGGGGCTCGAGATTTTATTATCTCGTGTTTCATACACCCTGGAAAGTTAATCTAGCAACTTGGATTATCATGCTTGATGATGGACGTTGGTAGCTTCGGTTTGTTTCGAAACCTTAGAAGCCACGTAAAACAAGTTTTTGCATGAACCGATTAGAGGCGTCTAACTTGGTTTTGCAGGATGGTTTGCATGTGCATATGATGTGGTATAGCAGTGCTCATATTAATTTGATTATGTATGAGATGACTATATGATGTAATTTGATTAACATGACCTGCGTGTCATGATTCGGCATGATGGTTGGAGCCATATGATTGCACTTTAATGACCTACGTGTCAACCTTATGTAATGCACTTATTTTATTAGCTATAGAGATAGCAATATTATTTGGTGCATCGACAAGGTGGTGGCAATCTTTGCGAAGGTGAACACCGACACGAATGCCGGAGACGAAGAAATAAAAGACTTCTCCGTCAGAAAGGGCTGTACCATATCATGCTATTATGAATTGCCTGAGATGTTTATCCCTTATGATGCACCCTTCTTGATTGCGCGGTAGTCGCTTTTATTAGGGTGATCTCTCACAAAATATCAAGTAGTTAGTGTTCTCCCAAGTGTAGCACCGTCACAACATCCTTCCTTTCGAGGTGCGCCATGATCTATATGGGTACGAACGATTGTACGGGTGTAAGGCGGGTGAGGTCAGACCTCGCAGCAAGATCACTTGGTTATCTTGACGTTCATGGCAGGATCGTCCTGAGCTCGGAACACACGCATCGAAAGATGAACAAGAGTCACATGGAGATGTGATTGGCAAGTTTGCCTACCAATTGAAGTTCGCGCCATCAGTGTTCATCTCGAACAATGGCGTTGAATGGAAATGTGGGTCTTGAATCACTCACAATCAATTATGAGAGATATTGATTTGAGTGGGAGCGCACTGTAGAATTAACTTCTTTTAATTCTCAGTGCAATTAATTTTGAACACTGTCTAAAGTGTGATTTGCTAAATAGTTGTAGAATAATGGCTCGCGTTTCCACCTTCCCTATTAAAATTGAATAGCTGTTAAATATCTGGTTAAAACTTTACGGTTGGTAACGTAATGTGAGGATTGTCCTCTAGAGTGCCGAGAAGGATTTTGTCCTATCGCATGCTTTCGGTATTCTCCCGCTAATGCTATGGATCATATGACTCTCGTCCTTCGATCCAAAAGCTAGGATTCCTTTTCAGTCAAAGTGCAAAATGTTTGCTTCCATGAGACCCGAACTTCGAAAGTTTGGATAGTTATGTGATATTCATGGAATCTGAAAATCATTTTCAGAGACAGACAAAGGCTAAAATATATGAGATATCCAAAGCAATGTTTGTTTGCAAACTATTAGTAAAGGAGTTTACTATGCATTAGACTGATAAGAGAGGGATCCAGGAGAACGCCTGTCATATGATGAAAGGTGAATAAAACAACAACTTAAAGAGAAAGGAAGTGTCCGAAGGGTGTTAGTAAGACTTTCGCGCCTAGGAAGTCTGGGGCTAACGCCACTCTTAAGTTGGATGCTTCTTCTGAGAGTAGGAGAAATACTAAAAGTTAAACTGTTAGAAGTATAAAGGCAAAAGGAAAGAAGACTGGAATATCCAGCTCATGTATGAATGTCATACAAGTTTTTGATGTATAGAAGGCTGGTCAAAGATATAGTTCTTGGGAATTATGGTTAAACATGTTAATCACTAATTCTTGGGTATTGTGAGTTAATCACAAAGATACCCGCTCGATTGCATTCTGTTGCAACTCGATGTAAGAACTACTATGGCCTGAAAGACTAGCCAGGGATGAGGTTTAGATACACGCAGGGAACATAGTAAATGTTACTATGCCTTCCATCGGTGTATTCCCTATGTATTTATTTTCATAATTCATTTTAGAGTTTCACACTCTAGCCCTTTGCATAAAGTATCTTGCAAGAAGGTTGTTCATAAGAGAACTTTTGATGTTCGGTGTTATGAATAACATGAGGGCCATACTTTCATTATGAATGAGATGTATGTTATGAATATTGATAATAATACATTACCTCTGGGTTTACTTTCATAATTCATTTTAGAGTTTCATACACTCTAGCCCATTGCACAATGATTGTTGCAAAAGAGTTGTTCATAAAAACAACAATTGTTGTTCAGTATTATGAATGACATGAGGGGCCATGCTTCCATCCTAGATGGGATGTATGTTATGAATATTGATGGAAATATGATACATCCATAACACTGACGCTAAATGTCGCAAGACTAAAAGAATACCACACAAGTGTGGCACTGCATTTGGTCACATTGGAGAAACCCGCATGGAAAATTCCATTATGATGGATTTTGAAGTCGTTTGATTTTGAATCATCTGACACTTGCAACTTTCCTCTGAAAAATGAAGTGACTGAAATACCGTTCACAAGCCATAAGGAACGAGCATAGAACATATTGGTGATCATACATTATGATGTGTGTAGTCCAATAAATGTTATTGCAAGTAGTGGATTTATCTATCTTCAGAAATGACTCAAGTAGATATATGGATATTTACTTGATAAGACGTGAGTCTGGATCTTTTGAAATCATTCGAAAGGTTTTCAAAATGAAGAAGAAAATATTGTAACAAGAAAATTATGTTTCTACATTTCGATTGCAGAAAGGAATATTTGAGTTACAAGTTTAGCGAATGTCTGATGAGTTGTGAAAGGGGTTTCATAACTTGCACCTCCCGGAACACCACTGCAAATGGAAAATCCGTGAAGATGTAATCGAACCATTTATGACATGGTAAGATCAAAGATGACATAAATAGATTTGCCATTATCCCTTTTAAAGAGTAATGCTTTAGAGACTGTGGCTTTTACACTGAAAAGAGATCCATCAGGTCTGTTGAAATGACGCCATGGTATGGTACGCCCAACCATGTTATATCTTTTCTTAACATTTGGAATATGGGGCTTGTGTAAAGGTTACAAACCTATTCCAAATCAGACAAGTGCTATTTTGTAGGTTATCCCAAGTCATTGGGTATTCCCCCACCACTATACCGAGGCAAACGATTTTGCCACAAAACGGTATGCTTTTAAAGAGAATAGTTCTTACAAAAGGTGAGTGGGAGGACAGTGCAACTCGACGAGATAACCAGTATCTTCGTCATCAGGTCAAAGGAAAGGAACCTTGGAAGTGATTCCGGAGTTTCCTACTGCGACTGATACGGAAGTCTCTACAATAAAATGTATGGACTTCGGTCGAACTTGCAGCTAAACCACGTAGGCAAAGCTCGTGCAAACCTATCAGGTGCGCAAACGAGATATTGTTGTTAGACAACAGTATACCTACAATACACAAGGAAGCGTTGATGGGCCCTGACTCCAGAATTGGCTAAATGCCAATACAATCCGAGATAGTTTCCATATAAGTGATTCAAGATTAAAATCTTGATACACCTTTCGGAAGACTTAGAGTCTAACGAATATTTATGGAACTAAAAACTGATACGGATAAAATGTTTTATCCATAAAGCTCGACTTGTTGCAATAACAAGTTCAAGGAGTTGACTACGATGAGATTGTCTCACCGTAGCGATGTTTAAAGTCGGTTCGGGTTGAACTAGCAATTAATACATATTTCAATCATGAGATATGAAACATGGATGACAAAAGGATTTCCATCTGATGGAAATGAAACCTAGGACTTGTATATGATACAGTCCAAAGTAATTTGTCGATCCAGAGGATGCTAGTAAGTATGCAAACTTCAGAGTTCCAGCAATGGACAGAAGAGAGCAAAGTGGAGTTGGAATCTTCGTTTTTGATGGAATGGTCAAAAGGGTTTGACTTCATCAAATGGGTATCGAAGATGCTTGTGATTCAAGAAAGTAAGTGGGAGCATGATAATATTTCTAAAAACCTTGTGTACTTGACACATTGTTAATTAGAAATAAATTTCTTGACACGAATTAGGACTTCATTTGAAAATAGTTTTTCGATGAAGTGCTTAGGCTAAATAGCCTCAATATTAGGCATGATGATCTATGGAGATAGATTTACCTAATAGGTCTAAGCTATGAATACATATTGACAAGATGCTAAAACTTTTTAGCATTTAAAAACGCCAAGGAGTGATTCTTGCCGAAGTCACATGGAAAGAGTTTTGCAAGACTTGGTGTCTCAAAACACTGATGAGCAAAATATATGATGGAGATTCCACACACTCTTGTGTTTGGATTAATCATGTATTCCATGGTATGTAAATCAACCAGATATGTCCAATACTCCAAAGTTGTTGCGAGTATAGATACCAAAGTGATCAAAGTACTGATCATAGGACAACAGTGAAAGATGTCATTAAAGTACTAGAGTAGTAGTGATGACATGTTTTCTCGCAAGCAGAGATTATGAAGTGCTCGTTGTAAGCAATTACATCGATACAGTCTTCATCAATGCTCCATGCGATTTTCGATTTAAGTTAAGGGTTTTGTGTAATACACAATATGGTGGCACGGTAGTTGGAAATTGTTCCAAACAAGATACTGTGGCGAATTCTATAACAAAGGCTAAGTATGTTGACGCTTAAGAAGCGGAAAAGAAGTTGTTGAATCATATAGTTCATTCATGAACTTAGTATGGTTCCAAGATGGCCTTGGTCTATGGGACACTATTGCAGATAGTTGCTCCATAGCTCAGTCTGAGGAATCAGGTTTCGACCAATGATTCACACATATGCAAAGCCAAGTCCACACAAAATATGAATTTTGTGAAAGCGTGAAAACGCGAGGATATGCAAAGTTACACACGGAGCTGAAGTCGTCAGATCCGTTGGACATCAGGCTATACCACATGCGAAGCATATTTTACACCAGTATGCCATAGGTGTAAAGTGCATTAGCATTGACTAGATTATTGACTCTAGTGCAAGTGGGAGTCTGTAGGAGATATGCCCTAGAGGCAATAATATATGTTATTGATTATCTCCCTGTTCATAATTAGGTTTATATTCCATGCTATAACTGCTATGGTTCTCGAGTCTACAATAACCACGAGGCTCGGAGGAAGACTCATATGCACGTGTGGAATAATAAACGGTAAAATGTATTCCTAGTCTGGCCTCTAAGACTGGCTCAAGTATTGCATGATGATCCTGTTTTCCTGATCATGGGCATGGCTATGCCGGCAATTTTGAGGGCACAATGTTAGAAGAACATTTGTGTTGAATCGACCCGAATTGATGTTATGCTATGAGATTCATTCGTCATAAGTTAATGGTTAATAACACATAGATGGTTAACGTTTGCATAATTCCTTAGACCATGAGAGTATCGAGTTACTTCATGCTTGCTTCATGAACTTTGGGGTTTGTTAAACGTCATCCGTAAATGGGTGGCTATTACGGCGGCTTACGGGTTCATGGAAAAGTATGTCAAGTAACTTGATAGCTCAAGATTGGGATTTGCTCCTCCGACGATGGAGAGATATCTCTGGGCCCTCTCGGTGTTACGGTATCCATCATCGTCTGGCCAGACACTTTGTGATTTGATCACGGGGATGCCGGAACACGGGAACGAGAAAAGAGAACAATACCGGTAACGAGGTAACTGGCATAGTGGACAAGTTGTTGATCCGCGGGGATGCCAACATGTCTCACCTCGGGTATTTGTAACATATCGCGAAGCAACAGGAATAGCACATGGCAACTGGAGGTTCACTCGAATATTCATTCGTATGGGTATAGGGGTCAATATGGGTGTCCACTGCTCCGATGTTGATCATTGATCGGAAGGGGTTCCGGGTCATGTCTATACTTCACCGAACCTATAGGGTCACACGCTTAAGGGTCATCTATCTGCTGAATACTAGACGGGGAGTCTGAGAGAAAATCACCGAAAAAGTTTCGGACGAAACGGAAACGTTCCGGAGAGGATATCAGAATAGTTCCGGTGAAACCGAAAAGTTGTTTCGGAGTACACCATAAAGTCAAAATGGTTTCGGCACATGCCTGATAATTCTTGGAGGGTGCCAGAATCGTTCTGGAAACTTTCTGGAATTTTCCGGGATGAAAACCGGAAATGTTCCGGAGCTGCCGGAACCGCTTCAGATGCTTTTCGCAGATGAAAATCACTAAACCGGAATTGTTTCGGATCGCGTTGAAAATTATTTTAGTGGGTACTGGAAATGTTCTAAGCCCACATGAATATTTTCAGTTCGAACGGACGCTGAAATATGTCGTCGTGAATAGTGAAAGTGCTTTTTGGATTACTTTTTGGAAAGCCACCTTTTTGGGCTTTTGCTCCAAAATATCTTGGAGATGACATGGATGGATGTGGCTGAAATTTCAGCCCCTCCACCCCTCCTTCTCCTATAAATAGAGGTGGAGGGGGCAGCCCAAAACTCACTCCTTCTCACATACAAGTGCCATGACATTTCTGGCTTCTCTCTCCCTCCCAGCGAAATAGTTTCGTAGAGCCGAAAGGCTGTCTGGGTTCCGGTGGGAACTAGTTCTGGACGGCGAAGCCCTGCCGGATAGATGACACCGTATGTGTGCAACCCCGTAGAGAGGTCGTAGGTTCGATCTTTTTGCCCGAGGGGCTGTTCGAGGGTCCTCCCGAAGGGCTGTCCGAGTTTCTGTCCGAGTTTCGGGGGTCCTCCCGAAGGGCTGTCCGTGAGGCCTCCCGGAGGGCTGTCCGAGGATCCGTCCGGTGGGACTATCCGAAAGACTGTCCAGAGGCCTCCCGGAGGGCTGTCCGAGGATCCGTCCGGTGGGACTATCCGAAAGACTGTCCAGAGGCCTCCCGGAGGGCTGTCCGAGGATCCGTCCGGTGGGACTATCCGAGGGACTGTCCCGAGGCCTCTCGAAGGGCTGCCCGGAGATCCGTCCGGTGAGCTGACGAGGGAGTACATCCTCGCGGTTGGGGGGTTGTAAAATCCTAGCTGCGGGGATCTGCACCGCCGATCGTCATCGACTCTACTTCCGCTGCGCTACGAGTCGGTAACGAAAAAGATCAAACCTTGTATGCAGTCTCCATAGTGATCCTGGGCTGGTACGTAGGTCGGAATTTTTTTGTTTTCTGCTGCGTTACCCTACAATGGACATCTCCGACAAGGACTTCGACGACTGCTACGATTAGGAGTAGAGCTAGGTCTATCACAATGTAGTGTTAGGGATCTATGAGAGTACTAGTGTTTAAGTTTGTCGTTTCATGCTTAATGTGCAATATTTCGTACTAGAGATCAAAATATGCAATGAATTTATGTGGTTTATGTTCATGTTTCAAATTTTAGGGCACCAAAATATAATTTTAGAGCTGCTGGAGTGACCCAAAATCTTCTCTCTCCACACCTAAAACCATTTTTGGGTCACCAAATTATAGGGTTGTTGTTGGAGATGCTCTTGCACATGCATTCCATGTACATGGGATCCTGTGTTCAAACACAACTATAACCTCGAGTGAGGTTTCTCATCGACATATCTGACCTATACGAGAAGAAGAATACCGCGTTGTTATAACCTTTCCAAGAACATCGATGGGGTTGACTATGATAGTAATGATAAGATGCTAGAACATGGTACACCCCTTCCCCTCCCCTCTCCCCGGTCTCTCGATATGGGGGGTGGGGAACATACACAAGTGCTATTTGAGCTTGCTCTCCACCTTTTATCGGTTAGAAGGGTAAAATAATCGTCATAATTGTGGGTATGTGAGCTAGTCAAATCCCCATTTTTTTGAAAATATAAAGAAGAGGCTTATGAACTTGAGCGTATTGATAGTTTGCCCCACCTTTGCTCTATGTGGGCCAAAATGCCCCCATCTCACATTGGTAAAATGACCCATCTTTGCTCCACCTCTCGACAAAAAATGGCACACACTTAACTTAATGATGTATCTTTACCATATGACATAAATGAGAGGGTGCAAAAGACCAAAAATACCCCTGAACAGAAAACAAAATGTTAGTAACCCATGCAATCTTGTACGAATGCCAAAAAATTTATCCAAAAACTAACTTGCTCATAAAAATCTGAAAACATTACAGAAAACAAGTATATAATCATAGTAGTCTACTACTCAAATTTTAGCCAATTCTGGACAAGGAGCAAAGAGAGAACAATATCTCAAATTTTGGGCGAAAATTTGAACTGTCCTGAAAAATCAGATTTTTTTATACAGAAAATCAAACATATTCACAGTACTCTACTGTTCAAATTTCAACCAAGTCTGAACAAGGAGCAAAGAGAAATGAGATTTCAAATTTTTGTCTGGATTTGTTCAAATTTTGGGCTAACATTTGAACTGCCCAGAAAAAGCTGAAAAAATTACATAAATCGAGTATATTCATAGTGTACTGTTCAAACTTCAAACAGTTCTAAGCAACTATAGCAGAGAAAATGGCATATATACTTGTTGTTCAGCAAGTTTGACACAATAGTCATACACATAGATGAAGTTTTCCATTACACGGGTTCCAATTTTCATTCTACACCACAAAATAGAGCAACACATCACAAAGCAAATCTCACGTTCCAACACATAGATGAAGGTTTCAAGTCCCAACACATCACAAACGTAACATAAAATAGAGCAAATCTCAAGTTCACCAACTCGTCTGAGTGGAGCCTCTGTCGCTGGGCACGGTATAGAGCAAAGATAGGGTATTTTATCAATTGCAATATAAGATGGGGCATATTGGCCGGGCAGACCTATACTTAGACAAACCGAGAAAGGTCACCGTACTTCAGGGCAATTTTTTAAATTCTGTATTACTTAATAATAATCATGGATGATTCTTTATCCGAGTTTTTTTACTCCCTCCGATCCAAATTAATTGATGCAACTTTAGTACTCCCTCCGTTCCTAAATATAAGTTTTTTAAAATATTTCAATGCGGACTACATACGGAGCAAAATGAGTGAATCTACATTCTAAAATATGTCTATATACATCCGTATGTAGTCTGTATTAGAATTTCTAAAAAAACTTATATTTAGGAACGGAGGGAGTACAACTTTAATTAATTTGAAAAGGAGGGAGCATTTTTAATCTGAGTTTTTTTAGACTTTTTTTAGTAATCATTGATGATTAGATGAACATGTGAAAGGGCCACCACCGTGAGGCCCAGCGAAAATTCGACCGTTGCCTGCCTCACTAAAGTAGTCGACCGTTGGACGCACACGACCCCTTTCCCTTCCTTAAGCCGCGCCACTACCCAACACCGGATCATCACGCTTCTACTCCCCCCTTTCCATTTCTGCCTCCCGAGTCCGATCTCACATCAACTCAAAACCTTCCAATTCAGAACGAAACTTCCAATGGCGGCGGAGCCCACCAAAAACGACGCCCACGTCGTGGAGATCCCGGTCACCGGCGATGGAGCGGGCGCGTTCCCCGGCAAGGCGGCGTCGGGGCACCACCCGCTGGGCGAGATCGCCGACAGCGGCGGCCACCTGCTGCTGCTCAAGCTGTGGCAGCGGGAGGAGTCCCGCCTCAACCGCCGCGCGTGCGCGCTCGAGGCGGTCATGGACGCGGCGCGGCGGGACGCCTTCTACCTCTGCGCGGCCTTCCTCGCCCTCCACGGCCTCTCCCTCGCGCTCCTCTTCGCCGCCTCCGTCGCGGGTGGCGCCCCGTCGCGCGCCTGCAGGAGGTGGTGGGCGCCGTCGTCCCTGTCGCTGGCCGCCTCCCTCGCGCTCGCCGCGGCCGTGCAGCTCCGCGTCTGCGCCTACTGGCGCGCCGTGCGGCGGCTGCGGCGGGAGCGCGGCGACGCCCGGGCCCTCGCGCGGTGCGTTCAGGAGCTGCGCATGAAGGGCGCGTCCTTCGACCTGTCCAAGGAGCCGCAGTGCGGGGTGACGAGGACCAACTGCGCCAGCGTCGAGGGCGCGGGGGCGTGGGGCCCTCTCCGATGGTGCTACCGGAACGTCGTCACCGCCTGCCTCCTCGCCGTCGCCGCCGTAGCCTTACCCTCCGGCAAGCTCATCCTGTGCGCCTAGGACACAACCGATCTCAGTTTTCGGTAAGTTGAATTTACCTCTTGTTTACTCCCTGTGGATCAGATCTTCTGAAAATTCATGACTAATCCCCCACACCAGCAGATTTGTTATGACTGAAATTTTCGGCGCTTGAAATTTGTTCTGATCCATGACGAAGTAATTCTTCTCTAATTCTAGGGTCGCAGGCTTCCTGTTCCTGGCGAATTGATTCGGAGGAAACGATGTGCTTCTAGGGTCGCAGGCTTCACGGTGTTATTTGCATAGACAGAACCACACTGCTTGTGTGCTCCGATGATCAGAGAATTTCCAACATTTCTTTTTTCCGCCCCGAGATGTACTCTTTGTAACAATTCAAAGATTCTTTGTATGATCCATTCATAGCAGCTGCAACTGAAAAGGGAAAATCTCATACGGTTATTCTGACTGTTAAATTGTGATCCAAATTCTACCGTGTTGGACTAGACGTAGTACAAACGGTGTGGGCTTTTGCGTTGACGTCGACGCGTGCGAGTACAACTCGTTTACTTGTCCTTCAAGGACTCTCTTGTATTGCCCCTCATATATACTTCATGTAGTCGCACCTAAAGACGGTCTGTCGTCTCGTGCTTGTAATACTCCTCCTCATAGTGAATTGCGCCTTCGTGCGTCCGTGGTTTTCTCCCGCAAGGGTTTTCACGTAAAAATCCGTGTCTCTCGTGTCTCGTTGATCTCGTTTTATCTAACAAGTGGTATCTAGAGCCAAGTTGCAGATACGAGATTTGAGACGAGAGAGCTAGGGTTGCGTCTGCGTCCGCCGCCGCACGCGTCTTTGGGCGTTTCGTCGATTCCGCTGTGCCGCCCTACAAGAAGCCGAGTTCGACAGGAGTTTCGTCAAAGTCGCCGTGTTCCGCTGCTTCTCCCCGTACAGATCAAGTCCCGAGGCTGAGAACAAGCGAAGCATCCGCCCAGACGCTGTTCACGTCCCGTGAAGAGCAAATTCCATCGGTGATACTACTTGTGCCTGCACGCACAGGAATCGAGATCTGGTCCATCTCTCTCTCTCTCACGTGAAGGCTAATTTGAGCTACTAGTTCAGATTTGGTTTCTCCAATTGCTACGTCTACACCCGAGACAAGCTACCAGGTGCTATCTATTTTACTCAGATTTTCTGCTCCGCA
Source organism: Elymus sibiricus (assembly GCA_039707655.1). Taxonomy (NCBI): domain Eukaryota; kingdom Viridiplantae; phylum Streptophyta; class Magnoliopsida; order Poales; family Poaceae; genus Elymus; species Elymus sibiricus. Next base: position 188,711,976 of record CM077676.1, on the reverse strand, counting down.
AATTAATTCTCCGGGAATTATTTCTACCTTTGGCTTGTACTACTTTGTGTGCACAGATTTATCTACCCATGGCATCCATGAAGTACGACCTTCCGCTATTGGACCGTGACACAAGGTTTACCCTATGGCAAGTCAAGATGCGGGCGTTGTTGGCTCAGGCCGATTACGATGATGCACTGGATAGTTTTGGGAAGAATAGAATTGAGGATTGGACCGCTGAGGAGATAAGAAGGGACCGTAAGGCTTTGTCACAAATTCAACTCCATTTGCATAATAATATTTTGCAGGAAGTTCTGAGCGAGAAAACTGCCGCCGCTCTATGGTTAAAGCTGGAAGGGATTTGCATGACAAAAGATCTCACCAGCAAGATGCATCTGAAGCAAAAATTATTCATGCACAGGTTACCCGAGGGAGTTTATGAAGCTTTGAACTCTAAGGAGAAGATGAAATTAATGGTGCCTCATGATGGTTCAAGTTCATCCCAAGCCGAGGGATTATCTGTTCGTGGCAGGACAACGGAGAAGAACTCACATAATGGAAACAGAGGCAAAAGTAAGAACGGCCAAAGGGGCCGGTCGCAATCCAGAGACAAGAAACAATCTTGTAGATATTGCAAGAGAGACGGGCATGACATCTCAGAATGTTTCAAGTTGAAGAACAAGGAAAAGAGGAACGGTACATATAAACCGAAAGGTAACAAACAAGGTGAAAATTCTGCTAATGTTGCTCGTGATGATAGTTCCGATGATGCTCTTGTTGTTATTGCTGGATGTGCTGAGACCAATGATGAGTGGGTACTAGACACTGCGTGTACTTTTCATATGTGCCCGCATAGAGATTGGTTTACTACTTTTGATTCCACTATTGCTGCTGGTTCCGTTTTGGGTTTTGATAATTCACCATGCAAGATTGAAGGCATAGGTTCCGTTCGAATCAAGATGTTTGATGGCACAATCAGAACTTTGATAGATGTTCGGTATATTCCGAAGATGAAGAGAAATCTTATCTCTGTTAGTGCCCTTGATGCAAAGGGGTACAAATATTCAGGTGGAGATCGCGTTTTGAAAGTCACCAAAGGCTCTCTTATTGTGATGAAAGGTGACTTAAGTTCGACCAATGGTCTTTATTACCTTCGAGGTTCTACCGTTTCAGGTAACGCTACTCCAGTTATTTCAAAGAATTCTGATTGTGATGCTGCTAACCTTTGGCATATGCGTCTTGGACATATGAGTGAACTTGGTTTGGCAGAGTTACATAAGAGAGGTCTTCTTAAAGGATATGAAATTGGTAAATTGAAATTTTGTGAGCATTGTATCTTCGGCAAGCATAAGAGGGTGAAGTTCAATACTTCGGTTCATACAACCGAAGGTATTCTTGATTATGTTCATTCCGATTTATGGGGACCATCTCGCAAAAAGTCACTAGGTGGTGCTAGTTACATGCTGACTATTATTGATGATTATTCGAGAAAAGTTTGGCCTTATTTCTTGAAGCATAAATGGCAAGCATTCTCAGCTTTTAAGGAGTGGAAGATTATGATTGAGAGGCAAACTGAAAAGAAGGTAAAAATACTTCGCACTGATAATGGTATGGAATTCTGTTCTAACAAATTTGAGAATTATTGCAAGTCTGAAGGCATTGTCAGACATTACACCGTTCCTTATACTCCTCAACAAAACGGTGTTGCTGAGCGTATGAACAGGACCATTATTTCCAGAGCCCGTTGCATGTTGTCCAATGCAGGTTTGCATAGGCGTTTTTGGGCTGAGGCCGCTTCCACTGCTTGTTATCTCATTAACCGTTCACCATCTATTGCTCTTAATAAGAAAACTCCAATTGAGGTATGGTCTGGTTCACCTGCTGATTATTCACAGTTGAGAGTTTTTGGTTGCACTGCTTATGCTCATGTTGATAATGGAAAGTTGGAGCCTAGGGCTGTTAGGTGCATCTTTCTTGGTTATAAATCTGGTGTTAAAGGTTTTAAATTGTGGAATCCTGAAACACAGAAAGTTGTTATTAGCAGAAACGTTATCTTTAATGAATCTGCTATGTTACATGATGTTCCATCTACTAATGTTCCTGCTGAGAGTGAACAGCAGCCTACTATTCAGCAGCCTACTGTTCAGGTGGAGCATGTTATTTCAGGTGATACTTCTGATAAGGAAAATGTTGATGCACATGATGAACCCGCCGTTGATGATGAATATGTCACTCCAAATCAGCCTATTGTTCCAGCCAGTTGGAATCTCGCACGTGACAGAGTTAGGCGGGGTATTAATGCACCTGAAAGGTTAATTGAAGAGTGCAATATTGTTTCTTTTGCTTTATCTGTTGCAGAAGAAATTGAAGGTAATGCTGAGCCTTCTTCATATTCCGAGGCTATTATTTCTGGTGATAGTAATAAGTGGATGACAGCTATGCATGATGAGATGGAATCACTTGAAAAGAATGGCACTTGGGATTTAGTAAGATTACCAAGAGAGAAGAAACCTATTCGTTGCAAGTGGGTTTTCAAAAGGAAAGAAGGTGTTTCTCCTAATGATGAGGCAAGATATAAAGCAAGGTTAGTTGCTAAAGGTTATAGCCAAATTCCAGGTATTGACTATAACGAAGTCTTTTCTCCTGTTGTGAAGCATAGCTCTATTCGCACTTTACTCAGTATTGTTGCCATGCATGATTTTGAGCTTGAACAATTGGATGTTAAAACTGCATTCTTACATGGAGAATTAGAAGAGGATATTTATATGGAACAACCTGAAGGTTTTGTTATTCCTGGAAAAGAAAAGCTTGTCTGTAAGTTAAAGAAATCTCTTTATGGATTGAAGCAATCTCCTCGACAGTGGTACAAGAGATTTGACACCTTTATGCTCTCTCAAGGTTTTAAACGGTCTAATTATGATAGTTGTGTTTATTTGAAAACTGTCAATGGTTCAACTATTTATTTGCTCCTTTATGTTGATGATATGTTAATTGCTGCAAAGAGCATGTCAGATATTGATGAACTAAAGAAGCAATTGAGTAATGAATTTGAGATGAAGGATTTGGGTGCAGCAAAGAAAATACTTGGCATGGAAATATCCAGAGATAGACCGTCTGGAAAAGTATATCTAAGTCAGAAGGGATATATTGATAAAGTTCTTCGTCGTTTTAATATGCATAATGCCAAGCCAGTAAGTACTCCGTTAGCTGCACACTTCAAATTATCATCAGCCTTATGTCCTGAGTCAGATGCAGATATTGAGTACATGTCTAGAGTTCCCTATTCAAGTGCAGTTGGTTCACTTATGTATGCCATGGTTTGTTCTCGTCCGGATTTATCTTATGCATTGAGTGTTGTCAGTAGATACATGGCTAATCCTGGAAAAGAGCATTGGAAAGCAATTCAGTGGATTTTCAGATACCTGCGAGGTACTTCTAATGCTTACTTACAGTTTGGGAAAACTAGAGATGGACTTGTTGGTTTTGTTGATTCTGATTTTGCTGGTGATTTGGATAAGAGAAGATCACTCACAGGTTATGTTTTCACCATTGGTGGTTGTGCTGTGAGTTGGAGAGCAACTTTGCAGTCTATTGTGGCGTGTTCCACTACCGATGCCGAGTATATGGCTATTTCTGAGGCATGCAAAGAAGCTATCTGGTTGAGAGGTTTATACACTGAGCTTTGTGGAGACTCATCTTGCCATACCATATTTTCGGACAGTCAAAGTGCTATATATCTTACAAAGAATCCAATGTATCATGAGAGAACAAAGCACATTGATGTCAGATATCACTATATTCGAGATGTCGTTGCTGAAGGTGATTTGAAGGTATGCAAGATAAGTACGCATGATAATCCTGCTGATATGATGACAAAGCCAGTTCCTACCAATAAGTTTGAGCTTTGCTCAGGCTTAGTTGGTATTTCTCACTAGTCCTATGGACTTTGACGCACAAGGTGTTTATGCTGATTTGGATGGAGTTATTTACTTTCTTCGACTACTGGAGGGAATTTGGCTCAAGGTGGAGATTGTTAAATTGTGATCCAAATTCTACCGTGTTGGACTAGACGTAGTACAAACGGTGTGGGCTTTTGCGTTGACGTCGACGCGTGCGAGTACAACTCGTTTACTTGTCCTTCAAGGACTCTCTTGTATTGCCCCTCATATATACTTCATGTAGTCGCACCTAAAGACGGTCTGTCGTCTCGTGCTTGTAATACTCCTCCTCATAGTGAATTGCGCCTTCGTGCGTCCGTGGTTTTCTCCCGCAAGGGTTTCCACGTAAAAATCCGTGTCTCTCGTGTCTCGTTGATCTCGTTTTATCTAACACTGACTTCCTGCTTCATAATTGGCAAATTTATAGATTGTTTTATGGTTGAAATTCTCCATGTGCTCTTCAACTACGGATTCTAAGGTTGAACCGGCAAGGGACAACACAATTCTCCCTGCAATCCTGTTGTTTTGATGATTCCAAAAATATGAAAGAATTTGTTGGATGATCTGTACTCATTGTGGTTGTTCTGTTGTCGAAGCTTATTGTCACCGTGATTGCGTCATTACACTATTATATGCATTGTAGGCTTTTTCTCTGTGTGCTGAGTCTAGCCTGCACACTGTTACTGGAATCCTAAGAGTCATCCCAGACGATCTAGAGAAAATATTGGGGGGGAACCAACTTGGAGTGGAAACCTGTGAAAACCGTGCAAAAATTAAACAGAAAACATTAATATATTTATTGATGAATTTATTTATTTTCACATATCTAAAAAATTATTAGGAGCTGAACCTTGAAATTTTGCAAACTTCTAGAACATCACCCCTCCTAGCATCTGTATTTTTTTGGTACAATTTTATAGAACTTCTAAACATGGTTTCGACATAAGCTTCACTGTAACGTGGTTCACACCTGATATTTTCTTCACAATCTATAACAAACCGGATTGTTGTTCTAACATCAGACCACCCAGAGTGGCAATGGGAGTGCATACAAAGATTTTTGATGATTGAAATGCTCGGTGCCTAAAACGTCTCGATCCGTGACAAAATCCTGCTTTCCTAATTGCAAAGTCACAAGCTTCGTGGCGAGCTGATTTCGGAGGAAACGAGAGAGAACATAAGTCTGGTTTGCATAATGCACATCACTGTTTTCTCTACGTGTGCTCCGATGATTAGAGATAATACACATTATTTTTCTCTCCCCTGAGATGTTGAAAGGGTTTAAAGCTTGTGACACTTTGTAACGGTTCAAAGCTTCTTTGAATGATTCATCAGTATTAGCTGCAACGCAAAATGAAATGCTAATTTGTCCATTCTGACTTCACGGCTAGTATGAAAAGTTTGTCCATTGTTGGGGCTCTTTTACTTCTTCAGTTCTTGAAAGCAACTGTTGTTTTCACTACCCGAAAAGAAGAAAAGGTCGTTTCCATTTAGGCATATCAAACTTCAAGAACAAATCGTCAGATTGATGCAATCCTTTGGTTCAGGCATATGAACCTCAAGAGCAAATAGTCAGATTGATGCTCCCCTTGTTCTTTAAGTGTTGTTTCTGATATTAGTTAGATTGAATCTCTGTGCAGAAAATGACATCTGCAAATGTAATCAGTTTTCTAAGGCAAAGACTGAAAGAGCCATTTGGTACAGAAATCCGTGACACACAATTCTCCCTGCAATCCAACTCCAAAATTCTGATTTCAGCATACATTTTCCGAGCAAAAGCATGCAAGCGTCAATGACTCCACAACAGAACAAATCTGATGCACAGCAAAATTGTCTTTGGCAAACAATCATTTCCCAAAGTTTGCTACTCCCTTCGATCCATATTAATTGTCCATTCTCTTATATTAGGATCAGAGGGAGTACATATCTCTACTCCTAATGTCTCAGTTGGTAGTGTAGCATCTACGGTTTTTTTTCGTCCCCCACTTTCGTTTGGTTTTTTTTCGTCTCCCCTCCCCCTACGCACGCAAAAAAAACCCCACCTCCGCTCCTCTCGATCCCCTCGACGTACGATCTTCCTCACGCAGCCGCACGAGATCGCCGCCGCCGACCTCACAGGGAAGACGCGATCTCGCCGCCGACCTCTCGTGCGATCTCGCCGCCGCCGACATACGGGATCGCACGAGATCGCTGCCGCCGACCTCACAGGGAAGACGCGATCTCGCCGCCGACCTCTCGTGCGATCTCGCTGCCGCCACGGTACGGAATCGACGCCGCGGACCGTCGCCTCCGCCACCGTCCCGATTGGATCACGCCGCCGCCTCCCACTGGCTCAGCAGGGAACGCCGCCGCCCGATTGGATCTCAGCCTTCCTGCAAGAGCTCAGGCCGCCACCCGGCTGCACGCCTTGCCGAACACGGACGAAGAGCTCGCCTGCATCCCATCCACCGTCGGCCTCGTCCGTGCTCCAGCCTATGACCTATCAGCCGGTGGTTGTGGTTCAGTCCTTTCGTCCCACCCTGATGGCGGCCACGTCCTCCCATGCTTCCCATCTCCTCGCTCCTTCCTCAGCAACTATCGGCGATCCGAGACGACCAGAGGGGTCAATTTGGTGATAAATATCATCATCTTCTCCTTTCTCCATTATACGTGGATTTGGTCTTCGATTACCCACTGTTGTTGCATCCATAAATCAATCAACCGAGCTCTGGCTCAACGGCAGTAGATTACACCATCGGGCAGAACTTTAACTCACAGTGGCTATCCTAACTCAAGTACATGATGGGATAGATCTTGCAACCTTGCACTACGTGAGATTTAGAAGGTTTCAGATTAGTGCTATTGGTAACTGCAAACTACCTTTGTGTCAAGTTTCATTTTTTTAATCCCAGATTTGTTCTAATTTTGTTCTTTGATGGGCAGGTGTAGTGCCGGCTGATGCATCCATGTGCTGGCACTGAGCGGATGGAGTTGAGGGAGGGCTGGGGGGTGCACGAGCGAGCACGACGCAATGAAGAGCCCGATCATCCGTCCGCTCCCAGCTCACTCCCTGTTTCTGTCGTGATGCCCTGTGCACCCACCATCCGGTAAAGGTTCAGAGGTTAACATCTCTCTTGCCAGTTTGGTATAACTTTCGTTGTCATTTTATTCTCTATTGATCCACATGTTTGATCACCATAGTTACATAGAGGAGCAGGTCATTGATATGTACAATATCATTAGTATTTTAGCAGACTTGAGTTACTTTATCATCTTTTCAGGAAGAAACGACTAGAGAGAAGAAAACCCAGTTTGAGATGTGTCCTGCTACATGTGTGGCCCGTGATGTGTCCTGCTTAACTCTTTGAGATGTTCAATCTATTGCTTATATTGCTGGTACAGGAGGGTGAGGCAGTGGCAAAGCTACTTAGTGTGCTAAGATTGTGAACCAGTATGGGTTTGCACATCTGAGAGCCGGTGATCTTCTTCGCGAAGAAGTTAAATCTGATATGGAGCAGAGGTAACAGTCTGCTCTCAGTTCTTGCAAATAAACTCTTACGTTGTAATCATTGTCTTGATAACTTTTTAATGCCAACCTCTTTAGTACAATGATCAAGGATCTCATGCATGAAGGAAAGCTTGTGCCTTTTGAGATCATCGTCATGCTATAAGTTTCTGGTTGACGGATTTCCGCAAAATGAAGATAACCACCAATCATACGAGAATATTTAAGAATGCTTCTATGTACCTTCGATAGTGCCAAAAGCAGAGCAATCTCTTGTTGTGTGCTTCACACATGTTCATTTGTTTAACAGATTAAGATTGACCATGAGTTCATACTATTGATTGATGGCTCAAGGGAAGAGACAGCAGCATATTTCCTCATTGAAATCAGATTTGTGCTTTTGATTAATTAGACCCAACTTGTCTTGTTTGATTGCTTGTCACTCAATTTGGTTGTCTTCGGGGAATAGATGATGACACATGGACACCATTCGGTGGCAGTTCGAAGTTTTTCAGGAATCAATTCCACCCGTTATTCATCACTATGAGAAAAGTAGGGAAATGCTCGTCCTCTGAAAAATGTACCGGTTCTTCACACGGTCTCACCCCCAACAACAGAGGAGAGGAGCAGGGAGCTCCTCACTTGCACTCGTCGGCTCCAACCCGCGCCACACATGGAGGAGAGGAGCAGGGAGTTCTGCCGCCGCGTAAGGTTATCTACGCGCCACCAATATCCATTGTTGCATCTTGTAATTATTAATTTGGAATAAATCATGCAATCGGAATTTATATATGTTTTCTGTCTTTTTTGTAGGCAAACCCAGGCTGCAACGTTTGAAACTTCTACTCAATCAGTTGCTCGACTACTTTCAGTCCTATTACTTGAGACTTGTACTCAATCGGTAGTCATGTACATTGTTCTGACATAAATGACACCATGCCTATGTGCAAGTCAAAAGGAACTGACCATCTAAAAAGATGTCTAATTAGTGTGGTACATGCTTCAATACTGCAAGATGGAGTAGCAAGTAAGTATACATCAAAAGAAACCGTTAGTGTTTTGATGTTTTAATCTGGTGCATCGTGAGCTGATTAAGCTGTGTGAATTTGATAATGTGAACATTTTGACACGGAGAGTCCCCTCCTGCTGCATTTTGTACTAATTTTTTTATGATTGTGCACAAATCATGTTAAACCTGCAGTGCTTGCCTGCACATTGATACTCATACCTGACTGTGATAAAAGTTGCATCTTGAGATTCAATTCTTTGATTTATGATGCTCAGCCATATGCACAATGAGAACATATATCCTTCTTACTAATCTCTGTTTTTTTAAGTTGAAACTATTTCTTTGTTATCTGGTGTATGTGAAGTGCAATCATAGTCCTGTCATAAACTTGTTTGAGGATGGCAAAAGACTGGCCTTTTGCGGGACAGAGAAAGACCGGCTTATTTTATTTTAACAAAACATATCAAGCTCCATATATATCAGTTAGTACATGGTAGGATGCAGAGTATGTTCATTTGTCAACATTTATACTTTCCATCGCGTAGTTGAAGCACGCATAGGAGCGTCCCAGTTATGATTCATAGTTCACAATGTTGATTTGGTAGTAGTTAAAAACATATGTTATGCATATGTAAAAACTTGTGCCTCATTCAATTCAGATAATTGATTTTCTGAATTTGCATATCGATAATTGAAAACAATGCACGACACACGTGTTAGTAAAATAGAACAGGATTAGTGTAGTCTGTGGCTTCAAAATATTCAAAATAGTGGTGCCACATAACTGCTTATAATCATGGTGTATATTCTAGGATCATAAAATTCTCTGTATTAGTTTTGATGTTTTTCCTTTCTCTTTTGGTTGTGAATATAAAATTTGTAGGGTAACGCAGCAGAAAACAAAAATTTTCCGACCTACGCACCAGCCCAGGACCACTATGGAGACTGCATACAAGGTTTGATCATTTTCGTTACCGACTCGTAGCGCAGCGGAAGTAGAGTCGATGACGAACGGCGGTGCAGATCCCCGCAGCTAGGATTTTACAACCTCCCAACCGCGAGGATGTATACCCTCATCTGCCCCACGGACAGCCCTCCGGGAGGCGGTCAGACAGTCCCCCGGACGGTGTCGCGGACAGCCCTTCGGGAGGACCTCCAAAACTTGGACTGTCACTCGGACAGCCCTTCGGGAGGACCTTCGAAACTCGGACGGTCACACGGACAGCCCTTCGGGAGGCACTCTCGAACTAAGACCGAAACTACGATCTCTCTACAGAGTTGCACACATACGGTGTCATCTATCCGGCAGGGCTTCGCCGTCCAGAACTAGTTCCCACCGGAACCCAGACAGCCTTTCGGCTCTACGAAACTCTTTTCGTGGGAGGGAGAGAAGAAGCCAGATAATGCATGGCATGTGTATGAGAGTTGGAGTGAGGATGGAGAGCTCCTCTCCACCTCCTTATATAGTGGTGGAAGGGGTGAGGGGGGGGCTGAAATTTCAGCCCACAAAACAAGCACCCACCAAACAAGGAAACATGTTCCCATCAAACATGGAGAAAACATGTTCCCTTGTCCATGGTGTTCCCCCATGGGGCCCCACCTTCCTCCCAACACTCTCCACCATTTGTGGGGGCTGCCCCCCCACCATGCCCCCCCCCCCAACACTTTGTCCAGCCACAAGGGGGCTGTCCCCTAAAGGGGGCGCCCCCAAAAACAGCCCAAAAACAGCCCCCACGATCCGTGGGATCTTGTCCCCTCTCGCTGGGACAAGATGTTTTCTGAAACTATTTCTTCTGAAAAATTCCGGAAGGTCCCAGAACATTTCCGGCACCCTCTAAAATTATCTGGACTCGCTCCGGAACATTTCCGGTATGGTGGTTTAATTTAAAACCATCTTCGTTTACCCGGTAAACAATTCCGGCAGCTCCGAAAACCTTTTTCGGTTTTTTCTCCGGAAAAATTCCAGAAATTACCAGACCAATCTGGCAACCTCCAAAACTTTCCCGGTGCTTGCCGAAACCTTTTTGGATCAATGGTTTTATCCGAAACAACTTTTCGGTTTTACCGAAACTTTTCCGGTGTTCTCTCCGGAACTTTTCCGTTGTCTCCGAAACTTTTCCAGTGACTTTCTCTCGGACTCCTCGTCTAGTATTCAGCAGATAGATGACCCTTAAGCGTGTGACCCTATAGGTTCGGTGAAGCATAGACATGACCCGGAACCCCTTCCGATCAATGATCAACATCGGAGCCGTGGACACCCATTTTGATCCCTATACCCACACGAATGAATATTCGAGTGAACCTCGAGTTGCCGTGTGCTATTCCTGTTGCTTCGTGATATGTTACAAATACCCGAGGTGAGACATGTTGGCATCCCCGTGGATCAACACCTTGTCCACTATGCCAGTTACCTCGTTGCCGGTATTGTTCTCTTTTCTCATTCCCGTGTTCCGGCATCCCTGTGATCAAATCACCCTGTGTCTGGCCAGACGATGATGGATACCGTAACACCGAGAGGGCCCAGAGATATCTCTCCATCGTCGGGGGAGCAAATCCCAATCTTGAGCTATCAAGTTACTTGACATACTTTTCCATGAACCCGTAAGCCGCCGTAATAGCCACCCATTTACGGATGACGTTTAACAAACCCCAAAGTTCATGAAGCAAGCATGAAGAAACTCGATACTCTCATGGTCTAAGGAATTATGCAAACATTAACTTCCTGTGTTATTAACCATTAACTTATGACGAATGTATCTCATAGCATAACACAATTTGGGTCGATTCAACACAAGTGTTCTACCAACAATTGTGCCCTCAAAATTGCCGGCATAGTCATGCCCATGATCAGGAAAACAGGATCATCATGAAATACTTGAGCCAGTCATAGAGGCTTGACTAGGAATACATTTTACCGTTTATTATCCCACACGTGCACATGAGTTTCCCTCCAAGCCTTGTTTTATTTGTAGACTCGAGAATCATTGCAGTTATAGCATGGAACATAAACATAATTATGAACAGGGAGATAATCAATAACATTTATTATTGCTTCTAGGGCATATCTCCTACAGACTCCCACTTGCACTAGAGTCAATAATATAGTCAATGCTAATGCACTTTACACCTATGGCATACTGGTGTAAAATATGCTTCGCATGTGGTATAGCCTGATGTCCATCGAATCTGACAACTTCAGCTCCGTGTGTAACTTTGCATATCCTCGCGTTTTCACGCTTTCACAAAATTCATATTTTGTGTGGACTTGGCTTTGCATATGTGTGAATCATTGGTCGAAACCTGATTCCTCAGACTGAGCTATGGAGCAACTATCTGCTATAGTGTCCCATAGACCAAAGCCTTCTTGGAACCATACTAAGTTCATGAATGAACTATATGATTCAACAACTTCTTTGTCGCTTCTCAAGCGTCAACATACTTAGCCTTTGTTATAGAATTCGCCACAGTATCTTGTTTGGAACAATTTCCAACTATCGTGCCACCATATTGTGTATCACACAAAACCCTCAATTTAAATCGAAAATCGCATGGAGCATTGATGAAGACTGTATCGATGTAACCTTTTACAACGAACTCTTCATGATCTCCGTTTGCGAGAAAACATGTCATCAGTACTGCTCTAGTACTCAATGACATCTTTCACTGTTGTCCCATGATCAGTACTTTGATCACTATGGTATCTATACTCGCAACAACTTTGGAGTATTGGACATATCTGGTTGGTTTTACATACCATGGAATACATGATTAATCCAAACACAAGAGTGTGTGGAATCTCCATCATGTATTTTACTCATCAGTGTTTTGGGACACCGAGTCTTGCAAAAACTCTTTCCATGTGACTTCGGCAAGAATCACTCCTTGGCATTTTAAATGCTAAAATTTTTTAGCATCTTGTCAATATGTATTCATTGCTTAGCCCCATTTAGGTAAATCTATCTCCATAGATCATCATGCCTAATATTGAGGCCATTTTAGCCTAAGCACTTCATCGAAAAACTATTTTCAAATGAAGTCCTAATTCGTGTCAAGAAATTTATTTCCAATTAACAATGTGTCAAGTACACACGGTTTTTAGAAATATTATTATGCTCCCACTTACTTTCTTGAATCACAAGCATCTTCGATACCCATTTGATGAAGTCAAACTCTTTTGACCATTTCATCAAAAACGAAGATTCCAACTCCACTTTGCTCTCTTCTGTCCATCGCTAGAACTCTGAAGTTTGCATACTTACTAGCATCCTCTGGATCGACAAATTACTTTGGACTATATCACATATAAGTCCTAGGTTTCATTTCCATCGGATGGAAGTCCCTTTGTCATCCATGTTTCATATCTCATGATTGAAATATGTATTAACTGCTAGTTCAACCCGAACCGACTTCAAGCATCGCTACGGTGAAACAACCTCATCGTAGTCAACTCCTTGAACTTGTTATTTCAACAAGTTGAGCTTTATGGATAAAACATTTTTATCCGTATCAGTTTTTAGTTCCATAAATATTCGTTAGACTCTAAGTCTTCCAAAAGGTGTATCAAGGTTTTAATCTTGAATCACTTATATGGAAACTATCTCGGATTGTATTGGCATTTAGCCAATTCCGGAGTCAGGGCCCATCACCGCTTCCTTGTGTATTGTAGGTATACTGTTGTCCAACAACAATATCTCGTTAGCGCACCTGAGAGGTTTGCACGAGCCTTGCCTACGAGGTTCAGCTGCAAGTTCGACTGAAGTCCATACATTTTATTGTAGAGACTTCCGTATCAGTCGCAGTAGGAAACTCCGGAATCACTTCCAAGGTTTCTTTCCTTTGATCTGATGTCGAAGATACTGGTTATCTCGTCGAGTTGCACTGTCCTCCCACTCGCCTTTTGTAAGAACTATTCTCTTTAAAAGCATACCGTTTTGCGGCAAAATCCTTTGCCTCGGTATAGTGGTGGGGAATACCCAAACGACTTGGGATAACCTTACAAAGTAGCACTTGTCTGATTTGGAATAGGTTTGTAACCTTTTACACAAGCCCCATATTCCAAATGTTAAGAAAAGATATAACATGGTTGGGCGTACCATACCATGGCATCATTTCAACAGACCTGATGGATCTCTTTTCAGTGTAAAAGCCGCAGTCTCCAAAGCATTACTCTTTAAAAGGGATAATGGCAAATCTATTTATGTCATCTTTGATCTTACCATGTCATAAATGGTTCAATTACATCTTCACGGACTTTCCACTTGAAGTGGTGTTTCGGGAGGTGCAAGTTATGAAACCCCCTTTCACAACTCATCAGACATTCGCTAAACTTGTAACTCAAATATTCCTTTCTGCAATCGAATTGTAGAAACATAATTTTCTTGTTACAATATTTTCTTCTTCATTTTGAAAACCTTTTGAATGATTTCAAAAAATCCAGACTTACGTCTCATCAAGTAAATATCCATATATCTACTTGAGTCATTTCTGAAGATAGATAAATCCACTACTTGCAACAACATTTATTGGACTACACACATCATAATGTATGATCACCAATATGTTCTTTGCTCGTTCCTTATGGCCCGTGAACGGTATTTCAGTCACTTCACTTTTCAGAGGAAAGTTGCAAGTGTCAGATGATTCAAAATCAAACGACTTCAAAATCCATCATAATGGAATTTTCCATGCGGGTTTCTCCAATGTGACCAAATGCAGTGCCACACTTGTGTGGTATTCTTTTAGTCTTGCGACATTTAGCGTCAGTGTTATGGATGTATCATATTACCATCAATATTCATAGCATACATCCCATCCTGTATGGAAGCATGGCCCTTCATGTTATTCATAACACCGAACATCAAAAGTTCTCTTATGAATAACCTTCTTGCAAAATACCTTATGCAAAGGGCTTGAGTGTATGAAACTCTAAATGAATTATGAAAGTAAATACAGAGGCAATGTATTAATATCAATATTCATAACATGCGTCTCATTCATAATGAAAGTATGGCCCTTATGTTATTCATAACACCGAACATTAAAAGTTCTCTTATGAACAACCTTCTTGCAAGATACCTTATGCAAAGGGCTAGAGTGTGAAACTCTAAAATGAATTATGAAAGTAAATACATAGGGAATATACCTATGGAAGGCATAGTAACATTTACTATGTTCCCTGCGTGTATCTAACCTCATTCCTGGCTAGTCTTTCAGGCCATAGTAGTTCTTACATCGAGTTGCAACAGAATGCAATCGAGCGGGTATCTTTGTGATTAACTCACAATACCCAAGAATTAGTGATTAACATGTTTAACCATAATTCCCAAGAACTATATCTTTGCCCAGCCTTCTATACATCAAAAACCTGTATGACATTCATACATGAGCTGAATATTCCAGTCTTCTTTCCTTTTTCCATTATACTTCTAACAGTTTCACTTTCAGTATTTCTCCTACTCTCAGAAGAAGCACCCAACTTAAGAGTGGCGATAGCCCCGGACTTCCTAGGCGTGAAAGTTTCACTAACACCCTTCGGACACTTCCTTTCTCTTTAAGTTGTTGTTTTATTCACCTTTCATCATATGATAGGCGTTCTCCTGGATCCCTCTCTTATCAGTCTAATGCATAGTAAACTCCTTTTCTAATAGTTTGCAAACAAACATTGCTTTGGATATCTCATATCTTTTAGCCTTTGTCTGTCTCTGAAAATGATTTTCAGATTCCATGAATATCACATAACTATCCAAACTTTCGAAGTTCGGGTATCATGGAAGCAAACATATTGCACTTTGACTGAAAAGGAATTCTAGCTTTTGGATCGAAGGACGAGAGTCATATCATCCATAGCATTAGCGGGAGAATACATGCGATAGGACAAAGTCCTTCTCGGCACTCTTGAGGACAATCCTCATATTACGTTACCAACCGTAAAGTTTTAACCAGATATTTAACAGCTATTCAATTTTAATAGGGAAGGTGGAAACGCGAGCCATTATTCTACAACTATTATGCAAACCACACTTAGACAGTGTTCAAAATTAATTGCACTGAGAATTAAACAAGTTAATTCTATAGTGCGCTCCCACTCAAATCAATATCTCTCATAATTGATTGTGAGTGATTCAAGACCCGCATATCCATTCAACGTCACGGTTCGAGATGAACACCCATGGCGTGAACTTCAATCGGTAGGCAAACTTGCCGATCACATCTCTATGCGATTCTTGTTCATCTTTCGATGCGTGTGTTCCGAGCTCATGACTTTCATGCCTGAACGTCAAGACAACCAAGTGATCTCGCTGCGAGGTCTCAACTCACCCGCCTCACACATCCCTAATCGTTCGCACCCATGGAGATCATGCAATGCCCCGAAAAGTTAGGTGCCGTGACGGTGCTACACTTGGGAGAACACTAACTACTTGATATTTCAGTGAGAGATCACCCTAATAAAAAGCGACTACTGCGCAATCAAGAAGGGTGCATCATAAGGGATAAACATCTCAGGCAATTCATAATAGCATGATATGGTATAGCCCTTTCTGACGGAGAAGTCTTTCATTTCTTCGTCTCCGGCATTCGCGTCGGTGTTCACCTTCGCGAAGATTGCCACCACCTTGTCGATGCACAAGATAATATTGCTATCTCTACAGCTAATAAAATAAGTGCATTACATAAGGTTGACACGCAGGTCATTAAAGTGCAATCATATGGCTCCAGCCATCATGCCGAATCATGACACGCAGGTCATGTTAATCAATTTACATCATATAGTCATCTCATACATAATCAAATTATTATGAATCATTGCTATACCACATCACATGCACATGCAAACCATCCTGCAAAACCAAGTTAGACGCCTCTAATCGGTTCATGCAAAATTTTATTTTACGTGGCTTCTAAGGTTTCGAAACAAACCGAAGCTACCAACGTCCATCATCAAGCATGATAATCCAAGTTGCTAGATTAACATTCCAGGGTGTATGAAACACGAGATAATAAAATCTCGAGCCCCATACTAAACTTCGTCATACGCGTGACCCCCGTGCAGATCACATCTGCATTGCCCTTTCGTCTGCGAAATTTCATCTTTCTCTTTAACTACGGTGGAATTCAATGAACTGTTAGCACTTCGTTGATCAATCAGGATCGCGGATTGCCAGAACATTGAAACTCCACCATACTGTTATCAAGATCAGAAATATGCAAATTCTAGGGAAGCAACAGGAACATCGGGTAACAGATTTCATCTGCTACCCGCACAAATAATTTTCAGCAATAGATCTCATCTACTACCTAATTATATTGTGCAACACCCATACATCTCTATGTATTCTAGATCGCAACCTGCATCTACGCATAGCACGGCTCTTGATGCCACTGTAGGGTAACGCAGCAGAAAACTAAAATTTTCCGACCTACGCACCAGCCCAGGACCACTATGGAGACTGCATACAAGGTTTGATCATTTTCGTTACCGACTCGTAGCGCAGCGGAAGTAGAGTCGATGACGAACGGCGGTGCAGATCCCCGCAGCTAGGATTTTACAACCTCCCAACCGCGAGGATGTATACCCTCATCTGCCCCACGGACAGCCCTCCGGGAGGCGGTCAGACAGTCCCCCGGATGGTGTCGCGGACAGCCCTTCGAGAGGACCTCCAAAACTTGGACTGTCACTCGGACAGCCCTTCGGGAGGACCTTCGAAACTCGGACGGTCACACGGACAGCCCTTCGGGAGGCACTCTCGAACTAAGACTGAAACTACGATCTCTCTACAGAGTTGCACACATACGGTGTCATCTATCCGGCAGGGCTTCGCCGTCCAGAACTAGTTCCCACCGGAACCCAGACAGCCTTTCGGCTCTACGAAACTCTTTTCGTGGGAGGGAGAGAAGAAGCCAGATAATGCATGGCATGTGTATGAGAGTTGGAGTGAGGATGGAGAGCTCCTCTCCACCTCCTTATATAGTGGTGGAAGGGGTGAGGGGGGGGCTGAAATTTCAGCCCACAAAACAAGCACCCACCAAACAAGGAAACATGTTCCCATCAAACATGGAGAAAACATGTTCCCTTGTCCATGGTGTTCCCCCATGGGGCCCCACCTTCCTCCCAACACTCTCCACCATTTGTGGGGGCTGCCCCCCCACCATGGGGGGCCCCCCCAACACTTTGTCCAGCCACAAGGGGGCTGTCCCCTAAAGGGGGCGCCCCCAAAAACAGCCCAAAAACAGCCCCCACGATCCGTGGGATCTTGTCCCCTCTCGCTGGGACAAGATGTTTTCTGAAACTATTTCTTCTGAAAAATTCCGGAAGGTCCCAGAACATTTCCGGCACCCTCTAAAATTATCTGGACTCGCTCCGGAACATTTCCGGTATGGTGGTTTAATTTAAAACCATCTTCGTTTACCCGGTAAACAATTCCGGCAGCTCCGAAAACCTTTTTCGGTTTTTTCTCCAGAAAAATTCCAGAAATTACCAGACCAATCTGGCAACCTCCAAAACTTTCCCGGTGCTTGCCGAAACCTTTTTGGATCAATGGTTTTATCCGAAACAACTTTTCGGTTTTACCGAAACTTTTCCGGTGTTCTCTCCGGAACTTTTCCGTTGTCTCCGAAACTTTTCCAGTGACTTTCTCTCGGACTCCTCGTCTAGTATTCAGCAGATAGATGACCCTTAAGCGTGTGACCCTATAGGTTCGGTGAAGCATAGACATGACCCGGAACCCCTTCCGATCAATGATCAACATCGGAGCCGTGGACACCCATTTTGATCCCTATACCCACACGAATGAATATTCGAGTGAACCTCGAGTTGCCGTGTGCTATTCCTGTTGCTTCGTGATATGTTACAAATACCCGAGGTGAGACATGTTGGCATCCCCGTGGATCAACACCTTGTCCACTATGCCAGTTACCTCGTTGCCGGTATTGTTCTCTTTTCTCATTCCCGTGTTCCGGCATCCCTGTGATCAAATCACCCTGTGTCTGGCCAGACGATGATGGATACCGTAACACGGAGAGGGCCCAGAGATATCTCTCCATCGTCGGGGGAGCAAATCCCAATCTTGAGCTATCAAGTTACTTGACATACTTTTCCATGAACCCGTAAGCCGCCGTAATAGCCACCCATTTACGGATGACGTTTAACAAACCCCAAAGTTCATGAAGCAAGCATGAAGAAACTCGATACTCTCATGGTCTAAGGAATTATGCAAACATTAACTTCCTGTGTTATTAACCATTAACTTATGACGAATGTATCTCATAGCATAACACAATTTGGGTCGATTCAACACAAGTGTTCTACCAACAATTGTGCCCTCAAAATTGTCGGCATAGTCATGCCCATGATCAGGAAAACAGGATCATCATGAAATACTTGAGCCAGTCATAGAGGCTTGACTAGGAATACATTTTACCGTTTATTATCCCACACGTGCACATGAGTTTCCCTCCAAGCCTCGTTTCATTTGTAGACTCGAGAATCATTGCAGTTATAGCATGGAACATAAATATAATTATGAACAGGGAGATAATCAATAACATTTATTATTGCCTCTAGGGCATATCTCCTACAAAATTTCAGGCTTTCTCTTCTTGAAACACACAATGTTCTTGATAAATGAGAAAGAGTCAGTTATGTCAACACCATGAGCACCATTGAATAGAAGTTTACAATCTGATGTTCCCCTGCTAATAAACTTGATCATAATATGTATTCATAATTTTTCTCACACAGATTTGTTCAGATATAAAATTGACTGTTCCCAACAGTACACTGAATTTTTGTGCAGGAAGAGATCTTGTGTGAGTAACATAAGTGCCTTAGCAGAAAAGAAAGAGGTAAGTTCCCATTGCATGTATTAATTAGCTTACTGAATTCTTTCCCTCAAGAAGAAATAAACTTAATCGCATATTTGTTGATGGATACCAACACATGCTGCCAGTGGCCACTGGCCAGGCTGGTAGGATCAGACGGGTTGTGTGTTCACCGGACTCTAGCTTTTAGTGAGCTGCATGGTGTATGGATGGTTAATTTGGTGATTTATGCATGCTTCTAGAATGATTCTGTTGTATATGCAGATTTATGTATAAGCATTAGTTTATGTTGGAGCACTACTCTTTGCCCCCCGTAATCGCGGTTTATATTATCATGCACTTTTGGGTGGATTCGTGCAGCAAGTCGAATGAGGCATCCGAGCTAGGAAGCTCGTGCTCTCGTGTTCCTTGAATTGCATTTAAGAGCAACTCAAAGTGTTGATTTACATCTGTAGTTATTCCCAATGTTGCGGTTGGTGATTTTCTTATAGCGGTGAATTTAATCTGAATGCTAATGAAAGTCTAGGTAGGACAAAATTTAACGTGTTTCTGTCGGGAAAACATCACATATCTTTGTCCTTCTGAAAACCTTAGAACCCTGCTTGGAAGACTAATTTAACCCATCAATTTTCCGTGTATTGTTCAAAATTGCTTCATTTCACATGATCATGAACACACAGGCTGTATATTTATTTTAATCTTGTGTACTTGTTCAAAACTGCTTCATTTCACATTTTTCTGTTTATTGTTTAAAATTGCTTCATTTCACAGGTACTCTTCTTTGCCTGGGAGTTATATGTGGTTCAGTTTGCTGAACCTGGTTTGGGTTTACACTGAGCTTGCATGCTCAATTTTTTTAGTGTATAACCAATTTGTAGGTCCTACTATTTGATCAATGGACGCAACCGATGGGGGCATGGAGATGATGGTGAGGCATTGCACTGCGGTGGCAGCGAGGAAAGTAACCTGGATGAAGGCGGCGGCAACGGGTGGTTGTCGATGAAAGAAGTGCGGGGATGGGGGGTGGGGAGGGATGATTGGGCGGTGAACGGCAGCCAGGGAGACAGAGCGGCGGTGAAATTGGACGAGCTCGCCTATGGAGTGAGTGTGTGGCAAGATTTCCTTTTCGGGTTGGCCGAGGGTTTCCTGCGTGTGCACGCGCGCGTGAGTTGGGCTTATTTCCGGCAGAAGCGGTGAACATGCATGGGTCAAATCGTGTTCTTCTGTGGAAGGGAGGGTAGAAAACAAAAAAAATTAGAGGGGGATGGGGAGGCATACGTGGTGGGAGGAGTGGAAACTCTCGAAGCGGGTTGGTAGGAGTATACTGTCATGAACTGAATTTCATTTGTTTACTGACAAATGCATATTGTTCATATGTTTGTTATTGAATTTGGAGACGTGTGTAAGGTTTCCATATCTTGAAATTATGAATACTGAGAAGTGTAAGCCTTTCTCTTTTAAAAAATTAGGGAATTGGCTCACACACTATTAAATAATTTGATGCACTCGTTCTTATTTTAAATGGCTAGGAAGAACAAGTGAAGGCTTCTATTTTGAATCAGTCCCTTTATTGTATAGTTTGATAACAATTTCTTAATTATTATTAGAATGATAGTCAAAGATAGAATGATACTCAAACATATGAACGTTCTCCATGGTTAGATTAAATTGCTTTTGCAACTTGCAACTGTATTAATAAAATTATTCAGATTCTACCATGTATATACTACAAACTAAAAGAGAATGTAACCAAATAATGGTGTATTTGTGTCCCCCAATATAGCTATCCAGTTCTAGCGCATGGGTTCAGAACTGCATTGGGCACCATCTTCACTTGGGTTGTCTTTGACCCCATCCTATCGCCGAGCTCCTCTCGATGAACTCACATCCTACAACTTTGCTACTGAACCACCACGAGGAGGCATCCTACAACTTTGCTACTGAACCACCACGAGGAGGCATCCTACAACTTTGCTACTGAACCACCACGAGGAGGCCACCGTGGAGCCGGACCATGTTGTCGTTTAAGTCAACACCCACCTATGTACACATATTTTAGTTAAGCAGGCCTCTGTTTCAGTTTGATTTTCTCGTATATACACAATATTTTTTCCTTCACATTTCTTGCAAACACACAAATGTTATCTTTCTTGCCGGCGAATAATAAGAGAGAGCAATATTGTCATTGCACTACATGCATCTTGTAAATAAGAAATTTAACACGACATCTCTCGCGACAGGTGAGACACATTTTATTTTAAAATCAGACATATAACACAGTATCATATTTTGCGAAATGATAGACTTTTGAAGTGAAAATGATGGTAGAGCAAGCGGGGGAAGTGAGGAAGTAGAGGGTTGGAAGGGTTGCCTTGTTTACAAGGAGTTGGTTTGTAAGGAGACATGGTGATTGTCACAGATAAAAAAACATCAAATAATGGTATGTGTCCCTATGTAAATGGAACCTTATGCCATCATGAACGACATACATTTGGGTCTGTAATTTTGTTTATTCTATGGCAATGCACCGATAATCATCTTCTGAGCCCAGGCTCATCTGCACCCGCGCTGACGAAAAAAATCAAAACAAATACTAGAAAAATTCAAAAAATTCCAAATTTTGTTGCATGGTAGATAATTTGATGCGTGAGGTCCGATCCAATTTTCAAATCATTTGGACATCGGAGCAGCTCTCGGCAAAAAAGACAAATTCGAGGTCTGTAAAAAAGTTCACTGTTCATGCACTGTTCTGACCCGATTTGTCTTTTTTGCCGAGAGCTGCTCAGATGTCCAAATGATTTGAAAATTGGAGCGGACCTCACACATCAAATTTTCTACCATGCAAATTTTTTTTTTGGAATTTTTTGATTTTTTTTGAATTTTTTGTGATTTGTTTTCTGACCAGGTGCAGATGAGCCTGGGCATCGAATCGCTGCACTAGGCAATGCACGAGCATCAAGCATTATATAGCATGGCCAGAGACGAATAATTCAGACCCGCAACTTCACCACCATTTCCAAATGCAAGTTTATTAGGAAGTCAAAGTCATGCGCTAGATTAAGAGCGGAGGCATGCGACAGAGAGGAAGGTTATCTCAGGGTGGCATGACGGTCATGAGAGAATGTTTGCTTAACCACCGTCGTTTCATGTCATTTTTTTACGTTATATCAACACACAATTATCTTACTAGAATTTGTATACCCACGTTATTATTTGGTAGAAACAAGTGGGAATACCACAATTAACCGTGAGAGGTTTCATGAATGAGTGTTTCTCTTTATGTTTCTTCTCGGCAAAAAACCATTATCTTTGTTGAGGTTTAAGAATAAGGAGAGATAAACTTGCCATAGCACAAAATGCATCTTTCATTAATCGTAAATAAGAAATTCAATACGCCATCATCTCTCGAGGTAGTGATAACCGTCTCATTTTCCAATCAGTTATACAATACGCCATCATCTCTCGAAGTATGTGTGGACCTTTTCATAGATTTGCTAAAGTTTAGAAAAGATGTTAAGCAGTGGTACGGTGAGATGACATATCTTCTAAGCGAAGATAATGCTACATGATAACATGATGCGTTGTCTTTTATATTTTTAATATATGTTTATATGTTCACTTTTGCAGGCCACAGATCAAAACTGATGGCATCGAAAATGTCCATTGACAATAATGGACTCAAAACTCATCAAGTTTTACACAATGAGATGCATACAAATAATTGTTCTTCCTTCTATATATGTGCACATGATAATACAAAAGGTGTATCTCTATAAATGTTTATTTTTGCAGAGTATGAGAGAGATGGAGATGAATTATGTCGATATTCAAAAAGAATCCATCGACAAGGGTCCCGAGGCAATGTCGTTGTAAGGAGCCTAAAATTCACCAAGCTTTATACAACAATATATGTGCAATCAGGAAAAAGCTAAAAAGCCCGTGGCAACGCACGGGCATTCTACTAGTCTTTCTTGATATCTATATACCCTAGGCCACCCCATATCATCCGAATTTATTTTCAAAGATGCAACACTTGCAGCGGTAGTAGTCTACACAGAGGAGAGGACAGAGCAGCAATGCAGATAGCCAACCAGTAGCATCACAACAACATACACATCCTCCTCTGCCAGTTAATCGGTCCATCTGAAATTTCAGCCTTTTATCAGCTGCCAGATCGATTAATCGGCTGGCCCAGTTAATTGACCACATAGGGGCTATTCGATTTGGTCAGGTGCCGAGTAGTAGTTAACTGGGCAGTTAACTTAAATCTCGCTGCAGGCTGCAGCACAACAAGTCCAATTCACAGTCGCTGGATACCATACGGAGCCCAACATAACATAAGAGAATGAACACGCAAAGCTGTTTGGTATATAAAACATATTTTTCTAGTTTCAAAAAAGTTAGTTGGTAGCTGGCCAGTTGCTCATAACTAATCCATCTTTAACCAAAGTGCCCTGAGGAATTAGAACCTCAAAGAGAATAAAGCAAAGTATATATAGTTAAACCAAAGAAAATGTCAGGAGTTTGCATTGCAAATTCCCCATTCCTATGATGTGTTACAGGTTTTGCAAATAACATCAAGAATCACATTGAACTAACAAAACTTCAATTTCGGTCCCTACGGCCATATGACATCAGAGACAGTCACATATGCATGACTAAATTGTACATCATACATGGAACAGTGATACGCCCTTGGTAGTATACACTTACCAAAGAAGCATGTATCTCTATAAAAACATGTATCTGAATTATCCGAATATATAGCAAAGGTTGTACCAATTAAACATGCACATAAAAGCTAAAAGTTATACGAACATTTGGCCCACAGTTGTTGTAATATTTGATTGTGCAACCTAAATGCCTAAAATACAACGGGGTCATAGTTACATGGAATATACATCAAACCATTTCACTGCAAATTACGATGAACAAAAGTAATCAGAGAAATGGCACAAGATAAATTATCTTATCAGTTAGACATGCATGAGCATCATACGGCCTGCCTCGATCAGAAGAACCTAGCCCGATTCTTCTGGGATCGAATCACTTATAACATAGAGGAGGCCCCTCAAATGATGACACCATCTTAAATTATTCGGCGGTGAACAAACAAACACAGGAGCACTAAATCAACAGCACAATCTTAGATGCAACTTAAATCCGCTGGAACATACTGTAGATGTTACTGCTGCGGGACGTAGTAGTATCCCATGTCGGCGGCGGGCATGCCGGCGGCAGGGTGGGGCATCCCCGCGGCGACGGCCGCCTCGGCGTCCTTGGCCTCGTCCCGCGGCACGATGTCCACCAGGAAGTCAAATACCTCGGTGCGCGCGATGGCCGCGGCGATGTCGGACTTCTGCAGCGTGCGGCGCTTGTTCTCCTCGGCGTGCGCCCAGCCGCGGTGGGTGAGCTCGAGGATGAACATCTCGCAGGCCCGCGCGAAGACGACGGGCGCCTCGGCGGCGATCATGCGGACGTCCTCGTCGGCCTTCATGATCTTCTTGATGCGGGCGAGGGGCAGGTTGTGGTTCTTGAAGTCGGTGGTGGCCTCGATCTCGCGGTACTGCTCCGCCCAGAACACCTGCAGCAGCTGCTGCTGCTGCGCGGCGGTCTGCTGCGACGCGGCGGCGACGGCGGCGGGGGGCGGCTGCGGGGCGTAGAGGGCCGGCGCGTGCGGGTAGCCGGGGGGCGCGGCGGCCGGGTAGACGGCGGCCGGCGGGTAGCCGACGGGCGCGCCCAGCACGGGGCCCGGCGGCGGAGGGGTGGTGGATTTGGGCTCCATTTCAGCTAGGGTTTCGGGGAGGAGGGGCGGGGGATTGGGGGAAGAGAGTGGTGGTGTCGAGTGACCCTCGATTGGCCTGTTGTTTTGCTGCTGCTGATGCGGAGGAATGGGAAGCTTTGTCGATCCGGGGGTAGGGGATTTATTAGAGTTTGCTTTCGGGTTTAATTTCGAGATTAAGACTGAGGCCGTGCGTGTGTGCGTGGCGGGCTAACCACTTACCATTTCCAAGGAGTGTGGTGGTGGCGTCTAGTGTAGTGCAGGAGGGTTAAATATCTGGCGTCAACATCGCATTAACGCTGACTAAGATGACAGCGAGCGCCACCTAGATACCTTCGGGTCTATATGTTGATAATTTAGTCTATCTTCACACTGATTAAGATTACAATGGGTGACGCCTAGGATCTCTGACTGATTGAGTCGTTTTAGAGTATCTTCAAAAGATGATGGAAAAGTTGATGCTCTAAAACTGATTGTTTGCTTTTTCACACGCCCTACAAAATTTTGTCTTCTTTTTCTCTACTCCACATCAAAATAAAATAAAATTACATGCCGTTGGCGGCGGTCGGCAGCGCGATCTGCCGACCCAGGCTTGCGCGGGCGTACGGATCGTTCACGCCGTGTCGAGGTCGAGTACTTTTTTTGGCTCTCTGGTGGTGCAGAGAAAGGAGGGCCGCAGAGGACGGAGGTCTCTGTCCGGGTAGACACCAGCGTGGCCGAGTGGGCAATTTGTATCGCTGGTGCAGTGGTGCGCTTGGGTCATACGTGATGTCTTTGGCTGAGAAGGCATTCCTAGGGATTTGTCATTTTTTTTGTATTTTTGCTTTGGTTGGATGTTGTTCTTCGCATGCCCATTCTTTTGTCCTAGCCATCCATGTGTTCATTGGTTGTTTTTTATATGTGTGTATTGGAACCGATGTTTACTGGCTTCTTTCCGTTGGTTTATCTCGCAGGTATGGACACTGAGTTCACATCAGGCTTTGTGCGCGTCTTCTGGTGCAACATGAATTTTGTTGAACGAGTTACAACAGAAGAAAAATGCACCCGGCGTGGGTCTTGTAATCGGTCTCTTCCGGCGTGTTCGAGGGGGTCGCCGTGCCTCACTTTGTCCTTCTGAAGTCGGAGCTGCTGAGGAGGGGCCCTTGCGGTGATGATGACATGCGACAGGTGATCGGTTCCGGCGCTGGCTCGGCGCAAGCCTAGCGCTTTTATCCTGCAATGCTCGTCGACAGAGTCGGAGATGCCTGGTGGCCGGCGCGTGCGGTTGACTGTTTAGCATCTACCGGTGCAGGCCTCGGCGCTTGCTTGCGGTGAGGGCTACATCGGTGGTCGTCGATGGTGGAGTCGGAGTCGCTGTGTGGGTTGCCAGGTCACCCTGTGTGCCTTATTTTTGCGGGCGATGTATACTTTAGGAAGGGGGATCAAACTAGTTATGTTGACATGAACTCCTATAGAAGCAGATGTTCGAGGTCTGGTCCAAAGATACCATGCTTGCTTAATAAAACCCATAGGTTCAAGCGAAAGAACACTTATTCACAGCAATATCCAGTAAAGATGAAGATGACTGCTAGCAAAATACCTAAATCCTGTGGAATTCATTAGTCAACTATTTGAAGAGTCATTAAAAGAGAGATGTGACGGTTTTAGCCTGATTTTTTGTTAATTAACCGGGCATTCTCCTCTACCTTTTTGAATGAATCGGGTCCTAAAGGATTGCGTTTCAAAAAAAAATGCACCCAGCGAGCTCCCACGCAGCTCCGCCGGACAAAATATGTGGTGAAAGCACGGACTAGGTGGGAGAACACGCTCCTTTGAGGTTGTCAATTGTCACGTAATGGTGCGTGTTGTTTCTATTTGAAGAAATGTTTTAGTTGGATGCTGGCTTTTTATGTGTATTGTTAGTCACTATAGCTTATTGAAGCTAACTGCGTCACTTGGCCTTTCGTTGGACGAGTCCTTGAGCTGTCGGCGTGCGATGTCTTTCCTTGAGCAAATGTTGTGGTTGGATGCGAAAGTGTTCTTCTGCTCCCGAGCTCAAATGAGCCCGGGTGAACAGTAAAATGGAAATAAAATTTAAAAAATTCTGATTTTTTTGTGGTAAACTTTGACAAAAAAATTCCATGCTTGAAAAATTACATCACGAAATGACATTCGTGGAAGTCATGACAAAAAAGACAAAACCAGTACTCCAAAATGCTTTAAAAAATAGCATTTTTGGAGTATCAATTTTTTTTTGCCACGACTTTCAGAAATGTTCATTCATGATAAATTTTTGCAAGCACGTAGAATATTTGTCAAAGGTTACCACAAAAAAAGTCATTTTTTTTATTTTGTTACTATTTTTCTTGATTTTACTGTTCACCAAGAGCATTTGAGCTCGAGTGCAAATACTCCACGTCCGATTGGATGTTGCTTTTCATATACCCATTCTTGGTCGTTTTACCTTATATATGTTGCACGGGTCGTTCATATATGGACGTATACTACGACTGGTGCATCGAGTACGAGGTGTTGAACCATGCAATGGATGAGAGCATATGTACTTGTCTGGGCCGTGCGTCTTAGAGGTGTTTCGTTCGCCGGTTACGATGGTCGGGCCCGCTGGTTTTGGTTTCTGCTAGGCGCAGAGAAGGAGAAGGAGAATGTCACGGTGCTGGTGATTAACTGGATGCCGTGCGACAAACATGGAGGTGATTATTCATTCCATCACACGGTAGTGGCTACGTCCAGGCACTGCGTACGGCTCTATTTGCCAGCTTGTGCGGTCCGGTTGGCTTCAGTCACAGACGATGCCTGATACAAAGTCCAGGTCGAGCCGGTGTTTTTTGGCGGCCGGGTGCACTTAGAGCATCTACAGTCGGACTTGCAAATCCGGTCCCTATACGCCCGCGGGCGCGTCCGGACGCGTCCGCGGATAGTGCCCGCCGGCCCTTCATATGTTGCCGTGCATATTCACATATTTCAAATCCGGACTCTTAAATCCATGTAAATCCATGCACGTCGATCACACATGCCATTGTCGCACATAAATAACAAATGTTTGGTACCGAACATAAATAGTGTTTACATAAATTTATTTTAAGTGCATAACTCAAACAACAGCTCTTTGGTTTTCATTGTGGGTCCACATATGCTCCACAAGATCATTAAGTAGCTGCGCGTGCACCTGATGATCTCGAAGATTCAGATGCATCTGCAGAAAGTTCATGAGCTGAGTTGCATCTTGATCTTCCGGGATTTCAACTTGTTCTCCAGGTGCTTCAAAATCATTGGCTTGGGCTATACCATCATCCTCATCCTCGACAATCATGTTGTACAAAATGACACAACATGTCATGAGCTGCCACAAAGTTTCCGATTCCCACATCATTGCAGCGCCACGAACAATTCCCCAATGAGCTTGAAGCACACCAAATGCCTTCTCCACATCCTTCCTAGCCGCTTCCTGCATTGTTGCAAAGTGGCTCTGTTTATTGCCATGCGGTTTGGATATGGTCTTCACAACCGCCGCCCACTGAGGATAGATGCCATCGGCAAGGTAGTATCCCATGTTGTACTCTCGACCGACGGTGTAGTTGCACGGCGGTGATTCCCCATTGCAAAGCCTTCTGAAAACCGGAGATCGTTGAAGTACGTTGATGTCGTTGTGAGAAACCGGCATTCCAAAGAAAGCATGCCAAATCCATAAGTCATGTGATGCCACCGCTTCTAGTATGATGGTGGCCTCTTTGGTGTGACCTTGATACATTCCCCGCAAACCTTTGGGGCAGTTCTTCCATTGCCAATGCATGCAATCAATTGATCCGAGCATTCCTGGAAACCCCTGGCCTTTCTAATAGCCAACAACTTCTCCGTGTCCTGCGCATTTGGTTCTCTAAGATACTCAAGTCCAAACACCTTCACCACAGCGCGGGCAAACTTGACAGTAGTCTTCAGGCATGTGCTCTCCCCCATCCTGACCATTTCACCAACGACATCTGTAGCAGTACCAAGTGCAAACATCCTCAGAGCAGCCGTGCACTTCTGCTTGGCAGAGAAAGAGAGTTCTCCGCACCAATCCCTTGTGAGCTTGAAGTAGTCATCGTGTGCCTCCACTCCCTCCACAATGCGCAAAAACAATGCCTTGCGCATACGAAAACGGTGACGAAACCATGGATCATCCGGGAAAGTAGGCTGGGGAGCAAAGTAGTCCCTCTGCAGTAGCCGAGCTCCGGACACCCTATCCCAATTGATCACTCTTCTTCCTTTGATTGAGCCCTTGAACTTGAGAATATGCTCCACTTTCCGGTCCATTTCCTGTTGCATGCTCATGAGTAGGATCATGTCCACTTCTTCGTCCGAATCCGAGGAATCGAAGAACTCATCTTCAATCATTTGATCAAGCTCCGTCGGTCCATACTCCTCGTCTGACGAAGCATCGGAATCCATCATTTTCCCTAATAAAATCACAAAAAATCCGGTCAGACAATGTGTCGAACACATCAAGCGCAAGGTGGGGCCAAAGAGTTGCCGGACGTACCGCGGTGGCGTCCGGGCCGGCGACGACGTCCCCGACGGCGAGGACAGGAGAGAGGACTGCTCTGTCGGAGCTGGCGTCGCAGAGGCTACGAACGGCTGCGGAGCTGCGAGACGGACAACGCGGAGGAGGAAGAAGAGAGGAGAGAGCAAATGGGTCCGGCAGTTCTGGGGGTGGATTTGGTGCAATTTGGGGTGGGGTCGGGCTGTCGGGTCTGACGTGGCGGGCGTGCCCGGGCGCCCCCATATCCGCCCCATATTTGGGGTGGATATGAGGGGTGCCGGTCAGCCCGGGCATTTGAGGCGCCCGTCTGGGTTAAATTTTCGTGACCGGTCAGTGACCGGGCGGCCCGCTCCGGCGTTTGAGGCCAGTTTGAGGCGCCCGGTTGTAGATGCTCTTACGGGACTTTTGAATACATTTTATAGCAATTTATATTATTTTTCTAGACTAACCTATTAATTTAGTGCACAGAGCCGTTGTTGTTTTATGCAAGTTTTTGGTTTTACAGAAAATCCATATTTGTGGAGCTCAAAATACCGTGGGGATTTATGTCGAATTTTTTTTTGAAAGAGGAAGAATCCAAAAAGCATCGGCGGGGGAGGGGGAAGCCCAGACCTCGGATGAGGTGGGAAACAAAAACAACTCGCTCCGCCTTTCAGGGTGATGGGATGGCGGAGGCTGAGTAGACCTCGTCAGCGCCAACGGGAGATCGGCATTTCGCCGTGGTCGGAAAGTATCCATCGACCTTGAGCTCGGTGATGCTGCCGACGGTGACGTTGGAGGGCAGTCATTGTCTCGTACTGGCGGTCACGGGTGCCGGAGCATCGACGCTTTTCCCTTTACCTGCCATCTCTTGCGGTGGAGGAAGAAGGCAGGGGTAGCTAGAACAAGATGCGGATCTTGGAGCGCCTGAGCTTTCGAGAGGCTTGAGCGATGAAGCAGGGAATGGAACCGTGGAGGAAATCAATTACCATCTCCTTTTCATAGGTCAGTAAAAGACCAAAGGTTGCCCCGACTTGCAGTAAAAATTGCCAGTTCCCGATACATCGTGCAGTATATGCGCGCGAGGATTAAGGCGTTTTTGTTGATGATATCGCTAGAAATCCGGAGCACAATCTCTTTATTGATAAGACGTGCCACTAGAAACATCCTTGGGTCATGATACGCTCAGTAATAACTGTTGACGAGACGGCTCGGCTCTTCCATAAGTGGTGACGCTTCGGTTCTCGGCCAAGAAAACTGTCAGGGTTCGACCTAGTCGTCCTGATTCTCGCCGCAAGCCTTCACGTGTCTGTTTTTATCTTTAGGATCAGGTTTAGCAATTCTAGCTGCTTCATCGCAGAAGTAAATAACATGCCCATCTATATTATCAACCAAGAGATCTTTAACCATAGCAACATTATGTTCAACTTTAATTTGTTCAGATGGTCTATGTGCTCTAATATTACTTTTGTTAACCACAGTTGAAACGTTAGCATGTTCCTTAATCCTAACAGGAAAAGGTGGTTTCTCAATATAAGCGATAGGCACAACTGGATCAACATGATAAAAATTGTTTCTTCTTTAACACTAACAGGTTCCTCAATCTTTTCTTTAACAGGGGGATGATATTTAAACCACTTCTCCTTAGGGAGATCAACATGAGTAGCAAATGATTCGCAAAAGGAAGCTACTATCTCAGAGTCAAGTCCATATTTAGTGCTAAACTTATGAAAAGCATCGGTAGCCATAAAAGATTTAACACAATCGAACTCAAGTATTATACCTGACTCCTTACCTTTATCGAGTTCCCAATCTTCAGAGTTGCGTTTAATTCTTTCCAGCAGATCCCACCTGAATTCAATAGTTTTCTTCATAAAAGAGCCAGTTGAAGAAGAATCGAGCATGGTTCGATTATCATGAGAAAGCCGAGCATAAAAATTCTGTAAGATAATTTCCTTTGCGAGCTTATGATTGGGGCATGTGTACATCATGTACTTAAGCCTCCCCCAAGCTTGAGCGATGCTTTTTCCTTCACGAGGCCAAAAATTATATATATAATTCCGATCACGATGAACCAAATGCATAGGATAAAATTTCTGATGGAATTCCAATTTCAATCGGCTCCAGGCCCATGTATCGGTATCATCACATAGCCTATACCATGTCAATGCCTTTCCCTCCAAAGATAAAGGGAATACTTTCTTCTTAACTCCATCTCTGAATAAACCTGCAAGCTTAAACAATCCACAAATTTCATCCACATAGATCAAGTGCATATCAGGATGTATTGTTCCATCTCCTGCATAAGGATTAGCTAGCAGTTTCTCTATCATACCCAAAGGAATCTCATATTCAATATTTTCAGTAGGTGCAGTAGGTTGAGGAGCAACTCTTGGTGTTTCCAGTCGAGGAAAAGATACCCCGAACAAACTCCTCAAAGGATTACTTTCCATAGTGACAAGTGACAGTAAATTTCAGCACGTAATATAAATGTTTCCTTACCAAATTCCACTCACCAAAGGCGCTTCACTCCCCGGCAACGGCACCAGAAAAGGAGTATTGATGACCCACAAGTATAGGAGATCAATCGTAGTCCTTTCGATAAGTAAGAGTGTCGAACCCAACGAGGAGCAGAAGGAAATGACAAGCGGTTTTCAGCAAGGTATTTTCTGCAAGCACTGAAATTATCGGTAACGAGTAGTTTGATAGCAAGATAATTTGTAACAAGTGATAGGTAGCAATAGTAACAAAGAGTGCAGCAAGGTGGCCCAATCCTTTTTATAGCAAAGGACAAGCCAGAACGATCTCTTATAATAAGCAACACATTCTCGAGGACACATGGGAATTTCATCTAGTCACTTTCATCATGTTGGTTTGATTCGCGTTCGCTACTTTGATAATTTGATATGTGGGTGGACCGGTGCTTGGGTGCTGTTCTTACTTGAACAAGCCTCCCACTTATTATTACCCCCTCTCGCAAGCATCCGCAACTACGAAAGAAGAATTAAGATAACTCTAACCATAGCATTAAACAAATGGATCCAAATCAGCCCCTTACGGAATAGCGCATAAACTAGGGTTTAAGCTTCTGTCACTCTAGCAACCCATCATCTAATTACTACTCCACAATGCATTCCCTTAGGCCCAAAGATGGTTAAGTGTCATGTAGTCGACGTTCACATGACACCACTAAGAGAATCAACAACATACATATCATCAAAATATCGAACGAATACCAAATTCACATGATTACTTATGACAAGACTTCTCCCATGTCCTCAAGAACAAAAGTAACTACTCACAAATCATCATCATGCCCAAGATCAGAGGGGTATTAAATAGCATATTGGATCTGAACATATAATCTTCCACCAAATAAACCAACTAGCATCAACTACAAGATGTAATCAACACTACTAGCAACCCACAAGTACCAATCTGAGGTTTTGGGACAAAGATTGAATACAAGAGATGAACTAGGGTTTGAGATGAGATGGTGCTGTTGAAGATGTTGATGAAGATTGGCCCTCCCACGATGAGAGGGTTGCTGGTGATGTCGATGGCGACGATTTCCCCCTCCCGGAGGGAAGTATCCCCGGTAGAATCTCTCCGCCGGAGAGCAAAAGTGCTCCTGCCCAAGTTTCACCTCGAGATGGCGGCGCACCGTCCCAAAAGTCTTCTCTTTATTTTTTCTAGGGCAAATGGACTTATATACCAGAAAATGGGGGCCAGAGGCTGGCCAGGGGCCCCACGAGGTACCAGGCGCGCCTGGGGGGGTGGCGCGCCCTGGTGCCTCGTGGGCACCTGGGTGGCCCCCTCTGGTACTTTTTGCTTCCAGTATTTTTTATTTATTCCAAAATAATTCTCCGTGAAATTTCAGCTCATTTGGAGATGTGCAGAATAGGTATCTTGACATAGCTTTTTCAGGTCCAGAATTCTAGCTGCCGACATTCTCCCTCCTTGTGTGAATCTTGCATATTAAGAGAGAAAAGGCATTAGAATTGCTCCAAAAAGTGTTATAATGATTAAAAACACTATAAATAACAGTAACAAAACATGATGCAAAATGGACGTATTAGGAATCACAAACCTTAACACCAATATTCTTACTAAACCACAATTATCTACTAATACCTCCCACATATTACCATCTTAATATCGCAAAACTATTGCAAGGAATCAAACTTATCATGTTCAGTGACTACATGAAAGTTTTTATTACCATTGCTAATCATTAGACTCTCAAAAAGATATAAGTGAAGCATGAGAGTGCAACTATTTCTTTAAAATATAACCACCGCCGTGCTCGAAAATATATAAGTGAAGCACTCTAAAATATATAAGTGAAGCACTAGAGCAACTGCCTAGCTCAAAAGATATAAGTGAAGCACATAGAGTATTCTAACAAATCACGAATAATGTGTGTCCCTCTCAAAAAGGTGTGTTCAGCAAAGATGATTGTGACAAACTAAAAAGAAACAAAAGTAAACAAACTATATCACAAGACGCTCCAAGTAAAACACATATCATGTGATGAATAAAAATATAGCTCCAAGTGAGTTACCGATAGATTGTAGACGAAAGAGGGGATGCCTTCCGGGGCATCCCCAAGCTTAGATGCTTGAGTCTTCCTTGAATATTACCTTGGGGTGCCTTGGGCATCCCCAATCTTAGGCTCTTGCCGCTCCTTATTCCTTTGTCCATCGTAGTCTCACCCAAACTTGAAAACTTCAGCACACAAAACTCAACAGAGACCTCGTGAGATCCGTTAGTATAACAAACAAATCTTAAACTTTAGGTACTGTTGTAAATTGATTCATATTTAATATTGGCATAATGCTACTGTACTCCAACTTATCCATGACTCATACCCCCCGATACGATCCATAGATTCATCGAAACAAGCAAACTATGCAACAAAAACAGAATCTGCCTGAAACAGAATAGTCTGTAAAGAACTATTTAAAATCCATACTTATGTAACTTTAAAAATTCTGAAAAATTAGGACAACGTAACAAATTCATATACCAATACTGTGTAAAAATTTCAGATTTTTATGATGCTCCAGTACAGAATAAAAATCCAGCACTGGACGCAAAACTTTCTGTTTTCCAAACAACATCAATTATACTATCATCAACATCATCCCAAAGGCATTACTTGGCACAAACACTAATTAAAACATAAAAATACAATCATAACAGAGGCTATAATTGTGTAAACACTCAAGAACAGAAAGTAAAAGCAAAAATTTGTTTTATTCATTGGGTTACCTCCCAACAAGCGCTATTGTTTTATGCCCCTAGCTAGGCTTAATGCATAGTTTCAAGTGTTTTCATTCTTCAAGTTAATTCCATAGGTGGCCCTCATAATAGATTCATAAGGTGATTTAATTATCTTTCTAGGGAAGTGTTCCATCCCGTTCTTTAATGGAAATTTAAATCTTATATTACCTTCTTTCATATCAATAATAGCACCTATTATTCGTAGAAAAGGCCTACCAAGTATTATGGGGAAAGAAGGATTGCATTCAATATCAAGAACAATAAAGTCCACGGGCACATAATTTCTATTTGCAAGAATAAGCACATCATTTATTTTACCCAATGGCTTTTTAATAGTAGAATCCGCAAGATGCAAATTAAGGGAACAAGGATCCATGTCGGTGAGACCTAGCACATCACACAAAGACTTTGGTATAGTGGAAATGCTAGCACCAAGATCACAAAGGGCATTACATTCATAATCCTTAATTTTGACTTTAATAGTAGGTTCCCATTCATCTTGTAATTTTCTAGGAATTGAAATTTCCAACTCAAGTTTTTCTTCATGCGCTTTTATCATGGCTTCTACAATATGTTTAGTGAAAGCTTTATTTTGTTCAGATGCATTCGGTGAATTAATCATGAATTGCAACAAGGAAATACACTCAATTAAAGAACAACTATCATAATTAAAGTCCTTGTAATCCAAAGTAGTGGGTGCATTACTATTTAAAGTTTTGACCTCTCCAAACCCACTTTTTTCATTTTTATCATTAAGATTATCACCCTCCAAGCAAGTGGGACTCCTTCTATCTAAAGTTGACTCTTCTTCAGTCTCTTTTTTTATCAAGTTTTATGTTACTAAATAATGGTTCAATAGGGGTTACACCAATCATTTTAATATCTTCATCATTACTACGATAGAAACTGGGTGGAATCGTTTTTTCTAGAAATTCTCGCTTAGCTCTCAACCTAGCGGTACTTTCTTTACTTTCATTAATGGAGACATAGATAGATTTAATAGACTCATTTATATCATGCTTGGGTGGCAAAATTTTAGTTTTGAGATTTTCCACATCATGAGCAATTCTATCCATGTTCCTAGCCAATTCATCAACTCTATTCAATTTTTCTTCTATCATAGCATTGAAATTCTTTTGCGAATTAATAAATTCTTTAATATTACTTTCAAGATCAGAGGGAATCCTATTATTATTATAAGAATTACCATAAGGATTGCCATAATTATTAGAGGAATATCCAGGAAACGGTCTAGGATTGAAATTACCCCTATAAGCATTGTTGTTGAAATTATTTCTAGAGACAAAATTCACATCAATAACATCATTATTTTGCTCAATCAAGGTAGACAATGGCACATCATTAGGATCAATATGAGCATTTTTACTATCAACCAATTTCAATAAAGCATCCATCTTATCACTCAAAGTATTAATTTCTTCAACAAAATTTACCTTCTTACCAGTTGGAGTTCGTTCAGTGTGCCATTGAGAGTAATTTGTCATGATATTATCAAGAAGTTTTGTAGCTTCTCCCAATGTAATTTCCATAAAAGTACCACCTGCGGCAGAGTCTAGCAATTTCTAGAGACAAAGTTTAGTCCCGCATAAATTTTTTGTATGATCATCCATAAATTTAAGCCATGAGTCGGGCAATTTCTTATCATTAATTTCATTCTCTCCCAAGATTGTGCAACATGTTCATGCTCAAGTTGCTTAAAATTCATAATTTGATTTCTTAGAGAAATAATATTAGCGGGAGGAAAATACTTGGTAATAAAGGCGTCCTTACACTTATCCCAATAATCAATACTATTTCTAGGCAAGGATGAAAGCCAAGTTTTAGCACGGTCTCGTAGTGAGAACGGAAATAATTTTAATTTGACAATATCGTTATCCACATCTTTTTTCTTTTGCATATCACAAAGCTCAATGAAAGTATTTAGATGGGATGCATCATCTTCATTAGGACTACCAGAAAATTGTTCTTTCATAACAAGATTAAGCAAAGCAGAATTAATGTCGCACGACTCCGCACTAGTGGCGGGAGGAGCAATAGGAGTACTAATAAAATCATTATTATTAGTATTGGAGATGTTGGGGATATTTCCCGGCATTGGAGACCCGACATGAGGATGACCCGGCCATAGAGCTGTAAGGCTCAGCGGGTTACCTCGCTGCTGGGCCTCGGAGATACCCAGTGGGCCGGCTTAGCAGAGGCCTAGTGGGAAGGGCCGGCTTTACGTACATGCCGGCTTAAGAAGAAAGATGAGATAAGGAAGATGGCCTTGGAGAATAATTAGAATAAGAGTAGGGCACGGGTTAAGTTTACCACCCGGACTCTCGTGTAACCTAGGGCTCGACCTGTTATATAAAGGGGAGCACCTAAGGCAGAAAGACTAAGTTGCAATCTCTCGAGAGCTAGGTTAGCAATTATGCATCCCTGTAATCGAGATGCAAAGCGATATAACCAAGCAGGACGTAGGCTTTTACCTCCACCGTGAGGGGCCGAACCTGGGTAACCCCGTGTTTTCTCGTTCCCAATCAACCCCGTCAAGCTTCCACCTTTGTGCGATGGCCTCATCTCTAAGTCCTTTCACAAGGGCATCTGCCGTGCTAAAACCACGACAGTTGGTGCCCACCGTGGGGCCTACGCACGGTGGAGTTGAGTTCTTGGCGGGAGCCCTCCCAGGGTTCGGGAAGTATGCAGTCGGCCAGATGACGAGGAGCCGCCGCGGAAAGCTCTACATCAATGATTCGTACTGGGGCCCCGAGGCCGACTCAATCGAGTACGGGTATCGGGTCCCCTTCGGCAAGATCCATACCTTCATCGTTGTTGTCGGCAAGCCGGCCGCCGGGTTGAAGGCTGTCACTGGCACCGAATCAGCCCGCCTCGCACGATCTCCTCAGGCGAATCCCAGCCCGCCACAAGCCGGCCGGAAGCATGTCTTCGTAGGGTTCACCCAAGGGGTGGCCTTGTTGGAGAATTCCCTGTCCCAAGACGATACGCTTGTTCAATCTGACGGTGAGTCCTCGATGGGAGAAACCGAGTCGATCCGTCCCTTGTACGACGTGAGACTAGGGGGATGCACTGACGAAGTCTTTCCTGAAACCCCCGAGCCACCTCGGTTCACTGCGGTATACATGGCAGGCAGGACCCGCCTCCCTTCGCGACCCAGCAGATCCAGCGGCCAGGCAGAACCTCACCATCGCCGGCTTAGGAGGGGCCAGCGCGGCCGCCGCCGGCTCACAAAAGACCAGGGCGCAAGCGCTTGCGGAATTGATGAGCACTCTGGCGAATCTCCTGGCTGAGCTAGTGACTGTAGAGAACGTGGCAGCTCGCAACGCAGATATCACGAAGTGCCGTGAGCAGATGGCAAAAATCCAGGAGGATATCAATGCTGAAAATACCCGCATGGCGGAGGCCCAAGCCCGGCTTGTCGAGGAGACAAAGCGCTTGGAAGAGGAAGCCCTCTATCTGAGCCGCCGGCAGGCGAAGTTTGAATTTGTTCACTGGAGGCGGCATCAGAGCCAGCTTCCGGCCCAGATTGAGCCAACTCAGCTGTTCACTACGCCGAATGATCCGCGGGCCCCGGCGAACCCGGGGGCTGGTGTTGTGTCCCCTGGAGGGCCGACTCAGTGACAGCCGGCTCAGCACCGTGAGACGGTTCAGCATCAGACGCCGATACCGCAGCAGCAACCGCCGCCTCGACGGTTCCAGACCCCAGTTGGACACTATTCCAACCCAGTAGACAATGTCCTGGTGGCGACTCACAACTTGGCAGCAATTCCGATTGAAGGGGACGGTCCGGCTCAGGTGGAGGCCAGGAACGCCATTGAGATGCTCAAGACAGAAGTGACACAGCAGGCAAACTACTCCCATAGTCAGCACTGGCTTCACTCGACCCCTCACCAGAGCCGCACCAGGAGCCAACGCCCTGAGTCACCGGCTGTTTCCAGTAGCGCACAGCGCCGGAGGGCCACACAACCATTGGCGGATCAGCCGCCTCCCAGGATTCCAAACGCACAAGAGATTGTGGACACCGCTCGAGCTCTACGAGCGTTGGAAGAGGAAAATGCGCAGGCGGTGTATAATCAGCCCGTGGCGCAGGACCATCCCACCACAACCCAGGCAGCCGGTCGCCTTGGCAGCTTACCGAGTCGTTGGATTGGAACTCCTTGTCTAGTCCCAGCACTACGAGATGCACTCATGCCGCCAGATTTTAAGGGTCCCCGCAAGGTTCCTAATTACACAGTAGATCTAGAGCCGGCCCAGTGGGTTGAGAGTTACGAACTGGCAATGGATCTGTTGGGCGCTAGTGAAGCTGTGTGCACGTGTTATCTACCTCTCATGTTAGAGGGCCAGGCGCGTACCTGGGTGAAAAACTTGCCGGCTAATTCCATTAACACCTGGCAGGAATTGAAGGAGCGCTTCGTCAAAATATTTCAGGGGACCTGCAAACGACCAACTACGATTGTTGACCTGGAACACTGTGTTCAGCGGGAGGATGAGTCGGCACACCACTGGTCTTGCCGGGTTGCAGAAGTCATTCATTCTTCAGATAGCATCATGGCGGCTTAGGCAGTTCTTGTTCTGGAGCGGACTTGTAAATTTCAACCCCTGGTTCAGAAGTTAGGGCGGCTCAAGAGAAAGATCCAGGACATGGGCGATCTTATGGACGTCTTAACCCGATATGCCGAGTTTGATGATGACAAATCTGGCAAGGGCAAGAAAAATGGTGGCAAGGGTCACCAGCAGAACAATGGAAATGGGCAGGTCAATGGTGGCAACAAGCATAAGGGTTATGAAGCCGGCTCCGATTTGGTAGCAAATACCAACACCGGTGGGAGTAACAAATGGCAGAACAACGGTGCCAGAAAACCTTTCGCCCGCACTTTTGAAGAGGCCCTCAAAGGTCCATGTCCTAAACACAGTATTGATGGCAAGCCGTCTGCCCACTCCTGGGAGAACTGTTACATTCTGCAAGAATTCTCCAAGAGGGTGTTTCAGAATCATCACAAGGGAGGCAGCAACGGCGGACTCCCCGGTAACCTCAGACCCGGCAATCAGGGAGCCGGCTTCCAGGGAGCCGGCTCACAAGGGCCCTTCGCAGGCCCAGGGTTCCAGGGGAGCCAAGGTCATAATGCCGGGTTTCAGGGGGCTGGCAACGCTAGAAGCAATAATCAACGCAACCAGAGCAATCAGAATCAAGGCAGCCAGTCTAGTTTCCAGAGCAATCCAAAGCAATTGAATAATGGCCAGTATCACGTTTTTACCACCAGTACCTCCAAAAGGGACCAGAAGGTTCAGCGGAGAGCCGCCAACTTGGTTGAGCCAGCCGTCCCGTATTACCTCAACTGGCCGGAGCAGCCGGTCACCTGGAGTCGGGCGGATCATCCGGAGTTCATTGATCACCCGGGTCATCTAGCCTTAGTGGTGGCGTTGCAGGTTGGCGGGTATACATTGACAAAGGTGCTTATGGATGGAGGCAGCAGCATCAATATACTTTATTATGATACTTTCCGAAGGATGAATTTATTTGAGAAACAGCTCACCCCTCCACCACAGTTTTTCACTGCATCATTCCTGGCAAGTCAGCTTATCCCATTGGCATAATTTCTTTGGAGGTAGTCTTTGGTGATGAATATAATTACCGCTCAGAGTTCCTGTCTTTTGAAGTGGTAAAACTTAAGAGCCCCTATCATGCCCTCTTCGGTAGGCCGGCTTATGTGCAGTTCATGGCACGCCCATGTTATATTTATCTGAAGTTAAAAATGCGGGGTCCAGAAGGAACGATTACGGTGGAAGGCAACCGGCGGGTTGCGCTGGAATGTGAAGAAGGAGACGCGGCATAGGCAGAGACGGCTTGTGTTGCCGAGGAATTGAAGTACTACAAGGACAACATCGACCCAGCGGACAGGACTTCCCTCAAGAAGCCGACGACAGAGTCTGATCCCTTGCTCAAATTTAAGTCTGCCAGAGATACAAAACAAGTGGATTTTGTCCCGGGTGATTCATCTGAGCAGTTCACTGTTGGGGCAAACATGGACCCTAAATAGGAAAGTGCGCTCATCGAGTTCATCCGTGAGAATCGGGACATCTTTGCATGGAAACCTTCTGACATGCCAGGTGTACCGAGAGAACTCACTGAGCACTCCCTTAATGTGGATCCTAAGTTTAAACCTGTCTGACAGTACCTCCGTCGATTCAATGAAGAAAGGCGGAAAGCTATTGGTGAAGAAGTGGCTCGGCTCTTAGCTGCCGGGTTCATTGTGGAGGTGTTTCATCCTGAATGGCTGGCTAACCCGGTTCTTGTTCTGAAGAAAAATGAGACTTGGCGAATGTGTGTGGATTACACGGATCTGAATAAGGCTTGTCCTAGCGATCCTTTTGCACTGCCCCGTATTGACCAGATCATTGATGCTACGGTAGGTTGTGAGTCCTTATGCTTTCTGGATGCTTATTCTGGTTATCATCAAATCAAGATGAAACAGGAGGACTAGGAGAAGACGACGTTCATTACACCGTTTGGTGCTTTCTGCTATACGTCCATGCCGTTTGGTCTAAAATGTGCGCAGGCGACTTATCAGCGTTGTGTTCAGAATTGTTTCCACAAGAAGATTGGGTGTAATGTTCATGCGTATGTTGATGACATTGTGGTTAAATCTCGAAGGAAGGAGACCTTGTTGGATGATCTCAAGGAAACATTTGACAACCTCCACGTTTATCAGATGAAGCTTAACCCAAAAAAGTGTGTTTTCAGTGTTCCTGCAGGGAAGTTATTGGGATTCCTCGTTTCTGAGCGTGGGATTGATGCCAACCCGGAAAAAATCAAAGCGATCACATCCCTGGGCAAGCCGGCCAATATCAATGTCGTTCAGAAGCTGGCTGGGCGGGTTGCGGCACTGAGCCGGTTCATAAGTCGACTTGGGGAAAAGGCTATCCCGCTATACCAAATGCTCCGGAAGTCAGATAATTTTGTTTGGAGCGATGCTGTAGACCAGGCTTTTGAATCTCTCAAAAAGCAGTTATCTGAGCCGCCCATCCTCGCTGCCCCTCAGGAGAAGGAGCCCATGCTATTATATATTGCAGCTAATAATAAAGCTATCAATGTTGCAGTTGTTGTGGAGCGCAAGGAAGCAGGCAAAGAGTATCCAGTTCAGCGTCCGGTATATTATATCAGCGAGGTTTTAACAGAGTCCAAGCAGCGGTATCCGCATTGGCAGAAGCTAGTATATGGTGTGTTCATGGCAAGCCGGAAGTTGA
Source organism: Elymus sibiricus (assembly GCA_039707655.1). Taxonomy (NCBI): domain Eukaryota; kingdom Viridiplantae; phylum Streptophyta; class Magnoliopsida; order Poales; family Poaceae; genus Elymus; species Elymus sibiricus. The sequence continues at coordinate 188,669,916 of CM077676.1, read as the reverse complement.
AACACTATTTTCATGAGCACCCAATCACTATGGTTAGTTCAGCACCCCTTGGCGACATCATTCAGAACAGAGAAGCCACTGGCCGGGTTGCAAAATGGGCGATTGAGCTGGGCCGCATCATCTCAAATATATGCCGCGAACTGCTATTAAATCTCAAGCTTTGGTGGATTTCATCAATGACTGGACTGAATTGCAGGCTCCGAAGGAGAAGCCTGATACCACTTATTGGTCTATTCACTTTGATGGTTCCAGGCAATTGGAAGGCTCAGGGGCTGGAGTTGTCATAACTTCCCCACGAGGTGACAAGTTTTGTTATGTCTTACGACTTTTGTTTCCTTGTACTAACAACACAGCTGAATACGAGGCCTTGCTTCATGGACTCCGTATGGCCAAGGAGATGAATTTGAGCCGGGTCAGATGCTTGGGTGACTCAGATTTGGTGGCTCAGCAAGTTTCTGGCACCTGGGATTCCAAGGATCCTCTCATGGCAGCTTATCAATGTGAAGTGACAAACATTGCGGGCTACTTCACAGGGTTTCAGGTTGATCACATTAATCGCCGGCTTAACGAGGCAGCGGACGCCTTGTCTCATTTGGGGTCTCAACGGAAACCTGTTCCGCCTAATGTTTTTCTGGATGTGTTGCACAACCCGTCAGTCAAGTTACCGATGGAGGAAGATCTTGCTGTTCCTGATCCGAAGGCGGCTCTAGTGGCCGCTGTTCATGCCATACCTGATTGGACAATTCCTTATCTAGCTTATTTAAGCCGTGGGGAGCTCCCAGCAGAGGAAGTCATTGTTCGATAGATCGTCAGTCGGTCCAAGTCTATGACCATTGTCAACGGCGAGTTGCATCGACGGAGTGTCATGGGTGTTTTTCAGCATTGTATTTCACCTAAGGAGGGCCGTGCAATTCTCAATGAGATCCATTCTGGTGATTGTGGTCATCATGCTGGCTCAAGATCGTTAGTCGCCAAAGCTTTTTGTCATGGGTTTTACTGGCTCACAGCGAATGCGGATGCAGAGGATATTGTACGCAAGTGCGATGGTTGCCAGAAATATGCTCGTCAAGTGCATGTGCTGGCTCAAGAGTTGAGGATGATTCCAATAACCTGGCCTTTTGTAGTTTGGGGGCTTGATATGGTTGGGCCCTTCAAGAGATCTAAAATAAACATACTCACTTACTGGTAGCTGTGGACAAATTCACCAAGTGGGTTGAAGTAGAGCCAGTCAGTCGTTGTGATGCTGCTACAGCAGTCAAGTTCCTCAAAAAGCCGATCTATCGTTTTGGCTATCCACACAACATTATTACAGATAATGGTACTAATCTTTCCAAAGGAGCCATGAAGCAGTTCTGCCAACAGGAGCACATCAGGTTGGACTTAGCATCTGTAGCACACCCTCAGTCTAATGGATAGGCAGAACGAGCTAATCAGGAGTTGTTGCATGGCATCAAACCCCGGCTCATGGTGCCTTTACAACGCACGCCGGGTTGCTGGGAAGAAGAGTTACCCGCAGTACTTTGGAGCATACAGACTACTCCCAACCGGTCAACAGGTTATACGCCGTTTTTCCTGGTCTATGGTGTAGAGGCTGTGCTGCCAAGTGATATACGTCATGATTCTCCCCGGGTTGCAGCTTATGTGGAGGCTGATAATGAACAAGCTCGCCAAGATGCTCTTGATGCTCTGGAAGAAGAACGCGAACTTGCCGCGTCCAGATCAGCAATTTATCAACAAGATCTACGTCGCTATCATAGCCGTAGAGTTCGAAGCCGTACCTTTCAGGAAGGCGACTTAGTGCTCCGTATGATACAAGACCAGACAGGCATGCATAAGCTTTCGCCCCCTTGGGAAGGACCCTTCGTCATCAGCAAGAATCTCAACAATGGGTCATATTACCTGGTTGATATACGTGAAGCAGATAAGTCACGTACCTCTAAGGAGGAAGGAAGCCAGTCTTGGAATATTGCGCATCTCCGGCCATATTATACTTAAGTCACAGATTGAGTAGTATCTTTGTACATACCTTCATCATGTATATACATATTCTGATCAATGAAATAAAGCCGGCGTCTTTGTATAAGAGAGATTGTCGTTTTGCCTCAAAATTGTATGTTGAGTCTTTATTCTTTGATCAGTGGTCACTTGGGGGCTTCCAACTCATCGAGTTTAGCTTTAATATCCCTTTAACCCGGCAACATGCGAAAACATTTTCTTGGTTAAACCTGCCTGTTAGCACGGTGCTACTCCACAAAGGCGACCCGGTGTACGCTGATAACCCACAAGTATAGGGGATCAATTGTAGCTTTTTTGATAAATAAGAGTGTCGAACCCAACGAGGAGCTAAAGGTAGAATTAATATTCCCTTCAAGTTCTATCGACCACCGATACAACTCTACGTGCACTTAACGTTTGCTTTACCTAGAACAAGTATGAAACTATTTTGTAGGTGATAGGATAGGTTTGCAAGAATAAAACTAGAAGTACTTTGCGAGAATAAAACTATGAGTAATTTGCGAGATAATAAAAGTTATTTGTTTAGTAGAAAGCTTTTGTAACACAAGAGAATGATTTGTCCCTAGGCAATCGATAACTAGACCGGTAATCATTATTGCAATTTTATATGAGGGAGAGGCATGAGCTAACATACTTTCCATACTTGGATCGTATGCACTTATGATTGGAACTCTAGCAAGCATCCGCAACTACCAAAGATCATTAAGGTAAAACCCAACCATAGCATTAAGTATCAAGTCCTCTTTACTCCCATACGCAACAACCCCCTTACTCGGGTGTAAGCTTCTGTCACTCTAGCCGCCCACCATAAGAGAATCATGAACGTATTGCAACACCCTACAGCGGGGATCGCTCATGCTTGCGCGACATGGAGGGCACCATAGGACATCACCAAAATAAAACATACAACTCAAACCAATCACGATCATCAATCAACCCATAGGACAAAACGAATCTACTCAAACATCATAGGATGGCCACACATCATTGGATAATAATATGTAGCATTAAGCACCATGTTTAGGTAGAGAATTACAGCGGGGAGAAGAGGTGTTACACCACTGCATAGAGGGTGAGATAGTTGGTGTTGACGGCGGCGAAGTTGTTGGTGTAGATCGCCATCACGATGATTGCCCCGGTGGCGTTCCGGCGCCACCGGGTGAGAGGGGGAGAGAGCCCCCCTCCTTCTTCTTCTTCCTTGATCTCTCCCCTAGATGGGAGGAGAGTTTCCCCTCTGGTTCTTGGCCTCCATGGCACCCGGAGGGGCGAGAGCCCCTCCGAGATTGGATCTCTCTCTCTGTTCTCTTCTGTTTCGCGTTCCTGTTTTCTGGCCCTTCACCGTTTATTAAATTTCCGGAGATCGTAACTCCGATTGGGCTGAAATTTTAACACGATTTTCTTCTGGATATTATCTTTCTTGTGGCGAAAGAAGGGGGTCAACCGACTTACGAGGTGCTCATGAGCCACGAGGGCGCGTTTGCACCCCCCAGGCGCACCCTGGTGCCTCGTGGCCACCTCGGACACCGTCTTGCGTTGATTCTTCTTCCCAAAAATCACATATATTCCAAAATAAATCTTCGTAAATTTTTATCGCATTTGGACTTCGTTTGATATGGATATTCTGCAAAACAAAAAACATGCAACAAACATGAACTGGCACTGGATCAATATGTTAGTCCCAAAAATAATATAAATGTTGCCAAAAATATGTGAAAGTTGTAGAATATTGGCATGAAACAATCAAAAATTATAGATATGACGGAGACATATCAGCATCCCCAAGCTTAATTCCTACTCGTCCTCGAGTAGGTAAATGATAAAAAAGATAATTTTTGATGTGGAATGCCACCTAGCATAATCTTGATCATATAATCTAATCATGGCATGAATATTAAGACACGAGTGATTCAAAGCAATAGTCTATAATTTGATATAAAGACATCAATACTCAGGCATCCCAACAAACAATCATGCTTTTCAGAATAAAAATGCTAAAGAACGCTATCCCTACAAAATCATATAGCCTTGTTATGCTCCATCTTCTTAACACAAAATATAAATCATGTACTACCCTGGTGTCAGCCAAGCAATTGGTTCATACTTTTTAATGCGCTTCACCTTTTTCAACCCCCACACAATACATGAGTGCAAGCCATGGATATAGCACTAAGGGTGGAATAGAATGCGGTGGTAGAGGTTAATATGGAGAAGACAAAAAAGGAGGAAAGTCTCACATCGACGTGGCTAATCAACGGGCTATGGAGATGCCCATCAATTGATGTCAATGCGAGGAGTAGGGATTGCCATGCAATGGATGCACTAAGAGCTATAAGTGTATGAAAGCTCAAACTGAAAACTAAGTGGGTGTGCATCCAACTTGCTTGCTCGAGACCTAGGGCAATTGAGGAAGCCCATCATTGGAATATACAAGCCAAGTTCTATAATGAAAAATTCCCACTAGTATATGAAAGTGACAACATAGGAGACTCTCTATATGAAAAACATGGTGCTACTTTGAGGCACAAGTGTGGAAAGGATAGTAACATTGCCCCTTCTCTCTTTTTCTCTCATTTCATTTTTTTTTCTCTTTTTTTTCTTTTTTTTCTTGGGCTCTTTTTGGCCTCTCTTTTTTCCCTTTTTTTATTTTGTCCGAAGTCTCATCCCGACTTGTGGGGGAATCATAGTCTCCATCATCCTTTCCTCACTGGGACAATGCTCTAATAATGAATAATGATGATCATCACACTTCTATTTACTTACAACTCAAAAAAATTACAACTCAATACTAGAACAAAGTATGACTCTATATGAATGCCTCTGGCAGTGTACCAGGATATGCAATGATCTAGCGTAGCAAAGATATCAAAAAACGGACAAGACATGAAAATATCATGCTAGCTATCTTACGATCATGCAAAGCAATATGACAATGAATGCTCAAGTCATGTATATGATGATGATGGAGGTTGCATGACAATATATCTCGGAATGGCTATGGAAATGCCATAATAGGTAGGTATGGTGGCTGTTTTGAGGAAGATATAAGGAGGCTTATGTGTGATAGAGCGTATCATATCACGGGGTTTGGATGCACCGGCGAAGTTTTCACCGACTCTCGAGGTGAGAAATGGCAATGCACGGTACCGAAGAGGCTAGCAAATTGCGGAAAGGTGAGAGTGCGTATAATCCATGGACTCACATTAGTCATAAATAACTCACATACTTATTGTGAAAGTTTATTATCCCTCAAAGCAAAGTACTACTATGCATGCCCCTAGGGGGGAGGTTGGTAGGAGTTAACCATCGCGCCCCCCGACCTCCACGCAAAGAAAGACAATCAATAATAAATCATGCTCCAACTTCTTAGCATAACGAGAGATTATACGTGCATGCTTCGGGAATCACAAACCTTAACACCAATATTCCTACTAAACCACCTACATATTACCATCTCTATATCGCAAAACTATTGCAAGGAATCAAACATATCATATTCAACGATCTACAAGTTTTATGTAGGATTTTATGACTAACCATGTGAATGACCAATTCCTGTTGACTCTCTAAATAGATATAAGTGATGCAAGAGAGTTTAATTCTTTCTACAAAATACCATGCTCTAATAAATATAAGTGAAGCAAAAGAGCATTCTACAAATAATGGTTTTCTAAATGAAGAGAAACAGGCATCCAAACTTCAAATGATATAAGCGAAGCACATGAAGCATTCTATAAAGCCATACTCAAAAGATATAAGTGAAGTGAAAAGAGCATTCTATAAATCAACCAAGGACTATCTCATACCAGCATGGTGCATAAAAGAAAAGGGAAAAATAAACACAAAAGATGCTCCAAGAATTTACGCATATCATGTGAACAAAACAAAAACCGAGACATACCGATAATTGTCGAATAAAGATGGGATGCCTTCTGGGGCATCCCCAAGCTTAGACACTTGAGTCTCCTTGAATATTTACTTGGGTTGCCTTGGGAATCCCCAAGCTTGAGCTCTTGCCTCTCCTCATTCTTCTCATATCAATACCTCCTCGATCTTAGAACACTTCATCCACACAATACTTAACAAAACTTTGTGAGATCCGTTAGTATAATAAAGCAAATCACTACTTTAAGTACTGTTGCAAAACCATTCATATTTTATTTTTGCATTATAACTACTGTATTCTAACTTCTCCATGGCTTATACCTTCCGATACAATCCATAGTTTCATCAAAACAAGCAAAACAATGCATCAAAAACAGAATTTGTCAAAAACAGAACAGTCTGTAGTAATATGCACATTGACCATACTTCTGTAACTAAACAAATTCTGAAAAATTAGGAAAAAATAAACAATTTTCATATCAGTACTGTGTAAAAATTTAAGAATTTTTGCATGTTCCAGTAAAAAATGTAAATTCACACACTACAGCAAAAGTTTCTGTTTTTGCACCGCACATACCAAACAAGCAATTTAAACATCCTAACGGTAAATCTTGGCACATTATTTTTATAATACAATGGATTTGTACAAGGGGATAATTATTTTTGTTGAAAAGTTTCTGTAATTCAAGATTTGCAAAGTTTCCATGGGCATGAACAAAGTTCAAGGAGCTCCCTCACTTCAACGGTGCTCGTCTTTCTTACTTTCACTTTCCTTTTTTTTGAAAAGTTTAAGGTTCCCCTCTATATTTTTTTTTGTTTTTAAACTTTTTAAAAGCACTCAACAGAAATAAATGACTCTCTAAAACTTCCGGGTTGTCTCCCTGGCAGCGCTTTCTTTAAAGCCATTAAGCTAGGCATAAAGTGCTCAAGTAATCGATCCACCCGGATCCCAAGGTATATCAAAGCCAATTTTAATTAACAATGATTTGTAATTTAGTTGTGAGGACAAAGCAACATATATCATGCAATGACGAAGTCTAACTCTCTTCCTATGCATCGGCATGTCATAAAAGAACAATTCATGCACATCTAGTAAAGGCCAATGCATAGCATAAATAGTTTCTTGCAATTTTATCGTATTGGAAACATAGAGAGGTTGAGATGTAGTTCCTCTCTCATAATAATTGCAATTAGGAGCAGCAAGCACATGCATATAATATTCATCAAAATTATCATGTGTAGTAGTAAAACGCAACCCATCAATATAATCCTTAATAAGAGCAAACTTCTCCGATATAGTGTAGTTGGGAGAATTCAAAAAGATAATAGGACTATCATGTGTGGGTGCAATAGCAACAATTTCATTCTTAACATAAGGAATTATAGCAAGTTCATCTCCATAAGCATCATTCATATTGGCATCATGGCCACAAGCATAGCAAGCATCAATTTCATCAAAAAGGGATATTTCAAACGAATCCAAGGGATCATAGCAATTATCATAGCATTCATCCTTCGGTAAACACGAAGGGAAATTAAACAATGTATGGGATAAAGAGTTACTCTCATCAGAAGGTGGGCACGGGTGATCAATCCGCTCTTCCTCCTTTTGTTCTTCGCTCTCCTCCTCAATTTTTTCATCTAATGAGCTCACAGTGTCATCAATTTCTTCTTCCATAGATTCCTACAAAATATTAGTCTCTTCTTGGACAGCGGAGGTGTCCTCAATATATTTTTTCACATAAGCATTAGAAGCATAGTTTTCATAGCAATATTTAAGTATGGCAGAATTTTCAGATTTGTAAAGAGTAGCATCATACTTTTCAATCAAAGAAGCAATTTCATAAGCACCCTTAAAAGCAACAAATTCTTCAATTTGTTCAATATCATAGTAAATATAAACACCTTTAGCATAAGAAGATACGATTCCATTATCACTGAACTCACATTGGTAGGGAAGGTGTTTCTTAGGGTCTTCAGAACAACATGTAAAATCATGTATTTCGCATAAATTCCAAGCATAGCAATTCAAAGTATTAATATGATGCCATAAGAGTTTCCCTTTTTGAGACAAGCGATAATCCCTAAAGTATTCCCGTTGATCCAAAGTAACTCCCATTATCAAGTTGAATGGAGTTTTATCAGGATTATCAAAGTAGTATTTAATGTTTTCCACATAACGAGCATCGAGGGTTTTAGGAGGTTCCCCAGCTCCATGAGTAGCAAGTACAACTAATTTTTTGGTGTTTCGTGTTCCATATCCATAACTAAAGATATAAAACAACTTAGAACAGAAAATAAAATCTACTTAGTGATAAAGCAAACAAGCACACACGAGAATATCAACCCCACGCTATTGCTCCCCGGCAACGGCGCCAGAAAAAGGTGTTGATAACCCACAAGTATAGGGGATCAATTGTAGTTTTTTCGATAAATAAGAGTGTCGAACCCAACGAGGAGCTAAAGGTAGAATTAATATTCCCTTCAAGTTCTATCGACCACCGATACAACTCTACGCGCACTTAACGTTCGCTTTACGTAGAACAAGTAGGAAACTATTTTGTAGGTGATAGGATAGGTTTGCAAAAATAAAACTAGAAGTACTTTGCAACAATAAAACTACGAGTAATTTGTGAGATAATAAAAGTTAGTTGTTTAGTAGAAAGCTTTTGTAACACAAGAGAATGATTTGTCCCTAGGCAATCGATAACTAGACCGGTAATCATTATTGCAATTTTATATGAGGGAGTGGCATGAGCTAACATACTTTCCGTACTTGGATCGTATGCACTTATGATTGGAACTCTAGCAAGCATCCGCAACTACCAAAGATCATTAAGGTAAAACCAAACCATAGCATTAAGTATCAAGTCCTCTTTACTCCCATACGCAACAACCCCCTTACTCGGGTGTAAGCTTCTGTCACTCTAGCCGCCCACCATAAGAGAATCATGAACGTATTGCAACACCCTACAGCGGGGATCCCTCATGCTTGCGTGACATGGAGGGCACCATAGGACAGCACCAAAATAAAACACACAACTCAAACCAATCACGATCATCAATCAACCCATAGGACAAAACGAATCTACTCAAACATCATAGGATGGCCACACATCATTGGATAATAATATGTAGCATTAAGCACCATGTTTAAGTAGAGAATTACAGTGGGGAGAAGAGGTGTTACACCGCTGCATAGAGGGGGAGAGAGTTGGCGTTGACGGTGGCGAAGTTGTTGGTGTAGATCGCCGTCACGATGATTGCCCCGGCGGCGTTCTGGCGCCACCGGGTGAGAGGGGGAGAGAGCCCCCCTCCTTCTTATTCTTCCTTGATCTCCCCCCTAGATGGGAGGAGAGTTTCCCCTCTGGTTCTTGGCCTCCATGGCACCCAGAGGGGCGAGAGCCCCTCCGAGATTGGATCTCTCTCTCTGTTCTCTTCTGTTTCGCGTTCCTGTTTTCTGGCCCTTCACCGTTTCTTAAATTTCCGGAGATACGTAACTCCGATTGGGATGAAATTTTAACAAAATTTTCATCCGGATATTATCTTTCTTGCGGCGAAAGAAGGGTGTCAACTGACTTATGAGGTGCTCACGAGCCACCAGGGCGCGTTTGCCCCCCCAGGCGCCCTGGTACCTCGTGGCCACCTCGGACACCGTCTTGCGTTGATTATTCTTCCCAAAAATCACATATATTCCAAAATAAATCTCCGTAAATTTTTATCGCGTTTGGACTTCGTTTGATATGGATATTCTGCGAAACAAAAAACATGCAACAAACAGAAACTGGCACTGGGCACTGGATCAATATGTTAGTCCCAAAAATAATATAAAATGTTGCCAAAAATATGTGAAATTTGTAGAATATTGGCATGAAACAATAAAAAATTATAGATACGATGGAAACGTATCATACGCCCGACGAGTCAATCACAGAAGTGACCCTGAACTTGTCCGAGTTAAAACCCCGATTGGTCACGTGAGAGCCGGCTTTCAGAAAGCTAGGATAAACCAAAAGAGGCAATAAGCCTGCTTCATGAAAGTGAATCAGACTTGAGCTTTGAAAGCCGATCTTTAAGTCGTGCCTTATGAGCCGGCTCTTAAATTTCTGTTTTGCATTATTATTATCTTTGGCATGTATGCATACATCCATACATAGCATATACTTTATTAACGTTGTTTTTTTGTTTATCACACCGGCAACATGATTGCTGGGTTATCATATCACTAATATTGGTGGTCTGGACTACTGGTTTTGGCCGTAAGCCGCCATCACAAACCGGGTTTCCAGATTACGGCCTTAGAAATTACTCAAGGACTGTTATACATCTGGCCTTCATTACAAAGATTGGCTCTTGTGGTTGAGTTATTGATTCAACACCTTGATAGAAGCAAATGATGTCATGGCTAATGATCAAGCAAGGTTACAATAACAAGTGAAATCATAAAAGTGCGCGATGGCACTTGCATCACCAAAGAGAGTTTCTAAAACATCTATTACAAGCCACAGCAGGGCCAAAAATACGATCAAGTGTTTTCTGTTTTGTCGCCCAACCAAGTTTCAGGGCTGTGAGCCGGCAAGATGTCCTTCTGACTCACGAGTTGCACCACTGGATGCCGGGTCAGCCTGCGCCGTCGAGCTTGTTTCTGCAGTCTGGAGGCCGACCTGCAGCCATTGGATGGATCGTAATGCTTCAAAAACTAAGTCTTCCGTCATCACAGGTGAAGGGTCGACCTCAGGGGCGAAGGAGTTCTTACGAGGGCGAGTTAGGTCCACTAGTTCTGGATTGGGCGGCTCTAAACGCTCGTTAGCTTCAGAATAGCTGGCTTGGTACTTGGAGAGATCTGCCTCCTCAGTTAGAACTGTGGCAGCAACCCAGGTTTCTCTTATACACCGTAGGAAATCCTTCTTGGTAAAAGGTGTGTCATCTGTGTTGTACTCTGGGTATCCGCCTACAATCTGTGCCGGGTCTAATTCAGGTACATATGCCTTGGCGCGGGCAAGTACGGCCAGAGCTCCGTGCCGACAAGCCGCCTTTTTCCACTCTTCAAACCAGTGTGGCACCACAGACAACTCCTTGAGCATATCCATACTACGCGGAGGCAGTGTGTTTAATTTTTTGGCTGCCATAATGCAGCGTGAGCCACCTATGTACAGCTGCTCTAGGAAGGTGTACACGGCTTTGAGCTACACAAGAGGGGGGCAATAGCTTGTGTTGTTCTCCAGCCTGGTTACAGGGGAAACATAAGATGACCCGGATTTTCCTTGGCAATTGTAAAGGTTGATGACAAAGGAAGTTGGAACTTACCAAAATTAGCTACACACATCGCTGTAATATGATTCTTGAGTGTGTGCAATTCTTGAGATACTGGCTCCAGCTTTGCTTCTGCGTCTTCAGCACGCTTTAGAAGGCCGGCTCATTCTGCTTCAAATTTTGCCTTGGTTTGCTCCAAGGCGCTGGATGCATTGAGCAAGGATTTTTGTAGATCAATGGATAAGTGTTCTTCCTGTTCCCGCTGCTTCTTTTCCTTCTTCATGGCTCTCTGGAAGTCAGCCGCCTTGGCCTCAGTATCATTCAGCATGTCCTGTATCAGTTTTACAACGGTTACAGAATACAACATCATAGTCCCAAGTCGCCATATTGGACGACTCGGCACTTGGGGGCTACATATATCAGCGCTATCTTCATAAACTAAGTCCCATGAAGATACAAGTACTCCACATGGCACTTGGGGGCTAATGCATGATTTGTTTTATATGTATACACAGAGACCCAGCTCATCATATCATGATGAGTCGGCCCTTGGGGGCTACAGGATGATCAAAAATCACGCAGGTGCATATAAGTCCCTGGTCATCATGATATAATGACCCGGTACTTCGGGGTTGCATGTATATGTAAGGATAGGAGAAAGAAATTACCTCATACTTTCGCTTCAGAGATGTTACCATCGCAATTTCAGTATCTCGGCTTTCAGATAGCCGGGTCAAGACAGCTTGATGCAAGGAACTGATGTCTTTGTCTTCAAATGAGTGGTAATGAAGAGTTGCCTTCCCTTTATCTTTCCTTGGAGATTTAGCCTTCACAGGAATTTTGGTCAAGGCAGTAGAAGCTTCTGGTGGAGGGTTTTGGTTTTTGCCAGTGATGGCAATCTCATCTTGAGCCAGATCAGTGGGCTGTTCTTCTATTATATTCTCCCTCTCCCGATCAGCCAGGGGAGATGTGTGAGCAGGGCTTATGGCAGAGTCTTGGTGGGGTGGTGCATCTTGGATAGCTGGCTCGTCTGGAATGACCGGGTTATCTGTGGCAGCTTCATGAGATGGATCCTCTGTCCCAAGGATAGGGTCGGAGGACCTGGCAGTGGTTTTCTTCTTGATGGCTTTAGCACTACAAAATAGAGGAATAGTTAATGGATGGAACAAAGTAACAGATTTGAGAGGCAAGTGATGTATTTTTACCCCGGATTGATGTTAAAGGCCGACACTTGAGTAGCGCTGGATTCTTCTGAGGAGGGGGAGGTGATATACGCCGAGTCATCACAAGGAAGTGGTGCCTTGAAAAGGCCGGCTTGCGGGAGTGAAGTAGTGGGGCTGTGAGGGACTTCTGAACGAACCCTTTGGGCTGGCGGCTCATCTGGTAACCCACCGCTTAGCTCTCCCTCGCTGCTCCGGGTCTTCCGTTTGGAAGTTCCTGCATGTTGCATTTTCTTCAAAAGAAATTGTGGGTCTAAATGAGCATCTCGATGTGAAAATGGGACTTTCCGGACTACAACCCGGTTTTTCTTTCGGACGGGTATTGGTGAGTCAGAGTCTGAAGAGATCAAAGTTACCTCTTGCTCACCGGCGTGGCTAGTTTCAGCCTGTTCCTGAGAAGAGGTGGAGTCAGCAAGTTGGTTAAATAGACGACCAAGGGAGTCGAGTTCTACCTCTTGATCTTCATCATCTTTTGGGTCTTCATCGCTATCTTCTCGAGGAGGAGTGGGGTCTTGAAGTTTGACCCTCCACCAATCAGAGTTTTCCTACATGATGGCGGGTTGATAAAAAAACTGCGACAAAGGAAATGCAGTATGAACAAGATGAAGGGCAATAATAAGGATGGCTTACCGCGGGTGCCGGGTTGTTTGCATAAAAGGGAGCAAGTTCCACGAGCTTAATATCGTCTTTTGTTTCACCAAGTAGCTTCTTGGCGAATTTTAGGACATCTTTCTCCTGGAGGTTGACCCGGCTGAATCGAAGCGAGTCTTCCGGTTCGCCTGAGTAGGTGTGCAAGAGCCAGTTCCTCAGGCTCAGAGGTTGGATGCGCCCTTCTACCCAAGTCCGGGTTAGGTCAACATCGGTGATGCCATGAGCAGTTAAAGCATTTATTCTGGAATATAAGGGTTCCAGAGCCTTCCTTTCTTCCTTGGAGGCGAAACTCGGGAAGACGATGGTGGCATCAAGCCGGCTTGCTCGATTACCCGGGAGTGGGCGCTACCCGTCTGGGGAGGTATCCTTGCAGTAAAACCAAGTTTTATACCATCCCTTAGGATGGCTTGCCGGCTTGGCGTCGGGGAAGGCTGTGTTCTTCCTTCGCTGCATGGTGACTCCACCAAGTTCTAGGCTTGGTCCGTCCTTGTGTTCTGTTTGGTGGTTCAGGTAGAAAAATTCTTGGAACAAGCTGATGGACGGCTCAAGCTGCAGGTAAATTTGACAGAACACTTGGAACTGGCACAAATTGTGAATGGAGTTGGGTCCCACGTCTTGATGTCTGATGTTGAAAGAATGAAGCACATCCCGAAAAAATTTCGAGCCGGGAGGACGGAAACCTCGGTCCAGATGATCAGCAAATAGGATAATCTCGTTTCGCTCTGGCTGGGGGTGAATCTCTTCCTCAGGGGCTCGCCATCCAATTTCCTCCTTAGATGGCAGCAACCCGGATTCTACTAAGGCCTGTAACCTGAGTTCTGACATGTTGGACTTTGCCCAGTTGACAATTTTAACTTTTGGAGCCATGGATTCAGCTACAAGAGAAGTAAAAGAATACCATAAGCCGGCAGTTCAAAAATTTGCCGGGTCATCGTAAAGCAGAAAGATACGCCGGTATGTTCCCGGGCTGTTGCGTACAGGGCAAGATAAGCCGGCAATGTTGAAGTCACGGATTTTACAAGTGCTGGAAGTGGTCTGGGCTATGAGTCGGTAAATAGGTTTTGAATGGATTGAGGAATTTTGCAGATCTAGAAAATGGTTAAAAATGAAAGGATGAAACCTAGGTTTGTTCTTCGCAAACATGGAGGGGCAGCGATGGGAATCAGAGAAGTAATGTGGCAGAACTATTAAACATAAAAATGCTGCGGAGCTATATTATGGGCCAGCAAGTGAAGAATCTGAGCATTTTTGATCTACAGCGGCCATGGAGACGAACTACGAAGAACAGAGAAGAGCTCACAACAATGGCGAAGAGAAGAACTTACAGATCTGAGGGTCAAGCTTGAGGTCTTCGAGGTGCTGTGGATGAGGCCGGGCGATGTTGAATGGCTCCGGTGGCGATGAGGAGGCGCGGCTAGTGCTGACTCCAGCGGCGATGAGCTCGGGACAGGGCGGCAGCGTCGGGAGCAGAGGAGAGGTCGAGGAGTGAGAATGGTAAAGGAGAGCAATGGGGAGGGATGCTGGCCTATTTGTAGGCACGGGGCAACCCAAAAATGGCATGCACGAAACCCCAGGCGGCGCAGTGAATAGTGGCTAAAAGGGCTCCTTGATTTTCATGCCTGACAAGATAATGCCAATCCAGTCAAAGATTTGCTATGATGTCATCTCAGATTTTGCAGAAGTGGAAAGTGATGTCATGAAGAAAGACGATGAGAAAATACCAAGTCTGATGAGGAATGACTCAGCAAGTTGACTGAGCCGGAAAAATGTTCCTGAAGGCGCAGGATATTGAAGGAGCCAGCTCATGATGCACATTTGAATGCAGTTTCTTTGTAGAATATTTCGTTTGTATTGTTTTCCAGGATGGAGTTTAACATGGATAAATCCAAGTCAAACTGAGGGCTAATGTTGGGGATATTTCCCGGCATTGGAGACCCGGTATGAGGATGACCTGGCCATAGAGCTGTAAGGCTCAGCGGGTTACCTCACTGCTGGGCCTCGAAGATACCCAGTGGGCTGGCTTAGCAGAGGCCTGGTGGGAAGGGCCGGCTTTACGTACAGGCCGGCTTAAGAAGAAAGATGAGATAAGGAAGATGGCCTTGGAGAATAAGTAGAATAAGAGTAGGGCAGGGGTTAACTTTACCACCCGGACTCTCATGTAACCTAGGGCTCGAATTGTTATATAAAGGGGAGCACCTAAGGCAGAAATACTAAGTTGCAATCTCTCAAGAGCTAGGTTAGCGATTCCGCATCCCTGTAATTGAGATCCAAAGCAATATAACCAAGCAAGACGTAGGCTTTTACCTCCACCGTGAGGGGCCGAACCTGGGTAACCCCGTGTTTTCTCGTTCCCAATCAACCCCATCAAGCTTCCACCTTCATGCGATGGCCTCATCTCTAAGTGCTTTCACAAGGGCATCTGCCGTGCTAAAACCACAACAGGAGAATTCACACAATTTTGTATTTTCTTGAGACATCGTGACGAAGCAAGCAAACTAGTAAACAAGCAAATAAAAATATTTTTGTGTTTTTGTAAAAAAAAATTAGAAGTGGGGGAGATGAAAACAAGAGGCAAATGCAAATAAAAGGCAAATAAAATATATGCAAGTGGATGATAGTTTGGGCGAAGGTACTTGGTAATTTTGATGATGTCTCCCCGGCAACGGTGCCAGAAATTCTTCCTGCTACTTGTAGACTGCGTTGGTATTTCCCCGAAGAGGAGAGGATGATGCAGTATAGTAGAGATAAGTATTTCCCTCAGCTAAGAACCAAGGTTATCAATCCAGTAGGAGAACCAAGCAAAATTCCGTTAAACGCACTTGCACACACAAGAGCAAACACTTGCACCCAACGCAAATAAGAGGGTTGTCAATCCTCTTAGCGGTTATTTGCAAGGATTAAATCTTATAGAGGTAAATAGATAAACTAAAATACTAATTAAAATAAAAGTAAATAAATTGCAGCAAGGTATTTTTAGCTTTTTTTATATATGATAAAGTAGACCCGGGGGCCATAGTTTTCACTAGAGGTTTCTCTCTCGAACACATAGCATACGGTGGGTAAACAAATTACTGTTGGGAAATTAATAGAAAAGAAAATAATTATGACGGATTCATGGCAATGATCATGTATATAGGCATCATGTTCGAGACAAGTAGACCGACTCCTGCCTGCATCTACTACTATTACTCCACCCATCGACCGCTATCCAGCATGCATCTAGGGTATTAAGTATGAAACAGAGCAATGCCTTAAGCAAGATGACATGATGTAGAGAAAGTAAACTCAAGCAATATGATTAAACCCCATCTTTTTATCCTTAATGGCAACAATACAAATACGTGTCATGTCCCCTTTTGTCACTGGGATTGAGCACCACGAGATTGAACCCATCACAAAGCACCTCTCCCATTGCAAGACAAATCAATCTAGTAGGCCAAACCAAATCAATAGATCGGAGAGAAATACAAAGCTATAATAATCATGCATAAAAGAGTTCAGAGAAGACTCAAATATTTCTCATGAATAATCTGATCATAAACTCATAATTCATCGGATCCCAACAAACACACCGCAAAAGAAGATTACATCAGATAGAACTCCAAGAACATCGAGGAGAACATGGTATTGAAGATCAAAGAGAGAGAAGAAGCCACCTAGCTACTAGCTATGGACCCGTAGGTCTGTGGTAAACTACTCACACATCATCGGAAGGGCAGCAAGGTTGATGAAGAAGCCCTCCTTGATCGATTCCCCCTCCGACAGAGTACCGGAAAAGGCCTCCAGATGGGATCGCGAAAGAACAGAGGCTTGCGGCGGCAGAAAGGTTTTCTCTGCTGTCTCTCTAGTATATTGGGAATATTTGGGAATTTATAGCGCTGGAATTAGGTCAGGAGGGGCAACGAGGGGCCCACAAGCCTGGGAGGCGCGCCCTACCCCCCTGGGCGCGCCCTCCAGGCTTGTCGCCTCCTCGTGGCTCTTCTTGTCTTCTCCCGAAGCTTCGTGGGTCTCTTCTGGTCCAGAAAAAATTAATCCAAAGTTTTTTTCTCATTTGGACACTTTTTGATAATGATTTTCTGAAAAGGCAAAAACAAGCAGAAAACAACAACTGGCACTGGGCACTGGGTTAATAGGTTAGTCCCAAAAAATGATAAATAATGGCATATAATTGCATATAAAACATCCAAGATTGATACTATAATAGCATGGAACAATCAAAAATTATAGATACGTTGGAGACGTATCAAGACGTTCCTTGGTTGCGAACCTCACTTCGGGTTGTGGTGAAGATATTTCTGCCTTACCCCTTGCTCTCGTGATAGCTCTATCTTCGAGGTCGGAGGTGCCAAGGTATGTAGGTTTGCCGAGGCAGGTTACCTTCCAGGCACCCCGAAGGAGGATGTCGAGAGATGGGCGTCTGAATGGTTTTATATCGCCGACGTCCCACTCAAGGATCCTATCCAGCAAGGTCTTCCTCCCTTCTCCCATACGTCGCCGAAAAAATGGTACAACTGGCGGCCGAGAAGTCGTTTCCAAGGGGAAGATGCCGAGGTTACTCGGCTGGCTGCTCAAGTCACTTGCCTTGGATGCCACAAGCTCACCATCATCAATGTGATGGCCGTGGCTATAGCCCGAGGTGTCCAACCGCTTAAACAATGCACCCATCTGCAGTGGCAGTTCAATGGATCTGGTGACGCTACCTGGGCCATAAGAAAAGGCTTCGAGAACCAGGCGGCCCTGGCAGGTGCGTTGGAAGCAATTTACAAGGGGAAAAAGGAATATTTCGCCCAACAATGAATGTTTGATGGTTTTTCTTGTCATAAACTCGTTGAAGCGGTAAGTTTTCTTATCGAGAGTTCGGTAAATCCGAGCAATGTTCTTATACTCTTGATCAGTTGTATAACATATCCGAATAGGGTTGGCGATGCTGGGTCGAGACAGTGAGTTGTCCAGCTCCACAGCTGGAAACTTACTCTCGTGACGATGACCTAGGCTTTACCGAGGACCCCGAACTGTCTCTTATTTTCAAGAACGGGATCTTTTACCAAGAGGGCATGGATGGTTCCGAGGTGGCGCTTCTACTCGATTGACCGAGGCTTTTGCCTTCCTCTACGGTAAGCAAACCCTGTGCCTCTTCACGTAAACAATCAACTGCTACCACTGCTCCAAGCACTTTGCTTCCATCCAATAAGGGTCGGTGATCGGAGAGTCAGAAAGCTTCCCCGGCTCCTCAAAGGAACCTGCCGAGGAATGATCTTAACCCGACCATCAAGCGGGCATCCGAGGATGTGGTCCGCGTGCCTTCTGTTGCGTGTCATTTTTATTCATAATTATAATCATGTTTTTTGGTTTTTAGCCTGTTAAGGGCCTCGGTCTTTCGATCCTACAGGCCCTCCTCTCGAGCCAATGCGGCGGCACCCCAAGACCCGGGCGAACATGCCTCTATCCCCGAGGTGGCTTCTCAGCAGCCACCTCCTCTCAAAGGGCCTCGGAGCATTCCTCAACCGGAGTCCTTGGCGGTGCATTCTGCCACTGCTTCTGAGGTTGAAAGCCTGATGCATCATCGAGTAAGGAGAACATCACTGGTAAACCCAATATTTTCTGATGAGGAGTTTGCCGCCCTTCAATCAGTAGATGCTCACCTTGGAGCAGCTCGGTTGGGGCTTAAGGAGGTTGCCGACATGCTGGCGGCAGGTTTGAAGGTAACTTTTACCGTCCCCGAAGTATTCTGGCCGACCAAGAAGTCCTTAGGATGAACATATATTTTTCATGCTTTTGTTTGTTGAAAGCAAACTCGAAACGCAATCCAATTGGAAAAGATATTCATCTTGGCCTAGGAGCTTTAGTTCAAACAGGGCGTGAAGCCCAATAGCCCTCGAGCCACTGGTTGGGTGATATCACCTGATCAGGGGATCGAATCAACCCCATTTGAATGAGAGAAAAGCGCAAAGCCCATTAGCCCCCAAGCCTTAAATTGGGTACGGGTGGCCGATTTAAGGATCAGTTCTGAAGTTTTGATATTTTGCTAATGCTTAACGCAGGCATCCCGACAACAAAATGTCGAGCTCTCAAAGAAGCTCAAGAAAACCTAGGACGATCTTGCTGAGGCCAAAAAGGAGGTAGCCGGCGTTAAAAAATTTACTCGCGAGGCTCATGGTAAGATTTATGATTATTGGGACCACTGTTGCTAGTAGCCCGGCTTGATGGCTAATGCATTCTTATTTTACTAGCAACAGAGACCATTGATCAACTTGAAGGAGACCTAAAGCAAGCTCGAGAAGCTGCTCGGTATGCTGAAGCGCAAGAGAAAGCGGGCCACCAGGTTCATGCCGGTCGGATAGAAGAATGCAACCAACTTAAGGCCGAGAAGGACCAACAAGCCCTGGAGATTGAGGGGCTCAAATCACGGCTGGCTGCCACCGAGAAGGAAAACAAATAAGCCTGCGAGTTTCTTGCTGGTAAGTGATCGTCCTGCGTGTGGTTTTTTTGTGTGGTTTTTTTTGACGACGTATCTCAGAACTGTTTTACGCAGAGCTGTCCTTCCTAGCCAGCCTGGTGGATGCGGCTATACATCATTAAAGGATGATATGATCGGGCTTAGCAAACTGCATGAACAGTCTCAGAAGGCAATGGAAAAGGTGTTCCTAGCTTTATGGCCCTTTGAAGCCATGCCAAGGGGCCTGGCCAAGCTGGCTGATCGCTTGAAAGGCGCAAGACGTCACATTTGAATGTGGAAGATATCAGCCTACCGCGAAGGCACTCGAGAAGCTTGGGCCATGATCAAGACACGCTACTGTCTGCTAGAGACAGAGGAGCTAGCCCGAGTTGGCCCCATGGGGCCTGATGGGAAAGAAATAAAAGCCAGCGTGAATTATGAGAACGTCATGCCTGCAGCTCAGCTATCCGAGAAAGATTATCTCCAGGACACCCTTATAGATGTACTTGAATAACTTTATGTAAAACAGTTTATGCTATTTGGGTAATTTTTATGTATCAATGTACGTTTAGTTTATAGCTCATATCCGCAGATGTTATACCCCGTTAACCAGCCGTCGTCTTTTACCTCTTCGGCCAGGGTCCGATGAGTGTTCCTAACGTCAGACCGAGAGTATCGGACCACGCTTAGAAGGAACGAGGCAATCCGGCCATAAGGTCAAAATGTAAGTCTTGCAAAGAGTTATGCTAAATTTATTTTTAACGCAAGTCGCATCTTCGGCGAAAAATAGTTCCTCTATGAGTTCCTTTTCCCGGGACATCGTTTTAACCACGACTAGTTAGCCAATATTCCAACGTTTGCGTCCGAAGACCTTTGTTTCGGGAATATTTTTGGCGTCAAGGGGCTTGAAATCCCGTTTTGCTTCGTTTTTGAAGAGAAGTTATAGGATTGAAAGTATGTCTAGAGGGGGGTGATTAGACTACTTGACCAAATAAAAACTTATCATTTTCCCAATTTTAGATATAGGCAAGTTTTAGCAATTCTACCAAGTCAAGCAACACCCTACACATGCAAGTCTAAGAGTTGTGCAGTGGAAAACAACGAATTTGCATATGAACATAAAGGAGGGATCGGAGAAATCAAACGCAATGAAGACACGGTGATTTTTGGCATGGTTCCGATAGGTGGTGCTATCGTATGTCCACGTTGATGGAGACTTCAACCCACAGAGGGTAACGGTTGTGTGAGTCCACGGAGGGCTCCACCCACGAAGGGTCCACGAAGAAGCAACCTTACCTATTCCACCATGACTTCCGTCCACGAAGGACTAGCCTCACTCGTGAGGCACCCCGGCTCAGAGCAACCGGTTTACCGTGCATTGCCAGCCTAGAGATCAAGTCTTCTGGCAACACATAACAACTTGGTACAGAAAATAACCGCTTTATTGATCTCTAGCGGATACATATGTTCAAATATTACAAGATAAGCAAGGCCAAGCGGCACCCACGGTGCGGCTGCACTTATGTACATTATTTAGTAGACATCTCAGGGGCCTCGACGATAAAGGAAACTACTCTGCGGCAGCGGAACGACGAGGTAGCGGGACTCCACTTCACAAGGACACTGCTGGGACACGGCCTAGAGCGCGACATACCGATCGACATCAACTCCTTGCACGGCTTCTCCTGCATCTGGCATGATAAGCCAGGTGAGTACTTTGAATGTACTCACAAGCTCACAACAAACAAAGCAAATACGACAAACAATAACAAGGCATTTAACAAGTTTAACATGATACTACCAGTCCTGACGTGTGCGGGGATTGTTACCATGGTCCCTTGGATCAACTTACCATTTCGGGATTACCTCGTAACCCTCGTCAACAACTTACCATTGTGATCCTCACTTGATCACAGCAATACCAACCATAGTGATCCTCACACGATCACCAACTTCTGCATATGCCATCTTGTTGTTCTTAGTGTGCAGGCTTATTATTTCTGTTGACCCACGGTGTGACCTACTACGAACTGTGTCCATATCCGAGGACGCGGCTATCGATAGATTATACACTCTGCAGAGGTTAGTACACTGTACCCACACCACGGAACTCATGGCCTCGTGCTCCCATTTGGGTGGACCAATGACATTCCGACAAAACCAACCTATTGTATGACACTCTCCCAACCACTCCGACAAACTCCCCTTTGGGCTATGTCATGGGTGGCCCCGATGTCAACTCGTGACATCCTGCCACCTTGTGGCTGCCACCGTTGTGGCCAAATAAAACAAAGTCGTCCCAAACGGGGACATCGGTACCGTAAAACTCGGGCACACAAGGTTATGACTGCCTACCGGGCTAGGGTAGCGCAAGCGCACAACCTTTCCTAGTTGGAGGCACCGGCGAGAGGCATGACAATAGACTGAATTAGGGTCTCCCCATCCAGGCAAGTGTGGTTGCACTGGTGAGCTCGATTCGGTGGCACCATGACTCGATCAACAATTTGTTCAAGTTGAATTATCATCAGGTTTAACTTGAAAGAAAATGATTCGAGCCATAGTATGCAATGAGGTGCACGGGTCATGATAATATGAAAATGAGTAACGAATGCATCATGCTACCATGAGAGTATGTGACATGATCTCAACTGCATACCATAACAAAATGACATATTCTCTACTGCATAATAACAGTATGGCATGATACAACTATTTAGCAATAGGTTTTATATAGCAAATTATTTTAATATTGAAGCATAATATGGATTTAGTTAAAATAACCCATTGTCATTGAAATGCCATCCTTGCATATGAATGTTGTGGCTTGCCTTGGTTCAGAGGAGTGTCACAATACTCCTGGTCTCCTTCAACACAACTAGGATTTTTTGAAAATAATTTAAATGCAAAAAGAAAATGTCACATAAAGCATTTTAATGGACCAGAAATTCCCAACAGCAAGGAAAAATCTCAACTTTGGCATACAAAAACTTTAGCTTAATACAAAACTAATGCAAAAAGAATCAACTCATTTGGACTTATAGAATAGAATCTAGAGCTGGTCAAAGTTCTGGTCAAAATTTGGATTTAAATGAATTTAAACGAATTTCCAGAGAGGGCCACGTCGAAGGCGTATTTCGCCAGGCCGCCTCCAGTAGAAAACGGTTTGGGGAGAGAAAGAGAGGCTGACAGGTGGGGTCCACTGTCAGGGTTAAAAGAGAGAGAGAGGGAAACAGAGCACAGCGGCTCTGTCGTCGGTGGTTCTCCGGCGAGGAGACCACGACTGCCACCGGCGATGGGTCCAGCACATCACGGCGAACACGTACGTACCCGTGGTGACTGCTGAGGTGGACGGACGGCGGCTCGGGCTTCTTCTCCAGAGACGGTGGCGGCGGAGCTCGTTGGATGCGGCGATTCCGGCGACGATCTGACGAACCAACAGCACCACGAGCTCGACGGAAGCAGTGAACGAAGATGGGGATGACCGGAGCGAGTGGACGGCCGAGGTGGATCCGCGGCCAACTCAAGCGAGGTTCGGCGACAGGAGGCCCTCCCGGCCTTGCCGCACTAGCTAGGAACTCGATTTGTGGCCAGGGAAGTGGATTGCGATGGTTGGAATGGCTCGGGGAGGGTTCTATTTATAGGCGGAGGGGTGGCCGTGTACTTGACTCCGCTGGAGAGGAGCTGTCGGCGCACTGGGAGGGAGAGGAGCTCAGGCGAGTCGTGGAGAGGAAGTAGAGGAGCTCAGCGACGCTGTGCATGCAGGTGGTCACAATGCGGTTTACTAAGTGGGGCAGGCGGTGCATGCGCGCGCACTGTTCCGCCTGGTAGTGCCTCGGCCGCTTCCGGCGAGCTGCTTGCCGGCGTCGGCGAGGAACAGGGCGAGGCCAGGTGGAGGCGCGGGAGGCTGCTGGGTGGTGGGGGCAAGGTGCCATGGCGCGAGGAGGAGAGACGGGCGGCGGCAGAGGGCCCCGATGCCTAGAGCGCGCGAAGGACCTGTCGAGCACCTTGCATCCGCATGGTCACCGCGTGCTCTGGCATACGCGGTGCTTTAGGAGGAGGCAGACCGTGTCTGGGGTGTAGTCCCTTCAACGCGGTGCTAGGAAATGCGCTTGGTTTGCCACCTAGCTCGATGGATAAGACTTGAGCTTGATGTAAAGTTTCTGGATAGAAACTTGGGATGAATGCTGAGAGCAAACGGCTAGGAGCTAATGGTTGAAACTTGGGGGTTAAGCATCTCCTAGGAAGGTAGTCATGTGGTAAAAATTTCAGCTCCAATAGATCAAGGAAAAATACACTTGCTTCACAAAGTGCCATTTCTGACCAGAAGCAAAAATATTTTCCCTAGCTGAAAATTTCCAAATGACCATGGCATATTTTTACATGGGGAGGTGAGGCATGATCCAAAGAATATTTGGGAATTTTCTTGGAATTTTCCGAGCAAAGAAAATGGTGGTTGCTTCATGACTTATTGAGAAAACAGTCATTTTCAGGAGGAAAATGAATATAATGCCATTAAAGAAAATTATCCCATGGCATTATGGTGAGAGGGATGAGGTCTAGGGAGTGTTTAAGAATGATAGAACCCACTTGGAAGAAAATCAAAATGATTTCCAAGTGGTAAGTCCAAAAGAATTGACTGAAAAACCCCAAATGCAAATGCAAATATTCAAAAAATTCCAATAAAAAGAAAAAGGCAAAAGCTAGGGTGTTACAAACCTCCCCCCCTTAGGATGAATCTCGTCCTTGAGATTCGGTTGCTCAGGAAACAAATATGGATATGCAGTCCTTAAATAATCTTCCCTTTCCCAAGTGGCCTCATCCTCGGTGTGATGCTCCCATTGCACTTTATAGAATTTTATAGTCTTGTTGCGGGTAACTCTGTCCATCTCATCCAAGAATCTCAAGGGTTTCTCTTCATATGTTAAATCTGTGGCGAGCTCTAGTTCTGCCATATCTGTCTGTTTTGTGGGTGGTGCGATACATTTCCGTAGCTGAGATACGTGAAAGACATCATGAACCTCGGATAGCTCTGGAGGTAATTCTAACTGATAAGCCACTTTACCCACTCTGGTCATGACTAGAAACAGACCGATGTATCTTGGTGCGAGCTTTCCCCGAGTATGAAACCTTTTAACTCCTTTCATGGGGGTAACTCGGAGATATGCATATTCACCGGGTTCAAAACTGATCCACCTATGCTTTGAGTCATAGTAGCTCTTTTAACGTGATTTCGCTACTTGCAATCGGTCTCGAATTTCTTTAACTTGTTTTTTTTCCTTCCATCATCAAATCAGTCCCAAAGATTTGGCTGTCTCCCGTCTGAGACCAGTTCAGTGGGGTGCGACATTTACGTCCGTATAGAGCCTCAAAGGGTGACATCTTAGGACTAGTTTGATAGCCATTGTTGTAGGAAAATTCAGCGTACGGCAGGCTGTCCTCCCATTTGGGTCCATGAGTGAGAGCGCATGCCCGAAGCATGTATTCCAAGATTTGATTGACTCGTTCTGTCTGTCCATCTGTCTGAGGGTGATAAGCAGTGCTATGTTTCAAGGCGGTCCCCAGAGCTTGGTGGAGACGTAGCCAGAACGCCGAGGTAAACAAAGATCCTCGGTCTGAAGTGATAGTCCTGGGTACTCCATGCAGACTGACAATCCTAGATATGTAAAGTTGAGCAAGTTGGTCTTCATGGTAGGTTGTCCTTATTGGAATAAGGTGAGCCACCTTTGTAAGCATGTCAATCACAACCCATATAGCGTTATTTCCATGTGGCGTCTTTGGCAATCCCACGATGAAGTCCATGCAAATATCATCCCATTTCCATTGTGGAACTGGTAAGGGTTGAAGTAAACTAACAGGTTTCTGATGCTCAACCTTCACCTTGTTGCATATATCGCAACAAGCGACGTAATATGCGATATCTTTCTTCATACCTTCCCACCAAAATGTTTGCTTCGAATCTTGATACATTTTAGTGCCTCCGGGATGAATAGAGTATGCAGACTCATGAGCTTCCTTCAGAATCAGCTGCTTTAATTCCCCAAGGTCAGGTACACAGACTTGATTCCGAAATCGAAGAGTACCTTTATCATCAATGCTGAAATCTTGTGTCTTTCCTTCTCGTACTTGGGCCCTTACCTTGAGTAACATTGGGTCACCAGGTTGAGCCATACGGATTTCATCTTCCAGAGTAGGGGTGACTTCCAAGGTAACCGAACATGTTGCATCATAAATGATCATATTGAGCTGGGCTATTTCTTCTCGAAGTGCTGGGTGCAAAGGCTCGATTAATGAGCTTGATGTGGCCGGTTTGCGACTAAGAGCATCAGCGACCACATTAGCTTTTCCTGGATGATAGTTGATACCAAGGTCATAGTCCTTGACCAATTCAAGCCATCTTCTTTGCCAAAGATTTAAGTCCGGTTGAGTGAATATATACTTGAGATTCTTGTGGTCGGTGAAAATTTGACATCTCTTCCCAATGATGTAATGTCTCCATATTTTTAAGGCATGTACCATAGCTGCCATTTCCAAGTCATGCGTAGGATAATTCTCATAATGCGGTCATAGCTGTCTCGATGCATAGGCCACGACCTATTCATCTTGCATAAGCACACACCCAATGCCACGCCTGGATGCGTCGCAATAGATGTCGAAGCTCCGGTAGATGTCTGGTAGAGTCAATACTGGAGCGGTGGTCAACCGAGTCTTCAGCTCATTGAAACTGTTCTCACATGCTTCTGTCCAAATGAACTTCTGATTCTTCTTAAGCAATTCTGTAATTGGCTTGGCAATCTTTGAGAAACCTTCAATGAAGCGACGGTAATAGCCTGCCAGACCCAAGAAACTTCTGATCTCTGACACAGAAATAGGCGTTTTCCAATTTAATACTTCGGTGACTTTGCTTTGGTCCATGGCCACTCCTTGAGCGGAAAGAGTATGCCCAAGGAATCCCACCTCTTTAAGCCAAAATTCACATTTGCTTAACTTGGCGTAGAGTTGATGAGCTCGTAATCGCTCTAATACTGCCCGGAGATGCTTTTTGTGTTCATCTTCGCCCTTGGAATATATGTGGATATCATCAATGAATACCACCACGAATTTGTCCAAGAAGTCCATGAACACCTTGTTCATCATGTGCATGAAGAATGCAGGAGCGTTGGTCAGTCCAAATGACATGACCGTATACTCATATAGCCCATATCGTGTAGTGAACGTTGTCTTAGGGATATCTTCTTTTCTGATTTTCAGCTGGTGATACCCGGTTCGCAAATCAATCTTGGAGAACACTTGTGCTCCACTAAGTTGATCGAACAAATCATCGATCTTGGGAAGCGGGTATTTATTCTTGATAGTGACATCATTGAGAGCGCGGTAGTCAACACACATCCGGAGACTGCCATCCTTCTTGCCCACAAATATGGCAGGTGCACCCCAAGGAGATGAGCTGGGGCGAATATACCCTTTTTGAAGCATCTCATCCAACTGTTTCTTCAATTCCACTAATTCGGATGAAGGCATTCGATAATATTTCTTGTAAATCGGCGCTGTCCCGGGCACAAGCTCAATGGAAAACTCAAGCTCCCGGTCAGGTGGCATGCCTGGCAATTCCTCTAGAAACACATCTGGGAATTCACAGACCACTGGGATTAAATTCATATCTGTAGCAATCGCTGCATAAACCATCCCCTTCTTTGGCATGGCTCTACCGGTAAAGAACCGAGCTGACTGACCCAAGGGATTTATTAACGTGACTTCTCTTGTTGCACAGTTGATGCAGACCTGGTGTCTTGTCAACCAATCCATCCCCAAAATAACATCCAATTTTGGAGATTCAATAGATATCAGTGATGTGGGAAAGATAATCCCATTGATTGATATTTCCAATCCTCGGCATACAATATTTGTCCTGAGCATGGATCCGGGGGATGGTACCACCATAACTTTGTCCAAAAGAGTATAGGAAAGTTGATGCTGGGCAACAAAACTCCGCGAAATAAAATAATGGGAAGCCCCGGAATCGAATAAAATTGTTGCAGGTATGTTATTAACAGGAAACTTACCAATGACCACATCGGGAGCTTCGTGAGCTTCTTTGGCGGAGATATGATGAACTTGCCCTTGAATATACTTCCGGTTGGGGAATTGTCCCACATAGTTGACTTGAGGCTTCAGGTTGGTTGGCGGCTTTCCGTTCTTGGGACACTGCCTAGCGTAATGCCCAGTTTGTCCACATGAGTAACATGCATTGTTACACTGACAGTCTTCCTTTACTGGTTTTGTAACCACAGTCTTGAACTGATTTTCAGTCTTGGTGCTCCCCTGCTGCCATGTTGGCTTGAACTCGAACTGTGGCTGCTGCCAAGTACGCACCTTCTGAAAAACTTGTCCTTCCTTCTTGGGTTCAAACTTGCGTTTGCGGTCTTCATAGGCAGGCTTATGATCATTAACAAGCTTGTGTTCCCTTTCGGCAATGAGTGCCTTGTTCACCAAAGTTTGGAAGTCAGGGAAATCCAGCATACTGAGTGCACATCGGAGGGTATGGTTAAGCCCTCCGAGGAACCGATCTATCTTCCGCTCTTCGGTGGCTATATCATGTGTGGAATAATGGGCCATGTGATTGAACTTGTTTAAATACTCACTTACGGTCGAATTCCCTTGAGTAAGGGCGAGGAATTCCCGCTGCTTGACCTTCATGATACCGACGGGAATATGATACTTGCGGAATTTATCTTTGAATTTATCCCAAGTAATCTCATCTTCAGCAGGCCACATAATTTTTGTATTGTCCCACCATATAGCAGCTGGTCCTTCCAGATAATGAGTGGCAAAGGGGACCTTATAAGCATCCTCGGTGCAAGCAATTTCTAGCTTCTTTTCAATGGTCCTCAACCAGTCATCGATTTCCATCGGATCTACTGCTTGACTGAAGCTTGGCGGTTTGGTCCTCTGAAAATCTGACAATTTAGAATGGTTACCATTATGATTATTCTGCCCAACCATAGTCTGCATGCTTCTCAGGAATTCCATCAGATCTTGGTTCCTCTTCTCCTTAAACATTTGCATAATCTGTTCTGTTGTGGGTGCTTGAGGTGGAGGAGGGGGTGGCTGATATGGTTCTGGGGAATGTCTTGCTTGCCTGGCGGATCGACGAACTGGGGTATCGTCGCCACCATGACAGCTGCCGCCACACCTTGTCATCCTATATATGTTTCCCAATACGAAGCATCGAGATAAGCAACATCCATAAGGGAAGAACAATGAGGAGGTGAAGCAACAAACCCCAAAAAGAAAGCAAGGAAAAACCACCGCGAATAAAAGAAGACAACATAATTATACATAACATCATCCAACATACATAATAGGACGACAACATGGATAGTACTACTACACGCATACAACCAAACACCACATCATCCTCGCCTACTCGCGATGGCAGTGATCGCACTGGCACTCTGACGGTCCTGCTGGTGTCTCCTCGGTATCGGACTCCGAATCGGAACTGATAATACTAACGGAAACCTCCGGGGCAAAGGAAACACGACGCCGCTGATGGGAAGGCTCTCCCTCGGAGTCGGGTGGAGGGTGGCTCCGCAGCATAGGAGTAGCTGGGGTAGCGAGAAGTATAGCCCACTGGGCTGGGGACTCATGAGGAGTCACTATCGAGGTATCCGAGTTACTCTGAGAAGGTGCGGGAGTCACGGGTGTAGGTGGAGGTAAAGTAACTGGAGGAACGAGCAGTGTATGAGCAAGTGAAGGTGGAGCAAACGCAGATCGAGAGGCAGCTAGCGCGTCTCAAGTGCGGTTCAGCTCCTGGGCTAAGCTAACAATCAGAAGATATCCAGCCGTTATGTAATGTGGCACCCCAGCTCAGAGGAACTGGAACACCCCATATTCCAGCCTAGAGATCAAGTCTTCTGGAATATGGCACTGCTGGCATAGAACAGAACAACTCTTATTACAAATGATAAGGGTACAAGGGTCTGCTATTACAAAGATTACAACGGCACGGTGACACTACGCCTGCTAAGGTAGCTCTATGCTAGCAGCGGAACTACGACGACGGTGATGAACTCCACTCCGCAGGGACTCTGGCCGGGACACGGTCTAGCTCGCACGATCGGAATCCTCGACAGGCAATCAATCACGGCATCACCTACAATCTGGCATGACACGCCAGGTGAGTACTTTGAATGTACTCGCAAGCTCACAATAACCAAGAGCATCAAGGCAAAACAATAACATAACATTAACAGGTTCAGTTAATATCAACTACCATGATGTGGAAGAAAATATTAAGCATGATGTGATAAAGCTAGAATTACAGAAGAGCCCACATCTTAGGTCACAGGGACCATCTCACCCTTGGCTATCTGGCCAAGCAATATACCATCTCGATCACCTCGTGATCAATAAATCCTCGTGATCACCGTGTGATCACATCACAATCCGATGATCATCCTCAAGATCATCCCAATATCATCATCGACATCCTGCCAAACTGTTACTTGCCCACATACAACTATAAGCCATAATATAAGTCATTCCGTCATCGTGAGTGTTGATCGAATGGTGTGACCTACAACAAACTGTGTCCATAACCGAGGACGCGGCTATCGATAGTTTATACACTCTGCAGAGGTTAGTACACTGTACCCACACCACAGAACTCATGGCCTCATGCTCCCATTCGGGTGGACCAACGATATTCCGACAAAACCAATCTATTGCATGACACTCTCCCGGCCACTCCGACAAACTCCCCTTTGGGCTATGTCATGGGTGGCCCCGATGTCAACTCGTGACATCCGCCACCTCTGTGGCTGCCACCGTTGTGGCCAAACAAAACAAACTCGTCCCAAACGGGGACACCCGGGTACAACACAACTCAGGCTCACAAGGTTATGACCGCCTACCGGGCAGGGCAGCGCGAGCACATAACCTTCCCTAGTTGGAGGCACCGGCAAGAGGCATGACAATAGACCGAATTAGGGCCTCCCCATCCAGGCAAGTGTGGCTGCATTGGTGAGCTCGATTCGGTGGCACCTGACCAACGAAATGACGGAATTTGTCCCCAAGATATAGCTGTGATAGAACTCTTACCCAATATTACATATCAACCTGTGATTCAAATCATAGCAATATCCATCCAATAATCCAAAGAATAATATATCCATATCATTATTATGAACTCCCAAAAGTAATAAAATTCAATATGACCATGAAGAGAGCATGACTACTGCTACTAGTAATCCCGAAGCAACATGTCACCCTCAATCTGCAAAGCATTAGTCCTAGAAATCCAAGCATCATCATGGCAGTACCAAGATCAAATGTAACTCCAAGAAATATCATGAATAAATCATATTTAACTAATGAATATATCAAGCAAATTTATTAAATAATTCATGGCATTGCATTGCAATCATGCAAATGGAGGGTGTGGCTTGCCTTGCTCCAAGGGAGTGTTGGAATGCTCCTGGTTTTCACCAACACACAACAAACACTCTGAAAACATTTTTGCAAGCATTTGTAAATATCACATAAAGCAAATACTTCTGTCCAGAAATTCTAGATAGAAGATAAAAATACCAAACTCTACCAGAAAATAGAGGAGCTCAAAAGAAAAAATAATGCAAAAAGAATCAGCTCAATTGGACTTGTAGTTTAGGAGTTATTCCTGGTCAAAGTTATGGTCAAATTTGGATTTAAAATGAATTTCTGGAAATTCCAGAAAATCTTTGGAGGGGTGACATCGAAGGTGTATTTTAGATTTACGCTTTCACTTAGAAAACACTTCGGTGGGCTCTGGAGTGACTGACTGGTGGGGCTGGCTTGCAGGTTTTAAAGAGAGAGAGGGAAGTAGGGGACCGCGGCTCACCGGCGATGAAACGGCGGCGAGGAGGTCACGGCGATGCTGGGCGACGGTGGGGATGGATCGGGCGGACCGAGGTGTAGCTGCTCGTACCCGTGGCTCCCCGAGAGACGGCCGGACGGCGTCGGCGTCTTTGTCTCAGGCGGCTGCAAGCTTCGGGTGCCGGCGAGGTCGACGATTCCGGCGACCAATGGCTCGGGATAGAGGCTGGGAGGGTTGTCAAGCTTCCAGGAGCTCGATGGTGGTACTGGAACGGGCGGAGGGGCACTAGAGGGGGCTAACCGAGGTGGAGGCCGGAGCTCGATGGTGGTACTGGAACGGGCAGAGGGGCACTAGAGGGAGCTAGCCGAGGTGGAGGCCGAACGGCGGAGCTCCGACTGGAGATGAAGAAGATGAGCCCCTAGGCTCGATTAGGTGGCGTCGGGCGACGATTGAGAGAGGGAGAGGTTGAGTGGTGAGCTGAGCTGTGGACGGGGACGGCTTAAATAGCCATGGCAAAGATGCCCGAGCCGGAAGCCGCCATGGACAAGATGGCCAGAGTTCTGGCGAACCGCGGACGCGTGGCGCATGGGCGGGCTTGGACGGCGATGTGAGAGAGCTAGTGAAGGCTCAGCGGCGCAGGAGGAGCAGACGCGGGCGAGGCACACGCGATCGGCCACTAAGGCACTGTGCACGTGCGTGCGGCGAGAGCAAGGGCCACCGTGGCGCGAGGAGAGGGAAGAAGGAGGGGGGCGGGGGCCAGCCGGCCAGGTGGACGACGGAGAGGGAGGACGGCAACAGCGGACGCGCGAACGCGGCCGGGAAGAAGAGGCCCGCGGCTCGGCGACACCCAGAGCGCGCCCACAGCACGCAGAGAACGCGCACAGGCGTGCCAACAGTGCGGTCACCGCGTGCATTGCCATGGAGAGGGCACGTAGGCCTGGCAAAAGATGTCCAAGGTGTTTTCCACCCATCCTACAGCCCCACTAATGTGATGGATCGATCAAATAGACTATGGATTGATGGGAGGCATCAGATGAATGTTGCTGTAGCCAACTTGGGTTAGAAGTTGTGGTCAAGTTACTAGACTAATGGACCAGAGAGGATGTCACAAGGGTTTAGGGTAGGAGGGACTACAGTCCTGTGAATTTGGAGATGATTTGGACAAGATTAGAAGATAGTTGCTTTGCAACAGCAACAATAGAACCGAATCTAGTTTTGGATGTTGCACTCACATGGAGTGTGGGATTGAGCTGAAATCTGGTATAGGTTGATGATTTAGGACCATTCAGGCACTGGCAAAATTTCATGCCATTTGGAAATACCTAAATGGTACTTCCTTCACAAAGGTCCTCTCTGAACAGAATCTTGGAGGAATATTGTAGAGCAAATGGCTTGACAAAAGGATGTGAATTTTGGCATGCTCAATGTTTATGGAAATGTTTAGGTCCTGGATTAATTTCAGAATTTATGAAGCAATATAAAATGTAGTTGCTCCATACCCAGAAAATTTGACCAGAACCAAAGATTAGAAGGTGTGCTCACATAGATTGTTGGATAGAGCTAAAATTTGGTGTAGGGGAATCATTTGAGCATATGGAGGGCCTGACAAAATTTCAACTCAAATGGATACTCCTAGCTAGTACTTCCTTCACAAAGCTTCTCTTTGGACAGAAACTTTGGAAATTTGCTGAGGGAGATTTACTATTCAAATGGAGTTGAATTTTGTCATGCGGTAATGATTTGGATAGGAAAGAGTGCTCAAAAAGTTTGAGGGCAAATATAAATAGCACTTCCTTCACAAAGTGCCATACTGGACATAATAGGAAATGAATATCCCTGAATTATTTTTGAACTAGGCAAGGAAGGGTTTTGACATATTTGTGGAAAATATGACCCAAAGGATTTATGAGAATTTTGTGGGGATTTTTGGAATGTCAGAAATATAGGTTGTTTCACAACCTAGGTTAAACAGGGTTATTCCTTTAATAGAAAAGGAATATTTCCATGAAAAGATTTTGGGGTTGGGCTAGAATAGAAATACCATGATCTAGGGAAAGATACAAGGATGATGCACCACTAGGGAGAAGAAGAAATGATGATCTCCGAGGTTTCAAGTCCACAGAACTGCTCCAAAAGAAAACCAGAGCAAAAACCAAACAAAACCAAAAGAAAAAGAAAGGGCCAAAAATCGGGGTGTTACATGTAACGAGACAGGTGGCTGGCTGAACGGTCACACTCCAGATCAATAAAAGGGAAATGGATTTGTCCAGTGTCAAACATGGACGGATAGAAGTAGAAACCCGGGTGTGTCTGCATCTGAATCTCGTTGTAGCGCAAGTCAGTGAGATCCTCGAACGCTGCAAACTGGATCGCCTGGTCATGTGTAGAAGTTATCCCACCCTTGGAGGAATGGGTGTAGGTGCCCACCAAGGTACTGTTGTGCATGATGACCTCCGCGTGATACTCGTACACACCGTCTGCAAGCTGCTCTCGATATACTTGGTACACAGGGTCATCACCGTCGGGGTAGAGTCGGCGCCACATGTTGCGAAGCAGATGCGGAAACGTGGAAGGTGCCGGCTCAGGCTGATACGGATAGGGAAGTGGTGCCATCTTGTGGCACCTCGGCTCAGAGAGACCGGAACACCCCGCATTCCAGCCCAGAGATCAAGTCTTCTGGAATACGGCACTGCTTGGTATAGAACAATCAACTCTTTATTACAAATAATACGGGTACAAGGGTTCTGGTGTCACAAAAGATTACATCGGCACGGTGACACTACGCCTGCTAAGGTAGCTCTATGCTAGCAGCGGAACAAGTCATGGCAATGAAATAACTTCTAGCAGCGGAACAGCGACAACGGTGATGAACTCAACTCCGCAGGGACTCTGGTTGGGACGCATCCTAGAGCGCAACCTCAGAATCCTCGATAAGCAATCAATCACGGCATGACCTGCAATCTGGCATGACACGCCAGGTTAGTACTTTGAATGTACTCGCAAGCTCACAGCAACCAAAGCACTCAAGACAAACAACATCATGGCATTTACAGGTTAATTATCAATGAGGATCATGATATTACTAGAACAATCATGAGAATGAGCATAACATGTACATGTTACTCATGATATGAAAATGAAGGTACTAGCACTAGCATGCAAGGGGGTCGACGTTTAAGGTCTCATGGACCAACTTACTCTGCTCGGAGGTTATCTCGTAACCACCATAGCTATCAATCTTTCTTACCATCGTGATCATCACACGATCACCTCATGATCAACCATCATCAAGAATACCATCGTGATCATCTCGTGACCACATAAAGATTAACCAACTTCTTCTCTCATGGAACTGGGGTTGTTAATTATCCAGGTTATTATATTCGTTGACCCATAGTGTGACCTACTACGAACTGTGTCCATGACCGAGGGCGCGGCTATCGATAGATTATACACTCTGCAGAGGTTAGTACACTGTACCCACACCACGGAATTCATGGCCTCGTGCTCCCATTCGGGTGGACCAACAACATTCCAACAAAACCAATCTATTGCATGACACTCTCCCGGCCACTCTGACAAACTCCCCTTTGGGCTATGTCCTGGGTGGCCGCAATGTCAACTCGTGACATCCGCCACCTTTGTGGCTGCCACCGTCGTGGCCAAAATAACAAAACTGTCCCAAACGGGGACTCTGGATCCATACAGCTCGGGCACACAAGGCTATGGCCGCCCACCTGATCAGGGTAGCGCGCACACATAACCTTCCCTAGTTGGAGGTTCCGGCAAGAGGCATGACAATAGACCGAATTAGAGCCTCCCCATCCAGGCAAGTGTGGTTGCACTGGTGAGCTCGATTCGGTGGCACCATGACTGAGTCAACAAATTTGTTCAAGTTCAATTAACGTCAGGTTTAACTTGAATGATGATGAGCCGAGTCACAATAAAATAACATAATGAAATAACGATGCGTATGAGCATGACATCAGTGTAACCATGGATGGGCAACATAACCATTTAACATCAACATGGATAAATCATTTAGTCTATGGGATGCAAATGAGCATAGCATAACGATGATCATGAATATCACAAGTAGTTTCATATCAAACCGTAACTACTCATGTGAGCATAACATTATCACTAGCATCGGAAATGATTACAAGAAGATAGCATGGTAATAATAACAATAACACTATCAATGGAGAAGAATCACATATACACAAGAACATAGCATAAGCATGGTCATGGATTCACCAGCATATTCGAAGAAAATCATTAAATGAGCAAGAAATTATTAAATATTCCAGTGGAAACCATGGCTACTGCAATGCCATCATGCAAGTGCCTGTCGTGGCTTGCCTGGGGATGAAGGATTCACCGGGGAGAAGTGTGAGACACTCGCGAATTTTTTTGCCGGAAACGTTTCCCTCTTAAAGGGGGCTGAATAGGGGCAGGGGCAAAATGGTCATTATCAGAATGTTACAACATGGTGAAAATGATGTCAACAGAACGGGCTCAACGAATAGAGAACGTGGACTTTGGAATCACCTGATTCGGAGTCTCGGTTAAAAAGTTATGGCCGTTCGTTCATTAGGCAGAAAAACAAATAAAATCTGTCCATTTCTGCTGCTAACGGGTGAACGTTCACAATATAAGGGTTTCAGCCGGCTGGTAAAACAGAAAGCGTATTTTACGAAATCCGCCTTCAGTAAGAGAAAGCGTATTCTTCTCTGAGGCAGAACATGATTACGCTTTCATTAAGAGAAAGCATACTTTCGGAAGTACGCCGCCACTTGAATCTGCGCGGGCCCGGTGGCTGAGCCGCTGACGGGTGGGCCCCGCGTTGACTTCTCTCTCTCTCCTAGCTCCCTTTCTTCTTCCCAACATGGGCACAGGGGAGGGCGAGGCCGAGGCGCACCGGCGACGATTCCGGCCGCTCCTGGGGTCGAGTTGCGGGTCCAGGAGGAAGGCCCGCTCCACGCCGCGCCCGCTGGTGGTCTCGCTGTCCGCGAGGACTGCCGGAGATGAGCGGTGCGAGGGCAGGGCGGACGGCGACCACGGCGAGCTCGGGCAGCACGGCCCGGGGCACGGGAGGAGTGGAGGGCTTCGGGGCGAGCTCAGAGGTGGCGGTGGAGGTCCCTGGTGGTGGTTAGAGGGAGAGGGAGGGCCGACATTGCTCCAATTTGAGCATAGCCGAGCGGCGGCCATGGCGGCTATGGGTGGGCAGGGGGCTCCGGCGAGGGATTGAGAGGTCCGCGAGGGAGGAGAGGAGCTTGGTGAGGTCGAGGGAGCTCGGGGAGGGCTTATATAGCCGCGGTGAAGATGCCATGCCCGGATGCCGCCGCGGACGGGTGGGCGCCGCTCTGACGCGACCATGTACGCGTGCGCACGTGCGGAGGGGTTGATGGCGACGAGAGGGAGCTAGTGGAGCGCCAGAGGAGGGCAGACGCGGGAGGAGCGAAGTCTGGTCAACCACTCGGGTGAACAATGCCGCGGCCGGGGCTACCGTGGCGCGAGGAGGGTGAAGGGAGAGGGGGCGAGGGCTGGGGAGCGAGCGCGTGGCTACTGCGGAGCTAGAGGACACGCTAGGACGCGCGGAAACGACAGGGAGAGAGGTGCCCGAAGCTAAACGACGGGCAGAGCGCGCCCAGTGCTTGCCAACAGCGCGGTCACCGCGTGGCATGGCGAGGAGAGGGCACGAGGGACTGCCAAAAGATGTCTACCACGTAGTCCTTCCTAAGTAGGACCTCCCTGAGGTGATGGATCGAAGAAAGCAACTGTGTGCTGATGGGAGGGATCAGCTAAAGTTTGCTGTAGCAAACTTGGTCATGAAGCTGTGGTCAAATGACTTGACCAATGGGCTAATAAAGATGTCACAGGGGTTTAGGGTAGGAAGGACTACAATACTGTGAAATATGAAAGGATTTGGACCAATATTTATCATAGTTGCTTTACAACTACAAAATCTGGTCCAGAAACTAGATCATGAAGTAACACTCACATAGAGTGTTGGATTGGGCTGAAATTTTGTGGAGGATGATTATTTGGGCATATGAAGGCACTGTAAAAATTTCATACCATTTGGATACACCAAAATGGTACTTGCTTCACAATGCTTTCCTCTGGACAGAAACTTGGGGGAATTTTGTAGAGAAAATGTCTTGACAAAATGATGTGAATTTGGTCATGCTCAATGGATATAGGGATATTTAGGTCCTGAATTAATTCCAGAATTTATGAAGCAATATAAAATATAGTTGCTTCACAAACTGAAATTATGACCAGAAGCAAGAATTTGAAGGTCTGCTCACATAGATTGTTGGATGGAGATGAAATTTTATGGAGAGCAATTATTTGATCATATGGATGAACTAACAAAATTTCAACTCATTTGGATTAGCCTAGCTAGTACTTCCTTCACAAAGCTTCTCTCTGGACAGAAACTTTGGAAATTTGCTGAGGAAGATTTACTTGGCAAATGAAGCTGAATTTTGGCATGCGGCAATAATTTGGATATGAAAGAGTGCTCAAAAAGTTTGAGGGCAATCAAGAAAAGATAAATAGCACTTCCTTCACAAAGTGCCATACTAGACAGAATAGGAAATGAATATTCCTGAATTATTTTTGAACTAGGAAAGGATGGGTTTTGACGTATTTGTGGAAGATATGATCCAAAGAATTTATGAGAATTTTGTGGGAATTTTGTGGAAGACAAAAATATAGGTTGCTTCACAG
This sequence comes from Elymus sibiricus, assembly GCA_039707655.1. Lineage (NCBI taxonomy): Eukaryota > Viridiplantae > Streptophyta > Magnoliopsida > Poales > Poaceae > Elymus > Elymus sibiricus. The sequence goes on along the minus strand of CM077676.1, from coordinate 188,631,866 downwards.
CCTAGGGCAAACAGGGTTATTCCTTTAATAGAAAAAGGAATATTCCCCAGAAAAAGAATTTGGAGTTGGGCTAAGATGGAAATGGCATGGTCTTGGGAAAGCTTTGGGAGTGACAAGACACTTGGGAGAGGAAGAAGAGATGATCTCCCCAGGTTTTAAGACCACATAGCCACGGAAAAAGAACTCCAAATAAAAATTTCAAAGAAATCCAAAAGAAAAAGAAAGGGCCAAAAATCGGGGTGTCACAAACCTACCCCCCTTACAAAAATCTCGTCCTTGTGATTTGGTTGCTCAGGTAACAAGGATGAATATTCTGACTTAAGGAAACCGTTTCCAACTCGGGTATCCTTTTCCTTTATATGATGTTTCCACTGAATTTCATATGATCTGCTTTCCTTGCTTGGAGGTGGTTTGCTTTACCGTATCCCACATTCTGACATGTCTTACTTCATATGTTCATCCTTACTCTGACTCCAATTCCTTTATGTCTGCTGGCTCATCTGTTATTATCATGACTGGAATTTCCATAAGTCCGGGAGTGATTTCCAATTGGCGTGACATTCTTCTATCCAGCACCGATAGTATTCAATGGAGTTGTGAACAAATGCCCTCGGTGGGCATGGAACCTTTCAATCCTTGCATTGGGTTATTCAAATAGATGCACGTCTTCCGGGTTCAAAACAGTGCTGGGAACCATAACCGTTCTCTTGGTGGGATCTGACTGCTAGCAGGGATTTCTGAATCATCTTGGCTGACTTCTTTGTCTCAAATCCGTACCAATGATTCGACTGTCACCTGTCATGACCAGTATAAAGGAGTACGGCCTTATAACAGTAGCATCCAAAGACTTGACTGACGGTGGTTCTGGCGGAAGAATCTTGTCCATGACAGGCTATCATCTCACTGGGTACCATATGTGAGAGCACATGATCCGAGAATGTCGTTCAGCATTCTGATTACTCATTATGTCAGTATAGCCGCATGTGGTTAGTAGGCCGTGTGATGATTTAATCCGGTCGTTGAAGTCAAGCTGCTGAGCTGGCCTTTGGTCTAACATGGCAGACTTGAATATTCCATACTGACATTTCTGAGCATATACAGTTTGACAAGAGAGTTGCATTGATATGAGATCCCTATATTGTCGGTCTTGCGCCTTTATTATTTTTTTCCTGAATCCTTTGCCGAAAGAGCTTGGCCATATATATCCTTAATTCTTTGTGTGACCATAGGTGCTGTCAGGTGCAATATTTCGGCAAGCATACCTTATCCTTATACTTATCCTATGACCGTGCAACAATGCTTAACTAGCAAGTTCATCATCTCCTGAGCTTTAACTGTAGGGCAATGATCATCCGAACCTTTGCATGAAATCGGCAAATAAATCAGTAGCCACCAGAATGGTTTTTACAACTCAGATCTGGGACATTACTGAAATAACTCAACCATGGCTCACAACGGCTGAAAAGCAGCTCAGAGCATGAGGCAGTGTTGATAAGAAGAAGGTAGTAGTTCCCTAAGACGGCCAAAGAACAGCTCAGAGCATAGGGTCACTGCTACAAAAAGAAACTCAATAGCTGCCCGAGACGGCCGAAAAGCAGCTTAGAACACGGGCCAATTGTTGAAAAGAGAAATATAAAGGCAGCATCCACCCCAGACGGCCGAAAGCAGCTCAGAACACAGGCGTGGTGCCGTTACCAGGGAAAGGTAAGCAAGGGTTCATCAGGATCATATACCAGGTTCACAGTTACTTGTATAGAGCTCACTTTTGTGGTTAATCATACATGACAGTGACAGAGGTTAATGATATCACTTTGTCGGTTGGGAGGAAACTGGCCTTGATATCCACTGTCAAGATGGTTGTTCCAAATTGTCTTACTTCATAGCTTGTCAGTCCTTGCAACACACTGAGATGTATACTGGCTTTTCTTCCTCTTGTATAACTCATGTGGTTGTCGGATTCTCACCATGCTTGCATCATCGTACGAGTGACTTGTATGACCTTGGCAGCATGCTCACAATAAATATGGAAGTATGTGTAGCTAAACATTTGATTCTCGGGGAAGACACTTGGGTCCTGAGTATCTCGTGTTTCTGACCAAACTGTTGCGGTTCTGATTCTTGAGATGCACTGCCATATACTATCAACTCACTGGGTAACATCTTGTACCAATGTCGGTGAATGTTTGTAGTGCCGTACTGACAAAGATTGGATAGCTTGTGTTGGAAGCTGTTGGAGAGTAACGTGCTGAGGAAGACTGAATAGCTTATGCTCGAAGCTTTTGCCGGGATAGCTTGCTGAAAAAGACTGGGTACCGTGCTTCAGAAGCTTTCCCTTCTGGTTGCTTACTGGAGAAGATTTGGTGCCTTATGCCGGAAGCTTTCTATGGTAGCTTACCGAAGAAGACAGAGTATCTTATGCTGGAAGTTATCCACATGTCATACCGAGGAAGACTGAGGAACCTTGCGTCGTAAGTGTCCCTGGTTGCGTGCGGAGGAAAACTGGATTTTCTTACACTAGAAGCTTCTCACTATAGTGTGCGGACTGAATGCCATATATATATCCTTGATATCCCTTTGGCTGGAAATGTATTGTTGTCTTGCACACAAATTGTCTTCCAGCTGGTTCATTACGATTGTGATGGTTGCACACTGATGTAAACTTGATGTTGATAATCACTCCAGGATGTCACTTGTATTCAAACCAGATATTCCCAATATAATGCAGTCGGCTGAGAATTCCATAATGTTTAGCTGATCTTCCAAATATTTGAAATCCTCCCTGATTCTTCGAGTCCGGTGTCGGTTGATGAGCAACTTTCATAAGGGGAAATAAGGTGACACCAAAGGCCCAAAGAAAGAAGCCAAAAGAAACGACTAAAACAAAAGCACACAAGGCATCAAGATTACATACAAGCAACATCACATTTTACTGCTATTCACCACAGTATGCCTGCCTACTTAAACACACAAATCTCGCGAGATCTCCGGTACTATGATCTAATATGCTATGGCGGTGTGCACGAAAGTAGATCAGCGTGTGGAGGGGTTGGTGTAAACAGAGCTAAACCAAGCGTTGGCTCAACATCGGTTGCATTTTGACGGGCTTAGGGATGAGCACGGACTCGGTGATCATGTAGCGGAACACGGATGTCACGACCACATCATCATCAAGCGTACGGAAGGGAACCGTACTCGTCCAGGGAAATGGCTGACAAGATAGGATAGCGGTGGAAATCAAGTCTGCTGGCATTGCCCTTTTCTGGTAACAATGATCAGTAAGGGTTGCCAAAGCGGTGAGTAGGATGGCAAGGTCCGGGATAGAAGCATGTCTATCGCCGAAGCTATAGGTGTGGCTGAAGAAAAGATATATTGGCGCGATACCTGTGCATCAATCCTGCAAGTGATTGATACGTCTCCAACGTATCTATAATTTATGAAGTATTCATGCCATGTTTATAACAATTTTATATGCTTTTGGCATGATTTGATTAGAACTAACCCGGACTGACGCTGTTTTCAGTAGAATTGCCATGGTGTTGTTTTTTGTGCAGAAATAAAAGTTCTTGGAATTGGATGAAACTTTTTGGAGATTTTTTATGGAATAAATAAAAAATACCGGAACCAAGACCCACTGGAGGGGGGCCACCCAGTGCCCACGAGTCACCAGGGCGCGCCACCCCCCCAGGCATGCCCTGGTACCTCATGGGGCCCACGTGGCTCCGTCTGACCTGATTCCAACGCTGAAAAATCCTATAAATAGAGAAACCCCCAGAAATAACCCTAGATGAGTTTTTACGCCGCCGCAAGCCTCTGTACCTCCACGATCTCATCTACAGCCCTTTTACGGCACCCTGCCGGAGGGGGAAATCATCACCGGAGGCCATCTTCATCATCCCGGCGGTCTCCATGACGAGGAGGGAGTAGTTCACCCTCGGGGCTGAGGGTTTGTACCAGTAGCTATGTGTTTTATCTCTCTCTCGCGTGTTCTTGATTTGGCACGATCTTTATGTACCGCGAGCTTTATTAATATAGTTGGATCATATGGTGTTTCTTCCCTCTCTATCCTTGTTGTGATGAATCGTATCTTTTCCCTTTGAGGTTTCGTTATTGTCGGATTGAATATTTCAGATTTGAGAACACTTGATGTATATCTTGCATATGAATACCCGTGGTGACAATGGGGTATTATATTGATTCACTTGATATATGTTTTGGCACTCAACTCGCGGATTCCCGCGGTGACATTGGGGTAATCTATGCATATGGGTTGATGTACGTTTTCATTATCTTTTCTCCGATAGAAACTTTGGGGTGCTCCTTGAAGTTCTTTGTGTTGGATTGAATATTATGAATCTGAAGTTGTTTGATGCATATCGAATAATCAACTCACGGATACTTGTGGTGACATTGGAGTATCTAGGTGACATTAGAGTTGGTTGATGTGTTTCATATGGTGTTATTTTAGTACGAACTCTAGGGCTATTCGTGACACTTATAGGGATGGCTCAATAGATTGATCGGAAAGGATAACTTTGAGGTGGTTTCGTACCCTACAGCAATTTCTATCTTATGTTCTCCGCGAATAGGAACTTTGGAGTGATTCTTTGTCGCACGTTGAGGGATTGTTATATGATCCAATTATATTAGCATTGTTGAGAGATTGCACTAGCGAAAGTATGAACCCTAGGCCTTGTTTCTAAGCATTGCAATACTGTTTGTGCTCACTTTTGTTACTTGCTACCTTGCTGTTTTTATATTTTCAAATTACAAAAACCTATATCTACTATCCATACTACACTTTTATCACCATCTCTTCGCTGAACTAGTGCACCCATACAATTTACCATTGTATTGGGTGTGTTGGGGACACAAGAGACTCTTTGTTATTTGGTTGCAGGGTTGTTTGAGAGAGACCATCTTCATCCTACGCCTCCCACAGATTGATGAACCTTAGGTCATCCACTTGAGGGAAAATTGCTACTGTCCTACAAACCTCTGCGCTTTGAGGCCCAACACGAGTCTACAAGAACAAGTTGTGTAGTAGACATCAAGCTCTTTTCTGGCGCCGTTGGCAGGGAGGTGAGTGCTTGAAGGTATATCTTTAGATCTTGCAATCGAATCTTTTAGTTTCTTGTTTTATCACTAGTTTGGTTTATAAAAGAAAACTACAAAAAAATATGGAATTGAGGTTGCCTCATATTATTCATCTTTATAATGTCTTTCGTGAAAATGATGGAAAGGAAAATTGTGCTCAATTGATAGAAGAAGAATTCAATAAAATGTTTGGCATAAAATCTTTGAATGATGAGCATGATTGCAATGTTATTAGTATGAATTCTATGAATAGCCATGATGCTAATGATATGCAAAGCTATAAGCTTGGGGATGCTATGTTTGATGAAGATGATATTTTTAGTCCCCCAAGTTTTTATGAGAAAATTTATTATGATGATAACATGCCTCCTATTTATGATGATTATATTTATGAAAGTGGATTTGGAGAGGTCACAACTTTATTTAATGATGATTCCACTATTTTGGAAGAGGTTTCAATTGATTATGACAACAAAGTTGCTATCTATGATGATTATTATGATGACATGTATGCTATAAAGAATAATGATAACCATGAAACTTGTCATCATGATTTTAATTTTCAATTGGATTATGCCAATCAAGTATCTCATGATAGTTATTTCGTTGAATTTGCTCCCACTATTATTGATGAGAACAAATTTGCTTGTGTGGAGAGTAGTAAAAATTCTATGCTTATGTATCACAACAAGAATGCTTTGTGTGATGGATATATTGTTGAATTTCTTCATGATGCTACTGAAAATTATTATGAGATAGGATCATATGCTTGTAGGTGTTGCAATAATATCAAGTTTCCTCTCTATGTGTTGAAAGTTTTGAAGTTATGCTTGTTTTGCCTTCCTATGCTAGTTGATTCTTGCTCCCATAAATTGTTTGCTCACAAAATCCCTATGCATAGGAAGTGGGTTAGGCTTAAATGTGCTAGTCATATGCTTCATGATGCTCTCTTTGAGTTTCAATTCTTTACTTTTATGTGAGCATCATTGAAATAATCATGCCTAGCTAAAAATGCATTAAAGAAAAGCGCTTGTTGGGAGACAACCCAATATTTATACCTACTGTTTTTGTGTGTTCACATGATTAAGCTACTGTAGTAATCATGTTTTATATGTTTTCTTTCAATAATGTGCCAAGTAAAGCCTTTGGGATAGTGTGGATGCATGTTGATTTGATTCTGTGCAAAAACAGAAACTTTTGCGTCCAGTGCTGGAATTTCTATTCTGTACTGGTGCGTGAAAAAATTCTGAAATTTTTACACAGTATTGGGTTACAAATTTTTTACGTTTTCCTAATTTTTCAGAATTTTTGGAGGTACAGAAGTATGGTTTTTAAATCTCTCACTACACACTGTTCTGTTTTTGACAAATTCTGTTTTCGATTTTTAGTTTGCTTGTTTTAGTGTTTCCATAGCTTATATTGAGTAATATAAATTGTGGAAATGATAGAATACAGTAGGAATTATGTGAGAACAATTATGAATCTTGTCTTGACAGTACCTAAGTGGATGATTTATTTTTATCATACTAACCTATCTCACCAAGTTCCGTTAAGTCTTGTGTGATTGAAGTTTTCAAGTTTTGGGTGAGATATCGATATGAGGAGAATAAGGAGTGGCAAGACCCTAAGCTTGGGGATTCCCAAGGCACACCAAGGTAATATTCAAGGAAGACCCAAGCAACTAAGCTTGGGGATGCCCCGGAAGCATCCCCTCTTTCGTCTTCAACACTATCGGTAACCTCACTCGGAGCTATATTTTTATTCGTCACATAATATGAGTTTTTCTTGGAGCGTCATTATATTTTGTTGATATTTGCTTGCTGCTATCAATAATCATGTTTTGTATCTTTTAGTTCAATAAAATGCCAATTATAGCCTTTACCATGCTCAGTTTGCAAGTTCATGTGTTGCTGTTTGAAAACAGAAAGTTTTCTGTTATGTCCAGAATATTCTTGAATAGTCAGAACATGATAAAAATCTGAAATTTTTACACAGTAAGCATGCATGAGTTCTATGTCACATGGTAAGTTTTAAGAATTTTTGGAGTCAGGGAAGTATGGATTCTTATTCACCCTTTACAGACTGTCCTGTTTTGGCAGATTGCTGTTATAGTTGCATTGTTTGCATATGTTTGCTTGTTTAATGTTTCTATTTGAGGATAGGAGTATTAAATATGCAGATGAATTTAGTATGCAATGTTTAATTATAATTTTAGTGATTTGTTACAGTAGAGAATGTTAAGGTTTTGAGTTGATTTATACTAACTTTTCTCACGAGCTCTTGTTGAGTTTTGTGTGGATGAAGTTTTTAAGATTTAGGGGAAACCGTGATGTGAGAGGAATTAAGTAGACACAAGAGCTTAAGCTTGGGGATGCCCAAGGCATCCCAAGTTAATATTTCAAGAATTCTCAAGCATCTAAGCTTGGGGATGCCCCGGTAGGCATCTCACCTTTCTTCTTCAACAACTATCGGTCAGTTTTGGTTGAGCCTAAGTTTTTGCTTCTTCACATGATATGTGCTATCCTTGGAATGTCATTTTATTTTGTTTTCTTTGATGCTTGAATAAAATACTTAAGATCTGAAAATTTTAAATGAGAGAGAGTCCTCACATAGCTACCTATTTATTTAACTACTCATTCGGTCTTCACGTATATCCTTTTGGAGTAGTTTGTCATTTACTCTTGTTCTCCACTCATATCCTATGCGTAAATTGTTGAAATGAATTGAATATCATAAAGTTGAAATTTATATGCTTCATATGCTTGTCCCATGAGGAGTAGTGACTTCACATACAAGAAGTATAAGTGGTAAAATTTATTGAAAGTTAACAAACATAGCATTGGTCACTTGAACAATTCATGAAAGAATTTTGAAGGAAGAGAAATTTCACATATAATTATACTATCTTGGACATCTTCTATCATTGTGAGCCCCCATTAATTATTTTCAAGCTTGATCAAGTAGTTGACGTTGGACAAGGAAGACAACGTAATGAGTTATGTTTGTTTATATTCACATAGAAGTTATATTGTCATGAATCCTCTAACATGTGGTGCTTGCTTAGGATATTTTGCTAGCCAAAAATTCATACTAAGTAGAGATACTACTTGTGCATCCAAAAATCCTTAAACCCAGTTTCTTCCCATGAGTGTCCACCATATCTACCTACAGATTGAATAAGATCCTTCAAGTAAGTTGTCATCGGTGCAAAAAGCAATAAAAATTGCTCTTAAAATATGTATGATATTTTATTGTAAGGGAAATAAGCGTTGTACGAACTTGTGATGGTAAAGAAATAAAAGCGACGGACTGCATAATAAAGGTTGCTATCACAAGGGGCAATATAACGTGACGTTCCTTTGCATTAAGGGTTTGTGCATCCAACAACAAAAAGCGCATGAAAACCTCTGCTTCCCTCTGTGAAGGGCCTATCTTTTACTTTTCTGTATTTACTTTTATGCAAGAGTCATTAATGTTCATCCCTATTCCGCTCTACTTATTCTTTAGTTGGCAAGCATCATGCGGTAGGGAAAGATCCAGGCACATATATCCAGTTGAATATAGGTGATCATGAGTTATTATTGTTGACATTATCCATGAGATAAATAAGTTGGGAGGCAAAACATTAAGCCCCTATCTTCCTATGTGTTGGACTGAAATGGTTTGTTCTAAAAATATGCTTTGAGTGTCAGCAATCATGGAAGACTAAATGATGGTTGAGTATGTGGAATTTGCTAGATCAAAGCTCTTACATAGACCCTTCCTGAAAATAAGATGGATTGCAATTGTTTGATGACTGAGAACATAGTTTGTTAGTTTTCAAGAAAGTTTATGGCCTATACTTTAAACATGTGAATAGCTTGCTACTTGATCATGAGAAGTTTTATGAGATGAGCTACTGATTATGATATATAATGATGCTAGGAAAAGTGATTGAAATTATCATTGATCAAACTTATGCACTATGCTAGCATTCACACTTCATAAATTATTTCTTTTATCATTTACCTACTCGAGGACGAGCAGGAATTAAGCTTGGGGATGCTGATACGTCTCCAACGTATCTATAATTTATGAAGTATTCATGCCATGTTTATAACAATTCTATATGGTTTTGGCATGATTTGATTAGAACTAACCCGGACTGACACTGTTTTCAGCAGAATTGCCATGGTGTTGTTTTTTGTGCAGAAATAAAAGTTCTTGGAATTGGATGAAACTTTTTGGAGATTTTTTATTTAATAAATAAAAAATACTGGAACCAAGACCCACTGGAGGGGGGCCGCCCAGTGCCCACGAGGCACCAGGGCGCGCCACCCCCCAGGTGCGCCCTGGTACCTCGTGGGGCCCACGTGGCTCCCTCTGACCTGATTCCAACGCTGAAAAATCCTATAAATAGAGAAACCCCCAGAAATAACCCTAGATGAGTTTTTACACCGCCGCAAGCCTCTGTACCTCCACGATCTCATCTACAGCCCTTTTCTGGCACCCTGCCGGAGGGGGAAATCATCACCGGAGGCCATCTTCATCATCCCGGTGGTCTCCATGACGAGGAGGGAGTAGTTCACCCTCGGGGCTGAGGGTTTGTACCAGTAGCTATGTGTTTTATCTCTCTCTCTCGCGTTCTTGATTTGGCACGATCTTGATGTACTGCGAGCTTTGTTAATATAGTTGGATCATATGGTGTTTCTTCCCTCTCTATCCTTGTTGTGATGAATCGAATCTTTTCCCTTTGAGGTTTCGTTATTGTCGGATTGAATATTTCAGATTTGAGAACACTTGATGTATATCTTGCATATGAATACCCGTGGTGACAATGGGGTATTATATTGATTCACTTGATATATGTTTTGGCACTCAACTCGCGGATTCCTGCGGTGACATTGGGGTAATCTATGCATATGGGTTGATGCACGTTTTCATTATCTTTTCTCCGATAGAAACTTTGGGGTGCTCCTTGAAGTTCTTTGTGTTGGATTGAATATTATGAATCTGAAGTTGTTTGATGCATATCGAATAATCAACTCACGGATACTTGTGGTGACATTGGAGTATCTAGGTGACATTAGAGTTGGTTGATGTGTTTCATATGGTGTTATTTTAGTACGAACTCTAGGGCTATTCGTGACACTTATAGGGATGGCTCAATAGATTGATCGGAAAGGATAACTTTGAGGTGGTTTCGTACCCTACAGCAATTTCTATCTTATGTTCTCAGCGAATAGGAACTTTGGAGTGATTCTTTGTCGCACGTTGAGGGATTGTTATACGATCCAATTATGTTAGCATTGTTGAGAGATTGCACTAGCGAAAGTATGAACCCTAGGCCTTGTTTCTAAGCATTGCAATACCGTTTGTGCTCACTTTTGTTACTTGCTACCTTGCTATTTTTATATTTTTAGATTACAAAAACCTATATCTACTATCCATACTACACTTTTATCACCATCTCTTCGCTGAACTAGTGCACCCATACAATTTACCATTGTATTGGGTGTGTTGGGGACATAAGAGACTCTTTGTTATTTGGTTGCAGGGTTATTTGAGAGAGACCATCTTCATCCTACGCCTCCCACGGATTGATAAATCTTAGGTCATCCACTTGAGGGAAAATTGCTACTGTCCTACAAACCTCTGCGCTTGGAGGCCCAACACGAGTCTAGAAGAACAAGTTGTGTAGTAGACATCAATGATCGACACCACTAGGTACCTTGGCATCACTCTGCTGGGACAGAGATGACACCAAACACCAAAGAGCAAGTATGCAAAACTGGAGGGTGCAGGTAGTGGATCGAAACCGATACCACCTACACTCACAAGATCAACCGTTAGAGACAAAATAATAAGTCTATATGCATGCTATGCAGCAAACTAATGCAACAACCAAATGCAGCAGACCGACTAGACTCTATACTAACGGTTTCTAATGCTTGCGCGGACTAGGGCGTCCTACAGCCAGACCTGCTCTGATACCAAGCGATGTGGCACCCCGGCTCAAAGAGACCGAAACACCCCGCATTCCAGCCCAGATATCAAGTCTTCTGGAATATGACACAACTTGGTATAGAACAAATCAGCTCTTTATTACAAATAATACGGGTACAAGGGTTCGGGTGTCACAAAAGATTACATCGGCACGGTGACACTACGCCTGCTAAGGTAGCTAGAACAATCACGAGAATGAGCATAACATGTACATGTTTCTCAGGATATGAACATGAAGGTACTAGCACTAGCATGCAAGGGGGTCGACGTTTAAGGTCTCATGGACCAACTTACTCTGCTCAGAGGTTATCTCATACCACCATAGGTATCAATCTTTCTTACCGTCGTGATCATCACACGATCACCTCATGATCAACCATCATCAAGAATACCATCGTGATCATCTCGTGACCACATAAAGATTAACCAACTTCTTCTCTCATGGAACCGGGGTTGTTAATTATCCAGGTTATTATTTCTGTTGACCCATAGTGTGACCTACTACGAACTGTGTCCATGACCAAGGACGCGGCTATCGATAGATTATACACTCTGCACAGGTTAGTACACTGTACCCACACCACGGAATTCATGGCCTCGTGCTCCCATTCGGGTGGACCAATGACATTCCGACAAAGCCAATCTATTGCATGACACTCTCCCGGCCACTCCGACAAACTCCCCTTTGGGCTATATCCTGGGTGGCCCTGATGTCAACTCATGACATCCGCCACCTTTGTTGGTGCCACCGTCATGGCCAAAATAACAAAACTGTCCCAAACGGGGACTCTGGATCCATACAACTCGGGCACACAAGGCTATGGCCGCCCACCTGATCAGGGTAGCGCGCACACATAACCTTCCCTAGTTGGAGGTTCCGGCGAGAGGCATGACAATAGACCGAATTAGAGCCTCCCCATCCAGGCAAGTGTGGTTGCACTGGTGAGCTCGATTCGGTGGCACCATGACTCAGTCAACAGATTTGTTCAAGTTCAATTAACGTTAGGTTTAACTTGAATGATGATGAGCCGAGTCACAATAAAATAACATAATGAAATAACGATGCATATGAGCATGACATCAGTGTAACCATGGATGGGCAACATAACCATTTAACATCAACATGGATAAATCATTTAGTCTATGGGATGCAAATGAGCATAGCATAACGATGATCATGAATATCACAAGTAGTTTCATATCAAACCGTAACTACTAATGTGAGCATAACATTATCACTAGCATCGGAAATGATTACAAGAAGACAGCATGGTAATAATAACAATAACACTATCAATGGAGAAGAATCACATATACACAAGAACATAGCATAAGCATGGTCATGGATTCACCAGCATATTCGAAGAAAATCATTAAATGAGCAAGCAATTATTAAATATTCTAGTGGAAACCATGGCTACTGCAATGCCATCATGCAAGTGGTTGTCGTGGCTTGCCTAGGGATGAAGGATTCACCAGGGAGAAGTGTGAGGCACTCGCGAATTTTTTTGCCGGAAACGTTTCCCTCTCGTAGGGGGCTGAATAGGGGCAGGGGCAAAATGGTCATTATCAGAATGTTACAACATGGTGAAAATGATGTCAACAGAACGGGCTCAACGAATAGAGAACGTGGGCTTTGGAATCACCTGATTCGGAGTCTCGGTTAAAAAGTTGTGGCCGTTCGTTCGTTAGGCAGAAAAACAAATAAAATCTGTCCATTTCTGCTGCTAACAGGTGAACGTTCACAATATAAGGGTTTCGGCCGGCTGGTAAAACAGAAAGCGTATTTTACGAAATCCGCCTTCAGTAAGAGAAAGCGTATTCTTCTCTGAGGCAGAACAGGATTACACATTCATTAAGAGAAAGCGTACTTTCGGAAGTACGCCGCCACTTGAATCTGCGCGGGCCCGGCAGCTGAGCCGCTGACGGGTGGGCCCCGCATTGACTTCTCTCTCTCCTGGCTCCCTTCTTCCTGACGCGGGCACAGGGGAGGGCGAGGCCGAGGCGCGCCGGCGACGATTCCGGCCGCTCCGCCGCCCCTGGGGTCGAGTTGCGGGTCCAGGAGGAAGGCCCGCTCCACGCCGCGCCCGCTGGTGGTCTCACTGTCCGTGAGGACTGCCGAAGACGAGCGGCATGAGGGCAGGGTGGACGGCAGCCACGGTGAGCTCGGGCAGCACGGCCCGGGGCACGGGAGGAGAGGAGGGCTTCGGGGCGAGCTCAGAGGTGGCGGTGGAGGTCCCCGGTGGTGGTTAGAGGGAGAGGGAGGGCCGACATTGCTCCAATTTGAGCATAGCTGAGCAGCGGCCATGGTGGCTGTGGGTGGGTAGGGGGGCTCTGGCGAGGGATTGAGAGGTCCGGGAGAGAGCTGGGAGGGAGGAGAGGAGCTTGGTGAGGTCGAGGGAGCTCGGGGAGGGCTTATATAGCCGCGGTGAAGATGTCGTGCCCGGATGCCGCCGCGGATGGGTGGGCGCCGCTCTGACGCGACCGCGTACGCGTGCGCACGCGCGGAGGGGTTGATGGCGATGAGACGGAGCTAGTGGAGCGCCAGAGGAGGGCAGACGCGGGAGGAGCGAAGTCCGGTCGGCCGCTCGGGCGAATAGTGCCACGGCCAGGGCTACCGTGGCACAAGGAGGGCGAAGGGAGAGGGGGCGAGGGTTGGGGAGCGAGAGCGTGGCTACTGCGGAGCTCGAGGACACGCTGGGACGCTCGGAAACGGCAGGGAGAGAGGTGCCTGAAGCTAAACGCCAGGCAGAGCGCGCCCAGTGCTTGCCAACAGCGCGGTCACCGCGTGGCATGGCGAGGAGAGGGCATGAGGGACTGCCAAAAGATGTCTATCGCGTAGTCCTTCCTAAGTAGGACCTCCCTGAGGTGATGGATCAAAGAAAGCAACTCTGTGCTGATGGGACGGATCAACTAAAGTTTGCTGTAGCAAACTTGGTCGTGAATCTGTGGTCAAATGACTTGACCAATGGCCTAATAAAGATGTCACAGGGGTTTAGGGTAGGAAGGACTACAATACTGTGAAAATATGAAAGGATTTGGACCAATATTTATCATAGTTGCTTTACAACTACAAAATCTGGTCCAGAAACTAGATCATGAAGTGACACTCACATAGAGTGTTGGATTGCGCTGAAATTTTGTGAAGGATGATGATTTGGGCATATGAAGGCACTGTAAAAATTTCATACCATTTGGACACACCAAAATGGTACTTGCTTCACAATGCTTTCCTCTGGTCAGAAACTTGGAGGAATTTTGTAGAGAAAATGTCTTGACAAAATGATGTGAATTTTGTCATGCTCAATGGATATAGGGATATTTAGGTCCTGGATTAATTTCAGAATTTATGAAGCAATATAAAATATAGTTGCTTCACAAACTAAAATTATGACCATAAGCAAGAATTTGAAGGTGTGCTCACATAGATTGTTGGATGGAGATGAAATTTTATGGAGACTAATTATTTGATCATATGGATGATCTTCCAAAATTTCAACTCAATTGGATTAGCCTAGCTAGTACTTCCTTCACAAAGCTTCTCTCTGGACAGAAACTTTGGAAATTTGCTGAGGAAGATTTACTAGGCAAATGAAGCTGAATTTTGGCATGTGGCAATTATTTGGATATGAAAGAGTGCTCAAAAAGTTTGAGGGCAATCAAGAAAAGATAAATATCACTTCCTTCACAAAGTGCCATACTAGACAGAATAGGAAATGAATATTCCTGAATTATTTTTGAACTAGGCAAGGATGGGTTTTGACATATTTGTGGAAGATATGATCCAAAGAATTTGTGAGAGTTTTGTGGAAGATAGATATATAGGTTGCTTCACAACCTAGGGCAAACAGGGTTATTCCTTTAATAGAAAAAGGAATATTCCCCAGAAAAAGAATTTGGAGTTGGGCTAAGATGGAAATGGCATGGTCTTGGGAAAGCTTTGGGAGTGACAAGCCACTTGGGAGAGGAAGAAGAGATGATCTCCCCAGGTTTTAAGACCACATAGCCACGGAAAAAGAACTCCAAATAAAAATTTCGAAAAAATGCAAAAGAAAAAGAAAGGGCCAAAAATCGGGGTGTCACACATCTACACTCACAATATTAGCTGATCAGCATCAAAAGTAAGCTATATGCTTGCAATGCAACACCCAAGTGCAGAGGCATACTTAATTCAACACCAAGACTTAAAACTACCGTTTTCTAACGTGTCAGCTGTCTAGGGCGTCCTACAGTCAGCGCGGCTCTGATACCAAACGTTGTGACACCCCGGCTCAGAGCAACCGGTTTACCTTGCATTGCCAGCCCAGAGATCAAGTCTTCTAGCAACACATAACAACTTGGTACAGAAAATAACCGCTTTATTGATCTCTAGCGGATACATAGGTTCAAATATTACAAGATAAGCGAGGCCAAGCGGCACCCACGGTGCGGCTGCACTTATGTACATTATTTAGTAGACATCTCAGGGGCCTCGACGATAAAGGAAACTACTACGCAGCAGCAGAATGACGAGGTAGCAGGACTCCACTTCACAGAGAAACTGCTGGGACATGGCCTAGAGCGTGACATACTGATCGACATCAACTCCTTGCACAGCTTCTCCTGCATCTGGCATGATAAGCCAGGTGAGTACTTTGAATGTACTCGCAAGCTCACAGCAAACAAAGCAAATACGACAAACAATAACAAGGCATTTAACAAGTTTAACATGATACTACCAGTCCTGACGTGTGCATGGATTGTTACCATGGTCCCTTGGACCAACTTACCATTTCGGGATTACCTCATAACCCTCGTCAACAACTTACCATCGTGATCCTCACATGATCACAGCAATACCAACCATAGTGATCCTCACACGATCACCAACTTCTGCATATGCCATCTTGTTGATCTTAGTGTGCAGGTTTATTATTTCTGTTGACCCACGGTGTGACCTACTACGAACTGTGTCCATATCCGAGGACATGGCTATCGATAGATTATATACTCTGCAGAGGTTAGTACACTATACCCACACCACGGAACTCGTGGCCTCGTGCTCCCATTCGGGTGGACCAACGACATTCCGACAAAACCAACCTATTGCATGACACTCTCCTGGCCACTTCGACAAACTTCCCTTTGGGCTATGTCATGGGTGGCCCCGATGCCAACTCTGGACATCCTGCCACCTCGTGGCTGCCACTGTCGTGGCCAAACAAAACAAAGTCATCCCTAACGGGGACATCGGTACCGCAAAACTCGGGCACACAAGGTTATGACTGCCTACCGGGCCAGGGCAGCGCAAGCGCACAACCTTCCCTAGTTGGAGGCACTGGCGAGAGGCATGACAATAGACCGAATTAGGGCCTCCCCATCCAGGCAAGTGCGGTTGCACTGGTGAGCTCGATTCGGTGGCACCATGACTCGATCAACTGTTTGTTCAAGTTGAATTATCATCAGGTTTAACTTGAAAGAAAATGATTTGAGCCATAGTATGCAATGAGGTGCACGGGTCATGATAATATGAAAATGAGTAATGAATGCATCATGCTACCATGAGAGTATGTGACATGATCTCTACTGCACACCATAACAAAATGACATATTCTCTACTGCATAATAATAGTATGGCATGATACAACTATTTAGCAATAGGTTTTATATAGCAAATTATTTTAATAGTGAAGCATAAAATGGATTTAGTTCAAATAACCCATTGTCATTGAAATGCCATCCTTGCATATGAATGTTGTGGCTTGCCTTGGTTCAGAGGAGTGTCACAATACTCCTGGTCTCCTTCAAGACAACTAGGATTTTCTAAAAATAATTTAAATGCAAAAAGAAAATGTCACATAAAGCATTTTAATGCACCAGAAATTCCCAACAGCAAGGAAAAATCTCAACTTTGGCATATAGAAACTTTAGCTCAATACAAAACTAATGCAAAAAGAATCAACTCATTTGGACTTACAGAATAGAATCTAGAGCTGGTCAAAGTTCTGGTCAAAATTTGGATTTAAATGAATTTAAACGAATTTCCAGAGAGGGCCACGTCGAAGGCGTATTTCGCCAGGGCGCCTCCACTAGAAAACGGTTCGGGGAGAGAAAGAGAGGCTGACAGGTGGGGTCCACTGTCAGGGTTAAAAGAGAGAGAGAGAGAGAGGGAAACAGAGCACGACGGCTCTGTCGCCGGTGGTTCTCCGGCGAGGAGACCACGGTTGCCGCCGGCGATGGTCGGGTTGGGTCCAGCACGTCACGGCGAACACATACGTACCCGTGGTGACGGCTGAGGTGGACAAACGGCGGCTCGGGCTTCTTCTCCAGAGATGGTGGCGGCCGAGCTCGTTGGATGCGGCGATTCCGACGACGATCCGACGAACCAGCAGCACCGGCATACTCAGGAGACCACCACGAGCTTGACGGAAGCAGTGAACGAAGACGGGGATGACCGGAGCGAGTGGACGGCCGAGGTGGATCCTCGGCCAACTCCGGCGAGGTTCAGCGGTAGGAGGCCCTACCGGCCTTGCCGCACTACCTAGGAACTCGATTTGTGGCCAGGGAAGTGGATTGCGATGGTTGGAATGGCTCGGGGAGGGTTCTATTTATAGGCGGAGGGGTGGTCGTGTACTGGACTCCGCCGGAGAGGAGTTGCCGGCGCATTGGGAGGGAGAGGAGCTCAGGCGAGTCGTGGAGAGGAAGTAGAGGAGCTCAGCGACGCTGTGCATGCACGTGGTCATAGTGCGGCGCACTAAGTGGGGCAGGCGGCGCATCCGCGCGCACTGTTCCGCCTGGTAGCGCCTCGGCCGCTTCAGGTGAGCTGCTTGCCGGCGTCAGGGAGGAACAGGGCGAGACTAGGTGGAGGCGCGGGAGGCTAATGGGTGGTGGAGGCAAGGTGCCGTGGCGCGAGGAGGAGAGACGGGCAACGGCAGAGGGCCCCGATGCCAAGAGCGCTCGAGTGACCTGTCGAACACCTTGCATCCGCGTGGTCACCGCGTGCTCTGGCATACGTGGTGCTTTAGGAGGAGGCAGACCGTGTCTGGGGTGTAGTTCCTTCAACGCGGTGCCAGGAAATGTGCTTGGTTTGCCACCTAGCTCGATGGATAAGACTTGAGCTTGATGCAAAGTTTCTGGACAGAAACTTGGGACAAATGCTGAGAGCAAACAGCTAGGAGCTAACAGTTGAAACTTGGGGGTTAAGCATATCCTAGGAAGGTAGTCATGTGGTAAAAATTTCAGCTCCAATAGATCAAGGAAAAATACACTTGCTTCACAAAGTGCCATTTCTGACCAGAAGCAAAAATATTTTCCCTAGCTGAAAATTTCCAAATGACCATGGCATATTTTTACATGGGGAGGTGAGGCATGATCCAAAGAATATTTGGGAATTTTCTTGGAATATTCTGAGCAAAGAAAATGGTGGTTGCTTCATGACTTATTGAGAAAACAATCATTTTCAGGAGGAAAATGAATATAATGCCATTAAAGAAAATTATCCCATGGCATTATGGTGAGAGGGATGAGGTCTAGGGAGTGTTTAAGAATGATAGAACCCACTTGGAAGAAAATCAAAATGATTTCCAAGTGGTAAGTCCAAAAGAATTGACTGAAAAACCCCAAATGCAAATGCAAATATTCAATAAATTCCAATAAAAAGAAAAAGGCAAAAACCAGGGTGTTACTACTCGGGGTAGATCTTCACGAAGTAGGCGATCTCCTTACCCTTACAAACTCCTTGGTTCAACTCGACAAGATCTTGGAGGCTCCCAAGTGACACCTGACCAATCTAGGAGACACCACTCTCCAAAAGGTAATAGATGGTGTGTTGATGATGGACTCCTTGCTCTTGTGCTTCAAATGATAGTCTCCCCAACACTCAAACACTCCCTCACAGATTTGGCTTTGTTAGGAGAAGGATTTGAGTGGAAAGCAAGTTGGGGAAGGCTAGAAATCAAGGTTCAAATGGTTGGATTGGAATCTCTTGATCTCAACACATGAGTAGGTGGTTCTCTCTCAGAAAATGAATGGTGGAAGTGTAGGCATGTTCTGATGGCTCTCTTAGAGAGTAAGTGGGTGGGAGGGGTATATATAGGCTTCACCCAACGATCCAACCGTTACAAGTCTTTGACCCAACTCGGTGACACCGGACCAAAATCTCGGTGAGACCGACTAGTGTAAAAGATTCGAACGTTGGACGTCTTCGGTGAGACCAATCCGAACATCTCGGTGAGACCGAAGTGCAATTGCTAGGGCAGGACCTCGTTTTGGTAGTTCCGAAAATTTCATCTCGGAAATTCCGAAGTGAAGTAACATTGTTATAGAAACTTGGTCACGCCGTCTCGGTGAGACCGAGAGCCATTTTGGCTCTACCGAAAAGTTAGGGTTTTGCTTAGGCAGTGTGTGGGATCATCTCGGTGAGTTTGGAATGTGGAGGTTCGGTGAGACCGAAATGATGATTTGGGGTTTTGGATAGATGTGAAGTGGAGAAATGTTTGAGAGTTTTAGAGCAATACCACTAAGCACTTGAGCAATTGAGTCATGACCAAAACCTCATCCCCTTTTAATAGTATTGGCTTTCCTATGGACTCAATGTGATCTTGGATCACTAAACAAAAAATGAGGAGTCTTGGAGCTTTGCCAATTCTTGTCCTTAGCATTTTGAGGGGTCCACATTCAAGTCCTTGCCATGCCAATCATTGATCTTCTCTGAAATCTATTATCAATAAGCATTAGATCAATGACTTATATGTTGTTATTAATTACCAAAACCACTCGGGGTTTAGTTGCACTTTCAATCTCCCCCTTTTTGGTAATTGATGACAACACATAGATCAAAGCGTCGACAAATGATATAATGAATGAAATACATCATCGCTTTGAGAAGTATGTGATAAGTAAGAGCTCCCCCTAAATTTGTGCATTATTAATAATTTGCGTTTGAATGCAAATGCACAATAGATTAGGATCTTGGGTCACTCTTCCATGTCACATACATCTTGGTGGAGCGCTCAAAATGATATGATTACAATAAAGTAAGCACTCATCACCAAACAAACGAGTGAATGATCATACAAGAAGCATATAGATAGATAATCAAGCTTGCATATCAATGAAGTACGGTATGATCAATCAGAAAGTAGCACATCCTCATACACGCATCAAACAAAAGTATCTCAAAGTAGCACGAAACTCATGAAGTAGCATCTAATCTCAAAGAAATTAAACGAGGAAAGCAAAGCACTCTCTCTCTCTCTCTCGAAGCCCTAATGATCTATACTAATTCTCCACCTTTGGCAACAAGTACCAAAAAGTTTGAAGAAGTATAGAGCTAAACATTGCTCGGGGCTTGAGCTCCTGCGGCTCCTGAATAAGAAGTCCTCTGAGTTGCTAGAGTGAAGATAAGCGCATCTGCAAATGCCTCTGAAGAAGTCTGCGGGGTTGGTGGTGTAGAGACGACTAGAGGAACTGATGGAGTGACAGCTGGAGCTAAGACCGTGGGAGCAGCAGCAGGAGCAAACACTGTAGCTCTGGAGGTGACTGGCACAGCTGCTGATCTGGGCATCGTCTGGAATCAAGTGGTCGTGGGAAGACCTGTGCCCTGATGCTCCTCATCATCATTACTACTGGGTGCCATCCTGACTTCATCCACTTCCTTCCTGAGACTCTCAACAGTAGTCTTGATCTCAGTGACCTTGATATCCATATCATAGAATTTTGTTTCAATAATCCTCTCAAAGCTCTTCTGGTTCTCTGCGAGGTTGGCCAAACTCCGCTCGGTCCTTTGAGTAGCTTGAAGAAGATAGGTCATCTGATCAGTGTTTGTCTTCAAGAGTGGGGCAGTAGGAGCACTTGGCCCAGCAGTCCTCGTAGCCTCTGCTTATGCTTGTGCTGCAGCTGAGGTAGGATGGGAAGGATCCATCGTCACAGTGTTGTCCTCAAACTCAGGCTGTAGCGGCAAGTGTTCACGATCTAGTAGAAATGCCTTGTTTGCACCTTTGGAGTTAATGAGCATCTGAATATGTGGTGCAAAGCCACATGACCTCTTCTGATCGGCAGCTATTCTCTTCACATTCTCTACAATGAGATCCATCACCTTGAATTTCTGATGTTGATCAATGAGGTGCAGCATGTTGATGGAGTGGCCTCTGATCATCTTCTCATCTCCTGACTTTGGCATCAAAGTGTGCCTCATGATGGTGTTGGAGGTAGCTAGGCCAGCAAGCAAATGGTAGACAGAACCAAGCTTGTGAGACTCCTTGTACTTGTTGGGGATCTCAGTGTACATGTTGACCATAGCGTTGTGATCCATCTTAGGCTTGCCATAAACATCTACATCATCCTCATCAGCCTCTGGGACACCTAGCAAAGTGGCCCACTCAGTCACACTAGACTAGTATCTCACACCTTCAGTCATCCAGACAATCCTGCCATTGGGGTAGAAGTGAGCTGTAGAGTAGAATTGCATGATCATCTCATCGTTCCATGCAGTCAGCTTCTTCCCAATGAACTCATCAACACCAACAGATCTGAAGTCTTCATGTACATGGGGAAAGTGATCTTCATTCTCATCAATGTATTCCCAGTCCACCCATCTCATGTCACTGACCACTGGCTTTTTGTCAAGGAGCACTATCTCATAGAAATCTTGTTGCTCATTAGTGTGAAAGCGATAATCCACAGCAGTTCTTTCCTCACCGAGTAAGGATCAGACTCTCTCCATATCCTCAGTCCTTTGTCCTTCCTTTCCTTCATGTTTTCTACCAAAGGATGTGTGTCATCATGCTCAGGCAGTCCGGGTCTCAACTTTCTTAGCACTTGGGCTTCTTCATCTTCATCAACATTTCTTTCAGGCACTGGAGCCTTGTTTTTCTCTGCAGCTGATACATTCCTGGTAGTCCTCTTGGGCTTGGGTGCTGCTGCTGCTGTCTTGGCTTTGGAAGATGTGGCAGTCTTCATAGCATCAGCCATGAGCTTCTATTGCTTTGGAGGAGGTGGATTGGCTGCTTGCTCTTCCTCCTCATGTTCATCTGAAGCATCTTCCCTTCTCATTGAAGTGGGTTTGAACACCACTTGAGCTGATATCTTCCTCTCCCTCTTCTTGCTTGCCCTCTTGGGCATAGACTTACTTGGCACTAGCTGAGATCCTCCTGGATTCTCTGAAGAGATGCCTCTCTTGGCAGCAGTGGATGCAGACACCTTTTTGGTCATACCTCTCTCCTTTTGAGTATTTGCATACTCCTTTTGAACTAGAACCTTCTTCTTGGAGGTGACCTCTTCCACTTGGAAGTCTTCATCCTCATCATCAGAATTTTTCCTCTTCCTGGTTCTTGTGGCAGCTTTAGGCAGACTTGGAGAGCTCCTCTCTCCCTCATGGTAACTCTCCTCTAGACTTGATCCTGCATCAAGATCCACACTAGCATCTGCAGACCTATTCTGGCTATCACTTGCATCAGACATGTTGACAACTGGCCCTATGAATTAGAGTAGATAGAGTGGAGTAGATGAGCATCACAAAACACAGCTGTTTTTGAATTTTTTTGAATTCAAACTTTAGTTTTAGGTTTTTATAGAAAGCATTTCGGAGTGACCGATTTGAAAATCTCAGTAGTACCGAGGCAACAACTAAAGCTAGGGTTTGCATTTCGGTCTGACCAAAGCAGTTCCTGGCTTCACCGAAGTGCACATGGTGCTATAAAGGAGTCAACTCGGTGACACCGACCCAGTACTGCTCGGTTTCACCGAAACGTACTATGTGCTATGGCCAAGGCCAAATCGGTGATGCCGGGTTGCTTCAATTCGGTTGATCCGAGATGAAAACTGTAAAACTCTAAACCTAAAATTCTAATTCAAGCTATTGCTAGGAATTTCAGTGGATAATGAAGTGCAATCCATGGCAAGATCTAGGCGAACCATCCATGCATAGAATCAGAGTTTTGAGCACAGAGGGGGTCGAATCTCACCCTAACTTGGTGGAGATCCTCTACGGTGGCAATGGCAGAGCAGAATACCATTGACGGCGACGGAATCCGGCGGCGAGGGCGCGCTGGAGACGACGGCGATGATCCAAAGACCAGGGGCGACGGCAGCAATGGGGTGCGGGTGCGTGACGTTTGAAGAATTTTTCAACGTACGGTCCGCGAACATATATATACCCGTGTGCTGTCGGTAGTACCGATCGAATGGAATCGGTCTCACCGAGATGCATAACTGTCAGAGACAATGCACATCGGTGACACTGAAACTTTCAAATTGGTCTTACCAAGATGGAAATGAGGATCAATCTAAATGCAATTGGTGGGACCGAATAGGAGATAGTTGGTCTATCCGAAATACATCTAGAAGGTTTTGGAAGTCAGCCCTAATCAGATCGGTGACTCCGAATGCTCCACACCCGGAGGGTCCAAAAAGAACTTGTTCAAGTTTTGTGATAAAGCAAGAAAGAAATTGAGACAAGTTGAGATAGATAGGTAAAGAAAGTGCTTAGGCATTCTTATACATCCAATTAGCCAAATAAAGCCAAAACAATCAAAGCAACAAGTGGATGTCCTCGAATGAGAAATATGCATCGCAACATGCTCACACAATAAGATAGCAAATGAAATATGTGGCAAACATGCACAAACAATTCTAGCATCTATCACACAATGGGCGATGATATAGTCATCTATATATGAGTATATTGACTTAAGAGCCAAATGAGAACATTTGATCATAGGTCATACTCATCGTTTAAGCACAAGCGGGGTTACCACTTTTACATAAAGCATTAATGTGTTCATACCATTAGAGTTGCTTTAGCTCAAGTCTTAGAGTAAAGCTCCCCCGAGATGTGATATCCCCCCAAGGACGGTGATACGTCTCCAACGTATCTATAATTTTTGATTGTTCTATGCTATTATAGTATCAATCTTGGATGTTTTATATGCAATTATATGCCATCATATATCATTTTTTGGGACTAACCTATTAACTCAGTGCCCATTGCCAGCTGCTGTTTTTTGCTTATTTTTGTCTTTTCAGAAAATCATTATCAAAATGAGTCCAAATGAGAAAAAACTTTGGATTAATTTTTTCTGGACCAGAAGAGACCCACGAAGCTTCGGGAGAAGACCAGAGGAGCCACGAGGGAGCCACAAGCTCGGAGGGCGTGCCCCCCGGGCTTGTGGGCCCCTCGTAACCCCTCCTGACCTAATTCCAGCGCTATAAATTCCCAAATATTCCCAATATACCAAAGAGATAGAAGAGAAAACCTTTCCGCCGCCGCAAGCCTCTGTTCTTCCGTGATCCCATCTGGAGGCCTTTTTCGGTACTCTGCCGGAGGGGGAATCGATCACGGAGGGCTTCTTCATCAACCTTGCTGCCCTCCGATGATGTGTGAGTAGTTTACCACAGACCTACGGGTCCATAGCTAGTAGCTAGATGGCTTCTTCTCTCTCTTTGGTCTTCAATACCATGTTCTCCTCGATGTTCTTGGAGTTCTATCCGATGTAATCTTCTTTTGCGGTGTGTTTGTTGGGATCCGATGAATTGTGAGTTTATGATCAGATTATTCATGAGAAATATTTGAGTCTTCTCTGAACTCTTTTATGCATGATTATTATAGATTTGTATTTCTCTCCGATCTATCGATTTGGTTTGGCCAACTAGATTGGTTTATCTTGCAATGAGAGAGGTGCTTTGTGATGGGTTCAATCTTGCGGTGCTCAATTCCAGTGACAGAAAGGGACATGACACGTATTTATATTGTTGCCATTAAGGATAAAAAGATGGGGTTTAATCATATTGCTTGAGTTTACTTTGTCTATATCATGTCATCTTGCTTAAGGCATTACTCTGTTTCATACTTAATACCCTAAATGCATGCTGGATAGCGGTCGATGGGTGGAGTAATAGTAGTAGATGCAGGCAGGAGTCGGTCTACTTCTCTCGGACATGTGCCTATATACATGATCATTGCCATGAATCCGTCATAATTATTTGCTTTTCTATCAATTGCCCAACAGTAATTTGTTCACCCACCGTATGCTATGTGTTCGAGAGAGAAGCCTCTAGTGAAAACTATGGCCCCCGGGTCTACTTTTATCATATATTTAAAACCAAAAATACCTTGCTGAAATTTATTTACTTTTATTTTATTTAGTATTTTAGTTTATCTATCTATCATTATCAGAACTAATCCTTGCAAATAACCGCTAAGAGGATTGACAACCCTCTTATTTGCGTTGGGTGCAAGTGTTTGCTTTTGTGTGTGCAGGTGCTGCTAAAGGGATTTTGCGTGGTTCTCCTACTAGATTGATAACCTTGGTCCTTAACTGAGGGAAATACTTATCTCTACTATACTGCATCATCCTCTCCTCTTTGGGGAAATACCAACACAGTCTACAAGTAGCAGGAAGAGTTTCTGGCGCCGTTGCCGGGGAGACATCACCAAAATTTATCAAGTACCTTCGCACAAACTATCATCCACTTGCATTTATTTTATTTGCCTTTTTATTTGCATTTGCCTCTCGTTTTCATCTCCCCCACTTCTAATTTTTTTTTACAAAAACACAAAAATATTTTCATTTGCTTGTTTGCTAGTTCGCTTGCTTGCTCTGTCACTATGTCGTTAGAGGAATTTCGCGATAGTTTCTACAACAAAAGATTGTCTGAAATTGAAAATGCCACTAAGAGTTTTATGACTTCACAATATGAGCAAAATAAATTATTTTCTGAAGAGCTTAAGGAGTACTCTATCTTGTTGGATGCTATTAATAAACAACTTGAAGATGTCAATCTAGAAGTATCCAACCTTCAGGTTCAACTTGCTAATACTGAAAATTTGCTAGGAAAGATTTTAGATAAACAAACAACTCTAGTGAATAAGATGGTTGCTAAACCTGAGTCACAATCTAGTAATGATGAAGATATTAAAATGATTGGTGTCTCGCCTATTGAATCTTTATTTAGTAACATAAAACTTGATGAAAAAGGGACTGAAGATGAGTCAAGTTTAGCTAAAAGGCGTCCCAATCATTTGGAGGGTGATGATCTTAATGATAAAAATGAAAAAAGTGGGTTTGGAGAGGTCAAAACTTTAAATAGTAATGCACCCACTACTTTGGATCACAAGGACTTTAATTATGATAGTTGTTCTTTAATTGATTGTATTTTCTTGTTGCAATCCATGATTAATTCACCAAATGCATATGAACAAAATAAAGCGTTCACTAAACATATTGTAGAAGCTATGATGAAAGCTCATGAAGAAAAACTTGAGTTGGAAGTTTCAATTTATAGAAAATTACAAGATGAATGGGAACCTACTATTAAAGTCAATATTAAAGATTATGAATGTAATGCTCTATGTGATCTTGGTGCTAGCATTTCCACTATACCAAAATCTTTGTGCGATGTGCTAGGTCTCACCGATATGGATCCTTGTTCCCTTAATTTGCATCTAGCGGATTCCACTATTAAAAAGCCATTGGGTAGAATAAATGATGTTCTTATTCTTGCAAATAGAAATTATGTGCCCATGGATTTTATTGTTCTTTATATTGAATGCAATCCTTCTTGTCCTATAATACTTGGCAGGCCTTTCCTACGAACCATAGGTGCTATTATTGATATGAAAGAAGGTAATATAAGATTTCAATTTCCATTAAAGAAAGGGATGGAACACTTCCCTAGAAAGAGGATTAAGCCACCCTATGAATCTAATATGAGGGCCACCTATGGAATTAACTTGAAGGATGACAACACTTGAAACTATGCTTTATGCCTAGCTAGGGGCATAAAACAATAGCGCTTGTTGGGAGGCAACCCAATGAATAAAATAATTTTATGTTTTACCTTCTGTTTTTGTGTGTTTACACAACTATAGCCTCTTTTATGATTGTGTTTTTATCTTTTAAATAGTGTTTGTGCCAAGTAATGCCTTTGGGATGATTTGGATGATAGTATAATTGATGCTGTTTGGAAAACAGAAAGTTTTGCGTCCAGTGTTTGATTTTTGATTCTGTACTGGAGCGTCAGAAAAATCTGAAATTTTTACACAGTATTGGTATATGAATTGTTTACATTTTAATAACTTTTCAGAATTTTTGGAGTTACATAAGTATAGCTTTTAAATAGATCTTTACAGACTGTTCTGTTTTAGATAGATTCTGTTTTTGTTGCATAGTTTGCTTATTTTGATGAATCTATGGATCGTATCGGGGGGTATGAGTCATGGAGAAGTTGGAGTACAGTAGCATTATGCAAATATTAAATATGAATCAATTTACAACAGTACCTAAAGTTTAAGATTTGTTTGTTATACTAACGGATCTCACGAGGTTTCTGTTGAGTTTTGTGTGCTGAAGTTTTCAAGTTTGGGGTGAGACTACGACGGATAAAGGAATAAGGAGCGGCAAAAGCCTAAGCTTGGGGATGCCCAAGGCACCCCAAGGTAATATTCAAGGAAGACTCAAGCGTCTAACCTTGGGGATGCGCCGGAAGGCATCCCCTCTTTCGTCAACAATCTATCGGTAACTCACTTGGAGCTATATTATTATTCATCACATGATATGTGTTTTAGTTGGAGCGTCTTGTGATATAGTTTGTTTACTTTTGTTTGCTTTTTAGTTTGTCACAATCATCTTTGCTGAACACACCTTTTTGAGAGGGACACACATTATTCGTGATTTGTTAGAATACTCTATGTGCTTCCCTTATATCTTTTGAGCTAGGCAGTTGCTCTAGTGCTTCTCTTATATATTTTAGAGCACGGCAGTGGTTATATTTTAAAGAAATAGTTGCACTCTCATGCTTCACTTATATATTTTTGAGAGTCTAATGAATAGCAATGGTAATATGAATGGATTATGAATTTGGTCTTAATATGATAGGTATTCAAGAGGGATATAATAAAAACTTTCATGTAGATCACTGAATATGATAAGTTTGATTCCTTGCAATAGTTTTGCGATATTAAGATGGTAATATGTGGGAGGTGATAGTAGATAATTGTGGTTTAGTAAGAATATTGGTGTTAAGGTTTGTGATTCCCGAAGCATACACGTATGATCTGTCGTTATGCTAAGAAGTTGGAGCATGATTTATTCTTGATTGTCTACCTTATGAGTGGCGGTCGGGGATGAGCGATGGTCTTTTCCTACCAATCTATCCCCCTAGGGGCATGCGTAGTAGTACCTTGCTCCGAGGGCTAATAAATTTTCGCAATAAGTATGTGAGTTCTTTATGACTAATGTGAGTCCATGGATTATACGCACTGTCGTGGGAAACGAACACCTATGGGATCGCTATCGAGCGGATCCCTTTACGGTTCTGCAAGGGGAGAGGATTGCACAAAGAGCAGAACTAACGAACAACACACGGGGATTTACCCAGGTTCGGGCCACACGGATGCGTAAAACCCTACTCCTGCTTTGATTGTATTGATGTTCTGGCCAAGTTCTGGGAGCTACAGTACTCGGTAGCTGCGCATGCAGAATGGGCCCTCGGAAGTGCTATCTCCCAGAAGTGCCATCCCCCCCCCCTCTGTACGCCTCGGGCCTCCTTTTATATGAGTCAAAGGGGCTACCACAGTGGTGTACGAGATAAGGCATGAGGTGGAAAGTAGCTACAGTGTTATCATACCTAACCCTGACGGCTTAGGACAAGCTCATTAAATGCACCGTGAGGTGTCCGTCGAGGTGTCCCTCAGCGTCTTGGGCTTGGAAAAGCTTTACAGGGGATGGGCAAAAGCAGCCATCCCATCAGCACCGCTTAAGCATCTCGTGGCCAGCATCGCACCACGTCACCATGAGGACAAGCCCTAAACGACAAGGCTGGCCGCTGCACTGGAGCGATAGCGCTGCACTGTGCAGAGCCTTGCCGGGGCTGAATCCTTGCCGGGCCCGGGGCTTGCCGGGACCAAATCCTTGCCGGGACCGGGTCTTGCCGGGTGCGAGGCCTCGCCGGCAAGGGTCTTGCCGGGCCTCCGCAACTCTTTGGTCTTCTGTCTTCTGGTCTGATCGTTGACTTGAACGTCTCCTTGGCATCTTAGTCTTGTGATTACTCCTAGCTATTCCCCGGCAAGGCTTGCCGCGGTACGGCTACAACTGCCCGTGCACAAGTAAGGGGTACTAAAAAGAACCATACTTTAGTACACCGACAGGAGCCCCCGGGCCTAGGCCATACACGGGGGCCAGGCCTGTTGGGCTAGGCCGAAAACAGTGCACGGGCACACGCGGCAGGGAATAACTGCTCGCAATCATTATCTCTTTTACCACGCCCCTCCACTACGCGCATTAATCGCGCGAAGTGGGAGACGTGGGCGGAAACCCCGCTGCAAAAGCGGGCGGTAAAGAGCCTGCCTCGCGCCTTCCCCATAAAAAGGGAATCGCAGAGGGCACTGCTCATTTACCCCCTCCGCCTTTCCAATCTCAATCTCAGAGCTGTCGCCATCGTCTTCTTCCTCGCGCCCAAAGCAGAGCTTTTCTCCCTCCACCCGCCTCCACCGCGCTCTCGACGTCCTCAGCGCCCACCTCCATAGCCACCATGCCGCTCAAGCCGGGCAAGGGCAAGGTGGCGGAAGTGGCCGCCGCGGAGAGGAGGCTGGCGAAGATGCGGAAGGAACGCGCTGTCTTCCCCTCGACGCTTGATGCGGAGACCTTGAAGAAGAGGTACCAGTTCGCATGGGCGACGGAGACCACGGCGCATCCAGCCACCAAAGTGAGTGTAGCTTCTCGTAAGGCAGAGCCAGGAGATTATCCCTTCTTTGCCGATTACTTCTGGTGCGGCCTCTGTCCTCCGTACTCGGACTTCTTCGTAGACATCATGCTCACCTACGGCTTCCAGCTGCTAGATTTCACGCCGAATGCCGTGACTTGCATGTCCGTCTTCGCGCACCTTTGCGAGAATTTCGTTGGGATCATCCCGAGCACAGCACTTTTTCGGCACTACTTCTACCCCCGCATCCAAAAGGGCGACACCCTCTCCGGTAGCATCACTTGGATTCCGAGGACGGCAACCAAGGAGACGTACCCAGAGTGGCTCTACCGCGAGAGATGGGATGAGTGGCGCGGCAAGTGGTGTTGGGTCTGGGAAAAGGAGCCCAAACCGTTCTGCGAGGTGCAGAAGCAGAAGGTGGTCCGCGGCAAGGATTGGAGCGCCGCGGACCCTGACGACAGCAAGCTCACCATCGCCATCACCAGGATACATCGCCTCAGGGCTACTGGGTTGAAGGTGGAGATGATTGCTTCAGATTTCCTTCGCCGGCGCATCGCCCCACTGCAGAACAAGGGGCGCCCTGCCTGGGATTACATGAAAGCTGCCGACGTCATGAGGGTGCGGCCTGGGCTGGATAATGATCTGACAGCCATAGGGCACACAACCCTCTGCCAACAGCTATTCAAATCTGGAGCAGTGGGAGACTTGCCGGCAGGCGTCGTCCCACTATGCAACAACTCGTCGCTGTCCTCCATCATCGCCATGATGTCGGTGCTCAATGCCCATAGCATCGACGAGAGGTGGATCGAGCCGTCCGCGGAGCAGGCGCTGGCGTTCTTCGACAACTTGACGGAGAAGGCCATCCGCGAGGAGAACCTTGTCCGCGCCACCACGGAGGAGGAGCTCGCCTACATCGCCAGCAGGGTGGAAGAGGCGAACCTTGCCGAAGAAGCCGGCAGCGCTGAGGCCAGCGAAGGCGAGGACTTGCTGCGGGAAGATCTTGCCGGGCGAGGTCAGGCTGCCGGGGAGCCGAGCGGAGCCACTGCCGGGAGCTCTTCTGCCGGAGGCGCCGCCGAGGAGGAAGAAGAGGAGGAGGAAGAGCCCCCAGCTCTTCAACACAGGAAGAGGCGTGCCCTCCGGAAGAACGCCACTGGCGCTCCAGCCCGCCAACCTTCCTCAAGCAGCGAGGCTTCCGGCAAAGGGGCGGCCGGCGAGGCCGCACCGCAACCTGCCGCTGCCAAGCGGCCCAGGACCACTCCTCCTCCTCCTCCGTCAGGAACTGCGGCGGGGGTCGGCTTCGACCTCTCTGCCATCAGCTCCGAGGAAGAAGAAGAAGAGTAAGAGTCTCGCCACAGCTTTGATTCTTATCCTTTCTAGTTTTGCTTGATTAACTTGCTCTATTTCCATCTCCACAGGGAAATGGAGACCTTGGCGCAGAGGATGGCGAAGAGGGTCAAGACCTCAACAAGCGTCGAGCCGCCGGCAAGTACCTCGGGCGCGCCGGAAACGGTTCTCGTCAGCTCGGAGTCAAGCCCAGAACGCAACCCTTGATGCAGCCCTCGACGCAGCCCCCGGCGCAGCCCCCAGCGTGAGTCTTCTACTCACTACCCACTAGCGCGTGCCGGGGTGTGCATCTTCTCTGCTGACATCTCCGGGCGTGCAGGAGCGGAGCAACAGCGAGAAGCAACAACGGGAGCTGCCTCTGCCATGCCACCTCCGTCGACCACACCGCCCAGGGGCGAGTCTTCGGGCAAGCTCTATCGCGACGATGAGGAGGGGCCAACAAGCGTAAGCTCCGGCAACCCCTTCCCTGACGCAGGTAAATGGCTCAGCCCAGAACTCTTGTCGCTTTGGTTTTTCTTCTTTTTGTCTTCTTGAACTTCCTTCCCAGCTTCATCTTAATCAACTCCTTGGCTTTCAATATTCTTCTGACAGAGCTCATGGACACTGACGTTGTCATTGAAGAGACTGCCAAGGATGCTGCCACTGAAGCCGACAAGGTTGCTGCCGAAGAGGCCGCCAAGCATGCCGCCGCCGAGGCCGCCAAAGCTGCTGCCGCCGAGGCTGCCAAGGCCGCGCAAGAGGAGGCCGCCAAGATGCCCGCCGAGGGAGCCGGTGAGGAGACCCGCGGCCATACTGACGGCGCTTCTGCCGCAGGAGCGCCAGGCGCTTCTACTGCCGCGGGGCCCTCGACTGCCGAAGACCAACCCTCGTCGTCCCAGGCCCCTTCCTCAAGCCAATACATCAGGGCCGGCAAAAACGTTGTCAGCATGCCGGGGTCGGTAAACATCGAAGAGCTGGTTGAAGGAGAACATCTTGATGGGGAAATCATCGTCGCCGCCGCCAGCGAGCTCAAGTAGGAGCAGCTTCTCCAAGCCATGAATGACAACTATCAGAAGCTCCAAACGCTCTACCGTGCCCGGAAGGAAAAATTGGACTCCCGGGCAGCGCTCGTCGAGGCAGCGGAAGGAGACTTCCAACAACGCGTCACGGAGACACAGGCTTGGTACGGCGAGGCCCTCCAAGAGCTGAATGTTTACCGGGAGCAGCTTGCGGAAGAGCGGAACGTCCTCCTGCTGAAGCAATCAGACATCGAGAAAGCGCAGGAGGAGGTCGCCCGGCAAGCCGCCGCGACAGAAGCCCTCTTGACGCAGCGCCGCATCAGCCTTGACGCCCAAGAAGAGGACCTTGCCGTGCGCGAGGCGGCGCTTGCCGCCAAGCTTCGCAACAAGGATGAAGAGCTCGAAAGTCTTGTCGCACGGCGGGTCCAGGAGCTTGAGCAGAAACACTTGAAGGCGCTCAGAGCTCTAACTGAAGACCACGCCGGCAAGCTCAAAGAGGTCCTCGACGCTGCCGGAGCTGCGGAGACCGCCAAGAACTTGCTGGAGGAGAAGACGAAGCAGCTGGGGGCCGCTCTCGAGGACCACGGCAAGAAGGTCTCAGCACTCGAGGCCGAGAGAGACAAGGCTCTCCACAGCCTGATGGAGACGCAGGCTGCCGCATCCGAGAAGGTCCAGCAGCTTTCCTCCGCCAAGGACTCCATTGAAGATCTGAAGCTGAAGCTATCCACGCTGGAGGAGTCTCTTGAGGCCGCCCAAGTTCGCTAGAGGACTCTTATCAAAGACCTCCACGATGAACAGGAGCTGCTCCAGAACGCCGCCGCCACCCACAACGAGTACACTTCTAGCGTGAAGCTCTGGACTGCCAGGCTGGCGGACGTCGCCGAGAAGCTTGGCACGGAGCTAGAGGCCATGGACTTGCCGGGCTTCGGATACTCTGTCGACGACAACGTATCCTCAAGCGCCAGGCTAACCATGTTCTTCGAGAAGCTCGTCGACGCCCTCAAGCTACTCCAGGCGAACCAGACAAGCAAGCTGGCCGACGAATCCCGGAAACTCTGCCAGCTCGTCCTCCGCAAGGTGTTGATGAAGGTGGCGTACAGGAACCCTGGCGTCGACCTCTCCAAAGCCTCGAAGAGCTTGCCGAAGGATGCGGATATCAAGGCTCTCGAAGAGCTTGTCGCGCCCATCGTCGATCGGGTGAGCCAGGTGAAGAGGGTCGAGGGCGATCGCCGGGACTAGCTGCATCCGCCTCATCTCTTCTTCGTCTTGCCGCCAGCATTCCATGTAAATGACAATTCGTCTTATGTCAGAAACGTGGCAAGCACTGGATGTAATATAATTTGCTCTATTTGAATTATGGCATGCTATTCCCTTTGTTCAATTTCTTTCTGTATAGCATATACCCTACGCTTTGCTAGGAACTTGCCGGAGCATAACCCAGTCGCGAGCGCTGGATTCGGGTCGTCAGCAGCTTGCGGGCAGTGCTGCTCACGGCAAGAAATCTTGACGCTTTCAGCGCCGCCACCTAGACTGTTGAGCGGACTCGAAACAGAGTAAGGGCGCAGCCGATCACGACAAGATTCCATCGCGTGCAGGTTTTCCATACAAAGCCGAAATCGTTCAAGGGAATACAGCCTTACAAAAATCAAAATCTGCTTAAGGGGTTCAGCAACTTAGCTCTGCTTTTCGTCGCTATTCTTTTTCTTCCGGCAAGGCGCCAACCTTGAACGTCGTCTGGTATCCATACCACCATTCTCCTTCCCCCCCGGCAAATTTGCGCGCGAGGGAATCTTCTGTCTCTTGAGAAAAAGAAAGAAGAGAAAATAAACGTATGGAACCTTGACGGTTCGTTAGCTCTTACCGGGATCAAGTGCAATACATATCTCAGATAATACATGCATATAGAATGACATGAAAATCAACAAGAAACGTAAAGCACACAGATCTTATAAAATATGCACAGGGATGTGCCTGCTCTGTACAAAGGATTACATGCCAGCAGCAACACTTGTACAGAATGGCGTTGCCGGGATCTTGCCGGAGCGTTACGCTGCCGCGAGCGCTGGATTCGGGTCGTCAGCAGCCTGCTGGCCGTATCGCTATCACAGCAAGAAACCCGAACAACTGCGCCTTACGGGTAGAACTTGCGAAGGTGCTCGATATTCCAGGAGTTACTCACTGGCAAGCCCTCTTCGGTCTCCAGGCGGACAGCGCCAGGCCTGGTGACTCGCACTACCCGGTAAGGGCCTTCCCACTTCGGCGTCAACTTGTTGGAATTCTTGGCCGACTGAACGCGCCGAAGAACAAGGTCGCCTTCCTCAAGCCTCCGGGCGTGAACCTTGCGGCTATGGTAGCGGCGCAAAGCTTGCTGTTAGCAAGCGGCTCGCACAGCAGCTCGAAGACGGTTCTCCTCAAGGAGCAGCGCGTCATCTTGCCGCAGCTGCTCTTGCTCAAGCTCATCATAAGCGAGCACTCGAGGTGACCCGTATATGAGTTCCGTGGGGAGAACTGCTTCCGCTCCGTAAACCAGAGCGAAGGGTGTCTGGCCGGTGGCTCGATTTGGCGTCGTCCTGATCGACCAAAGAACCGCCGGCAGCTCATCAATCCAGCGTCTTCCATGCTTGTGCAGCTTGTCGAAAGTTCTGGTCCGGAGACCACGCAGCACTTCAGCGTTCGCCCTTTTCGCTTGGCCGTTGCTTCTTGGGTGAGCAACAGAGGCAAAACAAATCTTGCTGCCAAGGTCTTGGACGTACTGCATGAAGGTGCGACTTGTGAACTGCGTACCATTGTCGGTGATGATCATGTTCGGCACACCAAAACGGCACACAATCCCCTTGAAGAACTTGACTGCTGACTGTGCTGTCACCCTCCTCACTGCTTCCACTTCTGGCCACTTCGTGAACTTGTCGATGGCAACGTACAAGTACTCGAAGCCCCCGGCAGCGCGGGGGAAGGGACCCAGTATGTCGAGTCCCCAGACCGAGAAGGGCCAGGAGAGAGGGATCGTCTGGAGAGCCTGAGCTGGCTGATGAAGTTGCTTCGAATGGAACTGGCACGCTTCACACTTGGTTACTAGTGCAGTTGCATCTTGGAGAGCAGTAGGCCAGAAGAATCCTTGCCGGAATGCCTTGCCGACAAGGGCTCTTGAGCCTATGTGGGATCCACATATGCCCCCATGAATCTCTGCCAACAGCTCTAGTCCATCCTCCCGAGGAATGCACTTCAATTTCACACCGTTGGGTCTTTTTCTGTACAGGACGTCGTCGACGAACTGGTACATACTTGACTGACGGGCTAGTTTCTCAGCTTCTTCCTGCTCCTCAGGGAGTTCTCCTGTCTGAAGGAAATGGACTATTTGCTGTGCCCATGCCGGAGCCTGTGGCTCAACGACAAGGACTAAAGGCGACTCTTCAGCTGCGGGAGCATTTGCTTCTACAGCAAGAACCTGAGGTTCTTGGCGGAGCAGCTGCTCACCGGCAACTGGTATTTCTTCGGCAGCAGGGGCGCTTGCTTCGGCGGCAAGAACCTGGGGTTCTGCGTGAAGCCGCTACTCACCGGCAACCGGTATTTCTTCGGCAGCAGGGGCGCTTGCTTCAGCGGCAAGAACCTGAGGTTCTGCGCGAAGCCGCTGCTCACCGGCAATCGGTATTTCTTCGACAGCAGGGGCGCTTGCTTCAGCGGCAAGAACCTGGGGTTCTGCGCGAA
The DNA here is from genome assembly GCA_039707655.1 of Elymus sibiricus. Lineage (NCBI taxonomy): Eukaryota > Viridiplantae > Streptophyta > Magnoliopsida > Poales > Poaceae > Elymus > Elymus sibiricus. The sequence goes on along the minus strand of CM077676.1, from coordinate 188,596,062 downwards.
GCCGCTGCTCACCGGCAACCGTGTCGTTCCCGGCAAGATTCTTGCTGAGGGCTTCGGAAAGCCCTGCCGGGAAGTACTCGCCGGTACTTAACTTTCTTCTCTTATCAGGCCTTGTCGATGGCGACACGGATGGTTGAGTCAAGCGGAGCACAAAAGTCCCTGGTTCCACAGGTAGCTTGAGTGCGGCACACTTCGACAGGTCGTCGGCAATGCTGTTCTCTGATCGAGGAACATGCTCTGTCTGAAGACCGTCAAAGCGCTCCTCCAGCTTCCTCACTTCATCGACGTAAGCTTCCATCAACGGGCTCTGATAATCTTTGTTGACTTGCCTCACGACGAGTTGGGAGTCACCTCTGACGATGAGCTTCTTGATCCCAAGGTCTGCCGCGATCCTGAGACCGGCAAGCAGTCCTTCATAGTCTGCCGTGTTGTTGGTCGATCTCTCCCGGGGAAAATGCATCTGGATGACGTACTTGAGGTGCTCTCCGGTGGGTGCGACAAGTAGCACGCCGGCACCGGCGCCTTGCAGCGAAAAAGCCCCATCAAAGTACATAATCCATTCGCGATCTGATTCCTTGCCGGGAATCGCTGATTCTTGAACTTCGTCGTCTGGCGTTGGGGTCCATTCTGCAATGAACTCTGCCAAGGCTCTGCTCTGGATAGTTGAAGAACTTTCAAACTTGAGACCAAAGCATGACAGCTCCAACGCCCACTCCACAATCCTGCCGGTTGCTTCTGGGTTCTGGAGAATCCGTTGCTGCGGAAAGCGAGTGACGACGGTGATCTCATGTGCTTGGAAGTAATGGCGCAGCTTCTCGAGGCCATGAGAAGGCCGAAGAGCAACTTCTGCACACTAGAATATCTCGACCTAGCCCCCTGCAACAGGGAGCTGACGAAATAGACTGGGCGCTGCACCATCTTCTTCTTCTGCACTGCTTGACTTGACTGTGCGGATCTTTCCTTGTCGGCACCAGACTCTGCCGGGGCTGGCCCCGGCAGGTTGCTTGGCGGGCCTGCTGTTGCCGCTGCATCCTCTTCTGCTTCTCTCTCTGCCACCAGCGCAGCACTAACCACTTGATTCGTTGCCGCTAGATATAGCAGTAACGGCTCTTGTGGCCTAGGCGCGACTAGTATTGGCGGAGAGGAGAGGTACTTCTTCAAATCCTGCAGCGCTGCCTCCGCTTCTGGAGTCCATTTCATTGGACCTGCCTTCTTCAAAATTTTGAAAAATGGCAGGGCGCGCTCAGCAGACTTTGAGATGAACCTACTCAAAGCAGCGACGCAGCCGGCAAGGCGGCGCACATCCTTGACTCGTCTTGGTGCTTCAATCCGCTCAATCGCCTTGATCTTGTCGGGATTGGCTTCAATTCCACGCTGGGATACGAAGAACCCGAGAAGCTTGCCGGATGGGACACCGAATACGCACTTCTTGGGGTTGAGCTTCAAATTGATCCTGCGCAGATTTGCAAATGTCTCCTCCAGATCTTGAATGAGCGTTGCTTTGTCCTTGGTTTTGACCACTATGTCATCCATGTAAGCTTCCATATTTCTATGCAGCTGGGCCCCGAAACCAATCTGGACAGCTCTTGCGAAGGTCGACCCAGCACTTTTCAACCCGAAAGGCATACGCAAGAAGCAGTATGTGCCACACGGGGTGATAAATGCGGTCTTCTCTTCGTCTTCTTTCGCCATGAAGATCTGGTGATAGCCTGAGTATGCGTCAAGGAATGACAGCAGATCGCAGCCGGCAGTGGAATCCACAATCTGGTCGATGCACGGCAAGGGAAAGGGATCTTTTGGACAGGCTTTATTGATATCTGTAAAGTCAATACATAGCCTCCATTTACCATTCGCCTTGCGCACAACAACTGGATTGGCCAACCATGTAGGATGGAGGACTCCATTGACCAGGCTGCCGCCTCAAGCTTCTTAATCTCTTCTGCAATAAATTCTTGCCGCTCCAAAGCTTGCTTCCGCACCTTCTGTTTGACGGGCCGCGCGTGGGGACAGACAGCTAGGTGGTGCTCAATTACTTCCCTGGGAACACCGGGGATGTCAGATGGTTGCCATGCAAACACATCGACATTCGCCCGCAGGAAAGCAACGAGCGCGCTTTCCTATTTGTCATCAAGGGTGGAACTTATGGTGAAAGTTCCTCCCGTCCCGTCCTCCTTGGCGGGCACCTTCTTGGTCTCAGGCGGAGCAGCCTTGGATTTCTTGGTCTGGCCGGCAGAGCTCTCCGGTGCATCCCCGACGGTAGCGCAGCACTCTGGAGAGGCGCGCTTGCCGGAGTTTGTCCCAGAGGTCTTGCCGGGCTTCTTCTTCTTGCCGGGACCTTGAGCGGCAGGAGCATGCGCCTTTGCGGCGGACGTTGCAACTGCTTCCCGGTAGAGCTTGTCGGTGCAAATGAGCGCGTCTTTCTTGTCAGAGTGGACAGTGATGACGCTCATTGGACCGGGCATTTTCAAGACGTTGTAGGCGTAGTGCGAGGCCGCCATGAACTTAGCCAGCGCTGGGCGGCCAAGGATTCCATTGTACGGCAACGGAATCTTGGCGACGTCGAAGACGACCCTCTCCATCCTGAAGTTCAGCTCGTTGCCGAATGTTACCGGCAGCGTGATTTTGCCCTTCGGCTGGTTCCTTCCCGGATTGACCCCTTGGAAAGAGCCTGTTTCCTCGAGATCTTCGTCGGGAATTTGCAGCCTCTTGATCACATCGGGCGAGATCAGGTTCAGGCCGGCCCCACCGTCAACTAACATTTTCGTCACCTGGCAACACCCGACCGCAGTTGTGCGATCAGGGTGATCCTCGGCGTCAAAAATGATAGGCGTGTGGGACCACTTCAGTGGCTTCCGGGCATCGAAGGATGGCTCTGCCGCATTAATCTCGCGTGCCCACTGCTTGAGCTGGCGGTGAGAGGAATGCAACGAAGCGCCCCCGTCGACGCACATGGCCTCTGTAGCCTTCTGGAACTCGTGTTCGCTGGACTCGTCGCCTTCTGCATCATCATCACCATCTCCTTGCTCTTTGGCGCGGCCCCGGGCAGGCTTCTCTTGCTGCTGCCCGGGCTTGCCGCGGCGACCTCCTCGACCGCGTTTCCTGCCAGACCCTCCGGTACCATCTTGGGCTCTTTCCTTGTCGCGTCTTTTGTAGTCAGCGCGCTGCTTCTCGGCAAGCTCCTCGACTTGCCGGCAGTCTTGGAGATCATGGCCCCTGGTACGGTGGATCTTGCAGTACTGCTTGCCGGATCCTTCTGGCTTGTCGGCAGCCGCCAAGGCCTGACACGCCGCACACCCGGCAACCTCCTTGCCGGGGTCGTCGGTCTTGGACTTCTTGGCGGTGCCGGTGTTGCCGGAACCTTCAACGGCAAGCACGGCCTTGCCTTTGCGCTTCCTGTTCTTCCGCTTTCCCTTCTTTGCCAGGGCAGGAGCATCTTCGCTATCGGAGTCGACTCTAGCGCCAGCGTTCTCGCCGGGGAGCCTTCTTCCTTCTTCTGCCCGAGCACACTTGTCGGCCAAAGCATAGAGCTCGGCGACATCTCTGACTTTGTTCATCGCCAGCTCCTCCCGCATCTTACGATTGCGCACATTCTGATGAAAGGCGCTGATGACGGCGGCGGGATGAACGTCAGGAATGTTGTGCTGGATGCGGCTGAACCTCTGGATATACTTGCGCAAGGTTTCGCCCTCCTTCTGGGGAATGATGTGCAGATCACTCTCCTGGCCAGGAGCTTGATGGCCGCCGGTGAAGGCGCCAACAAACTGATGGAACAGGTCGGCCCAAGAAGAGATGGAATTCTCAGGCAGGTGCATCAACCACGATCTCACGTTGGGCTTCAGCACCAACGGAAAGTAGTTGGCCAGCACCTTATCGTCACGAGCCCCGGCAGCCTGCACCGCGATGGTGTAGATGCTCAAGAACTCGGACGGATGAGTCTTGCCATCGTACTTCTCCGGTACTTCCGGCTTGAAGGAGCGGGAGCTGGGCCACTGGACTTGCCGCAGCTCACGAGTAAACGCTGGGCAACCCACCTCGTAAGGTAGGCAGCCAGGGTACCCTGGCGCGGGCTCGTCAACAGCGGTCCCAGCGCGCTTGTCGGACTGGCGACGCGCTTCCCTTCGGCGCTCGATGGTTGTTCGAGCGTCCTCCTTCTTCTGTTCCCGAAGAACGTGACGTTGATCGCGGCGAACCCGCGGATCAGACGACGTCGTGGAATCATCCTCACGGGCGCTGGTCCGTCGAGTTAACGACCGCTCTTGATGCAGCGGAGGGGAACACAACGTAGTCGTTCCAGCTCCGGTCTTCTCTCCATCGCCACGCACCAGCCTAGACGACTGCAGCCGCGAGGGTTCACCTTGCTGCAGTACGTCGTTGTTGGCTAGGCTGATGAGGCTCTGGATAGCGGCTCGCCACTCGTCTAGCTTCTCCACGGCGGGAAGGAAGTCTAGGAGCAGCTGAGCTCGCGCCAACGCCTCTGCTGGCGTAGGCGGCGGCAACAGGTGCGAAGAACGTGAGGTGCTCAAACTCCTAACAGGGTTAGAAGGAGCACCATCACGACTCTGCACCCGCGCGCGGCTTCCACCAGCGCGCTGGTGCGGATCTTGGCCCCGCGCACCCTGGGAGTGGTGCGCAGGGGTCTTTCCATGCGGACGCCTAGAACCACCAACGTCTTGAGGCCGCACGTCACGCGCGTCCTGAGAAGGTCGCGGTGCATGCGCCGGCGTATTCGTCCTGGAAGGCGCCGCTCCATCCTTGGAAGTCGCTGCACCACCCGCAGGTTGCGCAGCTCCATCCTTGGACCTGTTGCTCGTCCGGCTCGGATCGCCGGAACGTCGTGGAAGCTCGGAGCCTCCACCTCCTCCACCCGCGTCTACCCCGTCGCCTGTGCGCGCAGCATCAGGCATGACGGATGCAGATGGACCAACCGGCATGAACCCCTTTTTCTTGGGAGCCATGGTGGTGAAGATGATCGAAGATCTGATGCGCTGATCGCTAGATCAGGTTCGCACAACCTCGATTGCCCCTACCTGGCGCGCCAAAGATGTCATGGGAAACGAACACCTATGGGATCGCTATCGAGCGGATCCCTTTACGGTTCGGCAAGGGGAGAGGATTGCACAAAGAGCAGAACTAACGAACAGCACACGGGGATTTACCCAGGTTCGGGCCGCACGGATGCGTAAAACCCTACTCCTGCTTTGATTGTATTATTGTGGATGCTCTGGCCAAGTTCTGGGAGCTACAGTACTCGGTAGCTGCGCATGCAGAATGGACCCTCGGAAGTGCTATCTCCCAGAAGTGCCATCCCCCCCTCTGTACGCCTCGGGCCTCCTTTTATATGAGTCAAAGGGGCTACCACAGTGGTGTACGAGATAAGGCATGAGGTGGAAAGTAGCTACAGTGTTATCATACCTAACCCTGACGGCTTAGGACAAGCTCATTAAATGCACCGTGAGGTGTCCGTCGAGGTGTCCCTCAGCGTCTTGGGCTTGGAAAAGCTTTACAAGGGATGGGCAAAAGCAGCCATCCCATCAGCACCGCTTAAGCATCTCGTGGCCAGCATCGCACCACGTCACCATGAGGACAAGCCCTAAATGACAAGGCTGGCCGCTGCACTGGAGCGATAGCGCTGCACTGTGCAGAGCCTTGCCGGGGCTGAATCCTTGCCAGGCCCGGGGCTTGCCAGGACCGAATCCTTGCAGGGACCGGGTCTTGCCGGGTGCGAGGCCTCGCCGGCAAGGGTCTTGCCGGGCCTCTGCAACTCTTTGGTCTTCTGTCTTCTGGTCTGATCGTTGACTTGAACGTCTCCTTGGCATCTTAGTCTCGTGATTACTCCTAGCTATTCCCCGGCAAGGCTTGCCGCGGTACGGCTACAACTGCCCGTGCACTAGTAAGGGGTACTAAAAAGACCCATACTTTAGTACACCGACACGCACTCTCACCTTTCCGCAATTTGCTAGCCTCTTCGGTACCATGCATTGCCCTTTCTCACATCGAGAGTAGGTGCAAACTTTGCCGATGCATCCAAACCCCGTGATATGATACGCTCTATCACACATAAGCCTCCTTATATCTTCCTCAAAACAGCCACCATACCTACCTATCATGGCATTTCCATATCCATTCTGAGATATATTGCCATGCAACTTCCACCGTTCTGTTTTTTATGACACTCATCGTCATTGTCATATTTCTTTGCATGATCATATAGCTGACATAGTATTTGTGGCTCAGCCACCGTTCATCATTTTTTACATGTTACGCTAGTATCATTGCACATCCTGGTACATCGCCAAAGGCATTCATATAGAGTCATATTTTTGTTCTAGTTTCGAGTTGTAATTTTTCTTTTGAGTTGTAAGTAAATAGAAGTATGATGATCATCATTATTCGAGCATTGTCCCAGTGAGGAAATAGAAAAAAAGAAAAAAGACCAAAAAGAGCCCACGAAAAAAGAGAAAAAAAAGAAAAAAAATCAGAGAAAAAGAGAGAAGGGGCAGTGTTACTATCCTTTTCCATACTTGTGCTTCAAAGTAGCACCATGGTTTTCATATAGAGAGTCTCCTATTTTGTCACTTTCATACACTAGTGGGATTTTTTCATTATAGAACTTGGCTTGTATATTCCGATGATGGGCTTCCTCAAATGCCCGAGGTCTTCATGAGCAAGCAAGTTGGATGCGCACCCACTTAGTTTTCATGTTGAGTTTTCATACACTTATAGCTCTTAGTGCATCCGTTGCATGGCAATCTCTACTCCTCGCATTGACATCAATTGATGGGCATCTCCATAGCCCGTTGATTAGCCTCGTCGATGTGAGACTATCTTCTTATTTTTCACTTCCCCTTATTAATCACTACCACCATATTCTATTCCACCCATAGTGCTATATCCATGGCTTGCGCTCATGTATTGCGTGGGGGTTGAAAAAGCTGAAGCGTGTTAAAAAGTATGAACCAATTGCTCGACTTGTCATCGGGGTAGTACATGATAAATACTTTGTGTTAAGAAGATGGAGCATGACAGGATTATATGATTTTGTAGGGATAACTTTCTTTAGCATTTTTATTTTGAAAGAAATGATTGTTTATTAGTATGCCTGAGTATTGATGTCTTTATGTCAAACTATAGATTATTGCTTTAAATCATTCGGATCTTATTATTCATACCGTAAGAGAGATTACATGATGAAACATGTTAGGTAGCATTCCACATCAAAAATTTTGTTTTTATCATTTACCTACTCGAGGACGAGCAGGAATTAAGCTTGGGGATGCTTGATACGTCTCCAACGTATCTATAATTTGTGATTGTTCCATGCTATTATAGTATCAATCTTGGATGTTTTATATGCAATTATATGCCATTATATATCATTTTTTGGGACTAACCTATTAACTCAGTGCCCAGTGCCAGTTGCTCTTTTTTGCTTGTTTTTGTCTTTTCAGAAAATCATTATCAAAAAGAGTTCAAACGAGAAAAAAACTTTGGATTAATTTTTTCTGGACTAGAAGAGACCCACGAAGCTTCAGGAGAATACCAGAGGAGCCACGAGGGAGCGACAAGCTCGTAGGGCGCATCCTAGGGGTAGGGCGCGCCCCCCAGGCTTGTGGGCCCCTCGTAGCTCCTCCTGACCTAATTCCAGCGCTATAAATTCCCAAATATTCCCAATATACTAAAGAGACAGAAGAGAAAACCTTTCTGCCGCCGCAAGCCATTGTTCTTCCGCGATCCCATCTGGACTCCTTTTCCGGTACTCTGCCGGAGGAGGAATCGATCACGGAGGGGTTCTTCATCAACCTTGCTGCCCTCCGATGATGTGTGAGTAGTTTACCAGAGACCTACGGGTCCATAGCTAGTAGCTAGATGGCTTCTTCTCTATCTTTGATCTTCAATACCATGTTCTCCTCGATGTTCTTGGAGTTATATCCGATGTAATCCTCTTTTGCGGTGTGTTTGTTGGGATCCGATGAATTGTGAGTTTATGATCAAATTATTCATGAGAAATATTTGAGTCTTCTCTAAACTCTTTTATGCATGATTATTATAGCTTTGTATTTCTCTCCGATCTATTGATTTGGTTTGGCCAACTAGATTGGTTTATCTTGCAATGGGAGAGGTGCTTTGTGATGGGTTCAATCTTGCGGTGCTCAATCCCAGTGACAGAAAGGGACATGACACGTATTTGTATTCATCATGTCATCTTGCTTAAGGCGTTACTCTGTTTCATACTTAATACCCTAGATGCATGTTGGATAACGGTCGATGGGTGGAGTAATAGTAGTAGATGCAGGCAGGAGTCGATCTACTTGTCTCGGACGTGATGCCTATATACATGATCATTGACATGAATCCGTCATTATTTTTTGCTTTTCTATCAATTGCCCAACAGTAATTTGTTCACCCACCGTATGCTATGTGTTCGAGAGAGAAGCCTCTAGTGAAAACTATGGCCCCGGGTCTACTTTTATCATATATTTAAAACCAGAAATACCTTGCTGTAATTTATTTACTTTTATTTTATTTAGTATTTTAGTTTATCTATCTATCACTATCAGAATTAATCCTTGCAAATAACCGCTAAAAGGATTGACAACCCTCTTATTTGCGTTGGGTGCAAGTGTTTGCTTTTGTATGTGCAGGTGCTGCTAAAGGGATTTTGCATGGTTCTCCTACTGAATTGATAACCTTGGTTCTTAACTGAGGGAAATACTTATCTCTACTATACTGCATCATCCTCTCCTCTTCGGGGAAATACAAACGCAGTCTACAAGTAGCAGAGGGATCAACTAACCTTGGGTTTTGTCGATGATGACTTCATGTAGGTGATGTAGATGTGGATGCTCAATGTTGATGTAGACCATCAAGAGTTGGGAGCAATCCTTTGAATGATGCACTTGCAATACCTACATGGGTTAGTCCCACAAGAAACAAACAAGGATATCCATAGACATAGAGTGAAATGCACAACATATGATGTCCATGAATGCATTGAATACCTTGTCCCTTGACTTACCAATAAGAGGGTTTGTGACTCCATGAACTAGTGTAAGATATTGAAGCTGGTTGCACAAGTCCTTGCCATTGAATGAGTATGAGTGAAGTTTCTTGGCGGAGTCACCCTCAAGAACTCTCTAGTTCTTCTTCTTTGGGACCCACATCAACTTGATGGGAATCCTTGGAGTTGTAGTAGCACTTGATGAAGTAGAACTTGATGAAGTCTTGGGAACCCACTTGACCAAGGCTTGAGGAGCTTCTTCAAATGAATCAATCTCTTCTTGAAGCTTGTCCTTGCCTTTTAACTTGTGGTCTTGTGGTGGAAGATCTTCTTGAGCTTGTGTTCCTTTGAAGGAAGTAGGATCATACTTCTCTTGTTGAGGAACAAACTTCGTCTTGGGGCCCAGTGGAAACTAGGGTACCACGGGCCTTCTGCCTGCGGCCCAGGAAGTGACACCTGGCGAGGAGCTCAAGAGGCGGCCCAACCATGGGCGCTTGATACGTCTCCGTCATATCTATAATTTTTGATTATTTCATGCCAATATTCTACAACTTTCACATACTTTTGGCAACATTTTATATTATTTTTTGGACTAACATATTGATCCAGTGCCCAGTGCCAGTTCCTGTTTTTTCCTTGTTTTTTGTTTCGCAGAAAATCCATATCAAATGAAGTCCAAATGCGATAAAATTTTACGGAGAATTATTTTGAAATATATGTGATTTTTAGGAAGAAGAATCAACGCAAGACGGTGCCCGAGGTGGCCACAAGGCAACAGGGCGCGGCCCAGGGGTGAGTCGCGCCGTGTTGCCTTGTGACTCCATCAAACGTTGGTTTGGGCCCTTCTTTTGCCACAAGAAAGATAATTTCCGGATAAAAATCCCCTCAAAATTTGAGCCCAATCGGAGTTACGAATCTCTGGGAATATAAGAAACGGTGAAGGGCCAGAAAACAAACGCGAAACAGAGAAAGAGAGATCCAATCTCAGAGGGGCTCCTGCCCTCCGTGAGCCATGGCGGCCAAGGACTAGAGGGGAAACCCTCCTCCCATCTATGGGGGAGGCCAAGCAAGAAGAATAAGAAGGAGGGGGGCTCTCTCCCCCTCTCTTCCGGTGGCGCCGGAGCGCCGCCGGGGGAACCATCGTGACGGTGATCTACACCAACAACTTCACCGCCGTCATCACCAACTCTCTCCCCCTCTATGCAGCGGTGTAACCTCTCTATTCCCACTGTAATTCTCTACTTGAACATGGTTCTTAATGCTACATATAATTATCCAATGATGTGTGGCCATCCAATGATGTTTGAGTAGATTTCTTTTGTCCTACGGGTTAACTGTGGTATGGTGTGATTGATATGAGTTGTATGTTAAATTGGTGCTGTCCTATGGTACCCTTCGTGTCACGCAAGCGTGTGGGATTACCAATGTAGGGTTTTGCAATACGTTCATGATTCACTTATAGTGGGTGGCGAGGGTGACAGAAGCTTATACCCGAGTAAGGGGCTTGTTGCGTATGGGAGTAAAGAGGACTTGTTACTTAATACTATGGTTGGGTTTTACCTTAATGATCTTTAGTAGTTGCGGATGCTTGCTAGAGTTCCAATCATAAGTGCATATGATCCAAGTATGAAAAGTATGTTAGTGTATGCCTCTCCCTCATTGCATATGATAAGTATCTATCATGTTATATTCAATTGCCTATGGACAATCTTTCTCTTTGTGTTACAAATAGCTCTATACTAAACAACTAACTTTTATTATCTTGCAAATTACTCCTAGTTTTATTCCCGCTAAGTAATTCTAGTTTTATTCTTTCAAACTTATCCTTACACCTACAAAGTAGTTTTATTCTTGTTCTAGGTAAAGCGAGCGTTAAGTGTGCATAGAGTTGTATCGGTGGTCGATAGAACTTGATGGGAGTATTAATTCTACCTTTAGCTCCTCGTTGGGTTCGACACTCTTACTTATCGAGAAAGGCTACAATTGATCCCCTATACTTGTGGGTTATCAAGACCTTTTTCTGGCGCCGTTGCCGGGGAGCAATAGCGTGGGGTGAATATTCTCGTGTGTGCTTGTTTTCTTTATCTCTAAGTATTTTTTATTTTGTGCTCTTGTTTTCTATCTTTAGTTATGGGTAGGAAACGTAAAATATCAAAAAAATTAGCTGTACTTGCTAACCCAATGATTGAAGAACCACCCAAAATCTTTCATACTGCTGAAGCTTTCTACTTGGATCATCTTCGATCCCTATGTGCTCGTGCTGAAAACCCAACTAGCTTAGTTGAGGGAAAATCATTAGATGAGCATGCTTATTTTGTGCGACATCGCTTGTCTCAAAAAGGGAAACACTTAAGGTATCAAATTAATTGTTTGCAATGCTATGCTTGGAATTTATGCAAAATATATGATTTTACTTGTTGTTCTGAAGACCCTAAAAACACCTTCCCTACAAATGTGAGTTTAAGGATAATGGAATCCTAGCTTCTTATGCCAAAGGTGTTTATAGTTACTATGATGTTGAACAAATTGAAGAATTTGTTTCCTTTAAGGGTGCCTATGAAATAGCTTCTTTGATTGAAAAGTATGATGCTACTCTTTACAAATCTAAATTCTTTGCCATACTTAAATATTGCTATGAAAACTATGCTTCTAATGCTTATGTTAAAGAATATATTGAGGAAGTCTCCGCTGTCCAAGAAGAGACTAATATTTTGCAGGAATCTATGGAGGAAGAAATTGCTGAAACTGTGAGCTCATTAGATGAAAAATATGACGAGGAGAGCGAAGAACAAAAGGAGGAAGAGCGGATTAGCTACCCGTGCCCACCTTCTAATGAGAGTAACTCTTCAACTCATACATTGTTTAATTTCCCTTCGTGCTTACCGAAGGATGAATGCTATGATCCCTTTAATTCATTTGAAATATCCCTTTTTGATGAAATTGATGCTTGCTATGCTTGTGGCCATGATGCCAATATGAATGATGCTTATGGAGATGAACTTGCTATAGTTCTTTATGTTAAACATGAAATTGTTGCTGTTGCACCCACACATGATAGTCCTATTATGTTTTTGAATTCTCCTAACTACACTATATCGGAGAAGTTTGCGCTTATTAAGGATTATATTGATGGGTTGCGTTTTACCGTTGCACATGATGATTTTGATGGATATAATATGCATGTGCTTGCTGCTCCTACTTGCATTTATTATGAGAGAGGAACTACATCTCCACCTCTCTATGTTTCCAATACGATAAAATTGCAAGAAACTGTTTATACTATGCATTGGCCTTTACTTGATGTGCATGAATTGTTCTTTTATGACATGCCGATGCATAGGAAGAGTGTTAGACTTCTTCATTGAATGATATATGTTGCTTTGTGCTCACTAAGAAATTATAAATCATTGTTAATTAAAATTGGCTTTGATATACCTTGGGATCCGGGTGGATCAATTACTTGATCACGTTATGCCTAGCTTAATGGCTTTAAAGAAAGCGCTGTATGAGAGACAACCCGGAAATTTTAGAGAGTCATTTTATTCTGTTGTGTGCTTTTAAAATATTTAAAAACAAAAAAAATATAGAGGGGAACCTAAAACTTTTCAAAAAGAAAAGTGAAAGTGAGACAGATGAGCAAAATGGAAGTGGGGGCTAGCCTTGAACTTTGTTCATGCCCATGGAAACTTTGTGAATCTTGATTATAGAAACTTTTCAACAAAAATAATTATCCCCTTGTACAAATCCATTGTATTATAAAAATAATGTGCCAAGTTTTACCTTTAGGATGTTTAAATTGCTTGTTTGGTGTGTGCTGTGAAAAAAACAGAAACTTTTGATGTAATGTTTGAATTTCTATATTTTACTAGAACATGCAAAAATTCTGAAATTTTTACACAGTACTGATATGAAAATTTTCTATTTTGTCATAATTTTTCAGAATTTTTGGAGTTACAGAAGTATATGTTTCATCTGCATCTTTACAGACTGTCCTGTTTTCACAGATTGCTGTTATAGTTTCTTTATTTGCTTATGTTTGAAATCTTGTTGAGCCCCATTGACTTGGGAGCCATATAATTGTGATAGCATACAGTGGGTAATGTTTGATTATAATTATACAATAATGTTACAGCAGGACATGATGGGATTTGATGTTATATGTACTAACCCCTCTAATAAAAAGTTCGGTTAAGTTTTGTGTGGATGAAGTGTTCGAAGATCGAGGAGGTATTGATATGAGAAGAATAAGTAGAGGCAAGAGTTCAAGCTTGGGGATGCCCAAGGCACCCCAAGTAAATATTCAAGGATACTCAAGCATCTAAGCTTGGGGATGCCCCGGAAGGCATCCCATCTTTCTTCTTCAACAATTATCGGTATGTCTCAGTTTTTGTTTTGTTCACATGATATGCGTAAATTTTTGGAGCATCATGTGCTTTTTCTTTTTCTTTTAGTAATGCACCATGCTGGTATGAGATAGTCCTTGGTTGATTTATAGAATGCTTCATGCACTTCACTTATATCTTTTGAGTATGGCTTTATAGAATGCTTCATGTGCTTCACTTATATCATTTGAAGTTTGGATGCTTGTTTCTCTACATAGAAAACTGTTATTTGTAGAATGCTCTTTTTCTTCACTTATATTTATTAGAGCGTCATCTTTTGTAGAAATAATTAAACTCTCATGCTTCACTTATATCTATTTAGAGAGTTAACAGGAATTGGTCATTCACATGGTTAGTCATAAAATCCTACATAAAACTCGTAGATCACTGAATATGATATGTTTGATTCCTTGCAATAGTTTTGTGATATTGAGGTGGTAATATGGGGGCATGCTAGTAAAAGAATTAATGTTGAGTATTAATAATGGTGTTAAGGGAAGTAAGTCTTTACGCAAGTAAATCCTCACGCATGTAAAGTGGTGGCCGCTGACATTAGCGGTGAGGTCGGAGCATATTTGTATCATTGATTGATCCTTATGAGTGGCGGTCGGGGACGAGCGATGGTCTTTTCCTACCAATCTATCCCCCTCGGAGCATGCAAGTAGTACTTTGCTGCGAGGGCAAGTAGTCTTTACAATAAGTATGTGAGTTCTTTATGACTAATGTGAGTCCATGGATTATACGCACTCTCACCTTTCCGCATATTGCTAGCCTCTTCGGTACCGTGCATTGCCCTATATCATCTTGAGAGTTGGTGCAAACTTTGCCGGTGCATCCAAACCCTGTGATATGATACACTCTATCACACATAAGCCTCCTTATATCTTCCTCAAAACAGACACCATACCTACCTATCATGGCATTTCCATAGCCATTCCGAGATATATTGCCATGCAACTTCCATCATCATCATATACATGACTTGAGCATTCATTGTCATATTGCTAGCATGATATTTTCATGGCTTGTCCATTTTTTGATATCTTTGCTACGCTAGATCATTGCACATCCTGGTACGATGCCAGAGGCATTCATATAGAGTCATCTTGTATAGTTTTTTATCGAGTTGTAATATCGAGTTGTAAGTAAATAAAAGTGTGATGATCATCATTATTAGAGCATTGTCCCAGTGAGGAAAGGATGATGGAGACCATGATTCCCCCACAAGTCGGGATGAGACTCTGGAGGAAAAATTAAAAAAAGGAAAAAAGAGAGGCCAAAAAGAGCCCATCAAAAAAAGAGAAAAAAGAGAAAAAAGAAAAAAAGAAAAAAAAGAAAAAAAATGAGAGAAAAAGAGAGAAGGGGCAATGTTACTATCCTTTTACCACACTTGTGCTTCAGAGTAGCTCCATGTTCTTCATATAGAGAGTCTCCTGAGTTATCACTTTCATATACTAGTGGGAAATTATCATTATAGAACTTGGCTTGTATATTCCGATGACGGGCTTCCTCAAATGCCTGAGGTCTTCATGAGCAAGCGAGTTGGATGCACACCCACTTAGTTTCCATTGAGCTTTCATACACTTATAGATCTTAGTGCATCCGTTGCATGGCAATCCCTACTCCTCGCATTGATATCGATTGATGGGCATCTCCATAGCCCGTTGATCCGCCGAGTTGATGCGAGACTTTCTTCTTCCTTTTTCCATTATTGATCTCTACCACCGCATTCTATTCCACCCATAGTGCTATGTCCATGGCTCATGCTCATGTATTGCATGAGGTTGAAAATGCTGAAGCGCATTAAAAAGTATGATCCAATTGCTTGGCTTGTCATCGGGGTATTCTTGATTTGATATGTCTATGCAGAGAAGAACGAGTGTGTCATGCTTACCACAACTAAGTGTATAGAGGCAGTTTCCTTTAGCTCCATTATTATGAAAGGCAATGATGAAATACATGCATGTTTTGTATTATTGTTTCAATATCAAATCGATAGACTATTGCCTTGAATCACTCGTATCCTAATGTTCATGCCATGATTAGATTATTTGATCAAGATTATGCTAGGTAGCATTCCACATCAAAAATTATCTTTTTATCATTTACCTACTCGAGGACGAGTAGGAATTAAGCTTGGGGATGTTGATACATCTCCGTCGTCTCTATAATTTTTGATTGTTTCATGCCAATATTCTACAACTTTCACATACTTTTGGCAACATTTTATATTATTTTTGGGACTAACATACTGATCCAGTGCCCAGTGCCAGTTCCTGTTTTCTTCTTTTTTTTGTTTCGCAGAAAATCCATATCAAACGAAGTCCAAATGCGATAAAATTTTACAGAGAATTATTTTGGAATATATGTGATTTTTAGGAAGAAGAATCAACGCAAGACGGTGCCCGAGGTGTTCACAAGGCAACAGGGCGCGGCCCAGGGGGGTCATGCCGTGTTGCCTTGTGACTCCCTCGAACATCGATTGGGGCCCTTCTTTTGCCGCAAGAAATATAATTTTCGGATAAAAATCCCCTCAAAATGTCAGCCCAATCGGAGTTACGAATCTCTGGGAATATAAGAAACGGTGAAGGGCCAGAAAACATATGGGAAACAGAAGAGAAACTGAGAGAGAGATCCAATCTCGGAGGGGATCCTGCCCTCCGGGAGCCATGGCGGCCAAGGACCAGAGGGGAAACCCTCCTCCCATCTGGGAGGGAGTCCTAGAAAGAAGAAGAAGGAGGGGGGGCTCTCTCCCCCTCTCTTCCGGTGGCGCCGGAGCGCCGCCGGGGGAACCATCGTGACGGCGATCTACACCAACAACTTCGCTGCTGTCATCACCAACTCTCTCCCCCTCTATGCAGTGGTCTAACCTCTATATTCCCGCTATAATTCTCTACTTGAACATGGTGCTTAATGCTACATATTATTATCCAATGATGTGTGTCCATCCTATGATGTTTGAGTAGATTTCTTTTGTCCTACGCGTTAATTGTGGTATGGTGTGATTGATATGAGTTGTATGTTAAATTCGTGCTGTCCTATGGTGCCCTCCGTGTCGTGCAAGCATGTGGGATTACCGCTGTAGGGTTTTGCAATACGTTCATGATTCGCTTATAGTGGGTGGCGAGGGTGACAGAAGCTTATACCTGAGTAAGGGGCTTGTTGCGTATGTGAGTAAAGAGGATTTGTTACTTAATGCTATGGTTGGGTTTTACCTTAATGATCTTTAGTAGTTGTGGATGCTTGCTAGAGTTCCAACCATAAGTGCATATGATCCAAGTACGGAAAGTATGTTAGTGTATGCCTCTCCCTCATTGCATATGATATGTATCTATCTTGTTATATTCAACTGCCTATGGACAATCTTTCTCTTTGTGTTACAAATAGCTCTCTACTAAACAACTAACTTTTATTATCTTGCAAATTACTCCTAGTTTTATTCCCGCTAAGTACTTCTAGTTTTATTCTTTCAAACTTATCCTTACACCTACAAAGTAGTTTTATTCTTGTTCTAGGTAAAGTGAACATTAAGTGTGCGTAGAGTTGTATCGGTGGTCGATAGAACTTGAAGGGAATATTAATTCTACCTTTAGCTCCTCATTGGGTTCAACATTCTTACTTATCGAGAAAGGCTAGAATTGATCCCCTATATTTGTGGGTTATTAGCTCCATGATGCAAGACATCTCGCGAGGGCCAGGCCTCGCGAGGTCCCTCTCCGCAAGGGAAGACCCTACCAAAGACCATCTCCTACAGCAAGCAGCCTCGTGAGGCCCACTCTCGTGAGGCGGCCTCCCACGAAGCCCTTCGCGTGGGGGAGTGATACGTCTCCAACGTATCTATAATTTTTGATTGTTCCATGCTGTTATATTATCAATCTTGGATGTTTTTATATACATTTACATCAATTATATATCATTTTTGGAGACTAACCTATTAACTTAGTGCCCAGTGCCAGTTGCTGTTTTCTGCCCTGTTTTTGTTTTACAGAAAATCAATATCAAACGAAGTCCAAATGCCATGAAACTTTTTGGAGATTTTTTTCTGGACAAGATAAACACTAGAAGCTTCGGGAGGAGGCCAGAAGCCCCAGGGGGTGCCCACGAGGCACCAGGGCGCGCCTGGGGGGGGGGGGCAGGCGCATCCTGGTACCTCGTGGGGCCCACAGAGCTCTGTTTGACCTAATTCCACCACTATAAATTCCAGAAAAATCAGAAACCTTTAGGGGAGTCCACGAAATACTTTTTCCGCCGCCGCAAGTTTCTATTCTCGAGAGATCCCATCTGGAGGCCTTCTCCGGTATCCCGCCGGAGGGGGAATCGATCACTGAGGGGCTCTACATCAACCTTGCAGCCCTTTCGATGATGTGTGAGTAGTTTACCACAGACCTTCGAGTCCATAGTTAGTAGCTAGATGGCTTCTTCTCTCTTTTTGATCTTCAATACAATGTTCTCCTCGATGTTCTTGGAGTTCTATCCGATGTAATCACTTTTTGCGGTGTGTTTGTTGGGATCCGATGAATTGTGAGTTTATGATCAGATTATCCATGAATATATTTGAGTCTTCTCTAATCTCTTTTATGCATGATTATTATAGCTTCGTATTTATTCTCTGATCTATTGATTTGGTTTGGCCAACTAGATTGATTTATCTTACCATGGGAAGAGGTGCTTTGTAATGGGTTCGATCTTGCGGTGCTCAATCCGAGTGACAGAAAGGGACATGACACGTATGTATCGTTGCTATTAAGGGTAAAAAGATGGGGTTTATTCATGTGTGAGTTTATCTTGTCTACATCATGTCATCGTTCTTAAGGCGTTACTCCGTTCTTTATGGACTTAATACACTAGATGCATGCTGGATAGCGGTCGATGTGTGGAGTAATAGTAGTAGATGCAGGCAGGAGTCGGTCTACTTATCTTGGACGTGATGCCTATATACATGATCATTGCCTTGGATATCGTCATGATTATTTGCTTTTCTATCAATTGCCCAACAGTAATTTGTCTACCCACCGTATGCTATTTTCTTGAGAGAAGCCTCTAGTGAAAACTATGGCCCCCGGGTCTATCTAAATCATATTACTAAAACCGTAAAAATATTGCCGCCATTTTCTTTTATTAATTTTATTTTGTATTTTTGTTTCAATCTATCTATCTATCTATCACATACAATTTAATCTTGCAATTAACCGCCGAGGGATTGACAACCCCTTGTTTGCGTTGGGTGCAAGGATTTGTTGTTTGTGTGCAGGTACTGCTAACGAGGTGTTGCGTGGTTCTCCTACTGGATTGATAACCTTGGTTTCATAACTGAGGGAAATACTTACCCCTGCTGTGCTGCATCATCCCTTCCTCTTCAGGGATAATACCAACGCAAGCTACAAGTAGCAGGGAGCCGCGTGACACTGGTTGCGTTGCTGCGTGCCCACCACGTGGGTGACGTGCCTGCACAAGATGACAACAGCATAGGCCGTGCCAGCAGGTGCGGTCGGGGAAGATTTCCTCTTTGAACTGATAAAGGAGCAGTGGCAGCTGCCTCCCCAAAGCAAGTTCCAAAGCTTACCACTTTGGTGCAAGAACACCATGATAACACGACGCGCTAGGGCAGATGTCATCGCCGAGCCCACCAGCGCGTCATGGACGGCGTCTTTTCCAGGCGAAGACCGCTTTTGTCAAGATAGGACTAAGCACCTGTCCCCCTTTGAACTGCCGTTGTGTGGCAACCCTTCCCGCCAATATTTTCGGGGAAGAGGACCAAGGAAGCTATATAAGGGACAGGGCTACTACCTTGGAAGAGGTCGGCCGGATCCACCTTCGCCTACCTTGTAACAACAGTGCACTATCCCTAGAGCAATCGCAGACAAGCAGGAGTAGGGTTTTACACCGCTCGGTGGCCTGAACCTGGGTAACTCCTCGTGTCCCAGTAGTGCCCTACATTGCATGCGTTCCCGTTGCGCTCCGCTCGCTCATAGCCTCGCCAAGGTCACTGTCCGGTCGACAAGTAGTGAAAAGGGCCCCCAGTGTTCGAACCAGGGTTTTTGGAGGGTTTCCCTTGGCACAAATCCCTCTCTCCGACATTTGGCGTGCCAGGTAGGTGGCCTGTCTCCGCACCTTCAACCTCGACATCGACATGGCCGACGCGCGATGCGAGCTCGCCCTGCGCAGGGCCGACAGGGTCCGCACGGAGCCCATCACAACCACCAACCGCCGTGGACGTGCCAGCGCTGCGACTGAGCCCACAGCGGGGGAGGAGCAAGCTTCTTCCCTCCACCCATCCGTGCAGGTGCAACTGCCTGACCGCACCGCTACTGCGTTCTTGCTCGCCCGCCATGATCCACCAGCTCCACAGGCTGCGTTGCTCATGGCGCACGAACTGCTGCGCTGCCGTCCCACCGAGGCCGGGTACGACGCCTAGCTCGCGCGCATCACCAAGCTCGTCAACGCCTCCGGCGACGCCCCGGCACCTTCCTGTTCCCTGCCGCCTCCATCGTCGTGTGGCGTGTAGGCAGGACATGGCGCGCCTCCTCTGCCTCCTTCGACCGACGATGACGCGGGTCATCGCCGGGGCGCGCGCGCGCCGGATCCGTCCCACGAGGCGTCCTCACCACCCCACGCCGACACTAGCTACCAAATCATCTGGCGCGTGGCACCAGACGCACGTGTGATCCTCGAAAAGTAGCGCGACCGCCAGAACCGCACCATCCAGGACGTTGCAATGGCCGGGCGCCAGAACCGCGCCGCTCTCGCTGGTGGCGTCGCGTCCTACAGCGGGGGCTGCCTTGCCTTCACTCACGAGCTACGCCGCGTGGTGTGGCCCGTGAAGTTCAAACCAGAGCTACCTCCTCGCTACGATGGCACCCCAACCCAGTGGAGTTCCTTCAGCTCTACACCGTGGGCATCCAGGCTGTGGGTGGTGACGACAAGGTCATGGTGAATTGGTTCCCCATGGCCCTCAAGGACGCCGCGCGCTCGTGGCTGATGAACCTTCCCAAGGCTTCTATCTTCTCATGGTCCGAACTGTGCCAACAGTTCATCGCCAACTTCAAGGGCACGTACGAGCGCCCTCTCACGCTCAAAGACCTGCACGCCGTGTGCCAACGCCCTGGCGAGACCCTCCGTAAGTACATCCCGCGCTTCAGCGAAGTGCGCAACAAGATCCCGCGCGCCTCCAACACCGCGATCATCTCTGCGTTCTCCTCTGGCGTCATGGATGCCAGGATGCCCAAGAAGCTCTCCATCAATGACGAGATCGACACCATGGTTGCGCTGTTCGACGTCGCCGATAAGTGCGCCAAGGCTGAAGAAGGCCGCCTCTTCGCCCACAACGACCCTGACGCGGTGCCAGACGCCGCCAAGACCAAGGGCAAAGACGCCAAGCACAAGGGCCCCACCGTGCTCGCGACAGAACCCGAGTAGAAGCACAGACGCGACCGCGACGAGGTCAAGAACGATGGTCGCCCCTTCTGCACCTACCACAACATGCACTCCCATAGCACCGAGGACTGCCATGAGCTCAAGCTGCTTCGCGACAACCGCCAGGACAGGCGCGGCGACCGCAATGACCGTGGCGCGGATCACGGCGGCAGCCACAGTGGCGGTCACTAGGGAGATCACAACAACAACAATGGTAACAACAACTACCGGCAAGGCTGGCGGAACCAGCCGCGGTAGGCCAACCCTCAGGCCAACGCCGCCGCGCCGCGCCTTGGCGGGAGCAACGACAATCTCCTTGACGAGAACGCGGGGGGCTATCAGGATCCTCGCGAGGTGGCGTGCATTCTCGGCAGGGCCCAGGCCCGCCTCATCCAACCACCACTTCAAGCAGTTCTCCCGCGAGGTGAACGCGGCCTTCCCAGGGGTTGAGGCCTCCAGGCCCCTCAAGTGGTCACAGTACCCGATTTCTTCGACTCCAACCACCACCCCAAGTCCACAAGGACTGTGGGCACCATCCCCTTGCTGTGCACGCCCACTGTCAACAACGTCGCCGTCACCAAGACGCTCATCGATGGTGGCGTGGGCCTTAGCTTGCTCTCCGTGGAAACCTTCGAGAAGCTCTAGGTGCCCTACGAGCGCTTGATGCCGACGAGGCCCTTCTCGGGCGTGACTGATGGCTCCACCTTGCCGCTGGGGCAAGTGCACCTTCCCGTCACCTTTGGCACCTGCAAGAACTACCGCACCGAGCTCATCGACTTCGACGTGGCGCACATCGGCCTACCCTACAACGCCATCTTGGGCTACCCCGCGCTCGCCAAGTTCATGGCAGTGACCCACCACGCCTACAATACCGTCAAGCTTCCAGGCTACAGCGGCACGATCACCATCTGCTGCGATGAGAAGGATGCGGTGCACACCCTCGAGCATGCCTACAAGACCGCCGCCACCACTCACCCTGCCGACAAGGACGATGTCGAGCCTGCTGAGCCCGCACCCGTGAAGAACAAGCAGCTGTTCTCTCAGGCGCGTGCCGAGACGAAGAAGGTGTCGCTGGACGGTAGTGGCTCCGGCCCACCGTCACCATCGGCAATGGCCTCTCTCCCAAATAGGAAGGCGAGCTCGTCGGCTTCCTACGAGCAAATGCTGATATATTAGCTTGGACAGCATCAGACATGTCCGGTGTACCGAGGGAGGTGATAGAGCACCACTTAGCAGTGTGCCCCAACGCACGCCCACTGAAGCAAAAGGCGCGGCGCCAGGCACCCGAGAAGCAAGAGTTCATCATTTTAGAGGTTGAGAAGCTTCAGGAGGCGGGGATCATCCGCGAGGTGCTCCACCCTGAGTGGGTCACCAACCCTGTCATTGTCCCCAAGCACAGCGGCAACGCGCGGATGTGCGTCGACTTCACCGGTCTCAACAAGGCCTGCCCCAAAGACCTTTACCCGCTGCCACGGATCGACCAGATCGTGGACTCCTCTGCTGGGTGTGAGCTACTGTGCTTTCTGGACGCCTTCTCAGGCTACCGCCAGATCAAGATGGCAGAGGAAGACGAGGAGAAGACAACCTTCATCACCCCCTGCGGAGTGTACTGTTACATCTGCATACCTTTCGGCCTGAAGAGCGCAAGAGCCACCTTCCAGAGGCTGATGCGTATCGCCTTGGGGCCCCAGATGGTAAGGAACGCCGAGGCCTACGTCGATGGCATCGTCGTCAAGACTCGTGAATCACGCTCCCTCATCGCGGACCTCGAAGAAAGCTTTGCCAACCTGCGCAAGGTCAACCTCAAGCTCAACCCCACCAAGTGCGTCTTCGGAGTCCCTTTAGGCAAGCTGCTTGGCTTCCTGGTCTCCCACCTTGGCATCAAAGCCAACCCCAAGAAGATTAAGGCCATCGAGGAGATGCGACCTCCCCGCAGCCTCAAGGAAATGCAGCGCCTGGAGGGATGCATGGCCGCGCTCGGGCATTTCATCTCTAAGTTTGGCGAGAGAGCCCTTCCGTTCTTCAAGCTCATGAAGAGATCGGGCCCCTTCAGGTGGACTCTTGAAGCTGATGCGACCTTCGAGGAACTCAAGAGGTATCTGAGAAGCCCTCCCGTCATGGTTGCCCCACGTCCCCGCGAGCCCTTGCTCCTGTACTTGGCAGCCACCCCCCAGACGGCCAGCACGGCCCTTGTGGAAGTAGGGGAGGAGCGAACCCGCGCCAAGAAGAGGCCCGCCATGCCTGCACATGCCGAGGCCGCATCTGGGCCTACAGAGGCCGTGCCAACATCTGCCGAGGGCCCTCCTCAGGAGGTCCCTAGTGAGCCGCCTAATGAGCCTTCCGAAGAACAAGCCGCTACTCCTTCGACAACGCGCCTCGTCGAGCACCCCGTTTACTTCGTCAGCACGGTGCTGCGGGATGCGCGTGAGCGGTACCCCATGCAGCAGAAGCTTCTCTTCGTGCTCCTCATCGCCTCTAGGAAGCTGCGCCACTACTTCCAGGGCCACCCCGTCAAGGTAGTCACGTCTTATCTGCTGGAGCAGGTCCTGCGCAGCCCCAACTCCACTGGCCACATCGCCGAATGGAACATCGAGCTGCAGCTCTTCGAGCTGGAATTCCTCAACACAAGGATGATCAAGGGCGCAACCCTGGCAGACTTCACGGCGGAATGGACGAATCCGCACCGGGAGGAGCCTCACGAGGAAGAGTCCCTCCTGCCCGGAAAGGACACCCTCGGCGGCTGGACCGTGCACTTCGACGGTGCGTTCTCTCGGCAGGGCGCGGGGGCTGGCGTCGTGCTCACCTCGCCGACAGGAGACAAGCTATACTACGCCGTACAGCTCTGCTTCAAGCATGACGACAAGGTCTCCAACAACATCGCTGAGTACGAGGGCCTCATCATCGGGCTTAAGGCCGCCATCGCTCTTGGCATATCAAGCGCATCCTCATCAAGGGAGACTCACAGCTCCTCATCAACTTCTCCAACAAGAGCTACAAGCCGAAGGACGAGCACATGGCCGCCTACCTAGAGGAGGTGCGCAGGCTCAAGAAGCGTTTCCTCGGCATGGAACTCCAGCATGTCCCTCGCGGCGACAACAAGGAAGCGGATGACATCGCCAAGCGGGCATCCCGCCGCGAGCCCCAAAGCCCTGGCGTCTTCGAGGAGAGGCTCCTGAGGCCATCAGCGATGCCACCTGCCGTTAGCACCATGGCGCCTCATGAAGAACTCCCGCCCGCACCCTCCACAGGCGCACCAGACTGCGGCCCGCCTTCAGGCGCTCGCCTGCTGTTAGCGCTGGAACCATAGGTTGAAAGCTGGATCATGGAGCTCAAAGCTTACCTGGAGAGTGGCACCCTTCCGGAGGACGACACAGAAGCAGAGCGCGTGGCCCGCCAGGCTAGGCTTTACTGCCTGAGGGACGGCGATCTCTACCGCAAATGCCCCAATGGAGTTGTGCTACGATGCATCTCTGCAGAGCAAGGACGTGAGCTGTTCACCGATATACATGGTGGAGACTGTGGCCATCACTACTCATCACGCACTCTCGCCGGCAAGGTGTTCCGCAACGGTTTCTACTGGCCCACGGTGCTTCAAGATGCCACTAAGCTGGTCCAGTCCTGCGTGGCCTGCCAGTTCCACGCCAAGCAGATCCACCAGCCAGCGCAAGGGCTCCAGACCATTCCCCTCTCATGGCCCTTCGCGGTTTCGGGGATGGACATCCTGGGCACCTTTCCCCGCGCAGCCGGCGGCTACCACTATGTCGCCATCGACAAGTTCACCAAGTGGGCGGAAGTGGAGCCTATTCGTTTCATCCTGGCGGGATCAGCTGTCAAGTTCATCAAGGGCCTGATGTGCCGCTTTGGTGTCCCCAATCGCATCATCACTGACAATGGCTCGCAATTCACCAGTGGCCTCTTCAAGTCCTACTGCGCCAGTGATACGTCTCCAACGTATCTATAATTTTTGATTGTGCCATGCTATTATAGTATCAATCTTGGATGTTTTATATGCAATAATATGCTATTTTATATCATTTTTTGGGACTAACCTATTAACCTAGTGCCCAGTGCCTGTTGTTGTTTTTTGCTTGTTTTTGGTTTTTCAGGAAATCAGTACCAAACAAAGTCCAAGTGCTATGAAACTTTTTGACAATTTTTTTCTAGACAAAAGAGACCCTAGAAGCTTCGGGAGGAGGCCACAAGGCAACAGGGCGTGGCCCCAGGAGGGCGCGCCCTGATGCCTTGTGGGCCCCTCGTGGTCCTTTTGACCTAATTCCATCTCTATAAATTCTCAAATATTGGGAAACCCAACAGAGATTCCCACGAAATAACTTTTTCGCCGCCGCAATCTTCTGTTCTTCCGCGATCTCATCTGGAGGCCTTTTCCGGCACCCTGCCGGAGGGGGAATCGATCACGGAGGGCTTCTACATCAACCTTCTGCCCCTCCAATGATGTGTGAGTAGTTTACCACAGACCTACGGGTCCATAGCTAGTAGCTAGATGGCTTCTTCTCTCTCTTTGATCTTCAATACAATGTTCTCCTCGATCTCCTTGGACTTCTATCCGATGTAATCTTCTTTTGCGGTTTGTTTGTTGGGATCCGATGAATTGTGGGTTTATGATCAGATTATTCATGAGAAATATTTGAGTCTTTTCTGAATTCTTTTATGCATGATTGTTATAGCTTTGTATTTCTCTCTGATCTATCCATTTGGTTTGGCCAACTAGATTGATTTATCATGCAATGGGAGAGGTGCTTTGTGATGGGTTCAATCTTGCGGTGTTCTATATCCCAGTGTGTCGGTGTATAAAACATGGGTATTTTATACCCTGACTTATGCACAGACAGTGGCAGCTTCCCTGCCGGCCAAGGCTTGCCGGAAACTGCCAAAAATCAAGAATCGAGACATAGTTGCAGAAGCCACTGAAGAGAAGATCAAGACGAAGCATCAGGTTCAAACACTGAAGATAACCTTTGCCGGCAAAGGTTGGCCGGCAAGGTGAAGGCCCGGCAAGCTCCGTGCCGGCAAGCTCTCGCTAGCTGTTAGCGCTCCACCTCATTGAGCAGCCAGTCGCTAATCGATGAGGTGTCGAGCTCGCAAGCAGTTAGGTGGGATTTGTCGAGCACGTGTCAGCATACTGGAAGGAGGTTTGCCTTTAATGACACCCGTCCAGAAGGCGTGTCAAGTCAATAGGAGGTAGCTAGGCGAGCGGTGCAGAAACCTTGCAGGGGCTCCTCCTCCACATGACACCTAATGGAGCATTTATTGCTTTTGTCCTAAACTGGCAGAGTTAGGTATGATAGCACTGTTTGTTATCTAATCAACTTGTAATTACTGTTTTGCCACTGTGGTGATCCTTGAGCTATAAAAGGAGGGCCAGGGCAACATTTACAAGGATCGCCCGATCGACCCCTTGCACAACTTGCATGCGTAGCTGCTCTCTCTGCACCTTGCCAGGAGAAGCGCTCCTTGTACTTGTGCTCATACACATCCAATACACAAAGTAGGAGTAGGGTTTTACGCTTCACAGCGGCCCGAACCTGGGTAAAATCCTTGCATTCTCTGTTGATTCTGCTCTTTGTGCTTGTCGATTCCCCTAGCCGAACCACAAAGGGGATAGATGGCCCCATAGATGGTCGAACACATGACATCTTTGGCATGCCAGGTAGGGGCATCGCATGCGCAAACCTGAATCAGCAGATTGCGCGTCAACTCCGTCAGCTTCATCATCGTCGATGGCCCCCAAGAAGAAAGGCATCACGATGATGGCTCCTTCCACCTCCAAGGTTCCTTCGCATGTATCCACAGGCGGCACAGGCGGCGCGGCCGACACGGGTGGTGCGGACACCGCGGTTGGCACGACCAGCGCAGGCGGCGCGGTCACCGTGCCCACCGTGGTCGGAGCAGGAGGCGGAGGCGCAGGAGGCGGAGGCGCTGGAGGCGGTCAGCTTCCTCGACCCTCCAGCGAGCAGAATCGTGACGGCGCGAGCGGAGTGGATGGACGTCTTCCTCCTCCTCGCCACGTCGACGAGCGCAGCCACCAGAACAATCATGCCCGGGCCGGCGCAAGTCAAGATCCCACCATGGCGACGTCCAGAGATACTGCGTCAAGACATACATCGTGCTCATTGCATGATGGGCATGGTGTGATTCCGAGCGGCGTCGACCACTCCGGGTGGCGACGACCGCATGGCAAGACGCCTGTCGATCAAGTTCCAGGTCCTCAGACGGCTCCTCCACCACGATAGCCCACTGTTGAGCATGTGCCGCAGCAGCAAGATCGCAATGGCGCTCCTACTGGCTCTGCCAGGAGTAGAGCGACGTCATGTTCTTCGCTTCCGGCCATGCCAGCCATAGTAGCAGAGGCGATGGCGCGAGCCCAGATGCTGCTGAACTTCCCTCCAGCAGCAGATAGGATGGATGAGTGGAGAGCCAGCATCCAGAGCCTGATTGGGTTTGCCGAGACGAGCACATCACAGCAAGCGGAGCCCTCACGGCGTCCGCAAACAGCACCAGTAGCTCCAATTGGTGGTCGCGCTGAAGGTGCTGCACCAACGGTGCAATCACCTCCACGGCAACAGCGTCAACAACACGTAAACAGCAACCGCGGCAAGCTCAACGATCTTTCGAGCCCGACGAGATGTCGATGGCTTCTTCGGATCGGCGAGCGCGGCAAGATCAGCGGCAAGTGCTGTAGGACAGACGGGTAGAGGATGCCCGTACCACCATTGAACGGCGCCGGGAGGCGCGCCGTCAATCCGACGTGCGCAACAGCCCAGTCGTTGATGAGCCTGCGCCCGAGGTTGGCAGATATCTGCCTTACGAGGTCGGATGTCCAGCCTTCACTCGTGAGCTGCGGCAAGTCCGCTGGCCGTCCGTCCGGGCCTTCAAGCCGGAAGTACCAGAAAAGTACGACGGCAAGCTGAACCCGACAGAGTTTCTGGGCATCTACACGATTGCCGTGCAAGCTGCCGGGGGAAGTGAAAGCACATTTGCTCCCTTGGTGGTTTTGGTAATTCATAACAACATATATCTCATTGAACTAATGTCCATTCAAGTTAAAGATTTCAGGATGTTCAATGATTGGCATGGCAAGGACTAGAGATGTGGACCCCTCAAAATGCTAAGGACAAGGATTGGCAAAAGATCAAGACTCTACATTTTTGGTTTAGTGATCCAAGATCACATTGAGTCCATAGGAAAGCCAATACTATTAAAAGGGGATGAGGTGTTGCTTAATGGTATTTTTGCTCAAGTGCTTAATGACAGTGTTCCAAAACCCTCAACCACTTTCTCTACCCAAATATGTCCAAAACCTACATTCCAACTCGGCCCCACCGAAATTTCCTATCCGGAGCCACCGAGTTCATATGGACTTAGCCACTGCCAAAACCCTAATAAATTGGATCCACCGATATGGATCTCGGTCTCACCGAGATGGCCTTGCCAACTCTCTGTAATTGTTTGCACTTACTTCGGTCCCACCGAGTTTTGCAAATCGGTCGCACCGAGATGGCTTGCCAACTCTCTGTTGCGTTATTGCTTCACTTCGGTCCAACCGAGTTGATGCAATCGGTGCCACCGAGATGAGGTTTGCCCTAACCATTGCACATCGGTCCATCCGAGTTGTTCCAGTCGGTCCCACCGAGATTCCTAACGTTCATATCTTTTACAAAGTTTGGTGCCACCGAGATTTTTGATCGGTGCCACCGAGTTGGGTCAAAAGTGTGTAACGGTTGGATTTTGTGTGCAGGCTATATATACCCCTCCACCACTTCTTACTCAGTAAGGAGAGCCATCAGAACGTGCCTACACTTCCACCATACATTTTCTGAGAGAGAACCACCTACTCATGTGTTGAGATCAAGACATTCCAATCCAACCATTTGAACCTTGATTTCTAGCCTTTCCCAAGTTGCTTTCCACTCAAATCCTTCTTCCACCATAGCCAAATCTGTGAGGAGTTGTTTGAGTGTTGGGGAGACTATCATTTAGATTGATCTAGGGTTTCATCTCGGTGCCACTGAGTTGAACCATTTCGACGCCACCGATGTGCTAATCTGCTTGCAGTTACACATATCGGTGCCACCGAGTTGTCTAACTCGGAGCCACCGACAGCATACGGGTATATATATCTCACGGGCCCGGACGGTTGAAATTTCTCAAACCCTCTCGTTCCCGCACCCCGTTGCTGTCGTCGCCCAGGTCTCCAGATCGTCGCCTTTGTCTCCAGCGCGCCCTCGCTGCCAGATTCCACCGCCGTCAATGGCAATCTACTCCGCCGTTGTCACCGTAGAGGATATCCATCGAGTTAGGGTGAGATTCGACCCCTTTCGTGCTCCAATTTCTGATTCAATGCACTATTGGATTGCCATGATTCTTGCCACGGATTGAGAACTCCCATTACACTGCAATGTCCATAGATTAGAGTCGAGTAAAAATTTTAGGTTTAAGTTTCCGCCGAACGCATCTCGGACCGACCAATTAGAAATTTTCGGCGTCACCGATTTGGCCCCAGGCCATAGCACTAGTACGTCTCGGTGCCACCGAGTTGTACGAATCGGTGAGACCGAAAGTAAAATCTCTGTGAAACCCTAATATCTCGGAGTCACCGAACCCCATCTCGGTCTAACCGAAATGGCGTGTAAAGTTTCTGTTGAGTGCTTCGGTATCACCGTGATGATCAACTCGGTCTATCTGAAATGCCTTCTGTGAAAACTTGAAACTAAGAGTTGAACTCAATTTTTATGAAAAACTTCTGCTTTTTGTGATGACTCATCTACTCTGCCCATACCCATCTATTCACAGGGTCAGCTTTGCAAGATGTCTGATGCCAGCGATAGCCAAAACATGTCAGAGCAGCACACAGATCTCAGCGCAGGCTCTAGCCCTGCAGAAAGCTTTTATGAGGGAGAGAGAAGCTCTCCAGATCTTCCAAAGGCTGCAACAAGAACCAGGAAGAAGAGAACCTCAGACAGTGAGGATGAGGACTTTGTTGCTAGTGAAGCAGCAACAAAGAAGAAGAGAGTTGTGCTTGCAAAGGAATATAGCACCAAGCCAACTGCCACCAAAGATAAAACTGCTGTGAAGAAAGTTCCCAAGAAAACTATGCAATTTACACTTGAAGAGACAAGTGACACAGAAACAGCTGCAGGAGGAAAGAAGAAGAGAGCAAGGAAAACTACTACTCATGTGCTTGGAAGACCCTCCATGAGGAATGATTCAGAGGAGGAGGAGGAGCCAGCAGCTAATGCACCCCCAGTAAAAGCTCAGAAGCTCATGTCAGATGCAATTAGGACTGCTGCCCCCACAAAGTCCAAACCAAAAGCTCCAGCACCCAAGAGGTCGACCAGAAACATTTCTGCTAGTGAGAAAAACAAGGCCCCAGTGCCTGAAACCCATGTTGATGAGGAGCCACTAGTGCTTAGAAAATTGAAGCCCAAGATTCCAGACCATGATGATGCACACCCGGTTGCAGAGAATGTGATGCTAAGGAAGGACAAAGGACTGCGTCAGTGGAGACTGTCAGATCCCTATGCCGCCAGGAGGAAAACAGCTTGTGACTACCGCTTCCAGACCAGAGAGCAGCAAGACTTTTATGAGACAGTTCTGCTTGATAAGAAGCCAATTGTGAGTGACATGAAATGGGTGGATTGGAAGTACGTTGATGCCAATGAGGATTATTTCCCCCATGTTCATGAGAGTTTCCGGATAGCTGGTGTTGATGAGTTTGTCGGACAGAAGTTGACCAAGTGGAATGATGAGATGATCATGCAGTTCTACTCCACAGCTCACTTCTATCCTGATGGCAGGATTGTGTGGATGACTGAGGGTTCCAGGTACCAGTCAACCATCTCTGAGTGGGCTACTCTTCTTGGTGCTCCAGAAGAAGAAGATGATGATGTTGATATCTATGCCAAGCTCAAGATGGACCACAACTCCATGGCCAATATGTACACAGCGATTCCAGAGAAGGACATCGAGACACATAAGCTAGGATCAGTGTCGCACCTGCTTCCAGGTTTGGCCACTACAAACACTATCTTGCGGTACACTCTGTTGCCCAAGTCAGGAGATGATAAAATGATACGTGGCCACTCCATCAACCTGCTGCACCTCTTTGACACACCTCAGAAGTTCAAGGTGATGAGCTTGATAGTAGAAACCATCAAGAGGACAGCTGCTAATCAGAAGAGATCTTGCGGATATGCTCCACACATCCAGATGCTCATCAATTCCAAGGTTGGAACGAGCACTTATCTTCTTGATCATGAGCATCTACCACTGCGTCCAGAGTTTGAGGATAATGTCATTGTGATGGATCCTTCGCATCCCACCTCTGCTCAAGCGCAAGAAAAGATCCGAGTAGCCGCAGAAGCAAAAGCAGCCAAGGAGGCATCTGCTCCCAATGCTCCCATTGCAAACCTCAAGTCGAAGAGTGACCAAATGACTTATCTGCTAGAAGTCACCCTGAGGATTGAGCGAAGTCTGGCCAACCTCATCCAGAACCAGGCTAGCTTAGAGTAGATAGTTGAGACTAAGATTCATGATCTAGATGTCAAGATCACAGAGGTCCAGACTATAGTGGAGAAGCTGAAGGACGATGTTGATGCAGCCAGGACAGCCGCTTCTGATGATAGTGGACATGACAGACCCACTACGGAGAGATTTCAGACAGTGCCCAGGGCAGCCAGATCTGCTGCAATGCCAGTTGTGGATCCGAGGACCACAGTCTCTGCACCTGCTGCTGCTACAATGCCACCTCCGGTCTCCACTCCTCCAGCCCAGCAGACATCAGCTGAAGCCTTCGCGGATGCACTTCTCTCAACGCCATCTACGCACACCGGAGCTGCCAGCTGGAGATCACCTTCAGGAGCTTCCGAGGATCGTGCCTAGAGTGCCGTATTAGTCCTATACCTATTCAAACTTTTTGGTACTTGTTGCCAAAGGGGGAGAATTTGTATAGATCTTAGCTTCGAGAGAGAGAGAGTCTTGCTTTGCTTTGCTCGTTGGATTTTTCTCGAGTTCTTTTGCTACAATTTGCTTTATGGTACTTTGTTTTGATGTGTGTGCTTGATACTATGTCTGTGAGTACTATGTGAGCTACTACTTTATGTGATTGATCATACAATGCTCTATGTGATGCTTATGCTTATCATTATCTCTGTATGATCTGTCACTTGTGTTGGTGATGCGTGCTTACTATTCCACTCATATCATTTTGTGCGCTCCACCAAGGTGTATGTGACATGGAAGAGTGGCCCATGATCCTAATCGATTGTGCATTTGCATACAAACACAATTTTTTAATAATGCACAAATTTAGGGGGAGCTCTTGCTTATCACATACTTCTCAAAGCGACGATGTATGTCATTCATTTATTCATTTGTCGAAGCTTTGATCTATATGTTGTCATCAATTACCAAAAAGGGGGAGATTGAAAGCACATTTTCTCCCTTGGCGGTTTTGGTAATTCATAACAACATATATCTCATTGAACTAATGTCCATTCAAGTTAAAGATTTCAGGATGTTTAATGATTGGCATGGCAAGGACTAGAGATGTGGACCCCTCAAAATGCTATGGACAAGGATTGGCAAAAGATCAATACTCTACATTTTTGGTTTAGTGATCCAAGATCACATTGAGTCCATAGGAAAGCCAATACTATTAAAATGGGATGAGGTGTTGCTTAATGGTCTTTTTGCTCAAGTGCTTAATGACAGTGTTCCAAAACCCTCAACCACTTTCTCTACCCAAATATGTCCAAAACCTACATTCCAACTCAGCCCCACCGAAATTTCCTATCCGAAGCCACCGAGTTCATCTGGACTTAGCCACTGCCAAAACACTAAAAAATCGGATCCACCGATATGGATCTCGGTCTCACCGAGATGGCCTTGCCAACTCTCTGTAATCGTTTGCACTCACTTCGGTCCCACTGAGTTTTGCAAGTCGGTCTCACCGAGATGGCTTGCCAACTCTCTGTTGCCTTATTGCTTCACTTCGGTCCTACCGAGTTGATGCAATCGGTGCCACCGAGACGAGGTTTGCCCTAGCCATTGCACTTCGGTCCATCCGAGTTGTTCCAGTCGGTCCCACTGAGATTCCTAACGTTCATATCTTTTACACAGTTCGGTGCCACCGAGACTTCTGAATCGGTGCCACCGAGTTGGGTCAAAAGTGTGTAACGGTTGGATTTTGTGTGGAGGCTATATATACCCCTCCACCACTTCCTTCTCAGTAAGGAGAGCCATCAGAACGTGCCTACACTTCCACCATACATTTTCTGAGAGTGAACCACCTACTCATGTGTTGAGATAAAGACATTCCAATCCAACCACTTGAACCTTGATTTCTAGCCTTTCCCAAGTTGCTTTCCACTCAAATCCTTCTTCCACCATAGCCAAATCTATGAGGAGTTGTTTGAGTGCTGGGAAGACTATCATTTGAAGCACAAGAGCAAGGAGTTCATCAACAACACACCGTCTATTACCTTTTGGAGAGTGGTGTCTCCTAGATTGGTTAGGTGTCACTTGGGAGCCTCCGACATGATGTGGAGTTGAACCAAGGAGTTTGTAAGGGCAAGGAGATCGCCTACTTCGTGAAGATCTACCCGAGTGAGGCTAGTCCTTCGTGGACATAAGCCATGGTGGAATAGACAAGGTTGCTTCTTCGTGGACCCTTTGTGGGTGGAGCCCTCCGTGGACTCGCGCAGCCGTTACCCTCCGTGGGTTGAAGTCTCCATCAACGTGGACGTACGATAGCGCCACCTATCGGAACCACGCCAAAAATCACCGTGTCTTCATTGCATTTGAAATCTCCGATCCCCTCCTTTACTTACACATGCAATTGTTTACTTTCCGCTGCTACACTCTTAGAATTGCATGTGTAGGGTGATGCTTGACTTGTATGCTTGCTAAAATCTGCCTACTTTTAAAATTGGGAAAAGGTTAGGTTTTTATTTGGTCAAGTAGTCTAATCACCCCCCCTCTAGACATACTTTCGATCCTACAGGAAGAGATGTGAAGATTCTCGCCAACTACTTTCCATTGGTGCTAAAGCCCAACGTGAGATCTTGGCTGATGAACTTGCTGGAAAATTCCATTTCTTCGTGGTCAGATCTCTGCAATGAGTTTGTTGGTGCCTTTACCGGAGGCCACAAGGCCCCTGGACAGCCGAGCGACCTGCAAGTAATCCCACAAAGAGATGGTGAAACTTTGCGCAAATACATTTAGAGGTTCAACCGTGTGCACCGTAACATTCCAGATGTGCACCCTGCAGCCATCATTGCCGCCTTTCACACGAATGTGTGCAATCAAAGGATGCGGGAGAAGATGAACGTCAAGTTGCCAAAGACTGTCAACGAGCTCTACACGTTGGCGGATAAATGTGCACGTGCTGAAGAAGGGAGAACGCTCCGTGGGGAAGATGCGGGTGCAGAAGTCGATTCAGAAGACGACGATGCCGCCACCCTGAAGAAGAAGGGCCGAAAGCACAACAGGAAGCGCAAAGGCAAGACTGTTATGGCTGTCGAGGGTTCCGGCAACTCCAAGTTTGCCAAGTAAGCTAAAACAGACAACTCCGGCAAGGAGGCTACTGTATGCGTCGCTTGCCAGGAGGCGGCGGCGAATGAGGCCGGAAAATCTGATGGGCCAGATTGCAAAATTCATCGCACCAAGGGCCATGATCTCCAAGAGTGCCGACAAGTCGAGCACCTCATGGAAAAACAGAAAGCTGAATATGAAAAATGTGACAAGGAGAAGGGTCAGGATGGTGCTGGTGGATCCGGCAAAAAGGGCCGTGGTGGTCGAGGAGGTCGCCGCGGCAAGGCCAAGCAGCAGAAAGAAAAGCCTGCTAGAGGCCGAGAAAAGAAAGAAGAACATGATGGAAGTGACGAAGAGGATGACGACGAGTCCAGTGAACAAGAAATCCAGAAGGCAACTGAAGCCATGTGCATTGACGGAGGTGCATCTCTGCACTCTTCTCACCGCCAACACAAGCAGTGTGCGCGTTAGGTCAACGCAGCAGAACCGGCAATAGGTGCCCAAAAGCCACTCAAGTGGTCACACACGCCTATCATTTTCAATGCCTAGGATCACCCTGATCGCACAACTGCGGTCGGGTGTTTGTCGTTGTTGGTCTCGCCAACAATTCGCAACCTCCAGGTCACGAAAATGTTAGTTGATGGTGGGGCCGGGCTAAATTTGATTTCTCCAGAAGTTATCAAGAGGCTACAGATTCCCGACGAAGAGCTCGAGAAAACTGGTACATTTCAAGGAGTGAATCCGGGAAGGAGCCAACCCAAGGGAAAGATCACATTGCCGATGACGTTTGGCGGGGAATTGAATTACAGAACAAAGAAGATTGTGTTTGATGTTGTCAAGATCCCCTTGCCATATAATGGAATTCTTGGCCGCCCAGCTTTGGCAAAGTTTATGGAAGCGTCCCATTATGCCTATAACACGTTGAAGATGCCAGGGCTGATGGGTGTCATTTCCATCAGTTCCGACAAGAAAAGATGCAGTCATATGCGTTGACAAACTATACAGAGATGCGGTTGCAGCAGAGGCCGCCAAGGCGCCAGTTCCCGCGAAGAAGAAGAAAAGCAAGAAATCCGGCAAGACCTCTGGCTAGAGCTCCGGAAAGCGCTCCTCTTCGGAGTGCTGCGCACCTGTTGAAGACTTGTCGGGGTGCTCTACCGGCAAGAAATCGAAGGCCACTCCACCAGCAATGAAGAAGGTATCGGCAAAGGAGGATGGCACTGACGGTACCTTCACCATCAGTGCCACCCTTGACAGCAAATAGGAAAGCGCGCTCGTTACCTTCCCTCGGGCAAATGTCGATGTGTTTGCATGGCGACCATCTGACATCCCCGGTTTTCCCAGGGATGTAATTGAGGACCACCTTGCTGTCTGTCCCCACGCTCGGCCCGTCAAGCAGAAGGTCAGGAAGCAGGCTTTGGAGCGGCAATAGTTTATTGCCGAAGAAATCAGAAAACTTGAAGCAGCAGGCTTGGTTTGAGGTGTACTACATCCAACTTGGTTGGCAAATCCAGTTGTAGTGCAAAAAGCAAATGGAAAGTGGAGACTTTGTATCGACTACACTGATATTAACAAAGCATGTCCAAAGGATCCTTTCCGTTTGCCGCGCATTGATCAAATTGTAGATTCTACGGCCGGCTGTGATTTACTCTCATTCCTTGATGCATTTTCTAGGTACCATCAGATATTCATGGCTAAGGAGGATGAGGAGAAAACCGCATTCATTACTCCATGTGGCACGTACTATTTTATGCGTATGCCTTTCGGATTAAAAAGTGCTGGTTCAACTTTTGCAAGAGTAGTCCAGATTGGTTTTGAGCCCCAGCTGCACAGGAATGTGGAAGCATATATGGATGGTATAGTGGTGAAAACCAAGGACAAATCAACCCTCATTCAAGATTTAGAAGAAACATTTGCAAACCTGTGCAAGATCAATTTGAAGCTCAACCCCGAGAAGTGTGTGTTTGGCGTTCCATCCGGCAAACTTCTCAGATTCTTTGTATCCCAACGTGGAATTGAAGCAAATCCTAACAAGATCAAAGCAATTGAGCAGATTCAAGCACCAAAAAGTGTCAAGGATGTGCGGCATCTTGCCGGCTGTGTTGCTGCCTTAAGTAGGTTCATTTCAAGGACTGCTGAGCGCGCCCTGCCCTTTTTCAAGATTTTGAAAAAGGCAGGTCCAATGAAATGGACTCCAGAAGCGGAGGCCGCGCTGCAGGATTTGAAAAAATACCTCACTTCTGCGCCAACACTAGTTGCGCCTAAACCACAAGAGCCGTTGCTGCTATATCTGGCGGCAACAAATCAAGTGGTCAGTGCTGCATTAGTGGTGCAGAGGTAAGTCGATGACGAAGAAGCAGCAGTGGCAAGCCCGACCAGTGACAAACCGGAATATTCTTCGGTAAAGTATGGTGCTGACAAATCAGAAATAGCGCAAGCAAATGAAGCTGATCAGCAAGTGGTGCCGAAGAAGAAGGTGGTGCAGCGATCGGTGTATTTTGTTAGTTCCCTTCTACAGGGGGCTAGATCAAGATATTCTGGTGTGCAGAAGTTGCTTTTCGGTCTTCTTATGGCCTCGAGAAAGCTGCGTCACTACTTCCAAGCACATGAGATCACCGTCGTCACTCGCATTCCGTTGCAGCGTATTTTGAGGAATCCAGATGCAACTGGCAGGATAGTGGAGTGGGCGTTGGAATTGTCAAGCTTTGCACTCAAGTTTGAAAGCACATCAACTATTCAGAGCAGAGCCTTGGTGGAGTTCATTGCAGAATGGACGCCAACGCAAGACGAAGAGATTCAAGTAACAGCTCTCCCCGGCAAAGAAACAGATAAAGAATGGGTCATGTACTTTGACGGTGCCTTCTCGCTGCAAGGCGCCGGTGCCGGAGTGCTGCTTGTCACACCCACCGGAGAGCACCTCAAGTATGTAATCCAGATGCACTTTCCCAGGGAGAAAGCAACAAAAACACTGCTGAGTACGAAGGGCTCCTTGCCGGTCTTAGGATCGCAGTGGACCTCGGAATCAGAAAGTTGATCATCCATGGAGACTCGCAGCTCGTTGTGAAACAAGTGAATAAAGATTACTAGAGCCCGTTGATGGAAGCGTTTGTGGAAGAAGTGAGGAAATTGGAAGAACACTTTGACGGATTGCAAAGAGAGCACATTCCTCGTGCGGAAAATAGCATTGCTGATAGCCTGTCAAAGTGTGCTGCTCAGAAGCTTCCCGTGGAACCGGGAACTTTTGTGCTCCATTTGAATCAACCATCAGTCACTCCATCAATGCAGGCCAGTAAGAGAAGGAAGTTGAATACCGGCAAGTATTTTCTGGCAGAGCTCCCAAAAGCCACCGGCAAGAAAGTTGCCGGGAACAACAACACGACCGCTGGTGAGCAGCGGCTTCGCACAGAACCTCAGGTTCTTGCCGCTGAAGCAAGCGCTCCCACGGCCGAAGAGATGCCTTTAGTCCTTGTTGTCGAGCCGCAGGCTCCAACTTGGGCACAACAAGTAGTTCATTTCCTTCAAACAAGAGAACTTCCCGATGACCAAGAAGAAGCTGAAAAGGTAGCCCGTCAGTCAAGTATGTATCAGTTTGTGGATAACAAGCTATACAGAAAGAGACCAAACGGTGTGAAATTGAAGTGTATTTGCCGAGAAGATGGACTAAAGCTGTTGGTGGAGATACATGGAGGCATATGTGGCTCTCACATAGGATCAAGAGCACTTGCCGGCAAGGCTTCTATTGGCCCACTGCCCTCCAGGATGCAACTAAGCTAGTAACCAA
The DNA here is from genome assembly GCA_039707655.1 of Elymus sibiricus. Lineage (NCBI taxonomy): Eukaryota > Viridiplantae > Streptophyta > Magnoliopsida > Poales > Poaceae > Elymus > Elymus sibiricus. The sequence continues at coordinate 188,557,940 of CM077676.1, read as the reverse complement.
GTGTGAAGCATGCCAGTTCCATTCGAAGAACATACATCAGCCAGCTCAAGCTCTTCAAACAATCCCTCCCTCTTGGCCTTTCTCGGTCTGGGGGCTTGATATTTTGGGCCCCTTCCCCCGTGCTACCGGGGGCTTTGAGTTCTTGTACGTCGTGATCGACAAGTTCACAAAGTGGCCTGAAGTGGAGCCAGTGAGGAAGGTGACAGCGCAATCAGCCATCAAGTTCTTCAAAGGATTAGTTTGCCATTTCGGGGTTCCTAACAGAATCATCACCGACAACGGTACACAGTTCACGAGCCGCACCTTCATGCAATACACCCAAGACCTTGGCAGCAAAATATGTTTTGCATCTGTTGCTCACCCGAGAAGCAACGGTCAAGCGAAAAGGGCAAATGCTGAAGTGCTGCGAGGCCTCAAGACAAGAACTTTTGACAGGCTGTGCAAGTGTGGAAGACGCTGGATTGATGAGTTGCCGGCGGTTCTTTGGTCACTCAGAACGACACCAAATCGAGCTACCGGCCAAACACCCTTCTCCCTAGTCTATTGTCCAGAAGCGGTGCTCCCCACGGAACTCATATACGGGTCACCTTGAGTGCTCGCTTACGATGAAGCTGAGCAAGAGCAGCTGCGGCAAGATGACGCAACGCTCCTTGAGGAAGATCGTCTTCCTGCGGCTGTGTGAGCTGCACGCTACCAGCAAGCCTTGCGCCGCTATCATAGCCGCAAAGTGCATGCCCGAAGCCTTGAGGAAGGCGACTTTGTTCTTCGGCGCATTCAGTCCGCCAAGAAATCAAACAAGTTGACGCCAAAGTGGGAAGGCCCTTATCAGGTAGCATGAGTCACCAGACCTGGCGCAGTCCATCTGGAGACCGAAGATGGCATCCCAGTGCAAAACTCATGGAATATTGAGCATCTTCGCAAGTTCTACCCATAAGGCGCAGTTGCCGGGCCTCCCGGCAACCCCTTTTGTACAAGCTTTGTCGGCAAGACATGTAACCCTTTGTACAAAGCCAGGCGCAGATCCTATGCATAAAATAAAGCTAAGTGATTCGCAACTTTTTGTGCATGTTCATTTATGTATAAATGCATGTGGCATTGTGATTACACTTTAATTTGTACGAAATGGCTGATGAACCGTCAAGGTTCCCAAACCACTCTTTCCTCTTCTTTCTTTTTCTCAAAGGATAGAAGGATCCCTTGCATGCAAGTTTCCCAGGGGGAGTGATGATGGGGGTACCATTTAATGACGTTCAAGTGATCATTTCATGTGACAAGAGAGACAGTGCAAGGAAAAGCTAAGTTGAAAAACTTCGAAACAAATTCCTTGTCATATTTGCAATTTACCTTGAACGATTTAGTCTTTGTATGAAAAACCTGCACGCGAAGGAACCTTGTCGTAATCATTCGCGCTCTGATTTTGCCTCGAGTCCGCTCGGCAAGGTCTGTAGCTGCTCTGTGACCGACAAGTTACCTTGCCGGTGGCGGCGCTTCCAGCAGGCTGCTAAGGACCTGTTCCTCAAAGCGCTCGCGGCAAGTGTGCGCACCGGCAAGTTTCCAAATAGCGTAGGGAACACAATCATACAAAAACAAAGAAAAACAAGGGGAATAGCATGCATTCATCTGAGCATGACAAATAATAGATATTCATTAAAGAGTGTTTGGTAACATTTTCTTAGCCCTTCCCCGTCGGGTTTACATCGAGTGCAATACAAGGGCAAAAGGGGCGCCTAGGCGAAGCTCGACTCGCTCCCGGGAGACCAGATCATGGTGCTGCCAGCGTTCAGCTGGAGTCGGAGCCATCGTCCTCAATCTTGACGTTTGGAGAACTGTCGTCATCGTCCTCGGTCTTGCTGGAGGAAGCGGTGTTGCTGTCGCTCGAGCTCTCCGCGTAGCACTCCAGGCGAGCGCCTAAAGCCCCGAAGAACTTCATGACGAGTGTGCCGGATCCGTCCATCCTGAAGTGAAGGAGGTGTCCCTGCCCCAAGCAGCAAGCACGGACGAAGGAATTCCATCAACGCATGAAGTACATGATGCCGTTGGTGGAGGTCTCCACGGTCACCCAGACTGGGCCGTTGCAGCAGCCGTCCACATGCAGCCACAAGCCATGCAGATGACTGTCTTCCATCACCCAAGCGAAAGGACGGGGAAGCCGCAGCCAGCTCCGCGGCCAATCACGCAGCTCCATGACGAACTCATGCGCCATGTCCTCCGTATGGCCTTCTGCTTGGGGTGGGGTGTCTGGAGATGGAACGACGGGTGCTCCGCCATGGCCGCCCTGACCCCGAGCACCACGTTTTCGACGACCACGAACTGCGGCCGTTCCTCGGGCGCTAGAGCCGGCCTCCATAGCAATGACAGATGCATGAGCTCGGCCTCTTCCCCTCGCCATAATGGCAGCAGATGCGGGGGGGAACGTAGAAGAAAGAGACAACGGTGGCTGAGGGATCGGAATGGGAAGAGATGGACGAGCATCGCTCTCCGCGGCACCCTCTTTGTAGGGAGGGCGTGGGGGCTGACTCTTCACGTCTTTTGGAGGACCGCCCAGCTTCACCAATTCCGTGCCCTGCATTCTTGGCTGGGCGCACTACTCCAGCGACTGTCCAGTTTTGTCAATCCCGCGCCCTGCGTCCCTGGCCCGGCGCACCACTCCAAACGACCGTCCCTCTTCGCCAATCCATTGCCTCACATGCGAATACTCGTGGTGGAAGGGCGCAGGGAAAGAAGAAGCAAAGAAGATCTCAGAAGACAGGAAAACCATCATGACTAAAATTACAGCGGCAGTTTTCCCGCCGCGTGTCTGTGCATTGTTTGGGCCTAGCCCAACGACGCTTCGGATGCGCATATAGCCCAGGCCCGGGGGCTCCTGTCAGTGTATAAAACATGGGTATTTTATACCCTGACTTATGCACAGACAGTGGCTGCTTCCCTGCCGGCCAAGGCATGCCGAAAACTGCCAAAAATCAAGACTCAAGACACAGTTGCAGAAGCCACTGAAGAGAAGATCAAGATGAAGCATCAGGTTCAAACACTGAAGATAATCTTTGCCGGCAAAGGTTGGCCGGCAAGGTGAAGGCCCAGCAAGCTCCGTGCCGGCAAGATCTCGCTAGCTGTTAGCGCTCCACCTCATCGAGCAGCCAGTTGCTAATCAATGAGGTGTCGAGCTCGCAAGCAGTTAGGTGGGATTTGTCGGGCACGTGTCAGCATGCTGGAAGGAGGTTTGCCTTTAATGACACTCGTCCAGAAGGCGTGTCAAGTCAATAGGAGGTAGCTAGGTGAGCGGTGCAGAAACCTTGCCGGGGCTCCTCCTCCACATGACACCTAACGGAGCATTTATTGTTTTTGTCCTAAACTGGCAGAGTTAGGTATGATAGCACTGTTTGCTATCTAATCAACTTGTAATTACTGTTTTGCCACTATGGTGACCCCTTGAGCTATAAAAGGAGGGCCAGGGCAACATTTACAAGGATCGCCCGATCGACCCCTTGCACAACTTGCATGCGTAGCTGCTCTCTCTGCACCTTGCCGGGAGAAGCGCTCCTTGTACTTGTGCTCATACACATCCAATACACAAAGCAGGAGTAGGGTTTTACGCTTCATGGCAGCCCAAACCTGGGTAAAATCCTTGCGTTCATTGTTGATTCTGCTCTTTGTGCTCGTCGATTCCCCTAGCCGAACCACAAAGGGGCTAGATGGCCCCATAGATGGTCGTACGCACGAAACAGTGACAAAGTAGGGGACAAGACACATATTTGTATGGTTGCCATTACGGATAAAACAGCGGGGTTTATTCATATTGATTGGGTTTACTTTGTCTACATCTTGTCATCTTGCTTAAGGCGTTACTCCATTTTTATTAACTTAATACTCTAGATGCATGCTGGATAGCGGTCGATGGGTGGAGTAATAGTAGTAGATGCAGGCAGGAGTCGGTCTACTTGTCTCGGATGTGATGCCTATATACATGATCATTGCCATGCATCCGTCATAACTATGCGCTTTTCTATCAATTGCCCAACAGTAATTTGTTTACCCACCGTATGCTATGTGTTCGAGAGAGAAGCCTCTAGTGAAAACTATGGCCCCCGGGTCTACTTAAATCATATAAAAAACCTAAAATTACCTTGCTACAATTTTATTTACTTTATTTTATTTTCCAATTTATTTTATCTATCTATCACTATCAGAATTAATCCTTGCAAATAACGAGTTCAAGGGGATTCACAACCCTCTTGAATAGCACCTACACACACAAAAGCAAATAATTGCACCCAATGCAGGCAAGAGGGTTGTCAATCCCCTTGAACTCGTTATTTGCAAGGATTAATTCTGATAGTGAACAACACCTACACACAGAAAAGAAAATACTTGCACCCAACGCGGGTGTCGGTATCGAAACCGGCAGATCTCGGGTAGGGGGTCCGAACTATGGATCTAGGAATCAATGAGTAACAGGGAATGTAGAGACAGTGATTTACCCAGGTTCGGGCCCTCTCGAAGAGGTAAAACCCTACGTCCTGCTAGATTATATTGGTGTGATTGTACGAAGGTTACATAGTTGATCTACCTCGAGATCGGATGGGCTAAACCCTAGGTGGTTATGATGATTCCCTCTCTACGGACTAAACCCTCTGGTTTATATAGACACCAGAAGGACCTTGGGTTACATATGGTCGATTGCCATCAGGGGATAAACATGCCGGTCACGCTAACTATTCCTTGGAGGAGACGCCAAGTCTTCGGAGGTTTCCTTCTGGTGCACGGGGTCACCCACAATCCGGCCTTCCCTTGATGAGTAAAGAGCGGCCCACTAGTCCGGCCTACGAGAGATAGGCCGGCAGCCCGAGTCCCCTCTAATCTGGGACACCCTCAGTAGCCCCCGAACTAGTCTTCGAAGCCGAGGTAGACGCCGAACACCATCGGCTTTGTGGACCAGTTCCCTTCCTTCCGTGATACTGGTGATAGGCCTGCATCTCTTCTGAATCGAGTTCTCAAGCGTTGCCTAGCCGCACACGCCTCGAACTATGCTTCGGTCGCCGAGATGTACCGATAACTTAGCCCCGAAGGCTAGTCACTTTGGTGTGAACAGTACCCCCATCTGACAACTTTTACCAAAGGGTCACAACCCGCCACGACCGCGAGTTGGTTTATGACAAACTCGATTCATGGTTCGAGGCGGTTCTTTCATTGGCACGTCCCATCGATATGGAGATCGTGCCCTGTTTTTAAGGGATATGATCAATCATTTGCTCTATCTCACGCGTGCATAATGGCATGATTTATACGGGGAAATGGCGAAGCCCGCAGCATAGTAAAGGGACCTTAGTTTTTACAGCCCATAAAAGGGGAATGGCCTCCATTTCCTCTGCACGCTTTCACCTCTTGCCTCGCCGTTGCCTTCCCCATCTCTCGAGCTCTAGCACCCAGATCTCCTCTCCCTTTCAAGAACCCCTCCAGCCATCCGCCCAATCCAACAATGGCCGGTTCCGGGTCCAAGGGCAAGTGGGAGGCGTCCATCGTCACCGAGAGCGCCATCTTGGAGCTGATGAGCACGGGCTATCTCCCTGCCGACGTCGCCCACCGTGCTCCAGAGGCTGGCCAGGTCGTCCCCACGCCGCGGCAGGTCGAGAGAGTGGTGTTCATCCCCCATTTCATTAGAGGTTTGGGTTTTCCCCTCCACCCCTTCGTCATGGGCCTCATGTTCTTCTATGGGCTTGATTTCCATGATCTCTCCCCAAACTCCTTCATGCACATCTCGGCCTTCATCATCATCTGCGAAGCCTTTCTTCGGGTCCGACCACACTTCGGCCTATGGCTGAAGATCTTCAACATCAAGCCGAAGATCGTTGATGGCCAGCAGGCGGACTGCGGGGGAGCGATGGTCAGCAAGCTTCCCCGAGTGGAGTGGCCAGAAGGCACCTTCATCGAGACCGTCAAGATCTGGCAGAAGGAATGGTTCTACATCTCAAAGCCAAGGAGCACGGATTGGGGGGCGATTCCCGCCTTCAGATCCGGACCCCCCACGAGGCTGGTCTCATGGACCAAGAAAGGCCTCGACTGGGGGTCGAACAAGGAGGTGGCGCTGCTGCAGAGCCGGATTGCCAAGATGATAGAGTGGGGCATCAAGCTGCCCAACGTGATCCAGATCATGCTCTGCCGCCAAATCCTCCCCTTTCAAGACCGGGCTGCCCCCATGTGGGCCTACAAGCTCGAAGACCCGGCCACCGTGCTCAGCTTCTTCCGCACTTCGCACGCTCAACTGTGGAAGGTGCTGTTTAAGCCGCAAAAGGACTGGCCAGCCGAGGCGGAAGACATCAGCCTCGACGCCGCACACCCCCCTCGGGAGGTACGTTAAGTTTTACTCTTGTATCTGGTTTATTCCCTTTTGATAAGGTACTCAATTCCCTTGTTCCTCATCCACATAACTGGCTGAAGAAGGCCGAGCGAATCAACAGCCCAGCCCCGCTACCCGAGGGTCCCCGGACGGCCTTGCTAACAGCCATGCTGGCGGAGGAGCCGTACGAGGCGCCAGAGAGGAAGGACAAGAAGAAGGAGAAGAAGAGGGAGGCCAGAGAGGGCCTCCGCTCCCAAGGACCCCCACACACTAGATCCGGGGACACCCATGCTCCCTCCGCACAAGAGGAGGAGAAGGAGCAGGGAGAGGAAGGGGAGGAAAGTGATTCCTCCCGAACAAAGAAGAGGGCGGTGTCCAAGGACGCCGAGGAGGAGCCGCTTTGTCTCTCCCCCAAGAGACCATGTAGGGCCAAGGTGGCCCTATCCGACAATAGCTCGGCTTCTGCCGAGGGCTCCGAGGCCTCCGAAGAGGTTCCTCGGAGGACCCCCAGGGTCAAACCACAGGCCCAAAGGTATGCATCCTAATATCCGCTTAAGTGCTTTCGGCCGAACTGGGTTTGATATTGATCACATTTTTGCTTCTAACATCGTAGCCCGTGGCGCGACCTCCCCACTGACCGAGTCTCGGAGGGGGATTCTCCGCCGGCCGCGCTGGTGGAGAGTGGGACCGAATCGCGCGCCTCGCCTCCCCCAATCGTCGAGGAGGCCGAGGAGGTCTTGTCGAGGAGGACCCCCCCAGTGCCGCACACAGGGGGAGGGGGCGACACCGTCATGGCCGAGGTGAATACCTCGGCCGCTGAAGACCAGGAGGGGAGGGCCCCTCTGGTAAATGAAGAGGAGGAGCCTGGACGATCTGAGCTCTCTCCGAGGGCGGCTCCGGAGTCGTCAAGGCATCCGAAGTTGGGCACTCCGGTCTTCGAGAGGGGAGAAGCCGAAGTGCCCCCACCACCCCCGCCCGCCCCAGAGCGGGTGTCGAGTGGGTGGCTGGATGAGATGGAGGATGCTTGAACCAGCTCCTCTATCACTGAAGAGCACCGTGCCCTTATGGGTGCGGTGTTGCAAAGTCTTCGGTCCGTGGACAACGGACTGAAGCAGGCCTTCAGTGGCCTTCTCACAGGCTTCAAGGTGAGCCAAGTAATGTTTTTCCCTTAGAAAATTTCTTTTATATAAATGTATAGCCTCATACACAGTAGCCCCCGAGACTCTGACTGGCTTGAACAAAGCCGGTCAGAGGATCAAAAATCGATATCTTGGATCCTAATGTGCCTAGAGTGATGCACAGGCATCATCTTCGGTAGCAGCCGCCAATGCCGAGGAGTTGGCAGAGCTGAATCGGAAGCTCAAGAGTTCTGAGCATGACCTCAGCCTAGTGAACAAGAGGTTTGACGAAGCGCAAGGCAAGTACGAACTGTAGTGTTTATTATAGCTGTTTCTTTTTTGTTAAGTAAGGTTTAAAGTAACCTAAACGGAGTCAACTGATATGACTACAGCTACTGCCGCGGAGGTCGAGAACATCAAGGCCGCGCTGAGGACGGCTCAGCTGGAAGCGGCGGAGCAGAGGTCGGCGGCCGAACAAGCAGCCGCCAAACTGGCTACGGTGAGAACCGCTAGTCAGAAGCATGAGGCCAGAGTGCTGGAAGTGCAGCAAGAGCTCAAAGATGTCGTCACGAAATGTGAGGCTCTTGAGCAGAAGAACAAAGGGCAGGCTGCCGAGCTAACCTCATTGGGGTCGGTGGCCAAGGAAGCGCGGACGGAGGCGCGCGGCTACCAAGAAGAACTCCGCCAAGTGAAGCTCATTGCGGATGGTAAGCTGTATTTGCTGCAAAGTGTCTTTGGTGGTAACAGGTTTGCTTTGCTCACGCGAGTGTGGCGTTCCCCAGGCGCCTTTGCGGACCTCCCGAGGAGTGCGGCTGATGCGGCGAGGTTCTTCGCCGCTCAGGAGGGTCGGGCCGAGCAGAGGTAATTTTGGGCGCAATTTCAAGCGCCCGAACACCCTCCCCTCCTCAACAACCAGATGAACCAGCTGATGGAGTTGCATCAGATGGCAGAGCCGGCGATGAAGGACCTCTGCGTCAAGCTATGGCCTTCGGAGCCGCTACTGAGCAGCTACTTCGGCTTGGTGCAGAGGCTATACGATGCCACTCCCCGGATCGATGCCTGGAAGCGCTCCGTGTGCATTGAGGGGGCTCGGATGGCCTTCGGAAAAATAATGGTGCATTGGCCGAAGATAAAGCCAACCGAAGTGGCCACCGGACCTCTGCCGCCAGGGAAGGAGCATAGGTGCCCCGAGCAGTACTTTCCCATCATAATGGATGGTGCTCGGGAAATAGAGACCCAATGCTCAAAAGATGTAATTTATGAGTAGAGTTATTTTCCTTGTATCTGAGGAGTTGAAACTTTTGTTTGGTTGCAATGCAAGTGATCGGCTGTTAATATGATGCCTGCTATGTTAATTTTGACTCCTGTGCGGCCGTTAAAAACTGAAAGTTACCAGTCTTCGGCTTCAGCCCCCTTGCAGATACTGCATGGGGTGTTTTCTCGTAATACCTTAACCCTTAGCCGACGTCTCGGTGCCCGGAGGCGGTGGATATGTATGGAAAACAAGGCAATCAGACTATGCGGTTTTAGTGCTTTCACTTAGCCATAGGAGCTTAACTGCGGGGGCTGGTGACTAGCCCCTAGTGTTTGTGATATCTGGACGAACCGCGATTCTCACCATCATCACGTGGTTCTTGTGACAGAGAACCCTTCGTTTAACACGGGCTAACCTCCAACGATTTTTAGTTTAACACTAATCATCGGATAGCCAACCAGTTCTCGCTTATTATGACAGTCAGTTTTCGGCTTTCTCCACTGAGGTACTTAACCAGGCTAGCTAGAAGCACAATCGCAGTGGTTCTCCCTTTACTCTCCTAGCCGAACAATGCGACACGTAAGAGGGCAAACACAGGAGCTGGGCAACCCAACTATTGACCAAAGACACAATTCGGAACTGATTCATATAATGCAATATCCGTGATGTCGAGCACATGTAATAAAATTGGTGCCGGACTGATGTTTAGGGCTAGATGAAGATGCAAGCCCCCGGTATATTAGCCGATCACATCTAACAAAGGAAACGTATCGTAATAGATTACTTCGGCCGAAAAGCAGAAAGGAAAGTGCAACATAAGTACTCACAGTGTGACCGGAAAAAATGGTTGTTATTTCCTTTAAATTCATGACGTCTATCCGCACAATCCGCCAAAGTAACTTTTACAGATACTTTGAGAAAAAAATGCATTAGAGGAAAGGTTTACACAGGGCCTTCATGCGTGGTTTGACGTCCCTACTACGCCCTGCCGCACGTCTGCGCCTTTGCTCTTTATGAAGCTTCCGTGTGAGTGAAGTTGTCGACTGTATGCTCGGCGGAAGTAGTAATGTTTGGCAGACGAGCCCTTGGGAAAGGGTTTTGAGAAGTCGCCGCAGTATATCAGTTTGACGTTGATCATGCCCTAGATGGTGCTCGTTGTTGATGTTGATCCGAAAACATCTTTTGGCCATTGCTCGGTCAAACCGAGCTCTCGGCCTTTGTTTCATGTGCCCCCACAACTGCCCATGGAATTTTGATGACGAAATTGTGCACTCGAGGCACGTATTTCGCGACTAGGTGGGCGGTGCTGTGGGGTGCGTCCCCCTATTTAGGGTGAGCATGGGAGTGCTCCGGGACCGAGGCTGTAGCTCGGGCGCGTTTGCGTGCGTCCAGTCTCTTGGTAGTAGACTGGGCTTGTGACGCTTCTTCGGCAGCTTGGACTTCGGCGGCTAGAACCACCGTATGTTCCTCTGTTCAGAGCGAGCGCTCGATATTACCATTGACGGTAATAACGCCCTTTGGTCCTGACATCTTGAGCTTCAGGTATGCGTAGTGTGGGACGGCGTTAAAGCGGGCGAACGCTGTCCGGCCAAGGAGTGCGTGGTAACCGCTGCGAAAGGGGACAATATCGAAGATCAAGTCCTCGCTGCGGAAGTTATCGGGCGAACCAAAGACCACTTCCAATGTCACGGATCCCGAGCATCGTGCCTCGACAACTGGGATTACACCTTTAAAGGTGGTGGTACTGGGTTTGATCCTTGACGGGTCGATCCCCATTTTCCTCACTGTATCTGAGTAAATCAGGTTGAGGCTACTGCCTCCGTCCATAAGGACTCTGGTGAGGTGAAATCCGTCCACGATGGGGTTGAGCACCAGAGCCGCCATTCCTCTATGACGTATACTGGTCGGATGGTCTCGATGGTCGAAAGTGATCGGGCAAGCCGACCATGGGTTGAATTTCGGGGCTACCGGCTCTAAGGCGTAAACATCCCGAAGTGCGCGTTTCCGCTCCTTCTTCGGTATATGCATGACGTAAATCATGTTCACGGTTTTTACCTCTGGAGGGAACTACTTTTGGCCTCCATTGTTCGGCTCGCGAGGTTCGTCGACATCCTCGCTGCGGGGACCCTTGCCCTGTTCCTCGGCTGTGATTTTACCGACCTGCTTGATTACCCAACAGCTACGGTTGGTGTGGTTGGCGGGCTTATCCGGGGTGCTGTGAATCTGGCAGGGCCTATCCAATAGTCTATCCAGTGCAGACGGGACGTCCTGGTTCCCTTTAGAGGGTTTTTTCCGTGGTCCCGATTTTGAGCCGCTGAATCTGGCATTTACTGCTGCATCATCGGCTTCACTGCCGTTGTTTGTGTGCCGGCGCTTATTGTTCTTGTTGCGCCGGGGTTTCCCGTTCCCGTCTCGGGCCTCTGAAGTGCCGGGGTCTTCGGGGTGGTTGCTTCGACGATCTAACCAGCTATCCTCACCCGCGCAAAAGCGGGTCATTAGGGAGGTGAGGGCCGACATTGTTCTCGGCTTGTCCTGGCCGAGCTGGCGGGCGAGCCACTGGTCCCAAATACTGTGCTTGAATGCAGCAATTGCTTTGGCATCCGGACAGTCGACGATCTTGTTCTTCTTGGTCAAGAACCGGTTCCAGAATTGCCGGGCTGACTCCCCGAGCTACTGAACGACATGGCTCAGGTTGTCGGCGTCCGGTGGCCGAACATAGGTGCCTTGAAAGTTAGCTCGGAATGCATCCTCGAGCTCTTCCCAGCTCTCGATGGAGTTTTCGGGTAGGCTGTTCAGCCAATGCCTTGCTGGTCCTTTGAGTTTCAATGGTAAGTATTTAATGGCGTGAAGGTCATCTCCTCGGGCCATATGAATGTGGAGAAGAAAATCTTCGATCCACACGGCTGGGTCAGTTGTCCCATCGTATGGTTCTATATTCACGGATTTAAACCCCTCGAGGAACTGATGCTGCATCACCTCATCAGTGAAACACATTGGGTGTGCGGCGCCCCTGACCCGGGCCACGTCGTGCCGGAGATCGGTTGTCATCCGGGCACGGTGCTGCTCCCGAGCTCTGTCGTTCCTATCGCGTCAGGCTTGGTATCCGTCCCGTCCAGCGGGCGCGTGTCCTTTGGATCCATAGATGGATCTTGACTGGATCCCTCTGGCGTTCAGGTCGCGGTGCAGATCATATTGGTCATCCGGTTGAACCGGGTCTTTGCTTGAGTTCGTCAGGGAGGAATGGGCTCGCGGGCCTCATCCTCGAATTCCAGGAGCAAGCGCCGCCGTGGGTAACTCTTGTATTGACCCTGGCGTTGATCGTCGAGGCCTTCTTCAGCTGCTAAGACCATCGTCCATCTGTCGTTGAGCGTATCCTGTTAAGCTTTTAGCTGTTGTTGCTTCCTCTTCAAGCTTTGGGCAGTGGCGATGAGTTGCTGCTTGAATCTCTCCTGCTCCAGGGGGTCCTCTGGGATGATGAAGTCCTCGGGTCCGAGGCTATCCTCCTCTTCGGACGGAGGGAGGTAATTACTGTCCTCGGAATCCTCGGGGTCCTTAGGGCCGCCCTGGTCCTCGTGCCCTTCAGGGGCGTCGTGGTGCTGCTCGGGGGTGTTGTCGCCAAGCTCCCCCAAGTTGTCCGGAGTCTCGTTATCTCTGGTGCCGTTCGTGTCTATGTTGTTTTCCTTGCCCTTTCCTCGCCCTCTGGCTCACCGTCGTCGGCGTCTGGGCGGTTCTTCGGTGGGGCCATCGCTGTCCTTCTTGGTTGTGTCGCCATCCTTCTTGGGGGTATCGACCATATAAACATCGTAGGTGGAGGTGGCGGTCCACTTTCCGGTGTTGGAGGTGGCAAGGGAGGGAGCTATATAAGGCGGGACGACGATATCCTCGTCCATCTCGTCAGCCTCCTCGGAGGCGTAGTCCAGCATGTCGGTTAAATCTTCGAAAGTGGCTACCAAGTGGGTGCTGGGTGGGACGCAAAATTCCCCGCGGTTGGCCTCCTGTCCGACCTGCTCCTGGTCTGAGGACGGGCCATCCGCGATACTCATCTTCTGGATCCGATGTAACATCTCGCTTAAAAACGAGAGGTCCACCGGATTCATGCTCGGGCAGCCATCGGAGTCGAACTCCGGTGCGCCAATAGTGGGAGTGTGTTCGGCCGTGGGCGGCCCCTGGCTCTCCGGCGCCGGGACCGGGTCCAGACTCAAGGTCGGATCCGAGCTGAGGACCGGCCTGGAGGCAAGGTCGAGGAGAGAATCCGAAGTCAAGGCCTCGGTATTGTTAGGCTCCTCGGGTGAGGCCGAGAACCCAATAAAGACCAGATCGCCCCAGGAGTCGGCGAGATACTCCAGGTTGCCGAACCTGATTTCCTACTCAGGGACGAAGCCAGCGACCTGGCCAAGGTGACTGGTTGGATCGGCATGCAGTACAATGCTGCCGAACTCAAAAAGCTGACCGGGGACAAAGATGTCCCCGCTGCGGATGCCATCGCTGATGACGAGGCGAGCCATTGATCCTTGGTGACCCAACGGCAGAACTCTCAATGAAAGCACCAGTGTTGGTACTGAAACCGGCAGATCTCGGGTAGGGGGTCCGAACTATGGATCTAGGAATCAATGAGTAACAGGGAACGTAGAGACAACGATTTACCCAGGTTCGGGCCCTCTCGAAGAGGTAAAACCCTACGTCCTGCTAGATTGTATTTGTGTGATTGTACGAAGGTTACAGAGTTGATCTACCTCAAGATCGGATGGGCTAAACCCTAGGCGGTTATGATGATTCCCTCTCTATGGACTAAACCCTCTGGTTTATATAGACACCAGAAGGACCTAGGGTTACATATGGTCGGTTGCCATCTGGGGATAAACATGCCGGTCACGCTAACTATTCCTTGAAGGAGACGCCAAGTCTTCGGAGGTTTCCTTCTGGTGCACGGGGTCACCCACAATCCGGCCTTCCCTTGATGAGTAAAGAGCGGCCCACTAGTCCGGCCTACGAGAGATAGGCCAGCAGCCCGAGTCCCCCCTAATCCGGGACACACTCAGCGGGCAAGAGGGTTGTCAATCCCCTTGAACTCGTTATTTGCAAGGATTAATTCTGATAGTGATAGATAGATAAAATAAATTTGAAAATAAAATAAAGTAAATAAAATTGCAGCAAGGTATTTTTAGGTTTTTTATATGATTTATGTAGACCCGGGGGCCATAGTTTTCACTAGAGGCTTCTCTCTCGAACACATAGCATACGGTGGGTAAACTAATTACTGTTGGGCAATTGATAGAAAAGCACATAGTTATGACGGATTCATGGCAATGATCATGTATATAGGCATCACTTTCGAGACAAGTAGACCGACTCCTACCTGCATCTACTACTATTACTCCACCCATCGACCACTATCCAGGATGCATCTAGAGTATTAAGTTAATAAAAATGGAGTAACACCTTAAGCAAGATGACATGATGTTGACAAAGTAAACCCAATCAATATGAATAAACCCCGTCGTTTTATCCTTAATGGCAACAATACAATTACATGTCTTGTCCCCTACTTTGTCACTGGGATATAGAACACCGCAAGATTGAACCCATCACAAAGCACCTCTCCCATTGCAAGATAAATCAATCTTGTTGGCCAAACCAAACGGATAGATCGAAGAGAAATACAAAGCTATACCAATCATGCATAAAAGAATTCAGAAAAGACTCAAATATTTCTCATGAATAATCTGATCATAAACTCACAATTCATTTGATCCCAACAAACACACTGCAAAACAAGATTACATCTAATAGAACTCCAAGGAGATCGAGGAGAACATTGTATTGAAGATCAAAGAGAGAGAAGAAGCCATCTAGCTACTAGCTATTGACCCGTAGGTCAGTGGTAAACTACTCACACATCATCGGAGGGGCAACAAGGTTGATGTAGAAGCCCTCCATGATCCCCCTCCAGCAGGGTGCCGGAAAAGGCCTCCAGGTGGGATCGCGGAAGAACAGAAGCTTGCGGCAGCAGAAAAGTTATTTCGTGTCGCTCTCTGTTGGTTTCCCAGTATTTGAGAATTTATAGAGGTGGAATTAGGTCAAAAGGAGCGACAAGGGGCCCACGAGGCATTAGGGCGCGCCCCCCTGGGGCCACGCCCTGTTGCTTTGCGGCCTCCTCGTGAGGCTTCTGGTCTCCTCCTGAAGCTTCTATGGTCTCTTTTGTCCAGAAAAAAATTGTCAAAAAGTTTCGTAGCGTTTGGACTTCGTTTGGTACTGATTTCCTGAAAAACCAAAAACAAGTAGAAAACAGCAATTGGCACTGGGCACTAGGTTAATAGGTTAGTCCCAAAAAATGATATAAAATAGCATATTATTGCATATAAAACATCCAAGATTGATACTATAATATCACGGAACAATAAAAAATTATAGATACGTTGGAGACGTATCAGTTGACGATGGAGGCGGCGCGGCGGCAGCGGCGACCTAGCTAGGGTTTCGAGCGAGGGAGGGGTGGTGTGTGTGTGTGTGAGCGGAGGTTTTGGGGTGTGTGTGTGGCGGGGGGGCAAGGTGGTGTTTGAGGAAATGCCGCGGCTACTGAAAATTTTACTAGGCGGGAGTAAAATGTCGGGGCTACTGAAAATTTGGATGAAATGATTGAAGCGGAGCGGGAGCAACAAACATCGCACATGGCCCAAACATAATAATTGTGTGCTATCAAATAGAAAAACCCTCCAGGCAGGTAGATATTATTGAGATTGCAAGGTAAGCCTCATGTATCCCAATCGACTGTGCTGATGTGACAGGGGCACGGGCGTGGCACACGGGTAGTCTGAGGGAACCGTGTCTGCTGCGTATACAGTCACAGACGGTTATTTCATCCAACTTGTCTACTATTTATAAATTTGGCAAAAAAAACGCAGCAAAGGGTCAGAACACAAACACGCCTGCATGTGGACCAAATATATGCATGAAAAGGGTGGTTTGATGTTCAAATACCCAATGCACAACTTTGATGTGGCACCTGTCCCACAAAGCGCACAGTATTGCTCGTCCCCCCCCCTCACTTCGGGTCGGCGGGAGGGGAATCCTAGCTAGCTATGAACGCATGCCCCAAATAGCTAGGTCTGGCATCTCACCCTATCGTAACACAAAACCTATAGGAATCCATCATGGTCAAACCCCCCTCTCACTTCTGGTGGACCGTGCGGGCCCACAAATGTGATTGTGGCGCGAGATGGGGTGAGACCATGAACCACCTGTGGGTGGCCCAACTATATATATGAAAAGGGTGGTGTGATATTTAAATACTCAATTCACAACTTTTTTGTGGCACATGCGCCTCGCAACCTCCCTAACCCCACGGAGGTTCAGGGTGTACAAAGTAGTGCCCTGATACGTCCACTTTGCATCATGTTTTCCTACTGTTATTTATAGTGTTTTTAATCAATATAATACTTTGTGGAGCAATTCTACTGCCTTTTCTCTCTTAATATGCAAGATTTACATAAGGGGGGAGATTGCCGGCAGCTGGAATTCTGGACCTGAAAAAGCTATGTCAGAGATACCTATTCTGCACATCTCCAAATGAGCTGAAATTTCACGGAGATCTATTTTGGAATAAATAAAAAATACTAGAGAAAAGAAGTACCAGAGGGGGCCACCCAGGTGCCCACGAGGCACCAGGGAGCGCCTGCCACCCCCTCAGGCACGCCCTGGCGGCTTATGGGGCCCCTGGCCAGCCTCCGGTGCCCATTTTCTAGTATATAAGCCCATTTGCCCTAGAAAAAATGAGGAGAAGACTTTTGGGATGGAGCGCCACCGTCTCGAGGCGGAACTTGGGCAGGAGCACTTTTGCTCTCCGGCGGAGCGATTCCGCCGGGGATACTTCCCTCCGGGAGGGGGAAATCGAAGCCATCGACATCACCAACGATCCTCTCATCATGGGAGGACCAATCTTCATCAACATCTTCACCAGTACCATCTCATCTCAAACCCTAGTTCATCTCTTGTATTCAATCTTTGTTTCAAAACCACTGATTGGTACCTGTGGGTTGCTAGTAGTGTTGATTACATCTCGTAGTTGATGCTAGTTGGTTTATTTGGTGGAAGATTATATGTTCAGATCCATTATGCTATTCAATACCCCTCTGATCTTGGACATGAATATGATGTGTGAGTAGTTACTTTTGTTCTTGAGGACATGGGAGAAGTCTTGTCATAAGTAATCATGTGAATTTGGTATTCGTTCGATATTTTGATGATATGTATGTTGTTGATTCTCTTCGTGGTGTCATGTGAACATTGACTACATGACACTTCACCATCTTTGGGCCTAAGGGAATGCATTGTGGAGTAGTAATTAGATAATGGGTTGCTAGAGTGACAGAAGCTAAAACCCTAGTTTATGCGCTATTCCGTAAGGGGCTAATTTGGATCCATATGTTTAATGCTATGGTTAGATTTATCTTAATTCTTGTTTCGAAGTTGCGGATGCTTGTGAGAGGGGTTAATCATAAGTGGGAGGCTTGTTCAAGTAAGAACAGCACCCAAGCACCGGTCCACCCACATATCAAATTATCAAAGTAGCAAGTGTGAATTAAACAAACATGATGAAAGTGACTAGATGAAATTCCCATGTGTCCTCGAGAACGCTTTGCTTATTATAAGAGAACGTTCAGGCCTGTCCTTTGTAACAAAAGGATTGGGCTACCTTGCTGCACCTTAGTTACTATTGCTACTTGTCACTTGTTACAAATTATTTTGCTATCAAACTACTCGTTACCGATAATTTCAGTGCTTGCAGAAAATACCTTGCTGAACACCGCTTGTCATTTCCTTCTGCTCCTCGTTGGGTTCGACACTCTTACTTATCGAAAGGACTACGATTGATCCCCTATACTTGTGGGTCATCAAGACTCTTTTCTGGCACCGTTGCCGGGGAGTGAAGCGCCTTTGGTGAGTGGAATTTGGTAAGGAAACATTTATATTACGTGCTGAAATTTATTGTCACTTGTCACTATGGAAAGTAATCCTTTGAGGGGTTTGTTCGGGGTATCTTCACCTCGACCAAAGCACAAAGAGTTGCTCCTCAACCTACTGCACCTACTGAAAATATTTATTATGAGATTCCTTCGGGTATGATAGAGAAACTGCTAGCTAATCCTTATGCAGGAGATGTAACAATACATCCTGATATGCACCTAATCTATGTGGATGAAGTTTGTGGATTATTTAAGCTTGCAGGTTTACCCGGAGATGAAGTTAAGAAGAAGGTTTTCCCTTTATCTTTGAAGGGAAAGGCATTGACATGGTATAGGCTATGTGATGATATTGAAACATGAGATTGGAATCGATTGAAATTGGAATTTCATCAAAAGTTTTATCCTATGCATCTGGTTCATCGTGATCGGAATTATATATATAATTTTTGGCCTCGTGAAGGAGAAAGCATCTCTCAAGCTTGGGGGAGGCTTAAGTACATGATGTACACATGCCCTAATCATGATCTCTCAAGAGAAATTATCTTACAGAATTTTTATGCTTGGCTTTCTCATGATGATCAAACCATGCTCGATTCTTCTTCGACTGGCTCCTTTATGAAGAAAACTATTGAATTCAGATGGGATCTTCTGGAAAGAATTAAATGCAACTCTGAAGATTAGGAACTCAACAAAGGTAATGAGTCAGGTATAACACTTGAGTCTGATTGTGTTAAATCTTTTATGGATACCGATGCTTTTCATAAGTTTAGCACTAAATATGGACTTGACTCTGAGATAGTAGCCTCCTTTTGTGAATCATTTGCTACTCATGTTGATCTCCCTAAGGAGAAGTGGTTTAAATATCATCCCCCTATTAAAGAAAAGATTGAGGAACCCGTTAGTGTTAAAGAAGAAACAATTGTTTACCATGTTGATCCAGTTGTGCCTACTGCTTATATTGAGAAACCACCTTTTCCTGTTAGGATTAAGGAACATGCTAAAGTTTCAACTGTGGTTAACAAAAGTAATATTAGAGCACCTAGACCCTCTGAAAAAATTAAAGTTGAACCTAATGTTGCTATGGTTAAAGATCTCTTGGTCGATAATATAGATGGGCATGCTATTTACCTCTGTGATGAAGCAGCTAGAATTGCTAAACCAGATCCTAAAGATAAAAATAGACCTGTAGTAGGCATGCCTGTTGTCTCTGTTAAAATAGGAGATCATTGTTATCATGGCTTATGTGATTTGGGTGCTAGTGTGAGTGCTATTCCGTTTACCTTATATCAAGAAATCATGAATGATATTGCACCTATTGAAATAGAGGACATTGGTGTTACCATTAAGCTTGCAAACAGAGATACCATTACGCCGCTTGGGATCATTAGAGATGTTGAAGTCTTGTGTGGAAAAATAAAATACCCTACTGATTTTCTAGTCCTCGGTTCTCCACAAGATAATTTTTGTCCCATTATATTTGGTAGACCTTTCTTGAACACTGTTAATGCCAAGATTGATTGCGCTAAAGAAACTGTCAGTGTTAATTTTGGTGGTATATCTCATGAGTTTAATTTCTCCAAGTTTCGTAGACAACCTCATGATAAAGAATTGCCTAATAAATATGAAATTATTGGTCTTGCTTCTATTGCCGTACCTCCTACTGATCCGTTAGAACAATATTTGCTAGACCATGAAAATGATATGCACATGAATGAAAGAAATGAAATAGATAAGATGTTCTTTGATCAACCACCTATCCTCAAACACAATTTGCCTGTTGAAACTCTTGGAGGCCCTCCTCCACCTAAGGGTGACCCTGTATTTGAATTGAAGCAATTGCCTGATACATTGAAATATGCTTATCTAGATGAAAAGAAGATATATCCTGTTATTATTAGTGCTAACCTTTCAGAGCATGAAGAGAAGAGATTACTAAAAACTCTGAGGAAGCACTGTGCTACTATTGGATATACTCTTGATGATCTTAAGGGCATTAGTCCCACTCTATGTCAGCACAAAATTAATATGGAGCCTGATGCTAAACCAGTTGTCGACCACCAACGACGATTAAATCCTAAAATGAAGGATGTGGTAAGAACTGAAATATTAAAGCTTCTGGAAGCAGATATAATTTATCCCATAGCTAATAGTAGATGGGTAAGTCCTGTTCTTTGTGTTCCTAAAAAGGGAGGTATTACCGTTGTTCCTAATGATAAAATTGAACTCATTCCACAAAGAATTGTAACTGGTTATAGGATGGTAATTAACTTCAGAAAATTAAATAAAGCCACTAGAAAAGATCATTACCCCTTGCCTTTCATTGATCAAATGTTAGAAAGATTGTCTAAGCATACACATTTTTGTTTCCTAGATGGTTGTTCTGGTTTCTCTCAAATACCTGTATCACCTGAAGATCAAGAGAAAACCACCTTTACTTGTCCTTTTGGAACTTATGCTTATCATCGTATGCCTTTTGGTTTATGTAATGCACCTGCTACCTTTCAAAGATATATGACTGCTATATTCTCTGACTTTTGTGAGAAGATTGTTGAGGTTTTCATGGATGATTTCTCCGTTTACGGAACTTCTTTTGATGACTGCTTAAGCAACCTTGATCGAGTTTTGCAGAGATGTGAAGAAACTAATCTTGTCTTGAATTGGGAGAAGTGCCACTTTATGGTTAATGAAGGTATAGTCCTTGGGCATAAAATTTCTGAAAGAGGTATTGAAGTAGATAAGGCTAAAGTTGATGCTATTGAGAAAATGCCATGTCCAAAAGATATCAAAGGTATAAGAAGTTTCCTAGGTCATGCTGGTTTCTATAGAAGGTTTATTAAAGACTTCTCTAAAATTTCTATGCCTCTTACTAATCTCTTGCAAAAAGATGTTCCATTTGTTTTTGATGATGATTGTGTAGAAGCCTTTGAAACACTTAAGAAAGCCTTAACCTCTGCACCTATTGTTCAACCACCTGATTGGAACTTGCCTTTTGAAATTATGTGTGATGCTAGTGATTATGCTGTTGGTGCTGTTCTAGGACAGAGAGTTGATAAGAAATTAAATGTTATCCATTATACTAGTAAAACTCTAGACAGTGCTCAAAGAAATTATGCTACTACTGAGAAAGAATTTCTAGTAGTTGTGTTTGCATGTGATAAATTTAGATCTTACATTGTTGATTCTAAAGTAATTGTTCACACCGATCATGCTGCTATTAAATACCTTATGGAAAATAAAGATGCTAAACCTAGACTCATTAGGTGGGTTCTATTGCTACAAGAATTTGACTTGCATATTACTGATAGGAAGGGAGCTGAGAACCCCGTAGCTGATAACTTGTCTAGGTTGGAAAATATTCTTGATGACCCACTGCCTATTGATGATAGTTTTCCCGATGAGCAATTAGCTGTCATAAATGTTTCCCGTAATACTCCTTGGTATGCAAACTATGCTAATTATATTGTTGCTAAATTTATACCACCTAGTTTCACATACCAACAAAAGAAAAAGTTCTTCTTTGATTTAAGACATTACTTCTGGGTTGACCCACATCTTTATAAAGAAAGAGTAGATGGTATTATTAGACGTTGTATACCTGAGTATGAACATGAACAAATCTTACGGAAGTGTCATTTCAAGGCTTACGGAGGACACCATGCGGGAGACAGAACTGCACATAAGGTACTACAATCCGGTTTTTATTGGCCTACTCTTTTCAAGGATGCTCGTAAGTTTGTCTTATCTTGTGATGAATGTCAAAGAATTGGTAATATTAGTAGACGTCAGGAAATGCCTATGAATTATTCACTTGTTATTGAACCATTTGATGTTTGGGGATTTGATTATATGGGACCTTTTCCTTCCTCTAATGGGTATACACATATTTTAGTTGCTGTTGATTACGTTACTAAGTGGGTAGAAGCTATTCCAACTAGTAGTGCTGATCATAAAACCTCTATTAAAATGCTTAAAGAAGTTATTTTCCCGAGGTTCGGAGTCCCTAGATACTTAATGACTGATGGTGGTTCACATTTTATTCATGGTGCATTCCGTAAACTGCTTGCTAAATATGATGTCAACCATAGAATTGCATATCCCTATCACCCTCAATCTAGTGGTCAAGTTGAATTGAGCAATAGAGAAATAAAGTTAATTTTGCAAAAGACCATCAATCGATCTAGAAAGAATTGGTCTAAGAAACATGACGATGCATTGTGGGCTTATAGAACTGCTTATAAAAACCCTATGGGTATGTCTCCCTATAAAATGGTTTATGGAAAAGCATGTCATTTACCTCTTGAGTTAGAACATAAAGCATATTGGGCAATTAAAGAACTCAATTATGATTTTAAACTTGTCGGTGAAAAGAGGTTATTTGATATTAGCTCACTAGATGAATGGAGAACCCAAGCTTATGAAAATGCCAAATTATTTAAAGAAAAAGATAAAAGATGACATCATAATAGAATTCCAAAACGGGAATTCAAAGTGGGTGAGTATGTTCTATTGTACAATTCTCGTTTTAGATTTTTTCCAGAAAAACTTCTCTCTAAATGGGAAGGGCCGTATATCATTGAGGAAGTTTATCGCTCTGGAGCCATTAAGATCAATAACGCCGAAGACACTAATCCGAAGGTGGTCAATGGGCAAAGAATTAAGCATTACATCTCAGGTACGCCTATTAATGTTGAGACTAACATTATTCAAACTATGACACCGGAGGAATACATAAGAGAGACGTTCCAGAACACTCCAGAACCCTGAAAAGGAAGAGGTACATGATACGGTAAGTAAACCAACTCCAAAAATTCCATAAAAAAACTTTCTGTCAGTTTTGGAATATTAAAAAAAATACAAAAATAAGAAATAGCCGAGGGGACCCACGAGGTGCACACGAGGCACCAGGGCATGCCACCCCCCCCCCCCAGGCACGCCCTGGTGGCTCATGGGCCCCTCGTGAGCCTTCCCGACTCCGTTTTCCTCTGGAATACTTGTTTTGCAAGATAAAAATTCTTTATATATACTCCCGGACGGTTTGACCACCGTATCGCAAGATTCTTCTCTGTTCTTGTTTCGTGCTATTTTTTTGACAGATCTAGATCGCCATGGCTCCCCAAAGGCTCTGTACCAAGCACCGTATTGTGCAACCATCGCCGGGCAAACGCCCCTGCAGTGAGGTCTACTACGAGTGGTCGTCGGGGGAGGAAGACAATGGCAAGGAGGACAAGGTCGAGGAAGTTGCGGGAACCCAGGCTCCAGAAGGAGGGCAAGCCATCCCAATGGAGGAGACCGCAGAGAAGGAAGATATCCTTCAACCCCTGTATGATCATCTCTCCCCATCCATAATTGAAGCCCTAAGAGTCTTTGAAACAGTTTGTGCTCAGAATACATCTCTCACTCGTGAAGTTATTTTGTTGGAAGAGCAAAACATCACCCTTTGGAGCATCAAACGTAAATTGGAGTATTTGCTAAAGCTGAAGGACAAGCCCTCTTCTTCATCATCACCATCATCACCGAAGAAACAAAATTGAGTACATGGGTATGGGCACTCCCCTTGGCTTGTGCCAAGCTTGGGGGAGGTGCCCCGGTATCATATCACCATCACTTTTATTATCTTTACCTATTTTTAGCTCGATCCTTAGTTATTTCATGATCTAGTTGAATAAAAGTTTAGTATGATCTATTTTCGAGTGCTAGTTTCATGATCTATCTATGTAATTGAGTCGAGAGTTATATAATAAAGAGTAGTTTGAGTTTTTGCTTCTTTACTTTTATGTTTCAATCCTAGCAATGAAAATAATGAAAAAGATCATATGCTAATCTTATGGAAAGTAATGACATTACATAAAGAAAAGTATAAATGGTAAAATTTATTGAAGGTTAACAAGCATAGCATTAGTCAATGATGCAATTCATGAAAAAAATTAATAAGGGAAGGGAAGATTCACATTCAAATACACTATCTTGGACATCTTTTATGATTCTGAGCCCCCATTGAGTATTTTATGTCAAATTGTTGACGTTGGACAAGGAAGACAACGTAATGAATTATGTTTGCTTATACTCACATAGAAGTTATATTGTTATAGATCCTCCAACATGTGGTGCTTGCTCAATATCTTTGCTAGCCAAAAATCCGCACCAAGTAGAGATACTACTTGTGCATCCAAAACCCTTAAACCTAGTTTCATGTCATGAGAGTCCACTATATCTACCTATGGATTGAATTAGATCCTTCAAGTAAGTTGTCATCGGTGCATCAAGCAATAAAAATTGCTCCTAAATATGTATGAACTTTTATTGTAAAGGAAAATGAGCTTTGTACGAACTTGTGATGGTAAAGAAATAAAAGTGACGGACTGCATAATAAAGGTTGCTATCACAAGGGGCAATATAAAGTGATGTTCCTTTGCATTAAGAGCTTGTGCATCCAACAACAAAAAGCGCATGACAACCTCTGCTTCCCTCTGCGAAGGGCCTATCTTTTACTTTTATGTATTTGCTTTTTATGCAAGAGTCAATAGTGTTCTCCTCTATTCCTTTTCATTTTTCTCTTTTGCAAGCATCATGTGGTGGGGAAATATCTAGGCACATATATCCAGTTGTATATGAGTGATCATGAGTTATTATTGTTGACATTACCCTTGAGGTGAATAAGTTGGGAGGCGAAATTATAAGCCCCTATCTTTCTATGTGTCTAGCTGAAACTTTTTGCTCCATATATATGTTGTGAGTGTTAGCAATCACAACAGACTAAATGATGGTTGAGTATGTGGACTTGCTAAAAGCTCCTACATGAGACCCTTCCTAAAAATATTATGAATCGCAATTGCATTGTTGACTGAGAACATAGTTTGTTAGTTTTCAAGAAAGTTTATGTCTTATACTTCGTTGTTGTGATGAATTGTTACTTGCTCATGAGAAGTTCTATGATAATGAATATTGCTGTTATAATAATGATCATGATGCTACTATGACCGTATTTTGTTTTTATCGACACCTCTCTCTCTAAACATGTGGACACGATTATCGATATCGGCTTTCGCTTGAGAACAAGCGAGGTCTAAGCTTGGGGGAGTTGATACGTCCATTTTGCATCATGTTTTCCTACTGTTATTTATAGTGTTTTTAATCAATATAATACTTTGTGGAGCAATTCTAATGCCTTTTCTCTCTTAATATGCAAGATTTACATTAGGGGGGAGATTGCCGGCAGTTGGAATTCTGGACCTGAAAAAGCTATGTCAGAGATACCTATTCTGCACATCTCCAAATGAGCTGAAATTTCACGGAGATTTATTTTGGAATAAATAAAAAATACTGGAGAAAAGAAGTACCAGAGGGGGCCACCCAGGTGCCCACGAGGCACCAGGGCGCGCCACCCCCCTAGGCGCGCCCTGGTGGCTTGTGGGGCCCTTGGCCAGCCTCCGGTGCCCTTTTTCTGGTATATAAGCCCATTTACCATAGAAAAAATGAGGAGAATACTTTTGGGGTGGAGCGCTGCCGTCTCGAGGCAGAACTTGGGTAGGAGCACTTTTGCTCTCCGGCGGAGTGATTCCGCCGGGGATACTTCCCTCCGGGAGGGGGAAATCGAAGCCGTCGACTTCACCAACGATCCTCTCATCGTGGGAGAACCAATCTTTATCAACATCTTCACCAGCACCATCTCATCTCAAACCCTAGTTCATCTCTTATATTCAATCTTTGTCTCAAAACCTCAGATTGGTACCTGTGGGTTGGTAGTAGTGTTGATTACATCTCGTAGTTGATGCTAGTTGGTTTATTTGGTGGAAGATTATATGTTCAGATCCATTATGCTATTCAATACCCCTCTGATCTGGGACATGAATATGATGTGTGAGTAGTTACTTTTGTTCTTGAGGACATGGGAGAAGTCTTGTCATAAGTAATCATGTGAATTTGGTATTCGTTCGATATTTGGATGATATGTATGTTGTTGATTCTCTTAGTGGTGTCATGTGAACGTCGACTACATGACACTTCACCATCTTTGGGCCCAAGGGAATGCATTGTGGAGTAGTAATTAGATGATGGGTTGCTAGAGTGATAGAAGCTTAAACCCTAGTTTATGCGCTATTCCGTAAGGGGCTGATTTGGATCCATATGTTTATTGCTATGGTTAGATTTATCTTAATTCTTGTTTCGTAGTTGCGGATGCTTGCGAGAGGGGTTAATCATAAGTGGGAGGCTTGTTGAAGTAAGAACAGCACCCAAGCACCGGTCCACCCACATATCAAATTATCAAAGTAGCGAACGCGAATCAAACAAACATGATGAAAGTGACTAGGTGAAATTCCCATGTGTCCTCGAGAACACTTTGTTTATTATAAGAGAACGTTCAGGCCTGTCCTTTGCAACAAAAGGATTGGGCTACCTTGCTGCACCTTAGTTACTATTGCTACTTGTCACTTGTTACAAATTATCTTGCTATCAAACTACTCGTTACCGATAATTTCAGTGCTTGCAGAAAATACCTTTCTGAAAACCGCTTGTCATTTCCTTCTGCTCCTCATTGGGTTCGACACTCTTACTTATCGAAAGGACTACGATTGATCCCCTATACTAGTGGGTCATCATGCCCCTCCCCCCCAACACATACACACACACACTTCGAGTTGGTGGGAGGGAATCTCACCGAGACCTACTGTAACACGGACCAAGAAGAATCCAACTTGGTAACCTCTCTCATTGTCGGTCGAAGTGATGGACGTCCACGCGGCCCCACACATGGGCTTGCCACCGATAGCCACAGGAGGGAGTGCCCGAATACAACCACCGCCTACATGTGGCCCAAACATATGTATATGGAAGTGTTGTGTGGTGTTTGAATACCCAATGCAAAACTTTGATGTGGCACCGTGTGCTTTGGAACCAGAAAGTCCCCACATGAAGCGAGGGTTCACGACGTGTAGTATGTCGCCCCCCTCCCCCACTTTGAGCCGGTGAGAGGGATTCATGCGTACGCGTGCACTCAAACTTTGGACTGGAATCTCACCATGACCTACGTACCGTAACACGAACCAAGAATAATCCACCTTGGTAACCTCTCTTGTTGTCGGTCGAAGTGATGGACGTCCATGCGGACCCATGAATGGGCTTGCCGCCGATAACCATGCGAGGGAGTGTCCAAAGACAACTGATACATCTCCAACGTATCTATAATTTTTGATTGTTCCATGCTATTATAGTATCAATCTTGGATGTTTTTATATGCAATTATATATCATTTTTTGGGACTAACCTATTAACCTAGTGCCCAGTGCCAGTTGCTGTTTTCTGCTTGTTTTTGGCTTTTCAGAGAAACATTACCAAACGAAGTCCAAATGCCACGAAACTTTTTGGAGATTTTTTTCTAGACAAAAGAGACCTTGGAAGCTTCTGGAGGAGGCCAGAAGCCTCACGGAGGCTTCACAAGGCAATAGGGCGCGCCCCCGGGGGGCGCGTCGTGTTGCCTTGTGGGGCCCACGTGACTCCGTTTGACCTAATTCCACTTCTATAAATTCACAAATATTGGGAAACCAACAGAGAGCCAGAAGAGAAAACCTTTCCGCCGCCGCAAGCCTCTGTTCTTCCGCGATCACATCTGGAGGCCTTTTCCGGTACTCTGGCGGAGGGGGAATCGATCATGGAGGGCTTCTACATCAACCTTGCTGCCCTTCTGATGAAGTGTGAGTAGTTTAGCATAGACCTACGGGTCCATAGCTAGTAGCTAGGTGGCTTCTTCTCTCTCTTTGATCTTCAATACCATGTTCTCCTTGATGTTCTTGGAGTTCTATCCGATGTAATCTTCTTTTGCAGTGTGTTTGTTGGGATCCGATGAATTGTGAGTTTATGATCAGATTATTCATGAGAAATATTTGAGTCTTCTCTGAACTCTTTTATGCATGATTAAATATAGCTTTGTATTTCTCTCCGATCTATCAATTTGGTTTGCCCTACTAGATTGATTTATCTTGCAATGGGAGAGGTGCTTTGTGATGGGTTCAATCTTGCGGTGCTCAATCCCAGTGACAGAAGGGGACATGACACGTATTTGTATTGTTGCCATTAAGGATAAAAATATGGGGTTTATTCATATTGCTTGAATTTGCTTCTCTACATCATGTCATCTTGCTTAAGGCGTTACTCTGTTTTTATTAACTTAATACTCTAGATGCATGCTGGATAGCAGTCGATGAGTGGAGTAATAGTAGTAGATGCAGGCAGGAGTCGGTCTAATTGTCTCGGACATGATGCCTATATACATGATCATTGCCATGAATCTATCATAATTATTTGCTTTTCTATCAATTGCCCAACAGTAATTTGTTTACCCACCTTATGTTTTTGTGCTCGAGAGAGAAGCCTGTAGTGAAAACTATGGCCCCCGGGTCTATCTTTATCATATAAAAACCTAAAAATAAATTGCTGCAATTTATTTACTTTTATTTTTATTAGTATTTTAGTTTATCTATTTATCTATATCAGACATAATCCTTGCAAGTAACCTCTAAGAGGATTGACAACCCTCTTATTCGCGTTGGGTGCAAGTGTTTGCTTTTCTGTGTGTACGTGCTGTTCACGGGATTTTGCTTGGTTCTTGTACTGGATTGATAACTTTGGTTCTTAACTGAGGGATATACTTATCTCTACTGTACTGCATCATCCTCTCCTCTTCGGGGAAATACCAACGCAGACTACAAGTTGCAGGAAGAATTTCTGGCGCCGTTGCTGGGGAGACATCATCAAAATTACCAAGTACCTTCGCACAAATTATCATTGACTTGCATTTACTTTATTCGCCTTTTATTTGCATTTGCCTCACATTTTCATCTCCCCCACTTCTAATTTTTTGTTTACAAAAACACAAAAAAATTATTTGCTTGTTTGCTAGTTTGCTTGCTTTGTTTACAACTGCTACCATGTCTGATTTTGTTATTGAAAAAGATGAGGATGCTAAAATTCCTAAGATAGAAATTCCCTCAAATTTAGACTCAAAAAATTTTGTAGTAGGGAGTGGAAATGTCATAGGGAAAAATATTATTCAAGAGTTCTTTAATTGCACGGGAACTTTGGTTTGTAAAGACACTCCAATTCTTAAAAGAACCAACAGTTATGGGGAGGCTATCTCCGCACTCATTCTTAAACTCGAAAGAAGATTTATCCATACTCATGCTACCTTGAAAAGATTGTTTTATGAGTTGCCGGCTATAAATAACCCCAAAGCTAAAAATATAGCTACTCTTATCCTTATGAATGAGTTTGATTACATAGTACGAGAAGCTAGAGAGGTTTTTGATTTCTATAATATGAATCAAGAAACTCCTATGATAAATGAAATTTTATATAATGAGGAATATATTTTGCGATATGTTTTTCATGATCACCATGCCTTTGATGAAAATACTAAAAAAGAGGTTCCTCCCATACATATCATCCAACAGGTTTTCATTGGAATTAATCGTAAGTATGCTTGGATCGTAAAAGGGAACCAAGAGGGGTTTGAAGAAGGTAGCCTTAATAACGCTAGTATTTTGGTTGATGATGTGTTCCCCATTGATTTTGAAAAACCTCCTGAAAATCACACACATAAGGATGTCAAAACCAAGGATGACAACACTATGCATTATGCCTAGCTAGGGGCATAAAACAATAGCGCTTCTTGGGAGGCAACCAAATGAATAAAATAAAATTTTGCTTTTACCTTCTGTTTTTTAGTGTTTGCATGATTATAGCCTCTGTTATGATTGTGTTTTTATGTTTTAATTAGTGTTTGTGACAAGTAATGCCTTTGGGATGATTTGGAAGATAGTATGATAGATGTTGTTTGAAAACAGAAACTTTTGCGTCCAGTGCTGGAATTTCTAATTTTCTCTGGAGTGTCAGAACCTTCTGAATTTTTTACAAAGTATTGATATATGAATTTCCCACGTTATCCTAATTTTTCAGAATTTTTAGAGTTACAGAAGTATGACCATCATTCAGATCTTTATAGACTGTTCTATTTTAGACAGATTCTGTTTTTGTTGCATAGTTTGCTTATTTTGATGAATCTATGGATCGTATCGGGGGGTATGAGTCATGGAGAAGTTGTAGTATAGTATCATTATGCCAATATTAAATACGAATCAATTTAGTACAGTACCTAAAGTTTAAGATTTGTTTGTTATACTAACGGATCTCACGAGGTTTCTGTTGAGTTTTGTATGCTAAAGTTTTCAAGTTTTGGGTGTGACTACGATGGATAAAGGAATAAGGAGCGGCAAGAGCCTAAGCTTGGGGATGCCCAAGGCACCCCAAGGTAATATTCAAGGAAGACTCAAGCGTCAAAGCTTAGGGATGCCCCGGAAGGTATCCCCTCTTTCGTCTACAATCTATCGGTAACTCACTTGGAGCTATATTTTTATTCATCACATGATATGTGTTTTACTTGGAGCGTCTTGTGATATAGTTTGTTTGCTTTTGTTTGATTTTTAGTTTGTCACAATCATCTTTGCTGAACACACCTTTTTGAGAGGGACACACATTATTCGTGATTTGTTAGAATACTCTATGTGCTTCACTTATATCTTTTGAGCTAGGGAGTTGCTCTCGTGCTTCACTTATATCTTTTAGAGCACGACGGTGGTTATATTTTAAAGAAATAGTTGCACACTCATGCTTCACTTGATTCTTTTTGAGAGTCTAATGAATAGCAATGGTAATATGCATGGGTTATGAATATGGTCCTGATATGATAGGTATTCAAGAGGGATATAATAAAAACTTTCATGTAGATCACTGAATATGATTAATTTGATTCCTTGCAATAGTTTTGCGATATTAAGATGGTAATATAGGGAGGAATTAGTAGATAATTGTGGTTTAGTAAGAATAATTGTGTTAAGGTTTGTGATTCCTAAAGCATGCACGTATGAACTGTCGTTATGCTAAGAAGTTGGAGCATGATTTATTATTGATTGTCTACCTTATGAGTGGCGGTCGGGGACGAACGATGGACCTTGTCCTACCAATATATCCCTTTAGGGGCATGCATAGTACTTTGCTTCGAGGGCTAATAAACTTTCGCAATAAGTATGTGAGTTCTTCATGACTAATGTGAGTCCATGGATTATACGCACTCTCACCCTTCCGCAATTTGCTAGCCTCTTCGGTACCATGTATTGCCCTTTCTCACCTTGAGAGTTGGTGCAAACTTCGCCGGTGCACCCAAACCCCGTGATATGATACGCTCTATCACACATAAGCCTCCGTATATCTTCCTCAAAACAGCCACCATACCTACCTATCATGGCATTTCCATAGCCATTCCGAGATATATTGCCATGCAACTTCCACCGTTCCATTTTTATGACATACATCATCATTGTCATATTGCTTTGGATGATCATATAGCTGACATAGTATTTGTGGCTCAGCCACCATTCATCATTGTTATACATGTTACGCTAGCATCATTGCACATGCTAGTACACTGCCAGAGGCATTCATATAGAGTCATATTTTTGTTCTAGTATCGAGTTGTAATGTTGAGTTGTAAGTAAATAGAGGTGTGATGATCATCATTATTAGAGCATTGTCCCAGTGAGGAAAGAATGGTTGAGACTAATGAGTCCTCGAAAAAGTAGGGATGAGGTCCATGAGACTGTTCCAAAAAAAAAGGTGAAAAAGAGCCATGAAAAAAAATGAGAGAAAAAGAGAGAAGGGGCAATGTTACTATCCTTTTCCACAATTGTGCTTCAGAGTAGCACCATGTTTTTCATATAGAGAGTCTCCTATTTTGTCACTTTCATATACTAGTGGGAATTTTTCATTATAGAACTTGGCTTGTATATTCCGATGACGGGCTTCCTCAAATGCCCGAGGTCTTCATGAGCAAGCAAGTTGGATGCACACCCACTTAGTTTTCATGTTGAGCATTCATACACTTATAGCTCTTAGTGCATCTGTTGCATGGCAATCCCTACTCCTTGCATTGACATCAATTGATGGGCATCTCCATAGCCCATTGATTAGCCTCGTCGATGCGAGACTATCTTCTTATTTTTGACTTCTCCTATTCACCTCTATCACCATACTCTATTCCACCCACAGTGCTATATCCATGGCTTGCGCTTATGTATTGAGTGGGAGTTGAAAAAGCTCAAGCGCATTAAAACGTATGAACCAATTGCTCGGCTTATCATCGAGGTAGTGCATGATAAATACTTTGTGTGAAGAAGATGGAGCATGACCGGATTATATGATTTTGCAGGGATAACGTTCTTTAGCATTTTTATTTTGAAAGGCATGATTGTTTGTTAGTATGCCTGAGTATTGATGTCTTTATATCAAATTATAGACTATTGCTTTGAATCATTTGGATATTATTATACATACCGTAAGAGAAAGATTACATGATGAAACATGATAGGTAGCTTTCCACATCAAAAATTCCGGTTTTATCATTTACCTACTCGAGGACGAGCAGGAATTAAGCTTGGGGATGCTTGATACATCTCCAACGTATCTATAATTTTTGATTGTTCCATGCTATTATTGTATCAATCTTGGATGTTTTTATATGCAATTATATATCATTTTTGGGACTAACCTATTAACCTAGTGCCCAGTGCCAGTTGCTGTTTTCTGCTTGTTTTTGGCTTTTTAGAGAAACAGTACCAAACGAAGTCCAAATGCCACGAAACTTTTTGGAGATTTTTTTCTGGACAAAAGAGACCTTGGAAGCTTCGGGAGGAGGCCAGAAGCCTCATGGAGGCTTCACAAGACAATAGGGCGCGCCCCAGGGGGGCGCGCCGTGTTGCCTTGTGGGGCCCAAGTGACTCCGTTTGACCTAATTCCACTTCTATAAATTCACAAATATTGGGAAACCAACAGAGAGCCAGAAGAGAAAACCTTTCCGCCGCCGCAAGCCTCTGTTCTTCCGCGATCCCATCTGGAGGCCTTTTCCGGTACTCTGCCGGAGGGGGAATCGTTCACGGAGGGCTTCTACATCAACCTTGCTGCCCTTCCGATGATGTGTGAGTAGTTTACCACAGACCTACGGGTCCATAGCTAGTAGCTAGATGGCTTCTTCTCTCTCTTTGATCTTCAATACAATGTTCTCTGTGATGTTCTTAAAGTTCTATCCGATGTAATCTTCTTTTGCGGTGTGTTTGTTGGGATCCGATGAATTGTGAGTTTATGATCAGATTATTCATGAGAAATATTTGAGTCTTCTCTGAACACTTTTATGCATGATTAAATATAGCTTTGTATTTCTCTCCGATCTATCGATTTGGTTTGGCCTACTAGATTGATTTATCTTGCAATGGGAGAGGTGCTTTGTGATGGGTTCAATCTTGCGGTGCTCAATCCCAGTGACAGAAGGGGACATGACACGTATTTGTATTGTTGCCATTAAGGATAAAAATTTGGGGTTTATTCATATTGCTTGAATTTGCTTCTCTACATCATGTCATCTTGCTTAAGGCGTTACTCTGTTTTTATTAACTTAATACTCTAGATGCATGCTGGATAGCGGTCGATGAGTGGAGTAATAGTTGTAGATGCAGGCAGGAGTCAGTCTACTTGTCTCGGACATGATGCCTATATACATGATCATTGCGATGAATCCGTCATAATTATTTGCTTTTCTATCAATTGCCCAACAGTAATTTGTTTACCCACCGTATGTTTCTGTGCTCGAGAGAGAAGCCTCTAGTGAAAACTATGGCCCCCGGGTCTATCTTTGTCATATAAAAAACCTAAAAATACCTTGCTGCAATTTATTTACTTTTACTTTTATTAGTATTTTAGTTTATCTATTTATCTCTATCAGACTTAATCCTTGCAAATAACCGCTAAGAGGATTGACAACCCTCTTATTTGCGTTGGGTGCAAGTGTTTGCTTTTGTGTGTGCAGGTGCGCTTAATGGAATTTTGCTTGGTTCTCCTACTGGATTGATTACCTTGGTTCTTAACAGAGGGAAATACTTATCTCTACTGTACTGCATCATCCTCTCCTCTTCGGGGAAATACCAACACAGACTACAAGTAGCAACAACCACCACATACATGTGGCCCTAACATATGTATGGAAGTGTTGGCTGGTGTTTTAATACCCAATGCACAACTTTGATGTGGCACCATGCTAATTTGGAACCGGAAAGTCCCCACACAGAGCGAGGGTTCACGATGCGTAGTATGCCACCCCCCCCCCCACTTCGAGCCGATGAGAGGGATTCATGCATGTGTACGCGTGAGATCAAACTTTGGTCTGGAATCTCACCATGACCTGCTTATGCCGTAAAAGGAACCAATAATAAATCCACCTTGGTAACCTCTCTCATTGTCGGTCGAAGTGATGGACAACCATACGGGCCCGGGAATGGGCTTGCCACCGATAACCACTCGAGGGAGATTACCTGAAGACAACCACCGCCTGCATGTGTCCCAAACATATGTACGGAGGTTTTGTGTGATGTTTGAATACCCAATGCACAACGTTGATGTGGCACCTGCCTCAGAAACCGTAAAGTCCCAACATGGAGTGAGGTTCAAGAGGCGTCGTGTGCTGGTCCCCTCCCTCCCACTTCGATCCAGTGGGAGGGATTAATTCATACGCGTACACATGTGCTCAAACTATACTATATGTAATCTCAGCATGACCTACCGTAAGACAAACCAAAAATTAATCCCCTCCTAGGTCAAATTAACCTCTCTCGTTGTCGGTCAAAGTGATGGACCAAGCGGGCCCAGAGATGGAAGCATCGCCGATAAACCACGTGAGTGAGTGCCAAAGGACAACCACCGCTTGCATGTGGGCCAAACATATGTATATGGAGGTGGTGTTTGATGTTCGAATACCCAAAAATGCACAACTTTGATGTGGCATTGTGCTACTTGTAGCTTGCATTGGTATTATCCCTGAAGAGGAAGGGATGATGCAGCATAGTAGAGATAAGTATTTCCCCCAGTTATGAAACCAAGGTTATCGAACCAGTAGGAGAATCACACAACACCTCGTTAGCAGTACCTGCACACAAACAACAAACCCTTGCACCCAACGCAAACGAGGGGTTGTCAATCCCTCAGCGGTAAATTGCAAGATTAAAATGTATGTGATAGATTGATAGACTGAAACAAAAATACAAAATAAAATAAATAAAAGAAAATGGCAGCAATAGTTTTAGGGTTTTAGTAATATGATTTAGATAGACCCGGGGGCCATAGTTTTCACTAGAGGCTTCTCTCAAGAAAATAGCATACAGTGGGTAAACAAATTACTGTTGGGCAATTGATAGAAAAGCAAATAATCATGACGATATCCAAGGCAATGATCATGTATATAGGCATCATGTCCAATACAAGTAGACCGACTCCTGCCTGCATCTACTGCTATTACTCCACACATCGACCGCTATCCAGCATGCATCTAGTGTATTAAGTCCATAAAGAACGGAGTAATGCCTTAAGAGCGATGACATGATGTAGACAAGATAAACTCACGTATGAATAAACCCCATCTTTTTACCCTTAATAGCAATGATACATACGTGTCATGTCCCTTTCTGTCACTGGGATTGAGCACCGCAAGATCGAACCCATTACAAAGCACCTCTTCCCATGGCAAGATAAATCAACTCAGTTGGCCAAACCAAATCAATAGATCGGAGAAGAAATACGAAGGTCTGTGGTAAACTACTCACGCATCATCGGAAGGGCAGCAAGGTTGATGTAGAGCCCCTCCGTGATCGATTCCCCCTCCGGCGGCGGAAACTTGCGGCGGCGGAAAAAGTATTTCGTGGACTCCCCTGAGGGTTTCTGATTTTTTTTGAATTTATAGTGCTGTAATTAGGTCAAACGGAGCAAAGGGGGCCCCATGAGGCACCAGGGCGCGCCTCCCCCCCCAGGCCCTCTCCCGACGCTTCTAGTGTTTATCTTGGCCAATAAAAAATCTCCAAAAAGTTTCGTGGCATTTGGACTTCGTTTGGTATTGATTTTCTGTAAAACAAAAACAGGGCAGAAAACAGCAACTGGCACTGGGCTCTAAGTTAATAGGTTAGTCTCCAAAAATGATTTATCATTTCTGTAAATGCTTATAAAAACATCCAAGATTGATAATATAACAACATGGAACAATAAAAAAATTATAGATACGTTGGAGACGTATCAGCATCCCCAAGCTTAATTCCTACTCGTCCTCGAGTAGGTAAATGATAAAAACAGAATTTTTGATGTGGAATGTTGCCTATCATATTCATCACATATTCTTTTCTTTTATAGCATGGACATAGGACTTTGTATGATTCAAAGCAATAGTCTATAGTTTGACATGAAAATATAGATACTCAAGCATACTAACAAGCAACCATGTCTTTCAAAATATCAATGCTAAAGAAAGTTATCCCTAGCCCATTATGCTCAATCATTGATCCATTCATGAAATACACTCGAATATTAGCTACATCCAATGCACAAGTATGACAATAGTGCTCTCTAGTTGGTGCTTTATAAGAGAAGATGGAGACTCAAAAAATAAAAATTGCATAAAAGTAAATAGATAGGCCCTTCCCAGAGGGAAGCAGAGATTTGTCAAATGTGCCAGAGCTCAAAGCTTAAATTAGAGAGATAAAAATATTTTGAGAGGCATGCTTTTCCTGTCAACGAAAACGACCGAGAATTCCCAATATTTTCCATGCTAGACACATCATAGGTGGTTCCCAAACAGAAAGTAAAGTTTATTTCCTTTCCACCATTCTTTCACAATCCATGGCTAGCCGTATCCACGGGTGCCCTCCATACCATCACTTTCCAAGGAATTTTGTTGTTATTAATTTTGATTTCATTGTGGAACTGGGCATCCCTATTACCAACCATACTCTCGTGCAATGACAAGTGAATAAACACTCATCGTGAGAATAACACACCTAGCATGGAAAATATTGGCCACCCCCTGCCGCTTCATGAGCGGTACGGGCACACAAAACAGAAAAATTATTTTGAAATTTAGAGTTGGCACATGCAAATTTACTTGGAACGGCATTGAAATACCGCATATAGGTAGATATAGTGGACTCATTTGGCACAACTTGGGTTTAAGGAGTTTGGATGCACAAGCAGTATTTCCGTTTAGTACAAATGAAGGCTAGCAAAAGATTGAGAAGCAACCAACCAAAAAACAAAAACGGTCATAAACATGCATTGAACATAACTAACACCGAATAATGCACCATAAGTAGGATATAATTTCTTTGCATAACTATTGACTTGACGTGCATGCATAGGGAATCACAAACCTTAACACTAATATTCTTACTTAATCACAATTACTCACTAACATGACTCACATATCATCATCACCATATCGCAAAACTATTGCAAGGAATCACACTTATCATATCCAATGATCTATATGAAAGTTTTTATTATATCCCTCTTGAATATTCATCACTTTGGGACCAATTTCATATCTTGTGCAAATTACCGTTACTATTGTCAATTCTCAAAAAGATTTAAGTGAAGCATGAGAGTGCAAATATTTCTTCAAAATTTTAATCTTATCAATTCTCAAAATAATATAAGTGAAGCATGAGCATTCATTTCTTCAAAATTTTAATCAACTCTCAAAATAATATAAGTGAAGCATGAGAGTTTATTTCTTCAAAATATAGCCACCACCGTGCTCAAAAAGATTTAAGTGAAGCACTAGAGCAACTGCCTAGTTCAAAAAATTTAAGTGAAGCACATAGAGAATTCTAACAAATTATGATGATAAACGTGTGGCTCTCTCAAGATAGGTGTGTTCAGCAAAGATGATTGTGACAAACTAAAGAGCAAACAAAGGAAAGACTCATATAATACACGACGCTCAAAGCAAAACACATATCATGTGACGAATAAAAATATAGCTCCAAGTAAAATTACCGATGGTTGGTAGAAGAAAGAGGGGATGCCTTCCGGGGCATCCCCAAGCTTAGACGCTTGAGTCTTCCTTGAATATTACCTTGGGGTGCCTCGGGCATCCCCAAGCTTAGGTTTTTACTACTCCTTATTCCTTCATCCATCGTGATCTCACCCAAAACTTGAAAACTTCAATCACACAAAACTCAACAAAACCTTCGTGAGATCCGTTAGTATAACAAAATAAATCACTACTTTAAGTACTGTTGGAAACCCATTCATATTTTATTTTTGCATTATAACTACTGTACTCTAACTTCACCATGGCTTATACCCCCGATACAATCCATAGATTCATCAAAACAAGCAAGTAGTGGATCAAAAACAGAATCTGTCAAAAACAGAACAGTCTGTAGAGATCTGAATTATGGTCATACTTATGTAACTCCAGAAATTCTGAAAAATTAGGACAACGTGGGCAATTAATATACCAATACTGTGTAAAAATTACAGATTTTTCTGACGCTCCAGTACGGAAACAAATTTCGGGCACTGGACGCAAAACTTTCTGTTTTCCAAACAGCATCAATTATACTATCTTCCAAATCATCCCAAAGGCTTTACTTGGCACAAACACTAATTAAAACACAAAAACACCATCATACCAGTAGCATGAAAGTGAAAACATACCATAACAGAAACTTATAAAAAAAATTATTTTATTCATTGGGTTGCCTCCCAACAAGCGCTATTGTTTTATGCCCCTAGCTAGGCATAATGCATAGTTTCAAGTATTGTCATCTTTAGTTTTAGTAATCTTTATAGGAGTTTTCTCAAACCCGGGAGGTTCTTTATGCTTCCCATTATTCTCGGAGAAAGAGGCAATTTTAAGATCCAAAATATCCAATCGCTTATTGCATAAAGAAATCAAAGTGTTCGTGCGATTGAGATTTCCACTAATATTTTTAAGAAGGTCGTTAGACTTTTGTAACTCAACCAAATTTTTCTGCATGTCACCCAATTTGTCTAATATTTGAGCCCCCTCTTGAGTAAAAGCAAAACCCTTTTGTGGTGGAGGAATACTCAATATGCCTTCTATTATTTCATAGGCGGTATTGGCCTCGCTCTCGATAAAATTCCCTTTTGCGGCAAAATCCAAAAGTTGTCTATGATGCAAGGTTAAGCCAATATAGAAATTGTGAAGCAAAATTTTTAAATCCCCTTTTATAGAGCAAACATGGTAAGATTCCATTTACCTATACCAAGCATCTTTAAGATTTTCTCCGTGTTTCTGTTTGAAGAAAAGCACTTCAAAGTCCGGTGACAAAGGAGGGATAGTTACGCTGGTCATGATGACAAAGCAAGCAAACAAGCAAACGAGAAAAAGGCAAACGGAAAATATTTTTGTATTTTTGTAAAAACGTTTTAGAAGTGGGGGGGATGAAAATGAGAGGCAAATAGCAAATAAAGTAAATGCAAGGAGATGAGAGTTTATGCAAAGGTACTTGATAGATGTTGATGATGTCTCCCCGGCAACGGCGCCAGAAATTCTTCCTGCTACTTGTAGCTTGCGTTGGCATTATCCCCAAAGAGGAAGGGATGATGCAGAACAGTAGAGATAAGTATTTCCCTCAATTATGAAACCAAGGTTATCGAACCAGTAGGAGAATCACACAACACCTCGTTAGCAGTACCTGCACACAAACAACAAACCCTTGCACCCAACGCAAACGAGGGGTTGTCAATCCCTCGGCGGTAAATTGCAAGATTAAATTGTATGTGATAGATTGATAGATTGAAACAAAAATACAAAATAAAATAAATAAAAGAAAATGGCAGCAATATTTTTAGGGTTTTAGTAATATGATTTAGATAGACCCGGGGGCCATAGTTTTCACTAGAGGCTTCTCTCAAGAAAATAGCATACGGTGGGTAGACAAATTACTGTTGGTCAATTGATAGAAAAGCAAATAATCATGACGATATCCAAGACAATGATCATGTATATAGGCATCATGTCCAATACAAGTAGACCGACTCCTGCCTGCATCTACTACTATTACTCCACACATCGACCGCTATCCTGCATGCATCTAGTGTATTAAGTCCATAAAGAACGGAGTAATGCCTTAAGAACGATGACATGATGTAGACAAGATAAACTCACGTATGAATAAACCCCATCTTTTTACCCTTAATAGCAACGATACATATGTGTCATGTCCCTTTCTGTCACTGGGATGGAGCACCGCGAGATCGAACCCATTACAAAGCACCTCTTCCCATGGCAAGATAAATCAATTCAGTTGGCCAAACCAAATCAATAGATCCGAGAAGAAATACGAGGCTATAATAATCATGCATAAAAGTGTGCAGCAAAGACTCAAATAATTTCATGGATAATCTGATCATAGACTCACAATTCATCGGATCCCAACAAACACACCGCAAAAAGTGATTACATCGGATAGAACTCCAAGAACATCGAGGAGAACATTGTATTGAAGATCAAAAAGAGAGAAGAAGCCATCTAGCTTCTAACTATGGACCCAAAGGTCAGTGGTAAACTACTCACGCATCATCGGAAGGGCAGCAAGGTTGATGTAGAGCCCCTCCGTGATAGATTCCCCCTCCGGCGGAGTACCGGAGAAGGCCTCCAGATGGGATCTCTCTAGAACAGAAACTTGCGGCGGCGGAAAAAGTATTTCATGGACTCCCCTGAGGGTTTCTGATATTTGCTGAATTTATAGTGCTGGAATTAGGTCAATCGGAGCAAAGAGGGGCCCACGAGGCACCAGGGCGGGCCTGTCCCCCCAGGCGCACCCTGGTGGCTCGTGGCCACTTCCTGGGTCTTCTGGCCCTCTCCCGAAGCTTCTAGTGTTTATCTTGGCCAATAAAAAATCTCCAAAAAGTTTCGTGGCATTTGGACTTCGTTTGGTATTGATTTTCTATAAAACAAAAACAAGGCAGAAAACAGCAACTGGCACTGGGCACTAAGTTAATAGGTTAGTCTCCAAAAATGATATATAATTGCTGTAAATACTTATAAAAACATCCAAGATTGATAATATAACAGCATGGAACAATCAAAAATTATAGATACGCTGGAGACGTATCACATGCCCCGGAAACCGTAAAGTCCCCACACGGAGCGAGGTTCATGACGCATAGTATATATGCTGGTCCCCTCACCCCTCTTCGACGCATACTATATACTCCTAACGTAACACAAATAAAAAAGAATCCTCCTTGGTCAAATTAACCTCTCTCGCTTTATGTCAAAGTGGTGGACCTCGCAGGCCCACAGATGGAAGCGTCGCTGATAACCATGCGACTGAGTGTCCTAGGATAACCATCGCATGCGCATGCATGTGTGGCCTAAAAGAGGTGTTGTGTGATGTTTGAATTCCCAATGCACTGCTTTGATGTGGCACCTGCTTCGCAAACCGGAAACGCCCCACACGGAAGTTCACGACGCGTAGTCCCCCTCACTTCGATCCGGTGGGAGGGATTCATGTGTGTACGCACACGCTCGAACTTTGGTTTGGAATCTCACCATGGTCTACACTGTAACATAGGCCAAGATGAATCCACCATTGGTCAATGCCTCTCGATGTCGGTCAAAGTGATAACCTGCGTGGGCTAACAAATGGGCGCATCGCTGATAACCGCACGAGCGAGTGTCCGAGGACCACCCATATAATGCATGCATGTGGCCCCAACATATGTATGAAAGGGTTGTGTAATGTTTTAAATACCAATTCACAACTTTGATGTGGTACCTACCTCACAAACCGGTCAATCCCACACGAAGGATCACGACACGTTACTGTGCCGGACCCTCCCCCCCACCCACCCACCGCACCACCATCGCCACTTCGAGGCATGTCAAACATTTTCTGCAGCGAACATGCATGTGACCAAAGGAGTGCCGTGTTAAAATTTGAAAAAAAAAATCAGAGATCATTCAGACGTTTTTATTCATAGATTGATTTCCTAGGGATTTAATATGTAAAAATCAAATTTGAACCACATGCACACGCGATAGTGTACCAAAATGGATTGGCAAATCATATGTGTGTCCTTGGGTGCATGTTTTAGTCCCCATGCAAGAAATGGCAAGAAATTTCAAACATTGAAAATCTTGATTTTTAAATTCCAGTAAATCCAAAACTTAGTTGAAATTCATGAAACTTGTCGTGGTGTCATATCGACACCAATAGACTATGATATTGTTTTTCTTCTCAAATTCAAGACAAGTTTTGATATAAGCTTCTTACAAACAGGAGATTATTAATAATTGGAACAAAATATCGCAAACGGTTTATTTATTCAAACCGTGGGCGTTAGACCAACAATGTACGTGCTATGCTTCGGTTAAGTAATATAAAGCGGCAGAATTAATCCTAAAAAAGAAAAAAATATAGGTGCCGCCACGCGTCGCGTGCTGTGTGAGCAGGCATGAGTTGACAGGACGCATGCGAGCAGTCCACTGCGCAGGCAGACAGGGAGGCATGCGAGCAGGTGTGTGAATTGACGGGAGGCATGTTCGCTGTGCAGTGTCACCGGGAGACGTGCGAGCAGCTTTGTGAACTGACCATAGGCGTGGCATGCGAGGAGTCCGCTGCGCAGGCTCACCGGGAGGCGAGCCAGCCCTTTGACCGCCGCCCGCCACGCTCCCACTGCTCCATATTAATGGCGCGCTCGAGCCGCTGGTTATAATAGGCGGCCGCACCCCCCATTCTCGCTACACACACAATCCTCTCTCCCTGCCTGCATCCTCGATGTCGTTCTCAGTCATCATAGCCGTCTAAAGTGTATGAGGATGCCACCGAAGCGCACCATCGGAGGGAGTGGCGACGCCGGGGCTGGTGAAGCACCTGAGCACCATGTGCAGTTGGGTAAAGAGGTTGTCGTCACCGCCGACAAGGTCTTGCGCAGGCAGAAGCGCGACCTTGATGTCGTCGCCACCGTCGTGCTTCCTCAGTCGGAGCCGGAGGTCCACAGTGACTCCGGTGATGACTCCGACGACCACTCCGGTGACGACTGCGACGACGACGGAGAACCGGTTAGTCATTTATACCCATTTTGTGGCAAATATATCATAGGTATTCTGGTTAGTCATGCCTACCCCTTTTTGGAACATAAATCCTATGGTTATGTTCTCTCAACTCTCGATCCATGAAATAATAGTAAGATTCGTTAGATCCATGTAGTGTATTGATTGTTTGATTTGTACATATGATAAG
The DNA here is from genome assembly GCA_039707655.1 of Elymus sibiricus. Taxonomy (NCBI): domain Eukaryota; kingdom Viridiplantae; phylum Streptophyta; class Magnoliopsida; order Poales; family Poaceae; genus Elymus; species Elymus sibiricus. The sequence continues at coordinate 188,515,140 of CM077676.1, read as the reverse complement.
TGCTAGCTGTTGATAAGCGAGATATGTACAAATGATCATGCTAGTAATCTGACTAGGGTTTGTGATTAATTGTTTGCTCTGTATAAATGATTTTTGCTAATAATCCGACTATGGTTAGTGTTGCTGCAAATAATTCGTAGCCAGATCTTGAGAATTGATTTTGAATGTCCTACATAAATGTTTGTGCTATTTTTTTCTAGATTGGTATGTACATAGATGATTGTGATAAAAAAATTGAACCAAAATCTCGCTAATAATCCATCCAGGGTTAGTGATTTATTGTTTGTTCTGTACAAATGAGTTTTGCTAATAATCCGACTAGGGTTAGTATTCGAGCTAATAATTCGTAGCCAGATCTTGAGAATTGATTTTGAATATCCTACTTTTTGACATGTAAATTGGTTTGATGCCAAAAGTTGGCATGCCAAATTTTGGCAACTGCCAAATGTTTGCTAGAGATTGGTTGCATACCAATGTTCATTGCCAATCTCACAAAAGGTTGCCAAGTGTTGGCAACTTTTGATTTTGCCAAATGTTGGTAGCAAACCAATCAGACTCTTAATTTTCTTGCACTAAGTTGTGTGCTCTCTATTTATGCATTTCTTTCATCAAGATCACTTGATGATTTAGGGTTCACGCTGTCACAGGATATATTATGTTTCATAAACTCTGCCTGCTGAATTCGCATTATAAAATATACTGACGACACATTTTTTTACTATATGTATAGGTGCTATCTGACGACGTCGACATCGAGGATGGAGATGGCTGGGGGAGGTTCAAGAAGCAGAAGCTTAGGGAGCTTTATGCAGGAAAGCATAACAGGCGTGTGAGAACCTGGAATGGGGGCTTTGGATGCCCATTTTGCAACCATAGGATTTATGACGCGTATGAAAGTGTTCTTGTGCATGCAAGAGGACGAGCCGTTGGCTCCTTCAAGCAGCAGTATTCTCACAGGGTGTTGCACGCCGCGTACGCTGAGTGCCTGGAAAAGCTTCACATTCGTGCAGGTCTGCCGACAGATGAGATGTGGGATTGAATTATGGTTATGTTCAGAAGTACCCTAGCTATGTAGTGTCTTAATTATAACTATGCTTGAGTATGCTTAATATCGGTTGAACTATGGTTGAACTATTCTTTAGTACGCTTATTATCTATGCCTGAGTATGCTTATATCTATGTTTACTTATGTCTAGATGTGGGATGAGTATGCAATCAGTTTGGTTGATGGAATTTTATGCTTCTCTTAGACCAACATATGATTGCCCACATCACACACAGCTTATTAGCGCGAATCGTCTGTGTTACTTTCGGTCTTCCCACACAATTTTATACTAGAAACCATTTGCCCAAAACACGCACAGCTATGTGTGGAGAGTTGGCAAAAAAATTGAACACATACGGTGCATATTAGGGTGAATGTTTAGTGTGGGTAAAAATTTCAGGGTCAACCGACGAAGGAAATGTGGACCCATCTGAAACTTGGTGATTTTCCTAGATTGGAACCATGTGCGATGACTTTTATTGTGTCGCGGCACGTGTGTTCTGATTGGCCAGAATGCATCCCCACGGATCACACGTCTGCACCGTAGGATGTACATAGACCAAACGACAGTTCGTATCACCCTCACACCGGAGTGTTGTTAATCACACACGGTTGGGTCTACCAAACCGTTGCATCCGAAACGCATTCTGGGACAGAAAACCCTCACCACCCAATTCAAAAAGGAAAAAAGAAAACTCTCACCACCCCCACGTCACAAAACCCTCACCCCCGCCTGCCACCCCCCGTCCCCAGTCGCACCTGCACTCCTCCGCGACTCTGCATGTCACCGCCTATCTCCGCGGCAACCACTTAGCTCGACGCCTGTCGCCACCGCCGGCTGCCGGCAAAGCCCACCACATTTCACCACTACCGCTTGCCGCCGCCTATCGCCACCGACTTTCTCGACGCTGCTGGCCGTCGACCCAGCTCCGCCCGATTGGGGAATCTATGATATTGGAGGTTTTTCTCATGGAGAACCAGGTAACAAATTTACTAAAATATTCGCTCATCTTTTATCCCAATTCGTCTGCCCCTTTTAATCACCCGGCCGAAATCACCCTGAATTCATTTTTCTTCTAGCTGATTCGAGGGTTTTCTTTCATTCATAGTGTGTACAGTGCAAGCACTACAAAAAAAGACACATCCATGACATTATGGCCCGAACGAAAACTTTTTCTGTCATGGTTGTGACACTTCTATGACAATAATTGTGACAAAAACACATATCATCATAGATGTGGTGGGCTCCTACTTCTATGACAAAAAATTATGACAGAAAATGGGTTTTTCATCCTAGGCGGGCCGGAGACGCACCCGCATGACATTCTTTGGGCCGTCCATGACGTAAAAAATCGTGGTAGAAGTGAGGGCGTGGAAATTTTCGGGGAGTTCCCGGTTACTGTGGGTGGTCGGGGCCGAGTGATGCAGTGAGGTTTGCGCGTTTCTCTCGTACCTGCGCGCGTGTGCGAGGCGTTCGCTAACTGAACCCGAGCGAGGCGTTCGTTTACTGAACCCGAGCGATCGATCGATCCCTCGCACTACTACACGTACTGAACCCGAGCGATCGATCCCACTGCGTACTGAAGACGAGCGATCCCTTCGCTGCTAACTAAACCCGAGCGATCCCTTCGCTGCTAACTGAACCTTAGGGATCCCTTCGCTACTAACTGAACCCGATCGATCCTTCTCAATGCTTACTGAAGCCGATCGAGCCCCCGTGCGAGACGTAGCAAGCCGGTGTTGGGTTGCCTCTCGATGAACAGTGCCCATTGCTACCGCATGCGCGATACACGTAGACATGAGTCGAGACGCATCGATCGAGCCGGTTGGTTGGCTGTGGATGAATCGTTCCCGTTGCTGTCGCCCGCTCGTACGCCCCACCCCAGCCGGTGGGTTGGCTGTGGATGAACAGGACCCCCGAGGAGGCTGCCAAACACCCCAGCCGGTTGGGGGTGGATGAACAGGACCCCATGGAGGCTGGCTGAACAGCAGCTGGTGGAGGCTGGAGGAAGTTGACGGTGGATGAACAGTAGCTGGTGGAGGCTGGAGGGAGGTCGACCGTGGATGAACAGTAGCCCGTGGAGTCCCGTTTTGCGGTACGCCACACCCCTCCCAATGAACAGGACCCCTGTTTCTTCCGTAGGCAGTTGGGAAGAAGTCCGTTTCCTCCATTTTGTGGTATGCCAGAGCCCTCCCGATCAACAGGACCCCATTTCGACCGTAGGCACTCGAATAGAAGTCCGTTTCCTCCGTTTTGTGGTATGCCAAAGCCCTCCCGATCAACAGGACCCCGTTTCGACCGTAGGCGCTCGAACAGAAGTCCGTTTCCTCTGTTTTGTGGTACGCCACACCCCTCCCGATGAACAGGACCCCGTTTCGACCACAGGCGGTCGAACAGAAGGCCGTTTCCTCTGTTTTGCGGTACGCCAGACCCCGAGTCGATGAACAGGTCCCCGTTTCGGCTGTTCCGTCCAAGCCGGTTGGTTTCCCGATGAACAGGACGAGTTCCGACCCAGTCGCTTGGCTCCCGATGAACACGACGCTGTTTCCTCCGTTCTGACCCAGCCGGTTGGCTGCCGATGAACACGAGGTTGTTGCTACCGTCCGTTACCTCTCCATGTACACGAGCCCTGGCCATACGTATGCGCGACTACGCATTCTAGACCCCGCCAGTATGTACGTACGTGGCCGTATTCTTTGCCGTGTGGCTGTACGTATGTGTACACGATATAGACGGGACTGTCTGAACTGCCACGTCGGGGGCTCTACTATGACACGTGCCGCTACTTACTCGGCCACGGTTCATCCTTGCAGAGTGACCGATCGACCAGTATGTACGTACACGTTCGCGACCAGACAGACAACGCTACATACGCTTCGACCTGGTGGGTCCCAGTTGTTAGTGGATAAGGAGGCACTTCCTTGCGTGCGAAGATATAGCTGGTGGGTCCCAGCTGTAAGGGGGAGGAATCATTTTTTTTGCGCATAATAAGGAGGCACTTCCTTGCGTGCGAAGATGTAGCTGGTGGGTCCAGTTATCAGCCTCACCGCGTACAGTCCTCTTCCGATGGATGTCGTTCATTGACCACGTTGACTACGCCGCGCCGAGAGCACCAAGGCGGTGGACGACGGTGATACGTCTCCAACGTATCTATAATTTTTTATTGTTCCATGCTATTATAGTATCAATCTTGGATGTTTTTATATGCAATTGTATGCAATTATATATCATTTTTTGGGACTAACCTATTAACCCAGTGCCTAGTGCCAGTTGCTGTTTTCTGCTTGTTTTTGGCTTTTCAGAGAAACAATACGAAATGAAGTCCAAATGCCATGAAACTTTTTGGAGATTTTTTTGGACAAAAGAAACCTGGGAAGCTCCGGGAGGAGGCTAGAAGCCTCACGGAGGCTTCACAAGGCACTAGGCCGTGCCCCAGGGGGGCACCGTGCTACCTTGTGGGGCCCACATGACTCCGTTTGACCTAATTCCAGTTATATAAATTCACAAATATTGGGAAACCCCCAGAGAGCCAGAAGAGAAAACCTTTCTGCCACCGCAAGCCTCTGTTCTTCCGCGATCCCATCTGGAGGCCTTTTCCGGTACTCTGCAGGAGGGGGAATCGATCATGGAGGGCTTCTACATCAACCTTGCTGCCCTTCCGATGATGTGTGAGTAGTTTACCACAGACCTACGGGTCCATAGCTAGTAGCTAGATGGCTTCTTCTCTCTCTTTGATCTTCAATACAATGTTCTCCTCGATGTTCTTGAAGTTCTATCCGATGTAATCTTCTTTTGCGGTGTGTTTGTTGGGATCCGATGAATTGTGAGTTTATGATCAGATTATTCATGAGAAATATTTGAGTCTTATCTGAACTCTTTTATGCATGATTGTTATAGCTTTGTATTTCTCTCCAATCTATCGGTTTAGTTTGGCCTACTAGATTGATTTATCTTGCAATGGGAGAGGTGCTTTGTGATGGGTTCAATCTTGCGGTGCTGAATCCTAGTGACAGAAAGGGTCATGACACGTATTTTTATTGTTGCCATTAAGGATAAAAAGATGGGGTTTATTCATATTGTTTGAATTTGCTTCTCTACATCATGTCATCTTGCTTAAGGCATTACTCTGTTTCATACTTAATACCCTAGATGCATGCTGGATAGCGGTAGATGGGTGGAGTAATAGCAGTAGATGTAGGCAGGAGTCGGTCTACTTGTCTCGGACGTGATGCCTATATACATGATCATTGCCATGAATCCGTCATACTTGTTTACTTTTCTATCAATTGCCCAACAGTAATTTGTTTACCCACCGTATGTTTATGTGCTCAAGAAAGAAGCCTCTAGTGAAAATTATGGTCCCCGGGTCTATCTTTATTATATAAAAAACCTAAAAATACCTTGCTGCAATTTATTTACTTTTATTTTAATTTGTAGTTTAGTTTATCTATTTACCTCGATAAGATTTAATCCTTGCAAATAACCGCTAAGAGGATTGACAACCCTCTTATTTGCGTTGGGTGCAAGTGTTTGCTTTTGTGTGTGCAGGTGCGCTTAATGGAATTTTGCTTGGTTCTCCTACTGGATTGATTACCTTGGTTCTTAACTGAGGGAAATACTTATCTCTACTGTACTGCATCATCCTCTCCTCTTTGGGGAAATACCAACGCAGACTACAAGTAGCAGGAAGAATTTCTGGCGCCGTTGCCGGGGAGACATCATCAAAATTACCAAGTACCTTCGCACAAATTATCATTCACTTCCAATTACTTTATTTACCTTTTATTTGCATTTGCCTCTCATTTTCATCTCCCCCACTTCTAAAAAAACAATTTTACAAAAACACAAAAATATTTTATTTGCTTGCTTGCTTTTATTGCCATGTCAACCCACAAGAACAGAAAGTAAAACAAAAATTGAAGATCACTATGGATCCTCATCCACTTGCTAATCTTTTCAAAAGATCCAATTATAATGAACCAATTACTAGTGAGTTGAGTGCACCTGATTATCTCTATGAAATTTTGCTTGAAAATCATGAATCTGGAAATTGTGATGAAGTGTTAGAAGAAGAAGAAATTTATAAAGTGATTCATGATAGCTCTTTGATTGAAAAGCATGATTGCAATGATGTTATCATAAATTCTATTAATGTCAATTGTGTTAATAATATGCAAAACTACAAGCTTGGGGATGATAATTTTGTTATGTCCACTACTTATTGCAATGATCATGCTTGGGGTGATAATGCTTCTTATGATCTTGAAAATTTATTTAAGCCTCATGATGAATATGTTAATGATAATAATGTTTGCAATACTATTAAAAGTGGGTTTGGAAGAGTGTCAACTTTAGGTAATAATGATCCAACTACTTTGGAGAATTCTCAATCTTATGAATTTTTTGATAAAAGTGGGTTTAGAGAGGTCATGACTTTAGTTGATGTTAATCCCACTATCTTGAAAGATTATAAAACTTTTATGCATATGGATCATAGAGAGTTTATTGTTTATGATAGCTTTATTGTTGAGTTTGATTATGATCCTACATGTAATTATTATGAGAGAGTAAAATATGGTTGTAGAAATCTTCATGTTACTAAATTACCTCTCGTTATGTTGAAATTATTGATATTCCATTCTTACTATTGGCATATGCTAGATATTGCTTGTCTTGATAATTTGTTTTGTTATAAAATGCCTATGCATAGGAAGTACATTAGACTTAAATGTGTTTTTCACATGTTTCATGATGCTCTCTTCGTGTTTAAATTACAATCTTTCATGCGAGCATCATTGAAATCTCAAGCCTATCTTAATGGCTATAAAGAAAGAGCTTGTTGGGAGACAACCCAATAAATTTTTATTCTGTTTGTTCTTGAGTGTTTGCATGATTATAGCTTATGTTATGATTATGTTTTTATGTTTTAATTAGTGTTTGTGCCAAGTAATTTCTTTGGGATGATTTGGAAGATAGTATAATTGATGCTGTTTGGAAAACAGAAAGTTTTGCGTCCAGTACTGGAATTTTAATTCTGTACTGGAGCGTCAGAAAAATCTGAAATTTTTACACAGTATTGGTATATGAATTTCCCACGTTGTCCTAATGTTTCAGAATTTTTGGAGTTACAGAAGTATGCCTTTGAAATAGATCTTTACATGCTGTTCTGTTTTAGACAGATTCTGTTTTTGTTGCATAATTTGCTTATTTTGATGAATCTATGGATCGTATCGGGGGGTATGAGTCATGGAGATGTTGGAGTACAGTATCATTATGCCAATATTAAATATGAATCAATTTACTACAGTACCTAAAGTTAAAGATTTGTTTGTTATACTAACGAATCTCACGAGGTTTCTGTTGAGTTTTGTGTGCTGAAGTTTTCAAGTTTTGAGTGAGACTACGATGGACAAAGGAATAAGGAGTGGCAAGAGCCTAAGCTTGGGGATGCCCAAGGCACCCCAAGGTAATATTCAAGGAAGACTCAAGCGTCTAAGCTTGGGGATGCCCCGGAAGGCATCCCCTCTTTCGTCTACAATCTATCGGTAACTCACTTGGAGCTATATTTTTATTCATCACATGATATGTGTTTTACTTGGAGCATCTTGTGAAATAGTTTGTTTGCTTTTTAGTTTGTCACAGTCATCTTTGCTGAACACACCTTTTTGAGAGGGACACACATTATTCGTGATTTGTTAGAATACTCTATGTGCTTCACTTATATCTTTTGAGCTAGGCAGTTGCTCTAGTGCTTCACTTATATCTTTTAGAGCACGGCGGTGATGATATTTTAAAGAAATAGTTGCACTTTCATGATTCACTTATATCTTTTTGAGAGTCTCATGATAGCAATGGTAATATGCACGGGTTATGAATTTGGTCCTGATATGATAGGTATTCAAGAGGAATATAATAAAAACTTTCATGTAGATCACTGAATATGATAAATTTGATTCCTTGCAATAGTTTTGCGATATTAAGATGGTAATATAGGGAGGAATTAGTAGATAATTGTGGTTTAGTAAGAATAATTGTGTTAAGGTTTGTGATTCCTGAAGCATGCACGTATGATCTGTCGTTATGCCAAGAAGTTGGAGCATGATTTATTCTTGATTGTCTTCCTTTGTGTGGCGGTCGGGGGCGCGCGATGGTTAACTCCTACCAACCTCCCCCCTAGGGGCATGCATAGTAGTACTTTTCTTCGAGGGCTAATAAACTTTCGCAATAAGTATGTGAGTTCTTTATGACTAATGTGAGTCCATGGATTATACGCACTCTCACCCTTCCGCAATTTGCTAGCCTCTTCGGTACCGTGCATTGCCCTTTCTCACATCGAGAGTTGGTGCAAACTTCGCCGGTGCATCCAAACCCCGTGATATGATACGCTCTATCACACATAAGCCTCTTTATATCTTCCTCAAAACAGCCACCATACCTACCTATCATGGCATTTCCATAGCCATTCCGAGATATATTGCCATGCAACTTCCACCGTTCCGTTTTTATGACACACATCGTCATTGTCATATTGCTTTTCATGATCATATAGCTGACATAGTATTTGTGGCTTAGCCACCGGTCATCATTTTCATACATGTTACGCTAGCATCATTGCACATCCTGGTACACTGCCAGAGGCATTCATATAGAGTCATATTTTTGTTCTAGTATCGAGTTGTAAGTAAATAGAGGTGTGATGATCATCATTATTAGAGCATTGTCCCAGTGAGGAAAGGATGATGGTGGCTATAATTCCCCCACAAGTCGAGATGAGACTCCGGACGAAAAAAAATAGAAAAAAAGAGGCGAAAAAGAGCCACGAAAAAAAGGGAAAAATATATAAAAAAAATGAGAGAAAAGAGAGAAGGGGCAATGTTACTATCTTTTACCACACTTGTGCTTCAGAGTGGCACCATGTTTTTCATATAGAGAGTCCCCTATTTTGTCACTTTCATATACTAGTGGGAATTTTTCATTATAGAACTTGGCTTGTATATTCCGATGACGAGCTTCCTCAAATGCCCGAGGTCTTCATGAGCAAGCAAGTTGGATGCACACCCACTTAGTTTTCATGTTGAGCTTTCATACACTTATAGCTCTTAGTGCATCCGTTGCATGGCAATCCATACTCCTCGCATTGACATCAATTGATGGGCATCTCCATAGCCCGTTGATTAGCCTCGTTGATGTGAGACTTTCTCCATTTTTGACTTCTCCTATTTATCTCTATCACCATACTCTATTCCACCCATAGTGCTATATCCATGGCTTGCGCTCATGTATTGAGTGGGAGTTGAAAAAGCCGAAACGCGTTAAAAAATATGAACCAATTGCTTGGCTAAAACCGGGGTTGTTCATGATAAATACTTTGTGTGAAGAAGATGGAGCATGACAGGATTATATGATTTTGTAGGGATAACTATCTTTAGCATTTTTATTTTGAAAGACATGATTGTTTGCTAGTATGCCTGAGTATTGATGTCTTTATATCAAATTATAGACTATTGCTTTGAATCATTTGGAACTTATTATTCATGCCGTAAGAGAGAGATTACATGATGAAACATGATAGGTAGCATTCCACATCAAAAATTCTGTTTTTATCATTAACCTACTTGAGGATGAGCAGGAATTAAGCTTGGGGATGCTTGATACGTCTCCAACGTATCTATAATTTTTGATTGTTCCATGCTATTATAGTATCAATCTTGGATGTTTTTATATGCAATTGTATGCAATTATATATCATTTTTTTGGGACTAACCTATTAACCCAGTGCCTAGTGCCAGTTGTTGTTTTCTGCTTATTTTTGGCTTTTCAGAGAAACAGTACCAATTGAAGTCCAAATGCCACGAAACTTTTTGGAGATTTTTTTCTGGACAAAAGAAACTTGGGAAGCTTCGGGAGGAGGCGAGAAGACTCACGGAGGCTTCACAAGGCACTAGGGCGCTCCCCAGGGGGGGCGCCGTGCTACCTTGTGGGGCCCACGTGACTCCGTTTGACCTAATTCCACTTCTATAAATTCACAAATATTGGGAAACCCCCAGAGAGCCAGAAGAGAAAACCTTTTCACCGCCGCAAGCCTCTGTTCTTCTACGATCCCATCTAGAGTCCGTTTCCGGTACTCTGCCGGAGGGGGAATCAATTACGAAGGGCTTCTACATCAACCTTGGTGCCCTTCCGATGATGTGTGAGTAGTTTACCACAGACCTACGGGTCCATAGCTAGTATCTAGATAGCTTCTTCTCTCTCTTTGACTTCAATACAATGTTCTACTCGATGTTCTTGGAGTTCTATCCGATGTAATCTTCTTTTGCGGTGTGTTTGTTGGGATCCGATGAATTGTGAGTTTATGATGAGATTATTCATGAGAAATATTTGAGTCTTCTCTGAACTCTTTTATGCATGATTGTTATAGCTTTCTATTTCTCTCCGATCTATGGGTTTAGTTTGGCCTACTAGATTGATTTATCTTGCAATGGGAGAGGTGCTTTGTGATGGGTTCAATCTTGCGGTGCTCAATCCCAGTGACAGAAAGGGACATGACACGTATTTTTATTGTTTCCATTAAGGATTAAAAGATGGGGTTTATTCATATTGCTTGAATTTGCTTCTCTACATCATGTCGTCTTGCTTAAAGCGTTACTTTGTTTCGTACTTAATACCCTAGATGCATGCTGGATAGCGGTCGATGGGTGGAGTAATAGTAGTAGATGCAGGAAGGAGTCGGTCTACTTGTCTCGGACGTGATGCCTATATACATGATCATTGCCATGCATCCATCATAATTATTTGCTTTTCTATCAATTGCCCAACAGTAATTTGTTTACCCACCGTATGTTTATGTGCTCAAGAGAGAAGCCTCTAGTGAAAACTATGGTCCCCGGGTCTATCTTTATTATATAAAAAACCTAAAAATACCTTGCTGCAATTTATTTTCTTTTATTTTAATTAGTAGTTTAGTTTATCTATTTACCTCGATAAGATTTAATCCTTGCAAATAACCGCTAAGAGGATTGACAACCCTCTTATTTGCGTTGGGTGCAAGTGTTTGCTCTTGTGTGTGCAGGTGCGCTTAACGGAATTTTGCTTGGTTCTCCTACTGGATTGATAACCTTGGTTCTTAACTGAGGCAAATACTTATCTCTACTGTACTGCATCATCCTCTCCTCTTCGGGGAAATACCAACGCAGACTACAAGTAGCAGACGGCGAGGCCTAGGAAGCGAATGACGCGGAGGCAAGGAAGATGCGGCAGTGGATGCCCACGCGGAAGGGAGTACGAGGGTTGACTGGTTCGGCTGCGGTGTGAGGCTACCATCACCGAAGAATAACAGGGGATGTGAGTGAGTAGAGGGAAGGCCTAGCCAACGGTGGGAGTAGGGTGGGGCGGTGAGGCCTGCGCGGCAGCACAGCCGGCCACGGGAGGCAGGAGCAAGCGGTCCCACCGGCGCTGGTTTGGGCGGCTGGAGCAAGAAGAGCAGAGATTGAAGAAGCAGCACGGCCGTTGGATTAGCATCCAATGGTCAGTGCTGCTAGAATTGTTTGTTAACTAAGTTGACGAAGCCTTTCGTACGCGTCAACCTCCCAATCTATTGGGTCCCAGTTGTCATGGGTTGGAATCATTTTTTTCGTGTAATAAGGAGGCACTTCCTTCTGTGCAAAGATATAGCTGGTGGGTCCCAGTTGTTAGGGGGAGAAATCATTTTTTTGGCGTAATAAGGAGAAACTTGCTTGCGTGCGGCCATGGACCATGTGGGTCCCTACTGTCAGCCTCTCCACGTACATCCCTCTTCTGATGGTTGTCGTTTGTTGACCACGTTGACCACGCCGCACCGAGAGCACCAACGTGGTGGACGATGGCGAGGCCCAGGAAGGGAACGACCCAGAGCCGGCGAAGCCACAGCAGTGGATACCCACGCTGAGGGGAGTATGAGGGTTGATTGGTTCGGCTGCGGTGTGAGGCCTGTGTTGCCAGAGAATAACAGGAGATGTGGGTGAGTAGAGGGATGGCCTGGCCAGCGGTGCGAGTAGGAGGGGGAGGTGAGGCCTACGCGGCAGCACACCCGGCCACGGGAGGCGGGAGTAGGCGGTCCCGCCAGCGCTAGATTGGGCGGCTGCAGCAAGAAGATCAGAGATTGAAGAAGCACGACGACCGTTGGATTGGCATCCAACGGTCACTTCTGCTAGAATCGTTTGTTGACTAATATATAATAAGTGAAGAATTCTTGCATACGCATCAACTTAATAGGCCCACAAGTCAACCTCCCAATCTGTGGCGGACAGCATACAGCCCATTTGCTATTTTTTTAAATAATTTACAGCTCATTTGCAAATTCTTATGCAATTTATTGCAGTCCATTTTCTTTTTGTTGGCCAGGACCAGGGCTAAACATTTAAACGAAATTCTGCATATTTCGGTGGGGTCCAAACTATTTTTAATCCCAAAATGTCGAGCGAGATTTAAAGTAATTTCAAAATATATTTAAATTAGGTTAAAAACCAATGAAATTTCAAATCTGAAAATGTGAAAATTTTTAGAAATTTGAAAGTAATTGCCAATTTGTTGTGTGTTTTTTATATTTACAGCCCATTTCATATTACTTTTAAGATTTGCAGCCGTCTTGAAAGATTTGCAGCCCAGCAGGGCGGAGAAAAATAACTTGGCCTGGGTTGGGTTGGCCTCGATTGGGTATTCATCAGAAGAAGAAAAAATGGGGCTAGCCATTTTCACAAAGAAAAAAATAGCTGGGCTGGTCATGTGGTAAACGTAAAATAGAAGCCTGGGCTAGACGGGCCACAGCCCGTTGATACCTTGCTCCATCTCAACAATAAAAAATAATACTCAAGCTGCTAGGTCCCAGGTGTCAGCCGCTCTTGTGCAGTTCTCTTGTCTATTGACTAAACGCTGACAAGTCGTTGGTCCCATATGTCAGCAAACCACTAGGAGGAAGCATTTTCTTTTTTGCTTGTAACAATGAGGCACTTGCTTGCGTACGGGCATGGACATGGTGGGTCCCTACTGTCATCCTCTCCATGTGCAGTCCTCTCCCGATTCCTCTCGTTTGTTGACCATGTTGACAACACCAGAGGGCGGTGACGCGGCGAGCGCACCAAGGCGCGCGGTGGACGATGGCGAGGCCTCGGACGGGAACGAACAGGAGCCGAGGAAGATGCAGCAGTGAAGTCGCGGGCAAAGGGGAGTACAAGGGTTGACTGGTTCAGGTGCGGGGTGGGGCTGACATCGCCGTTAACGATTTAGGAGACGATAGGGCGGCGATGCGTGCGCGGAGGCACAGCCAGCCATGGGAGGTGGGAGCAGGCGGCCCCGCCGGCGCTGGTTTGATTTTGGCGGCTGGAGGAAGAAGAGACTAAAGAAACACGACAGAGTGTACAAGCAGCAGGAGTACTTAACAATGTTAACTGAAAGCAGCAGGAGCACTTAACAACTAGAGCTGAAAGCAGTATGAGTACTTATATAGGTTCAACCGTACAAGGCACGCCTCGAACAGTGCTACTTTGCCTACTATTAACGAAGGGTGAGGCCACCAAGCCCCAGGACAAGGCCCAGGCGCAACCCCGCACATCCACAACTTTCATCTCACAATGTGGTCAATAAATAGGATATTTGCTTCAGAGCCATGGAAAAGCATGAACATAACCTTCTGTCCTATTCTCCAAGATCGACGGGCCTTCATGATTTGAGACCACCCATGAATAATTATCTTTTCACCTCTAAGGAAAATGGAGTAGGTTGACATAAACATCATGTTGTGACCAAGCGCAAGTCTGAGTCGACCATGGCCAGGCATCTGTATAGGAACAATAAAACTGGGCAGTTTCTGTTTCAAGAAGAACACAGCTGTAAAACTGTGTATAAGCAAGAGTTTATGAACAACATATATAACAGAAAATAGCTCATACCATTAGTTTCTTGACATAGTTGGACCTGTTCAACGTGTGCACCAGTGGCACACATATCCCACGTGGCCTTCCACAATTGAAATGCCCCCACAAGGTCCTCAAGACGATCAATAAAGTGTAGGAATCGGTGGATGTCGTCCCAGTCGACTTCGGTGCCATCAGTAACCGTCGAGTTCTTATCAAATAACAGACAAGTAGTGTCCTACACTTTGTAATAACCTACGCGTGTCACCAATTATAAGAAATATTAGTTAGAAGTAGAATCATTGTGAGAGAAGGGAATCACAAATTGTTGCTACTTCTAAAGTCAAATTGTGATCAGTTAGATAGAATAGGTGGATTACAAAGTAAAAGAGGCCACATGCAAGAACCAGTACAAAACTAACATGGATGAACCACTGGAACGACGTCAGGGTGGAAGGTCACAGGGAAGATAAGACCAGGTTCTGCTATTTCCATGAACATTGGTGTGCCAACTTTCAGTCTGTAACACTTGACAAAGTTTGTCCAAGTTTGGCCATAAAAAAAGGAGCGATCTTCTTGGTTAATGAACCCAACTGTGAACTTATATCCATGGCATGTCTCCAATGTGACAATTATACTGGTGTATTCTGTTATGGCAAGGCCGGCCTTCTTGACTATATGTGTTCTGGCAGAGCAAGGGATGCACTGCAGGAAAAATAATATGAGAACACAATTTATTCGCTATCCAAATCTAGAAATAATTTCCTCTTTCACGTCAGTGTTCAGCATGGTACTAGTACCTTTCATCCAAATATAGCAATCCAAATTTCCAAATTAGTCAATAGCATGTTCAAAAACCCCAACCCTACCAGATAGAAAAGAGGTTTCTAGGAACATACCGTGCGATTTTTTAAATCCTGTGTTAGGATGAGAAGGAACAAGTCTGGCGTCTCACCAAGGGCGCAGAAACCTGTAGGGTCCTCGCACTTTGGGCACTGCAAATGAAACACACTAGATTCAGTACGAAGAAAAATGCATCAACGGCGGCGGTTGCCATCCTAGGATTACCGGCGACAGAGGGACAAGGATTTATCAGGGATGGATGAAGATTTCGTACCTGGTTCTCCATGAGAAAACCCTAAGCAATCGCCGAGAGGTGGTTTTCTCTGAACAAGCAGATGAGAGAGAAGGGGATTCAGGTCAAGTAAAATAATGTTGCTTCGTCCGTCGAGCTTACTGCTAATGCTGGAAAGGTGGGGTTTTGTGATTTGACGGCTCATTGCGAATTCCTGCGGCGCTACGACCGGGGTGAGTCTACCGTGCAGTTGTGCACTCTAATTTGGTGCATGACACGTGGACCTGGTTGCTGGATGTCCCGCATATCGGTGAAATGAAGTAGAAAGGCAGGAGTAACTAGTTACACATAAAAAAATATTTTTTGATAAGAGAGATACTACCTGTGTAAAGAAATGTAAAAATCTTTTATATCACAACTTTATAAATAAGAAAAATCAAGGGGAATATATATACATAAATATGGGGTTCGGATATATATATATATATATATATATGTGTGTGTGTGTGTGTGTGTGTGTGTGTGTGTGTGTGTGTGTGTGTGTGTGTGTGTGTTTAGAATAAAATACCCAGATAGGCTGACGGCTCTTGACTTTGGGCCACAGGCCGGTAGGCATGCATGTTTGGGGGCCCATGTGTTCTAAGTCAGCGCATTTCATCCCATAAATATTGCATCCGATAGGGACGGCGCTGGCATTAGATGCTGTCGCAAGGAGAAGACAGAAAATTGAATAAAGCACGGCAGCTATTAGACTGAAATCGAACGACAGTTCCTAACCAGCAATCAGAGTTGCAATTCTTTCAGGATGTCCAACGTGATATACGCTAGTACTAATTATACACACAGGACACTTATTTAACCATGGCATATATTACATCAAAAGCTCTCGGAGGATAGATCAGTTCGGCAGTTGCGTGCTGCTACTGAAGAATTTCAAAGTTGATTAGGACCAGATCTCCTTGCAGAGAAACTTCGATTCTGACATCATCCCCAACCGCAGGATTTGATTGAGTTTTGAACCTTCACCATCCTTTAGCATCAATCATCATGCGACCATCCTTTCTACTTATGGTATATTGCGCAGGTTCATTCACACCAAGGCTGCGCATGGTAAGAGAAACTTGGCCACGGTCGCCCGGATTATTGAACGACTCCCTCATTGCTCTAGGAATTTTCTGTTTGCAAACAAGAGGACATACGCAAACAGTTAGATCAACACGGTGAATCATGTGAAACAACATGGAAAGACAAAAGAACGAAGCACTTGGGCTGCCAGTGCTTACCACAAAGGTGGAGATGTCGGTTTTTGTAAGGACTTTGAAATATGCAGTGCAAACTGCAGCCCAGTCTGTTGCCAGTGCAAGTGCTAGTTCTGTTGCCGCTGCGCGGACCGGAGTAGATGCAAGTGCAAGTTCAAGTGTTGGTGCAGGTGCCGGAGCCATTGCTGGTGCCTGTGGTGGTGCGACTGGTAGTGCCGCTGCTGCTGCCGGAGACGGTGCTCCTTCTGGAGCTGGTGTCGGTGTCGGTGCCCGATCCTCTGGTACATCAGCCTGATCCGCTGACGCGGTCGGTGCCCAATCTTCTGTAGGATCAGACTGAAATGCTGCCGCTATCAGTGCTAGAGCCAGTGTCGGTGCTCGATCCGCTGCGGCTACCGATGTTGGAGGTGGTACCGATGTGCAAGACAGCAGTGCTCATCTCTGGTCTGCTTTGATTTCAGACTGTAGCTTTGTAACTTTGCTATGCATCCTGCTTAAGCGAGAGTGCACAAGAGCAATTCGAACTTCCTCCGGCTCCGTGACCCGGATACAGTCCTTTTCTTTCCTTCTTTTGAAGGCGACAAGGACTAATTCTGGCGTGTTTGTTAAAGTAAACTGCAGTTGATCAGAGGGCTTCAGATTGTACTCAGATAACAGACGGATCCAATTGTGTCCACTAATATAAGTGATGGACAGTGCCTTCGTTATTGACACATCATAAGAAGTGAAACCTGCTAAAATAGCCATCATAGAGCAAACCAAACGGTTTATTCTGTAATGAATGTCACATGGCAAAACCTACATCATAAAATTGCAGCAAAAGTAAGAAAACATGATGGTTAATCAATGAGATTTACTTTATGTGACACGACTTAATCCTTACCAGGAAATCACTATCTTCAAGTTCTAAATTGAAGGTTGTTCGTCCAATTATGGGTGGCATGCAGGGCCCCTCCTTACTCCCACAAGCAGGGCAGTCCAAAGGTCGTGACAACTTGTATGGAGCGAACATCCGCGGGAATGCAAATCCCGGTGGGTGCGATAAACCCTGCAATGCATACATATATTGGAGTGTAACCATAACTGATGTATACTCCCGCCGTCCACAAAAATAAGATGATCTGGATATTTCAAAATATACATACTGAATTGAGTGAACAAACACACCAAAACGTGTCTAACTCTATATACATCTGATTCATAAAAAATATAAACATCTTATGTCTTTGAACAGAGGGAGTACTATACTGGCATGAAAAAACACAGATATCAAACAACCAAAATTGGTATTATGGGTTCACCATTTCTAAAACATTAACATAGAGTGTTTTTAGGATTCACCACAAAACAAAAGCGGCAGTACAAACACATACAGGGTTCACACACACAAATCAAGTACTGAACAATATTACTTACTACACACAAGCCAAGTTGCACTAATTAAACTCTGCAGACTATTTCTTGCCACCGACCTACGGGATGTGCCTCACATAACTGACCAGGCCATGGACATCGCGAGAGATGTCTATCGGCCCCTTCGCCATCCCGTCAACCTTGGAGAACCTAACAGTGTGGTCTTTCCACTCATAAACATGCCGATGAAGACAGGCCGCGTCAGATTTGTTGGGAAGCTTTACAAGAACCACACCCTTCATAATCGCAGGCATAGCTACGATATTGTTGTGGTGAAGTACACCCTCGAGAACACGCCTGACAACAATGCTACAGGAAAACACTTGTTCACGACATGTGGCTACAAGGACACGATAGCTGGATAGTTTAGTAGTGCACATCCTCAGGACTTCCAATTCACAAGGCATGACTTTGAGAACTTCATCTCCACAGCGGACCTGGTTCTAATTCAAACAGAAACCAATATTTTATTACTACCTCCGTTCACAAATATAAGATGATTTTCTATATTTTACTCCATATAAGACTACATATAAGCACAAAAATGAGTGAACAAAGACACTAAAACATGTCTACATCAGATACACAAAAAAGTTAGAACATCTTATATCTGTGAACAAAGCGATTACTTACAATGCCCATAACACAAGTTACTGAGGGTACTATATTCTCTTCCTACAGCTAGCGTTGATGTTCATAAAGTAGTTGAAAGTAATCTATAAGAAATCTGTGTTATGTGCAAAAATCATATGCATGTCAACCTCTCGCATGTTTTGGTCAAAAGAGACATTTAGAACAGTCAGTTGGCACACAAAAACCACATGAAAGATCGCCCAGAAAGTTATACTACTAGTACTACATGTACATTACACAAACATCACATATTAGCAAGCACTTTGCAAGTTAGATCAGAAAACACGATCAAGATCGCTAAAAAGATTGTCAACAAGAGATATTACCTCGACTGGCTTAATGAGGGATCCCAGAGAGGTGGCCTTGGCCAAGGCGATGGCCTTGAGCTTGTTTGTGGTCGTCTCGGCAGGGTGCTTGCACTTCTTCAGACTCTGAGCCTCGATGGTTTTGGCCAGAGCCATAGACATCACTTTGGCCGGTGCTCCAGGGTCCATCAAGAAACTGTCAAATAGAAATAAAAGGACAGAAAACGATAATCAGAAACCCAAAAGAAGAATAGAGAGGGAGTTAGGATTGGTTGCGGGGTTGCAAAAGATGACTAGAACAGAAGTATAGCAGCACCATTGATGCGCTCGCCTTTCCTTCTTTGGGAGAGAAGAACAATGGCAGAAGCGAGTTGGGGTTTTCTTGAAGAAATGAGGAACAAGATGAGGGAGAAGAGAGTGGGATTTTCTTGAAGGGAGGAAGATGAGGAAGAAGAGTGAAATGATGGTTGCTTCGTCCGTCCAACTTACTACTGGAAAGGTGGGGTTTTGTGATTTGATGCCTCATGGGGCATTACTGCGGCACTACGACCGTTGTAAGTCCACCGTGCAGTTGTGCACTCTAGTGCGGAGTAATTTGGTGCATGGCAAGTGGACCCCGATGCTGGTTGTCCCACACGTCGGCGAAAGTGAGTAGCAAGGTTCCCTACGACCGTGGAGGAGGATCCGTGCGATAGAGCGTCTCCACTATTTCTTAAAAAAATATTTTTTTGATTGTAGCAAGCGTTTCCACATTTACGACGGAGGAGTGCGAAACACGGCAGCCACTTGAACTTACACTACTAGTACTCCTACTACTAGGCATGTGCAGTGCTTCATACAACAGTCTTATCTTGTTGCCAGTGTAGTAAGATATGACGATAAAAATGATGTATAGTGAACTGATTATACCACCTGAAGAAAAGTAACTGATTATAAATAAATCTGTTGTGAGGGATATTGTTGCGAGTGTTTCAGCATATTTTTGGCTTACATCACGGCTAGTATTCATGAATACGATCCTGGGTGTGTCCCCTGCGTGTACGTGCCTTCTATCCCATGCTACCTCAGCGTACAATCGACGTGTGGTGGAGTACAATTATTTTTAGCAGACAAAGCAACCGGAGAAGTAGAATCAAGGGATGGAGGCGGCAGCCGCTCCGGAAGGGTGTCTCCAGAGGATTGACATCTAGTGGCATGCTGTGCGCATGTCACCTATGAACAGTAGTGTAACATGCCCATTTTTTTAACGTCCAATCGAGAATGAATGGTGATATCAATGTCAATAGTACTCGGGGTACAGTGCACGGAGAGTATGCTGCTACAGTGCTCGACCGAACAGGAACCATACGAAGCACGCCTCTATAGTGCTCTGTGCTATAGTGGCTGTTCTGGACCGTTTGAGTTTGATCCTACGGTCATGTTACGCCATGACATGCCCATGCAGAGGACGCCTAAACAGCACCGAAGTCCTTCTGCTTCTCCAGGCACACGACGGTGGTGATGCAGGGTGCCACCGCCCGCAGAGCCCGCTCTCGGTCGACGGGAGCCAGCTCGTCAAAGACGGCGTCCAATGGCACAAATGGATTCCGGTGACGTAGCCCGGAGAGGATTCGCCCGGCAATGGCGACGGCCGCCCGCACCCCCTCCTTGTCCAGCGCTGCCTCCACCACCGTGTGGAGATGGTTCAGCTCCTCGGAGATATAGGTGAAGAAGGAGACCAGGTTAGGAAGCCGCAGCTCGTTGAAGTTGATGGGGTGGTCGAACGGGCGTAGCCCGACGGCCGGCATGGTCGCGCTGGCACGATGGTAGGCATCGCGTAGCTGCAACACTTGCGTGGCAACATGGTCCAGCAAGTGGTTGAGGCGATCCTGGACCTCATCATGATCGGCCCGCTCGTGCTCCAGCCGGCTCGCCATCAGGGCAACCTGGCCGCCTAGGGTATCTCCCGCTTTCTACAACAACGCCGTCGACGCCTCAAGCATCTTTGTGGTGGACTCCTGCCGCTTTTGCAGCTCCGTGAACTCCCGCTCATAACGGAGGAGTGATACGTCTCCAACGTATCTATAATTTTTGATTGTTCCATGCTATTATAGTATCAATCTTGGATGTTTTTATATGCAATTATATGCAATTATATATCATTTTTTGGGACTAACCTATTAACCTAGTGCCCAGTGCAAGTTGCTGTTTTCTGCTTGTTTTTGGTTTTTCAGGAAATCAGTACCAAACGAAGTCCAAATGCCACGAAATGTTTTGGAGATTTTTTTCTGAACAAAAGAGACCCTCGAGACTTGGAGAGGAGGCCAGAAGGTTCATGAAGCCTCCACAAGGCAACAGGGCGCGGCCCTGTGGGGCGCGCCCTGATGCCTTATGGGGCCCTCGTGGCTCCGTTTGACCTAATTCCACTTTTATAAATTTTCAAATATTGGGAAACCAATAGGGAGCCACCCCGAATAACTTTTACGCCACCGCAAGCCTCTGTTCTTCCCCAAACCCATCTGGAGGCCTTTTCCGGTACTCTGCCGGAGGGGGAATCGATCACGGAGGGCTTCTACATCAACCTTGCTGCCCTTCCGATGATGTGTGAGTAGTTTACCACAGACCTACGGGTCCATAGCAAGTAGCTAGATGGCTTCTTCTCTCTCTTTGATCTTCAATACCATGTTCTCCTCGATGTTCTTGGAGTTATATCCGATGTAATCTTCTTTTGCGGTGTGTTTGTTGGGATCTGATGAATTGTGAGTTTATGATCAGATTATTCATGAGAAATATTAGAGTCTTCTCTGAACTCTTTTATGCATGATTATTGTAGCTTTGTATTTCTCTCCGATCTATCGATTTTAGCCTACTAGATTGATTTATCTTGCAATGGGAGAGGTGCTTTGTGATGGGTTCAATCTTGCGGTGCTCAATCCCAGTGACAGAAGGGGACATGACACGTATTTGTATTGTTGCCATAAAGGATAAAAAGATGGGGTTTAATCATATTGCTTGAGTTTACTTTGTCTACATCATGTCATCCTGCTTAAGGCGTTACTCTGTTTCATACATAATACCCTAGATGCATGCTGGATAACGGTCGATGGGTGGAGTAATAGTAGTAGATGCAGGCAGGAGTCGGTCTACTTGTCTCAGACGTGATGCCTATATACATGATAATTGCCACGAATCCGTCATAATTATTTGCTTTTCTATCAATTGCCCAACAGTAATTTGTTTACCCACCGTATGCTATGTGCTCGAGAGAGAAGCCTCTAGTGAAAACTATGGCCCCCGGGTCTACTTTATCATATATTTAAAACCTAAAAATACCTTGCTGCAATTTATTTACTTTTATTTTATTTAGTATTTTAGTTTATCTATTTACCACTATCAGATTTAATCCTTGCAAATAACCGCTAAGAGGATTGACAACCATCTTTTTGCGTTGGGTGCAAGTGTTTGCTTTTGTGTGTGCAGGTGCACTTAACGGGATTTTGCTAGGTTCTCCTACTGGATTGATAACCTTGGTTCTTAACCGAGGGAAATACTTATCTCTACTATTCTGCATCATCCTCTCCTCTTCGAGGAAATACCAACGCAGTCTACAAGTAGCAGGAAGAATTTCTGGCGCCGTTGCTGGGGAGACATCATCAAAATTACCAAGTACCTTCGCACAAACTATCATTCACTTGCTTTTATTTTACTTGCCTCTTCATTTGCATTTGCCTCTCGTTTTCATCTCCCCCACTTCTATTTTTTTTTTACAAAAACACAAAAATATTTTTATTTGCTTGCTTGCTCGAAATTGTTATCATGTCTGAACGGGAGAAAGTTATGGTTGAAAGTGCTAGCGAGGATAGTGGTACTGACTCTCTTGGGGAGAAAACACACTCTTTCGATATTAATCATGACCCTCTAGAGATTGAACCCCCCACTAATTTTAAGACTAAAGTTTATCATGTGGGAAGTGGTAATATTATCGGGAAGAACATTATTCAGGAATTCTTTAATTGCGCGGGAGTTATACCAATAATTAGTGGATCTATTCTTGATAAAACAAATTGCTATGTGGATGCTATTGCCATGCTTGTGGTTAAATTAGAAAGGAAATTTCTACATATCCACCCCACCTTACAAAAGATATTCTATGAATTTCCCAACATCCATAACCCTAGGACTAAGAAAATTGCCACTATAATCCTTATGCATGAATTTGATTATCTAATTCGAGAAGCTAGGGATAATTTTTCCTTTTATAAAATTAATTTTGAGCATCCTCCTATAGAGGAAATTATTCATGATAAAGATACTATTCGTAGGTTGGAATCTAAAGATTACTTTGCTTATGGTGAAAATATTAAAAGGAGAGTTCCATACGCTGAAATAATTAAAACTATGTACCACCATGCTTGTGAAAAATTTGAGTGGGTTACTAAATGAATTAATGAGGGATTTAGTGAAGAATGGTTTGAGAGTACGGCTAGAGATCCTATAGATGAGGAGATACATGTTTTGTATGAGGATGTTTATGGTGATGATTCTGAGTTTGAAATTATGAATGTTAAATTTACCAATCAAAGCCTCTTCAATTATCTAAGCTCACCCACTAGAAAAGAAGAGCATGAGAATAGAGAATTAATGAGAATTTTTTTGGAAGATTTAATTAAAAAGGACTTGGGGATGAAGGATGACAACACTTGAAACTATGCATTATGCCTAGCTAGGGGCATAAAACAATAGCGCTTATTGGGAGGCAACCCAATGAATAAAATAATTTTTTGTTTTTACTTTCTGTTCTTGTGTGTTTACACAATTATAGCCTCTGTTATGATTGTGTTTTTATCTTTTAATTAGTTTTTGTGCCAAGTAATGCCTTTGGGATGATTTGGATGATAGTATGATTGATACTGTTGGAAAACAGAAACTTTTACGTCCAGTGCAGGAATTTTGATTTTTTGCTGCTGCGTGATAAAATTCTGAATTTTTTACAAAGTATTGATATATTAATTTCCCACGTTTTACTAATTTTTCAGAATTTTTTCAGTTACAAAAGTATGGCTTTTAAATAGATCGTTATAGACTGTTATGTTTTAGACAGATTCTGTTTTTGTTGCATAGTTTGCTTATTTTGATGAATCTATGGATCGTATCGGGGGGTATGAGTCATGGAGAAGTTAGAGTACAGTAGCATTATGCCAATATTAAATATGAATCAGTTTACAACAGTACCTAAAGTTTAAGCTTTGTTTGTTATACTAACGGATCTCACGAGGTTTCTGTCGAGTTTTGTGTGCTGAAGTTTTCAAGTTTTGGGTGAGACTACGATGGATAAAGAAATAAGGAGCGGCAAGAGCCTAAGCTTGGGGATGCCCAAGGCACCCCAAGGTAATATTCAAGGAAGACTCAAGCGTCTAAGCTTGGGGATGCCCCGGAAGGCAACCCCTCTTTCGTCTACAATCTATCGGTAACTCACTTGGAGCTATATTTTTATTCATCACATGATATGTGTTTTACTTGGAGCGTCTTGTGATATAGTTTGTTTGCTTTTGTTTGCTTTTTAGTTTGTAACAATCATCTTTGCTGAACACACCTTTTTGATAGGGACACACATTATTCGTGATTTTTTAGAATACTCTATGTGCTTCACTTATATCTTTTGAGCTAGGCAGATGCTCTAATGCTTCACTTATATCTTTTAGAGCACGGCGGTGGTTATATTTTAAAGAAATAGTTGCACTCTCATGCTTCACTTATATCTTTTTGAGAGTCTAATAATTAGCAATGGTAATATGCACAGGTTATGAATTTGGTCCTGATATGATAGGTATTCAAGAGGGATATAATAAAAACTTTCATGTAGATAACTAAATATGATAAGTTTGATTCCTTGCAATAGTTTTGTGATATTAAGATGGTAATATGTGGGAGGTGCTAGTAGATAATTGTGGTTTAGTAAGAATATTGGTGTTAAGCTTTGTGATTCCCGAAGCATGCACGTATGATATGTCGTTATGCTAAGAAGTTGGAGCATGATTTATTATTGATTGTCTACCTTATGAGTGGCGGTCAGGGACGAGCGATAGATTTTTCCTACCAATCTATCCCCCTAGGGGCATGCGTAGTAGTACTTTGCTTCGAGGGCTAATAAACTTTCGCAATAAGTATGTGAGTTCTTTATGACTAATGTGAGTCCATGGATTATACGCACTCTCACCTTTCCGCAATTTGCTAGCCTCTTCAGTACCGTGCATTGCCCTTTCTCACATCGAGAGTTGGTGCAAACTTCGCCGGTGCATCCAAACCCCATGATATGATATGCTCTATCACACATAAGCCTCCTTATATCTTCCTCAAAACAGCCACCATACCTACCTATCATGGCATTTCCATAGCCATTCCGAGATATATTGCCATGCAACTTCGACCATTCCATTTTTATGACACACATCATCATTGTCCTGTTGCTTTGCATGATCATATAGCTGACATAGTATTTGTGGCTCAGCCACCGTTCATCATTTCTTATACATGTTACGCTAGTATCATTGCACATCCTGGTACACTGCCAGACGCATTCATATAGAGTCATATTTTTGTTCTAGTATCGAGTTGTAAGTAAATAAAAGTGTGATGATCATCATTATTAGAGCATTGTCCCAGTGAGTAAAGAATGGTGGAGACTAATGAGTCCTTGAAAAAGTGGGGATGAGGTCCATGAGACCGTTCTGAAAAAAAACAAAAGAGGCCAAAAAGAGCCCACAAAAAAATGACAAGAGAAAAAGAGAGAAGGGGCAATGCTACTATCCTTTTCCATACTTGTGCTTCAGAGTAGCACCATGTTTTTCATATAGAGAGTCTCCTGTTTAGTCACTTTCATATACTAGTGGGAATTTTTCATTATAGAACTTGGCTTGTATATTCCAATGATGGGCTTCCTCAAATGCCCGAGGTCTTCATGAGCAAGCAAGTTGGATGCACACCCACTTAGTTTTCATGTTGAGCTTTCATACACTTATAGCTCTTAGTGCATCCGTTGCATGGCAATCCCTACTCCTGGCATCTCCATAGCCCGTTGATTAGCCTCATCGATGTGAGACTATCTTCTTATTTTTGACTTCCCCTTATTGATCTCTACCACCACACTCTATTCAACCCATAGTGCTATATCCATGGCTTGCGCTCATGTATTGCGTGGGGGTTGAAAAAGCTGAAGCGCGTTAAAAAGTATGAACCAATTGCTCGGCTTGTCATCGGGGTAGTGCATGATAAATATTTTGTGTTAAGAAGATGGATCATGACAGGATTATATGATTTTGTAGGGATAACTTTCTGTAGCATTTTTATTTTAAAAGACATGATTATTTATTAGTATGCCTGAGTATTGATGTCTTTATGTCAAACTATAGACTATTGCTTTGAATCATTCGGATCTTATTATTCATACCGTAAGAGAAAGATTACATGATGAAACATGTTAGGTAGCATTCCACATCAAAAATTATGTTTTCATCATTTACCTACTCGAGGACGAGCAGGAATTAAGCTTGGGGATGCTTGATACGTCTCCAACGTATATATAATTTTTGATTGTTCCATGCTATTATAGTATCAATCTTGTATGTTTTTATATGCAATTATACATCATTTTTTGGGACTAACCTATTAACCTAGTGCCCAGTGCCTGTTGCTGATTTCTGCTTATTTTTGGTTTTTCAAGAAATCAGTACCAAACGAAGTCCAAGGGCTACGAAACTTTTTGGAGAATTTTTCTGGACAAAAGAGACCCTGGAGACTTGGGGAGGAGGCCAGAAGGTTCACGAAGCCTCCACAAGGCAACAGGGCGCGGACCCAGGGGGCGCGCCCTGATGCCTTGTGGGGCCCTTGTGGCTCCGTTTGACCTAATTCCACTTCTATAAATTCTCAAATATTGGGAAACCAACAGGGAGCCACCTCGAATAACATTTACGCCACCGCAAGCCTCTGTTCTTCCGTGAAGTTAACCTATGGGTCCATAGCTTGTAGTTAGATGGCTTCTTCTCTCTCTTTGATCTTCAATACCATGTTCTCCTCGATGTTCTTGGAGTTCTATCCGATGTAATCTTCTTTTGCGGTGTGTTTGTTGGGATCCGATGAATTGTGAGTTTATGATCAGATTATTCATGAGGAATATTTGAGTCTTCTCTGAACTCTTTTATGCATGATTATTATAGCATTGTATTTCTCTCCGATCTATCGATTTGGTTTGGCCTACTAGATTGATTTATCTTGCAATGGGAGAGGTGCTTTGTGATGGGTTCAATCTTGCGGTGCTCAATCCCAGTGACAGAAGGGGACATGACACATATTTGTATTGTTGCCATTAAGGATAGAAATATGGGGTTTAATCATATTGCTTGAGTTTACTTTGTCTACATCATGTCATCTTGCTTAAGGCGTTACTCTGTTTCATACTTAATACCCTAGATGCATGCTGGATAGCGGTCGATGGGTGGAGTAATAGTAGTAGATGCAGGCAGGAGTCGGTCTACTTGTCTCGGACATGATACCTATATACATGATCATTGCCATGAATCCGTCATAATTATTTGCTTTTCTATCAATTGCCCAACAGTAATTTGTTTACCCACCGTATGCTATGTGTTCGAGAGAGAAGCCTCTAGTGAAAACTATGGCCCCTGGGTCTACTTTATCATATATTAAAAACCTAAAAATACCTTGCTGCAATTTATTTACTTTTATTTTATTTAGTATTTTAGTTTATCTATCTACCACTATCAGATTTAATCATTGCAAATAACCGCTAAGAGGATTGACAACCCTCTTATTGGCGTTGGGTGCAAGTGTTTTCTTTTGTGTGTGCAGGTGCGCTTAACGGGATTTTGCTTGGTTCTCCTACTGGTTTGACCTTGGTTCTTAACTGAGGGAAATACTTATCTCTACTATACTGCATCATCCTCTCCTCTTCGGGGAAATACCAACGCAGTCTACAAGTAGCAAGGAGCATGGCACTCTTCTCCGCCCTGAGCTCACGGATCTCCACGTCCTTGGCTCTGAGCTCCGCATCCTTGGCCTGGAGCTCCTCTGTCAGGCGTCTCACCTCAGACTCCTTGATCTGGTGCGCTGCCATGGAACCCGGTAGAAGCAATGGGGAAAGGAAGCAAAGGGGGCGAAACGGCTGGAAGGCAATGCAATCTACGGGAAGGCGGAGGGATCGGGGTAAATCTTTTGGGTTTCACCATGGGAAACCCAAGTCGATGCCTTTCCACATCAGGGAGCAGTGGGTTTTACTGGCGGAGTCATCATGACTAATTCCTACCGCGCCTGCTCCCGTCAAACAAAAAAAGAATCCTGCCGCGCCCAAGGACCAAAGCAACGCAGCGGTGGATAGTATTTTAATTTACCTAGCGGCAAGGAGGGAAAAAATGCTTGAAAAAACAAATGTGGCGCCGGCCTAGCTGATCGGTCGCACTAGCCCAACTAGCAAGCCACCGTGCTTGTACTCGGTGGGAAAGGTGGGGTTTTGTGATTTGATGACTCATTACTTTGGCGCTACGACCGAGGAGGACCCAAAAACCGCGCGGTAGGGTGTCCCACACTCCCACCGTCCCATGTCTCATTAAGGAAGAAAATATGTGTGCACCACCGGGGAGGACCCAGAAACTGCACGGTAGGGTGTGCCACGTCTCAACACGGAGGAAAATGTGCATGTAAAAATATATGAGACGTAGCTATGGTAAGAACTCGGGACCCAGCCAGTGGGTCGAAAACAACCCACTAGCCACACAGCTTCATCATGCTAACGTGGCACGGAGGATAGGTGTGTTAGCTTCGTCTTGACCAGCCACAAGGTCTCTTGTTCCTAGGTGATTCATCTATTTTCCAAGCATTTTTTAGTTATAATAACACCACGGCCAGCTCACGCAGCTCTTCGTGCTTGCCCGTGCGTCTAAAGATTGTAGATGGAGAGGAGAGAGAGACCGCAAACATGGGACCAGGCAGTAAGTGAGTCAACGTTCATGCACGTGCTGACGAGCCACTCCCTCTACTCTACTCAACGTGATACAGTACAGTATAAAATCAAGTTATGCGACAAAGCGAACAACCGTTCCTATTTCTGGCTATCGACGTACGCTTTGTAGTCTAGGTTGCCGGCTCGAATCTCGTCCTTCTGATTTTTTTATTTTTAGGTCCAAATTTGTTCCATGATGAGTGGGACCCCCATGTGTTTTTCCGATATTTCTATGTACGAGGGATTTTTTGCACAAACACTTTGTGCGGTTAGACAAGTTACGGCACCAATTACACGTATTTTACATGTTTAGGAACAAAAGTGACAGCAGCGGAGAATATCACGTGCTCCCCGTGACTTAGATGCTACGGTGATACTAGATTCTACGTCGTTGGATCTGATATCCAATGGCTTGTGAGTAGTCTTTGTACTTTTGCGCAATTCCCAAACTCTTTGAGGGCTTTTTTGCAAAAAAAAAGATACAGACCTCTGTGAGCCGCTGGATCTTGGATCCAACGGCTCCCAGGAGCTCGTATCACGGTAGCATCTAAGGTGTGGGAGAACCCGATATTCTCACGTATGAGAGAATATAAGGTGCTCCCCGTAGCTTAGCCGCTACGGCGATACGAGCTGCTAGCAGCCGTTGGATCCGAGGTCCAATGCCATGTGCGTAGTATTTGTACTTCTGCGCAATTCCCAAACTCTTTGAGGCCTATATTTCAAAAACATTCAGACCTCCTAATGGGAGCCGTTAGATCTCCCGGAGCTCGTATCACCATAGTATCTACGGTATGGGAGCACCTCATATTCTCCCGCGCGAGAGAACATCAGGTGCTCTCGCTGCTTGGATGCTATGGTGATACGAGCTTCGAGGCGGTTCGATCTGAGATCCAATGGCATCTGAGTATAGTCTTTGTACTTGTGAGCAATTCCCAAACTCTTTGAGGTTTTTTGTTTGCAAAAACCATTCGGACCTACTAGGAGCCGTTGGATCTCAGATCCAACGGCTCTGAGGAGCTCGTATCACCACAACATCTAAGGTGTGGTACCACGTGATATTCTTATAGACGAGAGAATATTAGGTGCTCCCGCATCTTAGATGCTACGGTGATACGAGCTTCGAGGCCGTTGGATCTGGGATCCAATGGCATCTGAGTAGTTTTTGTACTACTTGTGTGCAATTCCCAAACTCATTAACATTTTTTGCAAAAATATTCAGACCTCGTGTGAGCCGTTGGATCTCAGATCTAACGGCACACAAGAACTCGTATCACCATATAGCATCTAAGGTGGGAGCACCTGATATTCTCCCGGGGTGTGGGGGCACAACCCATCGGTGTTTGGGAGGGTGGGGCCAAATGTTTAAAAAAAATATAATCTAAACCCTCCTAAAAAATACCTTCACAATTTTATCTAAGGTTGGGAGTAACTAGGGGGTTACCCCCCCCCCCCCCCCCGACAATCTACATGGCTCCGCCTATGCAAGAGGCGTAGAGCGAGCGTCTATGTGTGAGAGAGATGACGCGAGGTCAATCGAGTCATATATAGAGGGAGCGATCGAGTTAGTGTGGGCTAGCGTACACTCGAATGAGAAAGACGATGTAGAGAGATAACGTTCAACGAAGCTGTAGTGAGGGCTGGAGGGAGATAGTTACCGAGAGAGTGGCCTAGATAGACTTTGTGTTTATGCGCGCGGCGTGCATGGAGTTTTTTTACAGAGGCAACATATGTGTTGTAACACCCCAAAAATTTAACCATAATTTTATTAAGTATAAATTGGCCATAAATAAAATTTTGGATTATATTAGGTCCTTTATTAATTTTAGAGTATTTTTTGTTTTCTGTTTCCAAAATTCTTCCCTGCATATAGAAATTTTTGTAGAATATTATGGGCTTGGTAGTGTTCTTAAATCATTTCATTCATAATTTAAATAACAGTAGGAAATATTTTCATAATAAAATTTGCCCAAAATAATTCTTTTAATAGCATTTGGAATCTTTGAAATGCTTCTGTTGCACTACAACTATTTTAAATAATTCTTTTAAAATTCCACAAAAATTATGTGGGGTCATGACATGCCTATAGATCACTTTTATGCAAAAACCCATCATGGTCATTTGAAGATTTTGAGCACAACTTCCTATTTTCAATTCGGTCCCATTTCTAGGTTATAACTGCAACCCTAATTTTCCTTCATCAAACAATTCTGAAATTATTCCCACTTATAGTCCTTCCAACCAGACCCTTAAGTCCAGGAGATCAACTCCATTTGCATCTTGAAAACCCACTAAATAAATCCCCCAAGTTTGGGTCCAGAACTGAATTTCTCCAAAACTTGCACTAACAAGTTTTTCTGTTTGCCAGACTAACTCCACCACAATCTCTATCATCCAGTGAGACATCATCCTGATAATTTTCATAGCTAAAAAAATGCCTAGGATGCCTTAGCATTTCATCAAGCAATTTGTGTGCTTGACAGAATTGTTGCACTTTTCTAAACTGCAATACCACTTGACCTCCTGACCAAACCAACATGTCCCTCATCTCCACCAGACCAAGAATAGGCACCATGACAAAATTCATCATCAGTAGACCTCCCTAGGACGCTATGGCATTTCGTCGAACGCCTGGTGTGCGTGCACGGAGCGCGGCTAGAGCGCGTGTATTGCAGCCACTGCATCGAGCTGCTACCACGCTCCTGTTGCCTCCCTCTCTCATCCTAGTCCTGCGCTGGATCACCCCGTCCACCCTGAGCCTCGCCGACATCCTCCCTTGGCCGCTAGCGCCGTCCATCACCGTCCACCGCCGCCATTCATCGCCGCCCGACGAAACCCGCCTCGCCACGTCTCTGTCAGAGCCGTTTCGTCTTAACGGCCAACGGCCGAGCTCATCCGCAGCTTACCAACTCCCCACCGGCCTCCACCGACCCCGCCGACCTTGCCAGCTACCTCAACGGCGCCATGAATGGCCGCCCGCCACCGTGACCTTCTGGAGAGCGCGGATGCCGACCTCCTCTGACTATAAAAAGACTTCCCGAGCTCACCTCGCTACACACATCATCCCCTACCCTCTCTATGAGCATCCTTGGGCAACAAGCTGGCCGGAGATGGTCGTCTTCCTCGCTTCCAGCAACCACGGTCGCCGCCACTGTCCAGTAGATTCCGACGCTGTCTGTACCTCCCCCTCCACACTCTCTGCACCAAACGCCTCCTCATGGTCCCGCGACTCCATCCCCACCTTCAATTCCACCGGAGAAACACCGTAGACGAAATTCCCCTCCCACCTCCGCTAGAGTTCTTCGGGAGTGCTCGCCGCCGGTGACTCTGTCCACCCCAGCCACCATGGCGGGTACCGGGAGAACCGCCTCGACCTCCTGAGCATGCCCAGGTGCTCAGCTCCCCGTGGGGCACCGCCGTTCGCCGGCGAGGACCCTTGGAGTCCCGCCCCTGTTCTGCCAAAGAGAGAGGCGCGCACGGGATGACTGGTCAAACCTGACCAGTGGGCCAGGCGGGCCCACTGTCAATGACTCACGCCACGCGGTTAAGTGGAGACGGGCTTTCCCCGAAGCCGTCTTCACGTCAGGAAAACGTATTCCGTGAATACGCCATCGACGTCATTGATATGTCTCCAACGTATCTATAATTTTTGATTGTTCCATACTGTTATATTATCAATCTTGGATGTTTTTATAATCATTTACAGCAATTATATATCATTTTTGGAGACTAACCTATTAACTTAGTGCCCAGTGCCAGTTGTTGTTTTCTGCCCTGTTTTCGTTTTACAGAAAATCAATACCAAACGAAGTCCAAATGCCACGAAACTTTTTGGAGATTTTTTATTGGACAAGATAAACACTAGAAGTTTCGGGAAAGGGCCAGAAGATGAAGGAGTGGGCCACGAGGCACCAGGGCCCACCCAGCTCCGTTTGACCCAATTCCAGCACTATAAATTCAGAAAAAAATCAGAAACCCTCAGGGCAGTCCACGAAATACTTTTTCCACCGCCGCAAGTTTCTATTCCAGAGAGATCCCATCTGGAGGCCTTCTCCGGTACTCCGCCGGAGGGGGAATCGATCACGGAGGGGCTCTACATCAACCTTTCTACCCTTCCGATGATGCGTGAGTAGTTTACCACAGACCTTCGGGTCCATAGTTAGTAGCTAGATGGCTTCTTCTCTCTTTTTGATCTCCAATACAATGTTCTCCTCGATGTTCTTGGAGTTCTATCCGATCTAATCACTTTGTGCGACGTGTTTGTTGGGATCCGATGAATTGTGAGTTTATGATCAGATTATCCATGAATATATTTGAGTCTTTGCTGCACTCTTTTATGCATGATTATTATAGCCTCGTATTTCTTCTCCGATCTATTGATTTGATTTGGCCAACTAGATTGATTTATCTTGCCATGGGAAGAGGTGCTTTGTAATGGGTTCGATCTTGCGGTGCTCAATCCCAGTGACAGAAAGGGACATGACACGTATGTATCATTGCTATTAAGGGTTAAAAGATGGGGTTTATTCATACTTGAGTTTATCTTGTCTACATCATGTCATCGTTCTTAAGGCATTACTCCGTTCCTTATGGACTTAATTCACTAGATGCATGCTGGATAGCAGTCGATGTGTGGAGTAATAGTAGTAGATGCAGGCAGGAGTCGGTCTACTAATCTTGGACGTGATGCCTATATACATGATCATTGCCTTGTATATCGTCATGATTATTTGCTTTTCTATCAATTGCCCAACAGTAATTTGTCTACCCACCGTATGCTATTTTCTCGAGAGAAGCCTCTAGTGAAAACTATGGCCCCCGGGTCTATCAAAATCATATTACTAAAACCCTAAAAATATTGCTGCCATTTCCTTTTATTTATTTTATTATGTATTTTTATTTCAATCTATCTATCTATCACATATAATTTAATCTTGCAATTTACCGCCGAGATATTGACAACCCCTCGTTTGCGTTGGGTGCAAGGATTTGTTGTTTGTGTGCAGGTGCTGCTAACGAGGTGTTGTGTGATTCTCCTACTGGTTCGATAACCTTGGTTTCATAACTAAGGGAAATACTTATCTCTACTGTGCTGCATCATCCCTTCCTCTTCGGGGAAATACCAACGCAAGCTACAAGTAGCAGGAAGAATTTCTGGCGCCGTTGTCGGGGAGACATCATCAACATCGATCAAGTACCTTTGCATAAACTCTCATCTCCTTGCATTTACTTTATTTGCCATTTGCCTCTCATTTTCATCTCCGCCACTTCTAAAACATTTTTTACAAAAATACAAAAATATTTTCCGTTTGCCTTTTTCTTGTTTGCTTGTTTGAAACTGGTTATCATGAGTGATTTTGGCATGGCGGAAACCGATGATGGTTAAACTCCTAAAAAGGGAAGTTCTACCAATCTTGATGCTAAAACTTTTGTGTTGGGACATGGTAATGTTATAGGAAAAAGTGTCATCCAAGAATTCTTTAATTGCATTGGGACCTTGGCTTTTGATGATGCACCTATACTTAAAAAAACTAATAATTATGCAGATGCTATTTCCGCACTTGTTCTTAAACTTGAAAGAAGATTTATTCACACCCATCCTACTTTGCAAATATTTTTTATGAGCTACCGGTTATAAAAGATCCTATAGCTAAGAAAATAGCCACCCTTGTTCTCATGAATGAATTTGATCATATAGTGCGAGAAGCTAGGGAAATTTTTAATTTTTATGGTATGAGCCGTGAAAAAACGGTAATAGATGAGATCCTTTATAATAATGATTACTTTTTGAGGTATCTGTTCCGCAATGACCACATCTTTGATGGGAATATTAAAAAAGAAGTTCCTCCTTTGAATATAATCCAACAAGTTTTCAATAGCGTTAATAGACAATACTCTTGGATTGTAGCCGGTAATCAAGAGGGATTTAAAGATGGACAAATTGCTAATGCTAAAATCTCTATGTATGATGTGTTTCATATTACCTTTGAAAAACCCTTTGATAAAAATGCATCTTTGGATAAGAATAAGAAAGGTGACAATACTTGAAACTATGCATTATGCCTAGCTAGGGGCATAAAACAATATCGCTTGTTGGGAGGCAACCCAATGAATAAAATAAAATTTTCTGTTATTGTGTGTTTTCACTGTCATGCTACTGGTATGATTGTGTTTTTGTGTTTTTAATTAGTTTTTGTGCCAAGTAAATCCTTTAGGATGATTTGGAAGATAATATAATTGATGCTGTTTGGAAACAGAAAGTTTTGCGTCCAGTGCCCGAATTTTGTTTCTGTACTGGAGCGTCAGAAAAAACTGAAATTTTTACTAAGTATTGGTATGTGAATTTCCCACGTTTTCCTAATTTTTCAGAATTTTTGGAGTTACAGAAGTATGGCTTTTATATAGATGGCTAGACTGTTCTGTTTTTGACAGATTCTGTTTTTGATGTGTTGCTTGCTTGTTTTGATGAATCTATGGATTGTATCGGGGGGTATAAGACATGGTGAAGTTAGAGTACAGTAGGTATAATGCAAAAATAGAATATGAATGGGTTTGCAACAGTACTTATAGTAGTGATTTATTTTGTTATACTAACGGATCTCACGAAGGTTTTGATGAGTTTTGTGTGATTGAAGTTTTCAAGTTTTGGGTGAGATCACGATGGATGAAGGAATAAGGAGTAGTAAAAGCCTAAGCTTGGGGATGCCCGAGGCACCCCAATGTAATATTCAAGGAAGACTCAAGCGTCTAAGCTTGGGGATGCCCCGGAAGGCATCCCCTCTTTCTTCTACCAACCATCGGTAATTTTACTTGGAGCTATAATTTTATTCGTCACATGATATGTGTTTTGCTTGGAGCATCTTGTATTCTATGAGTCTTTGCTTTGTTTGCTTTTTAGTTTGTCACAATCATCTTTGCTGAACACACCTATCTTGAGAGAACCACACGTTTATCATCATTTGTTAGAATACTCTATGTGCTTCACTTAAATTTTTTGAGCTAGGTAGTTGCTCCAGTGCATCACTTAAATATTTTTGAGCACGGTGGTGGCTATATTTTGAAGAAATAAACTCTCATGCTTCACTTATATTATTTTGAGAGTTGATTAAAATTTTGAAGAAATGAATTCTCATGCTTCACTTATATTATTTTGAGAATTGACAAGATTAAAATTTTGAAGAAATGAATTCTCATGCTTCACTTATATTATTTTGAGAATTGATAAGATTAAAATTTTGAAGAAATATTTGCACTCTCATGCTTCACTTAAATCTTTTTGAGAGTTGATGATAGTAACGGTAATTTGCAAAAGATATGAATTTGGTCCCAAAGTGATGAATATTCAACAGAGATATAAAAAAACTTTCATATAGATCATTGGATATGATAAGTGTGATTCCTTGCAATAGTTTTGCGATATGGAGATGATTATATGTGAGTCATGTTAGTGAGTAATTGTGATTTAGTAAGAATATTAGTGTTAAAGTTTGTGATTCCCTATACATGCACATCAAGTAAATAGTTATGCAAAGAAATTATATCCTACTTATGGTGCATTATTCGGTGTTAGTTGTGTTCAATGCATGTTTATGACCGTTTTCATTTTTTGGTTGGTTGCTTCTCAATCTTTTGCTACCCTTCATTTGTACTAAGCGGAAATACTGCTTGTGCATCCAAAATCCTTAAACCCAAGTTGTGCCAAATGAGTCCACTATATCTACCTATATGCGGTATTTCAATGCCGTTCCAAGTAAATTTGCGTGTGCCAACTCTAATTTTCAAAATAATTTTTCCGTTTTGTCTGCCCATACCGCTCATGAAGTGGCAGGGGGTGGCCATTATTTTCCATGCTAGGTGTGTTATTCTCACGATGAGTGTTTATTCACTTGTCATTGCACAAGAGAATGGTTGGTAATAGGGATGCCCAGTCCCACATGAAATCAAATTAATAACAACAAAATTCCTTGGAAAGTGTTGGTATGGAGGGCACCCGTGGATATGGCTAGCCATGGATTGTGAAAGAATGGTGGAAAGGAAATAAACTTTACTTTCTGTTTGGGAACCACCTATGATGTGTCTATCATGGAAAATATTGGGAATTATCAGTCGTTTTCGTTGACAGGAAAAGCATGCCTCTCAAAATATTTTTATCTCTTTAATTTCAGCTTTGAGCTCTGGCACATTTGACAAATCTCTGCTTCCCTCTGCGAAGGGCCTATCTATTTACTTTTATGCAATTTTTATTTTTTTAAGTCTCCATCTTCTCTTACAAAAGCACCAACTAGAGAGCACTATTTTCATACTTGTGCATTGGATGTAGCTAATATTTGAGTGTGTTTCATGAATGGATCAATGATTGAGCATAATGGGCTAGGGATAACTTTCTTTAGCGTTGATATTTTGAAAGACATGGTTGCTTGTTAGCATGCTTGAGTATTTATATCTTCATGTCAAATTATAGACTATTGCTTTGAATCATTCAAGTCCAATGTCCATGCTATAAAAGAAAAGAATATGTGATGAATATGATAGGCAGAATTCCACATCAAAAATTCTGTTTTTATCATTTACCTACTCGAGGACGAGTAGGAATTAAGCTTAGGGATGCTGATACGTCTCCAACATATCTATAATTTTTGATTGTTCCATGCTGTTATATTATCAATCTTGGATGTTTTTATAATCATTTACAGCAATTATATATCATTTTTGGAGACTAACCTATTAACTTAGTGCCCAGTGCCAGTTGCTGTTTTCGGCCCTGTTTTTGTTTTACAGAAAATCAATATCAAACGAAGTCCAAATGCCACGAAACTTTTTGGAGATTTTTTATTGGACAAGATAAACACTAGAAGCTTTGAGAGAGGGCCAGAAGATGAAGGAGTGGGCCACGAGGCACCAGGGCGCGCCCCTGGGGGGGTGGCGCGCCCTGGTACCTCATGGGGCCCACCCAGCTCTGTTTGACCTAATTCCAGCACTATAAATTCAGAAAAAATCAGAAACCCTCAGGGGAGTCCACGAAATACTTTTTCCGCCGCTGCAAGTTTCTGTTCCAGAGAGATCCCATCTGGAGGCCTTCTCCGGTACTCCGCCGGAGGGGGAATTGATCATGGAGGGGCTCTACATCAACCTTGTTGCCCTTCCGATGATGCGTGAGTAGTTTACCACAGACCTTCGGGTCCATAGTTAGTAGCTAGATGGCTTCTTCTGTCTTTTTGATCTTCAATACAATGTTCTCCTCGATGTTCTTGGAGTTTTATCCGATGTAATCACTTTTTGCGGTGTCTTTGTTGGGATCCGGTGAATTGTGATTTATGATCAGATTATCCATGAATATATTTGAGTCTTTGCTGCACTCTTTTATGCATGATTATTATAGCCTCGTATTTCTTCTCCGATCTATTGATTTGGTTTGGCCAAATAGATTGATTTATCTTGCCATGGGAAGAGGTGCTTTGTAATGGGTTCGATCTTGCGGTGCTCAATCCCAGTGACAGAAAGGGACATGACATGTATGTATTGTTGCTATTAAGGGTAAAAATATGGGGTTTATTCATACTTGAGTTTATCCTGTCTACATCATGTCATCGTTCTTAAGGCATTACTCCGTTCCTTATAGACTTAATTCACTAGATGCATGCTGGATAGCGGTCGATGTGTGGAGTAATAGTAGTAGATGTAGGCAGGAGTCGGTCTACTAATCTTGGATGTGATGCCTATATACATGATCATTGCCTTGGATATCGTCATGATTATTTTCTTTTCTATCAATTGCCTAACAGTAATTTGTCTACCCACCGTATGCTATTTTCTCGAGAGAAGCCCCTAGTGAAAACTATGGCCCCCGGGTCTATCAAAATCATATTACTAAAGCACTAAAAATATTGCTGCCATTTTCTTTTATTTATTTTATTTTGTATTTTTATTTCAATCTATCTATCTATCACATACAATTTAATCTTGCAATTTACCGCCGAAGGATTGACAACCCCTCGTTTGCGTTGGGTGCAAGGATTTGTTGGTTGTGTGCAGGTGCTGCTAACGAGGTGTTGTGTGATTCTCCTACTGGTTCAATAACCTTGGTTTCATAACTGAGGGAAATACTTATCTCTACTATGCTGCATCATCCCTTCCTCTTCGGGGAAATACCAACGCAAGCTACAAGTAGCAGTCATCAGCCCTCCCGCGCGGCCGAGCGACTGGGCCTGGCCCAATGGCGCCAGACGACTAAACAGCGCTCAGGGCGCGCTTCTGCCCTTCCTCTTTTTCTTTTTCCAGTAAATCTCAATTAAGTCCACAACAATATTTTCAAAACCAAATTTGATGCTTCAAATTTCTGCATGCTCCTAAAATCATTCTCTATTAATCCAGCAAGGGTGAACATTTTTCGTAGGCTTTATTTCTGTAGGATTTATTAAATAGGCCATTTCTCTATTTATTCCATCTTAGAAAATCCCTAGAAAAATCATCTGAACTCCAAATGAATTCATTCTTTTTTTTTGTTATTTTTCATTTTTCATCTAGTTTATTTTAGTAATTATCTCAAAATTTCCAAAAAACTTTTTAGCACTGTTTTGGCTTTATTTGGTAATTTCAATATTTTGAAAATAGGAAATGGAGGGAAGATAAAAAAAATCAAAGTTTTGGAGTGCACCCAACACTTCTGCATGCTCAAGGCAAGCATCTTGAACACTTGATATGGTGAATGCATAGTTGTTTGTTTGCAAGTATAATTGAATCATGAATATGTTGTATTCGAATCAAATTTGCATATGGCTAGTTATACAAGCATGTTCCCTTGATAGTATTTTCTCTTCATTTAAACATGAAGTATGCGTGAGTATGGTTATTTTCACATGTCACCTATACCTATGTTGGTCCGAACTAATCTGCAGGAAAGAATCAGTCACGAGAAAGTGACCGTGAGACTGAAATCTCTTTGTGACTGCTACTTGTAGCTTGCGTTGGTATTTCCCCGAAGAGGGCGGGATGATGCAGCACAGTGGAGATAAGTATTTCCCTTAGTTATGAAACCAAGGTTATCGAACCAGTAGGAGAATCACACAACACCTCGTTAGCAGTACCTGCACACAAACAACAAATCCTTGCACCCAACGCAAACAAGGGGTTGTCAATCCCTTGGCGGTAAGATTGCAAGATTAAATTGTATATGATAGATTGATAGATTGAAACAAAAATACAAAATAAAATAAATAAAAGAAAATGGCAGCAATATTTTTAGGGTTTTAGTAATATGATTTTGATAGACCCGGGGGCCATAGATTTCACTAGAGGCTTCTGTCGAGAAAATAGCATACGGTGGGTAGACAAATTACTGTTGGGCAATTGATAGAAAAGAAAATAATCATGACAATATCCAAGGCAATGATCATCTATATAGGCATCACGTCCAAGATTAGTAGACCGACTCCTGCCTGCATCTACTACTATTACTCCACACATCGACCGATATCCAGCATGCATCTAGTGTATTAAGTCCATAAGAACGGAGTAATGCATTAAGAACGATGACATGATGTAGACAAGACAAACTCACGAATTAATAAACCCAATGAATAGATTCCATCTTGTTATCCTTAGTAGCAACGATACATACGTGTCATGTCCCTTTCTATCACTGGGATTGAACACCGCAAGATCGAACCCACTACAAAGCACCTCTTCCCATGGCAAGATAAATCAACTCAAGTGGCCAAACCAAATCAATAGATCAGAGAAGAAATACGAGGCTATAATAATCATGCATAAAAGAGTGTAGCAAAGACTCAAATAATTTCATGGATAATCTGATCATAAACTCACAATTCATCGGATCCCAACAAACACACCGCAAAAAGAGATTACATCGGATAGATCTCCAAGAACATCCAGGAGAACATTGTATTAAAGATCAAAAAGAGAGAAGCAGCCATCTAGCTACTAACTACGGACCCGAAGGTCTGTGGTAAACTACTCACGCATCATCGGAGAGGCAGCAAGGTTGATGTAGAGCCACTCCGTGATCGATTCCCCCTCCGGCAGATTACCGGAGAAGGACCCCAGATGGGATCTCTCTGGAACAAAAGCTTGTGGCGGCGTAAAAAGTATTTCGTGGACTCCCCTGAGGGTTTCTGATTTTTTTGGGAATTTATAGTGCTGGAATTAGGTCAAACGGAGGTGGGGTGGGCCCATGAGGTACCAGGGTGCGCCACCCCCCCTGGGGCGCGCCCTGGTGCCTCGTGGCCCACCTCTTCTTCTTCTGGCCCTCTCCCAAAGCTTCCAGTGTTTATCTTCACTAATAGAAAATCTCCAAAAAGTTTGGTTGCATTTGGACTTCGTTTGGTATTGATTTTCTATAAAACAAAAATAGGGCAGAAAACAGCAACTGGCACTGGGCACTAGGTTAATAGGTTAGTCTCCAAAAATGATATAAAATTGCTGTAAATGATTGTAAAAACATCCAAGATTGATATTATAACAGCATGGAACAATCAAAAATTATAGATACGTTGGAGACATATCAGCATCCCCAAGCTTAATTCCTGCTCGTCCTCGAGTAGGTAAATGATAAAAACTGAATTTTTGATGTGGAATGCTGCCTAACATATTCATCACATATCCCTTTTTTTTGTATTATGGACATTGGACTTGTATGATTCAAAGCAATAGTCTATAATTTGACATGAAAACATAGATACTCAAGCATACTAACAAGCAACCATGTCTTTCAAAATATCAATGCTAAAGAAAGTTATCCCTAGCCCATTATGCTCAATCATTGATCCATTCATGAAACACACTCGAATATTAGCTACAACCAATGCACAAGTATGACAATAGTGCTCTCTAGTTGGTGCTTTTGTAAGAGAAGATGGAGACTCAAATAAAATAAAAATTGCATAAAAGTAAATAGGTAGGCCCTTCGCAGAGGGAAGCAGAGATTTGTCAAATGTGCCAGAGCTCAAAGCTGAAATTAAAGAGATAAAAATATTTTGAGAGTCATGCTTTTCCTGTCAATGAAAACGACCGAGAATTCCCAATATTTTCCATGCTAGACACATCATAGGTGGTTCCCAAACAGAAAGTAAAGTTCATTTCCTTTCCACCATTTCTTTCACATTCCAAGGCTAGCCGTATCCACGGGTGCCCTCCATACCATCACTTTCCAAGGAATTTTGTTGTTATTAATTTCATTTCATGCGGGGCTGGGCATCCCTATTACCAACCATACTCTCGTGCAATGACAAGTGAATAAACACTCATCGTGTGAATAACACACCTAACATGGAAAATATTGGCCACCCCCTGCCGCTTCATGAGCGGTACTGGCACACAAAACAGAAAAATTATTTTGAAAATTAGAGTTGGCACACGCAAATTTACTTGGAACGACATTGAAATACCGCATATAGGTAGATATAGTGGACTCATATGGCAAAACTGGGTTTAAGGATTTTGGATGCACAAGCAGTATTTCCGCTTAGTACAAATGAAGGCTAGCAAAAGATTGAGAAGCAACCAACCAAAAAACGAAAATGGTCATAAACATGCATTGAACATAACTAACACCGAATAATGCACCATAGGTAGGATATAATTTCATTGCATAACTATTGACTTAACGTGCTTGCATAGGGAATCACAAACCTTAACACCAATATTTTTACTAAAGCACAATTACTCACTAACATGGCATCACATATCATCATCTTCATATCGCAAAACTATTGCAAGGAATCACACTTATCATATCCAATGATCTATATGAAAGTTTTTATCTATATCCCTCTTGAATATTCATCACTTTGGGACCAATTTCATAACTTTTGCAAATTACCATTACTATTGATCATCTCTCAAAAAGATTTAAGTGAAGCATGAGAGTGCAAATATT
Source organism: Elymus sibiricus (assembly GCA_039707655.1). Lineage (NCBI taxonomy): Eukaryota > Viridiplantae > Streptophyta > Magnoliopsida > Poales > Poaceae > Elymus > Elymus sibiricus. The sequence goes on along the minus strand of CM077676.1, from coordinate 188,472,640 downwards.
TCTTCAAAATTTCAATCTTAACAATTCTCAAAATAATATAAGTGAAGCATGAGAATTTGTTTCTACAAAATTTTATCAACTCTCAAAATAATATAAGTGAAGCATGAGAGCATATTTCTACAAAAAAAATTCATCAACTCTCAAAATAATTTAAGTGAAGCAAGAGAGTTTATTTCTACAAAATATAGCCACCACCGTGCTCAAAAAGATTTAAGTGAAGCACTAGAGTAACTGCCTAGCTCAAAAAATTTAAGTGAAGCACATAGAGTATTCTAACAAATTATGATGATAAACGTGTGGCTCTCTCAAGATAGGTGTGTACAGCAAAGATGATTGTGACAAACTAAAAAGAAAACAAAGCAAAGACTCATATCATACAAGACGCTCCAAGCAAAACACATATCATGTGACGAATAAAAATATAGCTCCAAGTAAAATTACCGATGGTTGGGAGAAGAAAGAGGGGATGCCTTCCGAGGCATCCCCAAGCTTAGACACTTGAGTCTTCCTAGAATATTACCTTGGGGTGCTTTGGGCATCCCCAAGCTTAGGCTTTTGCTACTCCTTATTCCTTCATCCATCGTGATCTCACCCAAAACTTGAAAACTTCAATCACACAAAACACAACAAAACCTTCGTGAGATCCGTTAGTATAACAAAACAAATCACTACTATAAGTACTGTTGCAAACCCATTCATATTTTATTTTTGCATTATACCTACTGTACTCTAACTTCACCATGGCTTATACCCCCCGATACAATCCATAGATTCATCAAAACAAGCAAGTAGTGCAACAAAAACAGAATCTGTTAAAAACAGAACAGTCTGTAGAGATCTGAATTATGGTCATACTTATGTAACTCCAAAAATTCTGAAAAATTAGGGAAACGTGGACAATTCATATACCAATACTGTGTAAAAAATTCAGAAGGTTCTAACCTTACTGTGAAAAAACAAAATTCCAGCACTGGACGCAAAACTTTCTGTTTTCAAACAGCATCAATTATACTATCTTCCAAATCATCCTAAAGGCTTTACTTGGCACAAACACTAATTAAAAACACAAAACACCATCATACCAGTAGCATGACAGTAAAAACACACCATAACAAAAACTTATAGCAAAAATTTATTTTATTCATTGGGTTGCCTCCCAACAAGCGCTATTGTTTTATGCCCCTAGCTAGGCATAATGCATAATTTGAAGTATTGTCATCTTTCTTCTTCTTATCTAAAGATACATTCTTATCAGGAGGCTTTTCAAAGACAATTTGAAACACATCATCCATGGAAATTTTAGCATTACTAAGTTGGCCATCCTCGAATCCCTCTTGATTCCCTTTTACAATCCATGAATACTGTTTATTGATACCATTGAAAACTTGTTGGATTATATTTAAAGGAGGGACCTCCTTCTTGGTATTCTCATCAAAGGTGCAATCGTCACGAAATAAATATGTTAGCAAGTAATCATCATTGTATAAGATCTCATCTATCACCGGTTTTTCATGATTCATACCATAAAAATCAAAGATTTCTCTAGCTTCTCGAATTATGTATTCAAATTCATTCATGAGGATAAGAGTTGCTATCTTTTTAGCCTTAGGATTTTTTATAACTGGCAACTCATACAGCAATATTTGCAAAGTAGGATGGGTACGAATAAATCTTTTTTCTAGTTTAAGAACAAGAGCAGAAATAGCTTCGGCATAATTCTTGGTTCTACTAAGAATAGGAGTATCATCACAAGCCAAAGTTCCGACGCAATTAAAGAATTCTTGGTTCTACTAATAATAGGAGTATCATCACAAGCCAAAGTCCCGATAATATTCCCATGTCCCATCACAAAAGTTTTAGTATCTAAATTGGTAGGAATTTCGATTTTAGGAATTTTACCATCCTCACTTTTTTCCATACCAAAATCAGCCATGATAGCAATTTCAAGCAAACAAGCAAACGAGAAAAAGGCAAACGAAAAATATTTTTGTATTTTTGTAAAAACGTTTAAGAAGTGGGGGAGATGAAAACGAGAGCCAAATGGCAAATAAAGTAAGTGCAAGGAGATGAGAGTTTGTGCAAAGGTACTTGATAGATGTTGATGATGTCTCCCCGGCAACGGCGCCAGAAATTCATCCTGCTACTTGTAGCTTGCGTTGGTATTTCCCCGAAGAGGAAGGGATGATGTAGCACAATAGAGATAAGTATTTCCCTCAGTTATGAAACCAAGGTTATCGAACCAGTAGGAGAATCACACAACACCTCGTTAGTGGTACCTGCACACAAACAACAAATCCTTGCACCCAACGCAAACAAGGGGTTGTCAATCCCTTGGCGGTAAGATTGCAAGATTAAATTGTATATGATAGATTGATAGATTGAAACAAAAATACAAAATAAAATAAATAAAAGAAAATGGCAGCAATATTTTTAGGGTTTTAGTAATATGATTTTGATAGACCCGGGGGCCATAGATTTCACTAGAGGCTTCTCTCGAGAAAATAGCATACGATGGGTAGACAAATTACTGTTGGGCAATTGATAGAAAAGCAAATAATCATGACGATATCCAAGGAAATGATCATGTATATAGGCATCACGTCCAAGATTAGTAGACCGACTCCTGCCTGCATCTACTACTATTACTCCACACATCGACCGCTATCCAGCATGCATCTAGTGTATTAAGTCCATAAGCATGGAGTAATGCCTTAAGAACGATGACATGATGTAGACAAGACAAACTCATGAATTAATAAACCCAATGAATAGATCCCATCTTGTCATCCTTAGTAGCAACGATACATACGTGTCATGTCCCTTTCTGTCACTGGGATTGAACACCGCAAGATCGAACCCACTACAAAGCACCTCTTCCCATGGCAAGATAAATCAACTTAGTTGGCCAAACCAAATCAATAGATCAGAGAAGAAATACGAGGCTATAATAATCATGCATAAAAGAGTGCAGCAAAGACTCAAATAATTTCATGGATAATCTGGTCATAAACTCACAATTCATCGGATCCCAACAAACACACCGCAAAAAGAGAATACATCGGATAGATCTCCAAGAACATCAAGGAGAACATTGTATTGAAGATAAAAAAGAGAGAAGAAGACATCTATCTACTAACTATGGACCCGAAGGTCTGCGGTAAACTATTCACGCATCATCGGAGAGGCAGCAAGGTTGATGTAGAGCCCCTCCGTGATCGATTTCCCCTCCGGCAGATTACCGGAGAAGGACCCCAGATGGGATCTCTCTGGAACAGAAGCTTCCGGCGGCGTAAAAAGTAATTCGTGGACTCCCCTGAGGGTTTCTGATTTTTTTGGGAATTTATAGTGCTGGAATTAGGTCAAACGGAGGTGGGGTGGGCCCACGAGGTACGAGGGCGCGCCACCCCCCCTGGGGCGCGCCCTGGTGCCTCATGGCCCACCTCTTCTTCTTCTGGCCCTCTCCCGAAGCTTCCAGTGTTTATCTTCACCAATAAAAAATCTCCAAAAAGTTTGGTTGCATTTGGACTTCGTTTGGTATTGATTTTCTATAAAACAAAAACAGGGCAGAAAACAGCAACTGGCACTGGGCACTAGGTTAATAGGTTAGTCTCCAAAAATGATATAAAATTGCTATAAATGATTGTAAAAACATCCAAGATTGATATTATAACAGCGTGGAACAATAAAAAATTATAGATACGTTGGAGACGTATCAGTGACGAGAATGATCAGGAAGGGCATGTTGGGACATGCCAGATGGTGACCCTGTTGGGTATTACCAACGGAATAAATTGTGCTAACCACTGGAGGAAAACTTAAACCTCCTGAGTCGACCGTAGATCGAGTCTTGTTCCGGTAACCCCCATACTTGTTTCGTGCTGCCACTTGTCCCTGCCGCAGGTAGGGTACGGTTCAGTAAGTTGTTAACCCCTTTCCTGCACACACCGTACAGAGAGGCCATAGTGAAAGATACCATCTGATTACTGGTAGGCATGTCACTTGGTCCGGGGGCATGAATGGCCGGTCTTGGACCGAAGCTGAACGTTCATGCTATTGGAGGTCATTGTATGAGGCCTTCCAACTTAGAGTTTTACTTTACCGCTGCTTTGGGTGATTCCTGGCCGGGAAAAATTAAGGCTGGTGCGTGCAGGTTTGGTGTGTTTTCAACCCAAAGACCGTAATGGGAATTAGTCAGCGTCTCGGTGCTGGCTAAAGAAATCCTTTACTTGTGGGTAAAGAGTACACCCTCTGTAGAGTATACCTATTCGAATAGCCGTGTCCGCGATTAAGGACTACAGTCTGGGTTGGTCAAGTGTCGGTCTTAGTGTCGGACTTCGGAGGAAATAATTAAAATTGAGCATGATCTATTTTTGTAGGATAATTATTGTCACCACTGATGCCAGCATGAATATTATTATTATCATGAATATTATGGTGGACTAACCTTTTTCTTCTATGTGAAATTCTGAGTATCACTTGGGATGGCTAGATCACCTGGATACTCAATTTTATTTTATTTTCTGAGTATCACTTGGGATGGCTAGATCACCTGGATACTCAGTTTTATTTTCTTTTCTAGGTATCACTTGGGATGGCTAGACCACCTGGATACTCAGTTTTATTTTCTTTTGTGGGTATCACTTGGGATGGTTAATCCACCTGGATACTCGTTTCTTTTCTAGACCTCTCGAGGCGTCGCTTTCAGACACCCGTTTGGCATTTCTTTTCAAGACCTCTCGAGGCGAAGCTTTCAGACACCCGTTTGGCATTTCTTTTCAAGACCTCTCGAGGCGTCGCTTTCAGACACCCGTTTGGCATTTTTCTTGGAATTCCTCGGGCGGTCCAGCGCCCGATGTTCCATTTAATTTTCTTGGTTTATTACTAAAATAGTATATTTACTCTTTTGCACCGTATTAATATTTATCATGTCATGATTTAATATCGGTTAGCATATGCATATAATTTAATTCATCATGAATATATGCTTTCGGTATATCTTTTGTTCATAATGTTTGTGAGTACATTCAAACGTACTCACTGGCTTGTCCCTGGCTTGTTGATTTGGCCAGGTCAGGATTTCAACGAGGAGTACTACCGCGACGTCCATGCGGACTAGGAGCTTAAGTTAGCAACCACGCGAGATAGGAGTTATCCAGGTTAGCTGTTCCTGTGGGAATGGAGTCCCATCGACGTTGGAGAACCACGAGTCGCTTCCATCACCCGTCACTAGAAATCATTGTTGTATCATTAGACCTTTGTGGTCTTGTATCCAATTCTTGTAATTGCTTGGTAATCTGTAATAAGGACGTGTCCACCAGTAACCGAAATCCTGGGGCTGGTAATCTGTAACAAGGACGTGTCCACCAGTAACAGAAATCCTGGGGCTGGTGACGACACGAGGGGTTAATTTCTGGGATATTGTGTCCCGGAAATCCGGCCCCGACAGCCTTGGTATCAGAGCCCAGGTTGACCACTGGCTAATCCTATCTTAGCCTGGTCATTATCCTTAGGTTTCCACACCGTCCAATCTTTTCCTGTCAGTAGCTAAGCCCATCTCATCCGATAAGCCTACACAGTGGCCAGCCGACATCTTTTGACAGTCGGTGCCCAACCTATCAGCCCTGCCCATAGGCCGTGTGCCTGTGGCCGACACCTGAGTTGTCCCATCCACAAGCGTGCGATGGAAGACTCTGCTGGCCTATAAAGGAAGCCTTGCCCCAACTCAGCACATCACAGCCTCACTCTCAGTTCAATATCCAATCACCAAGATGCCTGGCCCCATTGTTCGCAACGAGACCACCACAGCCGAGCTTGGAGACTTTGTAGCCATCCTTGCCAATCTCACCCATCATGCTTTTGGAACAGAGGAGCTCCCGGAGTATGTTGTGTACCAAGAGCACACGAGTGATGCCATCCACCACTTCTGGGCCACGGTGCACGTCTACGGGAGGGGCACTCCATCAGAATGCCCCTACTAGTTCACCGGAAGGACGACCTCCGACGAGCCCCAAGCCATCCAACTTGCAGCCCGAGAGGCCATAGTTAATCTCCGGCATTTGTCGCTGAGGGTTAACATCCGCCCTTTCTACTACTACCCTAGCCGTGAAGGCTATGGTAGCTCGACCCAAGTCGCCAACGGGGACCATGAGATGGATCCTGCCCTGGTGCATCTGGTGCGCTATCTGAGAGTGCAAGAGGCACTATTCGATCAGGTCACCCTTGATCTGATCGCGACCCGCAGGACGCTCGCTCTCCTGACCCCGGTAAGGAGTGAAGCTGCACCCGCCACCGATGCCCCAATGGTACTGCTTGGGAGGCCAATTGAGCCCCCAAGATCCGCCCCTGTTATCTACCCGGGCAGTGCCTTCGCCTCCCCCGGGGAACTCCGTCGTCTCTTGGAGACCTACTCCAACGGGACGGTGACCTCGACACCCCGCGAGGGGCACCACCGCTACCCCAGCCCTGTAGCTCCCCATCCGACCCCGGCCAACTCCGACACCGAAGCACATGGAGAGGCCTCGACATCCACAAGACACGCCCGGCTAGATGTCAACGAGGTGGACTGAGTCCACCAGAATTGTGTCGAGCCTTAGTGGCCCGGTTTCCCTGTATTTTTGTAGTAGCCGTTGGATGGCGTGGTAAGTTTGTAAATTACTTGTGTACCCTGGTCTTAATAGCAGTATGCACGATCTAGCGTAAATTATTGGCATATGGTGGAAGAGTAAATTCTAGACGTGACTACTGAACCCTAACCGACACGCACAGTAATACGCCACGTTCCTTTTGAGGATGGAAGTTTGAGACTTTTGACTCAGACAACCCTACACGGAAGCCGATACACAAGTCGTACTGGCGCCGCCTCATGTTTCCTAACCTAGGCGCTCTATAAGAGGCCACTTCCATATCCAACACCAGCAACCATCAACCTTGAGCACTGTTTTTTCCCATTCATCCCTCCATGTCGCACCCCGGAGTCTACCTGAGAACCCCCGATGCAAGCCCTGGTAGTTTTGTTAAGATTTTGTGTGATTTTACCCGCAATACCCTTGGTTCCATCCACCCACCCCAGTACGAGTTGTACAAGATGAGGATAACCGCTGATTGCTCGAAATACTGGGCAGTTGTGCAAATCCCACCAGCGGATTTGAACCAAGGCCCTCCGTATGTTGTCTTCATCGGGAGATCCATGCCAACCTCAGGCATGGCCATCGAGGCTGCTGCTTACGAAGCAGTTACCCGTCTTCGATTTGCGGTACCCTGTGCCAGCGAAAGGGAATACTGCTATTTCCCGAGCCACGCAGCTTTTGGAGCAGAAGCTACGTTCCGCTGTGACGTATAGAGAGCGATCCAGCTCCGGTCTATCTCATTCAGTATGTGATGGCCCAGGAGCGTTTCACCCAGCAACTAATGGAGTATCTCCATCATCTTGCTGTTCTGAATCCCCGGATCACCATTGGCGGACCACCTCTGCCAACTCAGGAGGGACGCGTTCTTCGTCTGCTTCCTCCACTTCCTCCGGAAGAAGAAGAATGTGCTCCAGCTCCCGGAACCCTTCCGCAAGACCCCGTAGATCTTACCTTCGAACCGTTGACGGTCATAAGTACGGTCATTACCATATCTAGCACCTGTTTAATTGCTGCAATCTTTGCGATGTATTTTAGGGCATATGCCATGAATGCATTAATATGATTGCAGTTGTCTATGAATATCCGATTGTGGTGATCTGCATTTAGTCCATCCACACTTAGGGGAGAAATTTCTTAAGGGCCATTATCACAAGATTTTTCTCACATAAGTTCATTTCGCGTGCAGCCACAACATCCGGCTCACGGTCACACTGATTCTACCACATGCACTAAGTGCAGAAACCACACACACACACACACACACTTAGCACCAAAATAACCACTACTAGATCACTCTCACTACACCACAGTTTTCTCGAAGAAAAACTCATGGGTTTTTATTTCTACGGAGCCTGCCACAGAACACACTAACACTAGCTCGTACCCGACACTGCTGCTTAGTCCTCATGATCACCGTCGCCTCCGAGAGCCACCACTCGAGCAGCGGCATCACGGCGATCATCGAGGATCATCGCACACAGCAGTAGCGAGAAACCAACCAGCGCCGCCAGCAGGCCAACCAGGAGGATCGTGATCAGCTCCGAACCCACGTCCTCCATTGATGCCTCATCTCGAGCTCCTGCAAACAGAAGGAGAAGGAGAAGAGGAGGAAGAAGTGAGGTGAGGTGGGAGGAAGAAGGAAGAGAAAACCGTGGTCATTTTTATAGCTCGAGCTCGATGCACGGTGAGCGAAGTCCACCAGCGCCGCTCGTCGCTCGATCGCCGGTGTTCGGAGGCGAATCCGCGAGCAGTGCCGACAAGGTACTGGCCCATGAGGTGAGTGCACGCTGCCAGCGACAAGCACGCATCGCACTACCGCAGTACGGCCCTAGATGCCCTATGCGCTAGACACCACAGGAGGAGAAAGTGCGGGAGAGCACGCGAGAGAGAGAAGAAGAAGAAGAGCCAGAGGAAGAAGAAGAGACTGACAGTGGGCCCTGGGTTCACCTGTCGGCCGGAGAGAGTACTGTGCACTGGAGTACGGCAAGCGAAATTTGGAATTAGAAATTTTACTTTTTCCAAATTTGTCGTAACAGTAGAAACACAGCACCAGTACCTCACTGTAGCTGCACCAATTATCAGTAGCCCCACATCAACTGTGCTTAATTAGGTTATTTAAATAATTAGTTTAGAAAAATTCCTCGAAAAGGTTGGTTTAATTTTGATGACCACCTTAACAAATCTCGAGGACGAGATTTTCTTAAGGGGGGTAGAGTTTGTAACACCCCAAAAATTTAACCATATTTTAATTAAGTAAAAATTGGCCATAAATAAAATTTTGGATTATATTAATTCTTTTATTAATTTTAGAGTATTTTTTGTTTTCTGTTTCCAAAATTCTTCCCTCCATATAGAAATTTTTGTAGAATATTACGGGCCTTGGTAGCGTTCTTAAATCATTTCATTCATAATTTAAATAACAGTAGGAAATATTTTCATAATAAAATTTGCCCAAAATAATTCTTTTAATAGCATTTTCAATCTTTGAAATGCTTCTGTTGCACTACAACTATTTTAAATAATTCTTTTAAAATTCTACAAAAATTATGTGGGGTCATGAGATGCCAATAGATCACTTTTATGCAAAAAAACCCCATCATGGTCATTTGAAGATTTTGAGCACAACTTCCTATTTTCAATTCTGTCCCATTTCTAGGTTATAACTGCAACCCTAATTTTCCTTCATGAAATAATTCTGAAATTATTCCCACATATACTCCTTCCAACTAGACCCTTAAGTCCAGGAGATCAACTCCATTTGCATCTTGAAAACCCACCAAATAAATCCCCCAAGTTTGGGTCCAGAACTGAATTTCTCCAAAACTTGCACTAACAAGTTTTTCTTTTTGCCAGACTAACTCCACCACAATCTCTATCATCCAGTGAGACATCATCCTGATAATTTTCATAGCTAAAAAAAATGCCTAGGATGCCTTAGCATTTCATCAAGCAATTTGTGTGCATGACAGAATTGTTGCACTTTTCTAAACTCAAATACCACTTGACCTCCTGACCAAACCAACATGTCCCTCATCTCCACCAGACCAAGAATAGGCACCATGACAAAATTCATCATCAGTAGACCTCCCTAGGATGCTATGGCATTTCGTCGAACGCCTGGTGTGCGTGCACAGAGTGCGGCCAGAGCGCGTGTATTGCAGCCACTGCATCGAGCTGCTGCCGCGCTCCTGTTGCCTCCCTCTCTCGTCCTAGTCCTCCGCTGGATCACCCCGTCCACCCTGAGCCTCGCCGACATCCTCCCTTGGCCGCTAGCACCGTCCATCACAGTCCATCGCTGCCATTCATCGCCGCTCGACGAAACCCGCCTCGCCACGTCTCTGTCAGAGCCGTTTCGTCTTAATGGCTAATGGCCGAGCTCATCCGCAGCTCACCAAGTCCCCACCGGCCTCCACCGACCCCGCCGACCTCGCCAGCTAGCTCAACGGCGCCATGAATGGCCACCCGCCGCCGTGACCTTCTGGAGACCACGGGTACCGACCTCCTCCGACTATAAAAAGACTTCCCGAGCTCACCTCGCTACACACATCATCCCCTACCCTCTCTGTGAGCATCCTAGAGCAGCAAGCTGGCCGGAGATGGTCGTCTTCCTCGCTTCCGGCAACCACGGTCGCCACCACTGTCCAGTAGATTCCGACGCCGTCTGATCCTCCCCCTCCCCACTCTCTGCACCAAACGCCTCCTCATGGTCCCGCGACTCCATCCCCACCTTCAATTCTACCGAAGAAACACCGTAGACTCAGCTTCTCGTGGGGCGCCGTCGTTCGCCGGCGAGGACCGCCGGAGTCCCGCCCCTGTTCTGCCGAAGAGAGAGGCGCGCACGGGACGACTGGTCAAACCTGACCAGTGGGCCAGGCGGGCCCACTGTCAGTGACTCACGCCGCGCGATTAAGTGGAGACGGGCTTTCCCCGAAGCCGTCTTCACGTCTGGAAAACGTATTCCGTGAATACGCCATCGACGTCATTGATACGTCTCCAACGTATCTATAATTTTTTTATTGTTCCATGCTGTTATATTATCAATCTTGGATGTTTTTATAATCATTTACAGCAATTATATATCATTTTTGGAGACTAACCTATTAACTTAGTGCACAGTGCTAGTTGCTGTTTTCTGCCCTGTTTTTGTTTTACAGAAAATCAATACCAAACGAAGTCCAAATGCCACGAAACTTTTTGGAGATTTTTTATTGGACAAGATAAACACTAGAAGCTTTGGGAGAGGGCCAGAAGATGAAGGAGTGGGCCACGAGTCAACCCGGCAATCCGACCCATGGGCGGCCGCGCCCATGGGCACCCGACCCGAATGGGTAGGGTATGGGTCGCCATCTTCACCCATGGGTAAGCCCGATGGGTAACCCGATTAGTCATGGGTAGGGTATGGGCATAAGGTCATGTCCATGGGTTGCCTGATGGGTCGCCTGATTAACTGACATGTGGGTCTCGATATAAAAAGACCCTAAACTAGTGACCTGGTCTCGCACTGCCCCATTATTTCTATATGCTACATATATGGCTCACTGCATTTTTTGGAGACAAATATGGCTCACTGCTGCCATTTGCTAGCCACTCGATATATAGCCCACTTTGTTTTAGTAGATCACACAGCCCACATCACTTGGTAGTACGCTAGCACGCTAGCAGTAGCAGGCCCTGCTGCTCCTTTTTATACACTGCTCTTTTCCTTTTCTATCAGCCCATGCAAATGAGACTAGATACACACACGCTGGTGTATTCGCTTCACCTACGTGAATTAGTACCACCTCGCCAAGGTAGCAAGGAAGGGAGCAGCAACAAGGCTATAAATACAGCAGGACGCTGCCTGCGTGTGCTATTGCGTGCGTGCCCGATGGGTATGGCAGCAGGACGATAGAGTCGGGTGACCCGTCGGGTGCGGGCATGGGTCCGAGTTGGGATCCATGGGTAGGGTCGTGGGTGGGTGCTCTGCCCGATAGTGAACTTGGGTATGGTTCTGGTTGGGGTCGACCCGGTGATACCCGACCCGACTGCCAGGTTGAGCCACGAGGCACCAGGGCGCGCCCCAGGGATGGGGTGGCGCGCCCTGGTACCTCGTGGGGCCCACCCAGCACCGTTTGACCTAATTCCAGCACTATAAATTCAAAAAAAATCAGAAACCCTCAGGGGAGTCCACGAAATACTTTTTCCGCCACCGCAAGTTTCTGTTCCAGAGAGATCCCATCTGGAGGCCTTCTCCGGTACTCCGCCGGAGGGGGAATCGATCACGGAGGGGCTCTACATCAACCTTGCTGCCCTTCCGATGATGCGTGAGTAGTTTACCACAGACCTTCGGGTCCATAGTTAGTAGCTAGATGGCTTCTTCTCTCTTTTTGATCTTCAATACAATGTTCTCCTCGATGTTCTTGGAGTTCTATCCGATGTAATCACTTTTTGCGGTGTGTTTGTTGGGATCCGATGAATTGTGAGTTTATGATCAAATTATCCATGAATATATTTGAGTCTTTGCTGCACCCTTTTATGCATGATTATTATAGCCTCATATTTCTTCTCCGATCTATTGATTTGGTTTGGCCAACTAGATTGATTTATCTTGCCATGGGAAGAGGTGCTTTGTAATGGGTTCGATCTTGCGGTGCTCAATCCCAGTGACAAAAAGGGACATGACACATATGTATCGTTGCTATTAAGGGTAAAAACATGGGGTTTATTCATACTTGAGTTTATCTTGTCTACATCATGTCATCGTTCTTAAGGCATTACTCCGTTCCTTACGGACTTAATTCACTAGATGCATGCTGGATAGCGGTCGATGTGTGGAGTAATAGTAGTAGATGCAGGCAGGAGTCAATCTACTAATCTTGGACGTGATGCCTATATACATGATCATTGCCTTGGATATCGTCATGATTATTTGCTTTTCTATCAATTGCCCAACAGTAATTTGTCTACCCACCGTATGCTATTTTCTCGAGAGAAGCCTCTAGTGAAAACTATGGCCCCCGGGTCTATCAAAATCATATTACTAAAACCCTAAAAATATTGCTGCCATTTTCTTTTATTTATTTTATTTTGTATTTTTATTTCAATCTATCTATCTATCACATACAGTTTAATCTTGCAATTTACCACCGAGGAATTGACAACCCCTCGTTTGCGTTGGGTGCAAGGATTTGTTGTTTGTGTGCAGGTGCTGCTAACGAGGTGTTGTGTGATTCTCCTACTGGTTCGATAACCTTGGTTTCATAATTAAGGGAAATACTTATCTCTACTGTGCTGCATCATCCCTTCCTCTTCGGGAAAATACCAACGCAAGCTACAAGTAGCAGGAAGAATTTCTGGCGCCGTTGCCGGGGAGACATCATCAACATTTATCAATTACCTTTGTACAAACACTCATCTCCTTGCATTTACTTTATTCGCCATTTGCCTCTCGTTTTCATCTCCCCCACTTCTAAAACGTTTTTACAAATATACAAAAATATTTTCCGTTTGCCTTTTTCTCGTTTGCTTGTTTGCTTGTTTGAAGATGTTATCATGGCTGATTTTGGTCTGGAAAAAAGTGAGGATGGCAAGACTCCTAAAATTGAAAGTTCCACCAATCTTGATGCTAAAACTTTTGTGTTGGGACACGGGAATGTTATAGGAAAAAGTGTCATCCAAGAATTCTTTAATTGCGTTGGGACTTTGGCTTTTGATGATGCACCTATACTTAAAGAAACTAAGAGTTATGCCGATGCTATTTCTGCAGTTGTTCTTAAGCTTGAAAGAAGATTTATTCGCACCCATCCTACTTTGCAAAGATTGTTTTATGAGTTACCGGTGATAAAAACCCCTAGAGCTAAGAAAATAGCCACCCTTGTCCTCATGTATGAATTTGATCATATAGTGCGAGAACCTAGGGAGATCTTTGATTTCTATGGTATGAGCCGTGAAAAACCGGTAATAGATGAGATCCTTTATGATAGAGACTACTTGTTGAGATATTTGTTTCGCAATGACCACATCTTTGATGAGAATACTAAAAAAGAAGTCCCTCCTCTAAATATAATCCAACAAGTTTTCAATAGTGTTAATAGTCAATATTCATGGATTGTAGCCGGTAATCAAGAGGGATTTGCGGATGGGCAACTTGCTAATGCTAAATTTTCTATGAATGATGTGTTTCATATTACCTTTGAAAAGCCTCCTGACAAGAACATATCTTTGGATAAGAAAACCAAAGATGACAATACTTGAAATTATGCATTATGCCTAGCTAGGGGCATAAAACAATAGCGCTTGTTGGGAGGCAATCCAATGAATAAAATAAATTTTTGTTATAAGTTTCTGTTATGGTGTGTTTCTACTGTCATGCTACTGGTATGATAGTGTTTTCATGTTTTTAATTAGTGTTTGTGCCAAGTAAAGCCTTTAGGATGATTTGGAAGATAGTATAATTGATGCTGTTTGGAAAACAGAAAGTTTTGCGTCCAGTGCCCGAATTTTGTTTCTGTACTGGAGCGTCAGAAAAATCTGAAATTTTTACACAGTATTGGTATATGAACTGTACACGCTGTCCTAATTTTTCAGAATTTTTGGAGTTACAGAAGTATGGATTTTAAATAGATTGCTACAGACTGTTCTGTTTTTGATAGATTCTGTTTTTGATGCACTACTTGCTTGTTTTGATGAATCTATGGATTGTATCGGGGGGTATAAGCCATGGTGAAGTTAGAGTACAGTAGGTATAATGCAAAAATAAAATATGAATGGTTTTGCAACAGTACTTATAGTAGTGATTTGTTTTGTTATACTAACGGATCTCACGAAGGTTTTGTTGAGTTTTGTGTGATTGAAGTTTTCAATTTTTGGGTGAGATCACGATGAAGGAATACGGAGTAGCAAAAGCCTAAGCTTGGGGATGCCTGAGGCACCCCAAGGTAATATTCAAGGAAGACTCAAGCGTCAAACTTGGGGATGCCCCGGAAGGCATCCCCTCTTTATTCTACCGACCAACGGTAATTTTACTTGGAGCTATATTTTTATTCGTCACATTATATGTGTTTTGCTTGGAGCGTCTTGTATGATATGAGTCTTTGCTTTGTTTGATTTTTAGTTTGTCACAATCATCTTTGCTGCACACACCTATTTTGAGAGAGCCACACGTTATCATCATAATTTGTAGAATACTCTATGTGCTTCACTTAAATTTTTTGAGCTAGGCAGTTGCTCTAGTGCTTCACTTAAATCCTTTTGAGCACGGTGGTGGCTGAAATTTTGTAGAAATAAACTCTCATGATTCACTTATATTATTTTGAGAGTTGATTGAAATTTTGTAGAAATAAATTCTCATGCTTCACTTATATCATTTTGAGAATTGAGTTGATTAAAATTTTGTAGAAATAAATTATCATGCTTCACTTATATCATTTTGAGAATTGACTTGATTGAAATTTTGAAGAAATGAATTCTCATGCTTCACTTATATTATTTTGAGAATTGTTAAGATTGAAATTTTGAAGAAATATTTGCACTCTCATGCTTCACTTAAATATCTTTGATAGATGATGATAGTAACGGTAATTTGCACATGTTATGCAATTGGTCCCAAAGTGATGAATATTCGAGAGGGATATAGATAAAAACTTTCATATAGATCATTGGATATGACAAGTGTGATTCCTTGCAATAGTTTTGCGATATGGAAATGATGATAGGTGATGCCATGTTAGTGAGTAATTGTGCTTAAGTAAGAATATTAGTGTTAAGGTTTGTGATTCCCTATGCAAGCACGTTAAGTCAATAGTTATGCAATGAAGTTATATCCTACTATGGTGCATTATTCGGTGTTAGTTATGTTCAATGCATGTTTATGACCATTTTCATTTCTTGGTTGGTTGCTTCTCAATCTTTTGCTAGCCTTCATTTGTACTACGCGGAAATATTGCTTGTGCATCCAAAATCCTTAAAACCAGTTTTGCCTTATGAGTCCACTATATCTACTTATATGCGGTATTCCAATGTCGTTCCAAGTAAATTTGCGTGTGCCAACTATAAATTTCAAAATAATTTCTCTGTTTTGTGTGCCCGTACCGCTCATGAAGCGGAAGGGGGTAGCCAATATCTTCCATGCTAGGTGTGTTATTCTCACGATGAGTGTTTATTCACTTGTCATTGCACGAGAGTGTGGTGGTAATAGGGATGCCCGTCCCGAATTGTTAAATTGCTAAAATGCCAAAATTGCAGTAATGCAAAAATAATGAAAACAAAAGCAAATCTCCCTCAGAAATAAATAAAAAATCTTAATGAAGGGGAGTACTCTCGTGGAAAGAAAAATCTTAATGAAGGAGAGTATAATTTATTTTCTGTTTGGGAACCGCCTATGATGTATGTAGCATGGAAGATATTAGGAATTCTCATTCGTTTTCGTTGACAGGAAAAGCATGCCTCCCAAAATATTTTTATCTCTTTAATTTCAGCTTTGAGCTATGGCACATTTGACAAATCTTTGCTTCCCTCTGCGAAGGGCCTATCTATTTACTTTTATGCAATTTTTATTTTTCTTGAGTCTCCATCGTCTCTTACAAAAGCACCAACTAGAGAACACTATTGTCATACTTGTGCATTGGTTGTAGCTATTATTTAAGTGTGTTTCATGACTGGATCAATGATTGAGCATAATGGGCTAGGGATAACTTTCTTTAGTGTTGATATTTTGAAAGACATGGTTGCTTGTTAGTATGCTTGAGTATCTATGTTTTCATGTCAAATTATAGACTATTGCTTTGAATCATATAAGTCCAATGTCCATGCTACAAAAAGAAAAGAATATGAGATAAATATGCTAGGCAGCATTCCACATCAAAAATTCTGTTTTTATCATTTACCTACTCGAGGACGAGCAGGAATTAAGCTTCTGGATCCTGATACGTCTCCAACGTATCTATAATTTTTGATTGTTCCATGCTGTTATAATATCAATCTTGGATGTTTTTATAATCATTTACAGCAATTTTATATCATTTTTGGATACTAACCTATTAACCTAGTGCCCGGTGCCAGTTGCTGTTTTCTGCCCTGTATTTGTTTTACAGAAAATCGATACCAAACGAAGTCCAAATGCAACCAAACTTTTTGGAGATTTTTTATTCCTCAAGATAAACACTGGAAGCTTCGGGAGAGGGCCAGTAGAAGAAGAGGTGGGCCACGAGGCAGAAGGGCGCGCCCTAGGGGGGGTGCGCCCTGGTACCTCGTGGGCCCACCCGAGCTCCGTTTGACCTAATTCCAGCACTATAAATTCAAGAAAAATCAGAAACCCTAAGGAGAGTCCACGAAATACTTTTTATGCTGCCGCAAGCTTCTGTTCCAGAGAGATCCCATCTAGGGTCCTTCTCCAGTAATCTGCCGGAGGGGGAATCGATCACGGAGGGGCTCTACATCATCCTTGCTGCCTCTCCGATGATGTGTGAGTAGTTTACCACAGACCTTCGGGTCCATAGGCAGTAGCTAGATGGATTCTTCTCTCTTTTTGATGTTCAATACAATGTTCTCCTTGATGTTCTTGGATATCTATCCGATGTAATCTTTCTTTGCGGTGTGTTTGTTGGGATCCGATGAATTGTGAGTTTATGATCAGATTATCCATGAAATTATTTGAGTCTTCTCTGATCTCTTTTATGCAATTATTATAGCCTCGTATTTCTTCTCCGATCTATTGATTTGGTTTGGCCAACTAAGTTGATTTATCTTACCATGGGAAGAGGTGCTTTGTAGTGGGTTCGATCTTGCGGTGCTCAATACCAGTGACAGAAAGGGACATGACACGTATGTATCGTTTCTACTAAGGGTAAAAAGATGGGATCTATTCATTGGGTTTATTAATTCATGAGTTTGTCTTGTCTACATCATCTCATCGTTCTTAAGGCATTACTCCGTTCTTATGGACTTAATACACTAGATGCATGCTGGATAGCCCATCGATGTGTGGAGTAATAGTAGTAGATGCAGGCAGGAGTCGGTCTACTAATCTTGGACGTGATGCCTATATACATGATCATTGCCTTGGATATCGTCATGATTATTTGCTTTTCTATCAATTGCCCAACAGTAATTTGTCTACCCACCGTATGCTATTTTCTTGAGAGAAGCCTCTAGTGAAACCTATGTCCCCCGGGTCTATCAAAATCATATTACTAAAACCCTAAAAATATTGCTGCCATTTTCTTTTATTTATTTTATTTAGTATTTTTGCTGCAATCTATCAATCTATCAAATACAATTTAATCTTGCAATCTTACCGCCAAGGGATTGACAACCCCTTGTTTGCGTTGGGTGCAAGGATTTGTTGTTTGTGTGCAGGTACTGCTTACTGGGTGTTGTGTGATTCTCCTACTGGTTCGATAACCTTGGTTTCATAATTGAGGGAAATACTTATCTCTACTGTGTTGCATCATCCCTTCCTCTTCGGGGAAATACCAACGCAAGCTACAAGTAGCAGATGGCTTCTTCTCTCTTTTTGATCTTCAATACAATGTTCTCCTCGACGTTCTTGGAGTTCTATCCGATGTAATCACTTTTTGCGGTGTGTTTGTTGGGATCCGATGAATTGTGAGTTTATGATCAGATTATCCATGAATATATTTGGGTCTTTGCTGCACTCTTTTAGGCATGATTATTATAGCCTCGTATTTCTTCTCCGATCTATTGATTTGGTTTGGCCAACTAGATTGATTTATCTTGCCATGGGAAGAGGTGCTTTGTAATGGGTTCGATCTTGCGGTGCTCAATCCCAATGACAGAAAGGGACATGACACGTATGTATCGTTGCTATTAAGGGTAAAAAGATGGGGTTTATTCATACTTGAGTTTATCTTGTCTACATCATGTCATCGTCCTTAAGGCATTACTCCGTTCCTTATGGACTTAATTCACTAGATGCATGCTAGATAGCTGTCGATGTGTGGAGTAATAGTAGTAGATGCAGGCAGGAGTCGGTCTACTAATCTTGGACGTGATGCCTATATACATGATCATTGCCTTGGATATCATCATGATTATTTTCTTTTCTATCAATTGCCCAACAGTAATTTGTCTACCCACCGTATGCTATTTTCTCGAGAGAAGCCTCTAGTGAAAACTATGGCCCCCGGGTCTATCAAAATCATATTAATAAAACCCTAAAAATATTGCTGCCATTTTCTTTTGTTTATTTTATTTTGTATTTTTATTTCAATATATCTATCTATCACATACAATTTAATCTTGCAATTTACCGCCGAGGGATTGACAACCCCTCGTTTGCGTTGGGTGCAAGGATTTGTTGTTTGTGTGCAGGTGCTGCTAACGAGGTGTTGTGTGATTCCCCTACTGGTTTGATAACCTTGGTTTCATAACTGAGGGAAATACTTATCTCTACTGTGCTACATCATCCCTTCCTCTTCAGGGAAATACCAACGCAAGCTACAAGTAGCAGTCATCAGCCCTCCCGCGCGGCCGAGCGACTGGGCCTGGCCCAGTGGTGCCAGACGACTAAACAGCGCTTAGGGCGTGCTTCTGCCCTTCCTCTTTTTCTTTTTCCAGTAAATCTCAATTAAGTCCACAGCAATATTTTCAAAACCAAATTTGATGCTTCAAATTTCTGCATGCTCCTAAAATCATTCTCTATTAATCCAGCTAGGGTGAACATTTTTCCTAACCTTTATTTCTGTAGGATTTATTAAATAGGCCATTTCTCTATTTATTCCAGCTTAGAAAATCCCTAGAAAAATCATCTGAACTCCAAATGAATTGATTCTTTTTTTTTGTTATTTTTCATTTTTCATCTAGTTTATTTTAGTAATTATCTCAAAATTTCCAAAAAACTTTTTAGCACTGTTTTGGCTTTATGTGGTAATTTCAATATTTTGAAAATAAGAAATGGAGGGAAGATAAAAAAAATCAAAGTTTTGGAGTGCACCCAACACTTCTGCATGCTCAAGGCAAGCATCTTGAACAATTGATATGGTGAATGCATAGTTGTTTGTTTGCAAGTATAATTGAATCATGAATATGTTGCATTCGAATAAAATTTGCATATGGCTAGTTATACATGCATGTTCCCTTGATAGGATTTTCTCTTCATTTAAACATGAAGTATGAGTGAGTATGGTTATTTTCACATGTCACCTATACCTATGTTGGTCCGAACTAATCTGCAGGAAAGAATCAGTCACGAGAAAAGTGACTGTGAGACTAAAATCTCGTTGTGACGAGAATGATCAGTGAGGGCATGTTGGGACATGCCAGATGGTGACCCTGTTGGGTATTACCAAGGGAATATATTGTGCTAACCACTGCAGGAAAACTTAAACCTCCTGAGTCGACCGTAGATCGAGTCTTGTTCCGGTAACCCCCATACTTGTTCGTGCTGCCACTTGTCCCTGCCGCAGGTAGGGTACAGTTCAGTAAGTTGTTAACCCCTTTCCTGCACACACCGTACAGAGAGGCCATAGTGAAAGATACTATCTGATCACTGGTAGGCATGTCACTTGGTCCGGGGGCATGAATGGCCGGTCTGGGACCGAAGCTGAACGTTCATGCTATTGGAGGTCGTTGTATGAGGCCTTCCAACTTAGAGTTTTACTTTACCGCTGCTTTGGGTGATTCCTGGCCGGGAAAAATTAAGGCTGGTGCGTGCGGGTTAGGTGTGTTTTCAACCCAAAGACCGTAATGGGAATTAGTTAGCGTCTCGGTGCTGGCTAAAGAAATCCTTTACTTGTGGGTAAAGAGTACACCCTCTGCAGAGTATACCTATTCGAATAGCCGTGTCCGCGGTTAAGGACTACAGTCTGGGTTGGTCAAGTGTCGGTCTTCGGAGGAAATAATTAAAATTGAGCATGATCTATTTTTGTAGGATAATTATTGTCACCACTGATGCCAGCATGAATATTATTGTTATCATGAATATTATGGTGGACTAACCCTTTTCTTCTATGTGAAATTCTGAGTATCACTTGGGATGGCTAGACCACCAGGATACTCAATTTTATTTTCTTTTCTGAGTATCATTTGGGATGGCTAGACCACCTGGATACTCAGTTTTATTTTCTTTTCTGGGTATCACTTGGGATGGCTAGACCACCTGGATACTCAGTTTTATTTTCTTTTCTGGGTATCACTTGGGATGGTTAATCCACCTGGATACTCGTTTCTTTTCAAGACCTCTTGAGGCGTCGCTTTCAGACACTCGTTTGGCATTTCTTTTCAAGACCTCTCGAGGCGTCGCTTTCAGACACCCATTTGGCATTTCTTTTCAAGACCTCTCGAGGCGTCGCTTGGCATTTTTCTTGGAATTCCTCGGGCGGTCCAGCGCCCGATGTTCCATTTAATTTTCTTGGTTTATTACTAAAATAGTATATTTACTCTTCTGCACCGTATTAATATTTATCATGTCATGATTTAATATCAGTCAGCATATGCATATAATTTAATTCATCATGAATATATGCTTTCGGTATATCTTTTGTTCATAATGTTTGTGAGTACATTCAAACGTACTCACTGGCTTGTCCCTGGCTATTTAATTGGCCAGGTCAGGATTTCAAGGAGGAGTACTACCGCGACGTCCATGCGGACTAGGAGCCTAAGTTAGCAGCCACGCGAGATAGGAGTTATCCAGGTCAGCTGTTCCTGTGGGAATGGAGTCCCATCGACGTTGGAGAACCATGAGTCGCTTCCGTCACCCGTCACTAGAAATCATTGTTGTATCATTAGACCTTTGTGGTCTTGTATCCAATTCTTGTAATTGCTTGGTAATCTGTAACAAGGACGTGTCCACCAGTAACAGAAATCCTGGGGCTGGTGACGACATGAGGGGTTAATTTCTGGGATATTGTGTCCCGAAAATCCGGCCCCGACATGTGTCTAGAGGGAGAGAGGGAGGGCGATATAGAGGGAGAGAGAGAGCTCGTCATGGAGGGCCCGACGAGGTTGTATGTGAGAAATACATTTGCTGAGAACGTGAGGGCGGGTGTGAGATAAATGGAGATCAAAACATGAAGAAAAATAATGACCATGTGTCGGATACCAATAGCTCTTTTAACAAAGAGATGAAGATCGATCGATACAGGAAGTATGTGTGGTGAAGGGGGGCGATGGACAGACCTAAACACAACATTTGAGTGTACATAGTAGTAGACTTAATATTCATGTTTTAGTTTAGTGTACATTGTAAACATTGAATTGAGGACCATGTATGGCTTACATTTTATTTCTGAATTCGTGCCATACATGCATGGATTGAAAAAGTAGATGCACTATACTGACTCGTTTGTTGTTGTATTTGTGTGTGTGTGGTCATATGCTTGAATACATACAAAATTTTCTCACCACCATACCGTTCATCTTTTAAATTTGAATTTGCATTAAAAAACCTAGTGTGGATACCATGAAATGTGAAATCCACGTTGAGATCACTATATCACAAACTCACTCTAATTCCAGAACTCGTCATAAATCAATTACTGTCCCTTTTGGAATGACCAATTATTTGCAAGAAAAATACGGGCATTGTAATACATATAGATTCGTTCGTCAATTTAAAAAAAAAGATTCCTTTTGCATTCTCGAATGGCAGCACCTGACGGCGTACCAGCCAGACCGGGCTCGTGTCGTGGTGGTGGCGTGCGTGGTACGCTAGCCAACCCCAACCAAAAGAACCACGATAAAACTTCGTGCCTCCACTCGAGCCTCCGCATTTCGAATTGAAATATCTGGCGGCCAGAATTTCAGCCCTGCAAAATTCCCCTTATGTCCCTGGTCCATAATGACTACTCCTACTACTACCGATGAACACTGGAGGGATGCTTTAGTAACTAGCCCACGTTACCTACCATGCCGAGCATGTTCAAGTCCCTCAGTCGCCGCTACCCAAGGTCACCTGTCAACTCCATTGCCTACTACACTAGGATAAGTATAGAATGGAGTTTTTTTTGTTCGTGCCTACTACCTCCGTCCTGGTTTATTCGTCCTCTTCGCATTTTGTGCTAAATTTTGACCTTACATTTAACTACCAAAATGTTAATGCATGTAACCAAAAATAATATCACTGGAAACTATGTTCAAATACGAGTCAAACGACATAATTTTTGGTGACATGCATTATTATTAGAGTATGATGCAATGCACTGGTACGCAGGGAGTATCTTTTTTACTCTGCATATATAATTTGTTTGAAGTCTAACTAAGCACTGTTTGACCAAATTCTATCTTAAAAAATATGAACATCTACTACAACACTAAAGATGCATCGCCTGAAAGTTTCTTTCATGATGCATGTAATGATATTGTTTCGAATCCTGTTTTTAAATTCCAAAAAATCCAAAACTCACCTGAAATTCATGAAACTGCGCATGGTCTCGTGATACAGCACAAATAGGCTATGGTAATTTTTTTGTTCAATTTGAGACAAGCTGCTTATGAAAAGTTGCACAGATGAATAGCCAAGGTATTTTGGAACAAAGAGCTATCACGTTAACGCGAACGGTTCACTAATATATTCAAACCGTGGGCGTTAGACTAGCGTCCCGCTTCTCATAGGCATGTGCCGTCCGAGCAAGCATGTGAGTCGACGTGAGGCATGCGAGCAGGCCGCTGCGCAGGCTCACCGGGAGGTGAGCCCTTTGACCAGCCTCCGCCACCCACCTTCATAGCAACCACACCCACTTTTAATAGCGCCCGTGCTACAGTTTAAATCACTGCCGCAGTCCCCGCTCTCGCTACAATCTTATCTCTGCCTCTCCGATTCTCCTGTCGTCTGCCTCCAATCAGCCTGGCCTCGCCGTACGCCATGGCGCATACGATGGGCTGCCCCTAGTCTTCCATTTTCCTGAGGAAGACCCTAATGAGGTTTCGGACGAGCTTGACCTGGCCATGCGGGAAGTCGCCGCATCTCTCCCAGCGCCCGTTCCAGCTCCCGTCGCCGCGCCAGCGCCAGCGCCCATCCCCGTGGCATTGATGGGCTGGGAGCCGCACACTATCGCCCAACTTGAAGACGCGGGGATCCACGAGGTCCCCGCTGACTTGCACGTGCCCGTGCACCTACCAGCGCATGCGCCTGCGCGTGCACTGACACACGTGCCCGTGCTGGTGCACATGCACACGAATGTCTCCACCGCACCGTTGCTAGCGCCTATCCCCATGCCGGTGCCAGTGCCCCCCTTAGCGGCATGGGTCGCCGCCGTCGACCGCTGCTACTTGTAGACTGCGTTGGTATTTCCCCGAAGAGGAGAGGATGATGCAGTATAGTAGAGATAAGTATTTCCCTCAATTAAGAAACAAGGTTATCAATCCAGTAGGAGAACCAAGCAAAATCCCGTTAAGCGCACCTGCACACACAAAAGCAAACACTTGCACCCAACGCAAATAAGAGGGTTGTCAATCCTCTTAGCGGTTATTTGCAAGGCTTAAATCAGATAGTGGTAGATAGATAAACTAAAATACTAAATAAAATAAAAGTAAACAAATTGCAGCAAGGTATTTTTAGGTTTTTTATACGATAAAGTAGACCCAGGGGCCATAGTTTTCACTAGAGGCTTCTCTCTCGAACACATAGCATACTGTGGGTAAACAAATTATTGTTGGGCAATTGATAGAAAAGCAAATAATTATGACGGATTCATGGCAATGATCATGTATATAGGCATCACGTCCGAGACAAGTAGACCGACTCCTGCCTGCATCTACTACTATTACTCCACCCATCGACCGCTATCCAGCATGCATCTAGGGTATTAAGTATAAAACAGAGTAACACCTTAAGCAAGATGACATGATGTAGACAAAGTAAACTCAAGCAATATGATTAAACCCCATCTTTTTATCCTTAATGGCAACAATACAAATACGTGTCATGTCCCTTTCTGTCACTGGGATTGAGCACCGCAAGATTGAACCCATCACAAAGCACCTCTCCCATTGCAAGATAAATCAATCTAGTAGGCCAAACCAAATCGATAGATTGGAGAGAAATACAAAGCTATAATAATCATGCATAAAAGAGTTCAGAGAAGACTCAAATATTTCTCATGAATAATCTGATCATAAACTCACAATTCATCGGATCCCAACAAACACACCGCAAAAGAAGATTACATCGGATAGAACTCCAAAAACATCGAGGAGAACATGGTATTGAAGATCAAAGAGAGAGAAGAAACCATGTAGATACTAGCTATGGACCTGTAGGTCTATGGTAAACTACTCACGCATCATCGGAAGGGCAGCAAGGTTGATGTAGAAGCCCTTCGTGATTGATTCCCCCTCCGGCAGAGTACCGGAAAAGGCCTCCAGATGGAATCGCGGAAGAACAGAGGCTTCCGGTGGCGTAAAAGTTATTCGGGATGGCTCTCTGTTGGTTTCCCAATATTTGAGAATTTATAGAAGTGGAATTAGGTCAAACGGAGCCACGAGGGCCCCACAAGGCATCAGGGCGCGCCCTCCCTGGGGTCGTGCCTTGTTGCCTTGTGGAGGCTTTGTGAACCTTCTAGCCTCCTCTCCAAGTCACCGGGGTCTCTTTTGTCCAGAAAAGAATCTCCAAAAAGTTTCGTGGCATTTGGACTTCGTTTGGTACTGATTTCCTGAAAAACCAAAAACAAGCAGAAAACAACAACTGGCACTAGGTTAATAGGTTAGTCCCAAAAAATGATATATAATTGTATATAAAAACATCCAAGATTGATACTATAATAGCATTTAACAATCAAAAATTATAGATACGTTGGAGACGTATCAAGCATCCCCAAGCTTAATTCCTGCTCGTCCTCGAGTAGGTAAATGATAAAAACAGAATTTTTGATGTGGAATGCTACCTACATGTTTCATCATGTAATCTCTCTCTTACTGTATGAATAATAAGATCCAAATGATTCAAAGCAATAGTCTATAGTTTGACATAAAGACATCAATACTCAGGCATAGTAATAAACAATCATGTCTTTCAAAATAAAAATGCTAAAGAACGTTATCCCTATAAAATCATATAATCCTGTCATGCTCCATCTTCTTAACACAAAATACTTATCATGCACTACCCCGATGACAAGCCAAGCAATTGGTTCATACTTTTTAACGCGCTTCAGCTTTTTCAACCCCCACACAATACATGAGCGCAAGCCATGGATATAGCACTATGGGTGGAATAGAGTGTGGTAGAGATCAATAAGGGGAAGTCAAAAATAAGAAGATAGTCTCACATCGACAAGGCTAATCAACGGGCTATGGAGATGCCCATCAATTGATGTCAATGCAAGGAGTAGGGATTACCATGCAACAGATGCACTAAGAGCTATAAGTGTATGAAAGCTCAACATGAAAACTAAGTGGGTGTGCATCCAACTTGCTTGCTCATGAAGACCTCGGGCATTTGAGGAAGCCCGTCATCGGAATATACAAGCCATGTTCTATAATGAAAAATTCCCACTAGTATATGAAAGTGACAAAATAGGAGACTCTCTATATGAAAAACATTGTGCTACTCTGAAGCACAAGTGTGGAGAAAGGATAGTAACATTGCCCTTCTCTCTTTTTCTCTCATTTTTTTTGTGGGCTCTTTTTGGCCTCTTTTTTTTTATTTAGAACGGTCTCATGGACCTCATCCCCACTTTTTCGAGGACTCATTACTCTCCACCATTCTTTCCTCACTGGGACAATGCTCTAATAATGATGATCATCACATTTTTATTTACTTACAACTCAATATTACAACTCGATACTAGAACAAAAATATGAATCTATATGAATGCCTCTGGCAGTGTACCAGAATGTGCAATGATACTAGCGTAACATGTATAAAAATGATGAATGGTGGCTGAGCCACAAATACTATGTAAGCTATATGATCATGCAAAGCAATATGATAATGATGATGTGTGTCATAAAAACGGAACGGTGGAAGTTGCATGGCAATATATCTTGGAATGGCTATGGAAATGCCATGATAGGTAGATATGGTGGCTGTTTTGAGGAAGATATAAGGAGGCTTATGTGTGATAGAGCGTATCATATCACGGGGTTTGGATGCACCGGTGAAGTTTGCACCAACTCTCGATGTGAGAAAGGGCAATGCACGGTACCGAAGAGGCTAGCAAATTGCGGAAAGGTGAGAGTGCGCATAATCCATGGACTCACATTAGTCATAAAGAACTCACATACTTATTACGAAAGTTTATTAGCCCTCGAAGCAAAATACTACTATGCATGCCCCTAGGGGGGTAGATTGGTAGGAAAAATCCATCGCTCGTCCCCGACCGCCACTCATAAGGTAGACAATCAAGAATAAATCATGTTCCAACTTCTTAGCATAACGACAGATCATACGTGCATGCTTCGGGAATCACAAACATTAACACCAATATTCTTACTAAACCACAATTATCTACTAGCACCTCCCACATATTACCATCTTAATATCACAAAACTATTGCAAGGAATCAAACGTATCATATTCAGTGATCTACATGAAAGTTTTTATTATATCCCTCTTGAATACCTATCATATCAGGACCAAATTCATAACCCGTGCATATTACCATTGCTATTCATTAGACTCTCAAAAAGATATAAGTGAAGCATCAGAGTGCGACTATTAAAATATAACCACCGCCATGCTCTAAAAGATATAAGTGAAGCACTAGAACAACTGCCTAGCTCAAAAGATATAAGTGAAACACTAGAGCAACTGCCTAGCTCAAAAGATATAAGTGAAGCACATAGAGTATTCTAACAAATCACGAATAATGTGTGTGCCTCTCAAAAAGGTGTGTTCAGCAAAGATGATTGTGACAAACTAAAAAGCAAACAAACTATATCACAAGACGCTCCAAGTAAAACACATATCATGTGATGAATAAAAATATAGTTCCAAGTGAGTTACCGATAGATTGTAGACGAAAGAGGGGATGCCTTCCGGGGCATCCCCAAGCTTAGACGCTTGAGTATTCCTTGAATATTACCTTGGGGTGCCTTGGGCATCCCCAAGCTTAGGCTCTTGCCGCTCCTTATTCCTTTATCCATCGTAGTCTCACCGAAAACTTGAAAACTTCAGCACACAAAACTCAACAGAAACCTCGTGAGATCCGTTAGTATAACAAACAAACCTTAAACTTTTGGTACTGTTGTAAATTGATTCATATTTAATATTGGTATAAGGCTACTGTACTCCAACTTCTCCATGACTCATACCCCCCGATACGATCCATAGATTCATCAAAATAAGCAAACTATGCAACAAAAACAGAATCTGTCTAAAATAGAACAGTCTGTAAAGATCTATTTAAAAGCCATACTTCTTTAACTCCAAAAATTCTGAAAACTTAGGAAAACGTGGTAAATTCATATATCAATACTGTGTAAAAAATTCAGAATTTTATCATGCTCCAGCAAAAAACAAAAATTCCAGCACTGGACGCAAAAGCTTCTGTTTTGCAACAGCATCAATCATACTATCTTCCAAATCATCCCAAAGGCATTACTTGGCACAAACACTAATTAAAAGATAAAAACACAATCATAATAGAGGCTATAATTGTGTAAACACACAAGAACGGAAAGTAAAAACAAAAATTTATTTTATTCATTGGGTTGCCTCCCAACAAGCGCTATTGTTTTATGCCCCTAGCTAGGCATAATGCAAAGTTTCAAGTGTTGTCATCCTTGGTTTTTGCTAATTTAGATGGGTTGGTTTCGAACCCGGGATACTCTTCACGCTTCCCATTACTTTCAGAAAATAAGGCAATTTTACTATCTAAAGTGTCTAACTTCTTGTTGCAAATAGTGAGGAGATTATTCATGCGATAGAGGTTACCACTAACATTTTTAAGAGCTTCCTTAGACTTTTGTAACTCCACCAAATTTTTTGTATGTCACCTAGCTTTTGCAAAATTTGGATCCCGGATCGCTGTCAATAAAATTTCCTTTGGTAGCAAAGTCCAAGAGTTGTCTATTTGGCATAGTTAGCCCTACATAAAAGTTTCGCAACAAAATTTTCATTTCCCCTGTTATGGTGCAAACATGATAAGATTCAATTATCCTATACCAAACATCTTTCAAATTTTCTCCTTGTTTCTGTTTGAAGTAAAGAACTTCAAAGTCTGGAGACAAAGGAGGGATGGTAAAACAAGTCATAGCGACGAGGCAAACAAGCAAATAAAAATATTTTTGTGTTTTTGTAATAAAAAATTAGAAATGGGGGAGATGAAAATGAAAGGGAAATGCAAATAAAAAGGAAAATAAAATAAATGCAAGTGGATGATAGTTTGTGCGAAGGTACTTGGTAATTTTGATGATGTCTCCCCGGCAACGGTGCCAGAAATCCTTCCTGCTACTTGTAGACTGCGTTGGTATTTCCCCGAAGAGGAGAGGATGATGCAGTATAGTAGAGATAAGTATTTCTCTCTGTTAAGAACCAAGGTTATCAATCCAGTAGGAGAACCAAGCAAAATCATATTAAGCGCACCTGCACACACAAAAGCAAACACTTGCACCCAACGCAAATAAGAGGGTTGTCAATCCTCTTAGCGGTTATTTGCAAGGATTAAATGTGATAGTGGTAGATAGATAAACTAAAATACTAAATAAAATAAAAGTAAATAAATTGCAGCAAGGTATTTTTAGGTTTTTTATATGATAAAGTAGACCCGGGGGCCATAGTTTTCACTAGAGACTTCTCTCTCGAACACATAGCATACGGTGGGTAAACAAATTACTGTTGGGCAATTGATAGAAAAGCAAATAATTATGATGGATTCATGGAAATGATCATGTATATAGGCATCACGTCTGACACAAGTAGACCGACTCCTGCCTGCATCTACTACTATTACTCCACCCATCGACCGCTACCTAGCATGCATCTAGGGTATTAAGTATGAAACAGAGTAACGCCTTAAGCAAGATGACATGATGTAGACAAAGTAAACTCAAGCAATATGATTAAACCCCATCTTTTTATCCTTAATGGCAACAATACAAATACGTGTCATGTCCCTTTTTGTCACTTGGGATTGAGCACCGCAAGATTGAACCCATCACAAAGCACCTCTCCCATTGCAAGATAAATCAATCTAGTAGGCCAAACCAAATCGATAGATCGGAGAGAAATACAAAGCTATAATAATCATGCATAAAAGAGTTCAGAGAAAACTCAAATATTTTTCATGAATAATCCGATCATAAACTCACAATTCCTCATATCCCAACAAACACACCGTAAAAGAAGATTACATCGGATAGAACTCCAGGAACATCAAGGAGAACATGGTATTGAAGATCAAAGAGAGAGAGAAGAAGCCATCTAGCTACTAGCTATGGACCCGTAGGTCTGTGGTAAACTACTCACACATCATCGGAAGGGCAGCGAGGTTGATCTAGAAGCCCTCTATGATCGACTCCCCCTCCGGCAGAGTACCGGAAAAGGTCTCCAGATGGGATTGCAGAAGAACAGAGGCTTGCGGCAGCGTAAAAGTTATCCGGGGTGTCTCTCTATTGGTTTCCCAATATTTGAGAATTTATAGAACTGGAATTAGGTCAAACGGAGCCACAAGGGCCCCACAAGGCATCAGGGCACGCCCCCCTGGGGCCACGCCCTGTTGCCTTGTGGAGGCTTCGTGAACCTTCTGGCCTCCTCTCCAAGTCTCCAGGGGCTCTTTTGTCCAGAAAAAATCTCCAAAAAGTTTCGTGGCATTTGGACTTCGTTTGGTACTGATTTTCTGAAAAACCAAAAACAAGCAGAAAACAACAACTGGCACTGGGCACTAGGTTAATAGGTTAGTCCCAAAAAATGATATATAATTGCATATAAAAACATCCAAGATTGATACTATAATAGCATGGAACAATCGAAAATTATAGACATATCAACCGCTTCCTTGCAGCAACGCCAGTTGCCGCCTCCCGCCGGTTGACTAGCTCCTGGAGACCGAAGTCTAGAACATACTGGCCTTCCTTGAAGCTTGGGCCAATGTCCAGGAGTATGCCAACGCCGGCGCAAGATGCCGCTGTCGCCGCCGGCCAGTGGCCCAACGGCACACAGGGCACGGCAGAGGAGCCGCTTCCCGCCGCAAGACTGAAAGTGCAACTAATCCCCGGGTGGTTTTGGTAATTCATAACAACATATATCTCATTGAACTAATGTCCATTCAAGTTAAATATTTCAGGATGTTCAATGATTGGCATGGCAAGGACTAGAGATGTGGACCCCTCAAAATGCTAAGGACATGGATTGGCAAAAGCTCAAGACTCTACATTTTTGTTAAGTGATCCAAGATCACATTGAGTCCATAGGAAAGCCAATACTATTAAAAGGGGATGAGGTGTTGCTTAATGGTCTTTTTGCTCAAGTGCTTAGTGACATTGCTCCAAAATCCTCAACCACTTTCTCCATCCAAATATGTCCAAAACCTACATTCCAAATCGGCCCCACCGATTCATTCCTATCTGGAGCCACCGAGTTCATCAGGACTTAGCCACTGCCAAACCCTAACAAATCGGATCCACCGATATGGATCTCGGTCCCATCGAGATGGCCTTGCCAACTCTCTGTTACTTGTTGCAATTATTTCGGTCCCACCGAGAATTGCAATCGGTACCACCGAGATGGCTTGCCAACTCTCTGTTGCCTTATTGCTTCACTTCGGTCCCACCGAGTTGATGCAATCGGTGCCACCGAGACGAGGTTTGCCCTAACCATTGCACATCGGTCCATCCGAGTTGTTCCAGTCGGTGCCACCGAGTTGGGTCGAAAGTGTGTAACGGTTGGATTTTGTGTGGAGGCTATTTATACCCCTCCACCCCCTCTTCCTCAGGAAGGAGAGCCATCAGAACGTGCCTACACTTCCACCATACATTTTCTGAGAGAGAACCACCTACTCATGTGTTGAGATCAAGAGATTCCATTCCTACCATTTGAACCTTGATTTCTAGCCTTCCCAAGTTGCTTTCCACTCAAATCCTTCTTCCACCAAAGCCAAATATGTGAGAGAGAGTTGAGTGTTGGGGAGACTATCATTTGAAGAACAAGAGCAAGGAGTTCATCAACAACACACCATCTATTACCTTTTGGAGAGTGGTGTCTCCTAGATTGGTTAGGTGTCACTTGCGAACCTCGACATGATGTGGAGTTGAACCAAGGAGTTTGTAAGGGCAAGGAGATCGCCTACTTCGTGAAGATATACCCGAGTGAGGCTAGTCCTTCGTGGACGTAAGCCATGGTGGAATAGACAAGGTTGCTTCTTCGTGGACCTTCGTGGGTGGAGCCCTCCGTGGACTAATGACCCACAAGTATAGGGGATCAATCATAGTCCTTTCGATAAGTAAGAGTGTCAAACCCAACGAGGAGCAGAAGGAAATGACAAGCGGTTTTCAGCAAGGTGTTTTCTGCAAGCACTGACATTATCGGTAACGAGTAGTTTGATAGCAAGATAATTTGTAACAACTGACAAGTAACAATAGTAACAAAGAGTGCAGCAAGGTGGCCCAATCCTTTTTATAGCAAAGGACAAGCCGGAACGATCTCTTATAGTAAGTAAAGCGTTCTCGAGGACACATGGGAATTTCATCTAGTCACTTTCATCATGTTTATTTGATTCGCGTTCGCTACTTTGATAATTTGATATGTGGGTGGACCGGTGCTTGGGTGCTGTTCTTACTTGAACAAGCCTCCCACTTATGATTACCCCCTCTCGCAAGCATCCGCAACTACGAAAGAAGAATTAAGATAACTCTAACCATAGCATTAAACATATGGATCCAAATCAGCCCCTTACGGAATAGCGCATAAACTAGGGTTTAAGCTTCTGTCACTCTAGCAACCCATCATCTAATTACAACTCCACAATGCATTCCCTTAGGACCAAAGATGGTGAAGTGTCATGTAGTCGACGTTCACACGACACCACTAAGGGAATCAACAACATACATATCATCAAAATATCAAACGAATACCAAATTCACATGATTACTTATGACAAGACTTCTCCCATGTCCTCAAGAACAAAACTAACTACTCACAAATCATAATCATGTCCAAGATCAGAGAGGTGTTGAATAGCATAATAGATTTGAACATATAATCTTCCACCAAATAAACCAACTAGCATCAACTACAAGCTGTAATCAACACTACTAGCAACCCACAGGTACCAATCTGAGGTTTTGAGACAAAGATTGAATACAAGAGATGAACTAGGGTTTGAGATGAGATGGTGCTGGTGAAGATGTTGATGAAGATTAGTCCTCCCACGATGAGAGGATCGCTGGTGATGTCGATGGCGACGATTTCCCCCTCCCGGAGGGAAGTATCCCCGACAGAATCTCTCCGCCGGAGAGCAAAAGTGCTCCTGCCCAAGTTCCGCCTCGAGACGGCGGCGCACCGTCCCGAAAGTCTTCTCTATATTTTTTCTAGGGCAAATGGGCTTATATACCAGAAAATGGGGGCCAGAGGCTGGCCAGGGGCCCCACGAGGTACCAGGGCGCGCCTGGGGGGGTGGCGTGCCCTGGTGCCTCGTGGGCACCTGGGTGGCCCCCTCTGCTACTTCTTGCTTCCACTATTTTTTATTTATTCCAAAATAAATCTCTGTAAAATTTCAGCTCATTTGGAGATGTGCGGAATAGGTATCTCTGACATAGCTTTTTCAGGTCCAGAATTCCAGTGCCGGCAATCTCCCTCCTTGTGTGAATCTTGCATATTAAGAGAGAAAAGGCATTAGAATTGCTCCACAAAGTGTTATATTGATCAAAAACACTATAAATAACAGTAGCAAAACATGATGCAAAATGGACGTATCATGGACTCGCGCAGCTGTTACCCTTCGTGGGTTGAAGTCTCCATCAACGTGGATGTACGATAGCACCACCTATCGGAACCACGCCAAAAATCATCGTGTCTTCATTGCGTTTGAAATATCCGATCCCCTCCTTTACTTACATGTGCAATTGTTTACTTTCTGCTGCCACACTCTTAGAATTGCATGTGTAGGGTGTTACTTGACTTGTGCACTTGCTAAAATCTGCCCACAACTAAAATTTGGGAAAAGGATAGCTAATCACCCCCCCCCCTCTAGACATACTTTCGATCCTACAAGTGGTATCAGAGCTTTGGTCTCCGTAAGCCTTGATTTCCATTGCTTTGGTGATCATGGCCTTGGTTTCACAACCTAGGAGAGTATGGCATCTAGTGAGGGTAATTATCACCGTAGAGGTCCATATTATGATGGTACAAACTTTGCTAGTTGGAAACATAAGATGAAAATGCATATTCTTGGTCATAACCCCACCGTTTGGGCTGTTGTTCATGTTGGCTTGCAAGGTGAATTCTTTGAGGATGGCAAGGAACCGGATCATGAAGCAACCGCGGAAGAATTGAAGATGTTGCAATACAATGCTCAAGCTTGTGACATTCTCTTCAACGGTTTGTGCCCCAAGGAATTCAACAAAATCAGCCGCCTCGAGAATGCAAAGGAAATTTGGGATACTTTGGTTGATATGCATGAGGGTACTGAGTCCGTCAAGGAATCTAAGCTGGATGTGCTTCAAAGTCAACTTGACAAGTTCAAGATGAAGGATGGTGAAGGAGTCGCCGAAATGTACTATAGGCTTGCTCTCATCACAAATGAGATTGCCGACTTAGGAAGTGAAGAGATGACCGACAAATTCATCATCAAGAAGATCCTTAGAGCTTTGGATGGAAAATATGATACCGTTTGCACATTGATACAAATGATGCCCAATTACAAAGATCTCAAGCCCACGGAAGTCATTGGAAGGATTGTTGCTCATGAAATGTCACTCAAGGACAAAGAGGAGCTACACAACAAATCAAGTGGTGCTTACAAAGCCTCAACCGATGCTCCAACAACTTCAAGTGACAAGCTAGTATCCAATGAAGAGATAAGCCTAATGGTGAAAAGATTCAACAAGTTTTACAAGAACAAAGGGAAAGAAAGAAGCTCTAGCTCAAGACACTATGAGAGAAGATCATCAAGTCGTGACCGAAATTGTTACAATTGTGGAAAACCCAAACACTATTCCAATGAGTGTACGTCTCCCTACAAGAAAAGAGACGAATCACCAAGAGGAAGACATAGAAGAGATGAATCACCTCACAAGGAGAGAAGGAGTAGAGATGATCGTTATGAACGAAGACCCTCTCGAAGAAGCAAGGATTCGGAAAGGAAGGACAAGTCATCCAAGAGCTACACAAGAAGAAGACATCAAGCTCATGTTGGTGAATGGATTTCCGGCTCCGACTCTGACAACCACTCCGAGAGAAGCTATCACTCCAACTCCGACTATAGTCAAGATGAAGGTGTTGCCGGACTTGCTCTTGTGTCATCCAACTCCTATGATCTCTTTGACTCACCAAATGAAGGAATTGGAAGATGCTTCATGGCAAAAGGCCCCAACGTATCACACCCCCGAATACTTTGACTTCAATAGTGATGAGGATGATTTGCTTGGTGATGATGATTTACTTGTTGATAAGGCTAGTGATGTGAGCTATAATGAAAATGCTAGTAATCATGATAGTTAAGAGGAAACGAGTGACAATGCTATGAAGGAGATTGAGTGTCTAACTAAAGAACTAAATGCTCTTAAGTTAGCTCATGAAACAATTCAAGAGGATCATAGAGAACTTCTAAGAACTCATGAGAAGCTACGCTTCGAGAAGCTAAATTTAGAGCAAGAGCATGAGTTTCTTAAAGCTATCAATGATGATCTTCGAAAGAAGAGTTCTTCATATCTTGCCAAACGTTTACTCTTGTCTACCTTTATGCCACAAGTTAAACCTAAGCAAACTAGTAACAAGGGTAAAAAGAGTTCTACCTCTAGTAGTAACAATAACAATGCTATATCCAATGTTGTTGCTTCTAGTAGTTCTATTGATTCCACTAATGATTCTCTTAGCCAAGTTACACTTGAGCAAGAAAACAATCTATTGAAAGGAATTATAGAAAAGGTGTCTACAAGAGCCTTGCCGGGAGTAAGCAATTTGAGGAAATTGTACGCAAGCAAGGAAGGCACCGGAAGAACCAAGGTGTTGGTTTTGAACGAAAGTTCAATGCCAATGGAGTTGAGTGGGAAGAAGATTAATACCCCAAGACGAAGTTCGTTCCTCAACAAGAGAAGTATGATCCTACTTCCTTCAAGGGAACACAAGCTCAAGATGATCTTCCACCACAAGACCACAAGTTAAAAGGCAAGGACAAGCTTCAAGAAGAGATTGATTCATTTGAAGAAGCACCTCAAGCCTTGGTCAAGTGGGTTCCCAAGACTTCATCAAGTTCTACTTCATCAAGTGCTACTACAACTCCAAGGATTCCCATCAAGTTGATGTGGGTCCAAAAGAAGAAGAACTAGAGAGTTCTTGAGGGTGACTCCGCCAACAAACTTCACTCACATTCATTTATGGCAACAACTTGTGCAACCAACTTCAACATCTTGCACTAGTTCATGGAGTCACAAACCCTCTTGTTGGTAAGGCAAGGGACAAGGTATTCAATGCATTCATGGACATCATCATATGTGTATTTCACTCTATGTCTATGGATATTCTTGTATGTTCCTTGTGTGGGACTAACCCATGTAGGTATTAAAAGTGCAAAACTCCAAGGATTGCTCCCAACTCTTGATGGTCTACATCAACATTGAGCATCTACATCTTCAACATCTACATGAAGTCATCATCGACAAAACCCAAGGTTAGCTCATCCCTCTTTGGGGGGATATTACATCTAGGGGGAGCTTTGCTCTAAAAAATTGAGCTAAAGCAACTCTAATGGTGTGAACACATTAATGCTTTATGTAAAAGTGGCAACCCCACTTGTGCTTAAACGATGAGTATGACCTATGATCAAATGTTCTCATTTGACTCCTAAGTCAATATACTCATATATAGATGACCTAGTCATCGCCAATTGCTTGATAGATGCTAGAATTGGTTGTGCATGTTTGACACATATTTCATTTGCTATCTTATTGGGTGAGCATGTTGGTTTGCATGTTTTCTTCATTCAAGGACATCCATTTGTTGTTTTGATTGTCTTGGTTTTTCTGGCCAAGTGGATGTACAAGAATGCCTAAGTACCTTCTCTAGCTATCTATGCTTTCTTTTCTCAAACTCTATTCTTGCTACATCACAAAAATTGAACAAGTCATTTTCGGACCCTCTGGGTGAGGAGCACTCGGAGCCACCGCTGAAAGGGCTGAACCTCCAAAATCTTCAAATTTGTTTCGGCGTGACCAATCCACTCCTATTCGAACTCACTGAAACAGTTTGATTGATCTAGGTTTCCATCTCGGTGTCACCAAGTTCAACCGTTTCGGCGCCACCGATGTGCTATACTGCTTGCAGTTACACATATCGGTGCCACCGAGTCGTTCAACTCGGAGCCACCGACAGCACACGGGTATATATACTCCGCGGGCCCGAACCATTGAAATTTCTCAAACCTTTTCGTTCCCGCACCCCGTTGCTGCCGTCGCCTTGGTCTTCGGATCGCCTCCCTTGTCTCCTGCGCACCCGCGCCGCCGGAATCCATCGCTGTCAACGGGAATCTTCCCCGCCGTTGCCGCCGTAGAGGATCTCCATCAAGTTAGGGTGAGATTCGACCCCCTTTGTGCTCAAATTCTGATTCAATGCATGGATGGATTGCCATTATTCTTGCCACGGATTGAAACCTTCCTTTACACTGCAAATTCCGTAGATTAGTTTCGAGCAAAAAAATTAGGATTAAGTTTCCACCGAAAGCATCTCGGACCGACCGATTTGAGATTTTCGGAGTCACCGATTTGGCCCTGGCCATTGCACTAGTACGTCTCGGTGCCACCGAGTTGTACGAATCGGTGAGACCGAAAGTAAAGTCTCAGTGAAACCCTAGCATCTCGGAGACACCAAACCACATCTCGGTCTGACCGAAATGGAGTGTTATGTTTCTGTTAAGTGCTTCGGTATCACCGAGATGATCAACTCGGTGGATCCGAAATGCCTTCTGTGAAAACTTGAAACTAAGATTTGAACACAATTTTCTTGAAAAATAACTGCTTTTTGTGATGATTCATCTACTTTGCCCATACCCACCTATTCACAGGGTCAGCTTTGCAAGATGTCAGATGTAAGTGATAGTCAGAATATGTCAGAACAGCATGCAGATCTCAGTGAAGGATCAAGTCCTGAGGAAAGTTTTTATGAAGGAGAGAGAAGTTCTCCTGATCTTCTAAAAGCAGCCACCAAAACTAGGAAGAAGAGAACCTCAAATGATGAGGATGAATATTTTGTAGCTAGTGAGGCCACATCAAAGAAGAAGAAAGTGATTGCCAAGGAGTATGGCAGAGCTGCTACTGAGGACAGTGGAGATGACAGACCAACAACTGACAGGTTCCAGACAGTGCCTAGGGCACCCAAGTCTGCTGCAGTGCCTGATGCAGATACGAGGACTACAGTTTCTGCACCTGCTGTTGTTGCTACAGTGACACCTCCAGTTTCTACTCCACCAGCCCAGGGGACGTTAGCTGAAGCCTTCGCAGATGCACTTCTCTCAATGCCATCTACGCACACCGGAGCTGCCAGCCAGAGATCACCTTCAGGAGCTGCCGAGGATCGTGCCTAGAATTACGTATAGCTCTATACCTATTCGAACTTTTTGGTACTTGTTGCCAAAGGGGGAGAATTTGTATAGATCATTAGGCTTCGAGAGAGAGTGTCTCGCTTTTGCTCGTTGGTTTTTCTTGAGTTGTTGCTACTATTTGGTTTTTGCTACTTTGATTTGATGTTTGATGTGCTTGTGAGATACTATGTGCCTGTGAGATACTTTGTGTGTGATTGATCATTATTTGCTTCATGTGATGCTTAATGCTTATCCTTATCATTATCTTTGTATGATCATTCACTTGTGTCTTTGGTGATGAGTGCTAACTATTCCATTCATATCATTTTGCGCGCTCCACCAAGTTGTATGTGACATGGAAGAGTGACCCATGATCCTAATCGATTGTGCATTTGCATTCAAACGCAATTTTTTAATAATGCACAAATTTAGGGGGAGCTCTTGCTTATCACAAACTTCCCAAAACGACGATGTACTTCATTCATTTAATCATTTGTCGAAACTTTGATCTATATGTTGTCATCAATTACCAAAAAGGGGGGGATTGAAAGTGCAACAAATCCCCGGGTGGTTTTGGTAATTCATAACAACATATATCTCATTGAACTAATGTCCATTCAAGTTAAATATTTCAGGATGTTCAATGATTGGCATGGTAAGGACTAGAGATGTGGACCCCTCAAAATGCTAAGGACATGGATTGGCAAAAGCTCAAGACTCTACATTTTTGTTAAGTGATCCAAGATCACATTGAGTCCATAGGAAAGCCAATACTATTAAAAGGGGATGAGGTGTTGCTTAATGGTCTTTTTGCTCAAGTGCTTAGTGACATTGCTCCAAAATCCTCAACCACTTTCTCCATCCAAATATATCCAAAACCTACATTCCAACTCGGCCCCACCGATTCATTCCTATCCGGAGCCACCGAGTTCATCAGGACTTAGCCACTGCCAAACCCTAACAAATCAGATCCACCGATATGGATCTCGGTCCCACCAAGATGGCCTTGCCAACTCTCTGTTACTTGTTGCAATTATTTCAGTCCCACCGAGAATTGCAATCGGTACCACCGAGATGGCTTGCCAACTCTCTGTTACCTTATTGCTTCACTTCGGTCCCACTATGTTTATGCAATCGGTGCCACCGAGACGAGGTTTGCCCTAACCATTGCACATCGGTCCATCCGAGTTGTTCCAGTCGGTGCCACCGAGTTGGGTCAAAAGTGTGTAACGGTTGGATTATGTGTGGAGGCTATTTATACCCCTCCACCCCATCTTCCTTAGGAAGGAGAGCCATCAGAACGTGCCTACACTTCCACCATACATTTTCTGAGAGAGAACCACCTACTCATGTGTTGTGATCAAGAGATTCCATTCCTACCATTTGAACCTTGATTTCTAGCCTTCCCAAGTTGCTTTCCACTCAAATCCTTCTTCCACCATAGCCAAATCTGTGAGAGAGAGTTGCGTGTTGGGGAGACTATCATTTGAAGCACAAGAGCAAGGAGTTCATCAACAACACACCGTTTATTACCTTTTGGAGAGTGGTGTCTCCTAGATTGGTTAGGTGTCACTTGGGAGCCTCCGACATGATGTGGAGTTGAACCAAGGAGTTTGTAAGGGCAAGGAGATCGCCTACTTCCTGAAGATCTACCCGAGTGAGGCTAGTCCTTCGTGGACATAAGCCATGGTGGAATAGACAAGGTTGCTTCATCGTGGACCCTTCATGGGTGGAGCCCTCCGTGGACTCGCGCAGCCGTTACCCTTCGTGGGTTGAAGTCTCCATCAATGTGGACGTACGATAGCACCACCTATTGGAACCACGCCAAAAATCATCGTGTCTTCATTGCGTTTGAAATCTCCGATCCCCTCCTTTACTTACATGTGCAATTGTTTACTTTCCGCTGCCAGACTCTTAGAATTGCATGTGTAGGGTGTTACTTGACTTGTGCACTTGCTAAAATCTGTCCACAACTAAAGTTTGGGAAAAGGATAGATTTTTATTTGGTCAAGTAGTCTAATCACCCCCCCCCCCTCTAGACATACTTTCGATCCTACAAAGACGCACCTGCCGCCACTTCAATTAGTTTTATTCATTTATTTTTTTAGTTCGATCGTGGTATGAATGTAAAGTCACAGTCAGACTGAATGAAATCTATGGTTTGATTGATTGAGTGTTCTGCTAGAACCCTATCAAATTAAATAAAAAAAGTCATCAAGCGACATGTATTCCTTCTCATCGCAAACATTTCATATTAAATACCTGCGTCAATTCCAAATACTTGTAGGGCGTGAGCAGGTCCCTTCGAGCACTAGGCGATACATACATTTATCCACGCATTTAATTATTACTACTAGTTAAATACACCACGGGTGCCTGAACATGTCCGTCACGGTCACTTTTTTTCTTATACTTGTAAAATACTAGTAGGTGAAACTGGTGCCATAACTTGTGAACTCGTCCAGATATGGTCGACGGCATTGGGCATCTGCCCCGGATGGCGCGCCATGTTTTACTGCTCGCGCATTCTTTGTGTTTGCCCGTGTGTCGACCCAGTGGAAACCAGGGTACCACGGCCCGTCTGCCTCTGGCCCGGAGGACAACGCTTGGGCCGGCCCATGAGGGTGGCCCTGCCTCGGCCGCTCCGGAGGAAGCCGCCTCACGAGGGGCAAGCCTCGCGAGGCCCCTCGCCGCCAGGCCAGACCCTGCCGAGGCCGCCAAGCACCAGGTTGCCTCGCGAGGCTCCCCTCCCGAGACCTTCTCATGAAGCAGATCGTACGGCGCCAACCGCAGGGCTCCGCGCCTAGCACATGGGTGACGTCCCACTGTCAGGATAAGGACAGTGGGGCGTGACCAAGCCCAGCTTCCATTCCAGTGATAAGGGAGCAGTGGCATCTGCCTCCCCCAAAGCAAGTCCCAAAGGTTTTCCTCTTTGGTGATAGAAGATCAGGACGGATCGGCGCACCAGGACGAAGGTCATCGCCAAGCCCACCAGCGCGTCATGAAGACTACTTTATCAGGCGGAGACCGCCTTTAGTCAGGATAGACCTGCGCGCCTGTCCCCCCTTGGAATTGCCGCCCTGTGGCCACCCTTTCCCGCTCATATTTTCGGGGAAGAGGACCAAGGCACTACAAAAGGGGCAGGGCTGCTTCCATGTAAGGGGACCGACTCATTCTCCCCCACACCTCGTGTACCTCGAGCCACAAGCTCTCCATTATAGAGCAATCCAACATAGGTAGGAGTAGGGTATTACACCGCACGGTGGCCCAAACCTGGGTAGCTCGCGCGTCC
This sequence comes from Elymus sibiricus, assembly GCA_039707655.1. NCBI lineage: Eukaryota > Viridiplantae > Streptophyta > Magnoliopsida > Poales > Poaceae > Elymus > Elymus sibiricus. Next base: position 188,431,112 of record CM077676.1, on the reverse strand, counting down.
CCTTCCTGTCCGGTGAGAGCCAGTGAGCCCGTCGTGATCCCGCCGTAGTTGCCGTCGTGTTGTAGGTCGCCAAGAAAAGTCCCCCAAAGTTCGAATCCTAAGTTCTTGGAGAAGTTTCTTGGACGCAGATCCTAGACTCTGACATTTGGCGTGCCAGGTAGGGGGACTTGCCGTCTTCGCTCCTTCGACCTCGACGCCAGCACCGACATGGACGACGCCGCCGCAAGCCAGGAACGCGCCGCATGCCGAGCCGCCGCCAGGGTCCGCGCGGCATCCGCCGCCCGCGGCGCCCTCGCGCTGCCACCGTGCCTGTTGGGGAGCGCGTGGCTTCCTCCGCCCACCCATTGGTGAACGAGCAGGCACACGGCCGCTCCGCCGCCACCTCCTCGCTCGCGCGTCGCGATCCACCCGCTCTGCATGCCGCGCTGCTCATGGCGCAGGAGCTGCTATGCTACCATCCCACCGAGGACGGCTACGACGCCTGGCTTGGGCGCATCACCGAGCTCGTCGACTCCGCGCGCGATGGCCAGGCGCCCTCTCGCTCCTTGCCTGCTCTGCCATCCCGTGCCGACCGGGCCGGCCGCGACGCGCCTCCTCCGCCTCCTCCGGACCGCGACGTGGCCGAGCGCCGCCCTGCAGCGTGCGCCCCGGAGCCGTCCCGCGGCTCGCTAGCGCCGGACGGCGGCGGCGACAACTGCCAGATCGTCCACCGCGCGCCCCCGGACGCGGCGTGGCCATCGAGAAGGCGCGTGACTGCCAGGACCGCGTCCTCCATGACGTCGCCATGGTGGGGCGCCAGAACCGCGCGGCCCTCGACGGTGGCGCCGTCACCAACGGGGGCTACCTAGCCCTCGCCCCCGAGCTTTGTCGCGTGGTGTGGCCCGACAAGTTCAAGCCAGAGCTCCCTCAGCGCTACGACGGCAGCGCCAACCCCACGGAGTTCCTCCTGTTCTACACCATCAGCATCCAGGCCGCGAGGGGGGACGACCAGGTCATGGCGAACTGGTTCCCCATGGCCCTCAAGGACGCTGCGCGCTCATGGCTCATGAACCTCCCCGAGGTGTCCATCTCTTCGTGGGAGGACCTGTGCAAGCAGTTCGTCACCAACTTCAAGGGCACGAGCGACCGTTCCCTCACGCTCAACGACCTGCGGAACGTGCGCCAGCGCCCTGGTGAGCCCCTCTGCAAGTTCATCCAGCGCTTCAGCCAGGTGCGCCACAAGATCCCGAAGGCCTCCGACGCCGCGATCATCTTCTCCTTCACCAATGGCATCACGGACATGAAGATGCACGAGAAGCTCTCGGTCAGGGACGACCTTGACTCCGCAACAGAGTTGTTCGTCCTCGCCGACCGTTGCGCCAAGGCCGAGGAGGGACGCCTCTTCCTCCACAACGAAATCGACGCCGAGCCTGACGCGGCAAAACCCAAGGGCAAGGACACCAAGCGTAAGGGCCCTGCCGTGCTCGCGGTGGAGCCGGACTACAAGCGCGGCCGCGATCATGGCGAGGCCAAGAAGGACGACCGCCCTTTACAACATGAACTCCCACAGCACAGAGGACTGCCACGAGCTCAAGCTGCTTCGCGAGGGCCGCACCGAGCACCGCGGCAGCTGCAAGGAGCGCGGCAAGGGCCGCGGCGGTGGCTGCGGGGTGGCCGCTGGGGCGACAACCACAATAGCGGCGCTGGCGACAACAACCGTCAGGGCTGGCAGAACCAGCCGCGGCAGGCTGACCCTCAGGCCAACGCCGCCCCAATACGCGCCAATGACTCCCCTCCCGCTGAGAATGCTGGGAGGCTACCAAGAGCCCCGCAGGGTGGCCTGCATCCTTGGTGGGGCCCAGGCCCCTCCATCCAACTGCTACTTCAAGCAGTTCTCTCGGGAGGTGAACGCGGCCCTCCCGGCGCTCAAGTCCGCCGGCAGCCTCAAGTGGTCTGAGTTCCCCATCGCCTTCGACGCCAACGACCACCCCAAGTCCATGAAGGCCGTGGGCGCCATCCCCCTGCTGTGCACCCCCACCATCAGCAATGTTGCGGTCACCAAGACCCTCATCGACGGAGCCGCCGGCGTCAACGTGATCTCCATCAAGACCTTCGAGACGCTCCAAGTGCCCTACGAGCGCCTGATGCCCACCAGGCCCTTCTCTGGCGTCACCGACGGCTCCACTATCCCCCTGGGGCAGGTGCGCCTTCCCGTCACCTTCGGCACCCGCAAGAACTACCGTACGGAGTTTATCATCTTCGATGTGGCTCACATCGGCCTGCCTTACAACGCCATCTTGGGCTACCCGGCACTCACTAAGTTCATGGCCGCGACCCACCACGCCTACGGCCTCGTCAAAATGCCCGGCTGCAGCGATACCCTCACCGTCCGCTGCGATGAGAAGGATGCGCTGCACACCCTCGAGCACGCCTACAAGACTGCCTCCGTCGTGTACCAGCCGATGAGGACGTGCCTGGGATGGCCGAGGAGACACCCGTGAAGAAGAAGCCCCTGCTCTCTCAGGAGCGGGTCGAGTCCAAGAAGGCATCGCTGGATGGGGGCGAAGCAGGCCCCTCCCTCGCCGTCAGCGGCGGGCCCTCCCCCAAATAGGAAGGCGTGCTCGTCACCTTCCTCCGGGCATGCCCTGATGCGTTGGCTTGGACAGCATCAGGCGCGCCCAGCCTACCGAGGGAGGTGATCGAGCACCACTCAGCCGCGTGCCAGAGCGCGCGGCCCGTCAAGCAGAAGGAACGGCGTCAGGCGCCCGAGAAGCAGGAAGTCACCACCCAGGAAGTCAACAAGCCCCAGGATGCTGGAATCGCACGTGAAGCCCCCCACCCCAACTGGATCGCCAGCCTCACCCCTGTCGCCAGGCTGCGCGATAGCGTGCGCATGTGCATCGACTTCATCGCCCTCAACCAGGCTTGCCCCGCAGGCCCCTTCCCTCCTCCACGCATCGCCGCGGGCTCACCCTGGCTCATGCGTATGCCGTTTGGCCTGGAGGGTGCCGTAGCCACCTTCGCGAGGCTGATGCGCATGAGCTTGGAGTCCCACATCGCAAGGAATACGGAGGTGGTTAACACTCGCCCACCGGCCCACCGTGGCCCCACTCGTGACGGAGGCGGGTGTTCCGGTACCAAACACATGGAACGCCCACCATCACCGTAAATTCTATCCATGCCCCATGGATACAAGCGACATGGAGCTATACACGCTCCGGGGCTCTCTCTACCCATGCTGCCTCCGGCACGTGAGAGCTCCTTCCCACTCTCATGGAAGCCCCATGCTCAGCGTTGGTGGATGCCCCATGCTCAGCGCTGGCGGCCTACTTGAGGGGCCCTCGGCCGTCACATCCTCAAGCTGACCCAAGTCGAACATGGCAGCATGTATCTTTCTATTATGTAATGAACCTGCTTCATGCATCAGTAAAGCTTATGTGCTTGCAGCCACGGGGCGCGCGCTCATGATCTCACCCGTGCCTGTCACGCGAGCGGGGGCTGGGCACGGTGTCTATGCTCGGGTCAGTCCCATCAGCACTGAAAAACCCAAGCGACTGAGCTCTGGCTCGCGGGCCTGCTCCCGTGTACGTCACCTCACCAGGTCCTTGGTGCTCTTATCTCCTCACGTAACACCCACAGGCGACCTCGCGAGCGCGCCCTGCTGCACTACTTGCGAAAACTTGGCAGTTTCCCTGGTGCAGGATATCGAAGGCCTCAGGAGCCCCCCCCCCACCCGGGAGGCCTCGCGAGTGGGGCCCTACGGGCGGAAGGCCTCACGAGGGATTGCGCCTCACGAGCCGCGCCCTGCGAAGGACTCGCCCCAAGCTACACGCCTTGAAGGAGCTAAGTCCAAAGCACCCCTCGGGTCCTTTCCCTCTCGTTTCTCTCTCGTGGCATCCTGATTTCCTTGGCACGAGCCGCCTGCGCGTCAAGGGGGGGACTCTGAGCATCGCGCCTCAGGGACTCCTACCAGCCCTAAGAGCCCTACACCCTCTAGCCTTGCCGAGCGCACGCTCTGGGCATACCAGCGGCAGCTGTAGCTTGCCGCGGGGGCTGGGTCCCAGCGACACAGGGCACGAAGGCAATGTAAAAGGGAAATAAGGGCCTCGGGAGGAAAACGAAAACACACGGATCATTAAGTACTTGATAACAAAAGTGCCATACAAATGTCTTCACGCCCCCTCGAGGTTGCATCTACTCTGTTACAGGAAGGTGAGCGCAGGGCCTCAAGCAGCAGAGCCACCATCGGCATCGTCAACAACTGGATTACCGTCGTCGCCGGACCCTTCCCCGACAGGCGCGAACCGCTCTAGCAGGCTCGCCACATGGTCCTCCACCGCCCTCGCAAGCTTGCCTTGGAGCTCCTCGGGGACCGGAGACAGCACCTAGTCGAAGTTGAAGCTGCCATCGATGCGCAGCAGATTGCTGAAGACGCGGGTCGATGCCTGGTGCAGAAGGTCGCGGCACTCAGCATCGCGGATCTTGTCCCACCGGGCGGAGCTCGCCTCCAGCCGCTCCATGAGCCTTGTGAAGAAGGCCAGGTAGCTGGCGTCATCGGTCTCTAGGGGATCCTCCACCCCCTCGACCGAGAAAGCAGCGACGGCACTGCGAGCGTGCCCCATGAGCTCGCGGAACATTTTGGAGCGTTGGAGCTGCTCCCCGCGCCCCCGGGCTGCCTCGTCACGTGCCCGCTGCATCTCATCACTAACCTCGCTCACCTGAGCCTGGAGGTCTTCTAGCTCACGGTGGGTCGTGGCATGGAGCTCAGCCGCACTCCGCCTCTCGACCTCCGACGCCGCGAGCTGCCGCTTGAGCTTGGCAATTTCGGCGTCGAGCTCGCCGCGCCTCTTCGTGAAGCGGTCCTCCTGCTTCTTCAAGTTGTTGGAGTAGGCATCGGCTAGGGCCTTGGTCTTCCGCGCGACCTCGTCCTGGCCCTGCCTGTCGATCTCCGCCCTGTACCTTGCAGCTTTTTCTTCGAGCGTGGCATTGGCTTTTGCGAGGCGTTCTTTGTAGGAGGCCTCGCCGGCCGCCACAGTGCGGTCCAGGTTCTCCAAGCGCTCTCGCTCCCTCTCCTGCTCGATGGTGGTCCGTAGGAGTTCGCGCTCCCGGATCTCCATGTCCATCTCTAGGACCGCCGCCATGCTCTCGCGCCGGGTGACCGCCTCCTCGCGGGAGGTGAGCCGGGCCTCGCGGGCCACGACGCGCTCCCGCTCCAGGCGGAGGTTCTCCTCCTCGGCCACGAGCTCGGCCTCCAAGGAGCTGAGGGCCGACCTGGCATGGCAGAGAGTCCCGATCTGTAGTAGGATGCCGTGGCTCACCGGGACCAAGGCCCTGGGCGCGGCCGGCCCTTCCATCTCCGCCCCCCGTGGCTCTGGGGGCTCAGGGGCTGTTGCATCATTGGACCCGCCCAGGCCCGCGCCTGAGGGGGCCTCGTTCCCCTCCAGGCGGCCAGGATCCTCCTCGACCTCCCCCTCAACTCCCACCCCTGCTGACAGCTCGGCCGTACGGGGAGGGCTGGGCGCGGCCGCCTCCGGCTCGTGGCGCCCTGGTGGTCGTTCGAGGCTCGTGGTGGCCGCCACGTCGGTGCCTACCCCCCCCCCTTGGGGCGGGCCTCTTCCGGAGGCACTCTTCCTTCGGGAGGGGCGGCCTCCTCGGGCGGCTGGGCAGATTCTGCAGACCCCTCCTCGACGACTTCGCCGCGCCCCGCGGGGCTCGGTGGGAGCGCCGGTGTGTCAACCGCCCCCAACTCCCGCTGAGCCCCGGCCGGCTCGCCGGCATCCTCGTCCCGGGTGTCCTCCTTCTTCTTCTTCGGCGGGGAGCCCCTCCTGCATAACTGGGATCAGGCCAAGCCCTGCAAGATGAAGCGGTGGGCGCAAGGAGTGCGCGGGGCAAGGGGACTTACTCGTCTCTAGGGAACCAACGCCGCTTCCTTAGCTTCCCTCTCGGGCGGCTGCCACTTCCGCCCCCTCGAGACTCGCTGGGGCCCCCTCCCGAGGCCCTGCCATGAGGCCCGCCTAGGCCCCCTCCCGAGGCTTCGGTGGGCGGGATCGCCCCGCCAGGCGAAGGGCTTTCCGCGCCAAGGGTTTCCTCCATCAGAGGCGCAGACCGCAGGGGCTCGACTCGGGACCCCCCAGCGTCGCCGTCGCCGCTGCAGGCTCCTGCCATCGACGGGCGGCGAGTCGGCACGAAGGCCGCCGCCTCGCTCCAGGCATCGGCTGCGGCCGCCATCCTGGTGTCGTCTTCGCCTCCGGGAAGCGGCAGCACCTGGATTGGATTGTCGCGGGGTCCCACGTGACCCGAGGGCACTAGCCCCCACTGATCAAACAGTGGCATGCCGGCCCACGCGTCCTCCCGGTTTCCAAAGCAGTAAATTGGAGCCGTACTTGGCGGCGGGAACGGCGTCCCCGTGGCAAGGAGAACACTCACCAGCCCCTCCACCACCTCCGGGGCAAGGCGATCGGAGCTCAGCCTCATGGGGTCCCCCAAGCCTGAGTGGGTCCACACTGGGCGAGGGCGCCTCTGGAGGGGAGCAATGCACTTGCGCACGAACTCCATGACCACCATGCTCGCGGTGAGCCCGCCGGCTTGGAGCACTCGCATCCTCGCCATGACTGGCCCCAGCGCAGCCTCGGTCAGCTCGGCGGGCCCCCACCCGGAGCTCGGCATCGCTGGCGCCTCCGGGATTTCGAGTAAGGGGATGTACTGGCGCGCGTCCATGTAGACCCAACGCTCCCTGAAGCCTTCCACCTCCTCGGGGATCCGCATGTCGATGATGTGCACGTGCATGCCCGTGACCATCTGGAATGACACGCAGCCCGAGCACTGGTCCACCTCGGTCAGTCAGAGGCGGAAGAATTTCTGGAGGAAGGCCATGGATGGCATCACCCCCAGAAAGGCCTCGCAGAGGTAGGCGAAGATGGAGAGAAGGAGGACCGAGCTCAGGTGCAGGTGCAGCGCATGGACCTGGTAGTGGCTGAGCACGGCGTCGAAGAAGTCGGAGAAGGGGGGCACCAGCCCGGCGAAGACGGTGTGGAGGAAGAACGGGAAGGTCGTACCCCCTCGCTAAGCCGCGGGGCGCGACACCGGCCAGATCTTCGTCGCCCCGTTCCCATTGTGGGCGCTGGCGGTCATCGGCCGCACCATGTCCAGGCCCTCCTCGTTGAGGATCACGGATTTCAGCAACGTGGGCCCCGGCCTCGGCGGGATCGACGACCCCGGCTCGGCTATTTACTTCCTCCCTTTCCTGCCAGGGGCCATGGCGGCGGAGAGATTGGAGGTTGGGGGAGGAGTAGCAGAGGAGCTACTCACTCGAGATGAAGGGAGAGATGGGGACGAAGAGCAATGACGTGCCTGTGCCCCGCGCGGGCAGGCTTTATAGCTAGGACGGTGGTTACCGAGGCATCGTGGGGAGTGGGGGCGACCCGCCCTGTAAACGCCGCCACGCATCGCCTCCAGGCCCGGCAGCTCGATGGGCCCTGCGTCGTTTCGTCCCTAACGAGCGGAATGTGCGCGCCACGGGCCCGGGGGCTACAGTCGGCCCAGTGGAAACCAGGGTACCACGGCCCATCTGCCTCTAGCCCGAAGGACAACGCTTGGGCCGGCCCATGAGGGTGGCCCTGCCTCGGCCGCTCCGGAGGAAGCCGCCTCGCGAGGGGCAAGCCTCGTGAGGCCCCTCGCCGCCAGGCCAGACCCTGCCGAGGCCGCCAAGCACCAGGTTGCCTCACGAGGCTCCCCTCGCAAGGCCTTCTCATGAAGCAGATCGTATGGTGCCAGCCGCAGGGCTCTGCGCCCAGCACATGGGTGACGTCCCGCTGTCAGGATAAGGACAGCGGGGCGTGACAAAGCCCAGCTTCCATTCTGGTGATAAGGGAGCAGTGGCATCTGCCTCCCCCAAAGCAAGTCCCAAAGGTTTTCCTCTTTGGTGATAGAAGATCAGGACGGATCGGCGCGCCAGGACGAAGGTCATCGCCAAGCCCACCAGCGCGTCACGAAGACTACTTTATCAGGCGGAGACCACCTTTAGTCAGGATAGACCTGCGCGCCTGTCCCCCCTTGGAATTGCCGCCCTGTGGCCACCCTTTACCGCTCATATTTTCGGGGAAGAGGACCAAGGCACTACAAAAGGGGCAGGGCCACTTCCATGTAAGGGGACCGACTCATTCTCCCCCACACCTCGTGTACCTCGAGCCACAAGCTCTCCATTACAGAGCAATCCAACACAAGCAGGAGTAGGGTATTACACCGCATGGTGGCCCGAACCTGGGTACCTCGCGCGTCCCCTTCGTGTTCGGTCAGAGCCAGTGAGCCCGTCATGATCCCTCCGTAGTTGCCGTCGTGTCGTAGGTCGCCAAGCAAAGCCCCCCAGAGTTCGAATCCTAAGTTCTTGGAGAAGTTTCTTGGACGCAGATCCTAGACTCCGACACCGTGCGTCTAAACGTAGAAGGGGAGGAGGGAGAGAGAGCAGACATGGGACCCACCAGTAAGTGGCTCAATGAAGGGGAGTAGTACGTGCTGACGAGCTGGTCCCACTAATGTACTGAAAGTAATATAAAATCATGTTATCCATTAAAGATACAACAAACGCGACAATCCATTTCTGAGTCCAAGCTCATCTGCAGCCACGCTGAAGAACAAAATGAAAACAAATACTAGAAAAATTTAAAAAATTCCATTTGTTTGCATGGTAGACAATTTGGTGCGTGATGTCCGCTCCAATTTTCATATCATTTGGACATCTGAGTAGCTCTCGGCAAAAAAGATAGATTTGGGGTCTGTAAAAGAGTGTACTGTTCATGTACTGTTGTGACCCAATTTGTCTTTTTTGCTGAGAGCTACTAAGATGTTCAAATGCACTTAAAATTGGAGCAGACCTCACACAACGAATTATTTAGCACGCACAAAAAAATTGGATTTTTTGACTTTTTTTTAATTTTTTGTGAATTTTTTCAATTTTTTTGAACTTTTTGTGAATTTTTTCTTGACCGGGTGCAGATGAGCCTGGGCACCGAATCGCTGGCGTGCGCCTGGAAGGGCCTGGTTACCCGTTCGATCCTCATCCTTTTCATTTTTAATTTATATGGGTCCAAAATTGTTCCATGACAGGTGGGTCCCTTGGTGTGTAGTTTGTAGAATTTTAATTTATGGGGCAAAAAAATTTCCATTACAGGTGGACCCCCGGTGTGTAGTTTGTAGGTTGTTTGTAATAATTAAAGAAAACATGAGAGTTTTTTTGCAAAAATACCATGGTGCGACGGGAAAGGTGAGAAAGAGCGTGCGAGAGAGCGGTCACAAAGCTAGAGGGAAATAATTGGGGGAGGGGCAGGGTCGTAGGGGGGGGGGGACTGAGCTTCGGTGCCTTAAAGGCAGGTGCCTTTCGTGCATGACATGTGGGCCCAACAGGTGGCAGGCCCACATGTCACCCACCCAAAGGCAGGTAACGTTATTGCACTGAAGCAGCCTCCGGGGGGGCAACGGTGTATGGAGTGGTTGTGGGCCAAATGCTAGAAAAAAACTAACCTAAACCCTCCGAAATAAATTCCGTCACAAATTAATCCAAGGATGGAGGCATAGTCCCTGTGGCAATGTAAATAGCTCCGGCCCTGCGAGAGATGGAGAGGTAGCGTCTATGTGTGGGAGAGACGGCGCGAGAAAGCGAGGTCAATCGAGACATAGATAGACAAGGAGATAGGGTGAGTGTGGCCCGACATCCGGTCAAAAGAGAGATATGCTCTGGAGAGATATCGTGCGATCGAGCTTTTGGGGAGGGTGAGGGCTGTAAGGGAGATCTTCAGAAATTGACCTACATAGACAATGTGCGTGATAGAGTATACAGAGTGGGGATCGAGGCCCAGACAGGGAGATATATCATTTGTGTGTGAGAGAAAGCAAGGTCAATCGAGACATAGATAAAGAGAGAGAGATTGAGTGAGTGTGGGCTACCATGCGGTCGAAAGAGTGAGAAGTACGGGGCTAAGAGAGTGACCTAGATAGATAATGTGCGTGAGAGAGTATATACAATATGTCGAACTAGGCCCAAACAAGGAGATATATCATTTGTGTGTGAGAGAAAGCGAGGTCAATTGAGACATACATAAAGAGAGAGGGAGAGATTGAGTGAGTGTGGGCCGCCAAATGGTCAAAAGAGTGAGACGGTTTGGTGAGAGTGACCTAGATAGATAATCTGCGTGATAGAGTATGGAGTGTGTCGATCGAGGCCCAAACAGGGAAATATAACATTTGTGTGTGAGAGAAAGCGAGGTTAATCGAAACTTAGATAAAGAGAGAGAGAGAGAGAGAGAAAGATTGAGCGACTGTGGGCCGCCGTGCGGTCGAAAGAGTGAGACGATGTGGAGAGAGTGACCTAGATAGACAATGTGCGTGCATGTGTGCAAGGGGGGGTCTAGAGAGCCAATGTATGTATCTAGCGAGAGGGTGGGAGGGAGAGAGAGAGAGCTCGGCATGGAGTGCAATGGCGAGTGTGTGAGAGAAATACTTTGTTGAGAGAGTGGGGGAAAGGGGTTTGTGTATTTGAGAGAATTAGAGATCGAAACATGGAGAGAAAGAATGAGCGGGTGTCGGAAACCAATAGCTCTATAAGGTGGTTAAGAGTGGAAGATTGATCGATAGAGGAAGTATGTAGTGTGTGTCAGGGGGGAGGGGGGCTAAACACAACATTTGAATGTAGATAGTAATAGACTTAATATTGACGTTTCAATTTAGTGCACATTGTAAAATTTGAATTGAGGACCATGCATATGGCTTCTGTAATTATTTCAAATTTGTGCCATACATGCATGGTTTGGAAAAGTTGATGCACTAATATTGACTCGATTGTTGTGGTATTTTGTATGTGTGTGGTCATATGCTTGAATACATCCAAAGTTTTCTCACCACCATAGTGTTTATCTTATACATATGAATTTGCATTCAAAAACTTAGCGTGGATACCATGAAATGCGAAATCCACGTTAGAATTGGAGATCGCTATGTCACAAACACACTCTAATTCAAAGAACTCGCCATTAATTAATTACTAGTATGTCATTTCGAAGGACTAATTATTTGCAAGGAAAACACGGGCATGGTAATACATACAGATTCGTTTGCCAATGAAAAAAAGATTCGTTTGCACTCTCAAATGTAGGCGCACCAGGTAGAGCACGGTCGTGTCGTGGTGGTGGCGTGTGTCGTATGGACGTTATAAACTGCGCGCCTCCATGTTTCGGATTGAAATATCTGGCGGCCCGAATTCCAGCCCTGCAAAATCCCTCGTATCGTCCACGTCCACCGCGTCGTCCACCGCATCGTAGCGCCCCACCGCCGCTCAAGATCTGCTTCCGTAGGCGGCCAGCCAACGCAAGTGCATCACCCTCAACGGCTCTGAAGTGACCCGCACTCTAGGCGAGTATGCCCAAACGCCGGCCCGAACTAGGTATCCACATATCACTGCGTGTGCACTGTTCCGACGATGCTTGGATATCCTTTTACTGCTCTCTTAGCTTATACGCCTATGCAACTCTGACTTCAACTCTTATTTCTTCTGGAGCTATCATCTGAAACAAGCAAAACCAGTTTTTAGCGAAGCATGATGGCGCTACGGGATCTGGTACACATCCTGCATGCTCGTATAACCTTGTAAGTACCTGTCCTCCGGTACAACAGCAAGGTCGATTCCTCTCATTAGATCAACCATTCGCCGTGACAAAAATGCAGAGGGGGAAGGAAGGAGTACACGGCCTGCACATCCAAGCAAGTGGTAACATGGACTTCTTCATGGAACATCCCAAGTGCTAGTAGAGCTGCAGTGACCCTGTACAACGAGCTAGCATAAATCCCTGCATTTCATTTAATTCGTACTAGCCTGCGTGTATGATTGGGGCAGTGAAATGTATTCCAGTGGCGCTTTTGATTTATCCACATAATGGTTGAATTGCTTGTTTCTATGAACTGAGTTGGCCAATAATGAGAAGGATATTAGTCTTTTCATCATATTGTAGATTGCTTAGATCTCGATAGGCCAAATATAATCGCATGAATTATACAGTAAAAGCCAGCGTGGTGTGTATTGCTACAACTAGTCTGACAACCTGTCCTCATATAATATAACAAGGTTGCACCATCTTATAAGATTAACCATTCGACTTACCAAAATGCAGTGTGGGAAGGAAGGAGTATTGGGACTGCGTATCCAAGCAAGTGATGTCATGGACACCTTCGTAGAACCTCGTAAGCGAAAAAGAAGTTGCAGTGTGCGTGTACAAAGAGCTAGCGTAAGTTCAGTTATCTGCTTCTCGGAATTTTAGTTAGCAACTAATTAAAAAATTGTTCAATTACCTTGCTTGCCTTAATTTAGTTTGCTACTGATTACATAATGCCATAGCCTGTTAATTCTAATATAGACTGCGCCTATCTATGTGTTTGTTACTTACTGTTTATAGAACTACCTGTGCCTGAACTTCAATAGCTACTTAAGCACGTAGCTAGCTGGTCATATCTACTTCTAGGGTGCAACAAAATTCATGTGTAATTTACCTTCTGATACCCTGTTTGTTTATCTTGTTTGCTGTTATGACCTCTAGCACTAGTAATGTTTGCATGTTCATGGAGAGACAACTGTCAGGTTTATATGAGGGACACCGTCCTTTTAACTTATATATATGTGTCAGAATCATTTTGCTTACACGAATGAAATTTAGAGATGTATGTGTTGCTGGTAAACTCTACCGACTTGTTACTTTAATACGTTGCCAAAAACTTGTTAGTTTTACTAGTTCATGTGTAATTAAATACGTTGCCAAAACTGGTTAGTTTTACTAGTTTGATGTTAGTTTCTTATGGCTCTTGCAAGACTTTATTTATGCTTGATAACTATCAAGATTTTAGGATCCAATTGAAACTCCGATGGCACAACAGGTATGTTCTGAAAAACTTCCTTGTTTAACTGGTTTGCTGTTATAACTTGTTGCTCTAATCATGTTACCAACTTCAACTTCTTAGGATCCAATTGGAACTCCAATTGCACAGTAGGTACATTTTCAAAAACTTATTTGTGTAACAGGTTTGCTGCTATAACTTGTTGCTCTAATCAAGTTACTGACTACTCAACTTTTCAGGATCCAAGAGAAACTCCAATGGCACAACAGGTCCCTTTTGTAAAACTTGTTTGTTTAACTGCTTTGCTGCTGCAACCGGTTGCTCTAATGATGTTAATAACTTATACTTTTCAGCATCCAATCGCAACTCTTTAAATCCTTGTTTGTTTAACTGGGTTGCTGTTCTAACTCCCAGTTGAGATGTTTTGCTAACTTCAACTTTTTCGAATCCAATCGGAACTGTAATGGCAAAACAAGTTAGCCCAAGATCAAAGAGCGAGGTCCCCATGGACGTTGGATCATCCCAGAGCAGTGGCACCAGCCCAATCGTGCATCGTGAATTGCCAACTGCTGATGCTCTAGAGGCTAAACTATTGGTAGAAAGAGAGTGTGCTTCTGCACTTAGAGATGAAGTTGACATGTTGAGGAAGCAAACAGCACAATCAGAAGCAGTACTCATGAAAACCATTAAATATTTGGTGGATTTCACAATGAAGCAAGCTGAGACTGACCGCATTGTTAAGGTCCTGGAGGAAAAAAGGAAATTAAAATCCCACTTGGTAAATCATAGGTGAAATGTTTTTTCCATCGTTGAATTACCTTTGTGTTGTTTGTTCATGTAATAGATTGGAACCATTTGTTTTAGAGAACATGTAATAATTGTTTTTGGTCTGTATTTTTTTTTTTGAGCACGAGTCTGTAATAATTGATAAGAACATGAGACATTTCAAAAAATTTTTGTTGAGGCAAAGACATTTCATTTTGTTTGCTATGCTAGGCCTACAAAATATGCTAATCGGGCCGATTGTGCATTCAGCAAAAATAGTAGTATAGATGGGCCTTAAGTGGCACGCATCTGAAAGGGCCAAGATGTTGTACTAGCTTTGGTACAAAAAAAGATGCTCTTCTAGTCAAAAACAGTACAGCGGCCTGGCTTATGTATGTTAGTTCATATTATTTATCCATATACTCGATATGTGGTCATATGTCTGATAGTTTTCTATATTATTGGTTGGTTGGCTCAGTATTTTGAATTTTGAGACATCGCTTGGCTTCTAAAATTCATATCAAAATGGGAGTACACTATATGCTGCTTGTGTCATACATGTTACAATTGAGTTGAACATAAAGTTGTTTCAAATATTCGTATTCTCCTTAAACTGGATTCAACCTTCTGAATTCGGGTATCATGGCATTTGTAAATCATATTCATATATAAAGGTGGAATACATCTTTGTTGTGCTTTTGAAGATATCTAAAAAAACATAGAATGATTTATAAAGATTCATAATCGAATACAAAATGGATTCGAATTTAGTTGCCAGGGTAAACTTGAATGCTTATTGTCCCAAAATTTGAAAGAAGCGGCAAAACACCCACTCCCACGTCGGCTGCCCGAAACCAGTGTTTGGGAGATGGAAATTACTGTCTACCCCTGACACGCACAACCTATCGGCCTGATTTCCACTGCTCTAAATAGGGGTAGGTTTGTAACTTCACTCAGACGTGACACGACCGCCTCTCACCCCATTCAGACACGGTGGGCGCCAAACGTGGGCGGCAAAACACATTTGGTTCAAGCTCGTCCCAAAGACCTCTCTCTCCCCCTCCATTTCCCCATTCATACACGGTGCGGCAAAACAAACTCTCCTTGGCCGAAATCGATCTAGGCAAATATTTTAAGTAGGGGCAGGTTTGTAACTTCATTCATACGTGACACAACCGCCCTACCTGTCAGCCCCGTTCATACACTGTGGGCGCCAACTGTGGGCGCCAAAACACCCTCTCCTCGCCCGAAATTGCTCTCGGCAAATATTGGGGAGATGTGAGATTACCGTCCTATCCCCAACCGACGAGACGTCCAAAATTTTAAACGGGGGCTAAGTTGGTAACCTCCCCACATTTCAGACAAGCGTCGCGTCCCAAAGACATGGTTCCCTGCTACTTGTAGACTGCATTGGTATTTCCCCGAAGAGGAGAGGATGATGCAGTATAGTAGAGACAAGTATTTCCCTCAGTTAAGAACCAAGGTTATCAATCCAGTAGGAGAACCAAGCAAAATCCCGTTAAGCGCACTTGCACACACAAAAGCAAACACTTGCAACCAACGCAAATAAGAGGGTTCTCAATCCTCTTAGTGGTTATTTGCAAGGATTAATTCTGATAGTGGTATATAGATAAACTAAAATACTAAATAAAATAAAAGTAAATAAATTGCAGCAAGGTATTTTTAGGTTTTTTATATATGATAAAGTAGACCCGGGGGTCATAGTTTTCACTAGAGGCTTCTCTCTCGAACAAAAAGCATACGGTGGGTAAACAAATTATTGTTGGGCAATTGATTGAAAGGCAAATAATTATGACAGATTCATGGCAATGAACATGTATATAGGCATCCCGTCCTAGACAAGTAGACCGACTCCTGCCTACATCTACTACTATTACTCCACCCATCGACCGCTATCCAGCATGCATATAGGGTATTAAGTATGAAACAGAGTAACGCCTTAAGCAAGATGACATGATGTAGACAAAGTAAACTCAAGCAATATGATTAAACCCCATATTTTTATCTTTAATGGCAACAATACAAATACGTGTCATGTCCCTTTCTGTCACTGGGATTGAGCATCGCATGATTGAACCCATCACAAAGCACCTCTCCCATTACAAGACAAATCAATCTAGTAGGCCAAACCAAATCGATAGATCGGAGAGAAATACAAAGCTATAATAATCATGCATAAAAGAGTTCAGAGAAGACTCAAATATTTCTCATGAATAATCTGATCATAAGCTCACAATTCATCGGATCCCAACAAACACACCGCAAAAGAAGATTACATCAGATAGAACTCCAAGAACATCGAGGAGAACATGGTATTGAAGATCAAAGAGAGAGAAGAAGCCATCTAGCTACTAGCTATGGACCCGTAGGTCTGTGGTAAACTACTCACACATCATCGGAAGGGCAGCAAGGTTGATGTAGAAGCCCTCCGTGATCGATTCCCCCTCCGGCAGAGTACCAGAAAAGATCTCCAGATGGGATCGCGAAAGAACAGAGGCTTGCGGCAGCGTAAAAGTTATTCGGGGTGGCTCTCTGTTGGTTTCCCAATATTTGAGAATTTATAGAAGTGGAATTAGGTCAAACGGAGCCACGAGGACCCCACAAGGCATCAAGGCGTTGTGGAGGCTTCGTGAACCTTTTGGCCTCCTCTCCAAGTCTCCAGGGTCTCTTTTGTCCAGAAAAAAATCTCCAAAAAGTTTCGTGGCATTTGGACTTCGTTTGGTACTAATTTCCTGAAAAACCAAAAACAAGCAGAAAACAGCAACTGGCACTGAGCACTAGGTTAATAGGTTAGTCCCAAAAAATGATAGATAATTGCATATAAAAACATCCAAGATTGATACTATAATAGCATGGAACAATCAAAAATTATAGATACGTTGGAGACATATCATTCCCCGACCCCTCTCCCTCCATTTTCCCATTCATACACAGTCGGCGCCAGAACACCATCTCCACACCAGCCTCCTCCGTCCGCCACCCCATCCATCGCCGCCCTCCTCCACCATGCCGGAGCGCCTACCCAGACTGCGTCGTCCACTGCAAGAGATCGATGTTCCTCATCCATGGCGCCGGACTAGGAGCCTTGCATCGCGTCCTCTCGCTTCATCCGCGCCGTCGTCCACCTTGCCGAGGCTGCTCCGACGACCTTCTCGTCCACCGCAACGGGACTTATCCCCCGATGCCTCCGTCTACTATTGCAGATCTGCTTCCACGCCGCCGACAGCCATCGCACCCCTGATGCCTACACGGCACCGCAAGAGAGGTGGTACTCGTTCATATCTGCTCAACTTTTTGATCTCAACCAGAAAATAGATCGTCACTTGTTTACTGTACTTTCTTTTCGGCTCTTAGAATCTTAGTTGTTAGTTCAACGCAAACATTGGTTGCTAAGTAGCCTTTGTGCGGTTTGCAGCTTTAGATCTGCCATGGCACAGTCATAATAGGTTTTAATTGATCATGATTAGGGTTTCCCCCCTTTTATGATCACTATACGATCAGCCTACGTGCTTCGTGTCATAATAGCACTGCTCCACCCATCAAGCTAAACAAGCTTAGTTGTTCAAATACGAATCTGATATGATGTTGATATTAGTAAAATAGAGTCATTTAATTGGTCAGCTAAGTGCTCCTAATTTAATTTCGAAATGCATGTGCGCCGCTGGGGCGGATCTATAGGGTGGCCAGCATGGGCCGCGACCCACCCTGGGATTTTGGGTCGGCCTGTATACCATAAGAGATTAGAAAATGGCCAGCCAGCCAATGCCTTTGCTAAAAAAACAAAAAAAGGCAATGCCTCCAAACCCCGATTCCCCTCTGTTTTGCTCCGCTTCCGATCTCTACTCGCTGCCAGCTGCCTGCCTTGCTGGTGACTTTCCATCGCTGGACGCCATGACTTTAGGAGGAGACGCCGGACAAACAGGAGGTCAGGAGACGCTCGCCCAACAGCGTCACGGCTGCCTGGCCACGCCGGCGTGCCCAGCTTCCCAGTCTGCTCAGGGCTCAGGCGTGCAGCACCCACTCAGCCAACCCGATTTAATTACATTAAAACTGAGCACCTTCCCTGCCCTCTCAGGCCATCAACGTCCCTAGCCGTTCGATCCTCGTTTTTGAGCATTTTTGTCCGTCAGATTAGGTGTGAATTGCATGTAATCTGGCTTCGCTCGCTATTAACGATCGCTAACCATATTGGGCTGCTGCTCCGATCACTTTTTTGTGCGTCTCACGTTAAATTGGGCCTAATGGGCCTGTAGCAGCCTCCCCTACGCGAAGCCAGAAATAGAAAAGGACAGGACTATGTGACCCTCGTTTCAGATTCTCAAAAAAAAATAAAAAAAAATGTGACCCTCGTTTCGTTCACAAGGTTTCACACTCCCACCCCGGCCTGGTGGCTGGGCGACCGATGCGAAAGCAACGACTCCGATGGCGACCACGCTGGGTTCAGAAAGAGGCGACTCAGTCGAGCGATAGGGTCACGTCCGATGAATCATGCCACCTCGGCTTTGCGGTCATGATTCTTAGCGCCGCCACGATGTTGGCTAGTGGCCGTTCCTCATTCTCCGGTAATTTTTAACAGGGAGGGGATCCACTCTCAGATCGGCGGCGACGAGGGGATCCACTACTCCAATCTCAGGCAACTGATGCATCAGGGAAGGGGAGGACTTCCATGCAGCAGGGGATGGTCTCCACTTCATGGCTGTGTAGGGCTCCAGCCTTAAGGAAGGATCGTTGGCTGCGACCTGCGACCTAGGTTTGCCCTACACAAACGACTCAGCAAGGCAAAATTAAAGGGTCCCTACTTCCCCATGGCGTCCACTGGTACAGACCATTCCCTCCCCTTTATCTTGGATGCTCCTATAACCAGGGTACTCTACTGGTTTGGATTTGTACCTTCCCATTCCAAGAAGTAGTATTTCAGTGCAATCAGAAAGTCACCCAGTTGATAGGAATTTTGAGCACAAGGTCACCAACGTGTGTTCTTTACAGCAAAATCATTATGTCCGTATTCTTCTCAGTCATTATAGAACGGCAATACTACTACCAATAGATCAATTGATTAATCTTTTCCTATAAATCCGACAGAGTAAGGTGATGGCTTTGAATTTCAGTGTGTATATTCACACTTTAAAAAAAAATTAGACGTGCTTAGCTCTCTACTTTTATAATTTAACTTTGTGTTACAAACTCACTTCCTTCATGCTAACTTACCAGCGACTGCTCCTCTGCACAAGAATCTCATCGATCCACTCTTATGCATGCCCTCACATTCAGGTTAATTTCCCTCACATTCAGGTTAATTTCTTTTACTTATTCATTTACTTGAATTATTAGCTTTCTTCATCTGATCATTATGATGGTGCACGTTGCACATCATAAATTATTTACCAGAGAAGATACGATTTATTTTTTGACTGCCTGTTGAACGTTTCTAATATTGCTCGCAAAAAAATTATAAAATCAGTGTCTACATGTCACTAATTCATCTCATTTGTCAGTTTGTTCAAGGACATCTAGAACATATGTGTTACTTTTTCATTTCTCCAGCAGTTATTTGCAAAGGAAACAATGTTATTTTGGTTTGTCAGAAAGTTTGGTCAAGTCTCTCATTTGTTATATTTACTTTTTAAGCATACCAGTTTAGATATTTTAATATTGTCAACAAGAAGGCCCAGGATTATTTAAATTTCATAGTACTATAAATCCATATCTTCTACCAATAGGTGAGTATATATTATGGTCACAATGGCATATTAAAGTTCCACTAATTCAGATTATAACTTTGTTCTGTTCTAAACGTTGCTCCAATACAACGCTGATTTGAAAATGATGTGGAAGCCCTACATGGGTGATTTCAGGGTTCAACGCAGGTTTTTCAAGGCATTGTTGATCATCAGGATGCGCACCTTGGACATCATGAATTATTTACCACGTTTGAGATGCTGAGAAACCACCCACCGAGAGAGCTATTATCATATCTATGTTCAAACTTGGAGTTTTGCCAGAGGTAATAGGTTCGGTTTTTGAGTATAATTAATATGCCTAGAACATAGATCTATTGCCGGAAGTATATCGTTTATGCACAGGTATATTTTATTTACTCAATACTCACCGTAACCGTTGAGCTGAAATTCTTTGCCTAAGTAGCTAAGTTCACTCCACCATTAGCATACGAAAAGATATTGTACTTTATTATTACAGGCACATATACATACATGCATATACACTTGAGTCTGAACATAGGGAATTTCCACTAATAAAAGTGATTCCCTCTATATCATGTAGTTGCAGAAAATAAGCTCATGTGTGAGACAAAGCTGTCAATATATGGTCTAGGGCTTGACCATTTTTTTGTCTGATGTAGGCATTTGATTTCTGAACCATTGCAAATTTTCTCACACCTAACATAGTCATGTTTGTTAGTGGAGTAAATAATCATATTCATAAGTGAATTATTTTTCTTGGATTTAGTGGTTCTATCTTCAGTTCAAGGGGAGTTCTCTATATACCATTACAATTTTTGAAATTTTGCATCGTAAAACTACGCTATGAAATGAATTGCCATGTTAACTTAATTTAACAAAAAAGATTATTTGGGTCTATATATTTGTATCAATTCCTAACATTATAGTGCCAGAATAGACGGGTGCAGCAACGCACGCTATCAATGATCTAGCTTATCCTGAGATACGCCGTCCTCAACACTCAGCAGCCACTTCCCATCACCCATTTTCTAATTGATTCATCACTTATTAGGAAGGACTCTCATTAGGGTTTGTTGTGTACTAAGTGCTACCTACATTTAATGGTTCAGATGTTTCAGTAATCTTTAGCACCTGTAGAGTTGACAGGGTTTCAAAATTCATCGCCTAGGAACAAACACTAGTCATGTTGATTGTTGGCCATAGTGACATTGACCCAGATTACTACCGCAGGCCAGGTTTGTTGACAATTTTACTAGTCTTTGTTACTCATTCAATATGATATCCAATTATTCTCTTTGATTAATTGCAAACAATAAGTGCTAGCCCAACTTCTTGATTCAGATTTTGGACGGTCTCTTACTGCAGTTACGATTCTGCATACTTGTCCTAGTAAGCTCACAAGTAATGATTGATTCACTAGCTTTATGCTTGCCTTGTCATATTTGTTGTCAATATTTTTTTAGGGTGGACCACCTTGTTTCAAAATCCTAAAACCGCAGACATGAGTGAATAGTATTTCTCTGTGTGATCTCTTCCATCATGTGTGAGCAACGAACACTGCATTGTATAGAAAGAAAAGTGTTATATCCACCTTTTACATAGACTACGATCTTTTACATGGAATACAATCTGCCTACGTGCTTTGTGTCACACTACCAGTACTCCACCCTTGAAGCTAAACATTATGACACTCATAATTCTAAAGTTTATTTGTTCAAATACGAATTTGATATGATGCTAATGTTCCTACTTTAGTTTTGAAATGTGTGTCTGCCCCTTATAGAGACATAAGAGGTTTGTATTTCTATGTGTGGTCTAGTCAGCATGGTTGGGGGATGAACTTTGTATACGCAGGGGTTTGTAGGGAGACACTATTGGAGTAGAATCCGCAATGCATTCCAAAGATAATCTGACTACTTTTTATGTTTTCGTGAATCTCAGATACTGAACATCATCATAATGATTATGAGCTTGGGCGCATGAGAAGAATAAAGCAGAACAATGACATGGCTATCAAACTTGGCATTAAGGGACTGAGATCCAGTCTGGATGCAATGGAATGCGCACGCTCTCCACCTACAGATTCGTGTTTAGAATATGATCCTAACAATGATTCTGAGCTAGAGGGAGACCTAAGTCAATGTAGCTCCCTAGTGGAGGAGTCAGAGGTAGATGCCCTATCTTATTCACCCATCAAGGTGCTTGCTCTAACTTGGCAAGGTTATATTGGTCGCACATATCTTGCAAATGATGCTTTGCATTGCTTCTACTTTGTTACACCGCCATTTGCTTAGTTTACACATCATATATGTGAATATGCCATGCCTATCCATTTTCAGTACATATTCCATCTGTCATCATACCATATTTCTCCATTCAAATGATGTTCTTGTGTATTAGACGTTCAAAAGGAAGAGGGCGATTGCTGATCGCGATGGAGCACGAACAAAGTATTTGGAAAAGGTAGTGACACCTGATAAATCAAATAGCCCATTAGGTGTAGTGGCAATATCACTAGACCCACAAAACACAGCCCCAACTCTAGCAGACTCTACCCCTACCCCACTGGCCATTTCAGATGCCCCAACTCAGCAGACCCCATATGCAGCAAAAAGTATGACGATTCCAGTTGACATAGCACCAGCTCTACGACGCAAAACCCCCATTCCAGCAAAGAGTACACCAACTCCAGTTGCAAAATCCCTTTTCGAACTGGAGAGAGCCCCAATTGCAGCAAATACGACCCCTGTTCCACTTCTTTCCAGTTTAGAAGATGAAGCTTTTATTGTTGTCAGGAACTTTGTGCACATCTTTCCTTCATGGAAAGATTATACTACAAACAAACAACAATTTCCAATCTTCCTCCGCAACTTACGTGTAAGTAATGTACTAATGTTATTCATGGTAATTAGTGTCTATGTTTCTGCTGACAGAACTCAAAAGATTTCATTCATTTAAATAGGCGAGGACCAAACTGGATAGTCAAGACGAGCAAAGCTTGGTTGCGCTTTTCAAGCACGCTTTGAGGAATTGTCGTTGCTACCTGAGGCAAGCACACTTCAATGGCAAGCCTCTAAACAAAATTTATGTAAAGTCTCCGGTGCTTCATTTACTAGACAGTGACTGGAATAAGCTTGTTACACACTGGTCTCGTCTGCAGCGTAAGGTACTGTCTATGATATCACATCACAATTTGAACTCCATTTCTGCATGTGTCTTACCGTCTCACTTGTATGAAAACTATTTGCAGGAGAATATCCATTCTCAAGGGACCACAGGATCTCGCAACTATGCTGCACACTACATTGCTCTTGTGAGTACCTCTTGCCCTGTATCACCATACTTACTTTCATAGCTGGTTGATTATGTAGCATCACTGCACATGTTAGCCTCCTTATCCTCCATTTGGTGGATATTATAAGATCTGTATTGACTCTTACATAAATTTAGAATCAACCCAATGCTTCTGAAGAAGTTTAGCTCTGCATTCCTCTTGTAAGAACCGAACGTCTTGTATCACTGTACTTACATTAATAGCTACTCCATCCGTCCCATAATATAAGAGCGTTTTGTACACTACACTAGTGTACAAAACACTTATATTATTGGACGGAGTGAGTAGTTCATTGTGTTGCATTACTCTGCATCTTGTCTCCCTCGCCCACCATTTCCTAAAAATTATCAGATCTATACTTAATCTTACCAAAAAGTTGAATACACAGACAATGCCAGTGCAGAAATGTAACCCATTGCTCTTGTCAGTACATTTTATCCTGTAACGCTGTACTTACATGGATAGGTAGTTGATTATGTAGCATCACTGTACATCTTATCTTCATTATCCTCTATCCCTTCCAGTATTATCATATCAATAATTACTCTCTACAAAATGTAGAGTACAGGCAATGCTTATGAAGAAGTTTCTGTGCTGAAATTCTTGAGTTATCCCTCCCTTGACATGGAGAAGGGCATTATAGAGCCGATGTTAACTGTTAATATAAGTCCGTCCTTCTAAAGCCTTTCTCCTCAACTGCTGTTTAATTTGCTCATACTCCCTATCATCAACTGTTGTTTAGTTTGATGTTTCTATCAAAATGCATGTTCGCAACAACTGCAAGTTTCAAGTTTTAGTCGTGAAACCAAATTCCTTATTCATACCATGCACATTATTCAATACAGATCCATTGATTTTCTTTAGCCCTGCATGTATGCTTGTGTTGTTGGTCTGTAATCCAGTGTGTGGTGAAGCTACCCACATTTGCACCTTGTCATTTCCTGCTTTGTCTTAACTGATCTGGCTGATGATATGAACATCGCATGCACGTTAACGAAAAGAGATACAATGATTTTCTTTTGCCCTGCATCTATGCTTGTGTTGTTGATCTGTAATCCAGTACTGTAGTGTAGCTCACCGCATTATGAACAATGCCAAATTATGCTCTTGACATTTTGAATCGTCTCTTTATTTTGTAATATGAAACTGGATGGAATTGACAGCGCAGTTACCATCTTTGTTTATATACGTGCAAAACCTGTCATCTGTCTTGTTGTTTCAGGGTGATATGCCTGATGGCACGCACAAGTCTGCTGAAGACTCTGAGACAAATCCAACGTATATTGCAGCAAAGAAGGCAAAACATCTTGAAGATAGTGAGACAACCCCAAAGTCATGTCTTGATGCAGTGTTCAAGTTACTTGAGACTAGCAGTCACACAAGCTCACAGAAGTCGCTGCTTGTATCAGTTTGACTTCTTCAGTCTCAGCTGCAAGCAGAAAGGCATAGTGCAACTCAACTTCGACTTGAAGTCCAGTCTCTAAGGAAGATCGCAGAGAACTCCAATGAGAACCTCATTGCTAAATAGCTAAAGTTGGAAGATATGACCGACATGCTAGGCCGTTCTCACTGCCTTGCTCAGCAGCTTGCGCAGCAGCTCCCGCGCAAGGCTAATGTTTCTTGAACTGTGTTCAAGTGGTCTTGGATCGGTATTATTTTGTTGCGCTGCAATGGCAGGGCCTTGGATGCCCAGGTTTTGTAATCTGCTTCTTGGTTGCGCTTTATGATCACTGGTGGCGAACTTTGATGCCCAGTGGATGTAATATGCCCTAATTCCTTTATTGTATAGTGTAGGTTTATTCTAAGTTACTATGCTATAATTTCTTTATTGTATAGTGTAGGTTTTTTCTTAATTCGTAGTTACCGTATGTGTCATCATTCGCTATCAGAAAAAGGTGAAAATTTGATTCAGGCGAACGGGCCGAAACATGCGCCTCTAACGGGCCTGCATTTTAGTGGGCCATTAATGGGTTCCACGCAACATGCTTTACTCTGGCCTGCGTAGACCTGTCGTATGGGCCCTTCATGGACACGGTATGCCCAGGCCCATAACTCACATGGGCCTCTAGTGGGCCCAAACTTTAGTTGGGCCCATGTAGCTTCGGGCCATTAACAGGCTGAATATTCTGCTGGCCTGTTATGGCCCAGAAGACAGCATGGGCCTTTAGCAGGCCGAAAAGCTTGTTGGGCCTCAATTTTCATGAGTCGACCACGGGCCTTTAGCAAGCTGAAATATACCTCGGACCATTATTGGCCCAGTTACATGACGGGCCACTACCAGGCCGAAACATATCTCGGGCCTTGGTTGGCCCAATCATATCATGGGCCTTTAGTAGGCCGAAAGCTAAGTAGAGGACCAACGGGCCTAATTGTACGACAGGCCTTTAACAGGCCCAAAGTCAGGTTGGGCTGGAATTTTGCCACCGAGATCACGGGCCGTTAAGGGGCCGAATGTTGCGTCGGACCATATATGGCCCATGTGTAGCACGTGCCATTAACAGGCCGAAAGGCACACCGGGCTGAAATGGGCCCATTTCTACATCGGGCCTTTAACAGGCCGAAAACTCACTGGGCCGTAATGGGGCCCAAAGACTGAGCGAACAATTAACTGGCCCGATCTAGCAGTGGGCCGTAAATGGGCCATGTTTAAGAAGGCCGCTAGTGGGCCGGCCCACTAGTACCTGAGTAAATCTTGTGGGCCTTTGACTGGGCCGGCCTTTTAAACCTAAATGGGCCACTGTTGGGCCGTGCCACGTGTAACATTTCCATAGGCCCGTCTCGTCCATTGGAGGAATGACATCTGTCGCAACGCCCAGCTGACACGTGGTTCCTTCGGCCAATGAGAATTTTACACGTGGAAAATCCTCATTGGTCAGGGCTGTTAACAGGTTATCGGATCCAAAACTGGACCCGATAGCTTAACGGCGACCCGTTACGGTGGATGCCACATGTCGGTCACCCTTGACGAAAACACTTCCATGACGCGACATTTATCGTCATGGAAGTGGACACTTTCGTGATGATAATTTCAGTATTGTCATGGAACACTTCTACGGCAGCACAGGTATGACTATCTTGATTCTATCATAAAATTGTCACGGATGTACATGCATGGCAGAAAACTTGACCTACTGTGACAAAGACGTATCATCACGGAAGTGTTTTTTTTGTAGTGAAGGAGACATCAGGCCTATGCGGCCTCGGCCAGACAACCGAGGAGTTCCATCTCACCATACCAGATGACTTCAGGAAGCGCACGGTATGTTCAATCTCACCCTACCTCGGTTGGCATGACCTACTTTTATGAACATATACTATATATGGCTACATTTGGATAAAAGGTGCCACATGCAACATATACGTCAAAGGGTTTCTTCTTTCTATATTAGGCAAATTAATGTTGTAATGATCTTTCGATTACTCTCATATTTGCATGACATCATGGTTACACTACCTGTTTAATTATAAATTTGTGTCCTTTGATTCAACTGATGTACTATTCTTTCAATTACTCCCATATTTGCATGTTACCCTATTCTTTAACATTCTTATCATTTCCTGCAGTACATCCCTTGCTTTGCAATAGCAACTATAGTACACAAGCTTGGCCTTTACATAACTGAGGACTCCAGGAGTGTCATATTGAACACAAACCATGGATTTACAATCATTGCTTCTGTAAAACTTGTTGAACATGGTCACTCCTATTTTGGCGCGGGCCTTTGGACAGAAATTTCTAAGTTTTATGCAGTGAAAGTTAGCACTAAAATTGCACTGCACCTAAAAGAGCCTGGTCATATGATATATGCTAACTTCCCTGACGATATCATCCGTCCAGACTTTGTTCGAAGTACGTGTTCTTTTCAAGTATTTGCATGTTGACTTACCTAGCAATATCAAAGTAATTGTGTAGTATTTAAGCAACCAATTGGGATTCCGTTTTCTAACTCTGTTAAGTCTATTCGTACCTAGTAACTTCTAGTTACCAATACACTTTTCTTCTGCCCTGTTCTAACTAAATATTCCCTATCCTCCCACTCCTCCACTCCTATCAGATAGCGCCGCCACCGAGGAGACTCCGGAGGTGGAGGACGAGGCTGCCAACAAGCGGAGGCGGGTCGAGCAAGAACCGCAAGCGACTCTGGCGGGCCTAGACTTCATCAGCAGCCTCCCCGATGATATGTTGATGGTCATCATCTCCCTCCTCCCATCAAATATGGCGCGCGGACAACCGTCCTTTCCTGGCAGTGGCGCCCCCTATGGCACTCCACCCTCTTGACCTCATCAATGTCCACAAGCTCTGCCATGGCTATCGCAAAAGCTTGGACGCATTGTCCCAGATCCTCGGCAGGCACCATGGCCCAATCAGAGGCCTTATCACGGGCAAGTTCCGTTCCAACGGCAAGGACCGAGCCAAGCTTGACGAGTGGTTCCGATCCCCCGCCCTAGATCAGCTCGAGGAGCTCAGTTTTAATGATGGACATATGCGCTTGCTGCCACCGTCCGCGCTCCACCTCGCGCCCACGCTGCGGCTTGCCAGGTTCATGAACTACCATTTTGAAAGCACATTTGCTCCCTTGGTGGTTTTGGTAATTCATAACAACATATATCTCATTGAACTAATGTCCATTCAAGTTAAAGATTTCAGGATGTTCAATGATTGGCATGGCAAGGACTAGAGATGTGGACCCCTCAAAATGCTAAGGACATAGATTGGCAAAAGATCAAGACTCTACATTTTTGGTTTAGTGATCCAAGATCACATTGAGTCCATAGGAAAGCCAATACTATTAAAAGGGGATGAGGTGTTGCTTAATGGTCTTTTTGCTCAAGTGCTTAGTGACAGTACTCCAAAACCCCCAGCCACTTTCTCAATCCAAATATGTCCAAAACCTACATTCCAACTCGGCCCCACCGATATTCTCTATCCGGAGCCACCGAGTTCATCTGGACTTAGCCACTGCCAAAACCCTAACAAATCGGATCCACCAATATGGATCTCGGTCTCACCGAGATGGCCTTGCCAACTCTCTGTAATCGTTTGCACTTACTTCGGTCTCACCGAGTTTTGCAAATCGGTCTCACCGAGATGGCTTGCCAACTCTCTGTTGCCTTATTGCTTCACTTCGGTCCCACCGAGTTTATGCAATCGGTGCCACCGAGACAAGGTTTGCCCTAACCATTGCACATCGGTCCATCCGAGTTGTTCCAGTCGGTCCCACTGAGATTCCTAACGTTCATATCTTTTACACAGTTCGGTGCCACCGAGATTTCTGATCGGTGCCACCGAGTTGGGTCAAAAGTGTGTAACGGTTGGATTTTGTGTGGAGGCTATATATACCCCTCCACCACTTCTTACTCAGTAAGGAGAGCCATCAGAACGTGCATACACTTCCACCATACATATTCTGAGAAAGAACCACCTACTCATGTGTTGAGATCAAGACATTCCAATCCAACCATTTGAACCTTGATTTCTAGCCTTTCCCAAGTTGCTTTCCACTCAAATCCTTCTTCCACTATAGCCAAATCTGTGAGGAGTTGTTTGAGTGTTGGGGAGACTATCATTTGAAGCACAAGAGCAAGGAGTTCATCAACAACACACCGTCTATTACCTTTTGGAGAGTGGTGTCTCCTAGATTGGTTAGGTGTCACTTGGGAGCCTCCGACATGATGTGGAGTTGAACCAAGGAGTTTGTAAGGGCAAGGAGATCGCCTACTTCGGGAAGATCTACCCGAGTGAGGCTAGTCCTTCGTGGACGTAAGCCATGGTGGAATAGACAAGGTTGCTTCTTCGTGGACCCTTTGTGGGTGGAGCCCTCCGTGGACTCGCGCAGCCGTTACCCTCCGTGGGTTGAAGTCTCCATCAACGTGGACGTACGATAGCACCACCTATTGGAACCACGCCAAAAATCACCTTGTCTTCATTGCGTTTGAAATCTTCGATCCCCTCCTTTACTTACATATGCAATTGTTTACTTTCCGCTACTACACTCTTAGAATTGCATGTGTAGGGTGATGCTTGACTTGTATACTTGCTAAAATCTGCCTACAACCAAAACTGGTAAAAGGTTAGGTTTTTATTTGGTCAAGTAGTCTAATCACCCCCCCTCTAGACATACTTTTGATCCTACACATTTCCCCCCGATTAATGACGCGCCCGCTCTTTTTCTCCCTCGACTGAAGCACCTCGAGCTCGTCGCCATCTGCATCCCCAAGGATGACATGGAGCGCCTGTTCCGCGACTGTACTGCACTCGAGTACCTTCGTCTTCAGGCAATCAATGGGTTGAGTAGCTTCCACATCACCTCCATGACTCTCCGGACAATTTATTTGTGTTGCTGGTGCGGCAACAAGAGATCACATAAGGTGTATCACAGTATGGTCATTCAGGACACACCTTTACTTGAGAGATTACTTGTAGTTGATCAACAAGGTCCAACAAGAATCAGTGTCATTTCTGCGCCAAAATTGACAGTGGTGGGCTACTCGTGTGTCAAATTCTCCGAACTTGTTATTGGATCCACACCCATTCAGGTACAATAGTCGCCTTCTTCTTCTCCTTCTTGAAATTAACATTTTTTCTAATTTTGAAGATGTATGTTCGTCTGTCATCCAGAAAATGAACCCGACAAGCTTGACCCAGTATCTGCACACAGTGAAGGTCTTCACACTAGAATCTATCGGCCCCAACCTAGACCAAGTTGTCAGTTTCCTGAGATGCTTTCCGTGCCTGGAGAAGCTATATATCGAGGTGATGCTCCTTTCCTGTTAAATGTTAACCATAAGGGAGTTCAATTTTTTGGTACCTTTTCCCAAGTTTACAATGACGAATGTACTACGATTTCTAAAGGAATTTTGGAGGACTTCAGTACATAGATGTTTTTTCCCTATAGTGGTTGCTTGATTCATAAGGTTATAATCCATATGCATTTCTCCTTTGGATTCATCTGTACTAGTTTTCGTAGGGAAATTTCCATCCACTCCAACCTCTTGTGAAGAAGCCTACGTTTTTCTAGATTGTAATCAAATGCCCATGTTAATCATGTAGGATCGAAGATGGCATGTCACTCTATTCGTGTATTTTAGAAATCCTGCAAATCAAAAAGGCATGTAGTAGTGTTCAAAACTGCATGTAGGCACTAATATGTTATCTTCTTTTGCAGATAAGATTAGGCCCGGTAGTGGATAATGTGATACAATATAACAATCACATCGAATGCCTTGATCTGCATCTCTCATAAATTACTTTGAACTCCTACCGAGGGACCTTACCGGAAATTATATTGACCTGGTTCTTTGTTATGAGAGCAAGGGTGCTAAAGGTAATGAGGTTGGCCCTACATTTATTTCGCAAAACTGAATGGTTTACTGATCAGCACCGGCGGCTACGGCAGAATGGAGAAGGCTCTGTAGAAGCTGAATTTCATTTTGGAAGTTCAGTTGATAGAGTAATCGGAAGTCATTATGTCAAGTCATACATGACTTGTCAGTGGTTGATCCCTTTGCAGAAATGTTGAGGTTTCGAAACAAGTAATGTTACAAGTTGTAATATCAGTTTGAACCTCTCATATGTCCATGTTCAGCTGATCAGCGCGGGCGTCTGCAGCTGCATGAGCTGAATTTCATTTCTAATATCAGTTTGAACCTTGTAATCTTCGAATTTGAGCCTTCTAACTCTGGAATTTGAACCTTGTAATATTTCGGGCTTTTGTGGTACAATCGTTGAAATGGCATCGTATGAGACTCGTATATTGGTAGTACTATTTTGACCTTAGTATGCAATGGACGATTAATATCTGGACCTCAATGGACTTGATTTTATTTACCATTCTTGAATGTGTTTCCCCTGTCGATCTCATCGCAAACGATCTATATTGCGGACTCGACAACGATCTTCGACATTATTGTACACAGTTGATTTCTTCAACTGTGTGCCCTGTAGAGCGCAGAATTATCGCACTCGAGTGTCCATCATTACCCGTCTGTGTAACTTTGACCTCATCACCCACGGGTAAACTTGGCGCCTCTTCGAGCCCACGCATGGTCAAACAAAACGCGTGTGGGGTACTCAAGCGTGCACTGGAATCCTCCGCTAGGAATGCGGTGACAAGACATGACGATTACAGGCCATCCGGCCCCCATTTATTACAGCGGCCATTTAACCCTTGTGTCTCTTCAACCTTTTGATTGCGCCCCAGTATTGCAAGAAGCACACCCACGACGACAAATACAGAGAGGGTATCCTGCGCGGCTCTAATGGCGCTTCCAGCGACTGCCGACGACGAGCGGTAGTTCACCATGCATGCCGTAGTGGACACCCACAGTAGGTTCACGGAGCTCTCAGTGGTGTACACCAACAACCTGATCTGGGTGGAGAACTCCATCCACGTTATGGAGTTGTTGCTTGCCGCGGAGAAGTACAAGGTTGTCGGGTTCGACCTCGAGTACACCCGCACTCGTGTCGGGTCTCGTCAAAAGGTCGCTGTTGCCTAGATGTGCGTGCACAATCTCGTCCTCATCTACCACTACTGCCTGGCCACAAGGCCTTGTGAGCGTTTCGCCAGGTTTGTCAACAGCCTCGACTACACGTTAGCTACGTTGGACATCACCAACGATGTAAAGGTGCTCAAGAATTCGGGCATCGCCTGCCAGAATCTTGTCGACATCCAGGGCCAATACAAGATCTGGGGCAGCAAGAAGCATGAGAAGGACTCACTGGTTCACCTCACTGAGGCCATCATCGACCTCTACTACGAAGACATTAAGGATTCCTGCAACAAGGACAAGCGTGTCTGGCACTCGGCCTGGATGGAGAAACTCGACGAAGCTCACCTCGTGTACGTGGCCAAGGAGGCATACACGAGCTACGAGATGTACAGGCTGATCATTGACATGAGGAGGTGCCTCCTTCTTCCCCAAAATGGCCAGGGATCCCGTCGGAAGCAGAGCAATGGCAAGCGTCGTCACAACAAGAAGTAGATGATTAGATGATCATTTCTCCTAGTTTAGTATGCATGTAATTGTTTACTTTGGTGTGTGCAAATGCCCACAGCACATGCAGCTTATTAACAGGAATCATCTGTGTTGTTATCGGTTTTCCCACACATTTCTGATTACTGACCTGTTTGCCGCGTATCACACACATCTTCTTAAGTGGAACTGTTTCTGTTGTTTTGGCTCATCACAAACAGTTCATCCGAGTGAACTGTATGCCGTGTATCGCACACACCTTGATCTGGCTGACCATTTCTGTTGTGTTGGCTTATCGCAAATAGTTCATCCGAGTGAACGGTATGCCGTATATCGCACACACCTTGATCTGGCTTACCGTTTCTGTTGTTCTGGCTCATCGCAAACAGTTCGTATGGATCAATGCTACTTGTAGCTTGCGTTGGTATTTCCTCGAAGAGGAAGGGATGATGCAGCACAGTAGAGATAAGTATTTCCCTCAGTTATGAAACCAAGGTTATCGAACCAGTAGGAGAATCACACAACACCTCGTTAGCAGCACCTGCACACAAACAATAAATCCTTGCACCCAACGCAAACGAGGGGTTGTCAATCCCTCGGCGGTTAATTGCAAGATTAAATTGTATGTGATAGATAGATAGATTGAAATAAAATACAAAATAAAATAAATAAAAGAAAATGGCAGCAATATTTTTAGGGTTTTAGTAATATGATTTTGATAGACCCGGGGCCCATAGTTTTCACTAGAGGCTTCTCTCGAGAAAATAGCCTACGGTGGGTAGACAAATTACTGTTGGGCAATTGATAGAAAAGCAAATAATCATGACGATATCCAAGGCAATGATCATGTATATAGGCATCACGTCCAAGATTAGTAGACCGACTCCTGCCTGCATCTACTACTATTACTCCACACATCGACCGCTATCCAGCATGCATCTAGTGAATTTATGTAGACAAGATAAACTCACGTATGAATAAACCCCATCTTTTTACCCTTAATAGCAACGATACATATGTGTCATGTCCCTTTCTGTCACTGGGATTGAGCACCGCAAGATTGAACCCATTACAAAGCACCTCTTCCCATGGCAAGATAAATCAATCCAGTTGGCCAAACCAAATCAATAGATTGGAGAAGAAATACGAGGCTATAATAATCATGCATAAAAGAGTGCAGCAAAGACTCAAATATATTCATGGATAATCTGATCATAAACTCACAATTTATCGGATCCCAACAAACACACCGCAAAAAGTGATTACATCGGATAGAACTCCAAGAACATCGAGGAGAACATTGTATTGAAGATCAAAAAGAGAGAAGAAGCCATCCAGCTACTAACTATGGACCCGAAGGTCTGTGGTAAACTACTCATGCATCATCGCAAGGGCAGCAAGGTTGATGTAGAGCCCCTATGTGATCGATTCCCCTCCGGCGGAGTACCGGAGAAGGCCTCCAGACGGGATCTCTCTAGAACAGAAACTAGCGGCAGCGGAAAAAGTATTTCGTGGACTCCCTGAAGGGTTTCTGATTTTTTTTCTGAATTTATAGTGCTGGAATTAGGTCAAACGGAGCTAGGTAGGCCCCACGAGGTACCAGGGCGTGCCACCCCCCCTAGGGCGCGCCCTGGTGCCTCGTGGCCCACTCCTTCATCTTCTAGCCCTCTCCCAAAGCTTCTAGTGTTTATCTTGTCCAATAAAAATCTCCAAAAAGTTTCATGGCATTTGGACTTTGTTTGGTATTGATTTTCTGTAAAACAAAAAAACAGGGCAGAAAACAGCAACTGGCACTGGGCACTAAGTTAATAGGTTAGTCTCCAAAAATGATATATAATTGCTGTAAATGATTATAAAAACATCCAAGATTGATAATATAACAGCATGGAACAATAAAAAATTGTAGATACGTTGGAGACGTATCAGCATCCCCAAGCTTAATTCCTGCTCGTCCTCGAGTAGGTAAATGATAAAAACATAATTTTTGATGTGGAATGCTGCCTAACATATTCATCACTTATTCTTTTCTTTTATAGCATGGACATTGGACTTGAATGATTCAAAGCAATAGTCTATAATTTGACATGAAGATATAAATACTCAAGCATGCTAACAAGCAACCATGTCTTTCAAAATATCAATGCTAAAGAAAGTTATCCCTAGCCCATTATGCTTAATCATTGATCCATTCATGAAATACACTCAAATATTAGCTATATCCAATGCACAAGTATGACAATAGTGCTCTCTAGTTGGTGCTTTTGTAAGAGAAGATGGAGACTCAAAAAAAATTGCATAAAAGTAAATAGATAGGCCCTTCGCAGAGGGAAGCAGGGATTTGTCAAATGTGCCAGAGCTCAAAGCTGAAATTAAAGAGATAAAAATATTTTGAGAGGCATGCTTTTCCTGTCAACGAAAACGACCGAGAATTCCCAATATTTTCCATGCTAGACACATCATAGGTGGTTCCCAAACAGAAAGTAAAGTTTATTTCCTTTCCACCATTCTTTCACAATCCATGGCTAGCCGTATCCACGGGTGCCCTCCATACCAACACTTTCCAAGGAATTTTGTTGTTATTAATTTGATTTCATGTGGGACTGGGCATCCCTATTACCAACCATTCTCTCGTGCAATGACAAGTGAATAAACACTCATCGTGAGAATAACACACCTAGCATGGAAAATAATGGCCACCCCCTGCCACTTCATGAGCGGTACGGGCACACAAAACGGAAAAATTATTTTGAAAATTAGAGTTGGCACACGCAAATTTACTTGGAACAGCATTGAAATACCGCATATAGGTAGATATAGTGGACTCATTTGGCACAACTTGGGTTTAAGGATTTTGGATGCACAAGCAGTATTTCTGCTTAGTACAAATGAAGGCTAGCAAAAGATTGAGAAGCAACCAACCAAAAAACAAAAACGGTCATAAACATGCCTTGAACACAACTAACACCGAATAATGCACCATAAGTAGGATATAATTTCTTTGCATAACTATTGACTTGATGTGCATGCATAGGGAATCACAAACCTTAACACTAATATTCTTACTAAATCACAATTACTCACTAACATGACTCACATATTATCATTTCCATATCGCAAAACTATTGCAAGGAATCACACTTATCATATCCAATGATCTATATGGAAGTTTTTATTATATCCCTCTTGAATATTCATCACTTTGGGACCAAATTCATATCTTGTGCAAATTACCATTACTATCATCAACTCTCAAAAAGATTTAAGTGAAGCATGAGAGTGCAAATATTTCTTCAAAATTTCAATCTTATCAATTCTCAAAATAATATAAGTGAAGCATGTTTTTTCAAAATTTTAATCAACTCTCAAAATAATATAAGTGAAGCATGAGAATTCATTTCTTCAAAACTTTAATCAACTTTCAAAATAATATAAGTGAAGCATGAGAGTTTATTTCTTCAAAATATAGCCACCACCGTGCTCAAAAAGATTTAAGTGAAGCACTAGAGCAACTGCCTAGCTCAAAAAATTTAAGTGAAGCACATAGAGTATTCTAACAAATGATGATAAACGTGTGGCTCTCTCAAGATACGTGTGTTCAGCAAAGATGATTGTGACAAACTAAAAAGCAAACAAAGCAAAGACTCATATAATACAAGACGCTCCAAGCAAAACACATATCATGTGACGAATAAAAATATAGCTCCAAGTAAAATTACCGATGGTTGGTAGAAGAAAGAGGGGATGCCTTCCGGGGCATCCCCAAGCTTAGACGCTTGAGTCTTCCTTGAATATTACCTTGCGGAGCCTCGGGCATCCCCAAGCTTAGGCTTTTACTACTCCTTATTCCTTCATCCATCGTGATCTCACCCAAAACTTGAAAACTTCAATCACACAAAACTCAACAAAACCTTCATGAGATCCGTTAGTATAACAAAATAAATCACTACTATAAGTACTATTGCAAACCCATTCATATTTTATTTTTGCATTATACCTACTGTACTCTAACTTCACCATGGCTTATACCCCCCGATACAATCCATAGATTCATCAAAACAAGCAAGCAACACATCAAAAACAGAATCTGTCAAAAACAGAACAGTCTGTAGCAATCTATTTAAAAGCCATAATTCTGTAACTCCAAAAATTCTGAAAAATTAGGACAACATGGGAAGTTCATATACCAATACTGTGTAAACATTTCAGATTTTTCTGACGCTCCAGTACAGAAACAAAATTCGGGCACTGGACGCAAAACTTTCTGTTTTCCAAACAGCATCAATTATATTATCTTCCAAATCATCCTAAAGGCTTTACTTGCCACAAACACTAATTAAAAACACAAAAACACAATCATACCAGTAGCATGACAGTGAAAACCCACAATAACAGAAAATTTTATTTTATTCATTGGGTTGCCTCCCAACAAGCTCTTTCTTTATAGCCATTAAGATAGGCTTGAGATTTCAATGATGCTCACATGAAAGATAATAATTGAAACACAAAGAGAGCATCATGTACCATGTGAAAAACATATTGAAGTCTAGCATACTTCCTATGCATAGGCATTTTATAAGCAAACAAATTATCAAGGCAAGCAATTTCTAGCATATGCAAAGGAGAAGAATAAAACATTGATGATTTCAACATAACGAGAAGTAATTTAGTAATATGAAAATTTCTACAACCATATTTTCCTCTCTCATAATAATTACATGTAGGATCATACTCAAACTCAACAATATATTTATCATAAACAATACTCTCTTTATGATCCACATGCATAGATTTTTTATAATCTTCCGAAATAGTGGGATTATCATCAACGAAAGTCATGACCTCTCCAAACCCACTTTTATCAAAAGTTTCATAAGATTGAACATTCTCCAAATATGTGGGATTATTTTTACCTAGAGTTGACACTCTTCCAAACCCACTTTCAATATTATTGCAAGCATTATTATCAATATCATATTCATCATGATGCTTAAATAAATTTTCAAGATCATAAAAAGCATTATCACCCCAATCATGATCATTGCAATAAGTAGTGGACATAATAAAATTATCATCCCCAAGCTTGTAGTTTTGCATATTATTAGCACAATTCACATTAATAGAATTTATATTAACATCATTGCAATCATGCTTTTCAATCAAGGAGCTATCATGAATCACTTTATAAATTTCTTCTTTCAACACTTCATCAAAATTTTCAGATTCATGATTTTCAAGCAAAACTTCATAGAGATAATCAAGAGCGCTCAAATCACTCAAAATTGGTTCATTATAATTGGATCTTTTGAAAATATCAGCAAGTGGATGAGGATCTATATCAACAAATTTTTAGCAAGCGAAGATGCAAGCAAATAGAAGGCACATGGCAAACAAGCAAACAAACAAAAAGGCAAACGGAAAATATTTTTGTATTTTTGCAAAAACTATTTTAGAAGTGGGGGAGATGAAAACGAGAGGCAAATAAAGTAAATGCAAGGAGATGAGAGTTTATGCAAAGGTACTTGATAGATGTTGATGATGTCTCCCCGGCAACGGCGCCAGAAATTCTTCCTGCTACTTGTAGCTTGCGTTGGTATTTCCCCGAAGAGGAAGGGATGATGCAGCACTGTAGAGATAAGTATTTCCCTCAGTTATGAAACCAAGGTTATCGAACCAGTAGAAGAATCACACAACACCTCGTTAGCAGCACCTACACACAAACAACAAATCCTTGCACCCAACGCAAACGAGGGGTTGTCAATCCCTCGGCGGTTAATTGCAAGATTAAATTGTATGTGATAGATAGATTGATTGAAATAAAAATAAAAAATAAAATAAATAAAAGAAAATGGCAGCAATATTTTTAGGGTTTTAGTAATATGATTTTGATAGACCCGGGGGCCATAGTTTTCACTAGAGGCTTCTCTCGAGAAAATAGCATACGGTGGGTAGACAAATTACTGTTGGGCAATTGATAGAAAAGCAGATAATCATGACGATATCCAAGGCAATGATCATGTATATAGGCATCACGTCCAAGATTAGTAGACCGACTCCTGCCTGCATCTACTACTATTACTCCACACATCGACCGCTATCTAGCATGCATCTAGTGAATTAAGTCCATAAAGAACGGAGTAATGCCTTAAGAACGATGACATGATCACTACTGGAATCAGGCACTTTGCCATCTGCTATAGCAGACGGCAAAGGCATACTTGGCGGATGGCAAAGGCTTTGCCGTCAGCCAGCAGACGGCAAACACTCCGGCCGAACGGCTGCCGGCAAAGGCCGCTTTGCCGTCTGCTGGCAGACGGCAAAGAACTTTCCTTCTTTGCCGTCTGCCAGCAGACGGAAAAGAGCGTGGACGGCACAGAAAAGGTTCCATCCCCGTTAGGTGGCTAACGGCGCTCTTTGCCGTCTGCCAGCAGACGGCAAAGAACTTTCCTTCTTTGCCGTCTGCCAGCAGACGGCAAAGAGCTGTAGATGACGTCAGCTGACGTCAGGCTTCAGCTGGGCCCAGGCAGGCTCTTTGCCGTCTGCTGGCAGACGGCAAAGAACTTTCCTTCTTTGCCGTCTGCCAGCAAACGGCAAAGAGGCCACATAGGCCAGCCTAGGTTGCACAGGCTGCTGCCACGTGGCCTCTTTGCCGTCTGCCAGCAGACGGCAAAGTGGCTATATAGCCCCTGTTTTTTCTGTTTTTTGTTATATCAATTCATTTTCACAGAAATTCAAACACATATATATATATATATATATATATATATTCAGAATCACATAGTTTCAAACATCAAACATCATACATCAAACGTAGTTTCAAACATCAAACATAGTTTCACCATCGTCATCAAACATCATACATCCAATTCATATATACATAGTTTCACAAACATCTAATATGTAAACAGTAGCATTATGCCCTTCCATGAAGTGAATCAAACCTGCAAAAATGGGAGTAAGAAATTAGAAGAAGAAGAAGAAGAAGACTAGAAGAAGAGGAAGAAAAAGAAGAAGAAGAAGAAGAAGAAGAAGAAGAAGAAGAAGAAGAAGAAGAAGAAGAAGAAGAAGAAGAAGAAGAAGAAGAAGAAGAAGACTAGAAGAAGAAGAAGAAAAAGAAGAAGAAGAAGAAGAAGAAGAAGAAGAAGAAGAAGAAGAAGAAGAAGAAGAAGAAGAAGAAGAAGAAGAAGAAGAAGAAGAAGAAGAGGAAGAAGAAGGAGAAGAAGGAGAAGGAGAAGGAGAAGAAGAAAAAGGAGAAGGAGAAGAAGGAGAAGAAGAAGAGGAAGAAGAAGAAGGAGAAGAAGAAGAAGAAGAAGAAGAAGAAGAAGAAGAAGAAGAAGAAGAAGAAGAAGAAGAAGGAATAGAGGAGAAGAAGAAGGAGAAGAAGAAGAAGAAGAAAGAAGAAGAAGAAGAAGAAGAAGAAGGAATAGAGGAGAAGAAGAAGAAGAAGAAGGAGAAGAAGAAGGAGAAGAAGAAGAAGAAGAAGAAGAAGAAGGAGAAGGAGAAGAAGAAGGAGAAGAGGAGAAGAAGGAGAAGGAGAAGGAGAAGGAGAAGAAGAAGGAGAAGGAGAAGGAGAAGGAGAAGGAGAAGAAGGAGAAGAAGAAGAAGAAGAAGAAGAAGGAATAGAGGAGAAGAAGGAGAAGAAGAAGAAGAAGAAGAAGAAGAAGAAGGAGAAGAAGGAGAAGAAGGAGAAGAAGGAGAAGGAGAAGCAGGAGAAGCAGGAGAAGCAGAAGAAGAAGAAGGAGAAGGAGAAGGAGAAGGAGAAGGAGAAGAAGAAGAAGAAGAAGAAGAAGAAGAAGGAGCTAAATAGGTCATATTAAGTCATTTTGGAGCTAAATAGGTCATTTTGGAGCATATTAAGTCATTTTGGAGCTAAATAGGTCATTTTGGAGCTAATTAAGGTTATTATATCATTTTTGAGCTAGCTAAGCATATAAATCCATTTTTGGAGGAATAAATGCTAAGTATAGGTCATTTTAGAGCTATCCTAGGTTAAATAGGTCAGTTTGGAACTAATTAAGGTTGTTATGTCATTTTTTAGCTAGCTAAGCATATTAAAGTCATTTTGGAGAAATAAATGCTAAGTTTAGGTCATTTTAGAGCTATCCTAGGTTAAATAGGTCATTTTTGAGCTAATTAAGGTTATTATGTCATTTTTGAGCTAGCTAAGCATATTAAGTGATTTTGGAGGAATAAATGCTAAGAAGAAGAAGAAGAAGAAGAAGATGATGATGAAGAAGATGAAGAAGAAGAAGAAGAGGAGCTCTTCTTCTTCTTCTTCTTCTTCCTCCTATTCCTTCTTTTCCTCCTCTTCCTTGTTTTTCTTTCATCTTATTCATTATTTGTGTCATTTTAGAGTTAACCTATCTAAGTATGCCATTTTTTTTGCTAACCTAGGAAAATTATGTAAGTATAGGTCATTATTGTGCTTACCTTGGTAATTATGCCATTTTTGAGCTAAATTAGGTAAGTATATGCCATTTTAGAAGAAGAAGAAGACAAGAAGAAGACAAGAAGAAGACAAGAAGAAGAAGAAGAAAAGAAGACTAGAAGAAAAAGACTAGAAGAAGAAGAAGAAGAAGGTGTTTACCCTTTTCATTTTTGGGGGAAAAATGCTAAGTATAGGTCATTTTAGAGCTTTCCTAGGTTAAATGGGTCGTTTGAGAGCTAATTAAGGTTGTTATGTTCTTTTTGAGCTAGCTAAGCATATTAAGTCATTTTGGAGGAATAAATGCTAAGTATAGGTCATTTTAGAGCTATCCTAGGTTAAATGGGTCATTTGAGAGCTAATTAAGGTTATTATGTCATTTTTGAGCTAGCTAAGCATATAAATCCATTTTTGGAGAAATAAATGCTAAGTATACGTCATTTTAGAGCTATCCTAGGTTAAATAGGTCATTTTGGAGCTAATTAATGTTGTTATGTCATTTTTTAGCTAGCTAAGCATATTGAGTCATTTTGTTAAGCTAAACACTTGGGAAAACTTACCGTCATCATTTAGATGTAGGTGAAGGACCGG
The DNA here is from genome assembly GCA_039707655.1 of Elymus sibiricus. Lineage (NCBI taxonomy): Eukaryota > Viridiplantae > Streptophyta > Magnoliopsida > Poales > Poaceae > Elymus > Elymus sibiricus. The sequence goes on along the minus strand of CM077676.1, from coordinate 188,390,452 downwards.
TCGCGCCAGTGGCAGACGGAGAAGCATCGGTCGATGCTTGTCGGGAGTTATGCTGCACCAAAGATCATTTGCAGTGTATTGTTAGCATGATGCAACTCAAATGTGAAGACTAGTAACTAATGACCATTCAAATGAAACTCACCGTGCCCGCTGGAGCAATGACTGGCATCGACGGAGGGGTCGTGCCATTCTTTTCGCACATGCTCTGCACATTTGGTTTTCTCGAGTCAGTCATATTAGTTAGTAATGAAAGGAACATTACGTGCATGATTTGGCTAATATGCAGAAGAAACTTACCACGAAGAGCTCGTATAGGGCCCGTTGACCCGCCTCGTTCCGGTTCCTCTCCTCCTCCAATAGCTTAGCCGTCCTCTCCTCCGCCTCCCTCTCCCTCGCCGCCGCCTGCCGTCTCTCTTCCTCTAGAAGCGCCTGGGTCCTCGCTTCTGCTTCCTCAAGAGCAGCCTGGGTCTTCTCTCTCTCTGCCTCAATAGCAGCCTGCAACACCACTCGTTAGCATTGTAATCATCGACGGCCGCACACATAATGTAATGGAGGAAAGGTATCTGAGTCCGTATAACTAACCTGGAATTCGAGCTCCATTGGCCGTGCACGAGGCCTTATCTCAGGATCGGAGCTGGTCTGGCGCTTCTTGATCTGCGGGAGAGTGCTAGTACAACGTATCAGTCCATCCCCAATGGCTAACAAGCCATGGTGCCTCCCGCCACCAGATATCATCACCAGCTCTGGATCAAGAGGTTGCTGGCTCGGGTTAAACTCCAGCCCTTTCCTCGCCTTCCCCTCGTCTCTGTACCTCACAAGCTTGTTGTGGGAGGCGCGGTTGCTGAATTTCTCTGGATCATCGAGGTCAGACTCAGAGAATGCCTTGGCCTTCTTGTACGAGGCAGTATTGGACATGGCATAGAGGTCGAACAGCTATGGCACTGGAGCCTTGTTGTGCCGCGCCTAAAAGAGAGGAACAGAGTATTAGTTAAGGGCTCAAGCTAGCATGAAGAATGAATTTGCATGAATCATGAAGCAAACCACATACCCAGTTTTCCCCGAACCCACGTAGGTTGATGCTGCCTAGATGGTGTGGGACACCTTTCATTTGGGCTTGCGGCAACCAGGCCCGTGTGTCCAAGACCTGCAGTATGACAAGGCCAACGCATTAGATATTCGAAGAAACGTGAAGACAAAAGGTTAAAAAAGAGTAAATGCACTTACTTCTCCCCCTGCGGCGCAATCAACCACCTCTGGTCGGGGGTCGCCGGGGTGGGCGGGAGCTTTGTACCACCACGCTGGTAGACTTTGCGCCCCTCAACCCACTCACTCTCGCTATAGCTATCAAAACTATAGCCACCCTCAGCACGGCCACTCGACGAGCCCGCACCTGGGTTCTGCTGCGACTCAGCGTGATCCCCAGTCTCGTGGGACGAAGGCTCGGCGGCCCGACGCTCGTCGGCCGTAGGCGCGTCTGTCGTAGGCTCGTCGGCCTGAGGCTCGTGGACCGGAGTCCGAGACGGCTGCACCTCAAGCTGCTCCATCTCAGACGGAGCACTCCTGTGGTCGGGTGAATCAGCTGGGGGTGGCGGCGAGGAAGGCGTAGTAGCAGCCTTCCTACCTCTCCCGCCGCCACGTCCACCTCTACCAACCTTCTTCCCCCCCCCCCCGACCTCTCCTGGTCGAAGAAGAAGCGTCCGCCGGTGTCTGCATACTGAGATCCAGCGCTCTCCGGAGGTGGTGGGGTGGGATGGAAGTACCCCTCCCACCACGCGCCGATGAAGGAGCCTCGGAACGCTCTCGACCCGCGCCCACCATCTGTCAACACCTGCAATGACAAAGAGTAAACGAAGTTAGTACAACATTAAAAAAATGAATACCTGACATGAATATAATTTAAGTGTATCATCATCATGAACATAATAAAAAATTGAATACCTAACATGAACCAATTAATAATATATATGTACATAATAATAATTGAATACCTGACATGAACTATAATATTAATCTTCATCGTCATCATTAATAAATGCATCATCATCGTCTATATATGCTTCGGGGTCAATAAATGCATCACAAATATATGACCCCATCGGCCTCTGGAAGGCCGAAGAGCACCTTTTCGGTCAACAGGAGGCCGAAGAGGTGTCGGGGGTCGGGGGTGTCGTGTCTGGGTGGCGTGGTGTCGGGGTGTCGTGGTGTCGGGGTGTCGGGGTGTCGTGTCAGGGTCGGGGTGTCGGGGGGTGTCGTGTCTGGGTGTCGTGGTGTCGGGGTGTCAGGGGTGTCGGGGTGTCGGGGTCGGGGTCGGGGTCGGGGTGTCGGGGGGTGTCGTGTCTGGGTGTCGTGGTGTCACGGTGTCAGGGGTGTCGGGGTGTCGGGGTCGGGGTGTCGGGTCGGGGTCGGGGTGCCGTGTCGGTGTCGGGGTGTCGGGTCGGGGTCGGGGTGCCGTGCCGGGGTCGGGGTCGGGGTCGGGGTGTCGGGGTCGGGGTGTCGGGTCGGGGTCGGGTTGTCGGGTCGGGGTCGGGGTGCCGTGTCGGGGTCGGGATCGAGGTCGGGGTGTCGGGGTCAGGGTGTCGGGTCGGGGTCGGGGTCGAGGTGCCGTGTCGGGGTCGGGGTTTTTTCTCTTTTTTTCTTTTCTTCTTCTTCCTCTTCTTTCTTTTCTTCCTTTTCTTCCTTTTTTTTCCTTCTTCTTCTTCTTCTTCCTCCTTTCCTTTTTCCTCTTCTTCTTCTCCTCCTCTCCTCTTTTTTCTTCTTCTTCTTCCTCTTCTTCTTTTTTCTTCTCCTCCTCCTCCTCCTCTTCTTCTTCCTTTCCTTTTTTCCTCTTCTTCTTCTCCTCCTCTCCTCTTTTTTTCTTCTTCTTCTTCTTCTTTTTTCTCCTCCTCCTCCTCTTCTTCTGTTTCTTCTTCTTATTATTATTTTTTGTTCTTTTTCTTTTTTATTTTTCCTTTTTTTTCATCTTCTTTTCTTCTTTTTTTTCTTCTAGGTTTTTTCTTTTCTTCTTTTCTATCTAAGTTTTTTCTACCTAATAAAAACTAACTAATATGAACTAATAACTAACTAATATAAACTAACTAAATGAACTAATAAAAACAGAAAAAAAAACAGGAAAAAAACAAAAAAAGGGGGGAATGGTGGAGCTCACCGGAGGGTGGTCGAGGCGGCGGCGCTGGGGAGGAGGGGGGCGGCGGCGGTCGGCGGGGAGGAGGGTGGCGGCGGCGGTCGGCGGGGAGGAGGGGGTCGGCGGGGGTCAGCGGGGAGGAGGGGGTCGGCGGGGAGGGGGCGGCGGCGGCGCTGTGGAGGAGGGAAGGGGGCGGCGGCGGCACTGTGGAGGAGGGGAGGGGGCGGCGGCGGCGCTGTGGAGGAGGGGAGGGGGCGGCGGCGGGGAGGAGGGGGCGGCGGGGGTCGGCGGGGAGGAGGGGGTCGGCGGGGAGGGGGCGGCGGCGGCGCGCAGAGACAGAGAGAGAGAGAGATGTGAGAGAGAGAGAGGGGGTTTGGGCGCGGGGGGCGAAAATTAAGCCCCCCTCTTTGCCGTCTGCTGGCAGACGACAAAGAATTCTTTGCCGTCTGCCAGCAGACGGCAAAGACGGTGACCGTTAGCCCGTCCCCGCCATTACACTGTGGGGCCCCCCTCACCTCTTTGCCGTCTGCTGGCAGATGGCAAAGAGTTCTTTGCCGTCTGCCAGCAGACGGCAAAGAAGTGGCCCGTGTGACCTAGCCAACGCAGTACCCCGTGGGCCCCACTTTGGTCTTTGCCGTCTGCTGGCAGACGGCAAAGAACTCTTTGCCGTCTGCCAGCAAACGGCAAAGAAGTACAGATGGCAAAGAGCCTCTTTGCCATCAGTATGTTCTTTGCCGTCTGCTTTGTAAAAGCAGACGGCAAATATCCTCTTTGCCATCTGCCAGCAGACGGCAAAGAGCTGGCAGATGGCAAAGTCCCTGATTCCAGTAGTGGATGTAGACAAGATAAACTCACGTATGAATAAACCCCATCTTTTTACCCTTAATAGCAATGATACATACGTGTCATGTCCCTTTCTGTCACTGGGATTCAGCACCGCAAGATCGAACCCATTACAAAGCACCTCTTCCCATGGCAAGATAAATCAATCCAATTGGCCAAACCAAATCAATAGATCGGAGAAGAAATACGAGGCTATAATAATCATGCATAAAAGAGTGCAGCAAAGACTCAAATATATTCATGGATAATCTGATCATAAACTCACAATTCATTGGATCCCAACAAACACACCACAAAAAGTGATTACATCGGATAGAACTCCAAGAACATCAAGGAGAACATTGTATTGAAGATCAAAAAGAGAGAAGAAGCCATCTAGCTACTAACTATGGACCTGAAGGTCTGTGGTAAACTACTCACGCATCATCGAAAGGGCAGCAAGGTTGATGTAGAGCCCCTCCGTGATCGATTCCCCCTCCGGCGGAGTACCGGAGAAGGCCTCCAGATGGGATCTCTCTGGAACAGAAACTTGCGGCGGCGGAAAAAGTATTTCGTGGACTCCCCGAAGGGTTTCTGATTTTTTCTGAATTTATAGTGCTCGAATTAGGTCAAACGGAGCTGGGTGGCCCCCACGAGGTACGAGGGCGCGCCACCTCCCTGGGGCGTGCCCTGGTGCCTCGTGGCCCACTCCTTCATCTTTTGGCCCTCTCCCGAAGCTCCTAGTGTTTATATTGTCCAATAAAAAATCTCCAAAAAGTTTCGTGGCATTTGGACTTCGTTTGGTATTGATTTTATGTAAAACAAAAACATGGCAGAAAACAGCAACTGGCACTGGGCACTAAGTTAATAAGTTAGTCTCCAAAAATGATATATAATTGCTGTAAATGATTATAAAAACATCCAAGATTGATAATATAACAGCATGGAACAATCAAAAATTATAGATACGTTGGAGACGTATCAATCAACTGTATGCCACGTATCGCACACGCGTCTCTAATCTGAATCGTGCTTGATGTCTCTGCCATCGTACACAGTTCGTCTTATTGGTGACGGTTTTATTACGATACCGTTTGCGATTCATGCATCGCACACAGTTTGGTCGAAGGGTCTCTGAAACATGTGTTGCGTTACCAGCATCCTATAGTAGTGTATGGACCCGTAGGTCCTATAGGAACTACTCAAACATCATCGGAAGGGCAGCAAGGTTGATGTAGAAGCCTTCCGTGATCGATTCCCCCTCTGGCAGAGTACCGGCGGAGGCCTCCAGATGGGATCGCAGAAGAATAGAGGCTTGCGGCGGCGGAAGAATTGTTTCGGGTCTCACTCTGGTGGTTTCTGGATTTATGGGAATTTATAGCACTAGAATTAGGTCAAACGGAGCTATGAGGGGCCCACAAGCTCAGGTGGGGGCGCGCCGTGTTAGCTTGTGGCCCTCTCGTATATCTTCTGGCCTCCTCCCAAAGCTTCTAGGGTCCCTTCTGGTCCAGAAAAAATCACCGTAAAGTTTCATTATGTTTGGACTTCGTTTGTTATGGTTTTTCTACGAAACAATAAAATAGGCAAAAACAGAAACTAGCACTGGACACTAGGTAAATAGATTAGTTCCCAAAAATGATATAAAATCGCATATAAAGCATACAAGATTTATAATATAATAGCATGAAACAATCAAAAATTATAGATACGTTGGAGACGTACCACTTGACAATTATGGCGGAAAGCTGAAACGGCTTCCGCATCGCAGCAATCTGGGATCTTATTTTTTACGAACAAGAATCTCATCCAGAATTGCCGAACTGTTTTCTAGGTTTTTGTTTAACATAAGCTAGATCCCAAATGCCGGTTGGTCCCGTACTATCGGTGCAATATCCGACGTGGGGGTGGGCGGGAGAGCGAATCCGAATTCGGATCGATCTGAAATCGGCTTCCCGAGGAAACTTCCCCGAAGGTGGCTCGAAGGCGCCTTTGGGGCAGATCATGTTGCGACCCTTTTTAAGTTGCCTTGATGTGAGTTTGGATCCGAGCTCCAGGATCGGTCTGATCGGTCATAGACGTGGTCTCCTACCAGGAGGGGGACCGGTTCTTCGACAGCGACCATTTTCAGGTCCTCGGCCGAATCCGAGGATGCGGCGAGGATTTCGATCGCCAGATTCAACCTGTCGGGTTTGAGATCCTGACAGTGGATAGGCGCTTCGAAGTGCTCTGGTGCTTCAGTTGATCCGAAGTCTTGAGTCTCCGGCGTAGGCAATACGTCGGGACGGATCTGGTCGTCAGATGAGTCTTCCATTGAACCTTTGCGACCACAAAGAGGGACTTGTATGGGCCACCAATGTCGGTGTTGAAACCAGCGGATCTCGGGTAGGGGGTCCCGAGCCAGTGATCTTGGAACGAGTGTAACATGAAGAAGTAGGGACACGGTGTTTTACCCAGGTTCGGGCCCTCTCGAAGAGGTAAAACCCTACGTCATGTTCTTGTTATATTGATTGTGATGGGGTACAAAGTACAGTACGATCTACCTCGAGATCGTATGAATGAGTTTCTAGCTCTAAACCTCTGAATCTTGCCTCTACGGAGTAAACCCCTTGGCTTATATAGGCACCGGGGGTATCTAGGGTTTACATAGTCGATTTACAATCTAGGGATAAACATGCTGATCGTTTAAACACGCCATGAAGTGTACGCCAAGTCTTTAGAGGTCTCATCTTGATTACACCAATAGCCAAGACACGTACGACCCATTCTTTGATCATAGACGGGTCATCGGCTTGGCCCATACACGGGGGACCAGCGTGGTGTGCACCCCCTAATCTAGGACACCGTCACTCCACACTAGTGGCGAGAGGAGCAATAGGAATACTAATGAAATCATTGTCATTAGTACTTGAGAAATCGCAAAGCTTGCTATTTTCAGGACTAGGCATGATGGTAACTCAAGCAAAGATAGCGACAAAAAGGTATTTTTGGTATTTTTGAGTTTTTGAGAGGAGAAATAGAAGGAAAATAAAAAGGCAGAAGGCAAAAAGCAAGAAAATAAAAACAAGCAAAAGGAAAGTATTTGTGTGAAGGCACCTGATTTGTAAGATGAAACCTCCCCGACAATGGCGCCAGAAATTCTTCTGCTACTCCTGTAGGAGTTGTTGGAGTTCCCCGAAGAGGAAGGGTGATGTAGCACAGCAGCAGAAAGTATCGCCCTGAGTTACGAACCAACGTTTATCGAACCAGTAGGAGGCAACACACGTACAACGTTAGTAGCACCTGCACACAAACAAAAAATTTGCTTGCACCCAACAAAGGCAAGGGGGTCGTCACTCCCCTTGTTATTGCTAGCCACAAGGTTAAAAGCAAATAATAGTAAATATAACAAAGGATGATAGTAACTGGAATAATGATAGTAGATTGATAACAATTGTAGGAACTTGTAAATATATGGAGAATGGACCCGGGGCCATATGTTTACTAGAGGCATCTCTCTCGAAAGCAGAATAGCGAAGGGTAAACAAACTATTGTTAGGCAATTGGTAGAAGGGATAATTAGTTTTATGCCCCTAGTTGTGTCCCACTCGGCTGTTTTACCCCTAATTTCCAAAAGCCATCGGTTCTGTCCAAGTCACTTCGCTCCTCTTATGCTTTTGCCCTTTGAACGTTTGACCGTCACTTTGACAACCTCATAACTAATTCATACTAAATCAGAAAAATGCAAATAAGATACGAAAATGTTCGGAAAAACATCACCTATATGTCAATGTCATTTGCATTCATGACAAAAGTGTTGGAAAGTGCCCATCCGAATTTTAGCTCTTATGATACTACCATGAACAGTAAAATCTAAAGAAAAAAATTGGTGGCAAAGAATGACAAATGTTTTAAGTGCTTGCCAAGTTTCATCAGGGAATGACATTCGTGGAAGTCAAGGCAAAAAAATCTATTTTGGAGTGCTGATTGTTTTTTCTGGCAACATTGTTCACAATGGTAAGAACTCCAAACATTTGTAAAACCTTCTGAAAAAATTATGTGTGAATGTAATGGATTTTTACAAAACCACGGACATTTTACGCCGATGCTTATGGGATCTTGGGCCAGCCCACGCGTGTCGCCCCATCGCCGATGCATATGTGGTTTAGTCCCACCAAGCCGCGCGAGGGGTTTGCTGACCTTCTTAAATAGCGGTGTCGTCCACATGCCGTAAGCTACTTATATTATAGTAGGGCCATCAATGCTCACTTTGCGAAGGAGATAAATTGATTCATGATGACAGATCATCCCCTTTCACAGAGTGTGCAGTGATGCCCTACTATAATAGAAGTATTTTTTTAAAATTCACATAATTTTCACAATTTATAGGACCAAACTAGAGCACACTACTATTGTTTTCATTTTCCAAGTGCTAGATTGACCCCATTTATGAAAAAAAATCAAACAAAATGAAAAATACTAAAAAATGACACAACTATTGGTGTTATCATTATGAACAATGTTGCCATAAGAATTATGATTTTTTTGGTAATAAAAAAATATTTTCCCCATTCCCCGGGTGTTAGAAATGACTTGTTTTTGAAGGAGGTGCCTCAGATAAGTTTGAAAATTGGGCCTTTTCATTTTCATCAAAATTAGATCACATTGGATGCCCACTTACAAAGTTTCATAAATTTCAGAGTATTATTGCTATATTCCATCCATTTAGTGGATTTCTAGTGAATTATCAGAACTTGCTCAAATTTGAACTACAAGGGTGATGTAGTTTGGTCCTGAAAATTGACAAAAATCATTTTAGGCTTTAATATTGGTGGTGGATGCACTTGGGACAACTAAAGTTGAAATTCCAAACCATTTGGTATGAATGGTAAACCTTGCTAGATTGACCCCATTTTGTAAAAAAAACAAACAAAATGAAAAAGCCTAAAAAATTGAAATCCTTTTGCATGGAGACATCTTATGTGCACTAGTAAGTGGAAAATTCATAAAATTGCAATACGACAAATAAAAAAACCTTCACAAAATGGCCTAACTAGTATGAACCTGCATGGATTTCAAGGCATATGCCCATGGTCTTGGCCACATCCATGGCATAGTCCATGATAACTTGGCCAAATTTGGCACAATTATTGGTGTTACCATTGTGAGCAATGTTTCCATAGGAATTATGAATTTTATTTTGTAATAAAAAATAATTTTTCCATTTTCCAAGTGCTAGAAATGACTTTTTTGTGAAGGGAGTGCCTCAAATAAGTTTGAAAATTGGGCTTTTTTCATTTTTCATCAAAAGTAGACCACATTGGATGCCCACTTACCAAGTTTCATAAATTTTAGAGTATTATTGCTATATTCCATCCATTTAGTGGATTTCTAGTGAATTATCAGAACTTGCTCAAATTTGAACTACAAGTGTGATGTAGTTTGGTCCTGAAAATTGACAAAAATCATTTTAGGCATTAATATTGGTGGTGGATGCACTTGGGACAACCAAAGTTGAAATTCCAAACCATTTGGTATGAATGGTCAACCTTGCTAGATTGACCCCATCTTGTAAAAAATCAAACAAAATGAAAAAAAGCCTCGAAAATTGAAATCCTTTTGCATGGAGCCATCTTATGTGCACTAGTAAGTGGGAAAAATCATAAACTTGCAATACCACATATTTTTATTTTTTTGGTAGTTTCGCAAGTTTGGCTTCATTTTTGTGTAGTTTTGCAAGTACATAGTTTTGTCCGACTATGCTGGACCACTTTTGGACATGTTGCACTAATTTGGTAATTTTTTGGCATGTATCTTTATTTTTGGTAAATTTTGGCATGTTGCACTATTTTTTCTAAGTTTTGGCATGTTGTTTTATTTTTGGAAAGTTTTTTGACTGTACAATTTTAGGTAAGTTTAGGCATGTTGCTATATTCATGATAACTTTTGCCATGTTCCACTAGGTCTCGGCATGCAAACCCCCCTCAACATAGGAAATATTAAAACCTAGCATACCATAAATGAAAAAGCATATTCAGATAATAGTCTAATTCGGCATATTCAGATAACAGTATAATTCAGCGCAACATAAAATAGTACCGCATAAACATATTGTTTTCATCACTGGGTATCCACATGTCGGATCCTTAGCACAAGAAGGAACAAATTAGAGTATCTACTTTAAACGCTTAAGATGGCGAGCCAGGCGGGAGCGTTGTGCACTTTCCTCAAACTGAGCAGAGAGCTCATACTGCTCCACCACTATTGGGGCAGTCTTGCAGCCCAGCTTGGTTTGGAAGGTGACCAACTCGAGATCCTGGCCGACATCAGCCTGCAAGGGTTTTTGATCAACCTCGTCGTCCATATGAATCGTCAGATCCATGTCTGTCGGCGCAGGTTGAGGGATGATCTCCAAGCCCCCCGGTGGCCCTCCTCTTTTGCATCCTCATGCACTGGGATGATCTCCAAACCCCCTGGTCACCGTCGACGACATCCTCCTCCTCCATCTCCATCTCCTCGTCTGCAGCCTCCTCCTTCTCGCTATCCTCCTCCTTCTTGCTGTCCTCCTCCCGATCCTCGCTGTCTTCCTCCTCCTCACTATCCTCCTCCTTGCTGTCCTCTTCCTCCTCTTCACTGTCCTCCTCCTCCTTCTTGATAATCCGCAAATTCATCGGCCCTTCAGCCTCCGGATTTGCGAGGAGAGGCGAGAGCGGTACTCGTGCCAGCGAGCTCGTTGTCGAGGATCCAGAGCCTCCATCGCTTCCTCCATTGCCCAGACCAAAATTTTAATTAAAAGCACCAATTTTTCTGGAGGCAACATCCGCTTCACCTCCTTTGCCTTCGCTTCCATCATTAGTTTCAACACGTGCATCATGAGAGCTTTCTGGCTCGGAAACCATGAGCTTATCTCGTTGGACTTTGCCAGCAAGAGCTCATCGGCACGCAAAACTTTTCCATCGCACTCTTCCATCCCTGACCTGCCAGCATAATTGATTGAACCTAAAAATCATTACCCAAGGGGAGGGGGGGTTCAATCTAACTAATTAGTTCACAATTTGCGAAATCATTATTCCAAATCGCTCAATCCAATGGCCCTATCAACAAATAATATACATATTCACTAGATTTTCAGGACTATTTACTAGGGGATGAACTAGGGTTTTCTAGGGTTAGGATTTGATACTTAACGGATGGCCAAGGTCCTCGTGCTCCTCGAATCTACGGGCCAAACGGCGACACTGCTGTACCAGGTACCTTCGTCATCGAGCTCTCCCCAGGAAGACGGGCGGAGTGGGTGGCGGGGGACGACGACGGTTGCGTGGGGGCTGTGTGGGGGCGGCGACTAAATGGGGGTCGGGCGTGCGGGTCGGGCTATTTTAGACAGTGATAGCCCAGCCCTAGGTCCCACTCGTCAGAAATTGCCTCGGCCCACCTGCCATAAGCGGCCGCGCCCCACCTGCCATAAGAGCCCCGGTCCCACTCGTCAGTAACTGCACAAGGTAACGGTCAACTGCTTTGACCCGACGACAAGGCTCCGTTTCAGTAATTGTGAGAATGGGCCGAGTGTTGGAGGGGGAAAATGAGGAATGTTTGTTGCCATGGGCAAAACTGAGTAGAACTAAGAAACCGAGGGCACATAAATAGAAATCTCTTTTTCTTTATGCTTGGTTGCATGTTGTGATAGATTTTTTCCCATGGTTGCTATATGATGAGGTGACATATTTGCATGTCGAGAAAAATAGGTTAGCGGGGCAGTTATTTAGATATACTGCAGAAGATACGTTTCTGTACAGACGGAGGAGTAAACCTGTTCTTCTCCTGAGGCCGTCAGCGATGACGCGAGCGACGGAAGCCGTGACGGCACCGAACCCGGGGTCCGTGTGACCGGCGACAGCGGGTAGTCTGCCCATCACTTCCCCGCATCCAGATTCCAGAAGCACCCTTCCGTCGCCTCCTCCATCGGCCGATTGCTCCGTGGTGCCCGGCTCGGCGAGAAGCCTCTGCCTAGGTGCGTACGGTCGTTCAACCGCCTCTACCCGCAGTCTTCGATTTCCTCTTTCGCCGCTCGCTTTGGTTGCATCGGCGACTGCCTGCTGCGATTTTAGCCCGGATGGTTGCGGTTAGGTCGGCAATTTTGGTCGAATTGGGGGCAGTCTTAGGATTCCAATAAGTATGCAGTTGTGGTAGTACTAATTTGTAAGTCTGGTTTTCTACAGCTTCGGTAAAGATCACATGGAAGTATTGGGGTAGCAATACCAGTGGGAATTCTGCCTCCTTTTGGTTGCGCGGATAATCAATCGAGCCTCCATTTTTTTCCTCTGCTTCTGACGGAATCTCGGAAATTGGGAGTATACAGGATGATGGCAGTTGGTTCAGTATTGACCCCATGGTGTTAACAGGATGCCTCGAGCTTATTTTCATGGCTACTTAATTTTCTATCTTCCCTTTCCACTGATAACATTGATGAGATGACACTATGGTTGTATATAGTATCATGATCATCATATAATTTATCGAACACATAAACTGACAGCATTAGGTGGTTTTTGTCAGGAACAAAATGGATGAACAGAGAATAGCTCGAATATTGGTCACTTGGAGAGGCAGGCAACTTGACGTTGATGCAGACCCAAGCTGTACGGTGAAGGAATTTGGGCAACTGCTCCAGGATTTGACTAATGTTAAACCAGAGATGTTGAAGCTCATAGTTCCACAATCTGCAAATAAAGGTTCCAAGCTGATCAGTCCATTTTTAGACCCCCATTCAAGCTTAACACTGAAAGAAGCTGCTGTCAGTGAGGTAAGATGCGCATGCATTGCACGTATATTCAACATGCTGTTGGGTAATTGGTAATGCAATGGTGAATAACATCATTTCTATGCACCTTTCTCTCTCTCTCTTTTCGTGCATCAGGGTAAGCCTATTAGAATGATGGGTGTCTTTGAAGATGAAATTGAGGAAGTATCAGACAATGGCAAAAGACCAGATCTGCGGATAATTGGATTTGAAGAGGAAGAACAACGTCTGAGGCAACGATCTTCAGGCAGGCCCCGTGTTTCACTAAAACTTCCACAGGGGCAATACATCTTCTGTGATTTTCGGGCACTTCACTTACCCGGGGCTGAGGTTAGTCAATCTTCTGAACCCATATGTGTTTTTCGGTTCATATGAGACAGATCCATTGGATAACAATCACGACACCAGTTTGCTCTTTTGGACCCGTATATGTCAACCTATCATAAATCTTACTTCTGCTCATGCTATTTTGTACCTTTACATTTTTGGTCTTCCTGCTTGAATAATTCTATACTCTTTCCATTGGATCATTCGAGCAGTCAGCAGTGTGTATGTCATGGATATTGATTTGCAAAGTATGAAAAAACTAGATTGTGTAATTTAAACAAATATCTATACAGGAGAGCATAGAAGACCCAAAATCATGTTGTCTGCTAATTTGTTTATTTAGTCCAGAATAAATGAACATAATTTTGAAGCCATTTCCATCTCATACCACTAACTTTCTAGAATGATGAAATCCATGTTATACTCCTTGATCGTGTCAGGTGTTACCTAAAACCCTACTTTCTCCGTCCGTCCGTCCCAAAATTACACAATCATGGCATGCTAGTAGTAGCAACTTTCTGTCTGATTTGTATAATCGTGGGTAGGCCAATCATGGCATCATAAATTAAAATTGTGTGCTTATTTGCTTTTTGGGTGCCAGTTGAATTCACCACCTTCAGAAACTCTGAAAAGAATGCACATGCTTGCTTGTGACCCCGGCATAATTGCGATCATGAACAAGGTAACAATCTTCAAGTGGCAAGTCTGTTTCTTTGTGTACTTTCATATTTAGACAGTTAATTTTTTGGGTTTTTTCAGCATAGATGGCGAGTGGGAATCATGACTGAAATGGCACCAGTGGGATATGTAGGTGTTAGTCCGAAATGCATTCTAGGCTTCAATAAGGTGAATATAAGTTACTCTCATACAGTACAATTAATATTCATCACGCAGCAATTTTTGTTTTCTGAGAGTATATTGTGTACTATTCATATAGAACATGGGAGAGGAGATATCCCTTCGCCTATGAACTGATGATTTGAAAGGATTTCAGAAATACGAAAGTATCAAGAAAACTCTGCTCCATGAACTTGTAAGTTTTTTGGTTTTATATTTCCATAAAATTTGTATTTCGTATGCGGATCACCTTTTTGCTATAGTTACGGGCTTTTACATTTTTTTACTTGTCTATTCATTGATTTCAGGCGCATATGGTGCACTCTGAGCATGATGCCCACTTTTTCGCTCTTAATAAGTAGGTTCTTTATTTTAGCTGCCCCTGTTGCCTTTGTTTGCCAGCTGTTTACTTTGACTTCACCTGATCCTCAACTTACAGTTATTTTTCTATTCAGTTGAATGAGGAAGCTGCGTCCTTGGACTGGACCAAATCAAGTGGACATGTGCTGAGTGGCCGCAAAATATTTGATTCCTATGAAGATGAGTTTGATTTAGAACCGGAAGCTCGTGTTGTCGGTCACAAGCTTGGGTGCGGATCAAGTTCACTGGCAAGTGCCCGTGTGTTGCCAGGGGTAGCTGCTTATCAGCGTCTCTTGAGTGCATCATCAACAAATTTGGGGAGTTCCCACAGTAGTGTTACTAAATCTGTGGAGAGATATAATGTGCAAGGTACATAAGCTGAACCTGATCCGGATGATGCTGGTCAGGATTTTGTTCAAGGCGGAACCAGACCCAGATGATAATGATTCCATGCCTATTGTGTAGGATCAGCAGGTTTTGTAGCATCTACAGAGCAGAATACCATAGGTTATTCTGAGCCTGTTCCTGATGATGTTGCCAAGAAAAGCTCTATTGGTTGCCTAGAACCTGATCCTGGTGATTCCGCAGATGTTGACATGCTTAACAAGGAGATCAATGGTGAGCATGATAACGAACCTGATCCTGATGATGGTACTAGTGAATTTGTCCTGGAATCTGGAAACAAGATGGAAGTGGAGATGGAGCTGAGAATTGACTCCACAGTTCTGAAATCTGAACCTGATCCTGATGACTCCTCTAGCTCTATTCAAAACCAGGAGGTGAGCATTGATGGGAAGCACATGGGAGAACCTGATCTGGATGCTAGTACCTGTGGAGCTGTTCTGAAACCTGGAAATAAGGTTCGAGCGGAGATTGGGCAGAGCAGAAACCACTCAGTTTTGGAGTCTGAACCTGACCCTGACGATCATGCTGCTGATTTAAAGAGCGATGAGCTGCAAAGAATAGAAGAGCCAGTGGCAGCCCTCTGTTCGCGTCTCCAGAAGGCTATTGAAATGCTTCGGTCGCAAGCTACACCTTCAGAGGCATCCTCTGCACTTCAAACACTCTTCAAAATTATCAAGAATGTGATAGAGAACCCAAATGACATTCGATATAGAAGATTGCGCAAGGTATGCTTGGTTTCTGTATGTTATGCTTTGTCTTCTGATGCACTAAAACAAATTGTTGCTAATTATCATCCTTTTGTCCAAACTTCTAGACCAATCCGCATTTCCAAAGGACCGTGGCGAATTACAAAGGTACATCTCTTTTCTCTGCAAACTGCCACTAGTCTTAAAATTCTGCTGTACACTATAGGAGTAACTGTCTTCTTCCCCTTCCCTCTCAAAACCAGCTGCGATGGAGGTCCTCGAGTTGATTGGCTTCCGTGAGGATGTGGTCTCGGATGAGATTGGGCGTGCGGAGACCTACCTGGTTCTGAAAAGGAAGGATCCTGTGTTGCTGTGGCTTGCGAAGTCCTCTCTTGAAGTATCCATGGCTTGACCCTGTCGGCTGTATACCTGCATGTCATCCCCTTTGTGCCGCGAAAATGGTTTAGTTTGTTCTTGTGCAATGAGAATGAGAACATGAAACTCTGTGTTGTCTGTCAGCTTCTCAGCTGTATACCAAAGATACGTGATTGCAGATAGACTCATATACATCTTCTCTGGGGCTTGTGCTAGATTGAATTGGTTTTGGAAAAACATTGACCATCACATATGCTGTCTGTGCTCAGTGCTCCCCTTTTGGAGAGAGCGTGACACTTTTTTTTTTTGTGTGCATGGAGAGCGTGACACTTTTTTTTTAGATCAATCGGCCAGGCTTTATTAATCAATAGGAATGGTTCCAGGGATCAGGATCATGCAAGTACCCTGACCTAAAGATAAGCAACAGATTGTCATATATTGGATAAAACCACATCTGACCTGAAACAATTAGATACTGTGCTCCCACTTCCTAATTTTGTAGGATACTGATTATAGATCTTATGATTTTGTTACAGAAGGTGCGCTAGCTGGTACCCTCATTTGCCTAATGCACTAGCTGCTGAAGCTCACGCTGCCAGGGATGGTCTAAAGCTAGCAAGAGATCACACAGACATTCTAATGTGATCATGCAAAATGGGAGCCCTCAATTGCTGAATTTCTGGAAGCTTGCAATGGAAAATGGGAGCCTTTTTCCACTGTCCGTTTCATCGGTGTTTTTTCTACAATTTGTAACAAGAGTTAGCACACCAGTGTGCTAAGAAACCCTACAGGGAGCGGCACCTGAACATTTGGTTGTGTACTGTGCCGATCTTCCTGCTAGGAGATGTATGTTTATGATAAATAAAGCTCACGCTGCGGTTATATACATATGATAAAACAGTTTTATTTTGTCCAGCCGGCCCTTTCATGCTATGTATATCCACCTCTACCATACAGTCATGAAGAATACTAGTAATTCAGAACAATATTGCAAAAAATAACAACCATACAGGCATAAGGCATAAATTCCATATTAAAATAGCCATACAGGCATAATACGGTTCAGGATAGAAAATTGCCATACAGGAATAACAAGATTCAGCGAAAATAAGCATAGATGCCCAGGAACATGAGCTACTCGTCTGAAGACAGTACTAGATAAAAGCACAAGACTGAAGAACATATGCTTCAGCTCACAGCTGCTGCTACTGGGAAGGAAGGAGCCTTGGGAACAAGCCCAGGGACTTCAGAGGCATGTCGTAGACGATAAAATTACCAGACTTGCAATCGGCAGCCTTACCTTCAAGAACACAAGGGACACATTCTTTTACTTCTGCCGAACTGACGTTGACAGAGATCAGCTTGCCTTCCTGAGTCAGGTATATTACTTCATTGTCGAAGGGGTGCAGAAGAGCGAGCGCCGGCCTCTCCCGCCGAAGTCCTTTGCCATGAAAGGTCTTTTTGGACCATACTTCTGTTATCTTCAGATCATACTCACGTCTCCAGCTCATTCCCTTGCTTTGAGCGACCATCGTCCATAGTGTGATCACTGGCTCTTCATCTGGTCCATGGAGCTCAGCATATTGTAACTTACCACAGCTAATATTGACCAGCCTCCTCTCTACAATTGAAGGGCTGATATCATTCTCGGCAATTTCATGCCCACCTGGGAAAGCTAGGTAACAAAGCTTCGACTTTGCACCAAATGGGTCATAGGACATCAGCCCTTGGGACAGGTCAATCCACCAGATTTTCCCTCCCCATGAGATGGCCCCATTTCCATTCCATCGCCGGCTGCCCTGCAGTGGGAAGTTCACCTCCTTATCAGCCCACTTATCCTTTTTATCATCTGATTTCCATAACCGGATCAGCCCACTGTTCTTGTTTTTGGTGCGCACAAGCTCGGCAACCACACACACCCCTTTGTTGTCCACGACAAGGCCAACGTTTCCATGTACCAGAGCACCATGGCCAAGATCGGGTAGCCTTGTATGTGACTTCTCAGTTATATCATGTCTCAGAAAATAGGTCCTCCTGATTGCAGTCTCCCCTATGCGGTGAATGCCAGCACAGATCAACATAGCACCTGATCTATCGATCGCTGCCAGATACATGTACTTGGCTGTCCTGTTCTTGACGCATGTATTGCCATAATTCAGACAGCTCTGGGCCGGTGGTACAGTTCGCTCCAATAGCATCGCGTCTTTCAGTTGAGCAATGCACACACCCGTAGACGCCACAATTGCCCATGGGCGCCACGCCATTTGGAATGGCATGAACCGCGGCTCAACGCCCGTAGCACCATCCAGGGCGGTCAGCGAATAGAGGGGAGAGTTTTCTCCTGATTTTAAGTCCACACAGAAAAGAACAGATCCTTTAAGCATGTACACCAAGTCTGGGGTAACTGGACTGACAAAGAGTGTTGACAGAACACCATATGGTCTGTTTGGTTGGCCTGCCCAAATTTCAACTTCTGGCAGCTCGAACTCTGGCATCCATCCCGCTGGCTCGGCATCACACACAAACGACCAGGCTTTGATGATCACTGAAGCGCCGGTCCCCTCTAGGTTCACAAACCGCAGGGTCTTTCCACTGATGCCCAGACACCGGGTTCTTGATAACTGTTGCTGATACAGTTGGAGCTCGCAGCCGGGCGGAAGGGGGAAGTATGTCATTACAGGGCTCTCAGCGAAAGGATCGCAGCATAAGAAGCCAAGCGAGAGATCGACCCACCACATCTTGTTTAGATGTGAGATGGTGAAATTGCCATGCCATGGTCGAAGAGCAAAGGGAGGCAAAGCAAGTTCCTTTTCGACCCACTGGCCGATGGATGGACAGTAGCAGAAGAGCGCGAGTCGCGTCGCGTCGGCGCTAGCATGGGAAAGCTCCGCGACGAGATAGATGAAGTTTTTTGCCTTGAGGCCGATCTTAGTCGCCCTTGGACCGACGACGCACTCGTTTCCGGCGATGTCGAGATGGTTGAGGACGGGGCGCTCCGGGATGCGGGTCACCACGCCCTTCCTGGCGTCGCATCCGTAGAAGACCTCGGGGCCCTGCAAGGCCGGCCCTTGAACTTCACAGAGGACGAAGAAACCCTTTGTGTCGGCCGCGGCTACGTAGAGGGGGAGGTCGGAGACGCGGCCGGGCAAGAAGAGCTTCGAAAGCCCCGGCGGCTCCTGAAACGCCACCAGCAGGTCAGCCCCCTTAAGCTTGGCCAGCCCACCCTCCGGCACAAGGGCTGTGAGACGATCCAAAACGATCCATGGACGGCCGAGGGCCGCAGCGTCCTCCGCTGGATCCGACATTGCGGTGAACAAGCGATGATTTTTGGTGGGAGGGCGAAAAATGGGAGCTTTGGCCGCCTTGGGTGCGGGTGGGTGTGTGTCTTGCAACAGGGGAAGGAAAGGAAGGCGGATTTGGCGTGCCGCCCGTTTGGTGTTGGGGTCGGAGGGGGAGGGATGTATGTCAGAGGGGCTGTGCTCTGCTTTTTCACAACCCGGGCAAGTGTCCTGTAAAATCCTATGCCGTGCCAATTTCGAATTGGTTGTTCGAAAATCCTCCAGTCAAAAGAGCTCCTCCCACGAGTCGGACCCAGCTGGCATTTCTTCTATAAATGGCAAATGATTTACCTTTAATATTCTTCTATATAAAAAAACAATCTATTTTTTCTGATCTAGGCTGCTAGCTCTTTTCGTCCGGTCTACTTGCTGTTTGTTTTCCGTCTTCTACCCAGTTGTCACGGCCAGCAAGTACACCTGCCTTGGACAAAACCACGTCGAAACGAAATACATCACTGAATCGTGATCCGTAAGCACGGAATGGAGGGATTTTTGTAAGACAAAATGGACCAATAATTAGTTATTCCACGTTAGGCTAATGATTCTGCCCGGCCGACCGAACCGAAAACTGCATCGGACGCACGCTGGCCTTTCGTTTAAAAATGATCCAACAGTCCACCGCTTCGCAAGCATCATAGGGGACCCACACGCTGCAGTCTTTCTTCCTCCTCCTGTTTTGCTTTTTTGTTTTCCCATGGCTACTCCCAACCGTCCTCCCCTACTCCGGCTAACCCACCGCATCCCCAGATCCCGGCATTGCACGCTGCCATGGACGCGCTGCCCGCGATGCGAAGAACACACACACACGGGGTTGATACGAGCCCATCCCGGAGAGGAGAGACGACGACGGCGGCGGCGGATATGGGGGCAGTAACGGGATGGTGACGGGTGGTCTTGCATGCAGGCGGTCCCGACGTTGCCGCCGGCGACCAGCGCCGCAAAACCAGAGAGGGTGCTGCTATCGGCGACGGGGCGAAGGAGCAACGACGATGGTTAACTCGAGCCGCATTTTTTTTGCTGCAACAGCCGATTGCAGAAGCTACTACGGGCAAAACTTTTGCTGCAATCGTTCATGGTTTAGCTGTGACCCCGCGATGGCGGCGGCGACGTTTTATTGCAAACATCATTGTGTTTTGCTACTACCGAATATTTTTTTTGCTACATCCATTTATGACTTAGCTGGGACCGGCGACGGTGAGGACGACATTTTTGCTGCAACTGTCTTGATTTTTTGCTACTACCGGAGACGTGTTTGCAACATCCATTCACGAGGCCATGGTGCTTTGCGACTTAGCTGCGACCCGCGACGGCGAGGATGACATTTTTGCTGCAATTGTCTCAATTTTTTTGCTACTACCGGCGACTTGTTTGCTACATCCATTCACGAGGCCATGGTGCTTTACGACTTAGCTGTGACCGGCGATGGCGAGGAAGACATTTTTGTTGCAAATGTCTCGATTTTTTGCTACTACCGGCAACGTGTTTTGCTACATCCATTCACGAGGCCATGGTGCTTCAAGTGCGGCGGCGAGCACGAACAAGATGCTGGTGGTGGGTTGCCGCGAATCCCGGTGACGAGAACTAGCATGGAGCGGAAGGGGCCACGCGGTGCTGCGACTGGGGGGGGGGGGGGGGGGCAGCAGGAGAGCGTGGAGCGCGCACCCGACGAGCTGCGCGAGATGCAGGGGGAAGACGTGGGTGCTGCGCGGGGAAGAATGAGCTCTGGCCAAACCATTTTTTGGCTATCTCCGACGGACCAAACGACTGGCATCTGACGGCCCACGCGCGACCGACCGAATTTTGGGCCGGTCGGCCGGCGCCTAACACGCGCCTTCCACGTTATGGGTTGTCATTCCAACAACATCCACCTAGGCGACCGACACCCCCCCACACACACACACCCCGGCCTGCCCGCCCGTTCCCTCCCCTCACCTATGGTTTGACGGTGGGTTCTCCCCCTAGTGGTTTGGATCTGTGGGTTTGGGCTGGCAGCGGCATGGTGGCTGGTGGTGCACTCGTTGGCTGTGGTGTTTCAATGATATCAATGGCGTAGGCTGGACGGCTAGAGGTTTGGGCCATGCCCCGCTGACGAGTTCACAGCGAGAGGCACACTGGTAGCCGAAGCAACGCCACCAAGGTGTAGGATCGAAAGTATGTCTAGAGGGGGGTGATTAGACTACTTGACCAAATAAGAACTTATACTTTTCCCAATTTTAGTAGTAGGCAAGTTTTAGCTATTCTACCAAGTCAAGCAACACCCTACACATGCAAGTCTAAGAGTTGAGCAGCGGAAAGTAAAGACTTTGCATATGAACGTAAAGGAGGGATTGGAGAAATCAAACACAATGAAGACACAATGATTTTTGGCGTGGTTTCGATAGGTGGTGCTATCGTACATCCACGTTGATGAAGACTTCAACCCACGGAGGGTAACGGCTGCGCGAGTCCACGGAGGGCTCCACCCATGAAGGGTCCACGAAGAAGCAACCTTGTCTATTCCACCATGGCTTACACCCATGAAGGACTAGCCTCACTCGGGTAGATCTTCACGAAGTAGGCGATCTCCTTGCCCTTACAAACTCCTTGGTTCAACTCCACATGATCTTGGAGGCTCCCAAGTGACACCTAACCAATCTAGGAGACACCACTCTCCAAAAGGTAATAGATGGTGTTGTTGATGATGAACTCCTTGATCTTGTGCTTCAAACGATAGTCTCTTCAACACTCAATCACTCTTTCACAGATTTGGCTTGGGTAGGAGAAGGATTGGAGTGAAAAGAAACTTGAGGAGGCTAGAAATCAAGGTTCGAGTGGTTGGATTGGAATGCCTTGATCTCAACACAAATGTAGGTGGTTCTCTCTCAGAAAATGGATATGGGAGGTGTAGTTTCGTCCTGGTTGCTATCTCTGAGAGTAGGTGGTGGTGGAGGGGTATATATAGCCTTCACCAAAAATCCAACCGTTACAAACTTTATGCACAACTCAGTGACACCGAAAAGAATTCTCGGTGAGACCGAACAGTGTAAAAGATTTGAACGTTAGGTTTTTTGGTGGGACCGAATGAATCCACTCGGTGGGACCGATTAGCAATGACCTAAGCAGAACCTTGTTTCGGTAATTCCGATTGGTTCATCTCGGTGATTCCAAAATGAATTCAATTGGGTACAGAAACTTGGTCACTGCACTTTGGTGGGACCGAATGCCATCTCGGTTGTACCGAGTTTCTAGGGTTTGGCTGAATGGTTCTATCTCAAGTGACTCAGTGGGTCCGGATGAGAGTGTTTTGGTGGGACCGAGTTTGACTTAGGGTTTTGACAGATGGAAATGTGAGAATGTGGTTGAGGGTTTTTGGAGCAATATCTTCAAGCACTTTGAGCAATTAAGTCATGATCAAAACCTCATCCCTTTTTAATAGTATTGGCTCCTATGGACTCAATGTGATCTTTGATCACTTAACCAAAAATGTAGAGTCTTGAAGCTTTTTCCAATGTATTTCCTTAGTATTTTGAGGGGTCCACATCCACATGTTCTAGCCATGCCAACATTGAACTTTCCTGAAATTTATCTTTGAATAGGCATTAGTTCAATGGCATATATGTTGTTATTGATTACCAAAACCACCCGGGGATTAGTTGCACTTTCAATCTTCCCATTTTTGGTAATTGATGACAACATATAGATCAAAGCTTCGACATTGGATATAATTAATGAATAATATCGTCGCTTTGAGAAGTATGTGATAAGCAAGAGCTCCCCCTAAATTTGTGCATTATTTAAAATTTGCATTTGAATGCAAATGCACAATCGATTAGGATCATGGGTCACTCTTCCATATCACATACATCTTGGTGGAGCGCACAAAATGATATGAATGACATATAATAAGCACTCATCACCAAGCATACAAGTGAATGATCATAGCAAGAATCATCAAGATGTATAGATAAGCATGCATAGCATTAACGTACAGTATGATCAATCACGCAAGGAACGCAGTCTCACACAAGTACCAAACAAAAGTAACGAAAGTAGCACGAACACAAAGCCAACTGAAGTGAAACGACGAAAAAGCAAGAGACTCTCTCTTTCTCTCGCTCTCGAAGACCTATGATCTATAGTATTCTCCCCCTTTGGCAACAAGTTACACTACAAAAAAGACACATCCGTGACATTATGGCCCGAACAAAAACTTTTTCTGTCATGGTTGTGACACTTCTATGACGATAATTGTGACAAAAACACGTATCATCATAGATGTGGTGGGCTCCTACTTCTATGACAAAAATTATGACAGAAAATGGGCTTTTCGTCCTGGGCAGGCCGGAGACGCACCCGCATGACATTCTTTGGGCCGTCCATGACGTAAAAAATCGTGGTAGAAGTGAGGGCGAGGAAAATTTCGGGGAGTTCCCGGTTACGGTGGGTGGTCGGGGCCGAGCGATGTAGTGTGGTTTGCGCGTTTCTCTCGTACGCGCGCGTGTGTGCGAGGCATTCTCTAACTGAACCCGAGCGAGGCGTTCACTTACTGAACCCGAGTTATCGATCTCGCCTTCGCACTACGTAGTGAACCCGAGCGATCGATCCCTCGCACTACGTACTGAACTCGATTGATCCTTCGCTGCTAACTGAACCCGAGCGATTCCTTCGCTGCCAACTGAACCCGGCCAATTCCTTCGTTGCTAACTGAACCCGAGCGATCGATCGCTGCTGCTGCTTACTGAGGCCGATCGATCGATGCGTTGTTGCATCGAGCCCCCGTGCGAGACGTAGCCGGTTGGGTTTGCCTCTCGATGAACAGTGCCCATTGCTGCCGCGCGCACGATACGTAAAACGAGTCAAGACGCATCGATCGAGCCCCTTGCGCGAGACGTGGTGAGTTGACCTAGCCGGTTGGTTGGATGTGGATGAATAGTTCCCGTTGCTGCCGCCCGCTCGTACGCCCCGCCCCAGCCGGTGGGTTGGCTGTGGATGAACAGTACCCTGGCCGTGTGAAGGTGGTTGGCACTGGATGAACAGACCCCGAGGAGGCCGCCACACCCCAGCCGGTTGAGGGTGGATGAACAGGACCCCGTGGAGGCTGGATGAACAATAGCAGGTGGAGGCTGGAGGAAGTCGACGGTGGATGAACAGTAGCTGGTGGAGGCTGGAGGAGGTCGACCGTGGATGAACAGTTGCCTGTGGAGTCCCGTTTTATGGTACGCCACACCCCTCCCGATGAACAGGACCCCCGTTTCGACCGCAGGCAGTTGGGGAGAAGTCTGTTTCCTCCGTTTTGCGGTACGCCAGTGCCCTCCCGATCAACAGGACCCCGTTTCGACCGTAGGCGCTCGAAGAGAAGTCTGTTTCCTCCGTTTTGCGGTACGCCAGACCCCTAGCCGATGAACAGGACCCTGTTTCGATCGTAGGCGGTCGAACAGAAGGCCGTTTCCTCCGTTTTGCGGTATGCTAGACCTCGAGTCGATGAACAGGAGCCCGTTTCGTCTGTTCTGTCCAAGCCGGTTGGCTCCCGATGAACAGGACGCGTTCCGACCCAGTCGGTTGGCTCCCGATGAACACGACGCTGTTTCCTCCGTACCGACCCAGCCGGTTGGCTGCCGATGAACAGGAGGCCGTTGCTGCCATCCGTTGCCTCTCCATGTACACGAGCCCTGGCCGTACGTATGCGCGAGTACGCGTTCGAGACCCCGCCGGTATGTACGTACGTGCCCGTATTCTTTGCCGTGTGGCTGTACGTACGTGTACACGATTTAGACGGGACTGTCTAAACTGCTACGTCGGGGGCTCTACTACGACACGTGCCGCTACTTACTCGGCCACGGTTCATCCTTGCAGAGAGACCGATCGACCAGTATGTACGCACACGTTCGCGACCAGACATACAACGCTACGTACGCTTTGACCGGGTGGGTCCCAGCTGTTATGGAGGATAAGGAGGCACTTCCTTGCGTGCGAAGATATAAAAGGTGGGTCCCAGCTGTAAGGGGGAGGAATCATTTTTTTTGCACGTAATAAGGAGGCACTTTCTTGCGTGCAAAGATGTAGCTGGTGGGTCCAGCTATCAGCCTCACCGCGCACAGTCCTCTTCCGATGGCTGTTGTTCATTGACCACATTGACTACGCCGCGTCGAGAGCACCAAGGCGGTGGACGACGGCGAGGCCACGGAAGGGAACGACGCAGAGCCGAGGAAGACGCGGTCGTGGATGCCCACGCGGATGGGAGTAGAAGGGTTGATTGGTTCGGCTACGGTGTGAGGCTGCCATCGCCGGAGAATAACATGGGATGTGAGTGAGTAGAGGGAAGGCCTGGCCAGCGGTGGGAGTAGGGTGGGCATTGAGGCCTGCGCGGCAGCACAGCCGGCCACGGGAGGCAGGAGCAGGCGGTCCCGCCGGCGCTGGTTTGGGCGGCTGGAGCAAGAAGATCAGAGATTGAAGAAGCAACACGGCCGTTGGATTAGCATCCAACGGTCACCGGTGCAAGAATCGTTTGTTGACTATAAGTTGACAAAGCCCTGCGTATGCGTCAACTTAGTAGGCCCACAAGTCAGCATAACATCTGTGGCGGACAGCATATAGCCCATTTGCTATTTTTCCTAAATTTACAGACCATTTGCTAATTATTACGTAATTTATTGCAGCCCATATTATATTTTTAGAATACCTTACCATTTTCTCGCAAGGACGGGATTAAAATTTTCAGCGATATTTCATTGAAATTGCCAAACTATTTCTAATCCCAAAATTTCGAGCCCAATAAAAACTAAATTTAAAATATATTTAAATTATGTTAAAATCCAATGAAAATTAAAATACCAAAAAATAAAAGAAAATCCGCAATTTGAAACTAATTCCCATTTTCTTTGTTTTTATACATATACAACCCATTTCATATTACTTATAAGATTTACAACCCTTTTTGTCTGGGCATGCCGAATGTATCCCTCGTCGTCTTGAAAGATTTGCAGCCCAACAAGACGGAGAAAAAGAAATCAGCCCGTGTAGGCTATTCTACGAAAAAAGGTGGGCTAGTCATTTTCACCGAGAAAAAAAACAGCTGGGCTCGTCATGTTGTGAACATAAAATAAAAGCCCGGGCTAGACGGGCCACAGACACCGCACAACCTAGTTGATAACCTACTCCGTCTTAACAACAACAAAACAACAACAACAACAACAACAACAACAACAAAACTGCTCGAGCAACTGGGTCCCACGTGTCAACCGCTCCATGTGCAATTTTCTCATTTATTGACTACGTTGACAATGTCGTAGGTCCCAGATATCAGCAAAACCATTAGGAGGAAGCATTTCTTTTCATGTAATAAGGAGGAGCTTCCTTGCGTACGAAGATGTAGCTGGCGGGTCCCAGCTGTCAGGGAGTGGAATCATTTTTCTTCTGCGTAATAAGGAGGCACTTCCTTGCGTGTGACCATGGAACTCGTGGGTCCCAGCTGTCCGCCTGTCCACATGCAGTCCTCTTCCGATGGCTGTCGTTCGTTGACCACGTTTACCACGCCGTGCCGAGAGCACCAAGGCGGTGGACGACGGCGAGGCCTAGGGAGGGAACGACCCGGAGCCGGGGAAGACTCAGCAGTGGATGCCCACGCGGAGGGGAATACGAGGGTTTACTGGCTCGGCTGCGGTGTGAAGCTGCCGTCGTCGGAGAATAATAGGCGGTGTGGGTCAGTAGAGGGATGGCCTGGCTAGCGATGGGAGTAGGGTGGGGTAGTGAGGCCTGCGTGGCAGCACAGCCGGCCATGGAAGGCGGGAGCAGGCGGTCACGCCGTCACTGGTTTGGGCGACTGGAGCAGGAAGATCAGAGATTGAAGAAGCACGCCGGCCGTTGGATTGACATCTAACGGTCTCACGCTAGTAGAGTCGATTTGTTGACTAAGTTGACATAGCCCTGCGTACGCGTCAACTTAGTAGGCCCACAAGTCAGCCTCCAAATCTGGTGGTAACCAGCTAGCAGGGGGAGGAATTATTTTTCTTGCAAGTAATAAGGAGGCCCTTCCTTGAAAGAAATGCAGCTGGTGGGTCCCAGTTGTCAGGTGGACGAAACTTTTTTTCCTGCGTAATAAGGAGGCACTTCTTTGCGTGCGAAGATGCCGTTGGTGGGTCCAACCTGTCAGGGGGAGGAATCATTTTTTTTCACATAATAAGGAGGCACTTGCTTACGTGCGGCCATGGACCATGTGGGGCCCTACTGTCAACCTCTCCACCAACATCCCTCTTCCGATGACTGTCGTTTGTTGACCACGCTGCACCGAGAGAACCAACGCAGTGGACGACGGTGAGGCCTAGGAAGGGAACGACCCGGAGCCGGCAAAGACACAACAGTGGATGCCCACGCGGAGGGGAGTACGAGGGTTGACTAGTTCGGCTGCGGGGTGAGGCTGCCATCGCCGGAAAGTAACAGGAGGTGCGGGTGGGTAGAGGGATGGCCTGGCTAGCGGTGGGAGTAGGGTGGGCCGGTGAGGCCTGCGCGGCATCACAGCCGGCCACAGGAGGAGGGAGCAGGCAGTAAAGCCGGTGCTGGTTTGGGCAGCTGGAGCAGGAAGATCAGAGATTGAAGAAGCATGACGGCCGTTGGATGGACATCCAACAGTCACTGCTGCTAGAATCGCTTGTTGACTATAAGTTGACAAAGCCTTACTGCTACTTGTAGTCTGCGTTGGTATTTCCCCGAAGAGGAAAGGATGATGCAGTACAGTAGAGATAAGTATTTCCCTCAGTTAAGAACCAAGGTTATCAATCCAGTAGGAGAACCAAGCAAAATTCCGTTAAGCGCACCTGCACACACAAGAGCAAACACTTGCACCCAACGCAAATAAGAGGGTTGTCAATCCTCTTAGCAGTTATTTGCAAGGATTAAATCTTATCGAGGTAAATAGATAAACTAAACTACTAATTAAATTAAAAGTAAATAAATTGCAGCAAGGTATTTTTAGGTTTTTTTTATATAATAAAGAGAGACCCGGGGACCATAGTTTTCACTAGAGGCTTCTCTCTTGAGCACATAAACATACGGTGGGTAAACAAATTACTGTTGGGTAATTGATAGAAAAGCAAATAATTATGACGGATTCATGGCAATGATCATGTATATAGGCATCACGTCCGAGACAAGTAGACCGACTCCTGCCTGCATCTACTACTATTACTCCACCCATCGACTGCTATCCAACGTGCATCTAGGGTATTAAGTATGAAACAGAGTAACGCCTTAAGCAAGATGACATGAAGTAGAGAAGCAAATTCAAGCAATATGAATAAACCCCATCTTTTTATCCTTAATGGCAACAATACAAATACGTGTCATGTCCCTTTCTGTCACTGGGATTGAGCACCGCAAGAGTGAACCCATCACAAAGCACCTCTCCCATTGCAAGATAAATCAATCTAGTAGCCCAAACTAAACCGATAGATCGGAGAGAAATACAAAGCTATAACAATCATGCATAAAAGAGTTTAGAGAAGACTCAAATATTTATCATGAATAATCTGATCATAAACTCACAATTCATCGGATCCCAACTAACACACCGCAAAAGAAGATTACATCGGATAGAACTCCAAGAACTTCGAGGAGAACATTGTATTGAAGATCAAAGAGAGAGAAGAAGCCATCTAGCTACTAGCTATGGACCCGTAGGTCTGTGGTAAACAACTCACACATCATCGGAAGGGCAACAAGGTTGATGTAGAAGCCCTCCGTGATCGATTCCCCCTCCGGCAGAGTACCGGAAAAGGCCTCCAGTTGGGATCGCGGAAGAACAGAGGCTTGCGGCGGCGGAAAGGTTTTCTCTTCTGGCTCTCTGGGGGTTTCCCAATATTTGTGAATTTATAGAAGTGGAATTAGGTCAAACGGAGTCACGTAGGCCCCAGAAGGTAGCACGGCGCGCCCCCCCAGGGCACGCCCTAGTGCCTTGTGAAGCCTCCGTGAGGCTTCTGGCCTCGTCCCGAAGCTTCCCAGGTTTATTTTGTCTAGAAAAAAATCTCAAAAAAGTTTTGTGGCATTTGGACTTCATTTGGTACTGTTTCGCTGAAAATCCAAAAACAAGCAGAAAACAGCAACTGGCACTAGGCACTGGGTTAATAGGTTAGTCCCAAAAAATGATATATAATTGCATATAAAAACATCCAAGATTGATACTATAATAGCATGGAACTATAAAAAATTATAGATACATTGGAGACGTATCAAGCATCCCCAAGCTTAATTCCTGCTCGTCCTCGAGTAGGTAAATGATAAACACAGAATTTTTGATGTGGAATGCTACCTATCATGTTTCATCATGTAATCTCTCTCTCTTACGGTATGAATAATAAGATCCAAATGATTCAAAGCAATAGTCTATAATTTGATATAAAGACATCAATACTCAGGCATACTAGCAAACAATCATGTCTTTCAAACTAAAAATGCTAAAGAACGTTATCCCTACAAAATCATATAATCCTGTCATGCTCCATCTTCTTCACACAAAGTATTTATCATGAACAACCCCGGTTTTAGCCAAGCATTTGGTTCATACTTTTTAACGCGCTTCAGCTTTTTCAACTCCCACTCAATACATGAGCGCATGCCATGGATATAGCACTATGGGTGGAATATAGTATGGTGATAGAGATAAATAGGAGAAGTAAAAAATGGAGAAAGTCTCACATCAACGAGGCTAATCAACGGGCTATGGAGATGTGTTGGGGAACGTTGCATGGAAAAAAAAAATTCTACGCACACGCAAGATCTATCCATGGAGATGCATAGCTACGAGAGGGGGAGTGTGTCTATGTACCCTCGTAGACCGTAAGCGGAAGCGTTAGAACAACGCGGTCGATGTCGTCGAACAACTTCACGATCCAACCGACCGAGTACCGAACGTACGGCACCTCCGCGTTGAGCACACGTTCATCTCGGTGACGTCCTCTACTTCTTGATCCAGCAAGACGGCGAGGTAGTGGATGAGTTCTGGCAGCACGACGGCGTGGTGACGGTGATGGTGATGCTATCTCCGCAGGGCTTCGCCCAAGCACTGCGAAAATATGACCGAGGGACGGAACTGTGGAGGGGGGCGCCGCACACGGCTAAGACAATGTTGTGGCTTGTTTGGGGCGCCCCCTCTCCTCTATTTATATATGTGTAGGGGCTTGGAGTAGAAGGAATAGTGCCACGTGAACAGTACCACGTGAATAGTACACACCTGGACTTGGACTCCAAAGTCCAATCCTATTCCTACTAGGACTCTCCTTTTTTCCTTCCCTAGCTGCGTGGGCTTTTGAGGACTTGGTGCGCCTGGCCCAATAAGGCCAGGGCGCCTCCTCTTATCCCATGCCACCCCTTGGGACATGGTGGACCCACTTGTGGACTTCCGGACCCCTCTGGAATCCTCCGGAACCTTCTGGAAGCTTCCCGGTACAATACCGAAAAAACTAGACCTTTTTTCGGAACCCAAAATATGACTTCCCATATATAAATCTTTACCTCTCGACCATTTCGTGACTCCTCGTGACGTCCGGGATCTCATCCGGGACTCCGAACAACATTCGGTTACCAATTCACATAACTCATATAACACTATATCGTCAACGAACGTTAAGCGTGCGGACCCTACGGGTTCGGGAATGATGTAGACATGACCGAGACGCCTCTCCGGTCAATAATCAATAGTGGAACCTGGATGCCCATATTGGTTCCTACATATTCCACGAAGATCTTATCGGTCGAACCGCAATGACAACATACGTAATTCCCTTTGTCCGTCGGTATGTTACTTGCCCGAGATTCGATCGTCGGTATCTCCATACCTAGTTCAATCTCGTTACCGGCAAGTCTCTTTACTTGTTCCGTAATACATCATCCCGTAACTAACTCCTTATTCACTTTGCTTGCAAGCTTCTTATGATGTGCATTACCGAGAGGGCCCAGAGATACCTCTCCGAAACACGGAGTGACAAATCCCAGTCTCGATCCATGCCAACTCAA
Organism: Elymus sibiricus; assembly: GCA_039707655.1. Classification (NCBI taxonomy): domain Eukaryota; kingdom Viridiplantae; phylum Streptophyta; class Magnoliopsida; order Poales; family Poaceae; genus Elymus; species Elymus sibiricus. The sequence continues at coordinate 188,359,426 of CM077676.1, read as the reverse complement.
CGGACACCTTCGGAGATACCTGTAGAGCATATTTATGATCACCCAGTTACGTTGTGACGTTTGATAGCACACAAGGTATTCCTCCGGTATCCGGGAGTTGCATGATCTCATGGTCTGAGGAATATGTATTTGACATTCAAGAAAGCAGTAGCAATAAACAGAACGATCATATGCTAAGCTAACGGATGGGTCTTGTCCATCACATCATTCTCCTAATGATGTGATCCCATTATCAAATGACAACTCATGTCTATGGATAGGAAACCTTAACCATCTTTGATCAACGAGCTAGTCTAGTAGAGGCTCACTAGGGACACGGTATTTGTTTATGTATTCACACATGTATTTAAGTTTCCGGTCAATACAATTCTAGCATGAATAATAAACCTTTATCATAAACAAGGAAATATAAAATAATAACAACTTTATTATTGCCTCTAGGGCATATTTCCATCAGTCTCCCACTTGCACTAGGGTCAATAATCTAGTTCACATCGCCATGTGATTAACACCCAAGAGTTCACTAGAGTCAATAATCTAGTTCACATCACCATGTGATTAACACTCAAAGAGTTCTTAAGTGTGATCATGTTTTGCTCGTGAGAGAGAATTTTAGTCAATGGGTCTGCAATATTCAGACCCATGTGTACTTTGCAAATCCTTATGTCATACTGTAGATGCTGCTATCACGCTTTACTTGGAGCTATTCCAAATGACTGCTCCATTATACGTATCCGGTTTGCTACTCAGAGATATCCAGATTGGTGTCAAAGCTTGCATCTACGTAACCCTTTACGACGAACTCTTTATCACCTCCATAATCGAGAAACATTTCCTTAGTCCTTTAGTTACTAAGGATAATTTTGACCGCTGTCCAGTGATCCACTCCTGGATCACTCTTGTACCCCCTTTGCCAGACACGTGGCAAGGCACACATTAGGTGTGGTACATAGCATGGCATATATTATAGAACCTATGGCTGAGGCATAGGGAATGACTTTCATTCTGTCTCTATCTTCTGCCGTGGTCGAGCTTTGAGTCTTACTCAACTTTACACCTTACAATACAGGCAAGAACTCCTTCTTTCACTGATCCATTTTGAACTCCTTCAAAATCTTGTCAAGGTATGTACTCATTGAAAGTCTTATCAAGCGTCTTGATCTATCTCTATAGATCTTGATGCCCAATATATAAGCAGCTTCACCGAGGTCTTTCATTCAAGTATGCTTTTATGCCATCCAAAAATTCTATATCATTTCCAATCAACAATATGTCATCCACATATAATATTAGAAATGCTACAGAGCTCCCACTCACTTTCTTGTAAATACAGGCTTCACCGTAAGTCTGTACAAAACTATATGCTTTGATCACCTCATCAAAGCGTATATTCCAACTCCGAGATGCTTGCACCAGTCCATAGATGGATCGCTGGAGCTTGCACACTTTGTTAGCACCCTTAGGATCGACAAAACCTTCTGGTTGCATCATATACAACTCTTCTTTGAGAAAACCATTAAGGAATGCAGTTTTGACATCCATTTGCCAGATCATAAAATGCGGCAATTGCTAACATGATTCGGACAGACTTAAGCATCGCTACGGGTGAGAAAGTCTCATCGTAGTCAACCCCTTGAACTTGTCGAAAACCTTTCGCGACAAGTCGAGCTTTGTAGACAGTGATATTACCATCAGCATTTGTCTTCCTCTTAAAATCCATTTATTCTCAATGGCTTGCCGATCATCGGGCAAGTCCACCAAAGTCCATACTTTGTTCTCATACATGGATCCTATCTCAGATTTCATGGCCTCAAGCCATTTGTCGGAATCTGGGCTCATCATAGCTTCTTCATAGTTCATAGGTTCGCCGTTGTCTAACAACATGACTTCATAACAGGATTACCGTACCACTCTGGTGCGGAACGTACTCTGGTCGACCTATGAGGTTCAGTAGTAACTTGATCTGAAGTTTCATGATCTTCACCATTATCTTCCTCTCTTATTGGTGTAGGCATCACGGGAACGGTTTTCTCTGATGAGCTACTTTCCAATTCGAGAGAAGGTACAATTACCTCATCAAGTTCTACTTTCCTCCCACTCACTTCTTTCGAGAGAAACTCCTTCTCTAGAAAGGACCCATTCTTGGCAACAAAGACCTTGCCTTCGGATCTGTGGTAGAAGGTGTACCCAATTGTTTCTTTAGGGTATCCTATGAAGACGCACTTCTCCGCTTTGGGTTCGAGCTTATCAGGTTAAAGCTTTTTCACATAAGCATCGCATCCCCAAACTTTAAGAAACGACAGCTTAGGTTTCTTGCCAAACCACAGTTCATACGGTGTCGTCTCAACGGATTTAGACGGTGCCCTATTTAACGTGAATGCAGCTGTCTCTAATGCATAACCCCAAAACGATAGTGGCAAATCGGTAAGAGACATCATAGAATGCACCATATCCAATAAAGTACGGTTACGACGTTCAGACACACCATTACACTATGGTGTTCCAGGTGGCGTGAGTTGTGAAACAATTCCACATTTTCTTAAATGAAGGCCAAACTCGTAACTCAAATATTCGTCTCCGCGATCGGATCGTAGAAACTTTATTTTCTTGTTACGATGATTCTCTACTTCACTCTGAAATTCTTTGAACTTTTCAAATGTTTCAGACTTGTGTTTCATCAAGTAGATATACCCATACCTACTCAAATCATCTGTGAAGGTTAGAAAATAATGATACCCGCCGCGTGCTTCAATATTCATCGGACCGCATACATCGGTATGTATTATTTCCAACAAATCAGTAGCTCACTCCATTGTTCCGGAGAACGGAGTTTTAGTCATCTTGCCCTTGAGGCATGGTTCGCAAGTATCAAATGATTCATAATCAAGAGATTCCAAAAGTCCATCAGCATGGAGTTTCTTCATGCGCTTTACACCAATATGACCTAAACGGCAGTGCCACAAGTATGTTGCACTATCATTATCAACTTTGCATCTTTTGGCATCAATATTATGAATATGTGTATCACTACGATCGAGAATCAACAAGAATAAACCATTCACAAGGGTGCATGATCACGAGGGATATTATTCATATAAACAGAATAACCATTATTCTCTGACTTAAATGAATAACCGTCTTGCAATAAACAATATCCAGATATAATGTTTTATGCTCAACGCAAGCACCAAATAACCATTATTTAGGTTTAATACTAATCCCGAAGGTATTACGAGTGTGTCGATATTGATCATATCAATCTTGGAGACACTTCCAACACATATCGTCACCTCGCCCTCAGCTAGTCTCCGTTACTCTGCAGCTCCTGCTTCAAGTTACTAATATTAGCAACTGAATCGGTATCAAATACCCAGACGCTGCTATGAGCACTAGTGAGGTACATATCAATAACGTGTATATCAAATATACCTTTGTTCACTTTGCCATCCTTCTTATCCGCCAAATACTTGGGGCAGTTCCGCTTCCAGTGACCAGTTCCTTTGCAGTAGAAGCACTCAGTTTCAGGCTTGGGTCCAACTTTGGGTTTCTTCGTGGGAGCGGCAGCTTGCTTGCCATTCTTCTTGAAGTTCCCCTTCTTTCCCTTGCCCTTTTTCTTGAAACTAGTGGTCTTGTTAACCATCAACACTTGATGCTCCTTCTTGATTTCTACCTCCGCCGATTTCAGCATCGCGAAGAGCTCGGGAATTGTCTTCTCCATCCCTTGCATATTATAGTTCATCACAAAGCCTTTATAGCTTGGTGGCAGTGACTGAAGAACTCTGTTAATAACACTCTCGACTGGAAGATCAATTCCCAGCTGAGTCAAGTGGTTGTGGTATCCAGACATTCTGAGTATGTGTTCACTGACAGAACTGTTCTCCTCCATCTTACAGCTGAAGAACTTGTTGGAGACTTCATATCTCTCAACCCGGGCATTAGCTTGAAATATCAATTTTAGCTCCTGGAACATCTCATATGCTCCATGGCGTTCAAAACACTTTTGTAGTCCTGGTTCTAAGCCGTAGAGCATGGTACACTGAACTATCGAGTAGTCATCAGATCGAGCCTGCCAGGCGTTCACAACGTTTGCAGCAGCTCCTGTAGCAGGTCCATCACCTAGCGGTGCATCAAGGACATAATCCTTCTGTGCAGCAATGAGGATAATCCTCAAGTTACGGACCCAGTCCGTGTAATTGCTACCATCATCTTTCAACTAAGCTTTCTCTAGGAACGTATCAAAAACAGGGGAGCTACAACGCGAGCTATTGATCTACAACATAATTTGCAAAGACTATCAGGACTAAGTTCATGATAAATTAAGTTCAATTAATCAAATTACTAATGAACTCCCACTTAAATTAACATCCCTCAAGTTAACTAAGTGATACATGATCCAAATCAACTAGCCCATGTCCGATCATCACGTGAGATGGGATAGTCATCAATGGTGAACATCTCCATGTTGATCATATCTACTATATGACTCATGTTCGACCTTTCGGTCTCCAGTGTTCCGAGACCATGTCTGTACATGCTAGGCTCGTCAAGTTTAACCCAAGTATTCTGCTTGTGGAAAACAGGCTTACACCCGTTGTATGTGAACGTAGAATCTATCACACCCGATCATCACGAGGTGCTTCGAAACGACGAACTTTAGCAACGGTGCATACTCAGGGAGAACACTTTTATCTTGAAATTTAGTGAAGGGATCATCTTATAATGCTACCGTCGTTCTAAGCAAAATAAGATGCATAAAGGATAAACATCACATGCAATCAAAATATGTGACATGATATGGCCATCATCATCTTGTGCTTTTGATCTCCATCTCCAAAGCATCGTCATGATCTCCATCGTCACCAGCTCGACACCTTGATCTCCATCGTTGCGTCGTGGTCGTCTCGCCAACTATTGCTTCTACAACTATTGCTAATGCATAGCGATAAAGTAAAGCAATTACATGGCGCTTGCATTTCATACAATAAAGAGACAACCAGAAGGCTCCTGCCGGTTGCCGATAAATTACAAAACATGATCATCTCATACAATAACGTATATCACATCATGTCTTGACCATATCACATCACAGCATACCCTGCAAAAACAAGTTAGACGTCCTCTACTTTGTTGTTGCAAGTTTTACGTGGCTGCTACGGGCTTCTAGCAAGAACCGTTCTTACCTACGGCACAAAACCACAACGGTGATTTATCAAGTTTGCTGTTTTAACCTTCAATAAGGACCGGCCGCAGTCAAATTTGATTCAACTAAAGTAGGAGAAACAGACACCCGCCAGCCACCTTTATGCAAAACAAGTTGCATGTCTGTCGGTGGAACCGGTCTCATGTACGTGGACATGTAAGGTTGGTTCGGGCCGCTTCATCTTACAATACCGCCGAATCAAAATAAGACATTGGTGGTAAGCAGTATGATGATATGCACGAGTAGAACACAAAGAGTTCTACTCGTGGTGGACCCACTTGTGGACTTCCGGACCCCTCCGGAATCCTCCGGAACCTTCTCGAAGCTTCCCGGTACAATACCGAAAAAACTGCACCTTTTTTCGGAACCCAAAATATGACTTCCCATATATAAATCTTTACCTCTCGACCATTCCGAGACTCCTCGTGACGTCCGGGATCTCATCCGGGACTCCGAACAACATTCGGTTACCAATTCACATAACTCATATAACACTATATCGTCAACGAACGTTAAGCGTGCGGACCCTACGGGTTCGGGAATGATGTAAACATGACCGAGACGCCTCTCCGGTCAATAATCAATAGCGGAACCTGGATGCCCATATTGGTTCCTACATATTCCACGAAGATCTTATCGGTCGAACCGCAATGACAACATACGTAATTCCCTTTGTCCGTCGGTATGTTACTTGCCCGAGATTCGATCGTCGGTATCTCCATACCTAGTTCAATCTCGTTACCGGCAAGTCTCTTTACTCGTTCCGTAATACATCATCCCGTAACTAACTCCTTAGTCACTTTGCTTGCAAGCTTCTTATGATGTGCATTACCGAGAGGGCCCAGAGATACCTCTCCGAAACACGGAGTGACAAATCCCAGTCTCGATCCATGCCAACTCAACGGACACCTTCGGAGATACCTGTAGAGCATCTTTATGATCACCCAGTTACGTTGTGACGTTTGATAGCACACAAGGTATTCCTCCGGTATCCAGGAGTTGCATGATCTCATGGTCTGAGGAACATGTATTTGACATTCAAGAAAGCAGTAGCAATAAACAGAACGATCATATGCTAAGCTAACGGATGGGTCTTGTCCATCACATCATTCTCCTAATGATGTGATCCTGTTATCAAATGACAACTCATGTCTATGGTTAGGAAACCTTAACCATCTTTGATCAACGAGCTAGTCTAGTAGAGGCTCACTAGGGACACGGTATTTGTTTATGTATTCACACATGTATTTAAGTTTCCGGTCAATACAATTCTAGCATGAATAATAAACCTTTATCATAAACAAGGAAATATAAAATAATAACAACTTTATTATTGCCTCTAGGGCATATTTCCATCAAGATGCCCATCAATTGATGTCAATGCGAGGAGTAGGGATTGCCATGCAACGGATGCACTAAGAGCTATAAGTGTATGAAAGCTCAACATGAAAACTAAGTGAGTGTGCATCCAACTTGCTTGCTCATGAAGACCTCGGGCATTTGAGGAAGCCTGTCATCGGAATATACAAGCCAAGTTCTATAATGAAAAATTCCCACTAGTATATGAAAGTGACAAAATAGGAGACTCTCTATATGAAAAACATGGTGCTATTCTGAAGCACAAGTATGGAAAACGATAGTAACATTGCCCCTTCTCTCTTTTTCTCTCATTTATTTTATTATTTTTTTCATATATATTTTTTTTTTCATGGCTCTTTTTCGCCTCCTTTTTTTCTATATATTTTTTTCTTTTTCGTCCGGAGTCTCATCCCGACTTGTGGGGGAATCATAGCCACCATCATCCTTTCCTCACTGGGACAATGCTCTAATAATGATCATCATCACACCTCTATTTACTTACAACTCAAAATTACAACTCAATACTAGAACAAAAATATGACTCTATATGAATGCCTCTGGCAGTGTACCAGGATGTGCAATGATGCTAGCGTAACATGTATAAAAATGATGAACGGTGGCTGAGCCACAAATACTATGTCAGCTATATGATCATGCAAAGCAATATGACAATGATGATGTATGTCATAAAAATGGAACGGTGGAAGTTGCATGGCAATATATCTCGGAATGCCTATGGAAATGCCACGATAGGCAGGTATGGTGGCTGTTTTGAGAAAAATATAAAGAGGCTTATGTGTGATAGAGCGTATCATATCACGGGGTTTGGATGCACCGACGAAGTTTGCACCAACTCTCCATGTGAGAAAGGGCAATGCACGGTACCGAAGAGGCTAGCAAATTGCAGAAGGGTGAGAGTGCGTATAATCCATGGACTCACATTAGTCATAAAGAACTCACATACTTATTGCGAAAGTTTATTAGCCCTTGAAGCAAAGTACTACTACGCATGCCCCTAGGGGGGAGGTTGGTAGGAGTTAACCATCGCGCGCCCCCGACCGCCACACAAAGGAAGACAATCAAGAATAAATCATGCTCCAACTTCTTAGCATAACGACAGATCATACGTGCATGCTTCGGGAATCACAAACCTTAACACAATTATTCTTACTAAACCACAATTATCTACTAATACCTCCCTATATTACCATCTTAATATCGCAAAACTATTGCAAGGAATCAAATTTATCATATTCAGTGATCTACATGAAAGTTTTTATTATATCCCTCTTGAATACCTATCATATCAGGACCAAATTCATAACCCGTGCATATTACCATTGCTATCATGAGACTCTCAAAAAGATATAAGTGAAGCATGAGAGTGCAACTATTTCTTTAAAATATCATCACCGCCGTGCTCTAAAAGATATAAGTGAAGCACTAGAGCAACTGCCTAGCTCAAAAGATATAAGTGAAGCACATAGAGTATTCTAACAAATCACGAATAATGTGTGTCCCTCTCAAAAAAGGTGTGTTCAGCAAAGATGATTGTGACAAGCTAAAAATCAAACAAAAGCAAACAAACTATTTCACAAGACGCTCCAAGTAAAACACATATCATGTGATGAATAAAAACATAGCTCCAAGTGAGTTACCGATAGATTGTAGACGAAAGAGGGGATGCCTTCCGGGGCATCCCCAAGCTTAGACGCTTGAGTCTTCCTTGAATATTACCTTGGGGTGCCTTGGGGATCCCCAAGCTTAGGCTCTTGCCACTCCTTATTCCTTTGTCCATCGTAGTCTCACCCAAAACTTGAAAACTTCAGCACACAAAACTCAACAGAAACCTCGTGAGATCCGTTAGTATAACAAAAAAATCTTTAACTTTAGGTACTGTAGTAAATTGATTCATATTTAATATTGGCATAATGCTACTGTACTCCAACTTCTCCATGACTCATACCCCCCGATACGATCCATAGATTCGTCAAAATAAGCAAACTACGCAACAAAAACAGAATCTGTCTAAAACAGAACAGTCTGTAAAGATCTATTTAAAAGCCATACTTATGTAACTCCAAAAATTCTGAAACATTAGGACAACGTGGGAAATTCATATACCAATACTGTGTAAAATTTTCAGATTTTTCTGATGCTCCAGTACAGAATTAAAATTCTAGTACTGGACGCAAAACTTTCTGTTTTCCAAACAGCATCAATTATACTATCTTCCAAATCATCCCAAAGGCATTACTTGGCACAAACACTAATTAAAACATAAAAACAATATCATAACAGAAGCTATAATCATGCAAACACTCAAGAACAGTAGGTAAAAGCAAAAATTTATTTTATTCATTGGGTTGCCTCCCAACAAGCGCTATTGTTTTATGCCCCTAGCTAGGCATAATGTATAGTTTCAAGTGTTGTCATCCTTGGTTTCGACATCCTTAGGTGTGTGATTTTTAGGAGGTTTTTCAAAAACAATGGGGAACACATCATCAACCAAAATACTAGGATTATTAAGGCTACCTTCTTCAAACCCCTCTTAGTTCCCCTTTACAATCCAAGCATATTTACGATTAATTCCATTAAAAATTTGTTGAATGATATGTATGGGAGGAACTTCCTTTTTTGTATTTTCATCAAAAGCATGGTGATCATGAAAAACATATCGCAACATATATTCCTCATTATATAAAATTTCATCTATCACAGGATTTTCTTGACTCATATTATAGAAATCAAAGATCTCTCTAGCTTCTCGCACTATGTAATCAAACTCATTCATAAGGATAAGAGCAGCTATCTTTTTAGCTTTGGGGTTATTTATAACCGGCAACTCATAAAACAATCTTTGCAAGGTAGGATGGGTACAAATAAATCTTCTTTCAAGTTTAAGAATGAGTGCGGAGATAGCTTCCCCATAACTGTTGGTTCTTTTAAAAATTGGGGTGTCATTACAAACCAAAGTTCCCGTGCAATTAAAGAACTCTTGAATAACATTCTTCCCTATGATATTTCCACTTCCTACTACAAAATTTTTTGAGTCTAAATTTGAGGGAATTTCTACCTTAGGAATTTTAGTATCCTCATCTTTTTCAATGACAAAATCAGACATAGTGGCAACTTTAAGCAAACTAGCAAACAAGCAAATAAAATATTTTTGTAAAAAATAATTAGAAGTGGGGGAGATAAAAATTAGAGTCAAATGCAAATAAAAGGCAAATAAAGTAAATGCAAGTGAATGATAATTTGTGCGAAGGTACTTGGTAATTTTGATGATGTCTCCCCGGCAACGGCGCCAGAAATTCTTCTTGCTACTCGTAGTCTGCGTTGGTATTTCCCCGAAGAGGAGAGGATGATGCAGTACAATAGAGATAGGTATTTCCCTCAGTTAAGAACCAAGGTTATCAATCCAGTAGGAGAACCAAGCAAAATTCCGTTAAGCGCACCTGCACACACAAGAGCAAACACTTGCACCCAACGCAAATAAGAGGGTTGTCAATCCTCTTAGCGGTTATTTGCAAGGATTAAATCTTATCGAGGTAAATAGATAAACTAAACTACTAATTAAAATAAAAGTAAATAAATTACAGCAAGGTATTTTTAGGTTTTTTTTATATAATAAAGATAGACCCGGGGACCATAGTTTTCACTAGAGGCTTCTCTCTTGAGCACATAAACATACGGTGGGTAAACAAATTACTGTTGGGCAATTGATAGAAAAGCAAATAATTATGACTGATTCATGGCAATGATCATGTATATAGGCATCATGTCCGAGAAAAGTAGACCGACTCCTGCCTGCATCTACTACTATTACTCCACCCATCGACCGCTATCCAGCATGCATCTAGGGTATTAAGTATGAAACAGAGTAACGCCTTAAGCAAGATGACATGATATAGAGAAGAAAATTCAAGCAATATAAATAAACCCCATCTTTTTATCCTTAATGGCAACAATACAAATACGTGTCATGTCCCTTTCTGTCACTGGGATTGAGCACCGCAAGATTGAATCCATCACAAAGCACCTCTCCCATTGCAAGATAAATCAATCTAGCAGGCCAAACTAAACCGATAGATCGGAGAGAAATACAAAGCTATTACAATCATGCATAAAAGAGTTTAGAGAAGACTCAAATATTTCTCATGAATAATATGATCATAAACTCACAATTCATCGGATCCCAACTAACACACCGCAAAAGAAGATTACATCGGATAGAACTCCAAGAACATCGAGGAGAACATTGTATTGAAGATCAAAGAGAGAGAAGAAGCCATCTAGCTACTAGCTATGGACCCGTAGGTCTGTGGTAAACTACTCACACATCATCGGAAGGGCAGCAAGGTTGATGTAGAAGCCCTCCGTGATCGATTCCCCCTCTGGCAGAGTACCGGAAAAGGCCTCCAGATGGGATCGCGGAAGAACAGAGGCTTGCAGCGGCAGAAAGGTTTTCTCTTCTGGCTCTCTGGGGGTTTCCCAATATTTGTGAATTTATAGAAGTGGAATTAGGTCAAACGGAGTCACGTGGGCCCCACAAGGTAGCACGGCGCGCCGCCCCTGGGGCGCGCCCTAAGGCCTTGTGAAGCCTCCGTGAGGCTTCTGGCCTCCTCCCGAAGCTTCCCAGGTTTATTTTGTCCAGAAAAAAATCTCCAAAAAGTTTCGTGGCATTTGGACTTCATTTGGTACAGTTTCTCTGAAAAGCTAAAAACAAGCAGAAAACAGCAACTGGCACTAGGCACTGGGTTAATAGGTTAGTCCCAAAAAATGATATATAATTGCATATAAAAACATCTAAGATTGATACTATAATAGCATGGAACAATCAAAAATTATAGATACGTTGGAGACGTATCACTTATGTAGGCGTCAACTTAGTCGGCCAACAAGTTAGCCTCGAAATCTGTAGCGTGTACAACCCATTTGCTATTATTTTTATAATTTAAAGCCGATTTGCTAATTCATATGGAATTTATTACAGCCCATTTACCATTTTTAGAATTGTTGCCCATTTTCTGGTCAGGACCAGGGTTAAAAATTTGCTAAAAAAATATGCGAAATTTTCAAAATTTCGCATATTTTTGCTGGGGTCCGAACTATTTTTAATCCCAAAATTAGGAGCTAGATTAAAACTAATTTAAAAAAATGTTAAAATCCAATGAAATAAAAAATCTCAATGAAGAAAAAAAAAACAAAATATGAAACTAATTGCCCATTTGCTGTGTTTTTTTTTTACATTTGTAGCCCATTTCATATTACTTTTATGATTTACTGTCCATTTTCTGGCCAGGCCGAATACATCCCTCCTCGCCTTGAAAGATTTGCAGCCCAGCAAGTCGGAGAAAACAAATAGGCCTAGGTTGGGTATTCTTAAAAAAAAATGGCGGGCTACCCATTTTCCCAAAGAAAAAACAGCTGGCCTGGTCATGTTGTTAGACATTCCACAGACACTGCACAACCTAGTTTATACGCTGCTCCATCTGAACAACCAAAAAAAACTACTCGAGCTGCTGGATCCCAGGTGTCAGCCACTCCTTGTGCAATTCTGTCGTTAATTGACTATACGTTGACAATGATGTGGGTCCCAGATATCAGCAAGGTGGATCTGATTAAAAAAAATTGAGGGGAGGATCTGAGTAGTAAGGAGGCACTTGCTTGCGTTCGGAAGTGGACCTGGTGGGTCCCTACTGTCATACTCTAAGTACAGTCCTCCCCCGATTCACCATGTTAACCATGTTGACAAGGCCGGACGGCGGCGCCGTGGCGAGCGCACCAAGGCGGAGGACGACGGCGAGGCCTCGGACGGGAATGAACAGGAGCAGGGGAAGATGCGGCAGTGTGGTCGTAGGCGGCAGGGAGTATGAGGGTTGACTGGTTCTGGTGCGGGGTGGGCTGCCATCGTCGGAGAAGAATAGGATGTGTGGGGGAGTAGAGGGATGGCCTGGCTAGCATTTCATGGTACGACAGGGCGGCGATCCAGGCACGGCACCGCAACCAGCCGTGGAAGGCGGGAACAGGCCGTCCCGCCGGCGCTGGTTTGGTTTTGGCGCCTGAATCTGTCAGACCCAAAAACTCAGCATGCTCGATAATAAGAATTAATTTTATATGGCTACAAATTATTTTAAAATGAAGCCGAGCACTTTTTTTTAGGTGTGAAGCCGAGCACATTCAGAAGCCCTGGGATAAAGTGGTGTCACCACATGTGTTGGGCTGGGCTGGCATTCTTATCGAAAAATAATGTTGGGCTGGAACTTTTTATCATAAAAAAACTCGGCTTGTCAAAAAACTTGTGGTACTTGGGATTCGAACGGGAGACTTGGGCAGCACAATCCATAAAACATACAAATGCAACAGAAAAAATTGTGATATTTATTACAACTTGCCGCTAATAATTGTTAGATGTTGACCACGTTGACTACGATTTGCATCGGCTTCAACCTGGTGGGTACCAAATAACAGTCCGCTGGTTGCAGGAAGAAAAGGGTGTGAGAAAAAAGACTGGTCGCTATCTTTGCCTAAGAATAATATCGACTGAATGTAAAGATACTCTCATAAGAAAATAATATCCTCCACTTAAAATCATACTTTTCAAATCATAAATTTAAACAACCTGTGCATGAACATTTAGCTTTATTTATTTATTTATTTATTTAGGGGAGCATGAGCATGTAGCTGGGCCGGATTCATGTGAGAGCCTCCCTCCCAGTTAATTATGGGCTCTTCTATTGGGCCTAAATCACTGGGCTGCATGTGATACGTCTCCAACGTATCTATAATTTTTGATTGTTCCATGCTATTATAGTATCAATCTTGGATGTTTTTATATGCAATTATATATCATTTTTTGGGACTAACCTCTTAACCTAGTGCCCAGTGCCAGTTGTTGTTTTCTGCTTGTTTTTGGTTTTTCAGGAAATCAGTAACAAATGAAGTCCAAATGCCATGAAACTTTTTGACGATTTTTTTTCTGGACAAAAGAGACCCTAGAAGTTTCGGGAGGAAGCCAGAAGCCTCATGACGAGGTCACAAGGCAACAGGGCGCGGCCCCAGGAGGGGCGCGCCCTGATGCCTTGTGGGCCCCTCGTGGCTCCTTTTGACCTAATTCCACTTCTATAAATTCTCAAATATTCGGAAACCAATAGAGATCCACCCCGAATAACTTTTACGCCGCCGCAAGCCTCTGTTCTTCTGCGATCCCATCTGGAGGCCTTTTCCGGTACTTTGCCGGAGGGGGAATCGATCACGGAGGGCTTCTACATCAACCTTGCTGCCCTTCCGATGATGTGTGAGCAGTTTACCACAGACCTACGGGTCCATAGCTAGTAGCTAGATGGCTTCTTCTCTCTCTTTGATCTTCAATACCATGTTCTCCTCGATGTTCTTGGAGTTCTATCCGATGTAATCTTCTTTTACGGTGTGTTTGTTGGGATCCGATGAATTGTGAGTTTATGATCAGATTATTCGTGAGAAATATTTGAGTCTTCTCTGAACTCTTTTATGCATGATTGTTATAGTTTTGTATTTCTCTCCGATCTATCGATTTGGTTTGGCCAACTAGATTGGTTTTTCTTGCAATGGGAGAGGTGCTTTGTGATGGGTTCAATCTTGCGGTGCTCAATCCCAGTGACAGAAAGGGACATGACACGTATTTGTTTTCTTGCCATTAAGGATAAAAAGATGGGGTTTAATCATATTGCTTGAGTTTACTTTGTCTACATCATGTCATCTTGCTTAAGGCGTTACTCTGTTTTATACTTAATACCCTAGATGCATGCTGGATAGCGATCGATTGGTGGAGTAATAGTAGTAGATGCAGGCAGGAGTCGGTCTACTTGTCTCGGACGTGATGCCTATATACATGATCATTGCCATGAATCCGTCATAATTATTTGCTTTTCTATCAACTAGCAAAGTGGCCCGCTCGATGCGCGGGCTGGAATTTTATACATACATACATACACACACACACACACACATATATATATATATACATACATATATATATATACATATATATATATATATATACATATACATGCCGTCTATTCTACAATCGATGATAGAATAATATTCTGCAATAATCTTGTACTTCCCTGTATACCTATATTGTACTTCTTTCTGCTTTCCTCTCTGTACTTCTTGTTTAAAGAACCTGTACTTCTTTTTATATAACAGAACTTTACCATAGTAGTTTCTTTCTATAAATTTCTTTCACAGGTAGGTTAGTGTATTAGCTTGCTGCTATTTCCAGGTTAAATTGTTGTGTTGCATTGTTTCTAATTAATTGTTTTCATATTGTTTTTGGAATATGTGTATTTGTTTTCCTATAATTTTTTTTAGGTATCATTTTTAATTTTATTCTGTGAATACTGTTTTATCCCTATGTGTTTTCGAAATGCTATGGTTGTCTTAGTTTTTCAAAATCAGAAACGAATCGTGTCGTGAGGACAACTTAACTGCTAGCCATAACTACAGAGAGTTGGCATTTACTCTGTCCGCCCGTCTGCTCGGCCCAAATCTCTCTCCCTTTCTCTTCTCTCACACGCGTACGCTCCTCCTCTCTCTCTCTCTCTCTCCAGTGCTCCTCGGCGACGAATCCGCTGCACGATCCCCCGCCGGGCAACCGCTGCTACGAGCAACCGCCGCCCGCTGCAACCGCGCGCACGACCCCCCTCCCTCTTATCCAGGTCCGTTTCCTTTCTCTTTCTCCCCCACACTCCTGTCCGCTGCGTTGCTGGGTACAGCGCTCTGCGAATCCGCCGCAGATGGCGTGAAGCGGAGTTCGGTATCGCCGCCGCAGCAGCCGTAGTTCCGATTTGTTCCTCTTTTTTCGCCTCTCCCTTTGTCTCCAATGCTTTGCTCTGCTTTTGCCCGCAGCCGTGTTCGTCCGCAGCAGAGGGGAAGCTTGGTGGTGGTCGATTTGGTAGGGTTTTGATACTTGGTGAAGCAAGGATTCTTCCTGTAGATCGATTTGGTTGGTGTATCCACATGCATGTTGTCTCCACCTAAGAGCCCGATGGCCGAATCGGCGCAAGGTTCGTCCCGCAGATGTTGTGCTTGGGATTGTGATGTTCTGTTCATGTAGTACATTTTTTAATTTTGTTCCTAGGATTGATTTGCTCATGTGTGGTTTTGGCATGGATTGGCAATGTTTTTATTTATTATATATTTGGTTGTGGATGTGAGATTATTTATTTCTCAGGTGTAGTAGATATGTTTGATGTTTCAACAAGTCTATTGTATGACATGCACTGATTTGATGCTTGTTTTTGTTGAAATGTTTTTCTGTACTTCACTGAGTTGTAGTTTTGTATTGCTCCTCCATGTTGTTGTTGTACTTCACTTGTGTAGTACATGTGTACTTCTTATTTTATTCACAATTTTTCCTTATGTTGTAGTGTGGTGAGTTTTATTGTATATTTTAGGGTTTAGAATTGGCCACATGTATTTCTTTTACACATATGCTTTTACACTGCTCATGATAATACATTGCTATTTATTTTTCCCATATTGCATTGTAGTGCTAGCAGAATTGTTGTATTGCTTTAGTAGTTTCCTTTGTACTTCTTGTTGCAATTGTTCCAATCTTTTGTTTTCTGTATTGTTGTACTGCTTTCTAGCATTGGTGTAGTACTTCTGTTATTGTTGTGTTTATTATATCAATTATATTTATTTCCTTTTGCGCAGCGGATACAGTTGACGGTGTTGCAGCGTCTGAAACTTATTCATTGTCTTCTTTGATTTTGTTTGCAGAAGATTCTGTTTCCCGATCAGAAAATGATATATCAGATGTTCTATCTGATCTTCGCTTAGAGTTTGATGGAGAAGATGGTAATAAGGTTGATGAGGCTGCGAATACGCCTGAGGACATCCCTGCTACGATTACTCCCGAGGACATTCCTGCTGCGAATACGCCTGAGGACATTCCTGCTCGCAACCGGAGGTCTAAGGCATTGAATGACAGGCAAAGTCAGCCTGCCAGCGATCCTTCTAGCCCTGTTGGAAGGGGTGAGCATGATATTGGCTCTTTGGAACTTTCGGAGACGCAGTCACAGTCCGTTGATGGTACAGAGGCTGTGACTCAGCCTGAGGATGTCGCTGATCAGCTGGAGGCTGAGAAGTTAAGGGTGGCGGAGAAAATAGCAGCTGCTCGAAATCGCAGGTCGAAGGCATTGCATGATATTTCATCTCAATGCACGGATATAGTTGTTCCTAATAGTGCTGGTGTTTCTGATGGCCCTCCGAGTCCTGTAAACCCTGTCCCTGTAAAAAAGATTAGGACAACTTGTAGGAAGGTAAAGTCACCTCCTGATGCTCCAGTACGCAGAAGCCTGCGTGTTCTACCTAGACAATCACCTGATGTCGATGGTAAACGGCAAAGTCCTAAAGTTATTCAGAGAGGCAGCTCTGCAAATCTTAATCCTGCTGCTGCAAAAAAGGTGAAGGCAGCTAACCAGGCTGTGTCCAAGGCTAAGGCACCTGTTGATAAGAAGAAGAATGATGTTCTTAAGCGTAAGGAGAAGGTTTTGTCCAAGGGCCAGCAAACTAGAGGTAGCACAAAGAAGTTACCTCGTGCTACTCGCAAATCTGTGCGTTTTGCAAAGGATGATGATTTTGAGTCCGATGAGGGTGATGGTGGTGATGAAGAAGGCGACGATGACGAACCTTATGTTTCTGAAGAGGTTTCTGATTCTGGAGATGATATCGGGAAGGTGAATTTTTATTTAATTATTTCTTGTCAAGTGTTTCTTGCATAATATATTCTATACTTCCCTTTGATGTTATGATTGAACTGCCAATTGTGTAGTTACTGTACTTCTTATACTCTCCATTGAAATTTCTCAGTCTAGTTTTATTTTGTAATTTCATTTTTTGTGTATAGTTATTTTTCATCTTTATTAATTTGTGTTATTTTTTAATTTTTTTCAGTATGAGTTTGTGAAGAGGCCTTTCAAGAGGAAGAGAGGCGAGGAAGGTGAGCCTAGCAACAAAGTTGAAAAGGTGGCGAAAAAGCGCTTCAACACCACGATTAGGTGCTCTTTGAAGGAGGTCGCTCTTTGTGTTGCGTTGTTGAAGGAACGTCACTTGAATGTTCTTCATACTGCTGAGCTTGGTCATATCAAAGACTTCAAGATCAAATCCAACATTAATCGCCGTCTTGCTTGTTTTCTGATGTATAATATTGATCCTAGGACCATGATCCTTGATCTTGGTGGAAACAAAGTTCGGGAGATCAATGCAGATGTCATTGAGAAGCTTTTTGCACTGCCTAATGGTGACGACTCTCCTCCAAGGCCTTCAGAGGATTATGGTGCTGCTTTGGTGAAGTTAAAGGATGAGCTTAGGAATCCAAGGAATAAAGATATAAAAACTGATGAGCTTCGAAATATTCTCTCGCAGCTTGTCGATGATCCTCTTAGGGATGGCCTTGCTCTGAAGGTGTTTGGTCTGATTTTGTACAACAAGTTTTTCTGCCCAGGGTATTCTCTGCGTGTGAAGAAGGAGGCGACAATGGTTGAAGACTTTGACATTGTCAAGTTGAAAAACATGCAGATTTGTCAGCTGATTGTTGACGAGCTGAGACTTGCTATTGAAGCCTGGCAGAAAGCAGGTGCAGACTGGAGAGCTCTTCCTGGTTGTGTTATTGCGCCTGTTCTAGCTTATTTGGACTGTCTGGACCACCGCTCCATTGACCGTAAAGATAAGAGGCACCCCCGTGCCATCTACATGGATCCTAGGAAGCTTATGAAACTTGCCAATTTGGATATCTTGAAGAAAGGTGGCCCGGACCCTAGATCTTGGATCTTTGGCAAGTTGCCGGTGAGTTCTTTAGTACCATCCTTTGTAGTGCAATTCTTTTAGTTGTAAATATTATACTTTTTGGTGCTGTCCTGTTTTCTTAATTAGTAATTAATCTTATGTGAAGTTTGGAGGTAGGTGTTGGGGTAAGAGGTTAGGGGGGGGGTTGGGGGGGGGTCTCCCCCCCATATTTGGTTAACAAAAATAGAATATATAAATACTGTCACCACATCCCACTCACACAAAGTTATTATGTATGCATCCGTTTGTACTGCTTTGCATATATTGTTTGTACTGCTTTAGTGTTCATCTCAGCACACTCACACAAAGTTATTATGTTTGCATCTGTTTGTACTGCTTTGCATATATTGTTTGTACTGCTTTAGTGTTCATCTCAGCACTTCTTGTTCATTTAGTACTGCTTTGTACTTCTTTTTTATATTTGTTAGGTTATTATACTTTTTATATTATTTAACTTTTGTCTATTAGTGTATTATTTTGTTGTATAACATTTTTGTACTCTCTTTTTGCAGTGGAAGGGGCGCAATGACATTATCTATTTTGATGAAAGCGCTGAAGTGACTGGTACCAATTATTGTGTGTATCCCAAGAAGAGGAAGTTTGAACCGTCCTCAGGAATTGTTCACGCTAGTAGGCGTAAGTTTGCAGGAAGCAGTAGTGCTGCAGGTGTTTCATCTGAAGGAGTGGGTACTTTGTTTGATTCCACTTTCCAAGAGCTTGATGCTGCAATAGCAAAGGCAGTTCAGTTGTCACTTCAGCTGCCTACCACCAGCACCCGTCTGAGAAGCACTGCTGGAGTTTTGCCCCCTGAGCTTGCATTTAATGAAGATGCTCACAGGATTGTGTTGGATGCTGAGGCTGTCAATCTTGATCATTTGCAGAAATCTTTATCCCAGATCTAGGATGGTTTTGTAATGTACAAGACCATGCAAGATGGTCGCTGCAAGCCTTTAGAAGAGCACGCACAAAAGTATCTCACGGAGATTGCTAAGGGAGATGGTCCTACTTCCGGCGGAGATGCTGGTGCTGCTGCTGCCGGAGTGCATACATGTGCTGGTGGGGAAGGGGAACACAATGATTCTACTGTTCCTCATGTAGATAAGGTGAGATATCTTTTGTACAAGTATGTTTCTGCTTTGCTATGATTTCTTAATTCTGTGTGTTTTTGTTAGGTGAGTACTGATGGGCCAACATTATCTCAATTTTGTGCCCCTGAGCATCATGTGGCGTCCAGTGTTTCGACGCCAGAAGATCATCATGAAGAGACAGATGTACAACTTACTGGTGATGTTGGAGTTGCGAAGAAACCAGAAGCTGGTGTTGCTGAAGCTGCTCATGAAGATCCAGTTGAAGTTGCCGCCGGTCATAGTGATTCTACTACAGTCACAGCTGCTCTTGAGAAGACATCCTCTGCTGTTGATGCTGGCACTGAGCGCGAAGCTGTTCCTGTATCGGATGCACACGAGATCCCATCTGTTGCTGTGCCAGATCTTGTAGCTAAAGCTGCGCCATCTTCTGCAGGCAAAGACATAGGCAAGAACAAATAATGTCCACACCCATCTCTAAGCTTTAAACCTTTTGCTATTGCGATGATCTTCGAGTGTGTGATGTATGTTTATGGGAAGTGGGTTTCTTTTGTGAAAAAAATGTACAATATGTGTTTCGGGAAACATTTGTGATACTTGTAATATGTTTATATCGGTGTAATCGATGCTGTGCTTTTGTGTCCTGATGCCTTTGTGCTTTACACTGTGTATGTATGTTGTACTGCCTTTCCCCTTGTTGAAGGTATATGTGTACTGCTTTTAGTGCTGTACTTCTTGTTAGCTACAGTAGCTCAACTGACTAGCACATCTTGATTTCAGAACTACATTTGCAGTTGTTTCTGTACTGTTTTAGTTCTGCACTGCTTTATATCTGTACTTCTTGTGTATCTACAGTAGCTACACTTTTCATTATGTCATGAGGTTCTGTACTTATCCTAAAGTTGTTTATGTACTTCCTCTACGTGTATATTCTGTACTTCTTTTAATGTACTTCTTTTTCTGCAGGTGCTGATTATTTTGATGATTTGATACAAGATGAGGTTAACATTCCAGATTCTGTTGAAAGGTTTTACAATGCAGTTACTTCTATTGAAGAAAAGGACAAGATTGCGTATGTTTTGTATTCTTATTTCCTTTGTTCTATCTTTTTTCATGCTTTTATAATTTTGTTATTTCACCCGTGTCCTTCTGATTATTATGCGGTACATAATAATTTTCAGTGGAGAAGTTATGTTTGAGAATAACTATTGCAAAGCTACAGTATTGGATATTGCTAAAGCGTTTCGCCCTGATGGCATGCTTGGCACAGAAGTAGCGTCTGTTGGGATCTACATTTTATCAGAGAGGTATAAAGAATCTGAAAAGTTAGTTGTGCCCTACTGGATCAATGTAAGTTTGTTTCTTATATTTTAATCTTTTGGCTATCTTTTTTTGCTTGCTACTTCATTTTTGTGAGCGTACCTTTTGTGCAGTCTAAGTTGTATCGTGGAGATATATCTGCTCCCGTGATTAAATGGTTTTCAAAGAGAGTCGGAGACGAGCGTATTGACAAGAAGGATATTGTGAGTAAATTATAATTCTGGTTATCTTGTGTGTGTGGTTTTGTTTTTGTGTTTTTTTACTGACTTTTTGTTATTTTGCTTGTGCTTTATCTTGTTTCGCAGATTGTGTTCCCAACGTTAGATCCTCCTCCTCCCAAAAGGCATCCAGCTGAGTCAGCTGGTATTGGTCACTGGGTGACCATCAGCATAGACATGAAAAGACGGTGTTTCCAGTATATTGATTCTCTGTATGACAAGGATGACCAGGATGGGTGGACCATTTTCCTGAAAATGGTGAAGAATGTTAAGATTCTCTGGAGGGCTGTTAGCAATAAAATGGATATCCATCTAAAACCTGATAATATCGACAGTTTTGAGACTAGATATATGAGCACAGAGAAACAAGAAGATGGGTGAGACATGCGCACATTTTTTCTTATCACACACTTCTTTTTGCTATATGGATAACACTTTTTTTCAGTTCATTCACATTAGTGTTTTTTCCTTTTGTTGTGTATGAAGGTGTTCTTGTGGGTTTTTCATGCTGCCGACTGTTCAGTCGTGGGATGGTAAAGAACTTATGAACTTTGCACATGCTGACATTGCCAACATGAAGAAGACCATGCTTTTTAGTTGGGCTATGTCTGGTCATTTCAATATTGATTTTAACAAGCTGTTCGGCTATCATCCAGGTTAGTATTTACTAGTTTTGTGTTTTGTTCTGATCAGCCTGTTATATAAAATTCTTACCTGCACTTCCAGTTGCATCATTATTGTACTTCTTGTAGCTGTGATATAGCCATCATAGGAGCAGTGTTATCTGTACATCTTTTTGCTACTTTTGTTATGCAAGTTTTGTGCTAGATCACTCTCTTTTATGGTTTCACATGTCTCTCATGATATTTTGTACTTCATTTTTTTATTTTAAATTTCTGTCTTTGTCAATTTAATGCAGGTGTATGTATGAACGTTGGGGATGAAAGCTTTTCACTGTTTGAGACCCAAATGGTTAAGCCTTCTCATGAAGTTATTACTATTAGTAGCCAAGAAGATGTCGAGGTTCTGAAAGAGAAGCCCGTCGTTACGAAAACGCCGTCCAGCAAGAAGAAGCCGGCTATAGAGTCTGATTCAGATTTCGAGAAAATTGCTGTTGGACATGAATCTACTGACACCGATGACTTTGTCAGGCCAATAATAACCACAAGGTCCGGCAGGCTGGCTCATGGTAAGCAGGGGACAATTTTTCCTGCAAAGAAGATTAAGAAAGCTCCCGGGATCGACTCTGCGAATTTATTGTCCAATGAGCGTGCGCCAAACAAAGCAAAGAAGTGGAGCAGCCGGTTGAGCAGCTAAGGCCCGTCGAGTACAGTAATATCCAAAATGCTAGGCTTTTGAAGGATTTCATGCTAAGCAAGCATGCAATTCAGAAGTATAAAGAGTGCGTTCTTCTTGATCTTACTAGTTTTGCTAATATTTTAGATGTTTAGTTAATCTTGTGCTTCGCAATAGTATATTCTTATTCTTTCTATTCTTTCTTATTTTTCTTGCTGCCATGTTTTTTGTGCTTTAAAAGCAAGTACCCTGCTTTTGGTTAAACAAGTTTGTACTGAATTCTGATAGTGATTCTAGTACTTCTCAAAGTTTTATTATTGTACTTCTTGGTTTTGTATTTTTGTACTTCCATAATTTCAACCTTTGTACTGCCATGTATTGCTTAAACACGTACTGCCTTCATTAGCTTCTTCAAAATTTTAGATGTAATCATTTTAATAACTTATGTTAATTTAGTTCGTTTTATCTTCATTTTTGCCAATTGCAGAACAACTTTTGCTAGGTTCGTTCACGGTGTTGATGACACTGGTTTTGAGGTTGAGACAACTTTCACCGGTGAAGATTTCGTAAGGAATTTTGCTCAATATGGGCAGATCGAAGGCGAGATGATGGACTTTGTCATTTCTAGATTTAATTCTGATGGAACCATGAGTCATGTTTTTGCTTCTGGGAAGCATGTACTTTTGAGCTCGTACTTCGTTGCGGTAATGTTTTTGATTCTATTAGCAAGTTTCTCTTATTTCATGTGTATGTTATTTTTCTTTTTGTATTTTGATGTGTACCCTGTATTTTCTGATCTTAAAGCACTTTTTCTTTGATGTGCAGTATGTTCTTGGACTGGATAATTTGACAAACAACAAGAAATTTGATCTCAAGGCAGCAGTTAGGTCGTTCCACAATTTGGTGAAGCCTTCACAAAATCTTTTGTTGGCAGACTTGGTTAGTATAGTTTGTTAAAATTTTCATTTAGGTGTTAGCATGTTCTTTTTTCTGCTTGTTTTTGCTGTGTACACAGTTGTTTGATCTGTATATGTAACTACTTCTTACACATCTGGTTGTTATTTTTAAAAACAGATCTTGCTCCCCAACTGTAAATCTGTTGGTACTTCAAATACTTTCCACCATTCACTGTACGTTCTGAACAAATACTGTAAGACATTTGATGTCCTGGAGTCATTAAATTGGCCGACAAGAAGCAGCACTCAAATAACAAAGAGCGAGTTCCACAAACGTGATGTAAAAGAAATTGTGAGTTTATGCTACTTTACTTTTATGTTTATAATATTTTCTTGTTCCATTTTGATATTTTAGTAAACAG
Organism: Elymus sibiricus; assembly: GCA_039707655.1. NCBI lineage: Eukaryota > Viridiplantae > Streptophyta > Magnoliopsida > Poales > Poaceae > Elymus > Elymus sibiricus. The sequence continues at coordinate 188,335,795 of CM077676.1, read as the reverse complement.
TTTGTTACACTTCAAGGATTGAGTTCACCTCTGTTTTTACAGGGCAAAAGGTTTGATGCTGTTATGCAAGCTGTTTATGGCAAAGAAGCGTGCAAGAAGAACAATCTACCGTGCTGGAGCGAGGTTGCAGATAAACCCCACTACTTGATGCCTGCTCAACAGGGAGTTAATGAGTGTGGTATCTATTGCCTCAAGTTTGCGTGCACGTTTGATGGGGATCGATGCGTCGAGCATATCAAGAACTACGATGTTTGTCCCTGCAAACTACCCAGTTTTTGTTTTATGAAGCGAAAAATATTTTCTTCATATTTGTTTTTTTGCCGCTCATTGTGCTGACATTTTTATTTTTTGTCGCAGGACCGTTTTGAGGACTGGAAGGCTGAGTACATGTTCAGAGTTCTTTTCCATGAGGATAACAAGGTGCCTCTTGAGGACCTTCCGGAGGAAATCCAGTGCCTCTCCCCTACTTCTACGTTGTCAACACAGGGTAAAGAACTGCTGCTGATGTTAACTCAGCTCCCAGCTGAATGATTTGATGACGCACAATATGTAGTGCGACTAGGATATGTGTTAGACAATGTGTCCTTTTTGTAATCTAGATGATCTGTCGTGTGAAGAACTACTTTATTTGTGGGAATATTGTCGCCTTATCAGTATGCAAAACATCTCTGCTGGATGATGTGTATTTAGTGTGAATTATGCTGAAACATTTGGCATCAATTTTTAAATTTATTGAAAATATATTCTTGTACTTCCACTATTGCTTATTGTACTTCCTACAGTTGTATTTACTGTACTTCTATTTCAACACAGATTTTTTACTCAAAATGTATTCTTTATAGCATCATTTTTGTCCTGCAAGCATTTTTTACTGAATAATTCATTTTGTTAAATATAATAGAATATTTTACTTGTTATGGAAGGGGGGGGGGGGGGGTCGGGTAGGGGGGAGACCCCCCCCTTACACTGTCTTGTACCGAGTGAACTTGTACCCCCATCTGTGTTAGCGCGAGGCCGAGCTAGGTGCCTGCGGCGAGCGCTAGCGAGGCGCAGGCCCACCCGGTGAGGCCGAGGTAGGAACGAGCCGTAGCAGGCGACGACGCGGCGTGCCGCGACATCGCATGTGGAGGCGAGTCCGTCACACCAGAGCCTCACCATCTATCTTAGGGGTGTGTGTGTGGGGGGGGGAGGTGGGTGTGGTTAGGCACCATTTTATATACGTTTCTAAAAGGAAGGCAAACAGAAATGATACAGAAACATTATTGTTCTTCTGATTTCTGATTTATTTTCTTTGCTATCTCCAAAGCAGCTTTGATCACTGGACAGCTTAGAATGTTGTGCCCTGACCCAATTTGCTTGCATCCCTGGCATATCCTTTTGCTTTTTTTATTCAGTTGTTTCTTTTCATCTTTGGGAAATTTTGTTGGACACGACCTAGCATTGTGCCCTGACCCAATCTCGCCGCACATACCACATTTCCTCTTCCCTGTTTCAGTTTTCTCATCTGTTTTTAGGACTGCTTCTTCCAGCTTCATTTTCTTTCCAGCCACCGATGGTCTCGATTCAGCTGTGTTCTTATACCTGCTGCCCTTAGTTTTTGATATTGGTGGAGGTAAGATAGCCTTAGTTACAGATTGAGCATTGCATCCAGTACTAGGCATGTCATCATCGTCATGCGATGTTCTCGGCATCTCTGTTGATAAGTCAGGCTCAAACTGGTTTATATCTGGTGGAGTGCATGCATCACCACCATCATCATCAGCTGCTGTTGATGAACCCACTGCTTCAACCCTGTTTAACACTTCTAGCAGGCCAGCTTTTGCTGTTACGTGCTGGTCGTCTGACTTGCCTCCTGTTCTCACAACTTTCAAAGCTATTTGGAGAAGTTCATTTTGTTGATGCAGGAACGAAGACCCGTCAAATGATTCAGTCTTGTAGTCTCTCCTGTCAAATGTTTCCCTTGCCTTCGCTCTCGTAGTGTACCTCTTTAGGATGTAGATATCTGGCACACTCTTCACTCTCAGGTGCTCGAGCATTGCAATTATGTGCACGCAGAACAGACCTAGGAGCAGGTAGTTTTTGTGCATGAAAAAACAATTAGTTTTCATCATGAAAAAACCATAAATAGTAAATTCACTTTTTGTATATTTTGGAATTGGACGTGTAAAAATTATTTGTGTTCTCTGTCTATATTTACCTGTATGCTCAAACAGCATGCACTCGCAGCTGTATTCCTCGGTCTCAGTGTTCGCATCAACTTTGAACTCATGGTTTGACCATGAGAACGTATCCGTTGGCTCATGGTAGGTCACAAGATAATTATGTTCGTCAACTGTAGGATCCTGGCTTGTTTTTATGCGGAAGAGTGTGCTATTTTTAAGTTTCCTCCTGAACTCGGTGAATACGGCTTTTGTATAGTGCTCACTGAACTGCTTCTCAAAACCGTAATGAGTTCTTGTGTTTGGTTCTGTCTGCAAAATGTTTAAGCAAGTGTGTCAGTATGGTTGTATGGAAATATAAAGTGCAAGAAGTTGTTGTACTTCTGTAAACTGTAACAACTGTACTTCTCCCCTGTATTATTTCTGTACTTCCCCGAAAACTGTAATCTACCACTTCTTTTTACAAAGACAAAAGAAATTTGAATTGATAGCTTACCATTGATGCCAATGTCTGTGCATTTTCAACTTGCCTCCTTGAAAATATGCAGTTGTTTACTTGCTCAGCAAATCGGTGCAGGTTTTGGTCCTGTTTGACAAATCCTTTCTTGAGTATGTAGTTCATACTTTCGCTTCGTTGAGTCGAAGTCATCCTTGCAGAGAAAACCTCTTTGAAGTAAGCCGATATCCATTCCTTCCTGTCTGCCCACATGTGCAGAATCATGTGATCATCATGAAGCTTGTATTTATCAACTAGCTGGTGCCAAGCTGCCTCAAATTCAGTTGGCATCAGGGGCCAATTTATGATTGCCTCAAACTCAGCCTTCAAAGTGCTGTGCAACTTGTACAAGTATGAAATATGCGAGGCGTACTTGTTTGTTATATGCCATCGGCAAAACTTGTGTAGGGACCTGGTGAAAACTTGTTTTATCGCAGGGGTCATCGAAGGGCACTGGTCTGATTAGAAAATGGAAGGGGCATGGTTAGGGTTATAAATTTAGAACTTCTGATAATATAATGTTTGTATTGCTTGTATAGTAAAATTAGAACTTCTTTTTGCATAATGTCCCTGAACTTTTGGTATTTTCAAATTAAAAACTTCTGAATTACTTGCATAGTTATTTCATATAAAAAAACTGCTTCTAGGTAAACTAACTACAATGTCAGTCTATATGTCCACGATCTATATAAATTGGAATGTGTTATACCTGTTAAAATTATTGTAGGTTGCTTCCCATTGTTGCATGCCAAGAAGGTTCTGAATAGCCAAGCAAAAGATTCTTCACATTCATCCCTTACAAGGGCACACGCGAATATTGATGACTGGAGATGATTGTTTACTCCTACAAATACTCCCAAAGGCATAAGGTACTGATTTGTCTTATAAGTGGTGTCAAATGTCATCGCATCACCAAAATCTTGGTACGCGCCCCTGCAGCTTGCATTAGCCCAGAAGATGTTCTTTATGCAACCAAACTCATCAATCTGGAAGTCGAAGAAGAATTCATTATTTACTGCTTTCATCTCAGCAAAGAATCCCAACAGCTTCTTGACGTCATCGATGCTATCTTCCTTAGAGTTAAGAAGCTTCTTGCATATTTCAATAACACAAAAGGTTGTACACTGTTCAGTAGCATGTTCTTTCCGAAGCTTTTTTAATGGTCATGAAATCACAAGCTGAAAAGATAGTGTATATCATTTTTGTTGTTACCTGTTGATTAAATCGCGGCCGTGCAACGCCAAGAACTGACCGCCACCGAGGGATCCATATAGGATAGACATAATGGTATGGTGCTGAACATTCTGGAACTGGAGGAACTTAACATAATCCAATATAGTGGGGTCAAATGACTTGTGGGAATGAAGAAACACAAGCATGGTAGGGCTCTGTATTAGTTGGTGGTTGTGCTCAAAATTGATGTCGACAATGACTACTGTATCATCGTGCTCATTCCCCTTTAATCGCAGCTTCGCCTTGCATCCACATCGCTTTGTCGTCTTGTCCCGCTGACGCTCAGATTCAGAAATAGAGCTCGCGTGCTTCCCTTCACGTGTGCAGTACAGGTATCTATTGAAACCACTCTTCTGTCCAATTCTTGTTCCAAAGCCAGCGTGCCTGGCGTATCTATTGTAGAACACTTTGCCTGCATCGAAGTCCTTGAACACCATCCCCATCTTTGGTATAAGGTAATCTGGGAGGTCAGATTTCTGCAAAATAAATCCAAAATGTACATAAAGATGCCTAAGAAGTGAGTTCCATACAAAACAAACACACATACTTGTACTGCTATGAAAGGACTTTGTTGTACTGCCATGTAACAATATTCTTGTACTGCTTTACGACACCTTCATGTGAAGAAAACCAGCACAAAAAATGTTTTTTTGTTCCAATCAACTGCACAGTGCCGGCGTGACAAACGTGCCGACCGTGTGCCAATACAGCACTGAGCAGATAGTTGGAACAACCATTTGGGTGTGTTCCCGCACTATGTGTGGTTTTAATGATCCTTATTAGACAAAGAAAAACTGTACAGATGCAATCATTTATTACTTGTTCATAGTACTGCTTTTCATTTTATATGAGTTACTACATATACAAGTAAAAAGGTACTGCTGTCCAACTACATTTGTACTGCTTTGTAAACAAGAGGTAGTTTGACTATGAAAATGTAGTAATAACATCTGTTTATTATACTCACATGGATATACTTTCGATTCTCCTCTGGAGTTATGCAGTCGTCAGGTTGTATCGGACAAGGAGGCGTAACCACTGATTTGTGCAGCAGCGGGTCACGTTTCGGTGCACCGGCAATTTCTTTGACGTATTGTTGCGCACTGGTTGTTGCTTTGAAGTCGATGAAGGTGGACGTGGAGGCAGCGTATGATCACCCACACCTGGCTGCTTACGACTCGGAGGATGCAAACCTGCTACTCCAGGAACAATTTTAGGGCGGCGATTTGTGGTGTTTCCAGCTGTGTGGCAAGCCGCAGGTACTTTATGCATGTTGAGCGTACTTGTATCAGCATGCGCAGAATCCACATCCACATATGGTGGATGTAAAGCCCCAATCTCAGGAATTTTTGTTCGGCTACTCTGCATGCCTGAAACCTCACGCACAATACGCTCAATACGTGGTGGCACTTGTGGCCCAACACATTTACTTGTATGGCCAGCTTTCGGCAATATTGATGATCCAGAGAAAACGAAACTGCTCGGAGGTTGCGGCGACGGCTCCATGCTGCTAGGATCAGGTGAATATCCAGTGACATAAAAATTTGGCGGATCTTCCATTATGCACCGCAGAGGCACTGCATTCGTGACAAGTGGAGTAGCATCCAATGGCAAACCATAATCATCAGCCTGAAAGTGGTCAGAAAATTGATGAGGAATTGTCAGATTTTCTCATGGCTGTACTGCTTCTGTACCTTAGATGTACTTCTTTGAAATCAAAACCTATACTTCTTTTTTTGATAACTATGAGCATGAATATAGTGACACAAAACAAGATTTGTAAATTTGTACTTCTTCTCACAGATATTGTTGTACTGCTTTAAAAAATGTAATAGGTATTCAGAATCCAAAATCCAAATGTATTAAGTGTAGTATTGTAGTACAGTTATTATAACAGAATCGCAATTAGTAACGATATATAGCAATGAGTTGTAAACATTTTTCTTTTGATTGAGGACCTCACCTCAGTTCCAGCATAGGGATCGACGTTTTCATGTGTAACAACATGTGCAATTGCAGTTGAGTCAGCTGCTCGATTTGGCAAATGAGTCAAACTTTGCTTAAATCTTGGAGACGTTCTCGTATTCTTCATTTCATTGGCAATTTTTCTTGACCAAGTAGGCACTTTTGCTGCACGGGGTGGCATGATGTCTCGCACTAAACGACAAAACGACAAACTAATATCAGAGCTCATCTAAATTGACACAAGGAAGTTTCTCGAAATCGATATTTATAGTTTTCACCTGTAGTGATTTTCTGTGTTGCTCTGCACTGCTGCTTCAAGATATTCTGTACTGCTACTCTTCACTACAGAGAACCTTTTTGCACTTCCCTAAGCTTGCTAATTCCACAGCTCCAAGTAGCAGCTGCAACAGATGAGTACCAAATTAGCATAAAGGACACCCTGTACTGCTACTTCAAACTACTCGGTACTTCTCTCAGTGTAACTATGGTACTGCCTCCCTAGCAGGAATAATTCTCAGCAGGTACTTCCTCGCTCGCATGCTGTACTGCTCTGTACTTCTACCTAAATATTGTATGTACTTCCCATTAATGCTACCTTTGTACTTCCTGTAATTCTCCACTCAGCAGGTCAAAATTTCATTCAATCTCCTCGCCGCCCGCTGGAGTAAAAAGAATGCCACAGAATGCCACGATGAAGAGAAGTACAATTTTACCTGGCACCTCTCGCTGGAGAAGGAGCTCGTGCTTGTGCTCGACGTTGGAACCCGTAATAACCCCGCACCCGTAGAAGGTGGTTAACTGGGGCGTCGCCGCCGGTCGAGATCTCATCGATCTCGCGCCGCTCGCTGCTCTGTCCTCGCCGTCGGAGGGGAACCAGGGGCAGCCTCACCGGGGGAAGAAGGTGGTTAACCGGGGAGGGAGGTGCGCGCGGAGGGGTGGGATGGCTCGCCGGGGGAGGGAGAGGTGCGCGGCGGGGGTGGGATGGCTCGCCGGGGAGGGAGAGGTGCGCGGCGGGGGTGGGATGGCTCACCGGGGAGGAGAGGTGCGCGCGGCGGGGGTGGGATGGTTCGCCGGGAGGGAGAGGTGCGCGCGGCGGGGGTGGGATGGTTCGCCGGGAGGGAGAGGTGCGCGCGGCGGGATCGGGGGTGGGGAGGTGGCGGCGGGATCGGGGGATCTGTTTTCGGGATCCGGGCAGGTGTTGCCTGGTCGGGTCGGTCTCCGATTCAAAACTACCTTATATAGGGGCTTGCCTATTGTAGAATATTATTCTACAATCAGTTGTAGAATAGACCCACCCTATACATACATATATATATATATATATATATATATATATATATATATATATATATATATATATATATATATATATATATATATATATATATATATATATATATACATATATATAATTTCTATCTCTCTATTTATATATATCCTAAATTGAATTAGTATCAATTTTGATAACTCTTTAGTGCCAGAATAATATATATACATATATATATATATATAATTTCTATCTCTCTATTTACATATATACATATACATATATATATAATTTCTATCTCTCTATTTATATATATCCTAAATTGAATTAGTATCAATTTTGATAACTCTTTAGTGCCAGAATAATATTTTTTGAATCAAGCACAGAAAGAGCATCCTTTCATACTCCAATGCATATTAATTTGGCTCGATATTTTCTGTAGTTCTCCAATCAACATTAGTTAAGTTAGGGGGCAAACATGGTTTTCTGTAATTGCATCAGTGGGTAATTTTTCCAACTTATGTCAAACATGTACGATCTATAGGGTTGGTTTATTATTTTATGAAATCAATGGTACGATTTTTTTCTTTGTTGTGGGAACCTACGAACACGGGGGGAAATTGTCTTAATACGCCTATTATTTTTATATGATAAAAGCCCGCTAAGAATAGATACTTTGTCTATTGGGTAATATAAGGTGATAAGTATGAGTCTAGCCACTGTTTTAAAACTCTGACCACTAATTATATATATGTGAAAGAATTTAGTTAGGTCAATCAAAAATGATACTATGTATTTATCTTGCAAAATTCTTTAAATGTCATGTTTTTACTATTTTATAAGAATATTTTAAGCCTTGCAAATTATGTATATATTATTGAGGTCTACACCTTTTTTTTCCTAGAATTTCAATTAATTTGGAACAAAGGGAGAACATCGTTAGCAAAACTTCATTAAAAAGGAAATAAATAATAGGCTAATACACATCCTTCTACACGATGTTGCGAGATGTACTGAATCTGGCTAGACAAATATTACATGCAAAATTAAATCATAGATGAAAATTTACAGCGCATCAATGTAAAAGTTGCCAACTCATAGAACTACTAAATTCAGGTCGCAATTGTACCTCTACTATTTCATATATGTCCTATTTGTATGAGTTAAAACATTCTATTGTTTAGGCTAGTATTCTGCTTGACAACTTCGATGCAAATTAATCATAGAGATTAACTTGCCCATTTCTTCAGACCCGACGTGCAGATGAGAAGTGCCCACCACGTGGCCGCTAGCAACGTGGAATTCGAATTTCCAGCGAACGAAGCCGGGGGATGGTCTACTCGAGATATTTAAGCCAACACAATTGGTTTCACATCCAATGATCCATAAAGATTTAATAGTGGTAGACATGCTACAACATATATGCATGTGCATGTCTAACTGATTAGAATTTATTAAAGATAAACTAATTAGAATTTTAGAACTGGCCAACCTGGTGCGACTACTTATGATCCAAGCCCATGATGACGACATACTCCAAGCCGTGAGTACCAATGACGTGATCCGGCGCCGGCTGATCTTTTGTTCAGAGAAGCTCGTGGTGTTCTTAATCTTGGTGCAGGATGTTGGAGATTGGCGGAACAGCATGCTTTTAGAGAAAAGGCTCAGCCAGAGCCTGAAGTAGGCTCGGACCTAACCCGGCTTTGAATTAACAAAGCCATCAACCGGCCAGGATTACACGAACGACATACAAGCGAAATGAGAAGAAACAACAGGAAACGCCCGAAAGATACAAGGGGGCACTCTGCACAGCTTACAACACATCACAAAGCTAGTAACTAAAGATACAGAGATCGAGCACAACTAGCAGAAGTAGATGACCGCAACTCTCAGACGCCAAGGACAACGAGCAGTAGAAGCACGGCTGGGACAGCTTGAACTGATTGGACGGCAAGAACAAGGATGAACACTGGAAAGATTGAACGCAGCACCTCCCTCCACCGCCGAAGAGGGCCACAACCCTCTCGTCTTGGCTCGAAAGACGCCGCTCCGTCGGACTCGGGAGACGCTCACCAAGAGCTAGAGAGAGCCGAACTCAAAATCCAGAGCACCCACAGATCTTGACCTCCATGACGAAGAGAGCTCACCATGCCGGCCACACTGACCCGGACCTAGAGCGCATGACAGCAGCAGGAAAGCTGCCGCGAGCAGCAGCAGAGAGGCGGACAGCACGGCAGCGGGACAGCAACTCAGCACTACACCCGCATGAACCAGCCGCCGGCCAAAGCCCCCACCTTCAGCAGCCCACACCCGAATCCAAAGCTCCCCAGGCAACGCCTCCATGGAGGGGATGACACGCACGGCGCCACTGCTGCCCAATCCAGGCCGGATTTTGGGTTTTCACCCGGGAGAAGAAACGGAGGTGGCAAGAAAGGGACCACGACACCGCCTCCCAGAAGGAAACGACGCCCGAAGCCACCGTCGCTGCCGGGCCGGACCAGCCGGCCTAGGGTTTCCCCCGGTCCCGATCTGCACCACCATCCCCAAAAGCACCAGATCCAGCAGCCGCCGCCAGCAGCAGGCGCAAAGGGGAAGGGGTGGGAAGGAGGGAGCAGCAGACCTTCAGATCTGGCGAGGAGGAAAGCCTCCACGCTGCTGCCGCCGAGCGCCGACGCCCCACCGCCCCTGCGGTCGAGGACGCCGTCCAGAGCCCCCCGCGAACACCGTCCAGGGCGCGAACGGCGACGCCTCACCGGCAGGGGCCGCCGCCCCATGGATCCAGACCTCCGCGAACGGGGCGACGAAGGCCTCGCCGCCACCGTCACCGGTGGCCGCGCGGGCTTGCCCGGCGACCTCCTCGGGTGGCGGCGAGGAGGGGAGGAGGAGAGTAGGTGGCGGCGCTCGAAACCCTAGCCGCCGCCCGAGTCGCCCGCTCGGGCGACGCGGGGGCTTGGGAGGGGAGGAGGATCTTTTTCCTCGCGGAACAGCATGCTGAAGCAGTAAAAGTAAATGATGAGACAATCCCTGTCGACGGCGCCACATAACCTTGTTTCCGTGGACAAAATCACACCGTGCTTGCAATGATCAGGCCAGCAAGGAGAAGATAATTAGATAGGCATCATGGTCGTCCATGGGAGGATACTCTACCTGCCGGAACCATTCATCAGGTACATGCAATCCTACGTTGCATGAGCAGACCATGAGAAGAACAGAAAGACAGAGAAAGGACCATGTATGTGTGTTCTGTGCGTGCATGTTTCTGTCCAGCGGCAACAATCAATCAAGCAGGCTTGGTGTACTTGCACTGATCAATCGAATCTCTACCGGCTAGCACACCTTGTACGTACGTGTGTGGCTGTGGTCAAAAGAAGCGGTCTGGAAAGAGAGCACATCGGCGAGCACCATCGGTGGAGTATTCTCTTAGCCAAAGGCTCGCCATCAAGATCTTCATCACGTACAGCGTCAGGACGATGGTTTTTGTCATAGAGAAACGTGAGAGGTTTGGTAGGGTTTCTTCTCACGTTGTTCAAAGACAATATTGCCCTGCTGCAAATGGCATATATTGTATTCTCCACAGACTTTGTTAATCACAAATTCCTAAACAAAGTTATGCACTAACCGGAGACGGCTGCCAAGAAAAGAAATATCACGAAATTGTTTTAAGAAGTAGCATGTTTGGTCTCACCTTTTGGTTCATCTTCTGTAGAGTCTCCATGCCGCAACTACTTTGCTGCCCTACTGCAAACAACACCAACTTGCCTATGTTGAACTCAGCATCATCTTGCAGGTGCGAACATATACTAAATAAATAAATAAATTTAGTCAGCAAGAAATATATGGATATGTGATGGTTAAGGGAAGATCATGTCAAGTCATTGTTTATAGTTACCAGCTGCGGCTAGGCACATGTCAACCTGCTGTTATCTGTCCGAAGCAGGCTACAGCTTGTCAACGTGTACTGCAGGAGTGCCATTGGGGATTGTGCCAAAACTACAACTTCATGGCGTTTCCTTGCATAGGTCGAGGACAGAGAACTGTGTGCTCTCAAATATGGAATAACCGAGGCAGACAGCCGACACCGAACTGCTCACTCCAGTATGTGTGCTCTCCCTTTTGTTCTCCATCAACAACCTGTCCATGTACGTCATGCCAGGAAAAACGCATGAGGGTGCACTGAGGACGACTCCACCGCCTGCCTCATCCTTGCCTACTCAAACCAACCTTGAAGTGTTAGTTGATTAATCGCATGGGAAAGTCATCAATCTAATATTGCTCCATCTCCAAGCTTTTAGAATTCGGCTTGCCTAGGTTTCCACAGAGAAGTTTCGTAGAACTAAATAATTTCAAGCTGCAGATAAACCATGGCATAAATTTCATTCTGTCTATTACATTGGCATAGATCATTCAACTTCTGAAGAGTAGACTATATAGGATGTAATCGAAGATCACTTCAGTACAAAGAAAAAAACGAAGAAAAATAATACCATCTTATGTGTGCGTACCAGCAGTAGATCTGACCAGCAGAGGGCTTGGTTGGTGCATTGGAAGGTATATGCAGCTCACATTCTTGTTGCTAGACGGCGATTTCTAGAACTTCCTAGCAGTCTGCACACATGATCTCCCAATCCAAGCATGCGAAGAAAGTTCGTCGCCCTATTATTGCTCTATCCCTAAGCTTTCCAAATTTGTGTGCCCATGATTTTGAATGAGAAGTTTCCAGACTGAAGACCAAGTCCTGAGCTTGTGATGCTGCGGCAACATGTCACCTTAGATCACAGAGGAGACATGAAATCCCAGCGCAGGTATCCCATGTTGGTACATCTAGCCATGCACGGGAGGTGCGGCTCGTGCTAGCTCTGCAAGGATCCCCATGGCGGTGCGGGCGTGCAGCCATGTATGCGAGGATCCACATGGCTGTGCGGGCGTGCAGCCATGTAGTGAAGATGCGGCTCCAGCTAGCTCATGTTGGTGCAGCCATGTAGAGGAGAACTGGAGGAGATGATCTAGGTAGCTCGAGCCCGAGGAGAAGGACGGCGGCATGAGGAGGCGTGAGGATGGGATTGAGGGCACCTCCGTTGATTGATTGAAAAGTTTTTGGGATTTCTTAGGGTTATAAGAAGTGAGGGGTTATTCAATGGAAAATGATTAAAAACAACCGACTGATCTAACGAGCGCATCAGCCGTGCGCTGCGCCGTCGGATTACCTGATCGTGATTCCCTTTTGCGCGCTGCACTTCACAGCGTTGACACGGGATATCTGTCTATTGGCAGTTGTATGGTACCTGTGCTAGCGTTCACACCAGCATGTGTTGATACTTTTCAGCGCTTCATGTGATACATTCATGTCATACACTAGCTAGCTAGCTACTCCCTCCGTTCATAAATATAAGAACTTTTAGAGATTCCACTACGTAGTGGAATCTCTAAAAGTTCTTATATTTATGAACGGAGGGAGTACTAGCTAATCCTTGTGATTAACCGAAAAAGGCTTTCGCCCCGCTTTTATATATAAAGCAACGACCGACAACAACCCGGTACAAACGCACTCCACCACCACACACGCACACACCCAAGGCAGGATACATAGGCGCTGAGCGCAGCAACACGACCCCTAGCACTACAAGAGGAACCGGGGACTCCAACAGTGACCACGCCACCGCGAAGAAATGAAGCCACGTACGACGAACCGTGGGCTCCAAGACGGTGCCTTCAGGAAGGTTACGACACCGGAGCGCCGCCACCGCCTGATCCAAGGATCAGAGTTTCCTCTGGAGCAACACGACGGGCAATGAGAGCCGCGACGACGCCTTCAAGAAGGGAACGAGCTACGCCGCCGCCGGTCCGTCCGAAGATAGAACAGGTTTTCACCCCGGCCAACAGTCACCGCCACCGAACGCCACACCCCGGCTACCACGCCGCCCACACGGCCATGGCCACCGGGCAGCACCAAGCCACGGGTTTTGCCCAAGAGCACCGCGCTACCACCACCAGGGCCGCCGCCCCGGCATCCAAGACCCTGACACCACCTCACCCGAGGCCCGCCGCTACCCCAACCAAAGAGACGAGCGGAAAGACCCCGCCTTGCACACCCCTGGGCGGCCCCCAGCGCCAAGACCCAATAGGCCGGCCAAAACTGGCCTCCATCGACCCTTCCTGCAGCACCGGGTGCGAGACGAGCTCGGTCCTGCTGCCGGGCACGAGACGAGCTCGGTCCTGCTGCCGGGCGCGAGACGAGCTCAGTCCTGTTGCCGGGCGCGAGACGAGCTCAGTTCTGCAGCACCGGGCGCGAGACGAGCGATGGACCGCAGCTGGGAGAGGTCCAGCCCTTCGACGAATGCAGCGACCGGACGACGAGGAGAGGGATCGAGGGCCGAAACAGTCCACCTGCAAACGAGCCGACGCCGGCGGAGAAGCTAGCCGTTGCTGCAGCCGGAACCGCCGAGCTGTCGTGTAGCCACCAAGCAGCAGGAAGGCCACACCATACCTCACCGCGCCGCCGTAGCCCACAACCAGAGCAGCCACCATGCCGGGCCGCTGCCCTATCCCGCGCCGCTCGCCGGGACCAAGCCGTCAGGTCCGACCAAGCATGCATCCACCGGCGCCCACCGCCACCGCTGAACGGGGCCGGGGCGGCCACCTCCACCACTGCCGCGCGCCACCCCCACCAGAAGGCCATGGCAAGGGCAGCAGCCCACGACCCGCGCCGCCGCAGCCCTCGTCGCCCGTGGGGAACGAGGCAGAGATCCGGATGCAGACTCCCCGCCGCCACCACGCACACGTCCCGCCACCACACAGCCAACCACGCCACCGCCGAGCCCACGCCGCCGCCGCCTGCACGCCGCCGGCTAGAGCTACTGCCGCAGCGCCGCCAGGCCCCGCGCACGCCTGACGCATCCGACGGGCAGGCCGCCCCGCGCTGCCCGCATCCGAGCGGAAGAGGAGAAAGCCCCCGCCGCCAGCCACCACCAGGGGCTTTGCCCAGGCGGCTCCGGCCGGCGGCGGCGGGGGGAAGGGAGAGGAAGGGGGCTAGAGGGGGGGGGGTGGCGGCGCCGCCCGAGCCGCCCGCGGGGGGGACGGCGCGGGGGCGAGAGGATAGGGTTTACTATCCTTGTGATTCCAAGTGGCATCATTGTTACTATGTCGTCTTTGCATACTTTTCAACTTATTTTGTACATCACTAAGTGTGGACACCACCTAGTGCTCATTGGTGTTGTGAAGCTGTGGGCGGCGCCGTGCTATGAGGGGGCCACCATCGTGATGTGAGGCATGCCGGAAGCCGGTGCGACGAGAGCATCGCCGTGTTGCTGGGAGCACCTACATGCTGCGGCGTGCTGCAATTCAGTGCTATGAGGGGGCGTTGCCATGCTGCGTGAGCACCACTGGTGCATGAGTCGATGTTGCGAAGCTTGCGTTGTGCTGCGGGAGAGCACCGCCGTGTCGCGAGGCATGCTACAATCAAGTGTTGTGAGCCATGTCGTGGGAGCGCCGCCGGTGCGCGAGTCGATGTTGCGAGGCTCGTGTCGTTCTACGGGAGAGCACCGTCGTGTTGTGAGGGATGCTTCAAGCAAGTGTTGCGAGCCATGTCGTGGGAGCACCGGCGGTGCGTGAGTCAATGTTGCGAGGCTCGTGTCGTGCTGTGGGAGAGCATCACCGTGTCGCGAGGCATGTTACAAGCAACTGTTGCAAGCCATGTCGCGGGAGCACCGCCGGTGTTGCGAGCAGGTGATATCGCAACGTCGCTGGTGTTGCGAGCCATGCTGGCAGGCGTTGCAAGGCCAGACACGTGACGTTGCAAGGCCATCAGGAGCTGCCGCAAATCGAATTGATGACGTTGCAATGCAAGACACCCTTTGTTTCTTTGCTATAGAAAGCTGACAAACGCGACACTACATGTTACAAGTCGACACATGACGCTGCAACGCTCAGTGGACATCCTTTTTT
This sequence comes from Elymus sibiricus, assembly GCA_039707655.1. NCBI lineage: Eukaryota > Viridiplantae > Streptophyta > Magnoliopsida > Poales > Poaceae > Elymus > Elymus sibiricus. Next base: position 188,320,734 of record CM077676.1, on the reverse strand, counting down.
TAGCTACAACAAAGCCTACCACTGCAACGCCGGTCATCGTTGCTGCAAAAACAGATGCGCGACACTGCAAGGTCGGCTGGCGCAAACTAGACACATGACACTGCAAGGTCAACCGCCATTTGTTTGTTGCAACACTGAAATGTGTAACCTTGCATGCTGCAAGGCCGGTCAATGCCGCTGCAGACCGTGTACATGATGCTGCAAGGCCAGCCACCGTTGTTTTTTGTTTGTTGCAAAGCCGGCCGCGCGGCGCTGCAAAGCTTGGTGCATCTACTGAAAAAAAAACTTTTTCCAAAAACATGGCAATTTTGGTCTATTTGTTCCTGTGATTATTTAAAAAATATGGCGTTCTAGTTTAATGATACTTTTACAACAGTCGACGTGATTTCTACTACAAAAGATTGAATTATTTTCACTGCTTTTTGTCGGTTCATTTTTCTTGCAATAGTTGGTACGTTTTATTGCAAAAATACGACCAAGATTTTTTTCTTCTATTTCCATCTCTTTGCGGAATGCTATCAAGTGAACGCCTGCCCAAAAAATATGATTAGATGCGAGGCAGACACAGCTACAGACTATAGGCAGCATAGACAAGAGCGATGCGACGAGTTACGGCCAGAAGAAAGGAATCAGGATGGGACCCAATACGCTGGGTGGAAAGCAACAGGTGCATGTAAACTCTCATCCAACGGATCAATCAAACGGTGGCCCAGGCGGCTTATCTCAAGCGCAGATCAGTCGGCTGATCCGTAGCATGCGTCTTATTCAATACAAAGGGGTAGGAAAAACTAATGCATGGCATAGGTGGGTAATTCCTATCATCTCTAATCTACCGGCTGAGATTATTTCATATGATAAATTAAAGGTTGGATGTTTCTGATTTTTGTGGGATTTTCTAGTCTATTTCTCTTTTTTTGGTAAGCCCGTTAATTACTTTTTATATATAATAGATTGCCCAACATTAATTTATTTACCCACCGTATGTTCTGCACTCGAGAGAGAAGCCTCAAGTGAAAACTATGGCCCCCGGGTCTATCTTTATCATATATTAAAACCCAAAAATACCTTGCTACAATTTATTTACATTTTTTTTTACAATTTATATTTCTATCTATCACTATCAGAATTAATCCTTGCAAATAACCGCTAAGAGGATTGACAACCCTCTTATTTGCGTTGGGTGCAAGTGTTTGCTTTTGTGTGTGTAGGTGCTGCTAAAGGATTTTGCGTGGTTCTCCTACTGGATTGATAACCTTAGTTCTTAACTGAGGGAAATACTTATCTCTACTATACTGCATCATCCTCTCCTCTTCGAGGAAATACCAACGCAGTCTACAAGTAGCAGGAAGAATTTTTGGCGCCGTTACCGGGGAGACATCACCAAAATTATCAAGTACCTTCGCACAGACTATCAGCCACTTGCATTTATTTTATTTGCCTTTTTATTTGCATTTGCCTCTCGTTTTCATCTCCCCCACTTCTAATTTTTTTCGTAAAAACACAAAAATATTTTCGTTTGCTAGTTTGCTTGCTTCGTGGTGATGTCTCAAGAAAATAGAAAATTGTGTGACTTTTCCAATACTAATAATAATGATTTTATTAGTACTCCTATTGCTCCTCCCACCACTAGTGCGGAGTCATGTGACATTAATGCTGCTTTGCTTAATCTTGTTATGAAAGAAAATTTTCTGGTAGTCCTAATGAAGATGCTGCATCCCATCTAAATACTTTCGTTGAACTTTGTGATATGCAAAAGAAGAAAGATGTGGATAATGATATTGTCAAATTGAAATTATTTCCGTTCTCACTATGAGATCGTGCTAAAACTTGGTTTTCATCCTTGCCTAGAAATAGTATTGATTCTTGGGATAAGTGTAAGGATGCTTTTATTGCCAAGTATTTTCCTCCCACTAAGATTATTTCTTTAAGAAATCAAATTATGAATTTTAAGCAACTTGAACATGAGCATGTTGCACAATCTTGGGAGAGAATAAAATTAATGATAAGAAATTGCCCAACACATGGTTTAAGCTTGTGGATGATCACACAATTTTTTTATGCAGGACTAAACTTTGTTTCTAGAAATTTGCTAGACTCTGCCACAGGTGGTACTCTTATGGAAATTACATTGGGAGAAGCTACAAAACTTCTTGATAATATTATGAAAAATTATTCTCAATGGCACACTGAAAGAACTCCAACTGGTAAGAAGGTAAATTCTGTGGAAGAAATTAATACTTTGAGTGATAAGATGGATGCTCTTATGAAATTGGTTGCTAGTAAAAGTGCTCATATTGATCCTAATGATGTGCCGTTGTCTACTTTGATTGAGCAAAATAATGATGCTATTGATGTGAGTTTTGTCTCTAGAAATAATTTCAACAACAATGCTTATAAGGGTAATTTCAATCCTAGACTGTTTCCTGGAAATTCCTCTAATAATTATGGTAATTCCTATGGTAATCCATATAATAATAATAGGATACCCTCTGAACTTGAAAGTAATATTAAAGAATTTATTAATTCAAAAAAGATTTTCAATGCTATGATAGAAGAAAAATTGAATAGAGTCGATGAAATGTCTAGGAACATGGATAGAATTGCTCATGATGTGGAAAATCTCAAAATTAAAATTTTGCCACCCAAGCATGATATAAATGAGTCTATTAAAGCTATCTATGTCTCCATTAATGAAAGTAAAGAAAGGACCGCTAGGTTGAGAGCTAAGCGAGAATTCTTAGAAAAAGCTATTCCACCCGGTTTCTACATTAGTAATAATGAAGATATTAAAATGATTGGTGTCTCACCTATTGAATCACTATTTAGTAATATAAAACTTGATGAAAAAGGGACTTAAGATGAGTCAACTTTAGATAGAAGGCGTCCCAATTATTTGGAGGGTGATGATCGTAATGATAAAAATAATAAAAGTGGGTTTGGAGAGGTCAAAACTTTAAATAGTGATGCACCCACTACTTTGAATTATAAGGACTTTAATTATGATAATTGTTCTTTAATTGAGTGTATTTCCTTGTTGCAATCCATGATTAATTCACCTAATGTATATGAACAAAATAAAACTTTTACTAAACATATTGTAGAAGCTATGATGAAAGCTCATGAAGAAAAACTTGAGTTGGAAGTTTCAATTCCTAGAAAATTACAAGATGAATGGGAACCTACTATTGAAGTCAAAATTAAAGACTATGAATGTAATGCTCTATGTGATCTTGGTGCTAGCGTTTCCACTATACCAAAATCTTTGTGTGATGTGCTAGGTCTCACCGATATGGATCCTTGTTCCCTTAATTTGCATCAAGCGGATTCCACTATTAAAAATCCGTTGGGTAGAATAAATGATGTGCTTATTCTTGCTAATAGGAATTATGTGCCCATGGATTTTATTGTTCTTGGTATTGAATGCAATCCTTCTTGTCCTATAATACTTGGTAGGTCTTTCCTACGAACCATATGTGCTATTATTGATATGAAAGAAGGTAATATAAGATTTCAATTTCCATTAAAGAAAGGGATGGAACACTTCCCTAGAAAGAGGATTAAGCCACCTTATGAATCTATTATGAGGGCTACCTATGGAATTAATTTGAAGAATGACAACACTTGAAACTATGCATTATGCCTAGCTAGGGGCATAAAACAGTAGCGCTTGTTGGGCGGCAACCCAATGAATAAAATAAATTTTTGTTTTACCTTCTGTTTTTGTGTGTTTGCACAATTTTAGCCTCTGTTATGATTGTGCTTTTATATTTTAATTAGTGTTTGTTCCAAGTAATGCCTTTTGGATGATTTGAAAGATATTATAATTGATGCTGTTTGAAAATAGAAACTTTTGCGTCCAGTGCTGGAATTTAGATTTTTCGCTGAAGCGTCAGAACCTTCTAAATTTTTTACACATTATTATATATGAATTTCCCACATTGTCCTAATGTCTCAGAAGTTTTGGAGTTACAGAAGTATGACGTAAATTCAGATCTTTACAGACTGTTCTGTTTTAGACAGATTCTGTTTTTGTTGCATAGTTTGCTTATTTTGATGAATCTATGCATCGTATCAGGGGGTATGAGTCATGGAGAAGTTGGAGTACAGTAGAATTATGCAAATATTAAATATGAATCAATTTACAACAGTACCTAAAGTTTAAGATTTGTTTGTTATACTAACGGATCTCATGAGGTTTCTGTTGAGTTTTGTGTGCTGAAGTTTTCAAGTTTTGGGTGAGACTACGATGGATAAAGGACTAAGGAGTGGCAAGAGCCTAAGCTTAGGGATGCCCAAGGCACCCCAAGGTAATATTCAAGGAAGACTCAAGCGTCTAAGCTTGGGGATGCCCCGGAAGGCATCCCCTCTTTCGTCTACAATCTGTCAGTAACTCACTTTGAGCTATTTTTTTATTCATCACATGATATGTGTTTTACTTGGAGTGTCTTGTGCTATAGTTTGTTTGATTTTGTTTGCTTTTTAGTTTGTCACAATCATCTTTGCTGAACACACCTTTTTGAGAGGGACACTCATGAATCGTGATTTGTTATAATATTTTATGTGCTTCACTTATATCTTTTGAGCTAGGCAGTTGCTCTAGTGCTTCATTTATATCTTTTAGAGCACGGTGGTGGTTATATTTTAAAGAAATAGTCGCACTCTCATGCTACACTTATATCTTTTTGAGAGTCTAATGAATAGCAATGGTAATATGCACAGGTTATGAATTTGGTCCTAATACGATAGGTATTCAAGAGGGATATAATAAAAACTTTCATGTAGATCACTGAATATGATAAGTTTGATTCCTTGCAATAGTTTTGTGATATTAAGATGGTAATATGTGGGAGGTGCTAGTAGATAATTGTGGTTTAGTAAGAATATTGGTGTTAAGGTTTGTGATTCCCGAAGCATGCACGTATGATCTGTCGTTATGCTAAGAAGTTGGAGCATGATTTATTATTGATTGTCTTCCTTTGTGTGGCGGTCGGGGGCGCGCGATGGTTAACTCCTACCAACCTCCCCCATAGGGGCATGCGTAGTAGTACTTTCCTTCGAGGGCTAATAAACTTTTGCAATAAGTATGTGAGTTCTTTATGACTAATGTGAGTCCATGGATTATACGCACTCTCACCTTTCCGCAATTTGCTAGCCTCTTCGGTACCGTGCATTACCCTTTCTTACATCGAGAGTTGGTGCAAACTTCGCCGGTGCATCCAAACCCCGTGATATGATACGCTCTATCACACATAAGCCTCTTTATATCTTCCTCAAAACAGCCACCATACCTACCTATCATGGTATTTCCATAGCCATTCCGAGATATATTGCCATGCAACTTCCACCGTTCCATTTTTATGACACACATCATCATTGTCATATTGCTTTGCATGATCATATAGCTGACATAGTATTTGTGGCTCAGCCACCGTTCATCATTTTTTATACATGTTACGCTAGTATCATTGTACATCCTGGTCAATGTTCAAGAAATCGTTAACTGGTAGCTGCTCGGTCGGTTTAGGAGTAGCGATTAATCGGTGAATCGGCCTATTAACTGGATTAATCGGTCGACCATTAATCGGTAGATTGAATAGGAACCTACCAACATGTAGGAGATATGCCCTAGAGGCAATAATATATGTTATTGATTATCTCCCTGTTCATAATTAGGTTTATGTTCCATGCTATAACTGCTATGGTTCTCGAGTCTACAATAACCACGAGGCTCGGAGGAAGACTCATATGCACGTGTGGAATAATAAATGGTAAAATGTATTCCTAGTCTGGCCTCTAAGACTGGCTCAAGTATTGCATGATGATCCTGTTTTCCTGATCATGGGCATGGCTATGCCGGCAATTTTGAGGGCACAATGTTAGAAGAACATTTGTGTTGAATCGACCCGAATTGATGTTATGCTATGAGATTCATTCGTCATAAGTTAATGGTTAATAACACAGAGATGGTTAACGTTTGCATAATTCCTTAGACCATGAGAGTATCGAGTTACTTCATGCTTGCTTCATGAACTTTGGGGTTTGTTAAACGTCATCCGTAAATGGGTGGCTATTACGGCGGCTTACGGGTTCATGGAAAAGTATGTCAAGTAACTTGATAGCTCAAGATTGGGATTTGCTCCTCCGACGATGGAGAGATATCTCTGGGCCCTCTCGGTGTTACGGTATCCATCATCGTCTGGCCAGACACTTTGTGATTTGATCACGGGGATGCCGGAACACGGGAACGAGAAAAGAGAACAATACCGGTAACGAGGTAACTGGCATAGTGGACAAGTTGTTGATCCGTGGGGATGCCAACATGTCTCACCTCGGGTATTTGTAACATATCGCGAAGCAACAGGAATAGCACACGGCAACTGGAGGTTCACTCGAATATTCATTCGTGTGGGTATAGGGGTCAATATGGGTGTCCACGGCTCCGATGTTGATCATTGATCGGAAGGGGTTCCGGGTCATGTCTATACTTCACCGAACCTATAGGGTCACACGCTTAAGGGTCATCTATCTGTTGAATACTAGACGGGGAGTCTGAGAGAAAATCACCGAAAAAGTTTCGGACGAAACGGAAACGTTCCGGAGAGGATATCGGAATAGTTCCGGTGAAACTGAAAAGTTGTTTCAGGGTATTCCATAAAGTCAAATTGGTTTCGGCACATGCCTGGAAATTATTGGAAGGTACCAGAATTGTTCCGGTAACTTTTGAGATTTTTCACAGACAAAAACCGGAAATGTTCCGGACTACCGGAACCGCTTTAGTTGTTTTTCACAGATGAAAATCACTAAACCGAAAAGTTGTTTCGGAGTACACCATAAAGTCAAAATGGTTTCGGCACATGCCTGATAATTCTTGGAGGGTGCCAGAATCCTTCTGGAAACTTTCTGGAATTTTCCGGGATGAAAACCGGAAATGTTCCGGAGCTGCCGGAACCGCTTCAGATGCTTTTCGCAGATGAAAATCACTAAACCGGAATTGTTTCGGATCGCGTTGAAAATTATTTTAGTGGGTACTGGAAATGTTCTAAGCCCACATGAATATTTTCAGTTCGAACGGACGCTGAAATATGTCGTCGTGAATAGTGAAAGTGCTTTTTGGGTTACTTTTTGGAAAGCCACCTTTTTGGGCTTTTGCTCCAAAATATCTTGGAGATGACATGGATGGATGTGGCTGAAATTTCAGCCCCTCCACCCCTCCTTCTCCTATAAATAGAGGTGGAGGGGGCAGCCCAAATCTCATCCTTGCTCTCATACACATGCCATAGACTTGTCTGGCTTCTCTCTCCCTCCCAGCGAAATAGTTTCGTAGAGCCGAAAGGTTGTCTGGGTTCCGGCAGGAACTAGTTCTGGACGGCGAAGCCCTGCCGGATAGTTGAGACCGTATGTGTGCAACTCTGTAGAGAGATCGTAGTTTCGGTCTTAGTTTGAGAGTGCCTCCCGAAGGGCTGTCCGAGTGACTGTCCGAGTTTCGATGGTCCTCCCGAAGGGCTGTCCGAGTGACTGTCCGAGTTTCGATGGTCCTCCCAAAGGGCTGTCCGAGTGACTGTCCGGGTTTCGATGGTCCTCCCGAAGGGCTGTCCGTGACACCGTCCGAGGGACTGTCCGACCGCCTCCCGGAGGGCTGTCCGGGGGCGGATGAGGGTATACATCCTCGCGGTTGGGAGGTTGTAAATCCTAGCTGCGGGGATCTGCACCGCCGATCGTCATCGACTCTTCTTCCGCTGCGCTACGAGTTGGTAACGAAACAGATCAAACCTTGTATGCAGTCTCCATAGTGATCCTGGGCTGGTACGTAGGTCGGAAATTTTTTGTTTTCTGCTGCGTTACCCTACAGTGGCATCAAGAGCCGTGCTATGCGTAGATGCAGGTTGCGATCTAGAATACATAGAGATGTATGGGTGTTGCACAATATAATTAGGTAGTTGATGAGATCTATTACTGAAAATTATTTGTGCGGGTAGCAGATGAAATCTGTTACCCGATGTTCTTGTTGCTTCCCTGGAATTTGCGTAGTCCTGATCTTGACGGCATGGTGGAATCTCACAAAGTTCTGGCAATCCGCGATCCTTTCATGCTGCTCCTGAGTATGCTGATTGACAGATCAACGAAGTGCTAACAGTTCTTTGGGTTCCACCATAGTTGAGAAAGATGGATGTTTCGCAGACGAAAGGGCAATGCAGATATGATCTGCACGGGGGTCACGCGTATGACGAAGTTCAGTATGGGGCTCGAGATTTTATTATCTCGTGTTTCATACACCCCGCAATGTTAATCTAGCGACTTGGATTATCATGCTTGATGATGGACGTTGGTAGCTTCGGTTTGTTTCGAAACCTTAGAAGCCACGTAAAATAAAATTTTACATGAACCGATTAGAGGCGTCTAACTTGGTTTTGCAGGATGGTTTGCATGTGCATACGATGTGGTATAGCAGTGCTCATATTAATTTGATTATGTATGAGATGACTATATGATGTAATTTGATTAACATGACCTGCGTGTCATGATTCGGCATGATGGCTGGAGCCATATGATTGCACTTTAATGACCTACGTGTCAACCTTATGTAATGCACTTATTTTATTAGCTATAGAGATAGCAATATTATTTGGTGCATCGACAAGGTGGTGGCAATCTTCGCGAAGGTGAACACCGACGCAAATGCCGGAGACGAAGAAATAAAAGACTTCTCCGTTAGAAAGGGCTGTACCATATCATGCTATTATGAATTGCCTGAGATGTTTATCCCTTATGATGCACCCTTCTTGATTGCGCGGTAGTCGCTTTTATTAGGGTGATCTCTCACAAAAATATCAAGTAGTTAGTGTTCTCCCAAGTGTAGCACCGTCACGGCACCTAACTTTTTGGGGTATCACATGGATACATGGGTACGAAAGATTAGGGATGTGTGAGGCGGGTGAGTTGAGACCTCGCAGCGAGATCACTTGGTTGTCTTGACGTTCTAGCTTGAAAGTCCTGAGCTCAGAACACGCCCATCGAAAGATGAACAAGAGTCACATAGAGATGTGATTGGCAAGTTGGCCTACCGATTGCAATTCTCGTCACTTGAGATGGATACATCCTTGGCGTTGAATTGTAATTTGGATCTTGAATCGCTCACAATCAATTATGAGAGATATTGATTTGAGTGGGAGCGCACTATAGAATTACCTTGTTTAATTCTCGGTGCAATTAATTTTGAACACTGTCTAAGTATGGTTTGCATCATAGTTGTAGAATAATGGCTCGCGTTTCCACCTTCCCTATTAAAATTGAATAGCTGTTAAATATCTGGTTAAAACTTTACGGTTGGTAACGTAATATGAGGATTGTCCTCAAGAGTGCCGAGATGGACTTTGTCCTATCGCATGCTTTCGGTATTCTCCCGCTAATGCTATGGATCATATGACTCTCGTCCTTCGATCCAAAAGATAGAATTCCTTTTCAGTCAAAGTACAATATGTTTGCTTCCATGAGACCCGAACTTCGAAAGTTTGGATAGTTATGTGATATTCATGGAATCTGAAAATCATTTTCAGAGACAGACAAAGGCTAAAAGATACACTACTAGAAAAAGGCCTATTAGTGGCGCACCTGTTTTCGTTAGTAGTGGCGCACTATAGGTGCGCCACTATTAACACGCCACTAGTAACAGATAGTAATGGCGCACCTCTGGTGCGCCATTAGTAATCCAGATAGTAATGGCGCACCTCTGGTGCGCCACTACTAACCCTTAGGTGCTCCACTAGTATTCCCTCTAGGTGCGCCACTAATAGCCTTATAGGTGCGCCACTAGTAATAAAGGAAGGTGCGCCACTAATAAGGGCTGAAATGCGCCACTAGTAATGTATTTGGAAAACAAAAAAAAAATCCAAATTTACAGAAAACAACCTATAAGGAAAAATAATTTAAAAACAAAAAATGAAATAGAATCATAATTTTTATTATAGTAAGAATATTACAATGTCTTTACAAGTATCCAATAAAAGAAAAATTACAAGAAAAATTACAATGTTATACCCTCAGTAACAACACAAGCCAAGAAGAGCCAGCCAGCAAGACTTTCTTGAATCCTGGGAGGCGTCACATTGTTATACCCTTCACATCCTGGGAGGCGTCAAGGCTCTGCCGGGCCACCTCAACCGAAGGGTCTCCCATCTGCCAAAGAAAGTCGACACGCTTTAGTGCACACCAATCCGGACAAGGGCTAAGAACCGATAGATACTACTATGTTGAGAAAGTAATCGCGCGCAAGAACATCAAGTTACTATGTGACTGGACAGTGAAGAACTAGACTAGAGCACGACAATGAGGTGCGATAAACTGAAAAGCATCATTTTGGTTAATAAAAGCAAAGCCGTCACGAATCTACCAAAAGATGCGAACTAAAACTTCAGACCAGAGAAAACACAACATACTATTCAAACTCAATAGTTGCAGCGCTACTTGCGTCTCGTCTCAGCAAAATCATGGGATTTGACCAACTATAAATAGAAGAAATAAGGATGTAGCCTACAATAGCACCCAGCATACAACAGATGGATGATCCATAACAACAATGAATGATTTCGCCCCCTATAGCCTACAGCAGCGCCTATATCATCTCTTCTTAACTTCAGACTGGTTGGAAAGGAAGTACCTCTAGGACAACAACAATATAGTCTACAACAACACCTATATATACACACAATCATAACATGATGTTGCAATTCGAATTGACCCAGAGCATGAATGATCAACCAACCAATCGACAGATTGAAAATGGATTAAGCTGAAGATGGAGCGAACCTGTAAGGGGTCTCACCGCCAAACTTTTTCTGGTCCTGCTCATGGTTGACCGAAAACTGCAGCAGCAGGGTCCTCTCCTTGTTGCTGAAATCCGGGTAATGCGCCAAGATGGCGTAGAACCTGCAGTCCGCCAACAAACAGAACAAACAGAGTAACTCAGTTCCATTTGCCGCACAATAGAATAGAACAAAACAAAATCCAGTGATGACCCAAAAATGTTATGCTATATTGATTACATATGTCTGCAGCGTGTCTCTTATTCTATAACCAGGAGTGGTTTGTTAATTCTTAACATGGAGTGCTGAAAAACACATAGAACACTGCATTCCCACCAACGGAAGTTGGCAATATCATTCAGCATTGGGCCTCATTCAATTCCAATTTCCAAGACAGGAACCATATCTTAAAATGACAAGAAAACACAACAGATTGGTTGGGTTGAGATACTGTACATGTGTTAAAACTAACCAGACCAGAAAATTGGTTGGTGGAGGAAAAAACAAAGTTGTTCGATTATAAAAATCAGTGTTAAGAGAATTGAGAAGGTTCTTCCAAGTAGCATGTCACCTTAGCATTTCAATAATACAAAGATTATAAACTTAATTAATGTTGCAGGTGAAGAGAGAACAAAAGAAAGAAAAAGAACACTCCCTCCGTTCGGAATTACTTGACTTCATCAACAACCATTTTAAGAGTGGATCAGGGTTAAGGCATATAACCCATTTCCGTAGCACGCAATAACTATCAGTTCCTAGCCAGTACACAATGGTAACTAACGATGCCATAAGTAGCTGAACTAGGTGAAACATCACTATAAGCCAAGGCATGAAATACACAAATTACGGACTATACAAATAAATCTGGGGAAGGGACACTTTTGGCATTCTTTTTATTGTTGTGCACAAGAATTAAGGTCTGATGACCAATAAACTTGTTCAAAAAAAATCCATCCAGTAATAAACTATCAAGATAAAATATCAAGCCTCACTTTCACCTCTCTTATTATTAGTGTCATGTCAGCATGTGAGTATAGTGAACGCTTGCCACTGCCAGCAATCCCAGGATCGAACAGGCCCATTTTGAACACCAAAAAATCTCATATCTTATAAACCCTCTGTTCCTAAATATAAGATGATTTGGCAGTTCAGGCAGTTCAATTTAAACTGCCAAAACGTCTTACATTTAGAAACAGAGGTAGTACAATTCACACAAGTAAATCTTATTTTTCGAATGAGAATTCAAAGTATCTTATTTTGGGCATGAGAATTCAAACAAGTTTAGCTTATTTTCTGCATGAAAAATTCAAACAAGTGTAGTTTATTTTGGGTTTAACTGAAAAATTATCCCATTTAAAGAACGGGAACTACAAGTCCACATTGTTGAAGTGTATATGTGGATTGCCTAGCAGTTAATTTCCATCAGTTCGGACTTTTGGTTGCATTGACTAGTGCATGAAGCTTAACACACATGACTACGAGAGAACTCAGTGCACATATAAGATACTTGATCAAACTCACAGAACTGGTAGACAGCAAAACGTATCCAGCCTATCTAAAATTGTCGACCAGAAGCTCATGGCTAATTATTACCTTCTTGCTGCCTTTTTTCCAGCCTCTCCTTTTCCAACTGTAATTTTGCAGGGTCTATTTGCTGCCCCTGAGAAAGAGATCAAAACAGCCCATCAGCCAGAACTGCAAGTGCAGCAGAAAACTTGCCGACTAAATAGCATAGTTTTGCAATGCTAATGTACAAATTTTAGCATGTATATTACAGAAAATTACATGGTCCAGAAGTGCCTTCTGCTGTGCCTTCACAATCATTCCAGCAAAACGTCTCTTAAGCATTGCTGCACGAAGGGCCTTGGTTGGTGACAAAGGTTCAGCATGTAAATAACTTCCGTCTCCTGAGATTCACATCACAACATGCATTGCATTAGCAACAAAATATATAGCAACAAGATTGTGCCGAGTTCCTAACTGTTATGTTATCACCATAGATAAAGAATTAAACAATAATTAGATGAACAAAGATATGATAAAAGAGGGCAAGCTGATAGAACCTTGTCCATAGGAAGAAAGAGGCGAAGTTGAAGTATCACTGCAAGACCTTGATTCATTTCCTAAGATAGCAAACATAAGCATTAACAAAACAGATGACCTGGGATACAATTAGATGGAATTCATCAACATACCAATCGACTGAACTCTGTGCTCACTTGACTGGACCTTAGTTGTGTTAGCGCTCTCCTAAAGATAGAATACAAGTCTTAGGAGGGACAACTGAGAATTTGCTTCACTAATGAGATCCCCAACCCATTAGCCCTAGAATCATAGATCGGACCCTTGTGGCGTGTGCAAGAGAGAAAAAAGAACCAACATGAGCGCATCTTCGCCGGCGCGGAGGGCAGCCCCCCTGGAAGCACCCTCGGAATCCTTGGCCCCGGAGGGGGATGCCTCCGCTGGCGTCGTAGAGAGCCGGAGGCGTGCACGCGCGCGGAGGCTAGGGTTTCGGCCCGGGCTCCGCGGCGCGCGGCCTTTGCGTCGAGGCAGGCCGTCGGGGGCGGGCGGTGGAATATTCCGGCGGGGGAGCGGCGGGAAAGAGAGGCCGGAGGATGGGGCCGGCGGGAGGCGGCGCTGCAGGTGGGGAATTTGGGCGCGGGGGGCGGGGAGCGGTGGCTGGTCGGAGTCGGGGGCAGAGGAGCGGCGGAAGGGCGTCGGGGGCGTGCGGTGGGAGTGGATGCGGAGGCGGGAAGAGGGGGCCGCCGGGAGGTGGCGGGGATGCGGGGAACGAGGTGATGAACCTGTTGGTGGTGGACGGCGCTGGCTCGTGGTGCTCCTGGGGACGAGCTCGGCGGGCCTCCTCCTCCTGTTGGTGGTCGAGCGGGCGGGCCTCCTTCTCCTGGTGGTCTCCGGCGGGCCTCCTCCTCCTGGTGGTCGCGGGTGGGCGCTGCCGGACGGGAGAGATGTCAGAGACAGGGGAGAAGGCGGAGGGGAGAGAAAGGAGGGGAGGGGGGAGGGAGGGGGAGGAGGAGGGGGAGAGGGGGAGCTCACCCTCGACGTGCTGGTGGCGGCGGACTCGACGGCGACAGGCGATGGCGCGGCGCGGGGGAGAGGGGGGATCTGGGTGTGCTCCAAAGTGCGGGAGTGAGGAGAGGGAGGCGCGGGGAGGAGAAGCAGGGGAGGGCCGGCTAACAATGGCGCACCAGGGATACATGCGCCATAACAGATCGATAGCAATGGCGCACCAAGGATACATGCGCCATAAACAGCTCGATATCAAAGTCATAAGAATTGCGGCGGTGGTTATGGACAGAACCACACACATGGCCTAGTGGTTGGTCCCTTGATACATTACGCAAGCCACCCAGGTTCGAATCCTGGCAACCCCATTTTTTGCATCTTTTTTTAAAATTTTATTTTAACCTTATGATAAACATCCAAACACTTTAAAATAAACACATGGCAATTTTAATACTCCCTCCATTCCTAAATATAGGGCGTATATTTTTTTTACAATGCATCTCCTTTTCATACTTAAACCATTGTGATAATTTAAGATTTGAGATAAAAGAAAAGGAAAATGCAAATGGAGTGATAAAACCATTGTGCAAAGATTTAGAATTAGATGACATGGTTGAAATCAAGTGATACATGTAATAATTTAGTTGCATGTAATAATTGAGCTTGCCACTGACACACACACACGCGGCCGACACGTCGTGATTCGATTTCCGTCATCTTGTCTTTTTTATTTATCTCCGGATCATTTCCGTCATCTTCTCGCTTCTTCTCCTCCCTATCCGCGTGCCAACGCAGGAGCTTTGCTAGCTTAGGGTCCGCGAAATACCGCTGCAGACGAGGAGTGATCGGAAAGTACCACACCACTTTTCGAGGAGCTTTCTTCCTCTTCTTGTATCGAGTGACGCCGCACACCGGACATATGGTAGACTCCGCGTGCTCGTCCCGATAAATGATGCAATCGTTCATGCACACATGGTATTTCACGTGCGGTAAATCCAGAGGACACACGATTTTCTTCGCCTCCTCGAAACTGGTCGGGCACTTGTTCCCCTTGGGAAGACGTTCGTGCCAGAATGACATGTTCTCGTCGAAGCATGCGTCGGTCATTTTGTGTTTTACCTTCATCTCCAGAGCCATGAGCGTTACTTTCAGGCGGGTATCCTCGGGCCTGCATCCTTCATACAATGGAGTAACCGCGTCTGTCTCCAGTTGATCCAGCTTGGCTTTCTCTCGGGCGGCAGCTCTTGCGTTACCCGTCTGCTTGCGAAGCAGCTCTAGAATATGAGGGTCCTGCACCCAGCCCATCGATGGTCCATCGTCGTCTGCTCCGGCATCTTCATCTTCATGATCATGCCCTTCGTCTTGATCTTCCTCATCATCATGTCCGGCATCTTCTACATGATGATTGTGTCCTGCATCTACTTCGTGATCATGTCCTGGAGATTCTTCGTCTTCTTGCCCGCCCTCGCCGCTATTGTCTTGCTGCCCTTCCTTATTTCTTGCCCGACCCCCATGGACGACTTCATAATCATCTTCATCACCTTGCCACCGATAGCCATCCATGAAACCACGCACGAGCAGGTGGTCCCGCACCTGTCTGGAATCCGGGTCCATAAGGCTCTTCAGCTTGCATCTTCGACACGGACATCTTATCTCCGTCTCGTTATTTTGAAGCATCTCGGCCTTCGCGGAGCTCAAAAACCTATTCACGATGCCTTCGGTCATTGTGCGGACCATGGTCGCCTGCGGGGTAGAGCAAAACGATATTTTAGAACCAAAAAAAAATTTGGCACGACTTTGCCTAAAAATAGGACCAAAAAGAATGCATAGTGCCAAGTTCTCGCCGAAACGGAAATGAATCAACATTCCGGCAAAATATTGGCAACTATCGCATTTCAAATACCGGTACCTGCAAACACAAACATATGCAACACCACAAACATACGTAGATCTCTAGGCCATAAAAAGTGTGTACGTTGTTGGAGAGGGAGAAAAAAGTAGATCTAGAACATAAAGAAAGCTTTCCCCTTACTTACCTATCAAAAAAAGGAAATTTAACCACTTAATTTGGGTGAATCTATGGTGCAAATGAGGTGAGGAGGAGGAGCAAGACGACCAGATCCTGTTTTGGTGGAGGGGGGGAAAGTGAGTGTGTGGTAGGTGTGGCTGCCCAATATAGCTACTGCTCCCAGGTTACCAGTGGCGCACCTCTTCTACATGCGCCACTAGTAGCCAGGCATACTAGTGGCGCACCAGTGAAGGGGTGCGCCACTGCTATTTTTTTTGGGACCACCCTGCCCAGGCTTACCAGTGGCGCACCAGGTCCAGGTGCGCCACTACTATCAAAAATAGTAGTGGCGCACCTGGACCTGGTGCGCCACTGGTAAGCCTGGGCAGGGCTGGTCCAAGCCCAAAAAAAATAGTAGTGGCGCACCCCACCCCTGGTGCGCCACTGGTAATATCACTATTAGTGGAGCACCTGTTTATGGTGCACCACTGCTATATAGTAGTGGCGCACCACATCTCTGGTGCGCCACTAATAGTGATATTAGGGATAGCCCTTTTTCTAGTAGTGATATGAGATATCCAAAGCAATGTTTGTTTGCAAACTGTTAGTAAAGGAGTTTACTATGCATTTGACTCATAAAAGAGGGATCCAGGAGAACGCCTGTCATATGATGAAAGGTGAATAAAACAACAACTTAAAGAGAAAGGAAGTGTCCGAAGGGTGTTAGTAAGACTTTCACGCCTAGGAAGTCCGGGGCTAACGCCACTCTTAAGTTGGATGCTTCTTCTGAGAGTAGGAGAAATACTAAAAGTTAAACTGTTAGAAGTATAAAGGCAAAAGGAAAGAAGACTGGAATATCCAGCTCATGTATGAATGTCATACAAGTTTTTGATGTATAGAAGGCTGGTCAAAAATATAGTTCTTGGGAATTATGGTTAAACATTTTAATCACTAATTCTTGGGTATTGTGAGTTAATCACAAAGATACCCGCTCGATTGCATTCTGTTGCAACTCGATGTAAGAATTACTATGGCCTGAAAGACTAGCCAGGAATGAGGTTTAGATACACGCAGGGAACATAGTAAATGTTACTATGCCTTCCATCGGTGTATTCCCTATGTATTTACTTTCATAATTCATTTTAGAGTTTCTCACTCTAGCCCTTTGCATAAGGTATCTTGCAAGAAGGTTGTTCATAAGAGAACTTTTGATGTTCGCTGTTATGAATAACATGAAGGGCCATGCTTCCATCCTAGATGGGATGTATGTTATGAATATTGATGGAAATATGATACATCCATAACACTGACGCTAAATGTCGCAAGACTAAAAGAATACCACACAAGTGTGGCACTGCATTTGGTCACATTGGAGAAACCCGCATGGAAAATTCCATTATGATGGATTTTGAAGTCGTTTGATTTTGAATCATCTGACACTTGCAACTTTCCTCTGAAAAGTGAAGTGACTGAAATACCGTTCACAAGCCATAAGGAACGAGCATAGAACATATTGGTGATCATACATTATGATGTGTGTAGTCCAATAAATGTTATTGCAAGTAGTGGATTTATCTATCTTCAGAAATGACTCAAGTAGATATATGGATATTTACTTGATAAGACGTGAGTATGGATCTTTTGAAATCATTCGAAAGGTTTTCAAAATGAAGAAGAAAATATTGTAACAAGAAAATTATGTTTCTACAATTCGATTGCAGAAAGGAATATTTGAGTTACAAGTTTAGCGAATGTCTGATGAGTTGTGAAAGGGGTTTCATAACTTGCACCTCCCGGAACACCACTGCAAATGGAAAGTCCGTGAAGATGTAATCGAACCATTTATGACATGGTAAGATCAAAGATGACATAAATAGATTTGCCATTATCCCTTTTAAAGAGTAATGCTTTAGAGACTGCGGCTTTTACACTGAAAAGAGATCCATCAGGTCTGTTGAAATGACGCCATGGTATGGTACGCCCAACCATGTTATATCTTTTCTTAACATTTGGAATATGGGGCTTGTGTAAAAGGTTACAAACCTATTCCAAATCAGACAAGTGCTACTTTGTAGGTTATCCCAAGTCATTGGGTATTCCCCCACCACTATACCGAGGCAAAGGATATTTGCCACAAAACGGTATGCTTTTAAAGAGAATAGTTCTTACAAAAGGTGAGTGGGAGGACAGTGCAACTCGACGAGATAACCAATATCTTCGTCATCAGTTCAAAGGAAAGAAACCTTGGAAGTGATTCCGGAGTTTCCTACTGCGACTGATACGGAAGTCTCTACAATAAAATGTATGGACTTCGGTCGAACTTGCAGCTGAACCACGTAGGCAAAGCTCGTGCAAACCTATCAGGTGCGCAAACGAGATATTGTTGTTAGACAACAGTATACCTACAATACACAAGGAAGCGTTGATGGGCCCTGACTCCGGAATTGGCTAAATGCCAATACAATTCGAGATAGTTTCCATATAAGTGATTCGAGATTAAATTCTTGATACACCTTTCGGAAGACTTAGAGTCTAACGAATATTTATGGAACTAAATACTGATACGGATAAAATGTTTTATCCATAAAGCTCGACTTGTTGCATTAACAAGTTCAAGGAGTTGACTACGATGGGATTGTCTCACCGTAGCGATGCTTAAAGTCGGTTCGGGTTGAACTAGCAATTAATACATATTTCAATCATGAGATATGAAACATGGATGACAAAAGGATTTCCATCTGATGGAAATGAAACCTAGGACTTGTATATGATACAGTCCAAAGTAATTTGTCGATCCAGAGGATGCTAGTAAGTATGCAAACTTCAGAGTTCCAGCAATGGACAGAAGAGAGCAAACTGGAGTTGGAATCTTCGTTTTTGATGGAATGGTCAAAAGGGTTTGACTTCATCAAATGGGCATCGAAGATGCTTGTGATTCAAGAAAGTAAGTGGGAGCATGATAATATTTCTAAAAACCTTGTGTACTTGACACATTGTTAATTGGAAATAAATTTCTTGACACGAATTAGGACTTCATTTGAAAATAGTTTTTCGATGAAGTGCTTAGGCTAAATAGCCTCAATATTAGGCATGATGATCTATGGAGATAGATTTACCTAATAGGGCTAAGCTATGAATACATATTGACAAGATGCTAAAACTTTTTAGCATTTAAAAACGCCATGGAGTGATTCTTGCCGAAGTCACATGGAAAGAGTTTTGCAAGACTCGGTGTCTCAAAACACTGATGAGCA
Organism: Elymus sibiricus; assembly: GCA_039707655.1. Lineage (NCBI taxonomy): Eukaryota > Viridiplantae > Streptophyta > Magnoliopsida > Poales > Poaceae > Elymus > Elymus sibiricus. The sequence continues at coordinate 188,301,649 of CM077676.1, read as the reverse complement.
AAATACATGATGGAGATTCCACACACTCTTGTGTTTGGATTAATCATGTATTCCATGGTATGTAAATCAACCAGATATGTCCAATACTCCAAAGTTGTTGCGAGTATAGATACCAAAGTGATCAAAGTACTGATCATAGGACAACAGTGAAAGATGTCATTAAAGTACTAGAGTAGTAGTGATGACATGTTTTCTCGCAAGCAGAGATTATGAAGTGCTCGTTGTAAGTAATTACATCGATACAGTCTTCATCAATGCTCCATGCGATTTTCGATTTAAGTTAAGGGTTTTGTGTAATACACAATATGGTGGCACGGTAGTTGGAAATTGTTCCAAACAAGATACTGTGGCGAATTCTATAACAAAGGCGAAGTATGTTGACGCTTAAGAAGCGACAAAGAAGTTGTTGAATCATATAGTTCATTCATGAACTTAGTATGGTTCCAAGATGGCTTTGGTCTATGGGACACTATTGCAGATAGTTGCTCCATAGCTCAGTCTGAGGAATCAGGTTTCGACCAATGATTCACACATATGCAAAGCCAAGTCCACACAAAATATGAATTTTGTGAAAGCGTGAAAACGCGAGGATATGCAAAGTTACACACGGAGCTGAAGTCGTCAGATCTGTTGGACATCAGGCTATACCACATGCGAAGCATATTTTACACCAGTATGCCATAGGTGTAAGTGCATTAGCATTGACTAGATTATTGACTCTAGTGCAAGTGGGAGTCTGTAGGAGATATGCCCTAGAGGCAATAATATATGTTATTGATTATCTCCCTGTTCATAATTAGGTTTATGTTCCATGCTATAACTGCTATGGTTCTTGAGTCTACAATAACCACGAGGCTCGGAGGAAGACTCATATGCACGTGTGGAATAATAAACGGTAAAATGCATTCCTAGTCTGGCCTCTAAGACTGGCTCAAGTATTGCATGATGATCCTGTTTTCCTGATCATGGGCATGGCTATGCCGGCAATTTTGAGGGCACAATGTTAGAAGAACATTTGTGTTGAATCGACCCGAATTGATGTTATGCTATGAGATTCATTCGTCATAAGTTAATGGTTAATAACACAGAGATGGTTAACGTTTGCATAATTCCTTAGACCATGAGAGTATCGAGTTACTTCATGCTTGCTTCATGAACTTTGGGGTTTGTTAAACGTCATCCGTAAATGGGTGGCTATTACGGCGGCTTACGGGTTCATGGAACAGTATGTCAAGTAACTTGATAGCTCAAGATTGGGATTTGCTCCTCCGACGATGGAGAGATATCTCTGGGCCCTCTCGGTGTTACGGTATCCATCATCGTCTGGCCAGACACTTTGTGATTTGATCACGGGGATGCCGGAACACGGGAACGAGAAAAGAGAACAATACCGGTAACGAGGTAACTGGCATAGTGGACAAGTTGTTGATCCGCGGGGATGCCAACATGTCTCACCTCGGGTATTTGTAACATATCGCGAAGCAACATGAATAGCAGACGGCAACTGGAGGTTCACTCGAATATTCATTCGTGTGGGTATAGGGGTCAATATGGGTGTCCACGGCTCCGATGTTGATCATTGATCGGAAGGGGTTCCGGGTAATGTCTATACTTCACCGAACCTATAGGGTCACACGCTTAAGGGTCATCTATCTGCTGAATACTAGACGGGGAGTCTGAGAGAAAATCACCGAAAAAGTTTCGGACGAAACGGAAACGTTCCGGAGAGGATATCGGAATAGTTCCGGTGAAACTGAAAAGTTGTTTCAGGGTATTCCATAAAGTCAAATTGGTTTCGGCACATGCCTGGAAATTATTGGAAGGTACCAGAATTGTTCCGGTAACTTCTGAGATTTTTCACAGACAAAAACCGGAAATGTTCCGGACTACCGGAACCGCTTTAGTTGCTTTTCACAGATGAAAATCACTAAACCGAAAAGTTGTTTCGGAGTACACCATAAAGTCAAAATGGTTTCGGCACATGCCTGATAATTCTTGGAGGTTGCCAGAGTCCTTCTGGAAACTTTCTGGAATTTTCCGGGATGAAAACCGGAAATGTTCCGGAGCTGCCGGAAGCAGATGCTTTTCGCAGATGAAAATCACTAAACCGGAATTGTTTCGGATCGCGTTGAAAATTATTTTAGTGGGTACTGGAAATGTTCTAAGCCCACATGAATATTTTCAGTTCGAACGGACGCTGAAATATGTCGTCGTGAATAGTGAAAGTGCTTTTTGGATTACTTTTTGGAAAGCCACCTTTTTGGGCTTTTGCTCCAAAATATCTTGGAGATGACATGGATGGATGTGGCTGAAATTTCAGCCCCTCCACCCCTCCTTCTCCTATAAATAGAGGTGGAGGGAGCAGCCCAAATCTCATCCTTGCTCTCATACACATGCCATAGACTTGTCTGGCTTCTCTCTCCCTCCCAGCGAAATAGTTTCGTAGAGCCGAAAGGCTGTCTGGGTTCCGGCAGGAACTAGTTCTGGACGGCGAAGCCCTGCCGGATAGTTGAGACCGTATGTGTGCAACTCTGTAGAGAGATCGTAGTTTCGGTCTTAGTTTGAGAGTGCCTCCCGAAGGGCTGTCCGAGTGACTGTCCGAGTTTCGATGGTCCTCCCGAAGGGCTGTCCGAGTGACTGTCCGAGTTTCGATGGTCCTCCCGAAGGGCTGTCCGAGTGACTGTCCGGGTTTCGATGGTCCTCCCGAAGGGCTGTCCGTGACACCGTCCGAGGGACTGTCCGACTGCCTCCCGGAGGGCTGTCCGGGGGCAGATGAGGGTATACATCCTCGCGGTTGGGAGGTTGTAAATCCTAGCTGCGGGGATCTGCACAGCCGATCGGTATCGACTCTTGTTCCACTGCGCTACGAGTCGGTAACAAAACAGATCAAACCTTGTATGCAGTCTCCATAGTGATCCTGGGCTGGTACGTAGGTCGGAAAATTTTTTGTTTTCTGCTGCGTTACCCTACACAACATATATCTAGTTTTTTTCATGTATTATACCATACTCTCATGCTCCCAGCTATGTAATACCCGAAAACATGCTTCCCTACACATATAAAAAGCATAGAGAGGAGGTAAAATTATTAATCCTAGCTATTAAGGAGCGGGATGGGGCTGGAAGGGGTTACGAGCCAAAAATTTGGGCTTTGTTTGCCCACCCGTTAATGGGCCAGCAGGGATTAATCGGCATGACAACTGATTAATCGGTCTAACAGGCCAATTAATTGGTCTGACAAGTTAACGTGATGAATAGGTGTTATTCGATTCGGCCACGCAATGAGTAGCGATTAACTGGTCTGTTAACTGATTAATCGGGTGAATTCTTGAACAGTGATCCTGGTACACCGCCAGAGACATTCATATAGAGTCATATTTTTGTTCTAGTTTCGAGTTGTAATTTTCTTTTGAGTTGTAAGTAAATAGAAGCATGATGATCATCATTATTAGAGCATTGTCCCAGTGAGGAAAAAAAAGAGGCCAAAAAGAGCCCACAAAAAAAAGAAAAGGAAAGAAAAAAAGAGGAAAAAAAATAATAAAATGAAAGAAAAAGAGAGAAGGGGCAGTGTTACTATCCTTTTCCATATTTGTGCTTCAAAGTAGCACTATGTTTTTCATATAGAGAGTCTCCTATTTTGTCAATTTCATATACTAGTGGGAATTTTTCATTATAGAACTTGGCTTTGTATATTCCGATGATAGGCTTCCTCAAATGCCCGAGGTCTTCATGAGCAAGCAAGTTGGATGCACACCCACTTAGTTTTCATGTTGAGCTTTCATACACTTATAGCTCTTAGTGCATCCGTTGCATGGCAATCCCTACTCCTCGCATTGACATCAATTGATTGGCCTCTCCATAGCCCGTTGATTAGCCGCGTTGATGTGAGACTATCTTCTTATTTTTGACTTCCCCTTATTAATCTCTACCACCACACTCTATTCCACCCATAGTGCTATATCCATGGCTTGCGCTCATGTATTGAGTGGGGGATGAAAAAGCTGAAGCGCGTTAAAAAGTATGAACAAATTGCTTGGCTAAAACCGGGGTTGTGCATGATAAATACTTTGTGTTAAGAAGATGGAGCATGACAGGATTATATGATTTGTAGGGATAACTTTCTTTAGCATTTTTATTTTGAAAGGCATGATTGTTTGTTAGGATGCCTGAGTATTGATGTCTTTATATCAAATTATAGACTATTGTTTGAATCATTCAGATCTTATTATTCATACCATAAGAGAGATTACATGATGAAACATGTTAGGTAGCATTCCACATCAAAAATACTGTTTTATCATTTACCTACTCGAGGACGAGCAGGAATTAAGCTTGGGGATGCTTGATACGTCTCTAACGTTTCGATAATTTTTGATTGTTCCATGCTATTATAGTATCAATCTTGGATGGTTTTATATGCTATTATATGCATTTATATATCATTTTTTGGGACTAACCTATTAACCTAGTGCCCAATGCCAGTTGCTGTTTTCTGCTTGTTTTTGGTTTTTCAGGAAATCAGTACCAAACGGAGTCCAAATGCCACGAAACTTTTTGACGATTTTTTTCTGGACAAAAGAGACCCTAGAAGCTTCGGGAGGAAGCCAGAAGCCTCACGAGGAGGTCACAAGGCAACAGGGCGCGGCCCCAGGGGGGGCACGCCCTGATGCCTTGTGGGGCCCTCGTGGCTCCTTTTGACCTAATTCCACTTTTATAAATTCTCAAATATTCGGAAACCAACAGATAGCCACCCCGAATAACTTTTATGCTGCCGCAAGCCTCTGTTCTTTCGCGATCCCATCTGGAGGCCTTTTCCGGTACTCTGCCGGATGGGGAATCGATCACGGAAGGCTTCTACATCAACCTTGCTGCCCTTCTGATGATGTGTGAGTAGTTTACCATAGACCTATGGGTCCATAGCTAGTAGCTAGATGGCTTCTTCTTTCTCTTTGATCTTCAATGCCATGTTCTCCTCGATGTTGTTGGAGTTCTATCCGATGTAATCTTCTTTTGCGGTGTGTTTGTTGGGATCCGATGAATTGTGAGTTTATGATCAGATTATTCATGAGAAATATTTGAGTCTTCTCTGAACTCTTTTATGCATGATTGTTATAGCTTTGTATTTCTTTTTGATCTATCGATTTGGTTTGGCTAACTAGATTGGTTTTTCTTGCAATGGGAGAGGTGCTTTGTGATGGGTTCAATCTTGCGGTGCTCAATCCCAGTGACAGAAAGGGACATGACACGTATTTGTATTGTTTCCATTAAGGATAAAAAGATGGGGTTTAATCATATTACTTGAGTTTACTTTGTCTACATCATGTCATCTTGCTTAAGGCGTTACTCTGTTTTATACTTATAATACCCTAGATGCATGCTGGATAGCGGTCGATGTGTGGAGTAATAGTAGTAGATGCAGGCATGAGTCGGTCTACTTGTCTCGGACGTGATGCCTATATACATGATCATTGCCATGAATCCGTCATAATTATTTGCTTTTCTGTAAATGGCCCAACAGTAATTTGGTTACCCACCGTATGGTCTGCGCTCGAGAGAGAAGCCTCTAGTGAAAACTATGGCCCCCGGGTCTATCTTTATCATATATTAAAACCCAAAAATACCTTGCTGCAATTTAATTACTTTTATTTTATTTTGCAATTTATACTTCTATCTATCACTATCAGAATTAATCTTTGCAAATAACCGCTAAGAGTATTGACAACCCTCTTATTTGCGTTGGGTGCAAGTGTTTGCTTTTGTGTGTGTAGGTGCTGCTAAAGGATTTTGCGTGGTTCTCCTACTGGATTGATAACCTTGGTTCTTAACTGAGGGAAATACTTATCTCTACTATACTGCATCATCCTCTCCTCTTCAGAGAAATACCAGCGCAGTCTACAAGTAGCAGCATGTCCTCGACAAGTGGAAGATTTGTTCCCTAGAAAAAAATAGTATGTGCTACGTACGGGGCACTAAAGGATCGGAGCGTGCAATGACTTCCAAAACATTGTTTTTATCATTCTAACACCACTATTATTCAACCAACATGTCGGGCCATTGGGAACCAGGGTACCACGGCCCGTCTGACTGCGGCCCAGGAAGCGACGCTTGGAGAAGGCCCAAGACGTGGCCCAACTAAGGGCGCTGCGAAGCGAAGACACCTCACGAGGCGCCCGCCTCACGAGGACCCCTCCTCAAGGAGCAAACACCAAGACTTAGCCACAGCAGTGGCAGGAAGCCTTGCGAGGCCCCCTCGCGAGGCGGCCGCCCGAGGCCCTCCGAGCCTGACGCCAGCCACGAGGTCCTGTGCCCACCACATGGGTGACGCGCTTGGCGACGAACGGTGACAGAGGGTGCGCCAGCGGGCACGGATAGAGAGGGTTTCCTCTTTGGTGCTAAAGGGGTAGCACTAGCTGCCCTCCTCCAAAGCAAGTCCCAAGGACTGCCCGTTTGGTGAAAGAGGACCAAGACAGCAAGGCGCGCAGGGCGGAGGTCGTCACCGAGCCCACCGGCGCGTCATGGATCACGCTTTTGCAGGCGAAGACCACCTTTAGTCAGGATAGACTGAGCGCCTGTCCCCTTTCAAAACCCGCCAAGTGTGGCAACCCTTCTCGCCGATATTTTCAGGGGAAGAGGACCAAGGCGGCAATAAAAGGGGGTCAGTGCTGCCATTGTAGGGTCGATCGATTCCTTCGTCTCCTACCTTGTACGCGAGGACTCTCTTGCCCATAGCAATCCCAACACAAGCAGGAGTAGGGTTTTACACCACAAGGTGGCCCGAACCTGGGTAACCGCTGTGCCCCCTGTTGTGCTCTGCGCTCGTGTGCTCTTGCCGTAGCCTCGCCGTGGTCACCCTTGGATCGGTAGGAACTAGCTCGCCCCCAGTGTTCAAACCTTTGGGTCCACCGGAGCCCCGATTCCGACACAACAGACAAAATATATTTCTGATTGTACATTGAAAATACCAGCAGAATCCATGGCTCTATATTGTTTTAGTAAAAGGGGTTTCCCGCCAATTTTCCGTTAATAGAAACCACTAGAGGTTCACAGCAAACTAGAGCCCTACAAAGGAGCCTTGGGAATGGAGATACCACCAGGGGTGGGGGGTGCAACAGAAGCAGTAAGCAGGCCAGAAGAGTAAATACGCAGCTCTCTCTTCCAACCAAACATCAGCCAGCATTACAGAAGGGCTACCAAAAAAACAAGTGTATGCATCAAACTTAATAAAGATCCTACTACACCAAGTGTACGCATCTAACTAACTGGCTCAGTTAGACGTTACTATTTATTAAGCGGTGGAGATTGGCTGAAGGCTTGAACCAGATGGGTGCCTGACGGGGGAAATTCCAGCCAGCAGGTCGAAGCCTGATACTTGCGACCCTCTCTCCTACTTTGGGCTGTAGAGCGTGGCAGCACATATCAGTGTATGGTGCATGGAGAGATGGATGGTACGCTGTGTACACACAGTTCCGCGTGATGAACGGAACCGCGCTACCATCAGGATCCTTGACGTTGGTGATCTCCTGGTTAATCGGATAATTCAGTCCGAGAAACAAAGAGCATGTGCCGAGGCTACTTACCAGCCTCCGGTCAAAAATTCCTGAAGGCCCAAAGAAGCTGGGATCCTGCTCAAAGACCATGCAGTGACTGTGATTGTATTCCGCGAAACAACACGTCCGGTACGTGCGAACGATCATCAATCGTTAGCTGTCATCTGACCGAGCCAGGAACCACCTGCAACTACCATGCCGCTTTTCTTTGAAAGGTTCTGGGATTAGGAAGGGTAGGGACATTAGGCGGCCTACAACATCATATCAAGTTGGAGTCAAATAAAAATGGTCTGGTACTGTAAATCTAAGAATAGCATGTTCAGAGCATGAATATTTTTTTAGTAAATGTTGACAGTAATATAAGCATGGGAAGGATGATTTGATTTCACCAAAATTCTACTACATCTGATCATCAATGTGAGATGTTTTGGCAGTTCGAATTAAACTGTCAAAACATCCACGTTACTAAACAGAGGGTGTATTTGACAGCGTGGTGTTAATTTCGAACAACAATGTCATGATTCTAACTCTTCTCAAACTATACTCTGAGAATAGGAAGCAAGCCATCATGATATCATAGGAAATTAGGAGTAACATACTACTGTAACAACCATTTGTAGCGATGACTGGAGTAAGCCAGTAATATGTCCAGCCATAGAAGGAGTCCATAGCATAAATTAAGCCCTTGTGTTCAATGGCATCAGAGAGCCATGGAGGATGTATGATCATGCGATGGACGTGTAGATTTATCCACTTACTGCAGTGACCTGTCAGATAGGCGAGACCGCGGTTGAAGAACGCAATTTGCATGAAGTCTTTATAATTCACACATCTTGTGGGCACTTGGCAGATTACAACCTTGAGCAAATCAAACTTGGTATCATGTTGGCTACTGTAAGATTCCGAGTATTCTGGGCCGCGGTGCCAAAGCAGTGTAGTGTTAATCGAAGGAAGGGGTATCAATCGCCGGGTGTAGACCTCGACGAGCATCCACCTGCCGCATCCGTCGACGAGAACCATCCAAGACATGTTCATGCCGACCCAGTACATACCGTTAATGTAGTTGAGGGTGACGGGGATCGGATCGCAGTCGAGGGGGTTGATGCTCGCCACCTGATACGTCCAATTTGCATCATGATTTCCTACTGTTATTTATAACGTGTTTGATCATTATTTCACTTTATGATGTAATTCTTATGCCTTTTCTCTCTTAATTTGCAAGATTTATATGAAGAGGGAGAATACCGGCAGCTGGAATTCTGGACCTGAAATAGCTACAACAGATATACCTATCCTACAGAGCTCCAATTGACTTGAAATTTCACGGAGATTTTTTATTGAATATATAAAAAATACTGGAGAAAAGAGATACTGGAGGGGACCCACTAGTTGCCCACAAGGCAACAAGGCGCCCCCTGGGAACGCCTTGATGCCTTGTGGGGCCCCTGGCTGGCCTCTGGCCCCCTCCCTCTGCTATATAAGCTCATTTGCCCTAAAAATAATAATAAGAAGACTTTCGGGACGAAGCGCCGCTATCTCGAGGCGGAACCAGGGCAGGAGCTATTTTGCTCTTCGGCGGAGTGATTCCGCCGGGGATACTTCCCTCCGGGAGGGTGAAATCGAAGCCATCGACGTCACCAACGATCCTCTCATCATGGGAGGACCAATATTCATCAACATCTTCACCAGCACTATCACATCTCAAACCCTAGTTCATCTCTTGTATTCAATCTTTGTCTCAAAACCTCAGATTGGTACTTGTGGGTTGCTAGTAGTGTTGATTACATCTTGTAGTTGATGCTAGTTGGTTTATTTGTTGGAAGATTATATGTTCAGATCCTTAATTATATTCAATACCCCTCTGATCTTGAACATGAATATGATTTGTGAGTAGTTACTTTTGTTCTTGAGGACATGGGAGAAGTCTTGTCATAAGTAATCATGTGAATTTGGTATTCGTTCGATATTTTGATGATATGTATGTTGTTGCTTCCTTTAGTGGTGTCATTCGACTACATGACACTTCACCATCTTTGGGCCTAAGGGAACGCATTGTGGAGTAGTAATTAGATGATGGGTTGCTAGAGTGACAGAAGCTTAAACCCTAGTTTATGCGCTATTCCGTAAGGGGCTGATTTGGATCCATATGTTTCATGCTATGGTTAGATTTATCTTAATTCTTCTTTCGTAGTTGCGGATGCTTGCGAGAGGGGGTAATCATAAGTGGGAGGCTTGTTCAAGTAAGAACAGCACCCAAGCACCGGTCCACCTGTGACACCCTGGTTTTCGCTCCTTGTTTTTTTCCTTCGCGGGATTTGACTCCCGTCTTTTTTTTCGGTGTTATCGGATTTTCTCTCGCTCTTGGGTATATGAAGATGGTCATTTAGCCTTGCCTATCATATCCAACCCGAGATTCTCTCCAGTTCAACCTTGCCACCCAAAATATATTCTCAAGATTTTGCCACCGAAACCCTACTCTCCGGTTTACCGGAAGGGAAACCCTAATTCTTTCCGTTACAAAGGAACCCCAATTTCCTTTGATCTGTTGCCTCCCAAACTTTTCCCAGTGATCATCCCACATCTATAAACCCTGGATATGCAAAAATATTGCCAAGTCATTTGCAATATTTTTCATTTAAAATTAACTCCTTTTTCTGCCAGTTAAAGGAATTAAATCCAGGAAAATATCTATCCATCTCCAAAGTTCATGAAAACTTGTGGAGATATTCTTTGTGATCATTTTGAGCTCCCATAAAAATATTGGCAATAATTAAATAAGGGAAATTGCATTTTCCAATTTAAAGCCAATATTGCTATTTGGGCACTTTCCAAAGGAGCTACCATTTTGGTAGCCAGGAAAACTCCCAAATAATTTGTGGAGCTTCTCCTATCCATATATTCACCATTTCCATCAAGAACCCAAGCTCCACAGTTCAAATTTTGAGAGCATCATCCAATTCTTGTTTCTGGATTTATTTTGAGGTTGTGAAGCAACTAGATTTTATATTGCTTCAGAAATCCTGAAATTAATCCAGGATCTCACATTCCCTATATGATGTGATCATGCAAAAATTCACATCATTTTATCTAGCCAATTTCTCCAAAAAATTCCATCCAGTTTCTATCCAGATTTCCAGTTTGCAAGGGAAGTGCTTGCTCCCTTAATCTTTTTGGGCTGACATTTTTCAGGGTGGTTAGCAATGATAAATCACCCCTGGATACCAAAAACCAGCCCATTTCATCTAGCCAATCTTCCTCGGTAAATTATCTAAGTTTCTGTTCAGATTGCATCTCTGTGAAGGAAGTACCTTCATAGATGATCCAATTGAGCTGAAATTTTTCCAGCTATCTCTCATGACTATATCATCACCCTACACCAAATTTGAGCCAAATCCAGGTAGACATTTGAATCCAGCAAGCTCAAATTCATTTCTGTTCAGATTGCTTGTGTGTGAAGGCAATGCTATCTAGAGTGATCCATTTGGTTTGAAAACTTGCCAAGGGCTTCACTTTAGTAGATCATTGCTACCCACCAAAATCCAGCTCATCACCCCAAGCCAATCTTCCCAAGAACAGAACAAACACCTTTCTATTCATCAGCAGTTGACCAAGGTGCACTCACATTAGAGCCATCCAGTGCATTCCAGTTGGATGAGTCAACTCAGTGAAGGAGGGAGAACGTCCCAGGCATGGTTTGGCATCACGCAGGGCGTGGCAACGCCGTGGCCACGCCATGACCGCGTGCGGAGCACGCCAACTGCGTGTCCCGGCCGCCAGAGGCTTCGGGTGCTCGCTCCAGCGGGCTCCGGCTTGTCCGGGAGCGCCGACGAGCTGCCCACCGCACGCGTGGATCGTCTGGTTGCTTCTCCCCCTCGTCCCCTAGCCGGTGGACACCTCTGCCGACCTCGATGTTCCATCGGAGTGCCGCCACCTCGTCGCGCGTCTAGAAGTGCCGTCCGACGTCGCGTAGTTCTCCCCGCAGCTATTTAAGGAGTGCCCCGAGCCCTCCTCCTCGCCAGCAACCAACCCAGCCCCTCCCTCGAGCTCAAGGCGCGCCCTGTCCTTTCCCATGGCCGACGGCCGTCGCCACGGCTCTGCTCCAATCCGAGCGCTAGTGGCCTTCCCCTCTCCTTCTTCGGACACCCAAAGGAGCGGTAGATTTCTCCCCAGCTAGCCCCTACCCCAATCCCGACCACCGTCGCCCGTGCCGGCCATCCCCAACGCCGCCGCGGCCATCCACTCAGCCACCCATGGCCACCCTCCCTCCAGGCTGTCCCGGGCCCTCCTGCGGCTGCCCCTAGGCGCGGGGTGGCGCCAAAAGCTTGCTCGGCTCGCCGGCGGGCGCAGCCGAGGGGAGGAACGCCGGCAGCCGGCGAGGCCCAAGCCACCGTGGGCTTCCCCTGCTTCTGTCGGGGTAAACGATGACCAGGGAGAGAGAGGGAGATAAGGTGGGCCTAGCCCGTCAGTGGCCCACTGTTTTAAAAAAAAACGAGTTGCAACAGTTGGGCCGGCCAGTGGAGCGACAGTAGCCGCAGCGGCAGTTTCGGCCCAGGGTCAACAGTGCGGTTTTTCTTTTCCGCAGAAATCGGTCAGGGACCTGACGGTAAATACTTTATTTACAAATAAGTCCCTAGTCTTTAAACCCTTCTATCTTTTCACTCGTAACTCCGAATTGATCGATTCCAAAGCTCACCTCCATATTTCTCTGAGCCCGTTCCGATGAGGTCACTTTCATAATGTTTACATATTCTGAAAATGACCATTTTGCCCCTGCCCTATATCCAGCCTCTCCGAGGGGGGATTCTTTCCGGCGAATTTTTTTCTGCGAGGCGACCGCACTTCTCCCCGGTGCATTCCTCGACCCCCAGGCAAGCCGACCATCTGATATGTGCCCTAAAGCATTGCTCTATGTTATTCTTGCGTGTTTAATTAATGAACATGCCTGTGATAGAAATAATTGAACTCCTGCTAAGTTGAACTTGCTATTTCCATTACCTGCTAATGCTCATCATGTTATTGCACTAGTGACTCGTATGTGACAATATGGAGATAGGTTGTTATGTTTTCATCATGCTTTACTGTTGTAGTGTAATAAAAGAATGTGACTTAATAATGACAACCTCCTCCGTCGGCTGGATCGAGTCATAGTGCCACCGAACCGAGCTCATCGAGTGCAACCACACTTGCCTGGATGGGGAGGCCCTGGCTTGGTCTATTGTCTTGCCTCTTGTCGGTACCTCCAAAGAGGGAGGGTTATGCGTGCGTGCTACCCTGGCCCGGTAGGCGGCGATAATCCTGTGAGCCCTGTTTAGTTATATGGTACCAGGTCCCCGTTTGGGACAGTTTTGTTTGGCCACGACGGTGGCAGGTGTCACGGGGTGACACAGGGGCCACCCAGGACATGACCCTGGGAGGGTATGATTGTCGGTGGGACCATAAGAGTGCCAGGCAATAGACAAGTTTTGTTGGAGCAGCACCGGTCCACCCGAATGGGAGCATGAGGCCAGGAGCTCCATAGTGTGGGTAAAGTGCGCAACCTCTGCAGAGTGTAAATCTATTCGAATAGCCGCGTCCTCGGTCATGGGACACAGTTCGTACTAGGTCACACTATTTTGGTCTGTGTCGAGTCCGGAGGAACAAACTATATAACGTTGTTGCTAAGAATGAACCAGAGTATGGTAAGGTTTGTCAGACTTGCAGTGCAGATGCATGGACATCGGATGATGTTAGGAATATGAGATGTTAGCCATGGGATGGCTAAGAGAGAAAAGGTCGTATGACCAAAAGATTTGGATTGGATTTGGATCGGATTTGGATTCGGAATTTGCATTTGGATCGGATTTGGATTGGATCATGAGAATATTCGGAGTATGGATTATTTACTTGATAAATTTTACTCTAATAGTTATCATGCTAGATAATCCTGCTATGACATGATGATTAATGCTGCTAGATGATTAATCTTGCTAGATAATCCTGCCATAACATGATAGTTAATACTGTTAAGATAACAAGTGCATGCCTGAATGCCATGGATTGATTTGCTTGGTGTATATGTTGGTTTGGTTTGCTTGCGAGTACATTTAAAAGTAGTCAGCGGCCTTCAATGTGGCCAGGTTCACCTAAGGATTCGACGTTCGCTAGCGAGGAGCCAGAGCGTTCATGGGCTAGAAGAGTAACCCAGTCAGATCCCTGTGGATTGGAGCCGCACCAAGACCATGCTGCCTTAGATAGAGCTTTTCCGCCGCCATTACCCTTGTAAAATATCATGTAAGACTTATATGTCCATTAATAGAAATGTCTGTGTTCATGATACTTGCTGTAAAAGCGCATGCCAGAGTGATTTCCTGGGCTGGCATGTGCGGTGACCGTCTGACTACAGTGGTATTCGGGCGGGGCGCCACAATGGATGGTATCAGAGCCAGGCTGACTGTAGGTTACCATAGCCAGACTTCACTGCCTTTGGATCAGTAGAAAGCCCAGATGGATTTCAGCCATCTTTGCCAAACAGGCACGGCTACTATTGATCATAAGGCAATCCCATAGGTTTTGGCTCTATCAGACCTTAACTCTCGTGGCCTTTGCCTCCGGTGTGAAATGTCCGCACCAAGCAATGACCCGTGAGCCCTGAACCCCTAGGTAAACCAGATATCCCTACCTTGCTTGCTAACCATGGCATTTCTCTCCTTAAATCTAGTTCCTTTGGGAAACGCCTTTAAATTCCATCTTTTCCCTGACAACCCTAGGATCGTTGACTAAGCCACTTTGGCTATGGTCGTGCGTCGAGTTTGATGTTCCCTAAGGAAGTAGTAGGAGCTTGACACCAGTTGCTACCAGGAGCACTGTGTGTTTTTGCTTCTAAATCCTTGGAGGTGCATCGAGTGCGCTAGGCTAGTTATACTAGTGAATCTTTGGCCACATGTGTAAGGTTCGCAAAATTTGAGCTTTATTTCTTTCTTGGTATTTTTGGCTTTTCACAGTTCTAGCTTCTCTAGTCGACTCCGTTCTATCGCTCCGACTGGATCCATCTGCAAGAGCTACCAAAGAAGACCAACACACAACTTGGATAATACCCAATAATCCAAATTCAGTAAGAGTCAAGCCAAGCCAACCACATGATATCCAGAACATTAACACCGGTTCCGTCAAGAATAAAGGATGGGTCAGAAGCAGAATTTGGGTATAATCGACAAGGCCAGACTATACCTAAGGGAGTTTGCCGGAAAATAGATTACGCCTAAGGAACAGATGATTTCGTCCTCGACACAAGGATTATTTCAGTCAGTAGGGTGAACCTTGAGTCTTTCTCAATGGACTCAAGAATCATTTATTACCCACAGAAGACATATTCCAGGAAGGTGAATGTACCGAGAGCAACAACAAAATTCTGGTATGTTGATACAAATTTCAAAGCATAGTTTGGAATTCCTTGGTGCATATACAAGATTTTCTGGGCAAAGGGAACAAGGCTTGCGAAGAATACTTGGATAAGTTCACGACTGCCCAGAATCAATGAGAATTCCAAACACCTGGAATCTCAGTTAAACCGAATGAAATTATCCGCCAACTGCTTACTACCGGCAACACTTGGTTTGAATGCAAAGGGTATTCCGAATTAATTGTCAACATAAAGACGGCATCAGTTGTGCAACCTTTACAGCAACAATGATCAGACCAGCAGAAGACAAGCGGTGTGCATGACCAATGGAATATCTTTAGTCAAGGTATGGCCTACACCAAGTTTTGGCTCCACTATAGGAAAATTTTGGATACTCTGGAAGGAAGCTAGAACCGGCCATAGGTCCGACTGCATATCACAGTGAAAGGCTTCTAGTATAAGCAACCCAGCCTTCCTTCGCAAGCTATCGGAAGGAGCTTACAACGCAAGACTCCCAACCTTCCTCGCTGCACCACTCGGTGAGAAAATCTTCTGGGGTATGGCACTCCAATCTCCCTCAGCCGCTACCGCGGAAAGCTTCCAACATAAGTCACCTGACCTTCCGCAGTAAGCCACATGAAGGAAAGCTTCTAGGGTATGATATCCAGCCTTCTTCAGCACACTACCTTTGCAGAAGCTTCGAGCATAAGGAATTCAGCCTTCTTCAACACGCCATCAACAATCTTGTTAGAAGCACGAACTAGTCTGGACACACATCCGCCTCAGAACACAATGATTATGAAAGGATTTATCCTACCTCTACATATGTTGTGAGCATGCAGTCCAGTGGATCAGTTCATGTGAGCCACTCGTACACGGGAATGACTGGGTTCAGAAACACATCGGCCCCATAGTTCAAAGCAAGGATATGACCACATCCAACCCTACGAGATATGCAAGAGTAAATTGTAAATACAAGCCAAACAAGCTGGGATATGACCAAGGAGCCATGATGGTAGGTCATGACAAGTTCCCCAAAAGGAACCCTCAAGAACAAGGAAGTCTTGAATAAACAATCTCCGCGATGGTCAATAAAGTAAAGCTTCACAGACAAGGTGATATTGCCAATCCTTGTTGGACTCTTGCATATACGGCCACAACAATGCAGCCAGCATATCATACTCATCATGAATGTGGGCCATCAGCCAAGATAAAAGGCTATGCTCCAAAAGATGCACTGAATGACAGACACACTATGTTTAGCTCAGAGGTTTTAACAAGGACTTCAAAGGCTGTATATGGCAAGGCCACCTCAGTACTTGACAAAATTTGATAGTCTAATCCACTTGGAGACAAGACATTTAAATATAATAGCTGAAAGCACATGCACATCAGCATCGACAGTTTGTAGACGCCATGAGGAAAGTGGAATAAGAGGTTACCGTCTATGATTACTTTGTGATCATGCCCGACATTTCAGTTGGGAATCTCCTGAGGACGAAGTCAGAATGCAAGAGACAGGAAGACACACCTCGTACGGAACCCATAGTCAGACTGAAAGAAAGCCATCCCTAGACACTCGAGGCCGTACGAGCACATGAGCCCTGTATCCAGAAAGGATATCTTGCCCTTGGCAGTCAGTGTGCGAAGTGTCACAATAAAACCTGAAGCAGCTAGCTCCAGGCCATGGAAGTCAAGCTGTATACCCGCTACCTCACCCAGCAACACCACTACCAGGACAAAAGGTACACCTGATAGGAAAGACAAGGATTCAATACAGCCGTATGAGAAGGCAGCACCTGAGCTATCAGAAGAGGCAATTAGAAGGCCAGTGAACTGATGAAGACCCCAGACAGCTGATGGATCCAGGTCGCACATAGGTAAGTCCCTCTTAGCCGGGAGGTAAGCCCGGAAATCTCGAGGAAGAGATTTTCTTAAGGGGGGTAGGTTTGTGACACCCTGGTTTTCGCTCCTTGTTTTTTTTCCTTCGCGGGATTTGACTCCCGTCTTTTTTTCGGTGTTATCGGATTTTCTCTCGCTCTTGGGTATATGAAGATGGTCATTTAGCCTTGCCTATCATATCCAACCCGATATTTTCTCCAGTCCAACCTTGCCACCCAAAATATATTCTCAAGATTTTGCCACCGAAACCCTACTCTCCGGTTTACCGGAAGGGAAACCCTAATTCTTTCCGTTACAAAGGAACCCCAATTTCCTTTGATCTGTTGCCTCCCAAACTTTTCCCAGTGATCATCCCACATCTATAAACCCTGGATATGCAAAAATATTGCCAAGTCATTTGCAATATTTTTCATTTAAAATTAATTCCTTTTTCTGCCAGTTAAAGGAATTAAATCCAGGAAAATATCTATCCATCTCCAAAGTTCATGAAAACTTGTGGAGATATTCTTTGTGATCATTTTGAGATCCCATAAAAATATTGGCAATAATTAAATAAGGGAAATTGCATTTTCCTATTTAAAGCCAATATTGCAATTTGGGCACTTTCCAAAGGAGCTACCATTGTGGTAGCCAGGAAAAATCCCAAATAATTTGTGGAGCTTCTCCTATCCATATATTCACCATTTCCATCAAGAACCCAAGCTCCACAGTTCAAATTTTGAGAGCATCATCCAATTCTTGTTTCTAGATTTATTTTGAGGTTGTGAAGCAACTATATTTTATATTGCTTCAAAAATCCTGAAATTAATCTAGGACCCCACATTCCCTATATGATGTGATCATGCAAAAATTCACATCATTTTATCTAGCCAATTTCTCCCAAAAATTCCATCCAGTTTCTGCCCAGATTTCCAGTTTGCAAGGGAAGTGCTTGCTCCCTTGATCTTTTTGGGCTGACATTTTTCAGGGTGGTTAGCAATGATAAATCACCCCTGGATACCAAAAACCAGCCCATTTCATCTAGACAATCTTCCTCAGTAAATTATCTAAGTTTCTGTTTAGATTGCATCTCTGTGAAGGAAGTACCTTCAAAGATGATCCAATTGAGCTGAAATTTTTCCAGCTATCTCTCATGACTATATCATCACCCTAAACCAAATTTGAGCCAAATCCATGTAGCCATTTGAACCCAGCAAGCTCAAATTCATTTCTGTTCAGATTGCTTGTGTGTGAAGGTAATGCTATCTAGATGGATCCATTTGGTTTGAAAACTTGCCAAGGGCTTCACCTTAGTAGATCATTGCTACCCACCAAAATCCAGCTCATCACCCCAAGCCAATCTTCCCAAGAACAGAACAAACACCTTTATGTTCATCAGCAGTTGACCAAGGTGCACTAACATCAAAGCCATCCAGTGCATTCTAGCTGGATGAGTCAACTCAGTGAAGGAGGGAGAATGTCCCAGACATGGTTTGGCATCACGCAGGGCGTGGAAACGCCGTGGCCGCCAGAGGCTTCGGGAGCTCGCTCCAGCGAGCTCCGGCTTGTCTGGGAGCGCCAACGAGCTGCCCACCGCATGCGTGGATCGTCTGGTCGCTTCTCCCCCTCGCCCCCTAGCCGGTGGACGCCTCTGCCGACCTCGATGCTCCACCAGAGTGCCGCCACCTCGTCGCGCGTCTGGAAGCACCGTTCGGCATCGCGTAGTTCTCCCCGCAGCTATTTAAGGAGTGCCCCGAGCCCTCCTCGTCGCCAGCAACCAACCCAACCCCTCCCTTGAGCTCAAGGCGCCCCCTGTCCTTTCCCATGGCCGACGGCCATCGCCACGGCTCTGCTCCAAGCCGAGCGCCAGAGGCCTTCCCCTCTCCTTCTTCGGCCACCCAAAGGAGCGGTAGAGCTCTCCCCAGCTAGCCCCCACCCCAATTCCGACCACCGTCGCCTGTGCCGGCCATCCCCAACGCCGCCGCGGCCATCCACTCGGCCACCCGTGGCCACCCTCCCTCCAGGCCGTCCCGAGCCCTCCTGCGGCTGCCCCTAGGCACGGGGTGGCGCCACAAGCTTGCTCGGCTCGCCGGCGGGCGCAGCCGAGGGGAGGAACTCCGGCAGCCGGCGAGGCCCGAGCCACCGTGGGCTTCCCCTGCTTCTGTCGGGGTAAACGATGACCAGGGAGAGAGAGGGAGATAAGGTGGGCCTAGCCCGTCAGTGGCCCACTGTTTTTTAAAAAAAAAACGAGTGGCAACAGTTGGGCCGGCCCAGTGGAGCGACAATAGCCGCAGCGGCAGTTTTGGCCCAGGGTCAACAGTACGGTTTTTCTTTTTCGCAGAAATCGGCCAGGGACCTGATGGTAAATACTTTATTTACAGATAAGTCCCTGGTCTTTAAACCCTTCTATCTTTTCACTCGTAACTCCGAATTGATCGATTCCAAAGCTCACCTCCATATTTCTCCGAGGCCGTTCCGATGAGGTCACTTTCATAATGTTTACACATTCTGAAAATGACCATTTTGCCCCTGCCCTATATCCAGCCTCTCCGAGGGGGATTCTTTCCGGCGAATTTTTTTCCGCGAGGCGACCGCACTTCTCCCCGGTGCATTCCTCGACCCCCAGGCAAGCCGACCATCTGATATGTGCCCTAAAGCATTGCTCTATGTTATTCTTGCGTGTTTAATTAATGAACATGCCTGTGATAGAAATAATTGAACTCCTGCTAAGTTGAACTTGCTATTTCCTTTACCTGCTAATGCTCATCATGTTATTGCACTAGCGACTCGTATGTGACAATATGGAGATAGGTTGTTATGTTTTCATCATGCTTTACTGTTGTAGTGTAATAAAAGAATGTGACTTAATAATGACAACCTCCTCCGTCGGCTGGATCGAGTCATAGTGCCACCGAACCGAGCTCATCGAGTGCAGCCACACTTGCCTAGATGGGGAGGCCCTGGCTTGGTCTATTGTCTTGCCTCTTGTCGGTACCTCCAAAGAGGGAGGGTTATGCGTGCGTGCTACCCTGGCCCGGTAGGTGGCGATAATCCTGTGAGCCCAGTTTAGTTATATGGTACCAGGTCCCCGTTTGGGACAGTTTTGTTTGGCCACGACGGTGGCAGGTGTCACGGGGTAACACAGGGGCCACCCAAGACATGACCCTAGGAGGGTATGATTGTCAGTGGGACCGTAAGAGTGCCAGGCAATAGACAAGTTTTGTTGGAGCAGCACCGGTCCACCCGAATGGGAGCATGAGGCCAGGAGCTCCATAGTGTGGGTAAAGTGCGCAACCTCTGCAGAGTGTAAATCTATTCGAATAGCCGCGTCCTCGGTCATGGGACACAGTTCGTACTAGGTCACACTATTTTGGTTTGTGTCGAGTCCGGAGGAACAAACTATATAACGTTGTTGCTAAGAATGAACCAGAGTATGGTAAGGTTTGTCAGACTTGCAGTGCAGATGCATGGACATCGGATGATGTCAAGAATATGAGATGTTAGCCATGGGATGGCTAAGAGAGAAATGGTCGTATGACCGAAAGATTTGGATAGGATTTGGATCAGATTCAGATTCGGAATTTGGATTTGGATCGGATTTGGATTGGATCATGAGAATATTCGAAGTATGGATTATTTACTTGATAAGTTTTACTCTAATAGTTATCATGCTAGATAATCCTGCTATGACATGATGATTAATGCTGCTAGATGATTAATCTTGCTAGATAATCCTGCCATAACATGATAGTTAATACTGTTAAGATAACAAGTGCATGCTTGAATGCCATGGATTGCTTTGCTTGGTGTATATGTTGGTTTGGTTTGCTTGCGAGTACATTCAAAAGTACTCAGCGGCCTTCAATGTGGCCAGGTTCACCAAAGGATTCGACGTTCGCTAGCGAGGAGCCGGAGCGTTCACGGGCTAGAAGAGTAACCCAGTCAGATCCCTGTGGATTGGAGCCGCACCAAGACCATGCTGCCTTAGATAGAGCTTTTCCGCTGCCATTACCCTTGTAAAATATCATGTAAGACTTATATGTCCATTAATAGAAATGTCTGTGTTCATGATACTTGTTGTAAAAGCGCATGCCAGAGTGATTTCCTGGGCTGGCATGTGCGGTGACCGTCTGACTACAGTGGTATTCAGGCGGGGCGCCACACCACCCACATATCAAATTATCAAAGTAGCGAATGCGAATCAAACAAACATGATGAAAGTGACCCCATGTGTCCTCGAGAACTCTTTGCTTATTATAAGAGATCGTTCCAGCTTGTCCTTTGCTATAAAGAGGATTGGGCCACCTTGCTGCACTTAATTTTACTTGTTACTTGTTACGAATTATCTTGCTATCGAAACTATCTATTACCGCTACCTTCAGTATTTGCAGAGAATACCTTCCTGAAAACCGCTTGTCATTTCCTTCTGCTCCTCGTTGGGTTCGACACTCTTACTTATCGAAAGGACTACGATTGATCCCCTATATTTGTGGGTCATCAAGACTCTTTTCTGGCATCGTTCCCGGGGAGTGAAGCACCCTTGGTGAGTGGAATTTGGTAAGAAAACATTTATATTACATGCTGAAATTTACTGTCACTTGTCACTATGGAAAGTAATCCTTTGAGGGGCTTGTTCGAGGTATCTTCACCTCGACCGGAAGCATTGAGAGTTGCTCCTCAACCTACTGAACCTACTGAAAATATTTATTATGAAATTCCTTCGGGTATGATCGAGAAACTGCTAGCTAATCCTTATGTAGGAGATGGAACGGTGCATCCTGATGTGCACTTGATATATGTGGATGAAATTTGTGGATTGTTTAAGCTTGCCGGTTTATCTAGAGATGGAGTTAAGAAGAAAGTATTCCCTTTATCTTTGGGGGGAAAGGCATTGACATGGTATAGGCTATGTGATGATACTGGAACATGGGATTGGAACCGGTTGAAGCTGGAATTCCACCAGAAATTTTATCCTTTGCATTTGGTTCATCGTGATCGGAATTATATATATAATTTTTGGCCTCGTGAAGGAGAAAGTACCGCTCAAGCTTGGGGGAGGCTTAAGTATATGTTGCACACATGCCCCAATCATGAGCTCTCAAGAGAACTAATTATTCAAAACTTTTATGCTCGGCTTTCTCATAATGATCAATCCATGCTCGATTCTTCTTCTGCTGGTTCCTTTATGAAGAGAACTATTGAATTCAGATGGGATCTTCTGGTAAGAATTAAACGTAACTCTGAAGATTGGGAAATCGACAAAGGTAAAGTGTCAGGTATAAATCTTGAGTTTGATTGTGTTAAATCTTTTATGGAAACCGATGCTTTTCATAAGTTTAGTACTAAATATGGACTTGACTCTGAGATAGTAGCTACCTTTTGTGAATCTTTTGCTGCTCATGTTGATCTCCCTAAGAAGAAATGGTTTAAATATCATCCACCCATTGAATTAAATGAAGAACCTGTTAGTGTTAAAGAGGAAACAATTGTTTACAATGTTGATCCAGTTGTGCCTACTGCTTATATTGAGAAACCTCCTTTCCCTATTAGGATTAAGGAAGATACTAAAATTTCAACCATGGTTAACAAAAGTAATATAAGAACACCTAGACCTTCTGAACAAATTAAAGTTGAACCTAATATTGCAATGGTTAAAGATCTTTTGGTTGATGATATTGATGGGCATGTTATATACTTTTGTGATGAGGCTGCTAGAATTGCTAAACCTGTTAGAAATGAACGAGATATGTTAGACAAGAACAAGCCCGTAGTTGGCATGCTTGTTGGTTCTGTTAAGATTGGAGATCATTGCTGTCATGGTTTGTGTGATATGGGTGCTAGTATGAGTGCTATTCCATTTTCTTTATATCAAGAAGTAATGCATGATATTGCACCTGTTGAGATTGAAGATATTGATGTTACTATTAAGCTTGCGAACAGAGATACTATTACACCACTTGGGATTGTTAGAGATGTTGAAGTCTTGTGTGGTAAAATCCAATACCCTACTAATTTCTTAGTACTTGGTTCACAACAAGATAATTTTTGTCCCATTATATTTGGTAGACCCTTCTTGAATACCGTTAATGCTGAAATTGATTGTGTTAAAGAGAAAGTTAGGGTTAAATTTGGTGATATATCTCATGAATTTAATTCCTCTAAGTTTCATAGACAACCTCATGATAAAGAGCTACCCAATAAAGATGAAATTATAGGCCTTGCTTCTATTGATGTGCCTCCTACTGATCCTTTAGAACAATACTTGCTAGACCATGAAAATGATATGCATATGAATGAAAGAAATGAAATAGATGAGTTCTTCTTTAAGCAAGCACCTATCCTTAAACATAATTTTCCTGTTGAAACTTTGGGAGACCGTCTTCCACCGAAGAGTGATCCTGTGTTTGAATTAAAGCAATTACTCGATACGCTTAAATATGCTTATCTTGATGAAAAGAAGATATATCCTGTTATTATTAGTGCTAACCTTTCAGAGCATGAAGAAAAGAGATTAGTTAAAACTCTGAAGAAGCACCGTGCTGCTATTGGATATACTCTTGATGATCTTAAGGGCATTAGTCCCACTTTATGTCAGCATGAAATTCATATGGAGCCCGATGCTAAACCCGTTGTTGATCATCAAAGAAGGTTGAATCCTAAAATGAAGGATGTGGTAAGAACTAAAATATTAAAGCTTCTGGAGGCAGGTATAATTTATCCCATAGCTGATAGTAGATGGGTAAGTCCTGTTCATTGTGTTCCTAAGAAAGGAGGTATTACTGTTGTCCCTAATGATAAAAATGAACTTATCCCACAAAGAATTGTAACTGGTTATAGGATGGTAATTGATTTCAGAAATTAAATAAAGCTACTAGGAAAGATCATTACCCCTTGCCTTTTATTGATCAAATGTTAGAAAGATTATCTAATCATACACACTTTTGCTTCCTAGATGGTTATTCTGATTTCTCTCAAATACCTGTATCACCAGAAGATCAAGAGAAAACCACATTTACTTGTCCTTTTGGAACTTATGGTTATCGTCGTATGTCTTTTGGTTTATTTAATGCACCTGCTACCTTTCAAAGATGTATGACTGCTATATTCTCTGACTTTTGTGAAAAGATTGTTGAGGTTTTCATGGATGATTTTTCCGTTTACGGAACTTCTTTTGATGATTGCTTAAGCAACCTTGATCGAGTTTTGCAGAGATGTGAAGAAACTAATCTTGTCTTGAATTGGGAGAAGTGCCACTTTATGGTGAATGAAGGTATAGTCCTTGGGCATAAAATTTCTGAAAGAGGTATTGAAGTTGATAAAGCTAAAGTTGATGCAATTGAGAAAATTCCATGCCCTAAAGATGTCAAAGGTATAAGAAGTTTCCTCGGTCATGCTAGTTTCTATAGAAGGTTTATAAAAGACTTCTATAAAATTTCTAGGCCTCACACCAATCCTTTGCAAAAAGATGTTCCATTTGTTTTTGATGATGATTGCGTAGAAGCCTTTGAAATACTTAAGAAGGCCTTAATTTCTGCACCTATTATTCAACCACCTAATTGGAACCTACCCTTTAAAATTATGTGTGATGCTAGTGATTATGCTGTTGGTGCTGTTCTAGGACAAAGAGTTGACAAGAAATTGAATGTTATTCATTATGCTAGTAAAACTCTAGACAGTGCTCAAAGAAACTATGCTACTACTGAGAAAGAATTTTTAGCAGTTGTGTTTGCATGTCATAAATTTAGATCTTACATCATGGATTCCAAAGTTACTATTCACACTGATCATGCTGCTATTAAGTATCTTATGGAAAAGAAAGATGCTAAACCTAGACTTATTAGGTGGGTTCTTTTGCTACAAGAATTTGATTTGCATATTGTTGATAGAAAGGGAGCTGAGAATCCCGTAGCAGATAATTTGTCTAGAATGGAAAATGTTCTTGATGACCCACTTCCTATTAATGATGATTTCCCTAATTAGCCATTAGCTGCAATAAATGTTTCTCGTAACACTCCGTGGTATGCAGACTATGCTAATTATATTGTTGCTAAATATATACCACCTTGTTTCACATACCAACAAAAGAAAAAGTTCTTCTTTGATTTAAGGCATTACTTTTGGGATGACCCACACTTATATAAAGAAGTAGTAGATGGTATTATTAGACGTTGTGTACCTGAGCATGAATTGGAACAAACCCTACAGAAGTCTCACTCCGAGGCATACGGAGGACACCATGCGGGAGACAGAACTGCACACAAGGTATTACAATCTGGTTTTTATTGGCCTACTCTCTTCAAAGATGCACATAAGTTTGTCCTTTCTTGTGACGAATGTCAAAGAATTGGTAATGTTGGTAGACGTCAGGAAATGCCTATGAATTATTCACTTGTTGTTGAACCATTTGATGTTTGGGGTTTTGATTATATGGGACCTTTTCCTAAATCCAACGGGTATACATATATTTTAGTTGCTGTTGATTACATTACTAAGTGGGTAGAAGCTATTCCAACTATGACGGCCCAGTGGGAACCAGGGTTCGACGGCCCGTCTGCCTGCGGCCCAGGAGGCAACTCTTTGGGCGGCCCACGAAGGACGTCTCTGCCTTAGGCTCTCCGGAACAAGTCACCTCGCGAGGAGCCAGCCTCGCGAGGCCCCTTCATCACCAGGAGGAGCGATGCAATCAACAAGTGGCAAGTAGTCTCGTGAGGGGTGGCCTCGTGAGGGGAGGCCTTGTGAGGGGCTGCCTCGTGAGGGGCGGCCTTGTGAGGGCCACGCCATGAAGGAGGCTGCGCGGCGCCAGTCGCGCGGCATGTGCCCATCACGTGGGTGACGTCCTGCCGTCAGGATAAGGATGGTAGGACGCGACCAAGACCAGTTTCCTCTCTGGTGCAAGGGAGCAGCGGCGTCTGCCCCCCTCAAAAGCTAGTCCCACTGCCTTCCGCTTTGGTGGAAGAAGACCAGGACAGCTCAGTGCGCCAGGATGGAGGTCATCGCCGAGCCCACCAGCGCGTCAGGATAGCAACTTTAGCAGGCGAAGACCGCCTTTAGTCAGGACAAGCCTGTGCGCCTGTTCCCCTTCGAATTGCCGCCCTGTGGCAACCCTTTCCCACTCATATTTTCGAGGAAGAGGACCAAGGCACTACAAAAGGGGCAGAGCTGCTTCCATGTCAGGGGATCGGCTCATTCTCCCCCACACCTCGTGTACTTAGAGCCACAGGCTCTCCATCACAGAGCAATCCAACATAGGCAAGAGTAGGGTATTACACTGCATGGTGACCCGAACCTGGGTAGCTCACGCATCTCCTTTGTTTCCGGTGAGAGCCAGTGAGCCCGTCGTGATGCCTCCGTAGTTGCCGTCGGGTCGTAGGTTGCCTAGCAAAGTCCCCCAGAGTTCGAATCCTAAGTTCTTGGAGAAGTTTCTTGGACGCAGATCCTAGACTCCGACATTTGGAGCGCCAGGTAGGGGGGCTTGCCGTCTTCGCGCCTTCGACCTCGACGCCAGCATCGACATGGACAACGCCGCCGCTCGCCGGGAACACGCCGCATGCCGAGCCGCCGCCAGGGTCCACGCGGCACCCGCCGCCCACGGTGCCCCTGGGCGGCGCCCTCGCGCTGCCATCGAGCCTGTTGGGGAGCGGGTGGCCTCCTCCGCCCACCCGTCGGTAAATGAGCAGGCGCATGGCCGCTCCGCTGCCACCTCCTCGCTTGCGCGTCGCGATCCTCCCGCTCCGCACGCCACGCTGCTCATGGTGCAGTAGCTGCTGAGCTATCGTCCCACCGAGGACGGCTACCATGCCTGGCTCGGGCACATCATCGAGCTCGTCGACGCCGCGCGTGATGGCCAGACGCCCTCCCGCTCCTTGCCTGCTCCGCTGTCCCATGCCGACCGGGCCGGGCGCGACGCTCCTCCTCCTCCTCCTTCAGACCGCGACGTGGCCGAGCACCACCCCACAACACACACCCCGAAGCCGTCTCGCGGCTCGCTCATGCCGGGCGGTGACGGCGACAGCTGCTAGATCATCCGCCGCGCGCCCCCGGACGCGCGCGTGGTCCTCGAGAAGGCGCGTAACCGCCAGGACCGCATCCTCCACGACGTCGCCATGGCTGGGCGCCAGAACCGCGCGGCCCTCGACGGTGGCGCCGTCAGCAACGGGGGCTACCTGGCCCTCACCCCCGAGCTGCACCGCGTGGTGTGGCCCGACAAGTTCAAGCCAGAGCTCCCTCCGTGCTATGGTGGCAGCGCCAACCCCTCGGAGTTCTTGCTGCTCTACACTATCAGCATCCAGGCCGCGAAGGAGGACGATCAGGTCATGGCGAACTGGTTCCCCATGGCTCTCAAGGACACCGCGCGTTCTTGGCTCCTGAACCTTCCTGGGGCGTCCACCTCTTCATGGGCCGAGCTGTGCAAGCAGTTCACCGCCAACTCCAAGGGCACGCACGACCGCCCCCTCACGCTCAACGACCTGCGAGAGGTGCGCCAGCACCCGGATGAGGCTCTCCGCAAGTACATCCAGCGCTTCAGCCATGCGCGCCACCGGATCCCGAAGGCCCCTGACGCCGCAATCATCTTCGCCTTCTTCTCCGGCGTCACGAACGTGACGATGCACGAGAAGCTTGCCATCAACGACGAACTTGGCTCCATGGCCGAGTTGTTCGTCCTTGCCGACCGCTGCGCGAAGGCTGAGGAGGGCCGCCTCTTCATCCACAACGACCCTGATCCTCGTGAGGCCAGCCTCGCGAGGGGCAGCCTCGGGGACGCCACCTCACCTCGCCGAGGCCACACCCACTCCAGCCGAGGCAGCATCTGAGCCTACCAAGGCCCCTGGTGCCCCACCTCAAGGGCCTCAAAACGAGGAGCTTCGAGAAGCAGGTCATGGCCTGCGGCAAGGGTTGGCTTGACGAGTTCCCCTCTGTGCTGTGGTCCATCCGCACAATGGCGATCAAGCCCACCGGTGGAACACCCTTCTTCCTCGTCTACGGGACAGAAAGGGTCACCTCCAAGCCAAGGTCAAGCACGGGTCCCCACGGGTCTTGGCCTTTGACAAGGCCCGTCAGGACAGCCTGCAGGAGGATGACCTGCTCGTCCTCGAAGCGGCACGCCGCCAGGCTGCCCTCCGCACGACAAGATGCCAGCGGGCAATGTGTTGCTACCATAGCCGCAACATATGCTCCGGAGCTCTCTCTACCCGCGCTGCCACGAGGCACGCGAGAGCTCCCTCCCACTCTCGTGGAAGCCCCATGCTCAGCGCTGGCGGACTACTTACGGAGCTATACACGCTCCAGAGCTCTCTCTACCCGCGTTGCCACGAGGCGCGCAAGAGCTCCTGCCCACATCTCAGTGGAACCCCATGCTCCGCGCTGGCGGAACGATCGAACCGCGATCATGCCCACGTCTTAGTGGAAGCCCCATGCTCCGTGCTGGCAGAACGATCGAACCGCGATCATGCCCACGTCTCAGTGGAAGCCCCATGCTCCGCGCTGGCGGAACGATCGAACCGCGATCATGCCCATGTCTCAGTGGAAGCCCCATGCTCCGCGCTGGCGGAACAATCAACTGAGGGCGCCTCATGGGCTGCACCAACCTCAAGCTGACCCGTGTCGAGCACGGCGGCGCAAAATGGAGCTGTACATGCTCCGGAGCTCTCTCTACCAGCACTGCCACCGGCACGCGAGAGCTCCCTCCCACTCTCGTGGAAGCCCCATGCTCAGCGCTGGCGGACTACTTACCTGAGGGGACTCCTGGCCATCGCATCCTCAAGCTAACCCGTGTCGAGCACGGCACAATGAAGGCCATGCACTCGCGATCTCCCCCATGTGTATCACGCGAGCGGGGGCTGGGCACGGTGCCTGTGCTCGGGTCAGTCCCAGCAGTGCCGCAAAAACCCAAGTGACTGGGCTCTGGCTCGTAGGCCCGCTCCCGTGCACGTCACCTCACCAAGGTCCTTGGTGCTCTTGTCTCCTCGCATGACACCCACAGGCGACCTTGCGAGCGCGCTCCGCTGCATTACTTGCAAAAACCTGGCAATCTCACTGATGCAGGACACCGGAGGCCTCAGGAGCTCCTCCTCGGGAGGCCTCATGAGCAACGTCTCGTGAGCAGGGGGCTTCACGAGCAAGCGCCCCTCACGAGCCACCGACTATGGGCGGCACCACGCCAAGTCACGGGCTGCTAAAAAGCTAAGTCTAAAGTATCGCTTGAGGCTTTGGTAGCACCCTTTGATCTTTCTTCCTTTCGCTTTCCCGTCGAAGCATCTTTGTTTTCCTTGGCATGAGCCGCCTGCGCGTCAAGGGAGAGATCCTTGAGCATCGCACCTCAGGAACTCCTACCAGCCCTAAGAGCCCTACACCCTCTGGCCTTGCTGAGCGCACGCTCCAGCATACCAGCGACGGTCGTAGCCCGCTTGAAGGCTGGGTCCCAGCGACGCAGGGCACAAGGGCAGCGTAAAAAGGGAAGAAAGACTTCATGAGGAGACGAAAACACAACAAATATTAAAGTACTTCAATCAAAAGTGCTAGGCGACATCTTCACACCCCCACGGGGCCACGTCTACTCTATGATAGGAGACAAAAGGTAGAGACTCAACCGGACGAGCCGCTGTCGGCGCCATCGTCGCCAGCGACGCCTCCGCCCTCGGCGGCCGCCACGGTGCGCTCCAGGTTCTCCAGGAGCTCGCGCTCCTTCTCCTGCTCGGTGGTGGTCGGTGCGAGCTCGTGCTCCCGGATCTCCCTGTCCAGTTCCCGGAGCGCTACCATGCTCTCACACCCGCCGAGCGCCTCCTCGTGAGGGGCAAGCTGGGCCTCGCAAGTCGCAGTGCGCTCCATGTAGGCCTTCTCCGCGGCCTCCGCCTCCTCAAGTCGCCGGGCGGCCCCTTCCGCATCCCAGGTCGCCCCATCAAGGAGCTCCTTGGTCTTTCGGGTGGCCTCCTCGTGCTCCTCCCGCACGACGCCATCCCGCCGGTGGCCTAACTTGACGGCCACTTCTAGTTGCCGCCAGCCCTCCGCGAGGCGCACTCGCTCTTGGCGGAGGTCCTCCTCCTCGGCCATGAGGTCGGCCTCGAGGGTGATGAGGGCCGACCGGGCGTGGCGCAGAGTCCCGCGTCGCAGCAGAGTACTGTGGCCTACGAACGCCATGGCCAGGGACGCGTCTGGCCCATCTTCCTCGTGCGTCCCCGCTGGCCGCGAGAGGCCCGGGGGCTGCAGCTCCACCAAGCCCAGCGATGTCTCCAATGGCAGGGGCTTCACCTCCCGTCAGATGCTGGGGGTTCTCCATAGCCTCCACCTCCGCCTACGGCTCCGTCGCGCGCGGGGGGCTTGGCGCGGTCGCCTTTGGCTCTCGGCGCACTGGCGGGCGCTCGGGGCTCACCGCGGCCGCTGCGTCTGCGCCTGCCGCCCCAGCCACCACGAAGCCCTTCTAGGGGCTCGGCCTCACGGCGTCCCCCGTGGCATCGCCGCTTCCGGCGCCGGTCGCCTCCGGCACCTCTTCCTCCATGTGGACCTCCTCCAGAGGTCCACCTCCCCCAGCAAGTGGAGTCGCATCCTTTGCACAGCTGGGGAGACGTCGTGCGCTCTCCCTCGCCATCCGCCCCGCGCCTCTCCAGGCTTGGCGAGGGCTCCAGCGGCTATTCAATCCGCACCCCCCGCGGGGGCGCGGTCTGCCTCGCGGCCCCCTCTGCCCCGGAGGCCTCCTTCTTCTTCTTTGACGGAGGGTGCCTGCGCAGCCAAGGGGGCTCAGCCCATGCCTCACGAGGAAGAAGAGTAAGCATAAAGGAAAATGACAGGGCGAGGGGACTTACTCATCCGTAGGGGCCCACCGCCTCTTCTTTAGCTTCACGCCGGATCCGCTGCCGCTGCCGCTCCCTCG
Source organism: Elymus sibiricus (assembly GCA_039707655.1). Taxonomy (NCBI): domain Eukaryota; kingdom Viridiplantae; phylum Streptophyta; class Magnoliopsida; order Poales; family Poaceae; genus Elymus; species Elymus sibiricus. The sequence continues at coordinate 188,270,980 of CM077676.1, read as the reverse complement.
GGGCTCGCTCGAGCTGACTCCCGAGGCCTCGCGCGGGGGGCCTGCCGAGGCCTCCTCCCGTGGCCTCGGCGAGCATAACCCCCTAGGCATCATGGGGGAGTGGAGGCCGCTACACGTCACTCCCTGGGCCCGGCAGCTCGATGGGCCACACGTCATTTCCTTCCTAATGGGCGAAACATGCGTGCCGCGGGCCTGGGGGCTACTGTCGGCCCAATGGGAACCAGGGTTCCACGGCCCGTCTGCCTGCGGCCCAGGAGGCAACTCTTGGGGCGGCCCACGAAGGACGTCTCTGCCTTAGGGTCTCCGAAACAAGTCACCTCGCGAGGAGCCAGCCTCGCGAGGCCCCTTCATCGCCAGGAGGAGCACTGCAATCAACAAGTGGCAAGTAGCCTCGTGAGGGGCGGTCTCGTGAGGGGAGGCCTCGTGAGGGGCTGCCTCGTGAGGGGCGGCCTCGTGAGGGCCACCCCACGAAGGAGGCTGCGCGGCGCCAGTCGCGGGGCATGTGCCCATCACGTGGGTGACGTCCTGCCGTCAGGATAAGGATGGCAGGACGCAACCAAGACCAGTTTCCTCTTTGGTGCAAGGGAGCAGCGGCGTCTGCCCCCCTCAAAAGCAAGTCCCAATGCCTTCCGCTTTGGTGAAAGAAGACCAGGACAGCTCAGCACGCCAGGATGGAGGTCATCGCCGAGCCCACCAGCGCGTCAGGATAGCAACTTTAGCAGGCGAAGACCGCCTTTAGTCAGGACAAGCCTGTGCGCCTATTCCCCTTAGAATTGCCGCCCTGTGGCAACACTTTCCCGCTCATATTTTCGGGGAAGAGGACCAAGGCACTACAAAAGGGGTAGGGCTGCTTCCATGTAAGGGGATCGGCTCATTCTCCCCCACACCTCGTGTACTTAGAGCCACAAGCTCTCCATCACAGAGCAATCCAACAAAGGCAGGAGTAGGGTATTACACTACACGGTGGCCTGAACCTGGGTAGCTCGCGCGTCTCCGTCGTGTCCGGTGAGAGCCAGTGAGCCCGTCGTGATCCCGCCGTAGTTGCCGTCGGGTCATAGGTTGCCTAGCAAAGTCCCCTAGAGTTCGAATCCTAAGTTCTTGGAGAAGTTTCTTGGACGCAGATCCTAGACTCCGACAAACTAGTAGTGCTGATCATAACACTTCTATTAAAATGCTTAAAGAAGTTATATTTCCGAGGTTTGGAGTCCCTAGATACTAGATCACTGATGGTGGCTCACATTTTATTCATGGTGCTTTTCGTAAATTGCTTGCTAAATATGTTGTTAATCATAGAATTGCATCTCCTTATCATCCTTAGTCTAGTGGTCAAGTTGAAGTGAGTAATAGAGAAATAAAATTAATTTTGCAAAAGGCTATTAATAGATCTAGGAAAAATTGGTCTAAGAAACTTGATGATGCATTATGGGCCTACAGAATTGCTTATAAGAATCCTATGGGTATGTCTCCATATAAAATGGTTTATGGAAAAACATGTCATTTACCTCTTGAGTTGGAGCATAAGGCTTATTGGGCAATAAAAGAACTTAACTATGATTTCAAACTTGCCGGTGAAAATAGGTTATTTGATATTAGCTCTCTAGATGAATGGAGAACCCAAGCCTATGAAAATGCCAAGTTATTTAAAGAAAAGGTCAAAAGATGGCATGATAAAAAAAAATCCAAAAACGGGAATTTAAAGTGGGTGAGCAAGTTCTATTGTACAACTCTCGTTTCAGATTTTTTGCAGGAAAACTTCTCTCTAAATGGGAAGGACCATATATCATCGAGGAAGTTCACCACTCCAGAGCTATCAAAATCAACAACTCCGAAGGCACCAACCCGAGAGTGGTGATTGGACAAAGAATTAAGCATTATATCTCAGGTACCCCGATTAATGTTGAAACTAATATTATTCAGACAATGACACCGGAGGAACACATCAAAGAGTCCTTCCGCAATGCTCCAGAACCCTGAAAAGGGGTAGGTATGTGATACAGTAAGTAAACCGACTCCAAAAATTCCATAAAAAATATATTTTTGTCCGTTTTGGAATATTAGAAAAATTACAAAATTAAGAAACAACCGAGGGGACCCACGAGTCACCCACAAGGCAGCAGGGCGCAACCCCCCCGGGGCACGCCGTGATGCCTTGTGGGCCCCTCGTGTGCCCTCCCGACTCCGTTTTCCTCTCGTATGCTTGTTTTGCAAGATAAAAATTCTTTATATATACTCATGGGTGTTTTGACCACCGCATCACAAGTTTCCCCTCTGTCCTTGTTTTGGGCTGTTTTCTGTCAAATTTTAAAGCCAGGCATCATGTCTTCCTCCTCCTCCAACAACGTGGGAGACAATGCTTGGCTGCTGCAGATGGAACTCAGGAGAGAAGGGGAGGAAGAGGTTACCATGGAAGAAGATGATGGAGATTCGCTGGAGGTTCAGCCCCCTGCTTCAGAGATGGGTACCCTTGCCGGCATCTATAGGAACGAAGTATGTCTACCAGAGGGGGGGTGAATGGGAGTTTTAAATTTTCTTTGGAAATATCAAAACTCTCGGAACCCAGCAGCGGAGTGAATGAAAACAGTGTATAGTGAGCGAATACAAACTATCGAATGGAAACTAGAAGCATGCATCGAGACAAATCACATTATTGAAATATGTCATACAGCACAATTTGAATGTAAAGGGGAGAAGCAGAGGTGACCAGTGATGCTCGATGGCGACAAGGAATTTGGTAGACCAGTTCGCCCTTCTGCAAAAGGACTACGTCTGGTTGGAGGGGTTGTGATTTAACTCAGAAGATAAACTCTCTTCGCCCTATTCTCCTCGACAATTGGTTCGTCAACCAATGCCGATCACTCATTGTCGGAGTCTAGGATCTGCGTCCAAGAAACTTCTCGAAGAACTTAGGATTCAAAGTCTGGGGGACTTTGCTAGGCAACCTATGACCCAACGGCAACTATGGCGGGATCACGACGGGCTCACTGGCTCTCACCAGACATGAAGGAGATGCGCGAGCTACCCAGGTTTGGGCCACCGTGCGGTGTAATACCCTACTCCTGCCTTTGTTGGATTGCTCTGCGACGGAGAGCTTGTGGCTCTAAGTACACGAGGTGTGGGGGAGAAATGAGTCGATCCCCTTACATGGAAGTAGCCCTGCCCCTTTTGTAGTGCCTTGGTCCTCTTCCCCAAAAATATGAGCAGGAAAGGGTTGCCACAGGGCGGCAATTCAAAAAGGGGACAAGAGCGCAGGCTTATCCTGACTAAAGGCGGTCTCCGCCTGCTAAAGTAGCTCCTTGTGATGCGCTGGTGGGCTTGGCGATGACCTCCATCCTGGCGCGCTGATCCGTCCTGATCTTCTATCACCAAAGAGGAAATGTCTGGGGGCTTGCTTTGGGGGAGGCAGATGACACTGCTCCCTTATCACCAGAATGGAAGCTGGGCTTGGTCACGCCCTGCCGTCCTTATCCTGACAGCGGGACGTCACCCATGTGCTGGGCGCGGAGCCCTGCGGCGGGTGCCGTACGACCTGCCTCGTGAGGAGGCCTCGTGAAGGGAGCCTCGCGAGGCATCCTGGCGCTTGGCGGCTTGGCAGGGTCCGGCCTGGCGGCGAGGGGCCTCGCGAACCTCGCCCCTCGCGAGGCGGCTTCCTCCGGGGCGGCCACGGCAGGGCCACTCTCATGGGCCGGCCGCCGAGCGCGGTCCTCTGGGCCAAAGGCAGACGGGCCGTGGTACCATAGTTCCCACTGGGCCGACAGTAGCCCCCGGGCCCTTGGCGCGCGTGGCGGCTTTCGTGGGGTGGGTCGCCCCCACTCCCCACGACGCCTCGGTAACCGCCGTCTTGGCGATAAATCCTGCTCGCGCGGGGCACAGGCACGTCATTGTTCCTCGCCCCCATCTTGGCCCTCGTCCCGCGCGAGCAGCTTCTCTGTTTCTCCTCCCCAAACTTCCAATCTCTCCGCCGCCATGGCCCCTGGCAGGAAAGGGAAGAAGAAAACCACCGAGCCGGGGTCGTTGGTCCCGCCAGGGCTGAGGCCCGCGCTGCTGAAATCTGTGATCCTCAACGAGGAGGGCCTAGAAAAGGTGCGGCCGATGACGGCAAGCGCCCACAATGGGAACGGGGCGACGAAGATCTAGCCGGCGTCGCGCCCCGCGGCGCAGCGAGGGGGTACGACCTTCGCATTCTTCCTCCACTCCGTCTTCGCCAAGCTGGTGCCTCCCTTCTCCGACTTCTTCAACGCTGTGCTCAGCCACTACCAGGTTCATGCGCTGCACCTGCACCCAAGCTCGGTCCTTCTTCTCTCCATCTTCGGCTACCTCTGCGAGGCCTTTCTAGGGGTGCTGCCATCCGTGGCCTTCCCTCGGCAATTTTTTCGCCTTCGACTGACCGAGGTGGACCAGCGCTCGGGTTGCGTGTCATTTCAGATGGTCGCGGGCATGCGCACGCACATCATCGACATGCGGATCCTCGAGGAGGTGGAAAGCTTCAGGGAGTGCTGGGTCTACATGGACGTGCACTGGTACAGCCCCTTGCTCGAGATCCCAGAGGCGCCAGCGGTGCCGAGCTCCGGGTGTGGGCCTGCCGAGATGACCGAGGCCGCGCTGGGGCCAGTCATGGCGAGGATGCGAGTGCTCCAAGACAGCGGGCTCACCGCGAGCATGGTTGTCAAGGAGTTCGTGCGCAAGCGCATTGCCCCCCGCCAGGGGCGACCTCGCCCGGTGTGGACCCACTCAGGCCTGGGGGACCCCATGAGGCTAAGCTCCGATCGCCTTGCCCCGGAGGTGGTGGGGGGGCTGGCGAACGTTCTCCTCGCCACGGCGACGCCGTTCCCATTGCCAAGCACGGCTCCAATTTACTGCTTTGGAAACCGGGAGGACGTGCGGGCCAGCATGCCACTGTTTGACCAGCGGGGGCTCGTGCCCCCGGGTCATGTGGGACCTCGCGACAACCCGATCCAGGTGCTGCCGCTTCCCGAAGGCGAAGGCGACACCAAGGTGGCGGCCGTGGCCGATGCCTGGAGCGAGGCAGCGGCTTCCGAGCCGACTCGCTGCCTGTCGATGGTAGGAACCGGCAGCGGCGGCAGCAGTGACGCCGGGGGGCCCCGAGTCAAGCCCCAGCGGTCTGCGCCCCCGATGAAGGAAGCCCTTGGCGCGGAGAACCCTGCAGCTGGCGGGGCGATCCCGCCCGCCGAAGCCTCGGGAGGGGGCCTAGACGGGCCCCATGGCGGGGCCTCGGGAGGGGGCCCCAATGAGTCCCGAGGGGGCGGAAGCGGCAGCCGGCCTGGAGGGAAGCTAAGGAAGCGGCGATGGATCCCCAGAGACGAGTAAGTCCCCCTGCCTCGCGCGTTCCTTACGCCCACCGCCTCATCTTGCACGGCTCGGCTTGATCCCTAGTTATGCAGTAGGGGCTCCCTGCCAAAGAAGAAGAAGGAGGGTGTCCGGGACGAGGATGCCGAATGTCCCGATGGGGCTCAGCGGGAGTTGGGGGCGGTTGGCGCACCGGCGCCCCCAACGATCCCCGCGAAGCGTGACGGAGTTGTGGAGGAGGGGTTTGCGGGATCTGCCCAGCCTCTCGCGGAGGCTTTCCCTCCTGCCGGAGAAAGGGTGCCTCCGGAAGGGGCCCGCCCCGAGGGGGAGGTAGGCGCCGACGCGGCGGCCACCACGAGCCACGAGCGATCACCAGTGCGCCACGGGCCGGAGGCGGCCGCGCCCAGTCCTACCCTTCTGGAGCGGCCGGTAGGGGCGGAAGCCGAGGTGGAGGTCGAGGAGGGTCCTTGCCGCCTGGAGGGGAATGAGGCCCCCTCAGGTAGAGGCCTGGGCGGATCCAATGGCGCAGCAGCCCTCAAGCCCTCGGAGCCACGGGGGGCGGAGACGTTAGGGCCGGACGTGCCCGGGACCCTGGCCCTGGTGAGCCGCAGCATCCTATCGCGGATCGGGACTCTCTGCCACGCCTGGTCAGCCCTCAGGTCCCTAGAGGCCGAGCTCGTGGCCGAGGAGTGGAACCTCTGCCTGGAGCAGGGGCGCGTCGCGGCCCGCGAGGCCCGGCTAGCCTCCCGCGAGGAGGCGGTCACCCGGTGCAAGAGCATGGTGGCGGTCCTGGAGATGGACATGGAGATCCGGGAGCGCGAACTCCTACGGACCACCATTGAGTAGGAGAGGGAGCGAGAGCGCTTGGAGCATCTGGACCATATCGTGGTGGCCGGCGAGGCCACCTACCAAGAATGCCTTGCGAAAGCCAACACCACGCTTGAAGAAAGAGCTACGAGGTATAGGGCTGAGATCGACAAGCGGGGCCAGGAGGAGGTCACGCGGAAGGCGAAGGCCCTGGCGGACACTTACTCCAACAACCTGAAGAAGCAGGAGGACCGCTTCACGAAGAGGCGCGGCGAACTCGACGCCGAAATTGCCAAGCTCAAGCGGCAGCTCGCGGCGTCAGAAGCCGAGAGGTAGAGCGCGGCGGAGCTCCACGCCACGACTCGCCATGAGCTGGAAGACTTCCAGGCTCAGGTGGGCGAGGTTAGCGACGAGGCATAGCGGGCCCGCGACGAGGCCGCCCGAGGGCGCGGGGAGCTGCTCTAGCGCTCCAAGATGTTCCGCGAGCTCATGGGGCGCGTTCGCAGCGCCGTGGCTGCTTTCTCGGTCGAGAGGGTGGAGGATCCCCTGGAGACCAATGACGCCAGCTACCTGGCCTTCTTCACAAGGCTCGTGGAGCGGCTGGAGGCGAGCTCCACCCGGTGGGATGAGATCCGCGACGCTGAGTGCCGCGACCTCCTGCGCCAGGCGTCGACCCGCGTCTTCAGCAACCTGCTGCGCATTGATGGCAGCTTCAACTTCGACCAGGTGCTGTCTCCGGTTCCCGAGGAGCTCCAAGGCAAGCTTGCGAGGGTGGTGGAGGACCATGTGGCGAGCCTGCTGGAGCGTTTCGCGCCCGTCGGGAAGGGTCCGGCGACGACGGCAATCCAGTAGTCGACGACGCCGACGGTGGCTCCGCTGCCTGAGGCCCTACGCTCACCTTCATGTAACAGAGTGGATGCAGCCCCGAGGAGGCGTGAAGACATTTGTACGGCACTTTTTGTTGTTAAGTACTTAATGATCCGCGTGTTTTTGTTTTCCTCCCGAGGCCTTTATTTCCCTTTTACATCGCCTTTGTGCCCTGTGTCCCTGGGACCCAGCCCCCGAGGTAGGCTACACCGTCGCTGGGATGCCCAGAGCGTGCGCTCGGCAAGGCCAGAAGGTGTAGCGATCTTAGGGCTAGTAGGAGTCCCTGAGGCGCGATGCTCAGGGTCCCCCCCTTGACGCGCAGGCGGCTTGTGCCAAAGAAATCAGGAGGCCACGAGAGAGAAATGAGAGGGAAAGGACCCAAGAGGTGCTTTAGACTTAGGTCCTTTGAGGCGTGCGGCTTGGGGCGAGTCCTTCGCCGGGCATGGCCTGTGAGGCGCGGTCCCTCGTGAGGCCCTCCACCCGTAGGACCCACCGTGAGGCCTCCCGAGGGGGGAGGGCTCTTGAGGCCTTCAATATCCTGCACCAGGGAAACTGCCAAGTTTTTGCAAGTAGCACAGCAGGGCGCGCTCGCGAGGTCGCCTGTGGGTGTTATGCGAGGAGACGAGAGCACCAAGGACCTGGTGAGGTGACGTACACGGGAGCAGGCCCGCGAGCCAGAGCTCAGTCGCTTGGGTTTTTCGGCGCTACTGGGACTGACCCGAGCACAGACACCGTGCCCCAGGAGACAAGAGCACCAAGGACTTGGTGAGGTGACGTGCACAGGAGCAGGCCCGCAAGTCAGAGCTCAGTCGCTTGGGTTTTTCAGTGCTGCTGGGACTGACCCGAGCACAGACACCGTGCCCAGCCCCCGCTCGCGTAACAGGCACAGGTGAGACCACGAGCGCGCACCTCCGCTAGGGTTCCCTGAGCTACAAGCACACAGGGTTTTTGAGGAAATAAGCTTTACTGATGCATGAAGCAAGTTCATTACATAACAGAAAGATACATGCTGCCGTGTTCGACACGGGTCAGCTTGAGGATGTGATGGCCGAGGGCCCCTCAGGTAAGTAGGCCACCAGCGCGGAGCATGGGGCATCCGCCAGCGCTGAGCATGGGGCTTCCACGAGAGTGGGAAGGAGCTCTCACGTGCCGGCGGCAGCGTGGGTAGAGAGAGCCCCGAAGCATGTACAGCTCCATGTCGTTCATATCCGTGGTGCACAGACAGAACTTACGGTGATGGCGGGCGTTCCATGTGTTTGGTACCGGAACACCCGCCGCCGTCACAAGTGGGGCCACGGTGGGCCGGTGGGCGAGTGTTAACCACCTCCGTATTCCTTGCGATGTGGGACTCCAGGCTCATGCGCATCAGCCTCGCGAAGGTGGCCCCAGCGCCCTCCAGGTCGAACGGCATACGCACGAGCCATGGCGGGCCCGCGGCAACGCGCGGAGGAGGGAAGGGGCCCGCGGGGCGAGCCTTGTTGAGGGCGATGAAGTCGACGCACATGCGCGTGCTGCTGCACGGCCTGGCGACGGGGGTGATGCCGGCGATCCACCTGGGGTGGGGAGCTTCACGGGCGGTTCCGACTTCCTTGGGCTGGTTGACTTCTTGGGTGACAACTTCCTGCTTCTTGGGCGCTTGATGACATTCCTCACGCTTGACGGGCCGCGCACTCCGGCACGCGGTTGAGTGGTGCTCGACCACCTCCCTCGGTAGGCCGGGCGCGCCTGACGCTGTCCAAGCCAACGCATCAGGGCTTGCCCGGAGGGAGGTGACGAGTGCGCCTTCCTATTTGAGGGAGGGCCCGCCGCTGATGGCGAGGGAGGTGCTTGCTTCTCCCCCATCCGGCGACGCCTTCTTAGGTTTGACCCGCGCCAGAGAGAGCAGGGGCTTCTTCTTCCTCGCGGGCGTCTCCTTGGCAGGCCCAGGCACGTCTTCATCGGCCGGGTACGCGATGGAGGCGGTCTTGTAGGAGTGCTCGAGGTCCTGCAGCGCGTCCTTCTCGTCGCAGCGAACGGTGAGGGTACCGCGGCAGCCGGGCATTTTGACGAGGCCGTAGGCGTGGTGGGTTGCGGCCATGAACTTGGTGAGTGCCGGGTAGCCCAGGATGGCGTTGTAGGGCAGGCCGATGTGAGCCACATCGAAGACGATGAACTCTGTGCGGTAGTTCTTGCGGGTGCCGAAGGTGACGGGAAGGCGCACCTGCCCCAGGGGAATAGTGGAGCCGTCGGTGATGCCCGAGAAGGGCCTGGTGGGCATCAGGTGCTCGTAGGGCACTTGCAGCGTCTCGAAGGTCTCCACAGAGAGTACGTTGAGGCCTGCTCCACCGTCGATGAGGGTCTTGGTAACGGCCACGTTGCTGATGGTAGGTGTACACAGCAGGGGGATGACGCCCACGGCCTTCGTGGACTCGGGGTGGTCGTTGGTGTCGAAGGCGATGGGGAACTCAGACCACTTGAGGCAGCCGGTGGAGTCGAGGGTTGGGAGGGCCGCGTTCACCTCCCGAGTGAACTGCTTGAAGTAGCGGTTGGACGGAGGGGCCTGGGCCCCGCCGAGGATGCAGGCCACCCTGCGGGGCTCTTGGTAGCCCCCAGCGTTCTCAACGGGCGGGGGGTCGTTGACGCATACTGGGGTGGCGTCGGGCTGAGGGTCAGCCTGCCGCGGCTGGTTCTGCCAGCCCTGACAGTTGTTGTCGCTGGCGCCGTTGTTGTGGTTGCCGCCCCAGCGGCCACCTCCGCTGCCACCCCCGCGGCCCTTGACGCGCTCCTTGCGGCTGCCGCGGCTCTCGGTGCGGCCCTCGCGAAGCAGCTTGAGCTCGTGGCAGTCCTCTGTGCTGTGGGAGTTCATGTTGTGGTACGCGCAGAAAGGGCGGCCGTCCTTTTTGGCTTCGCCGCGGTCGCAGCCGCGCTTGTAGTCCGGCTCTGCCATGAGCACGGCTAGGCCCTTGCGCTTGGTGTCCTTGGCCTTGGGCTTCGCCGCGTCGGGCTCAGTGTCACCGTCGTTGTGGAGGAAGAGGCGTCCCTCTTCGGCCTTGGCGCAGCGGTCGGCGAGGACGAACAGCTTTGCTGCGGAGTCAAGCTCGTCCCTGACTGAGAGCTTCTCGCGCATCTTCATGTCCGTGATGCCACTGGTGAAGGCGGAGACAATCGCAGTGTCGGAGGCCTTCGGGATCTTATGGCGCACCTGGCTGAAGCGCTGGATGAACTTGCGAAGGGGCTTGCCAGGGCGCTGGTGCACGTTCCGTAGGTCGTTGATCGTGAGGGCACGGTTGCTCGTGCCCTTGAAGTTGGCGATGAACTGCTTGCACAGGTCCTCCCACGAAGAGATGGACGCCTCGGGGAGGTTCATGACCACAAGCACGCAGCGTCCTTGAGGGCCATGGGGAACTAGTTTGCCATGACCCGGTCGTCCCCCCTCGCGGCCTGGATGCTGATGGTGTAGAGCAGGAGGAACTCCGTGGGGTTGGCGGTGCCATCGTAGCATTGAGGGATCTCTGGCTTGAACTTGTCGGGCCACACCACGCGACGTTGCTCGGGGGTGAGGGCCAGGTAGCCCCCGCTGGTGACGGCTCCACCGTCGAGGGCTGCGCGGTTCTGGCGCCCTGCCATGGCGACGTCGTGGAGGACGCGGTCCTGGCGGTCACGCACCCTCTCGAGGCCCACGCGCGCGTCCTTGGGTGCGCGGTTGATGATCTGGCAGCTGTCGCCGTCGCCGCCCGACGCGAGCGAGCCGCGTGATGCCTCCGAGGCGCGCGCGGTGGGGCGGCGCTCGGCCACGTCGCGGTCCGTAAGAGGAGGAGGTGCATCGTGCCCGGCCCTGTCCACGCGAGATGGCGGGGCAGGCGGGGAGCGGGAGGGCTCCTGGCCATCGCGCGCGGCGTCGACGAGCTCGGTTATGCACCCAAGCCAGGCGTCGTAGGCGTCCTCGGTGGGGTGGTAGCGCAGCAGCTCCCGCGCCATGAGCAGCGCGGCGCGCGGAGCGGGGGGATCACGACGCGCGAGCGAGGAGGTAGCGGTGGAGGGGCTGTGCGCCTGCTCGTTCACGGACGGGTGGGCCAAAGAGACCACCCGCTCCCCAACGGGCTCGGTGGCGGCTCGAGGGCGCCGCCCAGGGGCACCGCGGGCGGCGGGTGCCGCGAGGACCCTGGCGGCGGCGCGGTGTGCAACGCGTTCCCGGCAAGCGGCGGCGACATCCATGTCGATGCTGGTGTCGAGGTCGAAGGTGCGAAGATGGCAAGCCCCCCTACCTGGCGCGCCAAATGTCGGAGTCTAGGATCTGCGTCCAAGATACTTCTCCAAGAACTTAGGATTCAAACTCTGGGGGACTTTGCTAGGCAACCTACGACCCGACGGCAACTACGGCGGGATCACGACGGGCTCACTGGCTCTCACCGGACACGAAGGAGACGCGCGAGCTACCCAGGTTCGGGCCACCGTGCGGTGTAATACCCTACTCCTGCCTGTGTTGGATTGCTCTGCGACGGAGAGCTTGTGGCTCTAAGTACACGAGGTGTGGGGGAGAAATGAGTCGATCCCCTTACATGGAAGCAGCCCTGCCCCCTTTTGTAGTGCCTTGGTCCTCTTCCCCGAAAATATGAGCGGGAAAGGGTTGCCACAGGGCGGCAATTCAAAAGGGGGACAAGAGCGCAGGCTTATCCTGACTAAAGGCGGTCTCCGCCTGCTAAAGTAGCTCCTTGTGACGCGCTGGTGGGCTTGGCGATGACCTCCGTCCTGGCGCGCTAATCCGTCCTGATCTTCTATCACCAAAGAGGAAATGTCTTGGGGCTTGCTTTGGGGGAGGCAGATGCCACTGCTCCCTTATCACCAGAATGGAAGCTGGGCCTGGTCACGCCCTGCCGTCCTTATCCTGACAGCGGGACGTCAGCTATGTGCTGGGCACGGAGCCCTGCGGCGGGCACCGTATGACCTGCCTCATGAGGAGGCCTCGCGAAGGGAGCCTCATGAGGCATCCTGGCGCTTGGCGGCCTCGGCAGGGTCCAGCCTGGCGGCGAGGGGCGAGCTCGCGAGGCAGCTTCCTCCAGGGCGGCCGTGGCAGGGCCACTCTCATGGGCCGGCCACCGAGCGCGGTCCTCTGGGCCAGAGGCAGACGGGCCGTGGTACCCTGGTTCCCACTGGACCAACACTCGTGGTAGATGCTTGAGGCGTTCTCCAAACCTTTACAGACTTCTTCTTCGAGAATCTCAATTACTCTTGGTCTCTGAAGAAATTGACACCTAACCGTCTAGAGAGTTCGCAGCTCTCAAGAATAATAGGCGAAGCGTACTGGACTTAGATTCGAGTGATGCTGAACCACTATCTAATTTTTCGGCTCTAGGGTTTTCTCTGAGTGGATTTTAAGCTCAAATCACCCAGGAGAGGGGGTTGCTCAACAATCTTCTCAGAATCACACAGAGCAGCCACCGGACAACGCCGGTGCAGGGTGGCTATTTATAGCCGCAGCCTTCCCTGGTGGGAAATGACCATTTTGGACACGCGGTCCAGCCAATGGCCAACCGACACGTTCACAACAGTCGGATTTTAAGAGCAACGGTAACATTACTTGAGGAACAAGTAATGCTATATCCTCGGTCAGAGACAAATCTCTCGCAGCGAAGAAGATCACAGTCTCTTGCTGGCAAGTATTTGCTTGGAACACAAAGAGATTTCTCTTGCAACTTTCATAGGATTTGGGTTTAGCATCAGAGAATCAAAGCTTCGAACACTACACCCTGTTAGTAGTACGGTGGTCCTATGACTCAATAAAGAGAAGAGAAACAACAAAATAAATGCTACATCTTCACTTCATCTTCAATCTTCTCGGCCGCAGTCACTTTCTTCGGACGAGCACCGAACCAATTGCTTTGCATCAGCAATTTTTGAGGGGTCACTCTTGTCATCATAATCTTCGGTGATAACCTTCACTGCCACGCAGGGGATTTTCTTCAGAGTTTGAACCAAACTCCTCTTGACTCCAGGGACCTGTTACTCTGTGTGCACTAGCAAACACATTAGTCCCTTATTGTTTATGTCAACAATCTCCAAAACATAAGGAGGCAAATTATTGCACCAACAATCTCCCCCTTTTTGGATGATTGTTGACAAAACAGATAATCATCGAAGTGAAGATAGATAAGTGTAAAGTAATTCCAACAAGAGTGAGTAAGTGTTACTTTGCTCGATGATGAAATAGACTCCCCCTAAATGTATGCAGGGAAAAAAGATATGAGATAAATTCTCCTGCAAGTATTGAAGTATACTGAGGAAATTTCAATCATTCGAGACAGTGATTCGCACTGATGAGATATAATCCATCGAGATCGTAGTGCAATCATTCATAACTTCTGATAATAATTCCACCTACCAAACAAGTGCTTCGAGAGAAATAGTGCAGCAGGAGGGGTTATTAACATTACAACACAAAAGTTATCAAGTTTTACAACTTAGCACAGATAAGCTTAAACCAGAAGTTGCAAGCTCGCACGAAACCAACACCAACGAAACACAGAAAGCAAATCTATTGAGACTCGATGTAATTCTCCCCGTTTTTGTCAACTAGTGTCAAAAAGGTGACAAATAACATGAGTGCAAGAACGCAGAGCTTGGTTCAATCGGTGGCATCTCCAGAAGAACTGTCCAAGGTGACTTCTTCTTCGAAAGTGATGGGATTGTCTTCGTCTTCAGCAGCATCAGATTTTCCTTCAGAGATAATAACATGGGGCTGAGCAGACGAGGGAATATTTGGAGTAGCCACAGGAGGAACACGGGATAGCACATTGCCTTCGGTAGGTTTTTTGGTCGGTGAGGTGGCTTCAGACTCGTCAAGCAGTTTGCGAAGCTTGAGATGAAGAAGATCAGTGGTTGGTTCACGCACAAGTAGAGGAGGGGTACTTCGATCTTGAAAATCTTCAACAGTGAAGCCTTTGTCAATAAAATCATAGAGCTCTTGGAGATTGACATTCAGGAGTTGTTTCTCGGTGAAGAACTTGCGAAGCAATTTCCAGAGTCTCTTCTTGTTTTCATCAGCGATGAGATGCATGATTCTGGTGCGATTGTTGATAGCATTTAGCTCGGAGGCGAGATGTTCTTTTTCGCGGCGATCCTCGGCGATATGCTGCAGCAGCAGTTGTTGTGTACGCAAACTAACTTCGAGTTGCGATGGAGGTTGAGGCAAAATCTTTCGGTCGCGCTGAGGAAGACGTGGCCCGTCGAAGTGCTTGTGATAGTCTTGGGGGCTTGATGCGGGCGATATACCCGAAGTAATATCTTCCATGACTTGCTAGGTATCGCGAACAGGAGGTATGAAGCTTTTATGGTTTTCCTTCGCAAGATACACTATGTGCATAGCATGATCAATAACTTTCTGGATCCAGGGCATGAAAACTTTGATGCAGAAGGGATATTGGGCAGAATCCTTCAGAATACGCAGAAACATGTCTTCCACGTTGAAGATGTATCGCTCAGAGATTGCATATATAGCATTTCGAAGAACATCTGAGATGGATTTGTCCGGATTCATACCCGCCAGAGGGCAAATTGTGTAGGAGAGCATGTGAAATAGCGTCTGATTCTCGAAGGTTAAGTGCTCAGGGCGAGGAGGACCAGTGTAGTCACGAATCTTTTCTTGATCCATTGTTGACCGAAAAGTTTCATCTGATATGAGATCAATGTTGTGAACCCGAATTTCAGTGTCACCATGCTTAAAGCGAGGGAAATGGAAGTGCGACACAAAATCTGTTGAAGTGCATTTGATGCGTTTTCCTTCGATCATCCACTCCATAATCCATTTTGAACTATCAGATTCATCGCCAGAGATATACAATGTAGCATAGAACTGAAGAATGATCTCTCTGTTCCAAGGATGCTCGAATTCAAATACCTTGGTGAGGCAGAAATCATCCAGATCTTGAAGCAATTGATTGAAACAGCCAATATTGCGCATTGCAGGAATGTTCAGATATTCGTGAGGAAATATCTTTCTGCTCTCATAGAGGACCCGTGAGTAATATATGGCCTGTTCCTTAGTCCAGAAGCGAGGCGATTCCGAAGTGCGCGGCCCATCATACGGACTATCTTGAAAGAATTTGGGGTGCGCATTCCGATTGAAAAGAGGACCTTTCGTGCCTGCTCTTGATTAGAACAAAGGTAGTTCTTCACGAGGGTATGGGTATTTGAGATCTTCAGGAGAGAGAAATTCATCGCCATATACAACTGAGTCAGTACGGCGAGCAGAGACAGATTTCCATTCAAAAGGACCAGCATCTGGGATACGTGTCGCTGTGTCGATAGTTAACTTGAGTGGAGATGGAACAAGTGTTACAACAGAGGGTGCTGCAGAGGCAGTAGGTAGCAGGGCAGGTTCATCCACTTTAGGCACTGAGGCCGAATCATGTACTGGAGGTGGTTGAGGTTGTTCCACTGGAATCTGTTGTTGCTCGATAAGAGGAGAAGCCGAGACTTTTGGAGCTTCATGAGCCGGAGAAGCTTGGGGCTCGAAGCAAAGAATTTCACCTTCCTCAGAAACAGATCTTTGCGAGGGAATATTAGCTCGAGCAGGTGATGCCATAGGCACTGATTCAGTTGGCCTTGGTGAGGGAGGAGCATCCGAGTCTTTTACTGGGGGGTTCGAAGGAGTAGCGGGTTCAGGAGATTTTTATTTCTGAGACTGAGCAACTGGGTGAACAGGTGATTTTTCCTTCGGAGCAGGAGGTACATTTTTCTTCGCAATTCTCTTTCATTGTTTCTTCTTGAGATGAGCAACTTGATCAATGTGGCCTTTGACCAGATCATTGTAGCCAGTGACTTTTGCTTGATGTTCGTCACAGATCTTGCGAACAATTTCGTCTAGATCCGTGTGAAAGTGTAACCTTCTGTGACAGAGGAGAGTCATGGCACGGTTGACATCCTTGTAAGAGTCTTCGAATGCTTTAATGACAAATCTTGAAGAAGCAGTTTTCATTCGACCATCAAGATACTTTAGTTCGCAGAGAGAGAGTTGATCTCAACTGCATCTTCTCTCATTTCTTGAACTAGGGAAGTGGCCTGTATAATACCTTCAGCAGGAATAGGCAGAGATGCCACTTCACCATCGAATGGTGTGGGATCGAGGAGATAGGTCTAGAGGGGGATGAATAGACACTTAACCAACCAAAGTTGTAGTTTTTAATTTCTCTTGGTACTTAGGCAGATTTTGGCACAAGTTAAGATCACTCCAATACTTTCTACACATGCATATCTAGAGATTGAGCAGCGGAAATAGTAAAGCATGCAAAAGTATGGAATGTAAAGGGGTGGAGTATGGAAGATCAAACACAATGAAGACACGGTGGTTTTTGGCGTGGTTCCGATAGGTGGTGCTATCGTACGTCCATGTTGTTGGAGACTTCAATCCACGAAGGGTAACGGCTGCGCGAGTCCACGAAGGGCTCCACCCACAAAGGGTCCACGAAGAAGCAACCTTATCTATTCCACCATGGCTTACGTCCACGAAGGACTAGCCTCACTCGGGTAGATCTTCACGAAGTAGGCAATCTCCTTGCCCTTACAAACTCCTTGGTTCAACTCCACATGATGTCGGAGGCTCCCAAGTGACACCTAACCAATCTAGGAGACACCACTCTGCAAAAGGTAATAGATGGTGTGTTGTTGATGAACTCCTTGCTCTTGTGCTTCAAATGATAGTCTTCCCAACACTCAAACAACTCCTCACAGATTTGGCTATGGTGGAAGAAGGATTTGAGTGGAAAGCAACTTGGGAAAGGCTAGAAATCAAGGTTGAAATGATTGGATTGGAATGACTTGATCTCAACACATGAGTAGGTGGTTCTCTCTCAGAAAATGTATGGTGGAAGTGTAGGCACGTTCTGATGGCTCTCCTTACTGAGAAGGAAGTGATGGAGGGGTATATATAGCCTCCACACAAAATCCAACCGTTACACACTTTTGACCCAACTCGGTGGCACCGGTTCAGAAGACTCGGTGGCACCGAACTGTGTAAAAGATATGAACGTTAGGAATCTCGGTGGGACCGACTGGAACAACTCGGATGGACCGAAGTGCAATGGCTAGGGAAAACCTCATCTCAGTGGCACCGATTGCATCAACTCGGTTGGACCGAAGTGAAGCAATAAGGCAACAGAGACTTGACAAGCCATCTCCGTGAGACAGATTTGCAAAACTCGGTGGGACCGAAGTAAGTGCAAACGATTACAGAGAGTTGGCAAGGCCATCTCGGTGAGACCGAGATCCATATCGGTGGATCCGATTTGTTAGGGTTTTGGCAGTGGCTAAGTCCAGATGAACTCGGTGGCTCCGGATAGAGAATTTTGGTGGGGCCGAGTTGGAATGTAGGTTTTGGACATATTTGGGTAGAGAGAGTGGTTGAGGGTTTGGGAGTACTGTCACTAAGCACTTGAGCAAAAAGACCATTAAGCAACACCTCATCCCCTTTTAATAGTATTGGCTTTCCTATGGACTCAATGTGATCTTGGATCACTAAACCAAAAATGTAGAGTCTTGATCTTTTGCCAATCCTTGTCCTTAGCATTTTGAAGGGTTCCACATCCTCTTGTCCTTGCCACGCCATTGTTGAACTTGTCTGAAATTCACTAGATAAAAGCCTTAGTCCAACAACATGTATGTTGGCATAAATTACCAAAACCACCAAGGGAGCAAATGTGCTTTCAATCTTCCCCTTTTTGGTAATTGATGACAACATACATCAAAGCTTCAAATACAGATTTAGCAGAAGTTAGTATGAAAGCTTTGAAAGAAGGCATGTAACATGTATGAGCTCCCTTGAACTCCCCCCTGAAGATATGCATATAAGATGATGATATCACATGGGAGATATACATGCAACATCTATCTTGGCTATATGCATCAGAGCAACATATATATCATATAGGTGTCCACATGTCCATGATTGTCTCCTTCCAAACAATATATACTAGCAAGAGGTCATTCATGTACATGAGTGTGATGCATATACTTACCTTGAAGTTCTTGATCAAGTACCTGAAGAAATACACTTGAGAAAACAGGGTTAGATAACACAAGATAACCTCTTCAATAAAAAATCACAAGATCAACAAGAAACCAAGATTGGGATGACATGTAGAATAGAGTATCACTAGGTGAATACTTCTTTGAAGCAGACATGTCCCCAAAAAGAAATAGTTGTCTACCCTTAAAGAACTTCCTCTCCCCCTGAATCTGACATTGGATATTGGGAGTAGGTAGGGAAAGAAAACTTAAACAACAACCAAAAAACTGATCATGTTTCTCCCCTCTTAGAAACATGTGATATTCTCTCCTCTTGTAAGGTGCATCTCTTTTGTAGAGGTAAGCTTTGATGTGTTCCTCTCTCCCCCTTTGACATCAATTTCCAAGAAGGGACTTCAGGGTTATTGATCAAGTGGGTTTGGTCCTTGAGAAACACATCTAGCCATTGAGTGGCTCTAGATGCAAGTAGAGGATAAGAATCGATGAGTAGAGCTGGAGCAGAAAAACTCAGGAAATGTTTGACAGAAATCTCCTTAGAGCAGCAAAATCGGTGACACCGAGTTGTAGCAATTCGGTGGAACCGAGTTCGATACAATGGATCATTTTGTCAAACCAGCTCTCTAGGCAAAGGAATTCTCACAAGGATTTGCAATGAATTTACTGCGAAACAAGCTAAACGAAAATAAACTCAGAAAATAAGTAATCAAAACGTCTAGATTATTATTTTTACACTCTAGCAAGAAGAGAACAAACAAAAGAAACACTAGAGAACTTCATCTAGATGGGTCGGCGACTAGGTCACCTATGTTAGAGTATATTGACTTAGGAGTCAAGTGAGAGCACTTGATCATAGGTCATACTCATCGTTTAAGCTCAAATGGGGTTGCCATTTTTCCTTTAAGCATTTCAATGTATTCACATCTTGTTGAGTTGCTTTAGCTCATGTCTTTGAGTAAAGCTTCTCTAAGTTGTGATAACTTACATTGGGATTTGGTGGTGAAGTCCATCATGTAGTTGAACTTGAAGTGGATGCTCATGAGTTGAAGTTTGGAGCTATCCTATCATTTGTAGTTCATCTTCCTACATGGGTTAGCTTTGCAAGGAACAACATGTATATCCAAAATGACAAGAATTAAGCATAACTCAAAAGTTTGTCAAAGGATATGTTTAGGTTGTCTTGTTCCTTGTTCCACCATCAATTGTTGATACTTGGGTTATACAAGATTGCTTATGATAAGAGTGAGATGCAATCTTGTGACATGAAGCTTGTCCAAGTACCTACAAAAGGTTAGATACAATACAAGAGAGCAAAAGTGTCCAAGATATAAGATGATCATGAAAGGTATCATGGATTAGTCAAGAATGCTCATGCCCTTGTATGCATCCACATGAACCTCTAGTTCACGTTTGAAGCATCAATGATGTTCAACTCACTTCTCAAGTGACAAAACACTTTCTCATCAAGGGGTTTGGTAAAGATGTCCGCCAATTGTTTGTCGGTACGAACATGTTTAAGGTCAATGTCACCTTTCTCAACATGATCTCGAATGAAGTGGAGACGAACCTCAATATGCTTTGTTCGAGAATGTTGCACGGGATTGTGTGCTATCTTAATAGGACTCTCATTTTCACATAGTAATGGTACATGTCTCACATGCACACCATAGTCTTTAAGAGTTTGTGTCATCCATAGTAATTGAGCACAACATGATCCCGCGGCAATGTATTCCGCTTCGGCAGTAGATAGAGATACCGAGTTTTGTTTCTTGGAGGACCAAGACACAAGAGATCTACCAAGAAATTGACATGTACCCGAAGTGGATTTTCTGTCAACCTTGTCTCCGGTATAGTCCGAATCGGAATAGCCAACAAGATTGAAAGAAGATCCTTCAGGATACCATATGCCAAAGTTTGGTGTATGTAACAAGTATCTCACGATTCTTTTCACAGCCTTAAGGTGACACTCTTTTGGTGCCGCTTGGTATCGTGCACACATGCACACACTTAGCATAATGTCGGGTCGGGAGGCACATAGATATAGCAATGAACCAATCATAGATTGATAAACCTTTTGATCAACCGATTTGCCATCCTTGGTCAAGTCAAGATGTCCACTCGTGGGCATGGGAGTTTTCATCCCTTTACTCTCTTGCATGTTGAACTTCTTGAATAAGTCCTTGGTATACTTTGTTTGAGAGACAAAGGTACCTTCCCTAGTTTGCTTGATTTGCAAACCAAGAAAGAATTTGTTCTCGAAGATTTGCCATAAGACTGAGATTCCTCTTGGTATTCTCAAATTCAATGTCAAAGTCTTCGTCCTCATCATAATAGCCATGCTCAACATCATCATCATCATGCATGTGATCATCACCTAAGGCAATAGATTCATTAGTTTCATGATCATGACAATGTTCAAGTTTATGGATTCTAATGGCTTCCATGATAATGTTGCTAATAGTTCTAACATCTCCTTTAGCACGCATAAGATCTCGAAGCTCAAACAAGCAATCATCAAACTTAGGATCATTATGACTCATCTTGTGAAAAGCAATAGTCTTTTGAAGAATCTTATCAAGACTCTTTAAAGAGTAATCGGGATATCGCTTTTCCAAGTCATGCCATCGAGTATAAACACAGTCAAAGTTTTGCATACAACCAAGCACAACTTTAGGTAATCCTCTAATGATAAGATTGACGGTTCTAAGATTACGAAGCATGTCAATTTCCTCTTCATGAGTAGGATGCAAGGGGTAAATAGGTGGCACATAAGGATTATGAATATACTTGCTCAAGTTAAATTCATCAAAGATATCAAGAATCTAATCCTTCCAAAAGTTGTAATACTCCCCATTGAGAATAGGCACTCTACGTCTAAGACTCCCCAACGTAGACATCCATCTCCCTCCAACGGTGATGAAACCAAAGCAATGGAGACCAATGCTCTGATACCAATTGTGGGATCGAGGAGATAGGTCTAGAGGGGGGGTGAATAGACACTTAACCAACCAAAGTTGTAGTTTTTAATTTCTCTTGGAACTTAGGCAGATTTTGGCACAAGTTAAGATCACTCCAATACTTTCTACAGATGCATATCTAGAGATTGAGCAGCGGAAATAGTAAAGCATGCAAAAGTACGGAATGTAAAGGGGTGGAGTATGGAAGATCAAATGCAATGAAGACACGGTGGTTTTTGGCGTGGTTCCGATAGGTGGTGCTATCGTACGTCCACGTTGTTGGAGACTTCAACCCACGAAGGGTAACGGCCGCGCGAGTCCACGAAGGGCTCCACCCACAAAGGGTCCACAAAGAAGCAACCTTGTCTATTCCACCATGGCTTACGTCCACGAAGGACTAGCCTCACTCGGGTAGATCTTCACAAAGTAGGCGATCTCCTTGCCCTTACAAACTCCTTGGTTCAACTCCACATCATGTCGGAGGCTCCCAAGTGACACCTAACCAATCTAGGAGACACCACTCTCCAAAAGGTAATAGACGGTGTGTTGTTGATGAACTCCTTGCTCTTGTGCTTCAAATTATAGTCTTCCCAACACTCAAACAACTCCTCACAGATTTGGCTATGGTGGAAGAAGGATTTGAGTGGAAAGCAACTTGGGAAAGGCTAGAAATCAAGGTTCAAATGATTGGATTGGAATGACTTGATCTCAACACATGAGTAGGTGGTTCTCTCTCAGAAAATGTATGGTGGAAGTGTAGGCACGTTTTGATGGCTCTCCTTACTGAGAAGGAAGTGGTGGAGGGGTATATATAGCCTCCACACAAAATCCAACCGTTACACACTTTTGACCCAACTCGGTGGCACCGATTCAGAAGACTCGGTGGCACCGAACTGTGTAAAAGATATGAACGTTAGGAATCTCGGTGGGACCGACTGGAATAACTCGGATGGACCGAAGTGCAATGGTTAGGGCAAACCTCATCTCGGTGGCACCGATTGCATCAACTCGGTTGGACCGAAGTGAAGCAATAAGGCAACAGAGACTTGGCAAGCCATCTCGGTGAGACCGATTTGCAAACCTCGGTGGGACTGAAGTAAGTGCAAATGATTACAGAGAGTTGGCAAGGCCATCTCGGTGAGACCGAGATCCATATCGGTGGATCCGATTTGTTAGGGTTTTGGCAGTGGCTAAGTCCAGATGAACTCGGTGGCTCCGGATAGAGAATTTCGGTGGGGCCGAGTTGGGTTGTAGGTTTTGGACCTATTTGATTAGAGAGAGTGGTTGAGGGTTTGGGAGTACTGTCACTAAGCACTTGAGCAAAAAGACCATTAAGCAACACCTCATCCCCTTTTAATAGTATTGGCTTTCCTGTGGACTCAATGTGATCTTGGATCACTAAACCAAAAATGTAGAGTCTTGATCTTTTGCCAATCCTTGTCCTTAGCATTTTGAAGGGGTTCCACATCCTCTTGTCCTTGCCACGCCATTGTTGAACTTGTCTGAAATTCACTAGATAAAAGCCTTAGTCCAACAACATGTATGTTGGCATAAATTACCAAAACCACCAAGGGAGCAAATGTGCTTTCAAATGGATTGTCCACAAATTTATCAAGCTGTTCCGTGATAAATATGTGATTATAGTAGTGAGGAGCATCAGACTTGGCAATAGGAGCAGTCTGCACAGGAACTTGCTCGGAAGGTGGTTTAGAAGCCAATGGCTGAGTCATGGTAGGCGCAAACTTAGCAGCCTTCTCCGTCGGAGCAGTAGCTTGTGGAGCAGTTTTCTCGGTAGGCGCCTTGATTTTCTTCAAGTTGGACTTGGGAATACTTTCGCCTGGCTTTGCAGAACTCACAGGAGTGTCAACTACCAAATCTTGCAAATTGATGGCATCTGGATGAGGAGTTGTGTTCACATGCTGTTTCATAGTGACAGTGGTAGCAGGAGTTTTTATAGTAGTGATCTTTTTCGGTGGTGCTTTTGGAACCATATGAACCCGAAGATCAGGCAACATAGTTGAAGTGGTAATATTCACTTCCTCGCTGAGAGTAGCAGCGACTTCTTCCTTGGTGAGTGGAGGGTCATCATCCGAAGAATCATTCATTTTAAATTCATCAGCTGGTTCAGCCTTTTTCTTCTTTGGTGCACTCTTTCTCTTTGATGCAGCAGCGCTGGGATCATGCTTGCATTTAGTGCGTCCTTCAGATTTTCCTTCGGCCTTTTTCTTCTCAACATCATCTTTGAGAAGGCGAAGGTTTTCCTCTTCACGAGCCTTTTGCTTTTCAGCCCGCTTAGCTCGCTTGACAGCATTTCGCTGACGCTTAGCAAGCTCATCAGGATAAGATGCAGGTGTGAGAAGGGAGGACTCATGAGCATTTGGTGGAGGAGGTGGTCTCTCTTTGGGACCATTTGGTTTTATGAGAGAAATTTCCTGACAGTCACCCCATGGTGGATGAAATGCAAAGTTTTGAGCAAACCGAGGATGAACAAATTCATAGTTGAACCATTTGCGCACCCAATGACGTCGAATCCATTGTTGACGCGTATCTCTCTGCTGTTTGATTTCTCCTGGAACAGTATCGTACCGATCATGAGAGATATACTCAGCTGTGTTTGTGTACGCCTGTCTGCCACCCTTCTTCTTCTTCGGAGCATTCACTTCTTGTTCATTAGCATTTTGCTCGGTTCTTTTTCGCTTGCTGGTTGATGGGCCTACCATTGGGCCCTTGGCATTTGGAGCTTTGGATTCGTCAGCTGCACCCAGAACAACATCATCCCTGTCAGCCAGGCTCACTGGTTGAGCCGAATCCTCAACTGACTGCATTTTCCGGTGAATAAGGATAGATGCGAGGGAAAATGGGGACAGGGTTATGAATGCACATAGTGAAGATTTAAAAAAATCGTTTTGATGAAGAAGTAGATGCAGACTTTGAGAAATGTTTCGGATGAAAGAAATGTGTAGAACGAACTAGTAGGTTCGAAAAATATACTAGTTAACGTGCTAAGCATTCCATTCGTACCAGACACAACACAAACCCTAGATCTGAAATTTTCGGATGCGAGGGACTACTACAAACCACATCCACACAAGTTACCTATCAGTAAAGATCTAGGAAATGTGGTAAAAATTAGACAATTACTAACACAGACGAACTCGAACAGGATGAATGGAAGAACGAGTTCGCACTACACATACCCTAACTTGGTGATGTGCAGCGACTACGGCGGCGCGGGGGTGGAGATGATCCGCGGCGACGAGGAATGACTCCGGCGACCTCTTTCCGGCAGCAAAGCGGCAAAGATGATCGACGTCATCGAGCTCGAGGTGGAGCAGTTCGGTAGGGCTTCTGAAAGTGACGGTGGCGGAGATGCGAAGTGAATTGAGGGAGGGTGGCGGCACATAATATATATGCGAGGAGGAAATAACCGCACCCGGTGCATCTGATCGGATAGCCACAGTCAGAAGACTATTGCGATTCAACGGACCAGATAAGCTGGCAGTTGATGAAGAGCACGTGGCAACCGTCACCAAAGAACGTGGTCCTGACTTGGGCGGGAAACCCCAAATTTTGGACGGCTTTCGCCAAAAAAGATTAAGTTCGGACCGAACCTTTAACATGGTCAAGGACACCAGATAAAGTTTCGTTACCAGATGAAGTTTGTGCATTTATAACGGAATAGCATAGACTGGAAGAGATAGATTAGAGAGAAAAACAGGGTCCTAGGTATTTCACTCAGACGAAGAAACACAAACACCCGAGAGAGAAGCTATGAGTGAAATACATTTGGACTAACACAAAAAAAAAATCAACCGAAAGACAACTCAACGAAGAGAAATTGTGGTGGCATTCCCCACCGTATAAGAACTGTATGACCCCGAGCATCGCACAATTATCGTGGCACCCGGTTAGTCTAGTTCTTCGTTAATGTATTCAGTCTCAGAAAGAAATTTTCACTTTGTTGAAATTTTCAAACTCTTCGAGTGTTGTGCACCCATTCCTTCTAAGATGTGGAAGTGATAGTACGGGTGTCGAGTCCAGCTTACTGCACGTTTGCGGAATCTAGGATATATAGCTCACGCCGTAACGCACAGAATCTTTTCTCATCGAGAGGCTTGGTGAAGATATCGGCGAGATTTTCTTCGGTATTGACGTGACTGATAACAATATCCTCTCGAGCAACATGATCGCGTAGGAAATGATGTCTGATCTCAATATGCTTGGTGCGAGAGTGCTCCACTAGATTGTGTGCAATTTTGATCGCACTCTCATTGTCGCACAATAGAGGGATCTTCTTGACCTTGATGCCATAATCCTTCAGGGTTTGCTTCATCCATAATAATTGAGTGCAACATGCGCCAGCAGCAATATATTCGGCCTCAGCCGTGGAGAGCGAGACACAATTCTACTTCCTTGACGACCAACATACCAAGGATCTACCGAGGAAATGACATGTCCCCGAAGTAGATTTCCTGTCAACATGGTCACCTGCATAATCTGAGTCTGAATATCCAACGAGGTCAAACTGTGCTCCCTTAGGATACCATAAACCTAAGGTGGGGGTGTGAGCCAAATATCTCAGAATACGCTTGACCGCTTGGTGATGCGATTCTTTTGGTGCAGCTTGGAAACGAGCTAACATACAAACACTCAACATAATATCAGGTCTGGATGCACATAAGTAGAGAAAAGAACCAATCATCGAATGATAAACTTTCTGATCGTAATCTTTACCGTACACATCTGCGTCCAACTGGCCATTTGTGGGCATGGGAGTTTTGTAGCCCTTCCATTTTCAATCTTGGATTTTAAACTTCTTCAGACAGTCTCTCAGATATTTCTCCTGAGATATGAAAATTCCGTTGTCCTGTTGATGGATTTGTAGTCCGAGAAAGAACTTGAGTTCACCCATCATTGACATTTAATATTTCTCGGACATCATTCGCCCGAATTCCATGCTGCATGCATTGTTAGTACAGCCAAAAATAATATCATCCACATAAATTTGACACACGAATAGAATACCATCAATAGCACGAGTGAAAAGAGTGGAATCAGTGGATCCTGGCTTGAACCCTTTGTCGAGCAGAAACCTGTTCAGAGTGTCATACCAAGCTAGAGGGGCTTGCTTCAGCCCATACAGAGCCTTTTTCAACCTGAAAAATTTGATAGGAAACTGAGGGTTTTCAAAGCCAGGTGGCTGCCTAACATATACTTCCTCATCAATTTCACCATTGAGGAAAGCACTTTTCACATCCATTTGATAAAGCAGAATATCATTGTAATTTGCATAAGCGAGAAGAATATGAATTGCCTCAAGGCGAGCAACAGGAGCATATGTTTCACCGAAATCAATACCTTCTACCTGTGTATACCCTTGAGCGACAAGACGTGCTTTGTTTCTCACAACAATGCCATTTTCATCTTGCTTGTTTCGGAAGATCCATTTTGTGCCAATGATATTGTGCTTCTTAGGATTCGGTTTGCCAACTCTTCTTGCATGGCATTCATCCAATCAGGATCATTCATGGCTTCCTCATACTTGGTAGGTTCTGTCAATGAGAGAAAGGAGAAACTGACACAGTAGTTAGCCAAACAAGTGTGAGAGCGAGTTGTGGGTTGGTAACCTGGATTCTCGAGATCTTCAAGGATTAATGCGGGTTCAACTCGATTTGCCACTCGTGGGAGAGGATTTCCTTCTTGCTGATCATTTTCATTTTCCTCAGTATCAGCATCAGGATGAGTATTTGTATCGCCATTTTCATCGGGATTGCCGTTTTGATTAGCATTTGCATTTGGGTTGCCATTTGTGTTCGGTGTGGCATTTTCTTCGGCAGTAGATTGGCGTGTTCTTCTTCGAGCTATGGGGGCATCTTCATTGGAAGAGTCAGGTGTATTTCCTTCGACTGGCCTGACATCCCCAATGGCCATTTGACGAATAGCATCCGAGATTGGTGGTTCATCTATCACATTAGGCAGGTGCTCCTTTTGAGAGCCATTAGATTCATCAAACCGCACATTTACCGTTTCCATAACTTTCCCGTGGTGAGAGTTATAGACACGATAAGTATGCGAGTTCGAGCCATAACCAAGAAGAAAACCTTCATGTGCCTTAGGTGCAAACTTGGAATTATGATTCATGTCACGAATATAGCAAGGTGCACCGAAAACACGTAAATAAGAAACATTCGGTTTCTAGCCAGTGATAAGCTCATATGAGGTTTTCTTAAGTTATTTGTGAAGATAAACACAATTGAAAACATGACAAGCAATGTTAATAGCATCAGCCCAGAAACGAATGGGAGTTTTATACTCACTAAGCATTGTTCTCACCATTTCGATGAGAGTTCTATTCTTTCGCTCAACAACTCCATTCTGTTGGGGAGTGTATGCGGCAGAGAACTCATGAGTTATACCATGTTCGTCGAGAAAATCTTCGATATGAGTATTTTTGAACTCAGTACCATTGTCGCTTCTGACGTGCTTAATTCGCATGCCATATTCATTCTGAGCCTTCTTGGCGAATCTTTTGAAGATGTCTTGGGTGCAGGTTTTGTCTTCGAGAAAGAATACCCAAGTGTATCGAGAGAAATCATCAACAATAACCAGACCATAATGACTGCCTCCAAAACTTGCATAGTTTTGAGGTCCGAATAAATCCATATGGAGAATTTCCAGAGGTCTTGTTGTGGTCATGACAGTTTTTGACGAATGGTGCTTCTTGGCCAATTTGCCGGCCTCACACGCACCACAGAGACGATCCTTGTCGAATTTCACATCAGGAATGCCACGAAGATGATTTTTCTTCACGAGAGTCTGCAAATTTCTCATACCTGCATGACCAAGTCTTCGGTGCCACAGCCATCCTTCGGTTGCTTTTGCAAGCAAACAAGTTTGGACTGAGGGACCCTTAGAGAAATCCACAATATATAAATCACCTTTTCTATTTCCCTCGAAGACGAAGGAATTGTCAGAGGCCATAGACGATGCATTTGGATATTGCAAATAGAACTAGCATGCCTAGATCACAAAGCTTGCCAACTGACATGAGATTGAATCCAAGAGACTGAACAAGTAAAACATCATCAATGTTTTTGTCCTTGGATATAGCAATTTTACCTAACCCAATTACCTTTCCTTTGTTGTTGTCGCCGAAAGTAATATACTTCTGAGATGAAGCAGTTAAGTTGGGGTCGACAAACAACGACTTGTCTCCGGTCATATGACTAGTGCAACCACTATCCATTATCCATTCGGTACACCCGGAGACATAGTCCTGCAGAGAAATTAGGCTTTCTTAACCACCCACATCTTTGTAGGTGGCTTCGAAACATATGAGTGAGCAGGATATGATTTCTTTCGATAGTCATATGAATTGTGACTTGAGTGAGTACGAGCATAATCGAAAGAGTATGCATTGAAATTCTTTCCAGATGAATGAGTATAGTGGTTAGATGAGGCATGCATGTACTCATTCTGTCGAACCTTTTCCAGGAAGTATCGAGCATTTTCAGCCTGCATGGTTAGTAACGTAGTAATAGGCAATGCTTCGATAGTTTTCCTAGGCACCCAGATAGTTTTCTTTGGGGGGCCATTCCTGCTGTTTGGTCCAACATAGCGAGCAACAGCCTCACCACGTTGGTTTTTGAACAACTTATAGTTGTCCAGAGAATCATCATATGAGTATTCAGGGATAGGACAGTCATATCCCGAAAGTAAAGCTGGATCGAGCATTTTGCTCTTGGCCGGCACCCACACAGTGCGAGGATATTGATCAGGTTCCCAGTAGGAGCCATTTTCATTTAGTTTCCTTTCGAAACCGATACCTTCTTTCCTGGGATTTTTGTGAAGAATGGATTTCTTCAGAACATCACACAGGGTTTGATGCCTTTTGAGAGACTTGAACATTCCTGTCTGAAGAAGATCCTTCAACCTAGCATTTTCATCAGATATAGAACCATTTTCCTTGACAGAGGGGTTAGCATTCACAGAAGATTCAGCATTTGATTCAGAGTTACTGCATTCAAGGCATTTTAGGCAGGGTGGTACAAACACTTCAGGTTTCGCTTTGAGTTGTTGGGTGAGAAGAGAATTTTCTCTGATCAAGTCATCATGAGCCTCTCTCAGCGACTCAAGTTCCTGTTTCTTTTTCAGGTAATCATAAGTCAATCTCTCGTGGTCGGCCGAGAGAAAATCATGACGATTTGATAGTTCTTCCATTCGAGACTCGAGAGCGGAATGCTCTTCTGTCAACGACTGATTTTTCTCCATCTCCTCAACCAACAACCCTTCAGATTTCCTGAGGGTTTTCTCAATTTTCTCGAGAGAGTTTTGTTTCATATTAGCAATTTTGATCAGTTTAGCATAGTCATCCTCATCCGAAGAGTATTGATCACTTGAGTAAACCTTGGGATGTTTGGGGGGTACCTTTTGTTTCGAAGCTTTGGCCATGAAGCAGTAGGCAGGAGATTCATCGTCGTTCGAATGATTCTCGAAGAAGTTCGACGCAGGAGTAGTGGCACATGCTATGCCAGCCATGCTAGAATCCGAATCCTCATCAGATTCATCAACTTCCTCGGAGCCAGATGACTCTTCTTCATCGGAGTCCATTTCCTTGCTGATGTATGCCTTGGCCTTGCGAGAGGTATTCTTGCGGTTGGATGAGGACTTGGAAGGATTCCTTGAGGAAGATCTTGACGAGGACTTGGAGGAGGAGCTGTCCTTCTTCTTGAAGAACTTCTTTGTTTTCTTCTCATCATCGGAGTCGTAGCTTTTGCTCTTGCCTTTGCCATGGTTGTTTCCTGAATCAAATCTTCCACTAGCACGGATTTCAGCTTCCCAGAGAGGGCAGTCCGAAATGAAATGTCCTGGCTTTTTGCACTTGAAGCAGGTGTAATCTCCAGTAGGTTTTGATGAAGATTTGGAGCCGCCAGAGTTGCTGGATCCTTTCTTCTGAAACTGATTTTTCCTTTGAAGGCACTGGAATCTTTTTGTGATTAATGCGAGATCCTTGCTGATCCTTTCTGGGTCATCTGAATCTTCTTCGGCATTTCTTTCTGAGGAAGATTCAGCCACATCCTTGAGAGCATGAATTTTTCGGTGACTTGAGCCATAGAGATCTCTCTTTTCTTCTTCTTGTTCCTCGTGGGTGTTTAGCCTTTCCATGATATTAGCTGAGTCGAGAACTTTGAAATCTTCTCATTCCCGAATCATCAGAACTAGAGTGTCGAATGAACTGTCAAGGGATCGGAGCAGTTTTTTCACAACTTCGTGATCAGTGATGCCTTTGGCGCCGAGACCTTCCAGCTTGTTTGCAATGTCACTCAGACGATCGAAGGTTTGCTGGTAGCTTTCATTTCCGATTCACTTGAACCGATTGAACTTCGCGCGAAGAGTATCAATGAGAGCCTCTTTCTGAGTTGAAACACCCTCATTTATTTTTTCGAGAATGTCCCACAATTCCTTTGCAGTTTCACACTGACGATAGCAAAGAAATTGAGCACGAGAGAGATGGCCACCAATTTCATCTTTGGCATGAGCATCCATCTGAATAAGTTTCTTCTCGCGGTCAGTGGGGGCCTGGGGCACTTCAACCACAAATCCATTCTGCACCATGTTCCACATATCATCATCAATAGCTCGGAGATGGATCTTCATCTTCTCCTTCCAGAAGGGATAGTCCGTCCCATCTTGAGGTGCAACTTGTAGCTCACTGAAGACATACTTAAACTCCAAGGTGGTTAGACCAAAATGAACAAAGTTAAGGAGTACCTTGCTCTGATACCAATTGTAGGAACGAAGTATGTCTACCAGAGAGGGGGGGGGGTGAATGGGAGTTTTAAATTTTCTTCGGAAATATCAAAACTCTCGAAACCCAACAGCGGAGCGAATGAAAACAGTGTACAGTGAGCGAATACAAACTATCGAATGGAAACTAGAAGCATGCATTGAGACAAATCACATGATCGAAATATGTCAAACAGCACAGTTCGAATGTAAAGGGGAGAAGCAGAGGTGACCAGTGATGCTCGATGGCGACAAGGAATTTGGTAGACCAGTTCGCCCTTCTGCAAAAGGACTACGTCTGGTTGGAGGGGTTGTGATTTAACACAGAAGATAAACTCTCTTCGCCCTATTCTCCTCGACAATTGGTTCGTCAACCAATGCCGATCACTTGTGGTAGATTCTTGAGGCGATCTCCAAACCTTTACAGACTTCTTCTGCGAGAACCACAATTACTCTTGGTCTCTGAAGAAATTTACACCTAACCGTCTAGAGAGTTCGCAGCTCTCAAGAGTAATAGGCAGAGCGTACTGGACTTAGATTCGAGTGATGCTGAACCACTATCTAATTTTTTGGCTCTGGGGTTTTCTCTCAGTGGATTTTAAACTCTAATCACTTAGGAGAGGGGGTTGCTCAACAATCTTCTCAGAATCACACGGAGCAGCCACCGGACAACGCCGGTGCGGGGTGGCTATTTATAGCCGCAGCCTTCCCTGGTGGGAAATGACCATTTTGGACACGCGGTCCAGCCAATGGCCAACCGACACGTTCACAACGGTCGGATTTGAAGAGCAACGGTAACATTACTTGAGGAACAAGTAATGCTAACTCCTCGGTCAGAGACAAATCTCTCACAGCGAAGAAGATCACAGTCTCTTGCTGGCAAGTGTTTGCTCGGAACACAAAGAGATTTCTCTCGCAACTTTCATAGGATTTGGGTTTAGCATCAGAGAATCAAAGCTTCGAACACTACACCCCTCTTAGTAGTACGGTGGTCCTATGACTCAATAAAGAGAAGAGAAACAACGAAATAAATGCTACATCTTCACTTCGTCTTCAATCTTCTCGGCCGCAGTCACTTTCTCCGGACAAGCACCGAACCAATTGCTTTGCATCAGCAATTTTTGAGGGGTCAATCTTGTCATCATAATCTTCGGTGATAACCTTCACTGCCATGCAGGGGATTTTCTTCGGAGTTTGAACCAAACTCCTCTTGACTCTAGGGCCCTGTTACTCTGTGTGCACTAGCAAACACATCAGTCCCTTACTGTTTATGTCAACAATCTCCAAAACATAAGGAGGCAAATTATTGCACCAACAGCATCTCCACAACTCCAAATCCTCACCAAGCTATGAGAAGCACTACCAGCCATGGGAGTCCAGAGGTACAAGATGGGCTTCCTCCTAGGAGGCCCTTACAGAGGTTACATTGGAACAACTTTCATAATTTGGTCCACAATTATGGGGTCGAGAACACTCCTCGTATGCACATACCTTCCAATTGGGATATCTCCCGTCCAAGTGAGAATGATGCAGGAAAAGACTTATGGTGGCCGGAAAATAAACATATTATGGTTGAAGTGCAAAAGAATGCCACCGTGATTCAGCAGTTGCTTCGGGAGGTCCAGAGTTTGAAGGATATCTTACAAAATATTTTAAAGGACAAGCCTATCACTTCATCACCACCATCACCGAAGAAGGAGACTTGAATACATGGGTATGTGCACCACCCTTGGCTTGTGCCAAGCTTGGGGGAGGTGCCCCGGTATCGTATCACCACCACTTTTATCATCATTATCTATCTTAGTTCGATCCTTAGTTATTTTGTGATTTAGAAGAATAAAGTTTTAGTATGATTTAGTTTAGAGTGCTTGCTTTGTGGTCTATCTATCTATGTAATCGCGTGTGAAAGTTATATAATAAAGAGTAGTTTGAGTTGAGTGTTTTGCTTTTGTTGATCCAATCATGGAAATAAAATAAAGAGAATAAAAAGTAAGATCATATGCTAATCCCATGGGGAGTGATGACTGATACGTATCCAACGCATCTATAATTTATGAAGTATTCATGCCATGTTTATAACAATTTTATATCGTTTTGGTATGATTTGATTAGAACTAACCCGGACTGACGCTGTTTTCAGCAGAACTACCGTGGTGTTGTTTTTTGTGTAGAAATAAAAGTTCTCGGAATTGGACGAAACTTTTTGACCATTTTTTTGGACCAAAAGAGACCCCGAAGCTTCATGGAAGGACTAGAAGCCTCACGAGGAGCTCACAAGGCAACACGGCACGCCCTGGGGGTGTGTGCTGTTGCCTTGTGGGGCCCTCGTAGCTCCTTTTCGCGTGATTCCAATGCTGAAAAATCCTATAAATAGATAAACACCCAGAAATAAACCTAGAACTTTGCCGCCGCCGCAAGCCTCTGTACCGAAGAAATACCATCTGGAGCGCTGTTCCGGCACCCTGCCGAAGGGGAGAATCATCACCGGAGGCCATCTTCATCATCCCGACGGTCTCCATGACGAGGAGGGAGTAGTTCACCCTCGGGGCTGAGGGTATGTACCAGTAGCTATGTGTTTGATCTCTCTCTCGTGTTCTTGATTTGGCACGATCTTGATGTACTGCGAGCTTTGCTAATATAGTTGGATCATATGGTGTTTCTTCCCTCTCTATATTCTTGTGATGAATTGAGTCTTTCCCTTTGAGGTTTCGTTATTGTCGGATTGAATATTTCAGATTTGAGAACACTTGATATATGTCTTGCATGTGGATACCCGTGGTGACAATAATGGGGTATTCTATTGGTTCACTTGATGTATGTTTTGGTGATCAACTCGCGGATTCCCATGACCTTGGGGTAATCTAGGCATAAGGGTTGATTGCACGTTTTCATCTTCTTTTCTCCGATAGAAAGTTTGGGGTACTCTTTGTGTGCATTGAATATTATGAATCTAAAGTTGTTTTGATGCATATCAAATAATCAACTCACGGATACTTGTGGTGACATTGGAATATCTAGGTGACATTAGAGTTGGTTGATGCGCATCATATGGTGTTATTTTAGTACGAACTCTAGGGCTGTTTGTGACACTTATGGGGATGGCTCAATAGATTGATCGGAAAGGATAACTTTGAGGTGGTTTCGTACCCTACAACAATTTCATCTTATGTTCTCCGCTAATAGGAACTTTGGAGTGATTCTTTATCACACGTTGAGGGATTGTTATATGATTCAACTATGTTAGCACTGTTGAGAGATTGCACTAGTGAAAGTATGAACCCTAGGCCTTGTTTTCAAGCATTGCAATACCGTTTTTGCTCACTTTTACTACTTGCTACCTTGCTGTTTTTATACTTTTAGATTACAAAAACATATATCTACTATCCATACTACACTTGTATCACCATCTCTTCGCCGAACTAGTGCACCTATACAATTTACCATTTTATTGGGTGTGTTGGGGACACAAGAGATTTCTTGTATTTGATTGCAGGGTTGTCGGTGTATAAAACATGGGTATTTTATACCCTGACTTACGCACAGACAGTGGCAGCTTCCCTGCCGGCCAAGGCTTGCCGGAAACTGCCAAAAATCAAGACTCGAGACACAGTTGCAGAAGCCACTGAAGAGAAGATCAAGACGAAGCATCAGGTTCAAACACTGAAGATAACCTTTGCCGGCAAAGGTTGGCCAGCAAGGTGAAGGCCCGGCAAGCTCCGTGCCGGCAAGCTCTCGCTAGCTGTTAGCGGTCCACCTCATCGAGCAGCCAGTCGCTAATCGATGAGGTGTCGAGCTCGCAAGCAGTTAGGTGGGATTTGTCGGGCACGTGTCAGCATGCTGGAAGGAGGTTTGCCTTTAATGATACCCGTCCAGAAGGCGTGTCAAGTCAATAGGAGGTAGATAGGCGAGCGGTGCAGAAACCTTGCCGGGGCTCCTCCTCCACATGACACCTAACGGAGCATTTATCACTTTTGTCCTAAACTGGCAGAGTTAGGTATGATAGCACTGTTTGCTATCTAATCAACTTGTAATTACTGTTTTGCCACTATGGTGACCCTTTGAGCTATAAAAGGAGGGTCAGGCAACATTTACAAGGATCACCCGATCGACCCCTTGCACAACTTGCATGCGTAGCTGCTCTCTTTGCACCTTGCTGGGAGAAGCGCTCCTTGTACTTGTGCTCATACACATCCAATACACAAAGCAGGAGTAGGGTTTTACGCTTCACAGCGGCCCGAACCTGGGTAAAATCCTTACATTCTCTGTTGATTCTGCTCTTTGTGCTCATCGATTCCCCTAGCCGAACCACAAAGGGGCTAGCTGGCCCCATAGATGGTCGTACGCACGACATCTTTGGTGCGCCAGGTAGGGGCATCACGTGCGCGAACCTGAATCAGCAGATTACGCATCAATTCCGTCAGTTTCATCATTGTCTTCGTCATTGTTGATGGCCCCCAAGAAGAAAGGCATCACGATGACGGCTCCTTCCACCTCCAAGGTTCCTTCGCATGTATCCGCAGGCGGCGGAGGCGGCGCGGCCGACGCGGGTGGTGCGGACACCGCGGTCGGCACGACCAGCGTAGGCGGCGCGGTCGCCGTGCCCACCATGGTCGGAGCAGGAGGCGGAGGCGCTGGAGGCGGTCAGCTTCCTCGACCCTCCAGTGAGCAGAATCATGACGGCACGAGTGGAGCAGATGGACGTCTTCCTCCTCCTCGCCACATCGACGAGCACAGCCACCAGAACAATCATGCCCAGGCCGGCGCAAGTCAAGATCCCACCACGGCGACGTCCAGAGATGCTGCGTCAAGACATACATTGCGCTCATTGCATGATGGGCACGGTGTGATTCCGAGCGGCGTCGATGACTCTGGGCGGCAATGACCGCATGGC
The DNA here is from genome assembly GCA_039707655.1 of Elymus sibiricus. Taxonomy (NCBI): domain Eukaryota; kingdom Viridiplantae; phylum Streptophyta; class Magnoliopsida; order Poales; family Poaceae; genus Elymus; species Elymus sibiricus. The sequence continues at coordinate 188,235,373 of CM077676.1, read as the reverse complement.
AAGACGCCTATCGATCAAGTTCCAGGTCCTCAAACAGCTCCTCCACCACGACAACCCACTGTTGAGCATGTGCCGCGGCAGCAAGATCGCAATGGCACTCCTGCTGGCTCTGCCAGGAGTAGAGCGACTTCGCGTTCTTCGCTTCCGGCCACGCCAGCCACAGCAGCAGAGGCGATGGCGCGAGCCCAGATGCTGCTGAACTTCCCTATGGCAGCAGATAAGATGGATGAGTGGAGAGCCACCATCCAAAGCCTGATTGGGTTTGCCGAGACGAGCAGATCACAGCAAGCGGAGCCCTCACGGCGTCCGCAAACAGCACCAGTAGCTCCAACTGGTGGCCGCGCTGAAGGTGCTGCACCAACGGTGCAATCACCTCCACGGCAAGAGCGTCAACAACAATGTCAATAGCAACCGCGGCAAGCTCAACAATCTTTCGAGCCTGACGAGATGTCAATGGCTTCTTCGGATCCACGAGCGCGGCAAGATCAGCGGCAAGTGCTGCAGGACAGACGGGTAGAGGATGCCCGCACCACCATTGAACGGCGCCGGGAGGCGCGCCGTCAATCCGACGCGTGGAACGGCCCAGTCTTTGATGAGCCTGCGCCCGAAGTTGGCGGATATCTGCCTTACGAGGTCGGATGTCCAGCCTTCACTCGTGAGCTGTGGCAAGTCCACTGGCCATCTGTCCGAGCCTTCAAGCCGGAAGTACCAGAAAAGTACGATGGCAAGCTGAACCCGGCATAGTTTCTAGGCATCTACACGATTGCCGTGCAAGCTGCTGGGGGAAGAGACGAAAAGATTCTCGCCAACTACTTTCCGTTGGTGCTAAAGCCCAACGTGAGATCTTGGTTGATGAACTTGCCGGAAAACTCCATTTCTTCATGGTCAGATCTCTGCAATGAGTTTGTTGGTGCCTTTACCGGAGGCCACAAGGCCCCTGGACGTCGCTGCATGTAATCCCGCAAAGAGATGGTGAAACTTTGTGCAAGTACATTCAGAGGTTCAGCCGTGTGCACCGTAACATTCCAGATGTGCACCCCGCAGCCGTCATTGCCGCCTTTCACATGAATGTCCGCAATCCAAGGATGCGGGAGAAGATGAACGTCAAGTTGCCAAAGTCCGTCAACGAGCTCTATACGTTGGCGGATAAATGTGCACGTGCTGAAGAAGGGAGAATGCTCCCTGGTGAAGATGCGGGTGCAGAAGTCGATTTGGAAGACGACAATGTCGCCACCCCGAAGAAGAAGGGCCGAAAGCGCAACAGGAAGCGCAAAGGCAAGACTATTATGGCTGTCGAGGGTTCCGGCAACTCCGAGTCCGCCAAGAAAGCTAAAACAGACAACTCCGGCAAGGAGGCTACTGTATGCGCCGCTTGCCAGGAGGCGACGGCGAACGAGAAGGCCGGAAAATCTGATGGGCCATATTGCAAAATTCACCGCACCAAGGGCCATGATCTCCAAGAGTGCCGACAAGTCGAGCACCTCGCGGAAAAGCAGAAAGCTAAATATGAAAAACGCGACAAGGAGAAGGGTCAGGATGGTGCTGGTGGATCCGGCAAAAAGGGTCGTGGTGGTCGAGGAGGTCGCCGCGGCAAAGCCATGCAGCAGAAAGAAAAGCCTGCTAGAGGTCGAGAAAAGAAAGAAGAACATGATGGAAGTGCGAAGAGGATTACGACGAGTCCAGTGAACAAGAATTCCAGAAGGCAACTGAAGCCATGTGCATTGACGGAGGTGCATCTCTGCACTCTTCTCACCGCCAACTCAAGCAGTGGGCGCGTGAGGTCAACGCAGCAGAACCGGCAATAGGCGCCCAAAAGCCACTCAAGTGGTCACACACGCCTATCATTTTCGATGCCGAGGATCACCCTGATCGCACAACTGCGGTCGGGTGTTTGCCGTTGTTGGTCTCACCAACAATTCACAACCTCCAGGTCACGAAAATGTTAGTTGACGATGGGGCCGGGCTAAATTTGATTTCTCCAGAAGTTATGAAGAGGCTACAGATTCCCGACGAAGAGCTCGAGAAAACTAGTACATGTCAAGGAGTGAATCCAGGAAGGAGCCAACCCATGGGAAAGATCACATTGCCGGTGACGTTTGGCGGGGAATTGAATTACAAAACAGAGAAGATTGTGTTTGATGTTGTCGAGATCCCCTTGCCATATAATGGAATTCTTGGCCGCCCAGCTTTGGCAAAGTTTATGGCAGCGTCCCATTATGCCTATAACACGTTGAAGATGCCAGGGCCGATGGGTGTCATTTCCATCAATTCCAACAAGAAAGATGCAGTCATATGCATCGACAAATTATACAGAGATGCGGTTGCAGCAGAGGCCACCAAGGCGCCAGTTCCCGCCAAGAAGAAGAAAAGCAAGAAATCCGTTAAGACCTCTAGCGAGAACTCCGGGAAGCGTGCCTCTTCGGAGTGCTGTGCACCTGTTGAAGACTTGCCGGGGTGCTCTACCGGCAAGAAATCCAAGGCCACTCCACCAGCAACGAAGAAGGTGTCGGCAAAGGAGGATGGCACTGACGGTACCTTCACCATCAGTGCCACCCTTGACAGCAAATAGGAAAGCGCGCTCATTACCTTCCTGTGGGCAAATGTCGATGTGTTTGCATGGCGACCATCTGACATCCCCGGTGTTCCCAGGGATGTAATTGAGCACCACCTTGTTGTCTGTCCCCACGCTCGGCCCGTCAAGTAGAAGGTGAGGAAGCAGGCTTTGGAGCGGCAACAGTTTATTGCCAAAAAAATCAGAAAACTTGAAGCAGCAGGCTTGGTTAGAGGTGTACTACATCCAACTTGGTTGGCAAATCCAGTTGTAGTGCGAAAAGCAAATGGAAAGTGGAGACTTTGTATCGACTACACTGATATTAACAAAGCATGTCCAAAGGATCCTTAACCTTTGCCGCGCATTGATCAAATTGTAGATTCTACGGCCGGCTGTGATTTACTCTCATTCGTTGATGCATATTCTGGGTACCATCAGATATTCATGGCTAAGGAGGATGAGGAGAAAACCACATTCATTACTCCATGTGGCACGTACTGTTTTATGTGTATGCCTTTCGGATTAAAAAGTGTTGGTTCAACTTTTGCAAGAGCAGTCCAGATTGGTTTCGAGCCCCAGCTGCACAGGAATGTGGAAGCATATATGGATGATATAGTGGTCAAAACCAAGGACAAATCAACCCTCATTCAAGATTTAGAAGAAACATTTGCAAACTTGCGCAAGATCAATTTGAAGCTCAACCCCGAGAAGTGTGTGTTTGGCGTTCCATCCGGCAAACTTCTCGGATTCTTTGTATCCCAACGTGGAATTGAAGCAAATCCTGACAAAATCAAAGCAATTGAGCAGATTCATGCACCAAAAAGCGTCAAGGATGTGCGGCGTCTTGCCGGCTGTGTTGCTGCCTTAAGTAGGTTCATTTCAAGGTCTGTTGAGCGCGCCCTGCCATTTTTCAAGATTTTGAAAAAGGCAGGTCCAATGAAATGGACTCCAGAAGCGGAGGCCGCACTGCAGGATTTGAAAAAATACCTCTCTTCTACGCCAACACTAGTTGCGCCTAAACCACAAGAGCCGTTGCTGCTATATCAGGCGGCAACAAATCAAGTGGTCAGTGCTGCATTAGTGGTGCAGAGGGAAGTCGATGACGAAGAAGCAGCCGTGGCAAGCCCGTCCAGCGACAAACCGGAATCTTCTCCGGTAAAGTCTGGTGCTGACAAATCAGAAATAGTGCAAGCAAATGAAGCTAATCAGCAAGTGGTGCGATTAAGAAGGTGGTGCAGCGACCGGTGTATTTTGTTAGTTCCCTTCTACATGGGGCTAGATCAAGATATTCTGGTGTGTAGAAGTTGCTTTTCGGGATTCTTATGGCCTCAAGAAAGCCGCGTCAATACTTCCAAGCACATGAGATCACCGTCGTCACTCGCTTTCTGTTGCAGCGTATTTTGAGGAATCCAGATGCAACTGGCAGGATAGTGGAGTGGGCGTTAAAATTGTCAAGCTTTGCACTCATGTTTGAAAGCACATCAACTATTCAGAGTAGAGCCTTGGCGGAGTTCATTGCAGAATGGACGCCAACGCAAGACGAAGAGATTCAAGAAACAGCTCTCCTCGGCAAAGAAATAGATAAAGAATGGGTCATGTACTTTGACGGTGCCTTCTTGCTGCAAGGCGCTGGTGCCGGAGTGCTGCTTGTCGCACCCACCGGAGAGCACCTCATGTATGTAATCCAGATGCACTTTCCCAGGGAGAAAGCAACAAACAACACTGCTGAGTACGAAGGGCTCCTTGCCGGTCTTAGGATCGCACTGGACCTCGGAATCAGAAAGTTGATCATCCGTGGGGACTCGTAGCTCGTTGTGAAACAAGTGAATAAAGATTACCAGAGCCCGTTGATGGAAGCGTATGTGGAAGAAGTGAGGAAATTGGAAGAACACTTTGACGGATTGCAAACAGAGCACATTCCTCATGCGGAAAATAGCATTGCTGATAGCCTGTCAAAGTGTGCTGCTCAGAAGCTTCCTGTGGAACCGGGAACTTTTGTGCTCCATTTGAATCAACCATCAGTCACTCCATCAACGCAGGCCAGCAAGAGAAGGAAGTTGAATACCGGCAAGTATTTTCCGGTAGAGCTCCTAGAAGCCACCGGCAAGAAAGTTGCTGTGGCACCCCGATAGAGGGCCGACGCACGCCAGTCCCAGGATAAGACCTGGTGCACGCCTGAGACATGATACAGCAATTCCAGGCACAAAATGGCTTTATTAAATGAAATGGAGTTTTACAACATTGTTGTTTACAACAATATTACATGACTCCAAGACTAACTAAATGGCAGCGGAGGTCTTGGTTCAGCGGCAACGGCGTCTCTGACTGGGTTCCACAACTCACAGGACTGGCTGGGTTACGATCTAGCCGGACGGATCTTCTCCAGCAACTGGCCACGTGCAAGGCCAGGTGAGTACTTTGAATGTACTCGCAAGACAACCAAATACATAGCATCCAAACAAGCAGATGACAAAGCAAGCCCTATGCTCATGTAAGAATTTATTCTAAACATGGCATGAAATTAACAGGAAAACATGGATCAAGCATGGCATAACATGGATCACACATATCAACTACGTAACATAGCATGGCAATGATCACATTAGGTGCTTAAAGTGCTCACCGTTACCGAGTACCAACTTACTCTCTCCCGGGTTGTCCCACAACCCTCGAAATACTCATGATCCATTGAATACTTCTGAACATAAGACAAGTTCTTCCATCATTATTATCGTTATTATGGTTGACCATCCTAGAGAGGCCTAAACGGACTGTCCAATACCGTGGACACGGCTATTCGAATAGGTTTTACACTCTATAGAGGTTGCGCACTTTACCCACACCATTGAGCCACCGGCCTCGTACTTAGTACATGTTCCCATTCAGGTGGACCGGTGCTGCTCCAACGAAACTGGCCTAACCCGTGACTCCTCTATCGTACCACCGACAATCATACCCTCCCAGGGTCATGTCCTGGGTGGCCCCTGTGTCACCCCGTGACACCTGCCACCGTCGTGGCCAAACAAAACTGTCCCAAACGGGGACGTGCGCACATAACCATAAACTGGGCTCATAGGATTATCGCCGTCTACCTGATCAGGGTAGCACGCACGCATAACCCTCCCTCTTTGGTGGTACCGATAAAAGAGCACAAAGCTAGACCAAGTCAAGGCCGTCCCATACCGGCAAATGTGGCTGCACGGATAAGTCTGGGTAGGTGGCTCTTGATCAACCAATTAAGTTTAGTTTCTAAATTCAATTTAACATCTCCTTCATCGCACCATTACATCGACAATAATAAGCGGGAACAATTACTTATCAACAGCATAGCAAAACCATAACGGTACTGACAATCAAGGCATGAGATCAAATCATAGTACTAACATGATAAAGGTATTAAAAATATTGTTACTAGCATGGAAAAATATGATATGATAGCAATTCATGATATCACATGGTAAATAGCACTAGCATCTGGCACAGATGAAATAACAGGGCTATGTCAGTGCAGACTAACAGATGATCCGAAATATACTACAACACACACACAGGGTGCAAGCAAAGTCATCACGCAAGTCCGGAGCTCATGATAAGACGTTGGATTGCCTTGGGGTTGACGGAGTCACCGGGAAGAAGTGCGATGGGCTCGCGGAAAGATTTGCCGGAAAAGTTTCCCTCTCGAACGGGGCTGATTAAGGGCAAGGGCAAAATGGTCATTTTCATAGTGTGAAAACATTATGAAAATGATGCCATCGGAACGGGCTCGACGAACTGAAGACGTGGGCATTGGATTTACCTCAATCGGAGTTACGGTCGCGGAGAAAACCCGTTCGTTCGTTAAGCGGAGAAACGGACAGAAAACTGTGCATTTTGGCCCTTAACGAATGAACGTTCGCAAAGTAGCTGTTTCGGCCGCCGGCTGAGAAAAGAGAAAGCGCCTTTTAGGGAAATACGTCTTCGGAGAACTAAAAACGTATTTTCATCAGAAGAAGCAGGGAAATACGCTTTCTAATCTGGAAAACATATTTTAGAAAAAGGCATTTCCACTTACAGTGAGCGGGCCCGGGTTGACTTTTCCAACTCCGGCTGACGAGTGGGGCCCGGCTTATCTCTTCTCTCTTTCTTGGGTCGTCTCCTTCCCCCCGATAGAGCAGAGCAGAGGCGGCCGGCCGCCGGTGTAGCCGTCGACTGGAGGCTCCAGAGAGCTGGCCGACGGGCGCCCGAGGACCGGCGTGCTGTACCCCCCCGGGGTGGTCGCGGGGGAGCCCGAGGTGGCCTACAGCGCCGTTTCCACCGAGCCGGCCACGGCGGCCGAACCATGGCAGGGGAGCCTCGCCGGCAGAGCTTCAAATGGAGGCGGCGGCGGCCTGCGGGCACTCAGGGGAGGCCGGGGCGGGGAATAGAGAGGAGGGGAAGGGCCTGGGCTGGGTTGCTCGAGGGGGTCGGGCGGCGGCAGTGTTTCTGCCATGGGCGAGGCAGAGAGCTTGGGGAGCTCGAATGGGAGGGTTGGGGCTGCTGGTGATCGAGGAGGGACTTGGGGATGCGCTTAAATAGGCGACGGAGGGGCTAGCCGACGACAGACGGAGGTTCGAGAGCTTGGCGAGGTGGCGGCAACCGGACGGGGAATCTATGTCGGCAGAAGTGGCCAACGGGCTAGGGGACGAGGGGGAGAGGGCTCCAGATGGCTCGCGCACGCGGTGGAGAGCTCGCCGGCGCTCGCGGACAAGCCGGAGGCCACTGGAGCGAGCTCCCGAAGGCTCTGGTCACGCGGTGCACTGCCTTGGCGTGCACTGCACGTAGTCCCCGCGTGGCCACGGCGTTTCCACGCCGCACGCGAGGCCAAACCATGTCTGGGATGATCTACACTCTTCACTGGGTTGACTTGACCCCTCAAGAAAGAACAGGAAGCTCGGATGTGACTGAACGATGGTCAAATAGTAGCTGGCAGCAAGGTGTTTGACATGTTCCATGTCCACCACAATGCTCCTCTTGGCCTGATCTTTGGCTGAGAGTGACCACTCACTAAGGTGACCATCTGGGAAAAATTGCAGCACAAATGGACAGCTCTAGGTGGTACCTCCTTCACAAAGCACCAATCTGACCAAAAATGCAAATGAGGAAGTAGGGGTCAAATGGCTAGATAGAATTAGCTGATTTTTGGTAGAGAGTGATTATATAGTCATGAGAGCTTGCTGGAACAGTTTCAGCTCAAATTGATCATCCATGAGGGTACTTCCTTCACATAGGTACAATCTGGACAGAAACTTGGATAATTTACTGGGGAAAATTGGCTAAATGAAATGGGCTGGTTTTTGGTATCCAGAGGTGATTTATCTATGTTAATCACCCTGAAAAATTTCAGCCCAAAAGGATCTAGGATTCAAGCACTTCCTTTGCAAACTGGAAATCTGGACAGAGTTTGCAAATGGATGTGGTGCTCAAAATTTAATTGGTGGAACTTGAGATATTGATGAAAATGGTGAATATATAGATAGGAGAAGCTCCACAAATTATTTGGGATTTTTCCTAGCTACCAAAATGGTAGTTCCTTTGGAAAGGCCCCAAGTTGAAATATTGGCTTTAAATAGGAAAATGCAATTTCCCTTATTTAATTATGGCCAATATTTTTGTGAGAGCTCAATATGATCACAAAGAATATTTCCACATGTTTTCATGAGCTTTGGAGATGAATAGATATTTTATTGGATTTAATTCCTCAGAAAGGCAGAAAGAGGAATTAATTCTAGATGAGAAATATTGCATATGACTTAGCAATATTTTTGCACATCTAGGGTTTATGAGTGAAGGAGAGTCTCTGGAAATGTTTGGAGGATTAACAGAGCAAGGAAAATGGTAACTCCTTTGTAAACACAAAGGCAGGATTTCCAGTTCCAATATTTTGGAACTAGGGTTTGAATCAGGTTCAGGGTTTACTGACGAGGGCTTGGCTGGCACAAGAGCATGAGAAAGATATGGAGAGGCTGAGGATCGTCTGGATTCACCTGGTCACTCACCAGATTCCAGAGGAAAAATTTGGGAGAGGAAAGCTAGGAAGGAATAACAACACAAAAATCGATAACCCGATTTTTGGGTTGTTACAAACCTTCCCCCCTTAAGGGAATCTCGTCCTCGAGATTCCTAGGGTTAGCTCAAAACAAATGTTACACCTCCTGGGAAGACTCTGGGAAAAAGATTTTGGGACCGGGGAATTTCTAGGGAGAACTGGCTCTCCAGAACGCTGGGTTTGGGAGGCTGGCAACCGGAGAAAGCACGGACAGATGTGGGCATGCGGCTTTGCATTCTACCCGAGTACTGCTGCGAATGTACTCAAGAGAATGAACTGGGCGTGCAGAAATTGCTCACACAATACACGCGCAATCTACTAATATGCAGGCAAATGCATATAGGAGCAAAATACATGCAAAGAAAAAGAACACATCCAACAGATTACACTAAGGTGTTTTAATGCTGGTGGGTGTATGTACTCCTGGTATACATATACCTACACCAGCTCGCATTTTATTAGGGACTCCAGGCGAGTCCGATGTTATTAAGTGTAAGTGTCCTACTGATCGAAATCTTGTTAAGAATCCACTGCCAACTCTGTTAAGCATTTCTGTTTAACGGAGAGGCAAATGAACCAAACACACAGAGCAAACCTACATAACATTACAACAGCACACAAGCAGTACAGGCAGTACAAGCATACAACATCATGCAACCTTACTAAGCAGCTAACAACAACTACTCACTCCGAACTATAGGGTTCTACTCCTTGGCGAGGGCGGAAAGATGGTCTTGGCGGCACACCCTCTCGCAGCATCTAAGCCACAAGTAGGTCTAGTCTTGCTGGGGCTCTCCTGGGGGACGTAGGCTGAGCCAACTTCCGCCTTCATCGTCGGACACCTCTATGGGTTGGGGCTTAACGGCTGGAGCTGCGGCTGGAACCTGATGGAACACATCCCGACAACGAAGACGCCGAATAGCTCCTCGAATAGAATTTGGGTGGACAGAGCCAGAGTTCCACGGGTTCACGGGCTTCGAGGGTAACACTAGCTGTGAAGGTGGCACTGGGTTTGGCATTATGGAACTGGTGGCCTGGGATGCAGCTTGACGGGCCTCACGGTATGCTTCCGTAACAACCCGAGTGGTGCTTTGGTCAATGGCGTGAAACTCTCCAAGATTGCCAGAGATCAGTAGTCCCTGGGCAGCAATGAACTGCACCAGGTGGGCCATTGCCGAGTCGGTATCTTCGACTGTGCTGAAGAACACGCAGCCTTCGCTGGACGCAGAAGGAAAGTAGCGGAACTCCCGCATCTTCGCTACTTGCGAGAACTGGAAACGAATACGGGCGATGGCTTCCGCAGCAGCTGTCTGGATAGCCATCGCGGGGGTGGGCATGGGTTTGCCCTGAAAATTCAAGGGCTTCCCATCCTCTGCTGGACCGGGGCAAATATGCGCATTCGCATAGAATCGGCAAAGGTGAGTAACGGGTTCCGATTGGAACACCATATACACCGGGCTAGTACTATAGCCAAAGGCTTGGGTGAGCATGCTCAAAAGGATGGGTGGAAAGCCGGGATAACCACTGGCCAAGGTTCGGATATGGAAAGTGGGTGCTCTGGAAGAACTAGCCATGGTTGCTGGTTTGAGGATACCGGCCTGGGTTCTCTTGCGGGGATCTGGCTTACTGAACGGAGAGGACTGCGTCTCGCAGGTGGAAGGGGTTTTAAATAGGCAGCCAGGCTGGGACATACCAGCATGGCATGGATCCTTCTCGTGCCGGGTAAAGGATACGCCGGCACGGCTGACAACTGGGTAGGGTCGCGGTCCAATCCAGGGATGGCTGGGTGGGCGGACAGCTGGGTAGGGACACGTCAATTCCGACTGCGCCGACTGTTAATCAACAGTGGCCGTGTCGGATGCCAGGGATGGGTCAACTCTATTGGGCTCGCTACTGGTTGAAAATAGGGGTGGTTCGGGGCTAGTGTAACCTACAGCCAGCCTGGCTCTGATACCACGTCTTGTGGCACCCCGATAGAGGGTCGACGCATGCCAGTCCCCGGATAAGACCTGGCGCATGCCTGAGACATGATACAGCAATTCCATGCACAAAATGGCTTTATTAAATGAAATGGAGTTTTACAACATTGTTGTTTACAACAATATTACATGACTCCAAGACTAACTAAATGGCAGCGGAGGTCTTGGTTCAGCGGCAACGGCGTCTCTGACTGGGTTCCACAACTCACAGGACTGGCTGGGTTACGATCTAGCCGGACAGATCTTCTCCTGCAACTGGCCACGTGCAAGGCCAGGTGAGTACTTTGAATGTACTCGCAAGACAACCAAATACATAACATCCAAACAAGCAGATGACAAAGCAAGCCCTATGTTCATGTAAGAATTTATTCTAAACATGGCATGAAATTAACAGGAAAACATGGATCAAGCATGGCATAACATGGATCACACATATCAACTACGTAACATAGCATGGCAATGATCACATTAGGTGCTTAAAGTGCTCACCGTTACCGAATACCAACTTACTCTCTCCTGGGTTGTCCCACAACCCTCGAAATACTCATGATCCATTGAATACATCTGAACACAAGACAAGTTCTTCCATCATTATTATCGTTATTACGGTTGACCATCCTAGAGAGGCCTAAACGGACTGTCCAATACCGTGGACGCGGCTATTCGAATAGGTTTTACACTCTGCAGAGGTTGCGCACTTTACCCACACCATGGGGCCACCGGCCTCATACTTAGTACATGTTCCCATTCGGGTGGACCGGTGCTGCTCCAACGAAACTGGCCTAACCCGCGACTCCTCTATCATACCACCGACAATCATACCCTCCCTGGGTCATGTCCTGGGTGGCCCCTGTGTCACCCCGTGACACCTGCCACCGTCGTGGCCAAACAAAACTGTCCCAAAACGGGGACGTGCGCACATAACCATAAACTGGGCTCATAGGATTATCGCCGTGTACCTGATCAGGGTAGCACGCACGCATAACCCTCCCTCTTTGGTGGTACCGATAAAAGAGCACAAAGCTAGACCAAGTCAAGGCCGTCCCATACCGGCAAATGTGGCTACACGGATAAGTCCGGGTTGGTGGCTCTTGATCAACCAATTAAGTTTAGTTTCTAAATTCAATTTAACATCTCCTTCATCGCACCATTACATCGACAATAATAAGCGGGAACAATAACTCATCAATAGCATAGCAAAACCATAACGGTACTGACAATCAAGGCGTGAGATCAAATCATAGTACTAACATGATAAAGGTATTAAAAATATTGTTACTAGCATGGAAAAATATGACATGATAGCAATTCATGATATCACATGGTAAATAGCACTAGCATCTGGCACAGATGAAATAACAGGGCTATGTCAGTGCAGACTAACAGATGATCCGAAATATACTACAACACACACACAGGGTGCAAGCAAAGTCATCACTCAAGTCCGGAGCTCATGATAAGAGGTTGGATTGCCGTGGGGTTGACGGAGTCACCGGGAAGAAGTGCGATGGGCTCGCGGAAAGATTTGCCGGAAAAGTTTCCCTCTCGAAGGGGGCTGATTAAGGGCAAGGGCAAAATGGTCATTTTCATAGTGTGAAAACATTATGAAAATGATGCCATCGGAACGGGCTTGACGAACTGAAGACGTGGGCGTTGGATTTACCTAAATCGGTGTTACGGTCGCGGAGAAAAGCCCGTTCGTTCGTTAAGCGGAGAAACGGACAGAAAACTGTGCATTTTGGCCCTTAACGAATGAACGTTCGCAAAGTAGCAGTTTCGGCCGCCGGCTGAGAAAAGAGAAGGCGCCTTTTAGGGAAATATGTCTTCGGAGAACTGAAAACGTATTTTCATCAGAAGAAGCAGGGAAATACGCTTTCTAATCTGGAAAACGTATTTTAGAAAAAGGCGTTTCCACTTACAGTGAGCGGGCCCGGGTTGACTTTTCTAACTCCGGCTGACGAGTGGGGCCCGGCTTATCTCTTCTCTCTTTCTTGGGTCGTCTCCTTCCCCCCGATAGAGCAGAGCAGAGGCGGCCGGCCGCCGGTGTAGCCGTCGACTGGAGGCTCCAGAGAGCTGGCCGACGGGCGCCCGAGGACCGGCGTGCTGTACCCCCCCCGGGGTGGTCGCGGGGGAGCCCAAGGTGGCCTACAGCGCCGTTGCCACCGAGCCGGCCACGGCGGCTGAACCACGGCAGGGGAGCCTCGCCGGCAGAGCTTCCCCGGCGGAAATGGAGGCGGCGGCGGCCTGCGGGCACTCAGGGGAGGCCGTGGCGGGGAATAGAGAGGAGGGGAAGGGCCTGGGCTGGGTTGCTCAAGGGGGTCGGGCGGCGGCAGTGTTTCTGCCATGGGCGAGGCAGAGAGCTCGGGGAGCTCGAATGGGAGGGTTGGGTCTGCTGGTGATCGAGGAGGGACTTGGGGATGTGCTTAAATAGGCGAGGGAGGGGCTAGCCGACGACAGACGGAGGTTCGAGAGCTCGGCGAGGTGGCGGCAACCGGACGGGGAATCGATGTCGGCAGAAGCGGCCAACAGGCTTGGGGACGAGGGGGAGAGGGCTCCAGATGGCTCGCGCACGCGGTGGAGAGCTCGCCGGCGCTCGCGGACAAGCCGGAGGCCACTGGAGCGAGCTCCCGAAGGCTGTGGTCACGCGGTGCACTGCCTTGGCGTGCACTGCACGTAGTCACCGCATGGCCACGGCGTTGCCACGCCGCACGCGAGGACAAACCATGTCTGGGATGATCTAAACTCTTCACTGGGTTGACTTGACCCCTCAAGAAAGAATAGGAAGCTCAGATGTGACTGAACGATGGTCAAATAGTAGCTGGCAGCTAGGTTTTTGACATGTTCCATGTCCACCACAGTGCTCCTCTTGGCCTGATCTTTGGCTGAGAGTGACCACTAACTAAGGTGACCATCTGGGAAAAATTGCAGCACAAATGGACAGCTCTAGGTGGTACCTCCTTCACAAAGGACCAATCTGACCAGAAATGCAAATGAGGAAGTAGGGGTCAAATGGCTAGATATAATTAGCTGATTTTTGGTGGAGAGTGATGATATAGTCATGAGAGCTTGCTGGAACAGTTTCAGCTCAAATTGATCATCCATGAGGGTACTTCCTTCACAGAGATACAATCTGGACAGAAACTTGGATAATTTACTGGGGAAAATTGGCTAAATGAAATGGGCTGGTTTTTGGTATCCAGAGGTGATTTATCTATGTTAATCACCCTGAAAAATTTCAGCCCAAAAGGATCAAGGATTCAAGCACTTCGTTTGCAAACTGGAAATCTGGACAGAGTTTGCAAATGGATGTTGTGCTCAAAATTTAATTGGTGGAACTTGAGATATGGATGAAAATGGTGAATATATGGATAGGAGAAGCTCCACAAATTATTTGGGATTTTTCCTAGCTACCAAAATGCTAGTTCCTTTGGAAAGGCCCCAAATTGAAATATTGGCTTTAAATAGGAAAATGCAATTTCCCTTATTTAATTATGGCCAATATTTTTGTGAGAGCTCAATATGATCACAAAGAATATCTCCACAAGTTTTCATGAGCTTTGGAGATGAATAGATATTTTACTGGATTTAATTCCTCAGAAAGGCAGAAAGAGGAATTAATTCTAGATGAGAAATATTGCATATGACTTAGCAATATTTTTGCACATCTAGGGTTTATGATTGAAGGAGAGTCTCTGGAAATTTTTGGAGGATTAACAGAGCAAGGAAAATGGTAGCTCCTTTGTAAACACAAAGGCAGGATTTCCAGTTCCAATATTTTGGAACTAGGGTTTGAATCAGGTTCGGGGTTTACTGACGAGGGCTTCGCTGGCACAAGAGCATGAGAAAGATATGGAGAGGCTGAGGATTGTCTGGATTCACCTGGTCACTCACCAGATTCCAGAGGAAAAATTTGGGAGAGGAAAGCTAGGAAGGAATAACAGCACAAAAATCGATAACCCGATTTTTGGGGTGTTACAGTTGCCGGGAACAACAACACAACCGCTGGTGAGCAGCGGCTTCACACAGAACCTCATGTTCTTGCCGCTGAAGCAAGTGCTCCCACGGCCGAAGAGATGCCTTTAGTCATTGTTATCGAGCCGCAGGCTCCAACTTGGGCACAGCAAATAGTTAATTTCCTTCAAACAGGAGAACTTCCCGATGACCAAGAAGAAGCTGAAAAAGTAGCTCGTCAGTCAAGTATGTATTAGTTTGTGGATAACAAGCTATACAGAAAGAGACCAAATGGTGTGAAATTGGGGTGTATTTGCCAGGAAGATGGACTAAAGCTGTTGGCGGAGATACATGGAGGCATATGTGGCTCTCACATAGGATCAAGAGCACTTGCCGGCAAAGCTTTCCGGCAAGGCTTCTATTGGCCCACTGCCCTCCAGGATGCAACTGAGCTAGTAACCAAGTGTGAAGCATGCTAGTTCCATTCGAAGAACATACATCAACCAGCTCAAGCTCTTCAAACAATCCCTCTCTCCTGGCCTTTCTCGGTCTGGGGGCTTGATATTTTGGGCCCCTTCCCCCGTGCTACCGGGGGCTTTGAGTTCTTGTACGTCGCCATCGACAAGTTCACAAAGTGGCCTGAAGTGGAGCCAGTGAGGAAGGTGACAACGCAATCAGGCGTAAAGTTCTTCAAAGGATTAGTTTGCCTCTTTGGGGTTCCTAACAGAATCATCACCGACAACGGTACATAGTTCACGAGCCGCACCTTCATGCAGTACACCCAAGACCTTGGCAGCAAAATCTGTTTTCCATCTGTTGCTCACCCGAGAAGCAACGATCAAGCGGAAAGGGCAAATGCTGAAGTGTTGTGAGGCCTCAAGACAAGAACTTTTGACAGGCTGCGCAAGTGTGGAAGACGCTGGATTGATGAGTTGCCGGCGGTTCTTTGGTCACTCAAAAGGACACCAAATCGAGCTATCGGCCAAACACCCTTCTCCCTAGTCTATGGTGCAGAAGTGGTGCTCCCCACGGAACCCATATACGGGTCACCTCGAGTGCTCGCTTACCATGAAGCTGAGCAAGAGCAGCTACGACAAGATGACGCAACACTCCTTGACGAAGATCATCTTCGGGCGGCTGTGCGAGCTGCACGCTACCAGCAAGCCTTGCACCGCTATCATAGCCGCAAAGTGCGTGCCCGAAGCCTTGAGGAAGGCGACCTTGTTCTTCGGTGCGTTCAGTCCGCCAAGAAATCAAACAAGTTGATGCGGAAGTGGGAAGGCCCTTATCGGGTAGCACGAGTCACCAGACCTGGCGCAGTACGTCTGGAGACCGAAGATGGCATTCCAGTGCAAAACTCATGGAATATTGAGCATCTTCGCGAGTTCTACCCATAAGGCGTAGTTGCCAGGCCTCCCGGCAACCCCTTTTGTACAAGCTTTGTCGGCAAGACATGTAACCCTTTATACAAAGCCAGGCACAGATCCTGTGCATAAAATAGAGCTAAGTGATTCGCAACATTTTGTACATGTTCATTTATGTATAAATGCATGTGGCATTGTGATTACACTTTAATTTGTATGAAATGGCTGATGAACCATCAAGGTTCCCAAACCACTCTTTCCTCTTCTTTCTTTTTCTCAAAGGACAGAAGGATCCCTCGCGTGCAAGTTTCCCGGGGGGAGTGTCATACGTCTCCAACGTATCTATAATTTTTGATTGTTCCATGCTATTATAGTATCAATCTTGGATGTTTTATATACATTTACAAGCAATTATATATCATTTTTTGGGACTAACCTATTAACTTAGTGCCCAGTGCTAGTTGCTATTTTTTTGCCTGTTTTTGGTTTTTTAGAATATCAGTACCAAACGAAGTCCAAATGCCACGAAACTTTTTGGAGATTTTTTTTCTGGACATAAGGGACACTAGAAGCTTCGGGAGAGGGCCAGAAGACAGAGGAGGTGGCCACGAGCCACCAGGGCGCGCCCTGGTGCCTCGTGGGCCCACCTCTGCTCCGTTTGACCTAATTCCACCTCTATAAATACTCTAAAATCGGGAAACCAATAGAGGAGTCCACGAAATACTTTTTCCGCTGCAGCAAGTTTCTGTTCTCGAGAGATCCCATCTAGAGGCCTTTTCCGGCACTCCGCCGGAGGGGGATTCAATGACGAAGGGGCTTTCCATCAACTTTGCTGCCCTTCCGATGATGCGTGAGTAGTTTACCACAGACCTTCGGGTCCATAGTTAGTAGCTAGATGGCTTCTTCTCTCTTTTTGATCATCAATACAGTGTTCTCCTCGATGTTCTTGGAGTTATATCCGATGTAATCACTTTTTGCAGTGTGTTTGTTGGGATCCGATGAATTGTGAGTTTATGATCAGATTATCCATGAATATTATTTGAGTTTTCTCTGAACTCTTTTATGCATGATTGTTATAGCTTCGTATTTCTCTCCGATCTATTGATTTGGTTTGGCCAACTAGATTGATTTATCTTGCAATGGGAGAGGTGCTTTGTAATGGGTTCGATCTTGCGGTGCTCAATCCCAGTGACAGAAAGGGACATGACACGTATGTATCGTTGCTATTAAGGGTAAAAAGATGGGGCTTATTCATGCATGAGTTTACTTTGTCTACATCATGTCATCTTGCTAAGGCGTTACTCCGTTCTTTATGAACTTAATACTCTAGATGCATGCTGGAGAGCGGTCGATGTGTGGAGTAATAGTAGTAGATGCAGAATCGTTTCGGTCTACTTGTCTTGGACATGATGCCTATATACATGATCATTGCCTTGGATATCATCATGATTATTAGCTTTTCTATCAATTGCCCAACAGTAATTTGTTCACCCACCGTATGCTATTTTCAAGAGAGAAGACTCTAGTGAAAACTATGGCCCCCGGGTCTACCTTTATCATATATTGAAAATCCTAAAAATACCTTGCTGCAATTTTACTTTATTTATTTTATTTTGTATTTTTGTTCGATCTATCTATCTATCACCATACAATTTAATCTTGCAATTAACCACCAAGGGATTGACAACCCCTTGTTCGCGTTGGGTGCGAGGATTTGTTGTTTTGTGTGCAGGTACTGCTAACGAGTTGTTGCGTGATTCTCCTACTAGATTGATAACCTTGGTTTCATAACTTAGGAAAATACTTATCTCTACTGTATTGCATCATCCCCTCCTCTTCGGGGAAATCCCAACGCAGCTCACAAGTAGCAGAGTGAGGATGGGGGTACCATTTAATGACGTTCAAGTGATCATTTCATGCGACAAGAGAGATAGTGCAAGGAAAAGCTAAGTTGAAAAACTTCGAAACAAATTCCTTGTCATATTTTGCAATTTCCCTTGAACAATTTAGTCTTTGTATGAGAAACCTGCACGCGAAGGAACCTTGTCGTAATCATTCACGCTCTGATTTTGCCTCGAGTCTGCTCGGCAAGGTTTGTAGTTGCACTGTGATCGACAAGTTACCTTGCCGGTGGCGGCGCTTCCAGCAGGCTGCTAAGGACCTGTTCCTCAAAGCGCTCGCGGCAAGTGAGCGCACCGGCAAGTTTCCAAACAGCGTAGGGAACACAATCATACAAAAACAAAGAAAAACAAGGGGAACATCACGCATTCATCTGAGCATGAAAAATAATAGATATTGTTGGAGTCTAGGATCTGCGTCCAAGAAACTTCTCCAAGAACTTAGGATTCGAACTCTGGGGGACTTTGCTTGGCGACCTACGACACGACGGCAACTATGGCGGGATCACGACGGGCTCACTGGCTCTCACCGAACACGAAGGGGACGCGCAAGCTACCCAGGTTCAGGCCACCGTGCGGTGTAATACCCTACTCCTGCCTGTGTTGGATTGCTCTGTGAGGGAGAGCTTGTGGCTCGAGGTACACGAGGTGTGGGGGAGAATGAATCGATACTCTTACATGGAAGCGGACCTGCCCCTTTTGTAGTGCCTTGGCCCTCTTCCCCATAAAATATGAGCGGGAAAGGGTGGCCACAGGGCGGCAATTCAAAGGGGGACAGGCGCGCAGGTCTATCCTGACTAAAGGCGGTCTCCGCCTGATAAAGTAGTCTTCGTGATGCGCTGGTGGGCTTGGCGATGACCTCCGTCCTGACGCGCCGATCCGCCCTGATCTTCTATCACCAAAGAGGAAACACTTTGGGACTTGCTTTGGGGGAGGCAGATGCCACTGCTCCCTTATCGCCAGAATGGAAGCTGGGCTCGGTCACGCCCCACTGTCCTTATCCTGACAGCGGGTCGTCAGCCATGTGCTGGGCGCGGAGCCTCACGGCTGGCACCGTACGTCACGCCCCGCGAAGCGGCCTCGCGAGGGGTTGCCTCACAAGGCCATCCTGGGCTTGCCGGCCTCACTAGGTCTCAGCCTAGCGGCGAGGGGCCTCGCGAGGCTTGCCTCCTCACGAGGCGGCTCTTTCCTGGGTAACGACGCCAGGGCCACCTTGCCGGGGCCAGCCCACGCGTCGTCTCCTGGGCCGTGGGACCCTGGTTCCCACTGGGCCGACAGTAGCACCCGGGCCCGTGGCATGCGCGTTCCGCCCGTTGGGGACGAAGCGCTGCGGGGCCCATCGAGCTGCCAGGCCTAGGGGCGACGCGTGGCGGCCTTTGCGGGTGCAGCACCTCCGCTTCCCCGCGACGCCTCGATAACCGCCGTCCCGGTGATAAAGCCTGCCCGCGTAGGACACAGGCATCTCATTGCTCCTTCACCCCGCCCCCAGCCTTCCTTGCGACTAACTCCTCGGCTCCCCTCTCTTGTCCAACTTCCCAATCTCCGCTCACCGCTGCCGCGGCCATGGCTCCCAAAAGGAAGCTTTCCACAGCCGAGAAAGGGAAGAAGGCGGCGGAGGAGGTTGAGCCGCCGAAGCCGGCGCTGGCGAGGGGTAGAGGCCGGGCCCGTGGTTCAGCCACGGCGACGAGGGCTCTTCCCCAGGGCCGGATGCACTCCACGGCCGTCGCCACGGAGGTCGGCCCCAGCATCCGCAGAACAGCCATGACTCGTGGTCGCGGGAGGCGCGGCGGTCACGGCCGTGGAGGGCGCGACGAAGCGCGCGCCGCCTCTCCCCGGGCGGACGCCCACATAGCGGAGGTTGCGCACGAGTTTATCGTGGGGCTGCACCGCCTGCCTCGCAGCTGGCTCCGGCTTCCAGACTCCTTTGCAAGGGCGATGGAGGACGATGAACCCCTGGGCCTGTGGCTGCAGGTGGACGACTGCTGCAACGGCCCTTTCTGGGTAGCTGTCGGTGTAAAAACCGGCAGACCTCGCGGTAGGAGGTCCCGAGCTGTGGATCTCAGATCGATGGTAACTAGGACAAGGGAGACGATGTTTACCCAGGTTCGGGCCCTCTTGATGGAGGTAAAACCCTATGTCCTGCTTCTGTTTATATTAATGGAGATGTATCGAATACAGAGTTGATCTACCTTGAGATCGTAATGTGTGTCTAACTTCTAGGGCTAGGTGAGCGATATTTCGTTGATGTCCCCTACGGGCTAAACCCTATGGCTTATATACATGCCAGGGAGGGTATCTAGGGTTAGAAAGTCGGTATCTAGGAGTAAGGCGGCTGGAAAGATCTTGGAGTATACGTCAAGTCTTTGGTAGAGGCATTCTCGATCACGCCCCCTGTGTACGGCCTCCGGAGTCCATCTTGATCACGTGTGAGGGCCCATTGGCCCAACCGAGGAGACAGGCCGGCCAGGTTAGCACCCCCTAATCTAGGACACCGTCAGTAGCCCCCGAACTGGTCTTCTACGCCGAGGACAACTTTCAACAAACATCACCTCGGATCCGGAGTCCTTGGCTTGACAGATGAGTTCCCCTTCATATTTCACCTTCTCTTAATGGAATATTGACATCCGAAGTCCAACCGAGCTTGCACCCTGCCCGAAGGGGGTAGATATCTTAGCCTCGAAGGCTTGTTGTTCAGGTATGAATGGTCCAATCTGGCCTGACAACTTTATCGAAGAGGCTTGCCCCACGACGGGTTGAGCAGTTATTGCCTCCCCCCTAAATCGTGGTTCGAGGCAGCCTTTTACTGGCACGTCCCATCGAGGCAGAGATCGTGCCCGTTTTCTTAGGGATATCATCAAGATTTTGTTTCCCCCCATATGCTCAACGGCATTTTTGATGGGAATGGCGAGTTTATCGGCGCGGCGAGGGGGACTCTTGGCCTTTCACAGGCTTATAAAAGCAAAAAGGAGGACAGCGCAATCGACCACGCTCCCATTCTCCCTTTCTACTGCTTCGTCTACCTCCAGCGCCCAGATCCATCCTGCCCGGTTTTCCCTTTCGCGAGCTCAACCTCCACCACCAGCCATGCCCAACACCCTCAAGGGGCACTGGGGTGGCTCCGTAGTGACGGCCGCGACCATCTCGGAGCTGCGCAGTGTGGGGTACCTGACCCCCACCACCGTCGCCCGCGCTCCAGCGGCTGGCCAGCTGGTGCCCGCTCCCAACGCCGGGGAGCGGGTAGTCTTCGTCCCCCACCTCATCCGAGGTCTGGGGTTCCCGTTGAATCCCTTCATGCGTGGGGTGATGTACTACTATGGGCTAGACTTCCACCACATGGCCCCCAACTCCATTCTCCACCTCGCCTTCCTCCGCTGTGAGCCGCACTTTGGCTTGTGGCTGAAGCTCTTCGGGATTAAGCCGAAGTCTAGCGGCTCGGATCTCGCGGAATGCGGGGGAGCCAGCTGGTTCAAGGGCACCTTCATCGAAATGGTGAAGGAGTGGCAAAGAGAGTGGTTTTACATCACTGAACCGCTCGCCCCTGGCCAGACCGAGGTTCCCGCTTTCTCAGCCGGGCCTCGCAAGAAGCTCAAATCCTGGAGGGAGAAGGGCATCGCCTGGGGGAACCCAGAAGAGGTGGAGACCCTGATCGATAGGATCCTGTGGTGGTCTACCGTGGGGAAGGTTGAGCTTGCCGACGTCATCAACGTCATGCTCAACCGCCGCATACTCCCTCTCCAACTTCGGGCTACCCCGATGTGGGCACAAAAGCTCGAGGACATGGACACCATCACCACCTTCTTCCGCTCCACCTTGGCCGCCATGTGGACAAGACTCATGAAGCTGGCCAAGGACAAGATCCCCAAGGAAGGGGAGGACCGCGGCCTCGAACACGGCTACGACGCCCCCCTGGTGAGTGGTCCTGTCCCTCAATCGTTATTCTTTGCTCATCGTACCGAGGAGTAACGTTTTGCTTGAATCGTTGTGTTTAATGTTTTGCAGAAGTGGTTGGCCTGGGTACAAGGAGTGCAATGCCCGGCCCCACTACCAGAGGAGCCTCCAACTCCCCTGCTCTCGGCGCTCCTGACCGAGGAGCCACACGTGGTGGCCCCCAAAGGGACAAAGTCCCAGAGGGGTATGTCAAGTGCTCGGACTCGGGGGACTTCGGTCACCCGGTCCGAAGAGACCCACACCTCCGCCGCCCAAGATGGCGACGCAGAGGAGGGTGAGGAGGAGGAGGTCCCCCCCCCCCCCCCCCCGAAGGGGATGAGGTCGGCATTAGAAGACGCCGACGTGGGCATGCCACCGAAGGGCCCAAAGAGGCCGAGGCGAACCTCATCCGGGGCTGCCAACAAGTTGCCGGAGAGAGCCGAACTGTCCGGTGACTCATAAGAAGACCTCCTTGCTGTGGGGAGGAAGAAGCCGGCGCCCCGAGGGTAAGCCGTTGTCTTTGCATCCTGTCTTTTACTCTGACAAGTTATTTTTTAGCAAGGGAAAACTTACAGAAGCAATTTTTCATATGCAGTCCGCCGAGGGTAATCCCCAGTGGTTCCTCGAGCGGGTTGCCATCTGCCAGCGGGACTCCAGAGCCCGCCGCTCCTCCCCCAACGCATGACAGGCTAGGGGAGGCAACATCCACCCTAGTCCCCGACATTAACACAACGGGGGCCGACGAGGTGGCCATCATGGCCGAGGTCGACACCTCGGTCCAACAAGACCCGGCGAAGAAGCACTCCGTGGTCATTGAAGAAGGGCTGGGCCAGTCATTGGCCCAGCCGACATCTACTTCGGCTCCGCCACCCCAGGTGGAGGCTACCCGGGTAGATGTATCCGGGGTCATCCCTCCACCCCAACCCACTGCCCAAGGACGGGCTGGCACAGGGTGGACCGAGGAGATGGAGGACGCCCTGCAGGGCTCCTCCATTAAGGAAGAGCACCATGCCTTGATAGGCACGGCGCTATAGGGATACCGGTCCACAGGGGCCGGCCTGCATGAGGTTTTCAAGAACCTCATAGCAGTTTTCGAGGTACGCTTCCATCTGCGCATCCAGTCTGATTTGTTTGTTTGAGCTTTTTTGAGTTATGCATTTGTCCGAGGACATAAGAGTACAGCCTGCTAAACGGCTTAGTGAGTGAGTAGCCCCTGAGCCCGAAGTCGGTTTCAAGAAACCGGCATTGGGGTTGTTTGAATAAGTAGGAGCCCGTTAAGTAGCCTCCAGGGCGCCACTTGAGGCAGCTGTCCTAGAACCTTTTAGTAATTTAATTGTTCCCTTTGTAATAAGGATCTTTTGTGCCAGGTTTCGACCTCGGTTCCGGACTCCATCTCCGAGGAGATTACGGAGATGAGCCGGAAACTCGAGAGGTCCCAGGAGGAGCTCAACCTGGCGAACCAGAAACTCGAGCAGTCTCAAGGTAAGCAAATTTAAACTTGCACTGTACTTTGTACGAAGGAAGTATGATATGTTTTGGTAAAGAAAACAACTAAGGCCGAACTATTTTGACAACAGCAGCGTTAGCGGAGCTGGAGACGCTCAAGGCCGAGCTTGAAAGGGCTCGGCAGGAGGTGCGGTGCTACTTGTAGCTTGCGTTGGTATTTCCCCAAAGAGGAAGGGATGATGCAGCACAGTAAAGATAAGTATTTCCCTCAATTATGAAACCAAGGTTATCGAACCAGTAGGAGAATCACACAACACCTAGTAAGCAGTACCTGGACACAAACAACAAATCCTTGCACCCAACGCTAACAAGGGGTTGTCAATCCCTTGGCGGTAAGATTGCAAGATTAAATTGTATTTGATAGATTGATAGATTGCAGAAAAAATACTAAATAAAGTAAATAAAAGAAAATGGCAGCAATATTTTTAGGGTTTTAGTAATATGATTTTGATAGACCCGGGGGCCATAGGTTTCACTAGAGGCTTCTCTCGAGAAAATAGCATACGATGGGTAGACAAATTACTGTTGGGCAATTGATAGAAAAGCAAATAATCATGACGATATCCAAGGCAATGATCATGTATATAGGCATCACGTCCAAGATTAGTAGACCGACCCCTGCCTGCATCTACTACTATTACTCCACACATCGATGGGCTATCCAGCATGCATCTAGTGTATTAAGTCCATAAGAACGGAGTAATGCCTTAAGAATGATGACATGATGTAGACAAGACAAACTCACAAATTAATAAACCCAATGAATAGATCCCATATTTTTACCCTTAGTAGCAACGATACATACGTGTCATGTCCCTTTCTGTCACTGGGATTGAGCACCGCAAAATCGAACCCACTACAAAGCACCTCTTCCCATGGCAAGATAAATCACCTTAGTTGGCCAAACCAAATCAATAGATCGGAGAAGAAATACGAGGCTATAACAATCATGCATAAAAGAGATCAGAGAAGACTCAAATAATTTCATGGATAATCTGATCATAAACTCACAATTCATCGGATCCCAACAAACACACCGCAAAGAAAGATTACATCTGATAGATCTCCAAGAACATCAAGGAGAACATTGTATTGAACATCTAAAAGAGAGAAGAATCCATCTTGCTACTGCCTATGGACCCGAAGGTCTGTGGTAAACTACTCACGCATCATCGAAGAGGCAGCAAGGTTGATGTAGAGCCACTCCGTGATCGATTCCCCCTCCGGCAGATTACCGGAGAAGGACCCCAGATGGGATCTCTCTGGAACAGAGGCTTGCGGCGGCATAAAAAGTATTTCGTGGACACTCCCTAGGGTTTCTGATTTTTCCTGAATTTATAGTGCTGGAATTAGGTCAAACGGAGCTGGGGTGGGCCCACGAGGTACCAGGGCGCGCCCTCTTCTTCTTCTGGCCCTCTCCCGAAGCTTCCAGTGTTTATATTGAGGAATAAAAAATCTCCAAAAAGTTTGGTTGCATTTGGACTTCGTTTGGTATTGATTTTCTGTAAAACAAAAATAGGGCAGAAAACAGCAACTGGCACTGGGCACTAGGTTAATAGGTTAGCCTCCAAAAATGATATAAAATTGCTGTAAATGATTATAAAAACATCCAAGATTGATATTATAAGAGCATGGAACAATCAAAAATTATAGATACGTTGGAGACGTATCAGCATCCCCAAGCTTAATTCATGCTCGTCCTCGAGTAGGTAAATGATAAAAACAGAATTTTTGATGTGGAATGCTGCCTAGCATATTTATCTCATATTCTTTTCTTTTTGTAGCATGGACTTTGGACTTATATGATTCAAAGCAATAGTCTATAAGTTGACATGAAAACATAGATACTCAAGCATACTAACAAGCAACCATGTCTTTCAAAATATCAACGCTAAAGAAAGTTATCCCTAGCCATTATGCTCAATCATTGATCCATTCATGAAACACACTGAAATATTAGCTACAACCAATGCACAAGTATGACAATAGTGTTCTCTAGTTGGTGCTTTTGTAAGAGAAGATGGAGACTATAAAAAAATAAAAATTCCATAAAAGTAAGTAGATAGGCCCTCTTAGAGGGAAGCAGAGATTTGTCAAATGTGCCAGAGCTCAAAGCTGAAATTAAAGATATAAAAAATATTTTGGGAGGCATGCTTTTCCTGTCAACGAAAACGAATGAGAATTCCCAATATCTTCCATGCTACATACATCATAGGCGGTTCCCAAACAGAAAATAAATTATACTCTCCTTCATTAAGATTTTTCTTTCCGCGAGAGTACTCCCCTTCATTAACATTTTTATTTCTTTCTGAGGGAGGTTTTCTTTTGTTTTCATTATTTTTGCATTACTGCAATTTTGGCATTTTAGCAATTTTACAATTCGGGACGGACATCCCTATTACCACCACACTCTCGTGCAATGACAAGTGAATAAACACTCATCGTGAGAATAACACACCTAGCATGGAAGATATTGGCTACCCCCTTCCGCTTCATGAGCGGTACAGGCACACAAAACAGAGAAATTATTTTGAAATTTAGAGTTGGCACACGCAAATTTGCTTGGAACGGCATTGGAATACCGCATATAGGTAGATATAGTGGACTCATAAGGCAAAACTGGTTTTAAGGATTTTGGATGCACAAGCAGTATTTCCGCTTAGTACAAATGAAGGCTAGCAAAATATTGAGAAGCAACCAACCAAAAAATGAAAACGTTCATAAACATGCATTGAACATAACTAACACCGAATAATGCACTATAGTAGGATATAACTTCATTGCATAACTATTGACTTAACGTGCTTGCATAGGGAATCACAAACCTTAACACTAATATTCTTACTTAAGCACAATTACTCACTAACATGGCATCACATATCATCATTTCCATATCACAAAACTATTTCAAGGAATCACACCTGTCATATCCAATGATCTATATGAAAGTTTTTATCTATATCCCTCTTGAATATTCATCACTTTGGGACCAATTGCATAACATGTGCAATTTACCGTTACTATCATCATCTCTCAAAAAGATTTAAGTGAAGCATGAGAGTGCAAATATTTCTTCAAAATTTCAATCTTAACAATTCTCAAAATAATATAAGTGAAGCATGAGAATTTATTTCTTCAAAATTTGAATCTTAACAATTCTCAAAATAATATAAGTGAAGCATGAGAATTCATTTCTTCAAAATTTCAATCAAGTCAATTCTCAAAATGATATAAGTGAAGCATGAGAATTTATTTCTACAAAATTTCAATCAACTCTCAAAATAATATAAGTGAAGCATGAGAGTTTATTTCTATAAAATTTCAGCCACCACCGTGGTCAAAAAGATTTAAGTGAAGCACTAGAGCAACTGCCTACCTCAAAAAATTTAAGTGAAGCACATAGAGTATTCTACAAATTATGATGATAACGTGTGGCTCTCTCAAAAATAGGTGTGTGCAGCAAATAAGATTGTGACAAACTAAAAAGAAAACAAAGCAAAGACTCATATCATACAAGACGCTCCAAGTAAAACACATATCATGTGACGAATAAAAATATAGCTCCAAGTAAAATTACCGATGGTCGGTAGAATAAAGAGGGGATGCCTTATGGGGCATCCCCAAGCTTAGACGCTTGAGTCTTACTTGAATATTACCTTGGGGTGCCTCGGGCATCCCCAAGCTTAGGCTTTTGCTACTCCGTATTCCTTCATCCATCGTGATCTCACCCAATACTTGAAAACTTCAATCACACAAAAATCAACAAAACCTTCGTGAGATCCGTTAGTATAACAAAACAAATCACTACTATAAGTACTATTGCAAACCCATTCATATTTTATTTTTGCATTATACCTACTGTACTCTAACTTCACCATGGCTTATACCCCCCGATACAATCCATAGATTCATCAAAACAAGCAAGTAGTGCATCAAAAACAGAATCTGTCAAAAACAGAACAGTCTGTAGCAATCTATTTAAAATCCATACTTCTGGAACTCCAAAAATTCTGAAAAATTAGGAAAACGTGGAAAATTCATATACCAATACTCTGTAAAAATTTCAGATTTTTCTGACGCTCCAGTACAGAAACAAAATTCGGGCACTGGACGCAAAACTTTCTGTTTTCCAAACAGCATCAATTATACTATCTTCCAAATCATCCTAAAGGCTTTACTTGGCACAAACAATAATTAAAAACATAAAAACACTATCATACCAGTAGCATGACATTAAAAACACACCATAACAGAAACTTATAACAAAAATTTATTTTATTCATTTGGTTGCCTCCCAACAAGCGCTATTGTTTTATGCCCCTAGCTAGGCATAATGCATAATCTCAAGTATTGTCATCTTTGGTTTTCTTATCCAAATATATGTTCTTGTCAGGAGGCTTTTCAAAGGTAATATGAAACACATCATTCATAGAAATTTTAGCATTAGCAAGTTGCCCATCCGCAAATCCCTCTTGATTACCGGCTACAATCCATGAATATTGACTATTAACACTATTGAAAACTTGTTTGATTATATTTAGAGGAGGGACTTCTTTTTTAGTATTCTCATCAAAGATGTGGTCATTGCGAAACAAATATCTCAACAAGTAGTCTCTATCATAAAGGATCTCATCTATTACCGGTTTTTCACGGCTCATACCATAGAAATCAAAGATCTCCCTAGCTTCTCGCACTATATGATCAAATTCATTCATGAGGACAAGGGTGGCTATTTTCTTAGCTCTAGGTTTTTTATCACCGGTAAGTCATTAAACAATCTTTTCAAAGTAGGATGGGTGCGAATAAATCTTCTTTCAAGCTTAAGAACAAGTGCAGAAATAGCATCGGCATAACTCTTAGTTTCTTTAAGTATAGGTGCATCATCAAAAGCCAAAGTCCCAACGCAATTAAAGAATTTTTGGATGACACTTTTTCCTATAACATTCCCGTGTCGCAACACAAAAGTTTTAGCATCAAGATTGGTGGAACTTTCAATTTTAGGGGTCTTGCCATCCTCACTTTTTTCCATACCAAAATCAGCCATGATAACAACTTCAAACAAGCAAACAAGCAAACGAGAAAAAGGCAAACGGAAAATATTTTTGTATTTTTGTAAAAACGTTTTAGAAGTGGGGGAGATGAAAACGAGAGGCAAATGGCAAATAAAGTAAATGCAAGGAGATGAGTGTTTGTGCAAAGGTACTTGATAAATGTTGATGATGTCTCCCCGGCAACGGCGCCAGAAATTCTTCCTACTACTTGTAGCTTGCGTTGGTATTTCCCCGAAGAGGAAGGGATGATGCAGCATAGTAGAGATAAGTATTTCCCTCAATTATGAAACCAAGATTATCGAACCAGTAGGAGAATCACACAACACCTAGTAAGCAGTACCTGCACACAAACAACAAATCCTTGCACCCAACGCTAACAAGGGGTTGTCAATCCCTTGGCGGTAAGATTGCAAGATTAAATTGTATTTGATAGATTGATAGATTGCAGCAAAAATACTAAATAAAATAAATAATAGAAAATGGCAGCAATATTTTTAGGGTTTTAGTAATATGATTTTGATAGACCCGGGGGCCATAGGTTTCACTAGAGGCTTCTCTCAAGAAAATAGCATACGGTGGGTAGACAAATTACTGTTGGGCAATTGATAGAAAAGCAAATAATCATGACGATATCCAAGGCAATGATCATGTATATAGGCATCACGTCCAAGATTAGTAGACCGACTCCTGCTTGCATCTACTACTATTACTCCACACATCGATGGGCTATCCAGCATGCATCTAGTGTATTAAGTCCATAAGAACGGAGTAATGCCTTAAGAACGATGACATGATGTAGACAAGACAAACTCATAAATTAATAAACCCAATGAATAGATCCCATCTTTTTACCCTTAGTAGCAACGATACATACGTGTCATGTCCCTTTCTGTCACTGGGATTGAGCACCGCAAGATCGAACCCACTACAAAGCACCTCTTCCCATGGCAAGATAAATCAACTTAGTTGGCCAAACCAAATCAATAGATCGGAGAAGAAATACGAGGCTATAACAATCATGCATAAAAGAGATCAGAGAAGACTCAAATAATTTCATGGATAATCTGATCATAAACTCACAATTCATCGGATCCCAACAAACACACCGCAAAGAAAGATTACATCGGATAGATCTCCAAGAACATCAAGGAGAACATTGTATTGAACATCAAAAAGAGAGAAGAAGCCATCTAGCTACTGCCTATGGACCCGAAGGTCTGTGGTAAACTACTCACGCATCATCGGAGAGGCAGCAAGGTTGATGTAGAGCCCCTCCGTGATCGATTCCCCCTCCGGCAGATTACCGGAGAAGGACCCCAGATGGGATCTCTCTGGAACAGAGGCTTGCGGCGGCGTAAAAAGTATTTCGTGGACTCTCCCTAGGGTTTCTGATTTTTCCTGAATTTATAGTGTTGGAATTAGGTCAAACGGAGCTGGGATGGGCCCTCAAGGTACCAGGGCGCGCCCTGGTGCCTCGTGGCCACCTCTTCTTCTTTTGGCCCTCTCCCGAAGCTTCCAGTGTTTATCTTGAGGAATAAAAAATCTCCAAAATGTTTGGTTGCATTTGGACTTCGTTTGGTATTGATTTTCTGTAAAACAAAAACAGGGGAGAAAACAGCAACTGGCACTGGGCACTAGGTTAATAGGTTAGTCTCCAAAAATGATATAAAATTGTTGTAAATGATTATACAAACATCCAAGATTGATATTATAACAGCATGGAACAATCAAAAATTATAGATACGTTGGAGACGTATCATGCGGCAGCAGGAGGCTGCTACCGTCGCGACCGAGAAGGCCCGGGCTGCCGAGAAGGCGACCGGGAAGAAACACCAAGCGCGGGTGCTGGAGATTGAGGAGACCCTGAAGGGCATGTTTGAAGCACGTGACAAGCTTCAGGAGGAGGTGCAACGAACAAAGGAGGAGCTCGAGAAGCTTCAACTTGCCCACTCTGAGCTCAAGACCTCGGCCCGAGCTGACCACGAGGTGCTCCAGCAAGTGGAGCAAATCACCTCGGGTAAGCTATTTTTGCTACAGTGTTCATTTGGCAGCAAAGGGTGTGTCGAGCTCACCCAATCATGGCATTCCGCAGAGGTCTTTGCGGATCTTCTGCAGAGCGCGGCAGATGCGGTGGCGTACTTCAGCCAGCTAGCGGGCCATGAGGCGAAGAAGGCCTTCTGGGGGCAGTTCCCGGGGTTGCCGTTCGCACAGCTGCTGAATCATCGAGTGAAGCAGCTAGTGGAGTTGTTTCGCATAACGAGACCGACGCTCCAGGACCTCTGCATCGCGTTGTGGCCTGCCGAAGCCATGCCGAAGAGCCTCTTCGGCCTTACGGCCCGTCTCCGAGACGCCGTGCCTTGCGTGAACCGCTGGAAGAGGTCCGCGTGCTTTGAAGGAGCACGGAGGGCGTACGCCTGCGTGAAGACACACTTCCAAAAGGTTGATGCGGTGACATGTGCCACGGGCCCTCTTGCCGACAAGCCGCGCACCGCCGAGCAGTTCTTCGCCGAGGTGGAGGCGGGAGCTCGGACCACAGAAGCCATGTGTCCAAAGGACACTATGTATTTTTAGACAGTACTTTGGAATGCCGAAGTGTATGATGTATAAAACTTTGTCTTTTGGTTGAATGAAGATGGCTTTAAATTCCATGTGTGTTTGTTTTGTAAGTAATTTTTCCCCCGATATGACTGTTTTAAAATGAGGGTGGCCAGTCATCGGCTTTAGCCCCAGTGTTGGTCATACAAAGGGTGTTCCTTAAGGCACACTTGACCCTTAGCCGACGTCTCGGTACCCGGAGGTGGTTGGTGCTTAATAGGAACTAGGCAATCAGACTATAGTGGCTTTATACCCTTCACTTAGTCATAGGAGTTTGACAGTGGGGGCTGATGACCAGCCCCCGGTGTGGGAAGTGTTCAGCCAGGTCGGCCGAGGTCTAGCCCATGACACACTTCGGCTAGGAATGAAAGCCCTTCGTTTAACACGGGTGATCTCTATCGTCACATCGCTTGACGCGGTCTACGGAAGGCGGACCAGTTTACGCTTACCTAGATAGTCAGTTTTCGGCTTTCTCCACTGAGGCGCTATGCCAATTGACCTGGCAGCGCAATCGCAGTGGTTCTCCCGTTACGCCCTGAGCCGAATTCATCGAAAACGTAAGGGGTACACATAGGAGCTGGGCAACCCAACTATTGACCAAAATCTAGGTTCGAAACTGGTGCATATAAGGCCAAAATCCGAGACGCCGAATACTTCGGACTTGTTATACCGTTGTATCTTTTTTAGAGAACTTCTTCGTCCCACAGGGGCCATGCTGATAAAGAAATATGATAGAGACCTTGAAGGGGCACAGTTTCTTTATTTCATAATTTCAAGCGTGTACATGCCCAAGCTGCGGCGAGAGGAATTGAAAGAATACAATGTAAAAAGTAAAGGAAAAAAAGGAAGAAACAGGGTGGATATTTGTTAACGGATATTGAAGAATCCGGGCCGCTACATGCCGCACGTCTGCGTTTCCAAGCTATTGATCAGATGCTCACCATTGATGGTGAGGAATTTGTGGAGGTTGATGCCTTTTCGGCCCTTTATATGCTTCGAGCGTTTGATTGACCGAGCCCTTTAGAGGAGACGTTGTCGAAGTCCGTTCTGTGGTTGAAACCGCATGGACGTTTAGTCATGTTTGGCTGTTTCTTTTACAGAGACTTGCCTGTGCAGGGGCTCGAAGCCACGTCTTTGCTAGGTTGAACCGTGCCGACGTTTGAGTATATTTTTGGCTCCTCGACGGCCCAGGGAATCTTCAGTGCGAAATTATGCACCCTGGGGACGTAGTGCCCACTCCAGAGAGGGCACGTGAGGAGCCCGTATCCCTATTTCGGGTGCGGGGGTACCTGGCCGAGATTGATCTGTGCAGCCCGGGCGCACTTCAAAGAGCGGGCGGCGCGTTTGTCGCTGCGAGCTGCCTCCTGGGACGCCTATACCTCGGCTGTGAAAGCCGCGGTCTGTTCCTCCGTTCGAAGTGAACGTTCGGTGTTACCATTGACTGTGATAACACCGTTAGGTCCCGGCATTTTGAGCTTGAGGTAGGCATAATGCGGGACTGCGTTAAAGCGTGCAAAGGCCGTGAGCCCTAGGAGCGCATGGTATCCACTTCGGAATGGGACAATATCGAAGATTAACTCCTCGCTTCTGAAGTTCTCGGGCGAGCTGAAGACTACCTCTAGGGTGACCATTCCGGTACAGCAGGCTTCGACGCCCGGAATGACACCTTTAAAGGTGGTAGAGCTCGGCTTGATCCGAGATGAGTCGATGCCCATCTTCCGAACTGTGTCCTCATAGATGAGGTTAAGGCTGCTTCCTCCGTCCATCAGGACGCGTGTTAGATGATAACCATCAACAATAGGGTCCAGGACGAGTGCCGCCGATCCGCCATGCCTGATGCTGGTTGGATGATCATGCTTGTCAAACGTGATTGGATAAGCCGACCATGGGTTATACTTCGGGGCAACTGGCTCCAGCGCGTATATATCCCGAAGCAGATGCTTCCTCTCCCTTTTAGGGATGTGGGAGACATAGATCATATTGACCTCTGCTACCTTGTCAGGAAACTTCTTTTGGCCTCCATTATTGGGCGCCGAGGTTCATCCTTGTCTTCGCTGCGGTGTTGGGTTTTACAATAACCCTCTGCCGCTATCTTGCCGGCTTGTTTAAAGACTTAGCAATTCCTATTAGTGTGGGTTGCTGGTTTTTCCTGAGTGCCGTGAATTCCACATGGGCGGTCCAGGAGCCTATCAAGCTGGCTAGGTCCATCTTTGTTCCCTTTAAAGGGTTTTCTTTTCTGTCTAGATTTAGGTCCGGTGAACCCTGCGTTGATCGCAGCGTCTTCAGTGTCGCTTTCGCCATTTTTATACCTGTGCTTGTTTTTGTTGCGCTTGGGTTTTCCATTGGCGTCGCGAGTTTCCGAGGTGCCTGACTCACCGTTATGAGTACTGCAGACGAGCCAACTGTCTTCTCCCGCACAAAAGCGAGTCATTAGTGAGGTGAGGGCCGCCATAGCCCTCGGCTTATCCTGGCCGAGTTGACGAGCTTGCCATTCATCTAGGATATTGTTTTTAAATGCGGCGATGGCCTCGGCTTCGGAGCAGTCTATGATCTGGTTCTTCTTGGTGAGGAACATGTTCCAGAATTTCCGGGCTGATTCGCCTGGGTGCTGGGTGACACGGCTGAGGTCAACAGCGTCCGGAGGTCGGACATATGTGCCCTGGAAGTTTGCTCGAAAAGCGTCTTCTAGGGCCTCCCATCTACCAATAGAGTGAGGAGGGAGGCTGTAAAGCCAATGCCTCGCCGGCCCCTTTAGCTTGAGCGGCAGATATTTAATGGCGTGGAGATCATCTCCATTGTCCATGTGGATGTGTAGGAGGAAATCCTCGATCCAAACTGCTGGGTCCGTGGTGCCATCGTATGATTCTATGTTGATGGGTTTAAACCCTTTCGGGAATTGATGTTCCATCACCCTGTCTACGAAGCAGATTGGGTGAGCCAGACCTCGGAACCGAGGAGCATCTCATCGGAGGTCGGGGGAGAGCCATGAGTAGGCTTGATCTCGGGCACGGCCGTTCCTGTCCACCCACGCGTCCTCTTGATCCATAGATGGACTGAGGGGCAGCCTTGTTTTCCTTAATGCGATGTCTAGGGTCGTGAGGATCTAGGTAATCCATGGGGTCCTTGCCATAACGGCGTGGAGGTGGCCGTTCACTGAGGTCTTCTCGTCTTGGCCTACCCCGGCCTTTAGGGGGTCGGTCGAGGTCGTCAGCGAGCTCCTCGTTGAACTCCGGCAAGAGACACCTACGTCGGTATGATTTCGGCGCACTATGGCGCCGGTTCTCCATGTCTTGCTCGGCGGAGAGCACTTCGATCCACTTTTCGTTTAGTGCATCGGTGTTGGCCTGCAGCTACTGCTGCTTGCGTTTCATGCTCCGGACGGTCACAACAAGGCGCCGCCGGAAGCGCTCTTGTTCAAAAGGGTCTTCGGGGACGATGTAGTCCTCGGTACCGAGGCTCTCGTCCTCCTCAGATTCTGGCATGTAGTTGTCGTCGGCCCCTTCGAAGAGGTCATCGGGATCTGAGTTCCTGAGAAGTCGATCTGGTGTGCCGTTCCTTACTGGGGAGGCTTGAACGTCCTCTTCACGGTTTCCGTCATCGCCATCCTCTGCGTCACCGTTATTAGTTGTCGCATCATTACCACTGGGTTCCCCGTTAGGGCCCCTTTGGCGTCTTCGCCAACGTCTTGGAGGGGATTTGGGGGTGTCTACCATGTAAACATCGTAGGTGGACGTGGCGGTCCACCTGCCTGCGTTTACTGGGGGCAAGGTGTTCTCGATGGGGCCATCAGCGTCCTCCTCCATGTCTGAGGCCTCGCCATAGTCCAGCACGTCGGTTAAATCATGATCGTGGCGACTAGGTGGGTGGTGGGTGGGATGTAAATTTCCCTATCGTCGGCTTTAAGTCCGATCTGATTGTAAACCGAAGTCTTGCTGTCCGAGATGGACATGCTTCGGATGCGGTCAAGCATCTCATCGAGGTGAGATAACTCTTCGGGATTCATTGATGCGCCGTAGGCAGGGCTGACTCGAAGTACGCCTGGCATATAACCGGATGCATTTTCGGTGCGAAGGGAATCCGAACATAATGCCGAGTTCTGTGCCGAGGTCAGTTCTAGCACTGACGTAGTTTCAGGAGTGGGAGCCGGATCTATCTTCGGACTGGTGATCAGAAGGAAACTGGCCGAAGTGGTGGCGTCAGGGGCCGTGTCAGAGTTCAGTTCCGGAGTCGAGCCTCCAGAACCGGTCGAGCTCTCAATCCGGCCGGGAGTCCATCCCGATAGGATGAGTTCGCCATGAGAATCCGCGATGTATTCGAGGCCACCGAAGGTCATGATCCGACCTGGGGCGTAGTTCTCGACAGAGGTCAGATGACCCGTCGAGTTGGCGCAAAATACCATGCTGCCGAAGACAAAGAGCTGGCCGGGGGCGTAAATTTCCCCGTGGCTGTCGGCGCAGTTGATCTGCAGGTGGGCCATCGATCCTTCTGGTAATCGTGCAACGGGACTCTCAATGAAAGCAACAGTGTCGGTGTAAAAACCGGCAGACCTCGGGGTAGGAGGTCCCGAGCTATGGATCTCGGATCGATGGTAACAAGGACAAGGGAGACGATGTTTACCCAGGTTCGGGCCCTCTTGATGGAGGTAAAACCCTACGTCCTGCTTCTGTTTATATTAATGGAGATGTATTGAATACAGAGTTGATCTACCTCGAGATCGCAATGTGTGTCTAATTTCTACGGCTAGGTGAGCGATATTGCGTTGATGTCCCCTACGGGCTAAACCCTATGGCTTATATACATGCTAGGGAGGGTATCTAGGGTTACAAAGTCGGTATCTAGGAGTAAGGCGGCTGGAAAGATCTTGGAGTATACGTCAAGTCTTCGGTAGAGACAGTCTTGATCACGCCCCCTGTGTACGGCCTCCGGAGTCCATCTTGATCACATGTGAGGGCCCATCGGCCCAACCGAGGAGACGGGCCAGCCAGGTTAGCACCCCGTAATCCAGGACACCGTCAGTAGCGGTGGAGTTTTCCCCCACCGGGTTCATGTTCCTGGCCCAGGGGTGGAAAGCGTTCACCCGCTCCCACGATTTGAAGCGCAGGCAGGTCTTGCAGTTCAGGTACGACGGAGCTACAACCCTCTTTGTGAAGTTCTTCGGGGTCCCTGGCGGCCGTGTGGGGTGCTGCGCGGAGAGCGAGAGCGGGAGCGACTCCGACTCCTCCAGCAGAAGCGGCCCTGACTCCTCCAGTGGGGGCGAGAGCGGAGGGAGCCCCCGGAGCGTCAAGAGTGAAGACGAGGATTCCGACTAGGCGCAGGCGGCGCCTAGGGCGGACCCTTTAGGATGATTCCTTCCTTTGTCCCTACAACCAATGTAGCCTGGTGGGGCGTAAAAACATTTTGTATGGCGCCATATGCTTAAGTATTTGATGTTTCCCACGTTTTTGCTTTCTCCCCACGATCCCTCTTTCCTCCTTATGCTGCCCTTGTGCCCTACGTCGCTGGGACCCAGCCCCCGAGCTAGCTGCGACCGTCACTGGTGCGCTTGGAGCGTGCGCTCAGCAGGACCAGAGGGTGTAGGGCTCTTGAGGCCGGTAGGAGTCCCTGAGGCGCGATGCTCAGGGCCCCCCCTTGATGCGCAGGCGGCTCGTGCCAAGGAAATCTAGGTGCCTTGAGGGAAAAACGAGAGGAGGGAAACCAGAGGGGCGCTCAGACTTAGCTCTCTTAGACGCGCAGCTTGGAGCGAGTCCTTCGTAGGGCGCAGCACGCGAGGCACGGTCCCTCACGAAGCCTTCTGCCCGTGGGGCGCCGACCGCGAGGCCTCCCGAGGGGGGGCTCCTGAGGCCCTTGAAATCCTGCACCAGGGAAATTGCCAAGTTTTCGTAGGTAATGTAACGAGGCGCGCTCGCGAGGCTGCCTGTGGGTGTTACGCGAGGAGGCAAGAGCGCCAAGGACCTAGTGAGGTGACATGCACGGGAGCCGGCCCGCGAGCCAGAGCTCAGTCACTTGGGTTTTGCAGCACTGCTGTGACTGACCCGAGCACAGGCACCGTGCCCAGCCCCCGCTCGCATGAGACACACGGGGGGAGATCGCTAGCGCGCCTCCCGAGGCAAACTCAGTTGCAAGAACACCGGTTGCTATTAGGAAGTAGGCTTTACTGATGCATGAAATAGATTCATTACACAACAGAAAAGATACGCGCTGCCGTGTTCGACACGAGTCAGCTTTGAGGATGTGACGGCCATAGGCCCCTCAAGTAAGTAGGCCGCTAGCGCGGAGCATGGGGCGTCCGCTAGCGCGGAGCATGGGGTATCTGCCAACGCGGAGCATGGGGCTTCCACGAGAGTGGGAAGGAGCTCCCGCGTGCCGAAGGCAGCGCCGGTAGAGGGAGCTCCAGAGCGTGTACAGCTCCATGTCGTTCGTATCCATGGGGTCATGGATAGAACTTGCGGAGATGTTAGATGTTCCTTGTGTTTGGTGCCGGAACACCCTCCTCTGTTTCGAGCCATGCCGCGCTGGGCCAGGAGATGTGCGTGACCCTGAAAGGGCCCTCCCACATGGGTGAGAGTTTGTGGAGTCCCTCTCTGGAGAGGATCCGGCACAGGACAAGGACGCCCGCCTCGAGGGTGCGGGGGCATATGTTGCGGCTGTGATAGCAACGCAACGCCTGCTGGTACCTTGCCACGTGAAGGGCGGCTTGGCGGCGCGCTCGCTCGAGGAAAAGCAAGTCATCCTCCCGCAGGCCGCCCTGACGAGAT
Organism: Elymus sibiricus; assembly: GCA_039707655.1. Taxonomy (NCBI): domain Eukaryota; kingdom Viridiplantae; phylum Streptophyta; class Magnoliopsida; order Poales; family Poaceae; genus Elymus; species Elymus sibiricus. The sequence goes on along the minus strand of CM077676.1, from coordinate 188,197,732 downwards.
TCGTCGAAGGCCAAGACCCGCGGGGACCGATGCTTCACCTCGGCTGGGAGGACCGCTTCTGCTCCGTAGACGAGGAAGAAAGGCGTCTCGTCGGTGGGCTTGGTCGCCATGGTGCGGATGGACCACATCACTGACAGCAGCTCATCCAGCCAGCCCTTGCTGCAGGCCGCAAGCTGCTTCTTGAAGCTCCTGATCTTGAGGCCCTTGAGGACCTCGGCGTTGGCATGCTCGGCCTAGCCGTTGCTTCGAAGGTGTGCCACGGAGGCGAAGCAGATTTGCGTGCCGATGCTGGCGTAGTAGGTCTTGAATTGGCCGCTGGTGAACTACGTACCATTGTCCATGATGATGCAGTTGTCGACGCCAAAGCGGCACACCAGGCCCTTGATGAACTTGACCGCTGATCCTGCCAGAATGGTCCGGACAGGCTCCAGCTCCGCCCATTTGGTGAACTTGTCGATGGCAACGTAGAGGTAGCGGTAGCCGCCAGCCGTGCGAGGGAAGGGCCCGAGGATATCCAGCCCCCAGACAGCGAAGGGCCACGAAAGAGGGATGGTCTGGAGCCCTTGCGCCGGCTGGTGGATCTGCTTGGTGTGGAACTGGCAGGCCTCGCATGCCTGGACCAGCTCCGTGGCATCCTCGAGCGTTGTGGGCCAGTAGAAACCGTTGCGGAATGCCTTACCTGCGAGAGTGCGTGAGGACGAGTGGTGGCCACAGTCGCCTCTGTGGATGTCGGCAAGCAGCTCGTGCCCTTGCTCCTTGGAGATGCACCGCAACGCGACTCCGTTTGGGCGGTGGTGGTACAGGTCACCCTCCTGCAAGTGGTAGAGCGCAGCCTGGTAGACCACACGTTCTGCTTCTGCGTCGATCTCCGGGAGGGCGCCGCACATCAGGTAGGCCTTGATCTCCGTTGTCGGCCCAGTGGGAACCAGGGTACCACGGCCCGTCTGCCTGCGGCCCAGGAGGTAACTCTTGGGGCGGCCCACGAAGGACGTCTCTGCCTTAGGCTCTCCGGAACAAGTCACCTCGCGAGGAGCCAGCCTCGCGAGGCCCCTTCATCGCCAGGCGGAACGCTGCTATCAGCAAGTGGCAAGTAGCCTCGTGAGGGGCCGCCTTGTGAGGGGCTGCCTTGTGAGGGGCTCCTCATGAGGGGCGGCCTCGTGAGGGCCACCCCGCAAAGGAGGCTGCGCGGCACCAGTCACACGGCATGTGCCCATCACGTGGGTGACGTCCTGCTGTCAGGATAAGGATGGCAGGACGCGACCAAGACCAGTTTCCTCTTTGGTGCAAGGGAGCAGCGGCGTCTGCCCCCCTCCAAAGCAAGTCCCAATGCCTTCCGCTTTGGTGAAAGAGGACCAGGACAGCTCAGCGCGCCAGGACGGAGGTCATCGCCAAGCCCACCAGCGCGTCACGAAGACTACTTTATCAGGCGGAGACCGCCTTTAGTCAGGATAGACCTGCGCGCCTATCCGCCTTTGAATTGCTGCCCTGTGGCCACCCTTTCCCACTCATATTTTCGGGGAAGAGGACCAAGGCACTACAAAAGCGGGCAGGGCCGTTTTCATGTAAGCGGATCGACTCATTCTCCCCCACACCTCGTGTATCTCGAGCACAAGCTCTCCATTACTGTAACACCCCCGGACACACCCGCCGGTGGTCGTTACTCCTGGAGGGATCTAGACTGGCCCCACAGATGAATACTAGTCTTTCCTGCGCACATTATCCTCACTCATGCGCACCCGGGAGTAACTTCCCGGTCGGTCACCCATTACAGAGCAATCCAACACAGGCAGGTGTAGGGTATTACACCGCACGGTGGCCCGAACCTGGGTAGCTCGAGCGTCCCCTTCGTGTCCGGTGAGAGCCAGTGAGCCCGTCGTGACACCGCGGTAGTTGCCGTCGTGTCATAGGTCGCCAAGCAAAGTCCCCCAGAGTTCGAATCCTAAGTTCTCAGAGAAGTTTCTTGGACGCAGATCCTAGACTCCGACATTTCGCGCGCCAGGTAGGGGGCCTTGCCGTCTTCGCGCCTTCGACCTCGACGTCAGCATCGACATGGATGACGCCACCGCTCGCCGGGAACACGCTGCGTGCCGAGCCGCCGCCAGGGTCCACGCGGCGCCCGCCACCCGAGGTGCCCCTAGGTGCCGCCACCGAGCCCGTGGGAGAGCGGGTGGCCTCCTCCGCCCACCCATCGGTGAATGAGCAGGCGCATAGCCACTCCGTCACCGCCTCCTCGCTCGCGCGTCGCGGCCCTCCCGCTCCGCCCGCCGCACTGCTCAGGGCGCAGGAGCTGCTACGCTATCGTCCCTCCGAGGACGGCTACGATGCCTGGCTCGGGCGCATCACCGAGCTCGTCGACGCCGCCCGTGACGGCCAGGCGCCCTCCCGCTCCCTGCCTGCTCCGCCGTCGCGCGCCGAGCGGGCAGGGCGCGACGCTCCTCCTCCTCCTCCTCTGGGCCATGACGCGGCCGAACGCCGCCCCGCAGCGCGCACTCCAGAGCCATCCCACGGCTCATCTACGCCAGACAACATTGACGACAGCTGCCAGATCGTCCGCTGCGCAGCCCTGGACGGTGGTGTCGTCACCAACGGGGGCTACCTGGCCCTCACCCCCGAGCTGCACCGCGTGGTGTGGCCCAACGAGTTCAAGCCAGAGCTCCCTCCACGCTGCGACGGCAGTGCCAACCCCTCGGAGTTCTTGCTGCTCTACACCATCAGCATCCAGGCTGTGAAGGAGGACGACCGAGTCAAGACGAACTGGTTCCCCGTAGCTCTCAAGGACGCTATGCGTTCTTGGCTCCTGAACATTCCCGGGGCGTCCACCTCTTCGTGGCCCGAGCTGTGCAAACAGTTCACCGCCAACTCCAAGGGCACGCACGACCACCCCCTCATGCTCAATGACCTGCGAGAGGTGCACCAGCGCCCGGATGATTCTCTCTGCAAGTACATCCAGCGCTTCAGCCAGGCGCGCCACCGGATCCTGAAGGCCCCCGACACCGCAATCATCTCTGCCTTCTCCTTCGGCGTCACGGACGTGACGATGCGCGAGAAGCTTGCCATCAACAACGAACTTGGCTCCGTGGCCTAGCTGTTCGTCCTCGCCGACTGCTGCGTGAAGGTTGAGGAGGGCTGCCTCTTCATCCACAACGACCTTGATCCTCGCGAGGGGCGGCCTCGTGAGGGGCCGCCTCGGGAACGCCACCTCACCTCGCCGAGGCCGCACCCACTCCAGCCGAGGCAGCATCTGAGCATGCCGAGGCCCTTCCAGCGCCTCCCGAGAACCCGCCTCGGGAGGCCCCTGGTGCCCCACCTCAAGAGGCCCGCAACGGCCAGGCCGGTCGTGCCAACGCTGAGGTCCTCAAGGGCCTCAAGATGAGGAGCTTCAAGAAGCATCTCATGGCCTACGGCAAGTGTCAGCTTGATGAGCTCCCCTCTGTGCTGTGGTCCATCCGCACAATGGCGATCAAGCCCACTAGTGAAACACCCTTCTTCCTCGTCTATGGGACAGAAAGGGTCACCTCCAAGCCAAGGTCAAGCACGGGTCCCCGCGGGTCTTGCCCTTCGACGAGGCCCGTCAGGACGGCCTGCAGGAGGATGACCTGCTCGTCCTCGAAGGGGCACGCCACCAGGCTGCCCTCCGCACGACAAGATGCCAGCAGGCATTGCGTCGCTACCACAGCCGCAACATACGCTCCGGAGCTCTCTCCACCCGCGCTGCCACGAGGCACGCGAGAGCTCCCTCCCACTCTCGTGGAAGCCCCATGCTCAGCGCTGGCGGATAACTTATGGAACTGTACACGCTCCGGAGCTCTCTCTACCCGCGCTACCACGAGGCACGCGAGAGCTCCCTCCCACTCTCGTGGAAGCCCCATGCTCAGCACTGGCGGACTACTTATGGAGCTGTACACGCTCCGGAGCTCTCTCTACCCGCGCTGCCACGAGGGACACGAGAGCTCCTTCCCACTCTCATGGAAGCCCCATGCTCAGCGCTGGCGGACTACTTATGGACCTATACACGCTTCGGAGCTCTCTCTACCCGCGCTGCCACGAGGCACGCGAGGGCTCCCTCCCACTCTCGTGGAAGCCCCATGCTTAGCGATGGTGGACTACTTATGGAGCTGTACACGCTCCGGAGCTCTCTCTACCCGCGCTGCCACGAGGCACGCGAGAGCTCCCTCCCACTCTCGTGGAAGCCCCATGCTCAGCGCTGGCGGACTACTTATGGAGTTGTACACGCTAGCGGACTACTTATGGAGCTGTACACGCTCTGGAGCTCTCTCTACCCGCGCTGCCACGAGGCACGCGAGAGCTCCTTCCAACTCTCGTGGAAGCCCCATGCTCAGTGCTGGCGGACTACTTATGGAGCTGTACACACTCCGGAGCTCTCTCTACCGGCGCTGCCACGAGGAACACGAGAGCTCCCTCCCACTCTCGTGGAAGCCCCATGCTCAGCGCTGGCGGACTACTTATGGAGCTGTACAAGCTCCGAAGCTCTCTCTACCCGCGCTGCCATGAGGCACGCGAGAGCTCCCTCCCACTCTCGTGGAAGCCCCATGCTCAGCGCTGGCGGACTACTTATGGAGCTGTACACGCTCCGGAGCTCTCTCTACCTGCGCTGCCATGAGGCACGCGAGAGCTCCCTCCCACTCTCGTGGAAGCCCCATGCTCAGCGTTGGCGGGACTACTTATGGAGCTGTACACGCTCCGGAGCTCTCTCTACCCGCGTTGCCACGAGGCACACGAGAGCTCCCTCCCACTCTCGTGGAAGCCCCATGCTCAGCGCTGGCGGACTACTTATAGAGCTGTACACGCTCCGGAGCTCTCTCTACCCGCGCTGCCACGAGGCACGCGAGAGCTCCCTCCCACTCTCGTGGAAGCCCAATGTTCAGCGCTGGCGGACTACTTATGGAGCTGTACACGCTCCGGAGCTCTCTCTACCTGCGCTGCCACGAAGCATGCGAGAGCTCCCTCCCACTCTCGTGGAAGCCCCATGCTCAGTGCTGGCGGACTACTTACGGAGCTGTACACGCTCCGGAGCTCTCTCTACCAGTGCTGCCACCTGCACGTGAGAGCTCCCTCCCACTCTCGTGGAAGCGCCATGCTCAGCACTGGCGGGAGCCCCATGCTCAGTGCTGGCGGGCGCCCCATGCTCAGCGCTGGCGGCCTACTTACCTAAGGGCCCCTCGGCCGTCACATCCTCAAGCTGACCCGTGTCGAGCACGGCAGCATGAAGGGCGCGCGCTCACGATCTCCCCCATGCGTATCACGCGAGCGGGGGTTGGGCACCGTGCCTGTGCTCGGGTCAGTCCTACCAGCGCCGCAAAAACCCAAGTGACTGAGCTCTGTCTCGTGGGCCCGCTCCCGTGCACGTCACCTCACCAAGGTCCTTGGTGCTCTTGTCTCCTCGCGTGACACCCACAGGCGACCTCGTGAGCGCGCTCCACTGCATTACTTGCAAAAACTTGGCGATCTCGCTGATGCAGGACACCGGAGGCCTTAGGAGCTCCTCCTTGGGAGGCCTCATGAGCGACGTCTCGTGAGCAGGGGGCTTCATGAGCAAGTGCCCCTCATAAGCCACCGGCTGTGGGCGGCACCACGCCAAGTCACGTGCTGCTAAAAAGCTAAGTCTAAAGTATCGCTTGGGGTCTTTCTTCCTTTCACTTTCCCCTTGAAGCATCGTTGTTTTCCTTGGCACGAGCCGCCTGTGCGTCAAGCGGGAGATCCTTGAGCATTGCACCTCGAGAATTCCTACCAACCCTAAGAGCCCTACACCCTCTGGCTTTGCTGAGCGCGCGCTCCAGCATACCAGCGACGATCGTAGCCCGCTCGAAGGCTGGGTCCCAGCTACACGGGGCACAAGGGCAACGTAAAAAGGGAAGAAAGACTTCATGAGGAGATGAAAACACAGCAAATATTAAAGTACTTCAATCAAAAGTGCTAGGCGACATCTTCACACCCCCACGGGGCCACGTCTACTCTATGACAGGGGACAAAAGGTAAAGACTCAAGCAGACGAGCCGCTGTCGGCGCCAGCGACGCCTCCGCCCTCGGCGGCCGCCACGGCGTGCTCCAGGTTCTCCAGGAGCTCGCGCTCCTTCTCCTGCTCGGTGGTGGTCAGCGCAAGCTCGTGCTCCCAGATCTCCCTGTCCAGTTCCTGGACCGCCACCATGCTCTCGCGCCCGCCGAGCACCTCCTCGTGAAGGGCAAGCTGGGCCTCGCAAGTCGCGGCGCGCTCCATGTAGGCCTTCTCCGTGGCCTCCGCCTCCTCAAGTTGCCGGGCGGCCTCTTCCGCATCCCGGGTCGCCCCATCAAGGAGCTCCTTGGTCTTCCGGGTGGCCTCCTCGTGCTCTTCCCGCACGATGCCATCCCACCGGCGGCCTAACTTGACGGCCGCTTCTAGTTGCCGCCAGCCCTCCGCAAGGCGCACTCACTCTTGGCGGATGTCCTCCTCGGCCATGAGGTCGGCCTCGAGGGTGATGAGGGCCGACCAGGTGTGGCGCAGAGTCTCGCGCCGCAGGAGAGTACTATGGCCTACGAACGCCATGGCCAAGGATGCATCCGGCCCATCTTCCTCATCCGTCCCCGCTGGCCGCAAAAGGCCTGGGGGCTGCAGCTCCACCAAGCCCAGCGATGTCTCCGCCGGCAGGGGCTTCACCCCCCGTCAAATGCTGGGGGTTCTCCACAGCCTCCACCTCCACCTACGACTCCGTCGCACGTGGGGGGCTTGGCGCAGTCGCCTTCGGCTCTTGGCGCACCGGCGGGCGCTCGGGGCTCACCGCGGCCGCTGTGTCTGCCCCTCCCGCCCCAGCCGCCGCGGAGCCCTTCGAGGGGCACGGCCTCACGGCGTCCCCCGTGGCGTCGCCGCTTCCGGCGCCGGTCGCCTTCGGCACCTCTTCCTCCATGTGGACCTCCTCCAGAGGTCCACCTCCCCCAGCAAGTGGAGGCGCATCCTTTGCACAGCTGGGGAGACGTCGTGCGCTCTCCCTCGCCATCTGCCCTGCGCCTCTCCAGGCTTGGCGGGGGCTCCAACGGCTCTTCAATCCGCACCCCCGCGGGGGCGCGGTCTGCCTCGTGGCCCCCTCTGCCCCGGAGGCCTCCTTCTTCTTCGACGGAGGGTCCCCGCGCCGCCAAGGGGTCTCAGCCCATGCCTCACGAGGAAGAAGAGTGAGCGTAAAGGGAAAGGACAGGATGAGGGGACATACACGTCTGTAGGGGCCCACCACCTCTTCTTCAACTTCATGCCGGAGCAGCTGCCGCTGCCGCTCCCTCGGGGCTCGCTCGAGCTGACTCCCGAGGCCTCGCGCGGGGGGCCTGCCGGGGCCTCCTCCCGTGGCTTCGGCAAGCGCATCCTCCTCGCGAAGCACGTTGCCCTCCACACCAAGGGTCACCTCATCCTCAAGAGGCACAACCTGGGAGGGCGCGACCGAGAACCCCCCTAGGCGTCATGGGGGAGTGCAGGCCGCTATGCGTCGCTCCCTGGGCCCGACAGTTCGATGGGCCCCGCGTCATTTCGTTCCTAACAGGCGGAACATGCGCGCCACGGGCCCAGGGAGCCAGGGTACCACGGCCCGTCTGCCTGCGGCCCAGGAGGCAACTCTTGGGGCGGCCCACGAAGGGCGTCTCTGCCTTAGGCCCTCCGGAACAAGTCACCTCGCGAGGAGCCGGCCTCGCGAGGCCCCTTCATCGCCAGGCGGAACGCTGCAATCAGCAAGTGGCAAGTAGCCTTGTGAGGGGCCACCTTGTGAGGGGCCGCCTTGTGAGGGGCTGCCTCATGAGGGGCTTCCTCGTGAGGGGCGGCCTCGTGAGGGCCACCCGGCGAAGGAGGCTGCGTGGCGCCAGTCGCACGGCATGTGCCCATCACGTGGGTGACGTCCTGCTGTCAGGATAAGGATGGCAGGACGCGACCAAGACCAGTTTCCTCTTTGGTGCAAGGGAGCAGCGGCGTCTGCCCCCCTCCAAAGCAAGACCCAATGCCTTCCGCTTTGGTGAAAGAGGACCAGGATAGCTCAGCGCGCCAGGACGGAGGTCATCGCCAAGCCCACCAGCGCGTCACGAAGACTACTTTATCAGGCAGAGACCGCCTTTAGTCAGGATAGACCTGCGCGCCTGTCCCCCTTTCAATTGCCGCCCTGTGGCCACCCTTTCCCGCTCATATTTTTGGGGAAGAGGACCAAGGCACTACAAAAGGGGGCAGGGCCGTTTTCATGTAAGCTCTCCATTACTGTAACGCCCCCGGACACACCCGCCGGTGGTCGTTACTCCTGGCGGGATCTAGACTGGCCCCACAGATCAATACTAGTCTTTCCTACGCACTTTATCCTTACTCCTGCGCACCCGGGAGTAACTTCCCGGTCGGTCACCCATCCTGAAATTACTCCAAGCTGAGCATGCTTAACTTTGGAGTTCTTTCCGAATGGGCTCCCGGAAAAGAAGGAATTCCTTATTGATATGAGTAGTCGATCATCCCTATTAAGCCAGGCTATCACATACACCCCCACACAGAGGAACTGACGTCCTCGTCCGGCCACAGGAACGTTCCCTCTTGGCACATACGTCTGTGTGTCCAGTCCAGCACATGTGCCATGCCGTGTGCCACGATGGGTCACAAACATCATGCACAACATGACCGCGCACCTGTCCGCAAACATCCGTGTAACCGCGAGGGTAGGCTCTGGTACCAACTTGTAACGCCCCGGGACACACCCGCCGGTGGTCGTTACTCCTGGCGGGATCTAGACTGGCCCCACAGATCAATACTAGTCTTTCCTGCGCACTTTGTCCTCACTCGTGCGCACCCGGGAGTAACTTCCCGGTCGGTCACCCATCCTAAAATTACTCCAAGCTGAGCATGCTTAACTTTGGAGTTCTTTCCGAATGGGCTCCCGGAAAAGAAGGAATTCCTTATTGATATGAGTAGTCTATCATCCCTATTAAGCCAGGCTATCACAATTACAGAGCAATCCAACACAGGCAGGAGTAGGGTATTACACCGCACGGTGGCCCAAACCTGGGTAGCTCGAGCGTCCCCTTCGTGTCTGGTGAGAGCTAGTGAGCCCGTCGTGACCCCGCGGTAGTTGCCGTCGTGTCGTAGGTCGCCAAGCAAAGTCCCCCAGAGTTCGAATCCTAAGTTCACGGAGAAGTTTCTTGGATGCAGATCCTAGACTCCGACATCCGTGATCTAGCCTTCGGGCTGCGGCTCGAGCGCTAGCAGTAGGCGAGCGCCTGAAGATGGTCCGCAGTCTGGTGCGCCCATGGGTGGTGCGGGAGGGAGCTCCTCATGAGGCGCCGTGAGGCTGGCGATCGGAGGCGCCGCCGAAGGCTTCAGGAGTCGCTCCTCGAAGACGCCGGGGCTCTGGGGCTCGCGGTGAGAAGCGCGCTTGTCGATTTCGTCCGCCTCGCTGTTGTTGCTGCGAGGGATGTGCTGTAGCTCCATGCCCATGAAGCGCTTCTCGAGCTTGCGCACCTCCTCTTGGTAGGCCGCCATGTGCTCGTCCTTTGGCTTGTACTTCTTGTTGGAGAAGTTAACGAGGAGCTGCGAGTCGCCCTTGATGATGATGCACCTGACTCCAAGCGCGATGGCGGCCTTGAGCCCGGTGATGAGTCCCTCATATTTGGCGATGTGTTGGAGACCTTGTCGGTGCGCCCGAAGCAGAGCTGCACTGCATAGTAAAGCTTGTCGCCTGTGGGTGTAGTGAGAACCACCCCAGCCCCCACGCCCTGGCGCGCGAAGGCCCCATCAAAGTGCATGCTCCATCCTTTGGAGGTAGCCTCCTCGGGCAAGGATGACTCCTCCTGGGGCTCACCCTGACGCATGTCCATCCACTCCGCCGCGAAGTCCGCCAAGGCCGCGCCCTTGATGGTCCTGGTGGTGAGGAACTCTAGCTCGAAAGGCTACAACTCGATGTTCCATTCGGCGATGCAGCCGGTGGCATTTGGGCTGCGCGGGACTTGCTCCAGCGGGTAGGAGGAGATCACTCTGACTGGGTGACCCTAGAAGTAGTGGCGCAGCTTCCTGGAGGCCATGAGGAGTGCCAGGAGGAGCTTCTGCTGCATGGGGTATCGTTCACGCGCGTCTCACAGCACCGTACTGACGAAGTAGACGGGGTGCTCGACGAGGCGCGTGACCGTGGTATCCAATTCGTGCTCACCGAGGAGCTCAGGCTGCTGTGCCGTAGGGGCCTCTGGAGGCAACGCCACGGGGGCCGCCGGAGGCTAAGCTCTAGATGCCCCCTGAGGAGGCGTGGGGGCCTCCTGAGGGGGGGCCCCGGCAGGCGCCGGCAGGGCCTTGAGGGGCTCCAGCGATGTCTCCACGGGTGCGGCATCCGCAGGTACAGGCTCGGCAAGCTTCTTCTTGACGCACACTCGCTCCTCCCGCTCTACCACAAGGGCCGCGCTGGCCGTTTGGGGAGTGGCCGCCAAGTACAAAAGCAGGCGCTCGCGTGGGCGTGGGGCCACCATGACGGGAGGGCTCGTGAGGTACCTTTTGAGATCCTAGAAGGCAGCGTCGGCCTCGGGGGTCCGCTTGAAGGGGCCAGACCTCTTCATGAGCTTGAAGAAAGGCAGAACCCGCTCGCCGAACTTGGATATGAAGTGACCGAGCGAGGCCATGCACCTCGCCAGGCGCTGCATCTCCTTGAGGTTGCGGGGCAGCCGCATTTCCTCGATAGCCCTAATCTTCTTAGGGTTCGCCTCGATGCCGCGATGGGAGACCAGGAAACCAAGGAGCTTGCTGGAAGGGACACCGAAGACGCACTTGGCGGGGTTGAGCTTGAGGTTGACCTTGCGCAGGTTGGCGAAGGTTTCTCTCAGGTCCTCGATGAGGGTGCGCGCCCCGCGCGTTTTGATGACGATGTCGTCGACATATGCCTCCGCATTTTCCCCATCTGGCACCCTAGGCAGATGCGCATCAACCTCTGGAAGGTAGCCCCCGCACTCTTCAGGCCAAAGGGCATGCACACGTAGCAGAACACTCCGCATGGGGTGATGAAGGCGGTTTTTTCCTCATCCTCCCTTGCCATCTTGATTTGATGATAGCCTGAGAAGGCGTCCAGGAAGCAGAGCAGATCACACCCGGTGGTGGAGTCTACTATCTGGTCGATCCTGGGCACCGGGAAGGGGTCCTTGTGGCAGGCCTTGTTGAGGTTGGTGAAGTCGACGCACATACGCTTGCGGCCGTGCGGCTTGGCGACGACAATGGGGTTGGCGATCCACTCCGGGTGGAGCACTTCGTGGATGATTCCGGCGTCCTGGAGTTTCTCGACCTCCCTAATGATGAAGTCCTACTTTTCGGGCGCCTGGCGCCGTACCTTCTGCTTGACGGGGCGCGCATTGGGGCACACCGCCAAGTGGTGCTGGATCACCCACCTTGGCATGCCGGGCATGTCTGAGGCTGTCCAAGCGAACATATCAGCATTCGCCCAGAGGAAGTCGACGAGGGCACCCTCCTGCTCGGGGGGAAGGCCGCTACTGATGGTGAGGAAGGGGCCCGTGCCGTTCCCATCCAGCGGCACTTTCTTGGTCTCGGCCCGCTCCCGGGAGAACAACAGCTTCTTCTTCACGGGCGCCGCATAGGCAAGCTCAGGGGCGTCCTCCTCAGCCAGGGATGCGGCGGTGGCAGCCTTGTAGGCGCGTGCGAGGGTGCGCACCATGTCCTTTTCGTCACAACGGATGGTGAGGGTGCCGTCGCTGCCGGGCATCTTGACGAGGCCGTAGGCGTGGTGCGTCGCGGCCATGAATTTAGAGAGCGCCCAGTAGCCCAAGATGGCATTGTAAGGCAGGCCGATGCGAGCCACATCGAAGATGATGAACTCCATACGGTAGTTCTTGCGGGTGACGAAGGTGACGGGAAGGCGCACCTGCCCCTGGGGGGCAGTGGAGCCGCCAGTGACGCCCGAGAAGGGCCTGGTGGGCGCCACGCGCCCACATGACGCCCGGAGCGTCTCGAAAGCCTCCACAGAGAGCACGTTGAGGCCAGCGCTGCCATCGATGAGCGTCTTGGTGACGGCCACTCCGCCAATGGTAGGAGTACACAGCAAAGGGACAACTCCCACAGCCCTGGTGGACTTGGGGTGATCGCTGGCATCGAAGGCGACGGGAAACTCGGATCACTTGAGGCGGCCGGCGGGCTCGGGCGCCGGAAGGGCCGTGCTTACTTCGCGCGAGAAGTGCTTGAGGTGGTGGTTGGACGGAGGGGCCTGGGCCCCTCCCAGTTTGCAGGCCACCCCGCGGGGCCCTTGGGAGCCCCCGCTGGTGACAGTGCCCTAGGTCGGAGCCGCACGGCCCCCGCGCTCCCCTGCGGCAACGCCGCAAGGAACGCGGAGAATGATTCGGCGGCGGCCGGCGACGCCGTCCAGCGGGGACGAGTCATGGGACAACTCCGAGGCGCACGCCGTGTGGCACCACCCGGCTGCGCCGCGGCCCGGAGAAGAAGGAGGACGAGGAGCGGCGCGTCCCGGTCGCTCGACGCGCCGTGGTGGAGCAGGCGAGGAGCGAGGGGGCGCCTGGTCGCCGTTGGCGGCGTAGACGAGCTTGGTGATGCGCTCGAGCCAGGCGTCGCGACTGTCCTTGGGGGGGTGATAGCGCAGTAGCCCCTGCGCCATGAGCAGCGCGACGCGCGGAGCGGGAGGGCCGTGACCTACGGGCGAGGACGCGGTGGAGGAGAGGCCACACTCCTGCTCACTCGCCGACGGGCGGATGAAGGAGAACGCCCGCGCCCCGACAAGCTCGATGGTGGTGCGAGGGCGCTGCCCTGGGGCACCTCGAACGGCAGGCGCCGCGGGGACCCAGGCGGCGGCCCGGCGCACTACACGCTCCCGGCGAGCGGAGACGCCGTCCATGTCGCGGCTGACGTCGAGGTCGGAGGCGCGAAGACGGCAAGTCCCACTACCTGGCACGCCAAATGTCAGAGTCTAGGATCTGCGTCCAAGAAACTTCTCCAAGAACTTTGGATTCGAACTCTGGGGGACTTTGCTTGGCAACCTGCGACACGACGGCAACTACGGCGGGATCACAATGGGCTCACTGGCTCTCACCGGACACGAAGGGGAAGCGCGAGCTACCCAGGTTCAGGCCACCATGCGGTGTAATACCCTACTCCTGCATGTGTTGGATTGCTCTGTGAGGGAAAGCTTGTGGCTCGAGGTACACGAGGTGTGGGGGAGAATGAATCGATCCTCTTACATGGAAGCGGCCCTGTCCCTTTTGTAGTGCCTTGGTCCTCTTCCCCAAAAAATATGAGCGGGAAAGGGTGGCCACATGGCAGCAATTCAAAGGAGGACAGGCGCGCAGGTCTATCCTGACTAAAAGCGGTCTCCGCCTGATAAAGTAGTCTTCGTGATGCGCTGGTGGGCTTGGCAATGACCTCCGTCCTGACGCGCCGATCCGCCCTGATCTTCTATCACCAAAGAGGAAACACTTTGGGACTTGCTTTGGGGGAGGCAGATGCCACTGCTCCCTTATCGCCAGAATGGAAGCTGCCACTGCCCCCTTATCGCCAGAATGGAAGCTGGGCTTGGTCACGCCCCGCTGTCCTTATCCTGATAGCGGGTCATCACCCATGTGCTGGGCGCAAAGCCCCCCGGCTGGCGCCGTACGTCACGCCCCGCGAAGCAGCCTCGCGAGGGGTTGCCTCACGAGGTGATCTGGGGCTTGCCGGCCTCACCAGGGCTCAGCCTAGCGGCGAGGGGCCTCACAAGGCTTGCCTCCTCGCGAGGTGGCTCCTTCCTGGGTAACGACGCCAGGGCCACCTTGCCGGGGCCAGCCCACGCGTCGTCTCCTGGGCCAGAAGCAGACGGGCCGTGGGACCCTGGTTCCCACTGAGCCGACATATATTCATTAAAGAGTGCTCGATAACATTTTCTTAGCCCTTCCCCGTAGGGTTTACATCGAGTGCAATACAAGGGCAAAAGGGGCGCCTAGGTGAAGCCTGACTCGCTCCTGGAAGACCAGATGATGGTGCTGCTGGCGTTCAGCTGGAGTCGGAGCCATCGTCCTTGATCTTGACGTTTGGAGAACCGTCATCATCATCCTTGGTCTCGCTGGAGGAAGCGGTGTCGCTGTCGCTCGAGCTCTCCGTGCAGCACTCCAGGCGAGCGCCTGATGCCCCAAAGAACTTCACGACGAGCGTGTTGGATCCGTCCATCCTGAAGTGAACGAGGTGTCCCTGCCCCAAGCAGTGAGCACGAACGAAGGACTTCCATCCACACGTGAAGTACATGATGCCGTTGGTGGAGGTCTCGACGGTCACCCAGACTGGGCCGTTGCAGCAGCCGTCCACACGCAGCCACAAGCCATGCAGATGACTGTCTTCCATCGCCCTAGCAAAAGGACGGGGAAGCCACAGCCAGCTCCGCGTTGATCGGAATGGGAAGAGATGGATGAGCATCGCTCTCCACGGGGGCTGGCTCTTCACGGCATTTGGACGACCACCCAGCTTCACCAATCCCGTGCCCTGCATTCCTGGCCGGGTGCACTACTCCAGCAACCGTCCAGTTTCGCCAATCCCGTGCCCTGCGTTCCTGGCCCGGCGCACCACTCTAAACGACCGCTCCTCTTCGCCAATCCATTGCCTCACATGCGAATACGCGTGGTGGAAGGGCGCAAGGAAAGAAGAAGCAAAGAAGATCTCAGAAGACAGGAAAACCATCATGACTAAACTTACAGCGGCAGTTTTCCCGCTGCGTGTCTGTGCATTGTTTGGGCCTAGTCCAACGATGCTTCGGACGCACGTATGGCCTAGGCTCAGGGGCTCCTATCGGTGTATAAAACACGGATATTTTATACCCTGACTTATGCACAGACAGTGGCAGCTTCCCTGCCGGCCAAGGCTTGCCGAAAACTGCCAAAATCAAGACTTGAGACACAATTGCAGAAGCCACTGAAGAGAAGATCAAGACAAAGCATCAGGTTCAAACACTGAAGATAACCTTTGCCAGCAAAGGTTGGCCGGCAAGGTGAAGGCCCGGCAAGCTCCGTGCCTGCAAGCTCTCGCTAGCTGTTAGCGCTCCACCTCATCGAGCAGCCAGTCGCTAATCGATGAGGTGTCGAGCTTGCAAGCAGTTAGGTGGGATTTTTCGGGCACGTGTCAGCATGCTGGAAGGAGGTTTGCCTTTAATGACACCCGTCCAAAAGGCGTGTCAAGTCAATAGGAGGTAGCTAGGCGAGCGGCGCAGAAACCTTGCTGGGGCTCCTCCTCCACATGACACCTAACGGAGCATTTATTGCTTTTGTCCTAAACTGGCAGAGTTAGGTATGATAGCACTGTTTGCTATCTAATCAATTTGTAATTACTGTTTTGCCACTGTGGTGACCCCTTGATCTATAATAGGAGGGCCAGGGCAACATTTACAAGGATCGCCCGATCGACCCCTTTCACAACTTGAATGCATAGCTGCTCTCTCTGCACCATGCCGGGAGAAGCGCGCCTTGTACTTGTGCTCATACACATCCAATACACAAAGCAGGAGTAGGGTTTTACGCTTCACAGCAGCCCAAACCTGGGTAAAATCCTTGCGTTCTCTATTGATTCTGCTCTTTGTGCTCGTCGATTCCCCTAGCCGAACCACAAAGGGGCTAGATGGCCCCATAGATGGTCGTACGCACGACAAGGGTTGTTTGAGAGAGACCATCTTCATCCTATGCCTCCCACGGATTGATAAACCTTAGGTCATCCACTTGAGGGAAATTTGCTACTGTCCTACAAAACTCTGCACTTGGAGGCCCAACAACATCTACAAGAATAAAAGTTGCGTAGTAGACATCAAGCTCTTTTCTGGCACCGTTGCTGGGGAGGTGAGTGCTTGAAGGTATATCTTTAGATCTTGCAATCGAATCTTTTAGTTTCTTGTTTTATCACTAGTTTGGTTTATAAAAGAAAATTACAAAAAAAATGGAATTGAGGTTGCCACAAATGCTTCATCTTTATAATATCTTTCTTGAAAATGATGGATCGGAAAATTGTGCTCAATTGCTAGAGGAAGAATTTAATAAAATGTTTAATGTGAGTTCCTTGAATGATAAGCATGGTTGCAATGTTGTTAGTATGAATTCTTTGAATATCCATAACACTAGTGATGATTGCACTAGTCATGATAAAAAAGTTTCCTATAAGCATGTCAATTTTTGTGGAGTGAATAAAATTTGTGAAGACATGCCTTATAGGGATCATAGATTTTGTAAGAAGCATAAACATGATAAAACTAATTTGTTCCTTAATGTGATAGATAAATTTGCTACGAAATTATGCTCTCTTCATCCCATAACTTGTGAACTTTGCAATAAGGTTGGTCATCTAAATTTTCAATGCATACTTTTTCATGATCGAATCATGGCCAAATATTGTAATGACTTGACCACCCTTGAACTTTATAATGAGCTTTATCTATTTTTGGGGTGTGAAGAATTGACACATAAAAATAGTTGGTTTGAAGTATTCATTCTCACATACGACATTGAAAATAATCTAAAGGAAATCTATATGTTTTGTGTGGTAAATTGCAATGAGAATGCTTATATTGCCAATTATAGAAAGACAGGAAAACCAATAGAATATAAAAGGAATACTAATGGAAGGGTGAAGATCCCCCCTTTCCCTCCTATTTTCTCTTGTGATGAAACAGGTAACGAGGAGGAACTTCCTATCCAACCAATCTCTTCAATAAGAAGCTCGGAAAAATTAAATAAACCCACACACAATGTGGTGAAGAAGAAGAAAAGAAGGAAAAGTAGAGGTAAAGAGGTATCTCTCCCAAATAATGTTGCTCCTATTATTGTTGTGCCTCATGAGAATGAACCAAAAATAATTGTGGAAGATGATACACTTGATGATGATTTTGTTATGCCTATTGCTTGTTGTGATGACTATGATTGGGAAGATAATGATACTTCTTATAATCTTGAAAATCCTTTTGGCACCAACTTAGGAAATTATAATGATAATAATTGTTATACTATTGGTGCTTTTCATACTATTGATGATAAGAGTGATTATGCTAATGATATGCACACCCACAAGCTTGGGGATGCTATGTTTGATTGGAATGACATGTTTGAGAATTTATTTGCTGCAAATAATGTTTATCCTAAGCTTGGGGATGCTATGCTTAATGAGGATGATCTTTTTATTCCCCCTACTTTTGATGTGAAAATTTATTATGATGATCGCATGCCTCCTATCTATGATGATTGCAATAATAATGAAAGTGGGTTTGGAAGTGTGTCAACTTTGGGTAATAATTATCCCACTATTTTGGAGGGTTTTCAATTTTATAATAATGATAAAAGTGGATTAGGAGAGGTCATGACTTTATTTAATGTTGAATCCACAACTTTGGAAGAGGTTTCAATTGATTTTCATGAGAACAAAGTTGCTACTTATGATGATTATTGTGATGATACTTATGTTCTAAAAAGTAGTGATGATTATAATTATAAAACTTTTCATAATTATGAATACCCTTTTACTGAACATTACTCTTTTAATGTGGAAACAATTTTTAGTATTCAAGTTTCTTATGATACTCCCACTATTATGAATGAGAAGAAATTTGCTTATGTGGAGAGTAATAAATTTTCTATGCTTGTGGATCATGAAAAGAATACTTTATGTGATAGTTATATTGTGGAATTCATTCATGATGCCACTGAAAATTATTATGAGAGCGGAACATATGCTTTTAGGAGTTGCAATAATATCAAGTTTCCTCTCTATGTGTTGAAAGTTTTGAAGTTATACTTGTTTTGCCTTCCTATGCTTGTTGATTCTTGCTCCAATAAATTGTTTGCTTACAAAATCCCTATGCATAGGAAATGTGTTAGACTTAAATGTTCTTGACATGTGATTCATGACGCTCTCTTATATGTTGCAATTCCTATTCTTATGTGAGCATCATTAAAATCATCATGCCTAGCTAAAAGGCATTAAAGAAAAGTGCTTGTTAGGAGGCAACCCAATATTTACACCTACAGTTTTTGTGTGTCCACATGATTAAGCTATTGTAGTAATCATGTTTTATATGTTTTCTTTCAATAATGTGCCATGTAAAACCTTTGGGATAGTGTGGATGCTTGTTGATTTGATTCTGTGCAAAAATAGAAACTTTTGCGTCTAGTGCTGGAATTTCTATTCTGTACTGGTGCGTGAGAAAATTCTGAAAGTTGTAAACATTATTTATTTACAAATTTTTTACGTTGTCCTAATTTTTCAAATTTTTTGGAGGTACAGAAGTATGCTTTTTAATTCGCTCACTACATGTTGTTCTGTTTTTGACAAATTCTGTTTTCAATGCATAGTTTGCTTGTTTTAGTGTTTCCATAGCATATATTTAGTAATATAAATTGTGGAAATGATATAATACAGTAGGAATTATGTGAGAACAATTATGAATCTTGTCTTGACAGTACCTAAGTGGATGATTTAGTTTTATCATACTAACCTATCTCACAAGTTTCGTTAAGTTTTGTGTGATTGAAGTTTTCAAGTTTTGGGTGAGATATCGATATGAGGAGAATAAGGAGTGGCGAGACCCTAATCTTGGGGATGCCCAAGGCTCCCCAAGATAATATTCCAAGAAGTCTCAAGCAACTAAGCTTGGGGATGCCCCGGTAGGCATCCCACCTTTCTTCATCAACACCTATCAGTTAGACTAAGTTTTTACTTGTTCACATGATATGTGATATTCTTGGAGTATCGTTTTATTTTCATTTTCTTTGCTGTTTGAATAAAATACTTAGATCTGAAATCTTTATTTGGAGAGAGTCTTCACATAGCTACTGAATTGTTTGACTACTCATTGATCTTCACTTATATCTTTTGGAGTAATTTGTCATTCATTCTTGTTCTTCACTTATATCCTTTGAGTAAATGTTTGAATGAATTGAATATCATAAATCAGAAATTATATATGTCCCATATGCTTAGTAATATTTCACATTGGGTTTAGAAAGTTAAATCTATTAAAATTTGACAATCATAATAGTGGTCATACAAGCAATTCATGAATGATTGGTATATGGAAGAGAAATTTCACATACAAATATATTATCTTGGACATCTTTTATGATTGTGAATACCCATTAATTATTTTCAAACTTGAGCAAATTAGTTGAAGTTGGACAAGGAAGACAACGTAATGAGTTATGTTTGGGTATTTTTGCATAAAAGTTATATTGTTATGGATCCTCCAACATGTGGTGCTTGTTTAGAATCTTTTGCTAGCCAAAATTTCTGTATTAAGGGAGAATACTGCTTGTGCATCCAAAATCCTTGAGCCAAGTTTCTTCCATGAGTATCCACCATACCTACCTATATACGGTATTACTTTGCCGTCCCAAGTAAATTTGCATGTGCCACCTCTAATCATTCAAATAAGCATCTGTTTTGTGTGCCCGTACCGCTCATGAAGCGGCAGGGGGTGGTCAGTATCTTCCATGTTAAGCTGGTTATTCTTATGATGGGTGTTTATTCACTTGTCATTGCACGAGAGAGGGCGGTAGTTGGGATGCCCAGTCCCGCAAAACAAATATATATAATTAAACAAACTCCCCTGGAAAGTTGATTGTATGGAGGGCACCCGAGGATTCGGCTAGCCATGGCTTGTGTTTGAATGGTTGTGGGGGGGGGGAGTTAAACTTTTCATTTCTGCGTGGGAACCAGCCATAATGTGTTTAGCATGGAAGATATTGAATACCTTAGTCGTGACATTGATAGGAAAGGCACACCACTCAAAATGTATTCATCTCTGTTTTAAACTATGAGCTCTGGCACCTCTGCAAATCCCTGCTTCCCTCTGCGAAGGGACATTCTATTTACTTTTATGCTATTTACTTTCATGTTATTTATTTTTGTTGAGTCAACTTCTTATTCCAACCTATTCTCTAGATGGAAAGCATCATGTGGTAGGGATAGATCCAGGCACATATAGCCCCCGAAGCTTCATGGAAGGACCATGAATTATTATTGTTGATAATTATCTCTATGATAAATAAGTTGGGAGGCAAAACATCAAGCCCCTATATTTCTCTGTGTTCGATGGATGCTATTTGTTCTAAAAATATGCTTTGAGTATTAGCAATCATAGAAGACTATATGATAATTGAGTATGTGGAGTTCTTACTTAGACTTTGTTGAAAATGAGATGCATTGAAATTGTTTGGTGACTAAGAACATAGCTTGTTAAGTTTCAAGAGAATGTATTGCCTAAACCATAACATGTGAATTGATTGCTACTTTATCATGATAAGTTTTATGAGAAAGAGTTGCTGTTATGATGCTAGCAAAAGTGATTGCAATTATCATTGATCAAACTTATGCACTATGCTAGCATTCACACTTCATAAATTATTTCTTTTATCATTTACCTACTCGAGGACGAGCAGGAATTAAGCTTGGGGATGCTGATACGTCTCCAACGTATCTATAATTTATGAAGTATTCATGCCATGTTTATAACAATTTTATATGGTTTTGGTATGATTTGATTAGAACTAACCCGGACTGACACTATTTTCAGCAGAACTACCGTGGTGATGTTTTTTGTGCAGAAATAAAAGTTCTCGGAATTGGATGAAACTTTTTGACGATTTTTTTGGACCAAAAGAGACCCCCGAAGCTTCATGGAAGGACCAGAAGCCTCACGAGGAGCTCACAAGGCAACATGGCATGCCCTGGGGGGGGCATGTGCTATTGCCTTGTGGGGCCCTCGTAGCTCCTTTTTGCGTGATTCCAACGCTGAAAAATCCTATAAATAGAGAAACCCCCCGAAATAAGCCTAGAACTTCGCCGCCGCCGCCGCAAGCCTCTGTACCGAAGAAATACCATCTGGATCCCTATTCTGGCACCCTGCCGGAGGGAGAAATCATCACCGGAGGCCATCTTCATCATCCCGGAAGTCTCCATGATGAGGAGGGAGTAGTTCACCCTCGGGGCTGAGGGTATGTACTAGTAGCTATGTGTTTGATCTCTCTCTCGTGTTCTTGATTTGGCACGATCTTGATGTACCGCAAACTTTGTTAATATAGTTGGATCATATGGTGTTTCTTCCCTCTCTATCTTCTTATGATGAATTGAGTCTTTCCCTTTGAGGTTTTGTTATTGTCGGATTGAATATTTCAGATTTGAAAACACTTGATGTATGTTTTGCATGTGGATACCCGTGGTGACAATGGGGTATTCTATTGGTTCACTTGATGTATGTTTTGGTGATCAACTCGTGGATTCCCGTGACCTTGGGGTAATCTAGGCATAGGGGTTGATTGCACGTTTTCATCTTCCTTTCTCTGATAGAAACTTTGGGGTACTCTTTGAAGTTCTTTGTGTGGATTGAATATGATGAATCTGAAGTTGTCTTGATGCATATCGAATAATCAACTCACAGATACTTGTGGTGACATTGGAGTATCTAGGTGACATTAGAGTTCGTTGATGCGCATCATATGGTGTTATTTTAGTACGAACTCTAGGGCTGTTTGTGACACTTATAGGGATGGCTCAATAGATTGATCAGAAAGGATAACTTTGAGGTGGTTTCATACCCTACAACAATTTCATCTTATGTTCTCCGCTAATAGGTACTTTGGAGTGATTCTTTATCGCACGTTGAGGGCTTGTTATATGATTCAACTATGTTAGCACATTTGAGAGTTTGCACTAGTGAAAGTATGAACCCTAGGCCTTGTTTTCAAGCATTGCAATACCCTTTGTGCTCACTTTTACTACTTGCTACCTTGCTGTTTCTATATTTTCATATTACAAAAACCTATATCTACTATCCATACTACACTTGTATCACCATCTCTTCGCCGAACTAGTGCACCTATACAATTTACCATTGTATTGGGTGTGTTGGGGACACAAGAGATTTCTTGTATTTGATCGCAGGGTTGTTTGAGAGAGACCATCTTCATCCTATGCCTCCCACAGATTGATAAACCTTAGGTCATCCACTTGAGGGAAATTTGCTACTGTCCTACAAAACTCTGTACTTGGAGGCCCAACAACGTCTACAAGAATAAAAGTTCCGTAGTAGACATCAATGACTTCACATAAAAGAAGTATAATTGATAAAACTTGTTGGAAGTTGACAAACATAGTATTGGTCATTGTTGCAATGCATGAAAAAGTAATTAAGGAAGAGAGGTCTCACATATAAATATACTATCTTGGACATCTTTTATGATTGTGAGCCCCCATTAAATATTCTATGTCAAATAGTCAATGTTGGACAAGGAAGACAGCGTAATGAGTTATGTTTGCTTATATTCACATAGAAGTTATATTTTTTTGGATCCCCTAACATGTGGTGCTTGCCCCCTATCTTTTGCTAGCAAAAAATTCTGTACTAAGTAGAGATACTACTTGTGCATCCAAAAACCGTTAAACCCAGTTTCATGTCATGAGAGTCCACTATATCTACCTATGGATTAAATAAGATCCTTCAAGTAAGTTGTCATCGGTGCAAAAGCAATAAAAATTGCTCCTAAATATGTATGAACTTATATTGTAAGGGAAAATAAGCTTTGTACGATCTTGTGATGCTGGAGAAATAAAAGCGACAGACTGCATAATAAAGGTCGCTATCACAAGGGGCAATATAAAGTGATGTTCCTTTGCATTAAGAGTTTGCACATCTCAAAACAAAAAGCGCATGACAACCTCTGCTTCCCTCTGCGAAGGGCCTATCTTTTACTTTATGTATTTACTTTCATGCAAGGGTCAATAGTATTCTCCTCTATTCTGTTTTTATTTTCTCTCTTGGCAAGCATCATGTGGTGGGGATAGATCCAGGCATATATATCCAGTTGGATGTAGGTGATCATGAGTTATTATTGTTGACATTACCCTTGAGGTAAATACGTTGGGAGGCAAAATTATAAGCCCCTATCTTTCTATGTGTCTGGCTAAAACTTTTGCTCCATAAGTATGCTGTGAGTGTCAGCAATCATAGAAGACTAAATTATAGTTGAGTATGTGAACTTGCTAAACAAAGCTCTTACATAGACTCTTTCTGATAACATGATGAATTGCAATTGCTTCAGTGACTGAGATCATAGTTTGTTAGTTTTCAATACGGTTTATGGTTCATACTTTAACTTGTGAATGATTTGTCACTTTTTCATGAGAAGTTTTATGATGATGTATTGCTGTTATAATAAAAATCATGATGCATTCGTGTCCGTATTTTATTTTTTATCGACACCTCCCTCTCTAAACATGTGGTCATGATTATCGATTTCGGTTTTTTCGCTTGAGGACAAGCGAGGTCTAAGCTTGGGGGAGTTGATACGTCCAATTTGCATCATGATTTCCTACTGTTAATTATAATGTATTTGATCATTTTTTTTACTTTATGATGCAATTCTTATGCCTTTTCTCTCTTAATTTGCAAGATTTATATGAAGAAGGAGAATACCGGCAGTTGGAATTCTGGACCTGAAATAGCTACAGCAGAGATACCTATCCTACAGTGCTCCAATTGACTTGAAATTTCATGGAGATTTTTTATTGAATATATAAAAAATACTGGAGAAAAGAGATACTGGAGGGGACCCACCAGTTGCCCACAAGGCAACAGGGCGCGGCCCCCCTGGGCGCGCCCTAATGCCTTGTGGGGCCCCTGGCTGGCCTCTGGCGCCCTAACTCTGCTATATAAGCTCATTTGCCCTAAAAAATAATGAGAAGACTTTCGGGATGAAGCGCCGCCGTCTCGAGGCGGAACCTGGGCAGGAGCTATTTTGCTCTCCGGCGGAGCGATTCCGTCGGGGATACTTCCCTCCGGGAGGGGGAAATCGAAGCCATCGACATCACCAACAATCCTCTCATCGTGGGAGGACCAATCTTCATCAACATCTTCACCAGCACCATCTCATCTCAAACCCTAGTTCATCTCTTGTATTCAATCTTTGTCTCAAAACCTCAGATTGGTACTTATGGGTTGCTAGTAGTGTTGATTACATCTTGTAGTTGATGCTAGTTGGTTTATTTGGTGGAAGATTATATGTTCAGATCCTTAATGATATTCAATACCACTCTGATATTGAACATTAATATGATTTTTGAGTAGTTACTTTTGTTCTTGAGGACATGGGAGAAGACTTGTCATAAGTAATCATGTGAATTTGGTATTCGTTCGATATTTTGATGATATGTATGTTGTTGCTTCCTTTAGTGGTGTCGTGTGAACGTCGACTACATGACACTTCACCATCTTTGGGCCTAAGGGAAGGCATTGTGGAGTAGTAATTAGATGATGGGTTGCTAGAGTGACAGAAGCTTAAACCCTAGTTTATGCGCTATTCCGTAAGGGGTTGATTTGGATCCATATGTTTCATGCTATGGTTAGATTTATCTTAATTCTTCTTTTATAGTTGCGGATGCTTGCGAGAGGGGGTAATCATAAGTGGGAGGCTTGTTCAAGTAAGAACAGCACCCAAGCACCGGTCCACCCACATATCAAATTATCAAAGTAGCGAATGCGAATCAAACAAACATGATGAAAGTGACTAGATGAAATTCCCATGTGTCCTCGAGAACTCTTTGCTTATTATAAGAGATCATTCCGGCTTGTCCTTTGCTATAAAGAGGATTGGGCCACCTTGCTGCACTTAATTTTACTTGTTACTTGTTACGAATTATCTAGCTATCGAAACTATCTGTTACCGCTACCTTCAGTACTTGCAGAGAATACCTTGCTAAAAACCGCTTGTCATTTCCTCCTGCTCCTCGTTGGGTTCAACACTCTTACTTATCGAAAGGACAATGATTGATCCCCTATACTTGTGGGTCATCACCACCCTAGGATCCTTAAGTTGCGTGACACGCCATTTCTGAAGATCAGGCGGCATCAGCAAGCAGGGAGCTGGCTTAAAAAGCTCCGGCCTGAGGGCTTTGAGTAAACAGTACAGCCCCGACGAGCACGCGGCGAGCGGCATGGTACTGAGATTGTCCACACGCAAAACAATGAGTTTCATTACCTCTGCGGGGAGCGAATTCCAGCCACTCTTTTGGCGTACGCTGCTCGGTTCTGCCATTAGTGCTTGGGTTTCGGAAGAGGGGGGAGGCGCCTAGGTGGGATGGAATATTGGACGATTATGTGCTGGCTAGGATGGAGAAGCGAATATGTGCTGCGGGCAGTGGACAGGTGATGATGACAATGTAACAACAGCATGCCGCTTGACTTACGAGACACATCCCAGCAGCATAGGGTCATATCGATGCCTGACAACTTGACTGATTACAGTACTACTAAAATATACCCCTATAAACTACTGTACCTACTATAGTGGAGTAGGACTCTGCTCAACCGGAGTAGTATAGTAAATAGTACAAATTCAATGCCCGAGCGTGGAACTACTACGAACCACCATCGGTGCTAATGCCAATCTCCATCAAACGTTCGCTGGGAGACATGGCAGTTGCAAACGCCCGCGTCGCAGTTATATGTGTAAGGGTGGCAGTTTTGTCAAATACCATGGGCTTAAAAAAAGGCCACCGTCGGATGGAACTCTGGTGGTTATGTGGGCGTTCGCCAGGATTGGGCTCGTGGCGAACGTTCACCAGATATCATTACTAAAAGAGGTTAAAACAACAGGGGCTAGAACTTGCACCGGGTGACCACTAACATTGATACTAATAGTTGTAAAATGGTACTACATACTCCGTGTTTCTGGTCAGCGAGCGTGTCGACGTGATGTTTGGAATTATATGCAAACTAAAAAGAAACGGAGGGAGTACTAGTTAGTACTACGTATGATCTACCACTTCGTGTGCTACTCCAGCGCTCCATGCGGCAGGCGCGACATCCCCTGCAGCCACTCCCGTTTCATGGATGGCCTGGTCGATGCCTATAAGGTGCCCTATATCTACAAGAGTTTCGGCTGTGAGAGGTCCGTCGCCTACCACTCGGTGGTGGACCATAGGTCCAGATGCGTGCACGCGTCCTGCTACTGCTATGAGTGCACGCCGCCGTTTGAGGGCTCGCTGGCGAGCCTCGTGCATCACCTCACGGCACCGTCTGGCAAAAACTCCTGGCCCACGGCGAACATCAAGTATGAGATGTGCTACCCATTCACCATGCCAGAGTCGCTGGAGGATCACCGCCGCCTGCTTGTCGCGGAGGAGGACGCCAGCGTCTTCCTCTTAGCCGTGGGCACTGACAGGGCCCGCGCAGGCTGCCGCCCCGTCTCTGTCATGTGCGTCAGGGATAACACCGCCGACGCCGACACGAGGCCATTGTACAGGTGCGTGCTCACTGTTAATGCCCCTCCGGCATACGAGGGCGACCTCGGCAGCTCCCTCAGGCTGAATGAGACTGTGGCGAGCTGCTCCATTCCCGGCAAGGTGGACATGGAACAGGGCTGGCTTCATGCGCATGTCAACCCCAACATGCTGCATGGGGACTCCAAGGAGGTTCACCTGGGCATATGCATTACCAAGTTAACTGTTCATCATTAGTCTTCGCTCAATGGAAGCAGCTATCTAAGCATGTGGATACCAACGCTCTCATCGGTTTCATTACCAAGATTCGTACATTTGCCCTTAGCCTTTGTCCTGCAGCCCGTGAGAGCCAGCTCCCTCAAGTTTGATTGCTGCGGCTTTATCTTCGTTCGTTTCATTGGGCATGCGTGCCTTTTGCCTGCTTGGCTGTATTAAACCTTCCTTGTTGTTGTACTGTTCATGTTGCTACTCTTTGATTTCGCTGGTTGGGCGGGCGATCTGCCTTTTCTCTAAAAAAATCTACCGCTTCCTGGATCCTCTTTGATCATCAGAACCGGTTTCTCGACTCACAGCCATCATAATTTGCATTTGAATGCACTTTCCAATAATACTATATTTGCCAGGGCATATAACATACACTATTTTTTAACCCGAATCCAACGTCGAATATTTTTTTTAATTGTTTGGATTGCTTACCACATGTGTCACGTGGTTACGACGTCGAACTTATACTGGAGTACTATTTCCCTACTAGTTAAATTTATGGTAAAAAATATAGGTCGAAAAGTCAAAATACGAGAGGTGCTAGTAAACCTGGATGGAAGTAGGAGTAGTACTAGAGTAGAGGGCGGCACTACAGGGGAGTCTCACCCCGCTCGTGGCGCGGTAGTAAAGCCGTCATATCACAAAACCGCACCACTCCCAGTAATAAGTGGCCTGGTAAAATGAACGGACAAGCAACCATCATATCACTCCTGTCTTTATTGCATTTCATCTCTCTGCAGTCCGGTTCATCTCTCCACATTTACGGTCGATCCTAAAGCGGCATGCTCAATCCCTATCTACTACTAGTACTCAAGTTGGAATTCCAATTGCAGGGCACACCTTCGTAGGAAAAAATACTACTGAGGTGTACGAAGTGATTTGGGAGTAGTAGTAGTACTTGCAAAAAAAATATAGTGCATATAGATTTTTTGAAAAGTCAAACTTTACAAACTTTCACCAAGTTTATATAGAAAACTACTTGTATCTATAATAGTGAATATATAAATTATGAAACTATGTGTTGTGATGAATCTAATGAGCTATGTTTTGCATTCTAGATGCAAATATTTTTCTTCAAAAACTGGGTCAAATTTAGTGAAGTTTGACTTTTGAAAAAGTCTATATGCACTACATTATGGAACGGAGGGTAGTAGGAGTCACTCGTAGGAGTACGTGCTAGTACGTACGGTGTGCCGCCAAAGGCCACTACTCCCTCCCCGGTGCTTAGGGAATAGATCAAATTGCTGATCTAAGGGATTCACTTGAACAGTAGCTGCTGCATCCGTACTGTTCTGGAACAATCACATGGGAACTTGTCCGAAAAATTTGCATGCCTCCCAACCAGTGAGATATAACTACTACGATAGAGAAAAATCTACAGAGAGAAGGAAGTAAACAATCAAATGAGAATGAGTCCCACCATTTATAACTCATCAGAAAACAATCAATGGAGTTTCACTTCTCATTCTTGCATTTCTTTTGCATTGAATCATTTAACAAGGTTGTCTACTATTTTACTACTTTTACCAAAACTGCATCGTAATGTTCAAACGTGCATTCGCACGTGTTTATACATACTAGTTGTCCTAGTGCATAAGCCTAGATATAGAGAGAGGCGTGTACTAGAGAGAGACGTGTACTACAATATATAGTGTTGAACTTCATGCTATGTACATACTCTACTTACAAAAAGTAACAAGCGTACGGATACAAAAGGTTTTCAAACTTGTTCCTTTTATACATAATTAATTAAGGACTCTAATAAGTCCCGAGCGTTCAGGATTTATCATTTCCGTCCAAATACCATAGAAAACTACGAGTACTCCTATCTACTAATGAGATCAACTTACGACACTAAATTATTCCTAATAAAAGCCACGGCGCTCGCAGGAGCGTTTGCGGCGCGCCACGAGTGCCCTGGTGCGCGGCCATTTCCTAGCGTGGCGAGACAACGCCTCTTCCTCAGCCTCACAAGTCGCAAGGTGCTGATTAGCAGCTTGCCGGTGGGCGAGCGCGATCTCACCGGTCTGGTGATCTGGCGCCAACAGGTACTCCTCCTCGCTGGAAGCATGCACCCGATCGACGTACCGCCAAGCGTAGATGAGGTGCATCGACCCGACTGCACTCAGGGCTTTGGCACGGGCGTCCTCTGCCACCCACACGGCCCTCACACGAGCCTTCTGCCAAAGAGCGAATTGCCTGACTTTCTCGGAGGCAACATAGGCCTGCCAGGCAGCATCCCTCGCGGCGTGCTTCTCTTCCTCGGCCTTCTTCTTTGCCTCTCTTTTGGCGCGCTCCGCCGGAGGCAAAGCCTCCCACAAGGCAACCTCCATTTCTTTCAATAGCTCCTCCAAACTGGGCAGCTCGAGGGCCGGCGTGACGTCCTCCTCGTAGCAGGGCGACGCGTCCTCCGATGCATGTGGTGGCGAGACTGGGAACGCCGGCGCGTCCACCTCAATGCGTCGCGGTGACGGCGAGGAGCGGAACGCCGACTCGTCCTCCTCGAATCGTGGCGGTGAGGAACAGAACGCCGATGCATGACCCTCCGTGCGAGGCAGCGAGGGGCGCCTAGGGTTAGGGAGGAGCAATGCCATGGTGGTCGACGGGTCCGTAATTGAGAGGGAGGGCGAGGAGATAAAGGAGATGAATGTGAGCGTTCTTCGAAATGCCATGGGAGGCACATTATTTATAGCGAGCAATGGTACACCTACATAAGATAGGTTGAGTGATTAACGTAACAGCTAGGTGGGCATTTTTTTGTTGGAGGAAATTAAGGAGGAGGGGGACACCAAGCTAAATTCAGGGGGAGAGGTGGAGATATTGCTGGTCACAACGGTTTAGGGTTAGGTGATCTGCGATTTATTAGGCAGGAGGAGATTGGACGAGAACGGGAGGGAGAATCAACAATCGGCTATATGAATTTGCCATGTCACTTATAGCCAACCTTATATCGTACTCATACAATGGTTAGTCATACTAGTATGCTATAGCATTAATATATGGCCCACATGTTTCTCTCACAAAGTGTGCTGGAGCTCGTACTACAGCCGGCTGTAAGTTTGTAGCCCGCTTCTCTTCTCTCTCCTCTTCTCTCTCCTCTTCTCTCTCATCACCTTATCATACTTGCTCTCATGCATACAGATTGTTTTCATACGGGGAGGACAGGTGGGACTGCAGGGGGAAGAGAAGGAGAGTCATGCAGCAGATTGTTTTCACACATGGAGAGGAAAAGATTTGGAGGCGAACGGGTTTCCTGGTAGGCCGAATGAGAAAAATGAATTGAGAGGGAGGTGGGCACTTGAGGCGATTGAGTTAAACGAGGTGCATGTTAATTACTACTATACATCACAGCTAATACTTTAATATTTTCTGAATTCTCTTAGAGTAAGTACAATAATGAGCTTATAGCCCGCTTACATGGCACTTTGGCCTATGTGGAGTAGAGAGAAATGGAAAAATGGTGGGACTGGGCTCTCATGCAAGAGCCTAGCTATATGCGTACTCCTTGGCAAATGCAAGAAATACGAAGAACGACAGAGAGAGAAGGTAAAAAAATAGTACTCTTATAGCCAACCTTATAGCTAACCTTGTTGTATGTGTGACTATAATTGATGACTATATATGACATGGCAACATCATATAGCCTAACGCACCCGGGCGGAGGAAGTAGTACTCTGGTCGGGTGTGTAAGGCTCACTAGGAATCGCATCGTGACCAAGGTGGATGACTACTGGCTAGTAGCGATTACTCGCCTTGTTCCTTTCCTCCAATCAAGATCATGTTTAGTTAATTAAATAGAGTTGGTTTCCCATGATATGCATGCATGCAATTGTATTCTCACGGTGCGGTCAACGCAGCCCCCTCATGAAGACCAATGGAATTCCCACCCGCTGGCATGCTAGTCGTTTCCACCAATGGAAAAAAGGAGAAAGGACTGGTAGAGAGTAATTAGCATGAGGAGTTATTAGGAAACGGGCCTTAGAGAGAGGGTAAATCAGAAAAAAAATCTCATTTATAGTTGTCCGAAGTCTCAAAGGGCGTGACCGCGCGAGCGAGGCGACGGTCGTGGGAGGCGCGACGCTTGACGGAATTAAGTCAAAGTTGCATGCACACGCCTTCTTCCTGCTACTTGTAGCTTGCGTTGGTTTTATCCCCGAAGAGGAAGGGATGATGCAGCACAGTAGAGGTAAGTGTTTCCCTCAGTTATGAAACCAAGGTTATCAATCCAGTAGGAGAACCACGCAACACCTCGTTAGCAGTACCTGCACACAAACAACAAATCCTTGCACCCAACGCAAACGAGGGGTTGTCAATTCCTCAGCGGTTAATTGCAAGATTAAATTGTATGTGATAGATAGATAGATTGAAACAAAAATACAAAATAAAATAAATAAAAGAAAATGGCAGCAATATTTTTAGGGTTTTAGTAATATGATTTAGATAGACCCGGGGGCCATAGTTTTCACTAGAGGCTTCTCTCGAGAAAATAGCATACGGTGGGTAGACAAATTATTGTTGGGCAATTGATAGAAAAGCAAATAATCATGACGATATCCAAGGCAATGATCATGTATATAGGCATCACGTCCAATATAAGTATACCGACTCGTGCCTGCATCTACTACTATTACTCCACACATCGACTGCTATCCAGCATGCATCTAGTGTACTAAGTCCATAAAAGAACGGAGTAACGCCTTAAGAATGATGACATGATGTAGACAAGATAAACTCATGTATGAATAAACCCCATCTTATTACCCTTAATAGCAATGATACATATGTGTCATGTCCCTTTCTGTCACTGGGATTGAGCACCGCAAGATCGAACCCATTACAAAGCACCTCTTCCCATGACAAGATAAATCAACTCAGTTGGCCAAACCAAATCAATAGATCGGAGAAGAAATACGAGGCTATAATAATCATGCATAAAAAGTGTGCAGCAAAGACTCAAATATATTCATGGATAATTTGATCATAAACTCACAATTCATCGGATCCCAACAAACACACCGCAAAAAGTGATTACATCGGATAGAACTCCAAGAACATCGAGGAGAACATTGTATTGAAGATCAAAAAGAGAGAAGAAGCCATCTAGCTACTAACTATGGACTTGAAGGTCTATGGTAAACTACTCATGCATCATCGGAAGGGTAACAAGGTTGGTGTAGAGCCCCTTCGTGATCGATTCCCCCTCCGACGAAGTACCGGAGAAGGCCTCCAGATGGGATCTCTCGAGAACAGAAACTTGCGGCGGCGGAAAATGTAACACCCCGATTTTTGGCCCTTTCTTTTTCTTTTGGATTTCTTCGAATTTTTATTTGGAATTTCTTTTTCCGTGGCTATGTGGTATTGAAACCTGGGAAGATTTTCTCTCCTGCCACTTCCTAGTGGCTTGTCACTCTCAACTCCATCTCAAGACCATGTCCTTTCCATCTTAGCCCAACCCCAATATTTATTTCTTGGGAATATTCCTTTTTCTATTAAAGGAATAACCCCGTTTGCTCTAGGTTGTGAAGCAACCTATATTTCTGTATTCCCTAAAATTCCTACAAAATTCTCATAAATTATTTGGATCATAACTTCCACCAATATGCCAAAACCCATCCTTGACTAGTTCAAAAATAATTCTGGAATATTCATTTCCCATTCTGTCCAGATTGGCACTTTGTCAAGGAAGTGCCATTTAAATTTTCTTGATTGCCCTAAAAAATTTTGGGCACTCTTTACTATCCAAATAATTGCCACATGCCAAAATTCAGCTTCATTTGCCTAGTAAATCTTCCTCAGCAAATTCCCAAAGTTTCTGACCAGAGAGAAGCTTTGTGAAGGAAGTACTAGCTAGGATTATCAAAATGAGTTGAAATTTTGGGAGATAATTTATATGATCAAATCATGACTCTCCACCAAATTTCATCTCCATCCAACAAACCATGTGAGCACACCTTCAAATCTTGGTTTCTGGTCACAATTTCAGTTTGTGAAGCAACTATATTTTATATTGCTTCAAAAATTCTGAAATTAATCCAGGACCTAAATATACATAAATAATGTGAGCATGCCCAAAGTTCACATTATTTCGCCAAGCCATTTTCTCTGCAAAATTCCCCCAAATTTCAGTCCAGTGTGGATCATTGTGAAGGAAGTACCATTTCTACTTATCCATATGGGATGAAATTTTTATGGCACCTTCATATGCCCAAATAATCATCCTCCACAAATTTTCAGCTCAATCCAAGCATCCATGTGAGTGCTACTTCCTGATCTTGTTTCTGGACCAGATTTTGTAGTTGCAAAGCAACTAGGTCAAATATTGGTCCAAATCCCCTCAAATTTCACAGGCTCATAGTCCTTCCTACCCTAAACCCCAGAGACATCTTGGTTAGCTCTTATCTCATCTCAGTTGATCACTATTTCATGCCTAAGATTGATACATCAAACTTTCATCGAAGTGTCCCATCAGCACAAAGTGCCTTTAGTCAAGCTATCACTTCTGGTAGGGCCCATCCAGGAAGGACAACGCACTAGACACCATTAGCCAGGCTCTCGAGCCCTCCTATTGCCATTGCACGCGGTGACCAGGCGCAGAGCGCGTGCTTTGCAGGCCAAAAGCGCGCTCTGGCGCCCGGACCCGCTCTGCCGCCGCCCAAACCTCCTCCGTGCGCCACCTCGCCTTGCCGCAGTCCTTCCCCAGCTCGCCCTCGACTCTCTGGTTTGCCCTCCCCCGCTAATAGCTCGCCGGACTGAGCCAAATCGACAGGCACGCGTGCACTGTGCGCCTGCGGCCATCGTCGTTTTGCCTCTGTCTCCTCTCCCCGAGCTGTCGCTTCACTCTGAGCCTCGTCAGGTCGGCAACGTCGCGCCGCCCTGCTAGCAGCCACCCCTCTGCCCGCGCATGCACCGCCCATCGTCAGAGCACGGCGCGCTCTGCCATGCAACACCCGGGGATGGCACGACCTCCGCCCCGGCTATGTATAGCGTGCCCGAGCCTCCTCCGAGCTCATCCACCTCCTCAACCCTCTCCTAAACGCCTCCCCGGCCACCCAATCGACCTCGCAGAGCTCTCCTCGCCCTCCCTGGCTGCCATGGCCGCCGCGGGCTTCAGCTCGAATTCGAGCTCCACGACCCCCTCCGCTCCACCTAGCCTATTCTAGAGACCACCATAGCCATCCGGGAGCCGCCCCCATACCTTCTCCCCTCCTCTTAGCAGCCGTAGCGCCGAGCCCATCTCCGGCCGAATCTGCCGTCCGCCGCAAGAGATACCCTGCCTGACTCCGAGCTCCTCGGCGACCAAACCACCCGGGAACAGGACCATCTCGTCGTCCTGAACCCGTAGGTAGGCTGGACGCCGCCTGTGGTGGCCTGTGCCGGCGGCAAACGCCGTCGGGGCCGGCTCTGCTCTCGGCCAGGCTCGGGCGCGGGTGGAGGAAGACGAAGACCAGCCCATGTGCCCAGCGGCCCCACCTGTCGGTCTAACGGGCGTTGACCCGGCTGCTGACTAGGATAAGTGGAGGCGCAGTCTCCGTAAATACGCTTTCGTCTCTGGAAAGCGTAATCTGCCGCGTCTTCAGATAGGAATGCGCTTTCCCTTAGTGGAAAACGTATTTCTCAGAATACGCTTTCTGTTTTTCCTCGCCGGCCGAAACGGTTAAATTGTGAACGTTCACCCGTTAGCAGCAGAAATGAATAATTTTTATTTATTTTCTGCCTAACGAACGAACGGCCACAACTTTTCAACCGTAACTCCGAATCAGGTGATTCCAACGCCCACGATCTCAGTTCGTCGAGCCCGTTCCGATGGTACCATTTTCATAATGTTGTCACACTCTGAAAATGACCATTTTTTCCCTGCCCTTATTCAGCCCCCTCCGAGAGGGAAACTTTTCCGGCGATTTTTCCGCGAGTGTCTCCGCACCTCTCCCCGATGATTCGTCCATCCCCAGGCAAGCCACGACAGCCACTTGCATGATGGCCTTGCAGTAGCCATGGTTTTCACTTGAATATTTAAATAAATGTTTGCTCATTTAATTATTTTGTGGATATTATATGCTTGTGAATCCATGCTCGTTCTTATGCCTTGCTCATTTGCATCTAGTAAGTTAAATGATTATTTGCTAGTATTATTATTATCATGTTAGTTCTCAGATTTATTTTCCAATGCTAGTGATAACAATATGCTCATTTGAATAGTTAGGGTTTATTATGAAAATACTTGTTATATTCATGACTGTCATTATGCCATGCTCATTTGCATCCCGTGGAATAAATGAGTTATCATTTTGATGCTATGTTGTTAAATGGTTATGTTGCCCATCCATGGTTACACTGATATCATGCTCATATGCATTGTTATTTCATTATGTTGTTATGACTCAGCTCATCACCATTCAAGTTAAACCTGACATTAATCGAACTTGAACAAATCTGTTGGCTGAGTCATGGTGCCACCGAATCGAGCTCACCAGTGCAACCACACTTGCCTGGATGGGGAGGCCCTAATGCGGTCTATTGTCATGCCTCTCGCCGGTGCCTCCAACTAGGGAAGGTTATGTGCGCGCGCTACCCTGATCAGGTAGGCAGCCATAAGCCTTGTGCCCAAGTTGTGTTGTACCCGGGTGTCCCCGTTTGGGACGAGTTTGTTTTGGCCACGACGGTGGCGGCCACGAAGGTGGCGGATGTCACGAGTTGACATCGGGGCGACCCAGGACATAGCCCAAAGGGAAG
Organism: Elymus sibiricus; assembly: GCA_039707655.1. Classification (NCBI taxonomy): domain Eukaryota; kingdom Viridiplantae; phylum Streptophyta; class Magnoliopsida; order Poales; family Poaceae; genus Elymus; species Elymus sibiricus. The sequence goes on along the minus strand of CM077676.1, from coordinate 188,162,532 downwards.
TTTGTCGGGAGTGGCCGGGAGAGTGTCATGCAATAGATTGGTTTTGTCGGAACGTCGTTGGTCCACCCGAATGGGAGCACGAGGCCATGAGTTCCGTGGTGTGGGTACAGTGTACTAACCTCTGCAGAGTGTATAATCTATCGATAGCCGCGTCCTCGGTCATGGACACAGTTCGTAGTAGGTCACACTATGGGTCAACAGAAATAATAAGCTGAATAATAAACAACCCCGGTTCGATGAGAAAAGAAGTTGGTTGATCTTTATGTGGTCATGCGATGATCACAGGTAGAGATCAAGCTCCGTGTGGTCATGTGATGATCATGATGGTAAGTTTGTGGTTACGAGATCATCTCCGAGCAGACTAAGTTGGTCCATGAGACCTTAAATGTCGACCCCCTTGCATGCTACTGCTAGTATCATCATGTTCATATCATGAATCATATGTACATGCCATGCTCATGTTGTTGCCATGCTCATGTTGTTCTAGTAGTACCGTGTTCATCATTACTGATTAACCTGTAAATGCCATGCTGTTGTATGTCTTGATTGCTTAGGTTGCTGTGAGCTTGCGAGTACATTCAAAGTACTCACTTGGCGTGTCATGCCAGATTGCAGGTCATGCTGTGATTGCTTGTTTGCCGAGGATCCCGAGGTTGCGCTCTAGGATACGTCCCAGCTAGAGTCCCTGCGGAGTGAACTTCATCACCGTCGTCGTTGTTCCGCTGCTAGAGTTTATTCCGCTTCGAGATGTTCCGCTGCTAGCATAGAACCACCTTAGCAGGCGAATTGTCGTCGTGCCTTTGTAATATCGAACCCTTGTACCCCGTTTATTCATAATAAAGAGCTGATTTGTTCTATGCCAAGCAGTGCCGTATTCCAGAAGACTTGATCTCTAGGCTGGAATACGGGGTGTTCCGGTCTCTCTGAGCCGGGGTGCCACAGAAAAAGTATTTCATGGACTCCCCTGAGGGTTTCTGATTTTTTCTGAATTTATAGTGGAAGAATTAGGTCAAACGGAGCTCTGTGGGCCCCACGAGGTACCAGGGCGCACCTGCCCCCCCCCCCCAGGCGCGCCCTGGTGCCTCGTGGGCACCCCCTGGGGCTTCTGGCCTCCTCCCGAAGCTTCTAGTGTTTATCTTGTCCAGAAAAAATCTCCAAAAAGTTTCGTGGCATTTGGACTTCGTTTGGTATTGATTTTCTGTAAAACAAAAACACGGCAGAAAACAACAACTGGCACTGGGCACTAGGTTAATAGGTCAGTCTCCAAAAATGATATATAATTGCTGTAAATGTATATAAAAACATCCAAGATTGATAATATAACAGCATGGAACAATCAAAAATTATAGATACGTTGGAGACGTATCAGCATCCCCAAGCTTAATTCCTGCTCGTCCTCGAGTAGGTAAATGATAAAAACAGAATTTTTGATGTGGAATGCTGCCTATCATATTCATCACATATTCTTTTCTTTTATAGCATGGACATTGGACTTGAATGATTCAAAGCAATAGTCTATAGTTTGATATGAAGATATAAATACTCAAGCATGCTAACAAGCAACCATGTCTTTCAAAATATCAATGCTGAAGAAAGTTATCCCTAGCCCATTATGCTCAATCATTGATCCATTCATGAAACACACTCAAATATTAGCTACATCCAATGCACAAGTATGATAATAGTGCTCTCTGGTTGGTGCTTTATAAGAGAAGATGGAGACTCAAAAAATGAAAATTGCATAAAAGTAAATAGATAGGCCCTTCGCAGAGGGAAGCAGAGATTTGTCAAATGTGCCAGAGCTCAAAGCTTAAATTAGAGAGATAAAAATATTTTGAGAGGCATGCTTTTCCTGTCAACAAAAATGATTGAGAATTCCCAATATTTTCCATGCTAGACACATCATAGGTGGTTCCCAAACAGAAAGTAAAGTTTATTTTCTTTCCACCATTCTTTCACAATCCATGGCTAGCCGTATCCACGGGTGCCCTCCATACCAACACTTCCCAAGGAATTTGGTTGTTATTAATTTTGATTTCATTGTGGGACTGGGTATCCCTATTACCAACCATCCTCCCGTGCAATGACAAGTGAATAAACACTCATCGTGAGAATAACACACCAGGCATGGAAAATAATGGCCACCCCTGCCGCTTCATGAGCGGTACGGGCACACAAAACAGAAAAATTATTTTGAAAATTAGAGTTGGCACACGCAATTTTACTTGGAACGGCATTGAAATACCGTATATAGGTAGATATAGTGGACTCATTTGGCACAACTTGGCTTTAAGGATTTTGGTTGCACAAGCAGTATTTCCGCTTAGTACAAATGAAGGCTAGCAAATAGATTGAGAAGCAACCAACCAAAAAACGAAAACGGTCATAAACATGCATTGAACATAACTAACACCGAATAATGCACCATAAGTAGGATATAATTTCATTGCATAACTATTGACTTAACGTGCATGCATAGGGAATCACAAACCTTAACACTAATATTTTTACTAAATCACAATTACTCACTAACATGACTCACATATTATCATTTCCATATTGCAAACTATTGCAAGTAATCACACTTATCATATCCAATGATCTATATGAAAGTTTTTATTATATCCCTCTTGAATATTCATCACTTTGGGACCAATTTCATATCTTGTGCAAATTACCGTTACTATTATCAACTCTCAAAAAGATTTAATTGAAGCATGAGAGTGCAAATATTTCTTCAAAATTTCAATCTTATCAATTCTCAAAACAATATAAGTGAAGCATGAGAATTTATTTGTTCAAAATTTTAATCTTGTCAATTCTCAAAATAATATAAGTGAAGCATGAGAATTTATTTCCTCAAAATTTCAATCAACTCTCAAAATAATATAAGTGAAGCATGAGAGTTTATTTCTTCAAAATTTTAATCAACTCTCAAAATAATATAAGTGAAGCATGAGAATTTATTTCTCAAAATATAGCCATCACCGTGCTCAAAAAGATTTAAGTGAAGTACTAGAGCAACTGCCTAGCTCAAAAAAATTTAAGTGAAGCACATAGAGTATTCTAACAAATGATGATGATAAACGTGTGGCTCTCTCAAGATAGGTGTGTTCAGCAAAGATTATTGTGACAAAATAAAAAGCAAACAAAGCAAAGAATCATATAATACAAGACGCTCCAAGCAAAACACATATCATGTGACGAATAAAAACATAGCTCCAAGTAAAATTACCGATGGTTGGTAGAAGAAAGAGGGGATGCCTTCCGTGGCATCCCCAAGCTTAGACGCTTGAGTCTTCCTTGAATATTACCTTGGGGTGCCTCGGGCATCCCCAAGCTTAGGCTTTTACTACTCCTTATTCCTTCATCCATCGTGATCTCACCCAAAACATGAAAACTTCAATCACACAAAACTCAACAAAACCTTCGTGAGATCCGTTAGTATAACAAAATAAATCACTACTTTAAGTACTGTTGCAAACCCATTCATATTTTATTTTTGCATTATACCTACTGTACACTAACTTCACCATGGCTTATACCCCCCGATACAATCCATAGATTCATCAAAATAAGCAAGTAGTGCATCAAAAACAGAATCTGTCAAAAACAGAACAGTCTGTAGAATATATTTAAAATCCATACTTCTATAACTCCAAAAATTCTAAAAAATTAGGAAAAGGTGGGAAATTCAGATACCAATACTGTGTAAAAATTTCAGATTTTTGCGACGCTCCAGTACAGAAAAATAATTCGGGGACTGGACGCAAAACTTTCTGTTTTCCAAACAGCATCAATTATACTATCTTCCAAATCATCCTAAAGGATTTACTTGGCACAAACACTAATTAAAAACACAAAAACACAATCATACCAGTAGCATAATTGTGAAAACACACAATAACAGAAAAAATTTATTTTATTCATTGGGTTGCCTCCCAACAAGCGCTATTGTTTTATGCCCCTAGCTAGGCATAATGCATATTTTCAAGTGTTGTCATCTTTGGTTTCCAAATCCTCAATCACACATCCATTTTTCCTAATAGATTTAACATAGGTGTCTCTCACCATCACACTCCTAGGCACAAAATCAAGAATTTTACTTTTGTGAATAGGTTCCTTAATTATATCAATGAAATCGGGATGCACGCTAATCATTTTAAGATCCTCATTTCCCTTACTAGAAGTAGCACCATTGGTTTTAGGGACATACATAAACTTGCAATTCTTGCTAGGAGTAATTTTTTCAATAGTTTTAGCAGAAGAAAAAGCGGAACCTAATTTATTAATAATTTCCTCCAACTTATCGATCCTAGCGGGACTTTGTTCCACCCTTTCATTAATTATTGGTTCTTTCTATTTTAGCATCTTAAGAGTAATACCTACTTTCGATCCAAATTGAGTAACATGGTTATGAATCTTTTTATCTAAATTTTCAATATGCTCAATGGTAGGCATTTTGTTTTCAATAGCATCTAATCTTTGCATAACATGTTCCAAGGTCAAAGTTGTTTCATTAATAGTAACAGGTGGTGATCCCACTAAATTTCCCATAGCATTGAAAGCATCCGTAGAGGGACACATCAAGAAATTCCCTCCAGTAATAGTATCAAGCACAAATCGATACCAAGTAGTAATGCCCACATAAAAATTGCGAAGAAGAATGGTAGAGGATTGCTTACGAGTGGATCAATTATGAGCATCACAAATCCTATACCAAGCATCTTTTAAATTCTCTCATCCCCTTTGTTTAAAATTAAGTACTTCATTTTCAGGGGAAATAGTAACGAGCAAAGAACTAGCCATAATGATAAAGCAAGCAAGCAAACAAGCAAACAAGAAAAAGACAAACGGAAAATATTTTTGTATTTTTGTAAAACGTTTTAGAAGTGGGGGAGATGAAAACAAGAGGCAAATGGCAAATAAAATAAATGCAAGGAGATGAGAGTTTATGCAAAGGTACTTGATAGATGTTGATGATGTCTCCCCGGCAACGGCGCCAGAAATTCTTCCTGCTACTTGTAGCTTGCGTTGGTTTTATCCCCGAAGAGGAAGGGATGATGCAGCACAGTAGAGGGAAGTATTTTCCTCAGTTATGAAACCGAGGTTATCAATCCAGTAGGAGAACCACGCAACACCTCGTTAGCAGTACCTGCACACAAACAACAAATCCTAGCACCCAACGCAAACGAGGGGTTGTCAATTCCTCGGCGGTTAATTGCAAGATTAAATTATATGTGATAGATAAATAGATTGAAACAAAAATACAAAATAAAATAAATAAAAGAAAATGGCACCAATATTTTTAGGGTTTTAGTAATATGATTTAGATAGACCCGGGGGCCATACTTTTCACTAGAGGCTTCTCTCGAGAAAATAGCATACGGTGGGTAGACAAATTACTGTTGGGCAATTGATAGAAAAGCAAATAATCATGACGATATCCAAGGCAATGCTTATGTATATAGGCATCACGTCCAAGATAAGTAGACCGACTCCTGCCTGCATCTACTACTATTACTCCACACATCGACCGCTATCCAGCATGCATCTAGTGTATTAAGTCCATAAAAGAACGGAGTAACACCTTAAGAACGATGACATGATGTAGACAAGATAAACTCACGTATGAATAAACCCCATCTTTCTACCCTTAGTAGCAGCGATACATATGTGTCATGTCCCTTTCTGTCACTGGGATTGAGCACCGCAAGATCGAACCCACTACAAAGCACCTCTTCCCATGGCAAGATAAATCAATCTAGTTGGCCAAACCAAATCAATAGATCGGAGAAGAAATACGAAGCTATAATAATCATGCATAAAATAGATCAGAGAAGACTCAAATATATTCATGAATAATCTGATCATAAACTCACAATTCATCGGATCCCAACAAACACACCGCAAAAAGTGATTACATCAGATAGAACTCCAAGAACATCGAGGAGAACACTGTATTGAAGATCAAAAAGAGAGAAGAAGCCATCTAGCTACTAACTATGGACCCGAAGGTCTGTGGTAAACTACTCACGCATCATCGGAAGGGCAGCAAGGTTGATGTAGAGCCCCTCCGTGATCGATTCCCCCTCCGGCGGAGTACCGGAGAAGGCCTCCAGATGGGATCTCTCGAGAACAGAAACTTGCGGCGGCGGAAAAAGTATTTCGTGGACTCCCCTGAGGGTTTCTGATTTTTTCTGAATTTATAGTGGAAGAATTAGGTCAAACGGAGCTCTGTGGGCCCCACGAGGTACCAGGGCGCGCCTGCCCCCCAGGGGCTCCCTAGTGCCTCGTGGGTACCCCCTGGCGCTTCTGGCCTCCTCCCGAAGCTTCTAGTGTTTATCTTGTCCAGAAAAAAATCTCCAAAAAGTTTTGTGGCATTTGGACTTCGTTTGGTATTGATTTTCTGTAAATCAAAAACAGGGCAGAAAACAGCAACTGGCACTGGGCACTAGGTTAATAGGTTAGTCTCCAAAAATTATATATAATTGCTGTAAATGTATATAAAAACATCCAAGATTTATAATATAACAGCATGGAACAATAAAAAATTATAGATACGTTGGAGACGTATCAACACACGCAGATCCTATACTGTCAGCCCTACGAAGTGGGTCTAGTAGACATGACATCTAGTGGGTCCCCCATAGTACTAGAGAACTCTTTGGGGGCATGCAGCCGTTTATCCACCGGGCAAGCCACTACCCCACGCCGTTCGCATGCCTACTCAACATTTTTTCAATCGGAAAACCGCTAGCAGTTTGCTCCAACTCGTCCCCGTCCTTTAACATTACAGCAGTTCGCTCCCACTCGTCCCGTCCTTTCACATTACAGCAGTTCCACTTCTCCTAGCCCTCCTCCAAACTCCATGGCCTCCCAAATCTCCATGATCGGCGGTGAGTACAAGGTTAAAACCATCACCGGTGATGAGTTCAACGTCATCTACACCCGTTCTTCCATGACGGTGCAAGGATGCCTTGGTTGCTTCAAACGCATGTTCGCAAATTCAAATGACGAGTGGGTCACTGGGCTAGATGTTGAGTACACCACAGTCTTGGATAAAGAGAGGTTTCTAAAGGAGGAAGAGAAGAAGAAGCCCGCCGTGATCCAGGTTTGCGTACATAACTTGTGCTTGGTGTACCACATATACCATGCCGACGTTAGGTGCCAGAATTTTGAAGACTTCCTCAAGGACGAAAGAGTCAAATTCGTTACTGTAGACGTTAACAACGACAAGGAAGTCCTGCGTCGGATTGGCCTCGTTGTACACCAGCCCTTTGACCTCCAGAAGAAAGGCCTGGTGTCCTCCTCTTAGCCTTCAATGCTGACCCTGGCAGAAGCCACGATTGATCCTTCGTACGATAAACAGAAGAAACCTCACTATAAGTTTCATTATTCATGGGATTGGAAGAAAATAGATGAAGCTCACATCGAGTACGTAGCACTGGATGCCTACCTTTGTTTAAATATCTACAAGGGTTGGATGAAGAGGCGGAGCCTAGTGTCCGGTTCAAGCAAAGAAGTATCGGCGAAGAGGAAGATGGACAAGGACGAAGTCGAGGACGTGGACGAGGACTCCGAGTAAGGTGGCAGTGTCGTTGCTCATGCTGGTTCTAATGCAGTGTCAATCAGATTAGTTGCTTAGTTTTATTTCATGGTGCTTAGTTTTATTTCAGGGTGCTTAGTTTTATTTCAGGGGTGTGTTGTGCTGAGCCCCCAGCAGAACTATGTTATGTTCTTTCTCGTTACTTGAACCCTTTAGTACGTACTAGTATTTCTTACAGTTTGAGTTGTATATGGTACTACTACTTGTTTCTTCACCTTCCTACTGTACTTAATACGTACTAGTAGTATTATTTCCATCTGTCTAACTAGTTGGTACTATTCATCTGTACTACTCATTTCTTACACAATAGCTATAGAAATTTGGGTCAGTCAATTTGTGAAAGAAGAAGTTCGCCGGAGGGAAGGAAGAAGACGGTAGAGATGCTACCCCAGTATCTATATTATGGTGGCAGGGTGCCCATGATCTATCTTATGAGTGTTTGGTGTGGGATGCAGTTCGCCGGAAAAAATGGATCATGCCCGGGGTTAGACGGAAGGAAAGGGGGGAGCACGGCGGTGGGAGGCGGTTGAGGGGAGGGCGGGATGGCGGCAATAGGCGGTTAGGCCTGTGGCGGCCCGATGTTTGAGAGAGAAGATGAAGAGTGCATCATTTTTGGAGGTTGAAGAAGCCCTTCTGGCCGTCCATGTTGTATCCAACGGCTCACAAGAGTCGACTGACCCAAATTGTTCCTTCAGATTGGAGGATCCATGTGGCGTTCAAGGTCTCGAGGGTAGATTCCACGTCCGCACCCGGTTTACGGCCTCGGCGCCGACGCGACCGGCTTCCGCCACGACAGCCACCATGCGGGCCTCCTCCTCGCGGGCGGAGACCACGATGACCCGCTAGCTCCTCCTCCTCGCCAGTGTGTTGGAGCACGCGCTCGTCCTCCTCCTCTTTGTACGCTGCGGGCATAGACATGGCTCTATCTGCTCGTGTCCTTGGCAGCGCGGCGGCATCGCCCGGAGGGACTGCAGACGACGTGAGCGGGCAAGCCTGCGACTTCATGGAACCGGGATGGCGGGGACATGGCGGTGATGGGCGAGAAATGGTCGGCTGGAGCAGTACCACATTAATTAGCATATCATCTATACGGAATCCTCTGCAAGCGCATGCACCGCGGCCGCGCGGTTGATCGAACGGTGCGTCACGGTGTCGCGCTCGAAGGACATCCACCGAACCTTTGTGTTTGTGTGAAAACAATCCCTGAATATCATGCTACATTTTTTTGCTGGAAAAGTTCTTCACGCTTCAATATTTTGATATATTTAAATATAGCTTCAGTTCGTGCTTATTTGGATTTGGACTTTTTAGGTGCACCCTAATAATATTTATTGAGAGAGATTCTGTGGGTGTGACGGAGAGAGAACGTGTGTATGTGTCTATATGTGTGTTGTGGTGAAAGGGTAATGTGGAGACGGTGTGTGTGTGATATAGAGAGGTGTGAATGTGCAAATGATCGTGTATGAGTGAGACATACAGAGATGCCGATATATGGTGTATGCGTGAGAGAACAGTCTTGTATTTGTGTTTGTGTGAGAGAGAGAAAGGCATCCGTAACACAACAACCATCTCTCTCGATTCGACCCTCCGTCGCACACTCGCATGTAACACATGCACCAATGCACACATTTTCACACCATCACCCAGCCCCTGCCCGCCTCAAGGCCCCTATCTCTCTCTCTCTCTCTCTCTCTCTTGCACACACAATCCCTTCCCGAAAATCCTATTTAGCATGTACCTTTCCGTCACATACACCCCATACCACGCACACACATTTATCTCTCGCTATGTCTCTTTGCCTCACAAACACACTCCCCATTGTCCTCTCTTCGTATCCCGCACACGGTCTCTCTATATTGCTTAAACACTCACGCACACGATGTATCCATCTCGCACCATTAGCCTGTCTCACCTGCACACTATGCACACACATTCTCTCCCTAGGTTTGATTTCTCTCAATATTTCGCACACCCCCCTCGCACACTATCCATCCCTGTCCAAGGTTATATAGCGACCACTATCGCTTGTGCTTCTCTGCACCCCGGCATGCACACCACCTCGATCTTCAAGGAGGACATCGGGCAGAACGAAGACGCCGACCAGGCCGCACTAGAGAATGCGGGGCCATTTGGAAGCAGGCTGACGTAAAAGTGGCTGACTGACTCCTTTTCTCTCTCTCTCTTTCTCCCCCGCACAAAAATATCAATCCCTCAACCCACAAGGCCACATGCACACACACAAGCTCCCCCCTCTTGTCCATGTTTTTTTAGCTCTCTCATCAAACCTTTTGTCTCTTCTCCTTCCACATGTACAAAATCTCGATCGCACGCACGCATCTCACTCCGTATATATACATGTCTCCATCTTTCTCACAGACCTAACTTCTTCCTCCCTATACAAATGTCCCTCTCTCGTACACTTCCTCTCTCTCATGAGGTTTCTCTCTACTCTCTCGCCCACATATATACAATCTTTCCCGCCCTATGTCTCTCTCTTCCATGGGGTGTATATCTTGTGTGTTGCGCGCACACATCACTCTCCTGCCATTGATCCATCGTCACACACACTCTCTCTACGCTTCATTCACACACGTAGGAATTCACACATCGGGATGTGTTCAAATATTGTTTTGGACTGGATCATGTAGAGTTATTGATGGTTTTGTTGCATCCAACTAATTAATAATTATGAAATGCATTTAGATTTTCATTTGAGTTGGATTATGTGAGTTTGAGTATATTGTGAAGTACCATAGACTTGGTATTCATCTTGGAATTCAACAATGATTCTAACTATTGAATTGTATAAACCATTACATTCGAAGTCAATAGCTTAATATATTTATTTGACAACTACAACAAATAATTAATGTCACGATAGTAAACTAAGAAAACAATTGTGTACTAGTACTCCTAGTTGCTTAGCCCAATCATCCAACACGCCGGACGGGGAGTACAATGTTACAAATTTTCAGGTCGGCGGCAAAATCTCCCGCTTCCATCGCGATCTCCCACGACCTAGATTTGAGCAATGCGAAATTACCATCATACCCTTTGTAGAACTGGCCAAAGGACGGTGTTGGGTCAAGGGTTGCTTTGGTAACTTCACGTTCACCCCGCCCAGCCACCCCCACCCCCGCACCCAGAGGACACCTCAATAATCCCCATTTTCTATCCCCAACGCAAAATACACTTCTCCACAGCACCGCAGCACCCCACAACAAGCCGGCTATGGTTAGCCAACCTACCTGCCCCTCCCTGTCGTGGTGACACGACCATCTATGGGGCCATCCAGCCCCTTGTGGTTCGGCAGGGGGATCAACGTGCACAAAGAGCAGGATCAATGGAAGACGCAAGGGATTTACCCAGGTTCGGGCCGCTGAGCAGCGTAAAACCCTACTCCTGCTTTTGGTGTATTAGTAGTGTGGAAGCACAGTACGGGGAGCGCTTCTCCCGGCAAGGTGCGGGGGGTGCAGCTACGCGAGACGAGCAAGTGTTTGAAAAGGGGTCCGAATCCCTCTAACTGTTGCCTTGGTCCTCCTTTTATAGCTCAAGGGGTCACCACAGTGGCAAAACAGTAATTACATAGCGATTAGATAGAAAACAGTGCTATCATACCTAACTCTGCCAATTTAGGACAAAGGCATTAAATGCACCGTTAGGTGTCATGTGGAGAGGCAGTCCCGGCAAGGTTTCGGCACCGCTCGCCCAGCTACCTCGTATTATTCTGACACGCCTCCTGGACGGGTGTCATTATAGGCAAATTCTATCCCAGCGTGCTGACACGTGCCCGATAAGCCTCACCAACCATCCTGCGCGGTCGACACCTCACCCATTAGCGAACATCCATGCGGTGAGGTGGAGCGCTGGTGGACTGGTAGAAGCTTGCCGGTACGGAGCTTGCCGGGTCTTCCCCTTGCCGGTTTAGTCTTGTCGGCAAGAAATGTCTTCATCTTAGGTATTAGTTGAGTGCTTGTTGGTGCTGTGTCTTGAGCTTCTCTCCAGTGGCTTCTGCAACTGGGTCTCGAGTCTTGGTCTTGGCGGTCCCCGGCAAGGCTTGGCCGGCAAGGAGGCTGCTACTGTCTGTGCATAAGTCAGGGTATAAAATACCCATGTTTTATACACCGACACTCCCCTTCTACATCGGCGCACTCATCCACCATAGCACATCTGCCTCATCGACGACGTCGTACGCCGCACTGGAGCCGGTCCACCGTCGCCGTCGTACACCGTGCAGGAGCCGCTTCCCTAGCGCCGTCGTCCATGGTCTCGGATCTGCTTCCGGTAGCCGACGGCAAGTGCAGCAGCAGCACCGTTGGCGACAATGAACTGACTCCCGTTGCCGCCCATGATGCACATACGAGGCCGCAACATTCGTGCTCTTCTACTATTGGTAATGTGTACATTGATTCTCTTAGCTGTACTTGTGCAGTTCCGATTTTGTTCATACCTACCCATAAAATTTCCGTGCTGCTATTGTTCCCCTTTCCTGGCTGCTATTGTTCCAGTAAAAGTAATTGGTTATAGCTTGCATTATCCAACAGAATATCATCTTGTAATTGGGTGTCCCTCCTGTATTGTGGTGTGCTTGCATAGGTTCTTCATCTCTAACCAGTAGTGTGGCTGATGGTTAAAAGTTTTTGAGAATAGCAAGGAGGTGATCCCCCAGTTCTATTGACTCAGAATGAAACCATGATGTTGTTCTAGCAAAGTTGAATAACCACAAAGTTGGATATTAAAAATTACTCATGCCAACATTGCAGATGAGTGCTTTAATGTTTCCTACAAGATGTGTGAGTATTACTATATTTTTCTTGCCATGTTGGGATTTTACAAAACTACTAATGCCAACATGCAGAGGGGAAATGAAGATCAAATACGGGATGTTGGGGACATCTTCAAGGAACGTCGCAAGATAAAGATGAGCTGCACCGAACCTGTAAAACGAGCTTTGGTAAGTAACAGCCTTTCAATTACTTTGACATGGTATGTGTCTGGCAGCAGTATTGTAGACAGGACCAGGCCAGGCCCTGGGCAAGCCCCGAGCCGAAAACAGCGTCAAACAATGTTGTGTGCTTGGCTAGGGTTCTTGCCATGCAATCCAGCAGTGTGGAAAATTATTAAACAGTAATAGGCGGGACAAACAATTGCCTCTACAATTGATTAGGCTCTCCATCATTTGTAGGATCTCAATTTACTCACTGGACCCACCATGCCATAGGATGAAAAACTAGTCAGTCAAACATGGCTACAGAGGACCTGGAGATCATCTGGTTGCCGGTTGTTTTGCTGCAGCTACCCTTGGCTTTGTGCACCCCTCTGCTGGTTTTCCTATTTGGCTTAGCCTTGTGTTCTTTGATGTAGATATTGTAGTTTCTGTAAAGTAGCTCTGCTCAATATGTAATAAGCACACTCTTAATTGTCCTAATGCTTTCATTTTTAGGGCTCCTTTGATTCAAAGGAATTCTATAGGATTTTTGGAGGATTGAAACCCTTAGGAATTTTTCCTATGTTGGCCCTTTGATTCATAGGATTGGATTCCACAGGAATTTTTCCTATGGAATCTTTTGTACTACATTTTATAGGAAATCTAACATCCACTCCAACCTATTTTTACAATTCCTTTGTTTTTCATGTGGCATCAAACACTCCTTGCTAATCCTATAGGATTCAAGTTGGCATGCCACTCCAATCCTATACTTTTCCTATTCCTACATTTTCAAAATCCTGCGAATCAAAGAGGTCCTTAGCTTGATGTAGGAAGTGGGTGTTCTCACCCTACGAGTCTGTTTTTATATTTCTCCTTTTGAACTCACTTCTACTAGTCCTGTTTATGGGGCTTCTACTGAATGGATCTGTGGAGCTCTCACTATTGATCTAAAAAAGAACTTCTTCATGTCAGGATGTAGTTCATGCGAGGAGGGAAGTATGGCCAACCTCAAGATCAGGTTTTGAGGCTAGTCCTATGTGCCAGTTCCCTAATGATGCTGGATTACATACAAGGTGCTAGTTCCCTAATGATGCTATATTAGACACAAGGTGCCAATTCCTAAATGATGCTGGATTACACACTAGCCAGGTGAAGTCGTCAAGTGTTTGTGTCCTCGTGGCTCTAGTAAAGGCTGAAAGAAAGCGTGCAGCAGCCCTTGAGAATGTAGCTGAGTCCCTGAAGATGCAAAAAGAGCAATCAGATGCTCTCTTCACCCAAGCCAAACAAGAGATGGAAGAAGCCAGAAAGAAGCTAGCAGAGGCAGAGCAGGCTAAGCGTCTCCTGCTATCTAAAACTGATGTCAATCCAAATTTTCATTTATAATAGCTAGGTTCAAATGTTGATCCAGTCAGCATGCATATTGTGATGTGTGTGCATCGACTGAGATGTAAGTAAGTCTGATGCCGAGATGTGGCATAGAATATATTTTTCCCAGGTCATGTAATAACTTACTCTATTTCCAGAACAATAACAGACAAACCATTTGACATGGTATAGTTCACATGCAAGCCCAACATTCCAAGTTCAACTTTCACATCAAACTCATGTTCACATATATCTTCACTTTCATAGATAATGTCCACAACCAATTAATAGCCATAGTTGAAATAGTTTATGCATCTCAATGATTCACTTCAAAGCTAAAAAAAAGTGAGGAGAATTAGAAATAAAGAAAAATCTATAGTTCTTACTACCAACATCAATGCTTCTCCAAAACAACATTTAGTTCACAGCCAAAACACAAATTCCTTCTGAGAGAATTGATGAAAAAGGTGCATTTTCTACCAATGGCGGAGGGACTCCCGTATAATTTTTTGGTCCACTAAAATTGAGGTATCTGCTTCTGTTTGCACAAACATGCCTGAGATTGACATCCGTGTTTGCAAAAATATGTAAAAGGGTTATCGATGGCATTGCGTCATTTTACAAGTGCCATTGGATTTATCGATGGCACTAGATTGAGAGCAGAATATTACTCCCTGTGTGACATTGCATCATTTTTCAAGTGACATTGGATTGACAGCAATAAAACAATGGCAATATAAGGGCATGGCGATGTTGGGCGCACCAACACCATGTAAAGTACCTCCACAGATGCAATAAATTGGCGAGGCAGAGCTCGTTGCCGAGAGCAACAAACATATCAGTGCAAGCACAACAAAACTAGACCGTACGAAATTAATTACATTTCGGACATTAAACGCGAATAGCCTCTGGAGGCAGGTATAATCTAATGCCGGCCACGGCGTCCCTCCATGCCTTCCGCCTCCGTGGCCTCCGCCTCTGCCATAACTTCCCTATGTCCGACTGCGCTACAGTCGAAGGGGATGACCCATGGGAAGAGTGGCTCCTCCGCTTCCGTGAAGCCGAGGCGGGGGTCAACGGTGTTGTGCACTAAACCGGGCAACACACTGAAACGTCTCCAACGTATATATAATTTATGAAGTATTCATGTCATGTTTATTATAGTTTTGTATGATTTTGGTGCACTTTTATATGGATTTTATATGATTTTCATGGACTAACATATTGACCTAGTGCCCAGTGCCAGTTACTGTTTTCTGCTTGTTTTTGGTTTTCCAGAAAATCCATATCAAATGAAGTCCAAATGCAGCAAAACTTTTTGATGATTTTTTCTAGAAGGAAACGGACCCAGGAAGCTTCGGGGAAGCAGCAGAAGAGCCACAGGGTCCCCACGAGCCACCTGGGCGCGCCTGCCCCCCCAGACGCGCCCTGGAGCCTCGTGGGCCCCTGTGGCACCTCTTCGCATGATTTCAACGCTCAAAAATCATATATATTCAGAAACCC
Source organism: Elymus sibiricus (assembly GCA_039707655.1). Taxonomy (NCBI): domain Eukaryota; kingdom Viridiplantae; phylum Streptophyta; class Magnoliopsida; order Poales; family Poaceae; genus Elymus; species Elymus sibiricus. Next base: position 188,147,125 of record CM077676.1, on the reverse strand, counting down.
CCGAAAGTTAACCTAGATGAGTTTTTACGCCACCGCAAGCCTCTGTTTCGAAGCGATCTCATCGGGAGCTCCATTCCGGCACCCTGCCAGAGGGGGGAATCATCACCGGAGGCCATCTTCATCATCCCGGCGGTCTCCATGATGAGGACAGAGTAGTTCACCCTCGAGGCTAGGGGTATGTACTAGTAGCTATGTGTTTGATCTCTCTCTCTCGCGTTCTTGATTTGGCACGATCTTGATGTACCGCAAGCTTTGTTAATATAGTTGGATCATATGGTGTTTCTTCCCTCTCTATCCTTGTTGTGATGAATCGAATCTTTTCCCTTTGAGGTTTTGTTATTGTCGGATTGAATATTTCAGATTTGAGAACACTTGATGTATGTCTTGCATATGAATACCCGTGGTGACAACGGGGTATTATATTGATTCACTTGATATATGTTTTGGCACTCAAATCGTGGATTCCCGAGGTGACATTAGGGTAATCTATGCATAGGGGTTGATGCACGTTTTCATTATCTTTTCTCCGATAGAAACTTTGGGGTGCTCCTTGGAGTTCTTTGTGTGGATTGAATATTATGATTATGAAGTTGTTTGATGCATATCTTATAATCAACTCACGGATACTTGTGGTGGCATTGGAGTATCTAGGTGACATTAGAGTTGGTTGATGTGTATCATATGGTGTTAGTTTAGTACCAACTCTAGGGCTGTTTGTGACACTTATAGGAATAGCTCAATAGATCGATCGGAAAGGATAACTTTGAGGTGGTTTCGTACCCTACAAACAATTTCTATCTTATGTTCTCCGCTAATAAGAACTTGGGAGTGATTCTTTATTGCACGTTGAGGGATGGTTATATGATCCAATTATATTAGCATTGTTGAGAGATTGCACTAGCGAAAGTATGAACCCTAGGCCTTGTTTTCAAGCATTGTAATACCGTTTGTGCTCACTTTTGTTACTTGCTACCTTGCTATTTTTATATTTTCAGATTACAAAAACCTATATCTACTATCCATACTACACTTTTATCACCATCTCTTCGCCGAACTAGTGCACCTATACAATTTACCATTGTATTGGGTGTGTTGGGGACACAAGAGATTTCTTGTATTTGGTTGTAGGGTTGTTTGAGAGATACCATCTTTAACCTACGCCTCCCACGGATTGATAAACCTTAGGTCATCCACTTAAGGGAAAATTGCAACTGTCCTACAAAACTCTGCGCTTGGTTGCCCAACACGAGTCTACAAGAATAAGTTGTGTAGTAGACATCAAGCTCTTTTCTGGCGCCGTTGCTGGGGAGGTGAGTGCTTGAAGGTATATCTTTAGATCTTGCAATTGAATCTTTTAGTTTCTTGTTTTATCACTAGTTTGGTTTATAAAATAAAACTACAAAAAAATGGACTTGAGGTTGCCTCATATTATTCGTCTTTGTAATGTTTTTCTTGAAAATGATGGAGCGGAAAATTGTGCTCAATTGATAGAAGAAGAATTCAATAAAATGTTTGGCATAAAATCCATGAATGATGAGCATGATTGCAATGTTGCTAGTATGAATTCTTTGAATATCCATGATGCTAATGATATGCAAAGTCATAAGGTTGGGGATGCTATGTTTAATTAAAATGATATTTTTAGTCCCCCAAGTTTTGATGAGCAAATTTATTATGATGATAACATGCCTCCTATTTATGATGATTATAATGATAAAAGTGGATTTGGAGAGGTCACAACTTTATTTAATAATGAATCCACTATTTTGGAAGAGGTTTCAATTGATTTTGACAACAAAGTTGCTATCTATGATGATTATTGTGATGACATGTATGCTATAAAGAATAATGATAACTATGAAAATTGTCATCATGATTTTAATGCTCAATTTGATTATGCCAATCAAGTATCTCATGATAGTTATTTTGTTGAATTTGCTCCCACTATTATTGATGAGAACGAATTTGCTTATGTGGAGAGTAATAAAATTTCTATGCTTGTAGGTCATGAAAAGAATGCTTTATGTGATAGTTATATTGTTGAATTCATTCATGATGCTACTGAAAATTATTATGAGAGAGGATCATATGCTTGTAGGTGTTGCAATAATATCAAGTTTCCTCTGTATGTGTTGAAATTTTTGAAGTTATGCTTGTTTTGCCTTCCTATGCCAGCTGATTCTTGCTCCCATAAACTATTTGCTCAAAAAATCACTATGCATAGGAAGTGGGTTAGGCTTAAATGTGCTTGCCATATGTTTCATGATGCTCTCATTTTGTTTCAACTTTTTACTTTTATGTGAGCATCATTGAAATCATCATGCCTAGCTAAAAGTAAAGAAAAGCGCTTGTTGGGAGACAACCCAATGTTTATACCTACTGTTTTTGTGTGTTCACATGATTAAACTACTATAGTAATCATGTTTTATATGTTTTCTTTCAATAATGTGCCAAGTGAAGCATTTGGGATAGTGTGGATGCTTGTTGATTTGATTCTGTGCAAAAACAGAAACTTTTGCGTCCAGTGCTGGAATTTCTATTCGGTACTGGAGCGTGAGAAAATTATGAAAATTTTACACAGTATTGGGTTACAAATTTTACGTTGTCCTAATTTTTCAGAATTTTTGGAGGTACAGAAGTATGGTTTTTAAATCGCTCACTATATGCTGTTCAGTTTTTGACAGATTCTGTTTTTAGTGCATAGTTTGCTTGTTTTAGTGTTTCCATAGCTTATATTGAGTAATATAAATTGTGGAAATGATAGAATACAGTAGGAATTATGTGATAACAATTATGAATCTTGTCTTGACAGTACCTAAGTGGATGATTTATTTTTATCATACTAACCTATCTCACCAAGTTCCGTTAAGTTTTGTGTGATTGAAGTTTTCAAGTTTTGGGTGAGATATCGATATGAGGAGAATAAGGAGTGGCAAGACCCTAAGCTTGGGGATGCCAAAGGCACCCCAAGGTAATATTCAAGGAATACCCAAGCAACTAAGCTAGGGGATGCCCCGGAAGGCATCCCCTCTTTCATCTTCAACATTATCGGTAACCTTACTTGGAGCTATATTTTTATTCGTCACATAATATGAGTTTTGCTTGGAGCGTCATTTTATTTTATTGAGATTTGCTTGCTGTTATCAATAATAATGTTTTGTATCTTTTAGTTCAATAAAATGCCAATTATAGCCTTTACCATGCTCAGTTTGCAAGTTCATGTGTTGCTGTTTGAAAACAGAAAGTTTTCTGTTATGTCCAGAATATTCCTGAATAGTCAGGACATGATAAAAATCTGGAATTTTTACACAGTAAGTATGCATGAGTCCTATGTCACGTGGTAATTTTTTAGAATTTTTGGAGTTAGCGATGTATGAATTCTTATTCACCCTTTACAGACTGTCCTGTTTTGGCAGATTGCTGTTATAGTTGCATTGTTTGCATATGTTTGCTTTTTTAATGTTTATATTTGAGGATAGGCGTATTAAATATGCAGAGGCATTTAGTATGCAATGTTTAATTATAATTTTAGTGATTTTCTACAGTAGAGAATGTTAAGGTTTTGAGTTGATTTATACTAACTTATCTCACGAGTTCTTGTTGAGTTTTGTGTGGATGAAGTTTTTAAGATTTAGGGAAACCGTGATATGAGAGGAATTAAGGAGACACAAAAGCTCAATCTTGGGATGTCCAAGGCATCCCGAATTAATATTTCAAGAAGTCTCAAGCATCTAAGCTTGGGGATGCCCCGGTAGGCATCCCACCTTTCTTCATCAACAACTATCGGTCAGCTTTGGTTGAGCCTAAGTTTTTGCTTCTTCACATGATATGTGCTATCCTTGGAATGTCATATTATTTTCTTTTCTTTGCTGTTTGAATAAAATACTTAAGATCTGAAATTTTTAAATGAGAGAGAGTCCTCACATAGCTACCTATTTACTTAACTACTCATTTGATCTTCATTTATATCTTTTTGGAGTATTTTGTCATTTACTCTTGTGCTTCACTTATATCCTATGAGTAAATTGTGAAAGAATTGAATATCATAAAGTTGAAATTTTATATGCTTCATATGCTTGTCCCATGGGGAGTAGTGACTTCACATACAAGAAGTATAAGTGGTAAAATTTATTGAAAGTTAACAAACATAGCATTGGTCACTTGAACAATTCATGAAAGAATTTTGAAGGAAGAGAAATTTCATATATAAATATACTATCTTGGACATTTTCTATGATTGTGAGCCCCATTAATTATTTTCAAGCTTGATCAAGTAGTTGACGTTGGACAAGGAAGACAACGTAATGAGTTATGTTTGTTTATATTCACATAGAAGTTATATTGTCATGGATCCTCTAACATGTGGTGCTTTCTTAGGATCTTTTGCTAGCCAAAAATTCATACTAAGTAGAAATACTACTTGTGCACCCAAAAACCCTTAAACCCAGTTCCTTGCCATGAGTGTCCACCATATATACCTATGGATTGAATAAGATCCTTCAAGTAAGTTGTCATCGGTGCAAAAAACAATAAAAATTGCTCCTAAAATATGTATGATCTTTTATTGCAAGGGAAAATAAGCGTTGTACGAACTTGTGATGGTAAAGAAATAAAAGCGATAGACTGCATAATAAAGGTTGCTATCACAAGGGGCTATATAACGCGACGTTCCTTTGCATTAAGGGCTTGTGCATCCAACAACAAAAAGCGCATAACAACCTCTGCTTCCCTCTGCGAAGGGCCTATCTTTTACTTTTTTGTATTTACTTTTCTGTATTTACTTTTATGCAAGAGTCATTAATGTTCATCCCTATTCTGCTCTACTTATTCTTTAGTTGGCAAGCATCATATGGTAGGGAAAAATCCAAGCACATATATCCAGTTGAATATAGGTGATCATGAGTTATTATTATTGACATTAGCCCTGAGATAAATAAGTTGGGAGGCGAAACATTAAGCCCCTATCTTCCTATGTGTTTGACTGAAACGGATTGTTCTAAAAATATGCTTTGAGTGTCAGCAATCATGGAAGAGTAAAAGATGGTTGAGTATGTGGAATTTGCTAGATCAAAGCTCTTACATAGACCCTTCCTGAAAATAAGATGAATTGCAATTGTTTGATGACTGAGAACATAGTTTGTTAGTTTTCAAGAAAGTTTATGGCCTATACTTTAAACATGAGAATAGCTTGATCATGAGAAGTTTTATGAGATGAGCTACTGATTATGATATATATTGATGCTAGAAAAAGTGATTGAAATTATCATTGATCAAACTTCTGCACTATGCTAGCATTCACACTTCATAAATTATTTCTTTTATCATTTACCTACTCGAGGACGAGCAGGAATTAAGCTTGGGGATGCTGATACGTCTCCAATGTATCTATAATTTATGAAGTATTCATGCCATGTTTATTATAGTTTTGTATGATTTTGGTGTACTTTTATATGGATTTTATATGATTTTATATGATTTTATATTGACCTAGTGCCCAGTGCCAGTTGCTGTTTTCTGCTTGTTTTTGGTTTTCCAGAAAATCCATATCAAATGAAGTCCAAATGCAGTGAAACTTTTTGACGATTTTTTCTGGAAGGAAACGGACCCAGGAAGCTTCGGGGAAGTAGCAGAAGAGCCACAGGGGCCCCACGAGCCACCTGGGCGTGCCTGCCCCGCCCCCCCCAGGCGCGCCCTAGTGCCTTGTGGGCCCCCTGTGGCACCTCTTCGTGTGATTCCAACGCTGAAAAATCATATATATTCAAAAACTCCCGAAAGTTAACATAGATGAGTTTTTATGCCGCCGCAAGCCTCTATTCCGAAGCGATCTCATCTGGAGCTCCGTTCCGGCACCCTGCCGGAGGGGGGAATCATCACCGGAGGCCATCTTCATCATCCTGGCGGTCTCCATGATGAGGAGGGAGTAGTTCACCCTCGAGGCTAGGGGTATGTACTAGTAGCTATGTGTTTGATCTCTCTCTCTCTCTCTTGCGTTCTTGATTTGGCACGATCTTGATGTACCGCGAGCTTTGTTAATATAGTTGGATCATATGGTGTTTCTTCCCTCTCTATCCTTGTTGTGACGAATCGAATATTTTCCCTTTGAGGTTTCGTTATTGTCGGATTGAATATTTCAGATTTGAGAACACTTGATGTATGTCTACCATATGAATACCCATGGTGACAATGGGGTATTATATTGATTCACTTGATATATGTTTTGGCACTCAAATCACGGATTCCCAAGGTGACATTGGGGTAATCTATGCATAGGGGTTGATGCACGTTTTCATTATCTTTTCTCCGATAGAAACTTTGGGGTGCTCCTTGGAGTTCTTTGTGTGGATTGAATATTATGATTATGAAGTTGTTTGATGCATATCATATAATCAACTCACGGATACTTGTGGTGACATTCGAGTACCTAGGTGACATTAGAGTTGGTTAATGTGTATGATATGGTGTTATTTTAGTACGAACTCTAGGGCGGTTTGTGACACTTATAGGAATAGCTCAATAGATCGATCGGAAAGGATAACTTTGAGGTGGTTTCGTACCCTACAAATAATTTCTATCTTATGTTCTCCGCTAATAGGAACTTGGGAGTGATTCTTTATTGCACGTTGAGGGATGGTTATATGATCCAATTATATTAGCATTGTTGAGAGATTGCACTAGCGAAAGTATGAACCCTAGGCCTTGTTTTCAAGCATTGCAATACCGTTTGTGCTCACTTTTGTTACTTGCTACCTTGCTGTTTTTATATTTTCAGATTACAAAAACCTATATCTACTATCCATACTACACTTTTATCACCATCTCTTCGCCGAACTAGTGCACCTATACAATTTACCATTGTATTGTGTGTGTTGGGGACACAAGAGATTTCTTGTATTTGGTTGCAGGGTTGTTTGAGAGATACCATCTTCAACCTATGCCTCCCATGGATTGATAAACCTTAGGTCATCCACTTGCGGGAAAATTGCTACTGTCCTACAAAACTCTGCGCTGGGATGCCCAACACGAGTCTACAAGAATAAGTTGTGTAGTAGACATCACACACCGGGTGTGTATGTCGGCGATGCGGGGGCGGTGGCCTTCATGTGACCCAAGCGGCGGCGGCTCCCATGGTCTACTTTTCCTCGGTGTCGGCGGCGGCCGCGGAGGTGTTGGCCGCCTTCGCCGGCAAGCCGCGGTTCCGCCAACGTTTGCAGCGGATGGCGCGGCCAGCCAAGGTGCACTGGACGCCGTGCTCCCCCACGTGCCGGCATGGAGCAACTGGCCACTCCTCCGCAAGCTGGCTTGGAGCGGTGGGTTGCTGTACCAGGGGCCAGCTTGGAGCGGCGGTTGCTCCTCCGCTTGCCCGCCTGTAGCCTCACCCATGGTACTGACGGCCTGGGGCGGGGAGGGAGGTGGAGCAGTGAGTTGCCTGGCTCGTATCCGGCAGGCTTGACTTGGCACCCAGCCAGCTTTTATGCCGGAGAACTCATCTTCATGCTCTCCAGATGCTATGGAGAGTGTGGAGAAAATGGTGCAAGGAGGAGATGGGGAGCAGAGGTGTGGTGCGGTTCTTGCCAGGTGTCTGGCCTCGTTTGACTAGCGGGTGGACGCGAGGAGCCAAGAAGTGTTGTGTTGAATGCCGGTAGGCTCGCGGACGGACATGTGGCCGGAGTTGGTTTCTCGGCACACGCGAGGGTTCAATGGAGGTAGGCGGGGGCAGTCTGAAGCCGGTTGAGAGCATGGTTAATAATATAGCCAACAATTGGCTATAAGAAGTTGCCATGTCATTTAGAGTCAACCTAATAGCTGGCTTGTACAATAGTAAGCTTTAAATATGTAGTACTTTGTTAATAGCTGGCCCACCATACATTCTCACAAAGTGTCTTGGGTCTCATGCTATAGCCAGCTCTTATTCTACACCCCACTTTCCTTCTCTCTCCTCTTCTCTCTCCTCCAACTAAGCAAAGATATAATGCGGCGAGGAGGCGTGTTCAGCCTAACGTGCAGCGGGTGCTGCTCTCTCGGCCAGTGCGCCGGTTCAATGCATGCGCCAGTGAGAGGTCACGTCCGCTCTGGCACCGGGTGAGAGAGGACGGAACGGTCCACAGATCGGGACTCACCGGCAGTGTGTCTCCTACCTCACCGAAAGTGACCGCATCAACGCTGCATCGCCACCCTTCCATGGCAGACAGGATCCGGTCGGATCTTTCACCGCCGGTGAGGAGAGAGACAATGGCTACCGCCCATCTTGTTTAGATTAGGAGAGGGTGAGAGTGTGAAGGGAGCAACCCTGGCTAGCAGCAAGCGCTAAAACTCCAGCCTACATGTATAGTGACAATTTTCATTTTTTGCTCCATACCAATCGTTTTAATAAATTGTATAACGCACCATTGAAAAACAAAACTCGTGTCTTGCTAAAAAAATGTATTTTATAAACGTGGCAACTCGATCAGTAGCAAGCCACCGCCTCCAGGTCGTTCACGTGTGGTCCCGGACCGTCAACACCTGCGGATCAAATTATCATGTGAGCTGACTCTTCATACAAAAGTGCGCTCCACCACGTACCCGGTACCTGCGCATGCAGAAATCGTGCACCTATGGGTTTATTTGTTTATGGTGCGTGTCGTGGAAAAACTACGATCTATGGGACCGATAGGGCCATTTGCGTTTCGGCTATGGGGATCGATGTGCAACAAAGAGCAGAGCTGATAAGTGCAAGAACACTTGATATGTCTCCAACGTATCTATAATTTTTTATTGTTCCATGCTATTATAGTATCAATCTTGGATGTTTTTATATGCAATTATATACCATTTTTTTGGGACTAACCTATTAACCTAGTGCCCAGTGCCAGTTGCTGTTATCTGCTTGTTTTTGGTTTTTCAGGAAATCAATACCAAACGAAGTCCAAATGCGACGAAACTTTTTGGAGATTTTTTTCTGGACAAAAGAGACCCTAGAGACTTGGAGAGGAGGCCAGAAGGTTCACGAAGCCTCCACAAGGCAACAGGGCACGACCCCAGGGGGGCGCGCCCTGATGCCTTGTGGGGCCCTCATGGCTCCGTTTGACCAAATTCCACTTCTATAAATTCTCAAATATTCAGAAACCAACAGAGAGCCACCCCGAATAACTTTTACGCCACCGCAAGCCTCAGTTCTTCCGCGATACCATCTGGAGGCCTTTTCTGGTACTCTGCCAGAGGGGGAATCGATCATGGAGGGCTTCTACATCAACCTTGCTGCCCTTCCGATGATGTGTGAGTAGTTTACCACAGACCTATGGGTCCATAGCTAGTAGCTAGATGGCTTCTTCTCTCTCTTTGATCTTCAATACCATGTTCTCCTCGATGTTCTTGGAGTTCTATCCGATCTAATCTTCTTTTGCGGTGTGTTTGTTGGGATCCGATGATTGTGAGTTTATGATCAGATTATTCATGAGAAATATTTGAGTCTTCTCTGAACTCTTTTATGCATGATTGTTATAGCTTTGTATTTCTCTCCGATCTATCGATTTTGTTTGGCCAACTAGATTGGTTTATCTTGAAATGGGAGAGGTGCTTTGTGATGGGTTCAATCTTGTGGTGCTCAATCCCAGTGACAGAAAGGGACATGACACATATTTGTATTGTTGCCATTAAGGATAAAAAGGTGGGGTTTAATCATATTGCTTGAGTTTACTTTGTCTACATCATGTCATCTTTCTTAAGGCGTTACTATGTTTCATACTTAATACCCTAGATGCATGCTGGATAGCGGTCGATGGGTGGAGTAATAGTAGTAGATGCAGGCAGGAGTCGGTCTACTTGTCTCGGACGTGATGCCTATATACATGATCATTGCCATGAATCCGTCATAATTATTTGCTTTTCTATCAATTGCCCAACAGTAATTTGTTTACCCACCGTATGTTCTGCGCTCGAGAGAGAAGCCTCTAGTGAAAACTATGGCCCTCGGGTCTACTTTTATCATATATTAAAAACCAAAAATACCTTGCTGCAATTTATTTACTTTTATTTTATTTAGTATTTTAGTTTATCTGTCTATCACTATCAGAATTAATCCTTGCAAATAACCGCTAAGAGGATTGACAACCCTCTTATTTGCGTTGGGTACAAGTGTTTTCTTTTGTGTGTGCAGGTGCTGCTAACGGGATTTTGCATGGTTCTCCTACTGGATTGATAACCTTGGTTCTTAACTGAGGGAAATACTTATCTCTACTATACTGCATCATCCTCTCCTCTTCGGGGAAATACCAACGCAGTCTACAAGTAGGAGGAAGAATTTCTGGCGCCGTTGCCGGGGAGACATCACCAAAATTTGTTAAGTACCTTTGCACAAACTATCATCCACTTTCATTTATTTTATTTGCCTTTTTATTTGCATTTGCCTCTCGTTTTCATCTCCCCCACTTCTCCAAAAAATCAAAAATACAAAAATATTTTGTGTGTTATCTTTGATTGTGTTGCCATGTGCCTTTTATTTGCTTGCATCTTTGCTTGCTAAAAATCTATTGATATGGATCCTCATCCACTTGCTAATCTTTTCAAAAGATCCAATTATAATGAACCAATTGCTAGTGAGTTGAGTGCTCTAGTTTATCTTTATGAAGTTTTGCTTGAAAATCATGAATCTGAAAATTGTGATGAAGTGTTAAAAGAAGAAGTTTATAAAGTGATTCATGATAGCTCCTTGAATGAAAAGCATGATTGCAATGATGTTATTATAAATTCTATTAATGTCAACTGTGTTAATGATATGCAAAACTACAAGCTTCGGGACGATAATTTTGTCATGTCCACTACTTATTGTAATGATCATGATTGGGGTGATAATGCTTCTTATGATCTTGAAAACTTATATAAGCCTCATGATGATTATGTTATTTGCAACACTATTAAAAGTGGGTTTGGACGAGTGTCAACTTTAGGTAAAAATAATCCCACATATTTGGAGAGTGTTCAATCTTATGAAATTTTTGATAAAAATGGGTTTGGAGAGGTCATGACTTTAGTTGATGTTAATCCCACTATCTTGGAAGATTATAAAACTTTTATGCATGTGAATCATGAAGATAAGATTTTATATGATAGCTATATTGTTGAGTTTGATCTTACATGTAATTATTATGAGAGAGGAAAATATTGTTGTAGAAATCTTCATGTTACTAAATTGCCTCTCGTTATGTTGAAATTATTAATGCTTCATTCTTTCTACTTGCATATGCTGGATATTGGTTGTCTTGATAATTTGTTTTCCTATAAAATGCCTATGCATAGGAAGTATATTAGACTTAAATGTGTTTGTCATGTTGTTTTATGGTGCTCTCTTTGTGCGTCAATTCTTGTCTTTGACGTGAGCATCATTGAAATCTCAAAGCCTATCTTAATGGCTATAAAGAAAGAGCTTGTTGGTAGACAACCCAATATTTTAACTTTCTGTTTTTGTGTGTTTAAAAAATTATAGCCTCTGTTATGATTGTGTTTTTATCTTTTAATTAGTGTTTGTGCCAAGTAATGCCTTTGGGATGATTTAGATGATAGTATTATTGATGATGTTTGGAAAACAGAAAGTTTTGCGTCCAGTATTTGATTTTTTGATTCTGTACTGGAGCATCAGAAAAATCTGAAATTTTTACACAATATTGGTATATCAATTTTTTACGTTTTACTAAAGTTTCAGAATTTTTTGAGTTACAGAAGTACGGCTTTTAAATAGATCTTTGCAGACTATTCTGTTTTAGACAGATTCTGTTTTTGTTGCATAGTTTGCTTATTTTGATGAATCTATGGATCGTATTGGGGGGTATGAGTCATGGAGAAGTTAGAGTATAGTATAATTATGCCAATATTAAAATGAATCAATTTACAACAGTACCTAAAGTTTAAGATTTGTTTGTTATACTAACGGATCTCACGAGGTTTCTGTTGAGTTTTCTGTGCTGAAGTTTTAAAGTTTTGGGTGAGACTACGATGGATAAAGGAATAAGGAGCGGCAAGAGCCTAAGCTTGGGGATGCCCAAGGCACCCCAAGATAATATTCAAGGAAGACTCAAGCGTCTAAGCTTGGGGATGCCCCGGAAGGCATCCCCTCTTTCGTCTACAATCTATCGGTAACTCACTTGGAGCTATATTTTTATTCATCACATGATATGTGTTTTACTTGGAGCGTCTTGTGATATAGTTTGTTTGCTTTTGTTTGCTTTTTAGTTTGTCACAATCATCTTTGCTGAACACACCTTTTTGAGAGGGACACACATTATTCGTGATTAGTTAGAATACTCTATGTGCTTCACTTATATCTTCTGAGCTAGGCAGTTGCTCTAGTGCTTCACTTATATCTTTTAGAGCACGTCCGTGTTTATATTTTAAAGAAATAGTTGCACTCTCATGCTTCACTTATATATTTTTGAGAGTCTAATGAATAGCAATGCTAATATGCACGGGTTATGAATTTGGTCCTAATATGATAGGTATTCAAGAGGGATATAATAAAAACTTTCATGTAGATCACTTAATATGATAAGTTTGATTCCTTGCAATAGTTTTGCGATATTAAGATGGTAATATATGGGAGGTGCTAGTAGATAATTGTGGTTTAGTAAGAATATTGGTGTTAAGGTTTGTGATTCCCGAAGCATGCACGTATGATCTGTCGTTATGCTAAGAAGTTGGAGCATGATTTATTCTTGATTGTCTACCTTATGAGTGGCGGTCGGGGACGAGTGATGGTCTTTTCCTACCAATCTATCCCCCTAGGGTCACACGTAGTAGTACTTTGCTTTGAGGGCTAATAAACTTTCGCAATAAGTATATCAGTTCTTTATGACTAATGAGAGTCCAAACGGCGACCCGTTACGGTGGATGCCACGTGTCGGTTACCCTTGACGAAAACACTTCCATGACATGACATTTATCATCATGGAAGTGGACACTTCTATGATGATAATTTCAGTATTGTCATGGAGAACTTCTATGACAGCACAGGTATGACTATCCCGATTCTGTCATAAAATCGTCATAGATGTACATTCATGAACGAAAACGTGACCTACTGTGACAAACATGTATCATCACGGAAGTGTTTTTTTGTACTAGTTGGAGGCATCACCAAGGGATCAACCTCTTGTTGATCCTCCTCTGCTTCCTTGTGGGCTTCGGAGATGATGGTGTCGGTGCCGGTACTTGCCAGCGGGTACTGGACTGCAGCTTCACGCTGGGGGCTGCGCTGGGGGCTGATAGTCACCACTTCTAGAGATGGTGCATGTTGCCCAGTGCTTATTGCTGGTTCCCCCTCTTCAGTAGTTTGCGCCCTCTTTTGTGACATTTGCACCAACGGCTCTTCATCCCTGCAAAAATCAAGACCAATCAAGTCAACACAATAGTTGCAAGAAAATCAAGAATTGATGAAGAAAGATAGAAGCACTCACTCATCCTCTTCGTGGTCACTAAGGACGGAGAGGTCCCAGACGACTTTGTTTCCCGCATCAGAGGCCGGGGGAGGAGGAGGTGCTCTAGCATGCTTGGCAGAAGAAGACGTTGCAGGTTGTGAAGATCCTGCTTCGCTGGTACTGGTTGTTGGTGCAGCTTGCCGCTTGAAAGATGCACGTCAAACCTGTTGCTGTTGAGAAGCTTGTCGCCGAACACCTTGTTGTCGAGCAACCCCGGCAACCTTGGCGCTCATCTCCTTAACGACAGGATCATCGCCTGACGAAGAGGGACATACTCGTTCTTGGCTGACTGCTTTCCTGAGAATGCGAGTCTTCTTCTTCGGAAACAGGATGAACCGGGGTCTCCTCTTGCTCCTCTTCTCTAGCAACTTCATCGCCTTGTTCTCCGGCAGGCTCCCCACGCGGCTCTTCGACCGGTTCTTTTTCATCAACTTCTTCATCATTGGCTGCCACGGATCAAGAACCGCCGGCTACCTCTGTCATCTGCGCTTCTGCCGCCCTGCTAGCAATATATGCTATCTCCTCGTCGGTGGTGTCGTGGATCAGATCCTTCTCTTCTCTGGTGGGCTTCTCCACCAGATCATCAAGCCACGCCTTCACGTCCTTGGCGGAGGGCTCCTACTAGCTGCCTTCGACCCCTTGGGCGTTGCACGATGGCATCATCGCCAAGATCGAGTCCTTGGCGGAGTTGATGCACAGAGGAATCACTTTAGCCGGCAAGTGGAACTTGCCGGAGGCCCGGAAGAGCTGATGTGTGAGACTGATGTGCTCCAATACCGTCAAGCTATTGCCGAGCCCGGTATGCAGCCGCATGACATCAGCAGCATTCTTGTACTCCCAAGTGCGCCGCTCTTTCTTCTACAGAGGAGCAATGCGGCGCCGGAGGAAATTAGTGCCCACCATTTCAATGGTTAGGCCGGCAGCCCTCAGGCGGATGATGCGGTCAAGTTCGAGGGTGAGCTTGTCATCACACTTGCTGATGTTGCTCCAATCCTTGCTGCACTGAACTCTCTCTGTCCGGGGCGCACCGAAATCCGGGAAGTCATTTTCTTTGATCCAACACCAATCCGCCCACCATTCGTCCCACTTCAGATGCAGCTGGCCATCAAGGTAAACTTGTTTGCTGCCACCTCTGGGAATCCAAGTGATGCTGCGGGAGAGTGCATCGCCTCGATGCGAGGGATGAAGAAGTGGCGGAACAATGCAATGTTGGGTTCAATTCCAACAAAGTTTTCACACATGTGGGCAAAAATGGACATACAAGTCACGGCGTTCGGAGTGAAGTCCAGAAGCCGGAATCCGGAAGTCCACATGAGCTCGGAGAAGAAATCAGAGAAAGGGGGGACGAGCCCGCAGTAAAAATAGGTGTAGAAGAAGGGATATTTATCTGCGGAGGGCTTGACGTCGCCGAGGAGCATGTGCGGCGTGCTGTGATCCTTGGTCTCCTTCCCCCACATGTAGGCGTACCTTTCGACAAGGTTTCTCTTGCTCAACGCCGGCGGATGGAAAACGGCGTTCTTTCTCCTCCGCTTCGTCGTGGCTTCTCTCCTCTTCTCTGCCTCTGGATCGACAGGCTTGGTGGCTTTCTTCGCCTCCGAGTCGACCAGTTTGGTACCTTTCTTCGGTGCCATTACTGCTCCAAGAAGGTGGATTTGGTGGACGAGTGAAGGTGAAGCGCGACGGTGGCGATGGACTCTGTTCTTGCACGAGGAAGAAGGTGACAGTGGCAGCGAGATTGGGAAAGGAGGAAGGGATGAGCAGTGCCCTCGCAGATGCCTTTTTATGGGGAAGGCGCGGGGGCTGGCTCTCCACTATCCAATGTGTCCGCGCTTTATCAGGCGCACGACCCCAATTTGCTGTTACTTTCCACCTCTCCCACGTCCGCATTTAATGCGCGTTGTGGGGGTGCAGTAAAAGTGATGATTACAGCATTAATTCCCGACCATGTGTGTCTGTGCACTGTTTTGGGCCTAGCCCAACAACGCTTCGCACGCATGTATGGCCCAGGTCCGGGGGCTCCTGCCGGTGTATAAAAACATGGGTGTTTCCATACCCTGACTTATGCACAGACAGTAGCAGCCTTCCCAACGGCAAGGGCTTGCCGGAGGATGGCTCCTCTAAATACTCAAGACATGGTGATCAAGACCATGAAGAAGACCTCAAGGCAGGTGATCGAGAAGTACTAAGTTGGTATTGAAGATCAAGACTACAATTGCTGGCAAGCTTCACACCGGCAAGAGATGGCCCGGCAAGCTCCCTTTGCCTTCTCCATCGCTCCACCTTAGCGACCAGCTAGTCACTTGTCAAATAGGAGTCGAGCGGGCAGGCAGTTAGGTGAGGCTTGTCGGGGCACATGTCATCACGCTGCCTGAAGACCAACTTTAATGACACCCGTCCCTGGATTGTGTCAAGACAATAGGAGGTAGCTGGACCAGCGGCATAGAAGGAGAGGCACTTCCTTGCCGGAGCTCACCTCAATGTGACACCTAACGGTGCATTTATGGCTTTTGTCCTAAGTCATCTGTATTAGGTATGATAGCACTATAGCGGTCAGTCCACCTTGTAATTACCATTTTGCCACTGTGGTAACCCCTTGGTCTATAAAAGGAAGGGCATGGCAACCTTTACAAGGGTCAACACCCTGCTCATTTACACTACGTAGCTGTAGTTCCCACGCACCTTGCCGGCAAGCTGCGCTCTCTTCTAACTTGAGCATTTCAAACACTCAATCAATCCATCAAAGCAGGAGTAGGAGTTTACTCCTCACGGCGGCCCGAACCTGGGTAAAACTATCTGCTCTTTGTGGGCGTTGATTCCCACAGCCGAACCGCAAAGGGGTCTCTTCGATCCCATAGATTGTCGTACGCATGACACACTATCTACTTTGATTGAGCAAATAATGATGCTATTGATGTGAATTTTGTCGCTAGAAATAATTTCAACAACAATGCTTATAGAGGGAGTTTTAATCCTAGACTATATCCCGGAAATTCCTCTAATAATTATGGTAAATCATATACTACTACTACTACTACTACTACTACTAATAATAATAATAATAATAATAATAATAATAATAGCATACCTACTGATCTTGAGAACCACATTAAAGAATTTATTAGTTCTCAAAATATTTTCAATGCTATGGTAGAAGAAAAACTACATAAAGTTGATGATATGGCTAGAAAACTGGATAGAATTGCTCATGAGGTGGAAACTCTTAAAATAAAAAATTTGCCACCTAAGCATGATATTAATGAGTCTATAAAATCTATCCAAGTCTCCATTAATGAAAGTAAAGAGAGAACCGCTAGGTTAAGAGCTAAGCAAGAATTCCTAGAAAAGGCTATTCCACCCGATTTTTATCGTAATCAAAATGAAGATATTAAAATGATTGATGTTTCACCTATTGAATCTTTGTTTAGAAATATAAAACTTGATAAAAAAAAGGGACTGAAGATGAGTCAACTTTAGCTAGAAGGCGTCCCAATTGTTCGGATAGTGATGATCTTAATGATAAAAAATGATAAAAGTGGGTTTGAAGAGGTTAAAACTTTAAATAGTGATGTGCCCACTACTTTAGGTTACAAGGACTTTAATTATGATAATTTCTCTTTAATTGAATGCATTTCCATATTGCAATCCATGATTAGTTCACCTAATGCCTATGAACAAAATAAAGCTTTTACTAATCATATTGTAGAAGCATTGATAAAAGCTCATGAAAAAAATCTTGAATTGGAGGTGTCAATACCTAGAAAATTACAAGATGAATGGGAACCTACCATTAAGGTTAAGATTAAAGATTATGAATGTAATTCTTTATGTGATCTAGGTGCTAGCGTCTCTTCTATACCAAAATCTTTGTGTGACATTCTAGGTCTCAATGATTTGAATGAATGTTCCCTTAACTTACATTTAGCGGATTCAACTATTAAGAAACCATTGGGTAGAATAAATGATGTTCTCATACTTGCAAATAGGAATTTTGTACCCGTGGATTTTATTATGCTTGATATTGAATGCAATCCGTCTTGTCCCATAATACTTGGTAGGCCTTTCCTACGAACCATAGGTGATATTATTAATATGAAAGAAGGTACTATAAGATTCCAATTTCCATTATAGAAAGGGATGGAACACTTCCCTAGAAACAGAATTAAGCCACTATATGAATCTATTATTAGGGCCACCTATGGAGTTAATTTGAAGGATGATAATACTTGAAACTGTGCATTGTGCCTAGCTAGGGGCACAAAACAATAGCGCTTGTTGGGAGGCAAGCCAATATTTATCTTTATTGCTTTTTTTATTTTTCTTGAGTCACACAATTATTGTCTCTCTAATGATTGTGTTTTATATTTTAATTAGTGTTTGTGCCAAGTAATGCCTTTAGTATGATTTAGATGAAAGTATTATTGATGCAGTTTGAAAACAGAAAGTTTTGCCTCTAGTGCTGGAATTAATACTCTTTACTGGAGCGTGGTAAAATATTGACTTTTTTACACAGTATTGGAATAAAAATTGTTTACATTGCCTAATTTTTTAGAATTTTTGGAGTTACAGAAGTATGGTCAAATATTCCATCATTAGAGACTGTACTATTACAGAAACATGCACTCATGTTTTTCGTACATATTACATCCTCCAATCATGCGGTTGTCTAACATCAAAGCTTAGTTCGTCTGTATCACACATCAATTAGTTCTGAAGAACTAAATTTTTATTCCTTTTTCTTGTGGGTTTGACTTGACATGGAACAAAAGGAGAAGGTACATATAATGGTAGGGGATGGTGTTACTACTCGGGAGGCATGGAAACGGAAGCGGAACAGCTCTGCAGATTCTGCTGGTACTGATAGTGCAAGAGAAGGTCAAAGTCCATCGAATAAATGTACAAACACAGTATCCCCTACTACTCCACCTGCAAAACGTACCAAAGACAAACGAACCAAACAAGGAACGATAGCCCTAGTGGTTGCAGCACCTTCTTCCACAATACAAACATGTGCACGACTTACTCGTTCGTCAACTCTGCTAGCGGCAAGTTCCCAAGCTCCCTTGCCACCTGACAATACTTCCGAAGCACTCTTGGCACAAGAGGACTTGGCAAGATTAGACGAACCTTGTGAGCTTCAACACCAAGAAGGTAGTTGATCAAGTCAAGTTACAATTGCATGCTTCTTTATATGTAGTCTCACAGTTTGATGTACACTAACACTTCCCATGTTTGTTGTTGAACTAGCACCTAGGCGCAAGAGGAAACAGACATCAGGGATAATGCTCGACAGGTTAACTAAATCTAAAGGAGGAAGAATGGAGATCCATTTTGAGTCAGGTTTAAAAAGGCCACGTGATGCTACAGAGTCAGCCAAGTTAGTATCAGAGGCAGTCGTTGCCGTTAGGTGTCATGCATGCACGTATCCTCCCAACATGGATTCAGTACAGGAATGACAAAGATGAAATCTAGTTTAACACCTTCCTCGACCATTTATCTGTAAGTATGGTTATTTATGGAACTTAGTAATATCGTCTTGCTCTGTCCCATACATTCTAGGTTGCTGGTAATGAGACTCCTATAATTTTGAACAGATGAGGTTCAAGTTGGATCGGCAAGATGATGCAACCAGAAAAGCTTGCACTCATGTTTTCAAGTCTGCTCTACGACAGTATCGGTATAATTTGAGGAAAACTCACTTTGAAGGCCAGGCTAACAATGAACTTGCCCAAACATCTCCAGTGGAAAATATAACGGATGAAGACTGGACAACCCTTGTTAAACACTGGTCTGATCCAAAGTATCAAGTATGTTATATAGATGTGATCAGATTACATGTTGAACTCCTATTTATGCATGTCCCTTACAGATCTATCTTCTTCTAGGTGAACTGTTCAAAGAACAAGGCCAACCGTACGAAAGTGAAATTCCAACAGACGATAGGATCTCGTAGCTATATTGCACACTGCGAGGCTCTGGTAACTAGCTGCTGTTTCACTCTTTTGGCTGTGCCATATTATCAGATCTATATTGACTTGTTCCAAATGCAGAGGAATGCCCGCAAGGACCAAAAAGAACCTGAACCAAATGCGGTGGAAATCTTCAAGGACTGTCACACCAGCAAGACGAAGGGCATGACTACACCAGTCAAAGCCGCTGTAGTAAGTCCTTAATCCTCAGGCCCTTTGAACTACTGGTTACTCTGACTTGTGCATTGAACTGCATGGTTTGCAGCCAATGTCTATTACTCTTTTCAATTTTATACACAGTTGTCTGAACGTATCATTGCACCTTACAAGGTTTAAAAGAGAGGAACGATGTTCCTTTGCTCTTGATCTGTAATCTAGTTCCGTGCTGCACACAACGTTACAACTGCCTGTTTGTCTGAGCTCGGTTGTTTTGTGATATGAATGATGTCATACTATGCTCACCGTATTATAAACTTTGTCTCTTTATCTTAGCTGTCAATACAATGTGAAGAAATAGACAATACATTAGCCACGGTATATGGTCATATGTTTGGAACCTGGTTTTATTATGTACTTTGCAGTAAAACACAACTAATATTTTACACGGGTTCACCAAAATAAGTTATGTATATAAACCAAAGCTATTATGTTTGATTTTGCTACCTCATTAATAACTTCTGTTCTGGTAGTACTAATGTACAAACTCAACTTTTCAGCAAGCTATGGAAGAAATGCTGGAACCGCCACAACCTCCTGAAGGTGATGAGGCAACCATAACTACAATGTCACCTCTTGCTGCAGTGGGTCAGTATCTCTCCAGTAACAGTGCCAAAAGCACCTTCCTGCATAATACTGGGTTGGTTGTTAAGGCAACTTCATCCAAACTGCCTCATGAACAAGATCTGCAAGCTCGACAGAATGATATATCTATGCTCCAGACACAAGTCCAATCCCTAACAGAGACCCTTTGTGAAACAAGAACAACCATTGTTCGATGTCGTAAGATATGCATGGTTTTGAAACCAGACTATCAGACATTTGCTATGTTGTTGAGGAGCCTAGGAGAAATGACAGAGAAGTTTATGGTGCTCCATCAGACACTACAGCCTGAAAATGTACCAATCAGGTCAAATCATCCGAGCTTCTGAACTTCTGATGGTGCATTTACTTTTATGCCGACCCTCCTTTTGTTATATGGTTGTAATTTGTTTTGTTGCGATAAAACATTTGTTCTTAACGGGCAGCGACCAGCTGAAGAAAACAGCAAGCCATTTCTTTATAGTGTAGGGTGTTCCCTATATTTGCACGGTTGGCGAACTTTGATGCCCAGTGGATGTAATCTGTGCAATCACCGTAATAGCCTAGCGTTAGTTGCTTGCTTATTTATTTCCTTGTAGTCATCTTTCTTCCTCGGTTTGTTAGTGGCCGCAATAACCATGGGCCACACACGGCCCGTGGTAACCATGGGCCTGCTACCTGCCGTAGTGCCCAAGGGCCATCTACGGGCCGTAGGATCCGTGGGCCAAAAGCGGACCGCAATATGGGCCGTAAACGGGTCAAAGTGGGAATGGTTCGTTCAAGGGCCCGTAGCATAACGGGCCATTAATAGGCCGAAAGTCATCACAGGCTTAATTCTACTGACAGGCATAACGGGTCGTTAATGGGCCGGAATACAGGACGGGCTGAAAATGGCCCAATGGGTTAACAGACCACAAACGGGCCGATTGTAACCACGGGCTGAATTTGGCCCATTAGCATAACAGGCCAGTAACGAACCGTAAGTAATCGAGGGCCGGAAATGAGCCCAAGATTTTATGGGCCCTTAGAAGGCCGAAAGAAAACACGGGCTCGAAATGGCCCAACTGAATCATGGGCCGTTAATGGGCTCAAAGTTGTTTACTTTTCATGATGGGCCAGAATCACCATGGGCCGTCAATGGGCCCAGAGATACAAAAGGCCTCATATGGGCCGAAAGACGTCACGGACCATAGATGGGCTGAAAGTGACAACGGGCTGGAATCATAAGGCACGGCCCACATGGCGCTACTGGGCCGAATTTTGAAAGGCCATAACGGGCCGTGAGTACCCGGGCCGTTAATGGGATGTATGCGAACAGACCGTTAACAGGCTTTCCATGGACCGGCCCGCTAACTTTTGACCAAGTTAAACGGGTCGGCCTTTTTAACGTAAATGGGCCACCATTGGGCCGTACCATGTGTCGATGTATCATAGGTGTCTCGCGTCCAATGAATGGATGACATCTGTCCCAACGCCGAGCTGACACGTGGATCCGTTGGCGAATGAGAATTTTACACGTGGAAAATCGCCATTGGTCTGGGCTGATAACGGGTTATCGGATCCAAACCCGCGCCCGATAACTTAACGGCGACCCGTTACGGTGGATGCCACGTGTCGGTTACCCTTGATGAAAACACTTCCATGACACGACATTTATCGTCATGGAAGTGGACACTTCTGTGATGATAATTTCAGTATTGTCATGGAACACTTCTACGACAGCACATGTATGACTATCTTGATTCTGTCATAAAATCATAATGGATGTACATGCATGACAGAAAACGTGACCTACTGTGACAAACACATATCATCACGGAAGTATTTTTTTTGTAGTGGTTGGAGGCGTCACCAAGGGATCAACCTCTTGTCGATACTCCTCTGCTTCCTTGTCGGCTTCGGAGATGATGGTGTCGGTGCCGGTACTTGCCAGCGGGTACTGGACTGCAGCTTCACGCTGGGGGTTGATAGTCACCACTTCTGGAGATGGTGCGCGTTGCCCAGCGCTTGTCGCTGGTTCCCCCCTTCAGTAGTTCGCGCCCTCTTTTGTGACATTTGCACCAACGACTCTTCATCCCTGCAAAAATCAAGACCAATCAAGTCAACACAATAGTTGCAAGAAAATCAAGAATTGATGAAGAAAGATAGAAGAACTCACTCATCCTCTTCGTGGTTACTAAGGACGGAGAGGTCCCAGCCGACTTTGTTTCTGGCATCAGACGCCGGGGGAGGAGGAGGTGCTCTGGCATGCTTGGCGGATGAAGATGTTGCAGGTTGTGAAGATCCTGCTTCGCTGGTACTGGTTGTTGGTGCAGCTTGCCGCTTGGAAGATGCACGTCGAACCTGTTGTTGTTGAGAAGCTTGTCGTCGAACACCTTGTTGCCGCGCAACCCCGGCAACGTTGGTGGTCGTCTCCTTAACGACAGGATCATCGCCTAACGAAGAGGGACATACTGGTTCTTGGCTGACTGCTTTCCTGAGAATGCGAGTCTTCTTCTTTGGAAACAGGATGAACCGGGGGCTCCTCTTGCTCCTCTTCTCCAGCCACTTCGTCGCCTTCTTCTCCGGTAGGCTCCCCACGTAGCACTTTGGCCAGTTCTTCTTCATCAACTTCTTCATCACCGGCTACCGCGGATCGAGAACCGCTGGCGACCTCTGTTATCTGCGCTTCCGCCGCCCTTCTAGCAATATATGTTATCTCCTCGTCGGTGGTGTCGCGGATCAGATCCTTCTCTTCTCTGGTGGGTTTCTCCACCAGATTATCAAGCCACGCCTTCACGTCCTTGGTGGAGGGCTCCTACCAGCTGCCTTCGACCCCTTGGGTGTTGCACGATGGCATCATTGCCAAGATCCAGTCCTTGGTAGAGTTGATGCACAGAGGAATCACTTTAGCCGGCAAGTGGAACTAGCCGGAGGCCCGGAAGAGCTGATGTGTGAGACTGATGTGCTCCAATACTGTCAAGTTATTACCGAGCCCGGTATGCAGCTGCATGACATCAGCAGCGTTCTTCTACTCCCAAGTGTGTTGCTCTTTCTTCTGCAGAGGAGCAATGCGGCGCTGGAGGAAATTAACGCCCACCATTTCAATGGTTAGGCCGGCAGCCCTCAGGCGGATGATGCGGTCAAGTTCGAGGGTGAGCTTGTCGTCACATTTGCTGACGTTGCTTCAATCCTTGCTGCGCTAAACTCTCTATGTTCGGGGCACACAGAAATCTGGGAAGTCTTTTTCTTTGATCCAACACCAATCCGCCCGCCATTCGTCCCACTTCAGATGCAGCTGGCCATCAAGGTAAACTTGTTTGCTGCCACCTCTGGGGATCCAAGTGATGCTGCGGGAGAGTGCATCGCCTTTGATGCGAGGGATGAAGAAGTGATGGAACAATGCAATGTTGGGTTCAATTCCAACAAAGTTTTCACACATGTGGGCAAAAACGGACATACAAGTCACGGCGTTCGGAGTGAAGTCCAGAAGCCGGAATCCATAAGTCCACATGAGCTTGGCGAATAAATCGGAGAAAGGGGGGACGAGCCCGTAGTAAAAAAAACGCGTAGAAGAAGGGATATTTATCTGCTGAGGGCTTGACATCGCCGGGGAGCACGTGCGGCGCACTATGATCCTTGGTCTCCTTCCCCCACATGTAGGCGTACCTTTTGACAAGGTCACTCTTGCTCAACGCCAGCGGATGGAAGACGACATTCTCTCTCCTCCTCTTCGCCATGGCTTCCCTCCTCTTTTCTGCCTCTGGATTGACAGGCTTGGTGGCTTTCTTTACCTCTGAGTCGGCTGGTTCGGTACCTTTCTTCAATGCCATTACTGGTACAAGAAGGTGGATTTGGTGGAAGAGTGAAGGTGAAGCGCGGCAGTGGCGATGGATTCTGTTCTTGCGTGAGGAAGAAGGGGACGGTGGCGGCGAGATTGGGAAAGGAGGAAGTGATGAGCAGCGCCCTCGGAGATGCCTTTTTATGGGGAAGGCGCGGGGGCTGGCTCTCCACTGTCCAACGTGTCTGCGCTTTATCAGGCGCACGACCCCAATTTTCCGTTACTTTCCACCTCTCCCACGTCCGCATTTAATGCGCGTTGTGGGCGTGCAGTAAAAGTGATGATTACAGCAGTAATTCCTGACCATGTGTGTCCATGCACTGTTTTGGGCCTAGCCCAACAACGCTTCGCACGCATGTATGGCCCAGGCCCGGGGGCTCCTATCGGTGTATAAAACATGGGTGTTTCCATACCCTGACATATGCACAGACAGTAGCAGCCTTCCCAACAGCAAGGGCTTGCCGGAGGATGGCTCCTCTAAATACTCAAGACATGGTGATCAAGACCATGAAGAAGACCTTAAGGGGTGATCGAGAAGTACTAAGATGGTATTGAAGATCAAGGCTACAATTGCTGGCAAGCTTCACACCGGCAAGAGATGGCCCGGCAAGCTCCATGACGGCAAGCTCCCTTTGCCTTCTCCACCGCTCCACCTCAGCGACTAGCTAGTCACTTGTCAAATAGGTGTCAAGCAGGCAGGCAGTTAGGTGAGGCTTGTCAGGGCACGTGTCATCATGCCGCCTAAAGACCAACTTTAATGACACCCATCCCTGGATCGTGTCAAGACAATAGGAGGTAGCTGGACCAGCTGCACAGAAGGAGAGGCACTTCCTTGCCGGGGCTCACCTCAACGTGAAACCTAACAGTGCATTTATGGCTTTTGTCCTAAGTCATCTGTATTAGGTATGATAGCACTGCAGCAGTCAGTTCACCTTGTAATTACCATTTTTCCACTGTGGTAACCCCTTGGTCTATAAAAGGAGGGTCATTGCAACCTTTACAAGGGTCGACACCTTGCTCATTTACACTACGTAGCTGCAGTTCCCTCGCACTTTGCCGGCAAGCTGCGCTCTCTTGTAACTTGAGCATTTCAAACACTCAATCAATCCACCAAAGCAGGAGTAGGGTTTTACTCCTCACGGCGGTCCGAACCTGGGTAAAGCTTGTATGCTTGTGCTGCTGGATCTACTCTTTGTGCACGTTTATTCCCACAGCCGAACCGCAAAGGGGTCTCTTCGATCCCATAGATTGTCATATGCATGACACACTATCTACTTTGATTGAGAAAATAATGATGATATTGATGTGAATTTTGTCGCTAGAAATAATTTCAACAACAATGCTTATAGAGGGAGTTTTAATCCTAGACCGTATCCCAGAAATTCCTCTAATGATTATGGTAGTTCCTATGGTAACTCATATACTACTACTACTACTAATAATAATAATAATAATAATAATAATAATAATAGGGTACTACTGATCTTGAGAACCACATTAAAGAATTTATTAGTTCTCAAAATATTTTCAATGCTATGGTAGAAGAAAAACTACATAAAGTTGATGATATGGCTAGAAAGATGGATAGAATTGCTCATGAGGTGGAAACTCTTAAAATTAAAACTTTGCCACCTAAGCATGATATTAGTGAGTCTATAAAATCTCTCCAAGTCTCCATTAATGAAAGTAAAGAGAGAACCGCTAGGTTAAGAGCTAAGCAAGAATTCCTAGAAAAGGCTATTCCACCCGGTTTTTATCGTAATCATGATGAAGATATTAAAATTATTGATGTTTCACCTATTGAATCTTTTTTTAGAAATATAAAACTTGATAAAAAAAGGGATTGAAGATGAGTCAACTTTAGCTATTAGGCGTCCCAATTGTTCGGAGAGTGATGATCTTAATGATAAAAAATGGTAAAAGTGGGTTTGAAGAGGTTAAAACTTTAAATAGTGATGTGCCCACTACTTTAGATTACAAGGACCTTTATTATGATAATTTCTCTTTAATTGAATGCATTTCCATATTACAATCCATGATTAGTTCACCTAATGCCTATGAACAAAATAAAGCTTTTACTTATCATATTGTAGAAGCATTGATAAAAGCTCATGAAGAAAAGCTTGAATTGGAGATGTCCATACCTAGAAAATTACAAGATGAATGGGAACCTACCATTCATCTTAAGATTAAAGATTATGACTGTAATTCTTTATGTGATCTAGGTGCTAGCGTCTCTGCTATACCAAAATCTTTGTCTGACGTTCTAGGTCTCAATGATATGAATGAATGTTCCCTTAACTTGCATTTAGCGGATTCAACTATTAAGAAACCATTGGGAAGAATAAATGATGTTCTCATACTTGCAAATAGGAATTTTGTACCCGTGGATTTTATTGTGCTTGATATTGAATGCAATCTGTCTTGTCCCATAATAATTGGTAGGCCTTTCCTACGAACCATAGGTGCTATTATTAATATGAAAGAAGGTACTATAAGATTCCAATTTCCATTATAGCAAGGGATGGAACACGTCCCTAGAAAAAGAATTAAGCCACCATATGAATCTATTATGAGGGCCACCTATGGAATTAATTTGAAGGATGATAATACTTGAAATCGTGCATTGTGCCTAGCTAGGGGCATAAAACAATAGCGCTTTTTGGGAGGCAACCCAATATTTATCTTTATTGCTTTTTTTATTTTTCTTGAGTCACACAATTATTGCCTCTGTAATGATTGTGTTTCTATATTTTAATTAGTGTTTGTGCCAAGTAATGCCATTAGGATGATTTAGATGATAGTATTATTGATGCAGTTTGAAAACACAAAGTTTTGCGTCTAGTGCTGGAATTAATACTCTTTACTGGAGCGTGGCAAAATCTTGACTTTTTTTACACAGTATTGGAATAAAAAAAATTACATTGCCTCATTTTTTAGAATTTTTGGAGTTACAGAAGTATGGTCAAATATTCCATCATTACAGACTGTACTGTTACAGAAGCATGCACTCATGTTTTTCGTACATATTACATCCTCCAATCATGCGGTTGTCTAACATCAAAGCTCAGTTCGTCTGTATCACGCATCAATTAGTTCTGAAGAACTAAATTTTTATTCCTTTTTCTTGTGGGTTTGAATTGACTTGGAACAAAAGGAGAAGGTACATAGAATGGTAGGGGATGGTGTTACTACTCGGGAGGCATGGAAACAGAAGCGGAACAGCTCTGCAGATTCTGCTGGTACTGATAGTGCAAGAGAAGGTCGAAGTCCACCGGATAAATGTACATACACAATATCCCCTGCTACACCACCTGCAAAACGTACCAAAGACAAACGAACCAAACAAGCAACGATAGCCCTAGTGGTTGCAACACCTTCTTCCACAGTACCAACATGTGCACGACTTACTCATTCGTCAACTCTGCTAGCGGCAAGTTCCCAAGCTCCCTTGCCACCTGACACTACTTCCAAAGCACTCTTGGCACAAGAGGACTTGGCAAGATCAAATGAACCTTGTGTGCTTCAACACCAAGAAGGTAGTTGATCAAGTCAAGTTACAGTTGCATGCTTTTTTATATGTAGTCTCACGGTTTGATGTACACTAACACTTCCCATATTCGTTGTTGAACTAGCACCTAGGCGCAAGAGGAAACAAACATCAGGGATAATGCTCGACAGGTTAACTAAATCTAAAGGAGGAAGAATGGAGATCCATTTTGAGTCAGGTTTAAAAAGGCCACGTGATGCTACAGAGTCAGCCAAGTTAGTATCAGAGGCAGTCGTTGCCGTTAGGTGTCATGCACGTATCCTCCCAACATGGATTCAGTACAGGAATGACAAAGATGAAATCCAGTTTAACACCTTCCTCGACCATTTATCTATAAGTATGGTTATTTATGGAACTTAGTAATATCGTCTTGCTCGGTCCCATAGTTTCTAGGTTGCTGGTAATGAGACTCCTATAATTTTGAACATATGAGGTTCAAGTTGGATCGGCAAGATGATGCAACCAGACAAGCATGCACTTATGTTTTCAAGTATGCACTGCGACAGTATTGGTATAATCAAAGGAAAACTCACTTTGAAGGCAAGGTTAACAATGAACTTGCCCAAACATCTCCAGTGGAAAATATAACGGATGAAGACTGGACAGCCCTTGTTAAACACTGGTCTGATCCAAAGTATCAAGTATGTTATATAGATGTGATCAGATTACATGTTAAACTCCTATTTACGCATGTCCCTTACAGATCTATCTTCTTCTAGGTGAACTGTTCAAAGAACAAGGCCAACCATACGAAAGTGAAATTCCAACAGACGACAGGATCTCGTAGCTATATTGCACACTGCGAGGCTCTGGTAACTAGCTCCTGTTTCACTCTTTTGGCTGTGCCATATTATCATATCTATATTGACTTGTTCCAAATGCAGAGGAATGCCCGCAAGGACCAAAAAGAACCTGAACCAAATGCGGTGGAAATCTTCAAGGACTGTCACACCAGCAATACGAAGGGCAAGACTACACCAGTCAAAGCCGCTGTAGTAAGTCCTTAATACTCAGGCCCTTTGAACTACTTGTTACTCTAACTTGTGCATTGAACTGCATGGTTTGCAGCCAATGTCTATTACTCTTTTCAATTTTATACACAGTTGTCTGAACGTATCATTGCACCTTATAAGGTTTAAAAGAGAAGAACGATGTTCCTTTGCTCTTGATCTGTAATCTAGTTCCGTGCTGCACACAATGCTACAATTGCCTGTTTGTCTGATCTCAGTTGTTTTTTTATATGAATGATGTCATACTATGCTCACTGTATTATAAACTTTGTCTCTTTATCTTAGCTATCAATACAATGTGAAGAAATAGACAATACATTAGCCATGGTATATGGTCATATGTTTGGAACCTGGTTTTATTATGTACTTTGCACTAAAATACAACTAATATTTTACACGGGTTCACCAAAATAAGTTCTGTATATAAACCAAAGCTATTCTGTTTGATTTTGCTGCCTCATTAATAACTTTTGTTCTGGTACTACTAATGTACAAACTCAACTTTTCAGCAAGCTATGGAACAAATGGTGGAACCGCCACAACCTCCTGAAGGTGATGAGGCAACCATAACCACAATGTCACCTCTTGCTGCAGTGGGTCAGTATCTCTCCACTAACAGTGCCAAAAGCACCTTCCTGCGTAATACTGGGTTCGTTGTTAAGGCAACTTCATCCAAACTGCCTCATGAACAAGATCTGCAAGCTCGACAGAAAGATATATCTGTGCTCTAGACACAAGTCCAATCCCTAACAGAGACCCTTTGTGAAACAAGAACAGCCATTGTTTGATGTCGTCAAGATATGCATGGTTTTGAAACCAGACTATCAGACATTTGATATGTTGTTCAGGAGCCTAGGAGAAATGACAGAGAAGTTTATGGTGCTCCATCAGACACTACAGCATGAAAACATACCAGTCAGATCAAATCATCCGAGCTTCTGAACTTCTGATGGTGCATTTACTTTTATGCCAACCCTCCTTTTGTTATATGGTTGTAATTTGTTTTGTTACGATACAACATTTGTTCTTAACGAGCAGTGACCGGCTGAAGAAAACAGCAAGTCATTTCTGTATAGTGTAGGGTGTTCCCTATATTTGCACGGTTGACGAACTTTGATGCCCAGTGGATGTAATCTGTGCAATCGCCGTAATAGCCTAGCGTTAGTTGTTTGCTTATTTTTTTCCTTGTAGTCATCTTTTTTCCTCAGTTTGTTAGTGGCCACAATAACCATGAGCCACATATGGCCCGTGGTAACCATGGGCCTGCTACCTGCTGTAGTGCCCCAGGGCCATCTACAGGCCATAGGATCCGTGGGCCAAAAGCGGACCGCAATATGGGCCGTAAACGGGCCAAAGTGGGAATGGTCCGTTTAAGGGCCCATAGCATAACGGGCCGTTAACATGCCAAAAGTCATCACAGGCTTAATTCTACCGACAGGCATAACGGGTCATTAATGGGCCGGAATACAGGACGGGCTAAAAATGGCCTGATGGGTTAACAGACCACAAACGGGACAATTGTAACCACGGGCTGAATTTGGCCCATTAGCATAACAGGCCAGTAACGGACCGTAAGTAATCGAGGGCCGGAAATGAGCCCAAGATTTCATGGGCCCTTAGAAGGCCGAAAGAAAACACCGGCTGGAAACGGCCCAACTGAATCATGGGCCGTTAATGGGTTCAAAGTTGTTTACTTTTCATGATGGGCCAGAATCACCATGGGCCGTCAATGGGCCCAGAGATACAAAAGGCCTCATATGGGCCGAAAGACGTCACGGACCATAGATGGGCCAAAACTGACAACGGGCTAGAATCATAAGGCACGGCCCACATGGCGCTACTGGGCCGAATTTTGAAAGGCCATAACGGGCCGTGAGTACCCGGGCCGTAAATGGGCTGTATGTGAACAGGTCGTTAACAAGCTTTCCATGGGCCGGCCCGCTAACTTTTGACCAAGTCAAACGGACCAGCCTTTTTAACATAAATGGGCCACTATTGGGCCGTGCCACGTGTCAACGTATCATAGGTGTCTCGCGTCCAATGAATGGATGACATCTGTCCCAACGCCGAGCTGACACGTGGATCTGTTGGCGAATGAGAATTTTACACGTGGAAAATCGCCATTTGTCCGGGCTGATAACGGGTTATCGGATCCAAACCTGCGCCTGATAGCTTAACGGCGACCCGTTACGGTGAATGCCACATGTCGGTTACCCTTGATGAAAACACTTCCATGACACGACATTTATCATCATGGAAGTGGACACTTCTGTGATGATAATTTTAGTATTGTCATGGAACACTTCTACGACAGCACAGGTATGACTATCTTGATTCTGTCATAAAATCGTCATGGATGTACATGCATGACAGAAAACGTGACATACTGTGAAAAACACGTATCATCACGGAAGTGTTTTTTTTGTAGTGGTTGGAGCCGTCACCAAGGGATCAACCTCTTGTCTATCCTCCTCTGCTTCCTTGTCGGCTTCAGAAATGATGGTGTCGGTGCCGGTACTTGCCAGCTGGTACTGGACGGCTGATAGTCACCACTTCTGGAGATGGTGCGCGTTACCCAACGCTTGTCGTTGGTTCCCCCTCTTCAGCAGTTCGCGCCCACTTTTGTGACATTTGCACCAACGACTCTTCATCCCTGCAAAAATCAAGACCAATCAAGTCAACACAATAGTTGCAAGAAAATCAAGAATTGATGAAGAAAGATAGAAGCACTCACTCATCCTCTTCATGGTTACTAAGGACGGAGAGGTCCTAGCCGACTTTGTTTCCGGCATCAGAGGCCGGGGGAGGAGGAGGTGCTCTAGCATGCTTGGCGGATGAAGACGTTGTAGGTTGTGAAGATCCTGCTTCGCTGGTACTGGTTGTTGGTGCAGCTTGCCGCTTGGAAGATGCACGTCGAACCTGTTGTTGTTGAGAAGCTTGTCACCGAACACCTTGTTGCCGAGCAACCCTGGCAACCTTGGCGGTCGTCTCCTTAACGACAGGATCATTGCCTGACGAAGTGGGACATACTGGTTCTTGGCTGACTGCTTTCCTGAGAATGCGAGTCTTCTTCTTCGGAAACAGGATGAACCAGGGGCTCCTCTTGCTCCTCTTCTCCAGCAACTTCGTTGCCTTCTTCTCTGGCAGGCTCCCCACGTGGCTCTTCGGCCAGTTCTTCTTCATCACCGGCTGCCACGGATTGAGAACCGCCAGCGACCTCTGTCATCTGCGCTTCCGCCGCACTGCTAGCAATATATGCTATCTCCTTGTCGGTGGTGTCGCGGATCAGATCCTTCTCTTCTCTGGTGGGCTTCTCCACCAGATTATCAAGACATGCCTTCACGTCCTTGGTGGAGGGATCCTACCAGCTGCCTTTGACCCCTTGGGCATTGCACAATGGCATCATCGCCAAGATCGAGTCCTTGGTGGAGTTGATGCACAGAGGAATCACTTTAGCCAGCAAGTGGAACTTGCCGGAGGCCCGGAAGAGCTGATGTGCGAGACTGATGTGCTCCAATACCGTCAAGTTATTGCCGAGCCCGATATGCAGCCGCATGACATCAGCAGCGTTCTTGTACTCCCAAGTGCACCGCTCTTTCTTCTACAGAGGAGCAATGAGGCGCCGGACGAAATTAGCGCCCACCATTTCAAGGGTTAGGCCGGCAGCCCTCAGGCGGATGATGCGGTCAAGTTCGAGGGTGAGCTTGTCGTCACACTTGCTGACGTTGCTCCAATCCTAGCTGCGCTGAACTCTCTCTGTCCTGGGTGCATAGAAATCCAGGAAGTCTTTTTCTTTGATCCAACACCAATCCGCCCGCCATTCGTCCCACTTCAGATGCAGCTGGCCATCAAGGTAAACTTGTTTGCTGCCATCTCTAGGGATCCAAGTGATGCTACGGGAGAGTGCAATGCCTTCGATGTGAGGGATGAAGAAGTGGCGGAACAATGCAATGTTGGGTTCAATTCCAACAAAGTTTTCACACATGTGGGCAAAAACAAACATACAAGTCACGGCGTTCGGAGTGAAGTCCAGAAGCCGGAATCCGTAAGACCACATGAGCTTGGAGAAGAAATCGGAGAAAGGGGGACGAGCCCGCAGTAAAAAAAAGGTGTAGAAGAAGGGATATTTATCTGCGGAGGGCTTGACGTCACCGGGGAGCATGTGCGACGCACTGTGATCCTTGGTCTCCTTCCCCCACATGTAGGCGTACCTTTCAACAAGGTCGCTCTTGCTGAACGCCGGCGGATGGAAGACGACGTTCTCTCTCCTCCGCTTCGCCATGGCTTCCCTCCTCTTCTTGACAGGCTTGGTGGCTTTCCTCGCCTCTGAGTCAGCCGGTTTGGTACCTTTCTTCGGTGCCATTAATGGTCCAAGAAGGTGGATTTGGTGGAAGAGTGAAGGTGAAGCGCGGCGGTGGCGATGGATTCAATTCTTGTGCGAGGAAGAAGGTCACAGCAGCGGCGAGATTGGGAAAGGAGGAAGTGATGAGCAGTGCCCTCGTAGATGCCTTTTTATGGGGAAGGCGCGGGGGCTGGCTCTCCACTGTCCAACGTGTCTGCGCTTTATCAGGCGCACGACCCCAATTTACCGTTACTTTCCACCTCTCCCACGTTCGCATTTAATGCGCATTGTGGGCGTGCAGTAAAAGGGATGATTACAGCAGTAATTCCCGACCATGTGTGTCTATGCACTGTTTTGGGCCTAGCCCAACAACGCTTCGCACGTGTGTATGGCCCAGGCCCGGGGGCTCCTGTCGGTGTATAAAAACATGGGTGTTTCCATACCCTGACATATGCACAGACAGTAGCAGCCTTCCCAACGGCAAGGGCTTGCTGGAGGATGGCTCCTCTAAATACTCAAGACATGGGGATCAAGACCATGAAGAAGACCTCAAGGCATTTGATCGAGAAGTACTAAGATGGTATTGAAAATCAAGGCTACAATTGCTGGCAAGCTTCACACCGGCAAGAGATGGCCCGGCAAGCTCCCTTTGCCTTGTCCACCGCTCCACCTTGCTACTTGTAGCTTGCGTTGGTATTATCCCCGAAGAGGAAGGGATGATGCAGCACAATAGATATAAGTATTTCCCTCAGTTATGAAACCAAGGTTATCGAACCAGTAGGAGAATCACACAACACCTCGTTAGCAGTACCTGCACATAAACAACAAACCCTTGCACCCAACGCAAACGAGGGGTTGTCAATCCCTCGGCGATAAATTGCAAGATTAAATTGTATGTGATAGATTGAAATAAAAATACAAAATAGAATAAATAAAAGAAAATGGCAGCAATATTTTTAGGGTTTTAGTAATATGATTTAGATAGACCCGGGGGCCATAGTTTTCACTAGAGACTTCTCTCAAGAAAATAGCATACGGTGGGTAGACAAATTACTGTTGGGTAATTGATAGAAAAGCAAATAATCATGACGATATCCAAGACAATGATCATGTATACAGGCATCACGTCCAATACAAGTAGACCGACTCCTGCCTGCATCTACTACTATTACTCAACACATCGACCGCTATCCAGCATGCATCTAGTGTATTAAGTCCATAAAAGAACGGAGTAATGCCTTAAGAACGATGACATGATGTAGACAAGATAAACTCACGTATGAATAAACCCCATCTTATTACCCTTAATAGCAATGATACATATGTGTCATGTCCCTTTCTGTCACTGGGATTGAGCACCGCAAGATCGAACCCATTACAAAGCACCTCTTCCCATGACAAGATAAATCAACTCAGTTGGCCAAACCAAATCAATAGATCGGAGAAGAAATACGAGGCTATAATAATCATGCATAAAAAGAGTGCAGCAAAGACTCAAATATATTCATGGATAATCTGATCATAAACTCACAATTCATCAGATCCCAACAAACACACCGCAAAAAGTGATTACATCAGATAGAACTCCAAGAACATCGAGGAGAACATTGTATTGAAGATCAAAAAGAGAGAAGAAGCCATCTAGCTACTAACAATGGACCCGAAGGTTTGTGGTAAACTACTCACGCATCATCGGAAGGGCAGCTAGGTTGATGTAGAGCCCCTCCATGATTTATTCCCCCTCCGGCAGATTACCGGAGAAGGACCCCAGATGGGATCTCTCTGGAACAGAAGCTTGCGGCGGCGGAAACAATAGCGCTTGTAGGGAGGTTATGACCCACAAGTATAGGGGATCAATCGTAGTCCTTTCGATAAGTAAGAGTGTCGAACCCAACGAGGAGCAGAAGGAAATGACAAGCGGTTTTCGGCAAGGTATTCTCTGTAAGCACTGAAATTATAAGTAACAGATAGTTTGATAGTAAGGTAATTCGTAACAAGTAACAAGTAATAACGCTAACAAAGGTGCATCAAGGTGGCCCAATCCTTTTTATAGCAAAGGACAAGCCAAAACGATTTCTTATAATAAGCAAAGAGTTCTCGAGGACACATGGGAATTTCATCTAGTCACTTTCATCTTGTTTGTTTGATTTGCGTTTGCTACTTTGATAATTTGATATGTGGGTGGACCGGTGCTTGGGTGCTGTTCTTACTTGAACAAGCCTCCCACTTATGATTACCCCCTATCGCAAGCATCCACAACTACGAAAGAAGAATAAAGATAAATCTAACCATAGCATGAAACATATGGATCCAAATCAGCCCCTTACGGAATAACACATAAACTAGTGTTTAAGCTTCTGTCACTCTAGCAACCCATCATCTAATTACTTCTCCACAATGCCTTCCCTTAGGCCCAAAGATGGTGAAGTATCATGTAGTTGACGTTCACACGACACCACTAATGGAAGCAACAACATACATATCATCAAAATACCAAATTCACATGATTAGTTATGACAAGACTTCTCCCATGTCCTCAAGAACAAAAGTAACTACTCACAAATCATATTCATGTTCAAGATCAGAGGGGTATTGAATAGCATTAAGGATTTGAACATATAATCTTCCACCAAATAAACCAACTAGCATTAACTACAAGATGTAATCAACACTACTAGTAACCCACAGGTACCAATCTGAGGTTTTGAGACAAAGATTGAATACAAGAGATGAACTAGGGTTTGAGATGAGATGGTGTTGGTGAAGATGTTGATGAAGATTGGTCCTCCCACAATGAGAGGATCGTTGGTGATGTCGATGGCTTCGATTTCCCCCTCCCGGAGGGAAGTATCCCCGGCGGAATCGCTCCGCTGGAGAGCAAAATAGCTCCTGCCCAGGTTCCGCCTTGAGACGGCGGCACTTCGTCCCGAAAGTCTTCTTCCAATTTTTTCTAGGGAAAAAGACTTCATATAGTAGAATGAGGGGGCCGGAGGCCTGCCAGGGGCCCCACAAGCTCGGGGGGCGCGCCCAGGGGGGTAGGGCGCGCCCCCCAGGCTTGTGGCTTCCTGGTGGGCCCCCTCCTGGTAATTCTTTCGCCAGTATTTTTTATATATTCCAAAATAATTCTCCGTAAATTTTTAGGTCATTTGGAGTTGTGTAGAATAGCTATCTCTGTTTCACCCCTTTCCGGTCCAGAATTCTAGCTGCCGGCAATCTCCCTTTTCATGTGAAACTTGCAAAATAAGAGAGAAAAGGCATAAGAATTGTACTATGAAGTGAAATAATGATTAAAAAGATATTAATTAATAGTAGGAAATCATGATGCAAATTGGACGTAGCAACTCCCCCAAGCTTAGACCTCGCTTGTCCTCAAGCGAAAGCCGAAATCGATAATCATGACCACATGTTTAGAGAGAGAGGCGTCGATAAAAAAAATACGGACATGGAGCATCATGATCTTTATTATAACAGCAATATATCATCATAAAACTTCTCATGAAAAAGTGACAATTCAATCACAAGTTAAAGTATGAACCATAAACCAAATTGAAAACTAACAAACTATGATCTCAGTCACTGAAGCAAGTGAAATACATCATATTATCAGAAAGAGTCTATGTAAGAGCTTTGTTTAGCAAGTTCACATACTCAACTATCATTTAGTCTTCTATGATTGCTGACACTCACGGCATACTTATGGAGCAAAAGTTTTAGTCAGACACACAGAAAGATTGGGGCTTATAATTTCGCCTCCCAACGTATTTACCTCAAGGGTAATGTCAACAATAATAACTCATGATCACCTACATCCAACTGGATATATATGCCTGGATCAATCCCCACCACATGATGCTTGCCAAGAGAGAAAATAAAAACGGAATAGAGGAGAATGCTATTGACTCTTGCATGAAAGTAAATACATAAAGTAAAAGATAGGCCCTTCACAGAGGGAAGCAGAGGTTGTCATGCGCTTTTTGTTTTTGGATGTGCAAGCTCTTAATGTAAAGGAATGTCACTTTATATTGCCCCTTGTGATAGCGACCTTTATTATGCAGTCTGTCACTTTTATTTCTTCACCATCACAAGATCGTACAAAGCTTATTTTCCCTTACAATAAAAGAGATCATACATATTTAGGAGCAATTTTTATTGCTTTGCACCGATGACAACTTACTTGAAGGATCTTATTCAATCCATAGGTAGATATAATGGACTCTCATGGCATGAAACTGGGTTTAAGGGTTTTTGGATGCACAAGTAGTATCTCTACTTAGTGCAGAATTTTGGCTAGCAAAAGATAGGGGGCAAGCACCACATGTTAGAGGATCCAAAACAATATAACTTCTATGTGAATATAAGCAAACATAACTCATTACGTTGTCTTCCTTGTCCAACGTCGACTATTTGACATAGAATATTTAATGGGGGCTCACAATCATAAAAGATGTCCAAGATAGTGTATTTATATGTGAGACCTCTCTTCCTTTATTACTTTTTCGTGAATTGCAACAATGACCAATACTATGTTTGTCAACTTCCAACAAGTTTTATCAATTATACTTCTTTTATGTGAAGTCATCACTCCCCATGGGATTAGCATATGATATTATTTATTTCTTTATTTATTTATAAGATTGGATCAACAAAAGCAAAACACTCAACTCAAACTACTCTTTATTATATAACTTTCACACGTGATTACATGGATAGATAGATCACAAAGCAAGCACTCAAAACTAAATCATATTAAACTTTATTCTTCTAAATCATGAAATAGCTAAGGATCGAACTAAGATAGATAATGATGATAAAAAGTGATGGTGATACGATACCAGGGCACCTCCCCCAAGCTTGGCACAAGCCAAGGGTGGTGCCCATACCCGTGTACTCAAATCTCCTTCTTCGGTGATGGTGGTGATGAAGTGGTGGGCTTGTCCTTCCACTTGAGGACATGAATTTCTTCTTTTAATTTGTCATTTTCTCTTTTGAGATCCCAAATTTTGCGACGTAGTTTATTCGAATCTTCCTGCACATGACAAAAAGGAGTGAATTGAACTTTTGGAACCTTCACCGTGTTAGGTAAGCTGGACCTCTGGAATTCAATGTGCATATCTCCTGGTTGAGGCAGTGGGAGATCATCATCCTCCTCGATGGAATGACCTTGCTTATCCCTCAAATCAGCATCTTCCTCTTCATCAGTTGTCCAACCATAGGGATCAGTGTCCCCATAGACTCTAGGATTTGCAACAAGATGAGAAACATAGCTTTCCCCGTCCGAATCCTGAGATGACCTGGCGCTCGACCTCGAGAGTCTGACAGAAAACAGCACGAAACAAGAACAAAGGAGAAACTTGCAATATGGTGGTCAAAACTCCCGTGAGTATATATAATGAATTTTTCCCATCCAGGACAAGTAATATGGAAGAAAAACGGAGTCAGGAAAGTCCACAAGGGGGCCACAAGCCTGGTAGGCGCGCCCTGGGGGGTAGGGCACGCCCCCCAGGCTTGTCGCCTCCTGGTGCACTTTTCGGACTCTTTATTATTTTCCTAATTTTTTATATATTCCAAAATGAACAGAAACTACTTTTATGGAAGTTTTGGAGTCGTTTTGCTTACCGTACCACATACCTACTCCTTTTTAGGATTCTGGAGCGTTCCGGAAGGTTTCTTCTATGTGCTCTTCCGGTGTCATTGTTTGAATAATATTAGTTTCGACATTAATGGGCGTACCTGAGATATAATGTTTAATTCTTTGCCCATTAACCACCTTGGATTATTGCCTTCGGAGTTGTTTATTTTGATGGCTCTGGAGCGATAAACTTCTGCGATGATATACGGTCCTTCCCATTTAGAGCGAAGTTTTCCTGCAAAAAATCTTAAACGGGAATTGTATAATAGAACATGATCACCTACTTTGAATTCCCATTATTGAATTCTCTTATCATGCCATCTTTTAACTTTTTCTTTAAACAACTTGGCATTTTCATAAGCTTGGGTTCTCCATTCATCTAGAGAACTAATATCAAATAACCTCTTTTCACCGGCAAGTTTAAAATCATAGTTAAGTTCTTTAATTGCCCAATATGCTTTATGTTATACTTCAAGAGGTAAATGACATGCTTTTCCATAGACCATTTTATATGGAGACATACCCATAGGATTTTTATAAGCAGCTTTGTAAGCCCATAGTGCATCATCAAGTTTCTTAGAGCAATTCTTTCTAGATCTATTAATGGTTTTTTGCAAAATTAATTGTATTTCTCTATTAGTTAATTCAACTTGACCACTAGACTGAGGATGGTAAGGAGATGCAATTCTATGATTAACATCATATTTAGCAAGCAATTTGCGGAAAGCACCATGAATAAAATGTGAACCACCATCAGTCATTAAATATATAGGGACTCCAAACCTCGGAAATATAACTTCTTTAAACATCTTAATAGAAGTGTTATGATCAGCACTACTAGTTGGAATAGCTTCTACCCACTTAGTAACGTAATCAACAGCAACTAAAATATGTGTATACCCATTGGATTTAGGAAACGGTCCCATATAATCAAAACCCCAAACAACAAATGGTTCAATAACAAGTGAATAATTCATAGGCATTTCCTGACGTCTACCAATATTACCAATTCTTTGACATTCATCACAAGAGAGGACAAACTTACGTGCATCTTTGAAAAGAGTAGGCCAATAAAAACCAGATTGTAGTACCTTGTGTGCAGTTCTGTCTCCCGCATGGTGTCCTCCGTATGCCTCGGAGTGACACTTTCGTAGGATTTGTTCCTGTTCATGCTCAGGTACACAACGTCTAATAACACCATCTACACCTTATTTATATACATGTGGGTCATCCCAAATGTAATGTCTTAAATCAAAGAAGAACTTTTTCTTTTGTTGGTATGTGAAACTAGGTGGTATATATTTAGCAACAATGTAATTAGCGTAGTCTGCATACAAAGGAGTATTACGAGAAGCATTTATCACAGCTAGTTGTTCATCAGGGAAATCATCAT
The DNA here is from genome assembly GCA_039707655.1 of Elymus sibiricus. Lineage (NCBI taxonomy): Eukaryota > Viridiplantae > Streptophyta > Magnoliopsida > Poales > Poaceae > Elymus > Elymus sibiricus. Next base: position 188,107,172 of record CM077676.1, on the reverse strand, counting down.
TAATAGGAAGTGGGTCAACAAGAACATTTTCCATTCTAGACAAATTATCAGCTACGGGATTCTCAGCTCCCTTTCTATCAACAATATGCAAATCAAATTCTTGTAGCAAAAGAACCCACCTAATAAGTCTAGGTTTAGCATCTTTCTTATCCATAAGATATTTAATAATAGCATGATCAGTGTGAATAGTAACTTTGGAATCAACAATGTAAGATCTGAATTTATCACATGCAAACACAACTGCTAAAAATTCTTTCTCAATAGTAGCATAATTTCTTTGAGCACTGTCTAGAGTTTTACTAGCATAATGAATAACATTCAATTTCTTATCAACTCTTTGGCCTAGAACAGCACCAACTGCATAATCACTAGCATCACACATAATTTCAAAGGGTAGGTTCCAATCAGGTGGTTGAACAATAGGTGCAGAGATTAAGGCTTTCTTAAGTATTTCAAAGGCTTCTACACAATCATCATCAAAAACAAATGGAACATATTTTTGCAAAAGATTAGTAAGAGGCCTAGAAATTTTAGAGAAGTCTTTTATAAACCTTCTATAGAAACCAGCATGACCAAGGAAACTTCTTATACCTTTGATATCTTTAGGACATGGCATTTTATCAATAGCATCAACTTTAGCTTTATCAACTTCAATACCTCTTTTGGAAATTTTATGCCCAAGGACTATACCTTCATTCACCATAAAGTGGCACTTCTCCCAATTCAAGACAAGATTAGTTTCTTCACATCTCTGCAAAACTCGATCAAGGTTGCTCAAGTAATCATCAAAAGAAGTTCCGTAAACAGAGAAATCATCCATGGAAACCTCAACAATCTTTTCACAAAAGTCAGAGAATATAGCAGTCATACATCTCTGAAAGGTAGCAGGTGCATTACATAAACCAAAAGGCATACGATGATAAGCATAAGTTCCCAAAGGACAAGTAAATGTGGTTTTCTCTTGATCTTCTCGTGATACAGGTATTTGAGAGAAACCAGAATAACCATCTAGGAAGCAAAAGTGTGTATGCTTAGATAATCTTTCTAACATTTGATCAATAAAAGGAAAAGGGTAATGATCTTTTCTAGTAGCTTTATTTAATTTCCTGAAATCAATTACCATCCTATAACCGGTTACAATTCTTTGTGGAATGAGTTCATTTTTATCATTAGGAACAACGGTAATACCTCCTTTCTTAGGAACACAATGAACAGGACTTACCCATCTACTATCAGCTATGGGATAAATTATACCTGCTTCAAGAAGCTTTAATATTTCAGTTCTTACGACATCCTTCATTTTAGGATTCAGCCTTCTTTGATGATCAACAACGGATTTAGCATCTGGCTCCATATGAATTTTATGCTGTCATAAAGTGGGACTAACGCCCTTAAGATCATCAAGAGTATATCCACTAGCAGCTCGGTGTTTCTTCAGAGTTTTAAGTAATCTCTTTTCTTCATGCTCTGAAAGGTTAGCACTAATAATAACAGGATATATCTTCTTTTCATCAAGATAAGCATATTTAAGTGTATCAGGTTGTCTGTGTAAAAAACACAGGGTATTTTATCCCCTGACTTATGCACAGACAGTGGCAGCTTCCTTGCCGGACAAGCCTTGCCGGGGACCACCAAGACCAATACCCAAGACCAGATTGCAGGAGCTCAAGACAAAGCATCAACGAGCACTCAACTTCTACCAAGGACCAAGGCATCCCTTGCCGGCAAACCTAAGCCGGCAAGGTGAAGACCCGGCAAGCTCCATGCCGGCAAGCTTATGCCAGTCCTCCAGCGCTCCACCTCACCGCACAGGTGTTCACCAACAGGCGAGGTGTCGACCGCGCAGGATGGTTGGTGAGGCTTGTCGAGCACGGGTCAGCACGCTGGGACAAGATTTGCCCCTAATGACACCCGTCAAGGAGGCGTGTCAGGATAATACGAGGTAGCTGGGCATGCGGTGCTGAAGCCTTGCCGGGACTACCTCTCCACACGACACCTAAACGTTGCATTTAATGCCTTTCTCCTAAACTGGCAGAGTTAGGTATGATAGCACTGTTTGCTATCTAGTCACGATGTAATTACTGTTTTGCCACTATGGTAACCCCTTGGACTATAAAAGGAGGGCCAAGGCAACAGTTTAGAGGATTCGGACCCCTTTTCAAACACAAGCACCTCTCGTGTAGCTGCTCTCACCACACCTTGCCGGGAGAAGCGCTCCTTGTACTGTGCTTCCATACCATTAATACACCAAAAGCAGGAGTAGGGTTTTACACTTCTCAGCGGCCCGAACCTGGGTAAAATCCCTCGCGTTTTCCATTGTTCATGCTCTTTGTGCACGTCGATCTTCCCCGCCGAACCACAAGGGGCTGCATGGCCCCATAGATGGTCGTACTACCACGACATCTTTGGCGCACCAGGTAGGGGGAAGAAGCGCTTGTGCAAACCTTGATAAGTGGACCGCACGTCTTCTTCATCTTCATCATCAACTTCATCACCGTCCTCCTCGTCGTCAATGGCGCCCAAGAAGAAGGGCATCACGATTACGGCCACCTCTCACGCGTCCGCAGGCGGCGCAGGAGGCGCAGCCAATGCGGGCGGCGCGGGTACTGCGGTCGGCACGACCAGCGCGGGCGGCGCGGTCGTTACGCCCACCGCGGTCGGCGCAGGGGACGAGCATGATAGAGCCGGTCGACCTCCTCGGTCCCCTGGTGAACGGAGCCGCGACGGTGCAGGCGGAGCGGACGGACGTCTTCCTCCTCCTCCTCCTCGCCGCGATGACGAACACAGCCACCGGAGCAGCAACGCCCGGGCAGGCGCGAGCCGAGACCCCGCTGCGGCGACGTCCAAGGATGCTGCTTCAGTACAGCCCCAAGCGGCGCCAACGACTCCGGGTAGCGGCGACCTCACGGCAAGACACCTGTGGACCAAATCCCAGATCCTTAGGCACCGCCTCCCCCACGGCGACCTGCTGCTGATCATGTGCCACAGCAGCAAAACCGCGATGGCGCTCCTACTGGCTCTGCCAGGAGTAGAGCGACGTCGCGCTCTTCGCTCCCAGCCATGCCAGCCACAGCGGCAGAACCAATGGCGCGAGCTCAGATGCTGCTAAACTTCCCTCCGGCAGCAGAGAAGATGGACGAGTGGAGAGCCACCATCCAGAGCTTGATTGGATTTGCCGAAGCCAGTAAATCACAGCAAGCGGAACCCTCACGGCGTCCGCAACCGGCGCCGGCATCTCCAGCTGGTGGCCGCGCTGACGGAACTACACTAACGGTGCAGTCGCCGCAGCGGCAACAGCCTCAACAGCAGCAACGCCAACAGCCGCGACAAGCCCAGCAGTCTTTTGGACCCGACGAGATGTCGATCGCGTCTTCGGATCCACGAGGGCGGCAAGATCAGCGGCAAGTGCTGCGAGATAGGTGGGCTGAAGACGCCCGCACCACCATCGAACGGCGCTGCGAGGCGCGCCGTCAATCCGACACGCGTAACGGCCCCATCGTTGATGAGCCTAGCTAGGGGTTGGCGGATACCTACCTTACGAGGTTGGGTGTCCTGCCTTCACTCGTGAGCTGCGGCAAGTCCGGTGGTCGTCCGTTCGAGCCTTCAAGCCAGAAGTGCCGGAAAAATATGACGGCAAGCTGAACCCGGCAGAGTTTCTGGGCATCTATACGATTGCCGTACAAGCTGCCGGAGGAAGAGATGAGAAAATCCTCGCCAACTACTTTCCGTTGGTACTGAAACCCAACGTGAGGTCTTGGCTGATGAACTTGCCAGAGAACTCCATCTCTTCGTGGTCAGACCTCTGCATCGAGTTCGTTGGTGCCTTTATCGGAGGCCACAAGGCTCCTGGACAGCCCAGCGATCTGCAGGTGATCCCGCAAAGAGATGGTGAAACCTTGCGCAAGTACATCCAGAGGTTCAGCCGTGTGCACCGCAACATTCCAGACGTGCACCCCGCGGCCGTGACTGCCGCCTTTCACATGAATGTGCGCAATCGGAGGATGCGGGAGAAAATGAACGTCAAGTTGCCCAAGACCATCAACGAGCTCTACACGCTGGCAGATAAGTGTGCACGTGTCGAGGAAGGAAGAAGGCTTCCCGGGGAGGACGCTGGCGCCGAAGTAGATTCTGAGGATGATGATGCTTCCACCCCAAGGAAGAAGGGCCGAAAGCGCAACATGAAGCGCAAAGGCAAAACTGTGATGGCCGTCGAAGGTTCCGGCAACTCTGAGTCCGCCAAGAAAGCCAAAATAGAGAGTTCCGGCAAGGAGGCAGCTGCATGCACCGCTTGTCAGGAGGCGGCGGCAAACGAGAAGGCCGGCAAGTCCGATGGGCCATACTGCAAGATTCACCGCACCAAGAGCCATGATCTCCAAGAGTGGTGGCAAGTCAAGCACCTTGTCGAGAAGCAGAAGGCTGAATATGAGAAGCGCGACAAGGAAAAGGGTCAAGATGGTGCTGGTGGGTCCGGCAAGAAGGGCCACGGTGGTCGAGGAGGCCGCCGCGGCAAGGCCAAGCAGCAGAAGGAAAAGCCTGCTAGAGGCCGTGAAAAGAAAGAGGGAGATGATGGAAGTGAAGAAGAAGAGGATGACGATGAGACCAGCGATCAAGAATTCCAGAAGGCAACTGACGCCATGTGCGCTGACGGAGGTGCATCTTTGCACTCCTCTCACCTCCAACTTAAACAGTGGGCTCGTGAAGTTAATGCGGCAGAGCCGGCAATGGGCTCTCAAAAGCCACTCAAATGGTCACACACGCCTATCATCTTTGATGCTGAGGACCACCCTGATCGCATAACTGCGGTCGGGTGTTTGCCGTTGTTGGTTTCACCAACAATTCGCAACCTCTAGGTAACAAAGATGTTAGTTGATGGTGGGGCCGGTCTGAACCTGATCTCTCCGGAACTTATCAAGAGGCTGTAGATCCCCGACGAGGAACTCGAGAGAACGGGCACGTTTCAGGGAGTGAACCCGGGAAGAAGCCAGCCCAAGGGGAAGATCACATTGCCGGTGATGTTTGGCGGGGAACTGAATTACAGGACAGAAAAGATTGTCTTTGATGTCGTCAAGATCCCCCTGCCGTATAATGGAATTCTTGGCCGCCCAGCCTTGGCAAAATTCATGGCAGCGTCTCACTATGCTTATAACACATTGAAGATGCCAGGGCCGATGGGTGTCATTTCCATCAACTCCGACAAGAAAGATGCAGTCATTTGCATCGACAAGATGTACAGGGACGCGGTTGCAACAGAGGCAGCCAAGGCGCCAGCTCCCGCCAAGAAGAAGGAAAAGAAGAACTCCGGCAAGACCTCTAGCAAGGATTCCGGGAAGCGCACCTCTTCGGAGTGCTGCGCACCCGTTGAAGACTTGCCGGAGTGCTCTGCTGGTAAGAGATCCAAAGCCACTGCACCGGTCACCAAGAAGGTGCCGACAAAGGAGGACGGCGCTAACGGTACCTTCACCATCAGCGCCACCCTTGACAGCAAATAGGAAAACGCGCTCGTTGCCTTCCTGGGGGCAAATGTTGATGTGTTCGCATGGCGACCGTCTGACATCCCCGGCGTTCCCAGGGAGGTAATTGAGCACCACCTTGCCATTTGTCCCCACGCTTGGACCGTCAAACAGAAAGTCCGGAAGCAAGCTTTGGAGCGGCAACAGTTCATTGCCGAAGAAATCAAGAAACTCGAAGTGGCAGGCCTGGTCAGAGGAGTGTTACATCCCACGTGGTTGGCAAATCCAGTGGTGGTGCGCAAAGCAAACGGGAAGTCGAGACTTTGTATTGACTACACTGACATCAACAAAGCTTGTCCAAAAGATCCTTTCCCATTGCCGCGCATCGATCAAATTGTGGACTCCACCTCTGGCTGTGATCTGCTCTCCTTCCTTGATGCATATTCTGGATACCATCAGATATTCATGGCCAAGGAGTACGAAGAGAAAACCGCATTCATTACTCCATGTGGCACGTACTGCTTCGTGCGTATGCCTTTCGGATTAAAGGGTGCTGGTTCTATGTTTGCAAGAGCAGTCCAAATTGGTTTTGAGCCCCAGCTGCACAGGAATGTAGAAGCCTACATGGATGATATAGTGGTCAAAACCAAGGACAAATCAACCCTCGTTCAAGACTTGGAAGAGACATTTACAAACTTGCGCAAGATTAATCTGAAGCTCAACCCCGAGAAGTGCGTGTTTGGCGTCCCGTCCGGCAAGCTTCTCGGGTTTTTTGTATCTCAGCGGGGAATTGAAGCAAATCCCAACAAGATCAAGGCAATTGAACAGATTCAAGCACGGAAAGGCGTCAAGGATGTGCGGCGTCTTGCCGGTTGTGTTGCTGCTTTGAGTAGGTTCATTTCAAGATCTGCCAAGCGCGCCTGGCCGTTTTTCAAGATTTTGAAAAAGGCAGGTCCAATGAAATGGACTCCGGAAGCGGAGGCCGCGCTGCAAGATTTGAAAAGATGCCTCTCCTCTACGCCAACACTAGTTGTGCCTAGACCACAAGAGTCGTTGCTGCTATACGTAGCGGCAATGAATCAAGTGGCTAGTGCTGCATTAGTGGCACAGAGGGAAATCAATGACGAGGAAGCAACCACGACAAGCCCATCCAGCGACAAACCGAAATCTTCTCTGGCAAGGTCTGACGCCAACGAGACAAATACAGCGCAAGCAAATGAAGCTAATCAGCAAGCGGTGCCAAAGAAGAAAGTGGTGTGATACGTCTCCAACATATCTATAATTTATGAAGTATTCATGCCATATTTATAACAATTCTATATGGTTTTGGTATGATTTGATTAGAACTAACCCGGACTGACGGAGTTTTCAGCAGAACTACCGTGGTGTTGTTTTTTGTGCAGAAATGAAAGTTTTCCAAATGAGCTGAAACTTTTTGGAGATTTTTTATTGGACAAATAAAAAATATTGGCACCAAGACCTACTGGAGGGGGGCCACCCAGTGCCCACAAAGCACCAGGGCGCGCCACCCCCCCCAGGCACGACCTGGTACCTCGTGGGGCCCACGTGGCTCCGTTTCGCGTGATTCCAACGCTGAAAAATCATATATATTCAGAAACCCCCGAAAGTTATCCTAGATGAGTTTTTATGCCGCCGCAAGCCTCTGTACCAGGGAGATCCCATCTACAGCCCTTTTCCGGCACCCTGCCGGAGGGGGGAAGCTTCACCGGAGGCCATCTTCATCATCCCGGCGGTCTCCATGATGAGGAGGGAGCAGTTCACCCTCGGGGCTGAGGGTTTGTACCAGTAGCTATGTGTTTGATCTCTCTCTCTCGTGTTCTTGAGATGGCACGATCTTGATGTATAGCGAGCTTTGTTGATATAGATAAATCATACGGAGTTTTCCCTTCTCTATCTTCTTGTGATGAATTGAGTTTTCCCTTTGAAGTTTTCTTATCAGATTGAGTCTTTAAGGATTTGAGAACACTTGATGTATGTCTTGCATATGGATATCTGTGGTGACAATGGGATATTCACTTGAGTCACTTGATGTATGTTTTGGTGATCAACTTGCGGGTTCCGTGACCTTGGGGATCTATGCATAAGGGTTGGCACACATTTTCGTCTTGACTTTCTGGTAGAAACTTTGGGGCACTCTTTGAAGTTCTTTGTGTTGGTTTGAATAGATGAATCTGAGATTGTGTGATGCATATCGTATAATCAAACCCGTGGGTACTCGTGGTGACATTGGAGTGCCTAGGAGACATTAGGGTTTTGGTTGATGTGTATCTTAAGGTGTTATTCTAGTACGAACTCTAGGACTGTTCGTGACAATTAATGGGGATGGCTCATAAGATTGATCGGGAAGGATAACTTTGAGGTGGTTTCGTACCCTACAACAATTTCTTCGTTTGTTCTCCGCTATTTGTAACTTCGGAGTGAACTCTTTGTCGCACGTGAGGGATTTACATATGATTCAACTATGTCAACAATGTTGGGAGATCGCACTAGTGAAAGTATGAACCCTAGGCCTTGTTTCTAAGCATTGCAATATTGTTTGTGCTCACTTTTGTTACTTGCTACCTTGCTCTTTTTATATTTTCAGATTACAAAAATCTATATCTACTATCCATACTACACTTTTATCACCATCTCTTCGCCGAACTAGTGCACCTATACAATTTACCATTGTATTGGGTGTGTTGGGGACACAAGAGATTTCTTGTATTTGGTTGCAGGGTTGTTTGAGAGATACCATCTTCAACCTACGCCTCCCACGGATTGATAAAACTTAGGTCATCCACTTGAGGGAAAATTGCTACTGTCCTACAAACCTCTGCGCTTGGAGGCCCAACACGAGTCTACAAGAACAAGTTGTGTAGTAGACATCATGGTGCAGCGGCCTATTTATTTTGTTAGTTCCCTTTTGCAGGGAGCTAGGTCAAGATATTCGGGGGTGCAGAAATTGCTTTTCGGACTTCTTATGGCCTCAAGAAAGCTGCGCCCTACTTCCAAGCACACGAGATTACCGTCGTCACTCGCTTTCCGTTGCAACGCATCTTGAGAAATCCAGAGGCAACCGGCAGGATAGTGGAGTGGGCGTTGGAATTGTCAAGCTTTGCGCTCAAGTTTGAAAGCACTTCAACAATCCAGAGCAGAGCCTTGGCAGAGTTCATTGCTAAATGGACACCAACGCAAGATGAAGAGATTCAAGAAACAGCTCTCCCCAGCAAGGAAACAGCAAAATAATGGATCATGTACTTTGACGGTGCTTTCTCGCTACAAGGCGCCGGCGCAGGAGTGCTACTTGTCGCGCCCACCGGAGAGCACCTCAAGTATGTGGTTCAGATGCACTTTCCAAGGGAGCAGGCTACAAACAACACTGCTGAGTACGAAGGGCTCCTTGCCGGTCTTCGGATCGCAGTGGACCTTGGAATCAAAAAATTAATCATCCGCGGTGACTCGCAGCTCGTTGTGAAGCAAGTGAATAAGGATTACCAGAGCCCGTTGATGAAAGCATATGTGGAAGAAGTGAGGAAATTGGAGGAACACTTTGACGGACTGCTAACAGAGCACATTCCTCGTGCGGAAAACAGCATTGCTGATAGCCTGTCAAAGTGTGCCGTGCAAAAGCTTCCCATGGAACCGGGAACCTTTGTGCTCCATTTGAATCAACCCATAGTTACTTCGTCGACACAGGCCAGTAAGAGAAGAAAGTTGAGTACTGGCAAGTACTTTCCGACAGAGCTCCCAGAAGCCACCGGCAAGGATGTTGCCGGGAACAATGGCACGGTTGGCGATGAGCAGCGGCTTAGCGCAGAACCACAGGTTCTTGCCACAGAAGCAAGTGTTCCCATGGCTGAAGAGAAGCTTTTAGTCCTTGTCGTCGAGCCATAGGCTCCGGCATGGGCACAGCAGATAGTCCGTTTCCTTCAAACAGGAGAACTTCCCGATGAGCACGAAGAAGCTGAGAAAGTAGCCCGCTAGTCAAGTATGTATCAGTTTGTGGATAGCATCCTATACAGGAAACGACCAAACGGTGTGAAATTGAAGTGTATCTGCCGGGAAGACGGACTAAAGCTGTTGGCAGAGATACATGGAGGAATATGTGGCTCTCACATAGGATCAAGGGCACTTGCCGACAAAGCTTTCCGGCAAGGCTTCTATTGGCCCACCGCCCTCCAGGATGCGACTCAGCTAGTAACCAAGTGTGAAGCATGCCAGTTCCATTCAAAGAATATACATCAACCAGCTCAAGCTCTCCAAAATATCCCTCTCTCCTAGCCCTTTTCGGTCTGGGGGCTCGATATCTTGGGCCCCTTCCCCCGCGCTGCCGGGGGCTTTGAGTACTTGTACGTTGCCATCGACAAGTTCACAAAGTGGCCTGAGGTGGAGCCAGTGAGGAAGGTGACAGCGCAATCAGCCGTCAAGTTCTTCAAAGGATTAGTTTGTCGTTTCGGGGTTCCTAACAGGATCATCACCGACAACGGCACGCAATTCACGAGCCGCACCTTCATGCAGTACATTCAAGACCTTGGCAGCAAAATCTGTTTTGCGTCTATCGCTCACCCGAGAAGCAACGGCCAAGCAGAAAGGATGAATGCTGAAGTGCTGCGTGGTCTCAAGACAAGAACTTTTGACAAGATGCGCAAGTGTGGAAAGCGCTGGATTGATGAGTTGCCGGCGGTTCTTTGATCACTTAGGACGACACCAAATCGAGCTACCGGCCAGACACCCTTCTCCCTAATCTATGGTGCAGAGGCGGTGCTCCCCACGGAACTCAAATATGGGTCACCTCGAGTACTCGCTTATGATGAAGCTGAGCAAGAGCAGCTGCGGCAAGCCGACGCATTGCTCCTTGAGGAAGATCGTCTTCGGGCGGCTGTGCAAGCTGCATGCTACCAGCAAGCCTTGCGCCGCTACCATAGCCGCAAAGTGCACGCCCAAAGCCTTGAGGAAGGCAACCTTGTTCTTCGGCGCGCTCAGTCCGCCAAAGGATCAAACATGTTGACGCCGAAGTGGGAAGGCCCTTACCGGGTAGTATGGGTCACCAGGCCTGGTGCAGTCCGGTTGGAGACCGAAGATGGCACCCCAGTGCAAAACTCATGGAATATTGAGCATCTTCGCAAGTTCTACCCGTAAGGCGCAGTTGCCGGGACATCTCCCGGCAACCTCTTTTGTACAAGCCTTGTCGGCAAGACATGTAACCCTTTGTACAAAGCCAGGCGCAGATCCTGTGCATAATAAAGCTAAGTGTTTCGCAACTCCTTGTACATATTCATTTATGTGTCGGTACAAGTGACGTTGTGATTTATGCTTCAGTTTGTATGAGATGGCTAATGAATCGTCAAGGTTCCCAAAACACTCTTTTCTCTTCTTTCTTTTTCTTAAAAGGACAAGGGAATCCCTCGTGCGCAAGTTTCCCGGGGGGAATGGAGATGGGTAGCATTTCTAATGACGTTCAAGTGATCATTTCATGCAACAAGAGAAACGATGCAAAGAAAAGCTAAGTTGAAAAACTTTGAAAATTTTCCTTAATTACATTCGCGTTCTCCCTTGAACGATTTTGCACTTTGTATGAGAAACCTGCACGCGAGAGGAACCTTGTCGCGGTCAGTCCGCGCCCTTGTTTGCCTCGAGTCCGCTCGGCAAGCTTGACGGCTGCGTTCTAGCCCGGCAAGTTATCTTGCCGGCAGCGGCACCTCCAACAGGCTGCTAAGGACCTGTTCCTCGAAGCGCTCACGGCAAGTGTGCGCACCGGCAAGCTTCCAGTAAGTGTAGGGAACGCAATCATGCAAAGACAAATAAAACGAGGGGAACGGCGCGCATACATTCAAGCAGCACAAGTTATATTACACCTCAGAAATAGCGCAGGGCTAACAAGAGATTAAATGTATGTTGGCAGCTCAGTGGTGGATATGGCGACAAACTCAGTCTCGACGGTTGCCTTGAACCCTGGGGATTTGGAGAACCTTGTCGACAAGAGGAGCGGCAATCCTATCGGCAACGGTGACGTCTGCGTTATCTGGCAACCTCCTGAAGACCCCGGAGAGATCAAGGCCAGGATTGCGATGGGCGATCTTGAGCAGCACCCTATACACGACCTGCGCTTCTAAAGGGCGCATTACTCCAGCAACCGCCCACGATCGCCAATCCCACGACCTGCGCTTCTGAAGGGCGCATTACTCCAGCAACCGCCCACGATCGCCAATTCCGCGGCATGCGCCCCCTGGCCCGACGCATGACTCCAACGGCCGCCCTTCTCCATCAATCCACTGCCCTGCATGCATGCAGACGCGTGTGATGGAGGAGGCACAGAAAAAGGAGAAGTAAAGACGGGCGTGGCAGTTATCCTCTGCCACGCGTGGCTATACGCCCGTTCGATTCAAACCAACGGCACCATGCATGTGAGCGTACCCTTGGCCTGGGCATGCCAACAAGCCGTCCTCCTGATGACAAGGTTTGCCGGGAAGTGACCAAGAGCACGCTCAAAGCCAGGTTAATGAAGAAGCAAAGAAGATCTCAAAGAATGATAGCCATCATGGCAAAAATTGCAATGGCAGTTTCCCGCCGCGTGTCTGTGCATTGTTTGGGCCTAACCCAACGACGCTTCAGACCCGCGTGTGGCCCAGGCCCGGGGGCTCCTGTCGGTGTATAAAACACTGGGTATTTTATCCCCTGACTTATGCACAGACAGTGGCAGCTTCCTTGCCGGCCAGGCCTTGCCGTGGACCACCAAGACCAATACCCAAGACCAGATTGCAGGAGCTCAAGACAAAGCATCAATGAGCACTCAACTTCTACCAAGGACCAAAGCATCCCTTGCCGGCAAGGTGAAGACCCGGCAAGCTCCATGCCGGCAAGCTTATGCCAGTCCTCCAGTGCTCCACCTCACCGCACAGGTGTTCGCCAATAGGCGAGGTGTCGACCTCGCAGGATGGTTGGTGAGGCTTGTCGAGCACGTGTCAGCATGCTGGGACAAGATTTGCCCCTAATGACACCCGTCCAGGAGGCGTGTCAGGATAATACGAGGTAGCTGGGCATGTGGTGCTGAAGCCTTGCCGGGACTACCTCTCCACACGACACCTAAATGTTGCATTTAATGCCTTTGTCCTAAACTGGCAGAGTTAGGTATGATAGCACTGTTTGCTATCTAGTCATGATGTAATTACTGTTTTGCCACTTTGGTAACCCCTTGGACTATAAAAGGAGGGCCAAGGCAACAGTTTAGAGGATTCGGACCCCTTTTCAAACACAAGCACCTCTCGTGTAGCTGCTCTCTCCACACCTTGCCGGGAGAAGCGCTCCTTGTACTGTGCTTCCATACCACTAATACACCAAAAGCAGGAGTAGGGTTTTACGCTTCTCAGTGGCCCGAACCTGGGTAAAATCCCTCGCGTTTTCCATTGTTCATGCTCTTTGTGCACGTCGATCTTCCCCGCCGAACCACAAGGGGCTGCATGGCCCCATAGATGGTCGTACTACCACGACACAGGTAATTGCTTTAAATCAAACACAGGATCACCCTTGGGTGGTAGAGGATTTCCCGAGATTTCCATAGGCAAATTATGTTTGATAATAGGTGCTTGTTTGAAGAACAACTCATCTATTTCATTTATTTCATTCATATGCATATCATTCTCATGGTCTAGCAAATATTGTTCTAAAGGATCAGTAGGAGGCACCGCAACAGAAGCAAGACCTATAATTTCATCTTTATTGGGTAATTCCTTATCATGAGGTTGTCTACTAAACTTAGAGAAATTAAATTCATGAGATATATTACCAAACTTAACTCTAACCTTCTCTTTAACACAATCAATTTCAACATTAACGGTATTCAAGAAAGGTCTACCGAATATAATGGGACAAAAATTATCTTGTTGTGAACCAAGTACTAAGAAATCAGTAGGGTATTTGATCTTACCTCACAAGACTTCAACATCTCTAACAATCCCAAGTGGTGTAAAAGTATCTCTATTTGCAAGGTTAATAGTAACATCAATATCTTCAATCTCAACAGGTGCAATATCATTCATTACTTCTTGATATAAAGAAAACGGAATAGCACTCACACTAGCACCCATATCACATAAACCATGATAGCAATGATCTCCAATCTTAACAGAAACAACAGGCATGCCAACTACAGGCTTGTTCTTATCTAGCATATCTCGTTCATTTCTAACAGGTTTAGCAATTCTAGCTGCCTCATCGCAAAAGTAAATAACGTGCCCATCAATATCAGCAACCAAAAGATCTTTAACCATTGCAATATTGGGTTCAACCTTAATTTGTTCAGAAGGTCTAGGTGTTCTTATATTACTTTTGTTAACCACATTTGAAGTTTTAGCATGTTCCTTAATCCTAACAGGGAAAGGATGTTTCTCAATATAAGCAGTGGGCACAACTGGATCAACATTGTAAATAATTGTTTCTTCTTTAACAATAACGGGCTCTTCATTTAATTCAATAGGTGGATGATATTTAAACCATTTCTCCTTAGGGAGGTCAACATGAGCAGCAAAAGATTCACAAAAGGTAGCTACTATCTTAGAGTCAAGTCCATATTTAGTACTAAACTTATGAAAAGCACTAGTTTCCATAAAAGATTTAACACAATCAAACTCAAGATTTATACCTGACTCTTTACCTTTGTCGATTTCCCAATCTTCGGAGATGCGTTTAATTCTTTCCAGAAGATCCCATTTAAATTCAATAGTCCTCTTCATAAAGGAACCATTAGAAGTATCGAGCATGGATCGATCATTATGAGAAAGCCGAGCATAAAAGTTTTGAATAATTATTTCTCTTGAGAGCTCATGATTGGGACATGTATGCAACATATACTTAAGCCTCCCCCAAGCTTGAGCGATACTTTCTCCTTCACGAGGCCAAAAATTATATATATATAATTGCGATCACGATGAACCAAATGCATATGATAAAATTTCTGGTGAAATTCCAGCTTCAACCGGTTCCAATCCCATGTTTCAGTATCATCACATAGCCTATACCATGTCAATGCCTTTCCCTTCAAAGATAAAGGGAATACTTTCTTCTTAACTCCATCTCCGGATAGACCTGCAAGCTTAAACAATCCACAAATTCCATCCACATATATCAAGTGCATATCAGGGTGCACCATTCCATCTCCTGCATAAGGATTAGCTAGCAGTTTCTCTACCATACCCGAAGGAATTTCATAATAAATATTTTCAGTAGGTTCAGTAGGTTGAGGGGAAACTCTAAATGCTTCCGGTCGAGGTGAAGATACCCCGAACAAGCCCCTCAAAGGAATTCTTTCCATAGTGACAAGTGACAGTAAATTTCAGCACATAATATAAAAGTTTCCTTACCAAATTCCACTCACCTAAGGCGCTTCACTCCCCGGCAACGGCGCCAAAAAAGAGTCTTGATGACCCACAAGTATAGGGGATCAATCGTAGTCCTTTCGATAAGTAAGAGTGTCGAACCCAATGAGGAGCAGAAGGAAATGACAAGCGGTTTTCAACAAGGTATTCTCTGCAAGCACTGAAATTATCGGTAACAAATAGTTTGATAGTAAGGTAATTCATAACAAGTAACAAGTAATAACGGTAACAAAGGTGCATCAAGGTGGCCCAATCCTTTTTATAGCGAAGGACAAGCCAGAACGATTTCTTATAATAAGCAAAGAGTTCTCGAGGACACATGGGAATTTCATTTAGTCACTTTCATCTGGTTTGTTTGATTTGCGTTCGCTACTTTGATAATTTGATATGTGGGTGGACCGCTGCTTGGGTGTTGTTCTTACTTGAACAAGCCTCCCACTTATGATTACCCCCTCTCGCAAGCATCCGCAACTACGAAAGAAGAATTAAGATAAATCTAACCATAGCATGAAACATATGGATCCAAATCAGCCCCTTACGGAATAACACATAAACTAGGGTTTAAGCTTCTGTCACTCTAGCAACCCATCATCTAATTACAACTCCACAATGCCTTCCCTTAGGCCCAAAGATGGTGAAGTATCATGTAGTCGACGTTCACACAACACCACTAATGGAAGCAACAACATACATATCATCAAAATATCGAATGAATACCAAATTCACATGATTACTTATGACAAGACTTCTCCCATGTCCACTAGAACAAAAGTAACTACTCACAAATCATATTCATGTTCAAGATCAGAGGGGTATTGAATAGCATTAAGGATTTGAACATATAATCTTCCACCAAATAAACCAACTAGCATCAACTACAAGATGTAATCAACACTACTAGTAACCCACAGGTACCAATCTGAGGTTTTGAGACAAAGATTGAATACAAGAGATGAACTAGGGTTTGAGATGAGATGGTGCTGGTGAAGATGTTGATGAAGATTGGTCCTCCCACGATGAGAGGATCGTTGGTGATGTCGATGGCTTCGATTTCCCCCTCCCGGAGGGAAGTATCCCCGGCGGAATCGCTCCGCCGGAGAACAAAATAGCTCCTGCCCAGGTTCCGCCTCGAGATGGCGGCGCTTCATCCCGAAAGTATTCTTCTGATTTTTTTTTCTAGGGCAAATGGCTTCATATAGCAGAATGAGGGGGCCGGAGGCCTGCCAGGGGCCCCACAAGCTCGGGGGGCGCGCCCCCCAGGCTTGTGGCCTCCTGGTGGGCCCCCTCCGGGTAATTCTTTCGCCAATATTTTTAATATATTCCAAAATAATTCTCCATAAATTTTTAGGAGTTGTGCAGAATAGCTATCTCTGTTTCACCCCTTTCCGGTCTAGAATTCCAGCTACCGGCAATCTCCCTCTTCATGCGAAACTTGCAAAATAAGAGAGAAAAGGCATAAGAATTGTACCATGAAGTGAAATAATGATTAAAAACATATTAATTAACAGTAGGAAATCATGATGCAAATTGGACGTATCAGGAGGCAACCCAATATTTATCTTTACTACTTTTTTTTATTTTTCTTGAATCACAAAATTATTGCCTCTGTAATGATTGTGTTTTTATATTTTAATTAGTGTTTGTGCCAAGTAATGCCTTTAGGATGATTTAGATGATAGTATTATTGATGCAGTTTGAAAACACAAAGTTTTGCCTCTAGTGCTGGAATTAATACTCTTTAGTGGAGCATGGTAAAATCTTGAATTTTTTACACAGTATTGGAATACAAATTGTTTACGTTGCCTAATTTTTTAGAATTTTTGGAGTTACAGAAGTATGGTCAAATATTCCATCATTACAGACTGTACTATTATAGATTCTATTTTTATTGCATAGTGTGCTTATTTTGATGAATCTATGGATTGTTACAGATTCTGTTTCTGTTGAGTTTTGTGTGCTGAAGTTTTCAAGGTTTGGGTGAGATCATGATGGATGAAGGAATAAGAAGCGGCAAGACCCTAAGCTTGGGGATGCCCAAGGCACCCCAAAGTAATATTCAAGGAAGACCCAAGCGTCTAAGCTTGGGGATGCCCTGGATGGCATCCCCTCTTTCGTCTACAATCTATCGGTATACTACTTGGAGCTATAATTTTATTCATCACATGATATGAGTTTTACTTGGAGCGTCTTGTGCCATAGTTTCCTTTTCTTTGTTTGCTTTTTAGTTTGCCACAATCATTGTTTGCTGGACACACCTTTTGAGAGGGACACACAATTATCGTGATTTGTTAGAATATTCTATGTGCTTCGCTTATATCTTTTGAGCTAGGCAGTTGCTCTAGTGCTTCACTTATATCTTTTAGAGCACAGCTGTGGGTATATTTTATAGAAATGATTGCACTCTCATGCTTCACTTAAATCTTTTTGAGAGTCTAATAAATAGTGATGGCAATTTGCACGTGTTATAAGACTAGTCCAAAAAGGATAGGTATTCAATGGGGGATATAATAAAAACTTTCATGTAGATCACTAAATATGAAATGTATGGTTTAATTTTATTGATGTCATAATATGAAAGGATATTGGTTCATGATCATTAGTTAGTAGAAATATCGGTATTAAAGCTTGTTATTAACTTCTCATCTAAGTGTTTATCATGGCATGGTGGGGAGGTTTGAGCATTTTTTATGTCTGAAATGAAATCCTTGAGTGTTGTTATAGTCGGGGGTCTGCGATGGTTAACTCCTACCAACCTCCTCCCTAGGGGCATGCGAGTAGTACTTTGCTTCGAGGGCTAATAGGCTTTCACAATAAGATATGAGTTCTTTATGACTAATGTGAGTCCATGGATTATAAGCACTCCTACCTTTCTGCAATTTGCTAGCCTCTTCGGTATCGTGCATTGCCCTCTCTCACCTCGAGAGTTGGTGCAAACTTCGCTGGTGCATCCAAACCCCGTGATATGATATGCTCTATCACACATAAGCCTCTTTATATCTTCCTCAAAACAGCCACCATACCTACCTATTATGGCATTTCCATAGCCATTCCAAGATATATTGCGATGCAACTTCCACCATTCCGTCACATGACTTGTGTGTTCATCATCATATTGCTTTGCATGATCATATAGAGCTAACATGATATTTGTGGCAAAGCCACCATTCATCATTATCATACATGTTACGCTAGATCATTGCACATCCTGGTACACTACCAGAGGCATTCATATAGAGTCATATTGTTCCATTTATTGAGTTGTAATATCGAGTTGTAAGTAAATAAAAGTGTGATGGTCATCATTATTAGAGCAATATCCCAGTGAAGAAAGGATGATGGAGACTATGATTCCCCCACAAGTCGGGATGAGACTCCAGACGAAAAATAAAAAAGAAAGAAAAAAAGAGGCCAAAAGAGCCCAACAAAAAAAGAAAAAAATGAGAGAAAAGAGAGAAGGGATAATGTTACTATCCTTTTACCACACTTGTGCTTCAGAGTAGCACCATGCACCATGTTCTTCATATAGAGAGTCTCCTATGTTGTCACTTTCATATACTAGTGGGAATTTTTCATTATAGAACTTGGCTTGTATATCCCGATGATGGGCTTGCTCAAATGCCCGAGGTCTTCATGAGCGAGCAAGTTGGATGCACACCCACTTAGTTTCCGTTGAGCATTCATACACTTATAGCTCTTGGTGCATCCGTTGCATGGCAATACCTACTCCTGGCATTGATATCGATTGATGGGCATCTCCATAGCCCATTGATCCGCCGAGTTGATGTGAGCCTTTCTTCCTTTTGACTTCCCTTATTGATCTCTACAACTGCATTCTATTCCACCTATAGTGCTATGTCCATGGCTCACGCTCATGTATTGCATGAAGTTGAAAATGCTGAAATGCGTTAGAAGTTCGATCCAATTGTCTGGTTTAACACCGGGGTGCTCATGATTTATATTTATGCGATGAAGGCGGAGCCATGCCATGCTAACATGATAAAATGAGTAGGAATAACATTCATTAAGGATCGTATATTTTGAAAAAGTAATGATTATGCTTCTTATATTCATGGATATTATTATGTTGATATTATTACTTCATCATTTCTCAATATTTATACCGTAAAGAGATTACATGATACACATGTTAGGTAGCATTTAACATCAAAAATTCTGTTTTTATTATTTACCTACTCGAGGACAAGCAGGAATTAAGCTTGGGGATGCTTGATACGTCTCCAACATATCTCTAATTTTTTATTGTTTCATGTTATTATATTATCACTCTTGGATGCTTTATATGCATTTATATACTATTTTATATCATTTTTTGGGAGAAACCTATTAACCCAGTGCCTAGTGCTAGTTCCTGTTTTTGGCTTTTCAGAAAATCAATACCAAACAAAGTCCAAACGGAATAAAACCTTTAAAATGATTTTTTTTCTGGACCAGAAGGGACCCTAGAAGGTTCGGGAGGAGGCCAGAAGAGCTACGGGAGAACCACGAGCTCACAGGGCGCGCCCCAGGCGGGTAGGCATGCCCCCTAAGCTCGTGGGCCCCACGTAACTCCCCTTGACCTAATTTCATCTCTATAAATTCTCAAATATTGTCACATCCCTAGTTCTGGTATGCACTAGGTTAGCAATTCATGTGTTTACATCATGTTTAAATTTTCAATGAATTTAAATGGGGAATGAGTAAACCCTAGCACCACATTATTAAACTAGGTTCAACTAAAATAATTTTCAATGAACCCAAAATGCCCTTGAAAAATGTTCACATTTTTGAAACAATGTGAAACACCCAACAAAATTGGTTTCATATTATTTGGACACATTTTGGTCATTGAATTAAATCATAAATGTATTTGAGTGAAGTTTAAAATTTACCATTAAATATTGGTTGCTCCAAATATTCTGGAATTTGTTGTGTGGTTTGGAAATAATTCAAATATGCCCCCAAAAATTTACAGAATTAACCAAAGTATTTTGGTTTGTAATTTAAATACAAAACAGAAAGAAAAATAGCAAAACAGAAACAACAGAGAGAGAGAGAGAGAGAAAGTTACCTGGCCCAGCACGGTAGTGGCCCAGCCCACCAGGGGCTGGATTGTCTTCAACCTCCTGCCAGTGGGCAGGAGGGCGTGTGCCCGACGCGCTCACGCACACGCGAGTCCACCTCCAGCCTGCCTGCTTGCGCAGGACGCCTTGTGCGACGCCACACAACCCCCCTGGACCCCCTTGACTCCTCCCCGTCCTCATCCCCTCATCTGCTCTCTTCCTCAAGGTCGCCCGAGTGCACCGTAGAACACCGTCGTCGTATACCGTGGCCACTGGCCTCCCCTCATCCCCTCGAGCTATCCACCGGGTCCGCTTCGAAGCCATGAAGCTCTACGCCGAAGCACGCGACGCCAGGCGCACCGCAGCCTCGTCTACGCTGTCGTCTTCGACCTTCGGCCCCTCCAATCGCCGTCAATTCACCACCATCCGGGCCACCCCGAGCTCGCCGACCCACCCCGCGTGTTCTCTATGAGCTCACAGACCTTTCCCCCTAACCCCATGGCCTATTGCTTGCCGTAGCCGTCGCCCCCTTGCTAACAGTAGTGTGCCGCCGCACGGGCTCGTCGCCAACGTAGCCCCGGTAAACCAAATGGTCTCGTGCGTGTGTCCGTTGCACTTGCAATGTTCCGTAGAGCAACGCTAGCGCGATAGCCAGCTCGTTTGCAAGCTGTAGCACCGATCCCGCAATCACCCGAGCTTCGGCCGCTGCGGATGAGCTTGCCGTCGTCACTTTCGGCCACCCCAGCACCAGCCACCGCCACCATTCGATGCCCACGAGCACCAGTAGCCTAGCGGTACCATCAGCACAACCAGCCGCGCCCTGTGGAGGTTTTCCGAGCACCTCCGCCGCGTCTGGCCATTGTTGGCGGCTAAACTCCAGCCAAACCCACTGTTAACACTAACTAAAGGACCCCCTGGGTCACTGACATGTGGGCCCGACCTGCTGACAGTTTTTAGTTAGGGTTAAAAATTAACACTAATTACACAGTTAACTAACTGAGTCACTGACCAGTGGGTCCCACTGGTCAGGTTTGACTCTGTTGACCCGCTGATGCGGTGCAAATGCAGTGCTGACATCATAATATTTTCTGGATTTTAAATAAATCAGAAATGATTTATTTATTTTTAGAAAATTGTTTAAACTTCAAAAATTCACAGAAAATCTACCATAGCTCAGAATGAAATAATTTATATATGAAAAATTATCAGAAAAATCAAAAGAATCCATTGGTGCTGATCAGGTCAAATCAATTAAATGGTATTTGAAATACCATATAAGGGGGTTGATTTTGGATCTTTGGTTCAAACTACCTCCATCCAATCAGTTTGCTAGTTGCATTAGTACAATCCATAGCATGTTTGCCATGTCATGATCATGCATCATATTGTTGCATTTGTCGTGTATTAATTGTCTTTGGTACTGTTCTTCTCGATAGGTGCTGCTCCTGCGAGTGGCACCGGGTACCTATCCGAGGAGAGTGCTCTACTGTTGGTCTTCCAGGCAAGCAAACCCCCTTGGTCATTCTGATACAATCCCATTCCCTCGCTCCTGCTCTCTTTTATTGCATTAGGATAACAAAGATTCAACTGTTACTTGTTGCGGTAGTTGAACCCATTCCTCTGCATGACCTGTCATTGTCACAGTAAATAGCTAAACCTAGCATGATTAGAAGTTGCTTGAGCCATGTTGTGACCATTCATCCATGCCATGCTTGCTATTGTTTAGAGTTGTGTCTAGTTTGATTCATCTGGGATGAGTTGGAATGGTTGTGAACATGTTCTACCGATGAGAGTCAAGCGTGTGAACACGTTTTGGTAAAGGTAGCGATGGGATGCCATGTAGGAGTACATGGTGCGTTGTCTCATTGAGACCGTTCTTAAGAACTAACTTCTGTGTTTGTTATGAAAGAACAGTTACTACCACACATTGGGTTCCGGTAACTCGACCCCTCTCGGCTTATTAATCGCCTTGATCTATGTCCAGGAGTTGCAACTAGTTTCTGGTGTTTGTAGGACGTGCTGGGGGCCGTACTTTGCGCTAACCGGAGGGGTAGGCTTTGTTACGGTAGGCACCGTGGCATGGTGTACCAAGCATAGTTCCATCCATCGAGGTGGGCTTGGGAACCCTGCACACATCGTTTGGGGCCGTGATGGAAACTTTGGCCAGACTTCCCTTACGGGTTCAGCCTCAGATAGGCGATAGACCTGGACTAGAGTCTTGCGTGGTTAGTCAGGTTGTGGCCGACACCCTCACCAGGCTTCCGCTTGAAGGTTGCCGAGATACATGAAGTGTATATGGTGGTAAGTGGTGAGAGCATGTGTGAAGAAGTACACCCCTGCAGGGTTATCAAACTATTCGAATAGCCGCGTCCGCAGATATGGACTACTTGGAGACTTATATGGTTCATAGACAATTGAGACGGATACTCTAAAATCCACAAGATAAGTGTGAGTGATATGGATGGCCTTCTCGTAGGGAGGCGGGAGAGGATCCATAGTGTTATATTGATGTGCTGATTAGTGGACTCATGTGCGCTCTCTTACCTGAAAGAAAAACTGGTAGTCGTAGTATAGGATAGCCACTGAGTCAAAGCTGGCTTGCTAAAGTTAAACCCCTCAACACCCTTCTTGATACTGATGCATATGTAGCTAGTTCGGATGTATGTCTTGCTGAGTACCATTGTACTCATGGTTGCTTAACTTACGCTTTGCAAAGTAGACTTCGGTCTCACTAGTAGTTCCACGTGGAGTTCGACATTGACGAGTAGCTTGTTTCCCAACTACGATCTTGTACCCTTGGGAGAGTCTTGTAGATAGTCAGGCTTCTCAGCCCTTTTCTTTTGTAGTTGTCTATACTCAGACATGTTTATGCTTCCGTTGCTTGTCTGACTTTGTATGTTGGGTCATGAGACCCATGTTTGTAATATCATGCTACGTATGGCTCTTCCGAGCCTTGTCTATACTTTGAGTCATGGAGTTATGTTGTGATGCCTTGTTGTATCTACACATATCATACATATTGTGTGTATGTTTTAAATGCATTGGTATGTGTGGGATTCAACACCTAGTTGTTTGCCTTTGGTAGCCTTCCTTACAGGGAAATGCCTCTTTGTGCTTCCACTGAGCCTTGGTAGCTTGCTACTGCTCCGGACACATTGATTGACCGACATGTATCCTTCTTTGCTCCTATGTCTGTCCGTACGGGGAAATTTCACGCGGTGTTTACTATAGTCCTTGTAGCTTTGCTATGACTTGGTTACATTCGCTGCTGGCCGACACATGTATTACTCAGTTACCTATGTCTGTCCCTGTACATTTGTGCCACCTTGGTTTATGACTAGTCATGTCGACCCGGGTTCTCTGTCATATGGATGCTAGCGGCATAATCATATACGGGAGCCAAAAGACGCAAACGGTCCCGGCCAAGGTAAAGGTGGCAGCCGTGGGTTACCGTGCGTGGGGCCGCAAAGCGATATGATGTGTTACATGCTAGACCTGTGTCTAGTACTATCACAGAACCTTGAGTGATGATGTTGAGTTGTTGTGCTACCCCATTTTGCAGGATGTCTCATATTTTGAGCATTTTACATTTTATTGCCGTTATGATGCCCAAATTGTCCCAGGAACTTGAGAGATTCTAATGCACTTGCATTAGATTCTGCATCCTTATGCTGATGCTGTTGGGGAACGGAGCATGAATTTCAAAAAAAATTCCTACGCTCACGCAAGATCTATCCATGGAGATGCATTGCTACGAGAGGGGAGAGTATGTCTACGTACCCTCGTAGACCGTTAGCGGAAGCATCTCACAACGCGGTTGATGTAGTCGAACAATCCTTCGAGCTCCACCGATCGAGTTCCGAACGTACGGCACCTCCGAGTTCTACACACGTGCAGCTCGGTGACGTTCCTCGCCTTCTTGATCCAGCAAGACGTCGAGGAAGTAGATGAGTTCTGTCAGCACGACGGCGTGGCAACGGTGACGGTGAAGTAATCTCAGCAGGGCTTCGCCTAAGCTCTCCAAAAATATGACCGAGGGTGTAAACGGTGGAGGGGGGCGCCGCACACGGCTTGGAACAATTGTTGTGTCTCCAAGGGGTGCCCCTCCTCCGTATATAAAGGAGGGAGGGAGGAGGCCGGCCCCCTAGGGGTGCGCCAAGTGTGGGGAGTACTACAAGGACTCCTTAGTCCTAGTAGGATTCCACCTCCCATACGGAGTAGGAAAGGGGGAAGGGAGAGGGAAAGGAAAGAGGGGGCTGCGCCCCCTCCCCTAGTCCAATTCGGTTTGGGCAAGGGGGGGCGCGCGCCTCCTCATGTGGCCTGCCTCTCCTTTTCCCGTATGGCCCAATAAGGCCCATTACTTCTCCCGGTGAATTCCGGTAACTCCCCGGTACTCCGAAAAATACCCGAATCACTCGGAACCTTTCCGACGTCCGAATATAGCCTTCCAATATATGAATCTTTACCTCTCGACCATTTCGAGACTCCTCGTCATGTCCGTGATCTCATCCGGGACTCCGAACAAACTTCGGCCACCAATCACATAACTCATACAATACTAAATCGTCATCGAACCATAAGTGTGCGGACCCTACGGGTTCGGGAATGATGTAGACATGACCGAGACGACTCTCCGGTCAATAACCAACAGCGGAACCTGGATGCTCATATTGGTTCCTACATATTCCACGAAGATCTTTATCGGTGAACCTCATATGTCAACATACGTTGTTCCCTTTGTCTCGCGGTATGTTACTTGCCCGAGATTCGATCGTCGGTATCCAATACCTAGTTCAATCTCGTTACCGGCAAGTCTCTTTACTCGTTCTGTAATACATCATCTTGCAACTAACTCTTTAGTCACGGTGCTTGCAAGGCTTCTGTGATGCTGTATCACCGAGAGGGCCCAGAGATACCTCTCCGATAGTCAGAGTGACAAATCCCAATCTCGATCCATGCCAACTCAACAAACACTTTTGGAGATACCTGTAGTGCACCTTTATAATCACCCAGTAACGTTGTGACGTTTGATACACCCAAAGTATTCCTACGGTATCCGGGAGTTGCATGATCTCATGGTCAGAGGAACGTGTATTTGACATAGTGAAAGCAATAGCAATAAACTGAACGATCATTTGCTATGCTAACGGTTGGGTCATGTCCATCACATCATTCTCCTAATGATGTGATCCCGTTATCAAATGAAAACTCATGTCCATGGTCAGGAAACCTTGACCATCTTTTGATCAACGAGCTAGTCTAGTAGAGGCATACTAGGGACATAGTATTTGTTTATCTATTCACACATGTATTTAGTTTCCGGTCAATACAATTTTAGCATGAATAATAAAATATTATCATGAACGGGGAAATATGATAATAACTAATTTATTATTTCCTCTAGGGCATATTTCCAACAGTCTCCCACTTGCACTAGAGTCAATAATCTAGATTACATCTCCATGTAATTAACACTTAATCAGTTCTAAAGCAGATCATGTTTTGCTTGTGAGAGAGGTTTTAGTCAACGGGTCTGCAATATTCAGATCCGTGTGTTCTTGGCAAATCTCTATGTTATATGTAGATGCTGCTACCACACTCTGTTTGGAGCTACTCCAAAAGATTTCCCCACTATACTTATCCGGTCTGAGACTCATAGTCTTTCGGATCAGTGTTTAAAGCTTGCATCGACGTAACCCCTTACGACGAACTATTTATCATCTCTATTCCCGAGAAATTCTTCCTTAGTCATCTTAAGGATAATTTGACCGCTGTCCAGTGATCTACTCCTGGATCACTTTGGTACCTCTTTTGCCAGACACATGGCCAGGCACACAGCTTGGCATACTTTATAGAACCTATGGCCGAGGCATAGGGGATAACCTTCATCCATTCTATTTATTTTGCCGTGGTCGAGATTTGAGTCTTACTCAATTTCACACCTTTCACCACAGTCAAGAACTCCTTCTTTGACTGATCCAATTTGAACTTCTTCAAAATCTTGTCAAGGTATATGTTTTGTGAAAGTCATATGAGGCGTCTCAATCTATCTCTATAGATTTTGATGCCTAACATGTAAACAACCTTTACCTAGATCTTCAAGTCTTACTCCACTTCACACCAGCCAAGAACTTATTTCTTTTGACTTGATCCATTTTGAACTTCTTCAAAATCTCATCAAGGTGTGTGAAAATATTTTATCAGGTGTCTTGATCTATCTCTATAGATCTCGATGCCCAAACCGTGTATAACTCAAAAATAGGTTTTTATTGAAAAACTCATTTCAATTAATTCTTTATGCTTTCCAGAAATTCTACATCATTTCCAATCACATATACTTATTAGAAATGTTATAGAGCTCCCACTCACTTTGTTGTAAATACAAGTTTCTCCATAAACTTGCATAAACCCAAACGCTTTGATCACTTCATCAAAGCGAGTATTCCAACTCCGAGATGCTTGCACCAGTCCATAGATGGATCGCTGGAGCTTGCATACTTTGTTAGCACCTTTAGGATCGACAAAACCTTCCGGTTGCATCATATACAATTCTTCCTTAAGGAATCCATTAAGGAATGCCTGTTTTGACGTCCATTTGTCAGATTTCATAATCATAAAATGCGGCAATTGCTAACATAATTCTGACAGACTTTAGCATCGCTACGGGTGAGAAAGTCTCATCGTAGTCAACTCCTTGAACTTGTTGATAACCTTTAGCAACAAGTCGTGCTTTATAGACGGTGACATTACCATCAGCGTCCGTCTTCTTCTTAAAGATCCATTTATTTTTAATAGCTCGCCGTTCATCGGGCAAGTCTACCAAAGTCCACACTTTGTTCTCATACATGGATCCAATCTCGGATTTCATGGCCTCAAGCCATTTGTCGGAATCCGGGCTCGCCATCGCTTCTTCATTGTTCGTAGGTTCACCGTTGTCTAACAACATGACCTCCAAGACAGGATAGCCGTACCAATCTGGTGCGGAGCGTGTCCTGTTTGACCTACGAGGTTCTGTAGCAACTTGATCCGAAGCTTCATGATCATCATCATCTACTTCCGCTCTGGTCTGTGTCGGTGTCACAGAAATTTCTTCCTGTGACGTACTACTATCCAGAGGAGGTACAATTACCTCATCAAGTTCTACTTTCCTCCCACTCACTTCTTTCGAGAGAAACTCCTTCTCTAGAAAGGATCCATTCTTAGCAATGAATACTTTGCCTTCGGATCTGTGGTAGAAGGTGTACCCAACGGTCTCCTTTGGGTATCCTATGAAGACGCACTTATCCGCTTTGGGCTCGAGCTTATCTGGCTGAAGCCTTTTGACATAAGCATCGCATCCCCAAACTTTCAGAAACGACAGCTTAGGTTTCTTGCCAAACCACAGTTCATACGGTGTCGTCTCAACGGATTTAGACGGTGCCCTATTTAAAGTGAATGCAGCTATCTCTAATGCATAACCCCAAAATGATAGTGGCAAATCGGTAAGAGACATCATAGAACGCACCATATCTAATAGAGTACGATTACGACGATCGGACACACCCTTACGCTGTGGTGTTCCAGGTGGCGTGAGCTGTGAAACAATTCCACATTGTTTTTAAGTGATTGCCAAACTCGTAACTCAAATATTCTCCTCCACGATCAGATCGTAAGAACTTTATTTTCTTGTTACGATGGTTCTCTACTTCACTCTGAAATTCGTTAAACTTTTCAAATGTTTCAGATTTATGCTTCATCAAGTAAACATAACTATATCTACTCAAATCATCAGTGAACGTGAGAACATAACGATATCCACCACGCGCCTCAACACTCATCGGACCTGCATACATCGGTATGTATTATTTCCAATAAGTTGGTTGCACGCTCCATTGTTCCGGAGAACGGAGTTTTAGTCATCTTGCCAATAAGGCACGGTTCACATATCTCAAATGATTCATAATCAAGAGATTCCAAAAACCCATCTGCATGGAGTTTCTTCATGTGGTTAACACTGATATGACCTAAGCGGCAGTGCCACAAATATGTGGTACTATCATTATCTTTTGGCATTCGTGTTATGAACATATGTATTACTACGATCAAGATTCTATAAACCTTTCTTTTTAAGTGCATGATCATCAATGATATTATCCAAATAAATAGAATAACAATTATTCTCTGAAATTGAATAACCGTCTTGCAATAAACACTATCAGATATAATGTTCATGCTTAACACAAGCACCAAATAACAATTATTTAGGTTCATCACTAATCCTGAAGGTAGAGAGAGCGTGGCGATGGTGATCACATCAACCTTGGAGACACTTCCAATGCACATCGTCACCTCGTTCTTAGCTAGCCCTCGTTTATTCCGAAGCTCCATGTTTCAAGTTGTAAGCAACTGAACAAGTCTCAAATACCCAGGTGCTCCTACGAGTACTAGTAAGGTACATATCAATAACATGCATATCAAATATCTTTGTTGACATTGCTAGTCTTATTATCTGCCAGTTACTTTGGGGAAGTTCCGCTCCCTGTGACATTTCCCTTTGCAATGGGAGCACTAAGTCTCGGGTTTGGTTCAGCCTTGGGTTTCTTCGCGTGAGCGGCAACTGTTTTACCGTTCTTCTTGAAGTTCCCTTTTCTTTCCCTTGCCCTTCTTGAAACTAGTGGTCTTATTAACCATCAACACTTGATGCTCCCCTTTTTTTTGATTTCTACATCCGCAGATTGTAGCATCGCGAATAGCTTAAGGATCTTCTATCCCTTGCATGTTTATAGTTCATCACGAAGATCCAGTAGCTTAGTGATAGTGACTAGAGAACTCTATCAATCACCACTTTATTCGGAAGTCTAACTCCCACTTGATTCAAGTGTTTGAAGTACTCAGTCATTCTGAGTACATGCTCACTAACGGAGCTGTTCTCCTCCATCTTGTAGCTATAGAACTTGTCGAAGGTGTCATACCTCTCGACCCGGGTGTGAGCTTGAAAAACAGATTTTCAGCTCTTGGAACATCTCATATGCTCCGTGTTGCTCAAAACATATTTGGAGCTCCGGTTCTAAGCCGTAAAGTATGGCGCACTGAACTATCGAGTAGTCATCTTTTCTTGTCTGCCAGACGTTCATAACGTCCTTAGACGAAGCCGTAGGGGTATTTCACTGAGCGGTGCATTAAGGACATAAGCCTTCTGTGCAGCAGTGAGGACAATCCTCAGATCACGGACCTAGTCCGCATAGTTGCTTCCATCAACTTTCAACTTTGTTTTCTCTAGGAACATAATAAAACAGGGGAACTACAGCGTGGTCTATTGATCTACAACATAAATTTGCTAAGACAAATAAGACTATGTTCATGACAATTGAAGTTCAATTAATCAAATTACTTAAGAACTCCCACTTAGATTAACATCCCTCAAGTTGTCTAAGTGTAACATGATCCACATCAACTAAACCACGTCCGATCATCACGTGAGGTGGATTAGTTATCAATGGTGAACATCTTTCATGTTGATCATATCTACTATATGACTCATGTTCGACCTTTCGGTCTCTTGTGTTCCGAGGCCATGTCTGTACATGCTAGGCTCGTCAAGTTTAACCCAAGTATTCTGCGTGTGTAAAACTGGCTTACACCCGTTGTATGCGAACGAAAGAATCCATCACACCCGATCATCACGTGGTGCTTAGAAGCGTCGAACCTTCGCAACGGTGCATACTAGGGGAGAACACTTATCTTAAAATTTAGTGAAGGGATCATCTTATAATGCTACCGTCGTCCTAAGCAAAATAAGATGCATAAAAGGATTAACATCACATGCAATTCAATATATGTGACATGATATGGCCATCATCGTCTTGTGCTTTTGATCTCCATCAGCAAAGCACCGTCATGATCTCCATCGTCACCGGGTTGACACCTTGATCTCCATCGTAGCGTCGTGACACCTTGATCTCCATCGTAGCGTCGTGGTCGTCTCGCCGGCTATTGCTACTACTACTACTGCTAACTTATAGCGGTAAAGTAAAGCAATTACATAGAGTTGGCATTGTATACAATAAAGAGACAACCATAAGGCTCCTGCCGGTTGCCTGATAACTTACAAAACATGATCATCTCATACAACAACTTATATCACATCATGTCTTGGCCATATCACATCACCAGCATACCCTGCAAAAACAAGTTAGACGTCCTCTACTTTGTTGTTGCAAGTTTTACGTGGCTGCTACGGGTTTGCAAGAACCGTTCTTACCTACGCAAAACCACAACGTGGTGTAGTGATTGCCTTTTGATCTTCTAAAAGAACCCTCTTCATTGAAACCGATTCAACTAAACTGAGAGAGACAGACACCCGCCAGTCACCTTTATGCAACGAGTGCACGTAGCGGTGAAACCTGTCTCGCGTAAGCGTACGCGTAATGTCGGTCCGGGCCGCTTCATCTCACAATACCGCCGAATCAAGTAACAACTAGTGATGGCAAGCAATATGTATACACCCACGCCCACAACTCACTTGTGTTCTACTCGTGCAAATCACATCTACGCATAGACCTGGCTCGGATGCCACTGTTGGGGAACGGAGCATGAATTTCAAAAAAAAATTCCTACGCTCACGCAAGATCTATCCATGGAGATGCATTGCTACGAGTTCCGTCAGCACGACGGCGTGGCGACGGTGACGGTGAAGTAATCTCAGCAGGGCTTCGCCTAAGCTCTCCGAAAATATGACCGAGGGTGTAAACGGTGGAGGGGGGCGCCGCACACGGATTGGAACAATTGTTGTGTCTCCAAGGGGTGCCCCTCCTCCGTATATAAAGGAGGGAGGGAGGAGGCCGGCCCCCTAGGGGTGCGCCAAGTGTGGGGAGTCCTACTAGGACTCCTTAGTCCTAGTAGGATTCCACCTCCCATACGGAGTAGGAAAGGGGGAAGGGAGAGGGAAAGGAAAGAGGGGGCTGCGCCCCCTCCCCTAGTCCAATTCGGTTTGGGCAAGGGGGGGCGCGCGCCTCCTCATGTGGCCTGCCTCTCCTTTTCCCGTATGGCCCAATAAGGCCCATTACTTCTCCCGGTGAATTCCGGTAACTCCCCGGTACTCCGAAAAATACCCGAATCACTCGGAACCTTTCCGACGTCCGAATATAGCCTTCCAATATATGAATCTTTACCTCTCGACCATTTCGAGACTCCTCGTCATGTCCGTGATCTCATCCGGGACTCCGAACAAACTTCGGCCACCAATCACATAACTCATACAATACTAAATCGTCATCGAACCATAAGTGTGCGGACCCTACGGGTTCGGGAATGATGTAGACATGACCGAGACGACTCTCCGGTCAATAACCAACAGCGGAACCTGGATGCTCATATTGGTTCCTACATATTCCACGAAGATCTTTATCGGTGAACCTCATATGTCAACATACGTTGTTCCCTTTGTCTGGCGGTATGTTACTTGCCCGAGATTCGATCGTCGGTATCCAATACCTAGTTCAATCTCGTTACCGGCAAGTCTCTTTACTCGTTCCGTAATACATCATCTTGCAACTAACTCTTTAGTCACGGTGCTTGCAAGGCTTCTGTGATGCTGTATCACCGAGAGGGCCCAGAGATACCTCTCCGATAGTCAGAGTGACAAATCCCAATCTCGATCCATGCCAACTCAACAAACACTTTTGGAGATACCTGTAGTGCACCTATATAATCACCCAGTAACGTTGTGACATTTGATACACCCAAAGTATTCCTACGGTATCCGGGAGTTGCATGATCTCATGGTCAGAGGAACGTGTATTTGACATAGTGAAAGCAATAGCAATAAACTGAACGATCATTTGCTATGCTAACGGTTGGATCATGTCCATCACATCATTCTCCTAATGATGTGATCCCGTTATCAAATGACAACTCATGTCCATGGTCAGGAAACCTTGACCATCTTTTGATCAACGAGCTAGTCTAGTAGAGGCATACTTGGGACATAGTATTTGTTTATCTATTCACACATGTATTTAGTTTCCGGTCAATACAATTTTAGCATGAATAATAAAATATTATCATGAACGGGGAAATATGATAATAACTAATTTATTATTGCCTCTAGGGCATATTTCCAACAGATGCTGATTCGATCCTTGTTTCCCATGGTTTTGTTCCTCAGGATGTCGCCAGTTACCCGAGGTTCTGTTGCTCGTAGCTAGAACTACGGAGGTGGTAGGGATGAGGAGGATCCTCCCGATCCGCCCTCTCTGGCAGAAGTCATGCTAGAGGTTGAGAGGAATAAGCGTCAGACTAACCGCTTGTTGGCACGTATTGAGCAGAACACCACACATCAGCCCATTGAGTCAGTGACCATTCATGACTTCATCTGCTTGCAGCCACCCACTTTCCATCACTCTGTTGAGCCACTCGATGCTGATGACTGGCTCCAAAACATCACTCATAAGCTGCGTTCCGTGAACGTGGATGAAGGTGACAAGGTCACCTATGCTGCATACCATATTGAGGGTCCTGCCAGTCTTTGGTGGGAGAACTATGAGGCTATGCTTCCAGCTGGCCAGATTCCTACTTGGAGAGATTTCACAGAGGTCTTTCGCGAGCATCACATTCCTTAGGGTCTCATGGACCGCAAGAGGGAAGAGTTATGTAACCTTACCCAGGGTAAGATGGTTGTTGATGCTTATAGTAGAGAGTTTGGGAACCTTGCCCGTTATGCCACAGGGGAGGTGGCCACGGACGCCAAGAAGCAGGCTAGGTTCTGGAAGGGTCTCAACCCTAAGTTGCGTCTTGATCTTCACTTACACCATTGTGATACTTTACAGGCTCTTGTGAACAAGGCCATTAATGCAGAGACAGCTCAGCTCACTTGTGAAGAGTCTCGTAAGCACACCCGTGAATTGGGTTCTTCCTCCGGCTCTGGCTCTCAAAAGTGTTGGATTTGGGTTCCAAACACCACTCTTCCACCCGGATATGCACCGAGGCCATCCTATGTGGCGCCTCGCCCAGTTCAGCCATATGCTCCACCCAGGCCTATTGGTGGACCGCCTGCCAATGCGGGTCCACGTCCTACTTCCGTGATTTGTTACAAGTGCGGAGAGTCAGGCCACATTGTTCGTAACTGCACTCAGACCAGTATTGCTCCACTCCAGTCTGAGAAGTCTGTTGGTCGTGGTAAGCCATCAGCCAAGATGATCCGTGCCCAACCAGTTACCACTGAGCGTGGACGTGTGCATCATGTCTTAGCTGAAGAAGCTCAAGATGATTGTGACGTCGTTCTTGGCACACTTCTTGTTAATTGCCATCCAGCATCTATCCTTTTTGATACTGGAGCTTCTCACTCCTTCAACTCCGAAAGCTATGACCGCTTGCACGACATGTCATTTTGTGATATGCCAACTCCACTAATAATTCAGACTCCTGGATCCAAATGGCAAACTTCTAGGGTAAGCTATGGCAATGAAATTCTTGTTGACAGACTTGTATTCCTTGCTTCTCTTATAGCTCTCTGATAACCCACAAGTATAGGGGATCAGTTGTAGCCTTTCTCGATAGATAAGAGTGTCGAACCCAACGAGGAGCTAAAGGTAGAATCAATATTCCCTTCAAGTTCTATCGACCACCGATACAACTCTACACACACTTATTGTTTGCTTTACCTAGAACAAGTATGAAGCTAGAAGTACTTTGTAGGTGTAATGCTAGAACTACTTTGCAAGAATAAAACTAGGAGTACTTTGCGAGAATAAAACTACGAGTAATTTGCAAGATAATAAAAGTTAGCTGTTTAGTAGAAAGCTTTTGTAACACAAGAAAAGGATTTGTCCCTAGGCAATCGATAACTAGACCGGTAATCATTATTGCAATTTTATATGAGGGAGAGGCATGAGCTAACATACTTTCTGTACTTGGATCATATGCACTTATGATTGCAACTCTAGCAAGCATCCGCAAGTACCAAAGATAATTAAGGTAAAACCCAACCATAGCATTAAGTAACAAGTCCTCTTTACTCCCATACGCAACAACCCCTTTACTCGGGTGTAAGCTTCTGTCACTCTAGCCGCCCACTATAAGAGAATTATGAACGTATTGCAAACCCTACAGCGGGAATCCCTCATGCTTGCGCGACACGGAGGGCACCATAGGACAGCACCAAAATAAAACATACAACTCAAACCAATCACGATCATCAATCAACCCATAGGACAAAACGAATCTACTCAAACATCATAGGATTGCCACATATCATTGGATAATAATATATAGCATTAAGCACCATGTTTAAGTAGAGATTACAGCGGTGAGAAGAGGTGATACACCACTGCATAGAGGGGGAGATAGTTGGTGTTGACGGCGGCGAAGTTGTTGGTGTAGATCGCCATCACGATGATTGCCCTGGCGGCGTTCCGGCGCCACCGGGAGAGTGGGGGAGAGAGCCCCCCTCCTTCTTCTTCTTGCTTGGCCTACCCCCCTAGATGGGAGGAGAGTTTCTCCTCTGTTCCATGGTTGCCATGGCTCCCGGAGGGGAGGAGCCCCTCCGAGATTGGATCTCTCTCTCTCTCTCTCTCTCTCTCTCTCTCTCTCTCTCTCTCTCTCTCTCTCTCTCTGCGCTCTTCTATTTCGCGTTCCTATTTTCTGGCCGAAAACCGTTTCTTAAATTCCCGGAGATCCGTTAGTCCGATTGGGCTGAAATTTTGAGGGGATTTTCTTCCGGATATTATCTTTCTTGTGGCAGAAGAAGGGTCCCAACCGCCTAACGGGGTAGCCACAAGCCTGCTGGGCACGCCCAGGGTAGGGGGGCGCGCCCTCTGAGCTTGTGTCCCCCTCGATCATCGTCTCACGTTGATTCTTTTTCCCAAAAATCATATATATTCCAAAATAAATCTTCGTAAATTTTTATCACGTTTGGACATCGTTTGATATGGATTTTCTATGAAACAAAAAACATAGGAATTGGCACTGGGCACTGGATCAATATGTTAGTCCAAGAGATCATATAAAATGTTGCCAAAAGTATGTGGAAATTGTAGGATAATGGCATGAAACAATCAAAAAATATAGATACGATGGAAAATGTATTGTTGTCAATCCCGAGAGAGTTCAGGTTGTTCTTGATTGGACTCCACCTGAATCGATTAAGCAAGTTAGGAGTTTTCTTGGTCTAGCAAGCTACTGTCATTGCTTTGTCGAGAACTTCTCCAAGGTTGCCAAGCCTCTAACTGAACTCCTCAGGAAAGATAAAAAGTTTGAGTGGGACCCACAATGCGAGCACAGTTTTCAGGAACTGAAACGACGCCTGACTTCTGCTCCCGTACTTGTGCCACCAGATTTCTCCAAGGACTTTGTTATCTATTGTGACGCCTCGCGACAAGGATTAGGTTGCATACTCATGCCAGATCATCATGTGATTGCCTACGCATCTCGATAGTTGCATCCACAAGAGGATAATTATCCAACACATGATCTAGAGCTTGCAGCTGTAGTCCATGCACTTAAAACATGGCGACATTACCTCCTTGGTAATCGTTGCAAGATTTACACCGATCACCAAAGTCTGAAATACATCATCACCCAACCGGATTTGAATCTCAGGCGAAGACGTTGGGTTGAGTTGATCACGGATTACGACTTAGGGATAACTTACACCCTGGGGAAAGCCAATGTCATGGCTGATGCACTAAGTCGTAAATCTTATTGTAACAATCTCATGTTACAACAAAGTCAACCACTTCTCCACGAGGAATTTCGTAAGAATACCTTCATATTGTTCCTCGAGGATTCCTCTCTACCTTGCTGGCGAAATCTAACCTTACAGATCAAATCATAGAAGCCCAGAAGCATGATACTGGAATTTCCCGAATGAAGAGAAATATTGCAAAGGGGATTGCTGGTTGCTTCTCGGTAGATGATCGGGGTGTTGTCTTCTTTGAGAACCATTTGGTAGTTCCCAAGAAACAACAACTTCGGCAATTGATCCTTAAGGAGGCTCATGAATCTCCTCTCACCATTCATCCCGGTAGTACCAAGATGTATCAGGACCTACGCTAGAGGTTCTGGTGGACTAGGATGAAGAGATAAATCGCTGAGTTCATTGCTAACTGTGATGTTTGTCGTCGTGTTAAGGAAGAACATCAGAGGTCTGCGGTTACCCTTCAGCCTTTAGCTATTCCTGAGTGGAAATGGGACAAAGTTGGTATGGACTTCATCACCGGCTTTCCCAGGACCAAGAAAAGGAATAATGCTATCTTTGTAGTCATTGATCGTCTTTCCAAAGTGGCTCACTTCCTTCCTTTTCGAGAGAGTATCACTGCTAGTCAGTTAGCTGACTTATATATTTCTTGAATAGTGTCACTTCATGGTGTTCCGCTAGAGATCAATTTTGACCATGGAAGTCTTTTCACTTCTCGATTTTGGGAAAGTTTCCAGACTGCCATGGGAACCCATCTTTCTTTCAGCACCGCTTTCCACCCTCAGTCGAGTGGTCAAGTGGAAAGGGTCAATCAAATTCTGGAAGATATGCTAAGAGCTTGTGTTATCTCATTCAGAATGGATTGGGAGAAATGCCTTCCATTCGCCGAATTTGCTTATAACAATAGCTATCAATCTAGCTTGGGTAAAGCTCCTTTGGAAGTTCTCTATGGACGAAGGTGTCGAGCGCCTCTTAACTGGTCAGAAACCGAGGAAAGGCAATTCTTTGGCCTGGATATGATCCAGGAAGAAGAAGAGCAAGTTTGCATCATTTGTGAGAATCTGAAGACAGCCCAGTCTCATCAAAAGAGCCAGTATGATCATCGTCATAAGGAAGGAACTTATGAGGTTGACGACAAGGCTTACCTTCAGGATACTCCTTTGAATGGTACCCATCTCTTCGGTATCAAGGGAAAGTTGGCTCCTCGTTACATTGATCCTTTTTGCATTCTCGCTAAATGAGGAGAGGTTGCCTACCAGTTGGAACTACCCCCACATCTTTCCCGAGTCCATGATGTCTTCCACGTCTCACAACTCAGGCGCTGCTTCTCGGATCCCATTCGCGGAGTGGACCACGAAACGCTTGATCTCCAAGATAACCTCACATATCGAGAGTACCCTGTTCGTATTCTTGATCAAGCAGAGCGTGTCACTCGATGTCAGAACATCAAGTTTCTCAAGGTTCAGTGGTCTCATCATTCTGAGAGAGAAGCTACCTGGGAACGAGAGGATCGTCTTCGACTGGAGTACACCACTCTCTTTCCGACGCCTTCTGAATCTCGGGACGAGATCCTTTTGAGTGGGGGTGAGTTGCCACATCCCTAGTTCAGGTATGCACTAGGTTAGCAATTCATGTGTTTACATCATGTTTAAATTTTCAATGAATTTGAAATGGGGATTGAGTAAACCCTAGCACCACATTATTAAACTAGGTTCAACTAAAATAATTTTCAATGAACCCAAAATGCCCTTGAAAAATGTTCGCATTTTTGAACAAATGTGAAACACCCACCAAAATTGGTTTCATACTATTTGGACACATTTTGGTCATTGAATTAAATCATAAATGTATTTGAGTGGAGTTTAAAATTTACCATTAAATATTGGTTGCTCCAAATATTCTGGAATTTGTTGTGTGGTTTGGAAATAATTCA
The DNA here is from genome assembly GCA_039707655.1 of Elymus sibiricus. Classification (NCBI taxonomy): domain Eukaryota; kingdom Viridiplantae; phylum Streptophyta; class Magnoliopsida; order Poales; family Poaceae; genus Elymus; species Elymus sibiricus. The sequence continues at coordinate 188,069,682 of CM077676.1, read as the reverse complement.
AATATGCCCCACAAAAATTTACAGAATTAACCAAAGTATTTTGGTTTGTAATTTAAATACAAAACAGAAACAACACACACACAGAGAGAGAGAGAGAGAGAGAGAGAAAGTTACCTGGCCCAGCACTGCAGCGGCCTGATGTCTACTACACAACTTATTCTTGTAGACTCGTGTTGGGCCTCCAAGCGCAGAGTTTTGTAGGACAGTAGCAATTTTCCCTCAAGTGGATGACCTAAGGTTTATCAATCCGTGGGAGGCATAGGATGAAGATGGTCTCTCTCAAACAACCCTGCAATCAAATACAAGAAATCTCTTGTGTCCCCAACACACCCAATACAATGGTAAATTGTATAGGTGCACTAGTTCGGCGAAGAGATGGTGATACAAGTGTAGTATGGATAGTAGATATAAGTTTTTATAATCTGAAAATAAAAAACAGCAAGGTAGCAAGTAACAAAAGTGAGAACAAACGGTATTGCAATGCTTGAAACCAAGGCCTAGGGTTCATACTTTCACTAGTGCAATCTCTCAACAATGCTAACATAATTGGATCATATAACAATCCCTCAACGTGTGACAAAGAATCACTCCAAAGTTCATATTAGCGGAGAACATAAGATAGAAATTGTTGTAGGGTACGAAACCACCTCAAAGTTATTCTTTCCGATCAATCTATTGAGCTATTCCTATAAGTGTCACAAACAACCCTAGAGTTCGTACTAAAATAACACCATATGATACACATCAACCAACTCTAATGTCACCTAGATACTCCAATGTCACCACAAGTATCCGTGAGTTGATTATACGATATGCATCAAACAATTTCATAATCATAATATTCAAACCACACAAAGAACTCCAAGGAGCACCCCAAAGTTTCTATCGGAGAAAAGATAATGAAAACGTGCATCAACCCCTATGCATAGATTACCCCAATGTCACCACGGGAATCCGCGAGTTGAGTGCCAAAACATATATCAAGTGAATCAATATAATACCCCATTGTCACCACGGGTATTCATATGCAAGACATACATCAAGTGTTCTCTAATCTGAAATATTCAATCCGACAATAACGAAACCTCAAAGGAAAAAGATTCGATTCATCACAACAAGGATAGAGAGGGAAGAAACACCATATGATCCAACTATATTAACAAAGCTCGCGATACATCAAGATCGTGCCAAATCAAGAACACGAGAGAGAGAGAGAGAGAGAGAGAGAGAGAGAGAGATCAAACACATGGGCTACTAGTACATACCCCTAGCCTCGAGGGTGAACTACTCCCTCCTCGTCATGAAGACCGCCGGGATGATGAAGATGGCCTCCGGTGATGATTCCCCCCCCCGGCGGAGTGCCGAAAAAGGGTTGTAGATGAGATCGTGGAGGTACAGAGGCTTGCGGCGGCGTAAAAACTCATCTAGGTTAACTTTCGGGGTTTTTTGAATATATATGATTTTTCAGCGTTGGAATCACGTGAAGAGGGGCCACAGGGGGCCCACGAGGCACCAGGGCGCGCCTGGGGGGGCAGGCGCGCCTAGGTGGCTCGTGGGGCTCCTGTGGCTCTTCTGCTGCTCCTCCGAAGCTTCCTGGGTCTTTTTCCTTCCAGAAAAAATCGTCAAAAAGTTTCGCTGCATTTGGACTTCGTTTGATATGGATTTTCTGGAAAACCAAAAACAAGCAGAAAACAGCAACTGACACTGGGCACTAGGTCAACATGTTAGTCCATAAAAATCATATAAAAGCCATATAAAAGTGCACCAAAATCATACGAAACTATAATAAACATGGCATGAATACTTCATAAATTATAGATATGTTGGAGACGTATCAGCATCCCCAAGCTTAATTCTTGCTCGTCCTCGAGTAGGTAAATGATAAAAGAAATAATTTATGAAGTGTGAATGCTAGCATAATGCATAAGTTTGATCAATGATAATTTCAATCACTTTTTTCTAGCATCATAACAGCAACTTTTTCTCATAAAACTCATCATGGTAAAGTAGCAATCAATTCACATGTTATGGTTCAAACAATGCATTCTCTTGAAACTTAACAACCTATGTTCTTAGTCACCAAACAATTGCAATTCAACTTAATTTCAACAAAGTCTAAGTAAGAGCTCCACATACTCAATTATCATATAGTCTTCTATGATTGCTAGTACTCAAAGCATATTTTTAGAACAAATGGCATCCATCGAACACAGAGAAAGACAAGGGCTTAATGTTTCGCCTCCCAACTTATTTATCATAGAGATAATTGTCAACAATAATAATTCATGATCAAATATATTTGACTGGCCATATGTGCCTGGATCTTTCCCCACCACATGATGCTTGCCAAATAGAGAATAATTGAGGTTGAAATGCGAATGAATACTTATTTACTCTTGCATAAAAGTAAATACATAAAAGTAAATGCATAAGAGTAAAAGATAGGCCCTTCGTAGAGGGAAGCAGAGGTTGTCATGTGCTTTTTATTTTTGGATGCACAAGCCCTTAATGCAAAGGAACGTCACGTTATATTGCCCCTTGTCATAGCAACCTTTATTATGCAGTCCGTTGCTTTTATTTCTTTACCATCACAAGTTCGTACAACGCTTATTTTCCCTTACAATAAAAGATCATACATATTTTAGGAGCAATTTTTATTGCTTTTTGCACCGATGACAACTTACTTGAAGTATCTTATTCAATCCATAGGTAGATATGGTGGACTCTCATGGCAAGAAACTGGGTTTACTGGTTTTTGGATGCACAAGTAGTATCTCTACTTAGTACGAATTTTTGGCTAGCAAAAGATCCTAAGCAAGCACCACATGTTGGAGGATCCATAACAGTATAACTTCTATGCAAATATACCCAAACATAACTCATTACGTTGTCTTCCTTGTCCAACTTCAACTAATTTGCTCAAGTTTGAAAATAATTAATGGGTATTCACAATCATAAAAGATGTCCAAGATAATATATTTATATGTGAAAGTTCTCTTCCTTATACTAATCATTCATGAATTGCTTGTATGACCAATATTGTAATTGTCAAGCTTCAATAGATTTCACTTTCTAAACCAAATGTGAAGCTACTACTAGGCATGATACAAGCATATGAAGCTCATATTATCTCAACTTCATGATATTCAATTTATTCAACAATTTACTCATAGGATATAAGTGAAGAACAAGAGTAAATGACAAACTATTCCAAAAAGATATAAGTGAAGACCAAATGAGTAGTTAAGTAAATAGGTAGCTATGTGCGGACTCTCTCTCATTTAAAAAATTTCAGATCTTAAGTATTTTATTCAAACATCAAACAAAATAAAAGGACACTCCAAGAATAGCACATATCATGTGAACAAGTAAAAACTTAGGCTAACCGATAGGTGTTGACGAAGAAAGGTGTGATGCCTAATGGGGCATCCCCAAGCTTAGTTGCTTGAGACTTATTAGAATGTTATCTTGGGGTGCCTTGGGCATCCCCAAGCTTGAGCTTTTGTGTCTCCTTAATTCCTCTCATATCATGGCTTCTCCTAAATCTTAAAAACTTCATCCACACAAAAATCAACAAGAACTCGTGAGATAAGTTAGTATAAATCAACTCAAAACCTCAACATTCTCTACTGTAGCAAATCACAAAAATTATAATTAAACATTGCATACTAAATGCCTCTTCATATTTAATACTCCAATCCACAAATAGAAACATTAAACACGCAAACACATGCAAACAATGCAACTATAACAGCCATCTGCCAAAACAGAACAGTCTGTAAAAGGGGAATAAGAATCCATACTTCCCTAACTCCAAAAGTTCTGAAAAATGACAAAGTGACAGAGAACTCATGCATTCTTACTGTGTAAAAATTTCAGATTTTTATCATGTTCTGACTATTCAGGAATATTCTGGACATAACAGAAAATTTTCTGTTTTCAAACAGCAACACATGAACTTGCAAACTGAGCATGGTAAAGGCTATAATTGGCATTTTTATTCAACTAAAAGATACAAAACATGATTATTGATAACATCAAGCAAATCTCAACAAAATAAAATGATGCTCCAAGCAAAACTCATATTATGTGATGAATAAAAATATAGCTCCGAGTGAGGTTACCGATAGTGTTGAAGACGAAAGAGGGGATGCCTTCCGGGGCATCCCCAAGCTTAGACGCTTGAGTCTTCCTTGAATATTACCTTGGGGTGCCTTGGGAATCTCCAAGATTAGGGTCTTCCCACTCCTTATTCTCCTCATATCGATATCTCACCCAAAACTTGAAAACTTCAATCACACAAAACTTAACGGAACTTGTGAGATAGGTTAGTATGATAAAAATAAATCATCCACTTAGATACTGTCAAGACAAGTTTCATAATTGTTCTCACATAATACCTACTGTATTATATGATTTCCACAATTTATATTACTCAATATAAGCTATGGAAACACTAAAACAAGCAAACTATGCACCGAAAACAGAATCTGTCAAAAACAGAACAGCATGTACTGAGCGATTTAAAAACCATACTTTTGTACCTCCAAAAATTCTGAAAAATTAGGAAAACGTAAAACAATTGTAACACAATACTGTGTAAAAATTTCAGAATTTTCGTACGCTCCAGTACGTAATATAAATTCCAGCACTGGACGCAAAAGTTTCTGTTTTTGCACAGAATCAAATCAACAAGCATCCACACTATCCCAAAGGCTTTACTTGGCACATTATTGAAAGAAAACATATAAAACATGATTACTACAGTATATTAATCATGTGAACACACAAAAACAGTAGGTATAAATATTGGGTTGTCTCCCAACAAGCACTTTTCTTTAATGCCTTTTAGCTAGGCATGATGATTCCAATGATGCTCGCATAAAAGTAAAGAATTGAAACACAAAGAGAGCATCATGAAGCATATAACTAGCACATTTAAGCCTAACCCACTTCCTATGCATAGGGATTTTGTGGGAAAACAATTTGTGGGAGCAAGAATCAACTAGCATGGGAAGGCAAAACAAGCATGACTTCAAAACTTTCAACACATAGAGAGGAAACTCGATATTATTGCAACACCTACAAGCATATGATCCTCTCTCATAATAATTTTCAGTGGCATCATGAATGAATTCAACAATATAGCTATAACATAAAGCATTCTTTTCATGATCCACAAGCATAGAATTTTTATTACTCTCCACATAAGCAAATTTGTTCTCATTCATAATAGTGGGAGTATCATATGATACTTGAATACTAAAAATTGTTTCCACATTAAAAGAGTAATGTTCAGTAAAAGGGTATTCATAATTATGACAAGTATTATAATAATAATCATCACTCTTTTTCATAACATAAGTATCATCACAATAATCATCATAAGTAGCAATTTTGTTCTCATCATAATCAATTGAAGCCTCTTCCAAAGTAGTGGATTCAACATTAAATAAAGTCATGACCTCTCCAAATCGACTTTTATCATTATTAAAATAAGATTGAACACCCTCCAAAATAGTGGGATAATTATTATCTAGAGTTGACACTCTTCCGAACCCACTTTCATAAATATTGCAATCATCATAAATAGGAGGCATGCAATCATCATAACAAATTTGATCATTCAAAGTAGGGGGGCTAAAAAGATCATGTTCATTAAGCATAGCATCCCCAAGCTTGTGGCTTGGCATTTCATTAGCATAATCACTATTATCATCAATAGTATGAATAGCACCAATAGTATAACAATTATTATCATCACAATTTTCTAAGTTGGTGCCAAAAAGATTTTCAAGATTATAAGAAGTATAATTATTTTCCCAATCATAATCATCATAATGAGTAATAGGCATAATAAAATCATCATCAATAGTTCCTTCAGACATTGTACCATAAGACAAAGAAGCAATATCTTCATCAAGTATATCATCTTCCACAATTATTTTTGATTCACTCTCATGAGGCACAACAATAATAGGAGCAACATTATTTGGGAGGGATACCTTTTTACCTCTACTCTTTCTTCTTTTCTTCTTCTTCACCACATCATGTGTGGGTTTAATCAATTTTTCCGAGCTTCTTATTGATGAGATTGGTTGAATAGGAAGCTCCTCCTCGTTACCTGTTTCATCATGAAACAAAATAGGAGGGAAAGGGGGAATCTTTACCCTTCCATTAGTATTTCTTTTATATTCTATTTGTTTTCCCATTTTTCTATAGTTGGCAATATAAGCATTCTCATTGCAATTTACCACACAAAACATGTAGATTTCCTTTAGATTAGTTTCAATGTTGTCTGTGAGAATGAATACTTCAAACCAACTATTTTTATGTGTCAATTATTCACACCCCAAAAATAGATAAATCTCATTATATAGTTCAAGGGTGGTCAAGTCATTACAATATTTAGCCATGATTCGATCATGAAAAAGTATGCATTGGAAATTAAGATGACCAATCTTATTGCAAAGTTCACAAGTAATGGGATGAAGAGAGCATGATTTTGTAGCAACTTCATCTATCACTTTAAGCAAAAAATTGGTTCTATCATGTTTATGCTTCTTACAAAATCTATCATCCCTATAAGGCATGTCTTCACAAACTTTATGCACTCCACAAAAATTGACATGCTTATAAGAAACATTTTTGTCATGACTAGTGCAATCATCATTAGTGTTTTGGATATTCATAGAATTCATACTAACAACATTGCAATCATGCTCATCATTCAAAGATTTTATGCCAAACATTTTATTGAATTCTTCTTCTATCAATTGAGCACAATTTTCCGATCCATCATTTTTAAGAAAGACATTATAAAGACGAATAATATGAGGCAACCTCAATTCCATTTTTTGTAGTTTTCTTTTTATAAAACCAAACTAGTGATAAACAAGAAACTAAAAGATTCAATTGCAAGATCTAAAGATATACCTTCAAGCACTCACCTCCCCGGCAACGGCGCCAGAAAAGAGCTTGACGTCTACTACACAACTTATTCTTGTAGACTCGTGTTGGGCCTCCAAGCGCAGAGTTTTGTAGGACAGTAGCAATTTTCCCTCAAGTGGATGACCTAAGGTTTATCAATCCGTGGGAGGCATAGGATGAAGATGGTCTCTCTCAAACAACCCTACAATCAAATACAAGAAATCTCTTGTGTCCCCAACACACCCAATACAATGGTAAATTGTATAGGTGCACTAGTTCGGCGAAGAGATGGTGATACAAGTGTAGTATGGATAGTATATATAAGTTTTTATAATCTGAAAATAAAAAAACATAAAGGTAGCAAGTAACAAAAGTGAGCACAAACGGTATTGCAATGCTTGAAAATAAGGCCTAGGGTTCATACTTTCACTAGTGCAATCTCTCAACAATTCTAACATAATTGGATCATATAACAATCCCTCAACATGTGACAAAGAATCACTCCAAAGTTCCTATTAGCGGAGAAGATAAGATAGAAATTGTTGTAGGGTATGAAACCACCTAAAAGTTATTCTTTCTGATCAATCTATTTAGCTATTCCTATAAGTGTCACAAACAGCCCTAGAGTTTGTACTAAAATAACACCATATGATACACATCAACCAACTCTAATGTCACCTAGATACTCCAATGTCACCACAAGTATCCGTGAGTTGATTATATGATATGCATCAAACAACTTCATAATCATAATATTCAATCCACACAAAGAAGTCCAAGGAGCACCCCAAAGTTTCTATCGGAGAAAAGATAATGAAAACGTGCATCAACCCCTATGCATAGATTACCCCAATGTCACCACGGGAATCCGCGAGTTGAGTGCCAAAACATATATCAAGTGAATCAATATAATACCCCATTATCATCACCGGTATTCATATGCAAGACATACATCAAGTGTTCTCAAATTTGAAATATTCAATCCGACAATAATGAAACCTCAAAGGAAAAAGATTCGATTCATCACAACAAGGATAGAGAGGGAAGAAACACCATATGATCCAACTATATTAACAAAGCTCGCGATACATCAAGATCGTGCCAAATCAACAACATGAGAGAGAGAGAGATCAAACACATAGCTGCTAGTACATACCCCTAGCCTCGAGGGTGAACTACTCCCTCCTCGTCATGGAGACCGCCAGGATGATGAAGATGCCCTCCGGTGATGATTCTTCCCCCGAGTGGAGTGCTGGAAAAGGGTTGTAGATGAGATCGTGGAGGTACAGAGGCTTGCGGCGGCGTAAAAACTCATCTAGGTTAACTTTCGGGGGTTTCTGAATATATATGATTTTTCAGCGTTGGAATCATGCGAAGAGGGGCCACAGGGGGGCCACGAGGCACCAAGGCGCCCCTGGGGGGGGCAGGCACGCCCAGGTGGCTCATGGGCCCCCTGTGGCTCTTCTACTACTCCTCCGAAGCTTCCTGGGTCTGTTTCCTTCTAGAAAAAATCGTCAAAAAGTTTTGCTGCATTTGGACTTCGTTTGATATGGATTTTCTGGAAAACCAAAAACAAGCAGAAAACAGCAACTGGCACTGGCACTGGGCACTAGGTCAATATGTTAGTCCATAAAAATCATATAAAAGCCATATAAAAGTGCACCAAAATCATACGAAACTATAATAAACATGACATGAATACTTCATAAATTATAGCCACACAACCCCCTTGGACCCCCATGACTCCTCCCCGTCCTCATCCCCTCCTCAGCTCTCTTCCTCACGGTCGCCCGAGCACACCGCAGAACACCGTCGCCATTTACCATGGCCACTGGCCTCCCCTCGTCCCCTCGAGCTGTCCACCGGGTCCGCCTCGAAGCCGTGAAGCTCTACGCCAACACACGCGACACCGGGCGCACCGCAGCCTCGTCTACGCAGTCGTCTTTAACCTTGGGCCCCGCCAATCGCTGCCGTCGATTCGCCGCCGTCCAGGCCACCTCGAGCTCGCTGACCCGCCTCGCGTGTTCCCTGTGAGCTCACGAACCTTACCCGCTAACCCCGTGGCCTATTCCTCGCCGTAGCCGTCGCCCCCTTGCTAACAGTAGTGCGCCGCCGCACAGGCTCATCGCAAAGATAGCCCGGTGACGAAATGGTCCTGCGCGTTCCGTTGGACTCACAACATTCCGTAGAGCAACGCTAGCGCGATAGCCAACTCGTTTGCAAGCCGTAGCACCGATCCCGTGGTCACCCGAGCTCCGGCCGCCGCGGATGAGCTCGCCGCCGTTGGTGACGGCCACCCCAGCACCAGCACCGGCAAGGAGGTTTCTGGAGGGAGAGAGGAGTCATGGGGCGACGTGGGAGGTGGAGAAGGGTGGACGACACTCGGGGACGTGCGAGCGCGGCCGGGAAGACGGAGCCCGATGCTAACCGACGTCTAGAGCATGGCCACAGTGGGCAGAGCACACGCGTTGGCATGCCAGCAGCGCGGTCACCGCGTGTCATGGCGAGGAGAAGGCACGAGGGTCTGGAAAAAGGTGTCTGGTGTGCTATCCATCCATGCTAAAGCTCCGCTGAGGCATCACTTCATCCAAAGTGGCTTTGTACTGAGGTGTAACATCACCAGAACTTTGCTACAACAGGTTTGGAATAGATGTTGGGGTCAAATGGCCTGATCAATGGGCAAAGCAGATTGTCATAGGGGTTTAGGGTTGGAAGGAATATAGACTGGTGGAATTTGAGGGGATTTGGACAAGATTTGATGGTAGTTGCTTCACAACAGCATATCTGGTACATAATCTTGATTTTGATGTTGCACTCACATGGAGTGTTGGATTTGGCTGAAATTTGGTGGAGAGTGATGATTTAGGCATAGTGAGATACTGGTAAAATTTCATTCCATTTAGATAAATATAAATGGTACTTCCTTCACAGACATGCCCACTGGACAGAAACTTGAGAGAATTATGGAGAAATAATGGCTTGGCAAAATGATGTGAATTTTGGCATGCTCAATGGATATAGGGATACTTAGGGCCTGGATTAATTTCAAGAATTATTAAGTAATATAAAATATGGTTGCTTCACATTCTGAAAATGAGTCCAGTAGCAAGAATTAGATGATGTGCTCACCATGAGCATGGAATCTTGAATATTTTTACATATCCAAGGTCTAGATGTGTCAAAGTATTTATGAGATTTTTGGGGGAATTTTGGGGAAGAGCAGAATATAGGTTGCTTCACAGCCTGGAGCAAAAAGGATTATTCCTTAAATGGAAAAAGGAATATAAGAAGAAATAGAGTTTATGGTTGGCTCAATATAGAGATGCCATAGCATATGAGGAATGTGAGAGCAAGGATCCAAATGGGAGGAAAAGAGAGGTGATCTTCCCAAGGTTTAAGTACATAGAGCCAATTCAAAAAGAACTTCAAAACAAAATCCAAGGAAAACAAAAAGAAAGAAAAGGGCCAAAAATTGGGGTGTCACATTATACGGTCACTGGCTCACGTAGAGCTTTGTATTTGTTGAAGACACAATCAGTTGACCAGTTAAACAGTCCATGTGGTGCATCTACTGCTGCATCATTAGCGCACATTATCTCATGACCATAGGGCCCACCTGTCAGTGGGTATAAGAAAGAAAACAAAGGAAAATATATTATGGCTCGGTGGGTATTAGACGGTATTCGAAATCGTGACCTCGGGTTTGCACCCGCACACGCTAACCACAGCGGGCATGGTACCCTTATGTTTGTATGTTGAGCCGGTTCTTGTAATATACAGGAGCAACTGTGGTGATTATACACACACCCACGCATGCACAGGAACTGCATGCATGCAACACTCCCACATACATATGCACGCACACACGCACGCACGCATGCATGCACACACCACATGACGCAACACACATGCTCACGCTCAAGTGCTCAACCTACATGTGCATGCACACACATACACAGCCAGGGTGGTTCACACGAAAGGGTTGGAGTCCAATCGCGCCTGCGTGAAGTTTTGTTTATCTTATTTCTTTCCTCTACCAACTGACAGATGGGACCCACAAGGCACATGGCCAATTTATGGCTACTCCAGTATCATCTAGTGATCTGAAAGGGCCGGCTATACACACACAAAAAAAGGGCCCAGTACAAATTCAAGAATTTCACATCTTTCTCTCGCTCTCTATGTCAAACCGACTATGCTAAACTTCCCTGCCTACCGCAGGGGAAAAGATCGGCCCTCGCCTTTTTAATCGGGGTTTGTATCAGTGGATCACACGAAGCAGCAAAACCAAGTGGTACAGAACTACCACATACTACTACAATACTACAGTACAAGTTACAGTTCACTGGGCTGCCGTGTGTCGTACTCCTCCGTCGTAAGAGTGGAGACGCTCACCTTCATAAATGTCTTACCCCCTTTCGCCGACATGTGGGACATCTAGCATCCGGGTCCACGTGCCATGAACCAAATAACAGTGCAGAACAGCAGGGGGACGCACCCCGCTCGTAGCGTCGCGGTAGTAATGAGCAATGAGGCATCAAATCACAAAGCCCCGCCGCCAAATTACACAGTTAGGAGTAGCAGGAGGAGGCACCCCGGTCGTAGCGCCACAGTACTCCTAGTAAATGAGCAATGAGCCATCAAATCACAAAGCTGGATGGACGAAGCAACCATCATTTCACTCTTCGCTGAATCCGCTTCTCCCTCGTCTTCTTCCAGAAAACCAGCTTTCCCGCAGTAAGCTGGACGGACGAAGCTATTGTGCTAGTACATTTAATAGGAAGTCATGCATCTACTCCAACGTATTTTAAAAAGGCAGTTGTCTCGGCTTCTAGGCGGCACTTGCAAATGACATGACCGTCGTCTGCATCAATGGTGCGCTCCGTCGAATGCACTTTGCCAAAGCCAGCCATCGCGATATCGTCCACATCACCATACTGGGCAAGGAAGTCAAATAGAGATATGATTAGCGCGATGATTGCGGCCGGAGGGGCGAAGAGGACGCCTTTTTATGGGATTTAGTAGAAAAGTCAACGGCATTATAATCGGGATTTCCATCGCTGTATTACGCGAAGGCGCAGAACCAAGTGTTATCTTCACAAGTTCAAAACGAGTAAAAGGAACACTCACAGCATGCATGTTGCGTTCGCATCATAAGCCGCTCAACGCGTATCGGCTTGGCATTTCACTGGCATGTGGGAACGCATGTCACCAATCCGACCATGGGCCAAACTAGCCCGCCAGCCATCGCATTTCTAATCGGGATTTGTATCGATCGATCACGCGAAGGAAAACCCCCGCCCTTCTTTTTAACACAATACTAAAATCGAAAATGCTCAACCTCGCAAACCAAATGTTACGATTTACAATTTCAAAATGAAAAGGTGGTACACTTACATCACGCCTATCGCGGTCGCACCGCACCCTCACACAGTTGGTCCGGCACGCCGCACACCCAAGGGAACGCGCCTCGGCATGCCTTTTTCACTGACACGTGGAAACGCATGTGATCAAACTGAGCATGGGCCAAACTCAGCCATCCAACCGTGGACACCTAATTGTCGGTGATATATTTATGAGTCCTCTATATTTATTAAATATGTTTTTACGCAGCAAAATATCCCTAAAAACAACAACTTAAAGAAAAACTATCACTGCTCGCGGAACGATCCGACCTCATCATCTTTGGCGGCTGGCGCGAACCAGTAAGAGCTGTCGACGTGTGTCTCCGCGGCATGGTTGTCCTCGGCCTCCAGCTACTCATTCACGCGGAGCGTGCGTGCGCTCTGCACGGACGCGAGCACCACCCGGTTCACGTCCACGACGTCTGGTTCCGCCTGCAGGAGGGTCTCAATGGCAGCGACATCCGCGCGCTCCGCGTCGAGTTGAGACTCCGCCGCCCGGTTCACCTCCATGACCTCTGGTTCTGCCTTTAGGAGGGCCTCAATGGCAGCGGTATCCGCGCGCTCCACGTCGAGTTGAGCTTCCGCCGTCCGGTTCATGTCCATGACGTCTGGTTCCGCTTGCAGGAGGGCCTCGATGGCAGCGGCATCCGCACGCTCTGCGTCGAATTGAGCCTCTGCCGCCCGGTGCTCCTTTAGGATAGCCAGGTTGAACCGCTGGTCCGCCTGCATCACGAGGGACTCGGACACCAGCACGAAGTCGACATCCATCGGCTCGTCCGCTGCGGGGAACTTCTGCACCGCGACCTCCGCCATGACCATTGGATCGCCTTCCTTCTCCTCAGAGCTCGGCTCCAGAGGACTCGAGGGTTGGCCCGCCGCAAAGTGAGCTTGGGAACAGAGGTCTATGGCACCAATAGCCACCGCGATTTCTGTGAGGTGCTCCGGCGTCAACAACTTGTAGTACGTGATCTTGCTGCGCACCATGGCCATTTGGCGAACTAGGGGTCGGCTGATGCGGGCTAGGGGATCGAAAGGTGGGAGAATGGCCTGTGTCGTGGTTTTGACACGGCAGATGCCCTTGTGAAAGGACTTGGTGACGAGGCCATCGCACAAGTGTGGAAGCTTAACGAGGTTGATTGGGAACGAGAAGACACGGAGTTACCCTGGTTCGGCCTCTCACGGTGGAGGTAAAAGCCTACGTCCTGCTTGATTATATTGCTGTGGATCTCGATTACAAGGATGCGGATTCGCTAACCTAGCTTTCGAGAGATTGCAACTTAGTCTTTCTTGCCTAGGTGCTCCACTTTATATATACAGGCAGAACCCTAGGTTTACATGAGAGTCCGGGTTGTCATCCTGACCCGTCTCCTACTCTTTCCTACTTGTTCTCCAAGACGACGCTTAAGCCATCCATCTTCTTCTTGAGCCGGCCCATTGCTTGAGCCGGCCTTTCTTACTAGGCCTCCATCAAGTCGGCCCATCAATCATCTTTAACCCTGCAGTGAGATGACTCGCTGAGCCTGCTCTAAGGCCGGGTAATCATCCTGCCGGGTCTAAATGCTGGTAAATATCCCCAACATTAGCCCTCAGTTTGACTTGAATTTATTCATGTTAAACTCCACCCTGAAAAACAAAATCATTAATAAGACATTACTCAATTGCTTATCAAGCCGGCTTTTTGGAACACCATCTTTATCAGGCATGATTTCCCGGTTTAAATAGAGCGCCGGGTCATTCTTTCGGTTTCAGACTTTGTATTTTTCATCGCCCTTGTCTCATGAGTGCACCCTATCTCCGCAGGATCCGGGATGACGTCACTAAGAATCTTGAATAGATTTGTATTGCTTTGTTGGGCGCAAAAATCGAGGAGCCTTTTTAGCCACTATTTACTGTACCGCCTGGGATTTCGTGCATGCCGTTTGGGGGTCCAGTGGTGCCCATAAATAGGCCGCGCCTCCTCCAGTGCCTTCCTTACTACTCTTCTTCGTCCTCTGAACATCCAACGACACCGCGCCCGCTCGAGCTCGCCGTCGCTGCCCGTTTCATCGTCGCCCGAGTCTTCCTTCCGGCGCCGGAGATCATCCAACGTCGCCAGCCCGGACGCCTCCGTCGCACTTGAATACGGCAAGACCCCTCATCCAAATCTGTAAGGGCCTTCTTCTCCATTGCCACTGTTCTTCGGCCATTCTTCTCATTTCCTCGCATTAGTGGCTCTTAGATCCAAGAACACCCACAAGCCTCTATTTCACTATTGTAAATCGTCCCGCAATGCTCTCTGTATGCGGCAGATCTAGTACCCTGCCGCTGATAACCCCACTGTGATTCATCTCATAATACGAAGAGCATACTTAGGTCTTATTCTTTCCTTTTTTTCCTATTTTTCAGATCTGTACAATCTTTGAATGTATATGAAATCTGTTTACTAAGTTATCTCCCAATCTGCGTCCAACACTTGTAAAAATCTGTGCTGAGCAGTTTACCGGCTTATGTCACACATGAGGCTTTTAACCCGGGTTACCCTCATAGTCCGTCTTATAACCCGGCAGTTATTCACCGCTAGCTATGCTTTTTTAATTTATAACAACCAGGGAAACCCTTGAATTGCCGGCTTACGATATTTTTCCTTTGAACTTTCAGCAGAATCAATGGCACCCAAGTCTAAGATTGTGAACTGGGCCAAATCCAGCATGTCCGAGCTTAGCCTACAAGCCTTGGTGGATTCCGGGTTGCTGCCATCCAAGGAAATGATCGAATGGCGCGCTCCTGAAGAAGAAATCCATCCTCAACCGGGTCAGAAAGAGGTCATTGTATTTGCCGAACACCTTTCAAGGGGCTTCCGTCCTCCCGGCTTAAAGTTTTTCAGAGACGTACTGCACTTTTTCAACATCAGGCCTCAAGATCTAGTCCCCAACTCCATCTTCAACTTGTGTCAATTCCAAGTTTTTTGCGAAGTATACCTGCAGCTTGAGCCATCCATCAACTTGTTCCAGGAATTCTTTTATCTGAACCGCCAAACAGAACATAAAGATGGCCCCAGTGTTGAACTTGGCGGAGTTTCCATCTAACGGAGGAAAAATACAGTTTTTCCTGATGCCAAGCCGGCCAGCCACCCCAAAGGGTGGCACGGAACTTGGTTTTATTGCAAGGACACCTCCTTCGAAGGGCAGAACCCACTCCCGGGTTACAGAGCAAACCGTCTTGCCACCAATGCAGCCTTCCCGGGTCTTGCTACCAGGGAAGAAAGAGAGAGTCTGGAACCCCTGTATCCGAAGATGAATGCACTGATCGCCCATCGCCTCACTGGCGTCGATCTGAACCGGACTTGGGTTGAGTGGCAAATTCAGCCACTCAACTTTAGGACACGGTCTATGTACTCCTACACCGGTCATCGAGAAGATTCACTCCGGTTTAGCCGGGTTAACCTCAAGGAGAAGGACATAATAAAATTTGCCAAAAAGCTTCTTGGTGAAAAAAAGGATGATATTAAGCTAGTGGGGCTCGCCCCCTTTTACTCAAATAACCCGGCACCTAACGTAAGCCGCCTTTGTTGCCTTTTACTCCCTCTATCTTTTTACCCTTGTCGTAATTCCATCCGCCGATCATGGCACAGGACGATGATGATTGGTGGCGGGTTGAAGTTCAAGACCCCACTCCTCGGGAAAGTGATGGAGAAGATCCAGACGACGATGAAGATAACGAGGTAGAACTTGACTCCCTTGGCCGCCTTTTTAATCAGCTTGCTGATGCCGACTCTTCACAGGAAGAAACTGAGATCAGCCACACCGTTGAGCTAGAGGTAACTTTGATTTCTTCAGACTCTGACTCCCCAAAACCTGTTTGAAAGAAAACCTGGGCTGTAGTCCGCAAAGTTCGAAGAAAACCCCGGGTTGCCATCTGTAAAGTCCATTTTTCACATCAAGACGCTCACTTGGATCCCCAATTTCTTTTGAAGAAAACACAGCAAGCCGATGCTTCTTAGTCCAACTCCCTCTTTTCCTCTAGCTGGTCGTTTCAAGGAACCCTTACATTTAAATGACTCGGCATATCAGACGTCCCCCTCTTCGGATGAATCAAGCGCTACTCAGGCGCCGGCTTTCAATATCAACCCTGGGTAAGTAATTTAATCACTTGTGTTATATAATGGTCTCTTGCCCTTCACACTTTGATTGAATAACTCCTTGTTCCTTGTACAGTGCTAAGGCGATTAAGAAGAAAGCCCCCACTGGGTCATCTGACCCGGTTATTCAAACGGGCCCTCAGGAAGAAACGGAGGCCACCTAGGTCACCCGGGACGAGCCGGTGTTCCAGAACAGCCCGCCGCCTCAAGATTTTACTGCGAGCCCAGCTCGTGCCTCCTCTCTTGACGTTTAGGAGAAGGAGAATTTAACTAAAGATCAACCCGAACAGCAGCCCGCGGCACCGGCTCAAGAGGAAGTTGTCGTGATGAGTGAACGACAAACTGCTCCACCAGAAGCCTCCACTGCTCTCACCAAGGTTCCTACCAGGGCTGAGCCGCCCCTGAAGAACAAGGGGAAGGTGGCTCTTGACTTCTCTGCCTTTGAAGATCAAGACGCCAATACCCTGCACCAAGCTGTGCTGACCCGGCTGTCTGAAAGCTGGGATATAGAAATTGCAATGATATCTTCATTGAAGCGGAAATACGAGGTAACTTGCGCCTTCTGTCATGAAACATATATATATGTAGCCCCCAAGGGCCGGGTCATTATCAGATGATGACCTGGGACTTCAAATTTTATTATGTATGCATAACCTCAATCGGGTCCCCAAAGGCCGGATCGTCATATTGTGATGGGCGGGTCTCCATATCTTGTAAGATACATCAAATTATGCAATAGCCCCCAAGTGCCATGTAGAATGCCTACATCTGCATGGAACTTCCTTTTTTGCTTGTTGAGAAGCACTGAAACATGTAGCCCCCATGTGCCGGGTCGACCGGAAGGGCAGCTCGGGACATGCTTAGATGATGTATAACTGAAACTGCCTTGCAGGACATGGTGAATCAAGTGGAGGAGCGGTCTTCCTTCTTCCGGAGGGAAGCATGGAGAAAAAACTGCGTAAAGAGGCTGAAAAATCATCTGCAGAAGCCACCAAGTCACTGCTCCTTGCGAGGAGCACTTTGAAAGAGACCGAGGCAGAAAGAGCCGCCTTAGCTGAGCGTGCCCAAGAAGCCGAGGCCAGGCTGGAGCCAGTAACCCAAGAGCTAGCCACTCTAAAGGTCCATATCATCGTTATGTGCAAGGCCATCTTTGGTAAGTAAAACGACTACCATGAGTCAATTATGCCGACTTAACATGCTAAGCCGGCTTTACTGATCGCGTGTACTTATCCTTGAAGGCCGCAAGAACCAAACCCTTGTTCAGCAACCACTGGTGAAATTGAAGGCGGTGTATACCTTTGTGGAGCAGTTGTACATAGGCGGCTCCCGATGTATAATGGCCGCAAAAAATACCATGACGCCGCCACAATTGATTGTTGACATGTTGAAGGAACTGTCCGTTGTGCCCAAGTGGTTTGATGAATGGAAAAAGGCGGCTTGCCGCACTGGGGCTCTAACAGTGCTAGCTCGTGCCAAGGCATATGTGCCAGAACTAGATCCAGCTTAGATTGTGGGCGGGTATCCGGAGTTCATTGTGGACGACTCGCCTTTTACCAAGAAAGACTTTCAACGCTGTATAAAGGAAACCCGGGTTGCAGCCACCGAGATTGCAGAAGAAGCAGACTTGACCAAGTACCAGGCAGGCTATTCGAAGGAGAACGAACAGATGGAGCCGCCAAATCCTGAACTGGTTTCCCTAACCTGCATGCGTAAGCCATCTTTTGCTCCTGTCGTCGACCCTTCCTCCATGATAATAGCCGATGCCATATTTGAAGCGTTGCGCTCAATCCAGTGGTCAGCCGGTGAATCAAGTCAGGAGGAGGCGGAGGATGACGACGGCCGCGAAGAGCCAGCACATGGTGCTTCATCGGCTGCTGGCGCCAGTTCTAACCCGGCGACATAAAACACTGGCTCATCTTCTTGTAGTTTGAACTGTGGAAACTTTTTTCCATGGCCGCAGTTGAAGGGTGGCTTGTAATAACTTAGTATCCGAAACTGTTGATTCCAGTGCCATCGTGCACTGTAGTGCTTGTACAAACATCTCTGTGGATGCCTTGCCTATGTATGTTATACAGGTGATTTTGCCATTGTGGATCCTCTTTGCGACCTCTAGAGCCGATTTTTTTTACAAGAGTGATTCTGCACAAGCAATAATTATCGCAGATAACAATAGTTTTGAACGATGAATATCTCGTTAGTACTTGTAATAAAAGATCAATCTTAACTAAAGTAGATGCCATGTATGAATGTATGAATGCATGCAGAGAGGAAATAAATGCAGAAAAGATAAAATGACTTTAACAAGCCGGCTTTATTTTCTTGAAAGACCGGCTTATACAGCTCAAGTCTGAATTGCTTTCATGAAGCTGGCACTTTGGCCTGTTGGTTTATCCTCGCTTTCTGAAAGCCGGCTCTCACGCAACCAACCAAGCGTTTTAACTCTGATGAATTCAGGGTCACCTTTATGATTGACTCATTAGGCGTACGCCGGGTCGCCTTTAGGGAGTAGCATCTTGCTAACAGGCAGGTTTAACCAACTTGTGGCATCTCGCCGGGTTAAAGGGTTTTATAATCTAAACTCAATGAGTTGGAAGCCCCCAAATAACCAAGGATCAACAAATAAAGACTCCACACACAATTTTGAGGCGAAACGATAAAACTCTCTTATACAGAGCTGCCGATCTTTATTTCATTGACCAAAAGCTATGTATATACATGATAGAAGATATGTACAAAGATGTAACCCAGCTGATGACTTAGGTGTAGTATGGCCGGAGCTGGGCGATGTTCCAGGGCCGGCTTGTCTCCTCCTCGGAGGTTCGTGACTTGTCTGCCTCACGTATGTCAATTAGGTAATATGACCCGTTATTGAGATTCTTGCTAACCACAAAGGGCCTTCCCAAGGTGGAGAAAGCTTATGCATGCCTGTCTGGTCTTGTATCAGACAGAGCACTAAATCACCTTCCTGAAAAGTACGGCTTCGAACTCTATGGCTGTGATAGCGACGTAGGTCCTGTTGATAAATTGCTGATCTGGACGCGGCAAGTTTGCGTTCTTCTTCCATAGTATCATGAGCGTCCTGTCAACCTTGCTCATTATCAGATTCCAGATAAGCCGCCACTCGAGGGGAGTCATGACGAATATCGCTTGGAAGTACAGCTTCTGCACCATATACCAGGAAAAACGGCGTATAGCCTATTGACCTGTTGGGAGTAGTCTGTATGCTCCAAAGCACCATGGGTAATTCTTGTTCCCAGCAACCCGGCGTGCGTTGCAAAGGTACCATGAGCCGGGGTTTGATACCACGCAATAATTCCTGATTGGCTCTTTCTGCCTGCCCATTGGACTGAGGGTGCGCAACCGATGTTAGATCAAGCCGGATATGCTCCTGTTGACAGAACTGATTCATGACTCCCTTGGAAAGATTGGTGCCATTGTCTGTGATGATATTGTGCGGATAGCCAAAACGAAATATCAGCTTTTTCATAAACTTGACGGCTGTAGCAGCGTCACAACGGCTGACCGGTTCTGCTTCTACTCACTTGGTAAATTTATCCACAGCCACCAATAGGTGCGTATGCTTGTTCTTGGAACGTTTGAAGGGTCCGACCATGTCAAGCCCCTAGACTGCAAAAGGCCAAGTTATCGGGATCATCCTCAATTCTTGAGCCGGCACATGAGCCTGGCGAGCATATTTCTGGCAACCGTCACATTTGCGCACAATATCTTCTGCATCAGCGTGAGCTGTGAGCCAGTAAAAACCGTGCTGGAAAGCCTTTGCGACCAGTGATCTTGAGCCGGCATGGTGACCACAGTCACCAGAATGAATCTCATTGAGGATTGCACGGCCTTCTTCAGGTGAAACACAATGCTGAAAAACACCAGTGACGCTTCGCCGGTGCACTCGCCATTAACGATAGTCATAGACTTTGATCGTCTGATGATCTGTCGAGCAAGGATTTCCTCTGTTGGAAGTTCTCCCCGGCTTAGATAAGCCAAGTAGGGGACTGTCCAATCAGGTACAGCGTGGACAGCTGCTACGAGAGCCGCCTCCGGGTCAGGTAGCC
This sequence comes from Elymus sibiricus, assembly GCA_039707655.1. NCBI lineage: Eukaryota > Viridiplantae > Streptophyta > Magnoliopsida > Poales > Poaceae > Elymus > Elymus sibiricus. The sequence goes on along the minus strand of CM077676.1, from coordinate 188,049,163 downwards.
AAATCCTCCTCTGTTGGTAATTTGATAGACGGGTTGTGCAAAACGTCCAGAAAAACATTGGGTGGCACCGGCTTGCGCTGAGAGCCCAAGCGAGAGAGTGCATTTGCCGCCTCGTTCTGCCATCGATCAATATGATCAACTTGATAACCTTTGAGGTGTCCAGCAATGTTGGTGACCGCGTGCCGATAAGCCGCCATAAGGGGATCCTTGGAATCCCATGTACCAGAAACCTGTTGCGCCACCAAATTTGAGTCACCCAAACATCTGACTTGGCTCAGGTTCATCTCCTTGGCCATCCGAAGCCCATGAAGCAAAGCCTCATATTCTGCTGCATTGTTAGCATAGGGGAACATAAGTCTTAAAACATAACAAAACTTATCTCCTTGTGGGGAAGTAATCACAACTCCAGCCCCCGAGCCTTCAAGCTGCCTTGAGCCATCAAAGTGTATGGACCAGTATGTTGTGTCAGGCTTCTCTTCGGGAGCCTGTAACTCTGTCCAATCATTAATGAAATCCACCAATGCTTGAGATTTGATTGCTGTGCGGGGCACATATTTGAGATGATGCGGACCGAGCTCGATGGCCCACTTAGCAACCCGGCCTGTGGCCTCCCGGTTCCGAATTATATCCCCAAGAGGTGCTGAGTTCACCACAGTGATTGGATGTTCATGGAAGTAATGCTTCATCTTGTGGCTAGCCATAAACACTCTGTAGACCAGTTTCTGCCAATGTGGATATTGCTCCTTGGACTCGGTTAACACTTCACTGATATAATACACGGGGTACTGAACTGGATATTCCTTGTCGTCCTCCTTGCGCTCTACAACGACTGCCACGCTCACAGCCTTGTTATTGGTAGCAATATATAGCAACATTGGTTCCTTCTCACGAGGGGCGGCAAGGACCAGCGGCTCAGACAACTGCTTCTTGAGGGCCTCAAAAGCCTGATCTGCAGCATCACTCCAGACGAAGTTATCCGATTTATTAAGCAATTGATACAACGGAATTGCCTTCTCTCCAAGCCGGCTTATGAACTGGCTCAGCGCCGCAACCCGCCCAGCCAGCCTCTGCACGGCATTTAGATTGGTTGGCTTAGCCAGGGTCGTGATTGCTTTGATCTTGTCCGGGTTAGCTTCAATGCCACGCTCGGAAACAAGAAATCCCAGAAGCTTTCCTGCAGGGACACCAAAAACACACTTCTCCGGGTTAAGCTTCATCTGGTAGACACGAATATTGTCAAATGTTTCCTTGAGATCCTCCAACAGGGTTTCTTTCTTTCGAGATTTAACCACAATATCATCAACATAAGCATGAATGTTCCGCCCGATCTATTTGTGAAAGCAGCTTTGGACACAATGCCGGTAAGTCGCCTGTGCACACTTCAGACCAAACGGCATGGTTGTATAACAGAAAGCTCCGAAGGGTGTGATGAAAGCCGTCTTTTCCTGGTCCTCCAGCTTCATTTTTACCTGATGATAACCAGAGTAAGCATCCAGGAAGCATAAACACTCACAACCCGCCATAGCATCGATGATCTGGTCAATACGGGGCAAGGCAAAGGGGTCACTAGGACAAGCCTTATTTAGATCTGTGTAATCAACACACATCCACCAAGTCCCTTTTTCTTCAGAACAAGTACTGGGTTAGCTAGCCATTCAGGATGGAAGACTTCAACGATGAACCCGGCAGCTAGGAGCCGGGCCACTTCTTCACCAATAGCTTTCCGCCTTTCCTCATTAAAGCGACGGAGATACTGGCGAACCGGTTTAAACTTAGGATCCACATTGAGGGAGTGCTCAGCGAGTTTTCTCGGTACACCCGGCATGTCAGAAGGTTTCCATGTAAAGATGTCCCGGTTCTCACAGATAAACTCGATGAGCGCGCTTTCCTATTTGGGATCCATATTAGCCCCTATAGTGAACTGCTCAGAGGGATTGCCCGGGGTAAACTCAACTTGCTTGGTGTCCCTGGACGACTTAAACTTGAGCAGAGGGTCTGACTCCGTCGTGGGCTTCTTCAGGGAGGTCCGGTCAGATGGGTCAACATTGTCCTTATAACACCGCAATTCTTCTGCAGCGCAAGCCGTCTCGGCATATGCTACATCTCCTTCCTCGCACTCGAGTGCAATCTTCCGGTTGCCTTCAACTGTGATGGTTCCCCTTGGCCCTGGTATTTTTAATTTTAGATAAACGTAACATGGCCGTGCCATGAATCGTGCATAAGCCGGCCTATCGAATAAAGCATGGTACGGGCTTTTCAACTTGACTACCTCAAAGGACAGGAATTCAGAACGCCAGTTATCCTCTGAGCCGAAGGCCACCTCCAGGGATACCCTTCCCATGGGATAAGCTGATTTGCCAGGAATGATGCCATGAAAAACTATAGAGGATGGAGTCAACTGCTTATTAGACAGATTCATCCGCCTGAACGTGTCATAGTACAGAATATTGATGATGCTGCCTCCGTCCATGAGCACTTTCATCAATGTATAACCCCCAACCTGCGGTGCTACCACCAAAGCTAAATGCCCGGGATAATCAAGGAGGACTGGATGATCCGCCCTGCTCCAGGTAACCGGTTGTTCAGACCAATTGAGGTAATAAGGGGTTGCCGGCTCAACCGTGTGGGCGGCTCGTCGTTGCACCTTTCGATCCCGTTTGCAGGTGCTGGTGGTGAAAACGTGATACTGCCCACTATTTAGCTGCTTCGGGTTGCTCTGGAACCCTGTCGGATCGGCTTGGTGCTGACTTCCCTGGTTGCCCCGCTGATTGCTGCCTCCAGTGTGACCAGCCCCCTGAAACTCGCTGCTCTAGCTACTATTCCCGTGGAAACCAGGACCTGTGAAGGGCCCTTGCAAGCCGGCTCCCGAGAAGCCGGGTCCCAGGTTGTCGGTTTGTCTGCCACGGCCGCCCCCGTTATGATGGTTCTGGAAGACCCATTTGGAAAACTCTTGCATGATATAGCAATTTTCCCAGGAGTGGCTGGACGGCTTACCATTGTAACTATGTTTCGGACATGGAGCCTTGAGAGCTTCCACGTAGCTGAGAGGGCGATTACCAGAGGACTGCCTCCTAGAACCATCGTTCTGATGCTGACTTTTGTTCCCTGTATTTGTGTTTGCCACCAGATCGGAGCTACCGTCATAACCTTTGCGTTTACCACCGTTGTTGTTCTGCCCATTACTATTATTTTGCTGGTGGCCCTTGCCACCGCCTTTCTTGTCTTTACCGGCTTTTTCCTCGTCAGACGGCGGATCTTTGGTATTGTCAGACTCCGCATACCGGGTTAAGACATCCATGAGGTCATCCATGTCCTGGGCCTTTCTCTTGAGTCGCCCTAGTTTTTGGACCAGCGGCTGAAATTTGCACGTTCGTTCCAGAACAAGCACCGCCTGAGCAGCCGAGATGCTGTCGGAACTGTGTATAACCTCCGCAACCCGACGAGCCCAGTGGTGCGCCGATTCATCCTCCCGCTGTACGCAACGTTCAAGGTCAACAATTGTGGTTGGCCTTTTACAGGTTCCCTAAAAATTCTTGATGAAGCGCTCCTTCAGTTCCTGCCAAGTGTTGATAGAATTCACCAGTAGGTTTTTCAACCAAGTGCGAGCGGGGCCTTCCAACATGAGAGGCAGATAACGTGCGCACACTGCCTCACTTGCACCCAATAAGTCCATTGCCAGCTCGTAACTCTCGATCCACTCGGTGGGCTCCAGATTCGCTGTGTAATTAGGAACTTTGCGAGGACCTTTGAAATCCGGAGGTATGCGCACTTCTCGCAGCGCGGGTACCAAGCAAGGAGTTCCGATCATGTGGCTCGATAAGCCCCCAAGCCGGCCAGCTGTCTGGGTTGCGGTGGGCGGGTCATGCGCTTCCGGTGGGTTGACGTTCGGTGGCAGATTATACACCGCGCGCGCATTTTCCTCCAATGCTCGGAGAGCCCGAGCGGCATCCACAATGTCCTGCGCATTCGGGATTCTGGGTTGGTGTTGATCCGCCAGCGGTTGGGTGGCTCTTCTGCGATGCGCACTTGTGATGCCCCGAGACCGATGCTCCAGATTCCTTCCATTTATTTTCCGTCGTTGCCGTGTGATTCGTTTGCTTGTTGTACTTCGTCATGTCATCATGTGCATTTCATCCACATGTTTTCATAAAATTTGCATCCGTTCGTAGTTGTCATTCTCCCCGTTCCTTCCGTTGTCCGTTTCGAGACCCGACACACTCGCACGCGCCCACAGCACCTCCGAGATATTATTTTATAAGTGGGATAAAAATGTTCTCGGAATGGGTTGAAAGTTGGCGTGCGGTCTTATTATATTTTAGGTAGACCGTCTGCCAAATTTCGTCCCATTCGGAGGTCGTTTGATGCCCCAACGGATATCTATAGCGGCACTATAGCCGGTCAAAACGTCGGATGTTTCGGTGTTCCGAAACTTGTCACCGGGCCGCCCACTTCCCTCTCATCTCAGCCCATGGCCTCTTTACATAGCCACACCAGCCCACCTAGCAACCCCCCTCCTCTGTTCTGCACCGTCGGATCACGATCGGAGGACTCCGAAACGATCTAAAACCCCTCCATCTAGCCCTCCTGCCTATAAAAGGAAGGACTAGCCCCTCCAGTTCAGGAAACCCTAGCCCTCCCTCGAAATCCGCGCCGCCGCCAGCTCCAGCGAACCCCCAGCCGCCACATTCTCCCACCTCCCGAACCGGGCCCGCCAAGCCCATCCGGGGCCCGCCCGAGCCCGCGCGTCGCCTGGCGCCGCCCGAGCCTCGCAGCCTCCCCGATCCCGATCTGGATCGAGGGAACATGCCCCGCCGCCCTAGCTGCTCGCCGCCCCATCGACCACTGGCCACTGAAGCCTCGTCGGCGACCCAGGCGAGCCCCGCTGCCGCACCATCTCTCTTCCTCCTCTCTCTTCCTTCTCCCCTCACCCGTTCTCTCTCTCTCTCCAGTACAGCCATGGCGCCGCCCCGAGCTCCGCGCCTCCCCGTCGCCGCCGGCGCCGTCCGCCGCCTCCGGGACCTTGCCGAGCCCAGATCCGGCGACCCCGCCCCGGCCCCTGCGCTCTCGTCGGAGCCGCCGCGCCCGCCGCATGCCGCAGGCCTGGCCTCAGCCCTGCCCCGACCTAGACACCTCCGTCCAGCCTCGTCCCTGGACGCCCGCATCCACTGATCCAAGCACGCCGCCGTCCCGCTCCGCTGCGTCCCGCACCACACTGTCCCGCCCCGAGGCGGCCTGCTTAGGCCCAATGTGAGCGCCCCAGTATCCCTCGCCCATGGGCGTCATTTTATATCCAGCGCTCACTCTGCTTCAGCCCAGCTCATTTCAGAATTCAGCCCGTGATGGTTTTTTTCGGTTCTGCACGAATTTGTCTAATTATCCTGTGCATTCCAGATTTGCAGAAAAACCCTTGCACTTCATGCATCTAATAACTTTACACCCATGCATCGGATTAAAATGATTTATATATGTAAAATGCTTAGAATTTTGTGTAGTTTCACAATTTCCAAACTTTCATCCATGTTAAAAATGTTTAAACTTGCTGTTTGCATTAATTTGCATAAATGACATGCTAAAATGATTTATTTCATAACTAAATAACCGTAGCTCCGATGTACATAAACTTTATATGTAAATGGGGTGGAAAATGTGTAGATTATCATGGTGCACTTTATTTTCCTGTTTAACAACTATAAAATTGTGTTTTAGGCAGAACAGTACCAAATTCAAAATTTACATATGGGGTTTTTCCGGAATTGTTCTTGCTTGTTTCCGGCCTCATTTAAATTGCCTAGATAGGTAGTTTAATCATGCTTCACCTCTTGCCATGTTTAACGACATTTAACCTTGCCATGTACATAAACGGGAGTGAACTAAGTAAACGAACGTGGAGTTTCGTCAATATGCAACTCGTTGCATATTGAGCTTCATTTAATGTGTAGTAGTTGTTTGTTGCATCTTTAATCTTGTCATGCATCATATTTGGTTGTGCATCCTGCCATGTTTATGCTTGGGTGTTTACCATGTTGTTTGCTTCTTTCCGATTGTGCTTCTTCTCGATAGTTCTAGATATGTTGCGAAGTGTGAGGATTCGTTCGACTACACTTGTTCGTCTTCTTCATGGTTTCGGTCTTCTTCCTAGCGGGATTTCTGGCAAGATGATCATGACCTTGGATATCTTTACTATCTTTGCTTGCTAGTTGTCTCGTTGCTACCGCTATGTCGCGCTTCCTACCACATATATGTCAGCCTCCCATATGCCATGATACAGCCTCTAACCACCCTTACCCAGCAAACCGTTGTTTGGCTATGTTACCGCTTTGCTCAGCCCTTTCTTATAGCGTTGCTAGTTGCAGGTGCAGTGCAGGTTGTTCCATGTTGGGACATGGATATCATGCGATATCACAATATCTATCATTTAATTAATGCATCTATATACTTGGTGTTGGGTGGAAGGCTCGGCCTTTTGCCTAGTGTTTTGTTCCACTCATGCCGACCTAGTTTCTGTAATACCGGTGTTATGATCCTTGATTAGCGTTCCTAACATGCTCAGGGGAATGGGACCCTCTTGACAGTTCACTTTGAATAACCGCTTCCAGCAAGGCCCAACTTTGGTTTTAACATTTGCCAACATAATAATACTGAATTAAATAATTAATTTGCATAGGGAGTTAGCGCTACCCGAGGATTCTTAATTCAACATAATACAGGTGGGCCAGTGCCGATGGTGTTGTCCAAAACAGAGTCGTTTGCGGCTTCCCCCAGGGAAACTCGGGTCTCAGTTGTTGTACGCTGTGCTCATCCGGTCGTGGCCTGAGATGAGATACACGCGGCTACTATCAGGGTGTCGGCACGCCAGGAGGTCTTGCTGGACTTGCGTTACCATTGTCGAAATGTCTTGTGCACCGGGATTCCGAGGATACTTCGGGCTGACTTGAGGTTGATAGGGTTTTCTTGAGGTTGAGGTCTTCCACCGCAGCTTGTGTTGATTTGTGATGGACCAGGTTGGAACACCCCTGCAGGGTTAAATCTTACGCGAAGCCGTGCCCGCGGTTATGTGGCGACTTGGATATTTATAACCTCCGGTTGTAGAGAACTTGACACTAATTCTAATTAAAATACACCAACCGCGTGCGTAACCGTGATCATCTCTTTTCGATGGAGTTTGGGAAGAGAACACGGTGGGGTTATGTTTGACTCGTAAGTAGGTGTTCAGGATCACTTCTTGATCATTATTAGTTTGCGGCCGTTATGCGTAGTTTACTCTTCTTATTCTTGTACTCGTAAGTTAGCCACCATATAATGCTTAGTGCTTGCTGCAACCTCACCACCTTACCCTTCCATACCCATTAAGCTTTGATAGTCTTGCTACCCATGGTTATGGGATTGCTGAGTCCCCGTGGCTCACAGATTACTACAACAACAGATGCAGGTACAGGTAATGCGATGATCTGACACGAGAGCGATGCGCGTTTGCTTTTGGAGTTCTTCTTCTTCGTCGATCTTGTGATAGGTTTCGGGTCGGCAGCCTGGGCTAGCAGGGTGGATGTCGTTCGTGTTTTTTGTTTGTGTTTCATCCGTAGTCGGATTCTGCTCTTCTGTATGGTGTTTGCTATGTATTGATGTATTCCTGTGATGAATGTATATATTTGCATGTATCCCCATCTATTATGTACATGGTATGATGTAATGATATCCACCTTGCAAGCGTCTTCGATATGCGCTTCTATCCCTGGTGGGGTCTCTGAGTCCCTCGAGGATAGGATCGCATATTGGGCGTGACAGCGCTGCTGGAAACCGCCAAGGACTCTGGACGCTGGCTCCTGGTACGGCTCTGGTGAGGAGTTGAGTGAAGCCGATGCTGGCTATGAGAGTAGTTGGCCTATTGTACTACTGCCGTCTTGAGCATCGCGATAGCATTCCTGGCCTCTGCCTGAATCGGACCATCCCCCTCGATCGGAATAGCCGCCAGGTTGTGGGTTGCTGCCAGCACGTTATCAACCGGGTTGGAATAGTGTCCAATTGGGGTCTGGAACCGGTGAGACGGCGGCTGCTGCTGCTGATCTGGCGTATGATGCTAAGCCGTCTCCCTCTGCTGAACCGGCTGCTGTAGAGGCAGTCCTCCCGGGGGTACAACTCCAGCCCCCGGGTTCGCCGGAGCCGGGGGTGTGGTGAACAGCTGAGTCGGCTCTAGATCGGCCGGAAGCCGGCTTTGGTGACGCCTCCGATGGACGAGTTCTGACTCGGCCTGTCGGCGGCTTAGGTAATGCGCCTCTTCATCCAAACGCTGCCTCTCCTTGGCAAGCCGGGCCTGCGCCTGAGCCATGCGTGTGTTCTCCGTGTTGATGTCCTCTTGGATCTTGGCCATCTGCTCACGACACTTTGTGATCTACGCGTTGTGTGCCGCTGCGTTCTCCACAGTTACCGGCTCGGCCAGCAGGCCCGTCAGCGTATTCATCAAGTCCGTGAGCGCCTACACCCTGGTTCTCCGAGGGCCAGCGGCCGACGCACCGGCTCCTCCAGAGCCGGCAAGGGTGAGGTTCTGTCCAGCCGCCGGATCAGCCGGATCATGCACCGGATCTTACCTACCCGCCATGTATACCGCCGCAAAGCGAGGCGGCTCAGGGACTTCTGGAAAGACGTTAGTGTGTCCGAGCCTTCCATCATGCAGAGGACGGATCGACTCGGTTTCTCGCGTCGAGGATTCGCCGTCAGATTGGACGAGCGTATCATCTCCGGACAGGGAGTTCTCCGACAAGGCCACCCCTTGGGTGAACCCTACGAAGACGTGGTTCCGGCCGGCTTGAGGCTGGCCAGGTCTTGCCTGGCTCAGACCAGTGTGGCGCACCGGCTCGACGCCGGCGATGCTCTCCAACCCGGCGGCCAACTCGCCGACCACACCGATGAAGGTGTGGATCTTGCCGAAGGAAACCCGGTACCCGTACTCGATCGAGTCGGCGTCGGGGCCCCAGTATGAATCGTTGATGTAGAACTTCCTGCGGCAGCTCTTCGTCATCATGCCAACCACCTACTTCCCAAACCCTTGGAGAGATCCTGCTAAGAACTCAACTCCGCCGTGCGTAGGCCCCACGGTGGGCGCCAACTGTCGTGGTTTTGACATGGCAGATGCCCTTGTGAAAGGACTTGGTGACGAGGCCATCGCACAAGTGTGGAAGCTTAACGGGGTTGATCGGGAACGAGAAGACACGGAGTTACCCAGGTTTGGCCCCTCACGGTGGAGGTAAAAGCCTACGTCCTGCTTGATTATATTGCTGTGGATCTCGATTACAAGGATGCGGATTCGCTAACCTAGCTTTCGAGAGATTGCAACTTAGTCTTTTTTGCCTAGGTGCTCCCCTTTATATATAAAGGCGGAACCCTAGGTTTACATGAGAGTCCGGGTTGTCATCCTGACCCATCTCCTACTCTTTCCTACTTGTTCTCCAAGACGACGCTAAAGCCGTCCATCTTCTTCTTGAGCCGGCCCATTGCTTGAGCCGGCCTTTCTTACCAGGCCTCCATCAAGCCGGCCCATCAATCATCTTTAACCCTGCAGTGAGATGACTCGCTGAGCCTACTCTAAGGCCGGGTCATCATCATGCCGGGTCTAAATGCTGGTAAATATACCCAACAGCCTGGGAGGTGTGCTTTTGGGGCAGTGGTGACCGGCCGGCAACGGTAAGTAGCTGGCATAGGCCGAGCCACGAAGGTTCAGGTGTGAATACTGGTACTGGTGATGACCGGTCAATCGGTTTTGAATAGTACAAGGTCGGTCCGGCACGTCGCTCATGGAATGCAATGCCCATCGTCTTGCGTTTTCGCTCGCTTGTGGGACCGCAGTTGAGAGCAAACCAATGGTAGGCAAACTTTCCCCCTCCCCCGCCCACGTCGGCTGAATTTAGAAGAGAGAGAGACGAGTGATGTAAACAAAAAAATAGAAGAGAGAAATGAGGAGGGAGAGATTGTAGCACCAATTCCAAGAAATTTGTTGAGAGAGTGAGGTGGGCCATATGTTAATAACGTAGGAGCACTCCATAGTCCATACTCTACTGCAGATGTTGTCAATACTCCACTATACTAGTACTATTGGATTGGCTAGACGTGGCGAAATCCCGTAGCAAGCGCATGCATGAGAACAAGCATTCACATGTTTGAATGGATATTCGAAACCATTTTCTGTTTGAATACAAATGTACATATGTGCTTGTACACATATTGCACATTGAAAAGCATAACGAAGATTGAATGCCCTTTACATATGATTTGCAAATGCTATGATCACCAGTTCAAATATTTGAATCCACTTTAGGTTGAACTCTAATATTTGAAAGTTTTTTATGTTGGATTCAAATACCATGTGTCTTTCTTATGCATAATGTGTTTCACACACCCAACATAGAGTGTTGCCGCATTTTTTTTCTTTGACACACTCCCTCTTTGTATTACACACCCACTCGATCTCTCTCGGCTTCATCTCAGGGTCTCTCTCTCTCTTTCTTTCTCTCTCACAAACATACATACCACCTCTCTTTTTGTATGTCACACATGATCGATCTCTCGAGGTATCGGGATTGTATCTCGCTCGTCATGTCGCTCTTTGACACACTCATAGGTCACTCTAGCATGCATTAATTCTAAACAAGCCTTCATCTATGTTCTTTTAAGCATGCATTCATCTTTCTCTCCGCCCCTATCTGGATCGGTCAATCGATCGATCTCCGGACCCACCATAGTCCTCTTTCAGCCGATCTATAGCTAGAGGGTATGTGACCGACTCATGCACACACAACCCCCCACCCCCCTTTCTTTCTCCACTCCACACGATCATTTCAATCATGGACACACACCAAACTTTATTTCCTTGCACGTCACACACTCGATCTCTCAACATCCATCGATCTCGTCAAGATGTGTCGGTTTACATAACAAAGGGGTTGTCACTACTATATAAGATGGGAAGTGACACGTAGTCGAAGCAACGCGAAACTTTAAATGAACCATTTGTATGTATGCATGCTGGACAAATTACAACTTTGGACAAATTGGTACACTGTTGAACTATAGCATAAATACAAGGTCTAGGGCCACATGTCAATGACATTCGGCGGAATGTGTGAGATGAGGCATGCGGGGGGATGGAGTCAGAGTGTGGCATGATCGATGAAGAGGGTTCGAGAGGAATGAGAAAGAAGCAAAGCCGCATGCTTATATTTGGACAGCTCACAAAATCGACCTCGGTAACTAATTTTCCAAGCAACTTACATATAGTTAGAACATCTACAGCCAGAACTTGGTAATTTGGACCCCTAAATGCGGGCATGGATCGGGCACACGTATATTTTTCCTCTCACAGCCGGACTATTGGGGATATTTCCCAGTGATGAAGACCCGGCAGGAAGATGACCCGGCCATTAAGCTGTAAGGCTCAGTGGGCTACCTTGCTACTGGGCCTGGAAGATTTCTAGTGGGCCGGCTTGACCAAGGCCTGTTGGGAAGAGGCGGCTTGGTGTGCGGGCCGGCTCGTGAAGAAAGACGATCAGGAAGATTACCTTGAAGGACAAGTTAGTAGTAGGATATGGGTTAAGATTACAACCCGGACTCTCATGTAACCTAGGGCTCGACCTGTTATATAAAGGGGATCACCTAAGGCAGAAAGACTAGGTTGCAATCTCTCGAGAGCTAGGTTAGCGTTTCCGCATCCCTGTAATCGAGATCCAAAGTAATATAATCAAGCAGGACATAGGCTTTTACCTCCACTGTGAGGGGCCAAGCCTGGGTAACTCTGTGTCTTCTCGTTCCCGATCAACCCCATCAAGCTTCCACCTTCGTGCGATGGCCTCATCTCTAAGTCCTTTCACAAGGGCATCTGCCGTGCTAAAACCATGACAGTTGGCGCCCACTGTGGGGCCTACGCACGGTGGAGTTGAGTTCTTGGCGGGAGCCCTCCCAGGGTTCGGGAAGTATGCGGTCGGCCAGATGACGAGGAGCCGCCATGGAAAGCTCTACATCGACGATTCGTACTGGGGCCCTGAGGCCGACTCGATCGAGTACGGGTACTGGGTCCCCTTCGGCAAGATCCATACCTTCATCGGTGTTGTCGGCGAGCCGGTCGCCGGGTTGGAGGTTGTCACCGGCACCGAATCAGCCCACCATGCCCAATCTCCTCAGGCGAATCCCAGCTCACCGCAAGCCAACCAGAAGCATGTCTTCATAGGGTTCACCCAAGGGGTGGCCCTGTCGGAGAACTCCCTGTCCCAAGACGATACGCTTGTTCAATCTGATGGCGATTCCTCGATGGGAGAAACCGAGTCGATCCGTCCCTTGTACGATGGGTGACTAGGGGGGATGTACTGATGAAGTCTTTCATGAAACCCTCGAGCCGCCTCGGTTCGTTGCGGTGTACATGGCAGGCAGGTAGGACCCCCCCCCCTTCGCGACCCAGCATATCCAGCGGCCAGGAAGAACCTCACCATCGCAGGCTCAGGAGGGGCCAGCGCGGCCGCCGCCAGCTTGCAAAAGACCGGGGCGCAGGCGCTTGTGGAACTGATGAACACTCTGGCGAATCTTCTGGCCGAGCCGGTGACAGTAGAGAACGCGGTGGCATGCAACGCAGATATCACGAAGTGCCGCGAGAAGATGACCAAGATCCAGGAGGATATCAATGCTGAAAATACTCGCATGGCAGAGGCCCAAGCCCGGCTTGTCGAGGAGACAAAGCGCTTGAAAGAGGAAGCCCTCTATCTAAGCCACCGGCAGGCTTTGTCTGAGTTTGTTCACCGGAGGCGGCATCAGAGCCGGCTTCCGGCCCAGATCGAGCCAACTCAGCTGTTCACTACGCCAAATGATCCGCGGGCCCCAACGAACCTGGGGGCTAGTGTTGTGTCCCCTGGAGGGCCGGCTCCGCGGCAGCCGGCTCAGCACAGAGAGACGGTTCAGCATCAGACGCCGATTCCGCAGCAGCAACTGCCGCCTCGATGGTTCCAGACCCCAATTGGACACTATTCCAACCCGATGGACAAGGTCTTGCCGGCGACTCACAACTTGGCAGCAATTCCGATCGAAGGGGACGGTCCGGCTCAGGTGGAGGCCAGGAACACCATTGAGATGCTCAAGACAGCAGTGACGCAGCAGGCAAACTACTCCCATAGTCATCACCGGCTTCACTCGACCCCTCATCAGAGCCGCACCAGAAGCCAATGCATTGAGTCACCGGCTGTTTCCAGTAACGCACAGCGCCGGCCCTCCGGAGGGCCGCACAGCCTTTGGTGGATCAGCCGCCTCCCAGGATCCCAAACGCGCAAGAGATTGTGGATACCACTCGAGCTCTACGAGCGCTGGAAAAGGAAAACACGCGGGCAGTGTATAACCAGCCTACGGCGCAGGACCATCCCACCACTGCCCAGGTAGCTGGTCGCCTTGGCGGCTTACCGAGCCACGGGATTGGAACTCCCTGTCTAGTCCCAGCGCTGCGAGATGCACGCATGCCGCCAGATTTCAAGGGTCCTCGCAAGGTTCCTAATTACACAGCAGATCTGGAGCCGGCCCAGTGGATTGAGAGTTATGAGTTAGCAATGGATCTGTTAGGCGCTAGTGAAGCTGTGTGCGCGCGTTATCTACCTCTCATGTTGGAGGGCCCGGCACGTACCTGGTTGAAAAATTTACCCGCGAATTCCATTAACACCTGGCAGGAATTGAAGGAGCGCTTCATCAAAAAAAATTAGGGGACCTGCAAACGGCCAACCACGATTGTCAACCTGGAACATTGTGTTCAGCGTGAAGATGAGTCAGCACACCACTGGTCTTGCCGAGTTGCAGAAGTCATTCATTCTTCAGATAGCATCACGGCGGCTCAGGCAATTCTTGTTCTGGAGCGGACTTGTAAATTTCAACCCCTGGTTCAGAAGTTAGGGCGGCTTAAGAGGAAGGTCCAGGATATGGGCGATCTTATGGACGTCTAAACCCGATATGCCGAGTCAGATAATATGAAGGACCCTACATCTGATGATGACAAATCTGGCAAGGGTCACCAGTAGAACAATGGCAATGGGCAGGTCAATGGCAGCCACAAGCGCAAGGGTTATGAAGCCGGATCCGATTTGGTAGCAAATACCAACACTGGCGGAGGTAACAAACGGCAAAACAACGGTGTCAGGAATCCTTTCACCCGCAATTTTGAAGAGGCCCTCAAAGGTCCAAGTCCTAAACACAGCATTGATGGCAAGCCGTCTGCCCACTCCTAGGAGAACTGTTACATTATGCAAGAATTCTCCAAGAGGGTGTTTCAGAATCATCACAATGGAGGTGGTAATGGCGGACACCCCGGTAACCTCAGACCCGGCAATCAGGGAGCCGGCTCACAAGGACCCTTCACAGGCCTGGGGTTCCAGGGGAACCAAGGTCATAATGCCGGGTTTCAGGGGGCTGGCGACGCTGGAGGCAATAATCAACGCAACCAGAGCAATCAGAATCAAGGCGGCCAGTCTGGTTTCCAGAGTAATCCAAAGCAATTGAATAACGGTCAGTATCATGTTTTTACCACCAGTACCTGCAAACGAGACAGGAAGGTTCAGCGAAGAGCCGCCAACTTGGTTGAGCCGGCGGTCCCGTATTACCTCAACTGGTCAGAACAGCCAGTTACCTGAAGCCGGGCAGATCATCCGGAGTTCATTGATCACCCGGGTCATCTAGCCTTAGTGGTGGCGCCACAGGTTGGCGGGTATACATTGACCAAGGTGCTTATGGATGGAGGCGGGAGCATCAATATACTTTACTATGATACTTTCCGACGGATGAATTTATCTGAGAAACAGCTCACCCCTTCCACCACAGTTTTTCACGGCATCGTCCCAGGCAAGTCAGCTTATCCCATTGGCAGAATTTCTTTGGAGGTAGCCATTGGTGATGAATATAATTACCGCTCAGAGTTCCTATCCTTTTAAGTGGTAAAACTTAAGAGCCCTTATCATGCCCTCTTTGGTAGGCCGGCTTACGCGTGTTTCATGGCACGCCCATGTTATATTTATCTAAAGTTAAAATTGTCGGGTCTGGAAGGAACGATTACAATGGAGGGCAACCGGCGGGTTGCGCTGGAATGTGAAGAAGGAGATGCGGCATACGCAGAGACGGCTTGTGCTGCCGAGGAATTAAAGTACTACAAGGACAACGTCGACCCGGCTGATAGGACCTCCCTCAAGAAGCCGACGACAGAGTCTGATCCCTTGCTCAAATTTAAGTCGGCCAGAGATACAAAACAAGTTGATTTTGTCCCGGGTGATTCATCTGAGCAGTTCACTGTTGGGGCAAACATGGACCCTAAATAGGAAAGCGCGCTCATTGCTACTTGTGAGCCGTGTTGGTAATTCCCTGAAGAGGAAGGGAGATGCAGTATAGTAGAGATAAGTATTTCCCTTAGTTATGAAACCAAGGTTATCAATCTAGTAGGAGAATCACGCAACACCTCGTTAGCAGTACCTGCACACAAAACAACAAATCCTTGCACCCAACGCAAACAAGGGGTTGTCAATCCCTCAGCGGTTAATTGCAAGATTAAATTGTATGTGATAGATAGATAGATTGAACTAAAATATAAAATAAAGTAAAAGTGCAGCAAGGTATTTTTAGGGTTTTTAATATATGATTTAGATAGACCCGGGGGCCGTAGTTTTCACTAGAGGCTTCTCTCATAAAAATAGCATACGGTGGGTAAACAAATTACTGTTGGGCAATTGATAGAAAAGCAAATAATCATGACGATATCCAAGGCAATGATCATGTACATAGGCATCACGTTCGAGACAAGTAGACCGACTCCTGCCTGCATCTACTACTATTACTCCACACATCGACCGCTATCCAGCATGCATCTAGTGTATTAAGTCCATAAAGAATGGAGTAACGCCTTAAGCAAGATGACATGATGTAGACAAAGTAAACTCACGCATGAATAAACCCCATCTTTTTACCCTTAATAGCAATGATGCATACGTGTCATGTCCCTTTCTATCACTGGGATTGAGCACCGCAAGATCGAACCCATTACAAAGCACCTCTTCCCATGGCAAGATAAATCAATCTAGTTGGCCAAAACAAATCAATAGATCGGAGAAGAAATACAAAGTTATAATAATCATGCATAAAAGAGTTCAGAGAAGACTCGAATAATATTCATGGATAATCTGATCATAAACTCACAATTCATCGGATCACAACAAACACACCGCAAAAAGTGATTACATCGGATAGAACTCCAAGAACATCGAGGAGAACATTGTATTGAAGATCAAAAAGAGAGAAGAAGCCATCTAGCTACTAACTATGGACCCGAAGGCCTGTGGTAAACTACTCACGCATCATCGGAAGGGCAACAAGGTTGATGTAGAGCCCCTCCGTGATCGATTCTCCCTCCGGCGGAGTACCGGAAAAGGCCTCCAGATGGGATCTCTCGAGAACAAAAGCTTGCGGTGGCGGAAAAATTATTTCGTGGACTCCTCTGTTGGTTTCCCGATTTTAGAGAATTTATAGTGGTGGAATTAGGTCAAACGGAGCTGTGCGGGCCCCATGAGCCACCAGGGCACGCCCTGGTGCCTCGTGGGCCACTTCTTCTTCTTCTGGCCCTCTCCCGAAGCTTCCAGTACTTGTTATGTCCAGAAAAAAAATCTCCAAAAAGTTTCGTGGCATTTGGACTTCGTTTGGTACTGATATTCTGGAAAACCAAAAACAGGCAAAAAACAGCAACTGGCACTGGGCACTAAGTTAATAGGTTAGTCCCAAAAAATGATATATAATTGCTGTGAATGTATATAACAACATCCAAGATTGATAATATAATAGCATGGAACAATCAAAAATTATAGATGCGTTGGAGACGTATCAACATCCCCAAGCTTAATTCCTGCTCGTCCTCGAGTAGGTAAATGATAAAAACAGAATTTTTGATGTGGAATGCTACCTATCATATTCATCATATATTCTTTTCTTTTATAGCATGGACATTTGGACTTGAATGATTCAAAGCAATAGTCTATAATTTGACATGAAGATATAAATACTCAAGCATGCTAACAAGCAACCATGTCTTTCAAAATATCAACGCTAAAGAAAGTTATCCCTAGCCCATTATGCTCAATCATTGATCCATTCATGAAACACACTCAATATTAGCTACACACAATGCACAAGTATGACAATAATGCTCTCTAGTTGGTGCTTTATAAGAGAAGATGGAGACTCAAAATAAAAATAAAATTTGCTAATGTGCCAAAGCTCAAAGCTTAAATTATTTTAAGAGGCATGCTTTTCCTGTCAACAGAAACGACCGAGAATTCCCAATATTTTCCATGCTAGACACATCATAGGCGGTTCCCAAACTGAAAGTAAAGTTTATTTCCTTTCCACCATTCTTTCACAATCCATGGCTAGCCGTATCCACGGGTGCCCTCCATACCAACACTTTCCAAGGAATTTTATTGTTGTTAATTTTTGATTCATTGTGGGACTGGGCATCCCTATTACCAGCCACTCTCTCGTGCAATGACAAGTGAATAAACACTCATCGTGAGAATAACACACCTAGCATGGAAAATATTGGCCACCCCATGCCGCTGCATGAGCGGTACGGGCACACAAAATGGAAAATTATTTTGAAAATTAGAGTTAGCACACGCAAATTTACTTGGAACGGCATGGAAATACCGCATATAGGTAGATATGGTGGACTCATTTGGCACAACTTGGGTTTAAGGAGTTTGGATGCACAAGCAGTATTTCCGCTTAGTACAAATGAAGGCTAGCAAATAGATTGAGAAGCAACCGACCAAAAAGCGAAAACGGTCATAAACATGCATTGAACATAACTAACACCAAATAATGCACCATAAGTAGGATACAATTTCTTTGCATAACTATTGACTTAATGTGCATGCATAGGGAATCACAAACCTTAACAATAATATTCTTACTAAATCACAATTACTCACTAACATGACTCACATATCATCATCTCCATATCGCAAAACTATTGCAAGGAATCGCACTTATCATATCCAATGATCTATATGAAAGTTTTTATTATATCCCTCTTGAATATTCATCACTTTGGGACCAAATTCATATCTTGTGCAAATTACCATTACTATTGCCAACTCTCAAAAAGATATAAGTGAAGCATGAGAGCGCATATATTTCTTCAAAATTTTAATCTTATCAACTCTCAAAATAATATAAGTGAAGCATGAGAGTGCAAATATTTCTTCAAAATTTTATCCTATCAACTCTCAAAATAATATAAGTGAAGCATGAGAGTTTAAATATTTCTTCAAAATATAGCCACCGCCGTGCTCAAAAATATTTTAAGTGAAGCACTAGAGCAATTGCCTAGCTCAAAAAATTTAAGTGAAGCACATAGAGTATTCTAATAAATTATGATGAACGTGTGGCTCTCTCAAATTGGTGTGTCCAGCAAGGATGATTGTGAAAAACTAAAAAGCAAACAAGGCAAAGACTCATATAATACATGACGCTCCAAGCAAAACAAATATCATGTGATGAATAAAAATATAGCTCCAAGTAAAATTACCGATGGTTGGTAGAAGAAAGAGGGGATGCCTTCCGGGGCATCCCCAAGCTTAGACGCTTGAGTCTTCCTTGAATATTACCTTGGGGTGCCTCGGGCATCCCCAAGCTTAGGATCTTGCCACTCCTTATTCCTTCATCCATCGTGATCTCACCCAAAACTTGAAAACTTCAATCACACAAAACTCAACAAAACCTTCGTGAGATCCGTTAGTATAACAAAACAAATCACTACTTTAAGTACTGTTACAAACCCATTCATATTTTATTTTTGCATTATACCTACTTTATTCTAACTTATCCATGGCTTATACCCCCCAATACAATCCATAGTTTCATCAAAACAAGCAAGCAATGCATCAAAAACAGAATCTGTCAAAAACAGAACAGTCTGTAGCAATCTATTTAAAATCCATACTTATGTAACTCCAAAAATTCTGAAAAATTAGGACAACTTGGAAAATTCATATACCAATACTTTGTAAAAAATTCATATTTTTCTGACTCTCCAGTACAGAACCAAAATTCCATCACTGGACGCAAAACTTTATGATTTTCAAACAGCATCAATTATACTATCTTCCAAATCATTCCAAAGGCTTTACTTGGCACAAACACTAATTAAAAACACAAAAACACAATAATAAAAGTAGAATAATTGTGAAAACACACAATAACAGAAACAAAAAGAAAAAAATTATTTTATTCATTGGGTTGCCTCCCAACAAGCGCTATTGTTTTATGCCCCTAGCTAGGCATAATGCATAGTTTTAAGTATTATCATCCTTCAAGTTGATTCCATAAGTGGCCCTCATAATGGATTCATATGGTGATTTAATTCTCTTCCTAGGGAAATGTTCCATACCCTTCTTTAGTGGAAACTGAAATTTTATATTCCCTTCTTTCATGTCAATAACGGCACCTATGGTTCGTAAGAACGGTGTACGAAGTATTATTGGGCAAGAAGAATTGCATTCAATGTCAAGTACAATAAAATCAATGGACACATAGTTCCTATTTGCAAGAATAAGAACATCATTAATTCTACCCAAAGGCTTTTTAATAGTAGAATCCTCCAAGTGCAAATTAAGAGAACATTCATCTATATTGGTAAAACCTAGCACATCACATAGAGATTTTGGGATTGTGGAAACGCTAGCACCCAAATCACATAAAGCATTGCACTAATAATTTTTAATTTTAACTTTAATGGTGGGTTCCCACTCATCATATAATTTTCTAGGAATTGAAATTTCTAGTTCTAGCTTTTCTTCTAACGCTTTCATCATTGCTTCTATGTTGTGTTTAGTAAAAGCCTTATTTTGCTCATAAGTGTTGGGTGAATTTAACATGAATTGTAACAAACAAATACATTCAATCAAGGAACAATTGTCACAATTAAAATCTTTGTAATCCAAAAGAGTGGGCACATCGCTAGTTAGAGTTTTTACCTCTCCAAACCCACTTTTATCAAAAAAAATATCAAGATTTTCACCCTCCGAATTATGGGAACGCCTACTAGCTAAAGTTGCCTCTTCTTTAGTCCCCTTTTCATCAAGTTTTATATTGCTAAACAAAGAATCAATAGATGAAACACCAATCATTTTAATATCCTCATCATTACTACGATAAAAACCGGGAGGAATCACTTTTTCGAAAAATTCTCGTTTAGCTTTTAGCATAGCGGTTCTTTTCTTGCTCTCATCCATGGAGACATATAAAGCTTTAATTGATTTATTAATATCAATTTTAGGTGGCAAAATTTTAGTCTTAAGATTTTCTACATCATGAATAATTCTATAAATGCTCCTAGACATATTTTACTCTATTTTTCTTCTATCGTAGTGTTGAAAACTTTTTGAGCATTAATAAATTATTTAATATTACTTTCAAGATCAGAGGGCATCCTATTATTATTATTATAAGAATTACCATAGGAATTGCCATAACTATTAGAGGAATTTCCAGGAAACGGCCTAGGATTAAAATTACCTCTATAAGCATTATTATTAAAATTGTTTCGCGAGACAAAATTCACATCTACGGGATCATTATTTTGCTCAATCAAAGTGGATAAAGGCACATAATTAGGATCAATAGGAATATTTTTGCTAGCAACCAATTTCATAAGCGCATCAACTTTATCACTCAAAGTACTAATTTCTTCAACATAATTCACTTTTTTACTAGTAGGAACTCTTTCAGTATGCCATTGTGAATGATTTGCCATAATATTATCAAGCAATTTAGTAGCTTCCCCCAATGTAATCTCGATAAAAGTACCACCCGCGGTGGAATCTAAAAGATTTCTAGAGACAAAATTTAATCCCGCATAAATTTTTTGTATGATCATCCATAAATTTAAACCATGAGTAGGGCAATTTATTATCATTAATTTCATCCTTTCCCAAGATTGGGCAACATGTTCATGATCAAGTTGCTTAAAATTCTAATGTAATTTCTAAGAGAAATAATTTTTGCAGGAGGAAAATACTTGGTAATAAAAGCGTCTTTACACCTATCCCAAGAATCGATACTATTTCGTGGTAAAGATGAAAACCAAATTTTTACACGATCCCGCAATGAGAATGGGAATCATTTTAATTTCACAATATAATTATCCACATCTTTTTTCTTTTGCATATCACACAATTCTACGAAAGTGTTAAGATGGGATGCAGCATCTTCATTAGAACTACTAGAAAATTGTTCTTTCATGACAAGATTTAGCAAAGCGGCATTAATATCACAAGTCTCCGCACTAGCGGCGGGAGGAGCAATCGGAGTACTAATAAAATCATTATTATTAGTATTAGAAAAATCACACAATTTTGTATTTTCTTGAGACATCATGGCTACGCAAACAAGATAACAAGCAAGCAAACAAGCAAACAAGAAAAAGGCAAACGGAAAATATTTTTGAATTTTTGTAAAAACTTTTTAGAAGTGGGGGAGATGAAAACGAGAGGCAAAGGCACATAAAATAAATGCAAGGAGATGAGAGTGTTATGCGTAGGTACTTGATAGATGTTGATGATGTCTTCCCGGCAACGGCGCCAGAAATTCTTCCCGCTACTTGTGAGCTGCGTTGGTAATTCCCTGAAGAGGAAGGGAGATGCGGTACAGTAGAGATAATTATTTCCCTCAGTTATGAAACCAAGGTAATCAATCCAGTAGGAGAATCACGCAACACCTCATTAGCAGTACCTGCACACAAAACAACAAATCCTTGCACCCAACGCAAACAAGGGGTTGTCAATCCCTCGGCGGTTAATTGCAAGATTAAATTGTATGTGATAGATAGATAGATTGAACTAAAATATAAAATAAAGTAAAAGTGCAGCAAGGTATTTTTAGGGTTTTTAATATATGATTTAGATAGACCCGGGGGCCATAGTTTTCACTAGAGGCTTCTCTCATAAAAATAGCATACGGTGGGTAAACAAATTACTGTTGGTCAATTGATAGAAAAGCAAATAATCATGACGATATCCAAAGCAATGATCATGTATATAGGCATCACGTCCGAGACAAGTAGACCGACTCCTGCCTGCATCTACTACTATTACTCCACACATCGACCGTTATCCAGCACGCATCTAGTGTATTAAGTCCATAAAGAACGGAGTAACGCCTTAAGCAAGATGACATGATGTAGACAAAGTAAACTCACGCATGAATAAACCCCATCTTTTTACCCTTAATAGCAACGATACATACGTGTCATGTCCCTTTCTGTCACTGGGATTGAGCACCGCAAGATCGAACCCATTACAAAGCACCTCTTCCCATGGCAAGATAAATCAATCTAGTTGGCTAAACCAAATAAATAGATCGGAGAAGAAATACGAAGCTATAATAATCATGCATAAAAGAGTTCAGAGAAGACTCGAATAATATTCATGGATAATCTGGTCATAAACTCACAATTCATCGGATCCCAACAAACACACCGCAAAAAGTGATTACATCGGATAGAACTCCAAGAACATCGAGGAGAACATTGTATTGAAGATCAAAAAGAGAGAAGAAGCCATCTAGCTACTAACTATGGACCCGAAGGCCTGTGGTAAACTACTCACGCATCATCGGAAGGGCAGCAAGGTTGATGTAGAGCCTCTCCGTGATCGATTCCCCCTCTGGCGGAGTACCAAAAAAGGCATCCAGATGGGATCTCTCGAGAACAGAAGCTTGCGGCAGCGGAAAAAGTATTTCATGGACTCCTCTATTGGTTTCCCGATTTTAGAGAATTTATAGTGGTGGAATTAGGTCAAACGGATCTGTGTGGGCCCCACGAGCCACCAGGGCGCGCCACCCCCCTAGGGCACGCCCTGGTGCCTCGTGGGCTACTGCTTCATCTTCTGGCCCTCTCCCGAAGCTTCCAGTACTTGTTATGTCCAGAAAAAAATATCTGAAAAGTTTCGTGGCATTTGGACTTCGTTTGGTACTGTTATTCTGGAAAACCAAAAACAGGCAAAAAACAGCAACTGGCACTGGGCACTAAGTTAATAGGTTAGTCCCAAAAAATGATATATAATTGCTGTCAATGTATATAAAAACATCCAAGATTGATAATATAAAAGCATGGAACAATCAAAAATTATAGATACGTTGGAGACGTATCACTCATCGAGCTCATCCGTGAGAATCGGGACATCTTTGCATGGAAACCTTCTAACATGCCAGGTGTACCGAGAGGACTCGCTGAGCACTCCCTTAATGTGGATCCTAAGTTTAAACCTGTTCGACAGTACCTCCGTCGATTCAATGAAGAAAGGCGGAAAGCTATTGACGAAGAAGTGGCTCGACTTTTAGCTGCCGGGTTCATTATGGAGGTATTTCATCCTGAATGGCTGGCTAACCCGTTTCTTGTTCTGAAGAAAAACGGGACTTGGCGAATGTGTGTGGATTACACGGATCTGAATAAGGCTTGTCCTAGTGATCCCTTCACACTGTCCCGTATTGACCAGATCATTGATGCTACGGCGGGTTGTGAGTCCTTATGCTTTCTGGACGCTTATTCTGGTTATCATCAAATCAAGATGAAGCAGGAGGACCAGGAAAAGACGGCTTTCATTACATCGGTTGGTGCCTTCTGTTACACGTACATGCCATTTAATTAGTCTAAAATGTGCGCAGGCGACTTATCAGCGTTGTGTTCAGAATTGTTTCCACAAGCAGATTGGGCGTAATGTTCATGCGTATGTTGATGACATTGTGGTTAAATCTCGAAAGAAGGAGACCTTGTTGGATGATCTCAAGGAAACATTTGACAACCTCCGCGTTTATCAGATGAAGCTTAACCCAAAAAAGTGTGTTTTCGGAGTTCCTGCAAGGAAGTTGTTGGGATTCCTTGTTTCTGAGCGTGGGATTGAAGCCAACCCGAAAAAAATTAAAGCAATCACGTCCCTGGCCAAGACGGCCAATATCAATGCTGTCCAGAAGCTGGTTGGGCGAGTTGTGGCGTTGAGCCGGTTCATAAGCCGACTTGGGGAAAAGGCTATCCCACTGTATCAAATGCTCCGGAAGTCGAATAATTTTGTTTGGAGCGATGCTGCAGACCAGGCTTTTGAATCTCTCAAAAAGCAATTATCTGAGCCGCCCATCCTCGCTGCCCCTCAGGAGAAGGAGCCCATGCTGCTATATATTGCAGCTAGCAATAAGGCTGTCAGTGTTGCAGTTGTTGTGGAGCGCAAGGAAGCAGGCAAAGAGTATCTAGTTCAGTGTCCGGTATATTACATCGGTGAGGTTTTAACAGAGTCTAAGCAGCGGTATCCGCATTGGCAGAAGCTAGTATATGGTGTGTTCATGGCAAGCCGGAAGTTGAAACACTATTTTCATGAGCACCCAATCACGGTGGTTAGTTCAGCACCCCTTGGCGACATCATTCAGAACAGATAAGCCACTGGCCGGGTTGCAAAATGGGCGATTGAGCTAGGGCCACATCACCTCAAATATATGCTGCGAACTGCTATTAAATCTCAAGCTTTGGTGGATTTTATCAATGACTGGACTGAATTGCAGGCTCCGGAGGAGAAGCACGATACCACTTATTGGTCTATTCACTTTGATGGTTCAAGGCAATTGGAAGGCTCGGGGGCTGGAGTTGTGATAACTTCCCCACGAGGTGACAAATTTTGTTATGTCTTGCGGCTTATGTTTCCTTGTACTAACAATGCAGCTGAATATGAGGCCTTGCTTCATGGACTCCGTATGGCCAAGGAGATGAATTTGAGTTGGGTCAGGTGCTTGGGCGACTCAGATTTGGTGGCTCAGCAAGTTTCTGGCACCTGGGATTCCAAGGATCCTCTCATGGTGGCTAATCGATGCGAAGTGACAAACATTGCTGGCTATTTCACCGGATATCAGGTTGATCACATTGATCGCTGTCTTAACGAGGCGGTGGATGCATTGTCTCGTTTGGGGTCTCAACGGAAGCCTATTCCACCCAATATTTTTCTGGATGTGTTGCACAACCCGTCAGTCAAGTTACCGACAGAGGAAGATCTTGTTGTTCCTGATCCGGAGGCGGCTCTAGTGGCCGCTGTTCATGCCATACCTGATTGGACAATTCCTTATCTAGCTTATTTAAGCCGTGGTGAGCTCCCAGCAGAGGAAATCACTGCTCGACAGATTATCAGGTGGTCCAAGTCTATGACCATTGTCAATGGCGAGTTGCATCGACGGAGTGTCACGGGTGTTTTTCAGCGTTGTGTTTCACCTGAGGAGGGCCATGCAATTCTCATTGAGATCCACTCTGGTGATTGTGGTCATCATCTCGGCTCAAGATCGTTGGTCGCCAAAGCTTTTCGTCATGTGTTTTACAGGCTCACAGCTCATTGATACGTCTCCAACGTATCTATAATTTATGAAGTATTCATGCCATGTTTATTATAGTTTTGTATGATTTTGGTGCACTTTTATATGGATTTTATATGATTTTCATGGACTAACATATTGACCGAGTGCCCAATGCCAGTTGTTGTTTTCTGCTTGTTTTTGGTTTTCCAGAAAATCCATATCAAACGAAGTCCAAATGTAGCGAAACTTTTTGACGATTTTTTCTGGAAGGAAAGGGACCCAGGAAGCTTCGGGAGAGTACCAGAAGACCCACAGGGGCCCCACAAGCCACCAGGGCGCGCCCAGGGGGGTGGCCGCGCCCTGGTGCCTCGTGGGCCCCCTATGGCCCCTCTTTGCGTGATTCCAATGCCAAAAATTCCTATATATTCAGAAACCTCCAGAAAACCCTAGAACTTTGACTCCGCCGCCGCAAGCCTCTGTACCTCCATGATCTCATCTACAGCCCTTTTCTGGCACCCTGCCAGAGGGGGAAATCATCACCGAAGGCCATCCTCATCATCCCGGCGGTCTCCATGACGAGGAGGGAGTAGTTCACCCTCGGAGCTGAGGGTATGTACGAGTAGCTATGTGTTTGATCTCTCTCTCTTGTGTTCTTGATTTGGCACGATCTTGATGTACCGCGAGCTTTGTTAATATAGTTGGATCATATGGTGTTTCTCCCTCTCTATCTTGTTGTGATGAATTGAGTTTTTACCTTTGAGGTTTCACTATTATCGGATTGAATACTTTTATGGATTTGAGAACACTTGATGTATGTCTTGCATATGAATACCCATGGTGACAATGTGGTATTATATTGATTCACTTGATGTATGTTTTGGCACTCAACTCGCGGATTCCCGAGGTGACATTGGGGTAATCTATGCATAGGGGTTGATGCACGTTTTCATCCTACTTTCTCCGGTAGAAATCTTTGGGCACTCTTTGAAGTTCTTTGTGTTGGATTGAATATTATGAATCTGAAGTTGTTTGATGCGTATCGTATAATTAACTCATGGATACTTGTGGTGACATTGGAGTATCTAGGTGACATTAGAGTTGGTTGATGCGTATCATATGGTGTTATTTTAGTACGAACTCTAGGGCTGTTTGTGACACTTATAGGAATAGCTCAATAGATTGATCAGAAAGGATAACTTTGAGGTGGTTTCGTACCCTACAAACAATTTCATCTTATGTTCTTCTCTAGATAAGAACTTTGGAGTGATTCTTTATCGAACGTTGAGGGATTGTTATATGATTGAACTATGTTAGCACTGTTGAGAGATTGCACTAGTGAAAGTATGAACCCTAGGCCTTGTTTCTAAGCATTGCAATGCCGTTTGTGCTCCGTTTTATCACTTGCTACCTTGCTGTTTTTATATTTTTCAGATTACAAAAACCTATATCTACTATCCATACTACACTTGTATCACCATCTCTTCGCCGAAATAGTGCACCTATACAATTTGCCATTGTATTGGGTGTGTTGGGGACACAAGAGATTTCTTGTATTTGGTTGCAGGGTTGTTTGAGAGAGGCCATCTTCATCCTACGCCTCCCATGGATTGATAAACCTTAGGTCATCCACTTGAGGGAAAATTGCTACTGTCCTACAAAACTCTGCGCTTGGAGGCCCAACACGAGTCTACAAGAATAAGTTGTGTAGTAGACATCAAGCTCTTTTCTGGCGCCGTTGCCGGGGAGGTGACTGCTTGAAGGTATATCTTTAGATCTTGCAATTGAATCTTTTAGTTTCTTGTTTTATCACTAGTTTGGTTTATAAAAGAAAACTACAAAAAAATGGAATTGAGGTTGCCTCATATTATTCATCTTTATAATGTCTTTCTTGAAAATGATGGAGCGGAAAATTGTGCTCAATTGATAGAAGAAGAATTCAATAAAATATTTGGCATAAAATCTTTGAATGATGAGCATGATTGCAATGTTGTTAGTATGAATTCTATGAATATCCAAAATACTAAAGATGATTGCACTAGTCATGACAAAAATGTTTCTTATAAGCATGCCAATTTTTGTGGAGTGCATAAAGTTTGTGAAGACATGCCTTATAGGGATGATAGATTTTGTAAGAAGCATAAACATGATAGAACCAATTTTTTCCTCAAAGTGATAGATGAATTTGCTACAAAATTATGTTCTCTTTATCCTATTACTTGAGAACTTTGCAATAAAGTTGGTCACCTTAATTTCCAATGCATGCTTTTTCATGATCGAATCGTGTCCAAATATTGCAATAACTTGATCACCCTTGAACTTTATAATGAACTTTGTTTATTTTTGGGGTGTGAGGAATTGTCACATAAAAATAGTTGGTTTGAAGCATTCACATTCACAGACCATGCTGAAACTAATTTGAAAGAAATCTATATGTTTTGTATGGTAAATTGCAATGAGAATGCTTATATTGCCAACTATAGAAAAACGGGAAAACAAATAGAATATAAAAGAAATACTAATGGAAGGGTAAAGATTCCCCCTTTCCCTCCTATTTTCTCTAATGATGAAACAGGTAACGAGGAAGAGCTTCCTATCCAACCAATCTCTTCAATAAGAAGCTCAGAAGAATTAAATAAACCAACACATAATGTGGTAAAGAAAAAGAAAAGAAGGAAAAGTTGAGGTAAAGAGGTATCTCTCCCAAATAATGTTGCTCCTATTATTGTTGTACCTCATGAGAATGAATCAAAAATAATTGTGGAAGATGATACACTTGATGATGATTTTGTTATGCCTATTGCCTGTTGTGATGATTATGATTGGGAAGATAATGATACTTCTTATGATATTAAAAATCTTTATGGCACCAACTTGGAGGAATATGATGTTAATTATTATACTATTGGTGCTATTCATACTATTGATGATAATAGTGATAATGCTAATGATATGCAAATGTGGCACACCGGCTCAGATAGACCGGAACACCCCCCATTCCAGCCCAGAGATCAAGTCTTCTGGAATATGGCACTGCTTGGTATAGAAAAAATCAGCTCTTTATTACAAATAATATGGGTACAAGGGTTCTGGTGTCACAAAAGATTACATCGGCACGGCGAAACTACGCCTGCTAAGGTAGCTCTATGCTAGCAGCGGAACAAATCGTGGCAACAAAATAACTTCTAGCAGCGAAACAGCGATAACGGTGATGAACTCCACTCCGCAGGGATTCTGGTTGGGACGCATCCTAGAGTGCAACCTCAGAATCCTCGATAAGCAATCAATCACGGCATGACCTCCAATCTGGCATGACACGCCAGGTGAGTACTTTGAATGTACTCGCAAGCTCACAGCAACCAAAGCACTCAAGACAAACAACAGCATGGCATTTACAGGTTAATTATCAATGAGGATCATGATATTACTAGAACAATCACGAGAATGAGCATAACATGTACATGTTACTCATGATATGAACATGAAGGTACTAGCACTAGCATGCAAGGGGGTCGACGTTTAAGGTCTCATGGACCAACTTACTCTGCTCGGAGGTTATCTCGTAACCACCATAGGTATCAATCTTTCTTACCGTTGTGATCATCACACGATCACCTCATGATCAACCATCATCAAGAATACCATCATGATCATCTCGTGACCACATAAAGATTAACCAGCTTCTTTTCTCATGGAACCGGGGTTGTTAATTATCCAGGTTATTATTTCTGTTGACCCACAGTGTGACCTACTACGAACTGTGTCCATGACCGAGGATGCGGCTATCGATAGATTATGCACTCTGCAGAGGTTAGTACACTGTACCCATACCACGGAATTCATGGCCTCGTGCTCCCATTCAGGTGGACCAACAACATTCCGACAAAACCAATCTATTGCATGACACTCTCCCGGCCACTCCGACAAACTCCCCTTTGGGCTATGTCCTGGGTGGCCCCGATGTCAACTCGTGACATCCGCCACCTTTGTGGCTGCCACCGTCATGGCCAAAATAACAAAACTGTCCCAAACGGGGACTCTGGATCCATACAACTCGGGCACACAAGGCTATGGCCGCCCACCTGATCAGGGTAGCGCGCACACATAACCTTCCCTAGTTGGAGGTTCCGGCGAGAGGCATGACAATAGACCGAATTAGAGCCTCACCATCAAGGCAAGTGTGGTTGCACTGGTGAGCTCGATTCGGTGGCTCCATGACTCAGTCAACAGATTTGTTCAAGTTCAATTAACGTCAGGTTTAACTTGAATGATGATGAGCTGAGTCACAATAAAATAACATAATGAAATAACGATGCATATGAGCATGACATCAGTGTAACCATGGATGGGCAACATAACCATTTAACATCAACAAGGATAAATCATTTAGTCTACGGGATGCAAATGAGCATAGCATAACGATGATCATGAATATCACAAGTAGTTTCATATCAAACCGTAACTACTCATGTGAGCATAACATTATCACTAGCATCGGAAATGATTACAAGAAGACAGCATGGTAATAATAACAATAACACTATCAATGGAGAAGAATCACATATACACAAGAACATAGCATAAGCATGGTCATGGATTCACCAGCATATTCGAAGAAAATCATTAAATGAGCAAGCAATTATTAAATATTCCAGTGGAAACCATGGCAACTGCAATGCCATCATGCAAGTGGCTGTCGTGGCTTGCCTGGGGATGAAGGATTCACCGGGGAGAAGTGCGAGGCACTCGCGAAAAAAAATTGACGGAAATGTTTCCCTCTCGAAGGGGGCTGAATAGGGGCAGGGGCAAAATGGTCATTATCAGAATGTTACAACATGGTGAAAACGATGTCAACAGAACGGGCTCGACGAATAGAGAATGTGGGCTTTGGAATCACCTGATTCGGAGTCTCGGTTAAAAAGTTGTGGCCATTAGTTCGTTAGGCAGAAAAACAAATAAAATATGTCCATTTCTGCTGCTAACGGGTGAACGTTCACAATATAAGGGTTTCGCCCGGCGGGTAAAACAGAAAGCGTATTTTACGAAATCCACCTTCAGTAAGAGAAAGCGTATTCTTCTCTGAGGCAGAACAGGATTACGCTTTCATTAAGAGAAAGTGTACTTTCGGAAGTATGCCGCCACTAGAATCTGCGCGGGCCCGGCGGCTGAGCCGCTGATGGGTGGGCCCCGCATTGAATTTTCTCTCTCTCCTGGCTCCCTTTCTTCTTCCCGATGCGGGCACAGGGGAGGGCGAGGCCGAGGCGCGCCGGTGACGATTCCGGCCGCTCCGCCGCTCCTGGGTCGAGTTGCGGTTCCAGGAGGAAGGCCCGCTCCACGTCGTGCCCGTTGGTGGTCTCGCTCTCCGCGACGACTACCGGAGATGAGCGGCGCAAGGGCAGGGCGGACGGCGGCCATGGCGAGCTCGGGCGGCACGTCCCGGGGCACGGGAGGAGAGGAGGGCTTCGGGGCGAGCTCAGAGGTGGCGGTGGCGGTTCCCGGTGATGGTTAGAGGGAGAGGGAGGGCCGACATTGCTCCAATTTGAGCATAGCCGAGTGGTGGCCATGGCGGCTGTGGGTGGGCAGGGGGCTCCGGTGAGGGATTGAGAGATCCGGGAGAGAGCTGGGAGGGAGGAGAGGAGCTTGGTGACGTCGAGGGAGCTCGGGGAGGGCTTATATAGCCGCGGTGAAGATGCCGTGCCCGGATGCCGCCGCGGACGGAAGGGCGCCGCTCTGACGCGACCGCGTTCGCGTGCGCACGCGCGGAGGCGTTGATGTCGACGAGAGGGAGCTAGTGGAGAGCCAGAGGAGGGCAGACGCGGGAGGAGCGAAGTCCGCTCGGCCACTCGGGCGAACAGTGCCGTGGCCTGGGCTACCGTGGCACGAGGAGGGCGAAGGAAGAGGGGCGAGGGCTGGGGAGCGAGCGCGTGGCTACTGCGGAGCTCGAGGACATGTTGGGACGTGCGGAAATGGCAGGGAGAGAGGTGCCCGAAGCTAAACGACGGGCAGAGCGCCCCCCAGTGCTTGCCAACAGTGCGGTCACCGCGTGGCATGGCGAGGAGAGGGCACGAGGGACTGCCAAAAGATGTCCACCGCGTAGTCCTTCCTAAGTAGGACCTCCCTGAGGTGATGGATCGAAGAAAGCAACTGTGTGCTGATGGGAGGGATCAGCTAAAGTTTGCTGTAGCAAACTTGGTCATGAAGCTATGGTCAAATGACTTGACCAATGGGCTAATAAAGATGTCACAGGGGTTTAGGGTAGGAAGGACTACAATACTGTGAAATATGAAAGGATTTGGACCAGTATTTATCATAGTTGCTTTACAACTACAAAATATGGTCCAGAAACTAGATCAAGAAGTGGCACTCACATAGAGTGTTGGATTGGGCTTAAATTTTGTGAAGGATGATGATTTGGGCATATGAAGGCACTGTAAAAATTTCATACCATTTGGATACACCAAAATGGTACTTGCTTCACAATGATTTCCTCTGGACAGAAACTTGGGGGAATTTTGTAGACAAAATGTCTTGACAAAATGATGTGAATTTTGTCATGCTCAATGGATATAGGGATATTTAGGTCCTGGATTAATTTCAGAATTTATGAAATAATATAAAATATAGTTGCTTCACAAACTGAAATTGTGACCAGAAGCAAGAATTTGAAGGTGTGCTCACATAGATTGTTGGATGGATATGAAATTTTATGGAGAGTAATGTTTTGATCATATGGATGATCTGCCAAAATTTCAACTCATTTGGATTAGCCTAGCTAGTACTTGCTTCACAAAGCTTCTCTTTGGACAGAAACTTTGGAAATTTGCTAAGGAAGATTTACTAGGCAAATGAAGCTGAATTTTGTCATGTGGCAATGATTTGGATATGAAAGAGTGCTCAAAAAGTTTGAGGGCAATCAAGAAAATATAAATAGCACTTCCTTCACAAAGTGCCATACTGGACAGAATAGGAAATGAATATTCCTGAATTGTTTTTGAACTAGGAAAGGATGGGTTTTGACATATTTGTGGAATATATGATCCAAAGAATTTATGAGAATTTTGTGGGAATTTTGTGGAAGACAGAAATATAGGTTGCTTCACAACCTAGGGCAAACAGGGTTATTCCTTTAATAGAAAAAGGAATATTCCCCAGAAAAAGAATTTGGAGTTGGGCTAAGATGGAAATGGCATGGTCTTGGGAAAGCTTTGGGAGTGACAAGCCACTTGGGAGAGGAAGAAGAGATGATCTCCCTGGGTTTTAAGACCACATAGCCACGGAAAAAGAACTCCAAATAAAATTGTTGAAGAAATCCAAAAGAAAAAAGAAAGGGCCAAAAATCAGGGTGTCACAAACCTACCCCCCTTACAAAAATCTCGTCCTCGAGATTTGGTTGCTCCGGGAACAAGGATGAATATTCTGACTTAAGGAAATCGTTTCCAACTTGGGTATCCTTTTCCTTTATATGATGTTCCCACTGAATTTCATATGATCTGCTTTCCTTGCTCGGAGGTGGTTTGCTTTACCGTATCCCACATTCTGACAGGTCTTAATTCATATGTTCATCCTTACTCTGACTCCAATTCCTTTATGTCTGCTGGCTCATCTGTTATTATCATGACTGGAATTTCCATAAGTCCGGGAGTGATTTCCAATTGGCGTGACATTCTTCTATCCAGCACCGATAGTATTCAATGGAGTTGTGAACAAATTCCTTCGGAAGGCACGGAACCTTTCAATCCTTGCATCAGGTTATTCAAATAGATGCACGTCTTCCGGGTTCAAAACAGTGCTGGGAACCATAACCGTTCTCTTGGCGGGATCTGACTGCTAGCAGGGATTTCTGAATCATCTTGGCTGACTTCTTTGTCTCAAATCCGTACCGATGATTCAACTGTCACCTGTCATGACCAGTATAAAGGAGTATGGCCTTATAACAGTAGCATCCAAAGACTTGACTGACGGTGGTTCTGGCGGAAGAATCTTGTCCATGACAGGCTATCATCTCACTGGGTACCATATGTGAGAGCACATGATCCGAGAATGTTGTTCAGCATTATGATTACTCATTATGTCAGTATAGCCACATGTGGTTAGTAGGCCGTGCGATGATTTAATCCGGTCGTTGAAGTCAAGCTGCTGAGCTGGCCTTTGGTCTGACATGGCAGACTTGAATATTCCATACTGACATTTCTGAGCATATACATTTGGACAAGAGAGTTGCATTGATATGAGATCCCTGTATTGTCGGTCTTGCGCCTTTATTATTTTTGCCTGAATCCTTTGTCGAAAGAGCTTGGCCATATATATCCTTAATTCTTCGTGTGACCATAGGTGCTGTCAGGTGCAATATTTCGGCAAGCATACCTTATCCTTATCCTATGACTGTGCAACAACGCTTAACTGGCAAGTTCATCATCTCCCGAGCTTTAACTGTAGGGCAATGATCATCCGAACCTTTGCATGAAATTGGCAAATAAATCAGTAGCCACCAGAACGGTTTTTACAACTCAGATCTGGGACATTACTGAAATAACTCAACCATGGCTCACGACGGCTGAAAAGCATCTCAGAGCATGAGGCAGTGTTGATAAGAAGAAGGTAGCAGTTCCCTAAGACGGCCGAAGAACAGCTCAGAGCATAGGGTCACTGCTACAAAAAGAAACTCAACAGCTGCCCGAGACGGCCGAAAAGCAGCTCAGAACACTGGCCAGTTGTTGAAAAGAGAAATATAAAGGTGGCATCCACCCCGGACGGCCGAAAGCAGCTCAGAACACAGGCGTGGTGCCATTACCAGGGAAAGGTAAGCAAGGGTTCATCAGGATCATATACCAGGTTCACAGTTACTTGTATAGAGCTCACTGTTGTGGTTAATCATACATGACAGTGACAGAGGTTAATGATATCACTTTGTCGGTTGGGAGGAAACTGGCCTTGATATCCACTGTCAAGATGGTTGATCCAAATTGTCTTACTTCATAGCTTGTCAGTCTTTGCAACACACTGAGATGTATACTGGCTTTTCTTCCTCTTGTATAACTCATGTGGTTGTCGGATTCTCACCATGCTTGCATCATCGTACGAGTGACTTGCATGACCTTGGCAGCATGCTCACAATAAATATGGAAGTATGTGTAGCTAAAAATTTGATTCCCGGGGCAGACACTTGGGTCCTGAGTAGCTCGTGTTTCTGACCAAACTGTTGCGGTTCTGATTCTTGAGATGCACTGCCATATACTATCAACTCACTGGGTAACATCTTGTACCAATGCCGGTGAATGTTTGTAGTGCCGTACTGACAAAGATTGGATAGCTTGTGTTGGAAGCTGTCGGAGAGTAACGTGCTGAGGAAGACTGAATAGCTTATGCTCGAAGCTTTTGCCGGGATAGCTTGCTGAAAAAGACTGGGTATCGTGCTTCAGAAGCTTTTCCCTCTGGTTGCTTACTGGAGAAGATTCGGTGCCTTATGCCGAAAGCATTCTACGGTAGCTTACCGAAGAAGACAGAGTATCTTATGCTGGAAGTTATCCACATGTCATACCGAGGAAGACTGAGGAACCTTGCGTCGTAAGTTTCCCTGGTTGTGTGCGAAGGAAGACTGGATTTTCTTACCCCAGAAGCTTCTCACTATAGTGTGCGGACTGAATGCCATATATATATCCTTGATATCCCTTTGACTGGAAATGTATTGTTGTTTTGCACACAAATTGTCTTCCAGCTGGTTCATTACGATTGTGATGGTTGCACACTGATGTAAACTTGATGTTGATAATCACTCCAGGATGCCGCTTGTATTCAAACCAGATATTCCCAATATAATGCAGTCGGCTGAGAATTCCATAATGTTTAGTTGATCTTCCAAATATTTGAAATCCTCCCTGATTCTTCGAGTCCGGTGTCAGTTGATGAGCAACTTTCATAAGGGGAAATAAGGTGACACCGAAGGCCCAAAGAAAGAAGCCAAAAGAAATGACTAAAACAAAAGCACACAAGGCATCAAGATTACATACAAGCAACATCACATTTTACTGCTATTCACCACAGTATGCCTGCCTACTAAAACACACAAATCTCGCGAGATCTCCAGTACTATGATCTAATATGCTGTGGCGGTGTGCACGAAAGTGGATCAGCGTGTGGAGGGGTTGGTGTAAACAGAGCTACACCAAGCGTTGGCTCAACACCGGTTGCATCTGGACGGGCTTAGGGATGAGCACAGACTCGGTGATCATGGAGTGGAACATGGATGTCATGACCACATCATCATCAAGCGTACGGAAGGGAACCGTACTCGTCCAAGGAAAGGGGTGACAAGGTAGGATAGCGGTGGAAATAAAGGTCTGCTGGCATTGCCCTTTTCTAGTAACAATGATCAGTAAGGGTTGCCAAAGCGGTGAGTAGGATGGCAAGGTCCGGGATAGAAACATGTCTATCGGCGAAGCTATAGGTGTGGCTGAAGAAAAGATATATTGGCGCGATACCTGTGCATCAATCCTGCAAGTGATCGACACCACTAGGTACCTTGGCATCACTCCGCTGGGACAGAGATGACACCAAACACCAAAGAGCAAGTATGCAAACCTGGAGGGTGCAGGTAGTGGATCAAAACCGATACCACCTACACTCACAAGATCAACCATTAGAGACAAAATAATAAGTCTATATGCATGCTATGCAGCAAAAAAAATGCAACAACCAAATGCAGCAGACCGACTAGACTCTATACTAATGGTTTCTAACGCTCGCGCGGACGAGGGCGTCCTACAGCCAGACCTGCTCTGATACCAAGCGCTGTGGCACCCCGGCTCAGAGAGACCGGAACACCCCGCATTCCAGCCCAGAGATCAAGTTTTCTGGAATACGGCACTGCTTGGTATAGAACAAATTAGCTCTTTATTACAAATAATACGGGTACAAGGGTTCTGGTGTCACAAAAGATTACATCGGCACGGCGACACTACGCCTGCTAAGGTAGCTCTATGCTAGCAGCGGAACAAATCGTGGCAATGAAATAACTTCTAGCAGCGGAACAACGACAACGGTGATGAACTCCACTCCGCAGGGACTCTGGTTGGGACGCATCCTAGAGCGCAACCTTAGAATCCTCGATAAGCAATCAATCACGGCATGACCTGCAATCTGGCATGACACACCAGGTGAGTACTTTGAATGTACTCGCAAGCTCACAGCAACCAAAGCACTCAAGACAAACAACAGCATGGCATTTACAGGTTAATTATCAATGAGGATCATGATATTACTAGAACAATCACGAGAATGAGCATAACATGTACATGTTACTCATGATATGAACATGAAGGTACTAGCACTAGCATGCAAGGGGGTCGACGTTTAAGGTCTCATGGACCAACTTACTCTGCTCGGAGGTTATCTCGTAACCACCATAGGTATCAATCTTTCTTACCGTCGTGATCATCACACGATCACCTCATGATCAACCATCATCAAGAATACCATCGTGATCATCTCATGACCACATAAAGATTAACCAACTTATTTTCTCATGGAACCGGGGTTGTTAATTATCCAGGCTATTATTTCTGTTGACCCATAGTGTGACCTACTACGAACTGTGTCCATGACCGAGGACGCGGCTAGTGATAGATTATACACTCTGCAGAGGTTAGTACATTGTACCCACACCACGGAATTCATGGCCTCGTGCTCCTATTCGGGTGGACCAACGACATTCCGACAAAACCAATCTATTGCATGACACTCTCCCGGCCACTCCGACAAACTCCCCTTTGGGCTATGTCCTGGGTGGCCCCGATGTCAACTCGTGACATCCGCCACCTTTGTGGCTGCCACCGTCGTGGCCAAAATAACAAAACTGTCCCAAACAGGGACTCTGGATCCATACGCCCACTTGATCAGGGTAGCGCTCACACATAACCTTCCCTAGTTGGAGGTTCCGGCGAGAGGCATGACAATAGACCGAATTAGAGCCTCCCCATCCAGGCAAGTGTGGTTGCACTGGTGAGCTCGATTCGGTGGCACCATGACTCACTCAACAGATTTGTTCAAGTTCAATTAACGTCAGGTTTAACTTGAATGATGATGAGCTGAGTCACAATAAAATAACATAATGAAACAACGATGCATATGAGCATGACATCAGTGTAACCATGGATGGGCAACATAACCATTTAACATCAACAAGGATAAATCATTTAGTCTACGGGATGCAAATGAGCATAGCATAACGATGATCATGAATATCACAAGTAGTTTCATATCAAACCGTAACTACTCATGTGAGCATAACATTATCACTAGCATAGGAAATGATTACAAGAAGACAGCATGGTAATAATAACAATAACACTATCAATGGAGAAGAATCACATATACACAAGAACATAGCATAAGCATGGTCATGGATTCACCAGCATATTCGAAGAAAATCATTAAATGAGCAAGCAATTATTAAATATTCCAGTGGAAACCATGGCTACTGCAATGCCATCATGCAAGTGGCTATCGTGGCTTGCCTGGGATGAAGGATTCACCGGGGAGAAGTGCGAGACACTCATGAATTTTTTTTGCCGGAAACGTTTCCCTCTCGAAGGGGGCTGAATAGGGGCAGGGGCAAAATGGTCATTATTGGAATGTTACAACATGGTGAAAATGATGTCAACAGAACGGGCTCGACGAATAGAGAACGTGGGATTTGAAATCACCTGATTCGGAGTCTCGGTTAAAAAGTTGTGGCCGTTCGTTCGTTAGGCAGAAAAACAAATAAAATATGTCCATTTCTGCTGCTAACGGGTGAACGTTCACAATATATGGGTTTCGGCCGGCGGGTAAAACAGAAAGCGTATTTTACGAAATCCGCCTTCAGTAAGAGAAAGCGTATTCTTCTCTGAGGCAGAACATGATTACACTTTCATTAAGAGAAAGCGTACTTTCGGAAGTACGCCGCCACTTGAATCTGCGCGGGCCCGGCGGCTGAGCCGCTAACGGGTGGGCCCCGCATTGACTTCTCTCTCTGTCCTGGCTCCCTTTCTTCTTCCCGACGCAGGCACAGGGGAGGGCGAGGCCGAGGTGGGCCGACGACGATTCCGGCCACTCCGCCGCTCATGGGGTCGAGTTGCGGGTCCACGAGGAAGGCCCGCTCCACGCCGCGCCCGCTGGTGGTCTCGCTATCCACGAGGACTGCCGGAGACGAGCAGCACGAGGGCAGGGCGGACGGCGGCCACGGCGAGCTCGGGCAGCACGGCCCGGGGCACGGGAGGAGAGGAGGGCTTCGGGGCGAGCTCAGAGGTGGCGGTGGAGGTCCCTGGTGGTGGTTAGAGGGAGAGGGAGGGCCGACATTGCTCCAATTGGAGCATAGCCGAGCGGCGGCCATGGCGGCTGTGGGTGGGCAGGGGGGCTCCGGTGAGGGATTGAGAGGTCCGGGAGAGAGCTGGGAGGGAGGAGAGGAGCTTGGTGAGGTCGAGGGAGCTCGGGGAGGGGTTATATAGCCGCGGTGAAGATGCCGTGCCCGGATGCCGCCGTGGACGGGTGGGCGCCGCTCTCACGTGACCGCGTACGCGTGCGCACGCGCGGAGGGGTTGATGGCAATGAGAAGGAGCTAGTGGAGTGCCAGAGGAGGGCAGACGCGGGAGGAACGAAGTTCGCTCGGCCACTCGGGCGAACAGTGCCGCGACCGAGGTTACCGTGGCACGAGGAGGGCGAAGGGAGAGGGGGCGAGGGCTGGGGAGCGAGCGCGTGGCTACTGCGGAGCTCGAGGACACGATGGGACGCGCGGAAACGGCAGGGAGAGAGGTGCCCGAAGCTAAACGATGGGCAGAGCGCGCCCAGTGCTTGCCAATAGCGCGGTCACCGCGTGGCATGGTGAGGAGAGGGCACGAGGGACTGCCAAAAGATGTCTACCGCGTAGTCCTTCCGAAGTAGGACCTCCCTGAGGTGATGGATCGAAGAAAGCAACTGTGTGCTGATGGGAGGGATCGGCTAAAGTTTGCTGTAGCAAACTTGGTCATGAATCTGTGGTCAAATGACTTGACCAATGGGCTAATAAAGATGTCACATGGGTTTAGGGTAGGAAGGACTACAATACTGTGAAATATGAAAGGATTTGGACCAATATTTATCATAGTTGC
Source organism: Elymus sibiricus (assembly GCA_039707655.1). NCBI lineage: Eukaryota > Viridiplantae > Streptophyta > Magnoliopsida > Poales > Poaceae > Elymus > Elymus sibiricus. The sequence continues at coordinate 188,009,675 of CM077676.1, read as the reverse complement.
TTTACAACTACAAAATCTGGTCCAGAAACTAGATCATGAAGTGGCACTCACATAGAGTGTTGGATTGGGCTGAAATTTTGTGGAGGATTATGAATTGGGCATATGAAGGCACTGTAAAAATTTCATACCATTTGGATACACCAAAATGGTACTTGCTTCACAATGCTTTCCTCTGGACAGAAACTTGGGGGAATTTTGTAGAGAAAATGTCTTGACAAAATGATGTGAATTTTGTCATGCTCAATGGATATAGGGATATTTAGGTCCTGAATTAATTTCAGAATTTATGAATTAATATAAAATATAGTTGCTTCACAAACTAAAATTATGACCAGAAGCTAGAATTTGAAGGTGTGCTCACATAGGTTGTTGGATGGAGATGAAATTTTATGGAGAGTAATTATTTAATCATATGGATGATCTGCCAAAATTTTAAGTCATTTGGATTAGCCTAGCTAGTACTACCTTCACAAAGCTTCTCTCTGGACAGAAACTTTGGAAATTTACTGAGGAAGATTTACTTGGCAAATGTAGCTGAATTTTGGCATGTGTCAATGATTTGGATATGAAAGAGTGCTCAAAAAGTTTGAGGGCAATCAAGAAAAGATAAATAGCACTTCCTTCACAAAGTGCCATACTGGACAGAATAGAAAATGAATATTCCTGAATTATTTTTTAACTAGGAAAGGATGGGTTTTGACATATTTGTGGAAGATATGATCCAAAGAATTTATGAGAATTTTGTGGGACTTTTTTGGAAGACAGAAATATAGGTTGCTTCACAACCTAGGGCAAACAGGGTCATTCCTTTAATAGAAAAAGGAATATTCCCCAGAAAAAGAATTTGGAGTTGGGCTAAGATGGAAATGGCATGGTCTTTGGAAAGCTTTGGGAGTGACAAGCCACTTGGGAGAGGAAGAAGAGATGATCTCCCCAGGTTTTAAGACCACGTAGGCACAGAAAAAGAACTCCAAATAAAAATTTCGAAGAAATCCAAAAGAAAAAGAAAGGGCCACAAATCGGGGTGTCACAACAAACCAACAAGCTTGGGGATGCTATGTTTGATTGGAATGATATGTTTGAGAATTTATTTGCAGCAAATAACGTTTGCCCTAAGCTTGGGGATGCTATGCTTAATGAAAATGATCTTTTTATTCCCCCTGCTTTTGATGAGCAAATTTATTATGATGATGACATGCCTCCTATCTATGATGATTATTGTGATGATACTTATGTTATGAAAAATAGTAATGATTATTATTATAATACTTGTTATAATTATGAAAATCCTTTTACTGAACATCACTCTTTTAATGTGGAAACAATTTATAGTATTCGAGTTTCATATGATACTCCCACTATTATGAATGAGAAGAAAATTGCTTGTGTGGAGAGTAATAAAAATTCTATGCTTATGTATCATGACAATAATGCTTTGTGTGATGGATATATTGTTGAATTTCTTCATGATGCTACTGAAAATTATTATGAGAGAGGATCATATGCTTGTAGGTGTTGCCATAATATCAAGTTTCCTCTCTATGTGTTGAAAGTTTTGAAGTTATGCTTGTTTTGCCTTCCTATGCTAGTTGATTCTTGCTCCCATAAACTATTTGCTCACAAAATACCTATGCATAGGAAGTGTGTTAGGCTTAAATGTGCTAGTCATATGCTTCATGATGCTCTCTTTGTGTTTCAATTCTTTACTTTTATGTAAGCATCATTGAAATCATCATGCCCAGCTAAAAAGGCATTAAATAAAAGCGCTTGTTGGGAGACAACCCAATACTTATACCTTTTTTTTTGTTCACATGATTAAGCTATTGTGGTAATCATGATTAATATGTTTTCATTCAATAATGTACCAAGTAAAGCCTTTGGGATAGTGTGGATGCTTGTTGATTTGATTCTGTGCAAAAACAGAAACTTTTGCGTCCAGTGCTGGAATTTCTATTATGTACTGGATTATGAGAAAATTCTGAAATTTTTACAGAGTATTGTACTACAAATTTTTTACGTTGTCCTAATTTTTTAGAATTTTTGGAGGTACATAAGTATAGTTTTTAAATCGCTCATTACATGCTGTTCTGTTTTTGACAGATTCTGTTTTTAGTGCATAGTTTGCTTGTTTTAGTGTTTCCATAGCTTATATTGAGTAATATAAATTGTGTAAATGATAGAATACAGTAGGAATTATGTGAGAACAATTATCAATCTTGTCTTGACAGTACCAAAGTGAATGATTTGCTCTTTATCATACTAACCTATCTCATGAAGTTCCGTTAAGTTTTGTGTGATTGAAATTTTCAAGTTTTGGGTGAGATATCGATATGAGGAGAATAAGGAGTGGCAAGACACTAATCTTGGGGATTCCCAAGGCACCCCAAGGTAATATTCAAGGAAGACTCAAGCGTCTAAGCTTGGGGATGCCCCGGAAGGCCTCCCCTCTTTCGTCTTCAACACTATCGGTAACCTCACTCGGAGCTATATTTTTATTCGTCACATAATATGAGTTTTGCTTGGAGTGTCATTTTATTTTGTTGATATTTGCTTGCTGTTATCAATAATCATGTTTTGTATCTTTTATTTCAATAAAATGCCAATTATAGCCTTTACCATGCTCAGTTTGCAAGTTTATGTGTTGCTGTTTGAAAACAGAAAGTTTTCTGTTATGTTCAGAATATTCCTGAATAGTCAGAACATGATAAAAATCTGAAATTTTTACACAGCAAGAATGCATGAGTTCTCTGTCACATGGTAATTTTTCAGAAGTTTTAGAGTTAGGGAAGTATGAATTCTTATTCACCCTTTACAGACTGTTCTGTTTAGACAGATTTCGGTTATAGTTGCATTGTTTGCATATGTTGCTTGTTTAATGTTTCTATTTGTGGATAGGAGTATTAAATATGCATAGGCATTTAGTATGCAATGTTTAATTATAATTTTAGTGATTTGTTACAGTAGAGAATGTTAAGGTTTTGAGTTGATTTATACTAACTTATCTCACGAGTTCTTGTTGAGTTTTGTGCGGATGAAGTTTTTTAAGATTTAGGAGAAGCCATGATATGAGAGGAATTAAGGAGACACAAGAGCTCAAGCTTGGGGATGCCCAAGGCACCCAAAGCAACTAAGCTTGGGGATGCCCCGTTAGGCATCCCACCTTTCTCCATCAACACCTATCGGTTAGCCTAAGTTTTTACTTGTTCACATGATATGTGCTATTCTTGGAGTGTCCTTTTATTTTCGTTTTGTTTGTTGTTTGAATAAAATTATCAAGATATGAAATCTTGAATGAGAGAGAGTCCTCACATATCTACTTAATTGTTTGACTACTTGTTGATCTTCACTTATATCTTTTGGAGTAGTTTGTCATTTACTCTCGTTCTTCACTTATATCCTAAGAGAAAATGTTTGAATGAATTGAATATCATAAATCTGAAATTATCCATGTTCCATATGCTTAGTAATATTTCAAATTTGGTTTAGAAAGTAAAATCTATTGAAGTTTGACAACCACAATATTGGTCATACAAGCAATTCATGAATGATTAGTATAAGGAAGAGAACTTTCACATATAAATATATTATCTTGGACATCTTGTATGATTGTGAATACCCATTAATTATTTTCAAAAAGCAAATTGGTTGAAGTTGGACAAGGAAGACAACGTAATGAGTTATGTTTGGGTATATTTGCATAGAAGTTATATTGTTATGGATCCTCCAACATGTGGTGCTTGCTTAGGATCTTTTGCTAGCCAAAAATTCGTACTAAGTAGAGATACTACTTGTGCATCCAAAAACCCTTAAACCCAGTTTCTTCCCATGAGTGTCCACCATATCTACCTATGGATTGAATAAGATCCTTCAAGTAAGTTGTCATCGGTGCAAAAAGCAATAAAAATTGTTCCTAAAATATGTATGATCTTTTATTGCAAGGGAAAATAAGCGTTGTACGAACTTGTGATGGTAAAGAAATAAAAGCGGCGGACTGCATAATAAAGGTTGCTATCACAAGGGGCAATATAACGTGACGTTCCTTTGCATTAAGGGTTTGCACATCCAAAAATAAAAAGCGCATGACAACCCCTGCTTCCCTCTGCGAAGGGCCTATCTTTTACTTTTATGTATTTACTTTTATGCAAGAGTCAATAAGTATTCATTCTCATTTGAACCTCAATTATTCTCCAGTTGGCAAGCATCATGTGGTGGGGAAAGATCCAGGCATATATGGCCAGTCAAATATATTTGATCATGAATTATTATTGTTGACAATTATCTCTATGATAAATGAGTTGGGAGGCGAAACATTAAGCCCCTATCTTTCTCTGTGTTCGATGGATGCTATTTGTTCTAAAAAAATGCTTTGAGTACTAGCAATCATAGAAGACTATATGATAATTGAGTATGTGGAGCTCTTACTTAGACTTTGTTGATAATAAGTTGAATTGCAATTGTTTGGTGACAAGAACATAGGTTGTTAAGTTTCAAGAGAATGCCTTGTTTGAACCATAACATGTGAATGGATTGCTACTTTATCATGATGAGTTTTATGAGAAAGAGTTGTTCTTATGATGCTAGGAAAAGTGATTGAAATTATCATTGATCTAACTTATGCACTATACTAGCATTCACACTTCATAAATTATTTCTTTTATCATTTACCTACTCGAGGACGAGCAGGAATTAAGCTTGGGGATGTTGATACGTCTCCAACGTATCTATAATTTATGAAGTATTCATGCCATGTTTATTATAGTTTTGTATGATTTTGGTGCACTTTTATATGGATTTTATATGATTTTCATGGACTAACATATTGACCTAGTGCCCAGTGCCAGTTGTTGTTTTCTGCTTGTTTTTGGTTTTCCAGAAAATCCACATCAAACGAAGTCCAAATGCAGCGAAACATTTTGACGATTTTTTCTGGAAGGAAAGGGACCCGGGAAGCTTCGGGAGAGTACCAAAAGACCCACAGGGGCCCCACAAGCCACCAGGGCATGCCCAGGGGGGTGGCTGCGCCCTGGTGCCTCGTGGGCCCCCTATGGCCCCTCTTTGCGTGATTCCAATGCCAAAAATTCCTATATATTCAGAAACCTCCAGAAATAACCCTAGAACTTCGACTCCGCCACCGCAAGCCTCTGTACCTCCACGATCTCATCTACAGCCCTTTTCCGGCACCCTGCCGGAGGGGGAAATCATCACCGGAGGCCATCCTCATCATCCCGGCGGTCTCCATGACGAGGAGGGAGTAGTTCACCCTCGGGGCTGAGGGTATGTACTAGTAGCTATGTGTTTGATCTCTCTCTCTCGTGTTCTTGATTTGGCACGATCTTGATGTACTGCGAGCTTTGTTAATATAGTTGGATCATATGGTGTTTCTCCCTCTCTATCTTGTTGTGATGAATTGAGTTTTTACCTTTGAGGTTTCACTATTATTGAATTGAATACTTTTATGCATTTGAGAACACTTGATGTATGTCTTGCATATGAATACCCGTGGTGACAATGGGGTATTATATTGATTCACTTGATGTATGTTTTGGCACTCAACTCACGGATTCCCGAGGTGGCATTGGGGTAATCTATGCATAGGGGTTGATGCACGTTTTCATCCTACTTTCTCCAGTAGAAATCTTTGGGCACTCTTTGAAGTTCTTTGTGTTGGATTGAATATTATGAATCTAAAGTTGTTTGATGCATATCGTATAATTAACTCACGGATACTTGTGGTGACATTGGAGTATCTAGGTGACATTAGAGTTGGTTGATGCGTATCATATGGTGTTATTTTAGTACGAACTCTAGGGCTGTTTGTGACACTTATAGGAATAACTCAATAGATTGATCGGAAAGGATAACTTTGAGGTGGTTTCGTACCCTACAAATAATTTCATCTTATGTTCTTCACTAGATAAGAACTTTGGAGTGATTGTTTATCGCACGTTGAGGGATTGTTATATGATTCAACTATGTTAGCACTGTTGAGAGATTGCACTAGTGAAAGTATGAACCCTAGGCCTTGTTTCTAAGCATTGCAATACCGTTTGTGCTCCATTTTATTACTTGCTACCTTGCTGTTTTTATATTTTTCAGATTACAAAAACCTATATCTACTATCCATACTACACTTGTATCACCATCTCTTCGCCGAACTAGTGCACCTATACAATTTGCCATTGTATTGGGTGTGTTGGGGACACAAGAGATTTCTTGTATTTGGTTGTAGGGTTGTTTGAGAGAGACCATCTTCATCCTAGGCCTCCCACGGATTGATAAACCTTAGGTCATCCACTTGAGGGAAAATTGCTACTGTCCTACAAAACTCTGCGCTTGGAGGCCCAACACGAGTCTACAAGAATAAGTTGTGTAGTAGACATCACTCATGCGGATGCAGAGGATATTGTACGCAAGTGTGATGGTTGCCAGAAATATGCTCGTCAAGCGCATGTGCCGGCTCAAGAGTTGAGGATGATTCCAATAACCTGGTCTTTTGCAGTCTGGGGGCTTGATATGGTTGGGCCCTTCAAGAGATCTAAAAATAAACATACTCACTTACTGGTAGTTGTGGACAAATTTACCAAGTGGGTTGAAGCGGATCCGGTCAGTCGGTGTGATGCTGCTGCAGCGGTTAAGTTCCACAAAAAGCTGATCTATCATTTTGGCTATCCACACAACATTATTACAGATAATGGTACTAATCTTTCCAAAGGAGTCATGAAGCAGTTCTGCCAACAGGAGCACATCAGGTTGGACTTAGCATCTGTAGCGCACCCTCAGTCTAATGGACAGGCAGAATGAGCTAATCAGGAGTTGCTGCGTGGCATCAAATCCTGGCTCATGGTGCCTTTACAACGCACACCAGGTTGCTGGGAAGAAGAGTTACCCGCAGTACTTTGGAGCATACGGACTACTCCCAACAGGTTATACGCCGTTTTTCCTGGTCTATGGTGCAGAGGCTGTGCTGCCAAGTGATATACGTCATGATTCTCCCCGGGTTACAACTTATGTGGAGGCTGACAATGAACAAGCTCGCCAAGATGCTCTTGATGCTCTGGAAGAAGAACGCGAACTTGCCGCGTCCAGATCAGCAATTTATCAATAAGACCTACGTCGCTATCATATCCGTAGAGTTCGAAGCCGTACCTTTCAGGAAGGCGACTTTGTGCTTCGTCTGATACAAGACCAGACAGGCATGCATAAGCTTTCGCCCCCTTGGGAAGGACCCTTCGTCATCAGCAAGAATCTCAACAATGGGTCATATTACATGGTTGATATACGTGAAGCAGATAAGTCATGTACCTCTGAGGAGGACGGAAGCCGGCCTTGGAATATTGCGCATCTCCGGCCATATTATACTTAAAAGTCATAGAATGAGTAGTATCTTTTGTACATACCTTCATCATGTATATACATATTCTGATCAATGAAATAAAGCCGGCGTCTCTGTATAAGAGAGATTGTTGTTTCGCCTCAAAATTGTGTGTTGAGTCTTTATTTTTTGATCAGTGGTTACTTGGGGGCTTCGAACTCATCAAGTTTAGCTTTAACATCCCTTTAACCCGGCAACATGCCAAAACATTTTCTTGGTTAAACCTGCCTGTTAGCATGATGCTACTCCGCAAAGGTGACCCGGTGTACGCCCGACGAGTCAATCACAGAAGTGACCCTGAACTTGTCCGAGTTAAAACCCCGATTGGTCACATGAGAGCCGGCTTTCAGAAAGCTAGGATAAACCAAAAGAGGCAATAAGCCTGCTTCATGAAAGCGAATCAGACTTGGGCTTCGAAGGCCGATCTTTAAATCGTACCTCATAAGCTGGCTTTTAAATTTCTGTTTTGCATTATTATTATCTTTGGCATGCATGCATACATCCATACATGGCATATACTTTATTAATGTTGTTTTTTGTTTATTACAATGGCAACATGATTGCCGGGTTATCATACCACCAATACTGGTGGTCCGGACTACTAGTTTTGGCCGTAAGCCACCCTTACAAGCCGGGTTTCTAGATTATGGCCCTAGAAGTTACTCAAGGACTGTTATATAGCTGGCCTTCCTTACAAAGAATGGCTCTTGCGGTTGAGTTATTGATTCAACACCTTGATAGAAGCAAATGATGTCATGGCTAATGATCAGCAAGGTTACAATAACAAGTGCAATCATAAAAGTGTGCGATAGCACTTTCATCACCAAAGAGAGTTTCTAAACATCTATTACAAGCCACAGCAGGGCCAAGCATACGATCAAGTGTTTTTTGTTTTGTTGCCCAACTAAGTTTCAGAGCTGTGAGCCGGCAAGCTGGCCTTCTAACTCACGAGTCGCACAACTGGAAGCAGGGTCAGCCTGCACCATCGAGCTTGTTTCTGCAGTTTGGAGGCCGACCAGCACCCATTGGATGGATCGTAATGCTTCAAAAACTAAGTCTTCCATCATCACAGCTGAAGGGTCGACCTCAGGGGCGAAGGAGTTCTTACAAGGGCGAGTTAGCTCCACTGGTTCTGGATTGGGCGGCTCCAAACGCTCGTTAGCTTCAAAATAGCCGGCTTGGTACTTGGAGAGATCTGCCTCCTCAGTCAAAATTGTGGTAGCTATAGGAGATTTGCCCTAGAGGCAATAATAAATGTTATTATTTATCTCCATGCTTATAATTATGTTTATATTCCGTGCTATAACTGCTATGGTTCTCAAGTCTGCAATAACCACGAGGCTCGGAGGGAAACTCATATGCACGTGTGGAATAATAAACGGTAAAATGCATTCCTAGTCTGTCTTCTAAGACTAGCTCAAGTGTTGCATGATGGTTCTATCTTCCTGATCATGGGCATGACTATGCCGGTAACTTTGAGGACACATTGTTAGGAGAACACTTGTGTTGAATCGACCCGAATTGATGTTATGCTATGAGATACATTCATCACAAGTTAATGGTTAATAACACAGAGAAAGTTAACGTTTGCATAATTCCTTAGACCATGAGAGTATCGAGTTTCTTCATGCTTGCTTCATGAACTTTGGGGTTTGTTAAACGTCATCCGTAACTGGGTGGCTATTACGGCGGCCTACGGGTTCATGGGAAAGTATGTCAAGCGACTTGATAGCTCAACATTGGGATTTCCTCCTCCAACGATGGAGAGATATTCTTTGGGCCCTCTCGGTGTTACGGTATCCATCATCGTCTGGCCAGACACATTGTGATTTGATCACAGGGATGCCGGAACACGGGAACGAGAAAAGAGAACAAAACCGGTAACGAGGTAACTGGCATAGTGGACAAGTTGTTGATCCACGGGGATGCCGATAAATCTCACCTCGGGTGTTTGTAACATATCGCGAAGCAACAGGAATAGCACACGCCAACTGGAGGTTCACTCGAATATTTATTTGTGTGGGTATAGGGGCAATATGGGTGTCCACGGCTCCGATGTTGATCATTGATCGGAAAGTGTTTCGGTCATGTCTATACTTCACCGAACCTATAGGGTCACATGCTTAAGGGTCATCTATCTGATGAATACTAGACAGGGAGTCTGAGAGAAAGTCACTAGAAAAGTTTCGGAAACAACGGAAGAGTTCCGGAGAGAGAACACCGGAATAGTTTCGGTAAAACCGAAAAGTTGTTTCGGAGTATACCATTAAGTCAAAATGGTTTCGGCACACACCTGGAAATTCTTGGAGGGTGCCAGAATTGTTCTGGGAACTTCTGGAATTTTTCCGGAAAAAAAAACGGAAATGTTCCGGAGCTGCCGGAACCGCTTTGGTTGCTTTTCGCTGAAGAAAATCATTGATCCAGAAATGTTTCAGAACGCGTTCAGAATTGTTTTATTGGGTGCTGGAAATGTTCTGGACCTACAGAAATATTTTCGGATTTAACGGACGCGAAAAATTGTCTTCGGGAATAGTGAAAATGCATTCTTGTTTGCTTTTCGCTGATGAAAATCATTGATCCGGAAATGTTTCGGAATGCATCCAGAATTGTTTTAGTGGGTACTGGAAATGTTCTGGACCTACAGAAATATTTTCGGATTTAACGGTCGCGGGAAAATATTTTCATGAATAGTGGAAACACTATTTGGTAGCTTCTTTGGGAAGCCACCTTTGAGGGCATTTTGGTATTTCCAAGTGTCCTCTACCCCTTGGGCTTGGCCTATAAATAGGGGTGGAGGGGGCTGCCCAAACTCACTCTTTCTCTCATACATTATGCCATGCAATGATCTGGCTTCTTCTCTCCCTCACACGAAATAGTTTCGTAGAGCCGAAAGGTTGTCTGGGTTCTGGTGGGAACTAGTTCTGGACGGCGAAGCCCTGCCGGATAGCTGACACCGTATGTGTGCAACCCTGTAGAGAGGTCGTAGGTTTGATCTTTTGCCCGAGGGGCTGTTCGAGGGTCCTCCTGAAGGGCTGTCCGAGTTACCGTTCGAGCCTCGAGGGTCCTCCCAGAGGGCCGTCCGTGACACCGTCCGAGGGACTGTCCGACCGCCTCCCGAAGGGCTGTCGGACAAGGGAGTACATCCTCGCGGTTGGGAGGTTGTAGATCCTAGCTGCGGGGATCTGCACCAATGATCTACATTGACTCTACTTCCACTGCGCTACGAGTCGGTAATGATCAGATCAAACCTTGTATGCCATCTCCATAGTGATCCTGGGCGTGCTCGCTGTACCGGAAATTTTTATTTTCTATCGCGTTCCCCAATAGTGGCATCATGAGCCATGCTATGCGTAGATGCAGGTTACGATCTAGAATACATAGAGATGTATGGGTATTGCATAATATAATTTTGTAGTAGATGAGATCTATTGCTGAAAATTATTTGTGCGGGTAGCAGATGAAATCTATTACCCGATGTTCTTGTTGCTTCCCTGAAATTTGTGTATTTCTGATCTTTATAACGGCATGGTGGAGTTTCAAAGTTCTGGCAATCCGCGATCCTGATTGATCAACGAAGTGCTAACAGTTCATTGAATTCCACCATAGTTAAAAGAAAGATGAAATTTTGCAGACAAAGGGTAATGCAGATATGATCTGCACGGGGGTCATGCGTATGGAGAAGTTCAGTATGGGGCTCGAGATTTTATTATCTCGTATTTCATACACCCCGCAAAGTTAATCTAGCGACTTGAATAATCATACTTGATGATAAATGTTGGTAGCTACGGTTTGGTTGAAACCTTAGAAGCCACGTAAAATAAAATTTTGCATAAACCGATTAGAGGCGTCTAACTTGGTTTTGCAGGATGACATAAGATGTGCATGTGATGTGGTATAGCAGTTCTCATATTAATTTGATTATGTATGAGATGACTATATAATGTAAATTAACATGACCTGCGTGTCATGATTCGGCATGATGGCTGGAGCCATATGATTGTCACTTTAATGACCTGCGTGTCAACCTTGTTATAATGCATTATTTTATTAGCTATAGAGATAGCAGTATTATTTATTGCATCGACAAGGTGGTGGCAATCTTCGCGAAGGTGATCACCGACACAAATACCGAAGACGAAGAAATTCAAGACTTCTCCATCAGAAAGGGCTATACCATATCATGCTATTATGAATTGCCTGAGATGTTTATCCCTTATGATGCACCCTTTTTGATTGCGTGGTAGTCACTTTTTATTAGGGTGATCTCTCACTAAAAATATCAAGTAGTTAGTGTTCTCCCAAGTGTAGCACCGTCACGGCACCTATCTCTTCGGGGTATCACATGGATGCATGTGTACGAACGATTAGAGAAGTGTGAGGCGGGTGAGTTGAGACCTCGCAGCAAGATCACTTGGTTGTCTTGACATTCGGGAGGATCGTCCTGAGCTCGGAACACACCCATCGAAAGATGAACAAGAGTCACATAGAGATGTGATTGGCAAGTTGACCTACCAAATGAAATTCTCATCACTTGAGATGGATGCATCCTTGGTGTTGAATTGAAATATGGGTCTTGACTCGCTATCAATTATGAGAGATATTGATTTGAGTGGGAGCGCACTGTATAATTAACTTGTTTAATTCTCTGTGCAATTAATTATGAACATTGTCTAAGTGAAATTTGCATAATAGTTATAGAATAATGGCTCACGTTTCCACCTTCCCTATTAAAATTGAATAGCTGTTAAATATCTGGTTAAACTTTATGATTGGTAACGTAATGTGAGGATTGTCCTCAAGAGTGCCGAGAAGGACTTTGTCCTATTGCATGCTTTCGGTATTCTCCCGCTAATGCTATGGATAATGTGACTCTCGTCCTTCAATCCAAAAGCTAGAATTCCGTTACGGTCAAAGTGCAATATGTTTGCTTCCATGAGACCCGAACTTCAAAGGTTTGGGATAGTTATGTGATATTCATAGAACTGAAAATTATTTTTAGATACAAACAAAGGCTAAAAGATATGAAATATCCAAAGCAATGTTTGTTTGCAAACTATTAGTAAAAGTGTTTACTATGCATTAGACTAATACAAGAGGGATCCAGAAGAACGCCTGTCATGAAATGAAGGTGAATAAAACAACAACTTAAAGAGAAAGGAAGTGTCCAAAGGGTGTTAGTGAAACTTACCCGCCTAGGAAGTCCGAGGCTGATGCCACTCTCAAAGTTGGGTGCTTCTTCTGAGAGTAGGAGAAATATTGGAAGTAAAACTGTTAGAAGTATAAAGGCAAAAAGAGAGAAGACTGGAATATCCAGCTCATGTATGAAAGTCATACAAGCTATTGATGTATAGAAGGCTGGTCAAAGAAATAGTTCTTGGGAATTATGATTAAACATGTTAATCACTGATTCTTGGGTATTGTGAGTTGATCACAGAGATACCCGCTCGATTGCATTCTGTTGCGACTCGATGCAAGAACTACTATGGCCTAAAAGACTTGCCGGGAATGAGGTTTAGATACGTGCTGAGAACATAGTAAATGTTACTATACCTTCCATCGGTGTATTACCTATGTATTTATTTTCATAATTCATTTTTGGAGTTTCATACACTCTAGCCCATTGCATAAGGTATCTTGCAAGAAGATTGTTCATAAGAGAACTTTTGATGTTCGGTGTTATGAATAACATAAGGGCCATACTTTCATTATGAATGAGATGTATGGTATGAATATTGATAATAATACATTACCTCTGTATTTACTTTCATAATTCATTTTAGAGTTTAATACACTCTAGCCCATTTGCATAATGTTTGTTGCAAGAGTGTTGTTCATAAAAGAACAATTGTTGTTCAGTATTATGAATAACATAAGGGCCATACTTCCATCTTGGATGGGATGTATGTTATGAATATTGATGGTAATATGATACATCCATAACACTGATGCTAAATGTCGCAAGACTAAAAGAATACCACACATGTGTGGCACTGCATTTGGTCACATTGAAGAAACCCGCATGGAGAAATTCCATAATGATGGATTTTGAAGTCGTTTGATTATGAATCATCTGACACTTGCAACTTTCCTCCGAAAAGTGAAGTGACTGAAATACCGTTACAGGCCATAAGGAACGAGCAAAGAACTTATTGGTGATCATACATCATGATGTGTGTAGGCCGATAAATGTTGTTGCTGGCAGTGGATTTGTCTATCTTCTGAAATGACTCAAGTAGATATATGGATATTTGCTTGATGAGACGTAAGTCTGGATCTTTTGAAATCATTCAAAAGGTTTTCAAAATGAAGAAGAAATTATTGTAACAAGAAAATTATGTTTCTGCAATTGGATTGCAGAAAGAAATTTTGAGTTACAAGTTTAGCGAATGTCTGATGAGTTGTGAAAAGAGTTTCATAACTTACACCTCCCGAAGCACCACTGTGAGTGGAATGTACGTGAAGATGTAATCAAACCATTTATGACATGGTAAGATCAAAGATGACATAAATCAATTTGCCATTATCCCTTTTAAAGTAATGCTTTAGAGACTGGGGCTTTTATACTGAAAAGAGCGGCATCGGATCTGTTAAAATAACGCCATGGTATGGTAACCCCAACCATGTTATGTCTTTTCTTAACATTTGGAATATGGGGATTGTGTAAAATATTTACAAACCTATTCCAAATCAGACAAGTGCTACTTTGTAGGTTATCCCAAATTATTGGGTATTCCTCCCTCACTATATCGAGGCAAAAGTTTGCCACAAAGAACGGTATGATTTTGAAAGAAAATGTTTCTTGCAAAAAGGTGAGTGGGAGGACAGTGTAACTCGACAAGATAACTGTATCTTCGTTATCATGACAAAGGAAAGAAACCGCGGAAGCAATTCCAAAGTTTCCTCCTGCGACTGATACGGAAGCCTCTACAATAAAATGTATGGACTTCGGTCGAACTTGCAGCTGAACCACGTAGGCAAAACTCGTGCAAACCTCTCAGGTGCGCAAACGAGATATTGTTGTTAGACAATAGTATACCTACGATAATCAAGGAAGCGTTGATGGGCCCTGACTCCGAAACTGGCTAAATGCCAATACAATCTGAGATAGTTTCCATATAAATGATTCAAGATTAAATCTTGATGAACCCTTCGGAAGACTTAGAGTCTAACGAACATTAATGGAACTATAAACTGATGTGGATAAAATGTTTTATCCATAAAGCTCAACTTGTTGAAATAAACAAGTTCAAGGAGTTGACTACGATGAGGTTGTCTCACCGTAGCGATGCTTAAAGCCGGTTCGGGTTAAACTAGCAATTAATACATATTTCAATTAGGAGATATGAAACATGGATGATGAAAGAATTTCCATGAAATGGGAATACAAACTAGGACTTGTATGTGATACAGTCCAAAGTATTTTGTCGATCCAGAGGATGCTAGTGAGTGTGCAAACTTCAAAGTTCCAGCAATGGACAGAAGAGAGCAAAAAGGAGTTGGAATCTTCGTTTTGATGAAATAGTTAAAAGAGTTTGATTTCATCAATGGATAGTGAAGATGCTTGTGGTTACAAGAAAGTAAGTGGGAGCATAATAATATTTCTAAAACTTGTGTGCTAAACACATTGTTGATTGGAAATAATATAAATTTCTAAAACACTGATGAGCAAAATACATGATGGAATTTCCACACACTTTTGTGTTTGGATTAATCATGTATTCCATGGTATGTAAAACAACCAGATATGTCCGATACTCCCAAGCTGTTGCGAGTATAGATACCAAAGTGATCAAAGTACTGATCATGGGATAACAGTGAAAGATGTCATTGAGTACTAGAATAGCACCGATGACATGTTTTCTCGCAAGCGGAGATTATGAAGAGCTCGTTGTAAAAGGTTACATTGATGCAGTCTTCATCAATGCTCCATGCGATTTTTGATTTAAGTTAAGGGTGTTGTGTAATACACAATATGGTGGCACGGTAGTTGGAAATTGTTCCAAACAGGTTACTGTGGCGAATTCTATAACAAAGGCTAAGTATGTTGATGCTTTGGAAGCGACAAAGAAGATGTTGAATCATATAGTTCATTCATGAACTTAGTATGGTTCCAAGATGGCTTTGGTCAATGGGACACTATTGTAGATAGTTGCTCCATAGCTCAGTCTGAGGAATCAAAGTTCGACCGGTGATTCACATATATACAAAGCCAAGTCCACACAAAATATGAATTTTGTGAAAGCGTGAAAACACGAGGATATGCAAAGATACACACGGCCCTGAAGTTGTCAGGTCCGTTAGACAAAGACTATACCACAAGCGAAGCATATTTTACACCGGTATGCCATAGGTGTAAAGTGCATTAGCATTGACTAGATTATTGACTCTAGTGCAAGTGGGAGTCTGTAGGAGATATGCCCTAGAGG
The DNA here is from genome assembly GCA_039707655.1 of Elymus sibiricus. Lineage (NCBI taxonomy): Eukaryota > Viridiplantae > Streptophyta > Magnoliopsida > Poales > Poaceae > Elymus > Elymus sibiricus. Next base: position 187,993,877 of record CM077676.1, on the reverse strand, counting down.
CAATAATAAATGTTATTATTTATCTCCATGCTCATAATTATGTTTATATTCCATGCTATAACTTCTATGGTTCTCAAGTCTGCAATAACCATGAGGCTCGGAGGGAAACTCATATGCACGTGTGGAATAATAAACGGTAAAATGCATTCCTAGTCTGGCCTCTAAGACTAGCTCAAGTGTTGCATGATGGTTCTATTTTCCTGATCATGGGCATGGCTATGCCGGTAACTTTGAGGACACATTGTTAGGAGAACACTTGTGTTAAATCGACCCGAATTGATGTTATGCTATGAGATACATTCGTCACAAGTTAATGGTTAATAACAAAGAGAAAGTTAACGTTTGCATAATTCCTTAGACCATGAGAGTATCGAGTTTGCTTCATGAACTTTGGGGTTTGTTAAACGTCATCCTTAACTGGGTGGCTATTACGGCGGCTTACGGGTTCATGGGAAAGTATGTCAAGGGACTTGATAGCTCAAGATTGGGATTTTCTCCTCCGACGATGGAGAGATATTCTTTGGGCCCTCTTGGTGTTACGGTATCCATCATCGTCTGGCCAGACACATTGTGATTTGATCACAGGGATGCCGGAACACGGGAATGAGAAAAGAGAACAAAACCAATAACGAGGTAACTAGCATAGTGGACAAGTTGTTGATCCATGGGGATGCCGATAAATCTCACCTCGGGTGTTTGTAACATATCTCGAAGCAACAAGAATAGCACACGGCAACTGGAGGTTCACTCGAATATTTATTCGTGTGGGTATAGGGATCAATATGGGTGTCCACGGCTCTGATGTTGATCATTGATTGGAAAGTGTTCTGGTCATGTCTATACTTCACCGAACCTATAGGGTCACACGCTTAAGGGTCATCTATCTGCTGAATACTAGACAGGGAGTCTGAGAGAAAGTCACTGGAAAAGTTTCGGAGACAACGCAAGAGTTCCGGAGCGAGAACACCGGAATAGTTTTGGTAAAACTGAAAAGTTGTTTCGGAGTATACCATTAAGTCAAAATGGTTTCGGCACACACCTGTAAATTCTTGGAGGGTGCCAGAATTGTTCTGGGAACTTCTGGAATTTTTCCGGAGAAAAAAACCGGAAATGTTCCGGAGCTGCCGGAACCGCTTTGGTTGCTTTTCGCTGAAGAAAATCATTGATCCGGAAATGTTTTGGAATGCATTCAGAATTGTTTTAGTGGGTGCTGGAAATGTTCTGGACCTACAGAAATATTTTCGGATTTAACGGACGCGAAAAATTGTCTTCATGAATAGTGAAAACGCATACTTGTTTGCTTTTCGCTGATGAAAATCATTGATCCGGAAATGTTTCAGAACGCGTCCAGAATTGTTTTAGTGGGTACTGGAAATGTTCTGGACCTACAGAAATATTTTTGGATTTAACGGTCGCGGAAAAATATTTTCATGAATAGTGGAAACACTATTTGGTAGTTCTTTGGGAAGCCACTGCTACTTGTAGCTTGCGTTGGTTTTATCCCCGAAGAGAAAGGGATGATGCAGCATAGCAGAGATAAGTATTTCCCTCAGTTATGAAACCAAGGTTATCAATCCAGTAGGAGAACCAAGCAACACCTCGTTAGCAGTACCTGCACACAAACAACAAATCCTTGCACCCAACGCAAACGAGGGGTTGTCAATCCCTCGGTGGTTAATTGCAAGATTAAATTGTATGTGATAGATAGATAGATTGAAACAAAAATACAAAATAAAATAAATAAAAGAAAATGGCAGCAATATTTTTAGGGTTTTAGTAATATGATTTAGATAGACCCGGGGGCCACAGTTTTCACTAGAGGCTTCTCTCGAGAAAATAGCATACGGTGGGTAGACAAATTACTGTTGGGCAATTGATAGAAAAGCAAATAATCATGACGATATCCAAGGCAATGATCATGTATATAGGCATCACGTCCAAGATAAGTAGACCGACTCCTGCCTGCATCTACTACTATTACTCCACACATCGACCGCTATCCAGCATGCATCTAGTGTATTAAGTCCATAAAGAACGGAGTAATGCCTTAAGAACGATGACATGATGTAGACAAGATAAACTCACGTATGAATAAACCCCATCTTTTTACCCTTAGTAGCAACGATACATACGTGTCATGTCCCTTTCTGTCACTGGGATTGAGCACCGCAAGATTGAACCCACTACAAAGCACCTCTTCCCATGGCAAGATAAATCAATCTAGCTGGCCAAACCAAATCAATAGATCGGAGAAGAAATACAAGGCTATAATAATCATGCATAAAAGAGATCAGAGAAGACTCAAATATATTCATGGATAATCTGATCATAAACTCACAATTCATCTGATCCCAACAAACACACCGCAAAAAGTGATTACATCGGATAGAACTCCAAGAACATCGAGGAGAACATTGTATTGAAGATCAAAAAGAGAGAAGAAGCCATCTAGCTACTAACTATAGACCCAAAGGTCTGTGGTAAACTACTCACGCATCATCGGAAGGGCAGCAAGGTTGATGTAGAGCCCCTCCGTGATCGATTCCCCCTCCGGCAGATTTCCGGAGAAGGACCCCAGATGGGATCTCTCTGGAACAGAAACTTGCGGCGGCGGAAAAAGTATTTTGTGGACTCCCCTGAGGGTTTCTAATTTTCCCTGAATTTATAGTGGTGGAATTAGGTCAAACGGAGCAAAGGGGGGCCCACGAGGCACCAGGGCGCGCTTGCCCCCCCCCCCCCAGGCGCGCCCTGGTGGCTCATGGCCACCTCCTGGGTCTTCTGGCCCTCTCCCGAAGCTTCTAGTGTTGTATATGTCTAGAAAAAAATCTCCAAAAAGTTTCGTGGCATTTGGACTTCGTTTGGTATTAATTTTCTGTAAAACAAAAACAGGGCAGAAAACAGCAACTAGCACTGGGCACTGAGTTAATAGGTTAGTATCCAAAAATGATATATAATTGCTATAAATGCGTATAAAAACATCCAAGATTGATAATATAACAGCATGGAACAATCAAAAATTATAGATACGTTGGAGACGTATCAGCCACCTTTGAGGGCATTTTGGTATTTCCATGTGTCCTCTACCCCTTGGGCTTGGCCTATAAATAGGGGTGGAGGGGGCTGCCCAAACTCACTCTTTCTCTCATACATTATGCCATGCAATGATCTGGCTTCTTCTCTCCCTCACACGAAATAGTTTCGTAGAGCCGAAAGGCTGTCTGGGTTCCGGTGGGAACTAGTTCTGGACGGCGAAGCCCTGCCGGATAGCTAACACCGTATGTGTCCAACCCCGTAGAGAGGTCGTAGGTTCGATCTTTTGCCCGAGGGGCTGTTCGATGGTCCTCCCGAAGGGCTGTCCGAGTTACCGTTCGAGCCTCAAGGGTCCTCCCGGAGGGCTGTCCATGACACCGTCCGAGGGACTGTCCGACCGCCTCCTGAAGGGATGTCCTACGAGGGAGTACATCCTCGCGGTTGGGAGGTTGTAAATCCTAGCTGCGGGGATCTGCACCAACGATCTACATCGACTCTACTTCCGATGCGCTACAAATCGGTAATGATCAGATCAAACCTTGTATGCCATCTCCATAGTGATCCTGGGCGTGCTCGCTGTACCGGAAATTTTTGTTTTCTGTCGCGTTCCCCTACAGCAGCAACCCGGGTTTCTCTAATACACTGTAGGAAATCCTTCTTGGTGAAAGGTGTGTCATCTGTGTTATACTCCGGATATCCTCCTACAATCTGTGTTGGGTCTAGTTCAGGAACATATGCTTTGGCGCGGGCAAGTACGGCCAGAGCTCCGTGCTGACAAGCCGCCTTTTTCCACTCTTCAAACTAGTGTGGCACCACAGAAAATTCCTTGAGCATATCCATAATCCGCGGTGGCGGTGTTTTTAAGTTTTTGGCTGCCATAATGCAGCGTGAGCCGCCTATGTCCAGCTGCTCTAGGAAGGTGTCCACGGCTTTGAGCTTCACAAGAGGGGGGGCAACAGCTTGTGTTGTTCTCCCACCTGGTTACAGGGGAAACATAAGATGACCCAGATTTTCCCTGGCAAGTATAAAACTTTGATGACAAAGGAAGTTGGGACTTACCAAAAATAGCTACACACATGGCGGTAATATGATTCTTAAGTGTGTGCAATTCTTGAGATATCGGCTCCAACTTTGCTTCTGCGTCTTCAGCACGCTTTAGAAGGCAGGCTCGTTCTGCTTCAAATTTTGCCTTGGTTTGCTCCAAGGCGCTGGATGCATTGAGCAAGGAGTGCTGCAGATCAAGGGATAGTTGTTCTGATTGTTCCCGCTGCTTCTTTTCCTTTTTCATGGCTTTCTGGAAGTCAGCCACCTTCGCCTCAGCATCATTCAGCATGTCCTGCATATCAGTTTTACAACGGTTACAGAATACACTGTTATAGTCCCAAGCCGCCATCTTGGATGACTCTGCACTTGGGGGCTACATATATCAGCGTTATTCTACATAAACTAAGTCCCATGAAGATACAAGTACTCCACATGGCACTTGGGGGCTAATGCATAATTTGTTTTATATGTATACACAGAGACCCGGCTCATCACTTCATGATGAGTCGGCCCTTGGGGGCTACAGGATGATCACAAATCACGTAGGTGCATATAAGTCCCTGGTCATCATGATATAATGACCCGGTACTTGGGGGCTACATGTATATGTAAGGATAGGAGAAAGAAATTACCTCGTACTTTCGCTTCAGAGATGTTACCATCGCAATTTCAGTATCCCGGCTTTCAGATAGCCGGGTCAAGACAGCTTGATGCAAGGAACTGATGTCTTGGTCTTCAAATGAGTGGTAATGAAGGGCTGCCTTTCCTTTATCTTTCCTTGGAGATTCAGCCTTGGTAGGAACTTTGGTCAAGGCAGTGGAAGCTTTTGGGAGAGGGTTTTGGTTTTTGCCAGTGATGGCAATCTCATCTTGAGCCAGATCAATGGGCTGTTCTTCTATTATATTCTCCCTCTCCTGATCAGCCAGGGGAGATGTGTGAGCAGGGCTTATGGCAGAGTCTTGGTGGGGTGGTGCATCTTGGATAGCTGGCTCGTCTGGAATGACCGGGTTGTCTGTGGCAGCTTCCTGAGACGGATCCCCTGTCCCAAGGATAGGGTCGGAGGACCTGGCAGTGGTCTTCTTCTTGATGGCTTTAGCGCTACAACATAGAGGAATATTTAATGGATGGAACAGAGTAACATACTTGAGAGGCAAGTGATGCATTTTTACCCTGGATTGATGTTAAAGGCCAACGCTTGAGTAGCGCTGGATTCATCTGAGGAGGGGGAGGTGATATACGCCGAGTCATCACGAGGGAGTGGTGCCTTGAAGAGGCCGGCTTGCGGAAGTGAAGCAGTGGGGCTATGAGGGACTTCTGAATGAGCCCTTCGGGCTGGTGGCTCATCTGGTAACCCGCCGCTCAACTCTCCTTCGCTGCTCCGGGTCTTCCGTTTGGAAGTTCCTGCGTACTATGTTTTCTTCAAAAGAAATTGTGGGTCTAAATGAGCATCTCGATATGAAAATGGGACTTTCCGAACTACAACCCGGTTTTTCTTTCGGACGGGTACTGGTGAGTCGGAGTCTGAAGAGATCAAAGTTACCTCTTGCTCGCCGGCGTGGCTAGTTTCAGCCTGTTCCTGAGAAGAGGTGGCGTCAGCAAGTTGGTTAAATAGATGACCAAGGGAGTCGAGTTCTACCTCTTGATCATCATCATCTTCTGGGTCTTCTTCGCTATCTTCTCAAGGAGGAGTGGGGTCTTGAAGTTCGACCTTCCACCAATCAGAGTTTTCCTGTACAATGATGGGTTGAGAAAAATGTGACAGAGGAAACGCAGTATGAACAAGATGAAGGGCAATAATAAGGACGGCAGCATACCGCGGGTGCCGGGTTGTTTTCATAAAAGGGAGCAAGTCCCACGAGTTTAATGTCGTCTTTTGTTTCACCAAATAGCTTCTTGGCGAATTTTAGGACATCCTTCTCCTGGAGGTTGACTCGGCTAAATCGAAGTGAGTCTTCCGGTTCGCCTGAGTAGGTATGCAAGAGCCGGTTCCTCAGGCTCAGAGGTTGGATGTGCCATTCTACCCAAGTCCGGGTCAGATCCACACCGGTGAGGCCATGGGCAGTTAAAGCATTTATCCTGGTGTATAAGGGTTCCAGAGCTTTCCTTTCTTCTTTGGAGGCAAAACCCGGGAAGACGATGGTGGCATCAAGCCGGCTTGCCCGATAACCCGGGAGTGGGCGCTGCCCGTCTGGGGAGGTATCCTTGCAGTAAAACCATGTTTTACACCATCCCTTAGGGTGGCTTGCCGGCTTGGCGTCGGGGAAGGCTGTGTTCTTCCTTCGCTGGATGGTGACTCCGCCAAGTTCTAGGCTTGGTCCATCCTTGTGTTCTGTTTGGTGGTTCAGATAGAAAAATTCTTGGAACAAGCTGATGGACGGCTCAAGCTGCAGATAAATTTCACAGAATACTTGGAACTAGCATAGATTGTGAATGGAGTTGGGACCCACGTCTTGAGGTCTGATGTTGAAAAAATGAAGCACATCCCGGAAAAGTTTTGAGACGGGAGGATGGAAACCTCGGTCCAAATGATTAGCAAATAGGATAATCTCGTTTTGCTCTGGCTGAGGGTGAATTTCTTCCTCAGGGGCTCGCCGTCCAATTTCCTCCTTAGATGGCAGTAACCCGGATTCTACTAAGGCCTGTCACCTGAGTTCTGACATGTTGGACTTTGCCCAGTTGACAATTTTAACTTTCAGAGCCGTGGATTCAGCTGTAAGAGAAGTAAAAGAATACCATAAGCCGGCAGTTCAAAAGTTTGCCGGGTCACCATAAAGCAGAAAGATAAGCCGGTATGTTACTAGGCTTCTACTTACAGGACAAGCTAAGCCGGTGATACTAAAGTCACAAATTTTTATAAGTGCTAGAAATGGTCTGGGCTATGAGTCAGTAAACAGGTTTCGAATGGATTGAGAAACTTTGCAGATCTAACAAATGGCTAAAAATGAAATAATTAAGGCTGGGTCTGTTCTTCGCAGTATGAGATGAATTGTAGTGGGATCTATTTAGAACGGCACGGAAGATCTATGATACGCAGGAAGTGCTGCGGGCTAGTACTATGAACTACAGAGCATAAACATGTGGGCATTTGTGGATCTACAAACTGCTAAACGAAGAACAAGCAAGGAACAGTGAAGAAATTACAACAATGGTGAAACAGGGCACTTACAGATCTGGATGGAGAGCTTGCGGTTGTTGAGGCATTGTGGATCCGATCAAGAAGGGCCGGACGGATTCCGTTGGCGATGAGAGAGCTCGGGCGGCGCTGTATGAATGGCGGCAGCGAGCTCGGAATGGCGCGGCGGCGTCGAAGAGCGGAGGAGGAAGACGAGGAGCGAAAGCAGTAAAAGAGGAATAGGAGGGGCGCTGGCCTATTTAAGGGTGCAGTAGAACCCGAAACAGCATGCATGAAGCCCCAGGTGGCGCAGTGAATAGTGGCTAAAAGGGCTCCTCGATTTTCGCGCCTGACCAGATAATACAAATCCACTCAAAGATTCGCTATGATGTCATCTAGAATTTTGCAGAAGTGGGATGTGATGTCATGGAGTAAGACGATGAGAAAACACCAAGTCTGCGGATGAAGAATGACCCGGCAAGTTGTTTGAGCCGGAACAATGTGCCTGAAAGCGAAGGATGCTGAAGAGCCGGCTTGAGATGCAAATCTGAGAACATAATTTCTTCATAAATTCCGTTTGTTTTCCAGGATGGAGTTTAACATGAATAAACCAAGTCAAACTAAGGGCTAATGTTGGGGATATTTCCCAGTGATGAAGACCCGGCAGGAAGATGACCCGGCCATTAAGCTGTAAGGCTCAGCGGTCTACCTTGCTGCTGGGCCTGGAAGATTTTTAGTGGGCCGGCTTGACCAAGGCCTGTTGGGAAGAGGCGGCTCGGTGTGCAGGCCGGCTCGTGAAGAAAGACGATAAGGAAGATTACCTTGAAGGACAAGTTAGTCGTAGGATATGTGTTAAGATTACAACCCGGACTCTCATGTAACCTAGGGCTCGACCTGTTATATAAAGGGGAGCACCTAAGGCAGAAAGACTAGGTTGCAATCTCTCGAGAGCTAGGTTAGCGTTTCCGCATCCCTGTAATTGAGATCCAAAGTAATATAATCAAGCAGGACATAGGCTTTTACCTCCACCGCAAGGGGCCGAACCTGGGTAACTCTGTGTCTTCTCGTTCCCGATCAACCCTGTCAAGCTTCCACCTTCGTGCGATGGCCTCATCTTAAGTCCTTTCACAAGGGCATCTACCGTGCTAAAACCACGACATGGACACCTCAATTAGCACACCTCAAATCCATACAAAGACATGCAACACCCATCATCTGGCTACTACATCAGGACATGCCATCGGACTATCCAAATTTGGCATTTTTCTAGCTACTACATACTTGCTATAGCTATGGAGAAAATCCTCCACGTCTACCCTTGCCCTTCCTGGCACGCTTGCAAAAGCCGGTACACCGACAACACCCCTGTCGCGTTCGCGTCGCACCCCCAGATGGTCGGTCGGCATGCTGCTAACCCAACGGAACACGGGTCGTCTTGCTCTTTCACTCACATGTGGGATGGCATGTGAGCAAAGGGCATCTCCAACGTTACCACGCTCGCAGCTGACTACCCTGGCCCACCAAAAACCCTCGTCCCTCGCTCGCGAGCGTTCCCGCCCGGCACCAACTGCCCGCATTCATGCCGTCCATCTGTATACCGCCATTAAGCAGGCTCGCCGGCTGAGGAACCAACTCCGGCGACTCATTGACGCACCTGGACGCTCGGCCTCACCGAAATCCGCTATTTAAAGGCGGCAACACCGGCTAAACTCCACAGCAGAGCACATCCTCCTCCCTTGCACCACATCCACTATGACCGCGAGCGGGAACGCTCTGTGGGAGAGCCTGTCTTCGGGGATGAAGCACGAGGCCGCCGCCCTTGATCAACACGCCGCTCTCAACGCAGTGCCGGCGCAGCCGGACGCAGCCGCGGCCGCACGAGAGATGTCCACGCCGGCGGCAGAGGACGAGAGTGATACGTCTCCAATGTATCTATAATTTTTTATTGTTCCATGCTGTTATATTATCAATCTTGGATGTTTTTATATACATTTACAGCAATTATATATCATTTTTTGGGACTAACCTATTAACTTAGTGCCCAGTGCCAGTTGCTGTTTTCTGCCTGTTTTTTGTTTTACAGAATATCAATACCAAACGAAGTCCAAATACCACGAAACTTTTTGGAGATTTTTTTCTGGACAATACCAACACTAGAAGCTTCGGGAGAAGACAGGACGCCAGAGGAGGTGGCCACGAGCCACCAGGGCGCGCCTGGGGGGGGGGGGCAGGCGCGCCCTGGTGCCTCGTGGGCCCACCTCAGCTCCGTTTGACCTATTTCCACCACTATAAATTCCCAAAAATCGGGAAACCAACAGGGGAGTCCACGAAATACTTTTTCCGCCGCCGCAAGTTTCTGTTCTTGAGAGATCCCATCTGGAGGCCTTTTCCGGTACTCCGCCGCAGGGGGAATCGATCACGGAGGGGCTCTACATCAATCTTGTTGCCCTTCCGATGATGCGTGAGTAGTTTACCACAGACCTTCGGGTCCATAGTTAGTAGCTAGATGGCTTCTTCTCTCTTTTTGATCTTTAATACAATGTTCTCCTCGATGTTCTTGGAGTTCTATCCGATGTAATCACTTTTTTGCGGTGTGTTTGTTGGGATCCGATGAATTGTGAGTTTATGATCAGATTATCCATGAATATTATTTGAGCCTTCTCTAATCTCTTTTATGCATGATTATTATAGCTCCGTATTTCTTCTCCGATCTATTGATTTGGATTGGCCAACTAGATTGATTTATCTTGCCATGGGAAGAGGTGCTTTGTAATGGGTTCGATCTTGCGGTGCTCAATCCCAGTGATAGAAAGGGACATGACACGTATGTATCATTGCTATTAAAGGTAAAAAGATCGGGTGTATTCATGCGTGAGTTTACTTTGTCTACATCATGTCATCTTGCTTAAGGCGTTACTCCGTTCTTTATGGACTTAATACACTAGATGCTTGCTGGATAGCGGTCGATGTGTGGAGTAATAGTAGTAGATGCAGGCAGGAGTCGGTCTACTTGTCTCGGACGTGATGCCTATATACATGATCATTGCCTTGGATATCATCATGATTATTTGCTTTTCTATCAATTGCCCAACAGTAATTTGTCTACCCACCGTATGCTATTTTCTTGAGAGAAGCCTCTAATGAAAACTATGGCCCCTGGGTCTATCTAAATCATATACTAAAACCCTAAAAATACTTGCTGCACTTTTTCTTTATTTATTTTATTTTCGTATTTTTGTTTCAATCTATCTATCTATCACATACAATTTAATCTTGCAACTTACCACCGAGGGATTGACAACCCCTTGTTTGCGTTGGGTGCAAGGATTTGTTGTTTTGTGTGCAGGTGCTGCTAACGAGGTGTTGCGTGATTCTCCTACTGGATTGATAACCTTGGTTTCATAACTGAGGGAAATACTTATCTCTACTGTACTGCATCTCCCTTCCTCTTCAGGGAATTACCAACGCAACTCACAAGTAGCAGGAAGAATTTCTGGCGCCGTTGCCGGGGAGACATCATCAACATCTATGAAGTACCTACGCATAAAAATCTCATCTCCTTGCATTTATTTTATTTGCCTCTCATTTTCATCTCCCCCACTTCTAAAAAGTTTTTACAAAAATATAAAAATATTTTTCGTTTGCCTTTTTCTTGTTTGCTTGTTTGCTTGCTTGTTATCTTGTTTGCGTAGTCACGATGTCTCAAGAAAATACAAAATTATGTGATTTCTCCAATACTAATAATAATGATTTTATTAGTACTCCAATTGCTCCTCCCGCCGCTAGTGCGGAGACTTGTGATATTAATACCGCTTTGCTTAATCTTGTGATGAAAGAACAATTTTCTGGTAGTCTTAATGAAGATGTTGCATCCCATCTTAACACTTTCGTAGAATTGTGTGATATGCAAAAGAAAAAAGATGTGGATAATGATATTGTGAAATTAAAATTATTCCCATTCTCATTACGGGATCGTGCAAAATTTTGGTTTTCATCTTTACCACGAAATAGTATCGATTCTTGGGATAGGTGTAAAGATGCTTTTATTACCAAGTATTTTCCTCCCACGAAAATTATTTCTCTTAGAAATCAAATTATGAATTTTAAGCAACTTGATCATGAACATGTTGCCCAATCTTGGGAGAGGATGAAATTAATGATAAGAAATTGCCCTACTCATGGTTTAAATTTGTGGATGGTCATACAAAATTTTTATGCGGGATTAAATTTTGTCTCTAGAAATCTTTTAGATTCCACCATGGGTGGTACTTTTATGGAAATTACTTTGGGAGAAGCTACTAAATTGCTTGACAATATTATGGCAAATTATTCACAATGTCATACTGAAAGAGTTCCTACTAGTAAAAAAGTGAATTCGGTTGAAGAAATTAATACTTTGAGTGATAAAGTTGATGCGCTTATGAAATTGGTTGCTAGCAAAAATACTACTATTGATCCTAATGATGTGCCTTTATCCACTTTGATTGAGCAAAATAATGATGCTATTGATGTGAATTTTGTCTCGCGAAACAATTTTAATAATAATGCTTATAGAGGTAATTTCAACGCTAGACTGTTTCCCAGAAATTCCTCTAATAATTATGGCAATCCCTATGGTAATTTTTATAGTAATAATAATAATAGGATGCCCTCTGATCTTGAAAGTAATATTAAAGAATTTATTAATGCTCAAAAAGTTTTCAACACTACGATAGAAGAAAAATTGAGTAAACTTGATGATATGTCTAGGAGCATTGATAGAATTATTCATGATGTGGAAAATCTTAAGACTAAAATTTTGCCACCTAAAATTGATATTAATGAATCAATTAAGGCTTTATATGTCTCCATGGATGAGAGTAAGAAAAGAACCGCCATGCTAAAAGCTAAACGAGAATTTTTAGAAAAAATGATTCCTCCCGGTTTTTATCGTAGTAATGATGAGGATATTAAAATGATTGGTGTTTCATCTATTGATTCCTTGTTTAGCAATATAAAACTTGATGAAAAGGGGACTAAATAAGAGTCAACTTTAGCTAAAGAGCGTCCCCATAATTCGGAGGGTGAAAATCTTGATAAGAAAATTGCTAAAAGTGGGTTTGGAGAGGTAAAAACTTTAAATAGTGATGTGCCCACTCTCTTGGATTACAAAGATTTTAATTATGATAATTGTTCTTTGATTGAGTGCATTTCTTTGTTACAATCCATGTTAAATTCACCCAACGCTTATGAGCAAAACAAGGCTTTTACTAAACACATCGTAGAAGCAATGATGAAAGCATTAGAAGAAAAGCTAGAACTAGAAATTTCAATTCCTAGAAAATTATATGATGAATGGGAACCCACCATTAAAGTTAAAATTAAAAATTATGAGTGCAATGCTTTATGTGATTTGGGTGCTAGCGTTTCCACAATTCCAAAATCTCTATGTGATGTGCTAGGTTTCACCAATATAGATGAATGTTCTCTTAATTTGCATCTTGCGGATTCCACTATTAAAAAGCCTTTGGGTAGAATTAATGATGTTCTTATTCTTGCAAATAGGAACTATGTGCCCGTTGATTTTATTGTACTTGACATTGAATGCAATTCTTCTTGCCCAATAATACTTGGTAGACCGTTCTTACGAACTATAGGTGCTGTTATTGACATGAAAGAAGGGAATATAAAATTTCAGTTTCCATTAAAAAAGGGTATGGAGCATTTCCATAGGAAAAGAATTAAAGCACCATATGAATCCATTATGAGGGCCACTTATGGAATCAACTTGAAAGATGACAACACTTGAAACTATGCATTATGCCTAGCTAGGGGCATAAAACAATAGCGCTTGTTGGGAGGCAACCCAATGAATAAAATAAATTTTTACCTTTTGCTTCTGTTATTGTGAGTTTTAATATTTATTCTACTGTTATGATTGAGTTTTTGTGTTTTTAATTAGTGTTTGTGCCAAGTAAAACCTTTGGGATGATTTGGAAGATAGTATAATTGATGCTGTTTGGAAAACAGAAAGTTTTGCGTCCAGTGCTGGAATTTTGGTTCTGTACTGGAGCGTCAGAAAAATCTGAAAATTTTATACAGTATTGGTATATGAATTTCCCACGTTTTCCTAATTTTTCAGAAATTTTGGAGTTGCAGAATTATTGCTTTTAAATAGATTGCTACAGACTGTTCTGTTTTTGACAGATTCTGTTTTTGATGCACTACTTGCTTGTTTTGATGAAACTATGGATTGTATCGGGGGGTATAAGCCATGGAGAAGTTAGAATACAGTAGGTATAATGCAAAAATAAAATATGAATGGGTTTGCAATAGTACTTAAAGTAGTGATTTGTTTTGTTATACTAACGGATCTCACGAAGGTTTTGTTGAGTTTTGTGTGATTGAAGTTTTCAAGTTTTGAGTGAGATCACGATGGATGAAGGAATAAGGAGTGGCAAGAGCCTAAGCTTGGGGATGCCCGAGGCACCCCAAGGTAATATTCAAGGAAGACTCAAGCGTCTAAGCTTGGGGATGCCCCGGATGGCATCCCCTCTTTCTTCTACCAACCATCGGTAATTTTACTTGGAGCTATATTTTTATTCGTCACATGATATGTGTTTTGCTTGGAGCGTCATGTATTATATGAGTCTTTGCTTTGTTTGCTTTTTAATTTATCACAATCATCCTTGCTGGACACACCAATTTGAGAGAGCCACACGTTCATCATAATTTATTAGAATACTCTATGTGCTTCACTTAAATTTTTTGAGCTAGGCAGTTGCTCTTGTGCTTCACTTAAATCTTTTTGAGCACGGTGGTGGCTATATTTTGAAGAAATGAACTCTCATGCTTCACTTATATTATTTTGGGAGTTGATAAGATTAAAATTTTGAAGAAATAAACTCTCATGCTTCATTTATATTATTTTGAGAGTTGATAAGATTGAAATTTTGAAGAAATATTTGCACTCTCATGCTTCACTTATATCTTTTTGAGAGTTTATAATAGTAACGGTAATTTGCACAAGATATGAATTTGGTCCCAAAGTGATGAATATTCAAGAGGGATATAATAAAAACTTTCATATAGATCATTGGATATGATAAGTGTGATTCCTTGCAATAGTTTTGCGATATGGAAATGATAATATGTGAGTCATGTTAGTGAGTAATTGTGATTTAGTAAAAATATTAGTGTTAAGGTTTGTGATTCCCTATGCATGCACATCAAGTCAATAGTTATGCAAAGAAATTATATCCTACTTATGGTGCATTATTCGGTGTTAATTATGTTCGATGCATGTTTATGACCGTTTTCGTTTTTTGGTTGGTTGCTTCTCAATCTTTTGCTAGCCTTCATTTGTACTAAGCGGAAATACTGCTTGTGCATCCAAACTCCTTAAACCCAAGTTGTGCCGAATGAGTCCACCATATCTACCTATATGCGGTATTTTAATGCTGTTCCAAGTAAATTTGCGTGTGCCAACTCTAATTTTCAAAATAATTTTCCGTTTTGTGTGCCCGTACCGCTCATGAAGCGGCAGGGGGTGGCCAATATTTTCCATGCTAGGTGTGTTATTCTCACGATGAGTGTTTATTCACTTGTCATTGCACGAGAGAGTGGCTGGTAATAGGGATGCCCAGTCCCACAATGAAATCAAAATTAATAAACAAAAAAATTCCTTGGAAAGTGTTGGTATGGAGGGCACCCGTGGATACGGCTAGCCATGGATTGTGAAAGAATGGTGGAAAGGAAATAAACTTTACTTTCTGTTTGGGAACCGCCTATGATGTGTCTAGCATGGAAGATATTGGGAATTCTCGGTCGTTTTCGTTGACAGGAAAAGCATGCCTCTCAAAATATTTTTATCTCTCTAATTTAAGCTTTGAGCTCTGGCACATTAGCAAATCTCTGCTTCCCTCTGCGAAGGGCCTATCTATTTACTTTATGCAATTTTTATTTTTATTTTGAGTCTCCATCTTCTCTTATAAAGCACCAACTAGAGAGCACTATTGTCATACTTGTGCATTGTGTGTAGCTAATATTTGAGTGTGTTTCATGAATGGATCAATGATTGAGCATAATGGGCTAGGGATAACTTTCTTTATTGTTGATATTTTGAAAGACATGATTGCTTGTTAGCATGCTTGAGTATTTATATCTTCATGTCAAACTATAGACTATTGCTTTGAATCATTCAAGTCCAAATGTCCATGCTACAAAAGAAAAGAATATATGATGAATATGATAGGTAGCATTCCACATCAAAAATTCTGTTTTTATCATTTACCTACTTGAGGACGAGCAGGAATTAAGCTTGGGGATGCTGATACGTCTCCAACGTATCTATAATTTTTTATTGTTCCATGCTGTTATATTATCAATCTTGGATGTTTTTTATATACATTTATAGCAATTATATATCATTTTTTGGGACTAATCTATTAACTTAGTGCCGAGTGCCAGTTGCTGTTTTCTGCCTGTTTTTTGTTTTACAGAATATCAATACCAGCGTGCCCTGGTGCCTCGTGGGCCCACCTCAGCTCCGTTCGACCTAATTCCACCACTATAAATTCCCAAAAATCGGGAAACCAACAGGGGAGTCCACGAAATAGTTTTTCTGCCGCCGCAAGTTTCTGTTCTCGAGAGATCCCATCTGGAGGCCTTTTCCGGTACTCCGCCGGAGGGGGAATCGATCACGGAGGGGCTCTACATCAACCTTGCTGCCCTTCTGATGATGCGTGAGTAGTTTACCACAGACCTTCGGGTCCATAGTTAGTAGCTAGATGGCTTCTTCTCTCTTTTTGATCTTCAATAGAATGTTATCCTCGATGTTCTTGGAGTTCTATCCAATGTAATCACTTTTTGCGGTGTGTTTGTTGGGATCCGATGAATTGTGAGTTTATGATCAGATTATCCATGAATATTATTTGAGTCTTCTCTGATCTCTTTTATGCATGATTATTATAGCTTTGTATTTCTTCTCCGATCTATTGATTTGGTTTGGCCAACTAGATTGATTTATCTTGCCATGGGAAGAGGTGCTTTGTAATGGGTTCGATCTTGCGGTGCTCAATCCCAGTGACAGAAAGGGACATGACACGTATGTATCGTTGCTATTAAGGGTAAAAGATGGGGTTTATTCATGCGTGAGTTTACTTTGTCTACATCATGTCATCTTGCTTAAGGCGTTACTTCGTTCTTTATGGACTTAATACACTAGATGCATGCTGGATAGCGGTCGATGTGTGGAGTAATAGTAGTAGATGCAGGCAGGTGTCGGTCTACTTGTCTCGAACGTGATGCCTATATACATGATCATTGCCTTGGATATCATCATGATTATTTGCTTTTCTATCAATTGCCCAACAGTAATTTGTCTACCCACCGTATGCTATTTTCTTGAGAGAAGCCTCTAATGAAAACTATGGCCCCCGGGTCTATCTAAATCATATACTAAAATCCTAAAAATACTTGCTGCCTTTTTCTTTATTTATTTTATTTTTGTATTTTTGTTTCAATCTATCTATCTATCACATACAATTTAATCTTGCAACTTACCGCCGAGGGATTGAAACCCCCTTGTTTGCGTTGGGTGCAATGATTTGTTGTTTTGTGTGCAGGTGCTGCTAACGAGGTGTTGCGTGATTCTCCTACTAGATTGATAACCTTGGTTTCATAACTGAGGGAAATACTTATCTCTACTGTACTGCATCTCCCTTCCTCTTCAGGGAATTACCAACGCAGCTCACAAGTAGCAGAGAGCACCGCCAGCCGCACGTCCTATGCGCCATCGTCCAACGTTTGGGGCGCATGTGGCAGGTGGACAGCGACAGACCGTCCACGTCCATCATCGACCTCACATCCACCGGCAGCGGTGAAGTCGCGGACTCCTCCGAGGATGAGTAGGGCATGGGAGGCGGCAGGGCATGGTGTCCCAAGTGGGCCGGTCCGTCTCCCGTGTTCTACTCTTCCTTGTCGGAGACCGCACCTTCACTTCACGGGTCTTGAACTCCACCGCCGTTCATGGGGATGGAGGACATGGTCGCCGATGCAGAATACAAAGGAAAGTGGACGTCGGCCGCCGTCGTAGGATAGGTTTAGGGTCGGGTTTCTTTTCTTTTTTGTCCTAAATGTTCAAAATGTAATCAAAATCTGCCATGTATGCATGAATCTCGTAAGGTTTATATAAAAATCCGCAGTGTTTGTGTGAATTTCATTTTTCGTGTATAATAATAATGAAAGTTAATATGGTGTATCCCTCCATTTTATTCACTCTGCGGATTAGCTTTCACTTAGGTAAACTTTTAAAGTTTGACCAAGTTTTTTTGCAAATGATAAAGTTTGGCCAAGTATTTTGGCAGAATGATAAAGTTTGACAAAGTTTATGGGAAACAATATAAACTTTCTCAATAAAAAGATATATGGTATGAAAATAGTTTGAATGATGATTTTAATGGTATTTACTTGGTATTGTGGATGTCAATGTTTTTGTATGTATAAACTTGGTCAAAGTTTAGAAAGTTTGACCCGAGACAAAGCTAATATGCGAAGTAAATAAAAACAGAGGGTTTACATACACAATTTCTCTTAGGCCCTCCAAAAGTACGTCTACTACACATTCACGCATTTTACGTCTTTCTCTCACTCTGTCTGTCAAACCGACCAAGCCAAACTCCCAGCCTATCGCACGGGAAAAGACCCGCCCTCACCGTTTTAGTCGGGATTTGTATCGATGGATCGCGCGAAGCACCAAAACCAAGTGTTACGCTTTACAAGTTCAAAAGGAAAAGGCGGTACATGATACGTCTCCAACGTATCTATAATTTATGAAGTATTCATGCCATGTTTATAACAATTTTATATTGTTTTGGTATGATTTGATTAGAACTAACCCGGACTGACGTTGTTTTCAGCAGAACTACCGTGGTCTTGTTTTTTGTGCAGAAATAAAAGTTCTCGGAAATGGACAAAACTTTTTGACGATTTTTTTGGACCAAAAGAGACCCCCGAAGCTTCGTGGAAGGACCAGAAGCCTCACGAGGAGATCACAAGGCAACACGGCGCGCCCTGGGGCGGTCGTATGCTGTTGCCTTGTGGGGCCCTCGTAGCTCCTTTTCGCGTGATTCCAACGCTGAAAAATCGTATAAATAGAGAAACCCCCAGAAATAAACCTAGAACTTCGCCGCCGCCGCAAGCCTCTGTACTGAAGAAATACCATCTGGAGCCCTGTTCCGGCACCCTACCGGAGGGGGAAATCATTACCGGAGGCCATCTTCATCATCCCGGCGGTCTCCATGATGAGGAGGGAGTAGTTCACCCTCGGGGCTGAGGGTATGTACTAGTAGCTATGTGTTTGATCTCTCTCTCTCATGTTCTTGATTTGGCATGATCTTGATGTATCGCGAACTTTGTTAATATAGTTGGATCATATGGTGTTTCTTCCTTCTCTATCTTCTTGTGATGAATTGAGTCTTTCCCTTTGAGGTTTCGTTATTGTCGGATTGAATATTTCAGATTTGAGAACACTTGATGTATGTCTTGCATGTGGATACCCGTGGTGACAATGGGGTATTCTATTGAGTCACTTGATGTATGTTTTGGTAATCAACTTGCGGATTTTCGAGGTGACATTGGGGTAATCTAGGCATAGGGGTTGATACATGTTTTCATCTTCTTTTCTCCGATAGAAACTTTCGGGTACTCTTTGAAGTTCTTTGTGTGGATTGAATATTATGAATCTGAAATTGTTTGATGCATATCGAATAATCAACTCACGGATACTTGTGGTGACATTGGAGTATCTAGGTGACAATAGAGTTGGTTGATGCGTATCATATGGTGTTATTTTAGTATGAACTCTAGGGCTGTTTGTGACACTTATAGGGATGGCTCAATAGATTGATCGCAAAGGATAACTTTGAGGTGGTTTCGTAACCTACAACAATTTCATCTTATGTTCTCCGCTAATAGGAACTTTGGAGTGATTCTTTATCGCGCGTTGAGGGATTGTTATATGATTCAATTATGTTAGCACTGTTGAGAGATTGCACTAGTGAAAGTATGAACCCTAGGCCTTTTTTCAAGCATTGCAATATCATTTGTGCTCACTTTTGTTACTTGCTACCTTGCTGTTTTTTTATTTTTTAGATTACAAAAACCTATATCTACTATCCATACTACACTTGTATCACCATCTCTTCGCCGAACTAGTGCAACTATACAATTTACCATTGTATTGGGTGTGTTGGGGACACAAGAGATTTCTTGTATTTGATTGCAGGGTTGTTTGAGAGAGACCATCTTCATCCTACACCTCCCGCGGATTGATAAACCTTAGGTCATCCACTTGAGGGAAATTTGCTACTGTCCTACAAAACTCTGCACTTGGAGGCCCAACAACGTCTACAATAATAAAAGTTGCGTAGTAGACATCAAGGTTTTTTCTGGCGCCGTTGCTGGGAAGGTGAGTGCTTGAAGGTATATCTTTAGATCTTGCAATTGAAGCTTTTAGTTTCTTGTTTTATCACTAGTTTGGTTTATAAAAGAAAACTACAAAAAAATGGAATTGAGGTTGCCACAAATGCTTCATCTTTATAATATCTTTCTTGAAAATGATGGATCGGAAAATTGTGCCAAAGTGTTAGAAGAAGAATTCAATAAAATGTTTGGCATAAAATCTTTGAATGATGAGCATGATTGCAATGTTGTTAGTATGCTTTCTATGAATATCCATGATGCTAATGATATGCAAAGCCACAAGCTTGGGGATGCTATGTTTGATGAAGATGATATTTTTAGCCCCCCAAGTTTTGATGAGAAAATTTATTATGATAATAGCATGCCTCCTATTTATGATGATTATATTGATGAAAGTGGGTTTGGAAGAGTGTCAACTCTAGGTACTAATGATCCCACTATTTTGGAGAGTGTTGAATCTTATGGCAATAATTATGAAAGTGGATTTGGAGAGGTCATGACTTTATTTAGTGATGAATCCACTATTTTGGAAGAGGTTTCAATTGATTATGACAACAAAGTTGCTATCTATGATGATTATTGTGATGACATGTATGCTATAAAGAATAATGATAACTATAAAACTTGTCATCATGATTTTAATTTTCAATTGGATTATGCCAACCAAGTATCTCATGATAGTTATTTTGTTGAGTTTGCTCCCACTACTATTGATGAGAATAAATTTGCTTATGTGGGGAGTAATGAAAATTGTATGCTTATGTATCATGAAAAGAATGCTTTATGTGATAGTTATATTGTTGAATTCATTCATGATTCTACTGAAAATTATTATGAGAGAGGGACATGTGCTTATATATATTTCAACAACATCAAGTTTCCTCTCTTTATGTTGAAAATTTTGAAGTTGCACTTGTTTTGCCTTCCTATGCTAGTTGATTCTTGCTCCCATAAATTGTTTGCTCGCAAAATCCCTATGCATAGGAAGTGGGTTGGACTTAAGTGTGCTTGTCATATTCTTCATGATGCTCTTATTATGTTTCAATTCTTCACTTTTTATGTGAGCATCATTAAAATCATCATGCCTAGCTAAAAGGCATTAAAGAAAAGCATTTGTTGGGACACAACCCAATACTTATACCTTCTGTTTTTGTGTGTTCACATGATTAAGCTACTGTAGTAATCATGTTTTATATGCTTTCTTTCAATATTGTGCCAAGTAAAGCCTTTGGGATAGTGTGGATACTTGTTGATTTGATTCTGTGCAAAAATAAAAACTTTTGCGTCCAGTGCTGGAATTTCTGTTCTGTAATGGAGCCCAATAAAATTCTGAATTTTTTACACAGTATTGGGTTACAAATTCTTTACGTTTTCCTAATTTTTCAGAATTTTTTGGACGTACAGAAGTATTCTTTTTAATTCGCTCACTACATGTTGTTCTGTTTTTGACAGATTCTGTTTTTATTGCATAGTTTGCTTGTTTTAGTGTTTCCATAGCTTATATTGAGTGATATAAATTGTGGAAATGATAGAGTACAGTAGTCATTATGTGAGAACAATTATGAATCTTGTCTTGACAGTACCAAAGTGAATGATTTATCCATTATCATACTAACGCATCTCACGAAGTTTCGTTAAGTTTTGTGTGATTGAAGTTTTCAAGTTTTGGGTGAGATGACGATGGAAGAAGAATAAGGAGAGGCAAGACCCTAATCTTGGGGATTCCCAAGGCACCCCAAGGTAATATTCAAGGAAGACCCAAGCGTCTAAGCTTGGGGATGCCCCGGAAGGCATCCCCTCTTTCGTCTTCAACATTATCGGTAACCTCACTTGGAGCTATATTTTTATTCATCACATAATATGTGTTTTGCTTGGAGCGTCATTTTATTTTAGTTTAATTTTCTTGATGTTATCGATAATCATCTTTTTATATTTTAGTTCAATAAAGTGTCAAGTATAGCCTTTACCATGCTTAGTTTGCACGTTCATGAGTTGCTGTTTCAAAACAGAAAGTTTTCTGTTATTGCTTGAATTCTCTAGAAAAGTCAGAACGTGATAAAATCCTGAAATTTTGACACAGTAAGATATTATAAATTTACTACAGTGTGGTAAATTTTCAGAATTTTTTGACTTAAATAAGTATGGATTTTGCTTCATCCTTTACAGACTGTTCTGTTTAGACAGATTGCTGTTATGTTTGCATTGTCTGCATATGTTTGGTTGTTTAATGATTCTATTTGAGGATAGAAGTATTAAATATGAAGAGACATTTAGTATGCAATGTTTAATTATAATTTTAGTGATTTGCTACAGTAGATAATGTTAAGATTTTGAGTGGATTTATACTAACTTATCTCACGAGTTCTTGTTGAGTTTTGTGTGTATGAAGTTTTTAAGATTTAGGAGAAACCGTGATATGATGTGAATTAAGGAGACACAAGAGCTCAAGCTTGGGGATGCCCAAGGCTCCCCAAGTTAATATTCCAAGAAGTCTCAAGCATCTAAGCTTGGGGATGCCCCGGTAGGCATCCCACCTTTCTTCATCAACAACTATCGGTCAGTCTAAGTTTTTACTTGGTCACATGATAAGTGCTATTCTTGGAGTGTCCTTTTATTTTCATTTTCTTTGCTGTTTGAATAAAATACTTATATCTGAAATCTTTATTTGGAGATATTCTTCACATAGCTACTTAATTATTTGACTACTCATTGATCTTCACTTATATCTTTTGGAGTAGTTTGTCATTCATTCTTGTGCTTCACTTATATCCTTTGAGTAAATGTTTGAATGAATTGAATATCATAAATCTGAAATCATATATGTTCTATATGCTTAGTAATATTTCACATTGGGTTTAGAAAGTAAAATCTATTGAAATTTGACAATCACAATATTGGTCATACAAGCAATTCATGAATGATTAGTATATGGAAGAGAAATTTCACATACAAATATATTATCTTGGACATCTTTTATGATTGTGAATACCCATTAATTATTTTCAAACTTGAGCAAATTGGTTGAAGTTGGACCAGGAAGACAACGTAATGAGTTATGTTTGGGTATATTTGCATAGAAGTTATATTGTTATGGATCCTCCAACATGTGGTGCTTGTTTAGAATCTCTTGCTAGCCAAAATTTCTGTACTAAGCGGGAATACTGCTTGTGCATCCAAAATCCTTGAGCCAAGTTTCTTCCATGAGTGTCCTCCATACCTACCTATATACGGTATTACTCTGCCGTTCCAAGTAAATTTGCATGTGCCACCTCTAATCACTCAAATAAGCATCTGTTTTGTGTGCCCATACCGCTCATGAAGCGGCAGGGGGTGGTCAGTATCTTCCATGTTAAGCGGGTTATTCTCATGATGGGTGTTTATCCACTTGTCATTGCATGAGAGAGGCTAGTAATTGGGATGCCCAGTCCTGTAATCAAATATATATATATAATTAAAGAAACTCCCCTGGAAAGTTGATTGTATGGAGGGCACCCGAGGATTCGGCTAGCCATGGCTTGTGTTTGAATGGTTGAGGGGGAGTAAACTTTACCTTTCCACTTGGGAACCGCCTATAATGTGTTTAGCATGGAAGATATTGAGAATCCTCGGTCGTGACATTGACAGGAAAAGTACACCTCTCAAAATGTATTCATCTCTAATTTAAGCTTCAAGCTCTGGCACCTCTGCAAATCCCTGCTTCCCTCTGCGAAGGGACATTCTATTTACTTTTATGCTATTTACTTTCATGTTATTTATTTTTGTTGAGTCAACTTCCTATTCCAACCTATTCTCTAGTTGGCAAGCATCATGTGGTGGGGAAGCATCCAGGCACATATAGCCATTCAAATATATTTGATCATGATTTATTATTGTTGACAATTATCTCTATGATAAATGAGTTGGGAGGCGAAACATCAAGCCCCTATCTTTCTCTGTGTTCGATGGATGCTATTTGTTCTAAAAATATGCTTTGAGTATTAGCAATCATAGAAGACTATGTGATAATTGAGTATGTGGAGCTCTTACTTAGACTTTGTTGAAAATGAGATGCATTGAAATTGTTTGGTGACTAAGAACATAGCTTGTTAAGTTTCAAGAGAATGTATTGTTTAAACTATAGCATGTGAATTGATTGCTACTTTATCATGATGAGTTTTATGAGAAAGAGTTGCTGTTTATGATGCTAGGAAAAGTGATTGCAATTATCATTGATCAAACTTATGCACTATGCTAGCATTCACACTTCATAAATTATTTCTTTTATCATTTACCTACTCGAGGACGAGCAGGAATTAAGCTTGGGGATGCTGATACATCTCCAATGTATCTATAATTTATGAAGTATTCATGCCATGTTTATAACAATTTTATATGGTTTTGGTATGATTTGATTAGAACTAACCCGGACTGACGTTGTTTTCAGCAGAACTACCGTGGTGTTGTTTTTTGTGCAGAAATAAAAGTTATCGGAATTGGACAAAACTTTTTGACGATTTTTTTGGACCAAAAGAGACCCCCGAAGCTTCGTGGAAGGACCAGAAGCCTCACGAGGAGCTCACAAGGCAACACGGCGCGCCCTGGGGGGGTCATGTGTTGTTGCCTTGTGGGGCCCTCGTAGCTCCTTTTTGCGTGATTCCAACGCTGAAAAATCCTATAAATAGAGAAACCCCCAGAAATAAACCTAGAACTTCGACGACGCCGCTGCAAGCCTCTGTACTAAAGAAATACCATCTGGAGCACTGTTCCGGCACCCTGCCGGAGGGGGAAATCATCACCGGAGGCCATCTTCATCATCCCGGCGGTCTCCATGACGAGGAGGGAGTAGTTCACCCTCGGGGCTGAGGGTATGTACTAGTAGCTATGTGTTTGATCTCTCTCTCTCTCGTGTTCTTGATTTGGCACTATCTTGATGTATCGCGAGCTTTGTTAATATAGTTGGATCATATGGTGTTTCTTTCCTCTCTATCTTCTTGTGATGAATTGAGTCTTTCCCTTTGAGGTTTCATTATTGTCGGATTGAATATTTCAGATTTGAGAACACTTGATGTATGTCTTGCATGTGGATACCCATGGTGACAATGGGGTATTCTATTGATTCACTTGATGTATGTTTTGGTAATCAACTTGCGGATTCCCGAGGTGCATTGGGGTAATCTAGGCATAGGGGTTGATACACGTTTTCATCTTCTTTTCTCCGATAGAAACTTTGGGTACTCTTTGAAGTTCTTTGTGTGGATTGAATATTATGAATCTGAAATTGCTTGATGCATATCGAATAATCAACTCACGGATACTTGTGGTGACATTGGAGTATCTAGGTGACATTAGAGTTGGTTGATGCGTATCATATGGTGTTATTTTAGTACGAACTCTAGGGCTGTTTGTGACACTTATAGGGATGGCTCAATAGATTGATCGGAAAGGATAACTTTGAGGTGGTTTCGTACCCTGCAATAATTTCATCTTATGTTCTCCGCTAATAGGAACTTTGAAGTGATTCTTTGTCTCACGTTGAGGGATTGTTATATGATTCAATTATGTTAGCACTGTTGAGAGATTGCACTAGTTAAAGTATGAACCCACTAGGCCTTGTTTTCAAGCATTGCAATATCGTTTGTGCTCACTTTTGTTACTTGCTATCTTGCTGTTTTTTTATTTTTCAGATTACAAAAACCTATATCTACTATCCATACTACACTTGTATCACCATCTCTTTGCCGAACTAGTGCACCTATACAATTTACCATTGTATTGGGTGTGTTAGGGACACAAGAGATTTCTTGTATTTGATTGCAGGGTTGTTTGAGAGAGACCATCTTCATCCTACGCCTCCCACGGATTGATAAACCTTAGGTCATCCACTTGAGGGAAATTTGCTACTGTCCTACAAAACTCTGCACTTGGAGGCCCAACAACGTCTACAAGAATAAAAGTTGCATAGTAGACCTCGGTACACTTGCAAAACGCCTGTCGCATTCGCATTGCACCCCTCACACGATCGGTCCAGCACACCGCTCACCCAAAGGGAACGCGCTTCGGCTTGCCTCTTCACTGACACATGGGACCGCATGTGGACAAACCGACCATGGGCAAAACTCCCCCGGCCACCGCGCGAAAATTCCCCCCAAATCCCAAATTCAACTCCCCTCCGGCTAACTAGCCAATAATATTCCCCAAACCCCCCTCCTTCCGCCACCCTCCACTCCATTCGCTCCACCAAAGCTGCCCTCCCCGCCACACCGATACGTCGGCGCTGCAGTTCCTTGAGGGGATGCACGGCGATCCTCTCGCTCCCATAGTACGCTCTCGTAAACTGCCGTCCTCCAGCTGCGATGCCACCGCTGGCGACGTTCTTGTGGAGAGGCACGGCGGTCAGCTTCTCCCACGGTACATGAATTCTAGACTGAGGCCCCGTGCATGTCGGAGTAACGATGGCTACCTTGCCTTGTTCTGCACTCAATCTGCTTTGCTGAGATGGCATGCCACGCATGATTAGTTGCTAAAATAGCCTGCCATATTTTAGGACCATGTATGTATTGTGAAGTAGATTGACATGGTCTAGTAGCCAATCTGTTAGGTCAAATAGCTCAACACCATTTTACACCCAATCTTTGTTGCTGAGATGGCGTTCTATGGCTGTGTGCTCGGACTCATTGATTGCTGAAATAGCCTGCCATAATTTAGCACTCAATCGGTTTGCTGAATTAGCTTTACATATATTTCGTTACTTAGATCTGCTTGTCCAAATATCTTGCCATAGCTTTAGACATCGACCTAGGTATTTTCCTGGACTTTAAAAAATATATATGTTTTTCCTGTAATATCTAGTCAAAGAACTAATTTGTATGCCTAACAGATGGACAGGACTTGGATAACTTGTGCTCGACGATTCTCCCCTGCATATGTGGAGGGGGTTGAAAACTTCATGAACTTTATCAGAGCTGAGTACGAGAAAGAAGATGTGCGTTGCCCATGTAGCAGTTGTATGAATTCAGTTTCAAGACCCTAGTCAACCGTGCAAAATCATCTACACTTGTATGGGATGTCAGTCACATATACTAGGTGGGTTCATCATGGTGAAGCTGTGAACGTCAATGTTACTCACTATGTGGAAGTAGCAGGTCACCATCTTGATGTGCCTGATGCTTAGGAGGAAGAGGAGGAGGAGGAGGAGGAGGAGGAGGAGGTGGCGGCGGAGCCAGTGATTTCGACCAACATTGAACTATGCTACGAAATGCTCACGCATATTGAGAACTTACACCTGTACAAGAAAAATGGTGGGCCCGCATGTTGGAGCAATGCAACATGGCAGTCATCGCAGGCTACGTCTTGCATGGGGGCTCAACCGACTTTAGTAAGCAGCGAGAAGGATTGATCGAGTTCAATTAGCAGCGAAGGAATCACCCGGGTTCAGTTAGCAACAAAGGGATCGCTCGGGTTCAGTTAGCAGTGAAGGGATCGATCGGCTTCAGTAAGTAGCTATAGTGGGATCGATCGCTCGTGTTCAGTACGTAGTGCGAGGGATCGATTGATCGCTCGGCTTCAGTAAGCGAACGCCTCGCTCGGGTTCAGTTAGTGAATGCCTCGCGCACACGCGCGTACGAGAGAAACGCGCAAACCACAGTGCATCGCTCGGCCCCGACCACCCGCCAATTGCCCACCGTAACGGGGAACTCCCCGAAAATTTCCTCGCCCTCACTTCTACCACGATTTTTATGTCATGGACGGCCCAAAGAATGTCATGCGGGTGCGTCTCCAGCCCTCCCAGGGCAAAAAGCCCATTTTCTGTCATATTTTTTTGTCATAGAACTAGGAGCCCACCACATCTATGATTATACGTGTTTTTGTCACAATTATCGTCATAGAAGTGTCAAATCCATGAAAGAAAAAGTTTTCATTTGGGCCATAATGTCATGGGTGTGTCGTTTTTTGTAGTGATTGAAGATCAAAGAGAGAGAAGAAGCCATCTAGATACTAGCTATGGACCCGTAGGTCTATGGTGAACTACTCACACATCATCGGAAGGGCAGCAAGGTTGATGTAGAAGCCCTCCGTGATCGATTCCCCCTCCGGCAGAGTACTGGAAAAGGCCTCCAGATGGGATCGCGGAAGAACAAAAGCTTGCGGCGGCAGAAAAGTTATTTGGGGTGGCTCTCTGTTGGTTTTTGGATTTATGGGAATTTATAGTGCTGGAATTAGGGCAAACGGAGCTGCGTGGGACCCATGAGCTTAGGTGGCGCCCCCCTGGGGGCGCGCAGTGTGAGCTCGTGGCTCTCTCATAGATCTTCTGGCCTCCTCCCGAACGTTCTAGGGTCCCTTCTGGTCCAGAAAAAATCATCGTAAAGTTTCATCGTGTTTGGACTTCGTTTGGTATTGATTTTATGAAAAGCCAAAAATAAGCAAAAAAAACAACAACTGGCACTGGGCACTGAGTTAATAGGTTAGTTCGCAAAAATGATATAAAGTTACATATAAAGTATCCAAGATTGATAATATCATAGCATGAAACAATCAAAAATTATAGATACATTGGAGACGTATCAGCATCCCCAAGCTTAATTCCTGCTCGTCCTCTAGTAGGTAAATGATAAAAACAGAATTTTTGATGTTGAATGCTACCTAGCATGTTTATCATGTAATATCTCTCATGGTGTAAATATTGAGAAATGATGAAGTAATTGATATCAACATAATAATATCCATGAATACAAGAACATAATCGTTACTTCTTCAAAATATACGATGCTCAATGAATGTTATCCCTACTCATTGAATTATGTAAGCATGGCATGACTCCGCCTTCATCACATAAATATAAATCATGAGCACCATGGTGTCAAACCAGGTAATTGTATCATACTTTTTAACGCGCTTCAGCATTTTCAACTCCACTCAATACATGAGCGTGAGACATAGACATTAGCACTATAGGTGGAATAGAATGCGATGGTAGAGATATATAAGAGAAGTCAAAAAGGAAGAAAGGCTCACATCAACTTGGCGGATCAATAGGCAATGGAGAGGCCCATCAATCGATATCAATGCGAGGAGTAGGGATTGGCATGCAACGGATGCACTAGAGCTATAAGTGTATGAAAGCTCAACGGAAACTAAGTGGGTGCGCATGCAACTTGCTTGCTCGAGAAGACCTCGGGCATTTGAGGAAGCCCATCATCGGAATATACAAGCCAAGTTCTATAATGAAAAAATCCCACTAGTATATGAAAATGATAACTCAGGAGACTCTCTATATGAAGAACATGGTGCTACTTTGAAGGACAAGTGTGGTAAAAGGATAGTAGCATTGTCCCTTCTCTCCTTTTCTCTCATTTTTTCATTTTTTTAGAACAATCACATGAACCTCATCCCCACATTTTGGAGGACTCGTCAGTCTCCATCATTCTTTTCCTCACTGGGATAATGCTCTAATAATGATGATCATCACACTTCTATTTACTTACAACTCGATAACTGATACAAGATTACTATATGAATGCCTCTGGCAGTGTACCAGGATGTGCAATGATCTAGCGTAACATGTATAACAATGATGAATGGTGGCTTTGCCACAAATATCATGTCAGCTCTATATGATCATGCAAAGCAATATGATGATTAACACACATGTCATAAGACAGAACGGCGGAAGTTGCATGGCAATATATCTCGGAATGTCTATGGAAATGCCATGATAGGTAGGTATGGTGGCTATTTTGAGGAATACATAAGGAGGCTTGTGTATGATAGAGCGTATCATATCACGGGGTTTGGATGCACCGGCGAAGTTTGCACCGACTCTCGAGGTGAGAAAGGGCAACACACGGTACCGAAGAGGCTAGCAAATTGCGGTAAGGTGAGAGTGCGTAATTGTCCATGAACTCACATTAGTCATAAAGAACTCATATACTTATTGTGAAAGTTTTATTAGCCCTCGAAGCAAAGTACTACTCGCATGCCCCTAGGGAGGAGGTTGGTAGGAGTTAAACATCGCGCACCCCCGATTATGACAGCACAAAGGATTTCATAGAGGAATAAGAATGCTCAAACATCCCCATCATGCCATATCGGACACTTAAATGAGTAGTGCATAACAAGCTTTAATATCGATATTTCTACTAACCAATGATCATGAACCAATATCCTTTCATATTACTACATCATTATAATTAAAACATATGTTTCATATTTAGTGATCTACATGAAAGTTTTTATTATACCACTCTTGAATACCTATCCTTTTCGGACTAGTCTCATAACTTGTGCACATCACCACTTCCTATTTAAGACTCTCAAAAAGATTTAAGTGAAGCATGAGAGTCCAATCATTTCTATAAAATATAATCACCGCCGTGCTCTAACAAGTATAAGTGAAGCACAAGAGCAACTGCCTGGATCAAAAGATATAAGTGAAGCACATAGAGTATTGTAACAAATCATGACAAGTGTGTGTCTCTATCAAAAGGTGTGTCCAGCAAACAATGATTGTGGCAAACTAAAAAGCAAACAAACAAAATAAAACTATGGCATAAGATGCTCCAAGTAAAACTCATATCATGTGATGAATAAAAATATAGCTCCAAGTAACATAGCGATAGATTGTAGACGAAAGAGGGGATACCATCCGGGGCATCCCCAAGCTTCGACACTTGGGTCTTCCTTGAATATTACCTTTGGGTGCCTTGGGCATCCCCAAGCTTAGGGTCTTGCTGCTCATTATTCATTCATCCATCGTGATCTC
Source organism: Elymus sibiricus (assembly GCA_039707655.1). NCBI lineage: Eukaryota > Viridiplantae > Streptophyta > Magnoliopsida > Poales > Poaceae > Elymus > Elymus sibiricus. Next base: position 187,963,491 of record CM077676.1, on the reverse strand, counting down.
ACCAAAAACTTGAAAACTTCAGCACACAAAACTTAACAGAAACCTCATGAGATCCGTTAGTATAATAAATCAATCATCCACTTTAGGTACCGTTATAAATTTATTCATAATTGTTCTTGCATAATACCTACTGTATTCTAACTTCTCCATTACTTATACCCCTCGATATAATCCATAGCATCATTACAACAAGCACACTATGCAATAAAAATAGAATCTATCTAAAATAGAATAGTCTGTAATGACGGAATACTTATCCATACTTCTGTAACTCCAAAAATTCTGAAACTTAGGACAACGTAGATAATTTGTTTAAAATATTGTGTAAAAAATTCAGAATTTTACCACGCTCCAGTAAAAAATGTAAATTCGAGCACTGGAGGAAAAAAATTCTGTTTCAAACAGCATCAACAATACTATCATCTAAATCATCCCAAAGGCATTACTTAGCATGAACACTAATTACAAGATAAAAACACAATCATTACAGTAGCAATAATCATGTGACTCAAGAAAAAAGTAAAAATTGCAATAAAGATAAGTATTGGGTTGTCTCCCAACAAGCGGTATTGTTTTATGCCCCTAGCTAGGCATAATGCATTGTTTCAAGTATTATCATAACCATAAGGGAGATCATCCATATTCATTTCATAATCCCTTCTTTCAGCAGCAAGTTTCCTAATGGACAAGCAAAAGTAATTAAAAGGACTGAATTTAATAGGAGCCGGATCCATGAGATCAAGCTTGGGAGGAGGAGGTTCCTCCTTTGGTCCTTTATAAGTGATTTATATTTCTTCATTGTAAAGATTTCTATAAATATGTCCACGCAATCATCGTCCAAGCATAAAATCTAGCCCAACATTTCCTATAGCAAATTTATCATTTTCTTCGGAAATTTTATCAACCAAAACAGATGGGGGAACCTTTTTTCTAAGATTCTCATTATAAGCAGCATAGTCCGTTGATTTTAACCTTCTTATCTCTTCTTGATCATAAAGAATTTCTTCTATAGGAGGGCACTCACTATTTATTCTATAGTAAGCAAATATTTCTCTAGCTTCCCTCATAATGTGGCTAAACTCGTGAACTAGAAAGATCATAGCTAGACGCTAAACAGAAGGATCATGAATATTGGAGAATTCTAGAAATATCTGTTGTATAGTAGGATGCATGTGCACAAATTGTCTCTCCAATTCAGCTATAAGCAAAGATATGGCATCCTCGAGACTAGTGGTTCTAGCAAGAATTAACCCCCCTATCATAGGTAATGAGCCCGCACAAGTAAAGAAATCTTCAATAAAACCTTTTCCAATAATATTACCACTACCTATACGAATTTTCTTTGTGTGCATAATAGTGGGTTCTTCTTTATTAGGATCATCATCGGCAAGATTATCTATTGTTTCTTTAGCAACTTCATCAAAGCTTCTTTTAGTGTTTTCATTTTTCATGAGATTTGATAGAAAAGCTTGATGATCAAAAGGTTCCGCACTAGTGGCGGGAGCATCACTAACTTTTTCAAACTCAGACACGATAGCAACTTCAAGCAAGCAAGCAAACAAGCAAAACAAATATTTTTGTATGTTTTGATTTTTTTTCTTCTCATGATACTAATAAAAGCAAATAAAAAGGTAGAACAAGTAAATGATAGTTTGTGTGAAGGGACCTATAGGTATTTGATGATGTATCCCCGGCAATGGCGCCAGAAATTCTTTCTGCTACTTGTGAGCTGCGTTGGGATTTTCCCCGAAGAGGAAGGGTGAAGCAATATAGTAGTAGATATTATTTCCCTCAGTGAGAACCAAGGTTATCGAACCAATAAGAGAACCAAGCAAATCCTAGTCAAACAGTACCTGCACACACAAGAGCAAATACTTGCACCCAACACGGGCAAGAGGGTTGTCAATCCCCTTTAACTCATTACTTGCAAGGATTAAATATGATAGTGATAGATATATAAATTGAAAAGTAAAATAAAAAGAGTAAAATTGCAGCAAGGTATTTTTGATTTTAGCAATATGATAAAAGTAGACCCGGGGGCCATAGTTTTGACTAGAGGCTTCTCTCTCGAAACATAACATACGGTGGGTAAAGAAATTACTGTTGGGCAATTGATAGAAAAGCGCATAGTTATGATGTTATTCATGGAAATGATCATGTACATAGGCATCACGTTCGTGACAAGTAGACTGAAACGATTATGCATCTATTACTATTACTCCACTTCAAGAGCGCTTTTATGCTTGCCTCGCTATGTATTAAGTTCATAACAAACAGAGTAATGCATGAAGTATGATGACATGATGTAGACAGAATAAAACCAAGCAATATGATTAAACCCCATCATTTTACCCTTAATGGCAACAATACAAATACGTGGCTCGCTACCCCTTCTGTCATGAGGTGAGGACACCGCAAGATTGAACCCATTACAAAGCACCTCTCCCACTAAAGATAAATCAATCTAGTTGGCCAAACCAAATGGATAGATTGGAGAGAAATACAAAGCTATAATAATCATGCATAATAAAGTTCAGAAAAGACTCAATTACTTTCAATGAATAATGTGATCATAAACCCACAATTCATCGGATCGCAACAAACGCACCGCAAAAGAAGATTACATCGAGTAGAACTCCATGGAGATCATGGAGAACATTGTATTGAAGATCAAGGAGAGAGAAGAAGCCATCTAGATACTAGCTATGGACCCATAGGTCTATGGTGAACTACTCACACATCATCGGAAGGTAGCAAGGTTGATGTAGAAGCCCTCCATGATCGATTCCCCTCCGGCAGAGTACCGAAGAAGGCCTCCAGATGGGATCACAGAAGAATAGAAGCTTGCGGTGGTGGAAAAGTTATTTTGGGTGGCTCTCTGTTGGTTTTGGGATTTATGGGAATTAATAGCGCTGGAATTAGGGCAAACGGAGCTTTGTGGGACCCACGAGCTCAGGTGGCGCCCCCACTGGGGGCGTGCCGTGTGAGCTCATGGCTCTCCCGTAGATCTCCTGGCCTCCTCCTGAACGTTCTAGGGTCCCTTCTGGTCCAGAAAAAATCATCGTAAAGTTTCATCGTGTTTGGACTTCGTTTGGTACTGATTTTCTAAAAAGCCAAAAACAATCAAAAAACAACAACTGGCACTGGACACTAAGTTAATAGGTTAGTTCCCAAAAATAATATAAAATTGCATATAAAGCATTTAAAGTATCCAAGATTGATAATATAATAGCATGAAACAATCAAAAATTATAGATACGTTGGAGACGTATCAACACCCTACGTACCTCGTCCTTAATTACCTAGCTTTCATGGGGTTGTCCGGTTCGTGAGGTAGGCGCCACATCAAAGATGTACATTGGGTATTTAAAACACACCACACACTAGCCCTTCCTACGTACATTTGGGCCGCATGCAAGTGGTGTTGGTCATCTGGCCCCTCTCGTCCGGTTTTTGATGACATGCCCATCCATGGGCCCGCGCGGTCTATCCCTTTTTGACCGACAACAATAGTGGTCGTTTGACCAAGATAGATTCGCTTGGTCTATGCTGTGGTAGGACATGGTGACATGCCCAACCAAAGTATGAGTGCATGTATCCCGCCGACACGAAGTGGGGGAGGGGGGCATGCACCCTACGGCCTTAACCTGCTAGTATACATATCAAAGGGGGCTGTCCGGTTTGTGAGGCAAGTGCCACATCAAAGTTGTGCATTGTTTATTTAAACATTGCACAACCCTTTTCCTACATATATTTGGCCACATCTGGCCCCTCTCACTTGATCTTCAACGTCGTGCCCATCCATGGCCCCGCACGGTCTATATCCCTCTTGACCGACATCGAGAGGGGTCTGACCAAAGATAGATTCTCTTGGTTGTGTTACGACAGGTCATGGCTAAATGCGTTCATAGGATTCCCTCCTCTGGCATGAAGTGGAGGGGCCAGCACCCTATGTTTATGTCATGAACCCTTTTCTGTCGCACTGGACGCTTTTATGAATGCATGCATGCATCATGTGCCACATCGTCAAAGTTGTGCATTGGGAATTTGAACATCACACCACCCTTTTCGTACATAGAGTATTATTTGGGCCACAAGCTGGTGTGGTTGTGTTCTGACCCTCTCTTGCGTTGTTTTGCAAATGATGCTATATAAATAGCAGACAATTCAGATGAAACAACTGTCTGCGATTGTAGACGCAACAAACACGGGTGCATCGGACTCACCGTGTGTGATGCCCATGCCATGTAAAATCAACACGGTGTGCTGGTGGCGACTGGCCATGACCACACAAGCGCCAGCCAGGGTAGTGTGTATAGTAAAGATCCCCAATCCGATAGCGAGCTATAAAAAAATCCCACCGGTGGCAGGTCTCAGCTTATTCTTCCCGCCGATAGCTCGCCACCACCCCACACACACCCCAATGGAATCGGTGCACAACCACGGGGATGTGTATGGCTTCATCCTGATTGCGGTGGACGACGACGAGATAGAGGATTCCGACATGCTTGCCACCATGGCGGTCAACGGTCAACCGCCAGCTGCCGCGGTCGCCGCCGCCGCCGACCCCGAGTTTCAGCGTCGGATGCAGATGGCCATCGCTCTGTCCGTCTAGGAATCGCGCTTCGATGTGTTCCTGCACGACGAGGATGAGCGTCGTCTCAGTGTCAGTGTGGAACAATCTATCGCGTCTGCGGAAGCCATCCGCAATGCGGCTAGGGATCTGCAGCGGCAGAAATGGCGGGAGATCACGAAGAGGAAGCAGCTGAGGAAGGTAGATGCCAATGAAGCGGGCGGACGCATGAAAAATAGCACCAATGCCTACAGCAAGAAGAGGAGGGAGCACGACTAGAAGGTGGCGGAGCAGGCCGGAGCATGCCTCTCAGCCGCGTTGGAGGCCGGTGCAGGCCTTGCAGCTGCGGCGGCAGCCCTGGCAATAGCGGCCGCCTCGGTGGCCACGGCGACCACGGGCACAGCCCTGGCGAGAGTGGTTCCCGTCTGTGTCCGGATGGCCCATGCGGGCACCACGACAGCTCCGTCGATGGTGGCTGCCCTGAGGAACGCTGCCGTAGCAAAGGCAGCTTCATCGACCGCTGTCTGCCTCCATGGCATAGTGAATATTTTATGCAGTTCATCTAGATGTAAATCGGTGAACTGTTTGTAAATTAGTGAGCGTATAAACTAATTTCAACTTTTCCGCTGCAAAATTAGGCATTTTGTGGTGAAAATTAGCCAAATGTTCATGGGCGTGTGGAAATTTAGGACAAATTCCATGTCTGCGTCTGAAAATTAGCATGAACCGTGTGCGATGAACCAGCTAGTTAGAAATCTCAAAAAAAGCTACCCGCCTTGAGCGATGCAAAAATTGGTGGTTCCGCGGCTTTTCCTTATATCGTACACAATTATTATGTTTGGACCGTGTGCGATCTTGGTTGCTCCCGCCCCGCTTCAATTCCTTTACCCAAATTTTAGTAGTCACGGTATTTCAACCGTTGCCCTCACTCCTCCACCACCGACGTTATAGTAAAATTTTAGTAGCCGAGGCATTTCAACCGTCGCCCCCCCCCCCCCTCGTCCACCACCATCTCCACCCACCATTACTAAAATTTTCAGTAGCTGCGGCATATCCTCAAACACCACCCCGCCCCCTCCACAGTCCACACACACCCACACCTCCCTTCCCCTGCTTGAACCCTAGCTCGCCGTCGCCGCCGCCGTCCACCACCAACCTTTGTCGGTCTGCCCGTGCCTTCTCGCTTAGATAAGTTCAGGTTACCCACCGATCCCCATACCCTTGCCGCCCTGAGTTTTTAGATGAGGCCTGCGGTGCCCCTTCCCCCCAGATCCCCATCCCCTACTCAGAGAGTCGCAGCCTAAGCCCGACCACATATCCCGGGGAGCCCGAGGAGCGTACGGCCAAAAAGAGGTCTATCATAGCCTCTCCACCGGACGATGGCGAGGTGGCCGCCATTCGTGCCAACCTGTCGATCCTGGAGGAACACCTCGCCGCGGAAGCCAGCGAGGACGTTGACTACGTTGCCATGCCGAAGGCTTCAAGTCAGCAGGCTTGCGTATTCTTGTATGTCATGACAGCCGGCTACAACATCAAGCTCGTCGACATCGACGGCTTCACGCGGGCCATGTCACAGGTTCAGTGGTCCATCCCCAACGCCTCTGGTTCAACCGCCATAGATCTCTTCGAAGGCCCCGCCGCTGATTTCCTTCGCCTCGCGGTCAAGGATTTGTGATCCTTGTATGCCATCGAGCCCCTTTGTCATTTCTGAAGGACACGTTCTACGACGGTGGCTTGGGATCCTCAGCTGCCAAGTCAGATCTCATCGACCACAGCCACGAGAAGGGCACCCACTACGGCTCTTCCAAGGGGAAACAGCCCATCTGCGACATCAGGGAGCGCACCTTGGGTCTGTGCTCTTCCAAGTGGAATGAGCCTATCCATGACAAGTGAGGCAATATTCTATGAGCAAATCTTACTTTTTCTAGCTAGACAACTCATACCCATTGTTGTAGTAGCTTTTGCCATGTGATGTTTTGACTGTGCCATGTTTAATTATTTCAGTCATGCAAAAATTTAATGTTCAATAGGGATATCTGATGTTTAAGTATGAATTGACCAATTCAATTTCACGAATGGCTATATTTGGTAGTTTATAGTGAGCATATGCCTTGTTTATCTGTATTTGGTAGTTAGGTTGGTTGTAGTGAGCATTTGTCCAGTTTTCAAGCAGATACCTTCCTTTTCTGTATCTGGTTGTTAGGTTGGTTGCAGTGAGCATTTGTCCAGTTTTCAATGGCTATATTTGGTTGTTATAGTGAGCATATATGCCTTGTTTATTTCAGTTATTCACAATGTGATGTTCATTATGTGCAAGTATGAACTGTGCAGTTCAATTTCATCAATACCAGTTTTAACGGCTATATTTGGTTCATGTTATGCCTGGTGTAGTTAACATGTGCCCTTTACTTCAGTTTTACACATTTTATCCAGTGTGATGTTTAAGCATGAGCTACATTCTATTCATTTTCAACAATACCTGTTTGAATTACAATATTTGGTCACTCTTAAGCCTGTTGTATTTAACACCCCCTTCCATTTATTAGCTGCTTTAATAGCATGCTGAAACCAGCACATTCAAGCTATCATTTGGAGATGATGTTGTTGACCATGGCTATATTTGGTTGATATTAAGCCAAACTTATACTCCCTCCATTCCATAATGTAGTGCATATATATTTTTTGAAAAGCCAAACTTTGACCAAATTTATAAAGAAAACTATTTATATCAACAACACCAAAATGTATACAATATGAAAGTACATATTGTGATGTATCTAATGAAATGTATTTGGTATTCTAGATGCATATGTTTTTCTCTACAAACTTGGTCAAAGTCAGTAAAGTTTGACTTCTCAAAATATTTATACGCAACACATTGTGGAACGGAGGGATTGTTATATTACACCATTTTGCAATTGCATTTTAGATTCTAATATTGACTTGTTGCTTGTAGGTACATATGTCCTTGGTACAGATCCACGCCTGGACCCTTTTTGCGTATGGGGCAATGAGATATTCATGAACCAGCATCAAGCGAGGAAACTGATAAGTATTCTTAGGAAAAAGAGACGAACGATGGCAATTGATCTATTTGTTTACACTCTATCCAACACAACAGTGAGCTGTAGGATGGTAACTATGAACTCTGTAGCCTTCTCTTTTTACTGCCCATAACGAGTTGTTAGACAACAATGTCTGAATCTTTTTCGTTCGCAGTGGTTCCCAAAGCAGTTTACTCAAGATTACCTCGCAAAGTACATGATTGGTGGACATGCAATGAAGGTTAAAGTATTTCATCGAGACTACAATGAGTATCGAGAAGTCGTAATGATGACAGTGAAGGATGGGCGGGCGACCATCACAAGGGGTTAGCCTAGAGTCATGCGTGCGTTAGGCATGGAGGAGGGCACAATATGGGCATTCCGCTTCACCTTCTCCATCAACCAGAATGTCTTTTGCCTCTCTCTTTACCATCTTTAATACAACTATGGTTCATCATTCTTTATTTGGTGCTTCTGTAGATCTTCAATATATGTACCTGTGACTCAAATTATGCATTCGTTCTTGAACCTATATGTGTGAACATGATTCGATATGAAATAAGTGATTGCCTACTTTCGAATTCAAAATCTATTTCAAATTCAAATTTGTGAATTTTAAATGCAGCAATTAAATTAGGGATAAATTATGCTCTACAGGACATTACGTTGCACACAGTTTCTGAAACCAAAACGTCTATGATCAACGTCAAGATCAGACACGTTTCTCAGATCACGACGTGTGCGATGAAACTCTACTACACACACGATCAACCAAGAAAAAACGTGTGAGATTAACAACATCAGCGCACATAGTTCCTTCTTATTAAATGTTTGTGATAGTCTCCTTATCACACACGCTTGCAATCATGAACTGTTTATGATGTCGTGCGCATCATAAACATTGGTTATGGAAGAAAGCGTGTGATAGGCCTTCATCCGACACGGGTACTACTGGTGAATCATTTGGGAAATTTTTTGTATCGCAAATGTTTGACTACAAAGCAACGTGTGGGATAGATTCAAGCTTCGCATATAGTAGAACTAAATGTTTGTGATAGACCACTTATTGTACACGGTTTACAATCATTAACTATGTATGATGCGACACGCATCGCAATCGTTGCACCACATAATAGCGCGTGCGATGGTAATGCCATTCCACACGAGTAGCAAGGACGGAGCGTTTGGGAAGTTTGATATATCGCAGACGGTTGGGTGATGACTCACGTTTGGGATAGATGTGGGCATCGCATACGCTTAGTTCTGCCAAAGGTATGCTTGCTTGCTCCCTATCGCCGACGATTTTCTGGGTCGTGTGGGATGGACCCCCCCCCTATCGCACACATAGGCAAGGCGACGGTTTAAAACTCTATCGCGAAAAGGGGGTAAAAACCATTTGTATAGGACGTCGCTGCACCAGTGTAAGTTGGACACCTTCGATTTTGTTGTGTTTGACCATGGCATTTTCTGGGCTAGCATGGTGGTGCTGCACAAACAACTTAACTTGTTATGGGAGGTGATTGTGGTGTATGGGCCCGCTAACCATTCCTTGTCAGCACTCTTTCTTGATGAGCTTTCTTCTAAGATTAATTCTTGTACTCCCCCTCTGCTCATTTGAGGTGATTTCAATTTGCTCCGTTCGCCCTCCAATAAGAACAATGATAACTTCTCTTGGCCATTAGCTGTTTTGTTTAATGAGTTCATTAGTGAGTGTGCTCTACGTGAGATCCCGAGAGTTGGTGCTCATTTCACTTGGTCCAATCATCAGGCTAATCTTGTTCTCTCGGTCCTTGATCGTGTTTTGGTCAATACTGAGTCGTACTCGTTGTTTCCTCCGTGAGGAATACCAAAGCTGTTATTCTTAAGCTTGATTTCGAGAAAGCTTATGATTCCATCAGTTGGGATTTCCTTCGTAAGGTTTTGTTGGCTAAAGGCTTTGATGGAGCCTATGTCCACCGCCTTATGCAATTTGTCACTGGTGGGCACACGGCCGTGTCGGTTAATGGGAATATCAGTAAATATTTTGCCAATGGTAGGGACCTACGACAAAGTGACCATATTTCCTCGCTTCTCTTTAACTTTGTCGCCGACGCCCTCTCCTGCATCTTATCGCGTGCGGCCTCGGCGAGCCACATCGCCCCTGTAGTCTCCCATCTCATTCTAGAGGGGATTACCCACCTCTAGTACGCAGACGACACTATCATTATGGTGGAACTGGACGATCTTTGCATTGCTAACCTGAAGTTTATCCTCCACTGTTTCGAGGCCCTCTCGGGGCTCAAAATCAACTTCTCTAAGAGTGAGGTCATTGTGATGGGTACTTTTAAGGTCGAGGCTCTGAGGGTCTCTCACATGCTTAATTGTAAACTGGGCTCCTCCCCCCTTAGATATCTGGGGCTTCCCATTGCTCCGTTTTGGTTGTGTGCTAAGGAATTTGCTCCTACGGTGGCCAAGGTTGCTAATCGTGTTATGCCGTGGTGCGGCAGGTATAATACTAATGCAGGAAAGGTGTGTCTCATCAATGATTGTCTCTCCTCTCTGCCTATGTTCACTACGGGTTTTTATCGCCTTTCGGAAGGGACACATGCGAGTTTTGACAACCATAGAGGGGCGTTTTACTGGAATGTTGCGGACAACCGGCGCAAATACCGGCTTGTGAAATGGAAGATCATTTGTAGGCCCAAATACCGGTGATGAACAAATGTCTTATTAACAAGTGATGGTGGAAAATTCTTACTTCTGGCCCGGGGACTCTTTGGTTCTCGCTTCTCAAAGCTAAATACTTTCCGCTTGGTAGCCCTCTTTTCGCCTCTGCCTCAGGTGGATCTCAGTTTTGGTGGGATCTAGTCAAAGTACATGATGTGTTTAGGGTTCATGTGAAGTTTGTAGTGGGTAACGGTGGCTCCACACACTTCTGGTTAGACTGGTGGTGTGGGGATTCCACTTTGGCAGTTGCTTTTCTGGTTTTATTTTCTTACTATCCTTCTCCGGAGATCTCAATCTCTGAGCTCTCCCGTAACAACTGGGACCTGGGTTTCAGAAGAACCCTCTCTCCTGAAGAGTTGGATGACTGGCATCGCCTTGCTGCTATGTTCCCTGTGCTCTCGGAGGAGGATGACTCTGTTACGTGGCCTCATTCTGCCTCTGGTCACTTCTCTCTTAAATCTTTATACTCCAGGCTTATCTCGGGTTCCCCAACATCTAAATTCAAGCCTGTGTGGCGAGCTAAGATTCCCCCTAAGATTAAGATTTTCATGTGGCAAGCTATTAGGGGGCGGCTCCCTGCGGCTGATCAAATCCGCAAGCAGAACGGGCCTGGCTCTGATCGCTGTGCACTTTGTACGGCTTTCGAGGATTTAGACCATATCTTTTTTGGATGCGTTCTGGCCAAGGTGGCCTGATGTTGTATCCGGTCTTGGATGGGTGTTTCTTGGGCCCCAAACTCCTTTGCCGAGCGATGTTCGATATCGACTGGGCTTCAGGGGCAAAACAAACGCCTGTTTTGGGTTGGGTTCTCTGCGTTATGTTGGGCGCTTTTGACTACTAGAAACAAATTTAGCATTGAACATGTTCTCCCTAACAGACTGGTTGACTGCTTGTTTAAAATGTGCATCTTCTTGTAGCAGTGGAAAATATTGACTAAGGCCGTCGATCGGGGACACAATGGAGGTACTAATTTCCAGAGTTCGGGCTTCTGCTTCATCTCTGACTCAGCAGGACATTGATGCCCGGACACAATCTCCGCTGCGAGTCCCTTAGGTGGATGTAGGTTGTTGGCCTGCGCGCCTTCTTTTGATTTGTTGGTGTTGGACTGCGCACCATAAACATTCCTAGCCTGCGTGCCATTCATGTTGGTCTTTTGCTACTTTGGGCGCTTATGTCGTGCTTACTATCGTCTGTTTGCTTGTGTGTTGCTACTCTGCCTGGTTGCTTTATCTATAAAGTCGGGCATATGACTTTCCTAAAAAAAACTGATACACATATATACTTGTCAATCATATGTGTGGATTGACAGATTCTGATTATTTGGTTAATACATGGATAGCTTCTTAATTGTTCAACCAATTCCCGTAATTTTACAAATGCAAAGAAATTTGTCAGGGAGTTATTGCAGGGAATTAATACCATAGTAGTGGTCATGCAGTTGAAGCAAATGTTTTCTAGCACATTATTGGCTTGTTCTCTGTCCATCACACCTGTAAGTGTAAGTGCTTGCTGTAACATTTCCTAGGACGGACTATTACTCCTTATCCTTCTTATCAGTATCTTAACATGGCTGAATTTGCAACGTATGAAGAGCTAGCTCGAAAGGCTTCCATTCTTGCGGAGAAGTTTGCTCTAGATCTTTCATGGTAAATATTTTTATGGTAGGAATCTCACTTTCATTATTGGTTATTGTCATGTTGAACACGAAATGCCCTGCATGTTTCTTCTCCTATAAATATCTTTACTATTAAATGAGTCCATACGTCCTTAGGTATCGTTAGCACCACTGAACAAAGGACTTCGTCACTCCCACGGTCCCACCCCCCACACCCCTCCCGCCAATTATTTTTCCAAAAAATCCCACTCCCATTTTCGTTCTATTGATTTTTTTTGTTTCTTATACCCAGAGACTGAAGAATACCCACATCTCCCTCCTGTCATACCTAGCTGACCCACTCGACCTAAACCTGTCCCCGATGCGGCACCCGTAGCTGCAAGACAGTTGAACTCCCACCGACTCCCCTAGCCCTCGCTTCACGACCTATCTGGATGGCACCCTCGGTGCGGCGGGTACCCTATCCACTAGCATGGTAGATTAGGTCGATGACCCGTGAGGGGCATTGGCATCGGTACAGGTGTCATGGCATGGGGACTTCGACGACATCGGAGGGTACAAGATTTGGCAATGTTGGGAATAAAGAAGATGGTGCGGGAGGCGGGGGTCGCACTCGTAGAGGAGGATGGGGACACACTCTCGCAAAGTCCTGGGAGAAACACGAGCTCATAGGCGCCGACCTCCCCACTACCTGATCCAATCCATAGTGAAGGCGAAGAGCTGGCGAAGGAGGTAGTAGCCGCCTCTTCGGAGGCTTAATTCCGGGCCATCCTGCATGGGGACGAGGCTAGAAGACCCGGTATCATCAGCGGAATTGGAGGAGGAGAAGGCGACAGGGACGATGATGACCTTGTCGCTGCATAACTGAGAGCACGGAGGTGGTGGAGATGGTGTGGGGGAGGAAGGAGCTCAGTCGGCTGGGTGCACTCCTACGGGTGGTAGCACTATGCTTTAGCCTTGTGGAGATGGTGTTCGAGGTGATGGATGGTAGTGTGCTATTTTTGGCATCATTTAGGTTCCTGGGATCACTACGTGCACAACTAGGCGGCTCTCTAGGAAGGGATATGCTCCCAATCGTGTTGGCGATCGCGTCTGGTGCATATGCTTCATTATTGCAGCGGTTCGAGTGCATCGACTGATTCATCCCCAATGAGCACTACGCTAACCATAATGTAACACCCCTAAGTAATGAGCTACAGTGACCCTCCTGATTAAGTTAAATCATTTGGTTTGCAATGCTTGGTCATATTGGATTCATGTCTCATTTCAAATTCCACCACTGAATTCAATTCAAATTGCAAGTGAAATTTGAAATTGCACAAAAGTTGCTGAAAAATAGTTCATCATTTAGCAAATATTCCATAACAATTATTTGTTAAGGAAAACAACATCACCACAATGCTAAAATGGGCTATAGCAATTAAAACAGTGCTAAAACAGCATATTTAAATGCTATTTCATTTGTGAAAAATTCAAATGAATTCAAACTTTGCCCAAACTTTTTGTGGCAGTGCCAAATATTGCAATGTAATTGTGTGGCCAAGTCACATATTTTACAAAAGTCATTTGGCAGCTCAAAAATATTGCAAAGAATTCTGTAAAAAGAAACAGAAAAGAAATTGGAAAAGGCCTAAATGCTACTGTGCCAGTGGGCTTAAGTTCAAACAGTGGCCGGCCCAGCCCACCCATCTCTCTCCTTCTTCCTCCCGCCTCTCTCTCCCTGCGTGTCGTCGCCGCGCGCGCCCGAGCCGGCGATGGGCACGCGTCGGCCATCCCCGGCGCCGTCGCCACCGTGGAGTGGATAAGAGCATCGCCCCGGCCCCTCTGGCGAACCATAGCCCACTTCCCCTCCCCCTCTTGCTCTCCTCCTCGATCTGGAAAAGAGCCCGACGCGGTCATCGCCGTCGCCGCGTCGATCCCGCGGCCACCGTCGTCCCCGCGCTGCGCCGCCATGTCCGTTCGCACCGCCGTCGATCGCTACGTCGTTTGTGACAATGAACCAGAGCCGGGAGCCGCCGTAGCCTCGCCCACGCCATCATCTTCCCCCTCTGCTCCGATGAGCTTCGTCGTCGATTCCGGCCACACCGAGCCCTCCCCGAGCCTGCTTTGCTCATCTGCAGGACCGCGGTGAGCTCCTCTCTCTTTCCCCTCTCTCCGCATGCTCGTTCACGCACCCCTTCGCTTGCCGCCATCGTTGCCGGAGCTCGTCGCCGCTGCCATGCTCGTCGCCGTCGCTACCGTCGCCGTCGAGCTCAACCGAGCACGTAGACGTGCTCAGCACACTCGTAGGAGCCCAACGCCACCGCCCTCTCGTTCTGCCGTACCCGCTAGCCCCGAACCCGTCCTCGCCCGAACGCCGGCGTCCGCCACAGTGGTCGCCGCCGTCGTTTCCGGCCACGCCCGGCCATGCCACCGCCACCGTTCGACGCGGCTCGTTCCGCTCATTCGAACGAGCCCAGCCACGCGCGAAATGGCGCCCCGTAGCCGATTTCCGACGAGGCCAGTGGCCTCCGCCGCGTTTTGGCGTCGCCGGCGGCGAGTCACCGGCCGCCGCTGACCTGGCTTGGCCTGGGGCCCACCCTGGGACACTGCCAGTGGGTCCCAGGGGCCCCGTTGACTGGGTTGATCTGGTCAACCCTGCTGACTGGGCAACCCCAGTCACTGACAGGCGGGCCCCACTCGCTAATTAACCATTTTTATAAAATAACTTAATCTGATAATTAGTTCAGTCACTGACAGATGGGGTCTACCTGCTAATTAACCCCCCTTTTAGTTAATTTAATCACTGTTTAACCCTCTGTGTATGACATGTGGGTCCCAGTGGTCAGGTTTGACCTGGACCGGCTGTGTTGACTGATGACGTCACCCTGACGTACTACTGACGCAATAAAGTATTTAATGTTATTTTCGAATTAAAATTAATTCCAGGAATTTCAGAAAATTGTTTAAAACTTTGAAAAATCATAGAAAATAATCCGTAACTCGGATGAAAAAGTTTTCTACATGAAAGTTGATCAGAAAAATGGGACGAATCCGAATATGCCCTCCACATACCTGTCACATGCCCACAACACTGCAAACATGGAACCTTCCCCTCCGGTTCATCTGTCTAACAGATGCCTAAAGCCGGAAAATATCCCCAGATATTTTCCCGCTCCGTCTGCAACGTGTAGTGCTACATTAGGTCGCCCCTAGCACAGCATACTGCCATGCCATGCATCTGTGTTGCATTTGTTTGCTTTGTATTTATTTGTTTCCTTCCCCTCTTCTCTCCGGTAGCCCCCGAGCCTGACGTGACCCCTGAGGACTGCTACACCACCGACGACCCTTCTTCCTTTTCGGCAGAGCTTCCAGGCAAGTGAAAGCACATTTGCTCCCTTGGTGGTTTTGGTAATTCCTAACAACATATATCTCATTGAACTAATGTCCATTCAAGATTAAGATTTCAGGATGTTCAATGATTGGCATGGCATGGACTAGAGATGTGGACCCCTCAAAATGCTAAGGACAAGAATTGGCAAAGATCAAGACTCTACATTTTTGGTTTAGTGATCTAAGATCACATTGAGTCCATAGGAAAGCCAATACTATTAAAAGGGGATGAGGTGTTGCTTAATGGTCTTTTTGCTCAAGTGCTTAGTGACAGTATTCCTAAACCCTCAACCACTATCTCTACCCAAATATGTCCTAAACCTAAAGTCCAACTCGACCCCACCGAAATTTCCAATCCGGCCCCACCGAGTTCATCCAAGACTTAGCCACTGCCAAACCCTAACAAATCGGATCCACCGAAATGGATCTCGGTCTCACCGAGATGGCCTTGCCAACTCTCTGTAATCGTTTGCATTTACTTCGGTCTCACCGAGTTTGCAAATCGGTCTCACCGAGATGGCTTGCCAAGTCTCTGTTGCCTTATTGCTTCACTTCGGTCCTACCGAGTTGATGCAATCGGTGCCACCGAGATGAGGATTGCCCTAAGCCATTGCACTTCGGTCCATCCGAGTTGTCTGTATCGGTCCCACCGAGATTCCTAAAGTTCATATCTTTTACACAGTTCGGTGCTACCGAGATTATCGTTTCGGTGCCACCGAGTTGGGTCAAAAGTGTGTAACGGTTGGATTTTGTGTGGAGGCTATATATACCCCTCCACCCCATCCTTCTCAGTAAGGAGAGCCCTCAGAACGTGCCTACACTTCCACCATTCATTTTCTGAGAGAGAACCACCTACTCATGTGCTGAGATCAAGATATTCCATTCCTACCATTTGAACCTTGATCTCTAGCCTTTCCCAAGTTGCTTTCCACTCAAATCTCTTTTCCACCATAGCCAAATCTGTGAGGAGTTGATTGAGTGCTGGGAAGACTATCATTTGAAGCACAAGAGCAAGGAGTTCATCAACAACACACCGTCTATTACCTTTTGGAGAGTGGTGTCTCCTAGATTGGTTAGGTGTCGCTTGGGAGCCTCCAACCAGATGTGGAGTTGAACCAAGAAGTTTGTAAGGGCAAGGAGATCGCCTACTTCGTGAAGATCTACCCCGAGTGAGGCTAGTCCTTCGTGGACGTAAGCCATGGTGGAATAGGCAAGGTTGCTTCTTCGTGGACCCTTCGTGGGTGGAGCCCTCCGTGGACTCGCGCAGCCATTACCCTTCGTGGGTTGAAGCCTCCATCAACGTGGACGTACGATAGCACCACCTATCGGAACCACGCCAAAAACCGTCGTGTCTTCATTGCGTTTGAAATCTCCTACCCCCTCTCTACATACATATGCAATTGCTTACATTCCGCTGCTATATTCTTAGAATTGCATGTGTAGGGTGATGCTTGACATGTACTATTGCTAAAATCTGCCTACAACTAAAATCTGGGAAAAGGTTAAGTTTTATTTGGTCAAGTAGTCTAATCACCCCCCCTCTAGACATACTTTCGATCCTACAGCAAGCAAAACCCCTTGATCATTCCTATATCGCCCATTCTTTCTCTCTCGTGCTTGCATTAGATTTTGCTACTGCATTTGATTGCTCCTATTCTGATGCATAGCCTGTTTTTGTAACTGCTGTTGATACCTTACCTATTATCCTAAATGCATAGTATAGTCTGGTTAGTGATCCATCAGTGGCCCCTCACCCTTGTCCGTGTTGCCTCGCTGGTTACCGGAAGGTTCGATCAATGTGATCGACGTGCTGAGACCGAACACATCACCGCACCCCCTTTAGTTGTACGACTCTGCAGAGCTACCATCGAGTGCCGAGGGTGATACCTCTTACCTTACTCCTGATGTTACCCCTGTAGTATAGCTAGTCGGTTGTGGGTTATCAAGGGTGATTCCTCTTTCACCACCTCCGATGATGCCTCTGTCGTGCAACCCCTCAAGTGTGAACCCATCGAGGGTGATTCCTCCGAGTTCACCTTGACGGATACATCGAGTAGGAGTCCATCGAGGGTGATTCCTCGGACTCCCCCCTAGATGTTAAAACACACTGTTACCTTTAACTGTTGCCCCTTGTTAACTGATACTGCGGGACTGAAGGGACAGGCGGTACCACCCCGGTAGAGGTGGACCTGAGTTCCCGACAGTCTCTTGGGAAGTCGGGTTGACGCTCGGAAAGTATCCCGATCTACTACAACTAGAACTGGATACCTGAGTTAATTAAATAATATGTTAACTCCGGGATCGCTTTCTCGCAGGGAGTCGAGGAAGGATCTCTGGGCATTGTTACTATTACTTATTACTTTTATATGCTAATCTGCACTCTTCTAATGCTGCAAGACGCTGCAAGATGCTAGTCTTCGATAGGCTAGGCCTTCTCTATATTCTGGCATTTCTGCAGTCTGGTCCATAGATACAACCCCTTTCCTTTGATACCGATGCATATTTAGCATAGTTCTGATGTAAGTCTTGCGAGTACTTTGGACGCGTACTCACGGTTGCTTTGCTACCTCTTTTTCCCCATACCCGATTGCTGCGATCAGATGACGGAGCCCCGGAGCCAGCTGATCCCGTCGACGAATACTACTACCCCGACGGAGCCTACTACTACGTGGAGACCGACGATCAGGAGTAGATAGGAGGCTCCCAGGCAGAAGGCCTATGCCTTTTCGATCTAGATGTCGTTGTTTTGCCCAGCCTTCTTAAGGCAGCCTTGTCTAATTATGTCTGTACTCAGATACTGATGTTGCTTTCGCTGACTCTGGTGTAACTCGAGCTTATGTATTCGAGCCCTCGAGGCCCCTGGCTTGTAATATAAAGCTTGTATTATTTTATTTTGTGTCTAGAGTTGTGTTGTGATATCTTTCCGTGAGTCCCTGGGCTTGATCGTGCGCATTTGCGTGTATGATTAGTGCACAGTCGAGTCGGGGCGTCACACATAACCTCATTTTATTCATCGCCATGTGCACCAGGGACGCCCTTCAAGGACCCATGTATGTTTGGCACTGGTTGCATACATGTTCAATTAGCCTAATTTCATTATGTAATAATTTGCCAAAAATTGCATAATGCAATCAAATTTCTGGTTGTAGCGTCTTGGAAGATTTTTTAAGGGAACAAAATCCACCATGTGTTCTCTTCAATTAATGCATAATAACAATGAACATGCTTCGTGAGACGATCGGTCTGAAGCATAGAAGGGCATCCAAGTACTATCTATCGATTGCAATGCAGTGCACAATGAAGGGTCATATGTTTTGTACCACTTTCTTTATTTTGTGCATCGGATTTGATAATATACGCCGCCGAGTTACATTTTTACCGAAATAGGACTTCAACTATTTTTCTATACATGTGAAATTTGACGCGTGTCATGTTTATATACATGCAACCACTATAAATTTAAAAAAGCCCGTGGCAACACACGGCAGTCTACTAGTGATAAGATGGCAGGAATGTTGTTGGAGATGCTCTTAGGGCCAGTTATTTTGGGCGGCTTAAAAAGTAAGCTGCCTTTCCCGGCTTAAAAAATAAGTCGCTCCTTAAATTTTTTGAAACTTCTCAATTAGTTATTTCATTACTAGTTTAGAATTCCTAATAAACAAGAAAGGTGGCTTATATAGGATAAACTGAGGAGAAGATTTATTTTTTAAGCTGCGAAAAGAACTGGCCCTTGAACCCGCCCCCTCTCCGCTCCCACCCGACCCGACTCCTCGAACCCTCGCGTGCCACCGCACCTGCCCCCAAAGTCTCAGACTCGTCCCGCCGAGTGCGCAGACCTCTGATCTCCGGCGCCTCCATCATGTCCCCGGGGAAGGACGCCGGACCCTTGCCTGGCCTAAAGCCTCAGATGCGGCGGGATGAATGCGCAGAGCTCCTGAAGCTGATGTCCGGCGTCTCGCGCCCTCTCGAGGACGTCGTGGTGGATTTCCTGGCTCGCGTCCCCCCCGAGCGCCGCCTCCGCTTCGGTTCCACCATCAAATTTGTCCTCGAGGTAAGCCGTTGCAGCCCTCGTCCTGAACCCCACCCCCTTCGTCTGCGCACTCCTTACACCTAGTTTAATCGCCGTTTAGCTGCCGGTTGGCCCCGGGCCGTGGAATGTGAGGGACATAGGTTTGTAAGGGGCGTACAGGCCGATCGATATTCTGGTCGATGGAGGTTTGGAGGTGGGATGGCGTGGGGAGTGGGTAAGCTCTGCAGCGACGGGTACGATTTTTGTATGAGAAAATCAGCTTGCCGATTTTGATTGGTTATTTCTAAGTTCAGTTAGATTCTGGGTTTTAAACTTTTAATTGATTGAAGAGTCGTGAAGAAGATTAAGATTTTGTATTCGAGTTCCTTTGTGAAAATCAAATCCCTGATTGTATTAGGGTAGAGTGCAGTAGATAAACCCAATTCTTGCAACGCTGTCTAGACAAAGGGAACAAGACAAAACACAACTCTGCAATTGTGGAAACTCGGCTAAACCACGAAGCTTAGGAACTGTACATGCTTCTTTTATTGCTTCGACCATTTATGCACCTTGTGATTACTGAAGATGTGATGAGGGATCAAGGTATCCTGTTCATACTTGATGGGAGGCATAGCTCCGAATGCGAGCTACCATGCACCCATCGCCTTTGACTTGAACCTTCGGTAGGTGGCGTTGCAACACAGCCTTCTGACGAACGACGAATATGAAGGCCTCATTGTGGTCTGGACTCACCGGCCCTTGAGATTGAAGATTGAAATGGTTAGGAAGATGTCATAGAATACCCTATGCTGACACTGAACCAAAAAGCCCTTAATTCGGGTTCTCGGGGAGCTCTGGACAAAAAGATGGAAAATGGAAGAGTTCAAAAGAAGAATCGAGAGGTGGATATCTTTGAACTCACAGATCTGAAGCCTTCTGCCCCTCTTAGATCATCTGACAACATCATGAGCAAGTAGGGAAGATAGCAGAGCAGATAGTGGAACCAGGGTTGATTATTTAGACCTTACGTTGGCTACATCTTTTTCCATTTGACACATCAAACTGCTCGACTTTCTGCCTATTTGGTACTTTGGGTTTTAGATTTTGAGTGAGATGTTAGTATATTGGTGGCCTGGCAAAGTGTTTTTAGTGTTTGTCACACGAACCACCATGAGGAGTAACGGAAGGTGTTCGTGTTTCTTGTTTGTGTGCTGTGTTATTTGGCTTTTGGCACTTCACTGTGCAACTCATTTGACAATTTGCTTCTTGGTATAGGGTTTTTATTAACTTAGCAAGTTCCACCAGCAATTATCAGTGAATAATATATTAATATGGTTGAAAGAGGCATGTTATCATATTCAGCTCATAGCAATTAGTTTTCCTTTCCATGTGCCTGTTGTTCTCTTGGTTCTGGGGTGTTGGATTATTTCAGTATCACAGTAGATTCACATCTTTGATGGTTGTTCAGGAGAAAATATTCAAGTGCACCTTTTCTCTTCACTTCTTATTTTGTTTTCAGTGTCGAAAGTACTCAAATTATCATCATTTTCTTCTTCTCAATTTTAGTGGGTCTGTTATTGGTGCCTTTTGTTTTGCACTTTCAGTGGTGGTGCTTGAATTTGTTTGTCAGAATGATTGATAGTTGGTTTCCATCTCTCACTAGGTTTTCTTCTGAATTTATAATTATAACAGCCCTGCTGACAAGGCTGACTGTGATTATTAGGATTTTAGGTCAGCTTTCTTATGGATGGCACTGAATGAAGGATTAAACTTGGTACTATTTACTAATTATCTGTCATGATAATAAAAATACATTTCATCTTATTAACTATAGTAATTAAGATACATATCTGAATCTTCGTTTGTTATTATTGTCTTTAGCAGAATTAGTAGGGTTTAGGTCGTCTTACCTAAGTTGGAATAACCAAATATGGCTGATAAGTATGCGGATTTTCTTCCCCTTTTCCATCTTTTTTGCTTGGAATTATGCTGATTTGATGTGCTAAACTTGCCTAGTATGTAGTAGTCCCTTTGTGTAGGTTGATAGTGAAATGTAGTGCTTGGCTGCTTGAATTCACTTATATAAACTTAGCACATCATGTTCTTGAAAGGTTTCTAGGACCTTTGTGGCACCTAAATGACAGTGACTTGTTTACATGAAAATGTTGAATTTTGTCTGAACTTTTGCATTGTTGCGATTGTGTTTGGAAAACGGTATGTATGCAGATGGGGGAGGTTTCCAGAACAAGGGCATTTATATATTCTACCTCTATAACTTTTTATAAGACATTTTTAGAGTCCATTAGAGTGTCAAAAAACGTCTTATATTAAGTTACAGAGGGAGTATATGATTTCACTTATCTAGGTGACTATTCCTAGCAAGCACTTGCTAAAATATCGCACTTAAAGACCTGTTAATCTATCAACAAACATACTAACAATATTTCATTTGTTATTCTTCTCTTTCTGGAATCTGTTCTATTAGTAAAGGGAAATTGAAATCAGGAATTTATTTATGCCACTTTGTTGCTTTTCCAGGAAAATTTGATCTTTCGACCAGCTGAGCGTTTAATTGCATTCGCAATTCTTCATCAAAGCTATTCCTCACCACTGACAAATCCGTTTGTTCCACTGCTAACGAATGTAAGTTTTAATTTTTCTGTCTATACATTATGCTTTTCATTGACGAATAAAGCCTTACATCTGCATTAATGTGTGCATGAAGTTCGAATTGGTGTTGTTTATCCTTTTCTTTTTTGATTGAGACAAAGTTGACGGAAAGTCATTTCCATGTGGACTGTTTTAATATTGTGAAGTTATCATGAATAGTCCCACTTTGTTCCACTTCACAATTGACCTAGCTCAGATTTCTTTCGAACTATTTTAATGGGTTTGTGCTAGTAGTTGCACTTATGAGACACTAATGTTGCATTCATCATTAATCATGGCACTGCAACATTGAATAGTCATGTAATCATTATACAAATGAATTAAATAATTAATTAAAGTAAAGAAAATCCTGCAAAAATTCACTAAGAGCAGGTACCATGCTGGACTTTGGAACCCTAAAAGAAGCGTCTTAAGATTTAAGTGAAGCAGGGCCTAACTAGGCTATGATCTGTGTTTTTTATTCTGAACTATTGTTTTGTCTTGCTTATGTGTTTTTCATTCTCTTAGTATCAGTAGAGTTGGAACATGAAAGTTGCTGTTTAGTATGTCGATTAGCTACTATCTCCACCACAAATTCATCATCAATCATGGTAGATTGTTACTGTTAGAGATACCCACTATTTCTCTTATTTGAAGTTTGAAGGAGGTTCTTATGTACGGAAGTACATGGCCCCAACATGGCAAAGCGATCAGCATTCCCTTGTTTAGGTAGTTTATCATTCCTTTGTTTAGGATCCCCATTCCCTTGTTTAGGTAGTTTATCATTTAACTTAGCAAGATACCATTTAGCTTGGGCCTTAAGCCAATAAGTGGTAGGATCTATGATTTGTTACTTAGATTGGAATGTTAGGCCTCTATATAAAGAGGACCTTCTGTGGGGAATTAATCAAGCAAGAAAATAGAAGAATACTTCTTCAATCTTGACCCTGGGGCGAGGTCCCCTTCCCTGCCTCTCCTGGAAATCCTAGTTCAGAAAAGAAGTTATCATGAAACATGATATTATATTATAAAAGTTAAGAGCTACCCAGTACTCTCTGTTTCTCTAATTTGAAGTCTCTAGTATACTCTTTTAGTCAACTCTACAATACAGTTATGTCAGAATAACATTGATCCTTTCTAGAGTATCTAATTTTGCTTTTACAGGCTGCCTGTGATGAGGTCTCTGACAGATCAGAATGTGTTTTTCTCCAGCTTTTGCTAACTTCAGCTAATGGAAACAACAATATCGAGGTATTCTCACGATGCATTTCTAGTTTAATTACATGATTAATGCTCAAATTTCACATGCCTCGGTGCAGCATGATTGCTGAGATATGGGAATGAAATACTGGAATAGTGCAAAGGAACTTGACAATATGCACTTGTATAATATGTTGACATCAGTATGCACTTGTATAAATTCACAAAATGTGTATAAAAGTATTGGGAGGTAGCTAATACGAGATAAAAATAATACTGATATCCCAATTAGGAGGTACCCAGTTAATAGCCTAGTTCAGCTTAAAAAAAGTTAATAGATTAGTTGTTTGTGAAATGGAATTAATGTGTTTGATGCCTGGAATAGAGCAAAGGAACTTGACAATATGCATGTACTTTCCCAATGTATATATGTTGACATCAGTATGCACTTGTATAAATTCATAAAATGTGTATAAAAGTATTGGGAGGTAGCTAATACGAGATAAAAATAATATTGATATCCCAATTAGAAGGTACCAAGTTAATAGCCTAGTAGCTAAAAAAAGTTAATAGCCTAGTAGATAAAAATAATATTGATACCCCAATCAGACTACGGTGCTTTTGTCTGGCCTTTGTAAAATGTGCTGCCACAATGTCACAAGTGCAATTTTCTAAAACTGGAAATGCCAGATACTGCTGAACAGTAACTTGGTGACTATTAGAACTTAGAAGTGGGAAACTGGCAATGCAGTGCAGACAGAAACATTTTGTGCTGTCATGGACTGATGGTCATTTTGTTCGGATTGTAGTTATTTTCCTGGCCTTTGTAAAATGTGCTGCCACAATGTCACAAGTGCAATTTTCTAAAACTGGAAATGCCAGATACTGCTGAACAGTAACTTGGTGACTATCAGAACTTAGAAGTGGGAAACTGGCAATGCAGTGCAGACAGAAACATTTTGTGCTGTCATGGACTGATGGTCATTTTGTTCGGATTGTAGTTTTTTTTTTCCTTTTACCATGCTGGGATCCAAATGGTGGGTCCACCATTACCAAATTTATGATAAGTTTGTTATCCATGTTCAGATCTTGAAACAGTCTGCACAGGATTACTTGAAGGAGCCTTCTTATGCATCTCAGGTAGATGATTGTACTGTCATATAACTATTATGAAACTGAGTGAACACAGTTTATAGGAAAAATACATCAAGTATACACGTAGGATTTTATTGTTCAGAGAGAATTCTATTTTATAGGCGTTGCTGCCAAGAGACCAGCTCGAAAGGCAATACTCCTGCAATGATGTGCAACGTTGCAAAGCTGCTACAGTTCAAAGATCTATTTCTGACCCAGATGTTTCCCAAAGCTGTGGTGATTCATTAGGGTATGTAGACTCAACTACTCTCTGCGTGCAATGGTTGTTGAAGGGCATTCATAGCTTATTGTTCATTTCCCCCTTCTATTTCTCTGATTATGAATTAAGTTTTTCCCTCTCATTATGTCTACACAAACCAAATAGCGATAACGAGGTCATGGATTTAATTCAACAAACACAACTCAAAGCAATGTCTGCTCCATGGGTTAGGCCCTCTCCCCCCAGACTTGAAATACTTGAAGGGGAGGTAAGATGTTGGTTAAGAGATGTAAGTTGTTTATTCATATCACCTCTATTTCTAAACATAGATCTAATTCTCAAGCTTCCACTTGGCCGGCAAGCCACGCCGGCAAGCATTACACGCCGGCAAGCTTTCATGCCGGCAAGCTTTCACGCAGGCAAGCTTTTCACTCGGCCGGCAAACTTTCGCCGGCAAGCTTTTCACGCCGGCAAGCTTTTCACTCAGGACCTGTCCGCAGAGTGTTGCCTCTAACTTTTGCATACGAACTCGGATTGAGATGATTTTTATATCAAAATCAACCGATTCGACGAGACGAAGACAATTCATGTAGAAAGTTTTCTCATATGAGGCCGTCTTGAAGGTGTAATTGGCCGAACAGTACTCTGAGTGCCAAAATCTTAGTATTTCAATCACAGTTTCGGCCTTTTAGATGAGATTGGATGGTGATGACCCAAACATCAAAGCTTCTCATTTTGACGATACGGAACTTTCACATGTTGAGAACTTTTCCATTTGAGGTCTTCTTAATTAAGTTTTTGACCATGCCAAAATCTGGTGTCAACACATGCTTTTGTTTCAAACCATAAAGAGCTTTCTTTAACCTGCATACCATGCAGTAGTCTCAGAACTAGAGAACCGAGGTGGGGGCCTCTATGTAGACCTCCTACAGATCCTCATGCAAGAAAGCATTCTTCACATCAAGTTGTTGTAAAGACCACCCGAAATTTGCTGCACATGAGACCATAATCCTCACAGTGTTTATGTGTTCATCTTTGCAACTGGAGCAAAGGTCTCATCATAGTCAATGTCGTAGGTCTGGTTGTACCCCCTCGCCACTTGCAGCTGACTGCCTTCTTTCCTATTGAAAGAGGTGTTAGTACCCATGCCTTGTTCTTACAAGGAGCCTCCACCATGGCCATGTGCCATTTTGAGTCCTCCTTTGCCTTTTTTGAGTCTTGAGATAATGCTTCATAGGAAAACATAATTTCGAGTATCATTGGCACCGAACCCATCCCGTTTCTCTCGTATCCCTTTTGTTGCTATAGTAGTTTTCCTCAAAGCAATTGGCCTATCAATTGGGTGTTTTGTAGCCATTGACCCTTTAGCCTGATCCCTATGAGAGGAGATGGAAATCATATCAATATTACCCTGTTGTTCCATCAGTGGCTTATCTCTCATGCTCACCGGCTCAGGCAGGTCCTGGCTCCATAGCCTCCCCTTGAACCTTTAGGAGAAGTTCCTGATGAATTCTGAGGGCATGTACCAGCAGCCGGCGAACCAGTATGATCTTGGCAGCTACGTCTAGGAGGGCAAGTTCTCCTCCGTTGGTTGAAGAAAAAGGACATGTCAGACATGACAGACGCGGGCAGGCTGCACCGATAAGTTGCTCACACACGAGTTGGGCCGAACAAGTGTCATGAGCATGGCCGATCCGATGAAGATCTCCAACGAGTATGCCTGCGATGACGAGGCTTGAATTGCCAAGTAGGCGACCATGAAGGCCACGACCACCCAACGTGATTCCGGCACGTCCGATGTCAAGGACGAATTCAAACGCCCGTGACACAACAACAAAAATAGCAAGCGTAAGAATATAGGGAGTACGTCCACAAGAGGAGTCGACGAAATAGCCAAGGCCGGAAGGGAGGAACCCGTATGCCCGAGGATGGCGGCATCTGGTGCTGACCCCATCATCAAAGGCTGCTACCTAAATAAGGTGCTCATGGATGGCGGCATCAACCTTAACCTCATGTATCTGGAGACAATGGAAAAGATGGGTATCCCACCACCCCGCCTCATGCCGTCTCAAACCAGATTCCACGTCATCGTCCCGGGCAAGGAGGCCCAGCCCCTGGGCTAGATTACCCTAGACGTGGTTTTTGGCACACCGTATAACTATCGCCTTATAATTTATGCTTCAAGGTGGTCCCATTCAAAAGCGGCTACAAAGCCCTCCTCGGTCGGACAACCTTCGCCAAGTTCATGGCAGTCCACAACCATGCCTAACTCATGCTCAGGATGTCGGGCCCCAACGGGGTAATCATGGTTACCGACAACTACGCGCGGTCACACGAGGCCGAGCAGGCACTAGTGGGTCTGGCCCAACAAGCTCTAGTCGCTGTTGAGTTCGAGGAAAATCGCAAGTCAGTGGATCCGAAGTCGTCGCCGTGTTCCAGCCCAACCAAGATAACCAGAAGATTTAGGTCCACCCCATCGACGCCTCGAAGAGAGCAGAGATCGGAGTTGACTTGGATACGAAATAGGAAAGCGCGCTCAGCGACTTTCCTCGTGAGAACTGGGAAATCTTTACGTGGCAGCATCTGACATGCCCGGGGTCCCAGTGGATATCCCCTGAGCACACCCTCAACATCCTACCAGGTGTCGAACTAGTGAAGCAGCTAATTTGCTCGAAGCGGCGTGCGATGGGCGAGGAGATAGCTAATTTGTTTGAGGTCGGCTTCATCAGAGTATTCAAGTATCTGAATTGGTTGGCTAATCCAGTCATGGTCAGCAAAAAGAATAACTCTTGGCGCGTGTGCGTTGATTACAAAGATCTCAACCAAGCATGTCTGAAGGATCCATTTTCGCTCCCGGCATCGATCAGGTGATCGACTCTACCGTGGGCTGGGAGCGCCTGACTTTTCTTAGACGCGTACTCCGGGTACCACCAAATTCGCATGAGGGAGTCCGACCAATTGGTGACCTCCTTCATCACCCCGGGTCACCAACTACATTGAAGCCGTTGCGGAGGCCGACAGCTAACTCGACGTTGACTCCCTTGAGGAAGTAAGAGAACTTGCGTTGGAACGCTTCGCCATCTATCAGCAACACCTGCGCCGCTAGCATAGCCGATGCGTCTGTGGCCAGGAGTTTAATGTCAGCGAGCTCGTCCTACGCGTGCGTCAAGAGATGAAGGGCAAGCACAAGCTAAATCTGCCTTGGGAAGGCCCTCAAGCAGTCGGGTTGCCAGGATGAAGATGTTGTTCAGGACGACTTCATGGGGCCAGAGCGAGCTAAAGACCCCTTTCATTGCCGACCTCGCCAGTTTTACCTATTTGGCCAGCTAATGGAGACGAGACGTTGCCCTCTATCTGGAGTTCGACCCAGAAGGCCCTCAACGCCTCCGCGACCGGATCGCCGAGCCGCTCGTAGTGCTTCACCGCCCTCTGCGCATAGGCCTCGAGCTCAGGAAACAGGGTTGCATCAGGAGAGCTAAAGTTAGCTGGCCCATCAAGACAACAAGATCAACAAAAATTGCAGAGGACACTTACTCATCATTATGGCGGTTGCTCTATGGAGCTTATCCCGCGCCAGCCGACCTTTGGTGTTGGCCTGGGTCGCGACGCTCTTCATGCTCACCACCTTGGACTCCAACTCCTCGTGCTTACCCTTTAGGGTTCGTAGTTCGTCCTCGAGCTCCTTGGTTTTGGAGTTAACGGCGCCTTCGACATCTTTGAGTACCTTGGCCAGCTTGTCGTTTTTCAACGTTAGCCCCTGAATGGTCGGCTCCGAACTGCTTCTTTAGAAGCTCGTTCCCCTACAACGATGCCTTTAGCCTCTGCTTGGAGTGCCGAGTCATCCGGAGGAATCCGTTGCCCTCTTTCTTGGCGGCAGCGAGCAATTGATCCGAGTCTGAGTGCAAAATGTTGTTCCGAAGCTGCACTTCAAGTTCAGCCATCCGCTTCTCGGCTACTGATGCAAGGATGATGTTGATCAAAATATATGAAGAAAAAGAAAAAACAGAAGCATCATGGAGTTCGAGGCACTTACAAACAGTGTTGCCAACCGACTTGCTTAAATTGGCGCTTGTTGTCTGCTCCTCAGCAAGTAGCCCTTCAAACCGGATTACCTCCTTAATGAGCCTCTTCTCATGGCGCACCTGCCAAAACAACAGGACAGGCGCTTGGGCTCCAGCAATCATACATCGATCCTCTAGCTGGCCACGTTTGGCCGACCAAAGGTTCGGGGGTTATTGCGTCCACGCTTAAATAAAAATGTAGTGCTCTTGAAGATGATCCTCAAGCCATCTTGAGCAGGCCAACTCGAGGCTCGGGGGCTATTGTGTTGACGTTACGAAAAAAGGCAAAGTGCAACAAAGCTCTAAAAAGATAAAGATCCTCTTGTCAGCCTGGTCAGGCCGACCAAAGTCTCAATGGCTACTGAACTTGTGATTTTAAGTCCTATCAACGAGATCCTCCGACCAGCTCGAGCGAGCCGACTAGAGGCTCATGGGCTACCACGTCCATGCAAATAAAACAGAAGTCCAACCAATGAAGACAATCCTCAAGCAAGCCATGCCAGACCAGCTCAAGGTTTAGGGGCTGGAGTGTACATAACCGCAGATAGTTTGCCGACTGTATTCATAAAACCGACCAACAATTCAAGGGCTACTACCTATGCAATAAGATATGACATCAACACTTGATAAATTTTGACTAACCTCTGAGATCAGCACGACAACGACCGCCAGCTGCTCCACAGATTCCTCAAGGCCCTTGCTCTGAGTTCGTAGGTTGGCGAGGGCGATTTTCATCGCCGGCTTGAAGTAAGGATTGGGCCAAGGGGTGTTATTCGCCCGGCGAGTCAGCACCAACCTCACCTCAGAAGAAGTAACCGACATCTCCGACAAAGTCGGGTTCGTGGCAGAACCCGCGGCGGCCTGAACGATTTACAGCTCCCCCGAGGCTGCCCCAAGCTCGGCCTCCATAATAGTGGGGGTCATGTCTGGGGTTGCCGGAGGAGTCGAAGCAACCATTGATGTAGAAGGGGCAGCTAGCTCCTTTGGCGCGGGCGATTCAGGTGGATCCGCACCCTCATGCGCCACTTGGACGACCGACTCCTCCACTTGAACACTTGGAGTCAGGTCCGGGGCATGCTCTTCCCTCATCGCCTCCGAGTTGGCAACATGATTGCTTGCTGAGGCGTTTCAATTGGCGACCTCGGGTACCACTAGATTCGCATGGGGGAGCCCGACCAATTGGCGACCTCCTTCATCACCCCGTGTCACCAACTACGTTGAAGCCGCTGCGGAGGCTGACCGCCAACTTGACGTCGACTCCCTTGAGGAAGTAAGAGAAATTCCGTTGAAATGCTCCACCATCTACCAACAACACCCGCTCTGCTACCATAGCCGGCGCGTCCGTGGGCGGGGGTTCAACGTCGGCGAGCTCGTCCTATGCCTGGATCAGCAGATGAAGCTAATGCTACCTTGGGAAGGGCCCTTCGTGTTTCATCAAGTCATGCACGGCAGCGCGTACTGACTTCAAGACTGGCATCGTCTTCCCCCGCTCGTGGAACATTGCACTGCTACGCCGCTTTTACACTTTAACTCTTCAATTTATTTCCATTATGTTTTAGTTTGATCAGACAATTAAGTTGAATAAAGATGTTTTTCACCCAAGTCGGGCCCGATTAAATTTCCTTTCTTTGTATTCGATCATTCTAGGACATGACCCCCCCCCCCCCCCCCCCCCGCCCCCCCCCCCCCCGCCCCCCCCCCCCCCCCCGAGCAGAGTCGGGTTGTTGCATCAAGATGATCACCGGAGACTAGACCCATAGGCTGCATCACCTTTTCTTGGATGTGCCGTGACCGGGCAAAATTCTGATTTCCAAGTTTGCATGCTTGTTCCTTTTTGCTTTGAATTCCAACACTGTCATGGCCATGCCTGGTTGCCTACTCCTCGATCCATCTGCGGGCCACAAGATCAGTTGTAATGCTTGTGGGAGCACTCCTTGATGCAACCACATCATCAGCATGGTCAGCGGGAGCCAAAGCTAAGGCTAGCCGACGATACCGGGTTTAAAGCAAATACATATTGCATGGGAGAATTTCACAATAACTGGCAACATAATTAAGAACTTGGCAAAAAAAAACATTGTTTATGCTCGACATCCCGAGCACATTACATATTCGACTGCACCTGACCTACTCTATTATTTCCATCAAGGTGCAGAACTCAATGCTTGAGGTGTAAGGGAGGACATCGAAGAAAGTCTCGGGCTCTATCGTCCAGTAGTCCGCTACAAGCAGGCTCTCATCAAAAACCAGGCCAAGGTCAACCTCGAGGTAGCACGTCTTCAACATAGTGAAGGCGTACCGCGCACCTTCCCGGACTGCTGAGCTCTTCCACCTCAGCGCCTATACCGGTCCCTCGAGAAGCAGGGTTGGCAGGATGAAGATATTGTCCGAGACGGCTTTATGGTGTGCCAGAGCAAGCCGAAGATCCCTTGACATTGCCGGCCCTCGCCAGTTTTACCAGTTTGGCTCGCCAGTTTTACCAGTTTGGCTAGCTGATGGAAACAATCTGACAAAGAAGGGACCTTGCCCTCTATCTGGAGTTCGACCCAAAAGGCCCTCAACGCATGCACGGCCAGATCCTCGAGCTGCTCGTAGTGTTGCACTGCCTCTGCGCATCAGCCTCGAGCTCTGAAAACAAGGCTCCATCAGGTGAACTAAAGTTAGCCTGCTAACCAAGACAACAAGATCAACAAAAATCATGACATTACTCGTCATCATGGCGGTTGCTCTATTGAGATCATCCCATGCCAGCCATCCTTCGGTGTTGGCCTGGGTCACCGCACTCCTCAAGCCCACCACCTCAGACTCCAACTCCTCCTGCTTACCCTTCAGGGTTTCGTAGTTCGGCCTCAAGCTCGGTTTTGGCGTTAATGACGCTTTCGGCGTCCTTTAGTACCTTGGCCAACTCATCGTTCTTCAACATTAACCCCTGAATGGTGGCTTGGTCAGCTTCGAACTGCTTCTTCAGAAGTTTGTTCGCCTACAATGTCTTTAGCCTCTGCTTGGAGTCCTGAGCCATCCGGAGGAATTCCTCGCCCTCTTTCTTGGCGGCAGCGAACAATTGATCCGAGTTTGAGCGCAGAATGTTGTTCCAAAGCTGCGCTTCAAGTTTAGCCATCCACTTCTCGACTACTGCATGCAAGGATGAAGTTGATCATAATATATGAAGACAAGGAAAAACCGAAGCATCATGGAGTTTGGAGCACTTACAAACAATGCCGTCAACCGACTTGCTTAGATTGGCGCTTGTTCTGTGCTCCTTAGCAAGTAGCCCTTCGAACCGGGCTACCTCCTTAATGAGCTTCTCCTTCTCATGGTGTGCCTCCTACCAAAACAACAAGACAAACGCTTGAGTTCCAACAATCCTACATGGATCCTCTAGCCGGCCTCGTTTGGCCGACCAGAGGCTCGTGGGCTACTGCGTCCATGTTTAAATAATGATGAAGTGCTCTTGAAGATGATCCTCAAGCCGACCTGAGCAGGCCAGCTCGAGAATTGGGGGCTACTGCATCGACGTTTAAAAAAAAAGGCAAAGTGCAACAAAGCTCTCAAAAGATAAAGATCCTCTTGTGATTTTCAGTCCCATCAACAAAGCTCTAGAAAGATAAAGACCCTCTTGTGATTTTTAGGCCGACCAGAGTCTCGGGGTCTACTGCACTTGTGATTTTCAGTCCTATCAACAAGATCCCTTGACCAGCTCTAGCGAGTTGGCCAGAGGCTCAAGGACTACCGCGTCCGCGCAAATAAAACAGAAGTCCAACCAATGAAGAGCTCGAGGATTGAGGGCTGGTGTGCTGTAACGGTGAGAGTTTACCGGCTGGATTCATGCCGCAAGCTCGGCCTCCATAATTGCAGGGGTCATTTCGGGTTGTCGGAGGAGGGGCCGGAACAGCCATTGATGCAGAAGGGGCAACTAGCTCCCTTAGCGCGGGGGGTTCAGGTGGACCCGCACCCGCATGCGCAACTTGGACGACCGACTTCCCCACTTCAACGCTAGAGCCAGGTTCGGGGTGTTCTCTTCCCTTGTCGTCTCTGAGCTGGCAAAGGATTGCTCGGCGAAACCTTTGGCGCGAGTGGCGTCATGGCTAGCTCTGCATCTCTTGCGGATGAGTTCGCGGTTGCAGCCGACTCTGGTATCGCTGAATCAGCGTGAAGGTGAGCTGCTTCAACCTCCTGAGGAGGTGTGCTTCGCAGCAGCTTCATCATTAGAGCTCCCTCCACCGACCTCGGAAGCTTGTTGGTCAGCGGAGTTATGGTCTCGACACTGGCGCCGTGTAGGTCGGCGGTTAGAGACCGCTGTAATAGGTCGCTCCCTGATAACCTAGGTCGTATAACGAAGACAAGGAAAAAAGGGAAATGCAACAACTTATAACGACTTGGTGCTTGGCGTGGGCTTCTTAACGTCCCGCATCGACATCTTGGTCTGTAAGCCAGACGGCAATGGCGGACTCAACGTCCCTGGGTTTGGGGTCGGCTGGACCATAGCTCCTGCGACTCCCTCTTGCCGATGTTTCTTGCGGCGTTCCCCCTCAGTAGCGGGTGTCGGCCTCGGCGATGAGATTGGGAGCTGGACGACTCCTCGTCGGACCCCTTTTCCATCGATCTGGACGATCTTCATCAATGTTGTCATAGTCCTCCAGGACGGCGGCCGGATCACTCTCCTCTATGTCGACGACGTCGTCGCCGGTGTTGGCACCATGGCCGGCCTGGCTCTCCTCCATCTCGGGATCAGTGGCGGATCCAGGAATTGAACTTACCCGGGGCGAAATAATGAAGGCCTAATTTTTTTTAATGTACGAATGCAAGTCCGTTCAACCAAAACTCATAAAATTCAAATGCGAAACTATATCCCCTAAAAAATGAACAAAACTACTGGCAGATTTTTTGCTACATTCATCATGCCGGAGGTGAGACCGGCGACGGCGACGAGATGATTTTGCTGCAACCGTCCTTCGATTCTGCTACTACCGGCAAATTTTTTTGCTACATCCATCATGCGTCGGCGAGGCGGAGCCGCGTCCATGGCGTGCGTGGGCGGCGGAGCTGCATCCATGGCAAGCGCGGATCTCCGACGAGCACGGGCAGCGGAGCTGCATCCATGGCGAGCGCGGATCTCTGGCGAGCGCAAGATCTCCGGGGAGTGCGGGCGACCGACGGGTGCGGGTCTTCGGCGGGGGTCACGAGAAGCAAGTGTTGGGAGAGAAGGAGGAGACTGCCGCGAGAAAGAAGGAGACTGTAGCGGCTTAGTCGTGCGGTTACGGACACCCGGATCGTACAACTGCTAGGCAGGGGCCGAAACTTTGGGCCGATGCGCCGGCACCCAGTACTTCCCTAACCCTAAGAGCATCTACAGTTGGACGCCTCAAATGACCCCTCATACGCCCACGGACGCACCCGGTCATTGACTAGACACGAGAGAGAAGGAAAAAAGTGACCTAACCGGACCCCTCATATCATCCCTAAACGCCCAGGCTATCCGCGAACAGACAAATAGGGGACACGCCTGGCCACTGACCGGGCGTGTCCGCAGACGTTTAGGGGGTCATATTTGTTATGTCCAATTGTAGATGCTCTAAATGCTAGTACCTTATTACGTTCAAAGTGAATTGTTTCATGTTCGTTCCTTATCTCATCTTGTTACTCTGCTCCAAAACAAATAGATACACCCTACTAAGATAGATAAATCAGCAGGTATTTGAGGTGTATACGGCAGCTACCCGGGGCGGCCGCCCATACATGCCCCTACGGTGGCGCCGCCCCTGCTCGGGATCAACCTTGGTGGTATATGGGGCTAGGAGGAATTACATATCGGTGTCAAGGGATCCTCGGGCTTCGACGCCGGGATGACAAAGCTTGAAAAGCCCTGCAAAGGGAAAATGAAAAATTTATGTCCTCAGAAGGGCTTGGAAGAAAGAAACAAAGGTCGAGAGTAAATACTTACGTTATTTGGTGGGCGTTCCGAGGAGAAAGCTAGAAACCGAAGCCCCTCCGAGAAGCTTTTGGTTTTCCCATTCAGAATTAAGGAGAGCATACATTGGAGCGACCTTCCCTTGAAGAAGCCGGTCAAAGTTTGTGTACAATCGAACCTGCCTGTATACACAAACATTGGGGGTGCTCTCTGGCCTTGAGGGGTTGGATATTTTTGTCGAGACACGTCATCATGACATCCAACATGGTCAGTCTGGAGTCAAAGAGGCGCTTCACTTCTCTGAGCAGAAGAATCACCTCCTTGGAATAGCCCCGATAATATTTTGGGCTCCAGGAGTGAAGCCGGACTAGCGCCTCTGGTGTGTATGGGGCAAGGCTTGCCCGAGCTGGGATGCCGACAGGCACGTCTTGGCAGTAAAACCAGCCCTCCTGCCATTTCGGGAAACGTACACTTATGTAGCCGGTGCCTGGCTTCATCTGTATGGTGGCTCTGCCACACTCGGTGGTCTCATTGATGCTGGTCTGCAGCTTGACTTGCAAGTACCGCCTGGTCGGATTTCCAGTAAGCGTTCACACAATGCGATAAAGCACGCAATGTGCATGATACTGGGCGTTAGATGATGCATTTGGAGTTGATAAAAGTATAAATCAGGCCCCGAAAAATTCATGAACCAGAAGAGACAAACTCTTGACGATGAAGGGGACAAAAGAGAACGCGTCGATGACGAGATCTCTGTGAAGTTGTCATTCTCCGTCACTGAGGAGCGACAGGCGGCGTGCTCATGCGGCAGTAGATACCTCAAATTGGAGAGGTTCTTCAACTGCACCGTGGAAGGCATCCACTTGCCCTTGTCTCCGAAGGGACGGTGGCCTTCCCCTTGCCGCCCTTGCCAACGGAGACATCCTTGTCCGAGGTGCCGCTCTGTGCGCCGCTACCGCCGTGTCCCTTCGCCGGCTTCGCATCCATTGGTCACAGGCCTTAGCACGGTATGGTGGATGAAAGAAAAAGTTTGGAGTTGAAGAAGCAGCAATGGAGGTGCCAGCGCGAAAAGGAAGAAGATGGGGGCGACGAAAATAGGGGAAGTGTCGTTTGCCTCAGCACTGGCTCTCTTGTAGGCTCCCGAAGGAACCAAAATGGTGTCGCTCACGTCGTGACACATATCCGCAAAATCCTGCCGTATCCCCACTACGCGTA
Organism: Elymus sibiricus; assembly: GCA_039707655.1. Taxonomy (NCBI): domain Eukaryota; kingdom Viridiplantae; phylum Streptophyta; class Magnoliopsida; order Poales; family Poaceae; genus Elymus; species Elymus sibiricus. Next base: position 187,927,785 of record CM077676.1, on the reverse strand, counting down.
GGCTACGCACGGGAATCAAGGCGCTCCCGCTAAATGCGTCGATACTCAAGGCGTCATCGTTTGGTCATGCCATGCCGATCGATGGGACATGGCCTTGGTGGGGCCCTCGTCGCTTCGTTGCTTTGACTGGTGGTCAAAAGGTGAGACGACCTGCTCCATCAGTTAATAGGGCCTTGTTTGGTCCCTAGCCAGACGCGGCATCTCCCCAAAATTTCTAAGTGCCCCGTAGGAGATTGGACAACGGGAATCGGCTTCTCGATTGTTTGTTCCGCGGGAGTCGGTAATCTTCGTCAACAGAATTCAAGACCGAGATTCAGCCGGCCTGCTAACGGCGAGGACGGGATCCCTCGCTGGCTTTGGAGCCTGGTGAGTAGCGCTACTTCTTGTCCTCGTGAGCGAGTCGGCGGTGAGAGGACTTCAAGAAAATCAAGAACCGGTCAAGATCTCATCATCGTTTTCAGAAGATTACGCACACATTTCGACCTTAATCAGGAAGCGGCCAAGTTCAAAGACCAATTCAGCGGCTACTACGGTGTTATGGCCCAAGGGTGCCTCAAGCCACTGGAAGTCGGCCCACCAGGCCGTCCCAAGGCCCCAAGGCAGCTACATAGCCCCTACCATCAACCGGGTTTGTGGGCCCTGGCAGAAGACTATAGATCCACCCCTAAAAAAAAGAGACCAGAGATCCAGGACTCTCCAACCGCCTTGGTCGACCAGGACCCGTGTAACCCTAGGCCTCGGTACCCTTTATAAGTTGAGGCCGGGCTAGTCAATAGGCAACCTTACAATCAATCCCTTGATATACCTACGATCCTAGAGATCATCCATGTACCTTGTACACCCCATCAATCCAATACAACACGAGTAGGAGTAGGGTCTTACCTCCAGAGAGAGGGCCCGGACCTGGGTAAATCTATCTCATGTTTCCCTCTAGGCTTTCCAGCTAGTCGCAACACCCTATTAAGGGGTTTGCCGAATTTCACACCGACATACTTCTAAGTCCCTTACTCACATAAGACGTCCTCGTGTGTTTTGCAAATTCACACACATCACATTTCAGCTTGTTCTTATCTACTCCATTTATTACATCAGGAAAATCTTTTACATTTTATCAAAGGATATGTGCCCCATTATGCGGTGAAGTTTCATCACCAAGGACTCTCTTCCACAATTGCCGAAAACATTGAGCGACCCATCTGACCAAGCCCCTCATGGTCCATGTACCACGGTCCTCTACGCCTTATTCTAGTCCCCATCCTCCTTCCAGTTGGCATGTCCTGAATCAAGCAGTCCTCTATCAAGTGTTATCCTATAGTCCACCTGGTCGATTAGAGTACTCAGAGATGGCAAATTGACCGGGAAAGCTGGCACATGTAGAACCAATGATAACTTGATAGTAGGTGTACATTGAATTGTCCTAATACCCTTAATAGGCTGCAATGTCCAGTCAGTTGTACATATAGTGTTGCTTTGAGAGGGAGTGTACTGATCATATGACTCAAATTCCCTTATGTCACCAGCAACATGTTGACATGCACCAGAGTCTAGTAACCACTCCGGATCAATTGTGAGCAGCAATTGCGGCCTTTTCAGTGTTGAATTCATTTGTACAGATAAAATGAGCCATACTGGGAAGACTAGCATCCTCCTAGGTATCATGTTGTTCGATCTCATCCGTATCCTCTACTTCCCGCATCACTTCCCCTAGGGAAGCAGCAAAGCACATGTGTGCTTCCACATAATTGTTGTCCACAACAAACCAACACCATTCGCTGTTGCCTCCTCTGCCTCGTGTAGCTCACAGCCGCCTGGTGTTGACACACGAACGCGTCATGCGTACCCTCGACGCCGGGGGTGATGCACCGCAGCTCACGTCGAAGGAGGCCCGTCCGGAAGCGCGGTACGCAAGCAATCCGGCGGGCGCTTTTGAAACCCGACGCACCGCTTCTTCGGGATGGAACCCGTCAGGAGTCACGGATGGACGATGGGCTGCCCTAGGTCGATTCGCTCGCCCCTAGGGCCTCGAGGTTCGCCGTCCTGCAACAAGAAGAACGAACGAAGAACGAGAAAAAAGATACAAGGGAGAGGGATAAAAGTAGGGTAAAAAGATGTAGATGTGTTTGTTCGATTGTGTGTTGTTTCAATCGGCCATCACCTTTTCTATTTAAGAGGGGGTTGGACTTCCCGTACAGGACACGGACCCAGATTTCCTTCCAAAGGGTCAAAAAAATGCAGCCAAACTCGGACTTTCCGATCTGCCCGAATCTGCGCGGCTATAGGCAAGCGGTAGTACCGCTTCTGGGCACGGTAGTACCGCTCTGAGTACCGCTCTACTTCCGCTTAGGGTCTCGAGGGTCCAGAGACGTGCAGAGAAGAACTTTCCCAAGCGGTAGTAGGCGCGGTAGTAGGAGCGGTAGTACCGCTCGAGCGGTAGTACCGCTTATTGGCACGGTAGTACCGCTCTCTGCTGTAGCACCAATCTTGCAACGGCCGTAACTTTTGCATACGATCTCGGATTGAGACGATTTTTATATCAAAATCGACCGATTCGACGAGACGAAGACAATCCGTGTAGAAACTTTTCTCATATGAGGCCGTCTTGGGGGCGTAATTAGCCGAATAATGTTCTGGATAAAACATCCCAGTACTTCGAACACAACTTCGGCCTTAGAGATGAGATCGGATGGCTATGGCCCAAATATTAAAGTTTCTCCTTTCGACGATACGGAACTTTCTCACCTTGAGCACTTTTCCATTTGAGGCCTTTTAAATTATGTTTTTGACCATGCCAAAATTTGGTGTCAACACATGCCCCCCTGTTTTTCGGCAAAGCTTGCGCGCCGAAAAATAATTTGTATCATATTGGCTCTAAGAACGATGTCAACACTCCATCGGCCATTATGTTCTTAGGGCGATAATCATATATCGGCCATGTTTGCTCTTAGGGCGATAATCATATATCGGCCATGTTTGCTCTTTAGGGCGATAATCATATATCGGCCATTGCCTATTTAGGCTTCTTGCCACACACTTGGGTGGTACTTTTTCAAATACTTGCCATTAAGAGCTCGAGGTAGCAATGTTCCTTGCATGGATTCCACCAAATATGAATTTCCGGGAACTATTCTTGCAATCTTGAAAGGACCTTCCCAGCTTGGAGACCACTTCCCGAACTTTTTATCCTTTGAACCGATAGGTAGAATCACTTTCCACACAAGATCACCAATCTGAAAATTCTTCAACTTGACCTTCTTATTGTAAGCTCTTGCTACTCTCAACTTGTCCCTCTCTATGGCCTTTAATGCAGCCAAGCGTTTATCGGCAACCTCATCAATGTTGTCCATCATCAAGTTATAAAAATCCACCGCCGATAAATCACTTTGTTTGGCTATTCTCAAAGCATTCAAATTCACCTCCACCGGTAAAACAGCCTCTTGACCAAATACAAGCTCATATGGAGTTACCTTTGTCGCACCATGCCTTGAGATTCTATGTGCCCACAATGCCTCGGACAATAATTCATGCCATCTCCTTGGATTATCTTCAATCTTCTTCTTGATGAGCTTGATCAAAATTGTATTGCTAGACTCAGCTTGTCCATTGGCTTGAGCATAATACGGGGAGGAATTGAGCAACTTTATCTTATACAATTCGGCAAATTCTCTAATTTGATGTGACATGAAAGATGAACCTTGATCCGTAGTTAATGTTTGCGGAATACCGAATCTATGAATAATGTGCTCATTTATGAATTGAATTACCTCCGTATGCGTCATATTCTTGAGAGGTACTGCTTCAGACCACTTAGTGAAATAATCAGTTGCCACCAACACGAACCGATGCCCCTTTGAAGAAGAAGGATGAATCTCTCCAATGAAGTCTAATCCCCAACCTCTAAAGGGCCACGGCTTGATAATAGGATGTAACATAGCAGCAGGAGCTAACTGAATATCACCAAACTTTTGACAAGCTTCACATCCTTTATAATACCTGAAGCAATCATTGATCATCGTCGGCCAATAAAATCCAGCACGTCGTAATAACCACTTCATCTTGGGAGCCGACTGATGAGTGCCACAAATTCCTTCATGAACCTCTCCCATAGCAATTCTTGCTTGGTCTTCGTCCAGACACTTCAAAAGAACATCTTCAACTGTTCGGCGATAAAGACCACCGTCTCTCATCGTATATTTGAAAGCCATGAGCCGAACAGCCCTGTCCACCCTTTCACTCGGATTGCACAAGTAATCAATAATGGGCTTCCTCCAGTCATGATTTTCTCCTGCACTAGATTTATTGTTAGTGGCCGAATCAGTGGGCTCTGGTTCGGTCTCTCCTATGTTAGCAAGACAAGACATCGGCTTTTGAGAGATATGAAACATGCCATGATCGACATGATAGCCGGATGCTTGTTGTGCCAACTCGTTTGCTCTCCAATTATCATGTCTAGATATATGAGCAATGCTAAAATGATCCAAAGTAGAAATTATATCTAGACATTTATCAAGATAAACATTAAGTGATTCGTCTAAACATTGAAAAACTTTGGATACTTGTTGTACTACTAATAACGAATCACCAAAAGCCTCAATATGTGTAGCACCTATAGCAAGCAACATCTCTAAGCCGAATAACAATGCTTCATATTCAGCTTGATTATTTGTGCAAAAATATTCTAAGCGGCATGAGGCTTCAAAAACAGCACCATGAGGAGATACATAAGCAATACCAACACCTTGGCCGTTGCTACAAACTGAACCATCAAAATATAATCTCCATGGTACTAACGAGACAAGGTTTATATCAATATCTTGCTTGTCATTAATCCGATGCTCAACGATAAAATTAGCAACAATTTGGCCTTTCATGGATTTTAGAGACTCATAAGCCAAATCATACTCAATTAAAGCATAAGCCCATTTACCAATTCTACCACTAAGAATTGGTCTATGCAACATGTATTTAATGACATCGGTTTGACAAGCTACTATGCAAGCACTTGGTACTAGATAATGTCTCAATTTTGTGCAAGCATAGTATAAGCATAGGCATAATTTTTCAATAAATGTATACCTTGTCTCGGCATCCAATAGGCGTCGGCTCAAATAAGTGATAGCATGCTCTTTTCCTTCGGTTTCTTGAGTCAAAACAGCTCCAATAACGCCTTCCTCGGCTGCAATGTAAAGTCTAAAGGGCTCTCTATGCTTGGGCACCTTCATCACCGAAGGAGTGCACAAATAATTCTTAATCATATCAAATGCTTCTTGCTGTTTTGCCCCCCAAGTAAAATCAACATCATTCTTCAACCGAAGGATATGAGTAAATGCATCAACCTTCCCTGACAAATTAGCTATGAACCTCCTCAAATAATTGACCTTGCCAAGGAATTTTTGCATATCTCTCTTGCATGTTGGAGCCTCCACTTTTTGTATAGCTTCTATCTTTTTGGGATCAATCTCTATGCCATCTTCATGAATAATGAAACCCAAAAACTTATCAGCCGACACGCCAAACGCACACTTCAAAGGATTCATCTTCAGCCCATATTTCTTCATCCTCTCAAAAGCTAAACGCAAATCGGCTAAGTGAGATTCAAAAGCATCCGATTTGACAACAATATCATCAATATAGACTTCAAGTATAACACCGAGTAAATCATGAAAGATCAAATTCATAGCCCTTTGATATGTGGCGCCGGCATTCTTCAATCCAAAGGTCATCACTGTCCACTCAAATAATCCAAGGAAACCGGGGCACCGAAAAGCCGTTTTGGACATGTCCTCTTCGGCCATGAAAATTTGGTTGTACCCCGCATTGCCATCAAGAAAGCTAATAACCTTATGTCCAGAAGCATCATTAATAAGCATGTCGGCTATAGGCATAGGATACTCATCTTTGGGCGTAGCTCTATTCAAATCTCTGAAATCAATGCACACCCTCAACTTGCCGGAGCCTTTCTTTTCCACTGGCACAATATTAGAAATCCACTCGGCATACCTGGGGATGAATTCCATGGTAAAGGTATCAATGGCATGGTTGAAGAATATGAATGATGTGCTAACCGAAGATTATTTTTTGTGGACGAAAACCTTCGGCTTAATTTCTTATGAGATTCTTTCTCCTTCTTCACTTTTGTTGTACTTGTTACAATAGAAGCTTGCACATTATTTTCTGTTTGACTGCTCTTCTTGGGAACCCATGCCATGTTCTTCTTTCTCAGTTCATGTGCACTAAGCTTTTGTAATTCCTTCTTTTGCCAATATGATAAGCCGAGTGGGCGCCTCAGCTGTGATTCTTGTTCAAGCAATGGCAATTCTTTTCTAACCTTGTGCACTCTCATCTTCTTTTGTTCAGATTTGGCATCTTGATTTTGAACATTTGCTTGCTCGACTTCTTTGCCTTTAGTAGCCAATGTTAACACTTTAATTGGCTCTTTATCATTTAAAATAAAATCTGAAGTGGCACACGTACGACCATCTTTTTTGACTCGATATACTTGCCTGACCACCTCTTTCTTCTTTCTTGAGCTCCGGACCGATTCCTTTTGAGTGAAACGGTCTTGGTTATGTAATTGTTCATCAAATGTTGATCTTCTTGGAGCTGCATAATCTTGATGAGATGGTTCAAAATAAGATGAATAATGTGCCCTTGAATTATACCTGTCCCGTGGTGGATATTGATTCGTATAAGCACAGGGAGGTATCCATGGCATTGGCATTGACGTCCCAAAATATGGATATGAATACAACGCATTGAAATTTCCCTTCTTCCAATACCGTTCTTTAGATTCGCGCCTAGGGGGTAATCTTGATGCTTTTGAATTACTTGGCCGATAAGCAATCTTTTCCTCACTTATCTTCTGATATTTTTCCAATAGCTGCGCGAAAGTGACTTTCGGCTTTTTACCTTTGCGTTTACTTCGGCCTTTGCTTTCTTTGGTTGTGCTTGCATCGATCATTGGATTTTCTTGTTGCCCCCTAGTGCTTGGCGTCTTCACCGTAACTTTGATAGAACCATTGCCTTCAAGAATATCATCATTGTACTCATGAATAATTTTTGCACTTGAAAGCTTGATCCCATCACCTGCAGCTTTTACCTTCTTGTCTTTAAATGGATCGGCTTGAAGCAGCCGATGCAAAATCTTTTTGCCATCAGGACCAATAGGAATAGCCTGGTCATCCCTTGGTGTTTTAACAAGTCTCAATCGTCCGCTATCAATGGCCGATTTAACTATTTGACGAAACATATTGCAGTCCTCAAAATTATGCTTGAACGAATCATGCAACTTACAATACATTCGTCCTTGGATTGATGGCTTTACACGGTGATCAAGAATTCTAATATAATCATTCTTCAGCAACAAATCAAAAATCTGATCACACATGTTTGAATTGAAGGTAAACCTTTTATTTTCTAGCCGATCTTTCTGTGAGAACGGCTTTGGAGTTAAGCAAACGAATGGTTCAGATTTGGCACCCCATTCGGCTATGCATTGTGTCTCGCACTCTATCTCCGATGACTTTGGATAAGATATTGCAATAGCATCGGTTTTCTCAAAAGATTCAAACCTTGGCTTTATGTTTCTGAAATCAAAACTGTTATAACATATATGTCTCATTTGAGACCAAATGCAAGCCAAGTATGAAATAAGCAAAGCTACCCATGCATATATAAACTTTAAATAAGACAATGGGAAGTACTTTGACTGCGATAGTAAATCTTTATCGGTCTCTATAAATGGTGCAATGGGTTGACCAATATGCTTTATAACAATTTTGTTGCTAACAAGTAAATCACCCTCCTTCATTGGTCTTTCAAAAGTATTTATGATAATTTTTCCAATAGATGCATCAACAATAAAGTTGTGACCAAATCTAAAAATAGGTAAATCACTTGGTAGACATACCTCTTCATACACGTTGGGAGAGTATGATGGTTGTAACACTTGAATAATACTTTGATCCACTTTTGAATGACTCTCCAACGCTTTATCCTCATCTTTTCCTTGATTCCGTGCTTCATCACTCGAATGATCTTCAAGTGAACTTTGCTCAGCTGCACGCTTGTGTTCTTGATGTTCATCATTAACCAAACTTTGTTCGGCCATATTACTTTGTTCTTGATGCTCATCAATTTCCTTGGCACGGAACTCGTAGGGCAGGAAATAGGTCCCCTCAACTTCAGAAGAATCAAGCACAACTGTTTTGTGCTTGCCATGCCCTTTCTCAATGGTGCTTGCCTCTTTGGATTTGATGGATTCGGAATACATACTAGTTGATTCGGCTTTTCCAGCCGAAGAACTTTCACTCTTCGAATCATCATTCTTTTCATTGGCTCCTATAATTGGCAAGACTTCTTCTGTAGTTGATTCGGTACATGTAATGTTTGATTCGGCCTTTTCAATAACCGAAATAACTTTGTTACCTGAATCAATACTTTTCTCTTTTTGAATTTGCAAGGCTTCTCGCTCTTGTCTAATTTTAGCCCACATCTCAGCTTGGCGAGCTTTAAATTTTTTCATCTCAATTTCTATCCAATCCTCATGAGATTGCCCCCCAATGCTTTGAGACTCTTTCGGCAATGAAACTTGAGTGTTGCCGAAACTTTGCAATTGTTTAGGGGGAACATGATATGCCACAGTAGTAGGTGAAGGCATTTGTGCCCCTGCTGAAGTTTCAGTTATTCGGCCATGACCGTGAAGGTGAGGAGCCGAATTGTGGACATCAACAGTTGCGTATGGTGCCCAAAAATTAGTAGCATGAGGTGTAGCATATGATGTTTGAGGGTAATTGGCCGAATAACTAGTAGTAGCATGGCCAATTTCCCTATCCACCGGCATGTTTGGATTAACATACTCGAAGTTATTTGCCGATGAATGAAAAGTTGAAACACTGTGCTGCATACTTTTGGAAGTTTCTACATGGGGTGTTTCAGTTTGATTAACCAAACTCATCATGTTGTTCATCGGCATATAGATTTGTGGGGTTGCCGATGCATGGGAGTTGGGATACATATGTTGCATGTTGCTAAAATTATATGAAGTTGAAGTATGGAGATTATTTTGAATCGGCTGTTGCACATAATTAGATGCATGATTCATAAAACTAGGGCTAGCCGATACATTATGGTCATTAAACGATCTAGCAACAACATATGCATTATTTGCATCTACATAAGTGAATTGGGTATTCATATTACCTTTGTAGATTGCAAACCCTAGATGACGATCTCTTCGTAGCAAGAACGGGCCAGAGACCGTTCAAAGCTTCGTCCCCAGCGGAGTCGCCAAAAAGTGTGTTGACACACGAACGCGTCACGCGTACCCTCGACGCCGGGGGTGATGCACCGCAGCTCACGTCGAAGGAGGCCCGTCCGGAAGCGCGGTACGCAAGCAATCCGGCGGGCGCTTTTGAAACCCGACGCACCGCTTCTCCGGGATGGAACCCGTCAGGAGTCACGGATGGACGATGGGCTGCCCTAGGTCGATTCGCTCGCCCCTAGGGCCTCGAGGTTCGCCGTCCTGCAACAAGAAGAACGAACGAAGAACGAGAAGAAAGATACAAGGGAGAGGAATAAAAGTAGGGTAAAAAGATGTAGATGTGTTTGTTCGATTGTGTGTTGTTTCAATCGGCCATCACCTCTTCTTTTTAAGAGGGGGTTGGACTTCCCGTACAGGACACGGACCCAGATTTCCCTCCAAAGGGTCAAAAAAACGCAGCCAAACTCGGACTTTCCGATCTGCCCGAATCTGCGCGGCTATAGGCAAGCGGTAGTACCGCTTCTGGGCACGGTAGTACCGCTTAAAGCGGTAGTACCGCTCTGAGTACCGCTCTACTTCCGCTTAGGGTCTCGAGGGTCCAGAGACGTGCAGAGAAGAACTTTCCCAAGCGGTAGTAGGCGCGGTAGTAGGAGCGGTAGTACCGCTCGAGCGGTAGTACCGCTTATTGGCACGGTAGTACCGCTCTCTGCTGTAGCACCAATCTTGCAACGGCCGTAACTTTTGTATACGATCTCGGATTGAGACGATTTTTATATCAAAATCGACCGATTCGACGAGACGAAGACAATCCGTGTAGAAAATTTTCTCATATGAGGCCGTCTTGGAGGCATAATTAGCCAAATAATGTTCTGGATAAAACATCCCAGTACTTCGAACACAACTTCGGCCATAGAGATGAGATCGGATGGCTATGGCCCAAATATTAAAGTTTCTCCTTTCGACGATACGGAACTTTCTCACCTTGAGCACTTTTCCATTTGAGGCCTTTTAAATTATGTTTTTGACCATGCCAAAATCTGGTGTCAACACCTGGCACATGTGTCCTCTTCAGGTCATGGTCTCCTCCCAGCCTTTCATCTCCTACATGCCTTCCTCCTTCCTCTGCGTGACACAAACATCCATCATCCGGCGACACCGAATCCATGACCCGGGTCTCCTCCGCCAAGTCGTTGAACATACCCGGGTCTCCTCCGCCAAGTCGTTGAACATATCCACGACCTCACCACCTGCCATCTTCCTCCCAGGAAGCCACACACAACAGCTAGCCCTCCTCGAATAGCCGCATGCAGCAGCAACACCTCCAGCAGAAATAGCAGCAACACAGGCAACACCAACTCTTACTCTCACTCCAGCAACAACAACAATTCAACCCTCAGTAGTGCACACCACCACCACCACCAACAACAAGCAGCAGCTCATCGCCGCCTACAACACCACCTCTTCTTCCACCTCCTCTCCAATCAGCAGAAGCAACTTCAACACTTGCAGCTACCTCTGCATCAGCAGGAGCGAGGCGGCAGGAGCTTGCTCCTTCCTGCACCTGGACACGCCGTCATGCTCACGCTCACACCCGTCGCCGCCGGCTGATCTCCGTCACAAGCACCTGATGCTCCTTGGAAGTATCTACTACTGACCTAACCCTAATTACTGAAAAGTAGATAAAAGTAAACGACAATATTATTCTCTGCTTTATTGAGAGGGGTCGGCCCCTTTATATAATGGACAAGACTTGGCCAACAAGCCGATAAATCTATTCAAACTCTTTCCTAATACAATCTCTAAACTGACTGGGCCCTTTCCTAATACATATGCTTAATCAACTAGGACTCTAATTAAGGTATAAGACTCCATGTTTCATGGGTTGGTCCACATAACATCTTGTCCTCAAGCTGTAGGTTGTCAATTGCCTCCTGGGGACCTTGGGTGCTACCAGATGTGGAGCTCTCTTGGTCATAGTCATCAGCCTCGATGAAGAAGAGCCATGCTCACCGGTGACCCCTCGGGCATAAATCTCATGAGTGTTGAAGCAAAGGCCTTGGCGACGACGCTTTGCTAACTCAGCTGGAGTGCGGCGCCGAACCTATCGTGGCGGTGTTGGCTCTGGACTGGTTGGCGGCAGAACAAGTGCTAGTGGCGTTGGCGGGGAAGGTATTGTAGTTGCGTTGACCGCCGGAAAATCGGAGGGGCACAAGGGGGGTATGTCGGTGTACTAAAGTTTGGGTCATTTTAGTACCCCATACTTGTGCACGGGCGGTTATAGCCTTACCAGCGGCAAGGCCTGCCGGAGGACGGCTGGAAACGGATACAAGATATCAAGAAGGCGTTCGAGCTAATGATCAGAAGACAGAAGACCGAAGGCTGGGTTCCCGGCAAGATCCTTGCCGAGAAGGCTCGCGAAGGCCCGGCAAGGCCTCGCGCCCGGCAAGGCCTCGCGCCCGGCAAGATCCTACCGCTTCAGCACAGTGCCGCCGCTCCAGCGCAGCGACCAGCCTGTCGTTTAGGGCTTGTCCTCCTGGTTGCGTGTCATGGCGTCGATCACAAATGAGGTTAAGCGGTGCTGATGGGACGGGCCCTTTTTCCGCCCCCGAGAAAGTAAGGGACACCTAAACGGAGTGTTTGTCCTAAGACGTTTGTCCTAAGACGTCGGTGATAATCATGAAATACTGTAGTAACTTTACACCTCTTGTACTGCTGTCTGCCACTGTTGGTGACCCCTTGGACGTATAAAAGGAGGCCCAAGGCGGAGCTACAGGGGGAGGAGGACCTTCCGGCCTATTCTGCATGCGTAGCTGCTTTCCCACCACAAGCGCTCCGTGTACTTGAGCCAAGAACATCCACAATAAACAACAGCAGGAGTAGGGTTTTACGCTTCTCAGCGGCCCGAACCTGGGTAAAGATCCTCGCGTTGATCACTAGTTCAGCTCTTTGTGCAAATCCTTTCCCCTTGCCGAACCGTAAAGGGATCCACGCGATCCCATAGGTGTCGTACGCCGACATCTTTGGCGCGCCAGGTAGGGGGAAGAGGTTGCACGAACCCGATCTAGCGGTCAGCGCGCCAGTTCTTGATCATCTTTCATCGCCATGGCTCCCAAAAAGAAGGGCGCTACGACGGTTGATCCATCTGCGTCCAGCCTCCTCGTACCCGCACAGACGGGTGATGGCGTGGGCGCTGGTAGAGGAGGTGGAGGTCTTGAGCCTCCGCGACGTTCTGGCGATCCGAGCCAGGCGAGCGCCAGGTCCAAGGACGGAGCCGTGCTACCTACGGGTGGTGCAACGAACTCCAAGGACGGGACGGCGCCTTCCAAGACACCCACGCCGGCACATGCGCCGCGGCCTTCTCAGGTCGCGCGCGACGTGCAGCGCCGCGACGTTGCTGGTTCCAGGCATCCCCATGGAAAAACCCCTGCGCATCACTCTCAAGATGCGCGGGGCCAAGATCCACGCCAACACGCCGGTGGAAGCCACGCGCGGCTGCAGAACCGTGACGGCGCTCCTTCTAATTCCGTTAGGAGTCAGAGCACCTCACGCTCTTCACATCTTTCGTCGCCGCCTACACCAGCAGAAGCGTTGGCGCGAGCTCAGCTGCTCCTAGACTTCCCTCCCGCTGCGGAGAAGCTAGATGAGTGGAGATCTGCCATTCAGAGCCTCATCGGCTTTGCTAATGACGATAGGCCGCAGCAGGCAGAGCCCTCGCGGCGGCAGTCTACTGGGCCGGTGCGTGCCGATGGCGAGAAGACCGGAGGCGGTACGACTACGATACGTTCCCCTCCGCTACGACAAGAGCGGTCGCTAACTCGGCGGATCGACGCCCGTGATGATGATTCCACGGCGTCGTCTGATCCGCGGGTTCGCCGCGATCAACGTCTGGTTCTTCGGGAACGGCACAAGGAGGACGCTCGAACCACCATCGAGCGGCGGCGGGAAGCGCGCCGTCAATCCGACAAGCGCGCGGGACCCACTGTCGACGAATCTGCGCCAGGGTATCCTGGTAGCCTGCCTTACGAGGTGGGCTGTCCAGCGTTTACTCGTGAGCTGCGGCGAGTCCAGTGGCCCAATTCCCGATCTTTCAAGCCGGAGGTGCCGGAGAAATACGACGGCAAGACTCACCCGTCAGAGTTCCTGAGCATCTACACCATCGCGGTGCAAGCTGCCGGGGCTCGAGACGACAAGATACTCGCCAACTACTTCCCGTTGGTGCTTAAGCCCAACGTTAGGTCGTGGTTGATGCACCTGCCGGAGAATTCCATTTCCTCCTGGGCAGATCTGTGTCATGAGTTTGTTGGCGCCTTTACTGGAGGCCACCCAGCTCCTGGCCAAGAAAGTGATTTACATCTCATTCCCCAGAAAGATGGCGAAACCTTGCGCAAGTACATACAGAGATTCAGCCGTATACAGCACAACATCCCAGACGTTCATCCTGCCGCTGTTATCAGCGCCTTTCATCAGAATGTGCGCAACCGCAAGATGCGGGAAGAGCTGGCGATGAACAAGGTCAGGGATGTCGTCGAGCTCTACGCTCTGGCAGACAGATGTGCTTGGGCCGAAGAGGGAAGGAGACTCCCCGGCGAGGACGCTAGCGCAGGAGTCGATTCTGAAAGCGAAGACGCCGCCACCCCGGCGAAGAAAGGCCGACGGAGGAACATGAAGCGCAAGGGCAAGGCCGTGCTTGCCGTCGAGGGATCCGGCAACACCGGCACCGCCAAGAAGGCCAAGACTGATGACCCCGGCAAGGAGGTTGCCGGGTGTGCCGCATGTCAGGCCTTGGCGGTTGCCGACAAGCCGGAGGGCTCCGCAAAGCAGTACTGCAAGATCCACCGCACCAAGGGCCACGATCTCCAAAACTGCCGGCAAGTTGAGGAGCTTGTCGAGAAGCAGAAAACCGAGTATGAAAGGCGAGACAAGGAGAAGGCCCAGGATGGCGCTGGGGGGTCCGGCAAGAAACGCGGTGGCCGAGGAGGTTGCCGCGGCAAGGCCAAGCAACAGAAGGAGAGGCCCGCTCGAGGTCGCGATAAAGAGCAGGGGGTGATGATGATGATGAAGAGGGCGACGAGTCCAGCGAGCACGAGTTCCAGAAAGCTACAGAAGCCATGTGCGTTGACGGAGGCACCTCGTTGCATTCCTCTCACCGCCGACTCAAACAGTGGGCGCGCGAGATTAATGCAGCAGAGCCGTCGGTCGATGCCCGGAAGCCACTGAAGTGGTCCCACACGCCTATCATTTTTGACGCCGAGGATCACCCTGATCGCACAACTGCGGTCGGGTGTTTGCCATTGTTGGTTTCACCAACGATCCGCAACCTCAAGGTGACGAAGATGTTAGTTGACGGTGGGGCCGGTTTGAACTTGATCTCGCCTGATGTGATCAAAAGATTGCAAATTCCTGATGAAGATCTTGAGGAAACGGGCACGTTCCAAGGGATCAATCCAGGAAGGAGCCAGCCGAATGGCAAGATCACCCTGCCAGTGACATTTGGTAGCGAGCTGAACTACAGGACAGAGAAGATCGTCTTTGACGTCGCCAAGATTCCATTACCATATAATGGGATTCTTGGTCGCTCGGCGCTGGCCAAGTTTATGGCGGCATCACACTACGCCTATAATACACTGAAGATGCCCAGGCCGATGAGTGTCATCACTGTCAACTCCGACAAGAAGGATGCGCTTATCTGCACCGACCAACTCTACCGGGAGGCAGTTGCAGCACCTGCCGCCAAGGCACTTGCTCCTGCCGCTGAAGCTCCCGGGGGGAAGAAGAAGACCGGCAAGACCTCTAACACACACTCCAGCAAGCGCACCTCCTCGAAGTGCTGCGCTCCCGTCGAGGAAGTGCCAGAGAGCTCCACCGGCAAGAGCAAGAAATCCAAGGTAGCTCCACCAGAAACTAAGAAGGTGCCCGCCAAGGAGGATGGTACGGGAGGAACTTTCACCATAAGTTCCACCCTCGATGACAAATAGGAAAGCGCGCTCATTGCCTTCCTGTGGGCGAATGTCGATGTGTTTGCATGGCAACCATCTGATATCCCCGGTGTTCCCAGGGAGGTAATCGAGCACCACCTTGCTGTCTGTCCTCACGCGCGGCCCGTCAAGCAGAAGGTCAGGAAGCAAGCCTTGGAGCGGCAAGAGTTTATCGCCGAAGAAATCAGGAAGCTTGAAGCAGCAGGTCTAGTTAGAGGAGTCCTCCATCCAACATGGTTGGCCAATCCAGTTGTAGTGCGCAAGGCGAATGGAAAATGGAGGCTATGTATCGACTATACTGATATCAATAAAGCCTATCCAAAAGATCCTTTTCCCTTGCCGCGCATCGACCAGATTGTGGACTCCGCTGCTGGCTGCGATTTGCTGTCATTTCTTGACGCGTATTCAGGCTACCATCAGATTTTCATGTCGAAGGAAGACGAAGAGAAAACCGCATTTATCACCCCATGTGGCACGTATTGCTTCATACGCATGCCTTTCGGGTTGAAAAGTGCTGGTTCAACGTTTGCAAGAGCGGTCCAGATTGGTTTTGAGCCCCAGCTACATAGAAATATGGAAGCTTATATGGATGACATAGTGGTCAAAACCAAAGACAAGGCAACACTCATACAAGATTTAGAAGAGACATTTGCAAATATGCGCAGAATCAATCTGAAGCTCAATCCCGAGAAGTGTGTGTTTGGCGTTCCATCCGGCAAGCTTCTCGGGTTCTTTGTGTCTCAACGTGGAATCGAAGCAAATCCCGACAAAATCAAGGCAATTGAGCAGATTGAAGCACCGAGACGTGTCAAAGATGTGCGTCGGCTTGCCGGCTGCGTTGCTGCTCTGAGCAGGTCCATCTCCAAATCCGCTGAGCGCGCCCTGCCCTTTTTCAAAATCTTGAAAAAGGCAGGACCGATGAAATGGACTCCGGAAGCGGAGGCAGCGCTGCAGGACTTGAAGAGGTACCTCTCCTCTCTGCCGACACTGGTCGCGCCTAGGCCACAAGAGCCGTTGCTGCTGTATCTAGCGGCAACGAATCAAGTGGTTAGTGCTGTGTTAGTGGTGCAGAGAGAAGTAGACGAAGAGGCAGCGGCAGCGGCAAGCCCGTCAAGCGACAAGCTAGGACTATCCCCAGCAGAGTCTGGTGCTGACAAGACAGGATCCGCGCAGTCAAATGAAGCAGTGCAGAAGAAGAAGATGGTGCAGTGCCTAGTCTATTTTGTCAGCTCCCTGTTGCAGGGGGCCAGGTCAAGATATTCTGGCGTGCAGAAGCTACTCTTCGGCCTCCTTATGGCCTCGAGGAAGCTGCGCCACTATTTCCAGGCACATGAAATCACCGTCGTCACTCGCTTTCCGTTGCAGCGGATTTTACGAAATCCAGATGCGACCGGCAGGATAGTGGAGTGGGCGTTGGAACTGTCAAGTTTTGGTCTCAAATTTGAAAGCACTTCAACTATTCAGAGCAGAGCCTTGGCAGAATTCATTGCAGAATGGACACCGACGCCAGACGAAGAAATTCAAGAGACAACTATCCCCGGCAAGGAAACAAATCGAGAATGGATTATGTACTTTGATGGGGCTTTTTCGCTGCAAGGCGCCGGTGCTGGTGTGCTGCTTGTCGCACCCACCGGAGAGCACCTCAAGTATGTAATTCAGATGCACTTTCCCCGAGAGAGATCAACGAACAACACTGCAGAATATGAAGGACTGCTTGCCGGTCTCAGGATCGCGGCAGACCTTGGAATTAAGAAGCTCATCGTCAGAGGTGATTCACAGCTTGTCGTTAGGCAAGTGAACAAAGATTATCAGAGCCCGTTGATGGAAGCATATGTAGATGAAGTGAGAAAGTTGGAGGAGCGTTTTGACGGTCTGCAAACAGAGCATGTTCCTCGAGCAGAGAACAGCATTGCTGACGACCTGTCAAAGCGTGCTGCCCTCAAGTTACCTGTGGAACCAGGAACTTTTGTGCTCCGCTTAACTCAGCCATCCGTAACACCATCGACGAGGCAAGACAAGAGAAGGAAGTTGAGTTCCGGCCAGTACTTTCCGGCAGAGCTTCCAGAAGCCGCCGGCAAGGAAGTTGCCGGGAACGACACGGTTGCCGGTGAGCAGCAGCCTCGCGCAGAACCTCGGGTTCTTGCCGCCGAAGCAAGCGCTCCCACGGCCGAAGATATGCCTTTGGTCCTTGTTGTCGAGCCACAGGCTCCAACATGGGCACAACACATCGTCCAGTTCCTTCAAACAGGAGAACTCCCTGAAGAACAGGAAGAAGCGGAGAAAGTAGCCCGTCAGTCTAGTATGTACCAGTTCGTGGACAGCGTCCTGTACAGAAAGAGACCGAACGGTGTGAAATTGAAGTGCATTCCTCGGGAGGATGGACTAGAGCTGTTGGCAGAGATACATGGAGGCATATGTGGCTCCCACATAGGCTCGAGAGCTCTTGTCGGCAAGGCATTCCGGCAAGGTTTCTTTTGGCCCATTGCTCTCCAGGATGCAACTGCACTAGTAACCAAGTGTGAAGCGTGCCAGTTCCATTCTAAGCAATTGCATCAGCCAGCTCAAGCTCTTCAGACAATCCTTCTTTCCTGGCCATTTTCGGTCTGGGGGCTCGACATATTGGGCCCCTCTCCCCGCGCTGCCGGGGGCTTCGAGTACTTGTACGTTGCCATCGACAAGTTCACGAAGTGGCCGGAAGTGGAAGCAGTGAGAAAGGTGACAGCACAGTCAGCCGTCAAGTTCTTCAAGGGAATAGTGTGCCGTTTTGGTGTGCCAAACAGGATCATCACCGACAATGGCACGCAGTTCACGAGCCGCACCTTCATGCAGTATGTCCAAGACCTTGGCGGCAGAATCTGTTTTGCCGCTGTTGCTCACCCGAGAAGCAACGGCCAAGCGGAGAGGGCAAATGCTGAAGTGCTGCGAGGTCTCAGAACAAGAACTTTCGACAAGCTGCGCAAGTGCGGAAGACGCTGGATTGATGAGCTGCCGGCGGTTCTTTGGTCAATCAGAACGACACCAAATCGAGCTACTGGCCAGACCCCCTTCTCCCTGGTCTACGGGGCGGAAGCAGTTCTCCCCACGGAACTCATATACGGGTCACCTCGAGTGCTCGCTTATGATGAGCTCAAGCAAGAGCAGTTGCGCCAAGATGACGCCACGCTCCTTGAGGAAGATCGTCTTCGGGCTGCTGTGCGAGCTGCACGCTACCAGCAAGCTTTGCGCCGTTATCATAGCCGCAAAGTTCATGCCCGAAGCCTTGAGGAAGGCGACCTTGTTCTTCGGCGCGTTCAGTCGGCCAAGCATTCCAACAAGTTGACGCCGAAGTGGGAAGGCCCTTATCGGGTAGTACAAGTCACCAGGCCTGGCGTAGTCCGCTTGGAGACCGAAGATGGCGTTCCAGTGAGCAACTCCTGGAATATCGAACACCTTCATAAGTTCTACCCATAAGGCGCGGTTGCCGGGTCTCCCGGCAACCACCTTTTGTACGAGTTTTGCCGGCAAGGCATGTGATCCTTTGTACAAAGCCAGGCGCAGACCCTGTGCACAGTTGAATAAACTTAAGTGTTTTACAATCCTTGTCGATTTTCATGTCATTTCTATATGCATGCTTGTCTGAGATATTATATTGCACTTGCTTCCGGTGAGCACTAATGAACCACCAAGGTTCCATATCTCTATTTTCTCTTCTTTCTTTTTCTCAAAGGACAGAAGGTTCCCTCGCGTACACGTTTGCCGGGGGGGAATGATGGTATGGATACCGACAGGCGACGTTCAAGTTGACATTTTGCAATAAGGAGTACAACAACGAAAAGCTAAGTTGCAAAACTCTTTAAGCAGATTTTTGTTGTAGGGTTATTTTCCTTGAACGATTTCGGCCTTTGTATGGAAAACCTGCACGCGAAGGAACCTTGTCGTGATTAGTTGCGCCCTTACTTTGTTTCGAGTCCGCTCAACAACTTAAGTGGCTGCACTGAAAGCGTCAAGGTATCTTGTCGGTAGCGACACCCCCAGCAGGCTGCTAAGGACCCGTTCCTCAAAGCGCTCACGGCAAGGGCGCGCGCACCGGCAAGACCCCCATAAGCGTAGGGCAAAAACCATACAGAAAGAAATCAGACGAGGGAAATAGCATACATTCATCCAAAACATAGTAAATTATATTACATTGATAGTCGCCACAATTCTAACTTAAGATAAAATTGTCTTTGGCATGGAATAGTGGCGACAAGATGAAGCGAAGCGGCTAGTCCCTGCGCTGGCCTTCGACCCGCTTGACGTGGCTCACTCTGTCAACGATGGGCGCGACGAGCTCTTCAAGCGCCTTGAGATCTGCATCCTCCGGCAAGCTAGCAAGGACATTGGTGAGGTTGATGCCAGGGTTCTTGTGCACTACTTTGATGAGCACCTTGCAGAGGACGGCCCGGCAGAGTTTGCGAGACTCGTTGGCCAGATGGGTTGCTCGGTTGGCCTGGAGCAGCTTGAGAGGATCAACGACGCCCTCGAAGAACATGGTCAGCTTGGCGCTCGAAGACACCTGCTCGTCAGAAGAGTAGCCGAAGTTATTCAAGCCCATGGTGGACAGTTCTGCGGCAAGCCTTTCCGCGACGTCGACGAGGCGCTCAGTCCAGATCGTCACACCTTTCTCGAAGTCATTATAGGTGGCGGCGGCGCTGTTGAGTAGGCTCTTCTCAACCTGGAGATCCTTGGTCAGAGCCCTCTCACGAGCCTTGCTGCTCTCAAGGGACTCCTCCAGCGTTGTCAGCTTCAATGTCAGATCAGCGATGGATTCATTGGCTGAAGAGAGCTCTTTGATCTTGTCGGACATGGCGGCTTGCATCTCCGCCAAGCTAAAGAGGGTCTTATCTCTGTCGGCTTTGAGTGTTGAGATCTCCTTGCCGTGGCCCTCAAGATCCGCTTCCAGCCTCTTTACCTTATCGCCCAGCTCGCTCTTGGCGGCCTCTGCAGCTTCGGCGGCATCGATGGCTTCCTTTAGCCTGTCGGCATGGTCTACGACCAGAGCTTCGAGTGCTTCCTTGTGCCTCTGCTCCAGCTCCTGTGTTCGCCGCGCGACAAGCTTCTCGATCTCTTCGTCCTCGCTGCGAAGTTTGGCGGCAAGCGCCTCCTCGCGAGCGGCAAGGTCTTCTTCATGAGCATCAAGCCCGACGCGGCGTTCCGTCAAGCGAGCTTCCTCTGCAGCGGCCTGCTGCGCGGCCTCCTCCTGTGCCTTCTCGACATCGGACTGCTTCATGAGGAGCTCGTTCCAACTCTGATTCAGCTGCTCACGACCAGCCGTCAGCTCTTGGAAAGCCTCGGCATACCAGACTTGCGTCTCCTCGACGCGCTTCTGGAAATCTGCCTCCGCTGCTTCAACAACTGCCGCCCTGGAGTCCAGCTTCTCCTTTCGGGCGCGGTAAAGCGCCTGGAGCTTCTGAAAGTTATCGCTCATGGCTTGGAGGAGCTGCTCTTCCCTGGGCCCGCTGCTGCTAGCGGCGGCAACGACGTCTTCATCAAAGTTTTCTCCTTCGACTGGCTCCACCAATGTTCGCCGTCCCCGGTACGCTGACGAACAGGTTGTCGCCGACCTTGAGGTAACTGCTTGACGGGGGCACGTCAGATGTTGACGGTTGATCCTCGACAACCGCCTCACCGGCAGCCGGGGGCTTCGCGACCGGCGTAGCGCCAGACGCTCCTGCGGCAGGAATGCCGTCAGTATGGTCGCCGGTCTCCTTGCCGGCCCCCTCAGCAGATCCCTTGGCGGTTTCTTCTTGTGCAGCCTTGGCGGCCTCGTCAGCTGCGACCCTGTCGGCCTCGGCGGCAGCATCCCTGGCGGTCTCTTCGATGACAGCATCAACATCCATTTGTTCCGTCAAGGGGAGATCTGAAAGCCAAGAAAGGAAACGAGATGAGACCAAAGTTGGAGTTCTAGAAAACAGAAATGAAGAAAGAATAACAAGTGCCAAGGCATACGGTTTACCTGTGTTGAGCTGTTGAGAGGTGGCTTCTCCTTTCCCGGCAACATTAGTTGCCGATGTGGGATGGCCAACGCCTGTGCTTGCCGGCTCCTCTTCAATGCGGATGGGCTCGCCAGTGGAACCCCCTGCCGAAGGTTCATCTCTGGGCGGCGTGGTCGACGGAGGCGGCACTTCAGGGACAGCCTCCAACGGCTCTCCTTGTTGTCGTCCTTCTCCTACAAGCCCGGTGATGTCAATAGCGAAGATAATCTCCCCAACGCTCGCCAGCGGAAAATGAGTAGTGGACTCACGCTGGGGGCTGGGTTGGAGACTGCGTTGAGGGCTGGGCTCCGGGCTGATGACGATGGTCTCTGGCGCACCAACGGTGCTTGCCGAAGGCTCATCACCCGTAGAAGTCTTCGCCCTCTTCGCCAACCTTTGCGCCAACGTCTCTGTATCTCTGCGGGGACAGGCCAAAGCAAAACAAATGAGTTAAGCAGTACCAGGAATTCAAAAGTTGAAGGATACGGCGAGGGCCCTTACTCTTCTCTATCCGGACTAAAAGAGGAGATGTCGAAGTCGACCTCCGCTTCGGTGTCCGAGCAAGGAGGTGGAGAAGGGGTCCTGGGATGCTTGGCTGCGGCAGGAGCAATAGGTTGATGTGACCCTGCTGCTCCAGCCGCTGGTGCCGTCGTATGGGATGCTCCCGCCGCACCAGTTGTTGCCGCAGTCGAGCGTGTTGTACGTCGCACGGGTGGCTGTTGGGCCTCTTGCCGCTGCGCAGCCTTGCCGGCCGCCTTCTTGCCGGGAACCTCATCTCTTGAGGGAGGCTGATGTGCTGGGACGCCAGAAACGGCTTTCCGAAGAACACGTTTCTTCTTCTCCGGAACTGGGGGCTCCTCGCACAGCTGCTCCTCGGCCGTGTCTTCAACAGTAGAGCCCCCGGCAATCATGCCACTCTGTTCCCCGGCGACTTCACCTTGCTCGGCAAGGATCTCCTCCGACATCATTCCTTCTTTGCTGGCTTCCTCTTCCGCGAAGCCGAAGTTGCCGGCCTCCGCGGCTAGGTTCGCTTCTTCCGCCCTGCTGGCGATGTACGCCACTTCTTCATCAGTGGTGGGGCGGATGAGGATTGACTCTTCCCGGACGGCTCTCTCCGACAAATTGTCGAAGAATTCCTGCACGCGCTCTTTAGGCGGCTCGACCCAAGTTCCGTCAAGGCCGTGGGCGTTAAACGCCGGCATCATGGCGATGATTGGGCTCAGAGCAGAGTTGTTGCACAGGGGAATTACGCCAGCCGGCAACTTGTATTTCCCGTCAGGCCTGAATAGCTTGTGGCAGAGGGTTGTGTGCTGGAAGACTGTCAGATTGTTGTTCAGACCAGGGCGCGGCCTCATGATATCTGCTGCGTTCTTGAAATCCCAAGCTGGTCTCCCTTTGTTATGCAGAGGGGCGATGCGGCGACGGAGAAAATCGGCGCCAACCATTTCTATTGTGAGCCCGGCAACCTTGAGACGGTGGATCCTGGTAACTGCGATCGCAAGCTTATCATCCTGAGGATTGAGACCGCTCCAGTCCTTGCCGCGAACCACCTTCGTCTGCCGGAGCGAACCAAATGGCTGGGGGTCTTTCTCCCTAACCCAGCACCACTGGTCCCGCCATTCATCCCACTTCTTGCGGTAGAGACCGCCTGGGTATGTATCCTTATTCCATGCCCTTGGAATCCAAGTGATAGAACCAGAAAGGGCGTCTCCTGTCTCGATACGGGGAATGAAGTAATGGCGGAAGAGGGCTGTGCTGGGCGCTACTCCGGCGAAGTTTTCACAAAGATGAGCAAAGACCGACATGCATGTCACGGCATTCGGTGTGAAATCCAAGAGGCGGAAGCCGTATGTATACATGATGTCGATGAAGAAATCAGAAAATGGAGGGCAGAGCCCGCAGTAAAAGTAAGCGGCGAAGAAAGGGAATTTAAATGGGCCGCCCTCGACGGAAGCTGGGAGTACGCGAGTTGTAGGGTGAGCCTTCGTCTTCTTCCCCCACATACACAGGTATCGCTCAATCAGGGCGTGCCTGTCGAGCGTTGGGGCGAAGACGACGTGTTTCTTCCGCATCTCCACCAAATCGGCCTTGTCCGCCTCTGCATCCGAGTCGACGGCTTTCGCCGCTTTGCCCTTGCTTGCTTTGGGCGGCATGGCGATTGTGGGAGCGGAGGCCGAGACTGATGCGAGCGTGGGGGCGGCGAATGAATGGGATAGGCTCTATTCCGAGCTCGAGGAAGAAGGCAATGGCGGTTTCCAGATTGGAAAAGATGAGAGGTAAATGAGCAGCGCCTCTGCGGATTCCTTTTTATGGGGAAGGAGCGGAGGCTGCCTCTTTACTAATCAATGGGAATGCACTTTTACAAGCGCACTACTGCGGCCGTTCCGCGCACGTCTCCCACGTTCCGCATTTAATGCGCGTCGTGGGGGGGGTAAATAAGAGGATTATGACAGTTAACTCCTGCCACGTGTGCCCGTGCACTGTTTGGGCCTAGCCCAACAACGCCTCGCACCCGTGTATGGCCTAGGCCCGGGGGCTCCTGTCGGTGTACTAAAGTTTGGGTCATTTTAGTACCCCCATACTTGTGCACGGGCGGTTGTAGCCTTACCAGCGGCAAGGCCTGCCGGAGGACGGCTGGAAACGGATATAAGATATCAAGAAGGCGTTCGAGCTAATGATCAGAAGACAGAAGACCGAAGGCTGGGTTCCCGGCAAGATCCTTGCCGAGAAGGCTCGCGAAGGCCCGGCAAGGCCTCGCACCCGGCAACATCCTACCGCTTCAGCACAGTGCCGCCGCTCCAGCGCAGCGACCAGCCTGTCGTTTAGGGCTTGTCCTCCTGGTTGCGTGTCACGGCGTTGACCGCAAATGAGGTTAAGCGGTGCTGATGGGATGGGCCCTTTTTCCGCCCCCGAGAAAGTAAGGGACACCTAAACGGAGCATTAAATGCGTTTGTCCTAAGACGTTTGCCCTAAGACGTCGGTGATAATCATGAAATACTGTAGTAACTTTACACCTCTTGTACTGCTGTCTGCCACTGTTGGTGACCCCTTGGACGTATAAAAGGAGGCCCAAGGCGGAGCTACAGGGGGGAGGACCTTCCGGCCCATTCTGCATGCGTAGCTGCTTTCCCACCACAAGCGCTCCGTGTACTTGAGCCAAGAACATCCACAATAAACAACAGCAGGAGTAGGGTTTTACGCTTCTCAGCGGCCCGAACCTGGGTAAAGATCCTCGCGTTGATCGTTGGTTCAGCTCTTTGTGCAAATCCTTTCCCCTTGCCGAACCGTAAAGGGATCCACGCGATCCCATAGGTGTCGTACGCCGACAGGGTAGGACTAGAAGGCTGGTGTGGTGACGTTGTTGGAGGGTAATGCCGCTGCTCATAGGCCTTGGTGAAGGAGACGGCAGTGTGGAGGTCAGATGGCTGCTGAATCTCGACATCAACGTGAAAGACCATCGGGCAACCCTGTTATGTATAGAAACCGTTGTTGAGACGGTGTTAATGGATCATTGTTGCAGCACATGAGCGCTAGAAACCTGCTGGTGTAGTCAGCAACCAAGGAAGTGGCAGACGTGCAAACTCGCCCAAAGGATTGGCACAAATGATGGCCCAAACTGAACATGGCAAGCTTCCTTGAACTGCTCCCATGTCGGCATGCCGAAATCGCGCTCGAGTTGTAAGTACCAAAACTGAGCGTCATTGGTGAGGTGGTACGCTGCAGTCCAGACCTTGTCAGCCTCTATTGTGCACTGTCCATGGAAAACTTGCTCCCACCTATGGAGCCAACCAAGAGGATCGACCGAACCATCATACGTCAGTAAGTAGAGCTTGTGGAAGCAAGGCACGCCAAAACTGGAACCTGAGCCGAGGTGATTGTTAGGTAGGGGCGGATCCAGATGGGTTGTGTAGGGGGTCACGACCATAGCCGTATATGAAATCAGTTGGCAGGTGGAGACGGGAAGGCGGTAGAGGCGGCGGCGAAAATTTGCTGCTGCTGCTGATGGTAGGGTTGCTGCTGGTAAGTGGGTGGCAAAATTGGGGTGGGATCTGGGCTGGAGGGTGAGGGTGCCAAGTGGCCCAAATACATCAGGGGGTGGCTGTGGCGAGTAAGGAGATGGCTGGAGGTGGTACAAGGGTGCTGGCGGCTGATGGCGGTTCGCAGCGAAAGTGAGGGTGGTGGTGGGAAATCTGCCCGGTGGGTGGAGGACCGCTGGCAGCGGCGGCCATTCCCCCGCTGAAGAAGAGGACACCAGAGGTGCTGTTGGCGAGGGAAGCACTAGGGGTGAGTTGTCGCTGGGAGGAAGGCCTGTGCCGCGGAGGTGGCATCATGGGCAGCTGCTGCAGCCATGGAATCTGGAGGTGGGGGCAAAGCCGTCAGCCGTTGCTCGAGCATAGTCTAGCGCTGCACCAGCCCGATGAGGAGTGTCTAGTCCTCTGCTCGTTGGCGTGCGAAGGCCTACAATTGCTTTGTGATGATCTTCCTGCTCCATAGCCTCGATCTCGATTTCTTTGTCCGTCATCGTAGATGGATCTGATACCAAGTTGGAAGAATCCACTACTGACCTAACCCTAACTGCTGAAAAGTAGATAAGAGTAAACGGCAATATTCTTCTCTGCTTTATTGAGAGGGGTTGGCCCCTTTATATAATAGACAAGACTTGGCCAACAAGCTGGAATATCTATTCAAACTCTAATACAATCTATAATCTAACTGGACTCTTTCCTAACAAAGATGCTTAATCAACTATAGGATTCTAATTAGGGGATAAGACTCCACGTTTGATGGGCTGGTCCACATAACACTCCTGCAACCCCCTCTCTCTCGCAGCCTCGCCACGCTGCACAACCGCACCCGCACACAGCCACGCATAGATGCTCCGCCGCCTCCTCGCCAGACACCACCAGCCGGCGGCTAGACCACGCCGCCGCCGCCGTCTCCAGTGCCTTGCCTTGTCGACGACTCATACCATGTGGAGCATCTAGGAGACATACCCAGGTGGCTGCAATGGCTGTAGCGACGCTCAGGGGAAGCCTGCATCGTGCCTCTCCTTGTCTAGGTCAGCTAGTCACTAGACAGAATGGGCCTGGGCATCATGGTCCAATGGTGGTGGGCCTCACATAAAACAATGTCTTTAGTATTAGGTTCTTGTTGATCTTCCTCACATACAGCAATGTCTTTAGTATTGGGTTCATGTTGATCTTCCTTACCAGCAAGCTCAATCTAAAAGAGACCCTGACCACACAACAGTGGTTTATGTCGACACGGGATACGGCATTTCCAAAAACAGCCAATCGGGGACACAACAAGTATATATAAAAATAAATAAAAATATGCCATGTAATATAGAGTTAAAGAGAAAAATAATAATGAGAAAAAAAAATCAGAATACTGACCCATTTGTTGTCTCCTTTTTCAAGTGCTTGATTGATCATCCAGACCAGACCCATGTCATTGCAACTTCCAAACACATCGAACGATGGTCTAGTATTAGTCTATTAGAGACATAATAATCTGAAGTGGTAATTAAAAAACACCAAAGAAGTTTGCTTACCCAATCTGTAATGATAGCTCCCAATAGCATTATGGTTTGGCAATCTCAATTATCAAACTCCCAACATGACGCACTATTACAAATACAAACCAGGCTGGCCTCCTTCACTCTCACCAGGCTACTGGTCGAAGCAGTAGAGGATGCAGTAGTAACTTTCTGAACATAAGCCCAGAGAGGATATTTCGGATCCACAGCACCAAGCTGTCCTTACCTCTCACCCACGGACGATTGGCTACCAGCGGTGGCGCCGCTCCCAGATGCCATGTTCCCTAACATCAAGCACCAACCAACAGTTCAACACAAGCAGACAGCAGCAGCATGGGGAAGCCACAAGCAAGCAGCAGAAGGGGCATGGGGAACAGGGGAAGCAAGCAGCAGCAGCTCGACAAAAAGATCGATTCAAATAGATGAAAGAGATTGACCTGCTCCAGCGTGGTTGCCGTTGGAAGCAGAGGCTGCTGCACTTGGCAGACGGCGGCGGCGGCGAGTCCAGGAGCTGGAAAACAGGGTTTCCCAGCTATCCCTTTTGTGGCGCCCGTGAATGTGACACTGCAAAACAGGGTTTCCTATCGGGCCGAAGCGTTATTAGGCCTCCCAAGTCCCCCACGTGTGCCAGCCGTTTTCTGCCTTTTCTTTCTTTTAAAAAAAAATTGAAATTCAGGAAATACGGTGGGATCCACGTATCCCCGCGTGTCCGGCCGTTTCAGAACGCCGTTTCGGCACATTCTGCCGTGTCTGTGCTTTTTAGCTTTGAGGCAATGCTCCACCAGCTTCACACAAGTCAACTGTTTGAAGAGCCACGTGGGTGCCATGATTCTATCTATGTCAGGCTAGCATCATGACTGTCAATGTGGCCATTCATGTTGGTGAGTGCACAGTGACATGATCAAGCTTGGCGGATGTTCCCGAAAACTCGGAACCCTCGTTGCTTAGCCTGACCGAAGGGGCAACAATTTGTTCTGACACCAAATTGTTATGGTCTTATGGCTGATGTGTGAAGCAATTCAAGGATAAACAGGATAATGGTTTTTCAGTGAGATTGATAGAAACATTGCTTGCAGCCCTATACACGTTAGGAACTGTTTCCAGCCCTGACAGGGCCCTGAGGCGAATGCGAGGGATACTTCTTTGATATTTCTTGCTTAACATTCATTGATGATGCCATCCCTTTATATAGAAGGGTTTCAACTGAAGACAAAATGCATCTAACTCCGTTTTTTCGTCTAACTGTATCTTATTTCCTAATTTGTCTCTAATTCTTAAAATCTGTAGAATGGGAACTCATGCTTGCCAGTTTCAGTGCTTATATAGCGCTGCTGCTGTAGCGCGAGCGCCCCTTAAGTTGGGAAGTCCTATACTACTAGATCTTCTAATTTTTGGGACACATTGACCCCTGACTTTATTTCTCATTTACTTGTAAACGGTATGGCGATCATTTGCGCTGCATGGGCAACTTGTAGAGTTTACCCTTGATCTTAGTGCACCAAACTTTATCCCATCTTATACCTCAGTGGTTTAGCCTAGCACTACTCTGAACTCCAAAAGGATGGGATTAAGGACTGCATATAAGAAAGAGCTAACCATGAAAGTTAATGAGTGGCTTGGTGACCTCAATGGCATCATGCCTCTTTAGTATTAGTGGACCCTCGGATCAACTACCATCAATTTTAGATGTATCCAGAAGAAGTGGACAAGATGGCCATCCGTACCCTTGTGTATACTTTGAATGCTTTGTCATGCCCAAGGGTCCAGCCAACTATTGGTCTATGGCCAGCATTTAAGTCACAAAGATTATCTACTTTTGTATGTCGTTATATCAAATGCTTTCTTAAGTTGGAAGGATTATACATTTGTTTAAGTTGGAAATATTTGTCTGCTTTCTTATGTTGGATAGGTTATATATATTTGAAGTACCAGGTTCACTTTGATTATCAAATGCTTTGTTATATTGGGAAAATGATGTTAAATATGAACTACTTAACTTTAGGTTTACAACCAGGTAGAACGGCATCAAAAGATCGAAACACAATAGCTACTGTGATGACATCGCAATTTTGCAGTCAGTAACTGAAAACGGTTTATTTCAGTTCGGTCCTCCAGTTTTGTTCTCCTAAAATAAGAAAAAAAGGAAGGAAAAGGCGACTTCATTGCAAAAACGAAGAAATGAAAACAGCTACACAGGAAAGTCAGTGTTATAACCACGAAATGAACGCGTCATAGCTTTGGAAACACGGAGTGCAAAAATGGTTATAGCCGACTAGCATCTACGTTTACATGCATAGGTTGCATCAGCCAAATAAGTGTTTACCTTTTCTATAGAAAGAATAAATGTTTAACCTATGCATGCATGACTACATCTGTCAATGGTTGCTTTATAGTGACCACAACCCCTAGTATGCTAATATACTGGCTACTCCGATCATTTTACATGCCTAATGGATCATACCTTCTTGCAGCAAGTTGTTTTGGATTTAGCCAGGGACTCAAAGCTAGTTCATCATTGCGGAATGACACCAGCTAAACTTTCTGTATGTACTGCTGATATTATGTTGAAACCTTTTCATGCTTCATGTTAAGGGTCTAACAATTTGCTTGTTTCAGAAACTCGTTGAACATAATCCACTCATTGCTGTTGAAGTTCTTTCAAAGCTGATCGATTGTCCTGACATAGATTAGTAAGTATAAAAGATGTTTCATTTTTTCTATTCTGTATTTTTTGATTTATGTATTTTCCTGATTATAACATTTTACACACCCGCCTTCTATTTTACAGTTATTTCAATGCTCTTGTGGAAATGAAAATCAGCCTGCATTCAGTGGAAGTTCTAATTGGGCTTGCTAAAGTGGTACATGATCTACCGAAAGAATTCCTAAATGCCTACCTCACAAAGTGTTTTCTGCTACTAGAAAATTCCAAGGTTTGTTTTTACTTTTGTATGTCAATTTTCCTTCCAGGAAGGTCAAAGATGATTATTTTGAATTATTATATTACACATGATTTGCTTGATGCAAGTTTCTGATAAAAATGTATGGTTTCAATTCATCGTACCCAAAAGTGATGATGGTGGTTTGATCATTTTATTCCTCAGCTTGTAAATGCTTGTTGGTTGATCCCTAGGTGGTAATTCTCTTACGGTCGACAGACATTAGTAAATTCTTCATTATATTCATCTGGATAGAATAGACCTCGTCTGTGTTTTGTATTATATTTGTGTAACATTTCTATGCATTTATTCTTCACTTCTACCGACTAATTTAAAAGTGAAATTCGACAACTTGTCAAAATTTGAAACTCATCGCAAACTTTGAGGCATGTGCTATTGACTTGTCATCCCTATCTCTCATCGACATGCTAAATTGAGGACAAACTATTTTCTCTGTTGATTCTCCCCCCCTTCCTGCATGCTAAATTGGTAGGATAGTTTTGTCTACGTTGGCTGTTCTAAAGAAACTCCATATTCATAAGATTCACTCTTGCGTATGCCTTGAGTTCTACAATGCATATTACTGTGTTTAGTACGCTGAACATTGACATGAAACTATTTGATGACGCTCCTTGCAGGATAAGCACTTGCACAAGAGACTTGCGTCCCTGGTAGAAGTAGTGGCCAACAGAAACCAACAAGATGAGCTCTCAAAAAAAAAAAAAAAAAGAAACCAACAAGATGATCCCTACAAGTGGTGAATTTCGTTTGGAAAGGATAATTGTACAAAGTTACGCTGCCTAAAAGCCCTTGTTCAGTGGAATATTGCTGTGACAGCAACTCACATACCTGCTCATTTCCTTGTTCATATATATCTAAACTTTGTGTAAAGAAAATGTTCCTGATGACAACGGGGTGCGCAAGATGGGAATAGCTAGAACAAAATGAGATCAAGGAATGTTCGAAAGATGGTCAAAGATGATCATATTGAATAATGGATTGAGACGGGCGTGGTTGGAGTTTTTGTAAATTAGTGTGCACAGTGGTGGAGTCTGGATTTGACCAGAGGGGGAGGGGAGTAACTATTCACAAAATATGTATATCAAGCATAAAATGGCATTGCAATGAGTGTTTGACAACTCTCTCTTTAAATTTAGCTCTAGTTTACCTAGATGATCAGACAATTAACAAGTTGAATCTGGATTTTCTGTGCAAAGAGTTCAAACTTCAAGCAAGTGGCATGGAAACAACAATATATTCTTTCTTTTTATTTTTCTAGATAAGTATAGGTAAACACCGACAAAGGGTAAATTAATTAGATCTCTATCCTCGAGTAAGCACATATAACTACTGTTACTAACTAATTAGAGATTACGTATCAGATTATTCTAAAAAAAGAAATCATCGTACGTATCAGATCAGACATCAGGGTGGATTTATTTTTTGCGGGTGAGACACGGGAGTAGATTAACAGTATGTTTATACCTTGACAAACGATCTAATGGTGAGTGCTGGAACATGACACACGCTCATAGCGAGCCGGCAACGGGGATCAGGGGCGGCCATCACAGTATCACGGCGTGCCCTTGTTTGGACGTAGAGAAGGAGAATCAACGATTAGTCGATCACCAGCGGTAGCCTCTTCCGAGCGCTAGCCGATGGCAACAAGCGAGCGGCGGCGGCGTTATTGGGATCAAATCGTCTAGGGGAGTAGGGCTCGAACGCTGGATGCCTCCCGCAACGGGAGCTCCTAATCAGCGCCTTCTGCGCCGGTTAGGAGTTGTGGCGCCTACTACCTTTCTTTGTGGGCTGATTCTACGGAGCCCAGTTAGAGTTCGCTAGACTATTTCGATCTTCCGCTCGTACAATTGATCGCTAGACTGTTTCTTTTTTTTGACAGGAACGCTAGACTGTTTCTTTGATCACTAAATCGGTACAGAAAGGGAAATTGTTCTGATCAAGAGCGGTCGAGCTTGTCCTCCCTGAAAATATCGGGAAAATAATTTTGCGGCCGAAAGAAAACGAGAGCTGCAAACGATGGCGTGCGACGTACGCTGGCATGCCGTGTTCGCCGCGGACCTAGGGGCGGCAAGGCGGATTACGCTCGTCGACGGCGTCCTCTGGCTTCGGAGAGATGCACTCCGGATCGTACTCCTGGATACGAGGGGCGCCACGGTGGATGTGTGTTTCCTCAGGTCAGGCGAGTCGGTTGATATCGGGGATATCGTCTCCTTCCCGTGCCATTTTGCTAGGGTTCGAGATGTGATTCCAACGGATGCCGCGGCGACCGGAGGAGCGGATGCGCTGTCCCATGATGCAGCCGAGGCGACGAATGTGGAGGGCGACACGTCGGCTGCGGTGCACGGGAGAGCCGGGCGCGCGAGTCCTAGCACGCGCCGACACCCACCTCCCCTGACAGCTGGGCCGGGGGTGCTTGGGCGTGGACCAGTCCGCCATGGGGTCGATGTTCGACACGTGGTAGAAGAGGGGTCTGACCGCCATGGATCGAGCGGCCCTAGGGTTTCGGGGGCTGAGACAGGTACTAAACGCGCGGCCTCTCCTAACCCCCCCCCCATTTTGGATCTGGACGAGTGCCTCTCTCACTTCTGGGACGCCCCCCCCCCCCCCCCCCCCGCCCGCCAGATCTAGGGTTCATCAGTCTTTTTCGTGGTGGGAGGGGAAAATCCATGGCGATGCCCGCTCTTTTGCTCAAGTAGTTACATCCCCTCCTCTCCCTTCTACACCCACGCTGCCTCGTGCGACTAGATCCACAGAGATGAGAGGGGACGGATTCGGGGCGGGCCGCCATGGCCGTGGAGCCGGTCGTTTTGATCGTGGCCGCGGACGCGGCTTCGATTCTCATGTCTGGAAGCGCAAGGCGGAGACGGGGGACTCTTCAACGGCGAGGGTTTCTGGATCGGGTGACTCCGGATTCGAGAAGTGGGACGAGGCGGCCGATGGGATGCAGGCTGCTTCCACTCACCAGGAGCGGTGGGGTGGGGGCGGCGGCAGCTTGGCCCCTCCACAAGATGCTGCGGATGCGGGCGGGAAGCGCGCCGCTCCTCCCCGACAGGAGCGTCGCGGTAGAGGAGACGGTGGAGACACGATCCTTCGTGCCACCGGCAGGAACCCTACCCCACCTCGAGTTCGTGATCATGCTGCACATGCTGGTAACACCGTTCCCCCCCCCCCCCCCCCCCGTGAGGCCTGTCAGATCTGCAATCTGTCAGGACATGTTACTGCTAGATGCCCTCAAGCTCTTTGTGATAGATGTAAGAAGAAGGGTCATCTGTCCATCATTTGCACTGAATTTCTCCCGTGGGAGTATGTTCCTGCTATGTGTGCTTTTCAATCTAAAGGGCAAGGGTTTCACTACATCCCAGATTTCAGCATTGATAGACAGGCTAGGGAAAGAACCTACAACATTGTTGTCACCATTGTTGAGGGCTCTGCTCCAACCAAAGACATTGAACATGAGCTTAGTGTGTATGTGGGGCAAGGGTGGCACTGCTCTGCTAGGTTCTTTGCTCCTCAGAAATTTGTGATGAGGATGCCTAATCCTAGGGAGGTGGATCGGGCCTTGTTTGTTGAATATGCTAAGCTGAAAAAAATGTGATGTCAATGTTAGATTCTCCCCCTGGTCTGATGATATTGACTCTGAGGGGCTGCTGGAAGTTGCTTGGGTTAGGATTGGGAAGATACCTCCTAACAAAAGGTGTGATAAGACAGTTGCCTATGTAGGTGGTCTGGTTGGTATTACTTTGGAGGTGGATTTGTCCACTTTGCATCGTCCCTCTTCGGTTCAAGCTAAGATTGGATGTAGGTTCATTGATAAACTTCCTAGCTCGGCCGAGGGGGTTCTGGGAGGGCGTTTCTACAGATTTACCTATGAGGTTGAGGAGGTCCTTGTCAGAAATCCTGTGGACGAAGATACAACTGTTCCTGTGTCTAAAAATGAGCCTACTAAGCATGATCAGACTCCTAAGCGAAAGCGGGATGACTCCGGAAAAGAGGAGAGTCGTTCTGAATCTCCTGGATGTAACAAGTCTGGACCTTCTCGTGGTGGCAAAACCTGTCGTTTGCTGTCATCTGAGAATGAGCTGTCTATCTCATCGGAGAGTGAGGTGGACAGTTCTCTGCTCATAGAATCCATAGTAAGAGAGCAAGGGGTTTGTATGCATGAGAATACGCTTGATGTCTCAAACTGGCTGGTACCAATGAAGCCAGTGCCATCGCAGTCTCCTGTCACGTTTGGGACTGATTCCCAGGATGTGCAGGTAAAAACGTATCCTGTTGCTAAGTGTTCTTTATCTTATGTTGCGGCAGTATCTAATTCTGCTCAGGTTGTGGAGGTTGATGGAGAAGTGGATCCAGAGCTGAAGATCTCAAATGACTATGTGGTACAACTCCCCTCTCCTGACTGTAATGAGGAGATCATTCTCACCCCTCCGCTCGCGCCGGAAGGCATGCTTAGATTCAGCAAGCGTAACACTCAAGGCATGCAGGAGAATATGGAAGCTAAAGCTATAAGGCTGGCCAGTATGAAAGATCGGGAAGGTAATGCCCCAAACGCTTGTAAGAATTCTTTTGTTGTTTTGTCTAATACTGAATTGATGAGTAGGGCTTCTAGTATGGGTGTTTGCATTCCTGATAATGACTTTGCATGTGTTGATGTGCTTAGAGAGCTTGAGAGGGTGAGAGGGGATTTAGATGAGAAGAATAAATTAGAGGTTGATATTCAAGACCACGATTATGACATTTTTGTCACCAATGGTTTGGGCAAGAGTGCTCCTGTTAACTTGGAGTGGCTTGATCATGATGAAACTGTTAATGAACGAATTCCTTCTGTCAAGTCTAACAAGAAAAAGCCAGAAAAAAGATACTTCTCTAGGAGAATTGTTTGGTAACCCTACAACATCTCCTGGTAGGGTAACTAGGTCCCAGTTTCACAAAAAACGTTCCAGATGAAAGGTATCATCTGGAACTGTAGGGGGGCACGCAAGAAAGGAATGGCCACCTGCCTCTCTGATATGATTAGTGACCATTCTGTAGATTTCCTGGGTTTGCAAGAAACCATGAAGAAAAACTTTACTCCTAAATGCTTGAGGAGAATTGACCCCTTTGATTTATTCAGTTGGAACTGGATTCCTTCTATGGGGAAGTCTGGTGGTATCCTGTGTGGAGTCAGGCATGACACCCTGGAAATTATATCTTGTGATAGGGGCAAGTATATCCTCCAGCTTGTGCTGAACGATAAAAAGAAGAAAACTAAGTGGGGGTTATTAGTGGTGTATGGTTCTACGCATGAAGAATTCAAGGAGGAATTCCTTATCGAACTTGCGGCCATGTGTGGTAATATGCAAGTCCCATATATTGTGGGGGGAGACTTTAATATTTTAAGACATCCTGGGAAGAAAAATAAAAAGATGTCGAGCTATAAATCTACTGATATTTTCAATTCCATTATCAATACTCTAGCTCTTAGAGAGATTTACATTAGTGGTGGAAAATACACCTGGACCAATAACCAAGCCCACCTCACTTTGGAGAAACTCGACCGTATCCTGATGTCGGAGTCCTGGGAGGACCTGTTTCCGATGGTTTCTGTTAGGAAATTGGTCCGGGAAATCTCGGACCATAATCCTTTACCGTTGTCTTCGAGCGATGAGGGACGTGAAGCTCCGAAACCTAGAGAGTTCCGTTTTGACCTTGCTTGGGTCAAAGATGATAGATTCCTGCCTTTGGTCAAAAAGATATGGTCTAGAAAAGTGTTTTCTTCAGACCCCATTGATATCCTTAATATTAAACTGAAAAGGTTTAAATCCTATTTTAAAGGGTGGGGTTCCGATAGATTTGGTCATGAGAAAAAAAGAAAGGAAGATCTTCAAATCGAATTGTCCATGCTGGAAGAACTCGAAGAGGAAGGTCCTCTCTCACCTGAATTATATAGCAGGAAAATTGATGTTAGTTTTGAACTGCATGAATTACTGGTAAACGAAGAGATCTTCTGGCTTCAGCAATCGCATGAGTGGTGGCTGCTCAAAGGCGATTTGAATACTGACTATTTCCATCGCATTGCTAATGGGCGTAAACGTAAAAACACGATTCACTCTCTTAAAGTTGGCGAGATGGAGATAGAGGGCACTGATAATCTAATTGCACATGCCACGGAGTACTATAAGGAGTTGTTTGGCCCAGCTCCAGGAAATCAGTTCCACCTTGACCCCGACACTTGGTCGGCTGAGGAAAAACTTAGCGAATCTAATAACATAGATTTGTGTCGTGAGTTTACGGAGGAGGAGGTTAGGGAGGCTCTGTTTGATATGGCATCCAATAGAGCTCCGTGGCCTGATAATATACCAGTAGAATTTTATCAAGTGTGTTGGGAGATAATAAAAGATGATATTATGTCTCTGTTTACGCATTTTCATTGTGGGACGCTTGATGTACATCGCCTAAACTATGGGATTATCACGCTGTTACCTAAATTGCCTGGAGCTGATAAGATCCAACAGTTTAGACCTATCTGCCTACTTAGATGCCCATATAAGCTCATTACTAAAGTTTTGGACCGCCGTGTGTCGGTGTACGCTGATAAATTGATCAGCCCTGTTCAAAATGCTTTTGTTAAAGGTAGGAACATTATGGATGGTGTTCTCTCACTTCATGAGATCCTCAATTATACTCATGCAAAAAAGAAAGTTGGTATTGTGTTGAAACTTGACTTTGAAAAGGCCTATGATAATGTGAATTGGGACTTCCTGCTGGAATGTCATAGATTACGGGGCTTTAACGAAACCTGGTGCGGGTGGATCAACCAGATCCTCCGTAATGGCACGGTGAGCATCAAACTTAATAATAGTGTGGGACCGTACTTTCAAAGTGCGAAAGGGGTACGCCAGGGTGATCCACACTCCCCTTTCATGTTTAATCTGGCCGCTGAGTGCCTTACTAAAATGATTAAAAATGCTCAACGTAACAAGTTGCTTGTTGGTTTAGCGGCGGACCTAATTCCTGATGGGGTGGCCGTATTGCAATATGCGGATGACACAATCATTTGCCTGGACCATGATATAGACAAAGCAGTTAACCTGAAGTTGCTGTTTTATATGTTCGAGATGATGTCTGGGTTAAAAGTGAACTTTCAAAAAAGCGAGATCCTTACAGTGGGTGGGGATGAATCTGTAATAAAAGAGTATGCTGATTTGTTCAACTGCGATATTGGCAGTTTTCCCATTAAGTATCTTGGTATGCCTGTCAGCTATACCAATCTTAGGAATTCTGATTGGGAGTTTATAGTTTGTAAATATCTCAAGAGATTTGAGGCTTGGATAGGTAATGCTGCCTCCATGGGAGGGAGATATACCCTATTAGATTTTGTCATTACTCAGATTTCTCTATACCACATGTCCATGTGGCTGATGAACAAAACCTTCATTGAAAAGCTGGATAAACATAGAAGGAGGTTTTTCTGGCAAGGGTGCAACAAGAAAAAAAGATACTATCTTGTTAAATGGAATATAATTTGTAGATCCAAAGAGAAGGGTGGTCTCGGGATCAAAGACCTTCGGAAACAGAACATCAGTCTTATGGTTAAATGGTGGTGGAAACTTGAAACTCAAAACGGGGTGTGGCAAGACATTGTTCGTGCTCGTTACCTTCGTAACAGAACGGTGGCTGGGGTTGGCCCCAGGTTTTCCAATTCCCCCTGCTGGAAAGCTTTGTTGAAAGTTAAGGAAATTTATATGGTTGGTAGGAAAATCATTGTTGAGTCGGGAAACATTGCTAGGGTGTGGAAAGATTCCATTAACGGGCTGCCCCCGTTTGAAGAACAATATCCATAGCTTTTTGATATTTGTAACATCCCGGGATGTACTGTGAATCAGGTGGGTAAGGCCGAGGCAAATTCCTTCTTCAGGCGAAGGCTCACGCCTGATTTGCTTGGGCAGTGGGAGAATATTCGCAAAATTATTAATGACCTTCCTCTCACTGATAAAGATGATCGGATATCGTGGGGTTTAAATCAAAATGGCAAATTCAGCACAAAATCTGTGTACAAGTGGCTTGAAAAGCCACTTAGTGGGTGCCATTATAAATGGATCTGGAATGCTAAAATACCTCTTAAGATCAAAATATTCCTGTGGCAACTTCCACAGGATGCGGTTCTGACTAGACAAGTGATGAGAAAAAAGAAATGGCCCGGGAACCCAGCTTGTTCTTTTTGTAATGAGGTGGAAACCTCACAACATCTTTTCTTTACATGTCCGGTGGCCAAAGTTGTGTGGCGATCAGTTGGGGTGGTCCTTGGCACGGAAAGATGCCCTAACAACTACTGGCAATTCTTTACTTGGTGTCATGCTTTCCTCCCTGGTGGAGAGAAGTTTTATACGGTTGGTCTTGCGGCTGCATGCTGGGCCATTTGGCTCGCACGCAACTGGGTTACCTTCGAAAAGAAACAGATTAAGACCCCCTTTGAAATTGTGTTTTCCATGTGCTCTTTTCTTTTGTACTGGACAGGGCTACAACAGGGAGGTGACGCCGACAAGCTGCGCTCAGGTGCCGAGATGATCAGGGCCAGCACGATGCAGCTGATGAAAATGTGCGAAGCTGCAAGTCGTCCGATCGAAGGAACATGACGAACGCGCTTCTTTCATACCTCTGCTGCGATGGGAGGAAGCTCTTGGGAGTACATCTCCGTAGGATTCGCTATTTCTTTTGCTCGAACTAGAGTGGTTCCCTGATGCCTGTGGTGGATGTTGTTAGCGTATGAGTGCTTTTGTACTTTGTGTGCTGCCCAGGTTTTTGCCCCACAGCATTCGTTTCGACGGCGAGTGAATGGCAGTGGGTTTCCTGGCAGTGCTTGAGCTCGCTCTACCTCTTTCCCTTCCCCTGACAATGTTCTCTGGATCTGGTTGTATTTTTGTTCATTTGAAATGGAAAGGGGTAAAGCCCGGTTCAAAAAAAAGGGAAATTATTTCTATCAATGTTTAAACTGATTTTGGAACTGTTTTCAAATGATATTTTCCTTACCATAATGTTAGGGCAGTGGAAAAACTTTTTTCGTGTTTTTTTTTGTGAATTGAAAGAAGTTCGGAAATGGAAAAGATTGCAAACTTAAAAAAAGGGTGAACTATATATGTATTTGTGAACTAAATTTGAAAAAAAAGTAAACAAATTTGTATTGGTTGTACTAATTTTCAAATAGGTGATTTTTTTTGTATTGGTTGTTTCGATGACTAATTTTTGAAAGGGTGAACAATTTTTGAATTAGGTGACTAATTTTTTAGAAAAAATCAAAGTAATTTTGAATTGGGTGAAGTAAATTTTAAAATGGGTGAACTGAATTTGAAGTGAGTGACCTAATTTAAAAAATGTGTGAACTATATTTGAATTGTGTGAACCATATTTGAATTTAACGAAATATATTTGAAATGGGTGAAAAAATTTCTTGAAAAGGGGTGAATTAAATTTGTATTTCGTGAACTATATTTGAAAATGGATGAACACAATTTGTATTGGGTGAACTAAATTTGAAATAAGTCAAATAAATTTACAGAGACTAATTTTGAAATCGTTTGAACTAAATTTGAATTTGTTGTGAACTAACTTTGAAAATGGGTGAACTAAATTTAAATTTGGTGAACAATATTTGTATTTATGATCAAATTTGGAGAAAAGGTGAACAAAATTAGTATTATGTGAACTAATTTTGGGTGAGCAAAAGTTTTATTGGGTGAACTAAATTTGAAAATGGGTAAAATAATTTTAAATTGGGTGAACTATATTTGTAGTTGTGAACTAATTTTGAAAATGTGAACAAAAATATTATTATGCAAACTAATTTATAAAATGTGTGAACAAAATTTGTATTGGGTGAACTAAATTTGAAAATGGGTGAACTAAATTTGAAATGAGTGAACTAATTTTGAAAATTGGTGAACATTTCTTTTTTAAAATAGGTGTCTAAAATTTGTATTGGGTGAACTGCTTTTGAAAATGGGTGAACCAAATTTGAATTGGGTGAACTAATTTTTAAAATGAGTGAACTAAATTTGAAATGAGTAACCTAATTTAAAAAATGGCTTAACTAATTTTGAAAATAGGTGAACAAAATTTGTATTGGGTGAACTAATTTTGAATTGGGTGAACTAAATCTGAAAAATGGGTGAACTAAATTTGAAATGGGCGACTTTATTTTGAAAATGGGTGAACTAAATTTGAATTTATTGAACTATATATGTACTAGTAGAATGCCTGTGCGTTGCCACGGGCTTCTGAAACATTTTGCTGAAGTTATATAAAAATAATGCATGTTAAATTTCATAGGTAGGTAGAGACAATATAACACGGACACAATTGCATAATAATTTAAGTTCACTTCACTTGTAATGTAAGCTGGTAACAAAAAGGCAAATTGACGATGTATACACGTAAAGCGGTGATCCAACTAAAAATCTATTACAAATTATTAAGATTTACTTGATGCGCTAAAGAAATTCTTGCACAATATCAGGAAAGTTGTCTTTAGCTGCATTCACACGATATTTGAAGTAGAATAAAAACTGCTTCCTCAACTCATATCCATGCTGCAAAAGCAATATATGTAGTTAGCACGAATACTTCACGCGGAAGGTCTTAAAACGTGTAACGGACAATACTCAGCGCATAAACCGGCTACACCAGTTCTTTACCGTTCCACGAGAGCATAAAACGAAAAACAAAATAGCCAGACACATCCCTGCAATTTCCTAAATTATTATTATATTAAATATAGTGACAACTGATGTCTACTACACAACTTATTCTTGTAGACTCGTGTTGGGCCTCCAAGCGCAGAGTTTTGTAGGACAGTAGCAATTTTCCCTCAAGTGGATGACCTAAGGTTTATCAATCCGTGGGAGGCGTAGGTTGAAGATGGTATCTCTCAAACAACCCTGCAACCAAATACAAGAAATCTCTTGTGTCCCCAACACACCCAATACAATGGTAAATTGTATAGGTGCACTAGTTCGGCGAAGAGATGGTGATAAGAGTGTAGTATGGATAGTAGATATAGGTTTTTGTAATCTGAAAATATAAAAACAGCAAGGTAGCAAGTAACAAAAGTGAGCACAAACGGTATTGCAATGCTTAAAAACAAGGCCTAGGGTTCATACTTTCACTAGTGCGATCTCCCAACATTGTTGACAGAGTTGAATCATATGTAAATCCCTCACGTGCGACAAAGAGTTCACTCCAAAGTCACAAATAGCGGAGAACAAACGAAGAAATTGTTGTAGGGTACGAGACCACCTCAAAGTTATCCTTCCCGATCAATCTTATGAGCCATCCCCATTAATTGTCACGAACAGCCCTAGAGTTCGTACTAGAATAACACCTTAAGATACACATCAACCAAAACCCTAATGTCACCTAGGCACTCCAATGTCACCACGAGTACCCACGGGTTTGATTATACGATATGCATCACACAATCTCAGATTCATCTATTCAAACCAACATAAAGAACTTCAAAGAGTGCCCCAAAGTTTCGACCGGAAAGTCAAGACGAAAACGTGTGCCAACCCTTATGCATAAATCCCCAAGGTCAGGAAACCCGCAAGTTGATCACCAAAACATACATCAAGTGACTCAAGTGAATATCCCATTGTCACCACAGATATCCATATGCAAGACATACATCAAGTGTTCTCAAATCCTTAAAGACTCAATCCGATAAGAAAACTTCAAAGGGAAAACTCAATTCATCACAAGAAGATAGAGAGGGGAAAACTCCATATGATTCATCTATATCAACAAAGCTCGCGATACATCAAGATCGTGCCATCTCAAGAACACGAGAGAGAGAGATAAACCACATAGCTACTGGTACAAACCCTCAGCCCCGAGGGTGAACTACTCCCTCCTCGTCATGGAGACCGCCGAGATGATGAAGATGGCCTCCGGTGATGCCTTCCCCCCTCCGGCAGGGTGCCGGAAAAGGGCTGTAGATGGGATCTCTCTGGTACAGTGGCTTGCGGCGGCGTAAAAACTCATCTAGGTTAACTTTCGGGGGTTTCTGAATATATAGGATTTTTCAGCATTGGAATCACGTCAAACGGGGCCACGTGGGCCCCACAAGGTACCAGGGCGCGCCTGGGGGGGGGGGGGTGGCGCGCCCTGGTGCCTCGTGGCCAGCCAGTGGCCCCCCTCCTGTAGGTATTGGCTCCATTATTTTTTATTTGTTCCATAAAAAAATCTCCAAAAAGTTTCACGGCATTTGGAGAACTTTGATTTCTGCACAAAAAACAACACCACGGTAGTTCTGCTGAAAACAGCGTCAGTCCGGGTTAGTTCTAATCAAATCATACCAAAACCATATAGAATTGTTATAAACATGGCATGAATACTTCATAAATTATAGATATGTTGGAGACGTATCAGCATCCCCAAGCTTAATTCCTGCTCGTCCTCGAGTAGGTAAATGATAAAAGAAATAATTTATGAAGTGTGAATGCTAGCATAGTGCATAAGTTTGATCAATGATAATTTCAATCACTTTTCCTAGCATCATAACAGCAACTTTTTCTCATAAAAGTCATCATGATAAAGCAGCAATTAAGAACAAATTTTTTGATGTGGAATGCTGCCTAACATATTCATCACATATTCTTTTCTTTTGTAGCATGGACATTGGACTTGAATGATTCAAAGCAATAGTCTATAATTTGACATGAAGATATAAATACTCAAGCATGCTAACAAGCAACCATGTCTTTCAAAATAT
Organism: Elymus sibiricus; assembly: GCA_039707655.1. Classification (NCBI taxonomy): domain Eukaryota; kingdom Viridiplantae; phylum Streptophyta; class Magnoliopsida; order Poales; family Poaceae; genus Elymus; species Elymus sibiricus. The sequence continues at coordinate 187,885,314 of CM077676.1, read as the reverse complement.
TAACACTAAAGAAAGTTATCCCTAGCCCATTATGCTCAATCATTGATCCATTCATGAAACTCACTCAAATATTAGCTACATCCAGTGCATAAGTATGACAATAGTGCTCTCTAGTTGGTGCTTTTGTAAGAGAAGATGGAGACTCAAATAAAATAAAAATTGCATAAAAGTAAATAGATAGGCCCTTCGCAGAGGGAAGCAGAGATTTGTCAAATGTGCCAGAGCTCAAAGCTGAAATTAAAGAGATAAAAACATTTTGAGAGGCATGCTTTTCCTGTCAACGAAAACGACCGAGAATTCCCAATATTTTCCATGCTAGACACATCATAGGTGGTTCCCAAACAGAAAGTAAAGTTCATTTCCTTTCCACCATTCTTTCACAATCCATGGCTAGCCGTATCCACGGGTGCCCTCCATACCAACACTTTCCAAGGAATTTTGTTGTTATTAATTTGATTTCATTGTGGGACTGGGCATCCCTATTACCAACCATTTTCTCATGCAATGACAAGTGAATAAACACTCATCATGAGAATAACACACCTAGCATGGAAAATAATGGCCACCCCCTGCCGCTTCATGAGCGGTACGGGCACACAAAACAGAAAAAATTATTTTGAAAATTAGAGTTGGCACACGCAAATTTACTTGGAACGGCATTGAAATACCGCATATAGGTAGATATAGTGGACTCATTTGGCACAACTTGGGCTTAAGGAGTTTGGATGCACAAGCAGTATTTCCGCTTAGTACAAATGAAGGCTAGCAAAAGATTGAGAAGCAACCAACCAAAAAACGAAAACGGTCATAAACATGCATTGAACACAACTAACACCGAATAATGCACCATAAGTAGGATATAATTTCATTGCATAACTATTGACTCAACGTGCATGCATAGGGAATCACAAACCTTAACACTAATATTCTTACTAAATCACAATTACTCACCAACGTGGCTCACATATTATCATTTCCATATCGCAAAACTATTGCAAGGAATCACACTTATCATATTCAATGATCTATATGAAAGTTTTTATTATATCCCTCTCGAATATTCATCATCTTGGGACCGAATTCATATCTTGTGCAAATTACCATTACTATTATTAATTCTCAAAAAGATATAAGTGAAGCATGAGAATTAATGACAAACTACTCCGAAATATATAAGTGAAGATCAATGAGTAGTGAAACAATTAAGTAGCTATGTGAGGACTCTCTCTCATTTAAAAAGTTTCAGATCTTGATATTTTATTCAAACAGCAAGCGAAGCAAAGACACAACCAAGTATAGCACACATTATGTGAACAAGTAAAAACTTGGGTTCAATCGAGACTAACCGACAGTTGATGAAGAAAAGTGATGGGATGCCTACCGGGGCATCCCCAAGCTTGAATGCTTGATACTTCTTGGAATATTAACTTGGGGAGCCTTGGGAATCCCCAAGCTTGAACTCTTGTGTCTCGTTAATTCTTCTCATATAATAGTTTCCCTAAGTTTCAAAAACTTCATCCACACAAAACTTGACAAGAACTTGTGAGATATGTTAGTATAAATCCACTCAAAACCTCGACATTCTCTACTGTAGCAAATCACTAAAATTACAATTAAACATTGAATACTAAATTCCTCTGCATATTTAATACTCCTATCCTCAAATAGAATCATTAAACAAGTCAACATATGCAAACAATGCAACCATAACAGCAATCTGCCTAAACAGGACAGTCTGTAAAGGATAATTAAGAATCCATACTTAGATAACTTAAAAAATTCTGAAAATTTACCACACTGGAAATAATTTATCAAAGTTTACTGTGTCAAAGTTTCAAGATTTTATCACATTCTGACATTTCTGGGCAATTTAATCAATAGCAGCAAACTTTTTGTTTTGAAACAGCAACTCATGAACTTGCAAAATAAGCATGGTAAAGGCTATACTTGGCGTTTTATTGAACCAAAAGATACAAAATGTGATTATTGATAGCAGCAAACAAATATCAACAGAAGAAAATGACGCTCCAAGCAAAACTCATATTATGTGACGAATAAAAATATAGCTCCAAGTGAGGTTACCGATAATGTTGAAGACGAAAGAGGGGATGCCTTCCGGGGCATCCCCAAGCTTAGTTGCTTGGGTCTTCCTGGAATATTACCTTGGGGTTCCTTGGGAATCCCCAAGCTTAGGGTCTTGCCGCTCCTTATTCTCCTCATATCGATATCTCACCCAAAACTTGAAAACTTCAATCACACAAAACTTAACGGAACTTCGTGAGAACGGTTAGTATGATAAAGAATAAACCATCACTTAGGTACTGTCCAAGACAAGATTCACAATTGTTCCCATATAATGCCTACTGTATTCTATCATTTCCACAATTTATATCTCATAATATAAGCTATGGAAACATTAAAACAAGCAAATTATGCATTGAAAACAGAATCTGTCAAAAACAGAATAGTCTGTAATGATCTGAGCAACTACCATACTTATAGAACTCTAAAAATTATGAAAAATTAGGAAAATGTCAAAAATTTGCATATAAATACTGTGTAAAAATTTCAGAATTTTTTGACGCTCCAGTAAAATCTGGGAATTTAAACACTGGAGGCAAAAGTTTCTGTTTTTGCACAGAATTGAATCAACAAGTATCCACACTATCCCAAAGGTTTTACTTGGCACTTTATTGAAAGAAAACACATAAAACATGATTACTACAATAGCTTAATCATGTGAACACACTAAAACATAAAAGATACATATTGGGTTGCCTCCCAACAAGCGCTTTTCTTTAAAGCCTTTTAGCTAGGCATGATGATTTCAATGATGCTCGCATAAAAGTAAAGAATTGAAACACGAGGAGAGCATCATGAAGCATATGACTAGCACATTTAAGCCTAACCCACTTCCTATGCATAGGGATTTTGTGAGTAATAGTTTATGGGAGCAATAATCAACTAGCATAGGAAGGCAAAACAAGCATGACTTCAAAACTTTCAACACATAGAGAGGAAACTTTATATTATTAAAATATGTAGAAGCATATATTCCTCTCTCAAAATAATTTTCAGTAGCATCATGAAGAAATTCAACAATATATCCATCACACAAAGCATTCTTGTCATGATACATAAGCATAGAAATCTTACTACTCTCCACATAAGCAATTTTCTTCTCATTCATAATAGTGGGAGCAAACTCAACAAAATTATCATGAGATACTTGATTGGCATAATCAAATTGAACATTAAAATCATGATGACAAGTTTCATGGTTATCATTATTCTTTATAGCATATAAGTCATCACAATAATCATCATAGATAGCAACTTTGTTGTCATAATCAATTGAAACCTCTTTCAAAATAGTGGAATCATCATTAAATAAATTTATGGCCTCTCCAAATCCACTTTCATCAATATAATCATCATAAATAGGAGGCATGCAATCATCATAATAAATTTTCTCATCAAAACTTGGGGGAGTAAAAATATCATCTTCATAAAACATAGCATCCCCAAGCTTGTAGTTTTGCATATCATTAGCATCATGGATATTCAAAGAATTCATACTAGCAACACTGCAATCATGCTCATCATTCAAATATTTTATGCCACACATTTTATTGAATTCTTCTTCTATCAATTGAGCACAATTTTCCGATCCATCATTTTCAAGAAAGATATGATAAAGACCAATAATATGAGGCAACCTCAATTCCATTTTTTTGTTTTCTTTTATAAACCAAACTAGTGATAAAACAAGAAACTAAAAGATTCGATTGCAAGATCTAAAGATATACCTTCAAGCACTCACCTCCCCGGCAACGGCGCCAGAAAAAAGCTTGATGTCTACTACACAACTTATTCTTGTAGACTCGTGTTGGGCCTCCAAGCGCAGAGTTTTGTAGGACAGTAGCAATTTTCCCTCAAGTGGATGACCTAAGGTTTATCAATCCATGGGACGCGTAGGTTGAAGATGGTATCTCTCAAACAACCTTGCAACCAAATACAAGAAATCTCTTGTGTCCCCAACACACCCAATACAATGGTAAATTGTATAGGTGCACTAGTTCGGCGAAGAGATGGTGATAAGAGTGTAGTATGGATAGTAGATATAGGTTTTTGTAATCTGAAAATATAAAAACAGCAAGGTAGCAAGTAACAAAAGTGAGCACAAACGGTATTGCAATGCTTAAAAACAAGGCCTAGGGTTCATACTTTCACTAGTGCGATCTCCCAACATTGTTGACATAGTTGAATCATATGTAAATCCCTCACGTGCGACAAAGAGTTCACTCCAAAGTCACAAATAGCGGAGAACAAACAAAGAAATTGTTGTAGGGTACGAAACCACCTCAAAGTTATCCTTCCCGATCAATCTTATGAGCCATCCCCATTAATTGTCACGAACAGCCCTAGAGTTCGTACTAGAATAACACCTTAAGATACACATCAACCAAAACCCTAATGTCACCTAGGCACTCCAATGTCACCACGAGTACCCACGGGTTTGATTATACGATATGCATCACACAATCTCAGATTCATCTATTCAAACCAACATAAAGAACTTCAAAGAGTGCCCCAAAGTTTCTACCGGAAAGTCAAGACGAAAACGTGTGCCAACCCTTATGCATAAATCCCCAAGGTCACGGAACCCGCAAGTTGATCACCAAAACATACATCAAGTGACTCAAGTGAATATCCCATTGTCACCACAGATATCCATATGCAAGACATACATCAAGTGTTCTCAAGTCCTTAAAGACTCAATCCGATAAGAAAACTTCAAAGGGAAAACTCAATTCATCACAAGAAGATAGAGAGGGGAAAACTCCATATGATTCATCTATATCAACAAAGCTCGCGATACATCAAGATCGTGCCATCTCAAGAACACGAGAGAGAGAGAGAGATAAAACACATAGCTACTAGTACAAACCCTCAGCCCCAAGGGTGAACTACTCCCTCCTCGTCATGGAGACCGCCGGGATGATGAAGATGGCCTCCGGTGATGCCTTCCCCCCTCCGGCAGGGTGCCGGAAAAGGGCTGTAGATGGGATCTCTCTGGTACAGAGGCTTGCGGCGGCATAAAAACTCATCTAGGTTAACTTTCGGGGGTTTCTGAATATATAGGATTTTTCAGCGTTGGAATCACGTCAAACGGAGCCACGTGGGCTCCACGAGGTACTAGGGCGCGCCTGGGGGGGGGTGGCGCGCCCTGGTGCCTCGTGGCCAGCCAGTGGCCCCTCTCCTGTAGGTATTGGCTCCAGTATTTTTTATTTGTTCCATAAAAAATCTCCAAAAAGTTTCACTGCATTTGGAGAACTTTGATTTCTGCACAAAAAACAACACCACGGTAGTTCTGCTGAAAACAGCGTCAGTCCGGGTTAGTTCTAATCAAATCATACCAAAACCATATAGAATTGTTATAAACATGGCATGAATACGTCATAAATTATAGATACGTTGGAGACGTATCAACAACAAAAATAAATCTTTGTATTATGAATTTATTGTCCGTCTATGCTCGTTGGAATACCATACGGAAATAAACGTTGCCATCTTGATATATCAGAATTCCATCCAGATTGCTTTATTTCAAGTGCTTCTTTGAATTCCCTCGCAAAACTTTTTAATTTCAATAAATGCCTCAAAGTTTTAACCTCTGACGACTGTGATGTATGAATAGGGTCAAGAATAGATACACGGCGTGCCTCTTTGTCGATGACGTACAAGATGTATCGGTCGATGAATGCATATGGAAGATAAATATACAAGTGGTACCTATTAGAAACAACAATTAACCATGACAACAATGGACAAAAGATCTTACTTACCATGTTGCACGATGAGATGTTGTTGTCTATCTCATGCCAGTTATCAAACAAAGTTGCCAACATCTGAATAGTTTCCTTCACGTAGAACTTTTGACCTCGTATTGAATTTAGCATCATGGACTGACTAAAAAAACTATTTAGAAACATATTGATACTAATGATATTGAATGAAGAATTATGATAACTTACACCAAATTATAGATCCATAGAGTGTATAGAGGGTCTGTGAACAATACTCCCTCATCACATGTCAGTATACGCACGGCGGTCTTGAAATAATCATTGTCCATAGACTGCTCAATGTTAAGTATGCCCTAAAGTTTTTTAAGACTTAAGCCCATTGGATGGGGTGTCGAGTTTCGGACCCATTACTTCCTGAAAATTATGTGGTAAGATTAATAATAATGTATACTAACACATTACATATTGATAAATGATGCGTACTCCAAACACTTGGCATCATCGATCTACATGATGTAGTTGCAGAGCCCGACAAGTAATTCACATTGATCCATGGGCATGATGGGGATTGGGGTAGGACGTCTGTCTTTGACTCCGTCAGGTGGATTCTCCAGGAGATCAAGTTCAGAATTAGGTAAACTTTCTTCATCATCAGATTGATAGTATAGCAGACATCCTTTTAGCTTATGCAGTTCTGAATCAAGCAAAATGACAGCTAATTTTCGTCGAATGTGTTTCATATCCTCTTGCAAAATATAAAAAAACAAATTTGATGTAATATTTTGAGATAAAACAATGAAATAATGTATAAAAATGAAATACCTGGGTGAACTGATCGGATAATGCATCTGTTGTCCAATATTCCATATAATTTAGCATAAATAGTCCACATGATATGCTATAATATTATAAAATAATGTTTTAGAATATCACCCAGAGGAATCAAATAAACAGTCAATTTCTGACAAGAGCTTAGCCATCCATTTGTATTACTTCCTTGAATTGTTCTATGAACCGTCCATTTTGTAACATTGAGATCGAGCCACTTATGATCTCTATTAAACTCCGAACTCTGTTCTCCAAGTTTCAGACGCTTCTCAAGTCATAGTAATTGTTTTATATATGGAAAATAGTAGGGATTATGGCAACAAAACATATGTCAAGAGGACAAAAAACAAGAGATAGTTACCCTAGTAGCAAGGTCACTTCGTTTGACGCGAGCATCAAGTGAGTCCAATACTTGAATCTCATATTTTTTGGCATTGACGACTGCTAGATACCAATGGTACCCGGGAATGTTAATCAGAATGAATAGCTGGTGTAAATATCATATAAGTCGTAGTCGCAATTAGATATTGATAATAATAAATTGTTATACACATGGATTGATTAAAAAACAACACATCATTATATGCATAGATAATGAGGCAAGACTAACCATATCTTGTTGTAGATAAGTATTAACATGTTGTACGATGTGACGATATTTTGATGGGTCTATGTATTTTTCTCCGTCTTCTTTTATCTGGCCAGATATAAACATGCTAATAATATGTATCTCACCCACATGTCTCGTAGATGGTGGTGAGCAAGCATACAATCTATGTAAGCATTTATCACCTGTAATTCCACTTATAGAATATATTTATGTTATTATATATTATATATTATTTATATTATTAAGTACAAAGATTGTGCAATTGGCCTTACACCATAGTGCAAGAACATATCAACTTTCATAAGGTGTTCCAAATCGTCATTTGACAACAAGGCATCTCCAGTGTCCACGAACTTGGTTTTCTTGTGGGCAGACATGATTGATTCGATGACTGTAATATCTCTAGGGGTACACACATAGTTTGTCGGCATGATACAAAAATGAGCCAAATCAGTATAAAAAAATGAGCCAAATTAGTTGAATACAAAAGACAATATGATGAAGGAAAGATCGATAATAACAATGAGAGAAAAAAAAAACTTTGTGCGATAACATTTAATTGGCATCCTTTTTTGGTTTTTACGAGATATCACCCCTTCCACATCATTATGTTGTAAAAAACTCGGTGAATATTTGGCCCCTTCCAGCGACTTCGGTTCAAAACCCTTGTCGATGGATTCTTTTTGAACATCTCCAAAATCCATATCTATGTCTCCTATATTCTGAAGAAAAAAATATAAAAAAATCCATATCTATGTCTCCAAAATCCATAAAAGAAGGATTAGCTATATGCACCTCTTCTCGTGGTGTTTCAGTCCGATCCGCCATCGTTATATCAGTGCGTATGTCAGTTGATATTTTTGAAACATCATCCGAATACATCACTTTTTCTCTGATGAACAAAGGTGGAACATATAAAATATAAATGGTATTTTATATTGCATTATATAAACATCTATAATATATAATAAAAACAATATTGACACTGACACATCTGTTTTTGGCGATGGCGTGGGTAGCATCTCCCTCTCACTCCCCACCTCTCCCCACCCACTCTCTCCCCCTCACAGCCTCTCACTCTCTCCCCCTCCTTTCCCACCGCGTCGCCCGCCTCCTCCTCTCCCCCGCGATGGCCTGGGAACATATCTGGTACACCCGCACTTGTAGTGCTACCGGTGCACCGGATGCGATAGAACATTTTAAAAAATCAAAAAAAAATCTAGCACATTGACACAACATCAATGTATATTGTCACAAAAATTCATATCAAAATTTGAAATATTTTGTGAGATACTCCCTCCGTTCCTTTATGTAAGGTGTATTATTTTCGGCACGGTAACCAAGGCACATAATTATAGACATGTTAAGACTACATTACCCTTGGAAAATTTGTTGGTAAGTGGAAAGTGAATCAATTATTCAGGAAAGTATGAGATACTACATGCAATCGACAAAGAGATAGTTTCCTTCTTTTGCAATAAGGAAAGATATAGACAATCAGAAAGGTGATACTTCCCTTTTTTAGGAGGGCTAGCAAGGGAATTATGGGGAATTAGAAGAAATGCACCTTAGATTCTGGAATTTTATCGAAAAACAAATACACCTTATATAGAGGAACGGAGGGAGTATAAAAATGAGAAATTTGACATAAGCGTGATAATGGGCCAAATCTAAAGCCCAACTTATGTTATGTACTATTCAGTGTTGAATTTTCCATTTTTGTTTTTCGAGCTACATTTTGAATTTTGATATGAAATTTTGTGACAACGTACATTGAAGTCGTGTGAATGTGCTAAAACAATTTCTGAATTTTTTGAACATTTTAAATGTGCAACGTGAGTTCGGTGCACCGGTAGCACCACAAGCACCGGTGCACCAGATATTCTCCCGCGATGGCCTCGCCCGCAACTCCCTCTCGCTCCACGCCACGGCGTCGCCCGCTGCCGATAACCGGCCGATTGGAAACCCCGACCCTCCTCACGCACGCCGCCGGCCCTTCCCCATCCCACCCCCACCGCCACCAGCAGATCTACAGCGCATGCCGCAAAGGCCAGAGCCCATCCCACCCTCCCCCGCCACCTTCGCGCTTCGTCGCGATCTCCCATTCAAGCGCCGCTCTCCGCCGCTAGCTCTGGCCTTTGGGCCAACCTCCACATCTTCAAATCCCACCCCAAGCTCGTACCTTCGCCGCCCACTACCTTGCAGTTTGAGCTACGAGTCGAATCATCCCTGCCGCCGCCGTCTTCGCCGTAGACAGCTCCACCCTCATCCGCTCCGGTCTCGTATGCGACGTGCTGCTCCATCCATTGGTGCGCGGAGGCGGTGGTTCAGTCCCGGAGGCACCTCAGCCTCGTCAGGCTCGGCGTGGAGCAGACGTTCGAGATCGACCTCTCCGATGCGCAGGTACGCGCCGTGATATCTGTGATTTGGGGAGGAGTGGTCCGGGTGCGGTCGGGCTCGAATCCCTCCTAATTTCGAGAGATGCATGTGTCAGCGACCAGGAACCCACTGGAGAACAGGGAGCGCGGGAAGAGGTGGTTCAAGCAGCGACCAGGCCTCATCGCAAGCCTCAGCGGCCCGCTAGGCTTGCTGGGCCTGAATGGGCCACATAACTCTGCTCATACTTAAGCTGGTAGCGTGTGCGTGTGTGAAACAGGCTGGCAGAACGACTGGGAGCCGGGCACGGCTTGTGCGTGTGGCTGAGAGAGACTCGATCCCCTCCTGGAAATTCCCCAATCTGTAGCTCGAATTGCTGTAATCTGCCATGAATTCATGAATAGAGAGGTGTAGAATTGACAATCTGGCATCAGAGCCCCTCGATCCTTCGGCCCTTCCGACCCACCACCGGAACACGCGGCTCGCCGAGCGGCTGCGCGCGGCGGCGATGGATCGCATTCCGCCGGAGACCAAGGCCATCTACGACCTTCTGTGCGCCGACTTCGACAAGGTCAGCCGCAAGCGCGACGACTCCACGACCCAGGCCATCGCGCGCTTGGACGCCAAGCTCGACCTCCTCTCCGGCCGCCTTGACGAAGTCAAGGTCTCGATCGGGGTCGACATTGATGAGCTGCGGCAGGGGCTCGACAAGCCGGCTGCAGCGTCGCTGCTTGCGCCTGATCTGCGCGGCGCACCTGCGACACCGACCCGGGTGCAGGGCATCAGCTCGTCAGGTCTTGATGGGCACCGCGCCGATTCTGAAAATCGGGGGCCAGCCCAGCGGGCGTACGTTCCGCCGCCGATCAGAGGTATGCAACTCGAACATGCGCTACAGCGCGTCCCCCTTGCTCCTCTGGATTCGAGGCAGAACTCTTCTGATGTGTATGGCATTGGTCCTCGGATTGAGATGCCACGTTTCGATGGATCCAACCCGAAGCTCTGGCAAACCCGTTGCGAGGATTATTTCAGGTTTTGGGGCACACCGCAGGGTCAATGGATTTCTCTGGCTACGTCCTTGTTTGAATCATCTGCGGCGCGGTGGCTTGAGTCAGTTCGTCGTCGAGCACCGCATGCTACCTGGGATGAGTTCTGTCGACTGCTCCAAAACAGGTTCGGCCGCAACCTGCATCAAACTGTTCTGCGAATTTTTTTTCACATCTCTCAAACTGGAACTGTGGAAGACTATGTTGAAAGGTTCTCTGAGTTGTTCGATCAGTTATCTGCTTATGAGAGTAGCCCCAATACAGTGCACTATGTCACTCGTTTCATGGAGGGATTAAAACCTGCAATCAGGCTGGCTGTTGGCATTCAGCAACCAGCAGACTTGGACACGGCTTACCAGTTAGCCATTTTGCACGAGGAGTTGGGCACAAGCTCTGTCGGTTCCTCCCTTGCTAGTACCAATCATAGAGCTTCAGCGTTGCCCTTGCCACTTCCACCTACCAACACTGTCTCCACTCGTTTGACTGATGAGAAGAAAACAACTGAAACATTCAGAAAAACTGCTACTGATGATAAGTGGGCTGCTCTGCGTGCTTACAGAAAGGCGAAGGGATTGTGTTTCGTCTGTGGTGAACGATGGAGTAAGGATCACGTCTGTAAACAAGAGGTACAGCCACATGTAGTACAGGAGATGTTGGACTATGTGCAACACCTCCCTTCAGATTTTGTGGATTACTTGGAGGGTGACCAAGTTTCTGAAGCCAATGCTATGTTTCTGTCTGCAGCTGCAGTAGGCGACACCTCTGAAGCTCCTGTTATGACCATGAAAATGAGGGTTCAGTTACAGGGCCGCACTTTGACATTTTTGGTGGACTCAGGCAGCACTAACACCTTCTTGAACTGTGCAGTGGCAGAACTCTTGTCTGGAGTGTCAGACATGCCTGTTTCTATGGTCAGAGTTGCAAATGGTAAGTTGATTCCATGTTCCAAACAACTTTTGCATGGCAAGTGGTCTTGTGGTGGCCATAAGTTTGTTAGTGATTTCAGAATCTTCCCATTGGGCTCCTATGATGGAATTTTGGGCATTGACTGGTTAGCAACTCACAGTCCTATGAATGTGGATTGGTCTGCTCATTAGCTTGCCTTTCAGTATGAAGGTGCTCTGGTTACACTGCTGGGAGAGAATGCTACTCCACCTGCATGTACAGTGTTGAGTCTGTGTGTAGTTACTACTCTTGCAGACAGTATCCCATCTGAAGTACCTCCTGAAGTTCAAGCCTTGTTAGACAAGTTTGCATCAGTTTTTGCAGCTCCAATTGGTTTGCCCCCTAGAAGACAATATGATCATACCATCCCCCTTGTTCCAGGTGCTGCTCCAGTGTCACTTAGACCATATAGAATTGCTCCTGCACTCAAAAATGAGATGGAACGACAAGTGCAAGAGATGTTAGACAATGGAATTATCAGACATAGCAACAGTCCTTTCTCATCGCCTATGCTTATGGTGCAGAAAAAGGATACCACCTGGAGGCCAGTGATTGACTATAGACACTTGAACGCCATCACTGCAAAGAGCAAGTATCCTATACCAGTTATAGATGAGCTTTTGGATGAATTAGCAGGATCTCATTGGTTCTCTAAACTGGATCTTCGAGCTGGTTATCACCAGATCAGAATGGCACCTGGAGAAGAGTATAAAACAGCGTTCCAAACACACATGGGCCACTATGAGTTCTTGGTCATGTCTTCTGGCCTTACTGGAGCTCCAAATACTTTCCAGTTTGCCATGAACAATGACTTGAAGCCAGTCCTCAAACGCCATGAAGGAAAGAAGTTTGTTATTGTTTTCTTTGATGACATCCTGGTCTTTAGTGTTACATATTCTCAGCATTTACAACACCTGGAAGAGGTTTTGCAGCTTCTTCAGAAACAGCAGTGGCAAGTCAAGCTGTCTAAGTGTGCCTTTGCGCAGCAGCAAATTGATTACCTGGGGCATGTGATCAGTGGACAAGGAGTGGCTACAGATCCTACAAAAATTGAGACTATCCAAAATTGGCCTGTTCCTGTTTCTGCCAAGGAAGTCAGAGGATTCCTTGGGTTAGCTGGATATTACAGGAAGTTTATCAGGCTCTTTGGGGTGATCAGCAGGCCTCTCACTAGCTTGCTCAAGAAGGGTGTGCTCTTCCTTTGGACAGATGTTGAACAACAATCTTTTGCAGCTCTCAAGCAAGCCCTTATCTCTGCACCTGTCTTGGCACTTCCAGACTTTTCTAAAAAGTTTGTTATTGAAACAGATGCTTGTGATGTGGGGATTGGGGCAGTTCTCATGCAAGATGGGCATCCACTGGCTTATGTGAGCAAAGCCTTGGGCCCCAGGAACCAGACCCTATCTGTCTATGAGAAGGAGTACCTCGCTATATTGCTAGCAGTTGACCACTGGCGTCAGTATTTGCAGTTATCTGAATTTGTCATCAGAACGGATCAGCGCAGCCTGTCCAGTCTGTCTGAACAATGACTACACACAGTGTGGCAACAAAAGGCACTCACCAAACTGTTGGGGCTCAGCTATACAATATGTTACAAGAAAGGTGCTGATAATGGCGCTGCTGACTCCTTGTCACGCAGGCCACACGTTTCTTCTGAAACTCTGCCTGAAGTTCTGGCTATATCTTCAGCTCAACCACCTTGGCTTGAAGAAATTCTGCAAAGTTACTCCCACGATTCCTTTTGCACTGGACTGTTGCAACGCTTGGCCACTGATTCTGAAGCTGACAGGAAATTCTCCCTGAAAGCGGGTCTGCTTCGTCTGGATAAGTGCATTTGGGTTGGCAGTACACCTTTGTTGCATCAGAAGATTGTCAGTGCTTTCCATGACAGTCCAGTGGGTGGTCATTCAGGTTTTCCGGTGACCTACAGAAGGGTTCGTCAGCTTTTTCGTTGGGCAGGTATGCGGGGATTCATTAAACAGTTCGTGCGCAACTGTATAACTTGTCAGCAGGCCAAACTAGAACGTGTTTCCTACCCAGGGCTCCTTCAACCTTTGCCTGTTCCCAACTTGCCATGGGAAATGGTTACTATGGACTTTGTTGAGGGGTTGCCCACATCTGGCCGATATAATTGTCTTCTGGTGGTCATTGATAAGCTATCCAAGTATGGTCACTTTGTTCCCCTGCATCATCCCTTTATTGCTCCCACTGTAGCTGAAGCTTTTCTGAACTCAGTCAACAAACTGCATGGCATGCCACTGTCCATAGTCTCTCACCGCGATCGTATCTTCACCAGCCTTTTCTGGAAGGAACTTTTTCAGCGGTCTGGTATTTTGCTTCGCATGAGCTCTGCTCGCCACCCACAATCAGATGGACAAACCGAGCGTGTCAACCAACAAGTGGAATGCTTCCTCAGATGTTTTGTCAGTGCTCACCCCTCTCGATGGGCTCAGTGGATACCGTTGTGTGAATTTTGGTATAACACTAACTGGCACTCTGCTACAGGTTCCACTCCTTTTGAAATCATTTACGGGCATCCTCCTCGCCACTTTGGTCTGACAACCGATGATGCAGTTCAGTCTGAAGATCTTCAGCAATGGCTCAGTCAGCACCAAGTCGTCATCGATTTCGTTCGTCAGAACCTGCTTCGCGCTCAACAGCGTATGAAAGCTCAAGCTGACAAACACCGCACGGAGCGCACGTTTGCTATTGGGGATTCCGTGTTCCTGAAGCTCCAACCCTACCTCCAGTCTTCAGTGGCTCCCCAAGCAAACCACAAGCTGGCCTTCAAGTACTACGGCCCCTTCAAAATTATTGCTCGAGTGGGCGAGGTTGCTTATCAGTTGGATCTGTCTGCCACTAGTAGGGTCTACCCAGTTTTTCATGTTTCCCTTCTAAAGCGTGTGCTGGCGCCGGACTGTCAGGTTCGTTCTCAATTGCCCTCACCTGACACTCATCTGCAAGTTCCTGAACAGGTGCTGCAGCAACGGGTGGTTCGCCGCGGCAATGATTCAGTGGTCCAAGTTTTGATCCGTTGGAGTGATTCTACTGATGAATTAGCTACTTGGGAAGACAAAGAGGCCCTCAAACAGCTTTTCCCTCGTGCATCAGCTTGGGGTCAAGCCGCTACTAAGGGAGGAGGGATTGTCAGCGACCAGGAACCCACTGGAGAACAGGGAGCGCGGGAAGAGGTGGTTCAAGCAGCGACCAGGCCTCGTCGCAAGCCTCAGCGGCCCGCTAGGCTTGCTGGGCCTGAATGGGCCACATAACTCTGCTCATACTTAAGCTGGTAGCGTGTGCGTGTGTGAATCAGGCTGGCAGAACGGTTGGGAGCCGGGCACGGCTTGTGCGTGTGGCTGAGAGAGACTTGATCCCCTCCTGGAAATTCCCCAATCTGTAGCTCGAATTGCTGTAATCCGCCATGAATTCATGAATAGAGAGGTGTAGAGTTGACAGCATGCCATTGCTGTGGGCTTGGAGGACTAATCTTTCTGTTTCTGCAGATATTCAAGCTCGGGAGGACCGAGTGGATGTGCGTGAGCGGCGAGACGGAGGCTAAGGCTGGCGTGGAGGAGGTACTCTTCAGTTGCTTCGTTCGGGTTTAGTTAAGTTTTGTGCCTCTGTTGGATGTACCCCAGTTGAAAATGTGCCGTGCTCGCTTCGCCCAATTTTCTGTTTAAGGATTATAATTATTGCATGGTAGATGCTATGTACAAATGCTCGAGTAGGGATTTGGCGAAATTTGAAAATACTACTTCTGCATGATGGCACAGATAGGGCAGATTGCATTGCATTCTGTATTTTGGGACACAATATTTTTGGCACGTTTTATACTAATAGTGACTTGATCAGTAGTAGATGAAATTGTAGTATGATCTAAGCACGCCTCTTCTAAATGTACTTTAATGTAGCTTCAAATTTGTAAAAAATTACAACAAACTCTCGACACCTTTTTCTGTTTGCAAGGATTGTGGTGCTAGCTATCATGGAATAGAGCCTAATAAAACTATCAATACTCTGTCTTGACTTGGTGCAAAGATGGATCCCCTGCCGTGTAACACTTCTCTGTTGCCACCATCTTCATACCTCACTAAATTTCCTCTATCAAATATGCATTGTAAAGATGGACATCCTTTCAATTGTACAGTAATGTAAGTAGGTATGGATCATGCAGGTACGACGAAGGAGTCATGGTATTTAGGGAAGTTGGTCTGGCATCAGATTTTATATGGTCTGATGCTCAGACACCGCTGGAAATTCTTGGTTCTGTTACTGAAATTTCATTTGATGATACATCATATGTGCATACTAAGAATCATGAGATTGCTACAATTGAGGTAGTGGAGTAATGCCTTTGCTCTGTATTCTTGCTGCCCAACTTGTATTATATCTTAGTTATAGTGTTGGCTGATTGTATGTTTTGCTGTTTGCCAGATAAAAAATCTTTGTGAGGATTTACATGTGCTGGATAAAAATAGCTTCAAGCATATATTCAAGTAAGTATATTTTCCTTTTATACTTTCTCATCTAGTTTAGTTTTGTAGATTAGATTTATCCAAGCTTGTCTATTACTATTAGTTTTTGCGTGTGGAGAGTTACCTTTCAATCTCAAAAAGCTGGTATAAATTATGTTAGTGATTTTTTTAGTACTTGTATGAAGTTACTGGATACATAAAAATTTCATAAAACCAATAGGCATTATGTCTGTGAATTCTGAGAAATCTGGATGTGTGAAGTTTCTGATATACTTAGTTTTTGTGCAATACTTAAATATTCAGACTTGCCACACTTCACTGTTATCAACACACAAACTCATAGCAGTGTCGTAAAAGCAAATTGATAGTATACATCAACCAAACATGATCCTAATATAATAATTAATACACCTTTAGAGAATAGAAAGACCTAGAGATGTTCATACCTAGAGGAACTCGCTTCTTGATGCTCCGTGGTACTCCTGCCGTTTTTACTCCAAAACCTAATCTGTCGATCCTTTGCTACCTGTGATGCACGAGGGGAGAGGAGGGAGGGGGAGGAGGTTAACATATATAGGAGGGCCATAGGGTGGAGAACAGGGACGCAGATCATGCTGTATCGACCAGATCTCTTCCCTTTTTCCATCGATGCACATACCTGTAGCGACAGATATGAACATGATCTGCTGCCTATTTTACCCAATGTGAAAACAGAAGCGAAATATCAATTTGAGTAGTTTCTTTTTTGAGGCTATCTATTTCAGTAGTAGTGCCTCATAATTTTGGAGGATATATTTTCTTTCCCCTTAATTTCACTACTGTTTCATTCAGAAATCCAGCACTATTTCTCTATGTACAAGATATATAAACCAAAGGGTTGCCCGATCATATATTCTATACTTAGGACACATGTTTTTCATGCCCTCTAATTGGGTTGAATAATTTCGGCTCCAGTGGCAACGCATGGGCACTCATTCTCGGCCCTATGCTAATGTTCAGCAATGGCAGCAGTGATACACTTGCTCACTCGCACACTAATTAAGTAGCAAAATTTTGTATAACATATAGACACGAACAAAATGCATCCTAGGGTTCAATTATGTTCCCGTTGTAGTTAGTGCAAGATTGACTCACTCCCATCCCACTACAAATTCATTTCCGGTAAAGTAACTTTTACTAAATTTTGCTATTCTTTTTAGGAGCACATAAAAGTAAACCAGAGAGTTATCAGAAACATTATGGGCATGGAATGCAAATTTGGATCATGTGCGAACATGGGCAGAGAGAAAGATCATGGAGAACTTGAGTCATATGATTGACATATCAACTTTGGATAGAAGGTATGTGCCTTAGAACTATCATATGTTGGGTTAATAGCTTGATTCAAGTTTGATTGTAAGTCCAAGTACATACATTTATAAGATGAATCTTCCGTAGCTGGTATGTGATGATTCAGACGAAGTAAACCTCGTATCGTATAACAGTGCGGGTATGGATGGAGTTATACGGTACGAGGAAGTATAGGATGCAAGGCACGATACGTCTGAGAACGCCGCATACTGCACACGGTCTACACCGACAAGTCGCCGGCCTGCGAGTACCCCGTGAACCAGGGATGGTCCACTCCAACAAGCATCCGCTTCACCTGTACAACCGAACCGGTCCGGTCTACACCAACAATCTTCTCTTCTCTGCTGCTCCTCTAGCCCATGTCAAGTCGATCGGACCCATCTGTCCTAGCCCACCATCTAAAAAAAAAACCTTCACGTATGTTTGATCGATCACGACCGGTCAAACCTTCACGTACTCATACCATCGACAAATTGTACATATTTCGCAAATCAAACTAAATGTAGATCAAATTAACAGAGACAGGTTGAACAAGCTAGGATTTTATTTAGAGTTTAAGACGAGAGTATATTAGGGCTGCTACGTTTTAAAAAATAGAATAAAATTTAGGGCTGTTTGAAGTATCTTTTTTTTGCAGTGAAGGATTTCAAGAAGTATAATAATTTATTAATGTGTGTGACCATTGTTCTCGTTTAACTGTGGAAGGTGTAATGCAAGATCTATATATCCTATGCACGCATGAGCATTTGCCTAGTTTAGGAAAAGCAATTAACCGTGCCGACTCATATCATCTTGCACTGCGACCCTAACGAAAATGTGCATGCCTACATATTAGCCTCATGCCAGTTTTCAACTGGGGCTTACTGCTCATTCATGGCAGGTGCAACAAAATCAAATAATAAGGCAACAATATGGTAGCAAAACCAAAGTTTAATTATCCCAAAACACCACAAAGTATTTAAACCTTCATATGTTAAACAGTAATGAAGCTAGCGGAATCACTTAAATGAATGTAACAATTACTTTATACTCCCTCCGTTCCTTTATGTAAGGTGTATTATTTTCGGCACGGTGACCAAGGCACATAATTATAGACATGTTAAGACTAAATTACCCTTGGCAAATTTGTTGGTAAGTGGAAAGTGAATCAATTATTCAGGAAAGTATGAGATACTACATGCAATCGACAAAGAGATAGTTTCCTTCTTTTGCAATAAGGAAAGATATAGACAATCAGAAAAGTGATACTTCCCTTTTTTAGGAGGGCTAGCAAGGGAATTATGGGGAATTAGAAGAAATGCACCTTAGATTCTGGAATTTTATCGAAAAACAAATACACCTTATATAGAGGAACGGAGGGAGTACGTATTAATTGTAAAAGGGGGCACTTGAACATTAAACAAACTTACCAGACATCATAAGGGAAGGTTGATTTTCATCTTGGAGATTGGCCGTTGTAACATCCCCAGATCTTAGCCCTGTCATTAAGCTAATTAACTTGCCATGTCATCTTATTAATCTTGCTAATTGCCACTTTGGTTCAAATCCAATTCAAATTGAAATTCAAATATAAAGTGAAAATTAAAAGTTGTTCAAATCAGAAACTAAAATGTTCAAAATATTGTAAATAATCCAGAGGCAATTATAAAAATACAACTAACATTAATTGAATTAGCTAAGTGACTCTATCAACCTGAAACAGTAACCAAACAGCACATTTTAATACATTTTATTTAATCCAATTTACAAATGAAATTATATTTTGCCCAAACCAATTTCTGATGGTAGAGCAAATTTCACTGTAATATTTGGGCTAGGCCACATATTTTACAAAAGTCAGTTAGTAGTCTAACATTTTGCAAAACAGAGTGAATAAAAGAAATAGAAAATAGAAAAGGAAAACCGGTTAGACGTTACTGTGCGGCTGGGCCTTAGACGAACAGTAACCGGCCCAGCCCGTTAAGCCGCATCGTCGCCCTCCTCCCATGTTGTCGCGCGCGCGCGCTGACACGGCGATGGCCGTCGCGCTGTCGGCCATCGGGCGGCTCCCCGACGCCGTTAAGGGCCTCCCCGAGCCGCTCTCCCCTTCCCCGAAACCCTAGTTGCCCCCAATCGCCCCACTCGCCCTCTCTCTCTCTCTGTCTCGCCCCTCACCCGAGAGCTCGCTGCCGCCGTCGCTCGATCCCGCGGCCACCGCCGCCGCATTGCCTCGCCGCCGTGCCTGTCGGATCCGCCTCGCTCGACTCCTTCGTCTGCACCTCGCCGTTGAGCTCGAGGAGCCCCACATGCGCGGATCGACCTCGACCTCTCCTTCTCTGTCGCCGTCGATCCCCGCCGTCCCCGACGACCTCTGCTGCTCCAAAGCTTTCGCAGGCTTTTCGTAGCCGCTAGGTGAGCTCCTCCCTTCCCCCATTTCTCTTCTCGCGCCACGTGCCTCGCCGTAGCTAGCTCGCCCGCGAAGCCGAGCTCCGCCGCCGACCATTGCCGTCGTAGCGCTCGCCACCGAGCTCCCCCGCTCGAACCAGCAGCGCCAGCACGCTTCTGGCGAGCTGCTGCTTCCGCCCAGCCACTTAACGCGCTCGGAAACGAGCTGCAGCCCCGCGTCCGCACGAGGCCGAACTCCGGCGTCCGCTCCGCCGCTCGCCGCCATAGTTTCCGGCCGTTTCCGGTCGCGCCGCCGCCGTGGATGGATGCGGCGTTGAATGCCCGATCGAACGCGACCTCCCGCGTCCAAAACGGTCGCCTGTGGCGCGATTCCGGCCAAGTCCGGCGAGCTCCACCACTGTTTTGGTCACCGGCGTCGAGTCTCCGGTGGCCGGCGCCGACGTGGCCGCTGGGGCCCACCCGCTGTGCCACTGCCTGGTGGGGCCACGGGCCCCGTTGACCAGTCCACTTGCTGACGTGGCGGCCATGTGTCGCTGACACGCGGGCCCCACCGCTTAAACGAATTTTAAAAATAAATAAAACGTTAATTAAATTAATTAGTTAATTAGTCGCTGGCAGAGCGGGCCCACCTGTTAATTAACTTAATTAGATTAATTAAACTCTGTTTAATTAGTACAGTCACTGACCAGTGGGACCCACTGGTCAGGTTTGACTAGTCCACCGCCACTGTTGACCGCTGACGTCAGCTATGCGTCATGCTGACGTCATCCCAGTACTGTTTCGGATAATGTTGAATTAAATAAATCCAGAAATTCCAGAAAATTAATAAAACTTTGATAAATCATATCTTTTAAACCGTAAGTCAGATGAAAATAATTTATATATGTAAAATTATCAGAAAAATATGAAGATTCCGAATATGTAATCAAAACGTCTGTCCAACACTCCTAGCTAGCTGAACATGGAACATTTTGACTGATTTCGATAAATGAATAGTGCTCTACCTTAATAAAATAAATCTAAACAAATTCCTAAATTAACTAAATCATTTAGTTAGGCAATAAAACACATCTGCGTATCATTTAGGCATGTCATGCATAGTGATTGCATTTTTGCCGTGAAATTTATTGTTTCTTCCCCCCTCCTTCTCTCTCGATAGACGCCGAGACCGACGCCGTTGCAGCAGAGTTCGACTACAGCCCCGACGAGCAGCCGACAGACGATCAACCCCTTTCAGCAGAGCTTCCAGGCAAGCAACCCCCCCCTTTGACGCATACCGATATCACCTCTTCTTTCTCCCTCCTGCTTGCATTAGAAAACTGCTACTGCTTTGATTTATCCTATTCTGATGCATAGCCTGTCCTTGTAACTGCTATTGGTACCTGCCTATTATCCAAACTGCTTAGTATAGGTTGGATGAAAAACCATCTGTGGCCCTCTCCCTTGTTGTAGTTGCTCCGCTTAGAATCTGCGCCCCGATTGTCGTGATCGAACGGGCTGAGAACAGCACATCACCGCACCCCCCCTAAGTTGCTCGTCTCTGCAGAGCTGGCATCGAGTGTCGAGGGTGATACCTCTTATTTCACTTCGATGATGCCTCTGTAGAATAGTTGTACGGTAGTGAGTTACTGAGGGTGATTCCTCTTTCATCACCTCCGATAAGCTACCGTCGTGCAACTCCTCGAGTGGGAATCCATCGAGGGTGATTCCTCGGATTCCTCCTCGATACTTGGAAACACAGTTACTTTGACCTTTGTTACAGGCGGGTCGACCCCGAGGGGTACCCGCGGGGAAATATGAAGTCGGGTTTGCCAGGAAGGCACCCGCGAGTGATACTGTGGCGGAACGACAGGGCAGGTGGAGACCACCCTGTTCGTGTTCCGTGTGTTACCAAGTCGGAGCGACAGGTAGTCTAATCGTCTCTGCGAGTTACTAAATACGCCTAACGAAACTGGGTATTTGATTTGAGTGGGTCGTCGTGCCCTATACGCACTACCACCACGTGGGATAATGGTTTAATGGGGCCCTCTACGTCGTATGTATCAGCCGAAAGCTCTTCAGACGCCACAGCTCAGAGATGTGGGTTGATCGTCGGGGTTGGGCTGGTTACGTCACTGGTGTATTCAGTGTCGCGCCTGCTCCCCGTCCAGCCACGCAACGTGCAGGAGTGCAAAGGGTGATGGGCCCAAGACCCCTTCGCACTTAGGATTTAGACCGGCGTGTTGACCTCTCTGCTGAGCCTAGGTAGGACTGCGTCGTGTCGATCACCCGAGGCCGTGTATTACCCAGCAAGTGTGTCCGGCCGGAGGTAATCGAGCGTGTTGGGTAACAGTAGTGCACCCCTGCAGGGAAGTAATCTATTCGAATTGCCGTGTCCACAGTAACAGGACGCTCGGAGTTGTGCCCGGATCTATGACAACTACAAAGTGATGATGATACATGTTAAACTGTTACTACCGCTCTCAGGACCGCTTTCTCGCAGGGAGTCGAGAAAGGATCTCAGGGCATTGCTGTTGTATATCCACATGTATGCTACTATTATCTACTCTCTTCTGATGCTGCAAGATTGCTTGAAGATGCTAGTCTTCGATAGGCTAGGCCTTTCTCTCTATTCTGGCATTTCTGCTATATAGTCCACAGATACAGCCCTTTCATTTGATTCCAATGCATATTTAGCATAGTTCTGATGTCAGTCTTGTGAGTACTTTGGATGAGTACTCACGGTTGCTCTGCTATTCTTTTCCCCATACCCACTTGATGATACATCAGATGACGGAGCCCCGGAGCCAGCTGCCCCAGCAGCCGACGACGACTACTACCACTACTACCCCTCCGGATACTACTACTACGAGGAGCCCTCCGACGACCAGGAGTAGATAGGAGGCTCCCAGGCAGGAGGCCTTGCCTTTTCGATCAGTGTCGCTGTTTGTGCTAGCCTTCTTAAGGCAAACTTGTTTAACTTTGTGTCTGTACTCAGATACTTTTGCTTCCGCTGATGCTTGTATGACATCGAGCTTATGTATTCGAGCCCTCGAGGCCCCTGGCTTGTAATATAAGCTTGTATTATTTTATTTGTGTCTAGAGTTGTGTTGTGATATCTTCAAGTGAGTCCCTAGGCTTGATCGTGTGCATTTGCGTGTATGATTAGTGCACGATTAAGTCGGGGGCGTCACAAGTTGGTATCAGAGCCGACTGCCTGTAGGAAGCCCCTTTCCAACTCCTTGGCCGCAGTTGAGTCTAGTATTTCCGAAAACTATTTTACTAACATGGCTGTGTGGCTTACGGGCCCACGTCGCCAAATGGGTGATATTAGGATCTTTTATTCCTCTTCCTTACTCTGGGACTCTGAATCCTCTTCTTTTCGGGTTAAAGATTTCGCTAACTCTGACGCTAGGTTCTCGTAACCATTTTCTCCCCGGAGAGCCACTTGATACAGATGTTCCCGTTACTCTTGAAGTACCAAATGGTTAGGAAGATACTCTCCGATGAATCCCCAAGGCCCTTGTGCCCACCGCTCTTGCAATTCTTTACCATCGATAAATCCCTGTGGATAACTGCACATAATTGTCGTTCATACATTCATCCCTAGTTTCTCATGTGTTTCTCAAAATATTTCGTAATGCTATCCGATCTTCCAAAAATCCTGTGCAGCCTATTGCTCTGGAAAGTCTTGCTTGCCTGCATTATGGTTAATTCCATATGTCTAGCAATATTCATTAGCATCCTTTGTCACCGTCATTATGAGCCTTTGATCCGATATGTTTGCGAATACTTGCAATCATCAGTTGATCCTTAGAAGTTATCCTTCCGGCTCAGACGTCATTCTGGACATGAGCTGGATCTCGACAAATCAAATCTTCATTGATTGTCCATATAGGTCTATTCAACTTATGCATCCTTGGTCAGAGCATCTGCTTCTGATCTCTCTAATTAGAAATCGTAGTTCCTCTGTAGTTTATACCTCAATTTATTCAGTTGTTTCTATAATCCGATGCCTTTGCATTCTTTCTGCTTCTGCTTGAGTACCGATACTCACTTCAGATCCTTTGCGAACCACCTGATCTTTTGGTGGATTTCTATCCGACAGCTCCTTCGTATTTTAAATCATTGATGAATCACCCCTGATACAAAATGCCTCTGGCGAATTGTATCAACTGCTCCGTGTCGTCAGCCCTCTGCTGTCGAGCTTGTATCCGTTGCTTTTATAATTGTGTTGTATAGGTTTCTAAAATATCCCGATGGGTTGAACCTATGCTTTCCCTAATCTGTGTGAACCCGAAAACTTCTATGAGTTATACTCTACTGGCCTTCCGTTAGATAAACTTTCAATACCACAACTTCATCGAAAGCGAGAAGTGAATGAAAGGTTATGCATTGAAGAAGTGGGAGTCAACCTTGAACTTTGTGTTCATGCCCATGGAAACGATGTAGACCGTCACGGAAACTTCTTGCAAAATACTTATTCAATTGTATAATTCTTTCGGTATCCTTAACTTGATTCCATGCAGTTATGGTTCCGACCATGCTGACCTTATTTGATAACCCCATTCTCGTGCCTCGTCTATTTTTCGACAAGGTTAAAG
This sequence comes from Elymus sibiricus, assembly GCA_039707655.1. Taxonomy (NCBI): domain Eukaryota; kingdom Viridiplantae; phylum Streptophyta; class Magnoliopsida; order Poales; family Poaceae; genus Elymus; species Elymus sibiricus. Next base: position 187,860,909 of record CM077676.1, on the reverse strand, counting down.
TAGTCACTTTCTGCAGATCGATGATCCAGTTCAGCTTCTATTCTGTTCTGCTTTCGAGTACTATCCTCTGTTATTTCGAGGATGTCGTGCCATTGCACTACATCTTATGAATTTTTGATGAAGTAATACTTTTCCCCGTCTTAGTCATTCCACGGGTTCTGGGTTGATGTCAACCGTGAACACCAATTAGTGAATCGAATCCGCACTCAATTCAATACCCTTAGTAATTTGTTGCTAGGAAATTTAAACTCAATCTTGTCATTTCTAGATTACCGGCTACATCCTTATCATGCTACCTTTGACCGTGCTACCTCGTCCTTCTGTGGTGCATAAATTCTTCAGACCGTGAGCAAAGCTTACGTCGAGTTTTCAACATTTTGTTGTTGGCCTTGAAAAGCAACTCCGATTCCGAGCTTGCACCCTATTTGATGTTACCATAACTTTCCACTTTGACATTCCTTTGCTGGATGCCGTCACTGTTCGATTGCATCCTCTTGAAACCTCTCGGCAAAATGTATCGTGATCAACGGTAACCTTTTTTGACTTCTTCCGAGATGTCAATTGAATTCATGGCGAGAAATACCAACCTTACCCCTCGAGGATTTGTGTTATCATCGACAACATCCTTCACTTCCTGCCAACACAGCCTTAGTCATGTTGTGGTTATACCTTGGGTTCCTCGCTATTCCTGACATTGTTCCTTGAGTATTTCCTATGACCCTCAAACCCAACCTTTGTTTAAACCCCATATCATTGCTACCCCGAAGCATGACTGTGGTACTCCAAACATCAACAAGAACATTGGAAGCGCAATGCTAAATGTTTCTTGATCGATTATCCAAACACCGTTGTATGGGTAAACATCGTGATTCTCCTTGCCCCATTTGTCTAACGGGTTAAGTACTTGCTGTCCTGTCATGCATATCATGCTCTACTTGTCCTTGGGAAAGGATATACTCCTAAATCTTGTGTGTAAACACATTTTCCTTTCCATTGGTCTGTTTAACCTCTCAGATAATCTATATGATCTAAGCAGTGATAATTTCCTGTTTATGAAAACACCTCGATGTACAATTCTATCAGTGAGACCCTGTTACTATTGTTGATGACATTCCGGAAATCATCGATGGACGAGAACCTTGCCTATTGGTCCGCCTCGTTTTAACGAGCAGGAAAATGGTTCTCTTCGTTCCCGCCCTTGGTACCGACGTTGTTGCCAACATAGCTGACAGATTGTCCTCTGATTCATCTTGCAGTCGTGACCTTGCAAGATGTCACTGCCTTCCCACTCTTAAACGACACCCACCACAGTTCCACAGGATCGAAACCTGACTCTCCTGTTCATCCTTGATCCCGAAGATTCTCCTTACTCCACCTCTTAAATCTCGGGACGAGATTTCTTGTAGTGGGGGAGATTTGTAACATCCCCAGATCTTAGCCCTGTCATTAAGCTAATTAACTTGCCATGTCATCTTATTAATCTTGCTAATTGCCACTTTGGTTCAAATCCAATTCAAATTGAAATCTATTATATTATTAAAATGATAGAAAACGAACGGCTTAGATGTAACAGTAGAAAAAGAGCTCAAAACAACGGCTGTGATTTTCTGGAAGGAAGTACGTACGTACGCATATGTCCTTAGCATATACGTTGTCAACCTGCCTAGCAAGCGTTGCATTATGTTAAAAAAAAAGTTAAACGGCTGTGATTTTCTGGAAGGAAGTACGTAGGCATCTGTCCTTAGCATATACGTTGTCAACCTGCCTAGCAAGCGTTGCGTTATGTTAAAAAAAAGTTAAGTGTCCAAGTCTATTACGGCTATGTATCTGTTCACAAAAAAAATCTCTATGTATCAGGTACGTTCCCAATCCCTTAAAAGAAATCTCTATGCAAGTCAATCGGAATCACGTAAAAAAAATCAATCGGATTCCAAGAAAAAAAAATGTGTCCATGTCCTATACGATCGACCATATCGAACAAATCAAGCCTCCAGCGATGGAAAAAATAATCGCGGCCAAGGGTTTGCTTCGATGTGCACATGGGCGGCCTCAGCCTCGGCGCATCTCTCGCATGTTTTCGGCGGCACGGGGCTGCCCTGGCCATCTCTCGCATGCTTCCGGCGGCATGTCAGCTGCATAGCGTGGGGCAGCCGTGGCATCTTGGAGTCAGAGTAGACCGTCAAACGCTGGATAGTGATTAGATGAGTTCGCAAACGTGTCCACAACAGAGGTGCAGCAAGAGCGATCAATCCATGGGCTTTCCCATCCACCAAGCTAGAGCGGGGGTATGAGATGCACGTAAGTATGCATGTTTGACAGAATGTTTTAGTTTTTTTTGGCTAATCTATACCTACCTAATATTAAAGGGAGGATTGTTTCTCCACCTTTTTTCGTCCAATTAATCTTTTTCATACGTCCTTCGTCAGTTTTAGTCCGTTCCAGCCTAAAAAAATATTATTAGTTGCTACTAGGAATCGAACCATGGTCTGCCAGTTAACAACTCACCACAGAAGCCACCTGATCTATGACACAGTTGTTGGCCCAAAGAAGGAACTTCAGCCTATTGAGTCCGTCCCACCCGCGCGCAATATTGGGCTCAGCCCATGTGCGAGGATGAATGCCCTCTATTTTTTTGATACATTCCCTTTTTTTGTTTTCATTTTTCATCTTTAAAATAATTTAGAAAAAACGAAACTTCCAAACAAAATGTAAAATTTGGAAAATGTTGTAGAAAAAAAAATCTTGGATTAAAAATAATTTTCAAGATATTGATTTTTTTTCGTGAATTTGAACAAAAATTTCACGAATTTTTAAAACAAAGTTCACAAAAATAAAATTATCGTGAATTAAAAAAAGTTTCATGCATTTCAAAGAAAAATCATCCAACAAAAATAGTTCATGAATTTGAAAAATGTTAATCAATTCAAAAAGTGTGCATAAATTCTAAGAATATTCGCCGATTCTAAGAATATTCTCAAGTTTCATAAAAATTGCATCCATTCAAGAAATCTTCATCGACCCAAAAAATGTTTGTCGATTCATAGCAATGTTCAGAAGTTTGAAAAACAATGTTTGCAATAATTGAAAAGATGTTCGTGAATTGGAAAATGTTCATGGTTTCATAAAAAATATTCACGAATTGAAAATATGTTCGCGATTTTAGAAAATGTTCTTGAGGTGAAAAAATTCTTGAATTGGAAAATGATGTTCACAAAAAAATAAGAAAAAATAATGAACTTGAAAAAAAATGAAAAAAATGTGAAAATAAAAAGGGGAAAGGGAAAAAACGAGAAATAAAAAATCTTGGATTAAAAATAATTTTCAAGATATTGAATTTTTTCCGTGAATTTGAACAAAAATTTCACGAATTTTTAAAACAAAGTTCACAAAAATAAAATTATCGTGAATTAAAAAAAGTTGCATGCATTTCAAAGAAAAATCATCCAACAAAAAAAGTTCATGAATTTGAAAAATGTTAATCAATTCAAAAAGTGTGCATAAATTCTAAGAATATTCACAAGTTTCATAAAAATTGCATCCATTCAAGAAATCTTCATCGACCCAAAAAATGTTTGGCGATTCATAGCAATGTTCAGAAGTTTGAAAAACAATGTTTGCAATAATTGAAAAGATGTTCGTGAATTGGAAAATGTTCATGGTTTCATAAAAAATATTCACGAATTGAAAATATGTTCGCGATTTTTAGAAAATGTTCTTGAGCTGAAAAAAATGCTTGAATTGGAAAATGATGTTCACAAAAAAATAAGAAAAAATAATGAACTTGAAAAAAAATGAAAAAAATGTGAAAATAAAAAGGGGAAAGGGAAAAAACGAGAAATATAAAAAGAATGAAAAATCAGAAGAAATAAAAAAAGAAAAATAAGAAGAAAACCATTTCATGAAAGCATTCTAGAACCTTCCAAAATCGGGTGGGAAAAAACCAGACTGGGCCGGCCTATACTATGGACAGGCGCGCTGGAGGGTATGCGCTAGCTAGGTTGCTAGAGAGCGACGTACACACCGGGAACCGCCGTGACCATTGACGAAGACTCGGCCAAACAACTCAATCTAGATGTCGGCAATCTCCTAGACATTGTTCCTTTTCCTATTGTTGTTGTTAGTACTGTCACATGATCCGTGCGACCTATGGACGTGAACCAGATGTTGGCAATTTCGGCATCACCTTGCCGCGGTCATTGGTATGTCATTCCAACGTCAATTTTTCGTGTCACTTTGTTAGGCATATGTTTGGGAGTTAGAACAGATAGCTTAGAAGCAACTTTAGACTAAAAATGACTACAACGTGAATGTTCTTAGGAAATTAGACCTTCAAACTTATTATTTTCTGAATGGCCTTTTAAAAGTACTTATCTCATTCTTACATATGATCACAATTTTCCTTTATGCCTACCATATTTCTATAGCCCGATCCTCGAGCCTTGCATGATGTATTCTTTTACTAGAAGGGTGTCGCCGTGCCAGGATTTTATTTCTCCCGTTGCAACGCACGGGCATATTTGCTAGTAGTACACATGGATTGTACCAGGATTTGAGTGCATACTAATTGAGATGTCATAATCAACCGCTAGACTCAAAGAACACAAAGTTTTACAGATCAGAAAATTTTCATGTATGACAAATGCTGCTAAGTGATTATAACTCATATAAGAAGTTATTTTTGTTTCCTTTGAAAACAATGAATTTGATGCATAGAATCCACTGATCACTAGATTAACCATAATTAGTTTCTTCTAATTTCTTCGATCACAATTAAGTAAGACCTAGCTATATATTAGATTGAATCATGGTTCATATAAATTGAAGAATTTTATTTTGACAAGTGATCATGCTCATGTCTCTCAATTCATGGAGTTTCGTAATTATAGCTTACAATTCTACACTTACTAATATGATAAAATAGTTATCTATTTTTAGTGCATCTGTCATAGAACAAGCTTACATGCTGATATCTTCTCTGTACTAGAAATTTAATCGCGCACCTTCTGGCCTGCATCCATCAATTTTCATAGACGATGTGCTGACATGCATTACATTACTCGACATTCAATTCCAATATTCTGAATCATGTTTTATCGGGGCTCACCTATCACTCAAATATCTCACTAAACAATAAAACCGATAATTGTTTCTATGCCAAATCATGCTGCGAACATTTTTATATTATTACGTAAATATACAAAGGATAGTGCAAAACAGAAAACATCATGATACATAAATAGTGTGGATATGACCCAATGCAAATTTACAAAATCACTAGGATCCTATGCAAAAGAGAGTGGGAAAAAGTTGATTGTATTGATGCTAAAACATGTACAGATTTAGGAGCATAGGAAATCTACCCCTATAAGTTTATTAGTGATATTACTATAATATCTATTTGAGGATTAAGTCCTAATTAAATCATACGCAAGTCCGACAATCCAATGATAACCTAAATAAAACATAGAGAAATTTCCTCCTATGAGAATTGGGCGTAGCTTACTTGGTTAGGTAAGTGGATGTACAACCCAACCAGCAAGGTCCAAGTCCTCATGGACATGAGTTTGGGTTCTTATACTATCTAAAGAAACTGTTGTAGTGGCCTCCCATAACTCTTTCCTTTCAAAAAAAAATTTAAATGAAAAAATCTATAAAAAGTTAGGAGCTTAAGAAATCTATTAATGAAATTTATGGGGCACTCCTATGATATCTTTCTGAGTATTTGAGTGCTAATAAGATCATATGAAAATCCTACAATCCAGAGATAACATACAGAAAAGAAACACGGATAAACCACATATCACGTAATCGTCTGTATGATTCATTTAGCTGCATTCTCACCTGGTTCATGGCAACTGGTGTTTGCTCCGTAGCAAAGCACGAGTGTTGTTCTTTCGCATAGACACACGCCAGAGTCCGGCCCAAATTGTTACAAGACATGAGGCGAATATTGTGTTGGCTACAGGAAAAATTCCACAAGTGACAAGACACCAAAACACAAGAAATAGTGGAAGTGGAAAGTTCAAGATCAGTCCAAAAGTCCATGAGTTAAACAGTGAGCTGAATACCCCCATGCTATTGGTCTTCTGAATGATTGTTCTATACCAATTAGTAGAAATACATATTATCGAAGCACACTTATATTTCACAAACAATATATGTTAGTCATGTTTTGAATGATAGTAGGCTAAATATCTTCTGAAGAAAAAAAAACTTAATACAAAAATATGTAACAAATCTAGCCGCGCAAATGTGCGGGTCACACTGCTAGTTCAAATATAAAGTGAAAATTAAAAGTTGTTCAGATCAGAAACTAAAATGTTCAAAATATTTTAAATAATCCAGAGGCAATTATAAAAATAAAACCAACATTAATTGAATTAGTTAAGTGACTCTATCAACCTGAAACAGTAACCAAACAGCACATTTTAATACATTTTATTTAATCCAATTTACAAATGAAATTATATTTTGCCCAAACCAATTTCTGATGGTAGAGCAAATTTCACTGTAATATTTGGGCTAGGCCACATATTTTACAAAAGTCAGTTAGTAGTCTAACATTTTGCAAAACAGAGTGAATAAAAGAAATAGAAAATAGAAAAGGAAAACCGGTTAGACGTTACTGTGCGGCTGGGCCTTAGACGAACAGTAACCGGCCCAGCCCATTAAGCCGCATCGTCGCCCTCCTCCCATGTTGTCGCGCGCGCGCGCTGACACGGCGATGGCCGTCGCGCTGTCGGCCATCGGGCGGCTCCCCGACGCCGTTAAGGGCCTCCCCGAGCCGCTCTCCCCTCCCCCGAAACCCTAGTTGCCCCCAATCGCCCCACTCGCCCTCTCTCTCTCTGTCTCGCCCCTCACCCGAGAGCTCGCCGCCGCCGTCGCTCGATCCCGCGGCCACCGCCGCCGCATTGCCTTGCCGCCGTGCCTGTCGGATCCGCCTCGCTCGACTCCTTCGTCTGCACCTCGCCGTTGAGCTCGAGGAGCCCCACATGCGCGGATCGACCTCGACCTCTCCTTCTCTGTCGCCGGCGATCCCCGCCGTCCCCGACGACCTCTGCTGCTCCAAAGCTTTCGCAGGCTTTTCGTAGCCGCTAGGTGAGCTCCTCCCTTCCCCCATTTCTCTTCTCGCGCCACGTGCCTCGCCGTAGCTAGCTCGCCCGCGAAGCCGAGCTCCGCCGCCGACCATTGCCGTCGTAGCGCTCGCCACCGAGCTCCCCCGCTCGAACCAGCAGCGCCAGCACGCTTCTGGCGAGCTGCTGCTTCCGCCCAGCCACTTAACGCGCTCGGAAACGAGCTGCAGCCCCGCGTCCGCATGAGGCCGAACTCCGGCGTCCGCTCCGCCACTCGCCGCCATAGTTTCCGGCCGCGCCGCCGCCGTGGATGGATGCGGCGTTGAATGCCCGATCGAACGCGACCTCCCGCGTCCAAAACGGTCGCCTGTGGCGCGATTCCGGCCAAGTCCGGCGAGCTCCGCCACTGTTTTGGTCACCGGCGTCGAGTCTCCGGTGGCCGGCGCCGACGTGGCCGCTGGGGCCCACCCGCTGTGCCACTGCCTGGTGGGGCCGCGGGCCCCGTTGACCGGTCCACTTGCTGACGTGGCGGCCATGTGTCGCTGACACGCGGGCCCCACCGCTTAAACGAATTTTAAAAATAAATAAAACGTTAATTAAATTGTTAATTAAATTAATTAGTTAATTAGTCGCTGGCAGAGCGGGCCCACCTGTTAATTAACTTAATTAGATTAATTAAACTCTGTTTAATTAGTATAGTCACTGACCAGTGGGACCCACTGGTCAGGTTTGACTAGTCCACCGCCACTGTTGACCGCTGACGTCAGCTATGCGTCATGCTGACGTCATCCCAGTACTGTTTCGGATAATGTTGAATTATATAAATCCAGAAATTCCAGAAAATTAATAAAACTTTGATAAATCATATCTTTTAAACCGTAAGTCAGATGAAAATAATTTATATATGTAAAATGATCAGAAAAATATGAACATTCCGAATATGTAATCAAAACGTCTGTCCAAAACTCCTAGCTAGCTGAACATGGAACATTTTGACTGATTTCGATAAATGAATAGTGCTCTACCTTAATAAAATAAATCCAAATAAATTCCTAAATTAACTAAATCATTTAGTTAGGCAATAAAACGCATCTGCGTATCATTTAGGCATGTCATGCATAGTGATTGCATTTTTGCCGTGAAATTTATTGTTTCTTCCCCCCTCCTTCTCTCTCGATAGACGCCGAGACCGACGCCGTTGCAGCAGAGTTCGACTACACCCCCGACGAGCAGCCGACAGACGATCAACCCCTTTCAGCGGAGCTTCCAGGCAAGCAACCCCCCCTTTGACGCATACCGATATCACCTATTCTTTCTCCCTCCTGCTTGCATTAGAAAACTGCTACTGCTTTGATTTATCCTATTCTGATGCATAGCCTGTCCTTGTAACTGCTATTGATACCTGCCTATTATCCAAACTGCTTAGTATAGGTTGGATGAAAAACCATCTGTGGCCCTCTCCCTTGTTGTAGTTGCTCCGCTTAGAATCTGCGCCCCGATTGTCGTGATCGAACGGGCTGAGAACAGCACATCACCGCACCCCCCCTAAGTTGCTCGTCTCTGCAGAGCTGGCATCGAGTGTCGAGGGTGATACCTCTTATTTCACTTCGATGATGCCTCTGTAGAATAGCTGTACGGTAGTGAGTTACCGAGGGTGATTCCTCTTTCATCACCTCCGATAAGCTACCGTCGTGCAACTCCTCGAGTGGGAATCCATCGAGGGTGATTCCTCGGATTCCTCCTCGATACTTGGACACACAGTTACTTTGACCTTTGTTACAGGCGGGTCGACCCCGAGGGGTACCCGCGGGGAAATATGAAGTCGGGTTTGCCAGGAAGGCACCCGCGAGTGATACTGTGGCGAAACGACAGGGCAGGTGGAGACCACCCTGTTCGTGTTCCGTGTGTTACCAAGTCGGAGCGACAGGTAGTCTGATCATCTCTGCGAGTTACTAAATACGCCTAACGGAACTGGGTATTTGATCTGAGTGGGTCGTCGTGCCCTATACGCACTACCACCACGTGTGATAATGGTTTGATGGGGCCCTCTACGTCGTATGTATCAGCCGAAAGCTCTTCAGACGTCACAGCTCAGAGATGCGGGCTGATCGTCGGGGTTGGGCTGGTTACGTCACTGGTGTATTCAGTGTCGCGCCTGCTCCCCGTCCAGCCACGCAACGTGGAGGAGTGCAAAGGGTGATGGGCCCAAGACCCCTTCGCACTTAGGATTTAGAACGGCGTGTTGACCTCTCTGCTGAGCCTAGGTAGGACTGCGTCGTGTCGATCACCCGAGGCCGGGTATTACCCAGCAAGTGTGTCCGGCCGGAGGTAATCGAGCGTGTTGGGTAACAGTAGTGCACCCCTGCAGGGAAGTAATCTATTCGAATAGCCATGTCCACGGTAACAGGACGCTAGGAGTTGTGCCCGGATCTATGACAACTACAAAGTGATGATGATACATGTTAAACTGTTACTACCGCTCTCGGGACCGCTTTCTCGCAGGGAGTCGAGAAAGGATCTCAGGGCATTGCTGTTGTATATCCACATGTATGCTACTATTATCTACTCTCTTCTGATGCTGCAAAATTGCTTGAAGATGCTAGTCTTCGATAGGCTAGGCCTTTCTCTCTATTCTGGCATTTCTGCTATATAGTCCACAGATACAGCCCTTTCATTTGATTCCAATGCATATTTAGCATAGTTCTGATGTCAGTCTTGCGAGTACTTTGGATGAGTACTCACGGTTGCTCTGCTATTCTTTTCCCCATACCCACTTGATGATACATCAGATGACGGAGCCCCGGAGCCAGCTGCCCCAGCAGCCGACGACGACTACTACCACTACTACCCCTCCGGATACTACTACTACGAGGAGCCCTCCGACGACCAGGAGTAGATAGGAGGCTCCCAGGCAGGAGGCCTTGCCTTTTCGATCAGTGTCGCTGTTTGTGCTAGCCTTCTTAAGGCAAACTTGTTTAACTTTGTGTCTGTACTCAGATACTTTTGCTTCCGCTGATGCTTGTATGACATCGAGCTTATGTATTCGAGCCCTCGAGGCCCCTGGCTTGTAATATAAGCTTGTATTATTTTATTTGTATCTAGAGTTGTGTTGTGATATCTTCAAGTGAGTCCCTAGTCTTGATCGTGTGCATTTGCGCGTATGATTAGTGCACGATTAAGTCGGGGGCGTCACAGCCGTACCCCCCTCTTTTTTCTTCTGATAAGCTCGCCTCCGGGCGTTTACCTGCTCCCTTTTTTCGTCAGTCAAGCTATTGTTGCGTTGATTCATCACATCTCCTGTTGTTTGGTGCTTGGTTGTTGGATTAGACACTGAACCATCACGAGCACGAGCAGTAAGCCCTACCTGGTTTCCCACATCATTATGGGAATATTCTAGAGCTACTGGAACAACAGAAAAGCCATAAGCTGTCTAAATATACGAAGATGACCCCCATAAGCACAAATTAGCTCATATGAAAGACGGATCAGTAAATACCATTTGAACTTTGTGGCACTTCTGTGGCATAAACCGGTGTGAGATTACTGATAGCCGGCAACGAAGCAGCATCATGCATGAATGAGATTGCAGGGTTGTCTGCATCATGTAAAAATAACAAATCTTGGACAGAACGAGGCAGTTTACAGCTAACCGAATTTAATACAAACCAGACAATCACAAAGCATCATTATGTATGAAGGATTCTGGACCAAACCTGGCAGTTTACTGAAACTGTCCAACGATTACTAAATACATGTACTATAATTCACGACGTTGCAAAATTTCACAATTGTACCTGACATCGCATGGGAAGGTCGATCAACATTCGTGATATGACCGAGAGGGTGTCGGGGAACATTCTGCACATCATCTTGTAGCTTGATCGTACCCTCCTCCTTTTTCTTCTGATAAGATGCTCGCCTCCTCGTGTTTATAAGCTCCCTTTTTTCTTCCTTATCATGTTGCATGCTTGCCAGTTCTGTGTCAATAAAGAAACCAGATGTGAGAGTAGTCGAAGCCTTAAAAGTATGAATCATCTTGTGAGAAGGATGTCTAGCGGGACGTAGTTGGGTTGGCTGGTTCAAGAATAATGTTCAAACATATTATCTACATAATTGTTAAACAGTAATGAAGCTAGCGGAATCACTTTAATGTATGTAACGATTACTTTATACGTATTATTTGTTCATCGTAGCACTTGAACATTAAACAACCTTACCAGACACCGTAAGGTAAGGTTCATTTTCATCTTGGAGCTTGACTGTACCCTCCTCTTTGTTCTTCCGATAAGCAGCTCGCCTCCGGGCGTTTAACTTCTCCCTTTTTTCGTGGTTCAAGCCATTGTTGTGTTCATTCATCACATATCCTGTTGTATGGTGCTCGGATGTTCGATCACACACTGAACCATCACGAGCACGAGCATTAAGCCCTAACTGGTTTCCCACATCAATATGGGAAGATTCTAGAGCTACTGGAACAACAGAAAAGCCATAAGCTGTGTAAACATATGAAAACGAACCCCCATAAGCACAAATTAGCTCAAATCAAAGACAGTTCGGGTAATACCATTTGAACTTTGTGGTACATCAGGTGGCATAAACCAGTGTGAGATTATTGGGAGCCGGCAACGAAGCATCATTATGTATGAATGACATTGCTGGGTTGTCTGCATCATGTAAAAATAACAAATATTGGATAGAACGAGGCAGTTTACTGCTAACCGAATTTAATACAAACCAGAAAAAACACAAAGCATCATCATGTATGAAGGAGATTGGACCAAACGAGGCAGTTTAGTGCTAAGATTCATACATATCACCAGATGTGAAAAACGAAACATACTTACCTGAAAGCAGTTGGGAATGTTGATGAACATTATTCTGTCGGGGTAGATTTGGCTGTTCGGTTTGTCCAAGTATCAGCCGTTCTAAGGGAGTACTATGCATTCCTACATGTAGCACGCTTGACCCATCAGATGTGTTTATGTGCGTGTCCAAGACTCTGTAGGTATGATTGATCACATACAAAGCCTATGATACAGGTCAAAAAGTATGTTGACGATATTTACACAGACTAATACCTGGACTTGTTGGGTAAATCTCATCAACATTGTCAGCTATGGGTATAATCTCTGTGTTGTATTCGTCAACATTTGTCCCATCCATATGGCCTGCAACACATTATGTACACACAATGTCATCGTGAGAAGGGCATGATGTTTGCCATGTTTAGCAAAATCTGATAGCGGAACATATACCTGTAGGTACATCTGACGTTGGTCTATGTTCAGTTGCCTTGCTTTTTGAATTCCCCATACATACATATCAATTGCCAGCTCCATGAGACCAAAAGATCATTGCTTGATATATGTAAAAAAATAAAGTTGTACCCTCATGGATTGCTTTTGTAGCAGTAGTTCATTCTTTATTGTTCTATTGACTTTGTTCTATTGTCGGGGTTTTAAGTTTTTTTCTTGCTTTTCATAAGAAAAGGACCAGTTCCATTGATTTTGATTGCTTGCTACTTGAAATGATTTCTCTCTTCAGATTATAAACCAGGACCACAGGAAACTTCCTGAAGTCCAGAGGTATTAGAACTTGAGAAGATTATAAACCATGACTCTGCTTCTATGTTCTTTCTTGAGTATACTGAGAATATCTTCAGGAGCCTTACCTTCACATAAGACAACATGCATTACTCAGTTCTTAATTTAGCAAGACACATGTTGTGCAGACTTAAGTAATTTGTGATAAATTAAATGGTAGAGGAATCTAAAAGTGTCATCCTTTCCACAAAAATTCATCAAGATTTCAGTGACTACATACAGACCCAAGCAAGTGAGCCAAAGTATTTCCTGTATGAACTGCTCTGTCCTCTTCATACATACAGACCCAAGCAAAATGGTTAAAACATGTGAACTGCAGCATTGTATTATAAGAAGGGTGTGCCAGTTTTGCGACTATTGATGATGCATACACTATTTGTTACAAATTAAACTCCCAACAGACCTTATGCTATTTAGAAAAAAGTGTATTACTACCTGATACAATTTTGATACTCTCGTCATTTTTGATACAGAGCATGCATCAAGATGGAGGGGGCGACACATTAGGCAGAACATAGATGGAGGGGGCGATACATCTACACTGCTTTGCTTTCTGTGTTGTCTAGCACATCAGCGCCCAGATCTGGGATCTTAAAAGATTAAAAGATGTACGTACCGATGTGTACAGCAATGTATGAACATGCAGTTCTCGAATGAAGGCGTGTTACACCCGTGTTACTGGGGTTCGAACCGCGGAGCCCTGCCCTGGAGTAGAGATTTGGACTTTTGGAGCAGACCTCCACTTCCCTAATGAAGGCGGCGGCGGCTCCTCTCGGACCTCGGCGGCTCCTCTCTGGAACTGGAGTTCCGGCAATGAAGGCGGCGGCAGCTCCTCTCTGACCTCGGCGGCGGCGAAGCGCTCTGCGTTGGCGGCTAGGGCGTAGCAAAAAGATCGAGGGGAGCGTCGTTGCCTGATGTGTGCGAGGCGGGCTATTCGCATGGTTTTTTTTTGCTACATGCGAGGGGGCCTCTTTGCATGGTTTTTTTTTTCGTTAGGTGCTCTTCGTTTGGTTTTCTTTTCGTTATGTGCGAGTGGAGCGTTGTTGCGTTGTTTCTTTCGTATCGTGCGAGGTAAAACCGAAGGGGTAGGCGGTGGTGGGAGGAGAGACGAAAAATAACCAGACGAAGGTGGGAGATGAGACGAAAAAAACCGTGGAACGGAGACTACCAACTCCTCCTTTAGGAGTAGAGATTTGTGAACTAATTTTTAAAAAAGGATAAACAAATTTTGTATTGGGTGAACTAATGATGAAAATGAGTGAACTAAAATTGAAATGAGTGACCTAATTTTCCTAATTGGTGAACTATATTTGTTTTTAGTGAACTAATTTTGAAAAAATGTGTGATCATTTTTTTTTATGAAAAAAGAGTGAACAAAATTGGTCTTTGGTGAACTGAATCTAAAAAATGGTGAAAAAAAAATATATTGGGTGAACTAAGTTTGAAATGAGGGAACTAAATTTAAAATGACTAAATTTGAATCATGTGAACTAAATTTGAATTAGTTGTGTACTAACTTGGAAAAAACATGGTAAAATTATTTTGAAGTTGGTGAACTATATTTGTATTTGTAAATTGATTGTGAAAAAGGGTGAACACAAAATGCATTTGGTGAACTAAGTTTGAAAAATAGGTGAACAATATTTGTATTGGGTGAACTAAATTTGAAATGAGTAAACTAATTATGAAAAAAGACTATGGTTATTCGATGGGTGAAAGTTTAGGTGCCGACACTTGATAGGGGGCGCTGCGGCTACATGCGCGTGATTAAAAAAAGTTTACCATGTGTGTAATGTATTTACCAAACTTAATAAGTAAAACACATTGTATTGCTCACTCAAGGATAAAAAAAAAAGAAAACCTGCGCATGCCTGCATGCTTGAACTACTCCACATATTAGACTCTTGGTTATTGATAGAAGAGGACACGTAGAACTGAGTTTTAGGCCACATTTTGCTCGGGTTTACACATCACAGAATCATCAAAGCAAGTGTTTGCATCAGGAAAAAAAGGGTTTTGCAGATCAGCAAAACTCAGGAAATATCAGTTTGGAAACTAAAAGCACAGTAACGAAGCACCGGAACATCTTGTCACTCCGACACACAATTTACTGAATCAACACCATAAATTATAATCTGATCTGATGTTTTAACACCATTACGTCTGATCCATTATTTAACAAACCAGTAAAAGACCTGATTCTTAAGCAGACCGACGGGCGACGGACCTGCACTAGCAGCAGAGAAGTAAAAATATCACCATCATAACATGTCACTGTCAGGCAAGGAACATGTTTAAATAACAAATGGGAGAACTCCACTACTCATCCTTTTAGGGCCTGACGACGATGATGATGATTTATCTTGTGTTTCCAGCAGTTACCTGCAAAGGGCACACATACAACATAATAATTGACAAACTAAACAGCAACCAAGGGAGGATTATGTGATAGGATTAGTTGAGGAAACATAAGAGTCCTAGGGCCATTCCTTTCTTCTTTCTTTTCAAGAACCTTGAGAGGAAAAGACAACACGTTGATGATTATTATCAGCAAAGACTAGCCAAGACAAAACAGTGCTATAACTGACTGTCATAGAGCACTCTGCTGTGTCGAACACATGGAGCAGTTTGATACTTTCTTGTCACAAAGCACTCTGCTTTGTCAAACACATAACATGTCGTGGTGTTCTCGCGGGGGATGCGCGATCACGGCAGATGCCATGGGATGGCTTGAAGAGGTGAGGGCAAGGCCACAGTGGAGATCCGGGACGGATTTGGGCAACAGGACACGGTGGTTTACCCAGGTTCGGGGCCCTCGCGGGGTAACACCCCTACTCCTGCATGTCTGGAATATATGCGGTGTATATGGTTGTACAGAGTCGCTCCTGGAGCTGTATTTGGAGAAGACTGTAGGAGCCGAGTGCTCCTGTCCATATGCCTCATGTGTGTGTGAGAGCACGAGAGGGAGTGAGCGAGTGGCTGGATAATGAGCTCCCTGGGTCACCTTATAAAGGGGTGCCCAGGGGACAAGAGGGGCCCACAAGGCCTAACTACGCTGTTGGGGGGACACCAGACGTGTGAACAGTGCCGGTTGTCCGTCTACAGTGCCAGCCGCTCATCTACAGTGCTCTACTGTAGAGCATGGCCGTCTCGTCTGCGCAGGTCCGACGGGACGTCTGAGCTTGACTTTGCCGAGCTCCAGCCGGACGGCTCCACCCACCCGGACGGCTCTACCCGGATGGCTCCACCCGGACGGCTCCACCCGGATGGCTCTACCCGGATGGCTGAACCCGGACAGGCTGAACCCGGCCAGGGGCCAGCCAGCCAGGTTCCAGCCAGCCAGGGGTGGTTCCCCTGACAAAGTTTTGAAGTGTCGTTTCGCCATCTTGAGCCTACCCGGGGGTCATCCCCCCGACAGTAGCCTCCGAGCCTCCGCGCGACTTGGAAAGTTAGGCGGAGGGTTTTCGCGGGCGTTGATGTAGCAGATGTCGTCGATGACAGCTGGCTGCGGGCTTGCAGCCGGCGCGGCTTGCTTCCAGTGGGGGCGCGCCAGCGCACTCACTGGGTGTAGCCTCCGAGCCTCCGGGCGACTCAAAGAGTCGGGCGGAGGGTTTCCGTGGGCGCTGATGAAGCAGACGACGGCGTCGAGGATGCCGGGCGCGGACACGGAGTCCGCCGGCTGGTGGGCGCGGGGCCCTGCCGGGCGCGGACGCGGAGTCCGCCTGCTGGTGGGCGCGGACGCGGAGTTCGCCGGCTGGTGGGCGCGGGGCCTTGCCGGGCACGGACGCGGAGTCCGCCGGCTGGCTGTTCCTAGTGGGGGCGCGCCAGCGCACCCACTGGGTGTAGCCTCCGAGCCTCCGGGCGACTCGAAGAGTCGGGCGGAGGGTCTTCGCTGTCGTGGTAGCAGAGGTTGTCGATGACAGCCGGCTGCGGGCTTGCAGCCGGCGCGGCTCGCTTCCAGTGGGGGCGCGCTAGCGCACCCACTGGGTGTAGCCTCCGGGCGACTCGAAGAGTCGGGCGGAGGGTCTCCGCAGATGTTAGAGCAGACGGTGGCGTCGAGGATGCCGGTGGCAGCCGGCGGCGGGCCTGCAGCCGGCGTGGCGTTTTCCCAGCGGGGCGCGCCGGCGCACCCACTGGGTGTAGCCTCCGAGCGTCCGGGCGAGGAGAGGGGATTCCCCACGGAAATGATCATGCGAAAGACAAAGTTAGTCAGTGCAGATATATCAAATATTTAGCTTTGGCAGCGCAAGTTTTATGCAGAGGGTGCCGACTTGGTTTCGTCCGAGCCCCCTTCAGTCTTTTTCATGTCCCCTCCGCTCTTTGGCTTTTGCTCTTGCTAGCCGGACAGCCGGGAGCCGGTCTGTAGCTGAGGCGAAGAGTGGGCCGCGGAGTAGAGTGTACTGTACTCGGACTCTGGGAGCAGATTCGACCGAGCAGGTACTCACAAAGGAAACGACCAGGTCGCCCAAGCCGTTTTCTCCCCGGACGTTTTTCATGTGAGGTGACCTCCAGCATTTGCTCTCATCAGCCGGACAGCCGGGAGCGGGTCTGTAGCTGAGACGAAGAGCGGGCCTTTGGTACCGTGCACACTACTAAGCCGTCTACAGGAAAAAACGTATCGGGCCAAACGGCCAGCCCTCGAGCTGAGACCAGCAGGCGCCGGGGGGAACAGCAGAGCAGCTGAAGAAATGCAGCGACAAACCCCGAGGGTCGCTCGGGGTTATCCGTCTGTGTGCACCATGCAAAGGCATGCGAATGGGAGCTCACATTGCTTTTGGTGCAGACGGGGCGGAGGTGTCCGCCGGCAGACGGTCCGAGCCTCCGGGCGGTCGAGGGGCGCCCCAGCCGGTCAGGCCCGATCGGCCAGGCATCGAGGCGGACGGGCAACCGGGACGGCTCCCCAGCCGGGCGTCGAAGCGGGCAGGCAGCCGGGCCGGCTCCCCAGCCGGCCTGACGCAGCCGGCCGGGCGGCGAAGCGGGCAGCCGGCCGGGCGTCGAAGCGGGCAGCCGGCCGGTCTTTTTTCTATCCGGCAGCTTTTTTTTTATCTCCAGCCGGCTTCATTTTCCTTTTCCAGTCGGCTGGGCAGCCGACGCTCTCTTTGTCTCTCTTTTTTTTTCTAGCCGGCTGCGCAGCCGGCCATACTCTTTTTTTTTGTTTGCCGGGTGGCCGGCCTCACCAATTTTGATCCAGCAGGCCCTCTCTTTCTCTCTTTTTTTTTAGTCTCCAGCCGGCCCGAGAGAGCACAGGGCGCAGCCGGCCGACGACGTGCGCGGCGCAGCCGGCGGCGGCGCACGGAGCAGGAGCCGGCAGGGGCGCGCGGGGCGGAGCGAAGCGGCGCACACGGAGCCGGCGGAGCGCAGCGGCGAGCGAAGCCGACTGCGGGGGCGCGAGTCGGCGGGCGCGCGCGGGAGCTGGCCAAGCGCGGCGATGGGGAATCGGCGAGCGCGCGGGAGGCGAAGCGGCGCAGCCGGCTTGCGCGGGTGCAACAGTGCCCGGCGGCAGCGGTGAGGTGACTGGGCTCGGGGCGGAGGCGCGCCAGGGCGGCCGCGGAGCGGAGCCGCGGGGGGCCCGACGGCACGCAAGGGAGCCACGCGCGCGCAGACGGGCGCGTGGGCGGCCAGAGCAGGCGAGGCGGGGCCCTCCGGATGAAGCAGCAGCGGCAGCAGGGCTGGCCGGCGGGGAGCCCGGCTAGGCGGGGGAAGGAGGCACGGGCGCGCTGCTGGTTTGCCGGCACAGTTCCGGTGGCGGCCGGGCGCTGGAGTTGAAGACGAGCGGAGGAGGAGCACGGGGCCGGCGGGGCCGCGCCATGGCTGTCCAGCGAGCAGGGGACGACACGCGGGAGCTGTGCGTCTCCTGCGGGTGGCGTCACACAGGAGGAGGGATCGAGAGGAGGAGGAGCGCGGGAGCGGGGTAGCGGACGCGGGCGCACGGCCGCCGCTGGTGCTCGGACGAGGAGCAGGGTGGAGGCACGGCGCGAGGGGCTCCTCCCCTGGCGGCGAGCGAGCGAGGTGAAGGAGAGAGGAGCGGGCTGTGCGCCGGCCAGCGAGGAGCTCGCCGCGGAGGAGCCGGGCGCGGCTCGCCGGCGGGGCGCGCGGGGGCCGCTGCGTGGCGGCGGCGAGGTGCGGTTTCGGCAGGGAGGTCGGGCTGGGCCCCTTTTTTGTTGCGTGATAGCCCGAGAGGAAAACGAGAGTGCGAGGAATGGAGCAGAGCATCCATGGTTTGGTGGTCAGAGCAGGAGGAAGAACAGAGCGTGCGCGAGGGTGAGGCCGAGCAGGAGATGGGCGAGGCCGGCGGCTTGCAGGAAAGGTTCGCGCGGGCGCGCGGGGGCCGGAGCGAGGCGACGTGGTGGAGAGCGGATGCGCGGCCGTGGGCAGAGCAGCGCGCGGAGGTACGTGAGCCTGCCGCCTCCGGGCGACGTCGCGGGAGCTGTGACGAAGAGGGTCCCGCCCGGACCGCGATTCCAGCAGCAACTAGCCCCACGGTGGGCGCCAACTGTCGTGGTATTCTCGCGGGGGATGCGCGATCACGGCAGATGCCATGGGATGGCTTGAAGAGGTGAGGGCAAGGCCACAGTGGAGATCCGGGACGGGTTTGGGCAACAGGACACGGTGGTTTACCCAGGTTCGGGGCCCTCGCGGGGAGGTAACACCCCTACTCCTGCATGTCTGGAATATATGCGGTGTATATGGTTGTACAGAGTCGCTCCTGGAGCTGTATTTGGAGAAGACTGTAGGAGCCGAGTGCTCCTGTCCATATGCCTCATGTGTGTGTGAGAGCACGAGAGGGAGTGAGCGAGTGGCTGTGAGCGAGTGTCTGGATAATGAGCTCCCTGGGTCACCTTATAAAGGGGTGCCCAGGGGACAAGAGGGGCCCACAAGGCCTAACTATGCTGTTGGGGGGACACCAGACGTGTGAACAGTGCCGGTTGTCCGTCTACAGTGCCAGCCGCTCATCTACAGTGCTCTACTATAGAGCATGGCCGTCTCGTCTGCGCAGGTCCTACGGGACGTCTGAGGTTGACTTTGCCGAGCTGCAGCCGGACGGGCTCCACCCGGACGGCTCCACCCGGATGGGCTCCAGCCGGACGGCTCCACCCGGACGGGCCCCAGCCGGACGGCTCCACCCGGACGGCTCCATCCGGACGGCTCTACCCGGACGGCTCCACCCGGACGGCTCTACCCGGATGGCTGAACCCGGACAGGCTGAACCCAGACAGGCTGAACCCGGCCAGGGGCCAGCCAGCCAGGTTCCAGCCAGCCAGGGGTGGTTCCCCTGGCAAAGTTTTGAAGTGTCGTTTCACCGTCTTGGGCCTACCCGGGGTCATCCCCCCGACATAACACTTTTCTTTCCCTAGTGTGTATCTGTAGGCAGTGAAAAATTGTATCTGAACGAAGTATACAGCAGTTGTTGCTAATGGATTCTTAAAAAATCAATTCGTTCTACAGCACTACAAAACTAAAATACATGAGTTGTACCAAAAAAATGCAATCGTATCATTCACTCATTCACTCACGGGAACAAATTCCTTCCAAAAAAGCAGCAGTTACAAGGCAAAATGACTATTAACTCTAGGTAGTTGATTGTATATTTGCCACTATGAGCAAATATACTGTATATTGTATATTTGCCAAAACAGGTCCAGGAGGAGGTAATCGATTCCCATCAAGTAAACATAGACAGCAAAAGTGTTTTGACAATCTTGAAGAAGACTTTTAACTCTACGTAGGAACCCTGTGAACCTAAGTGTGGCTGTTGGTCTCAGTGGCTGGCTCCCATGTGCCAGGTTTGCGCTAGTATGCTTATGTGCACAAGTTTCACTGAAACTGCTTCCTTGCGGCTCATCCACTTGGTGCTGTGTGGTCACCTCAAGTCATTGAAAAACAAAATTGAGAGCTCACAAGAGGCTGTACAGAAGGCTTCATCAATACCTCTTATGCTTTGTCATGGAAAAGTTGCATATCTGTTCCATGATTTTCAGTTTTTTTGTTACTGATATAAACACCTTATCAGTAATGATGGCATTAATAGAGTATCTCTTGCACACTAAAAAACTACAGAGTGGCTCATAGACAACAAGTGATCAAAAACTAACTTGACAGCAGCGAAAATCACTTCTTGTGGTAAAAAGCATTGTTAATCAGTTCTAATCACTGAGACTTTTGTTGGTATGCAGAGTGTGTAAGATGAATGACTTAACAAAATTACCACATTGTTGGTATGCAGAGTGTATAAGACGAACCATCGACGACCATAAAGATTCTTCAGAAGCTTCGTCTCTACAGAGCGTGTCTGCGAAACAAACCTGCTCCGACCGATCCACTACCTCGTCTTGGGTTAGGGTTCCAATCGAACGAAAGAGATAAAGAGGAGCAGAAGGGAATCGGGGCTGGGGCAAAGAAGGAAGAAGGAAGGAAGAGAAGGAGAGGAGCCGCTGGTGCCGGACATGGTCATGAGCATCTCCATCTCCGCAGGGTCGCTGCGGACCACATCAAACACCCGCCGGCTAATCTTTTAGAGCGAATCCAAATCCAAATCTAAATCCAAATCAGAATCATAGGGAACAGAATGGAATCGGATCGAATCGAAGAGGGGAGAAGGGGTAACAAGAGAATGACCTTAGAGAGAGCTCCTTGCCCTGGAGGGAGAGGACGAGGTCGAGGTTTTCCACGAAGCGGGGCCGGGCGAGCTCGGGTCCTCTCCTGTGGGAGGCGGCGACTGGATCTGCACGCGCTTCCCGGACGCGCCGCGGGGACTAGAGGCAGCTGATGCCATGGCCATGGGACGCACTGCCGTCGGCCGAAGAAGCAAATCAGGCCTGCGGCGAAGAAAGAAGAAGGAAGGAAGAGAAGGAGAGGAGGAGACGTGCTGCGGTCGGTCGAAGAATAAGAATAGGTGGGCCTGTCGAAGAAGCAGCCCAAGCGGGAGGGGTGTGTGCGCCGCTTTGCTAAATACACGTAAATGGGCGCTGAAGGCGCCGAATAGGACATGCCTCACGCAACTGCATAGATCGTGCAGCGATTAGCCATTTAATTACTATGCCTACTGGGCTTGGGCCAGTAGTACGACTTTTTTTTTTGAGGTGAAGTAGTACGCCTTTCTAGTCGGTATTTCCTATTTGCCGCTCGCTGCATCGAAGTGTCGACGTAACGCACAGGGAGAACCACATGAGCGCGGGATCTGGGCCGGCCCGCTCAGAGCGTGACTACACTGGGAGGCAACAGGTTTTGGGAACCTTCAAGATAGTTCCCAGAACCGGTCTCTTCTGATTTTTTTTTCTTCTACTGGTTTTTTGGGTTTTTTATTTCTTCATTTTTCCTGTGTCTTTTTCAGTTCTTTTTTTCTTATCTTTTCTTTATCTTCTATTTTTTTTTACCTTTTCTTTGTTTCTTTTTCTTTTCTTTTTCGTTTATTTATTTTCCCTATTTCTCTTTAAAGTTTATTTTCTTATCAAGCTTTTTCAAAATTTTCAAATTTTATTTCGGATTTCAAAAAATGTTCTTGATTTCAAAATTTGTTCACATTTTTCAAACAATGTTCGTAGTTTCAAAATTTCGATCGCATATTCAAAAAATATTCCTGTTATTCAAATGTTTCTTCCCAATTCAAAATATGTTAGAAAATTCCAAATTTTGTTCACACCAGCAAAATTTGTTCACAATATTAAAAAAATCCAAAATTCCAAATTTGTTCATGTTTTTCAAAAGATGTTGGAGGTTTCAAAAAAATTCATGTTTTCGAAAATTGTTTACAATTTCAAAAAAAAAAAATTGTTCGGAATTTGAAATTTTAGGTGTTTTCTAAAAAGCTTAGAGTTTCGAATTTTGTTCATGTTTCTAAAAATATTCATTTTTTAATTTTTTTTCCAATTTACGCAATTGTTCGCGTTTCAAAAATTATTCAAATTCGGGATTCCCAAAAAAGTACAATTTTTTTTGAAAATGTTCCTGTTTTCAAAATTTGTTCACAAATTCAAAAATGTTCTTGCTTTGAAAATTTGTTCACAAATTCAAAAATTGTTCGTAATTTTATAAAATGTCCCTGTTTTTCGTAATTTGTTCACACATTCAAACACAATTCCTCCTTTTGAAAAAATTTCAAAGTTTTTAAAAATTGTTCTCCAAATTTGTTCACAAATTCAAAATGTTCCTGTTTTGAAAATTTGTTCTGAAGTTCAAAAATTGTTCGGAATTTTTGAAAATGTCCTTGTTGTTCAAGATTTTTTAAGAAATTTAAAAATATTCCCATTTTATAAAATTGTTCACAAATTGAAAAATTGTTCAATTTTTTCAAAATTGTTTGTATTGTCAAAAATTGATTGGTATTTTAAAAAAAGGTTCCTGCTTTTCAAGATTTGTTCACAAATTCAAAGACGTTCATGTTTTTAAATTTTGTTCAAAAATTCGAAAATTGTTCTCATTTTGTAAAAACTTGTTCGTGTTTATGAAAATTGGTGGGAATTTTTTAAAAGGTTCCTATTTTTTAAAATTTGTACACGGCTTCAAATATTGTTCCCATTTTATAAATTTGGTTAAAAATTCGAAAATTGTTCACAATTTTTCAAAACTCGTTCGTTTTTGCCAAAAACGTTCGGCATTTTTAAAATGTATATTCAGTATTTTCAAGAAATGAATAAAAAAGGAAAAATAACCCGGTCGGCCGACTTAGCTAGTGTTAAAAGAATTCGCGTTGCCTCTGTACCATTAGGACTAATTAGTCACAGTGGCTAGCTACGTGTCTTTACAATGCCGCGATCGCGAGATCGAATACTACCTGATGCTCTGCCTATTTTCTGCTTTTTTTTTACACTGCTCGCAGCTCATACGTGGGCCGGCCCAGTCGGAGTACTGCCATATGCGAAGCCCCGACTTCCTGCCGCAAAATGCCGCAGATAGGAGGTCCCTTTCTAGTCTGGCCGTAAAATGATTACCATTGTTCGCTTTACGCGAGACAAAGGGAGCGCTCGTGTCAGGGTGTCGCGACCGGGCTGGCCCAGATAGGTTTCAGGTCAGTTCGTCTTTTCCCTTTTTTTTTTCCTTTGTTCGATTGTTTCCCTTTTCCTTTTTATCCTTATATATTTTCTAAAATATTATAAATACATATATTTCAAAATATAAAATTAATATTTTTAAAAAAAAATAGTTAATTTGAAAAAAATATTAACGCAATGTAAAACAATTGTTAGCTTAATTAAAAAAATGTTGATAGCATAAAAATGTTTGTGACATTTTAAACTGTTCACACATTTCAGAAAAATGTACTCCCTCTGATACATATTAATTGACGCACACTTAGTACAACTTTACAAAGTTGTACTAAGTGTGCGTGAATTAATATGGATCGGAGGGAGTATGTGACATTATAGAAAATGTTAAACATATATCAAATAAATGTTTCAGATGTATATGAAAAATGTGCAGTGTTTATGAAAAATGTTGACATGAAACACAAATTTGAAAGAAATGTTAATCACTGTGTTTTAAAATGCTAATCATGTATTAAAAATGTTAAAAGTGTATAAAAATGTGCTGGATGTATGTGCAAAAAGTAGAAATAAAAAATATTTATTTTAGAAAAATGTTATTGATTTATTTTAAAAATGTTTAACATGCATAAAAAATGTTCCTGATGTATACCAAAAATGCATATTACGTGTGAATAAAATGTTTCCCATTAAGACCATGTATTAAAAGAAGGAGTTCAAATATGTATGTAATAAAATATGTACATCATGTATTTAAAAAATGTTCAACCTGTACCAACAAAATATTTCACGTGTACTCTAAAAATGTACATTGTGTAGTGAAAAAAAGTATACATGTGTTGAACAAAGGAGTAACCGATGAAAACTGACAAAGAAACAAAAGATAAACGAATAAAACCAATTAAAACCAAAAAAGAAACAAATAAAACCAAAAAAAGAAAAAGAAAGAAAACCAATGAAAAAGAATGGAAATAGTGAAAACGAAGAAAGAAACAAAGAAAAACAAAAAAAACCGAAAATGTAATAAAAAGACGAAGAAAAACAAAGAAAACAACAACAAAAAGTGAAAACCGACAAAAGAAACAAAGGAACTGAAAGAAATCATAGAAAAAAGAAAGAAAGAAAAACCCAATGAAAACCAAGAAAAGAAATGAAAAAGATTAGTGAAAAAAAAAGCAAAGAAAAACAGGAAAACCATGAAGAAACAAAGAACACAAAAAGAAAAAACCCTGGAGAAAACTTGTAACATCCCCATGTATTAAGCTACAGTGATCACCTCTTAATCATGCCAAGTCACCATGCATAACAGTGCTTGATCATCATTGGAATCATATCTCATTTCAAATTCCAGTTCAAATTGAAATTCAAATTTAAAATGAATTTAAAAGTTGTTCAAATCCAGGAACTAAATAGTTCATAATATTGTAAATATTCCCAAAGTAATTGTAAAAATAAAGTCAACATTAATTGAATTGTTTAAATGACTCTAACATCATGAAACAGAAACAAAACAGCAATGCTTAATCTATTTTAATTAATCCACAATTCAAATGAAATCAAATTACCACCAAACCTTTTTCTGGCAGTGATAAATATTGCCTAGTAATTATTTGGGCAAGTCCCATATTTTACAAAATTGAATTGGTGGCTGAACATTTTTCAAGGTGAGAGAAAGAAATAAAACAGAAAAATAAAAAAAAGGAAAAGCCCTAACGCCTACTGTGCCTACGGGCCTAAGTCGAATAGTAAACGGCCCAGCCCACTAAGCCGGCCTTTCCCTAACCTCCCGCCGCGCGCACGCGCCCGAGCGCCTGTGCGCCGTCCATAGCGCCGGATGCTCGCTGTCGAGCATCGCGCGGCTCCCCCTGATGGATAAGGGCATCCCCGAGCCCCTCGCTCTCTCCCTGAAACCCTAGGAGCCCCAGAAAACCCCCCTCGCCCGCTCTCTCCCTCGTCCCCTTCGAGCCCGAGCGCGTCCATGGCGTCGCCACCGTGAATCACGCGTCCACCGAGCCCCTCACGTCTCGCCGTCTTGCCCATTGTCTCCGCCGTCGTCGAATACGCCGTCTCCGACCACGAACGCGGGCCGGGAGCCACCGCATTGAGCCCGACGCCCTCTTCTTCCTCCTACGGCCGCCGTCGACTCGTCGCCGATTCCGGCGACCTCGAGCCCTCCCCGAGCCCGCTAAGCACCACTACCGGCTCGCCGTGAGCACCGCTACCTCTCCCCGCTCCTTTCTCCCTCTCGATCGTCCTCTAGCCGCCGTCCCCGTAGTGCCCGAGCTCGCCGCTGCCTGCCGTCGTCGCCGGCATAGCCACGGTGACCATTGGGTCCCGTGCGTGCCACCATTGAACTCACCGCGTCGTGTAGGCCCCGCCTAGCCACTTCGCGCGCCCGAGAGAGCCCCGCAACCGCGTTTCCCGTTTGGGTCCGAAAGCGGCCGCCGCCACGGCTCATCGCCGGTGTCCTTGCCGACCACCTTAGCCCCCGCAACCACCGCCACTGGATGCGCGGGAGCGCCAGCTGCCCGTAGAGCTTTCCCGTGCGCCGAACCGTGGCCTATAGCGATTTTTCGGCCGAGTCCGGCGAACTCCGGCGAAGTTCCGGCCGTCGCCGCCGTGTTTTGCCTCGTCGGCGCTAACCGCTGACGTGGCGTTGACCTGGCGCCGACGTGGCCGCCTCTGTGCCACTGACCGTGGGCCCGTGGACCTAGTTGACTGGGTTGTCAACCCCGCTGACTGGGCGGCCCCGTGTCACTGACATGCGGGCCCCGCCTAATTTAAATGTTTTTTAATAAATAAAATTTTAATTAATTTGTTAATTAGTTTAATTACTAATTAGTCACTGACTAATGGGTCCAACCTGTTAATTAACTTAATTAACTAAATTAACCATTGTTAAGTCTAAACAGTCACTGACCAGTGGGACCCACTGGTCAGGTTTGACTCTGGTCAGCCGGGTTTGACCCGCTAACGTCACACTGACGTCATGATGACGTCACCTATCACTGTTTCGGATAATTAGAATTTAATAATTAAATTAATTCCAGAAATTCAGTAAAACTTTGAAAAATCATATAAAATAAACCGTAACTTGGATAAAAATAATTTATATATGAAAAATGATCAGAAAAATATGAAGAATCCGAATATGCCACCCACATACCTGC
This sequence comes from Elymus sibiricus, assembly GCA_039707655.1. NCBI lineage: Eukaryota > Viridiplantae > Streptophyta > Magnoliopsida > Poales > Poaceae > Elymus > Elymus sibiricus. Next base: position 187,834,081 of record CM077676.1, on the reverse strand, counting down.
CACACCCCTCTAACATACTGTACATGGAACCGTCCCCTCCGATTCATCTGACCGATAAATGCCCGGAGCTGGTAAAACACCTCCAGATGTTTTCCCGCTCCGACTAACTTGCGTAATACTGCATTAGAGCACTCCTCGATTAATGTGCTGCCATGCCATGCATCTGTGATTGTATTTGTTGTCGTGTATTTATTGTTTCCTCCCCCCTCTTCTCTCCGGTAGACCCCGAGACCGACGCTGCTGCTGAGTACGACTACGCCCCTGCCGACCAACCCCTTTCAGCAGAGCTTCCAGGCAAACAAAACCCCATTGATCATTCCTATATCGCCTATTCCTTCTCCCTCATGCTTGCATTAGATTTTGCTACTATACTTGCTTGTTCCTATTCTGATGCATAGCCTGTTTTTGTAGCCTGTTGTTGTTACTTTACCTCTCATCCTAAACTGCTTAGTATAGGTTGGTTAGTGATGTCTACTACACAACTTGTTCTTGTAGACTCATGTTGGGCCTCCAAGCGCAGAGGTTTGTAGGACAGTAGTAATTTTCCCTCAAGTGGATGAGCTAAGGTTTATCAATCCGTGGGAGGCGTAGGTTGAAGATGGTATCTCTCAAGCAACCCTGCAACCAAATACAAGAAATCTCTTGTGTCCCCAACACACCCAATACAATGGTAAATTGTATAGGTGCACTAATTCGGCGAAGAGATGGTGATAAAAGTGTAGTATGGATAGTAGATATAGGTTTTTGTAATCTGAAAATATAAAAATAGCAAGGTAGCAGAAAGTAAACGGGCATAAAAACGGTATTGCAATGCTTAGAAACAAGGCCTAGGGTTCATACTTTCACTAGTGTGATCTCCCAACATTGTTGACATAGTTGAATCATATGTAAATCCCTCACGTGCGACAAAGAGTTCACTCCAAAGTCACAAATAGCGGAGAACAAACGAAGAAATTGTTGTAGGGTACGAAACCACCTCAAAGTTATCCTTCCCGATCAATCTTATGAGCCATCCCCATTAATTGTCACGAACAGCCCTAGAGTTCGTACTAGAATAACACCTTAAGATACACATCAACCAAAACCCTAATGTCACCTAGGCACTCCAATGTCACCACGAGTACCCGTGGGTTTGATTATATGATATGCGTCACACAATCTCAGATTCATCTATTCAAACCAACACAAAGAACTTCAAAGAGTGCCCCAAAGTTTCTATCGGAAAGTCAAGACGAAAACGTGTGCCAACCCTTATGCATAAATCCCCAAGGTCACGGAACCCGCAAGTTGATCACCAAAACATACATCAAGTGACTCAAGTGAATATCCCATTGTCACCACAGATATCCATATGCAAGACATACATCAAGTGTCCTCAAATCCTTAAAGACTCAATCCGATAAGAAAACTTCAAAGGGAAAACTCAATTCATCACAAGAAGATAGAGAGGGGAAAACTCCATATGATTCATCTATATCAACAAAGCTCGCGATACATCAAGATCGTGCCATCTCAAGAACACGAGAGAGAGAGATCAAACACATAGCTACTGGTACAAACCCTCAGCCCCGAGGGTGAACTACTCCCTCCTCGTCATGGAGACCGCCGGGATGATGAAGATGGCCTCCGGTGATGCCTTCCCCCCTCCGGCAGGGTGCCGGAAAAGGGCTGTAGATGGGATCTCTCTGGTACAGAGGCTTGCGGTGGCGTAAAAACTCATCTAGGTTAACTTTCGGGGGTTTCTGAATATATAGGATTTTTCAGCGTTGGAATCAGGTCAGACGGAGCTACATGGGCCCCACGAGGTACCAGGGCGTGCCTGGGGGGGTGGCGCGCCCTGGTTCCTCGTGGGCACTGGGTGGCCCCCCTCCAGTGGGTCTTGGTTCCAGTATTTTTCATTTGTTCAATAAAAAATCTCCAAAAAGTTTCATCCAATTCCAAGAACTTTTATTTCCGCACAAAAAACAACACCATGGCAATTCTGCTGAAAACAGCGTCAGTCCGGGTTAGTTCTAATCAAATCATACCAAAACCATATAGAATTGTTATAAACATGGCATGAATACTTCATAAATTATAGATACGTTGGAGACGTATCAGCATCCCCAAGCTTAATTCCTGCTTATCCTCGAGTAGGTAAATGATAAAAGAAATAATTTATGAAGTGTGAATGCTAGCATAGTGCATAAGTTTGATCAATGATAATTTCAATCACTTTTCCTAGCATCATAACAACAACTTTTTCTCATCAAAGTCATCATGATAAAGTAGCAATTAAAAACAGAAATTTTGATGTGGAATGCTACCTATCACAATCATCATATAATCTTTTCTTTTCTTGCATGGACATTGGACTTGAATGATTCAAAGCAAGATCATTATTATAACAACAATATTTATTATCATAAAACTTCTCATGAGCAAGTAACAATTCATCACAACAATGAAGTATAAGGCATAAACTTTCTTGGAAACTAACAAACTATTCTAGTCAACAATGCAATTGCAATTCATCATATTTTCAGGAAGGGTCTCATGTAGGAGCTTTTTAGCAAGTCCACATACTCAACCATCATTTAGTCTTCTATGATTGCTAACACTCACGACATATATATGGAGTAAAAGTTTCAGCCAGACACACAGAAAGATAGGGGCTTGTGATTTCGCCTCCCAACTTATTCACCTCACGGGTGATGTCAACAATAATAACTCATGATCACTCATATCCAACTGGATATATCTGCCTAGATCTTTCCCCACCACATGATGCTTGCAAAAGAGAAAAATAAAAAGGAAGTAGAGGAGAACACTATTGACTCTTGCATAAAAAGTAAATGCATAAAAGTAAAAGATAGGCCCTTCGCAGAGGGAAGCAGAGGTTGTCATGCGCTTTATGTTGTTGGATGCACAAGCCCTTAATGCAAAGGAACGTCACGTTATATTGCCCCTTGTGATAGCAACCTTTATTATGCAGTCCGTCGCTTTTATTTCTTTACCATCACAAGTTCGTACAACGCTTATTTTCCCTTACAATAAAAGATCATACATATTTTAGGAGCAATTTTTATTGCTTTTTGCACCGATGACAACTTACTTGAAGGATCTTATTCAATCCATAGGTAGATATAGTGGACACTCATGGCAAGAAACTGGGTTTAAGGGTTTTTGGATGCACAAGTAGTATCTCTACTTAGTACAAATTTTTGGCTAGCAAAGATATTGGGCAAGCACCACTTGTTGGAGGATCTATAACAATATAACTTCTATGTGAATATGAACAAACATAATTCATTACGTTGTCTTCCTTGTCCAACGTCAACGCTTTGACATAAAATACTTAATGGGGGCTCACAATCATAAAAGATGTCCAAGATAGTATATTTGCATGTGAATCTTCTCTTCCCTTATTAACTTTTTCATGAATTGCATCATTGACTAATGCTATGCTTGTTAACCTCCAAATTTTTTTACCACTTATACTTTTCTTTATGTAATGTCATTACTTTCCGTAAGATTAGCATATGATCTCTTTCATTATTTTCATTGCAAGGAACCACACTTATCATATCCAATGATCTATATGAAAGTTTTTATTATATCTCTCTCGAATATTCATCATCTTGGGACCAAATTCATATCTTGTGCAAATTACCATTACTATTATTAACTCTCAAAAAGATATAAGTGAAGCATGAGAATTAATGACAAACTACTCCAAAATATATAAGCGAAGATCAATGAGTAGTGAAACAATTAAGTAGCTATGTGAGGACTCTCTCTCATAATTTTTTTTTCAGATCTTGATATTTTATTCAAACAGCAAGCAAAACAAAGACACAACCAAATATAGCACACATTATGTGAACGAGTAAAAACTTGGGTTCAATTGAGACTAATCGGTAGTTGATGAAGAAAAGTGATGGGATGCCTACCAGGGCATCCCCAAGCTTGAATGCTTGATACTTCTTGGAATATTAACTTGGGGAGCCTTGGGCATCCCCAATCTTTAACTCTTGTGTCTCGTTAATTCTTCTCATATAATAGTTTCCCTAAGTTTCAAAAACTTCATCCACACAAAACTTGACAAGAACTTGTGAGATATGTTAGTATAAATCCACTCAAAATTTTAATATTCTCTACTGTAGCAATCACTAGAATTATAATTAAACATTGAATACTAAATGCCTCTGCATATTTAATACTCCTATCCTCAAATAGAATCATTAAACATGCCAACATATGCAAACATAACAGCAATCTGCCTAAACAGGACAGTCTGTAAAGGATAATTAAGAATCCATACTTAGATAACTCAAAAAATTCTGAAAATTTACCACACTGGAAATAATTTATCAAAGTTGACTGTGTCAAAATTTCAAGATTTTATCACATTCTGACATTTCTGGGCAATTTAATCAATAGCATCAAACTTTCTGTTTTGAAACAGCAACTCATAAACTTGCAAACTAGGCATGGTAAAGGCTATAATTGGCATTTTATTGAACTAAAAGATACAAAACATGATTATTGATAACACAAAGTAAATATTAACAGAAGAAAATGACGCTCCAAGCAAAACTCATATTAGGTGACGAATAAAAATATAGCTCCAAGTGAGGTTACCGATAGTGTTGAAGACGAAAGAGGGGATGCCTTCCGGGGCATCCCCAAGCTTAGGCGCTTGAGTCTTCCTTGAGTATTACCTTGGGGTTCCTTGGGCATACCCAAGCTTAGGGTCTTGCCACTCCTTATTCTCCTCATATCGATATCTCACCCAAAACTTGAAAACTTCGATCACACAAAACTTAACGGAACTTCGTGAGAACGGTTAGTATGATAAAGAATAAACCATCACTTAGGTACTGTCCAAGACAAGATTCACAATTGTTCCCATATAATGCCTACTGTATCCTATCATTTCCACAATTTATATCTCATAATATAAGCTATGGAAACATTAAAACAAGCAAACTATGCATTGGAAACAGAATCTGTCAAAAACAGAACAGTCTGTAAAGATCTGAACAAATACCTTACTTCTGGAACTCTAAAAATCCCAAACAATTAGGACAACGTCAACAATTTGCATATAAATACTGTGTAAAAATTTCAGAATTTTTTGATGCTCCAGTAAAATCTGGGAAATTAAACACTGGAGGCAAAAGTTTCTGTTTTTGCACAGAATTGAATCAACAAGTATCCACACTATCCCAAAGGCTTTACTTGGCACTTATTGAAAGAAAACTTGTAAAACATGATTACTACAGTATCTTAATCATGTGAACACACTAAAACAGAAAGGATAAATATTGGGTTGCCTCCCAACAAGCGCTTTTCTTTAATGCCTTTTAGCTAGGCATGATGATTTAAATGATGCTCACATAGAAGTAAAGAATTGAAACATAACGGGAGCATCATGAATCATATATTCCTCTCTCATAATAATTTTCAGTAGCATCATGAATGGATTCATCAATATAGATATCATATAAAGCATTCTTTTCATGATCCACAAGCGTTGAATTTTTATTACTCTCCACACACGCAATTTTCTTCTCATTCATAATAGTGGGGGTATCGTATGAAACTCGAATACCATAACTTGTTTCCACATTAAAAGAAAATGTTAAGTAAAAGGATATTCATAATTATGATAAGTTTTATAAGAATGATCATCACTTCTTTTTATAACATAAGTATCATTGCAATAATCATCATAAGTAGGAAGCATGAAATCATCATAACAAATTTGATCATTCAAAGTAGGGGGACTAAAAAGATCATCTTCATTAAGCATAGCATCCCCAAGCTTGGGACAAACATTAATTGCAGAAAATACATTCTCAAACATGTCATTCTCATCAAACATAGCGTCCCCAAGCTTGTGGTTTTGCATATCATTAGCATAATCACTCTCATCATTAATAGTATGAATAGCACCAATAGTATAACAATTATTATCATCATAATTTTCCAAGTTGGTGCCATAAAGATTTTCAAGATCATAAGAAGTATCATTATCTTCCCAATCATAATCATCACAACAAGTAGTAGGAATCACAAAATCATACTCAATATCATCATCCTCCACAATCATGTTTGATTCATTTTCATGAGGCACAATGGTAATAGGAGCAACACTACTTGGAAGAGATACCTTTTTACCTCTACTTTTCCTTCTTTTCTTTTTCTTCTTCACCACCTCATGTGGAGGTTTAATCCATTTTTCTGTGCACTTTATTGAAGAGATTGGTTGAATAAAAAGCTCATCCTCGTTACCTGATTCATCATAAGAAGAAATAGGAGGATATTGGGAAACCTCTTCCCCTTCATTAGTATTCTCTTCATCTTCTATTTGTTTTCTTGTCTTTAAATAATTGGCAATATAAGGATTCTCAATGCAATTTACCGCACAATACATATAAATTTCCTCTAGATCAAAATCGAGAAATCTCTTGAGATTATATTCTGGAATATCCCTAGTTATACATTTCATTTCTTCATACCCCAGAAGCAGACTAAGTTCATTATGATGCGCAAGGGTAATCAAGTTATCACAATTCTTGGACACGATTCGATCATGAAACAATTGGCATTGGAGATTTAAATGACCACGTTCATTGCAAAGTTCACAAGGATGGCGAGAAAAATTAAATCTTTCAGCACAATCATCTAGCCTCTCTTGCAACCCTTTAGTTTCTAAATACTTATGCTTCTTACAAAATCTATTTTCCCTTTTTGGTATGCATTTGCACTCCCAATTCACTCCACAAAAATTGACATCCTTATAGGAGACATCATTATCATGACTAGTGCAATCATCATTAGTATTATGGATATTCAAAGAATTCATACTAGCAACATTGCAATCATGCTCATCATTCATGGATTTTATTGCAAACATTTTATTGAATTCTTCTTCTATCAATTTAGCACAATTATCGGAATCCTTATTTTCAAGAAAGACATTATAAAGACGAATAATATGAGGCAACCTCAATTCCATTTTTTTGTAGTTTTCTTTTATAAACCAAACTAGTGATAAAACAAGAAACTAAAAGATTCGATTGCAAGATCTAAAGATATACCTTCAAGCTCTCACCTCCCTGGCAACGGCGCCAGAAAAGAGCTTGATGTCTACTACACAACTTGTTCTTGTAGACTCGTGTTGGGCCTCCAAGCGCAGAGGTTTGTAGGACAGTAGCAATTTTCCCTCAAGTGGATGACCTAAGGTTTATCAATCCGTGGGAGGCATAGGTTGAAGATGGTATCTCTCAAGCAACCCTGCAACAAAATACAAGAAATCTTTTGTGTCCCCAACACACCCAATACAATGGTAAATTGTATAGGTGCACTAGTTCGGCGAAGAGATGGTGATAAAAGTGTAGTATGGATAGTAGATATAGGTTTTTGTAATCTGAAAATATAAAAACAGCATGGTAGCAGAAAGTAAACGGGCATAAAAACGGTATTGCAATGCTTAGAAACAAGGCCTAGGGTTCATACTTTCACTAGTGCGATCTCCCAACATTGTTGACATAGTTGAATCATATGTAAATCCCTCACATGCGACAAAGAGTTCACTCCAAAGTCACAAATAGCGGAGAACAAACGAAGAAATTGTTGTAGGGTATGAAACCACCTCAAAGTTATCCTTCCCGATCAATCTTATGAGCCATCCCCATTAATTGTCAAGAACAGCCCTAGAGTTCGTACTAGAATAACACCTTAAGATACACATCAACCAAAACCCTAATGTCACCTAGGCACTCCAATATCACCACGAGTACCCATGGGTTTGATTATATGATATGCATCATACAATCTCAGATTCATCTATTCAAACCAACACAAAGAACTTCAAAGAGTGCCCCAAAGTTTCTACCGGAAAGTCAAGACGAAAACGTGTGCCAACCCTTATGCATAAATCCCCAAGGTCACGGAACCCGCAAGTTGATCACCAAAACATACATCAAGTGACTCAAGTGAATATCCCATTGTCACCACAGATATCCATATGCAAGACATACATCAAGTGTCCTCGAATCCTTAAAGACTCAATCCGATAAGAAAACTTCAAAGGGAAAAATCAATTCATCACAAGAAGATAGAGAGGGGAAAACTCCATATGATTCATCTATATCAACAAAGCTCGCGATACATCAAGATCATGCCATCTCAAGAACACGAGAGAGAGAGATCAAACACATAGCTACTGGTACAAACCCTCAGCCCCGAGGGTGAACTACTCCCTCCTCGTCATGGAGACCGCCGGGATGATGAAGATGGCCTCCGGTGATGCCTTCCCCCCTCCGGCAGGGTGCCGGAAAAGGGCTGTAGATGGGATCTCTCTGGTACAGAGGCTTGCGGCGGCGTAAAAACTCATCTAGGTTAATTTTCAGGGGTTTCTGAATATATAGGATTTTTCAGCGTTGGAATCAGGTCAGACAGAGCCACGTGGGCCCCACGAGGTACCAGGGCGCGCCTAGGGGGGGGGGGGTGGCGCGCCCTGGTGCCTCGTGGGCACTGGGTGGCCCCCCTCCAGTTGGTCTTGGTTCCAGTATTTTTCATTTGTTCAATAAAAAATCTCCAAAAAGTTCATCCAATTCCAAGAACTTTTATTTCTGCACAAAAAACAACACCATGGCAATTCTGCTGAAAACAGCGTCAGTCCGGTTTAGTTCTAATCAAATCATACCAAAACCATATAGAATTGTTATAAACATGGCATGAATACTTCATAAATTATAGATACGTTGGAGACGTATCAGTTAGTGATCCATCAGTGACCCCTCACCCTTGTCCCTGTTGCTCCGCCTTGTTACCAGTACCTCGATCATTGCGATCAAGGTGCAGATACCGTCACATCACCGCACACCCCCTTAGTTGTACGACTCTGCAGGGCTACTATCGAGTGCCGAGGGTGATACCTCGTACTGCACTCCTGATGATATCTCTGTAGTATAGCACATCGGTGGTGATTGCAGAGGGTGATTCCTCGCTCTCCCCTTCCTGATGATGACTCTGTCGTGCAACCCCTCAAGTGGGAACCATTGAGGGTGATTCCTCCTGGTTCTCCTTAACGGATACGTCGAGTAGGAATCCATCGAGGGTGATTCCTCGGATTTTCCCCCTTGATGTCACGGCCACACTGTTACCTGGGCATTTATCTCAGACCCTTGTTAAAGTCGGGTCGACCCCGAGGGGTACCCGCGAGAGGTGTGAAGTCGGGTTGACCGTGAGGGTACCCGCGAGATAATTACGAGGCGCGGCCGGGTAGGTAGAGACCGCCCTAGAAAGGGATGGGCCTGACCCTTGTTCCACTTCCTCGAGACGGGGCGACAGGAGTACTGATCGTCCGCGAGCTCCCAATGCACTAATGGATTTGGGTATTGATCTGATTTGGCCGCTGGCCATATACGCACTACCACCACGTGGGATAATGGTTATGGGACCCTCGGCGCCGTATGTATCAGCCGAAAGCTTTGTCAGGTGTCCAGTTCAGCATTGCGGCACGGCTGGGCTGGCACCATCCATGATAGAGGTGGTGCCTGGACCCGCAATGTGCGCAACGACCCGGAGTGCAAAGGGCGATGGGCCCAAGACCCCTGAGCGCTTAGGATGTAGACCGGCGAGGACCTCTCTGCTGAGCTCTAGGTAGGGCTGCGGTGTGTCGATCAGCCGAGGCCGGGCATGACCGAGAAAAGTGTGTCCGACCAGAGTTCATCGAGCGTGTTGGGTAATAGTAGTGCACCCCTGCAGGGAAGTTATCTATTCGAATAGCCGTGTCCACGGTAACAGGACGCTCAGTGTTGTATCCCGATCTATTACAACTTGAACTGGATACTTGTTACTTTATTTGTAAGCTCCGGGATCGCTTTCCCGCAGGGAGTCGAGGAAGGATCTCTAGGCTTTGCTTCTACATGCTTGCTACTTTATAATATGCTTATCTGTACTCTTCTAATGCTGCAAGATGCTGAAGATGCTAGACTTCGATAGGCTAGGCCATCCCCCTCTATTCTGGCATTTCTGCAGTTTAGTCCAAAGATATAGCCCCATTCCTTTGATACCGATGCATACTTAGTATAGTTCTGATGTCAGTCTTGCGAGTACTTTGGATGAGTACTCACGGTTGCTTTGCTCCTCTTTTTCCCCATACCCAATTGTTGCGACCAGATGACGGATCCCAGGAGCCAGCTGCTATCGCCGACGACTGCTACTACACTTCCGGTGGAGCCTACTACTACGTGGAGGCCGCCGACGACCAGGAGTAGATAGGAGGCTCCCAGGCAGGAGGCCTGCGCCTTTTCGATCGTTGTCGTCGTTTTGCCTTGCCTTCTTAAGGCATGTTTGTTTAACTTTATGTCTGTACTCAGATATCTAACGCTTTCGCTGATGCTTGTATGACATCGAGCTTATGTATTCGAGCCCTCGAGGCCCCTGGCTTGTAATATAAAGCTTGTATGCCTTTTATTTGTGTAGAGTTGTGTTGTGATATCTTCAAGTTAGTCCCTAGGCTTGATCGTGTGCATTTGCTTGTGTGATTTGTGCACGATTAAGTCAGGGGCGTCACCAGTTGGTATCAGAGCCGACTGCCTGTAGGAAGCCCCTTTCCAACTCCTTGGCCGAAGTTGAGTCTAGACCTTGAAAGCTGTTTTACTAACGTGGCTGTGTGGCTTACGGGCCCACGTCGCCAATGGGTGGTATTAGGATCTTTTATTCCTCTTCCTTACTCTGGGATTCTGATCTCTCCTCTATTCGGGTTAAAATTTTGCCGACTCTAACATTAGGATCTCGTGATCACATTCACCCGAAGAGCTGGATTGTCTGCAATTATTCCTTTCCATTGGTCTGTTATATCTGATCATCACATTTTCCTTTCCATTGGTCTGTTTAACCTTTCTTGTAATCTAGCTTTTATCTGAGCAGTGATAATTCCCTGCTTAAGCCTACACCCCCAAATGATTGTCCTCTGACTTACCTTGCTGTCGTGACATTGCAAGATGTCACTACCTTCCCACTCTTAATCAACACTCACCACAGTTCCACAGGATCAAAACCTGACTCTCCTGTGCATCCTTGATCCCGAAGATACCCCTTACATCCACTCGGAGATTTGAATTAACTCTTCTTTGAATTGTGGGCCAGATTCTGCTTCACGGACCGCAGGATCCTTCAGAGGACACCCTGCGCCGTCACTTGCAGATTCCTCGCTCCAGCAGTTTTCTCCGACGTTGATGTAGCCTTTGCTATGTCCCGTTGTTGTATTCCTTATCGCGTGCCTACGCGCCGCCTAGTATATCTAGCTGTTTGAATTTCCGAACTTATGCTGTCCGCATGTAACCGACTTTGTGTATGGATCTGTATGTCTTAATTGACTACTGTTATGAATCTATTGCACTACTTGTTCATTGTCGTGTTTCATCATGCTTGTCTCTAAACGCTTGCAGTTGTTTTTACTAAACTACCCCCTGTTACATCTTTAGCACGATGGTTAGACCCGCAGGTCGTGGTCGTGGCCGTGCTACCAACGATCCACCCCCGCCAGACTATATGGCAGCTATGATGCAGCAATTCGAACTGAACCGCCAGTTCATGGTTGGAATCATGGCTCAGTTTCCAAACCAGAACCAGAATGCTCAGGATCAGCAACCTGCTCCAATAACTCTGCAGGAGTTTGTGCGTCTCAGCCCTACTGTTTATCGCAACTCTGAACAGCCACTGGATGCTGATGACTGGCTTCGCGACATCGCCTTCGAGATGGAATCTGCTAATGTCGCCCCTGCCAACCATGTCACCTTCGCGTCCTACTTCTTGAAGGGTCCCGCTGCTCAATGGTGGGACACCCACAGGCGTTCACTACCTGCTGGGACAGTTGTCACCTGGATTGAGTTTCAAACTGCTTTCCGTGCCCGTTACATTCCTCAGGGAATCATGGACCAGAAGAAAACAGAGTTTCGCAACCTCACTCAGGGCAATAGGACTGTCGAAGCTTATCAGTGGGAATTCCTTAACCTATCCCGCTATGCCGAAGAAGACATTGCCACTGATGCTCGTAGACAGGAGAAGTTCCGTAATGGACTCCACCTAGACCTCAAGCTTGCCCTTGCTGTTCAAGACTTCACCGACTTTGCCACCCTCGTGAACAAGGCTATCCTGGTTGAGACCGCTCAGATGGAACACAAGGAGTCACAGAAGCGCTATCGTGACGTTGGCTCATCTTCGAGCTCAACGCAGAAGTGCCGTATCTGGATTCCTCACATCATGAACCATCCAGCTGCACCTCCTCCACCGCCGGGGCAGCCAAGATCTCAGGTTCCACTGCTTCGAGCTCCTGCTCCCCGTCCCAGTGATGGGCTCTGCTTCAAGTGTGGCCATCCAGGTCACCGTTCCAGAGAATGCCCTCAGAATCAGAATCAACTTGCACTTCCCTCTGCTGGCCGTGGTAGCAATCAGCCTCGCAACAATAATGCCAGGCCTTCTTATGGTCGTGGTCAAGCTTACCATGTTGATCTGAATGAAGCTCAAGATTAGCTTGCTATTGTGAACGGTACTATCCTTGTTCACTCAGTACCCCCTCCTGTTTTAATTGATTCCGAAGTATCGTATTCGTTCTTATCATAAGCTTGTGCATACATGCATGGCATTAAATTTGAGGAGTTGAAACGTTCCAGTCGTTCGCGACTTTTAAGAGGTACTTCTAGGAAAACTTCCCGGAATGCCCCGACCCTTTCCCTTCTACCTCCTGAATTCTCGGGACGAGAATTTCTTTTAGTGGAGGAGAATTGTAACATACCCATGTATTAAGCTACAGTTATCACCTCTTAATCATGCCAAGTCACCATGCATAACAGTGCTTGATCATCATTGGAAACATATCTCATTTCAAATTCCAATTCAAATTGAAATTCAAATTTAAAGTGAATTTAAAAGTTCTTCAAATCCAGGAACTAAATAGTTCATAATATTGTAAATATTCCCAAAGTAATTGTAAAAATAAAGTCAACATTAATTGAATTGTTTAAATGACTCTAACATCATGAAACAGAAACAAAACAGCAATGCTTAATCTATTTTAATTAATCCACAATTCAATTGAAATCAAATTACCTCCAAACCTTTTTCTGACAATGATAAATATTGCCTAGTAATTATTTGGGCAAGTCCCATATTTTACAAAATTGAATTGGTGGCTGAACATTTTTCAATGTGAGAGAAAGAAATAAAACAGAAAAATAAAAAAGGAAAAGCCCTAACGCCTACTGTGCCTACGGGCCTAAGTCGAATAGTAAACGGCCCAGCCCACTAAGCCGGCCTTTCCCTAACCTCCTGCCGCGCGCGCACGCCCGAGCGCCTGTGCGCCGTCCACAGCGCCGGATGCTCACTGTCGAGCAGCCCGTGGCTCCCCCTGATGGATAAGGGCATCCCCGAGCCCCTCGCTCTCTCCCCGAAACCCTAGGCGCCCCAGAAAACTCCCCTCGCCCGCTCTCTCCCTCGTCCCCTTCGAGCCCGAGCGAGGCCATGGCGTCGCCGCCGTGAATCACGCGTCCACCGAGCCCCTCACGCCTCGTCGTCTTGCCCATTGTCTCCGCCGTCGTCGAATACGCCGTCTCCGACCACGAACGCGGGCCGGGAGCCACTGCATCAAGCCCGACGCCCTCTTCTTCCTCCTACGGCCGCCGTCGACCTCGAGCCCTCCCCGAGCCCGCTAAGCACCACTACCGGCTCGCCGTGAGCACCGCTACCTCTCCCCGCTCCTCTCTCCCTCTCGGTCGTCCTCTAGCCGCCGTTCCCCGTAGTGCCCGAGCTCGCCGCCGCCTGCCGTCATCGCCGGCGTAGCCACGGTGACCATTGGGTCCCGTGCGTGCCACCATCGATCTCGCCGCGTCACGTAGGCCCCGCCTAGCCACTTCGCGCGCCCGAGAGAGCCCCTCAACCGCGTTTCCCATTCGGGTCCGAAAGCGGCCGCCGCCACGGCTCGTCGCCGGCGTCCTTGCCGACCACCTTAGCCCCCGCAACCACCGCCACTGAATGCGCGGGAGCGCCAGCTGCCCGTAGAGCTTTCCCACACGCCGAACCGTGGCCTATAGCAATTTTCCGGCCGAGTCCAGCGAAGTTCCGGCCGTCGCCGCCGTGTTTTGCCTCGCCAGCGCTAACCGCCGACATGGTGCTGACCTGGCGCTGACGCGGCCGCCTCTGTGCCACTGATCGTGGGCCCGTGGACCCAGTTGACTGGGTTGACCCAGTCAACCCCGCTGACTGGGCGGCCCCGTGTCACTGACATGCGGGCCCCTCCTAATTTAAACATTTTTTTTAAATAAATAAAATGTTAATTAATTTGTTAATTAGTTTAATTACTAATTAGTCACTGACTAATGGGTCCCACCTGTTAATTAACTTAATTAACTAAATTAACCACTGTTAAGTCTAAACAGTCACTCACCAATGGGACCCACTGGTCAGGTTTGACTCTGGTCAGCCGGGTTTGACCCGCTGACGTCACACTGACGTCATGATGACGTCACATATCACTGTTTCGGATAATTCGAATTTAATAATTAAATTAATTCCAGAAATTCAGTAAAACTTTGAAAAATCATATAAAATAAACCGTAACTCGGATGAAAATAATTTATATATGAAAAATGATCAGAAAAATATGAAGAATCCGAATATGCCACCCACATACCTGCCACACCACTCTAACATACTGTACATGGAACCGTCCCCTCCGATTCATCTGACCGATAAATGCCCGGAGCTGGTAAAACACCTCCAGATGTTTTCCCGCTCCGACTAACTTGCGTAGTACTGCATTAGAGCACTCCTCGAGTAACGTGCTGCCATGCCATGCATCTGTGATTGTATTTGTTGTCGTGTATTTATTGTTTCCTCCCCCTCTTCTCTCTGGTAGACCCCGAGACCGACGCTGCTGCTGAGTACGACTACGCCCCTGCCGACCAGCCCCTTTCAGCAGAGCTTCCAGGCAAGCAAAACCCCCTTGATCATTCCTATATCGCCTATTCCTTCTCCCTCATGCTTGCATTAGATTTTGCTACTGTACTTGCTTGTTCCTATTCTGATGCATTGCCTGTTTTTGTAGCCCGTTGTTGTTACTTTACCTATCATCCTAAACTACTTAGTATAGGTTGGTTAGTGATCCATCAGTGACCGCTCACCCTTGTCCCTGTTGCTCCGCCTTGTTACCAGGACCTCGATCATTGCGATCAAGGTGCAGATACCGTCACATCACCGCACACCCCCTTAGTTGTACGACTCTGCAGGGCTACTATCGAGTGCCGAGGGTGATACCTCGTACTGCACTCCTGATGACATCTCTGTAGTATAGCACATCGGTGGTGATTGCAGAGGGTGATTCCTCGCTCTCCCCTTCCTGATGATGACTCTGTCGTGCAACCCCTCAAGTGGGAACCATCGAGGGTGATTCCTCCTGGTTCTCCTTGACGGATACATCGAGTAGGAATCCATCGAGGGTGATTCCTCGGATTTTCCCCCTTGATGTCATGGCCGCACTGTTACCTAGGCATTTATCTCGGACCCTTGTTAAAGTCGGGTCGACCCCGAGGGGTACCCGTGAGAGGTGTGAAGTCAGGTTGACCATGAGGGTACCCGCGAGATAATTATGAGGCACGGCCGGGTAGGCAGAGACCGCCCTAGAGAGGGATGGGTCTGACCCTTGTTGCACTTCCTCGAGACGGTGCGACAGGAGTACTGATCGTCACCGCGAGCTCCCAATGCACTAACGGATTTGGGTATTGATCTGAGTTGGCCGCTGGCCATATACGCACTACCACCACGTGGGATAATGGTTATGGGACCCTCGGCGCCGTATGTATCAGCCGAAAGCTTTGTCAGATGTCCAGTTCAGCATTGCGGCACGGCTGGGCCGGCGCCATCCATGAAAGAGGTGGTGCCTGGACCCGCGATGTGCGCAACGACCCGGAGTGCAAAGGGCGATGGGACCAAGACCCCTGAGCGCTTAGGATGTAGACCGGCGGGGACCTCTCTACTGAGCTCTAGGTAGGGCTGCGGTGTGTCGATCAGCCGAGGCCGGGCATGACCGAGAAAAGTGTGTCCGGCCAGAGTTCATCGAGCGTGTTGGGTAACAGTAGTGCACCCCTACAGGGAAGTTATCTATTCGAATAGCCGTGTCCACGGTAACAGGACGCTCAGTGTTTTATCCCGATCTATTACAACTTGAACTGGATACTTGTTACTTTATTTGTAAGCTCCGGGATCGCTTTCCCGCAGGGAGTCGAGGAAGGATCTCTGGGCTTTGCTTCTACATGCTTGTTACTTTATAATATGCTTATTTGTACTCTTCTAATGCTGCAAGATGCTGAAGATGCTAGACTTCGATAGGCTAGGCCATCCCCCTCTATTCTGGCATTTCTGCAGTTTAGTCCAAAGATATAGCCCCATTCCTTTGATACCGATGCATACTTAGTATAGTTCTGATGTCAGTCTTGCGAGTACTTTGGATGAGTACTCACGGTTGCTTTGCTCCTCTTTTTCCCCATACCCAATTGCTGCGACCAGATGACGGATCCCAGGAGCCAGCTGCTACCGCCGACGACTGCTACTACACTTCCGGTGGAGCCTACTACTACGTGGAGGCCGCCGACGACCAGGAGTAGATAGGAGGCTCCCAGGCAGGAGGCCTGCGCCTTTTCGATCGTTGTCGTTGTTTTGCCTTGCCTTCTTAAGGCATGTTTTTTTAACTTTATGTCTGTACTCAGATATCTAACGCTTTCGCTGATGCTTGTATGACATCGAGCTTATGTATTCGAGCCCTCGAGGCCCCTGGCTTGTAATATAAAGCTTGTATGCCTTTTATTTGTGTAGAGTTGTGTTGTGATATCTTCAAGTGAGTCCCTAGGTTTGATCGTGTGCATTTGCATGTATGATTAGTGCACGATTAAGCCGGGGGTGTCACAAAACTAGAACCTACTGTACCAAACGAAGCAACAACGATCAAAGGAACACAGTGACCGAACGAACGATATTGGACCGACTCATTTGCACGGACACTGTGGGTAAGGGTAGCTACCATCTCGCTATAAGCGAGATATAGCTCTCGGGGCCTTAGGTGCTGGGGAGCTCACCGGTGCCTGCATTGACGTTAACGGGCCACGACCCAATCTTACGCCAGCTTCGTGTTTGGCCAATCACTTCGCCCGCTTCGGTGCCGGTGAGAGAGTTTTTTCTGCCTAGGAAATTCTAGGGTTCCACCTTTCCTCTGGCCACTAGCTTGGAGTCCACGTAAAACATTGTCGGCGGTCGGAGTTCTTTCGGCGGTGGTGAGTTCTACCCTAATCTATTATGCAAGCTCGCTTGCATGGAGGATACACCACCACAAATTGTTGATGGAAGGCAGGAGAGGGATTCAGAGGAAGAGTAGGTAAAGGCGGGAAAGATCAGTGCGAGAGGAAGGTTGGGGTGGATCGGGCGGCGGCGAGAGATAAGCATGAGAAGGGGGCGTCGAAGGCCGTGGCTGAGGCGGACGCAGGTGGCGGCGCCGGTCGCACCAGATCGGGAGAGGAGGAGGAGGAGGACTATGGAGACTACTTAGGGCTCGAGCCCGACCTCGAGGATTAGTTTGCTGGTATGAAGCTTTATGTTGAAGAGGGGGGAGATCCTGATTTCTTGGGAGAGGTAGATGAATTGATAAAAGATGTGCGTTGCTGCTACTCGTGATGGAGTTATTGGATTTCCCCGAAGAGGAAGGGTGGTGTAGTAAAGTAGCAGATAGTATTTCCCTCAGTTAAGAACCAAGGTTATCGAACCATAAGGAGACGACACACATAAAACATAAGCATCACCTGCACACACACAAAGCAAATGCTTGCACCCAACAAAGGCAAGGGGGTCGTCACTCCCCTTGTTCTTGCTAGTTGCAAGTATCAAATTTGGTAGTGATAGTTGTAGTGATAAAAAGTAAAATAAAAATAAAGTAAAACAACAAATAATCGTAAGATCGCTTGAATATAATTGAGAATGGACCCGGGGGCCATAGGTTCACTAGTGGCATCTCTCTCATAAATAGCATCGGCGGGTAAACAAATTACTGTTGGGCAATTGATAGAAAAGCGCATAGTTATGATGATCATCCAAGGGGTAAAATATATAGGCATTACGTCTGTGACAAGTAGACCGTTAAACTTACTGACGTCTACTACTATTACTCCACCCCATCAAAACCGCTATCCAGTATGCATCACAAAGTATTAAGTCCATGACAAATAGAGTAACGCTTTAAGCAAGATGACATAATGTAGACAAAATAAGATCAACTAATATGACCAAACCCCGTCGTTTTACCCTTAGTAGCAACAATATAAATACATGTCCCGCCCCCTCCTGTCACAGAGCAAGACTAACCGCAAGATTGAACCTACTACCAAGCACCTGTCCCTCTGAAAAAAAATCAATCTACTTGGCCAAAGAAGATGGATAGATCGGAGAGAAATACAAGGCTATAAAATTACACAATCAAAAAGATCTCAAAGGACTCAAATAATAAATGAATAATATGATCGTAAACACGCAGTTCATCGGATCCCAACAAACACATTGCAAAGATTACATCAGATTGATCTCAGAGGAGATCATTGTATTGAAGATCAAAAGAGAGAGAAGAAGCCATCTAGCTACTACTATGGACCCGTAGGTCCTGAAGGAACTACTCACACATCATCATGGAGGCAGCAAGGTTGATGAAGATAGCCTTCCCAATGGTTTCCCCCTCCGGCAAAGTACCAGAAAAGGCCTCCAGATGGGATCGCGGAAAAACAGAGACTTGCGATGGTGGAAGAATTGTTTCAGGTCTCGCTTTGGGGGTTTCTAAATATATGGGAATTTGTAGGCCAAGAATTAGGGCAAACGGAGTCACGGGGGCCCCACAAGGTACCATGGCGCGCCCCCCTGCCTTGTGGCCGCCTCGTGGGTCCTCTGGTCCTCCCCTGAAGCTTTCAGGGTCTCTTTTTGTACAGAAAAAATCATCAAAAAGTTTCGTCGTGTTTGGATTCGTTTGGTATCTCGAATGCACGGATACTTCAGCCGACCAGTGAATCCGTATCAGATACCGTATCCGATACTGATACTCCTCCGATACGTATCCCTGGAGTATCTGAGAATACATGATTTAAAACAATTTCGATACTCGAAGGATACTTTGCCAGTATGTTTTGGATACTTTTCCAGCCCAAGTAGGAGCTCACTCAGCCCAGTTAAGAGGCGACCAGCAACCCTAGTGCCCCGATGCCCCCCATACTTTCCCTCACGGTGTCTTTCCTCCCCCCGTGCTCACACCAGGCGACGGCTGTGTCGCCAGCAGCTGCTCACCCAGGTCCCAGGGCCAGCGGCGGTGGCTAGCTGGTGACGTGCTGCTCCTCCTCACCAACGTCTCCTCTCACGCAATAGCCATGTATGTACACTTATCTTCTCCATTTCTCCTGCCTAGCCAAGCTCATCTCCTCTTCTTTCTTCTCTGATCTCTGAAGATCTCTTATTCTCATCTCCTCCAAATTGTTTTGAGTAGCTACAATGTATTCGTATTGGCGCTTTTTTAAAATGATGAATTTACGTATCCGTATTGGCCCGATACTGATACCAGTATGTGTATCGGTGCATTCGAGGGTATGGATTTCCTCCGAAACAAAAAACATGCAGAAAACAAGAACTAGCATTGGGCACTAAGTTAATAGGTTAGTCCATAAAAATAATAAATGACATATAAAGCATACAAAAGTGACAATATAACAACATGAAACAATTAAAATTATAGATACGCTGGAGACGTATCAGCATCCCCAAGCTTAATTCCTGCTCGTCCTCGAGTTAAATGATAAAAACAAATTATTTGATGTGAAATGCTACCTAACATGTCCTTAATCATGTAATTCATTTGCGGTATGAATATTGGGAAGTGAGTGATTTAAGGCAATAGTCTATCAACTTGGCATGAAAACAATAATAGACAAGAATACTAGCAAACAACCATTGCCTTTCAAAATAAAAATGCTAAAGAACGTTATCCCTACCCACTTAATCATGGAAGAATGGCATAGCTCGGTCTTTCTAACACAAAGATATCTATCATGAACACCCCGGTGCCAAACCAAGCAATTGAATCAATACTTTTCCTCGCTTCAGCTTTTTCAACTTCCACGCAATACTTGAGCGTGAGCCATGGACTTAGCACTTTGGATGGCAAAGAGAATGATGATTGGGGTTTATAAGGGAAGACCAAAATATAAGAAAGTCTCACATCAACGAGGCTGATCTTTAGGCAATGGAGAGGCCTTACAATCGATGTCAATGCGAGGAGTAGGGATTGCCATGCAACGGATGCACTAGAGCTATAAGTGTATGAAAGCTCTCTATATTAAACTAAGTGGGTGTGCATCCAGCTTGCTTGCTCATGAAGACCTCGAGCATTTGAGGAAGTTCGTCATCGGAATATAATGTAAAGATCCCACTAGTATATGAAAGTGAAAAAATGATGGAGACTCTCTATATGAAATACATGGTGCTCCTCTGAAGCACAAGTGTGCAAAAAGGATAGTAGTGTGCCCCCTCTCTCTTTTCTCTCATTCATTTTTCTTTTGTTTTTTCTCCTTTTTTTTATGAACGGTCTCATGACCTCATCCCCACATTTTTCGAGGACTCATAAGTCTCCTCCAATTTAATTTCCTCACTGGTAGGGGCAACACTCGAATAATGATGATAATCACACTTTAATTTACTTACAACTCGATAAACTGAAAAAAATATGACTACATATGAATGCCTCTGGTAGTGTACCAGGATGTGCAATGATCTAGCGTGACATGTATAACAATGATGAATGGTGGCTTTGCCACAAAATATCATGTCAGCTCTATATGATCATGCAAAACAATATGACAATGACCGCTCAAGTCATGTAAATAGTAACCGCTACCGCTGGCACCTTCCGGGCGGAGCACATGCCCCAGGGACCAGTTGGAATCGCTGGCGAATGGCGGTCCCCGGACGATCTCTTCCACCGCAGGAATGACCACATCCCCGCCACCTGGGGTAGTGCCGTCAGCCACGCTGCCATGCTCCGCCAGGTCACCACTCAAGATCCTGGAACCTCCTGTGGTCTAAAAAACGGGAGCCTCCGGAGCCGAAGCACTCTTGTCGAAGTCCGCCACCGTGCCTCCCGAGCTGCCCGGGTGGCGTCCTCGCCTCCACCGATAAGGACTTTGGGAGCGACCATCGCTTCGGTGTCGCCTGCCCGCACGGGGTCGTCCGCCACGAGGGGGTCCGCTCTGCTCCCGGCAGGCTGGGCGACCTACCGGGAAGGCTCCACATCCTCTACCCTGGTCGTCACCACCAAATCACTGACCTTGACGCTCACCATCGCATCGGTGCGGGGTCCAGGGGCGGAGGATGAGGCGACATGCAAAGATATGCCCGCCATCACCGTCTCCGAAGATGGCTCTGCCACGATGGGACAGTTCCCCGCCTCCACTACGGGCACCGAAGACAAATCGCCCTCACCGGCCATTTCCTCCATCGTCGCTTGCCTCGCCTTCTTCACCAACGAGCAACCGGAGTGGGAGGGGCTGCAAACACATGACAAAACAACGATTAGAGGCGGCCCGGGAGCTCCAAGTCCTCACCTCCAGAAATGACCTACGTACTCGTCCTTGGTGCACCATCTTCTCTTGAGTCGTCCCTGGTCAAAGGATATGTGTGGCCCAAATCCTTCGGCGGAGCCACCAGCAGGCGCGTCAGCTGCGACCCCACTAGGGACCTCCTCCGGGACATTAGCATGCTCCTGAGAAGCGCGAGCCTGTCCAGGCTCGGGGTGATGGAGCGGATTTCCGTCAGATCCCTCAGTAGGGGTCCAAGCGCAGCTGGAAGTCATGAATCGGAGGTCACACGAGGGGTTTATCCAGGTTCGGGCCTCCGGAGAATAATACCCTACGTCCTGCTGGTTTTGGTTATTCATAATGGAGGGATACCTCGTGCGAGGGGTTACAATGGTGTATGATGTTGCTACTGAGAGTTCTCCTATCTGAGGATAGATCAAGGGGAACCCTAAACCTCCCTTTATATAGACAGGAGAGGCCTAGGGTTTACATGCTGGATGCGATCTGAGGCGCCGCCGTCCTCTAGTCTTGGGTGTCAAGAAGTTCGTCTAGCCCTCCTAGGGTTGGTGCCTTGCCGTGGGCCTGCTGGGCCCCCTTATCGTTGACGAGGCCGGGCTCCTTGGTGTTAGCCACCCCCGGTACAGGACCCCTTCAGTAGCCCCCGAGCTCAACGGAGGTTGCAGTGAAGGTCGCGAGACCTCTGGTGGGCTCCTTTATCGCGTCATCTTCCTGGAGCCCGGCCACGATGTTGTCGTCTTGATGGCTTGAAGGAGGTCGGATGCCCGCTCCTTGGGGATGCCGCCTGATCAACGCTGCCACGGCCGTCAGGCCTTCCCACCCTGACTTTGGTTTGACCGGTGGGAAGGGGCCCACCATTCTTTATCTGAACCTTCGCGTGAATAGCGGAGAACGGGCTGACGCACGTCTTGATGTGGTAACTTGGCCTTGATTCCTGTGCCTGCAGGACATGGATGTGAACCGCCCATGGCTCGGGGGATACATGGTGCACAGGGGTGCCTTGATTCCCGGCTCGCCCGTGGGGGGTCTTAAGAGTGGTGGGGCGACAAGGCGTCATTTCACCTTCAACCACTTCCTCACACCTCTGCTCTCCTGCAATTCTTCTTCCTTGCCTCTCCGCTCCCCTGCCATAGCGACGTTCATCGTCTTCGGGCCCGCCATTTCTTCCCCCGCGAGATGAGAGATGAGCCATCTAGGGCCGTTGACCGGGGTCGGTAGCGTTCAGGCGACCAGGGAAGCGGAGAAAAGGTGGAAGGCTCCAGCGCCACCGCCAAAGCGCAACCCAGTGCCGAGGTCTTCGCTAGCCGGTGGGCCCGCTCTGTGTTTTCGGACCGAGACGTCCAGAAGCTGAAAGAGGAGGGATCGTTCCCATCCGACCTCCAGTATCGCATCCCCCTCTCAACGGAGGAATTCCCGGCACCGCCGGACGGCGCGCGCGTCCTCCACCTCTACTTCTTTGGGCGAGGCCTCGGTTTCCCCTTGCACCCCTTTGTGCAGGGGTTCCTCCTCTTTCTTGGCATTCAGCTTCACCACCTCAACCCCACCAACATTCTCCACATAGCGAACTTCATCACATTTCGCGAGTGCTTTCTCAGGGCTGCCCCCCACTTTGACCTCTTCCGGCGCTTCTTCTGCGTCAAGGGCCAGATGAGCGGCAACTCTGTTCATGACATTGGCGGGGTCAGCATTCAGCTACATCCTCATTCATCCTTCTTCCCCATGAACCTTCCCAAGTCAACGGGGGTCTGGCAGAAGAGGTGGCTTTATGCATCTCCAAGAGCACGGACCTGCCAGCCTTCTTTGGGGAGTCTCCGTTGCGGCTGAACTCTTGGGAATCGCCGACCTGCATCTCCAAGAGCACGGAGCTGCTTCTGGAGGCAACCGCGTCCCTGAAGGACAGCGGTTTGACCGGCCTCCAGATCATGCGGACCTGGGTGGAGCACTGAGTCTTTCCCCTATAGGCTCGCGCTGCACTGCTAAGTGATTATAGCGGGTCGACCGACCCTGCCCGGACCTCCCGCAGCGACCTCTCGGAGGAGGAGATTCACCGTCACCTCGCTCAGCTGACGGGGTTGGATGCCGACAAGGTGTCCATGGCGATTGCGGTTGAACCTTTCAGCCGCGCGGCGCCACCCAAGGAGGTATGTTTCTTCGCCCTAGCTCTGGGTGAGAGTAGTAAATAGAGAGGTCAGGTTTTATCTCTAACCTCCGTTCTTCTGTCCGTCTCAGTAGTTTGCAGAGTTCGGCGCTTTCCTTTCGAAGCCCCCGCTTCCTGGGCAAGATCTGACCCCGGAGGTGCAGGTGCTCTTGTAGCCTGCACCAGAGCGCCCCTCCCCTTTCTTGAAAAGGGAAGAGGGATGCCTCTTCTGCGGATGGAGGGGCGGATAGCGGGGTCCCCTATGAGGGTGCCGCATCGGGTGACGCCTTGTCTCCGCCCTCCATCACAGAGGGCGAGGAGGCTGAACCTGTGGCCTATGGGAGCCCGGGAGAACCTGTGGTCGCCAAGGGGGGGCGTCAAGAGGGCTTCCCTGAAGGGCAGCCCTTCCAAAGCTGAGCCGGCAAGCCCTGAGATCCGCCGACCTTGTGGTGCTCCGGTTTCTCCGAAGCTGAAGGTGCGACTCGTCATGCCTATGGCCAAGAGGCAGAAAGTTGCAGTGGCTGCAACGTACATTGGTGGCGTCCTCGCGACATTTGCCGTGTCTTGGGCATTCGTCGGGACTTGACTTGACTTGAGTCCTCCGATGCTGTGGAGGCGACCGTGCCGAGGCCGCCTGGTGAGTTTCTGCTAGTTCCTCTGGAGATTGCCCTGCTCATCACCGGTAAGTGTGTGTGAGAATTGTATTTATGTTTTGAGCCTCCTTCTCAACCTCTGACTTTTATTTCGTAGCCGCGGAGGTCCTTTCTGGGCTCCCAGCTAATGCTGGCGCCGCACCGGCCTCTGGCGAAGCTGTTAATGTGGAGCCGCGCTTGCTCACGGAGGGGAGGCCGACTTGAACCGGCCCGCGGCTGCTGTAGCCCCCGCATCCTCAGCAGCTCTTGTTGCTGTGGTAGCAGGCGTGCGGGAGGTCTTGAGCACCCAGATGGATGCGCTCGTCGTCCTTGCGGAGGCCAGCTGCCAATTAATTCCTTTGTTTTTTGATTGATGTAGGGTGGCCAGTAGCCCCCGAGGCCAGACGGGATGTCCCTTCCGGACTCTCGTTCGGGCTTGTTGTTTGTTCCTGACAGTTGTTTCATGCAGAAGGTGGTGACTCTGGAGGGTGAGGTGGCAGACCTCAAGCGCCAACTGGAGGTCCAGCAGCAGGAGATCTGCTACTTGTGAGCTGCGTTGGGATTTTCCCCGAAGAGGAAGGGTGAAGCAGTATAGTAGAGATAAGTATTTCCCTCGGTGAGAATCAAGGTTTATTGAACCAAAAGGAGAACCACGCAAATCCTAGTGAACAGCAACTGCACACACAAATGCAAATACTTGCACCCAATGCGGGCAAGAGGGTTGTCAATCCCCTTGAACTCGTTATTTGCAAGGATCAAATTAATCTTGTATAGGTAGACAGATAAATTGCAAAACAAAATAAAAGTAAATAAATTGCAGCAAGGTATTTTTGGTTTTTATAATATGATTAAAGTAGACTCGGGGGCCATTGTTTTCACTAGAGGCTTCTCTCTCGAAACAATAGCATATGGTGGGTAAACAAATTACTGTTGGGCAATCGATAGAAAAGCGCAGAGTTATGATGTTATTCATGGCAATGATCACATATATAGGCATCACATCCGTGACAAGTAGACCGACTCCTACCTGCATCTACTACTATTACTCCACCAATCGACCGCTATCCAGCATGCATCTATGGTATTAAGTTCATAACAATCAAAGTAATGCCTTAAGCAAGATGACATGATGTAGACAAAGTAAACTCAATCAATATGAATAAACCCCATCGTTTTATCCTTAGTAGAAACAATACAATACATGCCTCGCTACCCCTTCTATCACTAGGTGAGGACACCGCAAGATTGAACCCACTACAAAGCACCTCTCCCACTGAAGATAAATCAATCTAGTTGGCCAGACCAAATGGATAGATCGGAGAGAAATACAAAGCTATAATAATCATGCATAATAAAGTTCAGAAAAGACTCAATTACTTTCATCAGATCTCAACAAACACACCGCAAAAGAAGATTACATCTGATAGAACCCCAAGAAGATCGAGGAGAACATTGTATTGAAGATCAAAGGGAGAAAAGAAGCCATCTAGCTACTAGCTATGGACCCGTAGGTCTATGGTGAACTACTCACACATCATCAGAAGGGCGGCAAGGTTGATGTAGAAGCCCTTCGTGATCGATTCCCCCTCCGACAGAGTACCGGAAAAGGCCTCCAGATGGGATCACGGAAGAACAGAAGCTTGCGGCGGTGGAAAAGTTATTTCGGGTGGCTCTCTGTTGGTTTGTGAATATTTTGAATTTATAGAGGTGGAATTAGGTCAAAAGGAGCTACGTGGGGTCACGAGCTCAGGGGCACGCCTACCCCCCGGGGCGCGCCATGTGAGCTCGTGGCTCTCCCGTAGGTCTTCTGGCCTCCTCCTGAACCTTCTAGGGTCCCTTCTGGTCAGAAAAAATCACCGTGAAGTTTCATCATGTTTGGACTTTGTTTGGTATTGATTTTTTGAAAAGCCAAAAACAAGCAAAAAACAGGAACTGACACTGGGCACTGGGTTAATAGGTTAGCCCCAAAAATGATATAAAATAGCATAAAATGCATATAACGCATCCAAGATTGATAATATAATAGCATGAAACAATAAAAAAATAATAGATATGTTGGAGACGTATGAAGCATCCCCAAGCTTAATTCCTGCTTGTCCTCGAGTAGGTAAATGATAAAAATAGAATTTTTGATTTTGAATGCTACCTAACATGTGTATCATGTAATCTCTTTATGGTATAAATATTGAGAAACGATGAAGTAACAATGCCAACATAATATTATCCATGAATATAAGAAACATAATCATTACTTTCTCAAAATATACGACCCTTAACGAATGTTATCCCTACTCATTTTATATTGTTAGCATGGCATGACTCCGCCTTCACCGCATAAATATAAATCATGAGCACCCCGGTGTTAAACCAGGCAATTGGATCGTACTTATAACGTGCTTCAGCATTTTCAACTTCGCGCAATACATGAGCGTGAGCCATGGACATAGCACTATAGGTGGAATAGAATGCGGTGGTAGAGATCAATAAGGGAAGTCAAAAAGGAACGAAGTCTCGCATCAACTCGGTGGATTAACAGGCTATGGAGATGCCCATCAATCGATATCAATGCGAGGAGTGGGGATTGCCATGCAATGGATGCACTACGAGCTATAAGTGTATGAAAGCTCAATGAAAACTAAGTGGGTGTGCATCCAACTTGCTTGCTCATGAAGACCTCGGGCATTTGAGGAAGCCCATCATCGGAATATACAAGCCAAGTTTTATAATGAAAACTTCCCACTAGTATATGAAAGTGATAACATAGGAGACTCTCTATATGAAGAACATGGTGCTACTCTGAAGCACAAGTGTGGTAAAAGGATAGTAACATTGCCCCTTCTCTCTTTTCTCTCATTTTTCCTTTTTTTGTTGGGCTCTTTTTGGCCGCTTTTTTATTTTATTTTTTTCGTCCGGAGTCTCATCCCGACTTGTGGGGAAATCATCATCTCCGTCATCCTTTCCTCACTGGGACAATGCTCTAATAATGATGATCATCACACTTTTATTTACTTACAACTCGATAACTGAAACAATATGACTCTATATGAATGCCTCCGACAGTGTACCAGGATGTGCAATGATCTAGCGTAACATGTGTAATAATGATGAACGATGGCTGTGCAATACGTCTCCAACGTATCTATAATTTTTGATTATTCCATGCTATTATAGTATCAATCTTGGATGTTTTTATATGCAATTATATATCATTTTTTGGGACTAACCTATTAATCTAGTGCCCAGTGCCAGTTGCTGTTTTCTGCTTGTTTTTGGTTTTTCAGGAAATCAGTACCAAACGAAGTCCAAATGCCACGAAACTTTTTGGAGATTTTTTTTCTGGACAAAAGAGACCCTCGAGACTTGGAGAGGAGGCCAGAAGGTTCACGAAGCCTCCACAAGGCAACAGGGTGCGGCCCCAGGGGGGCGCCCTGATGGCTTGTGGGGCCCTCGTGGCTCCGTTTGACCTAATTCCACTTCTATAAATTCTCAAATATTCGGAAACCAACAGAGAGCCACCCCGAATAACTTTTACGCCACCGCAAGCCTCTGTTCTTCCGCGATCCCATCTGGAGGCCTTTTCCAGTACTCTGCCGGAGGGGGAATCGATCACGGAGGGCTTCTACATCAACCTTGCTACCCTTACGATGATGTGTGAGTAGTTTACCATAGACCTACGGGTCCATAGCTAGTAGCTAGATGGCTTCTTTTCTCTCTTTGATCTTCAATACCATGTTCTCCTCGATGTTCTTGGAGTTCTATCCGATGCAATCTTCTTTTGCGGTGTGTTTGTTGGGATCCGATGAATTGTGAGTTTATGATCAGATTATTCATGAGAAATATTTGAGTCTTCTCTAAACTCTTTTATGCATGATTATTATAGCTTTGTATTTCTCTCCGATCTATCGATTTGGTTTGGCCAACTAGATTAGTTTATCTTGCAATGGGAGAGGTGCTTTGTGATGGGTTCAATCTTGCGGTGCTCAATCGCAGTGACAGAAAGGGACATGACATGTATTTGTATTGTTGCCATTAAGGATAAAAAAGATGGGGTTTAATCATATTGCTTGAGTTTACTTTGTCTACATCATGTCATCTTGCTTAAGGCGTTACTCTGTTTCATACTTAATACCCTAGATGCATGCTGGATAGCGGTCGACGGGTGGAGTAATAATAGTAGATGCAGGCAGGAGTCGGTCTACTTATCTCGGATGTGATGCCTATATACATGATCATTGCCATGAATTCGTCATAATTATTTGCTTTTCTATCAATTGCCCAACAGTAATTTGTTTACCCACCGTATGTTCTGCGCTCGAGAGAGAAGCCTCTAGTGAAAACTATGGCCCCCGGGTCTACTTTTATCATATATTAAAAACCAAAAATACCTTGCTGCAATTTATTTACTTTTATTTTATTTAGTATTTTAGTTTATCTATCTATCACTATCAGAATTAATCCTTGCAAATAACCACTAAGAGGATTGACAACCCTCTTATTTGCGTTGGGTGCAAGCGTTTGCTTTTGTGTGTGCAGGTGCTGCTAAAGGGATTTTGTGTGGTTCTCCTACTGGATTGATAACCTTGGTTCTTAACTGAGGGAAATACTTATCTCTACTATACTGCATCATCCTCTCCTCTTCGAGGAAATACCAACGCAGTCTACAAGTAGCACTGCGCCACAAATATCATGTCAACTCTATATGATCATGCAAAGCAATATGATGATGAACACACAAGTCATGTGACGGAACCGTGGAATTTGCATGGCAATATATCTCGGAATGGCTATGGAAATGCCATAATAGGTAGGCATGGTGGCTGTTTTGAGGAAGATATAAGGAGGCTTATGTGTGATAGAGCGTATCATATCACGGGGTTTGGATGAACCCGCGAAGTTTGCACCAACTCTCGAGGTGAGAAAGGGCAATGCACGGTACCAGGAGGCTAGCAAATTGCGGAAAGATAGGAGTGCGTATAATCCATGGACTCACATTAGTCATAAAGAACTCATATACTTATTGTGAAAGCCTATTAGCCCTCGAAGCAAAGTACTACTCGCATGCCCCTAGGGAGGAGGTTGGTAGGAGTTAACCATCGCGCACCCCCGATTATAACAGCACTCAAGGATTTCATTTCCGACATAAAAATGCTCAAACCTCCCCACCATGCCAGGACCAACACTTAGATGAGAAGTTAATAACAAGCTTTAATACCGATATTTCTACTAACCAATGATCATGAACCAATATCCTTTCATATTACGACATCAATACAATTAAACCATACGTTTCATATTTAGTGATCGACATGAAAGTTTTTATTATATCCTCCTTGAATACCTATCCTTTTTGGACTAGTCTTATAACACGTGCATATTGCCATTACTATTTATTATACTCTCAAAAATATTTAAGTGAAGCATGAGAGTGCAATCATTTCTATAAAATATAACCACCGCTGTGCTCTAAAAGATATAAGTGAAGCATATAGAGTATTCTAACAAATCACGATAAATGTGTGTCCCTCTCAAAAGGTGTGTCCAGCAAACAATGATTGTGGCAAACCAAAAGAAAAGAAAACTATAGCACAAGACGCTCCAAGTAAAACTCATATCATGTGATGAATAAAAATATAGCTCCAAGTAACATACCGATAGATTGTAGACGAAAGAGGGGATGCCATCCAGGGCATCCCCAGCTTAGATGCTTGGGTCTTCCTTGAATATTACCTTGGGGTGCCTTGGGAATCCCCAAGCTTAGGGTCTTTCCGCTCCTTATTCCTTCATCCATCGTGATCTCACCCAAAACTTGAAAACTTCAGCACACAAAACTCAACAGAAACCTCGTGAGGTCCGTTAGTATAATAAACATATCATAACCTTTAGGTACTATTATAAATTGATTCATAATTGTTCTTGCATAATACCTACTATATTCTAACTTCTCCATGACTCATAGCCCCCGATACAATCCATAGATTCATTAAAATAAGCAAACTATGCAATAAAAACAGAATCTGTCTAAAATAGTACAGTTTTTGATGATTGAATATTTGAATATACTTCTGTAACTCTAAAAATTCTGAAAAATTAGGACTACGTAAAAAAATTGTATTAAAATTCTGTGTAAAAAATTCAAGATTTTACAACGCTCCAGTAAAGAGTATTAATTCCAGCACTGGAGGCAAAACTTTCTGTTTCAAACAGCATCAATAATACTATCATCTAAATCATCCCAAAGGCATTACTTGGCACAAACACTAATTAAAAGATAAAAAAACAATAATTACAGTAGCTATAATTGTGTGACTCAATAAAAATAAAAATTTCAATAGAGATAAATATTGGGTTGCCTCCCAACAAGCGCTATTGTTTTATGCCCCTAGCTAGGCATAATGCATAGTTTCAAGTATTATCGTCCTTCAAATTAATTCCATAGGTGGCCCTCATAATAGATTCATATGGTGGTTTAATTCTCTTTCTAGGAAAGTGTTCCATCCCTTTCTTTAACGGAAATTGGAATCTTATATTTCCTTCTTTCATATCAATAATAACACCTATGGTTCGTAGGAAAGGCCTACCAAGTATTATAGGACAAGATGGATTGCATTCAATATCAAGCACAATAAAATCCATGGGTACATAATTCCTATTAGCAAGTATGAGAACATCATTTATTCTACCAATGGCTTCTTAATAGTTGAATCTGCTAAGTGCTAGTTAAGGGAACATTCATTTATATCGGTGAGGCCTAGCACACCACACAAAGATTTTGGTATAGTAGGGACGCTAGCACCTAGATCACATAAAGCATTACATTCATAATCTTTAATCTTAACTTTAATAGTAGGTTCCCATTCATCATGTAATTTTCTAGGTATTGACACCTCCAATTCAAGCTTTTTATCATGAGCTTTAATCATTGCTTCTACAATATGTTTAGTAAAAGCTTTATTTTGTTCGTAGGCATTAGGTGAATTTATCCTGGATTGCAACAAGGAAATGCATTCAATCAGAGAGCAATTATCATAATTAAAGTCCTTGTAATCCAAAGTAGTGGGCACACCACTATTTAAAGTTTTGACCTCTCCAAACCCACTTTTATCATTTTTATCATTAAGATCATCACCCTTCGAACAATTGGGACGCCTTCTAGCTAAAGTTGACTCATCTCTAGTCACTTTTTCATCAAGTTTTATATTACTAAACAAAGTTTCAATGGGTGTCATACCAATCATTTTAATATCCTCATAATGATTACTATAAAAACCGGGCGGAATAGCTTTTTCCAGGAATTCTCGCTTAGCTCTCAACCTAGCGGTTGTCTCTTTGAATTCATTAATGGAGACTTGGATAGATTTTGTAGACTCATTAATATCATTCTTGGGTGGCAAGGTTTTAATTTTAAGAGTTTCCACATCATGAGCAATTCTATCCATGTTTCTAGCCATATCATCAACTTTATGTAGTTTTTCTTCTACCATAGTATTGAAAATCTTTTGAGAATTAATAAATTCTTTAATGTGGTTCTCAAGATCAGTAGGTATCCTATTATTATTATTATTATTATAATATGAATTACCATAATTATTAGAGGAATTTTCGGGATACGGTCTTGGATTAAATTCCCTCTATAAGTATTGTTGTTGAAATTATTTCTAGCGACAAAATTCACATCAATAGTATCATTATTTTTCTAAATCAAAGTAGATAGTGGCACATCATTAGGGTCAACTTGAGCATTTTTACTACAAACATATTCATAAGAGCATCCATTTTATCACTCAAAGTAGCAATTTCTTCGATAGAGTTTACCTTCTTACCAGTTGGAGCTCGTTTGGCGTGCCATTGAGAATAATTTTTCATCATATTATCAAGAAGCTTTGTAGACTCTCCCAATGTAATTCCCATAAAGGTACCACCTGCAGCAGAGTCTAGAAGATTTCTAGAAACAAAGTTTAGTCCCGCATACATTTTTTGTATAATCATCCATAAGCTTAAACCATGAGTGGGATAATTTTTAATCATTAATTTCATTCTCTCCCAAGATTGTGCAACATGTCCTTGCTCAAGTTGCTTAAAATTCATAATTTGATTTCTAAGAGAAATAATTTTAGCGGGAGGAAAATACTTGGCAATAAAAGCATCCTTACACTTATCCCATGAATCAATACTATTGCGAGGCAAGGATGAAAACCAAGTTTTAGCACGATCTTATAGCGAGAAAGGAAATAATTTCAACTTAATAATGCCATTATCCACATATTTTTTCTTTTGCATATCACATAATTAAACGGAGGTATTAAGATGGGATGCAGCATCCTCATTAGGATTTCCAGAAAATTGTTCTTTCATAACAAGATTTAGCAAAGCAGCATTAATATCATATGACTCCGCACTAGTGGTGGGAGGAGCAATTGGAGTACTAATAAAATCATTATTATTAGTATTTGAAAAGTCACAGAACTTGATGTTTTCTTGAGACATAGTGACAAAGCAAACAAACGAGCAAACTAACAAAGTAAAATATTTTTGTGTTTTTGATTTTTATGAGAAGTGGAGGGAGAAGAAAAAGAGAGGCAAATAAAAAGTAGAGAAAGTAGATGATAGTTTGAGTGGAGGTACTTGTAGTGATTTGATGATGTCTCCCCAGCAACGGCGCCAGCAATTCTTTCTGCTACTTGTGAGCTGCATTGGGATTTTCCCCGAAGAGGAAGGGTGAAGCAGTATAGTAGAGATAAGTATTTCCCTCAGTGAGAACCAAGGTATATCAAACCAAAAGGAGAACCACGCAAATCCTAGTGAACAACACCTGCACTCACAAAAGCAAATACTTGCACCCAACGCGGGCAAGAGGGTTGTCAATCCCCTTGAACTCATTACTTGCAAGGATCAAATCTTGTAATAAATGCCAAAACAAAATAAAAGTAAATAAATTGCAGCAAGGTATTTTTGGTTTTTATAATATGATTAAAGTAGACCCGGGGGCCATAGTTTTCCCTAGAGGCTTCTCTCTCGAAACAATAGCATACGGTGGGTAAACAAATTACTGTTGGGCAATTGATAGAAAAGCACATAGTTATGACGTTATTCATGACAATGATCACATATATATGCAGCATGTCTGTGACAAGTAGACAGACTCCTGCTTGCATCTACTACTATTACTCCACCAATCGACCGCTATCCAGCATGCATCTATGGTATTAAGTTCATAACAAACTGAGTAACGCCTTAAACAAGATGACATGATGTAGACAAAGTAAACTCAATCAATATGAATAAAACTCATCGTTTTATCCTTAGTAGCAATAATACAATACGTGCCTCGCTACCCCTTCTATCACTGGGTGAGGACACCGCAAGATTGAACCCAGTACAAAGCACCTCTCCATCTGAAGATAAATCAATCTAGTTGGCCAAACCAAACGGATAGATCGGAGAGAAATACAAAGCTATAATAATCATGCATAATAAAGTTCAAAAAAGACTCAATTACTTTGAATGAATAATCTGATCATAAACCCACAGTTCATCGGATCCCAACAAACACACCGCAAAAGAATATTACATCTGATAGAACTCCAAGAAGATCGAGGAGAACATTGTATTGAAGATCAAAGGGAGAGAAGAAGCCATCTAGCTACTAGCTATGAACCCGTAGCTCTGTGGTGAACTACTCACACATCATCGGAAGGGCAGCAAGGTTGATGTAGAAGCCCTCCGTGATCGATTCCCCCTCTGGCAGAGTACCGGAAAAGGCCGCCAAATAGGATCACGAAAGAACATAAGCTTGCGGCGGTGGAAAAGTTATTTTGGGTGGCTCTCTGTTGGTTTGGGAATATTTGTGAATTTATAAAGGTGGAATTAGGTCAAAAGGAGCTATGTGGGGCCCTCTAGCTCAAGGGGCGCGCCTAACCCCTGGGACGCGCCCTGTGAGCTCGTGGCTCTCCCGTAGGTCTTCTGGCCTCCTCCCAAACCTTCTAGGGTCCCTTATGGTCTAGAAAAAATCACCGTGAGGTTTCATCGTGTTTGGACTTCGTTTGGTATATATTTTTTGAAAAGCCAAAAACAAGCAAAAACAGGAACTGGCACTAAGCACTGGGTTAATAGGTTACTCCCAAAAAATGATATAAAATAGCATAAAAATGCATATAAAGCATCCAAGATTGATAATATAATAGCATGAAACAATAAAAAATTATAGATACGTTGGAGACGTATCAAGATCGCACACCTTTCAGCGACATCTGCTGGATCCATCTATTAGTCGTCGGGCTGCGTCTGATCTGATCAGGTTTTTCCATTTATTCATTATGTTGGGTGGTTGATGTCCACCCTTATTATGCAGCTGTTGAGGAGGCCGCGGCTTTGTGGCAGGAGCTGTCTGAGTCGGAGAGGTCGCGTGGCGAGCTTCAGACCGTGGTGGGCATCGCGAACGGCGAGCTCAAGGAATACCGGCAGAAGGTGGCCGTCCTTGAGAGCACGCTGGCCAGCAAGGACGCAGAGCTACTGAAGCAGGTGGCTGCTCTGAAGCAAAAGGAGGCTGCCGCCCAGTGGGCTGGTGAGGCTCGGTCTGCTGCGGAGGACCGGGTGAAGCGGCTGATGAAGCGGCTTCAGGGTCTGGAGGCCGCCGCTATGCGTAAGCTTTTTGTCTCTTTCGTGTTGTCTCCCATTGCCCTGGCTAAGGCTTGATGCGGCATTTTATGTGTAGTGCCCCTCCCAGACATCGCCCATGTGGATCCGGTTAGGTGTCTTCAGCATGTTGCGGACCTCGCACAACGGATGCTCATGGTGCTGGGCACAGCATGTGGGACGCTTTACCGTGGCGAGGAGGACCTTGACGACACCTTGGACGGCGTCGTCTAGCTGCTGGAGAAGGTGTGTGATCAGCTCTTTGACTGGCAGTACTCAGTGGCGTACGAAGGCGCCATGCGAGTGCTGGCCAGTGTGAGAGTGCATCTGCCCGACGCCGACCTCGGCCTCATCGTCCATGGCACTGCTGAGTGTCCACCCCGGAGCCCACGCCGGTGGTGGTCGGGGCGGAGCCCGAGTATGTTGTGGATGCCTGCAAGCTGGAAAAGATTCTGAAGCGGTGCTTAGTTGGTGCGGAGGGCGAGTAGGCCTCTTGTAATGTGAAAACAGCGTGACTGTAACATACATTAACTTTTGGTTGTATTATATGTTTGTCTTTTGCCTAAGTTGGACAAGCATCCAAGGCAGCTGCTAAGAAATGCGACCCCGTTGCGCCGAAAGTGTTAATGTGTTTGTGGGAGGCCCCTGTTTGAGCCTGGCAAAGTGCAGAACGACCGTGAATCACTGCAAACCTTTTGGCTAGGGTAGTATTCTCAGCTTGTTAGGATATGTGCATTGCAGAACCACAAGGGAGGCCTCCGAGCGTGATTTGAGTGGCTGTTGGATACATCTCCTATGGGGGCCGGGTTGGTATGACAAACGATGCAGCCCCCGAACCCATCTCATAGGAGGATCTCTCCGACTCCCCTCAGACCTCGACACAGCGCGGTCAATACTAGGTTCTTGGTAGTACCGTGAGGCATGGATAGAAAGTTTGAGGAGATTAGGGCGCTAAGGTGAAATTATAACGCCACCATAGCAAGCCAGAGGATAGTACAAGCTTTTATTTCTGTTTTTAGATAGTTTGTCCATGAAACAAATCTAGTGTGCTAAATGTAAAAAAGGGGGAAGGATTGTCGTAGCCTGCATTTGTGCCGCTGTTCAAGTCATTCTCCTACATTGGTTCCTGCTTCGGGCCTCCTAGCTCTGTGCTCTTGCTTCATGCTAGTTGGAGCATGAGGGGTCCGCTGGGGGCTCCTGAGCGGTAGCAGCTAGGCTGCCGCTCCTTTTCTTCTTGAATTGCTCAGAGGGGACCTCTGTGCATTCCTCTTTGTCTTCTGGGAGCACTGCAAAAAAACACATCCGTGATGATACGTCTTTGTCACAGTAGGTCACATTTTCTGTCATGCATGTACATCCATGACGATTTTATGACAGAATCAAGATAGTCATACCTGTGCTGTCGTAGAAGTGTTCCATGACAATACTCAAATTATCATCACGGAAGTGTCCACTTCCAAGACGATACTTGCCGCGTCATGGAAGTGATTTCATCAAGGGTAACCGACACGTGGCTTCCATCGTAATGGGTCGCCGTTAAGCTATCGGGTCCGGTTTTGAATCCGATAACCCGTTAACAACCACGACCAATGGCTATTTTCCATGTGTAAATTTCTCATTCGCCAGCGGATCCACGTGTTAGCTCCGCGTTGTGACAGATGTCATTCGTCCAATGGACAAGATGCGCCTATGATACGTGGACACGTGGCACGGCCCAACAGTGGCCCATTTAACCTAAATGGGCCGGCCCAGACAATGGCCCACAAGATTTTGTCAGACACTAGTGGGCCGGCCCATTAACAGCCTACCATGTTTTGGGCCAAATTACGGCCCATATCATATCCGGCCTGTTAACAACCTGCCGTGTTTTGGGCCAAATTACGGTGCATATCAGATCCGGCCCGTTAACAGGCCACTGTGCTTTTGGGCCCATTGTAGGCCCGGTTTGTATATCGGCCTGTTGAAGGCCCGTTTAACAGTTCGGCCCGATATTCGTTTCGGCCTGTTAGCGGCCCTTGGTGCATATGGGCCGCTTTCGGCCCGGTTTCACTTTCGGCCATTTAACGTCCCATGCTGCATCTGGGCCTATTTCTGGTCCGAAGTGACTTTCGGCCTATTAACGGCCCGTAGTCTTCGTGGATAAATTTCAGCCCAACCTGACTATCGGCCTATTAAAGGCCCGTGAAATAGTTAGGCCTAATTATGGCCCATTTTGCATCCGGCCTGCTTACAGCCCATAATTTTATTGGGCCAACCAAGGCCCGAGATAAATTTTGGACTGTTAACGGTTCGTATGTACTTGGGCCAATCATGGGCCTACGTATATTTTGGCCTGCTGTCGGCCCGTGAATTGTTCGGCTCAATTCAGTCCCAATCTACTTTTCAGCCTATTAAAAGCCCATGGTATACTCTAGCCCAAATGAGGCCCGTGTTTTACTCGGCCTGTTAAAGGCCCAAAACTACTTTACGTTTAGGCCTGCTAATGGCCCGAGATGATTATAGGCCCACTTTTCGGCCCATATAAGGCGAGTTACGGGCCGACCAGTTTTGGTAGCGTAATTTCTTTTTATATACCGCTGACAGACAGATAACGTATTTGGCCGTTAAGCTCCTTTGAAGTTTTCGGCCTAAATTACAGCATACTGACTAAGAATAAACCTAGACTATACAATAAAGAAATTACAGCATATTACATCCACTGGGCATCAAAGTTCGCCATCGGTGATAATAAAGGGCAACTAGACCGCAGATTACATACACCGGGCATCAAAGGTCGCCACTAGTGCAAAAAAACGCCAACAAAATAATATACAAAACCGACAGCACTTCAACATAGTTCAAGAAATGTTAGCCCTGCCCCAGTGCTGCAGCACAAGCAGCTGAACAAGCTGATGATACCTTAGTTGTCTGAAACTTATATCCTCCAGCTCTAGCCGTGTACCCATAAAGCACGCATGGGTGTCCTCTGCGATCTTCGTTAGAGATTGGAGTTCAAGTCGGACCTGAGCTGAACCAAGTCTTTCCACTTGGAGTTGAGACTGAAGAAGTCAAACTAATTCAGGCAGCAACTTCACCGAGGTTGTGTCACAGCTGCTGGTGAGTAGCTTGAACTCACTGTCTTCACCAAGGTCAGTGTGCTGAAAATTACTCACAGATGCAGAAAATTACTCTGAAAGAGAAACAAGGAGACAAATAACAGGTTTCAAATAAAGAGAAACCAGTTGAACAGCAATTTCTCACAGATGCAGAGTGATGATACATAATCAAATAGCTATCAATTAGTATAGTGTTACAAGGCAAAAGGTACTGACAAGAGGAATGCAGACCTCAACTTGTGCAGTGGCATTGGCTTTAGTCAACATTTTGGTAAGAGTAAATGTAGATCTGATAATTTGGAGAAAATGGAGGGCAGGGCAAATAAGATGCAGAGTAATGCCAGACAATAAACTATCTCTCAATGTAAGTACAGTAATACTATCTCCGTCCGGAATTACTTGTCACTGAAATGGATGTATCTAGCACTATTTTAGTTCTTAATACATCCAATTGAGCAACAAGAAATTTGATACGGAGGAAGAACATGTCAACATGTAATTACAAGAGCAATCCAGAACTTCAGAACCATTGGGTTTTTTCTACATTTATGTAAGAGTAAATATAGATCTTATAATTTTGAGCAAACGGTGGATAAGGAAGCTAACATGCACAGTGATGCTTGCTACTTGTAGCTTGCGTTGGTATTTCCCCGAAGAGGAAGGGATGATGCAGCACAATAGAGATAAGTATTTCCCTCGATTATGAAACCAAGGTTATCGAACCAGTAGGAGAATCTCGCAACACCTAGTTAGCAGTACCTGCACACAAACAACAAATCCTTGCACCCAACGCAAACAAGGGGTTGTCAATCCCTTGGCGGTAAGATTGCAAGATTAAATTGGATTTGATAGATTGATAGATTGAAATAAAAATACAAAATAAAATAAATAAAGAAAGATGGCAGCAATATTTTTAGGGTTTTAGTACATAAAAATAAAATAAATAGAGATAGATAGACCCGGGGGCCATAGGTTTCACTAGAGGCTTCTCTCGAGAAAATAGCATACGGTGGGTAGAAAAATTACTGTTGGGCAATTGATAGAAAAGCAAATAATCATGATGATATCCAAGGCAATGATCATGTATATAGGCATCATGTCCAAGATTAGTAGACCGACTCCTGCCTGCATCTACTACTATTACTCCACACATCGACCGCTATCCAGCATGCATCTAGTGTATTAAGTCCATAAGAACGGAGTAATGCCTTAAGAACGATGACATGATGTAGACAAGACAAACTCACGAATTAATAAACCCAATGAATAGATCCCATCTTTTTATCCTTAGTAGCAACGATACATACGTGTCATGTCCCTTTCTGTCACTAGGATTGAGCACCGCAAGATTGAACCCACTACAAAGCACCTCTTCCCATTGCAAGAAAAATCAATCTAGTTGGCCAAACCAAATCAATAGATCAGAGAAGAAATACGAGGCTATAATAATCATGCATAAAAGAGTGCAGCAAAGACTCAAATAATTTCATGGATAATCTGATCATAAACTCACAATTCATCGGATCCCAACAAACACACCGCAAAAAGAGATTACATCGGATAGATCTCCAAGAACATCAAGGAGAACATTGTATTGAAGATCAAAAAGAGAGAAGAAGCCATCTAGCTACTGCCTATGGACCCGAAGGTCTGTGGTAAACTACTGACGCATCATCGGAGAGGCAGCAAGGTTGATGTAGAGCCCCTCCGTGATCGATTCCCCCTCCGGCAGATTACCGGAGAAGGACCCCAGATGGGATCTCTCTGGAACAGAAGCTTGCGGCGGCGTAAAAAGTATTTCGTGGACTCTCCTGAGGGTTTCTGATTTTTCTGGAATTTATAGTGCTAGAATTAGGTCAAACGGAGCTTGGTGGGCCCCACGAGGCACCAGGGCGCACCTGCCCCCCCCAGGCGCGCCCTGGTGGCTCGTGGGCCCCACCAGGGTCTTCTGGCCACCCCTCGAGGCTTCTAGTGTTCTTCTAGTCCAATAAAAAATCTCCAAAAAGTTTCGTTGCATTTGGACTTCCCTTTGATATTGATTTTCTGTAAAGCAAAAACAGGGCAGAAAACAGCAACTGGCACTGGGCACTAGGTTAATAGGTTAGTCTCCAAAAATGATATAAAATTGTTGTAAATGATTATACAAACATCCAAGATTGATATTATAACAGCATGGAACAATCAAAAATTATAGATACGTTGGAGACGTATCAGCATCCCCAAGCTTAATTCCTGCTCGTCCTCGAGTAGGTAAATGATAAAAACAGAATTTTTGATGTGGAATGCTACCTAACATATTCATCACATATATTTTTTATTTTGTAGCATGGACATTGGACTTATATGATTCGAAGAAATAGTCTATAATTTGACATGAAAACATAAATACTCAAGCATGCTAACAAGCAACCATGTCTTTCAAAATATCAACGCTAAAGAAAGTTATCCCTAGCCCATTATGCTCAATCATTGATCCATTCATGAAACACACTCAAATATTAGCTACATCCAATGCACAAGTATGACAATAGTGCTCTCTAGTTGGTGCTTTTGTAAGAGAAGATGCAGACTCAAATAAAAATAAAAATTGCATAAAAGTAAATAGATAGGTCCTTCGCAGAGGGAAGTAGAGATTTGTCAAATGTGCCAGAGCTCAAAGCTGAAATTAAAGAGATAAAAATATTTTGAGAGGCATGCTTTTCCTGTCAACGAAAACGACCGAGAATTCCCATTATCTTCCATGCTAGACACATCATAGGTAGTTCCCAAACAGAAAGTAAAGTTCATTTCCTTTCCACCAATTCTTTCACAATCCATGGCTAGCCGTATCCACGGGTGCCCTCCATACCATCACATTCCAAGGAATTTTGTTGTTATTAATTTCATTTCATGCGGGACTGGGCATCCCTATTACCAACTATTCTCTCATGCAATGACAAGTGAATAAACACTCATCGTGAGAATAACACACCTAGCATGGAAAATAATGGCCACCCCCTGCCGCTTCATGAGCGGTACGGGCACACAAAACGAGAAAAAATATTTTGAAATTTAGAGTTGGCACACGCAAATTTACTTAGAACGGCATTGAAATACCGCATATAGGTAGATATAGTGGACTCATAAGGCAAAACTGGGTTTAAGGATTTTGGATGCACAAGCAGTATTTCCGCTTAGTACAAATGAAGGCTAGCAAAAGATTGAGAAGCAACCAACCAAAAAACGAAAATGGTCATAAACATGCATTGAACATAACTAACACCGAATAATGCACCATAAGTAGGATGTAACTTCATTGCATAACTATTGACTTAACGTGCATGCATAGGGAATCACAAACCTTAACACTAATATTCTTAATTAAGCACAATTACTCACTAACATGGCATCACATA
Organism: Elymus sibiricus; assembly: GCA_039707655.1. Taxonomy (NCBI): domain Eukaryota; kingdom Viridiplantae; phylum Streptophyta; class Magnoliopsida; order Poales; family Poaceae; genus Elymus; species Elymus sibiricus. The sequence goes on along the minus strand of CM077676.1, from coordinate 187,792,528 downwards.
TTATCATTTCCATATCGCAAAACTATTGCAAGGAATCACACTCATCATAACCAATGATCTATATGAAAGTTTTTATCTATATCCCTCTTGAATATTCATCACTTTGGGACCAATTGCATAACATGTGCAAATTGCCATTACTATCATCATCTCTCAAAAAGATTTAAGTGAAGCATGAGAGTGCATATATTTCTTCAAAATTTCAATCTTAACAATTCTCAAAATAATATAAGTGAAGCATGAGAATTCATTTCTTCAAAATTTCAAGCAAGTCAATTCTCAAAATGATATAAGTGAAGCATGAGAATTTATTTCTTCAAAATTTCAATCAACTCTCAAAATAATATAAGTGAAGCATGAGAGTTTCTTCAAAATATAGCCACCACCGTGCTCAAAAAGATTTAAGTGAAGCACTAGAGCAACTGCCTAGCTCAAAAAATTTAAGTGAAGCACATAGAGTATTCTACAAATTATGATGATAACGTGTGGCTCTCTCAAGATAGGTGTGTGCAGCAAAGATGATTGTGACAAACTAAAAAGCAAACAAAGCAAAGACTCATATCATACAAGACGCTCCAAGCAAAACACATATCATGTGACGAATAAAAATATAGCTCAAAGTAAAATTACCGATGGTTGGTAGAATAAAGAGGGGATGCCTTCCGGGGCATCCACAAGCTTAGACGCTTGAGTCTTCCTAGAATATTACCTTGGGGTGCCTCAGGCATCCCCAAGCTTAGGATTTTACTACTCCGTATTCCTACATCCATCGTGATCTCACCCAAAACTTGAAAACTTCAATCACACAAAACTTAACAAAACCTTCGTGAGATCCGTTAGTCTAACAAAATAAATCACTACTATAAGTACTGTTGCAAACCCATTCATATTTTATTTTTGCATTATACCTACTGTACTCTAACTTCACCATGGCTTATACCCCCCGATACAATCCATAGATTCATCAAAACAAGCAAGTAGTGCATCAAAAACAGAATCTGTCAAAAACAGAACAGTCTGTAGAGATCTGAATTATGGTCATACTTCGGTAACTCTAAAAATTCTGAAAAATTAGGACAACGTGGAAAATTCATATATAAATATTGTGTTAAAAATTCAGAAGGTTCTGACGTAACAGTGATAAAACAAAATTCCAGCACTGGACGCAAAACTTTCTGTTTTCAAACAACATTAATTATACTATCTTCCAAATCATCCTAAAGGCTTTACTTGGCACAAACACTAATTAAAAACACAAAAACACCATCATACCAGTAGTATGACAGTAAAAACACACCATAACAGAAACTTATAACAAAATTTTATTTTATTCATTGGGTTGCCTCCCAACAAGCGCTATTGTTTTATGCCCCTAGCTAGGCATAAGGCATAATCTCAAGTATTGTCATCTTTCAAGTTGATTCCATAAGTGGCCCTCATAATTGATTCATATGGTGCTTTAATTCTTTTCCTAGGGAAATGCTCCATGCCTTTCTTTAGTGGGAACTGAAATTTTATATTCCCTTCTTTCATATCAATAACGGCACCTATAGTTCGTAAGAAAGATCTACCAAGTATTATGGGGCAAGAAGAATTGCATTCAATATCAAGAACAATAAAATCAATGGGCACATAATTTCTATTTGCAAGAATAAGCACATCATTAATTCTTCCCAAAGGCTTTTTAATAGTAGAATCCGCAAGATGCAAATTAAGGGATCATTCATCTATATTGGTAAAACCTAGCACATCACATAGAGATTTTGGAATTGTGGAAACGCTAGCACCCAAATCACACAAAGCATTGCACTCATAATTTTTAATCTTAACTTTAATGGTGGGTTCCCATTCATCATATAATTTTCTAGGAATTGAAATTTCTAGTTCAAGTTTTTCTTCTAACGCTTTCATCATTGCTTCTACTATATGTTTAGTAAAAGCCTTGTTTTGCTCATAAGCGTTGGGTGAATTTAACATGGATTGTAACAAAGAAATACACTCAATCAAAGAACAATTATCATAATTAAAATCTTTGTAATCCAAGAGAGTGGGCACATCGCTATTTAAAGTTTTTACCTCTCCAAACCCACTTTTAGTAATTTTCTTATCAAGATTTTCACCCTCCTAATTATGGGGACGCTCTTTAGCGAAAGTTGACTCTTCTTCAGTCCCTTTTTCATCAAGTTTAATATTGCTAAATAAAGAATCAATAGATGAAACACCAATCATTTTAATATCCTCATCATTACTACGATAAAAATCAGGAGGAATCGCTTTTTCTAAAAATTCTCGCTTAGCTCTTAGCATGGCGGTTCTTTTCTTACTCTCATCCATGGAGACATATAAAGCCTTAATTTATTCACTAATATCAATTTTGGGTGGCAAAATTTTAGTCTTAAGATTTTCCACATCATGAATAATTCTATCAATGTTCCTAGACATATCATCAATCTTACTCAATTTTTCTTCTATCGTAGTGTTGAAAACTTTTTGAGCATTAATAAATTATTTAATATTACTTTCAAGATCAGAAGGTATCCTATTATTATTATAGGAATTACCATAAGGATTGCCATAATTATTAGAGGAATTTCCGGGAAACGGTCTAGCGTTGAAATTACCTCTATAAGCATTATCATTGAAATTGTTTCGTGAGACAAAATTCACATCTACGGGATCATTATTTTGCTCAATCAAAGTGGACAAAGGCACATCATTAGGATCAATAGGAGCATTTTTGCTAGCAACCAATTTCCTAAGCGCATCAACTTTATCACTCAAAGTATTAATCTCTTCAACAGAATTCACCTTTTAACTAGTAGGAGTTCTTTCAGTATGCCATTGTGAATAATTTGCCATAATATTATCAAGCAATTTAGTAGCTTCACCCAAAGTAATTTCCATAAACGTACCACCCGCGGCAGAATCTAAAAGATTTCTAGAAACAAAATTCAATCCCGCATAAAAGTTTTGTATGATCATCCATAAATTTAAGCCATGAGTAGGGCAATTTCTTATCATTAATTTCATCCTCTCCCAAGATTGGGCAACATGTTCATGATCAAGTTGCTTAAAATTCATACTTTGATTTCTTAGAGAAATAATTTTCGCGGGAGGAAAATACTTAGTAATAAAAGCATCTTTACACTTATCCCAAGAATCGATACTATTTCGTGGTAAAGATGAGAACCAAATTTTAGCACGATCCCGCAATGAGAACGGGAATAATTTTAATTTCACAATATCATTATCCACATCTTTTTTCTTTTGCATGTCACACAATTCTACGAAAGTATTAAGATGGGATGCGGCATCTTCATTAGAACTACCGGAAAATTGATCTTTCATAACAAGATTTAGCAAAGCGGCATTAATATCACAAGTCTCCGCACTATTGGCGGGAGGAGCAATCGGAGTACTAATAAAATCATTATTATTAGTATTTGTGGCACCCCGGCTCAGAGGGACCGGAACGCCCCGTATTCCAGCCCAGAAATGTCTTCTGGAATACGGCACTGCATGGCATAGAACAAATCAGCTTTTATTACAGGCGATAAAGGTACAAAGGTTTGCTATTACAACGGTTACATAGCACGGCAACACTACGCCTGCTAAAGAAGCTCTATGCTAGCAGCGGACCAACTCTTAGCAGCGGAACGACGACGACGGTGGTGAACTCCACTCCGCAGGGACTCTGGCTGGGACACGGCCTAGCTCGCACGAACGGGATCCACAACAAGCAATCAATCACAGCATCACCTGCAAACTGGCATGATAAGCCAGGTGAGTACTTTGAATGTACTCGCAAGCTCACAACCACCAAAAGCATCAAGGCAAGACAACAACATAGCATTTACAGGTTAACTTATTACCAACTACTATGAGGTGGAAGTAAAAGTTACACAAACGGCTACGGTAAGGATAGAATCACTGATGAACCATCATCTTGGTTCGCAAGGAACCATCTCACTCTTGGCTACCTGGCCAAGCAACATATCCACTTGATCACTTCGTGATCGATACATCCTCGTAATCATCACATGATCACCTCATAATCTGCTGATCAACCTCATCATCATCAAAGCCTGCCAAACTGTTACTTGCTCACATACAACTATAAATCATAATATAAGTCATTCCGTCATTGTGAGTGTTGATCGAACGGTGTGACCTACAACGAACTATGTCCATGACCGAGGACGCGGCTATCGATAGATTATACACTTTGCAGAGGTTAGTACACTGTACCCACACCACGGAACTCATGGCCTCGTGCTCCCATTCGGGTGGACCAATGGCATTCCGACAATACCAATCTATTGCATGACACTCTCCCGGCCACTCCCGACAAACTCCCCTTAGGGCTATGTCCTGGGTCGCCCTGATGTCAACTCGTGACATCCGCCACTTTTGTGGCCGCCACCGTCGTGGCCAAAACAAACTCGTCCCAAACGGGGACACCCGGGTACAACACAACATGGGCACAAGGCTTATGGCCTCCTACCGGGCCAGGGCAGCGCGAGCACATAACCTTCCCTAGTTGGAGGCACCGGCGAGAGGCATGACAACAGACCGAGTTAGGGCCTCCCCATCCAGGCAAGTGTGGCTGCACTGGTGAGCTCGATTCGGTGGCACCTGACCAACGGAATGACGGAATTTGTCCCCAAAATAAGTATATGATAGAACGGTTACTCCAATGATACATATCAACCTGTGTTTCAAATCAAAGCAATATCCATCCAGAATCCAAAGTATAAGTTATCCACATATTCCATATGACTACGAAATAAGCATGACTACTGCTACTAGTAATCCCGAAGTAACATATCATCCTCACCCTTCAAAATATAAGTCCTAGAGATCCAAGCATCATCACATCAGTAGCAAACTCACATATATCAAATCATAATGCCATAAATAAATTAATTCTAAATAAGACAATATTAAGCAAATTTAATTCAGATAAACCATGCATTGCATTGCAATCATGCAAATGGAGGGTGTGGCTTGCCTTGCTCCAACAGAGAGGGGAAGAGCTCCTGGTCTTCACCAACACACCACAAACCTACTGAAAACATTTTGCAAACATTTTAAAAATAGACCATAAAGCAAATACTTCTGTCCAGAAATTCTAGACAGAAGATAAAAACCCCAAATTCTACCAAAAAATAGAGGATCTCAAAAGAAAAATACTGCAAAAAGAATCAGTTCATTTGGACTTGTAGTTTAGGAGTTATTCATGGTCAAAGTTGAGGTCAAACTGGATTTGAAATTGAATAAAAACAATTTCTGAAAAATTTCAGAGAGGCCGACGTCGAAGGCGCAAAGCCAAAAACCGTTTTCACTCAGAAAACGTTTCGGGCGGCCTTGCTGCGGCTGACGGGTGGGGCCTGCTAGCATTTTAAAAGGGAGAGGGGGAAGAGGCAGAGCACGGCGGGCTCACCGGCGATGAAACGGCGGCGAGGAGGGCGCGGCGGGGCTGGGCGTCGACGGGGATGGATCGAGCGGACCGAAACGGAGCTACTCATACCCGTGGCGCAACGAACGGTGGCCGAACGACGTCGAAAGCGAGCTCTCCGGCAGCAACGAGCTTCTGGCGCCGGCGAGATCGAAGATTCCGACAGCAATCCGGCCAATGGATGGGTGCGGGGAAACCAGAAGAACACCACGAGCTCGATGGCGGCTTCGCATAGGGCGGTGGCGCACTGGAGACGACTGGTCGGGGTGGAACCCGAGCGGCGAGTGCTCGGCCGGAGAGGAAGAAGAAGGACTCGCGGGCTCGGTTGGGCGGCTCTGGTGGTCTATTGGGTGAAGAGGAGGCCGAGAGGTGTGGAGCTACGAGCTCGGGAAGAGCTTAAATAGGCGGGGGAAGGAGGGTCTCGGGCCGGTTGCCGCCGCGGCCAGAAGAACCAACTCCGGCGAGGCGACAAACACCAGCGGCTGCAACAGGGAGCTCGGACAGCGGAGGGAGAAGAGGCTGAGAAGCGGGCCAGCACGCGGGGAGGCAGGAGGAGCAGAGCACGCGCGGGCGGGGCAGTCAGGCACGCGCGGCCGCTGTTCCCGCATGCGCTCGGGTGTTTGGCTCGTTCCGGCGAGCTCCTAGCGGGGGAGAACGGACCAGGGCGGCGAGGAGGAACTGGGGAAGAGCTGCGGCAGGGCTAGGTGGCGAACGGAGGGGGTTTGGACGGCGGCCGGGCAGGACCGAGGCGCAGAGCACGCGTGCTGCAGCCAGCGCACGCGCATCCGCATGCCAGTGGCGCAGTCACCGTGTGCACGAGCGCGAGCGCGACGACTAAGCCCAGACAAGCTTGTCCAGGGACAAGTCCATCCATACTACAGACACTAGATGGTGATAGATCGACAAAAGAGCTTTTGGGGTGATCAATCACATCACCCAAAGTTTGCAGCAGCAAACTTTTGCAAAGCTCTGAGGTCAAATCATGAGGTAAAATGGTAAAAGAGTTTGTCACAAGGATTTGGGGTTTGAAGGACTACAGGAATGCAAAGTTTGAGACTAAATGGACAAGGTTAGCATGGGGTTGCTTTGCAATTGCATTTCTGGTCCAGATACTTGATCAGGAAGTAGCACTCACATGGGGTATGGACTTGAGCTGCATTTTGGCATAGGATGATGATTTGGTACCCTGAAGATGCTGGGAAAATTTCATGGCATTTGGAAATACCTAGATGGTACTTCCTTCACAAAGGTCCTTTCTGCACAGAACCTTGGGAGAATTTTGTAGGACAAATGGCTAGGCAGGCTAATGTGAAATTTTGCAGGAACAAAGGATATATGGACCTTTAGGCCCTGGATTAATTTCAGTATTTTTGAAGCAATATAAAAGGTAGTTGCTTCATACCCTGAAAATTTAACCAGAACCAAAGATTGGAAGGTGTGCTCACATAGATGGTTGGACAGAACTGAAATTTGGTGTAGGGTATTCATTTAAGCATATGAAGGGCCTGTCAAAATTTCAACTCATTTGGATACTCCTAGCTAGTACTTCCTTCACAAAGCTTCTTTCTGGACAGAAACTTTGGGAATTTGCTGGGGAAGATTCACTAGGCAAATGGAGCTGAATTTTGTCATGAGGTAATTATTTGGGTAGGAAAGAGTGCCCAATTTTTTTGAGAGCAATCAGGAAAAAAAAATAGCACTTCCTTCACAAAGTGCCAAACTGGACAGAATGGAAAAGAAATATTGCTGAATTATTTTTGAACTAGGCAAGTAAGGGTTGGGGCATATTTGGGGAATATATGATCCAAATAATTTATGGGAATAATTTGGGAATTTATGGGATGACAGAAATATAGGTTGCTTCACAACCTAGGTCAGATATGGTTATCCCTTTAATCAGAAAAGGAATATTCCTTAAGAATTTTTTTTTGTTTTTGGAAAAGGGCAAGAATGGAAATGCCATGATCTTGGGAAAGATACAAGGATGAAACACATATTGGAAGAGGAAGAAATGATGACCTCCCAGATTTCAAGTCCATAGAACTGCTCCAAAAGGAAAAGCCAGAGCAAAGCCAAATAAAACCAAGATAAAAAGAGAGGGCCAAAAATCAGGGTGTTACAGTATTGGAAAAATCACACAATTTTGTATTTTCTTGAGACATCGTAACTACACAAACAAGATAGCAATCAAGCAAACAAGAAAAAGGCAAACGAAAAATATTTTTGTATTTTGTAAAAACGTTTTAGAAGTGGGGGAGATGAAAATGAGAGGCAAATGGCAAATAAAGTAAATGCAAGGAGATGAGAGTTTGTGCAAAGATACTTGATAGATGTTGATGATGTCTCCCCGACAACGGCGCCAGAAATTCTTCCTGCTACTTGTAGCTTGCGTTGGTATTTCCCCGAAGAGGAAGGGATGATGCAGCACAGTAGAGATAAGTATTTCCCTCGATTATGAAACCAAGGTTATCGAACTAGTAGGAGAATCTCGCAACACCTCGTTAGCAGTACCTGCACACAAACAACAAATCCTTGCACCCAACGCAAACAAGGGGTTGTCAATCCCTTGGCGGTAAGATTGCAAGATTAAATTGTATTTGATAGATTGATAGATTGAAATAAAAATACAAAATAAAATAAATAAAGAAAGATGGCAGCAATATTTTTAGGGTTTTAGTAATATGAGATAGATAGACCCGGGGGCCATAGGTTTCACTAGAGGCTTCTCTCGAGAAAATAGCATACGGTGGGTAGACAAATTATTGTTGGGCAATTGATAGAAAAGCAAATAATCATGACGATATCCAAGGCAATGATCATGTATATAGGCATCACGTCCAAGATTAGTAGACCGACTCCTGCCTGCATCTACTACTATTACTCCACACATCGACCGCTATCCAGCATGCATCTAGTGTATTAAGTCCATAAGAATGGAGTAATGCCTTAAGAACGATGACATGATGTTGACAAGACAAACTCACGAATTAATAAACCCAATGAATAGATCCCATCTTTTTATCCTTAGTAGCAATGATACATACGTGTCATGTCCCTTTCTGTCACTGGGATTGAGCACCGCAAGATTGAACCCACTACAAAGCACCTCTTCCCATTGCAAGAAAATTCAATCTAGTTGGCCAAACCAAATCAATAGATCGGAGAAGAAATACGAGGCTATAATAATCATGCATAAAGAGTGCAGCAAAGACTCAAATAATTTCATGGATAATCTGATCATAAACTCACAATTCATCGGATCCCAACAAACACACCGCAAAAAGAGATTACATCGGATAGATCTCCAAGAACATCAAGGAGAACATTGTATTGAAGATCAAAAAGAGAGAAGAAGCCATCTAGCTACTGCCTATGGACCCGAAGGTCTGTGGTAAACTACTCACGCATCATCGGAGAGGCAGCAAGGTTGATGCAGAGCCCCTCCGTGATCGATTCCCCCTCCGGCAGATTACCGGAGAAGGACCCCAGATGGGATCTCTATGGAACAGAAGCTTGCGGCAGCGTAAAAAGTATTTCGTGGACTCTCCTGAGGGTTTCTGATTTTTCTGGAATTTATAGTGCTAGAATTAGGTCAAACGGAGCTTGGTGGGCCCCACGAGGCACCAGGGCGCGCCTGCCCCCCAGGCGCGCCCTGGTGGCTCGTGGGCCCCACCAGGGTCTTCTGGCCTCCCCTTGAAGCTTCTAGTGTTCTTCTGGTCCAATAAAAAATCTCCAAAAAGTTTCGTTGCATTTGGACTTCGTTTGATATTGATTTTCTGTAAAGCAAAAACAGGGCAGAAAACAGCAACTGGCACTGGGCACTAGGTTAATAGGTTAGTCTCCAAAAATGATATAAAATTGCTGTAAATGATTATAAAAACATCCAAGATTGATATTATAATAGCATGGAACAATCAAAAATTATAGATACGTTGGAGACGTATGAATGCTACATAATCAAACGGCAATGAGTGTAAGTATGGTGATAAAGGGCAAGAGGTACTGACAAGAGCAATACAGTGCGCAGTATTGTTGTGAGATCCTATGATCCTTTGAGAATGGATCACTGCCTTTTCCAAATACTTTGTTTGTACTCCTTCAGGATCTGCAATCACCCTCTTCCTTTTGGACATCTATTACGGAAGAACAACATTTGAGTGGAAAACACATGGTATGATGACACATGGAATAGGTATAGAAAATGGATAGGCATGGCATTTTCTCATATATGATGTGTAAACTAAGTAGATGGTGGTGTAACAAAGTAGAAGTAATGCAAGACATCATATGCAAGATACGTGTGACCAATACAACCTTGCCAAGTTAGAGCAATTACCTTGATGGGTGAATAAGATAGGCCATCTGACTCTGACTCATATGGAGAGCTAAATAGACTTGGGTCTCTATCCAGGCCAGAATCGTCTTTAGGATCAGATTCTGAAATGGAATCTGTAGATGGGGAGCGTGTGTGTTCCATTGCATCTAGACAGGATCTCAATCCCTTGATGCCAAGTTTGTTAGCCAGTGGATTGTTCCGCAATATTCCTCTCGTGTGCCCATTCTCAGTTCATTATGATCATGTTCAATACTTGACATGCATGAAAACATAAAAATAAGTGAGATTATCTTTGTAATGCTTTGGGGATTCTAATCCAATAGTGCCTCTCCCTGTAAACCCCTATGTGCTATCTCTGTGCAATTCTTCTGAGAGATGCCATGTATGCTGTAATTTGGTGTGTGCATTAATATAATGTGGCCTACTACTCAAAATATAGGCTCCCTGTTGAGAGCTCCAGAAGTAATGATACTTCGCAGATGACAACTTCAAAATATACTAAGGAAGAACAACTCGACCTGACCTGTCGACCGCAAATGTCTCTGCTCCTCTTCCCAACAAGGAACATACTATACTTATTAAAGAAGAAGAGCAAGCAGATTCTAGATATTACAAGTCTTTCTATACAATGTCTGTTGCCCACCCATGATGAACCAGAGTGCATAGAGAAATACTATTCCTTCCTGTCTCCCTATATGTGGCTAACATGCATATTCGAAACTAAAGTATAAACATTTAGCTGACCAATTAAACATGTCTCTATTTTACTAATATCAGCATCATATCAGATTCGAATTTGTACAACTAAGCTTGATGGGTGGAGCAGTGCTATTACGACACTAATCACGTAGGCTGATCGTAGTGATCATAAAAGGGGGAAACCTTAAGCATGATGAGTAAAGTGTTGACCGTGGCATGGCATATCTGAAGTTGCAACCCGCACAAAGGCTACTTAGAAGCCGATGTTTGCTTTCAACTAATAACTAAGATTTGGTATGGACAAGAAAGTACAGTAAACAAGTGACAAAGAAATGCAATTCCCTGTTGTCTCTCTATATGTTTCCACATGCATTTGGAAACTCAAATGGGAGCATTAGCTGACCAATTAAATGTGTGTCTGTTAACTAATATCAGTATCATATCACATTCATATTTGAACAACTAAGCTTTGGAATTATAAGTGGTGTGTTGTTTAGCTTGAAGGGTGGAGTGCTGCTAGTACGACACAAAGCACCTACGCAGATCATAGTAGTGTAGATAAAAGGGGGAAACCCTAAGCATCACGAGTAAAATCGAGAAAGTGGAACTAGCTGGAACATATGGGCTTGTATTGCCGGTATGGCTAGAAAGGCTTCGGATCCCCTATAGGTGCAGCTCTATTCAACTGAAGGCGCAATACTGTTACTATCAGTCTAGACTCTCAAAGGCGACACAACTCCCAGCATTTCCTAGATATTATGGCAGACCAACTAGAATAGTTGAAAGCATCCATCAGAAGTGACCCAATAGACTGCAAATGTCCCTGCTCCACTTCCCGGCAAGGAATATACTGTACTACTATACTTATTAAGAAGAACAGAAGAGGAACATGTTAAAGAAGAGCAAGCAAATTTTGAATAATACAATGTGTGTTTCCCACCCATGATGAACCAGAGTGCATAAAGAAATGCAATTCACTGCTGTCTCTCTATATGTGGCGCACATGCTTTTTGAAACTAATGTAGGAACATTAGCCGTCCAATTAAATGTGTGTCTGTTAACTAATATCAGTATCATATCACATTCGTATTTGAACAACTAAGCTTTGGAATTATGAGTGGTGTGTTGTTTAGCTTGAAGGGTGGAGTGCTGCTAGTACGACACAAAGCACCTACGCAGATCATAGTAGTGTAGATAAAAGGGGAAAACCCTAAGCATCACGAGTAAAATCGGGGAAGTGGAACTAGCTGTAACATATGGGCTTGTATTGCCAGTACGGCTAGAAAGGCTTCGGATCCCCTATAGGGGCAGCTCTATTCTACTGAAGACGCAATACTGTTAGTATCAGTCTAGACTCTCAAAGGCGACACAGCTCCCAGCATCCCTGGATATTATGGCAGACCAACTAGAATAGTTGAAAGCATCATCAAAAGCGACCCAATAGACCTGTCAACTGCAAATGTCCCTGCTCCACTTCCCGACAAGGAATATACCAATGTTCAGGATATCGGTAACTGGTACCATATCGGTTGGGTGCTGAGTAGGGATTAATCAGCGAATCGGCCATTTAACTGAATTTGTCGGTAACCCATTTATTGGGAGGTTAACTAGGGACATATCTATATATCCTAGGTTATATAGCAACATGCAATGTACAAAGTGTCTAAATATGCAATCCTAGGCTACATAGCAATAAGGAAGATTGTTGCCTTGATGTTCTGATGATGTTGCAGTCGATCTGGAAGGCCATAAACCCGAACATTGAAAAGTAGGGAGGGAACATGTCAATTTTGGGCCAAAAAATGCCTAGAAGTTAACTGGCCCAGCCGATAATTTGGCCTGAGAGCTGATAAATCGGCTTGTCAGACAAATTTACTGGACCTACCAGTTAATGGCACGAATAGAACATTCTCGTATCAGGAGGAATCCGAATAGCAGTTAATTGACCATATCGGCAGTTAACTGACCGATATTTGGAACAGTGGAATATACTGTACTACTATGCTTATTAAGAAGAACAGAAGAGGAACATGTTAAAGAAGAGCAAGCAGATTTTGGATAATACAATGTGTGTTGCCCACCCATGATGAACCAGAGCGCATAAAGAAATGCAATTCCCTGCTGTCTCTCTATATGTGGCACACATGCTTTTCGAAACTAATGTAGGAACATTAGCTGACCAATTAAAGGTTCTCTGTTTTAGTAATATCAGCATCATATCAGATTCGTATTTGAACAACTAAGCTTTGGAATTATGAGTGGCATGTTGTTTCGCTTGATGGGTTGAGGAGCAGTGCTAGCATGACACGAAGCACCTAGGATGATGGTAGTGAATATAAAAGGGGAAAACCATAAGCAATGCGTGTATAGTGTTGAGCGTGCCATGGCAGATCTGAAGGTGCAAACCGGACAAAGGCTACTTTGCAACCAATGTTTGCTTTCAACTAACAAGATTTGGTATGGACAAGAAAGTACAGTAAACAAGTGACGATTTATTTTTCGGATGAGATCAATAACTTAAGCAGATATGAAAGAGTACCACCTCTCTTGCGACGCCGTGTAGGCCTCTGCTGATATGTTGAGGGTGCCGCGGGTGCGATGGCTGTCGGCAGCGCAGTTGCAAATCTGAGACGGCAGATGGTGGCATCGGGGGATAAGTCCTGTAGCCGTGGACGAGACGGTCGTAGGAGCGGCCACGACAAGGTGGACGACGGCGCGGATGAAGCGAGAGGACGCGATGCAAGGATCCTGATCTAGCGCGGTGGATGAGAGACGTCGATCTCTTGTAATGGATGATGGCGTCAGGGTAGCTGCTCCAGCATGGTGGAGGAGGATGGCGGTGGATGCGGTGGCGGACGGAGGAGGCTGGTGTGGAGAGGGTATTTTGGCGCCCACGAAGTATGAATGGGGAAATGGAGTGAGAGAGGAGGGGGGAACCATGTCTTTGGGACGCGCTTGTCTCAAATGCGGGGAAAGTTACAAACTTAGCCCCTGTTTAAAATTTCAGACATCAGAGCGATATTGGTCGGTTGGGGATAGGACGGTAATCTCGCGTATCCTGAATATTTGCCGAGAGCGATTTTGGCCGAGGAGAGGGTGTTTTGGCGCCCATGGTTGGCACCCACGGTGTATGAACAGGGCTGACAGGTAGGGCGGTTGTGTTATGTATGAGTGAAGTTACAAACATGCCCCTACTTAAATATTTGCCTAGATTGATTGCGGCCGAGGAGAGTTTGTTTTGCCGCCCACCATGTATGAATGGGGAAGTGGAGGGGGAGAGAGAGGTCTTTGGGACAAGCTTGAATCAAATGTGTTTTGCCGCCCACGTTTGGCACCCACCGTGTCTGAATGGAGTGAGAGGCGGTCGTGTCATGTCTGAGCGAAGTTACAAACCTACCCCTATTGAGACCACTGGAAATCGGGCTGATATGATGTGAGTGTCAAGGGTAGACCGTAATTTCCATCTCGCAAACACTATTTTGGGCAGACGACGAGGGAGTGGGTGTTTTGCCGAGAGCCGATTCGTTCAAATTTTGGGAGAATAAGAATTCACGTTTACCCTAGCAACTAAATTCGAATCCATTTTGTATTCGATTACGAATATTCATACATCATTCTATGTTTTCTTATATATATTTTCAAAACCACAACAAAGATGTATTCCACCTTTATATATGAATATGATTTAGAAATGCCATGATCCTCGAATACAGTAGGTTGAATCCACTTTGAGTCAAACAGTTATTTCATCCAACACAATCTGCTCACACGAAAAACAGTTCACCTTATGTCCACTCATACAAGTACTGAGGATTACCTCGTCTAAAAAATCAGATCATTACAAGACATGGACAACAAATAAGTGGTCTTACAACATAATCGATTCACACACATGACACAACATGCAAGTATACTAATCTAATGACAATTTCAATTGGTATCTAAAGAAGAATTGGGATTACACTGGGCTTTAGATAGCAGAAGCAGCAAGAACTGCTCTGTCTCCAAATGCAACTTTCTTACTTCCTCCACTGCTTGGTTTGCTTGCATAATGCGTGCAGCTAATTGCATAATTTCCAACCTCAAGATCAGGATTACCTCATTCATGGCAGCCACACTGTCTCTTTCTGCCTCTAGTAGAGCCTCAGGAACTATAATATCTGTGCTCTCCAATGAGGTTGCCTCTGAACTACTACCATCTGGTAACATGGATGGTGCACTGCTTCCACAAATAGATCCTGGGGTTGTACATTGTGTCCTAGTTTGAACTGCATCCTGAAAGGAATCCACTGGACATAAGTAACAGATAGTTATCGCATGATCCAGGCAGTAAGCTTACATGGTAAACTACATACGAATTATTGCCAAGCATGGCAAGCTATATTTAAATGGTTCGAAGTTGCATCAGCCCAAAACAAATTAAAATGGTTAGATGAAAGGTAGTGTAACACCGCTATATTTAAGTTGCCCAGGCATATAAACAGTTGAAATATTCTGAGAAAGCACTTAAACAGTGTGGCCTCATATAAACTAGCAAGACAGTCTTGTGATGGAGTTCATAGGAAAAGTTAAGGAGTCAAATGAAGTAGGCATGCATTTCTTTACGATAGTACGGCAGGCACTGCTGACACATTGGCCAACTCAGGTATAGCCTAACAAGTAACAAACAAGCATTCTAATCAAGCAATACAGCAAAGCAGGCAACTGAACTATTTGTAAATTATGTAGGATTACAGGTTGAGGGCACAAGCCAAGAAAGCATCCCACACGCATGATATTTCACAGTAACTAAAACACACTGGCTTAACATATGTCGCTCTGAAGGCTCGATGCTGTTGCAATGTTCTTTGAAGATGTCGTCAACATCCCGTGCATGCAAATCTAGTCGTTGTAGTTTATTCTTCCCCATCTATTTTGGTAAAACTAATTTTAGTCACATGCACTGGTTCAAATTGATCATCAATGATTCATCTAAACTAATGAAAGAAGGGGGTGTGCTTACACGACAATATATGTGCTTCACTCTATTTTTATGCGTGTTCGAGGTACCAGCCCCAAAAGAAAAAACATTTTGCTTGATGCGGTTGGCAGCTCCATAATGAATAAAAGCAAAAAATTAGTCATGCAACTTGGGAAGATCAATAACACACAAAAAAGTTATGAACAAAGGCTCGGAGCAGTGTGGTAATAGCCAGCATTGAAAAATATAGGTTAAGACAAACCAAAAGTAGCGAAACTACAAGCTAGTTTGCTGATGTGTAATTTAGCATAGAGAAGATAGAAGCAGTCCAGTACAATAATTGTAACCAACAGGTGAAATCAAAACAACACCATTATCATAAATATAGCATGCAAGAAGTAAAATAGGAGGCAGTAATATCTAGGAAGTACAATAATACTTAGACAAAGAAAAAGCATTGTAACTACAGGTGCACTGATTTGTAATTTAGCACATATAACCTGTTCACTACCACACGTTTGGACGTACAGGTGCAAGTAGAATAACGCCTCTCATAAAAATTGAATGATGCCTTGAAGAAATTCGAAGGTGCGGTGCTTATGCTAAGAAGGTGAACGTAGGCGCTGCTACTTGTAAATTGTGTTGGGATTTCCCTAAAGAGGAGGGGTGATGCAGCACAGTAGAGATAAGTATTTCCCTCAGTGAGAACCAAGATATCAATCCAGTAGGAGAACCACACAGAACCTCATGAACAACACCTACACACACAAAAGCAAATACTTGCACCCAACGCGGGCAAGAGGGTTGTGAATCCCCTTGAACTCGTTATTTGCAAGGATTAATTCTGATAGTGATAGATAGATAAAATAAATTGCAAAATAAAATAAAGTAAATAAAATTGCAGCAAGGCATTTTTAGTTTTTTTATATGATTTAAGTAGACCCGGGGCCATAGTTTTCACTAGAGGCTTCTCTCTTGAACACATAGCATACGGTGGGTAAACAAATTACTGTTGGGCAATTGATAGAAAAGCGCATAGTTATGACGGATTCATGGCAATGATCATGTATATAGGCATCATGTCCGAGACAAGTAGACCGACTCCTGCCTGCATCTACTACTATTACTCCACCCATCCACCACTATCCAGCATGCATCTAGAGTATTAAGTTAATAAAAACGGAGTAACACCTTAAGCAAGATGACATGATGTAGACAAAGTAAACCCAATCAACATGAATAAACCCCGTCGTTTTATCCTTAATGGAAACAATACAAATACATGTCTTGTCCCTTACTTTGTCACTGGGATATAGAACACCGCAAGATTGAACCCATCACAAAGCACCTCTCCCATTGCAAGATAAATCAATCTAGTTGGCCAAACCAAATGGATAGATCAGAGGAAAATACAAAGCTATAATAATCATGCATAAAAGAATTCAAAAAAGACTCAAATATTTCTCATGAATAATCTAATCATAAACCCACAATTCATTGGATCCCAACAAACACACCACAAAAGAAGATTACATGGGATAGAGCTCCAAGGAGACCGAGGAGAACATTGTATTGAAGATCAAAGAGAGAGAAGAAGCCATCTAGCTACTAGCTATGGACCCCTAGGTCTATGGTAAACTACTCACACATCATCGGAGGGGCAGCAAGGTTGATGTAGAAGCCCTCCATGATCGATTCCTCCTCCGGCAGGGTGCCGGAAAAGGCCTCCAGATGGGATCGCGGAAGAACAGAAGCTTGCAGCGGCGGAAACGTTATTTCGTGGGGCTCTCTATTGTATTCCCAATATTTGAGAATTTATAGAGGTGGAATTAGGTCAAAAGGAGCCACGAGGAGCCCACAAGGAATCAGGGCGCGCCCCCTAGGGCCGCGCCCTGTTGCCTTGTGGCCTCCTCGTAGAGCTTGGACTTCATTTGGTACTGATTTCCTGAAAAACCAAAAACAAGTAGAAAAGAGCAACTGGCACTGGGCACTAGGTTAATAGGTTAGTCCCAAAAAATTATATAAAATAGCATATTATTGCATATAAAACATCCAAGATTGATACTATAATAGCATGGAACAATCAAAAAATTATAGATATGTTGGAGACGTATCAGCATCCCCAAGCTTAATTCCTACTAGTCCTCGAGTAGGTAAATGATAAAAACAGAATTTTTGATGTGGAATGCTACCTAACATGTTTATCATATAATCTCTTTTACGGTATGAATATTAAGAAATGAGTGATTCAAAGCAATAGTCTATAATTTAATATAAAGACATCAATACTCAGGCATACCAACAAACGATCATGCCTTTCAAAATAAAAATGCTAAAGAACGCTATCCCTAGAAAATCATATAGCCCGTCATGCTTAGTCTTCCTAACACAAAGTATTAATCATGCACTACCCCGATGACAAGCCGAGCAATTGGTTCATACTTTTTAACGCGCTTCAGCTTTTTCAACCCTCACGCAATACATGAGCGCGAGCCATGGACATAGCACTATGGGTTGAATAGAGTATGATGATAGAGATTAATAAGGGAAAGTCAAAAAGGAAGATAGTCTCGCATCGACGCAGCTAACACTACAAAAAAAAGACACATCCGTGACATTATGGCCCGAACGAAAACTTTTTCTGTCTTGGTTGTGACACTTCTATGACAATAATTGTGACAAAAACACATATCATCATAGATGTGGTGGGCTCCTACTTCTATGACAAAAAATTATGACAAAAAATGGCCTTTTCGTCCTGGGCGGGCCGGAGACGCACTCGCATGACATTCTTTGGGCCATCCATGACGTAAAAAATCGTGGTAGAAGTGAGGGCAAGGAAATTTTCGGGGAGTTCCCGGTTACGGTGGGTGGTCGGGGCCGTGCGATACAGTGTGGTTTGCGCGTTTCTCTCACACGCGCGCGTGTGTGCGAGGAATTCGCTAACTGAAAACACATTTGCTCCCTTAGTGGTTTTGGTAATTTGTAACAACATATATCTCATTGAACTAATGTCCATTCAAGATAAAGATTTCAGGATGTTCAATGATTGGCATGGCAAGGACTACAGATGTGGACCCCTCAAAATGCTAAGGACATGGATTGGCAAAAGCTCAAGACTCTACATTTTTTGTTAAGTGGTCCAAGATCACATTGAGTCCATAGGAAAGCCAATACTATTAAAAGGGGATGAGGTGTTGCTTTGTAACACCCCTAAGAAATGAGCTTCAATAATCCCTTTTGATCAGTGCCAAGTCATCTTGATTTACAGTGCTTGATCATCATTGGTTCATATCTCATTTCAAATTCCACCACTGAATTCAAATTCAATTTGCAAGTGAAATTTGAAGTTGCACAAAAATTGCTGCAAAATAGTTCATTTTTTAGCAAATATTCCCTAACTAATATTTGTTAAGGAAAACAAAATCACCTCAGTGCTAAGATGGATAGAAGCAATTTATTCAGTGCTTTTTCAACATTTTAAAACGCTATTTCATTTGTGAAATATTCAAATGAATTCAGTTGCTCTGCAAACTTTTTGTGGCAGAGCCAAAAAAATGACAAAGTATTTATGTGGCCCAGTTCCACATTTTTCAAAAGTGTTTTGACAGCTCTAATTATTCCTATAAAGCTTCTGTTTTTAATTAAAAGAGAAAACAAAAAAAACTGGAAAAAGGAAAAGCCTTACCTGGCCTCTGGGCCGTAGCCACAGCCGGCCCAGCCCACTTACCTCCTCCCCTACCTGCTCCCGCCTCGGTGTCGCCCGCGCCATGGCCGGAGCTCGCCTCCACCGCCGCTCCTCGACGCGTGATGCCACAGCGGCCTCTGGGACGATAAGGCCGCCTCACCTGCTCCCCCCTGGATGCCCTCGCCCCACCTCCTCCCCTCTCCAGCGCTCGCTCACTCTTCCCCCGCTCTCCCGAGCGCTGCCGTCGCCGCGCCACTCCAGTCATGCGGCCACCGGCGTCCCCACGCTCGCCGGCCTTGTCCACAGGCTCTGCCGGCCTCCTCCTCTTCGCCTGGTGCCGTCAGCTGGAGCCGGGGAGGCCCCACGTCGTCGGCATTGAGCTCACCATCCCGTCGGGCACCGCCGTCCCACGCGGCTGATTCGCTCCTCCCCTGCGCTCTCGTTTCCCCGAGAGGCCTCCGTGTGCCTGCTAGGTGAGGTGCGAGCCTCCTCCGCCTCTGCTTCGCTCGATGTCGCCCCGTAGCTAGCTTCTGTCGTCGCCATGGCCGCGAACTTCGTGCTCCCCGTGCCGCGCTGCTTGAGCCAGTAGCACCAACGCGCTCCTGGTGAGCTGCTGCTGCCGCTTGGGTAGTCCATTTGCTTGTTTGCATCGCGCGTCGCCGTTTTTGCGTTTGCCCGAACTCTGGCCGCCGTGCGCGAGCTCGCCGTCGTCGCTTCGGCGCATCTCCGGTGACGCCACCACCGCCATTCGACGCGGGGCACTCTCCTCGTTCGAATGCGACCCCTCGCGCTCGATTTGGCCCTCTGTGGCGAAAATCCGCCGCCTCCCGAGCCGCTCCGCCACGTTCGCGGCTCGCCGGAGCAACTCCGGCGCCGGCTGCCGATGTTGCGAGGCCTGGGGTCCACCTGGGTCACTGCCAGTGGGCCCCGTGGCCCCAGTTGACCATGTTGACCGTGGTCAATGTGCTGACTGTGCACGGTTGACCCTGACAGGTGGCCCCCACCCGCTAAATTAATCTGGTTTTTAAATTAATCTAATCTGATTAGTTAATCAGTCACTGACAGTGGGGTCCCACATAGCTAATTAACTCTGTTAGTTAATTTAGTTAGTCCCTGTGTATGACAGGTGGGCCCCACCTGTCAGTTTGACCAGTCAGTGGTCAGCCCAGTTGACTGCTGACTGGGTGTTGACCGGCCCCACATGTCAGCCCCTCTGGTGCATCTCTGGTGCAATGCACCGGGTGCACCCAACTTTTTTTGTGCAATTTTTGGATTAAAAATAATTCCAGGATTTTTCAGAAATTGATTAAAACCTCGGAAATTCGTAGAAAATAATCTGTAGCTCGGATGGAAAAGTTTTCTACATGAAAGTTGATCAGAAAAATCCAACGAATCCGAATATGCAATCCACTTACCTGTAACATGCCCACAACACTGCAACATGGAACCTTCCCCTCCGGTTCATCTGTCTGACAGATGCCTAATGCCGGGAAAATATTCCCAGATATTTTCCCGCTCCGTCTGTAATGTGTAGCACTGCGTTAGATCACCCCAGCATAGCTTATAGTCATGTCATGATTTGTGATTGCTTTTGTTGCCATGTATTTATCTGTTTATTCCCCCTTTTCTTCTCCGGTAGATCCCAACACTAACTTGGCCCCTGAGGACTACTTCATCACCGACAACTCTTCTTTTCCGGCAAAGCTTCCAGGCAAGCAACCCCCCTTGAACATGCCTATATCACCTATTCTTTCTCCCTCATGCTTGCATTAGAATTGCTACAATTGTTGTCCCAAAAATACCTATTCTGATGCATAGCCTGCTTTTGTAACTGCTATTGATACCATTCCTGCTATCCTAAATGCTTTGTATAGGTTGGTTAGTAAACCATCTGTGGCTCTTCATCCTTGTCCTAGTTGCCCCGCTTTGTTACTGGTGCCCCAATCAATATGATTGGTGGGCTGAGACAGTCACATCACCACACCCCCCCTAAGTTGTACGACTCTGCAGAGCTATCATCGAGTGCCGAAGGTGATACCTCTTACCTCACTCCTAATGTTGTCTCTGTAGTTTAGCTAGTCGGATGTGGGTTACCGAGGGTGATTCCTCTTTCACCACCTCCGATGAAGCTTCTGTCATGCAACCCCTCAAGTGTGAATCCATCGAGGGTGATTCCTCCGGGTTCACCTTGACGTATACATCGAGTGGGAGTCCAACGAGGGTGATTCCTCGGATTCCTCCTTGATGTTATGGACACATGGTTACTTTTACCTGTTGCCCTTTTACTGTTACTATTGCTGCAGGACTGAAGGGACAGGCGGTACCACCGCGATTGAGGTGGACCAGAGTTCTCGACAGTCTTTTGGGAAGATGGGTTAACCAGGAGGGTACCCGCGAGATAATTACGTGACACGGCCGGGCATTCCTGGCCCTTTCCGTAAGTCCATGAGACGGGGCGACAGGACCACAGATCGTGGATCGCTGTTTGTCACCGCGAGCTCCAACCACATTAATGGGTTAGGATATGTGATCTGAGTAGGCCTCTGGCCTTTTTGCACTAACCACCACGCGGGAATAGTATGGGCACTCGGCGTCGTATGTATCAGCCGAAGTTCTTCAGACGTCAGCAATTGAGCGGCGCACACCGGGTTGGACTGGGAACGCCTGCGCTTGTATTAAGGGGGCTAGGTCTGCTTCCGGCCGCCCACGCAACGCGCAGGAGTGCAAAGGGCGATGGGCCCAAGACCCCTGAGCACTTAGGTTATAGACCGGCGTGCTGGCCTCTCTGTTGAGCCTAGGTAGGGCTACGACGTGTGGATCAGCCGAGGCTGGGCGTGGACCGAGTAAGTGTGTCCGGCCAGAGTTAATCAAGCGTGTTGGGTTAGTTGGTGCACCCCTACAGGGAAGTATATCTATTCGAATAGCCGTGTCCATGGTAACAGGACGCTCGGAAAGTATCCCGATCTTGTACAACTAGAATTGGATACCGGTGTTGCTTAATAATATGTGGCTCCGGGATCGCTTTCTCGCAGGGAGTCGAGGAAGGATCTCTGGGCGTTATTACTATATTTCTTACTACTATATGTTATGTTAGTAATCTACACTCTTCTTATGCTGCAAGACGCTGAAGATGCTAGTCTTCGATAGGCTAGGCCTTTCTCTCTATTCTGGCATTTCTGCAGTCTAGTCCACAGATATAGCCCCCTCTTTTGATACCGATGCATAAGTAGAATAGCTCTGATGTAAGTCTTGCGAGTACTTTGGATGAGTATTCACGGTTGCTTTGCTACCTTTGTTTGCCCATACACGATTGCTGCGACTAGATGACGGAGCCCAGGAGCCAGCTGCCCCAGTCGATGACTACTACTACCCCTCCGGCGGAGACTACTACTACTACATGGAGACCACCGACGACCAGGAGTAGATAGGAGGCACCTAGGCAGGAGGCCTGCGCCTTTTCGATCATGTCATTGTTTTGCTCAGCCTTCTTAAGGCAGCCTTGTTTAACTTTAGGTCTGTACTCAGATATCTAATGCTTCCGCTGATGCTTGTATGACTCAAGCTTATGTATTCGAGCCCTCGAGGCCCCTGGCTTGTAATATAAAGCTTGTATGACTTTTATTTGTGTTTAGAGTTGTGTTGTGATATCTTCCCGTGAGTCCTTAGGCTTCATCGTGTGCATTTGCGTGTATGATTAGTGCACGATTAAGTCGGGGGCGTCACAAGTTGGTATCAGAGCCGACTGCCTGTAGGAACCCCCCTTTCCAACTCCTTGGACGAAGTTGAGTCTAGTCTTTGCAAAACAATTTTACTAACATGGCTGTGTGGCTTACGGGCCCACGTTGCCAATGGGTGGTATTAGGATCTTTTATTCCTCTTCTTTACTCTGGGACTCTGATCTCTCATCCTTTCGGGTTAAAGATTTTACTAACTCTAACTCTAACTCTAGGTTCTCGTGATCACATCCACCCGGAGATTTGAATTAACATTTCTTCGAGTCGTGGGCCAGGTTCTGCTTCACAGTGTCATGGACCGCATGATCCTTTTATTGAGGGCACCCTGCGTTGTTACTTGCAAATTCCTCGCCCCAGTGGTTTTCTCCGATGTTGATGTAGCCTTTGCTATGTATCGTTGTTGTATCTCTCCACCGCATGCCTGTGTGCCGCCTAGTGTGTCTAGCTTTTCCCTTCTGCATCTTGAAACGCTGGCTTGTAACCGACTCTAGGTACGGATCTGTATGTCATGTTTGACTGATGTGATGTACCTAATGCACTTCCTTTATTGTGCATGTTACTTCATGAATGAATCCATACTTCTGCAATTGTTCGTTGCTAAACTACCCCCTGTTGATTTTAGCAGGATGGTTAGACCCGCAGGTCGTGACAGTGGTGCCAACAATCCACCACCGCCCGACTATATGGCTGCAATGATGCAACAATTTGAAATGCACCACCAGTTCATGCAAGGGCTTATGGATCAGTTTCCTCGTCCTAATGCTAACCAACAACCAGCCCCGATAACCTTGCAAGAGTTCGTGCGCCTCAACCCAGCTGTCTTCCGCAACTCAGTTCAGCCGCTCGACGCTGATGAATGGCTCCGCGATATCACTTATGAGATGGAGTCAGCCAATGTTGCCCCTGACAGCTATGTCACGTTTGCATCCTACTTTCTGAAGGGTCCCGTAGCTCAATGGTGGGACAGTCACAGGCATACCCTAGCTGCTGGAACCATCATCACTTGGGTGGAATTCCAAGCTGCTTTCCGTGCCCGTTACATTCCGCAAGGAATTATGGACCGGAAGAAGCGTGAGTTCCGTAACCTTACCCAGGGCAACAAGACTGTGGAGGTCTATCATCGGGAGTTTCTTGAACTATCTCGCTATGCTGAAGAGGATATTGCTACTAATGCTTGCAGACCGGAGAAGTTCCATGAAGGGATCAACCCTGATATCAAGCTTGCACTCCTTGTCCAAGACTTCGCCGACTTCGCCACCCTGGTGAACAAGGCCATTCAGGTTGAGACTGGTCTGAAGGAACACAAGGACACACTCAAGCACACCCGTGATGAGGGCTCATCTTCGGGCTCGTCCTCGCAGAAGCGCCGCATATGGATTCCTCACAGCATGTACCATCCAGATGAACCTGCCCCAATGCCGTCTTATGTTGCACCTCGTCTGCCTCCTCCACCGCTGGGGCAGCCAAGACCTCAGGCTCCACTGCTTCGAGCTCCTGCTCCCCGTCCCAATGATGGGCTCTGCTTCAAGTGTGGCTGTCCAGGTCACCCCGCCAGAGAATGCCCTCAGGATCAGAATCAACTTGCACTTCCCTCTGCTGGTCGTGGTAATGGCCGCGGTAACAACCAGCCCCGCAACAACAATGCCAGACCTTCTTTTGGTCGAGGTCAAGCTTACTATGTTGATCTGAATAAAGCTCAAGCCCAGCCTGCTACTGTGAAGGGTACTCCTCTTGTTAATTCAGCATTAGCTTCTGTTTTATTTGATTCGGGAGCATCGTACTCATTCATGCCAAAAGATTTTGCATACATGCATGGCATTAAATTTGAGGAATCGAAAACGTTCTAGTCATTCGCGGCTTCCCAGATGTTTTCCCAGAAGAACTTCCGGGAATTCCCTGACCTTTTCTCTTCTACCCCTAAATTCTCGGGACGAGAATTTCTTTTAGAGGAGGAGAATTGTAACACCCCTAAGAAATGAGCTACAGTAATCCCTTATGATCAGTGCCAAGTCATCTTGATTTACAGTGCTTGATCATCATTGGTTCATATCTCATTTCAAATTCCACCACTGAATTCAAATTCAATTTGCAAGTGAAATTTGAAGTTGCACAAAAATTGCTGCAAAATAGTTCATCTTTTAGCAAATATTCCCTAACTAATATTTGTTAAGGAAAACAAAATCACCTCAGTGCTAAGATGGACAGAAGCAATTAATTCAGTGCTTTTTTAGCATCTTAAAACGCTATTTCATTTGTGAAATATTCAAATGAATTCAGTTGCTCCCCAAACTTTTTGTGGCAGAGCCAAAAAAATGACAAAGTATTTATGTGGCCCAGTTCCACATTTTTCAAAAGTGTTTTGACAGCTCTAATTTTTCCTATAAAGCTTCTGTTTTTAATTAAAAGAGAAAACAGAAAAAACTGGAAAAAGGAAAAGCCTTACCTGGCCTCTGGACCGTAGCCACAGCCGGCCCAGCCCACTTACCTCCTCCCCTACCTGCTCCCACCTTGGTGTCGCCCGCGCCATGGCCGGAGCTTGCCTCCACCGCCGCTCCTCGACGCGTGACGCCACAGCGGCCTCTGGGAGGATAAGGCCGCCTCACCTGCTCCCCCCTGGATGCTCTCGCCCCTCCTCCTCCCCTCTCCAGCGCTCGCTCGCTCTTCCCCCTCTCTCCCGAGCGCTGCCGTCGCCGCGCCGCTCCGGTCACGCCGCCACCGGCGTCCCCACGCTCGCCGGCCTTGTCCATAGGCTCCGCCGGCCTCCTCCTCTTCGCCTGGTGCCGTCAGCTGGAGCCAGGGAGGCCCCATGTCGTCGGCATCGAGCCCACCTTCCCGTCGGGCACCGCCGTCCACCGCGGCCGATTCGCTCCTCCCCCGCGCTCCTGTTTCCCCGAGAGGCCTCCGTGTGCCTGCTAGGTGAGCTGCGAGCCTCCTCCGCCTGTGCTTCGCTCGATGTCGCCCCGTAGCTAGCTTCCTTCATCGCCGAGCTCTGGCCGCCGCCATGGCCGCGAGCTTCGTGCTCCCTGTGCCGCGCTGCTCAAGCCAGTAGCACCAACGCGCTCCTGGTGAGCTGCTGCTGCCACCTGGGTAGTCCATTTACTCGTTTGCATCGCGCGTCGCCGTTTTCGCGTTTGCCCGAACTCCGACCGCCGTGCGCGAGCTCGCCGTCGTTGCATTGGCGCATCTCTGGTGACGCCACCACCGCCATTTGATGCGGGGCACTCTTCTCGTTCGAACGCGACCCCTCACGCTCGATTTGGCCCTATGTGGCGAAAATCTGGTGCCTCCCGAGCCGCTCTGCCGCGTTCGCGGCTTGCCGGAGCAACTCCGGCGCCGGCTGCTGATGTGGTGAGGCCTGGGGTCCACCTGGGTCACTGCCTGTGGGCCCCGCGGCCCCAGTTGACCACATTGACCGTGGTCAACATGCTGACTGTGCACGGTTTGTTGGAAATATGCCCTAGAGGCAATAATAAATTGGTTATTATTATATTTCCTTGTTCATGATAATCGTTTATTATCCATGCTATAATTGTATTGATTGGAAACTCAAATACATGTGTGGGTACATAGACAACACTGTGTCCCTAGTAAGCCTCTAGTTGACTAGCTCGTTGATCAAAGATGGTTAAGGTTTCCTAGCCATTGACATGAGATGTCATTTGATAACGGGATCACATCATTAGGAGAATGATGTGATGGACAAGACCCAAACTGTAAACGTAGCATTTGATCGTGTCAGTTTATTGCTATTGTTTTCTGCATGTCAAGTATCTGTTCCTTTGACCATGAGATCATGCAACTCACTGACACCGGAGGAATACCTTGTGTGTATCAAACGTCGCAACGTAACTGGGTGACTATAAAGGTGCTCTACAGGTATCTCCGAGGGTGTCTGTTGGGTTGGCATGGATCAAGACTGGGATTTGTTACTCCGTGTGACGGAGAGGTATCTCAGGGCCCACTCGGTAATACAACATCACATTGAGCCTTGCAAGCAAAGTGACTAAAGAGTTAGCCACAGGATCTTGTATTACGGAACGAGTAAAGAGACTTGCCGGTAACGAGATTGAACTAGGTATAGAGATACCGACGATCGAATCTCGGGCAAGTAACATACCGAAGAACAAAGGGAACAAGTATACGGGATTAACTGAATCCTTGACATAGAGGTTCGACCGATAAAGATCTTCGTAGAATATGTAGGAGCCAATATGGGCATCCAGGTCCCGCTATTGGTTATTGGCCGTAGAGGTGTCTCGGTCATGTCTACATAGTTCTCGAACCCGCAGGGTCTACACACTTAACGTTTGGTGATGATTAGTATAATTGAGTTATTATGTTGGTGACCGAAAGTTGTTCGGAAGTCTCGGATAAGATCCCGGACATGACGAGGATCTCCGGAATAGTCCGGAGGTAAAGATTGATATATGTGATAATAGTGTTTTGATCTCCGGAAGAGTTCCGAAGTTCACCGGAAGGGGTTCCGGATGTTTACCGAAGTGTTCGGGTGCAGCAACACTTTATATGGGCCAAGGGATAAAAGCCCACGAGGTATTGGAAAGTGCAAAAGTAGTTTTGCTGCCGCGTAAGCGGTACTACCGCTTGTGTGAAGCGGTACTACCGCCCGAGCGGTACTACCGCTTGTGTGAAGCGGTACTACCGCCCAAGCGGTACTACCGCTTGTGAGCGGTACTACCGCTTGTGCGCGGCTGTGCACGGTTCGGCCGGGATCCGAGTTGGACTCTTTCCCTGCGGGCCAAACCGACCTTGTGCGGGCAAAACCGACCTGGAGGAGGCTTTTACTCCAAGTTTAGACCCCAAGGCTCAACATATAAATAGAGGGGCAGGGCTAGCACACGGGACACATCAAGATTTCCCCAAGCCGTGTGCGGCAACCCTAACCCTCTAGTTCTTCCGTCATAATCTCCGTAGCGCTTGGCGAAGCCCTGCAGAGATTGTTCCTCACCACCATCACCACGCCGTCGTGCTGCTGGAACTCAACCACTACTTCACCATCGCTCGCTGGATCGAGGAGGTGAAGGCGTCATCAAGCCGTACGTGTGTTGAACGCGGAGGTGCCGTCCGTTCGGCGCTAGTTCGTGATCGGATCGAGGGACGACTTGCGATTTGGATCGCGGAGACGTTCGACTACATCAACCGCGTTTCTTAAACGCTTCCGCTTAGCGATCTACAAGGGTATGTAGATTCACTCTCCCTCTCGTAGATGCTCATCACCATGGATAGATCTTGTGTGTGCGTAGGAAATTTTTTGTTTCCCATGCAACGTTCCCCAACAGTGGCATCATGAGCCAGGTCTATGCGTAGATGAGATCTCGAGTAGAACACAAACGAGTTGTGGGCGTGGTTGTATACATATTGCTTGCCGTTACTAGTTGATATTTGATTCGGCGGTACTGTGAGATGAAGCGGCCCGGACCGACATTACGCGTACACTTACGCGAGACAGGTTCCTTCAACTAACATGTAACTTCGTTGCATAAAGATGGCTAGCGGGTGTCTGTCTCTCTCACTTTAGTTGAATCGATTTCAATGAAGAGGGTTCTTTTAGAAGATCAAAAAGCAATCACTACACCACGTTGTGGTTTTGCGTAGGTAAGAACGGTTCTTGCAAACCCGTAGCAGCCACGTAAAATTTGCAACAACAATTAGAGGACGTCTAACTTGTTTTTGCAGGGTATGATGTGATATGATATGGCCAATTACATGATGAGATATATGTGATGTATGAGATGATCATGTTTTGTATAGAATATCACGACTTGCATGTCGATGAGTACGGCAACTGGCAGGAGCCATAGAGTTGTCTTTAATTATTGTATGACCTGCGTGTCAATCATTAAGCGCTATGTAATGCTTTACTTTATCGCTAAACGTTAGCAATAGTCGTGGAAGCAACAGTCGGCGCGACAACCTTATGGCGACACGTTGATGGAGATCAAGATGATGGAGATCATGGTGTCATGCCGGTGACGATGGAGATCATGCCGGTGCTTTGGAGATGGAGATCAAAAGCACAAGTTCATGGCCATATCATGTCACTTATGATTTGCATGTGATGTTAATCCTTTTATGCATCTTATTTTGCTTAGGACGACGGTAGCATTATAAGGTGATCCCTCACTTAAATTTCAAGATAAATTGTGTTCTCCCCAAGTGTGCACCGTTGCGAAAGTTCGTCGTTTCGAGACACGCCGTGATGATCGGGTGTGATAGACTCTACGTTCGCATACAACGGGTGTAAGCCATGTTGCACGTGCGGAACACTCGGGTTAAACTTGACGAGCCTAGCATGTACAGACATGGCCTCGGAACACAAGAGACCGAAAGGTCGAACATGAGTCATATAGTAGATATGATCAACATGAAGATGTTCACCATTGAAACCACCTCAACTCACGTGATGATCGGACTTGAGTTGGTGGAATTGGATCATGTTACACTCGAATGACCGGAGGGATGTCAATTTGAGTGGGAGTTTTTAAGTAATATGATTAACTAAACTCATTATCAAGAACAATAGTCTAAGTTGTCTTTGCTATATTTATGTTGTAGATCATGGCTCGCGCAGTAGCACCCCTGAATTTTAATGCGTTCCTAGAGAAAGCTAAGTTGAAAGATGATGGAAGTAACTTTGTGGACTGGGCCCGTAATCTAAGGATTATCCTTACGGCTTCCCAGAAGGCTTATGTCCTTGATGCACCGCTTAGTGATCCACCCGCTCCAGTTGAGTCTCTAGACGTTGTGAACGCCTGGCAGGCTCGTTCTGATGATTACTCAATAGTTCAATGTGCAATGTTGTATGGCTTAGAACCGGGACTTCAAAGACGTTTTGAACGTCATGGAGCATATGAGATGTTCCAGGAGTTGAAGTTTATCTTTCAGAAGAATGCCCGGATCGAGAGATATGAGATCTCCGATAAGTTCTATGCTTGCAAGATGGAGGAGAACGGGTCTATCAGTGATCACGTGCTCAGAATGCCTGGGTACTCCACCCGTCTGGCTGAGTTAGGGATGCCCCTTCCGCCAGAGGCTATCACTGACAGAGTTCTTCAATCATTGCCACCTAGCTACAAGAGCTTCGTGTTGAACTATAACATGCACGGGATGAACAAGTCAGTCGCCGAGCTGTTTGCGATGCTGAAAGCCGCTGAGTCTGAAATTCAGAAGGAGCATCAAGTGTTGATGGTCAATAAAACCACTAGTTTCAAGAAAAATGGCAAGGGTAAGAAGGGTAACTCCAAGAAGAGTGGCAAAGCAGTTGCTCCTCTCGTGAAGAAACCCAAGGCTGGACCCAAACCAGAAACTGTGTGTTTTCATTGCAAGGGAACTGGACACTGGAAGCGGAATTGCCCCAAGTATTTGGCTGACAAGAAGGCGGCCAACAACAAACAAGGTATATATGATATACATGTTATTGATGTGTACCTTACCAACTCTCGTTGTAGTGCCTGGGTATTTGATACCGGTGCGGTTGCTCATATTTGCAACTCAAAACAGGAACTGCGGAATAGACGGAGGCTGGCAAAGGACGAAGTGACGATGCGCGTGGGAAATGGTTCCAAGGTTGATGTGATCGCCGTCGGCACGCTCGCTCTTCGATTACCGTCGGGATTAGTGATGAACCTAAATAAGTGTTATTTGGTGCCTGCGTTAAGCATGAACATTATATCTGGATCTTGTTTATTGCGAGACGGTTACTCATTTAAATCAGAGAATAATGGTTGTTCTATTTATATGAGTAATATCTTTTATGGTCATGCACCCAATGTGAGGGGTTTATTCTTGTTGAATCTCGATAGTAATGATACACATGTTCATAACATTGATGCCAAAAGATATAGAATTGATAATGATAATACCACTTTCTTGTGGCACTGCCGTTTAGGTCATATTGGCGTAAAACGCATGAAGAAGCTCCATGCTGATGGACTTTTGGAGTCACTTGACTTTGAATCACTTGACACATGTGAGCCATGCCTCATGGGCAAGATGACTAAAACGCCGTTCTCTGGAACAATGGAACGGGCAAGTGACTTATTGGAAATCATACATACTGATGTGTGCGGTCCGATGAGTATTGAGGCGCGCGGTGGTTATCGTTACTTTCTCACCTTCACTGATGACTTAAGTAGATATGGGTATATTTACTTAATGAAACATAAGTCTGAAACATTTGAAAAGTTCAAACAATTTCAGAGTGAAGTTGAGAATCATCGTAACAAGAAGATTAAATTCCTACGATCTGATCGAGGAGGAGAATATCCGAGTTATGAGTTTGGCAGCCACTTAAGACAGTGTGGAATTGTTTCACAATTGACACCACCTGGAACACCACAGCGTAATGGTGTGTCCGAACGTCGTAATCGAACTTTATTGGATATGGTGCGATCTATGATGTCTCTTGCCGATTTGCCACTATCGTTTTGGGGTTATGCATTAGAGACAGCTGCATTCACTTTAAATAGGGCACCATCGAAATCCGTTGAGACAACGCCATATGAACTTTGGTTTGACAAGAAGCCAAAGCTGTCGTTTCTTAAAGTTTGGGGATGTGATGCTTATGTCAAAAAGCTTCAGCCTAAAAAGCTGGAACCCAAAGCGGAGAAATGCGTCTTCATAGGATACCCAAAAGAGACAATTGGGTATACCTTCTACCTCAGATCCGAGGGCAAAGTGTTTGTCGCTAAAAACGGAACATTTCTTGAGAAAGAGTTTCTCTCGAAAGAATTGAGTGGGAGGAAGATAGAACTTGATGAGGTTGTTGAACCTTTACTTCAACCTGAGAGTAGCGCAGCGCAGAAAGTTGTTTCTGTGGAGCCTACATTAGCTGAAGAGGAAGTTAATGATGATGATCATGAAGCTTTGGATCAAGTTGCTATCGAACCTCGTAGGTCGACAAGGACGCGTACTGCTCCTGAGTGGTACGGCAACCCTGTCTTAGAGGTCATGTTGTTAAACAACGATGAACCTACGAGCTATGGAGAAGCGATGATGAGCCCGGATTCCGAGAAGTGGTTAGAGGCCATGAAATCCGAGATGGGATCCATGTATGAAAACAAAGTATGGACTTTGGAAGTATTACCTGAAGGGCGTAAGGCCATTCAGAACAAATGGATCTTTAAGAGGAAGACGGACGCGGACGGTAATGTCACCGTCTATAAAGCTCGACTTGTGGCAAAGGGTTTTTCACAAGTTCAAGGAGTTGACTACGATGAGACCTTCTCACCCGTAGCGATGCTTAAGTCCGTCAGAATCATGTTAGCAATAGCTGCCTTTTTTTGATTATGAAATTTGGCAGATGGATGTCAAAACAGCGTTCCTTAACGGTTTCCTTAAGGAAGAGTTGTATATGATGCAACCAGAAGGTTTTGTCGATCCAGAGAATGCTGACAAAGTTTGCAAACTCCAGCGATCCATTTATGGACTGGTGCAAGCATCTCGAAGTTGGAATCTTCGTTTTGATAAAGTGATCAAAGCGTTCGAGTTTATACAAGTTTACGGAGAAGCTTGTATTTACAAGAAAGTGAGTGGGAGCTCTATAGCGTTTCTAATATTATATGTGGATGACATATTGCTGATTGGAAACAATATAGAAATGCTGGAAAGCGTAAAGGAATATTTGAACAAGAGTTTTTCAATGAAGGACCTAGGAGAAGCTGCTTTCATATTAGGCATCAAGATCTATAGAGATAGATCAAGACGCTTAATAGGACTTTCACAAAGCACATACCTTGATAAGATTTTGAAGAAGTTCAAAATGGATCAGTCCAAGAAGGGGTTCTTGCCTGTTTTGCAAGGTGTGAAGTTGAGTAAGACTCAATGCCCAGTGACTGCAGAAGATAGAGAAAAGATGAGTGTCATCCCCTATGCTTCAGCCATAGGCTCTATCATGTATGCAATGCTGTGCACAAGACCCGATGTCAGCCTTGCCATAAGTATGGCCAGAAGGTTTCAAGGTGATCCAGGAATGGAACACTGGACGGCGGTCAAGAATATCCTGAAGTACCTGAAAAGGACTAAGGACATGTTTCTCGTTTATGGAGGTGATCAAGAGCTCGTCGTAAAGGGTTACGTCGATGCAAGCTTTGACACTGATCCGGATGACTCTAAGTCGCAAACCGGATACGTATTTATTCTTAATGGGGGTGCGGTTAGCTGGTGCAGTTCCAAGCAAAGCGTGGTAGCAGATTCTACATGCGAAGCGGAGTACATCGCTGCCTCGGAGGCGGCGAAGGAAGGTGTCTGGATGAAGGAGTTCATGACAGATCTTGGAGTAGTGCCTAGTGCGCTTAACCCAATGACTCTGTTTTGTGATAACACTGGTGCCATTGCTCTAGCCAAGGAACCAAGATTTCACAAGAGGACCAGACACATAAAACGACGTTTCAATTCCATCCGCGATTACATCAAGGAGGACGACATAAATATTTGCAAAGTACACACGGATCTAAATGTTGCAGATCCGATGACTAAACCTCTTCCAAGGGCTAAACATGAACAACACCAGAACTGCATGGGTGTTCGATTCATTACAATGTAAATCACATAGTGATGTGAACTAGATTATTGACTCTAGTGCAAGTGGGAGACTGTTGGAAATATGCCCTAGAGGCAATAATAAATTGGTTATTATTATATTTCCTTGTTCATGATAATCGTTTATTATCCATGCTATAATTGTATTGATTGGAAACTCAAATACATGTGTGGGTACATAGACAACACTGTGTCCCTAGTAAGCCTCTAGTTGACTAGCTCGTTGATCAAAGATGGTTAAGGTTTCCTAGCCATTGACATGAGATGTCATTTGATAACGGGATCACATCATTAGGAGAATGATGTGATGGACAAGACCCAAACTGTAAACGTAGCATTTGATCGTGTCAGTTTATTGCTATTGTTTTCTGCATGTCAAGTATCTGTTCCTTTGACCATGAGATCATGCAACTCACTGACACCGGAGGAATACCTTGTGTGTATCAAACGTCGCAACGTAACTGGGTGACTATAAAGGTGCTCTACAGGTATCTCCGAGGGTGTCTGTTGGGTTGGCATGGATCAAGACTGGGATTTGTTACTCCGTGTGACGGAGAGGTATCTCAGGGCCCACTCGGTAATACAACATCACATTGAGCCTTGCAAGCAAAGTGACTAAAGAGTTAGCCACAGGATCTTGTATTACGGAACGAGTAAAGAGACTTGCCGGTAACGAGATTGAACTAGGTATAGAGATACCGACGATCGAATCTCGGGCAAGTAACATACCGAAGAACAAAGGGAACAAGTATACGGGATTAACTGAATCCTTGACATAGAGGTTCGACCGATAAAGATCTTCGTAGAATATGTAGGAGCCAATATGGGCATCCAGGTCCCACTATTGGTTATTGGCCGTAGAGGTGTCTCGGTCATGTCTACATAGTTCTCGAACCCGCAGGGTCTACACACTTAACGTTTGGTGACGATTAGTATAATTGAGTTATTATGTTGGTGACCGAAAGTTGTTCGGAAGTCTCGGATAAGATCCCGGACATGACGAGGATCTCCGGAATAGTCCGGAGGTAAAGATTGATATATGTGATAATAGTGTTTTGATCTCCGGAAGAGTTCCGAAGTTCACCGGAAGGGGTTCCGGATGTTTACCGAAGTGTTCGGGTGCAGCAACACTTTATATGGGCCAAGGGATAAAAGCCCACGAGGTATTGGAAAGTGCAAAAGTAGTTTTGCTGCCGCGTAAGCGGTACTACCGCTTGTGTGAAGCGGTACTACCGCCCGAGCGGTACTACCGCTTGTGTGAAGCGGTACTACCGCCCAAGCGGTACTACCGCTTGTGAGCGGTACTACCGCTTGTGCGCGGCTGTGCACGGTTCGGCCGGGATCCGAGTTGGACTCTTTCCCTGCGGGCCAAACCGACCTTGTGCGGGCAAAACCGACCTGGAGGAGGCTTTTACTCCAAGTTTAGACCCCAAGGCTCAACATATAAATAGAGGGGCAGGGCTAGCACACGGGACACATCAAGATTTCCCCAAGCCGTGTGCGGCAACCCTAACCCTCTAGTTCTTCCGTCATAATCTCCGTAGCGCTTGGCGAAGCCCTGCAGAGATTGTTCCTCACCACCATCACCACGCCGTCGTGCTGCTGGAACTCAACCACTACTTCACCATCGCTCGCTGGATCGAGGAGGTGAAGGCGTCATCAAGCCGTACGTGTGTTGAACGCGGAGGTGCCGTCCGTTCGGCGCTAGTTCGTGATCGGATCGAGGGACGACTTGCGATTTGGATCGCGGAGACGTTCGACTACATCAACCGCGTTTCTTAAACGCTTCCGCTTAGCGATCTACAAGGGTATGTAGATTC
Source organism: Elymus sibiricus (assembly GCA_039707655.1). Lineage (NCBI taxonomy): Eukaryota > Viridiplantae > Streptophyta > Magnoliopsida > Poales > Poaceae > Elymus > Elymus sibiricus. Next base: position 187,757,276 of record CM077676.1, on the reverse strand, counting down.
ACTCTCCCTCTCGTAGATGCTCATCACCATGGATAGATCTTGTGTGTGCGTAGGAAAATTTTTGTTTCCCATGCAACGTTCCCCAACACGGTTGACCCTGACAAGTGGCCCCCACACGCTAAATTAATCTGGTTTTTAAATTAATCTAATCTGATTCGTTAATCAGTCACTGACAGTGGGGTCCCACATAGCTAATTAACTCTGTTAGTTAATTTAGTTAGTCCCTGTGTATGACAGGTGGGCCCCATCTGTCAGTTTGACCAGTCAGTGGTCAGCCCAGTTGACTGCTGACTGGGTGTTGACCGACCCCACATGTCAGCCCCTCTGGTGCATCTCTGGTGCAGTGCACCGGGTGCACCCAGCTTTTTCTGTGCAATTTTCGGATTAAAAATAATTCCAGAATTTTTCAGAAATTGATTAAAACTTCGGAAGTTCATAGAAAATAATCCGTAGCTCGGATGGAAAAGTTTTCTATATGAAAGTTGATCAGAAAAATCCAACGAATCCGAATATGCAATCCACTTACCTGTCACATGCCCACAACACTGCAACATGGAACCTTCCCCTCCGGTTCATCAGTCTGACAGATGCCTAATGCCGGGAAAATATTCCCAGATATTTCCCCGCTCCGTTTGTAACGTGTAGCACTGCGTTAGATCACCCCGGCATAGCTTATAGTCATGTCATGATTTGTGATTGCTTTTGTTGCCGTGTATTTATCTATTTCTTCCCCCTCTTCTTCTCCGGTAGATCCCGGCACTGACGTGGCCCCTGAGGACTACTTCATCACCGACAACTCTTCTTTTCCGGCAAAGCTTCCAGGCAAGCAACCCCCCTTGAACATGCCTATATCGCCTATTCTTTCTCCCTCATGCTTGCATTAGAATTGCTACAATTGTTGTCCCGAAAATACCTATTCTGATGCATAGCCTATTTTTGTAACTGCTGTTGATACCATTCCTGCTATCCTAAATGCTTAGTATAGATGGTTAGTAAACCATCCGTGGCCCCTCATCCTTGTCCTAGTTGCCCCGCTTTGTTACTGGTGCCCCGATCAATATGATCGGTGGGCTGAGACCGTCACATCACCACACCCCCCCTAAGTTGTATGACTCTGCAGAGCTATCATCGAGTGCCGAGGGTGATACCTCTTACCTCACTCCTGATGTTGTCTCTGTAGTTTAGCTAGTCGGATGTGGGTTACCGAGGGTGATTCCTCTTTCACCACCTCCGATGAAGCTTCTGTCGTGCAACCCCTCAAGTGTGAATCCATCGAGGGTGATTCCTCCGGGTTCACCTTGACGTATACATCGAGTGGGAGTCCAACGAGGGTGATTCGTCGGATTCCTCCTTGATGTTATGGACACACGGTTACTTTTACCTATTTCCCTTTTACTGTTACTGTTGCTGCAGGACTGAAGGGACAGGCGGTACCACCCCGGTTGAGGTGGACCTGAGTTCCCGACAGTCTTTTGGGAAGACGGGTTGACCAGGAGGGTACCCGCGAGATAATTACGTTGCACGGCCGGGCATTACTGGCCCTTGCCGTAAGTCCATGAGACGGGGCGATGGGACCACAGATCTTGGATCGCTGCTTGTCACCGCGAGCTCCCAACACATTAATGGGTTAGGATATGTGATCTGAGTAGGCCTCTGGCCTTTTTGCACTAACCACCACGTGGGAATAGTATGGGCACTTGGCGTCGTATCTATCAGCCGAAGTTTTTCAGACATCAGCAATTGAGCGGCGCGTCCCGGGTTGGACTGGGAACGCCCGCGCTTGTATTAAGGGGGCTAGGTCTGCTCCCGGCCGCCCACGCAATGCGCAGGAGTGCAAAGGGCGATGGGCCCAAGACCCCTGAGCACTTAGGTTGTAGACCGGCGTGCTGGCCTCTCTGTTGAGGCTAGGTAGGGCTACGACGTGTTGATCAGCCGAGGCTGGGCATGGACCAAGTAAGTGTGTCCGGCCAGAGTTAATCGAGCGTGTTGGGTAAGTTGGTGCACCCCTGCAGGGAAGTATATCTATTCGAATAGCCGTGTCCACGGTAACAGGACGCTCGAAAGTATCCTGATCTTCTACAACTAGAACTGGATACCGGTGTTGCTTAATAATATGTGGTTCCGGGATCACTTTCTCGTAGGGAGTCGAGGAAGGATCTCTGTGCGTTGTTACTATATTGCTTACTACTATATGTTATGTTACTAATCTGCACTCTTCTTATGCTGCAAGACGCTGAAGATGCTAGTCTTCGATAGGCTAGGCCTTTCTCTCTATTCTGGCATTTCTGCAGTCTAGTCCACAGATACAGCCCCCTCTTTTGATACCGATGCATAGGTAGAATAGCTCTGATGTAAGTCTGGCGAGTACTTTGGATGAGTACTCACGGTTGCTTTGCTACCTCTTTTTGCCCATACCCGATTGCTGCGACCAGATGACGGAGCCCAGGAGCCAGCTACCCCAGTCGACGACTACTACTACCCCTCCGGTGGAGACTACTACTACGTGGAGACCACCGACGACCAGGAGTAGATAGGAGGCACCCAGGCAGGAGGCCTGCGCCTTTTCGATCATGTAGTTGTTTTGCTCAGCCTTCTTAAGGCAGACTTGTTTAACTTTAGGTCTGTACTCAGATATCTAATGCTCCCGTTGATGCTTGTATGACTCAAGCTTATGTATTCGCGCTCTCGAGGCCCCTGGCTTGTAATATAAAGCTTGTATGACTTTTATTTGTGTTTAGAGTTGTGTTGTGATATCTTCCCGTGAGTCCGTAGGCTTGATCGTGTGCATTTGCGTGTATGATTAGTGCACGATTAAGTCGGGGGCGTCACATGCTTAATGGTCTTTTTGCTCAAGTGCTTAGTGACAGTACTCCAGAACCCTCAACCACTTTCTCCATCCAAATATGTCCAAAACCTACATTCCAACTCGGCCCCACCGAAAATTCCTATCCGGAGCCACCGAGTTCATCTGGACTTAGCCACTGCCAAAACCCTAACAAATTGGATCCACCGATATGGATCTCGGTCCCACCGAGATGGCCTTGCCAACTCTCTGTAATCGTTTGCAATTACTTTGGTCTCACCGAGTTTTGAAAATCGGTCACACCGAGATGGCTTGCCAACTCTCTGTTGCCTTATTGCTTCACTTCGGTCCCACCGAGTTGATGCAATCGGTGCCACCGAGACGAGGTTTGCCCTAAGCATTGCACATCGGTCCATCCGAGTTGTTCCAGTCGGTCCCACCGAGATTCCTAACGTTCATATCCTTTACACAGTTCGGTGCTACCGAGATTTCTGATCGGTGCCATCGAGTTGGGTCAAAAGTGTGTAATGGTTGGATTTTGTGTGGAGGCTATATGTACCCCTCCACCCCTTCTTACTCAGTAAGGAGAGCCATCAGACGTGCCTACACTTCCACCATACATTTTCTGAGAGAGAACCACCTACTCATGTGTTGAGATCAAGACATTCCATTCCAACCATTTGAACCTTGATTTCTAGCCTTTCCCAAGTTGCTTTCCACTCAAATCCTTCTTCCACCATAGCCAAATCTGTGAGGAGTTGTTTGAGTGTTGGGGAGACTATCATTTGAAGCACAAGAGCAAGGAGTTTATCAACAACACACTGTCTATTACCTTTTGGAGAGTGGTGTCTCCTAGATTGGTTAGGTGTCACTTGGGAGCCTCCGACATGATGTGGAGTTGAACCAAGGAGTTTGTAAGGGCAAGGAGATCGCCTACTTCGTGAAGATCTACCCCGAGTGAGCCTAGTCCTTCATGGACGTAAGCCATGGTGGAATAGACAAGGTTGCTTCTTCGTGGACCCTTCGTGGGTGGAGCCCTCCGTGGACTCGCGTAGCCGTTACCCTTCGTGGGTTGAAGTCTCCATCAACGTGGACGTGCGATAGCACCAGCTATCGGAACCACGCCAAAAATCACCGTGTCTTCATTGCGTTTGAAATCTCTGATCCCCTCCTTTACTTACATATGCAATTGTTTACTTTCCACTGCTACACTCTTAGAATTGCATGTGTAGGGTGATGCTTGACTTGTATACTTGCTAAAATCTGCCTACAACTAAAATTGGGAAAAGGTTAGGTTTTTGTTTGGTCAAATAGTCTAATCACCCCCCCTCTAGACATACTTTCGATCCTACAAGTGGTATCAGAGCCTTGGTATCGATTGCTTTGGTTTCACAACCTAGGACAGTATGGCGTCTAGTGAGGGTAATTATCATCGTAGAGGTCCATATTTTGATGGTACAAACTTTGCTAGTTGGAAACATAAGATGAAAATGCATATTCTTGGTCATAACCCCGCCGTTTGGGCTATTGTTCATGTTGGCTTGCAAGGTGAATTCTTTGAGGATGGCAAGGAACCAGATCGTGAAGCAACCGTGGAAGAATTGAAGATGTTGCAATACAATGCTCAAGCTTGTGACATTCTCTTCAACGATTTGTGTCCCGAGGAATTCAACAAAATCAGCCGCCTCAAGAATGCAAAGGAAATTTGGGATACTTTGGTTGATATGCATGAGGGTACCGAGTCCGTCAAGGAATCTAAGTTGGATGTGCTTCAAAGTCAACTTGAAGTTCAAGATGAAGGATGGTGAAGGAGTCGCTGAAATGTACTCTAGGCTTGCTCTCATCACAAATGAGATTGCCGGCTTAGGAAGTGAAGAGATGACCGACAAATTCATCATCACGAAGATCCTTAGAGCTTTGGATGGAAAATATGATACCATTTGCACATTGATCCAAATGATGCCAAATTACAAAGATCTCAAGCCCACGGAAGTCATTGGAAGGATTGTTTCTCATGAAATGTCACTCAAGGACAAAGAGGAGCTACACAACAAATCAAGTGGTGCTTACAATGCCTCAACCGATACTCCAACAACTTCAAGTGACAAGCTAGTATCCAATGAAGAGATAAGCCTAATGGTGAAAAGATTCAACAAGTTCTACAAGAACAAAGGGAAAGAAAGAAGCTCTAGCTCAAGACACTATGAGAGAAGATCATCAAGTCGTGACCGAAATTGCTAGAATTGTGGAAAACCCGGACACTACTCCAATGAGTGTACAGCTCCCTACAAGAAAAGAGACGAATCACCAAGAGGAAGACATAGAAGAGATGAATCACCTCATAAGGAGAAAAGGAGTAGAGATGATCGTTATGAACGAAGACCCTCTCGAAGAAGCAAGGATTCAGAGAGGAAGGACAGGTCATCAAAGAGCTACACAAGAATAAGACATCAAGCTCATGTTGGTGAATGGGTTTCCGGCTCCGACTCCGACAACCACTCCGAGAGAAGTTATCACTCCAACTCCGACTATAGTCAAGATGAAGGTGTTGCCGGACTTGCTCTTGTGTCATCCAACTCCTATGATCTCTTTGATTCACCAAATGAAGGAATTGGAAGATGCTTCATGGCAAAAGGCCCCAAGGTATCACACCCCAAGTATCTTGATTTCAATAGTGATGAAGATGATTTGCTTGGTGATGATGATTTACTTGTTGATAAGGCTAGTGATGTGAGCTATAATGAAAATGCTAGTAATCATGATAGTCAAGAGGAAACGAATGACAATGCTATGAAGGAGATTGAGCGTCTAACTAAAGAACTAAATGCTCTTAAGTTAGCTCATGAAACAACTCAAGAGGATCATAGAGAATTTCTAAGAACTCATGAGAAGCTACGCTTCGAGAAGCTAAATTTAGAGCAAGAGCATGAGTTTCTTAAAGCTATCAATGACAATCTTTGAAAGAAGAGTTCTTCATATCTTGCCAAATGTTTACTCTTGTCTACCTTTATGCCACAAGTTAAACCTAAGAAAACTAGTAACAAGGGTAAAAAGGGTTCTACCTCTAGTAGTAACAATAACAATGCTATATCCAATGTTGTTGCTTCTAGTAGTTCTATTGATTCCACTAATGATTCTCTTAGCCAAGTTACACTTGAGCAAGAAAAAAACTATTGAAAGGAATTATAGAAAAAGGTGTCTACAAGAGCCTTGCCGGGAGTAAGCAATTTGAGGAAATTGTACGCAAGCAAGGAAGGCACCGGAAGAACCAAGGTGTTGGTTTTGAACGAAAGTTCAATGCCAATGGAGTTGAGTGGGAAGAAGATCAATACCCCAAGACGAAGTTTGTTCCTCAACAAGAGAAGTATGATCCTACTTCCTTCAAGGGAACACAAGCTCAAGAAGATCTTCCACCACAAGACCACAAGCTAAAAGGCAAGGACAAGCTTCAAGAAGAGATTGATTCATTTGAAGAAGCACCTCAAGCCTTGGTCAAGTGGGTTCCCAAGACTTCATCAAGTTCTACTTCATCAAGTGCTACTACAACTCCAAGGATTCCCATCAAGTTGATGTGGGTCCAAAAGAAGAAGAACTAGAGAGTTCTTGAGGGTGACTCCGCCAACAAAATTCACTCATATTCATCTATGGCAAGAACTTGTGCAATCAACTTCCACATCTTGCATTAGTTCATGGAGTAACAAACCCTCTTGTTGGTAAGGCAAGGGACAAGGTAGTCATTGCATTCATGGACATCATCATATGTGTATTTCACTCTATGTCTATGGATATCCTTGTATGTTCCTTGTGTGGGACTAACCCATATAGGTATTGAAAGCACAAAACTCCAAAGGATTGCTCCCAACTCTTGATGGTCTACATCAACATTGAGCATCGACATCTCAACATCTACATGAAGTCATCATCGACAAAACCCAAGGTTAGTTCATCCCTCTTTGGGGGGATACCACATCTAGGGGGAGCTTTGCTCTAAGACTTGAGCTAAAGCAACTCTAATGGTGTGAACACATCAATGCTTTATGTAAAAGTGGCAACCCCACTTGTGCTTAAATGATGAGTATGACCTATGATCAAATATTCTCATTTGACTCCTAAGTCAATATACTCATATATAGATGACCTAGTCATCGCCATTGCTTGATAGATGCTAGATTTGGTTGTGCATGTTTGACAGATATTTCATTTGCTATCTTATTGTGTGAGCATGTTGGTTTGCATGTTTTCTTCATTCGAGGACATCCATTTGTTGTTTTGATTGTCTTGGTTTTTCTGGCCAAGTGGATGTACAAGAATGCCTAAGTACCTTCTCTAGCTATCTATGCTTTCTTGTCTCAAACTCTATTCTTGCTACATCACAAAAATTAAACAAGTCATTTTCGGACCCTCCGGGTGAGGCGCACTCGGAGTCACCTATCTGAAAGGGCTGAACCTCCAAAACCTTCTTTATGCATTTCAGTTGGACCAATTCACTCAAACTCGGTCAAACCGAAATCATTTAGATTGATCTAGATTTCAATCTCGGTGTCACCGAGTTGAACGTTTCGGAGTCACCGATTTGCTATACTGCTTGCAGTTACACATATCGGTGCCACCGAGTTGTTTAACTCGGAGCCACCGACAGCTCGTGGGTATATATATCTGGCGAGACCGTACGGTTGAAATTTCTTGACCCCCTACGACCTCGCGCCCCACAGCTGCCGTCGCCCTCGTCTCTGGACTTCTTCGTTGCGTCCAGCGCGCTCTCGCCGCCAGAATCCGTCGCCGTCAACGGGAATCTTCCCCGTCGTTGCCGCCGTAGAGGATCTCCACCAAGTTAGGGTGAGATTCGACCCCCTCCGTGTTCCTCTTTCTGATTCTATACACGGATGGATTTCCATTATTCTTGCCATAGATTGCAATGCTTATTCCACGAATAAAATTCCGTAGACTAGATTCGAGCAAACAATTTAGGTTTAAGTTTCCGCCGTAAGCATCTCGGACCGACCGAATTGAGATTTTCGGAGTCACCGATTTGGCCCCAGGCCATTGCACTAGTACATCTCGGTGCCACCGAGAAGTACGAATCGGTGAGACTGAAAGTAACGTTTCAGTGAAACCCTAGCATCTTAGAGTCACCGAACCACATCTCGGTCTGACTGAAATGGTGTGTTTAGTTTCTGTTGAGTGCTTCGGTATCACCGAGATTATCAACTCGGTGGATCCGAAATGCCTTCTGTGAAAACTTGAAACTAAGATTTGAACTCAATTTTTGTGAAAAATGTCTGCTTTTTGTGATGACTCATCTACTCTGCCCACACCCATCTATTCACAGGGCCAACTTTACAAGATGTCAGATGCCAACGATAGCCAGAATGTCTCAGAAGCACACACTGATCTCAGTTCAGGCTCTAGCCCTGAGAGCAGCTACTATGAGGGAGAGAGGAGTTCTCCAGAATTGCCCAAAGCAGCTACTAGGGCAAGAAAGAAGAGAACCTCAGATGATGAGGATTTTGTTGCTAGAGAGGCCACATCAAAGAAGAAAGTGGTAGCTAAGGAATATGGCAGAACTGCTAGCACAAGACCTATTGCCAAGGATAAAACTGCAGTGAAGAAAGTGCCAAAGAAAACTATGACATTTACACTTGCTGAACCAAGTGATACAGAGGAAGCTGCTGCAGGAAAGAAGAAGAGGCCAAGGAAAACTATTGCTCGTGTTATAGGCAAACCCTCCATGGCTGATGAAGAGGAAGAGGAGGAGCCAGCAGCTAATGCACCTCCTGCCAAGACTTAGAAGCTCATGTCTGATGCTATGAGGTCTGCTGCTCCCACCAAATCCAAGCCAAAAGCTCCAGCACCCAAGAGATCAACAAGAAACATCCCTGCTACTGAGAAGAACAAGGCCGCAGTGCCTGAAGTTGATGCTGATGAGGAGCCACTAGTGCTCAGAAAGTTGAAACCCAAGATTCCAGATCATGACAATGCTCATCCAGTTGCTGAAAACATGATGCTCAGGAAGGACAAAGGACTGCGTCAGTGGAGATTGTCAGATCCATATGCTGCAAGGAGGAGGACTGCTTGTGATTATCGCTTTCACACTCGAGAGCAACAAGATTTCTATGAGACTGTATTGCTTGACAAGAAGCCTATTGTCAGTGACATGAAGTGGGTGGATTGGAAATATATTGATGCGAATGAAGACTATTTCCCCCATGTTCATGAGAGTTTTAGAATTGCTGGTGTTGATGATTTTGTTGGATAGAAGCTTACCAAATGGAATGATGAGATGATCATGCAATTTTATTCGACTGCACACTATTATCCAGATGGTAGAGTTGTGTGGATGACTGAGGGATCCAAATACCAGTCAACCATCTCTGAGTGGGCTGCTATTCTTGGTGCTCCAAAGGAAGAAGATGATGACATTGATATATATGCCAAGCTCAAGATGGACCACAATTCCCTGGCTAATATGTACACAACAATTCCTGAGAAAGATATTGAGTCTCACAAGCTAGGATCAGTGAAGCACTTGCTACCTGGTTTGGACACCACTAACACAATCTTGAGGTACACTCTGTTGCCCAAGTCTGGAGATGACAAGATGATACGTGGCCACTCCATCAACTTGCTACACTTGTTTGACACACCTCAGAAATTCAAAGTCATGAGCCTTATTGTTGAAACTATCAAGAGAACCGCAGCTGACCAGAAGAGATCTTGCGGATATGCTCCACACATTCAGATGCTCATCAACTCCAAGGTTGGAACGAGCACTTATCTTCTTGATCGTGAGCATCTCCCATTGCCTCCAGAGTTTGAGGACAATGTAGTGGTGATGGACCCTTCACACCCTACATCTGCCCAAGCTCAAGAGAGAATCCGGGCAGCTGAGGCAGCAAAAGAAGCTCAGAAGGCATCTGCTCCAAATGCACCTATTGCCAACCTCAAAACAAAGAATGATCAAATGACTTATCTGCTGGAAGCCACCCTGAGGATTGAGCGAAGTCTGGCCAACCTCACCAAGAACCAGGCGAGCCTAGAGTGGATAGTCGATACAAAGATTCATGATCTTGATGTGAAGATCACTGAGGTACAGACTATAGTGGAGAAGCTGAAGGATGATGTTGATGCAGCCAGGGCTGCTTCTAATGATAGTGGAGATGATATACCGACGACTGAGAGATTCCAGATAGTGCCTAGGGCATCCAGGTCTGCTGCAGTGCCTGTTGTAGATATGAGGACTACAGTCTCTGCACCTGCTGCTGTAGGTACAGTGCCACCTCCAGTCTCTACTCCACCAGCCCAGCAGACGTCAGCTGAAGCCTTCGCGGATGCACTTCTCTCAACACCATCTACGTACACCGGAGCCGCCAGCCAGAGATCCCCTTTAGGAGCTACCGAGGATCGAGCCTAGAGAGACGCATAGTCCGATACCTATTCGAACTTTTTGGTACTTATTGCCAAAGGGGGAGAATTTGTATAGATCATTAGGCTTCAAGAGATTGTGTCTTGCTTTTGCTCGTCGTTTTCTTGAGTTTCTGCTACTATTTCTCTTTGGTTTGATGTGTGTGAGATACTTTGATCATTATGTTTGTGAGCTACTATGTGTGTGATTGATCATACTCTGCTTCATGCTATGCTTAATGCTTATCCTTATCATTATCTTGTATGATCATTCACTTGTGTTTTTGGTGATGCATGCTTACTATTCCATTCATATCATTTTGCGCGCTCCACCAAGTCGTATGTGACATGGAAGAGTGACCCATGATCCTAATCGATTGTGCATTTGCATTCAAACGCAAATTATTAATAATGCACAAATTTAGGGGGAGCTCTTGCTTATCACATACTTCTCAAAGCGACGATGTATTTCATTCATTTAATCATTTGTCGAAGCTTTGATCTATATGTTGTCATCAATTACCAAAAAGGGGGAGATTGAAAGCACATTTGCTCCCTTGGTGGCTTTGGTAATTTGTAACAACATATATCTCATTGAACTAATGTCCATTCAAGATAAAGATTTCAGGATGTTCAATGATTGACATGGCAAGGACTAGAGATGTGGACCCCTCAAAATGATAAGGACATGGATTGGCAAAAGCTCAAGACTCTACATTTTTTGTTAAGTGGTCCAAGATCACATTGACTCCATAGGAAAGCCAATACTATTAAAAGGGGATGAGGTGTCGCTTAATGGTCTTTTTGCTCAAGTGCTTAGTGACAGTACTCCAAAACCCTCAACCACTTTCTCCATACAAATATGTCCAAAACCTACATTCCAACTCGGCCCCACCGAAAATTCCTATCCGGAGCCACCGAGTTCGTCTCGACTTAGCCACTGCCAAAACCCTAACAAATCGGATCCATCGATATGGATCTTGGTCCCACCGAGATGGCCTTGCCAACTCTCTGTAATCGTTTGCAATTACTTCGGTCTCACCGAGTTTTGCAAATCGGTCTCATCGAGATGGCTTGCCAACTCTCTGTTGCCTTATTGCTTCACTTCGGTCCCACCGAGTTGATGCAATCGGTGCCACCGAGACGAGGTTTGCCCTAACCATTGCACTTCGGTCCATCCGAGTTGTTCCAGTCGGTCCTACCGAGATTCCTAACGTTCATATCCTTTACACAGTTCGGTGCTACCGAGATTTCTGATCGGTGCCACCGAGTTGGGTCAAAAGTGTGTAACGGTTGGGTTTTGTGTGGAGGCTATATATACCCCTCCACCCCTTCTTACTCAGTAAGGAGAGCCATCAGAACGTGCCTACACTTCCACCATACATTTTCTGAGAGAGAACCACCTACTCATGTGTTGAGATCAAGACATTCCATTCCAACCATTTGAACCTTGATTTCTAGCCTTTCCCAAGTTGCTTTCCACTCAAATCCTTCTTCCACCATAGCCAAATCTGTGAGGAGTTGTTTGAGTGTTGGGGAGACTATCATTTGAAGCACAAGAGCAAGGAGTTCATCAACAACACACCGTCTATTACCTTTTGGAGAGTGGTGTCTCCTAGATTGGTTAAGTGTCACTTGGGAGCCTCCGACATGATGTGGACTTGAACCAAGGAGTTTGTAAGGGCAAGGAGATCGCCTACTTCATGAAGATCTACCCCGAGTGAGGCTAGTCCTTCGTGGACGTAAGCCATGGTGGAATAGACAATGTTGCTTCTTCGTGGACCCTTCGTGGGTGGAGCTCTCCGTGGACTCGCGTAGCCGTTACCCTTCGTGGGTTGAAGTCTCCATCAACGTGGACGTACGATAGCACCACCTATCGGAACCACGCCAAAAACCACCGTGTCTTCATTGCGTTTGAAATCTCCGATCCCCTCCTTTACTTACATATGCAATTCTTTACTTTCCGCTGCTACACTCTTAGAATTGCGTGTGTAGGGTGATGCTTGACTTGTATACTTGCTAAAATCTGCCTACAACTAAAATTGGGAAAAGGTTATGTTTTTATTTGGTCATGTAGTCTAATCACCCCCCTCTAGACATACTTTCGATTCTACACTAACTGAACCCGAGTGAGGCGTTCGCTTGCTGAACCCGAGCGATCGATCGATCCCTCGCACTACTACACATACTGAACCCGAGCGATCGACCCCACTGCGTACTGAAGCCGAGCGATCCCTTCGCTGCTAACTGAACCCGAGAGATCCCTTCGCTGCTAACTGAACCCGAGCGATTCCTTCGCTGCTAACTGAACCCGATCGATCCTTCTCGCTGCTTACTGAAGCCGATCGAGCCCCCGTGCGAGACGTAGCTAGCCAGTTGGGTTGCCTCTCGATGAATAGTGCCCATTGCTGCCGCGCGCAATACACATAGACACGAGTCGAGACGCATCGATCGAGCCGGTTGGTTGGCTGTGGATGAACAGTTCTTGTTGCCGCCGCCCGCTCGTACGCCCCACCCCAGCCGGTGGGGGCTGGATGAACTGGACCCCGGCCGTGTAGGCAGTTGGCGCTGGATGAACAGGACCCCGAGGAGGCCGTGCCGCGGTACGCCAGACCCCAGCCGATTGGGGGTGGATGAAAACCCGTGGAGGCTGGAGGAAGTCGACGGTGGATGAACAGTAGCTGGTGGAGGCTGGAGGAGGTCGACCGTGGATGAACAGTAGCCCGTGGAGTCCCGTTTTGCGGTACGCCACACCCCTCCCGATGAACAGGACCCCCATTTTGACCGTAGGCAGTTGGGGAGAAGTCTGTTTCCTCCGTTTTACGGTACGCCAGAGCCCTCCCAATCAACAGGACCCCATTTCAACCGTAGGCGCTCAAACAGAAGTCTGTTTCCTCCGTTTTGCGGTACTCCAGACCCCCAGCCGATGAACGGGACCCCGTTTTGACCATAGGCGCTCGAACAGAAGGCCGTTTCCTCCATTTTGCGGTACACTAGACCCCGAGTCAATGAACAGGATCCCGTTTTGGCTATTCCGTCCAAGCAGGTTGGCTCCCGATGAACAGGATGCGTTCCGACCCAGTTGCTTGGCTCCCGATGAACACGACGCTGTTTCCTCCATTCCGACCCAGCCGGTTGGCTGCTGATTAATAGGAGGCCGTTGCTGCCATCCGTTGCCTCTCTCCATGTACACGAGCCCTGGTTGTACGTATGCATGAGTACGCGTTGACTCTCGCTGGGTATGTACATACGTGGCTGTATTTTTTGCAGCGTGGCTGTACGTATGTGTACTCGATTTAGACGGGACTACATGAACTGCTACATATGGGGCTCTACTATGGCACGTGCCACTCCTTACACGGCCACGGTTCATGAGACCGATCGACCAGTATGTACGTACACGTTCGCGACCAGACAGACAACGCTACGTACGCTTCGACCGGGTGAGTCCCAGCTATCAGGGAGGATACGGAGGCACTTCCTTGCTTGCGAAGATATAGCAGGTGGGTCCCAGATGTCAGGGGGAGGAATCATTTTTTTTGCGCGTAATAAGGAGGCACTTCCTTGCGTGCGAAGATGTAACTGGTGGGTCCAGCTGTCAGCCTCACCGCGTACAGTCCTCTTCCGATGGCTGTCGTTCATTGACCACGTTGACTATGCCACGCCGAGAGCACCAAGGCGGTGGACGACGGTGAGGCCTAAGAAGGGAACGACACAGAGCCGAGGAAGATGCGGCAGTGGATGCCCACGTCGAGGGGAGTACGAGCGTTGACTGGTTCGGCCGCGGTGTGAGGTTGTCGTTGCCGGAGAATAACAGGGGATGTGGGTGAGTAGAGGGAAGGCCTGGCCAACGGTGGGAGTAGGGTGGGGCGGTGAGGCCTGCGCGGCAGCACAGCTGGCCACGGGAGGCAAGAACAGGCGGTCCTGCCGCCACTGGTTTGGGCGGCTGGAGCAAGAAGATCAGAGATTGAAGAAGCAGCACGGCCGTTGGATTAACATCCAACGGTCACTGCTTCTAGAATCGTTTGTTGACTAAGTTGACAAAGCCCTGCATATGTGTCAACTTAGTACGCCCACAAGTCAGCCACCAAATCCGATGGGTCCCAGTTGTCATGGGGAGAAACATTTTTTTCCACGTAATAATGAGGCACTTCCTTCCATGCGAAGCTATAGCTGGTGGGTCCCAGCGGTCAGGGGGAGGAATCATTTTTTTCGTGTAATAAAGAGGCACTTGCTTGCATGCGGCCATGGACCATGTGGGTCCCTATTGTCAGCCTCTCCACGTACATCCCTCTTCCGATGGCTATCGTTTGTTGACAACGTTGACCACGCCGCGCCGAGAGCATCAACACGGTGGACGACGGCGAGGCCTAGGAAGGGAACGACCCGGAGCCAGCGAAGCCACAGCAGTGGATGCCCACGCTGAGGGGAGTACGAGGGTTGACTGGTTCAGCTACGGTGTGCGGCCTGTGTCGCCGAAGAATAACAGGAGGTGTGAGTGAGTAGAGGGATGCTCTGGCCAGCGGTGGGAGTAGGAGGGGGCGGTGAGGCCTGCGCGGCAGCACAGCCGGCCATGGGAGGCGGGAGCAGGCGGTCCCGCCGGTGCTGGTTTGGGCGGCTAGAGCAAGAAGATCAGAGATTGAAGAAGCAGCATGACCGTTGGATGTTATCCAATGGTCACTGCCGCTAGAATTGTTTGTTGACTAAGTTCACAAAGCCCTGCGTACGCGTCAACATAGTAGGCCCACAAGTTAGCCTCCAAATCTGTGGCAAACATCATACATCCCATTTGCCATTTTTTAAATAATTTACAGCCCATTTGCTAATTCTTAAGGATTTTTTTGAAGCCCATGTTCTTTTTGTTAGCATTACAGCCCATATTCTGGCCACGGTTAAAAAATTCAACGAATTTTTGCATATGTCGGTGGGGTCCGAACTATTTTTAATCCTGAAATTTCGAGTCAGATTCAAACTAATTTGAAAAATAAAATTATATTTATTTAAAATCCTATGAAATTTTCACTGTAAAATAATCAATGAAATTTAAAATATCAAAATCCTAAAAAAACGCAATTTGAAACTAATTGCCGGTTTGCTGTGTTGTTTTTAAAATTTACAGCCCATTGCTTACTACTTATAGTCCATTTTTTGGGCAAGCCCTGAACACATCCCTCCTCGTCTTGAAAGATTTGCAGCCCAGCAGGGCTGAGAAAAGCAAGTAAGCCTCGGTTGCGTATTCTGTAAAAAACAATAGAACTGGGCTAGCCATTTTCAGAAAGAGAAAAAATAACTGGGCTGGTCATGTGGTAAACAGAAAATAAAAGCCTGGGCTTGATGGGCTACAGCCCCCGCACATCCCAGTTGATACCCTGCTCCATCTCAAAAACAAAAAAACAACTGCGCGAGCTGCTGGGTCCCTGGTGTCAGCCGCTCGTTGGGCAATTCTCTCGCTTATTGACTACGTTGACAATGGCGTGGGACCCAGATGTCAAGCCATTAGGAGGAAGCATTTTTTGGCTTGTAATAAGGAGGCACTTGCTTGCGTACTGCAATGACCCTCATGGGTCCCTACTGTCATCCTCTCCACGTACAGTCATCTCCTGATTCCTCTCGGTTGTTGACCATGTTGACAACGCCAGACAGATTCACATCACTACTTATGACAAGACTTCTCCCATGTCCTCAAGAACAAAAGTAACTACTCACAAATCATATTCATGTTCAAGATGAGAGGGGTATTGAATAGCATTAAGGATCTGAACATATAATCTTCCACCAAATAAACCAACTAGCATCAACTACAAGATGTAATCAACACTACTAGCAACCCACAGGTACCAATCTGAGGTTTTGAGACAAAGATTGAATACAAGAGATGAACTAGGGTTTGATATAAGATGGTGCTGGTGAAGATGTTGATGAAGATTGGTCCTCCCATGATGAGAGGATCGTTGGTGATGTCGATGGCTTCGATTTCCCCCTCCCGGAGGGAAGTATCTCCGGCGGAATCGCTCCGCCGGAGAGCAAAATAGCTCCTGCCCAGGTTCCGCCTCGAGACGGCGACGCTTTGTCCCGAAAGTCTTCTCTATAATTTTTTTAGGGTAAAAGACCTTATATAGCAGAAGGAGGGGGCCAGTGGCCAGCCACGGGCCCCACAAGGCATCAGGGCGCACCCAGGGGGGCCGCCCTGTTGCCTTGTGGGCAACTGGTGGGTCCCCTCCCATATCTCTTTTCTCTAGTATTTTTTATATATTCAATAAAAAATCTCCGTGAAATTTCAAGTCAATTGGAGCTCTGTATGATAGGTATCTCTGATGTGGCTATTTCAGGTCCAGAATTCCAGTTGCCGGTATTCTCCCTCTTCATATAAATCTTGCAAATTAAGAGAGAAAAGGCATAAGAATTGCATCATAAAGTGAAATAACGATCAAATACATTATAAATAACAGAAGGAAATCATGATGCAAATTGGACGTATCAACTCCCCCAAGCTTAGACCTCGCTTGTCCTCAAGCGAAAACCGAAATCGATAATCATGACCACATGTTTAGAGAGAGAGACATCGATAAAAATAAAATACGGACATGAAGGCATCATGATTTTTATTATAACAGAATCCATGTCTGTCACAGCGATGCAGCCTTTCTTATTAGGAATTATAGCCCATTTGGTGTGCTAGCTCAAAATAAGTTTGTGGCCGCTGGCGGGCGCTAAGCACTTGGGTTCTGTAATGCACAATGAGCTCAAGGAGCCGGCGAGAGTGATGTTATTTCCCTTGCTTGGGATTGGTTACAGTATTTCTCTCTTAATTAAAAAAATGAGAAGCCATTTGCCTTGTTTCAAAGAAAATATGACAGCCACAGCCGAGTTGAAAAGGGCAACAACATCTAACTCCAGCTTACAAACTGTACAAAAGCACAAGGGTTAATTGTTCATCAGGTTTAGACTAAACCCAGATTGAAAAGGGCAACAACATCTAACTGCAGCAATGTTTTCAGCAGTCACAATCAAATGGATCGGTCAGATCCATAAAATGAACATCCCGGGTCGTAAAATTTAATGGAATATGACCACAAGATGATGTAAAAAGAAGACTGGCATGTTCAGAAGCCCATTTGCCCACCTGAAACTCCTTTTTTGCTCTTCAACATATCCATCCGTCAAAACTTTGTTGTTAATAAATTTAAGGCTGATGGACAATAGTGCCCTCACATTCAGCAGGAAGAATGTGACAAATCTAGTGTTTGCATGGGTGGCTACATATCCTTCCAGTGTTATTGTCTTCAAACGAATGTCATGAGAACTGAGAAAATCCCGGTGCTTACGATGCCACCGATTGGTTATACCTTTTGTACCCCGTCCTGCTACCTAAATAGACATGAAGATTGAAAATAGTTAAGGTCTAAAAAAAGAGTATGTCAAAAGAGGAACAACTGAACGGTTAATTCTTGTACACTATTGATGACCCACAAGTATAGGGATCAATCGTAGTCCTTTCGATAACTAAGAGTGTCGAACCCAACGAGGAGCAAAAGGAAATGACAAGCGGTTTTCAGCAAGGTATTCTCTGCAAGTACTGAAAGTAGCGGTAACAGATAGTTTGGTAGCAAGGTAATTCGTAACAAGTAACAAATAGTAACGGTAACAAAGGTGCAGCAAGGTGGCCCAATCCTTTTTATAGCAAAGGACAGGCCGGAACAAACTCGTATAATAAGCAAAGCGTTCTCGAGGACACATGGGAATTTCATCTAGTCACTTTCATCATGTTTGTTTGATTCACGTTCGCTACTTTGATAATTTGATATGTGGGTGGACCGGTGCTTGGGTGCTATTCTTACTTGAACAAGCCTCCCACTTATGATTACGTATGGATCCAAATCAGCCCCTTACGGAATAGCATATAAACTAGGGTTTAAGCTTCTGTCACTCTAGCAACCCATCATCTAATTACTACTCGACAATGTCTTCCCTTAGGCCCAAAGATGGTGAAGTGTCATGTAGTCGACGTTCACATGACACCACTAAAGGAAGCAACAACATACATATCATCAAAATATCGAACGAATACCAAATTCACATGACTACTTATGACAAGACTTCTCCCATGTCCTCAAGAACAAAAGTAACTACTCACAAATCATATTCATGTTCAAGATGAGAGGGGTATTGAATAGCATTAAGGATCTGAACATATAATCTTCCACCAAATAAACCAACTAGCATCAACTACAAGATGTAATCAACACTACTAGCAACCCACAGGTACCAATCTGAGGTTTTGAGACAAAGATTGAATACAAGAGATGAACTAGGGTTTGAGATGAGATGGTTCTAGTGAAGATGTTGATGGAGATTGGTCCTCCCACGATGAGAGGATCGTTGGTGATGTCGATGGCTTTGATTTCCCTCTCCTGGAGGGAAGTATCCCCGGTGGAATCGCTTCGCCAGAGAGCAAAATAGCTCCTATCCAGGTTCCGCCTCGATACAGCAGCGCTTTGTCCCAAAAGTCTTCTCTATAATTTTTTTAGGGCAAAAGACCTTACATAGCAGAAGGAGGGGGCCAGAGGCCAGCCAGGGGCCCCACAAGGCATCAGGGCGCACCCAGGGGGGGCGCGCCCTGTTGCCTTGTGGGCAACTGGTGGGTCCCCTCCCGTATCTCTTTTCTCTAGTATTTTTATATATTCAATAGAAAATTTCCGTGAAATTTCAAGTCAATTGGAGCTCTGTAGGATAGGTATCTCTGATGTGGCTATTTCAGGTCCAGAATTCCAGCTGCCGGTATTCTCCCTCTTCATATAAATCTTGCAAATTAAGAGAGAAAAGGCATAAGAATTGCATCATAAAGTGAAATAACGATCAAATACATTATAAATAATAGTAGGAAATCATGATGTAAATTGGACGTATCAACTCCCCCAAGCTTAGACCTCGCTTGTCCTCAAGCAAAAACCGAAATCGATAATCATGACCACATGTTTAGAGAGAGAGGTGTCGATAGAAATAAAATACGGACATGAAGGCATCATGATCTTTATTATAACAACAATATATCATTATAGAACTTGTCATGAAAAAGTAACAATTCAATCACAAGTTAAAGTATGAACCATAAACCAAATTGAAAACTAACAAACTATGATCTCAGTCACTGAAGCAATTGCAATTCATCATATTATCAGAAAGAGTCTATGTAAGAGCTTTGTTTAGCAAGTTCACATACTCAACTATCATTTAGTCTTCTATGATTGCTGACACTCACGGCATACTTATGGAGCAAAAGTTTCAGTCAGACACATAGAAAGATAGGGGCTTATAGTTTTGCCTCCCAACGTATTTACCTCAAGGGTAATGTCAACAATAATAACTCATGATCACCTACATCCAACTGGATATATATGCCTGGATCAATCCCCACCACATGATGCTTGCCAAGAGAGAAAAATAAAAACGGAATAGAGGAGAATACTATTGACTCTTGCATGAAAGTAAATACATAAAGTAAAAGATAGGCCCTTCGCCGAGGGAAGCAGAGGTCGTCATGCGCTTTTTGTTTTTGGATATGCAAGCTCTTAATGTAAAGGAACGTCACTTTATATTGCCCCTTGTGATAGCAACCTTTATTATGCAGTCTGTCGGTTTTATTTCTTCACCATCACAAGATCGTACAAAGCTTATTTTACCTTGCAATAAAAGTTCATACATATTTATGATCAATTTTTATTGCTTTTGCACCAATGACAACTTACTTGAAGGATCTTATTCAATCCATAGGTAGATACTGTGGACTCTCATGGCATGAAACTAGGTTTAAGGGTTTTTGGATGCACAAGTAGTATCTCTACTTAGTACAGAGTTTTGGCTAGCAAAAGATAGGGGGCAAGCACCACATGTTAGAGGATCCAAAACAATATAACTTCTATGTGAATATAAGCAAACATAACTCATTACGTTGTCTTCCTTGTCCAACATCGACTAATTGACATTGAATATTTAATGGGGGCTCACAATCATAAAAGATGTCCAAGATAGTATATTTATATGTGAGACCTCTCTTTCTTTACTACTTTTTCATGAATTGCAACAATGACCAATACTATGTTTGTCAACTTCCAACAAGTTTTATCAACTATACTTCTTTTATGTGAAGTCATCACTCCCCATGGGATTAGCATATGATCTTACTTTTTATTCTCTTTATTTTATTTCCAAGATTGGATCAACAAAAGCAAAACACTCAACTCAAACTACTCTTTATTATATAGCTTCTACAAACAATTACATAGATAGATAGACCACAAAGCAAGCACTCGAAACTGGATCATGCTAAAACTTTATTCTTCTAAATCATGAAATAACTAAGGATCGAACTAAGATAGATAATGATGATAAAAGTGATGATGATACGATACCGGGGCACCTCCCCCAAGCTTGGCACAAGCCAAGGGTGGTGCCCATACCCATGTACTCAAGTCTCCTTCTGCAGTGATGGTGGTAATGAAGTGATAGGCTTGTCCTTCCACTTGAGGACACGAATTTCTTCTTTTAATTTGTCATTTTATTTTTCGAGATCCCAGATTTTGCGACGTAATTTATCCGAATCTTCTTGCACATGATGAAAAGGAGTGAATTGAACTTTAGGAACCTTCACCGTGTTAGGTAAGCTAGACCTCTTGAATTCAGTATGCATATCTCCTGGTTGAGGCAATGGGGAGGATCCTCATCCTCCTAGCTGGAACGACCTCGCTTCTCCCTCAAATCAGCATGTTCCTCTTCGTCAGTTGTCCAACCATAGGGGTCGGTGTCCCCATAGACTCTAGGGTTTGCAATGAGATGAGAAACATGGCTCTCCCCGTCCGAATCCTGAGATGACATGGCACTTGACTTCGAGAGTCTGACAGAAAACAACACGAAACAAGAACAGAAGAGAAACTTGTGATGCGGTGGTCAAAACACCCATGAGTATATATAAAGAATTTTTATCTTACAAAACAAACATACGAGAGGAAAACGGAGTGGGGAGGGCACACGAGGGGCCCACAAGTCATCACGGTACGCCCTGGGAGGGGGGTCGCACCTTGTTGCCTTGTGGGCGACTCGTGGGTCCCCTCGGCTATTTCTTATTTTTGTAATTTTTCTAATATTCCAAAATGGACAGAAATAATTTTTATGGAATTTTTGGAGTCGGTTTACTTACCGTATCACAGACCTACCTCTTTTCAGGGTTCTGGAGCGTTCCGGAAGGACTCTTGGATGTGTTCCTCCGGTGTCATTGTCTGAATAATATTAGTTTCAACATTAATAGGAGTACCTGAGATATAGTGCTTAAATCTTTGTCCATTCACCACTCTCGGATTATTGCCTTCGGAGTTGTTTATTTTGATGGCTCCGGAGCGATAAACTTCTTCGATGATAAATGGTCCTTCCCATTTAGAGAGAAGTTTTCCTGCAAAAAATCTTAAGCGAGAATTGTACAATAGAACATGATCACCTACTTTGAATTCCCGTATTTGGATTATTTTATCATGCCATCTTTTGACATTTTCTTTAAATAACTTAGCATTTTCATAGGCTTGGGTTCTCCATTCATCTAGAGAGCTAATATCAAATAACCTTTTTTCACCAGCAAGTTTGAAATCATAGTTAAGTTCTTTAATTGCCCAATATGCCTTATGTTCCAACTCAAGAGGTAAATGCCATGCTTTTCCATAGACCATTTTATAGGGAGACATACCCATAGGATTTTTATAAGCAGTTCTGTAAGCCCATAATGCATCATCAAGTTTCTTAGACCAATTCTTTCTAGATCTATTAACGGTCTTTTGCAAAATTAATTTTATTTATCTATTAGTTAATTCAACTTGACCACTAGACTGAGGATGATAAGGAGATGCAATCCTATGATTAACATCATATTTAGCAAGTAATTTACGGAAAGCACCATGAATAAAATGTGAGCCACCATCAGTCATCAAGTATCTGGGGACTGCAAAGCTCGGAAATATAACTTCTTTAAGCATTTTAGTAGAAGTGTTATGATCAGCACTACTAGTTGGAAGAGCTTCTACAAACTTAGTAACGTAATCAACAACAACTAAAATATGAGTATATCCATTGGATTTAGGAAAAGGTCCATATAATCAAAACCCCAAACATCAAATGGTTCAATAACAAGTGAATAATTCATAGGCATTTCCTGACGTCTACCAACATTACCAATTCTTTGACATTCATCACAAGAATGGACAAACTTACATGCATCTTTGAAAAGAGTAGGCCAATAAAAACTAGATTGTAATACCTTGTGTGCAGTTCTGTCTCCCGCATGGTGTCCTCCATATGCCTCGGAGTGACACTTTCATAGGATTTGTGCCTGTTCATGCTCAGGTACACAACGTCTAATAATACCATCTACCCCTTCTTTATATAAGTGTGGGTCATCTCAAAAGTAATGTCTTAAATCAAAGAAAAACTTTTTCTTTTGTTGGTATGTGAAACTAGGTGGTATATATTTAGCAACAATGTAATTAGCATAGTCTGTATACCATGGAGTATTACGAGAAGCATTTATCACAGCTAGATGTTCATCAGGGAAATCATCATTAATAGGAAGTGGGCCATCAAGAATATTTTCCATTCTAGACAAATTATCAGCTATGGGATTCTCAGCTCCCTTTCTATCAATAATATGCAAATCAAATTCTTGTAGCAAAAGGACCAACCTAATCAGTCTAGGTTTAGCATCTTTCTTTTCCAAAAGATATTTAATAGCAGCATGATCAGTGTGAATAGTAACTTTGGAATCAACAATATAAGATCTGAATTTATCACATGCAAACACAAATGCTAAAAATTCTTTCTCAGTAGTAGCATAATTCCTTTGAGCACTGTCTAGAGTTTTACTAGCATAGTGAATAACATTCAATTTCTTATCAACTTTTTGTCCTAGAATAGCACCAACAGCATAATCACTAGCATCACACATAATTTCAAAGGGTAGGTTCCAATCAGGTGGTTGAACAATTGGTGCAGAAATTAAGGCTTTCTTAAGTATTTCAAAGGCTTCTACACAATCATCATCAAAAACAAATGGAACATCTTTTTGCAAAAGATTAGTAAGAGGCCTAGAAATTTTAGAGAAGTTTTTTATAAACCTTCTATAGAAACCAGCATGACCAAGGAGACTTCTTATACCTTTGATATCTTTAGGACATGGCATTTTCTCAATAGCATCAACTTTAGCTTTATCAACTTCAATACCTCTTTCAGAAATTTTATGCCCAAGGACTATACCTTCATTTACCATAAAGTGGCACTTCTCCCAGTTCAAGACAAGATTAGTTTCTTCACATCTCTGCAAAACTCGATCAAGGTTGCTCAAGCAATCATCAAAAAAAGTTCCGTAAATGGAGAAATCATCCATGAAAACCTCAACAATCTTTTCACAAAAGTCAGAGAATATAGCAGTCATACATCTTTGAAAGGTAGCAGGTGCATTACATAAACCAAAAGGCATATGACGATAAGCATAAGTTCCAAAAGGACAAGCAAGGGTGGATCTCTCTTGATCTTCAGGTGAAACAGGTATTTGAGAGAAACCAGAATAACCATCTAGGAAGCAAAAATGTGTATGCTTAGATAATGTTTCTAACATTTGATCAATAAAAGGCAAGGGGTAATGATCTTTCCTAGTAGCTTTATTTAATTTCCTGAAATCAATTACCATCCTATAATCGGTTACAATTCTTTGTGGAATAAGTTCATTTTTATCATTAGGAACAATGGTATTACCTCTTTTCTTAGGAACACAATGAACATGACTTACCCATCTACTATCAGCTATGGGATAAATTATACCTACCTCAAGAAGCTTTAATATTTCAGTTCTTACCACATCCTTCATTTTAGGATTCAACCTTCTTTGATGATCAACAACGGGTTTAGCATCTGGATCCATATGAATTTTATGCTGACATAAGGTGGGACTAATGCCCTTAAGATCATCGAGAGTATATCCAATAGCGGCACGGTGCTTCTTTTGAGTTTTAAGTAATCTCTTTTCTTCATTCTCTGAAAGGTTAGCACTAATAATAACATGATATATCTTCTTTTCATCAAGGTAAGCATACTTAAGTGTTTCAGGTATTTGCTTTAATTCGAACACAGGATCACCCTTGGGTGGTAGAGGATTTCCCAAGGTTTCAACAGGCAAATTATGTTTAAGGACTGGTGCTTTCTTAAAGAACAACTCATCTATTTCATTTCTTTCATTCATATGCATATCATTCTCATGGTCTAGCAAATATTGTTCTAAAGGATCAGTAGGAGGCACAACAATAGAAGCAAGACCTATAACTTCATCTTTATTGGGTAATTCTTTATCATGAAGTTGTCTACTAAACTAAGAGAAATTAAATTCATGAGATATATCACCAAACTTAACTCTAACCTTCTCTTTAACACAATCAATTTCAGCATTAACGGTATTCAAGAAAGGTCTACCAAATATAATGGGACAAAAATTATCTTGTTGTGAACCAAGTACAAGGAAATCAGTAGGGTATTTGATTTTACCACACAAGACTTCAACATCTCTAACAATCCTGAGTGGTGTAATAGTATCTCTATTTGCAAGCTTAATAGTAAGATCAATATCTTCAATCTCAACAGGTGCAATATCATGCATTACTTCCTGTTATAAAGAAAACGGAATAGCACTCACACTAGCACCCATATCACACAAACCATGATAGCAATGATCTCCAATCTTAACAGAAACAACAGGCATGCCAACTATGGGCTTGTTCTTGTCTAACATATCTCGTTCATTTCTAACAGGTTTAGCAATTCTAGCAGCCTCATTGCAAAAGGAAATAACATGCCCATCAATATCATCAACCAAAAGATCTTTAACCATTGCAATATTAGGTTCAACTGTAATTTGTTCGGAGGGTCTAGGTGTTCTTATATTACTTTTGTTAACCATAGTTGAAGCTTTAGCATGTTCCGTAATCCTAACAGGGAAAGGAGGTTTCTCAATATAAGAAGTAGGCACAACTGGATCAGCATTGTAAACAATTGTTTCTTCTTTAACACTAATAGGTTCTTCATTTAGTTCAATAGGTGGGTGATATTTAAACCATTTCTCTTTAGGGAGATCAACATGAGAAGCAAAAGATTCACAAAAGGTAGCTACTATCTCAGAGTCAAGTCCATATTTAGTACTAAACTTATGAAAAGCATCAATTTCCATAAAAGATTTAACACAATCAAACTCAAGATTTATACCTGACACTTTACCTTTGTCGATTTCCCAATATTTAGAGTTACGTTTAATTCTTTCCAGAAGATCCTATCTGAATTCAATAGTTCTATTCATAAAGGAACCAGCAGAAGAGGTATCGAGCATGGATTGATCATTATGAGAAAGCCGAGCATAAAAGTTTTGAATAATTATTTCTCTTGAGAGCTCATGATTGGGGCATGTGTGCAACATATACTTAAGCCTCCCCCAAGCTTGAGTGATAATTTCTCCTTCATGAGGCCAAAAATTATATATATAATTCCGATCACGATGAACCAAATGCATAGGATAAAATTTCTGGTGAAATTCCAGCTTCAACCGGTTCCAATCCCATGTTTCAGTATCATCACATAGCCTATACCATGTCAATGGCTTTCCCTCCAAAGATAAAGGGAATACTTTCTTCTTAACTCCATCTCCGGATAAACCTGCAAGCTTAAACAATCCACAAATTTCATCCACATATATCAAGTGCATGTCAGGATGCACCGTTCCATCTCCTGCATAAGGATTAGCTAGCAGTTTCTCTATCATACCTAAAGGGATTTCATAATAAATATTTTCAGTAGGTTCAGTAGGTTGAGGAGCAACTCTCAATGCTTCCGGTCGAGGTGAAGATACCACGAACAAGCCCCTCAAAGGATTACTTTCCATAGTAACAAGTAACAGTAAATTTCAGCACGTAATATAAATGTTTCCTTACCAAATTCCACTCACCAAAGGCGCTTCACTCCCCGGCAACGGTGCCAGAAAAGAGTCTTGATGACCCACAAGTATAGGGGATCAATCGTAGTCCTTTTGATAAGTAAGAGTGTCGAACCCAACGAGGAGCAGAAGGAAATGACAAGCGGTTTTCAGCCAGGTATTCTCTGCAATTACGGAAAGTAGCGGTAACAGATAGTTTGGTAGCAAGGTAATTCGTAACAAGTAACAAATAGTAACGGTAACAAAGGTGCAGCAAGGTGGCCCAATCCTTTTTATAGCAAAGGACAAGCCAGAATGAACTCATATAATAAGCAAAGCGTTCTCGAGGACACATGGGAATTTCATCTAGTCACTTTCATCATGTTTGTTTGATTCGCGTTCGCTACTTTGATAATTTGATATGTGGGTGGACCAGTGCTTGGGTGCTGTTATTACTTGAGAAAGCCTCCCACTTATGATTACCCCCTCTCGTAAGCATCCGCAACTATGAAAGAAGAATTAAGATAACTCTAACCATAGCATGAAACATATGGATCCAAATCAGCCCCTTACGGAATAGCGCATAAACGAGGGTTTAAGCTTCTGTCACTCTAGCAACGCATCATCTAATTACTACTCCACAATGCCTTCCCTTAGGCCCAAAGATGGTGAAGTGTCATCGTAACACCCCGATTTTTGGCCCTTTCTTTTTCTTTTGGATTTCTTCAAATTTTTGTTTGGAGTTCTTTTTCCGTGGCTATGTGGTCTTGAAACCTGGGAAGATTTTCTCTCCTGCCACTTCCAAGTGGCTTGTCATTCTCAAATCTATTCCAAGGCCATGTCATTTCCATGTTAGCCCAACTCCAACATTTATTTCTTGGGAATATTCCTTTTTCTATTAAAGGAATAACCCTGTTTGCCCTAGGTTGTGAAGCAACCTATATTTCTGTCTTCCATAAAATTCCCACAAAATTCTCATAAATTCTTTGGATCATATCTTCCACAAATGTGCCAAAATCCATCCTTGACTAGTTCACAAATAATTCAGGAATATTCATTTCCTATTCTGTCCAACAGGGCACTTTGTGAAGGAAGTGCCATTTATGTTTTCTTGATTGCCCTCAAAATTTTTGGGCACTCTTTCCTATCCAAATAATTGCCACATGACAAAATTAAGCTTCATTTGCCTAGTAAATCTTCCTCAGCAAATTCCCAAAGTTTCTGACCAGAGAGAAGCTTTGTGAAGGAAGTACTAGCTAGGCTTATCAAAATGAGTTGAAATTTTGGGATATCATTTATATAATCAAATCATGACTCTCCACCAAATTTCATATCCATCAAACAAACCATGTGAGCACACCTTCAAATCTTGGTTTCTGGTCAGAATTTCAGTTTGTGAAGCAACTATATTTTATATTGCTTCAAAAATTCTGAAATTAGTCCAGGACCTAAATATCCCTAAATAATGTGAGCAGGCCAAAACTCACATTAGTTAGCCAAGCCATTTTCTCTGCAAAAATCCCCCAAGTTTCTGTCCAGTATGAAGCATTGTGAAGGAAATACCATTTTGGTGTCTCCAAATGGTATGAAATTTTTATGGCACCTTCATACACCCAAATAATCATCCTCCACAAATTTTCAGCCCAATACAACACTCCATGTGAGTGCTACTTCCTGATCTTGTTTCTGGACCAGATTTTGCAGTTGCAAAGCAACTAGGTCAAATATTGGTCCAAATCCGCTCAAATTTCACAGGCTCATAGTACTTCCTACACTAAACCACAAAGACATCATAGTTAGCTCTTATCTCATCTCAGTTGATCACTATTTCGTGCCTAAGATTGATACAGCAAACTTCCATCGACCTCTCCCATCAACACAAAGTGCCTTTGGCTGAGCCATCACATCTATGGGACTTTAGGTTGGAGGGACAATACGCTAGACATCTTTTGGCAGGCCAACATGCCCTCTCCTTGCCATGCCACGCGGTGACCACGCCGTTGGCATGTGTTTGGCGCGCTCCGCTCGTCTGCTAGCTTCGGGCACTCCTCTGCTCGTCGTTCTCACGCGTCCCACCGTGTCTACAGCGTCGACCATCCTCTCCTGCATCCACGTAGCTTCCTCCCCGCCCCTCCCGTCGCTGTCCGGACGCGGACACCGCGTGCCCGCGTAAGAACAGTGGCATAAAGGTGCCCTCCCTGCCCCACGCGGTGCGCCGCGGCTTTGCCCGCGTGCCTGGCACCTCCACTAGCCCCCTCTCGTCGCCATCAACCTCTCTGCTGCAAGCGCACGCGTACGCGGTACGCCAGAGCACGCTCCACCTGGACGCGGCGACATCCGGGGATGGCTCCTTCGCCCCAGCTATTTAAGCTATCCCCGAGCACCTCCGACTACACCAAGCTCCTCTCCTCCCTCCTATCACCTTCCCTGCCCTCTCATTTGAGCTCTAGAAACTCCTCTGCCCTCCATTGGCCGGAGCTCCGCCATCGGCCGCCGCTCAAATTCGAGCTCTACGGCGCCTCCCGCCTCTGCTAGCCACCACCAGAGGAACCCCGAGAGCCACTGGAGCTTCCCCCACCTCTTCCCCTCCTCCTCCAGTAACCGCAGTGCCGTGCCCAAACTCCGGCCGTAGCCGCCGTCCGCCGTGGCCGAGGGAGCATGCGCTCCCACCCTCCCCGAGCTCTGTCTCCTACCTGGGTGGATGCGCCGCGGCGTGCCGAGCTCGCCGGTGGCCGGAGCGTCGCCGGAGACGCCCTGTAGCGCCGGGGCTTGTCGCCGGAGCACGCCGTCTCCTCTGGTCGTCGGGCGCGCGCGAGGAGGAAGGAGTTGACCCAGCCCGGTGGACCCCGCCTCCCCTCGGCCCCACTTGTAAGCGGCACAGCCGCGTTGACTCCGGGCCCGCACGGTTTATAAGTGGAAGCGCACTCTCTGAAAGCCGTTTTCTCTTTTGGGAAAACGTATTTTGCTGCTGCAGCCAGAAATGCGCTTTCAGTATACAGAAAGTGTATTTTACAGAAGTGCGTTTTCTGTTTAAACCAGCCGGCCGAAACAGTTATTTAGCGGACGTTCGTCCGTTAAGGCCAGAAATGGACAGATTTTTATTCTTTTTCTACCTAACGAATGAACGGCCGTAACTCCGCAACCGTAACTCCGATTCAGGTGATTCCAAAGCCCACGATCTCAGTTCGTCGAACCTATTCCGATGGTATCATTTTCATGAGGTTGTCACACTGTGAAAATGACCATTTTCCCCTTGCCCTTAAAACAGCTCCGCCGAGAGGGAAACTTTTCTGGCGATTCTTTCCGCGAGTTCATCGCACTTATCCCCGGTGCATCCTTCATCCCCAGGCAAGCCACAACAGCCATTTGCATGATGGCATTGCAGTAGCCATGGTTTCCACTTGAATATTTAATATTTGTTCGTTCATTTAAATGATTTTGTTAATACTTCGAAGATGCTTGTGAATCCATGTCTATGCTTATGCCATGTTCATTTTCATCTTGTAAGTGATATGATTAATTGCTAAGGATATTCTTATCATGTTTATTCTTGTAATCATTTCCGTTGCTAGTGATAATGTTATGCTCACATGAGTAGTTACTGTCTGATATGAAAATACTTGTGATACTCATGATCATTTTTATGCCATGCTCATGTGCATCCCGTAGAATAAATGAGTTATCATTTTTGATGCTATGTTGTTAAATGATTATGTTGCCCATCCATGGTTACACTGGTATCATGTTCATATGCACTGGCATCTCATCATGTTATTTTGTTATGACTCAGCTCATCACCATTCAAGTTGAACCTGACATTAATCGAACTTGAACAAATCTGTTGGCTGAGTCATGGTGCCACCGAATCGAGCTAACCAGTGCAGCCACACTTGCCTTATGGGGGGCCCTAATGCGGTCTATTGTCATGCCTCTCGCCGGTGCCTCATACTAGGGAAGGTTATGTGCGCGCGGTACCCTGATCAGGTAGGCGGCCATAAGCCTTGAGTACCCAGTGTTGGTTTTGAGCTCAGGTCCCCGTTTGGGACATTTTTGGTTTGGCCACGATGGTGGCAGCCACAGAGGTGGCGGATGTCACGAGTTGGCATCAGGGTAACCCAGGACATAGCCCAAAGGGGAGTTTGTCGGAGTGGCCGGGAGAGTGTCATGCAATAGACTGGTTTTGTCGGAACGTCGTTGGTCCACCTGAATGGGAGCACGAGGCCATGAGTTCCGTAGTGTGGGTACAGTGTACTAACCTCTGCAGAGTGTATAATCTATCAATAGCCGCGTCCTCAGATATGGACACAGTTCGTAGTAGGTCACACTATGGGTCAACAGAAATAATAAACTGAATAATAAACAATCCCGGTTCCATGAGAAAGAAGTTGGTTGATCTTTATGTGGGCGTGCGATGATCACAGGTAGAGATCAAGCTCCGTGTGGTCATGTGATGATCACGATGGTATAGTTGATACCGAGCTTGGTTGATCCTGAGGTGATCGTGTGATGATCACGATGGTAAGTTGGTGGTTAAGAGATAACCTCCGAGCAGAGTAAGTTGGTCCACGAGACCTTAAATGTCGACCCACTTGCATGTTAGTGCTAGTATCATCATGTTCATGAATTATATGTACATGCCATGCTCATGTTGTTGCCATGCTCATGATGTTCTAGTAGTATCATGTTCATCTTTGATGATTAGCCTGTAAATGCCATGCTGTTGTATGTCTTGATTGATTTGGTTGCTGTGAGCTTGCGAGTACATTCAAAGTACTCACCTGGCGTGTCATGCCAGATTGCAGGTGATGCCGTGTTTGCTTGTCGAGGATCTTGAGGTTGCGCTCTAGGATACGTCCCAGCCAGAGTCCCTGCGGAGTGGAGTTCATCACTATCGTCGTTGTTCCGCTGCTAGAAGTTATTCCGCTTCGAGTTGTTCCGCTGCTAGCATAGAGCTACCTTAGCAGGCGAAGTGTCGTTGTGCCCCTGTAACCCTTGTAATATCGGTCCTTTGTACCCCGGTTATTCGTAATAAAGAGCTGATTTGTTCTATACCAAGCAGTGCCGTATTCTAGAAGACTTGATCTCTGGGCTGGAATACGGGGTGTTCCGGTCTCTCTGAGCCGGGATGCCACAGTCATGTAGTCGACGTTCACACGACACCACTAAAGGAAGCAACAACATACATATCATCAAAATATCGAACGAATACCAAATTCACATCACTACTTATGACAAGACTTCTCCCATGTCCTCAAGAACAAAAGTAACTACTCACAAATCATATTCATGTTCAAGATGAGAGGGGTATTGAATAGCATTAAGGATCTGAACATATAATCTTCCACCAAATAAACCAACTAGCATCAACTACAAGATGTAATCAACACTACTAGCAACCCACAGGTACCAATCTGAGGTTTTGAGACAAAGATTGAATACAAGAGATGAACTAGGGTTTGAGATAAGATGGTGCTGGTGAAGATGTTGATGAAGATTGGTCCTCCCATGATGAGAGGATCGTTGGTGATGTCGATGGCTTCGATTTCCCCCTCCCGGAGGGAAGTATCTCCGGCGGAATCGCTCCGCCGGAGAGCAAAATAGCTCCTGCCCAGGTTCCGCCTCGAGACGGCGACGCTTTGTCCCGAAAGTCTTCTCTATAATTTTTTTAGGGTAAAAGACCTTATATAGCAGAAGGAGGGGGCCAGTGGCCAGCCACGGGCCCCACAAGGCATCAGGGCGCACCCAGGGGGGCCGCCCTGTTGCCTTGTGGGCAACTGGTGGGTCCCCTCCCATATCTCTTTTCTCTAGTATTTTTTATATATTCAATAAAAAATCTCCGTGAAATTTCAAGTCAATTGGAGCTCTGTATGATAGGTATCTCTGATGTGGCTATTTCAGGTCCAGAATTCCAGTTGCCGGTATTCTCCCTCTTCATATAAATCTTGCAAATTAAGAGAGAAAAGGCATAAGAATTGCATCATAAAGTGAAATAACGATCAAATACATTATAAATAACAGAAGGAAATCATGATGCAAATTGGACGTATCAACTCCCCCAAGCTTAGACCTCGCTTGTCCTCAAGCGAAAACCGAAATCGATAATCATGACCACATGTTTAGAGAGAGAGACATCGATAAAAATAAAATACGGACATGAAGGCATCATGATTTTTATTATAACAGAATCCATGTCTGTCACAGCGATGCAGCCTTTCTTATTAGGAATTATAGCCCATTTGGTGTGCTAGCTCAAAATAAGTTTGTGGCCGCTGGCGGGCGCTAAGCACTTGGGTTCTGTAATGCACAATGAGCTCAAGGAGCCGGCGAGAGTGATGTTATTTCCCTTGCTTGGGATTGGTTACAGTATTTCTCTCTTAATTAAAAAAATGAGAAGCCATTTGCCTTGTTTCAAAGAAAATATGACAGCCACAGCCGAGTTGAAAAGGGCAACAACATCTAACTCCAGCTTACAAACTGTACAAAAGCACAAGGGTTAATTGTTCATCAGGTTTAGACTAAACCCAGATTGAAAAGGGCAACAACATCTAACTGCAGCAATGTTTTCAGCAGTCACAATCAAATGGATCGGTCAGATCCATAAAATGAACATCCCGGGTCGTAAAATTTAATGGAATATGACCACAAGATGATGTAAAAAGAAGACTGGCATGTTCAGAAGCCCATTTGCCCACCTGAAACTCCTTTTTTGCTCTTCAACATATCCATCCGTCAAAACTTTGTTGTTAATAAATTTAAGGCTGATGGACAATAGTGCCCTCACATTCAGCAGGAAGAATGTGACAAATCTAGTGTTTGCATGGGTGGCTACATATCCTTCCAGTGTTATTGTCTTCAAACGAATGTCATGAGAACTGAGAAAATCCCGGTGCTTACGATGCCACCGATTGGTTATACCTTTTGTACCCCGTCCTGCTACCTAAATAGACATGAAGATTGAAAATAGTTAAGGTCTAAAAAAAGAGTATGTCAAAAGAGGAACAACTGAACGGTTAATTCTTGTACACTATTGATGACCCACAAGTATAGGGATCAATCGTAGTCCTTTCGATAACTAAGAGTGTCGAACCCAACGAGGAGCAAAAGGAAATGACAAGCGGTTTTCAGCAAGGTATTCTCTGCAAGTACTGAAAGTAGCGGTAACAGATAGTTTGGTAGCAAGGTAATTCGTAACAAGTAACAAATAGTAACGGTAACAAAGGTGCAGCAAGGTGGCCCAATCCTTTTTATAGCAAAGGACAGGCCGGAACAAACTCGTATAATAAGCAAAGCGTTCTCGAGGACACATGGGAATTTCATCTAGTCACTTTCATCATGTTTGTTTGATTCACGTTCGCTACTTTGATAATTTGATATGTGGGTGGACCGGTGCTTGGGTGCTATTCTTACTTGAACAAGCCTCCCACTTATGATTACGTATGGATCCAAATCAGCCCCTTACGGAATAGCATATAAACTAGGGTTTAAGCTTCTGTCACTCTAGCAACCCATCATCTAATTACTACTCGACAATGTCTTCCCTTAGGCCCAAAGATGGTGAAGTGTCATGTAGTTGACGTTCACATGACACCACTAAAGGAAGCAACAACATACATATCATCAAAATATCGAACGAATACCAAATTCACATGACTACTTATGACAAGACTTCTCCCATGTCCTCAAGAACAAAAGTAACTACTCACAAATCATATTCATGTTCAAGATGAGAGGGGTATTGAATAGCATTAAGGATCTGAACATATAATCTTCCACCAAATAAACCAACTAGCATCAACTACAAGATGTAATCAACACTACTAGCAACCCACAGGTACCAATCTGAGGTTTTGAGACAAAGATTGAATACAAGAGATGAACTAGGGTTTGAGATGAGATGGTTCTAGTGAAGATGTTGATGGAGATTGGTCCTCCCACGATGAGAGGATCGTTGGTGATGTCGATGGCTTTGATTTCCCTCTCCTGGAGGGAAGTATCCCCGGTGGAATCGCTTCGCCAGAGAGCAAAATAGCTCCTATCCAGGTTCCGCCTCGATACAGCAGCGCTTTGTCCCAAAAGTCTTCTCTATAATTTTTTTAGGGCAAAAGACCTTACATAGCAGAAGGAGGGGGCCAGAGGCCAGCCAGGGGCCCCACAAGGCATCAGGGCGCACCCAGGGGGGGCGCGCCCTGTTGCCTTGTGGGCAACTGGTGGGTCCCCTCCCGTATCTCTTTTCTCTAGTATTTTTATATATTCAATAGAAAATTTCCGTGAAATTTCAAGTCAATTGGAGCTCTGTAGGATAGGTATCTCTGATGTGGCTATTTCAGGTCCAGAATTCCAGCTGCCGGTATTCTCCCTCTTCATATAAATCTTGCAAATTAAGAGAGAAAAGGCATAAGAATTGCATCATAAAATGAAATAACGATCAAATACATTATAAATAATAGTAGGAAATCATGATGTAAATTGGACGTATCAACTCCCCCAAGCTTAGACCTCGCTTGTCCTCAAGCAAAAACCGAAATCGATAATCATGACCACATGTTTAGAGAGAGAGGTGTCGATAGAAATAAAATACGGACATGAAGGCATCATGATCTTTATTATAACAACAATATATCATTATAGAACTTGTCATGAAAAAGTAACAATTCAATCACAAGTTAAAATATGAACCATAAACCAAATTGAAAACTAACAAATTATGATCTCAGTCACTGAAGCAATTGCAATTCATCATATTATCAGAAAGAGTCTATGTAAGAGCTTTGTTTAGCATCATATGCAATTATATATCATTTTTTGGGACTAACCTATTAACCTAGTGCCAGTTGCTGTTTTCTGCTTGTTTTTGCCTTTTCAGAAAATCATTATCAAAAAGTGTCCAAACGAGAAAAAAACTTTGGATTAATTTTTCTAGACCAGAAGAGACCCACGAAGCATTGGGAGAAGACCAGAAGAGCCACGAGGAGGCGGCAAGCCTGGAGGTCACGCCCAGGGGGGTAGGGCGCGCCCCCAGGCTTGTGGGCCCCTCGTTGCCCCTCCTGACCTAATTCCAGTGCTATAAATTCTAAAATATTCCCAATATACCAGAGAGACAGAAGAGAAAACCTTTCCGCCGCCGCAAGCCTCTGTTCTTCCGTGATCCCATCTGGAGGCCTTTTCCGGTACTCTGCCGGAGGTGGAATCGATCACGGAGGGCTTCTTCATCGACCTTGCTGCCCTTCCGATGATGTGTGAGTAGTTTACCACAGACCTACGGGTCCATAGCTAGTAGCTAGATGGCTTCTTCTCTCTCTTTGATCTTCAATACCATGTTCTCCTCGATGGTCTTGGAGTTCTATCCGATGTAATCTTCTTTTGCGGTGTGTTTGTTGGGATCCGATAAATTGTGAGTATATGATCAGATTATTCAAGAGAAATATTTGAGTCTTCTCTGAACTCTTTTATGCATGATTATTATAGCTTTGTATTTCTCTCCGATCTATCGATTTGGTTTGGCCTACTAGATTGATTTGTCTTGCAATGGGAGAGGTGCTTTGTGATGGGTTCAATCTTGCGGTGCTCAATCCCAGTGACAGAAGGGGACATGACACATATTTGTATTATTGCCATTAAGGATAAAAAGATGGGGTTTAATCATATTGCTTGAGTTTACTTTGTCTACATCATGTCATCTTGCTAAAGGCGTTACTTTGTTTTATACTTAATACCCTAGATGCATGCTGGATAGCGGTCGATGGGTGGAGTAATAGTAGTAGATGCAGGCAGGAGTCGGTCTACTTGTATCGGACGTGATGCCTATATACATGATCATTGCCATGAATCCGTCATAATTATTTGCTTTTCTATCAATTGCCGAACAGTAATTTGTTTACCCACCGTATGTTATGTGTTCGAGAGAGAAGCCTCTAGTGAAAACTATGGGCCCCGGGTCTACTTTATCATATATAAAAAACCTAAAAATACCTTGCTGCAATTTATTTACTTTTATTTAATTAGTATTTTAGTTTATCTATTTACCTATATAAGATTTAATCCTTCCAAATAACCGCTAAGAGGATTGACTACCCTCTTATTTGCGTTGGGTGCAAGTGTTTGCTCTTGCGTGTGCAGGTGCGCTTAACAGAATTTTGCTTGGTTCTCCTACTGGATTGATAACCTTGGTTCTTAATAGAGGGAAATAATTATCTCTACTATACTGCATCATCATCTCCTCTTCGGGGAAATACCAACGCAGTCTACAAGTAGCAGGAAGAATTTCTGGCGCCGTTGCCGGGGAGACATCATCAAAATTACCAAGTACCTTCGCACAAACTATCATCCACTTGCATTTACTTTATTTGCCTTTTATTTTCATTTTCCTCTCGTTTTCACCTCCCTCACTTCTAATTTTTTTTTACAAAAACACAAAAATATTTTTATTTGCTTGTTTGCTAGTTTGCTCGCTTTGCTTGAAGTTGCCACTATGTCTGAGTTTGTTATTGAAAAAAGTGAGGATGGTAAAATCCCTAAGATAGAAATTCCCTCAAATTTATACTAAATTTTTTTTATAGTAGGGAGTGGAAATGTCATAGGGAAAAACATTATTCAAGAGTTCTTTAATTGCACGGGAACTTTGGTTTGTAATGACACTCCAATTCTAAAAAGAACCAACAGTTTTGGGGAGGCTATCTCCGCACTCATTCTTAAACTTGAAAGAATATTTATCCACACTCACCCTACCTTGCAAAGATTGTTTTATGAGTTGCTGGTTATAAATAACCCTAAAGCTAAAAAGATAGCTACTCTTATCCTTATGTATGAGTTTGATTACATAGTACGAGAAGCTAGAGAGATCTTTGATTTCTATAATATGAGCCAAGAAAATCCTGTGATAGATGAAATTTTATATAACGAGGAATATATGTTGAGAAATGGTTTTCATGATCACCATGCTTTTGATAAAAATACTAAAAAAGAAGTTCCTCCCCTACATATCATCCAACAAGTTTTTAATGGAATTAATCAGAAGTACTCTTGGATTGTAAAAGGGAACCAACAAGGGTTTGAAGAAAGCAGCATTAATGACCCTAAAATTTTGGTTGATGATGTGTTCCCCATTGTTTTTGAAAAACCTCCTGAAAGTCACACACCTAAGGCTGTTAAAACCAAGGATGACAACACTTGAAACTATGCATTATGCCTAGCTAGGGGCATAAAACAATAGCGCTTGTTGGGAGGCAACCCAATGAATAAAATAAATTTTTGCTTTTACTTTCTGTTCTTCAGTGTTTACACAATTATAGCCTTTGTTATGATTGTATTTTTATGTTTTAATTAGTGTTTGTGCCAAGTAATGCCTTTGGGATGATGTTGATGATAGTATAATTGATGTTGTTTGGAAAACAGAAAGTTTTGCGTCCAGTGCTGGAATTTTAATTCTGTACTGGAGCGTCAGAAAAATCTGAAATTTTTACACAGTATTGGTATATGAATTGTTTACGTTTTTGTAATTTTTAAGAATTTTTGGAGTTACATAAGTATCAATTTTAAATAGATCTTTACAGACTGTTCTGTTTTAGATAGATTCTGCTTTAGTTGCATAGTTTGCTTATTTTGATGAATCTATGGATCATATCGGGGGGTATGAGTCATGGAGAAGTTGGAGTACAGTAGCATTATGCAAATATTAAATATGAATCAATTTACAACAGTACCTAAAGTTTAAGATTTGTTTGTTATACTAACGGATCTCACGAGGTTTCTGTTGAGTTTTGTGTGCTGAAGTTTTCAAGTTTTGGGTGAGATTACGATGGATAAAGGAATAAGGAGCGGCAAGAGCCTATGCTTGGGGATGCCCAAGGCACCCCAAGGTAATATTCAAGGAAGACTCAAGCGTCTAAGCTTGGGGATGCCCCGGAAGGCATCCCCTCTTTCGTCTACAATCTATCGGTAACTCACTTGGAGCTATATTTTTATTCATCACATGATATGTGTTTTACTTGGAGCGTCTTGTGATATAGTTTGTTTGCATTTGTTTGCTTTTTAGTTTGTCACAAATTGCTGAACACACCGTTTTGAGAGGGACACACATTATTCGTGATTTGTTAGAATACTCTATGTGCTTCACTTATATCTTTTGAGCTAGGCAGTTGCTCTAGTGCTTCACTTATATATTTTAGAGCACGGCGGTGGTTATATTTAAAAGAAATAGTTGCACTCTCATGCTTCATTTATATCTTTTAGAAAGTCTAATAAATAGCAATGGTAATATGCATGGGTTATGAATTTGGTCCTGATATGATAGGTATTCAAGAGGGATATAATAAAAACTTTCATGTAGATCACTGAATATGATAAGTTTGATTGCTTGCAATAGTTTTGCGATATTAAGCGTGGCACCCTGGCTCAGAGAACCGGTTTACCCCGTGTTTCCAACCCAGAGATCATGTCTTCTAGAAACACACAACAACTTGGAATAGAACTGAACTGATCTTTATTAATATTGAACAAGTACAAGCTCGGGAATTACATCAGGTAACGAGGCCAGAAGTACTACACGTGCTATGACAATATCTACATTATTTAT
The DNA here is from genome assembly GCA_039707655.1 of Elymus sibiricus. Lineage (NCBI taxonomy): Eukaryota > Viridiplantae > Streptophyta > Magnoliopsida > Poales > Poaceae > Elymus > Elymus sibiricus. The sequence goes on along the minus strand of CM077676.1, from coordinate 187,718,516 downwards.
GGAACAACAAGGGCCTCAGTACTAAGGAAACTCTACAGCGTAGCGGAATATCGTGCGGGAAATTCCATCCCATAGGCACACTGCTGGGAAACGACCTAGTTAGCGTAGCACGAACCATCGGGACCTCCATCCTCGGCTTCTCCTGCATCTGGCATGACACGCCAGGTGAGTACTTGGAATGTACTCGCAAGCTCACAACAACCAAAACAATGCAGCAAACAACAGCATGGCAATGAACATGTTAAATGCTTGAGTTGCTTACTTACTGTTACCGAACATCAACTTACTCTCTTCCGGGTTGTACCACAACCCTCGGAATACTCGTGATCCACTGAGCACTTCCAAACATAAGACAAGTTCTTCCATCATTATTATTATTATGGTTGACCCCTCAGTGTGACCTAGTGCAGACTGTGTCCAATACCGTGGGCGCGGCTATTCGAATAGATTCTTACACTCTGCAGAGGTTGCGCATTTTTCCCACACCATGGAGCTCCTGGTCCCGTACCTCGGTACACTTCCCTTCCGGGTGGACCGGTGCTGCTCCAACGAAACTTGCCTAACCCGTGACTCCTCCACCGTACCACCGACAATCATCCTCCCCCGGAGTCATGCCCTGGGTGGCCTCTGTGTCACCCCGTGACACCTGCCACCGTCGTGGCCAACTAAACTGTCCCAAACGGGGACGCCGGCAAATAACTCAACTGGCTCACAGGGTTATCGTCGCCTACCTGATCAGGGTAGCACGCACGCATAACCCTCCCTCTTTGGTGGTACCGATAAAAGAGCACGCGGTCAGACCAAGTCAAGGTCGTCCCATTCTGGCAGATGTGGCTACACGGGTAAGTCCAGGTCGGTGGCACTTGATCAACCATTAAGCTTAGTTTTAGCAAGTACATAACAAGCAAGGTTGTTTATCATGAATAAATTAATATGGAAGTAGCTATGCAACACTATCATTTACTATGAATTTTCACATATTAAAATAATGCACATAATTCAATTAATAAACCAATACTATTGAAATGCTTCATGTAATGGATGATGTGGCTTGCCTTGCTCAGTTGGGTTGTCCACAAACTCCTGGTCTTCAAAACCAAAAGGATTTCCTTCTGAAAATATTTTAAAATAGCAAAAGAAAATGTCACATAATACATTTCTGTTCACCAGAAATTCTGTACACATGAGAAAAATACCAAAATTTACCAGAAAATAGAGGGGCTCAAGACAAAGATAATGCAAAAATAATCAATTGATTTGGACTTGTGGATAAAAAGTTATGAACAGTCAAAGTTTCTGGTCAAAGTTGGATTTAAACAGAAATTATAAAACCTCTGGGAGGGCCACGTCGAAGGCGTAAAACGCCAGGGCGCCTCCACTTAGGTACCACTTCGGCGTGTGACGTGTCACTGACGAGTGGGCCCCGCTGTCAGATTTAAAAAGAAAAAGAGAGGAACAGTAAGAGGGCGGCTCACCGACGGCGGCGAGGTCGGGAGATGAAGGAGATGGATCGGACACACGACGGCGGTCCTCCCTGTGCCAGTGGCGTCTCCGGAGACACCCTGACGGCGTCGTTCCCTGTCGGTGTACTAAAGTATGGGCCTTTTTAGTACCCCTTACTTGTGCACGGGCAGTAGTAGCCATGCCGCGGCAGGCCTTGCCGGGGAATAGCTATGAGTAATCACAAGACTAAGATGCCAACGAGGCGTTCAAGTCAACAACCAGACAGAAGACCAAAGGGTTGCAGAGGCCCGGCAAGACCTTTGCCGGCAAGGCCTCACGCCCGGCAAGACCCGGTCCCGGCAAGCCCCGGGCCCGGCAAGGATTCGGTCCCGGCAAGGCTCTGCACAGTGCAGCGCTATCGCTCCAGTGCAGCGGCCAACCTTGTCGTTTAGGGCTTGTCCTCATGGTGACGGGGCGTAATGCTGGCCACGAGATGCTTAAGCGGTGCTGATGGGATGGCTGCTTTTGCCCATCCCCTGTAAAGCTTTTCCAAGCCCAAGACGCTAAGGGACACCTCGACGGACACCTCACGGTGCATTTAATGAGTTTGTCCTAAGCCGTCAGGGTTAGGTATGATAACACTGTGGCTACTTTCCACCTCATGCCTTATCTCGTACGCCACTGTGGTAGCCCCTTTGACTCATATAAAAGGAGGCCCGAGGCGTACAGGGAGAGGGGGCACTTCTGAGATTGGACCCGTTCTGCATGCGTAGCTGCCACTGTAGCTCCCAGAACTTGACAAAGAACATCCACAGTAATACAATCAAAGCAGGAGTAGGGTTTTACGCATCCGTGCGGCCCGAACCTGGGTAAATCCCCGTGTGCTGTTCGTTAGTTCTGCTCTTTGTGCAATCCTCTCCCCTTGCCGAACCGTAAAGGGATCCGCTCGATAGCGATCCCATAGGTGTTCGTTTCCCACGACATCTTTGGCGCGCCAGGTAGGGGATCGAGGTTGTGCGAACCTGATCTAGCGATCAGCGCGTCAGATCTTCGATCATCTTCACCACCATGGCTCCCAAGAAAAAGGGTTTCACGGCGGTTGGTCCATCTGCATCCGTCGTGCCTGATGCTGCGCGCACAGGCGACGGGGTGGATGCAGGTGGAGGAGGTGGAGGCTCCGAGCTTCCACGGCGTTCCGGCGATCTGAGCCGGACGAGCAACAGGTCCAAGGATGGAGCTGCGCAACCTGCGGGTGGTGCAGCGACTTCCAAGGATGGAGCGGAGCCTTCCAGGACGAATATGCCGGCGCATGCACCGCGACCTTCTCAGCACGCGCGTGACGTGCGGCCTCAAGACCTTGGTGGTTCTAGGCGTCCGCATGGAAAGACCCCTGCGCATCACTCCCAGGGTGTGCAGGGCCAAGATCCGCGCCAGCACGCTGGTGGGAGCCGCGCGCGGGTGCAGAGCCGTGATGGTGCTCCTTCTAACCCTGTTAGGAGTTTGAGCACCTCACGTTCTTCGCACCTGTCTCCGCCGCCTACGCCAGCAGAGGCGTTGGCGCGAGCTCAGCTGCTCCTAGACTTCCCTCCCGCCGCGGAGAAGCTAGACGAGTGGCGAGCCGCTATCCAGAGCCTCATCGGCCTAGCTAACAACGACGTACCGCAGCAGGGTGAACCCTCGCGGCTGCAGTCGTCTAGGCTGGTGCGTGGCGATGGAGAGAAGACCGGAGCTGGAACGACTACGTTGCGTTCCCCTCCACTGCGTCAAGAGCGGTCGTTAACTCGACGGACCAGTGCCCGTGAGGATGGTTCCATGGCGTCATCTGATCCGCGGGTTCGCTGCGATCAACGTCACGTTCTTCGGGAATGGAAGAAGGAGGACGCTCGAACCATCATCGAGCGCCGAAGGGAAGCACGTCGCCAGTCTGACAAGCGCGTTGGGACTGCGGTTGACGAGCCCACGCCAGGGTACCCTGGCTGCCTACCCTACGAGGTGGGTTGTCCAGTGTTTACTCGTGAGCTGCGGCAAGTCCAGTGGCCTAGCTCCCGCTCCTTCAAGCCGGAAGTACCGGAGAAGTACGACGGCAAGACCCATCCGTCCGAGTTCTTGAGCATCTACACCATCGCGGTGCAGGCTCCGGGGCTCGTGATGATAAGGTACTGGCCAACTACTTTCCGTTGGTGCTGAAGCCCAACGTGAGATCGTGGTTGATGCACCTGCCCGAGAATTCCATCTCTTCTTGGGCCGAGCTGTGCCATCAGTTTGTTGGCGCCTTCACCGGCGGCCATCAAGCTCCTGGCCAGGAGAGTGATCTTCACATCATTCCCCAGAAGGAGGGCGAAACTTTGCGCAAGTATATCCAGAGGTTCAGCCGCATCCAGCACAACATTCCTGACGTTCATCCCGCCGCCGTCATCAGCGCCTTTCATCAGAACGTGCGCAATCGTAAGATGCGGGAGGAGCTGGCGATGAACAAAGTCAGGGATGTCGCCGAGCTCTACGCTTTGGCCGATAAATGTGCTCGGGCAGAAGAAGGAAGGAGGCTCCCCGGCGAGAACGCTGGCGCTGGAGTCGACTCCGATAGCGAAGACGCTCCTGCCCCGGCAAAGAAGGGGCGGCGGAAGAACAAGAAGCGCAAGGGCAAGGCCGTGCTTGCCGTTGAAGGTTCCGGCAACACCGGCACCCCCAAGAAGTCCAAGACCGACGACCCCGACAAGGAGGTTGCCGGGTGTGCGGCGTGTCAGGCCTTGGCGGCTGCCGACAAGCCAGAAGGATCCGGCAAGCAGTACTGCAAGATCCACCGCACCAAGGGCCATGATCTCCAAGACTGCCAGCAAGTTGAGGAGCTTGCCGAGAAACAGCGTGCCGAGTACGAAAGGCGCGACAAGGAAAGAGCCCAAGACGGTTCCGGAGGGTCTGGCAGGAAGCGCGGTCGAGGAGGTCGCCGCGGCAAGCCCAGACAGCAGCAAGAGAAGCCTACCCGGGGCCGTGCCAAAGAGCAAGGAGATGATGATGATGATGCAGAGGGCGACGAATCCAGCGAACACGAGTTCCAGAAGGCTACAGAGGCCATGTGCGTCGACGGGGGCGCTTCCTTGCATTCCTCTCACCGCCAGCTCAAGCAGTGGGCGCGCGAGATTAATGCCGCAGAGCCATCCCTCGATGCCCGGAAGCCACTGAAGTGGTCCCACACGCCTATAATTTTTGACGCCGAGGATCACCCTGATCGCACAACTGCGGTCGGGTGTTTGCCGTTGTTGGTTTCACCAACGATCCGCAACCTCCAGGTGACGAAAATGTTAGTTGACGGTGGGGCCGGCCTGAACTTGATCTCACCGGACGTCATCAAGAGGCTGCAAATTCCTGACGAGGACCTTGAGGAGACAGTCTCTTTTCAAGGGGCAATCCGGGAAGGAACCAGCCGAAAGGCAAGATCACGCTGCCGGTAACATTCGGCAGCGAGCTGAACTTCAGGACGGAGAAGGTCGTCTTCGACGTCGCCAAGATTCCGTTGCCGTACAATGGAATCCTTGGCCGCCCAGCGCTGGCTAAGTTCATGGCGGCCTCGCACTACGCCTACAACGTCTTGAAAATGCCCGGTCCAATGAGCGTCATCACTGTCCACTCCGACAAGAAAGACGCGCTCATTTGCACCGACAAGCTTTACCAGGAAGCAGTTGCAGCGTCCCCCGCCAAGGCGCATGCTCCTGCCGCTCAAGATCCTAGCAAGAAGAAGAAGCCCGGCAAGACCTCTGGTACAAACTCCGGCAAGCGCGCCTCTCCGGAGTGCTGCACTACCGTCGAGGGTGCACCAGAGAGCTCTGCTGGCCAGACCTAGAAATCCAAGGCTACTCCGCTTGAGACCAAGAAGGTGCCCGCCAAGGAGGACGGGACGGGGGGAACATTCACCATAAGTTCTACCCTTGACGACAAATAGGAAAGCGCGCTCGTTGCCTTCCTGCGGGCGAATGTCGATGTGTTTGCATGGCAACCATCTGACATCCCCGGTGTTCCCAGGGAGGTAATTGAGCACCACCTAGCCGTCTGTCCTCACGCGCGGCCCGTCAAGCAGAAGGTGTGGAAGCAAGCTTTGGAGCGGCAAGAATTTATTGCAGAAGAGATTAAGAAGCTTGAGGCGGCAGGCCTGGTTAGAGGAGTCCTCCATCCTACATGGTTGGCCAATCCAGTTGTTGTGCGCAAGGCGAATGGTAAATGGAGGCTATGTATTGACTTTACAGATATCAATAAAGCCTGTCCAAAAGATCCCTTTTCCTTGCCGCGCATCGACCAGATTGTGGATTCCACTGCCGGCTGCGATTTGCTGTCATTCCTTGACGCATACTCAGGCTATCACCAGATCTTCATGGCGAAAGAAGACGAAGAGAAGACCGCATTTATCACTCCGTGTGGCACATACTGCTTCTTGCGTATGCCTTTCGGGTTGAAAAGTGCTGGGTCGACCTTCGCAAGAGCTGTCCAGATTGGTTTCGGGGCCCAGCTGCATAGAAATATGGAAGCTTACATGGATGACATAGTGGTCAAAACCAAGGACAAAACAACGCTCATTCAAGATCTGGAGGAGACATTTGCAAACCTGCGCAGGATCAACCTGAAGCTCAACCCCGAGAAGTGCGTGTTCGGTGTCCCATCCGGCAAGCTTCTCGGGTTCTTTGTATCTCAGCGTGGAATTGAAGCCAATCCCGACAAGATCAAGGCAATTGAGCAGATTGAAGCACCAAGACGAGTCAAGGATGTGCGCCGCCTTGCCGGCTGCGTCGCTGCTTTGAGTAGGTTCATCTCAAAGTCCGCCGAGCGCGCCCTGCCATTTTTCAAAATTTTGAAGAAGGCAGGTCCAATGAAATGGACTCCAGAAGCGGAGGCAGCGTTGCAGGATTTGAAGAAGTACCTCTCCTCTCCGCCAGTACTAGTCGCGCCTAGGCCACAAGAGCCATTGCTGCTATATCTAGCGGCAACGAATCAAGTGGTTAGTGCTGTGCTAGTGGCGGAGAGGGAGGCAGAGGAGAATGCAGCGGCAACGGCAGGCCTGCCAAACGACCTGCCGGGGCCAACCCCGGCAGAATCTGGTGCCGACAAGGAAAGATCCACGCAGTCAAGTCAAGCAGTGCAGAAGAGGAAGATGGTGCAGCGCCCAGTCTATTTCGTCAGCTCCCTGTTGCAGGGGGCTAGGTCGAGATATTCTGGTGTGCAAAAGCTGCTCTTCGGCCTTCTTATGGCCTCGAGGAAGCTGCGTCATTATTTCCAAGCACATGACATCATCGTCGTCACTCGCTTTCCGCTGCAACGGATTCTCCGGAACCCAGAAGCAACCGGCAGGATCGTGGAGTGGGCGTTGGAGCTGTCATGCTTTGGTCTCAAGTTTGAAAGTTCTTCAACTATCCAGAGCAAAGCCTTGGCAGAGTTCATTGCAGAATGGACCCCAACGCCAGACGATGAAGTTCAAGAATCAGCGATTCCCGGCAAGGAAACAGATCGAGAATGGATCATGTACTTTGATGGAGCCTTTTCGCTGCAAGGCGCCGGTGCCGGCGTGTTGCTTGTCGCACCCACCGGAGAGCACCTCAAGTACGTCATCCAGATGCATTTTTCCCGGGAGAGATCGACCAACAACACGGCAGAGTATGAAGGACTGCTTGCCAGTCTTAGGATCGCGGCAGACCTTGGGATCAAGAAGCTCATCGTCAGAGGTGACTCCCAGCTCGTCGTGAGACAGGTCAACAAAGACTATCAGAGCCCGTTGATGGAAGCATACGTCGATGAAGTGAGGAAGCTGGAGGAGCGCTTTGACGGTCTTCAGACAGAGCATGTTCCCCGATCAGAGAACAGCATTGCCGATGACCTGTCGAAGCGTGCCGCACTCAAGCTGCCCGTGGAACCAGGGACTTTTGTGCTCCGCTTGACTCAACCATCCGTGTCGCCATCGACAAGGCCTGATAAGAGAAGAAAGTTAAGTACCGGCGAGTACTTCCCGGCAGGGCTTCCCGAAGCCCCCGGCAAGGATCTTGCCGGGAATGACCTGGTTGCCGGTGAGCAGCGGCTTCGCGCAGAACCTCAGGTTCTTGCCGCCGAAGCAAGCGCCCCTGCTGCCGAAGAAATACTGGTTGCCGGTGAGCAGCTGCTCCACCAAGAACCTCAGGTTCTTGCCGTAGAAGCAAATGCTCCCGCAGCTGAAGAGTCGCCTTTAGTCCTTGTCATCGAGCCACAGGCTCCGGCATGGGCACAGCAAATAGTCCATTTCCTTCAGACAGGAGAACTCCCTGAAGAGCAGGAAGAAGCTGAGAAAGTAGCCCGTCAGTCAAGTATGTACCAGTTCGTCGACGACGTCCTGTACAGAAAGAGACCCAACGGTGTGAAATTGAAGTGCATTCCTTGGGAGGATGGACTAGAGCTGTTGGCAGAGATTCATGGGGGCATATGTGGATCCCACATAGGCTCAAGAGCCCTTGCCGGCAAGGCTTTCCGGCAAGGATTCTTCTGGCCTACTGCTCTCCAGGATGCAACGACACTAGTAACCAAGTGTGAAGCATGTCAGTTTCATTCGAAGCAACTTCATCAGCCAGCTCAAGCTCTCCAGACGATCCCTCTCTCCTGGCCCTTCTCGGTCTGGGGGCTCGACATACTGGGTCCCTTCCCCCGCGCTGCCGGGGGCTTCGAGTACTTGTACGTTGCTATCGACAAGTTCACGAAGTGGCCGGAAGTGGAAGCAGTGAGGAGGGTGACAGCTCAGTCAGCAGTCAAGTTCTTCAAGGGGATTGTGTGCCGTTTTGGTGTGCCGAACAGGATCATCACCGACAATGGTACGCAGTTCACTAGTCGCACCTTCATGCAGTACGTCGAAGACCTTGGCGGCAAGATCTGTTTTGCCTCTGTTGCTCACCCGAGAAGCAATGGCCAAGCGGAAAGGGCGAACGCTGAAGTGCTGCGTGGTCTCCGGACCAGAACTTTTGACAAGCTGCACAAGCATGGAAGACGCTGGATCGATGAGCTGCCGGCGGTTCTCTGGTCGATCAGGACGACGCCAAATCGAGCCACCGGCCAGACGCCCTTCGCTCTGGTCTACGGAGCGGAGGCAGTTCTCCCCACGGAACTCATATACGGGTCACCTCGAGTGCTCGCTTATGATGAGCTTGAGCAAGAGCAGCTGCGGCAAGATGACGCGCTGCTCCTTGAGGAGAACCGTCTTCGGGCTGCTGTGTGAGCCGCTCGCTACCAGCAAGCTTTGCGCCGCTACCATAGCCGCAAGGTTCACGCCCGGAGTCTTGAGGAAGGCGACCTTGTTCTTCGGCGCGTTCAGTCGGCCAAGAATTCCAACAAGTTGACGCCAAAGTGGGAAGGCCCTTACCGGGTAGTGCGAGTCACCAGGCCTGGCGCTGTCCGCCTGGAGACCGAAGAGGGCTTACCAATGAGCAACTCCTGGAACATCGAGCACCTTCGCAAGTTCTACCCGTAAGGCGCAGTTGTTCGGGTTTCTTGCTTCGATAGCGATACGGCCAGCAGGCTGCTGACGACCCGAACCCAGCGCTCGCGGCAGCGTAACGCTCCGGCAAGATCCCGGCAACGCCATTCTGTACGAGTGTTGCCGGATGGCATGTAATCCTTTGTACAGAGCAGGCGCATCCTTTGTGCATATTTAATAAGATCTGTGTGCTTCACATTTCTTGTTGATTTCATGTCATATATATGCATGTATTATCTGAGATGTGTATTGCACCCGATCCCGGTAAGAGCTAACGAACCGTCAAGGTTCCATACATTTATTTTCTCTTCTTTCTTTTTCTCAAGAGATAGAAGATTCCCTCGCGCGCAAGTTTGCCGGGGGGGGGGGGGGGGGGGAAGGAGAATGGTGGTATGGATCCCAGACGACGTTCAAAGTTGGCGCCTTTCAAAGTTGGCGCCTTGCCGGAAGAAGAAGAATAGCGACGAAAAGCAGAGCTAAGTTGCTGAACCCCTTAAGCAGATTTTGATTTTTGTAAGGCTGTATTCCCTTGAACGATTTCGGCTTTGTATGGAAAACCTGCACGCGATGGAATCTTGTCGTGATCGGCTGCGACCTTACTCTGTTTCGAGTCCGCTCAACAGTCTAGGTGGCCGCGCTGAAAGCGTGAAGATTTCTTGCCGTGAGCAGCACCGCCCGCAAGCTGCTGACGACTCGAATCTAGCGCTCGCGACGGGGTTATGCTCCGGCAAGTTCCCAGCAAAGCGTAGGGTATATGCCATACAGAGAGAAATTGAACAAAGGGAATAGCATGCCATAATTCAAAGAAAGCAAATTATATTACATCCAGTGCTTGCCACGTTTCTGACATAAGGCAAATTGTCTTTTACATGGAACGCTGACGGCAAGATGAGGAAGAGATGAGGCGGATGTGGCTAGTCCCGGCGATCACCCTCGACCCTCTTCACCTGGCTCACCCGATCGACGATGGGCGCGACAAGCTCTTCGAGAGCCTTGACGTCCGCGTCCTTCGGCAAGCTCTTCAAGGCTTTGGAGAGGTCGATGCCAGGGTTCCTGTGCGCCACCTTCATCAACACCTTGCGGAGGACGAGCTGGCAGAGTTTCCGGGATTCGTCGGCCAGCTTGCTTGTCTGGTTCGCCTGGAGTAGCTTGAGGGCGTCGACGAGCTTGTCGAAGAACATGGTTAGCCTGGCGCTTGAGGATATGTTGTCGTCGACAGAATATCCGTAGCCCGGCAAGTCCATGGCCTCCAGCTCCGCGCCAAGCTTCTCGGCGACGTCCGCCAGCCTGGCAGTCTAGAGCTTCACGTTAGAAGTGTACTCGTTGTGGGTGGTGGCGGCGTTCTGGAGCAACTCTTGTTCGTCGTGGAGGTCTTTGACAAGAGTCCTCTCGCGAACTCGGGCAGCCTCAAGAGACTCCTCCAGCGTGGATAGCTTCAGCTTCAGTTCTTCAATGGAGTCCTTGGCGGAGGAAAGCTGCTGGACCTTCTCGGATACGGCAGCCTGCGTCTCCATCAGGCTGTGGAGAGCCTTGTCTCTCTCGGCCTCGAGTGCTGAGACCTTCTTGCCGTGGTCCTCGAGAGCGGCCTCCAGCTGCTTCGTCTTCTCCTCCAGCAAGTTCTTGGCGGTCTCCGCAGCTCCGGCAGCGCCGAGGGCCTCTTTGAGCTTGCCGGCGTGGTCTTCAGTTAGAGCTCTGAGCGTCTTCAAGTGTTTCTGCTCAAGCTCCTGGACCCGCCGTGCGACAAGACTTTCGAGCTCTTCATCCTTGTTGCGAAGATTGGCGGCAAGCGCCGCCTTGCGCGCGACAAGGTCCTCTTCTTGGGCGTCAAGGCTGATGCGGCGTTGCGTCAAGAGGGCTTCTGCCGCGGTGGCTTGCTGGGCGGCCTCCTCCCGCGCTTTCTCGATGTCTGATTGCTTCAGCAGGAGGACATTTCGCTCTTCCGTAAGCTGCTCTCGGTAAACATTCAGCTCTTGGAGGGCCTCACCATACCAAGCCTGTGTCTCTGTGACGCGTTGTTGGAAGTCTCCTTCCGCGGCCTCGATGAGCGCTGCCCGGGAGTCCAGTTTCTCCTTCCGGGCACGGTAGAGCGTTTGGAGCTTCTGATAGTTGTCGTTCATGGCTTGAAGTAACTGCTCCTCCTTGAGCTCACTGGCGGCGGCGACGATGATTTCCCCGTCAAGATGTTCTCCTTCGACTAGCTCCTCGATGTTTGCCGACCCCGGCATGCTGACAACGTTGTTGCCGGCCCTGATGTATTGGCTTGAGGAAGGGGCCTGGGACGACGAGGGTTGGTCTCCGGCAGTTGAGGGCCCCGCGGCAGTAGAAGCGCCTGGCGCTCCTGCGGCGGAAGCGCCGTCAGTATGGCCGCGGGTCTCCTCACCGGCTCCCTCGGCGGGCGTCTTGGCGGCCTCCTCTTGCGCGGCCTTGGCGGCCTCAACGGCAGCGGTCTTGGCGGCCTCAGCGGTCTTGGCGGCCTCAGCGGCAGCGGCCTTGGCGGCCTCAACGGCAGCAGCCTCGGCGGCAGCAGCTTTGGCGGCCTCGGCGGCGGCATGCTTGGCGGCCTCCTCGGTAGCAACCTTGTCGGCTTCAGTGGTGGCATCCTCGGCAGTCTCTTCAATGACAACGTCAGTGTCCATGAGCTCTGTCAGAAGAAGATTGAAAGCCAAGGAGTTGATTAAGATGAAGCCGGGAAGGAAGTTCAAGAAGACAAAAAGAAGAAAAACCAAAGCGACAAGAGTTCTGGGCTGAGCCATTTACCTGCGTCAGGGAAGAGGTTGCCAGAGCTTACGCTTGCCGGCCCCTCCTCATCGTCGTGGTAGAGCTTGCCCGAGGACTCGCCCCTGGGCGGTGTGGTCGACGGAGGTGGCATGGCAGAGGCAGCTCCCGCTGTTGCTTATCACTGTTGCTCCGCTCCTGCACGCCTGGAGATGTCAGCAGAGAAGATGCACACCCCAGCACGCGCCAGTGGGTAGTGAGCAGAAGACTCACGCTGGGGGCTGCGCCGGGGGCTGCGTCGAGGGCTGCATCGAGGGTTACGTTCTGGGCTTGACTCCCAGCTGACGAGAACCGTTTCCGGCGCGCCCGAGGTGCTTGCCGGCGGCTCGACGCTTGTTGAGGTCTTGGTCCTCTTCGCCATCCTCTGCACCCGAGTCTCCGTATCCCTGAGGAGGTAAAAACAGAGCAAGTTAATCAAGCAAAACTAGAAGGATAAGGATCAAGGCTATGGCGGGACTCTTACTCTTCTTCTTCTTCCTCGGAGCTGATGGCGGAGAGGTCGAAGCCGACCCCCGCCGCAGTTCCTGACGGGGGAGGAGGAGGATTGGTCCTGGGCCGCTTGGAAGCGGCAATTTGCGGTGCGGCCTCGCCTGCCGCCCCCTTGCCGGAAGCCTCGCTGCTTGAGGAAGGTTGGCGGGCTGGAGCACCAGTGGTGTTCTTCCGGAGGACACGCCTCTTCCTGTGTTGAAGAGCTGGGGGCTCTTCCTCCTCCTCTTCTTCCTCTTCGGCGGCACCTCCGGCAGAAGAGCTCCCGGCAGCGGCTCCACTCGGCTCCCCAGCAACCCTATCTCGCCCGGCAAGATCTTCCCGCAGCAAGTCCTCGCCTTCGCTGGACTCAGCGCTGCCGGCTTCTTCGGCAAGGTTCGCCTCTTCCGCCCTGCCGGCGATGTAGGCGAGCTCCTCCTCCGTGGTGGCGCGGACAAGGTTCTCCTCGCGGATGGCCTTCTCCGTCAAGTTGTCGAAGAACGCCAGCGCCTACTCCGCGGACGGCTCGATCCACCTCTCGTCGATGCTATGGGCATTGAGCACCGGCATCATGGCGATGATGGAGGACAGCGACGAGTTGTTGCATAGTGGGATGACGCCTGCCGGCAAGTCTCCCACTGCTCCAGATTTGAACAGCTGTTGGCAGAGGGCTGCGTGCCCTATGGCTGTTAGATCATTATCCAGCCCAGGCCGCACCCTCATGACGTCGGCAGCGTTCATGTAATCCTAGGCAGGGCGCCCCTTGTTCTGCAGTGGGGCGATGCGCCGGCGAAGGAAATCCGAAGCAATCATCTCCACCTTCAACCCAGCAGCCCTGAGGCGATGTATCCTGGTGATGGCGATGGTGAGCTTGCTGTCGTCAGGATCCGCGGCGCCCCAATCCTTGCCGCGGACCACCTTCTGCTTTCGCACCTCGCAGAACGGTTTGGGCTCCTTTTCCCAAACCCAGTACCACTTGCCGTGCCACTCATCCCATCTCTCGCGGTAGAGCCCCTCTGGGTACGTCTCCTTGGTTGCCGTCCTCGGAATCCAAGCGATGCTGCCGGAGAGGGCGTCGCCCTTTTGGATGCGGGGGTAGAAGTAGTGCCGGAAAAGTGCAGTGCTCGGGATGACCCCGACGAAATTCTCGCAAAGGTGCGCGAAGACGGACATACAGGTCACGGCATTCGGCGTGAAATCTAGCAGCTGGAAGCCGTAGGTGAGCATGATATCTACGAAGAAATCCGAGTACGGAGGACAGAGGCCGCACCAGAACTAATCGGCAAAGAAGGGATAATCTCCTGGCTCTGCCCTACGAGAAGCTACACTCACTCTGGTGGCTGGATGCGCCGTGGTCGCCGTCGCCCATGCGAACTGGTACCTCTTCTTCAAGGTCTCCGCATCAAGCGTCTAGGGGAAGACAGCGCGTTCCTTTCGCATCTTCGCCAGCCTGATCTCCGCGGCGGCCGCTTCCGCCGCCTTGCCCTTGCTCGGCTTGGGCGGCATGGTGGCTATGGAGGTGGGCGCTGAAGACATCGAGAGCGTGGTGGAGGAGGGTGGAGGAAGAAAAGCTCTGCTTTGGGCGCGAGGAAGAAGACGATGGCGACGGTTCTGAGATTGAGATTGGAAAGGCGGAGGGGGTAAAGGAGCAGTGCCCTCTGCGATTCCCTTTTTATGGGGAAGGCGCGAGGCAGGCTCTTTACCGCCCGCTTTTGCAGCGAAGTTTCCGCCCACGTCTCCCACGTCGTGCGATTAATGCGCATAGTGGAGGGTCGTGGTAAAAGAGATGGTGATTGCAAGCAGTTATTCCCTGCCACGCGTGCCCGTGCACTATTTTGGGCCTAGCCCAACAGGCCTGGCACCCATGTATGACCTAGGCCCGGGGGCTCCTGTCGGTGTACTAAAGTATGGGCCTTTTTAGTACCCCTTACTTGTGCACGGGCAGTAGTAGCCATGCCGCGGCAGGCCTTGCCGGGGAATAGCTATGAGTAATCATGAGGCTAAGATGCCAAGGAGGCGTTCAAGTCAACAACCAGACAGAAGACCAAAGGGTTGCGGAGGCCCGGCAAGACCTTTGCCAGCAAGGCCTCACGCCCGGCAAGACCCGGTCCCGGCAAGCTCCGGGCCCGGCAAGGATTCGGTCCCGGCAAGGCTCTGCACAGTGCAGCGCTATCGCTCCAGTGCAGCGGCCAGCAATGTCGTTTAGGGCTTGTCCTGATGGTGACATGGCGTAATGCTGGCCACGAGATGCTTAAGCGGTGCTGATGGGATGGCTGCTTTTGCCCATCCCCTGTAAAGCTTTTCCAAGCCCAAGACGCTAAGGGACACCTCGACGGACACCTCACGGTGCATTTAATGAGTTTGTCCTAAGCCGTCAGGGTTAGGTATGATAACACTGTGGCTACTTTCCACCTCATGCCTTATCTCGTACGCCACTGTGGTAGCCCCTTTGACTCATATAAAAGCAGGCCCGAGGCGTACAGGGAGAGGGGGGCACTTCTGAGATTGGACCCGTTCTGCATGCGTAGCTGCCACTGTAGCTCCCAGAACTTGACCAAGAACATCCACAATAATACAATCAAAGCAGGAGTAGGGTTTTACGCATCCGTGCGGCCCGAACCTGGGTAAATCCCCGTGTGCTGTTCGTTAGTTCTGCTCTTTGTGCAATCCTCTCCCCTTGCCGAACCGTAAAGGGATCCGCTCGATAGCGATCCCATAGGTGTTCGTTTCCCACGACATTCCCTTCCTCTCCGGCGGCAGCTGGTTTCGGGGGTCGTCGGCGACGGCGAATCCGGCAGAGCTCCAGCTTGGCAAGAGGTCGGGCAGGGCCAGGGGAACCTACTGAGCTTGTGGGTGGAGTCGGGCGAGGCTGGGGTGGAGTGGAATGAGCTATGGCAGAGTGGGGATCGGCGGCGGAACTCCGGTGAGCTACGAGGCCAGAGGGCCTCTCGGCCTTGGCGCGGCGAGCAGAGCTCGATTGGGAGGTGGTGAGGAGCTATGAAGAGCTGGGGAGGGCTGGCCGTGGCTATTTATAGGCGGGGCGGATGGTGGCCGAGCCGCAAGCTACCGTGGATGAGCTGGCACGAGCAGGACGGTGAGCTGGCCGTCGTGGAGCGCAGCGAAGTGATGGAGGAGATCAGGTGAGTTAATGCGCGAGATGACGAGCCGCGAGGAAGAAGCCAGCCAGCTCACCCCACTGTGGCCGCACGGGCGCAACAGTGCGGTGCTCGGTGGCGGCCGACGGGAGCTTCTCCGGCGAGGGGAAGAGTCTGGAGTGGCTAGGTGGACGGCGGAGAGTTAGTCGGTGCAAGGGGAAACGGTACGGCGACGCGGTAGTCGGCCTGCGACGAGACCCGTGCCTGGCGGCGCCTAAAGCGTGGTTTTGGTAGGGCTGGCCACACGGTCACCGCGTGCACAGGCACACGCGGCGCGAGCTGGCCTGCCAGGCCGTGTCTGGTGCGTCGACCTTGCGTACTGGAACCCTCTCGTGGCACTAGTTCGCCCAGAGTCTCACTGAGTCGAAGTGTAGCATCAGCAACAGTTTGCTGTCAGAAAATAAGGAGAGATCTGGAGAGAAGATGAGCTGGAGAGAAAGCCAATGGAGATGTCTGGAGTGATCTACATTGGAAGGACTACAAGCTGACCAAATTTGAGAAACTTTGGCCAAGATTTGAACATGGTTCATGTACAACTGCTATACTGAACTAGAAACTTGGTGAGGTTGGTGCACTCACATGAGTGATCTGCTAGAGCTGAAATTTGGTGTGTGAGAGTTATTTGGTAATGCCAAGATGTCATAAAAATTTCAGCTCAAATGGATGCCTCTAGCTGGTACTTCCTTCACAAGGGTTTGAAATGAGCAGAAACTTGGCAGAATATTTTTGTTGGAAATTTATATTGGACAAGGAGATATTTTTGGATATCGTGGGAAGATAAGTTCCCTAGTATCTCAGGGAATTATTTGAGAATTTTCTGAGTTGAGAAAATATGGGTTGCTTCACAAAGGACCAGTGCTGTCCAGAAGATAAATGGAATATTCTGGACAAAATTTTGTACTGAACCATGAAATGTTTTTGAAGATTGTGAGAGTAGATGATGACAAGAAGGTGTGGTATTAATTTGGGATTTTTCTCATCATCAGAACTATAGGTTGCTTCACAACCCATAGTGAAGACAGATTTTCCCAGAGAAGAAAATGAATTATTTTGAAAGGATTGAAAATTGGAATTTGATCCAGAAGGTGTGTGACAAGATTTTGGCAAGATGTTGAGGGCTTTGGATCACTTAGAGAGAAATTCAAAAGTTTCCCAAGTCCAAAGTCAACTGAAAAGATTCAAAAGCCAACCAATTGCAAATAAAACCAGAAAAATTTTGTAAAGAAAAAGTTGCCAAAAACCAGGGTGTCACAAACCTACCCCCCTTAGGATGAATCTTGTCCTCGAGATTTGGTTGCTCAGGGAACAAATGCGGATATGCTGATCTCAAAAAATCCTCTCTTTCCCAGGTAGCTTCTTCCTCAGTATGATGATCCCACAATACTTTGTAAAATTTGATTATCTTACTCCTGGTAGTTCTTTCCATCTCATCCAAGATTCTGACAGGTTTTTCCTCGTAGGTCAAATCCATAGTCAGCTCTAGCTCACTCATATCTGCCTGCTTGATCGGAGGTGCAATGCACTTTCTCAACTGTGAGATGTGGAAGACATCGTGAACGTCGGACAACTCCGGTGGTAACTCTAGCTGATATGCTACTCTGCCTCTCCTAGCAATTACTGGAAAGGGACCAATATATCTCAGTGCAAGCTTCCCTCGGGTATGAAACCTTTTTATTCCTTTCATGGGGGTGACTCGGAGATAAGCATACTCTCCAGGCTCAAAAGTTACTTCTCGATGTTTAGGGTCATAGTAGCTCTTTTGACGGGACTTGGTTGCTCGAAGACATTCCTGAATATCCTTAACTTGCTTCTTAGCCTTGAGCATCAAATCCTTGCCGAAGATACGGCTGTCTCCTGTCTGGGACCAATTTAAGGGAGTGCAACATTTCCGTCCATACAGGGCTTCGAATGGTGACATCTTGAGACTTGACTGATAATTGTTGTTGTAGGAGAATTCCGCGTAGGGTAGACTATCCTCCCATTTGGGTCCATAGGTGAGTGCACAAGACCGAAGCATATCTTCCAATATCTGGTTCACTCATTCAATCTGCCCGTCCGTCTGTGGATGATATGTCCTGCTATGCTTTAGCACGGTTCCCAAGGCTTGGTGTAACCGCAGCCAGAATGTTGAAGTGAACAAGGATCCTCTATCTGACGTGATAGACTTGGGTACTCCGTGAAGACTAACAATTGGGGACATGTAGAGCTGTGCAAGCTGATCGGCTCTGAAGGTGGTCTTTACTGGAATAAAGTGAGCCACTTTCGTAAGTATATCCACAATGACCCAGATAGCATCATGGCCTCTTGTTGACTTGGGTAGTCCAACCACTACTAGGAAAAGGCCTGTTAGTGGCGCACCTGTTTTGGCCATTAATGGCGCACTATAGGTGCGCCACTATCATCACGCCACTAGTAACAAGTACTAATAGCGCACCCCTGGTGCGCCATTAGTATACCAGAGAATAGTGGCGCACCTGGCAGTGCGCCATTACTATGTCCCCTGGTGCGCCATTACTATGCCTCCCAGGGGGCCATATTTACCTTGTGCTCTGGGTTACTAATGGCGCACTTCTAGATAATGCGCCACTAGTGTGTTTATTGCAGTGCGCCACTAAAGTGCAGTGTGGTGCGCCACTAGTATGAATATTAGGAAATTTTTTTTCTTTTCTGATATTTGCACAGGTTACAAAATATATTACTGCACAGAATATAGACAGCACAACATATAAACAGCAGATTTATCGAATACAATAGAAGATTAGTCTCCGAATACAATTCATCGTATTAGTCTCCGAATTCAAAATACCGAACAAAGTTAGAACATTACAAGTCTCGAGACCGCGAGTAGCGAGTTTGTCTTCACATTACAAGTCGATATCGATCATCTAAACTACCATAACATAGAAGAGAGCTGTGGTCATCACGATGAGCATCATCGCGATGAAACTGGTCTTCATCCGGTTCCTCCAACGCTCCCTCCTCTCTCCCGCTAAATAGCGCGCGTATCTAGCTTCCGCCTCCGCCCTAGTGGTGTACCCTTTGTAACTGTTACCGCTGAAACGGTGAACCTGTGTCTGACACTCCTCCCAATCGTCGTAGACTCCGGGAACCTTACCCTTGTACACGACATACCACGGCATCTCTATGCACTAGACAAACAAAACGTTAGTAGCAATTCACAGACAATACATAAGCAATATATAAGTATGCAACAAAAGGATCGGAAGAAAAAAGCAACACATTAATAGCACGATTCATGGTCCTACTAATAAATAGCATCGATTACATATAAGTTGAACGACTGTCCAAACTAAAGAGACATACAAGTTCATTAAAGTTTAATTACAACATGAGCTAATCGATATTTCAGAACTACATAGCATCACTACTTTCGACTCGACTCAGGGACCGGAGCGTGGATGAAGCCGCCGTCTATCATGATGGTCATGAAATCGCGGTCGTTGTCAGCCTGCATTTGTAGCGTTGTTTCTATCTCACTGTTGGACGGTTGATATCTAAGGTAGAACTGCCCCGAGGTACGAAGGACATCTTGATGGATGATTTCCGCAAACTCTGACTGGATGCGAAAGAATTCTTGTCTGATGTCCGCGTCCTGGATTGCCGACAAGCGTGCGGCCCAATCTTTGAGATTATTTGGTAGCAGAAGGTGATTATGGTCCCGCACGATCGCCCGCATGTGATGGAGGGCGTAGTAGGCATCCTTCTGACCGCCAGGCGGCTGCTTGACGTAGGGGAACGTCGTATTGTGGGTGAACACGTGCTTGCCGTACCTACAAATTGGCCTCTTGAAGGTGCCTCCAGATCTGGCGTAGCCGGGGAGAGCTTCATCAAGAACTTTCTTGATATTTGTGTAGTCTTTCTTCGACTGACGGTCCGAGTCGAAATACGTGGCCATGGAATATTTCGGGCTGAAGAGGATGAGTGTGCAATGTGTGTCACTGCACAAAACACGGAATGTTAGATAAAAAAAGAACGATCAAAATCTAAGAAATCATATGTTACGGGGCGGTGACGGGATGACTTACTCAGGAAAGTAAGGCACGAGGAAGTTATCCTTATCTGGGTTCGCCAGAATGACGCCTTCGAGGTATGAACTCGCGACTTGCCGGTCCCCAGCGCTGCCCAAGATCTTGGCACGCATGTAGAAGGGGTCGACTATCACGATGTCCGAGGTCTTGTCTCTAATGATCCGCATCTCCATACTGAGCGAAAATAGCCAAATGAAGGTGTAGTGCAGCTGATGAAGGTTAAACATAGCGAAGATGTCATCAAACCGCAGGACGATCATACCCCGGATGGTGCTATCGACAAAGCCCTTGCCCTCTGGCACCTTGGCCACGAAATCCGGGTATGCCACATCATTCTCGGAGAGACGCCGCTTCTCCAAAGAAAGAACACTGTCATGCAGACTCCGCATAGCACCGGTTGCAGCATTGAGCATATTAGTCGATAGCATCGGCCTACCCGCCACATGCACCCTCCTCGAGATATCCTTAGGTGAAGGTGGCCCGTCCTGAGCACGGATCATACTCGGTGCCGGCTGGCTCGCACCCTTAATCTTTCTTTTCCGTCCCTTCTTCTTCTGTTGTAATGGGATCGAGTTCTGCTGAGAGACCGCTTCTTGAGTGTGTTGGGGCTGATAATATTTCGCACCTCGGCTATCTGAGGCTCGGTGAAGGCGGCAGCTGGAGGCGTCTCCTGAGAACTGAACACCAGACGACGCCTGTTGCAATTGGGTTTCTTCGCGGTACCAGGTAGATCGCGATCGTCTTTTGCAGGGTTGGGTTCTTGAGAAGGAGGCCCCAAGAATTCGTCACCGTACCCATGTTCGTTGAAGTACTTATCGACTTTGGTAAATGTACCATCGTCGTCGTCGTCGTCCGGATCCTGTGCCATATGCATGTCCGGATCCTGTGCCATATGCATGTCCGGCATGTCCGGTAGCGTTGCGGCGGTCTTGCCATGGCTTGGCGCCGGCACGACTGGCGGTGTTGTCTGTGGGGTGGTGTCCCCCGCCCCCAAACGAATCTGGCTCTTCGGCCAAAGCAGGGGCCAGCTTAAGCAGGCGCTGAGGGTCATCACATCATCTTCGTCGGCCCCAGCGGGTCGAAACGGAGGTAAGAAGTCGTCGCAGCCCGGCAGCACCCGAACCAGTTGAACCCTATACACGGTGGGTGGCATCAGATTACCGTGGAACACGGGGTTGCCCGGTTGAACGATTCTGGCCTTGGCGACATCGATCAACTCGCCACCCACGAAGTGCAGGAGAGTGCATGGAACGTCGGCGGCGCCCTGCGAAAACATGTAGGGCGTCAGGGATGCCCAGTCAAAGGCAAGGAGATGAAGTCATCGGCCGAGAGGCTTAGTTACCGTGATGGTGTCGAGCTCGGCTAATGTCGAGGCACCGCCAACGGCGGGCGTGCGAGTGACGGAGGGGCTACTTGCTGCCGAGGTGCCGGCCGGCGTATTCTTCCCACACCCGGGTGCATTAAGCTCCAATGCCCGCACCGGCGCCAGAGACACCAATACCGCCTCCGCCGGAGACACCAATGGCGCCGCCGGCGCGTTGTGCATGTTGCTGCCCGTGAAGCTGGGAATCGGGGGCGGCCCCTGTTGGCCGCCCGCAATCCACGCCTGCAGCCCCTCAATGAAGGTAGGCACAATGGCGGTGATCGTCGCTCCCAGTTGGTCTCGCACTTGCTCTTGGACCATCTCCGAAATCCGCGCCACTTGTGCCTTGAGTTCTTGAACCTCGCGCTGCTGGCTTTCCGAGCTGGTCTTTCTCTCCTCTCGCCCAGCGTTATAGTATTCCGACCATTTCGTGGACAAGCCTTTGCCGGCCACACGACCAGCTGACGATGGCTTACTGAACTTATCCTTGTCTTTCATTACGTTCAACGCCCTATTTAAAGTGGTGTCCCAAGGGGAGCTCTGAGATGACCCCGCGCTACTGCTTTCAGTGTCCTGCGGAAGGAACGTGAACCATTTAGAAATTTGGCTTCATTAATTAGAATGCAACCATATGGAGCTAATTACGCGGGGGTGTATTCCTTACCAGAACAAGCTCAAGCGCCTTGGTCTTCGGATCCGTGGTAAGCTCCTTTGTTACCAGGTCCACCTTGTACTGGGCCCTGACATAGTTCCTGGTCTGCTTGTCACGGTATTTATCGAAGAGGGGCGGTAGGCCTTGCTCGGCACGCTCCGCGTCCTCCTTGTCCCATATAGGTTCCGCCACTCTGTAACCGCCGGGACCGAGTTTGTGGACCCCTAAGTTCAAGTCCCGCATATCTTTCCCCCACTGACTTGATTCCGCGGACCCCGGGGACTCGCACTTGGCCTTGAACTCGAGGTAGTCAGCTTCGCTGATCGAAGGATTTGTCTCCTTGATCTTCTCATAACTATCACCTCTTAGAATCCTTCTCCTCACCGTGGCTCTCCAAGTAGCCAGGGCCGTGCTCATCTTCGTGAGGGCGGCACTGTTCACTTTATTCCCTGAGAGGCGTGTGTTTGCGACGTCACCGGGGAACTTGTATCGTTCGTGCAGCTTCGTGAAGAGGAGGTTGCGCAAATTCCCTCGGTCACGATGCCTTAGGTTCTCGGTGTTGATTGAGACGGTGCTCCGGAGAATGCACCCGAGTTGTCCCGAGTACCCACTGACTAATTCTTTGGGCGCCGTTGGATGCCCACTGGAGGACACTTCAGTAAATTCCTGCTTGACGGTGCCGAGCACGTTCGGGCGCCGGTCCTTCCGTTGCCTCTTCGGTTGGCTGCCATCTGTGCGTGCGCTGCCATCATCAGTGGTGGCATCCTCGGCGGCACCATCAGTGGTGTCATCCCCGACGCCACTAGGGGTTGTGTAGTCGGGATCGGTGTCTTCCGCGGCGTCCTCATAGCGGTGAGGTTCTTCCTCCATCTCCTGGGACAGCTCCCAGAATTGCTTGCCCGAACCGCCGGCATCGTTGTGGGCCATGTTCGCTCTAAATAGGAAAAAAGTTTGGTCAAAAAGTTGGTTATTGTCAAGGAACAAGATCTCTAAGTTGACCAAATAACCTAATTCTCGAGGAATGTCGCCAAAAAGTTGGTTATTGTCAAGGAACAATTGAGAGATGTTTGTGATATTGCCTAGGTGTTTTGGGATGGAACCTGTTAGTGTGTTGTTGCTAAGGTCCAAGTCCCTTCCTAACCCCCTTCTTCTTGTCTCCTCTCACTATCTCTCTCACACACATGGCAAGCAACCTTTCACGGAAATGGCAAGTTACTAAGATACCCCGGCCCATGCATTAGTCGCAAGTACCCCATATGTCCTATTTTTAGCAAAGTCATGCTAAAATTCACGGAAAATTTCAGCATGACCTTTGCTGAAAATAGGACATATGGAGTACCCGAATTTGCCGGAACAGAAGTTAATCGACATTCCGGCAAACTCAAGGGCCTCTCGGGGTACCTGCAAAATCATTATCCCACCCCGCCCCGCTGCAACCCCACAACGCCCCACAATATCATCACGACACGATGGTCGGAGACAAAACCCCCCAATATCATCACGACACGATGGCACAAAAATGGCATGCTATGTAACATATGAAATACATGCCAGCAATAACATATGAAATACATGCCAGCAATATATATGATATAAACTCCAATAATTTTTGAATAAAAACAGTAGCAAGCAAAAAATTCATTTGACAATGGTGGATCAGATACAAAAATAATGTGAGAAAATGCAGACAAATACTAACAGATTGAAAAGCAAGGGATTATGCAAGGAATATATTTCTGTAGATGTCAGGTTCAGTACTTCTATCATGACAACTAGGAACTAAAGGTGTCGTGCTCAATTGGTATCTTAATTTATGTGCGGAGGCAAGAGCTGAAACTAAACCAGAATCTCAAGTTTTGGTTTGCCTTAGAATGTATTATTGCTACACACATAATTATTGTTCTTGTACATGATCTCAACTTCTCAGATGACCTCATTAGCAAGTTATATATTGCACATACTCTAGCCTCACAAGGATCCCATTTTTCAAAGCCAGAAAAACACTGAAGAGTCTAAACTATGGTGACAAACCAAGGTTCAGAGCAATAAATAGATCACTAAAATCAGACTGAATGTGCCATTTTCCCCAAAGTGCCATCATAGTTAAGATTTATAGCTCAGTTCTATGTTCCAAGTTTAAGCATTATGCAAGTTACTTATGAGAATACACTAATGTTCCAAGTTACTTATGTTCCATGTTCCAAGTTTATAGCTCAGTTCTATGTACCAAAGCAGCAAGCAAAGCATCCTGCTGCTAGATCCTCCCTCCCTCCTTCTCAAGAACAGCAAAAGAGAGAGAGTGTGTGTTGATTTTTGGGTCATGATTACTGATTTTATTCCCAATTTTTTTACTAAGCAGCCATCAATCCATATCAATACAAATTTCATACTAAGTCAGCATATATCCAAATCAGTATACAATTTAGCAAACAATTGAGCATACACCCAAGCATACACCTCGGGCTAGCAAACAATTGAGCATACACCCAATTTAGCAAACAACTGAGCATACAAATTTATAAAGCTAGCTAGCACCCCCTAATTTCGAATTCCTAATAAAGAGAAGAAAAATACAGAGAAGAAAAGAGATAAAAGGAAGATATGAGAGAGAGAGGATGAGACAGAGAGGGGCGGAGGACCTTACCAGCAGCGGCTCGGCTGGCTCGGCCGAAGACGCACCTCCTGCAGGGCGGCGGCCGATGGGACGGAGAGGCTGACGGGAGGGGCGGGGGCGGACGGGCCCGGGGCGGCGGCGGACGGGCCTGGGGCGGCGGGGTCGGGGTCGCCAGGTGGCGGCTCGAACCCTAGCTCCACGGGATCGAGCTCCCTGGTCTGGGAGAGAATGAGAGAGGATGAGACCGGAGCGAGCTGGCCGGTCGTATTCTGTGTATGTAGGTGGGGGGGGAGGGTTAACAATGGCGCACCTCGGAGGGGTGCGCCATACATACATATAGCAATGGCGCACCTATGCCTGGTGCGCCATAAATATACATATAGCAATGGCGCACCTCTGCCTGGTGCGCCATAAATATACATATAGAAAATGACGATCAAATTTGAAAACATTTATGAATATGAAAAAATATCATCAAATTTGTTTTTTTTGGATTTTTAATTGCATTCATTTGTGAATTGGTAAAACATTTATGAATATGAAAAAATATCATCAAATTTGAAAAAATATTCATGAATTGAAAACGTGCCCATGAAATTTAAAAATATTCATGAGTTCAAAAAATATCATCAAATAAAAATTGGTATACCAGAATAAACATAAATACCAGAATAAACATAAATAAATATAATATTCATGAGGACTAGAACAGAAGAAATATCATTTCCATATGTCAAAATACAATCGAGAAATGAAGACTACAATTTAAATACAATCGATCTTAGCTAGCTATCTTTTCACAAACTTCTTGCCCTTCTTTTTCGCAAATGGAGTTCTTCTCTTGAACGGACGTCCTTTAGGTAGGGTGGTCCTGCTTCTTCTTGTGGTGTATGGCACTTCATCGTCGTCGTCATGTTCCATCTTCGGGTCGCCGTACTTGTCGAAGTCTTGCTCATTGGCGACTCCATCCATTCCGATGATCTTCCTTTTGCCTCTCCTCACGACAACATGACTGGGCTTTGACGGGTCGGTAATGAAGAAGCATTGGTCCACTTGGGAAGCCAGTACCCATGGCTCATTTTTCGCGGTGACGTTTGCGCCCGCGGTCTTGGATTTGGCTTCGGGTATAACCATGGTGGTGAAATACCGGTCTTCTTTTAGGACGCTCTTGGCCCATCTGACACGGAACATCGGGACCTTCTCTCCAGCGTAGCTCAGCTCCCAGATCTCCTCGATCCTTCCGTAGTATCTGTCCTTGTCGTTACCGGTGTAGGATTCCATCGTTACCCCGGAGTTCTGATAACCATCGCTCTTCATGTCCTTTCCCTCGGTGTAGAATGTGTAGCCGTTGATATCGTACGCCTCATACGTCATCAGGTTGTGCTCGGCGCCCTGTGACAAGGCGAATATGAGTTGTTCTTCCGCGGAAGAATCCTCATGTAAAGGGTACGACAGAAGCTTCTCCTTGAACCAACGCGTGAAACATGAGTTGTGCTCTTTGATTATATCTCCGTCCATCCTCTGTTGGCCTCGGTCATTGTACGTCTTCTCAATAAAGGTTTTGTGCTCTACCACCCAAGGATCGACCACGTCTATGTGTTGTAGCGCGACTAGGTTTGCTCTTTCAAAGTCGGTGAGTCGACCCTCGAAGTCGACATGCATTTCGCGGCGACCCTCGCGGTGACCCCATCCAGCGAGCCTGCCGAGGTGCCTGTTGACGGGCAGACCAACGGGGTTCTCGATGCCTAGATAATTCGTGCAGTACGAGATGCACTCTTCGGTCAGAAAGCCCCTGGCTATGCTTCCCTCTGGACGTGACATGTTGCGAACGAATCCTTTGATGACACCATTCATCCTTTCGAACGGCATCATGCTGTGCAGGAACGTCGGCCCGAGTTGGATGATATCCTCCACGATATGGACCAGCAGATGCACCATAACGTCGAAGAATCCGGGCGGGAAGTACATCTCAAGCTCGCATAGTATCACCACGATCTCTTCCTGTAGCCTTATGAGTTGCCTCACGCCAACCGACTTTCGAGAGATGACGTCGAAAAAGTTGCATAGGCCAAATAGCGTTTCACGGACGTGCGCGTCCATGATCCCACTGATTGCAACTGGAAGTATCTGCGTCATCAGCACGTGACAGTCGTGAGACTTCATCCCGCTGAACTTCTGCTTCGCTGAGTCTAGGTATCTGCTTATCTTCCCCGCGTAACCGTAAGGAAGTTTTACTCCTATGAGGCAGGTGAAAAACTGCTCGATCTCCTCCTGACTTAGAGTGAAGCACGCGGGAGGGAAGTCATTTCCGATCTTCTTGGCCTTTTTGCCTTTGCGACGACTTTCCGTGTCCTTCGCCTCATCATCATCATCATCATTAGCGTGAAGCTCCTCCCTGATGCCCATTGATTTCAAGTCTGCCCTTGCTTTCGGCCCATCTTTGGTCCTCTTTGGCATGTTGAGCAGGGTACCAAGCAGACTCTCACACACGTTCTTCGTGATATGCATGACATCAAGGCTGTGAGGCACACGGAGGATCTTCCAGTACGGCAAGTCCCAGAAAACAGACCTCGTTTTCCATACCTTCAGCAGCGGCTCTGGCGCCTTTCGCTTCTTTCCCGGCTCTGGCGCCTTTCCCGGCGGTGGGCACTCTTTCCAATTTTTCAACAGCTCGTCTATTTCCTCGCCGCTCCTCGTATGCGGGTGTCTTCGGGGTTCGGTTTCACCGTCGAACAGATCCTTGCGTTTTCTCCATGAGTCATCGTCGCGAAGCCACCTTCGATGTCCCATGAACACGGTTTTCGAAGACCCGCGATCTCTATCTAGCTGGCGATACGTTGTGTCATCCATGCACCTGACGCATCCAGAAAATCCGTGGACCACCTGCCCCGCGACATATCCGTAACCGAGATAGTCATGCACCGTCGTGAGCAGTGCGGCTCTCATAGGGAAATATTCTTTCTCTGCGGCGTCCCACGTATTGGCTGGCGTTTTCCACAGCGTGTCTAGCTCCTCTTTCAGCAGCCCCAGATACAGATTGATGTCGTTCCCTGGTTGTTTCGGCCCTTCAATTAGCATACTCATGTGAATGTACTTCCTCTTCATGCACAACCAGGGGGGAAGGTTGTACATCCACACAAACACAGGCCAGGTGCTATGTGTGCTTCTCTGGCTGCCAAACGGATTGACTCCATCGGTGCTCGCGCCCAGCACGATGTTCCTTGGATCGTCCCCAAATTCTGGGTGTTCGAACTTCAACGCTTGCCATTGGCTCGCATCCTTAGGGTGACTCAGCATCTTGTCTTTTTTATTTATCTCCGGATCATTTCCGTCATCTTCTCGCTTCTTCTCCTCCCTATCCGCGTGCCAACGCAGGAGCTTTGCTACCTTAGGGTCCGCGAAATACAGCTGCAGACGAGGAGTGATCGGAAAGTACCACACCACTTTTCGAGGTGCTTTCTTCCACTTCTTGTATCGAGTGACGCCGCACACCGGACATATGGTAGACTCCGCGTGCTCGTCCCAATAAATGATGCAATTGTTCATGCACACATGGTATTTCACGTGCGGTAAATCCAGAGGACACACGATTTTCTTTGCCTCCTCGAAACTGGTCGGGCACTTGTTCCCCTTGGGAAGACGTTCGTGCCAGAATGACATGTTCTCGTCGAAGCATGCGTCGGTCATTTTGTGTTTTACCTTCATCTCCAGAGCCATGAGCGTTACTTTCAGGCGGGTATCCTCGGGCCTGCATCCTTCATACAATGGAGTAACCGCGTCTATCTCCAGTTGATCCAGCTTGGCTTTCTCTCGGGTGGCAGCTCTTGCGTTATCCGTCTGCTTGAGAAGCAGCTCTTGAATATGAGGGTCCTGCACCCAGCCCATCGATGGTCCATCGTCGTCTGCTCCGGCATCTTCATCTTCATGATCATGCCCTTCGTCTGCTCCGGCATTTTCCTCATCATCATGTCCGGCATCTTCTACATGATGACTGTGTACTACTGCATCTACTTCGTGATCATGTCCTGGAGATTCTTCGTCTTCTCGCCCGCCCTCGCCGCGATTGTCTTGCTGCCCTTCCTCATTTTTTGCCCGGCCCCCATGGACGACTTCATAATCATCTTCATCACCTTGCCACCGATAGCCATCCATGAAACCACGCAAGAGCAGGTGGTCCCGCACCTGTACGGAATCCGGGTCCATAAGGCTCTTCAGCTTGCATCTTCGACACGGACATCTTATCTCCGTCTCGTTCTTTTGAAGCATCTCGGCCTTCGCGGAGCTCAAAAACCTATTCACGATGCCTTCGGTCATCGTGCGGACCATGGTCGCCTGCGCGGTAGAGCAAAACGATATTTTAGAACCAAAAAAAATTTGGCATGACTTTGCCTAAAAATAGGACCAAAAAGAATGCATAGTGCCAAATTCTCGCCGAAACGGAAATGAATCAACATTCCGGCAAAATATTGGCAACTATCGCATTTCAAATACCGGTACCTGGATGCAAACACAAACATATGCAACACCACAAACATATGCAACACCACAAACATACGTAGATCTAGGCCATAAAAAGTTCATGTGCACGTTGTTGGAGGGAGAAAAAAGTAGATCTACAACATAAAGAAAGCTTTCCCCTTACTTACCTATCAAAAAAAGGAAATTTAACCACTTAATTTGGGTGAATCTATGGTGCAAATGAGGTGAGGAGGAGGAGGCACCCGAGACAAGCTTGGAGGAGGAGGTGGAGAGAATGAAGTGGGGAAAGTGAGTGTGGTAGGTGGTTGTCCAAAATATCTAGCTGCTCTCAGGTTACCAATGGCACACCACCTTAAAATGCGCCATTAGTAACCCTGGTTACTAATGGCGCACCTTTCATGTGGTGCGCCATTACTAGTTTTGCAAAAAAAAATAAAAAAAAAATTGTTAGTAGTGGCGCACCATGGTTGGGGTGCGCCATTACTAGTTTGAACTAGTAATGGCGCACTATACCCTGGTGCGCCATTACTAGTTTTGAAAAAAAAGTAAAAAAAAAATTCTCAGTAGTGGCGCACAGAGTGTGTGGTGCGCCATTACTAGTTAAAACTAGTAATGGCGCACTAGACCCTGGTGCGCCATTACTAGTTTTGGAAAAAAAATTGTTAGTAGTGGCGCACCGTTGGTGTGGTGCGCCATTACTGATATGGACACTAATGGCGTACCTACACATGGTGCGCCACTGCTATATAGCAGTGGCGCACCACATATGTGGTGCGCCATTAATGTCCATATTAGCTATAGCCCTTTTCCTAGTAGTCCATGCATATGTCATCCCATTTCCACTGGGGAACGTGTAAAGGTTGCAGTAGCCCAGCGGGTTTCTGGCGTTCAGCCTTGACTCTGTTGTAGACATCACAACAGGCGACATAGTACGCAATGTCCCTTCGCATTCCTGGCCACCAAAAGGTTTCCCTTAAGTCCTGGTACATTTTTGTTCCTCCCAGATGGATAGAGTATGCGGATTCATGTGCCTCTCTAAGTATTTGCTGTCTCAAGTTTTCTTGATCAGGCACGCATATTCAGTTCTTAAACCACAAGGTGCCCTGGTCATCAATACGGAAGGACTTGGCCTTCCCTTGCTGAATGTTCTCCTTGATCTCCTGTACACTTTTATCGGATTTCTGAGCCGCCTTAATTTCTTCCATAAGTGTTGGAATAATTTCCAATGTATCCAGGCTAATTGGGCCGCATAATACCATATTCAGCTTGGCAAACTCTTCTTGTAGCCTTGGATGGATACCCTCCATTATTGCATTTATGGTACCTTGTTTTCTGCTGAGAGCATCGGCGACCACATTGGCTTTTCCTGGATGATAATTAATTCCAATGTCATAGTCCTTGACCAGTTCAAGCCATCTTCTTTGTCTGAGATTAAGGTCGGGCTGGGTGAAAATATACTTGAGACTCTTGTGGTCTGTGTATATTTCACATTGCTGCCCAATGAGATAATGCCTCCAAATCTTTAATGCATGAACCATGGCTGCGAATTCCAAATCATGCGTAGGATAGTTCTCTTCATGGGGTCGTAGCTGTCTGGATGCATATGCTACAACCCTTCCTTCTTGCATTAGAACGCAGCCGATTCCACGCCTAGAAGCATCGCAATATATATAAAAGCTCTTTTGAATATCTGGCAGAACTAAGACAGGGGCCGTAGTTAGCCTCGTCTTTAACTCCATGAAAATGCTATCACATTCTTCCGTCCAGGCAAATTTGTGATTCTTTTTCAACAGTTATGTCAATGGCTTGGCTATTTTTGAGAAGCCTTCAATGAAACGACGGTAGTAGCCTGCCAATCCCAGAAAGCTGCGGACTTCAGTTAATGTGGCTGGTGTCTTCCAGTTTAATACAACAGTCACTTTCCTGGGGTCGACGGCCACACCCTGTTCTGACAGAACATGTCCCAAAAATCCCACCTCTTTCAGCCAGAATTCACACTTACTGAACTTGGCATACAAGCGATGGGTCCTTAGTCTTTCGAGGACAGTACGGAGGTGTTGTGTGTGTTCTGCTTCATCTTTGGAATAGATAAGAATATCATCGATGAATACTACCCCAAACTTGTCCAAGAAGTCCATGAAGACCTTGTTCATCATGCTCATGAAGTAGGCTGGAGCATTTGTCAGCCCGAATGACATGACTGTAAATTCATACAAACCATATCGGGTAGTGAAGGCTGTCTTGGGGATATCCTCTTTCCTGATTTTTAACTGATGATACCCCGTTCGAAGGTCAATCTTAGAGAATACCCGGGCCCCGTTTAACTGGTCGAACAGATTATCAATGCAGGGAAGAGGATATTTATTTTTAATGGTGACTTCATTCAATTGGCGATAGTCCACGCACATTCGTAGGCTGCCATCCTTCTTCTTAACGAACAACACAGGTGATCCCTATGGTGAGGTGCTTGGACGAATGTACCCTTTTTGTAATAATTCATCCAACTTTTTCTTTAATTCCACCAGCTCTGGGGAAGGCATGCGGTAATAGTTCTTATAAATTGGAGCGGTTCCGGGAACAACATCAATAGCAAACTCTAGTTCCTGATCAGGTGGCATTCCTGGTAGTTCTTCCAGAAATACGTCCGGAAATTCACTGACTACTGGAATCAGATTTATATCTGAAGCAGTGGCATTGAATGCCATTCCCTTCTTTTACATCATTCTGCTGGCAGTGAATTGTACTGTTTGACCTGCCGGGTTAACCAATGTCACCGTCCTGGTGGCACAGTTGATACACACCTGATGTGGTGTCAACCAATCCATCCCCAGTATTATATCCAGTCCAGGGGATTCAATGGCAACAAGGGTAGCTGGAAACTTAGCTCCATGTATCAAGATTTCCAGATCCTTGTATATAACATTTGTTCTGAGCATGGAGCCAGGGGATTGTACCACCATGATTTTGTCCAAAAGAGAAGGAGAAAGTTTGTGTATGGTGGCAAAACTCCACAAAATAAACGAATGAGAAGCCCCAGAATCAAATAAAATTATTGCGGGTATGTCGTTGATAGAAAACATACCAAGGACCACGTCTGGTGCTTTGCGGGCTTCCTCAGCGGAGATATGATGGACTTGGCTGCGATAGAAGTTCTGATTGGGGCGGCGTCCAACATTGTTGACTTGTGGCTTGTAGTCAGATGGTGGCTTCCCGTTTCTTGTAAGGCACTGCCTAGAGTAATGCCCGCCCTGACCAAAAGTAGAGCAAGTGTTGTTGCGGCGGCAGTCTTCCAGCACTGGCTGTTTGCCAAAGGTCTTGTCCTGGCTGCCTGGCTTATTATTTTTGTTGCTGTTGTTCCAGGCAGGCTTGTACTCAGACGGACCTGGTTGCCAGATACGTGGCTTCTGCACAAACTGCTCACGGTTGTCCTTCTTGGGTTCAAACTTCCGTTTACGATCGTCATATCCTGACTTATGCTCTCGTTCGGCTATGAAAGCCTTGTTCACCAAAGTCTGAAAGTCAGGAAAATCCAGCATACAAAGCTGACAACGGAGGGTTTGATTAAGCCCTCCTAGGAACCGGTCTATCTTTCTTTCTTCTGTGGACACGTCATGGGTGGAGTACCATGCTAGATTATTAAACTTGTTCAGATACTCACCCACTGACATATTCCCTTGAGTAAGAGCAAGAAATTCCCTCTGCTTCACCTTCATTATGCCGTTAGGAATATGATACTTGCGGAATACCTCCTTGAATTTCTCCTAGGAAATATCTTCCCCAGGAGGCCACATTATTTTTGTATTGTCCCACCATATAGCGGCCGGTCCTTCCAGGTAGTGAGTGACAAAAGGAACCTTGTCTGACTCATCACAGCGGGCTATGTTCAGCTTCTTTTCCATGGTCCTTAGCCAGTCGTCAGCTTCCATAGGATCCACAGCTTGACCAAAACTGGGTGGCTTGGTACGCTGAAAATCAGACAATTTAGAGTGTGTCCCATTGTTGTGATTCTGACCCACCATGGTCTGCATACTTTTCAGAAATTCCATGAGATCTTGGTTTCTTTTCTCTTCAAACATTCTCATGATTTGATCAGTGGTCGGTGATTGTGGTTGTGGAGGTGGCAAATCTTCTGGTGATTGTCCTACTTGTCTGGCGGATCGACGAACGGGAGTTCCATCGCCGCCTTGATTACTACACCTCTTCATCCTAAATTTGTTCCCATTGCAAAATACCAAATCGATGAGCAACACCCATAAGGGAAATACGATAGTGTGACACTAGGAAAAAAATCAAATAAAAAGGAAGAATAAAGCGAACAACATAATTATACAAGGCAACCCAACATCATACATGACAAGCTAGTAGGGGTTTATCATGACTAGAACTGCTCATACGGCAGTTGACACATGCAGAGATGCTATGATGCATGTACTGAAACTCAAGCCTCCACTCTAGTAGCGCGGGTAGCATGGACACTGGCAAACTGAAGACTCCTCGTCGTCTGATCCTGTCTCGGAATCGGAACTGATGATGTGAATCTCGGCCTCCGGATCAAAGGAAACACGGCGACCCTGACGAGAAGGTTCTCCCTCTGAAGGAGAAGAAGCACGACGCCGCAGCATCGGAGCAGCTGGAGTAGCTAGGAGTAAGGCCCACTCTGCCGGGGTCTCACGTCGGCTACCAGACGAAAAGCCTGGCGGTTCGAACGAGCTAGAAGGAGTCTCAGGTGCTAGTGAAGCTGGAACGGATGGAGTATACACCGGTGAAAACGCATGAGGAGGAGGAGACTGTGCTGCCGCAATGGCTGCAAGTGCCTCTCGGGCATGAGTCAGCTCCTCAGCTAGTGAAGTGATCATACGGTAACTGGCGTTCAGATAACGAGATAAAACACCAGTAGCACGATCACTCACCGGGTCAACAGGTGCAAAAAGGACTCGCCCTGTCGTAGGCGACAGGGTGGGGTAGTGAAAGAAACCTGGATGTGTCTGCATCTCAACCTCGTGGAAGCGCAAGTCAGTGAGAGCCTCCATCGCAGCAAACTGGATCGCCAGCTCCGGAGTAGAAGCAGTTCTGCCCTTGGAAGAGCGGGAGTAGCTGCCAATATCCGAACTCGCGGTAAGAAAGGCCTCCGCGTGATACTCGTACACTGAACTAGCAAGCTTCTCTCGGAACACCTGGTACACTGGGTCTTCGCCGTTGGGATACAGCCGAAGCCAGATGCTACGGAGCAGTACTGGAAAAGTGAACGGTGCCGGCTCATGGTTGTAGTGGCACGGAACTGGTGCCATCTACACTCACAAGGCCAACGGTTAGCGCAACAACAAACTATATGCATGCCATGCAGCAATCAGATGCAACAAGCAAAGCACATACCAAGACTCTAAGCTAATCGAGGTTCTAGCACGGGGTTAACTAGGGTGTCCTACAGTCAGCGTGGCTCTGATACCAAGCGTTGTGGCACCCCGGCTCAGAGAACCGGTTTACCCCGTGTTTCCAACCCAGAGATCATGTCTTCTGGAAACACACAACAACTTGGAATAGAACAGAACTGATCTTTATTAATATTGAACAAGTACAAGCTCGGGAATTACATCAGGTAACGAGGCCAGAAGTACTACATGTGCTATGACAATATCTACATTATTTATGGAACAACAAGGGCCTCAATACTAAGGAAACTCTACAGCGTAGCGGAATATCATGCGGGAAACTCCATCCCATAGGGACACTGCTGGGACACGGCCTAGTTAGCGTAGCACGAACCATCGGGACCTCCGTCCTCGACTTCTCCTGCATCTGGCATGACACGTCAGGTGAGTACTTGGAATGTACTCGCAAGCTCACAGCAACCAAAACAATGCAGCAAACAACAACATGGCAATGAACATGTTTAATGCTTGAGTTGCTTACTTACTGTTACCGAACATCAACTTACTCTCTTCCGGGTTGTACCACAACCCTCGGAATACTCGTGATCCACTGAGCACTTCCGAACATAAGACAAGTTCTTCCATCATTATTATTATTACGGTTCACCACTTAGTGTGACCTAGTGCAGACTGTGTCCAATACCGTGGACGCGGCTATTCGAATAGATTCTTACACTCTGCAGAGGTTGCGCACTTTTCTCACACCATGGAGCTCCGGGTCCCGTACCTCGGTACACTTCCATTCCGGGTGGACCGGTGTTGCTCCAACGAAACTTGCCTATCCCGTGACTCCTCCATCGTACCACCGACAATCATCCTCCCCCGGAGTCATGCCCTAGGTAGCCTCTGTGTCACCCCGTGACACCTGCCACCGTCGTGGCCAACTAAACTGTCCCGAACGGGGACGCCGGCAAATAACTCAACTGGCTCACAGGGTTATCGTCGCCTACCTGATCAGGGTAGCACGCACGCATAACCCTCCCTCTTTGGTGGTACCGATAAAAGAGCACACAGTCAGACCAAGTCAAGGTCGTCCCATTCCGGCAGATGTGGCTACATGGGTAAGTCCGGGTCGGTGGCACTTGATCAACCATTAAGCTTAGTTTTAGCAAGTACATAACAAGCAAGGTTGTTTATCAAGAATAAATTAATATGGCAGTAGCTATGCAAAACTATCATTTACTATGAATTTTTACATATTAAAATAATGCACACAATTCAATTAATAAACCAATACTATTGAAATGCTTCATGTAATGGATGATGTGGCTTGCCTTGCTCAGTTGGGTTGTCCACAAACTCCTGGTCTTCAAAACCAAAAGGATTTCCTTCTGAAAATATTTTAAAATAGCAAAAGAAAATGTCACATAATACATTTCTGTTCACCAGAAATTCTGTACATATGAGAGAAATACCAAAATTTACCAGAAAATAGAGGGGCTCAAGACAAAGATAATGCAAAAAGAATCAATTGATTTGGACTTGTGGATAAAAAGTTATGAACAGTCAAAGTTTCTGGTCAAAGTTGGATTTAAACAGAAATTATAAAACCTCTGGGAGGGCCACATCGAAGGTGTAAAACACCAGGGTGCCTCCACTTAGGTACCGCTTCGGCGCGCGACGTGTCACTGACGAGTGGGCCCCGCTGTCAGATTTAAAAAGAAAAAGAGGGGAACAGTAAGAGGGCGGCTGACCGACGGCGATAGCCGGAGATATCGACGGCAGCGAGGTCGGGAGATGACAGAGATGGATCGGCCACACGACGACGGTCCTCCCTGTACTAGTGGCATCTTCGGAGACAGCCTGACGGCGTGGTTCCCTTCCTCTCCGGCGGCGGCTGGTTTCGGGGGGCCTCGGCGACGGCGAATGCGGCAGAGCTCCGGCTAGGCAAGAGGTCGGGCAGGGCCAGTGGAACCTGCTGAGATCGTGGGTCGAGTCGGGCGAGGCTGGGGTGGAGTGGAATGAGCTATGGCAGAGTGGGGATCGGCGGCGGAACACCGGCGAGCTACGAGGCCAGAGGGCCTCTCGGCCTTGGCGCGACGAGCAGAGCTCGATTGGGAGGTGGTGAGGAGCGATGAAGAGCTGGGGAGGGCTGGCCATGGCTATTTATAGGCGGGGCGGAGGGTGGCCGAGCCGCAAGCCGCCGTGGATGAGCTGGCGCGAGCAGGACGGCGAGCTAGCCGTCGTGGAGCGCGGCGAAGTGACGGAGGAGGGCAGGTGAGTTAATGCGTGAGACGACAAGCCACGAGGAAGAAGCCAGCCAGCTCACCCCACTGTGGCCACACGGGCGCAACAGTGTGGTGCTCGGTGGCGGCCGGCGGGAGCTTCTCCGGTGAGGGGAAGAGTTTGGAGTGGCTAGGTGGACGGTGGAGAGTTAGTCGGCGCAAGGCGACACGGTACGGCGACGCGGTAGTTGGCCTCCGACGAGACCCGTGCCTGGCGGCACCTAGAGCACGGTTTTGGCAGGGCTGGCCACGCGGTCACCGCATGCACAGGCACACGCGGCGCGAGCTGGCCTGCCAGGCCGTGTCTGGTGTGTCGACCTTGCGTACTGGAACCCTCTCGTGGCACTAGTTCGCCCAGAGTCTCACTGAGTCGAAGTGTAGCATCAACAACAGTTTGTTGTCAGAAACTAAGGAGAGATCTGGAGAGAAGATGAGCTGGAGAGAAAGCCAATGGAGATGTCTGGAGTGATCTACATTGGAAGGACTACAAGCTGACCAAATTTGAGAAACTTTGGCCAAGATTTGAACATGGTTCATGTACAACTGCTATACTGAACCAGAAACTTGGTGAGGTTGTTGCACTCACACGAGTGATCTGTTGGAGCTGAAATTTTGTGTGTGAGAGTTATTTGGTAATGCCAAGATGTCATAAAAATTTCAGCTCAAATGGATGCCTCTAGCTGGTACTTCCTTCACAAGGGTTTGAAATGAGCAGAAACTTGGCAGAATATTTTTGTTGGAAATTTATATTGGACAAGGAGATATTTTTGGATATTGTGGGAAGATAAGTTCCCTAGTATCTCAGGGAATTATTTGAGAATTTTCAAAGTTGAGGAAATATAGGTTGCTTCACAAAGGACCAGTGCTGTCCAGAAGATAAATGGAATATTCTGGACAAAATTTTGTACTGAACCATGAAATGGTTTTGAAGATTGTGAGAGTAGATGATGACAATAAGGTGTGGTATTAATTTGGGATTTTTCTGATCATCAAAACTATAGGTTGCTTCACAACCCATAGTGAAGACATATATATTTTCCCAGAGAAGAAAATGAATTATTTTGAAAGTATTGAAAATTGGAATTTGATCCAGAGGCTGGGTGACAAGATTTTGGCAAGATGTTGAGGGCTTTGGATCACTTAGAGAGAAATTCAAAAGTTTCCCAAGTCCAAAGTCAACTGAAAAGATTCAAAAGCCAACCAATTGCAAATAAAACTAGAAAATTTTTGAAAAGAAAAAGTTGCCAAAAACCAGGGTGTCAGATTAAGATGGTAATATGTGGGAGGTATTAGTAGATAATTGTGGTTTAGTTAGAATATTGGTGTTAAGGTTTGTGATTCCTGAAGCATGCACATATGATCTGTCGTTATGCTAAGAGGTTGGAGCATGATTTATTATTGATTGTCTTCCTTTGTGTGGCGGTCGGGGGCGCGCGATGGTTAACTCCTACCAACCCCCCCCCCCCCCCCCTAGGGGCATGCGTAGTAGTACTTTGCTTTGACGGCTAATAAACTTTCGCAATAAGTATGTGAGTTCTTTATGACTAATGTGAGTCCATGGATTATACGCACTCTCACCCTTCCGCAATTTGCTAGCCTCTTCGGTACCGTGCATTGCCCTATCTCACATCGAGAGTTGGTGCAAACTTCGCCGGTGCATCCAAACCCCGTGATATGATACGCTCTATCACACATAAGCCTCCTTATATCTTCCTCAAAACAGCCACCATACCTACCTATCATGGCATTTCCATAGCCATTCCGAGATATAGTGCCATGCAACTTCAACCGTTCCATTTTTTATGACACACATCGTCATTGTCATATTGCTTTGCATGATCATATAGCTGACATAGTATTTGTGGCTCAGCCATCGTTCATCATATTCATACATGTTACGCTAGCATCATTGCACATCCTGGTACACCGCCAGAGGCATTCATATAGAGTCATATTTTTGTTCTACTATCGAGTTGTAATATTGAGTTGTAAGTAAATAAAAGTATGATGATCATCATTATTATAGCATTGTCCCAGTGAGGAAAGGATGATGGAGACCATGATTCCCCCACAAGTCGGGATGAGACTCCGGACGAAAATAAAAAAAATAAAAAAGAAGAAAAAGAGGCCAAAAAGAGCCATGAAAAAAAATGAGAGAAAAAGAGAGAAGGGGCAATGTTACTATCCTTTTTCCGCACTTGTGCTTCAGAGTAGCACCATGTTTTTCATATAGAGAGTCTCCTATTTTGTCACTTTCATATACTAGTGGGAAATTTTCAATATAGAACTTGGCTTGTATATTCCGATGATGGGCTTCCTCAAATGCCCGAGGTCTTCATGAGTAAGCAAGTTGGATGCACACCCACTTAGTTTTGATGTTGAGCTTTCATATACTTATAGCTCTTAGTGCATCCGTTGCATGGCAATCCCTACTCCTCGAATTGACATCAATTGATGGGCATCTCCATAGCCCGTTGATTCGCCTCATTGATGTGAGACTATCTTCTTATTTTTGATTTCCCCTTGTTGATCTCTACCACCATATTCTATTCCACCCATAGTGCTATATCCATGGCTTGCGCTCATGTATTGCGTGGGGGTTGAAAAAGCTGAAGCACGTTAAAAAGTATGAACCAATTGCTTGGCTAAAAATGGGGTTGTTCATGATAAATATTTTGTGTTAAGAATATGGAGCATGACACGATTATATGATTTTGTAGGGATAACATTCTTTAGCATTTTTATTTTGAAAGACATGATTGCTTATTAGTATGCCTGAGTATTGATGTCTTTATATCAAATTATAGACTATTGCTTTGAATCATTCGTAATTTATTATTCATACCATAAGAGAGAGATTACATGATGAAACATGATAGGTAGCATTCCACATCAAAAATTCTGTTTTTATCATTTACCTACTCGAGGACGAGCAGGAATTAAGCTTGGGGATGCTTGATATGTCTCCAATGTATCTATAATTTTTGATTGTTCCATGCTATTATAGTATCAATCTTGGATGTTTTATATGCAATTATGTGCCATTATATATCATTTTTTGGGACTAACCTATTATCCCAGTGCCTAGTGCCAGTTGCTGTTTTCTGCTTGTTTTTGCCTTTTCAGAAAATTATTATCAAAAAGTGTCCAAATGAGAAAAAAACTTTGGATTAATTTTTTCTGGACCAGAAGAGACCCACGAAGCTTCGGGAGAAGACCAGAAGAGCCACGAGGAGGCGGCAAGCCTGGAGGGCACGCCTAGGGGGGTTGGGCGCGCCCCCCCAGGCTTGTGGGACCCTCGTTGCCCCTCCTGATATAATTCCAGCGCTATAAATTCTAAAATATTACCAATATACCAGAGAGACAGAAGAGAAAACCTTTCCGCCGCCGCAAGCCTCTGTTCTTCCGCGATCCCATCTGGAGGCCTTTTCCGGTACTCTGCTGGAGGGGGAATCGATCACGGAGGGCTTATTCGTCAACCTTGCTACCCTTCCGATGATGTGTGAGTAGTTTAACACAGACCTACAGGTCCATAGCTAGTAGCTAGATGGCTTCTTCTCTCTCTTTGATCTTCAATACCATGTTCTCCTCGATGTTCTTGGAGTTCTATCTGATGTAATCTTCTTTTGCGGTGTGTTTGTTGGGATCCGATGAGTTGTGAGTTTATGATCAGATTATTCATGAGAAATATTTGAGTCTTCTCTGAACTCTTTTATGCATGATTATTATAGCTTTGTATTTCTCTTCGATCTATCGATTTGGTTTGGCCTACTAGATTGATTTGTCTTGCAATGGGAGAGGTGCTTTGTGATGGGTTCAATCTTGCGGTGCTCAATCCCAGTG
The DNA here is from genome assembly GCA_039707655.1 of Elymus sibiricus. Lineage (NCBI taxonomy): Eukaryota > Viridiplantae > Streptophyta > Magnoliopsida > Poales > Poaceae > Elymus > Elymus sibiricus. Next base: position 187,678,550 of record CM077676.1, on the reverse strand, counting down.
ATAGAAGGGGACATGACACATATTTGTATTGTTGCCATTAAGGATAAAAAGGTGGGGTTTAATCATATTGCTTGAGTTTCCTTTGTCTACATCATGTCATCTTGCTTAAGGCGTTACTCTGTTTTATACTTAATACCCTAGATGCATGCTGGATAGCGGTCGATGGGTGGAGTAATAGTAGTAGATGCAGGTAGGAGTCGGTCTACTTGTCTCGGACGTGATGCCTATATACATGATCATTACCATGAATCCATCATAATTATTTGCTTTTCTATCAATTGCCCAACAGTAATTTATTTACCCACCGTATGCTATGTGTTCGAGAGAGAAGCCTCTAGTGAAAACTATGGCCCCCGGGTCTACTTTATCATATATAAAAAACCTAAAAATACCTTGCTGCAATTTATTTACTTTTATTTTAATTAGTATTTTAGTTTATCTATTTACCTGTATAAGATTTAATCCTTGCAAGTAACAGCTAAGAGGATTGACAACCCTCTTATTTGCGTTGGGTGCAAGTGTTTGCTCTTGTGTGTGCAGGTGCGCTTAACGTAATTTTGCTTGGTTCTCCTACTGGATTGATAACCTTGGTTCTTAACTGAGGGAAATACTTATCTCTACTATACTGCATCATTCTCTCCTCTTTGGGGAAATACCAACGCAGTCTACAAGTAGCAATCTCCCCAAGGATGGCGTCCGGGAGATCGCTGATGCGGTCCGCCCGAGATTCTTTGGGTTCCTCAGATCCAGGGGGGAGGCTCACCGCTTCTCCCCGCACTGCTGGATGCGGGAACTACAACCGGCGTCACCGCTGGCGGGAGCCTCATCTTCTTAACGATGGGGCCAGCCGACTCCATTTTCCTTGCGGGCGCCACGTCGAGCTCATGGGTTTGAGCAGAGTAGCAAAAGATGGGCCTAGTTAAGGGGGGCTGGGGTTTTCTGTTGGAGTGAGGAAGAAGGTAAGCAGGGGTTTTCTGTAGGAGTGAGGAAGAAGGCGAGCGGGGGTTTTCTGTAGGAGTGAGGTGAGGAAGAAGGGGAGCGGGGGTTTTCTGTAGGAGCGAGCTGAAGTGAACAGTGAAGTGGGAGCGAGGAGGAAGAAGGGTTTTTTTTGGGAGCGCCCCTCTTCAAGTAATATGGGCTTTTCCTACAAAAATATGGGCTTTAAGATGGATCGGCTCTTGTAGTGGTCGGTCTTAACACTAGAGATAGCCCATTAGAGACACTCTCCAGCTCTCCAGCTTATGGCCCATTCGCAAAAAAAAGACGCACTCCAGCTTATGGCTCCTGCAGTCCTGCTCGGTAACCTTTTTCAACTTGAAAAAAACTTATGGCTCCTCCTCGGGCCCGCTTGGCATCCACCAAAGGTATCCGCACCGCCCGCGTCGGCTGCGCCGCCTTTGCCGCCAGCGGATACGTGCGAAGGAACCTTGGAGGTGGAAGGAGCCGTCATCATGATGCCCTTCTTCTTGGGGGCCATCGACGACGAGGAAGATGGTGATGAAGCTGATGAAATTGACGCGCAATCTGCTAATTCAGGTTCGCGCAAGCGATCCCCCTACCTCGCGCCATAGATGTCGTGCGTACGACCATCTATGGGGCCATATAGCCCCTTTGCGGTTTGACTAGGGGATCGACGAGCACAAAGAGCAGAACCAGCAGAAATGCAAGGAGTTTACCCAGGTTCGGGCCACCGTGAGGTGTAAATTCCTACTCCTGCTTTGATATATTGGATGAATATGAACACAAGTACAAGGAGCGCTTCCCCGGCAAGGTGCGGAAGGAGCTGCTACGCATGCAAGTTGTGCAAAGGATCGATCCCTGTAAACGTTGCCCTGGTCCTGCATTTATAGCTCAAGGGGTCACCAAAGTGGCAAAACATTCATTACAGGTTGATTAGATAGCAAACAGTGCTATCATACCTAACTCTGCCAGTTTAGGACAAAAGTAATAAATGCTCTGTTAGGTGTCATGTGGAGGAGGAGCCTCGGCAAGGATTCTACACCGCTCGCCCAGCTACCTCCTATTATCTTGACACGCCTTCTGGACGGGTGTCATTTGTCGGAAGTCGGGCTCCGGGGACCCAAAGGTTCGAACACTGGGATGAGCTTGTTCTACCACTTCGTCTCCTACCACGGCTAAGCTACGGCGAGGCTACGGCGAGAGCGCGCTAGCGAGGGACGGAGCAAGGACTCAGCGATTTACCCAGGTTCGGGCCACCTTGCGGTGTAAGACCCTACTCCTGTTTGATTGGTATTGCTCTATTGCGAGAGAGAGAGTACAAGGTTGAGGATGATGAGAACTAGGGCTCTCTGGGTTCCGATCCCCCCCCTACAAGGGCTGCTCTGCCCTTTATATCAGCCTTGGTCCTCTTCCCCCTGGAAACTTAGGAGGGAAGTGTTGCCACACTTTGGCGATTTTGAAAGGGGACAAGCGCTCAGGCTATCCTGACTAAAGGTGGTCTTCGCCTGCCAAAGCATGATCCATGACGCGCCGGTGGGCTCGGTGATGACCTCCGCCCTGCGCGCCCGTCGTCTTGGTCTTCCTTCGCCGATCGGGCAACCTTTGGGGTTGCTTTGGGGAGTAGATAGCTGGCCCCGCTCCCTTAACACAAAAGAGGAAACCATCTTCATCCGCGCCTGCTGGCGCGGCCTCTGTCGCCGCTCGTCGCCGTGCGCGTCACCCAAGTGACGGGCCCCAGACCGCGCGGCACGCCGAACGGCCTTCGTCTCGAGCGCCTGCGGGAGGGGGCCTCGGGAGGCCACCTCGGAAAGCCGCCTCGCGAGGCCACCTCGGGAAGCCGCCTCGTGAGAGGACCTCGCGAGGCCGTTGATGGTGGTGCTGAGCCTTGCTCGCTACTTCCTGAGGAGGGGGCCTCAGGAGGCCAGGGCCTCATGAGGGGTCTTGGTGAGATGCTCAGTGGAGATAGCCCGCTGGGCCCACGCCAGGCGTTGCGCCCTAGGGCAAAGGCAGACGGGCCTGGATACCCCGGGTTCCATGGGCCCGACAGTAGCCCCCGGGCTCGCGGCGCGCACGTTCCCGCCTACTGAGGGGCGAAACGGCGCAGGCCCTAACCGCCTGCGGCTAGGCGCAACGCGTGGCGCACGACGTGACGGGGGACGCCCCCACTTCCCACGACGCCTCGGTAACTGCCGCACTGACATAAACTCTGGCGCGGGCGACGCGAGGCCATCATTGCCTTCCTTCATACTTGCCGCTGCTCCAACTCCCAACGCCGGATAAGGCGGAGCGGCGAGCGGAGTTCCACGCCGAGTATAAAGCGGGAGAAGGGAGAGCCGGAGTCCTCCACCCATCTTCTGCTTCCTCCAGCTTCATCTGTCTTCTTGCTAGAGCTGCCACAGAAATGGCGAGGGGGAGAGGGCATGGCCGTGCTTTCGCCGCCGCATCCCAGGTTCCGCCCCGGGGGCGCGGGCGTTCCCTGACGACTGCCGGCGCCGGGCCCAGCAGTCGCGGAAGGGGCGCCGCTTGCGGGTGCGGAGGGCGAGGCGCGCGACGCCGAGGCGGCCGCGGCGGAACGGCCGTGCTCCCGCCCCAGGCGGGGAGCCACTCGGCGGAGGCGGCGCATGAGTTCATTGTGAACATGCACCACAGCCCCTGCACCTGGCTCCGGCTCCCGTACTCCTTCGCGGCGGCGATGGCAGACCGCGCGCCATTGGGCCTGTGGGTGCAGGCCGACGGCTGCTGCAACGGCCCCTCCTGGGTGGCGACGGAGCTCACCCCCTCGGGCTTCATGTTACTGAGGCAGGGGTGGAAGTCATTCGCCCTCGCCCGCGGCCTGAAGCGGGGGCACGTCCTCCAATTTAAGTACGACGGGGCCACCAAGCTCTTCGTGAAGATCTTCGGGCTCTCCGGTAGCCGCCTGGAGTGCTACGCGGAGAGCGAGGACGGCAGCTACAGCGGCTCCTCCAGCGAGGACGACTCCTCCAGCAGTGCTGCCCCCTCTGGTGGGGGCGGAAGCGACGACGACTCCCCCCGCGTCAAGAGCAAGGACGAGGACTCCGACTAGGCACGCGCGGCGACGACTCTGGAACCCCTGGCGGCGGGCACTGTACGCACGGTGACGGAGCCGCACCTCCCTGCAGCGCTTTCTAGGGAACGCGCGCGATGCCCTGCGCTGGAGTGTTAGGGGAGACGGCGCCTCGCCTAGGCCCTTTCTTTCTTTTACCTTCCTGCATTGAACCGATGTAGCCCCGCGGGGTCGTGAAAACAGTATCTTCTATGCTTTACTTGAATGTTTTCGTGATTTAGGATGTATGCATTCTCTCCCAAAGTCCACTCGTGAGGCTGGTTTTTTTTCTTTGTTCGCCTCAGCGGTCTACGTCGTCAGGACCCAGCCCCCGGGCAAGCCTCAGCCGTCGCTGGTATGTCCGGTCTCGATGCCGGGACAAGGCCAGGAGGTGAGGGGCACTGTGGGCTAGTGAGGGCTCCTGAGGCGCGATGCTCAGGGAGCCCCTCCTTTGGCGTGCAAGCGGCTCACGCAGAAGAAAAACGCTAGCACCCAGCAGAATCGCGAGAGGAAAGAGCTTGAGTGACGGTAAGGGCGTCTCGCGAGGTAGTCAGACTTAGCTTTTGGCAGAGAGCGGTGTTGGGTGAGCCACGGCTCATGAGGGGTTCACGCAGCTCGCGAGGCGTGCTCACGAGGCTCGGCGTTCGAAGCATCTTCGCCTCGCGAGGCCGGCTCGCGAGAGGTCGCCCGCGAGGTCTTCGCGCAGCTCGACTCCTGAGGGGATGCATGTTGAAACATTTCACAATGGGGGGAGCGGCATGCGCTCGCTAACTCGCCCGTGGCCGTTGCATGAGGAGGTAAGCACCAAGGACCTTGGTGAAGTGACGTGCACGGGAGCAGGCCCGCGAGCCAGAGCTCAGTCGCTTGGATTTGGCGGCACTGCAGGGACGGACCGGAGCACAGGCACCGTGCCTAGCCCCCGCTCACGGAATCGGCCAGGGGAGGGGTCGCGAGTGTGTGGCGCTCTCCGGTTGACACCGAACTTGACAGGCGATTAAGCAGGTAACATGATTCGTCAAGGTAAAATCAGCAAAATTCATTACACAACCAAAAGGATAGGGTTCCGGGAGCGAGGCTTGAGAGGCGCGGCGAGAGGGAGTGAGGGCCGCACGAGGCGACGCGCCGGGCGCACCTGGCAGAACCGAGCTGCAGTGACGTCAGACCGCTTGGCGAGGCGTGCCAAGGGAGTTCGCTCCTCTGGGGCCAGGGGGCTCGCGAGGCATTGGGGCCTCACAAGGAGGAGGAGGCTCACGAGGCTCTGGCACGAAGGGCGCCAGCCACTGGAATGAGGCGCCGGCGTTCCTCAGCCCGAAGGGCATGCGCTTGCTGCCGAAGGCGGGGCCGACGCCCTGGCCAACTCGCGGCAGCTCACGAACGACCCCGGCTTCTTGGAGCTTCTGAACTTCCTTGACGATGAAATCTTGCTTCTCTGGCGCTGGGGACCCAAAGGTTCGAACACTGGGGTGAGCTTGTTCTACCACTTTGTCTCCTACCACGGCTAAGCTACGGCGAGGCTACGGCGAGAGCGCGCTAGCAAGGGACGGAGCGAGGACTCAGCGATTTACCCAGGTTCGGGCCACCTTGCGGTTTCAGACCCTACTCCTGCTTGATTGGTATTGCTCTGGTGCGAGAGAGAGAGAGAGTACAAGGTTGAGGATGATGAGAACTAGGGCTCTCTGGGTTCCGATGCCCCCAACAAGGGCTGCTCTGCCCTTTATATCAGCCTCGGTCCTCTTCCCCCTAGAAACTTAGGCGGGAAGGGTTGCCACACTTTGGCGATTTTGAAAGGGGACAGGCGCTCAGGCTATCCTGACTAAAGGTGGTCTTCGCCTGCCAAAGCATGATCCATGACGCGCCGGTGGGCTCGGTGATGACCTCCGCCCTGCGCGCCCATCGTCTTGGTCTTCCTTCGCCGATCGGGCAACCTTTGGTGTTGCTTTGGGGAGTAGATAGCTGGCCCTGCTCCCTTAATACAAAAGAGGAAACCATCTTCATCCGCGCCTGCTGGCGCGGCCTCTGTCGCCGCTCGTCGCCGCGCGCGTCACCCACGTGACGGACCCCAGACCGCGCGGCACGCCGAACGGCCTTCATCTCGAGCGCCTGCGGGAGGGGGCCTCGGGAGGCCACCTCGGAAAGCCGCCTCGCGAGGCCACCTCGGGAAGCCGCCTCGTGAGAGGACCTCGCGAGGCCGTTGATGGTGGTGCTGAGCCTTGCTCGCTACTTCCTGAGGAGGGGGCCTCAGGAGGCCAGGGCCTCATGAGGGGTCTTGGTGAGATGCTCGGTGGATACGGCCCGCTGGGCCCATGCCAGGTGTTGCGCCCTAGGCCAAAGGCAGACGGGCCTGGATACCCCGGGTTCCATGGGCCCAACATCATTAAAGGCAAATCTCGTTCCAGCGTGCTGACACGTGCCCGACAAATCTCACCTAACTGCCTGCTTGCTCGACACCTCATCGATTAGCGACTAGCTGCTCGATGAGGTGGAGCGCTAACAGCTAGCGAGAGCTTGCCGGCACGGAGCTTGCCGGGCCTTCACCTTGCCGGCTCGGCCTTGCCGACAAAGGCTATCTTTGGTGTATATCTTGATGCTTCGTCTTTATCCTCTCTCCAGTAGCTTTTGCAACTGGGCTTGAACTTTGTTCTGGACACGGCTTGAATTATTCTCCGGCAAGCCTTGCCATTGGGAAGGCTACTGCCTGTGCATAAGTCAGGGGTATTAAGGACCCATTTCTTAATGCACCAACAACAACCATCTAATTTTGTGCGGTTCTACTAAAATTGTGGTCTGGGCTTCTGTTTGCACAAATAGAAACCACATGGAGATAGACAACCCTGTTTGCAGAAATATGTGATAGGGTTATTTAAGCAGTGTCATTTTTTGTTGTGGCATATGATTAACAGCAGCATCTCATATGTTATCAATGGCATAACATTGACAGTATGAAAAAGTGCCATTAACTAAGAAGTGCCATCACATCAGATCAACACGGGCACTAGATTAACGGGGGCTTAGATTAACATGCACAATAATTGCATTATAACTCTGTGATGACAGTAGCACATGATCAGTAGCTACGTACACAGTTAACAGGAACGATCGTTCTAACAAAGGGTGATACGGTGTAGGATCGAAAGTATGTCTAGAGGGGGGTGATTAGACTACTTGACCAAATAAAACTTAACCTTTTCCCAGATTTTAGTTGTAGGCAGATTTTAGCAATAGTACATGTCAAGCATCACCCTACACATGCAATTCTAAGAGTATAGCAGCGGAATGTAAGCAATTGCATATGTATGTAAAGGAGGGATTGGAGATTTCAAACGCAATGAAGACATGGTGGTTTTTGGCGTGGTTCCGATAGGTGGTGCTATCGTACGTCCACATTGATGGAGACTTCAACCCACGAAGGGTAACGGCTGCGCGAGTCCACGGAGGGCTCCACCCACGAAGGGTCCACGAAGAAGCAACCTTGCCTATTCCACCATGGCTTACGTCCACGAAGGACTAGCCTCACTCGGGGTAGATCTTCACGAAGTAGGCGATCTCCTTGCCCTTACAAACTTCTTGGTTCAACTCCACATCTGGTTGGAGGCTCCCAAGCGACACCTAACCAATCTAGGAGACACCACTCTCCAAAAGGTAATAGACGGTGTGTTGTTGATGAACTCCTTGCTCTTGTGCTTCAAATGATAGTCTTCCCAGCACTCAATCAACTCCTTAGAGATTTGGCTATGGTGGAAGAGGGGTTTGAGTGGAAAGCAACTTGGGAAAGGCTAGAGATCAAGATTCAAATGGTAGGAATGGAATGGCTTGATATCAACACATGAGTAGGTGGTTCTCTCTCAGAAAATGAATGGTGGAAGTGTAGGCACGTTCTGATGGCTCTCCTTACTGAGAAGGATGTGGTGGAGGGGTATATATAGCCTCCACACAAAATCCAACCGTTACACACTTTTGACCCTACTCGGTGGCACCGAAACAATCATCTCGGCAACACCGAACTGTGTAAAAGATATGAACTTTAGGAATCTCGGTGGGACCGATACGAACAACTCGGATGGACCGAAGTGCAATGGCTTAGGGCAAACCTCATCTCGGTGGCACCGATTGCATCAACTCGGTAGGACCGAAGTGAAGCAATAAGGCAACAGAGAGTTGGCACGCCATCTCGGTGAGACCGATTTGCAAACTCGGTGAGACCGAAGTAAATGGAACCGATTACAGAGAGTTGGCAAGGCCATCTCGGTGGGACCGAGATCCATTTCGGTGGATCCAATTTGTTAGGGTTTGGCAGTGGCTAAGTCTTGGATGAACTCGGTGGGGCCGGATTGGAAATTTCGGTGGGGCCGAGTTGGACTTTAGGTTTAGGACATATTTGGGTAGAGAGAGTGGTTGAGGGTTTAGGAATACTGTCACTCAGCACTTGAGCAAAACGATCATTAAGCAACACCTCATCCCCTTTTAATACTATTGGCTTTCCTATGGACTCAATGTGATCTTGGATCACTAAACCAAAAATGTAGAGTCTTGATCTTTTGCCAATCCTTGTCCTTAGCATTTTGAGGGGTCCACTTCTCTAGTCCATGCCATGCCAATCATTGAACATCTTGAAATCTTAATCTTGAATGGACATTAGTTCAATGAGATATATGTTGTTATGAATTACCAAAACCACCAAGGGAGCAAATGTGCTTTCATACGGAAAGGAGAAATACATCATCGTGTCAACCAAATGTGCAATTAAATTTCTGTAGTTCCTCTAAGATGAAGCTATGTTACCGGCGTGAGATTTAAGTGTAACACCCCAAAGCACTCTTCATGGGAAATAAAGCAAGACAGAGGCATTTCATAAAACGATGGTGGCATTGCTTCAGTTTATCAATGGCAATAGATTGACAACAGCATTACTTAAGAGTGACATCACATTAACAATGGCATTGTTTCATTTTACCAGATATTAGATTAACAACTGTAGTAAGGGCATAGGGACAAGTGAGGCACAAGCATGTTTTACCTCCACCGAGGCATAAAGTGGTGAGGCAGAGGTGGTTGCCGAGAGCAGCAAACATGCAAGCTGAATGTCTGGATTTGTGCCATTTTTGTTCTCGTGATCTCGTCAGTGACCTTTTACTGCGTGACCACAGGAAATCTAGCCGTGCTCATTCTCAGCTGCATTGTCCACCCAGCACCCCTCACTTTCTTTCCTTTTTCGACCAAGAGACCGGTCAAGCCAGAATCTTAATACTAGTACTTCCCCCCACCCTTCGCCCCCACCCTACTTTATTGCCCTTTTCAACAAAGAGATCGGTTCGTTAACCAGTCTTCGCTATCCCGCCCACCACAAAAAAAAATTCTACATTCAACCAGGCCATCTATTTATCTTCATGCATTACCTTTTTTCCTCTAATAGTAAAAATTTAGGTGGTGTTCGAGTGTTCGACAAGCCGATGCGGCTATCTAGATACATGGTGAGCTTTGGACTGAAGAATATCCACCTGCAGGATGCAGCGACGTGGGGAGAAAACCAAACTTGATGAGAAAAAAAGGATGGAGCGACGTGGGGAGCTGGCCCATTAGAAGAAGGCCGGTTCTAAAAGAAGTTATACCTCCGGTCGGCGGGATGTGGCGAGGCAGGCGGCGGGATCTGCGAACAAGACGACAGTGAGCAAGGGTGCGGAGGACCACCCATGCCGGCGCCAGGTCAGAGAAGACAGCACACATCGGCTTCCTCCCTCGCCAACGGCGACCGCGTCAACGTTGCACCTCGTACCCTACCCAGCAGAAGGGATCTGGCCGGATCTGTGACCACCGGTGAGAAGAAAGAGAAACAGAGAGAGTGGACACAACCGTCTTGTTTACATCTGGAGAGGGTGAGAGAGTGAGAAGAAGAGAGCAACCCTCGCAAGCAAGTCCCGAAGCTCCAGCGTACATATATAGTGGAGCAATTTTTTTGCTCTCCGTAGCAATCGTTTTAAATTGAATACGCACGGAGCCATCTTTTCATTTAAAGTACCAGTAAAAAAACTCGATGAATAACCACGCCACCACGTTCAGGTCGCACTTTGTATGGCCCACATGTGGTACCAGACCCTACATTAAGTGGACAACTAGATGGGTCAAATTATCATAGCTGCCTCTTCGTGTGCAAATGCGCTCCACTTTGTACCCACACGTGTGCGTGAGGGAACGATCGAGTGCGTGCGTGCGCTTCTTCTCTTCGTGTGTGTGCGTCTCTCTCTCTCTCTCTCTCTCTCTCAGAGATAATGAGACACTGACCTAGACAGAGATGGTGTGTACAAAAATTCACGAGCGTGTGTGTGTGTGTGCGCGTGCGTGTGCATGAGAGCGGACATGGATGCGGGAGGATGCCATCCAACCATAGCCTCATACATTTTGACAACAGTTCAAACCAACAGGACGAAATTCGTGCAAACATGGCCGGATTTCATATAAACATGACGGATTTTCATATAAACATGACGGATATCATTACATTTACATCAACTAAGCGGTGCTAGTCCGGCTCTAGAGGTATAATTAATACCTAATCTAAATGGTCGCCGGCGGCTCCTTTTGTCTTCCTCAAGTCCGGCAGCCCGATCACCGGACTGCCGAGAGCCCCGGAGGTATACGCTTCAGTGCAAAGGGCGGCTCGCTTCCCCACCGCTCATCGGAGTGGAACCCCCGGCTAATGCTTCAGCTGGAGGGGAAGGGGGCGCCTCCGCTTCCGTGGAGCCCATGCGGGGTCGATGATGGTCTGTGCTGAAGAAGAACTGTGCAAGACACCAGCTTTGTATGCCGGCGTCGCCTCGGCGTTGGCCTTCATGGGATACAAGCAGCGGCGGCCTCCCGTGTTCTACTTCTCCTCGATGATGGCGGCAAGCGCGGACGTGTTGGCCGCTACCTCATCGACATCCGCACAGCCTGCTTGTTTCTCTGCCTGCATGGCACGGCTACGCGTGCATCGACGGCGGATGGCGCGGTCGCAGGCACTAGAGGCGCTGTGCGGGCGTGGAGCAACTCGCCAGTCCTCCTCGAGCTGGCCTGGAGCGTCGAGTTACTGAACCACGTGCTGGCTGGGGGTGGCAACTGGCTCCGTCGGGCTAGGCGAGGGAGGTGGAGCAGCGAGCTGCCTTGCTCGTAACCGCCAGGCTAGGTGGGCCACCCAACTGGCTTTTTTGCTGGAGAACTGCTCTTCCTGCTCATCGGATGCCATCGAAAGAGTGGAGAAAATTGTGGAAGGAGGAGCTTGGCCGGCGTTGCGTTTAATGCCGGGCCGCTCCTGAACGAACGTGTGGACTAATGTTTCTATCTAGTATATTTTAGACAAGTTCAACAATGGCGTGGCAAGGACAAGAGGATGTGGAACCCCCCTCAAAATGCTAAGGACAAGGATTGGCAAAAGATCAAGACTCTACATTTTTGGTTTAGTGATCCAAGATCACATTGAGTCCATAGGAAAGCCAATACTATTAAAAGGGGATGAGGTGTTGCTTAATGGTCTTTTTGCTCAAGTGCTTAGTGACAGTGTTCCAAAACCCTCAACCACTTTCTCCATCCAAATATGTCCAAAACCTACATTCCAACTTGGCCCCACCAAAATTTCCTATCCGGAGCCACCGAGTTCATCTGGACTTAGCCACTGCCAAAACCCTAACAAATCGGATCCACCGATATGGATCTCGGTCTCACCGAGATGGCCTTGCCAACTCTCTTTAATCGTTTGCACTCACTTCGGTCCCACCGAGTTTTGCAAATCGGTCTCACCGAGATGGCTTGCCAACTCTCTATTGCCTTATTGCTTCACTTTGGTCCTACCGAGTTGATGCAATCGGTGCCACCGAGATGAGGTTTGCCCTAGCCATTGCACTTCGGTCCATCCGAGTTGTTCCAGTCGGTCCCACCGAGATTCCTAACGTTCAAATCTTTTACACAGTTCGGTGCCACCGATACTTCTGAATCGGTGCCACCGAGTTGGGTCAAAAGTGTGTAACGGTTGGATTTTGTGTGGAAGCTATATATACCCCTCCACCACTTCCTTCTCAATAAGGAGAGCCATCAGAACGTGCCTACACTTCCACCATACATTTTCTGAGAGAGAACCACCTACTCATGTGTTGAGATCAAGATATTCCAATCCAACCATTTGAACCTTGATTTCTCACTACTGGAATTCAGTTATTTGCCATCTGCCAGCTCTTTGTCGTCTGTCAGCTGATGGCAAAGAGGCTGTTTGCCGTCTGTCTTGCCAAAGCAGACGGCAAAGAACCAGCTGATGGCAAAGAGGGTCTTTGCCATCTGCACTTCTTTGCCGTCTGCTGGCAGATGGCAAAGAGTTCTTTGCCGTCTGCCAGCAGACGGCAAAGACCAAAGTGGGCCCCACGGGGCACGGCACTGGCTAGGTCAAGCTCTTTTCCATCTGCCACTTCTTTGCCGTCTGCTGGCAGATGGCAAAAATTTCTTTGCCGTCTGCCAGCAGACGGCAACGAGGTGAGGGTGGGGCCCACAATGTCACGGCGGGGGCGGGCTAACGGTCACCGTCTTTGCCGTCTGCCAGCAGACGGCAAAGAGGGGGGCTTAATTTTCGCCCCCGCGCCCAAAGCCTCTCTCTCTCCCTCACACATCTCTCTCTCCCTCTGTGTCTCAGCGCCGCCGCCCCGCCCTGCCCTGCCCTGCCCCCGCCGCCGCCCCGCCCTGCCCCGCGCCGCCGCCCCGCACCTTCGCTGCCCCGCGCCGCTGCCCCGCAGTCTGCCGCAGCGGCCACGCGCCGCCGCCCCGTCGAGCCCCCCTGGCGAGCCCTCCCCGGCGGCACCCCCCGGTGAGCCCCCCCGACGGCACCCCCCCCGACGAGCCCCCCGGCAGCACCCCCTCCGGTGAGCTCCCCCACCTCTGCCCTTTTTTTTCTGTTTTTCTGTTTTTTCCTTTTTTTAATATCATGATTATAGATATATATAGATGCTACTGTTAGTAGATAGTAGATGCATCAATTAGGTTAATTAGTTAGATGTTGTTAATTAGGTTTTTTGAGTAGGTTAATTAGTTAGATGCTACTGGTTTCGACATCAATTAGGTTAATTAGGTTAGGAGGAGGAGAAGAAGAAAAAAGAGGAGAGGAGGAGAAGAAGAAGAGGAAAAAGGAAAGGAGGAAGAAGAAGAAGAAGAAGAAGGAAAAAAAAGGAAGAAAATGAAGAAAAGGAAGAAGAGGAAGAAGAAGAAAAGAAAAAAAGAGGAAAAACCCCGACCCCGACCCCGACCCGACACCCCGACCCCGACCCGACACCCCGACCCCGACCCGACACCCCGACCCCGACACGGCACACCGACCCCGACCCCGACCCGACACCCCGACACCGACACGGCACCCCGACCCCGACACCCCAACACCCCTGACACCCCGACACCACGACACCCAGACACGACACCCCCGACACCCCGACACCCCGACCCCGACACGACACCCCCACCCCGACACGACACCCCGACACTTAAATTAGGTATATATTCAATTTTTTAGGTATTCAATTTTTTATTATGTTCATGATGATGATACACTTAAATTATATACATATTATTCATGTCAGGTATTCATTCTTTTTATGTTGTACTAATTTCGTTTACTCTTTGTCATTGCAGGTGTTGACAGATGGTGGGCGCGGGTCGAGAGCGCTCCGAGGCTCCTACCTCGGCGCGTGGTGGGAAGGGTAGTTCCATTCCACCCCATAGCCTCCGAAGAGCGCTGGATCTCAGTATGCAGACACCACCGGCGGTCGCTTCTTCTTCGGCCGGGAGAGGTCGGGGGGGGGAAGAAGGCTGGTAGAGGTGGACGTGGCGGCGGGAGAGGTAGGAAGGCTGCTACTACGCCTTCCTCGCCGCCACCCCCAGCTGATTCACCCGACCACAGGAGTGCTCCGTCTGAGATGGAGCCGCCTGAGGTGGACCCGTCTCGGACTCCGGTCCACGAGCCTCGGGCCGACGAGCCTATGGCAGACGCGCCTACGGCCGACGAGCCTCGGGCCGACGAGCGTCGGGCCGATGAGCCTTCGTCCCACGAGACTCCGTCCCACGAGACTCCGTCCCACGAGACTCCGGAGCTCAGCAGGGATCACGCTGAGTCGCAGCGGAACTCGACGGAGTCGAGTGGCCATGCTGAGGATGGCTATAGTTCTGATAGCTATAGCGAGGGTGAGTGGGTTGAGGGGCGCAAAGTCTACCAGCGTGGTGGTACAAAGCTCCCGCCCACCCCGGCGACCCCCGACCAGAGGTGGTTGATTGCGCCTAACGGGGCCCAGTAAGTGCATTTACTCTTTTTTAACCTTTTGCCTTCACGTTTCTTCGAATATCTAATGCGTTGGTCTTGTCATACTGCAGGTCTTGGACACACGAGCCTCATGTCCGCAGGCCCAACAGTGTCCTTGGTGTGATTTGTCGCCAGAGCTTCCCGGGGTGGGTCACGTTGCCCGGTGAGGGCCGGGTTCCCGAGTTAGGAATGACCTGGGAGCACTACTTGGCTAGCTCAAAAATGACATAATATGCTTAAGAAATGACCTATTTAGCTCCAAAATGACTTAATATGCTTAATTAGCTCAAAAATGGCACAATTACTTAGGTTAGCTCTGAAATGACCTATACTTAGCTTATTTAGTTCATTTATGACATACTTAGCATATTTAGGTCAAAAATGGCCTATTTAACTAGGTTAGCTCTAAAATGACACAAGTAAGCAATAAGAAGAAGAAAAAGAAAGAGAAGAAAAATTCTTCTTCTTCTTCTTCTTCTTCTTCTTCTTCTTTTTCTTCTTCTTCTTCTAGTCTTCTTCTTCTTCTAACTTCCTTCTTTCCCATTTTGCAGATTTGATTCACTTCACGGAAGCTTGCGTTCATGGAGTCCTTGTCCTTCCATTTTGTTTTGATTTTGTAGGATCAACAATTGACACTGGCATATGTATGTATAGATGAATGAAACTTGCATATGTTTTGATTTGGTATGTGTTGGATGATCATATCCATATGGCTTGCATATTATTTGCATATGTGTTGTTTATTATGTGGTGGATGAGACATTTTATGTGATGGACTAGACATAATTTTTGCCTTATTATGTGATTCTGAATATATATATATGTGTGTGAATTTATGTGCAAATGAATTGATATAAGAGAAAACAGTAAAAACAGGGGCTATATAGCCACTTTGCCGTCTGCTAGCAGACGGCAAAGAGGTTTGCCGTCTGCTAGCAGACGGCAAATAGGCCACGTGGCAGCAGCCTGTGCAAGCTGGGCTGGCCTATTTGGCCTGTTTGCCGTCTGCGAGCAGACGTAAAAGAGCTTTCTTCTTTGCCGTCTGCTAGCAGACGGCAAAGAGCCTGCGCTGGCCCAGCTGACGCCTGACGTCAGCTGACGTCAGCTGCAGCTCTTTGCCGTCTGCTGGCAGACGGCAAAGAGCGCCGTTAGCCCCCTTACGGGGCTGGCACCTTTTGTCTGCCGTCCAGGGGCTTTGCCGTCTGCCAGCAGACGGCAAAGAGCTTGGCTTCTTTGCCGTCTGCCAGCAGACGGCAAAGTGGCCTTTACCGGCACCCGTTCGGCCGGACTGTTCGCCGTCTGCTGGTGGACGGCAATGACTTTGCCGTCCGCCAGGCAGGCCTTTGCCGTCTGTTATGACAGACGGCAAAGAAGCTGATTCCAGTAGTGTCTAGCCTTTCCCAAATTGCTTTCCACTCAAATCCTTCTTCCACCATAGCCAAATCTGTGAGGAGTTGTTTGAGTGTTGGGGAGACTATCATTTGAAGCACAAGAGCGAGGATTTCATCAACAACAAACCGTCTATTACCTTTTGGAGAGTGGTGTCTCCTAGATTGGTTATGTGTCACTTGGGAGCCTCCGACATGATGTGGAGTTGAACCAAGGAGTTTGTAAGGGCAAGGAGATCGCCTACTTCATGAAGATCTACCCGAGTGGGGCTAGTCCTTCGTGGACATAAGCCATGCTAGAATAGACAAGGTTGCTTCTTCGTGGACCCTTTGTGGGTGGAGCCCTCCATGGACTCGCGCAGTCGTTACCCTACGTGGGTTGAAGTCTCCATCAACGTGGACGTACGATAGCACCACCTATCGGAATCACGCCAAAAACCACCGTGTCTTCATTGCGTTTGATCTTCCATACTGTACCCCTTTACATTCCGTACTTTTGCATGCTTTACTATTTCCACTTCTCAATCTCTTGATATGCATGTGTAGAAAGTATTGGAGTGATCTTAACTTGTGCCAAAATCTGCCTAAGTTCCAAGAGAAATTAAAATCTGCAACTTTGGTTGGTTGAGTGTCTATTCACCCCCCTCTAGACCTATCTCCTTGATCCTACAATTGGTATCAGAGCATTGGTCTCCATTGCTTTGGTTTCATCACCTTTGGAGGGAGATGGATGTGTCTACTTTGGGGAGTCTTAGACGTAGAGTGCCTATTCTCAATGGGGAGTATTACAACTTTTGGAAGGATGAAATGCTTGATATCTTTGATGAATTTAACTTGAGCAAGTACATTCACAATCCTTATGTGCCCCTTATTGATCCCTTGCATCCTACTCATGAAGAGGAAATTGACATGCTTCATAATCTTAGAACCGTCAATCGTATCATTAGAGGCTTACCTAAGGTTGTGCTTGGTTGTATGCAAAAGTTTGAATGTGCTTATACTCTATGGTATGACTTGGAAAAGCGATATCCCGATTACTCTCTAAAGAGTCTTGATAAGATTTTCATAAGACTATTGTTTTTCACAAGATGAGTCCTAATGATCCTAAGTTTGATGATTGCTTCTTTGAGCTTCGTGATCTTATGCGTGCTAAAGGAGATGTTAGAACTATTAGTAACATTATCACGAAAGCTATTAGAAGTTATAAACTTGAACATTGTCATGATCATGAAACTAATGAATCTATTGCCCTAGGTGATGATCACATGCATGATGATGATGATGTTGAGCATGGCTATTATGATGAGGACGAAGAATTTGATATTGAATTTGAGAAGACCATGAGGAATCTCAGTCTTATGGCAAATCTTCGAGATTCCATGGCCAGAGGAAAAGAGTGGATTCTTGATAGTGGATGTACCGATCACATGACCGGAGATAGAGACATGTTTCGTGAGCTTGCTAAAAATGATGGTCCACGCAAGTATGTCACTTTTGGAGACAACTCCAAGGGTAAGGTACTTGGCCTTGGTAAGGTGGCCATATCCAATGATATCTCCATACAAAACATTATGCTTGTCGAATATCTTGGTTAAAATCTTCTTTCCGTATCTAGACTAGCCGATTTTGGTTTCAATGTTCTATTTACCAAAGTAGATTGCTGCTACTTGTAGCTTGCGTTGGTATTTCCCCGAAGAGGAAGGGATGATGCAGCACAGTAGAGATAAGTATTTCCCTCAATTATGAAACCAAAGTTATCAAACCAGTAGGAGAATCACACAACACCTAGTAAGCAGTACCTGCACACAAGCAACAAATCCTTGCACCCAACGCTAACAAGGGGTTGTCAATCCCTTGGCGGTAAGATTGCAAGATTAAATTGTATTTGATAGATTGATAGATTGCAGCAAAAATACTAAATAAAATAAATAAAAGAAAATGGCAGCAATATTTTTAGGGTTTTAGTAATATGATTTTGATAGACCCGGGGGCCATAGATTTCACTAGAGGCTTCTCTCATAGAAAATAGCAAACGGTGGGTAGACAAATTACTGTTGGGCAATTGATAGAAAAGCAAATAATCATGATGATATCCAAGGCAATGATCATGTATATAGGCATCACGTCCAAGATTAGTAGACCGACTCCTGCCTGCATCTACTACTATTACTCCACACATCGATGGGCTATCGAGCATGCATCTAGTGTATTAAGTCCATAAGAACGGAGTAATGCCTTAAGAACGATGACAAGATGTAGACAAGACAAACTCACGAATTAATAAACCCAATGAATAGATCCCATCTTTTTACCCTTAGTAGCAACGATACATACGTGTCATGTCCCCTTCTATCACTGGGATTGAGCACCGCAAGATCGAACCCACTACAAAGCACCTCTTCCCATGGCAAGATAAATCAACTTAGCTGGCCAAACCAAATCAATAGATCGGAGAAGAAATACGAGGCTATAATAATCATGCATAAAAGAGATCAGAGAAGACTCAAATAATTTCATGGATAATCTGATCATAAACTCACAATTCATCGGATCCCAATAAACACACCGCAAAGAAAGATTACATTGGATAGATCTCCCAGAACATCAAGGAGAACATTGTATTGAACATCAAAAAGAGAGAAGAAGCCATCTAGCTACTGCCTATGGACCCAAAGGTCTGTGGGAGACTACTCACGCATCATCGGAGAGGCAGCAAGGATGATGTAGAGCCCCTCCGTGATCGATTCCCCCTCCGGCAGATTACCGGAGAAGGACCCCAAATGGGATCTCTCTAGAACATAAGCTTGCGGCGGCGTAAAAAGTATTTCGTGGACTCTCCTCCCGAAGCTTCTAGTATTTTTCATGTCCAAGAAAAAATCTCCAAAAAGTTTGGATGCATTTAGACTTCGTTTGATATTGATTTTCTGTAAAGCAAAAACAGGGCAGAAAACAGCAACTGGCACTGGGCACTAGGTTAATAGGTTAGTCTCCAAAAATGATATAAAATTGCTGTAAATGATTATAAAAACATCCAAGATTGATATTATAATAGCATGGAACAATAAAAAATTATAGATACGTTGGAGACGTATCTGCATCCCCAAGCTTAATTCCTGCTCGTCCTCGAGTAGGTAAATGATAAAAATAGAATTTTTGATGTGGAATGCTGCCTAACATATTTATCTCATATTCTTTTCTTTTTGTAGCATGGACATTCGACTTATATGATTCAAAGCAATAGTCTATAATTTGACATGAAAACATAGATACTCAAGCATACTAACAAGCAACCATGTCTTTCAAAATATCAACGCTAAAGAAAGTTATCCCTAGCCCATTATGCTCAATCATTGATCCATTCATGAAACACACTCAAATATTAGCTACAACCAATGCACAAGTATGACAATAGTGTTCTCTAGTTGGTGCTTTTGTAAGAGAAGATGGAGACTCAAGAAAAATAAAAATTGCATAAAAGTAAATAGATAGGCCCTTCGCAGAGGGAAGCAGAGATTTGTCAAATGTGCCAGAGCTCAAAGCTGAAATTAAAGAGATAAAAATATTTTGGGAAGCATGTTTTTCCTGTTAACGAAAACGAATGAGAATTCCCAATATCTTCCATGCTACATACATCATAGGTGGTTCCCAAACAGAAAATAAAGTTTATTCCTTTCCACCAATTCTTTCACAATCCATGGCTAGCCGTATCCACGGGTGCCCTCCATACCATCACTTTCCAAGGAATTTATTATTGTGATCACATAAGATTTTTCATTTCATTTCATTTCTCAATTCGGGACTGGGCATCCCTATTACCGCCACACTCTCGTGCAATGACAAGTGAATAAACACTCATCGTGAGAATAACACACCTAGCATAGAAGATATTGGCTACCCCCTTCTGCTTCATGAGCGGTACGGGCACACAAAACAGAAAAATTATTTTGAAATTTAGAGTTGGCACACGCAAATTTACTTGGAACGGCATTGGAATACCGCATATAGGTAGATATAGTGGACTCATAAGGCAAAACTGGTTTTAAGGATTTTGGATGCACAAGCAGTATTTCCGCTTAGTACAAATGAAGGCTAGCAAAAGATTGAGAAGTAACCAACCAAAAAACGAAAACGGTCATAAACATGCATTGAACATAACTAACACCGAATAATGCACCATAGTAGGATATAACTTCATTGCCTAACTATTGACTTAACGTGCTTGCATAGGGAATCACCAACCTTAACACTAATATTCTTACTTAAGCACAATTACTCACTAACATGGCATCACATATCATCATTTCCATATCGCAAAACTATTGCAAGGAATCACACTTGTCATATCCAATGATCTATATGAAAGTTTTTATCTATATCCCTCTTGAATATTCATCACTTTGGGACCAATTGCATAACATGTGCAAATTACCGTTACTATCATCACCTCTCAAAAATATTTAAGTGAAGCATGAGAGTGCAAATATTTCTTCAAAATTTCAATATTAACAATTCTCAAAATAATATAAGTGAAGCATGAGAATTCATTTCTTCAAAATTTCCATCAAGTCAATTCTCAAAATAATATAAGTGAAGCATGAGAGTTTATTTCTACAAAATTTTAGCCACCACCGTGCTCAAAAAGATTTAAGTGAAGCACTAGAGCAACTGCCTAGCTCAAAAAATTTAAGTGAAGCACATAGAGTATTCTACAAATTATGATGATAACGTGTGGCTCTCTCAAAATAGGTGTGTGCAGCAAAGATGATTGTGACAAACTAAAAAGCAAACAAAGCAAAGACTCATATCATACAAGACACTCCAAGCAAAACACATATCATGTGACGAATACAAATATAGCTCCAAGTAAAATTACCGATGGTCGGTAGAATAAAGAGGGGATGCCTTCCGGGGCATCCCCAAGCTTAGACGCTTGAGATTTCCTTGAATATTACCTTGGGGTGCCTCGGGCATCCCCAAGCTTAGGCTTTTGCTACTTCGTATTCCTTCATCCATCGTGATCTCATCCAAAACTTGAAAACTTCAATCACACAAAACTCAACAAAACCTTCGTGAGATCCGTTAGTATAACAAAACAAATCACTACTATAAGTACTGTTGCAAACCCATTCATATTTTATTTTTTAATTATACCTACTGTACTCTAACTTCACCATGGCTTATACCCCCCGATACAATCCATAGATTCATCAAAACAAGCTAGTAGTGCATCAAAAACAGAATCTGTCAAAAACAGAACAGTTTGTAGCAATCTATCTAAAAGCCATACTTCTGTAACTCCAAAAATTCTGAAAAATTAGGACAACGTGGACAATACATATATCAATACTATGTAAAAAATTCAGAATTTTCCGACGTAACAGTGAAAAAAAAATTCCAGCACTGGACGCAAAACTTTCTGTTTTCAAACAGAATCAATTATACTATCTTCCAAATCAACCTAAAGGCTTTACTTGGCACAAACACTAATTAAAAACATAAAAACACTATAATACAAGTAGCATGACAGTAAAAACACACCATAACAGAAACTTATAACAAAAAATTATTTTATTCATTGGGTTGCCTCCCAACAAGCGCTATTGCTTTATGCCCCTAGCTAGGCATAATGCATAATTTCAAGTATTGTCATCTTTCAAGTTGATTCCATAAGTGGCCCTCATGATTGATTCATATGGTGCTTTAGTTCTTTTCCTAGGGAAATGCTCCATACCTTTCTTTAATGGAAACTGAAATTTTATATTCCCTTCTTTCATATCAATAACGGCACCTATAGTTCGTAGGAACGGTCTACCAAGTATTATTGGGCAAGAAGAATTGCATTCAATATCAAGAACAATAAAATCAACGGGCACATAATTTCTATTTGCAAGATTAAGCACATCATTAATTCTTCCCAAATGCTTTTTAATAGTAGAATCCATAAGATGCAAATTAAGGGAGCATTCATCTATATTGGTAAAACCTAGCACACCACATAGAGATTTTGGAATTGTGGAAACGCTAGCACCCAAATCACATAAAGCATTACACTCATAATTTTTAATCTTAACTTTAATGGTGGGTTCCCATTCATCATATAATTTTCTAAGAATAGAAATTTCTTGTTCAAGTTTTTCTTCTAATGCTTTCATCATGGCTTCTACTATATATTTAGTAAAAGCTTTGTTTTGCTCATAAGCGTTGGGTGAATTTAACATGGATTGTAAAAAAGAAATACACTCAATCAAAGAACAATTATCATAATTAAAATCTTTGTAATCCAAAATAGTGGGCACATCGCTATTTAAAGTTTTTACCTCTCCAAACCCACTTTTAGTAATTTTCTTATCAAGATTTTCACCCTCCGAATTATGGGGACGCTCTTTAGCTAAAGTTGACTCTTCTTCAGTCCCTTTTTCATCAAGTTTAATAGTGCTAAATAAATAATCAATAGATGAAACACCAATCATTTTAATATCCTCATCATTACTACGATAGAAACCGGGAGTAATCGCCTTTTCAAAAAATTCTCGTTTAGCTCTTAGCATGGCGGTTCGTTTCTTACTTTCATCCATAGAGACATATAAAGCTTTGATTGATTCACTAATATCAATTTTAGGTGGCAAAATTTTAGTCTTAAGATTTTCCACATCATGAATAATTCTATCGATGCTCCTAGACATATCATCAATTTTACACAAATTTTCTTCTATCGTAGTGTTGAAAACTTTTTGAGAATTAATAAATTCTTTAATATTACTTTCAAGATCAGAAGGTATCCTATTATTATTGTAGGAATTACCATAAGGATTGCCATAATTATTAGAGGAATTTCCAGGAAACGGTATAGCGTTGAAATTACCTCTATAAGCATTACTATTAAAATTGTTTCGTGAGACAAAATTCACATCTACGGGATCATTATTTTGCTCAATCAAAGTGGACAAAGTCACATCATTAGGATCAATAGGAGCATTTTTACTAGCAACCAATTTCATAAGAGCATCAACTTTATCACTCAAAGTATTAATTTCTTCAACGGAATTCACCTTTTTACTAGTAGGAGTTCTTTCAGTATGCCATTGTGAATAATTTGCCATAATATTATCAAGCAATTTAGTAGCTTCACCCAAAGTAATTTCCATAAACATACCACCCGCGGCGGAATCTAAAAGATTTCTAGAGACAAAATTCAATCCCGCATAAATTTTTTGTATGACCATCCATAAATTTAAACCATGAGTAGGGCAATTTCTTATCATTAATTTCATCCTCTTCCAAGATTGGGAAACATGTTCATGATCAAGTTGCTTAAAATTCATAATTTTATTTCTTAGAGAAATAATTTTAACGGGAGGAAAATACTTAGTAATAAAAGCATCTTTACAACTATCCCAAGAATCGATACTATTTCGTGGTAAAGATGAAAACCAAATTTTAGCACGATCCCGCAATGAGAACGGGAATAATTTAAATTTCACAATATCATTATCCTCATATTTTTTCTTTTGCATGTCACACAATTCTACGAAAGTATTAAGATGGGATGCGGCATCTTCATTAGGATTACCGGAAAATTGATCTTTCATAACAAGATTTAGCAAAGCGGCATTAATATCACAAGTCTCCGCACTAGTGGCGGGAGGAGCAATCGGAGTACTAATAAAATCATTATTATTAGTATTGGAAAAATCACACAATTTGGTATTTTCTTGAGACATCGTGACTACGCAAATAAAATAGCAATCAAGCAAACGAGAAAAAGGCAAAAAGGCAAATGGAAAATATTTTTGTATTTTTGCAAAAACGTTTTAGAAGTGGGGGAGATGAAAACGAGAGGCAAATGGCGAATAAAGTAAATGCAAGGAGATGAGTGTTTGTGGAAAGGTACTTGATAAATGTTGATGATGTCTCCCCGGCAACGGCGCCAGAAATTCTTCCTGCTACTTGTAGCTTGCATTGGTATTTCCCCAAAGAGGAAGGGATGATGCAGCACAGTAGAGATAAGTATTTCCCTCAATTACGAAACCAAGGTTATCGAACCAGTAGGAGAATCACACAACACCTAGTAAGCAGTACCTGCACACAAGCAACAAATCCTTGCACCCAACGCTAACAAGGGGTTGTCAATCCCTTGGCGGTAAGATTGCAAGATTAAATTGTATTTGATAGATTGATAGATTGCAGCAAAAATACTAAATAAAATAAATAAAATAAAATGGCAGCAATATTTTTAGGGTTTTAGTAATATGATTTTGATAGACCCCGGGGCCATAGATTTCACTAGAGGCTTCTCTCATAGAAAATAGCATACGGTGGGTTGACAAATTACTGTTGGGCAATTGATAGAAAAGCAAATAATCATGACGATATCCAAGGCAATGATCATGTATATAGGCATCACGTCCAAGATTAGTAGACCGACTCCTGCCTGCATCTACTACTATTACTCCACACATCGATGGGCTATCCAGCATGCATCTAGTGTATTAAGTCCATAAGAACGGAGTAATGCCTTAAGAACGATGACATGATGTAGACAAGACAAACTCACGAATTAATATACCCAATGAATAGATCCCATCTTTTTACCCTTAGTAGCAACGATACATACGTGCCATGTTCCCTTCTGTCACTGGGATTGAGCACCGCAAGATCGAACCCACTACAAAGCACCTCTTCCCATGGCAAGATAAATCAACTTAGTTAGCCAAACCAAATCAATAGATCGGAGAAGAAATACGAGGCTATAATAATCATGCATAAAAGAGATCAGAGAAGACTCAAATAATTTCATGGATAATCTGATCATAAACTCACAATTCATCGGATCCCCACAAACACACCGCAAAGAAAGATTACATCGGATAGATCTCCAAGAACATCAAGGAGAACATTGTATTGAACATCAAAAAGAGAGAAGAAGCCATCTAGCTACTGCCTATGGACCCAAAGGTCTGTGGCAGACTACTCACGCATCATCGGAGAGGCAGCAAGGATGATGTAGAGCCCCTCCGTGATCAATTCCCCCTCCGACAGATTACCGAAGAAGGACCCCAGATGGGATCTCTCTGGAACAGAAGCTTGCGGCAGCGTAAAAAGTATTTCGTGGACTCTCCTCCCGAAGCTTCTAGTATTCTTCATGTCCAAGAAAAAATCTCCAAAAAGTTTGGTTGCATTTGGACTTCATTTGATATTGATTTTCTGTAAAGCAAAAACAGGGCAGAAAACAGCAACTGGCACTGTGCACTAGGTTAATAGGTTAGTCTCCAAAAATGATATAAAATTGCTGTAAATGATTATAAAAACATCCAAGATTGATATTATAACAGCATGGAACAATCAAAAATTATAGATACGTTGGAGACGTATCAGCATCCCCAAGCTTAATTCCTGCTCGTCCTCGAGTAGGTAAATGATAAAAACAGAATTTTTGATGTGGAATGCTGCCTAACATATTTATCTCATATTGTTTTCTTTTTGTAGCATGGACATTGGACTTATAAGATTCAAAGCAATAGTCTATAATTTGACATGAAAACATAGATACTCAAGCATACTAACAAGCAACCATGTCTTTCAAAATATCAACGCTAAAGAAAGTTATCCCTAGCCCATTATGCTCAATCATTGATCCATTCATGAAACACACTCAAATATTAGCTACAACCAATGCACAAGTATGACAATAGTGTTCTCTAGTTGGTGCTTTTGTAAGAGAAGATGGAGACTCAAGAAAAATAAAAATTGCATAAAAGTAAATAGATAGGCCCTTCGCA
Organism: Elymus sibiricus; assembly: GCA_039707655.1. Taxonomy (NCBI): domain Eukaryota; kingdom Viridiplantae; phylum Streptophyta; class Magnoliopsida; order Poales; family Poaceae; genus Elymus; species Elymus sibiricus. The sequence continues at coordinate 187,653,062 of CM077676.1, read as the reverse complement.
GAGGGAAGCAGAGATTTGGTAAATGTGCCAGAGCTCAAAGCTGAAATTAAAGAGATAAAAATATTTTGGGAGGCATGCTTTTCCTGTCAACGAAAATGAATGAGAATTCCCAATATCTTCCATGCTACATACATCATAGGTGGTTCCCAAACAGAAAATAAAGTTTATTCCTTTACACCAATTCTTTCACAATCCATGGCTAGCCGTATCCACGGGTGCCCTCCATACCATCACTTTCCAAGGAATTTATTATTGTGATCACATAAGATTTTTCATTTCATTTCATTTCACAATTCGGGACTGGGCATCCCTATTACCGCCACACTCTCGTGCAATGACAAGTGAATAAACACTCATCGTGAGAATAACACACCTAGCATGGAAGATATTGGCTACCCCCTTCTGCTTCATGAGCGGTACGGGCACACAAAACAGAAAAATTATTTTGAAATTTAGAGTTGGCACACCCAAATTTACTTGGAACGGCATTGGAATACCGCATATAGGTAGATATAGTGGACTCATAAGGCAAAACTGGTTTTAAGGATTTTGGATGCACAAGCAGTATTTCCGCTTAGTACAAATGAAGGCTAGCAAAAGATTGAGAAGCAACCAACCAAAAAACGAAAACGGTCATAAACATGCATTGAACATAACTAAAACCGAATAATGCACCATAGTATGATATAACTTCATTGCATAACTATTGACTTAACGTGCTTGCATAGGGAATCACAAACCTTAACACTAATATTCTTACTTAAGCACAATTACTCACAAACATGGCATCACATATCATCATTTCCATATCGCAAAACTATTGCAAGGAATCACACTTGTCATATCCAATGATCTATATGAAAGTTTTTATCTATATCCCTCTTGAATATTCATACTTTGGGACCAATTGCATAACATGTGCAAATTACCGTTACTATCATCATCTCTCAAAAAGATTTAAGTGAAACATGAGAGTGCAAATATTTCTTCAAAATTTCAATATTAACAATTCTTAAAATAATATAAGTGAAGCATGAGAATTCATTTCTTCAAAATTTCCATCAAGTCAATTCTCAAAATAATATAAGTGAAGCATGAGAGTTTATTTCTACAAAATTTCAGCCACCACCGTGCTCAAAAAGATTTAAGTGAAGCACTAGAGCAACTGCCTAGCTCAAAAAATTTAAGTGAAGCACATAGAGTATTCTACAAATTATGATGATAACGTGTGGCTCTCTCAAAATAGGTGTGTGCAGCAAAGATGATTGTGACAAACTAAAAAGCAAACAAAGCAAAGACTCATATCATACAAGACGCTCCAAGAAAAACACATATCATGTGACGAATATAAATATAGCTCCAAGTAAAATTACCGATGGTCGGTAGAATAAAGAGGGGATGCCTTCCGGGGCATCCCCAAGCCTAGACGCTTGAGTCTTCCTTGAATATTACCTTGGGGTGCCTCGGGCATCCCCAAGCTTAGGCTTTTGCTACTCCGTATTCCTTCATCCATCGTGATCTCATCCAAAACTTGAAAACTTCAATCACACAAAACTCAACAAAACCTTCGTGAGATCCGTTAGTATAACAAAACAAATCACTACTATAAGTACTGTTGCAAACCTATTCATATTTTATTTTTGCATTATACCTAGTGTACTCTAACTTCACCATGGCTTATACCCCCCAATACAATCCATAGATTCATCAAAACAAGCAAGTAGTGCATCAAAAACAGAATCTGTCAAAAACAGAACAGTCTGTAGCAATCTATTTAAAAGCCATACTTCTGTAACTCCAAAAATTCTGAAAAATTAGGACAACGTGGACAATTCATATATCAATACTGTGTAAAAAAATTCAGAATTTTCTAACGTAACAGTGAAAAAAAAAATCCAGCACTGGACACAAAACTTTCTGTTTTCAAACAGAATCAATTGTACTACCTTCCAAATCATCCTAAAGGCTTTACTTGGAACAAACACCAATTAAAAACATAAAAACACTATAATACCAGTAGCATGACAGTAAAAACACACCATAACAGAAACTTATAACAAAAATTTATTTTATTCATTGGGTTGCCTCCCAACAAGCGCTATTGTTTTATGCCCCTAGCTAGGCATAATGCATAATTTCAAGTATTGTCATCTTTCAAGTTGATTCCATAAGTGGCCCTCATGATTGATTCATATGGTGCTTTAATTCTTTTCCTAGGGAAATGCTCCATACCTTTCTTTAATGGAAACTGAAATTTTATATTCCCTTCTTTCATATCAATAACGGCACCTATAGTTCGTAGGAACGGTCTACCAAGTATTATTGCGCAAGAAGAATTGCATTCAATATCAAGAACAATAAAATCAACGGGCACATAATTTCTATTTGCAAGATTAAGCACATCATTAATTCTCCCCAAAGGCTTTTTAATAGTAGAATCCGCAAGATGCAAATTAAGGGAGCATTCATCTATATTGGTAAAACCTAGCACATCACATAGAGATTTTGGAATTTTGGAAACGCTAGCACCCAAATCACATAAAGCATTACACTCATAATTTTTAATCTTAACTTTAATGGTGGGTTCCCATTCATCATATAATTTTCTAGGAATAGAAATTTCTTGTTCAAGTTTTTCTTCTAATGCTTTCATCATGGCTTCTACTATATATTTAGTAAAAGCTTTGTTTTGCTCATAAGCGTTGGGTGAATTTAACATGGATTGTAAAAAAGAAATACACTCAATCAAAGAACAATTATCATAATTAAAATCTTTGTAATCCAAAATAGTGGGCACATCGCTATTTAAAGTTTTTACCTCTCCAAACCCACTTTTAGTAATTTTCTTATCAAGATTTTCACCCTCCGAATTATGGGGACGCTCTTTAGCTAAAGTTGACTCTTCTTCAGTCCCCTTTTCATCAAGTTTAATAGTGCTAAATAAAGAATCAATAGATGAAACACCAATCATTTTAATATCCTCATCATTACTACGATAGAAACCGGGAGTAATCGCCTTTTCGAAAAATTCTCGTTTAGCTCTTAGCATGGCGGTTCGTTTCTTACTTTCATCCATAGAGACATATAAAGCTTTGATTGATTCACTAATATCAATTTTAGGTGGCAAAATTTTAGTCTTAAGATTTTCCACATCATGAATAATTCTATCGATGCTCCAAGACATATCATCAATTTTACACAAATTTTCTTCTATCGTAGTGTTGAAAACTTTTTGAGAATTAATAAATTCTTTAATATTACTTTCAAGATCAGAAGGTATCCTATTATTATTGTAGGAATTACCATAAGGATTGCCATAATTATTAGAGGAATTTCCAGGAAACGGTATAGCGTTGAAATTACCTCTATAAGCATTACTATTAAAATTGTTTCGTGAGACAAAATTCACATCTACGGGATCATTATTTTGCTCAATCAAAGTGGACAAAGTCACATCATTAGGATCAATAGGAGCATTTTTACTAGCAACCAATTTCATAAGAGCATCAACTTTATAACTCAAAGTATTAATTTCTTCAACGGAATTCACCTTTTTACTAGTAGGAGTTCTTTCAGTATGCCATTGTGAATAATTTGCCATAATATTATCAAGCAATTTAGTAGCTTCACCCAAAGTAATTTCCATAAACGTACCACCCGCGGCGGAATCTAAAAGATTTCTAGAGACAAAATTCAATCCCGCATAAATTTTTTGTATGACCATCCATAAATTTAAACCATGAGTAGGGCAATTTCTTATCATTAATTTCATCCTCTCCCAAGATTGGGAAACATGTTCATGATCAAGTTGCTTAAAATTCATAATTTTATTTCTTAGAGAAATAATTTTAACGGGAGGAAAATACTTAGTAATAAAAGCATCTTTACAACTATCCCAAGAATCGATACTATTTCGTGGTAAAGATGAAAACCAAATTTTAGCACGATCCCGCAATGAGAACGGGAATAATTTAAATTTCACAATATCATTATCCACATATTTTTTCTTTTGCATGTCACACAATTCTACAAAAGTATTAAGATGGGATGCGGCATCTTCATTAGGACTACCGGAAAATTGATCTTTCATAACAAGATTTAGCAAAGCGGCATTAATATCACAAGTCTCCGCACTAGTGGCGGGAGGAGCAATCGGAGTACTAATAAAATCATTATTATTAGTATTGGAAAAATCACACAATTTGGTATTTTCTTGAGACATCGTGACTACGCAAATAAAATAGCAATCAAGCAAACGAGAAAAAGGCAAAAAGGCAAATGGAAAATATTTTTGTATTTTTGCAAAAACGTTTTAGAAGTGGGGGAGATGAAAACAAGAGGCAAATGGCAAATAAAGTAAATGCAAGGAGATGAGTGTTTGTGGAAAGGTACTTGATAAATGTTGATGATGTCTCCCCGGCAACGGCGCCAGAAATTCTTCCTGCTACTTGTAGCTTGCATTGGTATTTCCCCGAAGAGGAAGGGATGATGCAGCACAGTAGAGATAAGTATTTCCCTCAATTACGAAACCAAGGTTATCGAACCAGTAGGAGAATCACACAACACCTAGTAAGCAGTACCTGCACACAAGCAACAAATCCTTGCACCCAACGCTAACAAGGGGTTGTCAATCTCTTGGCAGTAAGATTGCAAGATTAAATTGTATTTGATAGATTGATAGATTGCAGAAAAAATACTAAATAAAATAAATAAAAGAAAATGGCAGCAATATTTTTAGGGTTTTAGTAATATGATTTTGATAGACCCGGGGGCCATAGATTTCACTAGAGGCTTCTCTCATAGAAAATAGCATACGGTGGGTAGACAAATTACTGTTGGGCAATTGATAGAAAAGCAAATAATCATGACGATATTCAAGGCAATGATCATGTATATAGGCATCACGTCCAAGATTAGTAGACCGACTCCTGCCTGCATCTACTACTATTACTCAACACATCGATGGGCTATCCAGCATGCATCTAGTGTATTAAGTCCATAAGAACGGAGTAATGCCTTAAGAACGATGACATGATGTAGACAAGAGAAACTCACAAATTAATAAACCCAATGAATAGATCCCATCTTTTTACCCTTAGTAGCAACGATACATACGTCTCATGTCCCCTTCTGTCACTGGGATTGAGCACCGCAAGATCGAACCCACTACAAAGCACCTCTTCCCATGGCAAGATAAATCAACTTAGTTGGCCAAACCAAATCAATAGATCGGAGAAGAAATACGAGGCTATAATAATCATGCATAAAAGAGATCAGAGAAGACTCAAATAATTTCATGGATAATCTTATCATAAACTCACAATTCATCGGATCCCAACAAACACACCGCAAAGAAAGATTACATCGGATAGATCTCCAAGAACATCAAGGAGAACATTGTATTGAACATCAAAAAGAGAGAAGAAGCCATCTAGCTACTGCCAATGGACCCGAAGGTCTGTGGCAGACTACTCACGCATCATCGGAGAGGCAGCAAGGATGATGTAGAGCCCCTCCGTGATCGATTCTCCCTCCGGCAGATTACCGGAGAAGGAACCCAGATGGGATCTCTCTGGAACATAAGCTTGCGGCGGCGTAAAAAGTATTTTGTGGACTCTCCTCCCAAAGCTTCTAGTATTCTTCATGTCCAAGAAAAAATCTCCAAAAAGTTTGGTTGCATTTGGACTTCGTTTGATATTGATTTTTTGTAAAGCAAAAACAGGGCAGAATACAGCAACTGGCACTGGGCACTAGGTTAATAGGTTAGTCTCCAAAAATGATATAAAATTGCTGTAAATGATTATAAAAACATCCAAGATTGATATTATAACAGCATGGAACAATCAAAAATTATAGATACGTTGGAGACGTATCAATTGCCAAGTGTTTCGTCAAGATAATCATAATATGATCTTTATCGGCATTCGTAGAGGTGATCTATACATTGTTGACTTCACTAAGAGAGCCCAACCTCGTACATGTTTAATTGCTAAATCTTCTAAAGGTGGGTTATGGCATAGGAGACTTGGACATGTTGGCATGCGTAACCTTGATAAACTCCTATAAGAGTCTTGGTGGTAACTCTTTCGGTTTGGTCATTGTTGATGATTTTTCTAGATTTACGTGGGTGTTCTTTCTTGATGACAAATCGCAGGTACAAAAGATCTTCAAGAACAACGCAAGAAAGGCCCAAAATCAATTTGAAGTGAAGATCAAGAAGGTTCAGAGTGACAACGGAACGGAGTTCATGAACGCCAATGTGGACACCTTTCTTGATGAGGAGGGTATTTCACATGAGTTCTCGGCTATGTACACACCTCAACAAAATGAAGTTGTTGAGAGGAAGAACCGTACCCTTATTGAGATGGCAAGAACAATGCTTGATGAATACAAGACGCCAAAACACTTTTGGGCGGAAGCAGTTGAAATAGCTTGTCATGCAACAAATCGACTTTACCTTCACAACCTTCTTAGTAAAACGGCGTATGAACTGCTCACCGGTAACAAACCACAAGTTGGATACTTTTGAGTATTTGGCTCAAAATGTTACATTCTTGATAAGCATCGTCGTTCAAAATTTGCTCCCAAATCTCATGAAGGTTTCCTACTTGGTTATGGATCAAACTCTCACACTTACCGTGTCTACAACAACTTCACTCGAAAAGTTGAAGAGACGGTAGATGTGAAGTTTGATGAGACTAGCGGTCGCAAGTCGAGCAATTGGCACTTGATGTAGGAGATCAAGAACAATTGGAAGAAATCCAAGACTTGTCCATTGGCAAGATTCGCCCCGTGGAAGTAAAGCAGAGTACCTCGTCCATTCAAGTGGAAGCCCCAACTTCACATCAAGGTGAACGACAAGTTGATATGGAGGCATCCACAAGTGGAACACGTCAAGACGATGGGAATGAGGAAGTGCAACAAGATGATCCACCTCAACCTCCTTCTCAACCTCCACAAGCGAACAACGACAACATCAACGAAGAAGAAGAAGATGATGATGAGGAAGCCTCGCCACAACCCAAGCAAAAGCTACCTCGAGCAAGAGTCGACAAGAATCATCCCGTCGAACAAATACTTGGAGATATCCAATCTGGGAGAATCACTCGCTCTAAAATTCGTTTAGCTAACTTTTGTGAGCACTACTCATTCATCTCTAGTGTTGAACCTTTGAAGGTGGAAGATGCTCTCAAGGACCCCGATTGGGTGAATGCAATGCACGAGGAGCTACACAACTTTGAGAGGAACCAAGTTTGGACATTGGTTGAGAAGCCTAAAGATGAGCAAAACATCATTGGAACCAAATGGGTGTTTCGGGATAAGCAAGATGAAGATGGACAAGTTGTACGCAACAAGGCTCGTCTCGTAGCACAAGGTTACACACAAGTCAAAGGTATGGACTATGGTGAGACCTATGCCCCCGTTGCAAGACTTGAGTCCATTCGTATTTCACTTGCTTATGCCAATCACCATGATATCACTCTTTACCAAATGGATATCAAAAGTGCTTTCTTAAATGGTGAAATTGAGGAGGAAGTGTATGTCAAACAACCTCCCGGCTTTGAGAATCCCAAGAAACCTAATCATGTGTACAAACTTCGTAAAGCTCTTTATGGTCTTAAACAAGCCCCTAGAGCTTGGTACAAATGCTTAACAAAGTTCCGTCTTGAAAAAGGTTTTGAAATTGGGAAGATTGATTCAACTTTGTTCACTAAGAGGGTTATTGGAGAATTATTTGTATGCCAAATTTATGTTGATGATATTATCTTTGGATCTACTAATCCCTCTTTTAGTGAAAAGTTTGGAAGGTTGATGTCGGAAAAGTACGAGATGTCTATGATGTGTGAACTCAAATTCTTTCTTGGTTTGCAAATCAAGCAAACTAGGGAAGGTACCTTTGTTTCTCAAATAAAGTATACCAAGGACTTATTCAATAAGTTCAACATGCCAGAGAGTAAAGGTATGAAAACTCCCATGCCCACGAGTGGACATCTTGACTTGACCAAGGATGGCAAACCGGTTGATCAAAAGGTTTATCGATCTATGATTGGTTCATTGCTATATCTATGTGCCTCCCGTCCCGACATTATGCTAAGTGTGTGCATGTGTGCACGATACCAAGCGGCACCAAAAGAGTGTCACCTTAAGGCCGTGAAAATAATTGTGAGATACTTGTTACGTACACCAAACTTTGGCATATGGTATCCCAAAGGATCTTCTTTTAATCTTGTTGGCTACTCCGATTTGGACTATGTCGGAGACAAGGTTGACAGAAAATCCACTTCGGGTACATGTTAATTTCTTGGTAGATCTCTTGTGCCTTGGTCCTCCAAGAAACAAAACTCCGTATCTCTATCTACTGCCGAAGCGGAATACATTGCCGCGGGATCATGTTGTGCTCAATTACTATGGATGACACAAACTCTTAAAGACTATGGTGTGCATGTGAGACATGTAGCATTACTATGTGACAATGAGAGTGGTATTAAGATAGCACACAATCCCATGCAACATTCTCAAACTAAGCATATTGAGGTTTGTCACCACTTCATTCGAGATCATGTTGAGAAAGGTGACATTGACCTTAAACATGTTCGTACCGACAAACAATTGGTGGACATCTTTACCAAACCCCTTGATTAGAAAGTGTTTTGTCACTTGAGAAGTGAATTGAACATTATTGATGCGTCAAACGTGAACTAGAGGTGCATGTGGATGCATACAAGGGCATGAGCATTCTTGACTAATCCAGGTTACTTCCATGATCATCTTATATCTTGGACCTTTTGCTCCCTTGTATTGTATCTAACCTTTTGTAGGTACTTGGACAAGCTTCATGTCACAAGATTGCGTCTCACTCTTATCACAAGCAATCTTGTATGACCCAAGTATCAACAATTGATGGTGTAACAAGGAACAAGACAACCTAAACATATCCTTTGACAAACTTTTGAGATATGCTTCATTCTTGTCAATTTGGATATACAGGTTGTTCCTTGCAATTCTAACCCATGTAGGAAGATGAACTACACATGAAAGGATAGCTCCAAACTTCAACTCATGAGCATCCACTTCAAGTTCAACTACATGATGGACTTCACCACCATATCCCAATGTAAGTTATCACACCTTAGAGAAGCTTTACTCAAAGACATGAGCTAAAGGAACTCAACAAGATGTGAATGCACTGAAATGCTTAAAGGAAAAATGGCAACCCCATTTTGAGCTTAAATGATGAGTATGACCTATGATCAAGTGTCCTCACTTGACTCCTAAGTCAATATACTCTAACATAGGTGACCTAGTCGCCGACCCATCTAGATCAAGTTCTCTAGTGTTTCTTTTGTTTGTTCTCTTCTTGCTAGAGTGTTTCCTTTAATAAAAACCTTCATCTAGACGTTTCCTTTCATCTTTCCCGTGTTTCTTTTCTTTTAGTTAATTTCGCAGCTAATTCATTGCAAATCCTTGTGAGAATTCCTTTGCCTAGTGAGCTGAGTTGACAAATTGTTCCATTGCATCAAACTCGGTCCCACCGAATTACTACAACTCGGTGTCACCGATTTTGCTGCTGTAAGGAGTTTCTGTCAAATATTTCCTGAGTTTTTCTGCTCCAGCTCCACTCAATGATTCTTAACCTCTACTTGCATCTAGAGCCACTCAATGGCTAGATGTGTTTCTCAAGGACCAAGCCCACTTGATCAATAACCTTGAAGTCCCTTCTTGGAAATTAATGTCAAAGGGGGAGAGAGGAATACATCAAAGCTTACCACTACAAAAGAGATGCACTTTACAAGAGGAGAGAATGTTACATGTTTCTTAGAGGGGAGAAACATGATCAGTTCTTGGTTGTTGGTTAAGTTTTCTCACCCTACCTACTCCCAATATCCAATGTCAGATTCAGGGGGAGAGGAAGTTCTTTAAGGGTAGACAACTATTTCTTTTGGGGACATGTCTGCTTCAAAGAAGTATTCACCTAGTGATACTTTCTTCTACATGTCATCCCAATCTTGGTTTCTTGTTGATCTTGTGATTTTTCTTGAAGAAGTTACCTTGTGTTATCTAACCGGTAACAAAAGATCTTCAAGAACTTCGCAAGAAATGCCCAAAATCAATTTGAAGTGAAGATCAATTTGAAGTGAAAGTCTTTGGATATACAGGTACAAAAGATCTTCAAGAACTTCGCAAGAAATGCCCAAAATCAATTTGAAGTGAAGATCAAGAAGGTTCGGAGTGACAACGGAACGGAGTTCAAGAACGCCAATGTGGACACCTTTCTTGATGAGGAGGGTATTTCACATGAGTTCTCGGCTACGTACACACCTCAACAAAATGAAGTTGATGAGAGGAAGAACCGTACCCTTATTGAGATGGCAAGAACAATGCTTGGTGAATACAAGACGCCAAAACACTTTTGGGCGGAAGCAAATGAAACAGCTTGTCATGCAACAAATCGACTTTACCTTCACAAGCTTCTTAGTAAAACGGCGTATGAACTGCTCACCGGTAACAAACCACAAGTTGGATACTTTCGAGTATTTGGCTCAAAATGTTACATTCTTGATAAGCATCGCCGTTCAAAATTTGCTCCTAAATCTCATGAAGGTTTCCTACTTGGTTATGGATCAAACTCTCACACTTACCGTGTCTACAACGACTTCTCTCGAAAAGTTGAAGAGACAGTAGATGTGAAATTTGATGAGACTAACGGCTCGCAAGTTGAGCAATTGCCACTTGATGTAGGAGATCAAGAACCATCGGAAGCAATCCAAGACTTGTCCATTGGCAAGATTCGCCCCGAGGAAGTTGTCGGAAGTGGGGCTCCGGGGACCCAAAGGTTCGAACACTGGGGTGAGCTCGTTCTACTACTTCTTCCCCTACCACGGTAGTGCTATGGCGAGACTATGGCGAGAGCGCGCTAGCGTAGGACGGGAAAAGGCATAGCGGTTTACCCAGGTTCGGGCCACCTTGCGGTGTAAGACCCTACTCCTGCTTTGTGGTTGAGATTATCGTGGATGAGAGAGTTCTTGCGTACAAGGTTGAAGATGATGGATCTCTCCTCTTTTTCCTCTCCCTCTTTCCCTCTTTCCCTCCTCTTTGCTACGGTGGCTGCACTGCCCCCTTTTATGCCGCCTTGGTCCTCTTCCCCCTCGAAACTTAGGCGGGAAGGGTTGCCACACTTGGTGGTTTTTTAAGGGAACAGGCGCTCAGGCTATCCTGAATAAAGGTGGTCTTTGCCTGCCAAAACATGATCCATGACACGCCGGTGGGCTCGGTGATGACCTCCGCCCTCGCGCCCGCCGTCTTGGTCTTCCTTCGCCGATCGGGCAACCTTTGGGGTTGCTTTGGGGAGTAGATAGCTGGCCCTGCTTCCTTAGCACAAAAGAGGAAACCATCTGCATCCGCGCCTGCTCGCGCGGCCTCTGCTGCTGCTCGTCGCCGCGCGCGTCACCCACGTGATGGGCTCCAGTTCGCGCGACACGCCGAATGGTCTTCTCCTCGAGCGCCTGCGGGAGGGGGCCTCGGAAGGCCACCTCGGGAAGCTGCCTCGCGAGGCCACTCGGGAAGCCGCCTCGTGAGAGGACTTGGGAAGCCGCCTCGTGAGGGGACCTCGCGAGGCCGCTTATGGTGGTGCTGAGCGTTGCCTGCTACTCCCTGAAGAGGGGGCCTTGAGAGGCTAGGGCCCCATGAGGGGGCATGGCGAGACACTTGGTGGCGACGGCCCGCCGGGCACACTCCAGGCGTCGCGCCCTGGGCCAAAGGCAGACGGGCCTGGATACCCCGGGTTCCATGGGCCCGACAGTAGCCCCTGGGCCCGCGGCGCGCACATTCCCGCCTACGGAGGGGCGAAACGGCGCGGGCCCTAACCGCCTGTGACCAGGCGCGACGCATGGCGCACGATGTGACGGGCGACGCCCTCACTTCCCACGACGCCTCGGGAACTGCCACGCTGACATAAATCTTGGCACCGGAGAAGGCGGAGCGATGAGGGGAGTCCCGCGCCGAGATAAAAAAGGGGGGAAGGGAGAGCTGGAGCCCCCACTCATCTTCTCCTTCCTCCAGCTTCCTCGTCTCCTTGCTAGAACTGCCGAATAGATGGCGAGAGGACGAGGGCACGGCCGTGCCTCCGCCGCCGCATCGCAGGTCCCGCCCCGGGGGCGTGGTCGATCCTCGATGGCCGCCGGCGCCGGGCCCAATAGTCGCGGAAGGGGCGCCGCCCGCGGGCGCGGCGGGCGAGGCGCGCAAGGCCGAGGCGGCCACGTCGGAGCGGCTGCGCTTCCGCCCCAGGCGGGGAGCCACTCGGCGGAGGCGGCACGCGAGTTCATCGTGAACATGCACCGCAGCCCCTGCACCTGGCTCCGGCTCCCGGACTCCTTCGCGGCGGCGATGGCGGACCGCGCGCCCTTGGGCCTGTGGGTGCAAGCCGACGGTTGCTGCAACGGCCCCTCCTGGGTGGCGACGGAGCTTACCGCCACGGGCTTCATGTTCCTGAGGCAGGGGTGGAAGTCGTTCGCCCTCGCCCGCGGCCTGAAGCGGGGGCACGTCCTCCAGTTCAAGTACGACGGGGCCGCCACGCTCTTCATGAAGATCTTCGGGCTCTCCGGTAGCCGCCTGGCGTGCTGTGCGGAGAGTGAGGACAGCTACAGCGGCTCCTCCAGCAAGGACGACTCCTCCTACGGTGTCGCCCCCTCCGGCGGGGGCGGAGGCGACGGCGGCTCCCCCCGCGTCAAGGGCGAGGATGAGGACTCCGACTAGGCGCGCGCGACGACGACTCCGGAGCCGGGACACCGTGCGCACGGTGACGGGGCCGCACTCGCCTAGGCTTTTCTTTCTTTTCGTTCTCCTGCATTGAACCGATGTAAACCCCGCGGGGGCGTGAAACAGTATCTTCTTGTGTTGAACCTAATACTTTTGTGACGTGGGGTTGCATGCATTCTCTCCCGAAGTCCTCCCGTGAGGCTGGTTTTTTTTCTTTGCTCGCCTCAGCGCTCTACGCTGTCAGGACCCAGCCCCCGAGCGGGCCTCAGCCGTCGCTGGTATGTCCGGTCGCGATGCCGGGACAAGGCCAGGAGGTGAGGGGCACCGTGAGCTAGTGAAGGCTCCTGAGGTGCGATGCTCAGGGAGCCCCCCTTTGGCGTGCAAGCAGCTTACGCAGAAGAAAAATGCCGGCACCCACGGAATCGGGAGGGGAGAGAGCTTGAGTGATGGTAAGGGCGCCTCATGAGGCAGTCACACTTAGCTTTTGGCGGATAGCGGTGTTGGGTGATCCACGGCTCATGAGGGGCTCACGCAGCTCGCGAGGCCCGGTGTTGGAAGCGTCTTCGCCTCGCGAGGCCGGCTCGTGAGAGGCTGCCCGCGAGGCCTTTGCGCAGCTCGACTCCTGAAGGGCTGTATGTCGAAAAATCTCACGATAGGGGGAGCGACACGTGCTTGCTAACTCACCCGTGGCCGTTGCATGAGGAGATAAGGCACCAAGGACCTTGGTGAGGTGACGTGCGCGGGAGCAGGCCCGCGAGCCAGAGCTCAGTCGCATGGATTTGGCAGCGCTGCAGGGACGGACCCGAGCACAGGCACCGTGCCTCGCCCCCGCTCACGGAATTGGTCAGGGGAGGGGTCGCGAGCGTGAGGCGCTCTCGGGCGGCGTCGAATTTATCATAGAAATTAGCAGGCAATTGAGTAGGTAACATAATTCATCAAAGTAAAAGTCAGTAAGATCCATTACACGACCAAAAGGATAAGGTTTCGGGAGCGAAGCTCGAGAGGCGCGGCGGGAAGGAGTGCGGGTCGCGCGGGGCAACGCGCCGGGCGCGCCCGGCAGGACCGCACTGTAGTGACGTCAGACCACTCGGCGCGGCGCGCCAAGGGAGTCTGCTCCTTCGGAGCCAGGGGGCTCACGAGGCGCTGGGAGCTCGCGAGGAGCGGGAGGCTCACGAGGCCCTGGTGCGAAGGGCACCAGCCTCTGGAAAGAGGCGCCGGCGTTCCTCGGCCCGAAGGGCATGCACGTGCCGCCGACGGTGGGACCAACGCCCTAACCGCCTCGCGGCAGCTGGAAGGGGTCACGAGGGCAGGACTTGTTGAGGGTGGTGAAGTCGACGCACATGCGCTCCTTGCCGCCTTTCTTGGGGACGACGACTGGGTTGGCAAGCCATTCAGGATGGCGCACCTCACGAACAACTCCAGCTTCTTGGAGCTTCTGAACTTCACTGACGATGAACTCTTGCTTCTCTGGCGCCTGGCGCCACGCTTTCTGCTTGACCGGGCGTGCATTGGGGCACACCGCTAAGTGGTGCTCGATCACCTCCCTCGGCACACCAGACAAGTTGGATGCTTTCCAGGCGAAAACATCCGAGTTTGCCCGAAGGAAGGTGACGAGCGTGCTTTCCTATGCAGGAGGGATGCCCGTGCTGATGGTGAAGGCGGGGCCGGAGCCGCTACCGTCCACCGACACCTTCTTCGTCTCGGCGCGGTCCTGAGAGAACAACTGCTTCTTCTTCGCGGGCGCGGCTTCGGAAGGCTTGACCGCGTCCTCGTCGGCTGGGTGCGCGACAGCGGCAGCCTTGTAGGCGCGCTTGAGGGTGTTGGCCGCGTCCTTTTCGTCGCAGGCGACGGTGATGATGCCGCTGCAGCCGGGCATCTTGAGCACGTTGTAGGCGTGATGAGTGGCCGCCATGAACTAGGTGAGAGCTGGGTAGCCCAAGATGGCATTGTAGGGCAGGCCGATGTGCACCATGTCGAAGTCGATGAGCTCGGTGTGGTAGTTCTTGCGGGTGCCGAAGGTGACGGGGAGGCGCACCTGCCCTAGCGAAATGGTGGAGCCATCGGTCACTCCGGAGAAAGGCCTGGTCGGCATCAGCTGATCGTAGGGCACCTGGAGCGTCTCGAAGGTTTCGATGGAGAGCACGTTGAGGCCGGTACCCCCGTCGATGAGGGTCTTGGTGACCGCGACGTTGCTGATGGTGGGAGTGCACAGCATGGGGAGCGCGCCTGTGGAGGCCGTGGACTTGGGGTGGTCCTTGGAGTCGAAGGTGATGGCGTACTGCGACCACTTGAGGGGCCGCGTGAACTCAGGCCTCAGGAGGGCGGCGTACACCTCGCGAGAGAGTTGCTTGAAGTGGCGGACGGACGCGGGGGCTTGGGACCCGCCAAGGATGCAGGCGATCGCGCGAGGCTCCTGGTAGCCCCCTGCGCCCTCGTCAGGCTGGTTGACATCGTTCCTCCGACGAGGCGGAGGCAGCGGCGGGAGAGCGGCATTAGCCTGAGGATTCGCCTCACGAGGCTGGTCGTGCCAGCCCTGGCGGTAGTTGCTGTTATTGTTGCAGCTGTCCCAGCGGTTGCCGCTGCGGCCACCTCCGCGGCCGGCGCCACGGCCGTTGCGATCGACTCGGCGGCTCTGGCGCTCGTCGCAGAGCAGCTTGAGCTCATGACAATCTTCGGTGCTGTGGGAGCGGACATTGTGAAAGGCGCAGAGTGGCCGGTTGTCCTTCCTGGGTTCGTCGAGGTCGTGGACGCGCTTCTGCTCGGGCTCCGCCGCAAGCACGGCAGGGCCTTTGCACTTGACGTCCTTGTTCTTGGCCTTGGTGCCGTCGAGCGCCGCGTCGGGGTCGTTGTGGACGAAGAGGCGGCCTTCTTCTGCCTTGGCGCACTTGTCGGCGAGGTCAAGGAGCTCGAGCACGGAGTCGAGCTCACCGTTGATGGCAAGCTTCTCGCGCATCTTGATGTCCGTGACACCGGTGGAGAACGCGGAGATGACGGCCGCGTCAGAAGCGCACGGGATCTTGTTGCGCACCTGGCTGAAGCGCTGGATGTACTTACGGAGGGTCTTGTCTGGGCGCTGTCGAACGCGCCGCAGGTCGTTGATGGTGAGGGAGCGGTCCTGTGTGCCCTTGAAGTTGGCGATGAACTGGCTGCAGAGCTCGGCCCACGACGAGATGGAAGCCTCGGGGAGGTTCATGAGCCAGGAGCGCGGGCCGTCCTTGAGGGCCATGGGGAACCAGTTCGCCATGACCTTGTCGTCGCCGTTCGCCGCCTCGACGCTCAGCGCGTAGAGCAGGAGGAACTCCGTGGGGTTGGGGGTGCCGTCGTAGCGCGGAGGCAGCTCAGGCTTGAACTTCGCGGGCCAGACCACGCGACGCAGCTCGCGGGTGAAGGCATGGCAGCCCACGCCGCTCGAGGGGACGCCGCCAGCGAGGGCGGCGCGGTTTTGACGCCCGGCCGCTGCAACGTCTTGAACGGCCTGGTCCTGGCGCTGGCGCTAGTGCTCGAGGAGGACTCGCGCGTCGGGGGGCGCGCGGCGGATGATCTGGCAGCTGGGCTCGCAGTGGTCCGGAGAAGACGTGCCGCGGGACGGCTCACGAGCCCGCGCGCTGCGCTGGGGCCCGACGTGCTCGTCACGCAGAGGAGACGGCGGGGGGCGGAGCGAGTGAGAAGGCGCCGGCGCGTCCCCGGCGACGTTGACGAGCTCGGTGATGCGATCAAGCCAGGCGTCGTAGCCGGCGTCATCAGGACGGTAGCGGAGTAGCTCGCACGCCATGAGCAGCGCGGCCTGCGGGTTTGGCAGCCCACGGTTGGCGAGGGAGGAGGCCGTGGCGGTGTGGCTGTCCGCCCACACGGAGGGGTGCAGGGAGGAGGCGTGCTGCTCGCGGGCAGCGGGGTCGGTGGCGGCGGCAGCCTCGGCGTCAGGGCGGCGGCGATTGCCGCGGGCCACTGGCTCCGTCTGGGCCACGCAGCCAGCCCTGCGCTCAACGCGCTCGTGATGTGCGTCCGCCATGGGACTGGAGGAGCTGAAGGTCGAGCAGAGGAACATTAGCGCACCCCTACCTGGCGCGCCAAATGTCAGAAGTGGGGCTCCGGGGACCCAAAGGTTCGAACACTGGGGTGAGCTCGTTCTACTACTTCTTCCCCTACCACGGGAGTGCTACGGCGAGACTACGGCGAGAGCGCGCTAGCGTAGGACGGGCAAAGGCACAGCGGTTTACCCAGGTTCGGGCCACCTTGCGGTGTAAGACCCTACTCCTGCTTTGTGGTTGAGATTATCGTGGATGAGAGAGTTCTTGCGTACAAGGTTGAAGATGATGGATCTCTCCTCTTTCTCCTCTCCCTCTTTCCCTCTTTCCCTCCTCTTTGCTACGGTGGCTGCACTGCCCCCTTTATATCAGCCTTGGTCCTCTTCCCCCTGGAAACTTAGGCGGGAAGGGTTGCCACACTTTGGCGATTTTGAAAGGGGATAGGCGCTCAGGCTGTCCTGACTAAAGGTGGTCTTCGCCTGCCAAAGCATGATCCATGACGCGCCGGTGGGCTCGGTGATGACCTCCGCCCTGCGCGCCTGTCGTCTTGGTCTTCCTTCGCCGATCGGGCAACCTTTGGTGTTGCTTTGGGGAGTAGATAGCTGGCCCTGCTCCCTTAACACAAAAGAGGAAACCATCTTCATCCGCGCCTGCTGGCGCGGCCTCTGTCGCCGCTCGTCGCCGCGCGCGTCACCCACGTGATGGGCCCCAGACCGCGCGGCACGCCGAACGGCCTTCATCTCGAGCGCCTGCGGGAGGGGGCCTTGGGAGGCCACCTCGGGAAGCCGCCTCGCGAGGCCACTCGGGAAGCCGCCTCGTGAGGGGACTTGGGAAGCTGCCTCGTGAGGGGACCTCGCGAGGCCGCTTATGGTGGTGCTGAGCGTTGCCTGCTACTCCCTGAAGAGGGGGCCTCGGGAGGCTAGGGCCCCATGAGGGGGCATGGCGAGACACTTGGTGGCGACGGCCCGCCGGGCACACTCCAGGCGTCGCGCCCTGGGCCAAAGGGAGACGGGCCTGGATACCCCGGGTTCCATGGGCCCGACAGAAGTAAATGAGAGTACCTCGTCCATTAAAGTGGAAGCCCCAACTTCACATCAAGGTGAACAACAAGTTGATATGGAGGCATCCACAAGTGGGACACGTCAAGACGACGGGAATGAGGAAGTGCAACAAGATGATCCACCTCAACCTCCTTCACCACCTCCACAAGCGAACAACGACAACATCAACGAAGAAGAAGAAGATGATGGTGATGAGGAAGCCTCGCCACAACCCAAGCAAAAGCTACCTCGAGTTAGAGCAAGAGTCGACAAGAATCATCCCGTCGAACAAATACTTGGAGATATCCAATCCGGGAGAATCACTCGCTCTAAAACTCGTTTAGCTAACTTTTGTGAGCACTACTCATTCATCTCTAGTGTTGAACCTTTGAAGGTGGAAGATGCTCTCAAGGACCCCGATTGGGTGAATGCAATGCACGAGGAGCTACACAACTTTGAGAGGAACCAAGTTTGAACATTGGTTGAGAAGCTTAAAGATGAGCAAAACATCATTGGAACCAAATGGGCGTATGATAGCACCACCTATCAGAACCACGCCAAAAACCACCGTGTCTTCATTGCATTTGATCTTCCATACTCTACCCCTTTACATTCCATACTTTTGCATGCTTTACTATTTCTGCTGCTCAATCTCTAGATATGCATGTGTAGAAAGTATTGGAGTGATCTTAACTTGTGCCAAAATCTGTCTAAGTTCCAAGAGAAATTAAAATCTACAACTTTGGTTGGTTAATTGTCTATTCACCCCCCCTCTAGACCTATCTCCTCGATCCCACAATTGGTATCAGAGCATTGGTCTCCATTGCTTTGGTTTCATTACCTTTGAAGGGAGATGGATGTGTCTACTTTGGGGAGTCTTAGACGTAGATTGCCTATTCTCAATGGGGAGTATTACAACTTTTGGAAGGGTGAAATGCTTGATACATTTGATGAATTTAACTTGAGCAAGTACATTCACAATCTTTATGTGCCCCCTATTGATCCCTTGCATCCTACTCATGAAGGGGAAATTGACATGCTTCGTAATCTTAGAACCGTCAATCTTATCATTAGAGGATTACCTAAGGTTGTGCTTGGTTGTATGCAAAACTTTGAATGTGCTTATACTCTATGGCATGACTTGGAAAAGCGATATCCCGATTACTCTCTAAAGAGTCTTGATAAGATTCTTCATAAGACTATTGCTTTTCACAAGATGAGTCCTAATGATCCTAAGTTTGATGATTGCTTCTTTGAGCTTCGTGATCTTATGCGTGCTAAAGGAGATGTTAGAACTATTAGTAACATTATCACGGAAGCTATTAGAAGTCATAAACTTGAACATTGTCATGATCATGAAACTAATGAATCTATTGCCCTAGGTGATGATCACATGCATGATGATGATGATGTTGAGCATGGCTATTATGATGAGGACGAAGAATTTGATATTGAATTTGAGAAGACCATGAGGAATCTCAGTCTTATGGCAAATCTTCGAGATTACATGGCCAGAGGAAAAGAGTGGATTCTTGATAGTGGATGTACCGATCACATGACCGGAGATAGAGACATGTTTCATGAGCTTGCTAAAAATGATGGTCCACGCAAGTATGTGACTTTTGGAGACAACTCCAAGGGTAAGGTACTTGGCCTTGGTAAGGTGGCCATATCCAATGATAGCTCCATACAAAACGTTATGCTTGTCGAATCTCTTCGTTACAATCTTCTTTCCGTATCTAGACTAGCCGATTTTGGTTTCAATGTTCTATTTACCAAAGTAGATTGCCAAGTGTTTCGTCAAGATAATCATAATATGGTCTTTATCGGCATTCGTAGAGGTGATCTATACATTGTTGACTTCACTAAGAGAGCCCAACCTCGTACATGTTTAATTGCTAAATCTTCTAAAGGTTGGTTATCGCATAGGAGACTTGGACATGTTGGCATGCGTAACCTTGATAAACTTGTTAAAGGAGATCACATTCTTGGAGTGAAAGATGTTATATTTGACAAAGATCGACTTTGTAGTGCTTGCCAAGCAGGAAAACAAGTTGGAGGAAGCCATCCCGTCAAGAACATTATGACCACAAGGAGACCACTCGAGCTACTTCATATGGATCTTTTTGGTCCCAAGTCCTATAAGAGTCTTGGTGGTAACTCTTTCGGTTTGGTCATTGTTGATGATTTTTCCAGATTTACGTGGGTGTTCTTTCTTGATGACAAATCGCAGGTACAAAAGATCTTCAAGAACTTCACAAGAAAGGCCCAAAATCAATTTGAAGTGAAGATCAAGAAGGTTCGGAGTGACAACGGAACTGAGTTCAAGAACGCCAATGTGGATACCTTTCTTGATGAGGAGGGTATTTCACATGAGTTCTCGGCTACGTACACACCTCAACAAAATGAAGTTGTTGAGAGGAAGAACCGTACCCTTATTGAGATGGCAAGAACAATGCTTGATGAATACAAGATGCCAAAACACTTTTCGGCAGAAGCAGTTGAAACAGCTTGTCATGCAACAAATCGACTTTACCTTCACAAGCTTCTTAGTAAAACGGCGTATGAACTGCTCACCGGTAACAAACCACAAGTTGGATACTTTATAGTATTTGGCTCAAAATGTAACATTCTTGATAAGCATCGTCGTTCAAAATTTGCTCCTAAATCTCATGAAGGTTTCCTACTTGGTTATGGATCAAACTCTCACACTTACCGTGTCTACAACAACTTCACTCGAAAAGTTCAAGAGACGGTAGATGTGAAGTTTGATGAGACTAACGGCTCGCAAGTCGAGCAATTGCCACTTGATGTAGGAGATCAAGAACCATCGGAAGCAATCCAAGACTTGTCCATTGGCAAGATTCGCCCCGTGCAAGTAAAGGAGAGTACCTCATCCATTCAAATGGAAACCCCAACTTCACATCAAGATGAACGACAAGTTGATATGGAGGCATCCACAAGTGGAACACGTCAAGACGATGGGAATGAGGAAGTGCAACAAGATGATCCACCTCAACCTCCTTCTCCCCCTCCACAAGCGAACAACGACAACATCAACGAAGAAGAAGAAGATGATGATGATGAGGAAGCCTCGCCACAACACAAGCAAAAGCTACTTCGAGTTAGAGCAAGAGTCGACAAGAATCATCCCGTCGAACAAATACTTGGAGATATCCAATCTGCGAGAATCACTCGCTCTAAAACTCATTTAGCTAACTTTTGTGAGCACTACTCATTCATCTCTAGTGTTGAACCTTTGAAGGTGGAAGATGCTCTCAAGGACCCCGATTGGGTGAATGCAATGCACGAGGAACTACACAACTTTGAGAGGAACCAAGTTTGGACATTGGTTGAGAAGCTTAAAGATGAGCAAAACATCATTGGAACCAAATAGGTGTTTCGGAATAAGCAAGATGAAGATGGACAAGTTGTACGCAACAAGGCTCGTCTCGTAGCACAAGGTTACACACAAGTCGAAGGTATGGACTATGGTGAGACCTATGCCCCCGTTGCAAGACTTGAGTCCATTCGTATTTCACTTGCTTATGCCAATCACCATGATATCACTCTTTACCAAATGGATATCAAAAGTGCTTTCTTAAATGGTGAAATTGAGGAGGAAGTGTATGTCAAACAACCTCCCGACTTTGTGAATCCCAAGAAACCTAATCATGTGTAGAAACTTCGTAAAGCTCTTTATGGTCTTAAACAAGCCCCTATAGCTTGGTACAAATGCTTGACAAAGTTCCTTCTTGAAAAAGGTTTTGAAATTGGGAAGATTGATTCAACTTTGTTCACTAAGAGGGTTAATGGAGAATTATTTGTGTGCCAAATTTATGTTGATGATATTATCTTTGGATCTACTAATCCCTCTTTTAGTGAAAAGTTTGGAAGGTTGATGTCAGAAAAGTACGAGATGTCTATGATGTGTGAACTCAAATACTTTCTTGGTTTGCAAATCAAGCAAACTAGGGAAGGTACCTTTGTTTCTAAAATAAAGTATACCAAGGACTTATTCAAGAAGTTCAACATGCAAGAGAGTAAAGGTATGAAAACTCCCATGCCCATGAGTGGACATCTTGACTTGACCAAGGATGGCAAACCGGTTGATCAAAAGGTTTATCAATCTATGATTGGTTCATTGCTATATCTATGTGCATCCCGTCCCGACATTATGCTAAGTATGTGCATGTGTGCACGATACCAAGCGGCACCAAAAGAGTGTCACCTTAAGGCCGTGAAAAGAATTGTGAGATACTTGTTACATACACCAAACTTTGGCATATGGTATCCCAAAGGATCTTCTTTTAATCTTGTTGGCTACTCCGATTTGGACTATGCCGGAGACAAGGTTGACAGAAAATCCACTTCGGGTACATGTCAATTTCTTGGTAGATCTCTTGTGTCTTGGTCCTCCAAGAAACAAAACTCCGTATCTCTATCTACTGCCGAAGCGGAATACATTGCCGCGGGATCATGTTGTGCTCAATTACTATGGATGACACAAACTCTTAAAGACTATGGTGTGCATGTGAGACATGTACCATTACTATGTGACAATGAGAGTGCTATTAAGATAGCACACAATCCCATGCAACATTCTCGAACTAAGCATATTGAGGTTCGTCACCACTTCATTCGAGATCATGTTGAGAAAGGTGACATTGACCTTAAACATGTTCGTACCGACAAACAATTGGCGGGCATCTTTACCAAACCCCTAGATGAGAAAGTGTTTTTTCACTTAAGAAGTGAATTGAACATTATTGATGCTTCAAACGTGAACTAGAGGTGCATGTGGATGCATACAAGGGCATGAGCATTCTTGACTAATCCATGTTACTTCCATGATCATCTTATATCTTGGACCTTTTGCTCCCTTGTATTGTATCTAACCTTTTGTAGGTACTTGGACAAGCTTCATGTCACAAGATTGCGTCTCACTCTTATCACAAGCAATCTTGTATGATCCAAGTATCAACAATTGATGGTGGAACAAGGAACAAGACAACCTAAACATATCCTTTGACAAACTTTTGAGATATGCTTCATTCTTGTCAATTTGGATATACATGTTGTTCCTTGCAATTCTAACCCATGAAGGAAGATGAACCACACATGAAAGGATAGCTCCAAACTTCAACTCACGAGCATCCACTTCAAGTTCAACTACATGATGGACTTCACCACCATATCCCAATGTAAGTAATCACATCTTAGAGAAGCTTTACTCACAGACATGAGCTAAAGCAACTCAACAAGATGTGAATACATTGAAATGCTTAAAGGAAAAATGGCAACCCCATTTTGAGCTTAAACGATGAGTATGACCTATGATCAAGTGTCCTCACTTGACTCCTAAGTTAATATACTCTAACATAGGTGACCTAGTCACCGACCCATCTAGATCAAGTTCTCTAGTGTTTCTTCTGTTTGTTCTCTTCTTGCTAGAGTGTTTCCTTTAAAAAAACCTTCATCTAGACGTTTCCTTGCATCTTTCTCATGTTTCTTTTCTTTTAGTTAATTTCGCAGCTAATTCATTGCAAATCCTTGTGAGAATTCCTTTGCCTAGTGAGCTGAGTTGAAAAATTGTTCCATTGCATCAAACTCGGTCCCACCGAATTACTACAACTCGGTGTCACCGATTTTGCTGCTCTAAGGAGTTTTCTATCAAATATTTCCTAAGTTTTTCTGCTCCAGCTCCACTCAATGATTCTTAACCTCTACTTGCATCTAGAGCCACTCAATGGCTAGATGTGTTTCTCAAGGACCAAGCCCACTTGATCAATAACCTTGAAGTCCCTTCTTGGAAATTGATGTCAAAGGGGGAGAGAGGAATACATCAAAGCTTACCACTACAAAAGAGATGCACCTTACAAGAGGAGAGAATGTTACATGTTTCTTAGAGGGGAGAAACATGATCAGTTCTTGGTTGTTGGTTAAGTTTTCTCACCCTACCTACTCCCAATATCCAATGTCAGATTCAGGGGGAGAGGAAGTTCTTTAAGGGGAGACAACTATTTCTTTTGGGGACATGTCTGGTTCAAAGAAGTATTCACCTAGTGATACTTTCTTCTACATGTCATCCCAATCTTGGTTTCTTGTTGATCTTGTGATTTTTCTTGAAGAAGTTATCTTGTGTTATCTAACCCTGTTTTTTCAACTGTATTTCTTCAGGTACTTGATCAAGAACTTCAAGGTAAGTATATGCATCACACTCATGTACATGATTGACCTCTTGCTAGTATGTATTGTTTGCAAGGAGACAATCATGGACATGTGGACACTTATATGATATACATGTTGCTCTGATGCATATAGCCAAGATACATGTTGCATGTATATTTCCCATGTAATATCATCATGTTATATGCACCTCATCAGGGGGAGTTCAGGGCAGCTCATACATGTTACATGTTTCCTTCAAAGCTTTCATACAAACTTCTGCTAAATATTTATTTGAAGCTTTGATGTATGTTGTCATCAATTACCAAAAATTGGGAGATTGAAAGCACATTTGCTTCCTTGGTGGTTTTGGTAATTTATGCCAACATACATGTTGTTGGACTAATGTTTCTATCTAGTATATTTTAGACTAGTTCGACAATGGCGTGGCAAGGACAAGAGGATGTGGAACCCCCCTCAAAATGCTAAGGACAAGGACTGGCAAAAGCTCAAGACTCTACATTTTTGGTTTAGTGATCCAAGATCACATTGAGTCCATAGGAAAGCCAATACTATTAAAAGTGGATGAGGTGTTGCTTAATGGTCTTTTTGCTCAAGTGCTTAGTGACAGTGTTCCAAAACCCTCAACCACTTTCTCCATCCAAATATGTCCAAAACCTACATTCCAACTCAGCCCCACCAAAATTTCCTATCCGGAGCCACCGAGTTCATCTGGACTTAGCCACTGACAAAACCCTAACAAATCGGATCCACCGATATGGATCTCGGTCTCATCGAGATGGCCTTGCCAACTCTCTGTAATCGTTTGCACTCACTTCAGTCCCACCGAGTTTTGCAATTCGGTCTCACCGAGATGGCTTGCCAACTCTCTGTTGCATTATTGCTTCACTTCGGTCCTACTGAGTTGATGCAATCGGTGCCACCGAGACGAGGTTTGCCCTAGCCATTGCACTTCGGTCCATCCGAGTTGTTCCAGTCGGTCCCACCGAGATTCCTAATGTTCATATCTTTTACACAGTTCGGTGCCACCGAGACTTCTGAATCAGTGCCACCGAGTTGGGTCAAAAGTGTGTAACGGTTGGATTTTGTGTGGAGGCTATATATACCCCTCCACCACTTCCTTCTCAGTAAGGAGAGCCATCAGAACGTGCCTACACTTCCACCATACATTTTCTGTGAGAGAACCACCTACTCATGTGTTGAGATCAAGATATTCCAATCCAACCATTTGAACCTTGATTTCTAGCCTTTCCCAAATTGCTTTCCACTCAAATCCTTCTTCTACCATAGCCAAATCTGTGAGGAGTTGTTTGAGTGTTGGGGAGACTATCATTTGAAGCACAAGAGCTCGGATCTGACGAAGACCCTCTCCCGCCTCGGATCGTGATGGCTCGATGGAATATGCTATCCGAGTGGCCGCCGCCAGATTCTGGACGGGAGTGCGGAATACCTGGAATCTCTGCTGCTGGTCATTCGGAAACAACTGCCGCTGTCGGCGACTGGAACTGGGCTAAAGTTGTCTGCGGGCGCGATCGTCGAGTGCCTTCTGGAGCCCTTCCAGACGATTGCGTTCAGCCAAGTTGGCCTGGCGCACGGCCTCCAAAGCCTGAGCCTCGGGATTCGTCCCAACGATGGGCGTCTGGAGAGCCTGCTCGGTCCTGCGCTGCTGTTCCTCCCTCTGCTGTCGAGTGAGAGGTTGGGGGATGTACTCGTCGTTATGCCGGTCCCTGCCGCTGCCAAGATCGGCGCGCGACGGTTCGCCGTTCTCTGCGTCACCGCGGCCGTACCCAGGCGGACTGGGCGGGGAATCGGCCATCAGAACTTCTGCAACGGCATCGCTGCTCTCACACTCGGATACGCTTTCCGAGTGCTCATACACGGAGGCGAACAGATCGAAGACAGGCTCATCGGGCTCGATCGCCGCGATTTGCGGGGCCGCGGCCTGAAGGGTCACCGCGTGCCTGATCCATCGCTGAAGCCGCGAGCGTCCGGAGCGCTTGCGACGACGGCTGGTGGGGAGCGAAGAAGTCGACTGGTAGGGAGTTGATGGTTGCCGAAGAAGGACGCCGAAGGAACTCGCGCAGAAGTGCGCCGCGCCGCGGACGGGCAACGCCTCGACATCTAGCGGGGCTTCCTGGAGCCACGCCGAATCGTCGGCGATGAAGCTGAGGACGCCGAAATGGATCTCGCCGCCGAGAGTCAGTCCGCCACCGGAAACCATGGTGATGATCGGAAAAATGCAACTACGCCGGAAGTCGCTAGACGCCTGCCCCACGGTGGGCGCCAACTGTCGTGGGTGCAAGCCTGACAGTAGTGTGTAGGGGTACGGATGAGAGGGCAGAGCCTAGCTACGACACAGGTGTTACACTCGGATTTACGAGTTCAGGCCCCTCATCGGTGGAGGTAATAGCCCTACGTCTCGGTGCTCTGGAGCTGTATTGCTTGAGTGTATGATTACAACAGGTTGCGAACCCTTGGAATGGAGCAGGAGGGCGGCTTATATAGTCTCGCCAGCCCTCCCATCAACGCCAGCCATTACAGGGGGTTAAGAGGGGTATAAGTGCGCCAGGTAACGGGCGTATTGATGACAATTAATACAGGAGAACGTGCGTCCCGACCGTTGCGCTCCTGGAGACTCCTGGTCTTCTCTGGCCGAGTGACTTTCGGGTGTTCCGAGTGAAACGAGCCTGTCGAGTGAACTCTTGCCTCCCGAGTGGTTTGTAGAACTCCGAGTGAATGTCAGTCTGCGGAATTCTGGGTTGTTGATCTGGCCCTGGGGCCCAGTGTAAGACGTGTGGTGTCCTAGGGTAGGGTCCATAGGGACCCGCCAGCTCTCTCGCTCTCCTCCTTAGCTCATCTTCCACCTCCCGATCGGCAGAGCCAGAGGAGGCCGGCCGAGCTCCGGGCCGGCGACTCCGGCCATCCCCCGCGATGCTCTGGCCACCGGCGCGACCAGGGCGGCGAGCCGCTTCCATCCAGGCAACTCACGGATGCCGGGGAGCTCAGAAGCGGCCGGGACGCCGGCCGTAGCGGACGGCGGCGCTGACGATATCGGGCCCGAGGCCACGGGCATCTTCGGAGCAAAATGGCGGCGGGGAGCGAGTCATGGTGGAGGTGGTGGTCGGCTACGGCGACTAGGGCATCAATGGCGGCCGGGGACGACTGAATTTAGTCGAGAGGGGGCGGCGACCACGGTGGCAGTATGAGGGCAGGGGAGCCTCCGGCGATGGGTAGAGGGGTCAAGGAGGACTATGGGAGTGAGAGGGTGCTGGTGGTGAGGTCGGGAGGCTCGGGAATGGGCTATTTATAGCCCGGCCAAGGCGAAGAGGATGAGCACGGCCACGGTGGCGATCTCATCGGCGCACTGGCGCTCGGGGGAGACGTGGCTGGACGCTTGCGGGCTTTGGGTGGCTTCGCGAGGAGAGCAGATGCCTCGAGGGCGCTCGAGAGAGCTCGGGGAAGAAGGAGACAGAGGAGAAAACGACGACGGCGTCACGGGCGCACAGTGCGGCGAGGCTGCCGTGGCGTGGGGAAAAAGAAAGGGGAGGGGGAAGGTGCTGGAGGGGGTGCACGCGGACGCAGGGGAGCGGCTGGACATGCCCGAACGAGCCATGGCCGACTGGAGCTTGCTGTTCGTCGCGGTTCATCGAGCAGAGCGCCGTTTTGGCATTGCCAACTCGTGGTCACCGCTGGCACCACGCATCCAGAGCGGCTATTTGACTCCAGGAGTTGTCAAATAGATGTATCAGTGGTCAGTGAGTTGACCTGTCGAGGTTTGGATGGAAGTGAGGGCAAGAGCTGACTGATTGGAGCTCACAAAGGTTTTGAACAGGAACTTTGGTGGAATCTTGTGGAGAAATGGATAAGGTTATGAGGCTGAAACCTTGTCAAAACAAGATGGGGTAGGAAGGACTAGACGCTTGCCAAATTTGAGGTCATTTGGACAAGTTTTGCATACACTTCCTTTGTAATGCAAATTCTGGTCCAGAAAATTGACTTTGAAGCTGCACTCATATGGCTTGATAAAATGAGCTGAATTTTGGTGGAGAGTTATGATTTGGAGATATGAAGGTACTGGAAAATTTTCAGCTCAATTGGAAATGCAAAAGTGGTACTTCCTTCACAGAGCTTGGATCTGGACAGAAACTAGATGGAATTTTTGGGAGAAATTGGATAGATTAAATGATGTGAATTTTTGCATACTCACATCATATAGGGAATTTGAGGTCCTGGATTAATTTAAGAATTTTTGAAGCAATATAAAATATAGTTGCTTCACAACCTCAAAATTGGTCCAAAAACAAGAATTGGATGATGCTCTCAAAATTTGATCTGTAGAACTTGGGATCTTGATGAAAATGGTAAAGATATGGATAGGAGAAGCTCCACAAATTATGTGGGATTTTTCCTGGCTACCAAAATAGTACCTCCTTTGGAAAGTGCCCGAATTATAATATTGGCTTTAAATAGGAAAAGGCAATTTCCCTTATTTAATTATATGGCCAATATTTTTATGGGAGCTCAATATGATCAAAAAGAATATCTCCACAAGTTTTCATAAACTTTGGAGATGGATAGATATTTTCCTGGATTTAATTCCTTTAACTGGCAGAAAAAGGAATTAATTTTAAATGAAAAATATTGCAAATGACTTGGCAATATTTTTACATATCCAGGGTTTAAAAAGATAGGATGATCACTGGAAGAAATTTGGGAGGCAAAGATCAAAGGAAATTGGGGTTCCTTTGCAACGGAAGGGTTTAGGGTTTCCCTTCCGATAACTCGGAAGGTAGGGTTTCGGTGGCAGAATCTTGAGAATAAATCTGGGATAGCAAGGTTGGGTTGGAGAGAATCTATGGTTGGATAGGAAAGGCAAGACTAAATGACCATCTTCATATACCCAAGAGCGAGAGAAAATCCAATAACACCAAAAAAAGACGGGAGTCAAATCCCGCGAAGGAAAAAAAACAAGGAGCGAAAACCAGGGTGTCACAAACCTACCCCCTTAAGAAAATCTCGTCCACGAGATTTCTGGGCTTACCTCCCGGCAAGGTGGACTTACCTGTGTGCGACTTGGATCCATCAGCTATCTTGTCTTCATTTGTCTACTGACCTTTTAACTACTTCTTTTGATGGCTCAGGTGCTGTCTTTTTCCAGACGGTTGCATTGAGTCCTTATCTTTCCTGTCAGGCAAACCCTTTGTGTTGGTAGTTTGTTGGCTGGGGTTGGTGGGTAGCTCCGAGTATCGACAAATAGTCTGGTTTCCATGGCCTGGGACTAGCTGCTTCGGGTTTTATTGTGATACTTCGTACACTGACCAAGGGCGAGACATTCTTTCTGGGTACCAGACTCACATGCTCGTATGGCCTGAAGTGGCTAGGAGTGGCTCTCTTTTTGCCTTGTCAGAATACTTAGTCTGGCTCTGGGTTCCGTACGAGGTGTTTCTTCCTGTCTCTTGCATTCTGACTTCGTCCTTAGGTGATTCCCAACTGAAATGTCGGGCATGATCACAAAGTAATCATAGACGGTAATCTCTGAGGTGGCTCTGCCATATATAGCCTCTGTGGTCCTTGCTATGACCACTAAGCTGACATAGTATGGCTATCATCCGGGGTATCTTTCGGAGCATAGCTTCTTATCTTGGTTGACGGCCCATATTCATGATGGCTGCATTGCTGTGGCCGTATATGCAAGAGTCTGACAAGGTTTGGCAATATCTCCTTGTCTGTGAAGCTTTACTTCATTGACCGTTGCGGTGATGGTTTATTCAAGACTTCCTTGTTCTTGAGGGTTCCTTTTGGGGAACTTGTCATGACCTACCATCAAGGCTCTTTGGTCATATCCCAGTTTATTGGGCTTGTATTCACAATTTACTCTTGCATATCTCATAGGGGTGGTTGTGCTCATATCCTTTCTTTGAACTATGGGGCCGATGTTTCTCTGAACACAGTCGTTCCCGTGTACGAGTGGCTCGCATGAACTGATCCACTGGACTGCATGCTCACAACATATGCAGAGGTAGAATAAATCCCTTTTATAACCACTGAGTTCTAAGGCGTATGTGTGTCCAGACTAGTTCGTGCTTCTGATAAGATTGTTGATGGCGTGTTGGGGAAGGCTGAATTCCTTATGCTCGAAGCTTCTGCCAGGGTAGCGTGCGGAAGAAGTCTGGGTATCGTACCTCAGAAGCTTTCCTTCATGTGGCTTACTGCGAAAGGTCAGGTGCCTTATGCTGGAAGCTTTTCGCGACAGATTGCTGAGGAAGATTGGGAGTGCCATACCCCAGAAGATTTTCTCACCAAGTGGTGTGGCGAGGAAGGTTGGGAGTCTTGCCTCGCAAGCTCTTCTCGATAGCTTGCGGAGGAAGGTTGAGTTGCTTATGCCCAAGGCCTTTCACTGTAATATGCGGTCGGACCTGTGGCCAATTCTAGCTTCCTTCTGGAGTATCCGGAATTTACCCATAGCGGAGCCAAAACTTGGTATAGACCATACCTTGTCTGAAGATATTCCGTTGGTCATACACACCACTTGTCCTTCTGCTGATCTGATCATTGCTGCTATAAAGGTTGCACAACTGATGCATACTTCATGTTGGTAATTAATTCAGAATACCCTTTGCACTCAAACCAAGTGTTGCTGGTAGTGAGTAGTTGACAGATAATTCCATTTGGTTTAGCTGGGCTTCCAGGTGTTTGGAATCCTCATTGGTTCTGGGCAGCCATGAACTCATCCATATTTCTCGCAGACCTTGTTCATCATGCCCAAAAAATTTGTATATGTACCGAAGAATTCCAGAATATGCTTGGAAATTTGTATCAACATACCAGAGTTTTTTTGTTTCTCTCGGCACATTTACATCATTGAAATATGTCTTCCGTGGGTAATAAATAATTCTTGAGTCCATTGAGAAGAACTCAAGATTCACCCCACTGACTGAAGCAATCCTTGTGTCGAGGACCGAGTAATTTGTTCCTTAGGTGTAATCTATTCTGCGGCAAACTCCCTTGGCTATAGTCTGGCTTTGTCGGTTGCACTCCGATTCTGCTTCTGACCCATTCTTCATTCTTGAGAGATCCGGTGATACTGTTCTGAATATCATGAGGTTGACTTGGCTTAACTCTTACTGAATTTGGATTATTGGGTATTATCCAAGTTGGGTGCTGGTCTTCCTGACAGCTCTTGCAGATGGATCCGGTCGAAGCGGCGAAACGGGATTGAAACAAGAAGCAAGAACCGTGAAAAACCAAAAGGCAAATAAAGCTCAAATTTTGCGGACCTTGCACATGTGGCCAAAGATTCACTAGTATAACTAATATAGCGCACTCGATGTACCTCTAAGGACTTAGAAGCAAAACCACACAATGCTCCTGGTAACAATTGGGGTCAAGCTCCTACTACTTCCTTAGGGAACATCAAACTCAACGCACGACCATAGCCAAAGTGGCTTAGTCAACGATCCTAGGTTGTCGGGAAAAGATGGAATTTATAGGCATTTCCCAAAGGAAACTAGATTTGAGAAGAGAAATGCCATGGCTAGCAAGCAAGGTAGGGGTATCTGGTTTACCTAGGGGTTAAGGGCTCACGGGTCGTTGCCTGATGCGGGCATTTCATCGAGAAGACAAAGACCACGAGAGTTGGGGTCTGATGGAGCCAAAAGCCTATGGGGTTGCCTTATGATCACTAGTAGTCGTGCCTGTCTGGCCAAGATGGCTGAAATCCATCTGGGCTTTCTACTGATCAAGAGGCAATGAAAGCTGGCTAGGGTAACCTATGGTCAGCCTGGCTCTGATACCATCGGTTGTGGCACCCCGCCTGAATACCACTGTAGCTAGATGGTCGCCACACACGCCAGCCCAGGAGATCACTCTGGCGTGCGCGTTTACAACAAGTATCATGAACACAAGCATTTTTATTAATGAAATATATCTGTCTTACATGATATATTTACAAGGGTGATGGCAGTGGAAAAGCTCTATCTAAGGCAGCATGGTCCTGGTGCGGCTCCAATCCACAGGGATCTGACTGGGTTACTCTTCTAGCCAGCGAACACTCCGGCTCCTCGCTAGAGGTCGTCGAATCCTTAGGTGAACCTGGCCACATTGAAGGCCGCTGAGTACTTTTGAATGTACTCGCAAGTAAACCAAACCAACATATACACCAAGCAATGCAATCCATGGCATTCAAGCATGCATTTGTTATCTTAACAGTATTAACTATCATGTTATGGCAGGATTATCTAGCAAGATTAATCATTTAGCAGCATTAATCATCATAACGTATCAGGATTATCTATCATGATAACTACTGAAGTAAATACAGTATGACGAAGATAAAGCTTATCCAGTAAATAATCCATACTCCGAATATTCTTATGATCCAATCCAAATCCGATCCAAATCCAAATCCGAATCCGAATCCGATCCAAATCCAATCCAAACCTTTTGGTCATACGACCGTTTCTCTCCTAGCCATCCCATGGCTAACATTCATACCTCTGACATCATCTGATGTCTATGCATCTGCACTGCAAGTCTGACAAATCATACCTTTCTCTGGTTCATTATTAACCTTAGCAATAACATTATATAGTTTGTTCCTCCAGACTCGACACGGACCAAATAGGGGCCTACACGAACTGTCCATGACCGAGGACGCGGCTATTCGAATAGATTTACACTCTGCAGAGGTTGCGCACTTTACCCACACCATGGAGCGCCTGGCCTCGTACTTTAGTACATGTTCCCATTCGGGTGGACCAGTGCTGCTCCAACGAAACCTGCCTAACCCGTGACTCTTCCATCGTACCACCGACAATCATACCCTCCCAGGGCCATGTCCTGGGTGGCCCCTGTGTCACCCCGTGACACCTGCCACCGTCGTGGCCAACTAAACTGTCCCAAACGGGGACCACGCGCAAATAACTCAACTGGGCTAACAGGATTATCGTCGTCTACCTAATCAAGGCAGCACGCACGCATAACCCTCCCTAGTTTGGTGGTACCGACAGAAGAGCACGCAGTCAGACAAAGTCAAGGCCGTCCCATACCGGCAAATGTGGCTGCACGGGTAAGTCCGGATAGGTGACACTATGACTCGATCCAGTCGACGGAGGAGGTTGTCATTTAATCATATTCTTAATCATTACAACAATAACGATAATCCAAGATGTAAACTAGTATATCAACATAACAACCTACGAGTCACTAGTGCGATAATATGATGAGCATTAGCAGGTAATGTAAACAGCAAATTCAAATTAGCAGGAGTTTTATTATTTCTAACACAGGCATAAACATTAATTAAACACTCAAGAATAACAAAGAGCAATGCTTCAGGGCATATATCAGATGGTCGGCTTGCCTGGGGGTCAAGTAATACTCCGGGAGAAATGCGATCACCTCGCGGAAAATTCGCCGGAAAGGATTCTCTCTCGGAGGGGCTGAATAGAGGGCAGGGGCAAAATGGGTACTTTTAGAAAGTGTCAACATGGTGGAAGTGATATCATCGGAACGGGCTCGACGAACTGAAGAAGTGGGCGTTGGATTCACCTCGATCGGAGTTACGAGCGAAAAGTTACGGGCGTTCGTTCGTTAAACGATGAAATGAACAAATAGTGTCCTCTTCAGCCGCTAACCAGTGAACGTCCACTAAATAACTTTTTCGGCAGCCGGCTGGAGAGAGAAAGCGCCTTTTCGAAAATACGCCTTCAGCAGAGGGGAAGCGCATTTCCACCCGAAGTGGCAGCTGAGTACGCTTTCCCTAACGGGAATCGTATTTTGTGAAATGCGCTTCCACTTATACTGTGCGGGCCCGGCGGCTGGGTCGCTTACAGGCGGGAACCGCCAGCTCTCTCTCTCTCCTCCTCAGCTAATCTTCCACCTCCCAATCGGCAGAGCCAGAGGAGGCCGGCCGAGCTCCGGGCCGGCGACTCCGGCCATCCCCCGCGATGCTCCGGCCACCGGCGCGACCAGGGCGGCGAGCCGCTTCCATCCAGGCAACTCACGGATGCCGGTGAGCTCAGAAGCGGCCGGGACGCCGGCCGTAGCGGACGGCGGCGCTGACGATATCGGGCCCGAGGCCACGGGCATCTCCGGAGCAAAATGGCGGCGGGGAGCGAGTCGTGGTGGAGGTGGTGGTCGGCTACGGCGACTAGGGCATCAATGGCGGCCGGGGACGAGTGAATTTAGTCGAGAGGGGGCGGCGGCCATGGTGGCAGTATGAGGGCAGGGGAGCCTCTGGCGATGGGTAGAGGGGTCGAGGAGGACTATGGGAGCGAAAGGGAGCTGGTGGTGAGGTCGGGAGACTCGGGAATGGGCTATTTATAGCCCGGCCGAGGCGGAGAGGATGAGCACGGCCACGGTGGCGATCTCATCAGCGCACTGGCGCTCGGGGGAGATGTGGCTGGACACTTGCGGGCTTCGGGTGGCTTCGCGAGGAGAGCAGAGGCCTCGAGGGCGCTCGAGAGAGCTCGGGGAAGAAGGAGACAGAGGAGAAAACGATGACGGCGTCACGGGCGCACAGTGCGGCGAGGCTGCCGTAGCGTGGGGAAAAAGAAAGGGGAGGGGGAAGGTGCTGGAGGGGGTGCACGCGGACGCAGGGGAGCGGCTGGACATGCCCGGACGAGCCATGGCCGGCTGGAGCTTGCTGTTCGTCGCGGTTCATCGAGCAGAGCGCCGTTTTGGCGTTGCCAACTCATGGTCACCGCTGGCACCACACATCCAGAGCGGCTATTTGACTCCAGGACTTGTCAAATAGATGTATCGGTGGTCAGTGAGTTGACCTGTCGAGGTTTGGATGGAAGTGAGGGCAAGAGCTGACTGATTGGAGCTCACAAAGGTTTTGAACAGGAACTTTGGTGGAATCTTGTGGAGAAATGGATAAGGTTATGAGGCTGAAACCTTGTCAAAACAAGATGGGGTAGGAAGGACTAGACGCTTGCCAAATTTGAGGTCATTTGGACAAGTTTTGCATACACTTCCTTTGTAATGCAAATTCTGGTCCAGAAACTTGACTTTGAAGCTGCACTCATATGGCTTGATTAAATGAGCTGAATTTTGGTGGAGAGTGATGATTTGGAGATATGAAGGTACTGGAAAAATTTCAGCTCAATTGGAAATGCAAAAGTGGTATTTCCTTCACAGAGCTTGGATCTGGACAGAAACTAGATGGAATTTTTGGGAGAAATTGGATTGATGAAATGATGTGAATTTTTTCATACTCACATCATATAGGGAATGTGAGGTCCTGGATTAATTTAAGAATTTTTGAAGCAATATAAAATATAGTTGCTTCACAACCTCAAAATTGGTCCAAAAACAAGAATTGGATGATGCTCTCAAAATTTATCTGTGGAACTTGGGATCTTGATGGAAATGGTAAAGATATGGATAGGACAAGCTCCACAAATTATTTGGGATTTTTCCTGGCTACCAAAATAGTACCTCCTTTGGAAAGTGCCCGAATTGCAATATTGGCTTTAAATAGGAAAAGATAATTTACCTTATTTAATTATGGCCAATATTTTTATGGGAGCTCAATATGATCAAAAAGAATATCTCCACAAGTTTTCATAAACTTTGGAGATGGATAGATATTTTCCTGGATTTAATTCCTTTAACTGGCAGAAAAAGGAATTAATTTTAAATCAAAAATATTGCAAATGACTTGGCAATATTTTTACATATCCAGGGTTTAAAAAGATAGGATGATCACTGGAAGAAATTTTGGAGGCAAAAGATCAAAGGAAATTGGGGTTCCTTTGCAACGGAAGGATTTTGGGTTTCCCTTTCGATAACTCGGAAGGTAGGGTTTCAGTGGCAGAATCTTGTGAATAAATCCGGGATAGCAAGGTTGGGTTGGAGAGAGTCTCTGGTTGGATAGGAAAGGCAAGACTAAATGACCATCTTCATATACCCAAGAGCGAGAGAAAATCCAATAACACCGAAAAAAGACGGGAGTCAAATCCCGCGAAGGAAAAAAAACAAGGAGCGAAAACCAGGGTGTCACACTCTCGCCATCGCAATGGTGGATCTTCAGAGAAACAGCAAAGGGAGGAAGACGAAGGAAGAGAGCGATGATGATTGGCAGAATGGAATGGGAAGAGATGGATGAGCAGCGCCCTCCGTAGCCCTCTCTTTATGGGGAAGGCGCGGGGGCTGGCTCTTCACTATTTGAAGTGACTTTGCATTATCAGGCGCACTACTCCAGCGACCGCCCCTCTTCGCCAATCTCTCGCCTCGCATGTAAAACGCGTGGCGGAAGGAGCAGTAAAAGTGAAGATTATGATAGATATTGCAGTTATTCTCTGCCACGTGTGCCTGTGCATTGTTTTGGGCCTAGCCCAATGACGCTCGGCATGCGCGTGTGGCCCAGGCCCGGGGTCTCCTGCCGGTGCATTAAGAAATGGGTCCTTAATGCTCCTGACTTATGCACAGGCAGTAGTAGCCTTCCCGACGGCAAGGCTTGCCAGAGAATAATTCAAACCGAGTCCAGAACCAAGATCAAGATTCAAGACCCAGTTGCAGAAGCCATTGGGGGAAAAGATCAAGACGAAGCATCAAGTTCTACACCAAAGATAACCTTTGCCGGCAAGGCCGAGCCGGCAAGGTGAAGGCCCGGCAAGCTCCATGCCGGCAAGCTCTCGCTAGCTATTAGCGCTCCACCTCATCGAGCAGCTAGTCGCTAATCGATGAGGTGTCGAGCCCGCAGACAGTTAGGTGAGATTTGTCGAGCATGTGTCAGCGCGCTGGAAGGAGATTTGCCTTTAATGACACCCATCCAGAAGGCGTGTCAAGATAAAAGGAGGTAGATGGGCGAGCGGTGCAAAATCCTTGCCGGGACTCCTCTACATGACACCTAACGGAGCATTTATTGCTTTTGTCCTAAACAGGCAGAGTTAGGTATGATAGCACTATTTGCTATCTAATCAGTACAAAATGACTGTTTTGCCACTGTGGTGACCCCTTGAGCTATAAAAGGAGGGCCAGGGCAACCTTTATAGGGGGTTGGTCGATCGAACCTTTGCACAACTTGCATGCGTAGCTGCTCTTTCTGCACCTTGCCGGGAGAAGCGCTCCTTGTACTAGTGCTCATACACATCCAATATACAAAGCAGGAGTAGGGTTTTACACCTCACGGTGGCCCGAACCTGGGTAAACTCTTTGCATCTCTGCTGGTTTTGCTCTTTGTGCTCATCGATCTCCCTAGTCGAACCGCAAAGGGGCTAGATGGCCCCATAGATGGTCGTACGCACGACACAATAGTACCTAAATTTTAAGATTTGTTTGTTATACTAACGGATCTCACGAGGTTTCTGTTGAGTTTTGTGTTCTGAAGTTTTCAAGTTTTGGGTGAGACTACGATGGATAAAGGAATAAGGAGCGGCAAGAGCCAAAGCTTGGGGATGCCCAAGGCACCCCAAGGTAATATTCAAGGAAGACTCAAGCGTCTAGGCTTGGGGATGCCCCGGAAGGCATCTCCTCTTTCATATACAATCTATCGGTAACTCACTTGGAGCTATATTTTTATTCATCACATGATATGTGTTTTACTTAGAGCGTCTTGTGATATAGTTTGTTTCCTTTTTAGTTTGTCATAATCATCTTTGCTGAACACACCTTTTTGAGGGGGACACACATTATTCGTGATTTGTTAGAATACTCTATGTGCTTCACTTATATCTTTTGAGCTAGGCAGTTGCTCTAGTGCTTCACTTATATCTTTTAGAGCCCAGCGGTGGTTATATTTTCAAGAAATAGTTGCACTCTCATGCTTCACTTATATCTTTTTGAGAGTCTAATGAATAGCAATGGTAATATGCATGGGTTATGAATTTGGTCTTAATATGATAGGTGTTCAAGAGGGATATAATAAAAACTTTCATGTAGATCACTAAAGTTTGATTCCTTGCAATAGTTTTGCGATATTAAGATGGTAATATGTGGGAGGTGCTAGTAGATAATTGTGGTTTATTAAGAATATTGGTGTTAAGGTTTGTGATTCCCGAAGCATGCATGTATGATCTGTCGTTATGCTAAGAAGTTGGAGCATGATTTATTCTTGATTGTCTACCTTATGAGTGGCGGTCGGGACGAGCGATGGTCTTTTCTTACCAATCTATCCCCCTAGGGGCATGCGTAGTAGTACTTTGCTTCCAGGGCTAATAAACTTTCGCAATAAGTATGTGAGTTCTTTATGACTAATGTGAGTCCATGGATTATACACACTCTCACCTTTCCGCAATTTTCTAGTGTGATGCCCCCGACTCAATCGTGCACTAATCATACACGCAAATGTGCACGATCAAGCCTATGGACTCAAGGGAAGATATCACAACACAACTCTAGACACAAAATAAAATAATACAAGCTTTATATTACAAGCCAGGGGCCTCGAGGGCTCGAATACATAAGCTCGAGTTACACAAGAGTCAGCGAAAGCATTAGTGTCTGGGTACAGACATAGTTAAACAAGTTTGCCTTAAGAAGGCTGAGAAAAACAACAACATCTAGATCAAAAAGGCGCATGCCTCCTACCTGGGAGCCTCCTAAATTACTCCTGGTCATCGGTCACCACGTAGTAGTAGGCTCCATCGGGGTAGTAGTAGTCGTCGGCGGGATCAGCTGTCTCCGGGGCTCCGTCATCTGATCACAGCAATCGGGTATGGGGAAAAAGGTAGCAAAGCAACCGTGAGTACTCATCCAAAGTACTCGCAAGACTTACATCAGATCTATGCTAAGTATGCATCGGTATCAAAAGAGGGGGCTGTATCTGTGGACTGGACTGCAGAAATGCCAGAATAGAGGGGAAGGCGTAGCCTATCGAAGACTAGCATCTTGCAGCATCTTGCAGCATTGGAAGAGTGTAGATTAGTAGGATATAATAAAGCAATAAGCATGTAGTAGCAAAGCCCAGAGATCCTTCCTTGACTCCCTACGAGAAAGCGATCCCGGAGCTAACATATTAATTAAAGTATCACAAGTATCCAGTTCTAGCTGTAGTAGATCAGGATACAACACTGAGCGTCCTGTTACCGTGGACACGGCTATTTGAATAGATAACTTCCCTGCAGGGGTGCACTACTGTTGCCCAACACGCTCGATTACCTCTAACCGGACACACTTTTCCGAGTAATGCCCGGCCTCGGATAACCAACACGACGTAGTTCTACCTAGGCTCCGCAGAGAGGTCCCCGCCAGTCTACATCCTAAGCGCTCAGGGGTCTTGGGCCTATTGCCCTTCGCACTCTGGGTCGTTGTGAGGACGGTGGATACCAGTGCCACCTCTCTCCTGGATGGCATGATCCGATCGTGCCAGAATGCTGAACTGGACGTCTGACAGAGCTTTCGGGAGAATTGTACGACGCCGAGGGCCCCATTAAACCATTATCCTGCGTGGTGGTAGTGCGTATAGGCCAGTGGCCAACTCAGATCAAATACCGAAATTCGTTAAGCGTGTTATTAGTAACTCGTAGACACAAACATGGCTCAAGGCTCACCTCCGACACCCTGCCACACCGACTTGGTAACCCACGGTCCAACGACCAGGGACCAGGCCCACCTCTCGCCTAGGTGGTCTCCACCTGCCCAGACATTCCGCCACAATAATCTCTCGCGGTTACCCTTGGGTCGACCCGACTTCAATAGGGGACTGAGGTAAAAACATGGTAACCGTGTGTCCATAACATCAAGAGGGAATCCGAGGAATCACCCTTGTTGGATTCCTACTCGATGTAACCGTCAAGGTGAACTTGGAGGAATCACCCTCGATGGGTTCACACTTGAGGGGCTGCACCACAGAGGCATCATCAGAGGTGGTGAAAGAGGAATCACCCTCGTTAACCCATAACCGACTAGCTACGCTACAGAGATATCATCAGGAGTGAGGTAGGAGGTATCACCCTCGGCACTCGATAATAGCTCTGCAGAGTCATACAACTTAAGGGGGTGTGAGGTGCTGTGTTGGTCTCTGCACGTCAATCACGTTGATCGAGACAACCGAAAACAAAGCATGGCAATACGGACAAGGGTGCGGGGCCTCTAATGGATCACTAACCAGCCTATACTAAGTATTTAGGACAATAGGTAAAGTATCAACAGCAGGTTACAAAATCAGGCTATGCATTAGAATAGGAGCAATCAAATACAGTAGCATAATCTAATGCAAGCAAGGGAGAGAAAGAATGGGCAATATAGGAATGATCAAGGGGGTTTTGCTTGCCTGGAAGCTCTGCTGAAAAGGAAGAAGGGTCATCGGTGACATAGTCGATCACAGGGGCATCGGCAGCAGCCGCAGGGTCTACCGGATAAGAAAGAGGTGGAATAAACAAATAAATAACGGGCAAACAAAGGCACACAGATGCATGTCAGGTCATAACAGGTTGATTATATGCTCTAATGCTTCACTAACTATTTTAGACGAAGAGGGAAAATATCCGGGAATATTTTCCCAGCTCCTGTGACACCCTGGTTTTTGGCAACTTTTTCTTTTCAAATTTTTTCTGGTTTTATTTGCAATTGGTTGGCTTTTGAATCTTTTCAGTTGACTTTGGACTTGGGAAACTTTTGAATTTCTCTATAAGTGATCCAAAGCCCTCAACATCTTGCCAAAATCTTGTCACACACCTTCTGGATCAAATTGCAATTTTCAATCCTTTCAAAATAATTCATTTTCTTCTCTGGGAAAATCTGTCTTCACTATGGGTTGTGAAGCAACCTATAGTTCTGATTATCAGAAAAATCCCAAATTAATACCACACCTTCTTGTCATCATCTACTCCCACAATCTTCAAAAACATTTCATGGTCCAGTACAAAATGTTGTCCAGAATATTCCATTTATCTTCTGGACAGCACTATTCCTTTGTGAAGCAACCCATATTTCCTCAACTCAGAAAATTCTCAAATAATTCCCTGAGATACTAGGGAACTTATCTTCCCACAATATCCAAAAACATCTCCTTGTCCAGTATAAATTTTTAGTAGAAATATTCTGCCAAGTTTCTGCTCATTCCATTCCTTTGTGAAGGAAGTACCAGCTTGATGCATCCATTTGAGATGAAATTTTTATGATATCTTGGCATTACCAAATAACCCTCACACACCAAATTTCAGCTCCAGCAGATCACTCATGTGAGTGCAACAACCTCACCAAGTTTCTGGACCAGTATGGCATTTGTACATGAACCATGTCCAAACTTTGATGAAAGTTTCTCAAATTTGGCCAGCTAGTAGTCCTTCCAATGTAGATCACTCCAGACATCTCCATTGGCTTTCTCTCTAGCTCATCTTCTCTCCAGATCCCTCCTAAGTTACTGATAGCAAACTATTGATGATGCTACACTTCATCTCAGTGACTCTCTGGGCGAACTAGTGCCACGAGAGGGTTCCAGTACGCAAGGTCGACGCACCAGACACGGCCTGGTAGGCCAGCTCGCACCGCGTGTGCATGTGCATGCGGTGACCACGTGGCCAGCCCTGCCAAAACCGCGCTCTGGGCGCCGCCAGGAACGGGTCTCGTCGTAGGCCGACTACCGCGTCGTCGTACCGTGTCCCCTTGCGCCGACTAACTCTCCGCCGTCCACCTAGCCACTCCATACTCTCCCCCTCGCCGAAGAAGCTCCCGCCGGCCGCCACCGAGCACCGCACTGTTGCGCCCATGCGGCCACAGTGGGGTGAGCTGGCTGGCTTCTTCCTCGCGGCTCGTCGTCTCGCGCATTAACTCACCTGCCCTCCTCCGTCACTTCGCCGCACTCCACGACGGCCAGCTCGCCGTCCTACTCGCGCCAACTCATCCACGGCAGCTTGCGGCTCGACCACCCTCCGCCCCGCCTATAAATAGCCACGGCCAGCCCTCCCCAGCTCTTCATCGCTCCTTACCACCTCCCAATCGAGCTCTGCTCGCCGCGCCAAGGCCAAGAGGCCCTCTGGCCTCGTAGCTTGCCGGCGTTCTACCGCCAAGCCCACTCCACCATCCGCTCGATTCACTCCACCCCAGCTCTGCCCGACCGCATACCCGAGCTCAGTGCACTCCCACGACCCTGCCCGACATCTTTCCTAGCCGGAGCTCAGCCGGATTCGCTGTCGCTGACGACCCCCGAAACCAGCCACCACCGGAGAGGAAGGGAACGATGCCGTCAGGCTGTCTCCGGAGACGCCACTGGTACAGGGAGGACCACCGTCGTGTGGCCGATCCATCTCCGTCATCTCCTGACCTTGCCGCCGTCGATATCTCCAGCTATCGCCGTCGGTGAGCCACCCTCTTACTGTTCCCCTCCTTTTCTTTTTAAATCTAAACGCAGGGCCCACTCATCAGTGACCCATCACGTGCCGAAGCGGTACCTAAGTGGAGGCGCCTGGCATTTTACGCCTTCGACGTGGCCCTCCCAGAGGTTTTATAATTTTTGTTTAAATCCAACTTTGACCAGAAACTTTGACTGTTCATAACTTTTTATCCACAAGTCCAAATCAATTGATCCTTTTTGCATTATCTTTGTCTTGAGCCCCTCTATTTTCTGGTAAATTTTGGTATTTTTCTCATATGTACAGAATTTCTGGTGAACATAAATGTATTATGTGACATTTTCTTTTACTATTTTAAAATATTTTCAGAAGGAAATCCTTTTGGTTTTGAAGACCAGGAGTTTGTGGACAACCCAACTGAGTAAGGCAAGCCACATCATCCATTACATGAAGCATTTCAATAGGATTGGTTTATTAATTGAATTATGTGCATTATTTTAATATGTGAAAAATTCATAGTAAATGATAGTGTTGCATAGCTACTGCCATATTAATTTATTCATGATAAACAACCTTGCTTGTTATGTACTTGCTAAAACTAAGCTTAATGGTTGATCAAGTGCCACCGACCCGGACTTACCCGTGCAGCCACATCTGCCGGAATGGGACGGCGTTGACTTGGTCTGACCGCGTGCTCTTTTATCGGTACCACCAAAGAGGGAGGGTTATGCGTGCGTGCTACCCTGATCAGGTAGGCGACGATAACCCTGTGAGCTAGTTGAGTTATTTGCCGGTGTCCCTGTTTGGGATAGTTTAGTTGGCCACGATGGTGGCAGGTGTCACGGGGTGACACAGAGGCCACCTAGGGCATGACTCCAGGGGAGGATGATTGTCGGTGGTACGGTGGAGGAGTCACGGGTTAGGCAAGTTTCGTTGGAGCAGCACCGGTCCACCCGGAAGGGAAGTGTACCGAGGTATGGGACCAGGAGCTCCATGGTGTGGGAAAAGTGCGCAACCTCTACAGAGTGTAAGAATCTATTCGAATAGCTGCGTCCACGGTATTGGACACAGTTCGCACTAGGTCACACTGAGTGGTCAACCGTAATAATAATAATGATGGAAGAACTTGTCTTATGCTCGGAAGTGCTTAGTGGATCACGAGTATTCTGAGGGTTGTGGTACAACCCGGAAGAGAGTAAGTTGATGTTCGGTAACAGTAAGTAAGCAACTTAAGCATTTAACATGTTCATTGCCATGTTGTTGTTTGCTGCATTGTTTTGGTTGCTGTGAGCTTGCGAGTACATTCCAAGTACTCACCTGGCGTGTCATGCCAGATGCAGGAGAAGCCGAGGACGGAGGTCCCGATGGTTCGTGCTACGCTAACTAGGCCATGTCCCAGCAGTGTCCCTATGGGATGAAGTTTCCCGCACGATATTCCGCTACGCTGTAGAGTTTCCTTAGTACTGAGGCCCTTGTTGTTCCATAAATAATGTAGATATTGTCATAGCACATGTAGTACTTCTGGCCTCGTTACCTGATGTAATTCCCGAGCTTGTACTTGTTCAATATTAATAAAGATCAGTTCTGTTCTGTTCCAAGTTGTTGTGTGTTTCCAGAAGACATGATCTCTGGGTTGGAAACACGGGGTAAACCGGTTCTCTAAGCCGGGGTGCCACAGCTCAAGGTGCTTATCTGTATATTGATCCGGAGGGGAAGGTTCCATGTTTGCAGTGTTGGAGGCATGTGACAGCTACATGGAGGGCATATTCGGATTCGTCTCGTTTTTCTGAACGTTTTTCATAAATAAATTATTTTCATCCGAGTTACGGATTATTTTATATGATTTTTCAAAGTTTTAAACATTTTCTAGAATTTCCGGAATTATTTTATTTATTAAATTCAAATTATCCAGAACAGTAAAAATGCTAAGTGTACCCAGAACTGTACCCAGCTGACCAGTAGAGAGGCTGACCAGTGGCCCAGTTGACTGGGTCAACTACCCAGTCAGCAGAGGCTGACTGGTGGGCCAGCTGCCCAGTCAGCAGGCTGACTGGGCCACCTTATCCACTGTAACAGTAGACTGGGCCCACATGTCAGTGACACAAGGCTAATTAGAGTTTATTTAAAATAAATAGAGATTAGGTAGGGGTGGGCCCGAGGTGTCAGTGACTAATTTGTTTAACTGATTTTAGTTATTAGTTAATTAGGCTAATTAACGGCGGGGGCCCACATGTCAGCGACAGGGGCTGCCCAGTCAGCACAGTTGACCGGTCAACGCGGTCAACTTGGCCCACGGGACCCACTAGTCGGTGACCCAGGGTGGGCCCCGTGCGGTGCCATGTCGGATCACCGGCGTTAAGCCGCCGGTGACCACAAAACGCGGCGGCACGCTTCGGCCGGCGTCGGAAAACAGCTACGAGCGACGGGTTCGGGCGCGGTTGGGCTCGTTCGAACGAGCGGAGCGAGCCGCGTCGAATGGTGGTGGTGGCGTGGTCGGGGGTGCACCGTAGCGACGACGACGACCACCGCGGCGGACGCCGGCGTTCGGGCGAGGTCGTTCCCGTGGCCGCGGAGCTCGGGAGGGCTATCAGAGGGCATGGGCAGCACCAGGGAGCTCCCCTGAGCACGTTGGTGAGCTCAGCAGGGCACGACAATGATGGCAGCGACGGCGCCGAGCACGGCGGCGACGGCGAGCTACGGCAAGTATGGCGGCAGTAGCTAGCGGCAGCAGAACG
Organism: Elymus sibiricus; assembly: GCA_039707655.1. Classification (NCBI taxonomy): domain Eukaryota; kingdom Viridiplantae; phylum Streptophyta; class Magnoliopsida; order Poales; family Poaceae; genus Elymus; species Elymus sibiricus. The sequence goes on along the minus strand of CM077676.1, from coordinate 187,608,078 downwards.
AGGCAAGAGCAAGGGGGAAAGGCGTGGTGCTCACCAAGGAGCACACGGTGGCTCGGCGGGAGGGTTAGGAGCAGCAGGCCGGCCGGAATCAAGGCCGAACGGCGGCGGATGCAGAGGAAGAAGACGGCGGCGATCTGGTGCTGTGCTGCCTCCCTGCTTGCATTTGTCGGCTTAGTCAAGGTAGACGAGGCTGGCACATCTTCTGGACACGGAGAGACGGCACGGAGAGGCCGGTGGCCACGGTGGTGAAGTAGCGCGGCGATGGTGGTGCTCGGGATCGAGGAACTGGAGGAGGGTGAGCGAGGCAGGGAGGGAAAAAAGATCTGGACGCGTCCAGGGCGTCCGCGGTGGCGTTCTTATCCACACCGCGGTGGCTGTAGCGGCGCGGGCGGCTAGCGGGTGTGGTGGCGACGGTGCTCGGTGTCGGGCGCGCGCGCGCGAGCTGACATGGGGAGGAGGGAGACGACAGGGGGGATCTGGGCTGGGCCTGGCACTATGGACTAGAGCCCAGTGCCACGGTGCCCTTTTCTTTTTCTTTATTTCTTTCTTTGTTTTTCTTTATTCTTTTCAGTTTTGTATTTTGTTTAGCCACTCTTTGGCTTTTGTAAAAATATGCAACTCGCCACATAATCACCATTGCATTATTTGGCTCTGCCACAAAAAGTTTGGGAAATGTTTGAATTGATTTGAATTTTATTTAAATAGAAATGATTTAATTTTGGGCTGTTTTGCTACTGTTTTGGATGCTAGCTTCAAAATGAGTAAACAAGTGATGTTATTTCCTTAACCATAATTACATATGGATTATTTACAAAATCTTGAACTATTTTGCTTGCAAGTTTGTAGTTTTACTAATTCCACTTGTTATATGAATTTTGAATTTGAGTTGAATTATTTCTTAATTGCATCTCTTAGGATATAATGATGATGACTTGGCATCATTATCATGTGGTCACTGTAGCTAACCACTGGGGGTGTTACAACTCTCCTCCTCTAAAGGATATTCTCGTCCCGAGAATTAAGAGGTATAAGGGAAAGGGGTCGGGGTATTCCTGGAAGTTCTTCTGGAAGTACCTCTTAGAGGTTGCGAACGACTGGAACGTTTTCAACTCCTCATATTTAAAGCCATGCATGTATGCAAAAGCTTCGGATATAAATGAATACGATGCTCCTGAATGAAATAAAATAGAAGTTGGTACTGAATTAACAAGAGGAGTACCCATCACAGTAGCAGGCTGATCTTGAGCTTCATTCAGATTAACATGGTAAGCTTGACCATGACCATAAGAAGGTCTGGCATTGTTGTTGCGGGGCTGGTTGTTCCCACAGCCATTACCACGGCTAGCAGAGGGAAGTGCAAGCTGATTCTGATCCTGAGGGCATTCTCTGGCTTGATGACCTGGACGGCCACACTTGAAGCAGAGCCCATCATTGGGACGGGGAGCAGGAGCTCAAGGTAGTGGAGCTTGAGGTCTTGGCTGCCTCGGTGGTGGAGGAGGCAGAAGAGATGCAACATAAGACGGCATTGGAGCAGGTGACGAGGGCATGTACTAGGGATAGGGTAATAGGCCTGACCTATGGACCCTACCCTAGGACACCACACGTCTTACACTGGGCCCCAGGGCCAGATCAACAACCCAGAATTCCATAGACTGACATTCACTCGGAGTTCTACAAACCACTCGGGAGGCAAGAGTTCACTCGACAGGCTCGTTTCACTCGGAACACCCGAAAGTCACTGGGCCAGAGAAGACCAGGAGTCTCCAGGAGCGCAACGGTCGGGACGCACGTTCTCCTGTATTAATTGTCATCAATACGCCCGTTACCTGGCACACTTATACCCCTCTTAACCCCCTGTAATGGTTGGCGTTGATGGGAGGGCTGGCGAGACTATATAAGCCGCCCTCCTGCTCCATTCCAAGGGTTCACAACCTGTTGTAATCATACACTCAAGCAATACAGCTCCAGAGCACCGAGACGTAGGGCTATTACCTCCACCACTGAGGGGCCTGAACTCGTAAATCCGAGTGTAACACCTGCGCCATAGCTAGGCTCTGCCCTCTCATGCATACACCTACACACTACTGTCAGGCTTGCACCCACGACAGTTGGTGCCCACCGTGGGGCAGGCGTCTAGCGACTTCCGGCGTAGTTCCATTTTTCCGATCATCACCATGGTTTCCGGTGGCGGACTGACTCTGGGCGGCGAGATCCGTTTCGGCGTCCTCAGCTTCATCGCCGATGATTCGGCGTGGCTCCAGGAAGCCCCGCTGGATGTCGAGGCGTTGCCCGTCTGCGGCGCGGCGCACTTCTGCGCGAGTTCCTTCGACGTCCTTCTTCGGCAAGCGTCGACTCCCTACCAGTCGACTTCTTTGCTCCCCACCAGCCGTCGTCGCAAGCGCTCCGGACGCTCGCGGCTTCAGCGGTGGATCAGGCACGCGATGACCCTTCAGGCCGCGGCCCCGCAAATCGCGGCCATCGAGCCCGATGAGCCTGTCTTTGATCTGTTCGCCTCCGTGTATGAGCACTCGGAAAGCGTATCCGAGTGCGAGAGCAGCGATTCCGCTGCGGAAGTTCTGATGGCCGATTCCCCGCCCAGTCCGCCTGGGTACCGCTGCGGTGACGCAGAGAACGGCGACCCGTCGCGCGCCGATCTTGGCGGCGGCAGGGACCGGCATAACGATGAGTACATCCCCCAACCTCTCACTCGACAGCAGAGGGAAGAACAGCAGCGCAGGACCGAGCAGGCCCTCCAGACGCCCATCGTTGGGACGACTCCCGAGGCTCAGGCTTTGGAGGCCGTGCGCCAGGCCAACTTGGCTGAACGCAATCGTCTGAAAGCGCTCCAGAAGGCACTCGACGATCGCGCCCGCAGACAGCTTCAGCCCAGTTCTAGTCGCCGATAGCGGCAGTTGTTTCCGAATGACAAGCAACAGAGTTTCCAGGTATTCCGCACTCCCGTCCAGAATCTGGCGGCGGCCACTCGGATAGCAGATTCCATCGAGCCATCACGGTCCGAGGCGGGAGAGGGTCTTCGACAGATCCGAGCCCTACTCAAGGTGGCTGAAGAGCAAAATTCAGCAGTATCTCAGTCGCGCAACAGGATACACAGCAGATCCATTCGGGCTGACACCGTCCTTTTGGCACACAGCCCAGTGTCTCCAAGGAGAAACAGGCACTCGCCTCCGCGGCGAAACGACCAAGACCACCACCGAGACTAGTACTCGGGGCAGGGTCGCAGTCGGAATACGCCTCCGCGGCATCAAGATGATCTTCACCGCATGCAGTCGCCCCCTCCCCGGCCGTACGACGCCAAGCGTCCTTACGGTAACGATCGGAGGGCCAGCCCTCCCCGTCATGGTGACGGTTATCGCCAGAGAGAGCCAGTCGACCACCGTGACCCGCAGTTCAACGCGAGATCCGTTCTCGCTCAGAACCTGGTCAATAGGGGTAGAGCTCAGAGAGAGAACCTGGATAGAGATCGTCCGAGTGGAAGTGGAGCATTTGTCTCCGGGCCCGAGTGTTTCAGTAGGGCCATCCGAGCCGCTGAGATTCCACCAAACTTCAGATTGGCAGCTGGAGTGAGCAAGTTCACCGGTGAGTCCAAGCCAGAGACTTGGTTAGAGGATTACCGAGTGGCTATGCAGATCGGAGGAGGAAATGACTACGTGGCTATGAAGCATTTATCATTGATGCTTGAAGGGTCCGCCCGCGCCTGGCTCAATCAGCTCGCTCCGGCCAGCATATACTGTTGGGAGGATTTGACTCGAGTGTTCATCAAGACATTCGAGGGCACGTGCAAACGCCCGGCTGGATTGTCTGAGTTGCAGCACTGCGTGCAGAAACCGAATGAAACATTGAGGGAATAGATCCAGCGGTGGACAACCTTGCATCATGTGGTGGAAAACGTCACAGAACATCAAGCCGTCTGCGCCTTTAAGGTAGGAGTCAGATATCGGGAGCTCATCCTGAAATTCGGTAGGTCAGGAGCTTTGACCAAGAGCCGAATGATGGAGATAGCCACTCGGTACGCAAATGGAGAAGAGGAAGACCGTCTCCGTAACGGCAAAGGGAAAACCAGCGAGCCCAACCCCGAAAACAGTAACCCCAGTCGGAAGCCGAAGCGCAAGGCTGATGGTTCGGCTCAGGCCGAGGCTGCCGCTCTGGCCGGTCAAGCCAAGAACAAGGGGAAGGCCAAGGATAAATGGGTCCCAAAGAAAAAGAAAGATCAGTCGGGCAAAGATGTCCTCGATTTACCGTGTCACATCCACACCAGAAAGGATGAGGATGGCAATCTGATATTGCCCAAACATACCACTCGACAGTGCAGACTGTTGATCCAGCAGTTCCGAGAGGACCCGTCGAGTGAGAAGAGCCCAGAAGATGCTGATGATGGAGACAAAGATGAACCCTTCCCCAGCATCAACGCAACCCTGATGATCTTTGCAGATGTAGAGAGCAGGAGCCGATTGAAAGTCATCAATCGAGAAGTGAACATGGCAGCGCCGGCGACGACAAAGTTTCTGAACTGGTCGAAGACTCCGATCACCTTTGATCAGTCGGATCACCCAACCTATATTGCCACCCCTGGGCGGCAAGCGCTGGTGGTCGACCCAGTCGTGGGAGGCATCCGACTGTGCAAGGTCCTCATGGATGGTGGAAGCGGACTGAACATACTGTACGCAGACACTCTGCAGGCGATGAGCATTCCGATGTCCCGACTCAACGAGAGCAGCATGCAGTTCCACGGAGTGATCCCCGGCAAGAAAGCAAAGTCACTCGGGCAAATCGCCCTGGATGTGGTCTTTGGAGATGACAAGAATTTTCAGAAGGAAAGGCTGACCTTCGAAGTGGTCGACTTCCGCAGCGCCTACCATGCCATCCATGGTCGGCCGGCTTACGCACATTTCATGGCCTGTCCATGTTATGTGTATCTCAAGCTGAAGATGCCAGGCCCGAAATGCGTGATCACAGTCACTGGCAGTCGACAGCGCGCGGAAGAGTGTTTGCAGCAAGGGTCCAAGATAGCTGATGAGCAGATGGCCATGGTGGAGCTGGAAGAGTACAAGAAGAACGCCGATCCGAGTGATCTGCTGCGCTTGAAGAAGCCGGCTGCAGAATCTGCATTTCAGTCGGCCGGCGACACGAAGCCTGTGCACATCCACCCGGAAGATCCCAATGCTGTTCCAACCAACATATCAACAACACTCGACAGCAAATAGGAAGAAGCGCTCATCCAGTTCCTCCGTGAGAACTGGGACATCTTCGCATGGAAACCATCTGACATGTCGGGTGTAGCTAGAGAGCTGGCTGAGCACCGTTTGCGAGTCGACCCAAAGGCGAAACCTGTGAAGGAGCATCTCCGTCGCTCTGCTACACAGAAGAGGAAGGCCATTGGCGAAGAAGTTGCTCGGCTCCTGGCAGCCGAGTTCATCCGTGAGGTGTACCACTCCGAGTGGCTAGCCAACGTCGTCATGGTCCCTAAGAAGGACAAGTCTCTCCGAATGTGCATTGATTTCAAGCACATCAATCGGGTCTGCCCCAAGGATCACTTCCCACTCCCCCGCATAGATCAAATCGTAGATTCGACTGCGGGATGTGAGCGTCTATCTTTTCTGGATGCGTACTCCGGGTACCACCAGATCCGACTGTATGGGCCAGACGAAATAAAAACTGCCTTCATCACCCCATTCGGGTGTTTCTGCTATATCACCATGCCATTCGGCCTCAAAAATGCCGGCGCCACTTTCATGCGCATGATCCAGAAGTGTTTGCAAAAACAGATCAGTCGGAATATTGAGGCGTACATGGATGATATCGTGGTCAAGTCCAGAAAAGGTTCCGACCCGCTGGCTGACTTAGCTGAAACTTTCACAAATCTGCGGAAGTATGACATCAAACTGAATCCAGCAAAGTGCACTTTCGGAGTTCCTGGGGGCAAACTACTCGGTTTCCTCGTTTCCGAACGAGGGATAGATGCCAATCCTGAGAAGATCGGGGCGATTGTACGAATGAAACGTCCAGAGCGTCTTCATGATGTGCAGAAGCTCACGGGTTGCCTTGCAGCTCTGAGCCGATTCATCTCCCGTCTCGGTGAGAAGGCACTGCCCTTGTACCGATTGATGAAGAAATCTAATTCGTTCGAGTGGACTGCTGAAGCACAAGCAGCGTTTGTCGAGCTCAAAGCACTGCTTTCCACCCAGCCAGTGCTTGCCGCTCCGAATGAAAAGGAGCCATTGCTCTTGTACATCGCGGCCACTGGTCAAGTTGTGAGCACTGTCCTCACAGTCGAGCAAAAAGAACAGGGCAAGGCTTACAAAATGCAGCACCCAGTCTATTATATTTCTGAAGTACTCACTCCGTCCAAACAGAGGTATCCTCATTACCAGAAGCTCATCTACAACATTTATCTGATTGCGAAGAAAGTAGCCCATTACTTCCAGGAGCACTCTGTGTCAGTCGTCAGCGACGCCCCACTGTCTGAAATCATGAACAATTGGGACGCGACTGGTCGAGTGGCGAAGTGGGCTATCGAGCTCCTGCCCCTGGACATCAAGTTCGAGGCAAAGAAGGCGATCAAATCCAAAGCATTAGCCGATTTCCTAGCCGAGTGGACTGAACAGCAGCAACTGACTCAGAGTCACCCGGAACACTGGACCATGTTCTTTGACGGTTCCAAGATGCTGAATGGTTCAGGGGCTGGAGTTGTGTTAATATCCCCGAAAGGCGATCGTCTCAGATATGTTCTGCAGATTCACTTTGATTCCTCCAACAACGAAGCCGAGTACGAAGCGCTCCTCTATGGTCTACGTATGGCCATCTCACTCGGCGTCCGGCACTTGATGGTCTACGGAGACTCGGATCTAGTTGTGAACCAAGTGATGAAGGAGTGGGACATCAGAAGCCCCGCTATGACAGGATACTGCAACGCTGTGAGAAAGTTGGAAAAGAAGTTTGAAGGTCTGGAGCTGCATCACGTTCCCCGAGCCAAGAATCAGGAAGCAGACGATCTGGCAAAAATCGGGTCCACTCAGAAATCCATACCCAGCAATGTTTGCCTTGAGCATTTACGTTCCCCGACTGTAAAAGAAGATCCCTTCACGGAAGAGCCCCCGCAAGCGGTCAGTCCGTCTGATCCGACTGAGGTTGAAGTCCCGGTAGTCATTGATTTGGTAATGGAGGTCCTAGCAATCACACCCGAGTGGACGGTACCTTACATCGCATACCTGCTCAGGCAGGAACTTCCAGAAGATGAAGCTGAGGCCCGCCAGATTTTTCGCAGGTCCAAAGCCTTTGAAGTGGTCGGTGATCAGTTATACAGAAAGAGCATCACCGGTGTGACTCAGCGCTGCATTTCTCCGGAAGAAGGTCGACTGCTCCTGGAGGAGATTCACTCAGGAACTTGAGGGCACCACGCGTCCTCTCGAACAATCGTAGCTAAAGCTTACCGAGCCGGTTTCTTCTGGCCCCGTGCCAATGAAGCTGCGCAGGAGATAGTCCAACACTGTGCCGGGTGCTGGTTCTATGCGAACTTATCCCACAAGCCTACGTCTGCTCTGAAGACCATTCCACTCATCTGGCCGTTTGCAGTCTGGGGACTCGACATGGTGGGACCCCTCCAGACAGGGGCGAGTGGATTCACTCACTTGTTGGTTGCAGTCGACAAGTTCACTAAGTGGATCGAAGCCAAACCCATCAAGAAACTAGACTCTCGTACAACAATCAAGTTCATGAAGGAGATAGTATTCAGATACAGCGTGCCCCATAGCATCATCACTGACAACGGTTCAAACTTTGACTCGGAAGAGTTCAGGACATTCTGTGCCAGCCAGGGTACACGAGTCGATTATGCATCTGTGGCACACCCGCAGTCGAATGGACAAGCGGAGAGAGCAAATGGACTGATACTTCAGGGGTTAAAGCCGCGACTCATGCGCGATTTGGATCATGCAGCTGGAGCCTGGGTCACCGAGTTGCCATCGGTTCTTTGGGGCTTGATGACGACCCCCAACCGGTCCAGCAATCGTACTCCCTTCTTCATGGTGTACGGAGCTGAAGCCGTCCTGCCGAGTGACTTGCTCCATAATTCGCCCCGAGTGGAACTGTACTCTGAAGCTGAAGCAGAGCAAGCACGGCAAGACGCCGTTGATCTCTTGGAGGAGGAAAGCGAGATGGCTCTGATCCGTTCGACCATTTATCAGCAGGATCTACGACGTTTTCATAGCAGGCACGTCCGAAGTCGGACCTTTTAGGAAGGAGATCTTGTCCTTCGAGTGGATCAACAGCGACCTCACAAGCTTGCTCCCGCGTGGGAAGGCCCCTTTATCGTGTCAAAGGTTCTGCACAACGGAGCAAACCGCCTGTACAACCTTCAGAAGCAAGCAGACGAGCCCTATGCTTGGAATGCAGATTTGCTGCGACGATTTTATACTTGACGATGAGATGTAATAAAAAGTACTCGAGTGACATTTGATGAATAAAAGCATGACTTTTCTAGTTCTACGTTGAAGTTCGCTCGTACGCATTCTCTGGCTTACAACACCCAGTGGGTGTATGCCGTTCAACATAGCCGCAAACCAGTTTTTGCCTAAGTTAAAACCTACTCCGAGTGAAGAGCAACCCTCTCACTCGGGGGCTTGGCTGCGGACCAGCTTCCGCCCAACTTAAACGCTACTCCGAGTGAAGAGCAAACCTCTCACTCGGGGGCTTGGCTGCGGACCTGCTTCCGCCCAAGTTAAAAATTACTCCGGGTGAAGAGCAACCCTCTCACTCGGGGGCTTGGCTACGAACCAGTTTTCGCCCAAGTCTAAAACACTACTCTGAGTAAAGAGCAACCCTCTCACTCGGGGGCTTGGCTGCGGACCAGCTTCCGCCCAAGTTAAAAACTACTCCGAGTGAAGAGCAACCCTCTCACTCGGGGGCTTGGCTGCGGACCAGCTTCTGCCCAAGTTAAAAATTACTCCGGGTGAAGAGCAACCCTCTCACTCGTTGGCTTGGCTGCGGACCAGCTTTCGCCCAAGTTAAACGCTACTTCGAGTGAAGAGCAACCCTCTCACTCAGGTGGCTTGGCTGCGGACCAGCTTCCGCCCAAGTTAAAACCTACTCCGAGTGAAGAGCAACCCTCTCACTCGGAGGCTTGGCTACGTACCAGCTTCCACCCAAGTTAAAACCTAGTCCGAGTGAAGAGCCACCCTCTCACTCGGGGGCTTGGCTGCGGACCAGCTTCCGCCCAAGTTAAAAATTACTCCGGGTGAAGAGCAACCCTCTCACTCGGGGGCTTGGGTGCGGACCAGCTTCCGCCCAAGTTAAACGCTACTCCGAGTGAAGAGCAACCCTCTCACTCGGGGGGCTTGGCTGTGGACCAGCTTCTGCCCAAGTTAAAACCTACTCCGAGTGAAGAGCAACCCTCTCAATCGGAGGCTTGGCTGCGGACCAGCTTCCGCCCAAGTTAAAACCTACTCCGAGTGAAGAGCAACCCTCTCACTCGGGGGCTTGGCTGCGGACCAGCTTCCGCCCAAGTTAAAAATTACTCCGGGTGAAGAGCAACCCTCTCACTCGGGGGCTTGGCTGCGGACCAGCTTCCGCCCAAGTAAACGCTACTCCGAGTGAAGAGCAACCCTCTCACTCGGGGGGCTTGGCTGCGGACCAGCTTCCGCCCAAGTTAAAACCTACTCCGAGTGAAGAGCAACCCTCTCACTCGGAGGCTTGGCTGCGGACCAGCTTCCGCCCAAGTTCAAACCTACTCCGAGTGAAGAGCAACCCTCTCACTTGGGGGCTTGGCTGCGGACCAGCTTCCGCCCAAGTTAAAAACTACTCCGAGTGAAGAGCAACCCTCTCACTCGGCGGCTTGGCTGCGGACCAGCTTCCGCCCAAGTTAAAAACTACTCCGAGTGAAGAGCAACCCTCTCACTCGGGGGCTTGGCTGTGGACCAGCTTCCGCCCAAGTTAAAAACTACTCCGAGTGAAGAGCAACCCTCTCACTCTGGGGCTTGGCTGCGGACCAGCTTCCGCCCAAGTCTAAAACACTACTCCGAGTGAAGAGCAAACCTCTCACTCGGGGTCTTTGCTGCGGACCAGCTTCCGCCCAAGTTAAATGCTACTCCGAGTGTTGAGCAACCCTCTCACTCGGAGGCTTGGCTGCGAACCAGTTTTCGCCCAAGTCTAAAACACTACTCCAAGTGGCGAGCTATCCTCTCACTCGGAGGCTTGGCTGCGAACCAGCTTCCGCTCAAGCCAAAACACAGTTCAAAGATACGAAAGACTCAAAGGAAAGCATTCGATTAACTCTAGCTGTTCAAAAGCGAATACGAGTACTCGGGCCCAAAGCCCGAAAGAGTTTTAACGATTACAATTCCACTCGGCATACCGAGGTTAATGGATAAGACTTGAAGTTTTTTCATGCCCCTGAAGGGCTGGCTGGTTCAACGAAGACATCCAAGTCGATGCCGTCTGCAATCCGAGTGGCCGCTTCGATGAATGTCTCCATGAAGTCCTCGAACCGGAGTTTCTTCGTGTTGGCAACTGGAGAGTCTTCAGTTTCTCCTCCTTGTCCTCCTTGCAATGCACTCGGACCCGGGAGAGCGCCACGTCAGCCCCGCAGCGAGCAGCCGACTTCTTTCACGCTTGCACTCGGCTGGGAATATCATTGAGACGAGTCATCATGGCTTCCAGGTCGGTGTCGAGGGTATCTTCTGGCCACAACTCCTTGTCGATTCTCCCAAGTGCACCCTGCAGATGGATGATGTATGCTTGGACGTCCTCGATGCGGGTTTCCACCCGCAGGATGCCCAGTGCAGCCTTATCACAGATGAGTGACCTGGAAGGATCCAGGTCCCTCTCGATTCTGTCAGTTTCCAGATCGAAGTCTCGACAGTACTCTGTGAAGAACGAAAGAAGAGAGTCGAACATCAGCATGTAAGAAGTTCACTCGGAGATAAGTTGAAATGCACTCGGACACTATCAGTTACCTGCAAGCTTGGTGTACATCTCCTCCGTGAACTCCTCTATATGCTTCTCCAGGGCGTTCTTCTTCTCGACCAACTGGGCGACCTTCTCATTCAGAGTCTCCTTCTCTTTCTCGAAGGCTTCTGCCTGGGCCTTGAGCTTGCCATCCCACTCAGTCTGCTGTTTCTTGAGCTCGAGCACCTCTTTCTTCAGCGATACGTTCTCTGCTTCGAGCTTTCCGAGTGAGGCCAGCTTCTCTTCGGCGGCCTTAGTCTTCTCCCTCGCCACTTGCTGCGCTCCCTCCAGCTCATTGTCCTTGTTCTCGAGTGCCTGCTTCATAGTTTCTAAAGAAACAGAGGTTCTGAGCTGAACTTGGAGTCGATGGTTTTCACTACGCACATCTGTTCGAGTGAAGTCACTCGGTTCAAAGAATGCAAAAAGGTGAAAACAGAGTGCTCAGTAATGGAACCTTACCTCCCATGGTCTTGAGCTCCGCTTGAGCACGCTCTGTGTTCCTCCTCTCCACCTCTAAGTTCATCCGAAGCTGGGCCGTTTCCTTCTCCAGTGCCACGTACTGAGTCCCAAGCTCACAAGTTTTCTGAAACACAAGAAAAAGCAGATCAGTTAACGTTAAGAGATATTCCGAGTGACCACAGACTGGTGCTCCCGGAAGAACCCTTGGAGAGGGAGGAGCAAGCTTGACCAGTATCAGATCCTAAGTTCTAAGACTTTCGCCGACTGCCCGCAGTCGACGGTAGTCTCGGGGACTACACCCAGTGGGTGCACTCAGCGTGCCCCCACTGGAGCGGTATCCACTCGGAACGGCCCGCCTTGTCCGAGTGATGGCAGAACACAAAGCAACAAGACAAAAAAGTTCTGAGTGCCCAGAGATCGACACTCCTGAATGGAACAAGCTTGACCAGTATCAGATCCTAAGTTCTAAGACTTCCGCCAACTGCTCGCAGTCGACGGTAGTCTCGGGGACTACACCCAGTGGGTGCACTCAGCGTGCCCCCACTGGAGCGGTATCCACTCGGAACGGCCCGCCCGGTTCGAGTGATGGCCGAAAGCAAAAAAAAAAACAACAACAACAACTGAAAAAGTTCTAAGCTCTAAGACTCCCGCCGACTGCCCGCAGTCGACGGCAGTCTCGGGGACTACACCCAGTGGGTGCACTCAGCGTGCCCCCACTAGAATGGTATCCACTCGGAACCGGTCAGCCCGGTCCGAGTGACGGCCAAACACAAAAACACCCAGTGGGCGTACCAGATATTTTCCAACCGGAAGTCCTACTGAAGAAAAAATACTTGGAGGTCAACTTACAAGAGCACTTACTCGGACATTCTCCTGGAGAGCGGCACTGGCATCATAAGCTAGCTTCCCAACCGCGCACATCTCCCTGAGCCGTTGGGTCATCAATTCCGCCTGGATCATCGCCTCCTTGCTGGCCCCGGTTTGGTCCTCCGGCGTCTTGTACAGAGTGAAGATGTTGACGGGAGCAGTCGGAACCGAGGCCAGGGCAGTCGACGGAACCGCAGCAGGACCAGCCCCAGCCTGAGAACCTTGCCCCAGTGGCACGGTCAAAGCGGGCGCAGGTGGAGCTCGAGGCACTTCGTTCGGCGGCGTCTTTCGTGTGGTGGTCTGAGGAGCAGTCGGAACTGGGGTCTCCTTCTCAGTGGCCTCCCGCGGCGGCTCTTCATCATCATCTCCGACGTGGATGACCTCTGCAAGCATTACGTTCACTCGGCGCAATCAGTCACAATGCACGATTCAATCGGACGAAGACATCTCGGTCGAATGACAAGTTACAGTAAAGATGAAGTTATTGTTTCCTCTCTGAGAAGTGGCCGCGTCTGCCGTCTCAGCTTTGGTGCGATCCCCATCAATCTGCATGGGAAACGTCGTCGAGGTTGCAGCACTGGTACATAAGATGCACTCGGTCAGAAGAATCACAAAAGTTAGCAAAGACAGAAAAGAAAAACTGAGAAGAATACTCACGTTGAGGTGACAGGCACAACGACCTTGATTCGGGGCAGAGCCTTCCGAGGCTTGGGGGAAGCGACCTTAGGCTGCTTGGCGGTCTTCTCAGTCGGCGCAGGCGTCGGCGTCCGAGCGCGCTTCGGAGCCTTAGCACTTGGAACCGCCTCCTTCTCCGAGCCTGCACTCGGATCCTGGGCTCGTTTGGAGCCGTGCTCGTAACCCAGCTCCGAAGAAAGAGAAGACTCGTCATCGTCGCTACCGTCCGAGTCCTCACTTTCCACCTCGCTGTCCTCCGCATAGCTGCCCCCGGCACTGCCATGCTCACTCTCCGCACCTCCGACAAGTTATTCTCCATTCAGCACAGGCGATAACATCTTTTGGAATTCCTGCAAGACACAAAGATCAGAGACAGTCGGTTCAGTCAGATTACTCAGTTCATTCGGAACATTTGCGCATAAGTAATTCACTCGGAAATACATGTCATACCTCCAGCGGAAGGTTGTTGGCATCGAAGGGCGGGACCCGTCTCGACCCTCGCGGATTGTCACGAGCGCCAGTGATGCACTTGATCCACTGTTCCACGTCTTTCGCCTCGACTTCTTCTGGATGCACTCGGGTCGGATCACTGGGCCCAGTGTAGAGCCACATGGGGTGAGCCCGCTCTTGCAGCGGCTGGATTCTCCGACTGAGAACTACCTCCAGAAGGTCTAGGCCAGTCAATCCACCCTGAATCAGACTAACCATGGCAGTCATCAAGATCGATACGTCCGTCTTCTCCTTTTTATCAACTGTCAGCGAGGGAGGAGACTGAATCCTCTCGGTCGTGTAAGGAGGAAGACCAGTCGACGAGCCCGAGCACGGCAGGTCATTGCAGTAGAACCAAGACGACTGCCAGCCCCTCACCGAGTCAGGAAATGTCATGGATGGGAATGCACTCTTACCCCTCATCTGAATACCTAGGCCACCGCACATCTGGATCACGTGCGTCCTCTCTCCATTCGGGTCAACCTTCTTAACCGATTGAGATCGGCACGTGAAGATATGTTTGAACAAACCCTAGTGCGGCGGACAACCCAGAAAGTTTTCGCACAAAGAAACAAATGCAGCGAGATACATAATAGCATTTGGAGGCAGATGGTGGAGCTGAGCACCAAAAAAGTTCAAGAATCCGCGGAGAAAAGGATGGGGTGGCATGGAGAAACCTCGCTCCACGTGCGTGGTGAGAAGCACTTGTTGGAAATATGCCCTAGAGGCAATAATAAATTGGTTATTATTATATTTCCTTGTTCATGATAATCGTTTATTATCCATGCTATAATTGTATTGATTGGAAACTCAAATACATGTGTGGGTACATAGACAACACTGTGTCCCTAGTAAGCCTCTAGTTGACTAGCTCGTTGATCAAAGATGGTTAAGGTTTCCTAGCCATTGACATGAGATGTCATTTGATAACGGGATCACATCATTAGGAGAATGATGTGATGGACAAGACCCAAACTGTAAACGTAGCATTTGATCGTGTCAGTTTATTGCTATTGTTTTCTGCATGTCAAGTATCTGTTCCTTTGACCATGAGATCATGCAACTCACTGACACCGGAGGAATACCTTGTGTGTATCAAACGTCGCAACGTAACTGGGTGACTATAAAGGTGCTCTACAGGTATCTCCGAGGGTGTCTGTTGGGTTGGCATGGATCAAGACTGGGATTTGTTACTCCGTGTGACGGAGAGGTATCTCAGGGCCCACTCGGTAATACAACATCACATTGAGCCTTGCAAGCAAAGTGACTAAAGAGTTAGCCACAGGATCTTGTATTACGGAACGAGTAAAGAGACTTGCCGGTAACGAGATTGAACTAGGTATAGTGATACCGACGATCGAATCTCGGGCAAGTAACATGCCGAAGAACAAAGGGAACAGCGTACGGGATTAACTGAATCCTTGACATAGAGGTTCGACCGATAAAGATCTTCGTAGAATATGTAGGAGCCAATATGGGCATCCAGGTCCCGCTATTGGTTATTGATCGTAGAGGTGTCTCGGTCATGTCTACATAGTTCTCGAACCCGCAGGGTCTACACACTTAACGTTTGGTGACGATCAGTATAATTGAGTTATTATGTTGGTGACCGAAGGTTGTTCGGAGTCCCGGATAAGATCCCGGACATGACGAGGATCTCCGGAATAGTCCGGAGGTAAAGATTGATATATGTGATAATAGTGTTTTGATCTCCGGAAGAGTTCCGAAGTTCACCGGAAGGGGTTCCGGATGTTTACCGAAGTGTTCGGGTGCAGCAACACTTTATATGAGCCAAAGGGATAAAGCCCACAAGGTATTGGAAAGTGCAAAAGTAGTTTTGCTGCCGCGTAAGCGGTACTACCGCTTGGTGAAGCGGTACTACCGCCGGAGCGGTACTACCGCTTGTGTGAAGCGGTACTACCGCCCAAGCGGTACTACCGCTTGTGTGAAGCGGTACTACCGCTTGTGCGCGGCTCTGCACGATTCGGCAGGGTCCGAATTGGACTCTTTTCCTGCGGGCCAAACCGACCTTGTGCGGGCAAAACCGACCCGGAGGAGGCTTTTACTCCAAGTTTAGACCCCAAGGCTCAACATATAAATAGAGGGGCAAGGCTAGCACACGGGACACATCAGGATTTCCCAAGCCGTGTGCCGGCAACCCTAGCCCTCTAGTTCCTCCGTCATAATCTCCGTAGTGCTTGGCGAAGCCCTGCAGAGATTGTTCCTCACCACCATCACCACGCCGTCGTGCTGCTGGAACTCAACCACTACTTCACCATCGCTCGCTGGATCGAGGAGGTGAAGGCGTCATCAAGCCGTACGTGTGTTGAACGCGGAGGTGCCGTCCGTTCGGCACTAGATCGGAAGGATCGTGATTGGATCGCGGGACGCTCGGCGATTTGGATCGCGAAGACGTTCGACTACATCAACCGCGTTTATTAACGCTTCCGCTTAGCGATCTACAAGGGTATGTAGATTCACTCTCCCTCTCGTAGATGCTCATCACCATGGATAGATCTTATGTGTGCGTAGGAAAATTTTTGTTTCCCATGCAACGTTCCCCAACAGTGGCATCATGAGCTAGGTCTATGCGTAGATGAGATCTCGAGTAGAACACAAACGAGTTGTGGGCGTGGATGTATACATATTGCTTGCCGTTACTAGTTGATATTTGATTCGGCGGTACTGTGAGATGAAGCGGCCCGGACCGACATTACGCGTACACTTACGCGAGACAGGTTCCTTCAACTAACATGTAACTTCGTTGCATAAAGATGGCTAGCGGGTGTCTGTCTCTCTCACTTTAGTTGAATCGATTTCAATGAAGAGGGTTCTTTTAGAAGATCAAAAAGCAATCACTACACCACGTTGTGGTTTTGCGTAGGTAAGAACGGTTCTTGCAAACCCATAGCAGCCACGTAAAATTTGCAACAACAATTAGAGGACGTCTAACTTGTTTTTGCAGGGTATGTTGTGATGTGATATGGCCAATTACATGATGAGATATATGTGATGTATGAGATGATCATGTGATGTATAGAATATCACGACTTGCATGTCGATGAGTACGGCAACTGGCAGGAGCCATAGAGTTGTCTTTAATTATTGTATGACCTGCGTGTCAATCATTAAGCGCTATGTAATGCTTTACTTTATCGCTAAACGTTAGCTATAGTCGTGGAAGCAACAGTCAGCGCGACAACCTTATGGCGACACGTTGATGGAGATCAAGATGATGGAGATCATGGTGTCATGCCGGTGACGATGGAGATCATGCCGGTGCTTTGGAGATGGAGATCAAAAGCACAAGTTCATGGCCATATCATGTCACTTATGATTTGCATGTGATGTTAATCCTTTTATGCATCTTATTTTGCTTAGGACGACGGTAGCATTATAAGGTGATCCCTCACTTAAATTTCAAGATAAATTGTGTTCTCCCCAAGTGTGCACCGTTGCGAAAGTTCGTCGTTTCGAGACACGCCGTGATGATCGGGTGTGATAGACTCTACGTTCGCATACAACGGGTGTAAGCCATGTTACACGTGCGGAACACTCGGGTTAAACTTGACGAGCCTAGCATGTACAGACATGGCCTCGGAACACAAGAGACCGAAAGGTCGAACATGAGTCATATAGTAGATATGATCAACATGAAGATGTTCACCATTGAAACCACCTCAACTCACGTGATGATCGGACTTGAGTTGGTGGATTTGGATCATGTTACACTCGAATGATCGGAGGGATGTCAATTTGAGTGGGAGTTTTTTAAAATATGATTAACTAAACTCATTATCTAAGAACAATAGTCTAAGTTGTCTTTGCTATATTTATGTTGTAGATCATGGCTCGCGCAGTAGCACCCCTGAATTTTAATGCGTTCCTAGAGAAAGCTAAGTTGAAAGATGATGGAAGTAACTTTGTGGACTGGGCCCGTAATCTAAGGATTATCCTTACGGCTTCCCAGAAGGCTTATGTCCTTGATGCACCGCTTGGTGATCCACCCGCTCCAGTTGAGTCTCTAGACGTTGTGAACGCCTGGCAGGCTCGTTCTGATGATTACTCAATAGTTCAATGTGCAATGTTGTATGGCTTAGAACCGGGACTTCAAAGACGTTTTGAATGTCATGGAGCATATGAGATGTTCCAGGAATTGAAGTTTATCTTTCAGAAGAATGCCCGGATCGAGAGATATGAGATCTCCGATAAGTTCTATGCTTGCAAGATGGAGGAGAACGGGTCTATCAGTGATCACGTGCTCAGAATGTCTGGGTACTCCACCCGTCTGGCTGAGTTAGGGATGCCCCTTCCGCCAGAGGCTATCACTGACAGAGTTCTTCAATCATTGCCACCTAGCTACAAGAGCTTCGTGTTGAACTATAACATGCACGGGATGAACAAGTCAGTCGCCGAGCTGTTTGCGATGCTGAAAGTCGCTGAGTCTGAAATTCAGAAGGAGCATCAAGTGTTGATGGTCAATAAAACCACTAGTTTCAAGAAAAATGGCAAGGGTAAGAAGGGTAACTCCAAGCAGAGTGGCAAAGCAGTTGCTCCTCTCATGAAGAAACCCAAGGCTGGACCCAAACCAGAAACTGTGTGTTTTCATTGCAAGGGAACTGGACACTGGAAGCGGAATTGCCCCAAGTATTTGGCTGACAAGAAGGCGGCCAACAACAAACAAGGTATATATGATATACATGTTATTGATGTGTACCTTACCAACTCTCGTTGTAGTGCCTGGGTATTTGATACCGGTGCGGTTGCTCATATTTGCAACTCAAAACAGGAACTGCGGAATAGACGGAGGCTGGCAAAGGACGAAGTGACGATGCGCGTGGGAAATGGTTCCAAGGTTGATGTGATCGCCGTCGGCACGCTCGCTCTTCGATTACCGTCGGGATTAGTGATGAACCTAAATAAGTGTTATTTGGTGCCTGCGTTAAGCATGAACATTATATCTGGATCTTGTTTATTGCGAGACGGTTACTCATTTAAATCAGAGAATAATGGTTGTTCTGTTTATATGAGTAATATCTTTTATGGTCATGCACCCGATGTGAGGGGTTTATTCTTATTGAATCTCGATAGTAATAATACACATGTTCATAACATTGATGCCAAAAGATGTAGAATTGATAATGATAATACCACTTTCTTGTGGCACTGCCGTTTAGGTCATATTGGCGTAAAACGCATGAAGAAGCTCCATGCTGATGGACTTTTGGAGTCACTTGATTTTGAATCACTTGACACATGTGAGCCATGCCTCATGGGCAAGATGACTAAAACGCCGTTCTCTGGAACAATGGAACGGGCAAGTGACTTGTTGGAAATCATACATACTGATGTGTGCGGTCCGATGAGTATTGAGGCGCGTGGTGGTTATCGTTACTTTCTCACCTTCACTGATGACTTAAGTAGATATGGGTATATTTACTTAATGAAACACAAGTCTGAAACATTTGAAAAGTTCAAACAATTTCAGAGTGAAGTTGAGAATCATCGTAACAAGAAGATTAAATTCCTACGATCTGATCGAGGGGGAGAATATCTGAGTTATGAGTTTGGCAGTCACTTAAGACAGTGTGGAATCGTTTCACAATTGACACCGCCTGGAACACCACAGCGTAATGGTGTGTCCGAACGTCGTAATCGAACTTTATTGGATATGGTGCGATCTATGATGTCTCTTGCCGATTTGCCACTATCGTTTTGGGGTTATGCATTAGAGACAGCTGCATTCACTTTAAATAGGGCACCATCGAAATCCGTTGAGACGACGCCATATGAACTTTGGTTTGACAAGAAGCCAAAGCTGTCGTTTCTTAAAGTTTGGGGATGTGATGCTTATGTCAAAAAGCTTCAGCCTGAAAAGCTGGAACCCAAAGCGGAGAAATGCGTCTTCATAGGATACCCAAAAGAGACAGTTGGGTATACCTTCTACCTCAGATCCGAAGGCAAAGTGTTTGTCGCTAAAAACGGAACATTTCTTGAGAAAGAGTTTCTCTCGAAAGAATTGAGTGGGAGGAAGATAGAACTTGATGAGGTTGTTGAACCTTTACTTCAACCTGAGAGTAGCGCAGCGCAGAAAGTTGTTTCTGTGGAGCCTACATTAGCTGAAGAGGAAGTTAATGATGATGATCATGAAGCTTTGGATCAAGTTGCTATCGAACCTCGTAGGTCGACAAGGACGCGTACTGCTCCTGAGTGGTACGGCAACCCTGTCTTAGAGGTCATGTTGTTAAACAACGATGAACCTACGAGCTATGGAGAAGCGATGATGAGCCCGGATTCCGAGAAGTGGTTAGAGGCCATGAAATCCGAGATGGGATCCATGTATGAAAACAAAGTATGGACTTTGGAAGTATTACCTGAAGGGCGTAAGGCCATTCAGAACAAATGGATCTTTAAGAGGAAGACGGACGCAGACGGTAATGTCACCGTCTATAAAGCTCGACTTGTGGCAAAGGGTTTTTCACAAGTTCAAGGAGTTGACTACGATGAGACCTTCTCACCCGTAGCGATGCTTAAGTCCGTCAGAATCATGTTAGCAATAGCTGCCTTTTTCGATTATGAAATTTGGCAGATGGATGTCAAAACAGCGTTCCTTAACGGTTACCTTAAGGAAGAGTTGTATATGATGCAACCAGAAGGTTTTGTCGATCCAGAGAATGCTGACAAAGTTTGCAAACTCCAGCGATCCATTTATGGACTGGTGCAAGCATCTCGGAGTTGGAATCTTCGTTTTGATGAGGTGATCAAAGCGTTCGAGTTTATACAAGTTTACGGAGAAGCTTGTATTTACAAGAAAGTGAGTGGGAGCTCTATAGCGTTTCTAATATTATATGTGGATGACATATTGCTGATTGGAAACAATATAGAAATGCTGGAAAGCGTAAAGGAATATTTGAACAAGATTTTTTTAATGAAGGACCTAGGAGAAGCTGCTTTCATATTAGGCATCAAGATCTATAGAGATAGATCGAGACGCTTAATAGGACTTTCACAAAGCACATACCTTGATAAGATTTTGAAGAAGTTCAAAATGGATCAGTCCAAGAAGGGGTTCTTGCCTGTTTTGCAAGGTGTGAAGTTGAGTAAGACTCAATGCCCAGTGACTGCAGAAGATAGAGAAAAGATGAGTGTCATCCCCTATGCTTCAGCCATAGGCTCTATCATGTATGCAATGCTGTGCACAAGACCCGATGTCAGCCTTGCCATAAGTATGGCCGGAAGGTTTCAAAGTGATCCAGGAATGGAACACTGGACGGCGGTCAAGAATATCCTGAAGTACCTGAAAAGGACTAAGGACATGTTTCTCGTTTATGGAGGTGATCAAGAGCTCGTCGTAAAGGGTTACGTCGATGCAAGCTTTGACACTGATCCGGATGACTCTAAGTCGCAAACCGGATACGTATTTATTCTTAATGGGGGTGCGGTTAGCTGGTGCAGTTCCAAGCAAAGCGTGGTAGCTGATTCTACATGCGAAGCGGAGTACATCGCAGCCTCGGAGGCGGCGAAGGAAGGTGTCTGGATGAAGGAGTTCATGACAGATCTTGGAGTAGTGCCTAGTGCGCTTAACCCATTGACTCTGTTTTGTGATAATACTGGTGCCATTGCTCTAGCCAAGGAACCAAGATTTCACAAGAGGACCAGACACATAAAACGACGTTTCAATTCCATCCGCGATTACATCAAGGAGGACGACATAAATATTTGCAAAGTACACACGGATCTAAATGTTGCAGATCCGTTGACTAAACCTCTTCCAAGGGCTAAACATGAACAACACCAGAACTGCATGGGTGTTCGATTCATTACAATGTAAATCACATAGTGATGTGAACTAGATTATTGACTCTAGTGCAAGTGGGAGACTGTTGGAAATATGCCCTAGAGGCAATAATAAATTGGTTATTATTATATTTCCTTGTTCATGATAATCGTTTATTATCCATGCTATAATTGTATTGATTGGAAACTCAAATACATGTGTGGGTACATAGACAACACTGTGTCCCTAGTAAGCCTCTAGTTGACTAGCTCGTTGATCAAAGATGGTTAAGGTTTCCTAGCCATTGACATGAGATGTCATTTGATAACGGGATCACATCATTAGGAGAATGATGTGATGGACAAGACCCAAACTGTAAACGTAGCATTTGATCGTGTCAGTTTATTGCTATTGTTTTCTGCATGTCAAGTATCTGTTCCTTTGACCATGAGATCATGCAACTCACTGACACCGGAGGAATACCTTGTGTGTATCAAACGTCGCAACGTAACTGGGTGACTATAAAGGTGCTCTACAGGTATCTCCGAGGGTGTCTGTTGGGTTGGCATGGATCAAGACTAGGATTTGTTACTCCGTGTGACGGAGAGGTATCTCAGGGCCCACTCGGTAATACAACATCACATTGAGCCTTGCAAGCAAAGTGACTAAAGAGTTAGCCACAGGATCTTGTATTACGGAACGAGTAAAGAGACTTGCCGGTAACGAGATTGAACTAGGTATAGTGATACCGACGATCGAATCTCGGGCAAGTAACATGCCGAAGAACAAAGGGAACAGCGTACGGGATTAACTGAATCCTTGACATAGAGGTTCGACCGATAAAGATCTTCGTAGAATATGTAGGAGCCAATATGGGCATCCAGGTCCCGCTATTGGTTATTGATCGTAGAGGTGTCTCGGTCATGTCTACATAGTTCTCGAACCCGCAGGGTCTACACACTTAACGTTTGGTGACGATCAGTATAATTGAGTTATTATGTTGGTGACCGAAGGTTGTTCGGAGTCCCGGATAAGATCCCGGACATGACGAGGATCTCCGGAATAGTCCGGAGGTAAAGATTGATATATGTGATAATAGTGTTTTGATCTCCGGAAGAGTTCCGAAGTTCACCGGAAGGGGTTCCGGATGTTTACCGAAGTGTTCGGGTGCAGCAACACTTTATATGAGCCAAAGGGATAAAGCCCACAAGGTATTGGAAAGTGCAAAAGTAGTTTTGCTGCCGCGTAAGCGGTACTACCGCTTGGTGAAGCGGTACTACCGCCGGAGCGGTACTACCGCTTGTGTGAAGCGGTACTACCGCCCAAGCGGTACTACCGCTTGTGTGAAGCGGTACTACCGCTTGTGCGCGGCTGTGCACGATTCGGCAGGGTCCGAATTGGACTCTTTTCCTGCGGGCCAAACCGACCTTGTGCGGGCAAAACCGACCCGGAGGAGGCTTTTACTCCAAGTTTAGACCCCAAGGCTCAACATATAAATAGAGGGGCAAGGCTAGCACACGGGACACATCAGGATTTCCCAAGCCGTGTGCCGGCAACCCTAGCCCTCTAGTTCCTCCGTCATAATCTCCGTAGTGCTTGGCGAAGCCCTGCAGAGATTGTTCCTCACCACCATCACCACGCCGTCGTGCTGCTGGAACTCAACCACTACTTCACCATCGCTCGCTGGATCGAGGAGGTGAAGGCGTCATCAAGCCGTACGTGTGTTGAACGCGGAGGTGCCGTCCGTTCGGCACTAGATCGGAAGGATCGTGATTGGATCGCGGGACGCTCGGCGATTTGGATCGCGAAGACGTTCGACTACATCAACCGCGTTTATTAATGCTTCCGCTTAGCGATCTACAAGGGTATGTAGATTCACTCTCCCTCTCGTAGATGCTCATCACCATGGATAGATCTTATGTGTGCGTAGGAAAATTTTTGTTTCCCATGCAACGTTCCCCAACAACACTCACTCCCCGGGATGCGGCGCGGGCTCGATCTCCCCCTCCTCCGGCAGCCTCCACGTCCCGTCGCGGATCAGCCCGTCCACGACGAGCCCGTTGACGTCGTCGAGCGTGGTGGTCGGCGGGTTCCAGTCGCCCTGGATCCACCCAAGCGGGAGCATGGCTCACGAGCTTGAAGCCTTCCTCCCCTTCGCCCCCTTCTTTGCCTTCTCAAGCTTAGCGGTCTTGTCCTTCACCATCGCCGCCGAACTCACCAGCACCGAGGAACATTTGCGCGGAGTGGGTCGCGGGAGAAGGGATCGGGAAGATTGAGGAAGTTGAGAAAAGGGGATCTGTCTCTCTCTCTCTCCCTCTCCGCCACGGCCGCCTCTTATATCGCCGCCCGCACCGCTCCCCAATCCACGCCGCTGAACTGCGGGCCCACTTTCCCCACTCATTGCACTGCAACCGTTTATGCGCGCTCAAATATGGTTTCAAATCCCGCAAAATCCGGAGTCCGGCAACCCGATTGCTCTCACTCCAAAGACGTGCCGCGTTCGCTCGGATCCGCTCCGGTGCACGGCATATGGCTACTCATTTCACTCGGATGAGAAACTACTCACTCGGACAGAAACTACTCATCCGGATGAAGACCACTCATTTCACTCGGACGTCGTATGGTCCAGAATCCGTCAAGGTGCGATGCGAAAACAAGGGCGTTTAATGACCAGTTAGAGTTCTTGAGCGCCCCCGTAGCACTCAACTCGTCTGGACGTTCGCCTTGACTCGACCTACCTAACCTCGACCGATTCGGGGGCTAATGACGAGGGCATGTACTAGGGATAGGGTAATAGGCCTAATCTATGGACCCTACCCTAGGACACCACACGTCTTACATTGGGCCCCAGGGCCAGATCAACAACCCAGAATTCCGCAGACTGACATTCACTCGGAGTTCTACAAACCACTCGGGAGGCAAGAGTTCACTCGACAGGCTCGTTTCACTCGAAACACCCGAAAGTCACTCGGCCAGAGAAGACCAGGAGTCTCCAGGAGCGCAACGGTCGGGACGCACGTTCTCCTGTATTAATTGTCATCAATACGCCCGTTACCTGGCGCACTTATACCCCTCTTAACCCCCTGTAATGGTTGGCGTTGATGGGAGGGCTGGCGAGACTATATAAGCCGCCCTCCTGCTCCATTCCAAGGGTTCGCAACCTGTTGTAATCATACACTCAAGCAATACAGCTCCAGAGCACCGATACGTAGGGCTATTACCTCCACCGCTGAGGGGCCTGAACTCGGAAATCCGAGTGTAACACCTGCGCCGTAGCTAGGCTCTGCCCTCTCATCCGTACCCCTACACACTACTATCAGGCTTGCAGCCATGACAGCAGGTGCATCTGGGCGGTACATGTTGTGAGGAATGCAGATACGGCGCTTCTGCGATGACGAGCCCGAAGATGAGCCCACGTCATGAGTGCGCTTGAGAGCGTCTTGTGTTCCTTCAGTCCAGTCTCAACTTGAATGGCCTTATTCACCAAGGTGGCAAAGTAAGCGAAGTCTTGGACAAGGAGTGCGAGCTTGATATCTGGGTTGAGCCCTTCACGGAACTTCTCCTGTCTGCGGACATCAGTAGCAATGTCTTCCTCAGCATAGTGAGCCAATTCAAGGAACTCCCACTGATAAACATCAACGGTCTTACTACCCTGGGTGAGGTTGCGGAACTCACGTTTCTTCCGGTCCATGATTCCCTGAGGAATATAGCGGGCACGGAAAGCAGCTTGGAATTCCAGCCAAGTGATGATTGTTCCAACTAGCAATGTGCGCCTGTGGCTGTCCCACCATTGAGCAGCGGGACCCTTCAGGAAGTAGGATGCAAAGGTAACATAGCTGGTAGGGGCAACATTGGCTGACTCCATCTCATAAGTGATGTCACGAAGCCAGTCATCAGCATCAAGAGGCTGAACGGAGTTGCGGAATACAGTAGGGTTGAGGCACACAAAGTCTTGCAGACTTATAGAGAAAGGTTGTTGGTTAGCATTCAGACGTGGAAACTGATCCATCATCCCTTGCATGAATTGGCGATTCAGTTCAAACTGTTGCATCATTGCAGCCATATAGTCGGGCGGCGGTGGATTGTTAGCACCACGGCCACGACCTGCGGGTCTAACCATCCTGCTAAAAATTAATAGGGGGCAGTTTAGCAAGAACAACTGCAAATGAATGGGGGTCATTCATGATGTAACATGAGAAATGAACAAGAAGTGCATTAGATACATATTAGTAGTCATTAAAGACATACAAATCCATGCACAGAGTTGGATACCAACGGACAGCATGAGTTCGGAAACACACGCAGCTAGACAAACTAGGTGGCACACAGTCACACGGTGGAGGGATACAACAACGCGACATAGCAAAGGCTACATCAACGTCGTAGAAAACCACTGGAGCGAGGAATCTGCAGGTGACGACGCAGGGTGCCCTCGATAAAAGGATCCTGCGGCCCGTGAACACTGTGAAGCATATCCTGGCCCTCAACTCGGAGAAGGGTTAATCCAAATCTCCGGGTGGATGTGATCACGAGAACCTAGAGTTAGTAAAATCTTTAACCCGAAAAGAGGAGAGACCAGAATCCCAGAGTAAAGGAGAGGAATAAAAGATCCTAATCCCATCCATTCGTGATGTGGGCCCGTAAGCCACACAACATAGTTAGTAAAATAGTTTTTCAAAGACTAGGCTCAACTTCAGCCAAGGAGTTGGAAAGGGGGCTACCTACAGGCAATCGGCTCTGATACCAACTTGTGACGCCCCCGACTCAATCGTGCACTAATCATACACGCAAATGTGCACGATCAAGCCCAGGGACTCACGGGAAGATATCACAACACAACTCTAGACACAAAATAACATAATACAAGCTTTATCTTACAAGCCAGGGGCCTCGAGGGCTCGAATACATAAGCTCGAGTTACACAAGAGTCAGCGAAAGCATTAGTGTCTGGGTACAGACATAGTTAGACAAGTTTGCCTTAAGAAGGCTGAGCAAAACAACGACATCTAGATTGAAAAGGCGTAGGCCTCCTGCCTGGGAGCCTCCTAAACTACTCCTGGTCGTCGGTCTCCATGTAGTAGTAGGCTCCGTCGGGGTAGTAGTAGTCATCGGCGGGATCAGCTGTCTCCGGGGCTCCGTCATCTGATCACAGCAATCGGGTATGGGGAAAAAGGTAGCAAAGCAACCGTGAGTACTCATCCAAAGTACTCACAAGAATTACATCAGATCTATTCTAAGTATGCATCGGTATCAAAAGAGGGGGCTGTATCTGTGGACTGGACTGCAGAAATGCCAGAATAGAGGGGAAGGCCTAGCCTATCGAAGACTAGCATCTTGCAGCGTCTTGCAGCATTGGAAGAGTGCAGATTAGTAGCATATAATAAAGCAATAATCATGTAGTAGCAAAGCCCAGAGATCCTTCCTCGACTCCCTGCGAGAAAGCGATCCCGGAGCTAACATATTAATTAAAGTATCACAATTATCCAGTTCTAGTTGTAGTAGATTGGGATACAACACTGAGCGTCCTGTTACCGTGGACACGGCTATTCGAATAGATAACTTCCCTATAGGGGTGCACTACTGTTACCCAACACGCTCGATTACCTCTGACCGGACACACTTTTTCGGGTAATGCCCGGCCTCGGATAACCGACACGACGTAGTTCTACCTAGGCTCCGCAGAGAGGTCCCCGCCGGTCTACATCCTAAGCGCTCAGGGGTCTAGGGCCCATCGCCCTTCGCACTCCAGGCCATTGTGAGGATGGTGGATACCAGCGCCACCTCTCTCCTAGATGGCACGATCCGACCGTGCCACAATGCTGAACTGGATGTCTGACAGAGCTTTCGGGAGAATCGTACGATGCCGAGGGCCCCATTAAACCATTATCCCGTGTGGTGGTAGTGCGTATAGGCCAGTGGCCAACTCAGATCAAATACCCAAATCCGTTAAGCGTGTTATTAGTAACTCACGGACACGAACAGGGCTCAAGGCTCACCTCCGACACCCTGCCGCACCGACTTGGTAACCCACGGTCCAACGACCAGGGACCAGGCCCACCTCTCTCCTAGGTGGTCTCCACCTGCCCTGACGTTCCGCCACAATAATCTCTCGCGGGTACCTATGGGTCGACCCGACTTCAACAGGGGACTGAGGTAAAAACATGGTAACCGTGTGTCCATAACATCAAGAGGGAATCCGAGGAATCACCCTCGTTGGATTCCTACTCGATGTAACCGTCAAGGTGAACTTGGAGGAATCACCCTCGATGGGTTCACACTCGAGGGGCTGCACGACAGAGGCATCATCGGAGGTGGTGAAAGAGGAATCACCCTCGGTAACCCACAACCGACTAGCTACGCTATAGAGATATCATCAGGAGTGAGGTAGGAAGTATCACCCTCGGCACTCGATAGTAGCTCTGCAGAGTCGTACAACTTAAGGGGGTGTGAGGTGCTGTGTCTGTCTCTGAAAATCGATCACGGTGATCGAAACAACTAGAAACAAAGCATGGCAATACGGACAAGGGTGCGGGGCCTCTGATGGATCACTAACCAGCCTACACTAAGTATTTAGGACAATAGGTAAAGTATCAACAGCAGGTTACAAAATTAGGCTATGCATTAGAATAGGAGCAATCAGATACAGTAGCAAAATCTAATGCAAGAAGGGGAGAGAAAGAATGGGTGATATAGGACTGATCAAGGGGGTTTTGCTTGCCTGGAAGCTCTGCTGAAAAGGAAGAAGGGTCGTCGGTGACGTAGTCGATCACAGGGGCATCGGCAGCAGCCGCAGGGTCTACCGGATAACAAAGAGGAGGAAGAAACAAATAAATAATGGGCAAACAAAGGAACATAGATGCATGTCAGGTCAGAACGGGTTGATTATTTGCTCTAATGCTTCACTAACTATTTTAGACGGAGAGGGAAAATATCCGGAAATATTTTCCCTGCTCCAGGTGCTTATCTGTATATTGATCCGGAGGGGAAGGTTACATGTTTGCAGTGTTGGAGGCATGTGACAGCTACATGGAGGGCATATTCGGATTCATCTCGTTTTTCAGAACGTTTTTCATATATAAATTATTTTCATCCGAGTTACGGATTATTTTATATGATTTTTCAAAGTTTTAAACATTTTCTGGAATTTCTGGAATTATTTTATTTATTAAATTCGAATTATCCAGAAAAATAAAATGCTAAGTGTACCCAGAACTGTACCCAGCTAACCAACAAAGAGGCTGACAAGTGGGCCCAGTTGACTGGGTCAACTGCCCAGTCAGCAGAGGCTGACTGGTAGGCCAACTGCCCAGTCAGTAGGCTGACTGGGCCAGCCTTATCCACTGTAACAGTAGACTGGGCCCACATGTCAGTGACACAGGGCTAATTAGAGTTTATTTAAAATAAACAGAGATTACGTAGGGGTGGGCCCCGGGTGTCAGTGACTAATTAGTTTAACTGATTTTTGTTATTAGTTAATTAGGCTAATTAACGGCGGGGGCCCACATGTCAGTGACAGGGGCTGCCCAGTCAGCATGGTTGGCCGGTCAACGTGGTCAACTGGGCCCATGGGACCCACTGGTCGGTGACCCAGGGTGGGCCCCGTGCGGTGCCACGTCGGATCACCGACGTTAACCCACTGGCGACCACAAAACGCGGCGGTGCGCTTCGGCCGATGTCGGAAAACGGCTACGGGCGACGGGTTCGGGCGCGGTTGGGCTCGTTCGAACGAGCGGAGCGAGCCGCATCGAACGGTGGCGGTGACGTGGTCGGGGGTGCACCGTAGCGACGACGGCGACCACCGCGGCGGACGCCGGCGTTCGGGCGAGGTCGTGCCCGTGGCTGCGGAGCTTGGGAGGGCTATCGGAGGGCACGGGCGGCACCAGGGAGCTCCCCTGAGCATGTTGGTGAGCTCAGCGGGGCACGGCAATGATGGCAGCGACGGCGACGAGCACGGCGGTGACGGTGAGCTACGGCAAGTATGGCGGCTACAGCTAGCGGCAGCAGAACGAGGCAAGTGCAAGGGGGAAAGGCATTGTGCTCACCTAGGAGCACACGGTGGCTCGGTGGGAGGGTTAGGAGCAGCAGGCCGGCCGGAATCGAGGTCGAACGGTGGCGGATGCAGAGGAAGAAGATGGCGGCAATCCGGTGCTGTGCTGCCTCCCTGCTTGCGTTCGTCGGTGTAGTCGACGTAGACGAGGCTGGCGCGTCTTCTGGAGACGAAGAGACAGCGCAGAGAGGCCGGTGGCCATGGTGGTGAAGCAGCGCGGCGACGGCGGCGCTGGGGATTGAGGAAGAGGAGCAGGGCGAGTGAGGCAGGGAGGGGAAAAAGATCTGGACGCGTCTAGGGCATCCGCGATGGTGTTCTTATCCACGCCGCGGCGGCTGTAGCGGTGCGGGGTGGCTAGCGGGTGCGGTGGCGACGGTGCTCGGTGATACGTCTCCGTCGTATCTACTTTTCCAAACACTTTTGCTCTTGTTTTGGCCCCTAATTTGCATGATTTGAATGGAACTAACCCGGACTGACGCTGTTTTCAGCAGAATTGCCATGATGTTGTTTTTGTGCAGAAAATCAAAGTTCTCGGAATTGGATGAAAGTTTCTAGAGATTTTTTATTGAATATATAAAAAATATTGGCATCAAGAACTACTGGAGGGGGGCCACCCAGTGCCCACGAGGCACCAGGGCGCGCCACCCCCCTGGCACGCCCTGGTACCTCGTGGGGCCCACGTGGCTCCGTTTAACCTATTTCCAACACTATAAATTCATTTTTCCAGAGAAAAAAAATAAGAGAGGAAGTTTTATTGCGTTTCATGATACGGAGCCGCCGCCACCTCCTGTTCTTCATCGGGAGGCCAGATCTGGAGTCCGTTCAGGGCTCCGGAGAGGGGGATCTTCCGGCATCGTCATCATCAACCATCCTTCATCACCAATTTCATGATCCTCACCGCCGAGAGTGAGTAATTCTTTCGTAGGCTTGCTGGACGGTGATGAGTTGGATGAG
Organism: Elymus sibiricus; assembly: GCA_039707655.1. NCBI lineage: Eukaryota > Viridiplantae > Streptophyta > Magnoliopsida > Poales > Poaceae > Elymus > Elymus sibiricus. The sequence goes on along the minus strand of CM077676.1, from coordinate 187,577,851 downwards.
ATTCATCATGTAATCGAGTTAGTTTTGTTAGGGCTTGATCCCTAGTACCCACTATGTTCTGAGATTGATGTTGCTATGACTTTGCTATGCTTAATGCTTGTCACTAGGGCCCAAGTGCCATGATTCCAGATCTGAACCCTTTATGTTTTCATGAATATATTTGTGTTCTTGATCCGATCACGCAAGTTATATGCACCTGCTACGTGTTTTGATCCGCATACCCCAAGGTGACATTAATTGGGATTCTTTCCGGTGATTGCCGTAGTTTGAGGAGTTAATGTATTCACTAAGTGTTAATGCTTTGTTCCGGTTCTCTATTAAAAGGAAGACTTAATATCCCTTAGTTTCCTTATGGCCCCGCTGCCACGGGTGGGTAGGACAAAAGATGTCATGCAAGTTCTTATCGCAAGCACGTATGACTATATACGGAATACATGCCTACATTACATTGATGAATTGGAACTAGTTCTGTGTCGCCCTAGGTTATAACTGTTACATGATGAATGTTATCCAACGAATATCACTGATCCAATGCCTACGAGATTTTCCTATATTGAATCTTGCTAAGTTACTACTGTTGCTGCTGCTATTACGATTGCTACTGCTACTGCTGTTACTGTTACTGCTACTGTTACTATTATTGCTACTGCTATCAAACTATCATACTACTGTGCTACTGATCACTCTACTGCAGATATTTAGTCTCCAGGTGTGGTTGAATTGACAACTCAACTGCTAATACTTGCGAATATTCTTTGGCTCCCCTTGTGTCGAATCAATAAATCTGGGTTGAATACTCTACCCTCAAAAACTGTTGCGATCCCCTATACTTGTGGGTTATCAAGACCTTTTTCTGGCGCCGTTGCTGGGGAGCATAGCTTTATTTGTTAAGTCACTTGGGATTTATATCTGTTGATCATTATGAAGAATCTGAAGGATACTAGAACCAAGATCGTTCCCTCTAAGACGAGGGGAGGTAAGGAACTGCCATCTAGCTCTGCACTTGATTCACCTTCTGTTTTGAGTAAACATGCAACACCACAACATGCTATTAATTCCGATATGTCGCAAGTTATTGATGATACCACTTCTTCTATGAATGATACTCATGATGATGCTAGTACTATGCTTGAAAATGCTGTGCCACTTGGTGACTTTCTTACTGAACAAATTGCTAAAGCCAAAGAAATTGAAAATGCTGAAACTCTTGAGAATGATGATTCACCTATTATGCCTAGCTCTCCTACTAGAGTTGAAACACCTCATGAACAATGTTTTGATGGGGAGACCGCTAGAGCCATTCTTGCTTGCAATGATAGATATGAAGTTATAAAGTTAATTGCTGATATGAAAGAAAAATCAATGAGCGAGAAAATGAAATATGACCCTAAATTTGCAACCTCTCCCATATTTGTTACTGATAAGGATTATGAATTCTCTGTTGATCCTGAGTTGATTAAGTTGGTAGAATCTGATCCTTTCCATGGATATGAAACTGAAACCGTTGTGGCACATCTTACTAAATTAAATGATATAGCCACCCTGTTTACTCATGAGGAAAAAATTCGCTACTATTATATTCTTAAGTTGTTTCCTTTCTCATTAAAGGGTGATGCTAAATATTGGTATAATACTCTTGCTCTTGGATGTGTGCGTAGTCCCCAGGATCTGATTTACTACTTCTCTGAAAAATATTTTCCTGCTCATAAGAAACAAGCTGCCTTGCAGGAAATATTTAATTTTGTGCAAATTGAAGAAGAGAGTCTCCCACAAGCTTGGGGGAGGCTTCTCCAATTACTTAACGCTTTGGCTGATCATCCTCTCAAGAAAAAGGAAATACTTGATATCTTCTATATTGGACTAACTGATCCTTCTAGGGATTACCTAGATAGTTGTGCGGGTTGTGTTTTCAGGGAAAGGACTATTGAACAAGCTGAGGAATTATTGAATAATATATTGAAGAATGATAATGATTGGACACTTCCTGAACCACTGCCTAAACCCACTCCGAAGAAGAGGGGTATCTTATATCTCAGTCCTGAAGATATGCAAGAAGCAAAAAAATGTCAGAAAGAGAAAGGTATTAAAGCTGAGGATGTTAAGAATTTACCACCTATTGAAGAAATTCATGGTCTTGACAAACCGACACCGGTAGTAGAGGTAAATTCTCTTATAAAGTTTAATGAAAGTGATATTCCTCATAACAAATTTCCTAGTCAATGCTTATATGAATTTGACAATTATATGATGAAGCAAGATCATTTCAATGCACATGTTATGAAACAATTGAAACGAAACTCTTATATGATTGATCGCCTGAGTGACTTGTTATTTAGAATTGCTAATGATGTTAAAGGTGTTAGTAAACATGCATCTATGGTTCAAACTCAATTAGAACAAGTTGCTAAATCTCAAAGTGAATTGCTTAGTGAAATGAACAACAATATGAATGATCATGCTGTTAGAGTAATGACTAGAGGAGGAAGAATGACTCAGGAGCCACTATATCCTGAGGGTCACCCAAAGAAAATTGAACAAGACTCTCAAAGAATTAATGCTGATGCACCTAGTCCTTCTAAAAAGAAAAAGAAAAAGAAAAATGATAGGACTTTGCATACTTCTAGTGAACCCGAGGTAGAAAAACCCTTGGAGGATAGTAATGATGTCTCTATTTCCGATGCTGAAACACAATATGGTAATGAACAACCACTTGATGATAATAATAATGATGATGTTCATGTGGAGACCCAACCAGATAATGATAAAGAACCTGATAATGATGTTGAAATTGAACCTGAGGTTAATCTTGATAACCCACCTGCTAAAAATAAACGTTATGATAAAAAAGATTTCGTTGCTAGAAAACATGGTAAAGAAAGAGAACCATGGGTCCAAAAACCTATGCCCTTTCCCCCTAAACCATCTAAGAAAAAGGATGAGGAAGAATTTGAATGCTTTGCTGAAATGCTTAGGCCAGTCTTTTTGCGTACTCGTTTAACTGATATTATAAAGATGCCTCCTTATGCTAAATATATGAAAGACATTGTCACAAATAAAAGAAAGATACCTGAAGCTGAAATTTCTACCATGCTTGCAAATTATTCTTTTAAAGATGGAGTACCTAAGAAACTAGGAGATCCAGGAATACCAACTATACCATGCTCCATTAAGAAAAATTATGTCAAAACTGCTTTGTGTGATTTAGGAGCCGGTGTTAGTGTCATGCCTTTCTCCTTATATAAAAGACTTGATTTGAATAAACTCACTCCCACCGAAATATCATTGCAAATGGCTGAAAAATCAACTGCCATACCTATCGGTGTTTGTGAGGATGTGCCCGTCGTAGTTGCAAATGTTACTATTCTAACAGACTTTGTTATACTTGATATGCCCGAGGATGACAACATGTCAATTATCCTTGGTAGACCCTTTCAGAATACTGCAGGGGCTGTTATTGATTGCAACAAAAGCAAGGTCACTTTTCATATCAATGGTAATGAACATACGGTGCACTTTCCGAAGAAACAATTTCAAGTGAATGGTATTCATATTATTGAAAAGACTCCGACAATTACTATTGGGAGTTTCCAAATTCCTCTTCCTACTGTTAAAAAGAGATATGCAACTTTTATTGTTGGGAAGATGCATATCCCCGTTGAGGTAACCTAGTGCTATACGAAAGTTCTTTGGTTTCATGTCACTCGGAAATGGTTTGTTAATAAGACCTGATCAACCTTATTAATGGATTCTTTTTGAGAGGCATGTGGTTGATGAATTTAGAAAATGAGTTTTCTCCGGAGAAGTTCTTCGAGGAGGAGGTCCTCGGAGGCGTCATTAAGTGAAAGCTCGGCACACCAAGCATATGAGGAACCAAGGACAAGTTCAGTACGGGGTGCCGAAGCAAAGTCATGTCGGTGGCCGTGCAACGAATTCATGTTGAGAGCAGGTATCAAAGAAGAATTTGACCAATACATTCACAATGCCGAGCTCTCCGCCTTCATTGCAGATAAGCCTCCACAGCATTACAATCTCACCCACTCCTTTACTCAAAACTTTTCTTATCATCCGCGCACTTCTAGAATTTTATTTCACCTCATGACAATTCCTACAATATATCTCTAGAAGAATTTTGTGATGCATGTAAAATTCCATTTTGGGATTCGTTAGATGAACCGCCAAGATCTGATTATGAGTTGTTTCTTACTAGCCTTTGCAATGGTGAGGATAGAGGAATCACACAGGCTATAATAGTTAGCATTCAATTTCCCGCTATCCGGTATTTTGCGCTTTTTAATGGTAAATGCGTTGTTGGTAAGCAAGACTGTAGTGCACTTTGTACACCTGATCCGAGTCTTATTCATACAGCCTTGACTGTTAGCAAACTTTATAATCTTGGGGCTATTGTTGCACGTAGGTTGTAGCTTAATGCGGGTAATGGTGATTTGTATGGAGGAATTTATGCCTCCCGTTTAGCTGCAAGGTTAGGGGTCTCTCCCAAATTTAATGATCCCCTGTTGCCTTATAAATATTTAAATTTTGAAGCAATGCGAGAACATAGGTTCTTAAAGCGCAACGCACGGGGTTATGAATATAACTTAGTCTTCAATAAATATCACTCTGTGTATGTTGTTTTGCCTGCTCCTGCCCTCTTTGATTTTCAGAACAAACAGAGACATTTCCTTCATGAAAGTAAGGTGCACGAGTACAATGCGGCTGTCGAGGCTGCTCGTCAGGCTGAGGAGGCAGCCCAGAACCCCTCTACAAGCTACCATTTCGATCACTATCCAGGACAGCCATGGCTGTAGACCAAGCTAGGCAAAAGCCAAAGCTTGGGGGAGTACGTATTTCTCACCGACATTACATTCATGTTCACACATTTTATTCCAGTTGTCGGTGTTCATACTTTTTCATTGTATAATCCATGTTAGTTTTATTTTCTCGCTTTCTTTTTGTGTGTTTGAGAAACCTTGAGAAAATCCAAAAACATTTCTCGTTTCTTTTTGGTTTTCCTTTTTAATTTAATTAGTTGTAGTTTCGTAGTAGTAAAAGAAAACCCAAAAAGATTTTCCTGTTTCTTCTTTTGCTTGTTGGGAGCTCTCCCGTGTAAATAGTTTTCTTTTCTCGTTTTTTTTTCTCCTTTTTTGCTTCTTTCAGAAAACGAAAAAACACCAAAAATATTTCTATGTGTTTCTCTGAGATTCTTTTCTTTTCTTTTGTTGAGTCATTGTAAGGAGAAGACCACGATGAAAATGATGAGTGGCTCTCATATGCATTATTGTTGATCTAACAAAGAGCCCAGATTACCTTGTCTTCTCCTTTGAATAAATGCTTGCAGATTCCAGCTTAGTCCACGGCACACTTGCACTATTTTATTTTCATATCATTCGGTCGTGCAAGTGAAAGGCAATAATGACGATGATTTGATGAAGTGACTGTGGCAAGGAAAAGAGGGTATTAACTCAACTTGTTCTTTGTTTTTGTAAATATGTTTAACTCAGTATCCATGATTCAGCATATTACGATTAAACATGTTTGTGATGACAATTAGAGATTATAGTTGCTCATACCATGCTTAAGTAGCTAGGAGTGGATAATGATATATCTTGAGTGTCAACATGCATTAAAATGTTCATGATGTAGTATGATGATATGGTATCCTCCTCTGAATGTTTCAAGTGGCTTGACTTGGCACATGTTCACGCATGTAGTTGAATCAAAACCAACATAGCCTCCACGATATTTATGTTCATGGTGTTTATATCCTACTCATGCTAGTATTCAATGTTGATTATTCATAATGCATGGTTATGACCGTTTTCGCTCTCTAGCTGGTCGCTTCTCAACCTATTTGCTAGCCTTCGCCTGTACTAAGCGGGAACGCTGCTTGTGCATCAAAACCCTTAAACCAAAGTTATTCCAGATGAGTCCACTATATCTACCTATATGCGGTATTATCCTGCCGTCCTAAGTAAATTTGCATGTGCCAACTCTAAATATTCAAACGAACATCTGTTTTGTGTGCCCGTACCACTCATGGAGCGATAGGGGGCGGTCAGTATCTTCCATGCTAAGCGGGTTATTCTCATGATGAGTGTTTACTCACTTGTCCTTGCACGAGAGGGGCTGGTAATCGGGATGCCCAGTCCCATCATTAAAAAAAAGGCAAAATAATAAAACAAACTCCCCCGGAAAGTTGTTAGTATGGAGGGCACCCGAGGATTCGGCTAGCCATGGCTTGTGATTGATGGTGGAGGGGGAGTAAACTTTACTTTACCGCTTGGGAACCGCCGCTAATGTGTTTAGCATGGAAGATATTGGAAACTCTCGGTCGTGACGTTGACAGGAAAGGCATACCTCCCAAAATTTATTTACCTCTGATTTAAGCTTCGAGCTCTGGCACCTCTGCAAATCCATGCTTCCCTCTGCGAAGGGCCTATCTATTTACTTTTATGTTATTTTACTTTTATTGTTGAGTCATCACCTTCTCAAACAAGCACCAGACCTGAGAGCACTATTGTCATTCCCATGCATTGTGTATAGTTAATGTTGGGTGCATCATGACTGGATCTCTTCTACCATGAATTACAATGTTTAGTCGCTGCTTGAACTTTGGAGGTGCTCTGCATTTATGTTTTGCGGTCTCAGAAAGGGCTAGCGAGATACCATGTTATCATATTATATCATGATTGTTTTGACAAAGTGTTGGCATTTTAGATATCTTATTATTGCTCGCTAGTTGATTATGCCATTGATATGAGTGAACATAATTTCTAAGAGTTATCATTTGCGTGGTTAGTTATAATCTTTGCTGAAAACTTGGACACTACTTAAGCATATATATAGATAAAAGAACAAAAGAGTTTGTAAAAGTTTTTCTTTATCACTTTCAGTTTGTCAACTGAATTGCTCGAGGACAAGCAATGAGTTAAGCTTGGGGTAGTTGATACATCTCCGTCGTATCTACTTTTCCAAACACTTTTGCTCTTGTTTTGACCCCTAATTTGCATGATTTGAATGGAACTAACCCGGACTGACGCTGTTTTCAGCAGAATTGCCATGATGTTGTTTTTGTGCAGAAAATCAAAGTTCTTGGAATTGGATGAAACTTTCCGGAGATTTTTTATTGAATATATAAAAAATATTGGCATCAAGAACTACTGGAGGGGGGCCACCCAGTGCCCACGAGGCACCAGGGCGCGCCACCCCCCCTGGCGCGCCCTAGTACCTCGTGGGGCCCACGTGGCTCTGTTTGACCTATTTCCAACGCTATAAATTCAGTTTTCCAGAGAAAAAATAAGAGAGGAAGTTTTATTGCGTTTCACGATACGGAGCCGCCGCCACCTCCTGTTCTTCATTGGGAGGCCAGATCTGGAGTCTGTTCAGGGCTCCGGAGAGGGGGATCTTCAGGCATCATCATCATCAACCATCCTTCATCACCAATTTCATGATGCTCACCGCCGGGAGTGAGTAATTCCTTCGTAGGCTTGCTGGACGGTGATGAGTTGGATGAGATTCATCATGTAATCGAGTTAGTTTTGTTAGGGCTTGATCCCTAGTACCCACTATGTTCTGAGATTGATGTTGCTATGACTTTGCTATGCTTAATGCTTGTCACTAGGGCCCCAGTGCCATGATTCCAGATCTGAACCCTTTATGTTTTCATGAATATATTTGTGTTCTTGATCTGATCATGCAAGTTATATGCACCTGCTACGTGTTATGATCTGCATACCCCAAGGTGACAGTAATTGGGATTCTTTCCGGTGATTGCCGTAGTTTGAGGAGTTCATGTATTCACTAAGTGTTAATGCTTTGTTCCGGTTCTCTATTAAAAGGAGGCCTTAATATCCCTTAGTTTCCTTATGGACCCCGCTGCCACGGGAGGGTAGGACAAAAGAGGTCATGCAAGTTCTTATCGCAAGCACGTATGACTATATACGGAATACATGCCTACATTACATTGATGAATTGGAACTAGTTCTGTGTCGCCCTAGGTTATAACTGTTACATGATGAATGTTATCCAACGAATATCACCGATCCAATGCCTACGAGCTTTTCCTATATTGAATCTTGCTAAGTTACTACTGTTGCTGCTGCTATTACAATTGCTACTGCTACTGCTGTTACTGTTACTGCTACTGTTACTATTATTGCTACTGCTATCAAACTATCATACTACTGTGCTACTGATCACTCTGCTACAGATATTTAGTCTCCATGTGTGGTTGAATTGACAGCTCAACTGCTAATACTTGCGAATATTCTTTGGCGCCACTTGTGTCGAATCAATAAATCTGGGTTGAATACTCTACCCTCGAAAACTGTTGCGATCCCCTATACTTGTGGGTTATCACTCGGCGTTGGGCACGCGCGCGCAAGCTGACACGGGGAGGAGGGAGACGATAGGGGGGAGCTGGGCTGGGCCTGGCACTGTGGACTAGAGCCAAGTGCCACGGTGCCCTTTTCTTTTTCTTTATTTCTTTCTCTGTTTTTCTTTATTCTTTTCGGTTTTGTATTTTGTTTAGCCACTATTGGGCTGTTGTAAAAATATGCAACTTGCCACATAATTACCATTGTATTATTTGGCTCTGCCACAAAAAGTTTGGGAAATGTTTGAATTGATTTGAATTTTTTTAAATAGAAATGATTTAATTTTGGGCTGTTTTGCTACTGTTTTGGATGCTAGCTTGAAAATGAGTAAACAAGTGATGTTATTTCCTTAACCATAATTACATATGGATTATTTACAAAATCTTGAACTATTTTTCTTGCAAGTTTGTAGTTTTGCTAATTCCACTTGTTTTATGAATTTTGAATTTGAGTTGAATTATTTCTTAATTGCATCTCTTAGGATATAATGATGATGACTTGGCATCATTATCTTGTGGTCACTGTAGCTAACCACTGGGGGTGTTACAGCTAGCCTCTTCGGTACCGTGCATTGCCCTTTCTCACATCGAGAGTTCGTGCAAACTTCGCCTGTGCAACCAAATCCCATGATATGATACACTCTATCACACATAAGCCTCTTTATATCTTCCTCAAAACAGCCACCATACCTACCTATCATGGCATTTCCATAGCCATTCTGAGATATATTGCCATGCAACTTCCACCGTTCCGTTTTTTATGACACACATCATCATTGTCATATTGCTCAGCCACCGTTCATCATTTTTTATACATGTTACGCTAGTATCATTGCACATCCTGGTACACCGCCAGAGGCATTCATATAGAGTGATATTTTTGTCCTAGTTTCGAGTTGTAATTTTTTGAGTTGTAAGTAAATAGAAGTATGATGATCATCATTATTAGGGCATTGCCCCAGTGAGGAAATAAAAAAAAGAGGCCAAAAAGAGCCCACAAAAAAATTAGAGAAAAAGAGAGAAGGGGCGGTGTTACTATCCTTTTCCATACTTGTGCTTCAAAGTAGCACCATGTTTTTCATATAGAGAGTCTCCTATTTTGTCACTTTCATACACTAGTGGGATTTTTTCATTATAGAACTTGGCTTATATATTCGGATGATGGGGTTCCTCAAATGCCCGAGGTCTTCATGAGCAAGCAAGTTGGATGCACATGCACTTAGTTTTCATGTTGAGCTTTCATACACTTATAGCTCTTAGTGCATCTGTTGCCTAGCAATCCCTACTCCTCGCATTGACATCAATTGATGGGCATCTCCATAGCCCATTGATTAGCCTCGTCGATGTGAGACTATCTTCTTATTTTTGACTTCCACTTATTAATATCTACCACCATACTCTATTCCACCCATAGTGCTCATGTATTGCGTGGGGGTGGAAAAAGCTGAAGCGCGTTAAAAAGTATGTACCAATTGCTCGGCTTGTCATCGGGGTAGTGCATGATAAATATTTTGTGTTAAGAAGATGGAGCACGATAGGATTATATGATTTTGTAGGGATAACTTTCTTTAGAATTTTTATTTTGAAAGACATGATTGTTTATTAGTATGCCTGAGTATTGATGTCTTTATATCAAACTATAGACTATTGCTTTGAATTATTCAGATCTTATTATTCATACCGTAAGAGAGATTACATGATGAAACATGATAGGTAGCATTCCACATCAAAAATTCTGTTTTTATTATTTACCTACTCGACGACGAGCAGGAATTAAGCTTGGGGATGCTTGATACATCTCCAACGTATCTATAATTTTTGATTGTTCCATGCTATTATAGTTTCAATCTTGGATGTTTTATATGCCATTATATATTATTTTTTGGGACTAAACTATTAACCCAGTGCCCAGTGCGAGTTGCTGTTTTTTTGCTTATTTTTGTCTTTTCAGAAAATCATTATCAAAAAGAGTCCAAATGAGAAAAAAAAAACTTTGGCTTAATTTTTTCTGGACCAGAAGAGACCCACAAAGCTTTGGGAGAAGACCAGAAGAGCCACGAGGAGACAGCAAGCCTGGAGGGCGCGCCCAGGGGGGTAGGCATGCCACCCAGGCTTGTGGGTCCCTCGTAGCCCCTCCTGACGTAATTCCAGCGCTATAAATTCCCAAATATTCCCAATATACCAGAAAGACAGAAGAGAAAACCTTTCCACCGCCGCAAGCCTCTGTTCTTCCACGATCCCATCTGGAGGCCTTTTCCGGTACTCTGCCGGAGGGGGAATCGATCACGGAGGGCTTCTTCATCAACCTTGCTGCCCCTCCGATGATGTGTGAGTAGTTTACCATAGACCTACGGGTCCATAGCTAGTAGCTAGATGGCTTCTTCTCTCTCTTTGATCTTCAATACCATGTTCTCCTCGATGTTCTTGGAGTTCTATCTGATGTAATCTTCTTTTGCGGTGTGTTTGTTGGGATCCGATGAATTGTGAGTTTATGATCAGATTATTCATGAGAAATATTTGAGTCTTCTCTGAACTCTTTTATGCATGATTATTATAGCTTTGTATTTCTCTCCGATCTATCGATTTGGTTTGGCCAACCACTACTGGGAAAGGGCTTATAGGTGAACCCAATTCAGTGGCAGGCGGGACCAGGCACTCGCCACAGGTAGTTAGGAGAAACAGCAGTGGTGGGTGGCAAAACACGATCCCCAGAGCTAGAGGCACAACAGTGGTGGGCGAAACACAGTACCCGCCACAAAGAAGCACTGCTGAGCGTGGGTCCGTTATGAATGTTTATTGTGGCGAGTGGCTATGCTTGCCCGCCACTGTTGTTACAGGTAGCAGCGGCGGGCGAGTTAATATCCCCGCCATAGTTAAAAGCCTCCAACGGGTTACATTTTTTTTGAATGCAGATAATAGCTGTGGCAGGCAGGATGTCCTACCCGCCACAAGTAGGTTAGCGGCAGACGATTTAAATTCAACTGAAAGGGTTGCCGCCCGCCACCCCAAATTAGCAGTGGTGGGTCTTATGGCGCGCCTGCCACTGCTGTTTAGCACTATCTGCATCCGTGCGCCCCCTCTCTCTCCCTTACCCCACATTCTCACTCTCACTCTCAGTCTCTCCCACATCTCGCTCTCGTCGCCACCGTCGCCCTCCACCACGACGCTGACCACGTCGCCGTCGTCGTACGCTGCCGTCGCCGTCCACTGGCGTCGTCGCCGTCCGCTACTGCCATCGTCCTCGCCCTCCACCGCATCGCCCTCACCCTCGATCCGCTGCCCCTGCCGCCGTCTCCCTCGGTCCGTCGCCCTGTTACCCCACGTCCAGTCCGGCAGGTATAAGTTCATCGTCCCCCCTTGTATTTCTGGCCGTCCTCATCGCCACCCGCCGCCATGTCCGCCATGCACGTTCGACTAGGGTTAGGGTTAGGGGTTTCATTGTTGTATTTTTTGTTTTTAGTTTGTACGTATTTGTAGTTTCTAGCTATTTTTTGGTTGATAGTAGTAGTTTCTAGTTGTATAGTTCGTAATGCACACATTATAATAAATTGTAGTTGTACTTTATAGTTGTAGTTTGATATTTCTAGTTGTAGTTCGATAGTTGTACTTTGTAGTTGTAGTTTATAGTTGTAGCAATCAAAACTAGCTGTATATATGAAATCAATAGCTGTATAGTTGTAGTTTATAGTTCTTTACACGGGCATATACTAGAATTTTGGGGAAGCATTGATTTATTTCCATTTCGCCAAAATTTCTAGCACTTAATGTGTCCATTTTTACGAAGAGGTCATGCCAGTTTTCCTTGTTTATTTTTTATTCATATTGTGCTATAGTAGATGTCTTCATTTCTTTACTGGGATTCATACTATAAGCGCTAAAGTTTTGGCGAAACGTTGATTTATTTCCGTTTCACCAAATTTCTAGCCCTTAATGTGTCCATTTTTATGCAGAGATCATGCCAAATTTCCTTGTTTATTTTTTATTGATATTGTGCTGTAGTAGATGTCTTCAATTTCTTTATAGGGATTCATACTATAAGCGCTAAAGTTTTGGCGATACATTGATTTATTTCCATTTCGCCAAATTTCTCGCTCTTAATGTGTCCATTTTTATGCAGAGGACATGCTAATTTTTTTTGTTTATTTTTAATTCAGATTGTGTTGTTGAAGATTTCCTCGGTTCTTTCGCCAAATTTATTTATCTGCATGTTTTAGGTCATTTTTTCCCGAAATGGCGGACAACGGCCCTGGGGGAAGTGGGGCGCCCAAATCCAAAACCCCATCACTGGCAAGAAACAATGGCTCGGCACGTTCGACTTCGTCGAGGAAGCGGCGCGCGCTTATGATGCCAAGGCGCTCGAGTACCAGGGGCGAAGGGCCCACCTCAACTTTCCTCAGGATGTTTGGCGCGCGAGTGAGATAGCGCCTCTTAACATGAGGATAGTCTCCAAGGCCGAGGAGTAGGAGCACCTGAAGGCCGAGGTGCTCATCACGGCCCGTGAACGTCAGAGCACCGATCCCTTGGTGGAACGGTATCTTCGGGAGGAACCGCATCTGTATGCCATTAACGAGGTGTTGATGATCACCGCACACAACCAGAGGGATGTCGAGGATGACCCGATAGACTGGTATGATCTCGCCAAGGAGTCTGATGAGGATTAGATTAGGAGTTGATCTCTCCACCGTCCCTAGTCGTATTACTCTGTGCTTCAGATGTTAGAACCATTAACTAGTACTTATGAATCTTGCTATGGCGTACTATATATGTCCGTGACTTCATAATAAACCTGCTTATATATATATATATTACTTTCATGTCATAGCACCAATGATAACAGTGTTTAACTTTTTGAAGCAGGGTATCATGGTGCTTAAGGTCTGCAATGTCTGCAAAAATCCCTGTAGGGATAGTTTATCCCATGCAGTAGAATTCAGGCTCTTCTTGAGGGATGGATTCGAAAAATCTGTGGTAACTATGTTCATCATTCAATTCTAACCACTTGCTGTACTGTGCATACCATTAATTATTAACTGCATTATTCTTAATTGTTACATAGTGTATCCCATGCAACGTAAGGGTCCAATTCAATAATTTAATTGGTGACAGTTTCAACTTTTTGGATGGTCAAGGGCAATCGTACATAGTTGACATTTGTAAACAAAAGGATAAAACCATCATAGGAGGCGACGGATGGAACAAGTACATTTCAAATAATAAGCTCACCGGGGGAGAGTACATAGGCTTTTACTTGAAGAAATCGGTCAACAAGTTAAGGATTAAGTATTTCTCCGACCAAGATGATGAGCTTGACGAGGATGATGCTGAGGATTCCCAGGATGAAGATGATGATGATGAGAGCCAAGATGATGATGATACTAGCGAGGATGACGATAGCAGCCAGAAGCATGAGGATGAGGATGAGGAAGATGATGAGGGTAGCGGAGATGATGACGATGACGATCCATACAATTATGCAATTTTCTCTCAAAGAATGAAAGAGCTTAATGAGGATGAGAAGGCCACACTCATCGCGATCCTACCATCAAGTGTTCACTACTTGGGGAGGCCATTTGTGCATTGTTTTACCAAGACCAACATCGTGAAACACATCATGGTATGTTTTGTATTTTTTCTCTTTTTTTTCTGTTCATAACACTATATGGCAAGATGTATAACATTGCGTGCTCTATTTTGTTTTTAATCGCGGGGATCGTAGAAATTACCTATGAAGATGATTTGTGCCGAGGACATCCCTGCTGCCGGCATGGCCGGAGTAAGCCTTGGAGCAGCAGGTCCTGTCACCAGCGTTCGATACAAGATGGACACAGACGGCCGCATATCGTTCTATGAGGTTGGTTGGCGGGAATTCCTGAAGGGAAAGAGACAACGACTAACGGTTGACACAGCAGTGCTCATCATGATAAGGAACAACAGGAACAACAATTTCCAGATGATGGTTGTTGTAGATCTTATTTAGAAATAAGGTCTAGTCAAATATCTCCTAGCCGATGAACTCTTAGTTACTTAGTTAAGATGCATGTCATATTTTGATGTTGGTTTGTTAACTCGAACAAACTTGAAGTGTTACTAGTTGTTACGAAGAGTACTAATTACCTAGTGAACTTGCATGCCTAAGCGTACAATGCGTGCTTTATTTGCTTTTTATATTGGATTTATGCAAAACGCATCCATGGCAGCACAATTGGTGCCCTGGCTGTAATTCTCATGAATAAGCCCGCAGTGGCGGGCGAGCCACAATGCCCGCCATTGTAACATGAACAAGTAGTGGCGGGCAGGAAAGCACCGCCCGCCACAGAAGGAAGATAACCAGCGGCGAGCAAGTTCGCGCGTCTTCCTCTGCAGTGATCGACCAGTGGCGGGCCGCCCGCCCGCCACTGATGCCATAATAGCAGTGGTGGGAGGTCGGTGGCAGGCGCCCCTGGGAGCATTGCCCACCACTGCTGGCCTTTTCCCACCTGCCACTGCTAGCCATTCCTGCAGTAGTGAACTAGATTGGTTTATCTTGCAATGGGAGAGGTGCTTTGTGATGGGTTCAATCTTGCGGTGCTCAATCCCCAGTGACAGAAAGGGACATGACACGTATTTGTATTGTTGCCATTAAGGATAAAAAGATGGGGTTTAATCATATTGCTTGAGTTTACTTTGTCTACATCATGTCATCTTGCTTAAGGCGTTACTCTGTTTCATACTTAATACCCTAGATGCATGCTGGATAGCGGTCGATGGGTGGAGTAATAGTAGTAGATGCAGGAAGGAGTCGGTCTACTTGTCAAAAACGTGATGCCTATATACATGATCATTGCCATGAATCCTTCATAATTATTTTCTTTTCTATCAATTGCCCAACAGTAATTTGTTTACCCACCGTATGCTATGTGTTCGAGAGAGAAGCCTCTAGTGAAAACTATGGCCCCCGAGTCTACTTTTATCATATATTAAAACCAAAAATACCTTTCTGCAATTTATTTAATTTTATTTTATTTAGTATTTTAGTTTATCTATCTATCACTATCATAATTAATCCTTGCAAATAACCGCTAAGAGAATTTACAACCCTCTTATTTGCGTTGGGCGCAAGTGTTTGCTTTTGTGTGTGCAGGTGCATTTAAATGGGATTTTGCTTGATTCTCCTATTGGATTGATAACCTTGGTTCTTAACTGAGGGAAATACTTATCTCTACTATACTGCATCATCCTCTCTTCTTCGGGGAAATACCAACGCAGTCTACAAGTAACAGTGAACAACTACTACACGCGTCAATTTATCACGTGAGCTGCCTCTTTGTACAGAAATGAGCTCCACCGTGTACCCGCGCGTGTGTGTTATTGAAAGAGGCAAAGAGTACGTGCGTCGGTGCATGCACCTCTTCTCTTCGTGCACGTACTCCTTTTTTTGTGTGGGTGATTCATGCACGTACTCCACCTACGTTGGTGACCGTTGGTGAGTCTCACTTACACTACTTATCTCCATATTCTTGCATGACACGTGGGCCTGGATGCTGGATGTCCCACGTGTCGGCACAAGGAAGAAGAACGATTTTCAATGATCGAGAAGGAGCCAGGAACCGCGCGGTGGAGTACTAGACCGGAGGAGTCCGAAACACGGCAGCCTAGTGTAGTTACATCATACATGTCCCACCTCGCGCTATCACCATATTCTCGGCCTCCGTGCGACACCTAGCTCCACCAGCCCGTATCGCTTCTAGCTCCTCTTCTCTCTCAAAGTGTAGCGGGTTGGCGATTTTGCCGTCAATTGAGGTCGGTTTGTTCCCACTCCCTCCCACATGTTAGTGATATGCCAAGAGGAACCGCTTTGACCGACGGACCAAATGCAATAGGCGTGCCGTGAGTGAGTCCAATTTCTTGTTTTGAACTTGTTTGGTGTAGTAGTAACACTTGGTTTTGCACCTTCATAGATTGATGCAAATCCCCACTAAAAAGGCGCTTCGCTTTCTACTAATCCCGTCAATCGTCCTGCTATAGTATATCACTCACATCTGGTTTATAGAGCTTAATCTCCAAATTTTTGTATTACTATACCATTTTGTCAGTCTAAATTTTACTGGTCACAATCACATGTTTAGATTTCAAAGCGCATTAAATTGTTGTGTGAAAGGATTAACAGAAAACTAACCAATGCATGTAAATGTTATTGGTCATTGTACTCCTCATGCATGCATGCGTTGATACGTAGTTCTACTCCAAACACTCACCATCTAGTAGTTCATTGGTTGGTTTCGATTTTTGAATTGAGCCCCATAAACCCATATTGATGCTATGCTGCTACCGTCCAATATTTGTGTGTGGTGGTTTCTAGAATAGAAAGGAGGTACTTACTGTGGGAAAGGTGAAATGATGGTTGCTTCGTCCGAGCAACATACTGTGGCAAAGGTGGGGCCCTGTGATTTGACTGCTCAATAGTCATTATTACTGCGGCGCAACGACCGGGGTGAACCCCCCTGCGGTTGTGCACTCAATATTGGTGCATGGCACGTGGACCAGGATGTTGGATGTCCCACATGTCAGCGAAAGGAAATTCAATGGTTTCTGGCATTGCTATCAAGCTTTCAGGATTTGTTTATATGTCACATAATTTTCCAGCATAATAAATTATACTGTAATGCTATGAAGCTTTCAACTTTGGTTTCTTGTGTCCACTTGCCTCCAAGGTTGTCTCGTTACAACATTCCATCAAATACAAGGTTGTCTCGTTACAACAGTCCATCAAATACAAAAAACTAACATGGATGCTAATGCATCACAATGATTCACAAATCAGCCCCAATATTTACATCACAACTGAAGAAAAAGTTGTGAGAAGGTCTACAAATAAAGAAAAATTAAAAATTGATCGATGTTGTCCGTAGGCATGGTTCCATTTCCTGGCCATGGTGTTCATTGGTCGGCAGCTAGTTTCACGTAGCTCTGTCGAACTTAACAAGACATGTTAGCCAAGAAAGAAGTCTATGGAGGACATGGACCATCCGATCATTTTGTGCAGTTCCACTAAAATCGAGCTGAGCATCCCTGTTTGCAAAGATATGAATAAGTGTTTTTACAATAATAGTGGCACTAGGTGATGAAACATACACACACAAATAGAAGCCGATCACCTTTGCAATCTCTCGTAAAACTAACTACTTGTTGGAGAAGATTAGGCTCGGAGTTGGATGAGAAGGATAGCACAACCAATCTCCCTTTGTGCAGTCCCACTGAAACATTGCTCGTGTGACATTTTAGTGGAACTGCACAAAACACTCTTAAGAAAAAATTGATTTGTGCAGTTCATCAAAAGGTCGGAATAGCAACGAGGTGAAATGGATAGGCCTATTTGCCAAAAGAGGTAGAAAGGAAACAATTACTGGTCAATAATAGTTGATGACACATACGCCGACAAAAAGAAGCATCTTCATTGTCTTCAGGGGGCGATAGCAGCACAGTGGTTTCTCTCAAACGGTGTGAGGAAGAGATTGCAAAATGGGAGGTACGCCGGCCGAGCTACGTTTTAGGCAAAGAACTAGAGAAGATCCACATGCAGGATTTTCCACATGCAGCAACCTGGGAAGTTGGGCAGTGGAGCAAGGCCGGTTCCAGAGGAAGCAGTACCTGAGGGTCGTCAGGATGTAACTAGGAGGGCGGCAGCGGCCGGGATCTACTGCGGCAGCGAGCAAGGGGTGAAGGCCCTACCGCGCCGGAGCTTGGTCGGAAAGAACAGCCAGTACCACAGATCGGGATGCGCTGGCAGTGAGTTTCCTGCCTCGACGCCTGCGACCGGGGCAATGCTGCACATCCTCCCTTTCCACCGACAGACGAGATCCGGCCGGATCAATGACCAGCGTTGAGAGAGAGAGAGAGAGGGATTGGCCCCCGTCGTCTTTTGTGAGAAAGTGTGAAGAGACGAACCCCAGCAAGCAAGCATTGAGGATCCTGCCTATATTTTATACTAGTATAGTAGAGCGGTGTTCTTTTTTCTCTCAATAACAATCGTTTTATATTCTGTACGGGCCATTAAGGAATAAACTTTATTTAAAATTAACACGCAAATGCGTCAAGTCACACTTTGTTTCGTTCACGCGTGGTACACGACCCTCCATCAAGTGAACAACAACTACACGCGTCAAATTATCACGTGGGCTACCTTTTCGTATAGAAATGAGCTCCACCACGTACCGGCGCGGGTGTGGTTGGGAACGAGACATGAGTACGTGCGTCGTGCATGCACCTCTTCTCTTCGTGCACGTACCCCGCCTACGTGGTTGTGTGTGAGAGAGATACAAACCTCGAGAGAGATGGTGAGTGCGTTCGTGAGTGTTTTGGGGGGGGGGGGATTTCGTAAGTGTATTTGTGTGCATGAGAGATGGACAGGGAATATGAGTCGATGATATCTCAAAAAAAATGTAACATGTGCAATGTGTGTGAAATGGAGGCCTAGATATATCATATATAGAGGGGGCGATCCACGAGAAGAGAGGGGAGGGATCATCGGCGTGAGATATATATCGATAGAATCGAAGAGAGGGATGAAAGTGTATGGGTGCGAGATCGATAAAGAGAGCCAGCGAAATTGTGTGTGCGCACGTCAAAGATATAGGATGGCTGGCCTACTGGAACATGAGAGGGGACAGGTGCAGTTTGTGTGTGGCAGGGAGACCTAACTAGAGCGTTCGACTATCGAGGTGTGTGTGTGTGGGGGGGGGGGCAGAGACCTAACTAGAGGGGTAGATCGACTAGTATATGTGTGTTGAAGGAGACACCTAGCTATGTATCGAGGGAGATCGATCAACATCCATACATATGTGTAGGAGAGGAATAAGGTTGGGAGAGAGACTGAGCTAGAGTGCCGGAGGGGTGGTGGTGGGGTTTCTTCTCGGAGATGGTGGGAGAGGCCTACTAGACAAACAGAGGGTATGACTGCAATATCAATAAGAGAGGGGATGTGTGTCTGTGTGTGCGCGTGCGTGTGAGACACTACTGTAGGTATGTGCGATAGACGGCAAACAGTTCACTCGGATGAACTGTTTCCGATGAGCAAAACCAACAGAAACGGTCGGCCAGATCAAGGTGTGTGCGATAGACGGCAAACAGTTCACTCGGATGAATTGTTTCCGATGAGCCAAAACAACAAAAACGGTCAGAGCATCTCCAACAACATTTGTATATTGGATTGCTATAAAAACATGTTATAGCAAGAGAAGAGAGAAGGTTTACAAAGCCAACATATTTTTTTCTTTGGTAGCCTTTGTATATCGGATTGCTATATTTGCACAAAACACACAATGACATGTGGGGACAGTTTGTCATAGACACATCACATGTCTACTAGCACAACTCGTATACACTTGTGCACACGCGTACGCGTACACAGAATCAGCACACACGCATACATGTACACACATGCATACACGTACACACACGCAACACACACGCGTACACGTACACACGCATGTACACGTACACACGCGTACACGTACACGTACACATGCACGCATCACACACATACACGCACACACGACGCACATACGCAGCTCACACATACACGTACACATCACACACTGTCCCACTTGTCATTGAGACAAAAATATGAAGGGGACCACTTTTACAAAGCCTTGCCAAAATTTAGCAAGTGCCCTTTCGATAATCATCTTCTGAGCCCAGGTTCATCTGCACCCGCACTGACGAAAAAAAATCAAAACAAATACTAGAAAAATTCAAAAAATTCCAATTTTTTTTGCATGGTCGATAATTTGATGCGTGAGGTCCGCTCCAATTTTCAAATCATTTAGACATCTGAGAAGCTCTTGGAAAAAAAGACAAATTCAGGGGTCAGTTAAATTCTTTACTGTTCATGCACTGTTGTAACGCAATTTGTCTTTTTTGCCGAGAGTTTCTTAGATGTCCAAATGATTTGACAATTGGAGCAGACCTCACGCATCAAATTTTCTACCATGCAAAAAAGAATTGGAATTTTTTTATTTTTTTGAATATTTTGTGAATTTTTTTCTGACCGGGTGCAGATGAGGCTGGGCACCGAATCCTTTGGGTTTGCAAATATACAAAGTGGGATGGCAGATTTAGCATATCGGGTGGGGACGTAGCGATTCGGTGCCCAGGCTCATCTGCACCCGGTCAAAAAACAAATCACAAAAAATTCAAAAAAATTACAATTTTTTTTGCATAGTAGAAAATTTGATGCGTGAGTCCGCGCCAATTTTCAAATCATTCGGACATCTGAGCAGCTCTCAACAAAAAAGACAAATCAGATCAGAATAGTGCATGAACAGTAAACTTTTTTACAGACCCCGAATTTGTCTTTTTTGCCGAGAGCTTCTCACATGTCCAAATGCTTTGAAAATTGGAGCGAACCTCATGCATCAAATTATCTACCATGGAAAAAAAATGGGATTTTTTTTGAATTTTTCTAGTATTTGTTTTGATTTTTTTTCTTTAGCACGGGTGCAGATGAGCCTGGGCTCAGAAGTGGATTATCGGGTGGGGGACCACTTATACAAAGGCTATTGGAGGAGGTTATTTTTTAATATAAAGTTAGTCAAACTTTACAAAGCTTGACTTTGACCAAACTTTATATGCAGACTGAAAAGAAACGGAGAGAGTAAGTGAGTGCCAATATAGAAAGGCTGTTGGAGATGCTCTCAGCCAGATCAAGGAGTCTGCGATATACGGGCACCGATAATCCTATACACACGGACCTGTTACGGGCGTTTTACATGATCTTCAACTAACTAATCTTGCTCCTCCCTTGATTTTCAGCCGGGGTGGGCCCCAACCTCCCCTAATCTCCAAATCTATTGGTCCACTTCAGCTACCCTGTAAAATCCTTAAGTAAATCTCCGTGCATCTAGCATTACTCATACGAGCACACAGTCTAATTAAAAGAATTGTGCGCGATGGAACAAGTCGTGTGCTGACATCGCCGATTGCGGTGCACACGCCACGTACGCATCCGAGAACGCTTTCCCATGTTACACCATCCGGGAATCGTGTCGCACTTCAAAACTGGAAGCGTCAATAAATTTTGAGCTTGTTTCCCGTCACATTCCAAATTACCATGCTATATTTAATTGCAAACCTGTTCACACCGATCAAAACCTAAACATTTTCCCACTTAGCAGCTTATTACTGGGTTTTAAATACTACCTACTCGAAAATGCCTGCACAATCCACCTCAATTCCTCATCAACAAACAAACAAGTCTTTCTTTGTCGTTCCTTGCATTGTAACATTCCAAAATTCTAAATTTTGGAATGTTATATTAAATAAATAATTATGATTGTTTGTTTGATTGTTGTGTGATTGATTGTGTGAAATTGAGTGGAATTTGAAACTTTTTGAAAGTTGAATGAGAGGGAATAAAAGGACTTTCCCAAAACTTTCATCTTGCATTTTGATCTCCATGGATTCAAATTCGTTTCATCACAAAACCCTAGAGTGATGATAATATGACTTCTTCCATTTAAAGAAATGAAAAGGGGTCTTGAAAAAGATTTCAATTCCATTTGAAAATAGTCTAACTCAGAAACTTTATGCCACTCAAGGATTTTCATGAGAGAAGATAATAGGACTTCTTCAAAATATATAAAATAGAGTGGGAAGTGATGAGGAGCACTTTTGAGTTCCATTTGATTCACTTTTGGTGAGTTTTCCCTTTGAGTTTCAAATGCATTTATTCAAATAAAATAAAGAGAGAAGGAAATATGACTCCTTCAAATACCAGAAAGAAAGTATGGAAAATGGATTGTGAAACCAATAGGAGTTATTTTTAAAAAATATTTGAAATCATCTGCATGGCTATTTCTTGAATTCATTGAATATTGATCTATTAAGTTTTATGCAAACTATTTTCTCCTGAAAATAAATAAATAAAAGAGAGAGGATAAAATGAATTCCTCAAATATAAAAAAAATTGGAAAATTTATTAGAATTTTATTTGGAGTTTTTGAGATTTATTTAGTATTTATTTTATTGGCCAAAAGTGCATTTATTGCCTTAGTAAAATATTTTCAAAATTGTCTGTGCTGGAATTCATGTTCATTATTCTCTATATTATCAATAGTGATTTTAGAAATTACTATGGTATTTTTATAATTCCTTTTGGTGTGGTTTTGGACATCAAAACGTTTCTGTAAAAAAAACGCACACTTGCATGGACCGAAACAGAGTTCGGCCCAGGAGCGCGCCACACGGCCCAGCCGACTTTTTGGCCCACGGCTAGCCCCGCACCCGAACTCGTTTCCCGCCGGCCGCCCGCTCTCATCTCTCTCTCTCGCACTTGCTGACAAGTGGGGCCCGGCCCCGTCTTCCCCAACCTCCCGCTCGACCCGCGGGATAGAGCACGCCGCGCGAGCCGCCCGCAGCCTCGAGGATGAGGCTTATCCGCAGCTCCCCGAGCCTCTAGGCGCGCCTATATAAGGCCAGGAGCCCCCTCGTTCAATCCCGCCATCTCACATCTCCCTTCGCCGCTTCTAGCCGCCGCTCTCGTCGTTTGCATCTCGCCGGAGCAGAGCCACCTCGCCGTCAAATTTGTCGCCGGTGAGCACACCCCTGCCTCCAAACCTCGTCAATCGGACCCTCGTACCCATGCGCATCATTTTGACACCTTTTTGGCTACTAGGTCACACCGGAGATGCCTCCTCAATGACATCGAGCCTCGCCGGAGCACCGAAGCGCGCCGCTATCCCCTGCTCGACTCTGACGCCCACGAGGACCGCCGTCACCACCGTTCGGACCACCTCGACGTGCTGCACCTCCTCGTCTACTTCCCCAATGCCGGAGACCGCCATAGCCACCACCACTCCATCACCCGACGCACGCGCCGCCGTCCCCTGCTCGTCGCCGACGCCGTCGCCCCGCCGTAAGCCGTCGCGCCCTCTCGTCCGTTCGATCTAACGTAGACGGCCCAGATTAGATTAGGTTTATTGTTTTTTAGATCGAACCCGTATGCTCTAGATATCGGCCGTCCGCCATTTATACTCTGCGGCGAACGGGAACAGGCCAGTAGAAATCCGCCACGGGGCCAAGGACCTGTTTGCAGTTATTTTTCTTTCTGTTTAGTCCCTGAATTTAGCAGATTGGTCGCTGAACTTTGAACAGCCACAGTTTTTAAACCGTAGATCCAAATTTGATGAAACCACCGGCAAAATGTTCGTCTCAAATAGCTTTATCCAGAGAACCCATCTATGCAAACTTTTGTCAATTTCAAATTTGAATTGTTTTAAATTGAAATTCAAACCCTATTTGGCCATATCTTCTAAACTGTCAGTCTATTTGTACTAACTCCTTTTGCACTTGGTCGCCATAGCTAAACCCTATGACTTGCACCATTGTCACAGTATTTTCACACCTTTTGGATCTGTCCATGAATAATTTTATTCCGATGCCATGTATGCACTATAGTTCACATCACATTTTTGAACCCTATGACACATGTTGTTTTGCACTTAGAATATTTTGTGATAGTTGAGTGTGTTGGATTTCATTTGGGTTTTTCTGTGTTTTTTTTGTTGCATGTTATTTTGGTTCTCTGAAATGATTGCTTATGTGTGTTTATTTACTTTAGCGATAGATTGTCCAGAGTGCGAAGCAGATTATTATCATTCTCTAGATTTGAGCCACCAGTACCAAGGCAAGTTCACATTTAACCATACTTTTATTACCTATGTTTTTATTATGCACTTAGTCCTTTGTGGTAGGATTGCATGGTAGGAATTTATGCCGGATGGCTATGCTTATACCTAGTAGTTCATTTGAGGTAGGTCTAAACTATACAACCTTTGACACCACCGTGTAAGGTTTATTGCCTCGCCAAGGTAGACGGGGATTGGGTAGTGTTTCCATGGTGAGACATGAGTGACAAAGTAGTAATCAGGACCAAGACTTTTAAATGAACTACCTGCGCGGAATTGGTTTGAATGGTGGCGAAGTACAGTGGGAGCATGCATGGGAAATCCATGGTGGTGCACCACTAGTGGTCTGCCACCCAGGCTCAAAGGGATCAAATGTGTTTTCATGTCTAGAAGCTTACGTGTGCAGCCACAAGCCAATATGGGCTATGGCTTAGTTGAGTAGTTAGTTTGACCTCTTCCGGGATAGGCTAGCAGATGTAGAATGAGTAGGTGTACCGGCCTATCCGTGGGTTAAGAGGGAATGCTTTCGAAAGACTATGTCTTGATCTTCCGATCAAGGAGGTGGTCGAGTCTTGTGGGAAAAAGTGCGCAAACCTCTGCAGAGTGTCAACCTAATCGATTAGCCATGTCCCCGGTTACGGACAATTTGAGATTTAAGTAGTGGAAATGCCGGGAGATCTCATCACCCTTAATTAAATCAGTTGGGTTTAAATAAACTTTGGGAATGGATTGAGTTGGGGTTGCCATCTCAATCTTATGCCATTTTTTGTAGTAGTAGAATAAATTATTTTATGATAGGGAAAAATCAGCTTTATGCAAAGTTAAATTTAGAGCCTTTCCACCAGCCAAATTGCATGTACAAATAGGTTCTCTATACTCTTATGATGTGACTTGCCAGTACATTCCATGTACTGACCTACACGGCTGCAACTTATCATGTTGCAGGAATTTCTAAGACGAGTAAGAGTTACGTTGTAGGGTTACGGTCTACACTCAACTTGCCGTTGGTGTTGATGGGACTCCACACCCTTATGATTGTTTTCCGCTGTGTTATATGAGGTATAATCTGGATTTAGTTTATCTTTTTAACATGTGATGTTATGGTATTTCATCGATGTACTGTGTGTGCTAGCATACTGATCCAGGGATAGCACAGAAAGCACAGAGGCATTGATCCTTTTGGGTCGAGTCGCTACAGAGATGGTATCAGAGCACATGTTGACTGTAGGACGTGACCGTAGAAACTGGAAAGCCCTTAGGAAATGATCTCTCTAAAACTTTATTTTCAAAAAGATACTTTACCTCTCTTCTTTTCTGAGCTTTATCAAATCTTTCCTTTTACCTCAAATAGTTAGACAATACCCTTTTCCCTTTTGACCACACGGAGGATCAACTGATGAGAGCACTCCGAGAAGGACAAGATATCGGACAACTGAGGACCACTTCAGAGTAATGGGGACTTCACCATACACTAGAAGAATTGAAGCTACAACAGTCGAAGACTCCGAAGACTCAAAGAATTAGAAGACACTGAAGAATTCCAAGATTTATATGACCCTTTAGAAGACCAAACCCCTGTTGTATACTCACGTTAGATGCCATGATTTGTGAGCTGTCATATTTTGTGTGTGTTTTCCGATAGTAACAAATAAAACCTATTTTCAAAACTATTGTTTGTATTGTGTGTATCTCTCTACCTCTCTCTCGTATCTCATCCCAAAACCCTTGGACCCAATAGATGATGAATGAAGATGGACTTGTATTCTCTGGACCGATGACTCAGCCAGAGGCAGAGCTATGGATTCAGAACATGGAAAAGCACTTCGGGAAAAATTTGATTGCAAGGAAGTATGAGGTTCAATATGCTCTTCAGTACTTTGCAAAAAGTGTTGCAACATGGTATAAGATGCAAGAAGCTATACAAGTATGGAATGGAGCAAAAACTTGGGAGGAATTCAAGATGACTCTATTGAGGTCTCGTCTTATCCAGAAGCCCTATGGCAATAAAATGACGAAACCTTGTGCATGCAAGATTTGTGGAGAGATAGGACACACCCATGAAGAACACAAGATTGGATGCCCTCATTGTGAAGAAAATCACCGAGCTGAAGAATACCAAACTCGGCAGGTTACTTGTTTCTTGTGTGAAAGAACTATGCACTACCTTGCTCAGTGCCACATTTGCCCCAAGGTGTAGCAAATCATCCGGCAACAGAAAGAAGGAATGACAGAAGCCCTCAAGGAAAGTTTAAAAGAACCTGTGATGAAGGAAGATGCTGACGACCCTGATGGAGAAGGCCTAACTAGATTTTACTCCCATGCTTGCTATTCATGTGGAGAAGAAGGACATTTTTCACAGTATTGCACGAAGGAAAGCCAAGAGTATCTGGGAGACTTCTCGACAGAACAAGTGGAGTTTGATATATAGGAGACAGAAGAATTGATCGGAACGAAGAAGTCCGGGAAGAGAAAGAGCACGTATCCCCAGAACAACCCAATCTATGCAAAGAAGGACCGGAGTCATATCACATGTTTCAAGTGCAAGAATACAGGTCATTACGCTAGCAAATGCCCAGAAAGGAAGCCAAGAACCCAAGGAGCGAAGATAACCACCAGGAAGCCCCTGGATTTGTCTGACGTCATTTGTTTACGCTGCAAGGAAGTAGGACATTTTGCCAGAGAATGTTCAGACCCGAGGGAAGCTTGAGCTAAGTAGTTGAGATCTTGATATTGGAATAAAGAATGCAATAAATGTGGAACACACTTTTATTTTCATTGGGGATGTTGAGTTGAGTTATGAAATGGAAATTGTAATATTTCGTGAAGCAATAAAAGTTGATGTGTTTGGAATCTCATATGAAATGTTATGAGTTGTTTGTTGATTGTGAGTGCCTCTCTCACTATCTCACCCAGACTTAAACCTTGAACCCATGGACAAGCTGACCCCAAACATTTCCCGGAAAAATAACCACATTTCACCCAAGGAAATACATACATTATCCTGAGTACCCCTTCTATCTTATACCTGCAGATGACAACCCTTTACGAGTCTTTTCTCAAGGGCCCGGAAACGATCATGACCCTGACTAGTGATCAGGATTACCCAAAGATCCTGAAGGACATGATGAAGCATATTCATCTTGAAGGAGATGCAGTCTACAAGGGTTATCCTTTCGTGGAGAATGGAGTTGAACTTTGGTACGTGGAGGTACACCTCCACCGTGTGAAAGAAGTTTGCCCAAAGACTATGGGGCAATACTTTTTCATTTCTCGAGTACCACGAGCAACATTCTTCGACTCTGTTCGTGAAGCTGCTATGGAAGCCATACGTCAAATTGGAGAAATATTAGAAGCAAGACTCCGTCACAATCAGGAATACCTGAGAGAGGTGCATACAGAGATGATGGAGATGAAGCTCATGGCCACCATGATGAAGCAAAAGATCAATGATTTCAATGATCACATCGCACAATTCCAGTGGGACTAAAGCATCTTCAAGAAGGGCAAATGAATAAAGATGGAAGTAATACTTGACCATACCAAACTATGTGGATGGCAACATTTGTAATAAAGTACTTTTGAAATTTGAGTTTTGAGAAGTGGTTAAGGATGTAATAAAGGATTTGATATGAAGAGAATATGGATTATGGATGAACCAGTACATTTTTTTGGTGATACTTTTCTGTGTGAACACTTGACCAATGGAAAGGAAAATGTATTCCAAAGAGTGGAGTTTGGACAAAATGAGTTGGAGTTTTGTTGTGATATGATGGTTACCCCAAGAGTATGAAGGAATGAAGTACAATTGGATTTAAAAGGGATGTAACGTTGGGATATGGAACAATAGTAAACCCCAAGAAGAGTTAAAGCTATACAAGTGTTGAAGTGGGCCCATAACCCACAGGACCCAGGATTTGAAAAGGAGCAAGCACAACCTTGTTGAAGGAAGAATTCTGGAAGAAGCTGTGATTTCATCAGCAGATGTTTCTTAGGAGGATACGAAAAACCGAGAGTTGTGAAGAAACGATAGATGTTTTGTTCAGCTTGCAGGATCAATGGATTTATCCGAACTTAGTTCGTCTACAAGAGAATTTCTGCAATGCTTGTGAGGATGCCCAAGTGTTAGAATACGTGATTCACTATTTCCGTATGTGGTAATGATTCAAGTACGGGATGGATTGCCCCCCATATCGGAGACTTCTATCATGAACTATCATATGTTGATGGAAAATCAGAGAGCCTTAAAACCCTAGAAGAGTGTCGACACGACAAGCCAAAAACCTTAGAATGGTAGGACAATGGAAACCCTGTACAGGCACCCATTGCCAATCGTAGGTTATACGGTGAGATTTAACCCACACCCATTTCCTGCAGTAGGAACCAATAATTGTTGACCACCATGAGATTTTCGATAGTTGTTTAGAATTGGCGACAGACCTATCAGCTAAGAAGACTCAGTCTCGGAAGGATCTTATTTTGATGCAAGGACTCAAGATTTTGAGGAAAAGGTTATGCCCTTACTGGAAGAGCACCAGTGAAGGAGTTATCCCGGAGAATATGAGAAGACCGACACCGTCAACCCAAAGGATGGAGTACATGAGTTTTGTTGGAACCGTAACCATGCTTCTAAGGGTGGTAGCAACCCATACCTTGTGTTGATTAATGGATTTTCAAGAAGACCCCCCAAACCTAACCTTCTTTCTAGCCTCTCCGAATCTCGAGGACGAGATTCATTTTAAGGGTGGTAGTCTGTAACATCCCAAAATTCTAAATTTTGGAATGTTATATTAAATAAATAATTATGATTGTTTGTTTAATTGTTGTGTGATTGATTGTGTGAAATTGAGTGGAATTTGAAACTTTTTGAAAGTTGAATGAGAGGGAATAAAAGGACTTTCCAAAACATTCATCTTGCATTTTGATCTCCATGGATTCAAATTCGTTTCATCACACAAAACCCTAGACTGAAGATAATATGACTTCTTCCATTTAAAGAAATGAAAAGGGGTTTTGAAAAAGATTTGAATTCCATTTGAAAATAGTCCAGCTCAGAAACTTTATGCCACTCAAGGATTTTCATGAGAGAAGAAAATAGGACTTCTTCAAAATATATAAAAAAGAGTGGGAAGTAATGAGGAGCACTTTTGAGTTCCATTTGATTCACTTTTGGAGAGTTTTCCCTTTGAGTTTCAAATTCATTTATTCAAATAAAATAAAGAGAGAAGGAAATTTGACTGCTTCAAATACCAGAAAGAAAGTATGGAAAATGGATTATGAAACCAATAGAAGTTATTTTAAAAAAATATTTGAAATCATCTGCATGGCTATTTCTTGAATTCATTGAATATTGATCTATTGAGTTTTATGCAAACTATTTTCTCCTGAAAATAAATAAATAAAAGAGAGAAAGGATAAAATGACTTCCTCAAATATAAAAAAATTGGAAAATTTATTAGAATTTTATTTGGAGTTTTTGTGATTTATTTAGTATTTATTTTATTGGCCAAAAGTGCATTTATTACCTTAGTAAAATATTTTCAAAATTGTTTGTGCTAGAATTAATGTTCATTATTCTCTATATTATCAATAGTGATTTTAGAAATTACTATGGTATTTTTATAATTCCTTTTGGTTTGGTTTTGGACCTCAAAACGTTTCTGTAAAAAAAACACACACACTTGCCTGGACCGAAACAGAGTTCGGCCCAGGAGCGCGCCACACGGCCCAGCCGGCCTTTTGGCCCACGGCCAGCCCCGCGCCCGAACTCCTTTCCCGCCTGCCGCCCGCTCTCATCTCTCTCTCTCTCGCACTCGCCGACAAGTGGGGCCCGGCCCCGTCTTCCCCAACCTCCCGCTCGACCCGCGGGATAGAACACGCCGCGCGTGCCGCCCGCAACCACTGGCCGTAGCCTCGCGGATGAGGCTTATCCGCAGCTCCCCGAGCCTCTAGCCGCGGCTATATAAGGCCAGGAGCCCCCTCATTCAATCCTGCCATCTCGCATCTCCCTTCGCAGCTTCTAGCCGCCGCTCTCGTCGTTTGCATCTCGCCGGAGCCGAGCCACCTCGCCGTCAAATTTGTCGCCGGTGAGCACAACCCTGCCTCCAAACCTCGTCAATCGGACCCTCGTACCCATGCGCATCATTTTGACACCTTTTTGGCATCTAGGTCACACCGGAGACACCTCCTCGATGACACCAAGCCTCGCCGGAGCACCGAAGCGCGCCGCTCTCCCCTGCTCGACTCCGACACCCACGAGGACCGCCGTCACCACCGTTCGGACCACCTCGACGTGCTGCACCTCCTCGTCTATTTCCCCAACACCGGAGACCACCGTAGCCGTTGCCCCTCCATCACCCGATGCCCATGCCGCTGTCCCCTGCTCGTCGCCGACGCAGTCGCCCCGCTGTAAGCCGTCGTGCCCTCTCGTCCGTTTGATCTAACGTAGACGGCCCAGATTAGAATAGGATTATTGTTTTTTAGATCAAACCGGTATGCGCTAGATATCGGCCCTTCGCCGTTTATACTCTGCGGCAAACGGGCACAGGCCAGTAGAAATCCGCCACGTGGCCAAGGACCTGTTCACAGTTATTTTTTCTTTCTCTTTAGTCCCTGAATTTAGCAGATTGGTCCCTGAACTTTGAACAACCACAGTTTTTAAACAGTAGATCCAAATTTGATGAAACCAGCGGCAACATGTTCGTCTCGAATATCTTTATCCAGAGAACCCATCTTTGCAAACTTTTGTAAATTTCAAATTTGAATTGTTTTAAATTGAAATTCAAACCCTATTTGGCCATATCTTCTAAACCGTCACTCTATTTGTATTAATTCCTTTTGCACTTTGTCACTGTAGCCAAACCCTATGACTTGCACCATTGTCATGGTATTTTCACACCTTTTGGATCTGTCCATGAATAATTTTATTCCGATGCCATGTATGCACTATAGTTCACATCACATTTTTGAACCCTATGACACATGTTGTTTTGCACTTAGAATATTTTGTGATAGTTGAGTGTGTTGGATTTCATTTGGGTTTTTCTGAGTTTTTTTTTGTTGCATGTTATTTTGGTTCTCTGAAATGATTGCTTATGTGTGTTTATTTACTTTAGCGATAGATTGTCCAGAGTGCGAAGCAGATTATTATCATTCTCTAGATTTGACCCACCAGTACCAAGGCAAGTTCACATTTGAACATACTTTTATTACCTATGTTTTTCTTATGCACTTAGTCCTTTGTGGTAGGATTGCATGGTAGGAATTTATGCCGGATGGCTATGCTTATATCTAGTAGTTCATTTGAGGTAGGTCTGAACTATACAACCTTTGTCACCACCGTGTAAGGTTTATTGCCTCGCCAAAGTAGACGGGGATTGGGAAGTGTTTCCATGGTGAGACATGAGTGACAAAGTAGTAATTAGGACGAAGACTTTTAAATGAACTATGTGGGCGGAATTGGTTTGAATGGTGGCGAAGTACAGTGGGAGCATGCATGGGAAATCCATGGTGGTGCACCACTAGTGGTCTGCCGCCCAGGCTCAAAGGGATCAAACGTGTTTTCATGTCTTGAAGCTTACGTGTGCAGCCACAAGCCAATATGGGTTCTGGCTTAGTTGAGTAGTTAGTGTGACCTCTTCCGGGATAGGCTAGCAGATGTAGAATGAGTAGGTGTACCGGCCTATCCGTGGGTTAAGAGGGAATGCTTTCGAAAGACTATGTCTCGATCTTCCGATCAAGGAGGTGGTCGAGTCTTGTGGGGAAAAGTGTGCAAACCTCTGCAAAGTGTCAACCTAGTCGATTAGCCGTGTCCCCGGTTACGGACAATTTGAGCTTTTAGTAGTGGAAATGCCGGGAGATCTCATCACCCTTAATTAAATCAGTTGGGTTTAAATAAACATTGGGAATGGATTGAGTTGGGGTTGCCATCTCAATCTTATGCCATTTTTTGTAGTAGTAGAATAAATTATTTTATGATAGGGGAAAACCAGCTTTATGCAAAGTTAAATTTAGAGCCTTTCCACCAGCCAAATTGCATGTACAAATAGGTTCTCTATACTCTTATGATGTGACTTGCCAGTACATTCCATGTACTGACCTACACGGCTGCAACTTATCATGTTGCAGGAATTTCTATGACAAGTAAGAGTTACGTTGTAGGGTTACGGTCTACACTCAACTTGCCGTTGGCATTGATGGGACTCCACACCCTTATGATTGTTTTATGCTGTGTAATATGAGGTATAATCTGGATTTATATTATCTCTTTAACATGTGATGTTATGGTATTTCATCGATGTACTGTGTGTGCTAGCATACTGATCCAGGGATAGCACAAAAAGCACAGAGGCACCGATCCTTTTGGGTTGGGTCGCTACATGCATCTGCCATGGCCCGTAGGAGTTCTTCGTCGATAATTGACCAATGAGCGGCGAGCATGGAAGCGGAAGCAGCAGAGATGTCCTGCCTCACCGTGATATCAACCGTGAGGTCCCGCTGCGCCGCTGATGCAGCACAGAGGTCCCGCCGCACCGCCAAAGTAGCACAGAGGTTCTGCCACGCCGCCGAAGCAGCACAGTGGTCCGGCCGCGCCGTGGAAGCCGTAAGGATGACCCGCCGCGCCGCAGAATTAGTAGAGAGGTCCTGCTACACCGCGACAGCCTAGGAAGATCTCTTTTGGGAAGGCACGGGCTCTCGCAGGCGCATTCGCACTGAGCTCAATAAGCTGGGCGAAGCTGCATGAGGAGATCAATGCCTCATTTGATAAGGCGATCAGCGTCATCACGGGACTAAGGGATGACAAGGCGAAGCTCCGCACCCAGTGCTACGTGCTGAGGGACAAGATCGCCGGCAGTGCGAAGCAACACAAGGAGAGTACTGCCGTGATGAAGAAGACGGCCGCCATGGTCGAGAAAATTATGGACGATAATGCCAACCTCCGCATCGAGCGCGAAAGGCTGGTGCGGGAATCCAAAGCTGCTATCAAGCAAAGTATTGAGGACGTGAAAGACATCATTGTCGTTCGCCGCGAGAACTCCATCGCCATGGATGCAATGAAGAAGATGGCGGAGGAAAGGCGAAAGGAGGTGAAGGTCGTGGAGGTGATGAAGAAGGAGTTGGAGGAACTCCGTGCCCTGCAGCAACCCATCAAGAAGGAGTAGAGCAGCGACCCAGATTGTTGTTTGCATCTTCTTCCTTCTTCTTTTGCCCCTGGGTCTTTCGGGCGTTGCCGCGTGTGGCATTTTAAATTGTCTTCCTGAATATGTAAGACAATTACTATCCATTGCCATCATCATCATATATAACAGTCTTGCTAAGTCTTCATTAAGTTTCAGTCGAGGTTATGTCCGTGAGTTATCCGTGCAAATTTTTGTTTTCAAATTTTCTTTTTTCTCCCTTAAATCTCAGTCGACTGAGACCTAGCCAGGCTCGGGCGCCATTAATGGAGAAGTTGGGAGCGCGATGGGCGGCAGATGGAGGTCAAAGGGCTCGCCTCCCGGTAAGCCTGCGCAGCGGTCTGCTCCACGCCTCCTGTCTACTCAAATAGCAACCCCGCACGGCGCCTCCTAGCCAATAAAAATGGGGACACGTGGTGGCACGTAAATGGTTAGTACAACGCCCATGGTTTGAATAACACTTGTGTTTCCAATTGTAATGTGGCAGCTCTTTGTTCCAAGATGACTTTGTTTTTTGTTAATGTGTGCGCCTTCAAAAAATCGGATAAATTTTTTACCACAACATGTTGGTGCCATGTCAAGGCAACATGCCAAGTTTCATGATTTTCAGGCAAGTTTTGGATTTACAGGAATTTAAAAACCAAGTTTGTCAATGTTTTCGGCCGAGCCACGACGCCTGGATGTTTGAAATTCATTCCCATTTCTTGCATGGGACCTAAACATTCACCCAAGGACACATATACGATTTTTCAACCCATTTTGGTGCACTGGAGCATGTGCATGTAGTTCAAATTTGAATTATGCACATTAAATGCCTAGAAAACTCAATAAATGTATAAAAAGGCCAAACGAACCCGGAATAATTCCAAATTATAGCGCGACACTCCTATTGGTCTTTGTTGCCTATGTAAAAAAATCAAGGCAGGAAGAGGCAGTGTATGTCGTTTCGCCCACAAAGGTGACACATTCTCTATCGGAACCATGAGCCTTCTTGAGAGAAGCTCCAGTTTGTAAGAAGCATATACCAAAACTTGTCCCAAATCGAACAAAAATTTTACCACAGCATGTTGGTGCCATGTCAAGACACCATGCCAAGTTCCGTGATTTTTAGGCAATTTTTGGATTTACAGGAATTTAAAAATGAAGTTTCTCAATGTTTTCGACCGAGCCACGATGCCCAGATGTTTGAAATTCATTCCCATTTCTTGTATGCGACCTAAACATTCACCCAAGGACACATATACGATTTTTCAACCCATTTTGGTGCAGTGGAGCATGTGCTTGTAGTTCAAATTTGTATTATGCACATTAAATGCTTAAAAACTCAATTAATGTATAAAAAAGGCCAAACGAACCTAGAATAATTCCAAATTTTAGCAGGACACTCCTATTGGTCTATGTTGCCTATGTAAAAAAATCAAGGCACGAAGAGGTAGCGTATGTCGTTTCGCTCACAAAGGTGACACATTCCCTGTCGGAACCATGAGCCTTCTTGAGAGAAGCTCCGGTTTGTAAGAAGCTTATACCAAAACTTGTCCCAAATCGAACAAAAATTTTACTAAGGCATGTTGGTGCCATGTCAAGACACGATGCCAAGTTCCATGATTCTTAGGCAATTTTTGGATTTACATGAATTTTAAAACCAATTTTCTCAATGTTTTCGGCCGAGCCACGACGCCCAGACGTTTGAAATTCACTCCCATTTCTTGTATGGGACCTAAACATTCACCCAAGGACACATATACGTTTTTTCAACCCATTTTGGTCCACTGGAGCATGTGCCTGTAGTTCAAATTTGATATCTCTTTGTCTGTTTGTGCTCCGAAAACTCCCTCCTCAACCCGCGCCTTGATATCCCGAAATTACAACGCGCGTGAAAACTCCCTCCTCCTGCGAAATCCCGACAGGCGAAATCCCCGTTCTACCCCTGGGCGGAAAGAGCCGCTAGTTCAAATTGGTGGGGGTACTTTTGTAACTTACCCGACATTTCGAACAAGCGCGTCCCTAAGTCATGGTTCCCCCCTCCCATCCCCTTCTTTTCCCCATTCGAAAACCGAGGCCGCCAAAACCTCTCTCCACCAGCCGCGAAACCCCACCCTCCTCGCTCCGCCCCCCACCGCCGCCCCGCCGGAGCCTCTTCCCCGACGATGTCGTTCACCGCAACAGCTGGACGTCGCTCATCCACCGCACCTGATGAGGATCCATCGTCGATCTCGTCGTCCTGCCGGTTTAGCCGTCCCGTCCTCCACCTGCAAGGAGTTGCTCCGACGATTGCCTCGTCTATCGCGGCCGCTCCATTCCCACAGTGCCGCCTTAACCTGCCCCACCGGAACCTCAACATCCTCACCGACTCCTCGGATGAAGCCGAGGCCTACTCGGCGGCACCAAAGAGGTTGTACACTCATCGCATCTTCTCCTTCACTCGACCTCACGGTGCCGCCAGTGCTCGATCCCGCTCCGACATGGCCCGGCTCCCTCGACGTTGGCGCCGCCGGCGACATCCTCCACGGCGGATCTCCACCATTGCGAGGCTCCCTCTGCAGCGGCGTCCATACCAGCCGGAGCTGCTGCTGCTGCTTCGGCTCTCGCTCGCGCTGCTGCTCTGTTCTTGCTCTTGCTCGTGCTGCTGCTCTGATCTTGCTCTCGCTTGCGGTGCTGATGCTGGTACACGGGCTGCTACAGCTACATGAGTTGCTGCTCTGGCTCTTGTTCGCACTGCTGCTCCAGCTGCTAGCTGCTACTGCGTTCCCTGTTGAGCGGCTGCTGATTTAGATCACTGCTTCTCTGCTACCAGTGCTCGAGTAGCCTAAACTACCAACGAAGTGCTTGTCTGTTACTAGTGCGTTAAAATTCGACAGTAAAATTCAGTTTCGACAGTAACATTCAGTTTCGACAATAAAATTCAGTTTCGACAGTTAAGTTCAGAGTCAACAGTTTTTACATCATCTATTGGAGTTGGTTGTCTTTTGGTGATGTAAATTTTACAGCTAGCACTTTTTGGTGATGTATTTTACATTATCTATTGGAGATGGTATTAGAATCCCACTTCAGATTAACGATGTCCGTCTTGTACTGCTTCAGCCTCGACGTCGTACAGCTCACCGGAGCTGCTCCAACGACGGAACCATCCATCACAACAGAGCAGTACCCTCGACGCCGTCTACAGACGCCTTAGATCTTCTTCCCCAGCTCTGACAGCCACCTCCGCCGCAACATCTTCAGCGACCGACCCAATGATGCTGAGGTCGACACGGCTACGCCAAAGAGGTTGTACACTTGTCGCATCACTTTTTACTCTACATTCATGTCGATCCCTTAGGGCTATTTTTGTTCAAAGGAAAAAGTGAAGGAAAAACATAGCAATAGGAAATTTTCCTATGGTACCCTATTATTTAATTATTCATGCATTTGGTTGAAATGAATGGAGCAAAACAAAACTGAAGGATTTTTTCCTTTCGTGTCTGTTTCAAAGGAAAAACACAGAAATTTTAACATCCACCTGGACCTACTTATCAAAATCCTATGCATGAAAAGAAGACTAAGTGCATTAGTGGCATAATAACATTGTAACTGTACACATTTGCAGGTGGTTTGACTTTAATTTGTCCGTGTTTCTTTGCATTCCTGTGCTCTTCCTGCAAGCCAAAGGAGCCCTTACAGAATTACTTCATTTATAGACAGGTGTTGAAGAAAACTTTGTGTGGTTTGTCCTACTCCTGCCGCGCCGTCGTCCACCTCACCTGAGCTGCTCCATTGACAGAAGCGTCCACCATACCAGACATCATGACTCCTTACCGTCTTTCGCCGCCTCAGATCTCCTTCCCCACCGCCGGCAGCCACCGCAACTGCATCACCATCGTCATCGACTTAGCAGATGAACCTGAGGAGTACACGGGTCTGCAAGAGAGATCGCACTCTTTTGTTTCTGCTTACTTTATGCATTGCTTAATATTACCTGCTAGTTTATCATCCTGTTCATCTCTTAGACTCCAAGTCAGGTCCAAATTAATGTTCAAACTTGAGTTTGAAAATGCTTGTGTGGCACATATCGAGGCAGCAATGAACAGTATATCAATCTACTATCTGTTCTATCTAGGGTATCTACTATGTCGTTCATCTTGGGTGGGAAACAAACAGTAAGGCAGCCATCATCTGTCTTTTTATTAAATTAAGCCTTCATTTGCCTGCTATCATTATTTTTGGATCTATCCACTGGTTGTTTCCATCACTCTAGATTTCTGCATGCCCTCCTTACTTAATCTCACTATATTTTTTCCGTATGCATGTCAGTTATTGTACACAGTCATGCTGAACATGTAGAGAAAAAGAGAAGAGTCTTGCGCGGCAATACAATGTCATGCAGACATCGCTCCATGGTAGGTGCAATGGCAACCCCACCCCCTCCTCCAGATTGTAATCCAGAGGAAGATAGTTGTTCAGAGGTGGAGTCAGAGGGAGCTGACCACCCCTATTTATCCCCCGAGGTGTTTGCTCTAACTTGGCATGATGATGTTGGTCATATCATGCATATGGTGCCTTGCTTTGCTTACTTTTGACATCATATATGTCATCTGCTTAGTTTAGACATGTTCTGTAATGCCACCTGTTTAGTTTCTATATCACATATGTGAATTATGCAATGCCATCTTTTTTAGCCAGCCATAGTATATGTGAAATATGCAATGCCATCCTGTTTAGCCAGGCATCATATATTTGAGTTATATCTTGCCATTCCTTTTTTCCATTACATTTCCATTTGTCAACAATGTTTGTACATTCAACTACTCTTCCTGTGAATCAGCCATTTGGGTGGGTGATGAAAAAATCTGGAGTGAAAA
Source organism: Elymus sibiricus (assembly GCA_039707655.1). NCBI lineage: Eukaryota > Viridiplantae > Streptophyta > Magnoliopsida > Poales > Poaceae > Elymus > Elymus sibiricus. The sequence goes on along the minus strand of CM077676.1, from coordinate 187,539,807 downwards.
CAAGTTCTTCAGAGCAGAGAGTGCTACCTGTCGAAGCAGATCTCTTGCTGGGTCCAGATAGCTCCTCAGAGGAGGATTCAGAGACAGATGACCAGTCCTATTCCCCCCTCCCCCGCGAGGTGTATGCTCTAACTTGGCATGGTTATACTGCTCGTATCATGCATATGATGTCTTGCATTGCATAGTTTAGACATCATATACACAATATTCAACACCATCTTCTTAGTTTAGACATCATATATGTGAATGCCATCTGCTTAGTATATAAATCACATATGTGAATTATATCATGCCATCCTGTTTACTTAGATAACATGTATGTGAATTATGTCATGCGAACCTCTTTACTAAAGACATCATATAATTATCTCATGCCATCCTTTTTAGTTAGTCATCATATCTTTGAATTATGTCATGCTATACTGTTTAGATAGACATCATATATGTGAAATTATGTCATGCTGTCCTGTTTAGTTAAACAGCATATATGTGAACTATTTCATGCGCTCATTTTTCCTCACTATCTATTGCATCTGTCTCATACAAGGTCTGTACATTCAACTACTTTTCTTGTTTATCAGCCATTTGAATTGGAGGTGGTGATGGCAGTATCTAGCGGAGTAAAAACACAGTCTTCAAATAAAACAGTGCTACCCGTCGATGGAGATAGCACCCCGGTTGTACTTGCACAAGAACCAACCCTACCACACATAACTCAGACTATCGCAGATTGTACCCGTACTCCGATGGTCAGAGAACCAGCTTCACCCAATCTAACCCCAATCCCAGCAGATAGTAACCCAGTTCCAGTTGACACAGCACCATCTCCACAACAAAGATCCCAAACAAGAGCAGTTAGTAAGGCAGCTCCAGTGCCCAAAGCACCAGGACTACCACGGCAAACCCCAACTCCACCAGTTAGTACACCTATTCCTGTGGACGAAGCAGAACTAGTCATCCGTAGTTTAGCTTCTATCGCATTTGATGTTGTTAAATCCTATGTCCGTATCTTCCTATCATGGAAATATTATACTGAAGATGAAGGAAAAAGCCAGTTGCAGGTGTTCCTCCAGGAGTTATGTGTAAGTATTCATGGCAATTACTTTGCTTTGTCCCATACGTTCTACCTCCCTGCTGGTTATAACACAGCAAATGTTCCCATTTTTCTGTGTAGAGAATGACCGATTTGGAAACTCAGGATGAGGTAACCTGTGCTAATACCTGTGCTATCTTCAAGAATGCTTTGCGGCAGTATCGGAATTACCTGAAGAAAACGTATTTCACTGGCAAGGAAACTCATCAAATTCCCTTACTTTCTCTGAAGACACATTTAAGGGACGATGACTGGGAATGCCTTGTTCTGTATTGGTCTAGACCCATGAATCTGGTAGGGTCTATGAGATCATATTTCATTTTTGAAGTACTATATGGCTGCGTCTTACTGTACTCTATTCTTGTAGAACAAGTGCTTAAACCTGAAGAACAACTATTCTCAGGTAAGATTCCATAGCTATGGTGCATACTACTTTGCTCTTGTATCACTGTATTTACTCATACCAACTAATTTTTAAATAGAAGGATCCAATCGAAACTCCAATGGCATAACAGGTATGTTTAAACATGTTTCTTTAACTCATTTGCTCTTCTAAATTGATCTATGTTGATTTCAATTTCAATTGTGTAGGCAGTTGTCTTCTCATATCATGCACATTACTAGCATCAAAACAGAGCCAATAGTGTTGTTAGTTGTACATGTATACCTGTGGTACCCATCTGAAATCTTGTGGTGCCATGTACTTTCCCACACTTATATTCTTTCAATGCTATTTTTTCTTGAACTGATATGATTTGAACTGTGTCTCTATTTTGATTTGGCAAGACAATGCAGTGACAGTAGCACATAGATATATGTTTGTTTGATGCTTTTATAATGTACTACTTTGCAATAGAAGACTTGATAGTTTATTCTTGTCCACCTTCCTACTGAACTGGTTCACCAAAATGAGTTTTATATACTACATGCTAAACCTGTTATGTGTCTGCTTGTTTCTTCTTTTAGAATGCTGACAGAATATTGGAGAAGAGTACCACATTAATTAATGGTAAAGGAAGTAATGCAGATAAGGTTGAAGATAGTGAGACAACCTTGCTGGTCTCCAACAAAGCTGATAAAACAGATAAGGAAAACTATCTTGAAGACAGTGAGAGAACCCCAAAGTCCTGTCTTGATGTAGTGTTCGAGTTACTGGCCACTACCGCTTGCACAAGCTCTTCAAACTCGCTGTCTGAATCAGTTCGGTTTCTTGAGTCTCAACTACAAGCTGAAAGACATCAATCAGCTGTGCTGCGACAAGAAGCCGAAGGACTGAGGAAGTCCCTGGAGAATTCAGAAGCATACTTTCTGGTGTAACAGCAAGCGCTGGAGGATTTTAGCACCAAACAAGAGAAAGCTAATAAGCTTGCTAAGCTTATTGCCAGCATGGTGGATACCCAGGATAACGTTTCTTGAGCTCTTCTGAAGTTGTTTTAGTTCTGGACTTGTTTTGCTGCCGCGTTTATTTGCACTGTTGGCTTATTTAGATGCCCAGTGTATGTAATATGGTGCTTTGTTGTTCCCTTTATTTGCACTAGTGGCGAAGTATGATGCCCAGTGGATGTAATGTCTGTAATCACCGTAATAGCCTAGCGTTAGTTGCTTGCTTATTTATTTGTTTTCTTATAGTCAGTGCAGTTCATTTTCCTCTGTTTGCTAGTGGCCGCAATAACCATGGGCCACATACAGGCCGTGGTAACGATGGGCCTCCTACGGGCCGTAGGGATCCATGGCCGTCCTACGGGCCGTAATTTCCATGGGCCTCTTACTTGCCATAGGATCCATGGGCCGTACTGTTCGTGGGCCAAACCGAACCGCAATATCGACCGTAAACGGGCCTAAATCGGAACCGTCCATCTATGGGCCCAGACCATAACGGATCGTTAACAGGCCGGAAGGCAGCACAGGCTTAATTCTATCAACAGGCATGACGGGTCGTTAATGGGCCGGATTACAGGACAGGTTGAAAATGGCCCAACGTGTTAACGGGCCACAAACGGACCGATTGTCACCACGGGCTGAATTTGGACCATTAGCATAACAGGCCAGTAATGGACCGTAAGTAATCGAGGGCCGAAAATGAGCCGAAGAATTTATGGGCCCTTAGAAGGCCGAAAGAAAACACGGACTGGAAATGGTCCAACTGAATCATGGGCCGTTAATGGGCTCCAAGCAGTTTACTGTTCATGATGGGCATGTTTCACCATGGGCCGTCAATGGGCCCAAAGATGCAAAAGGCCTCATATGGGCTGAAAGACATCACGGGCCATAGATGGGCCGAAAGTGACAATGGGCTGGAATCATATGGGACGACCCACATGACGCTAATAGGCCGAATATTGAAAGGCCCTAACGGGCCGTGAGTTCCCGGGCCGTAAATGGGCTGTATGCGAACAGGCCGTTAACAGGCTTTCCATGGGCTGGCCCGCTAACTTTTGACAAGTCAAACGGGCCGGCCTTTATAACCTAAATGGGCCACTGTTGGTCCGCGCCACGTGTCGACGTATAATAGGCGTCTCTCGTCCAATGAATGGATGACATCTGTCGCAACACCGAGCTGACACATGGATCGGCTGGCGAATGAGAAATTTACACGTGGAAAATCACCATTGGTCAGGGCTGCTAACGGGTTATCGGATCCAAACCGGAACCCGATAGCTTAACGGCGACCCGTTACAGTGGATGCCATGTGTCGGTTACCCTTGACGAAAACACTTCCATGATGCGACATTTATCGTCATGGAAGTGGACACTTCCGTGATGATAATTTCAGTATTGTCATGGAACATTTCTATGACAGCACATGTATGACTATCTTGGTTCTGTCATAAAATTGTCACGGATGTACATGCATGACAGAAAACTTGACCTACTGTGACAAAGACATATCATCACAAAAGTTTTTTTTGTAGTGTAATCAACGGGCTACGGAGATGCCCATCAATTGATATCAATGCGAGGAGTAGGGATTGCCATGCAACGGATGCACTAAGAGCTATAAGTGTATGAAAGCTCAAACTGAAACTAAGTGGGTGTGCATCCAACTTGCTTGCTCATGAATACCTCGGGCATTTGAGGAAGCCCATCATCGGAATATACAAGCCAAGTTCTATAATGAAAAATTCCCACTAGTATATGAAAGTGACAACTCAGGAAACTCTATATGAAAAACATGGTGCTACTCTGAAGCACAAGTGTGGGAAAGGATAGTAACATTGCCCCTTCTCTCTTTTTCTCTCATTTTTTTGCTGGGCTCTTTTTGGCCTCTTTTTTTCATCCAAAGCCTCTTCCCAACTTGTGGGGGAATCATAGTCTCCATCATCCTTTCCTCACTGGGACAATGCTCTAATAATGATGATCATCACACTTTTATTTACTTACAACTCAATATTACAACTCGATACTAGAACAATATGACTCTATATGAATGCCTCTGGTAGTGTACCAGGATGTGCAATGATCTAGCGTAACATGTATAAAAAATGATGAACGGTGGCTGAGCCACAAATACTATGTTAGCTATATGATCATGCAAAGCAATATGACAATGATGATGTGTGTCATATAAAAAGAATGGTGGAAGTTGCATGGCAATATATCTCGGAAGGGCTATGGAAATGCCATAATAGGTAGGTATGGTGGCTGTTTTGAGGAAGATATAAAGAGGCTTATGTGTAATAGAGCATATCATATCACGGGGTTTGGATGCACCGGCGAAGTTTGCACCGACTCTCGAGGTGAGAAAGGGCAATGCACGGTACCGAAGAGGCTAGCAAATTGCGGAAAGGTGAGAGTGCGTATAATCCATGGACTCACATTAGTCATAAAGAACTTACATACTTATTACAAAAAGTCTATTAGCCCTCGAAGCAAAGTACTACTACACATGCCCCTAGGGGGATAGATTGGTAGGCAAATACCATCGCTCGTCCCCGACCGCCACTCATAAGGTAGACAATCAATAATAAATCATGCTCTAACTTCATCACACAACTAAGGACTATATGTGCATGCTTCAGGAATCACAAACCTTAACACCAATATTCTTACTAAACCACAATCATTCACAAGTACATCCATATATTACCATCTTAATATCACAAAACTATTGCAAGGAATCAAACTTATCATATTCAGTGATGTATATGAAAGTTTTTATTATATCCCTCTTGAATATCTATCCTTTATGGACCAATCTTATAACCCGTGCAAATTGCCATTACTATTTATTAGACTCTCAAAAATATATAAGTGAAGCATGAGAGTGCAACTATTTCTTTAAAATATAATCACCACCGTGCTCTAAAAGATATAAGTGAAGCACTAGAGCAACTGCCTAGCTCAAAAGATATAAGTGAAGCACATAGAGTATTCTAACAAATCACGATAAATGTGTGTCCCTCTCAAAAAGGTGTGTTCAAAAGTTGATTGTGGCAAACTAAAAAGCAAACAAAGAAAAGAAAACTATAGCACAAGACGCTCCAAGTAAAACACATATCATCTGATGAATAAAAATATAGCTCCAAGTGATATACCGATAGATTGTAGATGAAAGAGGTAATGCCATCCGGGGCATCCCCAAGCTTAGACGCTTGGGTCTTCCTTGAATATTACCTTGGGGTGCCTTGGGCATCCCAAGCTTAGGGTCCTGCCGCTCCTTATTCCTTCATCCATCATGGTCTCACCCAAAACTTGAAAACTTCAGCACACAAAACTCAACAGAAACCTCATGAGATCCATTAGTATAATAAACAAATATTAAACTTTAGGTACTGTTATAAATTGATTCATATTTAATATCGACATAATGCTACTATACTCCAACTTCTCCATGACTTATACCCCCCGATACAATCCATAGATTCATCAAAATAAGCAAACTATGCAACAAAAACAGAATCTATCTAAAACAGATCAGTCTGTAAAGATCTGAATAAAAGTCATACTTCTGTAACTCCAAAAATTCTGAAAAATTAGGAAAACGTAAACAATTCTTACACCAATACGGTGTAAAAATTCAGAATTTTATCACGCTCCAGTAAAATCAAGGAAATTCTGCACTGGACTCAAAAGTTTCTATTTTCAAACAACATCAATTATACTATCATCCAAATCATCCCAAAGGCATTACTTGGCATAAACACTAATTGAAAGATAAAAACACAATCATAACAGAGGCTATAATTGTGTCATCACACAAAAACAGAAATTATTCGGTTGTCTCCCAACAAGCTCTTTCTTTATAGCCGTTAAGATAGGCTTGAAATATTAATGATGCTCACATAAAAGATAAGAATTGAAACACAAAGAGAGCATCAGAAAACATGTGACAAACATATTTAAGTCTAACATACTTCCTATGCATAGGCATTTTATAGGAAAATAAATTATCAAGACAGGCAATATTTAGCATATGCAAATAGGAAGGATGAAGCATTAATAAATTCAGCACAAAGAGAGGTAATTTAGTGACATGAAGATTTCTATAACCATATTTGACTCTCTCATAATAATTACATGTAGGGTCATAATCAAATTCAACAATATATCTATCATATAAAATATTCTCTTCATGTTCCACATGCATAAAAGTTTTATAATCTTCCAAGATAGTGGGATTAACATCAACTAAAGTCATGACCTCTCCAAACCCACTTTGATCAAATATTTCATAAGATTGAACACTCTCCGAATATGTGGGATTCTTTTTACCTAAAGTTGACACTCTTCCAAACCCACTTTCAATAATATGGCAAACATATTCATCATGATGCTTAAATAAATTTTCAAGATCATAAGAAGCATTATCACCCCAATCATGATCATTGCAATAAGTAGTGGACATAATAAAATTATCATCCCCAAGCTTATAATAACATCATTCCAATCATGCTTTTCATTCAAGGAGCTATTATGAATCACTTTATAAATTTCTTCGTTTAACACTTCATCACAATTTTCAGATTCATGATTTTCAGGCAAAACTTCATAAAGATAATCAAGCGCACTCAACTCACTAGCAATTGGTTCACCATAATTGGGTTTTTTGAAAAGATTAGCAAGTGGATGAGGATCCATATGTCTTTTAATTTTTTACTTTTCTTGAGTCACACAATCATAGCAAGCAAGCAAACAAAATATTTTTGTGTTTTTGTATTTTTTATGAGAAGTGGGGGAGAAGAAAATGAGAGGCAAATGCAAATAAAAAGGAAAATAAAAGTAGAGCAAGTAGATGATAGTTTGTGCGAAGGTACTTGATAGGTTTTGGTGATGTCTCCCCGGCAACGCACCAGAAATTCTTCCTGCTACTTGTAAACTTCGTGGGGATTTCCCCGAAGAGGAGGGGTGATGCAGCACAGTAGAGATAAGTATTTCCCTCTGTGAGAACCAAGGTATTAATCCAGTAGGAGAACCACACAGAACCTCGTGAACAGCACCTACACACACAAAAGCAAATACTTGCACCCAACGCGGGCAAGAGGGTTGTCAATCCCCTTGAACTCGTTATTTGCAAGGATTAATTCTGATAGTGATAGATAGATAAAATAAATTACAAAATAAAATGAAATAAATAAAATTGCAGCAAGGTATTTTTAGGTTTTTTATATGATTTAAGTAGACCCGGGGGCCATACTTTTCACTAGAGGCTTCTCTCTCGAACACATAGCATACGATGGGTAAACAAATTACTTTTGGGTAATTGATAGAAAAGCACATAGTTATGACGGATTCATGACAATGATCATGTATATAGGCATCACATCCGAGACAAGTAGACCGACTCCTGCCTGCATCTACTTCTATTACTCCACCCATCGACCGCTATCCAGCATGCATCTAGAGTATTAAGTTAATAAAAACGGAGTAACGCCTTAAGCAAGATGACATGATGTAGACAAAGTAAACCCAATCAATATGAATAAACCTCGTCGTTTTATCCTTAATGGCAACAATACAAATACGTGTCTTGTCCCCTACTTTGTCACTGGGATATAGAACACCACAAGATTGAATCCATCACAAAGCACCTCTCCCATTGCAAGATAAATCAATCTAGTTGGCCAAACCAAACGGATAGATTGGAGAGAAATACAAAGCTATAACAATCATGCATAAAAGAATTCAGAAAAGACTCAAATATTTCTCATGAATAATCTGATCATAAACCCACAATTCATCGGATCCCAACAAACACACCGCAAAAGAAGATTACATCGGATAGAACTCCAAGGAGATCGAGGAGAACATTGTATTGAGGATCAAAGAGAGAGAAGAGGCCATCTAGCTACTAGCTATGGACCCGTAGGTCTGTGGTAAACTACTCACACATCATCGGAGGGGCATCAAGGTTGATGTAGAAGCCCTCCGTGATCGATTCCCACTCTGGCAGGGTGCCGAAAAAGGCCTCCAAATGGGATCGCGGAAGAACAGAAGCTTGCAGCGGTGGAAAAGTTATTTCATGGGGCTCTCTGTTGGTTTCCCAATATTTGAGAATTTATAGAGGTGGGATTAGGTCAAAAGGAGCCATGAGGGGCCCACAAGGCATCAGGGCGCGCCCCCTGGGGCCGCGCCCTGTTGCCTTGTGGCTTCCTCCTGAAGCCTCTAGGGTCTCTTTTTTCCAGAAAAAATCATCAAAAGTTTCGTAGCGTTTGGACTTCGTTTGGTATTGATTTCCTGAAAAACCAAAAACAAGCAGAAAATAGCAACTGGCACTCGGCACTAGGTTAATAGGTTAGTCCCAAAAAATGATATAAAATAGCATATTATTGCATATAAAACATCCAAGATTGATACTATAATAGCATGGAACAATCAAAATTATAGATACGTTGGAGACGTATCAGGCGCCGGCCGTTGGAGAATAGTACCTGATTCTCAACGGCGTATGGGCATCGTTGTCATACATGAAAGCTAAGTGTCGTCGATGGTGCTCGTATTACGGTTGAGTTGGGCCGGCTGTCGCCGTTGGTGAAGCAACTCCGGTGCTTAGGATGCGGCGCCTGTCGACAACCAAGAAAGCTGATATGTGGTAAGTGAACTGTTGTACAATAAAGATGAGAAAAACCAAAGGAGTACAAATTGAAATAACATGATGAGGCGACGGCGTCAGTAAAGCTGGGCCGGTGGAGTTGAATATGGCGTCCGTGGAGTGGGTCCGGTGTAGTGGACGAAGGCGTCGACGAAGCACATTCGGCGCGGTGTACAGTGCTTTCGGTGAGGCAGATCTATTGCAGTGGACGAGGGCTTCTATGAGGGGCCAGCGATCTGGCGGACGAGGGCATCGGTGAAGGGCCTACATTGTGATGGACGAGGGTACCGGTGAAGGTGAAGGTGGACCATGATGGCGGTCAAGGTGATCTGGTGCGGTGGACAAGCCAGTCGCTGAAGCGGCTCCATTGCAGTGGTGAGTTGGCAGTTGGGGGTTCCAAGGTACGGAAGGTAGATCCGGCGGGATGCACCGCTGCAGCGGAGGACTAGATTCGGCGGCTTGGGGGAGGGGGGAGGCGGGCAGGGAGGGGTTCTGGGTTAGAATGTTGGGGGCAAAGAGGGGAAAACAATGGAGTTACCAAAGCAGCCCTTTTCCGTTGATGTGGCAGGGGTAAAAGAGGAATATCGCAGAGCTAAACTTTCGGGCACGAGAAATTTCGATGTGAGCGGGAAGTTTGAAAGCTTTTGGCAGCTGAAATTATGTGTTCTAGTCTTGTACAGCCGACTATGATATCATGGCCGAGTATTTATTTGTTGTGCACGCAAAAACAAAAGGTGCAAGTTTCAAAAATCAACTAGCAGTGTGACCCGCACATTTGCGCGGCTAGATTTGTTACATATTTTTGTATTGAGTTTTTTTTTCTTCAAAAGATATTTAGCCTACTATCATTCAAAACATGACTAACATATATTGTTTGTGAAATATAAGTGTGCTTCGATAATATGTATTTCTACTAATTGGTATAGAACAATCATTCAGAAGACCAATAGCATTGGGGTATTCAGCTCACTGTTTAACTCATGGACTTTTGGACTGATCTTGAACTTTCCACTTCCACTATTTCTTGTGTTTTGGTGTCTTGTCACTCGTGGAATTTTTCCTGTAGCCAACACAATATTCGCCTCATGTCTTGTAACAATTTGGGCCGGACTCTGGCGTGTGTCTATGCGAAAGAACAACACTCGTGCTTTGCTACGGAGCAAACACCAGTTGCCATGAACCAGGTGAGAATGCAGCTAAATGAATCATACAGACGATTACGTGATATGTGGTTTATCCGTGTTTCTTTTCTGTATGTTATCTCTGGATTGTAGGATTTTCATATGATCTTATTAGCACTCAAATACTCAGAAAGATATCATAGGAGTGCCGCATATATTTCATTAATAGATTTCTTAAGCTCCTAACTTTTTATAGATTTTTTCATTTAATTTTGTTTTTGAAAGGAAAGAGTTATGGGAGGCCACTACAACAGTTTCTTTAGATAGTATAAGAACCCAAACTCATGTCCATGAGGACTTGGACCTTGCTGGTTGGGTTGTACATCCACTTACCTAACCAAGTAAGCTACGCCCAATTCTCATAGGAGGAAATTTCTCTATGTTTTATTTAGGTTATCATTGGATTGTCGGACTTGCGTATGATTTAATTAGGACTTAATCCTCAAATAGATATTATAGTAATATCACTAATAAACTTATAGGGATAGATTTCCTATGCTCCTAAATCTGTACATGTTTTAGCATCAATACAATCAACTTTTTCCCACTCTCTTTTGCATAGGATCCTAGTGATTTTGTAAATTTGCATTGGGTCATATCCACACTATTTATGTATCATGATGTTTTCTGTTTTTCACTATCCTTTGTATATTTACGTAATAATATAAAAATGTTCGCAGCATGATTTGGCATAGAAACAATTATCGGGTTTTATTGTTTAGTGAGATATTTGAGTGATAGGTGAGCCCCGATAAAACATGATTCAGAATATTGGAATTGAATGTTGAGTAATGTAATGCATGTCAGCACATCGTCTATGAAAATTGATGGATGCAGGCCAGAAGGTGCGCGATTAAATTTCTAGTACAGAGAAGATATCAGCATGTAAGCTTGTTCTATGACAGATGCACTAAAAATAGATAACTATTTTATCATATTAGTAAGTGTAGAATTGTAAGCTATAATTACGAAACTCCATGAATTGAGAGACATGAGCATGATCACTTGTCAAAATAAAATTCTTCAATTTATATGAACCATGATTCAATCTAATATATAGCCAGGTCTTACTTAATTGTGATCGAAGAAATTAGAAGAAACTAATTATGGTTAATCTAGTGATCAGTGGATTCTATGCATCAAATTCATTGTTTTCAAAGGAAACAAAAATAACTTCTTATATGAGTTATAATCACTTAGCAGCATTTGTCATACATGAAAATTTTCTGATCTGTAAAACATTGTGTTCTTTGAGTCTAGCGGTTGATTATGACATCTCAATTAGTATGCACTCAAATCCTGGTACAATCCATGTGTACTATTAGCCAAAAAAAACTAAAACATTCTGTCAAACATGCATACTTATGTGCATCTCATACCCCCGCTCTAGCTTGGTGGATGGGAAAGCCCATGGATTGATCGCTCTTGCTGCACCTCTGTTGTGGACACGTTTGCGAACTCATCTAATCACTATCCAGCGTTTGACGGTCTACTCTGACTCCAAGATGCCACGGCTGCCCCATGCTATGCAGCTGACATGCCGCCGGAAGCATGTGAGAGATGGCCAGGGCAGCCCCGTGCCGCCGAAAACATGCGAGAGATGCGCCGAGGCTGAGGCCGCCCATGTGCACATCGAAGCAAACCCTTGGCCGCGATTATTTTTTCCATCGCTGGAGGCTTGATTTGTTCGATATGGTCGATCGTATAGGACATGGACACATTTTTTTTTCTTGGAATCCGATTGATTTTTTTTACGTGATTCCGATTGACTTGCATAGAGATTTCTTTTAAGGGATTGGTAACGTACCTGATACATAGAGATTTTTTTTGTGAACAGATACATAGCCGTAATAGACTTGGACACTTAACTTTTTTTTTAACATAACGCAACGCTTGCTAGGCAGGTTGACAACGTATATCCTAAGGACAGATGCCTACGTACTTCCTTCCAGAAAATCACAGCCGTTTAACTTTTTTTTTAACATAATGCAACGCTTGCTAGGCAGGTTGACAACGTATATGCTAAGGACATATGCGTACGTACGTACTTCCTTCCAGAAAATCACAGCCGTTGTTTTGAGCTCTTTTTCTACTGTTACATCTAAGCCGTCCGTTTTCTATCGTTTTAATAATATAATAGATGCCTCCAACTCGAAACTTAGATTGTCCATTCCATTCAAATATGGATCACTGAGCTAGTGCAAGCAAATACCATCATATGCTCCAATTCAAATGAAATTTCGAATGTGTTTATCCTAAATATGATGACACAAACAAATATGTATGTGTATGAATAAAGTGGATGATTATAAGTTTGAACACGATCGTATGTGTATATCTCTAGGTTTTATATATGAATTTGAAAGCACGCAATCCCAGGTTAAAAAATGTACCCTCATTTAAATGAATTAGAAAAGCTAATAATGCAGTCAAATTCATAATTTCCAATCTTAGGTCAGTAATTCTGGTACTTCAAAGTATACCTCGCATGTTCAAAAGTGTCACTATCTCATAGTCCAAAATATGAAACAAATTGATCAAGAATGAGTGCACACACTATTGACCATATATTTTAATTACCTCTATGTCTCTCAGACATACACCCCTCACTCTTTATCTGAAGCACACTACCCCGGCCCTCTTCCCCCCCCCCCCCCCACAAGCCTTTCTCTCCCCCGGACACAAACACACGCACACATTTCCCCCTCTCTCTCTTCTAGGTCTGAACCCCAATATAGGTCTCTATCTCTTTGTCTCTCGGACATGCACACATCTCTTCCCCCGCTCTCTAGGTCTCCCGACATCTCTCTTTCCCAAGCACACACTCTATAGCCGTGTATCTTTCCCAAGCACGTCTTTCTCCTTAGGTATATAGCTCCCGCACGCTCTCCACAATCTCTCTATCTCTCTCTCACATTGATACACATCTCACTCACCACCCCCGCTACACACAAGCACCCTCCCTCTCCTTGTGCACCTCTCTCCTCTTTCCATCTCTCCCACATGCGTACCCGACCCTCCTTCCCTCTATATGTCATGACTCTCCATAACTCTCTAGCATATCATCGATCTCAAACTCGCACACTGTTCTCTCCACCATCTATTCTCATGAAGTCTCTCCGACGCACACAATGACTCGCTTTCCTTGTGTTTCCCTACATAGGCCACTTTCGAACACCATCGACCTCGTCTCCCTATCTATAGGCCACTTCCTCACACAATCAACCCTTCTCTTTCTCTCCCCCCCTCTCTCTATCTCTCACACTTTCTCTATCGCACACTCTCTCTCTCGCACCCCTCTCATACACACACTCGATTCTCTTCGAAATAGCACGCACCCCCGCCCGCACCCACGCTATCCCGCTACTAGACATGCCTCTCTCTTTTGGACACACATGCCATATCATCCCCCTTCCCTACTAGGTTTACATCATCAATGGTCTCTCTTTTCCACACACACACTCTCCCTCTCACACACACGCGTGAACACAAACAGACAAAGACACACACACCACCCGATCTATTTGGATCCCTCTTTTAAGACACACACCCTTGTATATTCTCTCCAGCTCGAGGTATAAATATATATATACCCCTATCTCTCTCTCTAACTCACATGCACACCAAAATTCCCCGTCTCTCTAATTCACACCTCTCTCCCTATGTCCGCATGTGTATCTCACACACTCACTCTATGACTATGTCTATATGTCTCCACGTTACACAACACAAAGCCACATAGCTATCTCTCTATCTTCCACACACACAAACACACAATGACTCTCTTATGTCCGCCTTAGTCTCTCAATATCACACGTACGCACGATCTCTCGCTCGCACACACGCTCAACCAAGGTTTTCTTGCGAAAAACTTGCGATCTATTCATCAACAGTCGTGGCAGTACAACAAACACGAGACGTGAAAAAAATACATCTACACATTCGTAGACCACCTAGCGATGACTACGAGCACTAGAGCGAGCCGAAGGCATGCCGCAGTCATCCTCCTCCTTACCGGAGACGGGAAACCCTTGTTTTAGACAGTCGGGAAGTCATCGTGCTAAGGCCCCACATGCTCAGCCGTTGAATAGAACGTAGATCCAAGTTTATGGAAACAAGTATCAATAATATGTTTGTATTTGCATAGTTTCGAGTTTTCCATCAAGTTATTAGTCACCCATGGTCAATATTTAGTTTGAATTACGTACACATATGTACTATGTAACTAGTCGTGCTTATTGACTTCTAAAGCTTAACTTTCACTCCTACTTACAGTATGTAGAGTATTTAACAAAAAACTACCACTTTGAACCAGCCCTAGCAAGAAACTATTGTACAAAAAATAGCAAAAACATACCAAAATTTCTCAATCCGTGCCAAAAAACTACTACCAAGTGCCGATTAGGCTCGTTTAAACACGTTTATGACAGGGTTGGACCACATGTCCATGCTGACGAGGCACCTTAAGTCAACACCGTCTGTTTGATCGTAGTGTTGACTGCTACTACAGGTGGGACCCACATGTGAGCATCTATCCTCTTCTTCAAATAGTTCATATGCGTGCTTGTCGTCGGTGATGGGTGAGCTGGTCGCCGCTCCGCCGGAGGGGCCGGCCGCCGCGCTAGCCTCCGTACGGGCTGGCTGGCTGGCCTGAGCACGGCTCACGCACGAGCAAGCCGCCACGCTGGCCTTCGCCCGAGCCAGATGGCTGACCTTAGCACGACACGCGCGAGCAAGTCGCCACACCGCCGTGCCAAGCTAGCTAGCAAAGCTTGCACACAAGCAGCTGGATGCATCCAGCAGGTTGTGTGCTACCTTAGCTAGCTAGCAGCCGTGAGCGCCGCGTCGAGATGACTTCCGGGCTGCCGCAAGATGGGCTACGTGCCGCCGGCACTTTTGACCTCGCCTTCTGCCAGCGGCGGTGGCTGCCTCCCATGGCCGAGGATGACTAGGTGGATGGGCTGGAGGTAGGAGGTGACTCAGGGATTTTTTTTGAGACTGACATGTAGGTCCCACAAGTCATAACGCCTAACTTGCCGGTCAACAGACGGTGTTGACTTACGGTGCCACATGGGTTTAAACGAGCCTAATCGGCACTTGGTAGTTTTTTGCGATGGATTAAGAAATTTTTGGTCTGTTTTCGCTAATTTTTGTAGAGTGGTGATTCTTGGTAGGGCTGGTTTGAAAGTGGTAGTTTTTTGCTAAATACTCCAATATGTATAAGGAACAATCTAGTAGCAGCAAATAGTAATTCTACGTTGCGTTGTAATACTACTAGTGGTCGCGGATAGCCCAGCCACGTACACGGGTTTTCCCTCCCGTATATTTTGCACGCGCCATTGGTGCGTCCATTTTGCATCATGTTTTCATATTCTTATTTATTATGTTTTGAGTCATTATTTCACTTTATGATACAATTCTTATGCCTTTTCTCTCTTATTTTGCAAGATTCACATGAAGAGGGAGATTGCCGGCAGCTGGAATTCTGGACCGGAAAGGGGTGAAACAGAGATAGCTATTCTGCACACCTCCGAATAACTTGAAAATTTACGGAGAATTATTTTGAAATATATAAAAAATATTGGCTAAAGAAATATCAGAGGGGGACCCACCAGGAAGCGACAAGCCTGGGGCGCGCCCTACCCCCCTAGGCGCGCCCCCCGAGCTTGTCACGCCCCTGGCAGGCCTTTGGGGCCCATCTTCTCCTATATGAAGCCATTTGCCCTAGAAAAAATCAGAAGAAGACTTTCGGGGCGAAGCGCCACCGTCTCGAGGTGGAACCTGGGCAGGAGCAATTTTGCTCTCCGGCAGAGCGATTCCGTCGGGGATACTTCCCTCTGGAAGGGGGGAATTGAAGCCATCGACATCACCAACGATCCTCTCATCATGGGAGGACCAATCTTCATCAACATCTTCACTAGCACCATATCATCTCAAACCCTAGTTCATCTCTTGTATTCAATCTTTGTCTCAAAACCTCAGATTGGTACATGTGGGTTGCTAGTAGTGTTGATTACATCTTGTAGTTGATGGTAGTTGGTTTATTTGGTGGAAGATTATTGGTTCAGATCCTTAATGCTATTCAATACCCCTCTGATCTTGAAATATGAATATGATTTGTGAGTAGTTACTTTTGTTCTTGAGGACATGGGAGAAGTCTTGTCATAAGTAATCATGTGAATCTGGTATTCGTTCGATATTTTGATGATATGTATGTTGTTGCTTCCTTTAGTGGTGTCTTGTGAACGTCGACTACATGACACTTCACCATCTTTGGGCCTAAGGGAAGGCATTGTGGAGTAGTAATTAGATGATGGGTTGCTAGAGTGACAGAAGCTTAAACCCTAGTTTATGCGCTATTCTGTAAGGGGCTGATTTGGATCCATATGTTTCATGCTATGGTTAGATTTATCTGAATTCTTCTTTTGTAGTTGCGGATGCTTGCAAGAGGGGGTAATCATAAGTGGGAGGCTTGTTCAAGTAAGAACGGTACCCAAGCACCGGTCCACCCACATATCAAATTATCGAAGTAGCGAACGCGAATCAAACGAATATGATGAAAGTGACTAGATGAGAATTCCCATGTGTCCTCGAGAACTATTTGCTTTATATAAGAGATCGTTCCAGCTTGTCCTTTGCTACAAAAAGGATTCAGCCACCTTGCTGCACTTTATTATACTTGTTACTTGTTATGAATTATCTTGCTATCGAAACTATCTGTTACCGCTACTTTCAGTACTTGTAGAGAATGCCTTGCTGAAAATCACTTGTCATTTCCTTCTTCCCTTCGTTGGGTTCGACACTCTTACTTATCGAAATGACTACGATTGATCCCTTATACCTGTGGGTCATCAAGACTCCTTTCTGGCGCCGTTGCTGGGGAGTGAAGCGCCTTTGGTGAGTGGAATTTGGTAAGGAAACATTTATATTATGTGCTAAAATTTATTGTCACTTGTCACTATGGAAACTAATCCTTTGAGGGGTTTGTTCGGGGTATCTTCACCTTGACCGGAAGCATTGAGAGTTGCCCCTTAACCTACTGAACCTACTAAAAATATTTATTATGAAATTCCTTTGGGTATGATAGAAAAACTGCTAGCTAATCCTTATGCAGGAGATGGAAAGGTATGATACGTCTCCGTCGTATCTATAATTTTTGATTGTTTCATGCCATTATCCTACAATTTCCACATGCTTTTGGCAACTTTTTATATGATGTCTTGGACTAACATGTTGATCCAGTGCCCAGTGCCAGTTCCTGTTTTCTGCTTGTTTTTTGTTTCACAAAAAATCCATATCAAACGAAGTCCAAACGCGATAAAATTTTACGGAGAATTATTTTGGAATATATGTGATTTTTGGGAGGTGGAATCAACGCAAATGGAGGCCCACAGCCTCCACAAGGCAAACGGGCATGACCCCCCAGGCCACGTGGTGTTACCTTGTGGGCACACCGTAAGTCGGTTGGGGTCCTTCTTCTGCCGCAAGGAAGCTTATATCAAGAAAAAAATTGTGTTTAAATTTCAGTGCAATCGGAGTTATGGATCTCCGGGAATATAAGAAACGGTTTTCGGCCAGAAAACAGGAACGCGAAACAGAAGAGAAACAGAGAGAGAGAGATCCAATCTCGGAGGGGCTCCTGCCCTTCGGGAGCCATGGCGGCCATGGACCAGAGGGGAAACTCTCGTCCCATATATGGGGGAGGCCAAGGAAGAAGAAGAAGAAGGAGGGGGGCTCTCTCCCCCTCTCTCCCCCTCTCTCCCGGTGGCGCCGGAACGCCGCAGGGCAATCATCGTGACGGTGATCTACACCAACAACTTCGTCGCCGTCACCACCAACTCTCTCCCCCTCTATGCAGTGGTGTAACACCTCTTCTCCCCACTATAATCTCTACTTAAACATGGTGCTTAACTCCATATATTATTATCCAATGATGTGTGGCAATCCTATGATGTTTGAGTAGATTCTTTTTGTCCTATGGGTTGATTGATGATCCTGATTGGTTTGAGTTGTATGTTTTATTTTGGTGCTGTCCTATGGTGCCCTCCGTGTCGCACAAGCGTGAGGGATTCCCGTTGTAGGGTTTGCAATACGTTCATAATTCTCTTATAGTGGGCGGCTAGAGTGACAGAAGCTTACACCCGAGTAAGGGGGTTGTTGTGTATGGGAGTAAAGAGGACTTGTTACTTAATGCTATGGTTGGGTTTTACCTTAATGATATTTGGTAGTTGCGGATGCTTGCTAGAGTTCCAATCATAAGTGCATATGATCCAAGTACGGAAAGTATGTTAGCTCACGCCTCTACCTCATATAAAATTGTAATAATGATTACCGGTCTAGTTATTGATTGCCTAGGGACAAATCCTTCTTTTGTGTTACAAAAAGCTTTCTACTAAACAACTAGCTTTTATTATCTTGCAAATTATTCCTAGTTTTATTCCGCTAAGTACTCCTAGTTTTATTCTTGCAAAGTAGTTCTAGCATTACACCTACAAAGTACTTCTAGTTTCATACTTGTTCTAGGTAAAGCAAACGTTACGTGTGCGTAGAGTTGTATCGGTGGTCGATAGAACTTGAAGGGAATATTGATTCTACCTTTAGCTCCTCGTTGGGTTCGACACACTTATTTATCGAGAAAGGCTACAACTGATCCCCTATACTTGTGGGTTATCAAGACCTTTTTCTGGCGCCGTTGCCGGGGAGCCATAGCGTGGGGTTGATATTCTCGTGTGTGCTTGTTTGCTTTATCACTAAGTAGTTTTTATTTTGTGTTCTAAGTTGTTTTATATCTTTAGTTCTGGATATGGAACATGAAATACCAAAAAAATTAGTTGTACTTGCTACTCATGGAGATGGGGAACCTCCTAAAACCCTCGATGCTGGTTATGTGAAAAATATTAAACACTGCATTGATAATCCTGATAAATCTCCATTCAACATGATAATGGGATGTACTTTGGATCAACGGGAATACTTTAGGGATTATCACTTGTCTCAAAAAGGGAAACTCTTATGGGATCAAATTGATTGTTTGCAATGGTATGCTTGGAATTTATGCTTGAGATATGATTATACTTGTTGCTCGAAGATGAAGGCTAAACACCTTCCCTTTAGATGTGAATTTAATGATAATGAAACCTTGGCTTCTTATGCTAATGGTGTATATGATTACTATGATGTGGAACAAATAGAAGAATTTGTTGCTTTTAAGGGTGCTTATGAAATTGAATCTTTGTTTGAAAAGTATGAAAATTATGATGATGCTGTTTACAGATCTCAAAATTATGCTATACTTAACTATTACTATGAGAATTATAAATACAATGCCTATATTGATGAATTTATTGAGAAGGTCTCCGCTGTCCAAGACGAGACTAATATTTTGTAGGCTCCTATGGAAGAAGAAAGTGATGACACTGTGAGCTCATTAGATGAAAAAGATGACAAGGAGAGCGAAGAACAAAGGGAGGAAGAGCGGATTAGCTACCCGTGCCCACCTTCTAATGAGAGTAACTCTTCAACTCATACATTGTTTAATTTCCCTTCATGCTTACCGAAGGATCACTACTGGGAAAAGGGCTTATAGGAGATCACAAATTAGTGGCGGGCACGGAGGGGCACCCGCCACAGCTATTTTTGAAAGCAAGCAGTGGCGGGTGACACAACGCGACCGCCAGAGCTACTGGACTAGTAGTGGCGGGTGCCGTAAATTGCCCACCACAGATAAACACCGCTGAGCATGGCCACGTGAAGAATGTGGTCAGTGGCGGGTGTATAGAATTGCTCGCCACTACTCTGGAAGGTAACACTGGCGGGCCCACTATACTGCTCACCACAGTTTAGTGCCTGCAACCAGCACCGAAAAAAAAATTATACAGATATTATTTGTGGCGGGTAACTGCCAGCAACCGCCACAACTAAGTTAGCTGTGTGGTCGTCCACAAATCAAATCGGCTTTGCCGCCCGCCACCCCAAAGTAGCAATGGCGGGCGGGTTGGTGCGCCCGTCACACACGACGAACTCAATCGACTATCCACACGCGCACGCCCCTCCCCTGCCCCACTTCACTCTCTCACTCTCACTCTCCCCCATCTCGTCGCTGTCGGCTCATCCACGCTGCCGCCGTCACCGTCGGCCTCGGCGTCCGCTGCTGCCATCAACATCCGCTGCCTTCGTCACCCTCCGTCCGCTGCCTCCGCGCGTCGCCGTCCGCTGCCTCCATCGCCCTCGCCATCGGCCTCGGCGTCCACAGCCGCCGTCGCCGGCCGTCTGCTGCCTTCGTCACTCTTCGTCTGCTGCCTCCATCGCCGTCCGCTGCCTCCATGGCCCTCTCTGATGATCCGCCCCATTGCCGTCCACTCGGTAATACATCGCCATCCCCGCCGTCCCCGCCTCTCTCTCCGGCCGGCTTTCCTCCTCGCCACCCGCGGCTGTGGTCGCCACGCACATGGACAGCCGCGGCAGCAGCCACACACACAGACGTTCGACTAGGGTTAGGGTTAGGGTATATATTTCTATTATTGTGTGTTCATAATCGTTAATGAGATCAATTTATTCATACTAGAGTTTAATTATAGTTGTAGTTTCTAGTTCTATAGTTTTGAAGGCACACATCAAAACAATTATAGTTGCAGCAGCCACATACGTAACCATCAACGAGGAAACCCAAATTGTTCATATTAGAGGTCAATTATATAGTCTCGCATATATATATATTCTATTATTCTTTACATTATTTCTGTTGATACCGAGTTCAATAATATGCTGTAGTAGATGCCTTCAGTTAATTATAGGTATACATGCTATAAGTGCTAAAGTTTTGGCGAAGCGTTGATTCATTTCCGAAGCTAGGTTTAGTTTTTTATGCTATAAGTGCTAAAGAGGGACCTAGGGGGTACTCGGGCTGCCGGCCTATCTCTCGTAGGCCAGACTAGTGGGCCGCTCTTTACTCATCAAAGGAAGGCCGGATTGCGGGCGACCCCGTGCACCAGAAGGAAACCTCTGAAGACTTGGTGTCTCCTCCAAGAAATATTTAGTGTAACCGGCATGTTTATCCCCTGATGGCAACCGATCATATGTAACCCTAGGTCCCTCTGGTGTCTATATAAACCAGAGGGTTTTAGTCCCTAGAGGGAGAGAATCATCATACCCACCTAGGGTTTAGCCATCCGATCTTGAGGTAGATCAACTCTGTAATCACCATATTATCACATCAATACAATCAAGCAGGACGTAGGGTTTTACCTCCTCAAGAGGGCCCGAACCTAGGTAATCGCTGTCTCTATGCTCCCTATTACCCATTGACTCCACGATCCACAGCTCGGACCCCCTACCCGAGATCTGCCGGTTTTGGTACCGACAGCGCCCAACCCGCTAGGGCGCGCCTACCGAGCTTGTGGCTCCCCCGTGCACTTTCCTGACTCTGGTTTTCTTCCATATTACTTGTCCTGCATGATAAAAAATCATTATATATACTTTCAGATGTTTTGACCACCGTATCACAAGTTTCTCCTCTATTCTTGTTTCGGGCTGTTTTTCTGACAGATCTAGATCACCATGGCGTCTCCAAGCTCGTCCAAGGACAAGTTTTACGAGCAGGTCATCAACCCGTACCTTCCGTAGGTGATGAAACACCCTCAAGCCATTGAGATGCATGAGGGGGTGCTTCACATCCGAGACGTTAAAGGGCCCAAGAAGACCGGGAGCGAGAAGGCCAGGCTGGAAGCGGTGGAACAGGAGATCTTCAAGTGCCAGGGGATGGTGGAGCACGGACTCAGTGCTAACCACTCCATGATCACGGAATTCATCCGTGAGCACAAGGTGGACAGCAAGAACATTGGGAATGCCATCTTCAGGCTCAATGACTGGATTGATCATCTTCAGGCCCAAATCTATGACTTACAAAACCAAAATTTTGAGTATGAGGCCATGTTTAAAGGTATGAGTTTAGCTGCAAGTTTCAGGACTTTAGAAACTCGTTCATCCTTTTATGATGGGGAGCCTATGCCTTGGAAGACAGAGGACAAGCCTATTACTTCATCACCACCATCACCGAAGAAGGAGAATTGAGTACACGGGTATGGGCATGCTACTTGTAGACTGCGTTGGTATTTCCCCGAAGAGGAGAGGATGATGCAGTATAGTAGAGATAAGTATTTCCCTCAGTTAAGAACCAAGGTTATCAATCCAGTAGGAGAACCAAGCAAAATCCCATTAAGCGCACCTGCACACACAAAAGCAAACACTTGCACCCAACGCAAATAAGAGGGTTATTAATCCTCTTAGCGGTTATTGCAAGGATTAAATCTGATAGTGGTAGATAGATAAACTAAAATACTAAATAAAATAAAAGTAAATAAATTGCAGCAAGGTATTTTTAGGTTTTTTATATGATAAAG
Organism: Elymus sibiricus; assembly: GCA_039707655.1. Taxonomy (NCBI): domain Eukaryota; kingdom Viridiplantae; phylum Streptophyta; class Magnoliopsida; order Poales; family Poaceae; genus Elymus; species Elymus sibiricus. The sequence goes on along the minus strand of CM077676.1, from coordinate 187,517,106 downwards.
TAGACCCGGGGGCCATAGTTTTCACTAGAGGCTTCTCTCTCGAACACATAGCATACGGTGGGTAAACAAATTACTGTTGGGCAATTGATAGAAAAGCAAATAATTATGACGGATTCATGGCAATGATCATGTATATAGGCATCACATCTGAGACAAGTAGACCAACTCCTGCCTGCATCTATTACTATTACTCCACCCATCGACCGCTATCCACCATGCATCTAGGGTATTAAGTATGAAACAGAGTAAAGCCTTAAGCAAGATGACATGATGTAGACAAGTAAACTCAAGCAATATGATTAAATCCCATATTTTTATCCTTAATGGCAACAATACAAATACGTGTCATGTCCCCTTCTGTCACTGGGATTGAACACCGCAAGATTGAACGCATCACAAAGCACCTCTCCCATTGCAAGATAAATCAATCTAGTAGGCCAAACCAAATAGATAGATCGGAGAGAAATACAAAGGTATAATAGTCATGCATAAAAGAGTTCAGAGAAGACTCAAATATTTCTCATGAATAATTTGATCATAAACTCACAATTCATCGGATCCCAACAAACACACCGCAAAAGAAGATTACATCGGATAGAACTCCAAGAACATCGAGGAGAACATGGTATTGAAGATCAAAGAGAGAGAAGAAGCCATCTAGCTACTAGCTATGGACCCGTAGGTCTGTGGTAAACTACTCACACATCATCAGAAGGGCAGCAAGGTTGATGTAGAAGCCCTCCGTGATCGATTCCCCCTCTGGCAGAGTACCAAAAAAGGCCATCAGATGGGATCGCGGAAGAACAGAGGCTTGCGGTGGCGTAAAAGTTATTTGGGGTGGCTCTCTATTGGTTTCCCAATATTTGAGAAAAGGCCTCCAGATGGGATCGTGAAAGAACAGAAGCTTGCGGTGGCGGTAGGGTTTTCTCGTCTGGCTCTCTGTTGGTTTCCCAATATTTGAGAATTATAGAAGTGGAATTAGGTCAAATGAAGCCACGAGGGCCCCACAAGGCATCAGGGCGCGCCCCCCTGGGGCCACGCCCTGTTACCTTGTGGAGGCTTCATGAACCTTCTGGCCTCCTCTCCAAGTCTCCAGGGTCTCTTTTGTCTAGAAAAAATTCTCCAAAAAGTTTTGCGGCATTTGGACTTCGTTTGGTACTGATTTCCTGAAAAACCAAAAACAAGCAGAAAACAACAACTGGCACTGGGCACTAGGTTAATAGGTTAGTCCTAAAAAATGATATATAATTGCATATAAAAACATCCAAGATTGATACTATAATAGCATGGAACAATCAAAAATTATAGATACGTTGGAGACGTATCAAGCATCCCCAAGCTTAATTCCTGCTCGTCCTCGAGTAGGTAAATGATAAAAACAGAATTTTTGTTGTGGAATGCTACCTAACATGTTTCATCATGTAATCTCTCTCTTACGGTATGAATTATAAGATCCGAATGATTCAAAGCAATAGTCTATAGTTTGATATAAAGACAGCAATACTCAGGCATACTAATAAACAATCATGTCTTTCAAAATAAAAATGCTAAAGAACGTTATCCCTACAAAATCATATAATCCTGTTGTCGGTTCTAAATCCGGCATATCTCGTAGTAGGGGTCCTAATCTAGGCATCTTGGAGCGATGGTAACATGGACACAGAATTTTACCCAGGTTCGGGCTCTCTCGAAGAGATAATACCCTACGTCCTGCTTTTGATTGTATTCATATGAGGTGTAGTACAGAGTACATGTATCTACCACGAGATTGTTCTAATGAATATGAGATGATCTATCAACTAGCCTGGCCTCGGTTTATATAATACACCGGAGGCCTAGGGTTTAGGAGAGTCCTCGGCTTGGGCGCCAAGTCTTGTGGAGTCTTCCTTGTATATGTCATGGTCTACCCAAAGTCGCCCATTAGTGAACCGCCATGGGGGTCCTCGGCTCAACCCACCTGGTCGGGAGATGATGTGGTGAGTACCCCCTAGTCCAGGACACCATCAGTAGCCCCCTGAACTGGTCTTCAAGTTGGGGACGCTCCTCGGTTCTTCCGAACTGTTCTTCGTCTTCGGTCGTCGGTCTTGAAAGCTGGTTCAACAAATCTTCCCATCTCCGATCTTGAGGATCGCCGAGGTGTATCTGAAGAGTTCATACGTCGGGTATCCGAGGAGTCCTTTAAGTTCTCGGCCTTTATAAATGCCTTGTTATTTTTTACGCCACACCTCGGGTTCGAAGTGTTTCCCGTGTGGCAATGTCCTCTTGCGTCCGAGCTCCATCGTCGGACTGTATACGAGGTGTCTTGTTGCAGCCTAGCTCCAATGCCGGACTGCATCTGAGTTGTCATACATTACTTCGGTTTGAAAAAGTTGAAGGAGTTCAACTGAGCTTAATGTCGGAAATGCCCTCTATGGAGCCAGCCACTTGCATCCGAGCTTTACGGCGGACTGCTTCTGAGGTGATGCACCACCTCGGGCTAGGGCTGACTGTTTGCGGATATATTTTCGATTGGTGCAATTTATTCTCTGCCGAGGTATATAGCCAGTAGCCCTCAAGGTGTATGTCGGCCTAAAATCCTAGATGCACCTGAAGGATGAAATAAAACCGCTGATCCCAGTAGCCCCTGAGACTTAGGTCGATTTGCGAAATCGGCCTGAGGATCAACTCCCAGCTCGGCAGCATACTTTTGGGAATAGAAACGCGGCTCGCAGTAGCCCCCGAGACTCAGGTTGGGTGTGGCCGACCAACCTGAGGATCAAATCTCCTCGGAAACTGTTTTGCACTTTGAATTTTCTGCATTGAGTAGGCAATGCAGTAGCCCCCGAGCCTTAATTTGGGCACGGGTGGTCGGATTAAGGATCGACATTTGTTTGACACAATTCATGTGTAATGATTCTATGTATCCAAGTACTTTACATCATTAAAGCTCGGATCCGCTTTGTACAAAACTTTGTTCACCGACCATCGGCTTTAACCTCCTCGGCCAGTAGCCGGGGAGTGTTTGTCCTACTTTATAAAGCCTTTATAAGGGCAAAGATTTACGGCAAATAAGGCAATCCGGCCATACGGTTTTATAAACAAAGGTACGCGGAGAGATATGTAATATTACTATTTAACGTAAGAAACATCTTCTGGGAAAAAAAGTTCCTTTATAAGTTCCTTTTCCCAGGCTATCATGTTGACCATGATCGTGAAACCTCAACACCGATCAATATGGGAGGAAAATATTGAGGATTTAGTTTGGGAAATTTCCCGAACTATGCGGTCTTTAATGAACCGAAATTTTCACTTCCGTCGTTGCCGACCAATTATATTCTTAAGATGGCCAACTTTCGGCATCACCCAGTCTGAGGTACTAACCCGGATGACCCGGAAGTAACAATCACAGAGGTGCTCCCTTTACCCCCTAGCCGAACAATCGGGAACGTAAGGGGTAAGCACGGGAGCCAGGCGACCCAGCTTGGCCAAAATCTTAAGTCAAATTGATGCATATTTATGGCTTTATAACGATGATTACGGAAGGCAGCACTCGTATATTGAATACAAACGCTTTTATGCTATATGCTATTTTGACTCCTTTGTGACCGTTTATCATTTGAGAGTGGCCTATCGTCGGCTTCTACCCCTTTGTAGATGCTACGCAGGGTGTTTCCGCAGTAACAAGACAACCCTTAGCCGACGTTTCGGTGCCCGGAGGCGGTTGTGTTAGTGGAAACGAGGCAATCAGATATCCAGGCTTTATAACTTTCACATAGTCATAGGAGCTTAAAGTTGGGAGGCCAGTTACTAGCCCCTGGTTAGTGTTCGGCGTCAGCCGAGGTCAAGCCATTAACACTTCGGCCAATTTTATGAAAGGCCCACGGGGTAACCTCCATCGATCTATAGTTTGACACAGTCATCGGATCGCTGACTAGTTTGCGCTCATTGTGACAGTCAGTTTTCGGCTTTCTCCACTGAGGTACTTGACCAGTTAAATCGGAAGTACAATCATAGTGGTTCTCCCTTTGCACACCTAGCCGAACAAAGCGGAACGTAGGGGCAAGCACAGGAACCGGGCAACCCAACTATTGACCGAAGACACAATTCGAAACTGATGCATATAAAGCAATATCCAAGAACGTTTTGCCGAGGACTCCTCGGAGTACCTTGGCTTTTGGTGGGTTCGGCTCTAGTCGCAGTCCCCCGTTGATATTGCCGATGCTTTAAAGGCATCCGACGTTGTACTGCGAGAGTTATGCTGGAGATACACAGTATCCCCCGAGACTCAGGTTGGGTGCGGCCGACCAACCTGAGGATCGAATCTCCTCGGGAACTAGTCCAGATGTCATGTGCGTTTCGCCAACGCCGAGGTGTAGGTCGGCAGGAAAGATGCCGAGCTGCGGGTCGGAAAAGATCTCCCGAGCAGAATTATTACGCAGGGCACCTTGGTAATGAGGATGTCCCGCCTCCTGAAAGAAAAACATACAAATAGCTTAAAAGTGCCATAAGCTCGAAAAGCCAAAAAACTTATGTAAAAACTTGACGTCCGAAGTAAATCATGTTTTTTGGTGCCAATCAGAAAATTGGTCTTAAAATAAATTTTTCCTTCCGTCATGCTTTAACATGACACATCCGATCTCTAAACTTCAAGTAGGTCAGCCTTCGGCTTCAACCTCCATATCCCGAAGGTGGAGTGCTTCTCAGAGGCCAATTTAGCGAACTAAACTCGAGCGGCTTTAGAGAGAAACCAGGCTATCCAGCTATTGACCATAGACTCGAGGTGAAAAAGGAGTGTTAGAAAAAAGACTTTGCAATGACTTAGAAGAAAAAAAATTATTATAAAATGGCTCATATAAATTTAAGAGCCCCTAGTTAGCCTAGGCAAAGAAAGTTGTTTTTAACAGACATCGTTTTTGACAAATAGTTCTCTTTTTTTAACACAAATATAATGCTTGGTCGAACCGAACAGAATTTTAAAATTGAAAAAGTTGAGCATGAAAGCGACTTAGCTGGTTAACGTGCTCGGTGTTGATGACGCAGGCCGAGCTTGCGGCGGGTCGAGGTCCCAGCCCCCAAGCCGGTCCCGCGGTGCCCGAGCAAAGAGCTCGGCTTGATGAAGTGGCGACGTAGCGCAGTCGACGTGGTGAGGCGAGGCCCCTGGTCCAGCCGAGGTGACGAAGCTGGCCAGCTGGTGACGCCGAAGTCCCCAAAGTAGGTTGATGAAGAGATGGCGAAGCCCCTGGTCTAGCCGAGGTGACGGAGCAGGTCGGTAAGGTGACGTTGTAGCCCCATGCCAGCCGAGGTGTCGAAGCAGGTCGGCATGGTGGACATCGGCTTGAAGAAGCAATGGTGCGGCAATGCCGACGCAGGTCGGAACTTGTGACGCGGTTAATGCCGGCTTGAGAAGTGACCGCGCGGCGATGCTGGCGCGCCCGACCCGTGCAATCCGTGGGTGTCGTGGGAAAGGGACACCTATGGGATCAAGGAGATCCCTTTACGGTTCGGCAAGGGGAGAGGATTGCACAAAGAGCAGAACTATCGATCAGCACACGGGGGATTTTACCCAGATTCGGGCCGCACGGATGCGTAAAACCCTACTCCTGCTTTGATTGTATTGATTGTGTTCTTGGCCATGTTCTGGGAGCTACAGTACTCAGTAGCTACGCATGCAGAATCTGCTCTCAGAAGTGCTCTCTTCCTCTTTTCTCTGTACGCCTCGGGCCTCCTTTTAAATGAGTCAAAGGGGCTACCACAGTGGCGTACGAGATAAGGCATGAGGTGGAAAGTAGCTACAGTGTTATCACAGTGTTATCATACCTAACCCTGACGTCCTGGGACAAACTCATTAAATGCACCGTGAGGTGTCCGTCAAGGTGTCCCTTAGCGTCTTGGGCTTAGAAAAGCTTTACGGGGGATGGGAAAAGCAGCCATCCCATCAGCACCGCTTAAGCATCTCGTGGCCAGCATTGCGCCACGTCACCATGAGGACAAGCCCTAAACGACAAGGCTGGCCGCTGCACAGGAGTGATAGCGCTGCACTGTGCAGAGCCTTACCGGGGCTGAATCCTTGCCGGGCCCGGGGCTTGCCAGGTGCGAATCCTTGCCTGGTGCGAGGCCTTGCCGGGCCTCCGCAACCCTTTGGTCTTCTGTCTTTTGATCTGTCTGATCGTTGACTTGAACGCCTTCTTGGCATCTTAGTCTTGTGATTACTCCTAGCTATTCCCCGGCAAGGCTTGCCGCGGTACGGCTACAACTGCCCGTGCACAAGTAAGGGGTACTAAAAAGACCCATACTTTAGTACCCCGACAGGAGCCCCCGGGCCTAGGCCAAACACGGGTGCCAGGCCTGTTGGGCTAGGCCCAAAACAGTGTGCGGGAATGCATGGCAGGGAATAACTGCTCGCAATCATTATCTCTTTTACCACGCCCCTCCACTACACGCATTAATCGCGCAAAGTGGGAGACGTGGGCGGAAACCCCACTGCAAAAGCGGGCGGTAAAGAGCCTGCCTCGCGCCTTCCCCATAAAAAGGGAATCGCAGAGGGCACTGGTCATTTACCCCCTCCGCCTTTCCAATCTCAATCTCAGAGCCGTCGCCATCGTCTTCTTCCTCGTGCCCAAAGCGGAGCTCTTCTCCCTCCACCCGCCTCCACCGTGCTCTCGACGTCTTCAGCGCCCACTTCCATAGCCACCATGCCGCCCAAGTCGAGCAAGGGCAAGGTAGCGGAAGCGGCCGCCGCGGAGAGCAAGTTGGCGAAGATGCGGAAGGAACGCGCCATCTTCCCCTCGACGCTTGATGCGGAGACCTTGAAGAAGAGGTACCAGTTCGCATGGGCGAAGGAGACCACGGCGCATCCAGCCACCAGAGTGAGTGTATCTTCTCATAGGGCAGAGCCAGGAGATTATCCCTTCTTTGCCGATTACTTCTGGTGCGGCCTCTATCCTCCGTACTCGGATTTCTTCGTAGATATCATGCTCACCTATGGCTTCCAGCTGCTAGATTTCACGCCGAATGCCGTGACTTGTATGTCCGTCTTCGCGCACCTTTGCGAGAATTTTGTCGGGGTCATCCCGAGCACTGCCCTTTTCCGGCACTACTTCTACCCCCGCATCCAAAAGGGCGACGCCCTCTCCGGCAGCATCACTTGGATTCCGAGGACGGCAACCAAGGAGACGTACCCAGAGGGGCTCTACAGCGAGAGATGGGATGAGTGGCGCGGCAAGTGGTGCTGGGTCTGGGAAAAGGAGCCCAAACCGTTCTGCGAGGTGCGGAAGCAGAAGGTGGTCCGCGGCAAGGATTGGAGTGCCACGGACCCTAACGACAGTAAGCTCACCATCGCCATCACCAGGATACAGCGCCTCAGGGCTGCCGGGTTGAAGGTGGAGATGATTGCTTCAGATTTCCTTCGCCGGCGCATCGCCCCACTGCAGAACAAGGGGCGCCCTGCCTGGGAGTACATGAACACTGCCGACGTCATGAGGGTGCGGCCTGGGCTGGATAATGATCTGACAGCCATAGGGCACGCAGCCCTCTGCCAATAGCTGTTCAAATCTGGAGCAGTGGGAGACTTACCGGCAGGCGTCGTCCCACTATGCAACAACTCGTCGCTGACCTCCATCATCGCCATGATGCCGGTGTTCAATGCCCATAGCATTGACGAGAGGTGGATCGAGCCGTCCGCGAAGCAGGCGCTGGCGTTCTTCGACAACTTGACGGAGAAGGCCATCCGCGAGGAGAACCTTGTCCGCGCCACCACGGAGGAGGAGCTCGCCTACATGGCCAGCAGGGCGGAAGAGGCGAACCTTGCTGAAGAAGCCGGCATCACTGAGTCCAGCGAAGGCGAGGACCCACTGCGGGAAGATCTTGCCGGGCGAGATAAGGCTGCCGGGGAGCCGAGCGGAGCCGCTGTCGGGAGCCCTTCTGCCGGAGGCGCCGCCGAAGAGGAAGAAGAGGAGGAGGAAGAGCCCCCAGCTCTTCAACATAGGAAGAGGCGCATCCTCCAGAAGAACACCACTGGTGCTCTAGCCCGCCAACCTTCCTCGAGCAGCGAGGCTTCCGGCAAAGGGGCGGCCGGCGAGGCCACACCGCCACCTGCCGCTGCCAAGCGGCCCAGGACCACTCCTCCTCCTCCTCCGTCAGGTACAGCGGCGGGGGTCGGCTTCGACCTCTCCGCCATCAGCTCCGAGGAAGAAGAAGAAGAGTAAAAGTCCCGCCACAGCTTTGACTCTTATCTTTCTAGTTTTGCTTGGTTAACTTGCTCTGTTTTTGCCTCCTCAGGGATACGGAGACTCTGGCGCAGAGGATGGCGAAGAGGGTCAGGACCTCGACGAGTGACGAGCCGCCGGCAAGCACCTCGGGCGCGCCGGAAACAGTTCTCGTCAGCTCGGAGTCAAGCCCAGAACGCAACCCTCGATGCAGCCCTCGACGCAGCCCCCGACGCAGCCCCCAGCATGAGTCTTCTACTCACTACCCACTGGCGCGTGCCGGGGTGTGCATCATCTCTGCTGACATCTCCGGGCGTGCAGGAGTGGAGCAACAGCGAGAAGCAACAGCGGGAGCTGCCTCTGCCATGCCACCTCCGTCGACCACACCGCCCAGGGGCGAGTCTTCGGGCAAGATCTACCGCGACGATGAGGAGGGGCCGGCAAGCACATGCTCCGGCAACCCCTTCCTTGACGCAGGTAAATGGCTCAGCCCAAAACTCTTTTCGCTTTGGTTTTCCTTCTTTTTGTCTTCTTGAACTTCCTTCTCAGCTTCATCTTAATCAATTCCATGGCTTTCAATCTTCTTCTGACAGAGCTCATGAACACTGACGTTGTCATTGAAGAGACTGCCAAGGATGCCGCCACTGAAGCCGACAAGGTTGCCGCCGAGGAGGCCGCCAAGCATGCCGCCGCCGAGGCCGCCAAAGTTGCTGCCGCCGAGGCTGCTGCCGTTGAGGCCGCCAAAGCCGCTGCCGTTGAGGCCGCCAAGGCCGCTGCCGCTGAGGCTGCCAAGGCCGCGCAAGAGGAGGCCGCCAAGATGCCCGCCGAGGGAGCCGGCGAGGAGACCCGCGGCTATATTGACGGCGCTTCCACCGCAGGAGCGCCAGGCGCTTCTACTGCCGCGGGGCCCTCAACTGCCGAAGACCAACCCTCGTCGTCCCAGGCCCCTTCCTCAAGCCAATACATCAGGGCCGGCAAAAACGTTGTCAGCATGCCGGGGGCGGCAAACATCGAAGAGCTGGTTGAAGGAGAACATCTTGACGGGGAAATCATCGTCGCCGCCGCCAATGAGCTCAAGGAGGAGCAGCTACTTCAAGCCATGAATGACAACTATCAGAAGCTCCAAACGCTCTACCGTGCCCGGAAGGAGAAACTGGACTCCCGGGTAGCGCTCGTCGAGGCAGCGGAAGGAGACTTCCAACAACGCGTCACGGAGACACAGGCTTGGTATGGCGAGGCCCTCCAAGAGCTGAATGTTTATCGGGAGCAGATGGCGGAAGAGCGGAACGTCCTCCTGCTGAAGCAATCAGACATCGAGAAAGCGCAGGAGGAGGCCGCCCAGCAAGCCGCCGCGGCAGAAGCCCTCTTGACGCAGCGCCGCATCAGCCTTGACGCCCAAGAAGAGGACCTTGCCGCGCGCGAGGCGGCGCTTGCCGCCAAGCTTCGCAACAGGGATGAAGAGCTCGAAAGTCTTGTCACGCGGCGGGTCCAGGAGCTTGAGCAGAAACACTTGAAGACGCTCAGAGCTCTAACTGAAGACCACGCCGGCAAGCTCAAAGAGGCCCTCGACGCTGCCAGAGCTGCAGAGGCCGCCAAGAACTTGCTGGAGGAGAAAACGAAGCAGCTGGAGGCCGCTCTCGAGGACCACGGCAAGAAGGTCTCAACACTCGAGGCCGAGAGAGACAAAGCTCTCCACAGCCTGATGGAGACGCAGGCTGCCGCATCCGAGAAGGTCCAGCAGCTTTCCTCCGCGAAGGATTCCATTGAAGATCTGAAGCTGAAGCTATCCACGCTGGAGGAGTCTCTTGAGGCTGCCCGAGTTCGCGAGAGGACTCTTATCAAAGACCTCCACGACGAACAGGAGCTGCTCCAGAACGCCGCCGCTACACACAACGAGTACACTTCTAGCGTGAAGCTCTGGACCGCCAGGCTGGCGGACGTCGCCGAGAAGCTTGGCGCGGAGCTGGAGGCCATGGACTTGCCGGGCTTCGGATACTCTGTCGACGACAACGTATCCTCAAGCGCCAGGCTAACCATGTACTTCGAGAAGCTCGTCGACGCCCTCAAGCTACTCCAGGTGAACCAAACAAGCAAGCTGGCCGACGAATCCCGGAAACTCTGCCAGCTCGTCCTCCGCAAGGTGTTGATGAAGGTGGTGTACAGAAACCCTGGCGTCGACCTCTCCAAAGCCTCGAAGAGCTTGCCGAAGGATGCGGATGTCAAGGCTCTCGAAGAGCTTGTCGCGCCCGTCGTCAATCGGGTGAGCCAGGTGAAGAGGGTCGAGGGCGATCGCCGGGACTAGCCGCATCCGCCTCATCTCTTCTTCATCTTGCCGCCAGCATTCCATGTAAAAGACAATTTGTCTTATGTCAGAAACGCGGCAAGCACTGGATGTAATATAACTTGCTCTATTTGAATTAAGGCATGCTATTCCCTTTGTTCAATTTCTTTCTGTATGGCATATACCCTACGCTTTGCTGGGAACTTGCCGGAGCATAACCCTCTCGCGAGCGCTGGATTCGGGTCGTCAGCAGCTTGCGGGCGGTGCTGCTCACGGCAGGAAATCTTGACGCTTTCAGCGCGGCCACCTAGACTGTTGAGCGAACTCGAAACAGAGTAAGGGCGCAGCCGATCACGACAAGATTCCATCGCGTGCAGGTTTTCCATACAAAGCCGAAATCGTTCAAGGGAATACAGCCTTACAAAAATCAAAATCTGCTTAAGGGGTTCAGCAACTTAGCTCTGCTTTTCGTCGCTATTCTTCTTCTTCCGGGAAGGCGCCAACCTTGAACGTCATCTGGTATCCATACCACCCGAACGTCGTCTGGTATCCATACCACCCTTCTCCTTCCCCCCCCCCCCCCCGGCAAACTTGCACGCGAGGGAATCTTCTGTCTCTTGAGAAAAAGAAAGAAGAGAAAATAAAAGTATGGAACCTTGAAGGTTCATTAGCTCTTACCGGGATCGAGTGCAATACACATCTCAGATAACACATGCATATAAAATGACATGGAATCAACAAGAAATGTAAAGCACACAGATCATATTAAATATGCACAAAGGATGTGCCTGCTCTGTACAAAGGATTACATGCCACCGGCAACATTTGTACAGAATGGCATTGCCGGGATCTTGCCGGAGCATTACGCTGCCGCGAGCGCTGGATTCGGGTCGTCAGCAACCTGCTGGCCGTATCGCTATCACAGCAAGAAACCCGAACAACTGCGCCTTATGGGTAGAACTTGCGAAGGTGCTCGATGTTCCAGGAGTTGCTCACTGGCAAGCCCTCTTCGGTCTCCAGGCGGACAGCGCCAGGCCTGGTGACTCGCACTACCCGGTAAGGGCCTTCCCACTTCGGCGTCAACTTGTGGGAATTCTTGGCCGACTGAACGCGCCGAAGAACAAGGTCACCTTCCTCAAGACTCCGGGCGTGAACCTTGCGGCTATGGTAGCGGTGCAAAGCTTGCTGGTAGCGAGCGGCTCGCACAGCAGCCCGAAGAACGTTCTCCTCAAGGAGCAGCACGTCATCTTGCCGCAGCTGTTCTTGCTCGAGCTCATCATAAGCGAGCACTCGAGGTGACCCGTATATGAGTTCCGTGGGGAGAACTGCTTCCGCTCCGTAGACCAAAGCGAAGGGTGTCTGGCCGGTGGCTCGATTCGGCGTCGTCCTGATCGACCAAAGAACTGCCGGCAGTTCATCAATCCAGCGTCTTCCATGCTTGTGCAGCTTGTTGAAAGTTCTGGTCTGGAGACCACGCAGCACTTCAGCGTTCGCCCTTTCCGCTTGGCCATTGCTTCTCGGGTGAGCAACAGAGGCAAAACAGATCTTGCCGCCAAGGTCTTGGACGTACTACATGAAGGTGCGACTTGTGAACTGCGTACCGTTGTCGCTGATGATCCTGTTCGGCACACCAAAACGGCACACAATCCCCTTAAAGAACTTGACTGCTGACTGTGCTGTCACCTTCCTCACTGCTTCCACTTCTGGCCACTTCGTGAACTTGTCGATGGCAACGTACAAGTACTCGAAGCCCCCGGCAGCGCGGGGGAAGGGACCCAGTATGTCGAGTCCCCAGACCGAGAAGGGCCAGGAGAGAGGGATCGTCTGGAGAGCTTGAGCTGGCTGATGAAGTTGCTTTGAATGGAACTGGCACGCTTCACACTTGGTTACTAGTGCAGTTGCATCCTGGAGGGCAGTAGGCTAGAAGAATCCTTGCCGGAATGCCTTGCCGACAAGGGCTCTTGAGCCTATGTGGGATCCACATATGCCCCCATGAATCTCTGCCAATAGCTCTAGTCCATCCTCCCGAGGAATACACTTCAATTTCACCCCGTTCGGTCTCTTTCTGTACAGAACGTCATCGATGAACAGGTACATACTTGACTGACAGGCTACTTTTTCAGCTTCTTCCTGCTCCTCGGGGAGTTCTCCTGTCTGAAGGAAATGGACTATTTGCTGTGCCCATGCCGGAGCCTATGGCTCGACGACAAGGACTAAAGGCGACTCTTCAGCTGTGGGAGCATTTGCTTCTACGGCAAGAACCTGAGGTTCTTGGCGGAGCAGCTGCTCACCGGCAACTCGTATTTCTTCGGCAGCAGGGGCGCTTGCTTCAGCGGCAAGAACCTGAGGTTCTGCGCGAAGCCGCTGCTCACCGGCAACCGGTATTTCTTTGACAGTAGGGGTGCTTGCTTCAGCGGCAAGAACCTGAGGTTCTGCGCGAAGCCGCTGCTCACCGGCAACCGTGTCGTTCCCGGCAAGATTCTTGCCGGGGGCTTCGGGAAGCCCTGCCGGGAAGTACTCGCCGGTACTTAACTTTCTTCTCTTATCAGGCCTTGTCGACGGCGACACGGATGGTTGAGTCAAGCGGAGCACAAAAGTCCCTGGTTCCACAGGTAGATTGAGTGCGGCACGCTTCGACAGGTCGTCGGCAATGCTGTTCTCTGATCGAGGAACATGCTCTGTCTGAAGACCGTCAAAGCGCTCGTCCAGCTTCCTCACTTCATCGACGTAAGCTTCCATCAACGGGCTCTGATAATCTTTGTTGACTTGCCTCACGACAAGTTGGGAGTCACCTCTGACGATGAGCTTCTTGATCCCAAGGTCTGCCGCGATCCTAAGACCGGCAAGCAGTCCTTCATACTCTGCCGTGTTGTTGGTCGATCTCTCCCGGGGTAAATGCATCTGAATGACGTACTTGAGGTGCTCTCCGGTGGGTGCGACAAGCAGTACGCCGGCACCGGCGCCTTGCAGCGAAAAAGCCCCATCAAAGTACATAATCCATTCGCGATATGTTTCCTTGCCGGGAATCGCTGATTCTTGAACTTCGTCGTCTAGCGTTGGGGTCCATTCTGCAATGAACTCTGCCAAGGCTCTGCTCTGGATAGTTGAAGAACTTTCAAACTTGAGACCAAAGCATGACAGCTCCAACGCCCACTCCACAATCCTGTCGGTTGCTTCTGGGTTCCGGAGAATCCGTTGCAGCGGAAAGCGAGTGACGACGGTGATCTCATGTGCTTGGAAGTAATGGCGCAGCTTCCTCGAGGCCATGAGAAGGCCGAAGAACAACTTCTGCACACCAGAATATCTCGACCTAGCCCCCCTGCAACAGGGAGCTGACGAAATAGACCGGGCGCTGCACCATCTTCTTCTTCTGCACTGCTTGACTTGACTGCGCGGATCTTTCCTCGTTGGCACCAGATTCTGCCGGGGCTGGCCCCGGCAAGGCGCTTGGCGGGCCTGCCGTTGCCGCTGCATCCTCCTCTGCTTCTCTCCCTGCCACCAGCGCAGCACTAACCACTTGATTCGTTGCCGCTAGATATAGCAGCAACGGTTCTTGTGGCCTCGGCGCGACTAGTACTGGCGGAGAGGAGAGGTACTTCTTCAAATCCTGCAGCGCTGCCTCCGCTTCTGGAGTCCATTTCATTGGACCTGCCTTCTTCAAAATTTTGAAAAATGGCAAGGCGCGCTCAGCAGACTTTGAGATGAACCTACTCAAAGCAGCGACGCAGCCGGCAAGGCGGCGCACATCCTTAACTCGTCTCGGTGCTTCAATCTGCTCAATTGCCTTGATCTTGTCGGGATTGGCTTCAATTCCACGCTGGGATACGAAGAACCCGAGAAGCTTGCCGGATGGGACACCGAACACGCACTTCTCGGGGTTGAGCTTCAGGTTGATCCTGCGCAGATTTGCAAATGTCTCCTCCAGATCTTGAATGAGCATTGCCTTGTCCTTGGTTTTGACCACTATGTCATCCATGTAAGCTTCCATATTTCTATGGAGCTGGGTCTCAAGACCGATCTGGACGGCTCTTGCGAAGGTCGACCCAACACTTTTCAACCCGAAAGGCATACGCAAGAAGCAGTATGTGCCACACGGGGTGATAAATGCGGTCTTCTCTTCGTCTTCTTTAGCCATGAAGATCTGGTGATAGCCTGAGTATGCGTCAAGGAATGACAGCAGATCGCAGCCGGCAGTGGAATCCACAATCTGGTCGATGCGCGGCATGGGAAAAGGATCTTTTGGACAGGCTTTATTGATATCTGTAAAGTCAATACATAGCCTCCATTTCCCGTTCGCCTTGCGCACAACAACAGGATTGGCCAACCATGTAGGATGGAGGACTCCTCTAACCAAGCCTGCCGCCTCAAGCTTCTTAATCTCTTCTGCAATAAATTCTTGCCGCTCCAAAGCTTGCCTCTGCACCTTCTGCTTGACAGGCCGCGCGTGGGGACAGACAACTAGGTGGTGCTCAATTACTTCCCTGGGAACACCGGGGATGTCAGATGGTTGCCATGCAAACACATCGACATTCTCCCGCAGGAAAGCAACGAGCGCGCTTTCCTATTTGTCATTAAGGGTGGAACTTATGGTGAAAGTTCCTCCCGTCCCGTCCTCCTTTGCGGGCACCTTCTTGGTCTCAGGCGGAGCAGCCTTGGGTTTCTTGGTCTGGCCGGCAGAGCTCTCTGGTGCATCCTCGACGGTAGCGCAGCACTCCGGAGAGGCGCGCTTGCCGGAGTTTGTACCAGAGGTCTTGCCGGGCTTCTTCTTCTTGCCGGGATCTTGAGCGGCAGGAGCATGCGCCTTGGCGGCGGACGCTGCAACTGCTTCCCGGTAAAGCTTGTCGGTGCAAATGAGCGCGTCTTTCTTGTCGGAGTGGACAGTGATGACGCTCATTGGGCCGGGCATCTTCAAGACGTTGTAGGCGTAGTGCGAGGCCGCCATGAACTTAGCCAGCGCTGGGCGGCCAAGGATTCCATTATAAGGTAACGGAATCTTGGCGATGTCGAAAATGACCTTCTCCATCCTAAAGTTCAGCTCGCTGCCGAATGTTACCGGCAGCGTGATCTTGCCTTTCGGCTGGTTCCTTCCTGGATTGACCCCTTGGAAAGAGCCTGTCTCCTCAAGGTCCTCGTCAGGAATCTGCAGCCTCTTGATGACGTCCGGCGAGATCAAGTTCAGGCTGGCCCCACCGTCAACCAACATTTTTGTTACCTTGAGGTTGCGAATTGTTGGTGAGACCAACAACGGCAGGCCCCCGACCGCGGTTGTGCGATCTGGGTGGTCCTCGGCATCAAAAATGATGGGCGTGTGGGACCACTTCAGTGACTTCTGGGCACCAATAGAGGGTTCTGCCGCATTAATCTCACGTGCCCACCGCTTGAGTTGGCGGTGAGAGAAATGCAACAAAGCGCCTCCATCGACACACATAGCCTCCGTTGCCTTCTGGAACTATCGCTCACTAGATTCGCCATCATCTTCCTCTTCATCTTCATCCCCTTCCTTCTTGTCACGGCCCCGGGCAGGCTTCTCTTGCTACTTCCTGGGCTTGCCGCGGTGACCTCCTTGACCGCGTTTCCTGCCAGACCCTCCGGCACCATCTTGGGCTCTCTCCTTGTCGCGCCTTTCGTACTCGGCGCGCTGCTTCTCGACAAGCTCCTCCACTTGCCGGCAGTCTTGGAGATCATGGCCCTTGGTACGGTGGAACTTGCAGTACTGCTTGCCGGATCCTTCTGGCTTGTCGGCAGCTGTCAAGGCCTGACATGCCGCACACCCGGCAACCTCCTTGCCGGTGTCGTCGGTCTTGGACTTCTTGGCGGTGCCGGTGTTGCCGGAACCTTCAACGGCAAGTACGGCCTTGCCTTTGCGCTTCCTGTTCTTCCGCTTTCCCTTCTTTGCCGGGGCAGGAGCGTCTTCGCTCTCGGAGTCGACTCCGGCGCCAGCGCTCTCGCCGGGGAGTCTTCTTCCTTCCTCTGCCCGTGCACACTTGTCGGCCAAAGCATAGAGCTCGGCGATGTCTCTGACTTTGTTCATCGCCAGCTCCTCCCGCATTTTACGATTGCGCACATTCTGATGAAAGGCGCTGATGACGGCGGCGGGATGAACGTCAGGAATGTGGTGCTGGACGCGGCTGAACCTTTGGATATACTTGCGCAAGCTTTCGCCCTCTTTCTGGGGGATGATATGCAGATCACTCTCCTGGCCAGGAGCTTGATGGCCGCTGGTGAAGGCGCCAACAAACTGGTGGCACAGGTCGGCCCAAGAGGAGATGGAATTCTCGGGCAGGTGCATCAACCACGATCTAACATTGGGCCTCAGCACCAACGGAAAGTAGTTGGCCAGCACCTTATCGTCACGAGCCCCGGCAGCCCGCACCGCGATGGTGTAGATGCTCAAGAACTCGGACGGACGGGTCTTGCCATCATACTTCTCCGGTACTTCCGGCTTGAAGGAGCGAGACCTGGGCCACTGGACTTGCCGCAGCTTACGAGTAAACGCTGGACAACCCACCTCGTAAGGTAGGCAGCCAGGGTACCCTGGCGCGGGCTCGTCAACAGCAGTCCCAGCGCGCTTGTCGGACTGGCGACGCGCTTCCCTTCGGCGCTCGATGGTGGTTCGAGCGTCCATCTTCTTCCGTTCCCGAAGAACGTGACGTTGATCGCGGCGAACCCGCGGATCAGACGACGCCGTGGAATCGTCGTCACGGGCGCTGGTCCGTCGAGTTAACGACCGCTCTTGATGCAGCGGAGGGGAACGCAATGTAGTCGTCCTAGCTCCGGTCTTCTCTCCATCGCCACGCACCAGCCTAGATGACTGCAGCCACGAGGGTTCACCCTGCTGCGGTCTGCCGTTGTCAGCCAGGCTGAGGAGGCTCTGGATAGTGGCTCGCCACTCGTCTAGCTTCTCCGTGGCAGGAGGGAAGTCTAGGAGCAGCTGAGCTCGCGCCAACGCCTCTGCTGGCGTAGGCGGCGGCGACAGGTGCGAAGAACGTGAGGTGCTCAAACTCCTAACAGGGTTAGAAGGAGCACCATCACGACTCTGCATCCGCGCGCGGCTTCCACCAGCGCGCTGGCGCGAATCTTGGCCCTGCGCACCCTGAGAGTAATGCACAGGGGTCTTTCCACGCAGACGCCTAGAACCACCAACGTCTTGAGGCCGCACGTCACGCGCGTCCTGAGAAGGTCGTGGCGCATGCGCCGGCGTATTTATCCTGGAAGGTGCTGCTCCATCCTTGGAAGTCGCTGCACCACCTGCAGGTTGCGCAGCTCCATCCTTGAACCTGTTGCTCGTCCGGCTCGGATCGCCGGAACGCCGTGGAAGCTCGGAGCCTCCACCTCCTCCACCCGCGTCTACCCCATCGCCTGTGCGCGCAGCATCAGGCACGACGGATGCAGATGGACCAACTGCCATGAAACCCTTCTTCTTGGGAGCCATGGTGGTGAAGATGATCAAAGATCTGACGCGCTGATCGCTAGATCAGGTTCGCACAACCTCGATCCCCCTACCTGGCGCGCCATAGATGTCGTGGGAAACGGACACCTATGGGATCAAGGAGATCCCTTTACGGTTCGGCAAGGGGAGAGGATTGCACAAAGAGCAGAACTATCGATCAACACACGGGGGATTTTACCCAGGTTTGGGCCGCACGGATGCGTAAAACCCTACTCCTGCTTTGATTGTATTGATTGTGTTCTTGGCCAAGTTCTGGGAGCTACAGTACTCAGTAGCTACGCATGCAGAATCGGCTCTCAGAAGTGCTCTCTTCCTCTTTTCTCTGTACGCCTCGGGCCTCCTTTTATATGAGTCAAAGGGGCTACCACAATGGCGTACGAGATAAGGCATGAGGTGGAAAGTAGCTACAGTGTTATCACAGTGTTATCATACCTAACCCTGACGTCCTGGGACAAACTCATTCAATGCACCGTGAGGTGTCCGTCAAGGTGTCCCTTAGCGTCTTGGGCTTAGAAAAGCTTTACGGGGGATGGGAAAAGCAGCCATCCCATCAGCACCGCTTAAGCATCTCGTGGCCAGCATTGCGCCACGTCACCATGAGGACAAGCCCTAAACGACAAGGCTGGCCGCTGCACAGGAGCGATAGCGCTGCACTGTGCAGAGCCTTGCCGGGCCCGGGGCTTGCCGGGTGCGAGGCCTTCCCGGGCCTCCGCAATCCTTTGGTCTTCTGTCTTTTGATCTGTCTGATCGTTGACTTGAACGCCTTCTTGGCATCTTAGTCTTGTGATTACTCCCAGCTATTCCCCGGCAAGGCTTGCCGCGGTACGGCTACAACTGCCCGTGCACAAGTAAGGGGTACTAAAAAGACCCATACTTTAGTACACCGACAGTGGGGCGACAATCTTGTCTTGATGATTATTTGTCCTTCGTGATGCCAAACCCTTGGTCGGCTTGCCGAGGTGATGATCCGAGGTGGTTGTCGTCGGCTCGATGCAGCGACGGCGTAGTCGATGTTGGCGCAGGTCGGTAGCCGTGGAGCAACGTGGTCGGGCCGGTTTGACATCGGCGCGACGGTGAAGATCGCCTCGGAGAAGACTCAAAATTTGTGGGCACGTGTTTGAGAACAACACACAATACCCTAGAAAAAATTCCTTCAAAAAGGATGTCCAATATACCGTTCATGAAGAAAGATGAATTTGGGTCGGATTCGTTTTCGCGCAGAAAATAGATCCGAAAATTGATGCACTCATCGGACGTTTCCCGGAGTTTGAACCGTCGGATCGAGCTGAAATTTTGAGGGGTGATTGATATAGGAATTCCGCAGTCGATGAAAGGTGGGATCTTCCAAAGGATGTCTGAGCTATCTCCTGGACTCCTCGCCCCAAACTCATCCAGATTCCCGTCCAGACTCGACAGGGCTCCGGTATATCGGAGATTGCCGGAGATTCCTCCATCGGAACACGATGAAATTTTTACAGGGTTGTTCTAGACTCAATTCCGCACAATTGCACTGAAGCAATCGTCAAAGAGACGCTCGAGGAGACGGGGACGGCGAAAACGAATCCGCTGTCTAGAAAAAACTGCATGATTGTGTGAGGGCAATGTTGACGTTGAGCCCCCGAGCACCATGGACGATTTTTCCATGATCCCAGATGAGATCGGAGTTGATGATGATGAAGACATCCGTCCGATCTTGACGATCCGAAGGGAAGCCTAGTCCTCGGCCTAGCCAAGGTGACCAGTCGGGCCAGTGACGAAGATGCCGACGTTGCCGATGTAGCTCGGTTCTGACGCGTAGATCGCGGTGGAGCCGATCTGAATTCCCATCGCACCGCGCGACTACCCAGTAGGCTCTCAATGAAAGCACCAATGTCGGTTCTAAATCTGGCATATCTCATAGTAGGGGTCCTAAGCTAGGCGTCTTGGAGCGATGGTAACATGGACACAAAATTTTACCCAGGTTCGGGCTCTCTCGAAGAGATAATACCCTACGTCCTACTTTTGATTGTATTCATATGAGGTGTAGTATAGAGTACATGTATCTACCACGAGATTGTTCTAATGAATATGAGATGATCTATCGACTAGCCTGGCCTCGGTTTATATAAAACACCGGAGGCCTAGGGTTTAGGAGAGTCCTTAGCTTGGGCGCCAAGTCTTGTGGAGTCTTCCTTGTATATGTCATGGTCTGCCCGAAGTGGCCCATTAGTGAACCGCCATGGGGGTCCTCGGCTCAACCTACCTGGGCGGGAGACGATGTGGTGAGTACCCCCTAGTCCAGGACACCATCAGTAGCCCCCTGAACTGGTCTTCAAGTTGGGGACGCTCCTCGGTTCTTCCGAACTTTTCTTCGTCTTCGGTCGTCGGTCTTGAAAACTGGTTCAACAAATCTTCCCATCTCCGATCTTGAGGATCGCCGAGGTGTATCCGAAGAGTTCATACGTCGGGTATCCGAGGAGTCCTTTAAGTTCTCGGCCTTTATCAATGCCTTGTTATTTTTTACGCCACACCTCGGGTTCGAAGTGTTTCCCGTGCGGCAATGTCCTCTTGCGTCCGAGCTCCATCGTCGGACTGCATACGAGGTGTCTTGTTGCAGCCGAGCTCCAATGCCGGACTGCATCTGAGTTGTCATACATTACTTCGGTTTGAAAAAGTTGAAGGAGTTCAACTGAGCTTAATGCCGGAAATGCCCTCTATGGAGCCAGCCACTTGCATCCGAGCTTTACGGCGGACTGCTTCTGAGGTGATGCACCACCTCGGGCTAGGGCTGACTATTTGCGGATATATTTTCGATTGGTGCAATTTATTCTCTGCCGAGGTATATAGCCAGTAGCTCTCAAGGTGTATGTCGGCCTAAAATCAGAGATGCACCTGAAGGATGAAATAAAACCGCTGATCCCAGTAGCCCCTGAGACTTAGGTCGATTTGCGAAATCGGCCTGAGGATCAACTCCCAGCTCGGCAGCATACTTTTGGGAATCGAAACGCGGCTCGCAGTAGCCCCCGAGACTCAGGTTGGGTGTGGCCGACCAACCTGAGGATCAAATCTCCTCGGAAACTGTTTTGCACTTTGAATTTTCTGCATTCGGTAGGCAATGCAGTAGCCCCCGAGCCTTAATTTGGGCACGGGTGGTCGGATTAAGGATCGACATTTGTTTGACACAATTCATGTGTAATGATTCTATGTATCCAAGTACTTTACATCATTAAATCTCGGATCCGCTTTCTACCAGACTTTATTCACCGACCATCGGCTTCAACCTCCTCGGCCAGTAGCCGGGGAGTGTTTGTCCTACTTTATAAAGCCTTTATAAGGGCAAAGATTTTCGGCAAACAAGGCAGTCCGGCCATACGGTTTTATAAACAAAGGTACGCGGAGAGATATGTAATATTACTATTTAACGTAAGAAACATCTTCTGGGAAAAATAGTTCCTTTATAAGTTCCTTTTCCCAGGCTATCATGTTGACCATGATCGTGAAACCTCAACTCCGATCAATATGGGAGGAAAATATTGAGGATTTAATTTGGGAAATTTCCCGAACTATGTGGTCTTTAATGAACCGAAATTTTCACTTCCGTCGTTGCCGACCAATTATATTCTTAAGATGGCCAGTTTTTGGCATCACCCAGTCTGAGGTACTAACCCGGATGACCCGGAAGTAACAATCACAGAGGTGCTCCCTTTACCCCCTAGCCGAACAATCGGGAACGTAAGGGGTAAGCACGGGAGCCAGGCGACCCAGGTTGGCCAAAATCTTAAGTCAAATTGATGCCTATTTATGGCTTTATAACGATGATTACGGAAGGGAGCACTCGTATATTGAATACAAACGCTTTTATGCTATATGCTATTTTGACTCCTTTGTGACCGTTTATCATTTGAGAGTGGCCCATCGTCGGCTTCTACCCCTATGTAGATGCTACGCAGGGTGTTTCCACAGTAACAAGACAACCCTTAGCCGACGTCTCGGTGCCCGGAGGCGGTTGTGTTAGCGGAAACGAGGCAATCAGATATCCAGGCTTTATAACTTTCACATAGTCATAGGAGCTTAAAGTTGGGAGGCCAGTTACTAGCCCCTGGTTAGTGTTCGGCGTCAGCCGAGGTCAAGCCATTAACACTTCGGCCAATTTTATGAAAGGCCCACGGGGTAACCCCTATCGATCTATAGTTTGACACAGTCATCGGATCGCTGACCAGTTTGCGCTCATTGTGACAGTCAGTTTTCGGCTTTCTCCACTGAGGTACTTGACCAGTTAAATCGGAAGTACAATCATAGTGGTTCTCCCTTTGCACACCTAGCCGAACAAAGCGGAATGTAGGAGGCAGGCACAGGAGCCGGGCAACCCAACTATTGACCGAAGACACAATTCGAAACTGATGCATATAAAGCAATATCCGAGAACGTTTTGCCGAGGACTCCTCGGAGTACCTTGGCTTTTGGTGGGTTCGGCTCTAGTCGCAGTCCCCCGTTGATATTGCCGATGCTTTAAAGGCATCCGACGTTGTACTGTGAGAGTTATGTTGGAGACACACAGTATCCCCCGAGACTCAGGTTGGGTGCGGCCGACCAACCTGAGGATCGAATGAACTCGGGAACTAGTCCAGATGTCATGTGCGTTTCGCCAATGCCGAGGTGTAGGTCAGCAGGAAAGATGCCGAGCTGCGGATCGGAAAAGATCTCCCGAGCAGAATTATTACGCAGGGCGCCTCGGTAATGAGGATGTCCCGCCTCCTGAAAGAAAAACATACAAATAGCTTAAAAGTGCCATAAGCTCGAAAAGCCAAAAAACTTATGTAAAAACTTGACGTCCGAACTAAATCAAGTTTTTTGGTGCCAATCTGAAAATTGGTCTTAAAATAAATTTTTCCTTCCGTCATGCTTTAACAAGACACATCCGATCTCTAAACTTCAAGTAGGTCAGCCTTCGGCTTCAACCTCCATATCCCGAAGGTGGAGTGCTTCTCAGAGGCCAATTTAGCGAACTAAACTCGAGCGGCTTTAGCGAGAAACCAGGCTATCCGGCTATTGACCATACACTCGAGGTGAAAAAGAAGTGTTAGAAAAAGACTTTGCAACGACTTAGAAGAAAAAAAAATTATTATAAAACGGCTCATATAAATTTAAGAGCCCCTAGTTAACCTAGGCAAAGAAAGTTGTTTTTAACAGACATCGTTTTTGACAAACAGCTCTCTTTTTTTAACACAAATATAATGCTTGGTCGAACTGAACAGAATTCAAAAATTGAAAAAGTTGAGAATGAAAGCGACTTAGCTGGTTAACGTGCTCGGTGTTGATGACGCGGGCCGAGCATGCGGCGGGTCGAGGTCCCAGCCCCCAAGCCGGTCCCGAGGTGCCCGAGCAAAGAGCTCGGCTTGATGAAGTGGTGAGGCGAAGCCCCTGGTCCAGCCGAGGTGACGAAGCTGGCCAGCTGGTGACGCCGAAGTCCTCAAAGTAGGTTGATGAAGAGATGGCGAAGCCCCCGGTCCAGCCGAGGTGACGGAGCAGGTCGGTAAGGTGACGTTGTAGCCCCATGCCAGCCGAGGTGTCGAAGCAGGTCGGCATGGTGGACATCGGCTTGAAGAAGCAATGGCGCGGCAATGCCGACGCAGGTCGGAACTTGTGACGCGGTTAATGCCGGCTTGAGAAGTGACCGCGCGGAGATGCTGGCGCGCCCGACCCGTGCAATCCGTGGGGCGACAATCTTGTCTTGATGATTATTTGTCCTTCATGATGCCAAACTCTTGGTCGGCTCGCCGAGGTGATGATCCGAGGTGGTTGTCGTCGGCTCCATGGAGCGACGGCGCAGTCGCTGTTGGCGCAGGTCGGTTGCCGTGGAGCAACGTGGTCGGGCCGGTTTGACATCGGCGCGACGGTGAAGATCGCCTCGGAGAAGACTAAAAATTTGTTGGCACGTGTTTGAGAACAACACACAATACCCTAGAAAAAATTCCTTCAAAAAGGATGTCCAATATACCGTTCATGAAGAAAGATGAATTCGGGTCCGATTCGTTTTCGCGTAGAAAATAGATCTGAAAATTGATGCACTCATCGGACGTTTCCCGGAGTTTGAACCTTCGGATCGAGCTGAAATTTTGAGGGGTGATTGATATAGGAATTCCGCAGCCGATGAAAGGTGGGATCTTCCAAAGGATGTCTGAGCTATCTCCTGGACTCCTCGCCCCAAACTCATCCAGATTCCCGTCCAGACTCGACAGGGCTCCGGTATATCGGAGATTGCCGGAGATTCCTCCATCGGAACACGATGAAATTTTTACAGGGTTGTTCTAGACTCAATTCCGCACAATTGCACTGAAGCAATCGTCAAAGCGACGCTCGAGGAGGCGGGGACGGCGAGCACGAATCCGCTGTCCAGAAAAAACTGCATGATTGTGTGAGGGCAATGTTGACGTTGAGCCCCCGAGCACCATGGAAGATTTTTCCATGATCCCAGATGAGATCGGAGTTGATGATGATGAAGACATCCGTCCGATCTTGACGATCCGAAGGGAAGCCTAGTCCTCGGCCTAGCCAAGGTGACCAGTCGAGCCAGTGACGAAGATGCCGACGTTGACGATGTAGCTCGGTTCCGACGCGTAGATCGCGGTGAAGCCGATCTGAATTCCCATCGCACCGCGCGACTACCCAGTAGGCTCTCAATGAAAGCACCAATGTTGGTTCTAAATCTGGCATATCTCGTAGTAGGGGTCCTAAGCTAGGCGTCTTGGAGCGATGGTAACATGGACACAAAATTTTACCCAGGTTCGGGCTCTCTCGAAGAGATAATGCCCTACGTCCTGCTTTTGATTGTATTCATATGAGGTGTAGTACAGAGTACCTGTATCTACCACGAGATTGTTCTAATGAATATGATATGATTTATCGACTAGCCTGGCCTCGGTTTATATAATTACCGGGAGGCCTAGGGTTTAGGAGAGTCGTGAGCTTGGGCGCCAAGTCTTGTGGAGTCTTCCTTGTATATGTCATGGTCTGCCCGAAGTGGCCCATTAGTGAACCGCCGTGGGGGTCCTCGGCTCAACCCACCTAGTCGGGAGACGATGTGGTGAGTACCCCCTAGTCCAGGACACCATCAGTAGCCCCCTGAACTGGTCTTCAAGTTGGGGACGCTCCTCAGTTCTTCCGAACTGTTCTTCGTCTTCGGTCGTCGGTCTTGAAAACTGGTTCAACAAATCTTCCCATCTCCAATCTTGAGGATCGCCGAGGTGTATCCGAAGAGTTCATACGTCGGGTATCCGAGGAGTCCTTTAAGTTCTCGGCCTTTATCAATGCCTTGTTATTTTTTACGCCACACCTCGGGTTCGAAGTGTTTCCCGTGCGGCAATGTCCTCTTGCGTCCGAGCTCCATCCTCGGACTGCATACGAGGTGTCTTCTTGCAGCCGAGCTCCAATACCGGACTGCATCTGAGTTGTCATACATTACTTTGGTTTGAAAAAGTTGAAGGAGTTCAACTGAGCTTAATGCCGGAAATGCCCTCTATGGAGCCAGCCACTTGCATCCGAGCTTTACGGCGGACTGCTTCTGAGGTGATGCACCACCTCGGGCTAGGGCTAACTGTTTGCGGATATATTTTCGATTGGTGCAATTTATTCTCTGCCGAGGTATATAGCCAGTAGCCCTCAAGGTGTATGTCGGCCTAAAATACGAGATGCACCTGAAGGATGAAATAAAACCACAGATCCCAGTAGCCCCTGAGACTTAGGTCGATTTGCGAAATCGGCCTGAGGATCAACTCCCAGCTCGGCAGCATACTTTTGGGAATAGAAACGTGGCTCGCAGTAGCCCCCAAGACTCAGGTTGGGTGTGGCCGACCAACCTGAGGATCAAATCTCCTCGGAAACTATTTTGCACTTTGAATTTTCTGCATTGTGTAGGCAATGCAGTAGCCCCCGAGCCTTAATTTGGGCACGGGTGGTCGGATTAAGGATCGACATTTGGTTGACACAATTCATGTGTAATGATTCTATGTATCCAAGTACTTTACATCATTAAAGCTCGGATCCGCTTTGTACAAGACTTTGTTCACCGACCATCGGCTTCAACCTCCTCGGCCAGTAGCCGGGGAGTGTTTGTCCTACTTTATAAAGC
The DNA here is from genome assembly GCA_039707655.1 of Elymus sibiricus. NCBI lineage: Eukaryota > Viridiplantae > Streptophyta > Magnoliopsida > Poales > Poaceae > Elymus > Elymus sibiricus. The sequence continues at coordinate 187,491,085 of CM077676.1, read as the reverse complement.
CTTTATAAGGGCAAAGATTTACGGAAAACAAGGCAATCCGTCCATACGGTTTTATAAACAAAGGTACGCGGAGAGATATGTAATATTACTATTTAACGTAAGAAACATCTTCTGGGAAAAAATGTTCCTTTATAAGTTCCTTTTCCCAGGCTATCATGTTGACCATGATCGTGAAACCTCAACTCCGATCAATATGGGAGGAAAATATTGAGGATTTAGTTTGGGAAATTTCCCGAACTATGTGGTCTTTAATGAACCGAAATTTTCACTTCCGTCGTTGCCGACCAATTATATTCTTAAGATGGCCAGCTTTCGGCATCACCCAGTCGGAGGTACTAACCCGGATGACCCGGAAGTAACAATCACAGAGGTGCTCCCTTTACCCCCTAGCCGAACAATCGGGAACGTAAGGGGTAAGCACGGGAGCCAGGCGACCCAGCTTGGCCAAAATCTTAAGTCAAATTGATGCATATTTATGGCTTTATAACGATGATTACGGAAGGCAGCACTCGTATATTGAATACAAACGCTTTTATGCTATATGCTATTTTGACTCCTTTGTGACCGTTTATCATTTGAGAGTGGCCCATCGTCGGCTTCTACCCCTATGTAGATGCTACGCAGGGTGTTTCCGCAGTAACAAGACAACCCTTAGCCGACGTCTCGGTGCCCGGAGGCGGTTGTGTTAGCGGAAATGAGGCAATCAGATATCCAGGCTTTATAACTTTCACATAGTCATAGGAGCTTAAAGTTGGGAGGCCAGTTACTAGCCCCTGGTTAGTGTTCGGCGTCAGCCGAGGTCAAGCCATTAACACTTCGGCCAATTTTATGAAAGGCCCACGGGGTAACCTCTATCGATCTATAGTTTGACACAGTCATCGGATCGCTGACCAGTTTGCGCTCATTGTGACAGTCAGTTTTCGGCTTTCTCCACTGAGGTACTTGACCAGTTAAATCGGAAGTACAATCATAGTGGTTCTCCCTTTGCACACCTAGCGGAACAAAGCGGAACGTAGGAGGCAAGCACAGGAGCCGGGCAACCTAACTATTGACCGAAGACACAATTCGAAACTGATGCATATAAAGCAATATCCGAGAACGTTTTGCCGAGGACTCCTCGGAGTACCTTGGCTTTTGGTGGGTTCAGCTCTAGTCGCAGTCCCCCGTTGATATTGCCGATGCTTTAAAGGCATCCGACGTTGTACTGCGAGAGTTATGCTGGAGACACACAGTATCCCCCGAGACTCAGGTTGGGTGCGACCGACCAACCTGAGGATCGAATCTCCTCGGGAACTAGTCCAGATGTCATGTGCGTTTCGCCAATGCTGAGGTGTAGGTCAGCAGGAAAGATGCCGAGCTGCGGGTCGGAAAAGACCTCCCGAGCAGAATTATTACGCAGGGCACCTCGGTAATGAGGATGTCCCGCCTCCTGAAAGAAAAACATACAAATAGCTTAAAAGTGCCATAAGCTCAAAAAGCCAAAAAACTTATGTAAAAACTTGACGTCCGAACTAAATCAAGTTTTTTGGTGCCAATCTGAAAATTGGTCTTAAAATAAATTTTTCCTTCCATCATGCTTTAACATGACACATCCGATCTCTAAACTTCAGGTAGGTCAGCCTTCGGCTTGAACCTCCATATCCCGAAGGTGGAGTGCTTCTCAGAGGCCAATTTAGCGAACTAAACTCGAGCGGCTTTAGCGAGAAACCAGGCTATCCGGCTATTGACCATACACTCGAGGTGAAAAAGGAGTGTTAGAAAAAGACTTTGCAACGTCTTAGAAGAAAAAAAATATTATAAAACGGCTCATATAAATTTAAGAGCCCCTAGTTAACCTAGGCAAAGAAAGTTGTTTTTAACAGACATCGTTTTTTACAAACACCTCTCTTTTTTTAACACAAATATAATGCTTGGTCGAACCGAACAGAATTTAAAAATTGTAAAAGTTGAGCATTAAAGCGACTTAGCTGGTTAACGTGCTCGGTGTTGATGACGCGGGCCGAGCTTGCGGCGGGTCGAGGTCCCAGCCCCCAAGCCGGTCCCGAGGTGCCCGAGCAAAGAACTCGGCTTGATGAAGTGACGACGTAGCGCAGTCGACGTGGTGAGGCGAAGCCCCTGTTCCAGCCGAGGTGACGAAGCTGGCCAGCTGGTGATGCCGAAGTCCCCAAAGTAGGTTGATGAAGAGATGGCGAAGCCCCCGGTCTAGCCGAGGTGAGGGAGCAGGTCGGTAAGGTGACGTTGTAGCCCCATGCCAGCCAAGGTGTCAAAGCAGGTCGGCATGGTGGACATCGGTTTGAAGAAGCAATGGCGCGGCAATGCCGACGCAGGTGGGAACTTGTGACGCAGTTAATGCCGGCTTGAGAAGTGACCGCGCGGCGATGCTGGCGCGCCCGACCCGTGCAATCCGTGGGGCGACAATCTTGTCTTGATGATTATTTGTCCTTCATGATGCCAAACTCTTGGTCGGCTCGCCGAGGTGATGATCCGAGGTAGTTGTCGTCGGCTCGATGGAGCGACTGCGCAGTCGATGTTGGCGCAGGTCGGTAGCCGTGGAGCAACGTGGTCGGGCCGGTTTGACATCGGCGCGATGGTGAACATCGCCTCGGAGAAGACTCAAAATTTGTTGGCACGTGTTTGAGAACAACACACAATACCCTAGAAAAAATTCCTTCAAAAAGGATGTCCAATATACCGTTCATGAAGAAAGATGAATTCGGGTCCGATTCGTTTTCGCGCAGAAAATAGCTCCGAAAATTGATGCACTCATCGGATGTTTCCCGGAGTTTGAACCGTCGGATAGAGCTGAAATTTTGAGGGGTGATTGATATAGGAATTCCGTAGCCGATGAAAGGTGGGATCTTCCAAAGGATGTCTGAGCTATCTCCTGGACTCCTCGCCCCAAACTCATCCAGATTCACGTCCAGACTCGACAGGGCTCCGGTATATCGGAGATTGCCGGAGATTCCTCCATCGGAACATGATGAAACTTTTACAGGGTTGTTCTAGACTCAATTCCGCACAATTGCACTGAAGCAATCGTCAAAGCGACGCTCGAGGAGACGGGGACGGCGAACACGAATCCGTTGTCCAGAAAAAACTGCATGATTGTGTGAGGGCAATGTTGACGTTGAGCCCCCGAGCACCATGGACGATTTTTCCATGATCCCGGATGAGATCGGAGTTGATGATGATGAAGACATCCGTCCGATCTTGGCGATCCGAAGGGAAGCCTAGTCCTCGGCCTAGCCAAGGTGACCAGTCGAGCCAGTGACGAAGATGCCGACGTTGACATTGTAGCTCGGTTCCGACGCGTAGATCGCGGTGGAGCCGATCTGAATTCCCATCGCACCGCGCGACTACCCAGTAGGCTCTCAATGAAAGCACCAATGTCGGTTCTAAATCTGGCATATCTCGTAGTAGGGGTCCTAAGCTAGGCGTCTTGGAGCGATGGTAACATGGACACAAAATTTTACCCAGGTTCGGGCTCTCTCGAAGAGATAATACCCTACGTCCTGCTTTTGATTGTATTCATATGAGGTGTAGTACAGAGTACATGTATCTACCATGAAATTGTTCTAATGAATATGAGATGATCTATCGACTAGCCTGGCCTCGGTTTATATAATACACCGGAGGCCTAGGGTTTAGGAGAGTCCTCAGCTTGGGCGCCAAGTCTTGTGGAGTCTTCCTTGTATATGTCATGGTCTGCCCGAAGTGGCCCATTAGTGAACCGCCATGGGGGTCCTCGGCTCAACCCACCTGGTCGGGAGACGATGTGGTGAGTACCCCCTAGTCCAGGACACCATCAGTAGCCCCCTGAACTGGTCTTCAAGTTGGGGACGCTCCTCGGTTCTTCCGAACTGTTCTTCGTCTTCGGTCGTCGGTCTTGAAAACTGGTTCAACAAATCTTCCCATCTCCAATCTTGAGGATCGCCGAGGTGTATCCGAAGAGTTCATACGTCAGGTATCCGAGGAGTCCTTTAAGCTCGGCCTTTATCAATGCCTTGTTATTTTTTACGCCACACCTCGGGTTCGAAGTGTTTCCCGTGCGGCAATGTCCTCTTGCGTCCGAGCTCCATCGTCGGACTGCATACGAGGTGTCTTCTTGCAGCCGAGCTCCAATGCCGGACTGCATCTGAGTTGTCATACATTACTTTGGTTTGAAAAAGTTGAAGGAGTTCAACTGAGCTTAATGCCGGAAATGCCCTCTATGGAGCCAGCCACTTGCATCCGAGCTTTACGGCGGACTGCTTCTGAGGTGATGCACCACCTCGGGCTAGGGCTGACTGTTTGCGGATATATTTTCGATTGGTGCAATTTATTCTCTGCCGAGGTATATAGCCAGTAGCCCTCAAGGTGTATGTCGGCCTAAAATACGAGATGCACCTGAAGGATGAAATAAAACCACAGATCCCAGTAGCCCCTGAGACTTAGGTCGATTTGCGAAATCGGCCTGAGGATCAACTCCCAGCTCGGCAGCATACTTTTGGGAATAGAAACGCGGCTCGCAGTAGCCCCCGAGACTCAGGTTGGGTGTGGCCGACCAACCTGAGGATCAAATCTCCTCGGAAACTGTTTTGCACTTTGAATTTTCTGCATTGAGTAGGCAATGCAGTAGCCCCCGAGACTTAATTTGGGCATGGGTGGTCAGATTAAGGATCGACATTTGTTTGACACAATTCATGTGTAATGATTCTATGTATCCAAGTACTTTACATCATTAAAGCTCGGATACGCTTTGTACAAGACTTTGTTCACCGACCATCGGCATCAACCTCCTCGGCCAGTAGCCGGGGAGTGTTTGTCCTACTTTATAAAGCCTTTATAAGGGCAAAGATTTACGGCAAACAAGGCAATCCGGCCATACGGTTTTATAAACAAAGGTACGCGGAGAGATATGTAATATTACTATTTAACGTAAGAAACATCTTCTGGGAAAAATAGTTCCTTTATATGTTCCTTTTCCCAGGCTATCATGTTGACCATGATCGTGAAACCTCAACTCCGATCAATATGGGAGGAAAATATTGAGGATTTAGTTTCGGAAATTTCCCGAACTATGTGGTCTTTAATGAACCGAAATTTTCACTTCTGTCGTTGCCGACCAATTATATTCTTAAGATGGCCAGCTTTCGGCATCACCCAGTCTGAGGTACTAACCCGGATGACCCGGAAGTAACAATCACAGAGGTGCTCCCTTTACCCCCTAGCCGAACAATCGGGAACGTAAGGGGTAAGCACGGGAGCTAGGCGACCCAGCTTGGCCAAAATCTTAAGTCAAATTGATGCATATTTATGGCTTTATAACGATGATTACGAAAGGCAGCACTCGTATATTGAATACAAACGCTTTTATGCTATATGCTATTTTGACTCCTTTGTGACCGTTTATCATTTGAGAGTGGCCCATCGTCGGCTTCTACCCCTATGTAGATGCTACGCAGGGTGTTTCCGCAATAACATGACAACCCTTAGCCGACGTCTCGGTGCCCGGAGGCGGTTGTGTTAGCGGAAACGAGGCAATCAGATATCCAGGCTTTATAACTTTCACATAGTCATAGGAGCTTAAAGTTGGGAGGCCAGTTACTAGCCCCTGGTTAGTGTTCGGCGTCAGCCGAGGTCAAGCCATTAACACTTCGGCCAATTTTATGATAGGCCCACGGGGTAACCTCTATCGATCTATAGTTTGACACAGTCATCGGATCGCTGACCAGTTTGCGCTCATTGTGACAGTCAGTTTTCGGCTTTCTCCACTGAGGTACTTGACCAGTTAAATCGGAAGTACAATCATAGTGGTTCTCCCTTTGCACACCTAGCCGAACAAAGCGGAACGTAGGAGGCAAGCACAGGAGCCGGGCAACCCAACTATTGACCGAAGACACAATTCGAAACTGATGCATATAAAGCAATATCCGAGAACGTTTTGCCGAGGACTCCTCGGAGTACCTTGGCTTTTGGTGGGTTCGGCTCTAGTCGCAGTCCCCCATTGATATTGCCGATGCTTTAAAGGCATCCGACGTTGTACTGGGAGAGTTATGCTGGAGACACAAAGTATCCCCCGAGACTCAGGTTGGGTGCGGCCGACCAACCTGAGGATCGAATCAACTCGGGAACTAGTCTAGATGTCATGTGCGTTTCGCCAATGCCGAGGTGTAGGTCAGCAGGAAAGATGCTGAGCTGCGGGTCGGAAAAGATCTCCCGAGCAGAATTATTACGCAGGGCACCTCGGTAATGAGGATGTCCCGCCTCCTGAAAGAAAAACATACAAATAGCTTAAAAGTGCCATAAGCTCGAAAAGCCAAAAAACTTATGTAAAAACTTGACGTCCGAACTAAATCAAGTTTTTTGGTGCCAATCTGAAAATTGGTCTTAAAATAAATTTTTCCTTCCATCATGCTTTAACATGACACATCCGATCTCTAAACTTCAAGTAGGTCAGCCTTCGGCTTCAACCTCCATATCCCGAAGGTGGAGTGCTTCTCAGAGGCCAATTTAGCGAACTAAACTCGAGTGGCTTTAGTGAGAAACCAGGCTATCCGGCTATTGACCATACACTCGAGGTGAAAAAGGAGTGTTAGAAAAAGACTTTGCAACGACTTAGAAGAAAAAAAAATTATTATAAAACGGCTCATATAAATTTAAGAGCCCCTAGTTAACCTAGGCAAAGAAAGTTGTTTTTAAGAGACATCGTTTTTGACAAACAACACTCTTTTTTTAACACAAATATAATGCTTGGTCGAACCGAACAGAATTTAAAAATTGAAAAAGTTGAGCATGAAAGCGACTTAGCTGGTTAACGTGCTCGGTGTTGATGACGCGGGCCGAGCTTGCGACGGGTCGAGGTCCCAGCCCCCAAGCCGGTCCCGAGGTGCCCGAGCAAAGAGCTCGGCTTGATGAAGTGGCGACGTAGCGCAGTCGACGTGGTGAGGCGAAGCCCCTGGTCCAGCCGAGGTGACGAAGCTGGCCAGCTGGTGACGCCGAAGTCCCCAAATTAGGTTGATGAAGAGATGGCGAAGCCCCCGGTCTAGCCGAGGTGACGGAGCAGGTCGGTAAGGTGACGTTGTAGCCCCATGCCAGCCTAGGTGTCGAAGCAGGTCGGCATGGTGGACATCAGCTTGAAGAAGCAATGGCGCGGCAATGCCGACGCAGGTCGGAACTTGTGACGCGGTTAATGTCGGCTTGAGAAGTGACCGCGCGGCGATGCTGGCTCGCCCGACCCGTGCAATCCGTGGGGCGACAATCTTGTCTTGATGATTATTTGTCCTTCATGATGCCAAACTCTCGGTCGGCTCGCCGAGGTGATGATCCGAGGTGGTTGTCGTCGGCTCGATGGAGCGACGGCGCAGTCGATGTTGGCGCAGGTCGGTATTCGTGGAGGAACGTGGTCGGGCCGGTTTGACATCGGCGCGACGGTGAAGATCGCCTCGGAGAAGACTCAAAATTTGTTGGCACGTGTTTGAGAACAACACACAATACCCTAGAAAAAATTCCTTCAAAAAGGATGTCCAATATACCGTTCATAAAGAAAGATGAATTCGGGTCGGATTCGTTTTCGCGCAGAAAATAGATCCGAAAATTGATGCACTCATCGGACGTTTCCCGGAGTTTGAACCGTCGGAATGAGCTGAAATTTTGAGGGGCGATTGATATAGGAATTCCGCAGCCGATGAAAGGTGGGATCTTCCAAAGGATGTCTGAGCTATCTCCTGGACTCCTCGCCCCAAACTCATCTAGATTCCCATCCAGACTCGACAGGGCTCCGATATATCGGAGATTGCCGGAGATTCCTCCATCGGAACACGATGAAATTTTTACAGGGTTGTTCTAGACTCAATTCCGCACAATTGCACTGAAGCAATCCTCAAAGCAACGCTCGAGGAGACGGGAATGGCGAACACGAATCCGCTGTCCAGAAAAAACTGCATGATTGTGTGAGGGCAATGTTGACATTGAGCCCCCGAGCACCATGGACGATTTTTCCATGATCCCGGATGAGATCGGAGTTGATGATGATGAAGACATCCGTCCGATCTTGAAGATCCGAAGGGAAGCCTAGTCCTCGGCCTAGCCAAGGTGACCAGTCGAGCCAGTGACGAAGATGCCGACGTTGAGGATGTAGCTCGGTTCCGACGCGTAGATCGTGGTGGAGCCGATCTGAATTCCCATCGCACCGCGCGACTACCCAGTAGGCTCTCAATGAAAGCACCAATGTCGGTTCTAAATCCGGCATATCTCGTAGTAGGGGTCCTAAGCTAGGCGTCTTGGAGCGATGGTAACATGGACACAAAATTTTACCCAGGTTCGGGCTCTCTCGAAGAGATAATACCCTACGTCCTGCTTTTGATTGTATTCATATGAGGTGTAGTACAGAGTACATGTATCTACCACGAGATTGTTCTAATGAATATGAGATGATCTATCGACTAGCCTGGCCTCGGTTTATATAATACACCGGAGGCCTAGGGTTTAGGGGAGTCCTCAGCTTGGGCGCCAAGTCTTGTGGAGTCTTCCTTGTATATGTCATGGTCTGCCCGAAGTGGCCCATTAGTGAACCGCCATGGGGGTCCTCGGCTCAACCCACCTGGTCGGGAGACGATGTGGTGAGTACCCCCTAGTCCAGGACACCATCACCTGTCATGCTCCATCTTCTTAACACAAAATACTTATCATGCACTACCCCGATGACAAGTCGAGCAATTGGTTCATACTTTTTAACGCGCTTCAGCTTTTTCAACCGCCACACAATACATGAGCGCAAGCCATGGATATAGCACTATGGGTGGAATAGAGTGTGGTGATAGATATCAATAAGGGGAAGTCAAAAATAAGAAGACTGTCTCACATCGACGAGGCTAATCAACGGGCTATGGAGATGCCCATCAATTGATGTTAATGCGAGGAGTAGGGATTGCCATGCAACGGATGCACTAAGAGCTATCCGTGTATGAAAGCTCAACATGAAAAACTAAGTGGGTGTGCATCCAACTTGCTTGCTCATGAAGACCTTGGGCATTTGAAGAAGCTCGTCATCAGAATATACAAGCCAAGTTCTATAATGAAAAATTCCCACTAGTATATGAAAGTGACAAAATAGGAGACTCTCTATATGAAAAACATGGTGCTACTCTGAAGCACAAGTGTGGAAAAAGGATAGTAACATTACCCCTTCTCTCTTTTCCTCTCATCATTTTTTTTGTGGGCACTTTTTGGCCTATTTTATTTATTTATTTCGAACGGTCTCATGGACGTCATCCCCACTTTTTCGAGGACTTATTAGTCTCCACCATTCTTTCCTCGCTGGGACAATGCTCTAATAATGATGATCATCACACTTTTATTTACTTACAACTCAATATTACAACTTGATACTAGAACAAAAATATGACTCTATATGAATGCCTCTGGCAGTGTACCAGGATGTGCAATGATACTAGTGTAACATGTATAAAAAATGATGAACGGTGGCTGAGCCACAAATACTATGTCAGCTATATGATCATGCAAAGAAATATGACAATGATGAAGTGTGTCATAAAAATGGAACGGTGGAAGTTGCATGGCAATATATCTTGGAATGGCTATGGAAATGCCATGATAGGTAGGTATGGTGGCTGTTTTGAGGAAGATATATGGAGGCTTATGTGTGATAGAGCGTATCATATCACGGGGTTTGGATGCACCGGCGAAGTTTGTACCAACTCTCGATGTGAGAAAGGGCAATGCACGGTACTGAAGAGGCTAGCAAATTGCGGAAAGGAGAGAGTGCGTATAATCCATGGACTCACATTAGTCATAAAGAACTCACATACTTATTGTGAAAGTTTATTAGCCCTCAAAGCAAAGTAATACTATGCATGCCCCTAGAGGGATAGATTGGTAGGAAAAATCCATCACTCGTCCCCGACCGCCACTCATAAGGTAGACAATCAATAATAAATCATGCTCCAACTTCTTAGCATAACGACAGATCATACGTGCATGCTTCGGGAATCACAAACCTTAACACCAATATTCTTACTAAACCACAATTATCTACTAGCACCTCCCACATATTACCATCTTAATATGGCAAAACTATTGCAAGGAATCAAACTTATCACATTCAGTGATCTACATGGAAGTTTTTATTATATCCCTCTTGAATACCTATCATATCAGGACCAAATTCATAACCCATGCATATTACCATTGCTAATTATCAGACTCTCAAAAAGATATAAGTGAAGCATGAGAGTGCAACTATTTCTTTAAAATATAACCACCGCCGTGCTCTAAAAGATATAAGTGAAACACTAGAGCAACTGCCTTGCTCAAAAGATATAAGTGAAGCACATAGAGTATTCTAACAAATCACGAATAATGTGTGTCCCTCTCAAAAAGGTGTGTTCAGCAAAGATGACTATGACAAACTAAAAATCAAACAAAAGCAAACAAACTATATCACAAGACGCTCCTAGTAAAACACATATCATGTGATGAATAAAAATATAGCTCCAAGTGAGTTGCCGATAGATTGTAGATGAAAGAGGGGATGCCTTCCGGGGCATCCCCATGCTTAGACGCTTGAGTCTTCCTTGAATATTACCTTGGGGTGCCTTGGGAATCCCCAAGCTTAGGCTCTTGCCGCTCCTTATTCCTTTATCCATCGTAGTCTCACCCAAAACTTGAAAACTTCAGCACACAAAACTCAACAGAAACCTCGTGAGATCCGTTAGTATAACAAACAAATCTTAAACTTTAGGTACTGTTGTAAATTGATTCATATTTAATATTGGCATAATTCTTCTGTACTCCAAATTCTCCATGACTCATACCCCCTGATACGATGCACAGATTCATCAAAATAAGCAAACTATGCAACAAAAACAGAATCTGTCTAAAACAGAACAGTCTGTAAAGATCTATTTAAAAGCCATAATTCTGAAACTTCAAAAATTCTGAGAAATTAGGACAACGTGGGAAATTCATATATAAATACTGTGTAAAACATTAAGAATTTTATCACACTCCAGCAAAAAATATAAATTCCAGCACTGGACGCAAAAGTTTCTGTTTTCCAACAGCATCAATCATACTATCTTCCAAATCATCCCAAAGGGATTACTTGGCACAAACACTAATTAAAATATAAAAACACAATCATACCAGAGGCTATAATTGTGTCAACACACAAGAACAAAAAGTAAAAAAAAATATTTTATTCATTGGGTTGCCTCCCAAGAAGCGCTATTGTTTTATGCCCCTAGCTAGGCATAATGCATAGTTTCAAGTGTTGTCATCCATGGTTTTGACATCCTTAGGTATGTGATTTTTAGGAGGTTTTTCAAACACAATGGGGAACACATCATCAACCAAAATTTTAGGGTCATTAAGGCTACTTTCTTCGAACCCTTGTTGGTTCCCTTTTACGATCCAGGAGTATTTCTGATTAATACCATTAAAAACTTGTTGGATGATATGCAGAGGAGGAACTTCCTTTTTAGTATTTTCATCAAAAGCATGGTGATCATGGAAAACATATCTCAACATATATTCCTTATTATATAAAATTTCATATATCACCGGATTTTCTTGGCTCATATTGTAGAAATCAAAGATCTCTCTAGCCTCTTGCACTATGTAATCAAACTCATTCATAAGGATAAGAGTAGCTATATTTTTACCCTTAGGGTTGTTTATAATAGGTAACTCATAAAACAATCTTTGCAAGGTAGGATGAGTACGAATAAATCTTCTTTCAAGTTTAAGAACAAGTGCGGAGATAGCCTCCCCATAACTATTGGTTCTTTTAAGAATTGGAGTATCATTGCAGACCAAAGTTCCCGTGCAATTAAAAAACTCTTGAATAATGTTTTTCCCTGTGATATTTCCACTCCCTACTACAAAAATTTTTGAGTCTAAATTTGAAGGAATTTCAATCTTAGGGATTTTACCATCCTCACTCTTTTCAATAACAAACTCAGACATGATGGCAATTTCAAGCAAAGCGAGCAAACTAGCAAACACGCAAATAAAAATATTTTTGTGTTTTTGTAAAAAAAAAATAGAAGTGGGGGAGATGAAAATGAGAGGAAAATGCAAATAGAAATGCAAATAAAATAAATGCAAGTGGACGATAGTTTGTGCGAAGGTACTTGGTAATTTTGATGATGTCTCCCCGGCAACGGCGCCAAAAATTCTTCCTGCTACTTGTAGACTGCGTTGGTATTTCCCCAAAGAGGAGAGGATGATGCAATATAGTAGAGATAAGTATTTCCCTCAGTTAAGAACCAAGGTTATCAATCCAGTAGGAGAACCAAGCAAAATCATGTTAAGCGCACCTGCACACACAAAAGCAAACACTTGCACCCAACACAAATAAGAGGGTTGTCAATCCTCTTAGTGGTTATTTGCAAGGATTAAATCTGATAGTGGTAGATAGATAAACTAAAATACTAAATAAAATAAAAGTAAATAAATTGCAGCAAGGTATTTTTAGGTTTTTTATATGATAAAGTAGACCTGGGGGCCATAGTTTTCACTAGAGGCTTCTCTCCCGAACACATAGCATACGGTGGGTAAACAAATTACTGTTGGGCAATTGATAGAAAAGCAAATAATTATGACGGATTCATGGCAATGATCATGTATATAGGCATCACGTCCGAGACAAGTAGACCGACTCTTGCCTGCATCTACTACTATTACTCCACCCATCGAACGCTATCCAGCATGCATCTAGGGTATTAAGTATGAAACAGAGTAACGCGTTAAGCAAGAAGACATGATGTAGACAAAGTAAACTGAAGCAATATGATTAAACCCAATCTTTTTATCCTTAATGGCAACAATACAAATATGTGTCATGTCCCCTTCTGTCACTGGGATTGAGCACCGCAAGATTGAACCCATCACAAAGCACCTCTCCCATTGCAAGATAAATCAATCTAGTAGGCCAAACCAAATCGATAGATCAGAGAGAAATACAAAGCTATAATAATCATGCATAAAAGAGTTCAGAGAAGACTCAAATATTTCTCGTGAATAATCTGATCATAAACTCACAATTCATCGGATCCCAACAAACACACCGCAAAAGAAGATTACATCGGATAGAACTCCAAGAACATCGAGGAGAACATGGTATTGAAGATCAAAGAGAGAGAAGAAGCCATCTAGCTACTAGCTATGGACCCATAGGTCTGTGGTAAACTAATCACACATCATCGGAAGGGCAGCACGCTTGATATAGAAGCCCTCCGTGATCGATTCCCCCTCCGGAAGAGTACCGGAAAAGGCCTCCAGATGCGATCGCAGAAGAACAGAGGCTTGCGGCGGCGTAAAAGTTATTCGGGGTGGCTCTCTGTTGGTTTCACAATATTTGAGAATTTATAGAAGTGGAATTAGGTCAAACGGAGCCACGAGGGCCCCACAAGGCATCAGGGCGCGCCCCCCTAGGGCCACGCCCTGTTGCCTTATGGAGGCTTCGTGAACCTTCTGGCCTCCTCTCCAAGTCTCCAGGGTCTCTTTTGTCCAGAAAAAAATCTCCAAAAAGTTTCGTTGCATTTGGACTTCATTTGGTACTGATTTCCTGAAAAACCAAAAACAAGCAGAAAACAGCAACTGGCACTGGGCACTAGGTTTATAGGTTAGTCCCAAAAAATGATATATAATTGCATATAAAAACATCCAAGATTGATAATATAATAGCATGGAAAAATTAAAAATTATAGATACGTTGGAGACGTATCAGGGCACCACCCTTGGCTTGTGCCAAGCTTGGGGGAGGTGCCCCGGTATCGTATCATCATCACTTTTATCATAATTTATCTATGTTAGTTCTATCTCTAGTTATTTCATGATTTAGAAGAATAAAGTTTTAGTATGATTTAGTTTCTAGTGCTTGCTTTGTGATCTATCTATTGTAATCAGTGTGAGAGTTATATAATAAAGAATAGTTTGAGTTGAGTTGTTTTGCTTTTCTTGATCCAATCTTGGAATAAAAAGAGAGATCATATGCTAATCCCATGGGGAGTGATGATTTCACATAAAAGGAGTATAATTGATAAAACTTGTTGGAAGTTGACAAACATAGCATTCATCATTGTTGCAATTCATGAAAAAGTAATAAAGGAAGAGAGGTCTCACATATAAATATACTATCTTGGACATCGTTTATGATTGTCAGCCCCCATTAAATATTCTATGTCAAATAGTTGATGTTGGACAAGGAAGACAACGTAATGAGTTATGTTTGCTTATATTCACGTAGAAGTTATATTGTTTTGGATCCTCTAACATGTGGTGCTTGCCCCCTATCTTTTGCTAGCCAAAATTCTGTACTAAGTAGAGATACTACTTGTGCATCCAAAAACCCTTAAACCCAGTTTCATGTCATGAGAGTCCACTATATCTACCTATGGACTGAATAAGATCCTTCAAGTAAGTTTTCATCGGTGCAAAAGCAATAAAAATTGCTCCTAAATATGTATGATCTTTTATTGTAAGGGAAAATAAGCTTTGTACGATCTTGTGTTGGTGAAGAAATAAAAGCGACAGACTGCATAATAAAGGTCGCTATCACAAGGGGCAATATAAAGTGACGTTCCTTTACATTAAGAGCTTGCACATCCAAAAAAAAGCTCATGACAACCTCTGCTCCCCTCTGCGAAGGGCCTATCTTTTACTTTTATGTATTTACTTTTATGCAAGAGTCAATAGTATTCTCCTATATTCCATTTTTATTTTCTCTCTTGGCAAGCATCATGTGGTGGGGAAAGATCCAGACATATATATCCAGTTGAATGTTGGTGATCATGAGTTATTATTATTGACATTACCCTTGAGGTAAATACGTTGGGAGGCGAAATTATAAGCCCCTATCTTTCTATGTGTCTGACTGAAACTTTTGCACCATAAGTATGCCATGAGCATCAGCAATCATAGAAGACTAAATGATATTTGAGTATGTGAACTTGCTAAACAAAGCTCTTACATAGACTCTTTCTGGTAATATGATGAATTGCAATTGCTTCAGTTACTGAGATCATAGTTTGTTAGTTTTCAATACGGTTTATGGTTCATACTTCATCTTGTGGATGAATTGTCACTTCATCATGAGAAGTTTTGTGATAATATATTGTTGTTATGATAAAGATCATGATGCTTTAATGTCCGCATTTTGTTTTATCGACACCTCTCTCTCTAAACATGTGGTCATGATTATCGATTTTGGTTTTTCGCTTGAGAACAAGTGAGGTCTAAGCTTGGGGGAGTTGATACGTCCATTTTGCATCATGTTTTCATATTCTTATTTATTATGTTTTGAGTCATTATTTCACTTTATGATACAATTCTTAAGCCTTTTCTCTCTTATTTTGCAAGATTCACATGAAGAGGGAGATTGCCGGCAGCTGGAATTCTGGACCGAAAAGGGGTGAAACAGAGATAGCTATTCTACACACCTCAAAATGACCTGAAAATTTATGGAGAATTATTTTGGAATATATAAAAAATATTGGCTGAATAAATATCAGAGGGGGACCCACCATGAAGCGACAAGCCTGGGGGCGTGCCCTAGCCCCCTAGGCACGCCCCTCAAGCTTGGCGCGCCCCTGGCAGGCCCCTGGGGCCCATCTTCTCCTATATGAAGCCATTTTCCCTAGAAAAAAAATCAGAAGAAGACTTTCGGGATGAAGCGCCACCATCTCGAGGCGGAACCTGGGCAGGAGCAATTTTCCTCTCCGGCGGAGCGATTCCGCCAAGGATACTTCCCTCTGGGAGGAGGAAATCAAAGCCATCGACATCACTAACAATCCTCTCATCGTGGGAGGACCAATCTTCATCAACATCTTCACCAACACCATCTCATCTCAAACCCTAGTTCATCTGTTGTATTCAATCTTTGTCTCGAAACCTCAGATTGGTACCTGTGGGTTGCTAGTAGAGTTGATTACATCTTGTAGTTGATGCTAGTTGGTTTATTTGGTGGAAGATTATATGTTCAGATCCTTAATGCTATTCAATTCCCCTCTGATGTTGAACATGAATATGATTTGTGAGTAGTTACTTTTGTTCTTGAGGACATGGGAGAAGTCTTGTCATAAGTAATCATGTGAATCTGGTATTCGTCGATATTTTGATGATATGTATGTTGTTGCTTCGTTTAGTGGCGTCGTTTGAACATCGACTACATGACACTTCACCATCTTTGGGCCTAAGGGAAGGCATTGTGGAGTGGTAACTAGATGATGGGTTGCTAGAGTGACAGAAGCTTAAACCCTAGTTTATGCGCTATTCCGTAAGGGGTTGAATTGGATCCATATGTTTCATGCTATGGTTAGATTTATCTTAATTCTTCTTTCGTAGTTGCGGATTCTTGCGAGAGGGGGTAATTATATGTGGGAGGCTTGTTCAAGTAAGAACAACACCCAAGCACCGGTCCACCCACATATCAAATTATCAAAGTAGCGAACGCGAATCAAATGAATATGATGAAAGTGACTAGATGAGAATTCCCATGTGTCCTCGAGAACTATTTGCTTTATATAAGATATCGTTCTGGCTTTTCCTTTGCTACAAAAAGGATTGGGCCACCTTGCTGCACTTTATTATACTTGTTACTTGTTACGAATTATCTTGCTATCAAAACTATCTGTTACCGCTACTTTCAGTACTTGTAGAGAATACCTTGCTGAAAACCGTTTGTCATTTCCTTCTACTCCTTGTTGGGTTCGACACTCTTACTTATCGAAAGGACTACGATTGATCCCCTATACTTGTGGGTCATCAGCCATCATCTCATGGATCGCGTACTAGAGTAGTAGTATATCACAGCAGCGTTTCTTGCCTGCAAGCTCGCCCTAGCCGCCCCTCGCTTGCTGCTTCCTCAGCTTCCATCTTTAATGGCGCCTCCCAATTAAGCCGGAGGAGCCGGAAAAGCCTGGCGCTGATGACCCACAAGTATAGGGGATCAATCGTAGTCCTTTCGATAAGTAAGAGTGTCGAACCCAACGAGGAGCAGAAGAAAATGAGAAGCGGTTTTCAGCAAGGTATTTTCTGCAAGCACTGAAATTATCGGTAACGAGTAGTTTGATAGCAAGATAATTTGTAACAAGTGACAAGTAGCAATAGTAACAAAGAGTGCAGCAAGGTGGCCCAATCCTTTTTATAGCAAAGGACAAGCAGGAACGATCTCTTATAATAACCAAAGCATTCTCGAGGACACATGGGAATTTCATCTAGTCACTTTCATCATGTTGACTTGATTCGCGTTCACTACTTTGATAATTTGATATGTGGGTGGACCGGTGCTTGGGTGATGTTCTTACTTGAACAAGCCTCCCACTTATGATTACCCCCTCTCGCAAGCATCCGCAACTACGAAAGAAGAATTAAGATAACTCTAACCATAGCATTAAACATATGGATCCAAATCAGCCCCTTGCGGAATAGCGCATAAACTAGGGTTTAAGCTTCTATCACTCTAGCAACCCATCATCTAATTACTACTCCACAATGCATTCCCTTAGGCCCAAAGATGGTGAAGTGTCACGTAGTCGACGTTCACATGACACCACTAAGAGAATCAACAACATACATATGATCAAAATATCGAACGAATGCCAAATTCACATGATTACTTATGACAGGACTTCTCCCATGTCCTCAAGCACAAAAGTAACTACTCACAAATCATCTTCATGTCCAAGATCTGAGGGGTATTAAATAGCGTAATAGATCTGAACATATAATCTTCCACCAAATAAACCAACTAGCATCAACTACAAGATGTAATCAACACTACTAGCAACCCACAGGTACCAATCTGAGGTTTTGAGATGAAGATTGAATACAAGAGATGAACTAGGGTTTGAGATGAGATGGTGCTGTTGAAGATGTTGATGAAGATTGGTCCTCCCATGATGAGAGGATCGTTAGTGATGTCGATGGCGATGATGTCCCCCTCCCGGAGGGAAGTATCCTCGGCAGAATCTCTCCTCTGGAGAGCAAAAGTGCTCCTACCCAAGTTCCACCTCGAGACGGTGGTGCACCATCCCAAAAGTCTTCTCCTTGTTTTTTCTAGGTTAAATGGGCTTATATACCAGAAAATGGGGGCCAGAGGCTGGCCAGGGGCCCCAAGAGCCACCAGGGCGCGCCTGGGGGGGTGGCGCGCCCTGGTGCCTCATGGGCACCTAGATGGCCCCCTCTGGTACTTCTTGCTTCCAGTATTTTTTATTTATTCCAAAATAAATCTCTGTGAAATTTCAGCTCATTTGGAGATGTGCGGAATAGGTATCTCTGACATAGCTTTTTCAGGTCCAGAATTCCACCTGCCGGCAATCTCCCTCCTTGTGTAAATCTTGCATATTAAGAGAAAAAAGGCATTATAATTGCTCCAAAAAGTGTTATATTGATTAAAAATACTATAAATAACAGTAGCAAAACATGATGCAAAATGGACGTATCAACTCCCCCAAGCTTAGACCTCGCTTGTCCTCAAGCGAAAGCCGATATCGATAATCATGTCCATATGTTTAGAGAGAGAGGTGTCGATAAAAACAAAATACGGACATAGTAGCATCATGATCATTATTATAACAGCAATATTTATTATCATAGAACTTCTCATGAGCAAGTAACAATTCATCACAACAATGAAGTATAAGGCATAAACTTTCTTGAAAACTAACAAACTATGTTCTCGGTCAACAATGCAATTGCAATTTATCATATTTTCAGGAAGGGTCTCATGTAGGAGCTTTTTAGAAAGTCCACATACTCAACCATCATTTAGTCTTCTATGATTGCTAACACTCACAACATATATATGGAGCAAAAAGTTTCAGCCAGACACAAAGAAAGATAGGGGCTTATAATTTCGCCTCCCAACTTATTCACCTCAAGGGTGATGTCAACAATAATAACTCATGATCACTCATATCCAACTGGATATATATGCCTAGATCTTTCCCCACCACATGAAGCTTGCAAAAGAGAAAAATAAAAAGGAATAGAGGAGAACACTATTGACTCTTGCATAAAAAGTAAATACATAAAAGTAAAAGATAGGCCCTTCACAGAGGGAAGCAGAGGTTGTCATGCGCTTTTTGTTGTTTGATGCACAAGCTCTTAATGCAAAGGAACGTCACTTTATATTGCCCCTTGTGATAGCAACCTTTATTATGCAGTCTGTCGCTTTTATTTCTTTACCATCACAAGTTCGTACAAAGCTTATTTTCCCTTACAATAAAAGTTCAGACATATTTAGAGGCAATTTTTATTGCTTTTTGCACCAATGACAACTTACTTGAAGGATCTTATTCAATCCGTGGGTAGATATAGTGGACTCTCATGACATGAAACTAGGTTTAAGGGTTTTGGATGCACAAGTAGTATCTCTACTTGGTGCGAATTTTTGGCTAGCAAAGATATTGGGCAAGCACCACATGTTGGAGGATCTATAACAATATAACTTCTATGTGAATATAAGCAAACATAATTCATTATGTTGTCTTCCTTGTCCAACATCAAGTTCTGCTTGGAGGTGGAGAGGACCTCGCTTAGGTAGTACATAGGGCACTGGACCGGCTGTGCCTTGCCTTCCTCGGGGCGCTCTACCACTAGCACCATGCTGACCACGCGGGTGGTTGCCGCGATGTACATCAGGAGCGGCTCCTTCTCGGCCGGCGCGGCCAAGACGGGCGTGGTGGTGAGCATGTGCTTGAGGTCACGGAAAGCTTCGTCTGCCTGGTCGGACCACTCGAACGGCATCGTCTTCTTCATCAGCTGATATAGGGGCAAGGCCCTCTCCCCCAGCCGGCTGACGAACCGGCTGAGGGAGGCCAAACAGCCGGTGAACTTCTGGACATCGCGCAGCCGAGCCGGCTTGCGCATGCGGTCGATGGCCTTGATCTTCTCCGGATTGGCCTCAATGCCGCGCTCCGAGACGAGGAAACCAAGGAGTTGGCCGGCTGGCACGCCGAAAACGCATTTCTCTGGGTTGAGCTTGATCTGGAATTGGCGCAGATAGGCAAACGTCTCCCTGAGATCCTCGAGGAGGTTGAGGTGCTGCTTGGTCTTCACCACAATGTCGTCGACGTAGACGTGCACGTTCCGGCCGATCTGAGGCAGGAGGCATTTTTGCATGCAGCACTGGAAGGTGGCGCCGGCGTTCTTCAAGCCGAACGACAAGGTGATGTAGCAATACGCCCCGAAGGGGGTGATGAAGGACGTCTTGAGGGCATCCGCCGGGTCCAGCTTGATCTGGTGGTAGCCGGAGTACGCGTCCAGGAAGGACATGAGCTCGCAGTCGGCGGTGGAGTCGATGACTTGGTCGATCTGGCGTAGGGCAAACGGGTCCTTGGGGCAGGCCTTGTTCAGGCTGGTGTAGTCGATACACATGCGCCAAGTGCCGTTCTTCTTCAGGATGAGGACCAGGTTGGCCAGCCACTCGGTGTGGAACACTTCCATGATGAACCCGGCTTTGAGCAGCCGGGCGATCTCTTCGCCAATGGTTGTTCGCTTCTCCTCGAAGAAGCGGCGTAGTGGCTGCCGGACCGGCTTGGCATCCGGCCGGACGTGGAGTTTGTGCTTGGCGAACTTCCTCGGAACACCCGGCATGTCTTTAGGGGACCATGCAAAGATATCCCGATTCTCACAGAGGAAGTCGACGAGCTCGCCTTCCTATTTGCTATCGAGGCCGGAGCCCACGACGACGTACTCGCTGGAGTTGGGGTTGGCTAGGTCGAGCAAAACGTTCCTTGTGCCCTTGGCCGGCTTGAAGGACCCCTCATCGGCCGGCAGCTTGAGCTGGGCCGGCATGACCGGCTGCTCGCCAGCCAGTGCGACGAGACGGTTGAGCTGGCGCCTCTTCTCGGCAATGACAAGCGATTCGGCCAGCTTAGAGCCGGCTTTGGCGCACTCCAGGGACTTCTTGTAGTCGTCGGTGATGGTGATGATGCCGTTGGGACCTGGCAGCTTCATCTTGAGGTATGCGTAGTGGGGAACCGCCATGAACTTGGCCATGCCGGGCCGGCCCAAAAGCGCGTGGTAGGGGCTGGCGAGGTTGACCACCTCGAACCAGATCGACTCACGGCGGAAGTGGGCGCTGGTGCCGAACAGCACGTCCAGCCGCACCCGGCCGATGGGCGAGCACGAGGCGCCCGGCACGATGCCGTGGAACACCGTCTGGGTGGGCTGCAGCTGGCTCTTCTCGATGCCGAGCTTGACCATGGTGTCGCGGTAGAGGATGTTGATGATGCTGCCGCCATCGATCAGCACAAGCGAAAAGTGGCAGGTGCGCTTCTCGGCGACGAAGGTGGGGTCGAGGACAAGCGCATAGCCACCCGGCGTGGGCATCACGGCCGGGTGGTCCTCCCGGGTCCAGCTGACGGGACGGTCGGAGCAGTGCATGTACTGGGGGACCGGGGGGACGACGGCGTTCACCTCGTGCTGGTACTTGCGCTTGCTGTGCTTCTCGTTGCCTTCGCTGGTGAAGACGACATAGGCCGCGTCCTGCTAAGGGTAGGGGTTGTTAGCGAGGGCGCAGGCTGCCGGAGGTGGTGGGGGAGGCGGCGGGAGCTGCTGGTCTGGACCGGGCGGTGGTGGTGGGAAATCACCATGCATCAGGCGCTGTGTGATGCTGCAGTTTCGGAGCGTGTGCGTGGATGGCTTCGCGCCGCTGTAGTGCTTGCAGGGGGCGTCCAGCATCTGCTCGAAGGAGAATTTGGGCTGCTAGGCCGTCTTGCCGGTGCGCTGGCGTTTGACGCCGCCTTGCTAGGCCGGCTGCTCCTCCGCCACGGCGACCACTTGCTGGTTGCTGTAGTGAGGAGCCGGCTGCTCAGCCTTCCATTTGTTGTTGTTGTTGTCTTGCCGGCGCTGGTTGGTTTCACCAGCCGGCTTTGGGTTGGCCGGCTGGACCGGGACCGGCTTGTCGTCTGCGTCGACGGTGATTTTTACGCGCATTGCGGAGTCGGCCATGGCGTACTTGTCCGCCACCGCCATGAGCTCCGCCAGGGTGTCCGGCTCGTCACACATCAGGCGGTGCTTGAGCAAGGTGCCATCTCGGCACCCATCGACGAAGTACTGGACGGCTTGCACTTCGTGGACCCCTTCGCAGGAGTTGTGCAGCTTGGTCCACCGCGTGAGAAAGTCACGGAGAGGCTCGCCCGGGTCTTGAACGCACATGGAGAGCTGGCGAGGCCGACCCGGACGCTTGTACGTGCTGGCGAAGTTGCGTACGAATGCATCCTCGAAGTCCAACCAGGAGTTGACGCTGCCAGCCCTCAGGTTGTTACCCCATGTCCGTGCCGAGCCGAGTAGCATGAGGGGGACGTATAGGACCGGCAGACGCCTGTTGCCGCCGGCTACGCCGACAGCCGTGGTGTAGTCAGTTAGCCAGTCTTCCGGCTTGGTGGTGCCGCTGTACTTGGGGGTGTCGCGGGCCAGCGTGAACCCTTTGGGGAAGGGCTCTTCACGGATGCGGGGTCCGAAACACGCGGGGCCAACGGAGCTCTCCTCCTCGAGAAGCGTGGACCGCGCCAGCCAGTCGATGCGGTGGCGGGCGTCGGTTTCGTCGTAGGGTTCACGGGGGCCCGGCCGGCTCGCGATGGGGCCGCGTGGCACCGCGCCAGCGGAAGCCAGCCGAGGCCGTCGAGGCGGCGGGGGAGGAAGTTCCGGCTGCTAGACCCGGTCGTTGCCGGCAGTCTCGTCGGCAATGCCGTCGCCAGCCATCATGACGCGGTTGTGCCGGCTCCGGCTTGCCCGGCACCGGCCAGAGCGGCTGGCGCTGCCGTCAGGGGAAAATGCCTGCTGCTTGTCCCGAAGTGCCCTCTCCGGGTTCCCGGTTTTTCCTAAGGCGGAGGCGGATGGCTGGGCCGGGTCGAAGCACTTCTGCTGCTCGTTCGCTGCGGTGATGAGGTCGCGGATGCGCTGCTGCTGCTGCAGCAGCTCCTCGCCCTCCAAGAATTCGAGATCCGCCATGGCCGCCTACGCCGTGCGCATGTTCTTGACGGGGGTGTCGTACATGGGCCGGCCTGCGTCTAGCGCACGGCCGATCGCACCCCGACGGATCCGCACTTCCGCGACCCGGCTGGGCTCAGCGGCGGCCGGCGTGAAGCTGTGGACGCTGTCGTACTCTCGCTGGGTGGACTCCAGCCGGTGCCGTGTTGCCGCGAGCGCCGTGGCCTCGACCAGCAGATGCTGACGGTCCTCGTTGAGCCGAGCCGCTGCGGCCGCTGTGTCAGCATCGGGCATGATGGGGGCCTGCAGGCTACGGATCGTCTCGCGGAGCGGGTCGACCCGACGAGGCGGGGTCGCAGCGGCGGCAGCGGCGGCCACGGCGGCCTTCTCCTTGCTGCAAGGAGGAGCTGGAGCTAGCGCCGATGGTCAGCACCTCCGCACAGGCACAGAGGGCTGCGACGTCGTCGGAGACGGCATAGCCAATGGGAACGGGCGAGTTGGAGAAGCTGTGTACCTCGCTGGGGTACTCGTCGGGGATGAGCGCAACGAAGACGCGCAGCGCGTCGAAAGGGACGACGAGGCAGCCTGCGGGGCAGGCGGCGTCCGCGCCTGGCGTAGCGTTGCAGCCGGCCGGGTTGGCCGCGCGAGGTGCGCGGACCAAGCCGTGCGTAATGTGCTCGCCGGAGCTGGTGAAGGTCCTCGTCCAGAACTGGACTCCGGCCGACACCGCGAGCAGCCCCACGGTGGGCGCCAACTGTCGTGGTGAAATCACGGCAGATGCCATGAGATGGCTAAAAATGGGGGGCTGCGTGAGGACACCGGTCGGTTCCGAAAGCGAGGTTGGCACGCGCGTGCAGGAGACACAAGGCGTACCCAGGTTCGGGGCCCTCCGGGGAGGTAACACCCCTACTCCTGCCGAATGGGATGATAGGCTCAAAGGTTACAATGGTGCTCCTGGAGCTGTTTGGGTGGAGGAGGAAGAAGGAGCTAGCTCTCCGTTCAACCTCTCCTGTGAGTGTGTGTGCGTGTGTTGCTACTGAATCCAACCCCCCTGCATGGAGGCCTCCTGGGGGTCTTATAGCCCGACCCCCCCAGGGTTACATGGGTAAGATTGCATACTGTGGGCCCTGCCGACTGCTGGGCCCCGCCGGCTACTGGGCCCCGCCGACTGCGGGGCCCGCCGGCTGCTGGGCCCCGCCGGCTGCTGGGCCCCGCCAACTGCGGGGCCCGCCGGCTGCTTGGCATTGTGGCCCGTCGCCTGGTGCGTCACGGAGTGGTTGGCATCGTGGGGACTGTAGTGGCGCGCTGGTGCTGATGCTGGCCGTCCGCGTCAACAGGGTTGGTAGCTCTGCCGTCGCGCCTTCCGGAGACGGATTGCATTGTAGCCACGCTCTCCCGTCGTGGAGGGTTGTCTTGTCGTTGGGAGCGATGGGACGGCCGCTGACCCGTCATCAGCCGGCTAGCGGATAGCCGGACCCGGCCCGGGGCAGTGCCTAGCCGGCTCGCGTTGGGAAGCCAGCCGGTGGGGAGGGGCACGGGCTGCCCCATCATTTTGAAAAAGGGGCTCCGGGTCCACTTGCCTACCCGGGGCCATCCCCCCGACAAGGATTGAAACATGAAAGTAAAGAAGCAAAAACTCAAACTACTCTTTATTATATAACTCTCAACTCGATTACATAGATAGATAGATCACGAAACTAGCACTCGAAAATAGATCATACTAAACTTTTATTCAACTAAATCACGAATTCACTAAGGATCGAACTAAAAATAGGTAAAGATAGCAAAAGTGATGGTGATACGATACCGGGGCACCTCCCCCAAGCTTGGCACAAGCCAAGGGGAGTGCCCATACCCATGTACTCAAGTTCCCTTCTTCGGTGATGGTGGTGGTGATGAAGTGGTGGGCTTGTCCTTCAGTTTCTGCTTGAGAACATAGTTTTCTTCCTTCAACTTGCTAATTTCTTGCTCAAGCTCCACTATCTTCTCACACAATATCTCTGTAGTGTAGCACATCGAGTGTGGTTTATAGAGGGTGATTCCTCACTCACCACTCCCGATGATGACTCTGTCGTGCAGCACCTCAAGCGTGAACCCATCGAGGGTGATTCCTACAAGTTTACCTTGACATTTTACATCGAGTAAGAATCTATCGAGGGTGATTCCTCAGATTCCCTTGATGTTATGGACACACTGATACCTTGACTATTACCACAGTCCTTTGATGAAGTCGGGTCGACCCCAAGGGTAACCGCGAGAGTTATTGACGCGGCATGACCGGGCAGGCAGAGACCGCCTTAGAGAGGGATGGGCCTGGCCCTTGTCGTAAGTCCGCGAGACGGGGCGACAGGATCACTGATCGTCTCCACGAGCTCCCAACACACTAACGGGTTTGGATATGTGATCTGAGTAGGACTTTGGCCTTTTCGCACTAACCACCACGTGGGATAAGTTATGGGCACTCGGCGTCGTACGATTCTCCCGAAAGCTCTTCAGACGTCAGCAGTTGTACGGTGCGCGCCCGGGTGAACTGGAATGCCTGTGTGTGTATACAGGGGCTAGGTTTGCTCCCGGCCGCGTACGCAACACGCAGGAGTGCTTAGGACGATTGGCCCATGACCCCTTCGCACTTAGGATGTAGACCGGCGTGCTGACCTCTCTGTTGAGCCTAGGTAGGACTACGGCGTGTAGATCACCCGAGGCCGGGGATGACCCGGAAAAGTGTGTCCGGCCAGAGTTAATCTAGCGTGTTGGGTAAGTTGGTGCACCCCTGCAGGGAAGTTATCTATTCGAATAGCCATGTCCACGGTAACAGGACGCTCGGAGTTGTATCCCGATCTACTACAACTAGAACTGGATACTTGTGATACTAAATTGATATGATGGCTCCGGGATCACTTTCTCACAGGGAGTCGAGGAAGGATCTCTGGGCGTTGCTAATATATACTTGTTACTATATTATATGTTACTCTACTCTCTTCTGATGCTGCAACATGCTAGTCTACGATAGGCTAGGCCTTACCCCTCTACTCTGGCATTCAGCAGTATAGTCCATAGATACAGCCCCTTCCCATTGGTACTGATGCATACTTAGCATAGATCTGATGTAAGTCTTGCTAGTACTTTGGATGAGTACTCACGGTTGCTTTGCTACCTTTTTCCCCTCTACCCGGTTGCTGCGATCAGATGACGGAGTCCCAGAGACAGCTGATCCCGCCGATGGCTACTACTACCCCGACGAAGCCTACTACTACGTGGAGACCGACGAGCAGGAGTAATTAGGAGGCCCCAGGCAGGAGGCCTGCGCCTTTTCGATCTAGTTGTCGTTGTTTTGCTAGCCTTCTTAAGGCAAACTTGTCTAGTTATGTCTATTCTCAGATATTGTTGCTTTCGCTGACTTATGTATTCGGGTCCTCATGACCCTTGGTTTGTAATATGACTCCCTTATGTTTTAATTTGTGTCTAGAGTTGTGTTGTGATATCTTCCCATGAGTCTCTGATCTTGATCGTGCGCATTTGCGTGTATGATTAGTGCACGGTCGAGTCGGGGGCGTCACAAGTTGGTATCAGAGCCGACTGCCTGTAGGAAGCCCCTTTCCAACTCCTTGGCCGAAGTTGAGTCTAGTCTTTGAAAAACTATTTTACTAACATTGTTGTGTGGCTTACGGGCCCACATCGCCAAATGGATGGGATTAGGATCTTTTATTCCTCTCCTTTACTCTGGGTTCTGAACTTCTCTTCCTTTCGGGTTAAAGATTTTACTAACTATAACTTTAGGTTCTCGTAACTACTTCCTCCCGGAGAGCCCTTCATTCTAGATGACCGCTTGATTCATCAGAAGATTCCGAAGATACTCTTCAATGTTTCTCGAGAACCTTGTGCCTACTGCCTTTGCAATTCCCTACCACTGATAAGTCCCTATGGATAACTACATACACTTGCCATTCATACAATCATTCCCCATTTCTCTTGTTATTACAAGATACCCCAAAACATTTTCCCATATTCCAAGAATCCATTGTGCCTACTACTTTGTAGCTCCATTTCCGCATGAATACACCTACGAATAATTGCTCACATTTACCGGGGATTAGTTCATCCCTAGTTGTTCATGTGTTTCACAAAATTCCTCGAAATGCTATTCGATCTTCCGAAATCCTCAGTAGTCTATTGCTCTTGAGATCCTTGCCTGCTTGCATTATGGTTAATTCCATAAGTCTAGTAATCTTATTGGCTTCCTTTATCACTATCATTTTGAGTCCCTTGATTCAATATGTTGCGGATGCTCGCAATCATCAGTCAAATCCTAGAATTTGTCTTTTCGGCACAGACGCCATTTTGAACATGAGCTGGTTCTCTGCCAATCAATTTGCCATCGATTGTGCCCCCCTAAGTCTATTCAACTTATCCATCCTTGATCAGAGTGTCTGCTTCTGATCCCTCGATTTAGAAATCGCAAACTCTTTGTATTTTATATTTTGAGTTGATTAGATGATTCCATAACCTGATGCATTTGCATGCTTTCTTCTTCTGGTTGAGTACCGATACTCACATCAGATCATTTGTGGACTGCCAAATCCTTTGTTGGATTATTATTCGACAGTGTCCTTCATATTCAATAACCTTGTGAGTTTTTTTTCCTCGGATACATAATGCCTTTGGTAAATTGTATCCTCTGCTTTGTCAACCATGCTCTGCTTTCGAGCTTGTGTTAATTACTCCTGAAGTTGGTGGTATATGTTCCTAAGATGCCCCGATGGGTTGAACCTATGCCTTCCCTAATCTATGTACACCTGGAAGTATGCGGGTTATACTCTACTGGCGTTCTGTCAGATAATTTTTTGTTTGAGAACGAGAAGTGAATGAAAGGTTATGCATTGAAGAAGTGGGAGTCGACCTTGAACTTTGTGTTCATGCCCATGGAAACGATGTTGACCGTCACAGAGGCTTCTTGTAAAATATTTAATCATTTGAATAATTCTTCTGGTATCATTAAATTTGATCCCTTGCAGTTATGGTTCCGACCATGCTGTCCTTATTCAATATATCTGAAAGGAATCCATTCCAGTGCCTTGTCTATTTTTTGACAAGGTTAAAGTATCTGCTGTCGTAGGTCAACGACCCAGTTCAGCTTCTATTATGTTCTACCTTCGAGTATCACCCTCTGATATCTCGAGGATATCGTGCCGTTGCACTACCTCTTATGAATTTTTGTTGGAATAATACTTCCCACCATTTCAGCCACTCTGTAGGTTTTCATTGTCCGTCACTCGAGAACTCTGACAAGTGGCTCGAATCCACACTGTGATTCAATACTCCTACTACTTTGTTGCTGGGAAGTTTAATACTCCATCATGTCATTCCAAGCCTGATCGGCTACATAACTATCATGTTAATTTTAACTGTGCAACCCGGTCCTTCTTTCCGGAGCACAATTTTCGACGATGAGCTAAGCTTACGTCAAGCTTCTTCGTCATATCGTTTCACCTTGAACAGCTAGATTGATTCTAAGCTTGCATCTTGTCTATTGATCCCATAACTTTCCACTTCGTCATTCCCTTGCTTGATGCCGTCGCTATTCGATTGCATCCTCTTGAAACCTTTCGACAAAATGTGTTGTGATCATCGTCAACATTTTGGCTTCTTCCAAGATGGGAATCGAATCCATGATAAGAAATACCATCCTTGCCTCGATAATTTGTGTTGTCATCGACAACATCCTAGCTGTCCTTCCAACAAAGACTTGGTCTTGTCTTGGTTATACCTTAAGTTCTTTGCTATTCCTGGAATTGTTCCTTGAGTATTTCTTGTGATCTTCAAACCCAGTCTTTACGTTAACACCATATTATTGCAACCCTGAAGCATGACTGTGGTATTTCGAATATCAACAAGAACATTGGAAGCGCAATGCTAAATGTTTCTTGATCGATTATCCAAACACCGTTGTATGGGTAAAAGTCATGATTCTCCTTGCCCCTTTATCTAAATGGTTATGTACTTGTTGTCCTGTCATATATATATCATGCTCGCTTGTTCTTGTGAAGGATATATTCCTAATACTTGTGAATAAACACATTTTCCTTTCCATTGGTCTGTTTAATCCGATAAGCACATTTTCCTTTCCATTGGTTTATTTAACCTTTCTTGTGATTTGTATGATCTAAGAAGGAACAATTCCCTGCTTATGTAAACACCATGGTGCACAACTCTATCAATAAGACCCTGTGTCGGTGTATAAAACATGGGTATTTTATACCCTGACATATGAACAGACGGTAGCAGCCTCCTTGCCGGCCGAGGCTTGCCAGGAACCGCCAAGACCAAGATTCAAGGCCCAGTTGTAGAAGCTACTAGAAAGAAGCTCGAGACACAGCACCAACAAGCACTCAACCAGTACTGAAGATGAAGACGTTTCTTGCCGACAAGGCCGAACCGGCAAGGAGGAGACCCGGCAAGCTCCGTACCGGCAAGCCTCCGCCAGCTCTCCAGCGCTCCACCTCACCGGACAGATGGTCGCTAATAGGTGAGGTGTCGACCGCGCAGGCTGTTTGGTGAGGTTTGTCGGGCACGTGTCAGCACGTTGGGATAGGATTTGCCTTTAATGACACCCGTCCAGAGGGCGTGGCAGGCTAGTACGAGGTAGCTGGGTGAGTGGTGCAGAAACCTTGCCGGGGCTACCTCTCCACATGACACCTAACAGAGCATTACATGCTTTTGTCCTAAACTAGCAGAGTTAGGTATGATAGCACTGTTTGCTATCTAATCGATATGTAATTACTGTTTTGCCACTATGGTAACCCCTTTGAGCTATAAAAGGAGGGCCATGGCAATAGTTAGAGGGATCCGGACCCTTTTTCAAACACCAGCACGCCTCATGTAGCCGCTCTCTCTGCGCCTTGCCGGGAGAAGCGCTCCTTGTACTTGTGCTCTCATACCACGAATACACCAAAGCAGTAGTAGGGTTTTACACTTCTCAGCGGCCCGAACCTGGGTAAATCCCTTGCGCCTTCCATTAATTCTGCTCTTTGTGCATGTCAATCTCCCCTGCCGAACCAGAAAGGGGCTAGATGGCCCCATAGATGGTCGTACCCACGATATCTATGGCGCGCCAGGTAGGGGGATCGCTTGCGCGAACCTAAATCAGTGGATTGCGCGTCACCTTCATCAACTTCATCATCACCCTCCTCGTCGTCGATGGCCCCCAAGAAGAAGGGCATCACAATGGAGGCCCCTTTGCACGCATCTGCAGGCGGCGCGGCCAATGCGGACGGCGCAAACACCGCGGTTGGCACGACCAGCGCAGGCGGCGCGGTCGCCATGCCCACCGCGATCGGCACAGGAGACGAACGCACTGGAGGCAGAGCGGACGGACGACCTCCTCCTCCTCCTCGCCGCGCCGACGAACGCAACCACCGGAGCGGCACTGCCCGGGCCGGCGCGAGCCAAGATCCCGCCACGGCGGCGTCCAAGGATGCAACTTCAGGACAGACATCACGCCCCTCGCACAACGGGCGCGGTACATCTCCGAGCGGTGCCAACGACTCCGGGCAGCGGCGACCTCACGGCAAGACTCCTGTTGATCAGATCCTAGATCCTCAGGCACCGCCTCCGCCACAACGACCAGCTGCTGATCATGTGCCGCGGCAGCAAGACCACGATGGCTCTCCTGCGGGCTCTGCCAGGAGTAGAGCGACGTCGCGTTCTTCGCTTTCGGCCATGCCAGCCACAGCTGCGGAAGCGATGGCGCGAGCTCAGATGCTGCTAATCTTCCCACCGGTGGTGGAGAAGATGGATGAGTGGAGAGCCACCATCCAAAGCTTGATTGGGTTCACCGAGGCCAGCAAATCACAGCAAGCGGAGCCCTCACGTCATCCGCAAACAGCACCAGTAGCCCCAACTGGTGGCCGTGTTGATGGCGCTATGCTAACGGGGCAATCACCCCAGCGGCAACAGTCTCAACAGCAGCAATGCCAACAACCGCGGCTAGCTCAACGATCTTTCGAGCCCGACGAGATATCGATGGCCTCTTCGGATCCACGAGCGCGGCAAGACCAGCGGCAAGTGCTGCGAGATAGGCGAGTAGAAGACGCCCGCACCACCATCGAATGGCGCCGGGAGGCGCGCCGCCAATCTGACGCACGCAACTGCCCCATCGTTGATGAGCCTGCGCCAGGGGTTGGTGGATATCTACCTTACGAGGTCGGGTGTGCTGCCTTCACCCGAGAGCTGCGGCAAGTCCGATGGCCGTCCGTCCAGGCCTTCAAGCCAGAAGTACCAGAAAAGTACGATGGCAAGCTGAACCCGGCAGAATTTCTGGGCATCTACACGATTGTCGTGCAAGCTGCCGGAGGAAGAGATGAGAAAATCCTCGCCAACTACTTTCCATTGGTGCTGAAGCCCAACATGAGATCTTGGCTGATGAACTTGCCGAAAAACTCTATTTCTTCGTGGGCAGATATCTATAATGAGTTTGTTGGTGCCTTTACCCGAGGCCACAAGGCTCCTGGACCGCCCAGCGACCTGCAGGTGATTCCGCAAAGAGATGGAGAAACTTTGCGCAAGTACATCCGAAGGTTCAGCCGTGTGCACCGTAACATTCCAGATGTACACCCTGCAGCTGTCATTGCCGCCTTTCATACGAATGTGCGTAATCGGAGGATGCGGGAGAAGATGAACGTCAAGCTACCCAAAACTGTCAATGAGCTCTACACATTGCAGATAAGTGCGCACGTGCTGAGGAAGGAAGAAGGCTTCCCGGGGAAGACGCTGGTGCCGAGGTGGATTCCGAGGATGATGATGCAGCCATCCCGAGCTAGAAGGGCCGAAAGCGCAACAGGAAGCGCAAGGGCAAAACTGTAATGGCCATCGAAGGCTCCGGCAACTCTGAGTCCGCCAAGAAAGCCAAGACCGAGAACTCTGGCAAGGAGGTAGCAGTTTGCGCCGCTTGCCAGGAGGCGGCGGTAAATGAGAAGGCCGGCAAGTCTGATGGGCCGTACTGCAAGATTCACCGCACCAAGGGCCATGACCTCCAAGAGTGCCAACAAGTCGAGCACCTTGTTGAGAAACAAAAAGCTGAGTATGAAAAACGTGACAAAGAGAAGAGTCAAGATGGTGCCGGTGGATCCGGCAAAAAGGGCCGTGGTGGTCGAGGAGGCCGTCGCGGCAAGGCCAAGCAGCAGAAAGAAAAACCTGCTAGAGGCCGCGAAAAGAAAGGTGAAGATGATGGAAGTGAGGAAGAAGAGGACGGTGAAGAGTCCAGTGAACAGGAATTCCAGAAGGCAACTGAGGCCATGTGCGTTAACGGAGGGGCATCTTTGCACTCCTCTCACCACCAACTTAAGCAGTGGGCTCGTGAGGTTAATGCGGCAGGACCGGCAATGGGCTCTCAAAAGCCACTCAAGTGGTCACACACGCCTATCATTTTTTATGTCGAGGACCACCCTGATCGCACAACCGCGGTCGGGTGTTTGCCATTGTTGGTTTCGCCAACAATTCGCAACCTACAGGTCATGAAAATGTTAGTTGACAGTGGGGCCGGCTTAAACTTCATTTCTCCAGAGGTAATCAAGAGGCTACAGATTCCCGACGAGGAGCTTGAAAAGACAGGCACATTCCAGGGAGTAAACCTGGGAAGAAGCCAGCCGAAGGGAAAGATCACATTGCCGGTGACGTTTGGCGGGGAATTGAACTACAGGACGGAAAAGATTGTCTTTGACGTTGTCAAGATCCCTTTGCCGTATAACAGAATTCTTGGCCGCCCAGCCTTGGCAAAATTTATGGCAGCATCCCACTATGCCTACAACACATTGAAGATGCCAGGGCCAATGGGCGTCATTTTCATCCACTCCGACAAGAAAGATGTAGTTATCTGCGTCGACAAGATGTACAGAGATGCGGTTGCAGCAGAGGCCGCCAAGACACCAGCTCCCACCAAGAAGAAGGAAAACAAAAAGTCTATCAAGACCTCTGACAAGGATTTCGAGAAGCGCACCTCTTTGGAGTGCTACGCGCCAGTCGAAGACTTGCCGGAGTGCTCTACCGGTAAGAAGTCCAGAGCCACTACACAAGCGACCAAAAAGGTGCCGGCAAAGGAGGACGGCGCTGATGGTACCTTCACCATCAGTGCCACCCTTGACAGCAAATAGGAAAGCGCGCTCATTGCCTTCCTGTGGGCGAATGTCGACGTGTTTGCCTAGCGACCGTCTGACATCCCCGGTGTTCCCAGGGAGGTAATTGAGCACCACCTTGCCGTCTGTCCCCACGCTCGGCCCGTCAAGCAAAAGGTCCGAAAGCAAGCTTTGGAGCGGCAACAATTCATTGCCGAGGAAATCAAGAAACTTGAAGCAGCAGGCTTGGTCAGAGGTGTACTACATCCGACTTGGTTGGCAAATCCAGTTGTGGTGCGCAAAGCAAACGGAAAGTGGAGACTTTGTATTGATTACACTGATGTTAACAAAGCATGTCCAAAGGATCCTTTCCCATTGCCGCGCATTGATCAAATTGTAGACTCCACTTCTGGTTGTGATTTACTCTCCTTCCTTGATGCCTATTCTGGATACCATCAGATCTTCATGGCCAAGGAGGATGAGGAGAAGACCGCATTCATTACTCCATGTGGCACATACTGCTTCATGCGTATGCCCTTCGGGTTAAAGAGTGCCGGTTCAACCTTTGCAAGAGCAGTCCAGATTGGTTTTGAACCCCAGCTGCACAGGAATGTGGAAGCATATATGTATGATATAGTGGTCAAAACTAAGGACAAATCTACCCTCATTCAAGATTTAGAAGAAACATTTGCAAACTTGCGCAAGATCAATCTAAAGCTCAATCCCTAGAAGTGTGTGTTTGGTGTCCCATCTGGCAAGCTTCTCGGATTCTTTGTATCCCAACGAGGAATTGACGCAAATCCCGACAAGATCAAAGCAATTGAGTAGATTCAAGCACCAAAAAGCGTCAAAGATGTGCGGCATCTTGCCTGCTGTGTTGCTGCCTTGAGTAGGTTCATTTCAAGATCCGTCGAGCGTGCCCTGCCATTTTTCAAGATTTTGAAAAAGGCAGGATCAATGAAATGGACTCTGGAAGCGGAGGCGGCGCTGCAGGACTTGAAAAGATACCTCTCCTCCGCGTCAACACTAGTTGCGCCTAGACCACAAGAGTCGTTGCTGCTATATGTAGCGGCAATGAATCAAGTGGCTAGTGCTGTGTTAGTAGCGCAGAGGGAAGCCGATGACGAGGAAGCAGCTGCGGCAAGCCCTTCTAGCGACAAACCGGAATCTTCTCCGTCAAGGTCCGATGCCGACAAGTCAGAAATAGCGCAAGCAAATGAAACTAACCAGCAAGTAATGCCAAAGAAGAAAGTGGTGCAGCGGCCCATATATTCTGTTAGTTCCCTTCTGCAGGGGGCTAGATCAAGATACTCTGGGGGTGCAGAAATTGCTTCTCGGCCTTCTTATGGCCTCAAGAAAGCTGCGTCACAACTTCCAAGCACACGAGATCACCGTCGTCACTTGCTTTCCGTTGCAACGCATTTTGAGAAATCCGGAAGCAACTGGCAGGATAGTAGAGTGGGTGTTGGAATTGTCAAGCTTTACACTTAAGTTTGAAAGCACTTGAACCATCCAGAGCAGAGCCTTGGTGGAGTTCATTGTAGAATGGACACCAACGCAAGACGAAGAAATTCAATAAACAGCTCTCCCCGGCAAAGAAGCAGTCAAAGAATGGATCATGTACATTGACGGTGCCTTCTCGCTGCAAGGCGCCGGTGCCGGAGTGCTGCTCGTCGCACCCACCGGAGAGCACCTCAAGTATGTGGTTCAAATACACTTTCCCAGGGAGCAAGCTACAAACAACACTGCTGAGTATGAAGGACTCCTTGCCGGTCTCAGGATCGCAGTGCACCTTGGAATCAAAAAATTGATCGTCCGCGGCGACTCGTAGCTTGTTGTGAAGCAAGTGAACAACGATTACCAGAGCCCATTGATGGAAGCATACGTGGAAGAAGTGAGGAAATTGGAAGAACACTTTGACAGGTTGCAAACAGAGCACATCCCTCGTGCAGAAAACAGCATTGCTGATCACCTATCAAAGTGTGCCGCCCAAAAGCTACTGTGGAACCAGGAACTTTTGTGCTCCATTTGAATCAACCAACAGCCACTCCATCAACGTAGGCCAGTAAGAGAAGGAAGTTGAACACCGGCAAATATTTTCCGGTAGAGCTCCTAGGAGACGCCAGCAAAAAGATTGTCGGAAACAATGACACGGTTGCCGGTGAGCAGTAGCTTCGCGCAGAACCTCGGGTTCTTACCGCAGAAGCAAGCGCTCCCACAGCCGAAGAAATGCCTTTAGTCCTTGTCGTCGAGCCACAGGCTCCGGCATGGGCACAGCAGATAGTTTGTTTCCTTCAAAACAGGAGAACTTCCCGATGAGCAAGAAGAAGCTGAGAAAGTCGCCCGTCAGTCAAGTATGTATCAGTTTGTGGATAGCATCCTATACAGAAAATGACCAAACGGTGTGAAATTGAAGTGTATTTGCCGGGAAGACGGACTGAAGCTGTTGGCGGAGATACATGGAGGCATATGTGGCTCTCACATAGGTTCAAGAACACTTGCCGGCAAAGCTTTCCGGCAAGGCTTCTATTGGCCCACTGCCCTTCAGGATGCAACTGAGCTAGTAACAAAATGTGAAGCATGCCAGTTCCATTGAAAGAACATACATCAGCCAGCTCAAGCTCTCCAAACAATCCCTCTATCCTGGACCTTTTTGGTCTGGGGGCTCGATATCTTGGGCCCCTTCCCCTGTGCTGCCGGGGGCTTTGAGTTCTTGTACGTCGCCATCGACAAGTTCACAAAGTGGCCTGAAGTGGAGCCGGTGAGAAAGGTGACAGCGTAGTCAGCCGTCAGGTGCTTCAAAGGATTAGTTTGCCGTTTCGGGGTTCCTAACAGAATTATCACTAACAACGGCACACAATTCACGAGCCGCACCTTCGTGCAGTATATGCAAGACCTTGGCAGCAAAATCTGTTTTGCAACTGTCGCTCACCCGAGAAGCAACGGCCAAGCGGAAAGGATGAATGCTGAAGTGCTGCGTGGCCTCAAGACAAGAACCTTTGACAGGCTACGC
The DNA here is from genome assembly GCA_039707655.1 of Elymus sibiricus. Taxonomy (NCBI): domain Eukaryota; kingdom Viridiplantae; phylum Streptophyta; class Magnoliopsida; order Poales; family Poaceae; genus Elymus; species Elymus sibiricus. The sequence goes on along the minus strand of CM077676.1, from coordinate 187,455,025 downwards.
AAATGTGGAAGGCGCTGGATTGATGAGTTACCGACAGTTCTTTGGTCACTCAGGACGACACCAAATCGAGCTACCGGCCAAACACCCTTCTCACTAATCTATGGTGCAGAAGCGGTGCTCCCCACGGAACTCATATACGGGTCACCTCAAGTGATCACTTACGATGAAGCTGAGCAAGAGCAGCTGCTGCAAGACGACACAACGCTCCTTGAGGAGGATCGTCTTCGAGCAGCTATGCGAGCTGCACGCTACCAGCAAGCCTTGCGCCGCTATCATAGCCGCAAAGTGCACGCCCGAAGCCTTGAGGAAGGCGACCTTGTTCTTCGGCGCGTTCAATCTGCCAAGAAATCATACAATTTGACGCCGAAGTGGGAAGGCCCTTATCGGGTAGTACGAGTCACCAGACCAGGCGCAGTCCATTTGGAGACCGAAGATGGCACCCCAGTGCAGAACTCATGGAATATTGAGCATCTTCGCAAGTTCTACCCATGAGGCGCGGTTGCCGAGCATCCCGGCAACCCCTTTTCTACAAGCTTTGTCGGCAAGACTTGTAACCCTTTGTACAAAGCCAGGTGCAGATCCTGTGCATAATAAAGCTAAGTGTTTCGCAACTCTTCGTACATATTCATTTATATATGGACACATGTGATGTTGTGATTTACACTTTAGTTTGTATGGAATGGCTGGGGAACCGTCAAGGTTCCCAAACCACTCTTTTCTCCTCTTTCTTTTTCTTAAAAGGACAGAAGAATCCCTCGCGTGCAAGTTTCCCGGGGGGAGTGGAAATGGGGAACCGTTTTAATGACGTTCAAGTGATCATTTCGTACGATGACGAGAACAGCGCAAGGAAAAGCTAAGTTGAAAAATTTCGAAACAAATTTTTCCTTATTACATTTGCAATTTCCCTTTAACGATTTTGTGTCTGTATGAGAAACCTGTACGCGAAGGAATCTTGCCGCGATCAGTCCACGCTCTAGCTTGCCTCGAGTCCGCTCGGCAAACTTAGCAGCCGCGTTCTGGCCTGGCAAGTTACCTTGCTAGCAGCGGCACTTCCAGCAGGCTGCTAGGGACCTGTTCCTCGAAGCGCTCACGGCAAGTGTGCGCACCGGCAAGTTTCCAACAGCGTAGGGAACACGATCATACAAAGGCAAAATAAAATGAGGGGAAACAGCATACATTCATCTATCAGCACAAGTTATATTACATCACAGAAACAGTGCAGATCTAACGCAAGATTAAATGTATCTTTCGCATACAGCACAATGATGGATATAACAGCAAACTCAGTCCCGACGATCGCCCTGGACTCTGGGAATCTGGAGAACCTTGTCGGCAAGAGGAGTAGTGATCTTGTCGGCGGCAGTAATGTCGGTGTTCGCCGGCAGCCTCCTGAAGACCCCGGAGAGATCGAGACTGGGATTGCGATGAGCGATTTTGAATAGCACCCTGTACACGATTTCACGCGCAAACTTCTGGGATTCATCGGCGAATGAAGCAGACCTGTCCTCGTGATACGTCTTCAAGGCGTCGATAAGGCCCTCGAAGAACTTGGTCAGTCTGACGCTGGTGGCCTCCTTGTCGTTGACGGTGAAACCCCAGCTCTTCATGTCCATCATGGTGATTTGGGAGCTGTTGCATTCGGTAGCGTTAACAAGCCTGCCTGTTCAGAGGGAGAGGTTCTCATGCAATTGGGCGTAATTGTTCTCGGCGTCCTTCTTCAAGGCCTCTTCCCTCTCCAGTTTCTCCGTCAAGACCCTCTCCCTCTCCTTGGCAGATTCTAAAGCTGTTACCACGGTGGCCAGTTGGGATTTCATATCTCCAATTGTCTTGGCGGCGGCATCAAGATCTTGGTTCTTGGACGACAGCTACATTTGCAAGTCCCCTAGAGTGCGGGATACCTTCAGCGCTTCGTCCTTGAGAGCCTCGATTTCTTTACCACTGCTGACAAGGTCTTCCTTCAATTTGGCCACCTGGGATTCCAGTTCTGTCTTGGCGGAGGCAGCGGTAGCAACTTTGTCGGAAGCCTCCTTGAGCTTGGCAGCGCTATCTCAAGCTTGGGTTGCAATTGCATCCTTGTGGTTCTTCTCCAGCACTTGCGTCCTCTGCTCGAGGAGCTTCTCAATCTCTTCATCCTTGCCACGGAGAGTGGCGGCAAGGGCCCCTTCCCGTATGGCAAGATCTTTCTCTTTGGCATTGAGCAGCATTTCGCGCTTTGTCAGCTTGCCATCATGGATTGCTGCTTCTTCTTTCGCAGCATTAAGATTGCGGGCCTGCTGGTTGTACCATGTGCGCAGCTCGTCCGCCTTCTCTCTCAGCTTCTGGTTAACTAGATCCGCGGCTTTGCGCTCTTCCTGAACCTTATCCCACCTCCGACTGTACCGTTCCATGAAGGCGAGATCTTCGGTGTTGTCAGTTGCATCAATGGCTTCGTCGGTTCTTTGAGCCAAAGGGAGTAGGATCTGGGCTATTTCTTCATCAAAGTTTAGCCCTGCAGTACCAGATGATCTGGGGGCTGCAGACCCATGCTGAGAAGTGAACAACGCCAAGCTGCTTGACGGGACCTGCAAGGTTGGCGCCACTAGTTGGTTGCCGGGGTTCGGTGCATCGGTATTAACGGGCGCCTTCTCCACATCCATCCTGGCAGGGTCAGACATGTTGCCAGAGGACCTCTCGGATTCTTCGGGGAGTATTCTGGTCTCCTCGGCAACTTGCACAGGGCCCTCTTCAGCAGCAATCTTGGCGGCTTCATCAGCAGCGTCCCTTGCGATATTTTCTACCGCCACAAGGACTTCGCCTTCTTCAGGAGAGGTTGGAGATGTGGATCAAAGCAGGAACAAGGATGAAATAGGGTTCAAAATCATAAGTCAAGTTCAAGAAAACAAAAAAGAAAATGTTCCATGAAAGGTGCCTAAAGGCAAGAGGATTACCCGTTGGTGTTTGCTGAGGAAGGACGTCTCCTTCCCTGGTAGCTCGCGTTGCCGGCGCGCGGTCGTCGGCGGCCCTGCTCGTCAGGGTGGCCTCCGTGCGGGTAGGCTCATCGGTGGAGGCCCTTGTCGGGGAAGCGCTCTCCGGAACGTTGGTTAACGGGGGAACCACCGCAGGGTCCACCTCTTGACGATCTCCTTCTTGGCGGGCCATCTTCTCGATGGCCTTGATCTTCTCGGGGTTGGCCTCGATGCTGCGGTGGGAGACCAGGTAGCCAAGCAGCTTGCCAGAAGGAACTCGAAAGACGCACTTGTCTGTGTTGAGCTTGAGGTTGACCTTGCGCAGATTGTTGATTGTTTCTTCAAGATCCGCGATGAGGGACCAGGCTTCGTGAGTCTTGGCCACGATGTCATCGACATAGGTCTCGGCGTTTCTCCCAATCTGGGGCCCCAGGGCAATGCGCATCAGCCTCTGTAAGGTGGCTCTGGCACTCCTGAGGCCGAAGGGCATGCATATGTAGTAGTATATGCCGCAGGGGGTGATGAAGGCCATTTTCTCCATGTCTTCGGTTGCCATCATGATTTGGTGGTAGCCTGAGATGGCGTCTAGGAAGCATAGCAACTCACACCCGGTGGTGGAGTCCATGATCTGGTCGATGCGAGGCAGCGGGAATGTAACACCCCGATTTTTGGTCCTTTCTTTTTCTTTTGGTTTTCTTTGGTGTTTGCTCTAGTTTTCCTTTTGGAGCAGTTCTGTGGACTTGAAACCTGGGAGATCATCATTTCTTCTTCTCCCAAGTGGTGCATCTTCCTTGTATCTTTCCCAAGATCATGGTATTTCTATTCTAGCCCAACCCCAAATTCTTTTCTTGGGAATATTCCTTTTTCCTATTAAAGGAATAACCCTGTCTGACCTAGGTTGTGAAGCAACCTATATTTCTGTCTTCCACAAAATTCCCAAATAATTCTCATAAATTCTTTGGATCATATATTCCTCAAATATGTCCAAACCCTTCATTGTCTAGTTCAAAAATAATTCAGGAATATTCATTTTCCTATTCTATCCAGTATGGCACTTTGTGAAGGAAGTGCTATTTATATTTTCTTGATTGCCCTCAAACTTTTTGAGCACTCTTTACTATCCAAATCATTACCACATGACAAAATTCAGCTCCATTTGCCTAGTAAATCTTCCTCAGCAAATTCCGAAAGTTTCTGTCCAGAGAGAAGCTTTGTGAAGGAAGTACTAGCTAGGCTAATTAATTTGAGTTCAAATTTTGCCAGACCCTTCATGTGCTCAAATAATTACCCTACACCAAATTTGAGCTCCATCCAACTGTTTATGTGACCACAGCTTCAAATCTTTGGTTCTGGTCAAATTTTCAGGGTGTGAAGCAACTACATTTAATATTGCTTCAAAAATTCTGAAATTAATCCAGGACCTAAATACCCCTATATCCTTTGAGCATGCAAAAAAATTGCCAGCACTTACATGGTCCTAAATCATAACTCTCCACCAAATTGCAGCTCAATCCCACACTCCATGTGAGTGCAAGTTCCAAATCCAGTTTCTGTTCTGTTTTTGCAGTTGTATAGCAACTATCTTCAAATCATGTCCAAATCCTCTCTAAATTCACAGGACTATAGTCCCTCCTACCCTAAACCCCTGTGACATCCTCTCTGGCCCATTGGTCAAGTAACTTGACCACAACTTCTAACCCAAGTTGACTACAACAACATTCATCTGATGCCTCCCATCAATCCATAGTCTCTTTGATCGATCCATCACATCCGTGGGGCTGTAGGATTGATAGACAACACCTTGGACATCTTTTGCCAGGCTTACGTGCCCTCTCTGTGGCAATGCATGCGGTGACCACACTGTTGGCACGCCTGTGCGCGTGCTTTGCGTGCTGTGGGCGTGCTCTGGATGTCGCCGAGCCGCGGGCCTCTTCTTCTCGGCCGCGTTCGCGCGTCCGCTGGTGCCGCCCTCCCTTTTCCTCGTTCACCTGGCCGTCTAGCCCCATCCCCCCCTCCTTCTTCCCTCTCCTCGTGCCACGGCGGCCTCTGCTCTCGCCGCACGCGCGCGCACAGTGCCTTAGTGGCCGACCGCCCGTGCCTCGCCCGCGTCTGCTCCTCCTGCGCCGCTGAGCCTCCACTAGCTCTCTCACGTCGCCGTCCGAGCCCGCCCATGCGCCACGCGTCCGCGGTCGCGCCAGAGCTCCGGTCGCGCACCCATGGCGGCTTGCGGCCACGGGCATCTCCAACCAGCTATTTAAGCCGTCCCCGGCCCCGTCTTTCCTAACCTCTCGCCCTACCCCTCACCTAATCGACCACCGGAGCCGGTCCAGCGAGCTCATGGGGTCTTCTTCTTCCTGTCCGGTGAAGAACCCCGCCGCTCGGCCCTCGCCTCCATTAGCTCACTCTGGCCAACCCCAGCTCCCACCACTACTTTCCCCGAGCTTCTATTGACCCCCTGGTCCTCCCTAACCCCTCTACTGATCGAGCATCCGCCGGAGTCGTCGGATCCATCGTCGCCACTAGCTCACCGCCGCTGGAGACGAAGGGCGCAACGCCGTCTGGCCGTGTCCCGGCGAGCTACGAGTATGGACGTGCTCGCCGTGGGGTGCCCGATCCATCCCACCCCTCGCTCAGCCTCGCCGTGGCCTCCTTGCCGCTGTCTGACGCCGGTGAGCACCGCCGCCCCCTGTTCTCCCCCTCTCCCTTCAAATCTGACAGGGTGATCCCACCAGTCAGCCTCACCCTGCCCCGCCGAAGCGTTTTAAGTGGAGGCATAAATCCACTTTACGCTTTCGACGTCACACCCCTGGAGGTTTTTCTGAAATTCTTTTAAATTCATTTTAATTCCAGTTTGACCACAACTTTGACCACGAATAACTCCTAAACTACAAGTCCAAATGAGTTGATTCTTTTGCATTATTTTTCTTTTGACCTCCTCTATTTTCTGGTAGAGTTTGGTATTTTTATCCTCTATCTAGAATTCCTGGACAGAAGTATCTATTATATTATTAAAACGATAGAAAATGAACGGCTTAGATGTAACAGTAGAAAAAGAGCTCAAAACAACGGCTGTGATTTTCTGGAAGGAAGTACGTACGTACGCATATGTCCTTAGCATATACGTTGTCAACCTGCCTAGCAAGCGTTGCATTATGTTAAAAAAAAGTTAAACGGCTGTGATTTTCTGGAAGGAAGTACGTAGGCATCTGTCCTTAGCATATACGTTGTCAACCTGCCTAGCAAGCGTTGCGTTATGTTAAAAAAAAGTTAAGTGTCCAAGTCTATTACGGCTATGTATCCGTTCACAAAAAAAATCTCTATGTATCAGGTACATTCCCAATCCCTTAAAAATAATCGCGGCCAAGGGTTTGCTTCGATGTGCAGATGGGCGGCCTCAGCCTCGGCGCATCTCTCGCATGTTTTCGGCGGCACGGGGCTGCCCTGGCCATCTCTCGCATGCTTCCGGCGGCATGTCAGCTGCATAGCGTGGGGCAGCCGTGGCATCTTGGAGTCAGAGTAGACCGTCAAACGCTGGATAGTGATTAGATGAGTTCGCAAACGTGTCCACAACAGAGGTGCAGCAAGAGCGATCAATCCATGGGCTTTCCCATCCACCAAGCTAGAGCGGGGGTATGAGATGCACGTAAGTATGCATGTTTGACAGAATGTTTTAGTTTTTTTTGGCTAATAGTACACATGGATTGTACCAGGATTTGAGTGCATACTAATTGAGATGTCATAATCAACCACTAGACTCAAAGAACACAAAGTTTTACAGATCAGAAAATTTTCATGTATGACAAATGCTGCTCAGTGATTATAACTCATATAAGAAGTTATTTTTGTTTCCTTTGAAAACAATGAATTTGATGCATAGAATCCACTGATCACTAGATTAACCATAATTAGTTTCTTCTAATTTCTTCGATCACAATTAAGTAAGACCTGGCTATATATTAGATTGAATCATGGTTCATATAAATTGAAGAATTTTATTTTGATAAGTGATCATGCTCATGTCTCTCAATTCATGGAGTTTCGTAATTATAGCTTACAATTCTACACTTACTAATATGATAAAATAGTTATCTATTTTTAGTGCATCTGTCATAGAACAAGCTTACATGCTGATATCTTCTCTGTACTAGAAATTTAATCGCGCACCTTCTGGCCTGCATCCATCAATTTTCATAGACGATGTGCTGACATGCATTACATTACTCAACATTCAATTCCAATATTCTGAATCATGTTTTATCGAGGCTCACCTATCACTCAAATATCTCACTAAACAATAAAACCGATAATTGTTTCTATGCCAAATCATGCTGCGAACATTTTTATATTATTACGTAAATATACAAAGGATAGTGCAAAACAGAAAACATCATGATACATAAATAGTGTGGATATGACCCAATGCAAATTTACAAAATCACTAGGATCCTATGCAAAAGAGAGTGGGAAAAAGTTGATTGTATTGATGCTAAAACATGTACAGATATAGGAGCATAGGAAATCTACCCCTATAAGTTTATTAGTGATATTACTATAATATCTATTTGAGGATTAAGTCCTAATTAAATCATACGCAAGTCCGACAATCCAATGATAACCTAAATAAAACATAGAGAAATTTCCTCCTATGAGAATTGGGCGTAGCTTACTTGGTTAGGTAAGTGGATGTACAACCCAACCAGCAAGGTCCAAGTCCTCATGGACATGAGTTTGGGTTCTTATACTATCTAAAGAAACTGTTGTAGTGGCCTCCCATAACTCTTTCCTTTCAAAAACAAAATTAAATGAAAAAATCTATAAAAAGTTAGGAGCTTAAGAAATCTATTAATGAAATTTATGCGGCACTCCTATGATATCTTTCTGAGTATTTGAGTGCTAATAAGATCATATGAAAATCCTACAATCCAGAGATAACATACAGAAAAGAAACACGGATAAACCACATATCACGTAATCGTCTGTATGATTCATTTAGCTGCATTCTCACCTGGTTCATGGCAACTGGTGTTTGCTCCGTAGCAAAGCACGAGTGTTGTTCTTTCGCATAGACACACGCCAGAGTCCGGCCCAAATTGTTACAAGACTTGAGGCGAATATTGTGTTGGCTACAGGAAAAATTCCACGAGTGACAAGACACCAAAACACAAGAAATAGTGGAAGTGGAAAGTTCAAGATCAGTCCAAAAGTCCATGAGTTAAACAGTGAGCTGAATACCCCAATGCTATTGGTCTTCTGAATGATTGTTCTATACCAATTAGTAGAAATACATATTATCGAAGCACACTTATATTTCACAAACAATATATGTTAGTCATGTTTTGAATGATAGTAGGCTAAATATCTTCTGAAGAAAAAAAAACTCAATACAAAAATATGTAACAAATCTAGCCACGCAAATGTGCGGGTCACACTGCTAGTTTGCTTTATGTGATATTAACAAATGCTTGCAAAAATGTTTTCAGAGTGTCTGTTGTGTGTTGGTGAAGATCAGGAGCTCTTCCCCTCTCTTTTGGAGCAAGGCAAGACACAACCTCCATTTGCATGATTGCAATGCAATGCCATGAATTATTTAATTAATTTGCTGGATATATTCAACCATTTCTCCACAAGAGACCACCCAAGTTTCATGACAGAATCAAAGTTAGCTCCAATCAGTCAAATCTTTGCCTCCACTTCCATCCAAAATCCTCATGGGTCAACTCACTGACCTCTTATCTATCTATTTGACATGGTGTGAGGACAAGTTGATGGTCGGGCCACGTGGTGCCGGTGGTGACCACGCTCAGGATAGGTCAAACCGGTGCTCTGCCCTCGGGAGGTCACCTCCGGCCGGCTTTCGCTTGTCTCTTCGTGCCGACTAGCTTCCCCGTCGTCCACGCACCCATCTCCGGTCACTTCCCCCTCCGTTCCCTTCCTTGCCGCGCCGCGATGAACACCTCTGCTCCGCCACTGTGCCGCGCGTGTGCCGCCGTATGCAGCCACGCCCGAGGCTTCCCGAAGCTCAGCTCACCTCCCTTGCTCCTCCGCGAAGCCTCCCGACGCCGCATCCAGCTAGCCACGTCTTCCCCAGAGCTCCAGTAAGCCGATAAGGTCGCCACGGCGGCCGAGCCTATCGCCTCGCCTCGGCCCGCTATAAAAGCCGCGGTTGAGCACTCCCGAGCATCCCCAGCACCACATCCCCCTTCTCTCTGTCCCATCAGCTCTCCAGCCAAACCATTCGAGCTCCCATGCCCGAATTGCTGCCAACGGCAGCCATTGCCGCCGACGATGTCTGCTCAAAATTCGAGTGAGCTGCCGCCACCCCCTCCCTTTCTTCTCCATCCGTGGAGCAACCACAGCCCGGCGAACCTCCCCGCAGCTCCATTCCCTCCTCCCCGCAACCGTGCTGTGCTCCCCGTCATCGCCGACGCCGCCGGTTTCCGCGGCCAATCCCTGCTTGCCTTCGGGCTCTCTCGCAGCCGTGCTATGCACCGGCAGATGCGCCTCGCCGCGCTGAGTTCTCCGGTGGTCGGAGCGTCGCCGGAGCTGGCCAGAGCTGCGGGGGGGAAGCGTCGGAGTGAGCTCGGCCGAGCTCCTCTGCCTACAGCATCGCGGGGGAGAGGAAGATGGAGGGAGGAGAGAGAAAGGGCGGGGTGGGCCCCGCATGTCGGCAACAGCAGGTCGGCCCCGCACCGCCACGTCAGCTAAGTGGAGACGTACTCCACATAGTACGCGACCACTTAGAGAAAGCGTATTTTCTTAAATACGTTTTCTGTTTTCAGCCCGGCCGCCGAAACCGCTATATTGTGGACGTTCACTGGTTAGCGGCTGAAATGGATAGTTTCTATTCATTTCCCCAGTTAACGAATGAACGTGCACCACTTTTCGCTCGTAACTCCGATTCAGGTGAATCCAATGCCCACGTCTTCAGTTCATCGAGCCCGTTCCGATGGTATCATTTATATAATGTTTTCACACTGTGAAAATGACCATTCTACCCCTGCCCTATATCCAGCCCCTCCGAGAGAGAATCCTTTCCGGCAAGTTTTCCGCGAGGTGATCGCACTCCTCTCCGGTGAATCCGTTGACCCCCAGGCAAGCCGACCATCTGATATGTGCCCTAAACCATTGCTCTGTGTTATTCTTGTGTGTTTAAATTAATATATTTATGCTCGTGTGCGCAATGGTGAGCTGTATGTGACGCCAATGAACCCTTGCCTGTCTTTCTTTGGTGACGGCACCACGCCTGTGTCTGAGCTACTTTCGGCCGTCCGGGGTGGATGCCAATTTTATGTTCTCTTTTCAACAACTGGCCCATGTTCTGAGCTGATTTTCGGCCGTCTTGGGGAGCTGTTGAATTTCTTTCTATAGCGGTCACCCTATGCTCTGAGCTATTCTTCGGCCGTCTTAGGGAACCGCTACACTCTTTTTATCAACATCGTCTCATGCTCTGAGCTGCTTTTCAGCCGTCTTGAGCCGGGGTTGAGTTATTCCGGTAACGTCCCAGATCTGAGTTGTAAAGACCGTTCTGGTGGCTACTGGTTTATTTGCCAGTTTTATACAAGGGTTCAGATGGTCGTAACTTACAGCTAGAGCTTGTAAAGTGATAACTTGCTATTTACATTACATGCTAATGCTCATTACATTGTTGCACTAATGACTCGCTGTGATATTATATGAAGATAGGTTGTTATGTTTTCATAGTTGTTACAATATGCATTATTTTGACATGTGAAATTCATAGTAGTTTACTTTTATGAACAGTTACTGCCATGTTAAGTTGTTCATGCTTAATGCCCATGCTTGTTAAAGTACTAATCAACACTAGACCTAATGGGTTGATCAAGAGCCACATATCCGGACTTATCCGTGCAGCCACATCTGCCGGTATCGGACGGCGTTGACTTGGTCTAGCTTTGTGCTCTCTTATCGGTACCACCAAAGAGGGAAGGTTATGCGTGCGCGCTACCCTGGCCCGGTAGGCGGCGATAACCTTGTGAGCCCAGTTGATTGATTAACCCGGGAGTCCCCGTTTGGGATAGTTTGTTTGGCCACGACGGTGGCAGGTGTCACGGGGTGACACAGGGGCCACCCAAGACAGGACTCTGGGGGAGGATGATTGTCGGTGGTACGGTGGGGGAGTCACGGGTTAGGCAAGTTTCGTTGGAGCAGCACTGGTCCACCCGAATGGGAGTACGAGGCCAGGAGCTCCATGGTGTGGGTAAAGTGCGCAACCTCTGCAGAGTGTAAGAATCTATTCGAATAGCCGCGTCCACGGTATTGGACAGTCTGCACTAGGCCTCATTGACTGGTCAACCGTAAAATTGATAATAATGATGGAAGAACTTGTCTTGTGTTCGGAGGTACTCAATGGATCTTGAGTATTTCGAGGGTTGTGGGACAACCCAGAAGAGAGTAAGTTGGTAATTGGTAACAGTAAGCATTTTAAGCACTTAAGATGATTAATGTTACTAGATGTTTAATATTGCTAGATATTCCTGCCATAACGTGATGATTTAATACAGATAAGATAACAAATGCATGCTTGAATGCCATGGATTGCATTGCTTGGTGTATATGTTGGTTTGGTTTCTTGCGAGTACATTCAAAAGTACTCAGCGGCCTTCAATGTGTCCAGGTTCACCTAAGGATTCGATGACCCCTAGCGAGGAGCCGGAGTGTTCGCGGGCTAGAAGAGTAATCCAGTCAGATCCCTATGGATTGGAGCCGCACCAGGACCATGCTGCCGTACATAGAGCTTTTCCGCTGCCATCACCCTTGTAAAATATTATGTAAAGACTTATATATCCATTAATAGAAAAGCTTGTGTTCATGATACTTGTTGTAAACGCGCACGCCAGAGTGATTTCCTGGGCTGGTGTGTGCGGCGACCATTTGGCTACAGTGGTATTTAGGCGGGGCGCCACAACGGATGATATCAGAGCCAGGCTGACTGTAGGTTACCCTAGCCAGATTTCATTGCCTCTGGATCAGTAGAAAGCCCAGATGGATTTTAGCCATCTTTGCCAGACAGGCATGGCTACTATTGATCGTAAGGCAACCCCATAGGATTTTGGCTCCATCAGACCTTAACTCTTGTGGCCTTTGCCTCCGGTGTGAAATGTCCGCACCAGGCATTGACCCGTGAGCCCTGAACCCCTAGGTAAACCAGATATCCCTACCTTGCTGGCTAACCATGGCACTTCTCTTCTTAAATCCAGTTTCCTTTGGGAAACGTCTATAAATTCCATCTTTTCCCGGTAACCCTAGGATCGTTGACTAAGCCACTTTGGCTATGGTCATGCATCGAGTTTGATGTTCCCTAAGGAAGTAGTAGGAGCCTAACCCCAATTGCTACCAGGAGCATTGTGTGGTTTTGCTTCTAAATCCTTAGAGGCACATCGAGTGCGCTATAATAGTTATAATAGTTAATCTTTGGCCATATGTAAGGTCCGCAAATTTGAGCTTTATTTGCTTTTTGGGTTTTTCACGGTTTTTGCTTCTTTTGTCGGTTCCGTTCTCTCGCTCCGACTGGATCCATCCGCAAGAGCTACCAAAGAAGACCAACACACAACTTGGATAATACCCAATAATCCAAATTCAGTAAGAGTCAAGCCAAGCCAACCACATGATATTCAGAATATTATCACCGGATCTGTCAAGAATGAAGAATGGGTCAGAAGCAGACTCTGTATGCAACAGACAAGGCCAGAATATACCTGAGAGAGTTTGCCCCGGAACAAATCACACCGAAGGAACGGTTAGATGAGCTATCGGGAATGGACACCATCAAGAGCAAATTATTCGGTGCTTGACACAAGGATTACTTCAGTCAGTGGGGGTGAACCGTGAGTCTTTCCTCAATGAACTCAAGAATCATTTATTCCCCACCAAAGATATATTACAAGAATGTGAATGTGCCGAGAGCAACAACAGAACTCTGGTATGTTGATACAAATTTCAAAGCATATTCTAGAATTCTTCAATGCATATACAAATTTTCTGGGCATGATGAACAAGGTCTGCAAGAAATATGGGTGAGTTCATGGCTGCCCAGAATCAATGAGGATTTCAACCACCTGGAAGCTCAGCTAAACCAAATGAAATTATCTGTCAACTGCTCACTACCAGCAACACTTGGTTTGAATACAAAGGGTATCCCGAATTAATTGTCAACATGAAGTCTGCATCAGTTATGCAACCCTTACAGGAACAATGATCAGACCAGCAGAAGGACAAGCGGCGTGCATGATCAACGGAATATCTTCAGTCAAGGTATGGTCTACACCAAGTTTTGGCCTCGCTATGGGTAAATTTTGGATACTTCGGAAGGAAGCCAGAACCGGCCACAGGACCAACTGCATATCACAGTAAAAGGGCTTCTGCTATAAGCAACTCAGCCTTCCTCTGCAAGTTATCAAGAAGAGCTTATGACACAAGACTCCCAATCTTCCTTCCTACGCTACTAGGGGAAAATCTTTTGGGATACGGTACTCCCATCCTCCTCAGCATGCTATAACGGAAAGCTTCCGGCATCAGGTACTCAACCTTCCTCAGTAAGCAACCTGAGGGAAAAACTTCCGAGGTACGATACCCAGCCTTCTTCAGCACACAACCCTGACAGAAGCTTCGAGCATAAGGAATTCAGCCTTCTTCAGCGCGCCATCGTGCCCACAGCCATCTTGTCAGAAGCACGAACTAGTTCGAATACACGTCTGTCCCAGAACACAATGGTTCTGAAAGGATTCATCCTACCTTGCATATGTTGTGAGCATGCAGTCCAGCGGATCAGTTCGTGCGAGCCACTCGTACACGGGAGTGACTGTGTTCGGAGAAACATTGGCCCCATACTTCAAAGAAGGATATGAGCGTAGCAATCCCTATGAGATATGCAAGAGTAAATTGTGAATACAAGCCCAGTAAGACCAAGGAGCCGTGTTGGCAGGTCATGACAAGTTCCCTAAAAGGAACCCACAAGAACCAAGAAGTCTGGAATAGACAATCTTCGCGATGGTCAATGAAGTAAAGCTTCACAGACAAGGCGATATTGCCAATCCTTGTCAGACTCTTGCATATACGGCCACAACAATGCAGCCAACATGTCATACTCATCATAAATATGGGCCATTAACCAAGATAAGAGGCTATGCTCCAAAAGGTGCACCGAATGATAACTATACTATGTTCAGCTCAGTGGTCATGACAAGGACTACAGAGGCTATATATGGCAGAGCCACCTCGGTAATTGACAAAGTTTGATAGGCTGAACTCACTTGGAAACAAGACATTCAGAGAGAATAGCTAAAAGCACATATACGTCGGCATCGATAGTTCATAGATGCCACAGTGTCATTGGAGTAAGAGATTACTGTCTATGATTACTTTGTGACCGAGCCTGACATTCCAATTGGGGATCCCCTGAGGACAAAATTCGAATGCATATGACAGAAGAAAACACCTCGTACGGAACCCACAGTCAGACTGAAAGAAAGCCACTCCTAGTGACTCGAGGCTATAAGATCATGTGAGTTTTGTACCAGAGAAGGATACCTCACCCGTGGCAGCCAGGGTACGGAGTATCGCAACAAAACCCAAAGCAGCTAGCTCCAGGCCATGGAAATCAAAGCTATTTGTCGATACTACCACTACCCCACCAAGCAACAAACTACCAGGACAAAAGGTACACCTGACAGGAAAGAAAAGGATTCAAAGTAGCTGTGTAAAAAGACCACACCTGAGCCATCAAAAGAGGTAGTTAAAAGGGTCAGTAAACAAATGAAGACAAGATAGCTGATGGATCCAAGTCACACACAGGTAAGTCCCCCTTAGCCGGGAGGTAAGCCCGGAAATCTCGAGGACGAGATTTTCTTAAGGGGGGTAGGTTTGTGACACCCTGGTTTTCGCTCCTTGTTTTTTTTCCTTCGCGGGATTTGACTCCCGTCTTTTTTCGATGTTATTGGGATTTACTCTCGCTCTTGGGTATATGAAGATGGTCATATAGCCTTGCCTTTCCTGTCCAGCCAGAGATTCTCTCCCGTCCAACCTTGCCACCCAAGATATTTTCTCAGTATTTTGCCACCGGAACCCTATCTCCCGAGTTAACGGAAGGGAAACCCTAATTCCTTCCGTTACAAAGGAACCCCAATTTCCCTTGATATTTTGCCTCCCAAACTTTTCCCAGAGACTCTCCCATATATTTTAACCCTAGATATGCAAAAATATTGCCAAGCCATTTGCAATATTTTTCATTTAGAATTAATTCCTTTTTCTGTTCTTTAAAGGAATTAAATCCAGGAAAATATCTATCCATCTCCAAAGTTCATGAAAACCTGTGGAGATATTCTTTGTGATCAAATTGAGCTCCCATAAAAATATTGGCCATAATTAAATGGGGGAAATTGCATTTTCCTATTTAAAGCCAATATTGCATTTTGGGCACTTTCCAAAGGAGCTACCATTTTGGCAGCTAGGAAAAATCCCAAATAATTTGTGGAGCTTCTCCTATCCATATCTTCACCATTTCCATCAAAATCCCAAGTTCCATAGATCAAATATTGAGCGCAACATCCATTTGCAAATTCTTTCCAGATTTCCAGTTTGCAAAGGAAGTGCTTGCTCCCTTGATCTTTTTGGTCTGAAATTTTTCAGGATGGTTAACAATGATAAATTACCTCTAGATACCAAAAATCAGCCCATTTAATCTAGCCAATTTTTCCTAGCAAATTATCTAAGTTTCTGTCCAGATTGCATCTCTGTGAAGGAAGTACCCTCATAGATGATCAATTTAGGCTGCAATTTTTCCAGCATATCCATACGGCTAAATAACTCCCCTCCACCAAAATTCAGCCCATTTCATCAATCCATTTGAGCACAGCTTCAAGTTCCAGTTTTTGGACCAATTTTTGCATTACAAAGGAAGTGTGTGCAAATCATGTCCAAATGACCTCAAATTTTACCAGCACATAGTCATTCCTACCATATTTCATTTGGACACAGGTTCAGCTCCCCACCCTCAACCATTTCTCCACAAGAGACCACCCAAGTTTCATGGCAGAATCAAAGTCAGCTCCAATCAGTCAAATCTTTGCTTCCACTTCCAT
This sequence comes from Elymus sibiricus, assembly GCA_039707655.1. NCBI lineage: Eukaryota > Viridiplantae > Streptophyta > Magnoliopsida > Poales > Poaceae > Elymus > Elymus sibiricus. Next base: position 187,438,983 of record CM077676.1, on the reverse strand, counting down.
CCAAAATCCTCACAGGTCAACTCACTGACCTCTGATCTATCTATTTGAAATGGTGTGAGGACAAGTTGATGGTCGGGCCACGTGGTGCCGGTGGTGACCACGCTCAGGATAGGTCAAACCGGCGCTCTGCCCTCGGGAGGTCACCTCCGGCCGGCTTTCACTTGTCTCTTCGTGCCGACTAGCTTCCCCGTCGTCCACGCACCCATCTCCGGTTACTTCCCCCTCCATTCCCTTCCTTGCCGCGCCGCGACGAACACCTCTGCTCTGCCACTGTGCCGCGCGTGTGCCGCCGTATGCAGCCATGCCCGAGGCTTTCCGAAGCTCAGCTCACCTCCCTTGCTCCTCCGTGAAGCCTCCCGACACCGCATCCAGCCAGCCACGTCTTCCCCGGAGCTCCAGTAAGACGATAAGGTCGCCACGGCGGCCGAGCCTATCGCCTCGCCTTGGCCGGCTATAAAAGCCGCGGTCGAGCACTCCCGAGCATCCCCAGCACCACATCCCCCTTCTCTCCGTCCCATCAGCTCTCCAGCCAAACCATTCAAGCTCCCATGCCCGAATTGCTGCCCACGGCAGCCATTGCCGCCGACGGTGTTTGCTCAAAATTCGAGCGAGCTGCCGCCTCCCCCTCCCTTTCTTCTCCATCCGTGGAGCAACCAGAGCCCGGCGAACCTCCCCGCAGTTCCATTCCCTCCTCCCCGCAACCGTGATGTGCTCCCCGTCATCGCCGATGCCGCCGGTTGCCGCGACCAAGCCCCGCTCGCCTTCGGGTTCTCTCACAGCCGTGCTGCGAGCCGGCAGATGCGCCTCGCCGCGCTGAGTTCTCCGGTGGCCGGAGCGTCACCGGAGCTGGCCGGAGCAGCCGGAGCAAGCGCCGGAGCGAGCTCGGCCGAGCTCCTCTGCCTACAGTGTCGCGAGGGAGAGGAAGAAGGAGGGTGGAGAGAGAAAGGGCGGGGTGGGCCCCGCATGTCGGCGACAACAGCTCGGCCCCGCCCCGCCACGTCAGCTAAGTGGAGACGTACTACACAGAGTACGCGACCACTTAGAGAAAGCGTATTTTCTTAAATACGTTTTCTGTTTTCAGCCCGGCCGCCAAAACTGCTATATTGCGGATGTTCACTGGTTAGCAGCTGAAATGGATAGTTTCTATTCATTTCCCCAGTTAACGAATGAACGTGCACAACTTTTCGCTCGTAACGCCGATTCAGGTGAATCCAACGCCGACGTCTTCAGTTCATTGAGCCTATTCCCATGGTATCATTTTCATAATGTTTTCACACTATGAAAATGACCATTCTGCCCCTGCCCTATATCCAGCCCCTCCGAGAGGGAATCCTTTCCGGCAAGTTTTCCGCGAGGTGATCGCACTCCTCTCCGGTGAATCCGTTGACCCCCAGGCAAGCCGACCATCTGATATGTGCCCTAAAGCATTGCTCTGTGTTATTCTTGTGTGTTTAAATTAATATATTTATGCTCGTGTGCATAATGGTGAGTTGTATGTGACGCCAATGAACCCTTGCCTGTCTTTCTTTGCTGACGGCACCACGCCTATGTCTGAGTTGCTTTCGGCCGTCCAGGGTGGATGCCGATTTTATGTTCTCTTTTCAACAATTGGTCCATGTTCTAAGCTGCTTTTCGTCCATCTTGGACAACTGTTGAATTTCTTTCTGGAGCGGTGACCCTATGCTCTGAGCTGTTCTTCGGCCGTCTTAGGGAACTGCTACACTCTTTTTATCAACACCGTCTCATGCTCTGAGCTGCTTTTCAGCCGTCTTGAGCCGGGGTTGAGTTATTCCAGTAACGTCCCAGATCTGAGTTGTAAAGACCGTTCTGGTGGCTACTGGTTTATTTGACGGTTTTATATAAGGGTTCAGATGGTCTTAACTTACAGCTAGAGCTTGTAAAGTGATAACTTGCTATTTACATTACCTGCTAATGCTCATTACATTGTTGCACTAATGACTCGTTGTGATATTATATGAAGATAGGTTGTTATGTTTTCATAGTTGTTACAATATGCATTATTTTGACATGGGAAATTCATAGTAGTTTACTTTTATGAACAGTTACTGCCATGTTAAGTTGTTCATGCTTAATGCCCATGCTTGTTAACGTACTAATCAACACTAGACCTAATGGTTTGATCAAGAGCCACCTATCCGGACTTATCCGTGCAGCCACATTTGCCGGTATGGGACGGCCTTGACTTGGTATAGCTTTGTTCTCTCTTATCGGTACCACCAAAGAGGGAAGGTTATGCGTGCGCGCTACCCTGGCCCGGTAGGCGGCGATAACCTTGTGAGCCCAGTTGATTGATCAACCCGGGAGTCCCCGTTTGGGATAGTTTGTTTGGCCACGACGGTGGCAGGTGTCACGGGGTGACACAGGGGCCACCCAGGACAGGACTCCGGGGGAGGATGATTGTCGGTGGTATGGTGGGGGAGTCACGGGTTAAGCAAGTTTCGTTGGAGCAGCACCTGTCCACCCGAATGGGAGTACGAGGCCAGGAGCTCCATGGTGTGGGTAAAGTGCTTAACCTCTGCAGAGTGTAAGAATCTATTTGAATAGCCGCGTCCACGGTATTGGACAGTGCGCACTAGGCCTCACTGACTGGTCAACCGTAACATTGATAATAATGATGGAAGAACTTGTCTTGTGTTCGGAGGTACTCAATGGATCTTGAGTATTTCGAGGGTTGTGGGACAACCCAGAAGAGAGTAAGTTGGTAATTGGTAACAATAAGCATTTTAAGCACTTAAGATGATTAATGTTACTAGATGTTTAATATTGCTAGATATTCCTGCCATAACGTGATGATTTAATACAGATAAGATAACAAAAGCATTCTTGAATGCCATGGATTGCATTGCTTGGTGTATATGTTGGTTTGGTTTGCTTGCGAGTACATTCAAAAGTACTCAGCGGCCTTCAATGTGGCCAGGTTCACCTAAGGATTCGACGACCCCTAGCGAGGAGCCGGAGTGTTCGCGAGATAGAAGAGTAACCCAGTCAGATCCCTATGGATTGGAGCCACACCAGGACCATGCTGCCTTAGATAGAGCTTTTCCGCTGCCATCACCCTTGTAAAATATTATGTAAAGACTTATATATCCATTAATAGAAAAGCTTGTGTTCATGATACTTGTTGTAAACATGCACGCCAGAGTGATTTCCTGGGCTGGTGTGTGCGGCGACCGTCTGGCTACAGTGGTATTCAGGCGGGGCGCCACAATTACTAGTAGCAGTAGTCATGCTCTCTTCATGATCATATTGAATTTTATTACTTTTGGGATTTCATAATAATGATATGGGTATAATTTGCTTTGGATTATTGGATGGACATTGCTATGACTTGAATATCAGGTGGATGTATTATATTGGAGTATCATTTTTATCCCAGACATATCTTGGGGACAAATTCCGTTATTTCGTTGGTTAGGTGCCACCGAATCGAGCTCACCAGTGCAGCCACACTTGCCTGGATAGGGAGGCCCTAATTCGGTCTATTGTCATGCCTCTCGCTGGTGCCTCCAACTAGGGAAGGTTATGTGCACGCGCTGCCCTGGCCCGGTAGGAGGTCGTAACCTTGTGTGCCCGAGTTGTGTTGTACCCGGGTGTCCCCGTTTGGGACGAGTTCGTTTGTTTGGCCTCGACGGTGGCAGCCACAAAGGTGGCGGATGTCACGAGTTGACATCGGGGCCACCCATGACATAGCCCAAAGGGGAGTTTGTCGGAGTGGCCGGGAGAGTGTCATGCAATAGATTGGTTCTGTCGAAATGTCATTGGTCCACCCAAATGGGAGCACGAGGCCATGAGTTCCGTGGTGTGGGTACAGTGTACTAACCTCTGCAGAGTGTATAAACAATCGATAGCCGCGTCCTCGGTTATGGACACAGTTCGTTGTAGGTCACACCGTTCGATCAACACTCACGATGATGGAATGACTTATATGATGACTTATAGTTGCATGTGGGCAAGTAACAGTTTAGCAGGATGCCAATGTTGATATTGGGATGATCTTGAGGATGATCATCGGATGGTGATGTGACCACACGGTGATCACGAGGAGTTATTTGATCACCAGGTGATCGAGATGGTATATTGCTTGGCTAGATAGCCAAGGGTGAGATGGTCCCTATGAACTAAGATGTGGGCTCTTCTGTAATTCTAGATTTATCATATCATGCTTGATATTTGCTTCCACATCATAGTAGTTGATAATAATTTAACCTGTTAATGCAATGTTATTGTCTTGCCTTGATGTTTTTGGTTGTTGTGAGCTTGCGAGTACATTCAAAGTACTCACCTGGCGTGTCATGCCAGATTGCAGGTGATGCCGTGATTGATTGCTTGCCGTGGATTCCGATCGTGCGAGCTAGACCGTGTCCCAGCCAGAGTCCCTGCGGTGTGGAGTTCATCACCGTCGTTGCTGTTCCACTGCTTAGAGCTGTTTCGCTGCTAGCATAGAACTACCTTAGCAGGCGTAGTGTCGCCGTGTCATTGTAATCTTTGTAATAATAGACCCTTGTACCCTTATCATCTGTAATAAGAGCTGTTCTGTTCTATGCCAGCAGTGCCATATTCTAGAAGACTTGATCTCTGGGCTGGAATACGGGGCGTTCTGGTCCCTCAGAGCCGGGGTGCCACAACTGTTGGTATCAGAGCAGGTCTGGCTGTAGGACGCCATAGTCAGCGCAAGTGTTAGAAATTGGTAGTATAGAGTCCTGATTGTTTGTTGCATTTGGTTGTTGCATAGCATGCATATAGATTTCGTCTTTCTTCTAACCATCTATTCCGTGACTGTAGATGGCCGTCGTTCCTATTGAGTTCGACACAGCCCCTGTACCGCTCAGCTTCGCTTCCCTACTTCATGATGTATGGCATAGCCTCTATCCCGATGGGGATATGCCGAGGTATCAAGTTTTTGAAGTTCCGCTTGGAGGGAGATTACTGGAGTACATTACCCATGTTTTTCTGGAAGCCGGGATCCCTATCGGAAGATGTTCCTACAGATTCCATGGCGGATATGGTGCCTCTCCAGATCGCGTAGTTCAACTCGCTGCCCTGGCAGGAATTACTTGTCTTCGGCACCAAGAGCTTGTGATGCAAGAAAACCGTGCTTACTTCTACTACCCTAACATAGCTGAAAACCTCAGGCGAGTCAGGTTCCCCTCTGCTCACCCTAATGATGATGTGGCCATCTCGTCCATGTCTCGCTTCATGATGGCCGAGTATATGCTGCTTGCTGAGCTAGTCCGAGACGCGACCAGGGCCAGGAGATTGCTCGGTGCTACAATTACTCCACCCCCACTGCCTTCTTCATCGACTTCTTCACCTCCAGTATCAACTGCTCCACCCACCCCTCCACCAGCTGCTTCGTCAGCTACCCAGCTTTAGTTTGTTCGTAGTGCATTAGTATCCGTACAGTCCATGTTTGCATCAGTTGTAGTAGCATGCATGTTGTGGTTTGTGTTGAGTAGTAATGGATGCAATGTTGCTTGTGGATGCTTGTGTGCCTGTTGTGTGCCGTTGTTCGATGGAGTTGTTTCTTTTGTTTCTTTTGGGCCTTCGGTGTTACCTTATTTCCCCTTATGAAAGTTGCTCATCAACCCGCCACCGGACTCGAAGAAGCAATGAGGATTTCAAATATTTGGAAGCTCAGCTAAAACCGTATGTCACTCTCAGTTGACTGCATTGTATTGGGGGCATCTGGTTAGAATATAAATGGTATACTGGACCGATTCTTAACAGCCAGTCTACACCAGTGCATAATCTTCACAGCAATAATGATCAAACCAGCAGGAAGACAAGTCAAGTACAAGGTCAACGATATATTTTCCGTCGAAGGTATGGACATACATAAAGTTTTGTTTCAGCCACGGGTGAAATATGTTATACTCCGGAAGAAAGCCAGAAGGGGCTATGAGTTCAATATTCAGCAAGGAAGACAGTCAGGCAATGTAACCAATAGCAAAATGTTATGGGTATGTATACAGCATTCAGTCCGCGGATCACAGTACGAAGCTTCTGGTGTAATGAGCTCAGCCTTCCTCCACACAATACCGGAAGAAGCTTATGATGCAAGGCTCCTCAAGTTTCCTCTGTACGACACATGGACAGCTTCTTGCCCAAGATACCCAGTCTTCCATAGCAAGATACCTTGATAAAATCTTCCAGCATAAGGAAATGAATCTTCCTCAATACGCCACCAGAGGAGAAGCTTCTCAGGCATGGAACCCCACCTTCTCCAGCACACTACCATGGCTAAAGTTTCGAGCGTAAGATGTCCAGTCTTCTTCCGCAAGCTACTCGGATCATTTCTAACATAAGATACCCAACCTTCTTCAGTACGGCACTACACACCGTCATCAGTACTGCTACAAGATTTTACCCAGTGAGTTGGCAGTATAGGACAGGGCAACTTCAGAATCAGGTCCGCAACGGTTTTGGCAGAAATCCGTCAGAACATATGTCTGTTCCCGGAAATCTTGTATTTAACTTCAGATTTCCTTATGAATGGGGAGCATGCATCCCAGATCATGCAAGCCACTCATACGAGGATACAACTGTGTTCACATGAATCAACCAAAAGAAGGCCAGGATGCAACAACTCCATAATTCATGTCAGAGGAAGCAAAGTCAGATATACATCTCATGTGCATCAACAAATGGTGAAGCAGACAAGCTTGAAACAACAGTTTTGACAGTGACTACAAAGGTCAGTTTCTCAGCACTAGAAAAGGTGGTATCACGGACTCTTGTTACAGCCTTGTCTGATCAGCTCGAACAATGCACTCTGTACCAACTATATGGTATGCCTATGTGGACTCGTTTCATGCGCAAGCATAAGGTATGATAATACAATATTGCACCCACAACAACTATGGTCACAAGAAGAACTGAGAATAAATAAACGTTGCCAAGCTCTTTCCGCAAGGGATTCCGACGAAGAAAATACTGACAATCAAGGAGTAAGTCTAACAGCAAAAATATGATAATTACTGCACGACCGACAGGGTCCGGGTACCCAAGTCAGATTGAGACCATGATTCCATAAATATCAACATGGACATACGCTCAGAGGCCTATCCTATTCCATTAGGACCTCAGGTCACGTTAACCGGTTTGTCTGGTTACACATGTTTAGAAGGGTCAGTGTGAAACATCCAAGTCTGTCTCATCAAATGCAAGATTCCTTAGTCGCTTCAGCATGTTGACTTCAGTGACCGTGTTACAATATCTCACGGCCTTTTAACACCGATGACAATACCGACAGCATGGGTAAGTCAAAAGCCGAGCACCCAGCTCAGATCAGGTGCTCTCACTGGTGGAACTGAGCACAAGGACAACCTGTCATGAGAAATATTTTCCCGGTAGCGCAACTGTCAGTCCAGACTCCAGATGCTACGGTTTGAGATTGCAAGATCAAGGCAAAGAGACAAATCCCGATGCCGCAGTATCATCTACGGGCAGTCAGATCCCGTTAAGAGAACAACTATGATTCTCAGCATTGTTTGAACCCGGAAGACACACAACTATTTGAGCAAACCAATGGAAGAAATACAAAGATTTCGTGTTCATAGGAAATTTATTCTCAGGATATTACCGGCAGACATGAACCCATCCAAGTCAGCATAAGGTTTGACATATGAGGTAAGACCCGTCAGAAATTCAGGTAAGGTGAAGCAAATCACCCCCAAAGTCAGAAGGTCCGATGATATGAAATTCAAAGGGGACAATATACAAAAGAAAAGGACGCCTGAGTTGGAAACGGTTTCCTTAAGTAATATTCATATTCGTTCCCTGAGCAACCAAATCTCGAGGACAAGATTTTTTGTAAGGGGGGTAGGTTTGTAACACCCCGATTTTTGGTCCTTTCTTTTTCTTTTGGTTTTCTTTGGTGTTTGCTCTGGTTTTCCTTTTGGAGCAGTTCTGTGGACTTAAAACCTAGGAGATCATCATTTCTTCTTCTCCCAAGTGGTGCATCATCCTTGTACCTTTCCCAAGATCATGGTATTTCTATTCTAGCCCAACCCCAAATTCTTTTCTTGGGAATATTCCTTTTTCCTATTAACGAAATAACCCTGTCTGACCTAGGTTGTGAAGCAACCTATATTTCTGTCTTCCACAAAATTCCCAAATAATTCTCATAAATTCTTTGGATCATATATTCCTCAAATATGTCCAAACCCTTCCTTGTCTACTTCAAAAATAATTCAGGAATATTCATTTTCCAATTCTATCCAGCATGGCACTTTGTGAAGGAAGTGCTATTTATGTTTACTTGATTGCCCTCAAACTTTTTGAGCACTCTTTCCTATCCAAATCATTAACTCATGACAAAATTCAGCTCCATTTTCCTAGTAAATCTTCCTCAGCAAATTCCCAAAGTTTCTGTCCAGAGAGAAGCTTTGTGAAGGAAGTACTAGCTAGGCTAATCAATTTGAGTTGAAATTTTGCCAGACCCTCCATGTGCTCAACTAATTCCCCTACAGAAAATTTGAGCTCCATCCAACTATTTATGTGAGCACACCTTCAAATCTTTGGTTCTAGTCAAATTTTTAGGGTGTGAAGCAACTACATTTAATATTACTTAAAAAATTCTGAAATTAATCCAGGAACTAAATACCCCTATATCCTTTGAGCATGCAAAAATTCAAATCCTTTCGCCAAGCCATTTTCTCCACAATATTCCTCCAAGTTCTTGTCCAGAGAGGACCTTTGTAAAGGAAGTACCATTTAGGTATTTCCAAATGGCATGAATTTTTGCCAGCACTTACAGGTTCCTAAATCATAACTCTCCACCAAATTGCAGCTCAATCCCACACTCCATGTGAGTGCAACTTCCAAATCCAGTTTCTGTTCTGTTTTTGCAGTTGTATAGCAACTATCTTCAAATCCTATCCAAATCCTCTCTAAATTCACAGGACTGTAGTCCCTCCTACCCTAAACCCCTGTGACATCCTCTCTGGCCCATTGGTCAAGTAACTTGACCACAACTTCTAACCCAAGTTGGCTACAACAACATTCATCTGATGCCTCCCATCAATCCATAGTCTCTTTGATTGATCCATCACATCCATGGGGTTGTAGGATGGATAGACAACACCTTGGACATCTTTTGCCAGGCCTACGTGCCCTCTCCGTGGCAATGCATGCGGTGACCGCACTGTTGGCACGCCTGTGCGCGTGCTCTGCGTGCTGTGGGCGCGCTCTGGATGTCGCCGAGCCACGGGCCTCTTCTTCTCGGCCGCGTTCGCGCGTCCGCTGGTGCCGCCCTCCCTCTCAGTCGTCCACCTACCGTCTAGCCCCGTCCCCCCTCCTTGTTCCCTCTCCTCGCGCCACAGCGGCCTCTGCTCTCGCCGCACGCGTGCGCACAGTGCCTTAGTGGCCGACCGCGCGTGCCTCTCCCGCGTCTGCTCCTCCTGTGCCGCCGAGCCTCTACTAGCTCTCTCACGTCGCCGTCCGAGCCCACCCATGCGCCACGTGTCCGCGGTCGCGCCAGAGCTCCGGTCGCGCGCCCATGGCGGCTTGCGGCCATGGGCTTCTCCAGCCAGCTATTTAAGCCGTCCCCGACCCCGTCTCTCCTCACCTCTCGCCCTACCCCTCACCTAATCGACCACCGGAGCCGCTCCAGTGAACTCATGGGGTCTTCTTCTTCCTCTCCGGTGAACCCCGCCGCTCGGCCCTCTCCTCCATTAGCTCAATCTGGCCAACCCCATCTCCCACCACTACTTTCCCCGAGCTTCTAGTGACCCCCTAGTCCTCCCTAACCCCTCTACTGATCGAGCATCTGCTGGAGTCGCCGGATCCATCGTCGCCAGTAGCTCGCCGCCGCTGGAGACGAAGGGCGCAGTGCCATCTGGCCGTCTCCCGGCGAGCTATGGGTATGGATGTGCTCGCCGTGGGGTGCCCGATCCATCCCACCCCTCTCTCAGCCTCGTCGTGGCCTCCTCGCCGCCGTCCGACGTCGGTGAGCGCCGCCGCCCCCTGTTCTCCCTCTCTCCCTTCAAATCTGACAGGGTGACCCCACCAGTCAGCCTCACCCTGCCCCACCGAAGCATTTTAAGTGGAGGCATAAATCCACTTTACGCTTTCGATGTCACCCCCCTGGAGGTTTTTCTGAAATTCTTTTAAATTCATTTTAATTCCAGTTTGACTACAACTTTGATCAGGAATAACTCCTAAACTACAAGTCCAAATGAGCTGATTCTTTTTGCATTATTTTTCTTTTGAGCTCCTCTATTTTCTGGTAGAGTTTGGTATTTTTATCTTCTGTCTAGAATTCCTGGAGAGAAGTATTTGCTTTATGTGATATTTACAAATGCTTGCAAAAATGTTTTCAGAGTGTCTGTTGTGTGTTGGTGAAGACCAGGAGCTCTTTCCCTCTCTTTTGGAGCAAGGCAGGCCACAACCTCCATTTGCATGATTGCAATGCAATGCCATGAATTATTTAATAAATTTGCTGGATATATTCATTAGTTAAATATGATTTATTCATGGCATTTCTTGGTGTTACATTTGATCTTGTTACTGCCATGATGATGCTTGGGTTTCTAGGACTAATGATTTGTAGATTGAGGGTGACATGTTGCTTCGGGATTACTAGTAGCAGTAGTCATGCTCTCTTCATGATCATATTGAATTTTATTACTTTTGGGAGTTCATAATAATGATATGGGTATAATATGCTTTGGATTATTGGATGGACATTGCTATGACATGAATTTCAGGTGGATGTATTATATTGGAGTATCATTTTTATCACAGACATATCTTGGGGACAAATTCCATCATTTCGTTGGTCAGGTGCCACCGAATCAAGCTCACCAATGCAGCCACACTTGCCTGGATGGGGAGGCCCTAATTTGGTCTATTGTCATGCCTCTCGCCGGTGCCTCCAACTAGGGAAGGTTATGTGCGCGCGCTGCCCTGGCCCGGTAGGCGATCGTAACCTTGTGTGCCCGAGTTGTGTTGTACCCGGGTGTCCCCGTTTGGGACGAGTTCGTTTGTTTGGCCACGACGGTGGCAGCCACAAAGGTGGCGGATGTCACGAGTTGACATCGGGGCCACCCATGACATAGCCCAAAGGGGAGTTTGTCGGAGTGGCTGGGAGAGTGTCATGCAATAGATTGGTTCTGTCGAAATGTCATTGGTCCACCCAAATGGGAGCACGAGGCCATGAGTTCCGTGGTGTGGGTATAGTGTACTTACCTCTGGAAAGTGTATAAACTATCGATAGCCGCGTCCTCGGTTATGGACACAGTTTGTTGTAGGTCACACCGTTCGATCAACACTCATGATGACGGAATGACTTATATGATGATTTATAGTTGCATGTGGGCAAGTAATAGTTTGGCAGGATGCCGATGTTGATATTGGAATGATCTTGAGGATGATCATCGGATGGTGATGTGATCACGCGGTGATCACGAGGAGTTATTTGATCACGAGGTGATCGAGATGGTATATTGCTTGGCTAGATAGCCAAGGGTGAGATGGTCCCTATGACCTAAGATGTGGGCTCTTCTGTAATTCTAGCTTTATCATATCATGCTTGATATTTGCTTCTACATCATAGTAGTTGATAATAATTTAACCTGTTAATGCGATGTTATTGTCTTGCCGTGATGTTTTTGGTTGTTGTGAGCTTGCGAGTACATTCAAACTACTCACCTGGCGTGTCATGCCAGATTGCAGGTGATGCCGTGATTGATTGCTTGCCGTGGATTCCGGTCATGCGAGCTAGACCGTGCCCCAGCCAGAGTCCCTGCGGAGTGGAGTTCATCACCGTCGTTGTTGTTCCGCTGCTTAGAGCTGTTTCGCTGCTAGCATAGAACTACCTTAGCAGGCATAGTGTCGTCGTGTTGTTGTAATCTTTGTAATAACAGACCCTTGTACCCTTAGCATCTCTAATAAGAGTTGGTCTGTTCTATGTCAGCAGTGCCGTATTCCAGAAGACTTGATCTCTGGGCTGGAATACATGGCGTTCCGGTCCCTCTGAGCCGGGGTGCCACAGGGAAGGGATCTTGAGGGTAGAACTTGTTGCGGCTCATGAAGTCGACGCACATACGCTCCTTGCCGCACTTCTTGGGCACCACGACTGGGTTGGCGAGCCACTGGGGATCGCGCACCTCATGAATGACTCCAGCTTCTTGTAACTTCTGAACTTCTTTGATGATGAAATCTTGCTTCTCTGGCACCGTGCCTTCTGTTTCACGGGGCGTGCGTTGGGGCACACCGCTAAGTGGTGCTCGATCATCTCCCTTGGCACACCGGACAAATTAGATGCCGTCCAGGCGAACACATCTGAATTTGCCCGAAGGAAGGTGCGAGTCGTCTTCCTATGCAGGAGAGAGGCCGGTGCCGATGGTGAAGGCAGGGCCTGAGCCACTGCCGCCCACCGACACCTTCTTCATCTCGGTGCGGTCCAGAGAGAACAGCTGCTTCTTCTTCATGGGTGCAGCCTCATGAGGCACAGCATCGTCCTCATCGGCAAGGTAGATGGTGGCGGCAGCCTTGTAGGCGCTCTCGAGGGAGCGGACCATGTCCTTCTCGTCACAACAGACGGTGATGATGCCGCTGCAGCCTGGCATCTTGAGGACGTTGTAGGTGTGGTGGGTCGCCGCCATGAACTTGGCGAGCGCTGGGTAGCCCAGGATGGCATTGTACGTCAAGCCGATGTGCGCCACGTCAAAGTCGATGATCTCAGTGTGGTAGTTCTTGCAGGTGCCAAAGGTGACGGGAAGGCGCACTTGCCCCAGAGGAATGGTGGAGCCATCAGTCACTCCGGGGAAGGGCCTAGTCAGCATCAGCTGCACGTAGGGCACTTGGAGCTGCTCGAAGGTCTCGATGGAGATCACGTTGAGGCCAGCGCCTCCGTCGATGAGCGTTTTGGTGACGGCAACGTTGCTGATGGTGGGGGTGCACAGCATGGGGATTGTGCTCGCAGCGCTTGAAGACTTGGGGTGATCCTTGGAGTCGAAGGTGATTGCGTACTGCGACCACTTGAGGGGTCGAGAGGCCTCAGGCCTCGGGAGGACAGCGTTCACCTCGCGAGAGAACAACTTGAAGTGGCGGTTGGACATGGGAACTTGAGCCCCGCCTAGGATGCAAGCCACTCCGCGAGGCTCCTGGTAGCCCCCAGTGCCCTCGTCAGGCTGATTGTCGTCGTTCCTTTGTGGTGGCGGCCGCAGCGGTGGAAGAGCGGCATTAGCCTGAGGGCTGGCCTCGTGAGGCTGGTGGCGCCAGCCCTGCCGGAAGTTGCCATTCCTGTTGCGGTCTCCCTAGTGGTTGCCATTGCGGCCGCCTCCACGGCCGGCGGCGTGATCGTTGCGGTTGCCGCGGCGGCCCAGGCGCTCATCGCGAAGCAGCTTGAGCTCATGGCAGTCATCGGTGCTCAGAGAGGTTGGCTGTCCTTCTTGGGCTCGTCACGCTCATGGCCGCACTTCTGCTCGGGCTCCGCCGCGAGCACGGCAGGGCCCTTGCACTTGGCATCCTTGCTCTTGGCCTTGGTGGCGTCTGGCGCCGCGTCGGGGTCGTTGTGGGCAAAGAGACGACCTTCTTCGGCCTTGGCGCACCTGTCGGCAAGGTCGAACAGCTCGAGCACGGAGTCAAGCTTGTCGTTGATGGCGAGCTTCTCGCGCATCCGGATGTCCACGACATCGGAGGAGAATGCGGAGATGATGGCGGCCTCGGAGGTATGCGGGATCTTGTTGCGCACTAGGCTAGAGCATTGGATGTACTTGCGGAGAGTCTCGTCAGGGTGCTGGTGCACGCCGTGCAAGTCATTGAGCGTGAGGGAGCGCTCGTGTGTGCCCATGAAGTTGGCAACAAATTGCCGGCAGAGCTTAGCCCACGAGGAGATGGACGCCTCGGGGAGGTTCATGAGCCATGAGCGCGGGCCATCCTTGAGGGCCATGGGAAACCAGTTCGCCATGACCTTTTCGTCGCCGTTCGCTGCCTCGATGCTCAGGGTATAGAGCTACAGGAACTCTGCGGGGTTGGGGGAGCCATCGTAGTGCGGAGGCAGGTCCGACTTGAAATTGGTGGGCCACACCACGCGGTGCAGCTCACGGGTGAAGGCGCGGCAGCCCCCGCAGCTGGAGGGAACGCCACCAACGAGTGTGGCGCAGTTCTGGCGGCCGGCGGCCGCGACCTCTTGGATGGTCCTGTCCTGGCGCTGGCGCTGCTGCTCAAGGAGCACGCACGTGTCGGGCGGTGCATGCCTGACGATCTGGCAGCTGGGCTCGCCATGGTCTGGTGAAGACTCGCCACGGGACGGCTCACGCGCCCGCGCGTCGCGGTGGCGCCTGGCACCCTCGCTGGGCGGAGGAGGCGGCGGCGGCGCACCTTGCGCCACATCCCCGGCGCAAGACGGCGGAGGGCGGAGCGAGTGAGAGGGTGCCGGGGCATCTCCGGCGGCATTGACGAGCTCGGTGATGCGGGCGAGCCAGGCGTCATAACCGGTGTCGGTAGGGCGGTAGCGCAGGAGCTCGCGCGCTATGAGTAGCGCGGCCTGCGGGGCCGGCGCGTCGCGGCGGGCGAGTGAGGAGGCCATGGCGGTGTGGCCGTCCAGCTGCATGGATGGGTGCCTACTGCTCCCTTGCAGCGGGGTTGGTGGCGGCAGCCGGGGCACGGCGTCGACGGTCGTCACGGGCGACCGGCTCCTTCTGGGCCACCCTAGCAGCTCGGCGCGCGTAGCGCTCACGACGAGCGTCGGCCATGGTGGTGAGGAAGTGGGAAGAACCGAAGCTCACCCCCTACCTGGCGTGCCAAATGTCGAAATCGGGGCTATGGGGACCCAAAGGTTCAAACACTGGGGGCAAGCTCATTCCTACCGATCGAAGGGTGACCACGGCGAGAGCACTCTAGCGCAGAGCACGACAGGGGACACGGCGGTTACCCATGTTCAGGCCACCTTGCGCTGTAAAACCCTACTCCTGCTTGTGCTGGGATTATTGTGGGCAAGGGAGTCCTCGCATACAAGGTAGGAGACCAAGGAATCGATGCCCTCTACAATGGCTGCGCTGCCCCTGAAAATATTAGTGGGAAGGGTAGCCACACATTGGCGAGTTTTGAAAGGGCACAGGCACCCAGGCTATCCTGACTAAAGTTGGTCTTTGCCTGCAAAAGCATGATGCATGACTAAAGTTGGTCTTTGCCTGACTAAAGTTGGTCTTTGCCTACAAAAGCATGATCCATGACGCGCCGATGGGCTCAGTGATGACCTCCACCCTACGCGCCTCGCTGTCTTGGTCTTCTTTCACCAAACGGGCAGTCCTTGGGACTTGCTTTGGAGGAGGGCAGCTGGTGCTGCCCCTTTAGCATCAAAGAGGAAACCCTCTCTGTTCGCACCCACTGGCGTGGCCTCTGCCGCCATTCGTCACCAAGCGCGTCACCCACGTGGTGGGCACAGGACCGCTTGGCTATCGTCAGGCTCGGATGGCCTCGGGCGGCCACCTCGGGAGGTCTCCTAGCGAGGGGGCCTCGCGAGGCTTCCTGCCGCTGCTGCGACTAAGTCTTGGCAGTTTACTCCCTGAGGAGGGGCCCTCGTGAGGCTGGAGCCTCGCGAGGTATCTTCGCTTCGCGGCGCCCATAGTTGGGCCGCGTCTTGGGCCTTCGCCAAGCGTCGCTTCCTGGGCCGCAGGAAGACGGGCCGTGGTACCCCGGTTTCCAATGGCCCGACAGATATGTGTTTGTTTCATGCTGTTATCGTGTCCACCTTACTACTGAATTGGTTTACCAAAATGAGTTTCATATACTACATGCTAAACCTGTGATGTGTCTGCTTGTTCCTATTTTAGAATGCCGACAGAATATTGGAGAAGACTACCCCCATTATGCAATGGTAAAGGAAGTAATGTAGATAAGGTTAAAGATAGTGAGACAACGATGTTGGTCTCCAAGAAAGCTGATAAAAACTATCTTGAAGACAGTGAGACAACCCCAAAGTCCTATCTTGATGTAGTGTTCGAGTTACTGGCCACTACCGCTGGCACAAGCTCTTCGAACTCGCTGCTTGAATCAGTTTGGCTTCTTAAGTCTCAACTACAAGCTGAAAGACATCGATCAGCTATGTTGCGACAAGAAGCCGAAGGACTGAGAAAGTCCCTGCAGAATTCAGATGCATACTTTTTGCTGCAACAGCAAGAGTTGGAGGATTTCAGTGCCAAACAAGAGAAAGCTAATAAGCTTGCTAAGCTTCTTGCCAGCATGGTGGGTACCCAGGATATCGTTTCTTGAGCTCTTCTGAAGTGGTTTCAGTTCTGGACTTGTTTTGCTGCCACGTTTATTTGCACTAGTGGCCAACTTTGACGCCCAGTGTATGTAATATGCTACTTTGTTGTTCCTATATTTGCATTGGTGGTGAACTTTGATGCCTAGTTGTCGGGGTACAATGATCTATGGGACCAGTGGAGGCCCCTTTGTTGTTCGGCTATGGGGATCAACGTGCACAAAGAGCAGAACCAGCAGCACGCACAAGTTTACCCAGGTTCGGGCCGCCGTGAGGCGTAAAACCCTACTCCTGCTTTGATGGATTGTTGATTGTTTTGGAACCCTGAGATTACGAGAGCGCAGCTTGCCGGCAAGGAGATCGGTTAGTGCAGCTTGACTACTGTAAACCAGCAGGGGTCCCTTCCCTTTCTCGCTAAGGTTTCCATGGACTTCCTTTTATAGAAGAAAGGGGTTACCACAGTGGAAAAATGGTAAATACATAGGGTTAATATTGGCTTGACACGCACATGGACATGTGTTGATAAAAGTGTTCCTCAGGCGGCGAGCTGCCACGTGCCCCGACAAGCTTCACCTAATCACCTGCCCGCTCGACACCTGTGAGCAAGTCTCTGACAAGCCGCCGAGGTGGAGCGGTGGAGTAGCGACGAAAGGAGCTTGCCGGTACAGAGCTTGCCGGGCCATTGCTTGTCGGTGTGAAACTTGCCGGCAGCAATAGTCTTGATCTTCTCGGTGACCCGCCTGTAGGTCATGATTTGCCGGCTCCACCTCGCCGGATGAAATGTGCCGCTGGGAAGAAACTCCTTCTCAACGAGTTCTTGGTCTTGCTTGTTGATGTAGTGCTTGCCGCTTGTCGGGAAGATCAGCTCTTTGCCGGGGCTGCTTTGCAACACCCCTAGACGGCACGACCACATGCTTAGAAGGGTTGTGGGACCCTGGTTCTCACTACACTGCCAGGAGCCCCAGGGACCGCCTTCAGCAAAGAACTCAAAAGATCTCGATGTTGGAGATGGGACCAAACATGGTATGGGTCGAGACAGTCACATCTTTTCCTCCAGGAAGAACGCATACGGTAAGCAGCCCCTAGAAAGAAGCTTCCTGATAGGCTGCTAGCCCCCGAGCCAACTTGGGTCATCTTCGGCAGAGAATTGTTGTATCTCTTGCCGGCTTCCGAAAAGGTTATTCCGGGAAAGTTTATGATTTCAGCAGAAAACTTCGACGTTCTCGATGCTGGCTTCCGGGAAGGTTTTTCCCAGGGGTGCTGCTAGCCCCTGAGCCCGTCTTCCAAAGAGAGCTCTCCGGCAGAGAACTCTGAAGATCTCGATGCTGGAGTAAAATCTTGATTCCTGATTTCAGCAGAGAACTCTGAGGTTCTCGATGCTGGCTTCCGGGAAGGATGTTCCCAGGAAGGCTTGTGGTTTCAGCGGAGAACTCTGAGGTTCTCGACGCCGGCTTCTGGGAAGCTTGTTCCCAGGAAGGCTTTGCTTGTCGACAGAGAACTTCATGATTCTCGATGCCGAAAAGATAATATCCAGGAAGGCTTATGATCCAAGCAGAGAACTCTGGATTCTCGATGCGAGTGGTAGCTTCCGGAAAGGCTGACGCTGGCCTTGCCATGAAGCAATCCCCCACTCACATACCTGCAACACTGATTTGAGCATGAAATGCCACGACAATGTTTTAACACAACAAGTTAATTAGTCTCTGGTTCATATTTAACTTGTGTGTAAATTATGACTTCTGCTGAAAATCCCCCTCGCTTGCCAGAATGCTTTCCGATGCGCACGATCTAGTCAGCAGCGCTTTGAGGAAACGGGTCCTTAGTAGCTTGCCGGGAACGTCACCTCCCAAAAAAGATTTACCTTCCCAGTTTTAGTGCAGCTGCTCACGTTGCCGAGCGGACTCGAGGCAACTAGGAGCGCAACTAGCCCCGAGAAGGCTCCTTAGCGTACGGGTTTACGCAGAAATCTTAAGGAAATAAAAACTTGCTAAGTCTTTTCCTTAAATGATTATATTTTTGCACAATTATTCCCTACGCTTGCCGGAATACACCCAGGGCACACGTTCTAATAGACGGCACATAGGATCAAGTCCTAACTAGCAGCCTGTCGAGAACGCTGCCTCCACAAGGGCTTAACGTTTCTGAAAACAAATGCAGCTTCATAAGCGTTGTTGGTGGACCCAGAACAACCAAGAGCACAAAATGTTCCAAAAACGCTCCTTCGCGTACAGGTTAAGTACAAAAATTCCATTCAAGGATAAGGCTAAACAACATAAAATAACTAAAGTTATAGAACTTAGCTCTCTCTCTGTAGCATGATGTTGGCGAAGAAAATGCCAACGTTGGTGAAGAAATTGGGCTGCCTCTACTCCGCCCGCACTGGCCGCGCCGCCTGCACCACCCGCGGACGCTTGTGAAGGCAACTTGAACATGGAAGGAACCATCACCGTTGCGCCCTTCTTCTTGGGCGCCATCGATGATGAAGAAAATGAAGCTAGCGCGTAGACTGCTGATTCAGGTTCGCACACGCGATCCCCCTACCTGGCGCGCCAAAGATGTCGGGGTACGATTCTATGGGACCAACGGAGGCCCCTTTGTTGTTCGGCTGTGGGGATCAACGTGCACAAAGAGCAGAACCAGCAGCACGCACAAGTTTACCCAGGTTCGAGCCGCCGTGAGGCGTAAAACCGTACTCCTGCTTTGATGGATTGTTGATTGTTTTGAAACCCTAAGATTACAAGAGCGCAACTTGCCAGCAAGGACCTCGGCGAGTGCAGCTTGACTACTGTAAACCAGCAGGGGTCCCTTCCCTTTCTCGCTAAGGTTGCCATGGACCTCCTTTTATAGAAGAAAGGGGTTACCACAGTGGCAAAATGGTAAATACATAGGGTTAATATTGGCTTGACACGCACATGGACGTGTGTCGATAAAAGTGTTCCTCAGGCGGCAAGCTGCCACGTGCCCCGACAAGCTTCACCTAATCACCTGCCCGCTCGACACCTGTCGGCAAGTCTATGACAGACCGCTGAGGTGGAGCGGTGGATTAGCGACGAAAGGAGCTTGCCGGTACGGAGCTTGCCGGGCCATTGCTTGCCGGTGTGGAACTTGCCAGCAGTAGTAGTCTTGATCTTCTTGATGACCTGCCTGTAGGTCATGATTTGCCGGCTCCACCTCGCCAGATGAAATGTGCCGCCGGGAATAAACTCCTTCTCAACGAGTTCTTGGTCTTGATTGTTGATGTAGTGCTTGCCGGATGCATCGCTTGCCAGGAAGATCAGCTCTTTGTCGGGGCTGCTTTGCAACTGCCCTAGACTGGCACGACCCCATGCTTAGAAGGTTTGTGGGACCCTGGTTCTCACTACATCATCACCAGTGGATGTAATATGTGTAATAGCCGTAATAGCCTTGCGTTAGTTGCTTGCTTATTTATTTCCTTAAGTCTTGTTTATTTGTTTGCTTCTAGTCACTATAGTTCTTTTTCCTCGTTTTGCTAGTGGCCGCAATAACCATGTGCCACATATGGACCGTTCTAACCATGGGCCTGCTACCTGCCATAGCAACCATGGGCCTCCTACGGGCCGTATGATCCATGGGCCTCCAACGGGCCGTAGGATTGATTTGCCATACATGGGCCTGCTACTTGTGATCTGCGTTGGGATTTTCCCCGAAGAGGAGAGGAGATGCTGCATAGTAGAGATAATTATTTCGCTTAGTGAGAACCAAGGTTATCGAACCAATAGGAGAATCACGCAAAGCCTCGTGAACAGCACCTGCACACACAAAAGCAAATACTTGCACCCAACGCTGGCAAGAGGGTTGTCAATCCCATTGAACTCGTTACTTGCAAGGATTAAATATTGTAGTGGTAGATAGATAAATTGCCAAACAAAATAAAAGTAAATAAATTACAGCAAAGTATTTTTAGTTTTCTTTTTATATGATTTAAGTAGACCAAGGGGCCATAGTTTTCACTAGAGGCTTCTCTCTCGAACGCATAGCATACGGTGGGTAAACAAATTACTGTTGGGCAATTGATAGAAAAGTGCATAGTTATGATGTTATTCACGGCAATGATCACATATATAGGCATCACGTCCGAGACAAGTAGACCGACTCCTGCCTTCATCTATTACTATTACTCCACCAATCGACCGCTATCCAGCATGCATCTATGGTATTAAGTTCATGAGAAACGGAGTAACGCCTTAAGCAAGATGACATGATGTAGACCAAGTAAACCCAATCAATATGAATAAACCCAATCGTTTTACCCTTAATGGAAACAATATAAATACATGTCTTTTCCCTTTCTGTCACTGGGATATAGAGCACCGCAAGATTGAACCCATTACAAAGCACCCCTCCCACAGAAGATAAATCAATCTAGTTAGCCAAACCAAACAGATAGATCGGAGAGGAATACAAATCTATAACAATCATGCATAATAATGTTCAAAAAAGACTCAATTACTTTCAATGAATAATCTGATCATAAACCCACAATTCATCGGATCCCAACAAACAGACTGCAAAAGAAGATTACATCAAATAAAACTCCAAGAAGATCTAGGAGAACATTGTATTGAAGATCGAAGAGAGAGAAGCAGCCATCTAGCTAATAGCTATGGACCCGTAGGTCTGTGGTGAACTACTCACACATCATCGGAAGGGCAGCAAGGTTGATGTAGAAGCCCTCCGTGATCGATTCCCCCTCCGACAGAGTGCCAAAAAAGGCCTCCAGATGGGATCTCAGAAGAACAGAAGCTTGGGGCAGTGTGAAAAAGTATTTTGGCCGGCTCTCTATTGGTTTCCCAATATTAGAGAATTTATAGAGGTGGAATTAGTTCAAAAGGAGCCACGAGGGGCCCACAAGGCATCAGGGCGCGCCCTGTTGCCTTGTCACCTCCTCATGGGTCTTCTGGCCTCCTCCCGAAGCTTCTAGGGTCTCTTTTGTCCAGAAAAAAATCGTCCAAAAGTTTCGTAGCATTTGGACTCTGTTTGGTACTGATTTTCAGAAAAACCAAAAACAAGCAGAAAACATCAACTGGCACTAGGCACTGAGTTAATAGGTTAGTCCCAAAAAAATGATATAAAATAGCATATAAATGCATATAAAACATCCTAGATTGATAATATAATAGCATGGAACAATAAAAAATTATAGATACGTTTGAGACGTATCAGCATCCCCAAGCTTAATTCCTGCTCATCCTCGAGTAGGTAAATGATAAAAACAGAATTTTTGATGTGGAATGCTACCTAACATGTTTATCATGTAATCTCTTTTACATCATATAAATTGTGAAGCGATGAATTAACAATATCAACATAATAATATCCATGAACATAAGAAGCATAATCATTAAACTTTCAAAATATACGATCCTTAACGAGTGTTATCCCTACTCACTTTCTCATATTAGCATGGCATGACTCTATTTTCACTGCAAATATATAAATCATGAGCACCCCGGTGTTAAACCAGGCAATTGGATCGTACTTCTAACGTGCTTCAACATCTTCAACTCCCACGCAATACTTGAGCGTGAGCCATGGACATAGCACTAGGTGGAATAGAATGCGGTGATAGGGATCAAATAATGAAAAGAGGAAGAAGAAGGTCTTGCATCAACTCGGCGGATCAACGGGCTATATATGGAGATGCCCATCAATCGATATCAATGCGAGGAGTAGGGATTGCCATGCAACGGATGCACTAAGAGCTATAAGTGTATGAAAGCTCAAACTGAAAACTAAGTGGGTGTGCATCCAACTTGCTTGCTCATGAAGACCTCGGGCATTTGAGGAAGCTCATCATCGGAATATACAAGCCAAGTTCTATAACGTTAAATTCCCACTAGTATATGAAAGTCACAACTTAGGAGACTCTCTATATGAAAAACATGCTGCTACTCTGAAGCACAAGTGTGGAAAAGGATAGTAACATTGCCCCTTCTCTCTTTTTCTCTCTTTTTTTTGTTGGGCTCTTTTTGGCCTCTCTTTTTTTATTTTTTATTTTTTGTCCGGAGTCTCATCCCGACTTGTGGGGGAATCACGGTCTCCATCATCCTTCCTTCACTGGGACAATGCTCTAATAATGATGATCATCACACTTCTATTTACTTACAACTCAATATTACAACTCGATACTAGAACAATATGACTCTATATGAATGCCTCTGGCAGTGTACCAGGATGTGCAATGATCTAGCATAACATGTATAAAAAATGATGAACGGTGGCTGAGCCACAAATACTGTGTCAGCTATATAATCATGCAAAGCAATATGACAATGATGATGTGTGTCATATAAACGAAATGGTGGAAGTTGCATGGCAATATATCTCAGAATGGCTATGGAAATGCCATAATAGGTAGGTATGGTGGCTGTTTTGAGGAAGGTAAAAGGAGGCTTATGTGTGAATGAGTGTATCATATCACGGGGTTTGGATGCACCGGCAAGGTTTGCGCCAACTCTTGATGTGAGAAAGGGCAAGGCACGGTACCAAAGAGGCTAGCAAATTGAGGAAAGATAGGAGTGCGTATAATCCATGGACTCACATTAGTCGTTAAGAACTCGCATACTTATTGTGAAAGCCTATTAGCCCTCAAAGCAAAGCACTAACCGCATCCCCTGGGGAGGAGGTTGGTAGGAGTTAACCATCGCGCACCCCCGATTGTAACAGCACTCAAGGATTTCATTTCGGACATATAAATGCTTGAACTTCCTCACCATGCCATGACCAATACTTAGATGAGTAGTCATAACAAACTTTAATACCGATATTTCTTCTAACCAATGATTATGAACCTATATCCTTTCATATTACGACATTAATAAAATTATCTGTGCACTTCATATTTAGTGATCTACATGAAAGTTTTTATTATATCCCCCTTGAATACCTATCATATCAGGACCATTCTTTTGACACATGGAAATTGCCATTACTATTTATAAAACTCTCAAAAAGATTTAAGTGAAGCATGAGAGTGCAATCATTTCTATAAAATATAACCACAGCCGTGCTCTAAAAGATATAAGTGAAGCACTAGAGCAACTGCCTAGCTCAAAAGATATAAGTGAAGCACATAGAGTATTTTAAAAAATCACGATAGTTGTGTGTCCCTCTCAAAAGGTGTGTACAGCAAAAGATGATTGTGGAAATCTAAAAAGCAAACAAAGAAAATAAAACTATGGCACAAGACGCTCCAAGTAGAACTCATATCATGTGATGAATAAAATATAGCTCCAAGTGAGTTACCGATAGTTTGTAGACGAAAGAGGGTATGCCATCCGGGGCATCCCCAAGATTAGACGCTTGGGTATTCCTTGAATATTGCCTTGGGGTGCCTTGGGAATCCCCAAGCTTAGGGTCTTGCCGCTCCTTGTTCCTTTATCCATCATGATCTCACCCAAAACATGAAAACTTCAGCACACAAAACTCAACAGAAACTTCGTGAGATCCGTTAGTATAATAAATATATCAAAAAAATTAGGTACTGTTGTAACTTGATTCATATTTAATCTTGGCATAATGCTACTGTACTCTAACTTCTCCATGACTTATACACCCCGATATAATCCATAGATTCATCAAAATAAGCAAACTATGCAATAAAAACAGAATCTGTCTAAAACAGTACAGTCTGTAATGATGGAATATTTGACTATAATTCTGTAACTCCAAAAATTCTGAAAAATTAGGACAACGTACACAATTCATAATACATTACTGTGCAAAAAATTCAGGATTTTACCACGCTCCAGCAAAAATGTAAATTCCAGTACTGAAGGTAAAACTTTCTGTTTTTCAAACAGCATCAAACATACTATCATCCAAATCATCCCAAAGGCATTACTTGGCACAAACACTAATTAAAACATAAAAACACAATCATAACAGTAGCTAAAATTGTGTGACACAATAAAAATAAAAAATGCAATAAAGATAAATATTGGGTTTCCTCCCAACTAGCGCTATTGTTTTATGCCCCTAGCTAGGCATAATGCATAGTGTCAAGTATTGTCATCCTTCAAATTTATTCCATAGGTGGCCCTCATAATGGATTCATATGGTGGCTTAATTATCTTTCTAGGGAATTGTTCCATCCCTTTATTTAGTGGGAATGGGAACCCTATATTACCTTCTTTCATATCAACAATAGCACCTATGGTTTGTAGGAAAGGCTTACCCAGTATTATAAGACAAGACGGATTGCATTCAATATCAAGCACAATAAAATCCACGGGCACAGAATTCCTATTTGCAAGTATAAGGACATCATTTATTCTACCCAATGGTTTCTTAATAGTTGAATCCGCTAAATGCAAGTTAAGGGAACATTCATTCAAATCGGTAAGGCCTGGCACATCACATAAAGATTTTGGTATAGTAGATACGCTACCTCCTAGATCACATAAAGCATTATATTCATAATCTTTAATTTTAATTTTAATAGTAGGTTCCCATTCATCATGTAATTATCTAGGTATTGAAACTTCCAACTCAAGATTTTCTTCATGAGCCTTTATCATAGCTTCTACAATATCAGTAGTAAAAGCTTTATTTTGTTCATAGGCATTGGGTGAGCTAATCAAGGATTGCAACAAGGAAATGCATTCAACTAAAGAACAAATATCATAGTTAAAGTCCTAGTAATCCAAAGTAGTGGGTACATCACTATTTAAAGTCTTGACCTCTCCAAACCCACTTTTAACATTTTTATCATTAAGATCATCACCCTTCGAACAATTGGGACGCCTTCTAACTAAAGTTGACTCATCTCCAGTCCCTTTTTCATCAAGTTTTATATTACTAAATAAAGATTCAATAGGTGTTTCACGCCCCGGCCACAGCCACCGGTTCCCGGCCGTTATGCCTGGCGGAATCTAGACTGGCCCCAGAGACCAACACTAGTCTTTCCTGCGCACTTTGTCCTCACTCGTGCGCACCCGGGACCAACTTCCCGATCGGTCACCCATCCTAGAATTACTCCAAGCCAAGCATGCTTAACTTTGGAGTTCTTTTCGAATGGGCTCCCGGAAAAGACGGAATTCCTTGTTGATATGAGTAGTCTATCATTCCTATTAAGCCAGGCTCTGACATACCCCCCCCCCCCCCCCACTCAAAGGAACCGACGTCCTCGTCAGCCCATCAGGAATGTTCCCTCTTGGCACACGTATGCGCGTCCAGTCTGGCACATGTGCCATGCCGTGTGCCACAACGGGCCATACGCGCCATGCGCCACATGCCCGTGCACCTGACCCGCGCATGCCCGTGTAACCGCGAGGGTCGGCTCTGATACCAATTGTAACGCCCCGGCCACAGCCACCGGTTCCCGGCCGTTATGCCTGGTGGGATCTAGACTGGCCCCACAGACCAACACTAGTCTTTCCTGCGCACTTTGTCCTCACTCGTGCGCACCCGGGACCAACTTCCTGGTCAGTCACCCATTCTAGAATTACTCCAAGCCAAGCACGCTTAACTTTGGAGTTCTTTTCGAATGGGCTCCCGAAAAAGAAGGAATTCCTTGTTGATATGAGTAGTCTATCATTCCTATTAAGCCAGGCTCTCACAAGGTGAGACACCAATCATTTTAATATTTTCATCATGATTGCGATAAAAACCAGGTGGAATCACTTTTTGTAAGAATTCTCGCTTAGCTCTCAACCTAATGATTCTCTCTTTACTTTCATTAATGGAGACATGGATGGCTTTAATAGACTCATTAATATCATGCTTAGGTGGCAAAATTTTAATTTTAAGGTTTTCCACATCATGAGCAATTCTATCCATGTTCCTAGACATTTCATCAACTCTATTCAATTTTTCGTCTACCATAGCATTAAAATTCTTTTGATAATTAATGAATTCTTTAATATTGTTCTCAAGATCAATAGGTATCCTATTATTATTATAAGAATTACCATCGGAATTCCATAACTATTAGAGGAATTTCTAGAAACGGTCTAGGATTAAAATGTCCTCTATAAGCATTATTGTTGAAATTATTTCTAGAGACAAAATTCACATCAATGGCATCATTATTTTGCTAAGTCAAAGTAGACAATGGCACATCATTAGGATCAACATGACTATTTTTACTAGCAACCATATTCATAAGAGCATCCACTTTATCACTCAAAGTAGCGATTTCTTCAACAGAATTTACCTTCTTACTAGTTGGAGCTCTTTCGGAATGCCATTGAGAATAATTTGTCATAATATTATCAAGGAGCTTTGTTGCTTCTCCCAATGTAATTTCCATAAAGGTACCACCTGCGGTAGAGTCTAGAAGATTTCTAGAAACAAAGTTTAGTCTGGCATAGAAATTTTGTATGATCATCCATGAGCTTAAACCATGAGTAGGACAATTTCTAATCATTAATTTCATTCTCTCCCATGCTTGTGCAACATGTTCTTGCTCAATTTGCTTAAAATTCATTATTTGATTTCTTAGAGAAATAATTTTAGCGGGAGCAAAATACTTGGCAATAAAAGCATCCTTACACTTATCCCAAGAATCAATACTATTGCGAGGCAAGGATGAAAACCAAGTTTTAGCACGATCTCTTAGTGAGAACGGAAATAATTTCAACTTAATAATATCATTAGAAACATCTTTTTTCTTTTGCATATCACATAATTCAACTAAAGTATTAAGATGGGAAGCAGCATCCTCATTAGGAGTTCCAGAAAATTGTTCTTTCATAACAAGATTTAGTAAAGCAGCATTAATATCATATGACTCCGCACTAGTGGCGGGAGGAGCAATTGGAGTACTAATAAAATCATTATTATTAGTATTTGAAAAGTCACACAAGTTGGAATTTTCTTGAGACATAGAGACAAAGCAAGCAAACAAGCAAATAAAAATATTTTTGTGTTTTTGTATATTTTTTATGAGAAGTGGGGAGATGGAAATGAGAGGCAAAAGCAAATAAAAAGGCAAATAAAAGTAGAGCAAGTAGATGATAGTTTGTGTGAAGGTACTTGATAGGTTTTGATGATGTCTCCCCTGCAACGGCACCAGAAATTCTTCCTGCTAGTTGTGAGCTGCGTTGGGATTTTCCCCAAAGAGGAGAGGAGATGCACCACAGTAGAGATAAGTATTTCCCTCAGTGAGAACCAAGGTTATAGAACCAATAGGAGAATCACGCAAAGCCTCGTGAACAGCACCTACATACACAAAAGCAAATACTTGCACCCAGCGCTGGCAAGAGGGTTGTCAATCCCCTTGAACTTGTTACTTGCAAGGATTAAATCTTGTAGTGGTAGATAGATAAGTTGCAAAACAAAATAAAAGTAAATAAATTACAAAAAAGTATTTTTAGTTCTCTTTTTATATGATTTAAGTAGACCCGGGGGCCATAGTTTTCACTAGAGGCTTCTCTCTCGAACGCATAGCATACAGTGGGTAAACAAATTACTCTTGGGCCATTGATAGAAAAGCGCATAGTTATGATGTTATTCACGGCAATGATCACATATATAGGCATCACGTCCGAGACAAGTAGACCGACTCCTGCCTTCATCTACTACTATTACTCCACCAATCGACCTCTATCCAGCATGCATCTATGGTATTAAGTTCATATCAAATGGAGTAACGCCTTAAGCAAGATGACATGATGTAGACAAAGTGAACCCAATCAATATGAATAAACCCAGTCATTTTACCCTTAATGGCAACAATACAAATACGTGTCTTGTCCCTTTCTGTCATTGGGATATAGAGCACCGCAAGATTGAACCCATTACAAAGCACCCCTCCCGCTGAAGATAAATCAATCTAGTTGGCCAAACCAAATGGATAGATCGGAGAGGAATAAAAGATCTAAAAAGTTCAGAAAAGACCCAAATATTTTGAATGAATAATCTGATCATAAACCCACAATGCATCGAATCCCAACAAACACACCGGAAAAGAAGATTACATCGAATAGAACTCTAAGAAGATCGAGGAGAACATTGTGTTGAAGATCAAAGAGAGAGAAGAAGCCATCTAGCTACTAGCTATGGACCCGTAGGTTTGTGGTGAACTACTCACACATCATCGGAAGGGTAGCAAGGTTGATGTAGAAGCCCTCCGTGATCGATTCCCCCTTTGGCAGAATGCCGGAAAAGGCCTCCAGATGGGATCACGGAAGAACAGAAGCTTACGGTGGCGGAAAAAGTATTTTGGCTGGCTCTCTGTTGGTTTCCCAATATTAGAGAATTTATAGAGGTGGAATTAGGCCAAAAGGAGCCACGAGGGGCCCATAAGGCATCAGGGCGCCGCCCCTCCCCAGGGCGCACCCTGTTGCCTTGTCACCTCCTCATGGGTCTTCTGGCCACCTCCCAAAGCTTCT
Source organism: Elymus sibiricus (assembly GCA_039707655.1). Lineage (NCBI taxonomy): Eukaryota > Viridiplantae > Streptophyta > Magnoliopsida > Poales > Poaceae > Elymus > Elymus sibiricus. Next base: position 187,410,393 of record CM077676.1, on the reverse strand, counting down.
AGGGTCTATTTTGTCCAGAAAAAATAGTCAAAAAGTTTCGTAGCGATTGGACTCCGTTTGGTACTGATTTTCTGAAAAAACAAAAACAACCAGAAAACACCAACTGGCACTAGGCACTGAGTTAATAGGTTAGTCCGAAAAATATGATATAAAATAGCATATAAATGCATATAAAACATCCAAGATTGATAATATAATAGCATGGAACAATAAAAAATTATAGAAACGTTGGAGACGTATCAGGGCCGTACTATTCGTAGACCCATACCGGACCGCAATATGGGCCATAAACGGGCCAAAATCAAAATCGTCCATTTACGGGCCCAAACCACAACGGGCCGTTAACAGGCCGGATTGCAGCACAAGCTAAATTTTTTCGGCAGACATAATGGGTCGTTAATGGGCCGGAATACATGACGGGATGAAAGCAACCCAATGGAATAACGGGCCGCAAAAAGGCCGACTATAACAACGGGCTGAATTTGGCCCATTAGTGGAACAGGCCAGTAACAGGTCGTAAGTAATCGAGGGACGAAAATGAGCCCAAAAATTTATGGGCCCTTAGGAGGCCAAAAGATAACACGGGCTGGAAACGGCCCAACTAAATCATGGGCCGTTATTGAGTTGAAAGCAAGTTACTGTTCATTATGGGCTAGAATCACCATGGGTCGTTAAAAGGGCCCAGAGATACAAAAGGCCTCATATGGGGCGAAAGACGCCATGGGCCATACATGGGCCAAAAGTGACAACGGGCTGGAATCATATTGGACGACCCATATGACTATACTAGGCCGAATTCGGAAAGGCCATAACGGGCCGTGAGTACCCGGGCCGTAAATGGGCTATATGGGAACAGGCTGTTAACAGGCTTTCCATGGGTCGGCCCGCTAACTTTTGACCAAGTCAAATGGGTCGGCCTTTTTAACCTAAATGGGCCACTGTTGGGACATGCCACGTGTCGACGTATCATAGGCGCTTGTCGTCCATTCAGTGGATGATATCTGTCGCAACGCTGAGCTGACACTTGGTTCCTTTGGCCAATGAGAATTTTACACGTGGAAAATCGCCATTGGTCATGCCAGTTAATGGGTTATCGGATCCAAAACCGGACCCGATAGCTTAACGGCGACCCGTTACGGTGGATGCCACGTGCCGGTTACCCTTGACGAAAGCACTTCCATGACACGCCATTTATCATCATGGAAGTGGACACTTCCGTGATGATTATTTGGGTATTGTCATGGAACACTTCTACGACTGCACATGTATGACTATCTTGATTCTGTCATAAAATTGTCATGGATGTACATGCATGATAGAAAACATGACCTACTGTGACAAACACGTATCATCACGAAAGTATTTTTTTGTAGTGCAACTCTATGCCACTCATGGCACACGCAACTCTTTTCTGTATCATGCTTGATGTCTCCATCATCGCACATAGTTCGTTTTTATTGGTGACAATTTTATTACGATACCATTTGCGATTCATGCATCGCACACAGTTTGGTCGATTGGTCTCCTATACTTGTGTCGCGTTAGGACCATCCTGCAGTAGTGAAATTGCTAAATCTAGAGAATTTGAGAATAGTGAAACCAATGAAAGTTATGATTCACCTATTATGCCTAGCTCTTCTACTAGAATGCCTAATGTACCTGATGGATATGTTATGGATGGGGAGATTGCTAGAGAATTCCTTGCTTGCAATGATAGAGATGATCTTCAGAAATTACTAAGTAAGCTGAAAGAAAAATCTATGATGGACAGAATGAAATATGATCCTAAGTTTGCTACTTCTCGTATCTTCGTTATTGATAAGGATTATGAATTCTCTGTTGATCCTGAATTAATTACTTTGGTAGAATTTGATCCTTTTCATGGTTATGAATCTGAAACTGTTGTGGCACATCTTACTAAGTTAAATGACATTGCCACCCTATTCTCTCATGAGGAAAAAGTTCGCTGTTACTATATTCTTAAGTTGCTTCCTTTCTCATTAAAGGGTGATGCTAAAGACTGGTTCAATACTCTTGCTCCTGGTTGTGTGCGTAGTCCCCAGGATATGATATACTACTTCTCTGAAAAATATTTTCCTGCTCATAAGAAACAAGCTACTTTACAGGAAATTTACAACTTTGTGCAATTTGAATAAGAGAATCTCCCTCAAACAGGAACACGTGTCTTATTCACAAGTATAATGTGTAAACTAAGCAGATGCAATTCAACAAAAATTAGAAGCAATACAAGCTAGACATCATACGTAACGTGCAACCACATAAAACAGTACCAAGTTAGAGTGAGCACCTTTGATGGTGGAGTAGGTGAGATGTGCTCATCATCAACACAGCTACGTTGATTGTTTATGCATGTGTTGTCTTGCAAATCTTGATGGGAGGATGGCGGAGTAGAATCTGTAGAGACCCTCCATTTCAGTGGGTCGGAAGGAGCTCCATCATCCACTGCCTTGCTAATTTCCTTCCGCTTTATTGATTTTGCATTGTCAAGTCATACCGACAAGAAAAAGGAATAAAATTCACTCTTCAGAACTTATTCACGCATGATACTGACGAACACTACTTTGATGTAAGGCAAACACATGATACGAGGATGGAATATGTATGAAAAACAGGACGACACTATTTGTGTAAACTAACCAGAAGCCATTACAACAAATTAGAAGCAATGCAAGATGGACACCACATGAAAGATCCAACCAATATGACTCTGCCAAGTTAAAAAAGCGTCTCATCATAAGTGGTGTTTCAACACATTACAAGGAGTACATGCTATAAATCATATGCAAGATGCAACCAATATCACGCTGCATATACTAAAGGTGTCTCGTCATAAGGGATTGATGCGGGATACACAAGAACAGTAGTTTGATGTAAGGACATGGTTAATAGACAAATGTCGTATGTACCAAAAACAAGAAGGCATGTCACATTAACAGGTATAATGTGTAAACTAAGTAGAATGGAAGATGCAATTTAACCAAATTAGAAGAATTACAAGCTAGACACCATATGCAATATGCAACCACATATGGCACTACCAAAGTTAGAGCAAGCTCCTACGATGATAGTGTAGGGGAAATGCGGTCATCAACTATAGAGCTACGTTGACTACCTTCATCTAGCCTTGCTGTTTTTTGAGAATCATGTGGGGAGGATGACACTGCATTCTTTAAAAGAGTAGCATGTCTCAAACTAACCCACGGGCGTGACTGTCTCATCATAAGTGATTGATGCAGGATACACAAGAACATTAGTTTGATGTAAGAACATGGTTAATAGACAGATGTAGTATGTACCAAAAATAGGAAGGCATATCATATTCACAGTACATTGTGTAAACTAAGCAGATGCAATTTAACCAATTTAGAAGCAATACAAGGTAGATGATGACCTGCAAGTGCACATGGCTGTTGTAGCACTTTCGTTGTGATAAGTAGAGTGTCGAACCCATAAGGAGCTTATAGGAAGGCACCACATATCCCGCAACTACGTTGTCACTTTTAGGCAGCCATGTACGCACCCAAACTAGGGTTTGGAAATAGTCTACTCTATAGTTGCTAGGAAAACTAGATAAAAAGGGTAATTAACTAAACTACTAACAAGAGAGTAAAACCAGTAAATAAAATATGCTAAGTTAGTAAGGACGGTGCTTGAGTAATAAAGCGCCCTCGAGGGTTCCGAAATCACTATCACACATATGAACTATTAAATCACCTATTCACTGGTCAAACGCATAAGTGGGCGGAGCCGGGTACAGTATGCGTTCTACTCGAAGTAGACTTCGTGCCACCCACGCCACCATCATTGTCTCCCCCATAGGGTTACAACTAATGATAATTAAGGGTCACCCCATGGACGTAGCCTCTCTAAGGGTTCTCTGTCGGAGTCTACGATCTACGTCCAAGAAACTTCTCCAAGAACTTAGGATTCGAACTCTGGGGGACTTTGCTTGGCGACCTACGACACGACGGCAACTACGGCGGGATCACGACGGGCTCACTGGCTCTCACCGGACACGAAGGGGACGCGCGAGCTACCCAGGTTCGGGCCACCGTGTGGTGTAATACCCTACTCCTGCCTTTGTTGGATTTCTCTGTAATGGAGAGCCTGTGCTCAAGATACACGAGGTGTGGGGGAGAATGAGTTGATCCCCTTACATGAAAGCGGCCCTTCCCCTTTTGTAGTGCCTTGGTCCTCTTCCCCGAAAATATGAGCGGGAAAGGGTGGCCATAGGGTGGCAATTCAAAGGGGGACAGGCGCGCAGGTCTATCCTGACTAAAGGCAGTCTCCGCCTGATAAAGTAGTCTTCGTGACGCGCTAGTGGGCTTGGCGATGACCTCCGTCCTGGCACGCCGATCCGTCCTGATCTTCTATCACAAAAGAGGAAAACCTTTGGGACTTGCTTTGGGGGAGGCAGATGCCACTGCTCCCTTTTCACCAGAATGGAAGCTGGGCTTGGTCACGCCCCGCTGTCCTTATCCTGACAGCAGGTCGTCACCCATGTGCTGGGTGCAGAGCCCCGCGGCTGGCGCCGTACGATCTGCTTCATGAGGAGGCCTCGCGAGGGGAGCCTCGCGAGGCAACCCGGTGCTTGGCGGCCTCGGCAGGGTCTGGCCTGGCGGCGAGGGGCCTCGCAAGGCTTGCCCCTCGTGAGGCGGCCTCCTCCAGAGCGGCCGAGGTAGGGCCACCCTCATGGGCCGGCCCAAGCATTGTCCTCCGGGCCAGAGGCAGATGGGCCATGGTACCCTGGTTTCCACTGGGCCGACAGTAGCCCCCGGGCCCGCGGCGCGCACGTTCCACCCGTTAGGGACGAAACGACGCGGGGCCCACTGAACTACCGGGCCCAGAGGTGACATGTGGCGGCTTTTGCGGGGGTGACACACCCCCACTCCCCACAATGCCTTGGTAACCGCCGTCCTGGCGATAAAGCCTGCCCGCGCGGGGCGCGGGCACATCATTGTCCCCGTCATCAACTCGCCCTCCATCCCGCATGAGCAGCTCCTCTGTTCTTCCTCCTCCAACTTCCAATCATCATCCTATGCCAAAATGGAGCTCAAGTCCATACCCCATGTGAGTGCTACTTCCTGATCAAGTATCTGGACCAGAAATACAATTGCAAAGCAACCCCAAGCTAACCTTGTCCATTTAGTCTCAAACTTTGCATTCCTGTAGTCCTTCTAACCCCAAATCCTTGTGACAAACTCTTTTACCATTTTACCTCATGATTTGACCTCAGGGCTTTGCAAAAGTTTGTTGCTGCAAACTTTAGGTGATGTGATTGATCACCCCAAAAGTTCTTTTGTCGATCTATCACCATCTAGTGTCTGTAGTATGGATGGACTTGTCCCTGGACAAGCTTGTCTAGGCTTAGTCGTCGCGCTCGTGCTCGTGCACATGGTGACTGTGCCACTAGCATGCGGATGCGCGTGCGCTGGCTGCAGCACGGGTGCTCTGCGCCTCGGTCCCGCCCGGCCGCCGTCCAAACCCCCTCCGTTCGCCACCTAGCCCTGCCGCAGCTCTTCCCCAGATCCTCCTCGCCGCCCTGGTCTGTTCTCCCCCGCTAGGAGCTCGCCGGAACGAGCCAAACGCCCGAGCGCATGCGGGAACAGCGGCCGCGCATGCCTGACTGCCCCGCCCGCGCGTGCTCTGCTCCTCCTGCCTCCCCGCGTGCTGGCCCGCTTCTTAGACTCTTCTCCCTCCACTGTCCGAGCTCCCTGTTGCAGCTGCTGGTGTTTGTCGCTTCGCCGGAGTTGGTTCTTCTGGCCGCGGCAGCAACCGGCCCGAGCCCCTCCTTCCCCCGCCTATTTAAGCTCTTCCCGAGCTCGTAGCTCCACACCACTCGCCCTCCTCTTCACCCAATAGACCACCAGAGCCGCCCAACCGAGCCCGCGAGTCCTTCTTCTTCCGCTCTGGCCGAGCACTCGCCGCTCGGGTTCCACCACGACCAGCCGTCTCCAGTGCCCCTCCGCTCTATGCGAAGCCGCCATAGAGCTCCTCTAGCTCCCCTAGTCCTCCTCAACCTCTATCCCGAGCCGTTCGTCGCCGGGATCGCCGAGTTCGCTGATGCTCGTAACCTGCCGCCGCCGGAGACGAACGGAATGACGTCGCCAAGCCACCATCCGAGAAGCCACGGGTACGAGCACCTCCGCCTCGGTCCGCTCGATCCATCTCCGCCGTCTCGCGGTGTCGCCGTAGCCTCCTCGCCGCCGTTTAGTCGCCGGTAAGCCCGCCGTCTCTGCCCCCCCCTTTTCTCTCTTCTAATCTGACCGAAGGGGCCCGCTGATCAGTGACTCCGGCGCCTGCGAAACGTTTTCTAAGTGAAGGCGTATTCCTAAAAGACGCCTTCGACGTCAGCCCCTCTGAGATTTCCAGAAAATCTATTAAATTCAATTTTAAATACAGATTTGACCCAACTTTGACCGTGAATAACTCCTAAACTAAATGTCCAAATGAACTGATTCTTTTTGCAGTATTTTTCTTTTGAGATCCTCTATTTTCTGGTAGAATTTGGGATTTTTATCTTCTGTCTAGAATTTCTGGACAGAAGTATTTGCTTTATGGTCTATTTTTAAAATGTTTGCAAAATGTTTTCAGTAGGTTTGTGGTGTGTTGGTGAAGACCAGGAGCTCTTCCCCTCTCTGTTGGAGAAAGGCAAGCCACACCCTCCATTTGCATGATTGAAATGCAATGCATGGTTTATCTGAATTAAATTTTCTTAATATTGTCTTATTTAGAAATAATTTATTTATGGCATTATGATTTGATATATGTGAGTTTGCTACTGATGTGATGATGCTTGGATCTCTAGGACTTATATTTTGAAGAGTGAGGATGATATGTTACTTCGGGATTACTAGTAGCAGTAGTCATGCTTATTTCGTAGTCATATGGAATATGTGGATAACTTATACTTTGGATTCTGGATGGATATTGCTTTGATTTGAAACACATGTTGATATGTATCATTGGAGTAACCGTTCTATCATATACTTATTTTGGGGATAAATTCCATCATTCCGTTGGTCAGGTGCCACCGAATCGAGCTCACCAGTGCAGCCACACTTGCCTGGATGGGGAGGCCCTAACTCGGTCTGTTGTCATGCCTCTCGCCGGTGCCTCCAACTAGGGAATGTTATGTGCTCGCGCTGCCCTGGCCCGGTAGGCGGCCATAAGCCTTGTGCCCAAGTTGTGTTGTACCCGGGTGTCCCCGTTTGGGACGAGTTTGTTTTGGCCACGACGGTGGCAGCCACAAAGGTGGCCGATGTCACGAGTTGACATCAGGGCGACCCAGGACATAGCCCAAAGGGGAGTTTGTCGGGAGTGGCCGGGAGAGTGTCATGCAATAGATTGGTTTTGTCGGAATGTCGTTGGTCCAACCGAATGGGAGCACGAGGCCATGAGTTCCGTGGTGTGGGTATAGTATACTAACCTCTGCAGAGTGTATAATCTATCGATAGCCGCGTCCTCGGTCATGGACACAGTTCGTTGTAGGTCACACCGTTCGTTCAACACTCACAATGACGGAATGACTTATATTATGATTTATAGTTGTATGTGAGCAAGTAATAGTTTGGCAGGCTTTGATGATGATGAGGTTGATCGGCAGATTATGAGGTGATCATGTGATGATTACGAGGATGTATCGATCACGAAGTGATCAAGTGGATATGTTGCTTGGCTAGGTAGCCAAGAGTGAGATGGTTCCTTGCGAACCAAGATGATGGTTCATCAGTGATTCTATCCTTACCATAGCAGTTTGTGTAACTTTTACTTCCACCTCATAGTAGTTGGTAATAAGTTAACCTGTAAATGCTATGTTGTTGTCTTGCCTTGATGCTTTTGGTGGTGGTGAGCTTGCGAGTACATTCAAAGTACTCACCTGCCTTATCATGCCAGTTTGCAGGTGATGCTGTGATTGATTGCTTGTTGTGGATCCCGTTCGTGCGAGCTAGGCCGTGTCCCAGCCAGAGTCCCTGCGGAGTGGATTTCACCACCATCGTCGTCGTTCCGCTGCTACGAGTTGGTCCGCTGCTAGCATAGAGCTTCTTTAGCAGGCGTAGTGTCGCCGTGCTATGTAACCATTGTAATAGCAAACCTTTGTACCTTTATCACCTGTAATAAAAGCTGATTTGTTCTATGCCATGCAGTGCCGTATTCCAGAAGACATTTCTGGGCTGGAATACGGGGCGTTCCGGTCCCTCTGAGCCAGGGTGCCACAACTGTTGGTATCAGAGCAGGTCTGGCTGTAGGACACCCTAGCCAACGCGAGCGTTAGAAACCGGTAGTGTAGGATCTTGATTGATTGTTGCATTTGATTGCTGCACTTGTTTGTTGCATGGCATGCATATAGGTTCCGTCTTTCTTCTGACCATGTATTCCATGAGTGTAGATGGCCACCACTCCCATTGAGTTCAACGCAGCCCCTGCACCGCTTACCTTCGCGTGCCTGCTCCACGAGGTGTGGCATAGTCTCTATCCCAATGGAGAGATGCCGCGGTACCAGGTGTTTGAGGTTCAGCTTGGAGGCAGATTACTGGAGTATTTTGCCCATGTTTTTCTGGAAGCCAGAATCCCTATTGGAAGATGTTCCTACAGGTTCCATGGTGGATATGGTGCCACCCCGGATCGCGTAGTTCAACTCGCAGCCCTGGCAGGAATCACGGGTCTTCGTCATCAAGAGCTGGTGATGCAAGAAAACCGTGCTTACTCCTACTACCCCACCATAGCCGAGAACCCAAGGCGAGTCAGGTTCCCCTCTACTCGTCCTAATGATGATGTGGCCATCCCAGCAATGTCCCGGTTCATGACAGCCGAGTATATGCTGATTGCTGAGCTCGTCCGAGACGCGACCCGGGCCAGACACTTGCTCGGTGCTGCAATGGCCCCACGTCCATTGCCTCCTTCGTCGACTTCTACACCCCCAGTATCAACTGCTTCACCCACCCCTACACCAGCCGCTTCGCCAGTTACCCAACTTTAGTTTGCTCGTCGTACGTTAGAATCTGAATAGCTCATGTTGCATCAGTTGTAGTAGCAGGCATGTTGTGTTGTGTGTCGAGTAGTAGGGATGCAGTGTTATTTATGGATGCTTGTATGACTGTTATGTGCCGCTTTCGATTGATTTGTTTTCTTTGTTACTTCTTTTGGGCCTTTGGTGTTACTTTATTTTTCCCCTCTTATGAAAGTTGCTCATCCATCACCTTCGGACCCGAAGAAGAAATGAGGATCTAAGTATTTGGAAGCTCAGCTAAATAGTATGGCAATCTCAGTTGACTGCAATATATCGGGAATCTGAATGATAGTCTGGATTTATTACCAGCATCAAGTCTACCTCAGTGGTGTAACCTTTACAGCAGCAATAATCAAGCTAGCAGAAGGACAAGTCAGGCACAAGATCAGCTATATATTCTCCACCGAAGGCGTGACTATATATATAAAAATTTATTTCAGCCACATGTGGAATTTGAAATATGTTGTACTACGAAAGAAAGACAGAAGGAGCTTAGAGTTCAACTTTCAGCTAAAAAGACAGCTCGGCAATTCTCTTCATATACACACCCAGCATCAGAAATGTTATGGATATATGTACAGTATGCAGTCCACAGATCGCAGTATGAATCTCCTGGTGTAAGGAGCTCAGCCTTCCTCCACACGGTACCGGAAGAAGCTTATAATGTAAGTCTCCCCAAGTTCCCTCTGCACAACATATGAACACTTTCCAGCCGAAGATACCCAGTCTTTCACAGCAAGCTACCCTGGCGACAGCTTCCGGCCTAAGGTAGTGAATCTTCCTCAGTAAGCAACCAGGGGAGAAGCTTCTCAAGCACGGAACCCAGTCTTCTCCAGCACGCTACCTCGACTAAAGCTTCTAGTGTAAGGGAGCCTGCACCCCAGATCATGCAAGTCATTTATACAAGGATACAACTCTGATCACATAAACCAACCAAACAAAGGCCAAGATGCACCAACTCCATAATTCGGGTTAGAAGAAGCAAAATCAAAGACACCTCATAGGTGAATCAACAAACGGTGAAGCAGACCGGTGGGAAACAACAGTGTTGACAGCAACTATAAAGATCAGTTTCTCAGCGCCAGAAAGGGTGGTATCACAGACTTTTGTTATAGCCTTGGCTGATCAGCTCAAATAACGCCCCCTGTACGAACTATGTGGTACGAGAAGTCGTTTTATGCAAGACACGGGGGATGATAAAGAAAGATTGCACCAACTACAATTATGGTCACAAGCAGAACCGAGGATAAGAAAAGGTGGCCCAGTGCTTTCCGCAAGGGATTCAGACAAAGAAAAACTGGTAATCAAGAAGTAAGTCTGACAGCAACAGCATGATAATTCTTGCCCAACCGACAGGGTCCGGGTATCCACGTCAGATTGAGGCCATAGAAATCAGCATGGGCATGTACTCAGAAGCCCACCCTACTACACAAGGGCCTCACGTCACGATAACCTGTTCATCCGGTTACACATGGATAGTAGGTTCAGTGCGTAATATCCAAGTCTGTCTCATCAGATGCAAGATTTCCTCAGTCATTTTAGCATGTGACCACAGCGACCAAGATAAAATATTTCACCACCTTGTAACACCGCTAACAAGGCCGACAGCATGGGTAAGACAAAACCGAGCACCCTGTTCAGCTCAGATGCTCTCACTAATGTAGCTGAGTACAAGGACAACTGTACACGAGAAATATTTTCCAGGCAACGCAACCGTCAGCCCAGACTCGAGATGTTACCATTGCAAGCTCGGACGAAGAGACGAATCCCGATGCCGCAGTATCAGGTTGTCGGATCTCGTTAACAGAACAACTATGATTCTCAGCAATGATAGTACTCGGAAGACACACCTCCATTTGAGCAAATCAATACAAATGTTTCGCGCCCACAGGAGAATTTATTTTCACGATATCACTGGCAGACATGAACCCATCCAAGTCATCATAGAGTTGGATGAATGAGGTAAGGCTCGTCAGAACTTCAAGTAAAGTAAAGCAAATCATCTCAGAGGCAGAATGTCCGATCATAGGAAATTCTAAGGGAACAATGCACAAAGGAAAACGGACACCCGAGTTGGAAACGGCTTCCTTAAGTCATATTCACACTTGTTCCATGAGCAACCAAATCTCGAGGACGAGATTTTTGTAAGGGGGGTAGGTTTGTAACACCCCGATTTTTGGCCCTCTCTTTTTCTCTTGGTTTTATTTGGCTTTCCTCTGGTTTTTCCTTTTTGCAGCAGTTCTATGGACTTGAAACCTGGGAGGTCATCAATTCTTCCTCTTCCAATATGTGTTTCATCCTTGTATCTTTCCCAAGATCATGGCATTTCCATTCTAGCCCTTTTCCAAAAAAAAAATTCTTTTCTTAAGGAATATTCCTTTTCTGATTAAAGGGATAACCATATCTGACCTAGGTTGTGAAGCAACCTATATTTCTGTCATCCCATAAATTCCCAAATTATTCCCATAAATTATTTGGATCATATATTCCCCAAATATGCCCCAACCCTTCCTTTCCTAGTTCAAAAATAATTCAGCAATATTCCTTTTCCATTCTGTCCAGTTTGGCACTTTGTGAAGGAAGTGCTATTTATTTTTTCCTGATTGATCTCAAAATTTTTGGGCGCTCTTTCCTAACAAAATAATTACATCATGACAAAATTCCGCTCCATTTGCGTTGTGAATCTTCCCCAGCAAATTCCCAAAGTTTCTGTCCAGAAAGAAGCTTTGTGAAGGAAGTACTAGCTAGTTGTATCCAAATGAGTTGAAATTTTGCCAGGCCCTTCATATGCTTAAATGAATACCCTACACAAAATTTCATCCTTTTCCAACCATTTATGTGAGCACACCTTCCAATCTTTGGTTCTGGTTAAATTTTCAGGGTATGAAGCAACTACCTTTTATATTGCTTCAAAAATTCTGAAATTAATCCAGGGCCTAAAGGTCCATATATCATTTGTTCCTGCAAAATTTCACAATAGCTTGCCTAGCCATTTGTCCTACAAAATTCTCCCAAGGTTCTGTACAGAAAGGACCTTTGTGAAGGAAGTACCATCTAGGTATTTCCAAATGCCATGAAATTTTCCCAGCATCTTCAGGGTACCAAATCATCATCCTATGCCAAAATGCAGCTCAAGTCCATACCCCATATGAGTGCTACTTCCTGATCACGTATCTGGACCAGAAATACAATTGCGAAGCAACCCCATGCTAACCTTGTCCATTTAGTCTCAAACTTTGCATTCCTGTAGTCCTTCTATCCCCAAATCCTTGTGACAAACTCTTTTACCATTTTACCTCATGATTTGACGTCAGAGCTTTGCAAAAGTTTGCTGCTACAAACTTTGGGTGATGTGATTGATCACCCCAAAAGCTCTTTTGTCGATCTATCACCATCTAGTGTCTGTAGTATGGATGGACTTGTCCTTGGACAAGCTTGTCTGGGCTTAGTCGTCGCGCTCGCGCTCGTGCACACGGTGACTGCGCCACTGGCATGTGGATGCGCGTGCGCTGGCTGCAGCATGCGTGCTCTGCGCCTCGATCCCGCCCGGCCGCCGTCCAAACCCCCTCCGTTCGCCACCTAGCCCTATCGCAGCTCTTCCCCAGTTCCTCCTCGCCGCCCTGGTCCGTTCTCCCCTGCTAGGAGCTCGCCAGAACGAGCCAAACGCTCGAGCGCATGCGGGAACAGCGGCCGCGCGTGCCTGACTGCCCTTCCCGCGCGTGCTCTGCTCCTCCTGCCTCCCCGCGTGCTGGCCTGCTTCTCAGCCTCTTCTCCCTCCGCTGTCCGAGCTCCCTGTTGCAGCCGCAGGTGTTTGTCGCCTCGCCGGAGTTGGTTCTTCTGGCCGCGGCGGCAACCGGCCCGAGCCCCTCCTTCCCCCGCCTATTTAAGCTCTTCCCGAGCTCGTAGCTCCACACCACTCGCCCTCCTCTTTACCCAATAGACCACCAGAGCCGCCCAACCGAGCCCGCGAGTCCTTCTTCTTCCTCTCCGGCCGAGCACTCGCCGCTCGGGTTCCACCCCGACCAGCCATCTCCAGTGCCCCTCCGCCCTATGCGAAGCCGCCATAGAGCTCCTCTAGCTCCCCCAGTCCTCCTCAACCTCTATCCCGAGCCGTTCGTCGCCGGAATCGCCGAGTTCGCCGACGCCCGTAACCTGCTGCCGCCGGAGACGAACGGAACGACCTCGCCAGGCCACCATCCGAGAAGCCACGGGTACGACCAGCTCTGCCTCGGTCCGCTCGATCCATCCCCGCCGTCTCCCGGTGTCTTCGTAGCCTCCTCGCCGCCGTTTCGTCGCCGGTGAGCCCGCCGTCTATGCCCCCCCCTTTTCTCTCTTCTAATCTGACCGAAGGATCCCGCTGATCAGTGACTCCGGCGCCTCCGAAACGTTTTCTAAGTGAAGGCGTATTCCTAAAAGACGCCTTCGACGTCAGCCCCTCTGAGATTTCCAGAAAATCTATTAAATTCAATTTTAAATACAGATTTGACCAACTTTGACCGTGAATAACTCCTAAACTAAAAGTCCAAATGAACTGATTCTTTTTGCAGTATTTTTCTTTTGAGATCCTCTATTTTCTGGTAGAATTTGGGATTTTTTATCTTCTGTCTAGAATTTATGGACAAAAGTATTTGCTTTATGGTCTATTTTTAAAATGTTTGCAAAATGTTTTCAGTAGGTTTGTGGTGTGTTGGTGAAGACCAGGAGCTCTTCCCCTCTCTGTTGGAGCAGGGCAAGCCACACCCTCCATTTGCATGATTGCAATGCAATGCATGGTTTATCTGAATTAAATTTGCTTAATATTGTCTTATTTAGAAATAATTTATTTATGGCATTATGACTTGATATATGTGAGTTTGCTACTGATGTGATGTTGCCTGGATCTCTAGGACTTATATTTTGAAGAGTGAGGATGATATGTTACTTCAGGATTACTAGTAGTAGTAGTCATGCTTATTTCATAGTCATATGGAATATGTGGATAACTTATACTTTGGATTCTGGATGGATATTGCTTTGATTTGAAACACAGGTTGATATGTATCATTGGAGTAACCGTTCTATCATATACTTATTTTGGGGATAAATTCCGTCATTCCGTTGGTCAGGTGCCACCAAATCGAGCTCACCAGTCCAGCCACAGTTGCCTGGATGGGGAGGACCTAACTCGGTCTGTTGTCATGCGTCTTGCCGGTGCCTCCAACTAGGAAAGGTTATGTGCTCGCGCTGCCCTGGCCCGGTAGGCGGCCATAAGCCTTGTGCCCAAGTTGTGTTGTACCCGGGTGTCCCCGTTTGGGACGAGTGTGTTTTGGCCACGACGGTGGCGGCCACAAAGGTGGCGGATGTCACGAGTAGACATCAGGGCGACCCAGGACATAGACCAAAGGGGAGTTTGTCGGGAGTGGCCGGGAGAGTATCATGCAATAGATTGGTTTTGTCGGAATGTCGTTGGTCCACCCGAATGGGAGCACGAGGCCATGAGTTCCGTGGTGTGGGTACAGTGTACTAACCTCTGCAGAGTGTATAATCTATCGATAGCCGCATCCTCGGTCATGGACACAGTTCATTGTAGGTCACACCGTTCGATCAACACTCACAATAACGGAATGACTTATATTATGATTTATAGTTTTATGTGAGCAAGTAACAGTTTTGCAGGCTTTGATGATGATGAGGTTGATCAGCAGATTATGAGGTGATCATATAATAATTACGAGGATGTATCGATCACGAAGTGATCAAGTGGATATGTTGCTTGGCCAGGTAGCCAAGAGTGAGATGGTTCCTTGCGAACCAAGATGATGGTTCATCAGTGATTCTATCCTTACCGTTGCAGTTTGTGTAACTTTTACTTCCACCTCATAGTAGTTGGTAATAAGTTAACCTTTAAATGCTATGTTGTTGTCTTGCCTTGATGCTTTTGGTGGTTGTGAGCTTGCAAGTACATTCAAAATACTCACCTGGCTTATCATGCCAGTTTGCAGGTGATGCTGTGATTGATTGCTTGTTGTGGATCCCGTTCGTGCGAGCTAGGCCGTGTCCCAGCCAGAGTCCCTGCGGAGTGGATTTCACCACCGTCGTCGTCATTCCGCTGCTACGAGTTGGTCCACTGCTAGCATAGAGCTTCTTTAGCAGGCGTAGTGTCGCCGTGCTATGTAACTGTTGTAATAGCAAACCTTTGTACCTTTATCGCCTGTAATAAAAGCTGATTTGTTCTATGCCATGCAGTGCTGTATTCCAGAAGACATTTCTGGGCTGGAATACGGGGCGTTCCAGTCCCTCTGAGCCGGGGTGCCACACGCATCGCGCCCCTACAGAAGCGCTCGCACCCGGTGTGGGAGATCACCGGAGCCGAAGAACGGATCCGGCTGGCACGGGAGTCCCTCTCGGCCGAAGCGGTGGCCGATGCTTGGGAAGCCTTATTCCTGGGGAAGGCAGAGGAGATGCCCTATGATGCGCGCCCGGTGCACCGCTGGTCCAACAAGGATGAGCTGGTTGCAGTGATGCCCCAGTTCAACCAGTGGGGGCTGATCCGGACGGACCTCGAGGAGCCTGAGGAGCTTTTCGAGGATTCTTCGGAGATGGGGTCCGCCTCGTGCGACCACGCACTACTAGAAAAAAGGGTGTTAGTGGCGCACCTATTTTGGCTATTAATGGCGCACTATAGGTGCGCCACTATCATCACGCCATTAGTAACTGTTAGTAATGGCGCACATTTGGTGCGCCATTACTATCACAGATAGTAATGGCGCACCTATAGTGCGCCATTACTATGCCTAGAAGTGCGCGATTACTATCTGACTTAGTAATGGCGCACCACATAGAAGTG
The DNA here is from genome assembly GCA_039707655.1 of Elymus sibiricus. NCBI lineage: Eukaryota > Viridiplantae > Streptophyta > Magnoliopsida > Poales > Poaceae > Elymus > Elymus sibiricus. The sequence goes on along the minus strand of CM077676.1, from coordinate 187,394,536 downwards.
CGCCATTACTAACAATTTTTTTTCAAATTTTTTTTCAGAATTTTTTTTTTTCAATTTTTTTCAGAATTTTTTTTTCGTTTTTTTCTTAATCTCGGGTCACTATGGCTTAATCTCGGGTCAATATGCTTAATCTCAAGTCAAATCGCACTCCGTGGTCAAACATCCCGGAGGATCACCCATCCTCACACTACTCCAGCCCTAGCACGCTTAACTTCTCAGTTCTATCCAACCCCAGCACCAGCTCACTTAACAGGCACTTGTAGATATATCTATCATATCAATCCTATTAAACCTTGTTGATGTCTAGGACTTTATTCATGTTCATGAGTGTGATGAAATTTTGAAAAAATATTTCAAAATTCCCGGTCATATTACGTATCATATTTTGAACATTTTTTCCAAAAAAAAAATTCGAAACCAATTTTTTTTTCTGTTACTAGTGGCGCACCTAGCAGATGGTGCGCCATTACTAAGTCTGAATTTTTTTCCATTTTTCCCCCTCTAGATCTTAAAAGCCCCGTATCTTTTATTCTGTTAGGTTTTTGGGGATTCTAAAAATCTTCAACGGGGTTCCCCCGTTGAATTCGGATGTAACTTTTCGAGTAGATGATTTTTCATATAAAAAACTTTTTAATCCGAGTTCGTATGCAAAAGTTATGCCTATTTTACTAAATTCCAGAGAGATTTTGCAAATAAAGTCGAAATTCATATTTGTAAATTTTCCCAACAACTAGACCACATATCACATGGGAAACTTATTTTCTTTTATTTTTTTTGACATTTCCATCATTTTCTTTTATTTTTTTTAAAACTGAAAAGGCGGTCCACGGGGGGGGGGGGGGGAGTGCATTTGGTGAAATTTTTGGCCACCTAGAAAGTTAGTATTGGCGCACCTTCACAAAGTGCGCCATTACTATGTGTATGACTAGGTCAAACCTTGGTCAAAGTTAGTAATGGCGCACTTTGTATAGGTGCGCCATTACTAAGTTTGACATAGTAATGGCGCACCTATGCAAAGTGCGCCATTACTAAGTTTGACCAAGGTTTGACCCAGTCATACACATAGTTATGGCGCACCACATAGAAGTGCGCCATTACTAACAATTTTTTTTCAATTTTTTTTTCAGAAAATATTTTTTCAATTTTTTTTTTCAAATTTTTTCAGATTTTTTTTTCGTTTTTTTCTTAATCTCGGGTCACTATGGCTTAATCTCGGGTCAATATGCTTATTCTCAAGTCAAATCGCACTCCATGGTCAAACTTCCCGGAAGGTCACCCATCCTCACACTACTCCAGCCCTAGCACGCTTAACTTCTCAGTTCTATCCAACCCCAGCACCAGCTCACTTAACAGGCACTTGTTGATATATCTATCATATCAATCCTATTAAACCTTGTTGATGTCTAGGACTTTGTTCATGTTCATGAGTGTGATGAAATTTTGAAAAAATATTTCAAACTTCCCGGTCATATTACGTATCATATTTTGAACATTTTTTCCAAAAAAAAAAAATTCGAAACCAATTTTTTTTTCTGTTACTAGTGGCGCACCTAGCAGATGGTGCGCCATTACTAAGTCTGAATGTTTTTCCATTTTTCCCCCTCTAGATCTTAAAAGCCCCGTATCTTTTATTCTGTTAGGTTTTTCGGGATTCTAAAAATCTTCAACGGGGTTCCCCCGTTGAATTCGGATGTAACTTTTCGAGTAGATGATTTTTCATATAAAAAACTTTTTAATCCGAGTTCGTATGCAAAAGTTATGCCTATTTTACTAAATTCCAGAGAGATTTTGCAAATAAAGTCGAAATTCATATTTGTAAATTTTCCCAACAACTAGACCACATATCACATGGGAAACTTATTTTCTTTTATTTTTTTTGAGATTTCCATCATTTTCTTTTATTTTTTTTAAAACTGAAAAGGCGGTCCACGGGGGGGGGGGGTGCATTTGGTGAAATTTTCGGCCACCTAGAAAGTTAGTAATGGCGCACCTTCACAAAGTGCGCCATTACTATGTGTATGACTGGGTCAAACCTTGGTCAAAGTTAGTAATGGCGCACTTTGTATAGGTGCCCCATTACTAAGTTTGACATAGTAATGGCGCACCTATGCAAAGTGCGCCATTACTAAGTTTGACCAAGGTTTGACCCAGTCATACACATAGTTATGGCGCACCACATAGAAGTGCGCCATTACTAACAATTTTTTTTCAATTTTTTTTCAGAAAATATTTTTTCAAATTTTTTTTCAGAAAATATTTTTTCAAATTTTTTTTTCAAATTTTTTCAGAATTTTGTTTTTTTCGTTTTTTTCTTAATCTCGGGTCACTATGGCTTAATCTCGGGTCAATATGCTTAATCTCAAGTCAAATCGCACTCCGTGGTCAAACTTCCCGGAAGGTCACCCATCCTCACACTACTCCAGCCCTAGCACGCTTAACTTCTCAGTTCTATCGAACCCCAGCACCAGCTCACTTAACAGGCACTTGTTGATATATTTATCATATCAATCCTATTAAACCTTGTTGATGTCTAGGACTTTGTTCATGTTCATGAGTGTGATGAAATTTTGAAAAAATATTTCAAACTTCCCGGTCATATTACGTATCATATTTTGAACATTTTTTCCAAAAAAAAAAATTCGAAACCAATTTTTTTTTCTGTTACTAGTGGCGCACCTAGCAGATGGTGCGCCATTACTAAGTCTGAATTTTTTTCCATTTTCCCCCCTCTAGATCTTAAAAGCCCCGTATCTTTTATTCTGTTAGGTTTTTGGGGATTCTAAAAATCTTCAACGGGGTTCCCCCGTTGAATTCGGATGTAACTTTTCGAGTAGATGATTTTTCATATAAAAAACTTTTTAATCCGAGTTCGTATGCAAAAGTTATGCCTATTTTACTAAATTCCAGAGAGATTTTGCAAATAAAGTCGAAATTCATATTTGTAAATTTTCCCAACAACTAGACCACATATCACATGGGAAACTTATTTTCTTTTATTTTTTTTGAGATTTCCATCATTTTCTTTTATTTTTTTTAAAACTGAAAAGGCGGTCCACGGGGGGGGGGGGTGCATTTGGTGAAATTTTCGGCCACCTAGAAAGTTAGTAATGGCGCACCTTCACAAAGTGCGCCATTACTATGTGTATGACTGGGTCAAACCTTGGTCAAAGTTAGTAATGGCGCACTTTGTATAGGTGCGCCATTACTAAGTTTGACATAGTAATGGCGCACCTATGCAAAGTGCGCCATTACTAAGTTTGACCAAGGTTTGACCCAGTCATACACATAGTTATGGCGCACCACATAGAAGTGCGCCATTACTAACAATTTTTTTTCAATTTTTTTTCAGAAAATATTTTTTCAAATTTTTTTTCAAAAAATATTTTTTCAAATTTTTTTAGAATTTTTTTTTTCATTTTTTTCTTAATCTCGGGTCACTATGGCTTAATCTCGGGTCAATATGCTTAATCTCAAGTCAAATCGCACTCCGTGGTCAAACTTCCCGGAAGGTCACCCATCCTCACACTACTCCAGCCCTAGCACGCTTAACTTCTCAGTTCTATCCAACCCCAGCACCAGCTCACTTAACAGGAACTTGTTGATATATCTATCATATCAATCCTATTAAACCTTGTTGATGTCTAGGACTTTGTTCATGTTCATGAGTGTGATGAAATTTTGACAAAAAAATTTCAAACTTCCCGGTCATATTACGTATCATATTTTGAACATTTTTTCCAAAAAAAAAAATTCGAAACCAATTTTTTTTCTGTTACTAGTGGCGCACCTAGCAGATGGTGCGCCATTACTAAGTCTGAATTTTTTTTCCATTTTTCCCCCTCTAGATCTTAAAAGCCCCGTATCTTTTATTCTGTTAGGTTTTTGGGGATTCTAAAAATCTTCAACGGGGTTCCCCCGTTGAATTCGGATGTAACTTTTCGAGTAGATGATTTTTCATATAAAAAACTTTTTAATCCGAGTTCGTATGCAAAAGTTATGCCTATTTTACTAAATTCCAGAGAGATTTTGCAAATAAAGTCGAAATTCATATTTGTAAATTTTCCCAACAACTAGACCACATATCACATGGGAAACTTATTTTCTTTTATTTTTTTGACATTTCCATCATTTTCTTTTATTTTTTTTAAAACTGAAAAGGCGGTCCACGGGGGGGGGGGGGTGCATTTGGTGAAATTTTCGGCCACCTAGAAAGTTAGTAATGGCGCACCTTCACAAAGTGCGCCACTACTATGTGTATGACTGGGTCAAACCTTGGTCAAAGTTAGTAATGGCGCACTTTGTATAGGTGCGCCATTACTAAGTTTGACATAGTAATGGCGCACCTATGCAAAGTGCGCCATTACTAAGTTTGACCAAGGTTTGACCCAGTCATACACATAGTTATGGCGCACTTTGTGAAGGTGCGCCATTACTATGTCAACTTAGTAATGGCGCACCTATACAAAGTGCGCCATTACTATGTGTATGACTGGGTCAACCCTTGGCCAAACTTAGTAATGGCGCACTTTTCACCTGATGCGCCATTACTGTTTTGGTTACTAATGGCGCACCTACACATGGTGCGCCATTACTATTTAGTAATGGCGCACCACATGTATAGTGCGCCATTAGTGTCCATATTGGCTATAGCTGCTTTTCTAGTAGTGACGAGGCCTCCGACTCCGAGAAGGAGAGCAGCGAGGAATCGTCCCCGCCACCCCCTTCATCCCCACCAGCGCGTCTTTGGCTCCGGCTGGGCGAGGGCGAGTTCGACAACGGGGATGCGTTTCGCGTTGTGCCGGCCAGGACTGTGCCGGCGAGGGATGGAGGAGATGGCGCCGCGGAGGTGGACGAGCCCCTCGTGGAGCGGGCGGAGGAGACCACCATAACTGCCAACTCCGACGGGGCCCGCACCGCGCCCTCGGACGGTCGCCCAGGCGCGCTGCATGAAGGAGGCAACAGCAGCAGCACCATCAAGGAGCGGAAGAAGAGGCACTAGAACCCCAAGGACAAGTAAGTTCCCCCGCCCCCTCCTATCGCTCCCTGCCTTCTGGCTGCTGCGGCCCTGATGAGTTTTCACCCACGCAGGAGCCCCGAGCTGGCCGCCGAGAAGGAGGAGAAGTCCAAGAGGAGGAAAGCCGAGGTCGAGGAGCCCTCCCCTCCTCTGAAGGCCGCCTCGCCCGCCATGCCAGCGCACATGGTGGCGAACCCGGCGGGAGGAAGTGAGGAGGCCAAGGGGCGGCCGGAGAGCGGGGGCGAGCCCGCTGATGGCCAGAGGGTGCTCCCCCAGGGGCGCGCGGAGGCGACCCTCCGGCGCGAGGCGACGCCTCCCATGCCTGCTGCGGCGGAGCTCACCGTAGCCATTGCGGGAACCATCCCCGGGCCCACGCGCCCGGCCCTCGAGGCGTCCAAGGTGACGCCGGAGCGCGGGGCGACACCACCGGCTCCGGGGGTGGCCCTCCTGGGTCCTCCACGTCAGACGGCGAGGGCGACCCCTATTGGGGGCGACAGCGCAGGCCCGCCGAAGGGGCCCGAGATCGTGCCTTCCCGTCCGACAACGCCAGCAGTCGGCGATGAGGCCTGGGTGAGTCGCGCCTTGGTGCTGGGGGAGAGCGACACCGCACCCTGGGGCGGGGCCATCAATAGCGTCAAGGCGGCCCTCAAGGTCCTTGAGGGCAAACTCAGGAAGGAGGCCGAGCTCCAGGCCGAGGAGCAGCGGAGGCTGGCGGATGGGTGGAGCCAGCTTCGGGAGGCAGCGAAGCTCGACCGCCCGCGGGATGAGGAAGCGCAGGCGCAGCGCGAGCATCTCGCCAAGAACGCCCAGGCGTCCCTCGCGAAGGCCCTCAAAGATGCCCAGGAGGCCAAGCGGCGGCGGGAGGAGGCGGACGCTTACGAGAAGACGCTCCAGGAGCAGGCTGCTTCGCGTGAGCGCCGACTCAAGGCGCGGGATGAGGCCGCAGAGGCCCTCGACGGCCAGCTCGCATCCCATGAAGCTAAGCTCCCAAAGCGCAAGGAGGAGATCCTGAGGCGCCCGGAGGCGGTCGCTACCCTCGAGGTGAACGCCAAGACCCTGGAAAGCGAGCTCGCGGCATCCGCGTCCGTGCAGGAGGCAGAGCGGGAGCGCCTACTGGCGAAGGAGCCTCGCGGCCAGGCGGGACGAGCTCCAGGCCGAGGTCGACGACCTCAAGAAGCAGCTGCTGGATACGGACGCCACCGTCAAGGAAGCGTGCTGCAACCTGCTGACTCAGGCAATAACATGACTCTTCAGCAACCTTCTCCGCCTCGATGATCGCTTCGACTTAGGGCGGGTGGTAACCCCTGTCTCGGCGGAGCTCCGCGAACCCCTCGAGGAGGCTGTGAGGGAGCGCGTCGCCGGCTTCGTTGGGTTGTACGCCTTCGAGCCTAAGATCAGTGGCGGCGATGGCGAGCCCCCTTGCGACGGCGGCGGAAGCGGCGATGGCGGCGACTCACCTGCCTAAATCATCCTTGACCTGTTGCTGTAATAGAGTAGACACGGCCCCGCGGGGGCATGAAAACATTTGCATGGTACTTTTGTTGCCAAGTACTTGATGATTTATGTGTTTTTGTTCTCCTCTCGAGGCCCTTACTTCCCTTTTACATTGCCTTCGTGCCCTGTGTCGCTGGGACCTAGCCCCCGAGGTAAGCTACAGCCGTCGTAGGTATGCCCAAAGCGTGCGCTCGGCAAGGCCAGAGGGTGTAGGGCTCTTAAGGCTGGTAGTAGTCCCTGAGGCGCGATGCTCAGGGTCCCCCCTTGACACACAGGCGGCTCGTGCCATGGAAATCAGGATACCACGAGAGGGAAACAAGAGGGAAAAGACCCGAGTGGTGCTTTAGACTTAGCTCCTTCGAGGCATGCGGCTTGGGACGAGTCCTTCGCAGGGCGCGGCTCATGAAGCACGGTCCCTCGTGAGGCCTTCCGCCTGTAGGACCCACCGCGAGGCCTCCCGAGGGGGGGGGCTCCTGAGGCCTTTGGTATCCTGCATCAGGGAAACTGCAAAGTTTCGCAAGTAGTGCAGCAGGGCGCGCTCGCGAGGTCGCCTATAGGTGTTATGCGAGGAGACAAGAGCACCAAGGACCTGGTGAGGTGATGTACACGGGAGCAGGCCCGCGAGCCAGAGCTTAGTCGCTTGGGTTTTTCAGTGCTGCTGGGACTGACCCGAGCACAGCCACCGTGCCCAGCCCCCGCTCGCGTGACAGGCACTGGTGAGATCATGAGCGCGTGCCCCGCGGTTGCAAGCACACAGGGTTTTTGAGGAAATAAGCTTTACTGATGCATGAAGCAAGTTCATTACATAATAGAAAGATACATGCTGCCGTGTTCGACATGGGTCAACTTGAGGATGTGACGGCCGAGTGCCCCTCAAGTAGATCACCAGCACTGAGCATGGGGCATCCGCCAACGCGGAGCATGGGGCTTCCACGAGAGTGGGAAGGAGCTCTCACGTGCTGGAGGCAGCGTGGGTAGAGAGAGCCCCAGAGCGTGTACAGCTCCATGTCGCTCATATCCATGGGGCACGGATAGAACTTACGGTGATGGCGGGCGTTCCATGTGTTTGGTACCGGAACACCTGCCTCCGTCACGAGTGGGGCCGTGGTGGGCCGGTGGGCGGGTGTTAACCACCTCCGTATTCCTTGCGATGTGGGACTCCAGGCTCATGCGCATCAGCCTCGCGAAGGTGGCTCCGGCACCCTCCAGGCCAAACGGCATACACATGAGCCAGGGCGAGCCCTCGACGATGCGCAGAGGAGGGAAGGGGCCTGCGGGGCAAGCCTGGTTGAGGACGATGAAATCGACGCACATGCACGCGCTACCGCGCGGCCTGGCGACGGGGGTGAGGCTGGCGATCAACTTGGGGTGGGGGGCTTCATGTGCGATTCCATCATCCTGGAGCTTGTTGACTTCTTGCTTCTCGGGCGCCTGACGCCGTTCCTTCTGCTTGACGGGCCGCGCGCTCCAGCACGCGGCTGAGTGGTGCTCGATCACCTCCCTCGGTAGGCTAGGCATGCCTGATGCTGTCCAAGCCAATGCATCAGGGCATACCCGGAGGAAGGTGGCGAGCGTGCCTTCCTATTTGGGGGAGGGCCCGCCGCTGGCGGCGAGGGAGGGTCCTACTTCACCCCAATCCAGCGACGCCTTCTTGGACTCGACCCGCTCCAGAGAGAGCAGGGGCTTCTTCTTCATGGGCATCTCCTCAGCAGGCCAAGGCACGTCCTCATCGGCCGGGTACGCAACGGAGGCAGTCTTGTAGGCGTGCTCAAGGGTGTGCAGCGCATCCTTCTCATCGCAGCGGACGGTGAGGGTACCGCTGTCGCCGGGCATTTTGACGAGGCCGTAGGCGTGGTGGGTCACGGCCATGAACTTGGTGAGCGCCGGGTAGCCTTAGATGGCGTTGTAAGGCAGGCCGATGTGAGCCACATCGAAGACGATGAACTTCGTACGATAGTTCTTGCGGGTGCCGAAGGTGAAGGGAAGGCGCACCTACCCCAGGGGGACAGTGGAGCCGTCGGTGATGCCCGAGAAGGGGCTGGTGGGCATCAGGCGCTCGTAGGGCACTTGGAGCGTCTCAAAGGTCTCGATGGATATCACGTTAAGGCCGGCGCCTCCATCGATGAGGGCCTTGGTGACCGCGACGTTGCTGATGGTGGAGGTGCATAGTAGGGGCACGGCGCCCACGGCCTTCGTGGACTTGGGGTGGTCGCTGGTGTCGAAGGCGATGGGGAACTCAGACCACTTGAGGCGGCCGGCGGACTCGAGCGCCGGGAGGGCCGCGTTCAACTCCCGAGAGAACTACTTGAAGTAGCGGTTGGTGGAGGGGCCTGGGCCCCGCCGAGGATGCAGGGCACCCTGCGGGGATCTTGGTAGCCCCCACCGTTCTCAACGGGAGGGCAGTCGTTGGCACGTATTGGGGCGGCGTTGGCCTGAGGGTCAGCCTGCCGCGGCTGGTTCTGCCAGCCCTTACGGTTGTTGTCGCCAACGGCGTTGTTGTGGTTGTCACCCCAGCGGCCACCTCCACTGTCACCGCTGCGGCGCGTGCTGCACTCCTTGCGGCTACCGCGGCACTCGGTGCGGCCCTCGCGAAGTAGCTTGAGCTCGTGGCAGTCCTCTGTGCTGTGGGAGTTCATGTTGTGGTAGGCGCAGAAAGGACGGTCGTCCTTCTTGGCCTCGCCACGGTCGCGGCCGCGCTTGTAGTCCGGCTCCACCGCGAGCACGGCAGGGCCCTTACGCTTGGTGTCCTTGCCCTTGGGTTTCAACGCGTCAGGCTCAGCGTTGATGTCATTGTGGAGGAAGAGACGTCCCTCCTCGGCCTTGGTGCAACGGTCAGCGAGGACGAACAACTCTGCTGCGGAGTCAAGCTTGTCCCTGACCGACAGCTTCTCGCGCATCTTCATGTCCGTGACGCCGTTGGTGAAGGCGGAGACGATCGCGGCGTCGGAGGCCTTCGGGATCTTGTGGCGCACCTGGCTGAAGCGCTGGATGAACTTGCGGAGGGGCTTACCAGGGCGCTGGCGCACGTTCCGCAGGTCGTTGAGCGTGAGGGAATGGTCGCTCGTGCCCTTGAAGTTGGTGACGAACTGCTTGCATAGGTCCTCCCACGAAGAGATGGATGCCTCGGGGAGGTTCATGAGCCATGAGCGTGCAACGTCCTTGAGGGCCATGGGGAACCAGTTCGCCATGACACGGTCGTCCCCCCTCGCAGCCTAGATGCTGATGGTGTAGAGCAGGAGGAACTCCGTGGGGTTGGCACTGCCGTCGTAGCGCTAAGGGAGCTCTGGCTTGAACTAGTTGGGCCACACCGCGCGACGTAGCTCGGGGGCGAGCGCTAGGTAGCCCCTGTTGGTGACGGCGCCACTGTTGAGGGCCATGTGGTTCTGGCGCCCCGCCATGGCGACGTCGTGGAGGACGTGGTCCTGGTGGTTGCGCGCCTTCTCGAGGGCCACGCGCGCGTCCGGGGGCGTGCGGTGGGCGATCTGGCAGCTGTCGCCGGCACCGCTGTCCGGCACGAGCGAGCCGCGGGACGGCTCTGGGGTGCGCGCTGCGGGGCGGCGCTCGGCCACGTCGCGGTCCGAAGGAGGCGGAGGAGGCGCGTCACACCCGGCCCGGTCGGCGCGGGATGGCGGAGTAGGCAAGGAGCGAGAGGGCACCTGGCCATCGCACGCGGCGTCGACGAGCTCGGTGATGCGTCCAAGCCTGGCGTCGTAGCCGTCCTCGGTGGAACGGTAGCGCAGCAGCTCCTGCGCCATGAGCAGTGCGGCATGCGGAGCGGGCAGATCGGGATGCACGAGCGAGGACGTGGCAGCGGAGCGGCTATGCGCCTGCTTGTTCACCGACGGGTGGGCGGAGGAGGCCACGCGCTCCCTGACAGGCTCGTTGGCAGCGCGAGGGCACCGCGGGCGGCGGGTGCCGCGCGGATGCTGGCGGCGGCTCGGTGCGCGGCGCATTCCTGGCGAGTGGCGGCGTCGTCCATGTCGATGCTGGCATCGAGGTCGAAGGCGTGAAGACGGCAAGTCCCCCTACCTGGCGCGCCAAATGTTAGAGTCTAGGATCTACGTCCAAGAAACTTCTCCAAGAACTTAGGATTCGAACTCTGGGGGACTTTGCTTGGCGACCTATGACACGACGGCAACTACGGCGGGATCACGATGGGCTCAATGGCTCTCACCGGACATGAAGGGGACACGCGAGCTACCCAGGTTCAGGCCACCGTGCGGTGTTATACCCTACACCTGCCTGTGTTGGATTGCTCTGTAATGGAGAGCCTGTGCTCGAGATACACGAGGTGTGGGGGAGAATGAGTTGATCCCCTTACATGGAAGTGGCCCTGCCCTTTTTGTAGTGCCTTGGTCCTCTTCCCTGAAAATATGAGCGGGGAAGGGTGGCCACAGGGCGGCAATTCAAAGGGGGACAGGCACGCATGTCTATCCTGACTAAAGGCGGTCTCTGCCTGATAAAGTAGTCTTCGTGATGCGCTGGTGGGCTTGGCGATGACCTCCGTCCTGGCGCGCCGATCCGTCCTGATCTTCTATGACCAAAGAGGAAAACCTTTGGGACCTGCTTTGGGGGAGGTAGATGCCACTGCTCCCTTATCACCAGAATGGAAGCTGGGCTTGGTCACGCCCCGCTGTCCTTATCCTGATAGCGGGTCGTCACCCATGTGCTGGGCGCGGAGCCCTGCGGCTGGCGCCGTACGATCTGCTTCATGAGGGGGCCTCACGAGGGGAGCCTCGCGAGGCAACCCGGTGCATGGCGGCCTTGGCAGGGTCTGGCCTGGCGGCGAGGGGCCTCACGAGGCGGCCTCCTCCGGAGCGGTCGAGGCAGGGCCACCCTCATGGGCCGGCCCAATCATTGTCCTCCGGGCCAGAGGCAGACGGGCCGTGGTACCTTGGTTTCCACTGGGCTGACATTCTCCATAACTCCCCTATCAATTGTGATGGCGAGGAATCAAAGGTTTTTACTGTCACCTCGAATTAACCCAATACACCAACCCTTCACAACGACAGTAGTTCCTCTACGACCTATCATGGCAATAGTGCGAGCGAGGCCTCCTGTAGGTGTACTAAAGCATGGGTGCCCTCGTACCCTGACTTGTGCATAGGCAGTTGTAACCGTCCTGACGGCAAGGGCTTGCCGGAGGGTTGCTATGACTCGAGACTCAGATTAAACAAGACCATGAAGAAGACCTCAAGGCAGGTTATCAAGAAGTACTATTCTAGTACTGAAGATCAAGATTGCCCTTTCCGGCAAGCTTCGTACTGGCAAAGTGAAGACCAAGACTCTGGTTGCCGGCAAGAAATGGCCCGGCATGCTCCGCGCCAGCAAGCTCGTTCTATCCCGTTACCGCTCCACCTCATCATCAGCTAGATAATCACGAATGATAGGTGTCGAGCGGGCAGGCAGTCAACGCAGCTGGCCAAGGCATGTGTCAGCATGCCACTCCAGGATTAACTTTAACGACACCCGTCCTTGGGACATGTCAAGGTGACAAGAGGGCGCCAGGACCGGTGGTACAGATCTTTTTACCCAAAGCCTCGCCTCCCCGACGTAGCACCTAACGGTGCATTTAATGTGCTTGTCCTACCCTGTCTAGAGATAGACGTGGTGACGGTGTAAGTTACTATTCATACTCTGTAAATGACCATATTAGCCACTGTGGTAACCCCTTGGCCTATAAAAGGAGGCCCACGGCTACACTTAGAACGGTCGACTCTTAGCTCAACTACACACTGTAGCTGCAGTTCCCGCAAACCTTGCCGACAAGCTGCGCTCTTTGTAACCTTTGAGCTCACATACAATCAAACCACTAGAACAGGAGTAGGGTTTTACGCTCATAGCGGCCCAAACCTGGATAAATCATTGCCTGTGCTCATATCTACTAGCCCTGCTCTTTGTAGTATTTTGATCCCAGTTCCGAACCGCAAAGGGATCCTCTCGATCCCATAGATCATCATTTTCCCACGACATCTTTGGCGCGCCAGGAAGGGGGTCTTATATTACGAATCAGTGTTCGTAGTTTGGGTACCGGCTCCATCACCTTCATCGATGGCGCCGAAGAAGAAGACCGGAGCCACAACAGCTCCCACCACCTCCAAGTGGCCTCCCCAGGCATCCGGAGACGGCGCAGGTGGCGCAGTCGGCGCAGGCGCTACGGTTGTGATGGCCGGGGTAGGAGGCGCCGGCGGTGCGGGTGTCCAGCACCCCCACCGTTCTGGCGATCGCAGTCGGCACACTGGAGACGGCACAGACGGCCAACTCCAACAACCCACTGGTGAGCACGATCATCCCAGTATTACAATTCGGACCGGTGTGAACCAGGACCCTGCCGTCATGACGTCCAAGGACGGAGCGGCGACGTCTAACAACGCTGCGGTGGGACGTGTGCAGCGACCATCGCAAGATGGGCGCGCCACGCTTCCCCGCGGCGCTGGTGGTCCTGAACGGCATCAAGCCGGCCCTGAGCATCGTCCCCATGATGCACAGGTTCCACCACCACCACGCCAGCCTATTGGTGAACATGCGCCGTGGCAGCAGGTACGTGACGAGCTCCCTCCTGGCCCAGCCAGGAGTCGAACGTCGTCCCATTCCGTGTTTCCCGCCATGCCAACCACGGCGGCAGAGGCTATGGCGCGAGTTCAAATGCTTTTGAACTTCTCGCCAGCCCCAGACAAAATGGAAGAATGGAGGGCCACTATCCAGAGTCTCAACAGCTTTGCCGATCCTGGCAAAACATAGGATGTGGGCCCCACCAGACAACCACCCACAGTTCTGGCAGGACCATCTGGCTGCCGTGCCGGAGACGGTGCACCAACGGTGCAATCGCCTCCACAACAACAACCACCACGGCGGCAAGCTCACCGATCGGATGACCAGGACACTATGTCCATGGCGTCGTCAGATCCGCGGGGCCGTCGAGACTTGCGCCAAGTGCTCCACGAACGGCGCGATGAGGACGCCCGTACAAAGATTGAGCGGCGCCAGGAAGCACGCCGTCTATCAGACAACCGTGCCGGACCAACAGTATACGTGCCAGTGCCAGGGTACCCTAGGTGCTTGCCTTACGAGGTGGGCTGCCCAGCGTTTACTCGTGAGTTGCGGCATGTTTGCTGGCCGTCCGCCCGCCCCTTCAAACTTGAGCTGCCTGACAAGTATGACGGCATGCTCAGTCCAGTAGAGTTCCTTGGCATCTACACCATCGCGGTGCAGGCTGCCGGGGGGCGCGACGACAAGCTGTTGGCCAACTACTTTCCGTTGGCGCTAAAGCCCAACGTCAGATCGTGGTTGATGAACTTGCCGGAGGGCTCCATTTCTTCTTGGTCAGATCTATGCCATCAATTCATGGGTGCCTACCAGGGTGGCCACAAGCTCCCTGGTCAGGAGAGCGATTTGCATGTGATCCCCCAGAGAGATGGCCAGACCCTCCGCAAGTACATACAGAGGTTCAGCCATGTGCACCACAACATCCCTGATGTTCATCCCGCAGCTGTTTGCACCGCATTCCACACGAATGTGCGCAACCGTAGAATGCAGTCTGAGATGAATATCCTGAAGGTCAGAACCATCAACGAGCTACACACCTTGGCGGACAAGTGTGCACGTGCTGAGGAAGGGAGGCGACTCTCGGGGGAAGATGCTGGCGCCGACGTCGAGTCCGAAGACGACGATGCAGATGATGCATCTGTCGGAGGTCGGGCTCCGGGGACCCAAAGGTTCGAACACTGGGGTGAGTTCATTCTACCACTTCGTTTCCAACCACAGCTAAGCGACGGCGAGGCTACGGCGAGAATGCGCTAGCAAAGAACGGACCGTGGACTCAACAGTTTACCCAGGTTTGGGCCACCTTGCGGTGTAAGACCCTACTCCTGCTTGGTTGGTATTGCTCTGGTGCGAGATAGAAAGTACAAGGTTGAGGATGATGGGAGCTGGAGCTCTCTCCGTCGGGATCGGAACCCCTCCTACAATGGCTGCTCTACCCTTTATATTAGCCTTGGTCCTCTTCCCCCTCGAAACTTAGGCGGGAAGGGTTGCCACACTTGGCGATTTTGAAAGGGGACAGGCGCTCAGGCTATCCTGACTAAAGGTGGTCTTCGCCTGCCAAAGCGTGATCCATGACGCCCTGGTGGGCTCGGTGATGACCTCCGCCCTGCGCGCCCACCGTCTTGGTCTTCCTTCGCCGATCGGGCAACCTTTGGGGTTGCTTTGGGGAGTAGATAGCTGGCCCTGCTCCCTTACACAAAAGAGGAAACCATCTTCAACCGCGCCTGCTGGCGCGCCTCTGTCGCCGCTCGTCACCGCGCGCGTCACCCACGTGATGGGCCCCAGACTGCGTGGCAACGCCAAACGGCCTTCGTCTTGAGCGCCTGCGGGAGGGGGCCTCGGGAGGCCACCTCGGGAGGCCGCCTCACGAGAGGACCTCGCGAGGCCATTGGTGGTAATGCCGAGCCTTGCTTGCCGCTCCCTGAGGAGGGGGCCTCATGAGGGGCCTTGGTGAGGTGGTTGGTGGTGACGGCCTGCTGGGAACACGCCAGGCGTTGCGCCCTGGGCCAAAGGCAGACGGGCCTGGATAACCCGGGTTCCATTGGCCCGACAGTAGCCCCCGGGCCCGCGGTGTGCACATTCCCGCCTACTGGGGGGCAAAACGGCGCGGGCCCTAACTGCCTGCGGCCAGGCGCGACGCGTGGCACACGACGTGACGGGGGACACCCCCACTTCTCCCACGACCCCTCGGTAACCGCCTGCGCTGACATGAAACCTGCCGCGGGCGAAGCGAGGCCATCATTGCCTTCCTTCGCACGTTCCATCTCCCTGCGCCTTCCTTCCCACGCATGGCTCCTTCTACCTCTCCCACAACTCTGCCGCCCTAAACCCTTGCTGTGCCGCCATGTCGCCCCCCGAAAGGGAGGAAGAAACGGCGGACACGGAGGTTGAGGGGGCGGTGCCAGAGCCTGCTCTGAGTAGGCCCACAATCATGAATGCCGAGGGGCTCAGCAAGGTGCTTCCAATGACCGCGGCTGCTTCCAACGAATGAGGGGCCACTCGCATCTGGCCGGCTTCGCGCCCGACCGCCGACCTCGACGCCACCTCTGCCGTCCTCTTCCTTCCAGCGCTCTTCGCGCGCCTGCTACCCCCATTCTCTGATTTCTTTAATGCTGCCCTTTCCCACTATCAAATCCATGCGCTGCATCTCAAGCCGAGCTCCGTCCTTCTTCTTTCTGCCTTTGCCTTTTTATGCGAGGCCTTCCTGGGCGTGACGCCCTCAGTGGCGCTCTTCCGCCACTTCTTTCGCCTGCAGCTGACCGCGGCGAACCAATGTTCTGGATGCGTCTCGTTCCGCATCGCAGACAAGACGGCGGGTGACGGTATTGACATGAGGCTTGCCAAAAAGGTCGAGGGCTTCAGGCGGCAATGGGTGTACGTGGACGGGGCCCAATTTAGCCCCCTGCTGTAGCTGCCGTCGTCCCCGGCGGTGAGGACCTCCGGGTGGGGGCACGAAAGGCTCGCCGACCCGAGGCTGGCACGGGTATGGAAGAGGTTGGCCGAGCTAAAGGCCGCGAAAGTGACGGTGGTCATGGTCGTGAGGCAGTTCCTCCGGCGCCGCATCGCTCCCCTCCAGCGGCACTCCAGCTCGATGTGGGCTTTCACCGGCCCGGAGGACCCGATGCGGCTGAGCACGGACAGCTTGCTGCCGGAGGTGCTGAACGGGGTGCTCCAAACCCTGACCGGCGAAGAGACCAGTGAGCCACCCATGGATGGGCTTCCCTTGTATCGCTACACGAACAAGGAGGCACTGGCCGGCTCGATGCCGCGCTTTGATCAGTGGGGACCGCTTCCAGAGGGCCTCGAAGGGCCCCGGGACAACCCCTTTCTGGTGGTCCTTTGCTCAGGCGAGTACAGTGACGCCAGGGCCTTGGCGGGCGTAGCGGGGGGCGGAGGCAGCCCGGTTTGGCTGGCCTGCCGCCGACTCATTCACGAGCTTGAAAACGACGATGGCATCACCCCGCCTAGGGCCCTGCCCACCGCGCCCGTCCAGGCGGAGGGCGCGGGAAGCCCTCGCACGGCAGCTGTGAAGCTACGGAGCTCCGGAGGCGGTGGCGAGGGCGGATCCCGCGGCCCTCCCGAGAGGGGGGCCGATCGGGAGAGGGGGCCCCGTGAAGGCGGCGGCAGCAACGTTCCTCCGGCGCCGCTGAAGAAGAGGAGGTGGTTTGCCAGGGACCAGTAAGCGCTTGCCTTCCCTTCTCCTGCGCCCAGCATGTTGCGCGCGCCTGAGTCCTTGTTTCTCTTCCCTTTTCCAGGACCTCCTCGAGCAAGAAGAAAAAGGAGGAGAGGTCACCCGGCCTGGCGGGGGCTACACCGCCGATTGCTAGGGCCTGGGGGCGTGAAGAGAGCACCAGCAGCCTCGCCGCTGAGGCTAGCCTCGCGAGGGCTGAGGGGTAGGCAGCCCCTTCTGACCCGCAGGAGGACGCGGCTCGGGGGACCCAAGCAGGCAAGCATCAGGAGGCGTCGTCGGGGGGCGGCTCCGCAGCTCCTGGGGTGCCCACTGCTGGGGCAGACATCGCGGCGACGGAGGCAGAGACGCCGGCTTCTATCCCCCGCACCACTGGTGACGGCGGCATCGGGGGGGCCAGCCGGACTCGACCGCGCGTGGGGCCCCGCAGGCCGGGGGGTCGCCATGCCTACGGGGTGCGTCGCCACGTCGGAACGAAGAGGGTGGCCCCGCGAGCTCTTCGCTCCCGGCTGGCAGCGCCGGGCCCTCACGAGAGGGCAGCGCTGGGGCGTACACCGGTTGGACCCTGCAGCTCATGAGCGGCAGCGCCGTGCTCAAGCGCGGGGCCCTGCAAGGCGCCAGGGCTGCCCTTGACCAACTGGAAGTAGACCTCCGGGTGGAAGAAGCGCGCATCATGGAGGAGCACTAGCGCCTCGCGGAGAGGTGGTGCCAGCTTGATGTGGCCATCAAACTGAGCCGCCGTCAAGACGACACCGCGCGGGAGAAGCGTGAGAAATCCGCCGAGGACGCGAAGGAGATCTTCGAGAATGCTGTCAGGGAGGCCGACGAGGCCGATAGGCGGCGCGAGGTGGCGGAGGCCCGCAGGAAGGAGCTCCAGGACCAGAACTCCTTGCTAGAGCGACAACTCCAAGCACGAAGAAACGCCATCTCCGCCTCGAAGAGGGGCTGGCGGCCCGCGAGGCAGACCTTGACATCCGTGAGCGGGAGCTCGCGCGGTCGGCATCCGCGCAGGACTTGGAGCGCGAGCGGCTGGAGACGTTGGAGCGAGAGGTGTCTGCTGCCCAAAGTTCCTACACCGAGCGCCTAGACAAGGCCAACGCCAATCTGGCGGCCATGGCGGAGAGGATCCAGGAGGACGCCGACAGGAGGTTTGCGTAGAGCAGCGAAGCGCTTGCCAACGATAACAGCAAGAAGCTGAAGCGACAGGAGGACCGCTTCAAGGCCAAGCGCGAGGAGTTCCAGCACGAGATCGCGGGCCTCAAGGAGATGCTGGCCAAGCTGAAAGGCGGCGGGAGACTGCGCTGAAGGCCCGGGCCGACGCCGAGGCCGAGCTGTCCTCCCTCCGGCAGCAGGTGGGGGTGTCACCGTGGTCGTGGAGCAGGCACGGGACGAGGCGGCCCGAGCGCGGGGGCGACAACTCCAGCGCTCTAAGATGTTCCGCGCCCTCGAGCTCCGGGCCCGCCGCGCCTTGGGCTCCATTTACAAGGAGGATGTCAGCAGCCCCCTCGAGACCCATGACGGCAGCTACCTCGACTTCTTCACCAAGCTCGTGCAGCGGCTCGAGGTGGGCGCCAAGAAGGTAGGCGGAATCATTGAGGAGGAGAGCCGCGATCTCCTCACCCAGGCCGCGACGCGCATCTTCAGCCATCTTCTGGACGCCGACCCCAACTTTGACTTCGGCAAGGTGATAGCTCCCGTCCCGGAGGAGGTCCGCGACACCCTTGGGAAGGCGGTGGAGGATCACGTGGACGCCTTGCATGAGCACTTTGCTCCTGGCGACAGCAAGAGCTCGAGTGGAGTCGAGGGAGGTGGCAGCGGCAGTGATGGCGAAATGTCTTCTTAGGTCCTTCCCCATATCCTGCGTATAGCTGACCGTGACCCTGTGGGGGCGTGAGGACAATGCTTTTACATTTTAAGTACTTTGCTCCTGACTGTATCGAACGCCCGTGCCCTTGTAACGCTTTCCGTCGAAGCTCGTTTTGCTCTTTTTGCTTGTGATGGCGCTCTGTGTCGTTAGGACCTAGCCCCCGAGCGGGCCATAGCCGTCGCTGGTATGACAGATCGTGACGGTTCCGCTCGCGCGATCTCCCGATGCGGGGCCTGCCGGCTTCCTGGGGCCCTGATGGGGCCACCACCTCGCGAGGCACCCTCGCGAGGCCCTTTCGGGAACCTGCTCCTGAGATAACTGCATGTAGAGTACTTAACGACAGGGGAGCAGTGCACGCACGTCGATTCGCTCTTGGGCATCACGCGAGGAGACAAAACACCAAGAACCTTGGTGGGGTGGCGTGCACGGGAGCAGGCCCGCGAACCAGAGCCCGGCTGCTTGGGTTTTTCAGCGCTGCTGGGACTGACCCAAGCACAGACACCGTGTCCAGCCCCCGCTCGTGTGAGGCTCATGAGGGATGTCGTGAGCGCGCGAGGCTCGTGAGGCAAGGACAAAACGAAACGCCATGTAAGAAACCGAGCTTTACTGAAGTAAGATAGCGATCCATAACTAAAACAAGATACGGCTGCCGTGTCCGGCATGGGTCAGCTTTAGGTTGGTGCAGCCCGTGTGGCGCCCTCAGTTGATTGTTCCGCCAGCACGGAGCATGGGGCTTCCACAGGGGTGTGGGTATGATCGCGGGTCGATCATTCCGCCAGCGTGGAGCATGGGGCTTGCACTTGGGTGTAGGCGAGAGCTCTCGCGGGCCCATCAGGCGAACGCAATGAGAGGCTCCGGGGCGTGTACAGCCCCATTTTGTTCGTACACGTGAGGGTCACGGGTAGAACTTGCGGAGGTGTTGGATGTTCCAGGCGTTAGGCACAAGAACTCCGTCCTCCATCTCCAGCCGGGCTAAGCCGGGCCTAGCGACATAAGTAACCCCGAAAGGCACTTCCCACACTGGTGACAGTTTGTGGGGCCCCTCTCTGGAGAGAATTCTGCGCAGGATGGGGTCACGGACCTCGAGAGTGCGAGGGCGGTCGCCGCGGCACTGGCGGCGGCGCGAGGCCAGCCTGGAGGCGGCCCTCCTCGAGGAGCAGCAGGTCGGTCTCCCGCGAGCCGTCCTGACACGCCTTGTCGAAGGCAAGGGCTCACGGGGGACCGTGCTCAAGCTCCAGAGGGAGGACCGTGTCAGCGCCATAGACGAGGAAGAAGGGGGTCTCGCCGGTAGGCTTGCTTGCCGCCGTGCGGATGGACACAGCACGGACCGCCACTCGTCCAGCCAGCCCTTGCCGCTCCCGAGCCGCGCTCACGAGGCACGCTCGCGAGACGTGGGCTCGAGGCTTAGCGTTCGAAGTGTCTTCACCTCACGAGGTACTCACACAGCTCACCTCCTAAGGGACTGCATGTCGACATATTTCAGAATGGTGGGAGCGGCACGCGCTCGCTAACTCGCCCATGGCCGTTGCCTGAGGAGATAAGGCACCAAGGACCTTGGGGAGGTGGCATGCACGAGAGCGGGCCCGCGAGCCAGAGCTCAGTCGCCATGCCTAGCCCCCGCTCACGGAATCGGCCAGGGGAGGGGTCGCGAGCGTGTGGTGCTCTCCGGTCGTCACAGAACTTAACAGGCAATTAAGCTGGTAACATAACTCATCAAGGTAAAATCAGCAAAATTCATTACACAACCAAAAGGATAGGGTTCCGGGACCGAGGCTCGGGAAGCGCGGCGAGAGGGAGTGTGGGCCACGCGAGGCGATGTGTCGGGCGCGCCTGGCAGGACCGCGCTGGGGTGACGTCAGACCGCTTGGTGAGGTGCGCCAAGGGAGTCTGCTCCTCCGGGGCCAGGGGGCTCGCGAGGTCCTGGAGGCTCGCGAGGGGAAGGAGGCTCACGAGGCCCTGGCATGAAGGGCGCCAGTCTCTGGAGAGAGGCGCCGGTGTTCCTCAGCCCAAAGGGCATGCGCATGCCGCCGACGGCGGGGCCGACACCCTGGCCAATTCATGGCAGCTGGAAGGGGTCCTGAGGGCAGAACTTGTTGAGGTTGGCGAAGTCGATGCACATGCGCTCCTTGCCGCCCTTCTTGGGGACGACGACTGGGTTGGCGAGCCATTCAGGATGGCGCACCTCGCGAACGACTCCGGCTTCCTGGAGCTTCTAAACTTCCTTGACAATAAAATCTTGCTTCTCTGGCGCCTAGCATCGTGCTTTCTGCTTGACAGGGCGTGCATTGGGGCACACTGCTTAGTGGTGCTTGATCACCTCCCTCGGCACACCGGACAAGTCGGATGCTTTCCAGGCAAAAACATCCGAGTTTGCCCGAAGGAAGGTGACGAGCGCACTTTCCTATGCAGGAGGGAGGCCTGTGCCGATGGTGAAGGCAGGGCCAGAACCGCTTCCGTCAACCGACACCTTCTTCGTCTCGGCGCGGTCCTGAGAGAACATCTACTTCTTCTTCGCAGGCGCGGCCTCAGGAGGCTCGGCCACGTCCTCGTCGGTCGGGTGCGCGACTGCGGCAGCCTTGTAGGCACGCTCGAGGGTACTGGCCGCGTCCTTCTCGTCGCAAGTGACGGTGATGATGCCGCTGCAGCCAGGCATCTTGAGGACGTTGTAGGTGTGATGAGTGGCCGCCATGAACTTGGTGAGAGCTGGGTAGCCCAAGATGGCGTTGTAAGGCAGGCCGATGTGCGCCACGTCTAAGTCGATGGGCTCGGTGTGGTAGTTCTTGCGCGTGCCGAAGGTGACGGGGAGGCGCACTTGCCCCAGTGGGATGGTGGAGCCATCAGTCTCTCCGGAGAAGGGCCTGGTCGGCATAAGTTGGTCGTAAGGCACTTGGAGCGTCTCGAAGGTCTCGATGGAGATCACGTTGAGGCCGACACCCCCGTCGATGAGGGTCTTGGTGACCGCGACGTTGCTGATGGTTGGAGTGCATAGCATGGGGAGCGCGCCTGCGGAGGCCGTGGACTTGGGATGGTCCTTGGAGTCGAAGGTGATGGCGTACTGCGACCACTTGAGGGGCCGCGAAGCCTCTGGCCTCGGGAGGGCGGCATACACCTCGCGAGAGAGTTGCTTGAAGTGGCGGGTGGACGCGGGGGCCTGGGACCCGCCAAGGATGCAGGTGACCGCACGAGGCTCCTAGTAGCCCCTAGCGCCCTCGTCAGGCCGGTTGACGTCGTTCCTCCGGGGTGGCGGTGGCAGCAGCAAGAGAGCGGCATTGGCCTGAGGATTCGCCTAACGGGGCTGGTCGTGCCAGGCGGCCTCACGAGGCTGGTCGTGCCAGCCCTGGCGGTAGTTGCCGTTGCCATTGCGGCCGTCCCAACGGTTGCCACCGCGGCCACCTCCACGGCTGACGCCGCAGCCATTGCGGTCGTATCGGCGGCTCTGGTGCTCGTCGCGGAGCAGCTTGAGCTCCTGGCAGTACTCGGTGCTGTGGGAGCGGACGTTGTGAAAGGCACAGAGTGGCCGGTTGTCTTTCCTGGGCTCGTTGTGGTCACGGCCGCGCTTTTGCTCGGGCTCTGCCGCAAGCATGGCAGGGCCCTTGCTCTTGACGTCCTTGCTCTTGATCTTGGCGGCATCGAGCGCCGCATCGGGGTCGTTGTGGACGAAGAGGCGGCCTTCTTCAGCCTTGGCGCACTTGTCGGCGAGGTCGAGCAGCTCAAGCATGGAGTCGATCTCACCGTTGATGGCAAGCTTCTCGCGCATCTTGACGTTCGTGACGCCGGTGGAGAACGCAGAGATGACGGCCGCGTCGAAGGCGCGTGGGATCTTGTTGCGCACCTGGCTGAAGCGTTGGATGTACTTGCGGAGGGTCTCGTCCTGGCGCTGCCGAACGCACCACAGGTCGTTGATGGTGAGGGAGCGGTCCTGCGTGCCCTTGAAGTTGGCGACGAACTGGCTGCAGAGCTCGGCCCACGATGACATGGACGCCTTGGGGAGGTTCACGAGCCAGGAGCGCTCGCCGTCCTTGAGGGCCATGGGGAACCAGTTCGCCATGACCTTGTCGTCGCCGTTCGCCGCCTCGACGCTCAGCGCGTAGAGCTGGAGGAACTCTGTGGGGTTGGGGGTGCCGTCGTAGCGCGGAGGTAGCTCAGGCTTGAACTTCGCGGGCCAGACGATGCGACGCAGCTCGCGGGTGAAGGCGCGGTAGCCTACACCGCTTGAAGGGACGCCGCCAGCAAGGGCGGCGCGGTTTTGACGCCCAACCGCCGCAACATCCTGAACGGCCTGGTCCTGGCACCGGCGCTGCCGCTCGAGAAGCACTCGCGCGTCGGGGGGCGCGCGGCAGATGATCTAGCAGCTGGCCTCGTCTCGGTCCGGCGAGGACGCGCCACGGAACGGCTCACGAGCCAGCGCGCAACGCTGGGGCCCGCCATGCTCGTCGCGCAGAGGACGTGGCGGGGGAGCGCCGTGCGCCAGGTCCCCAGCACGAGACGGCGGAGGGCGGAGCGAGTGGGAAGGCGCCAGAGTGTCCCCGGCGACGTTGACGAGCTCGGTGATGCGGCCAAGCCAGGCGTCGTAGGCGGCTTCAGCTGGACGGTAGCGGAGCAGTTCACGCACCATGAGCAGCGCGGCCTGCGGGTTCGGTGGCCCATGGTGGTCGAGGGAGGAGGCCGTGGCGGTGTGTCCGTTCGCCTGCATGGAGGGGTGCAGGGAGGAGTCTTGCTGCTCGCGGGCAGCGGGATCGGTGGCGGCAGCAGCCTCGGCTTCGGGGCCACGGCGATTGCCACGGGCCACCGGCTCCGTCTGAGCCACGCGGCCAGCTCTGCGTTCGGCGCGCTCGCGACGTGCGTCGGCCATGAGGCTGGTGGAGCAGAGGGTGGAGCGGAAGAACAGTAGCGCACCCTTACCTGGCGCGCCAAATGTCGGAGGTCGGGCTCCGGGGACCCAAAGGTTCGAACACTTGGGTGAGCTTGTTCTACCACTAAGTTTCCTACCACAGCTAAGCGACGGCGAGGCTACGGCGAGAATGCGCTAGCGAAGAACGGACCGTGGACTCAACAGTTTACCCAGGTTTGGGCCACCTTGCGGTGTAAGACCCTACTCCTGCTTGGTTGGTATTGCTCTGGTGCGAGATAGAAAGTACAAGGTTGAGGATGATGGAAGCTGGAGCTCTCTCCGTCGAGATCGAAACCCCTCCTACAATGGCTGCTCTGCCCTTTATATCAGCCTTGGTCCTCTTCCCCCTCGAAACTTAGGCGGGAAGGGTTGCCACACTTGGCGATTTTGAAAGGGGATAGGCGCTTAGGCTATCCTGACTAAAGGTGGTCTTTGCCTGCCAAAGCGTGATCCATGACGCGCCGGTGGGCTCGGTGATGACCTCCGCCCTGCGCGCCCTCCGTCTTGGTCTTCCTTCGCCGATCGGGCAACCTTTGGGGTTGCTTTGGGGAGTAGATAGTTGGTCGTGCTCCCTTATACAAAAGAGGAAACCATCTTCAACCACGCCTGCTGGCGCGCCTCTATCGCCGCTCATCGCCGCACGCGTCACCCAAGTGATGTGCCCCAGACCGCGCGGCAACGCCAAACAGCCTTCGTCTTGAGCACCTGCGGGAGGGGGCCTCGGGAGGCCACCTCGGGAGGCCGCCTCACGAGAGGACATCGCGAGGCCGCTGGTGGTAATGCTGAGCTTTGCTTGCCGCTCCCAGAGGAGGGGGCCTCAGGAGACCAGGGCCTCATGAGGGGCCTTGGTGAGGTGCTTGGTGGTGATGGCCTGCTGGGCCCACGCCAGGCGTTGCGCCCTGGGCCAAAGGCAGACGGGCCTGGATACCCCGGGTTCCATGGGCCCGAGAGCATCAACCCTGCAGAAGAAGAGCCAGAAGCGCAATCGGAAGCGCAAAGCAAGACAGTGATGGTAGTTGAGAGCCCCAGTGACACCAACGCTGCCAAGAAGTCCAAGGCAAAAAGCACGGCAAGGAGGTTGCCAGATGCGCTAACTGCCGGGAGGCTGCGGCAGGCGACAAGAGCGGCAAGACCGGTGGGCCGTACTGCAAGATCCACCGTACCAAGGGCCACAACCTCCAGGAGTGCTAGCAAGTGGAGCAGCTTACCGAGAAGCAGAAGCAAGAGTACGAGAAACGCGACAAGGAGAAGGGCCAGGATGGTGCCGGTGGATCTGGCAAGCAGAACCGTGGTGGCCTAGGGGGCCGCCGCGGCAAGGCCAAGCAGCCGAAAGAGAAGGTTGCACAGGGCTAGAATGATGATGATGAGGACGAAGATGAGTCTGACAAGGAGTTCCAGAACGCAGTGGACACCATGTGTGTTGATAGAGGCGCATCTTTGCACTCCTCGCACGGGCAACTGAAGCAGTGGATCCGCGAGGTGAATGCCACGGAGCCCGTGATGGGAGCGCAAAAGCCACTCAAGTGGTCGCACACGCCCATCGTCTTTGATGCCGAGGACCACCCTGATCGCACCACTGCATTCGGGTGTTTCCCATTGTTTGTTTCGCCAACAATCCGCAACCTCAGGGTGACGAAGATGTTGGGTGACGATGGGGACGGCTTGAACTTGATCTCTCCTGACGTGATCAAGAGGATGCAGATCCTCGACAAGGATCTTGAGGAGACCGGCACGTTCCAAGGGATCAGTCCAAGAAGGAACAAGCCGAAGGGCCAGATCACACTGCCGGTCACATTCGGCAGCGACCTCAACTACAGGATGGAGAAGATCGTCTTCGACGTCGTCAAGATGCCCTTGCCCTACAATGGCATTCTGGGTCGTCCGGTGCTAGCCAAGCTCATGGCCACGTCGCTCTTTGCCTACAATGTCATCAAGATGCCAGGGCCGATGGGGGTTCTCACCATCAAGTCGAACGACAAGGACGCAATCATCTGCGCTGACAAACTCTACCGGGAGGCAATGGCAGCATCTGCCGATAGGGCACCTGCTCCTGCCCGCAAAGCTCCCGGGGGAGGAAAGAAGAAGAAGTCTGGCAAGACCCCTGATACGGACTCTGGGAAGCGTGCTTTAGAGTGCAGCACGCCCGTCGAGGACATACTAGTGAGCTCTACCGGCAAGAGCAAGAAAGCCAAGGCCTCTGCGCTGGCGACCAAGCAAGTTTCTGTGAGAGAGGATGGGACGAGTGGCACTTTTTCTGTAAGTGCCACTCTCGGTGACAAATAGGAAAGCGAGCTCGTTGCCTTCCTACGGGCGAATGTCGATGTGTTTGCTTGGCAAGCATCTGACATCCCCGGTGTTCCTAGGGAGGTAATTGAGCACCACCTTGTTGTCTGCCCTCATGCGAGACCCGTCAAGCAGAAGGTCAGGAAGCAAGCTTTGGAGCGGCAAGAGTTCATTGCCGAAGAGATCAAAAAGTTGGAAGCAACAGGTCTAGTCAGAGGAGTGCTACACCCTACGTGGTTAGCCAATCCAGTCGTAGTGCGCAAGGCGAATGGGAAGTGGAGGCTTTGTATAGACTTCACTGATATAAATAAAGCCTGTCTAAAGGACCCTTTCCCTTTGCTGCGCATCGACCAGATTGTAGACTCCACTGCCGGCTATGATTTACCCTCTTTCCTTGACGCCTATTCTGGTTATCATCAGATCTTTATGGCCAAGGAAGATGAGGAGAAAACTGCATTCGTCACTCCATGTGGCACATACTGATTCTTGCGTATGCCTTTCAGATTGAAGAGTGCCGGGGCAACCTTTGCTAGAGCAGTTCAGATCGGTTTTGAGCCACAGCTGTATAGAAATGTGTAAGCCCTTCATGGATGATATTGTGGTCAAGACCAGAGACAAGTCAACCCAGATTCAGGATTTGGAATAGACATTTGCGAACTTGCACAAGCTCAACTTGAAGCTCAACCCCGAGAAGTGTGTGTTCGGTGTTCCGTCCGGCAAGCTTCTTGGGTTCTTTCTGTCTCAGAGAGGGATTGAAGCCAACCCCGACAAGATCAAAGCAATTGAACAGATTGAAGCACCGAGATGCGTCAAGGATGTCAGGCATCTTCCCAGCTGTGTTGCCGCCCTCAGCAGGTTCATCTCCAAATCGGCAGAGCGCGCCTTGCCATTTTTCAAGATATTGAAAAAGGCAGGTCCAGTAAACTGGACTAGGGAAGCAGAGGCCGTGCTCCAAGATTAGAAGGAGTCCTTGTCCTCTCCGCCAGTCCTAGTTGCGCCTAGGCCGCGAGAGACGTTGCTGCTATACTTAGCGGCAACGAATCAAGTGGTTAGTGCTGCACTTGTGGCTGAAAGAGAGACAAATGAGGAGGAGGTAGCAGCCGCAGAGCCACGACCCGATGAGCTGGAATCTTCTCCGGCAAGGTCAGGTGCCGACAAGCCAGAGATTGTGCAAGCCAGCCAGCCAGATCAGCAAGTTGTGAAGAAGAAGATGGTGCAGCGCCCGGTCTACTTTGTCAGCTCCCTCCTGCAAGGGGCTAGGTCAAGGTACTCCGGTGTGCAGAAGTTGCTTTTTGGCCTTCTCATGGGCTCAAGGAAGCTGCGCCATTATTTTCAAGCACACCCAGTCACCGTCGTCACTCGCTTTCCGTTGTAAAGCATCTTGAGAAATCTAGAAGCAACCGGCAGGATTGTGGAATGGGCATTGGAGTTGTCAAGCTTTGATTTGAAGTTTGAGAGTACCTCAATGATTCAGAGCAGAGCCTTGGCGGAATTCGTTGCAGAATGAACCCCAACGCCAGACGAAGAAGTTCCAGAGACCTCTCTCCCCAGCAAGGAATCTGTTGACGATTGGATCATGTACTTTGATGGTGCTTTCACACTGAAAGGCGCCAGTGCCGGCGTGCTGCTTATAGCACCCACCGGAGAGAACCTCAAGTACGTGCTTCAGATGCACTTTCCCAGGGAGCAGGCCACCAACAACACTGCTGAGTACCAAGGATTGCTTGCCGGTCTGCGCATTGCAATTGACCTTGGTATTCAGAAGCTAATTATCAGAGGCGACTCGCAGTTAGTGGTGAGGCAAGTCAACAAGGATTACCAGAGCCCTTTGATGGAGGCGTACGTTGATGAAGTGAGAAAGTTGGAAGAGCACTTTGACAGTCTGCAAGTGAAGCACGTTCCCTGTGCCCAGAATTGGATTGCCGACGACCTTTCAAAGCTTGCCGCTCAAAAGATGCCTGTGGAACCAGGAACTTTTGTGCTCCATCTGACTCAGCCATCCATTACACCATCAAGGCTGGCAAAGAAGAGAAAACAAGATGTTGGTGGTTACTTTCCGGCAGAGCTGCCAGCAGCCGCCAAGAAAGTGTATACCACCGACAAGATACCCTTGGCCAGTGACCGCAGTTTCTGGCAAGCCAGATCCTTGCCGTCAAAGCAAGCGCTCCTGCATAGGAAGAAATGCCTTTAGTCCTTGTCATCGAGCCAAAAGCTCCGGCATGGGCGCAGCAAATTGTCCAGTTCCTTCAGACAGGAGATCTTCCCGATGAGCAAGAAGACGCAGAAAGAGTAGCCCATCAATCAAGGAAGTACAAGTTTGTTGACAACATTCTGTACAGAAAGAGACCAAATGGGGTGGAATTGAAGTGTATCTGTCGGGAAGATGGACAGAGGCTGTTGGAAGAGATGCATGAAGGGATGTGTGGCTCTCACATTGGGTCACACGCGCTTGTCGGCAAGGCATTCCGTCAAGGATTCTACTGGCCGACAGCCCTTCAAGACACCTTGGCGGTGGTCAACAGATGCGAAGCATGCCAGTTCCACTCCAAGGACATTCACCAGCCAGCTCAAGCCCTCCAAACCATCCCTCTCTCCTGGCCTTTCTCGGTCTCCAAGGACATTCACCAGCCAGCTCAAGCCCTCCAAACCATCCCTCTCTCCTAGCCTTTCTCGGTCTGGGGGCTCGACATCGTCGGCCCCTTCCCCCGTGCTACCGGGGGCTTTGAATTCTTGTACGTTGCAATCAACAAGTTTACAAAGTGGCCTGAGGTGGAGCCAGTGAGGAAGGTGATGACACAGTCAGCCATCAAGTTCCTCAAAGCATTGGTTGCTCATTTTGGTGTCCCTAACAGGATCATCACCGACAACGGCACCCAATTCACGAGCCGCGCCTTCACAGTTTATTGCCAAGAACTTGGAAATAAGATTTGCTACGCGTCAGTTGCTCACCCAAGGAGCAATGGACAAGTAGAGAGGGCAAATGCAGAAGTGCTGCGTGGTCTCAAGACCAGAACTTTCGATAGGCTGGACAATTGTGGAAGGCACTGGGTGGAAGAGTTGCCGGCGGTTCTTTGGTCGATTAGAACAACGCCAAGTCGAGCCACTGGCCAGACACCCTTCTCCCTTGTTTATGGTGCAGAAGCGGTGCTCCCCACAGAACACAAATATGGGTCACCTCGAGTCTTGGCCTTCGATGAGGAGGATCAAGATGAGCTGCGGTAAGATGATGCCACGCTCCTTGAGGAAGATCGTTTCCGGGCTACTGTCCGTGCTGCACGGTACGAGCAAGCTTTGTGCCGCTACCATAGACGCAAAGTGAACGCCAGGAATCTTGAGGAAGGCGACCTTGTTCTTCATTGGATTTAGTCCATGAAGGGTCAAAACAAGTTGACACCGAAGTGGGAGGGCCCTTACCAGGTAGTACGAGTCACTAGGCCCGGCGCAGTCTGCCTAGAGACCGAAGATGGCACTCCGGTGCTCAACTCATGGAATATTGAGCATCTTTGCAAGTTTTACCCGTAAGGCGTGGTTGCCGAGCTACCTGGCAACCTCTTTTGTACAAGCTTGCCAGAAAGGCATGTAAACCTTTGTACAGAGCCGGGCGCAGATCCCGTGCACATAAATAAAGATAAGTGTTTCAAGGACCCAGGGTTGCGAGCTTTGACTTGAGGTCAGCAATGGAGTTGCTGGCGGTCGAGAGCTCTTGGGTTTTGGCGGCGAGGTCCTCCTCAAGCTTCGGCACCCTAGACTCCAACTCTACCCTGGCGGCCTCAGCGACCTTTGCGGCCTTGATGCCTTCCAGGAGCTTGGCGGTGTGAGCCTGAGCTTGAGTATTGATGGCCTGTTTGTGGCCCTCCTCTAGCTCTTGGGTCCACTGTAGAAGTAGAGTCTGGATCTCCTCATCCTTGTCGCGTAGCTTGGCGGCAAGTGCTTCCTCTCGGGCGGCAAGGTCTTTTTCCTTGACGATGAGTTGCGCTTCGCACTCCATCAACTTGCCGTCTAGGGCCGCTGCCTCCTCCTTGGCAGCGTCAAGATTCTCTTCCTGCCTCTGAAGGATATGGAATTTGCTATTGTACCAAGTGCGGAGTTTCTCAACCGTCTCCTTCAGCTTCCCCTCGGCCAGCTCTATAGCCTGCCGCCGTGAATGGAGCTCCTCCCAACGCTGGCTATAAAGCTGCTATACTTCCTTGAAGCCAGTGGCCATCACCATCAAGAAGGCGAGATCCACGACACCATCGCTAGAGCTGTCTAATGCTGCAACGCTGCTGGAGAAGGGTGCCAAGATCTCCGCGATGGCTTCGTCAAAGGTAGGCTCCCCGGCACCAGATGTGCTAGGGGCTTCAGATCCCTGCTGCTAATCGGTTAGCCCCAAGGGCCCCGTTAGAGCCTGTGCATCAGCCGTGCCAGGGTGGTCGTCGACACTTGGCCTATCACCGCCAGCCTCGCCCATCTCAATGTCCGTTATGATGAGCCTAGATGCACTGTCGGAGGGCACGGCAGGCTCTCCGGGGGTTTTCCTGGCCTCCTCAGTGGCGGACGTGGCGGCTTCTGTGGCGGAAATCCTGGCGACCTCATCAGTGGCGCTCTTCGCGATTTCCTCCATAGATACTTTCCTCTCTTCCGGAGGGGTTGTGTTGACACCTGATTTTGGCACGATGCAAAATGTAGTAAAAGTGGACTCAAGCGAAAAGCTTGCCGGTTTTGAGTGCTTGCCGAAGACCCAAACAGAGGCAGGAGACGGCCCGGCAAGGAGGCGATCCGGCAAGGAGAAACTTTGAAGTTTGGGCCATTTCCATCCGATCTCATCTCGAAAGCCGAAATTGTGTTCGAAATACTGGGATTTTGTATCCAGAACACTATTCGGCTGATTGCGCCCTCAAGATGATCTCATATGAGAAAACTTTCTACATGAATTGTCTTCGTCTCGTCGAAACGGTCAGAATTGCTTTTGGGCACATTTTCATTCGAGGTCGTTTGCTGCCTCAAAAAGGACCCGCAAGGTGCAGCCAGAAAGCTTGCCGCGTGAATAGTAAGCTTGCCGGGGAAGGCTTGCCGCGCGTGAACAGTAACCTTGCCGGGTGAACAGTACGTTGCCGGGGAACCTTGCCGGGTGAACAGTAACCTTGCCCGGGGAAGGCTTGCCGCGCGTGAACAGTAACCTCTTTGCCGGGTGAACAGTAACTTCTTGCCGGGCGAACAGTAACTTCTTGCCGGGTGAACAGTAACTTCTTGCCGGGTGAACAGTACTTGCCGGGGAGGCTTGCCGTGCGTGAACAGTAACCTTGCCGGGTGAACAGTACTTTGCCGGGGGATGCTTGTCGCGCGTGAACGGTACTTGCCGGGGAAAAGCTTGCCGCGTGTGAACAGTAATCTTGCCGGGTGAACAGTACCTTGTCGGGGAAGGCTTGTCGCGTGAACAGTAAAACTGTCCGACGAGATGCTGAAGATGGGCTCAAATACTTATCTAGATGGCCTCAGATCAAAAAGTGTTCAACATGAAAGTTGTTCGTCTCATCGAAACGGTCAACTTTACTTTTGGAGTCATCATCATCTGAGATAGTATACGGCCTGCAAAGTTATTACAGAACTCGGACAGTCAAGAAAACTGCATGATTGAATCCGACCCACAGTTAAAGATAGGCCCTAAAATTCATAAATATGGCCTTAGAAGGAGAAGTGGCCCGCGTTGTCATATGCAGATTGTCGAGGCGGACAAGTTTGATGTTGGACTCGTCTCCATCCGAGTTAGTACGCAATTTCTACGACCAAAACAAGGAGCAGGATAGAAGTCTGGGTCAGATTCAGACTAAATCCGAGTTAGACTGGAACCAGGACTCTAGGACGTGAATTGATGTAATTCTCTTGTAAGGAAAGCTTAGATGAATCCTTTGCTTGTACGGGAAGTCCAACCCCCTCTTAAATAGAAGAGGTGATGGCCGATTGAAACAACACACAATCGAACAAACACATCTACATCTTTTTACCCTACTTTTATCCTTCTCCCTTGTATCTTTCTTCTCGTTCTTCGTTCGTTCTTCTTGTTGCAAGACGGCGAACCTCGAGGCCCTAGGGGCGAGCGAATCGACCTAGGGCAGCCCATCGTCCATCCGTGACTCCTGACGGGTTCCATCCCGGAGAAGCGGTGCGTCGGGTCTACAAAAGCGTCCGCCGGTTTGCTTGCGTACCGCGCTGCCGGACGGACCTCCCACGGTGCGAGCTGCGGAGCATCTCCCTCGGCGCCGCGGGTACGCGTGACGCGTTCGTGTGTCAACACACTTTTTGGCGACTCCGCTGGGGAAGAAAGATTAAGAATCATCATCAACCATGTCAAATCTTCCCCAGCCCTCAGAAGTTAACGCCGATAACATCATTAAGCCCGGTCTTGATGAGCTATCGGAGGAACATCGCCAGGCCTACGAAGCGCTCAAGAAACAGCGTGAAGAGGCTTTTGAGGCGCTCAAGAAGAAGCGCGAGGAGGAGGATTTGGAGGCGTTTCTTTCAAGTTTCAAGAAGGACCGCCAAGGCAACATCACTCCGATTGGAGAAATCAGGTTACCTCCTCCCATTGATGAACAAGATGAAATCACTGTGAGCAAAGTTTTTTCTCCTGAGCAACAGGCTGTGATTGAAAGTCTTGTTAGTAAGGGTAATGTGATGGCGTACAATTCTTTCGTGGCAAATACCAATGCTCAGAAAAATATGCTGCCGTCATCTAGTGGTAATGTTGGTGTATCCATTAGCCCAGAAAAATCTAATCCAACTTTACCTATTTCATCGGCACCTCCCATGCAACAACATTACAATTTGCCGATGAATTTTTATCCTAGCCAAACCAATCAACTTGTGGCCGCACCTACATACCCTAATCCTATTATGAGTGTGCCCAATTCGGCGTCTACGCCGAATTACTTTGTCACATCACCTATGAATACAAGCATGTTTGGTCTCCCGCCGAATTATGTTTCGGCGCCTACTCCACAAGTTGCATCGCTAGCTAGTTCCCAAGTTGCTCCTATGTCATTGCCACAAGCATCTTCATCTACCTCGGATCCAATTTTAGCCAAATTAAGGGAGGATTTGCATAAGATGTTTCAAGAAACTTTCGGAAACGAGCCGAAAGTAAAGAGTCGTGTGTATCAAAAGCCTTATCCTGAACACTTCGACGCAGTTTTGTACCCTCCAGGTTATAAGGTTCCTGATTTTGTCAAATTTAGTGGAGAGGGCACAAAAACAACTTGGGAGCATGTGAGTCAGTATCTAGCACAGTTGGGTGAAGCAAGTTCCATAGAAGAATTGAAAGTGCGGTTATTTCCCTTATCTTTAACTGGCACCGCATTTTCATGGTTTGCTGCTTTGCCACCTGGCTCAATTCTCTTATGGTCGCAACTAGAGCAAAAGTTTCATGATCATTTTTATAGTGGCGACAATGAGCTTAAGTTATCACATCTTACATCGGTTAGGCAAAAGCATGATGAATCGGTCACTGATTATGTCAAAAGATTTAGAGATATAAAAAACCGATGCTATAGCTTAGTGATAACCGAAAGAGACTTGGCAGATCTTGTCCTTAATGGTTTGAAAACTCACATTAAGGAGAGGCTAGAAAGTTATGAATTTTTAAATATTAACCAAGTCTTGCAGAAAGCTTTGGCTCAAGAAAGCCGAAGTAAAGAAATCCATAGGTCAACAACCGATCGTCCTAGAATGCATATGCTTGATTATAATGATGAATATTCGGACGATGAGGTTGATGTCTGTACCACTGAATTTGTTTGGTCCTCAAAGGCCAAACCCTATGCATGCAATGCTCTTAAGCCGATTCGTAAAAATCGTGATGAGGAGATGAAATTTACTTTTGATATATCCAAGTGTGATAGAATATTTGATGCTCTCTTGCAAGAAAAGATGATTAGAATATCACACACCATACCGCCGTTTGAGGAGCTGAAACGGCGTGCTTATTGCAAATATCATAATTCATTTTCTCATGCTACTAATGATTGCAATGTTTTTCGGAGACAGATACAATCGGCCATTAATGACGGACGATTGAGTTTTTCTGAGATGCAAGTTGATAGACAGCCCTTCCCAATGAATACCATGACTTTGGAGGGGAAGAAAATGTTAATTCGGCCTAACATAGCCGAATCAGCTAATAAAGACAATATTGTCATTGGTGAGCCCAGGAAGAACAAAGATGGCGACAAGATCTTGGGGAGGCAAGTCGTGCTTGAGAAGCAATCCGATAGTGGAGAGGTAATCAAGATCACCATAAAAAATCCTGCACTCGGGGGGCAACCGCAAGTACAAGAGGATGCTCATGTTGAATTTATCAAGCCCAAGAATTCAGAAGTTGGCAAGTGTAAAAGGAGTGAAGCTAAGCACAAGCGAATCAAGCCAACTTTTGATATGTTGCTATCTAAATATGCAAGTCAAGCAGCCGGTTCTAGCTCCAATCGGCCATCATATTCAAAACGTTCAAGATCACCTCCGAAGCAAGAGTTTCGACACTATGCAAGGCCATATGGGTCATGGGCACCGGCACCATGGATGTCGCCACCCCCCTATGCGCCATATTACATGGGAGACTTCAATGGAGGATGGGGGCAGCCCCCAATGGCTCCTTATGCTTTTCATATAGGGTGGACAACACCTAGAAGGCCTGCTCACAAAATGCTGTATTATCCTACACAAGGCCGTTCAAGCCATGGTGCTAATCGGCCAACAAAAAATTCTCCAAGCAAAGCAGAATCTAGGGATCCCAAGTATATTCAACCTAAGTGGTGCCCTACCGGTCTGACCAAGGCGCAAAAAAGGAGATTGCAACGCATGAGGAGTCGCGAGAAGACGACACATAAAGTAGAGGAGCAAAAGGACGAATTGTTCAATAAAATTCGGTCCGCGGCACCCACAAAACAAGTGTGGAGACCTAAACAAAAAGGAAACGCAGATGCCTCTACACTAGCTACAACAACACCTACGCCACCAAAAAAGGATGATGCAGCCCCTGTTACATCGTCCACGCCACCTGAAACATCCCCTTTGATTGAAGAAGCTTTAAGTCCAATATACACATTGGGAGATGAAGATGAGATGGAGGATTTTGAATCTACGCCGGTTCGGGATGGTGGCAATCGACTTCAAGATATATACTTGTCATCCTAAACACAAACATGGCCGATGTATGATTATCGCCCTAAGAATATAAATGGCCGATGGAGTGTTGACATCGTCCTTAGAACCAATGTGGTGCAAATTATTTTTCGGCACACAAGTTTTGCCGAAAAACAGGGGGGCATGTGTTGACACCTGATTTTGGCACGATGCAAAATGTAGTAAAAGTGGACTCAAGCGAAAAGCTTGCCGGTTTTGAGTGCTTGCCGAAGACCCAAACAGAGGCAGGAGACGGCCCGGCAAGGAGGCGATCCGGCAAGGAGAAACTTTGAAGTTTGGGCCATTTCCATCCGATCTCATCTCGAAAGCCGAAATTGTGTTCGAAATACTGGGATTTTGTATCCAGAACACTATTCGGCTGATTGCGCCCTCAAGATGATCTCATATGAGAAAACTTTCTACATGAATTGTCTTCGTCTCGTCGAAACGGTCAGAATTGCTTTTGGGCACATTTTCATTCGAGGTCGTTTGCTGCCTCAAAAAGGACCCGCAAGGTGCAGCCAGAAAGCTTGCCGCGTGAATAGTAAGCTTGCCGGGGAAGGCTTGCCGCGCGTGAACAGTAACCTTGCCGGGTGAACAGTACGTTGCCGGGGAACCTTGCCGGGTGAACAGTAACCTTGCCCGGGGAAGGCTTGCCGCGCGTGAACAGTAACCTCTTTGCCGGGTGAACAGTAACTTCTTGCCGGGCGAACAGTAACTTCTTGACGGGTGAACAGTAACTTCTTTGCCGGGTGAACAGTACTTGCCGGGGAGGCTTGCCGCGCGTGAACAGTAACCTTTGCCGGGTGAACAGTACTTTGCCGGGGGGATGCTTGTCGTTCGTGAACGGTACTTGCCGTGGAAAAGCTTGCCGCGTGTGAACAGTAATCTTGCCGGGTGAACAGTACCTTGTCGGGGAAGGCTTGCCGCGTGAACAGTAAAAACTGTCCGACGAGATGCTGTAGATGGGCTCAAATACTTATCTAGATGGCCTCAGATCAAAAAGTGTTCAACATGAAAGTTGTTCGTCTCGTCGAAACGGTCAACTTTACTTTTGGAGTCATCATCATCTGAGATAGTATACGGCCTGCAAAGTTATTACAGAACTCGGACAGTCAAGAAAACTGCATGATTGAATCCGACCCACAGTTAAAGATAGGCCCTAAAATTCATAAATATGGCCTTAGAAGGAGAAGTGGCCCGCGTTGTCATATGCAGATTGTCGAGACGGACAAGTTTGATGTTGGACTCGTCTCCATCCGAGTTAGTACGCAATTTCTACGAGCAAAACAAGGAGCAGGACAGAAGTCTGGGTCAGATTCAGACTAAATCCGAGTTAGACTGGAACCAGGACTCTAGGACGTGAATTGATGTAATTCTCTTGTAAGGAAAGCTTAGATGAATCCTTTGCTTGTACGGGAAGTCCAACCCCCTCTTAAATAGAAGAGGTGATGGCCGATTGAAACAACACACAATCGAACAAACACATCTACATCTTTTTACCCTACTTTTATCCTTCTCCCTTGTATCTTTCTTCTCGTTCTTCGTTCGTTCTTCTTGTTGCAAGACGGCGAACCTCGAGGCCCTAGGGGCGAGCGAATCGACCTAAGGCAGCCCATCGTCCATCCGTGACTCCTGACGGGTTCCATCCCGGAGAAGCGGTGCGTCGGGTCTACAAAAGCGTCCGCCGGTTTGCTTGCGTACCACGCTGCCGGACGGACCTCCCACGGTGCGAGCTGCGGAGCATCTCCCTCGGCGCCGCGGGTACGCGTGACGCGTTCGTGTGTCAACAGGTTGGTTCTGCATGATGGAGAAGAAGTGGAGAAAGGAGAAGTCCAAGATTCAGATCAAGTTCAAGAAAACAAAAAGAAGGATTGGCAAGGGATCTAGTGCGTTTGGAAAGAGGGTTACCTTGATGAACACGTGGAGGGGATGCCATTCTTCCTCCGGCAACTTCAGTTGTCGGCGCTTGGTTCCCGACAACATTGGTTGCCGGAGGGACCTGCGCACGGATGAGCCCTTCTTGGGGCTCCTCTGGAGGAGGGTTGCTCCTTGCCGATGAAGATCTTGGCGACGGCC
Source organism: Elymus sibiricus (assembly GCA_039707655.1). Lineage (NCBI taxonomy): Eukaryota > Viridiplantae > Streptophyta > Magnoliopsida > Poales > Poaceae > Elymus > Elymus sibiricus. The sequence goes on along the minus strand of CM077676.1, from coordinate 187,357,524 downwards.
TGGGAGTCGAGGGCGCCGTCAAGGGGTCTACCCCTTGGCGCTCTCCTTCCGGCTGGCTGCTTTCCAACCCCTTGTCGGTCTCCATGGTGGAAGACTCGATGGTAGTGCTCACCAGCGGAAACTGCACGTGAACCTCACGTGGGGGGCTCGAGCCGGCAACCTCAGATGAACCCAGGCCTTGATCGGTGCCGGTTGCCGTCTCGCCCTCTTCAGTGGTCCTGGGCTTCTTTGTCAGCGGCACTTCGTCCCAGCAAGATCAGAACAAGTAAAAAGATCGTTTCAACAACAGAGTTTGGACGATTACAAGAAAAATGCATGAAGATGGAGGTGCTTACTCTTCGTCCTCGTCAGGGTCACTAAGGACCGACAGATCATAGAGAACTGTGTCCCCGATCCCTGCAATCATAGGTGATGGCGGTGAACTCCTGGGACGCTTCAGGGGAGCTGGGGGCTATGAAACGCCCGCCTCCTCCATGGTTGGCGGGATGGGTCGACGAGGGGCAGCAGCGCGGGAAGGCTGCTGCTGGGAAGGCTGTGCCTGGGAAGCCACGGCTGATACCTTGACGGCGGCAAGCTCTTGGCTTGCCAGCTCGGTATGCACTGCCTAATTTCGAGTGGGCTTCTTGGCGACTCCCATCTTCACCTTGGCGGGAGGAGCGCGAGGTGGCTCTTCTTCTTCTTCCTCCTCCTCTTCGTCCAAAGACCCCTCGGGGTGCTCCTCCTCTTCTTCCCCCTCCTCAGACTCCTTGATCTGCTCTTCCTCTCCAGCATGCTCTTTAGCATGCTCTTGCGAGCGGTCTCCTCCACTGGTTCCTGGAGCTGTGGCCTGCTCTCCGGCCCGGCTTCCGGTACCATCTCCGCTACTGGTGCCCTTGGCCGCCCGAGAACGAGTTGTATTCACTCTCTTGAGCTCCTTGGCCCTTACCACAGGGAACTCTTCCCTATCATCCTTCGTCGGATGCATCATGTCATCCTCGGCTCCAATGGCCGCCTCCACCAGGCCAACAAACCAGTTGTCCACAGTTTCCTTGCTGGGTTCCTCCCATGTGCTCAGAACTGTCCTGGCATCACAGTCTAGCATCATCGCCAAGATGGAAGCCTTGGCGGTATTGTTGCACAAGGGAATTATCTCCGCCGGCAGGTCGAAGATGCAACCCCTGTTGAAGAGCTGGCAAATGAGCCGGTAGTGCCCCATTACCGTCAAGTTGTTGTTGGAGGCTGGATGCAGATGCATTGTGTTGGCAGGGCCCTGATAGTCCCATGGTCGCCGGCCTCCTCTGTGCTGCAGCGGGGCAATCCGGCGGTGAGTGAAGTCCGCCCCACCATCTCAATCATCAGGCCGGCCCCCTTGAGAGCGAGGATTCGGCGTAGTGCCACTCCCAGCTTGGCGTCGCTGGGGTCGACATTGTCCCAGCTGTCGGGCTTCTTGATCCTCTCGGTCCTGAGGTGGCAAAAGGCTGGAAAATCCTGTTGCTCGATCCAGCACCAGTCGGCCCGCCACTCGTCCCATTTGGTGTGCAGCTTGCCATCCAAGTAGTGCCTCTTCGAGTTTCCCCTTGGGACCCAGGCGATGCTACCAGAAAGGGCGCCCTCCTCGACCCAGAGGATGAAGAAATGCCGGAGCAGAGCAACATTTGGGGCTATTCCCGCAAAGTTCTCACACAGGTGTGCGAAGGTTGCCAAACAGGTGACCGCATTGGGGGTGAAATCCAGCAGTCTGAATCCGAAAGTGTTCATCACCTCAACAAAGAAATCAGGGAAAGGCAGGCATAGACCGCAGTAGAAGTACCCGGCGAAGAAGTGAAATCGATCGTTAGCAGGAGGGAGGGATCCTGGGAGCACTATTGTGGCCTCATGATCCTGCGTCTTGCTCGCATACACGTGCGCGTAATCCTTCATCAGGTCATCTTCTGTAAGCACCAGCGGGAAAACGGCATGAGTCCTCCGCTGTGCAACCTTGGCAGCTTTCTTCTCATCCGCCGCCGAACTCGGGCCCATTCCGGCTCTCTTCGGTGCCATGGCGAGATTTGTGGGGGAGAGCTGCGCTGTGCGGTGGTGGAAGCGGAAGGCGTGCTCTGCTCTTGCGCGAGGTGGAAGACGAAGATGGCGGCGATGGCGAGATTGGGAGAAAGGGGGTAAATGAGCAGCGCCCCTCGCGGATTCCTTTTTATGGGGAAGGCGCGGGGGCTGGCTCTTTACTGTCCTACGTGGCTGCACTTTTTTAGGCGCACTACCTCCCCGCACCCGTTCCATTCCACCTCTCCCATGCCCGCATTTAATGCGCATCGTGGGGGGCCTGGTAACAGAGAAGATTACGAGAGTTATCCTCTGCCACGCGTGCCTGTGCACTGTTCGGGCCTAGCCCAACGACACCTCGCATGAGCATGTGGCCCAGGCCCAGGGTGTGGCACCCCGGCTCAGAGAACCGGTTTACTAGTGTTTCCAGCCCAGAGATCATGTCTTCTAGAAACACACAACAACTTGGAGCAGAACAGAACTGAACTTTATTAAATATCTCGAGTACAACCTCATAATTTACATCGATAGCGAGGCCGAAAGCACTGCAGGTGCTGAGAACAATATCTACATTATTTATGGAACATAGCAGGGCCTCGATACTACTGGGTAGACTATGGCGTAGCGGAACGTAGCGCGGGAAACTCCATCCACAGGGACACTGCTGTGGACACGGCCTAGCTAGCATAGCACGAACCTTCGGGACCTCCGTCCTCGGCTTCTCCTGCATCTGGCATGATACGCCAGGTGAGTACTTGGAATGTACTCGCAAGCTCATGGCAACCAAAACAGTGCAGCAAACAGTAGCATGGCAATTAACAGATTAATCAGATTAAGTTGCTCACTTACTAGTACCCAGTACGAACTTACTCTCATCTGGGTTGTCCCACAACCCTCGGAATGCTCACCATCCACAGAGCACTTCTGAACATAAGACAAGTTCTTCCATCATTATTATCATTATGGTTGACCATCTTAGAGAGGCCTAAACGGACTGTCCAATACCGTGGACGCGACTATTCGAATAGGTTTTTACACTCTGCAGAGCTTGCGCACTTTACCCACACCATGGAGTACCTGGCCTCGTGATCCCATTCGGGTGGACCGGTGGTACTCCAACGAAACCTGCCTGACCCGTGACCCCTCTATCGTACCACCGACAATCATACCCTCCCAGGGTCATGTCCTGGGTGGCCCCTGTGTCACCCCGTGACACCTGCCACCGTCGTGGCCACTAACTGTCCCAAACGGGGACGCCGGCAAAATAACTCAACTAGGCTCACAGGATTATGGTCGTCTACCTGATCAGGGCAGCACGCACGCATAACCCTCCCTAGTTTGGTGGTACCGATAAAAGAGCACAAAGCCAGACCAAGTCAAGGCCGTCCCACACCGGCAAATGTGGCTACACGGAAAAGTCCGGGTAGGAGGCTCTTGATCAACCAACTAAGTTTAATATAGCCAAGCATTTAACCAGTATGGATATTTAATTGCAAGTAAATTATCATGGTAGTAGCTAGGCATTTAAATAAATTACTATGGATTATCACATATAAAATAATGCATGAAATTCAATTAAATAACCAACACTATTGAAATGCTTCATGCAATGGATGACATGGCTTGCCTTGCTCCGTTGGGTTGTCCACAAACTCCTGGGCTTCAAATCCAAAAGTATTTCCCACTGTAAATATTTTTAAAGTGCAATAGAAAATGTCACATGCTACTATTTTGAGCACCAGAAATTCTGTGAACGTGGGAAAAATACCAAATTTGGCCAGAAAATACAGGAGCTCAAGACAAACCAGATGCAAAAAGAATCAATTGATTTGGACTTATGGTTAAAAAGTTATGAACGGTCAAATTGCTGGTCAAAATCTGGAATTAAACAGAAAATAGAAAATCTCTCAGGGGGCCACGTCGAAGGCGTAAAGTGGAGGGGTGCCTCCACTTACCGCTTCGGCGTGTCGCTGACTGGCGGGCCCCAGCCGTCAGATTTGAACGGGGAGGAGGGAAACAGAGAGGGAGCGGAGCTCCAGCGACGCTCGCCGGCGACACAGACGACGGCGAGGTCCGGTGAGTAGCGGAATGAAACGAGCGCTTACAGACGGTCACGCACGTACTAGTGGCTTCGCGAGAGATGGCCGGACGGCGTCGTCCCCTTCCTCTCCGGCGGCGGCGGCGCTCGGGTGTCGTCGGAGATGGCGACTCCGGCAGCGATTCGACCGGGCAAGGGCTTTGGCGTGACCAGGAGGACGAGCTGAGCTCGATGGAGGAGTCAGCGGAGCTCGGGGAGGAGTGAATCGGCGGGGAGGCAGAGCTCGGGTGGCGGTGGATCTCCGGCGAGGTTCGAGGCTAGAGGGCCTCTCGGCCATGGCTTGCTGCTCGGGAGGACGATTGGGAGGAGGAGGAGTGGATTGAGGAGCTCGGGAGAGGCCGGGGAGGGGTATTTATAGGAGGAGGCGAGCTCGGGCGAGCTCTCTGGAATGGCCGGGACTCGGGCCACGTCGCCGACGCGAGGACGCCTTGCTGGCTTGGTCGGGCATGGGCGACGAGACGGGAGAGGGCAGGGAGAGTTAAGGCGCGGCGGCAGCTAGCGGGAGGAAGACGACGCGCCGCGCGCCACAGTGCAGCCACGGGCGGCACAGTGGCCGGGTGCCGTGGCGGCCGTCGAGGGTAATTCCGGCAAGGAGAAGGATCGGGAGATGGCTACGTGGACGGCAGCGGCTATGTCGGCACCTCAGGACACGAAATGGCAGCGAGAGGTCACTGGAATGACCTCGGCCGTCGCAGGCGAGGTGCAGAGCACGCGTACTGGCATGCCAGTACCGTGCTCACCACGGGAGGTGATGTCTCGAGGCCGTCCAAGTCTAGCTCACCGTGTCTAGGGCCTTCTCCTTAGATCATCTAGTGCCTCTGTATGCTTGGTTTGGCTAGGTTCACTCTGCTGTGAAGTGTAGCTTCAGCTACAGTTCCTGACAGCAATCTTGAGAGAGATCTAGAGAAGACATGAGCTGGGGATGGAGCCAAAGGACATGTCTGGGGTGATCTATGTTGGAAGGACTCTAATCTGACCAAGTTTGAAAGGATTTGATCAAGATTTGGATATAGTTCATGTACAAGTGCTATACTGAACCAGAAACAGAGATGAGCTTGATGCACTCAACTGGTTGATCTCCTGGGGCTGAAAATTGGTGTGGTAGGGTTATTTGGTGAGGAGAAGATGCCATAAAAATTTCAGCTCGATTGGAAACTTCTAGCTGGTACTTCCTTCACAGAGGTTCCAACTGAACAGAAACTTGGCAGAATATTGGTGATGAAAATTTGTACTGGACCAGATGATATTTTTGGATATTGTGGAGAGATAGTTTCCCTAATATCTCTTGAAATTTTCTTGGAATTAATTGACTAGGGAAAATATGAGCTCCTTCACAAATGACCAGTACTGTCCAGAGAGCAAATGGAGTTTTCTGGAATAAACTTTGTACTGGACCATGAGATGTTTTTGAAGATTTTAGGAGTAGATGATGACAATAAGGTCTAGGATTAATTTGGGATTTTTCTGATCAACAGAACTATAGGTTGCTGTGTAACCCATAGTGATGACAGATTTTCCCAAAGGAAGAAAATGGATATTTGGGAGAGATAAAGAATTGGAAATTGTTCCAGATGATGAGTGACAGGATTTTGGCAAGATGGTGAGGGCTTTGGATCACTGAGAGGAATTCATAAGTCCAAAGTCAACTGAAAAGGTTCAAAATCCAGCCAGATTGCAAATAAAGCCAGAAAGATTTCGAAAAGAAAAAGTTGCCAAAAACCAGGGTGTCACAAACCTACCCCCCTTAGAATGAATCTCGTCCTCGAGATTCGGTTGCTCAGGAAACAAGTGTGGATATGCTGATCTCAGAAAATCCTCTCTTTCCCAGGTAGCCCCTTCCTCAGTATGGTGATCCCACAACAGCTTGTAAAACTTAATTGTCTTACTCCTGGTAGTCCTTTCCATCTCATCCAATATTCTGACAGGTCTTTCCTCGTATGCCAGATCTTTGGTCAATTCCAGCGCACTCATATCTGCCTGCTTGATCGGAGGTGCAATGCACTTTCTCAACTTTGATATGTGAAAGACATCGTGAACGTCTGCCAACTCTGGTGGTAACTCTAGCTGATATGCCACTCTGCCTCTTGTAGCCATGACTGGAAAGGGTCCGATATATCTTGGTGCAAGTTTTCCTTGGGTGTGAAACCTTTTTATTCCCTTCATGGGGGTAACTCGGAGATAGCCATATTCTCCTGGTTCAAAAGTTACTTCCCGATGCTTTGGGTCATAGTAACTCTTTTGACGGGACTTGGCTGCTCGTAGACGTTCCTGAATATCCTTGACTTGTTTCTCAACCTCGAGCATCAAATCCGTGCCGAAGATACGACTGTCTCCTGTCTGAGACCAATTTAAAGGAGTGCGGCATTTCCGTCCGTACAAAGCCTCGAATGGTGACATTTTGAGACTTGACTGATAACTGTTATTGTAGGAGAATTCTGCATAAGGTAGGCTATCCTCCCATTTGGGTCCATGGGCGAAAGCACAGGACCGAAGCATATCTTCCACTATCTGATTCACATGTTCTGTCTGCCCATCTGTCTGTGGATGATATGCCGTAATATGTTTTAGCATAGTTCCCAGGGCTTGATGCAGTCGTAGCCAAAATGCTGAGGTAAACAGGGAGCCTCTATCTGATGTGATAGACTTGGGTACTCCATGAAGGCTGACTATCCGGGACATATAGAGCTGTGCGAGCTGATTTGCGTTGAAAGTGGTCTTTACCGGAAGGAAGTGAGCCACTTTCGTAAGTATATCCACGATGACCCAGATAGCATCATGGCCTCTTGTGGACTTGGGTAGTCCGACAATGAAGTCCATGCATATGTCATCCCATTTCCACTGGGGAACTGGTAAAGGTTGCAGTAGCCCAGCGGATTTTTGATGTTCAGCCTTGACTCTGTTGCAGATGTCACAGCATGCGACATAGTATGCTATGTCTCTTCTCATTCCTGGCCACCAAAAGGTTTCTCGCAAGTCCTGGTACATTTTTGTTCCTCCCGGATGGATAGAATATGCAGATTCATGTGCCTCTCTGAGTATTCGCTGTCTCAGGCTGTCTTGATCAGGCACGCATATTCGGTTCTCAAACCATACAGTGTCCTGATCATCAATTCGGAAGGACTGAGCCTTTCCTAGCGGAATGCGCTCTCTGATCTCTTGTATTTCTTGATCTGATCTCTGAGCCGCTTTAATTTCTTCCATAAGTGTCGGAGTAATTTCCAGTGTATCCGGGCTGGTTGGGCCGCATAACACCATATTCAACTTGGCAAATTCCTCTCGCAGCCACGGATGCATTCCCTCCATGAGTGCATTCAGGGTACCTTGTTTTCTTCTGAGGGCATCGGCGACCACATTGGCTTTTCCCGGATGATAATTAATCCCAAGGTCATAATCCTTGACCAATTCAAGCCATCTTCTCTGCCTGAGGTTGAGATCAGGCTGAGTGAAAATATACTTGAGACTCTTGTGGTCCGTGTATATCTCACATCGCTGCCCAATGAGATAATGCCTCCAAATCTTCAATGCATGAATCACGGCTGCCAGTTCCAAATCATGAGTGGGATAGTTCTCTTCATGAGGTCGTAGCTGTCTGGATGCATAGGCTACAATCTTTCCCTCTTCCATTAACATGCAGTCGATTCCACGCCTGGAAGCATCACAATATATGTCAAAGCTTTTGTGAATGTCTGGAAGAACTAAGACAGGGGCGGTGGTTAGCCTCGTCTTTAGCTCCATAAAGCTGCTGTCACATTCTTCCGTCCAGGCAAATTTGTGTTTCTTCTTCAGCAATTCTATCAGTGGCTTGGCTATTTTTGAGAAGCCTTCGATGAAGCGACGGTAGTAGCCTGCCAATCCCAGAAAGCTACGGACTTCTGTTACCATGGCTGGGGTCTTCCAGTTTAATACCGCGGTCACTTTGCTGGGGTCGATAGCCACACCTTGTTCTGACAGAATATGTCCAAGAAATCCCACCTCTCTTAGCCAAAATTCGCATTTACTGAATTTGGCATACAAGCAATGGGTCCTTAGTCTTTCCAGGACAGTACGGAGATGTTGCGTATGCTCCTCTTCATCTTTGGAGTAGATGAGAATATCATCGATGAATACTACCACAAATTTGTCCAGAAAGTCCATGAAGACTTTATTCATCATGCTCATGAAGTATGCCGGAGCATTTGTCAGCCCAAATGACATGACTATAAATTCATACAGACCATATCTGGTGGTAAAGGCTGTCTTGGGCATATCCTCTTTTCTGATCTTTAGCTCATGATACCCCGTTCGGAGGTCAATCTTGGAGAATACCCGGGCTCCGTTCAACTGGTCGAACAAGTCATCAATGCGAGGGAGCGGATATTTATTTTTGATGGTGACCTCATTCAGCTGGCGATAGTCCACGCACATTCGTAGGCTGCCATCCTTCTTCTTGACAAACAACACGGTTGATCCCCACGGTGAAGTGCTTGGACGAATATACCCTTTTTGCAATAATTCATCCAACTGTTTCTTCAATTCCACCAGCTCTGGGGAAGGCATGCGGTAGTACTTCTTGTATATTGGAGCAGTTCCGGGAACAACCTCAATAGCAAACTCTAGTTCCCGATCAGGTGGCATTCCCGGTATCTCTTCTGGGAATACATCCGGAAATTCACTGACTACCGGAATCAGACTTATGTCTGCAGCTGTGGCTTTGAATGCCATTCCTTTCTTTGACATCACTCTACTGGCAGTGAAGTGTACGTATTGGCCTGCCGGGTTAACCAGTGTCACTTTCCTGGTGGCACAGTTGATACACACCTGGTGTGGTACCAACCAATCCATTCCCAGTATTATATCCAGTCCCGGGGATTCAATGGCAACCAGAGTAGCTGGAAACTTTACATCGTGTATCAAAATTTCTAGATTCTTGTATATCACATTTGTTCTGAGCATGGAGCCAGGGGATTGTACCACCATGATTTTGTCCAAAAGAGAAGGAGAAAATTTGTGCAAGGTGGCAAAACTCCGTGAAATAAACGAATGAGAAGCCCCAGTGTCAAATAAAATTATTGCAGGTATGTTGTTAACAGAAAACATACCAAGGACCACATCTGGTGCTTCGCGGGCTTCCTCAGCGGAGATATGATGGACTTGGCCGCGATAGAAGTTCGAGTTGGGGCGGCGTCCAACACTGTTGACTTGTGGCCTGAAGTCGGATGGTGGCTTCCCATTTCTTGCGGGGCATTGCTTGGAGTAGTGCCCGCTCTGGCCGCAAGTAAAGCATGTGTTGTTGCGGCGGCAGTCCTCCAGCACAGGCTGTTTGCCGAAGGTCTTGTCCTGGCTGACAAGCTTGTTGTTGTTGTTGCCATTCTTCCATGCAGGCTTGTATTCAGACGAGCTTGGTTGCCAAATACGTGGCTTCTGCACAAACTGCTCACGGTTGTCCTTTTTGGGTTCAAGCTTCCGCTTGTGATCATTATAGCCTGACTTATGCTCTCGTTCAGCTATGAAGGCCTTGTTTACCAGAGTCTGGAAGTCAGGAAAGTCCAGCATACAAAGCTGACAACGGAGGGTATGATTCAGCCCTCCGAGGAATCGGTCAATCTTCCTTTCTTCGGTGGACACGTCATGGGTAGTGTACCGTGCCAGATTATTGAACTTGTTCAGATACTCACCTACTGACATATTCCCTTGAGTAAGAGCCAGAAATTCCCTCTGCTTCACCTTCATTATGCCACTAGGAATATGATACTTGCGGAATACCTCTTTGAACTTTTCCCAAGAAATATCTTCTCCAGAAGGCCATAAAATTTTTGTGTTGTCCCACCATATGGCTGCTGGTCCCTCCAGGTAGTGAGTGACGAACGAAACCTTATCTGCCTCATCACAGCGGGCTATGTCCAATTTCTTTTCCATAGTCCTCAGCCAGTCATCAGCTTCCATCGGATCCACAGCTTGACCAAAACTGGGCAGCTTTGTCCGCTGAAAATCCGACAGCTTAGAGTGCGTACCATTATGGTTGTTCTGACCCACCATAGTCTGCATACTTTTCAGAAATTCCATGAGGTCTTGGTTTCTTTTCTCTTCAAACATCCTCATAATCTGATCAGTGGTAGGTGACTGTGGTGGTGGAGGTGGCAAATCTTCTGGTGGCTGTCCTGCCTGTCTGGCGGATCGACGAATGGGAGTTCCATCGCCGCCTTGAGTACTACACCTCTTCATCCTAAATTTTGTTCCCATTGCAAAATACCGAATCGATGAGGAAAAGCAGGGTAGTATGACACCAGAAAAGAAGCCAAATAAAAAGAGCGAATAAAGAAAGCAACATAATTATACAAGGCAACCCAACATCATACATGACAAGCTAGAAGGGGGATGATCATGACTAGACTGCTCAAACGGCAGTTGACATATGCAGGGATGCTATGATGCACGCACTGAGACTCAAGCCTCCGCTCTAGTGACGCCGGTGGCACGAGCACTGGTACACTGAAGACTCCTCATAGTCTGACTCTGACTCGGAATCTGAGCTGATGATGTGCACCTCGGCCTCCAGATCAAAGGAAACACGACGACGCTGACGGGAAGGTTCTCCCTCAGAAGGAGAAGAAACACGACGCCGCAGCATCGGAGCAGCTGGAGTAGCTAGGAGTGAGGCCCACTCTGACGGGGTCTCACGTCGGCTACCAGATGAAAAGCCTGGCGGTCCGAACGAACTGGAAGGAGTGTCGGAAGATGGGATGGGTGGAGTGTATATAGGTGAAAACGGAGGTGGAGGAGGAGACTATGCTGCCGCAACAGCAGCAAGTGCCTCGCGAGCAGAAGTCAGCTCCTCGGCTAGAGAAGTGATCATACAGTAACTGGCGTGCAGATAACGAGATAAAACACCAGTCGCACGATCACTCGCTGGATTAACAGGTGCGAAAAGGACTCGCCCCGTCGTAGGCGACAGGGTGGGACAGTGAAAGAAACCTGGATGAGTCTGCATCTCGACCTCGTGAAAGCGCAAGTCAGTGAGAGCCTCCATCGCAGCAAACTGGATCGCCAATTCTGGAGTAGAAGCAGTTCCGCCCTTGGAAGAATGGGAGTAGCTGCCAATATCTGAACTCGTAGTCAGAAAAGCTTTAGCGTGATACTCGAATACTGAACCCGCAAGCTGCTCTCGGAACACCTGGAACACTGGGTCTTTGCCGTTGGGATACAGCTGAAGCCAGACGTTACGAAGCAGTACTGGAAAAGTGAATGGTGCCGGCTCATGATTGTAGTGGTACGGAACTGGTGCCATCTACACTCATCAAACCAGCGGTTAGCACAATAAAAGCTATATGCATGCCATGCAATGCAAGCACTCAGATGCAACAATCAGATGCAGCAAGCAAGACACCAAGACTCTAAACTACTCGCAGTTCTAGCGCAGGGTTAACTAGGGTGTCCTACAGTCAGCGCGGCTCTGATACCAAGCGTTGTGGCACCCCGGCTCAGAGAACCGGTTTACCAGTGTTTCCAGCCCAGAGATCATGTCTTCTGGAAACACACAACAACTTGGAGCAGAACAGAACTGAACTTTATTAAATATCTCGAGTACAAGCTCATAATTTACATCGATAGCGAGGCCGGAAGCACTGCAGGTGCTGAGAACAATATCTACATTATTTATGGAACATGGAAGGGCCTCGATACTACTGGGTAGACTACGGCGTAGCGGAACGTAGCGCGGGAAACTCCATCCACAGGGACACTGCTGTGGACACGGCCTAGCTAGCATAGCACGAACCTTAGGGACCTCTGTCCTCGGCTTCTCCTGCATCTGGCATGATACGCCAGGTGAGTACTTGGAATGTACTCGCAAGCTCATGGCAACCAAACCAGTGCAGCAAACAATAGCATGGCAATTAACAGGTTAATCAGATTAAGTGTCTCACTTACTGGTACCCAGTACCAACTTACTCTCATCTGGGTAGTCCCACAACCCTCGGAATGCTCACCATCCACAGAGCACTTCCGAACATAAGACAAGTTCTTCCATCATTATTATCATTATGGTTTACCATCCTAGAGAGGCCTAAACGGACTGTCCAATACCGTGGACGCGGCTATTCGAATAGGTTTTTACACTCTGCAGAGGTTGCACACTTTATCCACACCATGGAGTACCTGGCCTCGTGATCCCATTCGGGTGGACCGGTGGTACTCCAACGAAACCTGCCTGACCTATGACCCCTCTATCATACCACCGACAATCATACCCTCCCAGGGTCATGTCCTGGGTGGCCCCTGTGTCTCCCCATGACACCTGCCACCGTCGTAGCCACTAACTGTCCCAAACGGGGACGCCGGCAAAATAACTCAACTGGGCTCACAGGATTATGGTCGTCTACCTGATCAGGGCAGCACGCACACATAACCCTCCCTAGTTTGGTGGTACCGATAAAAGAGCACAAAGCCAGACCAAGTCAAGGCCGTCCCATACCGGCAAATGTGGCTGCATGGAAAAGTCCGGGTAGGTGGCTCTTGATCAACCAACTAAGTTTAATATAGCCAAGCATTTAACCAGTATGGATATTTAATTGCAAGTAAATTATCATGGCAGTAGCTAGGCATTTAAATAAATTACTATGGATTATCACATATAAAATAATGCATGAAATTCAATTAAATAACCAACACTATTGAAATGCTTCATGCAATGGATGACATGGCTTGCCTTGCTCTGTTGGGTTCTCCACAAACTCCTGGGCTTCAAATCCAAAAAGTATTTCCCTCTGTAAATATTTTTAAAGTGCAATAGAAAATGTCACATGCTACTGTTTTGAGCACCAGAAATTCTGTGAACATGGGAAAAATACCAAATTTGGCCAAAAAATAGAGGAGCACAAGACAAACCAGATGCAAAAAGAATCAATTGATTTGGACTTATGGTTTAAAAGTTATGAACGGTCAAAGTGCTGGTCAAAATCTGGAATTAAACAGAAAATTGAAAATCTCTCAGGGGGCCACGTCGAAGGCGTAAAGTGGAGGGGCGCCTCCACTTACCGCTTCGGCGTGTCACTGACTGGCAGGCCCCAGCCGTCAGATTTGTACGGGGAGGAGGGAAACAGAGAGGGAGCGGAGCTCCGGCGACGCTCGCCGGCGACACAGACGGCGGCGAGGTCCGGTGAGTAGCGGAATGGAACGAGCGCTTAGAGACGGTCACGCACGTACCAGTGGCTTCACGAGAGATGGCCAGACGGCGTCGTCCCCTTCCTCTCCGGCGGCGGCGGCGGTCGGGTGTCGTCGGAGACGGCGACTCCGGCAGCGATTCGACCGGGCAAGGGCTTGGGCGTGACCAGGAGGACGAGCTGAGCTCGATGGAGGAGTCAGCGGAGCTCGGGGAGGAGTGACTCGGCGGGAAGGCAGAGCTCGGGTGGCGGCGGATCTCCAGCGAGGTTCGAGGCCAGAGGGCCTCTCAGCCGTGGCTCGCTGCTCGGGAGGACGATTGGGAGGAGGAGGAGTGGATTGAGGAGCTCGGGAGAGGCCGGGGAGGGGTATTTATAGGAGGAGGCGAGCTCGGGCGAGCTCTCTGGAATGGCCGGGACTCGGGCCACGTCGCCGGCGCGAGGATGCCTTGCTGGCTTGGCCGGGCATGGGCGACGAGACAGGAAAGGGCAGGGAGAGTTAAGGCGTGGCGGCAGCTAGCGGGAGGAAGACGACGCGCCGCGCGCCACAGTGCAGCCACGGGCGGCACAGTGGCCGGGTGCCGTGGCGGCCGTCGAGGGCGATTCCGGCGAGGAGAAGGATCGGGAGAGGGCTACGTGGACGGCAGCGGCTCTGTCGGCACCTCAGGACATGAAATGTCAGCTAGAGGTCACTGGAATGACCTCGGCCGTCGCCGGCGAGGTGCAGAGCACGCATACTGGCATGCCAGTACCGTGCTCACCACGGGAGGTGATGTCTCGAGGCTGTCCAAGTCCAGCTCACCGTGTCTAGGGCTTTCTCCTTAGATCATCTAGTGCCTCTGTATGCTTGGTTTGGCTAGGTTCACTCTGCTGTGAAGTGTAGCTTCAGCTACAGTTCCTGACAACAATCTTGAGAGAGATCTAGAGAAGACATGAGCTGGGGATGGAGCCAAAGGAGATGTCTGGGGTGATCTATGTTGGAAGGACTCCAATCTAACCAAGTTTGAAAGGATTTGATCAAGATTTGGATATCGTTCATGTACAAGTGTTGTAGTGAACCAGAAATAGAGATGAGCTTGATGCACTCAACTGGTTGATCTCCTGGGGCTGAAAATTGGTGTGGCAGGGTTATTTGGTGAGGAGAAGATGCCATAAAAATTTCAGCTCAATTGGGAACCTCTAGCTGGTACTTCCTTCACAGAGGTTCCAACTGAACAGAAACTTGGCAGAATATTGGTGATGAAAATTTGTACTGGACCAGATGATATTTTTGGATATTGTGGAAAGATAGGTTCCCTAATATCTCAGGGAATTTTCTTGGAATTAATTGAGTAGGGAAAATATGAGCTCCTTTACAAATGACCAGTACTGTCCAGAGAGCAAATAGAGTTTTCTGGAATAAACTTTGTACTGGACCATGAGATGTTTTTGAAGATTGTAGGAGTAGATGATGACAATAAGGTCTGGGATTAATTTGGGATTTTTCTGATCACCAGAAGTATAGGTTGCTGTGTAACCCATAGTGATGACAGATTTTCCCAAAGGAAGAAAATGGATATTTGGGAGAGATAAAGAATTGGAAATTGTTCCAGATGGTGAGTGACAGGATTTTGGCAAGATGGTGAGGGCTTTGGATCACTGAGAGGAATTCATAAGTCCAAAGTCAAGTGAAAAGGTTCAAAATCTAGCCAGATTGCAAATAAAGCCAGAAAGATTTCGAAAAGAAAAAGTTGCCAAAAACCAGGGTGTCACACAGGGGCTCCTGTCGGTGTACTAAAGCATGGATGCCCTCGTACCCTGACTTGTGCATAGGCAGTTGTAGCCTTCCTGACGGCAAGGGCTTGCCAGAGGGTTGCTGTGACTCAAGACTTAGATTAAACAAGACCGTGAAGAAGACCTCAAGGCAGGTCATCGAGAAGTACTATTCTAGTACTGAAGATCAAGATTGCCCTTGCCGGCAAGCTTCATACCAGCAAGGTGAAGACCAAGACTTTGGTTGCCGGCAAGAAACAGCCCAGCAAGCTCCACGCTGGCAAGCTCGTTCTGTCCCATTACCACTCCACCTCATCATCGGCTAGATAAGCACGCATGATAGGTGTTAAGCGGGCAGGCAGTCAACGCAGCTGGCCAAGGCACGTGTCAGCATGCCACGCCAGGATTAACTTTAACGACACCCGTCCTTGGGATATGTCAAGGTGATAAGAGGGCGCCAGGACAGGTGGTACAGATCTTTTTACCCGAAGCCTCGCCTCCCCGACGTAGCACCTAATGGTGCATTTAATGCACTTGTCCTACCCCGTCTGGAGATAGATGTGGTGATGGTGCAAGTTACTATTCATACTCTGTAAATGACCATATTAGCCACTGTGGTAACCCCTTGGCCTATAAAAGGAGGCCCACGGATACACTTAGAATGGTCGACTCTTAGCTCAACTACACGCTGTAGCTGCACTTCCCGCACACCTTGCCGGCAAGCTGCACTCTTTGTAACCTTTGAGCTCACATACAATCAAACCACTAGAACAGGAGTAGGGTTTTACGCTCACAGCGGCCTGAACCTGGATAAATCGTTTCTTGTGCTCATATCTACTAGCCCTGCTCTTTGTAGTATTTTGATCCCACTTCCGAACTGCAAAGGGATCCTCTCGATCCCATAGATCGTCGTTTTCCCATGAGACCTCCTCTCAACACTCGTGGGAACACTAACTCGAATCATGAATAGAAGATATTGGATCACATCAAGAATCATATAGAGTTCAACCATATCCTCAAGAACTAATGTAATTACTCAAACATACACATGAAGGTTAGGTACAAGCCGACATTAAGCCGGTGAAGGGAGAAGGCATGGTGGTGATGGCGGCAGAGCGGTGGTGATGATGATGATGGTGGCCGCGCCGGTGGTGATGGAGATGGGGGCGCCACCGGTGGTGGCGGCGTCGGCGCGAGGGCACCGGCCTGAAGGACAGTGCTCATGGTGGTGGAGCCTCCACCTTCTTCCCTTGGCGTTGTCCCTCCTTCTCTGGTGTGGAGCAGCAATGGAGATGGTTGTGGATGAATGAGATGTATGGATGATTGCTTTTTTTGATGAATAGCGGCGGCTAGGGTTAAGGGAGACATATATAGAGAGCTTCCTAGCCTCCTCTCTTGATGGGCTTCATACAAGGGCTCAAGATGAGCCTTATCCTCTCCCAATCTCTTCTTTACGAGCCAAGGATCTTGTGGGATCAAACAGGGACGAAATCGGTGAAGAATCCCGTCTGGAAGGGCAACTTTCGGAGCTATCTGCACGTCAAACGACCACGCGCGGTCGTTTGGAACCCCGTATTTTACTATGGCGTCCTCCGGTAAAACAGTCGCCAAATCTTCATACGAACTCGTAATTTGATGTTTGTCGTGGTGTTCTGACGGCAGATGCCATGGGATGGCTAAAAGTGGGGGGCAGCGTAAGGACGTTGGTGGGTTCTGGAAACGAGATTGGCACGAGCGAGTGCAAGACACATGATGTACCCAGGTTCGGGGCCCTCTGAGGTAGGTAACACCCCTACTCCTACCGAATGCACTAGGACGATCACAAGGTTTACAATGGTGCTCCTGGAGCTGTTTGGGTGGTGGAGGAAGAAGGAGCTAGCTCTCCTCCTTGCCTTGTGTGCGTGTGTTTTTGGAATGAGCCGTCCCCATGCCTGGGGGGCTCCTAGGAGGTCTTATAGGCTGGCCTCCCAGGGTACAATGGTAAATCTAAGTGGTGGCGGGGCCCTGCTGTCATCGTCTCTGGCTAGCAGTGGGGCCCACCGGCTGCGGGGCCCGCCTGCTGCACGGTACTGTGGACCGTCGCCTCCTACGTCACGAAGCGGTTGACGTCGTGGGGCTACAGTGGCCGGCCGCGCTGACGTCAGTCGCCCAGGTCTACGGGGTTGGCGGCACTATAGCCATGCTCTCCCATCGTGGAGAGCCGTCTTGTCGTATGGACGGATGGGACGGGCGCTGACCTGCCGCCAGCCGGCCCGGCCGCGGCGCCGTGCCCAGCCGGCCTACAGTGGAGGAGCCGGCTGGAGGGCCAGCCGGACTGAGGGGCGTGGGCTGCCCCGATGCTTTGAAAAATTATTTGCACTCCCGAGCCTACCCAGGGGTCATCCCCTCGACAGTAGTCCCCGAAGCAGTGGAGGCCCTAGGGCCTGAGAAGGCGAGACTCCACGGCTTCCCTCCTCGAAGGGAAAAGCAGACCTCCATGGACGCCAGCCCGGCTGGAGGAGGCCTTCCAGTCGGAGGCCGGCCCAGCGTCGCGGGCTCTGGAAGCCAGAGGCCGACCAGCACGGTGCCCAACCGGTGAAGGACACGGCCGACCCGCACCCTATAAGCGTGGGGCTTTGATACGTCCATTTTGCATCATGTTTTCCTACTGTTAGTTATTATGTTTTTGATCATTATTTCACTTTATGATACAATTCTTATGCCTTTTCTCTCTTATTTTGCAAGTTTCACATGAAGAGGGAGATTGCCGGCAGCTGGAATTCTGGACCGGAAAGGGGTGAATCAGAGATAGCTATTCTGCACAACTCCAAATGACCTGAAAGTTTACGGTGAATTATTTTGGAATGTATAAAAAATACTGGCGAAAGATTTACTAGGACAGGGCCCACCAGGAAGCCACAAGCCTGGGGGGTGCGCCCTACCCCCCTGGGCGCACCCCCCAAGCTAGTAGGGCCCCTGACAGGCCTCTGGCCCCCTCCTTCTGCTATATGAAGCCATTTTCCCTAGAAAAAATGACGAGAAGATTTTCGGGACGAAGCACCGCCGTCTCAAGGCGGAACCTGGGCAGGAGCACTTTTGCTCTCCGGCGGAGCGATTCCGCTGGGGAAACTTCCCTCCGAGAGGGGGAAATCGAAGCCATCGACATCACCAACGATCCTCTCATCGTGGGAGGACCAATCTTCATCAACATCTTCACTAGCACCATCTCATCTCAAACCCTATTTCATCTCTTGTATTCAATCTTTGTCTCAAAACCTCAGATTGGTACCTGTGGGTTGCTAGTAGTGTTGATTACATCTTGTAGTTGATGCTAGTTGGTTTATTTGGTGGAAGATTATATGTTCAGATCCTTAATGATATTCAATACCCCTCTGATCTTGAACATGAATATGATTTGTGAGTAGTTACTTTTGTTCTAGAGGACATGGGAGAAGTCTTGTCATAAGTAATCATGTGAATTTGGTATTCATTCGATATTTTGATGATATGTATGTTGTTGCTTCCTTTAGTGGTGTCGTGTGAATGTCGACTACATGACACTTCACCATCTTTGGGCCTAAGGGAAGGCATTGTGGACTAGTAATTAGATGATGGGTTGCTAGAGTGACAGAAGCTTAAACCCTAGTTTATGCGCTATTCCGTAAGGGGCTGATTTGGATCCATATGTTTCATGCTATGGTTAGATTTATCTTAATTCTTATTTCATAGTTGCGGATGCTTGTGAGAGGGGGTAATCATAAGTGGGAGGCTTGTTCAAGTAAGAATAGTACCCAAGCACCGGTCCACCCACATATCAAATTACCAAAGTAGCGAACGCGAATCAAACAAACATGGTGAAAGTGACTAGATCAAATTCCCATGTGTCCTGAAGAATGCTTTGCTTATTATACGAGTTTGTTCTGGCTTGTCCTTTTCTATAAAAAGGATTGGGCCACCTTGCTACACTTTATTATACTTGTTACTTGTTACGAATTATCTTGCTATCAAAACTATGTGTTACCGCTACTTTCAGTACTTGCAGAGAATACCTTGCTGAAAACCGCTTGTCATTTCCTTCTGCTCCTCGTTGGGTTTGACACTCTTACTTATCGAAAGGACTACGATTGATCCCCTATACTTGTGGGTCATCAAGACTCTTTTCTGGCACCGTTGCCGGGGAGTGAAGCGCCTTTGGTGGGTGTAATTTGGTAAGAAAACATTTATATTACGTGCTGAAATTTACTGTCACTTGTCAGTATGGAAAGTAATCCTATGAGGGGTTTGTTAGGGGTATTTTCACCTCGAACAGAAGCATTGAGAGTTTCTCCTCAACCTACTGATCCTACTGAAAATATTTATTATGAAATTCCTTCAGGTATGATAGATAAACTACTAGCTAATCCTTATGCAGGAGATGGAACGGTGCATCCTGATATGCACTTCATATACATGGATGAAATTTGTGGATTGTTTAAGCTCGCAGGTCTATCCGGAGATGTAGTTAAGAAGAATGTATTCCCTTTATCTTTGGAGGGAAAGGCATTGACATGGTATAGGCTATGTGATGATAGTGGAACATGGGATTGGAACCGGTTGAAGCTGGAATTTCACCAGAAATTTTATCCTATGCATTTGGTTCATCGTGATCGGAATTATATATATAATTTTTTGCCTCATGAAGGATAAAGTATCGCTCAAGCTTGGGGGAGGCTTAAGTATATGTTGCATACATGCCCCAATCATGAGATCTCAAGAGAAATAATTATTCAAAACTTTTATGCTCGGCTTTCTCATAATGATCAATCCATGCTCGATACTTCTTCTACTGGTTCCTTTATGAAGAGGACTATTGAATTCAAATGGGATCTTCTAGAAAGAATTAAACACTACTCTCAAGATTGGGAAATTGACAAAGGTAAAGAGTCAGGTATAAATCTTGAGTTTGATTGCGTTAAATCTTTTATGGAAACTAATGCTTTTCACAAGTTTAGTACTAAATATGGACTTAACTCTGAGATAGTAGCTACCTTTTGTGAATCTTTTGCTGCTCATGTTGATCTCTCTAAGGAGAAATGGTTTAAATATCATCCACCTATTGAATTAAATGAAGAACATGTTAGTGTTAAAGAAGAAACATTTGTTTACACTATTGATCCAGTTGTGCCTACTGCTTATATTGAGAAAACTTCTTTCCCTGTTAGGATAAAGGAACATGCTAAAGCTTCAACTGTGGTTAATAAAAGTAATATTAGAACACCTAAACCTTCTGAACAAATTAAAGTTAAACCTAATATCGCAATGGTTAAAGATATTTTGGTTGATAAAATTGATGGACATGTCATATATTTCTGTGAAGAGGCTGCTAGAATTGCTAAACCTTTTAGAAATGAACGAGATATGCTAGATAAGAACAAGCCTGTAGTTGGCATGCCTATTGTTTCTGTTAAGAATGGAGATCATTTGTGATAGCCTGGCTTAATAGGGATGATAGACTACTCATATCATTAAGGAATTCCTTCTTTTCCAGGAGCCCATTCCGAAAGAACTCCAAAGTTGAGCGTGCTTAGCTTGGAGTAATTTCAGGATGGGTGACCGACCGGGAATTTGTTCCCGGGTGTGCATGAGTGAGGACAAAGTGCCCAGGAAAGACTAGTATTGATCTGTGGGGCCAGTCTAGATCCCGCCAGGAGTAACGACCACCGGCGAGTGTATCCGGGGCGTTATAAGTTGGTATCAGAGCCGACCCTCGCAGTTACACGGATGTTTATGGACAGGTGCGCGGTCATATTGTGCATGACGTTTGTGACCCGTCGTGGCACACGACATGGTACATGTGCCGGACTGGATGCATAGACGTATGTGCCAAGAGGGAACGTTCCTGTGGCCCGACGAGGACATCTGTTCCTCTGAGTTGGGGTGTATGTGATAGCCCAGCTTAATAGGGATGATAGACTACTCATATCAATAAGGAATTCCTTCTTTTCCAAGAGCCCATTCCGAAAGAACTCCAAAGTTAAGCGTGCTTATCTTGGAGTAATTTCAGGATGGGTGACTGACCGGGAAGTTGTTCCCGGGTGTGCACGAGTGAGGACAAAGTGCCCAGGAAAGACTAGTATTGATCTATGGGGCCAGTCTAGATCCCGCCTGGAGTAACGACCACTGGCGGGTGTGTCCGGGGCGTTATATCATTGCTATCATGGTTTATGTAATATGGGTGCTAGTGTGAGTGCTATTCCGTTCTCTTTATATCAAGAAGTAATGAATGATATTGTGCCTGTTGAGATTGAAGATATTGATGTTACTATTAAGCTTGCAAATAGAGATAATATTACTCCACTTGGGATGGTTAGAGATGTTGAAGTCTTGTGTGGTAAGATCAAATACCCTACTGATTTCTTAGTACTTGGTTCACAACAAGATAATTTTTGTCCCATTATATTTGTTAGACCCTTCTTGAACACTGTTAATGCTGAAATTGATTGTGTTAAAGAGAAAGTTAAAGTTAAGTTTGGTGATATATCTCATGACTTTAATTTCTCTAAGTTTCGTAGACAACCCCATGATAAAGAATTACCCAATAAAGATGAAATTATTGGTCTTGCTTCTATTGCTGTGCCTCCTACTGATCCTTTAGAACAATATTTGCTAGACCATGAGAATGATACGCATATGAATGAAAGAAATGAAATAGATGAGTTGTTCTTTAAACAAGCACCTACTCTTAAACATAATTTGCCTGTTGAAACCTTGGGAAATCCTTTACCACCCAAGGGTGATCCTGTGTTTGAATTAAAGAAACTTCCTGATAAACTTAAATATGCTTATCTTGATGAAAAGAAGATACATCCTGTTATTATTAATGCTATGTCGGGACCACGATCTTAAGTCACACAAATCTAGCATGTAACCCATCATATCACTTTGCGGCCTCATGCACGGTAACCCACAGCTGCCGCCTTTACCTTGGTCGGGACCGTTTGCGTCTTTTGGCTCACGTATATGATTATGTCGCTAGCATCCATATGATAGAGAACCCAGGTCGACATGACTAGTCATAAACCAAGGTGGCACAAACGTACAGGGACATACATAGGTAACTCAGCAATGCACGTGTCGGTCATCAACGTGTGTACTGGGCTGTAGCAAGCTATCAGGACTCCAGTAACGACGCATGACATTTACCCATAGGGACAAACACAGGAGCAAAGAAGGATACATGTCGGTCAATCCACGTGTTCCGGGGCAGTAGCGAACTACCAAGGTTCAGTGGAAGCACTAGGAGGCATTTCCCTGTATGGAAGGCTACCAAAGCAGATAACTAGGTGTCGAATCCCACACATACCAATGCATTTCAAACATACACACAATATGCACGATATGTGTAGATATAACATGGCATCACAACATAACTCTATGAATCAAAGTATTTATTTAAGAGGCTCCGAAGAGCCATACCTAACATGATATTACAAACAGGGGTCACCTGACCCAACATACAAAGTCATACAAGCAAAGGAAGCATAAACCTGTCTGAGTACAGATAGTTGAAAAGAAAGAAGACTAGGAAGCCTGACTATCTACAAGACCCTCCATAGGAGCCAGACCTCTGTCTGGGATTCCCGAGCTACTCGGTCAACATCGAACTCGTCTGCAAAAACATAAATTAAGCAACCATGAGTACAAAGGTACTCAGCAAGACTTACATCAGAACTAACTACATATGCATCAGTATCAACAATGGGGTTGTGGAGTTTGACTGCAGCAAGCCAGCTTTGACTCAGTGGCTATCCTGAACTATGACTACCAGTAACATCTTTGGGGTGAGAGAGCGTACACGAGTCCACATAGTCACCACATCAATAAACCACTATGGATCCTCTCCCGTCCTCCTACGAGAAGGCCATCCATAGCACTCACACTTATCTTGCGCATTTTAGAGTATCCATTTCAACTTGTCTGTGAACAATGTAAGCTTCCAAGTAGTCCATATCCGCGGACGCGGCTATTCTAATAGCATTAACCCTGCAGGGGTGTAGTTCTTCACACACGCTCTCACCACTTATCACCATATACACGTCTTGTATCTCGGCAACCTTCAAGCGGAAGCCTGGCGAGGGTGTCGGCCATGACCTGACTAACCACACAAGACTCTAGTCTAGGTTTATCACCTATTTGAGGTTGTATCCGCAAAGGAAGTCTGGCCGAAGTTTCTATCACGGCCCCAAATGATGAGTGCAGGGTTCCTGTGGCGCCCCGCCTGAATACCACAGTAGCCAGACGGTCGCCGCTCACGCCAGCCCAGGAAATCACACTGGCGTGTGCCTTTACAACAAGTATCATGAACACAGGCATTTCTATTAATGGATATATCAGTCTTACATGATATTTTTACAAGGGTGATGGCAGCAGAAAAGCTCTATCTAAGGAAGCATGGTCTTGGTGCGGCTCCAATCCACAGGGATCTGACTGGGTTACTCTTCTAGCCCGTGAATACTTCGGCTCCTCGCTAGTGGACGTCGGATCCTTAGGTGAACCTGGCCACATTGAAGGCCGCTGAGTACTTTTTAATGTACTCGCAAGCAAACCAAACCAACATATACACCAAGCAATGCAATCCATGGCATTCAAGCATGCACTTGTTATTAGAGTAACATTAATTATCATGGCATAACATACCTATCTAGCAATATTAATTACCATGTCATAACAGGACTATCTAGTATGATAACTATTGGAGTAAATACAGTAAGGTAAAGCATATCAAGTAAATACTCCATACTCTGAATATTCTCGTGATCCAAATCTGATCCAAACTTTGCGGTTATTCGACAGCTCATCTCATAGCCATCGCATGGCTCACATTCATACCTCTGACATCATCCGATGCCATGCACCTTCGCTGCAAGTCTGTCCCAGCTTACCTTTCTCTGGTTTATTCTTAGCAAAACATTATATGGTTTATTCCTCCAGACTCGACACAGACCAAATAGTGTGACCTAGTACGAACTGTGTCCCATGACTGAGGACGCGGCTATTTGAATAGATTTACACTCTGCAGAGTTTGCGCACTTTACCCACACTATGGAGCTCCTGGCCTCATGCTCCCATTCGGGTGGACCGGTGCTACTCCGACAAGACTTGTCTATTGCCCGGCACTCTTACGGCTCCATCGACAATCATACCCTTCCCGGGTCAAGTCCTAGGTGTCCCCTATGTCACTCCTGACACCTGCCACCATCGTGGCCAAACAAAACGGTCCCAAATGGGGACCCCGGGATAAACAAACAACTGGGCTCACAAGGTTATCGCCACCTACCAGGCCAGGGTAGCGCGCATGCATAACCTTCCCTCTTTGGTGGTACCGATAAGAGGCAAGACAACAGAACAAGTCAGGGCCTCCCCATGAAGGCAAATGTGGCTGCACTGATGAGCTCGGTTCAGTGGCACTATGACTCGATCCAGCCGACGGAGGAGGTTGTTGTCATTAAGTCACATTCTTAATCATTGCAATAACAACAATAATGCATGATGAAAACATAACAACCTATCTCCATGTAGTCACCTACGAGTCACTAGTGCGATAATACGATAAGCATTAGCAGGTAATGTAAATAGCAAGTTCAACCTAGTAGTAGTTCAATTATTTCTAACACAAGCATATTCATTAATTAAACATGCAATAATAACACAGAGCAATGCTTTAGGGCATATATCAGATGGTCGGCTTGCCTGGGGGTCGAGGAATGCATCGGAGAGGAGTGTGGTCACCACGCGGAAAAAATTCGCCAGAGAAGATTCCCTCTCGGAGGGGCTGAATATTGGGCAGGGGCAAAATGGGTATTTTTAGAATGTGTCAACATGGTGAAAGTGACCCCATCGGAACGGGCTCGACGAACTGAGAAAGTGGGCTTTGGATTCACCTGATTCGGAGTTACGGATGAAAATATATGGTGGTTTTTCTGTCAGGGACCTTTCTGCAATTATTTTATTTGCATCCGGGTCCTGGCCAGTTATTCCACCGATAAAAGAAAAATTGCACTATTGCACTGGGCCGTCCTGGGCCGAATTCAGCCACAGCTGGGCGGGAACTAAAAACGTATTACAGAAAATATGCCTTCAGGCAAATGAAAGCGCACTCCCGCACGCGCCTGAGGCCGGTTACACTTTCGATAGAAAGAAGCGTATTCCATAGGAATAGGTCTTCACTTAAGTCCGCGGGCCCGGCTGGCTGAGCCGCTTACAAGCGGGACCCGCCTGCAGGACTTTCTTCCGCCTCGTGAAACAGAGGAGGAGCTCGGCTGGGCGTACCCCAGCGCCCATTCCGGCGACGGTGGTGCTCGAGGGGGCTGGTCGAGGGTGGGGATAAATGCGGTGCCCCAAGCCGCACCCGTGGGTACTCGTGGAGGCGACGGGGAGGCTCTGTAGCGGTCGGACACGGTGGAGGCAAATGGCGGCAGTGTGGAGCTCGGGGTCGAGGCTAAGGCCTGCCCCAGAGCAAAATGGAGGCGGGCAGGGCCTCTAGGTGGTGGTGGGGGTCGTCGGTGATGGTTAGGTGGAGTGGGAAGAGACCACGGAGCTCGAATTCGAGCGGAGGGCTGGCGCGGCTATGGCGGCCGTGAGGTGAAACTGGGGCGCCGAGGCTTGCTCCGATGGGCTAGGAGGGAAGCTGGGAGGGAGAGGATGTGACTGGGAGGGGTTGGGGTGCTCGGGGAGGGCTCGGCCATGGCTATTTATAGACGGCCAACGACGGCGGATAAGAACGTCCGCGAGATGAGCTGGCCAGGGCTCTGTTGCTCGCGTCGAGCTGGATTTAGAGGCGCGCGGTGCCAACCTGACACAGCTCCGGGTGTCACAACGGTGAGGAAGCGGCCAACGGAGGATGCGACCGTGGCGGGTCACGTGTGCGTACTATGCCGCGACGGAGCTGGCACGTCAAGGGAGGAGGAGAAGGGGGGAGAGGGTTCTAGGCGGCGTACGTGTGCGGCTGCGAGCTCGTCGGCGCACCCGGACAAGCCAGGGCCAGCCGGAGCTGGCGGCCGAGAGGAGGCAGGGTGCAGAGCACCACTTCTGCTCACTCGCCGCGTGGTCACCACGCCTACGGCGTGTCCAAGACGCCCACAGGTCCTCAAGCCTTGTCAAATCGACGTCTCTGCGCACAAAGAGTGCATTTATGGAGTTTTGGATGGTAGAGGCGGCAGGAAATGACTGATGTGAGCTGACCTAGATTTTGCACAGGAACTTGGCTGAATTTTTGTGGAGAAAAGGATGGATGGTTTGAGCTGGTTCTTTGTCACAGCAAGATGTGTTAGGAAGGAGTAGGTGCTGGAAAAATTTCAAGTCATTTGGACCTTGTTTGCATGCACTTCCTTCACAATGCAAAATTTGGTCTAGAATCTAGATTTTGATGTTGTGCTCAACTGGCTTGGTGAAATGAGCTGAATTTTTGTGTAGGGTGATGATTTGGAAGTATGGAGGTACTGGAAAAATTTCAGCTCATTTGGATGCCCTATGAAAGTACTTCCTTCACAGAGCTTCCTACTGGACAAAATTTAGATGGAATTTCTGGGAGAAGTTGGCTAAGAAAAATGATATGAATTTTTTCATGGTCACATTATATAAGGAATGTGAGGTCCTGGATTAATTTCAAGAATTTTAAAGCAATATAAAATATAGTTGCTTCACAACCTCAAAATAAGTCCAGAAACAAGAATTGGATGATGCTCTCAAAATTTGAACTATGGAACTTGAGTTCTTGATGGAAATGGTGAAGATATGGATAAGAGATGCTCCACAAATTATTTGGGATTTTTCCTGGCTACCAAAATGGTAGTTCCTTTGGAAAGTGCCCAAAGTGCAATATTGGCTTTAAATAGGAAAATGCAATTTCCCCTATTTAATATGGCCAATATTTTTATGGGAGCTCAATATGATCACAAAGAATATCTTCACAAATTTTCATGAACTTTGGAGAGGGATAGATATTTTTCTGGATTTAATTCCTTTAAACAGCAGAAAAAGGAATTAATTATAAATGAAAAGTATTGCAAATGACTTGGCAATATTTTTGCATATCCAGGGTTTATAGATATGGGATGATCACTGGGAAAAGTTTGGGAGGCAACAGATCAAAGAAAATTAGGGTTCCTTTATAACGGAAGGAATTAGGGTTTCCCTTCCGGTGACTCGGAAGGTAGGGTTTTGGCGGCAAAATCCTGAGAATAAATTTTGGGTGACAGGGTTGGTCTGGAGAGAATCTCTGGTTGGATGGGAGAGGCAAGGTTAAGTGACCGTCTTCATATACCCAAAGGCAAGAGAAAATCCCATAACATCGGAAAAAAAAGATGGGAGCCAAATCCCGCGAAGGGAAAAATCGAGGAGCGAAAATCAGGGTGTTACAAACCTATCCCCCTTAGGAAAATCTCGCCCTCAAGATTTCTGGGCTTACCTCCCGCAAAGGGGGACATACCTGTGTGCAACTTGGATCCATCAGCTGTCTCTTGTCTTCGTCGGTTCACTGGCCTTTTAACTGCCTCTTCTGATGGCTCAGGTGTTGTCTTTCCACACAGCTACATTGAATCCTTCTCTTTCCTGGCAGGCAAACCTTCTATCCTGGTAGTTTGTAGCCTGAGGTTGGTTGGTAGCGAGTAGTATCAACAGAATAGCTCATTTTTTGGAGCATAGCCTCTTATCTTGGTTGATGGCCTGTATTCAGGATGAGTGCGGAAATCTCACTTGTAATCGGAAGTAGTGCATTGTTGTGGCCGCATATGCAGGAGTCTGACAAGGATTGATAATATCACCTTGTCTGTGAAATTTCATTTTATTGACTGTCACGGAGATTGTTTATGCAAAACCTCTTTGTTCTTGGGGGTTCCTTTTGTGGGCCTGTCATGACCTGCCAACACGGCTCCTTGGTCATATCCCAACTTGTCGGGCTTGTATTCACAACTTACTCTTGCATATCTCATAGGGGTTGCTGTGTTCATATCCTTCTTTGAAGTGTGGGGCCAATGTTTCTCTAAACACCATCATTCCCGTGTACAAGTGGCTCGCATGAACTGATCCACTGGACTGCATGCTCACAACATATGTAGGGGTAGGATAAATCCTTTCATAATCACTGAGCTCTGAGGCAGACGTATGTCTGGGCTAGTTCGTGCTTCTGACAAGACTGTCGTGGGCACGATGGCGTGCTGAAAAAGGCCTAATACCTTACGCTCGAAGCTTCTGCCAAGGTAGCGTGCCGAAGAAGGCTGGGTATCGTACCCCAGAAGCTTTTCCTCATAGTGGCGTAGCGAGAAAGATTGGGGAGTCTTGCGTTGTAAGCTCTTCTTGATAGCTTGCGGAGGAAGGCTGGGTTTCTTGTACCAAAAGCCTTGCACTGTACTACGCAGTCGGATTTATGGCCGATTCTGGCTTCCTTTCGGAGTATCCAACATTCACCCATTGGGGAGCCAAAACTTGGTATAAGCCATACCTTGACTAAAGATATTCCGTTGGTCATGCACACCGCTTGTCCTTCTGCTGGTCTGATCATTGTTGTTGTAGAGGTTGCACAACTGATGCAGACTTCATGTTGATAATTAATTCAGAATACCCTTTGCATTCAAACCAAGTGCTGCCGGTAGTGAGCAGTTGACGGATAATTCCATTCGATTTAGCTGAACTTCCAGGCATTTGAAATTCTCATTGATTCTGGGCAGCTGTGAACTCATCCATATTCCTCGCAAACCTTGTCCACGGTGCCCGAAAATTTGTATATACACTAGTGAATTCCAAAATATGCTTTGAAATTTGTATCCACATACCAGAGTGTTGTTGTTGCTCTCGGCACCTTCACATGTCTTCTGTGGGTAATAAAGGATTCTTGAGTCTATTGAGAAAAGACTCAAGGTTCCACCACATTGGCTGAAGTAATTCTTGTGTCGAGGACGGAATCATTTGTCCCTTGCTGGTGTCCATTCCCGATAGCTCATCTGACTGTTCCTTAGGTGTGATTTGGTCTGAGGCAAACTCTCTCAGGTATATTCTGGCATTGTCTATAGCACATAGATTATGTTTCTGACCCATTCTTCATTCTTGATAGATTCAGTGATAATGTTCTGAATATCGGGCAGTTGGCTTGGCTTGACTCTTACTGTATTTGGATTATTGGGCATTATCCAAGTTGTATGCTGGTCTTCTTGACGGCACTTGCGGATGGATCCAGTCGGAGCAACAAAACGGGATCGAGAAAAGAAACAAGAACCATGAAAAACCAAAAGCAAATAAAGCTCAAATTTTGCGAACCTTACACACGTGGCCAACGATTCACTAGTGTAACTAATATAGCGCACTTAATGCACCTCTAAGGATTTAGAAGCACAACCACACAATGCTCCTGGTAGCAATTGGGATCAAGCTCCTACTACTTCCTTAGGGAACATCAAACTCGATGCACGACCATAGCCAAAGTGGCTTAGTCAGCAATTCTAGGGTTGTCGGGGAAAGATGGAGTTTACAGGCGTTTCCCAAAGGAAACTAGATTTGAGGATAGAAATGCCATGGTTAGCAAGCAAGGTGGGGATATCTGGTTTACTTAGAGGTTCAGGGCTCACGGGTCAGTGCTTGGTGTGGACATTTCCCACCGGAGGCAAAGGCCACGAGAGTTGGGGTTTGATGTGGGGAAAAGCCTACGGGATTGCCTTATGATCAATAGTAGCCGTGCCGGTTTGGCAAAGATGGCTAAAATCCATCTGGGCTTTCTACTGATCAAGAGGCAATGAAGTCCCGCTAGGGTAACCTACAGTCAGCCTGGCTCTGATACCATCCGTTGTGGCGCCCCGCCTGAATACCACAGTAGCCAGACGGTCGCCGCACATGCCAGCAAAGGAAATCACACTGGCGCGTGCCTTTACAACAAGTATCATGAACACATGCATTTCTATTAATGGATATATCAGTCTTACATGATATTTTTACAAGGGTGATGGCAGCGGAAAAGCTCTATCTAAGGCAGCATGGTCTTGGTGTGGCTCCAATCCACAGGGATCTGACTGGGTTACTCTTCTAGCCCGCGAATACTCCGGCTCCTCGCTAGTGGATGTCGGATCCTTAGGTGAACCTGGCCACATTGAAGGCCGCTGAGTACTTTTGAATGTACTCGCAAGCAAACCAAACCAACATATACACCAAGCATTGCAATCCATGGCATTCAAGCATGCACTTGTTATTAGAGTAACATTAATTATCATGGCATAACATACCTATTTAGCAATATTAATTATCATGTCATAACAGGACTATCTAGTATGATAACTATTGGAGTAAGTACAGTAAGGTAAACCATATCAAGTAAATAATCCATACTCCGAATATTCTCGTGATCCAAATCCGATCCAAACTTTGCGGTTATTTGACCGCTCATCTCATAGCCATCGCATGGCTAACATTCATACCTCTGACATCATCCGATGCCCATGCACCTTCGCTGCAAGTTTGTCCCAGCTTACCTTTCTCTGGTTTATTCTTAGCAAAACATTATATGGTTTATTCCTCCAGACTCGACACAAACCAAATAGTGTGACCTAGTACGAACTGTGTCCCATGACCGAGGACGCGGCTATTCGAATAGATTTACACTCTACAGAGGTTGCACACTTTACCCACACTATGGAGCTCCTGGCCTCATGCTCCCATTCGGGTGGACCTATGCTGCTCCAACAAGACTTGTCTATTGCCTGGCACTCTTACGGCCCCACCGACAATCATACCCTTCCCGGGTCAAGTCCTGGGTGGCCCCTGTGTCACTCCTGACACCTGCCACCGTCGTGGCCAAACAAAACTGTCCCAAACGGGGACCCCGGGCTAAACAAACAACTGGGCTCACAAGGTTATCGCCACCTACCGGGCCAGGGTAGCGCACACGCATAACCTTCCCTCTTTGGTGGTACCAATAAGAGGCAAGACAACAGACCAAGTAAGGGCCACCTACCAAGCCATGGTAGCGCGAACTGATGAGCTCGGTTCAGTGGCACTATGACAAGATCCAGCAGACGGGGGAGGATGTTGTCATTAAGTCACATTCTTAATCATTGCAATAACAACAATAATGCATGATGAAAACATAACAACCTATCTTGATGTTGTCACCTACGAGTCACTAGTGCGATAATACGATAAGCATTAGCAGGTAATGTAAATAGCAAGTTCAACCTAGCAGTAGTTCAATTATTTCTAACACAAGCATATTCATTAATTAAACAAACAAGAATAACACAGAGCAATGCTTTAGGGCATATATCAGATGGTCGGCTTGCCTGGGGGTTGAGGAATGCATCGGAGAGGAGTGCGGTCACCTCGTGGAAAAAAATCGCCGGAGAAGATTCCCTCTCGGAGGGGCTGAATATTGGGCAGGGGCAAAATGGGTATTTTTAGAATGTGTCAACATGGTGAAAGTGACCCCATCGGAATGGGCTCGACGAACTGAGAAAGTGGGCTTTGGATTCACCTGCTTCGGAGTTACGGATGAAAAGATATGGTAGTTTTTCTTTCATGGACCTTTCTGTAATTATTTTATTTGCATCCGGGTCCTGGCCAGTTATTCCACCGATAAAAGAAAAAGTGCACTATTGCACTGGGCCGTCCTGGGCCGAATTTGGCCACAGCTAGGCTGGAACTGAAAGCGTATTAAAGAAAATACGCCTTCAGGTAAATGAAAGCGCACTCCCGCACGCGCCTGAGGCCGGTTACACTTTTGATAGAAAGAAGCGTATTCCACAGGAATACGTCTTCACTTAAGTCCGTGGGCCCGGCTGACTGAGCCGCTTACAAGCGGGACCTGCCTGCAGGACTTTCTTCCTCCTCGCGAAACAGAGGAGGAGCTCGGCTGGGCGTAACCCGGCGCCCGTTCCGGCGACGGTGGTGCTCGAGGGGGCCGGCCGAGGGTGGGGATGGATGCGGTGATCCAAGCCACACCCGTGGAGGCGGCGGGGAGGCTCTGTAGCGGTCGGACACGGTGGAGGCAAATGGCGGCAGTGGTGGAGCTCGGGGTCAAGGCTAAGGCCTGCCCCGGAGCAAAATGGAGGCGGGGAGGGCCTCTAGGTGGTGGTGGGGGTCGACGGTGGTGGTTAGGTGGAGAAGGAAGAGACCACGGAGCTCGAATTCGAGCGGAGGGCCGGCGCGGCTATGGCGGCCGTGAGGTGAAACTGGGGCGCCGAGGCTTGCTCCGATGGGCTAGGAGGGAAGCTGGGAGGGAGAGGATGTGGCTGGGAGGGGTGGGGGTGCTCGGGGAGGGCTCGGCCATGGCTATTTATAGCCGGCCGACGACGGCGGATAAGAACGGCCGCGAGATGAGCTGGCCAGAGCTCTGTTGCCCGCGTCGAGCGGGATTTGGACGTGCGCAGTGCCGACCTGACACAGCTCCGGGTATCACAACGACGAGGAAGCGGCCAACGGAGGAGGCGACAGCGGTGGGTCACGGGCGCGTACTGTGCCGCGGCGGAGCTGGCACGTCAAGGGAGGAGGAGAAGGGGGAGAGGGTTCTAGGCGGCGTACGTGTGCGGCTGCGAGCTCGTCGGCGCACCCGGACAAGCCAGGGCCAGCCGGAGCTGGCGGCCGAGAGGAGGCAGGGTGCAGAGCACCACTTCTGCTCACTCGCCGCCCACGGGTCCTCAAGCCTTGTCAAATCGACGTCTCTGCGCACAGAGAGTGCATTTATGGAGTTTTGGATGGTAGAGGAGGCAGGAAATGAGTGATGTGAGCTGACCTAGATTTTGCACAGGAACTGGGCTGAATTTTTGTGGAGAAAACGATGGATGGTTTGAGCTGGTTCTTTGTCACAACAAGATGTGTTAGGAAGGAGTAGGTGCTAGAAAAATTTCAAGTCATTTGGACCTTGTTTGCAAGCACTTCCTTCACAATGCAAAATTTGGTCCAGAATCTAGATTTTGATGTTGTGCTCAACTAGCTTGGTGAAATGAGCTGAATTTTTGTGTAGGGTGATGATTTGGAAGTATGGAGGTACTGGAAAAATTTCAGCTCATTTGGATGCCCTATGAAAGTACTTCCTTCACAGAGCTTCCTACTGGACAGAAACTAGATGGAATTTCTGGGAGAAGTTGGCTAGGAAAAATGATATGAATTTTTGCATGGTCACATTATATAAGGAATGTGAGGTCCTGGATTAATTTCAAGAATTTTAAAGCAATATAAAATATAGCTGCTTCACAACCTCAAAATAAGTCCAGAAACAAGAATTGGATGATGCTATCAAAATTTGAACTATGGAACTTGGGTTCTTGATGGAAATGGTGAATATATGGATAAGATAAGCTCCACAAATTATTTGGGATTTTTCCTGGCTACCAAAATGGTAGTTCCTTTGGAAAGTGGCCAAAGTGCAATATTGGCTTTAAATAGGAAAATGCAATTTCCCCTATTTAATTATGGCCAATATTTTTATGGTAGCTCAATATGATCACAAAGAATATCTCCACAAGTATTCATGAACTTTGGAGAGGGATAGATATTTTTCTAGATTTTATTCCTTTAAACAGCAGAAAAAGGAATTAATTATAAATGAAAAATATTGCAAATGACTTGGCAATATTTTTGCATATCCAGGGTTTATAGATAGGGGATGATCACTGGGAAAAGTTTGGGAGGCAACAGATCAAAGAAAATTAGGGTTCCTTTCTAACGGAAGGAATTAGGATTTCCCTTCCGGTGACTCGGAAGGTAGGGTTTTGGCGGCAAAATCCTGAGAATAAATTTTGGGTGACAGGGTTGGTCTGGAGAGAATCTCTGGTTAGATGGGAGAGGCAAGGTTAAGTGTCCATCTTCATATACCCAAAGGCAAGAGAAAATCCCATAACATCGAAAAAAAAGACGGGAGCCAAATCCCGCGAAGGGAAAAATCGAGGAGCGAAAATCAGGGGTTACAGTTCCCAAGAGCACCATTCGAGTGTCACTTGGTACACCGTGCCTCGGTATCTCTACCACATCATAGCTCACCCCTAAGGTCAGCGCTATGCACGGCCGCCACCACATATCCTACAAACACCAGAAACTAGTTGCAACTCCTGGACAGAGATCAAGGCGATTAATAAGTGGAGAGGGGTCGAGTTACCGGAACCCAATGTGTGGTAGTAACTGTCTTGGATCACAAACACAGAGCTCAGTTCCTGAGGACGGTCTCAATGAGACAACCCACCATGTACTCCTACATTGCCTCTCATCGCTACCTTTACCAAATCGTGTTCACACACTTAGCTCTCACACTGTAGGACGTGAACACAACCATTCCAATTCATCGCCCAGATGGATCAGACCCGACACGACTCTAAGCCTAGCAGGCATAACAAGAAAGCATGGATGAGTAGTCACAACATGGCTCAAGCAATTCCTACTCATGCTAATGGGTGTTACTATTTACTGTGGCAAAGACAGGTCATGCAGAGGAATGGGTTCAACTACCGCAAGAAGTAACAGTTGAATCATTGTTGTCCTAATGCAATAAAAGAGAGCAGGAGCGAGAGAGTGGGATTGTATTGGAGTGATCAAGGGGGGTTTGCTTGCCTGGCACTTCTGAAGATGATACCGCACTTCATCAGTGTCAACGGTCACTACGTCGGAAACGTCGGCTACCGAGAAGGAACAACACCGACAAACAAAGAAGGAACACAATCAATGCAATGCAACAATATGATACATGATCATGACATGGCAATATGTAGTGATTTGGGCTAATGCAGCTAGCAACAGTTTGGATGGAGCTGGTTTGAATCAAAGATTCAAATTCAAACTCCACATATGGTAATTCAAATACCATTTAATTGATTTGACATGTTCAGCAGGTTTAAGTTGTTTTTTCATGCATGAAAATGCTACCAATGGATAGATTGGATTTTTCTAATCATTTTTCATATATAAATATTTTTCATCAGAGCTACGGTTGATTTACTATGCATTTTTGAAGTTTATATCATTTTCTGGAATTTCCTGGTTATTCTAAAATAAATTAAATCCAGAAAATGCTTTACTGCGTTAGCATTACGTCACTGTGACATCACCAGGTCAACTGGGGCGGTCCAGGTCAAACTGACCAGTGGGACCCGCATGTCAGTGTCTAACCTAACTAACAGTTTTAATTAACACTAATGTTAATTCTAACCTAGGTTAATTAGGGGCCTGGGCCCACATGTCAGTGACCCAGGGGAGTCAAACCCCCGTTCAAATGGGGTCAAACCCACTGGCGTTTAGCCGCTGGCGTGGCCAAACGTGGCGGCGAGTGTCGGGACCCCGATCCTAAGTCACACATATCTAGCATGTAACACATCATATCACTTTGCGGCCTCACGCACGGTAACCCACGGCTGTCGCCTTTACCTTGGCCGAGACCGTTTGCGTCTTTTGGCTCACGTATATGATTGTGTTGCTAGCATCCATATGACAAAGAACCCGGGTCGACATGACTAGTCATAAACCAAGGTGGCACAAACATACAGGGATAGACATAGGTAACCCAGCAACACACGTGTCGGTCATCAGCAAGTGTAACCAGGCTGTAGGAAGCTATCAGGACTCTGGTAACACCACGTGACATTTCTCTATAGGGACAGACACAGGAGCGAAGAAGGATACATGTCGGTCAATCCATGTGTTCCGGAGCAGTAGCGAACTACCAGGGCTCAGTGGAAGCACTAGGAGGCATTTCCCTGTAAAGAAGGCTACCAAGGCAGATAACTAGGTGTCGAATCCCACACATACCAAAGCATTTCAAACATACACACAATATGCTCGGTATGTGTAGATACAACATGGCATCACAACAAAACTCTACGACTCAAAGTATTTATTTAAGAGGCTCCGAAGAGCCATACATAACATGATATTACAAACATGGGTCTCATGACCCAACATACAAAAGTCATACAAGCAACGGAAGCAAAAACCTGTCTGAGTACAGACAGCTGAAAAGAAAGAAGGTTAGGGAGCCTGTCTATCTACAAGACCCTCCATAGGAACTGGACCTCTGTCTGGGATTCCCAAGCTAATCGTCGAAGCCCACGTGGAACTACTAGTGAGACTGAAGTCTCCTCTGCAAAAACATAATTAAGCAACCGTGAGTACAAAGGTACTCAGCAAGACTTACATCAGATCTAGCTACTTATGCATCAAGTATCAAGAAGGGGATTGTGGGGTTTAACTGCAGCAAGCCAGCTTGACTCTTGGCTAACCTGTACTATGACTACCAATATTTTCTTTGGGGTGAGAGAGCGCACACGAGTCCACATAGTCACGACATCAATACACCACTATGGATCCTCTCCCGTCTCCCTACGAGAATGCCATCCATAGCACTCACACTTATCTTGCACATTTTAGAGTATCCATTTAAATTGTCTATGAACCATATAAGTCTCCAAGTAGTCCATATCCAAGGACGCGACTATTTGAATAGTTTTATAACCCTGCAGGGGTGTACTTCTTCACACATGCTCTCACCACTTACCACCATATACACGTCATGCATCTCAGCAACCTTCAAGCGGAAGCCTGGCGAGGGTGTCAGCCACAACCTGACTAATCATGCAAGACTCTATTCCAGGTTTATCGCCTATCTGAGGCTGAACCCACAAGGGAAGTCTGGCCGAAGTTTCCATCACGGCCCCAAACGATGTGAGCAGGGTTCCCAAGACCACCTCGACGGATGGTACTGCGCTTTGTACACCGTGCCACTGTACCTAGTCTGTCCCAAGCCCACGTGTGCCGGGTGCCACTTGGTAGATAAATAGCATAACCTATAAACACCAGAAACTAGTTGCAACTCCTGGACAGAGATCAAGGCAATTAATAAGCTGAGAGGGGTCGAGTTACCGGAACCCAATGTGTGGTAGTAGCTAGTCTTGGATAACATACACAGAGCTCAGTTCTTAAGGATGATCTCAATGAGACAACCCACCATGTACTCCTACATGGCCTCTCATCGCTACCTTTACCAAATTGTGTTCACACACTTAGCTCTCACACAGTAGGACATGAACACAACCATTCCAATTCATCGCCCAGATGGATTAGACCCGACACAACTCTAAGCATAGCAGGCATAACAAGCAAGCATGGATGAGTAGTCACAACATGGCTTAAACAGTTCCTACTCATGCTAAGAGGTTTCAACTATTTACTATGGCAAAGACAGGTCATGCAGAGGAATGTGTTCAACTACCGCAACATGTAACAGTTGAATCGATGTTGTCCTAATGCAATAAAAGAGAGCAGGAGCGAGAGAGTAGGATTGTATCGGAATGCTCAAAGGGGGGGTTTGCTTGCCTGACACTTCTAAAGATAGAATAGCTCTTCATCGGTGTCAACGATCACAACGTCGAAAACGTCTCCTATTGAGAAGGAATAAACGCCGGCAAACAGAGAAGGAACACAATCAATGCAATGCAACAATATGATGCATGATCATGACATGGCAACATGCTGTTGATTGAGCTAATGCAACAAGCAAGCAGATTAAATGAAGTTGGTTTGAACCAAAGGTTCAAATCCAAACTCCACATGTGGTTATTTAAATGTCATTTATTTGATTTGTCCTAAGCAGTGATGTTAAGTTGTTCAAACATGCACGAACATGGCATAAACAGATTCTTTGCATTTTTCTGATCATTTTTCATATATAAATTATTTCATTCTGAGCTACGGATGATTTCTGTGATTTTTGGAAGTTTAGTCAATTTTCTGGAATAAATAAATCATTTTCTGATTTACTTTAAAATCCAGAAAGCAATTACTGCGTTAGCATGACGTCAACATGGCCTCACCCGGTCAACAGGGTCAAAACTGACACTGGGTCCCATGTGTCATAGACATAGTTAATTAACAGGGTTTGTTAAACTCACTAACTAGACTAATTAGCAACGGGGCCCACCTGTCGGTGTCACAGGGTTAAGTTAATTGGGGTCATTAAGCCTAAATTAATCCGGCCACGTCATCACCATCGGCGTTTAAACGCCGGTGACCAAAGTCCGCGGCGGACATCCTCGGGTTCACGCTACAAGGCATGATTTGGGGCGCGGTTGGGTTCTACGGTGAGCTGGGGCTCGTGCGCATCCAGCGGATGCAGCAGCAGGGCGCGGGGTGGCCGGAGTCGACCGCAGCGACCACATTTGCGGCGGCGGGAGTTCGAGTAGGTGCGGTGCGGGGCTGCACCACGTTAGCGAACAAACTGGGCATCGCAGGAGAACCAGGGGGTCTCCAGGAGCAGACTCGACACACGGGAGCGAGCAAAAGAGCACGGCACCGAGGACTACGACGACCATTGCGGACGGCGGCCTCAGAGCTCGTAGGGATGGCGACTATAGGAAGAAATCGACGGCGTGGTTAGGGGGAAAAAGACCGGGGCCTCACAACGGCTCGGAGGTGACGGATTTAGCAACGACGTCCGGCGGCCGAGGTGGCGAGGACGAGCTCGATCCCATCGATTCGGTGGCCTTCTGCTCGTGTTCATAGGCTTGGAGACGAGGCGCAGCACGGTGGGGCTCGGGGAGATGGCAACGTGTTGTCTCGTTGTCGGTGGTCACGCAGGCGAGGCACGGCGGCCGGCGGGAGCTCTCGGGTGCTCACGGGGAAGAGAGGGAAAGAGAGCCAGAGGATGGGGGAGAGCTCACGAGCGAGGGGAAAGTGAGAGGGGGTCGTCCTCATCTCCTGGGTGAGGAGGTCGACTCGGGGACGACTGCGCCAGCGCGAAGCAGGAGATGGAGGCCTCCCAGCGCGTGCGTGCGTCTCCGCCTCTGCCTACTGGCAGAGGTAGGGGACGACTGGCACGGGGCCAGCTGGGCTGGGCCGGCCAGTGGGCTGCCAGGTGGGCTTCTCTCTCTCTCTGCTTTTTCTTTTGATTCTGTTTTCTATTTTTCTGCAACTGTTTTGGATTTGATTTTCAAATCAAACCATTTTTACAAATTTTGAAACTTTTTGTGGGCTCCCTTTGAATTTTTTCAAAGGCCCTCAATAATCTTCAGAATATTTGGAGCATTAAATATTATTTACAGAATTTAACAGCCCCAATTCAAATACAATATGTGTTAATTCAAAAACCAAAATGACTAGGAAAAATGTGCATCACCTCTGGTTGATGTATTCATCATTTCCCAAAAATCATGGACATTTTTAAGGCCATTTTGGGTTCATTGAAAATTATTTTAAGTTGAACCTATTTGAGTTAATTTGTGCTAGGGTTTGATCATCATCATTTCAAGTTTCATTTGAATTTAAACATGATGCATGGATGCATATGCAACTATCTACAATCAATTTCTAGGGCTGTGACAGCGAGCTTCCAAAAACGGCTGTGGTGCACCGTTCGATGCGTGCTTGGGCTCTCTGGGTAGCTCTCGCCAGCGCGTCGAACGGTGGTGGTGGCCGAGCCTGGGGTGGCTAGAGTTGACGGCGGCGAGCTCAACAACGGCGGCCGGCGTTCGGGTGTGCGCGGAATCGTAGCTGCGGTGTGCAAAAGAGCAGGGCTTTGAGCTAGGGCTGCTCTTCGGGGTGTTGCGAGCACGTTGGACGCACGCCCGAGACCAAATGGTCACCGGAGCTACGTCGGCGCCGGCTCGAGCGGTGGCGCATTCAGTCACAGGCAAAACGATGGCAACGGCGAGCAAACGAGGCAAAGAAGAAGGGGTTTCAAGGCAGGGGCTCATGGCGGTTGTAGCGGGCGTCTCAGCGGGCTCGGGGAGGCGTCGGAGGAAGCGCACGGTCATCGGCGATCTCGGCAGCCGAAGCTTGAAGACGGCGGTTGTGGCAGCGTTGCAGGGCACCCGGCGTCGCGTGGCTCGGTGAGGAGGCGTAGAAGGCGGAGGCGGTGCTCTTAGACACGTCGAGGGGTCGAGGGGGAGGCAGTGGCTGCGGCTAGGGCGGCAGCGAGCTGGTGACGGCTTCAGCCATGGCGAGGAGCGAGCGAGGGAGAGGGAAAGTGAGGGAAGAGAGGTGGGTTCGATCCAGACGGCTTCGGGGAGTTCCTCTGCGGCTTCGCGCTAGCGGGGGAGGCAGGCAGGCAGCTGCGGCGTGGCACGCCGAGCATGCGCGCACGTCGGGCACGCGCCCAGTCCTTCTGGTGCGAGCTGGAAGACGACTGTCACGTCACGGTGGGCTGGGCCGGCACAGGTAAGTGGCCCGGTAAGTTTCCTCTCTCTCCCTTTTTCTATTTCTTTCTGTCTTCTATTTTATTTTTGTTTTTGATTTAGTAAAAATACTAAATCATTTCCAAAACTCCTGAAAATATTTGTGGGCACTATTTGGGTTATTTCCAACAGCCCTCAATGGTTTTCAGAATTATTGAAGCATTTAAAATATTTATAGCAATTAAATGCTGCAATTAAAATACATTATGATTTAATTCAAAAATTCAGAGATGACCTAG
The DNA here is from genome assembly GCA_039707655.1 of Elymus sibiricus. NCBI lineage: Eukaryota > Viridiplantae > Streptophyta > Magnoliopsida > Poales > Poaceae > Elymus > Elymus sibiricus. The sequence goes on along the minus strand of CM077676.1, from coordinate 187,317,140 downwards.
AAAATGTGCACCATTTTTGGCAGAAGTTTTCACCCATTTTAAAAATGATGAACTTTTCTGAAGGGCATTTTGGGTTCATTGAAATACTTTTAAGTTGAACCTAGTTGAGTTATTTTGGTGCTAGGGTTTGATCATTCCCCATTTCAAATTTATTTGAAATTTAGACATGATGTAGCAAGGAATAACTAGCCTAGGTGCAAAGCTGAACTGAGGTTGTGACAACTCACCCCCACTAAACAAGAATCTCGTCCCGAGATTCAAGATGTAGGGTAATAGGAAAGGGACACAAAACTAGCACAATCTTCACGATCCAGATTGCACTTCTTGAAGATGTTGATACATTGCGTCATCTTGAGTTGGACATCTTGCTTCGAGGTTGTCATCCGAACACGACGATGGAAAGAAAGGGAAACTCTATAGGAATCAATCTTTACAAAGATCGAGCAACTCACGATCAACTCATGGAATGAGACGTTAAAACATCTCCCGAGCTGAGACACAAAACACGCATCAGGGTTGGTGGAGAGAAGCAGATGATGAATGTCCAATTTGGTAGGCAACAATTCCACACTTAATTAGGATGGTGCATAGGTTTCAAAGTAGTGAGGAATTAATTGCCATGATTCCATAACGGGGCACCTTAGAGGAGGTGACTCATAGAATTATTCCCTTAAGTGGCAAAAAGAATTACTTTTGATACAGGGATCATTGGAACTCTTAATACCAGCCTCAGGCAAATTCACAAATGATCGTTTGAAGGGATTCGAAAGAATGGCATACTCAGATTAGAATGGAAACTATGGTTATAGAGCAACTCGGCAACGGAAGGCACATTCCAATTGATACCAAGGATATAACCTAGTGTTTGAGCGTGCTTTCAAGAACTTGAGTAGTTCCCATATTCATCAGGGTTTTACCAACATCTATGCCGAAGATCCTAGCATCACTTCATACTACCACGATGAATAAAGATGGAGAATGCAGATGCAAAGGAGGACAACACCTTCTCAGATTTCACCTTGACAAGGCCAAGGAAATAGATCTGGATAATCGACCGAGAGACATTTAGCACTCCGCTTCTAATGTTCTCCTTGATGTACTAGATACCCCGATCATGCTTAAAAGCATCATCGATAAGGTCATCAAGTAAAGGTCGGACTTCGGGAACACAAAGGATCCATAAGGAACAACTTCTAGAATAAGTCACACGGAAATCCTCATGGAGAAGATGGTCAAATTGCTCAATCAAAATACTACAATAATAGATCTTCCGGCTAGGTGTGTCGGCCAAAACATCAACCTCGCCGGAACCTACATCATAGATCTTGGGAAAATTCCAACCATCATATCTGCCTCAGATTCAGGTCTGGTTGGTGACAGGATACTTCAGACTCAGCATGTCTGAAAAAGAAAGTTTGCAACACAAATCGACGAGATGACATTGCGAGATTCTCAGGAAATGAACTACGGAAGCAAGCTCCAAACATGAGCTGGATTGCAAGACACACATGAGCACACTGTCCAAGACAAGCATGACCGCGTAAAAGTCTCACAGCAAAACACTACAGAGTTCTGGTTGGGAACCATCATCGAGGATATCGAAGTCCTTGCATAAGTCTAGCTCTTAAGAAGGAACTTCTTCTCCTTGAACAAGTAAATCAGTGGCTTGGTGTGCGAGGGAATACATATGGAATGGAGGTAGCGAGCCTATCAAACATAGAATACTTCGCACATGCATGACTGACTTGGGATGATTCCAATTGAATCAAAACAACTTTCTCGAATTCACGGCGGCAACTTGCATCAAATGCACGTGAACTTAGAGAAAGTCACTTCTTACATCAAAAAATATACTTCATGAGCGGGACACGAAGGTAATGCTTTCAAAAGTTTCCAACACTAGCTTAATGTTCAACAAAATCATGGAGGACATAAAAATGTTGTTGATGGGCTCAACAACAACTCATCGAGATTTCCATGAAGATGGAATTCCACAATTAAGTGAACAAGGTTCTAGCATTGGTTAGACCAAAAGATGTAATGGTGTATGCTTGAGGAAACAACCACGAGTAGAACAACATTACGAAAATCATTGGTTCTGATTTTGATTTGATGATAGCCGACACTCAAATCAAATATTGGATAGGATGATAAATCCAACAACTGACCACGAGGATCAATTGGTGAAGACATCATCTTTCTTCAACACACTCACACACACAAGATATCCCTTCGGAATGAACTAAGTCAGATAAAGCTTTATCTTCCAACTCTCCAAGTTGTTGTTTAGCTTAACCAACTAGTTTCAGGGGTATCCAACACAGATTCTTGGAGAAGGAGTGGTTTATTGGGAAAACCAACTTGATCACGAGCTCAACATAGCAGTCAGGGGACAACCTGGTGAAACTTCCGAGAAGATATTCAGAAAATCATAAACCACCGATATGTTATTAAGCTCGAGAATAATCTTGCTTTTCAGGGCAAGACGATATGATCAAAAGAGCAAGGGATTGACACAATCCTAACTCATTGATCGAAAAGTGCACCAGGGAAAATGGACTAGGTGGCACGATCAATCTTAGAATGATGATTCAATAACCAACATGCTAAAAATGAGATTATTGTCCATTACTACCAAGCAACAGGGTTGCTAGTAGTATTGATTTCACGCATCACAGTTCACTTGTCGGCATTCCGGTTACAACAACATTGGGACTAAGGAATGAATGATGATGGTGAGAAATATCACTGTATCAAGAATTCATAAGAGGCTCTGTAATTCTCATGACATTCCTGACATAAAGACGGTAATACTCCAGGGTAGAACATAACAGAAGCTGGACTGGCATTCTGATATGCGGAATACAAGTACTTTGACCCAGTCCAAGAAATGGATGAGGTGCTGGAGTTTGTTTCTCCTAGACATTCTGAGATATAATGGCTTGACGGACCACAAAAATATCAGGCATCGATGAACACGAATGCACAATTACTCTTGACTATCAATTGGTAGATGATGGTCGGAATACAACTGAAGAGGGAAAACTCAAAGGAACATTGATTTTCTGAGTTGTGGATGCGTGGGTTAGCATGTCGAACAAGGCTCAACATATTTCTTCCGGATAACCCATGCTGAAAGGGGTAGATTGGCAGAGTCAGAATATAAAATGGAGAACTCATCAAGATCACTCTTGTTGTCATCCTTTAGTTCAAAAGAAGTTCTGCCATAGGATGGTTCATGGCATTGGAAGAATGATATACCACATACCTTGAGGACTAAGCAAGGTTACTAACCAACCTAAAGGAGCTCCAACCTCTATCAACATGAAATAAGTAGAGTGAATCTTGGGTTCAGGAACCCAGGAATGGAATACCTACTAACTAAATAACATCGCGAGATGCTTTCGAAAATGATGGCGAAAATTATCACACTGGAAATACAACACAAAGGATGAACCTCTGGGTGGTTCTTTGAGATATCCTAGTTTCCTAATAACTTTCGCATCTATGTCGAGGCAACGGAGTACCTCAACACAATGATTAGTGTGGTTAATTAGTCTGGCCCCAAAACATCGGGAATAGGGAGAAAAGATTTGCAAATGCATCAGATTGTTTAGAAACCAGGGACAACTCGGACAGCATAATGGCTGTACGGGCATGAAAAATGAGATAACATGCATGACAACTGACAACATAACATTGAATTCTTATGAAAATATCGATCCGAGATGACAACACCTTTCCTATAAGTCTCCAGCATAGTAACTCGTCATCCTAATAGATAGATGAGAAAGCCTAGTTTCTTAACCCGTAGAAAAGAAGAGGGTGACTCAGATTCAGAAGGACATAGGATAAGGAGTAAAAGAGCCTTATGTTCCCTTCCACAATCAATTCCCCTATATAACTAAAGCATTTCTAGACTCGACTTTGACCAGTTTGGCTTGGTAATCCTACAGGCAGTCAGGCTCTGATACCAAAGCTGTCGGGACCCCGATCCTAAGTCACACAGATCTAGCATGTAACACATCATATCACTTTGCGGCCTCACGCACGGTAACTGATACGTCTCCAACGTATCTATAATTTATGAATTATTCATGCCATGTTTATTATAGTTTTGTATGATTTTGGTGCACTATTATATGTCTTTTATATGATTTTTATGGACTAACATATTGACCTAGTGCCCAGTGCCAGTTGCTGTTTTCTGCTTGTTTTTGGTTTTCCAGAAAATCCATATCAAATGAAGTCCAATTGCAGCGAAACTTTTTGACGATTTTTTCTGGAACATAAGAGACACTAAAAGCTTCGGGAGGTGGCCAGAATACCCACAGGGGCCCCATGAGCCACCAGGGCGCGCCACCCCCCCAGGCATGCCCTGGTGCCTCGTGGGCCCCCTGTGGCCCTTCTTCGCGTGATTCCAACGCCAAAAAATCATATATATTCAGAAACCCCCGAAAGTTAACCTAGATGAGTTTTTACGCCGTCGCAAGCCTCTGTACCTCCATGATCTCATCTACAGCCCTTTTCTGGCACCATGTCGGAGGGGGGAAAGCATCACCGGAGGCCATCTTCATCATCCCGGCGGTCTCCATGACAAGGAGGGAGTAGTTCACCCCCGGGGCTGAGGGTATGTACTAGTAGCTATGTGTTTGATCTCTCTCTCTCTCTCGTGTTCTTGAGATGGCACGATCTTGATATACCGCGTGCTTTGTTGATATAGATGAATCATATGGAATTTTCCCCTCTCTATCTTCTTGTGATGAGTTGAGTTTTCCCTTTGAAGTTTTCTTATCGGATTGAGTCTTTAAGGATTTGAGAACACTTGATGTATGTCTTGCATATGGATATCTGTGGTGACAATGGGATATTCACTTGAGTCACTTGACGTATGTTTTGGTGATCAACTTGCGAGTTCCGTGACCTTGGGGATCTATGCATAAGGGTTGGCACACATTTTCGTCTTGACTTTTCGGTAGAAACTTTGGGGCACTCTTTGAAGTTCTTTGTGTAGGTTTGAATAGATGAATCTGAGATTGTGTGATGCATATCATATAATCAAACCCGTGGGTACTCGTGGTGACATTGGAGGACCTAGGTGGCATTATGGTTTTGGTTGATGTGTATCTTAAGGTGTTATTCTAGTACGAACTCTAGGGCTGTTCGTGACAATTAATGGGGATGGCTCATAAGATTGATCGGGAAGGATAACTTTGAGGTGGTTTCGTACCCTACAACAATTTCTTCGTTTGTTCTTCGCTATAAGTGACTTTGGAGTGAACTCTTTGTTGCACATGAGGGATTTTCATATGATTCAACTATGTTAACATTGTTGAGAGATTGCACTAGCGAAAGTATGAACCCTAGGCCTTGTTTCTAAGCATTGCAATACCGTTTATGCTCACTTTTGTTACTTGCTACCTTGCTTTTTTTTGTTGTTCACACTACAAAAACCTATATCTACTATCCATACTACACTTGTATCACCATCTCTTCGCCGAACTAGTGCACCTATACAATTTACCATTGTATTGGGTGTGTTGGGGACACAAGAGATTTCTTGTATTTGGTTGCAGGGTTGTTTGAGAGATACCATCTTCAACCTATGCCTCCCACGGATTGATAAACCTTAGGTCATCCACTTGAGGGAAAATTGCTATTGTCCTACAAACCTCTGCGCTTGGAGGCCCAACACGAGTCTACAAGAACAAGTTGTGTAGTAGACATCAGTAACCCATGGCTGCCGCCTTTACCTTGGCCGGGACCGTTTGCGTCTTTTGGCTCATGTATATGATTATGTCGCTAGAATCCATATGACAGAGAACCCGGGTCTACATGACTAGTCATAAACCAAGGTGGCACAAACGTATAGGGACAGACATAGGTAACCCAGCAATGCACGTGTCGGTCATCAGCATGTGTACTGGGCTGTAGCAAGCTATTAGGAGTCCAGTAACAACGCGTGACATTTCCCCGTAGGGACAGACCCAGGAGCAAAGAAGGATACATGTCGGTCAATCCATGTGTTCCGGAGCAGTAGCGAACTACCAAGGCTCAGTCGAAGCACTAGGAGGCATTTCCCTGTATGGAAGGCAACCAAAGCAGATAACTAGGTGTTGAATCCCACACATACCAATGCATTTCAAACATACACACAATATGCACGATATGTGTAGATACAACATGGCATCACAACATAACTCTATGAATCAAAGTATTTATTTAAGAGGCTCCGAAGAGCCATACCTAACATGATATTACAAACAGGGGTCACATGACCCAACATACAATACAAGCAACAGAAGCATAAACCTGTCTGAGTACAGACAGCTGAAAAGAAAGAAGGCTAGGAAGCATGTCTATCTACAAGACCCTCCATAGGAGCCAGACCTCTATCTGGGATTCCCAAGCTACTCGGTCAACAACAAACTCGTCGCTGAAACCACTAGTGAGACTAACATCTCGTCTGCAAAAACATAAATTAAGCAACCGTGAGTACAAAGGTACTCAGCAAGACTTACATCAGAACTAACTACATATGCATCAGTATCAACAATGGGGTTGTGGACTTTGACTGCAGCAAGCCAGCTTTGAGTCAGTGGCTATCCTGAACTACGACTACCAGTAACTTCTTTGGGATGAGAGAGCATACACGAATCCACATAGTCACCACATCAATACACCACTATGGATCCTCTCCCGTCTTCCTACAAGAAGGCCATCCATAGCACTCACACTTATCTTGCACATTTTAGAGTATCCATTTCAACTTGTCTATGAACAATGTAAGCTTCCAAGTAATCCATATCCGCGGATGCGGCTATTCGAATAGATCATTAACCCTGCAGGGGTGTACTTCTTCACACACGCTCTCACCACTTATCACCATATACACGTCATGTATCTCGGAAACCTTCAAGCGGAAGCCTGGCGAGGGTGTCGGCCACGACCTGACTAACCACACAAGACTCTAGTCCAGGTTTATCGCATATTTGAGGTTGTATCCGCAAAGGAAGTCCGGCCAAAGTTTCTATCACGGCCCCAAACGATGAGTGCATGGTTCCGAAGAGCACCATTTGGGTGTCACTTGGTACACCGTGCCTCGGTGTCTCTACCGCATCATAGCCCACCCCTAAGGTCAGCGCTATGCACGGCCGCCAACACATATCCTACAAACACTAGAAACTATTTGCAACTCCTGGACAGAGATCAAGGCGATTAATAAGTCGAGAGGGGTCGAGTTACCGCAACCCAATGCATGGTAGCAACTATCTTGGATCACAAACACAGAACTCAGTTCCTGAGGATGGTCTCAATGAGACAACCCACCATGTACTCCTACATGGCCTCTCATCGCAACCTTTACCAAATCGTGTTCACACACTTAGCTCTCACACAGTAGGACGTGAACACAACCATTCCAATTCATCGCCTAGATGGATCAGACCCGACATGAATCTAAGCATAGCAGGCATAACAAGCAAGCATGGATGAGTAGTCACAACATGGCTCATGCAATTCCTACTCATGCTAGTGGGTTTTAATATTTACCGTGGCAAAGACAGGTCATGCAGAGGAATGGGTTCAACTACCGTAACAAGTAACAGTTGAATCGTTGTTGTCCTAATGCAATAAAAGAGAGTAGGAGCGAGAGAGTGGGATTGTATCGAAGTGATCAAGGGGGGTTTGCTTGCCTGGCACACTTCTGAAGATGATACTGCACTTCATCAGTGTCAACGGTCACTACATCGGAAACGTCGGCTACCGAGAAGGAACAACACCGACAAACAAAGAAGGAACACAATCAATGCAATGCAAAAATATGATGCATGATCATGACATGGCAATATGCAGTGATTTGGGCTAATGCAGCTAGCAACAGTTTGGATGGAGCTGGTTTGAATCAAAGATTCAAATTCAAACTCCACATATGGTAATTCAAATACCATTTAATTGATTTGACATGTTTAGCAGGTTTAAGTTGTTTTTTCATGCATGAAAATGCTACCAATGGATAAATTGGATTTTTCTAATCATTTTTCATATATAAATATTTTTCATCTGAGCTACGGTTGATTTACTATGAATTTTTGAAGTTTATATCATTTTTTGGAATTTCCTGGTTATTCTAAAATAAATTAAATCCAGAAAATGCTTTACGGCATCAGCATTACGTCACTGTGACGTCAACAGGTCAACTGGGGCGGTCCAGGTCAAACTGACCAGTGGGACCCGCATGTCAGTGTCTAACCTAACTAACAGTTTTAATTAACACTAATGTTAATTCTGACCCAGGTTAATTAGGGGCCTAGGCCCACATGTCAGTGACCCAGGGGAGTCAAACCCCTGGTCATATGGGGTCAAACCCACCAGTGTTTAGTCGCCAGCGAGGCCAAACGCGGCGGCGAGCTTCGGAAAACGGCTGTGTTGCACCGTTCGATCCGTGCTTGGGCTCTCTGGGTAGCTCTCGCCGGCGCGCGTCGAACGGTGGTGGTGGCCGAGCCTGGGGTGGCCGGAGTTGACGGCGGCGAGCTCGACAGCAGTGGCCGGCGTTCGGGTGTGCGCGGAATCGCTGTTGCGGTGTGCAAAAGAGCAGGGCTTTGAGCTAGGGCTGCTCTACGGGGTGCTGCGAGCACGTTGGACGCACGCCCGGGACCAAATGGTCACCGGAGCTACATCGGCGACGGGCTCGGGCGGCGGCACGTTCGGTCACAGGCGAAACGACGGCTACGGCGAGCGAACGAGGCAAAGGAGAGGGGGTTTCAAGGTAGGGGCTCACGGCGGTTGCAGTGGGCGTCTCAGCGGGCTCGGGGAGGCGTCGAAGGAAGCGCACGGTCGTCGGTGATTTCGGCTGCCGAAGCTTGAAGATGGCGGTTGTGGCGGCGTTGCAGGGCACTTGGCGTCGCGTGGCTCAGTGAGGAGGCATAGACGGCGGAGGCGGAGCTCTTAGACACGTCGAGGGGGCGAGGGGGAGTTGGTGGCTGCGGCTAGGGCGGCGGCGAGCTGGCGACGGCTTCGGCCATGGCGAGGAGCGAGCGAGGGAGAGGGAAAGTGAGGGAAGAGAGGTGGGTTCGATCCAGATGGCTTCGGTGAGTTCCTCTGCAGCTTCGCGCTGGCGGGGGAGGCAGGCAGGCAGCTGCGGCGTGGCACGCCGAGCGTGCGCGCGTGTCGGGCACGCGCCCAGTCCTTCTGGCGTGAGCTGGAAGACGACTGAGACGGCACGGTGGGCTGGGCCGGCACAGGTAAGTGGCCCGGTAAGTTTCCTCTCTCTCTCTTTCTCTATTTCTTTCTGTTTTCTATTTTCTTTTTTGTTTTTGATTTAGTAAAACTACTAAATCATTTCCAAAACTCCTGAAAATATTTGTGGGCACTATTTGGGTTATTTCCAACAGCCCTCAATGGTTTTCAGAATTATTGAAGCATTTAAAATATTTATAGCAATTAAATGCTCCAATTCAAATACATTATGATTTAATTCAAAAATTCAGAGATGACCTAGAAAATGTGCACCATTTTTGGCAGAAGTTTTCACCCATTTCAAAAATGATGAACTTTTCTGAAGGGCATTTTGGGTTCATTGAAATACTTTTAAGTTGAACCTAGTTGAGTTATTTTGGTGCTAGGGTTTGATCATTCCCCATTTCAAATTTATTTGAAATTTAGACATGATGCAGCAAGGAACAACTAGCCTAGGTGCAAAGCTGAACTGGGGTTGTGACATGCTAACCTTTCAGAGCATGTAGAAAAGAGATTACTTAAAACCCTATAGAAGCATCGTGCTACTATTGGATATACTCTTGATGATCTTAAGGGCATTAGTCCTACTCTATGTCTGCGTAAAATTCATATGGAGCCAGATGCTAAACCAGTTGTTGATCATGAAAGAAGGTTGAATCCTAAAATGAAGGATGTGGTATGGTCTAAAATATTAAAACTTCTGGAGGCAGGTATAATTTATCCCATAGCTGATAGTAGATGGGTAAGTCCTGTTCATTGTGTTCCTAAGAAAGGAGGTATTACCATTGTTCCTAATGATAAAAATGAACTCATTCCACAAAGAATTGTAACTGGCTATAGGATGGTAATTGATTTCAGGAAATTAAATAAAGCTACTAGGAAAGATCATTACCCCTTGCCTTTTAATGATCAAATGTTACAGAGATTATCTAGCACACACATTTTTTCTTCCTAGATGGTTATTCTGGTTTCTTTCAAATACCTGTATCACCAGAAGATGAAGAGAAAACCACCTATACTTGTCCTTTTGGAACTTATGCTTATCGTCATGTTCCTTTTGGTTTATGTAATGCACCCGCTACCTTTCAAAGATGTATGACTGCTATATTCTCTGACTTTTGTGAAATGATTGTTGAGGTTTTCATGGATGATTTTTCTGTTTACAAAACTTCTTTTGATGATTGCTTAAGCAACCTTGATCGAGTTTTGCAGAGATGTGAAGAAACTAATCTTGTCTTGAATTGGGAGAAGTGCCACTTTATGGTGAATGAAGGTATAGTCCTTGGGCATAAAATTTCCGAAAGAGGTATTGAAGTTGATAAAGCTAAAGTTGATGCAATTGAGAAAATGCCATGCCCTAAAGATATCAAAGGTATAAGAAGTTTCCTTGGTCATGCTGGTTTCTATAGAAGGTTTGTAAAAGACTTCTCTAAAATTTCTAGGCCTCTTACTAATCTTTTGCAAAAAGATGTTCCATTTGTTTTTGATGATGACTGTGTAGAAGCCTTTGAAATACTTAAGAAAGCCTTAATTTCTGCACCTGTTGTTCAAACACCTGATTGGAACCTACCGTTTGAAATTATGTGTGATGCTAGTGATTGTGCTATTGGTGCTGTTCTAGGACAAAGAGTTGATAAGAAATTGAACGTTATTCATTATGCTAGTAAAACTGTAGACAGTGCTCAAAGAAATTATGCTACTACTGAGAAATAATTTCTAGTAGTTGTGTTTGCATGTGATAAATTCAGATCTTACATTGTTAATTCAAATGTTACTATTCACACTGATCATGCTGCTATTAAATATCATATGGAAAAGAAAGATGATAAACCTAGACTTATTAGGTGGGTTCTTATGCTACAAGAATTTGATTTGCATATTATTGATAGAAAGGGAGCTGAGAATCCCGTAGCAGATAATTTGTCTAGAATGGAAAATGTTCTTGATGACCCACTTCCTATTAATGATGATTGTCCTGATGAACAATTAGTTGTGATAAATGCTTCTCGTAACACACCTTGGTATGCAGACTGTGCTAATTACATTGTTGCTAAATATATACCACCTAGTTTCACATACCAACAAAAGAAAAAGTTCTTCTTTGATTTAAGACATTACTTTTGGGATGACCCACATTTATATAAAGAAGGAGTAGATGGTGTTATTAGATGTTGTGTACCTAAGCATGAACAGGAACAAATCCTACGGAAGTGTCATTCCGAGGCATATGGAGGATACCATGCGGGAGACAGAACTGCACACAAGGTATTATAATCTGGTTTTTATTGGCCTACTCTCTTCAAAGATGCACGTAAATTTTTTCTCTCTTGTGATGACTGTCAAATAATTGGTAATGTTGGTAGACGTCTGGAAATGCCTATGAATTATTCACTTTATTGAACCATTTGAGGTTTGGGGTTTTGATTATATGGGACCTTTTCCTTCCTCAAATGGGTATGCACATATCTTGGTTGCTGTTGATTACGTTACTAAGTGGGTAGAAGATATTCCAACTAGTAGTGCTGATCATAACACTTCTATTAAAATGCTTAAAGAAGTTATATTTCCGAGGTTTGGAGTCCCTAGATATTTGATGACTGATGGTGGTTCACATTTTATTCATCGTGCTTTCCATAAATTTCTTGCTAAATATGATGTTAATCATGGAATTGCATCTCCTTATCATCCTTAGTCTAGTGGTCAAGTTAAATTAACTAATAGAGAAATGAAATGAATTTTGCAAAAGACCATTAATAGATCTAGAAAGAATTGGTCTAAGAAACTTATTGATGCACTATGGGCTTACAGAATTGCTTATAAAAATCCTATGGGTATGTCTCCATATAAAATGGTTTATGGGAAAGCATGTCATTTACCTCTTGAGTTAGAACATAAAGCTTATTGGGCAATTAAAGAACTTAACTATGATTTTAATCTTGCCGGTGAAAAGAGGTTATTTGATATTAGCTCCCTAGATGAATGGAGAACCCAAGCTTATGAAAATGCCAAGTTATTTAAAGAAAAAGTTAAAAGATGACAAGATAAAAGAATTCAAAAACGGGAATTCAAAGTAGGTGATCATGTTCTATTATACAATTCTCGTTTAAGATTCTTTGCAGGAAAACTTCTCTCTAAATGGGAAGGACCATACATCATTGAAGAAGTTTATCGCTCCGAAGCCATCAAAATAAAAAAAACTCCAAAGGCAATAATCCGAGAGTGGTTAATGGGCAAAGAATTAAACATTATATCTCAGGTGTGCCCATTAATGTTGAAACTAGTATTATTCAAACAATGACACCGGAAGAGCACATAGAAGAAACCTTCCGGAACGCTCCAGAATCCTGAAAAGGAGTAGCTATGTGGTACGGTAAGTAAACCACCCCCCAGGCTTGTGGCTCCCTCGAGGACTTTCTCGGCTCCGTTTTTCTTCCATATTACTTGTCCTGCATGGGGAAAATTCATTATATATACTTTCGGGTGTTTTGACCACGGTATCGCAAATTTCTCCTCTATTCTTGTTTTCTGTTGTTTCCTGTCAGATTTTCGAGGCCGGGCATCATGTCTTCCGCTTCCTCCAACAACGTGGGAGATGACGCTTGGTTGCTACAGATGGAACTCAGGATAGAGGAGGAGGAAGAGGCTACCATGGGGGAAGATGATGGAGATTCGCTGGAAGTCCACCCTCCGGCTTCCGAGAGGGGTACCCTTGCCGGCATCTCCATAACTCCAAATCCTCATCAAGCCGTGAGAAGCACTACAAGCCATGGGAGTCTAGAGGTACAATAAGGGCTTCCTCCGAGGATACCCTTACACAGGTTACATCGGAACAATTTTCATAATTTGGTCCACAATTATGGGGTTGAAAATACCTCTCGTATGCACATACCTTCCAATTGGGATATTTCCCGTCCAAGTGAGAATGATGCAGGAAAGGGCTCATGGTGGCCAGAGAATAAACACATTATGGTTGAAGTGCAAAGGAATTCCACCATGATTCAGCAGTTGCTTCAGGAAATCTAGAGTTTGAAAGATATCTTGTTGAATATAAATCTTCCAATTGACAAGCCCATCAGTTCATGACCACCATCACCGAAGAAGGAGACTTGAGTATGCAGGTATGGGCACCACCCTTGGCTTGTGCCAAGCTTGGGGGAGGTGCCCCGGTATCGTATCACTATCACTTTTATCATCATTATCTATCTTAGTTTGATCCTTAGTTATATCGTGATTTAGAGGAATAAAGTTTAGTATGATTTAGTTTCGAGTGCTTGCTTGGTGATCTATCTATCTATGTAATCATGTGTGATAGTTATATAATAAAGAGTAGTTTGAGTTGAGTGTTTTGTTTCTGTTGATCCAATCTTGGAAATAAAATAAATAAAAATAGAGATCATATGCTAATCCCATGGGGAGTGATGACTTCACATAAAAGAAGTATAATTGATAAAACTTGTTGGAAGTTAACAAACATAGTATTGGTCATTGTTGCAATTCATGAAAAAGTAATAAAGGAAGAGAGGTCTCACATATAAATATACTATCTTGGACATCTTTTATGATTATGAGCCCCCATTAAATATTCTAGGTCAAATAGTCGACGTTGGACAAGGAAGACAACGTAATGAGTTATGTTTGCTTATATTCTCATAGAATTTATATTGTTTTGGATCCTCTAACATGTGGTGCTTGCCCCCTATCTTTTGCTAGCCAAAATTCCGTACTAAGTAGAGATACTACTTGTGCATCCAAAAAACCCTTAAACCCAGTTTCATGGCATGAGAGTCCATTACATCTACCTATGGATTGAATAAGATACTTCAAGTAAGTTGTCATCAGTGCAAAAGCAATAAAAATTGCTCCTAAATATGTATGAACTTTTATTGTAAGGGAAGATAAGCTTTGTACGAACTTGTGATGGTGAAGAAATAAAAGTGACAGATTACATAATAAAGGTCGCTATCACAAGGGGCAATATGAAGTGATGTTTCTTTGCATTAAGAGTTTGCACATCCAAAAACAAAAAGTGCATGACAACCACTGCTTCCCTCTGCGAAGGGCCTATCTTTTACTTTTATGTATTTACTTTCATGCAAGAGTCAATAGTGTTCTCCTCTATTCCATTTTTTATTTTCTCTCTTGGCAAGCATCATGTGGTGGGGATAGATCCAGGCATATATATCCAGTTGGATGTGGGTGATCATGAGTTATTATTGTTGACATTACTCTAGAGGTAAATATGTTGGGAGGCCAAATTATAAGCCCCTATCTTTCTATGTGTCTGACTGAAACTTTTGATCCATAAGTATGTCATGAGTGTCAGCAGTCATAGAAGACTAAATGATAGTTGAGTATGTGAACTTGCTAAACAAAGCTCTTACATAGACTCTTTCTGATAATATGATGAATTGCAATTGCATCAGTGACTAAGATCATAGTTTGTTAGTTTACAATATGGTTTATGATTCATACTTTAACTTGTGGATGAATTGTTACTTTTTCATGAGAAGTTTTATGATGATATACTGCTGTTATGATAATGATCATGATGCTTTCATGTCCGTATTTTGTTTTATCGACACCTCTCTCTCTAAACATGTCATCATGATTATAAATTTCGGATTTTCGCTTGAGGACAAGCGAGGTCTAAGCATGGGGGAGTTGATACGTCCATTTTGCATCATGTTTTCCTACTGTTATTTATTATGTTTTTGATCATTATTTCACTTTATGATACAATTCTTATGCCTTTTTTCTCTTATTTTTCAAGTTTCACATGAAGAGGGAGATTGCCGGCAACTGGAATTCTAGACCGGAAAGGGGTGAATCAGAGATAGCTATTCTACACAACTCCAAATGACCTGAACATTTACGGAGAATTATTTTGGAATATATAAAAAATATTGGTGAAAGAATTACCAGGAGGGGGCCCACCAGGAAGCCACAAGCCTGGGGGGCGCGCCCTACCCCCCTAGGCGGGCCCCCCGAGCTTGTGGGGCCCCTGGCAGGCCTCTGGCCCCCTCCTTCTGCTATATGAAGCCATTTTCCCAAGAAAAAATGATGAGAAGACTTTCGGGAGGAAGCACCGCTATCTCGAGGCGGAACCTGGGTAGGAGCACTTTTGCTCTCCGGCGGAGCGATTCCGCCGGGGAAACTTCCCTCCGTGAGGGGGAAATCGAAGCCATCGACATCACCAACGATCCTCTCATCGTGGGAGGACCAATCTTCATCAACATCTTCACCAGCACCATCTCATCTCAAACCCTAGTTCATCCCTTGTATTCAATCTTTGTCTCAAAACCTCAGATTCGTACATGTGGGTTGCTAGTAGTGTTGATTACATCTTGTAGTTGATGCTAGTTGGTTTATTTGGTGGAAGATTATATGTTCAGATCCTTAATGATATTCAATACCCTCTGATCTTGAACATGAATATGATTTGTGAGTAGTTACTTTTATTCTTGAGGACATGGGAGAAGTCTTGTCATAAGTAATCATGTGAATTTGGTATTCATTCGATATTTTGATGATATGTATGTTGTTGCTTCCTTTAGTGGTGTCGTGTGAACGTCGACTACATGACACTTCACCATCATTGGGCCTAAGGGAAGGCATTGTGGAGTAGTAATTAGATGATGGGTTGCTAGAGTGACAGAAGCTTAAACCCTAGTTTATGCGCTATTCCGTAAGGGGCTGATTTGGATCCATATGTTTCATGCTATGGTTAGATTTATCTTAATTCTTCTTTCGTAGTTCCGGATGCTTGCGAGAGGGGGTAATCATAAGTGGGAGGCTTGTTCAAGTAAGAACAACACCCAAGCCCTGGTCCACCCACATATCAAATTATCAAAGTAGCGAACGCGAATCAAACAAACATGATCAAAGTGACTAGATGAAATTCTCATGTGTCCGCGAGAACGCTTTGCTTATTGTACGAGTTTGTTCAGGCTTGTCCTTTGCTATAAAAAGGATTGGACCACCTTGCTGCACTTTATTATACTTGTTACTTGTTACTTGTTATGAATTATCTTTTTATCAAAACTATCTGTTACCGCTACTTTTAGTACTTGCAGAGAATACCTTGCTGAAAACCACTTGTCATTTCCTTCTGCTCCTCGTTGGGTTCTGCACTCTTACTTCTCGAAAGGACTATGATTGATCCCCTATACTTGTGGGTCATTAGGCTTTGCGCCCGCCGCTAGCCGGGGTCGTGCCACGTGCAGGCTAGCTGTAGGCCGGAGCCTGCCAAGCGACGCACGCGACGAGACGTCGCCGCAGGCTGGACCACCAGGCCGCTGCTTCGGCCCGTGCGCAGGATCCGCTGTGGCCGAGCCCTTTCGATTGGTCTCCCTGAGGCGTTTAATTCGTGCGTAACACACCTGTGTTTCGTGGGGGAGTGGGAATCGTGGGCGCAAATGATCCCACTCCCCCACGTCCTGCCGTGGGCTTAAATGGAGGGGAGAGCGAGAGGCCGAGGCACTCCACACTTCGCCCCCCTCCCCTTGCTTCGTCTTCAACCTCTCTCTCTTCTCTAGCCCGCGCACGCATGCAGCGCCCTGCCGCGGCGGCGCTCGCATGAGCCACTGCCGCACCGCACTGGTGACCCACAGGGGATCCTCTTCGGCCTTCACCGCACCGTCACCGCACTCGCGCCCCCGCCGGACCCGACAATGGCGCGGCCCAAGGGTTCTTGGGAGGGCTCCGATGTGAACAACGAGGACATCGCGTACCTCCGCCGCACGCGGAGGCTGCCGCCGGCGAACGAGGTAGAGGTGCGCGCGCCCGGCATGAAGGTCGTACCGGCACCGCGGGACGGCGAGGTGGTGGTCTTCCTCGCGCATTTCGCTCGTGGATTCGGCCTCCCCGCGAGCGACTTCTTCTACAGGTTCCTCACCTTCTTTGGTCTGGAACCGCACCATCTTGGCGCGACCTCCATCCTGCAGCTCTCCTCCTTCGTGGCATTTTGCGAGGGTTACATCGGCATCTTGCTGTACACCGAGCTCTAGTGCCGGCTCTTCTACCTCAAGCAGCAGACGGCGGCGGCGGGCGTCATGTCCACTTGCAGGGCGGCGGTGGTGTATGGCCGTTCGGCTGGAGGCTTTCCCAAACTTCCTCTCGAGGAGTCGGCCAAGAAATGGCAGAAATCGTTCTTCTATGTGAAGAACGTCAACCCAGCGGTCGACCGCATCATTATGCCCCCCTTCAACAACGCCCCGCCGGCTGAGAAGCGGAACTGGGGCCACAACCCCAGGCAGTCATCTAGGGAAAATATGAACTTCTACATCCGGCTCCTGGAGATGCTTGTCGGGGAGGGGCTCGTCGCCACAGACCTCATCGCGGCCTTCATCAGCCGCCGGGTGCTGCCGCTGCAGCGCCGGCCGCACCGAATCTGTGATAGGAGCGGCCGGCGCGACCCCTACTGGATGTCGACGAAGGAGCTGACGCCGGCCGAAGTCGCCCGCCACGTCAACAACATCTCCACCGCCGGGCTCGCCGAGGCGGGGTGGCGCTTCGGCAAGGAGCCCTACAGCCGGCAGGCTCCTGTGCCTGCGGTGAGTCCTTGGACCCCGTTTTTTCGCGTTTTCTTCCCTTTTCATTCAGGCTGACCCATTGGGCCGGCTACAGCGTTTCCCGAGCCAGCTGACCCACGATGGGCCGAACCCCCATGCTAATTTGTTGCTGGACCACGAGGCCTTCACCGAGGAGGACGAGGTAGACCGGGAGGCGGCCGAGCCAGAGGTTGAGGATACCCTAGCCGGCGGGGGCGACGCAGCTGGAGGCTCGTCTCTCCAGGACTGGTCGGACGACGACATGGAGGATGCCACCGGCGAGGGCGATGTCATGGCGCCGACAGCGCCGGTTGGTCCCGCATCCACGCCCCGGAGGCGGCTGCGGAGGACGGCAGACACGCGGCCGCACGGGAAGCAGCCGACAGAGGAGCCGGCACCCGCGGCACGCCCGGCGGAGTTGACGTCAGCCAGAGGGCGGCCAGCCGCGAAGAAGGTACGGTCCGCGGCCAGGGCGTTTGAGGGACCTCAGTCAGCCCCAAGGCAGCGGGCCAAGCCGGCCGTCCCGATGAGCTCGAGGTAAGTTGTTCTTCTGTGTTCTATCTTCTGCTTCCTTCTTGCTTTGCTTTTCTTTTTGTTTTTAACTGGGTCTTGTCATCCAGGGCCCCGAAAGACGCCGCCAAGGTCGTCTCCCTGTCAGTGCTGGGAGGCGGGGCCGGCACAAGAGAGAGCTCGCTAGCCGATCTGGCCGACTAGGCTCGCCAGGAGGAGGAGGCGCATGGAGGAGGTGCGGAAGGAGGACGCGGCCAAGGAGCGGGCAGACGCCGCCGCCCAAGCGCAGGCGGACGCCGCCACCAAGGCGCAAGAGGGTGCTGTGGCCTGAAACGAGGCAGGCCGCCAGGTGGAGATCGATGCAGGGGTGACCGGGGCGGCGGCCGGCCAGGGCGCGCCTGGTGCCCGGCAGCCGGAGGCTGGCCAGACGGGCTCACCGGGCGAACCGTCGGTCGGCGGCCTCCCAGACAGCCCTGGCAGTGAGGGCGGCGGCCAGCCCGTGACCGCCACGCTGAAAGGAGAGAACCCCGATGCCTTGATGCCCACAAGGCCGGGTGCATGGGCCCCCAGGCGTAGTCCCGAGCCAAGGCCGGCGAACAGCGGCAGCAGCACCGGCTCCACCCCCCGGCTGCAGCAGGACTGGGCGGCCATGATCGAGGCCCCCAGCGGGACGGCCCCGGGCGTCTTGTCCGTCGCGGTGGATAGGGTGCACGCGGGGTTTGTCGACCACCGCAGAGCTATAGGACGTCACCCGCAGAGCAGTCGGTTGCGGTAAGCTTCACGCTCTTCTCATTTTTGCGCTTCCTGCTTGTTTCGTTTGACCGGACCGGTCGCCTTCCATTGGGGGCGCGCCAGCGCACCCAATGGGTGTAGCCCCCGAGGCTCGGGTCGGCTGTGCATCAGGCGGGTCGAGCCTTCTCAAGCACTTTCCTGACTTTCGCCTGGTTTCTTCTCTTGCAGGCCCTCCACGACCAGCGCGTAGCATCGCACACGCGCTCGTGGGCAAGTATGGGGAGAGCAAAGTCCAGCTCGCAGCCATGGAAGCCCGGCTCGCGACCATGGAGGTGAGCTGCACCGTGCCAAAGGTATGTATTTTGCTATCTTTCAGTGGGGGTGCGCCAGCATACCCACTGGGTGTAGCCCCCGAGGTTCGGGCCGGCTGCGGAGCAGCAGGGTCGAACCTTCTCAAGCTTCTTCTTTTTCTTCATCCGGCTGTTGATGGCCACCCTGGTATTTTTGCAGCCGCTACTGCACTCTTGCAAGGCCGGCTGGACAAGGCCAAGTGGAAATTCGGCGAGAGCGAGCTTCAGCACTGCCGAGCCGCCGAGGAGTGCGACTAACTGGCGGTGGAGAAGAACCGGCGGGTGGCCGACCACCGCGCGGAGCTCGAAATGCTGGCAGAGGAGCGCCGCGAGGTGATGGCCAAGGAAGAGGTGCAGGCAGCGGAGTGGTCGGCGAAGGAGGAGTGGATGCTGCGGGATGTGCGGTGGTTAGAGGAGCTCTTTGCTGGTAAGTTTTGTTTTTTGTCCTTGGCCGGCCGCCGGCTGTCGTCCCGGGTCAGCGTCCTGATTTGTTTTCTTTTGATTTCTTCCAGAGACTTTCCCTGGTCTTCAAGGTGTGGCCAAGGCGGAGCACCGCCAATACCGAAGGGGCCAGGTGTGACACCCTGGTTTTGGCAAGTTTTTCTTTTCAAATATTTTCTGGTTTTATTTGTAATTTGTTGGTTTTTGGAATCAATTCATTGGACTCTGGACTTGAGCACACTTTCATTTCTTCCTCCAAGTGTGCCAAGGCTCTCATAATCTCTCCAAAACACTGCTGAACCAAACCCTAATTTTTATTCTTTCAACAAAATTCATTTTCTCCTTTGAAAATGCCTATTATCACTACGGGTTGTGAAGCAACCTATAGCTCTGTTGATCAGAAAAAACTCAAATTAATACCACACCTTCTTGACATCATCTACTCCTACAATACCCAAAAATATTCCATTGTCCAGTACAATATTTTGTCCAGAAAATTCCTTTTATCTTCTAGACAGAGTTGGCCTTTGTGAAGCAACCTATATCTCCATGACTTAGAAAATTCCCAAATTAATCCCTGAGATACTAGGGGCTATATCTTTCCACAATATCCAAAAATATGTCTTAGCCCAGTTCAATTTTCAGCAAAAATATACTGACAAGCTTCTGGCCATTTCAAACGTTTGTGAAGGAAGTACCAGCTAGAAGTGTTCATTGGCTCTGAAACTTTTATAGCATCTTTCCACCACCAAATAATAACTCAATACCAAATTTCATCATCAGGAGCCAATCTATGTGAATGCAACATCATCAGCAAGCTTCTGGACCAGAATGTGGTTTGTACATGAACCATGTTCAAAACTTGTTGAAAATTTCTCCAATCTTGCTAGAAGGTAGTCCTTCCTACCCAGAACACCCCAGACAAATCTTCTAGCTCAACTTCCAACTCATATTCTCTCTGGAACCTCCCCAAGATCCTAGCCAGAGGCTGTTTTGGATGAGCTCGGGCAGTTTGAGCCATCCCTAGCCCTATCCTTGCCCTAGGGCACCTATTTGAGCTCAGGTCGGCACAATGGACAAGGTTTGACAGGCTTGCATGGCCTCCAGGTGCCAGTGCCCGTGGTGATCACGAGGCTAGCACGGCCAAAGTCATGCTCTGCACGCCGACCGCATCGGACGCGACCACTCCAGCCATCCCGCGTCGCCGTACCTTGTCTGGTCGTGCCGACATCATCGCCGCCACCCACGTACCCCCTCTAGAACCCTCCCCCTCGCCGGGAACGCTCTCGCCGGCCGCCACCGAGCGCCACACTGTTGCGCCCGTGCTGCTACTATGGCCGCGCTGGCTGTCCTCTTCCTCCCGTTGAGCTATCGCGTCGTATTAACTCCACTGACCTCCACCATCACCTCGTCCGCTCCGCGACGGCCAACTTGCGGTCCTTGCTCCGCCAGCAACGCCATGACGGCTTGCGGCCACTGTCGACCTCTCCCCACCTATAAAAGCCCCGCCCGGCTCGTCCCAGCTCCTCACCACACTCCATCCACCTCCAATCGAGCCCCAGCTCGCCGAGCCAAGGCCGAGTGGCCCTCTGGCCTCGCATCACGCTGGAGTTTTGCCGCTCAGCTAGCTCCGCCCCCACCAGCTCTGACCAACCCCAGCCTCTCCCGACCCCTTCTTCGAGCTCAGTGCACTTCCCTGGCCCTCCCTGACCCCTTCCCTGGCTGAGACGCTGCCGGAATCACCGTTTCCGACGAACACCGCAGCCAGCCGCCGCCGGAGAGGAAGGGGGCGACGCCGTTAGGCCGTCTCTAGAGAAGCCGCGGGTACGGGGAGAACCATTGTCGTCTGCTCGATCCGTCCCCGCCGTCTCCTGACCTTGCCGCCGTCTCCATCACCGGCAACCACCGTCGGTGAGCCGCCCTCTCTCTGTTCCCTCTTTTTCTTTTAAATTAAACAGCTGGGCTCCACCCGTCAGCGACTCAGCCGCGCCCGAAGCGGTACGCTAGTGGAAGCGTACTTCGGGTTTACGCCTTCGACGTGGCCCGCTGGAAGTTTTTCTTTTTCTATTTAAATTCTAGAACTTTGACCAGCTCTAATTTTTAAACCACAAGTCCAAATCAATTGATTCCTTTTGCAATAGTTTTGTCTTGAGCCCCTTTATTTTCTGGCAAAATTTGGTATTTTTCCAATATTCACAAAATTTTTGGTCAATAGAAATGCTTTATGTGACATTTTCTTTTGCCATTTAAAAATATTTTCAGAGGAAAATTACTTTGGTGTTGAAGACCAGGAGTTTGTTGACACCCCACTTGAGTAAGGCAAGCCACATCATCCATTGCATAAGGCATTACAATAGTGTTGGCTCTATGTTGAATTCTTTTTGCATTAGTTTAATAAAGGATAAAAATGACTTAGCTCATATTGTTTAATGACATGGCATAAACTAGCAAGTATGATAGGATAATTTTGTCTGATGCATATTCACTAAAATCTAAACTTGATGGTTGATCAAGTGCCACCGACCCGGACTTACCCGTGCAGCCACATCTGCTGGAGTGGGACGGCCTTGACTTGGTCTAACCTCGTGCTCTTTGACCGGTACCACCAAAGAGGGAAGGTTATGCGTGCGTGCTGCCCTGATCAGGTAGACGACGATAACCTTGTGAGCCCAAGTTGAGTTATTTGCCGGCGTCCCCGTTTGGGACAGTTTAGTTTGGCCACGACGGTAGCAGGTGTCAGGAGTGACACAGGGGCCACCCAGGGCATGACCTAGAAGGGGAATGATTGTCGGTGGTATGATAGAAGGGTCACGGGTTAGGCAAGTTTCATTGGTTGAATGTCCATGGTGTGGGTAAAGTGCGCAACCTCTGCAGAGTGTAAGAATCTATTCGAATAGCCGCATCCACGGTATTGGACATAGTTCGTACTAGGTCACACTGCATGGTCAACAGTAATAATTATGTAAGGACTTGTCTTAAGCTCAGATGTGATGTTTGAATCACGAGTATTCCGGGGATCATATGGTGTGAACCCGGAGGAGAGTAGGTTGGCAACAGTAAGTGAGCATCTTAAAGCATGCCTGGTTCTTGAACATTTAATCTAGTCATTGCATGCCATGCTGTTGTTTGCTGCACTGTTTTGGTTGCTGTGAGCTTGCGAGTACATTCCAAGTACTCACCTGGTGTAGCATGCCAGATGCAAGAGAAGCTGAGGATGGAGATTCCGATGGTTCATGCTACGCTAACTAGGTTGTGTCAAAGCAGTGTCCCTATGGGATGGAGTGCCTCACCCGATTTTCCGCTATGCCGTAGTATTTCCACTAGTATTGAGGCCCTTGAGATGTTTCATAAATAATGTAGATACTGTCATAGCACGAGTAGTGCTCCTGGCCTCACTATCCTTTGTAATATCCAAGCTTGTACTTGTACCATATTAATAAAGATCAGTTCTATTCTGTTCCAAGTTGTTGTGTGTTTCTAGAAGACATGATCTCTGGGTTGGGAACACAAGGTAAATCGGTCCTTTGAGCCGGGGTGCCACAATGCTTGGTATTAGAGACGCGCTGACTGTAGGACACCCTAGTTAACCATGCGCTAGAATCCCGATTAGTCTAGAGTCTTGGTGTGTGCTTTGCTTGTTGCATTTGCCTGTTGCATAGCATGCATCTAGATTCATTTGTTTCACTAACCGTTGGCCTTATGAGTGTAGATGGCACCTGTTCCATACCACTACAACCATGAGACGGCACCGTTCACGTTTCCAGTACTGCTTCGCAGCGTCTGGCTTCGACTCTACCCTAATGGCGAAGACCCAGTGTATCAGGTGTTCCGAGAGCAGCTTGCAAGTTCAGTGTACGAGTACCATGCTGAGGCCTTCCTTACTGCGAGTTCAAAGATTGGCAGCTACTCCCGCTCTTCCAAGCGCAGAACTTCTTCTACTCCCGATCTGGCGATTCAGTTTGCTGCTGTGGAGGCTCTCACTGACTTGCGCTTTCATGAGGTCGAGATGCAGACACACCCAGGTTTCTTTCATTACCCCACCCTGTCGCCTACGACACGGCGAGTCCTTTTTGCGCCTGTTGATCCGGCGAGTGATCGTGCGACTGGTGTTTTTCCCATTATCTGAACGCCAGTTATCGTATGATCACCTCCCTAGCTGAGGAGCTGTCTCATGCCCGAGAGGCACTTGCAGCTATTGCTGCAGCATAGTCTCCTCCTCCTCCTGTGTTTTCACCAGTGTATACACCGCCTATTCCACCTTCGCTAGTGCCTGAGACTCCTTCTAGTTCGTTCAGACCGCCAGGCACTTCGTCTAGTGTCTGACGTGAGACCCCAGCTGAGTGGGCTTCACTGCTAGCCACTCCAGCTGCTCCGATGCTGAGGCGTCGTGCTTCTTCTCCTTCAGAGGGAGAGCCTTCCCGTCAGCGTCGCCATGTTTCCTTTGTTCCAGAGGACGTGATCCACATCATTAGCTCCGATTCCGAGGCAGAGTCAGATGACGGGGAGTCTTCGGTCTGTTAGTGTCCGTGCCACCCGCGTCACTAGAGTGGAGGCTTGAGTTTCAGTACATGTATGCATCATAGCATCTTTGCATATGTCAACTGCCGTATGAGCAGTGCTAGCCATGATATTTCCCTACTAGTTTGCCATGTATGATGTTGGGTTGCCTTGTATAATTATATTGCTCATTTCATTTTCTTAATTTGTTTTCTTGGTGTCACATTGCTGTATTTCCCTTATGGATGTGGCTCATCAATTCGATATTTTGCAATGGGAACAGATATAGGATGAAGAGGTGTAGTAACAAAGGCGGCGATGGTACTCCGGTTCATCGATCCGCCAGACAAGCAGGACAACCACCCAAAGATTTGCCACCTCCACCACCAGAACCACCGACCACTGATCAGATTATGAGGATGTTTGAGGAGAAAAGAAATCAGGATCTCATGGAATTTCTGAGAAGTATGCAAACCATGGTAGGACAGAATCAGAACAATGGGACGCACTCCAAGCTGTCTGATTTTTAGCGTACCAAGCCACCCAATTTTAGCCTAGCTGTTGATCCAATTGAAGCTGATGACTGGCTGAGGACCATGGAAAAGAAGCTGGAAATAGCTCGCTGTGATGAGTCGGACAAGGTTCCTTTTGTTACTCACTATCTGGAAGGGTTGGCAACCATCTGGTGGGATAATGCAAAAATAGCATGGCCTCCGGGGGAAGACATTTCCTGGGAAAAATTTAAGGAGGTGTTCCGAAGGTACCATATTCCCACTGGCATAATGAAGGTGAAGCAGAGGGAATTCCTTGCTCTTACTCAAGGAAACATGACAGTTGGTGAGTACCTGAACAAATTCAATAATCTGGCACGGTACTCCACCCACGATGTATCCACAGAAGAAAGGAAGATAGATCGATTTCTAGGAGGACTCAATCATACCCTCCGTTGTCAGCTCTGTATGCTGGATTTTCCCGACTTTCAGACCCTGGTGAACAAAGCTTTCATAGCTGAATGGGAGCATAAGTCAGGATATAATGACCGCAAGCGCAAGTTTGAACCTAAGAAGGACAACCGCGAGCAGTTCGTGCAGAAGCCACGTATCTGGCAACCGGTTCAGCCTGAGTACAAGCCTACCTGGAACAGTGGCAATAATAACAACAAGCCAGGCAATCAGGACAAGACCTATGGTAAGCAGCCAGTGTTGGAAGACTGCCGACGTAACAACACTTGCTTCACATGTGGTCAAGGCGGGCATTATTCCAAGCAGTGCCCCACGAGGGCCGGATCCAACATCTGACTTCAAGCCACAAGTCAATAATATTGGACGCCGCCCCAATCAGAACTTCCGTCGCGGCCAAGTCCATCATATCTCCGTTGAGGAAGCCTGCGAAGCACCAGACGTAGTTCTCGGTATGTTCTCTATTAACGACATATCTGTAGTAATCTTATTTGATTCCGAGGCTTCCCATTCGTTTATTTCGCGGAGTTTTGCCACCATACACAAATTTTCTCCTTCTCTTTTGGACAAAATCATGGTGGTACAATCCCCTGGCTCCATGCTCAGAACAAATGTCATATATAAGGACCTGGAAATCTTGATACATGGAGTTAAGTATCCAGCCACCCTTGTCGCCATTGAATCCCCTGGATTGGACATAATAACGGGGATGGATTGGTTGACACCGCACCAGGTCTGCATCAACTGCGCCACCAGGACAGTGACATTGGCTAACCCGGCAGGACAAACAGTTCAGTTTACCGCTAGCAGAATGCTGTCAAAGAAAGGAATGGCATTCAAGACCACCGCTACAGATATGAATCTGATTCCGGTAGTCAGTGAATTTCCAGATGTATTCCCTGAGGAATTACCAGGAATGCCACCCGACCAGGAACTGGAATTTGCTATCGATGTTATTCCCGGAACCGCACCAATATAAAAGAAGTACTACCATATGCCATCCACAGAGCTAGTGGAATTGAAGAAATAGTTGGATGAATTGCTACAGGAAGGGTATATTCGCCCAAGCATCTCACCATGGGGATCACCCGTGCTGTTTGTTAAAAAGAAGGATGGCAGTCTTCGAATGTGCATGGACTATCGCCCGCTGAATGAGGTCACTATCAAAAATAAGTATCCTCTTCCCCGCATTGATGATTTGTTCGACCAGTTAAACGGGGCCTAGGTATTTTCCAAGATTGACCTCCGAACGGGGTATCACCAGCTAAAAATCATAAAAGAGGATATCCCCAAGACAGCCTTCTCCACTCGATATGGTCTGTATGAATTTACAGTCATGTCATTCGGGCTGACCAATGCTCCAGCTTACTTCATGAGAATGATGAACAAAGTCTTCATGGACTTCCTGGACAAGTTTGTGGTAGTGTTCATCGATGATATCCTTATATACTCCAAAGATGAAGAGGAGCACAAGCAACACCTCCGTGCTGTCCTGGAGGGACTAAGGACCCATCGCTTGTATGCCAAGTTCAGCAAGTGTGAATTTTGGCTAAGAGAGGTGGGATTTTTGGGACACGTTCTGTCAGAACAGGGTGTGGCCGTCGACCCCAGCAAGGTGACTGTTGTACTAAACTGGAAGACACCAGCCATTGTAATGAAGTCCGCAGTTTCCTCGGATTGGCAGGCTACTACCGTTGTTTCATTGAAGGCTTCTCGAAGATAGCCAAGCCACTGACAGAACTGTTGAAGAAGAATCACAAGTTTGTCTGGACGGAGGAATGTGACAGCAGCTTTATGGAGCTAAAGACGAGGTTTACCACGGCCCCTGTCCTAATTCTCCCGGATATCCACAAGAGCTTTGACATATATTGTGATGCTTCCAGGCGTGGAATTGGCTACGTATTAATGCAGGAAGGAAAGGTTGTAGCATATGCATCCAGACAGCTACGACCCCATGAGGAGAACTACCCCACCCATGACCTGGAATTAGCAGCCGTGGTTCATGCCCTAAAAATTTGGAGGCATTATCTCATTGGACAGCGATGTAAAATATACACGGACCATAAGAGTCTCAAGTATATCTTCACACAACCCAATCTTAACCTCAGACAGAGAAGATGGCTTGAACTGGTCAAGGACTATGATCTCGGGATCAATTATCATCCGGAAAAAACCAACGTGGTTGCAGATGCCCTCAGTAGGAAACCAGGCACGGTAAATGCAATAACTGAAGGTATCCATCCGAGGTTACAAGAAGAGTTTGCCAAGCTTAACTTAGTACTTTGCGGCCCGATTAACCCGGATACGTTGGAAATTACTCCAACACTTACGGAAGAAATTAAGGAAGCTCAGAAAGCAGACAAGAGCATACAGGAGATCAAGGGAAGCATGCAACAAGGAAAGGCCAAATCATTCCGTGTTGACGATCAGGGAACATTATGGTTTGACAACGGAATATGCGTACCTGATCAAGAAAACCTGAGACAACAAATATTATGAGAGGCCCATGAATCCGCATATTCCATTCACCCGGGAGGAACAAAAATGTACTAGGACCCAAGGGAAACTTTTTGGTGGCCAGGAATGCGAAGAGACATTGCTTACTATGTCACATGTTGCGATGTATGTAATAAGGTTAAGGCTGAGCACCAGAAACTAGCTGGAATGTTACAACCCTTAGAGGTTCCCCAGTGGAACTGGGATGACATATGTATGGACTTTATCATTGGGTTACCCAAGTCAGCGAGAGGCCACGATGCCATCTAGGTTATCGTGGATATACTCACTAAAGTGGCTTTCAGGGCTGACCAGCTTGCACAGCTCTATATGTCCCGGATTGTCAGCCTTCATGGAGTATCCAAGTCCATCACATCGGATAGAGGGCCCTTGTTTACTTCAGCATTTTGGCTACGTTTGCATCAAGCTTTGGGAACCGTATTGAAGCATAGCACGGCATATCACCCACAGACGGACGGGCAGACTGAACGAGTGAACTAGGTATTGGAAGATATTCTTCGGTCTTGTGCCCTCACCTATGGATCCAAGTGGGAGGATAATCTACCCTATGCCGAATTCTCCTACAACAACAGTTATCAAGCAAGTCTCAAAATGTCACCATTTGAGGCACTATATGGGCGTAAATGCCGCACCCCCTTGAACTGATCACAGACAGGAGACAACCGTATCTTTGGTACGGATTTGATGCTCGAGGCTGAGAAGCAAGTTAAGGAAATTCAAGAGCGTCTTCGAGCAGCCAAGTCTCGTCAAAAGAGCTACTATGACCCTAAACACCGGGAAGTAACTTTTGAGCCCGGAGAGTATGCTTACCTCCGAGTAACTCCCATGAAAGGGGCAAAAAGGTTTCATACCAGAGGAAAACTTGCGCCCAGATATATTGGTCGTTATCCAGAGATTGCTAAAAGAGGCAGGGTAGCCTACCAGCTAGAGCTACCGCCAGAATTGTCCGAGGTTCATGACGACTTTCACATATCACAGCTGAGAAAATGCATTGCACCTCCGATCAAACAGGCAAATTTTGAGTGCACTAGAGTTAACTAGGGATCTGACCTATGAGGAAAAGCCTGTCAGAATCTTGGATGAGATGGAAAGAGCCACTAGGAGTAAGGTAATAAGGTTTTACAAGGTACTGTGGGAACACCATACCGAAGAAGAAGCTACCTGGGAAAGAGAGGATTTTTTGAGATCAGCATATCCATATTTGTTCCCTGAGCAATCAAATCTCGAGGACGAGATTCATCCTAAGGGGGGTAGGTTTGTGACACCCTGGTTTTGGCAACTTTTTCTTTTCAAATATTTTCTGGTTTTATTTGCAATTTGTTGGTTTTTGGAATCAATTCATTGGACTCTGGACTTGAGCATACTTTTATTACTTCCTCCAAGTGTGCCAAGGCTCGCATAATCTCTCCAAAACCCTGCTGGACCAAACCCTAATTTTTATTCTTTCAACAAAATTCATTTTCTCCTTTGAAAATGCCTTGGCTTTGTTGTGAAACAACCTATAGCTCTGTTGATCAAAAAAATCTCAAATTAATACCACACCGTCTTGACATCATCTACTCCCAGAATACCCAAAAATATTCCATTGTCCAGTACAATATTTTGTCCAGAAAATTCCTTTTATCTTCTGGACAGAGTTGGCCTTTGTGAAGCAACCTATATCTCCATGACTTAGAAAATTCCCAAATTAATCCCTGAGATACTTGGGGCTATATCTTTCCACAATATCCAAAAATATGTCTTAGCCCAGTTCAATTTTTCAGCAAAAATATTCTGACAAGCTTCTGGCCATTTCAAACGTTTGTGAAGGAAGTACCAGCTAGAAGTGTCCATTGGCTCTGAAACTTTTATAGCATCTTTCCACCACCAAATAATCTCTCAATACCAAATTTCATCATCAGGAGCCAATCTATGTCAGTGCAACATCATCAGCAAGCTTCTGGACTAGAATGTGGTTTGTACATGAACCATGTTCAAAACTTGTTGAAAATTTCTCCACTCTTGCTAGAAGGTTGTCCTTCCTACCTAGAAGTGTCGGGCCCATGGAACCCAGGGTATCCAAGCCCGTCTGCCTTTGGCCCAGGGCGCAACGCCTGGCGTGGACCCAGCAGGCGGTCACTACCAAGCATTTCACCAAGACCCCTCATGAGGCCCTGGCCTCCCGAGGACCCCTCCTCAGGAAGCGGCGAGCAAGGCTTGGCATCTTTGACAGCAGCCTCGCGAGGCGGTCTCCCGAGGTGGCCACCCGATGTTTCCTCCCGAAGGTGCTCAAGACAAGGGCTGTTCGGTCCTGTCACGCGGTCTCGTGCCCATCACGTGGGAGACGCGCGCGGTGACGAACGGCGGCAGAGGCCGTGCCAGCAGGCGAGGATGAAGAGGGCTTCCCCATTTGTGCTAAGGGAGCCATGCCAGTAGTCCACTTCCCAAAGCAACCCCAAAGGTTGCCCGATCGATGAAAGAAGACCAAGACGGCGGGCGCGCAGGGCGGAGGTCATCACCGAGCCCACCGGCGCGTCATGGATCATGCTTTTGCAGGCGAAGACCACCTTTAGTCAGGATAGCCTGAGCACATGTCCCCTTTCAAAACCCGCCAAGTGTGGCAACCCTTCCCGCCTAGTTTTTGGGGGAAGAGGACCAAGGCAGGTATAAAGGGGCTGAGCTACCATTGTAGAGGGGATCTGATCGGCTCTTGTTCCCATCATCCCCAGCCTTGTACTCTCACACACCGGAGCAATCCCAACCAAGCAGGAGCAGGGTTTTACACCGCAAGGTGGCCCAAACCTGGGTAAACCGCTGAGTCCGTGGCTTGCCCCCGCTAGCGCGCTCCCGCCATATTTTCACCATAGCTTAGCCGTTGTAGGGGACGAGGTGGTAGGAACGAGCTCACCCCAGTGTTCGAACCTTTGGGTCCCCGGAGCCCCAACTCCGACAAGAACACCCCAGACAAATCTTCTAGCTTAACCTCCAAGTCATATTCTCTCTGGAACCTCCCCAAGATCCTAGCCAGAGGCTGTTTTGGATGAGCTCGGGCAGTTTGAGCCATCCCTAGCCCTATCCATGCCCTAGGGCACCTATTTGAGCTCAGATTGGCACAATGGACAAGGTTTGACAGGCTTGCGTGGCCTGCAGGTGCCAGTGCACATGGTGACCACGAGGCTAGCACGGCCAAAGTCGCGCTCTGCGCGCCGACCATGTCGGACGCGACCACTCCGGCCATCCCGCATCGCCGTACCTTGTCTGGTCGTGCCGACATCATCACCGCCACCCACGTACCCCCTCCAGAACCCTCTCCCTTGCCGGCCGCCACCGAGCGCCGCACTGTTGCGCCCGTGCAGCTACTGTGGCCGCGCTGGCTGTCCTCTTCCTCCCGTCAAGCTATCGTGTCGTATTAACTCCACTGACCTCCGCCGTCACCTCGGCCGCTCCGCGATGGCCAGCTCGCCGTCCTTGCTCCGCCAGCAAAGCCATGGCGGCTTGCGGCCACAGTCTACCTCTCCCCGCCTAAAAAGAACCGCCCGGCTCATCCCAGCTCCTCACCACACTCCATCCACCTCCAATCGAGCCCCAGCTCGCCGAGCCAAGGCCGGGAGGCCCTCTGGCCTCGCATCTCGCCAGTGTTCTACCGCCGAGCTAGCTTCGCCCCCCACCAGCTCCTACCAACCCCAGCCTCTCCCGACCCCATCTTCGAGCTCAGTGCACTTCCCTGGCCCTCCCTGACCCCTTCCCTGGCCGAGACACTGCCGGACTCACCGTTTCCGACGACCACCGCAGCCAACCACCGCCGGAAACGAAGGGGGCGACGCCGTTAGGCCGTCTCCGGAGAAGCCACTGCTACTTGTAGCTTGCGTTGGTATTTTCCTCGAAGAGGAAGGGATGATGCAGCACAGTAGAGGTAAGTATTTCCCTCAGTTATGAAACCAAGGTTATCAATCCAGTAGGAGAACCACGCAACACTTCGTTAGCAGTACCTGCACACAAACAACAAATCCTTGCAACCAACGCAAACGAGGGTTTGTCAATCCCTCGGCGGTCAATTGCAAAATTAAATTGTATGGTTATAGATAGATAGATTGAAACAAAAATACAAAATAAAAAGTGCAGCAAGTATTTTTAGGGTTTTTAATATATGATTTAGATAGACCCGGGGGCCATAGTTTTCACTAGAGGCTTCTCTCAAGAAAATAGCATACGGTGGGTAGACAAATTACCGTTGGGCAATTGATAGAAAAGCAAATAATCATGACGATATCCAAGGCAATGATCATGTATATAGGCATCACGTCCGAGACAAGTAGACCAACTCCTACCTACATCTACTACTATTACTCCACACATCGACCGCTATCCAGCATGCATCTAGTGTATTAAGTCCATAAAGAACGGAGTAACGCCTTAAGAACGATGACATGATGTAGACAAAGTAAACTCACGCATGAATAAACCCCATCTTTTTACCCTTAATAGCAATGATACATACGTGTCATGTCCCTTTCTGTCACTAGGATTGAGCACCGCAAGATCGAACCCATTACAAAGCACCTCTTCCCATGGCAAGATAAATCAATCTAGTTGGCCAAACCAAATCAATAGATCGGAGAAGAAATACGAAGCTATAACAATCATGCATAAAAGAGATCAGAGAAGACTCAAATAATATTCATGGATAATCTGATCATAAACTCACAATTCATCGGATCCCAACAAACACACCGCAAAAAGTGATTACATCGGATAGAACTCCAAGAACATCGAGGGGAACATTGTATTGAAGATCAAAAAGAGAGAAGAAGCCATCTAGCTACTAACTATGGACCCAAAGGTCTGTGGTAAACTACTCACGCATCATCGGAAGTGCAGCAAGGTTGATGTAGAGCCCCTCCGTGATCGATTCCCCCTCCTGTGGAGTGCCGGAAAAGGCCCCCAGATGGGATCTCTCAAGAACAGAAGCTTGCGGCGGCGGAAAAAGTATTTCGTGGACTCCCTGCTGGTTTCCCGATCTTTGGGAATTTATAGTGGTGGAATTAGGTCAAAAGAGGTAGAGGTGGGCCCACAAGGCACCAGGGCGCGCCTGCCCCCCCCCCCAGATGTGCCCTGGTGGCTCGTGGCCACCTCCTGGGGCTTCTGGCCTTCTCCCGAAGCTTCTAGTGTTGGTTATGTCCAGAAAAAAATCTCCAAAAAGTTTCATGGCATTTCGACTTCGTTTGGTATTGATATTCTGTAAAACCAAAAACAGGCAGAAAACAGCAACTGGCACTGGGCACTAAGTTAATAGGTTAGTACCAAAAAATGATATATAATTGCTGTAAATTTATATAAAAACATCCAAGATTGATAATATAATAGCATGGAACAATCAAAAATTATAGATACGTTGGAGACGTATCAGCATCCCCAAGCTTAATATCTGCTCGTCCTCGAGTAGGTAAATGATAAAAACGGAATTATTGATGTGGAATGCTGCCTATCATATTCATCATATATTCTTTTCTTTTATAGTATGGACACATGGACTTGAATGATTCAAAGCAATAGTCTATATTTTGACCTGAAGATATAAGTACTCAAGCATACTAACAAGCAACCGTGTCTTTCAAAATATCAACGCTAAAGAAAGTTATCCCTAGCCCATTATGCTCAATCATTGATCCATTCATGAAACACACTCCATATTAGCTACATCCAATGCACAAGTATGACAATAGTGCTCTCTAGTTGGTGCTTTATAAGAGAAGATGGAGACTCAAATAAAAATAAAAATTGCATAAAAGTAAATAGATTGGCCCTTCGCAGAGGGAAGCAGAGATTTGCTAATGTGCCAGAGCTCAAGGCTTAAATTAGAGAGATAAAAAATTTGGGAGGCATGCTTTTCCTGTCAACGAAAATGAAAGAGAATTCCCAATATCTTCCATGCTAGATACATTATAGGCGGTTCCCAAACAGAAAATAAAGTTTATTCCTTTTCCACCATTCTTTCACAATCCATGGCTAGCCGTATCCACGGGTGCCCTTCATACCAACACTTTCCAAGGAATTTGTTATTATCGTCATATAATTTTTTTCATTTCAATTCATTTCGGGACTGGGCATCCCTATTACCTGCCACACTCTCGTGCAATGACAAGTGAATAAACACTCATCGTGAGAATAACCCACCTAGCATGGAAAATATTGGCCATTCCCTTCCGCTTCATGAGCGGTACGGGCACACAAAACAGAAAAATTATTTTGAAAATTAATGTTGGCACACGCAAATTTACTTGGAACGGCATGGAAATACCGCATATAGGTAGATATGGTGGATTCATTTGACACAACTTGGGTTTAAGGAGTTTGGATGCACAAGCAGTATTTTCGCTTAGTACAAATGAAGGCTAGGAAATAGATTGAGAAGCGACCAACCAAAAAGCGAAAACGGTCATAAACATGCATTGAACATAACTAACACCGAATAATGCATCATAAGTAGGATATAATTTCTTTGCATAACTATTGACTTGATGTGCATGCATAGGGAATCACAAACCTTAACACTAATATTCTTACTAAATCACAATTACTCACAAACATGACTCACATATC
This sequence comes from Elymus sibiricus, assembly GCA_039707655.1. Lineage (NCBI taxonomy): Eukaryota > Viridiplantae > Streptophyta > Magnoliopsida > Poales > Poaceae > Elymus > Elymus sibiricus. The sequence goes on along the minus strand of CM077676.1, from coordinate 187,282,769 downwards.
ATCATCTCCATATCGCAAAACTATTGCAAGGAATCACACTTATCATATCCAATGATCTATATGAAAGTTTTTATTATATCCCTCTTGAATATTCATCACTTTCGGACCAAATTCATATCTTGTGCAAATTACCATTACGATCATCAACTCTCAAAAAGATTTAAGTGAAGCATGAGAGTGCAAATATTTTTTCAAAATTTCAATCTTATCAACTCTCAAAATAATATAAGTGAAGCATGAGAGTTTATTTCTTCAAAATTTTAATCTTGTCAACTCTCAAAATAATATAAGTGAAGCATGAGAGTTCATTTCTTCAAAATATAGCCACCACCGTGCTCAAAAAGATTTAAGTGAAGCACTAGAGCAACTGCCTAGCTCAAAAAATTTAAGTGAAGCACATAGAGTATTCTAACAAATTATGATGAACGTGTGGCTCTCTCAAAATAGGTGTGTTCAGCAAGGATTATTGTGACAAACTAAAAAGAAAACAAAGCAAAGACTCATATAATACAAGACGCTCCAAGTAAAACACATATCATGTGACGAATAAAAATATAGCTCCAAGTAAAATTACCGATGGTTGGTAGAAGAAAGTGGGGATGCCTTCCGGGGCATCCCCAAGCTTAGACGCTTGAGTCTTCCTTGAATATTACCTTGGGGTGCCATGGGCATCCCCAAGCTTAGGCTCGTGCCACTCCTTATTCCTTCATCCATCGTGATCTCACCCAAAACTTGAAAACTTCAATCACACAAAACGCAACAAAACCTTCGTGAGATCCGTTAGTATAACAAAACAAATCACTACTTTAAGTACTGTTGCAAACCCATTCATATTTTATTTTTGCATTATACCTACTGTATTCTAACTTCTCCATGGCTTATACCCCCTGATACAATCCATAGTTTCATCAAAACAAGCAAGCAACACATCAAAAACAGAATCTGTCAAAAACAGAACAGTCTGTAGCAATCTATTTAAAAGCCATACTTCTGTAACTCCAAAAATTCTGAAAAATTAGGAAAACGTGTGAAATTAATATACCAATACCGTGTAAAAATTTCAGATTTTTCTGACACTCCAGTACAGAACCAAAATTCCAGCACTGGACGCAAAACTTTCTGTTTTTCATACAACATCAATTATACTATCTTCCAAATCATCCTAAAGGCTTTACTTGCCACAAACACTAATTAAAAGCACAAAAACACAATCTTAACAGTACCATAATTGTGAAAACACACAATAACAGAAACAAAAAGTAAAAATTTATTTTATTCATTGGATTGTCTCCCAACAAGCTCTTTCTTTATAGCCATTAAGATAGGCTTGAAATTTCAATGATGCTCTCATGAGAGATAATAATAGAAACACCAAGAGAGCATCATGTAGCATGTGAAAAACACATTTAAGTCTAACATACTTCCTATGCATAAGCATTTTATAGGCAAACAAATTGTCAAGACAAGAAATATCTAGCATATGCATGGGAGAAGAATAAAACATCGACAATCTCAACATAACGAGAGGTAATTTAGTAACATGAAAATTTCTACAACCATATTTTCCTCTCTCATAATAATTACATGTAGGATCATAATCAAATTCAACAATATAGCTATCACATAACATATTCTCTACATGATCCACATGCATGCAAAGTTGACACTCTTCCAAAATAGTGGGATTATCATCAACTAAAGTTGACGCTCTTCCAACCCACTTTTAATAGTATTGCAAATTTTATCATCAATAACATATTCATCATGATGCTTAAATAAATTTTCAAGATCATAAAAAGCATTATCACCCCAATCATGATCATTGCAATAAGTAGTGGACATGACAAAATTATCATCCCCAAGCTCGTGGTTTTGCATATCATTAGCACAATTGACACTAATAGAATTTATAATAACATCATTGTAATCATGCTTTTCATTGAAGGACCTATCATGACTCACTTTATAAATTTCTTCTTTCAGCACTTCATCACAATTTTCAGATTCATGATTTTCAAGCAAAACTTCATAGTGGAAACCAAGTGCACTCAACTCACTAGCAATTGGTTCATCATAATTGGGTCTTTTGAAAAGATTAGCAAGTGGATGAGGATCCATATTAATAGATTTTTAGCAAGCGAAGATGCAAGCAAATAGAAGGCACATGGCAACACAAGCAAAGATAGCAAACAAGCAAAAAGGCAAACGGAAAATATTTTTGTATTTTTGTAAAAACTTTTTAGAAGTGGGGGAGATGAAAACGAGAGGCAAATAAAATAAATGCAAGGAGATGAGAGTTTATGCAAAGGTACTTGATAGATGTTGATGATGTCTTCCCGGCAACGGCGCCAGAAATTCTTCCTGCTACTTGTAGCTTGCGTTGGTATTTTCCCCGAAGAGGAAGGGATGATGCAGCACAGTAGAGGTAAGTATTTCCCTTAGTTATGAAACCAAGGTTATCAATCCAGTAGGAGAACCACGCAACACCTCGTTAGCAGTACCTACACACAAACAACAAATCCTTGCACCCAACGCAAACGAGGAGTTGTCAATCCCTCGGCGGTCAATTGCAAGATTAAATTGTATGGTGATAGATAGATAGATAGATTGAAACAAAAATACAAAATAAAATAAATAAAATAAAAAGTGTAGCAAGTATTTTTAGGGTTTTTAATATATGATTTAGATAGACCCGGGGGCCATAGTTTTCACTAGAGGCTTCTCTCAAGAAAATAGCATACGGTGGGTAGACAAATTACTACTGGGCAATTGATAGAAAAGCAAATAATCATGATGATATCCAAGGCAATGATCATGTATATAGGCATCACGTCCGAGACAAGTAAACCGACTCCTGCCTGCATCTACTACTATTACTCCACACATCGACCGCTATCCAGCATGCATCTAGTGTATTAAGTCCATAAAGAACGGAGTAACGCCTTAAGAACGATGACATGATGTAGACAAAGTAAACTCACGCCTGAATAAACCCCATCTTTTTACCCTTAATAGCAATGATACATACGTGTCATGTCCCTTTTTGTCACTGGGATTGAGCACCGCAAGATCGAACCCATTACCAAGCACCTATTCCCATGGCAAGATAAATCAATCTAGTTGGCCAAACCAAATCAATAGATCAGAGAAGAAATACGAAGCTATAACAATCATGCATAAAAGAGATCAGAGAGGACTCAAATAATATTCATGGATAATCTGATCATAAACTCACAATTCATCGGATCCCAACAAACACACCGCAAAAAGTGATTACATCGGATAGAACTCCAAGAACATCGAGGAGAACATTGTATTGAAGATCAAAAAGAGAGAAGAAGCCATCTAGCTACTAACTATGGACCCGAAGGTCTGTGGTAAACTACTCATGCGTCATCGGAAGGGCAGCAAGGTTGATGTAGAGCCCCTCCGTGATCGATTCCCCCTCCGGCGGAGTGCCGGAAAAGGTCCCCAGATGGGATCTCTCGAGAACAGAAGCTTGCGGCGGCGGAAAAAGTATTTCATGGACTCCCTGTTGGTTTCCCGATTTTTGGGAATTTATAGTGGTGGAATTAGGTCAAAAGAGGCAGAGGTGGGCCCATGAGGCACCAGGGCGCGCCTGCCCCCCCCAGGCGTGCCCTGGTAGCTCGTGGCCACCTCCTGGGGCTTTTGGCCTTCTCCCGAAGCTTCTAGTGTTGGTTATGTCCAGAAAAAAATATCCAAAAAGTTTCATGGCATTTGGACTTTGTTTGGTATTGATATTCTGTAAAACCAAAAGCAGGTAGAAAACAACAACTGGCACTGGGCACTAAGTTAATAGGTTAGTCCCAAAAAATGATATATAATTGCTGTAAATGTATATAAAAACATCCGAGATTGATAATATAACAGCATGGAACAATAAAAAATTATAGATACGTTGGAGACGTATCAGCCATGGGTACGGGGAGAACCGCTGTCGTCTGCTCGATCCGTCCCCGCCGTCTCATGACCTTGCCGCCGTCTCCATCGCCGGCGACCACCGTCGGTGAGCCACCTTCTCTCTGTCCCCTCTTTTTCTTTTAAATCAGACAGCTGGGCCCCACCCGTCAGCGACTCTGCCGCGCCCGAAACGGTACGCTAGTGGAAGCGTACTCCGGGTTTACGCCTTCGACGTGGCCTGCTGGAAGTTTTTCTTTTTCTATTTAAATTCCAGAATTTTGACCAGAACTTTGACCAGCTCTAAATTTTAAACCACAAGTCCAAATCAATTGATTCTTTTTGCAGTAGTTTTGTCTTGAGCCCCTTTATTTTCTGGCAAAATTTGGGTTTTTTCCAAAATTCACAGAATTTTTGGTCAATAGAAATTTTTTATGTGACATTTTCTTTTGCCATTTAAAAATATTTTTAGAGGAAAATTACTTTGGTGTTGAAGACCAGGAGTTTGTTGACACCCCACTTGAGCAAGGCAAGCCACATCATCCATTGCATAAGGCATTACAATAGTGTTGGCTCTATGTTGAATTCTTTTTGCATTAGTTTAATAAAGGATAAAAATGACTTAGCTCATATTTTTTAATGGCATGGCATACACTAGCAAGTATGATAGGATAATTTTGTCTGATGCATATTCACTAAAATCTAAACTTGATGGTTGATCAAGTGCCACCGACCCGGACTTACCCGTGCAGCCACATCTGCCGGAGTGGGACGGCCTTGACTTGGTCTAACCTCGTGCTCTTTTACCGGTACCACCAAAGAGGGAAGGTTATGCATGCGTGTTGCCCTGATCAGGTAGACGACGATAACCTTGTGAGCCCAAGTTCAGTTATTTGCCGGCGTCCCCGTTTGGGACAGTTTAGTTTGGCCACGACGGTGGCAGGTGTCAGGAGTGACACAGGGGCCACCCAGGGCATGACCCGGAAGGGGAATGATTGTCGGTGGTACGATAGAAGGGTCGCGGGTTAGGCAAGTTTCAATGGACGAATGTCCATGGTGTGGGTAAAGTGCGCAACCTCTGCAGAGTGTAAGAATCTATTCGAATAGCCGCGTCCACGGTATTGGACACAGTCTGCACTAGGTCACACTGTATGGTCAACAGTAATAATGATGGAAGGACTTGTCTTAAGATCAGATGTGATGTTTGAATCACGAGTATTCCGGGGATCATATGGTGTGAACCCGGAGGAGAGTAGGTTGGCAACAGTAAGTGAGCATCTTAAAGCATGCCTGGTTCCTGAACATTTAATCTAGTCATTGCCATGCTGTTGTTTGCTACACTATTTTGGTTGCTGTGAGCTTGCGAGTACATTCCAAGTACCCACCTGGCATATCATGCCAGATGCAGGAGAAGCTGAGGATGGAGATTCTGATGGTTCATGCTACGCTAACTAGGTTGTGTCCCAGCAGTGTCCCTATGGGATGGAGTGCCTCACCCGATGTTCCGCTACGCCGTAGTATTTCCACTAGTATTGAGGCCCTTGAGATGTTTCATAAATAATGTAGATACTGTCATAGCACGAGTAGTGCTCCTGGCCTCACTATCCTTTGTAATATCCAAGCTTGTACTTGTACCATATTAATAAAGATCAGTTTTGTTCTGTTCCAAGTTGTTGTGCGTTTCCAGAAGACATGATCTCTGGGTTGGGAACACAGGGTAAACCGGTCCTTTGAGCCGGGCTGCCACACCAGGGCCATGCCATTGAGGAGGACGCCGCCTGGGATGTGCGGGAGGTCATCCTTGCCGCTGACGTCCGGGTGTCGCTGCTCGGCCGCTTTTTCAGCCGGTTCCGGGCAGCCGGCTTGAAGTTGGTGTGGGCCCTCTGGCCCGGTGCGGTTATGCCCAACACCACTCTCTGGGTTGCCAGGTGGCTCGAGGCGGCCCCGGAGCGTGTGGATGCGTGGAAGGCCTCCGCGGCCCGGGCCGGCGCCCAGATGGCGTTGGGCTTCATGATGTCGTGGTACTCCGGCATGGAGTTGGATCAGTTGGCCACCCGACGGGCCGAGGCGGACCAGGAACCGCTTATGGAGGCCATCGCCACCCGCGCGAGCGCCCTTGCATCCTACACTGACCTTGACATGTTTGTCAAGCACTACTGCAGGAATGCCTAGCAATGGTGGGTGGGGAAATGCCATTAGTGGCGGGCACGCCTCTCAGGAGCGCCTGCCACTGACCTTCCGCCACTGCTAATACGCCATCAGTGGCGGGCGTCTTCCCGCCAGTGGTATCCCATAAACAGTGTCGGGCGTCTGATAGGGCCCGCCACTGTATTGTTTTATTAGTTGTGGCGGGTTTTATGTAGCACCCGCCACAACTACTTCTCCATCTGCCAGCACACAAACGTGACAATTAGCCAATACAAATTACCCTGAAAATTGATAGTACACAGTAGGCAATACGCATTACGTAAGCGATCATGCACATTACATTCAATACAAATAGATGTACAAATTAGAGTACAACAACTCACGTGACAATACATATAGTCTCTCAGCGAAGCATTCAACATGTCACATACATACAAGACCTCATGATAACAACAACACCATAATGATACTAAAATGGATAAAGATAATCAAATTCTTTACTCGTCCACCTATCCACATGGTCTTGCATACTTCATAGTTGATTTTCTCTTTGCGGACGCAGTTGGCATAACGATCCTCTGCTTCTTTTTTAGTATTATATCCTTTATAATAGCTGTTCTTGTAACCGTCCACTTGTTCCTTGCATATCTCCCATGAATCATCAACTCCTGGGTTCCTCCCGGTGTACACCACATTCCAGTTCCACTTCATCTATGAAGATAAATAAACAAGCTAACAAGTCAATTTCATAGTTATCCAATCACATAGTGCAAAGGCACATCACAATCTTCATAGCATCACAGACGATACAAATGACCATGTTGTAGTTCACTAGTAGTTCGGAAGCAAAAGTTTAGATCCTTCATAGCAACATAGAAATTAAGTTTGTCAGAATCGGGGCTCCGGGGACCCTGGTTCGAACACTGGGGGCAAGCTCGGTCCAACCGGCTCAACGTCGACCACGGCGAGGCTACGGCGAGAGCGCGCTAGCGCGGGGCACGATAGAGGACACAACAGCTACCCAGGTTCGGGCCACCTTGCGGTCTAAAACCCTACTCCTGGTTGTGTTTGGGATTATTGTGGCAAGGCAGCTCTCATGTACAAGGTAGGAGACAATGGAACCGATCCTCCTTTACGGTGGCAGCACTGCCCCTTTTATAGCCGCCTTGGTCCTCTTCCCCTGAAAATGTTGGCAGGAAGGGTAGCCACACACAACGGCAATTTGAAGGGGGAAAGGAGCCCGGGATTATCCTAACAAAAGACGGTCTTCGCCTGCAGAAGCGTTATCCATGACGCGCCGGTGGGCTCGGGGATGACATCCGCCCTGCACGCCTTGTTGTCTTGGTCTTCTTTCACCAAACGGGCAGTCTTTGGGACTTGCTTTGGAGGTGGGCAGCTGGTGCTACTCCTTTAGCACCAAAGAGGAAATCCTCTCTATCCTCGCCTGTTGGTACGGTTCCTGCTGTTACTCGTCGCCAAGTGCGTCACCCACGTGGTGAGCACTGGGCTGTGTGGCTGACGCCGGGCTCGGGTGGCCTCGGGAGGCAGCCTCGGGAGGCCGCCTCACGAGGAGGCCTCGCGAGGCCCCCTGCTGCTGCTGAGTCTTGGTAGCTTGCTCCCTCCGGAGGGGTCCTCGTGAGGCTGCTGCCTCACGAGGTGTCTTGCTTCGGGGCACCTGTGGCTGGGCCACATCTGGGGCCTTCGCCAGGCATTGCTTCCTGGGCCGCAGGCAGACGGGCCATGGTACCCCGGTTCCGCTGGCCCGATAGTAGCCCCCGGGCCCATGGCGCGCATGTTCCTGCCCGTTGGCAGCAAAACAGCACGGGCCCTGACAGACTGCGGGGCCTAGGTTTGACGCATGGCGCACGATGGGACGTGGGACGCCCCCACTTCCTCCACTACACCTCGGCAACTACCCACGCTGCCATAAAACCTGCCCACATGTGGTGCAGGGCCATCATTCCCTTCCTTCTACTCTCCTTGATTCCCAGTACCGAAGAAGGCGAAGCGGCAGGGAGAGTGTCCTCCTAGGGAATTACAAAAGGAGCAGGGGGTAGAGACACTATTAGAAAAAAGGCTATTAGTGGCGCACCACATATTGCTATTAGTGGCGCACTATGGGTGCGCCACTATTAACACGCCATTAGTAATGGTTAGTAATGGCGCACCTCTGGTGCGCCACTGGTAAGGCACATACCAATGGCGCACCATATGGTGCGCCACTACTAGCTTATGGTGCGCCACTGGTATTTCCTGGATGTGCGCCACTGGTATTTAGGATGGTGCGCCACTGCTATTAAAAGTCGGTGCGCCACTGGTAATTAATATGGTGCGCCACTGCTATTTTTATTAGGTGCGCCACTGGTAGAAAATATGGTGCGCCACTAGTATTTTTCTCTGGTGCGCCACTGGTAGTTAATTTCGTGTGCCACTAGTAGAATTTCGAAAATTTATTTTTTTATGCGCTGTCCACGTATTTATACATGTATACATTTTGAATATAGTACAGTATAGTATATACAGTTTGCAAAATTCAAATGCTCATAATTAAATAAATAAGAATCATAAAAATACAAATTTAGTATCCAAATTCTTAGAATGAAACCATTTATCAAGATAAAATAGTTACATAATCATTTAAATGCTGGACTATTCTAGAATTACAAAAGTAGTAAACTGACCTAGTTACAAACTAAGAAATAAATAGAAAACCTAAGCTAAAACCTATCTACCTATCTATCCTACACTACCACTTCACCACACAGCCAACAACCTCGTCTGTCTTCATTTCCATGACCACCACTTGGTCATTGTCCAACACCTGCAGACAAAAACAATAGATAACCCTTGTGTTAAGATTAAAATGTAGGATCCACCAAATGGTTGGAAGTGGCAAGAAGTCTTCAGCAACAATGCGGGGATATTGGCTCTGAGAACAAATTTCTGTTAGCAGCTGTGTCATCAATGCGGGGAATAAATTTTTACCTTAAGTGTGCACATCGGACAGTAACTCTTGTTGTAAGCAAAACAAGCATGCCACGGATAGCAGGTCAGCAGTTGTGTCATCCAAGCCTTGCCTTCCTGAAATAGAAACACATGATTACCGGCACTAAGATGGGTTCAATCTGGGTTATGAGTTCAGAAATCTATACAGGCTATCTAAATGCAAAGAAAAGAGTTATCGGGCTGTTCGGCTGATGGTTTCTGCGGCTGTTAAGCCGGCTGATGCTATTTTGTTGTGAGAGAAAAACACTGTACCATGGCTGATAAGCCGGGCTGATAAGTTCAAGCGAACAGGGCCGTGTTACACAAAATTGCCCACACTTATCAAAGACATATGCATTCCTTATCAACATGGACAATTAAATTACAGAAAAATGAGAGCCTGCTAGTGACCAAAACTGATATGGTTACATGATGGCCATGTAAGTTTACCTCTATTTTCATTTCTACAGAAACTGTTGCAGCAATTTCTCTTTTTATTTCTGCAGAAACTACTGCATCGATTTGTTCCTTGCGAGTGGCATGTCTGCATAGAAGGAACAAATTAGAGAGGAATAGATAATTAACTAGAGCAGTAAGGAACACTACCATTGCTACTGCACGTAATAATAACGATGCGTGCTGAGATGGATGCAATATATATGCAAAGATGAATCACTAGAATATGCAAGCATGTAAATTTAGCAGATCACCATAGTGTCACATCAACACTACAGCTCAAAGTTCGCACTCGGATATCACAAATATGCTGATCTTGTCTAATATGGATAACCACAGTACAATATTTGCATTGAGAAGCATTCTTACAAATTACCATATATATGGGTGATAGATTAATCTTTCCTATTAAATTATCTTACACATAACAGGAATCAAATCTTATTTTCCCAAACAGTAAATCAATTGAACAGCGTGAGAAAAATAAGGACTAAATTATTTGAACCTTCTAACTATTTTTAAGGCATCAAATTAAATTTGACACCACAGGAACCAGTGAAGTGCCACAAGTGAATACAGATCAACAAATTAACCACTGCTTGCTTGCTGGTCATTTCAGTACATATTGCTTGCAATTTAATTTCATGGAGAAAATAAATTGCTCTATTAAATCACCAGCAAGGCAGCTAGGCAGTGCTAGTAACGATTAAAGTACTAGCCAAATTTCTACTAAATAATCAAGCAGCAGTAGTACTTATAGGTACTAAAGAATCTAAGTATAAGAGCACTACTTCTACTAATAGATCTCTGGTACGTATTTAATTTCTACTAACTAATCAAGTAGCAGACTAGCAATAGTACTTGTACTAATAAATAGGAGTACTACTTCTACTAACAGATCTCTGGTATCCAATCTACTAACGAGTCCCAGTAGTAGTGCTACTTCTAGTAAAAAGGATTTGGGATTTGAGAAGAAGAATGAGTGGATCACCGTAGCACGTTGCACGTGGAGAGAGTGGATGGTCCTCGGTGCAGTCTGCAGTCACGAAGATGCGCCCACAGCTTGAACTCCGGCGCCCTGCTCTTGGCGCGGCAACCCCGGCGCCCCAGCTTCGCCTGTGCATATTACTTGTATGCACAGTTAAGATATTACAAATGGATCTTCAGTTAAGATATGTAACCCCGGCGCCCCAGCTTCGCCTGTGCAACCCCGGCGCCCCAGCTTCGCTTGTTTTAGAATTAGTATGGTTTAGCTACAAAATTGCATATTACAACCACAAGCTTTGCAAGAAAACTAACACAGAGAGTCTCACTTCCCATGAAAACTGACATAAACAGACAGGTACAGAACAAACAAAAATGCTCTACAAGGATTAAAGGATACTAACAACTTAAACAGGTTGCCAATTCCATATCCCAAACCAAGTTTTATGCATCAGTATCATTATAGTTCTCTAGAAGTCATGCTCTTGTTCATGGCCTGAATGAATAATCTAGTAGTTCCTCTTCCTCATGGTGGACTGAGGTCTCCTCATATCTATGTACTTTCTAAAACATATTCAAAAGCTCAATTAAAGGAAGCCTGCTGAACATGTTCAAAACAAAAAATTACAAAAAGCTGGACCGTTGAAAATGTTGTATATGCCCACAAGGAATTAATACATTTTGTATTCAGCCCAAGTCTGGACTCTAATATGTCATACTCTAATATTTCAAAACAAAAAATATTACAGAAAGATGGACCATTAAAAATCCCCTCGAGTCTGAAATCTAATATTTCATACTCACTTGGCACTCCCAGATCCCTATTATGAACTCTCTGTATTTATCTCAAAATATAAGGAAGCAGCAGGGTGCAGTCTTAGGTTCTAACTTGACATCAGCTGTCAATAATATGCAAGATTGAACAACCTTGAAGCAGAGTATATGAATGATTCAAATTACTCACAACATAATTTGAACAATGAAAGTAAGATTAATATGAGAAGAAAGTGGCAGGTCATTATCATTCATCATAAAGACAAACACTGCAATCTACTACAGAATTTACAGAACTTGTTCATAGATTCTTAATTCATATCAGGCAATGTTTTCCAGAGCCAAATAGGCATGCATCTTTCTAAATCAAATAGGAATGCTAAACAGAGCCGTGCATCTCATTTTAGTGGCTCCTGTACTAAACAGAGCCGCGCAGCCTATTTGAACTGACACATCTTAAACTAAACTGAACAAATCCATTTTCGTTAAACTAACACATCTTTAAACTAAACTGAACAAATCCATTTTAGTTCGTCTATTGCTGAATTTATGTTTCTTTGGTGTCATGGGTTCAGTCTGTGTTGCACATTTATGTGTCAACGACGGCTATCAAACAAGAAAATTGCTTGCGAGCTATAGCCTACCCCTGACCTCCATGTTTATCTTTTCATGGTCATGGAAAATGAAATACTCATGAACGACCGCTTTAATCAACAAGCGCACACGAAAAGCGCGCACGGCACAACAGGGGCTAACCCCGAGCGGCAATAACAACGAGACTAGACACCAAAAACAGAGTAAACTGAACAAGCATGCATGTGAATGAAAACAGAGATTAGCACGAACCCAACCGAAGAGAGCGAGGCGAAACGGACGAAAAAAGAGCCTGTCGATGGGGAAAAACAAGAAACAAGGGTACATCAGCTCACACGCATTCGAACACAAAGTGAGCAAAGAGAAAGGTACCTCCCAAAGCAAGGACTCGCAGATGGCGACGGGATTGACTGATCTGCAGTAAGAAGCAAACGAAGAGCGTATAAGCAGCGGAACACAGTACATCAGAAGACAAAGAGGAAATGGCAAAGCAAAGGAACTGCAGGTGTGTTGAGCAGAAGAAGGTATGCCTAACCTCAAGCGTATGCAGCAGGCGCGAGCACCTAGGTGTAATCCAGTCGGCCCAAGAAGAAGCAAACTACACCACACAGAGGCTCCTCTCTGGGCGCACGACGACTGTGGAGAAGGAGCAGACCTCGAGGACCCTTTCAAGTCCTTGCATTTTGATTTTCAACACACATCATCGGCCCGGCGAACCACCGTAGTAAATAGAAAGAAAAGTCATGAGTAATCGTTCAAACTGCGTAACAGAGAGGATGGTGATGGTGTGCAGAGCCTACATGAGGTAACTGAGATGAATAGACATACAAACAAAACACCCACGTTTTAATTTCCATGAGCCTGCTTGATTCATCAATCAACCAGAGTAGTACCAAGCAAACATCTTCAATATATATACAACCTCAGAATAAGAATTTGCAGCAAAAGGTTCAACATTTTAATTCTTCAAGGAAATGAATGCAACCTCAGAATTTATTTAGCAGGAAAGGAAATATACATCACGGTGGTTCTCCTGTCAGTATATGCACGTATCAATCAAATGGAAGCAGTGGTTACCTAGAGTACAGAGACAAGATGGGGGTGGGAGAGGGAGAGCGAGAGATGGCTTACCTCTGTCTCCATTCACACAAGCGGAGCAGAGCAGAGCAGAGCATACCACACCAGATCGGAGCGAGCAAACTGCACAGACCAAACCGCACGCACGAATCAGATGCGGGAATGAAGGAAACCGGAAGAAGAAGAAGAGAAAGGGATTCATGCCTACCATAACCTCTCCATGTGGACGTTGTGTTGCTGTTGTTGGTCTTGGAGGGGAGGGTGCTGCGGATCCTGAGCTCGGTCGCCATGGCCGCCCGACCGCGGGCTAGGGTTTGAGGCGCGAGGAGGGGGGGAGGGAGGGCTGTGGAGGTGGAAGGAGGAGGGCGTGGTGGCGGTGGGAGGAGGAAGGCTCCTCTGCCGCTGTGTGGTCGTGGAGGAGGATGGTGGCGCGGATGCGGAAACGCCGGAGCGGATCTGGCGGCGGCCTGAGCAGGTAGAGCTGGTCTGGGCCCTCCCTAGGCGAGGGAGAGGGTGAGGGAGAGGGAGAGTAGGAGGAGGTCACCGGCTGAGAGGGAAAGGAGGAGGAGGAGGAGGTCGCCGGTGGGGTTGGGCGGCGGCTGGTTTGGGAATCGGGGAAGAGGAAGACGGCGAGCGGCGGCTGGTTTGTTTTCTTTTTCATTTTTCCGGAGCGAACTGGACCCGAGCGGGTGTCTCACCCCGCCTGGTGTGCGGTACTGGAGTGGCGCACCTAGGTGTGGTGCGCCATTACTAAGTCAGGCATAGACTTAGTAATGGCGCACCACACCTAGGTGCGCCACTGCTACCTAAAATAGTAGTGGCGCACCTGGATCTGGTGCGCCATTGGTAAGCCTGGGGAGGGGGGTGGACTCAGAAAAAAATAGCAATGGCGCACCGTGTGTGTGGTGCGCCATTAGTAATATAGAGATTAGTGGCGCACCCATGTGTGGTGCGCCACTGCTATTTAGCAGTGGCGCACCACATACATACTGCGCCACTAATGTCTATATTAGCTATAGCCCTTTTTCTAGTAGTGAGACCTTCCTCACTCATCTTCTACCCTTGCCTCTCCCCTTCTTCAACCTTTTTCCTTTCCTTGCTTTCCCCGAGGACCACCGCCACGATGGCGAGGGGCAGAGGTCAAGCCCATGCATCTGCTGCCGCCACGATGGCTTCCCCTCGGGGCCAAGCGCGCTCCTCGGCAGCCGCCACGGGGGCCAGTCCTAGTGCCCGCGGAAGGGCCACCCCCCGCGGCCGTGGAGGGCGTGGTGCTCGTGGTAGAGGCGGGCGTGGCGGAGCGCCCGCCCTTCCTCCCCAGGCGAAGGCCCACATGGCGGTGGCAGCGCACGAGTTCATCGTGGGGCTGCACCGTCGACCCCGGAGCTGGCTCCGGCTCCTGGACTCCTTTACGAGAGCGATGGAGGACAGCAGGCCCTCGGGCCTGTGGCTACAGGCGGATGGCTGCTGCAACGGCCCCTCCTGGGTGATGGCTGAGTTCTCCCCCACTGGCTTCTTATTCCTGACATGGGGGTGGAAGTCATTCGCCCATTCCTGTGGCCTAAGGCGGGGGCATCTCCTCCAGTTTAGGTACGACGGAGCCGCCACACTCTTTGTGAAGTTCTTCGGGGTCTCCGGTGGCCGCATGGAGTGCTGCGCGGAGGGCGAGAGCGGCAGTGACACCGACTCCACCAGCAGGGGCAAAAGTGACGAAAGCTCCCCGGGCATCAAGAGTGAGGACGAAGATTCCGACGAGGCGTAGGTAGCACCCGAGTCAGACCTTGAAGATGAGACGCGCTCCGCCTAGGCTTGATATGGGGTGTCCCGATCTTCTCAGTAAGCGGCGGTGGTGATGATGATGGTGTAGGATAACTTGTATGTCGCCGATGAACTCTCCCTCGCTTGATCCCTGATGCCAATGCAAAAGGTCTCCACCCTTTGGATATTCACAACGTCACACACTTGCGCACGCAGCCGTCGACCACGAACGGTTAGAATTGCAATATACTAATTCCCAATGGAACAGCAGATCACACTTGACTTGCAGTATATAATCACCAGATCGATACGAATTGGTGATGAGGATTCAAGATGAATGCTTACAAGCAATCTCATGAACTAGGGTTTATCTTAAACGTGGTCTAACTCTAACTAACCCTAAGGAAGAGTATTTATATCCTAAGATAGATCGAAGGGGTACATGGGCTGTCAGCCCGAAACTCTGCGCGCAGGCAGCACGGTAGTACCGCTGATGTCATGCGGTACTACCGCTCCAAGCGGTACTACCGCTTCAGTACCGCTCTACTACCGGTTAGCGTCAAAAGATGCCAGTAGTTTTCACGGTAGTAGGGGCGGTAGTACCGTCTCAAGCGGTACTACCGCTGGTGTAGGGCGGTACTACCACCCTGGAAACTCCAAGATCCTTTTCCCTGCCCAGCTGCATTGCCTCCTTGCTCTCCTCCTTGCTCCCTTGTGCCATGCCTTCCTCTCCGATGTACCTAAAGATACATGCACACAAGGACTTAGGCAGTATAAAATTCTTCCGAATCAAGGGAACAAGTACAACTAGGAATAAATTCACCTTATGATATTTTTCAACTAGGCTCAATATTTCTTTCCAGCTTAAGCAAGCAGAATCATCATATTCCATGAATATATCCTCATCATCCTCCCTTTCTTCAAGAAAAGCCGTCCGCGGCTTTGGGTAAGCTGAAAATGGCAGCAACAAAAAGAACAACGTGTACGCATAATATATGTAGATGTAACATGCTGTATCATTTTTGTTGTCATGAAAAAGATTCCCAGTATGCAATATGCAACTTAAATTGCAAGTATAAGTGAAGTTCATATAGTCATGACCAGAATGAGGAACACACATGTACAATGTCTTATTGTTCAGTATTAAGTCCGAAGCCCTCACAGAAGATCGATGATCAAAAGTGCTACAAGCAAGGTCAAACCAGTCCAAAATATTCAAAGGGACATATATGGGATACCATGCTTCAACTGTGCGACTCTGATATATAGAACAAGCATATGTATGTTCATGAGCAGTACTCGCAGCATGTAAGATGCAACTCAGTTTGCAAATATAAGTGAAGTCTATAGCAGTAGCATATAAATGCAACAGGTGTGGAAACAAACACAATGGATCAGATTCGGTGATAGCAAGATGAGAACAATCGAACATATACGAAATTTTCAGATTCTCATGAAAATTAGGTACTGTCCAAAAGCAAAAAGACTCTGTCACAAAGCATATAGGACGCAAAACAGCAAGTTTCAAATCAGCAATCGTATCACAGGTAATGCATATGTGATCCACCAGAAAATTATCAGTCATGCTATATTCACCAATTAAATTAAATGTGAAACTATATGCATAGGTGCGAAAATTTAGATATGAAAGTTTAGAAATCTTCTTCATAGCACAACTCAAACGAATAGGTTCATTTAGCATGATAGAATACACAATATCAACAAGTGGTATTCGAGCAAGTAGTTCTGTATGTGTTATCAGTACCACATGATCAGAATTGGAATTTAGAAAATTATCACATGGTGCGGACATATTTGGACCGATCAACGCACAAGAATCAACCAGCAAAGGAACAGACTCACTGAATGCCTCATTGGCTGGTTGCAGCTCTAAATTAGCACCAGTATCAATGTCAGCCGCCTGAGATGTAGTAGGTACTGGAAAATCTTGCTCAAGTGGTGAAGCAGGTTGTACTACATGCTGCTCCCTTTCTGCAAAAACAACCTGCATATCACAAGAAACAACACTAGGAGGAGACATGATTACGTTAGGTGAAACCTGACATGTCTCATTAACATGTACTCCCAAGATTGTGTGATCACGCATATGCTCATTGTCAACTATGGGAATGACAGGTGGACATAGATTTTGACGCCTAACCTCCTGAAATTTCTTAAGTCGTGTATGTGCTAACCAAGTGTGCTTATTATTCCAAACGAATAAAGGATCAATCTGAGCACTATCAAATTCGACCTTATACCTATCACACCAAGGTTTTCCCAACAAAACGTGACAACAATTGAGTGCTCTAGGAATGACATCACAGCGCATGCTAACAGTAGAACCATAAATGGTGATAGGAACATAAGCATGATGAGTAATTGGAAATGCCTCATCATAAGCAGCTAACGTATATGGCACAAGTTTGGTATATGTACGCAACTGCAGCTTGTTAACAACATCAATACTGACCAAGTTTGTGAGAGAATAATTATCAAGGATCACTGCAGCAGGTCTACCTTCGATGTCGGCAGTAAAGTGAAACAAACCTGAATCAGGATGTACACCAAGATCTTCCTCCTCCCAGAATGCATCACTGCACAAAAACTGTAATGGTAATGGCTTGTCCTTGATAGGATTCACCATTATTAGTACATAAAAAGTATAGCAGATGTATATGGTGTACTCGCACAACTCACTCAAAAACTGACAAGAAAAGGAAATCTTACCGTTCCAAAGTGAATAGCAATGCGTACCCGTTCGGATGGAGGACTAGTACACGGATGTGATGAAGTGAATATCCGGGTATGAGAGCAATCACACGACAAACCAGGGTATATGGTGGAGCTTGGTTGGGATACCTAACAACACCAATTCACAAATCCTAGTGCTGATCGTGTGATACAAAAAGACCCATGGAAACTCACACGGTGGAGATAAATGGGGCAATTGCAACTCTGAAAAGGAGCTCAAATTTGATTTATGTGTCGGAGTAATGCTCGTGCTGCAATGCACAGGGAGAGACGCTAGCAAAAAGCTCAAAACAGGGCACAAGATTGCTCAATTCTACAAGTGCAAACAGCAAGATAATACAAATCCAACACTGCAAGAGATAGCAGCAACTTCTGGCCACGGTTTCTCTCGTTTCGTGCTTTCTCGCTGTTTTTTTTTTGTACTCCCTTTTTTTTTTCTCTCTCTCTTTTTTTTTATCCTCTTTTCACTCTTTTTTTTTTTCACTGCAGGTCGCGTGAACAGTACCGCGGATTTTTTAACTGCCTCGTGAACAGTACGTGAACAGGACGTGAACAGTACAAACTCTTTTTTTTTTTTTTTTTTTTTTTTGTAGCCGAGACTGGAGCAACAAACAACGAAGCAGATCTTGCCAATCTCAAAGATGCACTTACCAAAAACCTAGATGAGCAGCCCGTAGAGCACAAGGATATGCTAGTCTCAATAGGAAAGTGCTACGCAAAAGAAGAAAAATTGGCTTGTCTATGGCTCACAACGGAAAGACTCGATTTAACTCGGACTGGAAAAAGGAAACCTAAAAGAAAACGCTAAAGGAAAAAAAAACCAACGAACACAAGAACCAAGACTCCGACGAACACAAGAACAAAAAGACTCGGATCAGAACAAAACCCTAGACGCCTACTAGATGACTCGGAAGAAAAAGTGACGCAAAAGAAAGACACAACGACCAGCAACTAAAACTTGGAAACGATGTTATCTAGGGTATGGCAAAAACCGGAACCCTAATCTTTTTGTGAGGCTTTTTCTGGATAGGATGAAAAACACAACTAATCTACGGATGATTTGGTGGATGCTTACCGAGGCAACGCTGGATATCTGATACCAAGATGATATGGGGTGTCCCGATCTTCTCAGTAAGCGGCGGTGGTGATGATGATGGTGTAGGATAACTTGTATGTCGCCGATGAACTCTCCCTCACTTGATCCCTGATGCCAATGCAAAAGGTCTCAACCCTTTGGATATTCACAACGTCACACACTTGCGCACGCAGCCGTCGACCACGAACGGTTAGAATTGCAATATACTAATTCCCAATGGAACAGCAGATCACACTTGACTTGCAGTATATAATCACCAGATCGATACGAATTGGTGATGAGGATTCAAGATGAATGCTTACAAGCAATCTCATGAACTAGGGTTTATCTTAAACGTGGTCTAACTCTAACTAACCCTAAGGAAGAGTATTTATATCCTAAGATAGATCGAAGGGGTACATGGGCTGTCAGCCCGAAACTCTGCGCGCAGGCAGCACGGTAGTACCGCTGATGTCATGCGGTACTACCGCTCCAAGCGGTACTACCGCTTCAGTACCGCTCTACTACCGGTTAGCGTCAAAAGATGCCAGTAGTTTTCACGGTAGTAGGGGCGGTAGTACCGTCTCAAGCGGTACTACCGCTGGTGTAGGGCGGTACTACCGCCCTGGAAACTCCAAGATCCTTTTCCCTGCCCAGCTGCATTGCCTCCTTGCTCTCCTCCTTGCTCCCTTGTGCCATGCCTTCCTCTCCGATGTACCTAAAGATACATGCACACAAGGACTTAGGCAGTATAAAATTCTTCCGAATCAAGGGAACAAGTACAACTAGGAATAAATTCACCTTATGATATTTTTCAACTAGGCTCAATATTTCTTTCCAGCTTAAGCAAGCAGAATCATCATATTCCATGAATATATCCTCATCATCCTCCCTTTCTTCAAGAAAAGCCGTCCGCGGCTTTGGGTAAGCTGAAAATGGCAGCAACAAAAAGAACAACGTGTACGCATAATATATGTAGATGTAACATGCTGTATCATTTTTGTTGTCATGAAAAAGATTCCCAGTATGCAATATGCAACTTAAATTGCAAGTATAAGTGAAGTTCATATAGTCATGACCAGAATGAGGAACACACATGTACAATGTCTTATTGTTCAGTATTAAGTCCGAAGCCCTCACAGAAGATCGATGATCAAAAGTGCTACAAGCAAGGTCAAACCAGTCCAAAATATTCAAAGGGACATATATGGGATACCATGCTTCAACTGTGCGACTCTGATATATAGAACAAGCATATGTATGTTCATGAGCAGTACTCGCAGCATGTAAGATGCAACTCAGTTTGCAAATATAAGTGAAGTCTATAGCAGTAGCATATAAATGCAACAGGTGTGGAAACAAACACAATGGATCAGATTCGGTGATAGCAAGATGAGAACAATCGAACATATACGAAATTTTCAGATTCTCATGAAAATTAGGTACTGTCCAAAAGCAAAAAGACTCTGTCACAAAGCATATAGGACGCAAAACAGCAAGTTTCAAATCAGCAATCGTATCACAGGTAATGCATATGTGATCCACCAGAAAATTATCAGTCATGCTATATTCACCAATTAAATTAAATGTGAAACTATATGCATAGGTGCGAAAATTTAGATATGAAAGTTTAGAAATCTTCTTCATAGCACAACTCAAACGAATAGGTTCATTTAGCATGATAGAATACACAATATCAACAAGTGGTATTCGAGCAAGTAGTTCTGTATGTGTTATCAGTACCACATGATCAGAATTGGAATTTAGAAAATTATCACATGGTGCGGACATATTTGGACCGATCAACGCACAAGAATCAACCAGCAAAGGAACAGACTCACTGAATGCCTCATTGGCTGGTTGCAGCTCTAAATTAGCACCAGTATCAATGTCAGCCGCCTGAGATGTAGTAGGTACTGGAAAATCTTGCTCAAGTGGTGAAGCAGGTTGTACTACATGCTGCTCCCTTTCTGCAAAAACAACCTGCATATCACAAGAAACAACACTAGGAGGAGACATGATTACGTTAGGTGAAACCTGACATGTCTCATTAACATGTACTCCCAAGATTGTGTGATCACGCATATGCTCATTGTCAACTATGGGAATGACAGGTGGACATAGATTTTGACGCCTAACCTCCTGAAATTTCTTAAGTCGTGTATGTGCTAACCAAGTGTGCTTATTATTCCAAACGAATAAAGGATCAATCTGAGCACTATCAAATTCGACCTTATACCTATCACACCAAGGTTTTCCCAACAAAACGTGACAACAATTGAGTGCTCTAGGAATGACATCACAGCGCATGCTAACAGTAGAACCATAAATGGTGATAGGAACATAAGCATGATGAGTAATTGGAAATGCCTCATCATAAGCAGCTAACGTATATGGCACAAGTTTGGTATATGTACGCAACTGCAGCTTGTTAACAACATCAATACTGACCAAGTTTGTGAGAGAATAATTATCAAGGATCACTGCAGCAGGTCTACCTTCGATGTCGGCAGTAAAGTGAAACAAACCTGAATCAGGATGTACACCAAGATCTTCCTCCTCCCAGAATGCATCACTGCACAAAAACTGTAATGGTAATGGCTTGTCCTTGATAGGATTCACCATTATTAGTACATAAAAAGTATAGCAGATGTATATGGTGTACTCGCACAACTCACTCAAAAACTGACAAGAAAAGGAAATCTTACCGTTCCAAAGTGAATAGCAATGCGTACCCGTTCGGATGGAGGACTAGTACACGGATGTGATGAAGTGAATATCCGGGTATGAGAGCAATCACACGACAAACCAGGGTATATGGTGGAGCTTGGTTGGGATACCTAACAACACCAATTCACAAATCCTAGTGCTGATCGTGTGATACAAAAAGACCCATGGAAACTCACACGGTGGAGATAAATGGGGCAATTGCAACTCTGAAAAGGAGCTCAAATTTGATTTATGTGTCGGAGTAATGCTCGTGCTGCAATGCACAGGGAGAGACGCTAGCAAAAAGCTCAAAACAGGGCACAAGATTGCTCAATTCTACAAGTGCAAACAGCAAGATAATACAAATCCAACACTGCAAGAGATAGCAGCAACTTCTGGCCACGGTTTCTCTCGTTTCGTGCTTTCTCGCTGTTTTTTTTTTGTACTCCCTTTTTTTTTCTCTCTCTCTTTTTTTTTATCCTCTTTTCACTCTTTTTTTTTTTTCACTGCAGGTCGCGTGAACAGTACCGCGGATTTTTTAACTGCCTCGTGAACAGTACGTGAACAGGACGTGAACAGTACAAACTCTTTTTTTTTTTTTTTTTTTTTTTGTAGCCGAGACTGGAGCAACAAACAACGAAGCAGATCTTGCCAATCTCAAAGATGCACTTACCAAAAACCTAGATGAGCAGCCCGTAGAGCACAAGGATATGCTAGTCTCAATAGGAAAGTGCTACGCAAAAGAAGAAAAATTGGCTTGTCTATGGCTCACAACGGAAAGACTCGATTTAACTCGGACTGGAAAAAGGAAACCTAAAAGAAAACGCTAAAGGAAAAAAAAACCAACGAACACAAGAACCAAGACTCCGACGAACACAAGAACAAAAAGACTCGGATCAGAACAAAACCCTAGACGCCTACTAGATGACTCGGAAGAAAAAGTGACGCAAAAGAAAGACACAACGACCAGCAACTAAAACTTGGAAACGATGTTATCTAGGGTATGGCAAAAACCGGAACCCTAATCTTTTTGTGAGGCTTTTTCTGGATAGGATGAAAAACACAACTAATCTACGGATGATTTGGTGGATGCTTACCGAGGCAACGCTGGATATCTGATACCAAGATGATATGGGGTGTCCCGATCTTCTCAGTAAGCGGCGGTGGTGATGATGATGGTGTAGGATAACTTGTATGTCGCCGATGAACTCTCCCTCACTTGATCCCTGATGCCAATGCAAAAGGTCTCAACCCTTTGGATATTCACAACGTCACACACTTGCGCACGCAGCCGTCGACCACGAACGGTTAGAATTGCAATATACTAATTCCCAATGGAACAGCAGATCACACTTGACTTGCAGTATATAATCACCAGATCGATACGAATTGGTGATGAGGATTCAAGATGAATGCTTACAAGCAATCTCATGAACTAGGGTTTATCTTAAACGTGGTCTAACTCTAACTAACCCTAAGGAAGAGTATTTATATCCTAAGATAGATCGAAGGGGTACATGGGCTGTCAGCCCGAAACTCTGCGCGCAGGCAGCACGGTAGTACCGCTGATGTCATGCGGTACTACCGCTCCAAGCGGTACTACCGCTTCAGTACCGCTCTACTACCGGTTAGCGTCAAAAGATGCCAGTAGTTTTCACGGTAGTAGGGGCGGTAGTACCGTCTCAAGCGGTACTACCGCTGGTGTAGGGCGGTACTACCGCCCTGGAAACTCCAAGATCCTTTTCCCTGCCCAGCTGCATTGCCTCCTTGCTCTCCTCCTTGCTCCCTTGTGCCATGCCTTCCTCTCCGATGTACCTAAAGATACATGCACACAAGGACTTAGGCAGTATAAAATTCTTCCGAATCAAGGGAACAAGTACAACTAGGAATAAATTCACCTTATGATATTTTTCAACTAGGCTCAATATTTCTTTCCAGCTTAAGCAAGCAGAATCATCATATTCCATGAATATATCCTCATCAAGGCTCCTTTCTTTTGCGCCTGTATCAGAACTAATGTAGCCCCGTGGGGGTGTGAAGACATGACTTTATCAAATAAGCACTTAACGATTTGCTGTAATTTGCATGTTTTCTCGTGAAGTCTCCTCGCGAGGCCTATCTTTCTCCTTTTGTTTGCCATGGTGCTCTACGTCGTTAGGACCCAGCCCCCGAGCGGGCTACAGCTGTCGCTGGTATGTTAGGACGCGCGCCTAGACAAGGCCAGGAGGTGTAGGGCACTGAGAGGAAGTAAGGGCTCCCGAGGCGCGATGCTCAAGGAGCTCCTCCTTTGACATACAAGCGGCTCGTGCGAAGGATAGACTCGAGAGACGACGAGAATAGCTTGCGAGGTGTTTTTAGACTTAGCTTTTTCATGGAGCATGTCGCTTGCTGAGTCGCGGCTGCGGAGGGCGCCTCGTGAGGCTCTTGCTCGTAAGGCCTCCGTTGGCACTTGGTGAGGATAGCCGCCACAGGCCGCCTCGTGAGCCAGTGCTCGCGAGGCCTCCTGTCGGCTTTGTCAGGAGGCGGCTTGACGTGGGTCACCTCGCGAGGTGGCGCTCGCGAGGCCTTCTGTGAGCCTTGTTCCTGTGGCAATGATACGTCTCCAACGTATCTATAATTTATGAAGTATTCATGCCATGTTTATAACAATTTTATATGGTTTTGGTATGATTTGATTTGAACTAACTCGGACTGACGTTGTTTTCAGCAGAACTACCATGGTGTTGTTATTTTGTGCAGAAATAAAAGTTCTCGGAATTGGACGAAACTTTTTGACGATTTTTTTGTGACCAAAAGAGACCCCCGAAGCTTCGTGGAAGGACCAGAAGCCTCATGAGGTGCTCACAAGGCACCACGGCGCGGCTTGTGGGGGTCGCGCCGTGCTGCCTTGTGGGGCCCTCGTAGCTCCTTTTCGCGTGATTCCAACGCTGAAAAATCCTATAAATAGAGAAACCCTCGGAAATAAACCTAGAACTTAGCCGCCGTTGCCACAAGCCTCTGTACTGAAGAAATACCATCTGGAGCCCTGTTCCGGCACCCTGCCAGAGGGGGGAATCATCACCGGAGGCCATCTTCATCATCCCGGCGGTCTCCATGACGAGGAGGGAGTAGTTCACCCTCAGGGCTGAGGGTATGTACTAGTAGCTATGTGTTTGATCTCTCTCTCTCTCTCGTGTTCTTGATTTGGCACGATATTGATGTATCGTGAGCTTTGTTAATATAGTTGGATCATATGGTGTTTCTTCCCTCTCTATCTTCTTGTGATGAATTGAGTCTTTTCCTTTGAGGTTTCGTTATTGTCGGATTGAATATTTCAGATTTGAGAACACTTGATGTATGTTTTGCATGTGGATACCCGTGGTGACAATGGGGTATTCTATTGGTTCACTTGATGTATGTTTTGGTGATCAACTCGCGGATTCCCGTGACCTTGGTGTGATCTAGGCATAGGGGTTGGTTGCATGTTTTCATTATCTTTTCTCCGATAAGAAACTTTGGGGTACTCTTTGAAGTTCTTTGTGTGGATTGAATATTATGAATCTGAAGTTGTTTGATGCATATCGAATAATCAAGTCACGGATACTTGTGGTGACATTGGAGTATCTAGGTGAAATTAGAGTTGGCTGATGCGTATCATATGGTGTTATTTTAGTACGAACTCTAGGGCTATTTGTGACACTTATAGGGATGGCTCAATAGATTGATCGGAAAGGATAACTTTGAGGTGGTTTCGTACCCTACAACTATTTCTATCTTATGTTCTCCGCTAATAGGAACTTTGGAGTGATTGTTTATCGCACATTGAGGGATTGTTATATGATCCAATTATGTTAGCATTTTTGAGAGATTGCACTAGTGAAAGTATGAACCCTAGTCCTTGTTTTCAAGCATTGCAATACTATTTGTGATCACTTTTGTTACTTGTTACCTTGCTGTTTTTTATTTTTAAATTACAAAAACCTATATCTACTATCCATACTACACATGTATCACAATCTCTTCGCCGAACTAGTGCACCTATACAATTTGCCATTGTATTGAGTGTGTTGGGGACACAAGAGATTTCTTGTATTTGATTGCAAGGTTGTTTGAGACAGACCATCTTCATCCTACACCTCCCCCGGATTGATAAACCTTAGGTCATCCACTTGAGGGAAATTTGCTACTGTCCTACAAAACTCTGCACTTGGAGGCCCAACAACATCTACAAGAATAAAAGTTGCGTACTAGACATCAAGCTCTTTTCTGGCGCCATTGCCAGGGAGTTGAGTGCTTGAAGGTATATCTTTAGATCTTGCAATTGAATC
This sequence comes from Elymus sibiricus, assembly GCA_039707655.1. Lineage (NCBI taxonomy): Eukaryota > Viridiplantae > Streptophyta > Magnoliopsida > Poales > Poaceae > Elymus > Elymus sibiricus. The sequence continues at coordinate 187,257,233 of CM077676.1, read as the reverse complement.
CTTTAGTTTCTTGTTTTATCACTAGTTTGGTTTTATAAAAGAAAACTACAAAATAATGGAATTGAGGTTGCCTCACATGCTTCATCTATATGATGTCTTTCTTGAAAATAAGGATTCCGATAATTGTGCTCAATTGTTAGAGGAAGAATTTAATAAAATGTTTAACGTGAGTCCTTTGAATGATGAGCATGATTGCAATGTTGTTAGTATGCTTTCTTTGAATATCCATGATGCTAATGATATGCAAAGCTACAAGCTTGGGGATGCTATGTTTGATGAAGATGATCTTTTTAGCCCCCCAAGTTTTGATGAGAAAATATATTATGATGATAGCATGCCTCCTATTTATGATGATTATATTGATGACAGTGGGTTTGGAAGAGTGTCAACTCTAGGTAATGATCCCACTATTTTGGAGGGTGTTGAGGGTCTATTCTCATAACACCCTTAAGAGTCTTATTCTCCTAACAAAAACACTTATTCTCATAACACCCCCACTTCCACACCGCCGCCCCTCCCCTCCCCGCCTCCTTCCGCGGGAGCGGCCAGCAGCGATGTCATCCCTCCCCTCCCCGCTTTCTCTCGCGGCAGCGGCCTGGGAGCACCGCTGCCCCACCCCTCCAGGCCTTTCTTCCGTGGCAGCGGCCACGGCAGCGGCCTCGCATCGCCGTCGCCCCACCCATCCAGTCCTTCTTCCGCGGCAGCGGTCTTGGAGCACCACTACCTCGCTCCACCTGACCTTCTTCTTCCGCGGCATTGGCCTCACAGATCGGCATCGTGTCAGGATCCACTACATTCCATCCTCCGCCAGATCCAATTTTCTGCTGCCTCGACATAGCACCAGTCAGATGAAAAAGAAGTGCGCGCAAGGCTCCTTCCTCCACAACTAGTACCTGGATGCAAGCTTCTGCGAGGTTCGGCTCAAAAATTCCATCTCCACTGACATTGAGTCAAGTTCAAATCGCCCATGAGCTACTGAAGAAGCGTAAAGAAAAGTGGACTGCACGGGTGAATGCAAGAGAGTTGCAGATGGAAACGAAGGGAACTTCCTACAAATGCAAAGACGCACTTCAACATGAGGTAAGCAATTCACTTCTCATTCGCCATCAGTACATGAAGTTCAGTACGTCTTCAAAGCTGTTGCAGTGCGTTTACTTCAGTTCGCCGTTAGTAAAACTGCAGTGCGGTTGCTTGGTTATGCAGTACAGTTGCATAGCTTCACCCTGAGTAATGATGCATTGTGGTTGCTTCAGTTTGACCTACGCGATGATGCAGTCCGCCTGCATTACTTCGTAGTCCCCTTTTTAAGTAAATGCAGTTCGCATCATTCAGATCATTTGGCCTGACAATGTAGCTCGGCCGTTTTGTGTAGGAAGTTCAGTTCACCAGTTAAAAAATGCCGCAGATAAATCCTAACCCAGAGCCTCTGAATAGCATGGTGAGTCAAGCTTTTGGAAACAGTGGATGGCTAACTCCTGAGATACCTCCAGGATTCTACATGTAGGAGATATGCCCTAGAGGCAATAATAAATGTTATTGTTTATCTCCATGTTCATAATTATGTTTATGTTCCATGCTATAACTGCTATGGTTCTCGAGTCTACAATAACCACGAGGCTCGGAGGAAGACACATATGCACGTGTGGAATAATAAACGGTAAAATGTATTCCTAGTCTGGCCTCTAAGACTAGCTCAAGTGTTGCATGATGGTTCTGTTTTCCTGATCATGGGCATGACTATGCCAGCAACTTTTAGGGCACAATGTTAGGAGAACACTTGTGTTGAATCGACCCGAATTGATGTTATGCTATGAGATACATTCGTCACAAGTTAATGGTTAATAACACAGAGGAGGTTAATGTTTGCATAATTCCTTAGACCATGAGATTATCGAGTTTCTTCATGCTTGCTTCATGAACTTTGGGGTTTGTTAAACGTCATCCGTAAATGGGTGGCTATTACTGTGGCTTACGGGTTCATGGAAAAGTATGTCAAGTAACTTGATAGCTCAAGATTGGGATTTGCTCCTCCAACGATGGAGAGATATCTCTGGGCCCTCTCGGTGTTATGGTATCCATCATCATCTGGCCAGACACAATGTGATTTGAACACAGGGATGCCGGAACACGGAAACGAGAAAAGAGAACAAAACCGGTAACGAGGTAACTGGCATAGTGGACAAGTTGTTGATCCACGAGGATGCAGATCAATCTCACCTCGGGTGTTTGTAACATATCGCGAAGCAACAGGAATAGCACACGGCAACTGGAGGTTCACTCGAATATTTATTCGTGTGGGTATAGGGGTTAATATGGGTGTCCATGGCTCCGATGTTGATCATTGATCGGAAAGTGTTCCGGGTCATGTCTATACTTCACCGAACCTATAGGGTCACATGCTTAAGGGTCATCTATCTACTCAATACTAGACTGGGAATCTAAGAAAAAGTCACCGGAAAAGTTTCAGAGACAGCGGAAAATTTCTGGAGAGAGAGGACACCGTAAGGGTTTTGGTAAAACTGAAAAGTTGTTTCAGGGTATACCATTAAGTCAAATTGGTTTCGACACACATCTGGAAATTCTTGGAGGATGCCAGAATTGTTCTGGGAACTTCTGGGATTTTTCGGAGGAAAAACCCAGAAATGTTCCGGAGCTGCCGGAACCTCTTTGTTTGCTTTTCGCAGATGGAAATCACTAATCCGGAATTGTTTCGGAATGAATCCAAAATCATTTTAGTGGGTACTGGAATTATTCTAAGACCCACAAAAATATTTTCGGATTTAATGGTCGCGGAAAATTGGTTCTGTGAATAGTGAAAATCACTTTATGGTTAATTTTTTGGAAAGCCACCTTTTGGGATTTTTCCCAAAAGGCTTCTAGAAGACTTAGGGACTAAGGAACCCCCTTTGAGGGGGCCCCCATGGGGGTGGCCGGCCAAGGTGGAGTTCCTCCATGGAGCTCCACATGCCATTCTTTTTGCCTTATCTTCCCTTTATGTGTGACATAAAGTGGGGGTACTTTGGTATTTTTTTTGTGCCAATCCTACCCTTGGCTTTCCTATAAATAGAGGTGGAGAGGTGCTCTCCACACTCACTCTTTCTCAACATACACAAGCCATGCATGATCTGGCCTTCTCTCTCCCTCCCCGCGAAATAGTTTCATAGAGCCGAAAGGCTGTCTGGGTTCTGGTGGGAACTAGTTCTGCATGGTGAAGCCCTGCCGGATAGATGACACCGTATGTGTGCAACTCCGTAGAGAGATCGTAGTTTCGGTCTTAGTTCGAGAGTGCCTCCCGGAGGGCTGTCCGAGTGACTGTCCGAGTTACGAGGGTCCTCCCGAAGGGCTGTCCGAGTAACCGTCCGAGTTTCGAGTGTCCTCCCGAAGGGCTGTCCGTGACACCATCCGAGGGACTATCCAACTGCCTCCCGGAGGGCTGTCCGAGGGGCAGACAAGGGATAACATCCTCGTGGTTGGGAGGTTGTAAAATCCTAGCTGTAGGGATCTGCACCGCCGATCGTCATCGACTCTACTTCCGCTGCGCTATGAGTCGGTAACGAAAAGATCAAAAACCTTGTATGCAGTCTTCATAGTGGTCCTGGGCTGGTGCGTAGGTCAGAATTTTTTTGTTTTCTGCTGCGTTCCCCTACACTACACTACCACCAACAGGGTGCAATACTCTCCGGAAGAAGATTTTTTCTAGGAAGAAGAGGTAGTGGAAGATGGCGACGATGTCACCTTCATGTGGGTGGGCACTCACCAACAGGATGGTGTTGATGATGACGATGACGATGAGCCAATAACAGTTCTTAAGCCAGAGTACAAGCACGAGTTCACTACATTTGGACAGCATGTGCGAATAGACAATGATGATGCTATTGACCATGATGATGATGATGATGAGGATGATGATGATGATGTCCTGCCGTCCCGACAATTTCAAACCAATCTAGTGAGACATCACCACAACACTGGATTACCACCGCGTGCACCTGCAGCACAAAACAGAGCTTCGTGTGCACCTGCTGCAAAAAACAGAGCTCCGCGTGCACCTGCTGTATCAAGTTCAATGCAGCGACCACCAAGGGTGCCTCGGCCAGAAGTCAACGGCAGGAACTAGTCTTCCTCACTGCTACCACCGCGAGATCCTCAACTACATATGTGGCACCCCGGCTCAGATCAACCGGTTTACCTTGCATTGCCAACCCAGAGATCAAGTCTTCTGGCAATACACAACAACTTGGTATAGAAAACAACCGCTTTATTGATCTCTTAGCGGAAACATAGGTTTACATGTTACATGATGAGCGAGGCCAAGCGGCACACACGGTGCGGCTGCACTTATGTACATTATTTAGTAGACATGGCAGGGGCCTCGATGATAAGGGAACTACTATGCGGCAGCGGAACGACGAGGTAGCGGAACTCCACTCCACAGGAACACTGCTGGGACACGTCCTAGAGTGCGACATACTGCTCGACATCCACACCATGCATGGCTTCTCCTGCATCTGGCATGATAAGCCAGGTGAGTACTTTGAATGTACTCGCAAGCTCACAGCAAACAAAACAAGTACGACAAACAATAACACGACATTTAATAGGTTTAATGCATGAGCATGTTACTACTCAACATGAGGGGTGCATGAAACATTTCCATGGTCACTGGGACCAACTTACTATCTCGGGGTTACCACGTAACCACCGTTCATAACTCACCGACGTGATCCTCACTTGATCACATTCAAACCTTTCATAGTGATCCTTACTCGATCACCACTTCTGCATGTGCCATCTTGTGAATCTTAGTGTGCAATTTAATTATATATGTTGACCCACGGTGTGACCTACTACGAACTGTGTCCATATCCGAGGACACGGCTATCGATAGTTTATACACTCTGTAGAGGTTAGTACACTGTACACACACCACGGAACTCATGGCCTCGTGCTCCCATTCGGGTGGACCAACGACACTCCGACAAAACCAATCTATTGCATGACACTCTCCCGGCCACTCCGACAAACTCCCCTTTGGGCTATGTCCTGGGTGACCCCGATGCCAACATGTGACACCCGCCACCTCTGTGGCTGCCACCGTCATGGCCAAACATCAACATCGTCCCAAACGGGGACCTCGGTACCATAAAACTCAGGTCCTCAAGGTTATGACTGCCTACCGGGCCAGGGTAGCGCCAGAGCACAACCTTCCCTCATAGGAGGCACCGACGAGAGGCATGACAATAGACCGCATTAGGGCCTCCCCATCCAGGCAAGTGTGGTTGCACTGGTGAGCTCGATTCGGTGGCACCATGACTCGATCAACAACATGTTCAAGTTGAATTATCATCAAGTTTAAATTGAAATGAAATGATTCGAGCCATAGTGCGTGAATGGATGCATGGGTCACGATCATGAATGATGAATGCATCATACTACCATATGTGCATATGACATGATTTCTACTGCCCACATAAGCAAGTAAGCATATATTCTACTGCATAATACCAAAATGACAAGAACAAAGTCTAAGCAATAATATCTTCATAGCAAATTATTTTAAATAGAGAATATATGATGAATTTAATTCAATTAAACCAAAGTAATTGCAATGCCATCCTTGCATATGAATGTTGTGGCTTGCCTTGGTTCAGAGGAGTGTCACAAAACTCTTGGCCTTCTCCAACACAACTAGGATCTTCTGAAATTAATTTAAATGCAAAAAGAAACTGTCACATAACACTGTTTATTTTACCAGAAATTCTCAACAGCAAGAAAAATTCAGAAACTTGGCATACAGAAACTATGGAATTTTACAAACTAGTAGCAAAATGAATCAACTCAATTGGACTTATAGATTAAAAGTTATAGCCGGTCAAATTTGGATTAAATCTGGTCAAAATTTCCAGTTAAATGAATTTAACCGAAAATCCAGAAGCGGCCACTTCGAAGGCGTATTCAGCAAATACGCCTCCACTCATCCCGCTTCGGGCGGGCGAGAGAGAGGCTGACATGCGGGTCCCACTGTCAGGGTTAAATAGAGGAGAGGGAGGGAACAGAGAGAGCGGCACTTTCGCCGGCGATACTCAAGCGAGGAGTCCACGGCGGTCGCCGGAGTTGGGTGGGATGGACTCAGGGCAGTACGGCGAACACGTACGTACCCGGACTGACGGCGGGGGTGGTAGGACGGCGTCGGAAACTTCCTCTCCAGAGACGGCGGCGGCGGAGCTGATCGGACTCGGCGATTCCGGCGGCAATCCGACGAGCTCTCGGCACCATCGTGCTCAGGAAGTCACCACGGTCTTGGGGGTAGCAGTGGTTGGAGCTGGGGTGGGCTAGAATGAGTGCACGGTGGTGAGGGATCCGCGGCTGGCTCCGGCGATCAACGGCGGCGAGAGGCCCACCCGGCCTTGCCGCGCTCGTGGGGGAGTGGTTTGTGGCCAAGAGAGGTGAGGGCGATGCTCAAAACGAGTCGAGGGAGCTGCTATTTAGAGATGGAGCTCGCCCGTTCTCGGGTGCCCACCGGCGTTGAGCTGCAGAGGAGGAGAGGGGAGGATAAGCGCGGGCTCGGCGTGAGGGAGGAGCAGAGGAGCACAGGGCGACGCGGTGCATGCGTGCGGCCATAGTGGCGCGCACTACAGGGGGAATGCGGGCACGCGACCTCACTGTTCCGCCGCTTTGTTCTTGGTCACTTCCGGTGAGCGGCTTGTCGGCGTCGGGGAGGAACAGGGAGAGGTTAGGGTGGTGCTCTGGGGTTGGCTGCGGGACTGGGACACGGCGAGGTGTCGCGGGGAGGAAGAATGGGCGGTGGCCGAGGGGCCCGACGCACAGAGCGCGGCGAGCGCATGCAGTGCACCGCACTCTCACGCGGTCACCGCGTGCACTGGCACGCGGGGTGCTTTCGATGCTGCCAGACTATGTCCACCATATTGTCCCTTCAACGCGGTGCCTAAAAATTCTCTGGTCTTGCCAAGTGGCTCACTGGAGGTGACAAGAGGGAGCTGCAAAGTTTCTGGACAGAAACTTGCTCCAAGGACTGGGGGACAAACAACTGGGAGTTTTGAGCTGAATTTTGGTGGTTAAGCATGACTTAGGACGTTAGTCATGAGGTAAAAATTTCAGCTTAAAAAGATCAAGGAATAATATATATAGTTGCTTCACAAAGTGACTTTTCTGTCCAGAAGCAATAACATTTTCCTTGGCTGAAATTTTCCAAATGACCATGGGATATTTTTGCATAGGGAGGTGAGACATGATCCAAAGAATATTTGGGAATTTTCTTGGAATTTTTAGAGCAATAAAAATCGGGGTTGCTTCATAGCTTAGTGAGAAAAGGGGCATTTTCAGAGAGAAAAAGAAAATAATGCCATTAAATAAAAATACCCAATGGCATTATTGTGAGAGGGATGAGGTCTAGGGAAGGTTTATGGATGAAAGAACCCACTTGGAAGAAAATAAAAAATAAATCCAAGTGGTAAGTCCAAAAGAAATGACAGAAACCTCAAATGCAAACAAAATATTCAATAAATCCAAATAAAAGAAAAAGGCAAAATCCATGGTGTTACAAACCTCCCCCCCTTAGGATGAATCTTGTCCTCGAGATTCGGTTGCTCAGGAAACAAAAATGGGTATGTTGTCCTTAAGAAATCCTCTCTTTCCCAGGTGGCCTCATCCTCAGTGTGGTGTTCCCATTGGACCTTGTAAAACTTTATGGTTTTGCTGTGGGTGACTCTGTCCATCTCTTCCAAGATTCTCAATGGTTTCTCCTCATATGTTAAATCCTTGGCAAGCTCTAGCTCTGTCATATCTGTCTGTTTTGCGGGTGGTGCAATGCATTTCCGTAGCTGAGACACGTGGAACACATCATGAACCTCGGATAGCTCGGGAGGCAATTATAACTGATAGGCCACTTTGCCGACTCTGGTCATGACTGGAAACGGACCGATGTATCTTGGTTCGAGCTTTCCCCGAGTATGAAACCTTTTGACTCCTTTCATGAGGGTAACTCGGAGATATGCATATTCACCTGGTTCGAAGCTGATGTGTCTATGCTTTGAATCATAGTAGCTCTTCTGACGAGATTTTGCCACTTGCAGTCTGTCTCTAATTTCTTTGACTTGCTTTTCTGCTGATGACCAGTTCAACGGGGTACGACACTTACGTCCATATAGAGCCTCAAAGGGTGACATCTTGAGACTAGTCTGGTAGCCGTTGTTGTAAGAAAACTCCACGTACGACAGGCTGTCTTCCCATTTGGGTCCATGAGCAAGAGTGCATGCCCTAAGCATGTCTTCCAAGATTTGATTCACCCACTCTCTCTACCCATTTGTCTGAGGGTGATAGGCGGTGCTGTGCTTCAAGGTGGTTCCCAAGGCTTGGTGTAGGCGTAGCCAGAATGCCGAGGTAAACAAAGATCCTCAGTCTGAAGTGATAGTCCTGGGTACCCCATGCAGACTGACGATCCTGGACACGTAGAGCTGAGCAAGTTGGTCTGCACGGTAGGTGGTCCTGATTGGAATAAAGTGGGCCACCTTGGTGAGCATGTCGACCACGACCCATATGGCGTTATTACCTCGTGGTGTCCTTGGTAATCCCACGATAAAGTCCATGCAAATATCATCCCATTTCCATTGTGGAACGGGTAAGGGTTGAAGTAGACCGGCTGGTTTCTGGTGTTCAGCCTTCACCTTGTTGCATATATCACAACAGGCGACATAATAGGCGATATCTTTCTTCATTCCTTCCCACCAGAATGTTTGCTTTAAGTCTTGATACATTTTAGTGCCTCCGGGATGGATAGAGTATGCGGACTCGTGAGCTTCCTTCAGAATTTGCTGCTTTAATTCCCCGAGGTCTGGTACACAGACTCGATCCCGAAATCGTAGTGTACCTTTGTCATCAATGTTGAAATCTGGCGTCTTCCCTTCTCGTACTTGAGCCATTATCTTGAGTAACATTGGGTCACCAGGTTGAGCCTTCCGGATTTCGTTTTCCAGCATAGGGGTTACTTCCAAAGTAACCGAGTAGATTGCATCACACAAAAATCATGTTGAGCTGAGTTATTTCTTCTTGGAGTGCTGGGTGCAGACGCTCGATTAATGCGTTTGCGGTAGCCAGTTTGCGACTGAGAGCATCGGCGACCACATTTGCTTTTCCTGGGTGGTAGTTGATACCCAGATCGTAGTCTTTGACCAACTCAAGCCATCTTCGTTGTCGGAGGTTCAAGTCCGGTTGAGTGAATATATATTTGAGACTCTTGTGGTCGGTGTAGATTTGGCATCGCTTTCCGATGATATAATGCCTCCAAAATTTTAAGGCATGCACCATAGCTGCCATCTTCAAGTCATGGGTAGGATAATTCTCCTCATGGGGTCGGATTTGCCTTGATACATAGGCCACGACCTTTCCATCTTGCATAAGTACACACCCAATGCCACGCCTAGATGCGTCGCAATAGATGTCAAAGCTCCAGTAGATGTCTGGTAGAGTCAACACTGGAGTGGTGGTCAAACGAGTCTTGAGCTCATTGAAACTGTTCTCACATGCTTCCGTCCATATAAACTACTGATTTTTCTTGAGTAATTCAGTCATGGGCTTGGCAATCTTTGAAAAGCCTTCAATGAAGCGACGGTAATAACCTACCAGACCCAAGAAACTCCTGATTTCTGTTACTGAAACAGGTGTCTTCCACTTCAGGACTTCCGTGACTTTGCTTTGGTCCACGGCCACTCCTTGAGCGGAAAGAGTATGCCCAAGGAATCCCACTTCTTTAAGCCAAAACTCGCATTTGCGGAACTTGGCGTAGAGTTGATGAGCGCGTAATCGTTCCAACACGGCTCGGAGATGCTACTTGTGCTCCTCTTCACTTTTGGAATATATGAGAATGTCATCAATGAACACCACTACAAACTTGTCCAAGAAGTCTATGAACACCTTGTTCATCATGTGCATGAAGAATGCAGGAGCATTGGTCAACCCAAATGACATGACCGTATACTCGTACAGCCCGTATCGTGTGGTGAATGCTGTCTTGGGGATATCTTCTTTTCTGATTTTTAGCTGGTGATACCCGGTGCGCAAATCAATCTTGGAGAATACTTGAGCTCCACTGAGTTGATCAAACAAATCATCGATCCTGGGCAGTGGGTATTTATTCTTGATTGTGACATCATTGAGAGCACGGTAGTCAACACACATCCGGAGACTGCCATCCTTCTTGCCCACGAATATTGCAGGTGCACCCCAAGGAGATGAACTGGGGCGAATATATCCTTTTTGGAGCATCTCATCTATTTGTTTCTTCAACTCCACAAGTTTGGATGAAGGCATTCGATAATATTTCTTGTAAATTGGTGCTATCCCGGGCACAAGCTCGATTGAAAATTCGAGCTCTCGAACAGGTGGCATGCCTGGCAATTCATCTGGAAACACATCTGGGAATTCACAGACCACTAGAACTAGGTTCATTTCTGTAGCAATGGTAGCATAAACCATCCCTTTCTTTGGTATGGCTCGACCGGCATAGAATCTAGTGGACTGGCCCGAGGGATTTATAAGCGTGACTTCTCTTGTTGCGCAGTTGATGCAGACCTGGTGTCTTGTCAAGCAATCCATCCCCAGTATAATATCCAATGTTGGAGATTCAATGGATACCAGTGATGCGGGGAAGATGACTCCATTGATTGATATTTTCAACCCTCGGCATACAATATTTGTCCTGAGCCTGGATCCGGGCGATTGTACCACCATAACTTTGTCCAAAAGAGTATAGGAAATGCGATGTTGGGCAACAAAACTCTGCGAAATAAAAGAATGGGAAGCCCCGGAATCGAATAAAATTGTTGCAGGTATGTCATTAACAGGAAACATACCAATGACCACATCGAGCACTTCTGAGGCTTCTTCGGTGGAGATGTGATGAACTTGCCCTTGAATATACCTCCGTTTGGGGAATTGCCCCACAAAGTTGACTTAAGGCTTCAGGTTGGTTGTTGACTTGCCGTTCTTGGGACACTGCCCAGCGTAATGCCCAGTCTGTTCACATGAGTAACAAGCATTGTTATGCTGACAGTCTTCCTTGTTTGGCTTGGCGACCACAGTCTTGATCTGACTTTCATTCTTGATATTCCCCTGCTGCCAGGTTGGCTTGAACTCGAACTGAGGTTGCTGCCAAGTACGAACCTTCTAAAAAACTTGCCCTTCCTTCTTGGGTTCAAACTTGCGTTTGCAGTCTTCATAGGCAATCTTATGATCATTAACCAGTTTGTGTTCCCGTTCGGCAATGAGTGCCTTGTTCACCAAAGTTTGGAAGTCAGGGAAATCCAGCATACTGAGTGCACATCGGAGGGTAAGATTGAGTCCTCCGAGGAACCGATCTATCTTCCGTTCTTCGGTGGCCACATCATGCGTGGAATAACGGGCCAAGTGATTGAACTTGTTTAAATACTCACTTACAGTCGAGGTCCCTTGTGTAAGGTTGAGAAATTCTCGCTGCTTGACCTTCATGATGCCGGCAGGACTGTGATACTTGCGGAATTTATCTTTGAATTTATCCCAAGTAATCTCGTCATCAGCAGGCCACATAACTTTGGCATTGTCCCACCATATAGCAGCTGGTCCTTCTAGATAATGAGTGGCGAAGGGTACCTTGTCGGCATCTTCAGTGCGAGCAATTTCCAGGTTCTTCTCAATGGTCCTCAACCAATCATCGGCTTCCATCGGATCCACTGCTTGACTGAAACTTGGTGGTTTGGTCCTTTGAAAGTCTAACAGCTTGGAGTGATTACCATTGTGATTATTCTGCCCAACCACAGTCTGCATGCCTCTCTGGAAATCCATCAGATCTTGGTTCCTCTTCTCTTCAAACATCTGCATAATTTGCTCTGTTGTGGGTGCTTGAGGTGGAGGAGGTGGTGGCTGATATGGTTCTGGAGAATGCCCTGCTTGCCTGGCGGATCGATGAACTGGAGTGTCGTCGCCACCATAACAGTTACTGCCAGACCTGGTCATCCTATATATGTTTCCCAATACGAAGCATCGAGATGAGCAACATCCATTAGGGGACAAAAAATAGGAAGGTGAAGCAACAAAACCCGGAAGAGAAATCAAGAAAAGCCAAAGCGAATAGCAGAAAGCAACATAATTATACAATACATCATCCAGGATACATAACAGGGCAACAGCATAGCTAGTACTACTACATGCATACAACCCAAACACCACATCATCCTCGTCTACACGCGACGACAACAATCGCACTGGCACACTGACGGTCCTACGGGTGTCTCCTCGGTGTCGGACTCCAAATCGGAACTGATAACGAATACCTCCGGAGCAAAGGAAACACGACGACGCTAACGGGAAGACTCTCCTTCAGGGTCTGGGGCAGGGTGACTCCGCAGCATCGGAGCAGCTGGGGTAGCGAGAAGCATAGCCCACTGGGCTGGGGACTCATGAGGAGTCACTACCGAAGAGCCTGACTCAAACAGGGACGGATAGAAGTAGAAACCTGGGTGAGTCTGCATCTGAATCTCGTTATAGGGCAAGTCAGTCAGAGCCTCGAATGCTGCAAACTGGACCGCCTGGTCGGGTGTAGAAGCAGTCCCGCCCTTGGTGGAGCGAGTGTACGTGCCCACCACAGTACTGTTGTGCATGATGACCTCCGCGTGATACTCGTCAACACCATCACCAAGCTGCTCTCGGTACACCTGGTATATGGGGTCATCGCCATCGGGCTAGAGTCGGCGCCACACATCGCTAAGCAGATGCTGAAAGGTGGAAGGTGCCGGCTCAGGCTGGTACGGGTAAGGGACTGGTGCCATCTACACTCACAATATTAGCTGATCAGCATTAACAGTAAACTATATGCATGTGATGCAACACCCAAGTGTAGAATCAAACTTCAACTCGCTACAGAGGCTAAAACTACCATTTTCTAACGCGTCGGCTGTCTAGGGCGTCCTACAGTCAGCGCGGCTCTCATACCAAGCGTTGTGGCACCCCGGCTCAGAGCAACCGGTTTACCTTGCATTGCCAATCCAGAGATCAAGTCTTCTGGCAATACACAACAACTTGGTACAGAAAACAACCGCTTTATTGATCTCTTAGCGGAAACATAGGTTTACATGTTACATGATGAGCGAGGCCAAGCGGCACACACGGTGCGGCTGCACTTATGTACATTATTTAGTAGACATGGCAGGGGCCTCGATGATAAAGGAACTACTACGCGGCAGCGGAACGACGAGGTAGCGGAACTCCACTCCACAGGGACATTGCTGGGACACGGCCTAGAGCGCGACATACTGCTCGACATCCACACCATGCACGGCTTCTCCTGCATCTGGCATGATAAGCCAGGTGAGTACTTTAAATGTACTCGCAAGCTCACAGCAAACAAAACAAGTGCGACAAACAACAACAAGGCATTTAATAGGTTTAATGCATGAGCATGTTACTACTCAACATGAGGGGTGCATGAAACATTTCCATGGTCACTGGGACCAACTTACCATCTCGGGGTTACCACGTAACCACCGTTCATAACTCACCGACGTGATCTTCACTTGCTCACATTCAAACCTTTCATAGTGATCGTTACTCGATCACCACTTCTGCATGTGCCATCTTGTGAATCTTAGTGTGCAATTTAATTATATCCGAGGACGCGGCTATATCCACGGTGTGACCTACTACGAACTGTGTCCATATCCGAGGACGCGGCTATCGATAGTTTATACAATCTGCAGAGGTTAGTACACTGTACCCACACCACGGAACTCATGGCCTCGTGCTCCCATTCGGGTGGACCCACAACATTCCGACAAAACCAATCTATTGCATGACACTCTCCCGGCCACTCCGACAAACTCCCCTTTGGGCTATGTCCTGGGTGACCCCGATGCCAACATGTGATACCCGCCACCTCCGTGGCTGCCACCGTCGTGGCCAAACATCAACATCATCCCAAACGGGGACCTCGGTACCATAAAACTCGGGTCCTCAAGGTTATGACTGCCTACCGGGCCAGGGTAGCACCAGAGCACAACCTTCCCTCGTAGGAGGCCCCGATGAGAGGCATGACAATAGACCGCATTAGGGCCTCCCCATCCAGGCAAGTGTGGTTGCACTGGTGAGCTCGATTCGGTGGCACCATGACTCGATCAACAACATGTTCAAGTTGAATTATCATCAAGTTTAAATTGAAATGAAATGATTCGAGCCATAGTGCGTGAATGGATGCACGGGTCACGATCATGAATGATGAATGCATCATACTACCATATGTGCATATGACATGATTTCTACTGCCCACATAAGCAAGTAAGCATATATTCTACTGCATAATCTCAAAATGACAAGAACAAAGTCTAAGCAATAATATCTTCATAGCAAATTATTTTAAATAGTGAATATATGATGAATTTAATTCAAATAAACCAAAGTCATTTCAATGCCATCCTTGCATATGAATGTTGTGGCTTGCCTTGGTTCAGAGGAGTGTCACAAAACTCCTGGCCTTCTCCAACACAACTAGGATCTTCTGAAATTATTTTAAATGCAAAAAGAAAATGTCACATAACATAGTTTATTTCACCAGAAATTCTCAACAGCAAGAAAAATTCTGAAACTTGGCCTACAGAAACCTTGGAATTTTACTAACCTATAGCAAAAAGAATCAACTCAATTGGACTTATGGATTAAAAGTTATAGCCGGTCAAAGTTGGATTAAATCTGGTCAAAATTTCTAGTTAAATGAATTTTACCGAAAATCCAGAAGCGGCCACGTCGAAGGCGTATTCAGCGAATACGCCTCCACTCATACCGCTTCGGGCGGGCAAGAGAGAGGCTGACATGCGGGTCCCGTTGTCAGGGTTAAACCGAGGAGAGGGAGGGAACAGAGAGAGCGGCGCTTTCGCCGGTGATACTCCGGCGAGGAGTCCACGGCGGTCGCCGGAGTTGGGTGGGATGGACTCAGGGCAGTACGGCGAACACGTACGTATCCGGAGTGACAGCGGGGGTGGTCGGATGGCGTCGGAAACTTCCTCTCCAGAGACGGCGGCGGCGGAGCTGATCGGACTCGGCGATTCCGGCGACAATCCGGTGAGCTCTCGGCACCATCGTGCTCAGGAAGTCACCACGGTCTTGGGGGTAGCAGTGGTTGGAGCTGGGGTGGGCTAGAATGAGTGCACGGTGGTGGGGGATCCGCGGCTGGCTCCAGCGATCAACGGCGGTGAGAGGCCCACCCGGCCTTGCTGCACTCGTGGGGGAGTGGTTTGTGGCCAGGAGAGGTGAGGGCAATGCTCAAAATGAGTCGGGGGAGCTTCTATTTATAGATGGAGCTCGCCCGTTCTCGGGTGCCCGCCGGCGTTGAGCTGCAGAGGAGGAGAGGGGAGGATAAGCACGGGCTCGGCGTGGGGGAGGAGCAGAGGAGCACAGGGCGACGCGGTGCATGCGTGCGGCCACAGTGGCGCGCACTACGCGGGGAATGCGGGCACACGAGCTCACTGTTCCGCCGTTTTGCTCTCGGCCGCTTCCAGCGAGCGGCTTGCCAGCGTCGGGGAGGAACAGGGAGAGGTTAGGGTGGCGCTCTAGGGTTGGCTGCGGGACTGGGACATGGCGAGGTGTCGCGGGGAGGAAGAATGGGCGGTGGCCGAGGGGCCCGAGGCACAGAGCGCGGCGAGCGCATGCAGTGCACCGCGCTCTCACGCGATCACCACGTGCACTGGCACATGGGGTGCTTTCGGCGCTGCCACACTATGTCCACCGTATTGTCCCTTCAACGCGGTGCCTAAAAATGCTCTGGTCTTGCCAAGTGGCTCACTGGAGGTGACAAGAGGGAGCTGCAAAGTTTCTGGACAGAAACTTGCTCCAGGCACTGGGGGACAAACGGCTGGGAGTTTTGAGCTGAATTTTGGTTTTTAAGCATGACTTAGGAGGGTAGTCATGAGGTAAAAATTTCAGCTTAAAAAGATCAAGGAATAATATAGTTGCTTCACAAAGTGACTTTTTTGTCCAAAAGCAATAACATTTTCCTTGGCTGAAATTTTCCAAATGACCATGGGATATTTTTGCATAGGGATGTGAGACATGATCCAAAGAATATTTGGGAATTTTCTTGGAATTTTTAGAGCAATAAAAATAGGGGTTGCTTCATAGCTTAGTGAGAAAAGGGGCATTTTCAGAGAGAACAAGAAAATAATGCCATTAAATAAAAATACCCAATGGAATTATTGTGAGGGTTATGAGGTCTAGGGAAGATTTATGGATGAAAGAACCCACTTGGAAGAAAATCAAAAATAAATCCAAGTGGTAAGTCCAAAAGAATTGACTGAAAACCCAAATGCAAACAAAATATTCAATAAATCGAAATAAAAGAAAAAGGCAAAATCCAGGGTGTTACAACATAGTTCTGTTATAACCCCACCGTGTCCAATACAACCCGGCGAGCTGCAAACGCCATCAGATAAAAGACAGTACACGCATGTAAGTTTTCTGGCCCCAAAAAATATAAATATTACAGTCCATTGAGAAAAGCAGTGCACTTAAATTCCATGTGAAGTTTGGTCCAATATCTAATGTAGTTGACTCATCGAAAAAATCTAAATAATATGCAGTGCTTTCTTACCTCGTATGCAGTCCTCTTTTCTAAAACAGAACAATACACTTAGTCTCGTAGTGCAGTGCACTTAGTCTCTAACAATGTGACAAAAGGAAATTCTGTCAGAAACAAATTCAAAAGATGATGATGTAATTTTTTCCTAACATGGTTTACCACAACGCTATCTTGCAGAATCAAAACATGCCACCAAAACTCATACCTGCTGCTGGAATGAAGTTCAGCTCGTATGACAACGCATGGGAGTTTTACAACACTTATGCAAGACATGCAGGGTTTGGCATACGAAAAAATGCGCGCCACAAGACAAATCACTACATTGTCTGCTCCAGAGAAGGGAAGCACAAGTCAACTGTGGCAGAATATGACCAGAAACGTGTCAAGACATCAAAAAGGACTGGTTGCCTAGCAAGAATTAGAGTGAAAGAAGGGAAGAATGGGAGCTTTGTGATACACAAGGTTGAGCTCAAGCACAATCACAAGATGATTGAAAGCCCCGGGATGCTTTTGCACATGCACTCACACAAAAGAGATGATCCTTTGACTGACCAGTTGGTGAAGGACATGCAGTTGGACAACCAAACACACGCACATATGATGTCAACATTGTCGCGTATGTCCGGTGGTCTGCAATTCATGGGACATACTAGCCGCGACTGGGTGAACAAGTAAGCACACCACAAAACATCTCCCTTGAGCATTATTTGGGTAATTATTTACCGTTTTGATAAGATAAGTTTGCATTGTGTTTGAAATGCAGAAAACAACAGTTTGCAAGAGAGGGGTCTCAAGATGACGTCAAGAAACTTCTAGGTTTCTTCGAGAAGATGAAGAAGATCAACCCAAAGTTCTTCTATGATTACGACGTTGATGCAGATAAACGTGTAAGAAATCACTACTGGAATTCAGTTATTTGCCATCTGCTAGCTCTTTGCCATCTGCCAGCTGATGGCAAAGAGGCTGTTTGCCGTCTGTCTTGCCAAAGCAGACGGCAAAGAACCAGCTGATGGCAAAGAGGGTCTTTGCCATCTGCACTTCTTTGCCGTCTACTGGCAGATGGCAAAGAGTTCTTTGCCGTCTGCTAGCAGACGACAAAGAGTTCTTTGCCGTCTGCCAGCAGACGGCAAAGACCAAAGTGGGCCCCACGGGGCACGACACTGGCTAGGTCAAGCTGTTTTCCATCTGCCACTTCTTTGCCGTCTGCTGGCAGATGGCAAAAATTTCTTTGCCGTCTGCCAGCAGACGGCAACGAGGTGAGGGTGGGGCCCACAATGTCACGGCGGGGGCGGGCTAACGGTCACCGTCTTTGCCGTCTTCCAGCAGACGGCAAAGAGGGGGGGCTTAATTTTCGCCCCCGCGCCCAAAGCCTCTCTCTCTCTCACACATCTCTCTCTCCCTCTCTGTCTCAGCGCCGCCGCCCCACCCTGCCCTGCCCTGCCCCCGCCGCCCCCGCCACCGCCCCGCCCTGCCCTGCCCTGCCCCCGGCGCCGCCCCGCCCTGCCCCGCGCCGCCACCCCGCACCTCCGCTGCCCCGCGCCGCCGCCCCGCAGTCTGCCGCAGCGGCCACGTGCCGCCGCCCCGTCGAGCCCCCTCGACGAGCCCTCCCCGGCGGCACCCCTCGGCGAGCCACCCGACGGCACCCCCCCCCCCCGATGAGCCCCCCGGCGGCACCCCCTCCGGTGAGCTCCCCCACCTCTGCCCTTTTTCTGTTTTTCTGTTTTTTCCTTTTTTTTAATATCATGATTATAGATATATATAGATGCTACTGTTAGTAGATAGTAGATGCATCAATTAGGTTAATTAGTTAGATGTTGTTAATTAGGTTTTTTGAGTAGGTTAATTAGTTAGATGCTACTGGTTTCGACATCAATTAGGTTAATTAGGTTAGGAGGAGGAGAAGAAGAAAAAAGAGGAGAGGAGGAGAAGAAGAAGAGCAAAAAGGAAAGGAGGAAGAAGAAGGAAAAAAAAGGAAGAAAATGAAGAAAAGGAAGAAGAGGAAGAAGAAGAAAAGAAAAAAAGAGGAAAAACCCCGACCCCGACCCCGACCCGACACCCCGACCCCGACCCCGACCCGACACCCCGACCCCGACACCCCGACCCCGACACCCCGACCCCGACCCGACACCCCGACCCCGACACGGCACCCCGACCCCGACCCCGACCCGACACCCCGACACCGACACGGCACCCCGACCCCAACACCCCGACACCCCTGACACCCCGACACCATGACACCCAGACACGACACCCCCGACACCCCGACCCCGACACGACACCCCGACCCCGACACGACACCCCGACACCCCGACCCCGACACGACACCCCGACACTTAAATTAGGTATATATTCAATTTTTTAGGTATTCAATTTTTTATTATGTTCATGATGATGATACACTTAAATTATATACATATTATTCATGTCAGGTATTCATTCTTTTTATGTTGTACTAATTTCGTTTACTCTTTGTCATTGCAGGTGTTGACAGATGGTGGGCGCGGGTCGAGAGCGCTCCGAGGCTCCTACCTCGGCGCGTGGTGGGAGGGGTAGTTCCATTCCACCCCATAGCCTCCAGAGAGCGCTGGATCTCAATATGCAGACACCACCGGCGGTCGCTTCTTCTTCGGCCGGGAGAGGTCGGGGGGGGGGAAGAAGGCTGGTAGAGGTGGATGTGGCGGCGGGAGAGGTAGGAAGGCTGCTACTATGCCTTCCTCGCCGCCACCCCCAGCTGATTCACCCGACCACAGGAGTGCTCCGTCTGAGATGGAGCCGCCTGAGGTGGACCCGTCTCGGACTCCGGTCCACGAGCCTCGGGCCGACGAGCCTATGGCAGACGCGCCTACGGCCGACGAGCCTCGGGCCGACGAGCCTTCGTCCCACGAGACTCCGGAGCTCAGCAGGGATCACGCTGAGTCGCAGCGGAACTCGACGGAGTCGAGTGGCCGTGCTGAGGGTGGCTATAGTTCTGATAGCTATAGCGAGGGTGAGTGGGTTGAGGGGCGCAAAGTCTACCAGCGTGGTGGTACAAAGCTCCCGCCCACCCCGGCGACCCCCGACCAGAGGTGGTTGATTGCGCCTAACGGGGCAAGTAAGTGCATTTACTCTTTTTTAACCTTTTGCGTTGGCCTTGTCATACTGCAGGTCTTGGACACACGAGCCTCATGTCCGCAGGCCCAACAGTGTCCTTGGTGTGATTTGTCGCCAGAGCTTCCCGGGGTGGGTCACGTTGCCCGGTGAGGGCCGGGTTCCTGAGTTAGGAATGACCTGGGAGCACTACTTGGCTGCCCCGGCCCCGCCGGGGCATAGGATCGGCGATGTCGAGTGCCACAAGGTGGCCGACATTGTGATCCAGACGTTTTGGGTAATTTCTCCTTTGCCGTCTACGTTGTGTTTCCTTCTTTGATTGGCAACCCTAGTGATTGTACTAATTCGTGTTTTCTTGTTTTATTGCAGACCTTCTACAGGTGTGCTGAGGGACAGGAGGAGGCCGCGGCTCTGGTTATCGACAACGAGTGTAGGCGCCTACTTCAAAACTTTCGGCATGAGGCTCGGACGCAGGCTATTCGAGACTACTTCGCCTCGGCTGGTATTAGGAGTAAAAGAGAGAAGTGCCGCGAGAAGTTTCTGAGTAAGGAGAAGTACATGAAGGTAATTACCTATTCTTAAGGCCTTGTACTTAGTTTCCTTGATTTGATTCGTAGGCGTAGCGCTCAAATTTCTCTTGCTTAACTTAGGTGCCCCCGAGATGGTGTGCGGATAGGATGGACTGTTGGGAGGCGTTGGTGGATGAGTGGTGCTCTCCCCAATGGCGCTCCACCCACGACACTGCAAAGGACAAGCGTGGCAAAATGAAAGGTGTCCCACACCATCTAGGCAGCGTCAACCTACATCAGTATGGGGAAAACTGGGTATGTGGTTTGCTTCATGATTCATGCAAATTTATTCTTCATGCTAGCTTGAGCCCTCAACTAATACTCTGTTCCTCTCTTTTAGGCGCGAGAGAACAAGGCTCCAGTGCCACAGCTGTTCGACCTCTGTGCCATGTCCAATACTGCCTCGTACAAGAAGGCCAAGGCATTCTCTGAGTCTGACCTCGATGATCCAAAGAAATTCACCAACCGCGCCTCCCACCACAAGCTTGTGAGGTACAGAGATGAGGGGAAGGCGAGGAAAGGGCCGGACTTTAACCCGAGCCAGCAACCTCTTGATCCAGAGCTGGTGATGATATCTGGTGGCGGGAGGCCCCATGGCTCGTTAGCCATTGGGGATGGACTGATACGTTGTAGTAGCACTCTCCCGCAGATCAAGAAGCGCCAGACCGGCTCCGATCCTGAGATATTGCCTCGTGCACGGCCAGTGGAGCTCGAATTCAAGGTTAGTTATACGGACTCAGATACCTTTCCTTCATTACATTGTGTGTGCGGCCGTCGATGATTACAATGCTAACGAGTGGTGTTGCAGGCTGCTATTGAGGCAGAGAGAGCGAAGACCCAGGCTGCTATTGAGGAAGAGAGAGCGAAGACCCAGGTGATTCTAGAGGAGAGGGATCGGCAGGCGGCGGAGAGGGAGAGGGAGCTTGAGGACAGGATGGCTAATGCGTTGGAGGAGGACAGGAACCGGAACATGATGGCTAACCGGGCCCTATACGAGATGTTCGCGGTAAGTTTCTTCTACATATTAGCCAAATCATGCACGTAATGTTCCTTACAATAGTATCTAATATGACTGACTCGTCAAAACCAAATGTGCAGACCCTGTGCGAGAAGAGCGGCACGACCCCTCCGCCGATGCCAGTCATTGCTCCGGCGGGCACGGTGAGTTTCATTTGAATGGTCATTAGTTACTAGTCTTCACATTTGAGTTGCATCATGCTAACGATACATTGGAAATGATCTTTGGTGCAGCATAACTCCCGACAAGCATCGACCGATCCTCCTCCGTCAGCCACTGGCGCGACCGGTCCTACAACTACACCTACAACTACACCTCCGTGATGACGGTAAGTTTTCACAAGTGTTTAGCATAACAAATGCGTACTTAGCTTAAGAAATGACCTATTTATCTCCAAAATGCCGTATACTTAGCTTAGTTTCCTCGAAAATGACATTATAACCTTACTTAGCTCCAAAATGACCAATTTTACCATGGATAGCTCTCAAATGACCTATACTTAGCTTAGCTTAAGAAATGACATATTTAGCTCTAAAATGACCTGTACTTAGCATTATTTCCTCCAAATGACATAATAACCTTAATTAGCTCCAAAATGACCTATTTTACCACGGATAGCTCTCAAATGACCTATACTTAGCTTAGCTTAAGAAATCACCTATTTAGCTCCAAAATGACCTATTTAACCTAGGAAAGCTCTAAAATGACATATACTTAGCATTTATTCCTCCAAAAATGAATTTATATGGTTAGCTAGCTCAAAAATGACATAATAACCTTAATTAGCTCAAAAATGACCTATTTAACCTAGGATAGCTCTAAAGTTACCTATACTTAGCATTTATTCCTCCAAAATGACTCAATATGCTTAGCTAGCTCAAAAATGACATAATATGCTTAAGAAATGACCTATTTAGCTCCAAAATGACTTAATATGCTTAATTAGCTCAAAAATGGCATAATTACTTAGGTTAGCTCTTAAATGGCCTATACTTAGCTTATTTAGTTCATTTATGACATACTTAGCATATTTAGGTCAAAAATGGCCTATTTAACTAGGTTAGCTCTAAAATGACACAAGTAAGCAATAAGAAGAAGAAAAAGAAAGAGAAGAAAAATTCTTCTTCTTCTTCTTCTTCTAGTCTTCTTCTTCTTCTTTTTCTTCCTCTTCTTCTAGTCTTCTTCTTCTTCTAACTTCCTTCTTTCCCATTTTGCAGATTTGCTTCACTTCACGGAAGCTTGCGTTCATGGAGTCCTTGTCCTTCCATTTTGTTTTGATTTTGTAGGATCAACAATTGACACTGGCATATGTATGTATAGATGAATGTAACTTGCATATGTATGGATGAGACTTGCATATGTTTTGATTTGGTATGTGTTGGATGATCATATCCATATGGCTTGCATATTATTTGCATATGTGTTGTTTATTATGTGGTGGATGAGACATTTTATGTGATGGACTAGACATAATGTTTGCCTTATTATGTGATTCTGAATATATATATATATGTGTGTGTGAATTTATGTGCAAATGAATTGATATAAGAGAAAACAGTAAAAACAGGGGCTATATAGCCACTTTGCCGTCTGCTAGCAGACGGCAAATAGGCCACGTGGCAGCAGCCTGTGCAAGCTGGGCTGGCCTATTTGGCCTGTTTGCCGTCTGCGAGCAGACGGCAAAGAGCTTTCTTCTTTGCCGTCTGCTAGCAGACGGCAAAGAGCCTGCGCTGGCCCAGGTGACGCCTGACGTCAGCTGACGTCAGCTGCAGCTCTTTGCCGTCTGCTGGCAGACGGCAAAGAGCGCCGTTAGCCCACTAACAGGGCTAGCACCTTTTGTCTGCCGTCCAGGGGCTTTGCCGTCTGCCAGCAGATGGCAAAGTGGCCTTTACCGACACCCGTTCGGCCGGACTGTTCGCCGTCTGCTGGCGGACGGCAATGGCTTTGCCGTCCTCCAGGCAGGCCTTTGCCGTCTGTTATGGCAGACGACAAAGAAGTTGATTCCAGTAGTGAACGTCTTCTAGGCCAACGCAAGTTGCAGAGGATCGTATGAAGATTTTGGAGACTGTGTGACATTCGACATGACATATAAAACGAATAAGTTCCACATGCCGCTGGGAGTATTTGTGGGAGTGAACCATCATCTCCAGAGCACGATCTTTGCTGTCGCCCTTGTGCGAGATGAAATGATCCCGTCATTCGAATGGGTTTTCAAAACATTCTTGAGGTGCATGAACTACAAGCCGCCAATCTGCATGCTCATAGGTACAATACAACACCTGCATACTTACATTTGTTTGGTCCACTACTATTTCTTCCGTCTTTCATACACATGGACAACTTAATAAAAATACACTACTTGTGCCTCTCAGACCAATGTTCTTTGATGAAGGTAGCATTAAAAACTAGCCTCAAGGATACATTGCACAAGTTGCGTTGGTGGCACATCATGAAGAAGTACAAATACCACCTCGCCTTGCTGTATAAGGCGTACGACACATTCAAGGGTGACCTCACCACGGTGCTGAACCATCCACTAATGCCGTCAAAATTTGAACGAGCATGGAAGGATCTCATGCAAAAATACAACTTGCAAAATGACGAGGTGATGAATTTGCTGTGGGATGACCGGAAAGAGTGGATATCAGCTTACTACAAGGAAATATTTTGTGCGCGGATGACTTCCACGTAGAGAAGCGAGAGTATGAACCGTATACTGAAGAAAAACCTCGTCAAAGAGAAGCATGATCTCCATCTGTTTGCTCAACAGGTGGACAAGTGCATTCAGACCAGGAGGGCCATCGAGCATGCAGAGACAATCGGGAATGAGGTACATAAAATGTTCATCAAACTAGTAATAACTTCAAAAACAAACAATATTTCCAGTTTTGTGATGTCTAACACTAATTTTCTGATCATGCAGTCAGAGGTAAAGACGACCACCAAATTTAGATTTGAAGTCCAGCTATCCAAAATATACACAAGGGCAGTTTTTGCAGATTTCAAGGAGACACATTACCGCAGCACAGCATTCAGAGCAGACGAGTGCCCTGACAACCCAACAAAATACCTCATTCACCACTACAACCGATCAGATGCATTTGATTGGGCAAGGCATGAATTCCAAGTGGTCGCCGATGTCGAGAACAGTGTCTATGAATGCGAATGCAAACTGTGGACACACACAGGTACGGTTCGCTTGCACAAAAAGCTTAATTTCAGCAAGCTATGCATGAAGCTCACTTGCTTAAAAAGAAAAAACAACAAAGAAAAGTATGGTCTATTAATTTCATGTAGTTCACTTACAAAACAAAGAATTCTATGTGGTTTACAGGGCTCTTTTGCGTCCATGTGATATGCATGCTCCATCAGTTGAGGGTAGACAAGATTCCTGAAGTGTACATCTTGAAAAGATACACCAGAAACGCAAGATCAAATCCAATGTTTGACCATAGAGACTACAAACAAACAACACCAAATGGAACTTCACTATTCTGCCATAGAAAAACGTTGGCAGAAACAGCAATGGACCTAGCAAACAGAGGGACAAGGTCCGACGCCGGGTACCACAGGGCGATGTCTGGTATGAGGGCACTGATTGAGGAGGTTGATGTGCTGAATGAAGAAGAAGAAGCAGCGAAAATTCAGCAAGCACAAAATTCCTTGGGTGACAACAATACCGAGCAAGCGGAAGGTGCTGAACACATTGCTATTGCTCAAATAAAAAAGGAAACAATCCTTCTACCTCCGGTTTAAACACAAAAGCGAGGAAGAAAGGGGGCGATGCAGCTCAAAAAAAGGTTGCATCCAAGGAGAAAAATGCTGAAACAAATAGTAAGCCACAGCCTGAGCTGGACAGTGATGGTAGGCCGCTGGGAATAAGAAGGTGCCTGACATATAATGTCATCAATGGATACAATTCCAGGACATGTAAAAAAAACATGAACAAGAAAACCACGGCACTAGAGATGCGCAACAAAATAGGGATGCTGCACCAAGGCAGCAGAATAATAGCCATACCAGTTCTGCTGGCAAAACTCAAAATTTGACAAAACAGAGACTCTGCAGCATCTGCAAAAAGAGGCAGAGACACAACGCAAGAACTTGCCCACAGAGAACAAGACAAGAAAATGAAGAAGGGGATGAACATGATATTGGAGAAGAAAATAGTGATGCAACCGAAGAAGAGGAGCAATTTGTTTCTGAAGAAGATCAAGACGAAGAAGAGGATGAAGAAGAAGAAGAAGAAGAAGAGAGTGAAGAAGATGAAGAACCTGAAGAAACAATGCCAATAACACCACCAAACAAAAGACAAAAAACTGAAGGGAAAGCTGTACAGAAACAAGCAACGACGACACCACATACAAAAAACAGGTTAGGGGCACAAAAGGATGCAGTTCAAAGTGGTACAAAACCAGCACCGCCATCAACCAGCACGCAAGGAAAGACAAAGGCTGCAGTTCACAGTCGTGGGAAACAAAGACTGCCATCAACCACTGATATGTCTCCAAGGTATCTATAATTTTTATTGTTCCATGTTGTTATATTATCAATCTTGGATGTTTTTATATTCATTTGCAGCAATTATATATCATTTTTGGAGACTAACCTATTAACCTAGTGCCCAGTGCCAGTTGCTGTTTTCTGCCCTGTTTTTGTTTTACAGAAAATCAATACCAAACGAAGTCCAAATGCCACGAAACTTTTTGGAGATTTTTTCTGGACCAGATAAACACTAGAAGCTTCGGGAGGAGGTCAGAAGCCCCAAGGGGTGCCCACGAGGCAC
Source organism: Elymus sibiricus (assembly GCA_039707655.1). Lineage (NCBI taxonomy): Eukaryota > Viridiplantae > Streptophyta > Magnoliopsida > Poales > Poaceae > Elymus > Elymus sibiricus. The sequence continues at coordinate 187,231,161 of CM077676.1, read as the reverse complement.
CAGGGCGCACCTGGGGGGGCAGGCGCGCCCTCGTACCTTGTGGGGCCCACAGAGCTCCGTTTAACCTAATTCCACCACTATAAATTCAGAAAAAATAAGAAACCCTCAGGGGATTCCATGAAATACTTTTTCCGCCACCGCAAGTTTCTGTTCTCGAGAGATCCCATCTGGAGGCCTTCTCCGGTACTCCGCCGGAGGGGGAATCGATCACGGAGGGGCTCTACATCAACCTTGCTGCCATTTCGATGATGCGTGAGTAGTTTACCACAGACCTTCGGGTCCATAGTTAGTAGCTAGATGGCTTCTTCTCTCTTTTTGATCTTCAATACAATGTTCTCCTCGATGTTCTTGGAGTTCTATCCGATGTAATCACTTTTTGCGGTGTGTTTGTTGGGATCCGATGAATTGTGAGTTTATGATCAGATTATCCATGAATATATTTGAGTCTTCTTTGATCTCTTTTATGCATGATTATTATAGCTTCATATTTCTTCTCCGATCTATGGATTTGGTTTGGCCAACTAGATTGATTTATCTTGCCGTGGGAAGAGGTGCTTTGTAATGGGTTTGATCTTGCGGTGCTCAATCCCAGTGACAGAAAGGGACATGACACGTATGTATCATTGCTATTAAGGGTAAAAACATGGGGATTATTCATGCGTGAGTTTATCTTGTCAACATCATGTCATCGTTCTTAAGGCGTTACTCCATTCTTTATGGACTTAATACACTAGATGCATGCTGGATAGCGGTCGATGTGTAGAGTAATAGTAGTAGATGCAGGCAGGAGTCGGTCTACTTATCTTTGACGTGATGCCTATATACATGATCATTGCCTTGGATATCGTCATGATTATTTGCTTTTCTATCAATTGCCGAACAGTAATTTGTCTACCCACGGTATGCTATTTTCTCGAGAGAAGCCTCTAGTGAAAACTATGGCCCCCAGGTGTATCTAAATCATATTACTAAAACCCTAAAAATATTGCTGCCATTTTCTTTTATTTATTTTATTTTTTATTTTTGTTTCAATCTATTTATCTATCTATCACATACAGTTTAATCTTGCCATTGACCGCCGAGGGATTGACAACCCCTCGTTTGCGTTGGGTGCATGGATTTGTTGTTTGTGTGTAGCTACTGCTAACGAGGTGTTGCGTGGTTCTCCTACTAGATTGATAACCTTGGTTTCATAACTGAGGGAAATACTTACCTCTGCTGTGCTGCATCATCCCTTCCTCTTCGGGAATAATACCAACGCAAACTACAAGTAGCAGGAAGAATTTCTGGCGCCATTGCCGGGGAGACATCATCAACATCTATCAAGTACCTTTGCATAAACTCTCATCTCCTTGCATTTACTTTATTTGCCATTTGCCTCTCGTTTTCATCTCCCCCACTTCTAAAACGTTTTTACAAAAATACAAAAATATTTTCCGTTTGCCTTTTTCTTGTTTGCTATTTCGCTTGCTTGAAGATTGTTATCATGAGTGATTTTGGCATGGCGGAAACCGATGATGGTAAAACTCCTAAAAAGGGAAGTTCTACCAATCTTGATGCTAAAACTTTTGTGTTGGGACATGGTAATGTTATAGGAAAAGGTGTCATCCAAGAATTCTTCAATTGCATTGGGACTTTGGCTTTTGATGATGCACCTATACTTAAAGAAACTAAGAATTATGCCGATGCTATTTTTGCACTTGTTCTTAAACTTGAAAGAAGATTTATTCACACCCATCCTAGTTTGCAAAGATTGTTTTATGAATTACCGGTTATAAAAGACCCTAGAGCTAAGGAAATAGCTACCCTTGTTCTCATGAATGAATTTGATCATATAGTGCGAGAAGCTAGGGAGATCTTTGATTTCTATGGTATGAACCATGAAAAACCGGTAATAGATGAGATCCTCTATAATAATGATTACTTTTTGAGGTATTTGCTCCACAATGACCACATCTTTGGTGAGAATATTAAAAAGGAAGTTCCTCCTTTGAATATAATCCAACAAGTTTTCAATAGCGTCAATAGACAATACTCTTGGATTGTAGCCGGTAATCAAGAGGGATTTAAAGATGGACAACAAGCTAATGCTAAAATTTCTATGGATGATATATTTCATATTACCTTCGAAAAAACCTTTGATGAAAGTGCACCTTTGGATAAGAAGAAGAAAGATGACAACACTTGAAACTATGCATTATGCCTAGCTAGGGGCCTAAAACAATAGCGCTTGTTGGGAGGCAACCCAATGAATAAAATAAATTTTTTCTGTTATTGTGTGTTTTCACATTTATGCTACTGGTATGATTGTGTTTTGGTGTTTTTAATTAGTGTTTGTGCCAAGTAAACACTTTGGGATGATTTGGAAGATAATATAATTGATGCTGTTTGGAAAACAGAAAGTTTTGCATCAAGTGCCCGAATTTTGTTTCTGTACTGGAACGTCAGAAAAATCTGAAATTTTTACACAGTATTGGTATATGAATTACCCACGTTGTCCTAAGTTTTCAGAATTTTTGGAGTTGCATAATTATGGCTTTTAAATAGATTGCTACAGACTATTCTGTTTTTGACAAATTCTGTTTTTGATGCACTACTTGCTTGTTTTGATGAATCTATGGATTGTATCGGGGGGTATAAGCCATGGTGAAGTTAGAGTACAGTAGGTATAATTCAAAAATAAAATATGAATGGGTTTGCAACAGTACTTAAAGTAGTGATTTATTTTGTTATACTAACGGATCTCATGAAGGTTTTGTTGAGTTTTGTGTGATTGAAGTTTTCAAGTTTTGGGTGAGATCACGATGGATGAAGGAATAAGGAGTAGTAAGAGCCTAAGCTTGGGGATGCCCGAGGCACCCCAAGGTAATATTCAAGGAAGAGTCAAGCGTCTAAGCTTGGGGATGCCCCGGAAGGCATCCCCTCTTTCTTCTACCAACCATCGGTAATTTTACTTGGAGCTATATTTTTATTCGTCACATGATATGTGTTTTGCTTGGAGCGTCTTGTATTATATGAGTCTTTGCTTTGTTTGCTTTTTAGTTTGTCACATTCATCCTTGCTGAACACACCTATCTTGAGAGAGCCACACGTTTATCATCCTAATTTACTAGAATACTCTATGTGCTTCACTTAAATTTTTTTGAGCTAGGCAGTTGCTCTAGTGCTTCACTTAAATCTTTTTGAGCACGCTGGTGGCTATATTTGGAAGAAATAAATTGTCATGCTTCACTTATATTATTTTGAGAGTTGAGTGAAATTTTGAAGAAATAAATTCTCATGCTTCACTTATATTATTTTGAGAATTGACGGGATTAAAATTTTGAAGAAATGAATTCTCATGTTCACTTATATTATTTTGAGAATTGATAAGATTGAAATTTTGAAGAAATGAATTCTCATGCTTCACTTATATTATTTTGAGAATTGATAAGATTGAAATTTTGAAGAAATATTTGCACTCTCATGCTTCACTTAAATCTTTTTGAGAGTTGATGATAGTAACAGTAATTTGCACAAGATATGAAATTGGTCCCAAAGTGATGAATATTCAAGAGGGATATAATAAAAACTTTCATATAGATCATTGGATATGACAAGTGTGATTCCTTGTAATAGTTTTGCGATATGGAAATGATAATATGTGAGTTATGTTAGTGAGTAATTGTGATTTAGTAAGAATATTAGTGTTAAGGTTTGTGATTCCCTATGCATGCACATCAAGTCAATAGTAATGCAACGAAATTATATCCTACTTATGGTGCATTATTCGGTGTTAGTTATGTTCAATGCATGTTTATGACCGTTTTTTTAGTTGGTTGCTTCTCAATCTATTTGCTAGCCTTCATTTGTACTAAGCGGAAATACTGCTTGTGCATCCAAACTCCTTAAACCCAAGTTGTGCCAAATGAGTCCACTATATCTACCTATATGCGGTATTTCAATGCCGTTCCAAGTAAATTTGCATGTGCCAACTCTAATTTTCAAAATAATTTTTCCATTTTGTGTTCCCGTACCGCTCATAAAGCAGCAGGGGGTGGCCATTATTTTCCATGCTAGGTGTGTTATTCTCACGATGAGTGTTTATTCACTTCTCATTGCACGAGAGAATGGTTGGTAATAGGGATGCCCAGTCCCACAATGAAATCAAAAATTAATAACAACAAAATTCCTTGGAAAGTGTTGGTATGGAGGGCACCCGTGGATACGGCTAACCATGGATTGTGAAGGAAATGGTGGAAAGGAAATAAACTTTACTTTCTATTTGGGAACTGCCTATGATGTGTCTAGCATGGAAAATAATGGGAATTCTCGATCGTTTTCGTTGACAGGAAAAGCATGCCTCTAAAAATATTTTTATCTCTCTAATTTCAGCTTTGAGCTCTGGCACATTTGACAAATCTCTGCTTCCCTCTGCGAAGGGCCTATCTATTTACTTTTATGCAATTTTTATTTTTACTTGAGTCTCCATCTTCTCTTACAAAAGCACCAACTAGAGAGAACCATTGTCATACTTGTGGATTGGATGTAGCTAATATTTGAGTGTGTTTCATGAATGGATCAATGATTGAGCATAATGGGCTAGGGATAACTTTCTTTGGCGTTGATATTTTGAAGGACATGGTTGCTTGTTAGCATGCTTGAGTATATATATCTTCATGTCAAATTATAGACTATTGCTTTGAATCATTCAAGTCCAATGTCCATGCTATAAAAGAAAAAATATGTGATGAATATGATAGGCAGCATTCCACATCAAAAATTCTGTTTTTATCATTTACCTACTCGAGGACGAGCAGGAATTAAGCACGGGGATGCTGATACATCTCCAATGTATCTATAATTTTTTATTGTTCCATGTTGTTATATTATCAATCTTGGATGTTTTTATATTCATTTACAGCAATTATATATCATTTTTGGAGACTAACCTATTAACCTAGTGCCCAGTGCCAGTTGCTGTTTTCTGCCCTGTTTTTGTTTTACAGAAAATCAATACCAAATGAAGTCCAAATGCCATGAAACTTTTTGGAGATTTTTTTATGGACAAGATAAACACTAGAAGCTTTGGGAGGAGGCTAGAAGTCCCAGGGGGTGCCCACGAGGCACCAGGGCGCGCCGGGGGGGGGGGGGGGCAGGCGTGACCTGGTACCTCGTGGGGCCCACAGAAACCCTCAGGGGAGTCCACGAAATACTTTTTCCGCCGCCGCAAGTTTCTGTTCTTGAAAGATCCCATCTGGAGGCCTTCTCCGGTACTCCGCCGGAGGGGGAATCGATCACGGAGGGGCTCTACATCACCCTTGCTGCCCTTCCGATGATGCATGAGTAGTTTACCACAGACCTTCGGGTCCATAGTTAGTAGCTAGATGGCTTCTTCTCTCTTTTTGATCTTCAATACAATGTTCTCCTCGATGTTCTTGGAGTTCTATCCGATGTAATCACTTTTTGCGGTGTGTTTGTTGGGATCCGATGAATTGTGCGTTTATGATCAGATTATCCATGAATATATTTGAGTCTTCTCTGATCTCTTTTATGCATGATTATTATAGCTTCGTAGTTCTTCTCCGATCTATTGATTTGGTTTGGTCAACTAGATTGATTTATCTTGCCATGGGAAGAGGTGCTTTGTAATGGGATCGATCTTGCGGTGCTCAATCCTAGTGATAGAAAGGGACATGACACGTATGTATCGTTGCTATTAAGGGTAAAAAGATGGGGTTTATTCATGCGTGAGTTTATCTTGTCTACATCATGTCATCGTTCTTAAGGCGTTACTCCGTTCTTTATGGACTTAATACACTAGATGCATGCTGGATAGCGGTCGATGTGTGGAGTAATAGTAGTAGATGCAGGCATGAGTCGGTCTACTTATCTTGGACGTGATGCCTATATACATGATCATTGCCTTGGATATCGTCATGATTATTTGCTTTTCTATCAATTGCCCAATAGTAATTTGTCTACCCACCGTATGCTATTTTCTCGAGAGAAGCCTCTAGTGAAAACTATGGCCCCCGGGTCTATCTAAATCATATTACTAAAACCCTAAAACTATTGCTGCCATTTTCTTTTATTTATTTTATTTTGTATTTTTGTTTCAATCTATCTATCTATCACATACAATTTAATCTTGCAATTGACCGCCGAGGGATTGACAACCCCTCGTTTGCGTTGAGTGCAAGGATTTGTTGTTTGTGTGCAGGTACTGCTAACGAGGTGTTGCGTGGTTCTCCTACTGGATTGATAACCTTGGTTTCATAACTGAGGGAAATACTTACCTCTACTGTGCTGCATCATCCCTTCCTCTTCGGGGATAATACCAACGCAAGCTACAAGTAGCAACCACCAGGCAAGGCGCTATAAACACCACAGTGTGAAGAGAAGAAACTGCAACACCGCTAAGAACAACACGGCAAACTGCAACAAAAGACGCGCTCCAGTCGCCTAGAAGAAGCAGCAGGTTAACGACAAAATAGATACAGTTCACTATAGTAATCATATACCAGTTTGCATATCTATAAAACTTATATAAACACGAATTACACGCTGACTTTAAGCTTCTATTACACACGAACACGAACGATCAGAGGAAAAGCTCGTCCGCCAAATCGGTCGATTACTGCAGATTTTAGTCGGGATCCCAGTAAATAAAAAAGAAACAAAGGACAACGGACGTCTAGAACCAACTAAAATCATCCCACAGCACCCGATTACATGCAGAACGCAAGCGACGAAGCAGTTCTCTCTCCTGGCAAATGCAGTTCTCTTTCCCTATTGTTGCAGTTCATTGTAGTTGAGCATGCAGTTCGGTAGCCGTGCAGTGCACTTCCGTTGAACCAACTAAAACAAATAAAAGTCAGGAAGTTCCGTCATACAAGCCAGGAAGTTCTGTCATGCAAGCCAGGAAGTTCGGATTAGGTAAAAATACGCATGTCTCATAGATAGAAAACAAATACGAGTTTTTATTACAGTCCACATAACAGAGTAGGATGAAGCATTCGATACATAAAAAGTACTTATTACAATCCACCTCAAATCTTAACCAATTACGTCAAACGTGATTTCAATAGTACGATCCCCAACTTCAAAAAAGTTTAGGACAACAACTTGACGAGACCTCAGGCCACTCTCAATGACGAATTCCTTCCAGCCTCTCTGCAGATACAGCCGCCCATCAATGCCAACACGATACTCAGCTGGTTTTGGGTGACCTTCGCCGAGAACAACTTGGAGAATACCCGCCTTCTTAAGCCTGAGATACCTAATAGCTCGATGGGGGATTTTCTACAGAAATAATAATAAAACTATTAGCGGACAAACAGCAGTATGAACCACTATGCAGTGCTGACGCAAGATAGATGAAGTGCATAGTGGAGCCATAAGAAGTACAGAGAAAACATACATGCAGATCGTGACCCTCTTATACGAAGTGCACAGAAGGAATAGATGCAGTGTGGAACAAGGTAATATGCAGTACAAGTCTCATTTACATGCAGTTCACATAAGGATGCATGTACTGCATATCTGATATAAAAACAAATGGTGCAAACCAATAGTGCTCATCACATATCTAGGAAGTCCACATCTTCTAACCATGTAGTACATACAAAAAAAACAGCTCTATCTACACTAGCAAAACCTAAAAACAAGATACTACAACATCGTGCAATACACTTCATTAGACAAAAGAGGTACGCTTCTAAAGTGATAGCAGTTCAGACTGATGTGGGAATTATACCTAATAATAAAAGACTAAAATAATAATCAGATCAAATGAAAATTACCATCTTGTAATGAGTCTCCACATCTGTAGGCATGAGGCGATGGACAAATGGGTTGGTGCGCCCAAGGCCACGGCGAAGCAGAGCAGAATGGAACTGAACGACATTGATATCGTCCAGATCCAATCCCTCGGTAAAAATTGTGCCATACGCAAGCTGCTGCGCTCGCCCAGATTGGCACAGGACCTTGCCCCTCCGGTGATCACGCCGGGCCTCACAGCAGGCTAAGCAGTCGCAGTGCGTCGGCACACCACAGCCATGGCCACAGCAGGAGAGGTTCGCACAGGGGCCTGTCGCCATGGCAAAAAAACCATAGAAACCGAAAATATAGAAAGGGCACTTTGAAAGGGAGTGTGGATGCGGCTACAGGGGAAATGAACTGCAAAGTAGAGTTAAATATATAGAAGAGGAATGCAAAAGGTTTAGGCACACTGGGAAAAAATAGACAAATTAATGTAAGTTACGTTACCAAAAAAAAGAGGACAATCAATACAACTTACATTTCCAAGAAAAACGTGTGGCACCCCAGCTCAGAGCAACCGGTTTACCTTGCATTGCCAGCCCAGAGATCAAGTCTTCTGGCAATACACAACAACTTGGTACAGAAAACAACCGCTTTATTGATCTCTTAGCGGGAACATAGGTTTACATATTACATGATGAGCGAGGCCAAGCGGCACACATGGTGCGGCTGCACTTATGTACATTATTTAGTAGACATGGCAGGAGCCTCGATGATAAGGGAACTACTACGCGACAGCGGAACGACGAGGTAGCGGAACTCCATTCCACAGGGACACTGCTGGGACACGGCCTAGAGCGCGACGTACTGCTCGACATCCACACCATGCACGGCTTCTCCTGCATCTGGCATGATAAGCCAGGTGAGTACTTTGAATGTACTCGCAAGCTCACAACAAACAAAACAAGTGCGACAAACAATAACAAGGCATTTAATAGATTTAATGCATGCGTATGATACTACTCAACATGAGAGGTGCATGAAGCATTGCCATGGTCCCTGGGACCAACTTACCATTTCGGGGTTACCACGTAACCACCGTTCATATCTCACCAACGTGATCCTCACTAGATCACATTCATACCTTTCACAGTGATCTTCACCCGATCACTATTTCTGTATGTGCCATCTTGTTAATCTTAGTGTGCAAGTTAATTATATCTGTTGACCCACGGTGTGACCTACTACGAACTGTGTCCATATCCGAGGACGCGGCTATCGATAGGTTATACACTCTGCAGAGGTTAGTACACTGTACCCACACCACGGAACTCATGGCCTCGTGCTCCCATTCGGGTGGACCAACGACATTTCGACAAAACCAATCTATTGCATGACACTCTCCCGGCCACTCCGACAAACTCCCCTTTGGGCTATGTCATGGGTGGCCCCAATGTCAACTCGTGACATCCGCCACCTTTGTGGCTGCCACCGTCGAGGCAAAACAAACGAACTCGTCCCAAACGGGGACACCCGGGTACAACACAACTCGGGCACACAAGGTTACGACCTCCTACCGGGCCAGGGCAGCGCGTGCACATAACCTTCCCTAGTTGGAGGCACCAGCGAGAGGCATGACAATAGACCGAATTAGGGCCTCCCTATCCAGGCAAGTGTGGCTGCACTGGTGAGCTCGATTCGGTGGCACCTAACCAACGAAATAACGGAATTTGGTCTCTGTAGCTGCCACCGTCGTGGCCAAACATCAACATGTGACATCCGCCACCTCTGTAGCTGCCACCGTCGTGGCCAAACATCAACATTGTCCCAAACGGGGACCTTGGTACCATCAAACCTTGGGTCCTCAAGGTTATGACTGCCTACCGGGCCAGGGTAGCGCCAGAGCACAACCTTCCCTCGTAGGAGGCAACGACGAGAGGCATGACAATAGACCGCATTAGGGCCTCCCCATCCAGGCAAGTGTGGTTGCACTGGTGAGCTCGATTCGGTGGCACCATGACTCGATCAATAGCATGTTCAAGTTGGATTATTATCAAGTTTAACTTGAAAAGAAAATGATTCGATCCATAGTGTATGAATGGATGCACGGGTCACGATTCTGAATGATGAATGCATCATACTACCATATGTGCATATGACATGATTCCTACTGCCTACATTAACAAGTAAGCATGTAACCTACTGTATAATATCAAAATGACAGAATAAAGTCTATGCAATCAAAGTTATATAGCAAGTTATTTTAAATAGTGAATATATGATGAATTTAATTCCATTAAACCAAAGTCATTGCAATGCCATCCTTGCATATGAATGTTGTGGCTTGCCTTGGTTCAGAGAAGTGTCACAATACTCCTGGCCTTCTCCAACACACCTAGGCTCTTCTGAAAATAATTTAAATGCAAAAACAAAATGTCACATAACACTGTTTAATGCACCAGAAATTCTCAATAGCAAGAAAAATTCAGAAACTAGGCATACAGAAACTTTGGAATTTTATAAACCAGTAGCAAAAAGAATCATCTCATTTGGACTTATGGATAAAAAGTTGTGGCTGGTTAAAGTTAGGGTCAAACTCTGGATTAAAATGAATTAAATCGATTTTCAGAAAATCCTAGAGGGGCTGACGTCGAAGACGTATTTTGGAAATACGCTTCCACTTAGATACCCCCTTCGGGCCAGAGAGAGAGAATGACAGGTGGGGCCCCGTTCTGTTTTAAATGAGTGAGAAAGAGAGGAACAGGGCCTAGTGGCTCTGTCGCCGGCGTTTCTCCGGCGAGGAGACGTCGGCGATCACCGGAGAGAGGGGGAATGGGACCAGCTCGGCGAGACGGTCACGCATGTACCCGAAACACAAGCTGAGGTGGTCTGACGGCGTCGAGGAGATCCTCTCCAGAGACAGCGGGCGACGGAGCTCGCCAGGATTGAGGAAGACCTCCTCAATCCGATGAACCGGCGGCCTGGGCATCTGCAGTGGATCACCACGAGTACACCAGAAGAAGAGGGCGAGGTCGAGAGGCTCCAGAGTGTGAGGTTGTCCGAGGAACACCGCGGCCGATCTCCGGTGAGGTTTGAAGGCCAGAGGCCTTCCCAGCATTGCCACGAGCTACTAGGGCTTGATTTGGGACTGGAGAAGTGGTTTGGGATGGCTAGAACGATCGGGGAGGGGCTCTATTTATAGGAGGAGGCGAGGCAGTGCTCGGGCTCCGCCGGAGCTGAGCGGCAGGGCGAACTGGGAACGGTGAGGACTCGGGCGGGCTAGGAGACGACGCGGGCGAGGCCCAGCATAGTGCACGCACGCGGGCTCGGGCGCAGGCGCACTAAGTGGAACAGGGTCGCGCGTGCAGTCCACTGTACCGACCGCTAGCGCCGTGGCCGCGTCCGGCGTGCGTCCTACCGGCGTCGGGGAGGGTCAGAGAGAGACTGGGGAGAAGAATGGGAGTGTGCTGGGTGTACTAGACATGCTGTGGTGGCGCAAGGGGAGAAGTCGTTGGACGACGGCCGATCGGACCCGACGTGCAGAGCGCACAGAGCGCGTGCATTGCACTATGCCCGCACGTGGTCACCGCGTGCACTGGCACAAGGGTGGCTTTCGGCGCTGCCGCACCATGTCCTAGGTGTTGTCCCTTTGACGTTGTGCCCAGAAATGCGCTTGCCTTGCCATCTGGTGCATTGGAAGTGACTAGAGCTAGAGAGAAAGTTTCTGGACAGAAACTTGCTCCAAGCACTGGGGACAAATGGCTGAGCACTTTGAGCTGAAATTAGGCGTTTAAGCATCACTTAGGAGGATAATCAAGTGGTAAAAATTTCAGCTTAAAAAGATCAAGGAAAAATATACTTGCTTCACAAAATGACTATTCTGTCCAGAAGCAAAAACATTTTCCCTGGCTGAAATTTTCCAAATGACCATGGGATATTTTTGCATAGGGAGGTGAGGCATGATCCAAAGAATACTTGGGAATTTTCTTGGAATTTTTAGAGCAATAAAAATAGGGGTTGCTTCATAGCTATATGAGCAAATGGGCATTTTCAGAGAGAAAAAGAGTATAATGCCATTAAATAAAAATACCCAATGGCATTATAATAAGGGGGATGAGGTCTAGGGTGGGTTTATGGATGATAGAGCCCACTTGGAAGAAAATCAAATATAAATCCAAGTGGTAAGTCCAAAAGAAATGACAGAAACCTCAAATGCAAATAAAATATTCAATAAAACCAAATAAAAGAAAAGGAGCAAAAACCAGGGTGTTACAAACCTCCCCCCATTAGGATAAATCTCGTCCTCGAGATTCGGTTGCTCGGGAAACAAATATGGGTATGCAGTCCTTAAGAAATCCGCTCTTTCCTAGTTGGCCTCGTCCTCAGTGTGGTGTTCCCATTGGACCTTGTAAAACTTTATAGTTTTGCTGCGGGTGACTCTGTCCATTTCTTCCAAGATTCTCAAGGGTTTCTCCTCGTATGTTAAATCTTTGGAAAGCTCTAGTTCGGCCATATCTGTCTGTTTTGCAGGTGGTGCGATGCATTTTTGTAGCTGAGACACGTGGAACACATCATGCACCTCGGATAGCTCGGGAGGCAATTCTAACTGATAGGCCACTTTGCCCACTCTGGTCATAATTGGAGACGGACCGATGTTTCTTGGTGCAAGTTTTCCCTGGGTGTGAAACCTTTTAACTCCTTTCATGGGGGTAACTCAAAGGTATGCATATTCACCTGGTTCGAAGTTGATCTGCCTATGCTTTGAGTCATAGTAACTTTTCTGACGAGATTTTGCCACTTGCAGTCTGTCTCGAATTTCTTTGACTTGCTTTTCTGCTTCCATCATTAGATCAGTCCCGAAGATTCGGCTGTCTCCTGCCTGAGACCAGTTTAGCAGGCTACGGCACTTACATCCATATAGAGCCTCAAAAGGTGACATCTTGAGACTAGTCTGATAGCCGTTGTTGTAAGAAAACTCAGCGTATGGCAGACTGTCTTCTCATTTGGGTCCATGAGCAAGAGCGCATGCCCGAAGCATGTCTTCCAAGATTTGATTTACCCGCTCTGTCTGCCCATCTGTCTGAGGGTGATAAGCGGTGCTATGCTTCAAAGCGGTTCCCAAGGCTTGGTGTAGACGTAGCCAGAATGCCGAGGTAAATAAAGATCCTCGGTCTGAAGTGATAGTCCTTGGTACCCCATGCAGACTGACAATCCTGGATACGTAGAGTTGAGCGAGTTGGTCTGCACGGTAGGTTGTCCTTATTGGAATAAAGTGGGCCACCTTGGTGAGCATGTCGACCATGACCCATATGGCATTGTTGCCTCGTGGTGTCCTTGGTAATCCCACGATAAAGTCCATGCAGATATCATCCCATTTCCATTGTGGAACGGGTAAGGGTTGAAGTAGACCGTCTGGTTTCTGGTGTTCAGCCTTCACCTTGTTGCATATATCACAACATGCGATGTAATAGGCGATATCTTTCTTCATGCCTTCCCACCAGAATGTTTGCTTTAAGTATTGATACATTTTAGTGCCTCTGGGATGAATAGACTATGCGGACTCGTGGGCTTCCTTCAGAATTTGCTGCTTTAATTCTCCGAGGTCCGGTACACAGACTCGATCCCGAAATCAGAGTGTACCTTTATCATCAATGTTGAAATCTGCTGTCTTCCCTCCTCGTACTTGGTCCATTATCTTTAGTAACATAGGGTCACCATGTTGAGCCTTTCGAATTTCATCTTCCAGGGTAGGGGTTACCTCCAAGGTAACCGAGCAGATTGCATCACAAAATATCATATTGAGCTGAGCTATTTCTTCTTGAAGTGCTGGGTGCAGACGCTCGATTAATGAGTTTGCGGTAGCCGGTTTGCGACTGAGGGCATCGGCGACCACATTTGCTTTTCCTGGGTGGTAGTTGATACCTAGGTCATAGCCTTTGACCAACTCAAGCCATCTTCTTTGTCGGAGATTCAAGTCCGGTTGCGTGAATATATACTTGAGACTCTTGTGGTCGGTGTAGATTTGGCATCGCTTTCCGATGATGTAATGTCTGCAAATCTTTAAGGCGTGAACCACAGCTGCCATCTCTAGGTCATGGGTAGGGTAATTCTCCTCATTCGGTCGGAGTTGTCTTGATGCATAGTCCACGACCTTTCCATCTTGCATAAGTACACACCCAATGCCACGCCTGGATGCGTCGCAATAGATGTCGAAGCTCCGGTAGATATCTGGGAGAGTCAATAGTGGAGCGGTAGTTAACCGGGTCTTGAGCTCATTGAAACTGTTTTCACATGCTTCCGTCCATATGAACTTCTGATTTTTCTTGAGCAGTTCAGTCATCGGTTTGGCAATCTTTGAGAAGCCTTCAATGAAACGACAGTAATAACCTGCCAGACCCAAGAAACTCCTGATTTCGGTGACTGAAACCGATGTCTTCCACTTCAGGACTTCTGTGACTTTGCTTTGGTCCACGGCCACTCCTTAAGCGGAAAGAGTATGCCCAAGGAATCCCACTTCTTTTAGCCAAAATTCGCATTTGCTGAACTTGGCGAAGAGTTGATGAGCGCGTAATCGTTCCAACACTGCTCGGAGGTTTTGCTTGTGCTCCCCTTCACTTTTGGAATATATGAGGATGTCATCAATGAACACCACTACAACTTGTCCAAGAAGTCCATGAACACCTTGTTCATCATGTGCATGAAGAATGCAGGAGCGTTGGTCAGTCCAAATGACATGACCGTATACTCGTACAGCCCGTACCGTGTAGTGAATGCCGTCTTGGGAATTTCTTCTTTTCTGATTTTCAGCTGGTGATACCCGGTGCGCAAGTCAATCTTGGAGAACACTTGAGCTCCACTGAGTTGATCAAACAAATCATCAATCTTGGGCAGCGGGTATTTATTTTTGATTGTGACATCATTGAGAGCACGGTAGTCAACACACATCCGAAGACTGCCATCTTTCTTGCCCACGAATATTGCAGGTGCACCCCAAGGGGATGAGCTGGGGCGAATATATCCTTTTTGGAGCATCTCATCCAATTGCTTCTTCAACTCCACTAGTTCAGACGAAGGCATTCGATAATATTTCTTGTAAATTGGTGCTGTTTTGGGCACAAGCTCAATCTAAAATTCAAGCTCTCGATCAGGTGGCATGCCCGGTAACTCATCTGGAAACACATCTGGGAATTCACAGACTGCTGGGACTAGATTCATCTCTGTAGCAATGGCAGCATAAACCATCCCTTTCTTTGGTATGGCTCGACCAGCATAGAATCGAGCGGACTGGCCCGAGGGATTTATTAGCGTGACATCTCTTGTTGCGCAATTGATGCAGACCTGATGTCTTGTCAGCCAATCCATCCCCAAAATAATATCCAAGGTGGGAGACTCAATGGATACCAGTGATGCGGGGAAGATGACTCCATAGATTGATATTTTCAACCCTCGGCATACAATATTTGTCTTGAGCCTGGATCCGGGGGATTGTACCACCATAGCTTTGTCCAAAAAAGTATAGGAAAGGCGATGTTGGGCAACAAAACTCCGCGAAATAAAAGAATGGGAAGCCCTGGAATCGAATAAAATTGTTGCAGGTATGTCATTAACAGGAAACATACCAATGACCACCTCGGGCACTTCGGAGGCTTCCTCGGCGGAGATGTGATGAACTTGCCCTTGAATATACCTTTGCTTGGGGAATTGCCCCACATAATTGAATTGAGGCTTCAGGTTGGTTGGTGTCTTGCCGTTGTTGGGACACTGTCTAGCGTAATGCCCAGTCTGTCCACATGTGTAACAGGCATTGTTACGCTGACAGTCTTCCTTCTTTGGCTTGGCGACCACAGTCTGGATCTGACTTTCATTCTTGATGTTCCCCTGCTGCCAGGTTGGCTTAAACTCGAACTGAGGTTGCTACCAAGTACGAACCTTCTGAAAAACTTGCCCTTCCTTCTTGGGTTCAAACTTGCGTTTGCAGTCTTCATAGGCAGTCTTATGATCATTAACCAGTTTGTGTTCCCTTTCGGCAATGAGTGCCTTGTTCACCAAAGTTTGGAAGTCGGGGAAATCTAGCATGCTGAGTGCACATCGAAGGGTAAGGTTGAGTCCTCCGAGGAACCAATCTATCTTCCGTTCTTCGGTGGCCACATCATGAGTGGAGTAACGGGCCAAGTGATTGAACTTGTTTAAATATTCACTTACAGTCGAGGTCCCTTGGGTAAGGGTAAGGAATTCTCGCTGCTTGACCTTCATGATGCCGGCAGGAATATGGTACTTGCAGAATTTATCTTTGAATTTATCCCAAGTAATCTCGTCTTCAGCGGGCCACATCACTTTGGCATTGTCCCACCATATAGCAGCTGGTCCTTCTAGATAATGAGTGGCGAAGGGCACCTTGTCAGCATCTTCAGTGCGAGCAATTTCCAGCTTCTTCTCAATAGTCCTCAACCAATCATCGGCTTCCATCGGGTCCACTGCTTGACTGAAACTTGGCGGTTTGGTCCTCTGAAAGTCTGACTGCTTGGAGTGATTACCATTGTGATTATTCTGCCCAACCACAGTCTGCATGCTTCTCAGGAATTCCATCAGGTCTTGATTTCTCTTCTCCTCAAACATCCGCATAATCTGCTTTGTCGTGGGTGCTTGAGGTGGAGGAGGTGGTGGCTGATATGGTTCCGGAGAATGTCCTGCTTGCCTGGCAGATCGACGAACTGGAGTATCGTCGCCACCATGACAGTTACTGCCACACCTTGTCATCCTATATATGTTTCCCAATACGAAGCATCGAGATGAGCAATATCCATTAGGGGAAAACAAGAAAAAAAGGGAGGTGAAGCATCAAACCCGGAAAAGAATTCGAGAAAAGCCAAGACGAATAGCGGAAAGCAACATAATTATACAATACATCATCCAGCATACATAGGGTAACACCCCGATTTTTGGCCCTTTCTTTTTCTTTTGGATTTCTTTGAATTTTATTTGGATTTCCTTTTCCGTGGCTATGTGGTCTTGAAAACCTGGGAAAATCTTCTCTTCTGCCACTTCCTAGTGGCTTGTCATTCTCAAATCTATCCCAAGGCCATGTCATTTCCATCTTAGCCCAACCCCAATATTTATTTCTTGGGAATATTCCTTTTTCTATTAAAGGAATAACCCTGTTAACTCTTGGTTGTGAAGCAACCTATATTTCTGCCATTCCAAAAATTCCCACAAAATTCTTATAAATTCTTTGGATCATATCTTCCACAAATATGTCAAAACCCATCCTTGCCTAGTTCAAAAATAATTCGGGAATATTCATTTTCCATTCTGTCCAGAATGGCACTTTGCGAAGGAAGTGCTATTTATATTTTATTAATTGCCCTCAAAATTTTTGGTCACTCTCTCATATCCAAATTATTGCCACATGCCAAAATTCAGCTTCATTTGCCAAGTAAATCTTCCTCAGCAAATTCCCAAAGTTTCTAACCAGAGAGAAGCTTTGTGAAGGAAGTACTAGCTAGGCCTATCCAAATGAGTTGAAATTTTGGTAGATCATTTATATGATCAAATCATGACTCTCCACAAAATTTCATCCCCATCCAACAATCTATATGAGCACACCTTCAAATCTTGGTTTCTGGTCACAATTTCAGTTTGTGAAGCAACTATACATTATATTGCTTCACAAATTCTGAAATTAATCCAGGACCTAAATATACCTAAATAATGTGAGCATGCCAAAACTCACATTATTTTGCCAAGCCATTTTCTCTGCAAAATTCTCCCAAGTTTCTGTCCAGTGGGTATCATTGTGAAGGAAGTACCATTTTGGTTTATCCAAATGGGATGAAATTTTTATGGCACCTTCATATGCCCAAATGATTACCCTTCACCAATTTTCAGCTCAATCCCAGCATCCATGTGAGTGCTACTTCCTGATCTTATTTCTGAACCAGATTTTGCAGTTGCAAAGCAACTATGCTAAATATTTGTCCTAATGACCTCAAAATTCACAGTATCATAGTCCTTCCTACCCTAAACCCCTGAGACATTCTGGTTATCTATTATCTCACCCCATTTGACCATAGCATCATGCCTAAGTTGGCAACAGTAAAGTTCAGTCGACCTTTCCCATCCACCCACAGTGTCTTTCTTCGATCTATCACCTCAGGTAGGACCCACTTAGGAGAGACAACACGGTAGACATCCTGTTGCTGGCCCTAAAGTCCCGCGTGCGTCTATTCACGCGCTGACCACGCAGAGAGCGCGTGCACTGCAGGCAGAAAGCGTGCTCTGGAACTTTGGGGCCCTCTGCCGCCGCCCAAACGCCGAGCTCCCGCCACCGCACCATGTCCTCTGCGTCGCCACCACTCTCCTGCGTCCGCGTGTCCTCTCTGGAACCCTCCCCCGCTCCTCTTTCCTCTCCGGCGAGCACGCCGTCCCGGGATGCCCGCGGCCGTCGTCGCTTTGCCGTTGTCTTCTTCCTCCCCGTAGCATCCTAGCACCGAATGAGCGTCCCCTGGACCTCTCTCCCCCTCCGCGCGTGCGCGCGTGCACGCGGTCGTGCCAGAGAGCATCAACCGCGAGCTCCCGTCGGCTTCCGGCGAGGGCATCGTCGCCAGGCTATATATAGCGTGTCTCGAGCCTCCCCGAGCATCTCATCCTCTTCTACACCCTCCCAGTAGCCTTCCCAACTACTCGAGCGAGCTCGAGGAGCCCTTCCCGCCCGCCACTGCCGCCATGGCCGCCGCTCGGCCATGCTCAAATTGGAGCAATGGCGAGTTCCCCTTTCCTCCATTCCACCCCAGAGCACCTCCCTCGGCCTCCTAGACCCTTCCCCGAAGCTCGCCGCCTCCTCTCGGTGGCTGGAG
This sequence comes from Elymus sibiricus, assembly GCA_039707655.1. Classification (NCBI taxonomy): domain Eukaryota; kingdom Viridiplantae; phylum Streptophyta; class Magnoliopsida; order Poales; family Poaceae; genus Elymus; species Elymus sibiricus. The sequence continues at coordinate 187,212,565 of CM077676.1, read as the reverse complement.
CGCCGTGCCCGAAACCACCCAAGCCGCCGTCCGCCATTGTCGAGGAAGCACGAGCTCCTGCCCTCCCCGAGCTCCGTCCTCTCCTTGGGTGGTTGCACCGCTGCGAGCCGAGCTCGCCGGTAGGCTGGACGTCACCGGAGACGGCCCAGGTCGCCGGGACGGCCGCCAGCGTCGGGCGCCCTCCTCTGCATCGCGGGCGAGCGGGAGGTTGAAGGTGTTGACCAGTCCAGGTGGGCCCCACCCACCCAGCGACCCCACCAGTCAGCCGCACGAGGAGTCAACCCCGGGCCCGCGCCGATTTAAGTGAAAGCGTATTTTCAATAATACGTTTTCGCATATAGGAAGCGTACTCTGTCCCTGCATTGGGATGGAATACGTGTTCGCTTTCTGAAAGCGTATTTCCGAAAGTGCGCCTTCGGTTTAACCCAGCCAGCCGAAACCCTTATATTGCGGGCATTCGCCCATTAGCAGCAGAAAAGCTCACTTTTTAATTGTTTTTCTGCCTAACGAACGAACGGCCGTAACTCCGCGACCGTAACTCCGATTCAGGTGATTCCAAAGCCCACGATCTCAGTTCGTCGAGCCCGTTCCGATGGTACCATTTTCATGATGTTGTCACACTCTAAAAATGACCATTTTGCCCCTGCCCTTATTCAGCCCCCTCCGAGAGGGAAACTTTTCCGGCGATTTTTCCGCAAGTGTCTCCGCACTTCTCCCCGGTGTATCCTCCATCCCCAGGCAAGCCACAACAGTCACTTGCATGATGGCATTGCAGTAGCCATGGTTTTCCACTTGAATATTTAATATTTGTTTGCTCATTTAATTATTTTGTGAATGCTTCGAATATGCTTGTGAATCCATGTCTATGCTTATGCCATGTTCTTTCTCATCTAGTAAGTGATATGATTAATTGCTAAGGATATTCTTATCATGTTTTATTCTTGTAATTATTCCCAATGCTATTGATAAGGTTATGCTCATATGAATTGTTACTGTTTGATATGAAACTACTTGTGATATTCATGATCACCATTATGCCATGTTCATTTGCATCCCGTAGAATAAATGATTTATTGTTGTCATATGGTTATGTTGCCCATGCATGGTTGCACTGTTATCATGCTCATATGCATTATTATTTCATCATGTTACTGTCATGACTCAGCTCATCATCATTCAAGTTGAACCTGACATTAATCGAACTTGAACAAATCTGTTGGCTGAGTCATGGTGCCACCGAATCGAGCTCACCAGTGCAACCACACTTGCCTGGATGGGGAGGCCCTAATGCGGTCTATTATCATGCCTCTCACCGGTGCCTCCAACGAGGGAAGGTTATGTGCGCGCGCTACCCTGATCAGGTAGGCGGCCATAAGCCTTGAGTGCCCAAGTTGTGTTGTACCCGGGTGTCCCCGTTTGGGACGAGTTTGTTTTGGCCACGACGGTGGCAGCCACAAAGGTGGCGGATGTCACGAGTTGACATCAGGGGCAACCCAAGACATAGCCCAAAGGGGAGTTTGCCGGGAGTGGCCGGGAGTGTCATGCAATAGATTGGTTTTGTCGGAACGTCGTTGGTCCACCCGAATGGGAGCACGAGGCCATGAGTTCCGTAGTGTGGGTACAATGTACTAACCTCTGCAGAGTGCATAATCTATCGATAGCCGCGTCCTCGGTCATGGACACAGTTCGTAGTAGGTATCAGTATGGGTCAACAGAAATAATAACTTGGCTAATAACAACCCCGGTTCGATGAAGAAAGAAGTTGGTTAATCTTTATGTGGTCATGCGATGATCACAGGTAGAGATCAAGCTCCGTGTGGTCAAGTACTGATCACGATGGTATAGTTGATACCGAGCTTGGTTGATCCTGAGGTGATCGTGTGATGCTCACGATGGTAAGTTGGTGGTTACGAGATAACCTCCGAGCAGAGTAAGTTGGTCCATGAGACCTTAAACGTCGACCCCTTGCATGATAGTGCTAGTATCATCCCATGAATTATATGTACATGCCATGCTCATGTTGTTGCCATGTTCATGTTGTTGCCATGTTCATGTTGTTGCCATGCTCATGTTGTTCTAGTAGTATCGTATTCATCATTGATAATTAACCTGTAAATGCCATGCTGTTGTATGTCTTGATTGCTATGGTTGTTGTGAGCTTGCGAGTACATTCAAAGTACTCACCTGGCGTGTCATGCCAGATTGCAGGTCAGGCCATGATTGCTTGTTTGTCGAGGATCCCGAGGTTGCGCTCTAGGATATGTCCCAGCCAGAGTCCCTGCGGAGTGGAGTTCATCACCGTCGTCGTTGTTCCGCTGCTAGAGTTTATTCCGCTTCGAGATGTTCCGCTGCTAGCATAGAACCACCTTAGCAGGCGAAGTGTCGCCGTGCCTTTGTAATATCGAACCCTTGTACCCTGTTTATTCATAATAAAGAGCTGATTTGTTCTATGCCAAGCAGTGCCGTATTCCAGAAGACTTGATCTCTGGGCTGGAATACGGGGTGTTCCGGTCTCTCTGAGCCGGGGTGCCACAAGGCTTGGTATCAGAGCAGGTCTGGCTGTAGGACGCCCTAGTCAGCGCGAGCGTTAGAAACCGTTAGTATAGAGTCTAGTTGGCTTGCGGCACTTGATTGCTGCATTTGTTTGTCGCATAGCATGCATGTAGACTTATTATTTTTTCGCTAACGATTGATCTTATGAGTGTAGGTGGCATCGGTTTCGATCCACTACCTGCACCCTCCAGCTTTGCATATGCGTTCTTTGGTGTTTGGTGTCATCTCTGTCCCAGCGGAGTGATGCCGAGGTACCTTGTGGTGTCGGTCACTTGCAGGACTGATACACAGGTATCACACCAATATTTTCTCTTCAGCCCCACCTATCGTTTCGGTGGTAGACATGTTTCTACCCCGGATCTTGCCATCCAACCCGCCGTTTGGCAACCCTTACTGATCTCTGTTATCAGGAATGGGCAATGCCAGCAGACCCTGCTTTCCCCCGCTACCCTATCTTATTACTCCTTCCCTGGACGAGTACGGTCCCCTTCCGTACGCTTGATGATGATGTGGTCGTGACATCTGTGTCACGCTACATGATCACCGAGTCCGTCCTCACCCCTAAGCCTGTCCAGATGCAACCAGTGTTGAGCCAGTTCTTGGTGTAGCTCTGTTTACACCAACCCCTCCACACCCTGTTTCATTTTCGTGCACACCGCCACAGCATATTAGATCGTAGTACCGGAGTTTCCCTCGAGAATTGTGTGCTTAAGTAGGCATGCATAGTGGGGTGAATAGCAGTAAAATGTGATGTTGCTTGTATGTAATCTTAATGCTATATGTGCTTTTGTTTTAGTCGTTTCTTTTGGCTTCTTTCTTTGGGCCTTCGGTGTTACCTTATTTCCCCTTATGAAAGTTGCTCATCAACCGACGCCGGACTCGAATAATCAGTGAGGATTTCAAATATTTGGAAGTTCAGCTAAACATTATGGAATTCTCAGCCGATTGCAGTATATTGGGAATATCTGGTTTGAATACAAATGATATTCTGGAATGACTTTCAGCATCAAGTTTACATCAGTGTGCAACCATTACAATCGTAATGAACCAGCTGGAAAACAATCTATGTGCAAGTCAACAGTACATTTCCAGTCAAAGGAATATCAAGGGTATATATATATGGTATTCAGTCTGCATATCACAGAGAGAAGTTTCTGGGGTAAGGAATGCAGTCTTCCTCCGCACGCTACCAGAGAAGCTTATGATGCAAGGTTCCTTAGTCGTCCTCAGTACGATATGTGGGTAGCTTCCAGCATAAGATACCCAGTCTTCTTCAGTAAGCCACCGCACAAAGCTTCTGGCATAAGCCACCAAATCTTCCTCAGTAAGCAACCAGGAGGAGAAACTTCTGAGGTACGGTACCCAGTCTTCTTGAGCACGCTATCCCGGCAAAAGCTCCGAGCATAAGTTATTCAGCCTTCCTCAGCACTCTACTCTCGATGGCTTCCAACAGAAGCTATCTAGTCTTCGTCAGTACGGCACTACATACAGTCATCGGCATTGGTACAAGATATTACACAGTGAGTTGGCAGCATATGGCAGTGCATCTCAAGAGTCAAATCCGCAACAGTTTGTCAAAAGCAAGAATCAGTCAACACACAAGTGTCTACCTCAGGAATCAAAATGCCCAGTTACACATGCTTCCATATATATGGTGAACATGCTGACAAGGTCATACAATTCACTCGCACGATGATGCCAGCATGGTGAGAATCAGACAACCCATGAGTATGTAAAAGGAAGAAAGCAAGTTATACACCTCAGTGTGATGCAATGTCTGACAAGCTATAAAGTAAGATAAATTGGAACAACAATTTTGACAGTGGATATCAAGGCCAGCTTCCTCTCAACTGACAAAGTGATATCATGAACCTCTGTCACTGTCATGTATGATTGACCACAACAGTAAGCTCTATACAAGTGACTGTGAACCTGGTATATGATCATGATGAACCCTTGCTTACCTTTCTTTGGTAACGGCACCACGCCTGTGTTCTGAGCTGCTTTCGGCCGTCCAGGGTGGATGCCGCCTTTACATTTCTCTTTTCAACAACTGGCCCGTGTTCTGAGCTGCTTTTCGGCCGTCTCGGGCAGCTGTTGAGTTTCTTTTTGTAGCAGCGACCCTATGCTCTGAGCTGATCCTCGGCCATCTTAGGGAACTGCTACATTCTTCTTATCAACACCATCTCATGCTCTGAGCTGCTTTTCAGCCGTCGTGAGCCGTGGTTGAGTTATTTCGGTAATGTCCCAGATCTGAGTTGTAAAGACCGTTCTGGTGGCTACTGATTTATTTGCCGATTTCATGCAAACGTTCGGATGATCATTGCCTTACAGTTAGAGCTTGTGAGATGATAAACTTGCCAGTTAAACATCGCTGCACTACCTGAGGATAAGGATGAGGTAAGATCTGCCAGAATACGGCTACGGTGAAGCAAACCACCCCAGAGCAAGTCAGTCAGTAAGATGCAATTCAGTGGGAACATCATATGAAGGAAAAGGATACCCGAGTTGGAAACGGTTTCCTTAAGTCAGAATATTCATACTGGTTCCCTGAGCAACCAAATCTCGAGGACGAGATTTATCGTAAGGGGGGTAGGTTTGTAACACCCCGATTTTTGGCCCTTTCTTTTTCTTTTGGATTTCTTTGAATTTTATTTGGATTTCCTTTTCCGTGGCTATGTGGTCTTGAAAACCTGGGAAAATCATCTCTTCTGCCACTTCCTAGTGGCTTGTCATTCTCAAATCTATCCCATGGCCATGTCATTTCCATCTTAGCCCAACCCCAATAATTATTTCTTGGGAATATTCCTTTTTCTATTAAAGGAATAACCCTGTTAACTCTAGGTTGTGAAGAAACCTATATTTCTGCCGTTCCAAAAATTCCCACAAAATTCTCATAAATTCTTTGGATCATATCTTCCACAAATTTGTCAAAACACATCCTTGCCGAGTTCAAAAATAATTCGGGAATATTCATTTTCCATTCTGTCCAGAATGGCACTTTGTGAAGGAAGTGCTATTTATATTTTCTTAATTGCCCTCAAAATTTTTGGTCACTCTATAATATCCAAATTATTTCCACATGCCAAAATTCAGCTTCATTTGCCTAGTAAATCTTCCTCAGCAAATTCCCAAAGTTTCTGACCAGAGAGAAGCTTTGTGAAGGAAGTACTAGCTAGGCCTATCCAAATGAGTTGAAATTTTGGTAGATCATTTATATGATCAAATAATGACTCTCCACCAAATTTAATACCCATCCAACAATCTATATGAGCACACCTTCAAATCTTGGTTTCTGGTCACAATTTCAGTTTGTGAAGCAACTATACTTTATATCGTTTTAAAAATTCTGAAATTAATCCAGGACCTAAATATCCCTAAATAATGTGAGCATGCCAAAACTCACATTATTTTGCCAAGCCATTTTCTCTGCAAAATTCCCCAAAGTTTCTGTCCAGTGGGTATCATTGTGAAGGAAGTACCATTTTGGTTTATCCAAATGGGATGAAATTTTTATGGCACCTTCATATGCCCAAATGATCACCCTTCACCCATTTTCAGCTCAATCCAAGCATCCATGTGAGTGTTACTTCCTGATCTTATTTCTGAACCAGATTTTGTAGTTGCAAAGCAACTAGGCTAAATATTTGTCCTAATGACCTCAAAATTCACAGGATCATAGTCCTTCCTACCCTAAACCCCTGAGACATTCTGGTTATCTCTTATCTCACCCCATTTGACCACAGCATCATGCCTAAGTTGGCAACAGTAAAGTTCAGTCGACCTCTCCCATCCACCCACAGTGTCTTTCTTCGATCTATCACCTCAGGTAGGACCCACTTAGGAGAGACAACACGGTAGACATCCTGTTGCTGGCCCTAAAGTCCCGCGTGCATCTGTTCACGCGGTGACCACGCAGAGAGCGCGTGCACTGCAGGCAGAAAGCGTTCTCTGGAACTTTGGGGGCCTCTGCCGCCGCCCAAACGCCAAGCTCCCGCCACCGCACCATATCCTCTACGTCGCCACCACTCTCCTGCGTCCGCGTGTCCTCTCTGGACCCCTCCCCCTCTCCTCTTTCCTCTCCGGCGAGCACGCCGTCCCGGATGCCCGCGGCCGTCGTCGCTTTGCCGTTGTCTTCTTCCTCCCCGTAGCATCGCAGCACCGAATGAGCCTCCCCTGGACATCTCTCCCCCTCCGCGCGTGCGCGCGTGCACGCGGTCGTGCCAGAGAGCATCAACCGCGAGCTCCCGTCGGCTTCCGGCGAGGGCATCGTCGCCCGGCTATATATAGCATGTCCCGAGCCTCCCCGAGCATCTCATCCTCTTCTACACCCTCCTAGTAGCCTTCCCGACTACTCGAGCGAGCTTGAGGAGCCCTTCCCGCCCGCCACTGCCGCCATGGCCGCCGCTCGGCCATGCTCAAATTGGAGCAATGGTGAGTTCCCCTTTCCTCCATTCCACCCCAGAGCACCTCCCTCGGCCTCCTAGACCATTTCCCGAAGCTCGCCGCCTCCTCTCGGTGGCCAGAGCGCCGTGCCCGAAACCACCCGAGCCGTCGTCCGCCATTGTCGAGGAAGCACGAGCTCCTGCCCTCCCCGAGCTCCGTCCTCTCCTTGGGTGGATGCCCCGCTGCGAGCCGAGCTCGCCGGTAGGCTGGACGTCACCGGAGACGGCCCAGGTCGCCGGGACGGCCGCCGGCGTCGGGCGCCCTCCTCTGCATCGCGGGCGAGCGGGAGGTTGAAGGTGTTGACCAGTCCAGGCGGGCCCCACCCACCCAGCGACCCCACTAATCAGCCGCACGAGGAGTCAACCCCGGGCCCGCGCCGATTTAAGTGAAAGCGTATTTTCAATAATACATTTTCGCATATAGGAAGCGTACTCTGTCCCTGCATTGGGATGGAATACGTTTTCGCTTTCTGAAAGCGTATTGCCGAAAGTGTGCCTTCGGTTTAACCCAGCCAGCCGAAACCCTTATATTGCGGGCGTTCGCCCTTTAGCAGCAGAAAAGCTCACTTTTTAATTGTTTTTCTCCCTAACGAACGAACGGTCGTAACTCCGCGACCGTAACTCCAATTCAGGTGATTCCAAAGCCCACGATCTCAGTTCGTCGAGTCCTTTCCGATGGTACCATTTTCATGATGTTGTCACACTCTAAAAATGACCATTTTGCCCCTGCCCTTATTCAGCACCCTCAAAGAGGGAAACTTTTCCGGCGATTTTTCCGCGAGTGTCTCCGCACTTCTCCCCGGTGTATCCTCCATCCCCAGGCAAGCCACAACAGCCACTTGCATGATGGCATTGCAGTAGCCATGGTTTTCCGCTTGAATATTTAATATTTGTTTGCTCATTTAATTATTTTGTGAATGCTTCGAATATGCTTGTGAATCCATGTCTATGCTTATGCCATGTTCTTTTTCATCTAGTAAGTGATATGATTAATTGCTAAGGATATTCTTATCATGTTTTATTCTTGTAATTATTCCCGATGCTATTGATAAGGTTATGCTCATATGAATTGTTACGGTTAGATATGAAACTACTTGTGATATTCATGATCACCAGTATGCCATGTTCATTTGCATCCCGTAGAATAAATGATTTATTGTTGTCATATGGTTATGTTGCCCATCCATGGTTGCACTGTTATCATGCTCATATGCATTATTATTTCGTCATGTTACTGTGATGACTCAGCTCATCATCATTCAAGTTGAACCTGACATTAATCGAACTTGAACAAATCTGTTGGCTGAGTCATGGTGCCACCGAATCGAGCTCACCAGTGCAACCACACTTGCCTGGATGGGGAGGCCCTAATGCGGTCTATTGTCATGCCTCTCACTGGTGCCTCCAATGAGGGAAGGTTATGTGCGCGCGCTACCCTGATCAGGTAGGCGGCCATAAGCCTTGAGTGCCCAAGTTGTGTTGTACCCGGGTGTCCCCGTTTGGGACGAGTTTGTTTTGGCCACGATGGTGGCAGCAACAAAGGTGGCGGATGTCACGAGTTGACATCAGGGGCAACCCACGACATAGCCCAAAGGGGAGTTTGTCGGGAGTGGCCGGGAGAGTATCATGCAATAGATTGGTTTTGTCGGAACGTCGTTGGTCCACCCGAATGGGAGCACGAGGCCATGAGTTCCGTGGTGTGGGTACAGTGTACTAACCTCTGCAGAGTGTATAATCTATCGATAGCCACGTCCTCGGTCATGGACACAGTTCGTAGTAGGTCACACTATGGGTCAACAGAAATAATAACTTCGCTAATAACAACCCCGGTTCGATGAAGAAAGAAGTTGGTTGATCTTTATGTGGTCATGCGATGATCACAGGTAGAGATCAAGCTCCATGTGGTCATGTACTGATCACGATGGTATAGTTGATACTGAGCTTGGTTGATCCTGAGGTGATCGTGTGATGATCACGATGGTAAGTTGGTGGTTACGAGATAACCTCCGAGCAGAGTAAATTGGTCCATGAGACCTTAAACGTCGACCCCTTGCATGATAGTGCTAGTATCATCCCATGAATTATATGTACATGCCATGCTCATGTTGTTGCCATGTTCATGTTGTTGCCATGTTCATGTTGTTGCCATGCTCATGTTGTTCTAGTAGTATCGTATTCATCATTGATAATTAACCTGTAAATGCCATGATGTTGTATGTCTTGATTGCTTTGGTTGCTGTGAGCTTGCGAGTACATTCAAAGTACTCACCTGGCGTGTCATGCTAGATTGCAGGTCAGGCCGTGATTGCTTGTTTGTCGAGGATCCCGAGGTTGCGCTCTAGGATATGTCCCAGCCAGAGTCCCTGCGGAGTGGAGTTCATCACCGTCATCGTTGTTCCGCTACTAGAGTTTATTCCGCTTCGAGATGTTCCGCTGCTAGCATAGAACCACCTTAGCAGGCGAAGTGTCGCCGTGCCTTTGTAATATCGAACCCTTGTACCCCGTTTATTCATAATAAAGAGCTGATTTGTTCTATGCCAAGCAGTGCCATATTCCAGAAGACTTGATCTCTGGGCTGGAATACGGGGTGTTCCGGTCTCTCTGAGCCGGGGTGCCACACATAGCAGGGCAACAACATGGATAGTACTACTACATGCATACAACCAAACACCACATCAACCTCGTCTACATGCAACGACGGGGATTGCACTGGCACACTGACGGTCCTTCTGGTGTCTCCTCGGTGTCGGACTCCGAATCGGAACTGATAACGGATACATCCAGAGAAAAGGAAACACGACAACGCTGACAGGAAGACTCTCCCTCAGTGTCTGGAGCAGGGTGACTCCGCAGCATCGGAGTGGCTGGGGTAGTGAGAAGCATAGCCCATTGGGCTGGGGACTCATGAGGAGTCACTACCGAAGTGCCTGAGCTACTCTGAGAAGGGGTGGGGGCCACTGGAGTGGGTGGAGGTATGGTAACTGGAGGAACAAGTGATGTGTGGATAAGCAAAGGTGGAGCGAAGGCAGATAGAGCGGCAGCTAGCTCCTGGGCTAGGCTGACGATCAGAAAGTATCCCGCCGTTATGTAGCGAGACAGGTGACTGGCTGACCAGTCACACTGCGGATCAATGTAAGGGAAGCGGATCTGTCCTGACTCATACAGGGACGAATAAAAGTAGAAACATGGGTGAGTCTGCATCTGAATCTTGTTATAGCGCAAGTCAGTGAGAGCCTCGAATGCTGCAAACTGGACTGCCTGGTCGGGTGTAGAAGCCGTCCCGCCCTTGGTGGAGCGAGTGTAAGTGCCCACCACGGTACTGTTGTGCATGATGACCTCCGCATGATACTCGTAAACGCCATCAGCGAGCTGCTCTCGGTACACCTGGTATATGGGGTCATCGCCATTGGGGTAGACTCGGCGCCATACGTTGGTAAGCAGGTGCGGAAACGTGGAAGGTGCCAGCTCAGGCTGGTACGGATAAGGGATTGGTGCCATCTACACTCACAACATTAGCTAGTCAGCATTAACAGTAAGCTATATGCATGCAATGCAACACCCAAGTGCAGGATCAAACCTCAAATCACTACAGGGGCTAAAACTACCGTCTTCTAACGCGTCGGCTGCCTAGGGCGTCCTACAGTCAGCACGGCTTTGATACCAAGCGTTGTGGCACCCCGGCTCAGAGCAACCGGTTTACCTTGCATTGCCAGCCCAGAGATCAAGTCTTGTGGCAATACACAACAACTTGGTACAGAAAACAACCGCTTTATTGATCTCTTGGCGGGAACATAGGTTTACATTTTACATGATGAGCGAGGCCAAGCGGCACACACGGTGCGGCTTCACTTACGTACATTATTTAGTAGACATGGCAGGGGCCTCAATGATAAGGGAACTACTACGCGACAGCGAAACGACGAGGTAGCGGAACTCCATTCCACAGGGACACTGCTGCGACACGGCCTAGAGCGCGACATACTGCTCGACATCCACACCATGCACGGCTTCTCCTGCATCTGGAATGATAAGCCAGGTGAGTACTTTGAATGTACTCACAAGCTCACAGCAAACAAAACAAGTGCGACAAACAATAACAAGGCATTTAACAGATTTAATGCATGCGTATGATACTACTCAACATGAGAGGTGCATGAAGCATTGCCATGGTCCCTGGGACCAACTTACCATTTCGGGGTTACCACGTAACAACTGATCACATTCATACCTTTCACAGTGATCTTCACTCGATCACTATTTCCGTATGTGCCATCTTGTCAATCTTAGTGTGCAAGTTAATTATATCTATTGACCCACGGTGTGAACTACTACGAACTGTGTCCATATCCGAGGACGCGGCTATCGATAGATTATACACTCTACAGAGGTTAGTACACTATACCCACACCACGGAACTCATGGCCTCGTGCTCCCATTCGGGTGGACCAACGACATTCCAACAAAACCAATCTATTGCATGACACTCTCCCGGCCACTCCGACAAACTCCCCTTTGGGCTGTGTCCTGGGTGACCCTGATGTCAACATGTGACATCCGCCACCTCTGTGGCTGCCACCGTCGTGGACAAACATCAACATAGCCAAACGGGGATCTTGGTACCATCAAAACTTGGGTCCTCAAGGTTATGACTGCCTACCGGGCCAGGGTAGCGCCAGAGCACAACCTTCCCTCGTAGGTGGCACCGGTGAGAGGCATGACCATAGACCGCATTAGGGCCTCCCCATCCAGGCAAGTGTGGTTGCACTGGTGAGCTCGATTCGGTGGCACCATGACTCGATCAACAGCATGTTCAAGTTGGATTATTATCAAGTTTAACTTGAAAAGAAAATGATTCGAGCCATAGTGTATGAATGGATGCACGGGTCACGATTCTGAATGATGAATGCATCATACTACCATATGTGCATATGACATGATTCCTACTGCCTACATTAACAAGTAAGCACGTAACCTACTGTATAATATCAAAATGACAGAATAAAGTCTATGCAATCAAAGTTATATAGCAAGTTATTTCAAAAAGTGAATTTATGATGAATTTAAATCCATTAAACCAAAGTCATTGCAATGCCATCCTTGCATATGAATGTTGTGGCTTGCCTTGGTTCAGAGAAGTGTCACAATACTCATGGCCTTCTCCAACACAACTAGGCTCTTCTGAAAATAATTTAAATGCAAAAAATAAAATGTCACATAACACTGTTTAAAACACCAGAAATTCTCAACAGCAAGAAAAATTCTGAAACTAGGCATACAGAAACTTTGGAATTTTATAAACCAGTAGCAAAAAGAATCATCTCATTTGGACTTATGGATAAAAAGTTGTGGCTGGTCAAAGTTAGGGTCAAACTCTGGATTAAAATGAATTAAATCGATTTTCAGAAAATCCCAGAGGGGCTGACATCGAAGACGTATTTTCGAAATACGCTTCCACTTAGATACCCCCTTCGGGCCAGAGAGAGAGAATGACAGGTGGGGCCCCGGTCTGTTTTAAACGAGAGAGAAAGAGAGGAACAGGGCCTAGCGGCTCTGTCGCCGACGTTTCTCCGGCGAGGAGACGTCGGTGATCACCAGAGAGAGGGGGAATGGGACTAGCTCAGCGAGACGGTCACGCACGTACCCGAAACACGAGCTGAGGTGGTCTGACGGCGTCGAGGAGATCCTCTCCAGAGACAGCGGGCGGCGGAGCTCGCCGGAATTGAGGAAGACGTCCTCAATCCGATGAACCAGCGGCCTGGGCGTCTTCAGTGGATCACCACGAGTACACCAGAAGAAGAGGGCGAGGTCGAGAGGCTCCAGAGGGCGAGATTGGCCGAGGAAGACCGCGGCCAATCTCCGGCGAGGTTTGAAGGCCAGAGGCCTTCCCAGCATTGCCACCAGCTACTAGGGCTCGATTTGGGAGTGGAGAAGTGGTTTGGAATGGCTAGAACGATCGGGAAGGGGCTCTATTTATAGGAGGAGGGGAGGCAGTGCTCGGGCTTTGCCGGAGCTGAGCGGCAGGGCGAACCGGGGACGGTGAGGACTCGGGCGAGCTAGGAGACGACGCGGGCGAGGCCAAGCATAGTGCACGCACGCGGGCTCGGGCGCAGGCGCACTAAGTGGAACAGGGTCGCGCGTGCAATACACTGTACTGACCGCTAGCTCCATGGACACGTCTGACGTGCCTCCTACCGGCGTTGGGGAGGGTCAGAGAGAGGCTGGGGAGAAGAATGGGAGTGTGCTGGGTGTACTAGACACGCTGTGGTGGCGCGAGGGGAGAAATTGGACGGCGGCCGATCGGACCCGACGTGCAGAGCGCACAGAGCGCATGCATTGCACTATGCCCGCACGCGGTCACCGCGTGCACTTTCATGAGGGTGGCTTTCGGCAGTGCCACACCATGTCCTAGGTGTTGTCCCTTCGACGCTGTGCCCAGAAATGCGCTTGCCTTGCCATCTGGTGCATTGGAGGTGACTAGAGCTAGAGAGAAAGTTTCTGGACAGAAACTTGCTCCAAGCACTGGGGACAAATGGCTAAGCACTTTGAGCTGAAATTAGGCGTTTAAGCATCACTTAGGAGGGTAATCAAGTGGTAAAAATTTCAGCTTAAAAAGATCAAGGAAAAATATACTTGCTTCACAAAGTGACTATTCTGTCCAGAAGCAAAAAACATTTTCCCTGGCTGAAATTTTCCAAATGAACATGGGATATTTTGGCATAGGGAGGTGAGGCATGATCCAAAGAATATTTGGGAATTTTCTTGAAATTTTTAGAGCAATAAAAATAGGGGTTGCTTCATAGCTATATGAGCAAATGGGCATTTTCAGAGAGAAAAAGAGTATAATGCCATTAAATAAAAATACCCAATGGCATTATAATGAAGGGGATGAGGTCTAGGGAGGGTTTATGGATGATAGAGCCCACTTGGAAGAAAATCAAAAATAAATCCAAGTGGTAAGTCCAAAAGATATGACAGAAACCTCAAATGCAAATAAAATATTCAATAAAACCAAATAAAAGAAAAAGAGCAAAAACCAGGGTGTTACAAAACGAAAGACGAGAAACCAATGTGCCTTGACTACTCAATGGAATTCTACAACCCACACCCCGCAAACGCACCAATGCCGAAAGGTACATGCAGTTCACCATTATAGCTAATGCAGTGCACACTATGGGTGTGTGCAGCACAGTACATGCTTAAATGAAGTACTCAAAAAACAATTGTACACGCAGTGCAGTGCGAAATGTTTGTAAAAGCAGTACACAAGGACATATTATATATATATATATTAAAATAATTCAATAAAAGATTAAACACCTATGCAGAAAGATACATGCAGTTCACGATACTAGCTAACGCAGTGCACACTATGGATGCGTGCAGCGCTGTACATGATTAAATGAAGTGCTGAAAGAAAATTAGTTGCATACTAAATGAAAAAAAAGGTGACCACCCAGGTGCAACCTGGTCCAAGCCAGTCTCGTACTAAGACTGCGCCCACAGAGGAACCATAGGCGAGCCCGTTCTGAGCCACAATGCTTTGGCCCAGGCACACAAGGGCCCAAGGGTCAACGAGATGGGTTAGCGAGCGCCGTGCGTAAGCACCAAATCTGTATCAAGAGGTGTTCGGTAGCACTGCCTCGCCAGGGCTTATAAACTGGTCCTTCCCGCTCTCGGTAGGCGAGGTGGGACTAAACTTTACCGCCGCATACACACAGCGCAGAGCAAAGCAGCCGTGCAGGCAGGCCTACTTGGGCCGGATGTGACTTACACCCCAACAGGCCCAACACATTCTCACGGCCCAAACCCCCAACCCCCCACCCCCACCTCACACAAAGCGAGCAACTGCAGTTCGCTCACATAAAAAAATGCAGGAAGCTGCAAAGTCACAAAAGGGATGCAGTCCGCGGCGTCAAACAGTGCAGTGCGGTATGTTGAAGCAAGATGTGCTGTCAGTTAAACATCGCAGTCCGTTTTCAACTAAATTGCAGTGCGGTTACCTACAAAAATTGACTACTATACTTTTCTTCCCAAGATAGATATTAAAAATTAAAACACAACCCCACAAATTTAGATAGCTGTTACTTACAAAAACTAAAAATATATACACGGTCCATGAAAAAGCAGTGCACTTGAATTTGTACGAAACACCCCTAAAATTGTGGAGAAGTTCAACATTAATTACCGATGCAGTACAATTAAATATTTATTACATGTAAAAATATTTTCAAAAATTATATTGATTTAAACAATCATTTCAAAAAATAAGGTTTAAAAAAATAGCAGCACAGACAAAAAACGAGTAAATCTGCTCCAACCGACGGCACAGGGCTGGCGTGACAAACTTGATGCCTAGTGTGCCAGGACGGCCTTGTGCGGATGGTTGGAGCAGGCCCATGTATGAGTGCCCTCAAGGGAACAAGATACTCTGGGCTAAATAATCCACCTTATAAACACCTTCATCAAGAACAAAACTACCGAGGTGGGACTAAAATAAACCTCGTCACCACGCTGCCATCATCTGCTAGGCGCGCACTAGTAAGTTCAGCCTGGGTTCAACCATCCGTCCAAATATAGATAGTCGCGTGGTACAAATGCCATCATTAATTCCCCTGCAAAAATATGAGGCTTGGACGGTTGGTTTTCCCAGGCCACCGCCCGCGCCACCCACTGGGCGGTTGCCATGATGGACTGCAACGGCGAGCCCACGTCGACTACCCCCCATAACAACGGTGCGCCGCGTTCAACCGCCTCCCCCATGTCCCAAACCATGCCATAAGAAATCCCATTCGCCTCCATCTCTGCCTCATTCCGAAAACCACCATTGCCGCTCAAACTCCACTAGCAACTCCCCACAACACCTCTGTCTCAAGACTGCCATCGCTGGAGGAGCGCAATGGCGGAGCAACCGTCTGCCAAGCGACACCATGGTGGGAAGTACGACTACACCACCAAGCTCAAAGAGGTTGATCTCCACGGCAAGGAGACGCTGGAGGTCGTCTGCACCAGCAATCCAGACGAAGCCGATGAGATGATCAGGAGGCTGAGGATGAGGGGAGGCGGCTTGTATCCTAGCTTCATCGGCGTTGATGTGGAGTTTACCAGGGAAGACGAACCTCCGCAGATGGCAGCAGTTCTGCAATTATGCGTGGAGGAACTCTGCATGGTATACGACATCAGCGCGGCCAAAGAATGGTGAACCATCCTACTCATTGAACCTCTTCATGCATCTATTTAATTAGTACTGCATCCTGAAATTTCATTAAACTAGTACTAGTGTAGTTTCTCAACTAGATGTACTAGTGTAGTTTCTGAACTAGATGTACTAGTGCAGTTTCTGAACTAGATGTACTAGTGCAGTTTCTCAAGTACATGCACTAGAATAGATTTTGAACCTGATGCACTAGATTAGTATTTGAAATTCTTGCAATAGATTAATTTCTGAACTTGATGTACTAGTTTAGTTTCTGATCTTGATGCACTAGTGTAGTTTCTGGACTTGATGTAGTAAAAGTAGTTTCTGAATTTGATGTAGTAAAGTAGTTTCATTAGCAAAAAAAGTAAGAACTTGGTGAGCACTAGTATATGTTTTTTTATTCAACAAAGAAAACTAAACTAGTACTAAGCAGCAGATAGATCATTGACTCAACTGTAGAGACCAAAAGAAAAATAACATGGTGTACTTGAATTTAATTTCTGAACTTTGTGTACTAGTTTTTGAACTACATTCATCCATGAATTATACTATATAAGCATCTAATTCATGGATTCATCAATTGTAAACCAGAACTGAAGAATTAAATCATGAAAAAACACTAATCTTCAATATGTCTCTCCCCTTGCAGGTCCAAGCGCCTCCACGCGCTCCTAAAGGAGGAGAAGTTGTACACCTTTGTCGGTTTCAGCATTGAAGGTGACAAAAAGATGCTGAAGAACTCTGGTTTGGAGATCAACCCCAAAAACTTCATCGACATCCAGCGCGAATGGAGAGTTCCATACACCGGAAAGAAGTACGACTCTTTGGCTGATGTTGCATCCAGCGTGATCCACCCATTCTACAGCAAGATGAAGAAGAAGATCAACAAGGAGGAAGACCATAAACTGTGGGGGATCAGCCCGTTGCCTGAGAAACTCATCGAGTACGCAGCAATAGATGCGTACGCCACCTACGAGTCATGGAAGAAAATCGACAACATCAAACAAGGTCTGGAAAGGGCAAAAGAGGAGGTAGAGGACCCCTACTACCACCACGACTTTTAGGGATGAGGAAACATGAAAATCTGCCTTCGTGTTGCTTGCGCTTGTGCTTGTCCTTTCTTTTGTTTCAAGTTCGTAGTTTGCTTTTGGTAGGTTAAACCAGTTTGCTTATGTCATGTGTGTCAGGTTGAACAAGTTTGCTTATGTCAAGTACATTGTTTGCTTATGTGGTTGAATAAGTTTGCTAGCTTGCTATTTTGTTTATCCATCATGTGAAGTTGAAGTAGCTTGTGAATGAAACTTTGTGGCTGCTCCTCAGCACTAGTTATGGAGCAACCAACCACACAATCTTAAGAACAACAATACTAGTAGTCTTGGACTCTCAGTACAGCTTAGTTGTGTACGCAAGTACTATCACACTAAATAGTGCCAGAAGAACACTGAAAAATAAGCACAACAAAAAAGGTGCCATCACACTAAAAAAGTAAGTTCTAGCCGAGGAAAACATTCAGTACTAATAAAATCATGCTTTCTAAATAGGCTAGAAATTTAACAAGTAGCACAGCAAAGAGGCTGAGAAGCTTCAGTTCACATTTCATGAGCACTGACATGCTAAGGATAACAGTACCAGAAAACTAGAAAGCTCAGTATAGCTTAGTTGGTACGTAAGTACTTCCATACTAAATAGTACCAGAAGAACACTGAAAATGACCACAACAAAAAAGGGACAAAAACACACTATAGAGATGTCAGTCCAACCCGAGGAGAACATTCAGTACTATCATGCTTCTATCAGGGGAGTAAATTCATAAGCACTACAACAAAAATGCTAAGAAGAATCAGTCCGCATTACTGGACCAGCCAAGTACTAGTTTTTTTTAAAAAAAAATTGACCGCCAAGGTACAGGCCGGCCCTACGCAGGAGGATACTTGAACTCAAGCCCACAGTGAACCGTTGGCGAATCTATCGCAAACCACACTGCGCGGGGCCAACCGACCAGTGCCCACAGGTCATGAAACAGAGAGCGAGCGGCGTGTATAAGTGCTCAAGTAAGTATACAGAGGAGTTCGACCCCTAAGCCTTGGCAGCGCTTATAAACCGGTCGAGAGCCTCCTCGACTAGCGAGGTGGGACTAAACTCGCAGCGCACAAGCAGACGCCAGTGCAAAGCCGAGCCGACGAGCTATTTGGGCCGAAAAAGGGGCCAATACGCCTACGCGTTGGAAGCCTGCCTCGCCTACAAATTACACTCACCACATAAGGCCCATTGAAGGAACTAGAGCAGGGGAAATGATTTATAAACTACAACAAAAAAGTTCAAAAACTGAATATAGAAAAGTTCAAATACATGTTCATAGGCAATAATTTTAAAAATAAAATAATATAAAAAGAATTTAGCTCTTCAGCACGACCAAAAGAATTTAAAAACGCTACAAAAAAATGATACTTTAAAAGTGGAGACCTTAATAAGCTATCTGTTAAATGTAGGTAATTTAAAACAGTCAATTAATTTTAACTTTGAAGTTCAACTACTTATATTCGCGAAGTTCTAGACATATTTGTTGTATAGTCTGCTTAATTTATTCTTTAAATAAAAACTGGCTAGACCTCAATTAAAATTTTGCCGTAAATAATTTCAATGCGAATTGACTTCAGTTTGAACAAATATAAGACAACAGTACTAGAAAACCAGGAAGCAACAGTCCACTCATGCTGCATCCACATAGTACCGAGACATCAATATTTTCAAAGTCGTCTGCTCTATGAAAAACAATTCAGTCCTCACATTACTATACCATCAGTACAAAAAAAGGATACAAAAAAAATACAAGTCCCACTTAGGTTAAGATAGATGAAAATAAAATCAGTCCCACTGTTGAGAAACAACTCCCAATGCGGTGAAACAAGTGTTCAGTTCAACGGATGTAAAAGCCTTTGGTGCAAATATACTAAGCCAAAACCAATCCCCGTGTAATAGATAAAAGTGAAACAGCTATTCAAACACATTGTCATCACACAAAATAGTTTATAAAATGTTGCGCCACACTGAGAAACATCACAATGCCGCGATGGTTATTACATAGTTGACAAGACATCCAAATCCAACATAAAAACATAAGCCTACAATGTTTTCAAGAGATAAATCACACAAGTATCCAATCACTACACAATGATCATCAATTGTTTCATGCACCAGAAGCCAAAGCTTGAATCTCCCCAGGAAGCTTCGTCACCAAGATCTGGTTACTCGGGTTGAACACGATTGAATACAGATACTCAGCATTCCAATCTACAATACGGGGCTCCAAACAAAAGAAAATGATGAAAATAATAACAGGGAAAAAGGAAAAGACAACCAGCCAAAAGACAGCAAGGAAAAGCTAAACTAGAACTCACGTCATTATTTTGAATATTCTCGACAACCTTTTCACCATCATAGGTTGCCGCAAACTTGAGAGCATAGTGTCCACACTCAATCGGCCCTTGGAAGGGAACAGTGACGAACCTTGGTCTCTTTCCAATAACACTCCAGTTGGGCTGACTGCTTGCATTATACTGAGCCTCGCCATACACAGCCTTCATGACTTTGACCAATCTAGTGAAATGTAAATTAAAAAGCATCAAAACTACACATTTTAGGTCTCACAAAAGCAGAAACAAAAAAATAGCAAAGATTCATCTAGTGGAGATAAAAGCTTTAGCTAGCGGAAATCAACAACACTCACAATTTTCTCACAATCTTTGTGGTAGGTGTTCTTTGACGGACGATGATTCTTCCCGTATGGTAATGGGTCAAGGATGTCAATGGACTTTCGGTACCGATTCATGGTGTACAAGGAATAGTGCGACAAACTCTTGCCCTTTGTTATAATCATAGGTTTGTATAAAGGCATCATGACAAGTTTCGCAGTGAGTAAATCTTCCCCATCTCGAACATAGCTCTTGAACTCTCTCGCTGCCCGTTCCACATTAAAGTTATCGATTTCATCACCGAAAAACGAACAGTCAAGCACAACCTGCAAAAAGGCAAAAAAGAAATTACACAGGGAAAAAATATCAGTAAGCAAAGTACTGAAAAAACTCAAAAAACACTATACAAAAAGCAGGGAAAAGAAGATAAGGCATTCATAGCAGTTCAAGTTAAATATACTGAACAGGTGTAGTTCTATATATATAGCAGTGAGAAGTTCTATATATACTGAACATGTGAAAAACTCAAAGTATTTCAGACAAGAAATGGTCTAATTCGTTACCGTGATGAAATATGGACTCAGCAAGATCCTATCACCAGATGTTAAATAAACATTTCTCTCGGGATCTTTCTTCCAATCATCGATAAGGAGGTCCATTACATCCCCCTCCATCAGTTGTCCAGGTGCAAAAACTTCCCAGATGCGATTGCCAGTGAATGAAGTTACACTATCATCGGGATGAGGTATCAATGAGAATGTAGTAATACAGCACACACAAAACAAAAGCATGGAAAAATAGATAAGACATTCATAGCAATTCAAGTTAAATATACTTAACAGGTGAAGTTCTATGTATAGCAGCGAGAAAAACAGAAAAAGAAAAAAGATGAAACATAATGAGGGATACTCACTCAGCATACTTCTCGCGTCCTTCAGCACTAAGGAGGATATCATACAACTTGCGAGCCTTCTCCAGGTGAGGGAATTTATAAGAGTGTAGCTCCTGTACGGGGGAGCAAAACTTAATCGGAGCTCTGGGTGCACGCTTCGTGCTTGTAACATTGCCAGACTCCAACGCAGGATCCTTCCTAGCAACACCAGCCCTACGCCGCACTATTCCAGCAAGAGGGGAAACGCCTTTCGCAGTAACGCTCCTGGTGACCCTTCCCATCTCAGCAATCTTGTCAAACGTGTCATCATCACTGTCTATCAACTCGACCATGGGCTTCTTGGGTGTAACGGGGCTCTCTGAATCAACAGCTTTAGAACCTTTGAGAGCTCCCAACCGACCCTTGATAACACCAGATCTTGTCTTCTGAGGAGAACGCCCCTGGCTCAAATCAACAGCCACACGCTCCAGCTCCAAGAACTGGCTGCCAAAGATCCTGTAGTCATGCTCCCCAAGATCCAACCACTCACCTACAACAAAAAAGGAGGAGCACAAACGGTAAGTTCAACTACAGAATTCATAAGAGTACTAGTCAAGAGGGCAAGCTGGAAACAAAAGAGAAAAAGACATGCATACGTACAAGGCTCAATGCCAAACAAACCCTGGAAGTCGACCTCAAACACATCGCTAGTCGAACAAGTATACAGAAGAGTCTTTCTAATGTCAGGAATATTTTCAAATGTGTAATCCAACATTTCAACCACACCATCCTCATGGCAATGATAAGACTTGCAGCTTTGTAGCATAAAAAATCCAAAATCATGCATGTTAACCAAAAAAAACAAAGGATACATTGAAAATAAAAATACATGAACACGTCAAAAATTGCGAAACTATGAATAACAAGAACAGAAAACAACTAATAAATTTCAAGAAAAGGGATACTCATGTGTTTTCCTACCGTGGCACACAAACAAACTCGCTAGAGAAATCATCTACATGCACCGGAGAGAACGGTTTGGCCCTATCTACACTGGCTTCCCTCCAGAGCCTCTTAATATTATCTGTCATGGTCCTGAAAAATCTAACCGCGTCATCCCAGGTTTCATCATGGAGTAAATCTAGGCACTCGAAGCGATGGCACTTCAAATTGAGAATATCCAAGCACCAATGGCCAACATCTTCACCAGGTACCATGCCAGGCACAAATGCCGGCGGATCAAAAGTAGGGAAAAGAAGCTGAAAAAAAACAAGTGCGGAAGAAAATGAATTCAAGAATTATAAATGAAACTCATAAACAACCTTCAAACAAAGAATCAAGCGCGAAAAGGAAATTCATTAGTCGTAGCAGATCACCAAAACATAAGTTCTAATTGAGTAAGAACCTCAGTACAAACAAAAAATAAAAGCAGCCTACAAAAGTTTATTTAGACTACCAAAATTACAAGGAACATATAAGTTCAACTTCATTACTACAATGAGTCCAACTCTGAACAAGAACAAACATTCTTTTATCAGTTCAGGAAAGAAAAAGGATTAACAAAGGATGAGTCACGTACAAAGTGATAACTATCAGCCCCTGATCTAGTGAACCACTGCCTCACGTTGCCATTGATATTTCCATCAAGTATCTTTGTCTGTTGTACGCAACACCAAAAATAGTTAGAAAATTGACAAATAACTTATCAAACATGACGCAGAACAGTAAAGACAATCAAACCAAAAATAAAACTTAAACAAGCACTGCTCACCGTCACCCATCTGGGAACAATCAGCTTGTCAGTGCCTCGGTACTTTTCACGCAGACAATATAGAACAACATCAGCAGAATCCGAGTTGAGCATGCCACCGAGGATGAACGCCGAAGCCACCTTACCAACGCTGGCATCACATTCCTCATTTTGAAACATTGGCTTATCACTGAGCAAAAACAGAGGATGCGAAGAATCAAAACAAGTGCGATGTCAACAATAATCCGAGCAAAGAAAGGAAAATAAACAAAAATGATACAGGCACAATAAAGACACAAAAATCCATCACTAACCGTTTCCCACGGTTTGTACGCAACCTCGTAACAGCGAAGATAAATGAATCAACCTTGGTAGCATTAGCACCATCTGCTTACACAAAGAAAGGAACAAACAAATAAGTCCAAACACTACAGGTGAAACACGGCCACGACATCATATATGAGAAGTACAAACAAAAAGGGGCACCAAACACTAACACAAATTCTTACCTACACTTTCAGGGTTCGACGATGGTAAGTCCTATGACGACAGCAAGTTGACTGCACTGTCAGGATTTGACGACAGAAAATCCTGCGACGACAAGAGCGCCTCCTGCGTCAAGGGGCCGAAAAAATTGACATAAGTAAATCATCATCTTCGGATGTCACCTCTTCCACGCTAGACACCACAGCGTCTTCCAATGCATCACCATAGTCAAGCCCTCCAGGCGAGAAATTTTCCGGAGGCAAATCCTCATAATCAGAACCATTATCATTCTCAGCGCTACCAACACCAGAAGATTTGCCATAAAGTATGCTCGCACCACCAACATCCTCATTAGCAACCTTACCACCAAAGTCATAATTAGTGCTAAGTGGAACACCACCAGCATCACCAGCACCAATCGCCTCATGCTCAACATCAGGAATCTGAAAAAGAAAAAATTCAGACAGTAAATAAAATGAGCAAAACTAACAACCAAAAAAGCCCACAAGAGGTGCACAAAAGGAACTTTTAAAACTACAAGAAACAGCAGGGAAAGATGCATAAAAAATAATGCAAGAACATATAAAAAACCTTAGAAGCATCTGCAGCATCATCACCAATGTTGCTGCTGCTAACATTCAAAGGAACATCACCAATGGGCGAATGAGACTCATCACCATCAACAGGATCCTGAACGATAGTAACAAAGGAAAAATGAACAGTTAAGGGGGTGCGCATGAAAATTTAATAAACTTTCTAAACAGTAAAAATAAAACTAACCTTGCTCTTATCAACAGACAAATCGCTCACTCCACAGTCAATAGCATCAGCCTCAACACCATGAGTGGTCTCCTTCATCAAACATAATCATTCTTATGGTTATCAGAAACATTAGTCTCGGTATCACCAGCAGATGAGCAAGTTCACCTACAGTACTGACAGCAGAACAACCTAGTAAAAATTCAAAGATCAAAAACTGACTCACCTCAAGAACAGGAGAGTCGAAACCAACATCATTCTTATGGTGGTTAGAAACATTAGCCTCAGTATCACCAGCAGTCCTCCCGGCAGCAGCCAAGTTCTGCTCCATCTGCTTGATAACAACATCAGCATCTTCTTCATATGGCTTGCAGCGAGAGTCTTGCATGGTTCTGAAACACTTGACAGTGTTCAACAGGCGTGCCGAGCTCTGAATAAGGTGAGCAGCACCATCACGCATATCGCTAATTAAAATTTTCTCCATCTCAACATAGTCCGACACTTTGTCAGCATTAAATCGATGACCATCAGGAAGAATGCCATGAATACGGCTCAGTTGCTCAACTAAAGTTGGGACCTTTTCCAGTTCAGAACGCACATTAATAAAAATATGCTCGACGCGCTCCAACGCAGAAATAGCTACATCAATACCAAAACCTGGCCTCTGGGAAGTACTAGCCTTACTAGGGCCAGTGGGATATCACCAGCGCCCTCAACACAGCGACCATCTCTCAACTGATCCTGCGGTGATGCAATCCTGGGAACCTGAGACGGCATCTCCAGGACTGGTTGTTTATAGGTCCAAAAAAATACCACTTCCTCTTGAGTTTTCCACTGGGAACGAGAAAAAAAAGGTAACTAATCAATGCAACCAACAGAAAAAATATCACCTAATTAACATATTTAAAGCCTCAGTACTAACATGCTTTCACAGTCAGTGCAGTGCCAAATGTTTACACACACAGGTAATATGATGAAAACAAGAACGTCAGTTCAACAGAAAAAGGCAAGTCAGTCCTGAAGAACAAATTTAAAACTCACAAGCTTTAGACTGACCAGACTAAGCAGATAACTATGTACTACACATGTACGTCCACCAAAACAGCTGCACTTTTAAAAAAATGACTAAAATACCAGGATAGAAACAAAGCTCACCGGAAGCTTCCCAAACACCAACGTCATTGGGTCTGCATTGCCTTTTCTTATTAAATCTGCATCAGCAAGATCAACAAGCTTGTCCTGGTTCATGAAACATATGCGGGGGACTCGCATGTCAATGTCCAGAGCCTTGCCATGGATGAGGCACTCAAGATACATTAGTACAGGCCCTATAGCACAGCCTGTGATTGCCTTCCCCAAGGTAACACCATTTTGGTACCTCACAACAGCCCTTCTAAGCTCATCAACCATCAGCTGGCAATAATCCATATTAGCCATGTCCTCAATGACGAGGTTCTCAAACATTGCTGCCTCGCTAGAAACCCGAGTGGCTGGACTAGGCAACACGACTTTCATGAAGACAACAATGAAAAACACCCGCAGAGCCAGGTCATCTTTTTCAGGATCATTGACAAGCACCTGAGCTTATCCCTCAAATCTTTCTTCTTGATATCCTGGCTTCTGCTGATGCCAAGATCCGATCTTAACTTCATCAGAGCATCGTCGTATCCGTCCTCGGACGGCCTTGGTGCAGAACGACCACCACGAGGGAACCCAAACAGCTGCTGTATGCCATCACTAGTGATGCGAAGCTTCTTATTCGCCTCACCCATGTCAAGAGTCATGGTATCAGGATCTATCTTCAGATACAAGACTCCCATCAGAGGGCGCGAAATGCTAGACTTCACCTTCCAATCAAAGATAGAACCAAAACCAGCTGCATGAACTCGGGCCACATGGCGTTCCTTGAGCAAACGAGCACAAATATCTATCTCTTTCAGCGAACATCGCATAGTTACATTCAAACACTGTGAGTCACCTTCATCCACAGCAACACTTTGCTTTGTTCCTCTTCTCTGCTTGACCGGACTCCTCACGCTAACAGGCTGAAAAGGAATCAAAGAAAGCATGATTTAGGTAAATGAATCTAAAAAACAAAAGAAAACTACGAAGGCAAAAAAATGCATGAACAAGTTCAACTAATAAACCAGCTACAGTACAAATAGATATACAAGACCAAAAAACAAAAAGACCAAAACCACTAACACAAATTTCAGAAAATGCATGAAGCCTCACCTGGCCAACATCCCTACCAGGCCACAACTCATGCTTTGAAGTACAACTAGTACATCACATACAGTACAAACACATATATAAGAAAAGTTGAACTAGTAAAAGTTGAACCAAAATCATGTGAGTACCAAAAAAAAGTTGAACTAAATACTAATAAAAAGATAATAGAGATCACACAACTTCCAAATATCAACACATTCACTATGTACCCTACTTCAGCCAAACTGGAACAAAGCAATATAACTTAATCACGACAACTAATAAACGTAGCAAAATCTCAAATACTACACACACAAAAAAATACATACCGGTGCATCTTCATCTTCAGAATTAACTTCAAGATCATCTCCTTCAAATGCAGGATCTTTAGCCTCCACACGAGCATGCTTCTTCACACCTTTGTTAACCTTTGCAGGGGGAACTTTGCGCTTCTTATTTTCCTTTAAAGAAGAGCGCTCGGGAAGAGGAGACGAAGAAGGCTTATTATATGCCAAAACTCGAGGACTCCAGCGAATAGGGGAGCCACCAATAGTGCTTGAACCAATCTTGGCAGCAACATTATCTGCATCGGCTTTGCTATCACCAGCCTGGCAAGCAGCTTTCACGCGTGGGCTACGCCTCGGCATGCCATCTGAATTTTGATCTACCAACTTCCTCTTCAAATTAGTTCTTTTCACCTTGACTGCATCACGAGGAAACAGTTGAGTCAACCGAGTCTGCAACAAGTTCATCTTGGCAGGCATCTCAGTTCCACCAGCCCCAGGATGACCAGTAACACTATCCTCAACAACACCTTCATCATGCCCAGCTTCCGCACCATCCTCAGCACATGGATGAACGCAAGCAGCCTTTTGATGCCATTCCAACTCCTTTCTCTTAAGAAAATCACTCTTTTCTTTCTTACCCTTTCATCCTCCA
Source organism: Elymus sibiricus (assembly GCA_039707655.1). Taxonomy (NCBI): domain Eukaryota; kingdom Viridiplantae; phylum Streptophyta; class Magnoliopsida; order Poales; family Poaceae; genus Elymus; species Elymus sibiricus. The sequence goes on along the minus strand of CM077676.1, from coordinate 187,185,663 downwards.
ACTGTAGTTGCAGACCAACATCCTCAGCTTGAGTAACAGGCTCAGTGCCATCCACACTTTGAGACTGAGTAATTGACAACTGCAAACTTCCATCTCCATCACCAAAATTGACAGAATAAATCCCATCATTAATATCTTTGACAACATCACTAATGTCCTCAGGAGCACGATGGCTATCATTCACTGCATCAACCAAATAACAAAAGCACACACAAAAAAACAAATAACACTACAGAAACAAATACATAAGACGCATGACAACACACGCAAACAAAAGGAAAAACTGATGTAAATCAAAACATTTATGTAAACAACACTACTAAAAAGAGCAAATAACAGAGTAAGACCAGCAACACTCGTAAGTTCTTCTAGAGGATTTGATTTCTCAAAAATAGCATTCCCAAGATCTTGAAGGGGATCTGATTTGTCAGAATCAGGAGGTACTGGCACTCCAACATCTGCAACAACATAAAAGTTAGCAAAAAAACTAGTATGGAAAAATATGATCAAGCACTCAGTTCAATCCTATGAACCATACAAGTGCACAAACATGACAATACATCAGTTCATGAACATGACCAGCAAAAAGTAAATCGTACAACAGCACAACTGGCACAAACTAGTTCAAAATGTGCACCGTTTCAACATGCTAGCAGTTTTTCTCAAACTGATACAAACTATTCAGATGGCACTAGTCAGTTCAAACTGTACATGATGTTCAGTACTACAATATAGGTGGAGGTTAAAACGACCTAAAAATACACATACCACACAATCCAGGGCAAAATCAACAACTACCAATATCCATACAACAACTATATGAATCACAGGACAAAAAACCTATTACACACAAGATCTAGCAAAGACCAAGCACCTAACAAAAAGAAAACTTAGACTTAGCACAACTAATTACCTGCGTCCACATTCTTGCGACTCGGTGGCGTACCCATCGAGATCTACAAACCAAGCAACCGCCGATCCAGTCCTGCAAATCACACGAGGAAAACTTAGGGTTCTTACAGCTTCTAAAGCAAGCACACCGAACAAGCAAAATCCTTACCACCAAGCAGGAAATCCGCCACCGAATAAAGATACCCGCGCGCCCCTCGTCGGAAAAAACCACAACACAAGAAACTTCTCCTCACGAAGACTAACAAGAACGCAGGGGAGGAAAAAGTTAGAAGCCAGCAAAATAAAGAGTTGGTAGGGGGGAGAGGGGAGTGGAGGGGAGAGGAAAGGAAACAACACGCCACACAAAACTTCTCCTGAAGTTCCAGCCGTCGGACGATGCTCCCGCGGCGACAGTGGAGAAGCAGGTTCCTACGGCGAAGAGGAAAGGGGAAGGAAAAAGAAATGACTTTCAGTATAGAGGAGACGGAAGAGCGGAGGGGGGATAAGGGGAGAGGAGGGGAAGTTAAGAGGAGAGTGAGAGAAAACCGCACACCCAAAGCCCACGACCGTGGGAGAAAAAATACGACCAAAGCCCACGATCTCGGGGCAGTTACTAAAACATAATAATATTAATTAAATACAATAAAAAAACAACAACTAAAATAGTGCGTAAAAAAATAAACATTAAAGACAACCAGTTCAATCAATACTATCACAATGGTACAATTAAATAACTTAGATAAATTATTCAAAATTAATTACAAAATTCTTATAAAAATAATAAGAGTGGGAACGCCACCCCCGGCTCGGCCTCACGCTAACATGGCAGTGCACTTGCTTGACAGGCGCAGTGCGGTTATTCTGTTTCCCCCCTCCCCCCGAACAACCGCACCCCCCAACACCCCTAAGATAGATAGTGGGGTCACGGATGTGACAAATTTGCCTCTGCACGCGACACGCCTCGTCGTCGCCTGCTCCGGCTTGTTCCTGGCTCGGCCTCGCCGGGGGTGGGGGAGGGGGGTCCCAACCCCCCTCCCCCACCCCCGGCTCGGCCTCGCGCTAACACGGCAGTGCGCTTGCTTGAGATGCGTAGTGCTGTTATTCTGTCCCCCCCCCCCCCGAACAACCGCACCCCCAACACCCCTAAGATAGATAGTGGGGTCACGGATGTAATGAACTCGCCTCCGCATGCGACGCCACGGCACGCCGCGTTGTCGCCTGCTCCGGCTCGTTCCTGGCCCGACCCCCCTCCCCCACCCCCCTCCCCCACCCCCGGCTCGGCCTCGTGCTAACGCGGCAGTGCGCTTGCTTGACAGGCGCAGTGTGGTTATTCTGTTCCCCCCCCCGAACAACCGCACCCCCCCAACACCCCTAAGATAGATAGTGGGGTCACGGATGTGAAGGACTCGCCTCCGCATGCGACGCCGCAGCACGCCGCGTCGTCGCCTGCTCCGGCTCGTTCCTAGCTCGGCCTCGCCGGGGTAGGGGGAGGGGGGGTCCCGACCCCCCCTCCCCCACCCCCAGCTCGACCTCGCGCTAACGCGGCAGTGCGCTTGCTTGATAGGCGCAGTGCGTGTGATGCCCCTGACTTAATCGTGCGCTAATCATACACGCAAATGCACACGATCAAGCCTAGGGACTCACTTGAAGATATCACAACGCAACTCTACACAAAATAAAATAATTCAAGCTTTATATTACAAGCCAGGGGCCTCGAGGGATCGAATACATAAACTCGATGTCATACAAGCATCAGCGAAAGCATTAGATATCTGAGTACAGATATAAAAGTAAAACAGATAGGCCGTTAGAAGGCAGGGCAAAATAAAAACACTGGATCGAAAGGCGCAGGCCTCCTGCCTGGGAGCCTCCTATCTACTCCTGGTCGTCGGCGGTCTCCACGTAGTAGTAAGCTTCTCCAGGGGGGGTAGTAGTAGTCGTCGACGGGGGCAGCTGACTCCGGGGCTCCGCCATCTGGTCGCAGCAATCGGGCATGGGGAAAAGGGAAGCAAAGCAACCGTGAGTACTCATCGAAAGTACTCGCAAGACTTACATCAAATCTATTATACTTATGCATTGGTTCCATAAGAAGGGCTGTATCAGTGGACTGGACTGCAGAATGCCAGAATAGATGGGAAAGCCTAGCCTATCGAAGACTAGCATCTTCAGCGTCTTGCAGCAGTAGAAGAGTACAGATTAGCAACATATATTAAAGCATCAAGCATGTAGTAGCAGCGCCCAGAGATCCTTCCTCGACTCCCTGCGAGAAAGCGATCCCGGAGCTTACAATTAATTAATATGTATCCAATTCAAGTAGTAGTAGATCGGGATACAACACTGAGCGTCCTGTTACCGTGGACACGGCTATTCGAATAGATATTTCTTCCCTGCAGGGGTGCACTACTGTTACCCAACACGCTCGATTAACTCTGGCCGGACACACTTTCCTGGTTCATGCCCGGCCTCGGCTAAACCACACACCGCAGCCCTACCTAGAGCTCAGTAGAGAGGTCCCCGCCGGTCTACATCCTAAGTGCTCAGGGTTCTTGGGCCCATCCCCCTTTGCACTCCGGGTCGTTGCGAGCAGGGCAATCCAGGCACCACCTCTGGGGTGCCGACCCGGCCGTGCCGCAATGCTGAACTGGATGTCTGACAGAGCTTTCGGCTGATACATACGGCGACGAGGGCCCCATTAAACCATTATACCGCGTGGTGGCAGTGCGTATAGGCTAGTGGCCAACTCAGATCAATACCCAAATCCGTTAGTGCATTGTTAATTTAAGTGACGGCTGTCGTGACAAGTCCGGAGCTGCCACCACAACCTGGGTGGTACCGCTAAACAGCCAGTCGCCACAGTAACTCTCGCGGGTGTTCTCTGGGCCCACCCGACTTTCTATTGTATCTCTCGCGGGTACCCCTCGGGGTCGACCCGACTTCAAAAAAGGACTATGGTAATTCTCAAAGTACTCGTGTGTCCATAACATCAAGGAGGAATCCGAGGAATCACCCTCGTTGGATTCCCACTTGACGTATCCGTCAAGGTGAACCCGGAGGAATCACCCTCGATGGATTCACACTCGAGGAGTTGCACGACAGAAGCTTCGTCGGAGGTGGTGAAAGAGGAATCACCCTCGGTACCCACAACCGACTAGCTGAACCACAGAGGCACCATCAAGAGTGAGATAAGAGGTATCACCCTCGGCACTCGATATTAGCTCTGCAGAGTCGAGCAACTTAGGGGGTGTGTGTGGTGATGTGTTGGTCACAGCCCGTCGATCACATTGATCAGGGTGATGGTAACTAAGCGGGGCAACTAGGACAAGGAAGAGGGGCCACAGATGGATTTCCATCCAACCTATACTAAGCATTTAGGATAGCAGGTAAAGTATCAATAGCAGTTTACAAAATCAGGCTATGCATCAGAATAGGATCAATCAAAAGCAGTAGCAAATTCTAATGGAAGCAGGAGGGAGAAAGAATAGGTGATATAGGCATGCGTCATGGGGGTTTGCTTGCCTGGTTGCTCTGCGGCAAAAGAGGGGTCTTCGAGGATGTAGTCCGTCTCCGAAGCTGCGTCGGTCTCGGAGGCTATCGAAAAGAAGAGGGGGAAGAAACAATAAATAAAAGCACACAATAACAACACGATGCATGGCATGGGAAAATGCAGCATTGGGGGTGAACTAACATAACGCTACACGTATCAGACGAAGCGGGAAAATATCTGGGATATTTTCCCGGCGTTTAGGCAGTTATCGGTATACTGAACCGGAGGGAAGGTTCCATGTTTATATAGTTAGGAGTGATGGTCAAGCATTTTGACAACATATTCGGATTCGTCTCATTTTTCTGATCAAATTTCATGTTGAAAACTTTTCCATCCGAGCTACGGATTAATTTCTATGATTTTCTGAAGTTTTAATCATTTTTTGAAAATCACAGGAATTTATTTAATCCGAATTATCCAGAATAGTGCCAAAATACTTTTTACACCCACTGTGGGCTAGCCACAGTGGATGACAAGTGGGGCCGGGTCAAAGCTGACTCAACAGTTAACTTTGACCCCGCTGACTGGTCAAAGGGCCCACTGGACCCACCTGCCAGTGACTAGACTAGCCCAGTCAGCAGGTTGACCAGGTCAACTGAGTCAACTGGGCCCAGGGGGACCCAGCTGTCAGCCTCAGAGCTAAATTAACAGCGTTTAGATTAGTCTAACTAATTAAATTAGGCTGCGGGCCTGCTCTGTCAGCGACACCGATGAATAGTAAAACTAACCTAAGATTTAATTAGCTACAGGGCACAGGCCCACTCGTCAGCGTCTCAGGGGGGCTGTTAGTGGGGGGGTTAATTAACCAAACTGGCCGGCGTTTAAACGGCGGCAGCAGCCCGACACGGTGGAGCTGCACGGGATTTGTCCATGGGCCGCACCCTGGCGAGCCGAGGCCACCGGAGCGTAGCTCTCGCCCGTCTGCATCCGAAGGTGGTGGCAGTGAGCCTCGGGGTGGCCGGAAATGGGTCGAACGACGGCGCCGGGCGGCGGTGGAACTACGGCAAATGAGCGCGATGCTAGAGCAAGCCAGGAAGTGAAGGGAGGTGCCAAGGCGGTCTGGTGGCTTACAGCGGATCGGCAGGGCAGGCCAGCGTGCGCGGGGAGGCACCGGAGGAGACGGAGCGCTCGCGGTGATCTCGTCGGCCCGAGGTAGAACACAAGGGCGTAGTCGTCGCAGGGTAGCAGCTCCGGTCAGCCGCGGGCGCGCAGAGGTCGGGGTCGACGACGGGGAAGCTGTGGGACAGCTCGGCGCGGTACGGAGAGGCCGTTGACTAGGGCCACGGTGAGGCGGCAGAGGCGGCAGCGTTCGGCGGAGGCAGAAGAGGGCGAGAGAGCGCGAGGGAGAGGGGAGGAGCGGAGCCAGAGGTGTAGGGGGGATGCAAGGCGGGTCCTTATCCTCCCAGCTCAACTGCCCCGGCGCCGTGGCGGGCTGCAGGCGGGGCGGCGAGCTCCTCCATGGCGGCAGTGACACGGGGGAAGGGGAGCAAGTGGGGAAGACGACAGGGGAGGGGGAGAAGTGGGCTGGGCTCTGCCACTGTTGCTTAGTGGGCTAAGTGACATAGGGGCTTTCCCCTTTTTCTTTTTACAGTTTCCTGTTTTCTCTTTTATTTTAAAAACAGAAACTGTTTAGGAATAATTGGAGCTACCAAATCACTTTCTAAAAATGTGGGACTAAGCCACATAAATACTTAGTGTTATTTGGCACTGCCACAGAAGATTGGGGAGCAAAAGAATTCATTTTGGATTTTTCACAAATGAAATTGCATTTTAAAATGCTGAAATGGCACTGAATAAATTGCTACTGCCCATTTAGCAAATAAGAAATGTTGTTTTCCTCAACAATTATTTGTTTGGGAATTTTTGCTAAATGATGAACATTTTTACAGCAATTTTTGTGCAACTTCAAATTTCACTTGCATTTGAATTTGAATTCAGTGGTGGAATTTGAAATGAGATATGATTTCACTGTGATCATTCTTTGCAAAACAAAGTAGCTTAGCATTAAATTGAAGATCACCGTGGCTCATTACTCAGGGGTGTTACAATTCTCCTCGACTACAAGAAATCTCGTCCCGAGATTTAAGAGGTGGAGTAAGGGGTATCTTCGGGAGAACGGACCTTGCAAGGTTGATTATCTGGTGGGTAACTCAGGGAAAGTGGCAGGAAGTATCCCTCGAGTTGAAACTTAAGAAAACATCAAGAGCAAAGTAAGAAGGTACAAAAAGAAGTTTCAAGCAGATAGGCAATCGTTCGATGCCTGAAACAGAGTGTGAAAGGGGTTTCAGAGCAACAGGCATAAGTATTGCGTCTAAAACCAGAAGAGAGCATCTCTAGGAAGGTGGCTCGCAAAAATACATACGAAGCCAAGCATGAGGAATAACTCTAGAAACTGGGATGTACAAGAGAGTCAGGTTTTGATCCTGTGGAAACTGTGGTGAGTGTCGATTAAGAGTGGGAAGGGCGGTGACATCTTGCGTGGTCTCGACAACAAGACATGTCAGAAGAAAGTCTGTCAGCTATGTCGGCAACACGTTGGTACCATGGGTGGGCAACGAAGAGAACCATTTTCCTGCTCGTTAAAACGAGGCGGACCAATAGGCAAGTGTGACACCATGGTTTTTGGCAACTTTTTCTTTTCGAAATCTTTCTGGCTTTATTTGCAATCTGGCTGGATTTTGAACCTTTTCAGTTGACTTTGGACTTATGAATTCCTCTCAGTGATCCAAAGCCCTCACCATCTTGCCAAAATCCTGTCACTCACCATCTGGAACAATTTCCAATTCTTTATCTCTCCCAAATATCCATTTTCTTCCTTTGGGAAAATCTGTCATCACTATGGGTTACACAACAACCTATAGTTCTGGTGATCAGAAAAATCCCAAATTAATCCCAGACCTTATTGTCATCATCTACTCCTACAATCTTCAAAAACATCTCATGGTCCAGTACAAAGTTTATTCCAGAAAACTCCATTTGCTCTCTGGACAGTACTGGTCATTTGTGAAGGAGCTCATATTTTCCCTACTCAATTAATTCCAAGAAAATTCCCTGAGATATTAGGGAACCTATCTTTCCACAATATCCAAAAATATCATCTGGTTCAGTACAAATTTTCATCACCAATATTCTGCCAAGTTTCTGTTCAGTTGGAACCTTTGTGAAGGAAGTACCAGCTAGATGTTTCCAATTGAGCTGAAATTTTTATGGCATCTTCTCCTCACCAAATAACCCTGCCACACCAATTTTCAGCCCCAGGAGATCAACCAGTTGAGTGCATCAAGCTCATCTCTGTTTCTGGTTCAGTACAACACTTGTACATAAACTATATCCAAATCTTGATCAAATCCTTTCAAACTTGGTCAGATTGGAGTCCTTCCAACATAGATCACCCCAGACATCTCCTTTGGCTCCATCCCCAGCTCATGTCTTCTCTAGATCTCTCTCAAGATTGCTGTCAGGAACTGTAGCTGAAGCTACACTTCATAGCAGAGTGAACCTAGCCAAACCAAGCATATAGAGGCACTAGATGATCAAAGGAGAAGGCCCTAGACACGGTGAGCTGGACTTGGACGGCCTCGAGACATCACCTCCTGTGGTGAGCACAGTACTGGAATGCCAGTACGCGTGCTCTGCACCTCGCCGGCGACGGCTGAGGTCATTCCAGTGACGTCTCGCTGCCATTTCGTGTCCTGAGGTGCCGACATAGCCGCTGCCGTCCACGTAGCCCTCTCCCAATCCTTCTCCTCGCCAGAATCGCCCTCGACGGCCGCCATGGAACTCGGCCACTGTGCCGCCCGTGGCTGCACTGTGGCGCGCGGCGCATCATCTTCCTCCCGCTAGCTGCCGCCGCGCCTTAACTCTCCCTGCCCTCTCCCGTCTCGTCGCTCATGCCCGGCCAAGCCAGCAAGGCGTCCTCGCGCCGGCGATGTGGCCCGAGTCCCGGCCATTCCAGAGAGCTCGCCCGAGCTCGCCTCCTCCTATAAATACCCCTCCCCGGCCTCTCCCGAGCTCCTCAATCCACTCCTCCTCCCAATCTTCCTCCCGAGCAGCAAGCCACGGCCGAGAGGCCCTCTGGCCTCGAACCTCGCCGGAGATCCGCCGCCACCCGAGCTCCGCCTCCCCGCCGATTCACTCCTCCCCGAGCTCCGCTGACTCCTCCATCGAGCTCAGCTCGTCCTCCTGGTCACGCCCAAGCCCTTGCCCGGTCGAATCGCTGCCGGAGTCGCCATCACCGACGACACCCGAGCGCCGCCGCCGCCGGAGAGGAAGGGGACGACGCCGTCCGGCCATCTCTCGCGAAGCCACTGGTACGTGCGTGACCGTCTCTAAGCGCTCGTTCCATTCCGCTACTCACCGGACCTCGCCGCCGTCTGTGTCGCCGGCGAGCGTCGCTGGAGCTCCGCTCCCTCTCTGTTTCCCTCCTCCCCGTTCAAATCTGACGGCTGGGGCCCGCCAGTCTGCGACACGCCGAAGCGGTAAGTGGATGCACCCCTCCACTTTACGCCTTCGACGTGGCCCCCTGAGAGATTTTCTATTTTCTGTTTAATTCCAGATTTTGACCAGCACTTTGACCGTTCATAACTTTTAAACCATAAGTCCAAATCAATTGATTCTTTTTGCATCTGGTTTGTCTTGAGCTCCTCTATTTTCTGGCCAAATTTGGTATTTTTCCCAGGTTCATAGAATTTCTGGTGCTCAAAACAGTAGCATGTGACATTTTCTATTGCACTTTAAAAATATTTTCAGAGGGAAATACTTTTGGATTTGAAGCCCAGGAGTTTGTGGACAACCCAACAGAGCAAGGCAAGCCATGTCATCCATTGCATGAAGCATTTCAATAGTGTTGGTTATTTAATTGAATTTCATGCATTATTTTATATGTGATAATCCATAGTAATTTATTTAAATTCCTAGCTACTGCCATGATAATTTACTTGCAATTAAATATCCATACTGGTTAAATGCTTGGCTATACTAAACTTAATTTGTTGATCAAGAGCCACCTACCCGGACTTTTCCGTGCAGCCACATTTGCCGATATGGGACGGCCTTGACTTGGTCTGGCTTTGTTCTCTTTTATCGGTACCACCAAACTTGGGAGGGTTATGCGTGCGTGCTGCCCTGATCCGGTAGACGACCATAATCCTGTGAGCCCAATTGAGTTATTTTGCCGGCATCCCCGTTTTGGACAGTTAGTGGCCACAACGGTGGCAGGTGTCATGGGGTGACACAGGGGCCACCCAGGACATGACCCTGGGAGGGTATGATTGTCGGTGGTACGATAGAGGGGTCACGGGTCAGGCAGGTTTCGTTGGAGTACCACCGGTCCACCCGAATGGGATCACGAGGCCAGGTACTCCATGGTGTGGGTAAAGTGCGCAACCTCTGCAGAGTGTAAAAACCTATTCGAATAGCCGCGTCCACGGTATTGGACAGTCCGTTTAGGCCTCTCTAGGATGGTCAACCATAATGATAATAATGATGGAAGAACTTGTCTTATGTTCGGAAGTGCTCTGTGGATGGTGAGCATTCCGAGGGTTGTGGGACAACCCAGATGAGAGTAAGTTGGTACTGGGTACCAGTAAGTGAGCAACTTAATCTGATTAACCTGTTAATTGCCATGCTATTGTTTGCTGCACTGTTTTGGTTGCCATGAGCTTGCGAGTACATTCCAAGTACTCACCTGGCGTATCATGCCAGATGCAGGAGAAGCCGAGGACGGAGGTCCAGAAGGTTCGTGCTATGCTAGCTAGGCCATGTCCACAGCAGTGTCCCTGTGGATGGAGTTTCCCGCGCTACGTTCCGCTACGCCGTAGTCTACCCAGTAGTATCGAGGCTCTGCTATGTTCCATAAATAATATAGATATTGTTCTCAGCACCTGCAGTGCTTCCGGCCTCGCTATCGATGTAAATTATGAGCTTGTACTCGAGATATTTAATAAAGTTCAGTTCTGTTCTGCTCCAAGTTGTTATGTGTTTCCAGAAGACATGATCTCTGGGCTGGAAACACTGGTAAACCGGTTCTCTGAGCCGGGGTGCCACAACGCTTGGTATCAGAGCCGCGCTGACTGTAGGACACCCTAGTTAACCCTGCGCTAGAACTGCGAGTAGTTTAGAGTCTTGGTGTCTTGCTTGCTGCATCTGAGTGCTTGCATTGCATGGCATGCATATAGCTTTTATTGTGCTAACCGCTGGTTTGATGAGTGTAGATGGCACCAGTTCCGTACCACTACAATCATGAGCCGGCACCATTCACTTTTCCAGTACTGCTTCGTAACGTCTGGCTTCGGCTGTATCCCAACGGCGAAGACCCAATGTTCCAGGTGTTCCGAGAGCAGCTTGCGGGTTCAGTATTCGAGTATCACGCAGAAGCTTTTCTGACTACGAGTTCTGATATTGGCAGCTACTCCCGTTCTTCCAAGGGCGGAATTGCCTCTACTCCAGAATTGGCGATCCAGTTTGCTGCGATGGAGGCTCTCACTGACTTGCGCTTTCACGAGGTCGAGATGCAGACTCATCCAGGTTTCTTTCACTATCCCACCCTGTCGCCTACGACAGGGCGAGTCCTTTTCGCACCTGTTGATCCAGTGAGTGATCGTGCGACTGGTGTTTTATCTCGTTATCTGCACGCCAGTTACTATATGAAAACTTCTCTAGCCGAGGAGCTGACTTCTGCTCGCGAGGCACTTGCTGCTGTTGCGGCAGCACGGTCTCCTCCTCCACCTCTGTTTTCACCTATATACACTCCACCCATCCCATCTTCCGACACTCCTTCCAGTTCGTTCGGACCACCAGGCTTTTCATCTGGTAGCCGACGTGAGACCCCGTCAGAGTGAGCCTCACTCCTAGCTACTCCAGCTGCTCTGATGCTGCAGCGTCGTGTTTCTTCTCCTTCTGAGGGAGAAACTTCCCGTCAGCGTCGTCGTGTTTCCTTTGATCCGGAGGCCGAGGTGCACATCATCAGCTCAGATTTCGAGTCAGAGTCAGACGATGAGGAGTCTTCAGTGTACCAGTGCTCGTGCCACCAGCGTCACTAGAGCGGAGGCTTGAGTCTCAGTGCATGCATCATAGCATCCCTGCATATGTCAACTGCCGTTTGAGCAGTCTAGTCATGATCATCCCCCTTCTAGCTTGTCATGTATGATGTTGGGCTGCCTTGTATAATTATGTTGCTTTCTTTATTCGCTCTTTTTATTTGGCTTCTTTTCTGGTGTCATACTACCCTGCTTTTCCTCATCGATTCGGTATTTTGCAATGGGAACAAAATTTAGGATGAAGAGGTGTAGTACTCAAGGCGGCGATGGAACTCCCATTCGTCGATCCGCCAGACAGGCAGGACAGCCACCAGAAGATTTGCCACCTCCACCACCACAGTCACCTACCACTGATCATATTATGAGGATGTTTGAAGAGAAAAGAAACAAAGACCTCATGGAATTTCTGAAAAGTATGCAGACTATGGTGGGTCAGATCAACCATAATGGTACGCACTCTAAGCTGTCTGATTTTCAGCGGACAAAGCCGCCCAGTTTTGGTCAAGCTGTGGATCCGATGGAAGCTGATGACTGGCTGAGGACTATGGAAAAGAAATTGGACATAGCCCGCTGTGATGAGGCAGATAAGGTTCCGTTCGTCACTCACTACCTGGAGGGACCAGCAGCCATATGGTGGGGCAACACAAAAATGTTATGGCCTTCTGGAGAAGATATTTCTTGGGAAAAGTTCAAAGAGGTATTCCGCAAGTATCATATTCCTACTGGCATAATGAAGGTGAAGCAGAGGGAATTTCTGGCTCTTACTCAAGGGAATATGTCAGTAGGTGAGTATCTGAACAAGTTCAATAATCTGGCACGGTACTCTACCCATGACGTGTCCACCGAAGAAAGGAAGATTGACCGATTCCTCGGAGGGCTGAATCATATACTCCGTTGTCAGCTTTGTATGCTGGACTTTCCTGACTTCCAGACTTTGGTAAACAAGGCCTTCATAGCTGAACGAGAGCATAAGTCAGGCTATAATGATCACAAGCGGAAGCTTGAACCCAAAATTGACAACCGTGAGCAGTTTGTGCAGAAGCCACGTATTTGGCAACCAAGATCGTCTGAATACAAGCCTGCATGGAACAATGGCAACAACAACAACAACAAGCTTGTCAGCCAGGACAAGACCTTCGGCAAACAGCCAGTGCTGGAGGACTGCCGCCGCAACAACACATGCTTTACTTGCGGCCAGAGCGGGCACTACTCCAAGCAATGCCCCGCAAGAAATGGGAAGCCACCATCCGACTTCAGGCCACAAGTCAACAGTGTTGGACGCCACCCCAACTCGAACTTCTATCGCGGCCAAGTCCATCATATCTCCGCTGAGGAAGCCCGCGAAGCACCAGATGTGGTCCTTGGTATGTTTTCTGTTAACAACATACCTACAATAATTTTATTTGACTCTGGGGATTCTCATTCGTTTATTTCGCGGAGTTTTGCCACCTTGCACAAATTTTCTCCTTCTCTTTTGGACAAAATCATGGTGGTACAATCCCCTGGCTCCATGCTCAGAAAAAATGTGATATACAAGAATCTGGAAATTTTGATACACGATGTAAAGTTTCCAGCTACTCTGGTTGCCACTGAATCCCCGGGACTGGATATAATACTGGGAATGGATTGGTTGGTACCACACCAGGTGTGTATCAACTGTGCCACCAGGAAAGTGACACTGGTTAACCCGGCAGGCCAAACAGTACACTTCACTGCCAACAGAGTGATGTCAAAGAAAGGAATGGCATTCAAAGCCACAGCTGCAGACATAAGTCTGATTCCGGTAGTTAGTGAATTTCCGTACGTATTCCAGAAGAGATACCGGGAATGCCACCTGATCGGGAACTAGAGTTTGCTATTGAGGTTGTTCCCGGAACTGCTCCAATATACAAGAAGTACTACCGCATGCCTTCCCCAGAGCTGGTGGAATTGAAGAAACAGTTGGATGAATTATTGCAAAAAGGGTATATTCGTCCAAGCACTTCACCGTGGGGATCACCCGTGCTGTTTGTCAAGAAGAAGGATGGCAGCCTACGAATGTGCATGGACTATCGCCAGCTGAATGAGGTCACCATCAAAAATAAATATCCGCTCCCTCGCATTGATGACTTGTTCGACCAGTTGAACGGAGCCCGAGTATTCTCCAAGATTGACCTCCGAACGGGGTATCATCAGCTAAAGATCAGAAAAGAGGATATCCCGAAGACAGCCTTTACCACCAGATATGGTCTGTATGAATTTACAGTCATGTCATTTGGGCTGACAAATGATCCGGCATACTTCATGAGCATGATGAATAAAGTCTTCATGAACTTTCTGGACAAATTTGTGGTAGTATTCATCGATGATATTCTCATCTACTCCAAAGATGAAGAGGAGCATACGCAACATCTCCGTACCGTCCTGGAAAGACTAAGGACCCATCGCTTGTATGCTAAATTCAGTAAATGCGAATTTTGGCTAAGAGAGGTGGGATTTCTGGGACACATTCTGTCAGAACAAGGTGTGGCTGTCGACCCCAGCAAAGTGACCGCGGTATTAAACTGGAAGACCCCAGCCACGGTAACAGAAGTCCGTAGCTTTCTGGGATTGGCAGGCTACTACCGTCGCTTCATCGAAGGCTTATCAAAAATAGCCAAGCCACTGACAGAATTGCTGAAGAAGAACCACAAATTTGCCTAGACGGAAGAATGTGACAGCAGCTTTATGGAGCTAAAGACGAGGCTAACCACCGCCCCTGTCTTAGTTCTTCCAGACATTCACAAAAGCTTTGACATATATTGTGATGCTTCCAGGCGTGGAATCGGCTGCGTGTTAATGCAAGAGGGAAAGGTTGTAGCCTATGCATCCAGATAGCTACGACCTCATGAAGAGAACTATCCCACTCATGATTTGGAACTGGCAGCCGTGATTCATGCATTGAAGATTTGGAGGCATTATCTCATTGGGCAGCGATGTGAGATATACACGGACCACAAGAGTCTCAAGTATATTTTCACTCAGCCTGATCTCAACCTCAGGCAGAGAAGATGGCTTGAATTGGTCAAGGATTATGACCTTGGGATTAATTATCATCCGGGAAAAGCCAATGTGGTCGCCGATGCCCTCAGCAGAAAACAAGGTACCCTGAATGCACTCATGGAGGGAATGCATCCGAGGCTGCGAGAGGAATTTGCCAAGTTGAATATGGTGTTATGCGGCCCAACCAGCCCGGATACACTGGAAATTACTCCGACACTTATGGAAGAAATTAAAGCGGCTCAGAGATCAGACCAAGAAATACAAGAGATCAGAGAGCGCATTCCGCTAGGAAAGGCTCAGTCCTTCCGAATTGATGATCAGGACACTGTATGGTTTGAGAACCGAATATGCGTGCCTGATCAAGACAGCCTGAGACAGCGAATACTCAGAGAGGCACATGAATCTGCATATTCTATCCATCCGGGAGGAACAAACATGTACCAGGACTTGCGAGAAACCTTTTGGTGGCCAGGAATGAGAAGAGACATAGCATACTATGTCGCATGCTGTGACATCTGCAACCGAGTCAAGGCTGAACATCAGAAACCCGCTGGGCTACTGCAACCTTTACCAGTTCCCCAGTGGAAATGGGATGACATATGCATGGACTTCATTGTCGGACTACCCAAGTCCACAAGAGGCCATGATGCTATCTGGGTCATCGTGGATATACTTACGAAAGTGGCTCACTTCCTTCCGGTAAAGACCACTTTCAACGCAAATCAGCTCACACAGCTCTATATGTCCCGGATAGTCAGCCTTCATGGAGTACCCAAGTCTATCACATCAGATAGAGGCTCCTTGTTTACCTCAGCATTTTGGCTACGACTGCATCAAGCTCTGGGAACTGTGCTAAAACATAGTACGGCATATCATCCACAGACAGATGGGCAGACAGAACGTGTGAATCAGATAGTGGAAGATATGCTTCGGTCCTGTGCTCTCTCCCATGGACCCAAATGGGAGGGTAGCCTACCTTATGCAGAATTCTCCTACAATAACAGTTATCAGTCAAGTCTCAAAATGTCACCATTCGAGGCTTTGTACGGACGGAAATGCCGCACTCCTTTAAATTGGTCTCAGACAGGAGACAGCCGTATCTTCGGCACGGATTTGATGCTCGAGGGTGAGAAACAAGTCAAGGATATCCAGGAACGTCTACGAGAAGCCAAGTCCCGTCAAAAGAGTTACTATGACCCAAAGCATCGGGAAGTAACTTTTGAACCAGGAGAATATGCCTATCTCCGAGTTACCCCCATGAAGGGAATAAAAAGGTTTCACACCCGAGGAAAACTTGCACCAAGATATATCGGACCCTTTCCAGTCATGGCTAGAAGAGGCAGAGTGGCATATCAGCTAGAGTTACCACCAGAGTTGGCAGATGTTCACGATGTCTTTCACATATCACAGTTGAGAAAGTGCATTGCACCTCCGATCAAGCAGGCAGATATGAGTGAGCTGGAATTAACCAAAGATCTGGCATACGAGGAAAGACCTGTCAGAATATTGGATGAGATGGAAAGGACTACCAGGAGTAAGACAATTAAGTTTTACAAGGTGTTGTGGGATCACCATACTGAGGAAGAGGCTACCTGGGAAAGAGAGGATTTTCTGAGATCAGCATATCCACACTTGTTTCCTGAGCAACCGAATCTCGAGGACGAAATTCATTCTAAGGGGGGTAGGTTTGTGACACCCAGGTTTTTTGCAACTTTTTCTTTTAGAAATCTTTCTGGCTTTATTTGCAATCTGGCTGGATTTTGAACCTTTTCAGTTGACTTTGGACTTATGAATTCCTCTCAGTGATCCAAAGCCCTCACCATCTTGCCAAAATCATGTCACTCACCATCTGGAACAATTTCCAATTCTTTATCTCTCCCAAATATCCATTTTCTTCCTTTGGGAAAATCTGTCATCACTATGGGTTACACAGCAACCTATAGTTCTGGTGATCAGAAAAATCCCAAATTAATCCCAGACCTTATTGTCATCATCTAATCCTACAATCTTCAAAAACATCTCATGGTCCAGTACAAAGTTTATTCCAGAAAACTCCATTTGATCTCTGGACAGTACTGGTCATTTGTGAAGGAGCTCATATTTTCCCTACTCAATTAATTCCAAGAATATTCCCTGAGATATTAGGGAACCTATCGTTCCACAATATCCAAAAATATCATCTGGTCCAGTACAAATTTTCATCACCAATATTCTGCCAAGTTTCTGTTCAGTTGGAACCTCTGTGAAGGAAGTACCAGCTAGAGGTTTCCAATTGAGCTGAAATTTTTATGGCATCTTCTCCTCACCAAATAACCATGCCACACCAATTTTCAGCCCCAGGAGATTAACCAGTTGTGTGCATCAAGCTCATCTCTGTTTCTGGTTCAATACAGCACTTGTACATGAACTATATCCAAATCTTGATCAAATCCTTTCAAACTTGGTCAGATTGGAGTCCTTCCAACATAGATCACCCCAGACATCTCCTTTGGCTCCATCCCTAGCTCATGTCTTCTCTAGATCTCTCTCAAGATTGCTGTTAGGAACTGTAGCTGAAGCTACACTTCACAACAGAGTGAACCTAGCCAAACCAAGCATACAGAGGCACTAGATGATCAAAGGAGAAGGCCCTAGACACGGTGAGCTGGACTTGGACAGCCTCAAGACATCACCTCCCGTGGTGAGCACGGTACTGGCATGCCAGTACGCGTGCTCTGCACCTCGCCGGCGACGGCCGAGGTCATTCCAGTGACCTCTCGCTGCCATTTCGTGTCCTGAGGTGCCGACATAGCCGCTGCCGTCCACGTAGCCCTCTCCCGATCCTTCTCCTCGCCGGAATCGCCCTCGACGGCCGCCACGGCACCCGGCCACTGTGCCGCCCGTGGCTGCACTGTGGCGCGTGGCGCATCGTCTTCCTCCCGCTAGCTGCCACCGCGCCTTAACCCTCCCTGCCCTCTCCCTTCTCGTTTCCCATGCTCGGCCAAGCCAGCAAGGCGTCCTCGCGCCGGCGACGTGGCCCGAGTCCCGGCCATTCCAGAGAGCTCGCCCGAGCTCGCCTCCTCCTATAAATACCCCTCCCTGGCCTCTCCCAAGCTCCTCAATCCACTCCTCCTCCTCCCAATCGTCCTCCCGAGCAGTGAGCCACGGCCGAGAGGCCCTCTGGCCTCGAACCTCGCCGGAGATCCGCCGCCACCCGAGCTCTGCCTCCCCGCCGATTCACTCCTCCCCAAGCTCTGCTGACTCCTCCATCGAGCTCAGCTCGTCCTCCTGGTCACGCCCAAGCCCTTGCCCGGTCGAATCGCTGCCGGAGTCGCCATCTCCGACGACACCCGAGCGCCGCCGCCGCCGGAGAGGAAGAGGATGACGCCGTCCGGCCATCTCTCGCGAAGCCACTGGTACGTGCGTGACCGTCTCTAAGCGCTCGTTCCATTCCGCTACTCACTGGACCTCGCCGCCGTCTGTGTCTCCGGCGAGCGTCGCCGGACCTCCACTCCCTCTCTGTTTCCCTCCTCCCCGTTCAAATCTAACAGCTGGGGCCCGCCAGTCAGCGACACGCCGAAGCGGTAAGTGGAGGCGCCCCTCCACTTTACGCCTTCGACGTGGCCCCCTGAGAGATTTTCTATTTTCTGTTTAATTCCAGATTTTGACCAGCACTTTGACCGTTCATAAATTTTAAACCATAAGTCCAAATCAATTGATTCTTTTTGCATCTGGTTTGTCTTGAGCTCCTCTATTTTCTGGCCAAATTTGGTATTTTTCCCATGTTCACAGAATTTCTGGTGCTCAAAACAGTAGCATGTGACATTTTCTATTGCACTTTAAAAATATTTACAGAGGGAAATACTTTTGGATTTGAAGCCCAGGAGTTTGTGGACAACCCAACAGAGCAAGGCAAGCCATGTCATCCATTGCATGAAGTATTTCAATAGTGTTGGTTATTTAATTGAATTTCATGCATTATTTTATATTAAACTTAGTTGGTTGATCAAGAGCCACCTACCCGGACTTTTCCGTGCAGCCACATTTGCCGGTATGGGATGGTCTTGACTTGGTCTGGCTTTGTGCTCTTTTATCGGTACCACCAAACTAGGAAGGGTTATGCGTGCGTGCTGCCCTGATCAGGTAGACGAGCATAATCCTGTGAGCCCAGTTGAGTTATTTTGCCGGCATCCCCGTTTGGGATAGTTAGTGGCCACGACGGTGGCAGGTGTCACGGGGTGACACAGGGGCCACCCAGGACATGACCCTGGGAGGGTATGATTGTCGGTGGTACAATAGAGGGGTCACGAGTCAGGCAGGTTTCGTTGGAGTACCACCGGTCCACCCGAATGGGATCACGAGGCCAGGTACTCCATGGTGTGGGTAAAGTGCGCAACCTCTGCAGAGTGTAAAAACCTATTCGAATAGCCGCGTCCACGGTATTGGACAGTCCGTTTAGGCCTCTCTAGGATGGTAATGATGGAAGAACTTGTCTTATGTTCGGAAGTACTCTCTGGATGGTGAGCATTCCGAGGGTTGTGGGACAACCCAGATGAGAGTAAGTTGGTACTGGGTACCAGTAAGTGAGAAACTTAATCTGATTAACCTGCTAATTGCCATGCTATTGTTTGCTGCACTGTTTTGGTTGCCATGAGCTTGCGAGTACATTCCAAGTACTCACCTGGCATATCATGCCAGATGCAGGAGAAGCCGAGGACGGAGGTCCCGAAGGTTCGTGCTATGCTAGCTAGGCCGTGTCCACAGCAGTGTCCCTGTGGATGGAGTTTCCCGCGCTACGTTCCGCTACGCCGTAGTCTACCCAGTAGAATCGAGGCCCTGCTATGTTCCATAAATAATATAGATATTGTTCTCAGCACCTGCAGTGCTTCCGGCCTCGCTATCGATGTAAATTATGAGCTTGTACTCGAGATATTTAATAAAGTTCAGTTCTGTTCTGCTCCAAGTTGTTGTGTGTTTCCAGAAGACATGATCTCTGTGCTGGAAACACTGGTAAACCGGTTCTCTGATCCGGGGTGCTAGAGCAAGGTTCTCGTCCATCGGTGGTTACCGGAATGTCATCAACAATAGTGACAAGGTTTTATTTGGAGGTGTGGACTTAAGCAGGGAATTATCACTGCTCGGATAATGACTAGATTGTAATAAAGGTTAAACAGACCAATGGAAAGGAAAATGTGATGATCAGATTAAACAGACCAATGGAAAGGAATAATTGCAGGCAATCCAGCTCTCCGGGTGGATGTGAACACGAGAACCTAATGTTAGTGTTAGCAAAATCTTTAACCCGAATAGAGGAGGGATTAGAATCCCAGAGTAAAGAAGAGGAATAAAAGATCCTAATACCACCCATTGGCGACGTGGGCCCGTAAGCCACACAGCCATGTTAGTAAAACAATTTTGCAAAGACTAGACTCAACTTCGGCCAAGGAGTTGGAAAGGGGCTTCCTACAGGCAATCGGCTCTGATACCAACTTGTGACGCCCCCGACTTAATCGTGCGCTAATCATACACGCAAATGCACACGATCAAGCCTAGGGACTCACTTGAAGATATCACAACGCAACTCCACACAAAATAAAATAATTCAAGCTTTATATTACAAGCCAGGGGCCTCGAGGGCTCGAATACATAAACTCGATGTCATACAAGCATCAGCGAAAGCATTAGATATCTGAGTACAGATATAAAAGTAAAACAGATAGGCCTTTAGAAGGCGGGGCAAAATAAAAACACTGGATCGAAAGGCGCAGGCCTCTTGCCTAGGAGCCTCCTATCTACTCCTGGTCGTCGGCGGTCTCCACGTAGTAGTAACCTCCTCCAAGGGGGTAGTAGTAGTCATCGACGGGGGTAGCTGACTCCGGGGCTCCACCATCTAGTCGCAGCAATCGGGCATGGGGAAAAGGGAAGCAAAGCAACCATGAGTACTCATCCAAAGTACTCGCAAGACTTACATCAGATCTATTCTACTTATGCATTGGTTCCAAAAGAAGGGCTATATCGGTGGACTGGACTGCAGAATGCCAAAATAGATGGGAAAGCCTAGCCTATCGAAGACTAGCATCTTAAGCGTCTTGCAGCAGTAGAAGAGTACAGATTTGCAACATATATTAAAGCATCAAGCATGTAGTAGCAACGCCCAGAGATCCTTCCTCGACTCCCTGCGTGAAAGCGATCCCGGAGCTTACAATTAATTAACATGTATCCAGTTCAAGTAGTAGTAGATCGGGATACAACACTGAGCGTCCTGTTACCGTGGACATGGCTATTCGAATAGATATTTCTTCCCTGCAGGGGTGCACTACTGTTACCCAACACACTCGATTAACTCTGGCCGGACACACTTTCCTGGGTCATGCCCGGCCTCGGCTGATCGACACACCGCAGCCCTACCTAGACCTCAGTAGAGAGGTCCTCGCCGGTCTACATCCTAAGTGCTCAGGGTTCTTGGGCCCATCCCCCTTTGCACTCCGGGTCGTTGCGAGCAGGGCGATCCAGGCACCACCTCTGGGGTGCCGACCCGGCCGTGCCGCAATGCAGAACTGGATGTCTGACAGAGCTTTCGGCTGATACATACGGCGCCGAGGGCCCCATTAAACCATTATCCCGTGTGGTGGCAGTGCGTATAGGCCAGTGGCCAACTCAGATCAATACCCAAATCCGTTAGTGCATTGTTAATTTAAGTGACGGCTGTCGAGACAAGTCCGGAGCTGCCACCACAACCTGGGTGGTACCGCTAAACAGCCAGCCGCCACAGTAACTCTCGCGGGTGCTCTCCGGGCCCGCCCGACTTTCTATTGTATCTCTCGCGGGTACCCCTCGGGGTCGACCCGACTTCAACAAAGGACTGTGGTAATTGTCGAAGTACCCGTGTGTCCATAACATCAAGGAGGAATCCGAGGAATCACCCTCTTTGGATTCCCACTTGACGTATCCGTCAAGGTGAACCCGGAGGAATCACCCTCGATGGATTCACACTCGAGGAGTTGCACGACAGAAGCTTCGTCGGAGGTGGTGAAAGAAGAATCACCCTCGGTACCCACAACCGACCAGCTGAACCACAGAGGCAACATCAGGAGTGAGATAAGAGGTATCACCCTCGGTACTCTATATTAGCTCTGCAGAGTCGAACAACTTAGGGGGGGGGGTGTGGTGATGTGTAGGTCACAGCCCGTCGATCACATCGATCAATGTGATGGTAATTAAGCGGGGCATCTAGGACAAGGAAGAGGGGCCACAGATGGATTTCCATCCAACCTATACTAGGCATTTAGGATAGCAGGTAAAGTATCAATAGCAGTTTACAAAATCAGGCTATGCATTAGAATAGGATCAATCAAAAGCAGTAGCAAATTCTAATGCAAGCAGGAGGGAGAAAGAATAGGTAATATAGGCATGCGCCAACTGGGTTTGCTTGCCTGGTTGCTCTGCGGCAAAAGAGGGGTCTTCGAGGATGTAGTCGGTCTCCGGAGCTGCGTCGGTCTCGGAGGCTATCAGAAAGAAGAGGGGGAAGAAATAATAAATAAAAGCACACAATAACAACACGATGCATGGCATGGGAAAATGCAGCATTGGGGGGTGAACTAACGCAACGCTACATGTATCAGACGAAGCCGGAAAACATCTGGGATATTTTCCCGACGTTTAGGCAGTTATCGGTATACTGAACCGGAGGGAAGGTTCCATGTTCAGATGGTTAGGAGTGATGGTCAAGCATTTTGACCACATATTCGGATTCGTCTCATTTTTCTGATCAAATTTCATGTTGAAAACTTTTCCATCCGAGCAACGGATTAATTTCTACGATTTCCTGTAGTTTTAATCATTTTCTGAAAATCACAGGAATTTATTTAATCCGAATTATCCAGAACAGTGCCAAAATACTTTTTACACCCACTGTGGGCTAGCCACTGTGGATGACAAGTGGGGCCAGGTCAAAGCTGACTCAGCAGTCAACTTTGACCCCGCTGACTGGTCAAAGGGCCCACTGGATCCACCTCCCAGTGACTGGACTGGCCCAGTCAGCAGGTTGACCAGGTCAACTGTGTCAACTGGGCCCAGGGGGACCCAGCTATCAGACTCAGAGCTAAATTAACAGTGTTTAGATTTGTCTAACTAATTAAATTAGGCTACGGGCCCGCTCTGTCAGCGACACCGATGAACAGTAAAACTATCCTAAGATTTAATTAGCTACAGGGCACGGGCCCACTCGTCAGCGTCTTAGGGGGGGCTGTTAGTGGGGGGTTAATTAACCGAACTGGTCGGCGTTTAACCGGCGGCAGCAGCCCGACGTGGCGGAGCCGCACGTGATTTGTCCACGGGCCGCGCCCTGGTGAGCCGAGGCCACCGGAGCGTAGCTCTCGCCCGTCCGCATCCGAAGGTGGCTGCAGTGAGGCTCGGGGTGGCCGGAAACGGGTCGAACGACGGCGCCGGGCGGCGGCGGAACTACGGCAAACGAGCGCGGTGCTAGAGCGAGCCAGGAAGTGAAGGGAGGTGCCAAGGCGCTCTGGTGGCTTACAGCGGATCGGCAGGGCAGGCCAGCGTGCGCGGGGAGACACCAGAGGCGACGGAGCGCTCGCGGCGATCTCGTCGGCCCGAGGTAGAAGACAAGGGCGTAGTCGTTGCAGGGTAGCAGCTCCGGTCAGCCGCGGGCGCGCAGAGGTCGGGGTCGACGACGGGGAAGCTGTGGGACAGCTCGGCGCGGTACGCAGAGGCCGTTGACCACGGCCACGGCGAGGCGGCAGAGGCGGCAGCGTTCGGTGGAGGCAGAAGAAGGCGAGAGAGCGCGAGGGAGAGGGGAGGAGGGGAGCCAGAGGTCCAGGGGGGATGCAAGGGGGGTCCTTATCCTCCCAGCTGAACTGCCCCGGCACCGTGGCGGGCTGCAGCCTACGCAGCGAGCTCCTCCATGGCGGCAGTGACATGGGGGAATGGGAGCAGGTGGGGAAGACGACAGGGGAGGGGGAGAAGTGGGCTGAGCTTTGCCACTGTTGCTTAGTGGGCTAAGTGACACAGGGGCTTTCCCCTTTTTCTTTTTACAGTTTCCTGTTTTCTCTTTTATTTTAAAAACAGAAACTGTTTAGGAATAATTGGAGCTACCAAATCACTTTCTAAAAATGTGGGACTAAGCCACATAAATACTTAGTGTTATTTGGCACTGCCATAGAAGATTGGGGAGCAAAAGATTTCATTTTGGATTTTTCACAAATGAAATTGCATTTTAAAATGCTGAAATGGCACTGAATAAATTGCTACTGCCCATTTAGTAAATAAGAAATGTTGTTTTCCACAACAATTATTTGTTTGGGAATTTTTGCTAAATGATGAACATTTTTACAGCAATTTTTGTGCAACTTCAAATTTCACTTGCATTTGAATTTGAATTCAGTGGTGGAATTTGAAATGAGATATGATTTCACCGTGATCATTCTTTGCAAAACAAAGTAGCTTAGCATTAAATTGATGATCACCATGGCTCATTACTCAGGGGTGTTACAGTGCGGTTATTCTGTTTCCCCCCCGAACAACCGCACCCGCCCAACACCCCTAAGATAGATAGTGGGGTCACGGAAGTGACGGACTCGCCTCCGCATGCGACGCCGCGGCTCGCTGCGTCGTCGCCTGCTCCGGCTCGTTCCTGGCTCGGCCTCGCCGGGGGTGGGGGGTCCCGACCCCCCCTCCCCACCCCGGCTCGGCCTCGCGCTAACGCGGCAGTGCGCTTGCTTGACACGCACAGTGCGGTTATTCTGTTTCCCCCCCGAACAACCGCACCCCCCCAAACACCCCTAAGATAGATAGTGGGGTCACGGATGTGAAGGACTCGCCTCCGCATGTGACGCCGCGGCACGCCGCGTCGTCGCCTGCTCCGGCTCGTTCCTGGCTCGGCCTCGCACTAACGCGGCAATGCGCTTGCTTGACAGGAGCAGTGCGGTTCAATTTCTACTCCATCCCATCACGCAAACGCTAGATTAAAAAACATGAAATCAAAAATAAAAAGTTGTGGCGGAAAAAAAGAAGTCAGCCAAGAGGGGGGACTGCAGTCCACTTATATACAGAAATGAAGTGCAGTTCAAAAAAAAAACATGGAATGTAGTGCCATTCTGCAAGTTTTTTCACCGATAAAAATAAGATAAATAAAAAGAGACGGCTACAATAGCACTGATGCACACAGAACACACATTGAAGAACCAGATTTCACATAAAAAAATCATGTACATAAATAAAAACAGATGCTACACATGCCGTAATTGTAGCCTTCATACAAATTATTTGCAAAACATGATATACGTTAGACAGTACACACCCTAAAACCTAGCTTTCGTCCAAATCATTAACATGTTTATGCCTAACACTATTACTGTGAACGCGACTGCGATTGGGAAGAAAGCCCAAGGCTATCGATGAGCTCGCGGAGCTCAGGTGGCATGTCTTCAATACACAACATGTTGGAAGGATGCTAAATCAGCTGGTAAATGTACTCCGCCTTCCAATCTTCGACAGCAGGCTGAAAAAATTGAAAATGCAGATAGATGACTAAAGGACATGACATAAAACAAAAATTAAAACGTAAAAGAAAAAACACTACCAAAAAGGGAGAAACAGAAAAGTATTACATCTTGTTTAGCAATTTTTTCAACCATACGCGTGCCGTCATACTGCTGCGACATCCTCAGAACATAGAATCCACACTCATTTGGCCCCTGTTCTGGCATGACCGGAAAAAAGGACTTCTCTGACAATTCAACCTAGTCAGGGTGCTTCTTCAAGTTATACAACTTTTCACCATAAACCGCCTTCATCACTAGTCATTCTGGTCATCTGGCAAAAGGAAAAAGGCAGCCACAAGAGCCAAAAACACACGTTACAGATCAAATAAAAGAAACGTAAAACAAAAAACAGAGATGTTATATTAATTAGTTATTTCTATTAAGACGATGAAACTATATGTTCTCCACACGATCTGAACTGTCCCTCTTTTAATGCATGCGAGCTCATCTACAAAAAATGGCTTTATCACTCTTTTAGCCAGGGTAGGTGGATCGAGAAAATTCAGTTCAATGTCACAGATATTGCAGTGCACTGTACTAACCAGTACAGTGCTATGAGTACTAAGAACGTAGTCAGGATTGGGTTATCACTTGTATAACCAGGTTTGTGCTGCGAGAAAATGCAGTTCTATAACACAGATACTGTAGTCCACTATACTAGCAAGTGCAGTTCTATGAGAGGTAATAATGTAGTCAGAATGGTCAAAACTTTGGCATACCAGTTCAGTGCAGTCTGCGTGGTACTCAGACCTGCGCCACTTTGTCACTTCATCAGCATTGCCAGTGTACCTCCTCGTATCATGGATATCAATGGTATCGCAATGGCGGTTCATCGTGTATAGGGAGTAATGTCCGTCCTTAGAGCGCGGCATCAAAATCTGTCAGGGGGAGATACATACGGGAAAGGGGACAGCAAAAAAATAAAAAATCAATGAAGTTCATTCCACACATAGCACTAGGACCACTGCTGAAAATAACCACAGAGGAAATGCAACAAGGAAGAAGAAGAAAATGATGGACACAGTGGCCTTACTAGTTTTACGTCGAGCAGGTTATCATCACCAACAAAAAACCAGAACTGCTCAGCCACATGTTCTAAAATAAATGGGTTATGCACAACCGGCAACACATGATATCCTTCTTCATTTTTCTTCACAGCGGTTTCCATTTGAAGAACATACTGCGTAGAAAAAGAAAAAAATGGGGACATGCAAAAAAAGATGCATGCACGCATGGACATAAAAATTCAGTACTCAAGAAAAAAGTGCACAAAAGCAAAAAAAAATATGACAGAAGACACATTTATCGTGATGAATAAAGGTGTAAGTAGCACACGATCTCTAGAACGATAAACTAAACTCATGTCAGGATCTTGCTTCCAGTACTTAATGACAAAATCCATGAGATAGAGTCCATGAAAGCTCCTTTCCTAAATGTCTAAAACATATAGTCAACATTGGTTGATTCAATATCATTAAAAGGAATTTTGACCATGAAGAGTGAACTTCTGCGGAAAAGATATCACAAGAGACACAAACACAGATGGGGTCAAAAAATAATGTTCAAAACAAAAACTAAACACACAAAAAGATGAAGGACAGGCACATAGATCTCACTCTTTGTATTTGGTCCTGAAATCTTGGCTGAGAATGAGATCCTTTATTTGCCTCGCCTCATTAAGATGTCTGAACCTGGAAGGCTTCAACTTCTCCATAGAGCATCTAAGCTTAACAGGCCTATCTACTGCCCTCTTGTTCGAAACTACAACACCCTCAACACCCGTGGGACGATTGATCGCTGCACTCCTAGTCCTCTTACTGACGGGTGGCACAACCGGCGTCACGAAATCATCATCATCATCAAGATTTAATACCTCACGTGAAGATCCAGGTGCAGCTTCCTTTCCACCAACAGGTCCAGATGCAACACCAGTGTTCACACCAACTCCAGCCAAAGAACCAGTTTTATTAGGAGAGATTTCAATAACACAATCCTCCATAACTGCTTCAGAAACCTGGGTCTCGAAAAGTGATGTACAGCCTCCATGAAAGCCTCCATCAAAACCTGAAAAAGAGATGGGAAAAAACACGGGAACACTCAGCTAACTTGTCCAGCGCCGACGAAATACCCAAGTACAACACCAGAAAAGTCAAAAGCAGCTCACTAATGTACAGAAATGCAGTTCACTAAAGAACATGATGCAGCTCACTCACATAAAGGGAGTGCAGCTCACTCATCAAAAGCAGTGCAGCTCACTTATCCAAAACAATGCAGCTCACTTATATAGAAACTGAAGCTCACTCATCCAGAATCTGAAGCTCACTAACATAACAAAATACGCAGCTCGCCACTCTCAAAAAAATGCAGTCCACTGGCACACTAAAAACTAATGCCTAAGAAAGGGAAGCAAGCAGCACACAAAAAAAAGGAGGGGAATCAAGCAGTTCACAAACACAACCTTTATCTTCAAAGATTAAAAGCGAAGATAGATCCAAGGAACACTTCGATGATGTGAGCCAGCTGTAGAGCATGGCCTTCGTGATGTAGCCGATGTGCTCCACCCCAAACTGAGCAACTCGAATCCCATCCCATGTCTGCAAGAATTGGAACATATAGAATCCACAATCATGCATGCAAAAGAACAAAACCATAAGTTTCACATTCATATAAAAGAACAGTTGAGGAATAGCAAGGGAGGGGGGGCTACAACAAACATACCCATTTGGCTGAATTGGGACAATCACATGTTTCAACGTAAAGCCATCAAGTGTCGGAGGATTTAGCGGCTCATCACAACTTGCGCTACCTTCTTTCCATGCACGCTTGATATTTTTAACTATCCTCCTAAAAACCCTGTTTGCTTCAACACTGCCAGGTTTATTCAGCGAGTCAAGAAATTCAAAGCGCCTTTCAATTTGATTTAAGGCGACTACACAATAATGGCCAACAGTTCCACCTTCATTCGTGTCTGGAGGATCAAATGTTGCAAACAGGATCTGTTGGAATTAAAAAATGTATATATATATATATATATATATATATATATATATATATATATATATATATGTTATCCTCTCAGCCATTTATGCATTACAAAAACAAAAATCAGAACACTATAATACCGACACGCACAAAATAATTCCGGACACATAAAACATTACTCACCATATTTTTTTTATCGACACGTTCCTCGGCTCTTGACGAGAACATCAATTTAACCGCCCTGACTACACTACCGCCATTCCAAATACTTGTCTGCCAAACAAATCAAGGCAGGAAAAGGGTGGAAAAGCATACAGGTCATCACATGGAATACAAAAAGAGAATAAAACAACAAACAAAAGTTATGCATGCTTACACAAATATGGTACAGGACAACCATCGTCGAAGATCCCTTAAACTTATCTACTAGCAAAGAAACCCCTAAATCAACAAGGAGGGTAGTGAGCATCCCCTTCGTCCAAAAAGATTCACCAACTTCGCCAATGGGAATTTCGCCCAACTCAGTTACAAAAGCAATCAGGCCCCTGAAATTTTGTTGAAAAACTGAAACATAAGATACTATCGAAATAACAAGAATGAAAAAGGGCAAAGACTGCGATTAGAAAATACATATTAACATAACAATTTAAGAATTCAAAAAACGTCATACTTCTCCTTTTTGTCCTTCTGAGCCCTGGTAACAGCACTGTACAGCTCGTTATATCTCTTGAGAAGAGCTGGATCAATGCTCGACAGAGCCACAACAGCAAGTTCGTCATCTGCAAAAAAAAAAAAAAGAAACAAGTAAAAAAATGAAGTTCACTTATCAAAAAATGATATATTCCATATAGATGGTATATTAAGAAAAAGAATTTAAAAAAATATGAAGTTCACTTGTAAAGAAAATGAAAATATGCTAGCTAGCAACTACTTTGAAAGCATTAACAAAGAAGAAGTTCATTTTATCATAAAACATGTGATATGTAGCTACCATAGTAATTAAAATGACTGACAAAAACGTCAAGTTCACTTTTTGAATCAAAATACTTGCCTTCAGTTTCAGACTCTTTGTGCTCTTGCTCTTCAGATGAGATCAAAACAGTTCCACCAGTAGGTTGCGCTGAAAGCACCATAACCTCACTAGACTGACCTACTGCGTCAACATCAGCGTTGTCTGCATTTAGAACAGTCCGTGCAACCGCAACGTCCTTAGATAACTCACCCACACGAGGATCCACACTGAAAACACGAGGAACATCATCGGCAGCCAGACAAACAGGAGAACCAGCAACACTATCAACAGGAACGTCATTCTCGTGCAGCTTTTCAATATCAACATCAACATCTTCATGACGACTAGAGGCAACAACCGGATCGGATTCCTGAGCTACAGAAGCTTCTGCGCTCTCACAAGGTGCTGATACAGAAACCCTTACACCGTCACCACCAGCAACAACGCGGTCCTCCTGGTTCACATCAACACGAACAACGCCAACCGACTCATGAACTTCTGCATTTCCCTCTCCAGACTGCCAAAACATTTAAAAAAATAAGCCAACGATAACACAAATGAGCGTGAGATGAAATTAACACGACAACATGCAGCTCACTTATGTAAAACAATGCAGTTCACAACCTGAACAACATGCAACCCACTAATGTCACAAAATAAGACTGTAGCCTACTTGTGTAAAAGATTGCAGCTAACTTCTCTAAAACAATGCAGTTCACCAACAGAACAGCATGCAGCCCACATATGTCAAAGACTGCAGCTCACTTATGCCAAAGAATACAGCTCACTCATGTAAACCAATGCAGTTCACTAACTGAATGCAGCCCACATATGTCAAAGATTGCAGCTTACTTATGCCAAATAATGCAGCTCACTTATGTAAAACAAATGCATTAGACCAACAAGATACATAGATTACAAAACAATAGTACAAAAAGTCATTCCACTAAACCTTCTCAGCTACAACATCTGGAGGGGACAACGCATCAGCCAAGTGATCGTCCTTCCCAAAGCCATTGTGAGGATCCTGGTGCGCATCACAATCTGCACCTCCAGTCCCATCGTCCTGATCAGTCCCATCGTCCTGAGATGCATGAACATCAGAAGATTCTACTCCAACCTACAATAGAAAAAAATCATAGACACAATATAGGAAAATATATAACTGGCGAAAAAACTACAGATTCAGGAGCAGTACACATAATACACAAATGAGGTACAAAGGACAAATAAAGGGAAAACATACATTTTCAGCGTCAGCACCAGCATCCTGTCGGTCCATTTCTTTCAAAATGTGCTCAGCATCCTTCTCAAACCGAGCGCATTTTTCATCTTGCGACTGCTTCAACTGAGCATACGAAGATCGAATATTCGTCACCGCAATCTTCAATCCTTCAACCACACCACGATCAAAGTTGTGTGCAGCCACAATTTCTTCTTTAGGGGGGCCGTGGCCAACAGGGAAAAATCCAGCAACTGTCCTCAACCTATCACCAGAGGTTGGCAAATCTTCTATTAACTTGATAACCTTCTGAAGAAGCTCATCAATCTCCTCGTGTCTTCTGCCGCCAACAAACGTCTGATCAGAAGTGCTTCTAGTATTAGAGATCCGACCAGCCGTGAAACCCCGGGTAGGCGGCGGCTGGCTACAGATAGGCTCATGGAACCTAGCAGGACTGCTAGGGCCTGCACCAGAGCTGTCACATAAAAGTGCAACTGGACGATTGTAGACAATATCACCGGACGCCGTCCACTGCAAAAAAGGAAAGAAGGGAAAGAAGTCCACATGTGAATACTAGGAGGTTCAGATTTCTCTGACAACAAAAAAAGAAAGACGTTGTTCATAAAACAAGGATAACAGGAACAAAAAAACATTTAAAAAACGAATGCACTAACCGGCAATTTTCCAAATCTGTAAGTTTCCAGATAAATCTTTCCCTTGACAATCATATCTTCGTTGTATATCTTCAACAAGTTTTTGTTCGTCAGGTATGACGCACGTGGCGTCAACGTGTGCATAACTGAAAA
This sequence comes from Elymus sibiricus, assembly GCA_039707655.1. NCBI lineage: Eukaryota > Viridiplantae > Streptophyta > Magnoliopsida > Poales > Poaceae > Elymus > Elymus sibiricus. The sequence continues at coordinate 187,154,610 of CM077676.1, read as the reverse complement.
TTTGCGAAGGTTCAAGCAATCCAAATACATAATCAGTGGGACAATAGCACAACCCTCAGCGCAATTCTGCACGCTACCTTCTGATTGCCACTTCACCACAGCTACCTGCAGCTCGTCAACAACAAGCTGACAAAAGTCCACCTGGGCCATAGCAGCATAATCCATGTTCTCAACCATGGCAGCGACCTTTCCCAAACGGTCAGCAGGCCCAGGGCATAGCAAATTCTGATAAAGTATCATGAAGAAAACCTTGACAGCAAGATCAACCATCTTGGTGTCCTCGCTCTCCACTAACACCGCCAGCAGTGCAAGCAAGTCCTTAACACCTATACTTTTTGAACGGGCAAAGCCAAGCTCATCCTTGAGGGCAGACAACGAATCATCATGGCCACTGGTAGCAGGCGTGGGAGCAGTGTGAGGTCCCATAGGAAAATCAAATATTTGATGAACAGCACCACGATTGATTCGAAGAACCCTGTCAGGACCAAAGTTTATTTCCATCTTGGCATGGTCAATAATTCCCATCAAATAGCACATAAGAATGCGGGACACATTTTTCTGTACTGTCAAGTTGAAGACAGCACCAAAACCAGCGTCACGAACACAATTACGGTGTGGATCTTTCAATACAGCTTTGCACACATTGGGGAGTGACAAACGTACGGTCTTGTTAAATCAATCATCATCTCCTTCCTCGCCGTCATCACCGGTTCTCTTCCTCTTACTAGTCTTCTTCTTCTTCTGTGTAAAGGAAGATGCAGTCCACATTAATAAATTAGGTAGATAAGAGACAAAAAAGGTAAATAAAACAACAATGGAAGAAACAAAGGCAGCACTTCAACAAACCTTTGGAACAACATCCGCCTCCCCACCCGAGACAGCATCCTCATCTTCATCAGCAACAACACGCGGCCGCTTATGTTGACTCTTAGATCGACCACAATCTTTCCGTCTCCCAGACTTAGCATTCCTCACAACATCAGCAAGAACAAAGTCATCGTCGTCGGACTCGGGCTCATCATCAACATATGCCCGCTTCCGTTACGTATCCTCCCCACCAGCTTCAACAGTTCTCTTACCGAGGTTCTTCTCCATGCAAGCGACACGGGGACTGCGCCGAGGAGTACTACCTTGCTCAGCAACAGAACTCATACTCTTCTTCTGCACAATATGCTGCTTGACATATCAAATTTCACACTCTTGGCAGCATCTGCAGATCTCCTCTACTTCTCCATCTCCTCATACTTCTTTGTATCACTTTCAAACCACAACAACTTCTTGTGTTGCTTCGATACATAAGCATGGAGCTGTGCCTGGACCATCCACTCCTGCGTAACTTCCTTTGTACCGTCAACAGATTGTGACTGTGTTTCAGACAACACGGGCCGCCTAAAGCTCTGGTCAAAGCTCACACCAACGACACCCTCTACGAAATAATGGTCAATCAAGTGAGTAACCTCCTCAAACCCAGGCGCCCCAGTAGAAAAATCAGTCGCTGCGTCGGAATGAAGTTTAACTATGGTCAGGAAGAAGTGCGCAGACAAACAAAATGCAGTTCACCTATCCATTTAATGTAGTGCTTCATACAACAAACATAATAAAGGAAAAAATATCCTTGAAAAAATCACTAAGTCCATGTTTGATCACAAAAAAAGGCTGACTAACTTCACAAAGCCATCAGCAGTTTGTACAACATCAAAAATAGCTAGTATATAAATCAAATAATAATGCACTTCACAATTCACACACACAATCATTTTGCAGTTTGCACAACATCAATAAGCAGAACATACAATAAAAAAAATAATACACACCAAAAATAGCAAGTACATAAAGAGAACAATAAAGCAGATCACAATTCATACACAGGAATGTAGTTTACAAGAAACACAACGATACAAACAAGTTACCAAAACTAAAATAAGGAAAAAAAACAAGAACATACCAGAAGGAGGAGCCACACTAATAGGGGAGGTTTTAATTGGTGAATTCACTTGAGGGCTAGCCTGACCACCATGATCCTTACCACCAAGACAACGTAAGCCAATCGGCGAATCATAAACAGCATCATTAGGGCCAGTGCCAACATTTTTACCTAGTGGATTCAAAAAAGCAGAAACATAATTAAAATAAATGTCAGAATCTACATCATGAGAATGATGAGAACTATCACAGAAAAAACGAATCTACATGATGACCAAGATAATTAGATAAACAAGACACAAAATAAACAAGGGGAAGCAAGCAGTCCACATACCTTGATCTCCTCCATGTGCTTTGCTTGGTGAAGACATGGTGTTTGTGTCGCAAGCAAGGACGGCGTGACGAATACCAGCAACAAAAAAGAGGAAATCTGACTAAACCCTAGATACTCCTTGCTCTGCCCACGGAGCCCACGCGAGTACTGGCTTCAAATCGAGAAGAAATCGACTGCTTGCGAAAACGAACTACATCAGCAAAAAGCGCAGCCACTAAGAGAATGGAACAACTAGATGGGGGACGATCACGAACGAGGGGATGAGAGGCGGACCACAACCAATGGGGATGAGCGGCGGCGGTGCGGGGAGTTGGGGGAGGGGGAGCGGAGGGGGACGCGAAATAGAAGAATATGAAGCAACGTACCGATAAAAGGAAACCCGGGCGCGGACGGATGCTGTGGAGGACGGCAGTTGCCGCGGGCGACAGTGGTTGCTGCGTGCGACGGCGGTTTCCATGGGGGTGGGGGGTTGCTCCGGGCGGCACTGGAAGAGAGGGAGAAGTGGGAGCGCGTGGGAGGGACGCGTGTGCGAGGCACTTGGGAAGAGCTGCACAAACGGCCCGGCCCGTAACGTCCCGGCTAATTTACAAGGAGCCATACCCAGCCCATCAACAAAAGCCGAAATGACAGGCCGGGCCAACATAATTGAAGCTCACTTGCAGGGAAGCAGAAATCCACCTGTATACAATGGAAACACTTGCAGTTCACATTTTTCATAACAATTTTAAGTAAAAAATGCATGAAACAAGATGCAGTTCGCTCCGCACATTAATGACGCTCGGGCAAACACATGATGCAGTACACATAGTAAATAAAATCAGTTCGCCGATAAAAAACAGTCCGCCCGTGGACATAGCGCGTCCAAACAAAAATCTTCCTCTAAATGAATACCCGCAAAAGAAAAAATAAAAGGGGGGGGGACCCCCCACCCCCACCCCACATTATTCAATAATACAGTGCGGGCTTTTCTACAAAGAAGTGCGGTTACATCTAAAATGTAGTTCGCCATCTGAGTCAGGTTATTTATACGGACTACCACTTACCAAAAACATACACGTCTGGATATATAGCGGTGGTGAACAATATTAATTATGAAAATTAAAAAAAAACACGATCAAAAACCGACGATCACAGAAGACCACCACTCCAAGCGGTTGCATCGCTAAAAAGCCATGATCACATACGCAACCAAACCCACGATCTCCAGAACCGCATCGTCAGGGAGATCGTGCAGTTCATCCTTTGCCGCCATCCCGCCCTTAAATTCAGACCTCCGCCAGCACTTTCTCATCCACAACAACCGAAATCGCCATTGCGCTGCCACCACTTCCCTACCACTCATCGATCTCCACAGAAAGACCAAGTTCAAGGAGGAAGAAGTTCTCCAGCCGATGGGGTTCATCAAGGAGTTCAAGGACGTGGAGGCCCACGGAAACACCAAGTTGCGCGTCATCCACACCAACGACTTGTAGAAGGCGGCAACCAGCATCGAGCAGTACGAGCGCCACCTCCAGTTCGAGCGCCACAAGATCGTCAAAATTGATGTGGAGTACACCAACGAGGATTACGCAAAGCAGAAAGACGCCCTCGTCCAGCTCTCCGGTGGCAAGAATCATCCGGTGCTGCTCTTCCAACTGAGCACCGTCGCCAACAACTGCATCAGGTTCGACAACTTCCTCGCTGACCCCAGGTACACGTTTGCTGGCTTCTCCATCGACGGCGACATAGAGATGCTCGACCGCGTCGGGCTGCACATCACCCACTTCGTCGACATCCAGAAGGAATGGAGGGTGCCTACAGCGACCAAGCCGCTGGACTCCCTTGCAGACGTCTCCGGCATCCTCGTCGATGACTACTACAACAACATGAAGAAGAAGCTGACCAACGCAGAACATAGCCGCTGGCAGTGCATACCCCTGACCATGAGGCACATCAAGTATGCAGCAAAGGACGCTTACGCCGCATACGAGATATGGAGCCGCCTCACCATCATCCAGGAAGGGCTTCGCCGGGCAAAGCTCGAGAAGCAGCAGTCCAGGAAGCGCGCCAGGACCTGGGGCGACTACGACTACTGAAGGAGGTGTTGCCGACCAAGAATGTATCTAGAAGATTGCTCGTGCCATTTTAGATTTCTCATCAGATTTCCCCTCTCTTAAGTTTGTAGTTTGCTTGTGGTAATTTTAGGTTTGCTTGTGTTGTAGTTTGCTTTGAAATCATGCAGTTTGCTTTGTAATCATGCAGTTTGCTTATCTTATGAACAAGTATATTTCCAGTACATTGTTGCAGTTCTCTGTTAAAATATACTGCAGTGCACTAAAAATATAAACATAGCAGCGATAGTATGTCATTAGGGTACCACACAAGGCATGTGCACATAGCAGTGCACAAACGGACGAGCATGCAGTGCACAAATGAAGATCCATGCAGTGCACAACCGTCATGAAGGGACATGTAGTACAGAATGTTCTTAAATTAAGTGCACAATGACCTAACAAAGTAGTGCACACACGCATGGAACATACACAAAAAATGACCGCCTAGGTGCAACCTGGTCCCAGCGAGTCTCGTACTGATGCAGCATGCATGGGGACAGGCACATCAAGGCCCACAGGTCATAGTGATGGGGCAGAGAGCGCCGTGTGTGAGCGCACAATAAGTGTTACAAGGAGTTCGGAAGGGTTGCCTTGCTACAGCTTATAAACCGGTCATGCCCGCCCTCGGTGGGTGAGGTGGGACTAAACTTTAGCGCATACCGATTGTACTGAGCGAAGCAGCCGTGCAGGTAGGTAGACTTGGGCCGGATGTGACTTACCACCCAAAAGGCCCAACAGACTCTCACATTCCACGGCCCAATAAAAAAACAAACATTCGAAAAATAAAAAAGAATACCATTACAATGCGTTTATCACCAACAACAAAAATAAAAAATAAAAATAAATGCATAACCACAACAAAAAAAATGTGGGGGGGGGGGGGACCCCCCCAACTGCAGTTCTTTCACATAAAAAATGCAGACCGCCAGATATCACAACAGAAATGCAGTCCGCCAACTTCAATAATGCAGTACGTTAACATCAAAGAAGCTGTGCTCTTGTTAACAAAAATGCATCCGGGCTCCCAACTTATTACTTTTTATTATTGTTGACTAATCAACTAGATCAGATTACATCTACCGGCTACCACCTACCGCACCACTTATTACTTTTTATTATTGTTGACTAATCAGCCAGCCATACTCGCTCCATAAAACCTATCCTTCCGGGCTCCCAACTAACAGAACTAATCAGTCTCCTTCCTATCTCCAAATCAAGATATAGGGTTCCGCCCATTCTCCTCCTCCTAGTTGCCTCTGCCCTGCCGTGCCATTGACTGCTCATGCGGCTGTTTGGCAAGGATGGTGCCAGTAGCGGAGGCATGCGTGTACCATGAAGGTGTGGAGCTCACGGAGACTCAGCGGCGCAGCTAGCTCGAGTGCCTGCTGACTACCAACCACGGGTTTCGGGCACCATTTCTATATCGCCTCACGCCTGCAGACCTCGAGGAATCATGGGTGTGTGTTTCCCCTCCTGGTCTTATTTACTTTTTAGGTTCCAAATCCACATCTGAACGTATGTTTTCGTCAGTTAGCTTAGTCTTATCAGTACCCAGATCTGCATTTTTGTTCAGATTAGTCAGTAATTAAACATTACATGGTTCTACGTATAATTCTTCAGTCTGGGTCAGGTCTGCACTAGTTTGAACGAACCTGATCAAACAATCAGCAACACCCAAATCAAAAAAGCAGTTCCCTCACCCAGCATTGCAGTGCTCTTGCTTTCCTAAAGCAGTGTAGTACCATTGAGCATGCAGTGCGAAAGTGTTAGCAGAATAGTATATATTGTAGTAAAGTTACTAGTCAGGTCCATATATATTTTAGTTCATATATTGAACATGTTTTTCTTACTAGTAGTCATATATCCATGCATATTTCAGTTCATGTATATAGATTATGTTCAGATATAGCAAAATTGTCAGGTGTTTACCTTTTTGTTCAAAATTCATACCAAATTGCAGAAAGTGCCATCCGCAATATGGTTTCCTGCTGCAAGTTTAGGGAAGCTTATTCTGGAGACAGAGCACAAGAATGGGTATAACTATATGCAAGCTGACTACCACATTGAATCTGATGGCTGCATTAACATAACTGCTGGCTGGAAGAAGTTTGTCTCCGAGAACGGATTTGAGGCCGGAGAAGTGGTAACGGTGATGTTCTACACGGAAAAAGGATCTCTGCTGTTTAAAATATTTGCACTGTAGGCTGTCTAAGTTGAAGCAAAGCCGCATGTGGCATCTATGCAATGTTTGCTTATGATGTATGTTTTTTAAATTATGTCTACCAGACGCTGCAACTCTATGTTCTTCAGACTATCAGAACGGACCCTTTTTTAGTGCATGTGAGCTCATTTGCAAAATTTTACAACCAAGCTACAAGTTGCCATAGAAAGTGCAGATTATACAATACATATACCGCAGTGCACTAAAAATATAAACATAGCAACGATAGTATGTCATTAGGGTACCGCACAAGGTAGGTGCACATAGCAGTGCACAAACGGACGAGCATGCAGTGCACAAATGAAGATCCATGCAGTGCAACCGTCATGAAGGGACATGCAGTACAGAATGTTCTTAAATGAAGTGCACAACGACCTAACAAAGCAGTGCACACATGCATGGAACATACAAAAAAATGACCGCCTAGGTGCAACTTGGTCCCAGCGAGTCTCGTACTGAGCCAGCATGCATGGGGACAGGCACATCAGGATCCACATGTCATAGTGATGGGGCAGAGAGCGCCGTGTGTGAGCGCACAATAAGTGTTACAAGGAGTTTGGAAGGGTTGCCTCGCTACGGCTTATAAACCGGTCGTGCCCGCCCTCGGCGGGCGAGGTGGGACTAAACTTTAGCGCAAACCGACTGCACTGAGCGAAACAGCCGTGCAGGTAGGTAGACTTGGGCCAGATGTGACTTACCACCCAAAAGGCCCAACAGACTCTCACATTCCATGGCCCAATAAAAAAAACATTCAAAAAATGATAAAGAATACCATTACAATGCGTTTATCACCAACAACAACAAAAAATAAAAATAAATGCATAACCACAACAAAAAAGGGGGGGGGGGCAGATATCACAACAGAAATGGAATCCGCCAACTTCAATAATGCAGTACGTTAACATCAAAGAAGCAGTGCTCTTGTTAACAAAAATGCACCCGGGCTCCCAACTTATTACTTTTTATTATTGTTGACTAATCAACTAGATCAGATTACATCTACCGCCTACCACCTACCACACCACTTATTACTTTTTATTATTGTTGACTAATCAGCTAATCATACTCGCTCCATAAAACCTATCCATCCGGGCTCCCAACTAACAAAACTAATCAGTCTCCTTCCTATCTCCAAATCAAGATATAGGGTTCCGCCCATTCTCCTCCTCCTAGTTGCCTCTGCCCTGCCGTGCCATGGACTGCTCATGCGGTTGCTTGGCAAGGATGGTGCCGACAGCGGAGGCATGCGTGTACCATAAAAGTGTGGAGCTCACGGAGACTCAGCGGTGCAGCCAGCTCGAGTGCCTACTGACCACCAACCACGGGTTTCGGGCACCATTTCTATATCGCCTCACGCCTGCAGACCTCGAGGAATCATGGGTGTGTGTTTCCCCTCCTGGTCTTATTTACTTTTTAGGTTCCATATCCACATCTGAACGTATGTTTCCGTCAGTTAGCTTAGTCTTATCAGTACCCAGATTTGCATTTTTGTTCAGATTAGTCAGTAATTAAACATTACATGGTTCTACGTATAATTCTTCAGTCTGGGTCAGGTGTGCACTAGTTTGAACGAACCTGATCAAACAATCAGCAACACCCAAATCAAAAGAGCAGTTCCCTCACCCAGCATTGCTGTGCTCTTGCTTTCCTAAAGCAGTGCAGTACCGTTGAGCATGCAGGGCGAAAGTGTTAGCAGAATAGTATATATTGTAGTAAAGTTACTAGTCAGGTCCATATATATTTTAGTTCATATATTGAACATGTTTTTCTTACTAGTAGTCATATATCCATGCATATTTCAGTTCATGTATATAGATTATGTTCAGATATAGCAAAATTGTCAGGTGTTTACCTATTCATTCAAAATGCATGCCAAATTGCAGAAAGTGCCATCCGCAATATGGTTTCTTGCTGCAAGTTCAGGGAAGCTTATTCTGGAGACAGAGCACAAGAATGGGTATGACTATATGCAAGCTGACTACCACATTGAATCTGATGGCTGCATTAACATAACTACTGGCTGGAAGAAGTTTGTCTCTGAGAACGGATTCGAGGCTGGAGAAGTGGTAATGGTGATGTTCTACAGGGAAAAAGGATCTCTGCTGTTTAGAATATTTGCACTGTAGGCTGTCTAAGTTGAAGCAAAGCCGCATGTGGCATCTATGCAATGTTTGCTTATGATATATGTTTTTTAAATTATGTCTACCAGACGCTGCAACTCTATGCTCTTCAGACTGTCAGAATGGACCCTTTTTTAGTGCATGTGAGCTCATTTGCAAAATTTTACAACCATGCTACAAGTTCCCATAGAAAATGCAAATTATACATTACATATATTGCAGTGCAGTGCACTATACTAAGTATTGCAGCTCTCTTAGTGATATCAATGCAGTGCGAATGTTTGAAAACTTTGCAATAACCATCCGAAACAAATAAAGCTCGAAAACTTGACATCTATGCAGTTCTCTTATAAACATTAATGCAGTACGCGGATCAATAATTTGCAGTTCACTACACACCACAATGCAGTTTCAAAGATGCAAATCTAAGAAGCTGTCTTGTAAACTATATTGCAGTTCCATAGGTGTAGTCCGCTATCTTCAAACATGCAGTACGCTTCAAAAAACATGAAAGAAGTGCAAAAATTAAAACACAACAGATGATGAAACATACGGGGAACCAATCATGCTTCACACATTAAGTCGCAGCTCGATCGCACAGACAAAATATTAGTGTAATTGCTCAATTTCAAAACAGATGGCGCAACCAACACATTCAACCATCACGGGTACAAAAAACCAACGGGTGAACAAAACAAGCCATTCTCTAAATTATTAGTAAAAAAATTGATTGAAAGGAAAATCTGAAGATTTGAAACAGAAGAAAGAAACTAACTCATAGATTCAAACCACATCAACGTGCAAGAACAAAAATAAAAAAAAATGCAGAGGAGCGCACGAAGCACATCCCGACAGCCAAATCGATCTGGGTAAAATTGACACCGGATAACTCGTAAGGGAACAGATTGAAGCAAATTAGAAGGAATTAAACAAACACAAGAGACGAATTCTTACCTGCAAAAACGAATCAAACCGAAGAACACCCGCATCATAGACGAACACGAATGAACAGAGGAAGCTCATCCCGCTAAATCGCTCGATTTAAGAAGATTCGAATGCGGATTACATTAAATGTCAAATAATAAAGGTCCACGGGCATCAAAAGACACCTAAAAACGACCTACAACACCCGATTACACCAAGGACGCTCCACTGAACAAGCAGTACACTCTGTCAGAAATGCAGTGCACTTAGTTTTTCAATGACGTGCACTTGCGTGGAGGATGCAGTTTGGAAGTGTTAGCAGAATAACTATTCTTCTAATATTAGGAGAATAGACCGGCTGTTGTAATAATTATGAAATTGGATTTGGAGAGGTCATGACTTTATTTAATGATGATTCCACTATTTTGGAAGAGCTTTCAATTGATTATGACAACAAAGTTGCTATCTATGATGATTATGGTGATGACATGTATGATATAAAGATTAATGATAACCATGAAACTTGTCATCATGATTTTAATTTTCAATTTGATTATGTCAATCAAGTATCTCATCATAGTTATTTTATTGAGTTTGCTCCCACTATTATGAATGAGAAGAAATTTGCTTATGTGGCGAGTAATAAAAATTCTATGCTTGTAGGTCATGAAAAGAATGCTTTATTTGATAGCTATATTGTTGAATTTCTTCATGATGCTACTAAAAATTTGTAACACCCCAAAAATTTAACCATGTTTTTATTAAGTAAAATTTGGCCAGAAATAAAATTTTGATTTATAATAGGACTTTTATAATTTCAGTTTCTCTTCTGTCTTCTGTTTTTTCAAAATTCTTCCCTCCATATAGAAAATTTTGGTAAATATTGTGGGCTTTGGTAGTTTTATTAAATCATTTCTTTTATATTTTAATAACAGCAGGAATTATTTTCATAATAAAATTTGCCCCAAAACAATTCTTTTAATAGCATTTCAATCTTTGAAATACTTCTGTTGCACTACAACTATTTTAAATAATTCTCCTAAAATTCCACAAAAATTATGAGGGGTCACGTGATGCCTATAGATCACTTTTATGCAAAAACCCAACTTGGTCTTTTGAAAATTTTGAGCAAAACATCCTCTTTTCAATTCTGTTCCATTCTTAGGTTATAACTGCAACCCTAATTTTCCTTCATCAAACAATTCTGAACTTTTTCCCACTTATAGTCCTTCCAACCAAACCCTTAAATCCAGAAGATCAACCCCAATTGCATTCTGGAAGATCCCCAAATAATTCCCTGTAGTTTTGGTCCAGAACTGAAATTCTTCCAAACTTGCATTAGCAAGTTTTCTCTTTTCACAAAACAAATCTACTAGCATCTCTACCATCCAAAGAGACCCAACCCTGCCAAGTCTCACTTCCAACAAAGTTTCCTAGCTAGCTCTATCATTTTGTCAAATAGGTTATGAGCATGGCAGAATCTTTCAATCATCAAATGTTTCACTTGGCACTTATCTTGCTCTTCTGGCCAAACAAGCATGTCCAGTAGTCTTTCCATCCTTGTAATCATCACCCTACCAAAACTCAGCCCAATTGGGACACCCTAGGGCCCCGGGGCACTGGGCGTGGCCAGAGCGCCCGCGTTGCACCCGTCGCGCCCGAGCCTCTGCCACCCCTGCTGCTGCCTCCCTGGCTCGCCCCGCTCACCCCAGCTAGCCACCGCACCTGCTGCAACCTCCCCCTGATCCCCAAGCGCCGCCCGCCACCAACCTGCACCGACCAGAGCCGCCGCTCGTGGTCCCCGACTCGGGTACGGTACCGTCCAAGGTGCTCGGCGCCAATCAGAGGCCACCAGTGCATCGCGCACTTAAGTCCCAACCCCTTGAGCTCATCCGCTGCTCGCCGGCCTCGCCACCGACCGCGCTCGCCATTAATGGCCGCCGCGATAGTCTGCTGTGGACGGCGCCGTCCGGGCCACCTGGCACTCCCCTGAACCCTCCAGCTCACTTGGAGATCAGCTGCAGACCACCGACCACCTCACCTGCCCAACGGCCTCGCCACCATCCTCCTCCGCCATTAATGGCTGCTGCCACCTCGGCCACCTTCTGGAACCCGCGAACCGACCTCGGCCTCGCTATATAACGCCACCGCGAGCACTCCATCGACGGCAGGACCTCTCCACACCTCTCTGAAAGCCTCCTCGAGCAGCCCCATGACCTGGAATGGTCATCTTCTTCGTCTCCGACAACCACGGCTGCCGCCACTGTTGCGTTGATTTCGACGCAACCACAGCCTCTCCCCTCCATTTCCTCCACCACTAGCCTCCTGGAACCCTCATCAACCGATTCCACCCCTCAATTTCACCGGAGCAAGCTCGTAGGAGTGCACCCCAATTTCGCCTCTGCCGGAGATCTCAGGAGTCCTCACCGCCGGCAAGTTAGGGCTCCCCGGCGACCAAGTCATATCTCATCGAGATCGCCAGGACCTCCTGAGGTCATCCATGCCCGCAAAACCCTGAGGGGAGCCGCCGTTCTCCGGCTATCGTCACCGGCGTGCCGTCCCCATTCGGCCAGGGAAGAGGAGGGAGAAGGAGCCGGCGTGGACCGGTCAAGCATGACAGGTGGGCCAGGTGGAGCCCACGGTCAGTGACCCAAGCGCCACTCCAGCTCGGATTAAGTGGAGATGGGTTTCTGTGAGGGCGTTTTCGCTCGCGGGAAACGTATTTCCCAAATACGTTTTCGACGTCATCACCTCTTCCGCGCGGCTGAGTGGCTGGGCTTGGCCCAGTAGCATCAGACGGCTAAACAACGCTCAGGGCGCCCCTCTGCCTTTCTCTTTTCCTTTTCAGTAGTTTTCAAATAATCTCACAGGAGCCAGTTCAAAACCAAATTTGGTGATTCAAATTTCTAAATACTCCTAAAATCATGCTCTATTAATCCAGCTAGGGGGAACATTTTTCCTGAGCCTTGTTATGTTAGATCTATTAAATAGTCCATTTCTCTATTTATTCTAGCTTAGGAAATCCCTATAAAAATCATATAAACTCCAAATAATTTGATTCTTTTTCTAAAATTCCTTATATTTCATCTAGTTTATTTTAGTATTTATTCCAAAATTTTCCAAACAACTTTTTAGTACTGTTTTTGCTTTACGTGGTAATCGCAATATTTTTGAAAATAGGAAATGGAGGGAAGATGAATTTTTCAAAGTTTTGGAGTGCACCCAATCTTTCTGCAAGCTCAAGGCAAGCATCTTGAACACTTGATATGGTGAATGCATAGTTGTTGTTGCAAAAAAAATTGGATCATGAATATGTTGAATTCAAATAAAATTTGCATATTGCTAGTTATGCATGTATGATCCCTTGAAGAATATTTTTATCTTCATTTAAACATGAAGTATGGGTGAGCATGGTTATTTTCATATGCCTATGTTGGTCTGGATTAATCTGCAGGAAAGAATCAGTCACGAGAAAAGTGACCGTGAGACTGAAAATCTCGTTGTGACGAGAATGATCAGTGAGGGTATGTTGGACATACCAGATGGTGACCCTGTTGGGTATTACTGAGAAAATTCATTGTGCTAACCACTGCAGGAAAACTTAAACCTCCTGAGTCGACCGTAGATTGAGTCTTGTTTCGGTAACCCCCATACTTGTTTCGTGCTACCACTGGTCCCTGCCACAGGTAGGGTATGGTTTAGTAAGTTGATAACCCCTTTCCGTGCACACACCGTACAGAGAGGCCATGGTGAAAGATACCAGAGGCCTCTGGTAGGCATGTCACCTGGTCAGGGGGAATGGGTGTATCCGGCTAGGCCGAGAGAGGGGCACCCCTTGTAATCCGCGCGTTATGAAATAGTGATCCCATGCTATTCGAGACGAGTTTTTCTTGAACGATGCCTTGGGTGATTCCTGGCATCCGGAAAGTTAATCTGGTGTGTGCTGGTTAGGTGTGTTTTCAACCCAAAGGCCGTAATTGGAATTAGTCAGCAACTCGATGTTGACTAAAGAAATCCTTTACTTGTGGGTAAAGAGTACACCCTCTGCAGAGTTATATCTATTCGAATAGCCGTGTCCGCGGTTAAGGACTACAGTCTGGGTTGGTCAAGTGTCGGTCTTAGTGTCGGTCTTCAGAGGAAAAAATTAATTTGATCATGATTCAATTTTGCAGGATAATTATTGTCACTACTGATGTCATCATGAATATTATTGTTGTTGGTGCAATAGTTGCCCCTTTTGTGTTTTGGAGATTGTTGACAGAAATAGGCTTGGACTAATTTGTTTGCTAGTGCACACAGAGAGAAATAGTCCATGCAGTGCCGAAGAGAATGCTGTCTCAGGTGTACAGTTCGAACAACTTCACCGAAGATTAACTACGTCGAAGAGACGAACGAGCTACATCCTGTGAAGACTTGTAGATGAGAAGATTGAAGTGAAGGAGATGACCCCTCGAACAGTTATTGCTGACGCAAAGCAATTGGTTCGGTGATTGCGTCCGAAGAAATTGACTGCAGCGATGGAAGACGAAGACGAAGTGAAGACGTAGCATTCTTTTCGTCGTTTATCTTTCATTCATTTGAGTCATAGGACCTCCGTACTATTAAGAGGGGTATAGGTTCTCGAAGCTTAGATCCGCTGTGATGCTTAGCCCAAACCTATGTGAGACCAAGAGAAATCTCTTTATGCTTCGAATGATTACCTGCCAGCAGAAGACATTGTTCTTCGTTGCTGTAGGAGATCTCTTTCGAACTGAGGAGTTAGCATTACTTGCTCCGCACGTAATGTTACCGTTGTGCTCAAATCCGACCGTTGGACTCGTGTCGTTCGGCCATTGGCTACTCCACATGTCCAATTTGGTCATTTCCCATCTGGGAAGGCTGCGGCTATAAATAGCCCCCCCGCTCCAACGTTGCCCGTTGGCTGCTCCGCTTAAGATTTCTGAGAAGATTGATTGAGCAACCCCTCTCCGAGAGATTTGAGTTTAAAATCCACCGAGAGAAAAATCAAGAGCCGAAACTTAGACAGTGGTTGAGTATCACAGTAGTTCTGAGTTAGGGTTCTTTTACCTATTACTCTTGAGAGCTGCCCACTCTCTAGACAGATAGGTGTCGGCTCGAGTGTCGAAGAGTATTGTCTTCACCGAGCGAGATCTTCAGCAACCAAGAGTATTGTGGTTCGCGAAGAGAACTGAAGAGAGTTTATCTTCAGTGAAGGTTTGGAGATCGCCGACAAGTATCTACCACGAGTGAAATCAACTGGAGTCTGATCAGCTCCGAAGTTGATGGAGAACAGGGCGAGGAGTGTTTATCCTCTGTGTTAAATCACAACCCCTCCAACCAGACGTAGTCCTTTTGCAGAAGGGCGAACTGGTCTACCAAATCCTTCTGTCTCCATCGAGCACCACTGGTTCGCTTTACATTACTGCATTTCCTTCAGTAGTTTACATTCGTGCTCTATGCCGATAGTTGTATCTGATCAATCACAGTTCTTCAATTGTCTGTCAGATTATCGTTAATATATTGCATCATCTTTGACTGATTTACTTCGAAGTGTTGTACAACTGTGATTTCATTCATGCTATATTCATTCACCTAGTCATCATTCCCAGTGCATTTCTATCACAGTCATATCTAGTTTTTTCTCGTAATTGTGTTCCTGATTGTTAATTGCATTTCCATCGACCATGTCAGACTTGTGATATTCATCGCTTGATAGAATTGCTTCGGTATACACCGATAGATTTGTTTCCCTATAGCGAGATAAAACAAGTGCGTTGCTACCGAACTTAATTTCCGCTGCTGTGTTTGGGATCGGTTCAAAACATTCTGAAGAAATTTTGAATCTCCCATTCACCCCCCCCCCCTCGGGTCGATATACTCTCGATCCTAACAATTGGTATCAGAGCAGGTATCCATGTCTCTGTTTATTAAAGGTCTAACAACCTTGGAGTTTTTAGTATGTCGTATGCAGGTAGATCCTCGCACTCTGAAAGGTTCCCCATCTTCGATGGAAATGATTATATCTACTGGAGAGATCGAATGAAAATCAGACTTCAAGCCATCAACATTGATCTTTGGAACATTGTGGAAAATGGATACACTGTTCAACACCCTGATGCTCCTACTTCCGATGAAGCTGTGATATCGTTGGATGCTCAAGCAAAAGATATTATCTCTGACAGCATCTCTAGAGATATTTTTATTCGGTTCCGAAAGCTAGACACTGCTAAGCAACTCTGGGATGCCATCAAGAATGTTCATGAAGAATTCATTGCCAGAACAGATCAACAAACAGATATACTTCGTGCTATGTTTGCTGGTTTCAGAAGTCTTCGTAAGGAAAGTGCTATGGAACTCACCGATCGATTGACAAACATTGTTGAAAGACTTCGTCAACGAGAAGTAACTGATATCACCGATAGAGATGTGGTCAACAAGCTGCTGAGCGTTCTTGATGCAACCTATGATCCAATCGTGGCTGAAATCAAGCAAAGACCAGACTATGAAGAACTTCAGTACGTCGAAATGGTCAGCAAGAATCCTCTTCGGAAAGCGAAGGAGAAGTTCTCTCACACTATGGCAGTCCTCAAGAAGAAGATATCGAGAATCAACACTCTATCACAAGAGAAATGGAAATGCTCACTGAAAGACTAAACTATCTCAGAAGACAGAATCTATGTCTCACAAATGATGATGGAGGTGACACGTCTGGATCTTCGAAGAAATTACCACCGAAAGATATGAAGTGCTTCAAGTGCAAACAACCTGGTCACTTCATAGCAGACTGTCCTTGTTGGGAACAAGATGAAAAACACAGCAACAGATGGACTAATCGACACTGCTCTGGATTCATTCAAGTGGATCGTCACACTAAGCTCTTGAAGAAAAATGAAGCTACCGCATCATCTTCTTCATCGAGACCAGTCACTGACATACAAACAAGAGCGACCATTGAATCCAATCTGAAGAAACTATCGCAGCTGACCAGAGTGTGTGCAGAAATGAATATGGAATCTGAAGATGAATCATCTGACTCCGAATCAGAAGACGAAGAGTTCTACTGAAATCTAGGAAGAGGCAATGCATTCGTCGCCTATGAATCATCCGAGAAGTCTTTCGTATCAGACACTGATGAAAATGCTTCAAGTGAAGATGAACCTATCGCATTCTGTCTCATGGCAAAAACTTCAAAGGATCAGGTATCAGCAAAGCACAAAACCCCTGAATACATTGAACTTGCCAAACTTGTTAAGATTGCAAAATCTCAACAAGATGAGCTGGAACAACTTGAGATGAATCTCAGGAAAACCGAAGGATTACTGGTCGAAGAGATGAAGAAGAATCAAGAGTTGACTGAAAAGCATAATGCTTTTTCTTCAACGTTTGATGGTCTTTCCGAACGATATGATTCTCTAACAGTCGACTTCGAGAGCATATCAGATGAGCTCCTTAACAGGAATCAAGAACTCGAGTCACTGAAAGATTCTTATAACATTCTTGCGAAAGAAAAAGCTTCTCTCTTCGCCGAGCAATCTATCAACTTTCCTGATGATTTTGTGCCTCCTTGCTCAAAATGCCTAGAACGTTGCAATGCTGATTCAATTGCTCAAATATCCAATGCTACCATTGAGAATATTGCTACTACTTCGAACGATATTCCTAACCCCTCTCCCAAGGAATTTGTTGCCATCTCTGATGAAAATTGCAGGCTAAAGAACTTGCTTGAGACAGGAATGCTTAAAAGCCTCAAAGGACATCAAACATTATGTGATGTGCTCAAGAAGTCAATACTGCACAAAAACCCCCGAAAAGAAGGATTGGGTTTCGAAAGGAAACTCAACGTTGATGGAACTTACTGGACCCCCGAGCAATATCCACGAACAAGTTGGGTTCTGGCTAAGAGCAAAACTCTCGAACCTGCGCTCCTGTCTGGATATGACACTCCCATTCCTACTGTTTCTGACGGGTCTGATGACTCAAACTACAAATTATTCAAACAACAGAATGGTAAGGTCTTCGCTTGGTATGTTGGAACTAACTGCTGGACTGGCTCACCCAAGAAGCAAATATGGGTGAAAAAGTGCACCATTGAAAATTTATCTGTCACTGCTAACCTGAATATGCAGGGTAGTTCTCTTAGAGGATATTATAATTCCTCTCAGTTTGGCACCGAAACTTCTTCGAATGGATATCAACCAAACTCTCGACAAAAGGAGTACATACGTATCTCCTCGAACCATTATGCTCATGTCTCTAGGAACAATTTCAATGCTTACTCATATAATTACTCTCGAGATGAACAGGTAAACTACAGAGACCAACGAAGGAATGTTCCTGCTCAGTCAAGACAAATGAGGTCTGCGCTGCCCACACAAGCGTGGGTTGCGAGAAAGAACTAACCCTTCTTGCAGGAACTCGCTCTCAGGGATTCTATACTTTCTATCCTTTGCCCTGAGGTCTATATAGTTGGTGCTGGTTCTTTGTGTTTATTTATTCTATGTTTGTTGTTTGTATTCGAGTTGCCGTGTTTGTGTTTCGTCCGTTGAACAACTCACTCATAGCTCCTTGTTTGGTGTTTCTTCTCGTTTGCCTGAGTGATTTGTTTCGGACCCTTTTATCCCTCTATTCTCTCTCATCTAAATCTGTGCTATCCTTCATGAACATGCAATTTGATCCGAAGTAAATCTCTCTCCGACGTCCTTGGTCGCGAAAGAAATTATCTTCGAACATTCACTCATTTTGGGCGTTGTGCCCTTCAAACCTTTCGTCCTCCCGCTCTCGTCCCGAGATTTTCGCAGGAAACGGTTGCCACGTGCCCACGATCTCTTTGATCGTGATCGTGCCCGTTGAATGCGGAACGTCCCGCATCTGTAGGCCGTAGATTTCGGAAGGGTGGTTCACCCCTCCATCTATAAATACCTCTCGCCGCGTCTTCTTCCTCATTCGCGAAACCCTCGTTTCACCCTCATCCGAGCCCGAGCTCGAAGCAACTCCGGCGAGAATCTCCGCCGTGCAACTCCGGCGAAGCCTCGTCGCAGCTGATCACGCCAGTGCGGTAATCCTCCTTCCCTCATTGTCGTAGTTGATCTAAGTTGCCAAGTTAGGGCGCCTAGATCTGGAACTGCTCGTCTTCATTGTTTTTTGTTCTTGGGCAGTTCTTACCGTCGCAATTTATCTCTATTTCTTTCACTGCGGTAGATCTTTAGGAATCACTAGGATTTGACTAGTGCGGTTTGTAATTCTTCCTCGTACTGGGTCTTCTCATCTTGGGTGCATATGTGTTATCCGAAAGATTAGATAGTTTTAAATCTGCCTTGTATCATCTGAGGCTAGAATGTAAAATCTATCAAGGATATCTGTTCGGATTTCCATGGGTTCCCTAATCTTCCTGAAAATCGTTTTCATTCAAAAATAGTTCTGTGCATGCTTATGATCCTACCCTGTTTTTCCCTCGCATCTATTCTATTTCACAGGTTGGTCATGTCACAGAGTTCGGAACACTCAGATTCTGAAGGATATCTGCCTCAGTTCCCACCAAGGTCAGAACGAATGAGATTGACAGGAGGAGGAAAATCCTCGAAGCCACCTAAGGCCCCGAAGAAGAAACAAGAGTCTGTGTCTGAAGAAGATTCTGAGGAAATTCCCTCGGCTCACAGTCAGCCCGAGGATGAACTAGTCAGTGACGCGCTAACCATCTTCTCCGATGAAAATCCCAAGAAGGGTGGTCGTGGCAGAGAAAAGAACACTACAGCTGAGATGTCAAATCCCGAAAGCTACAGGACTCCACCTGAAGGAGAATCCACAACAGATCGCAACAACAGGTTGCAGAGAATTCGCCGCCACTGGGCTGGCAAATGGTTCCGTTATCAAAATGTTCGCGAAAAGTACCAGATCCTATTTGCCTTCATGCCACCATGGAATGACTGCATTGCAGAAAATTGCATAGGCCCAGATGATGAAAAAGTCAGGCCACCTCAGCCAGCAAATGCTCATCCTGACTCCCTCAAAACTATCGCTGATTTTCCCGAGGAAGTGGTTAAAAGGGCGAAAGCCAAGGCCAAACGTGAAGCCAGAGAAACGAAGAAATATCAAGTCGAAGCGAAAAATGTCGCGCTAACCCAGCAAGACGTGCAGAAAAAGAAGGAACACGCATCAGCTTCGAAGGGAAGCAAGTCTGAGAAGTCAGTTTCCCCTCGTGCACCTCGTAAGAAAACACTCACCAAGAGATCCAAGAAGGCTGTTCCCGACTCATCTGATGAGCCATCTGATGAAGAGACCACTGATGAAATTCCCTTGTATGATCGTCCCGCCATTCTCAACAAGCCACACATGAGTCCTTCGCCAGTGAAAACATTGGCATCTCTGAGGAAGTCTCCGAGGCATGCACCCATGCCACCCACTGATAAACCTTCGGGTTCTGCGGCTCCGAGAACTTTGTCAGGTGCAGTTACTAAGAGAAAGCTGCAGTCAGAAGAGAAAGCGGATGTGACTGCCAAAAGGACCAAGCTCAATGTTCCTGCTTCCACAGAGGAACAGAAATATGACTTCCATTTCATGATTGATGTAATTGACAGCGCCGCTTATGATGCAAATGCAAATGACGTGTGCGATCTGGGTTTGCCCGATGATGTTACCGAATTGGTGACAAAGCATTTCATTGAGCTGAAGAAAATCTCCAAGAAGCTCAACAAAATTGTCAAAGAAAAACAAGCTATCGAGCAAATGAGAAATGAGGCCAAATCTGAGTCCGAAAGGAAAAAGAAGAATAAAGAAATTGTTGAACTCACCAAGGCTCTGAGCGTCTTACGAAATGATAAAATTGCGTGGCACTCTCGCTTGCACATGGAAGTATCTCAACTGTGTGACAGGAGAAACGAGGAGATTGCTCACCAAGCAGATCTCGCTCGGAGAGGAGCTCAAGAGGAAAAGCGTCAGAAGGCTATGGCAAGAGCAAGCAAGCAGAAAACATACAAGAAACGACGCCTACAAAACGTCTCTGCTGATCCTACCCCAATGGATTCCCATGTACCCTTGCAACAAGTACCATCCTCTCCACCTCGCAAAGATGAACTCATGCATCAAGCTGGTACTGAAGAGGTTCTCATTCCTGAGCCAGTTGCCCAAGTGCAACATGAAGAAGTTGATATATTCCTAGTAAGGACTGATGAGCAAAATGTACCTCCCAAGCAGAAATCCCCAGCTGATGAAGTTGATGAAGAAATCGAGGTTGAGAAGCCAGATTCATCGCCTCCGAGGACAATGCAAACAGAGAAACCTGAACAGAAAGAGAAAAGGGATAAGATTGAGGGGGAGCTAAATGCTTCCCGAAAGGAAACACCCCCGGTCTCATCATCTGGTGCCCCTACCCAGATGGATGTTGATCCTGCTCCTAGTACCACTGCCCCACAGTTGGTACAGGAAGAAGAGAAATCTAATGAGCCGATGGCTCGAGAAGAAACTTTCCCACATGTTGTGACACAAGCTACCGAGAAAGAAGTTATTGTGCCTCCCGCCGATGAAAGTGAAAGGAAAGAAAAGGCCCGTGTGCCTGAAAATCAGAAAGATGCCGAAGGAGTTCCGGCAAACAAGAACAGAAGTCAGTCAAGTTCATCAAAGGTGTCTGCACGAGAGAAATCGAGGAAGCCTCATGCTCCTCTCAAGCCTATCGATGAAGGTGTGCCTGCACCTGATGACGTTCGAACCAAATCCATGACCGATGAAGAACCTCTGAGTAATCGACTAGAAATTTTTCCTTTGTTTCCCGTCGATGATGGCCCGAATGGTCCAGCATTTAATGAGCAGTTTCATCGCTCGAAACTTCCATTCTTTGGGAACAGTCCGTATGAAGGAGAAAGGACTTCGTTGTCACCGAGGTTCTGGACAAAGGAACTGGCCATATATTATGCTCGCGTCCTGTATGGAAAGAATCACATATTCAAGCACAAAATTCTAAACTTTGCCGAGCTAGAAAGCATACCGTGCTTCCATCACACCATCGAGCAGATCGAGCAGGTCTTCCTGAAGAATTTTCTTCGCTTTAATCATGGCTGGAACCGTGAAGTTGTCCTTCAGTTCTATGGCACTCTTTATATCTCAGGGGACCTCAACGACAGCAGTACTTGGATTCTCGAATGGATGACCGAGGAAGAAAGAATCAAATGCTCGGCTGACCAGTTTTTGGCCCTGTTAAATTTACCTCGATTCGAATTCGATGCCTCACGAGAACACATACTGCATTTCTGGGATGTATCCGAAGCTCAACTGCATATGCTGATGGACCCTAAGCTTGTTGGTGACGAGTGCATTGAAGCAAATCCAAAGCACCTGGCCTATGAGAACAAAGTGTTGTTCTATATCCTATGCAATTCTCTCACGCCAATAAACCGGCCTGAAAGCATTCATGGAATTGTGGCAAATACTCTTCATGCTGTAGCTCATGGAATTCGGTTTGACATTCCTGAACTTCTTATTCGCAACCTGGCCTATGCTGCTGATAGCCCTCAAGTTTTGAAGCCATATGCACCATGGGTCATGTTCGCCATTGAGCAGCTTATCAAGAAAAAGTATTTCTGCCCATATGTCCCAAAAGTTTTCATGCCACCAGTCCGAGACACTCTCCGAATTGTAAAGGATATCGGGAAAGGAAAGACACCAATTGATGCAACTGCCTCTGCCTCTGCAAGAGCTCCGAAAGTTAAGAAGGACAAAGTTGATATCCCTCGTGAAGAAAATCCCTCACTGTACGAGATCTGTCTTCGCACTCAGCAATCGCTGGAGAGTCACATCAAGCTCGATCGCAAAGAAAAAGTGGAAATGATGATTGAAATCAATCTACTTCATAATTATGCTCGTCAAGCCCTGCTGTATGAAAAGGAACAGAAAAAGCGCTCATGGACCCTTCTCCGCAAGCATTACTCTCGTAAACAACTGTCTGCGAAGGGAATCGAGAAAGATTATGATCATCTGGAGTTGTTTGAAGTCCCTCGCATCCGAAGGCAAACTCCAGTGCTCCCTCAGCGTTCTGCCTCCACCGACCTGCTGTTTGTCGAACCCGATGATGAACTCGAAGACACAGCAGGCACCTTCATTTACAAGCCCGATGCACCTCGCTCTGCTACTCCGGAAGCTGATCCCGAAGCCCGTGCTGCGTCTCCAACTCCTGCTTCAGCGTCGACCATCGCTCGTTCTGCTTCGCCGAACAGTTCGAGTTCTGGGGATTCTTCGGACGAGTAGTTCCTCGTATGCTCTCTCTTTCCTTTTTAACACTTGTTAACAAAAAGGGGGAGAAGAACATCGAGAAGATAGAAAAGCGGGCTATTTGCAGGGTGTTTCTATTCACCATTTGCTTTTCGTTTGAACAATTTGCTTTTGGTCGTTGAACTTTTGGCTGTGGAACTTATTCTCAGCGCCTGTGGTGATGGAACTGTGTCGTCATGTACTGTTAATAACCCCTGCAAATGCTACATTTGCTTCCAGCTATTTGTTTGCAGGTGCCATCGAATGCTTACTCCCTTGCAGTGATTATCCTCGATATTCATCTTTCATGCAAGGATAAGTGAAAGCAGTACTAGGAGAATTGGAAATTGTGTTTCTCGAAGAGAGAAATCTCATTACTTAAAACTTCATATATCTCACTCCTATGCTTATCTTTCGATATCTAATGATGCAGGAGAAGAAAAATAGATTCAAAATAAAGTCATTCGTGAATTCGAAAGAAAATTCAATCTATCTGTCTGACAAGATGTTTTCCCTTGCATATATCCATGAATCATCCTTGTTGCAGGAAAACATCGTCCGAAGTTCATCCACTCCGAGCAATATATCTTACACCTTTACTCTGATTGCCCTTGCTCTGATTGTTTCTCGTACATCTAACTAGCAGGGAATCTATATCTCTTGTGGAATTAAACTGTGTTCTGAGAATATCTTCATGGCGTATCCTTTTGCCACAACGTTTTTCAAATTATCATCGCTATTGAACTAACCTTTTGTCAAAGGTTGTGTGGCAGGAAATACCTCAGACACCACCGAGTGCATTGGATGAAGCTATGAATGAGATCATCCGCCAATGTCACTCATACGAAGATTCACCTTGCCACCCTCCATATTATCCCCGAATGATCAGTCAAAACAGAATGATGCATATCTTCAGGGGGAGCGTGTTTTATCTTCGTATTTATCTCTCATCTTTCATTTTCCTTCGGATTCCATTTCATTCTTTTATCTATCTTTCGATGTATTCTGTTTTGTCAACAATCGTCCAAAAAGGGGGAGATGGTTGGTGCAATAGTTGCCCCTTTTATGTTTTGGAGATTGTTGACAGAAACAGGCTTGGACTAATTTGTTTGCTAGTGCACACAGAGAGAAATAGTCCATGCAGTGCCGAAGAGAATGCTATCTCAGGTGTACAGTTCGAAGAACTTCACCGAAGATTAACTACGTCGATGAGAAGAATGAGATACATCCTGTGAAGACTTGTAGATGAGAAGATTGAAGTGAAGGAGATGACCCCTCGAAGAGTTATACTGACGCAAAGCAATTGGTTTAGTGATTGCATCCGAAGAAATTGACTGCAGCGATGGAAGACGAAGACGAAGTGAAGACGTAGCATTCTTTTCGTCGTTTATCTTTCATTCATTTGAGTCATAGGACCTCCGTACTATTAAGAGGGGTATAGGTTCTCGAAGCTTAGATCCGCTGTGATGCTTAGCCCAAACCTATGTGAGACCAAGAGAAATCTCTTTATGCTTCGAATGATTACCTGCGAGCAGAAGACGTTGTTCTTCGTTGTTGTAGGAGATCTCTTTCGAACTGAGGAGTTAGCATTACTTGCTCCGCACGTAATGTTACCGTTGTGCTCAAATCCGACCGTTGGACTCGTGTCATTCGGCCATTGGCTACTCCACATATCCAATTTGGTCATTTCCCATCTGGGAAGGCTGCGGCTATAAATAGCCACCCCGCTCCAACGTTGCCCGTTGGCTGCTCCGCTTAAGATTTCTAAGAAGATTGATTGAGCAACCCCTCTCCGAGAGATTTGAGTTTAAAATCCACCGAGAGAAAAATCAAGAGCCGAAACTTAGACAGTGGTTGAGCATCACAGTAGTTCTGAGTTAGGGTTCTTGTACCTATTACTCTTGAGAGCTGCCCACTCTCTAGACGGATAGGTGTCGGCTCGAGTGTCGAAGAGTATTGTCTTCACCGAGCGAGATCTTCAGCAACCAAGAGTATTGTGGTTTGCGAAGAGAACTGAAGAGAGTTTATCTTCAGTGAAGGTTTGGAGATCGCCGACAAGTATCTACCACGAGTGAAATCAACTGGAGTCTGATCAGCTCCGAAGTTGATGGAGAACAGGGCGAGGAGAGTTTATCCTCTGTGTTAAATCACAACCCCTCCAACCAGACGTAGTCCTTTGGCAGAAGGGCGAACTGGTCTACCAAATCCTTCTGTCGCCATCGAGCACCACTGGTTCGCTTTACATTACTGCATTTCCTTCAGCAGTTTACATTCGTGCTCTGTGCCGATAGTTGTATCTGATCAATCACAGTTCTTCAATTGTCTGTCAGATTATCGTTAATATATTGCATCATCTCTGACTGATTTACTTCGAAGTGTTGTACAACTGTGATTTCATTCATGCTATATTCATTCACCTAGTCATCATTCCCAGTGCATTTCTATCACAGTCATATCTAATTTTTTCTCGTAATTGTGTTCCTGATTGTTAATTGCATTTCCATCGACCATGTCAGACTTGTGATATTCATCGCTTGATAGAATTGCTTCGGTATACACCGATAGATTTGGTACCCTATAGCGAGATAAAACAAGTGCGTTGCTACCGAACTTAATTTCCGCTGCTGTGTTTGGGATCGGTTCAAAACATTCTGAAGAAATTTTGAATCTCCCATTCACCCCCCCTCTGGTCGATATACTCTCAATCCTAACAATTGTCATCATAAATATTATTGTGGACTAACCCGTTTCTCTTATATGAATTTTCTGAGTGTCTCATGGGCTGGCTAGACTACCCGGGCACTCAGTTTTTATTTTCTTTTCTGAGTGTCTCATGGGCTGGCTAGACTACCCGGGAACTCAGTTTTTATTTTCTTTTCTGAGTGTCTCATGGGCTGGCTAGACTACCCGGGCACTCAGTTTTTATATTCTTTTCTGAGTGTCTCATGGGCTAGCTAGACTACCCGGGCACTCAGTTTTATTTTCATTTCTGAGTATCTCTTGGGTTGGCTAGACTACCTGAGATACTCATTTCTTTTCAAGACCTCTCGAGGCGTCGCTTTTAGAGACCCGTTTGGCATTTCTTTTCAAGACCTCTCGAGGCGTCGCTTTTAGACACCCGTTTGGCATTTCTTTTCAAGACCTCTCGAGGCGTCGCTTTTAGACACCCGTTTGGCATTCTTCTTGGAATTTCTCGGGCGGTCCAGCGCCCGATGTTCCATTAACTTTCTTTGTTTGTCACTAAAATTATATATTCATTCTTCCGCACCGTGTTAATATTTATCATGCCATAAATTAAATTTCGGTCAACATATGCATATCATTTAATCCAGCATGAGCATATGCATTCGGTATAACTTTTGTTCATAATGTTTGTGAGTACATTCAAACGTACTCACTGGCTTGTCCCTGGCTATTTAATTGGCCAGGTCAGGATTTCAATGAGGAGTACCACAACGATGTCCGTGCGGAGCCTAGGATTGCAGCCACGCGGGATAGAAATTATCCGGGTCAGCTGTTCCTGTGGGG
The DNA here is from genome assembly GCA_039707655.1 of Elymus sibiricus. NCBI lineage: Eukaryota > Viridiplantae > Streptophyta > Magnoliopsida > Poales > Poaceae > Elymus > Elymus sibiricus. The sequence continues at coordinate 187,128,231 of CM077676.1, read as the reverse complement.
ATGGAGCCCCATCGGCATTGAAAAACCATGATCTACTTCTGTTACCCGTCACTAGAAATCATTGTTGTATCATTAGACCTTTATGGTCTTGTACCCAATTCTTGTAATTGCTTGGTAATCTGTAACAAGGACGTGTCCACCAGTAACAGTAATCCTGGAGCTGGTGATGACACGAGGGGTTATTCCTAGAATTTTATGTCCCAGAAATCCAGCCCCGACAAAATTATTATGAGAGAGGATCATATGCTTGTAGGTGTTGCAATAATATCAAGTTTCCTCTCTATGTGTTGAAAGTTTTGAAGTTATGCTTGTTTTGCCTTCCTATGCTAGTTGATTCTTGCTCCCATAAACTATTTTCTCACAAAATCCCTATGCATAGGAAGAGGGTTAGGCTTAAATGTGCTAGTCATATGCTTCATGATGCTCTCTTTATGTTTCAACTCTTTACTTTTATGTGAGCATCATTGAAATCATCATGCCTAGCTAAAAAGGCATTAAAGAAAAGTGCTAGCTGGGAGACAACCCAATATTTATACCTAATGTTTTTGTGTGTCCACATGATTAAGCTACTGTAGTAATCATGTTTTATATGTTTTATTTCAATAATGTGCCAAGTAAAGCCTTTGGGATAGTGTGGATGCTTGTTGATTTGATTCTGTGCAAAAACAGAAACTTTTGTGTCCAGTGCTGGAATTTCTATTCTGTACTGGAGCGTGAGAAAATTCTGAAATTTTTACACAGTATTTAGTTACAAATTTTTTACGTTTTTCTAAATTTTCAGAATTTTTGGAGGTACAGAAGTATGCTTTTTAATTCGCCCACTACACGCTGTTCTGTTTTTGACAGATTCTATTTTCGGTGCATAGTTTGCTTGTTTTAGTGTTTCCATAGCTTATATTGAGTTATATAAATTGTGGAAATGATGTAATACAGTAGGCATTATGTGAGAACAATTATGAATCTTGTCTTGACAGTACGAAAGTGGATGATTTATTTTTAACATACTAACCTATCTCACAAGTTCCGTTAAGTTTTGTGTGATTGAAGTTTTCAAGTTTTGGGTGAGATATCGATATGAGGAGAATAAGGAGCAGCCAGACCCTAAGCTTGGGTATTCCCAAGGCACCCCAAGGTAATATTCAAGGAAGACCCAAGTAAACAATTTACCAAACACACACAATATCTAGGAAATAAAGCTTTACTACAGCATAATAAGTTCATTACACAGCCAAAAAGATGTGGCTGCCGTATCCGGCATGGGTCAGCTTGAGGATGTGGTGGCCAAGAGGCGCCCTTAATTTGATCGATCCGCCAGTGCTGAGCATGGGGCTTCCACTTGGGTGTGGGTGGGAGCTCTCACGGGCCCATCAGGCAAATGCAATGAGATGCTCTACAGCGTGTACAGCTCCATTTCATTCGTACGCGTGAGGTCACGGGTAGAACTTGCGGAGGTGTTGGATGTTCCATGTGTTGGGCACAGGAACACCCTCCTCCGTCTCCAGTCGAGCGGCGCCAGGCCGGGAGACATGAGCAACCCTGAAGGGCCTTCCCACATGGGTGAGAGCTTGTGGAGTCCTTCTCTAGAGAGGATCCTTCGCAGGACGAGATCGCCAGCTTCAAGAGTGCGGGGGCGTATGTTGCGGCTGTGACAGCGACGCAAAGCCTGCTGGTATCGGGCAGCGCGTAGAGCGGCCTGGCGGCGAGCTTCCTCGAGGAGCAGCAGGTCAGCCTCTCGTGAGCCGTCCTGACGAGCCTCATCGAAGGCGAGGACTCACGGATATCCATGCTTGAGCTCAGAAGGGAGGACTGCTTCAGCTCCATAGATGACGAAGAAGGGAGTCTCGCCAGTAGGCTTGGTTGCTGTCGTGCGGATTGACCATAGCACAGACTGGAGCTCGTTGAGCCAGCCTTTGCCATAGGCGTCGAGCTTTTTCTTGAAGCTTCATGTCTTGAGGCCCTTGAGGACTTCAGTGTTGGCGCGCTCGGCCTGGCCGTTGCTTTGCGGGTGCACCACAGAGGCGTAGCAGATCTGCACGGGTGCACCTTGAAGAGGCTGGTGGTGAACTGCGAGCCGTTGTCAGTGATGATGCGGTTGGGGATGCCAAAGCGGCTCACGAGGCCCTTGATGAACTTGACGGCTGAGGCTGCCGGGATGGTGCGGACAGGCTTGACCTCCACCCATTTGGTGAACTTGTCGATGGCTATGTAGAGGTAGCGGTAGCCACCTGCCATGCGAGGGAAGGGGCCCAAGATGTCCAGCCCCTAGACCGCGAAGGGCCACAAGAGTGGGATTGTCTAGAGGCCTTGTGCCGGCTGGTGGATTTGCTTGGTGTGGAATTGGTAGGCTTCAAAGTATTGAAACAGCTCGGTGGCGTCGTGAAGCGTGGTGGGCCAGTAGAAGCCGCTACGGAACTCCTTGCCGGCGAGGGTGCGCGATGAGGAATGGTGGCCACAGTCTCCGCCGTGGATGTCCACAAGTAGCTCGTGACCTTGTTCTTTGGAGATGCATCGCAGTGCGACGCCATTGGGGCGCCTGCGGTAGAGCTCGCCGTCTTGCAAGCAGTAGACGGTGGCCTGGCGAACCACGCGCTCTACCTCTGAGTCCTTCTCCGGGAGGGTGTCGCTCTGCAAGTAGGCCTTGAACTCCGCGACCCAGCTGTCCGCTTGAGGTTCCAGTGCGAGCAGCAAGCGAGCGCCCAAAGATGGGCCACAGTCAGGCGCGCCTGTGGGTGGTGCGGGAGGGAGCTCCTCATGAGGTGTCGTGGCGATTATAGCAGCCGGTGCAGCTGATGGCCTCAGGAGCCTCTCTTCAAAGATGCCACGATTCTGTGGCTCGCGGCGAGATGCCCGCTTAGCGATGTTGTCTGCCTCTTTGTTGCTGCCGCGAGGGACGTGCTGGAGCTCCAGGTCTAGGAAGCGCTTCTCGAGCTTGCGAACTTCCTCCAAGTAGGCGACCATGTGCTCGTCCTTGGGCTTGTAGCTTTTGTTGGAGAAGTTGACAAGGAGCTGAGAGTCGCCCTTGATGATGATGTGCTTGATACCCAGAGCAGAGGCAGCCTTGAGCCCGGCGATGAGACCTTCGTACTCTGCAATGTTGTTGGAGACCTTGTCGTCATGCTTGAAGCAGAGCTGGACAACGTAGTGGAGCTTGTCTCCTGTTGGCAAGGTGAGCATGACACTAGCTCCCGCGCCTTGTCGCGAGAACGCGCCGTCGAAATGCATGGTCCAGCCACCAGGTGCTTCGTCTCTGTCGGGCCTGTTTCCGGAATAAATCACAGAATAGCCCCAAGTCACACCAGCCCCAAGATCAGAACAACTGGTGGACTCCCTTGATATAGATAACCAGTACATACATAATATTACACAGGGTTGAGCCAGAGTGCTCAACATTTATTACAAACTTGTCAATATATGATGGTGGCAGAATAAGACAGTGGTGTGGTGATATTACAACACTGATACAATAAAGTAAACTCAAGCGTCAGTGTGAGGCTTGGCTATTTTATTGGTGTAGTGGAAGCACTGCGGATGATACACGTGGTAGACTCCAAGACCACAAGTTGACTGACTGGGAACACCTCTAAGTATTGAGCTTGCTAGCGCACTCTTCCTCCACAACCTCATCTTCCTCCGGGTTAGGCCAAATTAACAAGCCAGGGACAAGCCTGTGAGTACGTTGGAATGTACTCGCAAACATTATGAACAAAACATATACCGAATGCATATGTTCATGATGGACCATATTAAATGCATATGCTGACCGGAATTAAATTATGGCATGCTAAATGTTAATATGGTGTGGATAAATGATTATATAATTTTAGTAATAAACCAAGAAAATAAAATGAAACATCGGGCGTTGGACCGCCCGAGAAATTCCAAGAAAAATACCAAACGGGTGTCTGAAAGCGACGCCTCGAAAGGTCTTGAAAAGAAATGCCAAACAGGTGTCTGAAAGCAATGCCTCGAGAGGTCTTGAAAAGAAATGAGTATCCAAGTGGACTAGTCATCCCAAGTGATACTCAGAAAAGAAAATAAAACTGAGTATCCAGGTGGACTAGCCATCCCAAGTGATACTCAGAAAAGAAAATAAAACTGAGTATCCAGGTGGACTAGCCATCCCAAGTGATACTCACAAAAGAAAATAAAACTGAGTATCCAGGTGGACTAGCCATCCCAAGTGATACCCAGAAAAGAAAAGAAAATTGAGTATCGAGGTGGATTAACCATCCCAAGTGATACTCTAGGTTGCACATAAGAGAAAAAGGGTTAGTCCACAACAATATTCATGTTAACAATAGTATTCCTGATAGCATCAGTAGTGACAATATTTATCCTGCAAAAATGAATCATGCTCAATTTTAATTATTTCCTCTGAAGACCGACACTTGACCCTTCCCAGCTAACGTCCTTGACCGTGGACACGGCTATTCGAATAGGTATAACTCTGCATAGGGTGTACTCTTTACCCACGTGTATAGGATTTCATTAGCCAACACCGAGATGCTGACTAATTCCCATTGCGGTCTTTGGGTTGAAAACACACCTGACCAGCACACACCAGATTAACTTTCCGGATGCCAGGAATCACCCAAAGCATCGTTCAAGAAAAACTCTAAGACGGGGAGTCCATCATCTCGAATAGCATGGGATCACTATTTATACGCACGGATTACAAATGGTGCCCCCCTCTCGGCCCAGCCGGATACACCCATGCCCCCTGATCCGATGACTAGCATTGGTCCATGGCCATGGAACCCTGATCATGGCCTCTCTAAGTGGTGTGCACACGGAAAGGGGTTAGCAACTTACTAAGCCGTACTCCCCTCGCGGGAAGACAAGTGGCAGCATGAATTTTCGCTAGGCATGATAGAACAAGACTCGATCTAGGTCGACTCAGGAGTTGTTATTATTATTATGACGGGCATGCTCCACATGCCACAGTGACACCATTGTGTTCTGACGTGACCCGTGCCCACCAGCACGTCAAAGGCAGGAGGTACACTCCTAGTTTCTCACCACTTCTTACACGTTAGGAAGATTCTTTGATGCATGCAAGAATGCACAAAATGATATGACCATGCATGCACTTGCTATTCACCACATAACCGGGGATATCTCGAACTGATGCAAACATGTATGCAGTCACCATATCCCAAGTTCAAAAATACTTGCCTTGATCAAAGTAGGCAGAAGGTGATCCCTCGAAATTTTTGGCAAAGTTCCCCTCCTCGTTTTCTAGAAAATAAGAATTCAAATTCAAATCAATTTTTTGGTAACAGTGCAAAAAGTTGTCTCAAAATATTTTCAAATAAATACTAAAAAAACTAGAGTGAAAAAGAAGATTTTCAGAAAAAGAATCAATTGAAAATAATTTTTGGTTTAAAAGTTATAAAGGTTTTAAAACCAGGGACCTATCTATAATTAAAATAACTGCCAGCGGGTCCCTGCGTGTCGGTGTAAAAACCGGCAGACCTTGGGGTAGGGGGTCCCAAGCTGTGGATCTCAGATCGGTGGTAACAAGGACAAGGGAGACGATGTTTACCCAGGTTCGGGCCCTCTTGATGAAGGTAAAACCCTACATCCTGCTTCTGTTTATATTAAAGGAGAGGTATCGAATACAGAGGTGATCAACCTCGAGATCGTAATGTGTGTCTAACTTCTAGGGCTAGGTAAGCGATATTGCGTTGATGTCCCTTCTACGGGCTAAACCCTCTGGCTTATATACACGCCAGGGAGGGTATCTAGGGTTACAAAGTCGGCATCTAGGAGTAAGGCGGCAGGAAAGATCTTGGAGTATACGTCAAGTATTCGGTAGAGACAGTCTCGATCACGCTCCCTATGTATGGCCTCCGGAGTCCATCTTGATCTCATACGAGGGCCCATCGGGCCAACCAAGGAGACGGGCTGGCTAGGCTAGCACCCCCTAATCCAGGAGACCGTTAGTAGCCCCCGAAATGGTCTTCTACGCCGAGGACGACTTTCAACAAACATCACCTCGGATCCAGACTCCTTGGCTTGACAGACGAGTTCCCCTTCATATTTTACTCTTTATAGTAGAGCGGTGATATCCAAGGTCCAACCGTGCTTCGTACCCTGTCCGAGGAGGACAGATACCTTAGCCTCGAAGGCCTGTTGTTCAGGTATGAACGGTCCAATCCAGCCTGACAACTTTATCGAAGAGGCTTGCCCCACGACAGGTCGAGCAGTTACTGCCTCCCCCCTAAATCGCGGTTCGAGGCAGCCTTTTACTGGCACGTCCCCTCGTGGCAGAGATCGTGCCCGTTTTCTTAGGGATATCATCAAGATTTTGTTTCCCCCCGTATGCTCAACGGCATTTTTGATGGGAATAGCGAGTTTATCGGCGCAGCGAGGGGCACTCTTGGCCTTTCACAGGCTTATAAGAGCAAAAAGGAGGACAGCGCAATCAACCACGCTCCCATTCTCCCCCTCTGCTGCTTCGTCTAGCTCCAGCGCCCAGATCCATCCTGCTCGCCCTTCCCTTTCGCGAGTCCAACCTCCACCACCAGCCATGTCCGATACCCTCAAGGGGCACTGGGGCGGCTCCACCGTGACGGCCGTGACCATCTTAGAGCTGCGCAGTGCGGGGTATCTGACCCCCGCCATCGCCGCCCATGCTCTGGCGGCTGGCCAGCTGGTGCCCGCTCCCAACGTCGGGGAGCGGGTAGTCTTCGTCCCCCACCTCATCCAAGGCCTAGGGTTCCCGCTGCACCCCTTTGTGCATGGGGTAATGTACTACTACGAGCTGGATTTCCACCACATGGCCCCCAACTCCATTCTCCACCTCACCACCTTCATTACGGTCTGCGAGGCCTTCCTCCACTGCGAGCTGCACTTCGGCTTGTGGCTGAAGCTCTTCGGGATTAAACCGAAGTCCAGCGGCTCAGAACTCGCGGAGTGCGGAGGATCCATGATCAGCAAAAACCAGGGGGCCACCTGGTTCAAGGGCACCTTCATCGAAATGGTGAAGGAGTGGTTTTACATCACTAAGCCGCTCGCCCCTGGTCAAATCGAGGTCCCGGCCTTCTCCGCCGGGCCGCCCAAGAAGCTCAAATCCTGGAAGGAGAAGGGCGTCACCTGGGGGAACCCAGAAGAGGTGGAGACCCTGATCGACAGGATCTTGTGGTGGTCCACCACGGGGAAGGTTGAGCTCGCCGACGTCATCAACGTCATGCTCAACCGCCGCATACTCCCTCTAGAACTTCGGGCTACCCCGATGTGGGCTGAAAAGCCCGAGGACATGGACACCATCACCACCTTCTTCCGCTCCACCTTGGCCGCCATGTGGACGAGACTCATGAAGCTGGCGAAGGACAAGATCCCTACGGAAGGGGAGGACCGCGGCCTCGAACACGGCTATGAAGCCCCCCCGGTGAGTGATCCGGTCCACCAACTATCAACTTTGTCCTTCGTGCCGAGGAGTAATGTGTTAATGAATCGTTATGACTGACGTTTTGCAGAAGTGGTTAGCCTGGGTGCAAGGAGTGCGATGCCCGGCCCCACTGCCAGAGGAGCCTCCAACTCCCCTGCTCTCGGCACTCCTGACCGAGGAGCCGCTTGTAGTGGCCCCCAAACGGACGAAGTCCCAGAGGGGCAGGTCAAGTGCTCGGACTCGGGGGACCTCGGCCACCCGGTTTGAAGAGACCCACACCTCCGCCGCCCAAGACGGCGACGCAGAGGAGGGTGAGGAGGAGGAGGTTCCCCCCCCCCCCCCCCCGAAGGGGAAGAGGTTAGCGTTAGAAGACGCTGACATGGGCATGCTGCCGAAGGGCCCAAAGAGGCCGAGGCAAACCTCATCCGGGGCTGCCAACAAGTCGTCGGAGAGAGCCGAACTCTCCGGCGACTTAGAAGAAGATCTCCTCGTTGTGGGGAGGAAGAAGCCGGTGCCCCGAGGGTAAGCCGTCGTCTTTGCATCCCGTCTTTTAATTTGACAAGTTATCTCTAGGGAAGGGGAAACTTACAAAGGCGTCTTTTCTTATGTAGTCCACCGAGGGTAATCGCCAGTGGTTCCTCAAGCGGGTTGCCATCCGCCAGCGGGACTCCAGAGCCCGCTGATCCTCCCCCGGCGCATGATGGGCTAGGGGAGGCGACATCCACCTTGGCCCCTGACGTTAACATGACGGGGGCTGATGAGGTGGCCATCATGGCCGAGGACGACACCTCGGCCCAACAGGACCCGGGGGAGAAACGCCCCGCGGTCATCGAAGAAGGGCTGGGCCAGTCATCGGCCCAGCCAAAAACTACCTCGGCTCCGCCACCCTAGGTGGAGGCTAACCGGGTAGATGTGCCAGAGGTCATCCCTCCACCCTAGCCATCTGCCCAAGAACGGGCTGGCGCGGGGTCGCCCGAGGAGATGGAGGACGCCCTGAAGGGCTCCTCCATCAAGGAAGAGCACCGTGCCTTCATAGGCGCGGCGCTGTAGGGCTACCGGTCCGCAGGGGCCGGCCTGCATGAGGTTTTCAAGAACCTCATAGCAAGTTTCGAGGTATGCATTCTATCTGCGCATCCAGTCTAATTTGTTTGTTTGAGCTTTTTTTAGTTATGAGTTTGTCCGAGGACATAAGAGTACAACCTGCTAAACGGCTTAGTGGGTGAGTAGCCCCCGAGCCCGAAGTCAGTTTCAAGAAACCGGCATTGGGGTCGTTTGATTAAGTAGGAGCCCATTAGGTAGCCCCCAGGGCGCTGCTTAAGGCAGATGTCTTGGAACTTTTTAGTGATTTAACTTTTCCCTTTGTAATAAGGATCATTTTTGTGCCAGGTTTCGACCTCGGTTTCGGACTCCGTCTCCGAGGAGATTGCGGAGATGAACCGGAAACTCGAGAGGTCCCAGGAGGAGCTCATCCTGGCGAACCAGAAACTCGAGCAATCTCAAGGTAATCAAGTTTAAACTTGCCCTGTACTTTGGAGGTATGATATGTTTTGTTGAATAAAACAACTAAGGCCAAACTGTTTTGACAAGAGCAGCGTTAGCGGAGCTGGAGACGCTCAAGGCCAAGCTCGAAAGGGCTCGGCAGGAGGTGCGGCAGCAGGAGGCTGCTGCCGTGATAGGTCTCCATCGTATCTACTTTTCCAAACACTTTTACTCTTGTTTTGGCCCCTAATTTGCATGATTTGAATGAAACTAACCCGGACTGACGTTGTTTTCAGCAGAATTGCCATGGCGTTGTTTTTGTGCAGAAAATCAAATTTCCTGGATTTGGATGAAAATTTCTGGAGAATTTTTATGGAATATATAAAAATTATTGGCGCAAGAATCAACAGAAGGGGGGCCACCCAGTGCCCACGAGGCACCAGGGCGCGCCACACCCCCCAAGCGTGCCCTAGTACCTCGTGGGGCCCACGTGGTTCCGTCTGACCTAATTCCAATGCTATAAATTCAGTTTCCGGAAAAAAAAATAAGAGAGGAAGTTTTATTGCGTTTCACGATACGGGGCCGCCGCCACCTCCTGTTCTTCATCGGGAGGCCAGATCTGGAGTCCGTTCAGGGCTCCAAAGAGGGGGATCTTCCGGCATCGTCATCATCAACCATCCTTCATCATGAATTTCATGATGCTCACCGTCGGGAGTGAGTAATTCCTTCGTAGGCTTGCTGGACGGTGATGAGTTGGATGAGATTTATCATGTAATCGAGTTAGTTTTGTTAGGGCTTGATCCCTAGTATCCACTATGTTCTGAGATTGATGTTGCTATGAGTTGGCTATGCTTAATGCTTGTCACTAGGGCCCGAGTGCCATGATTTCAGATCTGAACCCTTTATGTTTTCATCAATATATTTGTGTTCTTGATCCGATCTTGCAAGTTATATGCACCTGCTACGTGTTATGATCCGCATACCCCAAGGTGGCAATAATTGGGATTTTTTCCGGTGATTGCCATAATTTGAGGAGTTCAAGTATTCACTAAGTGTTAATGCTTTGTTCCGGTTCTCTATTAAAAGGAGGCATTAATATCCCTTAGTTTCCTTATGGACTCCACTACCACAGGAGGGTAGGACAAAAGATGTCATGCAAGTTCTTATTGCAAGCCCGTATGACTATATACGGAATACATGCCTACATTACATTGATGAATTGGAGCTAGTTCTGAGTCGCCTTAGGTTATGACTGTTACATGATGAATGTTATCCAACATAAGTCACCGATCCAATGCCTATGAGCTTTCCACATATTGTTCTGGCTAAGTTACTATTGTTACTACTGCTATCACAATTGCAACCACTACTGCTGTTACCGTTACTACTACTGTTACTATCATTGCGACTGCTATCAAACTATCATACTACTGTGCTACTGATCACTCTGCTGCAGATATTTAGTCTCCAGGTGTGGTTGAATTGACAACTCAACTACTAATACTTGCGAATATTCTTTGGCTCCCCTTGTGTCGAATCAATAAATTTGGGTTGAATAGTCTACCCTCGAAAACGGTTGCGATCCCCTATACTAGTGGGTTATCAAGACCTTTTTTTGGCGCCGTTGCTGAGGAGCATAGCTATATTTGCTAAGTCACTTGGGATTTATATCTGTTGATCACTATGAAGAATCTAAAAGACGCTAAGACCAAGATCGTTCCCTCTAAGACGAGGGGAGGTAAGGAACAGCCATCTAGCTCTGCACTTTATTCACCTTCTGTTTTGAGTAAACTTGCAACACCACAACATGCTATTAATTCTGATATGTCGCAAGTTATTGATGATACCACTTCTGCTTTGAATGATACACATGATGATGCTAGTACCATACTTGATAATGCTGTGCCACTTGGTGAATTTCTTGCTGAACAAATTGCTAAAGCTAAAGAAACTGAAAATGCTGAAACTCTTGAAAATTGTGATTCACCTATTATGCCTAGCTCTCCTACTAGAGTTGAAACACCTGATGAACAATGTTTTGATAGGGAGACAGCTAGAGCCATCCTTGCTTGTAATGATAGAAATGAAGTTATAAAATTGTTTGCTGATATGAAAGAAAAATCTCTGAGGGAGAGAATGAAATATGATCCTAAGTTTGCAACCTCTCCCATATTTGTTACCGATAAAGATTACGAATTCTCTGTTGATCCTTAGTTGATTAAGTTGGTAGAATCTGATCCTTTCCATGGCTATGAAACTGAAACCGTTGTGGCACATCTCACTAAATTAAATGATATAGCGACCCTATTTGCTCATGAGGAAAAAATTCGCCACTACTATATCCTTAAATTGTTTCCTTTCTCATTAAAGGGTGATGCTAAAGAATGGTATAATACTCTTTCTCCTGGATGTGTGCGTAGTCCCCAGGATATGATTTATTACTTCTCTGAAAAATATTTCCCTGCTCATAAAAAACAAGTTGCTTTACAGGAAATATTTAACTTTGTGCAAATTAAAGAAGAGAGTCTCCCTCAAGCTTGGGGGAACCTTCTCCAATTACTTAATGCTTTGCCTGATCATCCTCTTAAGAAGAATGAAATACTTGATATCTTCTATAATGGACTAACCGATGCTTCTAGGGACTACCTAGATAGTTGTGCGAGTTGTGTTTTCAGGGAACGGACTATTGAACAAGCTGAGGAATTATTGAATAATATATTGAAGAATGATAATGATTGGACACTTCCTGAACCACCGCCTAAACCCACTCCGAAGAAGAGGGGTATATTATATCTCTGTCCTGAAGATATGCAAGAAGCAAAGAAATGCCAGAAAGAAAAAGGTATTAAAGCTGAGGATGTTAAGAATTTACCACCTATTGATGAAATACATGGTCTTGACAAACCGACACAGGTAGTAGAGGTAAATTCTCTTATAAAGTTTGATGAAAGTGATATTCCTTATAACAAACCTCCTAGTCAATGCTTGTATGAATTTGACAATTATATTATTAAGCAAGATCATTTCAATGCAAATGTTAAGAAACAATTGAAATGAAATGCCTATATGATTGATCGCTTGAGTGACTTGTTATTTAGAATTGCTAATGATGTTAAAGGTGTAAGTAAACATTCATCTATGGTTCAAACCCAATTAGAACAAGTTGCTAAATCTCAGAGTGAATTGCTTAATGAAATGAATAACAATATGAATAATCATGCTGTCAGAGTAATGACTAGAGGAGGAAGAATGACTCAGGAGCCACTTTACCCTGAGGGTCACCCTAAAAGAATTGAACAAGACTCTCAAAGAATTAATGTTGATGCACCTAGTCCATCTAAAAAGAAAAATAAAAAGAAAAATGATAGGACTTTGCATACTTCTAGTGAACCTGAAGTAGAAAAACCTTTGGAGGATAGTAATGATGTTTCTATTTCTGATGCTGAAACACAATCTGGTAATGAACATTCACCTGATGATAATAATAATGATGATGCTCATGTGGATACCCAACCAGATAATGATAAAGAACCTGATAATGATGTTGAAATAGAACCTGCTGCTGATCTTGATAACCCACCTTCTAAAAATAAACGCTATGATAAAAGAGATTTCGTAGCTAGAAAACATGGTAAAGAAAGAGAAACATGGGTTCGAAAACCCATGCCCTTTCCTCCTAAACCATCTAAGAAAAAGGATGAAGAAGAATTTGAACGTTTTGCTAAAATGCTTAGGCCAGTCTTTTTGCGTACTCGTTTGACTGATATTTTAAAGATGGCCCCTTATGCTAAATATATGAAAGACATTGTCACAAATAAAAGGAAGATACCTGAAGCTAAAATTTCTACCATGCTTGCAAATTACTCTTTTAAGGATGGAGTACCTAAGAAACTAGGAGATCCAGGAATACCAACTATACCATGCTCCATTAAACGAAATTATGTTAAAGCTGCTTTGTATGATTTAGGAGCCGGTGTTAGTGTTATGCCTTTCTCTTTATATAAAAGACTTGATTTGAATAAACTCACTCCCACTGAAATATCATTGCAAATGGCTGACAAATCAACTGCCATTCCTATCAGTGTTTGTGAGGATGTGCCCGTTGTAGTTGCAAACGTTACTATTCTAACATACTTTGTTATACTTGATATGCCCGAGGATGACAACATGTCAATTATCCTTGGTAGACCCTTTCTGAATATTGCAGGGGCTGTTATTGATTGCAACAAAAGCAAGGTCACTTTTCATATCAATGGTAATGAACATACGGTGCACTTTCTGAAGAAACAATTTCAAGTAAATGGTATTCATATTATTGAGAAGGCTCCAACAATTACTATTGGAAGTTTTCAACTCCCTCTTCCTACTGTTAAAAAGAAATATGAAACTCTTATTATCGGGGAGATGCATATCCCCGTTGAGGTAACTTAGTGTTATGCGAAAGTTCTTCGGTTTCATGTTACTCGGAAATGGTTTGTTAATAAGACCTGATCAACCTTATTAATGGATTCTTTCAGAGAGGCATGTGGTCGATGAATTTTGTAGGCACAACCTTCTATACCCACCTTTTGTTTTCTATTATTTTTAGTTAAATGCAATAAAAGGCCATGATTACCCTGTTTTCTGAATTATCCGTGCAATAAAAAGTGCCCAGAAATGAAAGTGCTCAGAATGCAATAAAATTTTGATATGAATTTTTATTCATTATTTAAGAATTTTTGGCACAAAAATCATACCAGGGGGGGTGCCCCAGGTGCCTACGAGGCACCAGGGCGCGTCACCCCCTGGCGTGCCCAGATACCTCGTGGGCCCCACAGGGACCCCCTCACTTATTCCTTTAGCTCACTTCGTCTCTTACCTCTAGCAAAAATTCCTGGTAGCTCTCTCACTCGTATTCTTGCTCACCAAACTAAAATTTTTGATCTCTTTGCTCGGAGCTCCGTTTCCGAAACTATTTTGGGAGATTGCTTCTTGGTATGTGACTCCTTCATTGCTCCAATTAGTTTTTGCTCTAGTGGATTATATTTTGCATAATTAGCTGCTCTTGGTGCTACTGAAAATGAGCTTGCATGTTGAATTCTTTGAGTTCCAAGTAGTTTGAATGCCTGATATAGCCTCTAGACATCCATATGAGTAGTTGCTATCAATCTTGTGACGTTTTATTGATATCATTTTGTGACCCAAAATTTTTCAGAAATTTGTTCTTAAGAGAATGAAAATCTTCCAAAGGAGTTCCTCGAAGTGGAACACCAAGGGAGTCCTTGGGGACTCCTCGGACAATGACCTCAACATTCCGCGTAGGACAGAGGTCCGGCCGTGCGAATGGCCGCACAATGCTTTCATGAACAAAGCCGGATTCGACCAAGAGTTCGCGCAATTTGTTGCAAATGCCGAACTGACTGACTTCCTCGCAGATGAGTGTGACCAGCACCACATCCTTACAAATTACTTTGTGCAAAATTTTCATTTTCTAAGTAGGCTCGAACCCCCTGAGGTGTGCTTTGATTTATATGATAAACATTATCAGATACCTCTAGCTGAATTTTGTGAGATATGTTTGATTCCCTTTGATGGGAAAATCAGAGAGCCTCAACCAGAGGAGTTTGAGGGTTTCCTCCGCACTTTGACTGTGGGAGAGGAAAGGGGCGTGTCGAAGGCCCGAGCCACTAGCTTGCAGTTTCCCTCTGTTCATTACTTCACTTTATTCTTAGGGAAATGCTTGATTGCTAGGGAGCAAGGTAGTGCGCTAGCCGCACCTGACTTTGCCATTTTATGCCACGCACTGCATAATGATAACACTTATAACCTTGGAGCTATCGTTGCACGCCGCCTGCACACTAATAGGACTAGGGGGAAAATTCGTGGCGGTATTTATGCTACTCGCTTAGAGAGACGTTTTAATGTTAACATACGCCCTCATGATTGTTTGTTGCCCAGAGTTTACTTAGATTTCTAGTCCATGAGGGACCACCATTTTCTCGATGCTCCTGAGCTTCCTCACCACATTCGTTATAACTTGGTTTTTAGTGAGGATAATCGTGATATTATTCCGTTGCCTGCACCTGCTTTGTTTGATTCTCATGCCAGGAACGGATATACCGTGATACCACTGGACATCGTTGCTTACCGGAACGCCTTGGCAGCGGCAGAGCAGGAGGCCTAGGATTGGGACGCTCGGGTGCCCCCACCTCAGGAGTTTCACATGGGACCAGATGGCTACTACGGATGGCCGTAGAGCAAGCTAGGCTAAAAGCCTAAGCTTGGGGGATTATGTATTTCTCACCGACATTACATTCATGTCCACACATTTCATTCCAGTTGTCGGTGTTCATAATTTTTCATTGTATAATCCATGTTAGTTTTATTTTCTTGCTTTCTTCTTGTTTGTTTGAAAAACTTTGAGAAAATCCAAAAATATTTCTCGTTTCTTTTCGGTTTTTCTTTCTAGCTTAGTTTGCAGTAGTATTAAAAGAAAATCCAAAAAGATTTCCCATTTCTTCTTTTGCTTGTTGGGAGCTCTCCCGTGTAAATAGTTTTCTTTTCTCGTTTTTTGTTTTCTTCTTTTTGCTTTCTTCAGAAAACTAAAAACTCCAAAAAAAAATCAGTGTATTTCTCTGAAACTCTTTTCTTTTGTTGAGTCATTGTAAGGAGAAGACCACGATGAAAATGAGGAGTGGCTCTCATATGCATTATTGTTGATCTAACAAAGAGCCCATTTTACCTTATCTTCTCCTTTGAATAAAATGCTTGCAGATTCCAGCTTAGTCCACGGCACACTTGCACTATTTGTATTTTCATATCATTCGGTCGTGCAAGTGAAAGGCAATAATGACGATGATTTGACGAAGTGACTGTGGCAAGGGAAAGCGGGTATGAACTCAACTTGTTCTTTGTTTTTGTAAATATGTTTAACTCAGTATCCATGATTAAACATGTTTGTGATGACAATTAGAGATTATAGTTGCTCATGCCATGCTTAAGTAGCTAGGAGTGGATAATGATTTATCTTGAGTGTCAACATGCATTAAAATGTTCATGATGTAGTATGATGATATGGTATCCTCCTCTGAATGTTTCAAGTGGCTTGACTTGGCACATGTTCATGCATGTAGTTGATTCAAAACAAACATAGCCTCCACGATATTTATGTTCATGGTGTTTATATCCTACTCATGCTAGTATTCAATGTTGATTATTCATAATGCATGATTATGACCGTTTTCGCTCTCTAGCTGGTCGCTTCTCAACCTATTTGCTAGCCTTCGCCTGTACTAAGCGGGAATACTGCTTGTGCATCAAAACCCTTAAACCAAAGTTATTGCAGATGAGTCCATTATATCTACCTATATGCGGTATTACTCTGCCGTCCTAAGTAAATTTGCATGTGCCACCTCTAACAATTCAAATGAACATCTGTTTTGTGTGCCCGTACTGCTCATGGAGCGACAGGGGGCGGTTAGTATCTTCCATGCTAAGCGGGTTATTCTCATGACGAGTGTTTACTCGCTTGTACTTGCACGAGAGGGGCTGGTAATTGGGATGCCCAGTCCCATTATTAAAAATGAAAAATAATAAAACAAACTCCCCCGGAAAGTTGTTGGTATGGAGGGCACCCGAGGATTCGGCTAGCCATGGCTTGTGATTGTTGGTGCAGGGGGAGTAAACTTTACTTTACTGCTTGGGAACCGCCACTAATGTGTTTAGCATGGAAGATATTGAAAACTCTCGGTCATGATGTTGACAGGAAAGGCATACCTCCCAAAATTTTATTTACCTCTGATTTAAGCTTCGCGCTCTGGCACCTCTGCAAATCCATGCTTCCCTCTTTGAAGGGCCTATCTATTTACTTTTATGTTATTTTACTTTTATTGTTGAGTCATCACCTTCTCAAACAAGCTTCAGACCTGAGAGCACTATTGTCATTCTCATGCATTGTGTATAGTTAATGTTGTGTGCATCATGACTGGATCTCTGCTACCATGAAATACAATGTTTAGTCGCTGCTTGAACTTTGGAGGTGCTCTGCATTTATGTTTTGCGGTCTCAGAAAGGGCTAGCGAGATACCATGCTGTCATATTATATCATGATTGTTTTGACAAAGTGTTGGCAATTGAGATATCTTATTGTTGCTCGCTAGTTGATTATGCCATTGATATGAGTGAACATAATTTCTAAGAGTTATCATTTGCATGGTTAGTTATAACCTTTGCTGAAAACTTGGGCACTACATAAGCATATATATAGATGCAAGAACAAAAGAGTTTGTAAAAGTTTTTCTTTAACACTTTCAGTTTGTCAACTGAATTGCTTGAGGACAAGCAATGAGTTAAGCTTGGGGAAGTTGATATGTCTCCGTCGTATCTACTTTTCCAAACACTTTTGCTCTTGTTTTGGTCCCTAATTTGCATGATTTGAATGAAACTAACCCGGACTGACGCTATTTTCAGCAGAATTGCCATGGTGTTGTTTTTGTGCAAAAAATCAAAGTTCTTGGATTTGGATGAAACTTTTTGGAGAATTTTTATGGAACATATAAAAATTATTGGCGCAAGAATCAATAGAAGGGGGGCCACCCAGTGCCCACGAGGCACCAGGGCGCGCCCTGGTACCTCGTGGGGCCCACGTGGCTCCGTCTGACCTAATTCCAACGCTATAAATTCAGTTTCCCGAAGAAAAAAATAAGAGAGGAAGTTTTATTGCGTTTCACGATACGGAGCCGCCGCCACCTCCTGTTCTTCATTGGGAGGCCAGATCTGGAGTCCGTTCAGGGCTCCGGAGAGGGGGATCTTCCGGCGTCGTCATCATCAACCATCCTTCATCACCAATTTCATGATGCTCACCGCCGGGAGTGAGTAATTCCTTCATAGGCTTGCTGGACGGTGATCAGTTGGATGAGATTTATCATGTAATCGAGTTAGTTTTGTTAGGGCTTGATCCCTAGTATCCACTATGTTTTGAGATTGATGTTGCTATGACTTGGCTATGCTTAATGCTTGTCACTAGGGCCCAAGTGCCATGATTTCAGATCTGAACCCTTTATGTTTTCGTCAATATATTTGTGTTCTTGATCCAATCTTGCAAGTTATACGCACCTACTACGTGTTATGATCCACATACCCCAAGGTGACAATAATTGGGATTCTTTCCGGTGACTGCCATAGTTTGAGGAGTTCATGTATTCACTAAGTGTTAATGCTTTGTTCCGGTTCTCTATTAAAAGGAGGCCTTAATATCCCTTAGTTTTCTTATGGACCCCACTGCCATGGGAGGGTAGGACAAAAGATGTCATGCAAGTTCTTATTGCAAGCACGTATGACTATATACGGAATACATGCCTACATTACATTAATGAATTGGAGCTAGTTCTGTGTCGCCCTAGGTTACGACTGTTACATGATGAATGTTATCCAACATAAGTCACCGATCCAATGCCTACGAGCTTTCCACATATTGTTCTTGCTAAGTTACTATTGTTACTACTGCTGTCACAATTGTTACTACTACTGCTGTTACCGTTACTACTACTGTTACTATCATTGCTACTGCTATCAAACTATCATACTACTGTGCTACTGATCACTCTGCTGCAGATATTTAGTCTCCAGGTGTGGTTGAATTGACAACTCAACTGCTAATACTTGCGAATATTCTTTGGCTCCCCTTGTGTCGAATCAAAAAAATTGGGTTGAATACTCTACCCTCGAAAACTGTTGTGATCCCCTATACTTGTGGGTTATCATGCCGCCACGGCAGAGAAGGCCCGGGCAGCCGAGAAGGCGGCTGGGGAAAAACACCAAGCGCGGGTGCTAGAGGTTGAGGAGACCCTGAAGGGCGTGTTTGAAGCACGCGACAAGCTTCAGGAGGAGGGGCAACGAACAAAGGAGGAGCTTGAGAAGCTTCAACTTGCCCACTCCGAGCTCAAGACCTTGGCCCGAGCTGACCGCGAGGTGCTCCAGCAAGTGGAGCAAATCACCTCGGGTAAGCTATTTTTGCTGCAGTGTTCGTTTGGCAGCAAAGGGTGTGTCGAGCTCACCTAATTATGGCGTTCCGCAGATGTCTTTGCGGATCTTCCACAGAGCACGGCGGATGCGGTGGCGTACTTCGGCCAGCTAGCAGGCCACAAGGCAGAGAAGGCCTTCTGGGGGCAGTTCTTGGGGTTGCCGTCCGCACAGCTACTGAATCATCGAGTGAAGCAGCTGGTGGAGCTGTTTTGCATGACGAGACCGGCGCTCCAGGACCTCTGCATCCCGTTGTGGCCTGCCGAAGCCATGTCGGAGAGCCTCTTCGGCCTCACGGCCCGTCTCTGAGATGTCGTGCCTTGCGTGAACCGCTGGAAGAGGTCCGCGTGCTTTGAAGGAGTGCGGAGGGCGTACGCCTACGTGAAGACGCACTTCCGAAAGGTTGATGCGGTGACATGCGCCGTGGGCCCTCCTGCCGACAAGCCATGCACCATCGAACAGTTCTTCGCCGAGGTGGAGGCGGGAGCTCGTACCATAGAAACCATGTGTCCAAAGGACACTATGTATTTCTGGACAATACTTCGGAGTGCCGAAGTGTATGATGTATAAAACTTTTAACTTTTGGTTGAATGAATATGGCTTTAAATTCCATGTGTGTTGTTTTATAATTAATTTTTTCCTCCGATATGACTGTTTTAAAATGAGAGTGGCCAGTCGTCGGCTTCAGCCCCCAATGTAGGTCATACAAAGGGTGCTCCTTAAGGCACACCTGACCCTTAGCCGATGTCTCGGTGCCCGGAGGTGGTCGATGCTTTATAGGAACTAGGCAATTAGACTATAGTGGCTTTATCCCTTTCACTTAGTCATAGGAGTTTGACCGTGGGGGCTGATGACCAGCCCCCGGTATAGGAAGTGTTCGGCCAGGTCGGCCGAGGTCTAGGCCATGACACACTTCGGCTAGGAATGAAAGCCCTTCGTTTAACACGGGTGATCTCTATCGTCACATCGCTTGACGCGGTCTACAGATGGCGGACCAGTTTATGCATACCTAGATAGTCAGTTTTCGGCTTTCTCCACTGAGGCGCTATGCCAATTAACCTGGCAGCACAATCGCAGTGGTTCTCCCGTTAAGCCCTTAGCTGAATTCATCGGAAACGTAAGGGGTACACATAGGAGCCGGGCAACCCAACTATTGACCGAAATCTAGGTTCGAAACTGATGCATATAAGGCCAAGATCCGAGACGCCGAACACTTTGGACTTTTTATACAATTGTATCTTTTTGAGCGAACTTCTCCGTCCCACAAGGGCCAGGCCGATAAAGAAATATGATAGAGACCTTTAAGGGGCACAGTTTCTTTATTTCATTATTTCAAGCTTGTACATGCCTAGCTGTGGCGAGAGGAATTGAAATATTACAATGTAAAAAGTAGAGAAAAAAAAGGAGGAATGAACAGGGCGGATATTTGTTAACGGATTTTGAAGAATCCGGGCCGCTACCTGCCGCATGTCTGCGTTTCCGAGCTGTTGACCAGATGTTTACCATTGGTGGTGAGGAATTTGTGGAGGTTGATGCCTTTCCGGCCCTTTATACGCTTCAAGCATTTGATTGACCGAGCTCCTTTAGAGGAGACATTGCCAAAGTCCGTTCTGTGGTTGAAACCACATTGACGTAGCCATGGTTGGCTGTTTCTTTTATAGAGACTTGCCAGTGCAGGGGCTCGAAACCACGTCTTTGCTTGGTTGAACCGCGCCGACGTTTGAGTAAATGTTTGGCTCCTCGGCGGCCCAGGGATCTTCAGTGTGAAATTATGCACTCTGGGGACATAGTGCCCACTCTAGAGAGGGCATGCGAGGAGCGCGCATCCCTATTTCGGGCGTGGGGGTACCTGGCCGAGGTCGATTTGTGCAGCCCGGGCGCGCTTCAAAGAGCGGGCGGCGCGTTTATCGCTGCGGGCTGCCTCCTCGGACGCCTGTACCTCGGCTGCGAAAGTTGCGGTCTGTTCCTCTGTCCGAAGTGAACGTTCGGTGTTACCATTAACTGTGATAACACCATTAGGTCCCGGTATTTTGAGCTTGAGGTAGGCGTAATGCGGGACTGCGTTGAAACGCGCAAATGTTGTGCACCCTAAGAGCGCGTGGTATCCACTTCGGAAAGGTACAATATCGAAGATTAACTCCTCGCTTCTGAAGTTCTTGGGCGAGCCGAAGACTACCTCTAGGGTGACCGTTCCGGTATAGCGGGCTTTGACGCCCGGGATGATACCTTTAAAGGTGGTGGAGCTCGGCTTGATCCGGGATGAGTCGATGCCCATCTTCCGAACCGTGTCCTCGTAGATGAGGTTGAGGCTACTTCCTCCGTCCATCAGGACGCGTGTTAGATGATAACCATCAACAATAGGGTCTAGGATGAGTGCCACCGATCCACCATGCCTGATGCTGGTCAGATGATCGTGCTTGTCAAACGTGATCGGGTAAGCTGACCATGAGTTATATTTCGGGGCGACGGGCTCCAGCGCGTATACGTCCCGAAGCACACGCTTCCTCTCCCTTTTAGGGATGTGGGTGACATAGATCATATTGACCTCTGTTACCTCATCAGGAAACTTCTTTTGGCCTCCATTATTGGGCCGCCGAGGTTCATCCTCATCTTCACCGCGGTGTTGGGTTTTACTCTGACCCTCTGCCGCTATCTTGCCGGCTTGTTTAAAGACCCAGCAATTCCTGTTAGTGTGGGTTGCTGGTTTTTCCTGAGTGCCGTGAATTCCACATGAGCGGTCCAGGAGCCTATCAAGCTGGCTTGGTCCTTCTTTGTTCCCTTTAAAGGGTTTTCTTTTCTGCCCGGATTTAGGTCCGGTGAACCCTGCATTGACCGCAGCGTCTTCAGTGTCACTTCCGCCATTTTTATACATGCGCTTATTTTTGTTGCGCTTGGGTTTTCCATTGGCGTCGCGATTTTCCGAGCTGCCTGCCTCGCCGTTATGAGTACTACGGGCGAGCCAGCTGTCTTCTCCCGCACAAAAGCGAGTCATCAGTGAGGTCAGGGCCGCCATAGTCCTCGGCTTATCCTGGCCAAGTTGACGAGCCAGCCATTCATCTCGGATATTGTTTTTGAATCCGGCGATGGCCTCGGCTTCGGAGCAGTCTATGATCTAGTTCTTCTTGGTGAGGAACCTGTTCCAGAATTTCCGGGCTGATTCGCCTGGCTGCTGGGTGACACGGCTGAGGTCATCAGCGTCCGGAGGTCGGACATATGTGCCCTGGAAGTTTGCTCGAAAAGCGTCCTCTAGGGCCTCCCAGCTGCCGATAGAGTGAGGAGGGAGGCTGTTAAGCCAATGCCTCACCGGCCCCTTTAGCTTGAGCGGCAGATATTTAATGGCGTGGAGATCAGCTCCATTGGCCATGTGTATGTGCAGGAGGAAATCCTCGATCCAAACTGCTGGGTCCGTGGTGCCATCGTATGACTCTATATTGATGGGCTTAAATCCTTCTGAGAATTGATGTTCCGTCACCCTGTCTGTGAAGCAGATTGGGTGAGCCGAACCTCAGAACCGAGGAGCATCTTGTAGCAGGTCGGGAGAAAGCCGTGAGTAGGCTTGATCTCGGGCACGGCCGTTCCTGTCCACCCAGGCATCGTAGCCGTTGAGCCCAGCGGGCGCGCGTCCCCTTGATCCATACATGGACCGAGGGGGAGCCCTGTTTTCCTCAATGCGGCGTCTAGCATCGTGACGATCTAAGTAATCCAAGGGGTCCTTGCCATAACGGCATGGAGGTGGCCATTCACTGAGGTCTTCTCGTCTTGGACTGTCCCGGCCTCTAGGGGGTCGGTCGAGGTCGTCAGCGGGCTCCTCGTCGAACTCCGGCAAGAGACGCCTACATGGGTATGATTTCGGCGCACTATTGTGCTGGTTCTCCATGTCTTGCTCGGTGGAGAGCACTTCGATCCACTTTTCATTTAGTGCATCGGTATTGGCCTGCAGTTGCTGCTGCTTGCGTTTCATGCTTCGGGCGGTCGCAACAAGGCACCGCCGGAAGCGCTCTTGTTCAAAAGGGTCTTCGGGGACGATGTAGTCCTCGGTACCGAGGCTCTCGTCTTCCTCGGATTCTAGCATGTAGTTGTCGTCAGCCCCTTCAAAGAGGTCATCGGGATCTGAGTCCCTGAGCAGTCGGTCCGGTGTGCCGTTCCTTACTGGTGAGGCTTGAAGGTCCTCTTCATGGTTACAGGCATCGCCGTCCTCCGCGTCGCCATTATTGGCTGTTGCGTCATTGCCACTGGGTTCCCCGTTAGGACCCCTTCGGCGTCTTTGCCAACGTCTTGGAGGGGATTTGGGGGTGTCCACCATGTAAACATCATAGGTGGATGTGGCGGTCCACTTGCCCGCGTTTACCGGGGGCAAGGTGTTCTCGATGGGGCAATCAGCCTCTTCCTCCATGTCTGAGGCCTCGCCATAGTCCAGCACGTCGGTTAAGTCGTCGACCGTGGCGACTAGGTGGGTGGTGGGTGGGATGTAAATTTCCCTATCGTCGGCTTTTTGTCCGATCTGATTGTAAACCGAAGTTCTGCCGTTCGAGATGGACATGCTCCGGATGCGGTCAAGCATCTCATTGAGGTGAGATAACTCTTCGGGATTCATTGATGCGCCATAGGCAGGGCTGACTCAAAGTACGCCCAGTGTGTAACCGGATGCGTTTTCGGTGTGAAGGGAATCCAAACATAATTCCGAGTTCTGCACCGGAGTCAGTTCTAGCACTAACGTAATTTCGGGAGTGGGAGCCGGATCTATCTCCGGACTGGCGATCGGAAGGAAACTAGCCAGAGCGGTGGCGTCAGGGATCTCAAGAGGCGCCGCGACAGAGTTCGGTTTCGGAGACGAGCCTCCAGAACCGGTCGAGCTCTCGATCCGGCCGGGAGTCCATCCCGATAGGATGAGTTCACCACAGGAATCCGCAGTGTATTCGAGGCCACCGAAGGTCACGATCCGACCTGGGGCGTAGTTCTCGACAGAGGTCAGATGACCCGTCGAGTCGGCGCAAAATACCATGCTGCCGAAGATGAAAAGCTGGCCGAGGGTGTAAACGTCCCCGTGGCCGTTGGCGCAGTTGATCTGCAGGTGAGCCATCGATCCTTCGGGTGATCGCGCAGCAGAACTCTCAATGAAAGCACCAGTGTCGGTGTAAAAACCGGCAGACCTCGGGGTAGGGGGTCCCGAGCTGTGGATCTCGGATCGGTGGTAACAAGGACAAGGGAGACGATGTTTACCCAGGTTCGGGCCCTCTTGATGGAGGTAAAACCCTACGTCCTGCTTCTGTTTATATTAAAGGAGATGTATCGAATACAGAGTTAATCTACCTCGAGATCGTAATGTGTGTCTAACTTCTAGGGCTAGGTAAGCGATATTGCATTGATGTCCCTTCTACGGGCTAAACCCTCTAGCTTATATACACGCCAGGGAGGGTATCTAGGGTTACAAAGTCGGCATCTAGGAGTAAGGCGGCAGGAGAGATCTTGGAGTATACGTCAAGTCTTCGGTAGAGACAGTCTCGATCACGCTCCCTGTGTACGGCCTCTGGAGTCCATCTTGATCTCGTATGAGAGCCCATCGGCCCAACCGAGGAGACGGGCTGGCTAGGCTAGCATCCCCCTAATCCAGGACACCATCACTGCGGTAAAAGCAGAAAATGCTTCGGGATAGAATACGTCTTCCAGTTCAGAAAACGTAAAGCGGTAGAAGGCGTCTTCGAAATAACGTGGAAAAGAATAGAACGCTGGCGGTTGGGCCCCACCCATCAGGTTTGAATTTCAAACGCACCTCTCGTGCATGTACAGAGGAGGTGTGGTGATCACCGGCGGCGATCGCCGGTGTTTCGGGAGGTGGCGATGGTAGGGATGAGCTCGAGGGAGGATTCCGCGTCGGTGGGTGATACATCTCCAACGTATCTATAATTTTTGATTGTTCCATGCTATTATAGTATCTATCTTGGATGTTTTATATACACTTACAAGCAATTATATATCATTTTTTGGGACTAACCTATTAACTTAGTGCCTAGTGCCAGTTGCTGTTTTTCGCCTGTTTTTGGTTTTTCAGAATATCAGTACCAAACGAAGTCCAAATGCCACGAAACTTTTTAGAGATTGTTTCTGGACATAAGAGACACTAGAAGCTTCGGGAGAGGGCCAGAAGACAGAGGAGTTGGCCACGAGCCACCAGGGCGCGCCCCAGGGGGTGGCGCGCCCTGGTGCCTCGTGGGCCCACCTCTGCTCCATTTGACCTAATTCCACCTCTATAAATTCTCTAAAATCGGAAAACCAACAGAGGAGTCCACGAAATACTTTTTCCGCCGCCGCAAGTTCCTGTTCTCGAGAGATCCCATCCGGAGGCCTTTTTCGGCACTTTGCCGGAGGGGGATTCGATCACGGAGGGGCTCTACATCAACCTTGCTGCCCTTCCGATGATGCGTGAGTAGTTTACCACAGACCTTCAGGTCCATAGTTAGTAGCTAGATGGCTTCTTCTCTCTTTTTGATCTTCAATACAATGTTCTCCTCGATGTTCTTGGAGTTCTATCCGATGTAATCACTTTTTGCGGTGTGTTTGTTGGGATCCGATAAATTGTGAGTTTATGATCAGATTATCCATGAATATTATTTGAGTTTTCTTTGAACTCTTTTATGCACGATTGTTATAGCTTCGTATTTCTCTCCGATCTATTGATTTGGTTTGGCCAACTAGATTGATTTATCTTGCAATGGGAGAGGTGCTTTGTAATGGGTTCGATCTTGCGGTACTCAATCCCAGTGACGGAAAGGCACATGACACGTATGTATCATTGCTATTAAGGGTAAAAAGATGGGTTTTATTCATGCGTGAGTTTACTTTGTCTACATCATGTCATCTTGCTTAAGGCATTACTCCGTTCTTTATGAACTTAATACTCTAGATGCATGCTGGATAGCGGTTGATGTGTGGAGTAATAGTAGTAGATGCAGAATCGTTTCGGTCTACTTGTCTCAGATGTGATGCCTATATACATGATCATTGCCTTGGATATCGTCATGATTATTTGCTTTTCTATCAATTGCCCAAATGTAATTTTTTCACCCACCGTATGCTATTTTCAAGAGAGAAGCCTGTAGTGAAAACTATGGCCCCTGGGTCTACCTTTATCATATATTGAAAATCCTAAAAATACCTTGCTGGAATTTTACTTTATTTATTTTATTTTGTATTTTTGTTAGATCTATCTATCTATCACCATACAATTTAATCTTGCAATTAACCGCCAAGGGATTAACAACCCCTTGTTCGCGTTGGGTGCGAGGATTTGTTGTTTTCTGTTAACGACATACCTGCAATAATTTTATTCGATTCTGGGGCTTCTCATTCGTTTATTTCGTGGAGTTTTGCCACCCTGCACAAATTTTCTTCTTCCATTTTGGACAAAATCATGGTGGTGCAATCCCCTGGCTCTATGCTCAGAACAAATGTGATATACAAGGATCTGGAAATTTCGATACATGGCGTCAAGTTTCCAACTACCCTTGTTGCTATTGAATCCCCTGGACTGGATATAATACTTGGAATGGATTGGTTGGTACCACATCAGGTGTGTACTAACTGCGCCACCAGGACAGTGACACTAGTAAATCCGGCAGGCCAAACAGTGCAATTCACTGCTAGCAGAATGATGTCAAGGAAAGGAATGGCATTCAAGGCCACTGGGACAGACTTAAACCTGATTCCAGTAGTCAGTGAATTTCCGGACGTGTTTCCAGAAGAAATACCAGGAATGCCACCCGATCGGGAACTAGAGTTTGCTATTGAAGTTCTTCCCGGAACCGCTCCAATTTACAAGAAGTACTACCGTATGCCTTCCCCAGAGCTGGTAGAATTAAAGAAACAGTTGGATGAACTACTGCAGAAAGGGTACATTCGTCCAAGCACTTCACCGTGGGGATCACCAGTGCTGTTTGTGAAGAAGAAAGATGGAAGCCTACGAATGTGCGTGGACTATCGCCAACTGAATGAGGTCACCATTAAGAATAAATATCCGCTTCCCCGCATTGATGATCTGTTCGACCAGTTG
This sequence comes from Elymus sibiricus, assembly GCA_039707655.1. Taxonomy (NCBI): domain Eukaryota; kingdom Viridiplantae; phylum Streptophyta; class Magnoliopsida; order Poales; family Poaceae; genus Elymus; species Elymus sibiricus. The sequence continues at coordinate 187,101,313 of CM077676.1, read as the reverse complement.
AACGGGGCCCGGGTATTTTCCAAGATTGACCTTAGAACGGGGTATCATCAGCTAAAAATCAGGAAAGAGGATATCCCCAAGACAGCCTTTACTACTAGATATGGCCTGTATGAATTTACAGTCATGTCATTCGGACTGACAAATGCTCCAGCTTACTTTATGAGCATGATGAACAAGGTCTTCATGGACTTCTTGGACAAATTTGTGGTAGTGTTCATCGATGATATTCTCATCTATTCCAAGAATGAAGAAGAGCACACGCAACACCTTCATACTGTCTTGGAAAGACTAAGGATCCATCGATTATATGCCAAATTCAGTAAATGTGAATTTTGGCTAAGAGAGGTGGGATTTCTAGGACATATTCTGTCAAAACAAGGTGTGGCCGTCGACCCCAGCAAAGTAACTGCTGTATTAAACTGGAAGACACCAGCCACAGTAATGGAAGTCCAGAGTTTTCTGGGATTGGCAGGCTACTACCGTCATTTTATTGAAGGCTTCTCAAAAATAGCCAAGCCATTGACAGAACTGTTGAAAAAGAACCACAAATTTGCCTGGACGGAAGAATGTGAAAGCAGTTTCATGGAGTTAAAGACAAGGCTAACTACGGCCCCTGTCTTAGTTCTTCCGGACATTCACAAGAGCTTTGACATATACTACGATGCTTCTAGGCGAGGAATCGGCTGCGTTCTAATGCAAGAGGGAAAGGTTGTAGCTTATGCATCCAGACAGCTACGACCCCATGAAGAGAATTATCCCACTCATGATTTGGAATTAGCAGCCGTTGTTCATGCATTAAAAATTTGGAGGCATTATCTCATTGGACAGCGATGTGAAATATACACAGACCATAAGAGTCTCAAGTATATTTTCACTCAACCCGACCTTAATCTCAGGCAAAGAAGATGGCTTGAATTGGTCAAGGACTATGACATTGGAATGAATTACCATCCGGGAAAAGCCAATGTGGTCGCATATGCTCTCAGTAGAAAACAAGGTACCCTAAATGCACTAACTGCGGGTATCCATCCAAGGCTACAAGAAGAGTTTGCCAAACTCAATATGGTGTTATGTGGACCAATGAACCCGGATACCATGGAAATTACTCCAACACTCATGGAAGAAATTAAGGTAGCCCAGCAATCAGATAAAGAAATACAAGAGATCAAGGAGAATATTCCGCTAGGAAAGGCCAAGTCTTTCCATGTTGATGACCAAGGCACCTTATGGTTTGAGAACCGAATATGTTTACCCGACCAAGAAAACTTGAGGCAGCAAATACTCAAAAAGGCACATGAATCTGCCTACTCTATCCACCCGGGAGGAACAAAAATGTACCAGGACTTGCGAGAAACCTTTTGGTGGTCAGGAATGCGAAGGGATAGATATTGCATATTATGTTGCCTGTTGTGACATCTGCAACAGAGTCAAAGCTAAACATCAGAAAACCGCTGGACTACTGCAGCCTTTACCAGTTCCCTAGTGGAAATGGGATGATATAAGCATGGACTTCATTGTTGGACTACCCAAGTAAACAAAAGGCCATGATGCTATCTGGGTCATCGTGGATATACTTACGAAAGTGGCTCACTTTATTCCGGTAAAGACCACTTTCAACGTGAATCAGCTCGCCCAGCTCTACATGTCCCGGATAGTTAGCCTTCACGGAGTACCCAAGTTTATCACATCGGATAGAGGCTCCTTGTTCACTTCAGCATTCTGGCTGCGATTGCATCAAGCCCTGGGAACCGCGCTAAGGCATAGTACGGCATATCATCCACAGACGGATGGGCAGACCGAGCATGTGAACCAGATATTGGAGGATATGCTTCGGTCCTGTGCTCTTGCCTATGGACCCAAATGGGAAGATAGTCTACCCTATGCAGAATTCTCATATAATAACAGCTATCAGTCAAGTCTCAGGATGTCACCATTCGAAGCCCTGTATGGACGAAAGTGTCGCACTCCTTTAAATTGGTCCCATACAGGAGACATCCATATCTTTGGCACGGATTTGATGCTCGAGGCTGAGCAACAGGTCAAGGATATTCAGGAACGTCTTCGAGCAGCCAAGTCCCATCAAAAGAGTTACTATGACCCGAAGCACCGAGAAGTAACTTTTGAGCCCGGAGAATATGCTTATCTCCGAGTCACACCCATGAAAGGAATAAAAAGGTTTCATACCCGAGGAAAGCTTGCACCGAGATATATCGGCCCTTTTCCAGTAATGGCTAGAAGAGGCAGAGTGGCATATCAGCTAGAGTTACAACCGGAGCTGTCTGACGTGCATGATGTCTTTCACATATCACAGCTGAGAAAATGCATTGCACCCCCGATCAAACAGGCAGATATGAGTGAGCTGGAATTGACCAAAGATTTGACATACGAGGAAAGACCTAGGAAAGACCTATCAGAATATTGGATGAGATGGAAAGAACTACCAGGAGTAAAGTAATCAAAATTTACAAAGCGTTGTGGGAGCACCATACCGAGGAAGAAGCTACCTGGGAAAGAGAGGATTTTCTGAGATCAGCATATCCACACTTGTTCCCTGAGCAACCGAATCTCGAGGACGAGATTCATTCTAAGGGGGGTAGGTTTGTGACACCCTCGTTTTTGGCAACTTTTTCTTTTCGAAATCTTTTTGGCTTTATTTGAATTCTGGTTGGTTTTGAATCTTTTTCAATTGACTTTGGACTTATGAATCTCTCTCAGTGATCCAAAGCCCTCAAAATCTTGCCAAAGTCTTGCCACACACCTTCTGGATCAAATTCTTATTCTCAATATTTCCCTAATATTCATTTTCTTCCTTTGGGAAAATCTGTCATCACCATGGGTTACAAAGCAACCTATAGTTCTGATACTCAGAAAAATCCCAAATTAATCCCACACCTTCTTGTTATCATATATTCCCTCAATCTTCAAAAACATTTCATGGCCCAGTATAAAGTTTTGTCTAGAAAACTCCATTTGTCTTCTGGACAGTACTGGCCAATTGTGAAGCAACTCATATTTTCCCAACTCAGAAAACTCTCAGAAAATTCCCTGAAATATTAGGGAACCTATCTTGCCACAATATCCAAAAATATCATCTTGTCCAGTACAAATTTTTATCACCAATATTCTGTCAAGTTTCTGCTCATTTTGAACCTCTGTACAGGAAGTACCAGCTAGAGGTATCTTTTTGAGCTGAAATTTTATGACATCTTCTCCTCACCAAATAACCCTGCCACACCAAAATTCAGCTCTAGTAGATCACCTTGATGAGTGCTACAAGCTCATCTAGGTTTCTGGTTCAGTACAGCACTTGTACATGAACCACATCCAAATCTTGATGAAATTTCCTCAAACTTGGCCAGCTTGGAGTCCTTACAACATAGGTCACACCAGACATCTCCTTTGGCTCCATCTCCAACTCACCTCTTCTCTAGATCTCTCTCAAGATTGCTGTCAGAATCTGTAGCTGAAGCTACACTTCAACTCAGTCTGTATCTAGCCAAACCAAGTGCACAGAGGAGCTAAATGACCAAGGGAGAACACCCTAGACATGCAGCGCCAGATTTGCGTGGCTTGCAGACATCCATTCCCGTGGTGAGCACGAAAATGGCATGCCAGCCCGCATGCTCTGCTCCTCGCCTGCCTCTGTCAAGGTCGTTCCAGAGCCCTCGCGCTGCCATTCCATGTCCTGGGGTGCCGACTTCGTCGATGCCGTCCACATACCCCTCTCCCGAAGTCTCCCCTCGCCGGAATCGGCCTCGGCGGCCGCCACGGCATTCGGGCACTGTGCCGCCCGTGGCGGCACTGTGGCCTGCTACTCGTCGCCTTGCTCCGCTAGCTTCCACCCGCGCCTTAACTCATCCCTGCCCTCTCCCGTCTCGTCGCCCGCTCCCGGCCAGCCAGCGCGGCGTACTGGCGCCGGCGACGTGGCCTGAGACCCGCCTCTTCCAGAGAGCTCGGCTCCAGCTATAAAAGGCCTCCCCGGCCACTCCCGAACTCCTCACCCCACTCCCTCCGCTTCCTATTGAGCCCCCGAGCATCGACTCACGGCCGAGAGGCCCTCTGGCCTCACATCTCGCTGGAGCACCGCCGCCACCCGAGCGCTGCCTCCTCGCCGATTAGCCCCTCCCCGAGCTCCACCGACTGCACTCCACTGACCCTGCCCAAGCCCTTTCCCGGTCGAATCGCTGCCGGAAGCGCCATCTCCGACGACACCTGAGAGCCACCGCCGCCAGAGAGGAAGGGGACGACGCCGTCCGGCCACCGTTCGCCAAACCACGGGTACGTGCGTGTTCATCTCGAAGCGCCCGATCCATTCCCGTAGTCGCCGGACTTCGCCGCCGTCTGTATCGCCGGCGACGATCGCCGGAACCCCGCCGCTCTCTGTTTCCCTCCTCCCCCTTTTAAATCCGACAGCGGGGGCCGCTCATCAGTGGCTTACTGAAGCGGTAAGTGGAGGCGCCTGGGCAGATTACGCCTTCGACGTGGCCCGCTGTGGATTTTCTGTTTTTCTGTTAATTTCCAGATTTGACCAGAACTTTGACCCTTAATAACTTTTTATCCACAAGTCCAAATCAGTTAATTCTTTTTGCATTGGGTTTGTCTTGAGCTCTTATATTTTCTGGTAAATTTTGGTATTTTTCTGTTGTTCACAGAATTTCTGGTGCTCAAAACAGTAGTATGTGACATTTTCTTTGCCTATTTAAAATTATTTTCAGAGGGAAATCCTTTTGAATTTGAAGCCCAGGAGTTTGTGGACAACCCAACAGAGCAAGGCAAGCCATGACATCCATTTCATGAAGTATTTCAATAGTGTTGGTTATTTAATTGAATTACATGCAGTATTTAAATAATTGTTAATTCATAGTAAACCATTTTGATGCATAGTTGCTGCCATGTTAAGTTAATTGTGATGAATATCAATGCTGGTTAATTGCTTGATAATCTAAACTTAGTCGGTTGATCAAGAGCCACCTACCCGGAATTATCCGTGCAACCACATTTGCCGGTATGGGACGGCCTTGACTTGGTCTGGCTTCGGGCTCTTTTATCGGTACCACCAAAGAGGGAGGGTTATGCGTGCGTGCTACCCTGATCAGGTAGACGACCATAATCCTGTGAGCCTAGTTGAGTTATTTTGCCGGCGTCCCCGTTTGGGACAGTTTAGTTTGGCCACGACGGTGGCAGGTGTCATGGGGTGACACAAGGGCCATGCAGGACATGACCCTGGGAGGGTATGATTGTCGGTGGTACGATGGAGGAGTCACGGGTCAGGCAGGTTCCGTTGGAGCAACCCTGGTCCACCCGAATGGGAGTTCGAGGTCAGGAGCTCCATGGTGTGGGTAAAGTGCGCAACCTCTGCAGAGTGAAAAACCTATTCGAATAGCCGCGTCCACGGTATTGGACAGTCCGCTTAGACCTCTCTAGGATGATCAACCGTAATAATGATAATAATGATGGAAGAACTTGTCTTTTGATCGGAAGTACCAATGGATCATGAGTATCTTGAGGGTTGTGGGACAACCCAGGAAGAGAGTAAGTTGGTACCAGTAAGCATTTAAGCACTTAACCTGATTATTGCCATGCTATTGTTTGCTGCATTGTTTTGGTTGCCATGAGCTTGCGAGTACATTCCAAGTACTCATCTGGCGTATCATGCCAGATGCAGGAGACGCCTAGGACGGAGGTCCCGATGGTTCGTGCTGCGCTAACTAGGCCGTGTCCCAGCAGTGTCCCTGTGGATGGAGTTTTTCCGCGCTATGTTCCGCTATGCTATAGAATATCCCAGTAGTATCGAGGCCCTATCCTGTTCCATAAATAATGTAGATATTGTTCTCAGCACCTGTAGTTCTTCTGGCCTCGCTATCCAAGTAAACTCTGAGCTTGTACTCCTGATATATTAATAAAGTTCAGTTCTGTTCTGTTCCAAGTTGTTGTGTGTTTCCAGAAGACATGATCTCTGGGTTGGAAACACGGGTAAACCGGTTCTCTGAGCCAGGGTGCCACAGGCACTGGACGCAAAACTTTCTGTTTTCCAAACAGCATCAATTATACTATCTTCCAAATCATCCTAAAGGCTTTACTTGGCACAAACACTAATTAAAAACATGAAAACACTATCATACCAGTAGCATGACAGTAAAAACACACCATAACAGAAACTTATAACAAAAATTTATTTTATTCATTGGGTTACCTCCCAACAAGCGCTATTGTTTTATGCCCCTAGCTAGGCATAATGCATAATTTCAAGTATTGTCATCTTTCAAGTTGATTCCATAAGTGGCCCTCATAATTGATTCATACGGTGATTTAATTCTTTTCCTAGGGAAATGCTCCATACCTTTCTTTAATGGGAACTATAATTTTATATTCCCTTCTTTCATATCAATAACGGCACCTATAGTTTGTAGGAACGGTCTACCAAGTATTATAGGGCAAGAAGAATTGCATTCAATATCAAGAACAATAAAATCAATACGCACATAATTTGTATTTGCAAGAATAAGCACATCATTAATTCTTCCCAAAGGCTTTTTAATAGTAGAATCCGCAAGATGCAAATTAAGGGAGCATTCATCTATATTGGTAAAACCTAGCACATCACATAGAGATTTTGGAATTGTGGAAACGCTAGCACCCAGATCACATAAAGCATTGCACTCATAATTTTTAATCTTAACTTTAATGGTGGGTTCCCATTCATCATATAATTTTCTAGGAATTGAAATCTCTAGTTCAAGCTTTTCTTCTAACGCTTTCATCATGGCTTCTACTATACGTTTAGTAAAAGCTTTGTTTTGCTCATAAGCGTTGGGTGAATTTAACATGGATTGTAACAAAGAAATACACTCAATCAAAGAACAATTATCATAATTAAAATCTTTGTAATCCAAAATAGTGGGCACATCACTATTTAAAGTTTTTACCTCTCCATACCCACTTTTAGTAATTTTCTTATCAAGATTTTCACCCTCCGAATTATGGGGACGCTCTTTAGCTAAAGTTGACTCTTCTTCAGTCCCTTTTTCATCAAGTTTAATATTACTAAATAAAGAATCAATAGATTAAACACCAATCATTTTAATATCCTCATCATTACTACGATAGAAACCGGGAGGAATCGCTTTTTCTAAAAATTCTCGTTTAGCTCTTAGCATGGCGGTTCGTTTCTTACTTTCATCCATGGAGACATATAAAGCTTTGATTGATTCCCTAATATCAATTTTAGGTGGCAAAATTTTAGTCTTAAGATTTTCCACATCATGAATAATTCTATCGATGCTCCTAGACAAATCATCAATTTTACTCAATTTTTCTTCTATCGTAGCGTTGAAAACTTTTTGAGCATTAATAAATTCTTTAATATTACTTTCAAGATTAGAAGGTATCCTATTATTATTGTAGGAATTACCATAAGGATTGCCATAATTATTAGAGGAATTTCCAGGAAACGGTCTAGCGTTGAAATTACCTCTATAAGCATTACTATTAAAATTGTTTCGTGAGACAAAACTCACATCTACGGGATCATTATTTTTCTCAATCAAAGTGGACAAAGGCACATCATTAGGATCAATAGGAGCATTTTTACTAGCAACCAATTTCATAAGAGCATCAACTTTATCACTCAAAGTATTAATTTCTTCAACGGAATTCACTTTTTTACTAGTAGTTCTTTCAGTATGCCATTGTGAATAATTTGACATAATATTATCAAGCAATTTAGTAGCTTCACCCAAAGTAATTTCCATAAACATACCACCCGCGGCGGAATCTAAAAGATTTCTAGAGACAAAATTCAATCCCGCATATTTTTTTTGTATGATCATCCATAAATTTAAACCATGAGTAGGGCAATTTCTTATCATTAATTTCATCCTCTCCCAAGATTGGGAAACATGTTCATGATCAAGTTGCTTAAAATTCATAATTTGATTTCTTAGAGAAATAATTTTCGCGGGAGGAGAATACTTAGTAATAAAAGCATCTTTACACCTATCCCAAGAATCGATACTAATTCATGGTAAAGAAGAAAACCAAATTTTAGCACGATCCCGCAATGAGAACGGGAATAATTTCAATTTCACAATATCATTATCCACATCTTTTTTCTTTTGCATGTCACACAATTCTACGAAAGTATTAAGATGGGATGCGGCATCTTCATTAGGACTACCGGAAAATTGATCTTTCATAACAAGATTTAGCATAGCGGCATTAATATCACAAGTCTCTGCACTAGCGGCGGGAGGAGCAATCGGAGTACTAATAAAATCATTATTCTTAGTATTGGAAAAATCACACAATTTGGTATTTTCTTGAGACATCGTGACTACGCAACTAAAATAGCAATCAAGCAAACGAGAAAAAGGCAAAAAGGCAACGGAAAATATTTTTGTATTTTTGTAAAACGTTTTAGAAGTGGGGGAGATGAAAACGAGAGGCAAATGGAAAATAAAGTAAATGCAAGGAGATGAGTGTTTGTGCAAAGGTACTTGATAAATGTTGATGATGTCTTCCCGGCAACGGCGCCAGAAATTCTTCCTGCTACTTGTAGCTTGCGTTGGTATTTCCCCGAAGAGGAAGGGATGATGCAGCACAGTAGAGATAAGTATTTCACTCAATTATGAAACCAAGGTTATCGAACCAGTAGGAAAATCACACAACACCTAGTAAGCAGTACCTGCACACAAACAACAAATCCTTGCACCCAACGCAAACAAGGGATTGTCAATCCCTTGGTGGTAAGATTGCAAGATTAAATTGTATTTGATAGATTTATAGATTGCAGAAAAAATACTAAATAAAATAAATAAAATAAAATGGCAGCAATATTTTTAGGGTTTTAGTAATATGATTTTGATAGACCCGGGGGCCATAGATTTCACTAGAGGCTTCTCTCGAGAAAATAGCATACGGTGGGTAGACAAATTACTGTTGGGCAATTGATAGAAAAGCAAATAATCATGACGATATCCAAGGCAATGATCATGTATATAGGCATCACATCCAAGATTAGTAGACCGACTCCTGCCTGCATCTACTACTATTACTCCACACATCGATGGGCTATCCAGCATGCATCTAGTGTATTAAGTCCATAGGAACGGAGTAATGCCTTAAGAACGATGACATGATGTAGACAAGACAAACTCACGAATTAATAAACCCAATGAATAGATCCCATCTTTTTACCCTTAGTAGCAACGATACATACATGTCATGTCCCTTTCTGTCACTAGGATTGAGCACCGCAAGATCGAACCCACTACAAAGCACCTCTTCCCATGGCAAGATAAATCAACTTAGTTGGCCAAACCAAATCAATATATCGGAGAAGAAATATGAGGCTATAATAATAATGCATAAAAGAGATCAGAGAAGACTCAAATAATTTCATGGATAATCTGATCATAAACTCACAATTCATCGGATCCCAACAAACACACCGCAAAGAAAGATTACATCGGATAGATCTCCAAGAACATCAAGGAGAACATTGTATTGAACATCAAAAAGAGAGAAGAAGCCATCTAGCTACTGCCTATGGACCCGAAGGTCTGTGGTAAACTACTCACGCATCATCGGAGAGGCAGCAAGGATGATGTAGAGCCCCTCCGTGATCGATTCCCCCTCCGGCAGATTACCGAAGAAGGACCCCAGATGGGATCTCTCTGGAACAGAAGCTTGCGGCGGCGTAAAAAGTATTTTGTGGACTCCCCTGAGGGTTTCTGATTTTTCCTGAATTTATAGTGCTGGAAATAGGTCAAACGGAGCTGGGGTGGGCCCACGAGGTACCAGGGCGCGCCACCCCCCCTGGGGCGCGCCCTGGTGCCTCGTGGCCCACCTCTTCTTCTTCTGGCCCTCTCCCGAAGCTTCCAGTGTTTATCTTGAGGAATAAAAAATCTCCAAACAGTTTGGTTGTATTTGGACTTCGTTTGGTATTGATTTTCTGTAAAACAAAAACAAGGCAGAAAACAACAACTGGCACTGGGCACTGGGTTAATAGGTTAGTCTCCAAAAATGATATAAAATTGATGTAAATGATTATAAAAACATCCAAGATTGATATTATAACAGCATGGAACAATCAAAAATTATAGATACGTTGGAGACGTATCAGACAGACACCGGAGCAAAGAAGGACACATGCCGGTCAATCCATGTGTTTCGGATGGAAGCACTAGGAGGCATTTCCCCATAAGGAAGGCTACCAAGAATAAACAACTAGGTGTCGGATCCCACACGTACCAAAGCATTTCAATAACATACACACAATATGCTCAATATGTGTAGATACAACATGGCATCACAACATAACTCTACGACTCAAAGTATTTCTTTAAGAGGCTCCAAGGAGCCATACATAGCCTGATATTACAACCATGGGTCTCATGACCCAACATACAAAGTCATGCAAGCAACAAGCGGAAGCATAAACCTGTCTGAGTACAGACAGCTGAAAAGAAAGTAGGCTGGGAAGCATGTCTATCTACAAGACTCTCCATAGGAACCAGACCTCTGTCTGGGATTCCCAAGCTAGTCGTCGAAGCCCGCATAGAACTACTAATGAGACCGAAGTCTCCTCAGCAAAACATAAATTAAGCAACCATGAGTACAAAGGTACTCAGCAAGACTTACATCAGAATTAACTACATATGCATCAGTACCAAGAAGGGTGTTTTGGGGTTTAACTGCAGCAAGCTAGCTTTGACTCAGTGGCTATCCTGTACTACGACTACCAGTAACTTCTTTGAGGTGAGAAAGCGCACACGAGTCCACTAATCACCGCATCAATACACCACTATGGATTCTCTCCCGTCTCCCTAGCACTCACACTTATCTTGCGCATTTTAGGGTATCTAGTTCAAGTTATCTATGAACCATATAAGTCTCCAAGTAGTCCATATCCGAGGACGCGGCTATTCGAATAGATCATTAACCCTACAGGGGTGTACTTCTTCACACACGCTCTCAGCACTTACCACCATATACACGTCATGTATCTCGGCAACCTTCAAGCGGAAGCCTGGCGAGGGTGTCGGCCACAACCTAACTAACCACGCAAGACTCTAGTCCAGGTTTATCGCCTATCTGAGGCTGAACCCGCAAGGGAAGTCCGGCTGAAGTTTCCATTACGGCCCCAAACGATGTGCGCAGGGTTCCCAAGCCCACCTCGCCGGATGGAACTGCGCTTGGTACACCATGCCACGGTGCCTAGTCTGGCCCAAGCCCACCGGTACCGGGGTGCCACTTGGTAGACAAATAGCACGACCTACAAACACCAGAAACTAGTTGCAACTCCTGGACAGAGATCGAGGCGATTAATAAGTCGAGAGAGCTTGATTACCGGAGCCTAGTGTGTGGTAGTAACTGTCTTGGATAACAAACACAGGACTCAATTCTTAAGGACGGCCTCAATGAGACAACCCACCATGTACTCCTACATGGCCTATCACTACCTTTACCAAATCATGTTCACACACTTAGCTCTCAATAGTAGGACATGATCATAACCATTCCAATTCATCCCAGATGAGTCAGACCTGACACAACTGTAAGCAATAGCAGGCATGGCATGGATGAAGTCACAACATGGCTCAAGAAACTCCTAATCATGCTAGGAAGGTTTAGCTATTTACCGTGACAATGACAGGTCATGCAGAGGAATGGAATCAACTACCGCAACAAGTATCAGTTGAATCGTTGTTGTCCTAATGCAATAAAAGATAGCAGGAGCAAGAGAGTGGGATTGTATAGAAATGACCAAGGGGGTTTGCTTGCCTGGAATATCAACATGGTAGCACTGCTCCTCAAATAGATACTCGGTGCCACTCGCAGGAGCAGAACCTATCGAGAAGGACAGTACCGGAGAGACAATCAATACACAACAAATGTAGCAATATGATTCATGATCATGGCATGGAGATATGATGTTGTTTGAGCTATTGCATCTAGCATTCAATTTGGATGAAGTCCAGTTGAACCAAGATTCAAATGCAACTTCAAAGTTAAGCATTTGAAATGCCATTATTTGAATTTGACCTGATCAGCAAGTATAAGTTGTTTAAACATGCATGAAAATGGTACAAAAGGATTCTTTGGATTTTTCTGATAATTTTTCATATATAAATTATTTCATTCTGAGCTACGGTTGGATTTCTGTGAATTTTTGAAGTTTAGGTTATTTTCTGGAATTTCCAAATATTTCTAAAATAGAAATAATCCAGAAATGGTTTATTGCGTCAGCACTGTGTCATACTTGCGTTAGCAAGTCAACAGCGCTGACCAGAGTCAAACCTGACATGTGGGGTCCACACGTCAGTGACACAGACGCTAACAGAGGTGATTAACACTAATTTTGTCAACTAAGCAAAAATTAGCCAAAGGCGGCCCCACATGTCAGCGACACATGGGAGGCCATTAGTGGTCAGACCCACCGGTTTTGACTGGCGGTTAGCCGCCAGCAAGACCGAACATGGCGGAGGCGCTCGAAAATCGCCCACAGGCGACCAAATCGGCGGCGGAGAGGCTCTACGTGGAGCTGGAGCTCGCGCGCATGCAACGGTGCAAGCGGTGCGAGCTGAGGTGGCCGGAAACGACGATGGCGTCGAGGTTCGCGGCGGCCGGAGTTCGGCCGTGGCGAAACTATGGCCTAGAGGAAGCAAACGAGAGGGGAAGGATAGGGGTTCGGAGCAGGAGCTCACGATGCGTCGTTTGGAAGGCTCAGCGGGCTCGGGGGAGGCCGGACGGTGACGTGGCGATGCCGGCAATCTCCGAGGCCGAAGGTTGATGACGACGGCGGTGACGGTGAAGCAGGGCACCCGGCGACGTGTAGCTCGGTGGAGAGGACGAGGACGATGATGCGGAGCTCGGGGGGTACGGAGAGAAGGCGCGGGGGGGGGGGGGGTGGCTGTGGCCGCGGTGGCAGCGAACGGTGGCGACGGAGCGCTCGGGTGCATTCTGTTCTTGCGAGAGAGAGAGGGACAGAGAGGGGACGAGGGCGAGCGAGCGGTCAAGGGGTCGAGGGGGAGTGCGTGGCGCCCTTGGCCAGCTCCAGGCGGTCGGCGGCAAGCAGGAGGTGGCGAGCTCGGGGCACGCGCGCATCGGGCACGCGCTTTGCATCCGACAGGCAGGAGGAAGAAGACCCCCCTGCCCCTGGTGGGCTGGGCCGGCCAGATGGGCTGCCAGGTGAGCGCCAGGTAACCCTTTCTCTCTTTCTCTTTTCTATTTCTTTTCTGTTTTCTATTTTTCTGTCTGTTCTTGATTTAGTAAAAATACTAAACCAATTTATTTGCTTCTGATAAATTTTGTGTGGACTATATGGATTATTCCAGAGCCCCTCACAAATTTTTAGAATTATTGGAGCTAGTAAAAATATATATGGCATTTAATAACCCCAACTCAAATACTTATTGCATTAATTCAAAACCCAATTATGTCCTGGAAAAATGTGCACCATTTTTGGTTTAGGTTTTCACCTTGTGCCATAAAACATGAACATTTTTTAAGGGCATTTTGGGTTCATTGAAAAATAATTTAGGTTGAACCTATTTGAATTGTTTGGTGCTAGGGTTTCATAAATCTCCATTTCAAATTTAAATGAAATTTAAACATGATGCAAACATAACTAGCTAGCCTAAGTGCATACCAGACTAGGGATGTGACATTTTTCTTGTTTGCTTCTTTGCTTGCTTGTTACCTTGTTTGCATAACCACTATGTCTCAAGAAAATACAAAATTGTGTGATTTTTCCAATACTAATAATATTGATTTTATTAGTACTCCGATTGCTCCTCCCGCCGTTAGTGCGGAGACTTGTGATATTAATGCCGCTTTGTTAAATCTTGTCATGAAAGAACAATTTTCTGGTAGTCCTAATGAAGATGCTGCATCCCATCTTAACACTTTCATAGAATTGTGTGATATGCAAAATAAAAAAGATGTGGATAATGATATTGTGAAATTAAAATTATTCCCGTTCTCATTGCGGGATCGTGCAAAAATTTGGTTTTCATCTTTACCACGAAATAGTATCGATTCTTGGGATAGATGTAAAGATGCTTTTATTACCAAGTATTTTCCTCCCATGAAAATTATTTCCCTTAGAAATCAAATTATGAATTTCAAGCAACTTAGTCATGAACATGTTGCCCAATCTTGGGAAAGGATGAAATTAATGATAAGAAATTGCCCTACTCATGATTTAAATTTGTGGATGATCATACAACATTTTTATGCGGGATTAAATTGTGTTTCTAGAAATCTTTTAGATTCCGCCGAGGGTGGTAATTTTATTGAGATTACATTGGGGGAAGCTACTAAATTGCTTGATAATATTATGGCAAATTATTCACAATGGCATACTAAAAGAGTTCCTACTAGTAAAAATGTGAATTCTGTTGAAGAAATTAGTACTTTGAGTGATAAATTTGATGCACTTATGAAATTGGTTGCTAGCAAAAATACTCCTATTGATCCTAATGATGTGCCTTTATCCACCTTGATTGAGAAAAATAATGATCCCGTAGATGTGAATTTTGTCTCGCGAAACAATTTTAATAGTAATGCTTATAGAGGTAATTTTAATCCTAGGCCGTTTCTTGGAAATTCCTCTAATAATTATGGCAATTCCTTTGGTAATCCTTATAATAATAATAATAGGATGCCCTCTGATCTTGAAAGTAATATTAAATAATTTATTAATGCTCAAAAAGTTTTCAACACTACGATAGAAGAAAAATTAAGTAAACTTGATGATATGTCTAGGAGCATTGATAGAATCATTCATGATGTGGAAAATCTTAAGACTAAAATTTTGCCACCCAAAATTGATATTAATGAATCAATTAAACCTTTATATGTCTCCGTGGATGAGAGTAAGAAAAGAACCGCTATTCTAAAAGCTAAACGAGAATTTTTAGAAAATGCGATTCCTCCCGGTTTCTATCGTAGTAATGATGAGGATATTAAATTGATTGGTGTTTCATCTATTGATTCCTTGTTTAGCAATATAAAACTTGATGAAAAGGGGACCGAAGAAGAGTCAACTTTAGCTAGAAGGCATCCCCATAATTCGGAGGGTGAAAATCTTGATGAAAAAATTGATAAAAGTGGGTCTGGAGAGGTAAAAACTTTAACTAGCGATGTGCCCACTCTCTTGGATTACAAAGACTTTAATTATGATAGTTTTTCTTTGATTGAGTGTATTTCTTTGTTACAATCCATGCTAAATTTATCCAACGCTTATGAACAAAATAAGGCTTTTACAAAACACATCGTAGAAGCGATGATGAAAGCATTAGAAGAAAAGATAGAACTAAAAATTTCAATTCCTAGAAAATTATATGATGAGTGGGAACCCACCATTAAAGTTAAAATTAAAAATTATGAGTGCAATGCTTTATGTGATTTGGGTGCTAGCGTTTCCACAATTCCAAAATCTCTATGTGATGTGCTAGGTTTTACCAATATAGACGAATGTTCTCTTAATTTGCATCTTGTGGATTCCACTATTAAAAAGCCATTGGGAAGAATAAATGATGTGCTTATTCTTGCAAATAGAAATTATGTGCCCGTTTATTTTATTGTACTTGACATTGATTGCAATCCGTCTTGCCCCATAATACTTGGTAGACCGTTCTTACGAACTATTGGTGCTATTATTGATATGAAAGAAGGTAATATAAGATTTCAATTTCCATTAAAGAAAGGGATGGAACACTTCCCAAGGAAAAGAATTAAAGCACCCTATGAATCCATTATGAGGGCCACTTATGGAATCAACTTGAAGGATGATAATACTTGAAACTATGCATTATGCCTAGCTAGGGGCATAAAACAATAGCGCTTGTTGCGAGGCAACCCAATGAATAAAATAAATTTTTGCTTTTTTTATTTATGTTGTTGTGTGTTTACACAATTATGCTACTGTTATGATTGTGTTTTTATGTTTTAATTAGTGTTTGTGCCAAGTAAAGCCTTTGGGATGATTTGGAAGATAGTATAATTGATGCTGTTTGGAAAACAGAAAGTTTTGCGTCCAGTGCTGGAATTTTAGTTCTGCACTGGAGAGTCAGAAAAATCTGAAATTTTTACACAGTATTGGTATATGAATTTCCCACGTTTTGCTAATTTTTCAGAAATTTTGGAGTTACATAATTATATCTTTTAAATAGATCTTTACAGACTGTTCTGTTTTAGACAGATTCTGTTTTTGTTGCATAGTTTGCTTATTTTGATGAATCTATGGATCGTATCGGGGGGTATGAGTCATGGAGAAGTTAGAGTACAGTAGAATTATGCCAATATTAAATATGAATCAATTTACCACAGTACTTAAAGTTAAAGATTTATATGTTATACTAACGGATCTCACAAAGGTTTTGTTGAGTTTTGTGTGATTGAAGTTTTCAAGTTTTGGGTGAGATCACGATAGATGAAGGAATAAGGAGTGGCAAGAGCCTAAGCTTGGGGATGCCCAAGGCACCCCAAGGTAATATTCAAGGAAGACTCAAGCGTCTAAGCTTGGGGATGCCCCGGAAGGCATTCCCTCTTTCTTCTACCAACTATCGGTAATTTTACTTGGAGCTATATTTTTATTCATCACATGATATGTGTTTTACTTGGAGCGTCATGTATTATATGAGTCTTTGCTTTGTTTGCTTTTTATTTTGTCACAATCATCTTTTCTGGACACACCTATTTGAGAGAGCCACACGTTTATCATGATTTGTTAGAATACTCTATGTGCTTCACTTAAATCTCTTGAGCTAGGCAGTTGCTCTAGTGCTTCACTTAAATCTTTTTGAGCACGGCGGTGGCTATATTTTGAAGAAATATTTGAACTCTCATGCTTCACTTATATTATTTTCAGAGTTGATAAGATTAAAATTTTGAAGAAATATTTGCACTATCATGCTTCACTTATCCCTTTTTGAGAGTTGATAATAGTAATGGTAATTTGCACAAGATATGAACTTGGTCCCAAAGTGATGAATATTCAAGAGGGATATAATAAAAACTTTCATGAAAGATCATTGGATATGATAAGTTTGATTCCTTGCAATAGTTTTGCGATATGGAGATGATAATATGTGAGTCATGTTAGTGAGTAATTGTTATTTAGTAAGAATATTGGTGTTAAGGTTTGTGATTCCCTATGCATGCACATAAAGTCAATAGTTATTCAACGAAATTATATCCTACTTATGGTGCATTATTCATTGTTAGTTATGTTCAATGCATGTTTATGACCATTTTCGCTTTTTGGTTGGTCGCTTATCAATCTATTTGCTAGCCTTCATTTGTACTAAGCGGGAATACTGCTTGTGCATCCAACTTCTTAAACCCAAGTTGTGCCAAATGAGTCCACCATACCTACCTATATGCGGTATTTCCATGCCGTTCCAAGTAAATTTGCATGTGCCAACTCTAATTTTTCAAAATAATTTTCCATTTTGTGTGCCCGTACCGCTCATGAAGCAGCAGGGGGTGACCAATATTTTCCATGCGGGGTGTGTTATTCTCACGATGAGTGTTTATTCACTTGTCATTGCACGAGAGAGTGGCAGGTAATAGGGATGCCCAGTCCCGAAATGAAAAAAAAATTAATATGATGATAACAATAAATTCCTTGGAAAGTGTTGGTATGGAGGGCACCCGTGGATACGGCTAGCCATGGATTGTGAAAGAATGGTGGAAAGGAAATAAACTTTATTTTCTGTTTGGGAACCGCCTATAATGTGTTTAGCATGAAAGATATTGGGAATTCTCGGTCGTTTTCGTTGACAGGAAAAGCATGCCTCTCAAAATAATTTTATCTCTCTAATTTAAGCCATGAGCTCTGGCACATTTGCAAATCTCTGCTTCCCTCTACGAAGGGCCTATCTATTTACTTTTATGCAATTTTTATTTTTATTTTGAGTCTCCGTGTTCTCTTACAAAGCACCAACTAGAGAGCACTATTGTCATACTTGTGCATTGTGTGTAGCTAATATTGAGTGTGTTTCATGAATGGATCAATGATTGAGCATAATGGGCTAGGGATAACTTTCTTTAGCATTGATATTTTGAAAGATATGGTTGCTTGTTAGTATGCTTGAGTATTTATGTCTTCATGTCAAACTATAGACTATTGCTTTGAATCATTCAAGTCCAAATGTCCATGCTACAAAGAAAAGAGTATATGATGAATATGATAGGTAGCATTCCACATCAAAAATTCTGTTTTTATCATTTACCTACTCGAGGACGAGCACGAATTAAGCTTGGGGATGCTTGATACGTCTCCAACGTATCTATAATTTTTTATTGTTCCATGCTATTATAGTATCAATCTTGGATGTTTTATATACATTTACAAGCAATTATATATCATTTTTTGGGACTAACCTATTAACTTAGTGCCCAATGCCAGTTGCTGTTTTTTGCCTGTTTTTGGTTTTCCAGAATATCAGTACCAAACGAAGTCCAAATGCCATGAAACTTTTTGGAGATTTTTTTTCTGGACATAAGAGACACTAGAAGCTTCGGGAGAGGGCCAGAAGACAGAGGAGGTGGCCACGAGCCACCAGGGCACGCCCCAGGGGGGTGGCGCGCCCTGGTGCCTCGTGGGCCCACCTCTGCTCCGTTTGACCTAATTCCACCTCTATAAATTCTCTAAAATCAGAAAACCAATAGAGGAGTCCACGAAATACTTTTTCCGCCGCCGCAAGTTCCTGTTCTCGAGAGATCCCATCTGGAGGCCTTTTCCGGCACTCTGTCGGAGGGGGATTCGATCATGGAGGGGCTCTATATCATCCTTGCTGCCCTTCCGATGATGCGTGAGTAGTTTACCATAGACCTTAGGGTCCATAGTTAGTATCTAGATGGCTTCTTCTCTCTTTTTGATCTTCAGTACAATGTTCTCCTCGATGTTCTTGGAGTTCTATCCGATGTAATCCCTTTTTGCGGTGTGTTTGTTGGGATCCGATGAATTGTGAGTTTATGATCAGATTATCCATGAATATTATTTGAGTTTTCTCTGAACTCTTTTATGCATGATTGTTATAGCTTCATATTTCTCTCCGATCTATTGATTTGGTTTGGCCAACTAGATTGATTTATCTTACAATGGGAGAGGTGCTTTGTAATGGGTTCGATCTTGCGGTGCTCAATCCCAGTGACAGAAAGGGAGATGACACGTATGTATCATTGCTATTAAGGGTAAAAAGATGGGGTTTATTCATGTGTGAGTTTACTTTGTCTACATCATGTCATCTTGCTTAAGGCGTTACTCCGTTCTTTATGAACTTAATACTCTAGATGCATGCTGGATAGCAGTCGATGGGTGGAGTAATAGTAGTAGATGCAGAATCGTTTTGGTCTACTTGTCTTGGACGTGATGCCTATATAGATGATCATTGCCTTGGATATCGTCATGATTATTTGTTTTTCTATCAATTGCCCAACAGTAATTTGTTCACCCACCGTATGGTATTTTCAAGAGAGAAGCCTCTAGTGAAAACTAGGGCCCCCGGGTCTACCTTAATCATATATTGAAAATCCTAAAAATACCTTGCTACAATTTTACTTTATTTATTTTATTTTGTATTTTTTTTCGATCTATCTATCTATCACCATACAATTTAATCTTGCAATTAACCGCCAAGGGATTGTCAACCCCTTGTTCGCGTTGGGTGCGAGGATTTGTTGTTTTGTGTGCAGGTATTGCTAACGAGTTATTGCGTGATTCTCCTACTGGATTGATAACCTTGGTTTCATAACTGAGGGAAATACTTATCTCTACTGCACTGAATCATCCCCTCCTCTTCGGGGAAATCCCAACGCAACTCAAAAGTAGTAGTAACCCCCAGCGCCCTCATCAGGCTGATTGGCGTCATTCCTTCGAGGCGGCGGCGGCAGGGCAGTGTTAGCCTGTGGGTTGGCCTACCAAGGCTAGTCACACCAACCCTGCCGGAAGTTGCCATTGTCATTGCGGTCTTCCCGGCAGTTGCCGTTGCGGCCGCCTTCGTGGCCGGCACCGCGATCGTTGCGGTTGCCGTGGCGGCTCAGGCGCTCGTCGTGAAGCAGCTTGAGCTCGTGGTAGTCCTCAGTGCTGTGGGAGTGCACATTGTGGCAGGCGCAAAGAGGGCAGTTGTCCTTCTTGGGCTCGTCGAGCTCGTGGCCGCACTTCTGCTCGGGCTCCGCCGCAAGCACGGCAGGGCCCTTGCGCTTGGCATCCTTGTTCTTGGCCTTGGCGGCATCTGGCGCCGCGTCGGGGTCGTTGTGGGCGAAGAGACGACCTTCTTCGGCCTTGGCGCACCTGTCAGCGAGGTCAAACAGCTCAACCACGGAGTCAAGCTCGTCGTTGATGTCCGCGACGCCGGAGGAGAACGCGGAGATGATGGCGGCATCAGAGGCGCGCGGGATCTTGTTGCGCACTTGGTTGAAGCAATGGATGTACTTGCGAAGGGTCTCGTCAGGGCGCTGGCGCACGACACGCAAGTCCTTGAGCGTGAGCGAGCACTCGTGCGTGCCCTTGAAGTTGGCGACGAATTGGCGGCTGAGCTCGGTCCATGAAGAGATAGATGCTTCGGGAAGGTTCATGAGCCATGAGCGCGGGCCGTCCTTGAGGGCCATGGGGAACCAGTTCACCAGGACCTTGTCGTCACCATTCACTGCCTCGATGCTCAGGGCATAGAGTTGCAGGAACTCTGCGGGGTTGGGGGTGCCGTCATAGCGAGGAGGCAGGTCCGGCTTGAACTTGGTTGGCCACACCACGCGGCGCAGCTCACGGGTGAAGGCGCGGCAGCCCCCGCAGCTGGAGGGGACACTGCCAGCAAGGGCAGCACGGTTCTGGCGGCCGGCCGCTGCGACCTCCTGGATGGTCCGGTCCTGACACTGGCGCTGCTGCGCGAGGAGCACGCGCGTGTCGGGCGGTGCAGCCAGACGATCTGGCAGCTGGCCTCGCCGTGGTTCGGCGAGGATGCGCCGCAGGACGGCTCTTGCGCCCGCGTGTCACGGTGGCGCCTGGCGACTTCGTTGGACGGGGGAGGCACCAGAGGCGCACCATGTGCCACTTCCCCGGCGCGAGACGGCGAGGGGTGGAGCGAGTGAGAGGGCGCCGGGGCGTCTCCAGTGGCGTGGATGAGCTCGGTGATGCGGGCGAGCCAGGCGTCGTAGCCGGCGTCGGGGGGGCGGTAGCACAGGAGCTCGCATGCCATGAGCAGCGCCGCCTGCGGGCGCAGCGCGTCGCGGAGGGCGAGCGAGGAGGCCGTGGCGGTGTGGCCATCCGGTTGCACGGACGGGTGGAGGGAGGAAGCCTGCTACTCCCTCGCTATGGGGTCGGTGGCGGCAGCAGCAGCGCGGCGACGACGGTTGTCGCAGGCGACCGGCTCCGTTTGGGCCACCCTGACAGCCCTGCGCTCCACGCGCTCACGGCGAGCGTCGGCCATGGCGGTGAGGAAGCGGAGGGAAAGGAAGCTAGCACCCTACCTGGCACGCCAAATGTGAGAATTGGGGCTCCGGGGACCCTGATTTGAACACTGGGGTAAGCCCGCTCCAACCGGCTCAACATCAACCACGGCGAGGCTATGGCGAGAGCACGCTAGCGCGGGGCATGACAGAGGACACAACAGCTACCCAGGTTCGGGCCACCTTGCGGTGTAAAACCGTACTCCTGCTTGTGTTTGGGATTATTGTGGCAAGGCAGCTCTCGTGTACAAGGTAGGAGACAATGGAACCGATCCTCCTTTACGGTGGCAGCGCTGCCGATTTTATAGCCGCCTTGGACCTCTTCCCCCGAAAATGTTGGCGGGAAGGGTAGCCACACACAACGGCAATTTGAAGGGGGACATGCGCTCTGGCTTATCCAGAGAAAAGACGGCCTTCGCCTGCAAAAGTGTTATCCATGACGCGCCGGTGGGCTCGGGGATGACCTCCGCCCTGCGCCTTGTTGTCCTGGTCTTCTTTCACCAAATGGGCAGTCTTTGGGACTTGATTTGGAGGTGGGCAGCTAGTGCTGCTCCTTTAGCACCAAAGAGGAAATCTTCTCTGTCCGCGCCTGCTTGTACGGTTCCTGCTGTTGCTCGTCGCCAAGCGCGTCACCCACGTGGTGATCACTGGGTTGTGTGGCTGACGCCGGGCTCGGGTGGCCTCGGGAGGCAGCCTCGGGAGGCCGCCTCGCGAAGGGGCCTCGCGAGGCCCCCTGCTACTGCTGAGTCTTGGTAGCTTGCTCCCTCCGGAGGAGTCCTCGTGAGGCTAGCGCCTCGCGAGTTGTCTTGCTTCGTGGCACCCGTGGCTGGGCTGCATCTGGGGCCTTCGCCAGGCGTTGCTTCCTGGGGTCGCAGGCAGATGGGTCGTGGTACCCCGGTTCCCATTGGCCCGACAAAGTTCACACGCATCGATCATATAGATCACATAAAGGCAGTGCACTAGTTGTTCAAAAGTACAGCTCCATCATGAGCTATCCTCGCCTTCTATCATATTCGTGATCTCAGCTTGGGCGGTCCTCGCAGCTTTGACGGCTACTCGCGCATTCTTGGCGGCTGCTCGCGCACTCTCAACAGCTGCTCTAGCGCTCTCAGCGGCTGTTCTCGCACTCTCGTAATATGCATGAGCGCTCTCAAAATATGCCTTAGCGCTCTCGGTGGATGCTTGAGCACTCTCGACATAGGTGAGCACGATCTTCGTGTACTGAGCCACCCTCGTGATGATGTCTATGGCAGTAGGAATTCCGTCTATGGGTGTAGGAGTCCTAATGAGGCGTCTTGGCTTCTCCATCTAAATCGCATTGAACAAGTTCACATTTAGATGTCTTCATAAGTTGGTCGTCCATAAAAAAGTAACAAATTTACGGAAAAAATCGGCATGACCTTTGATATAAATTGGACATATTGAGTGCCAGAAATTAAGCGAAACGGAACTTAATCCATGCTTTGCGAAAACATTGGCACTCATTATGAATACCTGCGTCATGAAAAAAATATTGTACTATATGTTCATCCATATTTAGTACATAGTCCTCTAGCACACGCATTCAAATTTAAGATGTTGTCTACTTATGAAGATTCAATAGTACATCATATAAAAAATTTTAACTACACTAACAAAATGTTACAGATTTACAAATACAACAATGAGAACAACTAAAAACTCAAATTTAAGACGTCTACTTACGAAGATTCAACGGTACATCATATAACAAATTTTAACTACACTAACAAAATGTTGCAGATTTACAATTACAATAATGAGAAGAACTAAAATCTCAAATTTAAGACGTCTACTTACGAAGATTCAATGGTACATCATATAATAAATTTTAACTACACTAACAAAATGTTGCAGATCTACAATTACAATAATGAGAACAACTAAAACCAACATTAATAGAGAGAAGGGAGGTGTGCTTACCAGGCCGGAGTTGGACGGCGGGCCAGACGAGGCCAAGGTCAATGGTGGATGCGGAGGCAGGCGGCGAGTTCGACGGAGACGAGGATGGCGTTGGATGCAGAGGAATGCACGGGCGATGGTCACGGGGAAGTAATTGGAGGTAGCGTTGCAAGGCGCCGCCGACGAGCTTCGAGGCGGGGACGAACGGCGTGGGTGACGGGGAAGATTGGGTCCTTGATGCCGTTCGAGGCGATGGACGGCGACCTCTCCGGTGGTGACGGATGACGCCATGACGCTGTCTACGGGGAAACAGAGGGGGAGAATGAGATGTTTGCGTTTGGATTTAGATCCAACTGGGGATGTGGTCGATAAGTTCATCTGTAGCTGTGACGGGCACCCAGTAGAGCCCGCCACTGCTATATATACGTGGTACGGCAGCATGGCTAAATATAGCTGTGGCGGGAGCGTAACAGTGCCCGCCATTGCACACTCTGAAAAAAATTGAAATAGTTTGGCGCGTGGGTACCCAAATATAGCTGTGGCGGTTGTTTACCGTTTCTCGCCACTGCTACATGATGGACCAGTGGCGAGCATGTACTTTCGCTCGCCACAGCCGCTTTTCGACCGGGAAGAAATTTGAAATCGTGTAGCTCTGGTGGGTATTCTGTTGTGCACACCACTGTTACACGCGGAGCTATGGCGGGCTCTCTTTATTACTCGCCACTGCAAACTTTCCAAAATAGTTGTGGCGGGTGCCCCGCCCAGCCCGCCACTCATTAGGGGTCACCTATAAGCCCTTTCCCAGTAGTGAAGGACCGCACGGAAGATGAGACAGAGCTGCCGGAGGACGCCCTCGGCCTGGCCCTTAATGGCGAGGAGGACTTGGAGGAGGGGACCGACTCCAGTAGCGGGGAGGACAGCCTGGACCCGCCGGCTGATGAGGAGTACGCCGCCGCCTCAGCGGACCCCGAGACGGGAGCCCCCGTGGTTGACCTCGCGCCAGCAGCGGCAGCCGAGACCGACCAGCCAGAGGCCTAGGAGGTCGTATTTATCTGTTCTTTTGCTTTGAACAATCATAGTTAGTTGCTTTGCATCTCCACCCACTAGGGGTGTATTTTAATGTAATGGACCTCAGCTGTGGGCCTTTTGCTCTGTAAATATATGCATGTTTGCTGCACATATGTGTTCTCTGCCAGTTGTTGGTTCGCTTTTTGCATTTGTCTGTAGGCCATTTTTCTTGTTCGCCCCCCCCCCCCTCACGACCTCCCCCCCCCCCGCCAGCCGGATAGCCAGGTGCCGGTCTAAAGCTGGGCGGGGAGTCGGCTTCAAAGGAAAGCGTACAGTACTTAGGTTTTAGGACGTAGGTTTGAGCGACCACCCACTGGGCCGGCTGGCTGCAGGCGGTGACGCTGTCTGGAGCGTAGCCGGTTTGTGCGGAGGCGGATGAGAGGTGCAGCCGGATTGACCGAGCCAGACGCCCCTCCTTAGTCGTTTTTCGTGTGAGGGTGCTTCCGGCCTTTAGCTCTTGCCAGCCGGACAGCCAGAGGCCGGTCTGTGGCTGGAGACGAAGAGAGGGCTTTGGCGATATGCACACTACTAGGCCGGCTGCAGAAGGGCAAGGCACAGGCTAGCCAGCGAGCCTCTGAGCCGGACTTGCCGACCTGGAGGGGAGAAATAAATGCGGTAAAGTGCGCAAAGGAATGCTCGATAGAGACGAAAAGGTAGCCCTCGAGTGTGGTTCGGGGGACCTGTTGCTTTCATTAAATCCAAAAGGTAGGGATACATACATACACTGGTTTAACTGTACAATGGGCGAAGTAGCTCCGCATTCCAGGGGCGCTTAGTCTCCTCACCGGAGTCATCCCTCTTGTTCTTCCTCGCCTTCTACGCATCGATGAGGTAGTATGCATTGTTGCGCACACTACAAAAAAAAAGACACATCCGTGACATTATGGCCCGAACGAAAACTTTTTCTGTCATGGTTGTTACACTTCTATGACAATAATTGTGACAAAAACACGTATCATCATAGATGTGGTGGGCTCCTACTTCTATAACAAAAAATTATGACAGAAAATGGGCTTTTCGTCCTGGGCGGGCCAGAGACGCACACGCATGACATTCTTTGGGCCATCCATGACGTAAAAAATCATGGTAGAAGTGAGGGCGAGGAAATTTTTGGGGAGTTCCCGGTTACGGTGGGTGGTCGGGGCCGAGCGATGCAGTGTGGTTTGCGCGTTTCTCTCGTACGTGCGCGTGTGTGCGAGGCGTTCGCTAACTGAACCCGAGCGAGGCATTCACTTACTGCACCTGAGCGATCGCACTAGCTACGTACTGAAGCCGATCGATCCATTCGTTGCTAACTAAACCCGAGCGATTCCTTTGCTGCTAACTTAACCTGAGCAATTCCTTCACTGCTAACTGAAGCCGGTCAAGCCCCCCGTACGTGCGAGACGTAGCCGGTGTTGGGTTGCCTCTCGATGAACACTGCCCATTGCTGCCGCGCGCGCGATACGTAGCTAGAACGAGTCGAGACGCATCGATCGAGCCCCTTGCGTGAGACGTGGTGAGTTGACCTAGCCGGTTGGTTGGCTGTGGATGAATAGTTCCCGTTGCTGCCGCCTGCTCGTACACCCCACCCCAGCCGGTGGGTTGGCTATGGATGAACAGTACCCTGGCCGTGTGAAGGTGGTTGGCGTTGGATGAACAGGACCCCGAGGAGGCCAGCCGGTTGGGGGTGGATGAACAGGACCCCGTGGAGGCTGGATGAACAGTAGCCGGTGGAGGCTGGAGGAAGTCGATGGTGGATGAACAGTAGCTGGTGGAGGCTGGAGAAGGTCGACCGTGGATGAACAGCAGTCCGTGGAGTCCCGTTTTGCGGTACGCCACACCCCTCCCGATTAATAGGGCCCCCGTTTCGACCATAGGCAGTTGGGGAGAAGCCCGTTTCCTCTGTTTTGCGGTATGCCAGAGCCCTCCCGATCAACAGGACCCGGTTTCGACCATAGGCGCTCGAACAGAAGTCCGTTTCCTTCGTTTTGCGGTACGCCAGACCCCCAGCCGATGAACAGGACCCTGTTTCGACCATAGGCGGTCGAACAGAAGGCCGTTTCCTCCATTTTGTGATACGCTAGACCCCGAGTCGATGAACAGGACCCCGTTTCGGCTGTTCCGTCCAAGCCGGTTGGCTCCCGATGAACAGGACGCGTTCCGACCCAGTCGCTTGGCTCCCGATGAACACGACATTGTTTCCTCCATTTTGACCCAGCCGGTTGGCTACCAATGAACAGGAGGCCGTTGCAGCCGTCCGTTGCCTCTCTCCATGTACACGAGCCCTGGCCGTACGTATGCACGAGTACGCGTTCGAGACCCCGCCCGTATATGTACGTCCGTGGCCGTATTTTTTGTTGTGTAGCTGTACGTACATGTACACGATTTAGACGGGGCTTCCTGAACTGCTACGTTGGGGGATCTACTACGACATGTGCCGCTCCTTACACGCCCACAGTTCATCATTGTAGAAAGACTGATCGACCAGTATGTACGTACACGTTCGCGACCAGACAGACAATGCTACGTATGCTTCGACCGAGTGGGTCTTAGCTGTAAGGGAGGATAAGGAGGCACTTCCTTGCGTGCGAATGGTGGGTCCTAGCTGTCAGGGGGAGGAATCATTTTTTTGTGCATAATAAGGAGGCACTTCCTTGCGTGCGAAGATGTAGCTGGTGGGTCCACCTGTCAGCCTCACCGCGTATAGTCCTCTTTCGATGGTTGTCGTTCATTGACTAGGTTGACTACGCCGCGCCGAGAGCACCAAGGTGGTGGACGACAGCGAGGCCTAGGAAGGGAATGACGCAGAGCCGGGGAAGACACAGCAGTGGATGCCCACGCAGAGGGGAGTACGAGTGTTGACTGGTTCCGCTGCGGTGTGAGGCTACCATCGCCGAAGAATAACAGGGGATGTGGGTGAGTAGAGGGAAGGCCTGGCCAGAGGTGGGAGTAGGGTTGGATGGTGAGGCTTGCGCGGCATCACAGCCGCCCATGGGAGGCAGGAGCAGGCAGTCCCACCGGCGCTGGTTTGGGCGGCTGGAGCAAGAAGATCAGAGATTGAAGAAGCAGCACGGCCGTTGGATGAACATCCAATGGTCACTGCTGCTAGAATCGTTTGTTGACTAAGTTGACAAAGCCCTGCGTACGCGTCAACTTAGTAGGCCCACAAGTCAGCCTCAAAATCTGGTGGGATGGGGAGGAATCATTTATTTTTCGCTTAATAAGGAGGTTTCCTTCTGTGCGAAGATGTAGCTTGTGGGTCTCGGATGTCAGGGGGAGGAGTCATTTTTTTGCGCGTAATAAGGAGGCACTTCCTTGCATGCGAAGATGTAGCTGGTGGGTCCAAGCTGTTAGGGGGGAGGAATCATTTTTCTTGCGCGTGATAAGGAGGCAACCATGGACCATGTGGATCCCAGCTGTCAGCCTCTACACGTACAGTCCTCTTCCAATGGGTGTCGTTCGTTGACCGTGTTGACGGCGCCATGCCAAGTGCACCAAGGCGGTGGACGACAGCTAGGCTAAGGGTGGGAATGACCCGAAGCCGGGGAAGACTCGGCAGTGGATGCCCATGGGGAGGGGAGTACGAGGGTTGACTGGTTCAGCTGCGGTGTGAGGCTGCCGTCGCCGGAGAACAACAGAAGGTGTGGGTGAGTAGAGGGATGGACTGGCCAGCGGCGGGAATAGGGTGGGGCGGTGAGTCCTTCGCGGCAGCACAGCCGTCCATCGGAGTCGGGAGCAAGCGGTCCCGTCAGCGCTGGTTTCGGCGGCTGGAGCAAGAAATCAGGGATTGAAGAAGTACAGCGGCCGTTGGATTAACATCGAACGGTCACGCTGGTAGAATCGATTGTTCACTAAGTTGACAAAGCCTTGCGTACCCGTCAACTTCGTAGGCCCACAAGTCAGCCTCCAAATGTGTGGTAGACAGCACAGCCCATTTGCTATTTTTGTGAATAATTTACAACCCATTTGCAAATTCTTAAGGAATTTATTACAACCCATTTTTGGACCAGTACCACAGTCAATAAATTCAACGAAATTTCGCATACTTCGGTGTAGTCCGAACTATTTTAATCCCAAAATTTCGCGTTAGATTCAAACTAATTTTTAAAAAAATTAAATTAAATTAAATTAAATCCAATGATATTTAAAATCTCAAAATCCGAAGAAAAAAGCCTAAATTTGAAACTAATTGCTAGTTTGCTGTGTTTTTTTATATTTACAACCTTTTTCTTATTAGTTATTTCAAACAATTTTCTGGGCAAGCCGAATGCATGCCTCCTTGTCTAGATTTGCAGCCCAACAATTTACAAAAAGCAATTGCAGCCCAGCATGGTCCCGCCAGCGTGGGAGGAAGAGGACGAGAGATTGAAGAAGCACGTTGGCCGTTTGATTTACATCCAACGCCTCGGCTATCAGAATCGTTTTGTTGACCAAGTTGACAAATCCTTGCGTGGCCTTCACCCTCGTGGGCCCACAATATGAGCTTCCTATTCTATGCCTGACATTCAGCCCATTTCATATTTTTTTAGAATTTACAGCCCATTTGTTAAAAAATCGAAATACACCCATTTGCTGGGCTGGGTGAAAAAATAATGTTGCGGGCATGCTGCAACCAATAATTCTTTTTTTCTTAGAACTTATAGCCCATTTGCTTCTTTTCTAAATACACGCATTTGCTGGGCCGGCTGGACAGAGCAATGATATAAAAAAAAAGAGCAATGATATAAAAAAATAAAAGTGGACTGGGCATTCGTTTGGACAAGAGATTTTCTTTAATGATGTACAGGATGGCTGAAAACATAATGTTGCGGACTGCAACCGATTAACCTTTTTAGAAGAATTTAAAGCCCAATTGTTTTTTTTGAAATACACCGATTTCTTGGCTGGATTAAAAAATAATGTTGCGGACAAGCCCCATTTAATATTTTCAGATAATTTACAGCCATTACCTTTTTTTAGAAATGCACACATTTGCTTCTCTGGGTTAAATAGTAATGTTGGTCTGGGCACACCATTATTATAAAATATAAGACATTTTTTAGGCTATTTAGCCTACCAAAACGTCTTATATTTTTATACGGAGGGAGTAGAAAATAAGAACTTAGCTATGCGTTTTTTTCTTAAAAAAAAGGTAACTCCGCGTCCCACAGCCCATTCGAGAACTGCTGGATCTTGGTGTCGGCATGTCGTGGGCTACGCATATAATAGGCTGGGCAGGCCAAAGCCCAGTTATAAAACAGTCTTTGGTGACTGCATCTCCTTGTTTAATTCACTCATTTATTTACTACGTTGATGACAACCTGGTGGGTCCGAGATGTCAGTATTTTACTGGAGGTGAGACTGTTTTTTTGCTTTTACTATTATATTTCTGCTGGCAGAACATTTGTTTCTCATCAGTCCCCGACCGCAGGGTGGCGGGAGCATGCGGTCCGGTCGGCGCTGGTTTGGGAGGCTGGAGGAAGAAGAAGACAGGAGATAGAAGATGTAAGAGAAAACGCACGCCAGCAGTTCGATATGAATCAAACCATTGGCAGAAAGAAAACACCCTTTTGACAGTTCATTCATTCAGACGAACTGTAGTAGTACTAGTTAATTTGCTTCCACCATGACTACATTTTTAGAAGCTGAAGCTGAACCACACACTAGCCACGGCCAGCGCCAGCCGCACGGCCCTGGCAAGCGCCACCCCCACGGCCACGACATCCGACATCGCCACGGCCGCGGTCACCGCCACCACCAGGGCCACCGCCAGCCCCACCCCCATGGCCGCGACCTCCACCACCGCCACGGTCACCGCCATGGTAAAATGCGTGGAATTGGGCAAAGTTGGAGTGGAGGGCGTGGAAATACGCTTCGGCGGCATCAGCGTCTAAGGCAGGCCATTCGTCCGCGGTGGGCGCGGGGGCCCTAAACAGCTGCTCCGCCTCTGCCTTCTTCTGGGCAACTAGCACCAAGCCCAGGTCCATCTCATCATATAATGGATCCAGAGGATTCGCGGGATGCTCATCCTCCTCCTCTCCAAAATTGAACACGAGTGGGTGCTCCTCCAGTTGCGCCATTGACAAGGGAGTGTTGGTGGATTGGAGATGGGAATGGGAGGCGCCAGAGAGAGGATTTGGGGGATAGAGGGTACGGCGGCGGCGTCTTATAGGCTGCCGTGGGTGCCATTAAGGAGGAGGTAAGAGTGGCGGCGGGTGGTCAAAGGGCGCATCTCCCGATGAGAAAAACTGCTGCCGCCAGCTCGCACGCCTCCCGGATGCACATGGATGATGCATCGCAGTCTCCATAATTGGAGATATTAATGACAGGCAGCCATCACTGGTGGTGCATTTGATGCTGCACTTCTTAAATCCCCCGGCAGCGCGAGGGCCGAGGGGGAAGAAGATGAAACTTCCATCCCGCGCTGGTGGTTGGGGTATGGAGCGAGCTGGATTTAAGAGCGGGTGGGGAGCACGACGCGAGGTAGTGCCGCCGGCCCCTGGGCGGCAGCAGGCAGTCCAGCCGCGCTGGTTTGGGTGGCGGGACAACCAGCAGAGGGAAAACTAAAGAAGAACGTCAGACGCGAATTTGTTTTTCAGTGGCTCTTGACGGGGTATTTTTAGCTTACCTCTCCATGATACAACTTGTTATTATAGCCTCCCAGTCTGTGGCGAACCAACAGCCCATTTGCTGGGCGGCCCAATCTACAGAAAACAACACTTGTCAAAGCCCCAAAACAATGCAGTAGTCTGTTTTTTTAGAGGCCGAAAACAATATGGCCGGGGTTGAACGGGGCGGTTCAACCAGGTACGGGGTACCGGATGTTAGTCTAAAATATGCTGGGTACCCTGTGTGTTCGAGCGTGATAATGCACTGGGTCATTCATTTAGGATACAATCGATCTGATCCCATGTAGTGTTCGTGTGTTAGCAGGCTATCAGTGCTTGTAAAGACTGAGCAAAAGATAAATAAGAGTTGTTGCGCCCTTGCAACCCCTAACAAGTAGGTGCCATTCTTCTCGGGACGATGGTGTGCCGTGTGACACTCACACATCACAAGCCCATAGCATACAAGTTAACACACCAAGTATAATAGAAAAGGTGAACATTCGGATCAAACTCAGGTTCACAGGATACGTTCTCCTCAAAAGATTCACATATACACAATTTCAGCATGTTTATGCATCAGAATGATTGAGAGATCACAAGCCAATATTCATAGCCAACATTCATAATCAACAAAAAAGATTCACGTATACAAGTTAAGCATGTTTATGCATCCAAATGATTGAGAGATCACATCCAATATCCTCCATCGACACACTTTAATTACCTGGGGTGCAGACTAGTTAAGTGGTGTTCACTCAGTGGTACGTCTTGCTAAAATTAGTGCTTGTCTGAGCAAACTTTCGAGTACATAAGAGGCAGCACAGACCATCTGAACTTTGCTTGTAGGTTATCCTCATGATGGTCGCCTCGATGCCGCGAGAGGTTTGAGCATCTTGGCCACTACTTTCATCCAACTATTTTACTGGCTCATCTTGGTCATGTAGCTCGCCAAAATTCTACTGTGCAGACAAGGAGGCAGTGGACAAAATGAACCACCAAAAGTTTTTTTGCAGTTGAACTGAAATGGAGAATCCCTGGGGTGTAGACTGGTTAAGTGGTGTTCACTCTGGCACTTCTTCTTGTCAACATTGATGCTTGTCTGCGTAAACTTTGGAGTACATAGGAGCCAGCATAAGTATCTGACCATCTGATCTTTTTGTGCAGTTCTACTGAAATCGGCAATGTAATGCTTTGCTTCTAGGGTCTTCCCATTATCTTAATGGCTAAAGGACGCAGTGAAGGCAATGAACCATCCACTATGATTGCCATGCTTATTATCTACTCATGGATTAGATTAATCGAAAGGGTGCCAATATTTCCAGTAGTCGAGCATCCCTGTTTGCACAGATATTGAGAAAGTGAGATTTACTATAATAGCGGCACTAGTTCATTAAACATATGGTAACAAATAGAAGCATTGTGATTATCTTAATGGCTAAAGATAGCAACATAGTAGCCTTGCTTAAAGGGTGGTATTAGTTTATTTTATCAGTGGCATAGGCTCATCACGCAAAGAATTAGCGTGTACGTAAGTTGCATTAGATTAACATGCAAAACTAAAGCACTTTCACATGACAGTAGCAAACAGTAGCACAATACCAAATTACCAATAGATATGACAAAGAACAATAATCAGGATGAAGGCTATAGGCCGGTACCAACCTGTGTGAGGAAGCTTATCAACTAGTACTTCCTTTGACTGGAAGCAGAGAAAAGCGACTGACAGGAAAGTAAGGAGGCAGTTGAGACAATGAACCACCCAAAGTCTTTGTGTAGTTCCACTAAAATCGAGCATCCCTGTTGGCACATATATAGAGAAAGTGAGATTACTGTAATAGTGGCACTGGTTGATGAAACATACACTAACAAATAGAAGCATCCTCATTATCTTAATGGGTAAAGATAGCAACATAGTAGCCTTGCTTAAAGAGAGGTATTAGTTTATTTTATCAGTGCCAATTAGCTCAACATGCAAATCATTGCCATGTATCATCGGTTGTAAAGATTTAACGTGCAAAGATAAAGCACTTTCTCATGACAGTAGCAAGCACGATACCAATAGAGATGACAACACACTAATCTGGATTAAGGACGTAGGCCGGTACCAACCTG
The DNA here is from genome assembly GCA_039707655.1 of Elymus sibiricus. NCBI lineage: Eukaryota > Viridiplantae > Streptophyta > Magnoliopsida > Poales > Poaceae > Elymus > Elymus sibiricus. The sequence goes on along the minus strand of CM077676.1, from coordinate 187,068,188 downwards.
CGCGAGGTAATTTATTCAAGTAATTCTAGAAGAGAAGATAAAGCGCTAACAGGAATGATTCAAGGGTATCCTTTTGTGAGATTATATTGAGAGATTATCAAGTACTTCCAGCAGAGTAAAAGCACCAGCTGGAATACAATCCATAGTATCCTCTTGTGCAGTTCCACTAAAATGTACGATTGACACAACATGATCCCTGTTTGCAGAAGTAGGAACGAGGAGATACCTTCATTAGCTTAGTGAGAAATGATAGAAAGACAATAGCATATTTACAAGCTTTACGGTAGTTGGCATTTTTATAAGCCGTCCTTTTGTCTCGATCCAACGGTAGATAAATAGGTAGTACTAGGTAGTACTGGCAAGGAAGTACTCAAAAGTACTACTTAATGTGGGGTCAGTACTCAAAATTAGGTGTTTTACCATTTTTCAGTAAGACTTAGCATTTAACAAAATTCATAACTAAACAACCATGCAGCACATTAATATATGCCATATAGATGTGTTGCTCATTTTTATGTGTACTATCTGCCCAGGTCATTTTATTTATCACTAAAAATCAAGAGCACATTGTTTTCAGAGGTAAAAGGACATGTAAGGATAAGAAAAGACGGTACCAGCGAGTGATCCTTCTTCATTTCCTCCTTCTTCTTCTTCGTCTTCGTCTTCTTGGTGTGTTTCCCTTTCTCCTCACCAATTGGTAAAACCAAGGACATGATTGGCCTTCAATGTCAGATTTGGTTTTGTAAGTGAGGGGGTACAAGTATACTAATAAACAATAGCATTATTTTCTCATGACCGTAGCAAAATAGAGGTGAACAAATGTGCTAAATATCATTCTTACCTAAGGGAAGGTTATGGTGCCAATATGGATGATGAGGATTGGAACACAGATCTCCCTTTGTGCAGTTCCACTGAAATCGACCAACGGTTCCGGTGTGACATTTTAGTTCAACTGCACAAAGCACTTCTCGCTTCTTTTAAGAAGTGTTTTGTGCAGTACACCAAAAGGTCCCAAAAGCAATGAGGTGAAATGGATATCCCTATTTGCACAAAAAGCTACAGAGGAAACAATCAGAGTCTCAAACAATTACTAATTACTGGCAATAACAATTGGTTAAACTTGTAATGACTAATAGCAGTGGCATGGCTTCATTTTACCAGGGGCATTAGATTAAGAACAGCTAAATAGTTGCTATAAGGGCATGGGACAGTGGGTGCACCAGCACCATGTACCTCAACCAGGGCATAAAGTGGTGATGCAGAGTTTGTTGCCCCAAGAGAAACAAACATCCAAGCAACATATCTAGGTTGGCCCCATTTTTGTTCTCTTTAGCAACCTATTCCTATGTGTGGATAGAAAATCTAGTCCTGGTCATACTCTAGTGCCTTGTCACACCCAGCCCCCACTTTTTTTCCTTTTTCAACCAAGATATTGGTTGCTTATCCAGTGTATACAATGTTTCCCCTATATTTCCCTTTTCGACCAAGAGACCGGTTGGATAGCTAGTCTCTACTACTTTCACCCCCTTTTTTTCCTGTTTGAACCAAGTCCTATATACATACTACATCTTTTCCCCCCTTTCTTTCCTGTTTGAACCAAGTACAAGATTCGACTGCATGAAGAAGCTTTACCTCTAATAATAGAAAAAAAATTAGGTGGTGTTGGACCAGCCGATCGAGCCTAGCTATGTGGGGGGGGGGGCTGAGAGGTAGAAAATGATGCACATGGCGACGTGGGGAGCTGGGGCAGTAGAGCAAGGCCGGTTTCGAAGGAAGATATTCATCGGGGTGTGGCTAGGTGGGGGGCGGGAGGCCCGATCCGCCAACACTACGGCAGCGACGAAGGGATAGGAGGACCTCTGGCGCCGGTGCTCGGTCAGAGATGACAGTGCGGCCGGCAGTGGGACTCCTCCCTCGCCATCGACGACGGCCTAAATGCTGCACCTCCTCCCCTTCCCTGGCGGAGGGGATGCGTCCGGATATGTGACCAGCGGTGAGCAGAGAGAGAGAGTGACCAACGCTATCTTGCTTAGATCTGGAGAGGATGAGAGTGTGTAAAGAGACCAACCCTAGCAAGCAAGCGCGGAGCTACTGCCTATATATACATATAGTGGAGTAGTTTTCTTCTTTCACTCCATAAAAACAATCGTTTAAAATTGTGTTCGTGCCAGGTCACACTTTGTAACGTTCACATGTGGTACTCGACCCTCCATTAAGTGAACAAACACATATATATTTTATGAACAAGCCCACGGCTCAAATTATCAGAAACGTGGGTTGCACCAACATGCAATATTATTTATATTTTTTATGTACAGTTTGACCACATGTATAGTAAGTAGCAAACTTTTAATGCATGTCACCAAAAATTATATTGTTGGATTCCTATTTTTATGGAGTATTAGATTTGCTACATACAATTTATATTTTATTAGTTAAAATTATGGTCAAAATATAAAACAAAATATGAGGGGACTACACCCACTATGGCCAGTCTAACGGTAGACACGCTTGACCGCTTGGTAGCCCCTTGGTCGTCGAAACTGTTTCTATGACAAGCCGCTCAATTCCATTGTTTCACGGGCATGCGGGCCATCAAGCATCAGGGCCCGAGTGCCGTCCACCAAATCACAGCGAGGTGCTACATGCTAGACTCACCAGTCACCCCGGTGTCGCAGTCATGACCCGTCATATCACAAAACCCATACCTTTACCAGCAGTAGTAAAGTGGCCTGGTAAGTTGGACGGACGAAGCAACCATCATTTCACCGGAACGCTCGCTCAATCCCTTTCTCCCCTCTATCTTGAAGAAAACCACACTCTAGGCTACTCACTTCTGCCATTTTTCTTCTCTACCGACGAAGGAAAGGTGAGCGAATCAGTGACGCTGCTCTATTTTCTTTCCAAGATTTTTCTTTTGTGAAGCACCACTGCCTATTTTTTTCCGTTGTCATTGTGATTATGGTTTCCTTTCGATTCCTTTTTGTTTGTTAGTTTATTCATGGATCCTGGAGCACTGGGCAAAGAGTTGTCGGCTGATACGTCTCCGTCGTATCTACTTTTCCAAACACTTTTTCTCTTGTTTTGTCCCCTAATTTGCATGATTTGAATGGAACTAACCCGGACTGATGCTGTTTTCAGCAGAATTGCCATGGTGTTGTTTTTTGTGCAGAAATAAAAGTTCTTGGAATTGGATGAAACTTTTTGGAGATTTTTTATCGAATATATAAAAAATACTGGCACCAAGACCCACTGGAGGGGGGCCACCTAGTGCCCACGAGGCACCAGGGCGCGCCACCCCTCTGGTGCGCCCTGGTACCTCGCGGGGCCCACGTGGCTTCGTCTGACCTAATTCCAACACTATAAATTCTTATTTCTAGAGAAAAAAATAAGAGAGGAAGTTTTATTGCGTTTCACGATACGGAGCCGCCGCCACCTCCTGTTCTTCGGAGAGGGGGATCTTCCGGCATCGTCATCATCAACCATCCTTCATCACCAATTTCATGATGCTCACCGCCAGGAGTGAGTAATTCCTTCGTAGGCTTGCTGGACGGTGATGAGCTGGATGAGATTTATCATGTAATCGAGTTAGTTTTGTTAGGGCTTGATCCCTAGTATCCACTATGTTCTGAGATTGATGTTGCTATGACTTTGCTATGCTTAATGCTTGTCACTAGGGCCCGAGTGCCATGACTCCAGATCTGAACCCTTTATGTTTTCATGAATATATTTGTGTTCTTGATCCGATCTTGCAAGTTATATGCACCTGCTATGTGTTATGATCCGCATACCCCAAGGTGACAATAATTGGGATTCTTTCCGGTGATTGCCATAGTTTGAGGAGTTCATGTATTCACTAAGTGCTAATGCTTTGTTCCGGTTCTCTATTAAAAGGAGGCCTTAATATCCCTTAGTATCCTTATGGACCCCGCTGCCACAGGAGGGTAGGACAAAAGATGTCATGCAAGTTCTTATCGCAAGCACGTATGACTATATACGGAATACATGCCTACATGACATTAATGAATTGGAGCTAGTTCTGTTTCGCCCTAGGTTATGACTGTTACATGATGAATATTATCCAACGAATATCACCGATCCAATGCCTACGAGCTTTTCACATATTGTTCTTTGCTAAGTTACTACTGTTGCTACTACTGTCACAATTGCTACAAAACTACTGCTGCTACCGTTACTGCTACTGTTACTATTATTGCTACTGCTATCAAACTATCATACTACTGTGCTACTAATCACTCTGCTGCAGATATTTAGTCTCCAGGTGTGGTTGAATTGTGTGGCACCCCAGCTCAGAGGGACCGGAACGCCCCGTATTCATGCCCAGAAATGTTTTCTAGAATGCATAGAACAAATCAGCTTTTATTACAGGCGATAAAGGTACAAACGTTTGCTATTACAACAGTTACATAGCATGGCGACACTACGCCTGCTAAAGTAGCTCTATGCTAGCAGCGGACCAACTCGTAGCAGCGGAACGACGATGACGGTGGTGAACTCCACTCCGCAGGGACTCTGGCTGGGACACGGCCTAGCTCGCACGAACGGGATCCACACCAAGCAACCAATCACAGCATCACCTGCAAACTGGCATGATAAGCCAGGTGAGTACTTTGAATGTACTCGCAAGCTCACAACCACCAAAAGCATCAAGGCAAGACAACAACATAGCATTTACAGGTTAACTTATTACGAACTACTATGAGGTGGAAGTAAAAGTTACACAAACTGCAACGGTAAGGATAGAATCACTGATGAACCATCATCTTGGTTCGCAAGGAACCATCTCACTCTTGGCTACCTGGCCAAGCAACATATCCACTTGATCACTTCGTGATCGATACATCCTCGTAATCATCACATGATCACCTCATAATCTGCTGATCAACCTCATCATCATCAAAGCCTGCCAAACTGTTACTTGCTCACATACAACTATAAATCATAATGTAAGTCATTCCGTCATTGTGAGTGTTGATCGAATGGTGTGACATACAACGAACTGTGTCCATGACCGAGGACGCGGCTATCGATAGATTATACACTCTGCAGAGGTTAGTACACTGTACCCACACCACGGAACTCATGGCCTCATGCTCCCATTCGGGTGGACCAACGACATTCCGACAAAACCCATCTATTGCATGACACTCTCCCGGCCACTGCCGACAAACTCCCCTTTGGGCTATGTCCTGGGTCGCCCTGATGTCAATTCAAGACATCCGCCACCTTTGTGGCCGCCACCGTAGTGGCCAAAACAAACTCGTCCCAAACAAGGACACCCGTGTACAACACAACTTGGGCACAAGGCTTATGGCCTCCTACCGGGCCAGGGCAGCGCGAGCACATAACATTCCCTAGTTGGAGGCACCGGCGAGAGGCATGACAACAGACCGAGTTAGGGCCTCCCCATCCAGGCAAGTGTGGCTACACTGGTGAGCTCGATTCGGTGGCACCTGACCAACGGAATGACGGAATTTATCCCCAAAATAAGTATATGATAGAACGGTTACTCCAATGATACATATCAACCTGTGTTTCAAATCAAAGCAATATCCATCCAGAATCCAAAGTATAAGTTATCCACATATTCCATATGACTACGAAATAAGCATGACTACTACTACTAGTAATCCCGAAGTAACATATCATCCTCACTCTTCAAAATATAAGTCCTAGAGATCCAAGCATCATCACATCAGTAGCAAACTCACATATATCAAATCATAATGCCATAAATAAATTATTTCTAAATAAGACAATATTAAGCAAATTTAATTCAGATAAACCATGCATTGCATTGCAATCATGCAAATGGAGGGTGTGGCTTGCCTTGCTCCAACAGAGAGGGGAAGAGCTCCTAGTCTTCACCAACACACCACAAACCTACGGCGACGAAACGGCGGCGAGGAGGCTACAGCGACACCGGGAGACGGCGGGGATGGATCGAGCGGACCGAGGCGGAGCTGCTCGTACCCGTGGCTTCTCGGATGGTGGCCTGGCGACGTCAATCCGTTCGTCTCCGGCGGCGGCAGGTTACGGGCGTCGGCGAACTCAGCGATTCCGGCGACGAACGGCTCGGGATAGGGGATGAGGACGACTAGGGGAGCTAGAGGAGCTCTATGGCGGCTTCGCATAGGGCGGAGGGGCACTGGAGACGGCTGGTCGGGGTGGAACCCGAGCGGCGAGTGCTCGGCCGGAGAGGAAGAAGAAGGACTCGCGGGCTCGGTTGGGCGGCTCTGGTGGTCTATTGGGTGAAGAGGAGGGCGAGTGGTGTGGAGCTATGAGCTCGGGAAGAGCTTAAATAGGCGGGGGAAGGAGGGGCTCGGGCCGGTTGCCGCCGCGGCCAGAAGAACCAACTCCGGCGAGGCGACAAACACCAGCGGCTGCAACAGGGAGCTCGGACAGCGGAGGGAGAAGAGGTTGAGAAGCGGGCCAGCACGCGGGGAGGCAGGAGGAGCAGAGCACGCGTGGGCGGGGCAGTTAGGCACGCGCGGCCACTGTTCCCGCATGCGCTCGGGCGTTTCGCTCGTTCCGGCGAGCTCCTAGCGGGGGAGAACGGACCAGGGCGGCGAGGAGGAACTGGGGAAGAGTTGCGGCAGATCTAGGTGGCAAACGGAGGGGGTTTGGACGGCGGCCGGGCGGGACCGAGGCGCAGAGCACGCGTGCTGCAGCCAGCGCACGCGCATCCGCATGCCAGTGGCGCAGTCACCGTGTGCACGAGCGCGAGCGCGACGACTAAGCCCAGACAAGCTTGTCCAGGGACAAGTCCCTCCATACTACAGACACTAGATGGTGATAGATCGACAAAAGAGCTTTTGGGGTGATCAATCACGTCACCCAAAGTTTGCAGCAGCAAACTTTTGCAAAGCTCTGAGGTCAAATCATGAGGTAAAAGGGTAAAAGAGTTTGTCACAAGGATTTGGGGTTATAAGGAATACAGGAATGAAAAGTTTGAGACTAAATGGACAAGGTTAGCATGGGGTTGCTTTGCAATTGTATTTCTGGTCCAGATACTTGATCAGGAAGTAGCATTCACATGGGGTATGGACCTGAGCTGCATTTTGGCATAGGATGATGATTTGGTACCCTGAAGATGCTGGGAAAATTTCATGGCATTTGGAAATACCTAGATGGTACTTCCTTCACAAAGGTCCTTTCTGCACAGAACCTTGGGAGAATTTTGTAGGACAAATGGCTAGGCAGGCTAATGTGAAATTTTGCAGGAACAAATGATATATGGACCTTTAGGCCCTGGATTAATTTCAGAATTTTTGAAGCAATATAAAAGGTAGTTGCTTCATACCCTGAAAATTTAACCAGAACCAAAGATTGAAGGTGTGCTCACATAGATGGTTGGAAAGGACTGAAATTTGGTGTAGGGTATTCATTTAAGCATATGAAGGGCCTGGCAAAATTTCAACTCATTTGGATACTCCTAGCTAGTATTTCCTTCACAAATCTTCTTTCTGGACAGAAACTTTGGGAATTTGCTGGGGAAGATTCACTAAGAAAATGGAGCTGAATTTTGTCCTGAGGTAATTATTTGGGTAGGAAAGAGTGCCCAAAAATTTTGAGAGCAATCATAAAAATATAAATAGCACTTCCTTCACAAAGTGCCAAACTTGACAGAATGGAAAAGGAATATTGCTGAATTATTTTTGAACTAGGCAAGGAAGGGTTGGGGCATATTTGGGGAATATATGATCCAAATAATTTATGGGAATAATTTGGGAATTTATGGGATGACAGAAATATAGGTTGCTTCACAACCTAGATCAGATATGGTTATCCCTTTAATCAGAAAAGGAATATTCCTTAAGAAAAGAATTTTTTTATTTTTGGAAAAGGGCTAGAATGGAAATGCCATGATCTTGGGAAAGATACAAGGATGAAACACATATTGGAAGAGGAAGAAATGATGACCTCCCAGGTTTCAAGTCCATAGAACTGCTCCAAAAGGAAAAGCCAGAGCAAAGCCAAATAAAACCAAGAGAAAAAGAGAGGGCCAAAAATCGGGGTGTTACAAACCTACCCCCCTTACAAAAATCTCGTCCTCGAGATTTGGTTGCTCATGGACCAAGTGTGAATATGACTTAAGGAAGCCGTTTCCACCTCGGGCGTCCTTTTTTCCTTTATGCATTGTTCCCTTAGAATTTCTTATGATCGGACATTCTGCCTCTGAGATGATTTGCTTTACTTTACTTGAATTTTTGACGAGCCTTACCTCATTCGTCCAACTCTATGCTGACTTGGATGGGTTCATGTCTGCCAGTGAGATCGTGAAAATAAATTCTCATGTGAGCACGAAACTTTTGTATTTCTTCCATTGATTTGCTCAAATATAGGTGTGTCTTCCGGGTACTATCATTGCTGAGAATCATAGTTGTTCTGTTAACGAGATCCGACAACCTGATACTGCGGCATCGGGACTCGTCTCTTCGTCCGAGCTTGCAATTGTAACATCTCGAGTCAGGGCTGACGGTTGCGTTGCCTGGAAAATATTTCTCGTGTACAGTTGTCCTTGTACTCAGTTCCATTAGGGGGACCATCTGAGCTGAACAGGGTGCTCGGTTTTGTCTTAGCCATGCTGTCGGCATTGTTAGCGGTGTTACAAGGCGGTGAAATATTTTATCTTGGTCGCTGTGGTCACATGCTGAAATGACTGAGGAAATCTTGCATCTGACGAGATAGACTTGGATATTTCACACTGACCCTGCTAACCATGTGTAACCAGATGAACCGGTTATCATGACGTGAGGCCCTTGTGTAGTAGGGTGGGCTTCTGAGTACACGCCCATGCTGATTTCTATGGCCTCAATCTGACGTGGATACCCGGACCCTGTCGGTCGGGCAAAAATTATCATGATGTTGCTGTTAGACTTACTTCTTGATTTCCAGTACTTTCTTTGTCGAAATCCCTTGCGAAAAGAGCTGGGCCACTTCTACTTGACCATAGTTGTTGTTGGTGCAATGTTCCATTTTCATAACTCATTTTTGCGCATGAAACGAGTCCTCATAAGCATACCATAGAGTTGGTACAGCGCGCGTTGTTCGAGCTGATTAGACAAGGCTGTGCCAAGATTCCATGATACCACCTCTTTCGATGCCGAGAAACTGTCCTTGGAAATTGCTGTCAAAACTGTTGTTTCAAGCTTGCCTGCTTCACCGTTTGTTGATTCGCCTATGATGGGTCTCCGATTTTGCTTCTTCTATCCCGGATTATGGAGTTGGTGCATCTTGGCCTTCGTCTGGTTGGTTTATGTGATCCGAGTTGTATCCTTGTATAAATGACTTGCATGGTCTGGGGTGCAGGCTCCTTATGCTGTGTCATATCATGTAGTGATACTGATGGCGGTGTGTAGTACCGTACTGAAGAAACTAGATTGCTTGCTAAAGAAGGCTGGATTCCGTGCTTGAGAAGCTTCTCCCCTGGTTGCTTACTGAGGAAGATTCACTACCTTAGGCCGGAAGATTATAAGCTTCTTCCGGTACCGTGTGGAGGAAGGCTGAGCTCCTTACACCAGAAGATTCATACTGCGATCTGTTGACTGCATACTGTACATATATCCATAACATTTCTGATGCTGGGTGTGTATATGAAGAGAATTGCCGGGCTGTCTTTTTAGCTGAAAGTTGAACTCTGAGCTCCTTCTGTCTTTCTTTCGCAGTACAACATATTTCAAATTCCACTTGTGGCTGAAATAAAATTTTATATATATAGTCACGCCTTCGGTGGAGAATATACAGCTGATCTTGTGCCTGACTTGTCCTTCTGCTAGCTTGATTATTGCTGCTGTAAAGGTTGCACTAGTGAGGTAGACTTGATGCTGGTAATAAATCCAGACTATCATTCAGATTCCCGATATATTGCAGTCAACTGAGATTGCCATACTATTTAGCTGAGCTTCCAAATACTTAGATCCTCATTTCTTCTTCGGGTCCGAAGGTGATTGATGAAGAACTTTCATAAGAGGGGAAAAATAAAGTACCACCAAAGGCCCAAAAGAAGCAACAAAGAAAACAAATTAATCGAAAACGGCACATAACAGTCATACAAGCATCCATAAATAACACTGCTTCCCTTACTACTCGACACACAACACAACATGCCTGCTACTACAACTGATGCAACATGAGCTATTCAGATTCTAACGTACTACGAGCAAACTAAAGCTGGTTAACTAGCAAAGCGGATGGTGTAGGGGTGGGTGAAGCAGTTGATACTGGGGGTGTAGAAGTCGACGAAGGAGGCAATGGACGTGGGGCCATTGCAGCACCGAGCAAGTGTCTGGCCCGGGTCGCGTCTCGGACGAGCTCAGCAATCAGCATATACTCGGCTGTCATGAACCGGGACATTGCTGGGATGGCCACATCATCATTAGGACGAGTAGAGGGGAACCTGACTCGCCCGGGGTTCTCGGCTATGGTGGGGTAGTAGGAGTAAGCACGGTTTTCTTGCATCCCCAGCTCTTGATGACGAAGACCCGTGATTCCTGCCAGGGCTGCGAGTTGAACTGGGCGATCCGGGGTGGCACCATATCCACCATGGAACCTGTAGGAACATCTTCCAATAGGGATTCTGGCTTCCAGAAAAACATGGGCAAAATACTCCAGTAATCTGCCTCCAAGCTGAACCTCAAACACCTGGTACCGCGGCATCTCTCCATTGGGATAGAGACTATGCCACACCTCGTGGAGCAGGGACGCGAAGGTAAGCGGTGCAGGGGCTGCGTTGAACTCAATGGGAGTGGTGGCCATCTACACTCATGGAATAGATGGTCAGAAGAAAGACGGAACCTATATGCATGCCATGCAACAACCAAGTGCAGCAATCAAATGCACAATCAATCAAGATCCTACACTACCGGTATCTAACGCTTGCGTTGGCTAGGGCGTCCTACAGCCAAACCTGCTCTGATACCAACAGTTGTGGCTACCCGGCTCAGAGGGACCGGAACGCCCCATATTCCAGCCCAGAAATGTCTTCTGGAATACGGCACTGCATGGCATAGAACAAATCAGCTTTTATTATAGGCGATAAAGGTACAAAGGTTTGCTATTACAACGGTTACATAGCACGGCGACACTACGCCTGCTAAAGTAGCTCTATGCTAGTAGCGGACCAACTCGTAGCAGCGGAACAACGACGACGGTGGTGAACTCCACTCCGCAGGGACTCTGGCTGGGACACGGCCTAGCTCGTACGAACGGGATCCACAACAAGCAACCAATCACAGCATCACCTGCAAACTGGCATGATAAGCCAGGTGAGTACTTTGAATGTACTCGCAAGCTCACAACCACCAAAAGCATCAAGGCAAGACAACAACATAGCATTTACAGGTTAACTTATCACCAACTACTATGAGGTGGAAGTAAAAGTTACACAAACTGCTACGGTAAGGATAGAATCACTGATGAACCATCATCTTGGTTCGCAAGGAAGCATCTCACTCTTGGCTACCTGGTCAAGCAACATATCCACTTGATCACTTCGTGATCGATACATCCTCGTAATCATCACATGATCACCTCATAATCTGCTGATCAACCTCATCATCATCAAAGCCTGCCAAACTGTTACTAGCTCACATACAACTATAAATCATAATGTAAGTCATTCCGTCATTGTGAGTGTTGATCGAACGGTGTGACCTACAACGAACTGTGTCCATGACCGAGGATGCTGCTATCGATAGATTATACACTCTGTAGAGGTTAGTACACTGTACCCACACCACGGAACTCATGGCCTCGTGCTCCCATTCGGGTGGACCAAGGACATTCCGACAAAACCTATCTATTGCATGACACTCTCCCGGCCACTCCCGACAAACTCCCCTTTGGGCTATGTCCTGGGTCGCCCTGATGTCAACTCGTGACATCCGCCACCTTTGTGGCCGCCACCGTCGTGGCCAAAACAAACTCGTCCCAAACGGGGACACCCGGGTACAACCCAACTTGGGCACAAGGCTTATGGCCGCCTACCGGGCCAGGGCAGCGCGAGTACATAACCTTCCCTAGTTGGAGGCACCGGCGAGAGGCATGACAACAGACCGAGTTAGGGCCTCCCCATCCAGGCAAGTGTGGCTGCACTGGTGAGCTCGATTCGGTGGCACCTGACCAACGGAATGACGGAATTTATCCCCAAAATAAGTATATGATAGAACGGTTACTCCAACGATACATATCAACCTGTGTTTCAAATCAAAGCAATATCCATCCAGAATCCAAAGTATAAGTTATCCACATATTCCATATGACTACGAAATAAGCATGACTACTGCTACTAGTAATCCCGAAGTAACATATCATCCTCACTCTTCAAAATATAAGTCCTAGAGATCCAAGCATCATCACATCAGTAGCAAACTCACATATATCAAATCATAATGCCATAAATAAATTATTTCTAAATAAGACAATATTAAGCAAATTTAATTCAGATAAACCATGCATTGCATTGCAATCATGCAAATGGAGGGTGTGGCTTGCCTTGATCCAACAGAGAGGGGAAGAGCTCATGGTCTTCACCAACACACCACAAACCTACGGCGACGAAACGGCGGCGAGGAGGCTACGGCGACACCGGGAGACGGCGGGGATGGATCGAGTGGACCGAGGCAGAGCTGCTCGTACCCGTGGCTTCTCGGATGGTGGCCTGGCGACGTCGTTCCGTTCGTCTCCGGCGGCGGCAGGTTACGGGCGTCGGCGAACTCAGCGATTCCGGCGACGAACGGCTCGGGATAGGGGTTGAGGAGGACTAGGGGAGCTAGAGGAGCTCTATGGCGGCTTCGCATAGGGCGGACGGGCACTTGAGACGGCTGGTCGGGGTGGAACCCGAGCGGCGAGTGCTCGGCGGGAGAGGAAGAAGAAGGACTCGCGGGCTCGGTTGGGCGGCTCTGGTGGTCTATTAGGTGAAGAGGAGGGCGAGTGGTGTGGAGCTACGAGCTCGGGAAGAGCTTAAATAGGCGGGGGAAGGACGGGCTCGGGCCGGTTGCCGCCGTGGCCAGAAGAACCAACTCCGGCGAGGCGACAAACACCAGCGGCTGCAACAGGGAGCTCGGACAGCGGAGGGAGAAGAGGCTGAGAAGCGGGCCAGCACGCGGGGAGGCAGGAGGAGCAGAGCACGCGCTGGCGGGGCAGTCAGACACGCGCGGCCACTGTTCCCGCATGCGCTCGGGCGTTTGGCTCGTTCCGGTGAGCTCCTAGCGGGGGAGAACGGACCAGGGCGGCGAGGAGGAACTGGGGAAGAGCTGCGGCAGGGCTAGGTGGCGAACGGAGGGGGTTTGGACGGCGGCCGGGCGGGACCGAGGCGCAGAGCACGCGTGCTGCAACCAACGCACGCACATCCGCATGCCAGTGGCGCAGTCACCGTGTGCACGAGCGCGAGGGCGACGACTAAGCCCAGACAAGCTTGTCCAGGGACAAGTCCCTCCATACTACAGACACTAGATGGTGATAGATCGACAAAAGAGCTTTTGGGGTGATCAATCACATCACCCAAAGTTTGCAGCAGCAAACTTTTGCAAAGCTCTGAGGTCAAATCATGAGGTAAAAGGGTAAAAGAGTTTGTCACAAGGATTTGGGGTTATAAGGACTACAGGAATGCAAAGTTTGAGACTAAATGGACAAGGTTAGCATGGGGTTGCTTTGCAATTGTATTTCTGGTCCAGATACTTGATCAGGAAGTAGCACTCACATGGGGTATGGACTTGAGCTGCATTTTGGCATCGGATGATGATTTCGTACCCTGAAGATGCTGGGAAAATTGCATGGCATTTGGAAATACCTAGATGGTACTTCCTTCACAAAGGTCCTTTCTGCACAGAACCTTGGGAGAATTTTGTAGGACAAATGGCTAGGCAGGCTAATGTGAAATTTTGTAGGAACAAATGACATATGGACCTTTAGGCCCTGGATTAATTTCAGAATTTTTGAAGCAATATAAAAGGTAGTTGCTTCATACCCTGAAAATTTAACCAGAACCAAAGATTGGAAGGTGTGCTCACATAGATGGTTGGACAGTACTGAAATTTGGTGTAGGGTATTAATTTAAGCTTATGAAGGGCCTGGCAAAATTTCAACTCATTTGGATACTCCTAGCTAGTACTTCCTTCACAAATCTTCTTTCTGGACAGAAACTTTGGGAATTTGCTGGGGAAGATTCACTAGGCAAATGGAGCTGAATTTTGTCATGAGGTAATTATTTGGGTAAGAAAGAGTGCCCAAAAATTTTGAGAGCAATCAGGAAAATATAAATAGCACTTCCTTCACAAAGTGCCAAACTGGACAGAATGGAAAAGGAATATTGCTGAATTATTTTTGAACTAGGCAAGGAAGGGTTGGGGCATATTTGGGGAATATATGATCCAAATAATTTATGGGAATAATTTGGGAATTTATGGGATGACAGAAATATAAGTTGCTTCACAACCTAGGTCAGATATGGTTATCCCTTTAATCAGAAAAGGAATATTCCTTAAGAAAAGATTTTTTTTTTTTTTTGGAAAAGGGCTAGAATGGAAATGCCATGATCTTGGGAAAGATACAAGGATGAAACACATATTGGAAGAGGAAGAAATGATGACCTCCCAGGTTTCAAGTCCATAGAACTGCTCCAAAAGGAAAAGCCAGAGCAAAGCCAAATAAAACCAAGAGAAAAAGAGAGGGCCAAAAATCGGGGTGTTACAAATTGACAACTCAACTGCTAATACTTGCAAATATTCTTTGGCTCCCCTTGTGTCGAATCAATAAATTTGGGTTGAATACTCTAGCCTCGAAAACTGTTGCGATCCCCTATACTTGTGGGTTATCAAGACCTTTTTCTGGCGCCGTTGCCGGGGACCATAGCTTTATTTGCTAAGTAACTTGGGATTTATATCTGTTGATCACTATGAAGAATCTGAAAGATGCTAAGACCAAGATCATTCCCTCTATGACGAGGGGAGGTAAGGTACTGCCATCTAGCTCTGCACTTGATTCACCATCTGTTTTGAGTAAACTTGCAACACCACAACATGCTATTAATTTTGATATGTTGCAAGTTATTGATGATACTACTTCTGCTTTGAATGATACTCATGATGATGCTAGTACTATGCCTGATAATGTTGTGCCACTTGGTGAATTTCTTAGTGAACAACTTGCTAAGGCAAAAGAAATTGAAAATGCTGAAACTCTTGAGAATTATGATTCACCTATTATACCTAGCTCTCCTACTAGAGTTGAAACACCTGATGAACAATGCTTTGATAGGGAGACAGCTCGAGCCATCCTTGCTTGTAATGATAGACATGAAGTTATAAAACTGCTTGCTGAAATGAAAGAAAAATCTATGCGGGAGAAAATGAAATATGATCCTAAGGTTGCTACCTCTCCCATATTTATTATTGATAAGATTATGAATTCTATGTTGATCTTGGGTTGATTACCTTGGTTGAATCTGATCCTTTCTGTGGCTATGAAACTGAAACCGTTGTGGCACACCTTACTAAATTAAATGATATAGCCACCCTATTTGCTCATGAGGACAAAATTCGCTATTAATATAATCTTAAGTTATTTCCTTTCTCATTAAAGGGTGATGCTAAAGAATGGTATAATACTCTTGCTCCTGGATGTGTGCGTAGTCCCCAGGATATGATTTATTACTTTTCTGAAAAATATTTTCCTGCTCATAAGAAACAAGCTGCCTTACAGGAAATATTTAACTTTGTGCAAATTGAAGAAGAGAATCTCCCTCAAGCTTGGGGGAGGCTTCTCCAATTACTTAATGCTTTGCCTGATCATCCTTTCAAGAAAAATGAAATACTTGATATCTTCTATAATGGACTAACCGATGCTTCTAGGGACTACCTAGATAGTTGTGCGAGTTGTGTTTTCAGGGAAAGGACTATTGAACAAGCTGAGGAACTATTGAATAATATATTGAAGAATGATAATGATTGGACACTTCCTGAACCACCGCCCAAACCTACTCCAAAAAAGGGGTATTTTATATCTCAGTCCTGAAGATATGCAGGAGGCAAAGAAATGCCAGAAGGAAAAAGGTATTAAAGCTGAAGATGTTAAGAATCTACCACCTATCAAAGAAATACATGGTCTTGACAAACCGACACAGGTAGTAGAGGTAAATTCTCTTATAAAATTTAATGAAGGTGATATTCCTTATAACAAACCTCCTAGTCAATGCTTATATGAATTTGACAATTATATTATTAAGCAAGATCATTTCAATGCAAATGTTATGAAACAATTGAAATGAAATGCCTACATGATTGATCGCTTGAGTGACTTGTTATTTAGAATTGCTAATGATGTTAAAGGTGTGAGTAAACATGCATCTATGGTTCAAACTCAATTAGAACAAGTTGCTAAATCTCAAAGTGAATTGCTCAATGAAATGAACAACAATATGAATGAGCATGCTGTTAGAGTGATGACTAGAGGAGGTAGAATGACTCAGGAGCCACTTTATCCTGAAGGTCACCCAAAAAGAATTGAACAAGACTCTCAAAGAATTAATGCTGATGCACCTAGTCCATCTAAAAAGAAAAAAAAAGAAAAATGATAGGACTTTGCATACTTCTAGTGAACACGAGGTAGAAAAACCCTTGGAGGATAATAATGATGTTTATATTTCTGATGCTGAAACACAATCTGGTAATGAACAACCACCCGATGATAATAATAATGATGATGCTCATGTGGATACCCAACCAGATAATGATAAAGAACCTGATAATGATGTTGAAATAGAACCTGCTATTGATCTTGATAACCCACCTTCTAAAAATAAACGTTATGATAAAAAAGACTTCATTGCTAGAAAACACGGTAAAGAAAGAGAACCATGGGTTCAAAAACCCATGTCCTTTCCACCTAAACCATCTAAGAAAAAGGATGAGGAAGAATTTGAACGCTTTGCTGAAATGCTTAGGCCAGTCTTTTTGCGTACTCGTTTGACTGATATTATAAAGATGCCACCTTATGCTAAATACATGAAAGACATTGTCACAAATAAAAGAAAGATACCTGAGGCTGAAATTTCCACCATACTTGCAAATTATTCTTTTAAGGATGGAGTACCTAAGAAACTAGGAGATCCAGGAATACCCACCATACCATGCTCCATTAAAAGAAATTATGTCAAAACTGCTTTGTGTGATTTAGCAGCTGGTGTTAGTGTTAAGCCTTTCTCTTTATATAAAAGACTTGATTTGAATAAACTCACTCCCACTAAAATTTCATTGCAAATCGCTGACAAATCAACTGCCATACCTATCGGTGTTTGTGAGGATGTGCCCGTTGTAGTTGCAAATGTTACTATTTTAACAGACTTTGTTACTTGATATGCCCGAGGATGACAACATGTCGATTATCCTTGGTAGACCCTTCTTGGATACTGCAGGGGCTGTTATTGATTGCAACAAAAGCAAGGTCACTTTTCATATCAATGGTAATGAACATACGGTGCACTTTCCGAAGAAACAATTTCAAGTGAATGGTATTCATATTATTGAAAAGACTCCGACAATTACTATTGGAAGTTTTCAAATCCCACTTCCTACTGTTAAAAAGAAATATGAAACTCTAATTATCAGGGAGATGCATATCCCCGTTGAGGTAACTTAGTGTTATATGAAAGTTCTTCGGTTTCATGTTACTCGGAAATGGTTTGTTAATAAGACCTGATCAACCTTATTAATGCATTCTTTCAGAGAGGCATGTGGTCGATGAATTTAGTAGGCACAACCTTCTGTACCCACTTCTTATTTTCTGTTATTTTTAGCTAAATGCAATAAAATGCCATGATTATCATGTTTTCTGATTTATCCGTGCAATAAGAAAGTGCCCAGAAATGAAAGTGCTCAGAATGCAATAAAATATTTATATGAATTTTTATGCAATATTTAAGAATTTTTGGCACAAAAATCATACCAGGGGGGTGCCCCAGGTGCCCACGAGGCACTAGGGCGCGCCACCCCCTGGCGCGCCTAGGTACCTCGTGGGTCCCACAGGGACCCCCTCACTTATCCCTTTAGCTCACTTCGTCTCTTACCTCTAGCAAAAATTCCTGGTATCTCTCTCTCTCTCGTGTTCTTGCTCACAAACCTGAAATTTTCGATCTCATTGCACGGAGCTCCGTTTCCGAAACTGTTTTGGGAGATTGCTCCTTGGTATGTGACTCCTCCATTGCTCCAATTAGTTTTTGCTCTAGTGGTTTATATTTTGCATAATTAGCTGCTCTTGGTGCTACAGAAAATGAGCTTGCATGTTGAATTCTTTGAGTTCCAAGTAGTTTGAATGCTTGATATAGCCTCTAGACATCCATATGAGTAGTTGCTATCAATCTTGTGAAGTTTTATTGATATCATTTTGTGGCCCAAAAATTTTCAGAAATTTGTTCTTAGGAAAATGAATATCTTCCGGAGAAGTTCATCGAGAAGGAGGTCCTCTGAAGCGTCATCAAGTGAAAGCTCAGCACGCCAATCATATGAGGAACCAAGGGCAAGCTCAGTGCGAGGTGCCGAAGCAAAATCGTGTCGATGGCCATGCAACGAGTTCATGCTAGGTGTTGGCATCAAGGAGGAATTTGACCAATATATTCACAATGCCGAGCTCTCCGCCTTTATCGTAGATAAGCCACCACAGCATTACAACCTCACTCATTCCTTCACTCAAAACTTTGATTATCAACCGCACACTTCTAGAGTTTTATTTCACCTATATGACAAATCCTATAATATGTCTCTAGAAGAATTCTGTGATGCATGCAAATTTCCATATTGGGGTCCATTAGATGAACCACCAAGATCTTATTATGAGTTGTTTCTTAACAGTTTTTGCAATGGTGAGGATAGGGGAATCACGCAGGCTAGAATAATTAGCATTCACTTTCCCGCTATTCGGTATTTTGCGCTTTTTAATGGTAAATGCATTGTTGGTAATCAAGACTGTAGTGCACTTTGTGCCCCTGATCTGAGTCTTATTCATACTGCTTTGACTGGTAGAAAGCTTTATAATCTTGGGGCTATTGTTGCACATAGGCTGCAGTGTAATGCGGGTAGTGGTGATTTGTATGGAGGAGTTTATGCCTCCCGCTTAGCTGCAAGGTTAGGGGTCTTGCCCAAATTCAATGATCCCCTCTTGCCTTATAAATATTTGAATTTTGAAGCAATGCGAGAACATAGGTTTTTAAAACGCAATGCATAAGGTTATGAATATAACTTAGTTTTTAATAAATATCACTCTGTGTATGTTGCTTTGCCTGCTCCTGCCCTCTTTGATTTTCAGAACAAACAGAGATATTTTCTTCATGAGAGTGAGGTGCACGAGTACAATGCGGCTGTCAAAGCTACTTGTCTGGCTGAGGAGGCGGCTCAGAACGCCTCTACGAGCTATCATTTCGATTATTATCCAGGACAGCCATGGCAGTAGACCAAGCTAGGCAAAAGCCTAAGCTTGGGGGAGTACGTATCTCTCACCGACATTACATTCATGCTCACGCATTTCATTCCAGTTGTCGGTGTTCATACTTTTTCATTGTATAATCCATGCTAGTTTTATTTTCTCGCTTTCTTCTTGTGTGTTTCGAAAACTTTGAGAAAATCCAAAAACATTTCTCGCTTCTTTTCGGTTTTTCTTTCTAGTTTAATTAGTTGTAGTTTCGTAGCATTAAAAGAAAGCCCAAAAAGATTTCCCGTTTCTTCTTTTGCTTGTTGGGAGTTCTCCCGTGTAAATAGTTTTCTTTTCTCGTTTTTTATTTTCTTCTTTAATTTGCTTTTTTCAGAAAAAAAAACTAAAAACTCCAAAAATATTTCAGTGTGTTTCTCTGAAATTCTTTTCTTTTGTTGAGTCATTATAAGGAGAAGACCACGATGAAAATGTTCAGTGTCTCTCATATGCATTATTGTTGATCTAACAAAGAGCCCATTTTACCTTGTCTTCTCCTTTAAATAAAATGCTTGCAGATTCTAGCTTAGTCCAGGGCACTCTTGCACTATTATTATTTTCATATCATTCGGTCGTGCAAGTGAAAGTCAATAATGACGATGATTTGATGAAGTGACTGTGGCAAGGAAAAGCGGGTATGAACTCAACTTGTTCTTTGTTTTTGTAAATATGTTTAACTCGGTATCCATGATTCAGCATGTTATGATTAAACATGTTTATGATGACAATTAGAGATTATAGTTGCTCATGCCATGCTTAAGTAGCTAGGAGTAGATAATGATTTATCTTGAGTGTCAACATGCATTAAAATGATTGTGATGTAGTATGATGATATGGTATCCTCCTCTGAATGTTTCAAGTGGCTTGACTTGGCACATGTTCACGCATGTAGTTGATTCAAAACCAACATAGCCTCGATGATATTTATGTTCATGGTGCTTATATCCTACTCATGCTAGTATTCAATGTTGATTATTCATAATGCATGATTATGACCGTTTTCGCTCTCTAGCTGGTCGCTTCTCAACCTATTTGCTAGCCTTTGCCTGTACTAAGCGGGAATACTGCTTGTGCATCAAAACCTTTAAACCTAAAGTTATTCTAGATGAGTACACTATATCTACCTATATGCGGTATTACTCTGCCGTTCTAAGTAAATTTGCATGTGCCACCTCTAAATATTCAAATGAGCATCTGTTTTGTGTGCCCGTACCGCTCATGGAGCGACAGGGGGCGGTCAGTATCTTCCATGCTAAGTGGGTTATTCTCATGATGAGTGTTTATTCACTCGTCCTTGCACGAGAGGGACTGGTAATCGGGATGCCCAGTCCCACTATCAAATTGCAAAATAAAACAAACTCCCCCGAAAAGTTGTTGGTATGGAGGGCACCTGAGGATTTGGCTAGCCATGGCTTGTGATTGTTGGTGGAGGGGGAGTAAACTTTACTTTACCGCTTGGGAACCGTCGCTAATGTGTTTAGCATGGAAGATATTGAAAACACTTGGTCGTGACATTGACAGGAAAGGCATACCTCCCAAAATTTTATTTATCTCTGATTTAAGCTTCGAGCTCTGGCACCTCTGCAAATCCATGCTTCCCTCTGCGAAGGGCCTATCCATTTACTTTATGTTATTTTACTTTTATTGTTGAGTCATCACCTTCTCAAAAAAGCACCAGACCTGAGAGCACTATTGTCATTCTCAAGCATTGTGAATAGTTAATGTTGTGTGCATCATGACTGGATCTCTTCTACCATGAATTACAATGTTTAGTCACTGCTTGAACTTTGGAGGTGCTCTGCATTTATGTTTTGCGGTCTCAGAAAGGGCTAGCAAGATACCATGCTGTCATATTATATCATGATAGTTTTGACAAAGTGTTGGCATTTGAGATATCTTATTATTGCTCGCTAGTTGATTATGCCATTGATATGAGTGAATATAATTTCTAAGAGTTATCATTTGCGTGGTTAGTTATAATCTTTGCTGAAAAATTGGTTTCTATTTAATCATATATATAGATACAAGAACAAAAGAGTTTGTAAAAGTTTTTCTTTATCACTTTCAGTTTGTCAATTGAATTGCTTGAGGACAAGCAATGAGTTAAGCTTGGGGGAGTTGATACGCCTCCATCGTATCTACTTTTCCAAACACTTTTGCTCTTGTTTTGGCCCCTAATTTGCATGATTTGAATGGAACTAACCCGGACTGACGCTGTTTTCAGCAGAATTGCCATGGTGTTGTTTTTTGTGCAGAAATAAAAGTTCTTGGAATTGGATGAAACTTTTTGGAGATTTTTTATGGAATATATAAAAAATACTAGCACCAAGACCCATTGGAGGGGGGCCACCCAGTGCCCATGAGGCACCAGGGCGCGCCACCCCCCAGGCGCGCCCTGGTACCTCGTGGGGCCCACGTGGCTCCATCTGACCTAATTCCAACGCTATAAATTCTTATTTCTAGAGAAAAAAATAAGAGAGGATGTTTTATTGCGATTCACGATACGGAGCCGCCGCCACCTCCTGTTCTTCATCGGGAGGCCAGATCTGGAGTCCGTTTGGGGCTTCGGAGAGGGGGATCTTCTGGCATCGTCATCATCAACCATCCTTCATCACCAATTTCATGATGCTCACCGCCGGGAGTGAGTAATTCCTTCGTAGGCTTGCTGGATGGTGATGAGTTGGATGACATTTATCATGTAATCGAGTTTGTTTTGTTACGGCTTGATCCCTAGTATCCACTATGTTCTGAGATTGATGTTGCTATGACTTTGCTATGCTTAATGCTTGTCACTAGGGCCCGAGTGCCATGATTCCAGATCTGAACCCTTTATATTTTCATGAATATATTTTTGTTCTTGATCCAATCTTGCAAGTTATATGCACCTGCTATGTGTTATGATCCGCATACCCCAAGGTGACAATAATTGGTATTCTTTCCGGTGATTGCCATAGTTTGAGGAGTTCATGTATTCACTAAGTGCTAATGCTTTGTTCCGGTTCTCTATTAAAAGGAGGCCTTAATATCCCTTAGTATCCTATTGGACCCCGCTGCCACGGGAGGGTAGGACAAAAGATGTCATGCAAGTTCTTATCGCAAGCACGTATGACTATATACGGAATACATGCCTACATTACATTGATGAATTGGAGCTAGTTCTGTGTCGCCCTAGGTTATGACTGTTACATGATGAATGTTATCCAACGAATATCACCGATCCAATGCCTACGAGCTTTTCACATATTGTTCTTTGCTAAGTTACTACTATTGCTACTAATGTCACAATTGCTACAAAACTACTGCTGCTACCGTTACTGCTACTGTTACTATTATTGCTACTGCTATCAAACTATCATACTACTGTGCTACTAATCACTCTGCTGCAGATATTTAGTCTCCAGGTGTGGTTGAATTGACAACTCAACTGCTAATACTTGCAAATATTCTTTTGCTCCCCTTGTGTTGAATCAATAAATTTGGGTTGAATACTCTACCCTCGAAAACTGTTGCGATCCCCTATACTTGTGGGTTATCACCAGCGGACAACCCACTCGAGACAGAGATCTCCAGGAAGTGAGCACTGGCTAACGTGTTGGCGATGGTGGCGATGTTGGCAGGCAAACCCATGGAGACGAAGATCTCGAAGAAACAAGCACTGGCCTAAGAGTTGAAGACGTTGGCGGACGAACTCCTGAACACAGAGAGCTCCAACAACAGCAAGGCCTGAACCGTGCCTACCCCAGAAACCCTAATGGCCACCTATGAGAGGCTCAAGGCCGGGTTTGAGGAGATAGTCGCCGTTGAGGAGCAGTGTTCCCCTGGCAAGACGATGGCCCCCGGAGGGATGGGATCCCCCGTTGAGCTGCCATGGTAAAAAAATATTGGCTTACCATAATTGTGGTCTTTGATTATTTGCAATGTGCTTGCTAATATGTTAGGGTTGTGCAGCTGCCGGTGGACGTCCTTGATGATTCCCATGCCGCGGTTCGTCCTGTGGACATTGCCCCAGAGATCGATGACACGAAATAGTTGGTCGGGCTAATCTTTCAACGTAGTTTGCATTGTGTTTAATTACCAGATGTGTGTTATCAAACCCTGTAGGGTCTATGTGGGCGGTACTTGATACTTTTGTTTGTTAGTGAATCATCCGAACCCTCTCCGAGTTATGGAAACAAATGTATCCTCACCAGCTTTTGATGTAATATATGGCATACTGAGACATATGTTTGCACTGTCTATCATATAAGCAGGGCTTGTTTGATGATTGTTGGTGTCAAACCTCGTATGAATCCGCACTGTGTTAGTAGGCTAGCTACTTTGCAAGCTATACTACTACTTGCAAACACTGACCGAAGAGAAACGTTGGGGCTGATCAGCTCGCTCTACACCAAGAGCATCTCCAACACCCTTTGTATATTGGATTGCTAAAACTTGTTATAACAAGAGGAGAGAGAAGGTTTACAAAGCCAACATGTTTTTTGCTTTCTCAACCTTTGTATATTGGATTGCTATATTTGTACAAAACACACAATGACATGTGGGGACAGTTTGCCATACACACTACACACTAGCTTACGTACATGAATACATATGCTACCACAACTCGCCACCGTACACATCACATACACACACAACACACACGGGTACACGTACACGTACACACTCCACGAAAAAAATCCATGCAATAAAAAAACGTATACAACACAACACACATGGGGCATGCAAAAAATTCCATGCAAAAAAAAATACACACAGCACACGTACACAGCACACACACGCGCACGGCATACATGGCCCACCGGTCATTATGAAAAAAATATGACTAGGACCACTTTAGTTGGCTTTGTAAAATTATAGCAAGTGGCCTCTCCACTTTGCAAATGTACAAATAGGTTTGGCCATCGATCTTTTGGAGGAAGCGTGAACGAGTAGTACTTTTGAAGTGCCTAGAGAGAGTGTGTGTGTACGTGTGTTAGAGAGGGGTTGTGGGATGAAGAGAGACCCGAGAGAGAGAAAGGCCCTCCATTTCTTTTTAGTTGGCAACAAAATCATACAGAAACATACGAATCCTAGAACATTGGCGTACAAAAACTTTCAAATGGTGCAATTTATACTAATACATTTCCGTCAAATCTGGGCATGCATCAAATCAACTCTGCAAGCAGTACAAAGGAGTGCTCTGACTTTATTAAAACATGGCCCACCTCACATTATCACCATATTTCTAGGAGTCCATGCGCGGCTAGCGGGCAATCTCTTCTCCCTCTTCTCCCTCCTCGTCTCTCTTTTTTCAGTAGACACTCGGCGGGCGATTAGATTTTGGGTATCGTCGGTTTATTCAATTGCAGTCCCACATGTCACTGAAAATGCAAGAAACGCGTGCGTTTTCCCTTTGGTGAGCGGTGTGCCAAACCGACCGTGGGGGTGCGACGCGAACGCGACAGGCGTGCTTTAAGTGTGCCACCTTTTCCTTTTGAACTTGTAAAGTGTAACATTATCTTTCGCTTGCTCTTGCGATCGATCGGTAGAAATCCAGATAGAAAAGACAAGCGCAGGGCTTTCCCGCGTGTTAGGCAGGCTAGTTTGGCCTAATCGGTTTTCTCACATACGTTCCCATGTGTCAGTGATATGCCGTGAGGAAGCGCATTGAGCGACGGGCTGAACGCGACATGCGTGCCATGAGTGCTCCACTTTCTCATTTTGAACTTGTAAGTGCAACACTTGGTTTAGCACCTTCGTACGAATGATCGATGCAAAACCCGGTTAGAAAAGACGAGTGAGCGAATATTATTTTCTGGAACCATGCTCCCTTCACGTCATGGACCATGTTCATATCCTGTGTTGCCACAGTGCCGTCCAGTCTTGGCATGTGCTAGCGGTATTGATGCTACAGTCTTGGCGTGTGAAATGATGGTTGCTTCATCCGAGCAACTTATAGTTGGATAGGTGGGGCCTTGTGATTTGACGGCTCATTAGTCATTCTTACTGCGGCGCTATGACCGGGTGAGTCTCCCCTACAGTTCTGCGTGATGCACTCTAATTTTAGTGCATGGCAAGTGGACCCAAATGGTGGATGTCCCACATGTCGGCGAACGAAATTATTCTACCCGCTATGGAGGAGAAGCAAGGAAACCACGCGGTAGAGTGTCACTGCTGTTTTATATTTATTTCTTATTTTTAGCGTTTCTATTGTTACGACGGAGGAGTGCGAAACACGGCAGCCCAGTGAACTTGCATGTGCAGTGGTTCATATACTGTTTTTATTTAATGACTTGATGATTTGAAGATTGCTCACCACGCCTGCTGCTTGGTGTGCAGTGCTTCATACGGCAAACTTGTCTTAAGTCCGGCACGTAGCCTAGAGATCAAGATGCGGGGATAAATTGCTGCTTGGCACGTGCTGGATGTCCCACACGTCAGCGAAAGGACGAGGACAGGAACAGCATGGGAGGGCATCTCCACTTCTTCCATTTTTATGGAAGCAAGCGTCTCCACTCTACGAGGGACGAGCGCGAAACACGGCAGCACGGGTGATATGACCGTCCGATTTTTCTTTGAGGGTGATTTGACTGTTTAGTTGGAGGGTCGGAGACCAGACGTAGTACATAACGATACAAAGTGCGACCCGGAGAGACAGACGCGTCTAGTTGGAAGGTCTCGGACCATATACGTAAACAAATATCCAACCTAATACGGAGTATGTGCCTGCAATTAATATAGTAGAGTACTTAGGCACGTACATCATAATATCAACGTGCATTGCACGTAATATTTAGTGCTAGTATAAGTTCTAAAAGACAAATGCCAACATGCCACGCAGGTTCATACTATTTGTGCCTGGCTACTTCACCTATATTTACTGCGGTACATTACTCAGGTTCATAGGTGCCTGGGTACATGTCCATTTCGTAGTTCCACTCCCAGGTGTTCTTCATAGATGGCACGATCCATAACGGAGGGCAACGGGAATACATATCATCGCAGCTTTTTAGTGTGGCTCCCCACGATGGAGACTCATCCAAGCTGAGGTGGCATAAGTCAGGGATAGGGGCGTTCAAGATATTAATCTAGCGGTGCGCAATGAAAACGCACCCACTCTTCATGAACGGCAGGCCGTCAGCGTCGTGCATGGAAGGTGGCATTGTTTTCACTATGGTGTAGCTGTCCCCAATGAAAACCGAGTACTCTCCAAGTGTGTTCCTCTGCGCCCAGGTAGCATCATGGGGGTCGAACACACAGCCGTTCATCTGGTACACTTGGCATCTCAAACCTAGAGACATGGTGATGGGCATGGTCAAGGTCCATGCAGGATAAATGTTGTGCAACAAGCACAATAAGGTGACGTAAGCAGAGGATAAGGATTAAAATAATATATTCTATATTTGCTTATTTCTATGATAGGGAAGGGAAGAAGTCTAGTAGGAGTAGATTAGAGCCAGCTGCGACATGGGCTAGAAGAAACAATTTGAGAGTGTGACATGGGCGATGTATATTAATTAAAGTAAGAGGAGTCCTAGTAGTAGTAGTACTTTTTTTATTAGATGGGATTCAGGCTCACTAGCCAGTACATTGCGGAATTGAAATTGCTAATTATAACTTGTATTATAATGTTGCATCGATGACTATCCCAATCAATCAAAAAAAGAAAAGAACTACTCCTCATGGAGTATAATGAGACATGTACTGAAATGTTATAAGATGACATGGCAATAATATAGTATACTCTAGCTCCTGGCTCTACTAGTCTTAGATCGGAGATAATGGATTACCTGGGTACATGATCAGGGTCCGATCGTGATAGATCGTGGCACCTTGCTGCCCTTCAATGGTACCATGGGTAACGACTGCTAAGATAGTACGTCCCAACTGGGTGTCGTCAGTTACAAGGTTCCAAGTGAGACCAAATGGCCCATGCACATCCACGATCGGCGATCTGATTTTGATCGGGGGATGACTTTTCCCTGCAAAATAGTGAAGCACTGTTAGGGATTACACCATATGATGGTTAGGGCATCTCCAACGCGGAGCGAATCCCACAAACCATGACCGTTGGATCTGTTAGGCTCAACATTGATAAATGGAAGCGATTCGGCCCATGGAAGAAATAAACGGCTAACAAATACTTCTGCATCACTGTGGGTGGACTATCCAATTTTAAAAATTGTTGTACTATAGTAGTAGAGATAACCGGATGAAACTCATTACATTTCGAAAACTTTTCATATAAACCGGATTAAATTCATTACATTTTTCATACAAACCGGATTAAAACCTACTCTAAACCTATTCTAAATGATCGCCGGCGCCCGTCCCCCATATCCGGCCATGACCCAGAGAACTGAAGCTCCGGCTATTGCCTTCGCCTTCTCCTATTCCGAGTCGGCGCTCTCCAGCTCCGCCTCCGTAACCTCCTCCTCCGAAGCTCCAGGGAGTGAAGATTTCCGCCTCCACCTTGCCGCCAATTGGAAAATCATCCCTCGTTGTTGTGCCCAATGAGCTTAGCTTCGACGGGAGGGGAGAATCGGTGGCCTTCTTGGGACCCGAGCAGCGGTGACCTACCATGCACTACTCTTCCTCGCTGCCGACGGCGACCGTGCAGACGTGCCGGCTTCGTGATCGTGGAAGCGGAGCGTGGCCAGCGCGGGGCTGCCAGTGTCCTTCTTCTGCTCCAGCAACAGTCCGTCCCAGAGAGCTTTGTAGCGCGAGGATGCCATGATGGGAGTGGTGCCGAGAGGAGAAAGGGACCGGAGGAGGATGACTGCGGCTATGGCCGGGGCTGAAGTTTATATAGCGGGCGAATGGCAATGAGCGGCGGCAGGCGGACGGACGGGTGGCACCGGAGTTGGACCTCGGCAACCGTGTCTCATTAATGTGGGTGGCAGACGGACGGATGGCCGGCCGTGGTGCCATTTCAACGCGGAGCAGTCGCGTGCATCGGGAAGCCGCTCTCTCTCGGCTGTCGCACTGCTTCAAAGCCGGTGCCAGTGAGAGGTCGCGTCCGCTCTGCCCGGGCATGAATGCGGTACGGACGCTCTGGTCTGGAGCGACGCTGACCGTTTCAGGTGGGAAGTGCGCGTGGGCGAGGGAGGGGGTTTGGGTGGGCCAGGGCGGTCAGACGCGGGGTGGTGGTATTGATTTTGTAGTTTGCCAAAGTACTCAGTTAACACACTCAATTTTCTAAACAATTGTGGTTAAAAACGTTAATTGCAATGTATGCATGTGTGACCAATAAATGACCACAAAAACTGGAACATGCATTGGTGAGTTTTCTCTTAATCCTTGCACGCAACGATTTAATGCACCTTGAAATCAGAACATGTGATGTGGAGCAATAAATTTCAAACTTATAAAACGGAAAAACTAAACATATTAAACCGGAAGAGAGGGAGTATACCATAGGATGTGTCCCATATGTAACAAGTCCCCTGGTTTGTCACCGCAAAGATGCAGTTTAAAAGGAGCACGGTGTCTTCATACTCGTACGGCAAGAAATCGGCCGCAGACAGCATGGTCTAGCTTTGATCGCCACGTGCAGGATGTTTCGTGAAAGCAATCGCGATGTCGAACACCGCGATGAGAGAGTAATCTATGTTGCCGCACGACCTTGTCAGGGCTTCCGGGATTGCTATCTTCTTCAAACTCACTATGGTTCCATTGTACCAATTCAGGAGGTGCCCCATTGGATGTCTGATACGTCTCCAACGTATCTATAATTTTTTATTGTTCCATTCTATTATAGTATCAATCTTGAATGTTTTTATATGCAATTATATATCACTTTTTGGGACTAACCTATTAACCTAGTGCCCAGTGCCAGTTGCTGTTTTCTGCTTGTTTTTGGTTTTTCAGGAAATTAGCACCAAACGAAGTCCAAATGCCACGAAACTTTTTGGAGATTTTTTCCGGACAAAAGAGACCCTGGATACTTGGAGAGGAGGCCAGAAGGTTCACGAAGCCTCCATAAGGCAATAGGGCACGACCCTAGGGGGGCGCGCCCTGATGCCTTATGGGGCCCTCGTGGCTCCGTTTGACCTAATTCCACTTCTATAAATTCTCAAATATTGGGAAACCTACAGAGAGCCACCCTGAATAACTTTTATGCCGCCGCAAGCCTCTGTTCTTCCGCGATCCCATCTGGAGGCCTTTTCCGGTACTCTGCCGGAGGGGGAATCGATCACGGAGGGCTTCTACATCTACCTTGCTGCCCTTCCGATGATGTGTGAGTTGTTTACCACAGACCTACGGGTCCATAGCTAGTAGCTATATGGCTTCTTCTCTCTCTCTTTGATCTTCAATACCATGTTCTCCTCGATGTTCTTGGAGTTCTATCTGATGTAATCTTCTTTTGCGGTGTGTTTGTTGGGATCCGATGAATTGTGAATTTATGATCAGATTATTCATGAGAATTATTTGAGTCTTCTCTGAACTCTTTTATGCATGATTATTATAGCTTTGTATTTCTCTCCGATATATCGATTTGGTTTGGCCTACTAGATTGATTTATCTTGCAGTGGGAGAGGTGCTTTGTGATGGGTTCAATCTTGCGGTGCTCAATCCCAGTGACAGAAAGGGACATGACACATATTTGTATCGTTGCCATTAAGGATAAAAAGATGGGGTTTAATCATATTGCTTGAGTTTACTTTGTCTACATCATGTCATCTTGCTTAAGGCGTTACTCTGTTTCATACTTAATACCCTAGATGCATGCTGGATAGCGGTCGATGGGTGGAGTAATAGTAGTAGATGCAAGCAGGATTCGGTCTACTTGTCTCGGACATGATGCCTATATACATGATAATTGCCATGAATCCATCATAATTATTTGCTTTTCTATCAATTGCCCAACAGTAATTTGTTTACCCAACGTATGCTATGTGTTCGAGAGAGAAGCCTCTAGTGAAAACTATGGCCCCCGGGTCTACTTTATCATATATAAAAAACCTAAAAATACCTTGCTGCAATTTATTTACTTTTATTTTATTTAGTATTTTAGTTTATTTATCTACCACTATCAGAATTAATCCTTGCAAAAATAACCAGTAAGAGGATTGACAACCCTCTTATTTGCGTTGGGTGCAAGTGTTTGCTTTTGTGTGTGCAGGTGCGCTTAATGGAATTTTGCTTGGTTCTCCTACTAGATTGATAACCTTGGTTCTTAACTGAGGGAAATACTTATCTCTACTATACTACATCATCCTTTCCTCTTCGGGGAAATACCAATGCAGTCTACAAGTAGCAGGAAGAATTTCTGGCACCGTTGCCGGGGAGACATCATGAAAATTACCAAAAATTTGCTAGACTCTGCCGCAGGTGGTAATTTTGTGGAAATTACATTGGGAGAATCTACAAAACTTCTTGACAATATTATGACAAATTATTCTCAATGGCACGCTGAATGAACTCCAACTGGTAAGAAGATAAATTATGTCGAAGAAATTAATACTTTGAGTGATAAGATGGATGCTTTGTTGAAATTGGTCGCTAGTAAAAATTCTCATATTGATCCTAATGATGTGCCATTGTCTACTTTGATTGAGCAAAATAATGATGCTATTGATGTGAATTTTGTCTCTAGAAATAACTTCAACAACAATGCTTATAGGGGTAATTTCAATCCTAGACCGTTTCCTGGAAATTCCTCTAATAGTTATGGCAATTCCTATGGTAATTCTTATAATAATAATAATAGGATGCCCTCTGATCTTGAAAGTAATATTAAAGAATTTATTAATTCTTAAAATAATTTCAATGCTATGATAGAAGAAAAATTGAATAGAGTTGATGAATTGGCCAGGAACATGGATAGAATTGCTCATGATGTGGAAAACCTCAAAACTAAAATTTTGCCACCCAAGCATGATATAAATGAGTCTATTAAAGCTATCTATGTTTCCATTAATGAAAGTAAAGAAAGGACCTCTAGGTTGAGAGCTAAGCGAGAATTCCTAGAAAAAGCGATTCCACCCGGTTTCTATCGTAGTAATGATGAAGATATTAAAATGATTGGTGTCACTCCTATTGAATCATTATTTAGTAACATAAAACTTGATGAAAAAGGGACTGAAGAAGGAGTCTCAATTGCTTGGAGGGTGACAACCTTAATGATAAAAATGAAAAAAGTGGGTTTGGAGAGGTCAAAACTTTAAATAGTAATGCACCCACTACTTTGGATTACAAGGACTTTAATTATGATAGTTGTTCTTTAATTGAGTGTATTTCCTTGTTGCAATCCATGATTAATTCACCAAATGCATATGAACAAAATAAAGTTTTCACTAAACATATTGTAGAAGCCATGATGAAAGCGCATGAAGAAAAACTTGAGTTGGAAGTATCAATTCCTAGAAAATTACAAGATGAATGAGAACCTACTATTAAAGTCAAAATTAAAGATTATGAATGTAATGCTCTATGTGATCTTGGTGCTAGCGTTTTCACCATACCAAAGTCTTTGTGTGATGTGCTAGGTCTCACCGATATGGATCCTTGTTCCCTTAATTTGCATCTTGCGGATTCCACTATTAAAAAACCATTGGGTAGAACAAATGATGTGCTTATGTGCCCGTGGATTTTATTGTTCTTGATATTGAATGCAATCCTTCTTGCCCCATAATACTTGGTAGGCCTTTTATACGAATGATAGGTGTTATTATTGATATGAAAGAAGGTATTATAAGATTTCAATTTCCATTAAAGAAAGGGATGTAACACTTCCCTAGAAATAGAATTAAGGCACCTTATGAATCTATTATGAGGGCCACTTATGGAATTAACTTGAAGGATGATAACACTTGAAACTATGCATTATGCCTAGCTAGGGGCATAAAACAATAGCGCTTGTTGGGAGGCAACCCAATGAATAAAATAAATTTTTGTTTTTACTTTCTGTTCTTGTGTGTTTACACAATTATAGCCTATGTTATGATTGTGTTTTTATATTTTAATTAGTGTTTGTGCCAAGTAATACCTTTGGGATAATGTTGATGATAGTATAATTGATGTTGTTTGGAAAACAGAAAGTTTTGCGTTCAGTGCTGGAATTTTAATTCTGCACTGGAGCGTCAGAAAAATCTTAAATTTTTACACAGTATTGGTATATGAATTTTTTACGTTTTTGCAATTTTTCAGAATTTTTGGAGTTACAGAAGTACGGCTTTTAAATATATCTTTACAGACTGTTCTGTTTTAGACAGATTCTGTTTTTGTTGCATAGTTTGCTTATTTTGATGAATCTATGGATCGTATCGGGGGGTATGAGTCATGGAGAAGTTGGAGTACAGTAGGATTATGCCAATATTAAATATGAATCAATTTACAACAGTACCTAAAGTTTAAGATTTGTTTGTTATACTAACGGATCTCACGAGGTTTTTGTTGAGTTTTGTGTGCTGAAGTTTTCATGTTTTGGGTGAGACTACGATGGATAAAGGAATAAGGAGCGGCAAGAGCCTAAGCTTGGGGATGCCCAAGGCACCCCAAGGTAATATTCAAGAAATACTCAAGTGTCTAAGCTTGGGGATGCCCTGGAAGGCATCCCCTCTTTCGTCTACAATATATAGGTAACTCACTTGGAGCTATATTTTTATTCATCACATGATATGTGTTTTACTTGGAGCGTCTTGTGATATAGTTTGTTTGCCTTTGTTTGCTTTTTAGTTTGTCACAATCATCTTTGCTGAACACACCTTTTTGAGAGGGACACACATTATTCGTGATTTGTTAAAATACTCTATGTG
Organism: Elymus sibiricus; assembly: GCA_039707655.1. Taxonomy (NCBI): domain Eukaryota; kingdom Viridiplantae; phylum Streptophyta; class Magnoliopsida; order Poales; family Poaceae; genus Elymus; species Elymus sibiricus. The sequence continues at coordinate 187,034,970 of CM077676.1, read as the reverse complement.
CTTCACTTATATCTTTTGAGCTAGGCAGTTGCTCTAGTGCTTCACTTATATCTTTTAGAGCACGGCGGTGGTTATATTTTAAAGAAATAGTTGCACTCTCATGCTTCACTTATATATTTTTGAGAGTCTAATGAATAGCAATGGTAATATGCATGGGTTATGAATTTGGTCCTGATATGATAGGTATTCAAGAGGGATATAATAAAAACTTTCATGTAGATCACTGAATATGATAAGTTTGATTCCTTGCAATAGTTTTGCGATATTAAGATGGTAATATGTGGGAGGTGCAAGTAGATAATTGTGGTTTAGTAAGAATATTGGTGTTAAGGTTTGTGATTCCCGAAGCATGGTTATGCTAAGAAGTTGGAGCATGATTTATTCTTGATTGTCTACCTTATGAGTGGCGGTCGGGGACGAGCGATGGACTTGTCCTACCAATCTACCCCCAGGGGCATGCGTAGTAGTACTTTGCTTCGAGGGCTAATAAACTTTTTCAATAAGTATGTGAGTTCTTTATGACTAATGTGAGTCCATGGATTATACGCACTCTCACCTTTCTGCAATTTGCTAGCCTCTTCGGTACCGTGCATTGCCCTTTCTCACATCGAGAGTCGGTGCAAACTTCGCCGGTGCATCCAAACCCCGTGATATGATACGCTCTATCACACATAAGCCTCCTTATATTTTCCTCAAAACAGCCACCATACCTACCTATCATGGCATTTCCATAGCCATTCCAAGATATATTGCCATGCAACTTCCACCGTTCCGTTTTTATGACACACATCATTATTGTCATATTGCTTTGCATGATCATATAGCTGACATAGTATTTGTGGCTCAGCCACCGTTCATCATTTTTATACATGTTATGCTAGTATCATTGCACATCCTGGTACACTTCCAGAGGCATTCATATAGAGTCATATTTTTGTTCTAGTATCGAGTTGTAATATTGAGTTGTAAGTAAATAAAAGTGTGATGATCATCATTATTAGAGCATTGTCCCAGTGAGGAAAGAATGGTGGAGACTAACGAGTCCTTGAAAAAGTGGGGATGGGGTCCATGAGACCGTTCTAAATAAAAAAAAAAGAGGCCAAAAAGAGCCCACAAAAAAATGAGAGAAAAAGAGAGAAGGGGCAATGTTACAATCCTTTTTCCACACTTGTGCTTCAGAGAAGCACCATGTTTTTCATATAGAGAGTCTCCTATTTTGTCACTTTCATATACTAGTGGGAATTTTTCATTATAGAACTTGGCTTGTATATTCCGATGATGGGCTTCCTCAAATGCCCGAGGTCATCATGAGCAAGCAAGTTGGATGCACACCCACTTAGTTTTTCATGTTGAGCTTTCATACACTTATAGCTCTTAGTGCATCTGTTGCATGGCAATCCCTACTCCTCGCATTGACATCAATTGATGGGCATCTCCATAGCCCGTTGATTAGCCTCGTTGATGTGAGACTATCTTCTTATTTTTGACTTCCCCTTATTGATCTCTACCACCACACTCTATTCCACCTATAGTGCTATATCCATGGCTTGCCCTCATGTATTGCGTGGGGGTTGAAAAAGCTGAAGCGTGTTAAAAAGTATGAACCAATTGCTCGGCTTGTCATCGGGGTAGTGCATGATAAGTATTTTGTGTTAAGAAGATGGAGCAAGACAGGATTATATGATTTTGTAGGGATAACGTTCTTTAGCATTTTTATTTTGAAAGACATGACTGTTTATTAGTATGCCTGAGTATTGATGTCTTTATGTCAAACTATAGACTATTCCCTTGAATCACTCGGATCTTATTATTCATACCATAAGAGAAAGATTACATGATGAAACATGTTAGGTAGCATTCCACATCAAAAATTCTGTTTTTATCATTTACCTACTCGAGGACGAGCAGGAATTAAGCTTGGGGATGCTTGATACGTCTCCAACGTATCTATAATTTTTTATTGTTCCATTCTATTATAGTATCAATCTTGAATGTTTTTATATGCAATTATATAAAATTATATATCATTTTTTGGGACTAACCTATTAAGCTAGTGCCCAGTGCCAGTTGCTGTTTTCTGCTTGTTTTTGGTTTTTCACGAAATCAGTACCAAACGAAGTCCAAATGCCACGAAACTTTTTGGAGATTTTTTTCTAGACAAAAGAGACCCTGGAGACTTGGATAGGAGGCCAGAAGGTTCACGAAGCCTCCACAAGGCAATAGGGCGCGTCCCCAGGGGGCGCGCCCTGATGCCTTGTGGGGCCCTCGTGGCTCCGTTTGACCTAATTCCACTTCTATAAATTCTCAAATATTGGGAAACCTATAGAGATCCACCCCAAATAACTTTTACACCGCCGCAAGCCTCAGTTCCTCTGTGATCCCATCTGAAGGCCTTTTCCGGTACTCTGCCGAAGGGGGAATCGATCACGGAGGGCTTCTACATCAACCTTGCTGCCCTTCCGATGATGTGTGAGTAGTTTACCACAAACCTACAGGTCCATAGCTAGTAGCTAGATGGCTTCTTCTCTCTCTCTCTCTCTGATCTTCAATACCATGTTCTCCTCGATGTTCTTGGAGTTCTATCCGATGTAATCTTCTTTTGCGGTGTGTTTGTTGGGATCCGATGAATTGTGAGTTTATGATCAGATTATTCATGAGAAATATTTGAGTCATCTCTGAACTCTTTTATGCATGATTTTTATAGCTTTGTATTTCTCTCCGATCTATCGATTTGGTTTGGCCTACTAGATTGATTTATCTTGCAATAGGAGAGGTGCTTTGTGATGGGTTCAATCTTGTGGAGCTCAATCCCAGTGACAGAAAGGGACATGACACGTATTTGTATTGTTGCCATTAAGGATAAAAAGATGGGGTTTAATCATATTGCTTGAGTTTACTTTGTCTATGTCACAACCCTAGTTTAGTAATGCACTTGGGTTAGTCTTTCTTGCTGCATCATGTCTAAATTTTCATTTAAATTTGAAATGGGGAGTTAACAAGCCTTAGCACCCCTCAGAAAAACTAGGATCAACTGAAAATAATTTCGATGAACCCAAAATGCCCTTCACAAAAGTTCATCATTTTTGAATTGGTTGAAAACCTCTGCCAAAAATGGTGCACATTTTTTTAGGTCATCTTGGATTTTTGAATTAAATCATAAAGTATTTGAATTTGGGCATTTAATTGCTATAAATATTTTAATTTCCCAAATAATTCTGAAAACAGTTGAGGGCTGTTGGAAATAATTCTAAAAGTGCCCACAACCATTTTCAGGATTTTAGAAAATGGTTTAGTATTTTTACTAAATCAAAAATAGAAAAGAAAATTAGAAAACAGAAACAAAAATGGAAAAGAGAGAGAGAGAACCTCACCTGGGCCACTTACCTGTGCCGGCCCAGCCCACTGGCCGCGCCAGTCGTCGTCCTCCTGCCGCCAGTCGGCCGAGCGCGTGGCCGACGCGCGCGCACGCTCGGCGCGCCACGGCACTAGGCTGCCTGCCTGCGTCCCCGGCCAGCGCGATGCCGTGGATGTTCTCCTCGGAGCCGTCCTGATTGAGCCCACCTCTCCATTCGCCCCCTCGCTCTCTCCCTCGCCTCTGGACGCCATGGCCGAAGCCGCTGCGCGCCCACCGACATGAACCACCGCAGCCCCCGCGCTCCTCTCGCCTCCCCTCCGTGTCAGAGAGCCTCGCCACCGTCGCCTACGCCTCCTCGCAGAGCCACGCATCACCGGACTCCCAGAGACATCGCCATCGAGCTCGACGCCGCCGTCTCTGCCCCGAGATTGCCTCTGCCGTTCTGCTCGCTCCGACGCCTCCCCGAGCTCGCCGACCTGCTCGCCGTGACCGCCGTGAGCTTCTACCCTGAACCCCCCCTCTCCGTTGTCTCTTTTGCACGCCATAGCCATCGCCTCGCTCGTGACCGAGCACGCCGCCGCCTGAGCTCGCCGCCGTCGACGCTCCGGTGAACATTTGGTCCCAGGCGCGTGTCCATCGAGCTCGCCACATCGCGTAGAGCATCTCCAGCGCCTCGCCTCGCCCTTTTGCACCGCGCAGCCGTATTCCCGCGCACACCCGAACGCCGGCCGCTGCTGCCGAGCTCGCCGCCGTCAGCTCTGGCCACCCCAGGCCCGGCCACCACCCCCATTCGACGCGCGCCGGTGAGAGCTCTCCAATGAGCCTAGCCACGCATCGAACGGGGCACCGTAGCCCAATCCCGCAACTCACCGCCGCATCTGACCCCGCCGGCGAGTTTGACTGGTTTGACCGGGGGGTTGACTCCCCCTTGACCACTGACATGTGGGCCCATGCCCTAACTAATTTAGGATTAGGATTAATTTAGCACTAATTAACCCTGTTAATCAGATGAGAGACTGACAAACGGGACCCACACGTCAGGTTTGACCGGAACCGCCCGTGTTGACTGCTGACGTCATCCAGATGTCATGCTGATGCAGTAAATCATTTTCTAGATTTAGTTTAATTTAAATAACCAGGAAATTCCAGAAAATGATTTAAACTTCAAAAATTCATAGTAAATCAACCGTAACTCGGATGGAAAAGATTTATATATGAAAAATGATTAGAAAAATTCAATCTATCCAATGGTACTATTTTCATGCATGTCAAAGCAAGTTAAGCCTGCTGATCAGGTCAAATCAATTAAATGACATTTGAAAAATCATATGAAGAGTTTGAATTTGAACCTTTGGTTCAAACCAACTCAAACCATTCTGTTGCTAGATGCATGTAACACCCCAAAAATCGGGTTATCAATTTTTGTGCTGTTATTCCTTCCTAGCTTTTCTCTCCCAAATTTTTTCCTCTGGAATCTGGTGTGTGACCAGGTGAATCCAGAAAATCCTCAGCCTCTCCATACCTTTCCCATGCTCAGGCGCCAGCCAAGTTCCCGTCAGTAAACCCCGAACCTCATTCAAACCCTAGTTCCAAAATATTGGAACTGGAAATCCTGCCTTTGTGTTTACAAAGGAGCTATCATTGTCCTTGCTCTATTGATCCTCCAAAACTTTCCATAGACTCTCCTACATCCATAAACCCTAGATGTGCAAAAATATTGCCAAGTCATATGCAATATTTTTCATCTAGAATTAATTCCTTTTTCTGCCTTTATGAGGAACTAAATCCAGGAAAACATCTATCCATCTCCAACCTTCATGAAAACTTGTGGAGATATTCTTTGTGATCCTATTAAGCTCTCAAAAAATATTGGCCATAATTAAATAAGGGAGTGCTTGCTCCCATGATCTTTTTGGGCTGAAATTTTTCAGGGTGGTTAAACATGATAGATCTCCCCTGTATACCAAAAATCAGCCCATTTCATCTAGCCAATCTTCCCCAGTAAATTATCTAATTTTCTATCCAAATTGCATCTTTGTGAAGGAAGTACCCTCATAGATGATCCAAATGGGCTGAAATTTTTCCAGCTAGCTCTGATGACCAAATCATCACCCTACACCAAAAATCATCCAAATCCATGTAGCCATTTGACCCCAGCATCATCATCTTCATTTCTGGTCAGATTGCTAGGTTACAAAGGAAGTACCATCTAGAATTGTCCATTTGAGCTGAATTTTTCTCAGCAAGGTCACCTTGGTAGATGATTGACCCATGCCCAAGATCAGGCCAAGAGGAGCACTGTGGTGGCCACACCACGTGTGCAAACTTTGCTGCTGGAACCTGTTTGACCTTGGTGCAGTCACATCTGAGCTCTCCAGTGCTATCCAGCTGCATAGGTCAACTCCAGCAAGGAAGGAGAACCCCCTAGACAAGGTTTGGCCTCGAGTGCGGCATGGAAATGCCGTGGCCACGCGGTGACCACGTGCAGTGCACGCCAAGGCAGTGCACCGCGTGCCAAGAGGCTTCGGGAGCCCTCTCTGGCGGACTCCGGCTTGTCCGGGAGCACCGGCGAGCTGCCCACCGCACGCGTGGATCGCCTGGAAGCCTCTCCCCTCGTCCCCTAGCTGATGGATGCCTCTGCCGACCTCGGTGCTCCACCGGAATGCCGCCACCTCGCCGCCGTCTCGGAGCTTCGGCCATCGTCACGAGACCCCCTCCCAGCGGCTATAAATAGCGGCCTCCGAGCCTCCCCTCCTCACCAGCAGCCTCCTCGCCCCCTCAGTCGAGCTCCCCGAGCTCTTCCTCTCCCATGGCCGAAGTTCCGCCGCCGCCCATCCCCTCGAGCCAACCCAGCCAGGCCCTTCCCCTCCTCTCTCCTCTGCGCCCTCAGCCTCCCCTGAGTGCCCACGAAGCCACCGTCCCCTCCAATTTTGTCCGGAGGAGCTCGCCGTGCCCGCATCCGACCATGGCCGTGGCGGCTGCCCGCCTCAAGGTGCTGTTGTCTCGGTCGTCTTCCCCGGCCGGGAGCTATCCCCACGGACAAGGCACGGTCCGGCGGTCGTTCTCTAGTCATCGGCAGGCGCGACCGAGCCGGGAGTCGCCGGCGGCGAGCACGGCCCGAGCGGCCGCAGCCCCTCTGTCCGACGTCGGGAGAGAGAAGAGAAAGGAGGAGAGAGAGAAGGAGATAAGCCGGGGCCCGCCTGTAAGTGGCTAACGGCCGGGCCCAGCCGGTTAAGTGAAGATGTACTCCGTAGAAGGCATTTTCGGTTACCGAAGACGTATTTGTGGAAAGGCATTTTTATTTTTCCAGCCGCCGGCCGAACTGGTTATTTAGCAAACCTTCACCCGTTAAGAGCTAAAGTGGACAGTTTTCTGTCTGTTTTATTGCTTAACGAACGAACGACCGTTTCTCCGCGACCGTAACTCCGATTGAGGTAAATCCAGCGCCCACGTTTTCAGTTCGTCGAGCCCATTCCTATGGTATCATTTTCATAATGTTTTCACACTGTGAAAATGACCATTTTGCCCTTGCCCTTCAATCAGCCCCTTCGAGAGGGAAACTTTTCTGTCAAATCTTCCCGCGGGCTCATCGCACTTCTTCCCGGTGACCCCGTCAACCCCAAGGCAAGCCAACCTCTTATCATGAGCTCCTGACTTGCGTGATGACTTTGCTTGCACCCTGTGTGTGTGTTGTAGTATATTTCGGATCATCTGTTAGTCTGCACTGCCATAGCCCTGTTATTTCATCTGTGCCTGATGCTAGTGTTATTTACCATGTGATATCATGAATAGTTTTCATTTCATGTTTCTCCCATGCTAGTAACAATACTTTTAGTACCATTATCATGTTAGCACTATGATTTGATCTCATGCCATGATTGTCAATACTGTTATGGTTTGGCTATGCTGTTGTTAAGGGATTGTTGCTACGTATAAATGTTGACGTTATGATGGGATGGCAGAAATATTAAATTGAACTTGTAAACTAAACCTCCACCGTCATCGATGGGATCGAGTCATAGTGCCACCGAACCGAGCTTACACGTGCAGCCACATCTGCCGGAATGGGATGGCCTTGACTTGGTCTGACCGCGTGCTCTTCTATCGATACCACCAAAGAGGGGAGGTTATGCGTGCGTGCTACCCTGATCAGGTAGGCGACGATAACCTTGTGAGCCAGTTGAGTTATTTGCTCGCGGTCCCCGTTTGGGACAGTTTAGTTGGCCACGATGGTGGCAGGTGTCACGGGGTGACACAGAGGCCACCCAAGGCATGACTCTGGGGGAGGATGATTGTGGGTGGTACGGTGGAGGAGTCACGGGTTAGGCAAGTTTCGTTGGAGCAGCACCGGTCCATCCGGAAGGGAAGTGTACCGTGGTACGGGACAAGGTGTTGGGGAACGAAGCATGTAATTTCAAAAAAATTCCTACGCTCACGCAAGATCTATCCATGGAGATGCATTGCTATGATAGGTGGGAGCGTGTCTACGTACCCTCGTAGACCGTTAGCGGAAGCGTCTCACAACGCGGTTGATGTAGTCGAACAATCCTTCGAGCTCCACCGATCGAGTACCGAACGTACGGCACCTCCGAGTTCTACACACGTGCAGCTCGGTGACGATCCTCGCCTTCTTGACCCAGCAAGACGTCGAGGAAGTAGATGAGTTCCGTCAGCACGACGGCGTGGTGACGGTGGTGGTGAAAAACAATCTCCGTAGGGCTTCACCAAGCACTACGGGAACTATAACGGAGGATGAACTAGAGGGGCGGGGTTGCCGGCACACGGCTTGGGAATACTTGATGTGTTCCGGGTGCTAGCCCTGCCCCTCTATTTTTATATGTTGAGCCCTAGGGTCGAAACTTGGAGAAAAAGCCTCCTCAAAGTCGGTTTGGCCCGCAAGGCAAGAGTCCTACTCGGTTTCCAGGAACGCGTACAAGCGGTAGTACCGCTTACGAGCGGTAGTACCGTTTACAAAGCCAGCAAAACTTCCTTTTGCTCCTTCCCAAAACCTCGTGGGCTTTACCCCTTGGCCCAAATAAAGTGTTCTCGTACCCGAACATTTCGGGAAACATCCGAAACCCCTTCCGGTGAATTCCGGAACCCTTCCGGAGACCAAACACTATTATCCCATATATCAATCTTTACCTCCGGACTATTCCAGAGATCCTCGTCATGTCCGGGATCTTATCCGGGACTCTGAACAACCTTCGGTCACCAATCACATAACTCATATAATATCGTCATCGAACTTTAAGTGTGCGGACCCTACGGGTTCGGGAATTATGTAGACATGACCGAGACGACTCTCCGGTAAATAACCAACAGCGGAACCTGGATGCTCATATTGGTTCCTACATATTCCACGAAGATCTTTATCGGTGAACCTCATATGTCAACATACGTTATTCCCTTTGTCTGGCGGTATGTTACTTGCCCGAGATTCGATCGTCGGTATCCAATACCTAATTCAATCTCGTTACCGGCAAGTCTCTTTACTCGTTCCGTAATACATCATCTTGCAACTAACTCTTTAGTCACGGTGCTTGCAAGGCTTCTGTGATGCTGTATTACCGAGAGGGCCCAGAGATACCTCTCCGATAGTCGGAGTGACAAATCCCAATCTTGATCCATGCCAACTTAACAAACACTTTCGGAGATACCTGTAGTGCACCTTTATAATCACCCAGTTACGTTGTGACGTTTGATACACCCAAAGTATTCCTACGGTATCCGGGAGTTGCATGATCTCATGGTCAGAGGAACGTGTATTTGACATAGTGAAAGCAATAGCAATAAACTGAATGATCATATGCTATGCTAACGGTTGGGTCATGTCCATCACATCATTCTCCTAATGATGTGATCCCGTTATCAAATGACAACTCATGTCCATGGTCAGGAAATCTTGACCATCTTTTGATCAACGAGCTAGTCTAGTAGAGGCTTACTAGGGACTCAGTATTTGTTTATCTATTCACACATGTATTAAGTTTCCGGTCAATACAATTCTAGCATGAATAATAAACCATTATCATGAACGGGGAAATATGATAATAATAAACACTTTATTAATTTCCTCTAGGGCATATTTCCAACACAAGGAGCTCCATGGTGTGGGAAAAGTGTGCAACCTCTGCAGAGTGTAAGAATCTATTCGAATAGCCGCGTCCACGGTATTGGACACAGTTCGTACTAGGTCACACTATTTGGTCTTTGTCGATCTGGAGGACAAACCTGTTATTATAAACTTGCTAGAGAATGTGCTATTAAGTAAATGTGGTAACTTGGACTATGGGATAATTGTGAGCAGTCACCATGTGGTTCTAACATGATCACGAGATGGGATCTCGGTGAGTCATGAGTTAGCCCAGCAGGGCAGTAAAACTGAGTGATGTCACAACATAGTATTTCAATGCTTCACAGGGGGTAAGTGTAGTGTAGGTTTCAGTTTAATCTTGGATGCCATGTCTCGTAAGAATAGCCATGCCATGCCATGATATGTAGTTGTTATGCCTGATTCATGTTATGCCATGCTTGATCCATGATTTCCTGTTAATTCCTTGCCATGCTTAGAATAAGTTCTTACATGAGCATAGGGCTTGCTTTGTTATCTGCTTGTTTGGATGCTATGTATTTGGTTGTCTTGCGAGTACATTCAAAGTACTCACCTAGCCTTGCATGTGGCCAGTTGCAGGAGAAGATCCGTCAGGCTAGATCGTAACCCAGCCAGTCCTGTGCGTTGTGGAGCCCAGCTAGAGACGTCGTTGCCGCCGAACCAAGACCTCCACCGCCATTTAGTTAGCCTTGGAGTCATGTAATGTTGTTGTAAGCAACAATGTTGTAATACTCCATTTCATATAATAAAGCCATTCTTGTGCCTGGAATTGCTGTATCATGTCTCAGACGTGCGCCAGGTCTTATCCTGGGACTGGCATGCGTTGGCCCTCTATCGGGGTGCCACAAGACGTGGTATCAGAGCCAGGCTGCTGTAGGTTACCCTAGCCTCGAACCACCCCTATTTTCAACCGGTAGTGAGCCCAATAGAGTTGACCCATCCCCGGCATCCGACACGGCCACTGTTGATCAACAATCGGCGCAATCAGAATTGACGAGCCCTTACCCAGCTGTCCGCCCACCCAGCCGACCCTGGATTGGACCGCGACCCTACCCATTTGCCGGTCGTGCCGGCGTATCCTTTACCCGGCACGAGAAGGATCCACGCCATGCTGGTATGTCCCATCCTGGCTTCCTATTTAAAACCCCTCCCGCCTGCGAGTCGCAGCCCTCTCCGTTCAGTAAGCCAGATCCCCGCAAGCGAACCCAAGCCGGAATCCCCAAACCAGCAGCCATGGTTAGTTCTTCCAGAGCACCCACTTTCCATAGCCGAACTTTGGCTAATGGTTATGCCGGCTTTCCGCCCATCCTTTCGAGTATGCTCACCCAAGCCCTTAGCTGTAGTACTAGCCCGGTGTATCTGGTGTTCCAATCGGAACCCGTCCCTCACCTTTGCCGATTCTATGCGAAGGCGCATATCTGCCCAGGTCCAGCAGAGGGTGGGAAGCCCATGACTTTTTAGGGCAAACCCATGCCCACCCCCGGATTGGCTGTCCAGATAGCTGCTGTGGAAGCCATCGCACGTCTTCATTTTCAGTTCTCACAAGTAGCGGAGATGCGGGAGTTCCGCTACTTTCCCTCTGCATCCAACACAGGTTGCGAGTTCTCCAGTATGGTTGAAGATGCCGACCCAGCAATGGCTCATCTGGTGCAGTTCATTGCTGCCCAGGGGATGCTGCTCTCCAGCATTCTTGGAGAGTTTAAAGCCATTGACCGTGACACCATTCGGGTTGTTATGGAAGCATACCGTGAGGCCCGTCAAGCTGCATCCCAAGCCACCAGTTCCTTGATGCCAAACCCAGTGCCACCTTCGTAGCTAGTGTTACCCTCGAAGCCTGTGAACCTGTGGAACTCTGGCTCCGTCCACCCAAATTCTATTCGAGGAGCTATTCGGCGTCTTCGTCGTCGGGATGTGTTTTGTCAAATTCCAGCCGCAGCTCCAGCAGTTGAGCCCCAACCTATAGAAGTGTCCGACGATGAAGACGAAAGTTGGCTCAGCCTACGTCCCCCAGGAGAGCCCCAGCAAGACTAGACCTACTTGTGGCTCAGATGCTGCGAGAGGGTGTGCCGCCAAGACCGTCTTTTCGCCCTCGCCAAGGAATAGAACCCTGTAGTTCGGAGTGAGTTGCTGCTGTTAGGTGCCTGGTAAGGTTGCGTGTTGTATGCTTGTATTGCTTGTAATTTGTGTGCTGTTGTAATGTTATGCATGTCTGTTTGCTCTATGTGTTTGATTTAGCTGCCTCCCTGTTAAGCAAAAATGCTTAACGGAGCTGGCAATGGTTTCTTAACAAGATTTTGATCCGTAGAGCACTTACACTTAATAACATCAGACTCGCCCGGAGTCCCTAATGAAACACGAGCTGGTGTAGGTATGTGTATACCAGGAGTACATACACCCACTAGCATTAAAACACCCTAGTGTAATCTGCTACATGTGTTCTTTTTCTTTTGCATGTATTTTGCTCTATATGCATTCTGCATTTGCTTGCATATTGGTTGAATGGTTTGTATGTGTATCGTGCGAGCAAAGTTTGCATACCAAGTTCATCCTCCTGAGTACAATTGTAGTAGCACTCAGGCAGAATGCAAAGCCGCATGCCCACATCCATTCGTGCTTTCTCCATTTGCCAGCCTCCCAAACCCAGAACTCTGGAGAGCTAATTCTTCCCAAAAATTCCCCGATCCCTAAATCTTTTTCCCCAGAGCCCAGCTGCAATCTCGGAGAAATTCTAAGAAATTTTATTGCAGCATAAACCGTTACCACTCAACCCAGAGGTTTTTCCAGGAGGAGTAGTCATTGTTTTGAGCTAGCCCTAGGAATCTCGAGGATGAGATTCTCTTAAGGGGGGAAGGTTTGTAACACCCCAAAAATTGGGTTATCGATTTTTGTGTTGTTATTCCTTCCTAGCTTTTCTCTCCCAAATTTTTTCCTCTGGAATCTGGTGTGTGACCAGGTGAATCCAGACAATCCTCGGCCTCTCCATACCTTTCCCATGCTCAGGCGCCAGCCAAGTTCCCGTCAGTAAACCCCGAACCTCATTCAAACCCTAGTTCCAAAATATTGGAACTGGAAATCCTGCCTTTGTGTTTACAAAGGAGCTATCATTGTCCTTGCTCTATTGATCCTCCAAAAATTTCCAGAGACTCTCCTACATCCATAAACCCTAGATGTGCAAAAATATTGCCAAGTCATATGCAATATTTTTCATCTAGAATTAATTCCTTTTTCTACCTTTATGAGGAATTAAATCCAGGAAAATATCTATCCATCTCCAACGTTCATGCAAACTTGTGGAGATATTCTTTGTGATCATATTGAGCTCTCACAAAAATATTGGCTATAATTAAATAAGGGAAATTGCATTTTCCTATTTAAAGCCAATATTTCAATTTGGGGCCTTTCCAAAGGAACTACCATTTTGGTAGCTAGGAAAAATCCCAAATAATTTGTGAAGCTTATCCTATCCATATATTCACCATTTCCATCAAAATCTCAAGTTCCACAATTCCAATTTTAAACACAACATCCATTTGCAAATTCTGTCCAGATTTCCAGTTTGCAAAGTGTAGGATCGAAAGTATGTCTAGAGGGGGGGTGATTAGACTACTTGACCAAATAAAACCTAACCTTTCCCCAATTTTAGTTGTGGGCAGATTTTAGCAATAGTATATGTCAAGCATCACCCTACACATGCAATTCTAAGAGTATAGCAGCGGAATATGAGCAATTGCATATGTAAGTAGAGAGGGGGTTGGAGATATCAAACGCAATGAAGACACGGTGAATTTTTGGCGTGGTTCCGATAGGTGGTGCTATCGTACGTCCACGTTGATGGAGACTTCAACCCACGAAGGGTAACGGCTGCGCGAGTCCACGGAGGGCTACACCCACGAAGGGTCCACGAAGAAGCAACCTTGTCTATTCCACCATGGCTTACGTCCATGAAGGACTAGCCTCACTCGGGGTAGATCTTCATGAAGTAGGCAATCTCCTTGCCCTTACAAACTCATTGATTCAACTCCACATCATGTCGGAGGCTCCCAAGTGACACCTAACCAATCTAGGAGACACCACTCTCCAAAACGTAATAGACAGTGTGTTGTTGATGAACTCCTTGCTCTTGTGCTTCAAATGGTAGTCTTCCCAGCACTCAAACAACTCCTCACAGATTTGGCTATGGTGGAAGAGGGATTTGAGTGGAAAGCAACTTGGGATAGGCTAGAAATCAAGTTTCAAATGGTAGGAATGGAATAGCTTGATCTCAACACATGAGTAGGTGGTTCTCTCTCAGAAAATGTATGGTGGAAGTGTAGGCACGTTCTGATGGCTCTCCTTACAGAGAAGGAGGTGGTGGAGGGGTATATATAGCCTCCACACAAAATCCAACCGTTACACACTTTTGACCCAACTCGGTGGCACCGAAACAATCATCTCGGTAGCACCGAACTGTGTAAAAAATATGAACGTTAGGAATCTCGGTGGGACCGATACGAAGAACTCGGATGGACCGAAGTGCAATGGCTTAGGGCAAACCTCATCTCGGTTGCACCGATTGCATCAACTCGGTAGGACCGAAGTGAAGCAATAAGGCAACAGAGAGTTGGCAAGCCATCTCGGTGGAACCGATATCCATTTCGGTGGATCCGATTCTTTAGGGTTTTGGCAGTGGCTATGTCTTGGATGAACTCGGTGGGCCCGGATTGAGAATTTCGGTGGGGCCGAGTTGGAATGTAGGTTTTGGACATATTTGGAAATGAGATAGTGGTTGAGGGTTTAGGAGTACTGTCACTAAGCACTTGAGAAAAAAGACCATTAAGCAACACCTCATCCCCTTTTAATAGTATTGGCTTTCCTATGGACTCAATGTGATTTTGGACCACTAAACCAAAAATGTAGAGTCTTGAGCTTTTGCCAATCCTTGTCCTTAGCATTTTGAGGGGTCCACGTCTCTAGTCCATGCCATGCCAATCATTGAACATCCTGAAATCTTAATCTTGAATGGACATTAGTTCAATGAGATATATGTTGTTATGAATTACCAAAACCACCAAGGGAGCAAATGTGCTTTCAATCTCCCCCTTTTTGGTAATTGATGACAACATATAGATCAAAACTTCGACAAATGATTAGAAGAATGAAATACATCGTCACTTTTAGAAGTGTGTGATAAGCAAGAGCTCCCCCTAAATTTGTGCATTATTAAAAATTTGCGTTTGAATGCAAATGCACAATCGATTAGGCTCATGGGTCACTCTTCCATGTCACATACAACTTGGTGGAGTGCGCAAAATGATATGATCGAAATGATAAGCACGCATCACCAACATAGGTAATTGATCATACAAGATAATGATAGAGATAAACATGGCACATCACAATGGGCATGATATGATCAATCAACATAGTATCTCAGGCATAAGTAAACATCAAAGTACTGTAGCAAGCACACATATGACGAATCAAACAAAGTATGAACGACCAAACAAGAAGTAGCAAAAGAACTCGAAGCAAATAAAAGCAAGACTCTCTCTCTCTCGAAGCCTATGATCTATACAAATTCTCCCCCTTTGGCAACAAGTACCAAAAAGTTCAAATAAGTATAGGACTAAACGGCTCTCTAGGCACGGTCCTCCGAAGCTCCTGAAGGCGATCTTCTGCTGGCTGCTCCGGTGTGCGTAGACAGCGGTGATATGAGAGCGTCCGCGAATGCTTCTGCTGATGACTGCTGGACTGGAGGAGTGGAGACCTGCGGTGGCACTGTGGCAGTAGCGGCTGGTGCAGATACTGTGGTCCATGGATCCACAACTGGTACTGCAGCAGACCTGGCTGCTCTGATCACTGTCTGGAAACGCTCTGTGGTCTGTCCATCATCTCCACTGTCATCTGATCTGGCTAGCTTGACATCATCAACATCTCCTTGCAGCTGTTCTACTGAAGTCTGAATCTCAGTCACCTTGACATCCAAATCATGAAATTTGGTCTCAATGATCCGCTCAAAACTAGCCTGGGTCTGGGTGAGGTTGGCCAAACTTCGCTCAATCCTCAGAGTGGCTTCAAGCAGATATTGCATTTGATCCTTGGGTGTCTTGAGATTGGCAATTGGAGCATTTGGAGCTGATGCCTCCTGAGCTGCTTTTGCTTCTTGAGCTTTGCGAATTTCCTCTTGGGCTTGTGCTGAAGTGGGATGCGAAGGATCCATCACTATGACATTGTCCTCAAAATCTGGACGCAATGGCAAATGCTCTCGATCAAGAAGATACGTGCTGGTTCCAACCTTGGAATTGATCAACAGCTGAATATGCGGGGCATATCCGCACGATCTCTTCTGATCAGCTGCTGTCCTCTTGATAGTTTCTACTATCAGGCTCATCACCTTGAACTTCTGAGGTGTGTCAAATAAATGCAGCAAATTTATGGAGTGGCCACGAATCATTTTTTCATCTCCGGACTTGGGTAGCAGAGTGTACCGCAATATGGTGTTCGTGGTGGCCAGTCCTGGCAGCAAATGCTTCACTGATCCAAGCTTGTGAGTTTCAAGGTCCTTCTGAGGAATTGCAGTGTACATGTTAGCCATGGAGTTGTGATCCATCTTGAGCTTGGCATAGATATCAATGTCATCGTCCTCTTCCTTGGGTGCACCAAGAAGATTTGCCCACTCAGAGATGGTTGACTGGTACCTGATACCTTCAGTCATCCACACTATTCTCCCATCTGGATAGAAGTGTGCTGTGGAGTAGAATTGCATGACCATTTCTTCATTCCACTTGGTCAACTTCTTTCCAACCAATTCATCAACTCCTGCAATTCTGAAGCTTTCATGGACGTGGGGGAAATAATCTTCATTCTCATCAATGTATTCCCAATCCACCCATCTCATGTCACTGACTATGGGCTTCTTATCAAGCAACACTGTCTCATAAAAGTCCTGTTGTTCTCGAGTGTGAAAACGATAGTCACAAGCTGTCCTTCTCCTTATAGCATAAGGATCTGATGTTCTCCACTGACGCAGTCCCTTGTCCTTTCTCAGCATCATGTTTTCTGCAATGGGGTGAGCATTGTCATGGTCTGGAATCTTTGGCTTCAACTTTCTGAGCACTAGTGGCTCTTCTTCAACATTTGATTCTGGCACTAGGGCCTTGTTCTTCTCTGCAGTAGATATGTTCCTGGTTGACCTCTTGGGTGCAGGTGCCTTAGGCTTAGACTTGGAGGGTGCTACAGTCTTGATTGCATCAAACATGAGCTTCTGAGCTTTTGCTGGGGGTGCAGAGGCTGCTGGCTCATCCTCCTCTTCTTCTTCCTCATCGACCATCATGGTTGGTCTGCCAATCACACTGGCAAATGTTTTCCTTACTCTTTTCTTCTTAGCTCCTGCAGCTGGTTCAGTGGCACTAGGCTCAAGAGTGTATTGCACGGTCTGTTTTGGCACTTTCCTCACTGCAGTTCTTTCTTTGACAGAGGTAGGCTTTGTGTTGTACTCCTTGGCAATTACTACTCTCTTCTTCTTGGTTGCAGCTTCACTTGCAACAAAGTCCTCATCCTCACTGTCTGAGGTTTTCTTCTTCCTTGTTCTGGTAGCAGCTTTAGGAAGATCTGGAGAGCTCCTCTCTCCCTCATAGAAACTTTCTGCTGGGCTTGACCCTTCACTCATTTCTGCCTGCTGTTCAGATCTGTTCTGACTGTCACTATCGCTAGACATCTTGCTGAGCTGACCCTGTGAATAGATGGGTATGGGTAGAGTAGATGAGTCATCACAAAAAGTAGATTTTTTTTTGAAAAATTGAGTTCAAACTTTAGTTCTAGGTTTTCACAGAATGCATTTCGGATGGACTGAGATGATAATCTCGGTGACACCGAAGCACACTACAGAGACCTGACACGCCACTTCGGTCAGACCGAGATGGGTTTCGGTGGCTCCGAGATGCTAGGGTTTCACAGAGATGTTACTTTCGGTCTCACCGATTAGCACAACTCGGTGGCACCGAGATGTACTAGTGCTATGGCCAGGGCCAAATCGGTGGGACCAAAAATTTCTCTTCGGTCGGTCCGAAATGCGTTCGGCGGAAACCTAACCCTAAAATTTTGCTCGATTCTTGTTCTTACGAACTAATCTGGTGGAAAGAGTATTGCATTCGTGGCAAGAATTCAGGCATTATCCTTGTGCATTGAATCGGAGTAAAAAGAGGCACGAGGAGATTGAATCTCACCCTAACTTGGTGGAGATCCTCTACAGCGGCAACGGCGGAGGAGATTCCCGTTGACGGCGATGGAATCCGACGGCGAGAGCTCGCTGGAGACAACGGCAACGATCCGGAGACCAAGGGGGCGGCAGCAATGGGGCGCGGGGGCGTAACATTTGAAGAAATTTTCAACCGCACGGGCCGCTGGATATATATACCCATGTGCTGTCGGTGGCACCGAGTGGAACAAATCGGTAGCACCGAGACGTGCAACTGCTTGCAGTTACAGCAACTCGGTCCTACCGAGTTGGTCTAATCGGTATCACTGAGATGAAAACCTAGATCAGTCTAGGTGATTTCGGTTGGACCGAGTTTGAGTGAGTTGGTTCAGCCGAAATCAACTAGAAGGTTTTGGAGGTTCAGCCCTTTCAGATCGGTGGCCCCGAGTGCTCGTCACCCGGAGGGTCCGAAAGTGACTTGTTCAAATTTTGTGATGCAGCAAGAATAGAATTTGAGACAAGAAAGCATAGATAGCTAGAGAAGGTACTTAGGCATTCTTGTACATCCACTTGGCCAGAAAACAACAAGACATTCAAAACAACAAATGGATGTCCTCGAATGATGAAATCATGCAAACCAACATGCTCACACAATAAGATAGCAAATGAAATATGAGTCAAACATGCACAACCAATTCTAGCATCTATCAAGCAATGGCGATGACTAGGTCATCTATATATGAGTATATTGACTTAGGAGCCAAATGAGAACATTTGATCATAGGTCATACTCATCGTTTAAGCACAAGTGGGGTTACCACTTTTACATAAAGCATTAATGTGTTCACACCATTAGAGTTGCTTTAGCTCAATTGCTTAGAGCAAAGCTCCCCCTAGATGTGATATCCCCCCTAAGAGGGATGAACTAACCTTGGGTTTTGTCGATGATGACTTCATGTAGATGTTGAAGTTGTGGATGCTCAATGTTGATGTAGACCATCAAGAGTTGGGAGCAATCCTTTGGAGTTTTGTGCTTTCAATACCTACATGGGTTAGTCCCACACAAGGAACATACAAGGATATCCATAGACATAGAGTGAATTACACATATGATGATGTCCATGAATGCATTGATTACCTTGTCCCTTGTCTTACCAACAAGAGGGTTTGTGACTCCATGAACTAGTGCAAAATGTGGAAGTTGGTTGCACAAGTCCTTGCCATAAAGAATATGAGTGAAGTTTGTTGGCGGAGTCACCCTCAAGAACTCTCTAGTTCTTCTTCTTTTGGATCCACATCAACTTGATGGGAATCCTTGGAGTTGTAGTAGCACTTGATGAAGTAGAACTTGATCAGGTCTTGGGAACCCACTTGACCATGGCTTGAGGAGCTTCTTCAAATGAATCAATCTCTTCTTGAAGCTTGTCCTTGCCTTTTAGCTTGTGGTCTTGTGGTGGAAGATCTTCTTGAGCTTGTGTTCCCTTGAAGGAAGTAGGATCATACTTCTCTTGTTGAGGAACAAACTTTGTCTTGGGGTATTGACCTTCTTCCCACTCAACTCCATCGGCATTGAACTTTCGTTCAAAACCAACACCTTGGTTCTTCCGGTGCCTTCCTTGCTTGCGTACAATTTCCTCAAATTGCTTACTCCCGGCAAGACTCTTGTAGACACCTTTTTCTATAATTCCTTTCAATAGCATATTTTCTTGCTCAAGTGTAACTTGGCTAAGAGAATCATTAGTGGAATCAATAGAACTACTAGAAGCAACAACATTGGATTTAGCATTGTTATTGTTACTACTAGAGGTAGAACCATTTTTACCCTTGTTGCTAGTTTGCTTAGATTTAACTTGTGGCATAAAGGTAGACAAGAGTAAACGCTTGGCAAGATATGAAGAACTCTTCTTTCGAAGATCGTCATTGATAGCTTTAAGAAACTCATGCTCTTGCTCTAAATTTAGCTTCTCGAAGCGTAGCTTCTCATGAGTTCTTAGAAGTTCTCTATGATCCTCTTGAGTTGTTTCATGAGCTAACTTAAGAGCATTTAGTTCTGTAGTTAGACGCTCAATCTCCTTCATAGCATTGTCACTCGTTTCCTCTTGACTATCATGATTACTAGCATTTTCACTATAGCTCACATCACTAGCCCTATCAACAAGTAAATCATCATCACCAAGCAAATCATCTTCATCACTATTGAAATCAAGATACTCGGGGTGTGATACCTTGGGGCCTTTTGCCATGAAGCATCTTCCAATTCCTTCATTTGGTGAGTCAAATAGATCATAGGAGTTGGATGACACAAGAGCAAGTCCGGCAACACCTTCATCTTGACTATAGTCAGAGTTGGAGTGATAACTTCTCTCGGAGTGGTTGTTGGAGTCGGAGCCGGAAACCCATTCACCAACATGAGCTTGATGTCTTCTTCTTGTGTAGCTCTTGGATGACTTGTCCTTCCTCTCCGAATCCTTGCTTCTTCGAGAGTGTCTTCGTTCATAACGATCATCTCTACTCCTTCTCTCCTTATGGGGTGATTCATCTCTTCTATGTCTTCCACTTGGTGATTCGTCTCTTTTCTTGTAGGGAGCCGTACACTCATTGGAATAGTGTCCGGGCTTTCCACAATTATAGCAATTACGTTCACGACTTCATGATCTTCTCTCATAGTGTCTTGAGCTAGAGCTTCTTTCTTTCCCTTTGTTCTTGTAGAACTTGTTGAACCTTTTCACCATTAGGCTTATCTCTTCATTGGATACTAGCTTGTCACTTGAAGTTGTTGGAGCATCGGTTGAGGCTTTGTAAGCACCACTTGATTTGTTGTGTAGCTCCTCTTTGTCCTTGAGTGACATTTCATGAGCGACAATCCTTCCAATGACTTCCATGGGCTTGAGATCTTTGTAATTTGGCATCATTTGGATCAATGTGCAGACGGTATCATATTTTCCATCCAAAGCTCTAAGTATCTTCTTGATGATGAATTTGTCGGTCATCTCTTCACTTCCTAAGCCGGCAATCTCATTTGTGATGAGAGCAAGCCTAGAGTACATCTCAGCTACTCCTTCACCATCCTTCATCTTGAACTTGTCAAGTTGACTTTGAAGCACATCCAACTTAGATTCCTTGACGGACTCGGTACCCTCATGCATATCAACCAAAGTATCCCAAATTTCCTTTGCATTCTCGAGGCGGCTGATTTTGTTGAATTCTTTGGGACACAAACCGTTGAATAGAATATCACAAGCTTGAGCATTGTATTGCAACATCTTCAATTCTTCCGGGGTTGCTTCACGATCCGGTTCTTTGCCATCCTCAAAGAAATCACCTTGCAAGCCAACACGAACAACAGCCCAAACGGCGGGGTTATGACCAAGAATAAGCATTTTCATCTTATGTTTCCAACTAGCAAAGTTTGTACCATCAAAATATGGACCTCTACGGTGATAGTTACCCTCACTAGACGCCATACTCTCCTAGGTTGTGAAACCAAGGCTATGATCACCAAAGCAATGGAAATCAAGGCTTACGAAGACCAAAGCTCTGATACCACTTGTAGGATCGAAAGTATGTCTAGAGGGGGGGTGATTAGACTACTTGACCAAATAAAACCTAACCTTTTCCCAATTTTAGTTGTGGGCAGATTTTAGCAATAGTATATGTCAAGCATCACCCTACACATGCAATTCTAAGAGTATAGCAGCGGAATATGAGCAATTGCATATGTAAGTAGAGAGGGGGTTGGAGATATCAAACGCAATGAAGACACGGTGAATTTTTGGCGTGGTTCCGATAGGTGGTGCTATCGTACGTCCACGTTGATGGAGACTTCAACCCACAAAGGGTAACGGCTGCGCGAGTCCACGGAGGGCTCCGCCCACGAAGGGTCCACGAAGAAGCAACCATGTCTATTCCACCATGGCTTACGTCCACGAAGGGCTAGCCTCACTCAGGGTAGATCTTCACGAAGTAGGCAATCTCCTTGCCCTTACAAACTCCTTGGTTCAACTCCACATCATGTCGGAGGCTCCCAAGTGACACCTAACCAATCAAGGAGACACCACTCTCCAAAAGGTAATAGACGGTGTGTTGTTGATGAACTCCTTGCTCTTGTGCTTCAAATGATAGTCTTCCCAGCACTCAAACAACTCCTCACAGATTTGGCTATGGTGGAAGAGGGATTTGAGTGGAAAGCAACTTGGGATAGGCTAGAAATCAAGTTTCAAATGGTAGGAATGGAATAGCTTGATCTCAACACATGAGTAGGTGGTTCTCTCTCAGAAAATGTATGGTGGAAGTGTAGGCACGTTCTGATGGCTCTCCTTACAGAGAAGGAGGTGGTGGAGGGGTATATATAGCCTCCACACAAAATCCAACCGTTACACACTTTTGACCCAACTCGGTGGCACCGAAACAATCATCTCGGTAGCACCGAACTGTGTAAAAGATATGAACGTTAGGAATCTCGGTGGGACCGATACGAACAACTCGGATGGACCGAAGTGCAATGGCTTAGGGCAAACCTCATCTCGGTGGCACCGATTGCATCAACTCGGTAGGACCGAAGTGAAGCAATAAGGCAACAGAGAGTTGGCAAGCCATCTCGGTGGGACCGAGATCCATTTCGGTGGATCCGATTTGTTAGGATTTTGGTAGTGGCTATGTCTTGGATGAACTCGGTGGGGCCGTATTGAGAATTTCGGTGGGGCCGAGTTGGAATGTAGGTTTTGGACATATTTGGAAATGAGATAGTGGTTGAGGGTTTAGGAGTACTGTCACTAAGCACTTGAGCAAAAAGACCATTAAGCAACACCTCATCCCCTTTTAATAGTATTGTCTTTCCTATGGACTCAATGTGATTTTGGATCACTAAACCAAAAATGTAGAGTCTTGAGCTTTTGCCAATCCTTGTCCTTAGCATTTTGAGGGGTCCATGTCTCTAGTCCATGCCATGCCACTCATTGAACATCCTGAAATCTTAATCTTGAATGGACATTAGTTCAATGAGATATATGTTGTTATGAATTACCAAAACCACCAAGGGAGCAAATGTGCTTTCACAAAGGAAGTGCTTACTCCCTTGATCTTTTTGGGCTGAAATTTTTCAGGGTTGTTAACCATGATAGATCACCCCTGTATACCAAAAACCAGCCCATTTCATCTAGCCAATATTCCCCAGTAAATTATCTAAGTTTCTATCCATATTGCATCTCTGTGAAGGAAGTACCCTCATAGATGATCCAAATGGGCTGAAATTTTTCCAGCTAGCTCTCATGACCAAATCATGACCCTACACCAAAAATCATCCAAATCCATCTAGCCATTTGACCCCAGCATCATCATCTTCATTTCTAGTCAGATTGCTAGGTTACAAAGGAAGTACCATCTAGAATTGTCCATTTGAGCTGAATTTTTGTCAGCAAGGTCACCTTGGTAGATGATTGACCCATGCCCAAGATCAGGCCAAAAGGAGCACTATGGTGGCCACACCACATGTGCAAACTTTGCTGCTGGATCCTGTTTGACCTTGGTGTAGTCACATCAGAGCTCTCGAGTGCTATCCAGCTGCATAGGTCAACTCTAGGAAGGAAGGAGAACCCCCTACACAAGGTTTGGCATCGAGTGCATCGTGGAAATGTCGTGGCCACGCGGTGACCACGTGCAGTGCACGCCAAGGCAGTGCACCGCGTGCCAAGAGGCTTCGGGAGCCCTCTCTGGCGGACTCCGACTTGTCCGGGAGCGCCGGCGAGCTGCCCACCGCATGAGTGGATCGCCTGGAAGCCTCTCCCCTCGTCCCCTAGCGGATGGATGCCTCTGCCGACCTCGGTGCTCCACTGGAATGCCGCCACCTCGCCACCGTCTTGGAGCTTCGGCCATCGTCACAAGACCCCCTCCCCGCGGCTATAAATAGCGGCCTCCGAGCCTCCCCTCCTCACCAGCAGCCTCCGAGCCCCCTCAGTCGAGCTCCCCGAGCTCTTCCTCCCCCATGGCCAAAGTTCTACCGCCGCCCATCCCCTCGAGCCAACCCAGCCAGGCCCTTCCCCTCCTCTCTCCTCTGTGCCCTCAGCCTCCCCTGAGTGCCACGAAGCCACCGCCCCTCCAATTTTGGCCGGAGGAGCTCGCCGTGCCCGCATCCGACCATGGCTGTAGCGGCTGCTCGCCTCAAGCTGCTGCTGTCTCGGTCGTCTTCCCCGGCCGGGAGCTATCCCCACGGACGAGGCACGGTCCGGCGGTCGTTCTCCGGTCATCGGCAGGCGCGACCGAGCCGGGAGTCGCCGGCGGCGAGCATGGCCCGAGCGGCCGCAACCCCTCTATCCGGCATCGGGAGAAAGAAGAGAAAGGAGGAGAGAGAGAAGGAGATAAGCCGGGGCCCGCCTGTAAGTGGCTAACGGCCGGGCCCAGCCGGTTTAGTGGAGACGTACTCCGTAGAAGGCGTTTTCGGTTACCGAAGACGTATTTGTGGAAAGGCGTTTTCATTTTTCCAGTCGCCGGCCGAACTGGCTATTTAGCGAATGTTCACCCGTTAAGAGCTAAAGTGGACAGTTTTCTGTCTGTTTTATCGCTTAACGAACGAACGGCCATTTCTCCGCGACCGTAACTCCGATTGAGGTAAATCCAACGCCCATGTTTTCAGTTCATGGAGCCCGTTCTGATGGTATCATTTTCATAATGTTTTCACACTATGAAAATGACCATTTTGCCCTTGCCCTTCAATCAGCCCCTTCGAGAGGGAAACTTTTCCGGCAAATCTTCCCGCGGGCTCATCGCACTTCTTCCCGGTGACCCCGTCAACCCCAAGGCAATCCAACCTCTTATCATGAGCTCCTGACTTGCGTGATGACTTTGCTTGCACCCTATGTGTGTGTTGTAGTATATTTCGGATCATCTGTTAGTCTGCACTGCCATAGCCCTGTTATTTCATCTGTGCCTGATGCTAGTGTTATTTACCATGTGATATCATGAATTGTTTTCATGTCATGTTTCTCCCATGCTAGTAACAATACTTTTAGTACCATTATCATGTTAGCACTATGATTTGATCTCATGCCATGATTGTCAATACTGTTATGGTTTGGCTATGTTGTTGTTAAGGGATTGTTCCTACGTATAAATGTTGACGTTATGATGGGATGGCAGAAATATTAAATTGAACTTGTAAACTAAACCTCCTCCGTCATCGATGGGATCGAGTCATAGTGCCACCGAACCGAGCTTACCCGTGCAGCCACATCTGCCGGAATGGGACGGCCTTGACTTGGTCTGACCGCGTGCTCTTCTGTCGATACCACCAAAGAGGGGAGGTTATGCGTGCGTGCTACCCTGATCAGGTAGGCGACGATAACCTTGTGAGCCAGTTGAGTTATTTGCGCGCAGTCCCCGTTTGGGACAGTTTAGTTGGCCACGACGGTGGTAGGTGTCACGGGGTGACACAGAGGCCACCCAGGGCATGATTCTGGGGGAGGATGATTGTCGGTGGTACGGTGGAGGAGTCATGGGTTAGGCAAGTTTCGTTGGAGCAGCACCGGTCCACCCGGAAGGGAAGTGTACCGAGGTACGGGACAAGGAGCTCCATGGTGTGGGAAAAGTGCGCAACCTCTGCAGAGTGTAAGAATCTATTCGAATAGCCACGTCCACGGTATTGGACACAGTTCATACTAGGTCACACTATTTGGTCTTTGTCGATCTGGAGGACAAACCTGTGATTATAAACTTGCTAGAGAATGTGCTATTAAGTAAATGTGGTAACTTGGACTATGGGATAATTGTGAGCAGTCACCATGTGGTTCTGACATGATCACGAGATCTCGGTGAGTCGTGAGTTAGCCCAGCAGGGCAGTAAAACTGAGTGATGTCACAACATAGTATTTTAATGCTTCACACGGGGTAAGTGTAGTGTAGGTTTCAGTTTAATCTAGGATGCCATGTCTCGTAAGAATAGCCATGCCATGACATGATATGTAGTTGTTATGCCTGATTCATGCTATGCCATGCTTGAGCCATGATTTCCTGTTAATTCCATGCCATGCTTAGAATAAGTTCTTACATGAGCATAGGGCTTGCTTTGTTATCTGCTTGTTTGGATGCTATGTATTTGGTTGTCTTGCGAGTACATTCAAAGTACTCACCTGGCCTTGCACGTGGCCAGTTGCCACACAATGCATTAGCTCAAACACACACATTTTTCCATGTTATGATCATGCATCATAATGTTGCATATTGCCATGTATTGATTGTGCCTTATGTGGCACCCCGGCTCGGAGAGACCGGAACACCCCGTATTCCAGCCCAGAGATCAAGTCTTCTGGAATACGACACTGCTTGGCATAGAACAAATCAGCTCTTTATTACAAATAATCGGGGAACAAGGGTCCAATATAACAAGGGTTACAGGGGCACGCCGACACTTCCCCTGGTAAGGTTGTTCTATGCTAGCAGTGGAACATCTCGTAGTAGAACAACTTCTAGCAGCGGAATAGCGACAACGGTGGTGAACTCCACTCCGCAGGGACTCTGGCTGGGACGCATCCTAGAGCACAACCTCGGGATCCTCGACAAACAATGAATCACGGCATCACCTGCAATCTGGCATGACACGCCATGTGAGTACTTTGAACGTACTCGCAAGCTCACAGCAACCAAAGCAATCAAGACAAACAACAGCATGGCACTTACAGGTTAAACATCAATGATGAACACGATTCTACTAGAACAACATGAGCATGGCAGGGACATATAAGTCATGATATGCACATGATGATACTAGCACTAGCATACACGGGAGTCGACATTTAAGGTCTCATGGACCAACTTACTCTGCTCGGAGTTTATCTCGTAACCACCATAGGTGTCAATCTTTCTTACCGTCGTGATCATCACACGATCACATCATGATCCACCATCATCATGAACACCATCGTGATCATCTCGTGACTACATAAAGATCAACCAACTTCTTTTCTCATCGAACCAGGGTTGTTATTATTCAGATTGTTATTACTGTTGACCCATAGTGTGACCTACTACGAACTGTGTCCATGACCGAGGACGCGGCTATCGATAGATTATACACTCTATAGAGGTTAGTACACTGTACCCACACCACGGAACTCATGGCCTCGTGCTCCCATTCGGGTGGACCAACGATGTTCCGACAAAACCAATCTATTGCATGACACTCTCCCGGCCACTCCGACAAACTCCCCTTTGGGCTCTGTCCTGGGTGTCCCCGATGTCAACTCGTGACATCCGCCACCTTTGTAGCTGCCACCGACGTGGCCAAATAAAACAAACTCATCCCAAACGGGGACAACCGTGCGCAAACAACTAGGGCACACAAGGCTTATGGCCGACTACCTGATCAGGGTAGCGCGCGCACATAACCTTCCCTAGTTGGAGGCACCGGCGAGAGGCATGACAATAGACCAAATTAGGGCCGCCCCATCCAGGCAAGTGTGGTTGCACTGGTGAGCTCGATTCGGTGGCACCATGACTCAGCCAACAGATTTGTTCAAGTTCAATTAAGGTCAGGTTTAACTTGAATGGTGATGAGCTGAGTCATAATAACATAATGAAGTAACAATGCACATGAGCGTGATATCAGTGTAACCATGGATGGGTAACATAACCATTTAACAACATAACATCAACAATGATAAATCATTTAGTCTACTGCAAATGAGCATAGGATAACGATGATCACGAATATCACAAGTATTTTCATATTAAACTATAATGATTCGTATGAGCATATCATTATCACTATCATCTGAAATGATTACCAGAATGAAACATAGTAATAATAACAGTAGCACTAATAACGGAGAGGAATCATATATGCACAAGAACATAGCATGGACATGGATTCACAAGCATATTCGAAGCATTCAAAAAAATTATTAAATGAGCAAACAATTATTTAAATATTCAAGTGGAAACCATGACTACTACAATGCCATCATGCAAGTGGCTGTCGTGGCTTGCCTGCGGATGAAGGAGTCACCGGGAAGAAGTGTGAGAGGTTCGCGGAAAATTTTGCCAGAAACAGTTCTCTCTCGGAGGGGGCTGAATAAGGGCAGGGGCAAAATTGTCATTTTCAGAAAGTTACAACATGGTGAAAATGATGTCAACAGAACGGGCTTGACGAACTGAGATCGTGGGCTTTGGAATCACCTGATTCGGAGTCACGGTAGCGGAGATACGGCCGTTCGTTTGTTAGGCAGAAAAAGAATAAAAATATGCCCACTTCTAGCCTTAACAGACGAACGTCCGCAAATTAGTACTTTCGGCTCTGGGCTGAAAAACTGAAAGCGCCTTTCAGAGATTACGCTTTCAAATAGAGAAAACATATTCTGGCCCGAAGAGTAACCAAAAATACGCTTTCGAGAAAGGAAGACGTATTCTGACGAATACGCCTCCACTTAAAATACGCGGGCCCGACCACTGGGTCTATGACGCGCGGGACCCACCCTCTCTCTCTCTCCTCCTCCTGGGTCATCTCCTTCCTCCCGATGCTAGCGAGACAGGGCGAGGCCGGCAGCCCCAACGCCGATTTCCGGTGACTCCGGCCACCGCTTGGGCCAGGCAACCTACCGGCGTCCTCAGGGGACAGAGCCGCTTCACCTGAGCCACATTTCGTTCGCCGAAGGGCGTGGAGGAGGGCAGGGCATCGGCTGCGGCGGAAGATGGTTTCGGCAATAACCGCGGGGCCCGGCTTGGGACACAGGAGGAAGGAGGGAGTTGTGGGGAGAGCTTCATGGAGGTCGTGGAGGCCTTAGGTGGTGGTTAGAGGAAGAGGGAGAGCTGGCATTGCTCCAATTTAGGAGGAGTCCGACGGCGGCCATGGCGGCAATGCGGAGCGAGGAGGGCTCCTCGAGCTCCAAGGAGTGGCTAGGCGGGGCTTTGGGAGTGTGGTGAGAAGGTTTGTGAGGTCGGGAGGCCTCAGGGAGGGCTTATATAGCCGCGGCGAGCTCGTGGCCGAGGCGACGCGTGCGCCGCGTTCTGACGCAACAGCGTACACGTGCGCACGCGGGCTAGCTCAGACGGCGATGCGAGAGGGATAGTGGAGTGCCAAAGGAGGGCAGCGAAGGCAGACGCGGGGAGGGAGAAGTTCGGTCGGCCACTCGGCCACTGTGCGCACGCGGCCGAAGCTAACGTGGCGCGAGGAGGGTGAAGGAGGAGGGGGCCAGGGCTGAGGAGCGAGCGCGTGGCTACGGCGGTGCTCTGGGACATGCAGGGACGCGTGGAAACGGCAGGGAGAGAGGTGCCCGAAGCAAAACGACGCAGAGCGCATGGCCAAGGCATTCCAGGCACGTGGTCACCGCGTGGCACGGCACTCTGAGGGCACGTGAGACTAGCAAAAGGTGTCCACAGCATAGTCCATGCGTCCTGGGACCCTCCTGAGGTGATAGATCGAAGAAATCGACTGTGTGCTGATGGGAGTGATCGACTGAAGTTTGTTGTAGCAAACTTGATCATGAAGTTATGGTCAAATGGAATGAGATAAGAGCTAACCAGGATGTCACAGAGGTTTATGGTAGGAAGGACTACCATCCTGTGAAATATGAAATGATTTGGACCAGGATTTAACATAGTTAGTTCACAACTGTAAAAACTGGTCCAAAAATTAGATCATGCAGTAGCACTCACATGGAGTGTTGGATTGATCTGAAATTTGGTGTCGGATGATGATTTGGTCATATGAAGGCACTGCAAAAATTTCATACCATTTGGATACACCAACATGGTACTTCCTTCCCAATGCTTTCTACTGAACAGAAACTTGGGGGAATTTTGTGGTTAAAATGGCTTGTCAAAATGATATTAATTTTGGCATTCTCAAAGTATATAGGGATGTTTAGGTCCTGGATTAATTTCAGATTTTATGAAGCAATATAAAGTATAGTTGCTTCACAACCTGAAATTATGGCCAGAACCAAAGATTTGAAGGTGTGCTCACATAGATTGTTGGATAGAGATGAAATTTGGTGGAGAGTAATGATTTGATCACATGGATGACCTACCAAAATTTCAACTCATTTGGATAAGCCTAGCTAGTACTTCCTTCACAAAGCTTCTCTCTGGTCAGAAACTTTGGAAATTTGCTGAGGAAGATTTACTAGGCAAATGAAGCTGAATTTTGGCATGTGGCAATTATTTGGATAGGAAAGAGTGCCCAAAACCTTTGAGGTCAATCAAGAAAAGATAAATAGCACTTCCTTCACAAAATGCCATACTGGATAGAATAGGAAATGAATATTTCTGAATTATTTTTGAACTAGACAAGGATAGATTTTGACATATTAGTGGAAGATATGATCCAAAGAATTTATGAGAATTTTGTGGTAATTTTGTGGAAGACAGAAATATAGGTTGCTTCACAACCTAGAGCAAACAGGGTTATTCCTTTAATAGAAAAAGGAATATTCCCAATAAATAAATATTGGGGTTGGGCTATGATGGAAATGGCATGGTCTTGGGATAGATTTGAGAATGACAAGACACTTGGGAGAAGAAGAAGAGATGTTCTTCCCAGGTTTCAAGACCACATAGCAACGGAAAAAGAACTCCAAGTAAAAATTCGAAGAAATCCAAAAGAAAAAGAAAGGGCCAAAAATCGGGGTGTTACAAACCTACCCCCCTTATGATAAATCTCGTCCTCGAGATTTGGTTGCTCAGGGAACAAGTATGAATATTTTGACTTAAGGAAACCGTTTCCAACTCGGGTATCCTTTAATGTTCCCTCTGAATTTCATATGACTGACTACCTTGCTTTGGGGTGGTTTGCTTCACTGTATCCCACATTCTGACAGGTCTTCCTTCATATGTTCATCCTTACTCTGACTTCAATTCTTTTATGTCTACTGGCTTATCTGATATATTATCCTGACTGGAATATGTCATGTTTTCATAAGTCCGGGAGTGATTTTCAATTGATGTGACACTCTTCGATCTAGCATGAATGGTATTCAATGGAGTTATGAACAAATTTCCTCGGTGGACACAAAACATTTATTCCTTGCATCGGGTTACTCGAGTAGATGCATGTCCTCCGGGTTCAAAGCAATGCTGAGAATCATAATCGTTCTCTTGGCGGAATCTGACTGCTTGTAGGTAGTTCTAAATCTTGCTGACTTCTTTGTCTCAGATCCATATCGACGATTCCGCTGTCACCTTGATACAATGTCCTTACAAATAGAGTAGACCCCTTGGGTGTGTGTTCATGGTGATCAATACGGAATCAGACTGTCTTGTGTATCCGTACCATATTGTTCATGCAACAATTATCATACCTGTATTGTCAGTCTTGCTTCTTCATTATTGTTCTCTTTTTCTGAATCTTTTGCTGAAAGAGCTTGGCCATATATCCTTAATCCTTCGTGTGACCATCGGTATTGTGAGGTGCAATATTCTGGCACTCATACCTTATCCTTATCCTCAGGCAGGGCAGCAACATTTAACTGGCAAGTTTACCATCTCTCAAGCTCTAACTGTAGGGCAATGATCATCCGAACCTTTGCATGAAATCGGCAAATAAATCAGTAGCCACCAGAACGGTCTTTACAACTTAGATCTGGGACATTACTGAAATAACTCAACCTTGGCTCATGATGGCTGAAAAGCAGCTCAGAGCATGAGGCAGTGTTGATAAGAAGAATGTAGTAGTTCCCTAAGATGGCCGAAGAATAGCTCAGAGCATAGGGTCACTGCTACCAAAAGAAACTCAACAGCTGCCCGAGACGGCCGAAAAGTAGCTCAGAACATGGGCCAGTTGTTGAAAAGAGAAATATAAAGTCAGCATCCACCCTGGACGGCCGAAAACAGCTCAGAACACAGGCATGGTGCCGTTACCAGGAAAGGTAAGCAAGGGTTCATCGGGATCATATGCCAGGTTCACAGTTACTTGGACAGAGCTCACTGTTGTGATCAATCATACATGACAGTGACAGAGGTTAATGATATCACTTTGTCGGGTGTGAGGCAGATGGCCTTGATATCCACTGTCAGGATTGTTGTCCCAACGTTGTCTTGCTTCATAGCTTGTTAGACATTGCATTACACTTAGGTGTATAACTGGCTTTCTTCCTCTTACATACTCACGGATTTGTTGGATTCTCACTGTGCTTGTATCATCGTACGAGTGACTTGTATTACCTTGGCAGCATGCTCACTATATATATGGTAGCATGTGTAACTGAGCATTTGATTCCCGAGGTAGACTTGTGTCCTGACTAGCTCGTGTTTCTGACCCAACTGTTGTGGATCTGATCCTTGAGGTGCACTGCCATATACTGCCAACTTACTGTGCAATATCATGACGATGACTA
Source organism: Elymus sibiricus (assembly GCA_039707655.1). Classification (NCBI taxonomy): domain Eukaryota; kingdom Viridiplantae; phylum Streptophyta; class Magnoliopsida; order Poales; family Poaceae; genus Elymus; species Elymus sibiricus. Next base: position 187,003,006 of record CM077676.1, on the reverse strand, counting down.
TTTGTAGTGCCATACTGACGAAGGCTGGATAGCTTGTGTTGGAAGCCATCTGAGAGTAGCGTGCTAAGGAAGACTGAATAGCTTACGTCCGAAGCTTTTGCCGGGATAGCGTGCTGAAGAAGACTGGGTATCGTACCTCAGAAGCTTCTCCTCCTGGTTGCTTGCTGAGGAAGATTTGGTGACTTATGTCAAAAGCTTTCTGCGATAGCTTACTGAAGAAGACTGGGTATCTTATGCTGGAGGCTATCCACATATGTTACTGAGGAAGATTGAGGAGCCTTGCATTGTAAGCTTCTCTGGTAGCGTGCGAAGGAAGACTGGGTTGCTTACTCCAGAAGCTTTTCTCTATAGTGTGCGGACTGAATGCCATATATATATACATGCCCTGGATATTCCTTTGACTGGAAATGTACTGTTGTCTTGCACACAAATTGTCTTCCAGCTGGTTCATTACGATTGTGATGGTTGCACACTGATGTAAACTTGATGCTGATAACCAATCTAGAATATCATTTGCATTCAGAATCAGATATTCCCAATACAATACAGTCAGCTGAAAATTCCATAATGTTTAGCTGAGCTTCCAAATATTTGAACTCCTCACTGATTCTTCGAGTCCGGTGTCAGTTCGATGAGCAAATTTCATAAGGGGAAATAAGGTAACATCGAAGGCCCAAAGAAAGAAGCAAAAGAAACGACTTGAACAAAAGCACACAAAGCATCAAGATTGCATACAAGCAACATCACATTTCACAGCTATTCACCTCACTATGCATGCCTACTTAAGCACACAATTCTCGAGGAAACTCCGGTACTACGATCTAACATGCTGTGGCGGTGTGCACGATAGTGGATCAGCGTGTGGGGGGGTTGGTGTAAATAGAGCTACACCAAGTGCTGGCTCAGCACCGATTGCATCTGGATGGGCTCAGAGGTGAGTACGGACTCGGTGATCATGTAGCAGAACATGGATGTCACGGCCACATCATCATCAAGCGTACGGAAGGGAACCGTACTCGTCCGAGGAATGGGTGATAGGGTATCGGTGGAAAGCAGGGTCTGCCGGCATTGCCCTTTTCGGGTAACAAAGACCAGTAAGGGTTGCCAAAGCGGTGGGTTGGATGGCAAGATCCGGGGTAGAAACATGTATACCACCGAAACGATAGGTGGGGCTGAAGAGAATATATTGGTGCGCTACCTGTGCATCAGTCCTGCAAGTGATCGACACCACTAGGTACCTCGGCATCACTCCACTGGGACAGAGTTGACACCAAACCCCAAAGAGCAAGTATGCAAAGCTGGAGGGTGCAGGTAGTGGATCGAAACCGATGCCACCTACACTCACAAGATCCACCATTAGCGACAAGATAATGAGTCTATATGCATGTTATGCAGCAAACAAATGCAACAACCAAATGCAACAAGCAAGCTAGACTCTGAACTATCGGTTTCTAACGCTCGCGCGGACTAGGGCGTCCTACAGCCAAACCTGGCTCTGATACCAAGTGCTGTGGCACCCCGGCTCAGAGAGACCGGAACACCCCATATTCCAGCCTAGAGATCAAGTCTTCTGGAATACGGCACTGCTTGGCATAGAACAAATCAGCTCTTTATTACAAATAATCAGGGAACAAGGGTCCGATATAACAAGGGTTACAGGGGCACGGCAACACTTCGCCTGCTATGGTAGTTCTATGCTAGCAGTGGAACATCTCGTAGTAGAATAACTTCTAGCAGTGGAACAACGACAATGGTGGTGAACTCCACTCCGCAGGGACTCTGGCTAGAACGCATCCTAGAGCGCAACCTCGGGATCCTTGAAAAAAATCAATCACGGCATCACCTGGAATCTGGCATGACACGCTAACTGAGTACTTTGAATGTACTCGCAAGCTCACAGCAACCAAAGCAATCAAGACAAACAACGGCATGGCATTTACAGGTTAAACATCAATGATGAACACGATACTACTAGAACAACATGAACACGGCAGGGACAAATAAGTCATGATATGCACATGATGATACTAGCACTCGCATACACGGGGGGTCAACATTTAAGGTCTCATGGACCAACTTACTCTGCTCGGAGGTTATCTCGTAACCACCATAGGTATCAATCTTTCTTACCATCGTGATCATCACACGATCACATCATGATCCACCATCATCATGAACACCAACGTGATCGTCTCATGACCACATAAAGATCAACCAACTTCTTTTTTCATCGAACCAGGGTTGTTATTATTCAGATTATTATTACTGTTGACCCATAGTGTGACCTACTATGAACTGTGTCCATGACCGAGGATGTGGCTATCGATAAATTATACACTCTGCAGAGGTTAGTACACTGTACCCACACCACAGAACTCATGGCCTCGCGCTCCAATTCGGGTGGACCAATGATGTTCCGACAAAACCAATCTATTGCATGACACTCTCCCGGCCACTCCGACAAACTCGCCTTTGGGCTATCTCCTGGGTGTCCCCAATGTCAACTCATGACATCCGCCACCTTTGTGGCTGTCACCGTCATGGCCAAACAAAACAAACTCGTCCCAAACGGGGACAACCACGAGCAAACAACTCGAGCACACAAGGCTTATGGCCGCCTACCTGATCAGGGTAGCGCGCACACATAACCTTCCCTAGTTGGAGGCACCGGCGAGAGGCATGACAATAGACCAAATTAGGGCCTCCCCATCCAGGCAAGTGTGGTTGCACTGGTGAGCTCGATTCGGTGGCACCATGACTCAGCCAACAGATTTGTTCAAGTTCGATTAAGGTCAGGTTTAACTTGAATGGTGATGAGCTGAGTCATAATAACATAATGAAGTAACAATGCACATGAGCATGATATCAGTGTAACCATGGATGGGTAACATAACCATTTAATAACATAACATCAACAATGATAAATCATTTAGTCTACGGGATGCAAATGAGCATAGCATAACGATGATCACGAATATCACAAGTATTTTCATATTAAACCATAATGATTCGTATGAGCATATCATTATCACTATCATCTGAAATGATTACCAGAATGAAACATAGTAATAATAACAGTAGCACTAATAATGGAGAGGAATCATATATGCACAAGAACATAGCATGGCCATGGATTCACAAGCATATTCGAAGCATTCAAAAAAATTATTAAATGAGCAAACAATTATTTAAATATTCAAGTGGAAACCATGACTACTGCAATGCCATCATGAAAGTGGTTGTCGTGGCTTGCCTGGGGATGAAGGAGTCACTCGGAAGAAGTGTGAGAGGTTCGCGGAAAATTTTGCCGGAAACAGTTCTCTCTCGGGGGGGCTGAATAAGGGCAGGGGCAAAATGGTTATTTTCAGAATTTTACAACATGGTGAAAATGATGTCAACAGAACGGGCTCGACGAACTGAGATCGTGGACTTTGGAATCACCTGATTCGGAGTCACGGTTGCGGAGATACGGCCGTTCGTTCGTTAGGCAGAAAAAGAACAAAAATCTGTCCACTTCTGCCCTTAACGGACGAACGTCCGCAAATTAGTACTTTCGGCTCTGGGCTGAAAAACTAAAAGCGCCTTTCTGAGATTACGCTTTCAAATAGAGAAAATGTATTTTGGCCCGAAGAGTAACCAAAATACGCTTTCGAGAAAGGAGGACGTATTCTGACGAATACGCCTCCACTTAAAATACGCGGGCCCTGCCGCTGGGTCTATGACGCGCGGGACCCACCCTCTCTCTCTCTCTCTCTCCTCCTGGGTCATCTCCTTCCTCCCGACGCTGGCGAGACAGGGCGAGGCCGGTAGCCTCGACGCCAATTCCCGGCGACTCCGGCCACCGCTCGGGCCGGGCAACCTACCGTCGTTCTTAGGGGAGAGAGCCGCTTCGCCTGAGCCACCTTACGTTCACCGGAGGGCGCGGAGGAGGGCAGGGCATCGTCCACGGTGGAAGATGGTTTCAGCCATCACCGCGGGGCTCGGCCTGGGACACAGGAGGAAGGAGGGAGTTGTGGGGAGAGCTTCATGGAGGTCGTGGAGGCCTTAGGTGGTGGTTAGAGGAAGAGGGAGAGCTGGCATTGCTCCAATTTAGGAGGAGTCCGACGGCGGCCATGGCGGCAATGCGGAGCGAGGAGGACTCCTCGAGCTCCAAGGAGTGGCTAGGCGGGGCTTTGGGAGTGTGGTGAGAAGGTTTGTGAGGTCGGGAGGCCTCGGGGAGGGCTTATATAGCCGCGGCGAGCTCGTGGCCGAGGCGACGCGTGCGCCGCGTTCTGACGCGACCGCGTACGCATGCGCACACGGGCTGGCTCAGACGGCGACGCGAGAGGGGTAGTGGAGTGCCAAAGGAGGGCAGCGAAGGCAGACGCGGGGAGGGAGAAGTCCGGTCGGCCACTCGGCCACTGTGCGCACACGGCCGGAGCTAACGTGGCACGAGGAGGGCGAAGGAGGAGGGGGGCCAGGGCTGAGGAGCGAGCACGTGGCTACGGCGGTGCTGTGGGTCACGCAGGGACGTGCGGAAACGGCCGGGAGAGCGGTGCCCGAAGTAAAATGATGCAGATCGCGTGGCCAAGGCATGCCAGGCACGTGGTCACCACGTGGCATGGCACTCTGAGGGCACGCGAGACTGGCAAAAGGTGTCCACAGCGTAGTTCATGTGTCCTGGGACCCTCCTGTGGTGATAGATCGAAGAAATCGACTGTGTGCTGATGGGAGTGATCGACTGAAGTTTGATCATGAAGTTGTGGTCAAATGGAATGAGATAAGAGCTAACCAGGGTGTTACAGAGGTTTATGGTAGGAAGGACTACCATCCTGTGAAATATGAAATGATTTGGACCAGGATTTAACATAGTTGCTTCACAACTGCAAAAACTGGTCCAGAAACTAGATCATGAAGTAGCACTCACATGGAGAGTTGGATTGAGCTGAAATTTTGTGTAGGATGATGATTTGGTCATATGAAGGCACTACAAAAATTTCATACCATTTGGATACACCAACATGGTACTTCCTTCCCAATGCTTTCTATTGAACAGAAACTTGGGGGAATTTTGTGGAGAAAATGGCTTGGCAAAATGATGTGAATTTTGGCATGCACAAAGTATATAGGAATTATTAGGTCCTGGATTAATTTCATATTTTATGAAGCAATATAAAGTATAGTTGCTTCACAACCTGAAATTATGGCCAAAACCAAAGATTTGAAGGTGTGCTCACATAGATTGTTGGATAGAGATGAAATTTAGTGGAGAGTAATGATTTGATCACATGGATGACCTACCAAAATTTCAACTCATTTGGATAAGCCTAGCTAGTACTTCCTTCACAAAGCTTCTCTCTGGTCAGAAACTTTGGAAATTTGCTGAGGAAGATTTACTAGGCAAATGAAGCTGAATTTTGGCATGTGGCAATTATTTGGATAGGAAAGAGTGCCCAAAAATTTTGAGGGCAATCAAGAAAAGATAAATAGCACTTCCTTCACAAAATGCCATACTGGACAGAATAGGAAATGAATATTTCTGAATTATTTTTGAACTAGACAAGGATAGATTTTGACATATTAGTGGAAGATATGATCCAAAGAATTTATGAGAATTTTGTGGAAGACAGAAATATAGGTTGCTTCACAACCTAGAGCAAACAGGGTTATTCCTATAATAGAAAAAGGAATATTCCCAATAAATAAATATTGGGGTTGGGCTAAGATGAAAATGACATGGTCTTGGGTTAGATTTGAGAATGACAAGCCACTTGGGATAAGAAGAAGAGATGATCTTCCCAGGTTTCAAGACCACATAGCCACGGAAAAAGAACTCCAAGTAAAAATTTGAAGAAATCCAAAAGAAAAAGAAAGGGCCAAATATCGGGGTGTTACACCTTCGGTATGTTCTCCGCGATAGGTTCTGCTCCTGAGGATATTCACGAGTATCCAGCTTAAGGGCAGTACCCTTCTACCACTCTGTCAGGCAAGCAACCCCCATTGAACATTCCAATACAAACCCATCCTCTCGCTCCTGCTCTCTTTTACTTCATTAAGACAACATCGTTTCAACAGCTATTTGCTACGGTAGCTGAACCCCTTATCCTCTGCATGACCTGTCATTGCCACAGTAAATAGCTGAAACCTACTAGCATGTGTAGGAGTTGTTTGAGCCCTTGCTGTGTTCCTACCATGCTATGCCTGCTATGCCTAGAGTTGTGTCAGGTCTGGTTCATCTGGGTGATGGATTGGAGTGAAATGGTTGTGTTCAGTAATGAGAGTGAAGTGTTGAACCTGTTTTGGTAAAGGTATCGATGACAGGCCATGTAGGAGTACATGGTGGGTTGTTTCATTGGAACCGTCCCTAAGAACTGAGTTCCGTGTATGTGATCCATGATTAGCTACTACCACACATTGGGTTCCGGTAACTCGACCCCTCTTGGCTTATTAATCACCTTGGTCTCTGTCCAGGAGTTGCAACTAGTTTCTGGTGTTTGTAGGATGTGCTGGGGGCCATACTTAGCACTGACCGGAGGGGTAGGCTTTGTTGCGGTAGGCACGAGGCACGGTGTACCAAGTGACACCCGAATGGTGCTCTTGGGAACCCTGCACTCATCATTTGGGGCCGTAGTGGAAACCTCGGCCGGACTTCCTTGCAGAGTGGACTCAAATAGGCGATAAACCTGGACTAGAGACTTGTGTGGTTAGTCAGGTCGTGGCCGACACCCTCACCAGGCTTCCGCTTGAAGGTTGCCGAGATACATGATGTGTACCTGGCGGTAAGTGGGGAAAGCGTGTGTGACGAAGTACACCCCTGCAGGGTTATGATCTATTCAAATAGCCGCGTCCTTGAATATGGACTACTTGGGAACTTATACTGTTCATAGACAACTTAAATGGTTACTCATAAAAGTATCAAGATAAGTGTGAGTGACGTGGATGGCCCTCTCGTAGGAGGACGGGAGAGGATCCGCGGTGGTGTATTAGCATGGTGATTAGTGGACTCATGTGCGCTATCTCATCTTAATCAAACTACTGGTAGTCGTAGTACAGAATAGCCAAGAGTCAAAGCTGGCTTGCTGCAATAAACACCACTACCCCCTTTGTTGATACTGTTTCATGAAAAGTTAGATCTTATGTAAGACTTGCTAAGTACCTTTGTACTCACGTTTGCTTAATAAACTGCTGCAGAGGAGAGAATATAGACGGTTTCTATATAGACCTCAACGTTGACGAGTGACTTGCTACCCAGGTGGCAATCCCGTGCCTGTGAAGGGTCTTTGTAGATAGGCAGGCTTCTACAGCCTTTTCCCTTTCTAGTTGTCTGTAGCCAGACAAGTTAACCTTCCGCATGTGCTTGTATGTTTGTATGACTTGAGTGTTGGGTCATGTGACCCCTACCTGTATGGATATGTTATGTATGGCTCTTCGGAGCCCTTGAAATAAATACTTCGAGTCGTAGAGTTATGTTGTGATGCCATGTTGTATCTACACATATCGAGCATATTGTGTGTATGTTTGAAATGCTTTGGTATGTGTCGGATCCGACACCTAGTTGTTTATTATTGGTAGCCTTTCTTATGGGGAAATGTCTCCTAGTGCTTCCACTGAGCCATGGTAGCTTGCTACTGCTCCAGAACACGTGGATTGACCGGCATGTGTCCTTCTTTGCTCCTATGTCTGTCCCTTCGGGGAAATGTCACGCGGTGTTTTACTAGAGTCCTTGTAGCTTGCTACGACTTGGTTGCACACGCTGATGACCGACACGTGCATTGCTGGGTCATGTACGCCTGTCCCCGTAAGTTCATGCCACCTTGGTTTACGACTAGTCATGTCGGCCCGGGTTCTCTGTCATATGGATGCTAGCGACATAATCATATACGTGAGCCAAAAGTCACAAACGGTCCTGGCCAAGGTAAAGGCTGCAGCCGTGGGTTACCGTGCGTGAGGCCGCAAAGTGATATGATGTGTTACATGCTAGATCAGTGTGACTTAGGATCGGGGTCTTGACAGCGTTGGTATCAGAGCCTGGCTGCCTGTAGGATCATCAAGCCAAACTGGTCGATGTCGGGTCTAGAAATGCTTTAGTTATATATAAGGGAATTGATTGTGGAAATGAACGTAAGGCTCTTTTTACTTCTCTTCTCGTGTCATTCTTTCGGGTCACCCTCTTCTTTTCTACGGGGATTAAGAACTAGGCTTCTCATCCCTCTACCAGGATCACGTGTTACTAATCTGTAGACCCATAGGAATGGTGGACTCAAGTTCCAGTTCAGTTTCTAGTACCTCCGTGTGTTAACAGTTGGTCTCAGAACCTTGATATTATGATGTTGAGTGGTTATGCTACCATTTTCAGGATGTCTCAAAATCTATTTTGAGCATTTACAGCCGTTATGCTGCCCGAATTGTCCTAGAAATCCTAATGCCTTTGCATTATTTCGTGTTTCAGATGGCTTCTCGCACCCCTCATCAGGTTGTCTGTCTGACCCGGTGCATTGATGTGCCAGGTCATACGGCCATGCTGGTTCGTGTCATGATTGAGACCGGTTACCGCTGGTACCCTGAGTACACAGTGGAGGAGCAGTACCGGGACTTCAACCAGAGTCAGTACCTTTGCACCGTCAGGATCTATCCTTCGTACCCAGGAGCTACAAAGCCTATTCACTGGTCCTATGGACTCGGAGTTACTATTGATATGTCTGTTCATGATGCAGCCTATTCCATGATGACGATAATCTGAGCTAGGCATGCACTGCTTCAGAACACCGAGTTCAGTTATATGCCAGCGTCACTTCCAGGCGAGGAGGGTTATCTTAGTGGTCTCTATACTGATGCCGCTCATGAGGAGCCGAAGGCCCAAACCACCGCACAGTTGCTGGAGGACAGGGATCATGATGTCCGTGCCCTTCGTTTAGAGCTCTATGCTACACGAGCACGTCTTTGGACAGCTTTGACACAGCTTGCACCCGTTGTCCAGACAGGATACTGCGATATGGATGTGCTGTATCCAGTGCGGACTCATCTGCCAGCCTGCGTAGATTGGCCTGATGTTGGAGGTATCACACCTCTACGTGGACCTCTTCTACCACCAGCTGTGGGACCTAGGCCACATCCGTGTCCCTACGGACCCCAGGTCCCCCAGGCTAGTGTGTTTCCGGATCCTCACGTTCAGCTTCCAGGCCACGGTGGTAACCTCTATGAGGATTACTACGGAGACGTCTGAGATCGTCTGTGGTTGTAGTAGTATTGTAGCAGTTATATCCATCACAGTCCTGCGTATCTTGTGGGATATGACTAGGTGTGTACTAAGTTCCGGAGGCGTAGATAAATAATGTATACGAGCTTGGAATGCCTGTGATGAGTTGTATCATCTTTCACCGCAGTTTGTACTCTAGCTTGGGCTTGTACTAAACTATGTTATGGTGTGTACGACCGATGGTATATATATGGCAGCTTCCTTGTTACCATGTTGTACAGATGTTCATCTCTGCATTCCGTGTCGTCCATTACATTCTGCACCCCTATGCTAGAAGTGATGTCATCCTTATCTAAACCATTGTTTTGTTTCCCAGGATGGTCGATACTCAAAGCAACCCCGCTGCCCATGAGCAGGGTGAAGGAAGTGGAACTAGGAATGAGAACCTTCCCCATCCACCCTCTCTGGCTGAGGTCATGCTAGAGGCTGGAAGGAATAAGCGTGAGACAAATCGCCTGCTCAAGTGCATTGAGCAGAACACAGGCCACCACCAGCGCAATGACATGGTGTCTATCCATGACTTCATCAAGCTGTACCCGCCTACCTTCCATCACTCCGTCGACCCACTCGACGCCGATGATTGGCTCTGTAGCATCACACGCAAGCTGCGTTCTGCTAACGTAGCTGAAGCTGACATGGTCACCTATGCTGCATACCATCTTGAAGGTCCTGCTAGCCTGTGGTGGGAGAACTATGAGGCCATGCGCCCAGCTGGTCAGGTCACTACCTGGAGAGACTTTAGTGAAGCTTTCCACCTGCACCATATCCCCGAAGGTCTGATGGACCGTAAGAGGGAGGAGTTCTATAACTTCACCCAGGGCAAGATCACTGTAGATGCCTACAGTCGGGAGTTTGGAAATCTTGCATGCTATGCCCCTGAAGAAGTGTCCACCGATGCCAAGAAACAGGCTAGGTTTCGAAAGGGACTTAACCCTAAGCTCCGTCGTGATCTTCGTCTGCATGAGTGTCTCACCTTCCAGAGTCTGGTTAACAAGACCATCAATGCTAAGACTGGCCAAACTGACTATGAAGCATCCCGCAAGCATTCCCGTGACTTCGGATCATCCTCCGGTTCTGGATCACAGAAGCGCCGGGTGTGGATCCTGAATACGGCACTGCCACCCAGATATACCCCGAGGCCATCCTATGTGGCGCCTCGCCCAAACCCGCCGTATACACCACCCAAGGCCTATGGTGGACCAGCCGCCAATGCTGCTCCGCGTAGCAACACCGTGACTTATTTCAAGGCGGAGAACCAGGCCACTATGCTCGTGAGTGTCCCCAGAACACTGTCTCGAACCAGCCAGGAAAGTCTGTTGGCCGTGGAAAGCCAACAGGAAAGATGTACTATGCCAAGCCAACCCCTGCCTCACGTGGACGTGTGAACTACGTCTCAGCCGATGAGGCTCATGATGACCCCGACGTCGTTCTTGGTACGCTTCTTGTTAATTGTCATCCAGCATCCGTTCTTTTCGATACTGGAGCATCTCATTCGTTCCTATCCAAAAATTATGCTCAGTTGCACAACATGACATTTTGTGATATGCCCACCTCCATGGTAATTCAAACTCCTGGATCTAAATGGCAAACTTCTAGAGTAAGCCATGGAAATGAAATTCTGGTCGACAGACTCATCTTTCTTGCGTCTTTGATAGCCCTTAAGTCTTCAGACATAAACATCATCATGGGTATGGACTGGATGGCAGCCCATTATGCTAAGATCGATTGTTTCACCAGATCTGTTCAACTTACCCACCCATCGGGCAAGATAGTCAATGTTTTGACCCGAGTGTCCGAGCGTCGGCTCTACTCTCTAAATGCTAGCCCTCTTCCAGACCTCGAAGATATTCCGGTAGTCCGTGACTTTCCGGATGTCTTTCCAGAAGAACTGCCAGGCATTCCACCTGATAGGGATGTAGAGTTCGTGATAGATCTTGTTCCAGGAACTGTCCCAATTTCTAGAAGACCCTATAAGATGGCACCCTTAGAGCTAGCCGAGCATAAGAAACAACTCGATGAGTCCTTGAAAAAGGGTTTCATCCAACCTAGTTCTTCTCCTTGGGCTTGCCCCGTCTTCTTCGTCAAGAAGAAGGATGGAACGGATCGTATGGTTATGGATTATTGACCCATCAACCTGGTCACCATAAAGAACAAGTATCCGCTTCCCAGGATCAACGATCTGTATGATCAGCTCGCTAGATCCTCAGTCTTTTCCAAGATGGATTTGAGGTTGGGCTACCATCAAATCAAAATCAGGAACGGGGACATTCCCAAAACGGCCTTTTTCACTAGTTATGGCCAATACGAGTACACCGTCATGTCCTTCAGATTAACCAATGCCCCAGCCACCTTCTCCCGCTTAATGAATTCGATCTTCATGGAGTACTTGGATAAATTCGTCGTGGTTTACCTCGATGATATACTCATCTACTCCAAGAACAAGGAAGATCATGCCAAGCATCTAAGGCTAGTATTGACAGAACTTTGAGAACATCGCCTCTATGCCAAATTTTTCAAATGTGAATTCTGGTTGCTAGAAGTGACCTATCTAGGCCATGTAATCTCTGGAAAAGGTATTGCTGTCAATCCCAAGAGAGTTCAGGCCATTCTTAATTGGACTCCACCTGAATCGGTCAAGCAAGTTAGGAGTTTTCTTGGTTTAGCAAGCTATTGTCGTCGCTTCGTCAAGCACTTCTCCAAAGTTGCGAAGCCTCTAACTGAACTCCTCAAGAAAGATAAAAAGTTCGAGTGGACCCCACAATGCGAGTACAGTTTTCAGGAACTAAAAGGACGCCTAACTTCTGCTCCCGTACTTGTGCCACCAGATTTCTCCAAGGACTTTGTTATCTACTGTGACGCCTCGCGACAAGGATTAGGTTGCATACTCATGCAGGATCGTCATGTGATTCCATACGCATCTCAACAGTTGCGTCCACATGAGGATAATTATCCAACACATGATCTAGAGCTTGCAGCTGTAGTCCATGCACTCAAAACATGGCGACATTACTTTCTTGGTAATCGTTGTGAGATCTACACTGATCACCAAAGTTTGAAATATATCTTCACCCAACTAGATTTGAACCTCAGGCAAAGACGTTGGGTTGAGTTGACCACGGATTATGACTTAGGGATAACTTACACCCCGGGAAAAGCCAATGTCATGGCTGATGCACTAAGTCATAAGTCCTATTGTAACAATCTCATGTTACAACAAGGTCAACCACTTCTCCACAAGGAATTTCGTAAGCTTAACCTTCACATTGTTCCTCGAGGATTCCTTTCTACCTTGGCGGCAAACCCTACCCTTACGGATCAAATCATAGAAGCCCAGAAGCATGATACTGGAATTTCCCGAATGAAGAGAAATATTGCCAAGGGAATTGCTAGTTGCTTCACGGTAGATGACCGGGGTGTTGTCTTCTTTGAGAACCGCTTGGTGGTACCCAAGAAGCAACCACTGCGGCAATTGATCCTTAAGGAGGCTCATGAAACTCCTCTCACGATTCATCCTGGTAGTACTAAAATGTATCAGGACCTACGCCAGAGGTTCTGGTGGACTAGAATGAAGAGAGAAATCGCTCAGTTCATTGCTAACTGCGACGTCTGTCGTCGCGTTAAAGCAGAGCATCAACGGCCTGCTGGCACTCTTCAACCCTTAGCTATTCCTGAATGGAAATGGGATAAAATCGGTATGGATTTCATTACCGGGTTTCCCAGGACCAAGAGAGGGCATAATGCTATCTTTGTGGTCATCGATCGTCTTTCCAAAGTAGCTCATTTCCTTCCTGTTCGGGAAAGTATAACTGCTAGTCAGTTAGCAGATCTATATATTTCTTGAATAGTGTCTCTTCACGGTGTTCCTTTGGAGATTAACTCAGACCGTGGAAGTCTTTTCACCTCTCGATTTTGGGAAAGTTTCCAAAATGCTATGGGGACTCGTCTCTCCTTCAGCACCGCTTTCCACCCTCAATCCAGTGGTCAAGTAGAACGAGTCAATCAAATTCTGGAAGATATGCTCAGAGCTTCTATTATCTCATTCGGGATGGATTGGGAGAAATGCCTTCCATTCGCCGAATTTGCCTATAACAATAGTTATCAATCTAGCTTGGACAAAGCTCCTTTTGAAGTTCTCTATGGGCGAAGGTGTCGAACGCCTCTTAACTGGTCAGAAACCGGGGAAAGTCAATTCTTTGGCCCGGATATGATTCAGGAAGCAGAAGAGCAAGTTTGCATTGTTCGTGAAAAGTTGAAAACAGCCCAATCTCATCAAAAGAGCCACTATGATCATCATCATAAGGCTGTGACTTACGAAGTTGATGAAAAGGCTTACCTTCGGGTTACTCCTCTGAAGGGGACCCATTGTTTCGGTATCAAAGGCAAATTGGCTCCTCGCTACATTGGTCCTTTTCGCATTCTTGCTAAATGAGGAGAGGTTGCCTACCAATTAGAACTACCTCCGCATCTTTCTAGAGTTCATGATGTCTTCCACGTTTCTCAACTCAGGCGTTGCTTCTTGGATCCTATCCGCGGAGTGGACCACAAAACGCTTGATCGCCAGGATAACCTTACCTATCGAGAATACCCTATCCGTATTCTTGATCAAGCCGAGCATACCACCCAACGCCAGAACATCAAGTTCCTCAAGGTTCAGTGGTCTCATCATTCCGAGAAAGAAGCTACTTGGGAAAGGGAGGATCGTCTTTGACTTGAGTACCCCACACTCTTCCCGACAAACCCTGAATCTCGGGACTAGATTCTTTTCAGTGGGGGTGAGTTGTCACAACCCTAGTTTAGTAATGCACTTGGGTCAGTCTTGCTTGCTGCATCATGTCTAAATTTTCATTTAAATTTGAAATGGGGAGTTAACAAACCCTAGCACCCCTCAGAAAAACTAGGATCAACTAAAAATAATTTCGATGAACCCAAAATGCCCTTCACAAAAGTTCATCATTTTTGAATTGGTTGAAAACCTCTGCCAAAAATGGTGCACATTTTTCTAGGTCATCTAGGATTTTTGAATTAAATCATAAAGTATTTGAATTTGGGCTTTTAAATGCTATAAATATTTTAATTGCCCAAATAATTTTGAAAACAGTTGAGGGCCGTTGGAAATAATTCTAAAAGTGCCCACAACCATTTTCAGGATTTTAGAAAATGGTTTAGTATTTTTACTAAATCAAAAACAGAAAAGAAAATTAGAAAACAGAAACAGAAATGGAAAAGAGAGAGAGAGCACCTCACCTGGGCCACTTACCTGTGCCGGCCCAGCCCACTGGCCGCGCCAGTCGTCGTCCTCCTGGCGCCAGTCGGCCGAGCGCGTGGCTGACGCGCGCGCGCGCACGGCGCGCCACGCCCCCAGGCTGCTTGCCTGCGTCCCCGGCCAGTGCGACGCCACAGATGTTCTCCTCGGAGCCGTCCCGATCGAGCCCACCTCCCCATTCGCCCCCTCGCTCTCTCCCTCGCCTCTGGACGCCATCGCCGAAGCCCCTGCGCCCGCCGACGTGAACCACCGCAGCCCCCGTGCTCCTCTCACCTCCCCTCCATGTCAGAGAGCCTCGCCACCATCGCCTACGCCTCCTCGCAGAGCCACGCATCACCGAACACCCGGAGATGTCGCCATCGAGCTCGACGCCGCCGTCTCTGCCCCGAGATTGCCTCCGCCGTTCCGCTCGCTCCGACGCCTCCCCGAGCTCGCCGACCTGCTCGCCGTGACCGCCGTGAGCTTCTACCCTGAACCCCCCACTCTGTTGTCTCTTTTTCACGCCATAGCCATCGCCTCGCTTGTGACCGAGCACGCCTCCGCCTGAGCTCGCCGCCGCCGACACTCCGGTGACCATTTGGTCCCGAGCGCGTGTCCATCGAGCTCGCCGCATCGCGTAGAGCATCTCCAGCGCCTCGCCTCGCCCTTTTACACCGCGCAGTCGCGTTCCCGCGCACACCCGAACGTCGGCCGCCGCTGCCGAGCTCGCCGCCGTCAGCTCCGGCCACCACCCCCATTCGACGCGCGCCGGTGAGAGCTCTGCAACGAGCCTAGCCACGCATCGAACGGGGCACCGTAGCCCAATCCCGCAACTCACCGCCGCGTCTGACCCCGTCGGCGGCTAAACGCCGGCGAGTTTGACCGGTTTGACCGGGGGGGTTGACTCCCCCTTGACCACTGACATGTGGGCCCATGCCCTAACTAATTTAGGATTAGGATTAATTTAGCACTAATTAACCCTGTTAATCAGATGAGAGACAGACAAACGGGACCCACACGTCAGGTTTGACCTGGACCACTCATGTTGACTGCTGACATCATCTTGATGTCATGCTGATGCATTAAATCATTTTCTGGATTTAGTTTAATTTAAATAACCAGAAAATTCCATAAAATGATTTAAACTTCAAAAATTCATAGTAAATCAACCGTAACTCGGATGGAAAAGATTTATATATGAAAAATGATTAGAAAAATTCAATCTATCCAATGGTACTGTTTTCATGCATGTCAAAGCAAGTTAAGCCTGCTGATCAGGTCAAATCAATTAAATGACATTTGAAAAATCATATGAAGAGTTTGAATTTGAACCTTTGGTTCAAACCAACTCAAACCATTCCGTTGCTAGATGCATTAGCTCAAACACACACATTTTGCCATGTCATGATCATGCATCATAATGTTGCATATTGCCATGTATTGATTGTGCCTTCGGTATGTTCTCCGCGGTAGGTTCTGCTCCCGAGGATATTCACAAGTATCCAGCTGCAGGGCAGTACCCTTCTACCACTCTGTCAGGCAAGCAACCCCCATTGAACATTCCGATACAAACCCATCCTCTCGCTCCTGCTCTCTTTTACTGCATTAAGACAACATCGTTTCAACTGCTATTTGCTGCGGTAGCTGAACCCCTTTTCCTCTGCATGACCTGTCATTGCCACAGTAAATAGCTGAAACCCACTAGCATGTGTACGAGTTGTTTGAGCCCTTGTTGTGTTCCTACCATGCTATGCCTGCTATGCCTAGAGTTGTGTCAGGTCTGGTTCATTTGGGTGATGGATTGGAGTGAAATGGTTGTGTTCGATAATGAGAGTGAAGTGCTGAACCTGTTTTGGCAAAGGTATCGATGAGAGGCCATGTAGGAGTACATGGTGGGTTGTTTCATTGGAACCGTCCCTAAGAACTAAGTTCCGTGTATGTGATCCAAGATTAGCTACTACCACACATTGGGTTCCGGTAACTTGACCCCTCTCAGCTTATTAATCACCTTGGTCTTTGTCCAGGAGTTACAACTAGTTTATGGTGTTTGTAGGATGTGATGGGGGCCGTACTTAGCGCTGACCGGAGGGGTAGGCTTTGTTGCGGTAGGCACGAGGCACGGTGTACCAAGTGACACCCGAATGGTGCTCTTGGGAACCCTGCACTCATCGTTTGGGGCCGTAGTGGAAACCTCAGCCGGACTTCCTTGGGGAGTGGACTCAAATAAGTGATAAACCTGGACTAGAGACTTGTGTGGTTAGTCAGGTCATGGCCGACACCCTCGCCAGGCTTCCGCTTGAAGGTTGCCGACATACATGACGTGTACCTGGCGGTAAGTGGGGAAAGCGTGTGTGAAGAAGTACACCCCTGTAGGGTTATGATCTATTCGAATAGCCGCGTCCTCGGATATGAACTACTTGGGAACTTATACTGTTCATAGACAACTTAAATGGTTACTCATAAAAGTATCAAGATAAGTGTGAGTGTCGTGGATGGCCCTCTCGTAGGAGGACGGGAGAGGATCCGCGGTGGTGTATTAGCGTGGTGATTAGTGGACTCATGTGCGCTATCTCATCTTAATCAAACTACTGGTAGTCGTAGTACAGAATAGCCAAGAGTCAAAGCTGGCTTGCTGCAATAAACACCACTACCCCCTTTGTTGATACTGTTTCATGAGTAGTTAGATCTTATGTAAGACTTGCTGAGTACCTTTGTACTCACGTTTGCTTAATAAACTGCTGCAGAGGAGAGAATATAGACGGTTTCTATATAGACCTCAACGTTGACGAGTGACTTGCTACCCAGGTGGCAATCCCGTGCCTGTGAAGGGTCTTTGTAGATAGGCAGGCTTCTACAGCCTTTTCCCTTTCTAGTTGTCTGTAGCCAGACAAGTTAACCTTCCGCATGTGCTTGTATGTTTGTATGACTTGAGTGTTGGGTCATGTGACCCCTACCTGTATGGATATGTTATGTATGGCTCTTCGGAGCCCTTGAAATAAATACTTCGAGTCGTAGAGTTATGTTGTGATGCCATGTTGTATCTACACATATCGAGCATATTGTGTGTATGTTTGAAATGCTTTGGTATGTGTCGGATCCGACACCTAGTTGTTTATTATTGGTAGCCTTTCTTATGGGGAAATGCCTCCTAGTGCTTCCACTGAGCCATGGTAGCTTGCTACTGCTCCAGAACACGTGGATTGACCGGCATGTGTCCTTCTTTGCTCCTATGTCTGTCCTTTCGGGGAAATGTCACGCGGTGTTTTACTAGAGTCCTTGTAGCTTGCTACGACTTGGTTGCACACGCTGATGACCGACACGTGCATTGCTGGGTCATGTACGCCTGTCCCCGTAAGTTCATGCCACCTTGGTTTACGACTAGTCATGTCGGCCCGGGTTCTCTGTCATATGGATGCTAGCGACATAATCATATACGTGAGCCAAAAGTCACAAACGGTCCTGGCCAAGGTAAAGGCTGCAGCCGTGGGTTACCGTGCGTGAGGCCGCAAAGTGATATGATGTGTTACATGCTAGATCAGTGTGACTTAGGATCGGGGTCTTGACAGCGTTGGTATCAGAGCCTGGCTGCCTGTAGGATCATCAAGCCAAACTGGTCGATGTCGGGTCTAGAAATGCTTTAGTTATATATAAGGGAATTGATTGTGGAAATGAACGTAAGGCTCTTTTTACTTCTCTTCTCGTGTCATTCTTTCGGGTCACCCTCTTCTTTTCTACGGGGATTAAGAACTAGGCTTCTCATCCCTCTACCAGGATCACGTGTTACTAATCTGTAGACCCATAGGAATGGTGGACTCAAGTTCCAGTTCAGTTTCTAGTACCTCCGTGTGTTAACAGTTGGTCTCAGAACCTTGATATTATGATGTTGAGTGGTTATGCTACCATTTTCAGGATGTCTCAAAATCTATTTTGAGCATTTACAGCCGTTATGCTGCCCGAATTGTCCTAGAAATCCTAATGCCTTTGCATTATTTCGTGTTTCAGATGGCTTCTCGCACCCCTCATCAGGTTGTCTGTCTGACCCGGTGCATTGATGTGCCAGGTCATACGGCCATGCTGGTTCGTGTCATGATTGAGACCGGTTACCGCTGGTACCCTGAGTACACAGTGGAGGAGCAGTACCGGGACTTCAACCAGAGTCAGTACCTTTGCACCGTCAGGATCTATCCTTCGTACCCAGGAGCTACAAAGCCTATTCACTGGTCCTATGGACTCGGAGTTACTATTGATATGTCTGTTCATGATGCAGCCTATTCCATGATGACGATAATCTGAGCTAGGCATGCACTGCTTCAGAACACCGAGTTCAGTTATATGCCAGTGTCACTTCCACGCGAGGAGGGTTATCTTAGTGGTCTCTATACTGATGCCGCTCATGAGGAGCCGAAGGCCCAGACCACCGCACAGTTGCTGGAGGACAGGGATCATGATGTCCGTGCCCTTCGTTTAGAGCTCTATCCTACACGAGCACGTCTTTGGACAGCTTTGACACAGCTTGCACCCGTTGTCCAGACAGGATACTGCGATATGGATGTGTTGTATCCAGTGCGGACTCATCTGCCAGCCTGCGTAGATTGGCCTGATGTTGGAGGTATCACACCTCTACGTGGACCTCTTCTACCACCAGCTGTGGGACCTAGGCCACATCCGTGTCCCTACGGACCCCAGGTCCCCCAGGCTAGTGTGTTTCCGGATCCTCACCTTCAGCTTCCAGGCCACGGTGGTAACCTCTATGAGGATTACTACGGAGACGTCTGAGATCGTCTGTGGTTGTAGTAGTATTGTAGCAGTTATATCCATCACAGTCCTACGTATCTTGTGGGATATGACTAGGTGTGTACTAAGTTCCGGAGGCGTAGATAAATAATGTATACGAGCTTGGAATGCCTGTGATGAGTTGTATCATCTTTCACCGCAGTTTGTACTCTAGCTTGGGCTTGTACTAAACTATGTTATGGTGTGTACGACCGATGGTATATATATGGCAGCTTCCTTGTTACCATGTTGTACAGATGTTCATCTCTGCATTCCGTGTCGTCCATTACATTCTGCACCCCTATGCTAGAAGTGATGTCATCCTTATCTAAACCATTGTTTTGTTTCCCAGGATGGTCGATACTCAAAGCAACCCCGCTGCCCATGAGCAGGGTGAAGGAAGTGGAACTAGGAATGAGAACCTTCCCCATCCACCCTCTCTGGCTGAGGTCATGCTAGAGGCTGGAAGGAATAAGCGTGAGACAAATCGTCTGCTCAAGCGCATTGAGAAGAACACAGGCCACCACCAGCACAATGACATGGTGTCTATCCATGACTTCATCAAGCTGTACCTGCCTACCTTCCATCACTCCGTCGACCCACTCGACGCCGATGATTGGCTCTGTAGCATCACACGCAAGCTGCGTTCTGCTAACGTAGCTGAAGCTGACATGGTCACCTATGCTGCATACCATCTTGAAGGTCCTGCTAGCCTGTGGTGGGAGAACTATGAGGCCATGCGCCCAGCTGGTCAGGTCACTACCTGGAGAGACTTTAGTGAAGCTTTCCACCTGCACCATATCCCAGAAGGTCTGATGGACCGTAAGAGGGAGGAGTTCTGTAACTTCACCCAGAGCAAGATCACTGTAGATGCCTACAGTCGGGAGTTTGGAAATCTTGCATGCTATGCCCCTGAAGAAGTGTCCACCGATGCCATGAAACAGGCTAGGTTCTGAAAGGGACTTAACCCTAAGCTCCGTCGTGATCTTCGTCTGCATGAGTGTCTCACCTTCCAGAGTCTGGTTAACAAGGCCATCAATGCTAAGACTGGCCAAAGTGACTATGAAGCATCCCGCAAGCATTCCCGTGACTTCGGATCATCCTCCGATTCTGGATCACAGAAGCGCCGGGTGTGGATCCTGAATACGGCACTGCCACCCAGATATACCCCGAGGCCATCCTATGTGGCGCCTCACCCAAACCCGCCGTATACACCACCCAAGGCCTATGGTGGACCAGCCGCCAATGCTGCTCCGCGTAGCAACACCGTGACTTATTTCAAGGCGGAGAACCAGGCTACTATGCTCGTGAGTGTCCCCAGAACACTGTCTCGAACCAGCCAGGAAAGTCTGTTGGCCGTGGAAAGCCAACAGGAAAGATGTACTATGCCAAGCCAACCCCTGCCTCACGTGGACGTGTGAACTACGTCTCAGCCGATGAGGCTCATGATGACCCCGACGTCGTTCTTGGTACGCTTCTTGTTAATAGTCATCCAGCATCCTTTCTTTTCGATACTGGAGCATCTCATTCGTTCCTATCCAAAAATTATGCTCAGTTGCACAACATGACATTTTGTGATATGCCCACCTCCATGGTAATTCAAACTCCTGGATCTAAATGGCAAACTTCTAGAGTAAGCCATGGAAATGAAATTCTGGTCGACGGACTCATATTTCTTGCGTCTTTGATAGCCCTTAAGTCTTCAGACATAAACATCATCATGGGTATGGACTGGATGGCAGCCAATTAAGCTAAGATCGATTGTTTCACCAGATCTGTTCAACTTACCCACCCATCGGGCAAGATAGTCAATGTTTTGACCCGAGTGTCCGAGCGTCGGCTCTACTCTCTAAATGCTAGCCCTCTTCCAGACCTCGAAGATATTCCGGTAGTCCGTGACTTTCCGGATGTCTTTCCAGAAGAACTGCCAGGCATTCCACCTGATAGGGATGTAGAGTTCGTGATAGATCTTGTTCCAGGAACTGTCCCAATTTCTAGAAGACCCTATAAGATGGCACCCTTAGAGCTAGCCGAGCATAAGAAACAACTCGATGAGTCCTTGAAAAAGGGTTTCATCCAACCTAGTTCTTCTCCTTGGGCTTGCCCCGTCTTCTTCGTCAAGAAGAAGGATGGAATGGATCGTATGGTTATGGATTATTGACCCATCAACCTGGTCACCATAAAGAACAAGTATCCGCTTCCCAGGATCAACGATCTGTATGATCAGCTCGCTAGATCCTCAGTCTTTTCCAAGATGGATTTGAGGTTGGGCTACCATCAAATCAAAATCAGGAACGGGGACATTCCCAAAACGGCCTTTTTCACTAGTTATGGCCAATACGAGTACACCGTCATGTCCTTCAGATTAACCAATGCCCCAGCCACCTTCTCCCGCTTAATGAATTCGATCTTCATGGAGTACTTGGATAAATTCGTCGTGGTTTACCTCGATGATATACTCATCTACTCCAAGAACAAGGAAGATCATGCCAAGCATCTAAGGCTAGTATTGACAGAACTTTGAGAACATCGCCTCTATGCCAAATTTTTCAAATGTGAATTCTGGTTGCTAGAAGTGACCTATCTAGGCCATGTAATCTCTGGAAAAGGTATTGCTATCAATCCCAAGAGAGTTCAGGCCATTCTTAATTGGACTCCACCTGAATCGGTCAAGCAAGTTAGGAGTTTTCTTGGTTTAGCAAGCTATTGTCGTCGCTTCGTCAAGCACTTCTCCAAAGTTGCGAAGCCTCTAACTGAACTCCTCAAGAAAGATAAAAAGTTCGAGTGGACCCCACAATGCGAGTACAGTTTTCAGGAACTAAAAGGACGCCTAACTTCTGCTCCCGTACTTGTGCCACCAGATTTCTCCAAGGACTTTGTTATCTACTGTGACGCCTCGCGACAAGGATTAGGTTGCATACTCATGCAGGATCGTCATGTGATTCCATACGCATCTCAACAGTTGCGTCCACATGAGTATAATTATCCAACACATGATCTAGAGCTTGCAGCTGTAGTCCATGCACTCAAAACATGGCGACATTACTTTCTTGGTAATCGTTGTGAGATCTACACTGATCACCAAAGTTTGAAATATATCTTCACCCAACTAGATTTGAACCTCAGGCAAAGACGTTGGGTTGAGTTGATCACGGATTATGACTTAGGGATAACTTACACCCCGGGAAAAGCCAATGTCATGGCTGATGCACTAAGTCATAAGTCCTATTGTAACAATCTCATGTTACAACAAGGTCAACCACTTCTCCACAAGGAATTTCGTAAGCTTAACCTTCACATTGTTCCTCGAGGATTCCTTTCTACCTTGGCGGCAAACCCTACCCTTACGGATCAAATCATAGAAGCCCAGAAGCATGATACTGGAATTTCCCGAATGAAGAGAAATATTGCCAAGGGAATTGCTAGTTGCTTCACGGTAGATGACCGGGGTGTTGTCTTCTTTGAGAACCGCTTGGTGGTACCCAAGAAGCAACCACTGCGGCAATTGATCCTTAAGGAGGCTCATGAAACTCCTCTCACGATTCATCCTGGTAGTACTAAAATGTATCAGGACCTACGCCAGAGGTTCTGGTGGACTAGAATGAAGAGAGAAATCGCTCAGTTCATTGCTAACTGCGACGTCTGTCGTCGCGTTAAAGCAGAGCATCAACGGCCTGCTGGCACTCTTCAACCCTTAGCTATTCCTGAATGGAAATGGGATAAAATCGGTATGGATTTCATTACCGGGTTTCCCAGGACCAAGAGAGGGCATAATGCTATCTTTGTGGTCATCGATCGTCTTTCCAAAGTAGCTCATTTCCTTCCTATTCGGGAAAGTATAACTGCTAGTCAGTTAGCAGATCTATATATTTCTTGAATAGTGTCTCTTCACGGTGTTCCTTTGGAGATTAACTCAGACCGTGGAAGTCTTTTCACCTCTCGATTTTGGGAAAGTTTCCAAAATGCTATGGGGACTCGTCTCTCCTTCAGCACCGCTTTCCACCCTCAATCCAGTGGTCAAGTAGAACGAGTCAATCAAATTCTGGAAGATATGCTCAGAGCTTCTATTATCTCATTCGGGATGGATTGGGAGAAATGCCTTCCATTCGCCGAATTTGCCTATAACAATAGTTATCAATCTAGCTTGGACAAAGCTCCTTTTGAAGTTCTCTATGGGCGAAGGTGTCGAACGCCTCTTAACTGGTCAGAAACCGGGGAAAGTCAATTCTTTGGCCCGGATATGATTCAGGAAGCAGAAGAGCAAGTTTGCATTGTTCGTGAAAAGTTGAAAACAGCCCAATCTCATCAAAAGAGCCACTATGATCATCATCATAAGGCTGTGACTTACGAAGTTGATGAAAAGGCTTACCTTCGGGTTACTCCTCTGAAGGGGACCCATTGTTTCGGTATCAAAGGCAAATTGGCTCCTCGCTACATTGGTCCTTTTCGCATTCTTGCTAAATGAGGAGAGGTTGCCTACCAATTAGAACTACCTCCGCATCTTTCTAGAGTTCATCATGTCTTCCACGTTTCTCAACTCAGGCGTTGCTTCTTGGATCCTATCCGCGGAGTGGACCACGAAACGCTTGTTCGCCAGGATAACCTTACCTATCGAGAATACCCTATCCGTATTCTTGATCAAGCCGAGCATACCACCCAACGCCAGAACATCAAGTTCCTCAAGGTTCAGTGGTCTCATCATTCCGAGAAAGAAGCTACTTGGGAAAGGGAGGATCGTCTTCGACTTGAGTACCCCACACTCTTCCCGACAAACCCTGAATCTCGGGATGAGATTCTTTTCAGTGGGGGTGAGTTGTCACAACCCTAGTTTAGTAATGCACTTGGGTCAGTCTTGCTTGCTGCATCATGTCTAAATTTTCATTTAAATTTGAAATGGGGAGTTAACAAACCCTAGCACCCCTCAGAAAAACTAGGATCAACTAAAAATAATTTCGATGAACCCAAAATGCCCTTCACAAAAGTTCATCATTTTTGAATTGGTTGAAAACCTCTGCCAAAAATGGTGCACATTTTTCTAGGTCATCTAGGATTTTTGAATTAAATCATAAAGTATTTGAATTTGGGCTTTTAAATGCTATAAATATTTTAATTGCCCAAATAATTCTGAAAACAGTTGAGGGCCGTTGGAAATAATTCTAAAAGTGCCCACAACCATTTTCAGGATTTTAGAAAATGGTTTAGTATTTTTACTAAATCAAAAACAGAAAAGAAAATTAGAAAACAGAAACAGAAATGGAAAAGAGAGAGAGAGCACCTCACCTGGGCCACTTACCTGTGTCGGCCCAGCCCACTGGCCGCGCCAGTCGTCGTCCTCCTGGCGCCAGTCGGCCGAGCGCGTGGCTGACGCGCGCGCGCGCACGGTGCGCCACGCCACCAGGCTGCTTGCCTGCGTCCCCAGCCAGTGCGACGCCGCAGATGTTCTCCTCGGAGCCGTCCCGATCGAGCCCACCTCCCTATTCGCCCCCTCGCTCTCTCCCTCGCCTCTGGACGCCATCGCCGAAGCCCTTGCGCCCGCCGACGTGAACCACCGCAGCCCCCGTGCTCCTCTCACCTCCCCTCCATGTCAGAGAGCCTCGCCACCATCGCCTACGCCTCCTCGCAGAGCCACGCATCACCGAACACCCAGAGATGTCGCCATCGAGCTCTACGCCGCCATCTCTGCCCTGAGATTGCCTCCGCCGTTCCGCTCGCTCCGACGCCTCCCCGAGCTCGCCGACCTGCTCGCCGTGACCGCCGTGAGCTTCTACCCAGAACCCCCCTCTCTGTTGTCTCTTTTTCACGCCATAGCCATCGCCTCGCTTGTGACCGAGCATGCCGCCGCCTGAGCTCGCCGCCGCCGACGCTCCGGTGACCATTTGGTCCCGAGCGCGTGTCCATCGAGCTCGCCGCATCGCGTAGAGCATCTCCAGCGCCTCGCCTCGCCCTTTTACACCGCGCAGTCGCGTTCCCGCGCACACCCGAACGTCGGCCGCCGCTGCCGAGCTCGCCGCCGTCAGTTTCGGCCACCACCCCCATTCGACGCGCGCCGGTGAGAGCTCTGCAACGAGCCTAGCCACGCATCGAACGGGGCACCGTAGCCCAATCCCGCAGCTCACCGCCGCGTCTGACCCCGTCGGCGGCTAAACGCCGGCGAGTTTGACCGGTTTGACCGGGGGGGTTGACTCCCCCTTGACCACTGACATGTGGGCCCATGCCCTAACTAATTTAGGATTAGGATTAATTTAGCACTAATTAACCCTGTTAATCAGATGAGAGACAGACAAACGGGACCCACACGTCAGGTTTGAGCTGGACCACTCATGTTGACTGCTGACATCATCTTGATGTCATGCTGATGCATTAAATCATTTTCTGGATTTAGTTTAATTTAAATAACCAGAAAATTCCATAAAATGATTTAAACTTCAAAAATTCATAGTAAATCAATCGTAACTCGGATGGAAAAGATTTATATATGAAAAATGATTAGAAAAATTCAATCTATCCAATGGTACTGTTTTCATGCATGTCAAAGCAAGTTAAGCCTGCTGATCAGGTCAAATCAATTAAATGACATTTGAAAAATCATATGAAAAGTTTGAATTTGAACCTTTGGTTCAAACCAACTCAAACCATTCCGTTGCTAGATGCATTAGCTCAAACACACACATTTTGCCATGTCATGATCATGCATCATAATGTTGCATATTGCCATGTATTGATTGTGCCTTCGGTATGTTCTCCGCGGTAGGTTCTGCTCCCGAGGATATTCACAAGTATCCAGCTGCAGGGCAGTACCCTTCTACCACTCTGTCAGGCAAGCAACCCCCATTGAACATTCCGATACAAACCCATCCTCTCGCTCCTGCTCTCTTTTACTGCATTAAGACAACATCGTTTCAACTGCTATTTGCTGCGGTAGCTGAACCCCTTTTCCTCTGCATGACCTGTCATTGCCACAGTAAATAGCTGAAACCCACTAGCATGTGTACGAGTTGTTTGAGCCCTTGTTGTGTTCCTACCATGCTATGCCTGCTATGCCTAGAATTGTGTCAGGTCTGGTTCATTTGGGTGATGGATTGGAGTGAAATGGTTGTGTTCGATAATGAGAGTGAAGTGCTGAACCTGTTTTGGTAAAGGTATCGATGAGAGGCCATGTAGGAGTACATGGTGGGTTGTTTCATTGGAACCGTCCCTAAGAACTAAGTTCCGTGTATGTGATCCAAGATTAGCTACTACCACACATTGGGTTCCGGTAACTTGACCCCTCTCAGCTTATTAATCACCTTGGTCTTTGTCCAGGAGTTACAACTAGTTTCTGGTGTTTGTAGGATGTGATGGGGGCCGTACTTAGCGCTGACCGGAGGGGTAGGCTTTGTTGCGGTAGGCACGAGGCACGGTGTACCAAGTGACACCCGAATGGTGCTCTTGGGAACCCTGCACTCATCGTTTGGGGCCGTAGTGGAAACCTCAGCCGGACTTCCTTGCAGAGTGGACTCAAATAGGCGATAAACCTGGACTAGAGACTTGTGTGGTTAGTCAGGTCGTGGCCGACACCCTCACCAGGCTTCCGCTTGAAAGTTGCCGAGATACATGATGTGTACCTGGCGGTAAGTGGGGAAAGCGTGTGTGACGAAGTACACCCCTGCAGGGTTATGATCTATTCAAATAGTCGCGTCCTTGGATATGGACTACTTGGGAACTTATACTGTTCATAGACAACTTAAATGGTTACTCATAAAAGTATCAAGATAAGTGTGAGTGACGTGGATGGCCCTCTCGTAGGACGACGGGAGAGGATCCGCGGTGGTGTATTATCGTGGTGATTAGTGGACTCGTGTGCGCTATCTCATCTTAATCAAACAACTGGTAGTCGTAGTACAGAATAGCCAAGAGTGAAAGCTGGCTTGCTGCAATAAACACCACTACCCCCTTTGTTGATACTGTTGCATGAGTAGTTAGATCTGATGTAAGACTTGCTGAGTACCTTTGTACTCATGTTTTCTTAATAAACTGCTGCAGAGGAGAACCCCGAGAATACAGACGGTTTCTATATAGACCTCAACATTCACGAGTGACTTGCTACCCAGGTGGCAATCCCGCGCCTGTGAAGCGTCTTTGTAGATAGGCAGGCTTCTACAGCCTTTTCCCTTTCTAGTTGTTTGTACCCAGACAAGTTAAGCTTCCGCATGTGCTTGTATGTTTGTATGACTTGAGTGTTGGGTCAAGTGACCCCTACTGTATGGATATGTTATGTATGGCTCTTCGGAGCCCCTGAAATTAATACTTCGAGTCGTAGAGTTATGTTGTGATGCCATGTTGTATCTTCACATATCGAGCATATTGTGTGTATGTTTGAAATGCTTTGGTATGTGTGGGATCCGACACCTAGTTGTTTATTCTTGGTAGCCTTTCTTATGGGGAAATGCCTCCTAGTGCTTCCACTGAACCATGGTAGCTTGCTACTGCTCCGGAACACGTGGATTGACCGGCATGTGTCCTTCTTTGCACCTGTGTCTGTCCCTTTGGGGAAATGTCACGCGGTGTTTTACTGGAGTCCTTGTAGCTTGCTACGACTCGGTTGCACACGCTGATGACCGACACGTGCATTGCTGGGTCATGTATGCCTATCCTCGTAAGTTCGTGCCACCTTGGTTTACGACTACTCATGTCGGCCCGGGTTCTCTGTCATATGGATGCTAGCAACATAATCATATACGTGAGCCAAAAGTCGCAAACGGTCTTGGCCAAGGTAAAGGCTGCAGCCGTGGGTTACTGTGCGTGAGGCCGCATAGTTATATGATGTGTTACATGCTAGATCGGTGTGACTTAGGATCGGGGTCCTAACAGTCTACATCATGTCATCTTGCTTAAGGCGTTACTCTATTTCATACTTAATACCCTAGATGCATGCTGGATAGCGGTCGATGGGTGGAGTAATAGTAGTAGATGCAGGCAGGAGTTGGTCTACTTGTCTCGGACGTGATTCTTATATACATGATCATTGCCATGAATCCGTCTTAATTATTTGCTTTTCTATCAATTTCCCAACAGTAATTTGTTTACCCACCGTATGCTATGTGTTCGAGAGAGAAGCCTCTAGTGAAAACTATGGCCCCCGGGTCTACTTTATCATATATAAAAAAACCTAAAAATACCTTGCTGCAATTTATTTACTTTTATTTTATTTAGTATTTTAGTTTATCTATCTACCACTATCAGAATTAATCCGTGCAAACAACCTCTAAGAGGATTGACAACCCTCTTATTTGTGTTGGGTGCAAGTGTTTGCTTTTGTGTGTGCAGGTGCGCTTAACGAAATTTTGCTTGGTTCTCCTACTGGATTGATAACCTTGGTTCTTAACTGAGGGAAATACTTATCTCTACTATACTGCATCATCCTCTCCTCTTCGGGGAAATACCAATGCAGTCTACAAGTAGCAATGGCCGATCCGAATGCTGGACAAAGGTTCAATGAGAACGGCCTCACCGGTGTGAATGTTGTGCAAATTATTGTTGGTACCCTCCCATACGTATGCAAGCCAATCTCCATTGGCACCAAGCCTAATCTGTGCAACAGTGGGCAGCAGGGTAATTATGAAATGGAACACGGAAGTAGTCTTTAGAATACATTTACGTGATCAAACTCATCACTGACCTGCTCATCGGACAAAATCTGAGTGCCCCTCAACGTCGGCATCTCAAGGGGCGTCAACTTGCAACTACGGCCACGCCGCGCTAGAGAGACCCCCCAGGAAACATCCTCGTCCTCAAGGACGCATGGCAGACCAACTAGCATGGCCTTCTCCCACGCATATTTACGCACTGTCTTAAAATATTTGGTGCAAGCACCGCTGAGTCTTACGGATGTAAGGAAGTTGGAGCGACTTACGATTTCCCCCAAAGCATCGTCGTCCAAGGTCTCCCAACCTCGACAAGGACGAGAAACACCACCACCTTGGGAATCCATAGCAATGGCGATGAACTGCCTTCTCCCTTTGGGAACTAGTTTAGACGAGAGGAGATGGTAACCGCAGGGCTTCGTCCCTTCGAAAAGGATGTTCTATGGGTGCGCATTAGCAGTAGTGCGCTAGTGCGGTTTATATTTGAGATCAGGGAGCCGGCGGGTGGTTCGTTGTCCGGCACATTCGCGTCCATCCACCTTCCTGCAATTAAAGCATGCACAACATTTACGACGACTGGGGTTGGTTTGTTTTCCGAGCGCACCGACCAACGCGGACTAGCAGACCTCGTCGCCCTTTTTCGAGCACAACTTCGACAACTACGTGCGTGACACAGAAAATATCTAGAGCTACCAAGTCTTAGGTGCTACCGTGATACGGGCTTCTGGGCCGTCAGATTCTAAGATCGAACGGCTCCCGGTAACTCTGCAACATTTGCAAAAATGCACAGGAGCCCGTATCATGGTACCACCTAAGCCTCGGTAACAGCAGATACTCTCTCGTGCGTGACATGCCTGCATGCAAATCTTGCATGGCAAAAATAAAAAAAACGTGCGAGGCGGAACGGTAGGCAGTCAGCCTGCATGTTGTAGCCATGTCATCTACACGCAACCTAAAGGCCTGGGTGTACGTAGTACTAGTAGTTAAATATGCATTATGTGGCACGAAAGTTCCTTGGAGCTCGTGCTGCAGCTAGTGTACTCCACAGCCCGCTTCTCCTCCTTCCTCTTCCACCGCCGGGGCACGTCCGCGGGCAGTCACCGGTCAACCCTAAGATAGTACTCCCTCCATTTTTATTTACTCCGCATATTAGCTTTGACTGAAGTCAAACTTTGTAAAGTTTGACCAAGTTTGTAGAAAACAATATGAACATTTACAGTGACAAATTTATATGATTTGAAAATATATGCAATGATGAATCCAATGATATTGATTTGACGGAGTGTGTGTGTGCACCTCTACTCTTCGGATATGTACTCCACCTTTTGCAACGGGATATAAATATTAGTACAATGGTACGTTAGCTTGTGATTTACCTGACCATATTAATGTGATTGTGTAAATAAAAATTTCTCAATTCCTGCTCGTGATTTGCATCATATTTTAATGAGAAGTTTGCTAACTAAATTGCAGTGGAATTTGTCCATGTTATAAGTAAACTAAGGTGATTGATAATCATACGGGGAAGGTTGGATGAAAGGTGTGGTACGAACGAATACTCCACCTAGAGCATGCGTGTGTGTGTCTGGTCAAGATAATTGCACGTTTAGTCCTTGTACTTGCAGGCGATGTCTAACATGGTCCTCATAGTCAGAAAGTGCTTCAATATAGTCCTCATACATGCAAATACGGTGTGTATACGATCCCTGAGGTTGCAACAATGGTCCTGGCTATACGCCTCGTGTATGTAGCTTGTAGGCCGCCACTGCCACATCATCATCAATCCCACGGGTCGTGCGGACTGAGTCAAACCACTGGTCCATGTCCGTATGAGACCCACATGTCAGTGGCTGCGAGAAATAAGTGAGAATTAAAAGAAATGTGTAGACAGGGTTTCGAACCCACAACCTCTTCTACATGCAGTGCGAGGCGAACAACCAGGCCAAGTGCAATTATTTGTTATTGAGATGCATACTTCTTAATTAGGTTAGCTTGGTTAGTAGATATCCTAGTTGGGCCAAAGTAGAGCTGATCGTAACATGCATGCTGATTTAGTCCAGTTTGCACATGCGCATACGTTCCTAGACGTTTGCGTTTGCAGTAGTTGTTTTTCGAGTACTAGCCAAGTTTGAGTCTCATTCTTGTTGCTTGTGTTGTTTCTATCTGTACGATCGCCATATTCGAATAATTGATATTGTCGTAATGATTCTTAGTGTTGATGTAGCACGTGTTATGTCGTCATGAACATACATGCATGCACTCATGCATGCGCGTCTAAGCAGTTAGCATGTACTCTACGAATAAACCAGAGCTTGTTACCCCGTCCCCTAAAAAAAGAGCATGTTACCATGAAAAATAAATAACCAGCGCATATTTACCGTACAATATAATAGAGCATGTTGATTTATTCTCAACTGATTTCTCGCGCCCATTGACACGTTGGTCCCACACGGACGTTTGACTCAGTCCGATTGACCTGTGGGATCGATGGTGATGTGGCAGTGGAGGCATACGGGCTACGTACGTGAGGCGTATAGCCAGGACCACTGTTGCAACTTCAGGGACTATATACACACCGTATTTGCATGTATGAGGATTGTATCGAAGCACTTCTTAACTATGAGGACCATGTTAGACGCCGCCTGCTAGTACAAGGACTAACCATGCAATTATCTCGTGTCAGGTCGTATAGAGACTGCGTGAAAGAGAGAAGAGAGAGAGAGAGAGAGAGTGTTTGTGTGTGTGTGTGTGTGAAATGGAGTCTTCAGTAGGGAAAGTAATTAAGTGTGTGTGGCATCATCATAGAGAGGTGATGTCTAATTAAAAGAATTGTGTGCGATGGCAATAACAAGCGCACACGGTTGATGGAACAAGTCATGTGCTGACATCGCCGATTGCGGTGCACACGCCACATATGCATCCGAGAACGCTCGCCACGTTAATTACACCATCCGGGAATCATGCCGCACTTCAAAACCGGAACCGTCAAATAATTTTGACCTTGTTTCCCGTCACATTCCAAATTACCACGCTATATGTAATTGCAAACCTGTTCACACAAATCAAAACCTAAACGTTTTCTCACTTAGCAGCTTATTACTAGGTTATAAATACCACCTACTCAAAAATTACTGCACATTCCTCCTCAATTCCTCATTAACAAACAAACAAGTCTTCGTCCTTCCTTGCGTCTGCCATGGCCCGTGGGAGGAGTTCTTGGTTGAGAAATGACTACAGAGCGGCGAGCGAAGCAGCAGAGATGTCCCACCTCGCCGCGATATCAGCTAAAAGGTCCCGCCGCGCTGCGGAAGCAGCACAGAGGTCTTGCCATGCCGCCGAAGCAGCACTGAGGTCCCACCACGCTACCGAAGTAGCAGAGTGGTCCGGCGTGCCGCGGAAGTGGCACAGATGTCCCGCCGCGCTGCGGAAGCAGCAGACAGGTCATGCCGCGTCGCGGTGGCCTGGATGGATCTATCGCGGGCACTCGAGGGCTCTCACAGGTGCATGCGCGCTATGCTCAATAAGCTGATGGACGATGACATCCCTCGTTGGGCGAAGCTGCAGGAAGAGAGCTATGCTGCATTGGATAAGTCGACCGGTGTCATCCGCGGACTAAAGGGTGACAAGGTGAGGCTCCGCATCGAGCGTGACCTGATGAGGGCGAAGATCGCCGGCAGGGCGAAGCAGCACGAGGAGACAACTGCCGTGTTAAAGAAGACGGCCGTCATGGTCAGGAAACTTATGGACGAGAATGCTAAGCTCCACATCGAGCGTGAAATGCTCTTGGAGGAATCCGTGGATGCTCGCAAGCAACATATTTAGGACGTGAAAGAGATCAAGGTGGACGAAATGATGAAGATGGCGGAGTAGATCGAGGTGAAATAGAGAGCAGCGACCCGGATCGTTGTCTGCGTCTTCCTTGTTTTGCCCTTGTGTCTTTCGGGCGTTGCCGCATGTGGCATCTTTAATTATCTTCCTAAATATGTAAGACAATTATTATTATCCTTTGCCATCGTCGTCATATATATCAGTCTTGCTAAGTCTCAGTCGATGCTATGTCCATGAGATCTTACATCAAGATCCGTACAAAATTTTCTTTTTAGATTTTCTTTTCTCTCTCTTAAATCTCAGTCGACTGAGGCCTAGCCACGCCATTAAAACAGGGGCTCGGGTGCCATTAATGGAGAAGTTGGGAGCGGGTGGGCGGTGGATGGAGGTCAAAGGGTTCGCCTCTAGGTGAGCCTGCGCAGCGGTCTGCTCCACGCCTCCCATCTACTCAAATAGCTACTCCCTCCGTCCATGTGCATAGAGCGGTCTGCATGCCTCGTTCGACCCACTCTCCATGCCCAACCTATTAAATCCCATAGTAAATAATTCTGGTTACATGCCTCGATACACGTCTCCCTCTGGTCCCTAGGTTGTGCATGCACCTTGTACTGCATGTTGATTTGCTACCCAGCACCTAAATTTATGATGGGCGTGAGAAGTGGATGGTAACTGCATGCGAAGGATTATGTTAGTTATCACAGCCAATCTTCACATGCCTAAATCACAGTGCAGCGCCTTAGGTGCCCTACGCACGGAGGGAGTACCCCGCACGGCGCCTCCTAGCCAATAAAAATGGGGACGCGTGGTGGCACGTAAATGGTTAGTACAACGCCCACGGTTTGAATAACACTTGTGTTTCCGATTGTAACGTGGCAGCTCTTTGTTCCAAAATGACTTTGTTGGTTGTTAATCTGTGTGCCTTCAAAAAGTTGAACAAATTTTTTACCACAACATGTTGGTGCCATGTCAAGGCAACATGCCAAGTTTCATGATTTTCAGGCAAGTTTTGGATTTACAGGAATTTAAAAACCAAGTTTGTCAATGTTTTCGGCCGAGCCACGACACCAGATGTTTGAAATTCATTCACATTTCTTGTATGGTACCTAAACATTCACCCAAGTACACATATACGATTTTTCAACCCATTTTGGTGCACTGGAGCATGTGCATGTAGTTCATATTTGAATTATGCACATTGCCTAGGAAACTCAATAAATGTATAAAAAAGGCCAAACAAACCCAAAATAATTCCAAATTTTAGCACGACACTCCTATTGGTCTTTGTTGCCTCTATAAAAAAAATCAAGGCACGAAGAGGCAGCGTATGTCGTTTCGCCCACAAAGGTGACACATCCCCTATCGGAACCATGAGCCTTCTTGAGAGAAGCTCCGTTTTGTAAGAAGCTTATACCAAAACTTGTCCCAAATCAAACAAAAATTTTACCACAGCATGTTGGTGCCATGTCAAGACACCATGCCAAGTTCCATGATTTTTAGGCAATTTTTAGATTTACAGGAATTTCAAAAACAAGTTTCTCAATGTTTTCGGCCGCGCAACGACACCCAGATGTTTGAAATTCATTCCCATTTCTTCTATGGGACCTAAACATTCACCCAAGGACACATCTACAATTTTTCAACCCATTTTGGTGCACTGGAGCATGTGCATGTAGTTCAAATTTGAATTATGCACATTAAATGCCTAGAAACTCAATTAATGTATAAAAAGGGCCAAACAAACCCGGAATAATTCCAAATTTTAGCACGACACTCCTATTGGTCTTTGTTCCTCTGTAAACAAAATCAAGGCAGGAAGAGGCAGCGTATGTTGTTTCGCCCACAAAGGTGACACATCCCCTATCGGAACCATGAGCCTTCTTGAGAGAAGCTCTGGTTTGTAAGAAGCTTATACCAAAACTTGTCCCAAATCGAACAAAAATTTTACCACAGCATGTTGGTGCCATGTCAAGACACCATGCCAAGTTCCGTGATTTTTAGGCAATTTTTGGATTTACATGAATTTAAAAACCAATTTTCTCAATGTTTCGGCCGAGCCACGACGCCCAGATGTTTGAAATTCACTCCAATTTCTTGTATGGGACCCAAACATTCACCTAAGGACACATATACGATTTTTCAACCCATTTTGGTGCACTGGAGCATATGCCTATAGTTCCAATTTGAATCATGCACATTAAATGCCTACAAAACTCAATTAATGTATAAAAAAGGCCAAACAAACCCGGAATAATTCCAAATTTTAGCACGACACTCCTACAGTTGCATGTTCACTGCAGATAAATGTTCTAGCAATTCAAACACCGACCTTTCCTATCGTAACCCCATTTTGTCTTTCAAATCAAAATGAAAAAATCAAGTACACCACAAACAGTTCATTAGCAAGAATCGTGTGCGATGCAGTATAAAATATCTTGGATCCTGCCCAAAAAAAAGAATACAAACTGGATTCGAATTAAGTTGGCACTGTAAATGTGAAACTTACTTTCCCCTAAAATTTGAATGAAGTGGCAAAACACCCAGTCCCTCCTCGGCCGTAACCACCTGAAAAGAAATTTTGGGAGATGGAAATTTTCCATTACTGCCTATCCCTGACACGCAAAGCCTATCGGCTTGATTTCTATAGGCCTCGATAGGGGTAGCTTTGTAATTTCAGTCAAACATGACATAACCACCTCTCACCCCGATTCATACACGGTGGGTGCGAAAACACAGTCTCTCCATGGCTGAAATCGCCTCTCACCCCGATTCATACACGGTGGGCGCCAACAGTGGGCGCCAAAACAAACTCTCCTCGGCCAAAATCGCTCTCGGCAAATATTCGGGGTATGCGAGATTACCGTCCTATCCCCAACCGACCAATATTGCTCTGATGTCTGAAATTTTAAATGGGGGCTAAGTTTGTAACTTTCCCCGCATTTGAGACGAGCGTATCCCATAGACACGGTTCCCCCTACCTCTCTCCCTCCATTTCCCCATTCGTACTCCGTGGGCGCCAAAACACCCTCTCCACCCCAGCCTCCTCCCTCTGCCACCCCATCCACCACCGTCCTCCTCCACCATGCCGGAGCTGATACCCCGACGTTGTCGTCCATTACAAGAGATCGACGTCTCTCATCCACGGCTCCGGACCAGGTTCCTTGCATCGCGTCCTCTCGCTTCATCCGCGCCGTCATCCACCTTGCCGGGGCCGCTCCTACGACCGTCTCGTCCACCGCGCTGGGACATATCCCTCGCCACCACCGTATGCCCTCCCAGATCTGCTTCCACGCCGCCGACAGCCATCGCTACCGCAGCACCCTCGACGTCTCAACAGATGCTTAAACGGCGTCGCACAAGAGGCGGTACTCTTTCGTATCTGCTCAAGTTATTTATCTCAGAAAGAAAATAGATCGCCACTGCTTTACTGTGATTTCTTGTCCATCTCTTAGAATCTTGTTAGTTGAAAGGAAACATTGGTTGCCAAGTAGCCTTTGTACGGTTTGCACCTTCAGATCCGCCATGGCACGCTCAACACTATACTCGCAATGCATATGGTTTTCCCCTTTTATATTCCACATTAGCTAAATGACAGTCGACTGAATTTCAAATTGGGGTCAGTCAATTTTTGAGAGTTCGCCGGAGTTCGCCGTAGGGAAGGAAGGATAAGGAAGGGGCTCGCCAGGGGGCTACCCCATTATCTATCTTAGGGTTTCGGGTGGGCGCGTTGGTGGGGGGTGGTTCAGGGGAGGGCGGGGCGGCGAGCCGGTCGTGGGAGCGCCGCCAGCCGCGGGGGGCGGGGGCCGATGGTTCGGGCGGTGGCTCGTGCGGTGGTCTGTTGGGGAAGAAGAAGAGGTGAGGAAGAAGAAGGGTTAGGAGACGTAGGATCTTCATCCAACCGCCTGAAATGGTCGAATGACCCAAATGATGAAAGTCAGCCGACTTGCATGTAGCCATTCCCTTTATATTCAGTACCATCATCGTAGGTGCTTCGTGACGTGCTAGCACTGCTCCTCGAACCATCAAGCTAAACAACATGCCACTCATAATTCCAAACTTAGTTGTTGAAATACGAATCTGATATGATGCTGATATTACTAAAACAGAGACCGTTTAATTGGTCAGCTAATGTTCCTTCTTTTGTTTGATAAGCATGTGCGCCACATATAGAGAGACAGCAGGGAGTTGCATTCTTTATGCGCTCTGGTTCATCATGGGTGGGCAACAAACATTTTATTATCCAAAATATGCTTGCTCTTCTTTAACATGTTCCTCTTCTGTTCTTCGTTAATAAGTATAGTAGTACGGTATGTTCCTCGTAGCGATGAGGAGCAGGGACATTTGCAGTATACAGGTCTATTCGGTCGCTTGTGATGGATGCTTTCAACTCTTCCTGTTGGTCTGCCAAAATATCCAGGAAATGCTGGGAGCTGTGTCGCCTTTGAGAGTTAGACTGATAGTAACAGTACTGCGCCTTCAGTTGAAGAGAGCTGGTATCCAAAGCCTTTCTAGCCTTACTGGTAATACTAGCCCATATTTTCCAGCAAGTTCCACTTTCCTGATTTTACTCGTGATGCTTAGGGTTTTCCCATTATATATACACTATGATCTGCGTAGGTGCTTTGTGTGGTACTAGCAGCAGTCCACCCTTGAAGCTAAACAACACAGCAATCATAATTCCAAAGCTTACTTGTTCAAATATGAATGTGATATGATACTGATATTAGTTAACAGACACACATTTAATTGGTCAGCTAATGCTCCCACTTGAGTTTCCAAATGCATGTGGCCACATGTAGAGAGACACCAGGGAATAGCATTTATTTGGGCGCTCTGATTCATCATGGGTGGGCAACCAACATTGTATAGAAAGAAGCAGAATCTCCACAATATGCTTCCTCTTATATTCTTTAACATGTTCCTCTTTTGATCTTCTTTAATAGGTACAGTATGTTCCTTGTCAGGAAGGGGACCAGTGACATCTGCAGTCGACAGGTCTATTGGGCTGCTTCTGCTAGATGCTTTCAACACTTCGAGTTGGTCTGCCATAATATCCATGAAATGTTGGGAGCCGTGTGGCCTTTGAGAGACTAGACTGATAGTAACAGTAGTGCGCCTTCAAGTGAATAGAGCTGGCTTGTAGGTGATCGGTAGGGTTTCGATTAGTAGCGGCAACATAACCGCATGTTTTTCAGCCAGTTCCACTTTCCATTTTTATTTATGATGCTTATGGTGTCCCCTTTTATCTACACTACGATCTGCCTAGTGCCTTTGTGTCATACTAGAAGCAATCCATCCTTCAAGCTAAACTACATGCCACTCATATTTCCAAAGCTTACATTTAATTGGTCAGCTAATGTTAGTACGTGAGTTTTGAAATGCATGTGCGTCACATATAGAGACATGAGGGAATACTATTTCTCTGTGCGCCCTCGTTATCATGGTTTGGCAATAAACTTTCTATATTGTATATTTTAAAACCTATCATCTGCCAACTATCCTTAACTCTGGAGCTCCCAATAGGGAGCCTATTTTTTGTGTAGTTGTGCCATATTATATTAATGTACGCACCAAATTATAGAACACATGGGCTCTCTCATCCGAATCCAGTGATAGCACACAAGGGTTTACAGGGAGCCCCTATTATATTAGTACATCCTCTGCATTACACAGATAATCTCACTACTATTTATGTTTTATGCTTCTCAGATAGTGAACATAATCACAATGAATATGAGAATGCGCACACCAGAAGAATATTGCGGAACAGTGCAATGGCTAACAAACTTGGCATCAAGGGATTGAGTTCCATTCTGGATGCAATGAAACCCACACGCTCCCCACCTATAGATTCGTGTTTAGAATATGATCCTAATGACTATTCTGAGCTCAAGGAGTCAAAGGAAGATGGCCTATCCTGTTCAGCCAACAAGGTGCCTGGGTTCTAATTTGGCAAGGTTTTATTGCTTGCACGTATATTGCATAAGGTGTCTTGCATTTCTTCTACTTCGTTGCACCGCCATCTGCTTAGTTTACTCATCATATATGTGAAGATGCCATGCCCATCCATTATCAATACCTATTTCATTTGTCATCATACCATGTTTTTTCATTCAAATGTTGTTCTTGTGTATCAGACATCCAAAAGGAAGAGGGTGACCACAAAACCTGAAGGAGTAAAAGCAAAGTCCTTGAAAAAGGTTGTGGTACCGAAGAAATCAAATAGCACCCCACTTATATTGGTGATATAATCGGCGCCACAAAACCTAGGATATCGCAACTATGCTGCTCGCTGCTTTGCTCTTGTTACCACCTGTTGTCCTGTATCCCTGTACTTACATTCATACCTGGTTAATTATGTGACATTAGTGTGCATGATAGCTTGCTTATCCACTGTTCGCTCCAAATTATCGGATCTATATTAATGCTTACATTAATGTAGAGTAAACCCAATGCTTATGAAGAAGTGTAGCTCTGCATTGTTCTTCTAAGTATTTGTTGTCCTTTATCACTGTACTTATATTGTCAGCTAGTTGTTCATGTACTGTCACTTTGCAGCTTATTTTCCTTGCCCTCGATTTTGTACACATCAAATCTATATTTACTCTTACTAAAATGTTGAATAAAACCAATGCTACTAAAGAAGTTTAGCTCTGCATTGCTCTTGTCAGTACCTTTTGCCTGTATGTTGTACTTACATTTATAGCTAGTTCATGATGTAGCATGACTCTGCATCTTAGCTTAAATAATGTCCATTTGTTCCTATATTATCACATCTATATTTACTCTTAACAAAATGTAGAATAAAGGCAATGCTTATGAAGAAGACTCTTTGGTAAACTTCTTGAATTCCCCCCCCCCCCCCCCCCCCCATCAACATGGAAAAGGGCTTTATAGAGCCAGTCTTCACTACTAATGTAAGTTTGTCCTTCTCGAGCCTTCAAACTTTGTT
Organism: Elymus sibiricus; assembly: GCA_039707655.1. Taxonomy (NCBI): domain Eukaryota; kingdom Viridiplantae; phylum Streptophyta; class Magnoliopsida; order Poales; family Poaceae; genus Elymus; species Elymus sibiricus. The sequence continues at coordinate 186,963,356 of CM077676.1, read as the reverse complement.
GTGTATATTTGGATAACTATTTCTGTTACTACTGTTTATTTTTGTCGTTTGCATCAAATTGCATGTCTAAAGTTTATTACGAAGAAGTTCATAAACATAAGTTTGTCCTTCTCAATTTCAGTTTTTAGTTGCACAATCTAGTTCCTTATTCATACCATGTAAATTAAACTAAACATAGCAAGTGATCTTCTTTAGCACTGCATGTATGCTTGTGTTCTTGATCTGTAATCCTGTGGTGTGGTGAAACTACCAACTCCAGCACAATGTCATATCCTGCCATGTCTTAACTATGAACAATGCCATATTATATTAATGTTATTTAAATCGTCTCTTTATTTACCAATCTGAAATGGGATAAATTGACAGTACACTCACCATTGATGCTTATACGTTCTTTAGCACTGCATGTATGCTTGTGTTCTTGATCTGTAATCCAGTGGTGTTGTTAAGCTGGCCACTCCTGCACAATGCCATTTCCTGCCATGTCTTATTATTTTAATGGTATTTTAAACCGTGTCTCTTTATTTGCCACTAAGAAATGGGATGAATTGACAGCACTGATGCTTATACGTGCAAAACCTGTTATCTCTCTGCTTGTTTCTCTTTCAGGGTGATATCACTGACGCCAGGAAGAACTGCCACAATGATAGTGAGACGAACCCATTGCTTGTCCCTCTAACATATATTGCAGGGAAGAAGGCAACACATCTTGGGGATAGCGATACAGCCCCAAAGTCATGTCTTGATGTAGTGTCAAAGTTACTCAATAATAGCAGTGACATAAGCTCGATGAAGTCGCCGCCTAAATATGTTCGACTTCTTCAGTCTCAAATTCAAGCAGAAAGACATGCTTCAGCTCAACTCATACTGGAACTCCAATCTATATCGATGATTAACCAGAAGTATAGGACGTCTATTGATGCTATGCAGCTAGAGTTAGAGAATATAAGCGTCAAACAAGCGCAGTCTCATCAGCTTGCTTAGCTGCTTGCGCTGCAGCTGCCGTGCAGGCCTAACCTTTCTTAACTCTGTTGAAGAGCTGTTGGTTCTGTATGTTTTGTCGGCGCGTTTATTTGCACTGGTGGCGACCTTTGATGCCCAGTGTATGTAATCCGATGTCTGGTTGCGCTTTATTATCTCTGGTGGCAAACTTTGATGCCCAGTCGATGTAATATCCCGTTATTTCATTATTTTATAGTCTAGGTTTATTCGTAGTCACTATGTTGTAATTTATTTACTTTTTTTAGAAGAATTTATTCATTGTACATGCTATCGTCGCTAAGCCGTAAGCTTCGACGGAGATCAATGGGCCAAAACGTTATTGGTCCGTCAGTGCTATATAAAAAAAATTAGACTGCGCAAACGGGCCGGCCCGCAACTCTATATATGGGTCCAAACATGGGCCCATTATCATCTCGGGCTGTTAGCAGGCTTGAACGTAAACCGGGCCCAAGTAGTTTCGGGCCTTTAACAGGGCGAGTAAACTGCGTGCCTTAGTTGGGCCAGAAAATACCATGGGCTTTTCACAGGCTAAAAATTAGATCGGGCCTGAATTGTGCCGAACAATTCATGGGCTAACAGCAGGCCTAAATATACCTCGTCCCATGATTGGCCCAATTATATGACGGGCCGTTCACAGGCCAAAATTTATCCCAGGCCGTGTTTGGCCCAATAACATGATGGGCTGTGATACGTCTCCAATGTATCTATAATTTATGAAGTATTCATGTCATGTTTATTATAGTTATGCATGATTTTGGTGCACTTTTATATGGATTTTATATGATTTTCATGTACTAACATATTGACCTAGTGCCCAGTGCCAGTTGTTGTTTTCTGCTTGTTTTTGGTTTCCCAGAAAATCCATATCAAATGAAGTCCAAATGCAGCGAAACTTTTTGATGATTTTTTCTTGAAGGAAACAAACCCAGGAAGCTTCGGGGGAGCAGCAAAAGACCCACAGGGGCCCCACAAGACACCTGGGCGCGCCACCCCCCCCCCTAGGCAAGCCTTGGTGCCTCGTGGGCCCCCTGTGGCCCTTCTTTGCGTGATTCCAATGCTGAAAAATCATATATATTCAGAAAGCCCTGAAAGTTAACCTAGATGAGTTTTTATGCCGCCGCAAGCCTCTGTTCCGAAGCGATCTCATCTAGAGCTCCGTTTCGGCACCCTGCCGTAGGGGGGAATCATCATCGGAGGCCATCTTCATCATCCCAGCGGTCTCTATGACGAGGAGGGAGTAGTTCACCCTCGGGGCTGAAGGTATGTACTAGTAGCTATGTGTTTGATCTCTCTCTCTCTCTCTCGTGTTCTTGATTTGGCACGATCTTGATGTACCGCGAGCTTTGTTAATATAGTTGGATCATATGGTGTTTCTCCCTCTCTATCTTGTTGTGATGAATTGAGTTTTTACCTTTGAGGTTTCACTATTATCGGATTGAATACTTTTATGGATTTGAGAACACTTGCTGTATGTCTTGCATATGAATACTCGTGGTGACAATGGGGTATTATATTGATTCACTTGATATATGTTTTGGCCCTCAACTTGCATATTCCCGAGGTGACATTGGGGTAATCTATTCATAGGAGTTGATGCACGTTTTCATCCTACTTTCTCCGGTAGAAATTTTGGGGCACTCTTTGAAGTTCTTTGTGTTGGATTGAATATTATGAATCTGAAGTTGTTTGATGCGTATCGTATAATTGACTCATGGATACTTGTGGTGACATTGGAGTATCTAGGTGAGATTAGAGTTGGTTGATGCGCATCATATGGTGTTATTTTAGTACGAACTCTAGGGTTGTTCGTGACACTTATAGGGATGGCTCAATAGATTGATCGGAAAAGATAACTTTGAGGTGGTTTCGTACCCTACAACAATTTCTATCTTATGTTCTCCGCGAATAGGAACTTTGGAGTGATTCTTTATCGTACGTTAAGGGATTGTTATATGATCCAATTATGTTAGCATTGTTGAGAGATTGCACTAGTGAAAGAATGAACCCTAGGCCTTGGTTTCAAGCATTGCAATACCATTTTTTCTCACTTTTGCTACTTGCTACCTTGCTGTTTTTTTATTTTCAGATTACAAAAACCTATATCTACTATCCATACTACACTTGTATCACCATCTCTTCGCCAAACTAGTGCACCTATACAATTTGCCATTGTATTGGGTGTGTTGGGGACACAAGAGATTTCTTGTATTTGATTGCAGGGTTGTTTGAGAGAGACCATCTTCATCCTATGCCTCCCACGGATTGATAAACCTTAGGTCATCCACTTGAGGGAAAATTGCTACTGTCCTACAAAACTCTGCGCTTGGAGGCCCAACACGAGTCTACAAGAATAAGTTGTGTAGTAGACATCAAGCTCTTTTCTGGCGCCGTTGCCGGGGAGGTGAGTGCTTGAAGGTATATCTTTAGATCTTGCAATTGAATCTTTTAGTTTCTTGTTTATCACTAGTTTGGCTTATAAAAGAAAACTACAAAAAATGGAATTGAGGTTACCTCATATTATTCATCTTTATAATGTCTTTCATGAAAATAATAGAGCGGAAAATTGTGCTCAATTGATAGAAGAAGAATTCAATAAAATGGTTGGCATAAAATCTTTGAATGATGAGCATGATTGCAATGTTGTTAGTATGAATTCTATGAATATCCAAAATACTAAAGATGATTGCACTAGTCATGACAAAAATGTTTCTTATAAGCATGTCAATTTTTGTGGAGTGCATAAAGTTTGTGAAGACATGCCTTATAGGGATGATAGATTTTGCAAGAAGCATAAACATGATAGAACCAATTTTTTTCTCAAAGAGATGGATGAATTTGCTACAAAATTATGTTCTCTTTATCCTATTACTTGTGAACTTTGCAATAAAGTTGGTCACCTTAATTTCCAATGCATGCTTTTTCATGATTGAATCATGTCCAAATATTGCAATAACTTGATCACCCTTGAACTTTATAATGAACTTTGTTTATTTTTGGGGTGTGAAGAATTGACACATAAAAATAGTTGGTTTGAAGTATTCATTCTCACAAAAGACATTGATAATAATTTAGAGGAAATCTATATGTTTTGTGTGGTAAATTGCAATGAGAACGCTTATATAGCCAACTATAGAAAAACGGGAAAACAAATAGAATATAAAATAAATACTAATGGAAGGGTAAAGATTCCCCCTTTCCCTCCTATTTTATCTCATGATGAAACAGGTAACGAGGAGGAGCTTCCTATCCAACCAATCTCTTCAATAAGAAGCTCGGAAGAATTAAATAAACCCACACATAATGTGGTAAAGAAAAAGAAAAGAAGGAAAAGTAGAGGTAAAGAGGTATCTCTCCCAAATAATGTTGCTCCTATTATTGTTGTACCTCATGAGAATGAATCAAAAATAATTGTGGAAGATGATACACTTGATGATGATTTTGTTATGCCTATTGCTTGTTATGATGATTATGATTGGGAAGATAATGATACTTCTTATGATCTTGAAAATCTTTATGGCACCAACTTGGAGGAATATGATAATAATTGTTATACTATTAGTGCTATTCATACTATTGATGATAATAGTTATAGTGCTAATGATATGCAAACCAACAAGCTTGGGGATGCTATGTTTGATTGGAATGATATGTTTGAGAATTTATTTGCTGCAAATAACGTTTGCCCTAAGCTTGGGGATGATATGCTTAATGAAAATGATCTTTTTATTCCCCCTACTTTTGATGAGCAAATTTATTATGATGATGACATGCCTCCTATCTATGATGATTATTGTGATGATACTTATGTTATGAAAAATAGTGATGATTATTATTATACTTGTTATAATTATGAAAATCCTTTTACTGAACATCACTCTTTTAATATGGAAACAATTTATAGTATTCGAGTTTCATACGATACTCCCACTATCATGAATGAGAAGAAAATTGCTTGTGTGGAGAGTAATAAAAATTCTATGCTTATGTATCATGACAAGAATGCTTTATGTGATAGCTATATTGTTGAATTCATCCATGATGCTACTGGAAATTATTATGAGAGAGGATCATATGCTTTTACATATTGCAATAATATCAAGTTCCCTCTCTATGTGTTGAAAGTTTTGAAGTTATGCTTGTTTTGCCTTCCTATGCTAGTTGATTATTGCTCCCATAAACTATTTGCTCACAAAATCCCTATGCATAGGAAGTGGTTTAGGCTTAAATGTGCTAGTCATATGCTTCATGATTCTCTCTTTGTGTTTCAATTCTTTACTTCTATGCGAGCATCATTGAATTCATCATGCCTAGCTAAGAAGGCATTAAAGAAAAGCGGTTGTTGGGAGACAACCCAATATTTACCCCTACTGTTTTTGTGTGCTCACATGATTAAGCTACTGTAGTAATCATGTTTTATATGTTTTCTTTCAATAATGTGTCAAGTAAAGCCTTTGGGATAGTGTGGATACTTGTTGATTTGATTTTGTGCAAAAATAGAAACTTTTGCGTCCAGTGCTGGAATTTCTATTCTGTACTGCAGAGTGAGAAAATTCTGAAATTTTTAAACAGTATTGGGTTACAAATTTTTTACGTTTTCCTAATTTTTCAGAATTTTTGAAGGTACAGAAGTATGGTTTTTAAATCTCTCACTACATGTTGTTCTGTTTTTGACAGATTCTGTTTTTAGTGCATAGTTTTCTTGTTTTAGTGTTTCCATAGCTTATATTGAGTAATATAAATTGTGGAAATGATAGAATACAGTAGTAATTATGTGAGAACAATTATGAATCTTGTATTGACAGTACCTAAGTGGATGATTTATTTTTATCATACTAACCTATCTCACAAGTTCCGTTAAGTTTTGTGTGATTGAAGTTTTCAAGTTTTGGGTGAGATATCGATATGAGGAGAATAAGGAGTGGCAAGACCCTAAGATTGGTAATTCCCAAGGCACCCCAAGGTAATACTCAAGGAAGAATCAAGCGTCTAAGCTTGGGGATGCCCCGGAAGGCATCCCCTCCTTCATCTTCAACATTATCGGTAACCTTACTTGGAGCTATATTTTTATTCGTCACATGATATGTGTTTTGCTTGGAGCGTCATTTTATTTTGTTGATATTTTCTTGATGTTATCAATAATCATGTTTTGTATCTTTTAGTTCAATAAAATGCCAATTATAGCCTTTAACATGCTCTGTTTGCAAGTTCATGTGTTGCTGTTTGAAAACAGAAAGTTTTCTGTTATGTACAGAATATTCCTGAATAGTCAGAACATGATAAAAATCTGAAATTTTTACACAGTAAGCATGCATGAGTTATCTGTCACGGGGTAATTTTTCAGAATTTTTGGAGTTAGGGAAGTATGAATTTTAAATCCCCCTTTATAGACTATTCTGTTTTGGCAGATTTCGGTTATAGTTGCATTGTTTGCATATGTTCCTTGTTTAATGTTTCTATTTGTGGATAGGAGTATTAAATATGCAGAGGCATTTAGTATGCAATGTTTAATTATAATTTTTGTGATTTTCTACAGTAGAGAATGTTAAGGTTTTGAATTGATTTATACTAACTTATCTCACGAGTTCTTGTTGAGTTTTGTGTGGATGAAGTTTTTAAGATTTAGGAGAAGCCATGATATGAGAGGAATTAAGGAGACGTAAGAGCTCAAGCTTGGGGATGCCCAAGTCACCCCAAGATAACATTCCAAGAAGTCTCAAGCATCTAAGCTTGGGGATGCCCCGGTAGGCATCCCACCTTTCTTCATCAACAATTATTGGTTAGTCTTGGTTGAGCCTAAGTTTTTGCTTCTTCACATGAGATGTGCTATTCTTCGAATGTCATTTTATTTTGTTTTCTTTGCTGTTTGAATAAAATACTTAAGATCTGAATTTTTTTAAATGAGAGAGTCCTCACATAGCTACTTATTTACTTAACTACTCATTTGGTCTTCACTTATATCTTTTTGGAGTAGTTTGTCATTTACTCTTGTTCTTCACTTATATCCGCTGAGTAAATTGTTTAATGAATTGAATATCATAAAGTTGAAATTATATGTGCTTCATATGCTTATATCATGTCTAGTAGTAGTTTCACATTTGGGTTAGAAAGTGAAATCTATTGAAGCTTGACAATCACAATATTGGTCATACAAGCAATTCATGAATGATTAGTATAAGGAACAGAACATTCACATATAAGTATATTATCTTGGACATCTTTTATGATTGTGAATACCCATTAATTATTTTCAAACTTGAGCAAATTAGTTGAAGTTGGACAAGGAAGACAACGTAATGAGTTATGTTTGGATATATTTGCATAGAAGCTATATTGTTATGGATCCTCCAACATGTGGTGCTTGCTTAGGATCTTTTGCTAGCCAAAAAAATTGTACTAAGTAGAGATACTACTTGTGCAACCAAAAACCATTAAACCCAGTTTCCTGCCATGAGTGTCCACCATATCTACCTATGGATTGAATAAGATCCTTCAAGTAAGTTGTCATCGGTGCAAAAAGCAATAAAAATTGCTCCTAAATATGTATGATCTTTTATTGCAAGAGAAAATAAGCATTGTACGAACTTGTGATGGTAAAGAAATAAAAGTGACGGACTGCATAATAAAGGTTGCTATCACAAGGGGCAATATAACGTGACGTTCCTTTGCATTAAGAGCTTGCACATCCAAAAATAAAAAGCGCATGACAACCTCTGCTTCCCTCTGCGAAGGGCCTATCTTTTACTTTAATGTATTTACTTTTATGCAAGAGTCAATAGTATTACTTCTCATTTCAACCTTAATTATTCTCTAGTTGGCAAGCATCATGTGGTGGGGAAAGATCCAGGCACATATGGCCAGTCAAATATATTTGATCATGAATTATTATTGTTGACAATTATCTCTATGATAAATAAGTTGGGAGGCGAAACATTAAGCCCCTATCTTTCTCTGTGTTCAATGGATGCCATTTGTTCTAAAAATATGCTTTGAGTACTAGCAATCATAGAAGACTATATGATAATTGAGTATGTGGAGCTCTTACTTAGACTTTGTTGAAGATAAGTTGAATTGCAATTGTTTGGTGACTAAGAACATAGGTTGTTAAGTTTCAAGAGAATGCACTGTTTAAACCATAACATGTGAATTGATTGCTACTTTATCATGATGAGTTTTATGAGAAAGAGTTGTTGTTATGATGCTAGGATAAGTGATTGAAATTATCATTGATCAAACTTATGCACTATGCTAGCATTCACACTTCATAAATTATTTCTTTTATCATTTACCTACTCGAGGATGAGTAGGAATTAAGCTTGGGGATGCTGATACGTCTCCAACGTATCTATAATTTATGAAGTATTCATGTCCTGTTTATTATAGTTATGTATGATTTTGGTGCACTTTTATATGGATTTTATATGATTTTCATGGACTACATATTGACCTAGTGCCCAGTGTCAGTTGCTGTTTTCTGCTTGTTTTTGGTTTTCCAGAAAATCCATATCAAATGAAGTCCAAATGCAGCGAAACTTTTTGACGATTTTTTCTGGAAAGAAACAGACCCAGGAAGCTTCGGGGGAGCAGCAGAAGACCCACAGGGGCCCCACAAGCCACCTGGGCGCGCCACCCCCCTAGGCGTGCCCTGGTGCCTCATGGGCCCCCTGTGGCCCTTCTTTCCGTGATTCCAACACTGAAAAATCATATATATTCAGAAATCCCCGAAAGTTAACCTAGATGAGTTTTTATGCCACCGCGAGCCTCTGTTCCGAAGTGATCTCATCTGGAGCTCCATTTTGGCACCCTGCTGGAGGTGGGAATCATCATCGGAGGCCATCTTCATCATCCTAGTGGTCTCCATGACGAGGAGGGAGTAGTTCACCCTCGGGGCTGAGGGTATGTACTAGTAGCTATGTGTTTGATCTCTCTCTCTCTCTCGTGTTCTTGATTTGGCACGATCTTGATGTATCGCGAGCTTTGTTAATATAGTTGGATCATATGGTATTTCTCCCTCTCTATCTTGTTGTGATGAATTGAGTTTTTACCTTTGAGGTTTCACTATTATCGGATTGAATACTTTTATGGATTTGAGAACACTTGATGTATGTCTTGCATATGAATACTCGTGGTGACAAAGGGGTATTATATTGATTCACTTGATATATGTTTTGGCACTCAACTCACGGATTCCCGAGGTGACATTGGGGTAATCTATGCATAGGAGTTGATGCACGTTTTCATCCTACCACTACTGGAATCAGCTTCTTTGCCGTCTGCCATAACAGACGGCAAAGGCCTGCCTGGCGAACGGCAAAGCCATTGCCGTCCGCCAGCAGACGGCGAACAGTCCGGCCGAACGGGTGCCGGTAAAGGCCACTTTGCCGTCTGCTGGCAGACGGCAAAGCCCCTGGACGGCAGACAAAAGGTGCCAGCCCCGTTAGGGGGCTAACGGCGCTCTTTGCCGTCTGCCAGCAGACGGCAAAGAGCTGCAGCTGACGTCAGCTGACGTCAGGCGTCAGCTGGGCCAGTGCAGGCTCTTTGCCGTCTGCTAGCAGACGGCAAAGAAGAAAGCTCTTTGCCGTCTGCTCGCAGACGGCAAACAGGCCAAATAGGCCAGCCCAGCTTGCACAGGCTGCTGCCACGTGGCCTATTTGCCGTCTGCTAGCAGACGGCAAAGTGGCTATATAGCCCCTATTTTTACTGTTTTCTCTTACATCAATTCATTTGCACATAAATTCACACACATATATATATATTCAGAATCACATAATAAGGCAAACATTATGTCTAGTCCATCACATAAAATGTCTCATCCACCACATAATAAACAACACATATGCAAATAATATGCAAGCCATATGGATATGATCATCCAACACATACCAAATCAAAACATATGCAAGTCTCATCCATACATATGCAAGTTTCATTCATCTATACATACATATGCCAGTGTCAATTGTTGATCCTACAAAATCAAAACAAAATGGAAGGACAAGGACTCCATGAACGCAAGCTTCCGTGAAGTGAATCAAATCTGCAAAATGGGAAAGAAGGAAGTTAGAAGAAGAAGAAGAAGAAGACTAGAAGAAGAAGAAGAAAAAGAAGAAGAAGAAGACTAGAAGAAGAAGAAGAAGAAGAATTTTTCTTCTCTTTCTTTTTCTTCTTCTTATTGCTTACTTGTGTCATTTTAGAGCTAACCTAGTTAAATAGGCCATTTTTGACCTAAATATGCAAAGTATGTCATAAATGAACTAAATAAGCTAAGTATAGGTCATTTCAGAGCTAACCTAAGTAATTATGCCATTTTTTAGCTAATTAAGCATATTAAGTCATTTTGGAGCTAAATAGGTCATTTCTTAAGCATATTATGTCATTTTTGAGCTAGCTAAGCATATTGAGTCATTTTGGAGGAATAAATGCTAAGTATAGGTAACTTTAGAGCTATCCTAGGTTAAATAGGTCATTTTTGAGCTAATTAAGGTTATTATGTCATTTTTGAGCTAGCTAACCATATAAATTCATTTTTGGAGGAATAAATGCTAAGTATATGTCATTTTAGAGCTTTCCTAGGTTAAATAGGTCATTTTGGAGCTAAATAGGTGATTTCTTAAGCTAAGCTAAGTATAGGTCATTTGAGAGCTATCCGTGGTAAAATAGGTCATTTTGGAGCTAATTAAGGTTATTATGTCATTTTGGAGGAAATAATGCTAAGTACAGGTCATTTTAGAGCTAAATATGTCATTTCTTAAGCTAAGCTAAGTATAGGTCATTTGAGAGCTATCCATGGTAAAATTGGTCATTTTGGAGCTAAGTAAGGTTATAATGTCATTTTCGAGGAAACTAAGCTAAGTATACGGCATTTTGGAGATAAATAGGTCATTTCTTAAGCTAAGTATGCATTTGTTATGCTAAACACTTGCGAAAACTTACCGTCATCACGGAGGTGTAGTTGTAGGTGTAGTTGTAGGATCGGTCGCGCCAGTGGCTCACGGAGGAGGATCGGTCGATGCTTGTCGGGAGTTATGCTGCACCAAAGATCATTTCCAATGTATCGTTAGCATGATGCAACTCAAATGTGAAGACTAGTAACTAATGACCATTCAAATGAAACTCACCGTGCCCGCCGGAGCAATGACTGGCATCGGCGGAGGGGTCGTGCCGCTCTTCTCGCACAGGGTCTTCACATTTGGTTTTGACGAGTCAGTCATATTAGATACTACTGTAAGGAACATTACGTGCATGATTTGGCTAATATGCAGAAGAAACTTACCGCGAACATCTCGTATAGGGCCCGGTTAGCCATCATGTTCCGGTTCCTCTCCTCCTCCAACGCATTAGCCGTCCTGTCCTCAAGCTCCCTCTCCCTCTCCGCCGCCTGCCGGTCCCTCTCCTCTAGAATCACCTGGGTCTTCGCTCTCTCTTCCTCAATAGCAGCCTGGGTCTTCGCTCTCTCTGCCTCAATAGCAGCCTGCAACACCACTCGTTAGCATTGTAATCATCGACGGCCGCACACACAATGTAATGAAGGAAAGGTATCTGAGTCCGTATAACTAACCTTGAATTCGAGCTCCACTGGCTGTGCACGAGGCAATATCTCAGGATCGGAGCCGGTCTGGCGCTTCTTGATCTGCGGGAGAGTGCTACTACAACGTATCAGTCCATCCCCAATGGCTAACGAGCCATGGGGCCTCCCACCACCAGATATCATCACCAGCTCTGGATCAAGAGGTTGCTGGCTCGGGTTAAAGTCCGGCCCTTTCCTCGCCTTCCCCTCGTCTCTATACCTCACAAGCTTGTGGTGGGAGGCGCGGTTGGTGAATATCTTTGGATCATCGAGGTCAGACTCAGAGAATGCCTTGGCCTTCTTGTACGAGGCAGTATTGGACATGGCATAGAGGTCGAACAGCTGTGGCACTGGAGCCTTGTTCTCTCGCGCCTAAAAGAGAGGAACAGAGTATTAGTTGAGGGCTCAAGCTAGCATGAAGAATAAATTTGCATGAATCATGAAGCAAACCACATACCCAGTTTTCCCCGTACTGATGTAGGTTGACGCTGCCTAGATGGTGTGGGACACCTTTCATTTTGCCACGCTTGTCCTTTGCAGTGTCGTGGGTGGAGCGCCATTGGGGAGAGCACCACTCATCCACCAACGCCTCCCAACAGTCCATCCTATCCGCACACCATCTCGGGGGCACCTAAGTTAAGCAAGAGAAATTTGAGCGCTACGCCTACGAATCAAATCAAGGAAACTAAGTACAAGGCCTTAAGAATAGGTAATTACCTTCATGTACTTCTCCTTACTCAGAAACTTCTCGCGGCACTTCTCTCTTTTCCTCCTAATACCAGCCGAGGCGAAGTAGTCTCGAATAGCCTGCGTCCGAGCCTCGTGCCGAAAGTTTTGAAGTAGGCGCCTGCACTCGTTGTCGATAACCAGAGCCGCGGCCTCCTCCTGTCCCTTAGCACACCTGTAGAAGGTCTGCTATAAAACAAGAAAACACGAATTAGTACAATCACTAGGGTTGCCAATCAAAGAAGGAAACACAACGTAGACGGCAAAGGAGAAATTACCCAAAACGTCTGGATCACAATGTCGGCCACCTTGTGGCACTCGACATCGCCGATCCTATGCCCCGGCGGGGCCGGGGCAGCCAAGTAGTGCTCCCAGGTCATTCCTAACTCGGGAACCCGGCCCTCACCGGGCAACGTGACCCACCCCGGGAAGCTGTGGCGACAAATCACACCAAGGACACTGTTGGGCCTGCGAACATGAGGCTCGTGTGTCCAAGACCTGCAGTATGACAAGGCCAACGCATTAGATATTCGAAGAAACGTGAAGGCAAAAGGTTAAAAAAGAGTAAATGCACTTACTTGGCCCCGTTAGGCGCAATCAACCACCTCTGGTCGGGGGTCGCCGGGGTGGGCGGGAGCTTTGTACCACCACGCTGGTAGACTTTGCACCCCTCAACCCACTCACCCTCGCTATAGCTATCAGAACTATAGCCACCCTCAGCACGGCCACTCGACTCCGTCGAGTTCCGCTGCGACTCAGCGTGATCCCTGCTGAGCTCCGGAGTCTCGTGGGACGGAGTCTCGTGGGACGAAGGCTCGTCGGCCCGACGCTCGTCGGCCCGAGGCTCGTGGACCGGAGTCCGAGACGGGTCCACCTCAGGCGGCTCCATCTCAGACGGAGCACTCCTGTGGTCGGGTGAATCAGCTGGGGGTGGCGGCGAGGAAGGCGTAGTAGCAGCCTTCCTACCTCTCCCGCCGCCACGTCCACCTCTACCAGCCTTCTTCCCCCCCCCCCGACCTCTCCCGGCCGAAGAAGAAGCGACCGCCGGTGGTGTCTGCATACTGAGATCCAGCGCTCTCCGGAGGCTATGGGGTGGAATGGAACTACCCCTCCCACCACGCGCCGAGGTAGGAGCCTCGGAGCGCTCTCGACCCGCGCCCACCATCTGTCAACACCTGCAATGACAAAGAGTAAACGAAATTAGTACAACATAAAAAGAATGAATACCTGACATGAATAATATGTATATAATTTAAGTGTATCATCATCATGAACATAATAAAAAATTGAATACCTAAAAAAATGAATATATACCTAATTTAAGTGTCGGGGTGTCGTGTCGGGGTCGGGGTGTCGGGGTGTCGTGTCGGGGTCGGGGTGTCGTGTCGGGGTCGGGGTGTCGGGGTGTCGGGGGTGTCGTGTCTGGGTGTCGTCGTGTCGTGGTGTCAGGGGTGTCGGGGTGTCGGGGTCGGGGTGCCGTGTCGGTGTCGGGGTGTCGGGTCGGGGTCGGGGTCGGGGTGCCGTGTCGGGTCGGGGTGTCGGGTCGGGGTCGGGGTGTCGGGGTCGGGGTGTCGGGGTCGGGGTGTCGGGTCGGGGTCGGGGTCGGGGTTTTTCCTCTTTTTTTCTTTTCTTCTTCTTCCTCTTCTTCCTTTTCTTCATTTTCTTCCTTTTTTTCCTTCTTCTTCTTCTTCTTCCTCCTTTCCTTTTTCCTCTTCTTCTTCTCCTCCTCTCCTCTTTTTTCTTCTTCTCCTCCTCCTAACCTAATTAACCTAATTGATGTCGAAACCAGTAGCATCTAACTAATTAACCTACTCAAAAAACCTAATTAACAACATCTAACTAATTAACCTAATTGATGCATCTACTATCTACTAACAGTAGCATCTATATATATCTATAATCATGATATTAAAAAAAAGGGAAAAAAACAGAAAAATAGAAAGAAAAAAAGGGCAGAGGTGGGGGAGCTCACCGGAGGGGGTGCCGCCGGGGGGCTCGTCGGGGGGGTGCCGTCGGGGGGGATCGCCGGGGGGTGCCGCCGGGGAGGGCTCGCCGGGGGGGCTCGACGGGGCGGCGGCGCGTGGCCGCTGCGGCAGACTGCGGGGCGGCGGCGCGGGGCAGCGGAGGTGCGGGGCGGCGGCGCGGGGCGGCGGCGCGGGGCAGGGTGGGGCGGCGGCGGGGGCAGGGCAGGGCAGGGCGGGGCGGCGGCGGGGGCGGCGGGGGCAGGGCAGGGCAGGGCGGGGCGGCGGCGCTGAGACAGAGAGGGAGAGAGAGATGTGTGAGAGAGAGAGAGAGAGGCTTTGGGTGCGGGGGCGAAAATTAAGCCCCCCTCTTTGCCGTCTGCTGGCAGACGGCAAAGAATTCTTGGCCGTCTACGGTGACCGTTAGCCCGCCCCCGCCGTGACATTGTGGGCCCCACCCTCACCTCGTTGCCGTCTGCTGGCAGACGGCAAAGAAATTTTTGCCATCTGCCAGCAGACGGCAAAGAAGTGGCAGATGGAAAAGAGCTTGACCTAGCCAGTGCCGTGCCCCGTGGGGCCCACTTTGGTCTTTGCCGTCTGCTGGCAAACGGCAAAGAACTCTTTGCCATCTGCCAGCAGACGGCAAAGAAGTGCAGATGGCAAAGACCCTCTTTGCCATCAGCTGGTTCTTTGTCGTCTGCTTTGGCAAGACAGACGGCAAACAACCTCTTTGCCATCAACTGGCAGACGGCAAAGAGCTGGCAGATGGCAAATAACTGAATTCCAGTAGTGTACTTTCTCCGGTAGAAATCTTGGGGCACTCTTTGAAGTTCTTTGTGTTGGATCTAATATTATGAATCTGAAGTTGTTTGATGCGTATCATATAATTGACTCATGGATACTTGTGGTGACATTGGAGTATCTAGGTGACATTAGAGTTGGTTGATGCGTATCATATGGTGTTATTTTAGTATGAACTCTAGGGCTGTTCGTGACACTTATAGGGATGGCTCAATAGATTGATCGGAAAAGATAACTTTGAGGTGGTTTCGTGCCCTACAACAATTTCTATCTTATGTGCTCCGCGAATAGGAACTTTGGAGTGATTCTTTATCGCACGTTGAGGGGTTGTTATATGATCCAATTATGTTAGCATTGTTGAGAGATTGCACTAGTGAAAGTATGAACCCTAGGCCTTGTTTTCAAGCATTGCAATACCGTTTTTGCTCACTTTTGTTACTTGCTACCTTGCTGTTTTTTTATTTTCAGATTACAAAAACCTATATCTACTATCCATACTACACTTGTATCACCATCTCTTCGCCGAACTAGTGCACCTATACAATTTGCCATTGTATTGGGTGTGTTGGGGACACAAGAGATTTCTTGTATTTGATTGCAGGGTTGTTTGAGAGAGACCATCTTCATCCTACGCCTCCCATGGATTGATAAACCTTAGGTCATCCACTTGAGGGAAAATTGCTACTGTCCTACAAAACTCTGCGCTTGGAGGCCCAACACGAGTCTACAAGAATAAGTTGTGTAGTAGACATCAGGCTGTAAGCAGGCCGGGTGCAAAATGGGCCATAATTAGGCCCAATTCGTTCACGGGCCCTTAACAGGCCGATAGTCAGAGTGGGCTTAAATTTATCCACGAAGACCACGGGCCGTTAAGAGGCCGAAAGTCACTTGTACCAAAAATGGGCCCAAATGCTGCACGGGCCGTTAAGAGGCCGAAAGTAAATTGTACCAGAAATGGGCCAAAATGTGGCACGGGCCATTAAGAAGCCGAAAGTCACTTGTACCAGAAATGGGCCCCAATGCCGCACGGGCCGTTAAATGGCCAAAAGTGAAAACGGGCTGAAAATGGCCCAATTGCGCGAAGGGCCTCTAACAGGCCCAAACTATCATCGGGCCGAACTGGGTCAAACAGTTCAACGGGCCTTTAACAGGCCGTAATACAAACCGGGCCTTAGATGGGCCCAAAACACAGTGCACTGTTATCGGGCCATATCTGATATGGGCCGTAATTTGGCCCAAAACATGGCAGGCTGTTAACGGGCCGGTCCACTAGTACCTGACAAAATCTTGTGGACCTTTGGCTGGGACGGCCCGTTTAACCTGAATGGGCCACTATTGGGCCGTGCCACATGTCGACGTTTCATAGGCGTCTCTCGTCCAATGAATGGATGATATCTGTCGCAACGCCGAGCTGACACGTGGATCCGCCGGTGAATGAGAAATTTACACGTGGAAAATCCCCATTGGTTAGGGTTGTTAACGGGTTATCGGATCCAAACCGGAACCCGATAGCTTAACGGCGACCCGTTACGGTGGATGCCACGTGTCGGTCACCCTTGACGAAAACACTTCCATGACGCGACATTTATCGTCATGGAAGTGGACACTTCCATGATGATAATTTCAGTATTGTCATGGAACACTTCTACGACAGCACATGTATGACTATCTTGATTCTGTCATAAAATTGTCACGGATGTACATGCATGACAGAAAACTTGACCTACTATGACAAAGACGTATCATCACGGAAGTGTTTTTTTTTGTAGTGGCAAGGCCTTGCTGATGATGAAGGGGCCCTCCCAGGGGGAGGACAGCTTGTGCTGGCCGGCTGTCCGCTGGACGAGCCAGAGCACAAGGTCACCCTCGCGGAACATGAGGGGTCGGGTCTTCTTGCTGTGGTAGTGGCGTAGGCCCTGTTGGTATATGGTAGACCGGCTCAAGGCCAGCAGGCGTGCCTCCTCGAGTAGGTCGACACCGTCTTCGCGTGCCTCCTTTGCTTCCAGCTCCGTGTACAGGGTGACCCGAGGCGAGTCGAACTTGATGTCCATGGGGATGACCGCCTCGGCCCTGTAGACGAGGAAGAAAGGAGTGAAGCCGGTTCACTGGTTGGGCATGGTCCTGAGGTTCCAGAGTACAGCTGGCAGCTTGTCGATCCAGCAGCCGGGTGAGTGCTCCAGCGACTCAACGAGCCAGGATTTGATGCCGGCTAGAATCAGGTCATTTGCCCGTTCCGCCTGGCCGTTCGACTGGGGGTGTGCGACGGACGCCAGGTCAATCCGGATGCCGGAGGTGGAACAGAAACGAGCCAGCGCGCCCTTCGTGAAGTTGGTGCCGTTGGCAGTGATGATGTTGTGGGGGACACCGTAGCGGACGGTGATGTCTTTGATGAACGTGACGGCTGTGGGGCCGTCGAGCTTCTTGATCGGCCTCGCCTCGATCCACTTGCTGAACTTGTCGACGGCCACCAACAGGTGCGTCATGCCGCCTCGAGCGGTCTTGAATGGTCCCACCATGTCGAGGCCCCAGACGGCAAAGTGCCACGTGATGGGGATGGTCATGAGGGCCGCAGCCGGCTGGTGACTCCGCGTGCTAAAATGTTGGCAACCCTTGCACTTGAGTACCAGTTGATCGGCGTCCTTCGGCACCGTTGGCCAGTAGAAACCGTGGCGAAAAGCTTTGGCCACGAGGGACCTCGAGGCAGCGTGGTGCCCACACTCTCCCTGGTGGATGTCTCTCAGGATCTCGAGCCCCTTGGCCAGCTCGACGCAGCGTTGGAACACGCCGGTTGTGCTGCGCTTGACGAGCTCGTGATTGCTGATGTTGTAGGCGAAGGTCCGGCGTTGCACCTACCGGGCCGCGACCTCATCGTCGGGGAGTTCGCCGCTCACCAGGAAGGTGAGGATCGGCTGCGCCCAAGACGATGCCTCCACCACCATTAGGACAGCAGCTTGCGCGGGGCCGGCTGGGTCGGGAGGTGGAGGGTTGGAGCCGGCAGTCCCCGGGACTGAGCCGGCAATCCCTGAGTCAGAGCCGGTAGCCCCCGGGACTGAGTCAGCAGTCCCTGAGCCGGAGGCGGCAGCCGTTGGGTCGGCTAGGATGAAGATGGACTCCGAGTCCGAGGAAGGCTTGATGGAGGGCTTGTGCAGGTGCTCATGGGAAACGTCGGCTGGAATGGCTTGCCGGGTGGAGCCAATTTTGGCTAGCGTGTCAGCCGCCTCATTGTCGGCTCGAGGTACGTGGTGGAACTCGCAGCCCTCGAAGCTGTCGGTCATCTGCTGGACCAAGAAGCGGTAGCTGGCCATGTTGGCGTCCCACTCGCGAGAGACCTATTGCACCACCAGGTCAGAGTCGCCATAGCAGAGGATGCACCGGATGCCGATTTCCTTGGCCAGCCAGAGGCCGTGAACAAGGACCTCGTATTCGGCCACGTTGTTGGAGGCGGTGAAGTGGATATGCAACGCGTATCGCAGCCGGCCACCCTTGGCGGAGGAGAGCATGATGCCGGCTCCCAAGCCAGTGCGCATCTTCGAGCCGTCGACGTGCATGCGCCAGTGCCTCGAATTGGGCACCGGCAGAAAATATTGGGTCTCCGCCCAGTCGACGAGAAAGTCGGCCAGGGCTTGGGACTTGACGACTGTGTGGGGCTCGTAGTGGATCTTGTGGGCGGCCAGCTCGATGGCCCATGATGACCCACAAGTATAGGGGATCAATCATAGTCCTTTCGATAAGTAAGAGTGTCGAACCCAACGAGGAGCAGAAGGAAATGACAAGCGGTTTTCAGCAAGGTATTCTCTACAAGTACTGAAAGTAGCGGTAATAGATAATTTGATAACAAGATAATTCCTAGCAAGTATAATAAAGTGTAGCAAGGTGGCCCAATCCTTTTTGTAGCAAAGGACAAGCCGAAACGATCTCTTATAATAAGCAAAGCGTTCTCGAGGACACATGGGAATTTCATCTAGTCAATTTCATCATGTTTGTTTGATTCGCATTCGCTACTTTGATAATTTGATATGTGGGTGGACCGGTGCTTGGGTGTTGTTCTTACTTGAACAAGCCTCCCACTTATGATTACCCCCTCTCGCAAGCATCCGCAACTATGAAAGAAGAATTAAGATAAATCTAACCATAGCATGAAACATATGGATCCAAATCAGCCCCTTACGGAATAGCGCATAAACTAGGGTTTAAGCTTCTGTCACTCTAGCAACCCATCATCTAATTACTACTCCACAATGCCTTCCCTTAGGCCCAAGGATGGTGAAGTGTCATGTAGTCGACGTTCACAAGACACCACTAAAGGAAGCAACAACATACATATCATCAAAATATCGAACCAATACCAAATTCACATGATTACTTATGACAAGACTTCTCCCATGTCCTGAAGAACAAAAGTAACTACTCACAAATCATATTCATGTTCAAGATCAAAGGGGTATTGAATAGCATTAAGGATCTGAACATATAATCTTCCACCAAATAAACCAAGTAGCATCAACTACAAGATGTAATCAACACTACTAGCAACCCATAGGTATCAATCTGAGGTTTTGAGACAAAGATTGAATACAAGAGATGAACTAGGGTTTGAGATGAGATGGTGCTGGTGAAGATGTTGATGAAGATTGGTCCTCCCATGATGAGAGGATCGTTGGTGATTGTGGGGTCGAGGAGATAGGTCTAGAGAGGGGTGAATAGACTCTTAACCAACCAAAGGTGCAGTTTCTAGTTCTCTTGGAATTTAGGCAGATTTTGGCACTAGTTAAGATATCACCAAGACATTCTACACATGCATATCTAGAGATTGAGCAGCGGAAATAGTAAAGCATGCAAGTGTGCGGAAAGTAAAGGGGTGCAGAAAAGAAGATCAAACGCAATGAAGACACGGTGGTTTTTGGCGTGGTTCCGATAGGTGGTGCTATCGTACATCCACGTTGATGGAGGCTTCAACCCACGGAGGGTAAAAGTTGTGTGAGTCCACGGAGGGATCCACCCACGAAGGGTCCATGAAGAAGCAACCTTGCCTATTCCACCATAGCTTCCGTCCACGAAGGACTAGCCTCACTCGGGGTAGATCTTCATGAAGTAGGCAATCTCCATGCCCTTACAAACTCCTTGGTTCAACTCCACATGATCTTTGAGGCTCCCAAGTGACACCTAACCAATCTAGGAGACACCACTCTCCAAAAGGTAATAAATGGTGTGTTGACGATGAACTCCTTGCTCTTGTGCTTGAAATGATAGTCTCCCCAACATTCAAACACTTCCTCACAGATTTGGATTTTGTGGAAGAAAGATTTGAGTGGAAAGCAACTTGGGAAAGGCTAGAAATCAAGGTTCAAATGGTAGGATTGGAATATCTTGATCTCAACACATGAGTAGGTGGTTCTCTCTCAGAAAATGTATGGTGGAAGTGTAGGCACGTTCTGATGGCTCTCTTATAGAGTAGGTGGTGGTGGAGGGGTATAAATAGGCAGCACCAAAAATCCAACCGTTACAAGTACTTTACCCAACTCGGTGACACCGACATGAAAATCTCGGTGAGACCGACTACTGTAAAAGACATGAACGTTAGGCTTTTCGGTGGGACCGAATGAAACATCTCGGAGAGACCGAAGTGCAATGGCTAGGGCAAGACCACGTTTCGGTAGTTCCAAAAATTTCATCTCGGAAATTCCGAAGTGAAGTGACATCGTTACAGCAACTTGGTCAGGCCGTCTCGGTGAGACCGAGATCAACTTTAGGGTTTTGGATAGGAATGGAGTGGAGAAGTGTTTGAGGGTTTTGGAGCAATATCACTAAGCACTTGAGCAATTGAGTCATGACCAAAACCTCATCCCCTTTTAATAGTATTGGCTTTTCCTATGGACTCAATGTGATCTTGGATCACTTAACCAAAAATGTAGAGTCTTGAAGCTTTGCCAATCTTTGTCCTTAGCATTTTGAAGGGTTCCACATCTTCATGTCTGTCAGGGCCGGTTTTTCGGGACATAAAATCCCAGCAAATGACCCTCGTGTCATCACCAGCCCAAAGGTGACATCCTTGATACAGATTTCCAAGCTATTACAAGAATTTGGATACAAGACCATAAAGGTCCATTGAGTACCACAATGATTTCTAGTGGCGGATGACAGAAGCGACTCGTGGATCTCCAACGTCGATGGGCTCCATTCCCATAGGAACAGCTAGCCTGGGTAACTCCTACCTCGCGTGGCTGCTATCTCTGATTCCTAGGTTGCGGGGGTGTCTTCATAGCACTCTCCTCCGAATCATGATCTGGCCAAGACAATAGCCAGGGACAAGCCAGTGAGTACGTTTGAATGTACTCGCAAACATTATGAACAAAAGATATACCGAATGCAATAGAGTGCATATGTTCATGATGGACTAAATTATATGCATATTTTGATTGATATTATAGCATGGCATGATAAATATTAATACGGTGTAAATGGCTAATTATGTCATTCAAGTAATAACCCAGAAAATAAAATGGAACATCGGGTGTTAGACCGCCCGAAAAATTCCAAGAAAAATAAAATGAAACATCGGGCGTTAGACTGCCCGAGGATTCCAAAATAAAATGCCAGTCAGGTGTCTGAATGCAACACCTCGAACGGTCTTAAAAAGTAATGCCAAACGGGTGTCTGAATGCGATGCCTCGAGAGGTCTTGAAAAGAAATGCCAAACGGGTGTCTGAATGCGACGCCTCGAGAGGTCTTGAAAAGAAATGCCAAATGGGTGTCTGAATGCGATGCCTCGAGAGGTCATGAAAATAAAGTAATAACATGAGTATCCAGGTGGCATAACCTTCCCAAGAGATACTCAAAAATGCACATAAGAGAAAAAGGTTAGTTCACAGTAATATTCATGTTAATAATAATATTCATGATAGCATCCGTAGTGATAATAATCATCCTGCAAAAATGAATCATGCTCAATTTTAATTATTTCCTCCGAAGACCGACACTTGACCCATCCCAGACTGTAGCCCTTAACCGTGGACACGGCTATTTGAATAGGTTTTAGAACTCTGCAGAGGTTGTACTCCTTACCCACAAGTAAAGGATTTCTTTAGTCAACCCCGAGACGTTGACTAATTCCGATTACAGTCTTTGGGTTGAAAACACACCTAACCAGCACACACCAGCTTAACTTTCCCGATACATCATTTACTAGTTGACTAACCAGCACACTCCTGGGTTCTTGGTTAGTCAACTAGTAAATGATGTATTTATTCTTTAAATTAATAAAGCTAGCCATGATGGCCTTTCCCCAAAAAAAAGAACTCTTAGGCGGGGAGGCCAACACGTCGAATAGCATGGGATCACAATTTATATCGCGCGCAAACTAAGGGGTGCCCCCCTCTCAGCCCAGCCGGAAACACCCATGCCCCCTGACCAGGTGACATGCCTGCCAGAGGCCTCTGGTATCTTTCACCATGGCCTCTCTGTACAGTTTGTGCAAGGAAAGGGGTTATCAACTTACTAAACCATACCCTACCTGTGGCAGGGACAAGTGGCAGCACGAATCAAGTATGGGGGTTACCGGAACAAGACTCGATCTACGGTCGACTCAGGAGGTTTAAGTTTTCCTGTAGTGGTTAGCACAATATATTTCCTTGGTAGTACCCAACAGGGTCACCACCTGGCATGTCCCAACATGCCCTCACTGATCATTCTCGTCACAACGAGATTTCAGTCTCACGGTCACTTTTCTCGTGACTGATTCTTTCCTGCAGATTAGTCCGGACCAACATAGGCATATGTGACATGTGAAAAGAACCACACTCACACATACTTCATGTTTAAGTGAAGGTAAAATATTATCCAAGGATCATGCATGTATAACTAGCAATATGAAAATTTTATTTGAATTATCATAATCATGATCATATTATACTAGCAAGCAAACAAACAAACATTCACCATATCAAGTGTTCAAGATGCTTGCCATGGGTGTGTAGAAGGGTTGGGTGCACTCCAAAAGTTTTGAAAATACTCTTCCCTCCATTTTTCCTATTTTCAAAATACCGCAAATCTCACATAATTTGAAAACAGTAAAAAAAGTTGTTTGAAGAATTTTGAAATAAATACTAAAATAAACTAGATGAAAAATTAGGAATGCCAGAAAAAAAATCAAATGATTTCGAGTTGTGGTTACAAAGTTAGAGGCAGTCAAAGTTAGGGTCAAATCTGATTTTTAATTAAAGTCTATAAAGGAAAACGGTTCAGAAGAAAATGCGCTTTTGAAAGGAGAAAACGTACTCTGTGGGATTACGTTTCCACTTAACCGCGCGGGCGTAGCCTATGGGTCACTGACAGTGGGCCCGCCTGGCCCACTGGTCAGGTTTGACCAGTCCGCGACGTGCCTCACGCAGGAACAGGAGAGGAGGCGGCGGTCGACGGCGATTGCCGGTGAACGGCAGCGACCCACGGGGAGCTGAGCACATGGGAGTGCTCAGGAGGTCGAGGCGGTCCTCTGGGTACCCGTCTTGGCCTCCGGGCTAGACGGAGTCGCCGGCGGCGAGCTCTCTCGAGGCGCTCCGGCGTAGGTGGAAGAGGGCTTTTGCCCATGGCGCATCTCCGATGAAATTGATGGGCGGAAAGGATTTGTGGTTGCTCAAGGAGGCTATAGGTGAAGAAAGATGTGAGGGGGAGACACTGGTGGCATTGGAATCAACCGGAAAGTGGTGGCGGGTGTTTCGGCCGGAGATGAAGAAGACGACCTCTCCTGGTTGTTTGGCTACTCAAGGATGTTTACAGAGGAGGGGAGGAGTGATGGTGATGATCGAGTGGAGCTCAGGTGGCCTTTTATAGGCAGGAGATGTCGGTTCCGCGGGTTCCAGAGAACGGCCACGGCGGCAGTCGCCATTGATTGCAAAGCGTGGACGGTGGCGAGGTCGTTGGGGTCGGCGGAGTGGTCGGTGTGGCCGTTTGCGTGGTCGGTGAGCTGAGGATGAGCTCGGGGAAGCTCAAGGAGGCCTGGTCGGTGTGTCCACGAGTAGATTGCGGCGGCGGCCATTGATGGAAAACCATGGACGGTGGCGAGGTCAGCGAGGTCAGTGCGTGGCCGGTGGGGGTCGGTGAGGGCGGTGGCAGCCGCAGTTACGTCTGGGAGGAGCTGGGTGGCTCGGGACGCGCCACGCGGCTTGGGCGGTGCCGTGTCCGTGACGGAGACGCTCTGGACGGTGGCTGGCCGGCGCTGGCCGGTGCTAGCAGCCAGGCAGGGTGTCAATGAGCTTCGGAGATGATCTGCCGATCTAGGGGAGGGCTAGGGAGAGCGGAAGAAGCAGCAGAGCAACTAGAGCTCGGGTGCTAGCAGCTGCAGTTCGGGCGCTCTGCTCGCGCTCTGGACATGCACACCAGATGTTCGACGAAATGATAGGAGGATCTAGAGGGGTCTGATGCAAGTGAAACTTTACAGGATTATGAACTTGGTTATGGGAGAGCTAATGGACAAATTGGTTTGGCCAGAAGAGCTAGTGCCACATAGGGTTCAGAGAGCTGCAAGATTTCAGCCATGCCCACAATGTGTTTGATGAAATGCTAAGGCTAGCTAGGGAAGTCTTCTGGATGTGAGACTTGGCAGGATGGGTTCTCATTGGATGATAGAGAGGATGGTCAAGTTAGTTTGATAAAAGGAAAAATTTGCTAGTGCAAGTTTTATTAGAATTCAGTTCTGGACAGAAACTACATGGGATTATTTGGTGGACTTGCAAGATGAAATTGGGACTGCCCTTCTGGACTTAAGGGTTTAGCTGGAAGGACTAGGAGATGGAAAAATTTCAGAATTATTTGAGGAAGGAAAAATAGGGTTGTAGTTATAACCTAAGGATGGGACAGAAAATGAAAAGAGGATGTTTTGCTCAAAATTCTCAAAAGACCAAGTTGGGTTTTTGCATAAAAGTGATCTATAGGCATCATATGACCTCTCCAAAATTTTGTGGCATTTAAAGAATATTATTTGAAATAGTTTTAGTTCAACAGAAGCATTTCAAAGTTTGAAAATGCTATTAAAAGAATTAATTTGGGGCAAATTTATTATGAAAATATTTCCTATGGATTTTTTTAAAAGTTAAATGAAAGGATTAAAAATTACTTTCAAAACCCACAATATTTCCAAAATTTTCTATATGGAGGGAAGAATTTTGGAAAACAGATAACAGAAAAGATTCTGAAATTATTAAAAGACCTAATATAAATCCAAATTTTATTTCTGTCAAAATTTTACTTAATAAAAACATGGTTAAAATTCTGGGGTGTTACAAAATCTAACCCCCTTAAGAAAATCTCGTCCTTGAGATTTGTTAAGGGCGGAAGAACTAAATGCATATCACAACAAACAATCATATGCAGAATGCAATCATAGCAATGCACTTATGACATATGCCCTAAAATACAATACAAAGGTTGCATCATGTAAACTAGCGTTAGACACAGCAACAACCACACTCATGACCGTCTACGGTTCAAAGGTGAGATCTACAGGGTCTTGTGGAAGGGTTCCCGGTGCTGGAGCACATTCTTCTTCTCCCGGAGGAAGTGGAGGAAGCAGACGAAGAACATGCCCTTCCTGAGTAGGCAAAGGTGGTCCGCCAATGGCGATGTGGGGATTCAGGACAGCAAGATAATGGAGATAATCCATTAGTTGCTGGGTTAGATGCTCCTGGGCCATCACATACTGAATGAGATTGGCCAGTGCTGGATCTCTTTCTATACGTTCACCGCGGAATGTAGCTTCTGCTCCGGGTGCTGCGCGACTCGGGAAGTAGTAATACTCCCTTTTGCTAGCACATGGTACCGCGAATCGAAGACGGGTAACGGCTTCGTAGGCGGCAAATTCGATGGCCATGTCTGGAGTTGGGATGGATCTCCCGATGAAGACAACATATGGATGGCCTTGGTTTAAATCTTCTGGTGGGATTTGCACAACTGCCCAGTACTTCGAGGAATCAGAGGTGATCCTCAATTTGTACAACTCATACTGGGGTGGTTGGCCGGAACCAAGGGTATTGCGGGTAAAATCCCACAAAACCTTGACAAAGCTACCAGGGCTTGCATCTGGAGTTCTAAGGTAGGCTCCGGGGTGAGACATGGAGTGATGGGGTGATGGAAACGGTGCTCAAGGTTGATGGTTTGAGTGCGGGAATGGCCTCTTATAGAGTGCCTAGGTCAGGAAACATGATGCAGCACCGGTGCGACTTATGTATCGGCTCCGTCGTAGGGTTCTCTGAGTCAAAGTCTCAGACGTCAATCTCCAAAAGAAGAGTGACGTATCACTGTGGTTGTAGGTTAGGGTGGTTTTGGCAGTTATGCCCGGAATTTACTCTGTAACCACCCGTCAAACAATTTACGCATAATACTATTATGACAAGGGCATACGAGCAGTCTACAAACTTACTATGGCATACTACTACAACTTCGAGGATACGAAAATACAAGATTACAAGGTAGCGGGGTCACTAAGGGCTCGACAACTAATCTGGTGGACTCAGTCCACTTCGTTGACGTCTAGCCGGGCTTGCCTTGCAATTGTCGAGGCTTCTCCGTGTGCTTCAGTGCGGAGTTGGCCGGGGTAGGATGGGGAGCTACAGGGCTAGGATAGCGGTGGTGCCCTGATAAGTCTCCAACGTATCTATAATTTTTGATTGTTCCATGCTATTATATTATCAATCTTGGATGTTTTAATATTCATTTACAGCAATTACATATCATTTTTGGAGACTAACCTATTAACTTAGTGCCCAGTGCCAGTTGCTGTTTTCTGCCCTGTTTTTGTTTTACAGAAAATCAATACCAAACGAAGTCCAAATGCCACGAAACTTTTTGGAGATTTTTTTCTGGACAAGACAAACACTAGAAGCTTCGGGAGGAGGCCAGAAGCCCCAGGGGGTGCCCACGAGGCACCAGGGCCCGCCTGGGGGGGCAGGCGCGCCCTGGTACCTCGTGGGGCCAACAGAGCTCCGTTTGACCTAATTCCTCCACTATAAATTCCCAAAAAATCAGAAACCCTTAAGGGAGTCCACGAAATACTTTTTCCGCTGCCGCAAGTTTCTGTTCTCGAGAGATCCCATCTGGAGGCCTTCTCCGGTACTCTGCCGGAGGGGGAATTGATCACGGAGGGGCTCTACATCAACCTTGCTGCCCTTCCGATGATGCGTGAGTAGTTTACCACAGACCTTCGGGTCCATAGTTAGTAGCTAGATGGTTTCTTCTCTCTTTTTGATCTTCAATACAATGTTATCCTCGATGTTCTTGGAGTTCTATCCGATGTAATCACTTTTTGCGGTGTGTTTGTTGGGATCCGATGAATTGTGAGTTTATGATCAGATTATCCATGAATATATTTGAGTCTTCTCTGATCTCTTTTATGCATGATTATTATAGCTTCGTATTTCTTCTCCGATCTATTGATTTGGTTTGGCCAACTAGATTGATTTATCTTGCCATGGGAAGAGGTGCTTTGTAATGGGTTTGATCTTGCGATGCTCAATCCCAGTGACAGAAAGGGACATGACACGTATGTATCATTGCTATTAAGGGTAAAAATATGGGGTTTATTCATGCGTGAGTTTATCTTGTCTACATCATGTCATCGTTCTTAAGGCGTTACTCCGTTCTTTATGGACATAATACACTAGATGCATGCTGGATAGCGGTCGATGTGTGGAGTAATAGTAGTAGATGCAGGAAGGAGTCGGTCTACTTATCTTGGACATGATGCCTATATACATGATCATTGCCTTGGATATCGTCATGATTATTTGCTTTTCTATCAATTGCCTAACAGTAATTTGTCTACCCACCGTATGCTATTTTCTCGAGAGAAGCCTCTAGTGAAAACTATGGCCCCCGGGTCTATCTAAATTATATTACTAAAACCCTAAAAATATTGCTGCACTTTTCTTTATTTATTTTATTTTGTATTTTTGTTTCAATCTATCTATCTATCACATCCAATTTAATCTTGCAATTAACCGCCGAGGGATTGACAACCCCTCGTTTGCGTTGGGTGCAAGGATTTGTTGTTTGTGTGCAGGTACTGCTAACGAGGTGTTGCGTGGTTCTCCTACTGGATTGATAACCTTGGTTTCATAACTGAGAGAAATAATTACCTCTGCTATGCTGCATCATCCCTTCCTCTTCGGGGATAATACCAACGCAAGCTACAAGTAGCAGGAAGAATATTTGGCGCCGTTGCCGAGGAGACATCATCAACATCTATCAAGTACCTTTGCATAAACTCTCATCTCCTTGCATTTACTTTATTTTCCATTTGCCTCTCGTTTTCATCTCCCCCACTTCTAAAACATTTTTACAAAAATACAAAAATATTTTCCGTTTGCCTTTTTCTTGTTTGCCTCTTTGATTTGCTCATCTTGTCATCATGACTAGCGTAACTATCCCTCCTTTGTCACCGGATTTTGAAGTGCTTTACTTCAAACAGAAACAAGGAGAAAATCTTAAAGATGCTTGGTATAGGTTTATGGAATCCTATCGTGTTTGCTCTGTAAAAGGGGATTTAAAATTTTTGCTTCGCAATTTCTATATTGGTTTAACCATGCATCATAGACAACTTCTGGATTTTGCCGCAAAGGGGAATTTTATTGAGAGTGAGGCTAATACTGCCTATGAAATAATAGAAGGCATATTGGGGATTCCACCACCACAAATGGGTTTTGCTTTTACTCAAGAGGGGGCTCAAATATTAGACAAATTGGGTGATATGCAGAAAAATTTGGTTGAGTTGCAAAAGTCTAACGAGCATCTTAAAAATATTAGTGGAAATCTCAATCGCACGAACACTTTGATTTGTTTATGCAATAAGCGATTTGATATTTTAGATCTTAAAATTGCCTCTTTTTCTGAGAATAATGGGAAGCATAAAGAACCTCCCGGGTTTGAGAAAACTCCTATAAAGATCACTAAAACGAAAGATGACAATACTTGAAATTATGCATTATGCCTAGCTAGGGGCATAAAACAATAGCGCTTGTTGGGAGGCAACCCAATGAATAAAATAAATTTTTTCTGTTATTGTGTGTTTTCACAATTATGCTACTGGTATGATTGTGTTTTTGTGTTTTTAATTAGTGTTTGTGCCAAGTAAAGCCTTTGGGATGATTTGGAAGATAGTATAATTGATGCTGTTTGGAAAACAGAAAGTTTTGCATCCAGTGCCTGAATTTTGTTTCTGTACTGGAGTGTCAGAAAAATCTGAAATTTTTACACAGTATTGGTATATGAATTTCCCACGTTGTCCTAATTTTTCAGAATTTTTGGAGTTACATAAGTATGGCTTTTAAATAGATTTCTACAGACTGTTCTGTTTTTTACAGATTCTGTTTTTGATGCACTACTTGCTTGTTTTGATGAATCTATGGATTGTATCGGGGGTATAAGAAATCGTGAAGTTAGAGTACAGTAGGTATAATGCAAAAATAAAATATGAATGGGTTTGCAATAGTACTTAAAGTAGTGATTTATTTTGTTATACTAACGGATCTCACGAAGGTTTTGTTGAGTTTTGTGTGATTGAAGTTTTCAAGTTTTGGGTGAGATCACGATAGATGAAGGAATAAGGAGTAGCAAAAGCCTAAGCTTGGGGATGCCCGTGGCACCCCAAGGTAATATTCAAGGAAGTCTCAAGCGTCTAATCTTGGGGATGCCCCGGAAGGCATCCCCTCTTTCTTCTACCAACCATCGGTAATTTTACTTGGAGCTATATTTTTATTCGTCACATGATATGTGTTTTGCTTGGAGCATCTTGTATTATATGAGTCTTTGTTTTGTTTGCTTTTTAGTTTGTCACAATAATCTTTGCTAAACACACCTATCTTGAGAGAGCCACACATTTATCATCATCTGTTAGAATACTCTATGTGCTTCACTTAAATTTTTTGAGCTAGGCAATTGCTCTAGTGCTTCACTTAAATCTTTTTGAGCACGGTGGTGGCCATATTTTGAAGAAATAAACTCCCATGCTTCATTTATATTATTTTGAGAGTTGATTGAAATTTTGAAGAAATAAATTCTCACGCTTCACTTATATTATTTTGAGAATTGATAAGATTGAAATTTTGAAGAAATATTTGCACTCTCATGCTTCACTTAAATCTTTTTGAGAGTTGATAATAGTAACGGTAATTTGCACAAGATATGAATTTGGTCCCAAATTGATGAATATTCAAGAGGGATATAAAACTTTCATATAGATCATTGGATATGATAAGTGTGATTCCTTGCAATAGTTTTTATATATGGAAATGATAATATGTGAGTCATGTTAGTGAGTAATTGTGATTTAGTAAGAATATTAGTGTTAAGGTTTGTGATTCCCTATGCATGCACATCAAGTCAATAGTTATGCAACGAAATTATATCCTACTTATGGTGCATTATTCGGTGTTAGTTATGTTCAATGCATGTTTATGACCGTTTTCGTTTTTTTGGTTGGTTGCTTCTCAATCTATTTGCTAGCCTTCACTTGTACTAAGCGGAAATACTGCTTGTGCATCCAAACTCCTTAAACCCAAGTTGTGCCAAATGAGTCCACTATATCTACCTATATGCGGTATTTCAATGCCGTTCCAAGTAAATTTGCGTGTGCCAGCTCTAATTTTCAAAATAATTTTTCTGTTTTGTGTGCCTATACCGCTCATGAAGCGGCAGGGGGTGGCCATTATTTTTCCATGCTAGGTGTGTTATTCTCACGATGAGTGTTTATTCACTTGTCATTGCACGAGAGGATGGTTGGTAATAGGGATGCCCAGTCCCACAATGAAATCAAAAATTAATAACAACAAAATTCCTTCGAAAGTGATGGTATGGAGGGCACCCGTGGATACGGCTAGCCATGGATTGTGAAAGAATGGTGGAAAGGAAATAAACTTTACTTTCTGTTTGGGAAGCACCTATGATGTGTCTAGCATGGAAAATAATGGGAATTCTCAGTCGTTTTCGTTGACAGGAAAAGCATGCCTCTCAAAATATTTTTATCTCTCTAATTTAAGCTTTGAGCTCTGCACATTTGACAAATCTTTGCTTCCCTCTGCGAAGGGCCTATCTATTTACTTTTATGCAATTTTTATTTTTACTTGAGTCTCCATCTTCTCTTACAAAAGCACCAACTAGAGAGCACTATTGTCATACTTGTGCATTGGATGTAGCTAATATTTGAGTGTGTTTCATGAATGGATCAATGATTGAGCATAATGGGCTAGGGATAACTTTCTTTAGCGTTGATATTTTGAAAGACATGGTTGCTTGTTAGCATGCTTGAGTATTTATATCTTCATGTCAAATTATAGACTATTGCTTTGAATCATTCAAGTCCAATGTCCATGCTATAAAAGACAAGAATATGTGATGAATATGATAGGCAGCATTCCACATCAAAAATTCTGTTTTTATCATTTACCTACTCGAGGACGAGCAGAAATTAAGCTTGGGGATGCTGATACGTCTCCAACGTATCTAAAATTTTTGATTGTTCCATGCTGTTATATTATCAATCTTGGATGTTTTTATATTCATTTACAGCAATTACATATCATTTTTGGAGACTAACCTTTTAACTTAGTGCCCAGTGCTAGTTGCTGTTTTCTGCCCTGTTTTTGTTTTACAGAAAATCGATACCAAACGAAGTCCAAATGCCACGAAACTCTTCGGATTTTTTCTGGACAAGATAAACACTAGAAGCTTCGGGAGGAGATCAGAAGCCCTAGGGGGTGCCCACGAGGCACCAGGGCGCGCCTGGGGGGGGCAGGCACGCCCTGGTACCTTGTGGGGCCCACAGAGCTCCGTTTGACCTAATTCCTCCACTATAAATTCCCAAAAAATCAGAAACCCTCAAGGAAGTCCACGAAATACTTTTTCCGCTGCCGCAAGTTTCTGTTCTCGAGAGATCCCATCTGGAGGCCTTCTCCGGTACTACGCCGGAGGGGGAATCGATCACGAAGGGGCTCTACATCAACCTTGCTGCCCTTCCGATGATGCGTGAGTAGTTTACCACAGACCTTCGGGTCCATAGTTAGTAGCTAGATGGCTTCTTCTCTCTTTTTGATCTTCAATACAATGTTCACCTCGATGTTCTTGGAGTTCTATCCGATGTAATCACTTTTTGCGGTGTGTTTGTTGGGATCCGATGAATTGTGAGTTTATGATCAGATTATCAATGAATATATTTGAGTCTTCTCTGATCTCTTTTATGCATGATTATTATAGCTTTTTATTTCTTCTCCGATCTATTTATTTGGTTTGGCCAACTAGATTGATTTATCTTGCCATGGGAAGAGGTGCTTTGTAATGGGTTCGATCTTGCGGTGCTCAATCTCAGTGATAGAAAGGGACATGACACGTATGTATCGTTGCTATTAAGGGTAAAAGGATGGGGTTTATTCATGCGTGAGTTTATCTTGTCTACATCATGTCATCGTTCTTAAGGCGTTACTCCGTTCTTTATGGACTTAATACACTAGATGCATGCTAGATAGCGATCGATGTGTGGAGTAATAGTAGTAGATGCAGGCAGGAGTCGGTCTACTTATCTTGGACGTGATGCCTATATACATGATCATTGCCTTGGATATTGTCATGATTATTTGCTTTTCTATCAATTGCCCAACAGTAATTTGTCTACCCACCGTATGCTATTTTCTCGAGAGAAGCCTCTAGTGAAAACTATGGCCCCCGGGTCTATCTAAATCATATTACTAAAACCCTAAAAATATTGCTGCACTTTTCTTTATTTATTTTATTTTGTATTTTTGTTTCAATCTATCTATCTATCACATACAATTTAATCTTGCAATTAACCGCCGAGGGGTTGACAACCCTCGTTTGCGTTGGGTGCAAGGATTTGTTGTTTGTGTGCAGGTACTGCTAACGAGGTGTTGCGTGGTTCTCCTACTGGATTGATAACCTTGGTTTCATAACTGAGGGAAATACTTACCTCTACTGTGCTGCATCATCCCTTCCTCTTCGGGGATAATACCAACGCAAGCTACAAGTAGCATGCCCCTCGCGGAGTGTTGTGGTCACAGTCCCGTTGGAGTAGGTCTCCAAGAGACGACGGAGTTCCCCTAGGGAGGCGAATGAATTGCCCGGGTGGGCAACAGGGGCGGACCTTGGGGGCTCAACTGGTCTCCCAAACCGCACTATCGGGGTGTCGGTGGCGGTTGTAGCTTCACCTCTCACCGGGGTCAGGAGAGCAAGCATCCTGCGGGCCACAATTAGATCATTGGTGACCGGATCGAAGAGTGCCTCTTGCACTTTCAGGTAGCGCACCAGATGCACCAGAGCAGGATCCGTCTCATGGTCTCCGCTGGCGACTTGGGTCGGGCTACCATAGCCTTCACGACTAGAGTAGTAGAAGAAAGGACGGATGTTAACTCTCGGCGACAGATGCCGGAGTTGAACTACAGCCTCTTGGGCTGCAAGTTGGATGGCTTGGGGCTCTTCGGAGGTCGTCCTTCCGGTGAACCGGTAGGGGCGTTCTGATGTGGTACCCCTCCCGTAGATGTGCATCGTGGCCCAGAAGTGATGGATGGCGTTACTCACGTGCTCCTGGTACACAACATACTCCGGGGCTCTTCTATACCAAACGCACGGCGAGTGAGATTGGCGAGGACAACTACGAAGTCTCCAAGCTCGGATGCGGTGGTCTCGTTGCGAACGACAGGACCAGGCATCTTGGTGTTTTGGATATCAAATCAAGGATGAAGGTTGTGGTGTACTGAGTTGAGGCAAGGCTTCCTTTATAGGTCAGCAGAGTCATCCATCGCACACTTGTGGATGGGACAACTCAGGTATCTGCCACAGGCACATGGCCTATGGGCTAGGTTGATAGGTTGGGCACCGACTATCAACAGATGTCAGTTGGCCACTGTGCAGGCTATCGGATGGGATGGGGTTGATTATGGACAGGGAAGGATGTGGATGGTGTGGAAACCTAGGGATAGCGACCAGGCTAAGATAGGATTAGCCAATGGTCAGCTTGGCTCTGATACCAAGGTTGTCAGGGCCGGTTTTCTGAGACATAAAATCCCAGCAAATGACCCTTGTGTCATCACCAGCCCCAGGATTACTGTTCGCTGGTGGACACATCCTTGATACAGATTTCCAAGCTATTACAAGAATTTGGATACAAGACCATAAAGGTCCATTGAGTACCACAATGATTTCTAGTGGCAGATGACAGAAGCGACTCGTGGATCTCCAACGTCGATGGGCTCCATTCCCACAGGAACAACTGACCTGGGTAACTCCTATCTCGTGCGGCTGCTATCTCCGATTCCTAGGTTGCGAGGGTGTCTTCGTAGCGCTCTCCTCCGAATCATGATCTGGCCAAGACAATAGCCAGGGACAAGCCTGTGAGTACATTTGAATGTACTCGCAAACATTATGAACAAAAGATATACCGAATGCAATAGAGTGCATATGTTCATGATCGACTAAATTATATGCATATTTTGATTGATATTATAGCGTGTCATGATAAATATTAATACGATGTAAATGGCTAATTATGTCATTCAAGTAATAACCAAGAAAATAAAATGGAACATCGGGCATTAGACCGCCCGAAAAATTCCAAGAAAAATAAAATGAAACATCGGGCATTAGACCGCCCGAGGATTCCAAAATAAAATGCCAGTCGGGTATCTGAATGCGACGCCTTGAAAGGTCTTGAAAAGTAATGCTAAACAGGTGTTTGAATGCGACGCCTCGAGAGGCCTTGCAAAGAAATGCCAAATGGGTGTCTGAATGCGACGCCTCGAGAGGTCTTGAAAAGAAATGCCAAACGGGTGTCTGAATGCGATGCCTCGAGAGGTCTTGAAAAGAAAGTAATAACATGAGTATCCAGGTGGCATAACCTTCCCAAGAGATACTAAAAAATGCACATAAGAGAAAAAGGTTAGTTCACAGTAATATTCATGTTAACAATAATATTCATGATAGCATCCGTAGTGATAATAATCATCCTGCAAAAGTGAATCATGCTCAATTTTAATTATTTCCTCCGAAGACCGACACTAAGACCGACACTTGACCCATCCCAGACTGTAGCCCTTAACCGTGGACATGGCTATTCGAATAGGTTTTAGAACTCTGCAGAGGTTGTACTCTTTACCCACAAGTAAAGGATTTATTTAGTCAACCCCGAGACGTTGACTAATTCTGATTATGGTCTTTGGGTTGAAAACACACCTAACCAGCACACACCAGCTTAACTTTCCCGATGCCCGGAGTCACCCAAAGCATCATCCAAGAAAAACTCTAAGGCGGGGAGGCCAACACCTCGAATAGCATGGGATCACAATTTATATCGCGCACAAACTAAGGGGTGCCCCCCCCCCCCTCTCAGCCCATCGGAAACACCCATGCCCCCTGACCAGGTGACATGCCTACCAAAGCCCTCTGGTATCTTTCACCATGACCTCTCTGTAAAGTGTGTGCAAGGAAAGGGGTTATCAACTTACTAAACCATACCCTACCTGTGGCAGGGACAAGTGGCAGCACGAATCAAGTATGGGGGTTACCGGAACAAGACTCGATCTACGGTCGACTTAGGAGGTTTAAGTTTTCGTGTAGTGGTTAGCACAATATATTTCCTTGGTAGTACCCAACAGGGTCACCACCTGGCATGTCCCAACATGCCCTCACTGATCATTCTCGTCACAACGAGATGTCAGTCTCACGGTCACTTTTCTCGTGACAGATTCTTTCCTGCAGATTAGTCCGGACCAACATAGGCATATGTGACATGTGAAAAGAACCACACTCACACATACTTCATGTTTAAGTGAAGGTAAAATATTATCCAAGGATCATGCATGTATAACTAGCAATATGCAAATTTTATTTGAATTATCATAATCATGATCATATTATACTAGCAAGCAAAGAACCAAACATTCACCATATCAAGTGTCCAAGATGCTTGCCTTGGGTGTGTAGAAGGGTTGGGTGCATTCCAAAAGTTTTGAAAATACTCTTCCCTCCATTTTTCCTATTTTCAAAATATCGCAAATCGCACATAATTTGAAAACAGTACAAAAAAGTTGTTTGGAGAATTTTGAAATAAATAGTAAAATAAACTAGATGAAAAGTTAGGAATGCCAGAAAAAGAATCAAATGATTTCGAGTTGTCGTTAAAAAGTTAGAGGTAGTCAAAGTTAGGGTCAAATCTGATTTTTAATTAAAGTTTATAAAGGAAAACGGTTTGGAAGGAAATGCGCTTTTGAAAGAAGAAAACGTACTCTGTGGGATTAAGTTTCCACTTAACCGCGCGGGCGTGGCCTAAGGGTCACTAACAGTGGGCCCGCCTAGCCCACTGGTCAGGTTTGACCGGTCCGCGACGTGCTTCGCGCGGGAACAAGAGAGGAGGCGGCGGTCGACGGCAACCCATGGGGAGCTGAGCACATGGGAGTGCTCAGGAGGTCGAGGCGGTCCTCTGGGTACCCGTCTTGGCCTCCGGGGTGGACGGAGTAGCCGGCGGCGAGCTCTCCCAAGGCGCTGAGGGCTTTTGCCCATGGCCCATCTCCGATGAAATTGATGGGCGGAAAGGATTTGTGGTTGCTCAAGGAGGCTATAGGTGAAGAAAGATGTGAGGGGGAGGCACTGGTGGCATCCGAATCAACCAGAAAGTGGCGGCGGGTGTTTCGGCCGAAGATGAAGAAGACGACCTCTCCTAGTCGTTTGGCTACTTAAGGATGTTTACAGAGGAGGGAGGAGTGGTGGTGATGATGCCTATTCTCTCACATAGCTATGAAGCAACCCCTATTTTTATTGCTCCAAAAATTCCAAGGAAATTCCCAAATATTCTTTGGATCATGCCTCACCTTCCTATGCAAAAATATCCCATGGTCATTTGGAAAATTTCAGCCAAGGAAAATGTTTTTGCTTCTGGACAGAATTGTCACTTTGTGAAGCAACTATATTTTTCCTTGATCTGTTGGGGCTGAAATTTTTACCACATGACTACCCTCCAAAGTAATGCTTAACCCCAAAATTTCAGCTCAAAACTCGTAGCCGTTTGTCCCCAGTGTTTGGCACAAGTTTCTGTCCAGAAACTTTGCAGCTTGCTCTAGTCACCTCCACTGCGCCAGATGGCAAGGCAAGAGCATTTCTAGGCACCGTGTTGAGAGGACTACACACTGGGCATGGTGTGGCAGCGCCGAAAGCACCCCGCGTGCCAGTGCACGCGGTGACCGCGTGAGAGCGCGGTGCACTGCATGAGCTCGCCGCGCTCTGTGCGTCGGGGCCCTCGGCCACCATCCATTCGCCCTCCCCGCGACACCGCACCGTGTCCCAGTCCCGCAGGCAACCCCAGCGCGCCACCCAAGCCTCTCCCTATTCCTACCCGATGCCGGCAAGCCGCTCGCCAGAAACGGCCAAGAGCTACACGGCGGAACAGTGGGCGCGCGTGCCCCGCATTCTCCGCGTAGTGCGCGCCACTATGCTCGCACGCGTGCACCGCGTAGCCAGAGCTCCACTGCTCCTCCCCACGCCGAGCCCGTGCTTATCTACCCCTCTCCTCTGCTACAGCTCATCGCCGACGGGCACCCGAACACGGGCGAGCTCTCCCGATAAATAGAAGCACCCCCAAGCCGTTCTAGTCATCCCCCTCCACTTCTCTGGCCACAAATTACTCCCCCACGAGCGCGGCAAGGCCGGGAGGGCCTCTCACCGCCGTTGATCACCGGAACCCGCCGCGGATCCCCCACCAATGTGCACTCATCCTAGCCCATCCCAGCTCCAACCACTGCTTCCCCCGAGACCGTGGTAACCTCCTGAGCTCGACGGTGCCGCTAGCTCGCCGGATTGTCGCCGGAATCGCTGAGTCCGATCAGCTCCGCCGCCGCCGTCTCTGGAGAGGAAGTTTCCGACACCGTCCGTCCACCCCCGCCGTCACTTCGGGTACGTACGTGTTCGTCGTGCTACCCTGAGTCCATCCCACCCAACTCCGGCGACCGCCGTGGACTCCTCGCCGGAGTATCGCCGGCGAAAGCGCCGCTCTCTCTGTTCCCTCCCTCTCTCCTATTTAACCCTGACAGCGGGACCCACACGTCAGCCTCTCTCTCGCTCTCTCGATGCGGTATAAGAGGAGGCGTATTCGCCGAATACGTCTTCGACGTGGCCGCTTCTGGATTTTCGTTTAAATGGAAATTTTGACCAGATTTAATCCAACTTTGACCAGCTATAACTGTTAATCTATAAGTCCAATTGAGTTGATTCTTTTTGCTAATGGTTTGCAAAATTCCAAAGTTTATGCATGCCAAGTTTCATAATTTTTCTTGCTGTTGAGAATTTCTGGTGAAATAAACAGTGTTATGTGACATTTTCTTTTTGCATTTAAAATATTTTCAGAAGAACCTAGTTGTGTTGGAGAAGGCCAGGAGTATTATGACACTCCTCTGAACAAAGGCAAGCCACAAGATTCATATGCAAGGATGGCATTGCAATGACTTTGGTTTAATTGAATTAAATTCATCATATATTCACTATTTAAAATAAATTGCTATATAGCTCTTATTGCATAGCCTTTGTTCTTGTCATTTTGATATTATGCAGTACGGTATATGCTTACTTGCTAATCTGGGCAGTAGGAATCATGTCATATGCACATATGGTAGTATGATGCATTCATCACTCATGAACATACCACGTGCATCCATTCGTACTATGGCTCGAATCATTTCATGTCAATTTAAACTTCATATTAATTCAACTTGAACATGCTATTGATCGAGTCATGGTGCCACCGAATCGAGCTCACCAGTGCAACCACACTTGCCTGGATGGGGAGGCCCTAATGCGGTCTATTGTCATGCCTCTCGCCGGTGCCTCCTACAAGGGAAGGTTGTGCTCTGGCGCTACCCTGGCCCGGTAGGCAGTCATAACCTTGAGAACCCGAGTTTTATGGTACGGAGGTCCCCGTTTGGGATGATGTTTATGTTTGGCCACGACGGTGGCAGCCACAAAGGTGGCGGATGTCACATGTTGGCATCGGGGTCACCCAGGACATAGCCCAAAGGGGAGTTTGTCGGAGTGGCCGGGAGTGGCCGGGAGAGTGTCATGCAATAGATTGGTTTTGTCAGAATGTCGTTGGTCCACCCGAATGGGAGCACGAGGCCATGAGTTCCGTAGTGTGGGTACAGTGTACTAACCTCTGCAGAGTGTATAATCTATCGATAGCCGCGTCCTCGGATATGGACACAGTTCATAGTAGGTCACACCGTGGGTCAACAGATATAATTAAATTGCACACTAAGATTCACAAGATGGCACATGCAGAAGTGGTGATCAAGTGAGGATCACTATGAAAGGT
Organism: Elymus sibiricus; assembly: GCA_039707655.1. NCBI lineage: Eukaryota > Viridiplantae > Streptophyta > Magnoliopsida > Poales > Poaceae > Elymus > Elymus sibiricus. The sequence continues at coordinate 186,923,959 of CM077676.1, read as the reverse complement.
ATGAATGTGATCAAGTGAGGATCACGTTGGTGAGTTATGAACGGTGGTTACGTGGTAACCCCGAGATGGTAAGTTGGTCCCAGGGACCAAGGCAATGTTTCATGCACACCTCATGTTGAGTAGTAACATGCTCATGCATTAAACCTATTAAATGCCTTGTTGTTGTTTGTCGCACTTGTTTTGTTTGCTGTGAGCTTGCGAGTACATTCAAAGTACTCACCTGGCTTATCATGCCAGATGCAGGAGAAGTCGTGCATGGTGTGGATGTCGAGCAGTATGTCGCGCTCTAGGCCGTGTCCCAGCAGTGTTCCTGTGGAGTGGAGTTCCGCTACCTCGTCGTTCCGCTGCCGCATAGTAGTTCCCTTATCATCGAGGCCCCTGCCATGTCTACTAAATAATGTACATAAGTGCAGCTGTACCATGTGTGCCGCTTGGCCTCGCTCATCATGTAATATGTGAACCTATGTTTCCGCTAAGAGATCAATAAAGCGGTTGTTTTCTGTACCAGATTGTTGTGTATTGCCAGAAGACTTGATCTCTGAGCTGGCAATGCAAGGTAAACCGGTTGCTCTGAGCCGGGGTGCCACAATGCTTGGTATCAGAGCCGCGCTGACTGTAGGACGCCCTAGACAGCCGACGCGTTAGAAAACGGTAGTTTTAGCCTCTGTAGCGATTTGAGGTTTGACTCTGCACTTGGGTGTTGCATTGCATGCATATAGTTTACTGTTAATACTGGTCAGCTAATATTGTGAGTGTAGATGGCACCAGTCCCTTACCCATACCAGCCTGAGCCGGCACCTTGCACCTTTCTGCACCTGCTTAGCAACGTGTGGCGCCGACTCTACCCAGATGGCGATGACCCCATGTGCCAGGTGTACCGAGAGCAGCTTGCTGATGGTGTTTACGAGTATCACGTGGAGGTCATCATGCACAACAGTACCGTGGTGGGCACTTACACTCGCTCCACCAAGGGCGGGACTGCTTCTACACCCAACCAGGCGGTCCAGTTTGCAGCATTCGAGGCTCTCACTGACTTGCGCTATAACGAGATTCAGATGCAGACTCACCCAGGTTTCTATTTCTATTCGTCCCTGTTCGAGTCAGGACAGATTCGCTTCCCTTACATTGATCCGGAGTGTGACCGGTCAGCCAGCCACTTGTCTCGTTACATAATGGCTGGATATTTTCTGATCATCAGCCTAGCCCAGGAGCTGAACTGCATTAGAGACGAGCTAGCTACCACTCGATCTGCCTTCGCTCCGCCTCTACTTATCCATACATCACTTGTTCCTCCAGTTACTTTACCTCCATCTACACTAGTGACCCCCACACCTTCTCAGAGTAACTCAGGCACTTCGGTAGTGACTCCTCATGAGTCCCCAGCCCAGTGGGCTATGCTTCTCGCTACCCCAGCCGCTCCGATGGTGCAGAGTCACCCTGCTCCGGACCCTGAGGGAGAGTCTTCCCGTCAGCGTCGTCGTGTTTCCTTTGCTCCGGAGGTATCCGTTATCAGTTCTGATTCGGAGTCCGACACCGAGGAGACACCAGCAGGACCGTCAGAGTGCCAGTGTGATCGCTGTCGTCGCGTGTAGACGAGGATGGTGTGATGTTTGGTTGTATGCATGTAGTAGTACTATCCATGCTGTTATCCGGTTATGTATGCCGGATGATGTATTGTATAATTATGTTGCTTTCTGTTATTCGCTTTGGCTTTTCTCGATTTCTCTTCTGGGTTTGTTGCTTCACCTTCCTATTTTTTCCCCTAATGGATGTTGCTCATCTCGATGCTTCGTATTGGGAAACATATATAGGATGACAAGGTGTGGCAGTAACTGTTATGGTGGCGACGATACTCCAGTTAGTCGATCCGCCAGGCAAGCAGGACATTCTCCAGAACCGTATCAGCCACCACCCCCTCCACCTCAAGCACCCACAATAGAGCAGATTATGTGGATGTTTGAAGAGAAGAGGAACCAAGATCTGATGGAGTTCCTGAGAAGCATGCAGACTATGGTTGGGCAGAATAATCACAATGGTAATCACTCCAAGCTGTCAGACTTTTAGAGGACCAAACCGCCAAGTTTCAGTCAAGCAGTGGATCCGATGGAAGCTGATGATTGGTTGAGGACCATTGAGAAGAAGCTGGAAATTGCTCGCACTGAAGATGCTGATAAGGTACCCTTCGCCACTCATTATCTAGAAGGACCAGCTGCTATATGGTCGGACAATGCCAAAGTTATGTGGCCTGCTGAAGACGAGATTACTTGGGATAAATTCAAAGATAAATTCCGCAAGTATCACATTCCTGCCGGCATCATGAAGGTCAAGCAGCGAGAATTTCTCACCCTTACACAAGGGACTTCGACTGTAAGTGAGTATTTAAACAAGTTCAATCACTTGGCCCGTTATTCCACGCATGATGTGGCCACCGAAGAACGGAAGATAGATCGGTTCCTCGGAGGACTCAACCTTACCCTCCGATGTGCACTCAGCATGCTGGATTTCCCCGACTTCCAAACTTTGGTGAACAAGGCACTCATTGCCGAAAGGGAACACAAACTGGTTAATGATCATAAGACTGCCTATGAGGACCGCAAACGCAAGTTTGAACCCAAGAAGGAAGGGCAAGTTTTTCAGAAGGTTCGTACTTGGCAGCAACCTCAGTTCGAGTTCAAGCCAACCTGGCAGCAGGGGAACATCAAGAATGAAAGTCAGATCAAGACTGCGGTCGCCAAGCCAAACAAGGAAGACTGTCAGCGTAACAATGCCTGTTATTCATGTGGACAGACTGGGCATTACGCTAGGCAGTGTCCCAAGAACGGCAAGACAACAGCCAACCTGAAGCCTCAAGTCAATTATGTGGGGCAATTCCCCAAACGGAGGTATATTCAAGGGCAAGTTCATCACATCTCCGCCGAGGAAGTCTCTGAAGTTCCCGATGTGGTCATTGGTATGTTTCCTGTTAATGACATACCTGCAACAATTTTATTCGATTCCGGGGCTTCCCATTCTTTTATTTCGCAGAGTTTTGTTGCCCAACATCGCCTTTCCTATACTCTTTTGGACAAAGTTATGGTGGTACAATCCCCCGGATCCAGACTCAGGACGAATATTGTATACCAAGGATTGAAAATATCAATCAATGGAGTCATCTTCCCCGCATCACTGGTATCCATTGAGTCTCCCACATTGGATATTATTTTGGGGATGGATTGGTTGACAAGACACCAGGTCTGCATCAACTGCGCAACAAGAGAAGTCACGCTAATAAATCCCTCGGGCTAGTCCGCTTGATTCTATGCCGGTCGAGCCATACCAAAGAAGGGGATGGTTTATGCTGCCATTGCTACAGAAATGAATCTAGTCCCAGTGGTCTGTGAGTTCCCAGATGTGTTTCCAGATGAATTGCCAGGCATGCCACCTGATCGAGAGCTTGAATTTTCCATTGAGCTTGTGCCCAGAACAGCACCAATTTACAAGAAGTATTATCGAATGCCTTCATCTGAACTAGTGGAGCTGAAGAAGCAATTGGATGAGATGCTCCAAAAAGGATATATTCGCCCCAGCTCATCTCCTTGGGGGGCACCTGCAATATTCATGGGCAAGAAGGATGGCAGTCTCCGGATGTGTGTTGACTACCGTGCTCTCAATGATGTCACAATCAAGAATAAATACCTGCTACCCAGGATCGATGATTTGTTTGATCAACTCAGTGGAGCTCAAGTGTTCTCCAAGATTGATTTGCGCACCGGGTATCACCAGCTAAAAATCAGAAAAGAAGATATCCCCAAGACAGCATTCACCACATGATACGGGTTGTACGAGTATACGGTCATGTCATTTGGGCTGACCAACGCTCCTGCATTCTTCATGCACATGATGAACAAGGTGTTCATGGACTTCTTGGACAAGTTTGTAGTGGTGTTCATTGATGACCTCCTCATATATTCCAAAAGTGAAGAGGAGCACAAGCTGCATCTCCGAGCAGTGTTGGAACGATTACGCACTCATCAACTCTACGCCAAGTTTAGCAAATGCGAATTTTGGCTTAAACAAGTGGGATTCCTTGGACATACTCTTTCCGCTCAAGGAGTGGCCATGGACCAAAGCAAAGTCATAGAAGTCCTGAAGTGGAAGACACCTGTTTCAGTAACAGAAATCAGGAGTTTCTTGGGTCTGGCAGGTTATTACCGTCGCTTCATTGAAGGCTTCTCAAAGATTGCCAAGCCAATGACTGAACTACTCAAGAAGAATCAGAAATTCATATGGACGGAAGCATGTGAGAACAGTTTCAATGAATTGAAGATCCGTTTGACCACCGCTCTAGTGTTGACTCTACCAGATATCTACCGGAGCTTCGACATATATTGCGACGCATCCAGGCGTGGCATTGGATGTGTACTTATGCAAGATGGAAAGGTCGTGGCCTATGCATCAAGACAGCTCTGACCCCATGAGGAGAATTATCCTACCCATGACTTGGAGATGGCAGTTGTGGTCCATGCCTTAAAAATTTGGAGGCATTACATCATTGGAAAACGATGCCAAATCTACATTGACCACAAGAGTCTCAAGTATATATTCACGCAACCGGACTTGAACCTCCGACAAAGAAGATGGCTTGAGTTGGTCAAAGATTATGACCTGGGTATCAACTACCACCCAGGAAAAGCAAATGTGGTCGCCGATGCTCTCAGTCGTAAACCGGCTACCGCAAACACATTAATCGAGCGCCTGCACCCAGCACTTCAAGAAGAAATAGCCCAGCTCAATATGATCTTGTGTGATGCAATCTGCTCGGTTACTTTGGAAGTAACCCCTACTCTGGAAGATGAAATCCGAAAGGCTCAACCTGGTGACCCAATGTTACTCAAGATAATGGCCCAAGTACGAGAAGGGAAGATGCCAGATTTCAACATTGATGACAAAGGTACACTCTGATTTCGGGATCGAGTCTGTGTACCGGACCTCGGGGAATTAAAGCAGCAAATTCTGAAGGAAGCTCACGAGTCCGCATACTCTATCCATCCTGGAGGCACTAAAATGTATCAAGACTTGAAGCAAACATTCTGGTGGGAAGGTATGAAGAAAGATATCGCCTATTACGTCGCCTGTTGTGACGTATGCAACAAGGTGAAGGCTGAACACCAGAAACCTGCTGGTCTACTTCAACCCTTACCCGTTCCGCAATGGAAATGGGATGATATCTGTATGGACTTCATCGTGGGGTTACCAAGGACACCACGAGGTAATAACGCCATATGGGTCGTGGTCGACATGCTCACCAAGGTGGCCCACTTTATTCCAATAAGGACAACCTACCGTGCAGACCAACTCGCTCAACTTTACGTGTCCAGGATTGTCAGTCTGCATGGGGTACCCAGGACTATCACTTCAGACCGAGGATCTTTGTTTACTTCGGCATTCTGGCTACGTCTACACCAAGCCTTGGGAACCGCTTTGAAGCATAGCACCGCTTATCACCCTCAGACAGATGGGCAGACAGAGTGGGTAAATCAAATCTTGGAAAATATGCTTTAGGCGTGCGCTCTTGCTCATGGACCCAAATGGGAAGACAGCCTACCGTACGCTGAGTTTTCTTACAACAACGGCTACCAGACTAGCCTCAAGATGTCACCTTTTGAGGCTCTATATGGACGTAAGTGTCGTACCCCGCTGAACTGGACTCAGACAGGAGACAGCCGAATCTTCGGGACTGATTTGATGATGGAAGCAGAAAAGCAAGTTAAAGAAATTCGAGACCGACTGCAAGTAGTCAAATCTCGTCAGAAGAGCTACTATAACTCGAAGCATAGGCAGATCAGTTTCGAACCAGGTGAATATTCATATCTCCGAGTTACCCCCATGAAAGGAGTCAAAAGGTTTCATACCCGGGGAAAGCTCATACCAAGGTACATTGGTCCGTTTCCAGTTATGACCCGGGTGGGCAAAGTGGCTTATCAGTTAGAATTGCCTCCCGAGCTATCCGAGGTTCATGATGTGTTCCACGTGTCTCAGCTACGAAAATGCATCGCACCACCCGCAAAACAGACGGATATGGCAGAACTGGAGCTAGCCAAAGATTTAACATATGAGGAGAAACCCTTGAGAATCTTGGAAGAGATGGACAGAGTCACCCGCAGCAAGACTATAAAATTTTACAAGGTCCAATGGGAGCACCACACTGAGGATGAGGCCACCTGGGAAAGAGAGGATTTCTTAAGGACTGCATACCCATATTTGTTTCCTAAGCAACCGAATCTCGAGGACGAGATTCATCCTAAGGGGGGGACGTTTGTAACACCCTGGATTTTGCCTTTTTCTTTTATTTGGATGTATTGAATATTTTATTTGCATTTGAGGTTTTCTGTCAATTCGTTTGGACTTACCACTTGGATTTATTTTTGATTTTCTTCCAAGTGGGTTCTATCATCCCTAAACCTTCACTAGACCTCATCCCTCTCACCATAATGCCATTGGGTATTTTTATTTAATGGCATTATATTCATTTTCTCTCTGATAATGCCTATTTTCTCACATAGCTATGAAGCAACCCCTATTTTTATTGCTCCAAAAATTCCAAGGAAATTCCCAAATATTCTTTGGATCATGCCTCACCTTCCTATGCAAAAATATCCCATGGTCATTTGGAAAATTTTAGCCAAGGAAAATGTTTTTGCTTCTGGACAGAATGGTCACTTTGTGAAGCAACTATATTTTTCCTTCATCTGTTGGGGCTAAAAATTTTACCACATGACTACCCTCCTAAGTAATGCTTAACCCCAAAATTTCAGCTCAAAACTCCTAGCCGTTTGTCCCCAGTGTTTGGCACAAGTTTCTGTCCAGAAACTTTGCAGCTTGCTCTAGTCACCTCCACTGTGCCAGATGGCAAGGCAAGAGCATTTCTAGGCACCGCGTTGAGAGGAGTACATGATGGACATGGTGTGGCAGCACCGAAAGCACCCCGTGTGCCAGTGCACGCGGTGACCGCGTGAGAGCGCGGTGCACTGCATGCGCTAGCCGCGCTCTGTGCGTCGGGGCCCTCGGCCACCGTCCATTCGCCCTCCTCGCGACACCGCACCGTGTCCCAGTCCCGCAGCCAACCCCAGCGCCCCACCCAGGCCTCTCCCTGTTCCTCCCCGACGATGGCAAGCCGGTCGCCGGAAACGGCCGAGAGCTACACGGCAGAACAGTGGGTGCGCGTGCCCCGCATTCTCCGTGTAGTGCGCGCCACTGTGCCCGCACACGTGCACCGCGTAGCCAGAGCTCCACTGCTCATCCCCACACCGAGCCCGTGCTTATCTTCCCCTCTCCTCTGCTGCAGCTCGTCGCCGGCAGGCACCTGAACACGGGCGAGCTCTCCCTATAAATAGAAGCACCCCCGAGCCGTTCTAGTCATCCCACTCCACTTCTCTGGCCACAAATTACTCCCCCACGAGCACGGCAAGGCCGGGAGGGCCTCTCGCCGCCGTTGATCACCAAAACCCACCGTAGATTCCCCACCAACGTGCACTCATCCTAGCCCATCCCAGCTCCAACCACTGCTTCCCCCGAGACCGTGGTAACCTCCTGAGCTCGACGGTGCCGCTAGCTCGCCGGATTGTCGCCGGAATCGCCAAGTCCGATCAGCTCCGCCGCCGCCGACTCTGGAGAGGAAGTTTCCGACGCCGTCCGTCCACCCCCGCCGTCACTTCGGGTACGTACGTGTTCGTCGTGCTGCCCTGAGTCCATCCCACCAAACTCCGGCGACCGCCGTGGACTCCTTGCCGGAGTATCGCCGGCGAAAGCGCCGCTCTCTCTGTTCCCTCCCTCTCTCCTATTTAACCCTGACAGTGGGACCCACCCGTCAGCCTCTCTCTCACTCTCTCGATGCGGTATAAGTGGAGGCGTATTCGCCGAATACGTCTTCGACGTGGCCGCTTCTGGATTTTCGTTTAAATGGAAATTTTGACCAGATTTAATCCAACTTTGACCAGCTATAACTTTTAATCTATAAGTCCAATTAAGTTGATTCTTTTTGCTACTGGTTTGTAAAATTCCAAAGTTTATGCATGCCAAGTTTCAGAATTTTTCTTGCTGCTGAGAATTTCTGGTGAAATAAACACTGCTATGTGACATTTTCTTTTTGCATTTAAAATATTTTCAGAAGAACCTAGTTGTGTTGGAGAAGGCTAGGAGTATTGTGACACTCCTCTGAACCATGGCAAGCCACAACATTCATATGCAAGGATGGCATTGCAATGACTTTGGTTTAATTGAATTAAATTCATCATATATTCACTATTTAAAATAATTTGCTATATAGCTCTTATTGCATAGCCTTTGTTCTTGTCATTTTGATATTATGCAGTAGGGTATATGCTTACTTGCTAATGTGGGCAGTAGGAATCATGTCATATGCACATAAGGTAGTATGATGCATTCATCACTCATGAACATACCCCCTGCATCCATTCGCACTATGGCTCAAATCATTTCATGTCAATTTAAACTTGATATTAATTCAACTTGAACATGTTGTTGATCGAGTCATGGTGCCACCTAATCGAGCTCACCAGTGCAACCACACTTGCCTGGATGGGGAGGCCCTAATGCGGTCTATTGTCATGCCTCTCGCCGGTGCCTCCTACAAGGGAAGGTTGTGCTCTGGCGCTACCCTGGCCCGGTAGGCAGTCATAACCTTGAGGACCTGAGTTTTATGGTACCGAGGTCCCCGTTTGGGACGATGTTTATGTTTGGCCACGACGGTGGCAGCCACAAAGGTGGCGGATGTCACATGTTGGCATCGGGGTCACCCAGGACATAGCCCAAAGGGGAGTTTGTCGGAGTGGCCGGTAGTGGCCGGGAGAGTGTCATGCAATAGATTGGTTTTGTCGGAATGTCATTGGTCCACCCGAATGGGAGGACGAGGCCATGAGTTCCGTAGTGTGGGTACAGTGTACTAACCTCTGCAGAGTGTATAATCTATCGATAGCCGCGTCCTCAGATATGGACACAGTTCGTAGTAGGTCACACCGTGGGTCAACAGATTTAATTAAATTGCACACTAAGATTCCCAAGATGGCACATGCAGAAGTGGTGATCGAGTGAGGATCACTATGAAAGGTATGAATGTGATCAAGTGGGGATCTCGTTGGTGAGTTATGAATGGTGGTTACGTGGTAACCCCGAGATGGTAAGTTGGTCCCAGGGACCATGGCATTGTTTCATACACACCTCATGTTGAGTAGTAACATGCTCATGCATTAAACCTGTTAAATGCCTTGTTGTTGTTTGTCGCACTTGTTTTGTTTGCTGTGAGCTTGCGAGTACATTCAAAGTACTCACCTGGCTTATCATGCCAGATGCAGGAGAAGCAGTGCATGGTGTGGATGTCGAGCAGTATGTCGCGCTCTAGGCCGTGTCCCAGCAGTGTCCCTGTGGAGTGGAGTTCCACTACCTCGTCGTTCCGCTGCCGCGTAGTAGTTCCCATATCATCGAGGCCCTGCCATGTCTACTAAATAATGTACATAAGTGCAGCCGCACCATGTGTGCCGCTTGGCCTCGCTCATCATGTAATATGTGAACCTGTGTTTCCGCTAAGAGATCAATAAAGCGGTTGTTTTCTGTACCAAGTTGTTGTGTATTGCCAGAAGACTTGATCTCTGGGCTGGCAATGCAAGGTAAACCGGTTGCTCTGAGCCGGGGTGCCACAAACCTATACACACATAAGCCGCTTCAAGTGAAGCCTTTGGAAATCTCAAGTACAGCTGACGCATTTGCTAGCGACAGTGACGAAGTTCATCTGGTCGCTGACGAATTTGGTCAGGCTGAGGAGTTAGGAGTTCGCCAGTGCGATCTGCCTACCGTGAGGAAATTGAGTGCCCCAATGAAATTGAGAGATCAATTTTCCGACCGTTGCTACGTCGCGTGCCAGCTGTCGAGTGGATCCTTATCCTGACAACGGTCGAATCAGAGAAGGGCATTAATGACAATTCTTGTCGGGTTGCCCCTGGCTATAAATAGCCGCCCCCCACAACCACTTGTTTGTTGGCTGCTCCGAGAGAACTTGACACTTATCATTTGAGAGCAACCCATCCTCTGATGACTTTGAAAGAACCCAAGTGAGGAAAAACCCAACCAGAGCCAAAGTGATTGAGCATCACTGAAGAGATCGATCTGTGTGATCTGACGCTTGTTGCCTTTGAGGACTGTCATTCCTCCAAACGGTTAGGCATCATGTTCTGAGCACCCAAGAGTAATTGTGGCGTGCCGGTGAACAAGTCTGTGAAGGTTTCGGAAGTCTCCCTTGAAGACTTACCACGAGTGATTGGGCGAGGTCTAAGTGACCTTAGCTCAAGAGGAATACAGTGAGGACTAAGTGTCCTCTGAGTTGCGACTCAGCCGCCTCAACCAGACGTACAGTTGATACGGCAACTGGAACTGGTCTACCAAATTCTATTGTCTTCACCGAGCCAACCTGGTTTCAAATTCCTCACCCTCTCTTACTTTATTCTGCTGCTGAAGAATTTGTGATCTATCCTCTGACGAATTTGAACTGAAGTATTTAATCATGCTATCTTTTATTTCCTCAGTTCATATTCTTCATGCTTGTATGATTCTATGATTGCATGTTCTTCACTCTTATGTATACTGATCGCATGTACTCTGATTCTGTGATGACTTAGTTTCCCTTGCGTTTCTATTTCTTCACTCTGATCTTCGTCAAATTCATCAGAGTTTGACAAATTTCTAATAATCTCCCATTCACCCCCCTCTGGGAGATAACCTGCGCTTTCAATTGGTATCAGAGCAAAGTACTCCCTTGTTCTGTATGATTTTGGTTTAACCACCTGGAGTTTTAGTTATGTCGACCGCAGGTATGATCAAGGTCTCCGCTGTGTGCCCCATCTTCGATGGCATAGACTATCCCTACTGGAAGAACAAGATGCGAATGCATCTTGAGGCTATTGACAATGATCTCTGGTTCATCGTCGAGAACGGCGTCCCCACCATTTCACCAAGTATCAATGCTGCTGATGTGAAGAGATTCAAACAACTGGACTCTCAAGCGAAGAACATCATTTGTGGTCATCTCAACAAAGGACAGTATGGCAGAGTGAGTGCACTAGAAACCTCGAAGCTCATCTGGGAACGACTTTCAAAAGTGAATGAGGGTGTTTCCACTCCACGTGACTCCCGAGTTGATGTTTTGCACAATCTCTTCAATCGCTTCAAAAGACTCGACAACGAAAATGTACAGCAAACCTTTGACCGCCTCACTGATATCTCCAATGAGCTTCAAGCTCTTGGTGCTGCAGACATCACCGATCATGAGGTGGTGAAGAAATTGTTGAGGTCTCTGGACAGTTCCTTCGACACTTTGGCACTAATGATTCTAGAGCGCCCTGATTACAAGTCACTGGATCCTGCTGACATTATTGAGAGGCTCAACACACATGAATTTCAGCAAGCAGAGAAGAGAGATATGTATGGACCCAGCTATGGTCGCCCTCGCGCTCTGAAGGCTAAAGCAAAAGCCAAGGCTATTTCTTCATCTGAAGAAGAAGAGGAATATGAGAGCAGTTCTGATGGTGCTAAGGAAATTGGCAGAGAACTGGCTATGCTGGTGAAGAAGTTCCAGAAGTTTTCCAAGAAGAATCGATTTGGAAAATCTTCAAAGTATGACTCGAAGAACACTGGAGAAGCGTCTGCTCGAGACTATAACAAAAGAACTTGTCACAAATGCAAGAAGCCGGGCCACTACATCGCCGACTGCCCTCTTTGGCAGAAGAAGAAGTCCTCAAAGTCTTCATCAAAGTCCTCATCTCACAAGAAATCCAGTTCTTTTTTTTTTGAGAAAGACAAGAAATCCAGTTCTAGCAAAGCTCGTGCATTCCTTGGGAAGGAAATGGATTCTGAAGAAGAATCTGATGATCAGCAAGCAGAGGAATCTGAGGAGGAGTCAGACACTGGTGTGGCAAGCCTTGCTCTCGCCACTGAATACGTCAGCAAGTCCATCTTCAACACTGAGGATAATGGTATCTTCACCAACAATGACGACTGTGCTGATGACTACACTCCCACCTATTGCTTCATGGCACGAGGTGCAAAGGTAACCTCACGAGAAGCTTACTTTGAAACTTCCAATGATGATGATTCTGAGTGTGAAGCTAAACCAAGCTACAAGAAACTTGCTAAAATTGCAACTGAGCAACAACATGCCATGGAAAAGATTCAAAAACTGCTAGACAAAAGCGATGACCTGTTGGACGAGGAAATGGATCGTAGTCAAGCCTTGTCTGAGGATCTCAGAAGGCTTAAGTCTCAATATGACAAACTTGAAAGTCGTCATGTGTCCCTCTCAGCTGAACATGAGAAGCTATCCTATGAATTCCTTCAAAGGAAGCAAGATCTCGAGAAGCTGAGAGCGTCTCATGATGATTTTCAAAAAGAAAACGATTCACTCCTCGCTCAACAGATCAGTACCACTCAGGAAGAATTTGTTGCACCATGCTTAAAATGCTTTGAATGTGATAATGCTAATTCTTCAGCTGAATGTTCAAATGCTTCTATTCTTGCAATTGCTTCAACTGCTACGGTGGCCACTAACCCCTCATCTGAGGAAGCCACCAGTGATACTGATGAAAATGCAGGGCTGAAGGAATTGTATGTCACTAGCATGTACAAAAGCCTCAAAGGGCATCAAACCCTGTGTGACGTGCTCAAAAAGCAAATTCTTCACAGGAACCCTAGGAAGGAGGGTATTGCCTTTGAGAGAAAGCTCAACGCAGATGGTTCGTATTGGAAGCCTGAGCAGTATCCCAAAACCACATGGGTTGCTGCAAAGGGACCTCCAGTAGACCCATCCACATTATCTGGCTATAGTTGTGATTCTTCATATTCTTCAGATGAGTCATTTGACTCCAACTATAAACTGTTCAAGAATCAGAATGGTGAGGTCTTTGCCAGATTCATTGGTACTAACTGCAGGAACGGTCCACCTGTGAAGAAAATCTGGGTTCCTAAAAGCCGTCTGGAGAATCTTCAGGTGAATGTCATCATGACACCACCGATGAAGAAGAAACTTCTCAGGGCAAATTCTTCACAGGGATTAAAGTCGTCAAATGGACACAGACCCACTTATGGTCGCACTAATGCCTCTGTTTCGTAGGGAAACAAACAGTGATTTGATGAATATGAGCATTATTCTTCGAACCACTATGTTCACAAATCTTCGAAGAATTTCTCTGCTTATTCATTCAATTACTATAACCCTCCTGTGAAGAGAAATGCATATTCTTCAATGCCTAAGTTCTCCATTAATGCACTTCGCCACATTGCTTCTCAGCCACCCATTCAGATGTGGGTGGTTAAGAAGAAGAACTAATCTCTTCTGCAGGGTTAGGTCTTCAAACAACTAAAATGTCTGATGAATTTGCTGAAGACCTGACAAAATGCCTGTTGGGATGCAGGCTAATCATGTTGGAATGAATGTTTCATTTCACACATCCCTTATGCTGCTAGATATTATTCATTGATGAAATTGTCTGACGAAATTCATCATCATCATATTCTTCACTTTGAAGCATATGAATTTGTAAGTCAGACTAATGCTTCTACAGGATGATACACCTTCAGCCACTGAATGGGTCTTGGACAGTGGCTGCACGAATCATATGACTGGAGATAGGAATCTCCTCACTGATGCTCCCCTTACTCCGTCTCATCTGAAGCATATCACATACGCTGACAAAGGAAAAAGCAAGGTATTGGGTCTAGGTAAGGTTGCCATTTCAAAGGATCGACACATGGAAAAGGTGATGCTTGTCGAGTCCCTTGGATACAACCTCATGTCTGTCTCAATGCTTTGTGATCTTGATATGATTGTCATCTTTGGCAAATATAGATGCATTGTGCTGTTGGAATTTGACAAATCCAAAGTCTTCGAAGGCTTTAGGAAAGGTGACTTGTACATTGTAAATTTCTCTACAGGTCCTCAGCCTGCAACATGTCTAATGGCAAAAGCTTCGGAATGCTGGCTATGGCATCGATGACTTGGACATGCTGGAATGAGGAATTTGAGCACTCTCGTCAAGAAGAAGCATATCATTGGAGTCGAGGGTGTCAAATTCGTCAAGGATCACCTCTGTGGTGCTTGTGAGTCTGGAAAGATGACCAGAGCCAAGCACCTGGTGAAGACAATCATGACCACTACTCATCCTTTTGAATTACTTCACATGGATTTGTTTGGTCCTACACATTATGCCACACTAACCAATGCAGCATCTCTCTACGGATTTGTCATTGTTGATGACTACTCTTGCTACACCTGGGTGCACATCATTACCTACAAGACTGAAGTTCAGAATGTCTTCAGACGATTCTCCAATCGGACCATGACGAATTATGGTCTCAAGATCAAGCATATCAGGAGTGACAATGGCACTGAGTTCAAGAACACTGGCCTCGACGACTATCTTGATGAACTTGGTATCACTCATGAGCTCTCTGCTCCCTACACTCCTCAGCAGAATGGAGTCGTGGAGCGCAAGAACAGAACCCTCATCGAGATGGTGCGTACTATGCTTGATGAATACAAGACACCTCGTCACTTCTGGCCTGAAGCAATTGACACTGCATGCCACATCATCAACCGGGTATATCTTCACAAATTCCTCAAGAAGACCTCATATGAGCTCCTCACAGACAAGAAACCCAATGTGAGTTATTTCAAAGTCTTCGGTGCTAAATGTTGGATTAGAGATCCTCATCACAGTTCTAAATTTGCACCGAAAGCACATGAAGGTTTTATGCTTTGTTACGGAAAGGACTCGCACACCTATAGAGTCTTCAACTCCTTCCACCACAAGGTTGTTGAAACTGTAGATGTGCGGTTCAATGAAACTAACGGCTCGCAAAGAGAGCACCTGCCTCCTGTGCTAGATGAAATGCCTCCTGAGGAATCTATCAAGCTGATGGGCACTGGTGAAATTGTGCCCAGTGAAGAAATAGCTCCTGATGAAGAAGTGGTTGTTCCTCGTCGTGAAGAAAATGAACATCCTGACGAAAATGATGCTGAGGATTCTGCACGGCAACAACAACAACAAGGCCCTCGTCCAGCACATCCACGAGTGGTGAATGAAGTGCAGATTGAGAAGATCCTCGACAACATCAATGCACCTGGTCCCCTCACTCGCTCAAGAGCTTCACATTTAGCTAACTTTTGTGGGCATTACGCGTTTGCCTCTATTTCAGAGCCCACCAAAGTTGATGAAGCCTTTCTGGAACCTGAATGGATTCAAGCAATGCAAGATGAATTGCGTCAGTTCGAGCTCAACAATGTGTGGGAGCTTGTTAAGCATCCTGGTCCACGCAAGCACAATGTCATCGGCACTAAGTGGATCTACCACAATAAACAAGACGAAAATGACCAAGTGGTGAGGAATAAGGCATGTCTTGTAGCTCAAGGCTACACACAGGTTGAGGGTATTGATTTTGATGAAACATTTGCACCTAGTGCTAGGCTTGAAGCCATTTGTATATTGCTTGCATATGCTAACCATCATGATATCCTCTTATATCAAATGGATGTGAAAAGTGCATTCCTCAATGGTAAGCTTGAGGAAGAAGTATATGTTGCTCAACCACCAGGTTTTGAGGACCCAAAGCATCCTGACAAAGTCTTCAGACTCAACAAGGCTCTCTATGGCCTCAAGCAAGCCCCTAGGGCTTGGTATGATACATTGAAGGAATTTCTGAAGAAAAAGGGGTTCAAGCCCGGTTCACTTGACCCTACTCTTTTCACAAAATCTTATGATGATGAACTGTTCATATGCCAAATATATGTTGATGATATTATCTTTGGTTGCACTAACAAGAAATACAGTGACGAATTTTCTCATATGATGCAAGAAGAATATCAGATGTCTATGATGGGGGAGTTGAAATTCTTCCTCGGGCTTCAAATTCGTCAACAACCCAATGGCATCTTCATATCTCAGGAGAAATATCTCAAAGACTGCCTGAAGAAATTCGAAATGCAAGATTGCAAAGGCCTCAAGATACCAATGCCAACAAATGGCCAACTCAACACTGACGAAAATGGTAAAGATTTCGATCAGAAGCTATATCGCTCCATCATTGGTTCGCTGCTTTACCTATGTGCATCTAGGCCAGATATTATGCTTAGCGTTTGCATGTATGCCCGCTTTCAAGCATCACCGAAGGAATCACACCACCAGGCTGTGAAACGAATTCTTCGATATTTAGCTCACACTCCAACGCTTGGATTATGGTATCCCAAGGGCTCATCACTTGATCTTGCTGGATATTCCGATTCTGATTATGCTGGTGATCGTGTGGATCGCAAGTCAACATCAGGCACATGCCATTTCCTCAGACGATCTCTTCTATGTTGGTCCTCGAAGAAGCAGAACTGCATCTCACTTTCCACTGCCGAGGCTGAGTACATTGCTGCTGGCGCCTGCTGCTCCCAGTTACTATGGATAAAGCAAACCCTCCAGGACTATGGCGTCAACGTGAAGAAAGTGCCACTCTACTGCGACAATGAGAGCGCCATCAAGATCGCCCACAACCCAGTGCAACACTCAAGGACGAAGCATATTGAGATTCGTCACCATTTTCTTCGTGATCATGTGCTGAAGGGAGACATCGTCATCGACCATGTGAAGACTGAAGACCAGCTTGCAGATATCTTCACTAAGCCCTTGGATGAGAGAAGGTTTTGCATGTTGCGGTGTGAGCTAAACATCTTAGAATCTTTGAATGTCCTTTGAAAAGGACACACATCCTAACGCTTATGCATTCTTGATGACTTTGATGCACAACACACGAAGTAACGTTTTTCTTCAATCAATGAAGACTAACCCTCTAAGTGTGAAGAAATTAATGAAGAACTTGATTCTTAGAACCCTACGACAATTGTACGTGGTGTCTGAAATCATCATAGTTCTTATACGGTGAGTAACGCCACCACCTCTTTATGACATTCTTCAAATTTGAGTTTTTCATCATTTGCAATTTCGTCAAACTTTTCAAATTCATCATTTGAGGTTATTCTTCACTGCTTATTGTTTATATATATATTTGAGTTTTTCATGTCCTCAACAGCATCGACATATAGCTATTTCTTCAAACAGTGTTTTCAATCTCTTCATATGCGTTCTAATTGACACTATTCAAAGTCTTCACTGTGTCCTTGACAGCTGAAGAAATTGCGAACACATTCTAAAAATATTCTAATCAATTTTTGGTGGTTGCCACAGTAACCTAATCCCGCGCCATCGACGCGTGGATAAGCGCGTTCAAAATGCATGTATGACGCGTGTCACTCAGATGCGAAACGCCAGGGGCTTATCCGTCCAAAATCTTCGGACCACTCAGTTTTTACAGCGCCTATATAAAGGCTTGACCTCATCAACCCTAACTCATTTCACTCTCGCGCCCCTGTCGCTCTCAAAACCCTAGCGCCGCCGCTGGAACTCATCATCGTCGGAGAGGAAGAGCTTCACTGCCTCGACTTCTTCGCCGTCGTACTCGCGCCGGCCGCGGATTTCTTCACCTCCACCGCCGCCGTAGACGTCTTTCGTCGCCAAGTTAGGGCATGGAAGATCTGAACTGACGATTTCCTTCGACTCGTCGTCCAGTTCATCGAGTTCATCCTTGAGGTAATTAAAATTTATTTTTACCTCCCAAGTTTGATCTTTTTACTGCCACAAAATCTTCAAGTGCTGTTTTTACCACTCTTTCAATTCTTCAGCACTTCCTTTTGGCCAGTCTTGAGTATTTTCATCTAAGTTATACTTAACAACTAGATTCCTCAATTGTGCAAATTGCTCAATCTGTACAACTCTGGAACCTAGGTCAAGAACACTTAGTGAATTGCGTCAAGACGATAAGGGTCAATTTCCTTAACTGGTTTATTTTGAAAATCTCTGAGAACGCATGTGACTCTTCCCTATTTCCTCGCAACTATACTCTATTCATAGGTACAATGTCTGCCGATGAATCACTAGGTTCTCATCAAATTAATTCATTTGCAGCATTGCTTGAGGAAAACCTTCAAACATCTTCAGAGTCCTCACGAGTTCAAAAACCTCAGCTGAAGCAAATGGCTGATAAAAAGAGGCCTCAAAAGGGTGGCAAAAGGAAAGAAATACACACTGCTTTCGAGATTCCTGACGACTTGTATGCAGGGTACTGTACACCAGATGAAAATATTTATGGCCCTAAGACCAAGAAGCAACGCAAAACGCGCACACAGAAAATCAAACGGTACTGGATGTACGAGTGGAGAGATTACAGATATGTCACTCCCAAATATATGAAGGATTTTGCTGTGAATCCTCCGTGCAATAGGCCACCGCTTGCTGAAGGTCAAGTTGCTCATCCCACAAGTATCAAGAGGGGTGAAGAATTTCCCAAAGAATGGGCAAAGTGTCAAGCTAAATTACAGAAACAGGCCCAAAAGGCTGTTGAAGAATTCAACAGGGCCACAAAGGCCTCAGCTGAAGCTGGTGCTAGTGGTAGTGCAAGTGCTCCGAAGAAGGCCATGCAAAAGAAGCCTGCCAACAAGCCCAAGCCGTCTGTCCCAAAGCCCTCAGTGGCTCAGCCGGCAGCTTCAAAGGCTACAGCACCCAAGATTTCAAAATCTTCAGTGCCTCCTCCTGCTTCAAGTTCGTCAATGGCAGCAGCAAGAGCTTCAACACCGGTCGTGGTCGCATCTTGCCAGCGCACCGAGGGCTTTCCAACAGCCTCAATTGCTGCATCAAGTGCCTCAGCTAGTGGGCAACCATCTTCTATGCCCAAGCTAAAGCAAAAGGTCACTGCTGGCCGTGGAACTAGGCCAAGTCTCAAGAGCAAGGCCTTCGTGCCTCAGGTTGACGAACATGGGCTGGATGACGAAGATGAGCTCGCGGAGTTCCTTAGAAGGAAGCAAGAGCAAGCTGCCTTTGCTAAAATTTCTTCAGTTCCAATGATGCTGGACCCCAAGAAGCTCCTGGACTTTATTGACATCTGGTGCACCAAGCCAGATACTCCTCTTAATGAATTGAATCTACCTCCTGGCCCAAGTCATGTATTATCTGCTTTCATTTTGAATGAGAAACACAAAATTGCTCAAGCAAAGCTGGTGAGGAAACAGCAACTGCAGAAAGAGAAGGAGCTGCAGAAGAACATGCTCTCTATTTCTCCTCAATAGCTTGTAACTTTACAGTCTGAAATTCAACAGCTGTCTGAAGAGTTTGAACACCAGTCAAGTCACTGTTGTGGGGAGCGCGATAGATTCATCCAAACCACCACCAAAGTGGTTAATGAGCACAACAAGCATGAGGCTGCCAAGTTTGGCATCGTACCTCCTTCCAGTTCTTCAGCTCCACCACCATTAGCTCAGACCAGTGAGACTGCCGGGGCAACAGAGGTTGCGCCTGAAGAAAATGAAAGGGCAACTGAAGAAGTTGATCCTGAAGAAACAGCCAGGGCGACTGCATCAGTCGTTCCTGAAGCAACTGAACCATCAAGTTCCTCAGCAGCACCACCACCAACGACTTCATCTGTGAAGACTATCACCCTTCCTTCTGCATCAGAAGTGAAGAAGACCAAGGCTGATGAGAAGGAAGCTAAAAAGAGAAAAGCTTCAGCCCCTCCCGCCATCACTGCAACAGTGAAGAAAATGAAGACGACTCCATTGTCTTCAGACGTTCCAATTGATGCTACACCAATTTCATCAGCGCCCCCAACTCGTTCTAATGAAGATCGTCAAATGGTTCCCTATGGGGTGGAATATGAAATTCCTCAGGCTGATGAAAATGAAAATGATACCCATTCTGCTGCTACCACAGAGCAGATGGATGAAGAAATAGAAGTTGAAGAAGATGCTTCACTTCCTCTTGTCTCATCACGGAAGCCATCACAGGTTCCGGTGACTGATGAAAATGCCACTACTTCTACTCCATCTGGCAGTAGTGAAGAAACTGAAGAGGATGTGGATATTGACGGTGCAACTACCCCTCCAATCATTGATGAACTTTGGGAAGCTTTTCATCCAAATTCGCCCCTCACCACTCCTCTGACGCAAGTGCCACAGTCACCCGCTATCACTTAAGAAATTCACACGGGTTCTGAGGAACGACAACCATCACTTCAAAGCATTCCTGAAGAAATTCCAGCTGCAGCAGCTGATGAAATTGCTCAAGATGATCCAATAGTTGATGTCATCAATACATCCCCTCCACGTGCGGACTCAATTCCGTCAGCTGACACTGATACAGTTCCAACTGCCATAGCTGAGGAAGTTGCTCGAGCTCTTGCCGTGACTGATCCAAATGATTCCACTGGGTCCCCACGACCAGTGTTTGATGTACGTCAAAGGATGCACAACATTCAACCAGTTCTTGTGATGCCAAAGATTGGCAGAGTCCTCAGGTGGCCTTAGTTTGATAATGTCAAATTCTTCGAAGAGAAGAACTTCTTCATTGGTGAGTCCCCATATGACTCAGCCAAGATTAGGCGCCTGCGCTTCTAGACAAGGACTCAGATGAATTTCTATGCTTCACTCTTATTCAACAAGAACAAAGTATTCCCGCATCACCATATTCCTCACGTGGATATGGAATCACTACCGTGCTTTCGGCCAGTTCTGGCAGTTCTTCATGATGCTGGATTACTCAGCTTCTGCTCTGACGTCTGCGATTGGAATGAAGAACTAATTCTTCAGTTCTATGCAACTATGCACTTTTTTGGCAACGTTGACGACATTGCAAGATGGGCTCTCAACTGGATGAGTGAAGACACTCATTACAAAGCACTAGTTGACAAACTTCTTCGTGCTCTTCCCGTTGATCCACCCCATGAAGAAGCAAAGAGAATATATGAAGAACCTGAACTGCCAAACCACCTGATGCAAGTGCTTATGAAGCCTATAGCTGAAGGAGAAGCTCCAAGGACAACCTTCCTAGTGAAGGATTTGTTGTATGTACCACGAATGGTCTATCGCATTCTGTCCAAAACCCTCAGTCCCATTAAAGGTCACAACTCCAATACTGAAGAAGTTGTGGGCATTATGAAGAATCTGCTGTTCCACATCATTCATGGTACTCCCATTAACATTCACGATTTCTTCATGAGGACTTTGGTCACAGTGGCACAGTCTCCATTTGACTTGAAGCCGTATGCCCCATGGATTATGAGATTCATCAGAACCCGGTCTTCAATTCACTACAAGGCTGATTGTCAAAATCACTTAAGCTATCTGCCTGAAGTTGAAGTTCTTCAGAGCAATCTGTCCACTGTTCCTGGCAAGGGCAAGACGGTTATTGATGAAGGAATTCGTCCCCTTGATGGACAATTTCGTCAACCTATTTCAAGCTCCAATGCTGATGAAACTGCTAGCCAGGACACAGCTGCAAATGCTTCAAGACCATCCTCTGCACCTGAAGCACCACGTGTCATGACGGACCGTGAGTTGCTCATAAGCCTGCACCAGAAAGTTGACAAAAATCACCGATGGGTTAAGCGTCAGTTTGCTGCTATTCAAGCTAATATGACTGTGATGCATAACTCTGTATGCAAAAACCGCTATTATCTCCACGAGATGTTTGACAGATCATGGGCCATCCTCTCGCACCTCAAGACCGATGAAGAACTTGCTGATATGGATTTCCAAATAAACTTTGACTGGGAAGAACCGCCAAGGAAGAAGTTCAAGAAAACCCAAGTTCCTCCTCTCATGCCAAGTTCAGAGTCTTCATCACGCACAACTGACGAAAATGAAGCGGTTGAAGACACTGCGGCTGGTCCTTCTGCATCACGCGACCCCAACAATGTTGGCGCTCCCTCGACTTCTCCGTGATTTTCTTCAGGGGCGTTAGTCCTCATCTTTGTCTCCTTTTGGTCATTTGATGACAAAGGGGGAGAAGTGTGAGTTAGTCTTCAAGCGGGTCATTATATGGGCTGTTTTTGCTTAAGTTGCAACTCTTGAACTTTATTGGATTTGCTCTTTGATGAGTTGTAACTTAATAACTGTTGGTCGTCTGACTCTTTTGCTACATTTAATACGCATGCCCTGACCTTAATTATATCTGCTCATGCATGCACAATTTCGTCAGACACCAATTCTCATCATGCATTCATATTCGTCAAATATCTTATGATCATGCATGATTGGATTCCAAGATATAGGGGAAGATCTCCACAATTTCAACCTGCCATGTGCATTTGAAATCCAAAGCAAATTCCTCATATGCACATCTTCAGGGGAAGTTCCTCAATATCTTGTAGTCAATTTCTTCAAACTCTGTTCTTACACTTCAATTATTGTTACTCCCGTTGAAAGCCTAACCAATTTGTCATCAATCACCAAAAAGGGGGAGATTGTAAGTGCATCAAGTGCCCCCTTAGTGGTTTTGAAGCATTGAAGACAAATAGGTTGAGGAACTAATGTGTTTGTGAGTATACACAGGAGACAGAGTCCCTGAAGATTTGGTTTAACACATGGAAGACGACCCCTAAAAATAGATTTCTTCAAGTGGAGAATTTGGTGATGAAATTGGTATGGCCTTTGAAGAAATTGATGTGAAGACTTTGGTTTTCGTAGTTTATTTTATTCTTATTTGACTCATAGGAAAAATCGTACTGTTAAAGGGGGTCTAGGTGAAACATATTTCACATTTCCAAAGTGATGCTCAAACTTACTCAAACCTATACACACATAAGCCTCTTCGAGTGAAGCCTTTGGAAATCTCCAGTACAGCTGACGCATTTGCTAGCGACAGTGACGAAGTTCATCTAGTCGCTGACGAATTTCGTCAGGCTGAGGAGTTAGGAGTTCGCCAGTGCGATCTGCCTACTGTGAGGAAATTGAGTGCCCCGACGAAATTGAGAGATCAATTTTCCGACCGTTGCTGCGCCGCGTGCCAGCTGTCGAGTGGATCCTTATCCTGACAACGGTCGAATCAGAGAAGGGCATTTATGACAATTCATGCTGGGTTGCCCCTGGCTATAAATAGCCGCCCCCCACAACCACTTGTTGGTTGGCTGCTCCGAGAGAACTTGACACTTGTCATTTGAGAGAAGCCCATCCTCTGATGACTTTGAGAGAACCCAAGTGAGGAAAAACCCAACCAGAGCCAAAGTGATTGAGCATCACTAAAGAGATCGATCTATGTGATCTGACGCTTGTTACATTTGAGGACTGTCATTCCTCCAGACGGTTAGGCATCATGTTCTGAGCACCCAAGAGTAATTTTGGCGTGCCGATGAACAAGTCTGTGAAGGTTTCGGAAGTCTCCCTTGAAGACTTACCACGAGTGATTGGGCGAGGTCTAAGTGACCTTAGCTCAAGAGGAATATGGTGAGGACTAAGTGTCCTCTGAGTTGCGACTCAGCCGCCTCAACCAGACGTACAGTTGATACAGCAACTGGAACTGGTCTACCAAATTCCATTGTCTTCACCGAGCCAACCTGGTTTCAAATTCCTCACTCTCTCTTACTTTATTCCGCTGCTGAAGAATTTGTGATTGTGACGCCCCCGGCTTAATCGTGCACTAATCATACATGCAAGTGTACACGATCAAGCCTAAGGACTCACTTGAAGATATCACAACACAACTCTAAACACAAAAAATAATAATTCAAGCTTTATATTACAAGCCAGGGGCCTCGAGGGCTTGAATACAAAAGCTCGATGTTATACAAGCATCAGCGGAAGCATTAGATATCTGAGTACAGACATAAAGTTAACAGGTAGGCCTTTAGAAGGCGGGGCAAAATAAAAACACTGGATCGAAAGGCGCAGGCTTCCTGCCTGGGTGCCTCCTAACTACTCCTGGTCGTTGGAGGGCTCCTCATAGTAGTAGTACCCAGGGGGGTAGTAGTGCTGGTAGTAGTCGTCGACAGCAGGGGCAGCTGACTCCGGGGCTCCGTCATCTGATCTCAAGTATCGGGTATGGGGAAAAAGAAAGCAAAGCAACCGTGAGTACTCATCCAAAGTACTCAGCAAGACTTACATCAGAGCTATTCTACTTATGCAACATTATCAATGGAAGGCTGTATATGTGGACTGATTTGCAGAAATGCCAGAATAGAAGGGGAAAGCCTAGCCTATCGAAGACTAGCATCTTCAGCGGTCTTGCAGCATAAGAAGAGTGCAGATTAGTAAATAAGTATAGTAGTAGCAACAAGTATCAAACATCGCCCAGAGATCCTTCCTGGACTCCCTGCGAGAAAGCGATCCCGGAGCCAATATATTTAACCCATTTCTAGTTGTAGAAGATCGGGATATTCTCCGAGCGTCCTATTATCGTGGACACGGCTATTCGAATAGATATACTTCCCTGCAGGGGTGCACCAACTTACCCAACACGTTCGATGACTCTGGCCGGACACACTTGCTCAGTCGATGCCCGGCCTCGGACTATCGACACGTCGTAGCCCTACCTAGGCTCAACAGAGAGGCCAGCACGCCGGTCTACATCCTAAGCGCTCAGGGGTCTTGGGCCCATCGCCATTTGCACTCCTGCGCGTTGCGAGGACGGCAGGGAGCAGACCTAGCACCCTTAATACAAGCGCAGGCTTTCATGGTCCAACCCGGGCGCGTGCCGCTCAACCGCTGACGTCTGAAGAGTTTCGGCTGATACATACGACGCCGAGTACCCATATTATTCCCACATGCTGGTTAGCGCGAAAAGGCCAGAGGCTTACTCAGATTACATATCCTAACCCATTAGTGCATTTGGAGCGTGCGGAAACGAGCAGAGACTCACGATCCTATGACCCCGTCGTCCCGTCTCGTGGACTTACGGCAAGGGCTAAGAATGCCCGGCCGTGCCACGTATTCATCTCGCGGGTACCCTCACGGTCAACCCGACTCCACATCACTCGCGGGTACCCCTCGGGGCCTACCCGACTTTATCCAGTAACAACAGTAATTAAGTGCAAGTAATCGTGTGTCCAAAACATCTAGCAGGACTCCGAGGCATCACCCTCGTTGGATTCCTACTCGATGATCCCATCAAAGTGAATCCGGAGGAATCACCCTCGATGGTATTCACACTTGCGGGGTTACCGACAAAGCTTCATCGGAGGTGGGGAAGAGGAATCACCCTCGGTAACCCACAACCGAATAGTTGTACTACAGAGTTCACATCGGGAGTGAGTTAGGAGGTATCACCCTCGGCACTCGATGGTAGCTCTGCAGAGTCGAGCAACTTAGGGGTGTGGTGCTGTGATGGTCTCATCCCGTTCGATCACATCGATCAGGCACAGGTACTAAAGCGGGGAAACTACAGCAAGGAAGAGGGGCCACAGATGATTACATCCAACCTATGCTAAGTATTTAGGATTGCAGGTAATGTATCAAAAGCAGTTACAAGGACAGGCTATGCAGCAGAATAGGATAGAACAGTAGCAGTAGCAAATTCTAATGCAAGCAGGAGGGAGAGAGAATTGGTGATATAGGCATGCGTCAAGGGGGGTTGCTTGCCTGGTTGCTCTGTAGACGAAGAAGAAAGGTCGTCAACGAAGTAGTCGGACTCAGGGGGTACGTCAGCCTCGGGGTCTATCGGAAATTAAAACGATTGCTAAAATAAGCACTAGGGCATACAAATGCAACAATATGCATGACATGGTTATTTAAGAGGCTGGGATGCTCTAATGCATTACTAGAATTATTTAAGTGACTTGAGAAAGTATTGGATAATATTTTCCCAGTCATGCACTATTCATTTATCGAAATCAGGCCAAAAGTTCCATGTTCATCCACTTAGAGTGATCCAACATGAAAACAGATGACATAATCTGATTCGTATCATTTTTCTGATCATCTTTCATATATAAATTATTTTCATCTGACTTACGGTTTATTTTATAATAATTTTCAAAGTTTAATTTAATTTTCTGGAATTTTCTGAAATTCTACTAAGTCATAGAATCTGTTATATTTTACAAAGTTTGCTTGATGATTCCCATCAATCCATAGCTCTAATGGAAATGATTCCTATTAGTGTTTTATTCTACAGCAAGAGTACTACTAGGCCATGCCATTTGATGGCATGAACAGTGCCTACAGCTAGTTCCAATACAGCTCTAAAATAGCTAAGTCAGTATTCTGTTTTTCTATCTTTTCTGTTTACAGAACTTAGATTTTTGTCATTTTTGTGGGAATTAATCCTTGCTTCAAATGAAGTTTGTCCAATGCAGTAGTTTGGAGCTTGTCAAGTGTACTACACATACATATTATTTTTATGCATGTTATCTTCTGTTTAGTGACTGTTTAGAGCATGCACAGTGGGGTAACCAGTGTCGTTTAGTAAAAGCTAGCTATAGCTATAGTAGTATGCTACTGTAGCTTTAGCAGAGCAGCAGCAGCGCCATGGAGCAGCAGCGCAAGGTCTCGGGCGCGGCCACGGTTTGGTGCGGGGAGAGGTCCTATCGGAAGCGGGCGGCAAGCCGCGCGCGGTGGTGGTGGTAGCACAGGCGGAGGTGGTCGGATACGACGGCAGCGCCGGTGTCCAGTGACGGCGGTGGCTCGAATCCGATGAACACGGTGTTGCGCAAAGAAAACGAGCGAAACAAACGCACAGGCGGCATCTACTGCGCTCTAGGAACGTGCTGGAGCACCGGGGCGAAGCAGGGGAGCTTGGCAACGACGACAACGTCGGCAATGGCGGGTGACGGAGCTCGGTTTCGCGGCGAGCTATGCTAGAGGAGGGGATCGACTGAAATAACAGCAGGGGGAGGCTCGCGGCTCACCTTGCAGGCGCACGGTGGCCCGTTGGGTGAGCGGGAGCGCAGTGGCGGAGCAGATCGGGGCGAAGCAGTGCAGATGGCCGGAGGGAAAAACGAGCTCGATCCGGTCGCTGCCGATTCGCCCGGCTCGAGCTGGACCTTGGACAGGACGAAGACGACGCAGGGGCGGCTTCTGGACAAAATGCGGCAGCTTGGGGATGTTGGTGGGCGCGTGTTCACTGGACGGTGCCCATGGCGGCGTTCGGGTAAGATGGGAACTGCGAGGGGAAGACGGGGGGAGAGGGAATGGTGGTGTCGAGCGGCTCCTGGAGAGTGTGAGGGGTCGGGGCAGCCCTTATCCCCGCCGCCCACCTGCCCTGCCGCCGTGTCGAGCGACGGCTGAGCTCGCGCGCGTTCGGTCGCGGGGGAGATGACATGGGGGGAAAGTGGTTGAAGGTAGGTGAGGGAGTGGTTGAGCTGGGCCGGCTGTGTTTGTGGCGGTTCGGGGCAAAAGCACAGTGCCATTTTGTTTATTTTTAGTCTTTTTCATTTTCTGTTTTAAGTTAGCCACGGTTTTGAATTCGATTAATGCACTTAAGTATTTTCGCTACATGTGAGACTTAGCCAATAATCAGTATGCAATATTATGATGCGGCAAACAAAGTTTGGTATTAATTTGAATGGTATAAATATTTTTTTTGTATTTAAATGGCCATATTTAATATTTTTGGTTACTGTTTTAAATGCTAGGGACTATTTGGTAAAAAAAATGTTGATTCCTATATCAGAATGATCCAGAGAATATTTACAATGACATGAACATTTTAGTTTTATTTTTGGACAACTTTTATTTTGACTTGAATTTGAATTTGATCTCCAAAGGAATTTGAAATGAGATATTAATTTAGAGAGTGATCAAGCTTAACCATAACATCTAGATTTGTCACTAACCAAGGGAATTACTGTAGCTAATTACAGGGGATTACTGTAGTTAATTACTGGGGTGTTACAGTGATCTATCCTCTGACGAATTTGAACTGAAGTATTTGATCATGCTATCTTTTATTTCCTCAGTTCATATTCTTCATACTTGTATGATTGTATGATTGCAAGTTCTTCACTCTTATGTATACTGATCGCATGTACTCTGATTCTGTGATGACTTAGTTTCCCTTGCGTTTCTATTTCTTCACTCTGATCTTTGTCAAATTCATCAGAGTTTAACGAATTTCTAATAATCTCCCATTCACCCCCCCCCTCTGGGAGATAACCTGCGCTTTCACGGTCGCCGTTGATTGCAAAGCATGGATGGTGGCGAGGTCATTGGGGTCGGCGGAGTGGTCGGTGTGGCCGTTTGCGTGGTCGGTGAGCTGAGGATGAGCTCGGGGAAGCTCCAGGTGGCCTGGTCGGTGCGTCCATGAGCAGATTGCAGCGGCGGCCATTGATGGCAGACTGTGGACGGTGGCGAGGTTAGCGAGGTCGGTGCGTGGCCAGTGGGGGTCGGTGAGGGCGGTGGCAGCCGCAGTTACGTCCGGGAGGAGCTGGGTGGCTCGGGACGCGCCACGCGGCTTCGGCGTGCCGTGTCCGTGACGAAGATGCTCTGGACGGTGGCTGGCCGGTGCTGGCCAGTGCTAGCAGCGAAGGCAGGGTGTCGGCGAGCTTCAGAGATGAGCTGCCAATCTAGGGGAGGGCTAGGGAGAGCGGAAGAAGTAGCAGAGCAACTGGAGCTTGGGTGCCAGCAGCTGTAGTTCGGGCGCTCTGCTCGCGCTCTGGACATGCACACCAGATGTTCAACGAAATGCTAGGACGATCTAGAGGGGTCTGATGCAAGTGAAACTTTACAGGATTATGAACTTGGTTATGGGAGAGCTAATGGACAAATTGGTTTGGCCAGAAGAGCTAGTGCCACATAGGGTTCAAAGAGGTGCAAGATTTCAGCCATGCCCACAATGTGTTTGATGAAATGCTAAGGCTAGCTAGGGAAGTCTTCTGGATGTGAGACTTGGCAGGATGGGGTCTCATTGGATGATAGAGAGGATGGTCAAGTTAGTTTGATAAAAGGAAAAATTTGCTAGTGCAAGTTTTATTAGAATTCAGTTCTGGACAGAAACTACAGGGGATTATTTGGTGGACTTGCAAGATGAAATTGGGACTGCCCTTCTGGACTTAAGGGTTTAGCTGGAAGGACTAGGAGATGGAAAATTTTCAGAATTATTTGAGGAAGGAAAAATAGGGTTGTAGTTATAACCTAAGGATGGGACAGAAAATGAAAAGAGGATGTTTTGCTCAAAATTCTCAAAAGACCAAGTTGGGTTTTTGCATAAAAGTGATCTATAGGCATCATATGACCTCTCCAAATTTTGTGGCATTTAAAGAATATTATTTGAAATAGTTTCAGTTCAACAGAAGCATTTCAAAGTTTGAAAATGCTATTCAAAGAATTATTTTGGGGCAAATTTATTATGAAAATATTTCCTACTGGTTTTTTGAAAATTTAAATGAAAGGATTAAAAATTACTTTCAAAACCCACAATATTTCCAAAATTTTCTATATGGAGGGAAGAATTTTGGAAAACAGAAAACAGAAAAGATTCTGAAATTATTAAAAGACCTAATATAAATTTAAATTTTATTTCTGTCAAAATTTTACTTAATAAAAACATGGTTAAAATTTTGGGGTGTTACAATGTCCTTGCCATGCCATTGTTGAACTTGTCTGAAATACTCTAGATAAAAGCATTAGTCCAACAATATGTATGTTGGCATAGATTACCAAAACCACCAAGGGAGCAAATGTGCTTTCAGTGATGTCGATGGCTTCGATTTCCCCCTCCCGGAGGGAAGTATACCCGGCGGAATCGCTCCGCCGGAGAGCAAAAGTGCTCCTGCCCAGGTTCTGATACGTCTCCATCGTATCTACTTTTCCAAACACTTTTGCTCTTGTTTTGGCCCCTAATTTGCATTATTTGAATGGAACTAACCCGGACTGACGCTGTTTTCAACAGAATTGCCATGGTGTTGTTTTTTGTGCAGAAATAAAAGTTCTTGGAATTGGATGAAACTTTCTGGAGATTTTTTATGGAATATATAAAAAATACTGGCACCAAGACCCACTGGAGGGGGGCCACCCTGTGCCCACGAGGCACCAGGGCGCGCCACCCCCCCCAGGCACGTCCTGGTACCTCATGGGGCCCACGTGGCTCCGTCTGACCTAATTCCAATGCTATAAATTCACAATTCCAGAGAAAAAAAATAAGAGAGGAAGTTTTATTGCGTTTCATGATACAGAGCCGCCGCCACCTCTTGTTCTTCATTGGGAGGCTAGATCTGGAGTCCGTTTGGGGCTCCTGAGAGGGGGATCTTCCGGCATCGTCATCATCAACCATCCTTCATCACCAATTTCATGATGCTCACCGCTGGGAGTGAGTAATTCCTTCGTAGGCTTGCTGGACGGTGATGAGTTGGATGAGATTTATCATGTAATCGAGTTAGTTTTGTTAGGGCTTGATCCCTAGTATCCACTATGTTCTGAGATTGATGTTGCTATGATTTTGCTATGCTTAATGCTTGTCACTAGGGCCCGAGTGCCATGATTCCAGATCTGAACCCTTTATGTTTTCATGAATATATTAGTGTTCTTGATCCGATCTTGCAAGTTATATGCACCTGCTATGTGTTATGATCTGCATACCCCAAGGTGACAATAATTGGGATTCTTTCCGATGATTGCCATAGTTTGAGGAGTTCATGTATTCACTAAGTGTTAATGCTTTGTTCCGGTTCTCTATTAAAAGGAGGCCTTAATATCCCTTAGTATCCTTATGGACCCCGCTGCCACGGGAGGGTAGGACAAAAGATGTCATGCAAGTTCTTATCGCAAGCACGTATGACTATATACGGAATACATGCCTACATTACATTGATGAATTGGAGCTAGTTCTGTGTCGCCCTAGGTTATGACTGTTACATGATGAATGTTATCCAACATAATCACCGATCCAATGCCTACGAGCTTTTCACATATTGTTCCTTACTAAGTTACTACTGTTGCCACTACTGTCACAATTGCTACAAAACTGTTGCTGCTTCCGTTACTGCTACTGTTACTATTATTGCTACTGCTATCAAACTATCATACTACTATGCTACTGATCACTCTGCTGCAGATATTTAGTTTCCAGGTGTGGCTGAATTGACAACTCAACTGCTAATACTTGCAAATATTCTTTGGCTCCCCTTGTGTCGAATCAATAAATTTGGGTTGAATACTCTATCCTTGAAAACTGTTGCGATCCCCTATACTTGTGGGTTATCAAGACCTTTTTTGGCGCCGTTGTCGGGGAGCATAGCTTTATTTGCTAAGTCACTTGGGATTTATATCTGTTGATCACTATGAAGAATCTGAAAGACACTAAGACCAAGATCGTTCCCTCTAAGACGAGGGAAGGTAAGGAACTGCCATCTAGCTCTGCACTTGATTCACCTTCTGTTTTAAGTAAACTTGTAACACCACCACATGCTATTAATTCTGATATGTCGCAAGTTATTGATGATACCACTTCTGCTATGAATGATACTCATGATGATGCTAGTACTATGCTCGATAATGCTGTGCCACTTGGTGAATTTCTTACTGAACAAATTGCTAAAGCTAAAGAAATTGAAAATGTTGAAACTCTTGAGAATTTTGATTCACCTATTATGCCTAGCTCTCCTAATAGAGTTGAAACACCTGATGAACATTGCTTTGATAGGGAGACGGCTAGAGCCATCCTTGCTTGTAATGATAGACATGAAGTTATAAAATTGCTTGCTGAAATGAAAGAAAAATCTTTGAGGGAGAGAATGAAATATGATCCTAAGTTTGCTACCTCTCCCATATTTGTTACTAATAAGGATTATGAATTCTCTGTCGATCCTGAGTTAATTACTTTGGTTGAATCTGATCCTTTCCATGGCTATGAAACTGAAACCGTTGTGGCACATCTTACTAAATTAAATGATATAGCCACCCTATTTGCTCATGGGGAAAAAAATTGATATTACTATATTCTTAAGTTGTTTCCTTTCTCATTAAAGGGTGATGCTAAAGAATAGTATAATACTCTTGCTCCTGGTTGTGTGCGTAGTCCCCAGGATATGATTTATTACTTCTCTGAAAAATATTTTCCTGCTCATAAGAAACAAGCTGCTTTACAGGAAATATTTAACTTTGTGCAAATTGAAGAAGAGAATCTCCCTCAAGCTTGGGGGAGGCTTCTCCAATTACTTGATGCTTTGCCTGATCATCCTCTTAAGAAAAATGAAATACTTGATATCGTCTATAATGGACTAACCGATGCTTCTAGGGACTACCTAGATAGTTGTGCGAGTTGTGTTTTCAGGGAAAGGACTATTGAACAAGCTGAGGAATTATTGAATAATATATTGAAGAATGATAATGATTGGACACTTCCTGAACCACCACCCAAACCCACTCTGAAGAAGAGGGGTATTTTATATCTCAGTCCTGAAGATATGCAAGAAGCAAAGAAATGTATGAAGGAAAAGGGTATTAAAGCTGAAGATGTTAAGAATCTACCACCTATTGAAGAAATACATGATCTTGATACACCGCCACAGGTAGTAGAGGTAAATTCTCTTATAAAATTTGATGAAGGTGATATTCCCTATAACAAACCTCCTAGTCAATACTTGTATGAATTTGACAATTATATTATTAGGCAAGATCACTTCAATGCAAATGTTATGAAACAATTGAAACGAAATGCCTACATGATTGATTGCTTGAGTGACTTGTTATTTAGAATTGCTAATGATGTTAAAGGTGTGAGTAAACATGCATCTATGGTTCAAACTCAACTAGAACAAGTTGCTAAATCTCAAAGTGAATTGCTCAATGAAATGAATAACAATATGAATGATCATGCTATTAGAGTAATGACTAGAGGAGGTAGAATGACTCAGGAGCCACTTTACCCTGAGGGTCATCCAAGAAGAATTGAACAAGATTCTCAAAGAATTAATGTTGATGCACCTAGTCCATCTAAAAAGAAAAAGAAAAATGATAGGACTTTGCATACTTCTAGTGAACCCGAAGTAGAAAAACCCTTGGAGGATAGTAATGATGTTTCTATTTCTGATGCTGAAACACAATCTGGTAATGAACAACCACCTGATGATAATGATAATGATGATACTCATGTGGATACCCAACCTGATAATGATGTTGAAATAGAACCTGCTGTTGATCTTGATAACCCACCTTCTAAAAATAAACGTTATGATAAAAGAGACTTCGTTGCTAGAAAACATGGTAAAGAAAGAGAACCATGGGTTCAAAAACCCCATGCCCTTTCCTCCTTAATCATCTAATAAAAAGGATGAGGAAGAATTTGAACGCTTTGCTGAAATGCTTAGGCCAGTCTTTTTGCGTACTCGTTTGACTGATATTATAAAGATGCCTCCCTATGCTAAATACATGAAAGACATTGTCACAAACAAAAGAAAGATACCTGAAGCTGAAATTTCCACCATGCTTGCAAATTATTCTTTTAAGGATGGAGTACCTAAGAAACTAGGAGATCTAGGAATACCAACTATACCATGCTCCATTAAGAGAAATTATGTCAAAACTGCTTTGTGTGATTTAGGAGCCGGTGTTAGTGTTATGCCTTTCTCTTTATATAAAAGACTTGATTTGAATAAACTCACTCCCACTGAAATATCATTGCAAATGGCTGACAAATCAACTGCCATACCTATCGGTGTTTGTGAGGATGTGCCCATTGTAGTTACAAATGTTACTATTCTAACAGACTTTGTTATACTTGATATGCCCGAGGATGACAACATGTCGATTATCCTTGGTAGACCCTTCTTGAATACTGCAGGGGCTGTTATTGATTGCAACAAAAGCAAGGTCACTTTTCATATCAATGGTAATGAACATACGGTGCACTTTCCAAAGAAACAATTTCAAGTAAATGGTATTCATATTATTGAAAAGACTCCGACAATTACTATTGGAAGTTTTCAAATTCCTCTTCCTACTGTTAAAAATAAATATGAAACTCTTATTATCGGGGAGATGCATATCCCCGTTGAGGTAACCTAGTGTTTTACGAAGATTCTTCGATTTCATGTTACTCGGAAATGGTTTGTTAATAAGACTTGATCAACCTTATTAATGGATTCTTTTTGAGGGGCATGTGGTCGATGAATTTAGTGAGCACAACCTTCTGTACCCACTTTTTGTTTTCTGTTATTTTTAGTTAAATATAATAAAATGCCATGATTATCCTATTTTCTGAATTATCCGTGCAATAAAAAAGTGCCCAGAAATAAAAGTGCCCA
The DNA here is from genome assembly GCA_039707655.1 of Elymus sibiricus. Classification (NCBI taxonomy): domain Eukaryota; kingdom Viridiplantae; phylum Streptophyta; class Magnoliopsida; order Poales; family Poaceae; genus Elymus; species Elymus sibiricus. The sequence continues at coordinate 186,889,879 of CM077676.1, read as the reverse complement.
GAATGCAATAAAAAATCTATATGAAATTTTATATAATATTTAAGAATTTTTGGCACTGGAAACACACCAGGGGGTGCCCCAGGTGCCCACAAGGCACCAGGGCGCGCCACCCCCCCCCTGGCGCGCCCAGGTACCTCGTGGGCCCCACAGGGACCCCCTCACTTATCCCTTCAGCTCACTTCGTCTCTTACCTCTAGCAAAAATTCCTGGTAGCTCTCTCTCTCTCGTGTTCTTGCTCACAAACCTGAAATTTTCGATCCCTTTGCTCGGAGCTCCGTTTCCGAAACTGTTTTGGGAGATTGCTCCTTGGTATATGACTCCTCCATTGCTCCAATTAGTTTTTGCTCTAGTGGATTATATTTTGCATAATTAGCTGCTCTTGGTGCTACTGAAAATGAGCTTGCATGTTGAATTCTTTGAGTAGTTTGAATGCTTGATATAGCCTCTAAACATCCATATGAGTAGTTGCTATCAGTCTTGTGAAGTTTTATTGATATCATTTTTGTGACCCAAAATTTGTTTTTAGGGAAATGAATATCTTCCGGAGGAGTTCCTTGAAGTGGAATGCCAAGGGAGTCCTTGGGGAGTCCTTGGACAGTGACCTCAACATTCTGCGTAGGACGGAGGTCTGGCCGTGCAAATGGCCGCACAATGCCTTCATGAACGAAGCTGGATTCTACCAAGAGTTCACACAATTCGTTGCAAATGCCGGACTGACCGACTTCCTCGCAGATGAGTGTGACCAGCACCACATCCTTACAAATTCCTTTGTGCAAAACTTTCATTTTCTGAGTAGGCTCGAACCCCTTGAGGTGCGCTTTGATTTATATGCTAAACATTATCAGATACCTCTGGCTGAATTTTGTGAGATATGTTTGATTCCCTTTGATGGGAAATTAGAGAGCCTCGCCCGGAGGAGTTTGAGGGTTTCCTCCACACTTTAACTGTGGGAGAGACAAGGGGCGTGTTGAAAGCCCGAGCCACTAGCTTGCAATTTCCCTCTGTTCATTACTTTGCTTTATTCTTAGGGAAATACTTGATTGCTAGGGAGCAAGGCAGTGCGCTAGCTGCACTTGACTTTGCCATTTTACGCCACGCACTGCATAATGACAACACTTATAACCTAGGAGCTATCATTGCACGCCGCCTGCACACTAATAGAACTAGGGGTAAAATTCATGGTGGTATTTATGCTACTCGCTTAGCGAGACGTTTTAATGTTAACATGCGCCCTCATGATTGTTTGTTGCCCAGAGTTTACTTAGATCACCAGTCCATGAGGGACCACCACTTTCTTGATGCTCCTGAGCCTCCTCACAACATTCGTTATAACTTGGTTTTTAGTGAGGATACTCGTGATATTATTCTGTTGTCTGCACCTGCTTTGTTTGATTCTCATGCCAGGAACGGATATACCGTGATGCCACTGGACATCATTGCTTACTGGAATGCGTTGGCAGCGGCAGAGGAGGAGCCCCAGGATTGGGACGCTCGGGTGCCGCCGCCTCAGGACTTTCATATGGGACCAGATGGCTACTACGGATGGCCGTAGACCAAGCTAGGCAAAAGCCTAAGCTTGGGCGAGTACGTATTTCTCACCGACATTACATTCATGCTCACACAATTCATTCCAGCTGTCGGTGTGCATACTTTTTCATTGTATAATCCATGCTAGTTTTATTTTTTTGCTTTCTTCTAGTGTGTTCGAAAAACTTGAGAAAATCCAAAAACATTTCTCGCTTCTTTTCGGTTTTTCTTTCTAGTTTAATTAGTTGTAGTTTCACAGTAGTAAAATAAAACCCAAAAAGATTTCCCGTTTCTTCTTTTTACTTGTTGGGAGCTTTCCCATGTAAATAGTTTTTCTCGTTTTTGTTTTGTCTTTTTTAATTTGCTTCCTTCAGAAAAACTAAAAACTCCAAAAATATTTCAGTGTGTTTCTCTGAAATTCTTTTCTTTTGTTGAGTCATTGTAAGGAGAACACCACGATGAAAATTTTGAGTGGCTCTCATATGCATTATTGTTGATCTAACAAAGAGCCCATTTTACCTTGTCTTCTCCTTTGAATAAAATGCTTGCAGACTCCAGCTTAGTCCACGACACTCTTGCACTATTATTATTTTCCTATCATTCGGTCGTGCAAGTGAAAGGCAATAATGACGACGATTTGATGAAGTGACTGTGGCAAGGAAAAGCGGGTATGAACTCAACTTGTTCTTTGTTTTTGTAAATATGTTTAACTCAGTATCCATGATTCAGCATATTATGATTAAACATGTTTATGATGACAATTAAAGATTATAGTTGCTCATGCCATGCTTAAGTAGCTAGGAGTGGATAATGATTTATCTTGAGTGTCAACATGCATTAAAATGATTGTGATGTAGTACGATGATATGGTATCCTCCTCTGAATGTTTCAAGTGGCTTGACTTGGCACATGTTCACGCATGTAGTTGATTCAAAACCAACATAGCCTCCACGATATTTATGTTCATGGTGTTTATATCCTACTCATGCTAGTATTCAATGTTGATTATTCATAATGCATGATTATGACCGTTTTCGCTCTCTAGCTGGTCGCTTCTCAACCTATTTGCTTGCCTTCACCTGTACTAAGCGGGAATGCTGCTTGTGCATCAAAACCCTTAAACCAAAGTTATTCCAGATGAGTCCACTATATCTACCTATATACGGTATTACTCTGCCGTTCTAAGTAAATTTGAATGTGCCACCTCTAAATATTCAAATGAGCATCTGTTTTGTGTGCCCATACCGCTCATGGAGCGACAGGGGGCGATCAGTATCTTCCATGCTAAGCGGGTTATTCTCATGATGAGTGTTGATTCACTTGTCCTTGCATGAGAGGGGCTGGTAATCGGGATGCCCAGTCCCATTATTAAAATTGCAAAATAATAAAACAAACTCCCCCAAAAAGTTGTTGGTATGGAGAGCACCCGAGGATTCGGCTAGCCATGGCTTGTGATTGTTGGTGGAGGGGAAGTAAACTTTACTTTACCGCTTGGGAACCGCCGCTGATGTGTTTAGCATGGAAGATATTGAAAACTCTCGGTTGTGACGTTGACAGGAAAGGCATACCTCCCAAAATTTCATTTATCTCTAATTTAAGCCTCGAGCTCTGGCACCTCTGCAAATCCATGCTTCCCTCTGTGAAGGGCCTATCTATTTACTTTTATGTTATTTTACTTTTATTGTTGAGTCATCACCTTCTCAAATAAGGACCAGTCCTGAGAGCACTATTGTCATTCGCATGCATTGTGAATAGTTAATGTTGTGTGCATCATGACTGGATCTCTTCTACCATGAATTACAATGTTTAGTCGCTGCTTGAACTTTGGAGGTGCTCTGCATTTATGTTTTGCGGTCTCGGAAAGGGCTAGCGAGATACCATGTTGTCATATTATATCATGATCGTTTTGACAAAGTGTTGGCATTTGAGATATCTTATTATTGCTCGCTAGTTGATTATGCCATTGATATGAGTGAATATAATTTCTAAGAGTTATCATTTGCATGGTTAGTTATAATCTTTGCTGAAAACTTGGTTACTATTTAAGCATATATATAGATACAAGAGCAAAAGAGTTTGTAAAAGTTTTTCTTTATCACTTTCAGTTTGTCAACTGAATTGCTTGAGGACAAGCAATGAGTTAAGCTTGGGGGAGTTGATACGTTTCCGTCGTATCTACTTTTCCAAACACTTTTGCTCTTGTTTTGGCCCCTAATTTGCATGATTTGAATGGAACTAACCCGGACTGACGCTGTTTTCAGCAGAATTGCCATGGTGTTGTTTTTTGTGCAGAAATAAAAGTTCTTGGAATTGGATGAAACTTTCTGGAGATTTTTTATGGAATATATAAAAAATGCTGGCACCAAGACCCACTGGTGGGGGGCCACCCAGTGCCCACGAGGCACCAGGGTGCGCCACCCCCCCCCCCCAGGCGCGCCCTGGTACCTCGTGGGGCCCACGCGGCTCTGTCTGACCTAATTCCAACGCTATAAATTCACAATTCTAGAGAAAAAAATAAGAGAGGAAGTTTTATTGCGTTTTATGATACAGAGCCGCCGCCACCTCCTGTTCTTCATCGGGAGGCCAGATCTGGAGTCCGTTTGGGGCTCCGGAGAGGGGGATCTTCCGGCATCGTCATCATCAACCATCCTTCATCACCAATTTCATGATGCTCACCGCTGGGAGTGAGTAATTCCTTCGTAGGCTTGCTGGACGGTGATGAGTTGGATGAGATTTATCATGTAATTGAGTTAGTTTTGTTAGGGCTTGATCCCTAGTATCCACTATGTTCTGAGATTGATGTTGCTATGACTTTGCTATGCTTAATGCTTGTCACTAGGGCCCGAGTGCCATGATTCCAGATCTGAACCCTTTATGTTTTCATGAATATATTTGTGTTCTTGATCCGATCTTGCAAGTTATATGCACCTGCTATGTGTTATGATCCGCATACCCCAAGGTGACAATAATTGGGATTCTTTCCGGTGATTGCCATAGTTTGAGGAGTTCATGTATTCACTAAGTGTTAATGCTTTGTTTCGGTTCTCTATTAAAAGGAGGCCTTAATATCCCTTAGTTTCCTTATGGACCCCGCTGCCATGGAAGGGTAGGACAAAAGATGTCATGCAAGTTCTTATCGCAAGCACGTATGACTATATACGGAATACATGCCTACATTACATTGATGAATTGGAGCTAGTTCTGTGTCACCCTAGGTTATGACTGTTACATGATGAATGTTATCCAACATAATCACCGATCCAATGCCTACGAGCTTTTCACATATTGTTCCTTACTAAGTTACTACGGTTGCCACTACTGTCACAATTGCTACAAAACTACTGTTGCTTCCGTTACTGCTACTGTTACTATTATTGCTACTGCTATCAAACTATCATACTACTATGCTACTGATCACTCTGCTGCAGATATTTAGTTTCCAGGTGTGGCTGAATTGACAACTCAACTGCTAATACTTGCAAATATTCTTTGGCTCCCCTTGTGTCGAATCAATAAATTTGGGTTGAATACTCTACCCTCGAAAACTGTTGCGATCCCCTATACTTGTGGGTTATCAGGTTCCGGCTCGAGACGGCGGCGCTTCGTCCCGAAAGTCTTCTCTTGATTTTTTCTAAGGCAAATGGCTTCATATAGTAGAAGATGGGCCCTGGAGGTCTGCCAGGGGCACCACAAGCTCGGGGGCGCGCCCAGGGGGGTAGGGCGTGCCCAGGGGGGTAGGGCGCGCCCCCAGGCCTGTCACTTCCTGGTGGGTCCCCCTCTGGTATTTCTTCAGCCAATATTTTTTATATATTCCAAAATAATTCTCCGTAAATTTTCAGGTCATTTGGAGATGTGCAGAATAGCTATCTCTGTTTCACCCCTTTCCGGTCTAGAATTATAGCTGCCGGCAATCTCCCTCTTCATGTGAAACTTGCAAAATAAGAGAGAAAAGGCATAAGAATTGTATCATAAAGTGAAATAATGAACAAAAACATAATAAATAATAGTAGGAAAACATGATGCAAAATGGACGTATCAACTCCCCCAAGCTTAGACCTCGTTTGTCCTCAAGCGAAAAACCGAAATCGATAATCATGACCACATGTTTAGAGAAAGAGTCGTCGATAAAAAAGAAAATACGGACATGAGAGCATCATGATCATTATCATAACAGCAATATATTATCATAAAACTTCTCATGAAAAAGTAACAATTCATTCACAAGTTAAAGTATGAACCATAAACCAAATTGAAAACCAACAAACTATGATCTTAGTCACTGATGCAATTGCAATTCATCATATTGTCAGAAAGAGTCTATGTAAGAGTTTTGTTTAGCAAGTTCACATACTCAACTATCATTTAGTCTTCTATGATTGCTGACACTCATGGCATACTTATGGAGCAAAAGTTTCAGTCAGACACATAGAAAGATAGGGGCTTATAATTTTGCCTCCCAATGCATTTACCACAAGGGTAATGTCAACAATAATAACTCATGATCACCTACATCCAACTGGATATATATGCCTGGATCTATCCCCACCACATGATGCTTGCCAAGAGAGAAAATAAAAACGTAATAGAGGAGAATACTATTGACTCTTGCATGAAAGTAAATACATAAAAAGTAAAAGATAGGCCCTTCGCAGAGGGAAGCAGAGGTTGTCATGCGCTTTTTGTTTTTGGATGTGCAAGCTCTTAATGTAAAGGAACGTCACTTTATATTGCCCCTTGTGATAGCGACCTTTATTATGCAGTCTGTCACTTTTATTTCTTCACCATCACAAGATCGTACAAAGCTTATTTTCCTTTACACTAAAAGATCATACATATTTAGGAGCAATTTTTATTGCTTTTGCACCGATGACAACTTACTTGAAGGATCATATTCAATCCATAGGTAGATATGGTGGACTCTCATGACATGAAACTGGGTTTAAGGGTTTTTGGATGCACAAGTAGTATCTCTACTTAGTACAGAATTTTGGCTAGCAAAAGATAGGGGGAAAGCACCACATGTTAGAGGATCCAAAACAATATAACTTCTATGTGAATATAAGCAAACATAACTCATTATGTTGTCTTCCTTGTCCAACGTCAACTATTTGACATAGAATATTTAATGGGGGATCACAATCATAAAAGATGTCCAAGATAGTGTATTTATATGTGAGACCTCTCTTCCTTTATTACTTTTTCATGAATTGCAACAATGACCAATGCTATGTTTGTTAACTTCCAACAAGTTTTATCAATTATACTTCTTTTATGTGAAGTCATTGCTACTTGTAGACTGCGTTTGTATTTCCCCGAAGAGGAGAGCATGATGCAGTATAGTAGAGATAAGTATTTCCCTCAGTTAAGAACCAAGGTTATCAATCCAGTAGGAGAACCAAGCAAAATCCCGTTAAGCGCACCTGCACACACAAAAGCAAACACTTGCACCCAACGCAAATAAGAGGGTTGTCAATCCTCTTAGCGGTTATTTGCAAGGATTAATTCTGATAGTGATAGATAGATAAACTAAAATACTAAATAAAATAAAAAGCAAATAATTATGACGGATTCATTGCAATGATCATGTAAATAGGCATCACGTTCGAGACAAGTAGACCGACTCCTGCCTGCATTTACTACTATTACTCCACCCATCAACCGCTATCTAGCATGCATCTAGGGTATTAAGTATGAAACAGAGTAATGCCTTAAGCAAGATGACATGATGTAGACAAAGTAAACTCAAGCAATATGATTAAACCCCATCTTTTTATCCTTAATGGCAATAATACAAATACGTGTCATGTCCCCTTCTGTCACTGGGATTGAGCACCGCAAGATTGAACCTATCACAAAGCACCTCTCCCATTGCAAGATAAACCAATCTAGTTGGCCAAACCAAATCGATAGATCAGAGAGAAGTACAAAGCTATAATAATCATGCATAAAAGAGTTCAGAGAAGACTCAAATATTTCTCATGAATAATCTGATCATAAACTCACAATTCATCGGATCCCAACAAACACACCGCAAAAGAAGATTACATCGGATAGAACTCCAAGAACATCAAGGAGAACATGGTATTGAAGATCAAAGAGAGAGAAGAAGCCATCTAGCTACTAGCTATGAACCCATAGGTCTATGGTAAACTACTCACACATCATCGGAAGGGCAGCAAGGTTGATGTAGAAGCCCTCCGTGATCGATTCCCCCTCCGGCAGAGTACCGAAAAAGGCCTCCAGATGGGATCGCGGAAGAACAGAGGCTTGCGGCGGCGTAAATGTTATTCAGGGTGGCTCTCTGTTGGTTTCCCAATATTTGACAATTTATAGAAGTGGAATTAGGTCAAACGGAGCCACGAGGGTCCCACAAGGCATCAGGGCGCCCCCCCCCCTCGGGCCGCGCCCTGTTGCCTTGTGGAGGCTTCGTGAACCTTCTGGCCTCCTCTCTAAGTCTCCAGGGTCTCTTTTGTCCAGAAAAAAATATCCAAAAAGTTTCATGGCATTTGGACTTCGTTTGGTACTGATTTTCTGAAAAACCAAAAACAAGCAGAAAACAGCAACTGGCACTGGGCACTAGGTTAATAGGTTAGTCCCAAAAAATGATATATAATTGCATATAAAAACATCCAAGATTGATACTATAATAGCATGGAACAATCAAAAATTATAGATATGTTGGAGACGTATCAAGCATCCCCAAGCTTAATTCCTGCTCGTCCTCGAGTAGGTAAATGATAAAAACATAATTTTTGATGTGGAATGCTACCTAACATGTTTCATCATGTAATCTTTCTCTTATGCTTTGAATAATAAGAGCCGTATGATTCAAAGCAATAGTCTATAGTTTGACATAAAAGCATCAATACTCAGGCATACTAATAAACAATCATGTCTTTCAAAATAAAAATGCTAAAGAACATTATCCCTACAAAATCATATAATCCTGTTATGCTCCATCTTCTTAACACAAAATATTTATCATGCACTACCCCGATGACAAGCCGAGCAATTGGTTCATACTTTTTAATGCGCTTCAGCTTTTTCAACCCCCACGCAATACATGAGCGCAAGCCATGGATATAGCACTATGGGTGGAATAGAGTGTGGTGGTAGAGATCAATAAGGGTAAGTCAAAAATAAGAAGATAGTCTCACATCAACGAGGCTAATCAACGGGATATGGAGATGCCCATCAATTGATGTCAATGCGAGGAGTAGGGATTGCCATGCAACGGATGCACTAAGAGCTATAAGTGTATGAAAGCTCAACATGAAAACTAAGTGGGTGTGCATTCAACTTGCTTGCTCATGAAGACCTCGGGCATTTGAGGAAGCCCATCATCGGAATATACAAGCCAACTTCTATAATGAAAAATTCCCACTAGTATATGAAAGTGACTAAACAGGAGACTCTCTATATGAAAAACATGGTACTACTTTGAAGCACAAGTATGGAAAAGGATAGTAACATTGCCCCTTCTCTCTTTTTCTCTCATTTATATTTTTTTTGGTGGGCTCTTTTTGTCCTTTTTTTCTTGGGCTCTTTTTGGCCTCTCTTTTTTTTCCCTCACTGGGACAATGCTCTAATAATGATGATCATCATACCTCTATTTACTTACAACTCAAAAGAAAATTACAACTCAAATCTAGAACAAAGATATGACTCTATATGAATGCCTCTGGCAGTGTACCAGGATGTGCAATGATACTAGCGTAACATGTATAAAAATGATGAACGGTTGCTGAGCCACAAATACTATGTCAGCTATATGATCATGCAAAGCAATATGACAATGATGATGTGTGTCATAAAAACGGAACGGTGGAAGTTGCATGGCAATATATCTTGGAATGGCAATGGAAATGCCATGATAGGTAGGTATGGAGGCTGTTTTCAGGAAGATATAAAGAGGCTTATGTGTGATAGAGCATATCATATCACGGGGTTTGGATGCATCGGCGAAGTTTGCACCAACTCTCGATGTGAGAAAGGGCAATGCATGGTACCGAAGAGGCTAGCAAATTGCGGAAAGGTGACAGTGTGTATAATCCATGGACTCACATTAGTCATAAAGAACTCACATACTTATTGCGAAACTTTATTAGCCCTCGAAGCAAAGTACTACTACGCATGCCCCTAGGGGGATAGATTGGTAGGAAAAGACCATCACTCGTCCCCGACCACCACTCATAAGGTAGACAATCAAGAATAAATCATGCTCCAACTTCTTAGCATAACGATAGATCATACGTGCATGCTTCGGGAATCACAAACCTTAACACCAATATTCTTACTAAACCACAATTATCTACTAGCACCTCCCACATATTACCATCTTAATATCGCAAAACTATTGCAAGGAATCAAACTTATCATATTCAGTGATCTACATGAAAGTTTTTATTATGTCCCTCTTGAATACCTATCATATTAGGATCAAATTCATAACCCGTGCATATTACTATTGCTATTCATTAGACTCTCAAAAAGATATAAGTGAAGCATGAGAGTGCAACTATTTCTTTAAAATATAACCACCGTCATGCTCTAAAAGATATAAGTGAAGCACTAGAGCAACTGTCTAGCTCAAAAGATATAAGTGAAGCACATAGAGTATTCTAACAAATCACGAATAATGTGTGTCCCTCTCAAAAAGGTGTGTTCAGCAAAGATGATTGTAACAAACTAAAGGCAAACAAAAGAAAACAAACTATATCACAAGACGCTCCAAGTAAAACACATATCATGTGATAAATAAAAATATAGCTCCAAGTGAGTTACCGATAGATTGTAGACGAAAGAGGGGATGCCTTCCGGGGCATCCCCAAGCTTAGACGCTTGAGTCTTCCTTGAATATTACCTTGGGGTGCCTTGTGCATCCCCAAGCTTAGGCTCTTGCCGCTCCTTATTCCTTTATCCATCGTAGTCTCACCCAAACTTGAAAACTTCAGCACACAAAACTCAACAAAAACCTCGTGAGATCCGTTAGTATAACAAACAAACCTTAAACTTTAGGTACTGTTGTAAATTGATTCATATTTAATATTGGCATAATGCTACTGTACTCCAACTTCTCCATGACTCATACCCCCTGATACGATCCATAGATTCATCAAAATAAGCAAACTATGCAACAAAAACAGAATTTGTGTAAAACAGAACAGTTTGTAAAGATCTGAATTAACGTCATACTTCTGTAACTCCAAAAATTCTGAAAAATTAGGACAACGTGGAAAATTCATATATCAATATTGTGTAAAAAAATTCAGAAGGTTCTGACGTTCCAGCAAAAAATCAAAATTCCAGCACTGGACACAAAAGTTTCTGTTTTCAAACAGCATCAATTATACTATCATCCAAATCATCCCAAAGGCATTACTTGGCACAAACACTAATTAAAAGATAAAAACACAATCATAACAGAGGCTATAATTATGTAAACACACAAAAACAGAAAGTATTGGGTTGTCTCCCAACAAGCTCTTTCTTTTATAGCCATTAAGATAGGCTTCGAGATTTTAATGATGTTCACATAAAATATAAGAATTGAAGCACAAAGAGAGCATCATATAGCATGTAAGAAACATATTTAAGTCTAACATACTTCCTATGCATAAGCATTTTATAAGCAAACAAATTATCAAGACAAGAAGTATCTAGCATATGCAAGGAAGAAGAACGAAGCATTAACAATTTGAACTTCAAGAGAGGTAATTGAGTAACATGGAAATTTCTACAACCATATTTTCCTCTCTCATAATAATTACATGTAGGATCATAGTCAAATTCAAGAATATAGCAATCATATGAAATATTCTCTTCATGATCCTTATGCGTAAAAGTTTTATAATCATCCAAGATAGTGGGATTAACATCAAGTAAAGTCATGACCTCTCCAAACCCATTCTTATTAGTATTGCAAACATTATTATCAATAACATATTCATCATGAGGCTTAAATAAATTTTCAAGATCATAAGAAGCATTATCACCCCAATCGTGATCATTGCAATAAGTAGTAGACATAACAAAATTATCATCCCCAAGCTTGTAGCTTGGCATATAATTAGCACAATTGACATTAATATAATTTATAGTAACATCATTGCAATCATGCTTTTCATTCAAGGAGCTATAAAGTATGGGTGATATAGCAATAATTTCATTTTTAACATAAGGAACTATAGCAAGTTCATCTCTATAAACATCATTAATATTGGCATCATGGCCATAGCAAGCATCACATTCATCAAGAGGGGATATTTCAATCGAATCAACGGAATCATAATTATCTATAGCTTCATGCATATCATTATTCTCTTCCAAAGCAGCAGACATTCTCCCAATGAATTGTCTAACATAGGTATTGGAAGCATAGTTTTCATTGCAATATTTAAGTATGGCCAAATTTTCAGATTTGTAGAGAGTAATATCATACTTTTCAATCAAAGAAGCAACTTCATGGGCACCCTTAAAAGCAACAAATTCTTCAATTTGTTCGACATCATAATAACTATAAACACCCTTGGCATAAGAAGATAAGATTTCATTATCATTAAACTCACATAGGTAGGGAAGGTGTTTTTTAGGGTTCTCAGAGCAACAAGTAAAATCATGAATTTCACATAGATTCCAAGCATAGCATAGCAAACAATTTATTTGATTCCATAAGAGTCTCCCTTTTTTAGACAAACGATGATGCACAAAATGAGCATGCTCATCTAATGATTTTCCCTCAACTAAACTAGTTGGGGTTTCAGCACGAGTACAAATGGATCGAAGATGATCCAAGTAGAAAACTTTAAGGTGATCCATAGTGATCTTAAATTTTTGTTTTACTTTCTGTTTTTGTGTGTTGACATGGCAATAAAAGCAAGCAAGCAAGCAAAAAAAATATTTTTGTGTTTTTGTAAAAAAAAATTAGAAGTGGGGGAGATGAAAACGAGAAGAAAATGCAAATAAAAAGGCAAATAAAATAAATGCAAGTGGATGATAGTTTATGCGAAGGTACTTGGTAATTTTGACGATATCTCCCCGGCAACGACACCAGAAATTCTTCCTGCTACTTGTAGACTGCATTGGTATTTCCCCGAAGAGGAGAGGACGATGCAGTATAGTAGAGATAAGTATTTCCCTCAGTTAAGAACCAAGGTTATCAATCCAGTAGGAGAACCAAGCAAAATCCCGTTAAGCGCACATGCACACACAAAAGCAAACACTTGCACCCAACGCAAATAAGAGGGTTGTCAATCCTCTTAGCGGTTATTTGCAAGGATTAATTCTGATAGTGATAGATAGATAAACTAAAATACTAAATAAAATAAAAGTAAATAAATTGCAGCAAGGTATTTTTGATTTTAATATATGATAAAAGTAGACCCGGGGGCCATAGTTTTCACTAGAGGCTTCTCTCTTGAACGCATAGCATACGGTGGGTAAACAAATTACTGTTGGGCAATTGATAGAAAAGCAAATAATTATGATGGATTGATGGCAATGATCATGTATATAGGCATCACGTCCGAGACAAGTAGACCGACTCCTGCCTGCATCTACTACTATTACTCCACCCATCGACCGCTATCCAGCATGCATCTAGGGTATTAAGTATGAAATAGAGTAATGCCTTAAGCAAGATGACATGATGTAGACAAAGTAAACTCAAGCAATATGATTAAACCCCATCTTTTTATCCTTAATGGCAATAATACAAATACATGTCATGTCCCCTTCTGTCACTGGGATTGAACACCGCAAAATTGAACCCATCACAAAGCACCTCTCCCATTGCAAGATAAACCAATCTAGTTGGCCAAACCAAATCGATAGATCGGAGAGAAATACAAAGCTATAATAATCATGCATAAAAGAGTTCAGAGAAGACTCAAATATTTCTCATGAATAATCTGATCATAAACTCACAATTCATCGGATCCCAACAAACACACCGCAAAAGATGATTACATCTGATAGAACTCCAAGAACATCGAGGAGAACATGGTATTGAAGATCAAAGAGAGAGAAGAAGCCATCTAGCTACTAGCTATGGACCCGTAGGTCTGTGGTAAACTACTCACACATCATCGGAAGGGCAGCAAGATTGATGTAGAAGCCCTCCGTGATCGATTCCCCCTCCGGCAGAGTACTGGAAAAGGCCTCCAGATGGGATCGCGGAAGAACAGAGGCTTGCGGCGGCGTAAAAGTTATTCGGGGTGGATCTCTATTGGTTTCCTAATATTTGAAAATTTATAGAAGTGGAATTAGGTCAAACGGAGCCACGAGGGGCCCACAAGGCATCAGGGCGCCCCCCTGGGGCCGTGCCCTGTTGCCTTGTGGAGGCTTCGTGAACCTTCTGGCCTCCTCTCCAAGTCTCCAGAGTCTCTTTTCTCCAGAAAAAAATCTCCAAAAAGTTTCGTGGCATTTGGACTTCGTTTGGTACTGATTTTCTGAAAAACCAAAAACAAGCAGAAAACAGCAACTGGCACTGGGCACTAGGTTAATAGGTTACTCCCAAAAAATGATATATAATTGCATATAAAAACATCCAAGATTGATACTATAATAGCATGGAACAATCAAAAATTATAGATACGTTGGAGACATATCAGTCATCACTCCCCATGGGATTAGCATATGATCTCTCTTTTTATACTCTTTATTTTATTTCTAAGTTTAGATCAACAAAAAGCAAAACACTCAACTCAAACTACTCTTTATTATATAACTTTCACACACGATTACATAGATAGATAGATCACAAAGCAAACACTAGAAACTAAATCATACTAAAACTTTATTCTTCTAAATCACGAAATAACTAAGGATCGAACTAAGATAGATAATGATGATAAAAGTGATGGTGATACGATACCGGGGCACCTCCCCCAAGCTTGTCACAAGCCAAGGGTGGTGCCCATACCCGTGTACTCAAGTCTCCTTCTTCGGTGATGGTGGTGATGAAGTGATAGGCTTGTCCTTCAGCTTCAACAAGTATTCCAAATTACTATTGATCCTCCGAAGGGCACGATTCTGCTCTTCTAACACAATAACTTCATGGGTAAGTGACGTATTCTGAGCACAAATTGCTTCAAAAACCTTTAGTGTATCAATTTCAGATGGGGGAAGGTTATGATAAAGAGTTTGCCATGTATCTACCTTTTCTGGTGCTTCTCCCGTGCGCTTGGCTTGATCTTCTTCTCCTTGAATCCGGTCCTCCATGGCCTCATGATCCCTCCTTCATAACGGTGTCCTCCTCTCCGGATGACCACTCATAATAGACTTCGCTGAAAGGACGCTTGCCGGGCGAAGGTTGCACAATCCGGTGCTTGGTGCGGAGTCTTCGGGGAGCCATGGGGATCTAGATCTGTTAGAAAAACAACCCGAAACAAGAACAGAGGAGAAACTTGCAATACGGTGGTCAAAACATCCGAGAGTATATATAATGAATTTTTCCCATGCAGGACAAGTAATATGGAAGAAAAATGGAGTCGGGAAAGTCCAAGGGGGAGCCACAAGCTCGGTAGGCGCTCCTTGGGGGGGTAGGACGCGCCTCCCATGCTTGTCGCTCCCTCGTGCACTTTTCGGACTGTTTATTATTTTCCTATTTTTTTATATATTCCAAAACAAACAAAAAGTACTTTTATGGAAATTTTGGAGTCGGTTTACTTACCGTACCACATACCTACTCCTTTTCAGGATTCTTGAGCGTTCCAGAAGGTTTCTTCTATGTGCTCTTCCGGTGTCATTGTTTGAATAATATTAGTTTCAACATTAATGGGCGTACCTAAAATATAATGTTTAATTCTTTGCTCATTAACCACTCTCAGAATATTGCCTTTGGAGTTGTTTATTTTGATGGCTCCAGAGCAATAAACTTCTTCGATGATATATGGTCCTTCCCATTTAGAGAGAAGCTTTCCTGCAAAGAACCTTAAACGAGAATTGTATAATAGAACATGATCACCTACTTTGAATTCCCGTTTTTGAATTCTCTTATCATGTCATCTTTTAACTTTTTCTTTAAATAACTTGGCAAATTCATAAGCTTGTGTTCTCCATTCATCTAGAGAGCTAATATCAAATAACCTCTTTTCACCGGCAAGTTTAAAATCATAATTAAGTTCTTTAATTGCCCAATATGGCTTATGTTCTAACTCAAGAGGTAAATGACATGCTTTTCCATAAACCATTTTATACGGAGACATACCCATAGGATTTTTATAAGCAGTTCTGTAAGCCCATAATGAATCATCAAGTTTCTTAGACCAATTCTTTCTAGATCTATTAACGATCTTTTGCAAAATTAATTTTATTTCTCTATTAGTTAATTCAACTTGAACACTAGACTGAGGATGATAAGGAGATGCAATTCTATGATTAACATCATATTTAGCAAGCAATTTACGAAAAGCACCATGAATAAAATGTGAACCACCATCAGTCATCAAATATCTAGGGACTTCAAACCGCGGAAATATAACTTCTTTAAGCATTTTAATAGAAGTGTTATGATCAGCACTACTAGTTGGAATAGCTTCTACCCACTTAGTGACGTAATCAACAGCAACTAAAATATGAGTATACCCATTAGAGGAAGGAAAAGGTCCCATATAATCAAAACCCCAAACATCAAATGGTTCGATAACAAGTGAATAATATATAGGCATTTCCTGACGTCTACCAACATTACCAATTCTTTGACATTCATCATAAGAGAGGACAAACTTACGTGCATCCTTGAAAAGAGTAGGCCAATTAAAACTGGATTGTAATACCTTGTGTGCAGTTCTGTCTCCCGCATGGTGTCCTCCGTATGCCTCGGAGTGACACTTCCGTAGGATTTGTTCCTGTTCATGCTCAGGTGCACAATGCCTAATAACACCATCTACTCCTTCTTTATATAAATGTGGGTCATCCCAAAAGTAATGTCTTAAATCAAAGAAGAACTTTTTTCTTTTGTTGATATGTGAAACTAGGTGGTATATATTTAGCAACAATGTAATTAGCATAGTTTGCATACCAAGGTGTATTACGAGAAGCATTTATCACAACTAATTGTTCATCAGGAAAATCATCATTAATAGGAAGTGGGTCATCAAGAACATTTTCCATTCTAGACAAATTATCTGCTACGGGATTCTCAACTCCCTTTCTATCAATAATATGCAAATCAAATTCTTGTAGCAGAAGAACCCACCTAATAAGTCTAGGCTTAGCATCTTTCTTTTCCATAAGATATTTAATAGCAGCATGATTAGTGTGAATAGTAACTTTGGAATAAATAATGTAAGATCTGAATTTATCACATGCAAACACAACTGCTAAAAATTATTTCTCAGTGGTAGCATAATTTCTTTGAGCACTGTCTAGAGTTTTACTAGCATAATGAATAACATTCAATTTCTTATCAACTCTTTGACCTACAACAGCACCAACAGCATAATCACTAGCATCACACATAATTTCAAAGGGTAGGTTCCAATCAGGTGGTTGAATAATAGGTGCAGATATTAAGGCTTTCTTAAGTATTTCAAAGGCTTCTACGCAATCATCATCAAAAACAAATGAAACATCTTTTTGCAAAAGATTAGTAAGAGGCCTAGAAATTTTAGAGAAGTCTTTTATAAACCTTCTATAGAAACCAACATGACCAAGGAAACTTCTTATACCTTTGATATCTTTAGGACATGGCATTTTCTCAATTGCATCAATTTTAGCTTTATCAACTTCAATACCTCTTTCAGAAATTTTATGCCCAAGGACTATACCTTCATTTACCATAAAGTGGCACTTCTCCCAATTCAAGACAAGATTAGTTTCTTCACATCTCTGCAAAACTCGATCAAGGTTGCTCAAGCAATCATCAAAAGAAGTTCCGTAAATGGAGAAATCATCCATGAAAACCTCAACAATCTTTTCACAAAAGTCAGAGAATATAGCAGTCATACATCTTTGAAAGGTAGCAGGTGCATTACATAAACCAAAAGGCATGCGCCGATAAGCATAAGTTCCAAAAGGACAAGTAAATGTGGTTTTCTCTTGATCTTCTGGTGATACAGGTATTTGAGAAAAACCAGAATAACCATCTAGGAAACAAAAGTGCGTATGCTTAGATAATCTTTCTAACATTTGATCAATAAAAGGCAAGGGGTAATGATCTTTCCTAGTAGCTTTATTTAGTTTTCTGAAATCAATTACCATTCTATAACCGGTTACAATTCTTTGTGGGATAAGTTCATTTTTATCATTAGGAACAACCGTAATACCTCCTTTCTTAGGAACACAATGAACAGGACTTACCCATCTACTATCAGCTATGGGATAAATTATACCTGCCTCCAGAAGCTTTAATATTTTAGTTCTTACCACATCTTTCATTTTAGGATTTAATCTTCTTTGATGATCAACAACGGGTTTAGCATCTGGCTCCATATGAATTTTATGCTGACATAAAGCGGGACTGATGCCCTTAAGATCATCAAGAATGTATCCAATAGCTGCACGGTGCTTCTTCAGAGTTTTAAGTAATCTCTTTTCTTCATGCTCTGAAAGGTTAGCACTAATAATAATAGGATATATCTTCTTTTCATCAAGATAAGCATATTTAAGTGTATCAGGTAATTGCTTTAATTCAAACACAGGATCACTCTTTGGTGGTAGAGGATCTCCCAATGTTTCAACAGGAAAATTATGTTTAAGTATAGGCGCTTGTTTAAAGAATAATTCATCTATTTCATTTCTTTCATTCATATGCATATCATTCTCATGATCTAGCAAATATTGTTCTAAAGGATCAGCATGAGGCACAACAATTGAAGCAAGACCTATAATTTCATCTTTATTGGGTAATTCTTTATCATGAGGTTGTCTACAAAACTTAGAAAATTAAATTCATGAGATATTTCACCAAACTTAACTCTAACCTTCTCTTTAACACAATCAATTTCAACATTAATGGTATTCAAGAAAGGTCTACCAAATATAATGGGACAAAAATTATCTTGTTGTGAACCAAGTACTAAGAAATCAGTAAGGTATTTGATTTTACCACACAAGACTTCAACATCTCTAACAATCCCAAGTGGTGTAATAGTATCTCTGTTTGCAAGCTTAATAGTAACATCAATATCTTCAATCTCAACAGGTGCAATATCATTCATTACTTCATGATATAAAAAAACGGAATAGCACTCACACTAGCACCCATATCACATAAACCATGATAGCAATGATCTCCAATCTTAACAGAAACAACGAGCATGCCAACTACGGGCTTGTTCTTGTCTAACATGTCTCGTTCATTTCTAATAGGTTTAGCAATTCTAGCAGCCTCATCACAAAAGTAAATAGCATGCCCATCAATATCATCAACCAAAAGATCTTTAACCATTGCAATATTAGGTTCAACTTTAATTTGTTCAGGAGGTCTCGGTGTTCTTATATTACTTTTATAAACCACAGTTGAAGCTTTAGCATGTTCCTTAATCCTAACAGGGAAAGGTGGTTTTTCAATATAAGCAGTAGGCACAATTGGATCAACATTGTAAACAATTGTTTCTTCTCTAACAATAATGGGTTCCTCTTTTAATTCAATAGGTGGATGATATTTAAACCATTTCTCCTTAGGGAGATCAACATGAGCAGCAAAAGATTCACAAAAGGTAGCTACTATCTCAGAGTCAAGTCCATATTTAGTACTAAACTTATGAAAAGTATCAGTTTCCATGAAAGATTTAACACAATCAAACTCAAGATTTATACCTGACTCTTTACCTTTGTCGATTTCCCAATCTTCTGAGTTGCATTTAATTCTTTCCAGAAGATCCCATTTGAATTCAATAGTCCTCTTCATAAAGGAACCAGTAGAAGTATCGAGCATGGATTGATCATTATGAGAAAGCCAAGCATAAAAGTTCTAAATAATTATTTCTCTCAAGAGCTCATGATTGGGGCATGTATGCAACATATATTTAAGCCTCCCCCAAGCTTGAGCGATACTTTCTCCTTCACGAGGCCAAAAATTATATATATAATTCCGATCACGATGAACCAAATGCATAGGATAAAATTTCTGGTGAAATTCCAGCTTCAACCGGTTCCAATCCCATGTTCCAGTATCATCACATAGCCTATACCATGTCAATGCCTTTCCCTCCAAAGATAAAGGGAATAGCTTATTCTTAACTCCATCTCCGGATAGACCTGCAAGCTTAAATAATCCACAAATTTCATCCACATATATCAAATGCATATCAGGATGCACCGTTCCATCTCCTGCATAAGGATTAGCTAGCAATTTCTCTATCATACCCGAAGGAATTTCATAGTAAATATTTTCAGTAGGTTGAGGGGCAACTCGCAATGCTTCCAGTCGAGGTGAAGATACCCCGAACAAACCCCTCAAAGGATTACTTTCCATAGTGACAAGTGATAGTAAATTTCAGCACGTAATATAAATGTTTCCTTACCAAATTCCACTCACCAAAGGCGCTTCACTCCCCGGCAACGGCGCCAGAAAAGAGTCTTGATGACCCACAAGTATAGGGGATCAATTGTAGTCCTTTAGATAAGTAAGAGTGTCGAACCCAACGAGGAGCAGAAGGAAATGACAAGCGGTTTTCAGCAAGGTATTCTCTGCAAGTACTGAAAGTAGCGGTAATAGATAGTTTTGATAACAAGATAATTCGTAACAAGTAACAACTAAAAAGTATAATAAAGTGCAGTAAGGTGGCCCAATCCTTTTTGTAGCAAAGGACAAGCCAGAACGATCTCTTATAATAAGCAAAGCGTTCTCGAGGACACATGGGAATTTCATCTGGTCACTTTGATCATGTTTGTTTGATTCGCGTTCGCTACTTTGATAATTTGATATGTGGGTGGACCAGTGCTTGGGTGCTGTTGTTACTTAAACAAGCCTCCCACTTATGATTACCCCCTCTCGCAAGCATCCGCAACTATGAAAGAAGAATTAAGATAAATCTAACCATAGCATGAAACATATGCATCCAAATCAGCCTCTTACGGAATAGCGCATAAACTAGGGTTTAAGCTTCTGTCACTCTAGCAACTCATCATCTAATTACTACTCCACAATGCCTTCCCTTAGGCCCAAGGATGGTGAAGTTTCATGTAGTCGACGTTCACAAGACACCACTAAAAGAAGCAACAACATACATATCATCAAAATATCGAACGAATACCAAATTCACATGATTACTTATGACAAGACTTCTCCCATGTCCTCAAGAACAAAAGTAACTACTCACAAATCATATTCATGTTCAAGATCAAAGGGGTATTGAATAGCATTAAGGATCTGAACATATAATCTTCCACCAAATAAACCAACTAGCATCAACTACAAGATGTAATCAACACTACTAGCAACCCACAGGTACCAATCTGAGGTTTTGAGACAAAGCTTGAATACAAGAGATGAACTATAGTTTGAGATGAGATGGTGCTGGTGAAGATGATGAAGATTGGTCCTCCCACGATGAGAGGGTCGTTGGTGATGTTGATGGCTTTCATTTCCCCCTCCCGGAGGGAAGTATCCCCGGCGGAATCGCTCCGCCGGAGAGCAAAAGTGCTGCTGTCCAGGTTCCGCCTCGAGACGGCGGCGCTTTGTCCCAAAAGTCTTCTCTTGATTTTTTCTATGGCAAATGGCTTCATATAGTGGAAGATGGGCCCTGGAGGCCTTCCAGGGGCGCCACAAGCTCGGGGGGCGCGCCCCCTAGGCTTGTCGCTTCCTGGTGGGCCCCCTCTGGTATTTCTTCAGCTAATATTTTTTATATATTCTAAAATAATTCTCCGTAAATTTTCAGGTCATTTGGAGATGTGTAGAATAGCTATCTCTGTTTCACCCCTTTCCGGTCCAGAATTCTAGCTGCCGGCAATCTCCCTCTTCATGTGAAACTTGCAAAATAAGAGAGAAAAGGCATAAGAATTATATCATAAAGTGAAATAATGATAAAAAACATAATAAATAATAGTAGGAAAACATGATGCAAAATGGATGTATCAGCCCACTTGGCGACCAGGCCGGTGGCGTCCCGGCTGCCGATGATCTCACCGAGGGGAGTCGTGCTTACCACGATGACGGTGTGCTCCTGGAAGTACTTCTTCAGCTTCTTGGCAGCCAAGTACACGCCGTAGCACATCTTCTGGTAGTGGGGGTAGTTCTACTTTGAGAGGGAGAGCACCTCGCTCAGGTAGTACACAGGGCGCTAGACCGGCTGCGCCTTGCCCTCCTCAGGGCGCTCCACCACCAGCACCACGCTGACCACGCGGGAGGTTGCCGCAATGTACATCAGCAAAGGCTCCTTCTCAGCCAGCGTGGCCAAGACGGGTGCTGTGGAGAGCATGCGCTTGAGGTCGCGGAAGGCCTCGTCCGCCTGGTCGGTCCAGTCGAACGCCGTTGTCTTCTTCATCAGCTGATACAGGGGCAGGGCCCTCTCCCCCAGCCGGATGATGAACCGGCTGAGGGAGGCCAAGCAGTCGGTGAACTTCTGGATATCGCGCAGCCGGGCCGGCTTGCGCATGCGCTCGATCGCTTTGATCTTCTCCGGGTTGGCCTCGATGCCGCGCTCCGAGACAAGGAACCCAAGGAGCTTGCCAGCCGGCATGCCGAACACGCACTTCTCTGGGTTGAGCTTGATCTGGAACCGACGCAAGTTGCCGAACGTCTCCTTGAGGTCGTCCAGGAGGGTGAGGTGCTGCTTGGTCTTCACCACGATGTCGTCGATGTAGACGTGCACGTTCCTGCCGATCTGCGACAGGAGGCACTTCTGCATGCAGTGCTAGAAGGTCGCACCGGCGTTCTTCAGGCCGAACGACATGGTGATGTAGCAATACGCCACGAAGGGGGTGATGAAGGACGTCTTGAGGGCGTCAGCCGGGTCCAGCATGATCTGGTGGTAGCCGGAGTAGGCGTCCAAGAAGGACAGGAGCTCGCAGCTGGCTGTGGAGTCGATCACTTGATCGATCCGGGGCAGAGCAAACGGGTCCTTGGGCATGCCTTGTTCAGGCTCGTGTAGTCGATACACATGGGCCAAGTACCGTTCTTGTTCAGCACGAGGACTGGGTTGGCCAGCCACTCGGGGTGGAACACTTCCATGATGAAGCCGGCTGCGAGCAGCCGGGCGATTTCTTCACCGATGGTTCTTGGCTTCTCCTCGGAGAAGCGGCGGAGCGGCTGCCGGACCAGCTTGGTGTAGGATCGAAAGTATGTCTAGAGGGGGGGTGATTAGACTACTTGACCAAATAAAACCTAACCTTTTCCCAATTTTAATTGTAGGCAGATATTAGCAATAGTACATGTCAAGCATCACCCTACACATGCAATTCTAAGAGTATAGCAGCGGAATGTAAGCAATTGCATATGTATGTAAAGGAGGGGATAGGAGATATCAAACGCAATGAAGACACGGTGGTTTTTGACGTGGTTCCGATAGGTGGTGCTATCGTACGTCCACGTTGATGGAGACTTCAACCCACAAAGGGTAACGGCTGTGCGAGTCCACGAAGGGCTCCACCCACGAAGGGTCCACGAAGAAGCAACCTTGTCTATTCCACCATGGCTTACGTCCACGAAGGACTAGCCTCACTCGGGGTAGATCTTCACGAAGTAGGCGATCTCCTTGCCCTTACAAACTCTTGGTTCAACTCCACATCATGTCGGAGGCTCCCAAGTGACACCTAACCAATCTAGGAGACACCACTCTCCAAAACGTAATAGACGGTGTGTTGTTGATGAACTCCTTGCTCTTGTGCTTCAAATGATAGTCTTCCCAGCACTCAAACAACTCCTCACAGATTTGGATATGGTGGAAGAAGGATTTGAGTGGAAAGCAACTTGGGAAAGGCTAGAAATCAAGGTTCAAATGGTAGGAATGGAATAGCTTGATCTCAACACATGAGTAGGTGGTTCCCTCTCAGAAAATGTATGG
Source organism: Elymus sibiricus (assembly GCA_039707655.1). Classification (NCBI taxonomy): domain Eukaryota; kingdom Viridiplantae; phylum Streptophyta; class Magnoliopsida; order Poales; family Poaceae; genus Elymus; species Elymus sibiricus. The sequence continues at coordinate 186,866,402 of CM077676.1, read as the reverse complement.
TGGAAGTGTAGGCACGTTCTGATGGCTCTCCTTACTGAGAAGGAGGTGGTGGAGGGGTATATATAGCCTCCACACAAAATCCAACCGTTACACACTTTTGACCCAACTCGGTGGCACCGAAACAATCATCTCGGTAGCACCAAACTGTGTAAAAGATATGAACATTAGGAATCTCAGTGGGACCGATACGGACAACTCGGATGGACCGAAGTGCAATGGCTTAGGGCAATCCTCATCTCGGTGGCACCGATTGCATCAACTCGGTTGGACCGTAGTGAAGCAATAAGGCAACAGAGACTTCGCAAGCCATCTCGGTGAGACCGATTTGCACAACTCAGTGAGACCGAAGTGAATGCAAACGATTACAAAGAGTTGGCAAGGCCATCTCGGTGGGACCGAGATCCATTTCGGTGGATCCGATTTGTTAGGGTTTTGGCAGTGGCTAAGGCCGGATAGAGAAATTCGGTAGGGCCGAGTTGGAATGTAGGTTTAGGACATATTTGGGATAGAGAGAGTGGTTGAGGGTTTAGGAGTACTGTCACTAAGCACTTGAGCAAAAAGATCATTAAGCAACACATCATCCCCTTTTAATAGTATTGGCTTTCTTATGGACTCAATGTGATCTTGGATCACTAAACCAAAAATGTAGAGTCTTGATCTTTTGCCAATCCTTGTCCTTAGCATTTTGAGGGGTCCACATCTCCATGCCATGCCAATCATTGAACATCCTGAAATCTTTAACTTGAATGGACATTAGTTCAATGAGATATATGTTGTTATGAATTACCAAAACCACCAAGGGAGCAAATGTGCTTTCAATCTCCCCCCTTTTGGTAATTGATGACAACATATAGATCAAAGCTTCGACAAATGATTAAGAGATTGAAATACATCGTCGCTTTGAGAAGTATGTGATAAGCAAGACCTCCCCCTAAATTTGTGCATTATTAAAAATTTGCGTTTGAATGCAAATGCACAATCGATTATGCTCATGGGTCACTCTTCCATGTCACATACATCTTGGTGGAGCGCGCAAAATGATATGATTAGAATAGTAAGCACGCATCACCAACATAAGTAATTGATCATACAAGATAATGATAAAGATAAGCATTAATCATCACAAGAGACATAGTATGATCAACAATCACAGGCATAAGCAACCATCAAAGGTACTGTAGCAAGCACACACATAACAGAGTAGCATCAAACAAGCAAGTAGCAAAAGAACTTGAGCAAATCAAAGCAAAAACTCTCTTTCTCGAAGCCTATGATCTATACAGATTCTCCCCCTTTGGCAACAAGTACCAAAAAGTTCAAATAAGTATAGGACTAATCGGCTCTCTAAGCACGGTCCTCCGAAGCTCCTGAAGGTGACCTCCTGCTGGCAGCTCCGGTGTGCGTAGATGGCGTAGAGAGGAGAGCATCCGCGAAGGCTTCTGACGATGTCTGCTGGACTGGTGGAGTGGAGACCTGTGGTGGCACTATGGCAGTAGCAGCTGGTGCAGATACTGTGGTCCGTGCATCCACAACTGGCATTGTAGCAGACCTGGCTGCCCTAGGCACTGTCTGGAAACGCTCTGTGGTCGGTCTGTCATCTCCACTGTCATTTGATCTGGCTATCTTGACAACATCAACATCTCCCTGCAGCTGCTCCACTGAAGTCTGAATCTCCGTGACTTTGACATCCAAATCATTAAATTTAGTCTCAATAATCCGCTCAAAGCTAGCCTGGGTCTGGGTGAGGTTGGCCAAACTTCGCTCAATCCTCAGAGTGGCTTCAAGCAGGTATGTCATCTGATCCTTGGGTGTCTTGAGATTGGCAATTGGAGCATTTGGAGCTGATGCCTCCTGAGCTGTTTTTGCTTCTTTGGCTTTGCGGATTTCCTCTTGAGCTTGTGCTGAAGTGGGATGCGAAGGATCCATCACTATCACATTGTCCTCAAAATCTGGACGCAATGGCAAATGCTCTCGATCAAGAAGGTATGTGCTGGTTCCAACCTTGGAATTGATCAATAACTGAATATGTGGAGCATATCCGCACGATCTCTTCTGATCTGCTGCAGTCCTCTTGATAGTTTCTACTATCAGACTCATCACCTTGAATTTCTGAGGTGTATCAAACAAATGCAGCAAATTGATGGAGTGACCATGAATCATTTTGTCATCTCCTGACTTGGGTAGCAGAGTGTACCGCAAGATGGTGTTCGTGATGGCCAGTCCTGGTAGCAAATGCTTCACTAATCCAAGTTTGTGAGTCTCAATATCCTCCTGAGGAATAGCAGTGTATATGTTCTTCATGGAGTTGTGATCCATCTTGAGCTTGGCATAAACATCATAATCATCATCCTCTTCCTTGGGTGCACCAAGAAGATTTGCCCACTCAGAGATGGTTGACTGGTACCTGATACCCTCAGTCATCCACACTATTCTGCCATCTGGATAGAAGTGTGCAGTAGAGCAAAATTGCATGACCATCTCATCGTTCCACTTGGTTAGCTTCTGTCCAACGAACTCATCAACACCAGCAATTCTGAAGCTCTCATGGACATGGGGGAAATAATCTTCATTTGTATCAATATATTTCCAATCCACCCACCTCATGTCACTGACTATGGGCTTCTTATCAAGCAAAACTGTCTCATAAAAGTCCTGTTGTTCACGAGTGTGAAAGCGATAATCACACGTTGTCCTCCTCCTCACAGCATAAGGGTCTGACTGTCTCCACTGACGCAGTCCCTTATCCTTCCTCAGCATCATGTTTTCTGTGACTGGGTGTGCATTGTCATGATCTGGTATCTTTGGCTTCAACATTCTGAGCACTAGTGGCTCTTCATCAACATTTGACTCAGGCACTGGGGCCTTGTTCTTCTCTGCAGCTGATATGTTTCTAGTTGACCTCTTGGGTGCAGGTGCCTTTGGTTTGGACTTGGGAGGGGCAGCAGTCCTGATTGCATCAGACATGAGCTTCTGAGCTTTTGCAGGGGGTGCAGTGGCTGCTGGCTCATCTTCCTCCTCTTCCTCCTCATCAATCATCATGGAGGGTCTGCCAATCACACGGGCATGAACTTTCCTTACTCTTTTCTTCTTGGCTCCTGCAGCTGCCTCTGTGTCACTAGGCTCTTCAAGAGTGAATTGCATAGTTCTCTGGGGAACTTTCCTCACAACTGATCTCTCTTTTGCAGATGTAGGCTTGGTGCTGTATTCCTTAGCAAGCACCACTCTCTTCTTCTTAGTTGCTGTTTCACTTGCAACAAAATCTTCATCCTCACTGTCAGAGGTTCTCTTCTTCCTTGTTCTGGTAGCTGCTTTAGGAAGATCTGGAGAGCTCATCTCTCCCTCATCGAAACTCTCATCAGGGCTTGACCCTTCACTTAGTTCTACAACCTGTTCAGACCTGTTCTGACTGTCACTGCCACTTGACATCTTGCTGAACTGACCCTATGAATAGATAGGTATGGGCAGAGTAGATGAGTCATCACAAAAAGCAGATAGCTTTCAAAAAAAATGAGTTCAAACTTTAGTTCTAGGTTTTCACAGAATGCATTTCGGATGGACCGAGTTGATAATCTCGGTGACACCGAAGCACACTACAGAGACATTGCACGCCATTTCGGTCAGACCGATATGGGTTTCGGTGGCTCCGAGATGCTAGGGTTTCACTGAGATGTTACTTTCGGTCTCACCGATTCGCACAACTCGGTGGCACCGAGATGTACTAGTGCTATGGCCAGGGCCAAATCGGTGGGACCGAAAATTTCTATTCGGTCGATCCGAGATGCGTTCGGCGGAAACCTAACCCTAAATTTTTTGCTCGAATCTTGTTCTTACAAACTAATCTGGTGGAAAGAGTATTGCATTCGTGGCAAGATATATGGCATTCCAATCGTGCATTGAATCGGAGAAAAAGAGGCACGAGGAGATCGAATCTCACCCTAACTCGGTGGAGATTCGCTACGGCGGCAACGGCGGTGGAGAATACCGTTGACGGCGACGGAGTCCTGCGGCGAAGGCGCACAGGAGACGACAGCGACGATCCGAAGACCAAGGGGGCGGCAGCAATGGGGCGCGGGTGCGTGACGTTTGAAGTAATTTTCAACCGCACGGTCCGCTGGATATATATACCCATGTGCTGTCGGTGGCACCGAGTGGAACAAATCGGTAGCACCGAGACGTGCAACTGCTTGCAGTTACAGCAACTCGGTCCAACCGAGTTGGTCTAATCGGTAGCACCGAGATGAAAACCTAGATCAATCTAAATGATTTCGGTTCGAGCGAGTTTGAGTGAGTTGGTTCGGCCGAAATCAATTAGAAGGTTTTGGAGGTTCAGCCCTTTCAGATCGGTGGCTCCGAGTGCTCCTCACCCGGAGGGTCCGAAAATGACTTGTTCAATTTTTGTGATGCAGCAAGAATAGAATTTGAGACAAGAAAGCATAGATAGCTAGAGAAGGTACTTAGGCATTCTTGTACATCCACTTGGCCAGAAAAACCAAGACAATCAAAACAACAAATGGATGTCCTCGAATGATGAACACATGCAAACCAACATGCTCACACAATAAGATAGCAAATGAAATATGTGTCAAACATGCACAACCAATTCTAGCATCTATCAAGCAATGACGATGACTAGGTCATCTATATATGAGTATATTGACTTAGGAGCCAAATGAGAACATTTGATCATAGGTCATACTCATCGTTTAAGCTCAAGTGGGGTTACCACTTTTACATAAAGCATTAATGTGTTCACACCATTAGAGTTGCTTTAGCTCAATTGCTTAGAGCAAAGCTCCCCCTAGATGTGATATCCCCCCTAGGAGGGATGAACTAACCTTGGGTTTTGTCAATGATGACTTCATGTAGATGTTGAAGATGTGGATGCTCAATGTTGATGTAGACCATCAAGAGTTGGAAGCAATCCTCTGGAGTTATGTGCTTTCAATACCTACATGGGTTAGTCCCACACAAGAAACATACAAGGGTATCCATAGACATAGAGTGAAATACACATATAATGATGTCCATGAATGCATTGATTACCTTGTACCTTGCCTTACCAACAAGAGGGTTTGTGACTCCATGAACTAGTGCAAAATGTGGAAGTTGGTTGCACAAGTTTTTGCCATAAAGAATATGAGTGAAGTTGTTGGCGGAGTCACCCTCACGAACTCTCTAGTTCTTCTTCTTTTGGACCCAGATCAATTTGATGGGAATCCTTGGAGTTGTAGTAGCACTTGATGAAGTAGAACTTGATGAAGTCTTGGGAACCCACTTGACCATGGCTTCAGGAGCTTCTTCAAATGAATCAATCTCTTCTTGAAGCTTGTCCTTGCCTTTTATCTTGTGGTCTTGTGGTGGAAGATCTTCTTGAGCTTGTGTTCCCTTGAAGGAAGTAGGATCATACTTCTCTTGTTGAGGAACAAACTTCGTCTTGGGGTATTGATCTTCTTCCCACTCAACTCCATTGGCATTGAACTTTCGTTCAAAACCAACACCTTGGTTCTTCCGGTGCCTTCCTTGCTTGCGTACAATTTCCATAAATTGCTTACTCCCGGCAAGGCTCTTGTAGACACTTTTTTCTATAATTCCTTTCAATAGCATATTTTCTTGCTTAAGTGTAACTTGGCTAAGAGAATCATTAGTGGAATCAATAGAACTACTAGAAGCAACAACATTGAATTTAGCATTGTTATTGTTACTACTAGAGGTAGAACCATTTTTACCCTTGTTGCTAGTTTGCTTAGATTTAACTTGTGGCATAAAGGTAGACAAGAGTAAACGCTTGGCAAGATATGAAGAACTCTTCTTTCGAAGATCGTCATTGATAGCTTTAAGAAACTCATGCTCTTGCTCTAAATTTAGCTTCTCGAAGCGTAGCTTCTCATGAGTTCTTAGAAGTTCTGTATGATCCTCTTGAGTTGTTTCATGAGCTAACTTAAGAGCAATTAGTTCTTTAGTTAGACGCTCAATCTCCTTCATAGCATTGTCACTCGTTTCCTCTTGACTATCATGATTACTAGCATTTTCATTATAGCTCACATCACTAGCTCTATCAATAAGTAAATCATCATCACCAAGCAAATCATCTTCATCAATATTGAAATCAAGATACTCGGGGTGTGATGCCTTGGGGCCTTTTGCCATGAAGCATCTTCCAATTTCTTCATTTGGTGAGTCAGATAGATCATAGGAGTTGGATGACACAAGAGCAAGTCCGGCAACACCTTCATCTTGACTATAGTCGGAGTTGGAGTGATAACTTCTCTTGGAGTGGTGGTCGGAGTCGGAGCCGGAAACCCATTCACCAACATGAGCTTGATGTCTTCTTCTTGTGTAGCTATTTGATGACTTGTCCTTCCTCTCTGAATCCTTGCTTCTTCGAGAGTGTCTTCATTCATAACGATCATCTCTACTCCTTCTCTCCTTATGAGGTGATTCATCTCTTCTATGTCTTCCTTTTGGTGATTCGTCTCTTTTCTTGTAGGGAGCCGTACACTCATTGGAATAGTGTCCGGGCTTTCCACAATTGTAGCAATTACGTTCACGACTTGATGATCTTCTCTCATAGTGTCTTGAGCTAGAGCTTCTTTCTTTCCCTTTGTTCTTGTAGAACTTGTTGAATCTTTTCACCATTAGGCTTGTCTCTTCATTGGATACTAGCTTGTCACTTGTAGTTGTTGGAGCATCGGTTGAGGCTTTGTAGGCACCACTTGATTTGTTGTGTAGCTCCTCTTTGTCCTTGAGTGACATTTCATGAGCAACAATCCTTCCAATGACTTCCGTGGGCTTGAAATCTTTGTAATTTGGCATCATTTGGATCAATGTGCAGATGATATCATATTTTCCATCCAAAGCTCTAAGTATCTTCTTGATGATGAATTTGTCGGTCATCTCTTCACTTCCTAAACCGGCAATCTCATTTGTGATAAGAGCAAGTCTTGAGTACATCTCAGCGACTCCTTCACCATCCTTCATCTTGAACTTGTTAAGTTGACTTTGAAGCACATCCAACTTAGATTCCTTGACGGACTCGATACCCTCATGCATATCAACCAAAGTATCCCAAATTTCTTTTGCATTCTCGAGACGGCTGATTTTGTTGAATTCTTCGGGACATAAACCGTTGAAGAGAATGTCGCAAGCTTGAGCATTGTATTGTAACATCTTCAATTCTTCCGGGGTTGCTTCACGATCCGGTTCCTTGCCATCCTCAAAGAAGTCACCTTGCAAGCCAACACGAACAATAGCCCAAACAGCGGGGTTATGACCAAGAATATGCATTTTCATCTTATGTTTCCAACTAGCAAAGTTTGTACCATCAAAATATGGACCTCTACGGTGATAGTTACCCTCACTAGATGCCATACTCTCCTAGGTTGTGAAACCAAGGCTATGATCACCAAAGCAATGGAAATCAAGGCTTAAGGAGACCAAAGCTCTGATACCACTTGTAGGATCGAAAGTATGTCTAGAGGGGGGTAGATCTTCACAAAGTAGGCAATCTCCTTGCCCTTACAAACTATTGGTTCAACTCCACATCATGTCGGAGGCTCCCAAGTGACACCTAACCAATCTAGGAGACACCACTCTCCAAAAGGTAATAGACGATGTGTTGTTGATGAACTCCTTGCTCTTGTGCTTCAAATGATAATCTTCCCAGCACTCAAACAACTCCTCACAGATTTGGATATGGTGGAAGAAGGATTTGAGTGGAAAGCAACTTGGGAAAGGCTAGAAATCAAGGTTCAAATGGTAGGAATGGAATAGCTTGATCTCAACACATGAGTAGGTGGTTCTCTCTCAGAAAATATATGGTGAAAGTGTAGGCACGTTCTGATGGCTCTCCTTACTGAGAAGGAGGTGGTGGAGGGGTATATATAGCCTCCACACAAAATCCAACCGTTACACACTTTTGACCCAACTCGGTGGCACCGAAACAATCATCTCGGTAGCACCGAACTGTGTAAAAGATATCAACATTAGGAATCTTGGTGGGACCGATACGGACAACTCGGATGGACCGAAGTGCAATGGCTTAGGGCAATCCTCATCTCGGTGGCACCGATTGCATCAACTCGGTTGGACCGAAGTGAAGCAATAAGGCAACAGAGACTTGGCAAGCCAACTCGGTGAGACCGATTTGCATAACTCGGTGAGACCAAAGTGAATGCAAACGATTACAGAGAGTTGGCAAGGCCATCTCGGTGGGACCAAGATCCATTTCGGTGGATCCGATTTGTTAGGGTTTTGGCAGTGGCTAAGTCCAGATGAACTCGGTGGGGCCGGATAGAGAAATTTGGTGGGGCCGAGTTGGAATGTAGGTTTAGGACATATTTGGGATAGAGAGAGTGGTTGAGGGTTTAGGAGTACTGTCACTAAGCACTTGAGCAAAAAGACCATTAAGCAACACCTCATCCCTTTTAATAGTATTGGCTTTCCTATGGACTCAATGTGATCTTGGATCACTAAACCAAAAATGTAGAGTCTTGATCTTTTGCCAATCCTTGTCCTTAGCATTTTGAGGGGTCCACATCTCTAGTCCATGCCATGCCAATCATTGAACATCCTGAAATCTTTAACTTGAATGGACATTAGTTCAATGAGATATATGTTGTTATAAATTACCAAAACCACCAAGGGAGCAAATGTGCTTTCACTTGGCATCCGGCCGGACATGTAGTTTGTGCTCGGTGAACTTTCTCGAAACACCAGGCATGTCTTTGGGGGACCATGCAAAGATGTCCGGATTCTCACGGAGGAAGTCGACGAGCTCGCCTTCCTATTTGTTGTCGAGGCGAGTGCCCACGACAACATACTGCGCGGAGTCGGGGTTGGCCGGGTCGAGCGAGACCTTCTTGGTGTCCTTGGACGGCTGAAAGGCCGCCTCTTTAGTCGGCTGCTTGAGCGGGGCCGGCATGGCTGGCTGCTCGCCAGCCAGTGCCACGAGGCGGTCGAGCTGGCGCTTCTCCTCGGCGATGACCAACGACTCGGCCAGCTTTGAGCCGGCTTGGGCGCACTCGACGGATTTCTAGTAGTCGCCGGCTATGGTGATGATGCCCTTGGGACCCGGCATCTTCATCTTCAGGTAGCCGTAGTGGGGCACCGCCATGAACTTGGCCAGGGCGGGCCGGCCCAAGAGCGCGTGGTAGGGGCTGCTCAGGTCAACCACCTCGAACCAGATCGGCTCGCGGCGGAAGTGGTCTTTGGAGCCGAATAGGACGTCCAGCCAGACCTTGTCGATAGGGGAGCAGGAGTGGCCCGGCACAATGCCATGGAACACCGTCCGGCTGGGCTGTAGCTGGTTTTCTTCGATGCCCAGCTTGATCATGGTGTTGCGGTAGAGGATGTTGATGCTGCTGCCGCCGTCGATCAGCACCCACGAAAAGCGGCAGGTGTGCCTCTCGGAGACAAAGGTGGGGTCAAGGACCATGGCGTAGCCGCCCGGCGTGGGCGTCATGGCCGGGTGGTCCTCTCGGCTCCAGGTGACGGCCCTTTCGGACCAGTGCATGAACTGGGGAACCGGGGGGGGCGATGGTGTTTACCTCATGCAAGCGCTTGCGCTTGCTGTGCTTGTCATCACCCTAGCTGGTGAAGAAAATGTAGGCCGTGTCCTGGCGGGGGTAGGCGTCATTGGGGCCGCCGGCTGCTGGAGCCGGCGGGGGTGGGGGCAAGAGATCGCCCCGCATCAGGCGTTGGGTGATACTGCACTGCCGGAGTGTGTGCATCGACGGCTTCGCGCCGCTGTGGTGCTTGCAGGGCGCGTCGAGCATCTGCTCGAAGGTGAGCTTGGGCTACCAGGCGGCCTTGCCGGTTCACTGCCGCCGGCTGCTGCCCTGATCGGCAGCCGGCTGCTCTTCCTAGACAGCCGCGACTTGGCGGTTGTTGAAGCGGTTGGCGGGCTTCTCGCCCTTTGTTGTTGTTGTTCTTGTTGTTGCTGTCTTGCTGGCGCCGACCGTTGTCGCCAGTCGGCCGAGGGTTGGCCGGCGAGACCTGGATCGCCTTGCCGGTCGTGTCGAGCCGGACCTCGATGCGCATCGTGGAGTCAGCCATGGCATACTTGCCCGCCTTGGCCATGAGCTCTGCCACGGTCTCCGGCTCGGAGCACATGAGCTTGTGCTTGAGCAGGGTGCCATCTCGACAGCCCTCGGTGAAGTACTGGATCACCTGCACCTCGTGGACCCCCTCACAGAAGTTGCGCGGCTCCGTCCACCGTGTGAGGTAGTCGCGGAGGGATTCGTCTGGGCCCTGGATGCACATGGAGAGGTGGCGAGGCCGGCCAGGGTGCTTGTATGTGCCGGTGAAGTTGTGCACAAACGGCTCCTCGAAGTCCAGCCAGGTGTTGATGCTGCCAGCCGGCAGGCTGTTCAGCCACGTCTGGGCCGAGCCCATCAGCATAAGGGGAGCATCGCGCACCGCCACGCGCTTGTTGCCGCTGGCTATGCCGACGGCCATGGTGTAGTCGGTCAACCAGTCTTTCGGCTTGGTGACGCCGTTGTACTTGGGGGTGTCGCGGGCCAGCGTGAAGCCCTTGGGGAAGGACTCCTCGCGGATGCGTGGCCCGAAACAGGCCGGACCGACGGAGCTTTCCTCCTTCAAGGCGACAGACCACGCCAGCCGGTCGATGCGGTGGCGAGCATCACGCTCGTCGTAGGGCTTGTGGGGCCCGAGCCGGTCGGTGACAAAGGCCGGCTGGCCGCGCCAGGCGGGCGGAGGTGCCTGAGCCAGCTGGCGGCGATCGTTGCCAGCTGGAGCGTCAACCAGGCTGTTGACAGCCGGCGGCGTGCGGTTGCGCCGGGCCCGGCGCCGGCTGGAGCGGCTCCCCTTGGCATGAGGAGAAGATGTTTGATGGGTGTTCCTGGGACCTTCGGCCAGTTGCCGGTTGCCTGCCTGGAGAGGAGGGGACTCCGAGCTGGACCCGGCAGCACGAGCCGGATCGAGCTGTTGCTGTTGCAGGTTTGCAGCAGTGATGAGGTCGCGGACGTGCTGCTGCTGCTGCACCAGCTCCTCGCCCTCCAGGTGGTCGAGTTCTGCCGCGGCCTCCTGCGCGGCTCTCATGTTCTTGATGGGGGTGCTGTAGGTGGGCCGCTCTGCGGCCATCTCCTGGCCAAGGGCGCCACCACGGCGCCGCACCTTGGCGAGGCGGCTGGGTTCTGCACCAGCCGGCGTGAGGCTGTGGGCGGTGTTGAACTCGCGCTGGAGGGACTCCATCTGGCGTTACGCCGCAGCGAGCACGGTGGCCTCGTCCAGCAAGCGAAGTCGTTCCTCTTCGAGCTGGGCTAAGAGCGGCCGGGTCGGCATCGGTCATGATGGGAGCGCGCAGGTTCTGCAGCGCCACGCGTAGCGGGTTCGCCCGGCTGGCATGGGTTGCAGCCGCATCAGCCTTGTCCTTGCTACGACCGGAAGCGTGGTTGGAGCCGGTGGTCAGCACCTCCACGCGGGTGTAGAGCTCTGCGACGTCGCTGGCGACAACGCAGCCGGCGGCGAGGGACGAGTCGATGAAGCTAAGTACCTCGCTAGGGTACTCGTCGGGCATAAGCGCAACGAAGACGCGCAGCACGCCGAAGGGGACGACGGAGCTGCCTGTGGGGTAGGCGACGTCCGCGCCAGGTGCCGTGCCGCGGCCGGGCTGGCCGGTCGCGCCAGACGCGCGGACCAAGCCGTGCGCAATGCGCTCGCCGAAGCTTGTGAAGGGTCTCGTCCGGAACTTGACTCCGACCGACGCCGCGAGCAGCCCCACGGTGGGCGCCAACTGTCGTGGTGTTCTCACGGCAGATGCCATGGGATGGCTAAAAGTGGGGGCAGCGTAAGGACGCCGGTGGGTTCCGGAAGCAAGATTGGCACGAGCGAGTGCGAGACACACGACGTACCCAGGTTCGGGGCCCTCCGAGGGAGGTAACACCCCTAGTCCTGCCGAATGCACTAAGACGATCACAAGGTTTACAATGGTGCTCCTGGAGCTGTTTGGGTGGAGGAGGAAGGAGCTAGCTCTCCTCCTTGCCTCGTGTGCGTGTGTGTTTGGAATGAGCCGTCCCCCTGCCTGGGGGGGCTCTTGGGAGGTCTTAGGCCGGCCTCCCAGGGTATAATGGTAAATCTAAGTGGGGGCGGGGCCCTGCTGTCATCGTCTCTGGCTGGCAATGGGGCCCGCCGGCTGTGGGGCCCGCCGGCTGCATGGTACTATGGCTTGTCGCCTCCTACGTCACGGAGTGGTTGACGTCGTGGGGCTACCGTGGCCGGCCGCGCTGACGTCGGTCGCCCAGGTCTGCGGGGTTGGCGGCACTGTAGCCACGTTATCCCATCGTGGAGAGGCGTCTTGTCGTACAGACGGACGGGACGGGCGCTGACCTGCCGCCAGCTGGCCCGGCCGCGGCGCCGTGCCCAACCGACCCGCAGCGAAGGAGCCGGCTGGAGGGCCAGCCGGACTGAGGGGCATGGGCCGCCCCGATGCTTTGAAAAATTACTCTCCCGAGCCTACCCGGGGGTCATCCCCCCGACAACGTTCTTGGGCTCGTTGGATTCGTATGATCGACGCCGATCCATTTCTGGTCTTAGATCTTGATTTGAAGCACTTTGGAAAATTGACTTTTTTCGGCCTCCGAAATGGCTAAGTCTACCCCCTGGGTGTCTCCGTACTAAACCCCTCCTTGGTTCTTTCATCGTGCTTGGCCCTAGGTTGCTCCAAAACACCTGTAGACATAAGAAAACAAAGAAAACTAATCTCTACCTACTAATAAAGCACCTATTGCTTCTGTCGATTCACCGTCGCGGGCATTTTTGCAAAAACCACCCTGTGGCTTAAAGTAATTAACCCGCAGTCCAGTAAATAAGTGAAAAAAAGATCCGTAAAAACGTTCCGTATTTCTCTACTTCGTCAAACGTCCTCCACGCCGCCCGTACTGGGCCTCATGTGCTGGGCTTTCTCCTTTCTTCCTAGGATCATGCCAAAAAAATTATATGACTTCGCTAAATAATAATACCACATCGCCTCTTTACGCCAATTCTGACTGGTTCATATAGGTACACATTGATGATTCAACAAGCAATCATAGAAATCAGGAAACAGAGATGAGGATAATCACAATGGGAAAGAAACGGTCGATCGAATCGGACAAAGAAGAGCAGATTGCAACGTCACGAATCGGGAATCGATATCAAAAGATCAAATAAATCAAAGAGCAGATGAGGTCGGGGGGGCAGACGAGGCCGGGAACGGTCGAGGGTCCGGTGGAGGCAAATCGGCTCCTCGAGAACGTTTACTCGGGGACGAGCCAGGAGGTGGAGGAGGTGCTCGGGGGGCGAGGGAGAGACGAGATGTTGGGGATCGGCCTCTTGGCTCTAGGGTTAACGGGGGTACGTGGGCCAAACGACGTGGAAAGATTAGGCTGGGCCGACGGGTACGGGCGAGAAAAAAATCGACCCGGAGACCCACGACCTTACCTCCCATCTCCACCAACAGTGCGCCGCCGCCCCTGCCACTTCGCCGCGCGCCACCACCACTGGCCCCCGCCCCTCCGCCGCGCGCCGCCACTGCCGGCCAACACCGCCGCACCCACGACCCGGAGACCCACGGCCTTACCTCCCATCTCCACCAACAGTGCGCCGCCGCCCCTGCCACGCCGCCACCACCAGCCCCCGCCCCTCCACCACGCGCCGCCACTGCCGGCTAACGCCGTTGCGCCCACCCATATTCGACGTGCCTCCACCCCTGCGGCTTTCCACCGCCGGCGTCGTACCTTCCCCAACTCATCTTTCCCCTCCTCCTCTGCCGCCGCTGCTCTCCATCGTCGACCAACTCCCTCGAGTCAGCGCCTCCCGATCCTCCTCCTGTGTGTGTGTGTGTGTGTGTGTGTGTGTGTGCTCAATCCGGATCCACCCCTTTCCTGGGTGCAGCATAGAGGAGAGCTCCCCTTTCCAGTAATCAAGATAATTTTTCAATTAGCTCATAAACATGATGTCTGCAGAATTTTGAGGATGATGCACACCGTTGCTTCTCATACTACTGAGAATCGAATGACTCCATCAGCAGTTGCTGTTTGTATGGCTCCTCTCTTGCTGCGTCCACTTCTGGCAGGTGAATGTGAGATGGAAGATGACATACACATGAGTGATGACAATTCTGCCCAGCTTATAGCTGCTGCAAATGCTGCTAACAATGCTCAATGCATTGTCACAACTCTATTAGAGGAATATGAGAGCATATTTGATGTAAGTTTACCTGATGCTATCCCAGAGTTCATTGCCCTGATGATGCTATTCTGGACAATTTAGGCCGATGCATTTGCTACTTGTTCTTCCACTTCCTGAGTTGACGTAAAAGCTGCTTATCATAATGTTTATCACTTCTACACGATGAACACCCAAGGTGTTCCCTCTCACCCGATTCTCGAATTCAAGATAGTGGAAGTGAAGAGTCTACAGATGATGAAACTATGGATGCCAAAGATAATGGGTTTCATGATGCAAAGAATGATGTTGATCAAGAGTTAGATGAGCGTATACTGAGTGGAAACTTGAGTGAAAGCAGTGCACGTACTGGTGTTGACCTCTATGACTACCAGGTTTGATACGATTTGCAGTTTTGAAGTTTCTAATCTAGAAATTTATGGTTTGATACCAATCATATATTTGCCTTACATATTTTTAAGATAGCTAATAAAATCGATTTGCTTCCAGTTTCACTGATGATGTATTTTTCTGCATGTTAATAGTGTGGCTCAAATTTTGGCTACAATATCATAATCTTATAAAGCTCTTTTCCGATTCCTTTCCCTGTAGAAAATTCCTACCTAGCCTATCCTCAGTTTATAGTTCATTTTATTAATGTTTGTGGTGTGAAGTTCCGAGTAGTCCAGTCCGAAACTGACTTGATTTTCAATGTTATTCGGCTAGCAACTCTTTTTGTGTCGATATCATTATGTGTTTTTTCCTTTCTTACTCACCTTAATGTGGCACAACAGGTAGACCCTGGTGATTCAGATGCCAAACGTTCTGTCACAGATAAGGCTTTGGAAGCAAAGTCGGATTTAAAGGATGCTCCACACAGCCATTTAAATCAAAATGGGATGATAAATGTCCAGAGATTACCGAATGGAAATGATCCAACAAATCTGGTTTCCAGTCATGAGTCTTCATTGTCAATGGGAGAGATTCTTTCGTCTTTGGATGCAGGAGTTCCTTTACCTGGTCCTGGAGCTGAACATTCTGTAGATAGGCAGTCCATCAAGTCCAATGAAACTCAGTTACATGTAAAGCGTTCTAATATTTGGGGACGGAATAATGTAAGCGAGTCGTTACCTTTTGTTGTCTTCCTCTATACGTCTAAAGAGAAACTTGCAGCAACATCTCCGACACCCTCCTGGCGAGCTGCGGGTAGGTCGTAGATGCGGACCTGGTGGCGACCAGCGAGGTATGACAAGTTCTTCGGCATGGTTGGAGTGGCTGCAAGGGGGAGGAGCCCAGCGACGGCCTCGACGCCTGCTGTCGCGCCCATGACCACTGCATTGACAAGAAAGGTACTTATTCCATACCATATCCCCTTCACAAAGAATGGCATCTGGATTGGTCACTTGTACAACCACTGCATTGTTTGTACATGTGAATCTCAATGGCACCGATGATTGATAAGATGGGTCAGCTATGGATGCAAAGGGTAGAGAGCATCGGACTTTCAGTTGCTGCTAGCTCTACTCTGCTGTGTCATCTGGTAATGGCAATGCAGTGGCTGTTTGTTTACATTTGGGACTCATAATCTTCATTGCAAGTACCTATATGAACCGATGTTCTTTTGTCCTTCTATTGCTCCGTGATAAATTATGTGTGGTACTAAAAGATAAACTGCACATCTCTGTAGAATGCGAACCTGAATGCATCAGAACAATGTGACCTCTCTCCTCGGCTACACAGTTAGTATGGTTATGCAGTTAGCATTGAAAGTGATGAAGCGCTCGAGCAAATGGACTGCAAACCTTGCCTAAAGTTTGAAACTGAGATAGACAGTAAGTACTGCACACATTGATATGCATGCGAAAACAGAATGTGATCAAAGTACCGATTTCCAGATCTAATGACAAATTGTTTTCTCATTGCTTGCCTCACCAAGTGTCCGATATGTGAGTTCTACAACAGAAAACACCGTAATTCGACCTGTGGGCGATGGGCACGATGGAGTACAACCAGCTGGGGTAGCTCCAGCTGTTGACACTGGAGGTACATTTTGCAAAAAAATGTGAAATTATGATGTGAGCAAAATAATTTTTCCCAAGCATTCACTAATGAAAAAAATGATAATGCGGGACTGGTCAGCAAGCAGCAAACAACAATATGGAAGCTGTTGAGGCAGAGATAGGTAAGATGCAACGCAAAGTGTTAAGAGTGTCTATTTGATGAATGATGTGCAAATGATGTGCCAGGTGTGGTGTGTGTGCGCTCTACCCCGGAGCATCGTACGAGAGGTTCAGTTGGCCATGGAGTTCATCCGTCAGGTTCTGAAGATATGAACAGAGGTAGATTCTGAACAAAATGACAATGTTTGAAAGTATTAGTGCAATGGGGTATTAAATAATTAATTATACTGCTGGTCACATTGGTATGATTAGTGCCTGGCGGCGCAGCAGCAGCTAACCGTCCAGTTGTGCCACCAGCAAAGCGTCGGCAGAAGAGATGTGTCCACCATCCAAGCAAAAAATGCCGCAATAGATCGCGAAATTCACCTTCCAGGAGTGTGTCCTCTGCTTCACAAAGCTCTGTCAGCTGGGGTTGCGGCAATGTGATCAGTGTTGTGTGATTGTGAGTTTCCCTTAGTAGATGGTACGTTAGCAGTGTCATCGAGGTAGTTAAGATGTTGTTATTGTGAACTTAACTTTGTGGCAGTCGCTGTGATGACTCATGTATCAATCTTGGTAGAAATCATTATGGTTTGGCAGTCCATGTTCTCAAGTTTCTTTTCTTGAATTATGGCTATCCTTTATATAGTAGTAATGCTATTTTC
The DNA here is from genome assembly GCA_039707655.1 of Elymus sibiricus. Taxonomy (NCBI): domain Eukaryota; kingdom Viridiplantae; phylum Streptophyta; class Magnoliopsida; order Poales; family Poaceae; genus Elymus; species Elymus sibiricus. Next base: position 186,849,415 of record CM077676.1, on the reverse strand, counting down.
GAGTTGATATATCGGTGTTCCGTACAATCCTAAAAATGTGTCTCTGGTGACAGTCATATTTCTGAATTTTTATTGGATTCCTATATGGTTTTTGAATATTTGATGGTCTGAATATTAAGGAATTTCTTAATTTCTGAAATATGTAGCACTGATCCTGTCGTCATCGTTGTTATGCATGCATTTTGACTACTACATTTCCCCCACAAATTTGCATGCATATATATAGACATATATCTGGAGTAAAGTATTTCCCTTAATTTTTATTATTTGCTGGTCAATACATATATTTGATAGTATGTTATTCTAAAAAATATGCTAATATAATTATTGGTGGTATGATATTGGTTCAGAATCAACTATACCATTTACAATGTTGAAATAGATTTTGAGTTCAGTACATCCAAAATGTTTACAGCCTATTAATGCCTCAGGTGAGTGGTAAAAAGAATTATGTGTCTAACTATGCAACCACGCGTGACTATCATTTGTTTTTTAATTTTCCAAACATTTTTCGCAACAATAGTCCTTTTTATCTCGATGTGATATATTGATATGTTTGGAGATAATTTGCATGTGTGTCCATTTTTTTCCTATATTTCTAATTCCTACAACAACAAAAAATCCTAAACAAGTTGTTTATGTATTTAATACTAGCATTGACCTCTTTTACGTTATCAAACATGTTATGATGTAGAGATCGTGCCTCTCAGCAACTGCTTTGAAACACACATTAGCATTGACGATGAATGAGTCTCACTAAGTAGAGACCGACTCTCGCATCTTACACATTGTGCCCTTTAGTAGAAGGGTGCAGGTTTTTGCTCCCGTGACAGTAGGGATATTTTTTTACCCGTTGCAACGCACGGGCAGTTTTACTAGTAAAAACCAAATAAAATACTAAATGTGTCATGCTCACAAGAGAAAGTGTAAATACCCATAATCATACATAATGGACAACTCACTAGTGCAAAAAACGCTAGTCCCGGCATTCTAAAATCCACATTCCTGGCACTGTTCACTCACGCCACCATTATGTAAAATAGCAATAGCGTGGCATATTTTACCACGCAACCACTATACCCATACTACTAGTGAGGTGCACACTCACTCACACGCATTACTAAAAATTTCGTAAAACAAAAAAAAAAATAGGTTTGAAATGATTACAAATTTCACTATAAATACATACATACATGCATACATGCGTTTCATCCATATGTCCAGCTTATACATTTAGTACATATACATTGCTGAGATCCACAAGTCCAAAAGCACTTACGCGCGTAGAGGTTGTTGTGGTGGTCGCTGCTGCAGCCTCGTGTGGATGTCGGTGTCGTCGTCGTCATCATCATCGCTGCTGTTGTAGCTCCGCGTCGATGTCTCCGTCACCGTCGCCGCCGCAGCCCTGTGTTGATGTCATCGTCGTCGTCGCTGCCACAGCCCCGTGTCACTAATGGACTACATTACATAAAAAGAATGCACATGAACAAGAAGTTAGCTCAAGCAGTACAAGAATAAACTAATTACAAGAAAAAAACATAAGGCAAGAAAAGGAAAGAAATATTGATTGTAGTGGATGATTGTAGGTTTTTCATCTGTTCAATATTGATTTGAAAGCTGAGATCAACTAACACAGAAAAAACCTCTATATATATGAAAATAAGGCAAGAAAGGAAAGAAAAACTGAGACTTAATTAAGAAGACTCATATTCCACTACATAAACATAGTACTGCTATAATCAATCATCACTTGACATGCATACTTGTCAAAGAGGCATGTGTCTGCTTGTTAATTTAGGAACAGCAGATTTTTGGTATTGTCATACAGTATGTCATACAATAAGCGGGTGCATTGTCCAAATCAGCCAAGAAAAGGAAAAGACACATAATTGAGTTGGCAAACATGTTAGCCATTACTTAGCTCAAGAAAGTAGGGTAAATCTAATAGAACTTCTGATATGATCTATGTAGATTGTAGATCAATCAAACTAGTGCCCTGGTTTACATGTTTGCTATCACAAATGTTTCTGCAGTGTAATACTAGTGAGAAATTACGATTAATATCTCAGCCTTTTCTTTTCTATGTGCGGCAGCTAACAGATAACAGGCCAAGTACAAATTGTAGAACTCCTATCATCTATGTACATATGCAAATTCCACCTGATACTAGTACGTTTCTAATTGTCAAGTAATCAGAGAGTTACCACTGCGAGGAAGAAGACCGGGGTCGCGGCCTCGGTGGCGTACTTGCAGGTGAGCACGGGGTCATGGCGGTCGCGGCCGCGGCCAGCAGGAAGAAGACCGCGCTGCCGCAGCGATCACCCGCATGCCGCCGCCCGAATGTTAGTCTGAACAGTGGGATGAGAGCACTGAGCACTACATCATATATAGCTTGTACAAATATAGACCATAATGATAGTAGTACTAGTACCGTAAAGTCGCTGAGTTGATCCAGTAGTGTAATACTAGTACCATAAAGTCGCCAAGCCAAGCTACTAATAGAAATTTAGTGCAAAAAATAACTTTCATAATATGTCGCTTCATGATATAAAAACAACACTAAAATTATATTAGCTTAAATGTGCCTCTAGGATTGCCAATAAGATCAAATATTTAATAACTTGACCAGAAGAAATCTTAGCTGCTAATTCTCTTTCGTATATTATAATGCAGTGCGGAAGCAAGTTAATCTCCCTTTTACTTTGAGAATTCAAAGCAACATGCTTAAAAATGAGTTGATCTTTATTGTGTTTGACAGTAATTTTCTCTTCATAATTGCTGAACTATAAGTCTTGGAATTAACATCACATATCACACAACCAAAAGAACTAAAATCTGATTTATATTTATTTCAAGTACAGGATCAAAATTGAGAGAGCTTAGTACTACTCACTCCAGCCCCATGTAACTGACGCAACCCATTCACTATATAGAAGATGTCCAGGCACACAACGGCGACATTTAATTAGGGCCAGGGGGATTACTAGACAGTAATAGGTAGTTCTAACCTTGGCTAGATGCGTAGTGCGTTTGCTGGAGAAGAATTGCAGCCAAAGAGATGGGCACTTCAGCAGATTGGCCGTCGCGGCACCGGCGTTACTAACTCTGATTGCGGCCAAGGCGTAGTGCAGAATTTAGTTTCACTCGTGTGATTCATAGACATGCCCCAAGCTTATTTGGTTGTAACAATAAAACTGGTTTAAAAGACCCACATCATGCAATAGCAGAAAGTTGAGACTGATGCTTTTAAAGCAATGCACTGAGCACTTAATTTCAGAATTTTAGCTTGAAAGCGATGCATTCTTCAGTATATTAAATAGCGGTACGTGAACACCGTGCAAGCTTCTGAATTAGAGTATTACCAATGCAATTACGATGATACAGAGAACTAATACATTAAACTTTCATCGAAATTTTTTGAGACACAAGAAAACTACAATAAGACTTGCTACCATGGAGATGCAAGACAGCAAGAGAACTTAAGTGCACTTAATTTCAGATTTTCAGAATTACCATCAGCAGCCGCTGCTGGAGAACGGTCCAAGGAGAGGAGCTCACCATGGCAGTTTGTAGCCGATGACGTGCACAACTGCCGTCGGAGAGGAGCTGCGCCGGCGACGAAAGCGACGCCGTGCCCGAAACCCTAGATGTGGGGAGGGGTTGGGCACGAGCACTGGAGGCCGCGTGCGGTGGATCTGGCCGGAGGCGAGGACGCGGCGGAGGGAAGGCGAGGTCCGCGCTGAGCTGCGCGCCGGCCAAAGCCGTCGGGGCTCGCCGGAATCGGCCGGCGTTGGTGGCTGCAACGAGGGGTTGCGGGAGAGACAGCGAGGGCTCGTGAGGTGAGAGATGGGTGGCTGCTCGGTGCGAACGGATGTCGCTTCCTGAGGTGGGGGAGGGGAGGGGGAGAGGGCCGGCCGGCGGCGAGCTGGGAGAGGACGGCGATGTGGGTGGCTCGCAGCTGCGGGAGAGAGAGAGAGGGGATCGTTCGGGAGAGACGGCTAGGGTTTTTTTTCTTTTGCTTGGGCTTTGATTTGGAAGCATAGAGAGCGCAACAAGAGGGGCAGTGGGCCGTTTCCTTCAGCCCGATTAGCAAATAGGCCAAGCCCATTTCCCAATCAGTTTTAGCGGCATTTCCTTCAGCGCCGGTTCGTACTCCTGGCGCCTACAGAGGTAACCCTAGTGGGCTTTTATTCGACGCCCAGTCGGGGTTGTGTCTCCCGACTGTTCTAGTGTTGCCCCCCTCAAAAAAAAAAAAAAAAAAGACTGTTCTAGTGTTGTCGATACTGTAACTGTTTCGTGGCTGTTTCGCTGTTTTTCTAGTTCTCGTTTATGGATTAGCGTGAGTAAAAATAAAAACTGCTTTGAATTCTTGTAACACCTTATTTATTGAAACAGATCTAGTATGTCTACCGTTTTAGAAAGAGAAAAAAATAGGGCATGAATAAATTTATTCTAGAAAATTTATTTTAATATTTCTGAAGAAAAGTTATCAGAAATAACTGTGTCATATATTCGCTTGCAAAATTAATTACAGACCAAACAATACTATCTCGAATACAGTTATGAACATTTAGAATATTGATCATTTAGTATTGCGGGGAAAATTTTTATTTGAATGAACAATGAGCCCCCAACAAAATGTTCCTTCAAACAGAATTTTTTTTCACTTGTAGAGCAATCGTTCTGCGACGAAAGTGCGATAGACTTGTATCTTGAACCTGTAAAAAAATTAACAGATGTAAGTATGCTGTTTTGCCATTGAGGGGAGTTCCTATTGGCTGGTATAAGTAATTGGTTCTTTTTGAATTTTATTGTATTTGAGGTGGGAATGTTGTTTAATTTTTAGGGGATCTTACTTCCTCCAAAAAAAATATGACGGAAAAACAAACTGATATATAGCTGAATATTGATTCACTTGAATAGCCTGAAACCCTGTTAGAAAAAAAGAGAAGGCTAATTTATGTGAAAACAAAGTGTTAGTTTGATTTTTTGTTGAATAAGATTAATTAATGTATTGAAATTAATTCTAGTAAAAACCAGAATTTGATTCCAAAACCTAATTGCAGTAGAAGGGGTGGAACTAACATGATTTTGTAGGAAAGCCTTGACTAATGGTAGTTGAACTTCGCTGTTGGAGCAAGTTGCAATCTCGTACAGGAAAATTTCTCTTAGAGCCTGCAGGTCATGCTGCATAGAAAAAATTCTCTCAGGCACTCTCATTCTGGTTTTTGATATGTACCATGAGTTTATGATTTTGGAATTGTAAGTATAAACTTTTTTTGATCACTGTCAGCTATAAGGCAGGTGGAAAACTTACAGTTGTGAATCCTGGCACTCCCATTCCCCGGTATGTTTTCAAAATTTGCAATAGGAATATGCCAGTGTCGTACCTAATAGAGGCAAAAGAAGCATTTCCCAGAAAAATATTAAATAAAAAACTATTGAAAAAGATTGTAGGTAAAAATTGGAAAGTCATTGCAAACTAGCATGCAAAAAATGGATTTTCTTGTAGTACATAAAAATAAACTGGGAAAAATAATTTGAACCAAAGTGGATAAAAAGTGATATTTCTTTTTTTGTACCTGAAATGAGTCCGAGGGACTGGAACAAAACGGCAATCAAATTCTTTTATGTTGAATGTGGTGCAATAGAGGTATGTTTTGGCAAACAGAGTCTTGAAGTTGAATGTAACAGCACTGATAATTGAACTGAATTTGTTGCTCCCAGATCCATCAGGATTCATTATGTCGAAGAACCTCCCTGTATTAAAGTTAGCAGTGATTACAATCCACTGTTTGTCGTTGAAGCAAGGTAGATGAACCTGTTAGAAAAAAAGAAGTGACAGAAATTATTAGAGATTGTAGAATGGACAAAAAGAATATGTTTATTTTTTTTTTAATTTTTTGCTTTCAAGGATAGATTCTTATGAAGTTTGCATTCTGTAAACTGAACCCAACAGTTGCTTCACTTAACATGTCTGCGCATATTGGGTCTGAATGGTTTAGCATGGGTCTCATTAGAAGTTCCTGAGAAAAAAATGAGAGTAAGTAAGCTTGTAGACATGTCTGAATGTCAGTTTTCGAGAAAAAAGGAAAAGCAAATATGTGTATTTTGTATTTTTTGTATAGACATTAGGGAAAATATATATGAAATAAGAGTAAATAATATTTTCATTTTTCGGAAAAGCTTGTTGTGTCCCAAAAACAAGGAGAAGATAAAAAGGAAAGTACCATGTCTTCGATGCCAACGATATGGACAATGTCAAACACATCTGTCACATGTCCATGTACATGTTTAAGTCGCATCAGGAGATCTACGGCTGGTGTAAAGGATAGACTAGGTAGTTAGCTTGAATATCTATCTATTGTAACAATCTCTATCTCTTCTTCTCCAAGAATGTAATTAATCTCCTGTAAAATCTCAACTCCCAACTTGTATGTGCTTCCGGGTTATTGCGCCCCTGCCTATAACATGCAGCCGTCCCCTCTCATCGAGGGTAAGACGTTTCCGCCATCGCACATGGTATACAGAGCCTTCCTTCTCCTATCATCTAGCTTTCCACATCGCCATTAGTGCCCTAGCCATGTCTTCCTCTGGTTCCTCCCAGCCGATGAGACCAAATTCCCTTTTTCGGATTGAGGGTGTCCCGGACTAAGGGGTCCTCACGCAGCCGGCCTGTCTCTCGTGGGCCGTACTCATGGGCCGCTCCCAACTCATCGAAGGAAGGCCGGACTTCGGGCGACCCGTGTACCAGAAGGAAACCTCCGAAGACTTGGCGTCTCCTCCAAGAAAAGTTTAGCATAGCCGGCATGTTTATCCCCTTGGCAACCGACCATATGTAACCCTAGGCACCCCTGGTGTTTATATAAACCAGAGGGTTTAGTCCATAGAGCGGGGAACCATTATCGATATACCCACCTAGGGTTTAGTTCATCTAATCTCGAGGTAGATCAACTCTGTAATTGTCATACAAACACATCAATACAACCAAGCAGGATGTCAGGTTTTACCTCTTTGAGAGGGCCCGAACCTGGGTAAACGATGTCTCTACGTTCCCTATTACCCATTGACTCCAAGATCCACAGTTCGGGACCCCCTACCGGAGATCTGCCGGTTTTAGTACCGACATTGGTGCTTTCATTGAGAGTTCCGCTGTAGGATCATCAAGGATCAATGGCCCGCTTAGTCATCAGCGACGGCATCCGCAGCGGGGACGTCTTCGTTCCCGGCCAGCTCTTTGCATTTGGCAGCATCGTGGTACACGCCGATCCGACCGGTTGTCTTGGCCGGGTCGGTAGCTTTACCCCCGATCAGGAGATCAGGTTTGGAAACCTAGAGTTCGTTGCCGACTCTCGAGGAGACCTTATTCTCACAGGGTTCTCGGCTCTACCGGAAAGACAAGCAGACCCTGAGGCTTTGACTTCGGGTCCGGCTTACCCCGCTCTCGGGTCAGCCGTCGCTTTGGATCCGGCCCTGAGCCCGGATCCAATCTCCACGCTCGACAGCCCAAGATCGGACTTGGCCGAGCACGACTACGGGGCAATTTCAAACGCTCCCGGCGCAGCAATATTGCGGGTTGACCCCGAGAACTGTCAGAGCATGGATTGGATCCAGGCCATGGGAATTACCGACGGCCAGTCCTCGGTCTACGACCAGATCGGGCTTAAAGCCGACGACGGGGAAATTTACATCCTGCCTGCCACCCACTTAGTCACCACTATCGAAGACTTGGCCGAGGGATCGTCCCTCCTCCCTCTGGAGCCAAGAGCGGATCGGGTACAAATTTTCGATCATCAAGCTCCGTCCTCTAGCTCGGCAGCCGACCTCCGCTCCGGAGAGAGTTCAAAGCCGAGGTCCGATTCGGCACGCGGCCTCGAGTCTACACAACCATGCCGGGCCGAAAATTTGAATCCAGAGCCTGGCTCGTTGGGCTCCACGACGGTCCGGGACGCAGCTGCCAAGACTCCGGACTCACATCCTGTTGGGATTAATTTTTTTATCCCACCCACCCCCCACATCGAGTACTTCCCAAGTAACTCGGGACAGCCCGACGTATGGGATCTAATGTACATGAAACAACAGCCCGGAGAGACAGTTCGGCAATTCTGGGCTAAATTCCTTCTCGTCAAAAACAAAATAGCGGACTGTCGCGACACGGAAATTCTGGCGGCTTTCCGGCATAACTGCCGAGACGAAGGCATCCTAAACGCCCTCACCCGCTGTTACATTCAAAACTTTGCTGAGTTATCGGACTTGGTGTCCAAATACTGCGCCATGGAGGATGCTTGGCAGGCTCAGCAAGAGCAAATGGATTTAATCCATGCCGAAGAATCAAGACGAGTTCGGGCAAAATGCGCACACCCCAGCCGGTCAGCTCAATATGAGCCGTCCGAGAAAAGGAAGAAAATTCGGGCAGGATCCAGAACAGTTCTTGACGAACTACTGGACAAACCGTGCCCTCTACACTCTGTCCTGCTCAACACAAACCCAACTCACAGCCTTCGAGCTTGCTGGGTGGTCAGGAAAGTGGCCAAGAGTGGCGAAGCCATCCTCGGAGGCTCATACTCAAATAGATGTCTAGCAACGCCCTCGGAGGATGACGCCGAGATCCTAACGATCTAGGAGACTTATTCCTCAAAGAATCAGAGGAAAAGAGCCCTTCAAGAGCTCGGTCAAATTCACCATGTGGCAGCGACGGACTCATGGACAGACACACCTATCACTTTCGGCGAAGAAGACCAACCGAGGTCCCGCCCTGTCCGAGATGCTGCCGCCCTTGTCCTTGATCCCATAGTGGACGGATTTCGACTCCAAAAGGTGTCAATGGATGGCGGCAGTGGGTTAAACCTCATTTATGAGGACACCTTGGACAAAATGCAGTTCGACAGATCTCGCATCGAGCAAAGTCACACCACCTTTCGAGGGATCATCCCCGGAAAGGAGGCACGTTGCAGTGGCCGAGTCACTCTCGACGTAGTCTTCGGAACTCCCGAGAACTATCGATCCGAGGAATTACTCTTTCACATTGTGCCCTTCCGCAGTGGTTACCACGCCTTATTGGGGCGTGATGCATTTACACGCTTCCATGCTATCCCACATTACGGGTATATGAAACTTAAGATGCCAGGGCCAAACGGCGTGATCACAGTCACAGGCGATCCGGACAGAGCCCTTCGGGCCGAGAACAAAACAGCATCGCTCGCACTCGAAGCATTATCCGAAGCCCTCGCAGCTGAAGAATTAACCGTGCTCCGTTCAACGGTGGATAAGGACGATGTAATCCTCGGCAAAAGGCCCAAATCCACATCCTTCAAACTAGCAGACAAAATCGTCAAATTCCAAGTGCATCCGACGGATTCTAACAAGACGGCATCCATTGGAGCTCAGCTGGACCCCGCGGTTGATGAGGCATTGCGCAATTTCTTGCGCGAAAACTGGGACATCTTTGCCTGGCACCCTTCAGATATGCCAGGGATCCCACAAAATTTAGCCGAGCATAGCTTGAACATAATTAAAGGTTTCAAGCTAGTCAAACAGGCGTTACGCCAATTTTCTGAACCCAAGCGTCAAGCTATGGGTGAAGAATTGGTGAAATTGCTCGAAGCCGGATTCATCCGAGATATCAAACATCCCGAGTGGTTGGCTAATCTGGTCATGGTACCTAAGAAAGATAAATCCTGGCGGTTGTGTGTCGATTTCAAGGACCTAAATAAGGCCTGCCCCAAGGATCCTTTCCCCCTGCCCTGCATAGACCAGATCATAGACGCCACTGCTGGGCATGACTCACTGTGTTTTCTCGATGCCTACTCCGGATACCATCAAATTAAAATGAAGGAGTCCGATCAAGCGGCCACAGCCTTCATCACCCCCTATGGGCCGTTTTGTTTCAACACAATGCCCTTCGGATTAAAAAACGCAGGTGCTACAAACCAGCGCATGATCCAAACATGTTTGGAAAAACAGATTGGCAAAATGGTCGAGGCATATGTGGACGACGTGGTTATCAAAACCAAACATGTCAGTCAGCTGGTGGACGACCTCCGTCAAACCTTCGACAGTCTACGAACTTACGAAATACGGCTCAATCCGGACAAATGTGTCTTCGGAGTGCCTGCGGGCAAGCTGCTCAGATTTATTGTCTCCCATAGAGGAATAGAGGCTAACTCGGCCAAAATCCGGGCACTGTCCCAGCTAGTGGTTCCTACCGAGCTAAAACATGTCCAAAAACTGGCCGGCTGCGTGGCAGCCTTGAGCCGCTTCATCTCACGCCTTGGAGAAAAGGCCCTACCACTTTATAGGCTGCTTAAACAGACCAAAAACTTCGAATGGACTAGCGAGGCAGCGGCCGCACTAGAGGAAATTAAAACATTACTGGCTAGCAACCCCATCTTGGCAGCACCCAGCTTAGGTGAGCCAATGCTGCTATACATTTCGGCCACAAACCAAGTTGTCAGTGCAGTTCTCGTCGTTGAACGAGAGGTAGAAGGTCACAAGCTCCAGGTGCAGAAGCCAGACTACTATGTATCCGAAGTGCTTACCCCGTGTAAAACAAGGTACCCGCATTACCAGAAGATCACCTACGCAGTTTTCATGGCAGCCCGAAAGCTCCGACACTATTTTCAAGAGTTCTCGGTCACGGTGGCATCCGAAGTACCCCTGAATGATATAATTAACAACAGGGACGCCACGGGCCGTATAGCCAAATGGGCCATTGAGCTCTCCCCCTTCGAAATCATATATCGACCACGACGAGCTATTAAATCTCAGGTGTTGGCGGATTTTGTGGCAGAATGGACGGAAGCTGAGCTACCTAGAGAGTACAATACGTATTCGCATTGGATGATGTACTTCGACGGCTCCAAAATGCTCGCCGGACTGGGGGCGGGAGTGGTTCTCACATCTCCCACCGGTGACAATATCTGGTATGTACTGCAGATTATGTACACCGACTCTAACAACGCAGCCGAATATGAGGCTCTGTTGCATGGACTTTGGATGGCAGCGTCAATGGGTGTACAACGGCTCGAGGTACGGGGAGACTCTAATCTCGCCATCTCTCAAGTCAACGGCGAATTCGACGCAAAAGACCCAAAAATGACAGCATATCGCAATGTCGTCCTATAAATATCCGCCCGGTTTGAGGGGCTGGAGTTCCATCATGTCTCTAGAGACATCAACCAAGCCGCCGATGTCCTTGTTTGAATGGGCGCCAAACGCGATCGCGTTCCTGAGAACACCTTTTTGGAACGACTCTTCAAGCCATCGGTGGAGTGGCAGGATGATGGCAAGGACGCTGAAACCAAAGCCTCTGGAGAGCTCATCCCTCCAATCATCGAACCAGACGAAGGAATTATCGGGGGCTCGGCAATCGAAGAAACGTCTTCGGCCCATGAAGTCATGGCAATAATCGCGCCATGGACTGAGCCCTTCCTCGCCTATCTCCTCCGCCAAGAGCTACCCGATGACCAGACTGAGGCAAGGCACATAATTCGGCAATCTAAAGCCTACAAGGTCCACGAGGGTGAACTGTACAAGAAAAGCACCACCGGCGTCCTCCAAAGATGTATATCCGAAGAGGAGGGGAGACAGCTCTTGGTCGAGATTCACGCTGGCATGGGTGATCACCACGCAGCAGCTCAGGCCTTGGTCAGCAAGGCCTTCCGAGCTGGGTTCTTTTGGCCCACTGCCCGCGCAAACGCCCAAACATTGGTCCAACATTGTGTTGGATGCCAGCTCTTCGCAAATCAAAGTCACATGCCCCCCACGGCTCTTCGGACGATACCGATCACTTGGACTTTTGCGGTCTGGGGGCTGGACATGGTCGGACCACTTAAAGGGGGGACCAAGAAAAAGAAGTATCTACTAGTTATGGTCGATAAATTCACAAAATGGATTGAGGCGAAACCAGTAACCTCAGCCAAGTCCGGGCCGGTCATCGATTTTATATCCGGCATGGTTCACCGTTACGGTGTCCCCCATAGCATAACAACGGACAATGGATCCAATTTTACTACCCAGGAAGTAAAGGACTGGTGCGCTAACTTAGGCATTAAGCTTGACTATGCCTCTGTATACCACCCACAGTCCAATGGACAAGTCGAGCGAGCTAATGGACTAATTTTGAGAGGCATTGCCCCGTTTGGTCTGTTCTTTAAAAAAGTCCGACTGCCACTGGGTGGAGGAGCTCGACTCCGTATTGTGGGGCTTGCGCACCACTCCCAATCGATCCATAGGCTATACACCGTTCTTCATGGTGTATGGGGCAGAGGCTGTTCTCCCCAGCGACCTTATTCATGATGCACCTCGAGTACGCATGTACGAAGAAAGGGAGGCTGAGCTGGATCGGCAAGATGACCTGGATGCCTTGGAAGAAGAGCGCGACGTAGCTCGGGCTCATTCCGCTTTTTATCAGCAGCAGGCCAGACGCTATCAGAGTAGGGAAGTACGGGCGAAGGCATATAACGTGGGCGACCTCGTCCTGCGCCTTCCGAAGAAGCAGAAGCATAAACTATCGCCCAAATGGGAGGGGCCCTTCATAATTGATCAGGTACTCGCAGGGGGAGCGTATCATCTCCGCGACCCAAAGGACAATCGCCTGGAACCAAACCCATGGAACACAGCTCGGCTTCGGCGCTTCTATGGCTAGACCAGCGACATCACCCTCTTCGTTCTATCCTTCTCGGATTTAAGTTTTCTCTTTCTCATTTGGCTAAGTATTTCCCAGGTTGTGTCTGGTCAAGCCGAGCTATGTTAAGTTTTTCTCGGCGAACATCTTCAAATGTACCACACTTTTTTACCTGGGGGCTTCCTTTACGAAGCTGGTAATACATCCTTTGTGCAACCATCAGTTTTGTCATGTTTGCAACCTTCCAGTATCATTTTAAAGCCATCATATGCATCGATTTGACTTAAGATTTGGCCAAGCCGGGTTGTCTCGCTCCTGTGCTTACTCCCTACGTTCCCGATTGTTCGGCTAGGGAGTAAAGGGAGCACCTCTGCGATTGTTACGTCCGGATTACCTGGGTGCGTACCTCAGACGGGTGAAGCCGAAAGCTAGCGTTCTTAAGAATATAATTGGTCGGCCACGAGGGAAGTGAAAATAATTGGTAGTTATTACCAGATGCTGGGGTTATTTTCCCGAAGTAACCATTACCTGTATATTTCGGGTATTAGGTTGTACGCCCATGGTCAACATGACAACCCGAGGAAAGGAACCCATGGAGGAACTATTTTCTTCGGAAGATGTTTCTTACGTTAAAAAGTAATATAACATAACTCCCTGAGCGCGTTTTGTCTGTTTGCACCAAATGGCCGGATTGCCTGGTTCTCTGAAGTGTTTTTCTGATGTTCTCGGATCACGTAGTAGGAAACACTCCTCGGCCGCTGGCTGAGGAGGCAGAAGCCGATGGCCGGTTAAGACAACGTTTAAAGCACGGTTTGGAGAATATTTGATGTAAAGTACATAGATACATAGAATCAAAACATTACTCTCGGTCAAGGCCATCTATTAAGGTCTCCAAGGTGCAATCTTCCTGGGAAAGCCGAGCAGCGGGCATCACTTGGTCATATACCAAATGCAGGGGCACTTCCTGCCCATCCGGCCCTACCGGCCCAACCTGAACCAAATGCCCTGGATCAAGCTTGGTGAAGCGGGTCTTAACCATCGCCCAAGCCTCCCGCGCTCCGTCTCGACAAGCTGATATTTTCCATAGCTCAAAGCGGCGCCGAGATCCTTTAAATCGATTAGCGAGTTCGGTCATCCCTTCCGGAGCCACCTCGCCAGGCCACAATGCCTTGAACATGCTCTTCATAGCTTTTCGGGCCCGCTCATGTGCGGCGGATAGCTCCTTCAGCAGGTCCCGTCCGAAAGAGCTGACCTCCTCTTTGGGGCGTCCGGTAAGGAGAACTAAAAAGAGACATGGCATTGTTTATATAGCTGTATAATACATGCAGTCTATGTATCGGAAAGCTAGGTTGCACTCACCGAACACGCCAGCTTTCAGTCTCTGGTTCTCCCCCTGGGATAGAGCCAGTTGAGTTTTCAAGCTCTCAATTTCTTGGGCCTGTTGTTCATTTTCCGCCTTGAGCTTATCCCCTTTCCTCATGACTTCGGGTCAGCACATGGTAGCCAGCCTCTTGCTGTGACTCCGCATACCTTTGAGCTTCTCTGGCTGCGTCCAGATCTTTCTGTAGTTGATTTATTGACTCAGCTGCTATGGACCAATCTTTCATTAGAAAAGGTGTTCCATAACATTCTTTATTAGACATATTTAAGTCTGTGACTTACCATGTGCCTCTCTGGTCCATTTCTTGACCCCATCTAGCTCGGCCTCCACAGATTTCAACTGTGTTTATGTCAGCCCGAGGTCTTCGGCCAACTTTTTGTTCTGTTCCCGAACAGTCTGCAACATAAGCGCATCATTATAACATCGGACCCTTAACTCGGCCGTCCCGCCCAAATTAAGGCTCGGGGGCTACTGGGTTCCACATTTAATAATAAGTATATACTGCTTCCCAACGGTAAGCATCGATACCTTGGTCAGCTTTTTTTGCCGTCCAGGATCTCGAGGGCTACAATCCCTCGTGGGAATGATCTTACAAGATCCGCTAATTCCTCCTTTTCCCTTACTTCAGAAAAACTTTTTCTGAGAGGGATACTGGGTCGGGTTAGGCGACCGGTTATCAAAATCAATGGCATACCTACAGATTGGTAGACAGAAGTTTAACTACTCCCTCGAGTCCCGTTCGGGCAGCTCCGAGGTACGCGTCTACCGAACTAAGAGCATTAAACTCCTGATCGGAAAACGCAGAGTGCCGTAGCGATGCCTTTCGCCGCCAGTGATTCATCATGCTTTTGACCTCGGAGTTGGTGACCGAGACGCCCTCTGAGTCCTCTGGATGTTGGTCCTCAGCAGGGACCTCTGAAGTAATGTCGGCCACGACCGGGGACCTCTGTCTTGGGTCACCCCCTGGTACCCCTTCAACGTCCTCGGACGAAGGTGGTTCTACATATCGCCTGTAGGTCACAGTAAAGAAAATTGTTGATATTCGTAGTGGTTATCAAAGATAAAGACTCTAAAAGTACAGTTGATACATTACCTCTTTGGGAGGGGCGCGGATGGCGTGACTCCCATTGTCACCGCACGTTTGGACGCCCTGCGGCCACTCGCCGTAGGAGCCACCCGTGCCGCTCTCGTAGATGTCCGGCGCGTTGTGCGGCGGCCCTTGGGAGTAGAAGTCAGTGTACTCGGAGACACAGGAGCTGAGCGTCTTTTTCGAGAAGAAGCCTGTTGGTCACTTACAATGGAGGAGGGATGTGTCCCGGGGTGATCGGCCAAAAGGGCCACTTTAGAGCCGTCAAGACTCTCCTGGTAGAAGACCCCCTCCTCGAAAACGATCGACGTTTCGGGATCGTCGTGAAACCCGGGTTCATCGTCACGAGAATGACTCTCCGGTTGAGGAGCAGGGCAACTCACTGTCTTGATCCAGCGCCTCCAGCTCTGTTTGGACAAATTAAATATCCGGTTAAGGAAAATTGGTGTACCATCCGAACTATAAAGTATAGTTGGACTCACTGTTTCGATGGGTTTATAGCTCGAGAAGCCATCCTTGGGCTTTAGTCGAGCAAACTCTTGCTCTTCCCCCTTGAAGAGATCGGTCAGTACGGCTGCCATTGCCGCCTGGTCGGCAGGTCCCTTCCGGGTGTATCGGGTCGAGTCATTCGCCCCGTTGTAACTCCATAGAGGGTGCACCCTTTGTTGAAGAGGTTGAACGTCAATAATGGTCAACCTGTTATGGACTAGCCACCTCACTTGAGCGGCTCGGTGCGCTACTTCGGCACTTTCCTCTTGGGAAGAGCTCTTCGGTGTTGGAAATATGCCCTAGAGGCAATAATAAATTGGTTATTATTATATTTCCTTGTTCATGATAATCGTTTATTATCCATGCTATAATTGTATTGATTGGAAACTCAAATACATGTGTGGGTACATAGACAACACTGTGTCCCTAGTAAGCCTCTAGTTGACTAGCTTGTTGATCAAAGATGGTTAAGGTTTCCTGGCCATGGACATGCGATGTCATTTGATAACGGGATCACATCATTAGGAGAATGATGTGATGGACAAGACCCAAACTGTAAACGTAGCATTTGATCGTGTCAGTTTATTGCTATTGTTTTCTGCATGTCAAGTATCTGTTCCTTTGACCATGAGATCATGCAACTCTCTGACACCGGAGGAATACCTTGTGTGTATCAAACGTCGCAACGTAACTGGGTGACTATAAAGGTGCTCTACAGGTATCTCCGAGG
Source organism: Elymus sibiricus (assembly GCA_039707655.1). Taxonomy (NCBI): domain Eukaryota; kingdom Viridiplantae; phylum Streptophyta; class Magnoliopsida; order Poales; family Poaceae; genus Elymus; species Elymus sibiricus. The sequence continues at coordinate 186,833,103 of CM077676.1, read as the reverse complement.
GTGTCTGTTGGGTTGGCATGGATCAAGACTGGGATTTGTTACTCCGTGTGACGGAGAGGTATCTCAGGGCCCACTCGGTAATACAACATCACAATGAGCCTTGCAAGCAATGTGACTAAAGTGTTAGCCACGAGATCTTGTATTACGGAACGAGTAAAGAGACTTGCCGGTAACGAGATTGAACTAGGTATAGTGATACCGACGATCGAATCTCGGGCAAGTAACATACCGAAGAACAAAGGGAACAGCATACGGGATTAACTGAATCCTTGACATAGAGGTTCGACCGATAAAGATCTTCGTAGAATATGTAGGAGCCAATATGGGCATCCAGGTCCCGCTATTGGTTATTGGCCGTAGAGGTGTCTCGGTCATGTCTACATAGTTCTCGAACCCGCAGGGTCTACACACTTAACGTTTGGTGACGATTAGTATAATTGAGTTATTATGTTGGTGACCGAAAGTTGTTCGGAGTCCCGGATAAGATCCCGGACATGACGAGGATCTCCGGAATAGTCCGGAGGTAAAGATTGATATATGTGATAATAGTGTTTTGATCTCTGGAAGGGTTCCGAAGTTCACCGGAAGGGGTTCCGGATGTTTACCGAAGTGTTCGGGTGCAGCAACACTTTATATGAGCCAAAAGGATAAAACCCACAAGGTATTGGAAAGTGCAAAAGTAGTTTTGCTGCCGCGTAAGCGGTACTACCGCTTGGTGAAGCGGTACTACCGCCGGAGCGGTACTACCGCTTGTGTGAAGCGGTACTACCGCTTGTGTGAAGCGGTACTACCGCTTGTGCGCGGCTGTGCGCGGTTCGGCAGGGATCCGAGTTGGACTCTTTCCCTGCGGGCCAAACCGACCTTGTGCGGGCAAAACCGACCCGGAGGAGGCTTTTACTCCAAGTTTAGACCCCAAGGCTCAACATATAAATAGAGGGGCAGGGCTAGCACACGGGACACATCAGGATTTCCCAAGCCGTGTGCCGGCAACCCTAGCCCTCTAGTTCCTCCGTCATAATCTCCGTAGTGCTTGGCGAAGCCCTGCAGAGATTGTTCCTCACCACCATCACCACGCCGTCGTGCTGCTGGAACTCAACCACTACTTCACCATCGCTCGCTGGATCGAGGAGGTGAAGGCGTCATCAAGCCGTACGTGTGTTGAACGCGGAGGTGCCGTCCGTTCGGCACTAGATCGGAAGGATCGTGATTGGATCGCGGGACGCTCGGCGATTTGGATCGCGAAGACGTTCGACTACATCAACCGCGTTTATTAACGCTTCCGCTTAGCGATCTACAAGGGTATGTAGATTCACTCTCCCTCTCGTAGATGCTCATCACCATGGATAGATCTTGTGTGTGCGTAGGAAAATTTTTGTTTCCCATGCAACGTTCCCCAAAAGTGGCATCATGAGCCAGGTCTATGCGTAGATGAGATCTCGAGTAGAACACAAACGAGTTGTGGGCGTGGGTGTATACATATTGCTTGCCGTTACTAGTTGATACTTGATTCAACGGTATTGTGAGATGAAGCGGCCCGGACCGACATTACGCGTACGCTTACGCGAGACTGGTTTTACCGCTGCGTGCACTTGTTGCATAAAGGTGACTGGCGGGTGTCTGTCTCTCTCACTTTAGTTGAATCGGTTCAATGAAGAGGGTTCTTTTAGAAGATCAAAAAGCAATCACTACACCACGTTGTGGTTTTGCGTAGGTAAGAACGGTTCTTGCAAACCCGTAGCAGCCACGTAAAATTTGCAACAACAATTAGAGGACGTCTAACTTGTTTTTGCAGGGTATGTTGTGATGTGATATGGCCAATTACATGATGAGATATATGTGATGTATGAGATGATCATGTGTTGTATAGAATATCACGACTTGCATGTCGATGAGTACGGCAACTGGCAGGAGCCATAGAGTTGTCTTTAATTATTGTATGACCTGCGTGTCAATCATTAAGCGCTATGTAATGCTTTACTTTATCGCTAAACGTTAGCTATAGTCGTGGAAGCATCAGTCGGCGCGACAACCTTATGGCGACACGTTGATGGAGATCAAGATGATGGAGATCATGGTGTCATGCCGGTGACGATGGAGATCATGCCGGTGCTTTGGAGATGGAGATCAAAAGCACAAGTTCATGGCCATATCATGTCACTTATGATTTGCATGTGATGTTAATCCTTTTATGCATCTTATTTTGCTTAGGACGACGGTAGCATTATAAGGTGATCCCTCACTTAAATTTCAAGATAAATTGTGTTCTCCCCAAGTGTGCACCGTTGCGAAAGTTCGTCGTTTCGAGACACGCCGTGATGATCGGGTGTGATAGACTCTACGTTCGCATACAACGGGTGTAAGCCATGTTACACGTGCGGAACACTCGGGTTAAACTTGACGAGCCTAGCATGTACAGACATGGCCTCGGAACACAAGAGACCGAAAGGTCGAACATGAGTCATATAGTAGATATGATCAACATGAAGATGTTCACCATTGAAACCACCTCAACTCACGTGATGATCGGACTTGAGTTGGTGGATTTGGATCATGTTACACTCGAATGACCGGAGGGATGTCAATTTGAGTGGGAGTTTTTAAATATGATTAACTAAACTCATTATCTAAGAACAATAGTCTAAGTTGTCTTTGCTATATTTATGTTGTAGATCATGGCTCGCGCAGTAGCACCCCTGAATTTTAATGCGTTCCTAGAGAAAGCTAAGTTGAAAGATGATGGAAGTAACTTTGTGGACTGGGCCCGTAATCTAAGGATTATCCTTACGGCTTCCCAGAAGGCTTATGTCCTTGATGCACCGCTTGGTGATCCACCCGCTCCAGTTGAGTCTCTAGACGTTGTGAACGCCTGGCAGGCTCGTTCTGATGATTACTCAATAGTTCAATGTGCAATGTTGTATGGCTTAGAACCGGGACTTCAAAGACGTTTTGAACGTCATGGAGCATATGAGATGTTCCAGGAGTTGAAGTTTATCTTTCAGAAGAATGCCCGGATCGAGAGATATGAGATCTCCGATAAGTTCTATGCTTGCAAGATGGAGGAGAACGGGTCTATCAGTGATCACGTGCTCAGAATGTCTGGGTACTCCACCCGTCTGGCTGAGTTAGGGATGCCCCTTCCGCCAGAGGCTATCACTGACAGAGTTCTTCAATCATTGCCACCTAGCTACAAGAGCTTCGTGTTGAACTATAACATGCACGGGATGAACAAGTCAGTCGCCGAGCTGTTTGCGATGCTGAAAGCCGCTGAGTCTGAAATTCAGAAGGAGCATCAAGTGTTGATGGTCAATAAAACCACTAGTTTCAAGAAAAATGGCAAGGGTAAGAAGGGTAACTCCAAGCAGAGTGGCAAAGCAGTTGCTCCTCTCGTGAAGAAACCCAAGGCTGGACCCAAACCAGAAACTGTGTGTTTTCATTGCAAGGGAACTGGACACTGGAAGCGGAATTGCCCCAAGTATTTGGCTGACAAGAAGGCGGCCAACAACAAACAAGGTATATATGATATACATGTTATTGATGTGTACCTTACCAACTCTCGTTGTAGTGCCTGGGTATTTGATACCGGTGCGGTTGCTCATATTTGCAACTCAAAACAGGAACTGCGGAATAGACGGAGGCTGGCAAAGGACGAAGTGACGATGCGCGTGGGAAATGGTTCCAAGGTTGATGTGATCGCCGTCGGCACGCTCGCTCTTCGATTACCGTCGGGATTAGTGATGAACCTAAATAAGTGTTATTTGGTGCCTGCGTTAAGCATGAACATTATATCTGGATCTTGTTTATTGCGAGACGGTTACTCATTTAAATCAGAGAATAATGGTTGTTCTATTTATATGAGTAATATCTTTTATGGTCATGCACCCAATGTGAGGGGTTTATTCTTATTGAATCTCGATAGTAATAATACACATGTTCATAACATTGATGCCAAAAGATGTAGAATTGATAATGATAATACCACTTTCTTGTGGCACTGCCGTTTAGGTCATATTGGCGTAAAACGCATGAGGAAGCTCCATGCTGATGGACTTTTGGAGTCACTTGATTTTGAATCACTTGACACATGTGAGCCATGCCTCATGGGCAAGATGACTAAAACGCCGTTCTCTGGAATAATGGAACGGGCAAGTGACTTATTGGAAATCATACATACTGATGTGTGCGGTCCGATGAGCATTGAGGCGCGCGGTGGTTATCGTTACTTTCTCACCTTCACTGATGACTTAAGTAGATATGGGTATATTTACTTAATGAAACACAAGTCTGAAACATTTGAAAAGTTCAAACAATTTCAGAGTGAAGTTGAGAATCATCGTAACAAGAAGATTAAATTCCTACGATCTGATCGAGGAGGAGAATATCTGAGTTATGAGTTTGGCAGTCACTTAAGACAGTGTGGAATTGTTTCACAATTAACACCGCCTGGAACACCACAGCGTAATGGTGTGTCCGAACGTCGTAATCGTACCTTATTGGATATGGTGCGATCTATGATGTCTCTTGCCGATTTGCCACTATCGTTTTGGGGTTATGCATTAGAGACAGCTGCATTCACTTTAAATAGGGCACCATCGAAATCCGTTGAGACGACGCCATATGAACTTTGGTTTGGCAAGAAGCCAAAGCTGTCGTTTCTTAAAGTTTGGGGATGTGATGCTTATGTCAAAAAGCTTCAGCCTGAAAAGCTGGAACCCAAAGCGGAGAAATGCGTCTTCATAGGATACCCAAAAGAGACAGTTGGGTATACCTTCTATCTCAGATCCGAAGGCAAAGTGTTTGTCGCTAAAAACGGAACATTTCTTGAGAAAGAGTTTCTCTCGAAAGAATTGAGTGGGAGGAAGATAGAACTTGATGAGGTTGTTGAACCTTTACTTCAACCTGAGAGTAGCGCAGCGCAGAAAGTTGTTTCTGTGGAGCCTACATTAGCTGAAGAGGAAGTTAATGATGATGATCATGAAGCTTTGGATCAAGTTGCTATCGAACCTCGTAGGTCGACAAGGACGCGTACTGCTCCTGAGTGGTACGGCAACCCTGTCTTAGAAGTCATGTTGTTAGACAACGATGAACCTACGAGCTATGGAGAAGCGATGATGGGCCCGGATTCCGAGAAGTGGTTAGAGGCCATGAAATCCGAGATGGGATCCATGTATGAAAACAAAGTATGGACTTTGGAAGTATTACCTGAAGGGCGTAAGGCCATTCAGAACAAATGGATCTTTAAGAGGAAGACGGACGCGGACGGTAATGTCACCGTCTATAAAGCTCGACTTGTGGCAAAGGGTTTTTCACAAGTTCAAGGAGTTGACTACGATGAGACCTTCTCACCCGTAGCGATGCTTAAGTCCGTCAGAATCATGTTAGCAATAGCTGCCTTTTTCGATTATGAAATTTGGCAGATGGATGTCAAAACAGCGTTCCTTAACGGTTACCTTAAGGAAGAGTTGTATATGATGCAACCAGAAGGTTTTGTCGATCCAGAGAATGCTGACAAAGTTTGCAAACTCCAGCGATCCATTTATGGACTGGTGCAAGCATCTCGGAGTTGGAATCTTCGCTTTGATGAGGTGATCAAAGCGTTCGAGTTTATACAAGTTTACGGAGAAGCTTGTATTTACAAGAAAGTGAGTGGGAGCTCTATAGCGTTTCTAATCTTATATGTGGATGACATATTGCTGATTGGAAACAATATAGAAATGCTGGAAAGCGTAAAGGAATATTTGAACAAGAGTTTTTCAATGAAGGACCTAGGAGAAGCTGCTTTCATATTAGGCATCAAGATCTATAGAGATAGATCAAGACGCTTAATAGGACTTTCACAAAGCACATACCTTGATAAGATTTTGAAGAAGTTCAAAATGGATCAGTCCAAGAAGGGGTTCTTGCCTGTTTTGCAAGGTGTGAAGTTGAGTAAGACTCAATGCCCAGTGACTGCAGAAGATAGAGAAAAGATGAGTGTCATCCCCTATGCTTCAGCCATAGGCTCTATTGTGTATGCAATGCTGTGCACAAGACCCGATGTCAGCCTTGCCATAAGTATGGCCGGAAGGTTTCAAAGTGATCCAGGAATGGAACACTGGACGGCGGTCAAGAATATCCTGAAATACCTGAAAAGGACTAAGGACATGTTTCTCGTTTATGGAGGTGATCAAGAGCTCGTCGTAAAGGGTTACGTCGATGCAAGCTTTGACACTGATCCGGATGACTCTAAGTCGCAAACCGGATACGTATTTATTCTTAATAGGGGTGCGGTTAGCTGGTGCAGTTCCAAGCAAAGCGTGGTAGCAGATTCTACATGCGAAGCGGAGTACATCGCTGCCTCGGAGGCGGCGAAGGAAGGTGTCTGGATGAAGGAGTTCATGACAGATCTTGGAGTAGTGCCAAGTGCACTTAACCCAATGACTCTGTTTTGTGATAATACTGGTGCCATTGCTCTAGCCAAGGAACCAAGATTTCACAAGAGGACCAGACACATAAAACGACGTTTCAATTCCATCCGCGATTACATCAAGGAGGACGACATAAATATTTGCAAAGTACACACGGATCTAAATGTTGCAGATCCGATGACTAAACCTCTTCCAAGGGCTAAACATGAACAACACCAGAACTGCATGGGTGTTCGATTCATTACAATGTAAATCACATAGTGATGTGAACTAGATTATTGACTCTAGTGCAAGTGGGAGACTGTTGGAAATATGCCCTAGAGGCAATAATAAATTGGTTATTATTATATTTCCTTGTTCATGATAATCGTTTATTATCCATGCTATAATTGTATTGATTGGAAACTCAAATACATGTGTGGGTACATAGACAACACTGTGTCCCTAGTAAGCCTCTAGTTGACTAGCTTGTTGATCAAAGATGGTTAAGGTTTCCTGGCCATGGACATGCGATGTCATTTGATAACGGGATCACATCATTAGGAGAATGATGTGATGTACAAGACCCAAACTGTAAACGTAGCATTTGATCGTGTCAGTTTATTGCTATTGTTTTCTGCATGTCAAGTATCTGTTCCTTTGACCATGAGATCATGCAACTCTCTGACACCGGAGGAATACCTTGTGTGTATCAAACGTCGCAACGTAACTGGGTGACTATAAAGGTGCTCTACAGGTATCTCCGAGGGTGTCTGTTGGGTTGGCATGGATCAAGACTGGGATTTGTTACTCCGTGTGACGGAGAGGTATCTCAGGGCCCACTCGGTAATACAACATCACAATGAGCCTTGCAAGCAATGTGACTAAAGTGTTAGCCACGAGATCTTGTATTACGGAACGAGTAAAGAGACTTGCCGGTAACGAGATTGAACTAGGTATAGTGATACCGACGATCGAATCTCGGGCAAGTAACATACCGAAGAACAAAGGGAACAGCATACGGGATTAACTGAATCCTTGACATAGAGGTTCGACCGATAAAGATCTTCGTAGAATATGTAGGAGCCAATATGGGCATCCAGGTCCCGCTATTGGTTATTGGCCGTAGAGGTGTCTCGGTCATGTCTACATAGTTCTCGAACCCGCAGGGTCTACACACTTAACGTTTGGTGACGATTAGTATAATTGAGTTATTATGTTGGTGACCGAAAGTTGTTCGGAGTCCCGGATAAGATCCCGGACATGACGAGGATCTCCGGAATAGTCCGGAGGTAAAGATTGATATATGTGATAATAGTGTTTTGATCTCTGGAAGGGTTCCGAAGTTCACCGGAAGGGGTTCCGGATGTTTACCGAAGTGTTCGGGTGCAGCAACACTTTATATGAGCCAAAAGGATAAAACCCACAAGGTATTGGAAAGTGCAAAAGTAGTTTTGCTGCCGCGTAAGCGGTACTACCGCTTGGTGAAGCGGTACTACCGCCGGAGCGGTACTACCGCTTGTGTGAAGCGGTACTACCGCTTGTGTGAAGCGGTACTACCGCTTGTGCGCGGCTGTGCGCGGTTCGGCAGGGATCCGAGTTGGACTCTTTCCCTGCGGGCCAAACCGACCTTGTGCGGGCAAAACCGACCCGGAGGAGGCTTTTACTCCAAGTTTAGACCCCAAGGCTCAACATATAAATAGAGGGGCAGGGCTAGCACACGGGACACATCAGGATTTCCCAAGCCGTGTGCCGGCAACCCTAGCCCTCTAGTTCCTCCGTCATAATCTCCGTAGTGCTTGGCGAAGCCCTGCAGAGATTGTTCCTCACCACCATCACCACGCCGTCGTGCTGCTGGAACTCAACCACTACTTCACCATCGCTCGCTGGATCGAGGAGGTGAAGGCGTCATCAAGCCGTACGTGTGTTGAACGCGGAGGTGCCGTCCGTTCGGCACTAGATCGGAAGGATCGTGATTGGATCGCGGGACGCTCGGCGATTTGGATCGCGAAGACGTTCGACTACATCAACCGCGTTTATTAACGCTTCCGCTTAGCGATCTACAAGGGTATGTAGATTCACTCTCCCTCTCGTAGATGCTCATCACCATGGATAGATCTTGTGTGTGCGTAGGAAAATTTTTGTTTCCCATGCAACGTTCCCCAACATTCGGTCGCCAGTTAAACCGCTTCTTCGGAGGAGCAAGTGAGAATTCAGGTAGCCCCCTCTGAGCTGGATCGAATAGGGGGATGTCTTCGATATAGAACCACTCCGAGGTCCACTCCTCGGCATCCTTCTTGGGGTCCCTACAGGATACCCCGTTCCGGCGATGCGCCACAATTCGGCTCCACCGACCTCATAGATTGTCCCTCCTCGGGTGCGAGGGACAAGGCAGAAGTATTTCCTCCATAATTCGAAATGGGCTTCGCAGCCCAGAAACATCTCACAAAGGGCAACGTAGCTCGAGATGTGCAGAATTGAGCCTGGGGTGAGATGGTGGAGCTGGATCCCGTAAAATTCTAGTAAACCCCTCAGGAAGGAGTGAATGGGGAAGCCTAAACCCCGTAAGAGGAAGGGCACGAAGCATACCCTTTCCTCCTTGCGTGGGGCGAGGAAGTTCTCCACAAAAGCCTCGCCGTTTGCAGAAGTCAATCCGGGGCGGGTGGACGCGAGATCTGATACGGGTAGATACCCCTACGTCTCGAGGCTACCCAGTCGAATGCGGGAAACTAAGCAGCTCGCCCAATCACCTTGAAGGGGGGCCGTGAGGGCGTGAGGAGGAGCCTGGAGCGCTCGCCATTGTTTAAGGTTTGCTGGCTATGGCCTCTCGGTGATTTGGGGAAGGATGGCAGGAGGTGGGGTGCGTTAACCTTCACGCCCTTAGCCTGTTAAATAGGCATTTTCCCCTAGAGGGGCATTTCTGTAAAAAAAACTATTGGACCATTTGCCTCCCTCTGGCGCATGGAAATCGGGGGGGCGTCATTAATTCTGAATAAAGAAAATGATACGGCGGGCCCCGCAACACCTCGCCAATCGAAGGATTGTGGGTGGTCGAACTATTATCAGCCAGACATAGGTGATGGAAGGAACTCGCCCCTCAAGCCGAAGACTTTGGAAGCATGGAGCTGATGAAGATTATCGACCTCGGCATTGGAGGCTAGTTCGGGGGCTACTGAGGGTGTCCCGGACTAAGGGGTCCTCACGCAGCCGGCCTGTCTCTTGTGGGCCGTACTCATGGGCCGCTCCCAACTCATCGAAGGAAGGCCCGACTTCGGGCGACCCCGTGTACCAGAAGGAAACCTCTGAAGACTTGGCGTCTCCTCCAAGAAAAGTTTAGCGTAGCCGGCATGTTTATCCCCTGGTGGCAACCGACCATATGTAACCCTAGGCACCCCTGGTGTTTATATAAATCTACCGGTTTTAGTACCGACACGGATCTCCACCCTAATGCCGGTGCTCTACTTCATAAAGAAATTCTTCTTTTACCCGGTTATGATCAAGGGGGCATTAATAATTGTGATGATCATATGTTGGCTAACCCTCTTAACAGTGCACATGAGCCTTCTGATGATGTTGCAGGGGAATGTAACAGTGAAAACAACAATCAAAACGGTGGAGAAATCAGCTCAAATGAGCCTCATCGTATGTGCCGCAACATGGGGAGCATATCCCCCTCGGGATTCGGTCTACAGCAGCGCGGGCAATCTCCTCCGGGATCTGCGTCGCAACCAGACGCGGCAAGCGGATCCGTGTCGGCTGAACCAGACACGCTAGGCACGGTCGGTTCTGTGGGCGCCAGCGACTCGCCGCTTGACACACGACGTCATCCGACCGAGGACGACGCGCCCACCGACCCGCGCGAATCACCAGTCGCCACACGGCAGCCCGAGGCTGGCCTGGACCGCGCGCGCTTCACGGCCCAAATGTTGTGTTACAAGCGGCGTGCCTCCAGTCGTCAGGCGGGTGCAGGGACAGGCGTTGATTCCGGTGGGCCCACATCATCACGGGCTCATGATGAGCCGATTCACTGCCCGGGATTATCTGCGGCTCCTGCTGCATCAGCACACCAGTCAGCCGCCACAGAAGATCCGGCCCGTGCAAAAGTAGCTCCAGTCTGCACCGAAACTGCTGCTACAGGCGGATCTTCCTCGGGATCTGCTGCTGCCTTGTCTCCAGTACGGGCTGCGGATCTTCTGCGGCCACAAATGCTCCTGCACCAGAACCACGCTGCACAAGGTTACAAGAAGGGGTAATCCAACCTGTCAATTATAAAAATATAACCAAATATGGCCTAGTTTGCTCTACAGGTGAACCAGGTGAGCCCAACACACTTGAAGAGGCTCTTGGTGATGAAAAATGGAAAAGGGCAATGTGTGAAGAATGCAATGCCCTAGAGAGAAACAAAACATGGCATCTGGTTCCCCCACGGTAAGGTAAAAATCTTATTGATTGCAAGTGGGTCTTCAGAATCAAAAGAAAGTCTGATGGAACCATTGATCGTTACAAGGCTAGACTTGTTGCAAAAGGCTTCAAACAATGGTATGACATAGACTATGAGGACACTTTTAGTCCAGTTGTAAAAGCTGCCACCATTCGTCTTGTTTTGTCTATTGCCGTTTTCCAGGGGATGGAGCCTTCGACAGCTAGATGTGCAGAATGCGTTTCTCCATGGTGTTCTGGAAGAGGAAGTGTACATGAAACAACCTCCTGGGTTTGTGAACAAAAACACACCCTCTTATGTGTGCAAACTTGACAAGTCACTGTATGGACTGAAGCAAGCTCCAAGGGCATGGTACTCACGTCTCAGTCACAAAATGCAAACACTTGGCTTTGTTTCTTCTAAGTCTGACACCTCACTGTTTATTTACAACAAGCATAACACATCCATATTTGTTCTCATATATGTTGATGACATCATTGTTACAAGTTCATCTGATGAGGCCATCACAGGACTTTTGAAGGATCTTGGTGCAGAGTTTGCTCTCAAAGATCTTGGAGATTTGCACTATTTCCTAGGGATTGAGGTGAAGAAACATGAGGATGGACTTCATCTCTCTCAGGAGAAATATGCAATAGATCTGGTAAAAAAGGCTGGCTTGTAAGGTTGTAAACCCTCACCCACTCCTTTATCAAGCTCAGAAAGATTGTCTCTCACAGAGGGATAGCCTTTGAACCAAGATGACAGCACAAAGTATAGAAGTCTAGTAGGTGCACTTCAATATTTGACACTTACTAGACCTGATATCTCCTTTGCTGTTAACAAAGTTTGTCAGTTTCTTCATGCACCCACTACAGTTCATTGGACTGCTACAAAACGCATAGTTAGATATGTCAAGAATACTCTTAATATTGGTCTTAATTTTAGCAAGTCACTATCAACACTTATTAGTGCCTTCTCAGATTCTGATTGGGCAGGATGTCTAGATGACAGACGCTCAACTGGTGGTTTTGCAGTATTCTTTGGCCCTAAGTTGATATCGTGGTGTGCAAGAAAGCAAGCTACTGTCTCCAGCAGAGGCGGAGTATAAGGCATTAGCAAATGCCACAGCTGAGATTATATGGGTGCAGTCCATATTAAAGGGACTTGGTGTAAAAAGCACTCAAGCTCCATGTCTATGGTGTGATAACCTTGGTGCTACTTATTTGTCTGCTAATCCAGTTTTTCATGCCAGAACAAAGCATATCGAGATAGATTTTCACTTTGTGAGAGAAAGGGTTGCCATGAAGCAACTTGACATTCGGTTTGTGCATACCAGAGATCAAGTTGCAGATGGATTCACAAAACCATTGCCTACAAGAAGTTTTGAAGACTTCAAGCATAATCTCAACTTGATGAAGTTGTGATTAAGGGAGGGTGTCAAACACGTCTGTCACATGTCCACGTACATGTTTAAGTCGCATCAGGAGATCTACGGCTGGTGTAAAGGATAGACTAGGTAGTTAGCTTGAATATCTATCTATTGTAACTATCTCTATCTCTTCTTCTCCAAGAATGTAATCTCCTGTAAAATCTCAACTCCCAACTTGTCTGCGCTTCAGGGTTATTGCGCCCCTGCCTATAACATGCAGCCGTCCCCTCTCATCGAGGGTAAGACGTTTCCGCCATCGCACAGACAATAGGCTCGTTGCTCAGTATTAGGCCCTGCCTTCCACGAATGAGTTGTTCTGTGTTGAGCATTTTAGAATAGCAATCCAATGTGTGTGGATTCATCCAGCAGCCAGGCCTCATTGAAACAGTTAAAGTTTTTTTATCAACCCACACATTATCAATTTGGAAAATCCTTTGGCTGTTTTTGAAGTAAGAAATTTAATATAGAACTAAAAAAATATAGCGTAGTGGTGAAATTACAAAAATAGCAGGACCAGATCAAAAGTGCACCTGATGTCTATATGAGGGAGAAGTGAAGACATCATCTTGAAGAATTCTCCTTGAGCTGCTGATGAGAAAATAACTTGATTTGAAGACAGCCGAGTATTATCTGAACATCTGCTGCTGAAGAGAAGTTTTGGAATAACGGCTGGTCTGCTGCTGCCTTATCTCTCAACAAACATTCAGCTTCATAATCTTCTAGAACTTGGTACATCACAGGGTCTGATATAGGGGTACCAAACCTGTTGGCTGCTTTGGGTGAAGAATTGGGGAAGGACCTAAGCGGGCTGTTGCTATATAGGAACTGACTGTTGCTATTTGAATTCCTTGGAAGAGATTGATAGTTTGTTTTTGGAAGAACTAATGAACAACCAGGAGCTGAATAGTTTGCTTGGTAATGCGTTGGCATTTTTGGGATGTCACTATCTTTGTTATGTGGCGCACACGTAGTGGATGTAGTTCCCAGAATGCAGTTTAGAGATGTTGGACAACTTGTGCTCAAGAGTGTTTCTTGGTTAGGAGGTGCAAATTGCGAGCATTTTTTAGGGTTTGAAATAGCAAGGGCGAGAGATGTGGTTGAATATGTCTCTTGTTGCGAACAGTACAGTTTGCTACCTGAGTGCATGACAAAAAAGTCATTACAGAAAAAACTATATTTAGGATAATTGGAGAAAAAAGAAAAGTATAAATGTACAGACATTATAAAAAAGGGTTAGTAAAAAAAAAACCTCTGCAGTTTTGATGAGGCCTAATGAATCTTAATTGGGTCAAGCAGAATTTTTCTTTTGTGCAATCAAATCTTTCCGATTCATGCATTTCCTTCACTGCCGTTTGAGTATTTATGTAATCTTTGAGCACTGCAGACAGTTTTGAGACAAAAAGGGAGAGAAAATATATTAGACCTTCTTATAACATATGAAAAGGGAAATGCTGGAAAATGTGATTTTAATTAGAAAAAGTGAAAGTACCTTGCAGAAAATCAGATTTTGGGTAGCAGTTTTCTTCACTTATTTTTTCGATAGTGAACAATTCTTCGAAGCTTGGAGACCTGTTTTGATTTAGTTCATCAATGCCTGATGTGTTGTCTATAAGCAGGCACTCTGAAAATTTCTTGTCCAACAAATCAATAAGTGAATGTCCATCTTGCACTGCCCAGTTGGGAGGATAATTGTAAGGCATTGGGAAATCCAGAAAATCATATGAAGATAGAAAGGATGTTGGGTCCTTGAAGTATTTCTGTGAAAACTTTTGTTCATCTGAGTTTGGTGCAGGAAAAGACTTTTGGAAACTGGAAGTTGTTATTTCATTTGTAGACTCAGTAATTTGATTGATGGTGGAGGTAAATCTATTGGAGAATGTCGAATGCACATCGTCAATGTATCTTTTCGTTGTTGGAATGGAGTTTGTTATTATAGTTTCCCAAAATTTCTGGGTCATATCTTCAAGCATTGTCTTCGCCTGATGGGTATCCACAACAAAAAAAAGCAGTTTGAAAGATATTATAGTTGAATTTGAGATTACAAAAACTTAAGATGCATTAAAAAAATGATGCATCATTCATATATGATAAAGGGAAAAAATGAAAAATTACTAACCTGTATGTTGTGGATTGATGGAAATTTGGTGCTGATGTACCGGAGAATATATCCAGGGAGTTTCATTCTTTCTTCGTTAGATATATCATTGAATGGGGTGGACAAAATATGTTTCAACTGTTTGCATGCATGTGAAAGATTAAAAGAAAAGAAACTAGATTAAACTTTGACCTACCTAGTACTTATTTTAGGAAAAAGAATAAGGGAAAGCCTGATTGAAAAATTATAAGAAAGCTAAAAGAGTATAAATGTAATGCACTTACAGGAAGTCTTCCAAACTGAAGGTTTACACCATGCATTGTGTCCAGAGCTGTGAAAGTTTGTAGCAAGCTAGAGGACTACAATGGAAGTCTTGGCAAGATGTTTATAGGAATCTTGAATTCAGAAGTAATTAAAAATTTGAAGTGCGCTATCTGAGATTACAATAATTGTGTAAGTTTCAAATTTTAATGAGTGGATCAGGCTATCTTACCAAAAAATAAAAAAGATTAGTAGTTGCAAAGCTTAAGTAAACTTACCACCAAGATTAGTTTGCAACCTCCAGGATAAATTGCCTTGTTCTGTTGTTTAGCTGACTTCATTTTTTTTAATTTGATGCACTAGGTAGGAAAGAGCAGAAAGGCACCAATTGTATTTGCCAACACAATTAATGTTTTGTAGAGCACTGTAGAATTTCTTTGATGGGAAACCTTTTACATTAGGAGCAATCAAGCATGAGAAGGTCAGCAGCAAGAATATAATGGAGAAAGTTTCTTATGGAATGTTCTCTGTAATCATCGAGAGTAGATGCTCTGTAGTAGGTGCTGATGATTGGATGAGGTTACTGACAATATCTATACATTCTTTGGTTGGGGTAGAATTTATTGGTAAGCCAACACTAGGAATTCCAAGGATTTTGTGAACAACAGATGTGTTGAATTCAAATTTGAATCCATTCCTAAGTTCTATACTACATGTAGTAGTATTGAATTGAAGGGCAAGCCACATGAAAATATCGTCAATGTTGCAGTCGCAAGAAATTTGGAGCAGTGAAGCGAAACCAAGTTTACGAACTATATTCTTCTGAATATCATTAAGTTCTGACAGAAATTTAATAAACAACTTGAGGTTGTCTTGACTATTGACCTGCTACACAGAAATGTAGAATGTGGGTTAGTTTTTAGATTTGCTATGTGTACTAACGAAAAAATGTTTCAGGAAAAAATTATACGACTGATGTGTGTAAAAAAATGAACCAAATCTGAGTGAAATAAAGTCGATAATAGCGCTGGAAGTAGTACTTGTCTTAATATCCCTGGTAGTAGTACTAAACCAAGCAAAGGCCAGCCGCCTGGGTTGTACTTTTACCTTTTTTCCTTTTGGGAGGATTATTCCCATTGTCTTCATTGGGAGGCAGATGTTGGCTCCCCCTTTTCTTTGATTTACTTTCTTCCATTTAACTGAATTCCTGGAAATGGAATAACTGACCAAATTAGGAGTCACATCTTTAAAAAAAGGAGTGTTATTTTATTCATCCTACTTGTTTCGAGGCATCAAATGGGATAACTAAGAAATCGTGTAAACATATTTGTGAGAAGTGAACGAGGATTTTTGTTTGTTCACTTATCCTAGTTTAGGTAAGAAAAACATGCGGGTTGACCTCGTAGTTCGTTCGTCAAGTTCACAGGCAGGTTGAAAACTGAATCAAATTCGTGCTCGTTGCAGTAGTAAATTAATAATCTATACAAGATCTAACACATGTGGGTTGTGGGCAAACCAAACAAGGAAAAAAGGAGAAAATCTGAAGAATCCTAGAGCATGGAAGATCTAGGGCATGTTGCGTGCTGGCAAAAAATTGATTATGTGGATGAAGTACCTTTGAATCCGATTAGGGAAACTGATTTGAAGCCGAAGATCTCTAGTTCATGAAGCAGTATTGGAAAAATCGCCAGAGAGCGGTGTTTGGGAACGAGAAAGGGGAAAGTGGTTTCCGGTGCTGCTTTGTTCGTGTTTGCAATTTGACCCCCCGGGCGACTTCTTCCTGTTTATTTGCGTCCTCCAGTTGCACACAGTGGCTCCGACTGGTCCCACCTGTCGGTTCTAAATCCGGCATATCACGTAGTAGGGGTCCTAAGCTAGGCGTCTTGGAGCGATGGTAACATGGACACAGGATTTTACCCAGATTCGGGCTCTCTCGAAGAGATAATACCCTACGTCCTGCTTTTAATTGTATTCATATGGGGTATAGTACAGAGTACATGTATCTACCACGAGATGTGTTGGGGATATTTCCCAGCATTTAGACCCAGCAGGATGGTAACCCGACCTTAGAGAAGACTCAACGGGTTAACTCACTGCATGGGTAAGAATATATTTGATGGGCCGGCTTGATGGAGGCACGTTAAGAAAGGCCGGCTCAGGCTATGGGCCGGCTCAAAAAGAAGATAAACGGCTTAAAGGTTGTCTTGTAGAATAAGTAGGAAAGAGTAGGAGACGGGTTAGGATGACGACCCGGACTCTCATGTAAATCTAGGGTTCCGCCTGTATATATAAAGGGGAGCACCTAGGCAAAAAAGACTAAGTTGCAATCCCTCGAAAGCTAGGTTAGCGAATCCGCATCCTTGTAATCAAGATCTACAGCAATATAATCAAGCAGGACATAGGCTTTTATCTCCACAGTGAGGGGCTGAACCTGGGTAACTCCGTGTCTTCTCGTTCTCGATCAACCCCGCTAAGCTTCCACACTTGTGCGATGGCCTCATCTCCAAGTCCTTTCACAAGGGCATCTACTGTGTCAAAACCACGACAGTTGATGCCCACCATGGGGCCTACACACGGTGGAGTTGAGTTCTTAGCGGGATCTCTCCCAGGGTTCGGGAAGTACGCGGTTGGCTTGATGACGAAGAGCCGCCGCGAGAAGATCTACATCGACGATTCATACTAGGGTCCCGACGCCGACTCAATCGAGTATGGGTACCAGGTCCCCTTCGGCAAGATCCACACCTTCATCGGCGTGGTCGGCGAGTCAGCCACCGGGTTGGAGAACATCACC
The DNA here is from genome assembly GCA_039707655.1 of Elymus sibiricus. Lineage (NCBI taxonomy): Eukaryota > Viridiplantae > Streptophyta > Magnoliopsida > Poales > Poaceae > Elymus > Elymus sibiricus. The sequence continues at coordinate 186,815,724 of CM077676.1, read as the reverse complement.
GGCGTCGAGTCGGCGCGCCGCGCTGGTCCGAGCCAGGAAAGACCCGGCCCGCCTCAAGCCGGCCGGAACCATGTCTTCGTAGGGTTCACCCAAGGGGTGGCCCTGTCGGAGAACTCCCTGTCTGGAGATGATACGCTCGTTCAATCTGATGACGAGTCCTCGACGGGAGAAACCGAGTCGATCCGTCCTCTATGCGATGGAAGGCTAGGGCACACTAACGAAGTCTTTCCAGAAATCCCGGAGCCGCCTCGTTTTGCGGCGGTGTACATGGTGGGTAGGCAAGATCCAGTGCGTGATCCAGCTGATCTAGCGGCTGGACAGAACCTCACCCTTGCCAGCTCAGGAGGAGCCGGCGCGTCGGCCGCTGGCTCTCAGGGAACCGGGGTGCAGGTGCTCACGGACTTGATGAATACACTGACAACCCTGCTGGCCGAGCCGGTTACTGTGGAGAACGCAGTGGCACGCAACGCGGAGATCACGAAGTGTCGTGAGCAGATGGCCAAGATCCAAGAGGACATCAATGCGGAGAACACACGCCTGGCTCAGGCGCAGGCCCGGCTTGCCGAGGAGAGGTGTAACACCCTGGTTTTCGCTCCTTGTTTTTTTTCCTTCGAGGGATTTGACCCCCGTCTTTTTTTCCGGTGTTATTGGATTTTCTCTCGCTCTTGGGGTATATGAAGATGGTCATTTAGCCTTGCCTTTCCTATCCAACCAGAGATTCTCTCTAGTCCAACCTTGCCACCCAAAATTTATTCTCAGGATTTTGCCGCCGAAACCCTACCTTCCGGGTCACCGGAAGGGGAACCCTAATTCCTGCTGTTACAAAGGAACCCCAATTTCCTTTGATCTGCTGCTTCCCAAACTTTTCCCAGTGATCATACCATATCTACAAACCCTGGATATGCAAAAATATTGCCAAGTCATTTGCAATATTTTTCATTTAAAATTAATTCCGTTTTCTGCTGTTTAAAGAAATTAAATCCAGGAAAATATCTATCCATCTCCAAAGTTCAAGAAAACTTTTGGAGATATTCTTTGTGATCATATTGAGCTCCCATAAAAATATTGCCAATAATTAAATAAGGGAAATTGCATTTTCCTATTTAAAGCCAATATTGCACTTTGGCCACTTTCTAAAGGAACTACCATTTTGGTAGCCAGGAAAAATCCCAAATAATTTGTGGAGCTTCTCCTATCCATATCTTCACCATTTCCAGCAAGAACCCAAGTTCCACAGTTCAAAGTTTGAGTGCATCATACAATTCTTGTTCCTGGATTTATTTTAAGGTTATGAAGCAACTATATTTTATATTGCTTCAAAAATCTTGAAATTAATCCAGGACCTCTCATTCCCTATATGATGTGAGCATGCAAAAATTCACATCATTTTATCTAGCCATTTTCTTCCAAAAATTCCATCTAGTTTTTGTCCAGCAGAAAGCTCTGTGAAGGAAGTACCATTTTGGTATATCCAAATGAGCTTAAATTTTTCCAGTATCTCCATACATCCAAATAACTCCCCTCCACCAAAATTCAGCTCATTTTACCAAGCCAGTTGAGCACAACATCAAAATCCAGTTTCTGGACCAAATTCTGCATTGTGAAGGAAGTTTATGCAAAACTGGTCCAAATGGTCTCAAATTTTGCCAGCACCTACTCCTTCCTAACACATTTTTCCGTGACAAAGAACCAGCTCAAACCATCCATCTTTTTCTCCACAAAAATTCGGCCAAGTTCCTATGCAAAATCTAGGTCAGCTCACATTAGTCATCTCCGGCTTCCTCTACCATCCAAAACTCCATAAATGCACTCTCGGTGCGCAGAGACGTCGAGTTGACAAGGCCTGAGGACCCGTGGGCATCTTGGACACGCCGTGGGCGTGGTGACCACGCGGCGAGTGAGCAGAAGTGGTGCTCTGCACCCTGCCTCCTCTCGGCCGCTAGCTCCGGCTGGTCCTGGCTTGTCTAGGTGCGCCGACGAGCTCGCAGACGCACACGTCCGCCTCCTAGAACCCTCTTCCCCCTTCTCCTCCTTCCTCGACGTGCCAGCTCCGCCGCGGCATAGTACGCGCCCGTGACCCGCTGCCGTCGCCTCCTCCGTTGGCCGCTTCCTCGCCGCGGTGACACCCGGAGCTGTGTCAGGTCGGCACCGCGCGCCTCCAAATCCAGCTCGACGCGAGCAACAGAGCTCTGGCCAGCTCATCTCGCGGCCGTTCTTATCCGCCGTCGTCGGCCGGCTATAAAAGCCATGGCCACGCCCTCCCCGAGCACCCACTCCACCCGCAGCCTCCTCCTCTACCTCCCTAGAACCCCCCAAGCCCAAGCCCTTGAGCTCTCCCTCGCCAATCGCTCCGCATCGCGCTGCCATGGCCGCCATAGCCGCCACTGTCCCCGCTCGAATTAGAGCCAACCGGAGCTCCTCCCTCCTCTCTATCTTCACCAGAGGAGCACCTCAACCACGGTGGAGCCCTCCCAAACCTCATCTCTCTTCCTCTGCCGCCGTAGCCTCGAACCCCAACATCGCCCGTCGCCACCAACCACCGGCCCCGAAGCCGTCGACGTCTTGGTCCTTCCCGCCGGCCGTGGATGGGCCCAGGGGATGCGCCGTGCTCCGCTGAGATCATCCATAAGCGGAGCCTCGCCGGAGGTGCCCTGTAGCCCCGGCAATCGCCGGCGGGCGCCGTCTGTACCTCGGCCGAGCGCGGGCACACGGGCTTGAAGACGATGACCTCCAGCCAGCTAGCGGGTCCCGCTTGTCGGCCTCACACGGTTGACTCAGCTGACCCGGTGACGTGGATAAGTGAAAGCGCACTCCGCGGTTTACGTTTTCTGTAGCTGAAAGCGCATTTCCCTGCGGCTTAGAGCTGAAATGCGTTTTCTGTGCAGGAAAGCGTATTTCCAGAAGTACGTTTTCTTTATTCATCCGCCGGCCGAAACCACTATATTGCGGACGTTCACTAGATAAGAGCAGAAAAGCACAGTCACTATTTGTTTTTCTGTCTATCGAACGAACGGCCATTTCTCTTCAACCGTAACCCCGATTCAGGTGAATCCAACGCCCACGTCTTTAGTTCGTCGAGCCCATTCTGGTGGCATCATTTTCATAATGTTTCCACACTATGAAAATGACCATTTTGCCCTTGCCCTTCTATCAGCCCCTCCGAGAGAGAATCCTTTCCGACAAATTTCCCGTGAGGTGATCGCACCTCTTTCCAGAGTATTCCTTCACCCCTAGGCAAGTCGACCATCTGATATATGCCCTAAAGCATTGCTTTGTGTTATCCTGGCGTGTTTAAATTAATATGCTTATGCTCGTGTGCATAGTGGTGAGCTGCATGTGACGCTGATGAACCCTTGCTTGCCTTTCTTTGATTACGGCACCACGCCTGTGTTCTGAGCTGCTTTCGGCCGTCCGGGGTGGATGCCGACTTTATGTTTCTCTTTTCAACAACCGGCCCGTGCTCTGAGCTGCTTTTCGGCCGTCGCGGGTAGCTGTTGAATTTCTTTCAGTAGTGGTGACCCTATGCTCTGAGCTGTTCTTCGGCCGTCTTAGGGAACCACTACACTCTTTTTATCAACACCGTCTCATGCTCTGAGCTGCTTTTCAGCCGTCTTGAGCCGGGGTTGAGTTATTCCAGTCACGTCCCAGATCTGAGTTGTAAAGACCGTTCTGGTGGCTACTGGTTTATTTGCTGGTTTCATGCAAGGGTTCAGATGGTCAAAACTTACAGCTAGAACTTGTAAAGTGATAACTTGCCATTTAAATATTATTTCACCAATGACTCGTTGTGATATTGTATTGAGATAGGTTGTTACGTTTTCATAGTTGTTACAGTATGCATTATTACTGTTATTGTAATGATTAAGAATATGATATTATGACAACAACCTCCTCCGTCGGCTGGATCGAGTCATAGTGCCACCGAACCGAGCTTATCCGTGCAGCCACATTTGCCGGTATGGGACGGCCTTGACTTGGTCTAACTTCGTGCTCTTTTACCGGTACCACCAAAGAGGGAAGGTTATGCGTGCGCGCTACCCTGGCCCGGTATGCGGCGATAACCTTGTGAGCCCAATTGAGTTATTTGCCGGCGTCCCCGTTTGGGACAGTTTTATTTGGCCACGACGGTGGCAAGTGTCACGGGGTGACACATGGGCCACCCAGGACATGACCCTGGGAGGGTATGATTGTCGGTGGTACGGTAGAGGAGTCACGGGTTAGGCAAGTTTCGTTGGAGCAGCACCGGTCTACCCGAATGGGAGTACGAGGCCAGGAGCTCCATAGTGTGGGTAAAGTGCGCAACCTCTGCAGAGTGTAAATCTATTCGAATAGCCGCGTCCTCGGTCATGGACAGTTCGTACTAGGCCACTATTTGGTCTGTGTCGAGTCTGGAGGAACAAACTACATAAAGTTGTTGCTAAGACTGAACCAGAAAATGGTATGGTTTGTCAGACTTGCAGTACGGATGCATGGACATCAGATGATGTCAGGAATATGAAATGCTGGCCATGGGATGGCTATGAGATGAGCGGTCGGGTGACCGCAAGGTTTGGACCGGATTTGGATCCTAAGATTCTTCGGAATATGGATTAACTACTTAATATGATGTATCTTTGCAGTTACTTTGATAGTTAACATGCTAGATAATCCTGTTATGACATGATAATTAATCTTGCTAGGTAAGTATGTTATGCTATGATAGTTAATGTTGCTCTAATAACAAATGCATGCTTGAATGCCATGGATTGCATTGCTTGGTGTATATGTTGGTTTGGTTTGCTTGCGAGTACATTCAAAAGTACTCAGCGGCCTTCAATGTGGCCAGGTTCACCTAAGGATCCGACGTTCGCTAGCGAGGAGCCGGAGTGTTCGCGGGCTAGGAGAGTAACCCAGTCAGATCCCTGTGGATTGGAGCCGCACCAAGACCATGCTGCCTTAGATAGAGCTTTTCCGCTGCCATTACCCTTGTAAAATATCATGTAAGACTTATATATCCAATAATAGAAATGTCTGTGTTCATGATACTTGTTGTAAAAGCGCATGCCAGAGTGATTTTCCTGGGCTGGTATGTGCGGCGACCGTCTGGCTACAGTGGTATTCAGGCGGGGCGCCACAAGAGGCAGCGCCTGGATGAGGAGGCGCATTACCTAAGCCACCGACAGGCCGAGTCAGAACTTGTCCACCGGAGGCGTCATCAAAGCTGGCTTCCGGCTAATCTCGAGCCGACTCAGCTGTTCACCACACAGTCGGCTCCGGCGAGCCCGTGGGTTGGAGTTGTCCCCCCGGGAGGACCACCTTTGTAGCAGCCGGTTCAGCACAGGGAGCCGACCTAGCATCATACGCCAGATCAGCAATGGCAGCCGCCGTCTAACCGGTTCCAGACCCCAATTGGACACTACTCCAACCCGGTTGATAACGTGCTAGCTGCGACTCACAACTTGGCGGCAATTCCGATCGAGGGAGACGGTCCGGTTCAGGTGGAGGCCAGAAACGCTATTGCGATGCTCAAGACAGCAGTAGTGCAGCAGGCCAATTATTCTCATTGCCAGCATCGGCTTCACTCGACCCCTCACCAGAGCCACGCCAGGAGCCAACATCCAGAGTCACCGGCGGTTTCCAGTAGTGCACACCGCAGAAGAGCCGCCCAACCACTGGCGGATCAACACCAACCCAGAATCCCGAATGCGCAGGACATTGTGGACGTCGCTCGGGCTCTCCGAGCGTTGGAGGAAAACGCACGCGCAGTGTATAGCCCGCCGGCGAATGTCAACCTGCCGATGGCTCACAACCCGGCCACCGCAACCCAGACAGCTGGCCGGCTTGGGGGCTTATCAAGCCGCATGATCGGAACTCCTTGTTTAGTACCAGCGCTGCGAGAAGCGCGCATACCCCCAGATTTCAAAGGTCCTCGCAAGGTTCCCAATTACACAGCGAATCTGGAGCCCACCGAGTGGATCGAGAGTTATGAGCTGGCAATGGACTTATTGGGCGCAAGTGAGGCAGTGTGCGCATGTTATCTGCCTCTCATGTTAGAAGGCCCCGCTCGCACGTGGTTGAAAAACCTACCAGTGAATTCTATCAACACTTGGAAGGAACTGAAGGAGCACTTCATCAAGAATTTTCAAGGAACCTGTAAAAGGCCCACCACAATTGTTGATCTTGAACGTTGCGTTCAGCGGGAGGATGAGTCGGCGCACCATTGGGCTCGCCGGGTTGCGGAGGTTATACACAGTTCTGACAGCATCTCGGCTGCATAGGCGGTGCTTGTTCTGGAACGAACATGCAAATTTCAGCCCCTGGTCCAGAAACTAGGGCGACTCAAGAGAAAGGCTCAGGATATGGGTGATCTCATGGATGTCTTAACCTGGTATGCAGAGTCTAACAATACTAAAGACCCGCCATCTGACGAGGAAAAAACCAGTAAAGACAAGAAAGGCGGTGGCAAGGGCCACCAGCAGAACAATGGTAATGGGCAGAGCAATAGCGGTGGTAAACGCAAAAGTTACGAAGGTGGCACCGACCTGCTGGCAAACACAAATACGGGTAACAAAAATCAGCGCCAGAATGATGGCTCTAGGAGGCAGTCCTCTGGTAATCGCCCTCTCAGCTTCGAGGAGGCTCTCAAGGGTCCATGTCCGAAACATAGTTACAATGGTAAGCCGTCCAGCCACTCCTGGGAAAATTGCTATATCATGCAAGAGTTTTCCAAACGGGTCTCTCAGAATCATCATAATGGGGGTGGCAACGGCGGACAACCCGCCATCCAGGGACCCGGCTTCTTGGGAGCCGGCTTGCAAGGGCCCTTCGCAGGTCCTGGTTTCCACAGAAATAGTGGCCAGAGCAGCGGGTTTTAGGGGGCTGGTAATGGCAGCAATCAGCAGAGCAACCAGGGGAGTTAGCACCAAGCCGGTCCGACAGGGTTCCAAAGTAACCCAAAGCAGTTGAATAGTGGGTAGTATCATGTTTTCACCACCAGCACCTGCAAACGGGATCGGAAGGTACAACGACGAGCCGCTCACACGGTTGAGCCGGCAGCCCCTTATTATCTCAATTGGTCCGAACAACTGGTTACCTAGAGCAGGGCGGATCATCCAGTCCTCCTTGATCACCCCGGCCATTTGGCTTTGGTGGTGGCACCTCAAGTTGGTGGTTATACATTGACTAAAGTGCTCATGGACGGAGGCAGCAGCATCAATATTCTGTACTATGACACGTTCAGGCGGATGAATCTGTCTGATAAGCAGTTGACTCCGTCCTCTATAGTTTTTCATGGCATCATTCCTGGCAAATCAGCTTATCCCATGGGAAGGGTATCCCTGGAGGTGGCCTTCGGCTCAGAGGATAACTGGCGTTCTGAATTCCTGTCCTTTGAGGTAGTCAAGTTGAAAAGCCCGTACCATGCTCTATTTGGTAGGCCGGTGATGTCTACTACACAACTTGTTCTTGTAGACTCGTGTTGGGCCTCCAAGCGCAGAGGTTTGTAGGACAGTAGCAATTTTCCCTCAAGTGGATGACCTAAGGTTTATCAATCCGTGGGAGGCGTAGGTTGAAGATGGTATCTCTCAAACAACCCTGCAACCAAATACAAGAAATCTCTTGTGTCCCCAACACACCCAATACAATGGTAAATTGTATAGGTGCACTAGTTCGGCGAAGAGATGGTGATAAAAGTGTAGTATGGATAGTAGATATAAGTTTTTGTAATCTGAAAATATAAAAACAGCAAGGTAGCAAGTAACAAAAGTGAGCACAAACGGTATTGCAATGCTTGAAAATAAGGCCTAGGGTTCATACTTTCACTAGTGCAATCTCTCAACAATGCTAACATAATTGGATCATATAACCATCCCCCAATGTGCGATAAAGAATCACTCCCAAGTTCCTATTAGCGGAGAACATAAGATAGAAATTGTTTGTAGGGTACGAAACCACCTCAAAGTTATCCTTTCCGATCGATCTATTGAGCTATTCCTATAAGTGTCACAAATAGCCCTAGAGTTCGTACTAAAATAACACCATATGATACACATCAACCAACTCTAATGTCACCTAGATACTCCAATGTCACCACAAGTATCCGTGAGTTGATTATACGATATGCATCAAACAACTTCATAATCATAATATTCAATCCACACAAAGAACTCCAAGGAGCACCCCAAAGTTTCTATCGGAGAAAAGATAATGAAAACGTGCATCAACCCATATGCATAGATTACCCCAATGTCACCGCGGGAATCCGCGAGTTGAATGCCAAATTATATATCAAGTGAATCAATATAATACCCCATTGTCACCACGGGTATTCATATGCAAGACATACATCAAGTGTTCTCAAATCTGAAATATTCAATCCAACAATAACGAAACCTCAAAGGGAAAAGATTCGATTCATCACAACAAGGATAGAGAGGGAGGAAACGCCATATGATCCAACTATATTAACAAAGCTCGCGGTACATCAAGATCGTGCCAAATCAAGAACACGAGAGAGAGAGAGAGAGATCAAATACATAGCTACTTGTACATACCCCTAGCCTCGAGGGTGAACTACTCACACATCACCATGAGAACGGAGGAGGAGTTGGTGGTCATGGTGATGGAGGAGATGTCCCCGGCGGCGTTCCGGCACCACCGAAGGAGAGGGGCAGGGGGGCCCCTCCTTCTTCTTCTTCCTTGGCCCTCCGGGGGGGTAGGAGAGGGAGCTCTCCCCTAGATTGGATCTCTCTGTTGTCTTCTATTTCTGCCTTCCTGTTTTCTGGCCCTTCACCGTTTCTTAAATTCCCGGAGATCCGTAACTCCGATTGCGCTGAAATTTTAACATGATTTTTTTTCTGGATATTAGCTTCCTTGCACCCGAAGAAGGGCACCAACCGACCTACGAGGGCCTCACGAGGCACCACGGCGCGCCTGCCCCCCCAGGCGCGCCCTGGTGTATCGTGGGGCCCACGAGCACCGCCTTGAGTTGATTCCACCTCCCAAAAATCACATATATTCCAAAATAATTCTCCGTAAAATTTTATTGCATTTGGACTTCATTTGATATGGATTTTCTGTGAAACAAAAAACAAGCAGAAAACAGCAACTGGCACTGGGCACTAGGTCAATATGTTAGTCCATAAAAATCATATAAAAGCCATATAAAAGTGCACCAAAATTATACAAAACTATAATAAACATGGCATGAATACTTCATAAATTATAGATACGTTGGAGACATATCAGTCGGCTTACGCACGATTTATGGCACGACCATGTTACGTTTATCTGAAATTTAAGATACCAGGGCCAAGGGGAACCATCACAGTTGATGGCAACCGGAGGATTGCACTCGAGTGCGAGGAAGGAGATGCAGCATACGCTGAGACGGCTTGCGCTGCAGAAGAATAACGGTATTATAAGGACAATGTTGACCCATCTGACAGGACCTCCCTGAAGAAGCCCACGATGGAGTCAGACCCTTTGCTCAAGTTTAAATCGGCCAGGGACACCAAGCAAGTTGATTTCACCCCGGGCAATTCTTCTGAGCAGTTCACCATAGGGGCCAATATGGATCCCAAATAGGAAAGCGCGCTCATCGAGTTCATCTGTGAGAACCGGGACATCTTTGCATGGAAACCTTCTGACATGCCGGGTGTACCGAGAGAACTCGCTGAGCACTCCCTCAATGTGGATCCCAAGTTTAAACCAGTTTGCCAGTATCTCCATCGCTTTAATGGGAAAGGCGGAAAGCTATCGGTGAAGAAATGGCCCGGCTCCTAGCTGCCGAGTTCATCATTGAAGTCTTCCATCCTGAATGGCTAGCCAACCCGGTACTTGTTCTGAAGAAAAATGGGACTTGGCGAATGTGTGTTGATTACACAGACCTCAATAAGGCTTGTCCTAGTGACCCCTTCGCTTTGCCCCGTATTGACCAGATCATCGATGCTACGGCGGGTTGTGAGTGTTTATGTTTCCTGGATGCTTACTCTGGTTATCATTAGATCAAAATGAAGCAGGAGGACCAGGAAAAGATGGCTTTCATCACACCCTTTGGGGCTTTCTGTTATACAACCATGCCATTTGGTCTGAAGTGTGCATAGGCGACTTACCAGCGCTGTGTCCAAAGCTGTTTCCACAAGCAGATCGGGCGGAATGTTCATGCATATGTGGATGACATTGTGGTTAAATCTCGAAGGAAAGAAACCCTGTTAGAGGATCTCAAGGAAACATTTGACAATCTCCGTGTCTACCAGATGAAACTTAACCCGGAAAAGTGTGTTTTTGGTGTCCCTGCAGGAAAGCTTTTGGGATTTCTTGTTTCCGAGCATGGCATTGAAGCTAACCCGGAAAAGATCAAGGCAATCACAGCCCTGGCTAAGCCGGTAAATCTGAACACTGTGCAGAAGCTGGCTGGCCGGGTTGCGGCATTGAGCTGGTTCATAAGCCGGCTTGGGGAGAAGGCAATCCCCTTGTATCAATTACTCAGGAAATCAGATAACTTCATCTGGAGTGATGCTGCAGATCAGGCTTTTGAGGCCCTCAAAAAACAATTGTCTGAGCCGCCTATCCTCGCCACCCCTCCGGAGAAGGAACCTATGCTGTTATACATTGCTGCCAACAACAAGGCTGTAAGCGTTGCAGTTGTTGTAGAGCGCAAGGAGGCAGGCAAGGAATATCCAGTTCAGCGCCTTGTGTATTATATCATTGAAGTGTTAACTGAGTCCAAGCAGCGATATCCGCATTGGCAGAAAGTGGTCTACGGAGTGTTTATGGCTAGTCGCAAGCTGAAGCATTATTTCCATGAACATCCAATCACTGTGGTCAGCTCAGCACCTCTTGGGGACATAATCCAGAACCGGGAGGCCACAGGCCGGGTTGCTAAATGGGCCATCGAACTCGGTCCACATCATCTCACATATGTGCCCCGCACAGCAATCAAATCTCAAGCGTTGGTGGATTTCATTAATGATTGGACAGAGTTGCAGGCTCCCAAAGAGAAGCCTGACACAACATATTGGTCCATACATTTCGACGGCTCAAGGTAGCTCGAAGGCTCGGGGGCTGGAGTTGTGATCACTTCCCCACAAGGAGATAAGTTCTGTTATGTTTTAAGACTTATGTTCCCCTGTACTAACAATGCAGCAGAATATGAGGCTTTGCTTCATGGACTTCGGATGGCCAAGGAGATGAACCTGAGCCGGGTCAGGTGTTTGGGCGACTCAGATTTGGTGGCCCAACAGGTTTCTGGTACATGGGATTCCAAGGATCCCCTTATGGCGGCTCATCGGCACGCGGTCACCAACATTGCTGGACACTTCAAGGGTTATCAAGTCGATCACATTGATCGCCAGCAGAACGAGGCAGCAGATGCACTTTCTCGCTTGGGTTCTCAGCGCAAGCCGGTGCTACCCAATATTTTTCTGGATGTTTTGCATAACCCGTCTGTCAAGTTGCCGACAGAGGAAGACTTGGCTATTCCTGACCCAGAGGCGGCTCTAGTGGCTGCTGTCCACACTATACCTGATTGGACAGTCCCCTACTTGGCTTATCTAGGCTGGGGAGAACTTCCAACAGAGGAAATCCTTGCTCAACAGATCATCAGACGATCCAAGTCTATGACTATCGTCAATGGTGAGTTGCACCGACGAAGCGTCACTGGTGTTTTTCAGCATTGTGTTTCACCTGAAGAAGGCGGCGCAATTCTCAATGAGATTCATTCTGGTGACTGTGGTCACCATGCCGGCTCAAGATCACTGGTCGCAAAAGCTTTCCGGCACAGTTTTTACTGGCTCACAGCTCATGCCGATGCAGAAGATATTGTGCGCAAATGTGATGGGTGCCAGAAATATGCTCGGCAAGCTCATGTGCCGGCCCAAGAGTTGAGGATGATCCCGATAACTTGGCCTTTTGTAGTCTGGGGGCTTGACATGGTTGGACCCTTCAAACGTTCTAAGTGCAAGCATACACACCTATTGGTGGCTGTGGATAAATTTACCAAGTGGGTAGAAGCAGAACCAGTCAGCCGTTGTGACACTGCTACAGCCGTCAAGTTTCTGAAAAAGTTGATATTTCGCTTTGGCTATCCGCACAGTATCATCATAGACAATGGAACCAATCTTTCCATGGGAGTCATGAAGCAGTTCTGTCAACAAGAGCACATCCGGCTTGATCTCGCTTCGGTTGCGCATCCTCAGTCCAATGGGCATGCAGAAAGAGCCAATCAGGAACTATTGCGTAGTATCAAACCCCGGCTCATGGTGCCTTTGCAACGCACGCCGGGTTGCTGGGAAGAAGAATTACCTGCGATGCTTTGGAGCATATGAACTACTCCCAACAGGTCCACAGGCTATACGCCGTTTTTCCTGGTCTACGGTGCAGAAGCTGTACTTCCCAGCGATATTCGTCATGACTCCCCTCGAGTGGCGGATTATGTGGAATATGATAATGAACAAGCTCGACAAGATGCTCTTGATGGTCTGTAAGAAGAACGCGAACTTGCTGCGTCCAGATCAGCAATTTATCAACAGGACCTACGTCGCTATCATAGCCGTAGAGTTCGAAGCCGTACTTTTCAGGAAGGTGACTTAGTGCTCCGTTTGATACAAGATCAGACAACAATGCATAAGCTTTCACCACCTTGGGAAGGGCCCTTTGTGGTCAGCAAGAATCTCAACAACGGGTCATATTACCTGGTTGACATACGTGAGGCAGATAAGTCACGAACCTCTGAAGAGGAGACAAGCCGGCCCTGGAACATTGCCCATCGCCGGCCATACTACACCTAAGTCATTGACTGGGTTACATCTTTGTACATACCTTCTATCATGTGTATACCTATTTTCGATCAAATACAATAAAGACCGGCAGCTCTGTATAAGAGAGTTTTGTCGCTTCGCCTCAAGTTGTGTGTTGAGTCTTTATTTGTTGATCTTGGTTATTTGGGGGCTTCCAACTCAATTGAGTTTAGCATACAAAACCCTTTAACCCAACGAAATGCCACAAGTTGGTTAAACCTGCCTGTTAGCAAGATGCTACTCCAAAAAGGCGACCCGGCGTACGCCTGATGAGTCAATCACAAAGGTGACCCTGAATTCATCAGAGTTAAAATGCTCGATTGATCGCGTGAGAGCCGGCTTTCGGAAAGCGAGGATAAACCAGCAGGCCAAAGAGCCAGCTTCATGAAAGCAATTCAGACTTGAGCTTTATAAGCCGGTCTTTCAAGTTGTGTTTTAAAAACCGGCTTGTTATAGTCATGTTCTCTTTTCTGCATTCATTTCATCTCTGCATGCATACATACATTCATACATAGCATCTACCTTAGTTAATTTGATATTCTTGATTCATTACAAACAGTAACAAGGTTACTAGTTATCTATATGATTTCAATCAAAACTATTGTTAAATGCAATTGTTATTGTTTCAGCAGAATCACTCTTATTGCAAAAACCGGCTCTCGAGGCTGAAAAGAGGATTCACAATGACAAGGCATCCACAAAATATTTGTACAGGAAACAGCAGCCACAGTACGCGATGGCACTGGCATCAGCAACAAGTTTTTGACACTAAGATATTACAAGTCGCCCATCGGGCTACAGACTTAAATGTTATTCCTCCAGAAGAGCCGGTATATGCCAGATGATCAAGGAGTGCTTTGACCCGGCTCTTCACGATTGTCATCATCCTCCGCCCTTTCCTGGCTTGTGGACTCGCCGGTCGACCACTGAATGGAGCGCAAGGCTTCAAACATTGCATCGGCGGAAATCGCGGAAGAAGGATCAACTTCAGGGGCAAAAGATTGCTTACGCGTGCGAGTAAGAGCCACCGGTTGAAAGTTTGGCGGCTCAATCTGCTCATTATCTTCTGTATAACCAGCTTGGTACTTGGACAAGTTCGCTTCTTCGGCAATGGCAGTGGCAGCAACTCGGGTTTCCTTTAGGCAGCGTCTGAAGTCCTTCTTAGAAAACGGGGTGTCATCTACATTGAACTCTAGATACCCGCCCACAATCTGAGCCGGATCTAGTTCCAGCACATAAGCTTTGGCACAAGCAAGTACTGTCAGAGCCCTAGTGCGACAAGCCGACTTCTTCCATTCTTCAAACCACTTGGGCACAACTGACAGTTCCTTCAACATGTCAGCGATCAACTGTGGCGGAGTCTTAGTATTTTTCGCGGCCATTACACACCGGGAGCCGCCTATGTACAGCTGCTCCACAAAGGTATAAACCGCCTTCAATTTCACCAGTGGTTGCTGAACGAGGGTTTGGTTCTTGCGGCCTTCAAGGATAAATGCACGCGATCAGTAAAGCCGGCTTAGCATGTTAAGTTGGTATAATTGACTCATGGTAGTCTTTTTACTTACCAAAGATGACCTTGCACATGGCTGTGATCTGGCCCTTTAGAGTGGCTAGCTCTCGAGTTACCGGCTCCAATTTTGACTCGGCCTCCTCAGCACGTCGGGCTAGGACGGCTCTTTCTGCTTCAGTTTCTTTCAAGGTGCTCCTCACCAGGAGCAGAGACTTGTTGGCTTCTGCAGCTGTTTTTTCAGCTTCTTTGCGCAGTTTTTTCTCCTTCCTTGCTTCCTTCCGAAAGAAGGAAGCCTGCGCCTCTACTTGATTCAGCATGTCCTACAAGGCAGTTCCAGTTATACATCATATAAGCATGTCCCGAGCCACCCTTCCGGTGGACTCGGCACATGGGGGCTACATGTTTTCAGCTCTTCAACAAAAAAACAACAAGTCCCATGAAGATGCAGGCATTCCACATGGCACTTGGGGGCTAATGCATAATTTGATCTATCTTACTAGATATGAAGACCCGCCCATCATAGTATGACGAGCCGGCCTTTGGGGGTCACCGATTGTGGTGATGCATGCAAGATAAAGTTTTGAAGTCCCGGGTCATCATCTGATAATGACCCGGCCCTTGGGGGCTACATATATATATATATATGTCTCATCACAGAGGGCACAAATTACCTCATATTTCCGCTTCAATGAAGATATCATGGCAATTTCTGTGTCCCGGCTTTCAGACAGCCGGGTCAGCACAGCTTGGTGCAGGGTATTGGCGTCTTGATCTTCAAAGGCAGAGAAGTCAAGAGCCACCTTCCCCTTGTTCTTCAAGGGCGGCTCAGCCCTGGCAGGAATCTTGGTTAGAGCAGTAGAGGTTTCCGGTGGAGCAGTTTGCCGTTCACTGGTCACCACTACTTCATCTTGTGCCGATGCCGCGGGCTGCTCTTCGGGCTGCTCCTCAGTTAAATTTTCTCTCTCCTGAGCAACAGGAGAGGAAGCGCGAGCCTGGCTTGCAGTGTCTTGGGGCGGCGGGCTGCTCTGACATGCCGGCTCGTCCTGGATGTCCAGGGTAGCCGCTGTCTCCTGCTGGGAAGGACCTGTTGGAATGACCGGGTCGGATGACCCGGCGGTGGCTTTCTTCTTAATGGCCTTAGCGCTGTGTGAGGAACAAAGAGTTATTCAGTTAAAAGATAAAAAGCAAGAAACCGTTGGGCGATACAGGAATAATCAACGTGCTTACCCCGGGTTAATGTTGAAAGCCGGTGCCTGAGTAGCGCTTGACTTGTCCGAAGAGGGGGACGTCTGATATGCCAAGTCATTCAAATGTAAGGACTCTTTGAAACGGCCAGCTAGAGGAAAAGAGGGGGTTGGACTAATAGGCACCTCTGTCCGCGCTTTACGTGCTGGCGGCTCATATGGTAGCCTGCCACTCAGCTCTCCTTCACTACTCCGGGTCTTCCTTTTGGATGTTCCGGCGTGTGTGTTTTCTTCAAAAGAAATTGGGGATCCAAGTGAGCATCTTGATGTGAAAAAGGGACTTTATGGATGGTAACCTGGGGTTTTCTTTGGACTTTGCGGGCTACAGCCCGGGTTTTCTTTCGAACAGGTGTTGGGGAGTCAGAGTCTGAGGAGATCAAAGTTACCTCTGGCTCGGCGGTGTGGCTAATTTCAGCTTCTTCCTGTGAGGAGTTAGCATCAGCAATTTGATTAAAAAGGCGGCCAAGAGAGTTAAGTTCTACCTCATTGTCATCATCATCCTCCGGGTCTTCTTCGTCGTCCTCTCGAGGAGGGGTAGGATCTTGAACTTCAACCCGCCACCAGTCAGCGTTCTCCTGTAAATAAGATGGATTGATGAAATTATGACAAGGATAAAATAGTAGTGGCAAGGTGCAAGATGGCAGAGACGGCTTACCTCAGGAGCCGGGTTGTTGGCGTAGAATGGGGCGAGCCCCACGAGCTTAATGTTGTCCTTTGTTTCGCCAAGAAGCTTCTTGGCAAACTTTATGACGTCCTTCTCCTTGAGATTAACCCGGCTAAATCGAAGTGGGTCTTCATGACGGCTGGTGTAGGTGTGCATGAGCCGGGTCCTAGAGCTGAGTGGATGAATTCGCCACTCGACCCAAGTCCGGGTCAGATCGACGCTGGTGAGGCCACGAGCAATCAATGCATTCATCTTTGGATACAGGGCTCCAGGTTCTCTCTCTCTTCCTTGGAAGCAAGACCTGGGAAGGCTGTATTGACGGCAAGCCGGCTTGACCTGTAACCCGGGAGTGGATTTTGTCCTTCGGGGGATGTGTCTTTATAGTAGAACCAGGTTCTATGCCACCCTTTGGGGTGGCTGGCCGACTTGGCGTTGGGGAAGACTATGTTTTTCCTTCGTTGGATAGAAATTCCACCAAGTTCAATACTCGGACCATCCTTGTGCTTTGTTTGGCGGTTTAAGTAGAAGAATTCCCGGAACAAGCTAATGGATGGCTCAAGTTGTAGATACACTTCACAGAATACTTGGAACTGGCACAAGTTGAAGATGGAATTGGGGGCCAAGTCTTGAGGCCTGATATTGAAGAAATGCAGCACGTCTCGGAAAAATTTAGAGCCTGGAGGACGAAAGCCCCTTGAAACATGATCAACAAATATGACGATCTCATTCTGGTCGGGTTGGGGGTGAATTCCTTCTTCAGGAGCTCACCATGAAATTGTCTCTTTAGCCGGCAGCAGCCCGGAATCTACCAGGGCTTGCAGACTGAGCTCAGACATGCTGGACTTGGCCCAGTTGACAATCTTGGGCTTGGGAGGCATTGTTTCAGCTGTTGTGAAAAAGAGAAGATGTCATAAGCCGGCAAAACATGAGCTTTTTGATTTAATATAAACGATACATACGAGCCAGCAATTGAGATATTTGGCCGGGTCTCGAGAAGGGATGCAAATAAATTCCGGGTCAAGATTCTTGATGGAGATAAGCCAGAAAATATGCAGTGCGAGTTTTTACAAGTGTTGAACATGGCATGGACTACGAATCAGCAAACAAGTTTCAATTGGGTGAGAAAATCCTACGGATCTAAAAAATGGATAAAACGAAAAGAAAAAAAACCTAGGTATGTTCTTCGAGGTAAGATATAAACCGCAATGGGGGATCTGTCTAAAGCAGTACAGAAGATCTACGTCACATAAGAAGGACTGCGGATTGATTCTGTGAACTACAAGGCATATTCTCATAGTGATTCAACAGATCTGTGAACGGTTCAAGAAGAGGAACTGGGAAGAACAGCAAAGGGGCCGCGACAATGGCGGAAAAGCACTTACAGATCTAGTTGGAAGAAGTTTTGTAGACGACGAAGCGTGGCGGCGCGGCCGAGTAAGAATAGATGAACTCCGGCGATGAGGAGGAGACGCGACGAGGTGCTGGCTTCGGCGGCGATGAGCTCGAACGGGCACGGCGGCGTCGCAGAAGAGAAGAAGGCGAGGAGCAGTAAAAGGAGAATAGGGAAGACACCGGTCTATTTATAGGCACGGCGGGCCCGAAGCGGCATGCGTGAAACCCCAGGCGGCGTAGTGAATAGTGGCTAAAAGAGCTCCTCGATTTTCACGCCTAATGAGGCAATACAGATCTATTCAAGATTCCCTGTGACATCATCCCAGATTTTGTGGAGGTGGAGTGTGACGTCATGAGGAAAAAGAGATGAAAAGTGCCAAGTCTGAAGACCGAAAGAATGACCCGGCGTTTGATCAACCCGGGAAATTATGCCTGATGAGGATGGTGCTCCAAAAAGCCGGCTTGCGAAGAAATTTGTGGGTTTATTTCCCTGTTAATGGTTGTTTTGTCTTTCAGGATGGATTTTAACATGAATGAATTCAAGTCAAACTGAGGGCTAATGTTGGGGATATTTCCCAGCATTTAGACCCGGCAGGATGGTAACCCGGCCTTAGAGCAGACTCAGTGGGTTAAGTCACTGCAGGGCTAAGAAGATATTTGATGGGCCGGCTTGATGGAGGCACGTTAAGAAAGGCCGGCTCAAAAAGAAGATAAACGGCTTAAAGGTTGTCTTGTAGAATAAGTAGGAAAGAGTAGGAGACGGGTCAGGATGACGACCCGGACTCTCATGTAAATCTAGGGTTCCGCCTGTATATATAAAGGGGAGCACCTAGGCGAAAAAGACTAAGTTGCAACCCCTCGAAAGCTAGGTTAGCGAATCCGCATCCTTGTAATCGAGATCTACATCAATATAATCAAGCAGGACGTAGGCTTTTAACTCCACAGTGAGGGGCTGAACCTAGGTAACTCCGTGTCTTCTTGTTCCCGATCAACCCTGCTAAGCTTCCACACTTGTGCGATGGCCTCATCTCCAAGTCCTTTCACAAGGGCATCTGCCATGTCAAAACCACGACAAGATGGTTCTAATGAATATCAGTTGTCCATTGACTAGCCTAGCCTCGGTTTATATATGCACCGGAGGCCTAGAGTTTAGAAGAGTCCTTGTCTTGTGCGCCAAGTCTTTGTGGAATCTTCCTTGTATACGTCATGGGCTGCCCGAATTGGCCCATTAGTGAACCGCCATGGGGTCCTCTCCCGACCCACCTGGTCGGGAGACGATGTGGTGAGTACCCCCTAGTCCAGGACACCATCAGTAGCCCCTTGAACCGGTCTTCAAATTGGGGACGCTCCTCGGTTCTTCATCTTCGGCCGTCGGTCTTGAAAGCTGGTTCAACAAATCTTCCCATCGTCGATCTTGAGGATCGCCGAGGTGTATCTGAAGTGTTTACACATGGGGCATCCGAGGAGTTTGTACGTTGGGCGTCCGAGGAACCCCTTTAAATTCTTGGCCTTTATCAATGCCTTATTAGTTTTACGCTGCACCTCGGATTCAAAGTTTTTCCCTGCGCAGCGGTGTCCTCTTGCTACCGAGCTTGAACGCCGGACTGCATCTGAGGTGTCTTTTTGCAGTTGAGCTCTAACGCCGATCGGCATCCGAGGTGTCATAGATTACCTCGATCTGAAAAAAGTTTGAAGTATTTCAACCAAGCTTAATGCCAAAAAAGTCCTCTAGGGAGCCAGCCACTCACATCCAAGCTTTATGGTGGACTGCTTCCGAAGTGGTGCACCACCTCAGGCTTGGGCTGATTTTTTGCGGATTTTTTTGATTGGTGCATTTTATTCTCTACCGAGATATATAGACAGTAGCCCTCAAGGTGTGTGTCAGCCAAAAATCCGAGATGCACCTGAAGGAAAACATAAAACCGCTGATCCCAGTAGCCCCTGAGACTCAGGTCGATTCATGAAATCGGCCTGGGGATCAACTCCTAGCTCGGCAGCATACTTAGGAATGGAAATGTGGTGTGCATAGTCCTCGAGACTCAGGTTGGGTGCGGCCGGCCAACCTAAGGATCGTAATCTCCTCAGAAACTGTTTTGCACTTTGTAAATTGTCTGCATTGAATCGTCAATGGAGTAGCCCCCGAGCCACTGATCGGGTGGCAACACTAGATCAGGGGATCGATGTAACTAGTTAATGGCTTTTAAGTGAGAAGCGCGAAGCCCAGTAGCCCCGAGCCTTAATTTGGGCAAGGGTGGCTGAATTAAGGATCGATATCCGGAGTAAATTGATTTTAATCACAATTTATGCATAATGATTCTATGTATCCAAGTACTTTACATCATTAACACTCGGGTCTGCATTGTACACAACTTTGTTGACCGACCATCGGCTTCAACCTCCTTGGCCAATAGCCAAGGAGTGTTTTCCTACTTTATAAAGCCTTTATAAGGGCAAAGATTTACGGAAAACAAGGCAATCCGGCCATACGTTTTTATAAACAAAGGTACGCGGAGAGATATGTTATATTACTATTTAACGTAAGAAACATCTTCCGAGAAAAATAGTTCCTTTATAAGTTCCTTTTCCCAGGCTATCATATTGACCATGATCATGAAACCTCACCTCCGATCAATGTGGGAGGAAAATATTGAGGATTTAGTTTGGGGAAAGTTCCCAAACTTTGTGGTCTTAATAAACCAAAAATTTCACTTCTGTCGTTGCCGACCAATTATATTCTTAAGACAGCTGGCTTTCGGCTTTACCCGTCTGAGGTACGAACCCGGATGACCCGGTAGTAACAATCACAGAGGTGCTCCCTTTACCCCCTAGCCGAAAAATCGGAAACGTAGGGGGTAAGCACAGGAGCTAGGATACCCAGCTTGGCCAAAATCTTAAGTCAAATTGATGCATATTTATGGTTTTATAACGATGATTACAGAAGGCAGCATTCGTATATTGAATACAAAAACTGATGATATGTTGGGCTCTCCAGGAGTCCCGATGTAAACGTGCCGAGGTGCCGCAAGAGCCCTCGACACATGTTGTGATAGTCAGCTTTTAAGCTGTATTTACAGCTTTATGCTATGTGTTATTTTGACTCCGTTGCGCCTGTTTATAATCTGAAAGTGGCCCATCGTCGGCTTCCACCCCTTTGTAGATGCTGCGCAGGGTGTTTCCGTACTAACAAGACAACCCTTAGCCGACATCTCAGTGCCCGGAGGCGGTTGTGTTAGCGGAAACGAGGCGATCAGATATGCAGGCTTTATAACTTTCACTTAGTCATAGGAGCTTAAAGTTGGGAGGCCAGTTACTAGCCCCCGATTAGTGTTCGGCGTCACCCGTGGTCACGCCATTAACACTTCGGACAATTTTATGAAAGGCCCATCATTTAACAAGGGGTTACCTCTATCGATCGGTAGTTTAACACAGTCATTGGATCGCTGACCAGTTTATGCTTATTGTGACAGTCAGTTTTCGGCTTTCTCCACTGAGGCACTTTACCAGTTAAACCGGAAGTACAATCACAGTGGTTCTCCCTTTACCCTTAGCCGAACAATCAGGAACGTAAGGCATAGGAGCTGGGCAACCCAACTATTGACCAAAGACACAATTCGAAACCGATGCATATAAAGCAATATCTGAGAATGTTTTGCCGAGGACTCCTTGGAGTACCTTGGCTTTTGGTGGGTTCGGCTCTAGTCGCAGCCCCTCGTTAATATTGTCGATGCTTTAAAGGCGTTGGTTTAATGTGCTCGATGTTGATGACGCAGTCCGAGGTTGCGGCAGGACGAGGTCCCAGCCCCCCGGCCGGTCCCGAGGTGGCCGCGCGAAGAGCTCAGCTTGATGAAGTGACGACACAACATTGCCTATGTGTCTAGGAGAAGCCCCCAGTCCAGCCAAGGTGATGGAGCAGGTCGGCAGGGTGACGTCGGAGCCCTCGAAGTAGGTCGATGAAGCGATGGTGCAGCCCCCGGTCTAGCCGAGGTGACGGAGCAGGTCGGCAGGGTGACACCGGAGCCCCCACGTCAGCCGATGTGTCAAAAACAGGTCGGCGATGTGGACGTCGGTTTGAAGAAACGACAGTGCGGTGATGCCGACGCAGGGTGGGCTCGCCGCGGTGGTGGCACATCTTGCTCGACACAGGGGGGACGGCAACGTCGGCTCACCGAGGTGGCGCAGGCGGAGTAGATTTCCTGCTCACATATAAATAGTGCAAGCCAGAAATAATAATAATAATGGTTAAAAAAACTTTGCATAATTCATTTACACAAAGTAAATTATTAGATAGATGGGGCCTGGTGCGGAGGTCGATTCGGCAGCGTGACGGAGCGGCGGCGTACAGGCGTTGACGCCGGTCGGATGACCAATGTGACGGCATGACACAATCACAATAGATTTTTTATGTCCACGACAGGGAGAGGCCGGCCAGATTGACGCCATGTACGAGCATCGGTAGAATATCACTGCAAAAATAATGCAGTACAAAACAATAGAAAATATTCTGTGTATAATAATTGTGTGTGATAAACAAATAGTTAGGAAAAATAAAACCTGAAATTATCCTGTAAGGTAGCGCGAGGCCGTTAAAATCCAAGGTGAACGACTGGTTTTGCGTTTGCATGAAGATCAAGCGGACCTCGAAATCCACACCTAATTAAGGTAGTATGTACTAGTTGATTGCTTTGGATGCTCAATTCCCATCCTCGCGTGGAGGAGTGGTCGCAGCCTCGCAGGACAGATCGCCCCTTCCCTTTTTTAATTTTAAACTGGTGGACTAACTCCCCAAGCCATGAAACAACTAGCACACTTTAATTAAGTAGGAAGTAATATATGGGCTATATACGTGAAAAGTGCACGTAGAGACAACTAGCCAAAAGCGTGGCCTTGCTCCACACTTTTAATTAAATAGTAAGTAACAAAGAAAAGGAAGGATGGATGGAATCTTCCCTGTATTTTGCCGCGGATCAGAATCCATGTCGGCCCTGGTGTACTGCTCGATGAGAAGTACTACCGTGCGTGTGTGATCTCCTCGGCTGGAACGCTGTTGGTCGGATCGCCACATTTTCTTTTTGTTGCGCTGACCTAGATCAAGGCCACAAACTCTAGGCTGTTGTTTACACGCTGGCGCTTCTTGGATCCGACGTACTGCCCGGCGGCGGACACACCTGCTGCCGCTAAATTTTTCTCAATCCTGATCTGCCTGTTAAACAAAGTGGCACAATGCGACAACAATGATTTTGCAAAAGAGATAATTTACATGAAAGAAATCTTTACTGAAAAAATATCACCTGATCATTGATCTAGATTCCCGTCGAACCATGGTGATCACCTAGCAGGCTCTCAATGAAAGCACCAATGTCGGTTCTAAATCTAGCATATCTTGTAGTAGGGGTCCTAAGCTAGGATTCTTGGAGCGATGGTAACATGGACACAGGATTTTACCCAGGTTCGGGCTCTCTCGAAGAGATAATGCCCTACGTCCTATTTTTGATTGTATTCATATGGGGTATAGTACAGAGTACATGTATCTACCACGAGATGGTTCTAATGAATATCAGTTGTCCATTGACTAGCCTAGCCTCGGTTTATATATGCACCGGAGGCCTAGGGTTTAGAAGAGTCCTTGTCTTGTGCGCCAAGTCTTTGTGGAATCTTCCTTGTATATGTCATGGGCTGCCCGAAGTGGCCCATTAGTGAACCGCCATGGGGTCCTCTCCCGACCCACCTGGTCGGGAGACGATGTGGTGAGTACCCCCTAGTCTAGGACACCATCACCACCTATAAGAGCTCGTTGTGAGCCGGCTAGACTCTGAACCAGGGTCCCACACCTTACTGATTTTAGATAGAATGGAAGGAAATAAAAATACTAATTATATTTGTTGCCTGGTAAAAAGGATACGCGAAGGACTCAGGGGCGGTGGCGGCGGCCTTCTTAGTTGCGCGGCAGATTATCCACCGAAAAAATCAACGAGCGGTCAGCGCCGGTGGTGTCGGCATGGTAGAAAGAGGGGGGACGCCACCGGTGAACTGAGATCACTCTATTAGAGGCGTTGATGGAGGTGTAGGTAGCCAGAAGCCAGATCCAGCCTGTGGTCGCGGTACTCTGGTAATCCTTTGTTCAATTATTTCCTCTTCTTTGTTCAATTCATGTACACTATTGTCTCTATACTTGATTAGAAAAATCATCTGGTTTCCCTGAAGAAAACAGTTTGAATAATAAAAAATAATTATTGGAGTGCAAAGGTATGATAATTAATGTAGTTTTGATATAGGGGCTAGTTGTTGGAAAGTAATTTTGGTATATAACTAAATTGTATACTGAAATCTGATCTAAAGTGTGTATTCTGCATTCAGAGACATTTTGTAGATAGCTAAGAAAATTGGACCTATGTCTGCAGTAGTTTAATCTATGAAAATCAATTTTGAGAGAACTAAAATAAAGTAGCAGGGTTTGAGAAGAAAATAGTAAAAGAAAAAACATGGCTCTTCTCTATTTTTCTTGTGTGCTTCTCACATTTTAATTTTTGGAGTTTGACTATTATTTACTTGTTTTTTGTGCAGAGTGTTTCCCAAAAGAAACAAGTAATAGCTCAAAAACAAAAAGGGTTCAACCAAAAAGTAGCAGCAGAGAGTTCACCTAAGACCGGTGGAGATTGTAGTGCACTGAAGGAAGCAGCTGGGGTAAGTATCAAAACTGTGAGAAATTTTGCTTAAGTGTGCCTTTAACTGATCAGTATGATAGGGGCGCGTGAAAAAAATCTACTTTAATTTAACATAAGTTTTTCTTCTTCTCTTTGAAAGGTTTATGGTGTGATGCTTGAATTTGACCAATTTGTTCAGTACCATGAGATGAAGAAAAAAACAGAGGTTGGTACCATTTAATTATTTTGTGAAGAGATAGTATAGTTGAACTAATTAGTCTTTTTATTTTTGATTGCTAATTCTCACAAATATTTATTCCACAGGAATTTGTGAGTAGTCAGGAAAAAATTCTTAGCCAAGGAAGAAGCAGTAGTAGCCCGGAAAGGGACCAGCAAATTGAGGTGGGATCTGTTACTGATGAAGCTCAGATACAAAGAGTTGTAGAGGATGAGAAGTATGACGAACTAATTCTGGTAGCAAGTGATATTACCACCGAAGAGGTGAGAGAAGAAATTAAAAAAAAACTTTGTTTGGTTTTCTATTCTACTACTAAGTTAAAAGAATCACAAATTGGTTAAAAAAATTATTTGATGAATGATTGTTTTTGATCAGGTCTGAAGCATTTCTATCATCGAATCAGGTTCTCCATTGTCGTGTGTACGACCATTTATGGGGCCATCTAGCCCCTCTGCGGTTTGACTAGGGGAATGCACAAGCACAAAGAGCAGAATCAGCAGAGAACGCAAAGGCTTTTACCCAGGTTTGGGCCACCGTGAGGTGTAAAACCCTACTCCTGCTTTGGTGTATTATATGTGGAGAGCTCAAGTACAAGGTGCGCTTCGTCCCGGCAAGGTGCAAAGGAGAAGCAGCTACGCATGCAAAATGAGCTAGAGTGTCTAAGGATCGACCCTTGTAAAGGTTGCCCTGGCCCTCCTTTTATAGCTCCAGGGGTCACCACAGTGGCAAAACAGTCATTACATACTGATTAGATAGCAAACATTGCTATCATACCTAACTATGCCGGATTAGGACAAAAGCAATAAATGCTCCATTAGGTGTCATGCAGAGGAGTAGCCCCGGGAAGGTTTCTGCACCGCTCGCCCAGCTACCTCCTATTAGCTTGACACGCCTTCTGGACGGGTGTCATTAAAGGTAAATCTTCTTCCAGCGTGCTGACACGTGCCTGGCAAATCTCACCAAACCGCCTGTGAGCTCGACACCTCATTGATTAGCGACTAGCTGCTCGGTGAGGTGGAGCACTAACAGCTAGCGAGAGCTTGCCGGCACGAAGCTTGCCGGGCTTTCACCTTGCCGGCTCGACCTTGCTGGCAAGGGTCGTCTTCGGTGTTTGAACTTGATGCTTTGTTTTGATCTTCTCCCCAGTAGCTTCTACAACTGGGTCTTGAACCTTGTTCTTGGTAATTTCCAGCAAGCCTTGGCCAGCAGGGAAGCTACTACTGTCTGTGCATAAGTCAGGGTATAAAATACCCATGTTTTATACACCGACAGGAGCCCCCGGGCCTAGGCCATACTGTTGGAAATATGCCCTAGAGGCAATAATAAAATGGTTATTATCATATTTCCTTGTTCATGATAAAGGTTTATTATTCATGCTAGAATTGTATTGACCGGAAACTTAAATACATGTGTGGATACATAAACAAATACTGTGTCCCTAGTGAGCCTCTACTAGACTAGCTCGTTGATCAAAGATGGTTAAGGTTTCCTAACCATAGACATGAGTTGTCATTTGATAATGGGATCACATCATTAGGAGAATGATGTGATGGACAAGACCCAACCGTAAGCTTAGCACCAGATCGTTTAGTTTATTTGCTACAGCTTTCTTCATGTCAAGTATCTGTTCCTTAGACCATGAGATCATGCAACTCCCTGACACCGGAGGAATACTTAGTGTGTATCCAAACGTCACTTCATAACTGGGTGATCATAAAGGTGCTCTACAGGTATCACCGAAGGTGTTTGTTGGGTTGGCACGGATCGAGATTGGGATTTGTCACTCCGTATGACGGAGAGATATCTCTGGGCCCTCTCGGTAATACAACATCGTAAAGAGCTTGCAAGCAATGTGGTTAACGGGTTAGTCACGGGATCTTGTATTACAAACGAGTAAAGAGACTTGCCGGTAACGAGATTGAACTAGGTATGGAGATACCGACGATCGAATCTCGGGCAAGTAACATATCGCCGGACAAAGGGAATTGCATACGGGATTAACCGAATCCTTGACATCATGGTTCAACCGATAAAAGATCTTCATGGAATATGTAGGAATCAATATGGGCATCCAGGTCCCGCTATTTTTTATTGACCGGAGAGGTGTCTCGGTCATGACTACATGATTTCCGAACCCGCAGGGTCGCATGCTTAACGTTCATTGACGCTAGAGTAGTATTGGGATATTTGATGATTGGTAACCGAATGTTGTTCGGAGTCCCGGATGAGATCCCAGACGTCACGAGGAGTCTCGGAATGGTCGAGAGGTAAAGATTTATATATGGGAAGTCATATTTTGGGTTCCGGAAAAAGGTGCAGTTTTTTCGGTATTGTACCGGGAAGCTTCCAGAAGGTTCCGGAGGATTCCAGAGGGGCCTGGAAGTCCACAAGTGGGTCCACCACATCCCAAGGGCTGGCATGGGCTGAGGGGAGGTGCCCTGGCCTTATTGGGCTAGGCGCACGAAGTCCTCAAAAGCCCATGTGGCTAGGGAAGGGGAAAAAAGGGGAGTCCTAGTAGGAATAGGATTGGACTTGGAGTCCAAGTCCTCCCCCCCTTTCGCTGCGCCCTAGGGCTTGGAGGGGCTGTTCCCCACACCCCTCCACCTATATATATAGAGGAGGGGGCGCCACAAACAACACACCAGCCCCTGGGCACCCCTCTCTCTCCCGTTACACCACCGCCTCGTCCCGACGACGCTTAGCGAAGCGCTGTCGGTGCTCCACCACCACCATCACCACCACGCCGTCGTGCTGGTTGTGATCCCATCTACTTCTCTGCCTTCTCTTGCTGGATCAAGGAGGAGGAGACGTCATCGAGCTGCACGTGTGCTAAACTCGTAGGTGCCGTCCGTTCGGCACTAGATCGGTTGGATCGTGATCGGATCGCGAAGAGTACGACTACATCAACCACGTTATATACGCTTCCGCTTTCGGTCTATGAGGGTACATAGACACACTATCCTCTCTCGTTGCTATGCTTCTCCTAGATAGATCTTGGGTGTTCATAGGAATTTTTTTGATTTTCATGCTTCGTTCCCCATTAGTGGCATCATGAGCTAGGTCTATGCGTAGATGTATATGCACGAGTAGAACACAAAAGTTGTGGGCGTTGATGCTCAAATTGCTTACCTCTCTTGTCTTATTTGGATTCGGCGGTATTGTGGGATGAAGCGGCTCGGACCAACCTTACATGTCCTCGCACATGAGACCGGTTCCACCGACTAACATGCAACTTGTTTTGCATAAGGTGGCTAGCGGGTGTGTGTCTCTCCTACTTTAGTTGAATCTAAATTGATGAAGGCGGTCCTTATAGAAGATTAAAAGGCAACTTGATTATCACCGTTGTGGCTTTGCGTAGGTAAGAACGGTTCTTGATAGTTGCCCATAGCAGCCACGTAAAATTTGCAACAACAAAGTAGAGGACGTCTAACTTGTTTTTGCAGGGCATGTTGTGATGTGGTATGGCCAAAACGTGATGTGATATATGTTGATGTATGAGATGATCATGTTTTGTAATAGGTTCATAACTTGCATGTCGATGAGTACGGCAACCGGCAGGAGCCATAGGGTTGTCTTTAATTTATTGTATGACCTGCGTGTCAATCATTAAACGCCATGTAATTGCTTTACTTTATCGCTATGCGTTAGCAATTGTTATAGAAGCAATAGTTGGCGAGACAACCACGTGACGACATGATGATGGAGATCATGATGATGGAGATCATGGTGTCATGCCGGTGACGATGGAGATCATGCCGGTGCTTTGGAGATGGAGATCAAAAGCACAAGATGATGATGGCCATATCATGTCACATATTGATTGCATGTGATGTTTATCTTTTTATGCATCTTATTTTGCTTAGGATGATGGTAGCATTATAAGATGATCCCTTCACTTAATTTCAAGATAAAAGTGTTCTCCCTAAGTATGCACCGTTGTGAAAGTTCGTCGTTTCGAAGCACCACGTGATGATCGGGTGTGATAGACCCTACGTTCGCATACAACGGGTGTAAGCCAGTTTTACACTTGCAGAATACTTGGGTTAAACTTGACAAGCCTAGCATGTACAAACATGGCCTCGAAACACAGGAGACTGAAAGGTCGAACATGTGTCATATAGTAGATATGATCAACATGGAGATGTTCACCATTGATGACTACCCCTCTCACGTGATGATCGGACATGGGTTAGTTGATTTGGATCATGTGTCACTTAGACAACTTGAGGGATGTTGATTTAAGTGGGAGTTCATTAGTAATTTGATTAACTGAACTAAATTATCATGAACTTAGTCTTAAATGTCTTTGCAAAATTTGTGTTGTAGATCAATGGCCCGCACTGTAGTTCCCCTGAATTTTAATGCGTTCCTAGAGAAAGCTAAGTTGACAGATGATGGAAGCAACTATGCGGACTGGGTCCGTAACTTGAGGATTATCCTCATTGCTGCACAGAAGGCTTATGTCCTTGATGCACTGCTAGGTGACGCACCCCCTCCAGCATCGTCTGTGGATGTTGTGAACATCTGGCAGGCACGTTCTGATGACTACTCGATAGTTCAGTGTGCCATGCTTTACATCTTAGAACCGGGGCTCCAAAGACGTTTTGAGCACCACGGAGCATATGAGATGTTCCAGGAGCTGAAATTGGTATTTCAAGCTCATGCTCGGGTCGAGAGGTATGACATCTCCGACAAGTTCTTTAGCTGTAAAATGGAGGAGAACAGTTCTGTTAGTGAGCATATACTCAGAATGTCTGGGTTGCGCAACCGCTTGACTCAGTTGGGAGTTAATCTTCCAGACGACTTGGTTATTGATAGAATTCTCCAATCACTGCCACCAAGCTATAAGGGCTTTGTGATGAACTATAATATGCAAGTGATGGAGAAAACACTTCCCGAGCTCTTCGCGATGCTTAAGGCCGCAGAGGTAGAAATCAAGAAGGAGCATCAAGTGTTGATGCTTAAAAAGACCACTAGTTTCAAGAAAGGCAAGGGAAAGAAAGGGAACTTCAAGAAGAACGGTAAAGCAGTTGCCGCTCCTGTGAAGAAACCCAAGGCTGGACCCAAACCTGAGACTGAGTGCTTCTACTGCAAGGGGAATGGTCACTGAAAGCGGAACTGCCCCAAGTACTTGGCAGATAAGAAGGCTGGCAACGTCAACAAAGGTATATTTGATATACATGTTATTGATGTGTACCTTACTAGTGCTCGTAGTAGCGCCTGGGTATTTGATACTGGTTCGGTTGCTAATATTTGTAACTCAAAACAGGAGCTGTGGAATAAACGAAGACTAGCTAAGGACGAGGTGACGATGCGCGTCGGAAATGGTTCCAAGGTTGATGTGATCGCCGTCGGCACGCTACCTCTACATCTACCTTCGGGATTAGTTTTAAACCTAAATAATTGTTATTTGGTGCCTGTGTTGAGCATGAACATTATATCTGGATCTTTTTTATTGCGAGACGGTTATTCATTTAAGTTAGAGAATAATGGTTGTTCTATTTATATGAGTAATATCTTTTATGGTCATGCACCCCTTGTGAATGGTTTATTCTTGTTTAATCTTGATCGTAGTGATACACATATTCATAATATTGATGCCAAAAGATGCAAAGTTAATAATGATGGTACCACATATTTGTGGCACTGCCGCTTAGGTCATATTGGTGTAAAACGCATGAAGAAACTCCATGCCGATGGACTTTTGGAATCTCTTGATTATGAATCATTTGAGACATGTGAACCATGCCTCATGGGCAAGATGACTAAAACTCTGTTCTCCGGAACAATGGAGCGAGCTAGTGACTTATTGGAAATAATACATACTGATGTATGCGGTCCGATGAGTGTTGAAGCACGCGGTGGATATCGTTATTTTCTTACCTTCACAGATGATTTGAGTAGATATGGGTATATTTACTTAATGAAACACAAGTCTGAAACATTTGAAAAGTTCAAGGAATTTCAGAGTGAAGTGGAAAATCATCGTAACAAGAAAATAAAGTTTCTACGATCTGATCGTGGAGGTGAATATTTGAGTTACGAGTTTGGTATGCATTTAAGACAATGTGGAATTGTTTCACAGCTCACGCCACCTGGAACACCACAGCGTAATGGTGTGTCCGAACGTCGTAATCATACTCTATTGGATATGGTGCGTTCTATGATGTCTCTTACCGATTTGCCACTATCGTTTTGGGGTTATGCATTAGAGACAGCCGCATTCACTTTAAATAGGGCATCGTCTAAATCCGTTGAGACGACACCGTATGAGTTGTGGTTTGGCAAGAAACCTAAGCTGTCATTTCTTAAAGTTTGGGGATGCGATGCTTATGTCAAGAGGCTTCAGCCTGATATGCTCAAACCCAAAGTGGAGAAGTGCGTCTTCATAGGATACCCTAAAGAGACCATTGGGTATACCTTCTACCCCAGATCTGAGGGCAAGATCTTTGTTGCCAAGAACGGGTCCTTTCTAGAGAAGGAGTTTCTCTCGAAAGAAGTGAGTGGGAGGAAAGTAGAACTTGATGAGGTAATCATACCTTCTCTCGAATTGGAAGGTAGCACATCACAGAAAACAGTTCCCGTGATGTCTACACCAACCGAAGAGGAAGCTAATGATGATGATCATGAAACTTCGGATCAAGTTACTACTAAACTTCGTAGGTCGACCAGGGTACGTTCCGCACCAGAATGGTACGGTAATCCTGTCCTGGAAGTCATGTTGTTAGACAACGGCGAACCTACGAACTATGAAGAAGCTATGATGAGCCCAGATTCTGACAAATGGCTTCAGGCCATGAAATCCGAGATAGGATCCATGTATGAGAATAAAGTATGGACTTTGGTGAACTTGCCCGATGATCGGCAAGCCATTGAGAATAAATGGGTCTTTTAGAAGAAGACAGACGCTGGTTGTAATGTCACCGTCTATAAAGCTTGACTTGTCACAAAGGGTTTCCGACAAGTTCAAGGGGTTGACTACGATGAGACTTTCTCACCCGTAGTGATGCTTAAGTCTGTTAGAATTATGTTAGCTATTGCCGCATTTTATGATTATGAGATCTGGCAAAGGGACGTCAAAACGGCATTCCTTAACGGGTTTCTTAAGGAAGAATTGTATATGATGCAACCAGAAGGTTTTGTCGATCCTAAGGATGCTAACAAAGTATGCAAGCTCCAACGATCCATCTATGGACTGGTGCAAGCATCTCGGAGTTGGAATATACGCTTTGATGAGGTGATCAAAGCTTTTGGTTTTATACAAACTTACGGAGAAGCTTGTATTTACAAGAAAGTGAGTGGGAGCTCTGTAGCATTTCTAATATTATATGTGGATGACATATTATTGATTGGAAATGATATAGAATTTCTGGAAAGCATAAAAAGGATATTTGAATAAGAGTTTTTCAATGAAAGACCTCGGTGAAGCTGCTTATATATTGGACATCAAAATCTATAGAGATAGATCAAGACGCCTAATAGGACTTTCACAAAGCACATACCTTGACAAAGTTTTGAAGAAGTTCAAAATGGATTAGTCAAAGAAAGGGTTCTTGCCTGTATTGCAAGGTGTGAAGTTGAGTAAGACTCAAAGCCCGACCACGGCAGAAGAAAGAGAAAGGATGAAAGTCATTCCCTATGCTTCAGCCATAGGCTCTATAATGTATGCCATGCTGTGTACCAGACCTGATGTGTGCCTTGCCATTAGTTTGGCAGGGAGGTACCAAAGTGATCCAGGAGTAGATCACTGGACAGTGGTCAAGAATATCCTGAAGTACCTGAAAAGGACTAAGGACATGTTTCTCGTTTATGGAGGTGACAAAGAGCTCGTCGTAAAGGGTTACGTCGATGCTAGCTTCGACACAGATCTGGATGACTCTAAGTCTCAAACCGGATACGTATTTATATTAAATGGTGGAGCGGTCAGTTGGTGCAGTTCCAAGCAGAGCGTCGTGGCGGGATCTACATGTGAAGCGGAGTATATAGCTGCTTCGGAAGCAGCGCAAGAAGGAGTTTGGATGAAGGAGTTCATATCCGATCTAGGTGTAATACCTAGTGCATCGGATCCAATGACTATCTTTTGTGACAACACTAGAGCTATTGCCATTGCCAAGGAGCCCAGGTTTCACAAGAGAACCAAGCACATCAAGCGCCGTTTCAACTCCATTCATAATTATGTTAAGGATGGAGACATAGAACTTTGCAAAGTACATACAGATCTGAATATTGCAGACCCGTTGACTAAAACCTCTCCCATGAGCAAAACATGATCAGCACCAACACTCCATGGGTGTTAGATTCATTACAATGTAAACTAGATTATTGACTCTAGTGCAAGTGGGAGACTGTTGGAAATATGCCCTAGAGGCAATAATAAAATGGTTATTATCATATTTCCTTGTTCATGATAAAGGTTTATTATTCATGCTAGAATTGTATTGACCAAAAACTTAAATACATGTGTGGATACATAAACAAATACCGTGTCCCTAGTGAGCCTCTACTAGACTAGCTCGTTGATCAAAGATGGTTAAGGTTTCCTAACCATAGACATGAGTTGTCAGTTGATAACGGGATCACATCATTAGGAAAATGATGTGATGGACAAGACCCAACCGTAAGCTTAGCACCATATCGTTTAATTTATTTGCTACAGATTTCTTCAGGTCAAGTATCTGTTCCTTAGACCATGAGATCGTGCAACTCCCTGACACCGGAGGAATACTTAGTATGTATCCAAACGTCACTTCGTAACTGGGTGATCATAAAGGTGCTCTACAGGTATCACCGAAGGTGTTTGTTGGGTTGGCACGGATCGAGACTGGGATTTGTCACTCCGTATGACGGAGAGATATCTCTGGGCCCTCTCGGTAATACAACATCGTAAACAGCTTGCATGCAATGTGGTTAATGGGTTAGTCACGGGATCTTGTATTACGGAACAAGTAAAGAGACTTGCCGGTAATGAGATTGAACTAGGTATGGAGATACCGACGATCGAATCTCGGGCAAGTAACATATCGCCGGACAAAGGGAATTGCATACGGGATTAACCGAATCCTTGACATCATGGTTCAACTGATAAAAGATCTTTGTGGAATATCTAGGAATCAATATGTGCATCCAGGTCCCGCTATTGGTTATTGACCAGAGAGGTGTCTCGGTCATGACTACATGATTCCCGAACCCGCAGGGTCTCACGCTTAACGTTCGTTGATGCTAGAGTAGTATTGGGATATTTGATGATTGGTAACCGAAGGTTGTTCGGAGTCCCGGATGAGATCCCGGACGTCACGAGGAGTCTTGGAATGGTCGAGAGGTAAAGATTTATATATGGGAAGTCATATTTTGGGTTCCGAAAAAAGGTGCAGTTTTTTCGGTATTGTACCGGGAAGCTTCCAGAAGGTTCCGGAGGATTCCGGAGGGGTCCGGAGGTCAACAAGTGGGTCCACCACATCCCAAGGGCTGGCATGGGCTGAGGGGAGGCGCCCTGGCCTTATTGGGCTAGGCGCACCAAGTCCTCAAAAGCCCATGTGGCTAGGGAAGGGGAAAAAAGGGGAGTCCTAGTAGGAATAGGATTGGACTTGGAGTCCAAGTCCTCCCCCCCTTGGCTGCACCCTAGGGCTTGGAGGGGCTGTTCCCCACACCCCTACACCTATATATATAGAGGAGGGGGCGCCCCAAACAACACACCAGCCCCTGGGCACCCCTCTCTCTCCCGTTACACCACCGCCTCGTCCCGACGATGCTTAGCGAAGCGCTGTCGGTGCTCCACCACCACCATCACCACCACGCCGTCGTGCTGGTTGTGATCCCATCTACTTCTCCGCCTTCTTTTGCTGGATCAAGGAGGAGGAGATGTCATTGAGCTGCACGTGTGCTAAACTCGGAGGTGCCGTCCGTTCGGCACTAGATCGGTTGGATCGTGATCGGATGGCGAAGAGTACGACTACATCAACCGCGTTATATACGCTTCCGCTTTCGGTCTACGAGGGTACGTAGACACACTCTCCTCTCTCGTTGCTATGCTTCTCCTAGATAGATCTTGGGTGTTTGATTTTCATGCTTCATTCCCCATCACATACGCGCAGCCGAAGCGTCGTTGGGCTAGGCCCAAACAATGCACAGACACGCGTTGGGAAATTGATGCCGTAATTTTAGTCATGATGGTTTGCCTGACGCACGTCCACTCCGCACATTAAATGCGGGTCATGGGGACATATACTGTTGCGGTTATTCCGTGGTAGTGCGCCTGTAAAAGTGCCGCTGTGGTAAACAGTGAAGAGCCAGCTCCCTCGCGCCTTCCCCATAAAAAGGCAACTGCGAGGGGACGCTGCTCATTCATCCCCGCTTTCCCTTGCTTCATCTTCTTCCTCTCGCCAGAGCTGCTTCCGCTGCCACCGCCGATTCACATCTTAGTTCAACCTCTTTCTTCCTCCTGAGCCCTGATGGCGCCCAAGAAGACCGATGCGGAGGGGAAGAAGCCCGCCAAGCTGCTCGACCCCAAGGCGGAGAAGAAGAAGAGGGAGTTGGAGGAACTGGAGAAGCGGCAGAGGGAGAATGCAATTTTCTCGCCGTCGGCCATGGATGCCAACACCCTGATCGAGAGGTACGCCTACATGTGGGGAAAGGATACCAAGGACCACAAGGCCCCAGTGGTTCTTCCAGAAGGCAACAAGACTCCTTCGGATTCGTATCCGTTCTTCTGTGCTTACTTCTACTGCGGCCTGGTTCCTCCATTTTCAGACTTCTTCAGCGCAATGATGTTCAGTTTTGGGTTCAAACTGTTAGATTTTACACCCAATGCAATGACATGCATGGCAGTCTTCACCCATCTGTGTGAGGATTTTGTCGGAGTTGCCCCCAACGTTGATTTGTTCTGCCACTTCTTCGTTCCCCGCATCGAGGACAAGTCACTCTCTGGCAGTGCAACATGGATCCCAAGGGCTAAAACCAAAGGCCAGTATCTTGCCAGGCAACTCCATCTCAAATGGGAGGAATGGAGGGCAGAATGGTGCTGGATTCAGGAAAAGGATTTCCCTCCGTTCTGCTTGCCGCGCACAGTGAAGGTTGAACGCGGCAAGAATTGGAGCGATCTTGGCGCCACTGACAATAAACTTCGCCCGACACTAAACATGATTGCTCGTCTCAAGGCCGCCAAGCTGACCATAGAAATGGTAGGAGCTGACTTCCTCTGGCGATGCATTTCACCGCTGCAGAAGAGGCAGAGGTTCACTTGGGAATACCAGGGTGCCGGTGATGTTATGCGGTTGTATCCTGGGCTCGGCAACAACTTGACGGTTATGGAGCATGCCAGTCTCTGTGAACAGCTGTTCCAAAAAACCGGCACATTCCACTTGCCGGACCGGATCGTCCCGCTGCACGTCAATTCCGCCAAGGACTCCATCTTGGCGATGATACTGGATTGCGACGCTCACGGAGTCAAAGCAGACTGGCCAGTGCCCACCCTGGTGAACGAGATGGATTAGGCTTCCAACTTGACAGAGAAGGCTTCCCGGAAAGAAACAGATCTCATCCGGGCCACCAAGGATGAAGAACTGGCATTTATTGCCAGCAAGGCTGTAGAGGCCGCAAGAGTTAACATGGCGGGCGGTTCCGGTGCTGCGGTAACTGAGGATGATGACGAAGAACATCATGAAGAAGAAGTTGCCAAGGAACAATAGGAAGAGCCTGTCGGGGATGAGGCTGCCGGAGCTGAAGTTGCTGGGACCGAGGCTGCCGGAGAACCTGAAGAAGAGGAAGGCCCTCGAGCCCCAAAGAGGAAATGCCGTCTTCGAAGGGCGGCCAGTCAAGAGCCAGTGCGCACTTCTTCGCCAGGAGTTGGTCCCACGGTGAAGAAGACGACCACCAAGACCGGCCATCAAGAGGAAGTGCGCCGGCAATCCACTCGGCGTCCTCGAACTCAGCCTCCACCTTCCCAGCAAGGGGTTGCCGGGGAAATCGGGTCTTCTCAGCCGGCGAGTTCATCTCCCCCAGCACTCAAGAGGGCTAGAGAGTTGCCTCTGCCGGCAAGATACGACCTCTCCGTCCTTAGTGAATCTGAAGACGATGAGTAAGTGAAATTGTTTATCTTCATCAAGTCTTGATTTCATTTGATTGCCATCTTGACTTGATTTCTTCTATCTTGGCAGAGATCCAGAACCACTTGTGCACTGAACGAAGCGGGCCAAATCTGCAATGGAGCAAGATCCCACGGCAAGCGCTGGGCAGGGGGTTACTGTAACGCCCAAGATGAGGCTCTATCGCAATCTCGTGATGAAGTCGAGATCATGGCAGAACCCCATTTTGGATCGCATAGCAAGGTGGTTCTCAAATACATACAACCGAATGAACAGATGAGTGTACCAGATAAAGGCTTACCCTCGCCACATGCTACAGCATAAATATATCATAATCATCATACAATCATCCAAATGAAAGACAGGGTCCGACTACGGACGAAAACAAATGAGAAAACACCACCCTGCTATCATCCCGGATCAACCGACTAGGGCCCACTACTGATCATCTGGCATCGTGACGTACATACGTCCACGCTCATCATCATACTCCCAATGGAGCATCTCGGACTCACCTGTGTCTGTCTCAAGCGTACCTGCAACTGGTGTTTATAGTAATCTATGAGCCACAGGGACTCATCAATCTCATCACCCAAGGTAACCAAACTATTTAAGCTTATAGGAATGGAAGGGGTAAATGTGGTGAGGTTGCAGCAAGCACTAAGCATGTTTAAGTGGCTAACTTACGAGTACAAGAATTAAGATGAGCATACTACGCATAACGGTCGCAAGTTTAAGATGATCAAGAAGTGATCCTGAACACCTACTTACAGTTCAATCATAACCCCACCGTGTTCTCTTCCCGAACTTACTCGAAAAGAGACCATCACAGTTACACACACAGTTGGTGTATTTTATTAGAATTAGTGTCAAGTTCTCTACAACCGGAGGTTAAAAATATCCAAGTCGCCACATAACCGCGGGCACGGCTTCGCGTAAGATTTAACCCTGCAGGGGTGTTCCAACCTGGTCCATCATAGACCAACACAAGCTGTGGTGGAAATACCTCAACCTCGAGATAGCCCGAAGTATCCTCGGAATCCCGGTGCACAAGACATTTCTACAATGGCAACACAAGTCCAGCAAGACCTCCCGACGTGCCAACACCCTGATTGGAGTAGCGCGTATCTCGAAATTAGGCCACGATCGGATGAGCACAGCGTACAACAACTGCGACCCGAGTTTCCCCGGGGGAAGCCACAAATGACTCTATTTCGGACCAACACTCATGAGGAGCACTGGCCCGGGGTTGTTGATTAAAATCTCGGGTTAATTACTCCCTATGCAAGTTTTAGTTGTTATTAGGCAAATGGTAAAACCAAAGTTGGGCCTTGCTGGAAGCGGTTATTCAAAGCGAACTATCAAGAGGGTCCCATTCCCCTGAGCATGTTAGGAACGCTAATCAAGGATCATAAAACCGGTATTACGGAAACTAAGGCGGCATGAGTGGAACAAAACACTAGGCAAAAGGCCGAGCCTTCCACACACAACCAAGTATATAGATGCATTAATTAAATAAGAGATATTGTGATATCCCATCATATCCATGTCCCAACATGGAACAACCTGCACTGCACCTGCAACTAGCAACGCTATAAGAGGGGCTGAGCAAAGCGGTAACATAGCCAAACAACGGTTTGCTGGGTAGGGTGGTTAGAGACTGTATCATGGCATATGAGAGGCTGACATGTATGTGGTAGGAAGTGTGACATAGCGATAGCAACGAGACAACTAGCAAGCAAAGATAGTAGGGTTATCAAGGGTAATGATCA
The DNA here is from genome assembly GCA_039707655.1 of Elymus sibiricus. Classification (NCBI taxonomy): domain Eukaryota; kingdom Viridiplantae; phylum Streptophyta; class Magnoliopsida; order Poales; family Poaceae; genus Elymus; species Elymus sibiricus. The sequence continues at coordinate 186,777,407 of CM077676.1, read as the reverse complement.
TCTTGCCTGAAGTCTCTTTGGTAGGATAGTAAGACTGCTCCTCGAACACGTTCTCAACCGGTTCCTCGAACTCGGACTCGTCTCCCGGAACTACCCAAAAGAAAGAACAAGCACCGAAATAAACAAACAATCATGGCATATATGCACAAGCAAAATGATGCATGAAATGGCATGGTGGAATAATGAGCATGTCCTGAATGAAGTAACGGTGCTACCGGGACGATAGAAATGATAACGAGATGTGACGGTGAAGCAAAAGATGTATATGGGCAAAATCTTGGCAATCCAAGTATGCCTCTGGAAAGAATGGAAGATTTCGATGGAAAACAATATAAAGATTGATAACCCACAAGTATAGGGGATCAATTGTAGCTTTTTCGATAAATAAGAGTGTCGAACCCAACGAGGAGCTAAAGGTAGAATTAATATTCCCTTCAAGTTCTATCGATCACCGATACAACTCTACGCGCACTTGACGTTCGCTTTACCTAGAACAAGAATAAAACTACTTTGTAGGTGTGATAGGATAAGTTTGCAAAAATAAAACTAGAAGTAATTTGTGAGAATAAAACTAGGAGTAATTTGCAAGATAATAAAAGTTAGTTGTTTAGTAGAAAGTTTTTGTAACACAAGAGAATGATTTGTCCATAGGCAATCGATAACTAGACCGGTAATCATTGTTGCAATTTTATATGAGGGAGAGGCATGGGCTAACATACTTTTCGTACTTGGATCATATGCACTTATGATTGGAACTCTAGCAAGCATCCACAACTACCAAAGATCATTAAGGTAAAATCCAACCATAGCATTAAGTATCAAGTCCTCTTTACTCCCATACGCAACAACCCCCTTACTCAGGTGTAATCTTCTGTCACTCTAGCCGCCCACCATAAGAGAATTATGAACATATTGCAAACCCTACAGCGGGAATCCCTCACGCTTGCGCGACACGGAGGGCACCATAGGACAGCACCAAAATAAAACATACAACTCAAACCAATCACGATCATCAATCAACCCATAGGACAAAACAAATCTACTCAAACATCATAGGATGGCCACAAATCATTGGATAATAATATGTAGCATTAAGCACCATGTTTAAGTAGAGATTACAGTGGGGAGAAGAGGTGTTACACTGCTGCATAGAGGGGGAGAGAATTGGTGTTGACGGCGCCGAAGTTGTTGGTGTAGATCGCCGTCACGATGATTGCCCCAGCGGCGTTCCGGCGCCACCGGGAGAGAGGGGGAGAGAGCCCCCCTCCTTCTTCTTCTTCCTTGGCCTCCCCCCTAGATGGGAGGAGAGTTTCCCCTCTGGTCCATGGCTGCCATGGCGGCGGAGGGTCAGGAGCCCCTCCTAGATTGGATCTCTCTCTCTGTTCTCTTCTCATTCGCGTTCCTGTTTTCTGGCCTTTCACCATTTCTGAAATTTCCGGAGATCCGTAACTCCGATTGCGCTGAAATTTTAACACGATTTTTTCAGATATTAGCTTCCTTGCGGCTGAAGAAGGGCACCAACCGACCTACGAGGGCCTCACGAGGCACCACGGCGCGTCGGGCCCCCCTAGCGCGCCCTGGTGCCTCGTGGGGCCCACGAGCACCGCCTTGCGTTGATTCCACCTCCCAAAAATCACATATATTCCAAAATAATTCTCCATAAAATTTTATTGCATTTGGACTTCGTTTGATATGGATATTCTGCGAAACAAAAAACATGCAACAAACAGGAACTGGCACTGGGCACTGGATCAATATGTTAGTCCCAAAAATAATATAAAATGTTGCCAAAAATATGTGAAAGTGGTAGAATATTGGCATGAAACAATAAAAAATTATAGATATGACAGAGATGTATCAGCATCCCCAAGCTTAATTCCTGCTCGTCCTCGAGTAGGTAAATGATAAAAAAGATAATTTTTGATGTGGAATGCTACCTAGCATAATCTTGATCATGTAATCTAATAATGGCATGAATATTAAGACACGAGTGATTCAAAGCAATAGTCTATAATTTGATATAAAGACATCAATACCCAGGCATCCCAACAAACAATCGTGCCTTTCAGAATAAAAATGCTAAAGAACGCCATCCCTACAAAATCATATAGCCTTGTCATGCTCCATCTTCTTAACACAAAATATAAATCATGTAGTACCCCGCTGTCAGCCAAGCAATTGGTTCATACTTTTTAACGCGCTCCAGCTTTTTCGACCCCCATGCAATACATGAGCGCAAGTCATGGACATAGCACTATAGGTGGAATAGAATGATGATAGAGATTAATAAGAAGAAGTCAAAAAGAAAGAAAGTCTCACATCGACGCGGCTCATCAACGGGCTATGGAGATGCCCATCAATTGATATCAATGCGAGGAGTAGGGATTGCCATGCAACGGATGCACCAAGAGCTATAAGTGTATGAAAGCTCAACATGAAACTAAGTGGGTGTGCATCCAACTTGCTTGCTCGAAGACCTCGGGCATTTGAGGAAGCCCATCATCGGAATATACAAGCCAAGTTCTATAATGAAAAATTCCCACTAGTATATGAAAGTGACAACATAGGAGACTCTCTATATGAAAAACATGGTGCTACTCTGAAGCACAAGTGTGGTAAAGGATAGTAACATTGCCCCTTCTCTCTTTTTCTCTCATTTCATTTTTTTTTTGTTTTCTCTTTGTTTTTTTTTTCTTGTGCACTTTTTGGCCTCACTTTTTTTTTATTTTTTTCCGAAGTCTCATCCCGACTTGTGGGGGAATCATAGTCTCCATCATCCTTTCCTCACTGGGACAATGCTCTAATAATGAATAATGATGATCATCACACTTCTATTTACTTACAACTCAAAAAATTACAACTCGATACTAGAACAAAGTATGACTCTATATGAATGCCTCTGGCAGTGTACCAGGATGTGCAAAGATCTAGCGTAGCAAAGATATCAAAAAACAGACAAGCCATGAAAATATCATGCTAGCTATCTTACGATCATGCAAATCAATATGACAATGATTGCTCAAGTCATGTATATGATGATGATGGAAGTTGCATGGCAATATATCTCGGAATGGCTATGGAAATGCCATAATAGGTAGGTATGATGGCTGTTTTGAGGAAGATATAAGGAGGCTTATGTGTGATAGAGTGTATCATATCACGGGGTTTGGATGCACCGGCGAAGTTTGCACTGACTCTCGAGGTGAGAAAGGGCAATGCACGATACCAAAGAGGCTAGCAAATTGTGGAAAGGTGAGAGTGCGTATAATCCATGGACTCACATTAGTCATAAAGAACTCACATACTTATTGCGAAAGTTTATTAGCCCTCCAAGCAAAGTACTACTACGCATGCCCCTTGGGGGGAGGTTGGTAGGAGTTAACCATCGCGTGCCCCCGACCTCCACGCAAAGGAAGACAATCAATAATAAATCATGCTCCAACTTCTTAGCATAACGAGAGACTATACGTGCATGCTTCGGGAATCACAGACCTTAACACCAATATTCTTACTAAACCACAATCATTCACTAGTACCTCCCACATATTACCATCTCTATATCGCAAAACTATTGCAAGGAATCAAACATATCATATTCAGTGATCTACAAGTTTTATGTAGGATTTTATGACTAACCATGTGAATGACCAATTCCTGTTGACTCTCTAAATAGATATAAGTGAAGCAAGAGAGTTTAATTCTTTCTACAAAAGATCACGCTCTAATAAGTATAAGTGAAGCTAAAGAGCATTCTACAAATAACGGTTTTTTATATGTAGAGAAACAGGCATCCAAACTTCAAATGATATAAGTGAAGCACATGAAGCATTCTATAAAGCCATACTCAAAAGATATAAGTGAAGTGCAATGAGCATTCTATAAATCAACCAAGGACTATCTCATACCAGCATGGTGCATAAACGAAAGGGAAAAATAAACACAAAAGACGCTCCAAGAATTTACGCATATCATGTGAACAAAACAAAAACCGAGACATACCGATAATTGTTGAATAAAGATGGGATGCCTTCCGGGGCATCCCCAAGCTTAGACGCTTGAGTCTCCTTGAATATTTACTTGGGGTGCCTTGGGCATCCCCAAGCTTGTGACACCCTGGTTTTCTCTCCTTGTTTTTTCTCCTTCGCGGGATTTGACTCCCGTCTTTTTTTTGGTGTTATCGGATTTTCTCTCGCTCTTGGGTATATGAAGATGGTCATTTAGCCTTGCCTTTCCTATCCAACCAGAGATTCTCTCCAGTCCAACCTTGCCACCAAAGATTTATTCTCAGGGTTTTTTCGTCAAAACCCTACCTTCCGACCTACCGGAAGGGAAACCCTAATTCTGGCAGTTACAAAGGAACCCTAATTTCCTTTGATCTGTTGCCTCCCAAACTTTTCCCAGAGACTCTCCTACATCTATAAACCCTGGATATGCAAAAATATTGCCAAGTCATTTGCAATATTTTTCATTTAAAATTAATTCCTTTTTCTGCTGTTTAAAGGAATTAAATCCAGGAAAATATCTGTCAATCTCCAAAGTTTATGAAAACTTGTGGAGATATTCTTTGTGATCATATTGAGCTCCAATAAAAATATTGGCCATAATTAAATAAGGGAAATTGCCTTTTCCTATTTAAAGCCAATATTGCACTTTGGGCACTTTCCAAAGGAGCTACCATTTTGGTAGCTAGGAAAAATCCCAATTAATTTATGGAGCTTCTCCAATTCATATCTTTACCATTTCCATCAATATCCCAAGTTCCATAGTTCAAATTTTGAGTGCAACATCCAATTCTTGTTGCTGGATTTATTTTGAGGTTGAGAAGCAACTATATTTTATATTGCTTCAAAAATTCTCAAATTAATCTAGGACCTCAAATTCCATATATGATGTGAGTATGTCAAAATTCACATCATTTCATCTAGCCAAGTTCTCCCAAAAATTCCATCTAGTTTCTGTCCAGATCCAAGCTCTGTGAAGGAAGTACCACTTTGGCATTTCCAAATGAGCTGAAATTTTTCCAGTACCTTCATACCTCCAAATCACCTCCCTCCACCAAAATTCAGCTCATTTCATCAAGCCAAATGAGTGCAGCTTCAAAGTCAAGTTTCTAGATCAGATTATGCTTTGTGAAGGAAGTGTATGCAAAACTTGTCCAAATGGCCTCAAATTTGGCAAGCAGCTACTCCTTCCTACCCCATCTTATTTTGACAACATTTCAACCTCACTTGCTAAGTCATTTCACCTCAGCTTGGTCCCCAAGTTTCTGTCCAGAAGTTTTTCTGGATCCTCCTGATCTATCTAGATCCCTCCCAACCCCTCCAGTGGCTACTCCTATCCATTTGAGCAGTGAGGAGTCTAGTTGACATGGTGTGACAAGCAGGTACGCGCCGGAGCACGTAGTGCCCATGGTGATCACGTAGCGGCCGTGCAGAAACGGCGCTCTGTGCTCTGTCAGCTCCGTGCAGTCGCCTCCGGCCCGTCCTCGCTTGTCCAAGCATGTCCAGCCGCTCCCCACCGTCCACGCACCCCTCTCCCGCAGCTTCTCCCCTCCTCTTTCTTCTTCTCCACGCCACGGCGAGTGCCGCCACCGCTCTGTCCCGCCCGTGATCCGCCGTGTCCTCTCCTCTCCATTGGCCTCTTCTTCCTCGAGCCGTCCCCTCCCTCTGCCCCCGTCAGGTAGGCACCTCTCCCCGTTTGCCACCTTGCCGGAGTGCCAGGACGGCGATAAGCTCGCCACGGCGGCTGTCCTCGTCTGCAAGCCACGGCTGGCTATAAATAGCCCATGCCCCGAGCCTCCCCGAGCTCCATCCCTACCCCAGCAACCTCTCCTCTCCCTCTAGCTCACTCTCGTACCTGCGCCCGACCGAAGCCCTCACCGGAGCCCGACAATTTAGCCGGAGCTCGCTCGCGGCCCCCGCCTCCAATTCCCCTATCCAACCGACCCCGGCTTCGTCCAAGCCCACATTCGCGCGCGCCTCCCTCCGGTGACCCCGTCTGACCCCTTGCCCAGCCGCCCCGCTCGCCGGAGCGCCCCCTTTGCTCGCGGCCGCCGCCCACTGCCTTCCCTCGCCGCCGCACCACCAGTCCTTCCCGGTGCCTGCGCCACCCACCCCTGGATGCGGCCGTCGTCGGCGATCCCAACCGCGCCATCTCCCATCTCGGAGGACCACCAGGTCGCCGGAACGCCATCGGAGCTGAAGCCCCCAGCCGCGCCGTCGGGGAGAAAGAGAGGAGGAGGAAGAAGAGAAGGAGGGAGGAGAGAGAGAGACCTGACGTGTGGGGCCCGGGCCCACTCGTCAGTGGGAGGGAGCCGGCCACGTCATTTAAGTGGAGGGGCCCGGCGGTTAGTGCGTTTCTCCCACTGGAAAACGTATTTCCGCAAAGGCGCTTTCTCTCTCCAGCAGGCTGCCGAAATAGTTACTTAGTGGACGTTCACCGGTTAGCGGCTGAAGTGGACACTATTTGTTCATTTCACCGTTTAACGAACGAACGCCCGTAACTTTTGGCTCGTAGCTCCGAATCAGGTGATTCCAAAGCCCACTTTTTCAGTTCGTCGAGCCCGTTCCGATGCCATCACTTCCACCATGTTTACACTTTCTGAAAATGCCCATTTTGCCCCTGCCCTCTATTCAATCCCTCCGAGAGGGAATCTTTTCCGGCAAATTCTTCCGCGAGGTGATCGCACTTCTCCCGGAGTATTCCTGTGACACCTTGGTTTTTGGCAACTTTTTCTTTTCGAAATCTTTCTGGCTTTATTTGCAATCTGGCTGGATTTTGAACCTTTTCAGTTGACTTTGGACTTATGAATTCCTCTCAGTGATCCAAAGCCCTCACCATCTTGCCAAAATCCTATCACTCACCATCTGGAACAATTTCCAATTCTTTATCTCTCCCAAATATCCATTTTCTTCCTTTGGGAAAATCTGTCATCACTATGGGTTACATAGCAACCTATAGTTCTGGTAATCAGAAAAATCCCAAATTAATCCCAGACCTTATTGTCATCATCTACTCCTACAATCTTCAAAAACATCTCATGGTCCAGTACAAAGTTTATTCCAGAAAACTCCATTTGCTCTCTCGACAGTACTGGTCATTTGTGAAGGAGCTCATATTTTCCCTACTCAATTAATTCCAAGAAAATTCCCTGAGATATTAGGGAACCTATCTTTCCATAATATCCAAAAATATCATCTGGTCCAATACAAATTTTCATCACCAATATTCTGCCAAGTTTCTGTTCAGTTGGAACCTCTGTGAAGGAAGTACCAGCTAGATGTTTCCAATTGAGCTGAAATTTTTATGGCATCTTCTCCTCACCAAATAACCCTGCCACACCAATTTTCAGCCCCAGGAGATCAACCAGTTGAGTGCATCAAGCTCATCTCTGTTTCTGGTTTAGTACATCACTTGTACATGAACTATATCCAAATCTTGATCAAATCCTTTCAAACTTGGTCAGATTGGAGTCCTTCGAACATAGATCACCCCAGACATCTCCTTTGGCTCCATCCCCAGCTCATGTCTTCTCTAGATCTCTCTCAAGATTGCTGTCAGGAACTGTAACTGAAGCTACACTTAACAACAGAGTGAACCTAGCCAAACCAAGCATACAGAGGCAATAGATGATCAAAGGAGAAGGCCCTAGACACGATGAGCTGGACTTGGACGGCCTCGAGACATCACCTCCCGTGGTGAGCACGGTACTGGCATGCCAGTACGCGTGCTCTGCACCTCGCCGGCGACGGCCGAGATCATTCCAGTGACCTCTCGCTGCCATTTCGTGTCCTGAGGTGCCGACATAGCCGCTGCCGTCCACGTAGCTCTCTCCCGATCCTTCTTCTCGCCAGAATCGCCCTCTACGGCCGCCACGGCACCCGGCCACTGTGCCGCCCGTGGCTGCACTGTGGCGTGCGGCGCGTCGTCTTCCTCCCGCTAGCTGCCGCCGCGCCTTAACTCTCCCTGCCCTCTCCCGTCTCGTCGCCCATGCCCGGCCAAGCCAGCAAGGCGTCCTCGCGCCGGCGACGTGGCCCGAGTCCCGGCCATTCCAGAGAGCTCGCCCGAGCTTGCCTCCTCCTATAAATACCCCTCCCCGGCCTCTCCCGAGCTCCTCAATCCTATCCTCCTCCTCCCAATCGTCCTCCCGAGAAGCGAGCCACAGCCGAGAGGCCCTCTGGCCTCAAACCTCGCCGGAGATCAGCCGCCACCCGAGCTCTGCCTCCCTGCCGATTCACTCCTCCCCGAGCTCCACTGACTCCTCCATCGAGCTCAGCTCGTCCTCCTGGTCACGCCCAAGCCCTTGCCCGGTCGAATCGCTGCCAAAGTCGCCATCTCCGACGACACCCGAGCGCCGCCGCCGCCGGAGAGGAAGGGGACGACGCCGTCCGGCCATGTCTCGTGAAGCCACTGGTACGTGCGTGACCGTCTCTAAGCGCTCGTTCCATTCCGCTACTCACCGGACCTCTCCGCCGTCTGTGTCGCCGGCGAGCGGTGCCGGAGCTCCGCTCCCTCTCTGTTTCCCTCCTCCCCGTTCAAATCTGACGGCTAGGGCCCGCCAGTCAGCGACACGCCGAAGCGGTAAGTGGAGGCGCCCCTCCACTTTACGCCTTCGACGTGGCCCCCTGAGAGATTTTCTATTTTCTGTTTAATTCCAGATTTTGACCAGCACTTTGACCGTTCATAACTTTTAAACCATAAGTCCAAATCAATTGATTCTTTTTGCATCTGGTTTGTCTTGAGCTCCTCTATTTTCTGGCCAAATTTGGTATTTTCCCCATGTTCACAGAATTTCTGGTGCTCAAAACAGTAGCATGTGACATTTTCTATTGCACTTTAAAAATATTTATAGAGGGAAATACTTTTGGATTTGAAGCCCAGGAGTTTGTGGACAACCCAACAGAGCAAGGCAAGCCATGTCATCCATTGCATGAAGCATTTCAATAGTGTTGGTTATTTAATTGAATTTCATGCATTATTCTATATGTGATAATCCATAGTAATTTTTTTAAATGCCTAGCTACTGCCATGATAATTTACTTGCAATTAAATATCCATACTGGTTAAATGCTTGGCTATATTAAACTTAGTTGGTTGATTAAGAGCCACCTACCCGGACTTTTCCGTGCAGCCACATTTGCTGGTATGGGATGGCCTTGACTTGGTCTGGCGTTGTGCTCTTTTATCGGTACCACCAAACTAGGGAGGGTTATGCGTGTGTGCTGCCCTGATCAGGTAGACGACCATAATCCTGTGAGCCCAGTTGAGTTATTTTGCCGGCGTCCCCGTTTGGGACAGTTAGTGGCCACGACGGTGGCAGGTGTCACGGGGTGACACAGGGGCCACCCAGGACATGACCCTAGGAGGGTATGATTGTCGGTGGTACGATAGAGGGGTCACGGGTCAGGCAGGTTTCGTTGGAGTACCACCGGTCCACCCGAATGGGATCACGAAGCCAGGTACTCCATGGTGTGGGTAAAGTGCGCAACCTCTGCAGAGTGTAAAAACCTATTCGAATAGCCGCGTCCACGGTATTGGACAGTCCGTTTAGGCCTCTCTAGGATGGTCAACCATAATGATAATAATGATGGAAGAACTTGTCTTATGTTCGGAAGTGCTCTGTGGATGGTGAGCATTCCGAGGGTTGTGGGACAACCCAGATGAGAGTAAGTTAGTACTGGGTACCAGTAAGTGAGCAAATTAATCTGATTAACCTGTTAATTGCCATGCTATTGTTTGCTGCACTGTTTTGGTTGCCATGAGCTTGCGAGTACATTCCAAGTACTCACCTAGCGTATCATGCCAGATGCAGGAGAAGCCGAGGACGGAGGTCCCGAAGGTTCGTGCTATGCTAGCTAGGCCGTGTCCACAGTAGTGTCCCTGTGGATGGAGTTTCCCGCGCTACGTTCCGCTACGCCGTAGTCTACCCAGTAGTATCGAGGCCCTGCTATGTTCCATAAATAATATAGATATTGTGCTCAGCACCTGCAGTGCTTCCGGCCTCGCTATCAATGTAAATTATGAGCTTGTACTCGAGATATTGAATGAAGTTCAGTTCTGTTCTGCTCCAAGTTGTTGTGTGTTTCCAGAAGACATGATCTCTGGGCTGGAAACACTGGTAAACCGGTTCTCTGAGCCGGGGTGCCACAACGCTTGGTATCAGAGCCACGCTGACTGTAGGACACCCTAGTTAACCCTGCGCTAGAACTGCGAGTAGTTTAGAGTCTTGGTGTCTTGCTTGCTGCATCTGATTGTTGCATCTGAGTGCTTGCATTGCATGGCATGCATATAGCTTTTATTGTGCTAACCGCTGGTTTGATGAGTGTAGATGGCACCAGTTCCGTACCACTACAATCCTGAGGCGGCACCATTCACTTTTCCAGTACTGCTTCGTAACGTCTGGCTTCGGCTGTATCCCAACGGCGAAGACCCAGTGTTCCAGGTGTTCCGAGAGCAGCTTGCGGGTTCAGTATTCGAGTATCACGCAGAAGCTTTTCTGACTACGAGTTCAGATATTGGCAGCTACTCCCGTTCTTCCAAGGGCGGAACTGCTTCTACTCCAGAATTGGCGATCCAGTTTGCTGCGATGGAGGCTCTCACTGACTTGCGCTTTCACGAGGTCGAGATGCAGACACATCCAGGTTTCTTTCACTATCCCACCCTGTCGCCTACGACAGGGCGAGTCCTTTTCGCACCTGTTGATCCGACGAGTGATCGTGCGACTGGTGTTTTATCTCGTTATCTGCACGCCAGTTACTGTATGATCACTTCTCTAGCCGAGGAGCTGACTTCTGCTCGCGAGGCACTTGCTGCTGTTGCGGCAGCACAGTCTCCTCCTCCACCTCCGTTTTCACCTATATACACTCCACCCATCCCATCTTCCGACACTCCTTCCAGTTCGTTCGGACCGCCAGGATTTTCATCTGGTAGCCGACGTGAGACCCCGTCAGAGTGGGCCTCACTCCTAGCTACTCCAGCTGCTCCGATGCTGTGGCGTCGTGTTTCTTCTCCTTCTGAGGGAGAACCTTCCCGTCAGCGTCATCGTGTTTCCTTTGATCCGGAGGCCGAGGTGCACATCATCAGCTCAGATTCCGAGTCAGAGTCAAACGATGAGGAGTCTTCAGTGTACCAGTGCTCGTGCCAATGGCGTCACTAGAGCGGAGGCTTGAGTCTCAGTGCATGCATCATAGTATCCCTGCATATGTCAACTGCCGTTTGAGCAGTCTAGTCATGATCATCCCCCTTCTAGCTTGTCATGTATGATGTTGAGTTGCCTTGTATAATTATGTTGCTTTCTTTATTCGCTCTTTTTATTTGGCTTCTTTTCTGGTGTCATACTACCCTGCTTTTCCTCATCGATTCGGTATTTTGCAATGGGAATAAAATTTAGGATGAAAAGGTGTAGTACTCAAGGCGGCGATGGAACTCCCATTCGTCAATCCGCCAGACAGGCAGGACAGCCACCAGAAGATTTGCCACCTCCACCACCACAGTCACCTACCACTGATCAGATTATGAGGATGTTTGAAGAGAAAAGAAACCAAGACCTCATGGAATTTCTGAAAAGTATGCAGACTATGGTGGGTCAGAACAACCATAATGGTACGCACTCTAAGCTGTCTGATTTTCAGCGGACAAAGCCGCCCAGTTTTGGTCAAGCTGTGGATCCGATGGAAGCTGATGACTGGCTGAGGACTATGGAAAAGAAATTGGACATAGCCCGCTATGATGAGGCAGATAAGGTTCCGTTCGTCACTCACTACCTGGAGGGACCAGCAGCCATATGGTGGGACAACACAAAAATGTTATGGCCTTCTGGAGAAGATATTTCTTGGGAAAAGTTCAAAGAGGTATTCCGCAAGTATCATATTCCTACTGGCATAATGAAGGTGAAGCAGAGGGAATTTCTGGCTCTTACTCAAGGGAATATGTCAGTAGGTGAGTATCTGAACAAGTTCAATAATCTGGCACGGTACTCTACCCATGACGTGTCCACCGAAGAAAGGAAGATTGACCGATTCCTCGGAGGGTTGAATCATACCCTCCGTTGTCAACTTTGTATGCTGGACTTTCCTGACTTCCAGACTCTGGTAAACAAGGCCTTCATAGCTGAACGAGAGCATAAGTCAGGCTATAATGATCACAAGCGGAAGCTTGAACCCAAAAAGGACAACCGTGAGCAGTTTGTGCAGAAGCCACGTATTTGGCAACGAAGCTCGTCTGAATACAAGCCTGCATGGAACAATGGCAACAACAACAACAACAAGCTTGTCAGCCAGGACAAGACCTTCGGCAAACAGCCAGTGCTGGAGGACTGCCGCCGCAACAACACATGCTTTACTTGCGGCCAGAGCGGGCACTACTCCAAGCAATGCCCCGCAAGAAATGGGAAGCCACCATCCGACTTCAGGCCACAAGTCAACAATGTTGGACGCCGCCCCAAGTCGAACTTCTATCACGGCCAAGTACATCATATCTCCACTGAGGAAGCCCGCGAAGCACCAGATGTGGTCCTTGGTATGTTTTCTGTTAACAACATACCTGCAATAATTTTATTTGACTCTGGGGCTTCTCATTCGTTTATTTCGCGGAGTTTTGCCACCTTGCACAAATTTTCTCCTTCTCTTTTGGACAAAATCATGGTGGTACAATCCCCTGGCTCCATGCTCAGAACAAATGTGATATACAAGAATCTGGAAATTTTGATACACGATGTAAAGTTTCCAGCTACTCTGGTTGCCATTGAATCCCCAGGACTGGATATAATACTGGGAATGGATTGGTTGGTACCACACCAGGTGTGTATCAACTGTGCCACCAGGAAAGTGACACTGGTTAACCCGGCAGGCCAAACAGTACACTTCACTGCCAGCAGAGTGATGAATGGCATTCAAAGCCACAGCTGCAGACATAAGTCTGATTCCGGTAGTCAGTGAATTTCCGGACATATTCCCAGAAGAGATACCGGGAATGCCACCTGATCGGGAACTAGAGTTTGCTATTGAGGTTGTTCCCGGAACTACTCCAATATACAAGAAGTACTACCGCATGCCTTCCCCAGAGCTGGTGGAATTGAAGAAACAGTTGGATGAATTATTGCAAAAAGGGTATATTCGTCCAAGCACTTCACCGTGGGGATCACCCGTGCTGTTTGTCAAGAAAAAAGATGGCAGCCTACGAATGTGCGTGGACTATCGCCAGCTGAATGAGGTCACCATCAAAAATAAATATCCGCTCCCTCGCATTGATGACTTGTTCGACCAGTTGAACGGAGCCCGGGTATTCTCCAAGATTGACATCCGAACGGGGTATCACCAGCTAAAGATCAGAAAAGAGGATATCCCCAAGACAGCCTTTACCACCAGATATGGTCTGTATGAATTTATAGTGATGTCATTTGGGCTGACAAATGCTTCGGCATACTTCATGAGCATGATGAATAAAGTCTTCATGGACTTTCTGGACAAATTTGTGGTAGTATTCATCGATGATATTCTCATCTACTCCAAAGATGAAGAGGAGCATACGCAACATCTCCGTACTATCCTGGAAAGACTAAGGACCCATCGCTTGTGTGCCAAATTCAGTAAATGCGAATTTTGGCTAAGAGAGGTGGGCTTTCTGGGACATATTCTGTCAGAACAAGGTGTGGCTGTCGACCCCAGCAAAGTGACCGCGGTATTAAACTGGAAGACCCCAGCCACGGTAACAGAAGTCCGTAGCTTTCTGGGATTGGCAGGCTACTACCGTCGCTTCATCGAAGGCTTCTCAAAAATAGCCAAGCCACTGACAGAATTGCTGAAGAAGAACCACAAATTTGCCTGGACGGAAGAATGTGACAGCAGCTTTATGGAGCTAAAGACGAGGCTAACCACCGCCCCTGTCTTAGTTCTTCCAGACATTCACAAAAGCTTTGACATATATTGTGATGCTTCCAGGCGTGGAATCGGCTGCGTGTTAATGCAAGAGGGAAAGGTTGTAGCCTATGCATCCAGACAGCTACGACCTCATGAAGAGAACTATCCCACTCATGATTTGGAACTGGCAGCTATGATTCATGCATTGAAGATTTGGAGGCATTATCTCATTGGGCAGCGATGTGAGATATACACAGACCACAAGAGTCTCAAGTATATTTTCACTCAGCCTGATCTCAACCTCAGGCAGAGAAGATGGCTTCAATTGGTCAAGGATTATGACCTTGGGATTAATTATCATCCGGGAAAAGCCAATGTGGTCGCCGATGCCCTCAGCAGAAAACAAGGTACCCTGAATGCACTCATGGAGGGAATGCATCCGAGGCTGCGAGAGGAATTTGCCAAGTTGAATATGGTGTTATGCGGCCCAACCAGCCCAGATACACTGGAAATTACTCCGACACTTATGGAAGAAATTAAAGCGGCTCAGAGATCAGACCAAGAAATACAAGAGATCAGAGAGCTCATTCCGCTAGGAAAGGCTCAGTCCTTCCGAATTGATGATCAGGACACTGTATGGTTTGAGAACCGAATATGCGTGCCTGATCAAGACAGCCCGAGACAGCGAATACTCAGAGAGGCACATGAATCTGCATATTCTATCCATCCGGGAGGAACAAAAATGTACCAGGACTTGCAAGAAACCTTTTGGTGGCCAGGAATGAGAAGAGACATAGCATACTATGTCGCATGCTGTGACATCTGCAACAGAGTCAAGGCTGAACATCAGAAACCCGCTGGGCAACTACAACCTTTACCAGTTCCCCAGTGGAAATGGGATGACATATGCATGGACTTCATTGTCGGACTACCCAAGTCCACAAGAGGCCATGATGCTATCTGGGTCATCGTGGATATACTTACGAAAGTGGCTCACTTCCTTCCGGTAAAGACCACTTTCAACGCGAATCAGCTCGCACAGCTCTATATGTCCCGGATAGTCAGCCTTCATGGAGTACCCAAGTCTATCACATCAGATAGAGGCTCCCTGTTTACCTCCGCATTTTGGCTACGACTGCATCAAGCCCTGGGAACTGTGCTAAAACATAGTACGGCATATCGTCCACAGACAGATGGGCAAACAGAACATGTGAATCAGATAGTGGAAGATATGCTTCGGTCCTGTGCTCTCGCCCATGGACCCAAATGGGAGGATAGCCTACCTTATGCAGAATTCTCCTACAATAACAGTTATCAGTCAAGTCTCAAAATGTCACCATTCGAGGCTTTGTACGGACGGAAATGCCGCACTCCTTTAAATTGGTCTCAGACAGGAGACAGCCGTATCTTCGGCACGGATTTGATGCTCGAGGCTGAGAAACAAGTCAAGGATATTCAGGAATGTCTACGAGCAGCCAAGTCCCGTCAAAAGAGTTACTATGACCCAAAGCATCGGGAAGTAACTTTTGAACCAGGAGAATATGCCTATCTCCGAGTTACCCCCATGAAGGGAATAAAAAGGTTTCACACCCGAGGAAAACTTGCACCAAGATATATCGGATCCTTTCCAGTCATGGCTAGAAGAGGCAGAGTGGCATATCAGCTAGAGTTACCACCAGAGTTGGCAGACGTTCACGATGTCTTTCACATATCACAGTTGAGAAAGTGCATTGCACCTCCGATCAAGTAGGCAGATATGAGTGAGCTGGAATTGACCAAAGATCTGGCATACGAGGAAAGACCTGTCAGAATATTGGATGAGATGGAAAGGACTACCAGGAGTAAGACAATTAAGTTTTACAAGGTGTTGTGGGATCACCATACTGAGGAAGAGGCTACCTGGGAAAGAGAGGATTTTCTGAGATCTGCATATCCACACTTGTTTCCTGAGCAACCGAATCTCGAGGACGAGATTCATTCTAAGGGGGGTAGGTTTGTGACACCCTGGTTTTTGGCAACTTTTTCTTTTCGAAATCTTTCTGGCTTTATTTGCAATCTGGCTGGATTTTGAACCTTTTCAGTTGACTTTGGACTTATGAATTCCTCTCAGTGATCCAAAGCCCTCACCATCTTGCCAAAATCCTGTCACTCACCATCTGGAACAATTTCCAATTCTTTATCTCTCCCAAATATCCATTTTCTTCCTTTGGGAAAATCTGTCATCACTATGGGTTACACAACAACCTATAGTTCTGTTGATCAGAAAAATCCCAAATTAATCCCAGACCTTATTGTCATCATCTACTCCTACAATCTTCAAAAACATCTCATGGTCCAGTACAAAGTTTATTCCAGAAAACTCCATTTGCTCTCTGCACAGTACTGGTCATTTGTGAAGGCCCTCATATTTTCCCTACTCAATTAATTCCAAGAAAATTCCCTGAGATATTAGGGAACCTATCTTTCCACAATATCCAAAAATATCATTTGGTCCAGTACAAATTTTCATCACCAATATTCTGCCAAGTTTCTGTTCAGTTGGAACCTCTGTGAAGGAAGTACCAACTAGAGGTTTCCAATTGAGCTGAAATTTTTATGGCATCTTCTCCTCACCAAATAACCCTGCAACACCAATTTTCAGCCCCAGGAGATCAACCAGTTGAGTGCATCAAGCTCATCTCTGTTTCTGGTTCAATACAGCACTTGTACATGAACTATATCCAAATCTTGATCAAATCCTTTCAAACTTGGTCAGATTGGAGTCCTTCCAACATAGATCACCCCAGACATCTCCTTTGGCTCCATCCCCAGCTCATGTCTTCTCTAGATCTCTCTCAAGATTGCTGTCAGGAACTGTAGCTGAAGCTACACTTCACAGCAGAGTGAACCTAGCCAAACCAAGCATACAGAGGCACTAGATGATCAAAGGAGAAGGCCCTAGACACGGTGAGATGGACTTGGACGGCCTCGAGACAGCACCTCCCGTGGTGAGCACGGTACTGGCATGCCAGTACGCGTGCTCTGCACCTCGCGGGCGACGGCCGAGGTCATTCCAGTGACCTCTCGCTGCCATTTCGTGTCCTGAGGTGCCGACATAGCCGCTGCCGTCCACGTAGCCCTCTCCCGATCCTTCTCCTTGACGGAATCGCCCTCGACAGCCGCCACGGCACCCGGCCACTGTGCCGCCCGTGGCTGCACTGTGGCGCGCGGCGCGTCGTCTTCCTCCCGCTAGCTGCCGCCGCGCCTTAACTCTCCCTGCCCTCTCCCGTCTCGTCGCCCATGCCCGGCCAAGCCAGCAAGGAGTCCCCGCGCCGGCGACGTGGCCTGAGTCCCGGCCATTCCAGAGAGCTCGCCCGAGCTCGCCTTCTCCTATAAATACCCCTCCCCGGCCTCTCCCGAGCTCCTCAATCCACTCCTCCTCCTCCCATTCGTCCTCCCGAGCAGCGAGCCACGGCCGAGAGGCCCTCTGGCCTCGAACCTCGCCGGAGATCCGCCGCCACTCTAGCACTGCCTCCCCACCGATTCACTCCTCCCCGAGCTCCGCTGACTCCTCCATCGAGCTCAGCTCGTCCTCCTGGTCACGCCCAAGCCCTTGCCCGGTCGAATCGCTGCCGGAGTCGCCGTCTCCGACGACACCTGAGCGCCGCCGCCGCCGGAGAGGAAGGGGACGACGCCGTCCGGCCATCTCTCGCGAAGCCACTGGTACGTGCGTGACCGTCTCTAAGCGCTCGTTCCATTCCGCTACTCACCGGACCTCACCGCCGTCTGTGTCACCGGCGAGCGTCGCCGGAGCTCCGCTTCCTCTCTGTTTCCCTGCTTCCCGTTCAAATTTGACGGCTGGGGCCCGCCAGTCAGCGACACGCCGAAGCGGTAAGTGGAGGCGCCCCTCCACTTTACGCCTTCGACGTGGCCCCCTGAGAGATTTTCTATTTTCTGTTTAATTCCAGATTTTGACCAGCACTTTGACCGTTCGTAACTTTTAAACCATAAGTCCAAATCAATTGATTCTTTTTGCATCTGGTTTGTCTTGAGCTCCTCTATTTTCTGGCCAAATTTGGTATTTTTCCCATGTTCACAGAATTTCTGGTGCTCAAAACAGTAGCATGTGACATTTTCTATTGCACTTTAAAAATATTTCTAGAGGGAAATACTTTTGGATTTGAAGCCCAGGAGTTTGTGGACAACCCAACAGAGCAAGGCAAGCCATTTCATCCATTGCATGAAGCATTTCAATAGTGTTGGTTATTTAATTGAATTTCATGCATTATTCTATATGTGATAATCCATAGTAATTTATTTAAATGCCTAGCTACTGCCATGATAATTTACTTGCAATTAAATATCCATACAGGTTAAATGCTTGGCTATATTAAATTTAGTTGGTTGATCAAGAGCCACCTACCCGGACTTTTCCGTGCAGCCACATTTGCCGGTATGGGACGGCCTTAACTTGGTCTGGCTTTGTGCTCTTTTATCGGTACCACCAAACTAGGGAGGGTTATGCGTGCGTGCTGCCCTGATCAGGTAGACGACCATAATCCTGTGAGCCCAGTTGAGTTATTTTGCCAGCATCCCCGTTTGGGACAGTTAATGGCCACGACGGTGGCAGGTGTCACGGGGTGACACAGGGGCCACCCAGGACATGACCCTGGGAGGGTATGATTGTCGGTGGTACGATAGAGGGGTCACGGGTCAGGCAGGTTTCGTTGGAGTACCACCGGTCCACCCGAATGGGATCACGAGGCCAGGTACTCCATGGTGTGGGTAAAGTGCGCAACCTCTGCAGAGTGTAAAAACCTATTCGAATAGCCGCGTCCACGGTATTGGACAGTCCGTTTAGGCCTCTCTAGGATGGTCAACCATAATGATAATAATGATGGAAGAACTTGTCTTATGTTCGGAAGTGCTCTGTGGATGGTGAGCATTCCGAGGGTTGTGGGACAACCCAGATGAGAGTAAGTTGGTACTGGGTACCAGTAAGTGAGCAACTTAATCTGATTAACCTGTTAATTGCCATGCTATTGTTTGCTGCACTGTTTTGGTTGCCATGAGCTTGCGAGTACATTCCAAGTACTCACCTGGCGTATCATGTCAGATGCAGGAGAAGCCGAGGACGGAGGTCCCGAAGGTTCGTGCTATGCTAGCTAGGCCGTGTCCACAGCAGTGTCCCTGTGGATGGAGTTTCCCGCGCTACGTTCCGCTACGCCGTAGTCTACCCAGTAGTATCGAGGCCCTGCTATGTTCCATAAATAATATAGATATTGTTCTCAGCACCTGCAGTGCTTCCGGCCTCGCTATCGATGTAAATTTTGAGCTTGTACTCGAGATATTTAATAAAGTTCAGTTCTGTTCTGCTCCAAGTTGTTGTGTGTTTCCAGAAGACATGATCTCTGGGCTGGAAACACTGGTAAACCGGTTCTCTGAGCCGGGGTGCCACAATTCCTTCACCCCCAGGCAAGCCAACTATCTGATATATGCCCTAAAGCATTGCTCTGTGTTATTCTTGCGTGTTTAAATTAATATGCTTATGCTCGTGTGCGTAGTGGTGAGCTGTATGTGATGCTGATGAACCCTTGCTTGCCTTTCTTTATGACGGCACCACGCCTGTGTTTTGAGCTGCTTTCGGCCGTCCGGGGTGGATGCCGACTTTATATTTCTCTTTTCAACAACTGGCCCGTGTTCTGAGCTGCTTTTCGGCCGTCTCGGGCAGCTGTTGAATTTCTTTCCGTAGCGGTGATCCTATGCTCTGAGCTGTTCTTCGGCCGTCTTAGGGAACCGCTACACTCTTTTTATCAACACCGTCTCATGCTCTGAGCTGCTTTTCAGCCGTCTTGAGCTGGTTTTGAGTTATTCGAGTAACGTCCCAGATCTGAGTTGTAAAGACCGTTCTGGTGGCTACTAGTTTATTTGCCGGTTTCATACAAGGGTTCAGATGGTTGTCACTTACAGCTAAGACTTGTAAAGTAATTAAACTCCTGCTAGGTTGAACTTGCTATTTACATTACTTGTTAATGCTCATGATGTTATTGCACTAGTGAATCGCATGTAATAATATGGAAATAGGCTGTTATGTTTTCATCATGCATTATTGTTGTTACTGCAATGTTAAAGAATGTGACTTAATAATGACAACCTCCTCCGTCGGCTGGATCGAGTCATAGTGCCACCTATCCGGACTTATTCGTGCAGCCACATTTGCCGGTATGGGACGGCCTTGACTTGGTCTAACCTCGTGCTCTTTTACCGGTACCACCAAAGAGGGAAGGTTATGCGTGCGTGCTACCCTGGCCCGGTAGGCGACGATAACCTGGTGAGCCCAGTTGAGTTTTTGCCGGCATCCCCATTTGGGACAGTTTAGTTTGGCCACGACGGTGACAGGTGTCACGGGGTGACACAGGGGCCACCCAGGACATGACCCTGGGAGGGTATGATTGTCGGTGGTACGGTGGAAGAGTCACGGGTTAGGCCAGTTTCGTTGGAGCAGCACCGGTCCACCCGAATGGGAACATGTACTAAGTACGAGGCCGGTGGCTCCATGGTGTGGGTAAAGTGCGCAACCTCTGCAGAGTGTAAATCTATTCGAATAGCCGCGTCCTCGGTCATGGACAGTTCGTGTAGGCCCCTATTTGGTCCGTGTCGAGTCTGGAGGAACAAACTATATAATGTTATTGCTAAGGTTGAACCAGAGAATGGTAAGGTTTGTCAGACTTGCAGAGCAGATGCATGGACATCAGTTGATGTTAGGGATATGAAATGCTGGCCATGGGATGGCTATGAGATGAGTGGTCGGAGGACCGCAAAGTTTGGACCGGATTTGGATCCTAAGATTATTCGGAATATGGATTAACTACTTAATATGATGTATCTTTGCAGTTACTTTGATAGTTATCATGCTAGATAATCCTGTTATGACATGATAATTAATCTTGCTAGGTAATTATGTTATGCTATGATAGTTAATGTTGTTCTAATAACAAGTGCATGCTTGAATGCCATGGAATGATTTGCTTGGTGTATATGTTGGTTTGGTTTGCTTGCGAGTACATTCAAAAGTACTCAGCGGCCTTCAATGTGGCCAGGTTCACCTAAGGATTCGACGACCGCTAGCGAGGAGCCGGAGTGTTCGTGGGCTAGAAGAGTAACCCAGTCAGATCCCTATGGATTGGAGCCGCACCAGGACCATGCAGCCTTAGATAGAGCTTTTCCGCTGCCATCACCCTTGTAAACTACCATGTAAGACTTATATATCAATTAATAGAAAAGCTTGTGTTCATGATACTTGTTGTAAGTGCGCATGCCAGTGTGATTTCCTGGGCTGGTGTGCACGGCGACCGTCTGGCTATAGTGGTATTCAGGCGGGGCGCCACAAAGCTTGAGCTCTTGCCTCTCCTCATTCTTCTCATATCAATACCTCCTCGATCTTTGAACACTTCATCCACACAAAACTTAACAAAACCTTCGTGAGATCCGTTAGTATAATAAAGCAAATCACTACTTTAAGTACTGTTGCAAACCCATTCATATTTTATTTTTGCATTATACCTACTGTATTCTAACTTCTCCATGGCTTATACCTTCCGATACAATCCATAGTTTCATCAAAACAAGCAAAACAATGCATCAAAAACAGAATCTGTCAAAAACAGAACAGTCTGTAGTAATCTGAACATTGACCATAATTCTGTAACTCTAAAAATTCTGAAAAATTAGGAACAAATAAAAAATTTGCATATCAGTACTGTGTAAAAATTTCAGAATTTTTTCACGTTCCAGTAAAAAATTTAAATTCACGCACTACAACAAAAGTTTCTGTTTTTGCACCGCACATACCAAACAAGCAATTTAAACATCCTAAAGGTAAACCTTGGCACATTATTTTTATAATACAATGGATTTGTACAAGGGGATAATTATTTTTGTTGAAAAGTTTCTGTAATTCAAGATTTGCAAAGTTTCCATGGGCATGAACAAAGTTCAAGGAGCTCCCCCACTTCAACGGTGCTCGTCTTTCTTACTTTCACTTTCCTTTTTGAAAAGTTTTAGGTTCCCCTCTATATTTTTTTGTTTTTAAACTTTATAAAAGCACTCTACAGAAATAAATGACTCTCTAAAACTTCCGGGTTGTCTCCCTGGCAGCGCTTTCTTTAAAGCCATTAAGCTAGGCATAAAGTGGTCATGTAACCGATCCACCCGGATCCCAAGGTATATCAAAGCCAATTTTAATTAACAATGATTTGTAATTTAGTAGTGAGCACAAAGCAACATATATCATGCAATGATGAAGTCTAACTCTCTTCCTATGCATCGGCATGTCATAAAAGAACAATTCATGCACATCAAGTAAAGGTCAATGCATAGTATAAACAGTTTCTTGCAATTTTATCGTATTGGAAACATAGAGAGGCGGAGATGTAGTTCCTCTCTCATAATAATTGCAATTAGGAGCAGCAAGCACATGCATATTATATTCATCAAAAACATCATGTGCAATGGTAAAACGCAACCCATCAATATAATCCTTAATAAGAGCAAACTTCTCCGATATAGTGTAGTTGGGAGAATTCAAAAAGATAATAGGACTATCATGTGTGGGTGCAATAGCAACAATTTCATTCTTAACATAAGGAATTATAGCAAGTTCATCTCCATAAGCATCATTCATATTGGCATCATGGCCACAAGCATAGCAAGCATCAATTTCATCAAAAAGGGATATTTCAAACGAATCCAAGGGATCATAGCAATAGCATTCATCCTTCGGTAAGCACGAAGGGAAATTAAACAATGTATGAGATAAAGAGTTACTCTCATCAGAAGGTGGGCACTGGTGATCAATCCACTCTTCCTCCTTTTGTTCTTCGCTCTCCTCCTCATCTTTTTCATCTAATGAGCTCACAGTGTCATCATTTTCTTCTTCCATAGGAGCCTGCAAAATATTAGTCTCTTCTTGGACAGCGGAGACTTTCTCAATAAACTGATCAATATAGGCATTGTATTCATAATTCTCATAGCAATATTTAAGTATAGCAAAATTTTCAGATTGGTAAACAGCATCATCATAATTTTCATACTTTTCAAACAAAGATTCAATTTCATAAGCACCCTTAAAAGCAACAAAGTCTTCTATTTGTTCCACATCATAGTAATCATATATACCATTAGCATAAGAAGCCAAGGTTTCATTATCATTAAATTCACATGAAAAGGGAAGGTGTGGAGCCTTCATCCTAGAGCAACAAGTATAATCATATCTTAAGCATAAATTCCGAGCATACCAATGCAAATAATAAATTTGATCCCATAAGAGTTTCCCTTTTTGAGACAAGCGATAATCCCTAAAGTATTCCCGTTGATCCAAAGTAACTCCCATTATCAAGTTGAATGGAGTTTTATCAGGATTATCAAAGTAGTATTTAATGTTTTCCACATAATGAGCATCGAGGGTTTTAGGAGGTTCCCCATCTCCATGAGTAGCAAGTATAACTAATTTTTTTGGTGTTTCGTGTTCCATATCTATAACTAAAGATAGAGAACAACTTAGAACAGAAAATAAAATCTACTTAGTGATAAAGCAAATAAGCACACACGAGAATATCAACCCCACGCTATTGCTCCCCAGCAACGGCGCCAGAAAAAGGTCTTGATAACCCACAAGTATAGGGGATCAATTGTAGCTTTTTCGATAAATAAGAGTGTCGAACCCAACAAGGAGCTAAAGGTAGAATTAATATTCCCTTCAAGTTCTATCGACCACCGATACAACTCTACGCGCACTTGACGTTTGCTTTACCTAGAACAAGAATAAAACTACTTTGTAGGTGTTATAGGATAAGTTTGCAAGAATAAAAGTAGAAGTACTTTGCGAGAATAAAACTAGGAGTAATTTGCAAGATAATAAAAGTTAGTTGTTTAGTAGAAAGTTTTTGTAACACAAGAGAATGATTTGTCCATATGCAATCGATAACTAGACCGGTAATCATTGTTGCAATTTTATATGAGGGAGAGGCATGGGCTAACATACTTTCCGTACTTGGATCATATGCACTTATGATTGGAACTCTAGCAAGCATCCGCAACTACCAAAGATCATTAAGGTAAAACCCAACCATAGCATTAAGTATCAAGTCCTCTTTACTCCCATACGCAACAACCCCCTTACTCGGGCGTAAGCTTCTGTCACTCTAGCCGCCCACCATAAGAGAATTATGAACGTATTGCAAACCCTACAGCGGGAATACCTCACGCTTGCGGGACATGGAGGGCACCATAGGACAGCACAAAAATAAAACATACAACTCAAACCAATCACGATCATCAATCAACCCATAGGACAAAACGACTCTACTCAAACATCATAGGATGGCCACAAATCATTGGATAATAATATGTAGCATTAAGTACCATTTTAAGTAGAGATTACAACGGGGAGAAGTGGTGTTACACCGCTGCATAGAGGGGGAGAGAGTTGGTGTTGACGGCGGCGAAGTTGTTGGTGTAGATCGCCGTCACGATGATTGCCCCGGCGGCGTTCCGACGCCACCGGGAGAGAGGGGGAGAGAGCCCCCCTCCTTCTTCTTCTTCCTTGGCCTCCCCCCTAGATGGGAGGAGAGTTTCCCCTCTGGCCCATGGCTGCCATGGCGGCGGAGGGGCAGGAGCCCCTCCTAGATTGGATCTCTCTCTCTATGTTCTCTTTTGTTTCGTGTCCCAGTTTTCTGGCCTTTCACCGTTTCTTAAATTCCCGGAGATCCGTAACTCCGATTGCGCTGAAATTTTAACATGATTTTTTTTCTGGATATTAGCTTCCTTGTGGCCGAAGAAGGGCACCAACTGACCTACGAGGGCCTCACGAGGCTCCATGGCGCGCCGGGCCCCCCTGGCGCGCCCTGGTGCTGAAAGCACATTTGCTCCCTTGGTGTTTTTGGTAATTCATAACAACATATATCTCATTGAACTAATGTCCATTCAAGTGAAAGATTTCAGGATGTTCAATGATTGGCATGGCATGGACTGGAGATGTGGACCCCTCAAAATGCTAAGGACAAGGATTGGCAAAAGATCAAGACTCTACATTTTTGGTTTAGTGATCCAAGATCACATTGAGTCCATAGGAAGCCAATACTATTAAAAGGGGATGAGGTGTTACTTAATGGTCTTTTTGCTCAAGTGCTTAGTGACAGTACTCCTAAACCCTCAACCACTCTCTCTACCCAAATATGTCCAAAACCACATTCCAACTCGGCCCCACCGAAATTCTCTATCCGGAGCCACCGAGTTCATCTAGACTTAGCCACTGCCAAAACCCTAACAAATCGGATCCACAGATATGGATCTCGGTCCCACCGAGATGGCCTTGCCAACTCTCTGTGATCGTTTGCACTTACTTTGGTCCCACCGAGTTTTGCAAATCGGTCTCACCAAGATGGCTTGCCAAGTCTCTGTTGCCTTATTGCTTCATTTGGGTCCAACCGAGTTGATGCAATCGTTGCCACCGAGATGAGATTTGCCCTAGCCTTTGCACTTCGGTCCATCCGAGTTGTTCCTATCAGTCCCACCGAGATTCCTAACGTTCATATCTTTTACATAGTTCGGCGCCACCGAGTCTTCTGAATCGGTGCCACCGAGTTGGGTCAAAAGTGTGTAACGGTTGGATTTTGTGTGGAGGCTATATATACCCCTCCACCACTTCCTTCTCAGTAAGGAGAGCCATCAGAACATGCCTACACTTCCACCATACATTTTCTGAGAGAGAACCACCTACTCATGTGTTGAGATCAAGAGATTCCATTCCTACCATTTGAACATTGATTTCTAGCCTTTCCCAAGTTGCTTTCCACTCAAATCCTTCTTCCACCATAGCCAAATCTATGAGGAGTTGTTTGAGTGTTGGGAAGACTATCATTTGAAGCACAAGAGCAAGGAGTTCATCAACAACACACCGTCTATTACCTTTTGGAGAGTGGTGTCTCCTAAATTGGTTAGGTGTCACTTGGGAGCCTCCGACATGATGTGGAGTTGAACCAAGAGTTTGTAAGGGCAAGGAGATCGCCTACTTCGTGAAGATCTACCCCAAGTGAGGCTAGTCCTTCGTGGACGTAAGCCATGGTGGAATAGACAAGGTTGCTTCTTCGTGGACCCTTTGTGGGTGGAGCCCTCCGTGGACTCGCGCAGCCGTTACCCTTCGTGGGTTGAAGTCTCCATCAACGCGGACGTACGATAGCACCACCTATCGGAACCACGCCAAAAACCACCGTGTCTTCATTGCGTTTGAAATCTCCGATCCCCTCCTTTACTTACATATGCAATTGTTTACTTTCCGCTGCTATACTCTTAGAATTGCATGTGTAGGGTGATGCTTGACTTGTATTGTTGCTAAAATCTGCCTACAACTAAAATTGGGAAAATGTTAGGTTTTTATTTGGTCAAGTAGTCTAATCATCCCCCTCTAGACATACTTTTGATCCTACAAGTTGTATCAGAGCTGTGGTCTCCGTAAGCCTTGATTTCCATTTCTTTGGTGATCATAGCCTTGGTTTCACAACTTAGGAGAGTATGGCGTCTAGTGAGGGTAACTATCACCGTAGAGGTCCATATTTTGATGGTACAAACTTTGCTAGTTGGAAACATAAGATGAAAATGAATATTCTTGGTCATAACCCCGCCGTTTGGGCTGTTGTTCGTGTTGGCTTGCAAGGTGATTTCTTTGAGGATGGCAAGGAACCGGATCGTGAAGCAACCCCGGAAGAATTGAAGATGTTGTAATACAATGCTCAAGCTTGTGACATTCTCTTCAATGGTTTGTGTCCCGAGGAATTCAACAATATCAGCCGCCTCGAGAATGCGAAGGAAATTTGGGATACTTTGGTTGATATGCATGAAGGTACCGAGTCCGTCAAGGAATCTAAGTTGGATGTTCTTCAAAGTCAACTTGACAAGTTCAAGATGAAGGATGGTGAAGGAGTCGCTGAGATGTACTCTAGGCTTGCTCTCATCACAAATGAGATTGCCGGCTTAGGAAGTGAAGAGATGACCAACAAATTGATCATCAAGAAGATACTCAGAGCTTTGGATGGAAAATATGATACCGTTTGCACATTGATCCAAATGATGCCAAATTACAAAGATCTCACGCCCACGGAAGTCATTGGAAGGATTGTTGCTCATGAAATGTCACTCAAGGACAAAGATGAGCTACACAACAAATCAAGTGGTGCTTACAAAGCCTCAACCGATGCTCCAACAACTCCAAGTGACAAGCTAGTATCCAATGAAGAGATAAGCCTAATGGTGAAAAGATTCAACAAGTTCTACAAGAACAAAGGGAAAGAAAGAAGCTCTCTAGCTCAAGACACTATGAGAGAAGATCTTCAAGTCGTGACCGAAATTGCTACAATTGTGGAAAACCCGGACACTATTCCAATGAGTGTATGGCTCCCTACAAGAAAAGAGACGAATCACCAAGAGGAAGACATAGAAGAGATGAATCACCTCATAAGGAGAGAAGGAGTAGAGATGATCATTATGAACGAAGACACTCTCGAAGAAGCAAGGATTCGGAGAGGAAGGACAAGTCATCCAAGAGCTACACAAGAAGAAGACATCAAGCTCATGTTGGTGAATGGGTTTCCGGCTCCGACTCCAACAACCACTCCGAGAGAAGTTATCACTCCAACTCTGACTATAGTCAAGATGAAGGTGTTGCCGGACTTGCTCTTGTGTCATCCAACTCCTATGATCTATTTGACTCACCAAATGAAGGAATTGGAAGATGCTTCATGGCAAAAGGCCCCAAGGTATCACACCCCGAGTATCTTGATTTTAATAGTGATGAAGATGATTTGCTTGGTGATGATGATTTACTTGTTGATAAGGCTAGTGATGTGAGCTATAATGAAAATGCTAGTAATTATGATAGTCAAGAGGAAACAAGTGACAATGCTATGAAGGAGATTGAGCGTCTAACTAAAGAACTAAATGCTCTTAAGTTAGCTCATGAAACAACTCAAGAGGATCATAGAGAACTTTTAAGAACTCATGAGAAGCTACGCTTCGAGAAGCTAAATTTAGAGCAAGAGCATGAGTTTCTTAAAGCTATCAATGATGATCTTCGAAAGAAGAGTTCTTCATATCTTGCCAAGCGTTTACTCTTGTCTACCTTTATGCCACAAGTTAAACCTAAGCAAACTAGCAACAAGGGTAAAAAGGGTTCTACCTCTAGTATTAACAATAACAATGCTAAATCCAATGTTGTTGCTTCTAGTAGTTCTATTGATTCCACTAATGATTCTCTTAGCCAAGTTACACTTGAGCAAGAAAATATGCTATTGAAAGGAATTATAGAAAAAGGTGTCTACAAGAGTCTTGCCGGGAGTAAACAATTTGAGGAAATTGTACGCAAGCAAGGGAGGCACCGGAAGAACCAAGGTGTTGGTTTTGAACGAAAGTTCAATGCCAATGGAGTTGAGTGGGAAGAAGATCAATACCCCAAGACGAAGTTTGTTCCTCAACAAGAGAAGTATGATCCTACTTCCTTCAAGGGAACACAAGCTCAAGAAGATCTTCCACCACAAGACCACAAGCTAAAAGGCAAGGACAAGCTTCAAGAAGAGATTGATTCATTTGAGGAAGCTCCTCAAGCCATGGTCAAGTGGGTTCTCAAGACTTCATCAAGTGCTACTACAACTCCAAGGATTCCCATCAAGTTGATGTGGGTCAAAAAGAAGAAGAAGAACTAGAGAGTTCTTGAGGGTGACTCCGCCAACAAACTTCACTCATATTCATTATGGCAAGAACTTGTGCAACCAACTTCCACATTTTGCACTAGTTCATGGAGTCACAAACCCTCTTGTTGGTAAGACAAGGGACAAGGTATTCAATGCATTCATGGGCATCATCATATGTGTATTTCACTCTATGTCTATGGATATCCTTGTATGTTCCTTGTGTGGGATTAACCCATGAAGGTATTGAAAGCACAAAACTCCAAAGGATTGCTCCCAACTCTTGATGGTCTACATCAACATTGAGCATCCACATCTTCAACATCTACATGAAGTCATCATCGACAAAACCCAAGGTTAGTTCATCCCTCTTAGGGGGGATATCACATCTAGGGGGAGCTTTGCTCTAAGAAATTGAGCTAAAGCAACTCTAATGGTGTGAACCATCAATGCTTTATGTAAAAGTGGTAACCCCACTTGTGCTTAAACGATGAGTATGACCTATGATCAAATGTTCTCATTTGGCTCCTAAGTCAATATACTCATATAAAGATGACCTAGTCATCGCCATTGCTTGATAGATGCTAGAATTGGTTGTGCATGTTTGACACATATTTCATTTGCTATCTTATTGTGTGAGCATGTTGGTTTGCATATTTTCATCATTTGAGGACATCCATTTGTTGCTTTGATTTTCTTGGTTTTTCTGGCCAAGTGGATGTACAAGAATGCCTAAGTACCTTCTCTAGCTATCTATGCTTTCTTGTCTCAAATTCTATTCTTGCTGCATCACAAAAATTGAACAAGTCATTTTCGGACCCTCCGGGTGAGGAGCACTCGGAGCCACCGATCTGAAAGGGCTGAACCTCCAAAACCTTCTATCTGATTTCGGCCGAACCAATTCACTCAAACTCGGTCCAACCGAAATCACTTAGATTGATCTAGGTTTTCCATCTCGGTGCCACCGAGTTGTCCAACTCGGAGCCACCGACAGCGTACGGGTATATATATCTCGCGGGCCGAACGGTTGAAATTTCTCGACTCTTTCGCTCCCGCACCCCGTTGCTGCCGTAGTACTCGTCTCTGGACTTCGTCGTCGTCTCCAGCGTGCCCTCGCCGCCAGATTCCGTCGCCATCAACGGCAATCTGCCCTGCCGTTTCCGCCGTAGAGAATCTCCACCGAGTTAGGGTGAGATTCGATCCCTCTCGTGCTCCATTTTCTGATTCAATGCACGATAGGATTGCCATTATTCTTGCCACAGATTGCAATGCTTATTCCACTAGAAGAATTCCGTAGATTAGATTCGAGCGAAATTTTTAGGTTTAAGTTTCCGCCGAACGCATCTCGGACCGACTGATTAGAAATTTTCGGCCCCATTGATTTGGCCCCAGGCCTTAGCACTAGTACGTCTCGGTGCCACCGAGTTGTACGAATCGGTGAGACCGAAAGTAAAGTCTCAGTGAAACCCTAGCATCTCGGAGTCACCGAAACCCATCTCGGTCTGACCGAAATGGAGTGCAAGGTTTCTGTAGAGTGCTTCGGTATCACCGAGATGATCAACTCGGTCCATCCGATATGCCTTCTGTGAAAACTTGAAACTAAGAGTTGAACTCAATTTTTATGAAAAACTTCTGCTTTTTGTGATGACTCATCTACTCTGCCCATACCCATCTATTCACAGGGTCAGCTCAGCAAGATGTCAGATGACAGCGACAGCCAGAACAGGCCAGAGCAGCATGCAGAACTCAGTGAAGGATCAAGCCCTGCAGAAAGTTTCTATGAGGGAGAGAGGAGCTCTCCAGATCTTCCTAAGGCTGCCACTAGAACAAGGAAGAAGAGAACCTCAGACAGTGAGGATGAAGATTTTGTTGCTAGTGAAGCAGCAACAAAGAAAAAGAGAGTCCTGCTTGCTAAGGAGTATAGCACCAAACCATCTTCTGCTAAAGAGAGGACTGCTGTGAGGAAAGTTCCAAAGCAAACTATGCAATTCAAACTTGAAGAGCCAAGTGACACTGAATCAGCTGCAGGAGCAAAGAAGAAGAGAGCTAGAAAGACTACAGCTCAAGTGCTTGGAAGACCCTCCATGAGAAATGATTTAGAGGAGGAGGAAGAGCCACCTGCTGATGCACCTCCAGCCAAGTCTCAAAAGCTTATGTCAGATGCTATGAGGACTGCTGCCCCCAAGTCCAAACCAAAAGCTCCAGCACCCAAGAGGTCTACAAGGAATATTTCTACTGCTGAAAAGAACAAGGCCCCAGTGCCTGAGGCAAATGTTGATAAAGATCCACTAGTGCTCAGGAAATTGAAGCCTAAGATTCCAGACCATGATGCTGCACACCCTGTTGCGGAAAATATGATGCTAAGAAAAGACAAAGGACTGCATCAGTGGAGACTGTCAGATCCTTATGCTGCAAGGAGGAAAACAGCATGTGACTATCGCTTTCACACACGAGAACAACAAGACTTTTATGAAACAGTTCTGTTGGATAAGAAGCCCATTGTTAGCGACATGAAATGGGTGGATTGGGAATACATTGATGAGAATGAGGATTATTTCCCCCATGTTCATGAGAGCTTCAGGATTGCAGGTGTTGATGACTTTGTTGGACAGAAGTTGACGAAGTGAAATGATGAAATGGTCATGCAATTCTACTCTACAGCACATTTCTATCCAGATGGCCGAATTGTGTGGATGACTGAGGGTATCAGGTACCAGTCAACCATCTCTGAGTGGGCGAGTCTTCTTGGTGCTCCCAAGGAAGAGGATGATGACATAGATATCTATGCTAAGCTCAAGATGGATCACAACTCCATGGCCAACATGTACACTGCAATTCCACAGAAGGACATCGAGACTCATAAGCTTGGATCAGTGAAGCATCTGCTGCCAGGACTGGCCACCACTAACACTATCTTGCGGTATACTCTATTACCCAAGTCAGGCAATGATAAAATGATACGTGGCCACTCCATCAACTTGCTGCACCACTTTGATACACCTCAGAAGTTTAAGGTGATGAGCATGATTGTGGAAACTATCAAGAGGACTGCAGCTGATCAGAAGAGATCGTGCGGATATGCTCCACACATCCAGATGTTGATCAATTCCAAGGTTGGAACCAGCACTTATCTTCTTGATCGTGAGCATCTGCCACTGCGTCCAGAGTTTGAGGATAATGTTATTGTGATGGATCCTTCGCATCCCACTTCTGCTCAAGCCCAACAGAAGATTCGAGAAGCCAAAGAAGCCAAAGCAGCCAAGGAGGCAATAGCTCCCAATGCTCCAATTGCAAATCTCAAGTCTAAGTCTGACCAAATGACTTATCTGCTTGAAACCACCCTGAGGATTGAGCGAAGTCTGGCCAACCTCACCCAGAACCAGGCTAGCTTAGAGCGGATAATCGAGACAAAGTTTCATGATCTAGATGTCAAGGTCACAGAGATCCAGACTACAGTGGAGCAGCTGAAGAGCGATGTTGATGCTGACAGGACAGCCCCCTCAGATGATAGTGGAGATGACAGACCTACCACCGAGAGATTTCAGACAGTGCCCAGAGCAGCCAGGTCTGCTGCAGTGCTAGTTGTGGATCCGAGGACCACAGTCTCTGCACTTGCTGCTGCTGCCACAGTGCCACCTCCGGTCTCCACTCCACCAGCCCAGCAGACATCAGCCGAAGCCTTCGCAGATGCTCTTCTTTCGACGCCGTCTACGCACACCGGAGCTGCCAGCAGGAGATCGCCTTCAGGAGCTTCCAAGGATCATGCTTAGAGTACCGATTAGTCCTATACCTATTCGATCTTATTGGTACTTGTTGCCAAAGGGGGAGAATTTGTATAGATCTTAGCTTCGAGAGAGAGAGTTTCGCTTTGCTTTGCCCGTTGGATTTCTCTCGAGTTCTTTTGCTACTATTTGCTTTATGGTACTTTGTTCGATGTGTGTGCTTGATACTATGTCTGTGAGTACTATGCTTCGTTATGATTGTGAGCTACTTCATGTGATTGATCATACTATGCTTCTTGTGATGATCAATGCTTATCTTTATCATTATCTTGTATGATCACTTACTTGTGTTGGTGATGCGTGCTTACTATTCCACTCATATCATTTTGCGCGCTCCACCAAGATGTATGTGACATGGAAGAGTGACCCATGAGCCTAATCGATTGTGCATTTGCATTCAAATGCAAATTTTTAATAATGCACAAATTTAGGGGGAGCTCTTGCTTATCACATACTTCTCAAAGCGACAATGTATTTCATTCATTTATTCATTTGTCGAAGCTTTGATCTATATGTTGTCATCAATTACCAAAAAGGGGGAGATTGAAAGCACATTTGCTCCCTTGGTGGTTTTGGTAATTCATAACAACATATATCTCATTGAACTAATGTCCATTCAAGTGAAAGATTTCAGGATGTTCAATGATTGGCATGGCATGGACTAGAGATGTGGACCCCTCAAAATGCTAAGGACAAGGATTGGCAAAAGATCAAGACTCTACATTTTTGGTTTAGTGATCCAAGATCACATTGAGTCCATAGGAAAGCCAATACTATTAAAAGGGGATGAGGTGTTGCTTAATGGTCTTTTTGCTCAAGTGCTTAGTGACAGGACTCCTAAACCCTCAACCACTCTCCCTACCCAAATATGTCCAAAACCCACATTCCAACTCGGCCCCACCAAAATTCTCTATCCGGAGCCACCGAGTTCATCTAGACATAGCCACTGCCAAAACCCTAACAAAT
Organism: Elymus sibiricus; assembly: GCA_039707655.1. Classification (NCBI taxonomy): domain Eukaryota; kingdom Viridiplantae; phylum Streptophyta; class Magnoliopsida; order Poales; family Poaceae; genus Elymus; species Elymus sibiricus. The sequence goes on along the minus strand of CM077676.1, from coordinate 186,744,086 downwards.
CGGATCCACCGATATGGATCTCGGTCCCACTGAGATGGCCTTGCCAACTCTCTGTGATCGTTTGCACTTACTTTGGTCCCACTGAGTTTTGCAAATCGGTCTCACCAAGATGGCTTGCCAAGTCTCTGTTGCCTTATTGCTTCATTTCGGTCCAACCGAGTTGATGCAATCGGTGCCACCGAGATGAGGTTTGCCCTAGCCATTGCACTTCGGTCCATCCGAGTTGTTCCGATCGGTCCCATTGAGATTCCTAATGTTCATATCTTTTACACAGTTCGGTGCCACCGAGTCTTCTGAATCGGTGCCACCGAGTTGGGTCAAAAGTGTGTAAGGTTGGATTTTGTGTGGAGGCTATATATACCCCTCCACCACTTCCTTCTCAGTAAGGAGAGCCATCAGAATGTGCCTACACTTCCACCATACATTTTCTGAGAGAGAACCACCTACCCATGTTTTGAGATCAAGAGATTCCATTCCTACCATTTGAACCTTGATTTCTAGCCTTTCCCAAGTTGCTATCCACTCAAATCCTTCTTCCACCATAGCCAAATCTGTGAGGAGTTGTTTGAGTGTTGGGAAGACTATCATTTGAAGCACAAGAGCAAGGAGTTCATGAACAACACACCGTCTATTACCTTTTGGAGAGTGGTGTCTCCTAGATTGGTTAGGTGTCACTTGGGAGCCTCCGACATGATGTGGAGTTGAACCAAGAGTTTGTAAGGGCAAGGAGATCGCCTACTTCGTGAAGATCTACCCCGAGTGATGCTAGTCCTTCGTGGATGTAAGCCATGGTGGAATAGACAAGGTTGCTTCTTCATGGACCCTTTGTGGGTGGAGCCCTCCGTGGACTCGCGCAGCCGTTACCCTTCGTGGGTTGAAGTCTCCATCAACGTGGACGTACGATAGCACCACCTATCGGAACCATGCCAAAAACCACCGTGTCTTCATTGCGTTTGAAATCTCCGATCCCCTCCTTTACTTACATATGCAATTGTTTACTTTCCGCTGCTATACTCTTAGAATTGCATGTGTAGGGTGATGCTTGACTTGTATTGTTGCTAAAATCTGCCTATAACTAAAATTGGGAAAATGTTAGGTTTTTATTTGGTTAAGTAGTCTAATCACCCCCCTCTAGACATACTTTCGATCCTACAGGTGCCTCGTGGGGCCCACGAGCACCGTCTTGCATTGATTCCACCTCCCAAAAATCACATATATTCCAAAATAATTCTCCGTAAAATTTTATTGCATTTGGACTTCGTTTGATATGGATATTCTGCGAAACAAAAAACATGCAACAAACAGGAACTGGCACTGGATCAATATGTTAGTCCCAAAAATAATATAAAATGTTGCCAAAAATATGTGAAAGTGGTAGAATATTGGCATGAAACAATAAAAAATTATAGATACGATGGAGACGTATCAAAGATCACGAAGAACGGATGCATGAAACCCAAATGGTGAGCAACACAATATGCAATGCAAAACTGCAGTTAACAGCATCATGGCATCTTATGCACATCAAATCAGCAAGCTACATTACTCTAAACTGCAAGAAATTGGAATGCACCTACAGTACACATGGCATAGATCATTTCATCACATTGGCACAAATTCATATGAAGCATGGATTCAATAGAAATGAGCTCACAACATTGCAACTTAATGCTGACAGAAATACTGAAACATTGACTAGGCATATTTAGAGCAACATTTATATATGCTACAGGAGTTTAACATGGCATCAATTGGCATGGCATGAAGATAAAATGCAAAATGAAAAGAAGCAAAACACAACATGAGAAGAACCCATCCATCTAGATCATCATGACAATTCCATATATGGCAATGTTGGGAAGTACAAATATGGAACAAGCACTCTTGGGGTGTTACAACTCTCTCCTACTGTCAGAGTCTAGGATCTGCATCCAAGAAACTTCTCCAAGAACTTAGGATTCAAACTCTGGGGGACTTTGCTTGGCAGCCTACGACGGGACTACGGCGGGGACACGACGGACTCGCTGGCTCTCACCGGACACGAAGGGGACGCGCGAGCTACCCAGGTTCGGGCCACCGTGTAGTGTAATACCCTACTCGATCCTACTTGCGTTGGATTGCTCTGTGGTGGAGAGCTTGTGCTCAAGGTACAAGAGGTGTGGGGGAGAATGGGTCGATCCCCTTACATGGAAGCGGTCGTTCCCCTTTTGTAGTGCCTTGGTCCTCTTCCCCGAAAATATGAGCGGGAAAGGGTTGCCACAGGGCGGCAATTCAAAAGGGGGATAAGAGCGCAGGCTTTTCCTGACTATAGGCGGTCTCTGCCTGCTAAAGCAGCTCCTTGTGACGCGCTAGTGGGCTTGGCGATGACCTCCATCCTGGCGCGCTGATCCGTCCTAATTTTCTATCACCAAAGAGGAAAGCCTTTGGGACTTGCTTTGGGGGAGGCAGTTGCCGCTGCTCCCTTATCACCAGAATAGAAGCTGGGCTTGGTCGCGCCCCGCTGTCCTTATCCTGACAGCGGGACGTCACCCATGTGCTGGGCGCGGAGCCCTGCGGCTGGCGCCATACAACTTGCTTCATGAGAGGGCCTCGCGAGGGGAGCCTCGCGAGGGAACCTGGTGCTTGGCGGCCTCGGTAGGGCCTGGCCTGGCGGGGAGGGGCCTCGCGAGGTGGCTCCCTCCATAGCGGCTGAGGCAAGGCTACTCTCATGGGCCGGCCGCCGAGCGCGGTCCTCTGGGCCAGAGGCAGACATGCCGTGGTACGCTGGTTCCCACTGGGCCGACAGTAGCCCCCGGGCCCGCGGCGCGCACGTTCCGCCCGGTTAGGGACGAAATGGCGCGGGGCCCATCTAGCTGCCGGGCCCAGAGGCGACGCGTGGCGGTTTTCGCGGGGCGGGTCGCCCCCACTCCCCACGACGCCTCGGTAACTGCCGTCTTGGCGATAAAGCCTGCTCGCACGGGGCATAGGCACGTCATTGCTCCTCGTCCCCGTCTTGCCCCTCGTCTCGCACAAGCAGCTTCTCTGTTGCTCCTCCCCTAACTTCCAATCTCTCCACCGCCATGGCCCCTGGCAGGAAAGGGAAGAAGAAAACCACCGAGCCGGGGTCGTCGGTCCCGCCGGGGCCGGGGCCGGCGCTGCTGAAATCCGTGATCCTCAACGAGGAGGGCCTGGACAAGGTGCGGCCGATGACGGCCAGTGCCCACAACGGGAACGGGGTGATGAAGATAAAATGCAAAATGAAAAGAAGCAAAACACAACATGAGAAGAACTCATCCATCAAGATCATCATGACAATTCCTTATATGGCAATGTTGGGAAGTACAAATATGGAAGGAGCACTCTTGGGGTGTTACAACTCTCCCCTACTGTCGGAGTCTAGGATCTGCGTCCAAGAAACTTCTCCAAGAACTTAGGATTCGAACTCTGGGGGACTTTGCTTGGAAGCCTACGACGGGACTACGGCGAGGACACGACGGACTCGCTGGCTCTCACCAGACATGAAGGGGACGCGCGAGCTACCCAGGTTCGGGCCACCGTGCGGTGTAATACCCTACTCCTGCTTGCGTTGGATTGCTCTGTGGTGGAGAGCTTGTCCTCAAGGTACAATAGGTGTGGGGGAGAATGGGTCGATCCCCTTACATGGAAGCGGTCCTGCCCCTTTTGTAGTGCCTTGGTCCTCTTCCCCGAAAATATGAGCAGGAAAGGGTTGCCACAGGGCGGCAATTCAAAAGGGGGACAAGAGCGCAGGATTATCCTGACTAAAGGCGGTCTCCGCCTGCTAAAGCAACTCCTTGTGATGCGCTGGTGGGCCTGGCGATGACCTCCGTCCTGGCGCGCTGATCCGTCCTGATTTTCTATCACCAATGAGGAAAGCCTTTGGGACTTGCTTTGGGGGAGGCAGACGCCGCTGCTCCCTTATCACTAGAATAGAAGCTGGGCTTGGTCCTTATCCTGATAGCGGGACATCACCCATGTGCTGGGCGCGGAGCCCAGCGGCTGGCGCCATACAACTTGCTTCGTGAGAGGGCCGCGTGAGGGGAGCCTCACGAGGGAACCTGGTGCTTGGCAGCCTCGGCAGGGCCTGGCCTGGCGGGGAGGGGCCTCGCGAGGCTCGCCCCTCGCGAGGCGGCTCTCTTTGGAGCGGCTAAGGCAAGGCCACTCTCATGGGCCAGCCACCGAGCGCGGTCCTCTGGGCCAGAGGCAGACGGGCCGTGGTACTCTGCTTCCCACTGGGCCGACAATAGCCCCCGGGCCCGCGGCGCGCACGTTCCGCCCGGCTAGGGACGAAACAGCGTGGGGCCCATCGAGTTGCCGGGCCCAAAGGCGACGTGTGGCGGCTTTCACGGGGCGGGTCGCCCCACTCCCCATGACGCCTCGGTAACTGCCGTCTTGGCAATAAAGCCTGCTCGTGCGGGGCGCATGCACGTCATTGCTCCTCGTCCCCGTCTTGCCCCTCGTGTCGCGCGAGCAGCTTCTCCATTGCTCCTCCCTTAACTTCCAATCTCTCCGCTGCCATGGCCCCTGGCAGGAAAGGGAAGAAGAAAACAACCGAGCCGGGGTCGTCGGTCCCGCCGGGGCCGGGGCCCGCGCTGCTGAAATCCGTGATCCTCAACGAGGAGGTCCTGGACAATGTGCGGCCGATGACGGCCAGTGCCCACAACGGGAACGGGGAGACGAAGATCTGGCCGGCGTCGGGCCCCGCGGCGCAGCGAGGGGGTACGACCTTCCCATTCTTCCTCCACTCCGTCTTCGCCGGGCTGGTGCCTCCCTTCTCCAACTTCTTCAACGCCGTGCTCAGCCACTACTAGGTTCATGCGATGCACCTGCACCTGAGCTCGGTCCTTCTTCTCTCCGCCTTTGCCTACCTCTGCGAGGCCTTTCTGGGGGTGCTGCCATCCATGGCCTTCCTCTGGAAAAAATTTCGCCTCCGACTGACCGAGGCAGACCAGTGCTCGGGCTACGTGTCATTCCAGATGGTCGCGGGCATGCGCACGCACATCATCGACATGCGGATCCCCGAGGAGGTGGAGGGCTTCAGGGAGTGCAGGGTCTACATGGACGCGCCCAGTACAGCCCCTTGCTCGAGATCCCGGAGGCGCCAGCGGTGCCGAGCTCTGGGTGGGGGCATGCCGAGCTGACCGAGGCCGCGCTGGGGCCAGTCATGGCGGGGATGCGAGTGCTCCAAGACGGCAGGCTCATCGTGACCATGGCCATCAAGGAGTTCATGCGCAAGCGCATTGCCCCCCTCCAGGGGTGCCCTCGCCCGGTGTGGACCCACTCAGGCATGGGGGACCCCATGAGGCTGAGCTCCGATCGCCTTGCCCTGGAGGTGGTGGAGGGGCTGGCGAACATTCTTCTCACCGCGGCGACGCCGTTCCCGCCGCCAAGCGCGGCCCCAATTTACTGCTTTGGAAACCGGGAGGACGTGCGGGCCGGCATGCCACTGTTCAACCAGTGGGGCTCGTGCCCCCGGGTCATGTGGGACCCCACGACAACCCGATCCAGGTGCTGCCGCTTCCCGAATGTGAAGGCGACACCAAGGTGGCGGCTGCGGCCGACGCCTGGATCGAGACGGTGGCTTCCGAGCTGACTCGCCGCCTGTTGACGGCAGGAACCGGCAGCGGCGGCAGGAGTGACGCCGGGGGGCCCCGAGTCAAGCCCCAGCAGCCTGCGCCCCCGATGGAGGAAGCCCTTGCCGCGGAGAACCCCGCGGCTGGCGGGGCGATCCCGCCCGCTGAAGCCTTGGGAGGGGGCCTAGACGGGCCCCACGGCGGTGCCTCGGGAGGGGGCCCCAAAGAGTCCCGAGGGCGCAGAAGCGGCAGCCGCCCAGGAGGGAAGCTAAGGAAGCGGCGATGGGTCCCCAGAGACGAGTAAGTCCCCCTGCCTCGCGCGTTCCTTATGCCCACCGCCTCATCTTGCATGGCTCGGCTTGATCCCTTGCTATGTAGTAGGGGCTCCCCGCCAAAGAAGAAGAAGGAGGGTGTCCGGGATGAGGATGCCGGAGAGCCCGCCGGGGCTCAGCGGGAGTTGGGGGCGGTTGGCACACAGGCGCCCCCAATGATCCCCGCGAAGCGCGACAGAGCTGTGGAGGAGGGGTCTGCGGGATCTGCCCAGCCTCCCGAGGAGGCCTTCCCTCCTGCCGGAGAAAGGGTGCCTCCGGAGGGGGCCCGTCCCGAGGGGGAGGTAGGCGCCAATGCGGCGGCCACCGCGAGCCTCGAGCGATCACCAGGGCGCCACGAGCCGGGAGCGGCCGCGCCCAGTCCTACCCGCGCGGCCGAGCGGCCGGCAGGGGTGGAAGCCGAGGCGGAGGTCGAGGAGGATCTTGGCCACCCGGAGGGGAATGAGGCCCCCTCGGCGGAGGCCTGGGTGGATCCGATGGCGCAGCAGCCCCCGAGCCCCCAGAGCCACGGGGGCGGAGACGGAAGGGCCAGACGCGCCCGGGACCCTGGCCCTGGTGAGCCACAGCATCCTATCGTGGATCGGGACTCTCCGCCACGCCCGGTCGTCCCTCAGCTCCCTAGAGGCCGAGCTCGTGGCCGAGGAGGAGAACCTCCACCTGGAGCAGGGGCGCGTCGCGGCCCGCAAGGCCCGTCTAGCCTTCCGCGAGGAGGCGGTTACCCGGCGCGAGAGCATGGCGGCGGTCCTGGAGATGGGCATGGAGATCCTGGAGCGCGAACTCCTGCGGACCACCATCGAGCAGGAGAGGGAGCGAGAGCGCTTGGAGCATCTGGACCGTATCGTGGCGGCCGGCGAGGCCACATACCAAGAACGCCTCGCGAAAGCCAACACCAAGCTTGAAGAAAGAGCTATGAGGTATAGGGCCAAGATCGACAAGCGGGGCCAGGAGGAGGTCGCGCGGAAGGCGAAGGCCCTGGCGGACACTTACCCCAACAACCTGAAGAAGCAGGAGGACCGCTTCACGAAGAGGCGCGGCGAACTCGATGCCGAAATTGCCGAGCTCAAGCGGCAGCTCGCGGCGTCGGAAGCCGAGAGGCGGAGCGCGGCGGAGCTCCACGCCATGACTCGCCGTGAGCTGGAAAACCTCCAGGCTCAGGTGGGCGAGGTTAGCGACGAGGTGCAGCTGGCCCGCGACGAGGCCGCCTGAGGGCGTGGGGAGCAGCTCCAGCGCTCCAAGATGTTCCGCGAGCTCATGGGTTGCGCTCGCAGCACCGTGGCTGCTTTCTCGGTCGAGAGGGTGGAGGATCCCCTGGAGACCGACGACGCCAGCTACCTGGCCTTGTTCACAAGGCTCGTGAAGCGGCTGGAGGCGAGTTCCACCCGGTGGGACGAGATCCGCGACGCTGAGTGCCACGACCTTTTGCGCCAGGCGTCAACCCGCGTCTTCAGCAACCTGCTGCGCGTTGATGGCAGCTTCAACTTTGACCAGGTGCTGTCTCCGGTTCCTGAGGAGCTCCAAGGCAAGCTTGCGAGGGCGGTGGAGGACCATGTGACGAGCCTGTTGGAGCGTTTCGCACCCGTCGGGGAAGGGTCCGGCGACGACGGCAATCCAGTAGTCAACGACGCCGACGGTGGTTCCACTGCCTGAGGCCCTGCGCTCACCTCCATGTAACAGAGTGGATGCAGCCCCGAGGGGGCGTGAAGATATTTGTACGGCACTTTTTCCGTGTTTTCGTTTCCCTCCTGAGGCCTTTATTTCCCTTTTACATTGCCTTTGTGCCCTGTGTCGCTGGGACCCAGCCCCCGAGGCAGGCTACACCGTCGTTGGGATGCCCAGAGCGTGCGCTCGGCAAGGCCAGAGGGTGTAGGGCTCTTAGGGCTAATAGGAGTCCCTGAGGCGCGATGCTCAGGGTCCCCCCCTTGATGCGCAGGCGGCTTGTGCCAAGGAAATCAGGAGGCCACGAGAGAGAAATGAGAGGGAAAGGACCCGAGGGGTGCTTTAGACTTAGGTCCCTTGAGGCATGCGGCTTGGGGCGAGTCCTTCGCAGGGCACGGCCCATGAGGCGTGGTCCCTCGTGAGGCCCTCATCCCGTAGGAACCCGCCGCGAGGCCTCCCGAGGGGGAGGGCCTTTGCAACCTTCGATATCCTGCACCAGGGAAACTGCCAAGTTTTTGCAAGTAGTGCAGCAAGGCACGCTCACGAGGTCGCCTGTGGGTGTTATGCGAGGAGACGAGAGCACCAAGGACCTGGTGAGGTGACGTACACGGGAGCAGGCCGGTGAGCCAGAGCTCAGTCGCATGGGTTTTTCGGCACTGCTGGGACTGACCCGAGCCCAGACACCATGCCCCAGGAGGCAAGAGCACCAAGGACTTGGTGAGGTGACGTGCACGGGAGCAGGCCCGCGAGTCAGAGCTCAGTCACTTGGGTTTTTCAGTGCTGCTGGGACCGACCTGAGCACAGACACCGTGCCCAGCCCCAGCTCGCGTAACAGGCACATGTGAGATCACGAGCGCCCGCCTTCGCTAGGGTACCCTTAGCTGCAAGCTAACATGGTTTTTGAGGAAATAAGCTTTACCGATGCATGAAGCAAGTTCATTACATAATAGAAAGATACATGCTGCTGTGTTTGACACGGGTCAGCCTGAGGATGTGATGGCCGAGGGCCCCTCAGGTAAGTTGGCCACCAGCGAGGAGCATGGGGCATCTGCCAGCGCTGAGCATGGGGCTTCCACGAGAGTGGGAAGGAGCTCTCACGTGCCAGCGGCAGCGTGGGTAGAGAGAGCCCTGGAGCATGTACAGCTCCATGCCTCTCGTATCCAAGGGGCACGGACAGAACTTACAGTTATGGCGGGCGTTCCATGTGTTTGGTACCGGAACACCCGCCACCATCACGAGTGGGGCCGCGGTGGGCCGGTGGGCGAGTGTTAACCACCTCCGCATTCCTTGCGATGTGGGAATCCAAGCTCATGCGCATCAACCTCGCGAAGGTGGCTGCAGCACCCTCCAGGCCGAACGGCATACGCATGAGCCAGGGTGAGCCTGCGGCGATGCGCGGAGGACGGAAGGGGCCTGCGGGGCAAGTCTGGTTGAGGGCGATGAAGTCGACGCACATGCGCACGCTATCACGTGGCCTGGCGACGGGGGTGAGGCTGGCGATCCTCCTGGGGTGGGGAGCTTCACGTGCGATTCCAACATCCTGGGGCTTGTTGACTTCCTCCTTCTTGGGCGCTTGACGATATCCCTCTTGCTTGACGGGCCGCGCGCTCCGGCACGCGGCTGAGTGGTGCTCGATGACCTCCCTCGGCAGGCTGGGCGCGCCTGATGCTGTCCAAGACAACGCATCAGGGCACGCCCGGAGGAAGGTGATGAGCGCGCCTTCCTATTTGGGGGAGGGCCTGCCGCCAGCGGCGAGGGAGGGGCCTGTTTCGCCCCCATCCAGCGACGCCTTCTTGGACTCGACCCGCTCCTGAGGGAGCAGGGGCTTCTTCTTCACGGGCGTCTCCTCGGCAGGCCCAGGCACGTCCTCATCGGCCGGGTACGTGACGAAGGCAGTCTTGTAGGCGTGCTCGCGGGTTTGCAGCGCATCCTTCTCATCGCAGCGGACGGTGAGGGTACCGCGACAGCTAGGCATTTTGACGAGGCCGTAGGCATGGTGGGTTGCGGCCATGAACTTGGTGAGCGCCGGGTAGCCCAAGATGGCGTTGTAAGGCAGGCCGGGGTGAGCTACATCAAAGACGATGAACTCCGTACGATAGTTCTTGTGGGTGCCGAAGGTGACGGGAAGGCGCACCTGCCCCAGGGGAATAGTGGAGCCGTCGGTGATGCCCGAGAAGGTCCTGGTGGGCATGAGGCGCTTGTAGGGCACTTGCAGCATCTCGAATGTCTCCACGGAGAGTACGTTGAGTCCCGCTCCACCGTCGATGAGGGTCTTGGTGACGGCCACGTTGCTGATGGTAGGTGTACACAGCAGGGGGATGACGCCCACGGCCTTCGTGGACTCGGGGTGGTCGTTGGCATCGAAGGCGATGGGGAACTCAGACCACTTGAGGCGGCCGGTGGAGTCGAGGGCTGGGAGGGCCGCGTTCACCTCCCGAGAGAACTGCTTGAAGTAGCGGTTGGACGGAGGGTCCTGGGCCTCGCCGAGGATGCAGGCCACCCTGCGGGGCTCTTGGTAGCCCCCAACATTCTCAGCGGGAGGGGGGTCGCTGACGCTTACGGGGGCGGCGTCGGGCTGAGGGTCGGCCTACCGTGGCTGGTTCTGCCAGCCCTGACGGTTGTTGTCGCCGGCGCCGTTGTTGTGGTTGCCGCCCCAGCAGCCGCCTCCGCTGCGGCCCCCGCGGCCCTTGCAGTGCTCTTTGCGGCTGCCGCGGCTCTCGGTGCGGCCCTCGCAAAGCAGCTTGAGCTCGTGGCAGTCCTCTGTGCTGTGGGAGTTCATGTTGTGGTAGCCGCAGAAAGTGCGGCCGTCCTTCTTGGCCTCGCCGCGGTTGCAACCGCGCTTGTAGTCCGGCTCCGCCACGAGCACAGCTGGGCCCTTGCGCTTGGTGTCCTTGGCCTTGGGCTTTGCTGCGTCGGGCTCAGCGTCAGTATCGTTGTGGAGGAAGAGGCGTCCCTCTTCAGCCTTGGCGCAGCGGTTGGCGAGGACGAACAGCTCTGCCGCGGAGTCTAGCTCGTCCCTGACTGAGAGCTTCTTGTGCATCTTCACGTCCGTGACGCCACTGGTGAAGGTGGAGACGATCGCGGTGTCGGAGGCCTTCGGGATCTGGTGGCGCACCTGGCTGAAGCGCTGGATGAACTTGCGAAGGGGCTCGCCAGGGCGCTGGCGCATGTTCCACTGGTCATTGATCGTGAGGGCGCGGTCGCTCGTGCCCTTGAAGTTGGCGATGAACTACTTGCACAGGTCCTCCCATGAGGAGATGGACGCCTTGGGGAGGTTCATGTGCCACGATCGCGCAGTGTCCTTCCCCCCTCGCGGCCTGGATGCTGATGGTGTAGAGCAGGAGGAACTCCGTGGGGTTGGCGCTGCCGTCATAGCGCTGAGGGAGCTCTGGCTTGAACTTGTCGGGCCACACCATGCGGTGCAGCTCGGGGGCGAGGGCCAGGTAGCTCCCATTGGTGACGGCTCCACCATTGAGGGCTGCGCGGTTCTGGCGCCCAGCCATGGCAACGTTGTGGAGGACACGGTCCTGGCGGTCGCGTGCCCTATCGAGGCCCACGCGTGCGTCCGGGGGCGCGCGGCTGACGATCTGGCAGCTGTCGCCGTCGCCGCCTGGTGCGAGCGAGCCGCAAGACGGCTCCGGGGCACGCGCGGCGGGGCGGCGCTCGGCCACGCCGCGGTCCGGAGGAGGAGGAGGAGCGCCGCGCCCGGCCTGGTCGGCGCAGGACGGCGGAGCAGGCGAGGAGCGGGAGGGCGCCTGGCCATCGCGCGCGGCGTCGACGAGCTCGGTGATGCGCGCCAGCCAGGCGTCATAGGCGTCCTCGGTGGGGCGGTAGCGCAGCAGCTCCTGTGCCATGAGCAGCGCGGCGCGCGGATCGGGTGGAACACGACACGCGAGCGAGGAGGAGGCAGCAGAGGGGTCGTGCGCCTGCTCATTCACCGACGGGTCGGCAGAGGAGGCCACCCGCTCCCCAACGGGCTCGGTGGTGGCTCGAGAGCGCCGCCTAGGGGCACCGCGGACGGCAGGCGCCGCGGGGACCCTGATGGCGGCGCGGCGCGCGGCGCGTTCCGGCGAGCGGCGGCGGCGTCCATGTCGATGCTGATGTCGAGGTCGAAGGCGCGAAGACGGAAGTCCCCCTACCTGGCATGCCAAATGTCGGAGTCTAGGATCTGCGTCCAAGAAACTTCTCCAAGAACTTAGGATTCGAACTCTGGGGGGCTTTGCTTGGCAGCCTATGACGGGACTACGGCGGGGACACGACGGACTCGCTGGCTCTCACCGGACACGAAGGGGACGCGCGAGCTACCTAGGTTCGGGCCACCGTGCGGTGTAATACCCTACTCCTGCTTGCGTTGGATTCCTCTGTGGTGGAGAGCTTGTGCTCAAGGAACAAGAGGTGTGGGGGAGAATGGGTCGATCCCCTTACATGGAAGCGGTCCTGCCCCTTTTGTAGTGCCTTGGTCCTCTTCCCCGAAAATATGAGCGGGAAAGGGTTGCCACAGGGCGGCAATTCAAAAGGGGGACAAGAGCGCAGGCTTATCCTGACTAAAGGCAGTCTCCGCCTGCTAAAGCAGCTCCTTGTGATGTGCTGGTGGGCTTGGTGATGACCTCCGTCCTGGCGCGCTGATCCGTCCAGATTTTCTATCACCAAAGAGGAAAGCCTTTGGGACTTGCTGTGGGGGAGGCAGACGCCGCTGCTCCCTTATCACCAGAATAGAAGCTGGGCTTGGTCGTGCCCCACTGGGCTTATCCTAACAGCGGGATGTCACCCATGCGCTGGGCACGGAGCCCTGCGGCTGGTGCCGTACAACTTGCTTCGTGAGAGGGCCTCGCGAGGGGAGCCTCGCGAGGCAACCTGGTGCTTGGCGGCCTCGGTAGGGCCTGGCCTGGCGGGGAGGGGCCTCGCGAGGTAGCTCCCTCCGGAGCGGCTGAGGCAAGGCCACGGTCATGGGCCGGCCGCCGAGTGTGGTCCTCTAGGCCAGAGGCAGATGGGCCGTGGTACCCTGGATCCCACTAGGCCGACACCTACTACAAGAGGATCTCGTCCCGAGATCTAGGAACAGAAGAACTCTGGATATTCGGAACAGAGGTGGTGCTCGCGCTCCCATGTGGCTTCTCGGTCGGAATGGTGAGACCATTTCACTTTCAGGAACTTGATTGACTTGTTGTGAGTCTTGCGCTCAGTTTCTTCGAGAATGGCAATGGGATGCTCACGGTAAGACAAATCATCTTGGAGCTCAATGTCTTGGAAGTCAATTGTGCGGTCGGGAGTCTTGAAGCACTTGCGGAGCTGTGACACGTGAAACACATCGTGCACATTTGAGAAGTTGGAAGGTAGCTCGAGTTGGTAGGCTAGATCGCCTCTTTTGCCAACTATTTTGAAAGGACCCACGTATCTAGGAGCAACCTTTCCTTTGATACCGAATCGTTGAGTGCCTTTCATGGGAGAAACACGGAGATAGACATGGTCTCCAATCTCGAAAGCCAAGTCACGGTACTTGCTATCATAGTAGCTGTTCTGGCGCGATTGTGCTGATTTCAGATTTTCACGGATGATACGACACATCTCTTCAGCTTCAGAAATCATATCATTGCCAAGAAGTTGGCGTTCATTGGTTTCGGACCAGTTGAGGGGAGTGCAGCACTTTCTGCCATAGAGAATCTCAAATGGTGCCTTGCCCGAGCTTGCTTGGAAACTGTTGTTATAGGAGAACTCGTCAAAAGGAAGGCAGTCTTCCCATTTCATGCCGAAAGAGATGACACACGCTCTCAGCATATCCTCGAGAATTTGATTGACTCTCTCGACTTGGCAACTAGTCTGAGGACGAAAAGCTGTGCTGAAGCTAATCTTTGTGCCCATGGCCTACTGGAAGGAATCCCAAAATCTGGAAGTGAAGATGCTTCCATGATCTGCAGAGATCAACTGAGGAACACCATGCAAGGAGACCACTCTAGAAGTGTACAACTCTGCCAACTGGGCTGCAGTTATAGACTCCTTGACTGGAAGGAAGTGAGCGACTTTAGTGAGCTTGTTAATGACCACAAAGATGGCATCATTCCCTCTCTTGGACTTGGGAAAGCCTGTGACAAAGTCCATCTCAATATGATCGAATTTCCACTCGGGAATGGGTAGAGGCTGAAGAAGTCCTGCTGGACGCTGATGTTCCGCCTTCACTCTGCGGCACACATCGCACTCGTTTACGAACTGAGCGATCTCACGCTTCATACGAGTCCACTTATAAGTTGACTTCAGATCATGGTACATCTTGGAGCTGCCTGGATGGATAGACAAGAGAGAATTGTGTGCTTCGTTCATTATGACCTTCCTGAGATCCCCTTGTGGCACAACTAGCCTGTCCTCAAAGAACAAGGTATCCCTGTCATCCACTCGATAGCACTTATATTTGGGAAGACTCTTTGCAACGCCGTGTTTCACCTTCTTCACCATGGCATCTAAGAGCTGAGCTTCGCGAATTTGATCCTCCAATGTGGGAGTGATCTGGAGGTTGAGTTTCCTGAAAGCCTCACACAGATCAGGCTGGACCGGCTTGAGAATAAGACTGTTGCAATACGCTTTTCTGCTCAAAGTATCCGCGATAACATTAGCCTTGCCTAGAGTGTATTCAATGCTCGGGTTGTACTCTTAAATCATCTCCACCCATCGGGTCTGACGGAGATTAAGGTTGGGCTGAGTGAATATGTACTTGAGGCCCTTGTGATCGGTGAAAATGTCCACCTGCCTGCCCAACAAGAGATGTCTCCATGTGATTAAGGCATGGACGACTGCTGCCAACTCCAAGTCATGAGTAGGATAGTTCCTCTCGTTCGGCTTCAACTGCCGAGAGGTATAGGCTACCACTTTCTTCTCTTGCATTAGTACTCCACCGAGACCTTGAAGAGAAGCATCACAGAACACTTGGTAGGGCTTGGATTCATCTGGAGGAGTGAGAACTGGAGCAGTTATGAGCTTCTCTTTGAGTGTATTGAACGCAACATCACACTCAGGAGTCCAAGAATATTTGACATGCTTCTGGAGAAGGTTAGACAAAGGCTTGGCAATCTTGGAGAAGTTCTCCATGAATCTTCTGCAATAACTTGCAAGCCTGAGAAAGCTTCGAAGTTGCTTGACATTTTGAGGTGGCTGCCAGTTGACAATAGCTTCAACCTTTTTAGGATTTACTGAGATGCCCTTGGCAGAGATAATGTGACCGAGGTAAAGAACTTCATCAAGCCAAAATTCACACTTAGAGAACTTTGCATAAACTCGATGATCTCAGAGCTTATCAAGTACCAAGCGCAAATGCTTTGCATGATCCTCTTTAGTCTTGGAGAAAACCAGGATGTCATCGAGATAGACAAGAACGAACTCATTTGTGTATGGATTGAACACATAATTCATCACATGAGAGAAAGTAGGAGGTGCATTAGCAAGGCCGAAGGACATCACTGTGTATTCATATGAACCAAAGCTCGTCCTGAAAGCTGTTTTGGGAATGTCTTCTTCGCGAATACGAATTTGCTGATATCCCATCCGAAGATCGAGCTTTGAGAACACCTTTGCACCTTTGATTTGCTCGAACAATTCATTGATATTGGGAAGTGGATATTTGTTCTTGATTGTCTTTTTATTCAATGGGCGGTAGTCAACGCAAAGTCTTTCCGTGCCATCTTTCTTCTTGACAAAGAGAACTCCACAATCCCAAGGAGATGAACTCGGTCTGATCAAACCCAAACGCTCTTGTTCATCAAGCTGTCTCTTCAATTCTTTTAGCTCTTCTGGCTCAAACTTGTAGGGACGTTTGCATACGGGTTCTGTGCTGGGCTCGAGCTCAATGACAAACTCAACATGCCGGTGAGGAGGCATTCCTGGCAACTCTTCTGGAAAAACATCCTCATATTCACATACCACTGGAAGTTGAGATATGGCATTAATCTCGCCTTTCTCATTGAGAGAGAATAACCGAATGGTATCATCACGAGTAGCAAAGATAATGACCTCTTCAGAAGGATGAGTCAATTTAACTTCCTTGGCAGCACAATCAAGAGAAGCCTTGTGCTTAGAAAGCCAATTCGTGCCGAGGATAAGATCAATATCAGAATTCCCGAGGACCATAGGATCAGCCAGAAAAGAATAATTACCCATCTTGATATCGACATTTGGAACATAGCTGTTGGAATTCATCAATGTACCTGGAGAAATAACGGAGACAGGTCTAGGCAACTTTTGAAACACCAATTCATGCTTTGATGCAAAAGGTCTTGAAATGAAAGAATGCGATGCACCAGTATCAAACAAAACTTTAGCTGGAATGGAGTTAACCAAGATATTACCCGTGATCACTTCAGAAGACTCCTCTGCTTGAGCTGAATTCACCATGTTCACTCTTGCAGACTTGGGATTGTGCTTGACAATAGCATTGCTTGGCGGCCTGCCGGGAGGAGGAGGTGGAAGGCGCTTCTGGGTGCACTTGTTGGCATAGTGTCCTTTCTGACCACACTTGTGACAAGTAACCTCCGAGAGAGGACGAGGAGGAGGAACGACTGCCCTTGGAGCCTGAGATCTCTGCTGGTACACTGGGTTGGGTGGGTGGGAAGAACCACGACCACCAAGCTGCTTCTGCTGATGCTGAGGACGAAACTGAGGAGGAAGAGGTAACCAGAACTTTTGCTACTTGGCAACCACTTGAGACGAGGAAGAAGAGTGAACTGCATCTCTGATTCTCTTCTTAGAAGCATCACACTTGATCTGAGCTGATTCTTGCTTGAGTGCCATGTTATAGAACTGATCAAACTTAGGCGGATCGACTAGGATGAGAGCAAGCTGTAGGTCCTCTCTGAGACCACCCCTGAACTGGTAGATCTTGCTCTTGTCATCTAGAATGTCTTCCTTGGCATAACGAGCGAGATTCTGGAACTCAGTGTTATACTGGTAGACAGACATCCTTCCTTGCTTGAGATTTCTGAATTTCTCATGCATCTCCTCAAACACACTTGACATAATGTGATGTGCTCTGAAATCACGACAGAAATCGGTCCAAGTGATGACTCGACCACCTCTTGAGTCTTTGTACTGCTGCCACCACTTGGCTGCCTAGTCCTTGAGCTGGAAAGAAGTGAACTTGACATAGTCCTCAGGTCTAACATTGCTGCACTCGAAGTGTTTGTTGATATCCAGCATCCAATCGTCAGCATCGAGAGGCTGAGTGCACGAACTGAAGGACTTGGGCTGGTTGCTGAGAAACTGGTTTAGAGTTGCATATTGAGGTTGATTGATGAAGTTGCCTTGGCCTTTATTGCCTTGATACCCTTGATTCCGCTCTTGCATAAACTGGAGTAGCATCTGAGTATTGGCATTGGTTGCTACCATCAAAGCTTGCCATGCCTCCGAAGGCGGAGGTGGAGGAGGAGGTGGAGGTTCTGACTGCTCCCCATCATCACGGGTCGGATTCCCACGGGTTGCGGGAGCCATCCTGAAGATGGAAATAACTGTTAGAATCTTCAATGAGACAATTGAAAAGCTGAATCAGTAGGATAGATATTGCAACAGAATTCTTCACAAGCTAGCATCCGAACAGATATGAACGAATGCATTCCGAAAGATAGATGATACACCAAAGATTGAGAAGCCACTTGGAAAGAATGTTAGAATAAATCACAAGGTAACGAAGATGGAAATAAACATATGATTGACCCCATATCGTATCATGTGTCTGTTGGAAAGATATCCTAGGTGATACTTGAATTCCCCTAGGAACTCCCGAAACTTCTTGGTTATGAGATCAGGTTGCGGATCCAGGAACCTAATCATCAAACAACAACCCAATCAGCTGCAACCGCATCCGCAACCCTCAACACACGACCGAGAAACTTTGCAAATTCGTCTACCTCAGACCCTCGAAAACACAATGATACTAGCCATGGTGGATCATTCGAGCTATCTCCTCCAGTACTGGGGAAAAGTCACGTCACTATTTGCCACCACAAAAAGTATAGAAGTGTTTCGATGTCGGCGTCCTCTGCTATTCCGGAACCGAAACAATAGCAAGTGTGACAAAAACCCCTTGGAGCTCAACTCCCCGGGTCCAATCCATATGGTCGGGAGTCACCAAGAACAGAGTCACGTCACACCAATATCGCAACCATACCAACAATACCCGCGTGATCCTAAAAAAAAATTTGAGTGAGAAGAGGTAGTAGAATAAAACACCTACGCCACAATTCCTCACCAGAGCGACGAAGGGGATAAGGAGTAAAAAGAATTCCTACTCTCTGATATATATAACTAGGACTCAAAATAGTTTTTCTTCTAGACTCGTCAACGGTTCGATCAATCAAGGGGCTCCTATAGTCGGTATGGCTCTGAATACCAACTTGTAACGCCCAAGATGAAGCCCTGTCACAATCTCGTGATGAAGTCGAGATCATGGCAGAACCCCATTTTGGATCGCATAGCAAGGTGGTTCTGAAATACATACAACCGAATGAACAGATGAGTGTACCAGATAAAGGCTTACACTCGCCACATGCTACATCATAAATATATCATAATCATCATACAATCATCCAAATGAAAGAAAGGGTCTGACTACAGACGAAAACAAACGAGAAAACACCACCCTGCTATCATCCCGGATCAACCGACTAGGGCCCACTACTGATCGTCTGGCATCGTGACGTACATACATCCACGCTCATCATCATACTCCCAATGGAGCATCTTGGGCTCACCTGTGTCTGTCTCAAGCGTAGCTGCAACTGGTGTTTATAGTAATCTGTGAGCCACAGTGACTCAACAATCTCATCACCCAAGGTAACCAAACTATTTAAGCTTATAGGAATGGAAGGGGTAAATGTGGTGAGGTTGCAGCAAGCACTAAGCATGTTTAAGTGGCTAACTTACGAGTACAAGAATTAAAATGAGCATACTACGCATAATGGTCACAAGTTTAATATGATCAAGAAGTGATCCAGAGCACCTACTTACGGTTCAATCATAACCCCACCGTGTTCTCTTCCCGAACTTACTCGAAAAGAGACCATCACGGTTACACACACAGTTGGTGTATTTTATTAGAATTAATGTCAAGTTCTCTACAACCGGAGGTTAAAAATATCCAAGTCGCCACATAACCACAGGCACGACTTCGCATAAGATTTAACCCTGCAGGAGTGTTCCAACCTGGTCCATCATAGACCAACACAAGCTGCAGTGGAAATACCTCAACCTCGAGATAGCCCAAAGTATCCTCGAAATCCCGGTGCACAAGACATTTCGACAATGGTAACACAAGTCCAGCAAGACCTCCCGACGTGCCGACACCCCGATTGGAGCCGCGCGTATCTCAAAATCAGGCCACGATCGGATGATCACAGCGTACAGCAACTGAGACCTGAGTTTCCCCGGGGGAAGCCGCAAATGACTTTGTTTCGGACCAACACTCATGAGGAGCACTGGCCCGGGGTTGTTGATTAAAATATCCTCGGGTTAATTACTCCCTATGCAAGTTTTAGTTGTTATTAGGCAAGTGGTAAAACCAAAGTTGGGCCTTGCTAGAAGTGGTTATTCAAGCGAACTATCAAGAGGGTCCCATTCCCCTGAGCATGTTAGGAACGCTAATCAAGGATCATAACACCGGTATTACGGAAACTAAGGCGACATGAGTGGAATAAAACACTAGGCAATAGGCCGAGCCTTCCACACACAACCAAGTATATAGATGCATTAATTAAATAAGATATATTGTGATATCCCATCATATCCATGTCCCAACATGGAAGAACCTGCACTGCACCTGCAACTAGCAACGCTATAAGAGGGGCTGAGCAAAGCGGTAACATAGCCAAACAACAGTTTGCTGGGTAGGGTGGTTAGAGACTGTATCATGGCATATGAGAGGCTGATATGTATGTGGTAGGAAGCATGACATAGCGATAGCAACAAGACAACTAGCAAGCAAAGATAGTAGGGTTATCAAGGGTAATGATCATCTTGCCTGAAGTCTCTTTTGTAGGATAGTAAGACTGCTCCTCGAACACGTTCTCAACCGGTTCCTCGAACTCGGATTCTTCTCTCGGAACTACCCAAAAGAAAGAACAAGCACCGAAATAAACAAACAATCTTGGCATATATGCACAAGCAAAATGATGCATGAAATGGCATGGTGGAATAACGAGCATGTCATGAATGAAGTAACGGTGCTACCAGGACGATAGAAATGATAACGAGATGTGACAGTGAAGCAAAAGATGGATATGGGCAAAATCTTGGCAATCCAAGTATGCCTCTGGAAAGAATGGAAGATTTTGATGGAAAATGATATAAAGATCACGAAGAACGGATGCATGAAACCCAAATGGTAAGCAACACAATATGCAATGCAAAACTGCAGTTAACAGCAACATGGCATCTTATGCACATCAAATCAGCAAGCTACATTACTCTAAACTGCAAGAAATTGGAATGCACCTACAGTACACATGGCATAGATCATTTCATTACATTGGCACAAATTCATATGAAGCATGGATTCAATAGAAATGAGCTCACAACATTGCAACTTAATGCTGACAGAAAAACTGAAACATTGACTAGGCATATTTAGAGCAACATTTATATATGCTACAGGAGTTTAACATGGCATCAATTGGCATGGCATGAAGATAAAATGCAAAATGAAAAGAAGCAAAACACAACATGAGAAGAACTCATCCATCAAGATCATCATGACAATTCCTTATATGGCAATGTTGGGAAGTACAAATATGGAAGGAGCACTCTTGGGGTGTTACAACTCTCCCCTACTGTCGGAGTCTAGGATCTGCGTCCAAGAAACTTCTCCAAGAACTTAGGATTCGAACTCTGGGGGACTTTGCTTGGAAGCCTACGACGGGACTACGGCGAGGACACGACGGACTCGCTGGCTCTCACCGGACACGAAGGGGACGCGCGAGCTACCCAGGTTCGGGCCACCGTGCGGTGTAATACCCTACTCCTGCTTGCGTTGGATTGCTCTGTGGTGGAGAGCTTGTCCTCAAGGTACAATAGGTGTGGGGGAGAATGGGTTGATCCCCTTACATGGAAGCGGTCCTGCCCCTTTTGTAGTGCCTTGGTCCTCTTCCCCAAAAATATGAGCGGGAAAGGGTTGCCACTGGGCGGCAATTCAAAAGGGGGACAAGAGCGCAGGCTTATCCTGACTAAAGGCGGTCTCCGCCTGCTAAAGCAACTCCTTGTGATGCGCTGGTGGGCCTGGCGATGACCTCCGTCCTGGCGCGCTGATCCGTCCTGATTTTCTATCACCAATGAGGAAAGCCTTTGGGACTTGCTTTGGGGGAGGCAGACGTCGCTGCTCCCTTATCACCAGAATAGAAGCTGGGCTTGGTCGCTCCCCGCTGTCCTTATCCTGATAGCGGGACGTCACCCATGTGCTGGGCGCGGAGCCCAGCGGCTGGCGCCGTACAACTTGCTTCGTGAGAGGGCCTCGTGAGGGGAGCCTCACGAGGGAACCTGGTGCTTGGCGGCCTCGGCAGGGCCTGGCCTGGCGGGGAGGGGCCTCGCGAGGCTCGCCCCTCGCGAGGCGGCTCCCTCCGGAGCGGCTAAGGCAAGGCCACTCTCATGGGCCAGCCACCGAGCGCGGTCCTCTGGGCCAGAGGCAGACGGGCCGTGGTACCCTGGTTCCCACTGGGTCGACAATAGCCCCCGGGCCCGCGGCGCGCACGTTCTGCCCGGCTAGGGACGAAACAGCGTGGGGCCCATCGAGTTGCCGGGCCCAAAGGCGACGTGTGGTGGCTTTCACGGGGCGGGTCGCCCCACTCCCCACGACGCCTCGGTAACTGCCGTCTTGGCAATAAAGCCTGCTCGTGCGGGGCGCAGGCACGTCATTGCTCCTCGTCCCCGTCTTGCCCCTCGTGTCGCGCGAGCAGCTTCTCCATTGCTCCTCCCTTAACTTCCAATCTCTCCGCCACCATGGCCCCTGGCAGGAAAGGGAAGAAGAAAACCACCGAGCCGGGGTCGTCGGTCCCGCCGGGGCCGGGGCCCGCGCTGCTGAAATCCGTGATGCTCAACGAGGAGGGCTTGAACAAGGTGCGGCCGATGACGGCCAGCTCCCACAACGGGAACGGGGAGACGAAGATCTGGCCGGCGTCGGGCTCCGCGGCGCAGCGAGGAGGTACGACCTTCCCATTCTTCCTCCACTCCGTCTTCGCCGGGCTGGTGCCTCCCTTCCCCGACTTCTTCAACGCCGTGCTCAGCCACTACCTGGATCATGCGGGGCACCTACACCCGAGCTCGGTCCTTCTTCTCTCCGCCTTTGCCTACCTCTGCGAGGCCTTTCTGGGGGTGCTGCCATCCGTGGCCTTCCTTCGGAAATTTTTTCGCCTCCGACTGACCGAGGCGGACCAGTGCTCGGGCTGCGTGTCATTCCAGATCATCGCGGGCATGCAGGCGCACATCATCGACATGCGGATCCCCGAGGAGGTGGAGGGCTTCAGGGAGTGCTGGGTCTACATGGACGCATGCCAGTACAGCCCCTTGCTCGAGATCCTAGAGGCGCCAGCGGTGCCGAGCTCCGGGCGCGGGCACGCCGAGCTGACCGAGGCCGCACTGGGGCCAGTCATGGCGAAGACGCGAGTGCTACAAGACGGCGGGCTCACCGCGAGCATGGTCGTCAAGGTGTTCGTGCGCAAGCTCATTGCCCCCTCTAGGGGCGCCCTCGCCCGGTGTGGACCCACTCAGGCCTGGGGGACCCCATGAGGCTGAGCTCCGATCGCCTTGCCCCGGAGGTGGTGGAGGGGCTGGCGAACGTTCTTCTCGCTACGGCGATGCCGTTCCCGCCGCCAAGCGCAGCTCCAATTTACTGCTTCGGAAACCGGGAGGACGTGCGGGCCGGCATGCCACTGTTCGACCAGTGGGGGCTCGTGCCCCCGGGTCATGTGGGACCCCGCGACAACCTGATCCAGGTGCTGCCGCTTCCCGAAGGCGAAGGCGACACCAAGGTGGCGGCCGCGGCCGACGCCTGGAGCAAGACGGCGGCTTCCGAGCCGACTCGCCACCTGTTGAAGGCAGGAACTGGCAGCGGCGGCAGGAGTGACGCCGGGGGGCCCCGAGTCGAGCCCCAGCAGCCTGCGCCCCCGATGGAGGAAGCCCTTGGCGCGGAGAACCCCGCGGCTGAGGGGCGATCCCGCCCACCGAAGCCTCGGGAGGGGGCCTAGACATGCCCCATGGCGGGGCCTCGGGAGGGGGCCCCAAAGAGTCCCGAGGGGGCGGAAGCGGCAGTCGCCCTGGAGGAAGCTAAGGAAGCGGCGATGGGTCCCCAGAGACGAGTAAGTCCCCCTGCCTCGCACGTTCCTTACGCCCACCGCCTCATCTTGCGTGGCTCGGCTTGATCCCTTGCTATGTAGTTGTAACGCCCCGGACACCCGCCGGTGGTCGTTACTCCTGGCGGGATCTAGACTGGCCTCACAGATCAATACTAGTCTTTCCTGCGCACTTTGTCCTCACTCATGCGCACCCGGGAGCAACTTCCCGGTCGGTCACCCATCCTGAAATTACTCCAAGTTGATCATGCTTAACTTTGGAGTTCTGTCCGAATGGGCTCCCGGAAAAGAAGGAATTCCTTATTGATATGAGTAGTTTTTCATCCCTATTAAGCCAGGACATCACAGTAGTAGGGGCTCCCCGCCGAAGAAGAAGAAGGAGGGTGTCCGGGATGAGGATGCCGGAGAGCCCGCCGGGGCTCAGCGGGAGTTGGTGGCGGTTGGCACACCGGTGCCCCGAACGATCCCCGCGAAGCGCGACAGAGTTGTGGAGGAGGGGTCTGCGGGATCTACCCAGCCTCCCGAGGAGGCCTTCCCTCCTGCCGGAGAAAGGGTGCCTCCGGAGGGGGCCCGTCCCAAGGGGGAGGTAGGCACCGATACGGCGGCCACCGCGAGCCTCGAGCGATCACCAGGGCGCCACGAGCCGGGAGCGATCGCGCCCAGTCCTACCCGCGCGGCCGAGCAGCCGGCAGGGGTGGAAGCCGAGGCGGAGGTCGAGGAGGACCTTGGCCACCCGGAGGGGAATGAGGCCCCCTCGGGCGGAGGCCTGGGTGGATCCAATGGCACAGTAGCCCCCGAGCCCCCAGAGCCACGGGAGGCGGAGACGGAAGACCCTGGCCCTGGTGAGCCGCAGCATCCTATCGCAAATCGGGACTCTCCGCCATGCCCGGTCGGCCCTCAGCTCCCTAGAGGCCGAGCTCGTGGCCGAGGAGGAGAACCTCCGCCTGGAGCAGTGGCGCGTCGCGGCCCACGAGGCCCGGCTAGCCTCCCGCGAGGAGCCGGTCACCCGGCACGATAGCATGGCGGCGGTCCTGGAGATGGACATGGAGATCCGGGAGCGCGAACTCCTGCGGACCACCATCGAGCAGGAGAGGGAGTGAGAGCACTTGGAGCATCTGGACCGTATCATGGCGGCCGGCGAGGCCACATACCAAGAACGCCTCGCGAAATCGAACACCACGCTTGAAGAAAGAGCTGCGAGGTACAGGGCCGAGATCGACAACCGGGGCCAGGAGGAGGTTGTGCGGAAGGCGAAGGCCCTGGTGGACACTTACTCCAACAACCTAAAGAAGCAGGAGGACCACTTCACGAAGAGGCACGGCGAACTCGATGCCAAAATTGCCAAGCTCAAGCAGTAGCTCGCGGCGTTGGAAGCCGAGAGGTGGAGCGCGGCGGAGCTCCACGCCATGACTCGCCGTGAGCTAGAAGACCTCCAGGCTCAGGTGGGCGAGGTTAGCGACGAGGCGCAGCAGGCCCGCGATGAGGCCGCCCGAGGGCGTGGGGAGCAGCTCCAGCACTCCAAGATGTTCCGCGAGCTCATGGGGCGCGCTCGCAGCGCCGTGGCTGCTTTCTCGGTCGAGAGGGTGGAGGATCCCCTGGAGACCGACGACGCCAGCTACCTGGCCTTCTTCACAAGGC
The DNA here is from genome assembly GCA_039707655.1 of Elymus sibiricus. Taxonomy (NCBI): domain Eukaryota; kingdom Viridiplantae; phylum Streptophyta; class Magnoliopsida; order Poales; family Poaceae; genus Elymus; species Elymus sibiricus. The sequence continues at coordinate 186,719,582 of CM077676.1, read as the reverse complement.
TCGTGGAGCGGCTGGAGGCGAGTTCCACCCGGTGGGACGAGATCCGCGACGCTGAGTGCCGCGACCTCCTGCGCCAGGCGTCGACCCGCGTCTTCAGCAACCTGCTGTGAGTTGATGGCAGCTTCAACTTCGACCAGGTGCTGTCTCCGGTTCTTGAGGAGCTCCAAGGCAACTTGCGAGGGCGGTGGAGGACGATGTGGCGAGCCTGCTAGAGCGTTTCGCACCCGTCGGGGAAGGGTCCGGCAATGACGGCAATCCAGTAGTCGACGACGCCGATGGTGGTTCTGCTGCCTGAGGCCCTGCGCTCATCTCCATGTAACAGAGTGGATGCGGCTCCGAGGGGGCATGAAGATATTTGTACGACACTTTTTGTTGTTAAGTACTTAATGATCCGCGTGTTTTTGTTTCCCTCCTGAGGCCTTTATTTCCCTTTTACATTTCCTTTGTGTCCTGTGTCGCTGGGACCCAGCCCCCGAGGCAGGCTACACCGTTGCTGGGATGCCCAGAGCGTGCGCTCGGCAAGGCCAGAGGGTTTAGGGCTCTTAGGGCTAGTAGGAGTCCCTGAGGCGCGATGCTTAGAGTCCCCCCCTTGACGCGCAGGCGGCTTGTGCCAAGGAAATCAGGAGGCCACGAGAGAGAAATGAGAGGGAAAGGACCCGAGGGGTGCTTTAGACTTAGCTCCCTTGAGGCATGCGGCTTGGGGCGAGTCCTTCGCAGGGCACGACCCATGAGGTGCGGTCCCTCGTGAGGCCCTCCGCCCGTAGGAACCCACCGCGAGGCCTCCCAAGGGGGGAGGGCTTTTGCACCCTTCGATATCCTGCACCAGGGAAACTGCCAAGTTTTTGCAAGTAGCGCAGCAGGGCGCGCTCGCGAGGTCGCCTGTGGGTGTTATGCAAGGAGATGAGAGCACCAAGGACCTGGTGAGGTGACGTACACGGGAGCAGGCCCGCGAACTAGAGCTCAGTCGCTTGGGTTTTTCGGCGCTGCTGGGACTGACCTGAGCCCAGACACCGTGCCCAAGGAGGCAAGAGCACTAAGGACTTGGTGAGGTGACGTGCACGGGAGCAGGCCCGCGAGTCGGAGCTCAGTCGCTTGGGTTTTTCAGTGCTGCTGGGACTGACCCGAGCACAGACACCATGCCCAGCCCCCGCTCGCGTAACAGGCACAGGTGAGATCACAAGCGCGTGCCTCCGCTAGGATACCCTTAGCTGCAAGCTAACATGGTTTTTGAGGAAATAAGCTTTACTGATGCATGAAGCAAGTTCATTACATAACAGAAAGATACATGCTGCCGTGTTTGACACAGGTCAGCCTGAGGATGTGATGGCCGAGGGCCCCTCAGGTAAGTAGGCCAACAACGCGGAGCATGGGGCATCCGCCAGCGCTGAGCATGGGGCTTCCACGAGAATGGGAAGGAGCTCTCACGTGCCAGCGGCAGCGTGGGTAGAGAGAGCCCCAGAGCGTGTACAGCTCCATGTCGCTCATATCCGTGGGGCATGGACAGAACTTACGGTGATGGCAGGCATTCCATGTGTTTGGTACCAGAACACCCGCCGCCGTCACGAGTGGGGCCGCGGTGGGCCGGTGGGCGAGTGTTAACCACCTCCGTATTCCTTGCGATGTGGGACTCCAGGCTCATGCGCATCAGCCTCGCGAAGGTGGCTGCAGCACCCTCCAGGCCGAATGGCATACGCATGAGCCAGGGCGAGCCTGCGGTGATGCGCGGAGGAGGGAAGGGCCCTGCGGGGCAAGCCTGGTTGAGGGCGATGAAGTCGACGCACATGCACACACTATCACGCGGCCTGGCGACGGGGGTGAGGCTGGCGATCCTCCTGGGGTGGGGGGCTTCACGTGCGATTCCAGCATCCTGGGGCTTGTTGACTTCCTGCTTCTTGGGCACTTGACAATATTCCTCATGCTTGACGGGCCGCGCGCTCCGGCACGCGGCTGAGTGGTGCTCGCTCACCTCCCTCGGTAGGCTGGGCGCGCCTGATGCTGTCCAAGCCAATGCATCAGGGCATGCCTAGAGGAAGGTGATGAGTTCGCCTTCCTATTTGGGCGAGGGCCCACTGCCAGTGGCGAGGGAGGGGCCTGCTTCGCCCCCATCCAGCGACACCTTCTTGGACTCGACCCGCTCCTGAGGGAGCATGGGCTTCTTCTTCACGGGCGTCTCCTCGGCAGGCCCAGGCACGTCCTCATCGGCCGGGTATGCGACAGAGGCAGTCTTGTAGGCGTGCTCGAGGGTTTGCAGTGCATCCTTCTTGTCGCAGCGGACGGTGAGGGTTTCGCGGCAGCCGGGCATTTTGACGAGGCCGTAGGCGTGGTGGGTTGCGGCCATGAACTTGGTGAGCGCCGGGTAGTCCAAGATGGCATTGTAAGGCACGCCGATGTGAGCCACATTGAAGACGATGAACTCCGTATGGTAGTTCTTGCGGGTGCCGAAGGTGACGGGAAGGCGCACCTGCCCCAGGGGAATAGTGGACCATCGGTGATGCCCGAGAAGGGCCTGGTGGGCATGAGGCGCTCGTAGGGCACTTGCAGCGTCTCGAATGTCTCCACGGAGAGTACGTTGAGGCCCGCTCCACCGTCGATGAGGGTCTTGGTGATGGCCACGTTGCTGATGGTAGGTGTACACAACAGGGGGATGACACCCACGACCTTCGTGGACTCGGGGTGGTCGTTGGCGTCGAAGGCGATGGGGAGCTCAGACCACTTGAGGCGGCCGGTGGAGTCGAGGGCTGGGAGGGTCGCGTTCACCTCCCGAGAAAACTGCTTGAAGTAGCGGTTGGACGGAGGGGCCTGGGCCCCGTCGAGGATGCAGGCCACCCTGCGGGGCTCTTGGTAGCCCCCAGTGTTCTCAGTGGGAGGGAGGTCGCTGACGCGTATGAGGGTCAGCCTACCGCGGCTGGTTCTGCCAGCCCTGACGGTTGTTGTCGCCAGCGCCGTTGTTGTGGTTGCCGCCCCCGCGGCCCTTGCCACGCTCCTTGTGGCTGCCGCGGCTCTCGGTGCGGCCCTCGTGAAGCAGCTTGAGCTTGTGGCAGTCCTCTGTGCTGTGGGAGTTCATGTTGTGGTTGGCGCAGAAAGGGCGGCTGTCCTTCTTGGCCTCGCCGCGGTCGCAACCGCGCTTGTAGTCCGGCTCCGCCCTTGCGCTTGATGTCCCTTGCGCTTGGTGTCCTTGGCCTTGGGCTTCACCGCGTCGGGCTCAGCATCAGCGTCGTTGTGGAGGAAGAGGCATCCCTCTTCGGCCTTGGCGCAGTGGTCGGCGTGGCCGAACAGCTCTGCCGCAGAGTCAAGCTCATCCCTGACTAAGAGCTTCTCGCGCATCTTCACGTCCGTGACGCCACTGGTGAAGGCGGAGACGATCGCGGGGTCGGAGGCCTTCAGGATCTTGTGGCGCACCTGGCTAAAGCGCTGGATGAACTTGCGAAGGGGCTCGCCAGGGCCCTGGCGCATGTTTCGCAGGTCGTTGATCATGAGGGCGCGGTCGCTCGTGCCCTTGAAGTTGGCGACGAACTACTTGCACAGGTCCTCCCACAAGGAGATGGACGCCTCGGGGAGGTTCATGAGCCACGAGCGCGCAGTGTCCTTCCCCCCTCGCGGCCTGGATGCTGATGGTGTAGAGCAGGAGGAACTCCGTGGGGTTGGCGCTGCCGTCGTAGCACTGAGGGAGCTCTGGCTTGAACTTGTCGGGCCACACCACGCGGCCAGGTAGCCCCCGTTGGTGACGGCTCTACCGTTGAGGGCTGCGCGGTTCTGGCGCCCAACCATGGTGACGTCGTGGAGGACACGGTCCTAGTAGTCGCGCACCCTCTTGAGGCCCACGCGCGCGTCCTGGGGCGCGCGGTTGATGATCTGGCAGCTGTCACTGTCGCTGCCTAGTGCGAGTGAGCCGCGAGACGGCTCCAGGGCGCGCGCGGCGGGGTGGCGCTCGGCCACGTCGTGGTCCGGAGGAGGAGGAGGAGGAGCGCCGCGCCCGGCCTGGTCGGCGTAGGACGGCGGAGCAGGCGGGGAGCGGGAGGGCACCTGGCCATCGCGCGCGGCGTCGACGAGCTCGGTGATGCGCCCCAGCCAGGCGTCATAGGCGTCCTCGGTGGGGCGGTAGCGCAGCAGCTCCTGCGCCATGAGCAGCGCGGTGCGCGGAGCGGGTGGATCACGATGCGCGAGCGAGGAGGAGGCAGCGGAGGGGTCGTGCGCCTGCTCGTTCACTGACGGGTGGGCAGAGGAGGCCACCCGCTCCCCAACGGGCTCGGTGGCGGCCCGAGGGCACCGTCCAGGGGCACCATAGGCGGCGGGCGCCGCGGGGACCCTAACAGCGGTGCGGCGCGCGGCGCGTTCCTGGCGAGCGGCGGCGGCGTCCATGTCGATGCTGATGTCGAGGTCGAAGGCGCGAAGATGGCAAGTCCCCCTACCTGGCGCGCCAAATGTCGGAGTCTAGGATCTGCGTCCAAGAAACTTCTCTAGGAACTTAGGATTCGAACTCTGGGGCACTTTGCTTGGCAGCCTATGACGGGACTACGGCGGGGACACGACGGACTCGCTGGCTCTCACCGGACACGAAGGGGACGCGCGAGCTACCCAGGTTCAGGCCACCGTGCGGTGTAATACCCTACTCCTGCTTGCATTGGATTGCTCTGTGGTAGAGAGCTTGTGCTCAAGGTACAAGAGCTGTGGGGGAGAATGGGTCGATCCCCTTACATGGAAGCGGTCCTGCCCCTTTTGTAGTGCCTTGGTCCTCTTCGCCGAAAATATGAGCGGGAAAGGGTTGCCACAGGGCGGCAATTCAAAAGGGGGACAAGAGCGCAGGCTTATCCTAATTAAAGGCGGTCTCCGCCTACTAAAGCAGCTCCTTGTGAGGCGCTAGTGGGCTTGGCGATGACCTCCGTCCTGGTGCGGTGATCTGTCCTGATTTTCTATCACCAAAGAGGAAAGCCTTTGGGACTTGCTTTGGGGGAGGCAGACGCCGCTGCTCCCTTATCACCAGAATAGAAGCTGGGCTTGGTCGCGCCACGCTGTCCTTATCCTGATAACGGGACGTCACCCATGTGCTGGGCACGGAGCCCTGCGGCTGGCGCCGTACAACTTGCTTCGTGAGAGGGCCTCGCGAGGGGAGCCTAGCGAGGGAACCTGGTGCTTGGCGGCCTCAGCAGGGCCTAGCCTGGCGGGGAGGGGCCTCGCGAGGCGGCTCCCTCCGGAGAGGCTGAGGCAAGGCCACTCTCATGGGCCGGCCGCCGAGCGCGGTCCTCGGGGCCAGAGGCAGATGGACCGTGGTACCCTGGTTCCCACTGGGCCGACACCTACTACAAGAGGATCTCGTCCCGAGATCTAGGAACGAAAGAACTCCGTATATTCGGAACGGAGGTGGTCCTCGTGCTCCCATGTGGCATCTCGGTCGGAATGGTGAGAACATTTCACTTTCAGGAACTTGATTGACTTGTTGCGAGTCTTGCGCTCAGTTTCTTCGAGAATGGCAATGGGATGCTCACAGTAAGACAAATCATCTTGGAGCTCAATGTCTTGGAAGTCAATTGTGCGGTCGGGAGTCTTGAAGCACTTGTGGAGCTGTGACACGTGAAACACATTGTGCACATTTGAGAAGTTGGAAGGTAGCTCGAGTTGGTAGGCTAGATTGCCTCTTTTGCCAACTATTTTGAAAGGACCCACGTATCTAGGAGCAAGCTTTCCTTTGATACCGAATCATTGAGTGCCTTTCATGGGAGAAACACGGAGATAGACATGGCCTCCAATCTCGAAAGCCAAGTCACGGTGCTTGCTATCATAGTAGCTCTTCTGGCGCGATTGCGCTGCTTTGAGATTTTCACGGATGATACGACACATCTCTTCAGCTTTAGAAATCATATCATTGCCAAGAAGTTGGCGTTCTCCGGTTTCGGACCAGTTGAGGGGAGTGCGGCACTTTCTGCCATAGAGAATCTCAAATGGTGCCTTGCCCAAGCTTGCTTGGAAACTATTGTTGTAGGAGAACTCGGCAAAAGGAAGGCAGTCTTCCCATTTCATGCCGAAAGAGATGACACACGCTCTCAGCATATCCTCGAGAATTTGATTGACTCTCTCGACTTGGCCACTAGTCTGAGGATGAAAAGCTGTGCTGAAGCGAATCTTTGTGTCCATGGCCTGCTGGAAGGAATCCTAGAATCTGGAAGTGAAGATGCTTCCACGATCTGAGGAGATCAACTGAGGAACACCGTGCAAGGAGACCACTCTAGAAGTGTACAGCTCTGCCAACTGGGCTGCAGTAATAGACTCCATGACTGGAAGGAAGTGAGCGACTTTAGTGAGCTTGTCAATGACCACAAAGATGGCATCATTCCCTCTCTTGGACTTGGGAAAGCCTGTGACAAACTCCATCTCAATATGATCGAATTTCCACTCGGGAATGGGTAGAGGCTGAAGAAGTCCTGCTGGACGCGGATGTTCCGCCTTCACTCTGTGGCACCCATCGCACTCGTTTACGAACTGAGCGATCTCACGCTTCATACGAGTCCACCAATAAGTTGACTTGAGATCATGGTACATCTTGGAGCTGCCTGGATGGATAGACAAGAGAGAATTGTGTGCTTCGTTCATTATGACCTTCCTGAGATCCCCCTTTGGCACAACTAGCCTGTCCTCAAAGAACAAGGTATCCCTGTCATCCACTCGATAGCACTTATATTTGGGAAGACTCTTTGCAACGCCGTGTTTCACCTTCTTCACCATGGCATCTAAGAGCTGAGCTTCGTGAATTTGATCCTCCAATGTGGGAGTGATCTGGAGGTTTGCAAGAAATCTTTGCGGAATAAGCTGGAGGTTGAGTTTCCTGAAAGCCTCACACAGATCAGGCTGGACCGGCTTGAGAATAAGACTGTTGCAATACGCTTTTCTGCTCAAAGCATCCGCGATAACATTAGCCTTGCCTGGAGTGTATTCAATGCTCGGGTTGTACTCTTGAATCATCTCCACCCATCGGGTCTGATGGAGATTAAGGTTGGGCCGAGTGAATATGTACTTGAGGCTCTTGTGATCGATGAAAATGTCCACCTGCCTGCCCAACAAGAGATGTCTCCATGTGATTAAGGCATGGACGACTGCTGCCAACTCCAAGTCATGAGTAGGATAGTTCCTCTCGTTCGGCTTCAACTACCGAGAGGTATAAGCCACCACTTTCTTCTCTTGCATTAGTACTCCACCGAGACCTTGCAGAGAAGCATCACAGAACACTTGGTAGGGCTTGGATTCATCTGGAGGAGTGAGAACTGGAGCAGTTATGAGCTTCTCTTTGAGTGTATTGAACGCAACATCACACTCAGGAGTCCAAGAATATTTGACATGCTTCTGGAGATGGTTAGACAAAGGCTTGGCAATCTTGGAGAAGTTCTCCACGAATCTTCTGCAATAACTTGCAAGCCCGAGATAGCTTCAACCTTTTCAGGATTTACTGAGATGCCCTTGGCAGAGATAATGTGACCGGGGTAAAGAACTTCATCAAGCCAGAATTCACACTTAGAGAACTTTGCATAAAACCGATGCTCTCTGAGCTTATCAAATACCAAGCGCAAATGCTTTGCATGATCCTCTTTAGTCTTGGAGAAAACCAGGATGTCATCGAGATAGACAAGAACGAACTCATTTGTGTATGGATTGAACACATAGTTCAGCACACGAGAGAAAGTAGGAGGTGCATTTGCAAGGCCGAAGGACATCACTATGTATTCATATGAACCAAAGCTCGTCCTAAAAGCTGTTTTGGGAATGTCTTCTTCGCGAATACGGATTTGGTGATATCCCATCCAAAGATCGAGCTTTGAGAACACCTTTGCACCTTTGAGTTGCTCGAACAATTCATTGAAATTGGGAAGTGGATATTTGTTCTTGATTGTCTTTTTATTCAATGGGCGGTAGTCAACGCAAAGTCTTTCCGTGCCATCTTTCTTCTTGACAAAGAGAACTCCACAACCCCAAGGAGATGAACTCGGTCTGATCAAACCCAGACGCTCTTGTTCATCGAGCTGTCTCTTCAATTCTTTCAGCTCTTCTGGCCCAAGCTTGTAGGGGCGTTTGCATACGGGTTCTGTGCCGGGCTCGAGCTCAATGACAAACTCAACAGGCCGGTGAGGAGGCATTCCTGGCAACTCTTCTGGAAAAACTTCCTCATATTCACATACCACTGGAATTTGAGATATGGCATTAATCTTGCCTTTCTCATTGAGAGAGAATAACCGAATGGTATCATCACGAGCCGCAAAGATAATGACCTCTTCAGAAGGATGAGTCAATTTAACTTCCTTGGCAGCACAATCAAGAGAAGCCTTGTGCTTAGAAAGCCAATTCATGCCGAGGCTAAGATCAATATCAGAATTCCTGAGGACCATAGGATCAGCCAGAAAAGAATAATTGCCCATCTTGATACCGACATTTGGAACAAAGCTGTTGGAATTCATCAATGTACCTAGAGAAATAACGGAGACAGGTCTAGGCAACTTTTGAAACACCAACTCATGCTTTGATGCAAAAGTTCTTGAAATGAAAGAATGCGATGCACCAGTATCAAACAAAACTTTAGCTGGAATGGAGTTAACCCAGAGATTACCCATGATCACTTCAGAAGACTAGTCTGCTTGAGCTGAATTCACCATGTTCACTCTTGCAGAATTGGGATTGTGCTTGACAATAGCATTGCCTGGCGGCCTGCTGGGAGGAGGAGGTGGAAGGCGCTTCTGGGTGCACTTGTTGGCACAGTGTCCTTTCTGACCACACTTGTGACAAGTAACCTCTGAGAGCGGACGAGGAGGAGGAACAACTGCCCTTGGAGCCTGAGATCTCTACTGGTACACTGGGTTGGGTGGGTGGGAAGAACCACGACCACCAAACTGCTTCTGCTGATGCTGAGGACGAAACTGAGGAGGAGGAGGTAACCAGAACTTCTGCTGCTTGGCAACCACTTGAGACGAGGAAGAAGAGTGAACTGCATCTCTGATTCTCTTCTTAGAAGCATCAAACTTGATCTGAGCTGATTCTTGCTTGAGTGCCATGTTATAGAACTGATCAAACTCAGGCGGATCGACTAGGATGAGAGCAAGCTGTAGGTCCTCTCTGAGACCACCCCTGAACTGGTAGATCTTGCTCTTGTCATCTGGAATGTCTTGCTTGGCATAATGAGCAAGATTCTGGAACTCAGTGTTATACTGGTAGACAGACACGCTTCCTTGCTTGAGATTTCTGAATTTCTTACGCATCTCCTCAAACACACTTGACGGAATGTGATGTGCTCTGAAATCATGACAGAAATCGGTCCAAGTGATGACTCGACCACCTCTAGAGTCTTTGTACTGCTGCCACCACTCGGCTGCCTGGTCCTTGAGCTGGAAAGAAGCGAACTTGACATAGTCCTCAGGTCTGACATTGCTGCACTCGAAGTGTTTGTTGATATCCAGCAACCAATCGTCAGCATTGAGAGGCTGAGTGCATGAATTGAAGGACTTGGGCTGGTTGCTGAGAAACTGGTTGGGAGTTGCACATTGAGGTTGATTGATGAAGTTGCCTTGACCTTGATTGCCTTGATACCCTTGATTCCGCTCTTGCATAAATTGGAGCAGCATCTGAGTATTGGCATTGGTTGCTGCCATCAAAGCTTGCCATGCCTCCAGAGGCGGAGGTGGAGGAGGAGGTGGAGGTTCTGACTGCTCCCCATCATTACGGGTCGGATTCCCACGGGTTGCGGGAGCCATCCTGAAGATGAAAACAACCGTTAGAATCTTCAATGAGACAATTGAAAAGCTAAATCAATAGGATAGATATTGCAACAGAATTCTTCACAAGCTAGCATCCGAACAGATATGAACGAATGCATTCCAAAAGATAGATGATACACCAAAGATTGAGAAGCCACTTGGAAAGAATGTTAGAATAAAGCACAAGGTAACGAAGATGGAAACAAACATATGATAGACCCCATATCGTATCATGTGTCTGTTGGAAAGATATCCTAGGTGATACTTGAATTCCCCTAGGAACTCCCGAAACTTCTTGGTTATGAGATCAGGTTGCGGATCCAGGAACCTACTCATCAAACAACAACCTAATCAGCTGCAACCGCATTCGCAACCCTCAACACACAACCGAGAAACTTCGCAAATTCATCTACCTCAGACCTTCGAAAACACAATGATACTAGCCATGGTGGATCATCCGAGCTATCTCCTCCAGTGCTGGGGAAAAGTCACGGCACTATTTGCCACCACAAAAAGTATAGAAGCGTTTCGATGTCGGCGTCCTCTGGTATTCCGGAACCAAAACGATAGCGAGTGTGACAAAAACCCCTTGGAGCTCAACTCCCCGGGTCCAATCCATATGGTCGGGAGGCACCAAGAACAGAGTCACGTCACAGTGATATCGCAACCATTGCAACAATACCACCGTGATCCTAAAAAAAATTGAGTGAGAAGAGGTAGTAGAATAAAACACCTAGGCCACAATTTCTCACCAGAGCGACGAAGGGGATAAGGAGTAAAAAGAATTCCTACTCTCCGATATATATAACTAGGACTCAAAATAGTTTTTCTTCTAGACTCGTCAACGGTTTGATCAATCAAGGGGCTCCTATAGTCAGTATGGTTCTGAATACCAACTTGTAACGCCCAAGATGAGGCTCTATCGCAACCTCGTGATAAAGTCGAGATCATGGCAGAACCCCATTTTGGATCGCATAGCAAGGTGGTTCTCAAATACATACAACCAAATGAATAGATGAGTGTACTAGATAAAGGCTTACACTCGCCACATGCTACAGCATAAATATATCATAATCATCATACAATCATCCAAATGAAAGACAGGGTCCGACTACAGATGAAAACAAACGAGAAAACACCACCCTGCAATCATCCCGGATCAACCGACTAGGGCCCACTACTGATCGTTTGGCATCGTGACGTACATATGTCCACGCTCATCATCATACTCCCAATGGAGCATCTCGGGCTCACATGTGTCTGTCTCAAGCGTACCTGGAACTGGTGTTTATAGTAATCTGTGAGCCACAGGGACTCAGCAATCTCATCACCCAAGGTAACCAAACTATTTAAGCTTATAGGAATGGAAGGGGTAAATGTGGTGAGGTTGCAACAAGCACTAAGCATGTTTAAGTGGCTAACTTACGAGTACAAGAATTAAGATGAGCATACTACGCATAACGGTCTCAAGTTTAATATGATCAAGAAGTGATCCAGAACACCTACTTACGGTTCAATCATAACCCCACCGTGTTCTCTTCCCGAACTTACTCGAAAAGAGACCATCACGGTTACACACACAGTTGGTGTATTTTATTAGAATTAGTGTCTAGTTCTCTACAACCGGAGGTTAAAAATATCCAAGTCACCACATAACCGCGGGCACGGCTTCACGAAAGATTTAACCCTGCAGGGGTGTTCCAACCTGGTCCATCATAGACAAACACAAGCTACGGTGGAAATACCTCAACCTCGAGATAGCCCAAAGTATCCTCGGAATCCTGGTGCACAAAACATTTCGACAATGATAACACAAGTCCAGCAAGACCTCCCGATGTGCCGACACCCCGATTGGAGCCGCGCGTATCTCGAAATCAGGCCACGATCGGATGAGCACAGCGTACAGCAACTGAGACCTGAGTTTCCCTGGGGGAAGCTGCAAATGACTTTGTTTCGGACCAACACTCATGAGGAGCACTGGCCTGGGGTTGTTGATTAAAATATCCTCGGGTTAATTACTCCCTATGCAAGTTTTAGTTGTTATTAGGCAAATGGTAAAACCAAAGTTGGGCCTTGCTGGAAGCGGTTATTCAAAGCAAACTATCAAGAGGATCCCATTCCCCTGAGCATGTTAGGAATGCTAATCAAGGATCATAACACCGGTATTACGGAAACTAAGGCGGCATGAGTGGAACAAAACACTAGGCAAAAGGCCGAGCCTTCCACACACAATCAAGTATATAGATGCATTAATTAAATAAGAGATATTGTGATATCCCATCTGTCGGGCCCATGGAACCTAGGGTATCCAGACCCGTCTGCCTGTGACCCAGGGCGCGACGCTTGGCATGGGCCCAGCAGGCCGTCATCACCAAGTACCTCGCCAAGACCCCTCATGAGGCCCTGGCCTCCTGAGGCCCCCTCCTCAGGGAGTGGCGAGCAAGGCTCAGCATCACCATCAACGGCCTCGCGAGGTCCTCTCGCGAGGCGGCTTCCCGAGGTGGCCTCGCGAGGCGGCTTCCCGAGGTGGCCTCCCGAGGCCCCCCTCCCGCGGGCGCTCGAGACGAAGACTATTCGGCGTGCCGTGTGGTCTGGGGCCAGTCACGTGGGTGACGCGCGCGGCGACAAGTGGCGACAGAGGGCGCGCCAGCAGGCACGGATGAAGATGGTTTCCACTTTTGTGTTAAGGGAGCAGGGCCAGCTATCTACTCCCCAAAGCAACCCCAAAGATTGCCCGATCGGCGAAGGAAGACCAAGACGGCGGGCGCGCAGGGCGGAGGTCATCACCGAGCCCACCGGCGCGTCATGGATCACACTTTGGCAGGCGAAGACCACCTTTAGTCAGGATAGCCTGAGCACCAGTCCCCTTTCAAAATCGCCAAGTGTGGCAACCCTTCCCGCCTAAGTTTCCAGGGGGAAGAGGACCAAGGCTGATAAAAAGGGTAGAGCAACCATTGTAGAGCTCTATCGAATCCTCATCATCTTCAACCTTGTACTCGCTCTCGCACCAAAGCAATACCAACCAAGCAGGAGTAGGGTCTTACACCGCAAGGTGGCCCGAACTTGGGTAAACCGCTGAGTCCACGGCCATTCCTCGCTAGTGCGCCCTCGCCGTAGCCTCGCCGTCGCTTAGCCATGGTAGGAGACGAAGTAGTAGAACGAGCTCACCCCAGTGTTCGAACCTTTGGGTCCCCGGAGCCCGACTTCCGACATTTGGCGCGCCAGGTAGGGGTGCGCTACTGTTCTTTCGCTCCGCCCTCTGCTCCACCGACCTCATGGCCGACGCACGTCACGAGCGCGCCGAGCGTAGGGCTGGCCACGTGGCTCAGACGAAGCCAGTGGCCCGTGGCAATCGCCGCCGCCCCAAAGCCGAGGCTGTTGCCGCCACCGACCCCGGTGCCCGCGAGCAGCAGGACTCCTCCCTGCACCCCTCCGTGCAGGCGAACGGCCACACCACCACGGCCTCCTCCCTCGCCCGCAATGGGCCGCCGAACCCGCAGGCCGCGCTGCTCATGGCGCGCGAGCTGCTCCGCTACCGTCCAGCTGACGCCGGCTATGACGCCTGGCTCGGTCGCATCACCGAGCTCGTCAACGTCGCCGGGGACGCTCCGGCACCTTCTCACTCGCTCGGCCCTCCGCCGTCTCGCGCTGGGGACCTGGCGCACGGCGCTCCCCCGCCACCTCCTCTGCGCGACGAGCGCGGCGGGCCCCAGCGCAGCGCACGGGCTCGTGAGCCGTCCCGTGGCGTGTCATCGCCAGACCGAGATGAGGCCAGCTGCCAGATCATCCGCCGCGCGCCCCCCGACGCGCGAGTGCTCCTCGAGCGGCAGCGCCAGCACCAGGACCAGGCCGTTCAGGACGTTACAGCGGCCGGGTGTCAAAACCGCGCCGCCCTCGCTGGCGGCGTCCCCTCAAGCGGTGTGGGCTGCCGTGCCTTCACCCGCAAGCTGCGTCGCGTCGTCTGGCCCGTGAAGTTCAAGCCTGAGCTGCCTCCGCGCTACGATGGCACCCCCAACCCCACGGAGTTCCTCCAGCTCTACACGCTGAGCGTCGATGCGGCGAACGACGACGACAAGGTCATGGCGAACTGGCTCCCCATGGCCCTCAAGGACGGCCCGTGCTCCTGGCTCATGAACCTCCCCGAGGCGTCCATCTCATCGTGGGCCGAGCTCTGTAGCCAGTTCGTCGCCAACTTCAAGGGCACGTAGGATCGCTCCCTCACCATCAACGACCTGCGGCGTGTTCGGCAGCGCCCGGGCGAGACCCTCCGCAAGTACATCCAGCATTTCAGCCAAGTGCGCAACAAGATCCCGCGCGCCTCCGACGCGGCCGTCATCTCTGCGTTCTCCACCGGCGTCATGGACGTCAAGATGCGCGAGAAGCTCGCCATCAACGGTGAGCTCGACTCCATGCTTAAGCTGCTCGACCTCGCCGACAAGTGCGCCAAGGCTGAAGAAGGCCGCTTCTTCATCCACAACGACCCCGACGCGGCACTCGACGCCGCCAAGGCCAAGAGCAAGGACATCAAGCGCAAGGGGCCCTGCCGTGCTTGCGGCGGAGCCCGAGCAGAAGCGCGGCCGCGACCACGACGAGCCCTGGAAGGACAATCGGCCACTCTGCGCCTTTCACAACGTCCGCTCCCACAACACCGAGGACTGTCAGGAGCTCAAGCTGCTCCGCGACGAGCGCCAGGGCCGCCGAGACGACTGCAATGGCCGCGGCGCCGGCCGCGGAGGCGGCCGCAGCGGCAACCGCTGGGACAGCCGCAACGGTAATGGCAACTACCGCCAGGGCTGGCGTGACCAGCCTCGTGAGGCCGCCTGGCGCGACCAGCCTCGTGAGGCGAATCCTCAGGCCAATGCCGCTCTCCCGCCGCTACCGCCACCGCCCCGGAGGAACGACGTCAACCAGCCCGACGAGGGCGCTGGGGGCTACCAGGAGCCTCGTGCGGTCGCCTGCATCCTTGGCGGGTCCCAAGCCCCCGCGTCCATCTGCCACTTCAAGCAACTCTCTCGCGAGGTGTATGCCGCCCTCCCGAGGCCAGAGGCTTCGCGGCCCCTCAAGTGGTCGCAGTACGCAATCACCTTCGACTCCAAGGACAACCCCAAGTCCACGGCCTCCGCAGGCGCGCTCCCCATGCTGTGCACTCCAACTATCAGCAACGTCGCGGTCACCAAGACCCTCATCGACGGGGGCGCCGGCCTCAACGTGATCTCCATCGAGACCTTCGAGACGCTCCAAGTGCCCTACGACCACCTGATGCCGACCAGGCCCTTCTCCGGAGTGACTGATGGCTCCACCATCCCACTGGGGCAAGTGCGCCTCCCCGTCACCTTCGGCACCCGCAAGAACTACCACACCGAGCTCATCGACTTCGACGTGGCACACATCGGCCTGCCTTACAACGCCATCTTGGGTTACCCAGCTCTCACCAAGTTCATGGCGGCCACCCATCACGCCTACAATGTCCTCAAGATGCCCGGCTGCAGCGGCATCATCACCGTCGCCTGCGACGAGAAGGACGCGGCCATCACCCTCGAGCGCGCCTACAAGGCTACTGCTGTCGCACACCCGACCGACGAGGACACGGCCGAGCCTCCTGAGGCCGCGCCCATGAAGAAGAAGCAGCTATTCTCTCAGGACCGCGCCGAGACGAAAAAGGTGTCGGTGGACGGCAGTGGCTCCGGCCCTGCCTTCACCATCGGCACAGGCCTCCCTCCTGCATAGGAAAGCGCGCTCGTCACCTTCCTTCGGGCAAACTCGGATGTTTTCGCCTGGAAAGCATCTGACTTGTCCGGTGTGCCAAGGAAGGTGATCGAGCACCACTTAGCGGTGTGCCCCAATGCACGCCCCGTCAAGCAGAAAGTACGGCGCCAGGCGCCAGAGAAGCAAGATTTCATCGTCAAGGAAGTTCAGAAGCTCCAAGAAGCCGGAGTCGTTCGTGAGGTGTGCCATCCCGAATGGCTCGCCAACCCAGTCGTCGTCCCCAAGAAGGGCGGCAAGGAGCGCATGTGCGTCGACTTCAACAGCCTCAACAAGTTCTGCCCTCAGGACCCCTTCCAGCTACCGCGAATTGGCCAAGGCGTTGGCCCCGCCGACGGCGGCATGTGCATGCCCTTCGGGCTGAGGAACGCCGGCGCTTCTTTCCAGAGGCTGGCACCCTTCGTGCCAGGGCCTCGCGAGCCTCCTGCCCCTCGCGAGCTCCCAGGGCCTCGCGAGCCCCCTGGCCCCAGAGGAGCGGACTCCATTGGTGCGCCTCGCCAAGCAGTCTGACGTCGCCCAGCATGGTCCTGCCAGGTGTGCCCGATGCGTCGCCTCGCGCGGCCCACACTCCTTCTCGCCGCGCCTCCCCCGCCTCGCTCCCGGAACCCTATCCTTTTGGCTGTGTAATGAATTTCGCTGATTCTATCTTGATGAGTTATGATTACCTGATTAATTGCCTGTTAAGTTCGGTGCCGACCAGAGAGCGCCACACGCTCGCGACCCCTCCCCTGGCCGATTCCGTGAGCAGGGGCTAGGCACGGTGCCTGTGCTCGGGTCCGTCCCTGCAGCACCGCCAAATCCAAGCGACTGAGCTCTGGCTCGCGGGTCTGCTCCCGTGCACGCCACCTCACCAAGGTCCTTGGTGCCTTATCTCCTCACGCAACGGCCACGGGCGAGTTAGCGAGCGCGTGCCGCTCCCCCCCATTATGAAAACCTGTCGACATGCAGTCCCCCAGGAGGCGAGCTGCGCGAGGACCTCGCGGGCGGCCTCTCGCGAGCCGGCCTCGCGAGGCAAAGACATTTCGAACGCTGAACCTCGTGCGTAGGCCTCGCGAGCACGCCTCGTGAGCGCGCCTCGTGAGCGACAAGGGCTGGCTCGATGAGCTGCAGTCCGTGATGTGCCCAACCGCACGGCGGCAAGCAAGCCTGCCGGCGAGCCCCCTCCTTCCCCGTCTACGGCACGGGTCGCGGTCCTCCCTCTGGAGCTTAGGGACGGCTCCCCGTGAGCCCCTGCCCTCGACAAGGCGCGTCGGGACGGCTCGCGGGAGACCGATCTACTGCTCCTCGAGGTGGGCCGCCGTCAGGCCGCCATTCGCGCCGCGAAGTGCCAGCAGGCCTCGCGTCGCTGCCACAGCCACGGCGTCTGCCCTCGCGCTCTCAAGGCCCTCGACCTCATCCTGCGCAGAATCCTCTCCGGAGAGGGGCCCCACAAACCGTCACCAGCGTGGGGAGGCCCTTTCAGGGTTACTCATGTCTCCAGGCCCGGCTTAGCCCAGCTGGAGACGGAGGACGGAGTTCTTGTGCCTAACGCCTAGGACATCCAACACCTCCGCAAGTTCTACCCGTGACCCTCACGCGTACGAACGAAATGGGGCTGTACACGCCCCGGAGCCTCTCATTGCGTCCGCCTGATGGGCCCGCGAGAGCTCCCGCCCACGCCCAAGTGGAGGCCCCATGCTCCGCGCTGGCGGAACGATCGACCCGCGATCATACCCACACCCCTGTGGAAGCCCCATGCTCCGCGCTGAAGGAACGATCAACCGAGGGTGCCCCATGGGCTGCACCAACCTCAAGTTGACCCGTGCCGGACACGGCAGCACTCTCTTTCTCACTTCGATGTGTAATTGAGGGCGCCCCACGGGTTGCACCAACCTCACGCTGACCCGTGCCGGACACGGCAGCCGCATCTTGTTTTAGTTATGTAATGGGTCGCCATCTTACTTCAGTTAAGTTCGGTTTCTTACATGGCGTTTCGTTTTGTCCTTGCCTTACGAGCCTCGCGCGCTCACCACATCCCTCATGAGCCTCACGCGAGCGGGGGCTGGGCACGGTGCCTGTGCTCGGGTCAGTCCCAGCAGCACTGAAGAACCCAAGCAGCCGGGCTCTGGCTCGTGGGTCTGCTCCCGTGCACGCCACCCCACCAAGGTTCTTGGTGTTTTGTCTCCTCACGTGATGCCCATGAGCGAATCGACGAGCGTGCGCTGCTCCCCTGTTGTTAAGTACTCTACATGCAGTTATCTCAGGAGCAGGTTCCCGGAAGGGCTTCACGAGGATGCCTCGCGAGGTGGCCCCATCAGGGCCCCAGGAAGCCAGCAGGCTCCGACTCGGGAGATCGCGCGAGCGGAACCCCCATGAGGCGTACCCTGCGAGAAACGGCCCACTGGACACTGCCTTGTTGAGAGCTAAGCCTCCCGCCTCGCGAGCCGCCCTCGCCGTCTCTCAAGCCTTCCCCTCTGGCAGCCTCGCTAGCGCCAGCATCTCTCTTGGCGCAAGCCGCTTGCGCGTTGAAGGGGGGCTCCCTGAGCATCGCGCCTCGAGAGCACCAACCAGCCTCCGGTGCCCCTCGCCTCCTAGCCTTGTCCAGGCATCGCGACCTGACACGCCAGCGACGGCTATGGCCTGCTCGAGGGCTAGGTCTTAACAACGTAGAGCACCATGGCAAGCGAAAAGAGCAAAACAAGCTTCGAGGAAAAGCGTTACGAGGGCACGGGCGTTCGATACAATCAGGAGCACGGGCGTTCAA
This sequence comes from Elymus sibiricus, assembly GCA_039707655.1. Taxonomy (NCBI): domain Eukaryota; kingdom Viridiplantae; phylum Streptophyta; class Magnoliopsida; order Poales; family Poaceae; genus Elymus; species Elymus sibiricus. Next base: position 186,701,348 of record CM077676.1, on the reverse strand, counting down.
TACAAGCAGGAGCAAAATACTTGAAATGTAAAGCATTGTCTGGTCGCCCCCACGGGGTCACGCTCAACTATACGCAGGATATGGGGAAGGACCTAAGAGGACATGTCGCCATCACCGCTGCTACCAGCGTCATCGTCACCTCCCTCGACCCCGCTCGAGCCCTCGCTGTCGCCAGGGGCGAAGTGCTCGTGCAAGGCGTCCACATGATCCTCCACCGCCTTTCCAAGGGCGTCGTGGACCTCCTTCGGGACGGGAGCTATCACCTTGCCGAAGTCAAAGTTGGGGTCGGTGTCGAGAAGATGGCTGAAGATGCGCGTCGCGGCCTGGGTGAGGAGATCGCGGCTCTCCGCCTCGATGATTCTGCCTACCTTTTTGGCGCCCACCTCGAGCTGCTCCACTAGCTTGGTGAAGAAGTCGAGGTAGCTGCCATCGTGAGTCTCGAGGGGGCTGCTGACGTCCTCCTTGCAAATGGAGCCTAAGGCGTGGCGGGCCCGGAGCTCGAGGGCACGGAACATCTTAGAGCGCTAGAGATGCCGCCCCCGCGCTCGGGCCACCTCGTCCCGTGCCCGCTCCACGACCGCGACGACGCCCCCCACCTGCTGTCGGAGCGAGATCAGCTCGGCCTCGGCGTCGGCTCGGGCCTTCAGCGCGGTCTCCCGCCGCCTTTCGGCCTCGGCCAGCATCTCCTTGAGGCCCGCGATCTCATGCTGGAACTCCTCACGCTTGGCCTTGAAGCGGTCCTCCTGTCGCTTCAGTTTCTTACTGTTCTCGATGGCAAGTGTTTCACGGCTCTGCGCAACCCTCCTATCGGCGTCTTCCTGGATCTTCTCCGCCTTGGCTGCCAGATTGGCGTTGGCCTTGTCTAGGCGCTCGGCGTAGGAACCCTGGGCGGCGGACACCTGTCGCTCCAACGTCTCCAGCCGCTCGCACTCCAAGTCCTGCGCGGATGCCGACCGTGTGAGCTCCCGCTCACGGATGCCAAGGTCCGCCTTGCGGGCCGCCAGCCCCTCTTCGAGAGCGGAGATGGCATCTCTCCGTGCCTGGAGTTGTCGCTCCAGCAAGGCGTTCTGGTCCTGGAGCTCCTTCCTGCGGGCCTCCGCCGCCTCGCGCCGCCTGTCGGCCTCATCGGCCTCCCTGACAGCATTCTCGAAGATTTCCTTCGCATCCTGGGCGGCCTTCTCGCGCTTCTCTCGTGCGGCGTCGTCTTGACGGCGGCCCAGTTTGATGGCCACATCAAGTTGGTGCCACCTCTTCGCGAGGCGCTGATGCTCCTCGATGATGCGTGCCTCTTCCACTCGGACGTCTGTTTCCAGCTAGTCAAGGGCAGCCCTGGCACCTTGCAGGGCCCCGCGCTTGAGCACGGCGCTGCTGCTCATGAGCTGCAGGGCCCAACCGGTGTATGCCCCAGCATTGCCCTCTCGCGAGGGCCCGGTGCTGCCGGTCAGGAGCGGAGGGCTCGCGGGGGCCCCCTCTTCGTTCCGATGTGGCGACGCACCCCGCGGGCTCGGCGACCCCCGGGAAGGGGCCCCCCGTGCGGGCGAGTCCGGCCAGCCCCCCGCGGCGCCGCCATCATCGATGGTGCGGGGTGAGAGAACCGGCGCCTCCGCCCCCGTCGCCGCGGTATCCACCCTGGCAGTGGGCGCCCCAGGAACTGCGGAGTCGCCCCCTGACGACGCCTCCCGAGGCTCGCCTGCTTGGGTCCCCCGAGCCGCGTCCTCCTGCGGCCCAGAAGGGGCCACCTGCCCCTCAGCCCTCGCGAGGCCAGCTTCGGCGGCGAGGCTGCTGCTGCTCTCTTCACGCCTCCCGGCCCTAGCGACCGGTGGCGTAGCCCCCGCCGGGTCGGGGGACCTCCCCTCCTTCTTCCTCCTCTTGCTCGAGGAGGCCCTGAAAAGGGGAAGAGAAACAATGGCTCAGGCGCGCGCAATGTGCCGAGCACAGGAGAAAGGAAGGCAAGCGCTTACTGGTCCCTGGCGAACCATCTCCTCTTCTTCAGCAGCCACGGAGGAACGTTGCCGCCGCCGCCTTCCCGGGGCACGTCCTCGTGACCAGCCCCCTCGCGGGAGGGCCACTGGACCCGCCCTCGCCACCGCCTCCGGAGCCCTGCGACTTCGCAGCTGCCGCATGGGGGCTCCCCAAGCCCTCCTCCCGGTCAGGCGTGGCGGGCGAGGCCTCAGGCGGGGTGATGTCATCATCATCCTCAAGCCCGCGGACGAGTCGGCGGCGGGCCGGCCGAGCCGGGCTCCCTCCGCCCTCCGTAGCGCCCGTTGAGGCCCGGGAGCCGCCATGCTCGCCTGAGCCTGGAACCACCAGAAAGGGGTTGTCCCGGTGCCCTTTGAGGCCCTCTGGGAGCAGTCCCCACTGGTCGAAGCATGGCATTGAGCCGGCCAGCACCACCTTGTTCTTGTAGCGATACAAGGGAAGCCCATCCGTGGGTGGCTCGCTCGCCTCTTCGCCGGTCAGGGTTTGGAGCACTCCGTTCAGCACCTCCGGCAGCAAGCTGTCCGCGCTCAGCTGCATCGGGTCCTCCGGGCCGGTGAAGGCCCACATCGGGCGGGAGTGCCGCTGGAGGGGAGCGATGCGGCGCCAGAGGAACTCCCTCACAACCATGACCACCGTTACTTTCACGGCCTTCAGCTCGGCCAACCTCTTCCATACCCGCACCAACCTCGGGTCGGCGAGCCTTTCGTGCCCTCACCCGGAGCTTCTCTCCGCGGCGATGACGGCAGCTGCAGCAGGGGGCTGAATTGGGCCGCGTCCACGTACACCCATTGCCGCATGAAGCCTTCAACCTTCTTGGTTAGCCTCATGTCGATACCGTCGTCCGCCATCTCGTCTACGATGCGGAACGAGACGCACCCAGAGCATTGGTGCGCCGCGGTCAGCTGCATGCTGAAGAAGTGACGGAAGAGCGCCACTGAGGGCGTCACGCCCAGGAAGGCCTCGCATAAAAAGGCAAAGGCAGAAAGAAGAAGGATGGAGTTCGGCTCGAGATGCAGCGCGTGGACCTGATAGTCGGAAAGGGCGGCATTAAAGAAATCAGAGAATGGGGGTAGCAGGCCTGCGAAGAGCGCGGGAAGGAAGAGGACGGCGGAAGTGGCGTCGAGGTCGGCGGCCGGGCATGAAGCTGGCCAGATGCGAGCGGCCCCCCCACTCGTTGGAAGCAGCCGCGGTCATTGGAATCACCTTGCCGAGCCCCTCGGCGTTGACGATTGTGGGCTTACCGAGAGCAGGCTCTGGCACCACCCCCGCAACCTCCGTGTCCGCCGCCTCTTCCTCCCTGCCAGGGGGCGACATGGCGGCATAGCAAGGGTTTAGGGCGGCGGGGTTTTTGGGAGAGGCAGAAGGAGCCGTGCACGGGAAGGAAGGCGCAGGGAGATGGAACGTGTGAAGGAAGGCAATGATGGCCTCGCGTCGCCCGCGGCAGGTTTTATGTCAGCATGGGCAGTTATCGAGGCATCGTGGGGAGGTGGGGGTGTCCCCCGTCACAACATGCGCCACGCGTCGCGCCTGGCCGCAGTTGGTTAGGGCCCGCGCCGTTTCGCCCCTTAGTTGGCGGGAATGTGCGCGCCGCGGGCCCGGGGGCTACTGTCGGGCCCATGGAACCCAGGGTATCCAGACCCGTCTGCCTGTGGCCCAGGGCGTGATGCTTGGCATGGGCCTAGCAGGCCATCATCACCAAGTACCTCGCCAAGACCCCTCATGAGGCCCTGGCCTCCTGAGGCCCCCTCCTCAGGGAGTGGCGAGCAAGGCTCAGCATCACCATCAACGGCCTTGCGAGGTCCTCTCGTGAGGCGGCTTCCCGAGGTGGCCTCGCCAGGCGGCTTCCCGAGGTGGCCTCCCGAGGCCCCCCTCCCGCAGGCGCTCGAGACGAAGGCTGTTCGGCGTGCCGCACGGTCTGGGGCCCGTCACGTGGGTGACGCACGCGGCGACGAGCGGCGACAGAGGGCGCGCCAGTAGGAGCGGATGAAGATGGTTTCCTCTTTTGTGTTAAGGGAGCAGGGCCAGCTATCTACTCCCCAAAGCAACCCCAAAGGTTTCCCGATCGGCGAAGGAAGACCAAGACGGCGGGCGCGCAGGGCGGAGGTCATCACCGAGCCCACCGGCGCGTCATGGATCACACTTTGGCAGGCGAAGACCACCTTTAGTCAGGATAGCCTGAGCGCCTGTCCCCTTTCAAAATCGCCAAGTGTGGCAACCCTTCCCGCCTAAGTTTCCAGGGGGAAGAGGACCAAGGCTGATAAAAAGGGTAGAGCAGCCATTGTAGAGCTCTATCGAATCCTCATCATCTTCAACCTTGTACTCGCTCTCGCACCAAAGCAATACCAACCAAGCTGGAGTAGGGTCTTACACCGCAAGGTGGCCCGAACCTGGGTAAACCGCTGAGTCGACGGCCGTTCCTCGCTACCGCGCCCTCGCCGTAGCCTCGCCGTCGCTTAGCCGTGGTAGGAGACGAAGTAGTAGAACGAGCTCACCCCAGTGTTCGAACCTTTGGGTTCCTGGAGCCCGACTTCCGATACCATCGTATCCATGTCCCAACATGGAACAACCTGCACTGCACCTGCAACTAGCAACGCTATAAGAGGGGCTGAGCAAAGCGTTAACATAGCCAAACAACGGTTTGCCGGGTAGGGTGGTTAGAGACTGTATCATGGCATATGAGAGGCTGACATGTATGTGGTAGGAAGCGTGACATAGCGATAGCAACGAGACAACTAGCAAGCAAAGATAGTAGGGTTATCAAGGGTAATGATCATCTTGCCTGAAGTCTCTTCGGTAGGATAGTAAGACTGCTCCTCGAACACGTTCTCAACCGGTTCCTCGAACTCGGACTCGTCTCCCGGAACTACCCAAAAGAAAGAACAAGCACCGAAATAAACAAACAATCATGCCATATATGCACAAGCAAAATGATGCATGAAATGGCATGGTGAAATAACGAGCATGTCATGAATGAAGTAACGGTGCTACCGGGACAATAGAAATGATAACGAGATATGACGGTGAAGCAAAAGATGGATATGTGCAAAATCTTGGCAATCCAAGTATTCCTCTGAAAAGAATGGAAGATTTCGATGGAAAGCAATATAAAGATCACGAAGAACGGATGCATGAAACTCAAATGGTGAGCAACACAATATGCAATGCAAAACTGCAGTTAACAGCAACATGGCATCTTATGCACATCAAATCAGCAAGCTACATTACTCTAAACTGCAAGAAATTGGAATGCACCTACAGTACACATGGCATAGATCATTTCATTACATTGGCACAAATTCATATGAAGCATGGATTCAACAGAAATGAGCTCACAACATTGCAACTTAATGCTGACAGAAAAACTGAAACAATTACTAGGCATATTTAGAGCAACATTTCCTATATGCTACAGGAGTTTAACATGGCATCAATTGGCATGGCATGAAGATAAAATGCAAAATGAAAAGAAGCAAAACACAACATGAGAAGAACCCATCCATCAAGATCATCATGACAATCTATTATATTATTAAAACGATAGAAAACGAACGGCTTAGATGTAACAGTAGAAAAAGAGCTCAAAACAACGGCCGTGATTTTCTGGAAGGAAGTACGTACGTACGCATATGTCCTTAGCATATACGTTGTCAACCTGCCTAGCAAGCGTTGCATTATGTTAAAAAAAAAGTTAAACGGCTGTGATTTTCTGGAAGGAAGTACGTAGGCATCTGTCCTTAGCATATACGTTGTCAACCTGCCTAGCAAGCGTTGCGTTATGTTAAAAAAAAAGTTAAGTGTCCAAGTCTATTACGGCTATGTATCTGTTCACAAAAAAAATCTCTATGTATCAGGTACGTTCCCAATCCCTTAAAAGAAATCTCTATGCAAGTCAATCGGAATCACGTAAAAAAAATCAATCGGATTCCAAGAAAAAAAAATGTGTCCATGTCCTATACGATCGACCATATCGAACAAATCAAGCCTCCAGCGATGGAAAAAATAATCGCGGCCAAGGGTTTGCTTCGATGTGCACATGGGCGGCCTCCGCCTCGGCGCATCTCTCGCATGTTTTCGGCGGCACGGGGCTGCCCTAGCCATCTCTCGCATGCTTCCGGCGGCATGTCAGCTGCATAGCGTGGGGCAGCCGTGGCCTCTTGGAGTCAGAGTAGACCGTCAAACGCTGGATAGTGATTAGATGAGTTCGCAAACGTGTCCACAACAGAGGTGCAGCAAGAGCGATCAATCCATGGGCTTTCCCATCCACCAAGCTAGAGCGGGGGTATGAGATGCACGTAAGTATGCATGTTTGACAGAATGTTTTAGTTTTTTTTGGCTAATAGTACACATGGATTGTACCAGGATTTGAGTGCATACTAATTGAGATGTCATAATCAACCGCTAGACTCAAAGAACACAAAGTTTTACAGATCAATTTTTTTTCATGTATGACAAATGCTGCTAAGTGATTATAACTCATATAAGAAGTTATTTTTGTTTCCTTTGAAAACAATGAATTTGATGCATAGAATCCACTGATCACTAGATTAACCATAATTAGTTTCTTCTAATTTCTTCGATCACAATTAAGTAAGACCTGGCTATATGTTAGATTGAATCATGGTTCATATAAATTGAAGAATTTTATTTTGACAAGTGATCATGCTCATGTCTCTCAATTCATCGAGTTTCGTAATTATAGCTTACAATTCTACACTTACTAATATGATAAAATAGTTATCTATTTTTAGTGCATCTGTCATAGAACAAGCTTACATGCTGATATCTTCTCTGTACTAGAAATTTAATCGCGCACCTTCTGGCCTGCATCCATCAATTTTCATAGACGATGTGCTGACATGCATTACATTACTCAACATTCAATTCCAATATTCTGAATCATGTTTTATCGGGGCTCACCTATCACTCAAATATCTCACTAAACAATAAAACCCGATAATTGTTTCTATGCCAAATCATGCTGCGAACATTTTTATATTATTACGTAAATATACAAAGGATAGTGCAAAACAGAAAACATCATGATACATAAATAGTGTGGATATGACCCAATGCAAATTTACAAAATCACTAGGATCCTATGCAAAAGAGAGTGGGAAAAAGTTGATTGTATTGATGCTAAAACATGTACAGATTTAGGAGCATAGGAAATCTACCCCTATAAGTTTATTAGTGATATTACTATAATATCTATTTGAGGATTAAGTCCTAATTAAATCATACGCAAGTCCGACAATCCAATGATAACCTAAATAAAACATAGAGAAATTTCCTCCTATGAGAATTGGGCGTAGCTTACTTGGTTAGGTAAGTGGATGTACAACCCAACCAGCAAGGTCCAAGTCCTCATGGACATGGGTTTGGGTTCTTATACTATCTAAAGAAACTGTTGTAGTGGCCTCCCATAACTCTTTCCTTTCAAAAACAAAATTAAATGAAAAAATCTATAAAAAGTTAGGAGCTTAAGAAATCTATTAATGAAATTTATGCGGCACTCCTATGATATCTTTCTGAGTATTTGAGTGCTAATAAGATCATATGAAAATCCTACAATCCAGAGATAACATACAGAAAAGAAACACGGATAAACCACATATCACGTAATCGTCTGTATGATTCATTTAGCTGCATTCTCACCTGGTTCATGGCAACTGGTGTTTGCTCCGTAGCAAAGCACGAGTGTTGTTCTTTCGCATAGACACACGCCAGAGTCCGGCCCAAATTGTTACAAGACATGAGGCAAATATTGTGTTGGCTACAGGAAAAATTCCACGAGTGACAAGACACCAAAACACAAGAAATAGTGGAAGTGGAAAGTTCAAGATCAGTCCAAAAGTCCATGAGTTAAACAGTGAGCTGAATACCCCAATGCTATTGGTCTTCTGAATGATTGTTCTATACCAATTAGTAGAAATACATATTATCGAAGCACACTTATATTTCACAAACAATATATGTTAGTCATGTTTTGAATGATAGTAGGCTAAATATCTTCTGAAGAAAAAAAAAACTCAATACAAAAATATGTAACAAATCTAGCCGCGCAAATGTGCGGGTCACACTGCTAGTTCCATATATGGCAATGTTGGGAAGTACAAATATGGAAGGAGCACTCTTGGGGTGTTACAACTCTCCCCTACTACAAGAGGATCTCGTCCCGAGATCTAGGAACAAAAGAACTCCAGATATTCGGAACAGAGGTGGTCCTCGCGCTCCTATGTGGCTTCTCGGTCGGAATGGTGAGACCATTTTACTTTCAGGAACTTGATTGACTTGTTACGAGTCGTGCGCTCAGTTTCTTCGAGAATGGCAATGGGATGCTCACGGTAAGACAAATCATCTTGGAGCTCAATGTCATGGAAGTCAATTGTGCGGTTGGGAGTCTTGAAGCACTTGCAGAGCTGTGACACGTGAAACACATCGTGCACATTTGAGAAGTTGGAAGGTAGCTCGAGTTGGTAGGCTAGATCACTTCTTTTGCTAACTATTTTGAAAGGACCCACGTATCTAGGAGCAAGCTTTCCTTTGATACCTAATCTTTGAGTGCCTTTCATGGGAGAAACACGGAGATAGACATGGTCTCCAATCTTGAAAGCCAAGTCACGGTGCTTGCTATCATAGTAGCTCTTTTGGCGCGATTGCGCTGCTTTCAGATTTTCATGGATGATACGACACATCTCTTCAGCTTCAGAAATCATATCATTGCCAAGAAGTAGGCTTTCACCAGTTTCAGACCAGTTGAGGGGAGTGTGACACCCTGGTTTTTGGCAACTTTTTCTTTTCGAAATCTTTCTGGCTTTATTTGCAATCTGGCTGGATTTTGAACCTTTTCAGTTGACTTTGGACTTCTGAATTCCTCTCAGTGATCCAAAGCCCTCACCATCTTGCCAAAATCCTGTCACTCACCATCTGGAACAATTTCCAATTCTTTATCTCTCCCAAATATCCATTTTCTTCCTTTGGGCAAATCTGTCATCACTATGGGTTACACAACAACCTATAGTTCTGGTGATCAGAAAAATCCCAAATTAATCCCAGACCTTATCGTCATCATCTACTCCTACAATCTTCAGAAACATCTCATGGTCTAGTACAAAGTTTATTCCAGAAAACTCCATTTGCTCTCTGGACAGTACTGGTCATTTGTGAAGGAGCTCATATTTTCCCTACTCAATTAATTCCAAGAAAATTTCCGGAGATATTAGGGAACCTATCTTTCCACAATATCCAAAAATATCATCTGGTCCAGTACAAATTTTCATCACCAATATTCTGCCATGTTTCTGTTCAGTTGGAACCTCTGTGAAGGAAGTACCAACTAGACGTTTCCAATTGAGCTGAAATTTTTATGGCATCTTCTCCTCACCAAATAACCCTACCACACCAATTTTCAGCACCAGGAGATCAACCAGTTGAGTGCATCAAGCTCATCTCTGTTTCTGGTTCAGTACAACACTTGTACATGAACTATATCCAAATCTTGATCAAATCCTTTCAAACTTGGTCAGATTGGAGTCCTTCCAACATAGATCACCCCAGACATCTCCTTTGGCTCCATCCCCAGCTCATGTCTTCTCTAGATCTCTCTCAAGATTGCTGTCAGGAACTGTAGCTGAAGCTACACTTCACAGCAGAGTGAACCTAGCCAAACCAAAGCATACAGAGGCACTAGATGATCTAACGAGAAGGCCCTAGACACGGTGAGCTGGACTTGGACGGCCTCGAGACATCACCTCCCGTGGTGAGCACGGTACTGGCATGCCAGTACGCGTGCTCTGCACCTCGCCGGCGACGGCCGAGGTCATTCCAGTGACCTCTCGCTGCCATTTCGTGTCCTGAGGTGCCGACATAGCCGCTGCCGTCCACGTAGCCCTCTCCCGATCCTTCTCCTCACCGGAATCGCCCTCGACGTCCGCCACGGCACCCGGCCACTGTGCCGCCCGTGGCTCCACTGTGGCGCGCGACGCGTCGTCTTCCTCCCGCTAGCTGCCGCCGCGCCTTAACTCTCCCTGCCCTCTCCCATCTCGTCGCCCATGCCCGGCCAAGCCAGCAAGGCGTCCTCGCGCCGGCGACGTGGCCCGAGTCCCGGCCATTCCAGAGAGCTCGCCCGAGCTCGCCTCCTCCTATAAATACCCCTCCCCGGCCTCTCCCGAGCTCCTCAATCCACTCCTCCTCCTCCCAATCGTCCTCCCGAGCAGCGAGCCACGGCCGAGAGGCCCTCTGGCCTCGAACCTCACCGGAGATCCGCCGCCACCCGAGCTCTGCCTCCCCGCCGATTCACTCCTCCCCGAGCTCCGCTGACTCCTCCATCGAGCTCAGCTCGTCCTCCTGGTCACGCCCAAGCCCTTGCCCGGAAGAATCGCTGCCGGAGTCGCCGTCTCCGATGACACCCGAGCGCCGCCGCCACCGGAGAGGAAGGGGACGCCGCCGTCCGGCCATCTCTCGCGAAGCCACTGGTACGTGCGTGACCGTCTCTAAGCGCTCGTTCCATTCCGCTACTCACCGGACCTCGTCGCCGTCTGTGTCGCCGGAGAGCGTCGCCGGAGCTCCGCTCCCTCTCTGTTTCCCTCCTCCCCGTTCAAATCTGACGGCTGGGGCCCGCCAGTCAGCGACACACCGAAGCGGTAAGTGGAGGCGCCCCTCCACTTTACGCCTTCGACGTGGCCCCCTGAGAGATTTTCTATTTTCTGTTTAATTCCAGATTTTGACCAGCACTTTGACCGTTCATAACTTTTAAACCATAAGTCCAAATCAATTGATTCTTTTTGCATCTGGTTTGTCTTGAGCTCCTCTATTTTCTGGCCAAATTTGGTATTTTTCCCATGTTCACAGAATTTCTGGTGCTCAAAACAGTAGCATGTGACATTTTCTATTGCACTTTAAAAATATTTACAGAGGGAAATACTTTTGGATTTGAAGCCCAGGAGTTTGTGGACAACCCAACAGAGCAAGGCAAGCCATGTCATCCATTGCATGAAGCATTTCAATAGTGTTGGTTATTTAATTGAATTTCATGCATTATTTTATATGTGATAATCCATAGTAATTTATTTAAATGCCTAGCTACTGCCATGATAATTTACTTGCAATTAAATATCCATATTGGTTAAATGCTTGGCTATATTAAACTTAGTTGGTTGATCAAGAGCCACCTACCCGGACTTTTCCGTGCAGCCACATTTGCCGGTATGGGACGGCCATGACTTGGTCTGGCTTTGTGCTCTTTTATCGGTACCACCAAACTAGGGAGGGTAATGCGTGCATGCTGCCCTGATCAGGTAGACGACCATAATCCTGTGAGCCCAGTTGAGTTATTTTGCCGGCGTCCCCGTTTGGGACAGTTAGTGGCCACGACGGTGGCAGGTGTCACGGGGTGACACAGGGGCCACCCAGGACATGACCCTGGGAGGGTATGATTGTCACTGGTACGATAGAGGGGTCACGGGTCAGGCAGGTTTCGTTGGAGTACCACCGGTCCACCCGAATGAGATCACGAGGCCAGGTACTCCATGGTGTGGGTAAAGTGCGCAACCTCTGCAGAGTGTAAAAACCTATTCGAATAGCCACGTCCACGGTATTGGACAGTCCGGTTAGGCCTCTCTAGGATGGTCAACCATAATGATAATAATGATGGAAGAACTTGTCTTATGTTCGGAAGTGCTCTGTGGATGGTGAGCATTCCGAGGGTTGTGGGACAACCCAGATGAGAGTAAGTTGGTACTGGGTACCAGTAAGTGAGCAACTTAATCTGATTAACCTGTAAATTGCCATGCTATTGTTTGCTGCACTGTTTTGGTTGCCATGAGCTTGCGAGTACATTCCAAGTACTCACCTGGCGTATCATGCCAGATGCAGGAGAAGCTGAGGACGGAGGTCCCGAAGGTTCGTTCTATGCTAGCTAGGCCGTGTCCACAGCAGTGTCCCTGTGGATGGAGTTTCCTGCGCTACGTTCCGCTACGCCGTAGTCTACCCAGTAGTATCGAGGCCCTGCTATGTTCCATAAATAATGTAGATATTGTTCTCAGCACCTGCAGTGCTTCCGGCCTCGCTATCGATGTAAATTATGAGCTTGTACGCGAGATATTTAATAAAGTTCAGTTCTGTTCTGCTCCTAGTTGTTGTGTGTTTCCAGAAGACATGATCTCTGGGCTGGAAACACTGGTAAACCGGTTCTCTGAGCCGGGGTGCCACAACGCTTGGTATCAGAGCCGCGCTGACTGTAGGACACCCTAGTTAACCCTGCACTAGAACTGCAAGTAGTTTAGAGTCTTGGTGTCTTGCTTGCTGCATCTGATTGTTGCATCTGAGTGCTTGCATTGCATGGCATGCATATAGCTTTTATTGTGCTAACCGCTGGTTTGATGAGTGTAGATGGCACCAGTTCCGTACCACTACAATCATGAGCCGACACCATTCACTTTTCCAGTACTGCTTCGTAACGTCTAGCTTCGGCTGTATCCCAACGGCAAAGACCTAGTGTTCCAGGTGTTCCGAGAGCAGCTTGTGGGTTCAGTATTCGAGTATCACACAGAAGCTTTTCTGACTATGAGTTCAGATATTGGCAGCTACTCCAGTTCTTCCAAGGGCGGAACTGCTTCTACTCCAGAATTGGCGATCCAATTTGCTGCGATGGAGGCTCTCACTGACTTGCGCTTTCACGAGGTCGAGATGCAGACTCATCCAGGTTTCTTTCACTATCCCACCCTATCGCCTACGACAGGGCGAGTCCTTTTCGCACCTGTTGATCCGGCGAGTGATCGTGCGACTGGTGTTTTATCTCGTTATCTGCACGCCAGTTACTGTATGATCACTTCTCTAGCCGAGGAGCTGACTTCTGCTCGCGAGGCACTTACTGCTGTTGCGGCAGCACAGTCTCCTCCTTCCCCTCCGTTTTCACCTATATACACTCCACCCATCCCATCTTCCGACACTCCTTCCAGTTCGTTCGGACCGCCAGGCTTTTCATCTGGTAGCCGATGTGAGACCCCGTCAGAGTGGGCCTCACTCCTAGCTACTCCAGCTGCTCCGATGCTGCTTCGTCGTGTTTCTTCTCCTTCTGAGGGAGAACCTTCCCGTCAGCGTCGTCGTGTTTCCTTTGATCCGGAGGCCGAGGTGCACATCATCAGCTCAGATTCCGAGTCAGAGTCAGACGACGAGGAGTCTTCAGTGTACCAGTGCTCGTGCCACCGGCGTCACTAGAGCGGAGGCTTGAGTCTCAGTGCATGCATCATAACATCCCTGCATATGTCAACTGCCGTTTGAGCAGTCTAGTCATGATCATCCCCCTTCTAGCTTGTCATGTATGATGTTGGGTTGCCTTGTATAATTATGTTGCTTTCTTTATTCGCTCTTTTTATTTGGCTTCTTTTCTGGTGTCATACTACCCTGCTTTTCCTCATTGATTCGGTATTTTGCAATGGGAACAAAATTTAGGATGAAGAGGTGTAGTACTCAAGGCGGCGATGGAACTCCCATTCGTCGATCCGCCAGACAGGCAGGACAGCCACCAGAAGATTTGCCACCTCCACCACCACAGTCACCTACCACTGATCGGATTATGAGGATGTTTGAAGAGAAAAGAAACCAAGACCTCATGGAATTTCTGAAAAGTATGCAGACTATGGTGGGTCAGAACAACCATAATGGTACGCACTCTAAGCTGTCTGATTTTCAGCGGACAAAGCCGCCCAGTTTTGGTCAAGCTGTGGATCCGATGGAAGCTGATGACTGGCTGAGGACTATGGAAAATAAATTGGACATAGCCCGCTGTGATGAGGCAGATAAGGTTCTGTTCGTCACTCACTACCTGGAGGGACCAGCAGCCATATGGTGGGACAACACAAAAATGTTATGGCCTTCTGGAGAAGATATTTCTTGGGAAAAGTTCAAAGAGGTATTCCGCAAGTATCATATTCCTACTGACATAATGAAGGTGAAGCAGAGGGAATTTCTGGCTCTTACTCAAGGGAATATGTCAGTAGGTGAGTATCTGAACAAGTTCAATAATCTGGCACGGTACTCTACCCATGACGTGTCCACCGAAGAAAGGAAGATTGACCGATTCCTCAGAGGGCTGAATCATACCCTCCGTTGTCAGCTTTGTATGCTGGACTTTCCTGACTTCCAGACTCTGGTAAACAAGGCCTTCATAGCTGAACGAGAGCATAAGTCAGGCTATGATGATCACAAGCGGAAGCTTGAACCCAAAAAGGACAACCGTGAGCAGTTTGTGCAGAAGCCACGTATTTGGCAACGAAGCTCGTCTGAATACAAGCCTGCATGGAACAATGGCAACAACAACAACAAGCTTGTCAGCCAGGACAAGACCTTCGGCAAACAGCCAGTGCTGGAGGACTGCCGCCGCAACAACACATGCTTTACTTGCGGCCAGAGCGGGCACTACTCCAAGCAATGCCCCGCAAGAAATGGGAAGCCACCATCCGACTTCAGGCCACAAGTCAACAGTGTTGGACGCTGCCCCAACTCGAACTTCTATCGCGGCCAAGTCCATCATATCTCCGCTGAGGAAGCCCGCGAAGCACCAGATGTGGTCCTTGGTATGTTTTCTGTTAACAACATACCTACAATAATTTTATTTGACTCTGGGGCTTCTCATTCATTTATTTCGTGGAGTTTTGCCACCTTGCACAAATTTTCTCCTTCTCTTTTGGACAAAATCATGGTGGTACAATCCCCTGGCTCCATGCTCAGAACAAATGTGATATACAAGAATCTGGAAATTTTGATACACGATGTAAAGTTTCCAGCTACTCTGGTTGCCATTGAATCCCCGAGACTGGATATAATACTGGGAATGGATTGGTTGGTACCACACCAGGTGTGTATCAACTGTGCCACCAGGAAAGTGACACTAGTTAACCCGGCAGGCCAAACAGTACACTTCACTGCCAGCAGAGTGATGTCAAAGAAAGGAATGGCATTCAAAGCCACAGCTGCAGACATAAGTCTGATTCCGGTAGTCAGTGAATTTCCGGACGTATTCCCAAAAGAGATACCGGGAATGCCACCTGATCGGGAACTAGAGTTTGCTATTGAGGTTGTTCCCGGAACTGCTCCAATATACAAGAAGTACTACCGCATGCCTTCCCCAGAGCTGGTGGAATTGAAGAAACAGTTGGATGAATTATTGCAAAAAGGGTATATTCATCCAAGCACTTCACCGTGGGGATCACCCGTGCTGTTTGTCAAGAAGAAGGATGGCAGCCTACGAATGTGCGTGGACTATCGCCAGCTGAATGAGGTCACCATCAAAAATAAATATCCGCTCCCTCGCATTGATGACTTGTTCGACCAGTTGAACGGAGCCCGGGTATTCTCCAAGATTGACCTCCGAACGGGGTATCATCAGCTAAAGATCAGAAAAGAGGATATCCCCAAGACAGCCTTTACCACCAGATATGGTCTGTATGAATTTACAGTCATGTCATTTGGGCTGACAAATGCTCCGGCATACTTCATGAGCATGATGAATAAAGTCTTCATGGACTTTCTGGACAAATTTGTGGTAGTATTCATCGATGATATTCTCATCTACTCCAAAGATGAAGAGGAGCATACGCAACATCTCCGTACTGTCCTGGAAAGACTAAGGACCCATCGCTTGTATGCCAAATTCAGTAAATGCGAATTTTGGCTAAGAGAGGTGGGATTTCTGGGACATATTCGGTCAGAACAAGGTGTGGCTGTCGACCCCAGCAAAGTGACCGCGGTATTAAACTGGAAGACCCCAGCCACGGTAACAGAAGTCCGTAGCTTTGTGGGATTGGCAGGCTACTACCGTCGCTTCATCGAAGGCTTCTCAAAAATAGCCAAGCCACTGACGGAATTGCTGAAGAAGAACCACAAATTTGCCTGGACGGAAGAATGTGACAGCAGCTTTATGGAGCTAAAGACGAGGCTAACCACCGCCCATGTCTTAGTTCTTCCAGACATTCACAAAAGCTTTGACATATATTGTGATGCTTCCATGCGTGGAATCGGCTGCGTGTTAATGCAAGAGGGAATGGTTGTAGCCTATGCATCCAGACAGCTACGACCTCATGAAGAGAACTATCCCACTCATGATTTGGAACTGGCAGTCGTGATTCATGCATTGAAGATTTGGAGGCATTATCTCATTGGGCAGCGATGTGAGATATACACGGACCACAAGAGTCTCAAGTATATTTTCACTCAGCCTGATCTCAACCTCAGGCAGAGAAGATGGCTTGAATTGGTCAAGGATTATGACCATGGGATTAATTATCATCCGGGAAAAGCCAATGTGGTCGCCGATGCCCTCAGCAGAAAACAAGGTACCCTGAATGCACTCATGGAGGGAATGCATCCGAGGCTGCGAGAGGAATTTGCCAAGTTGAATATGGTGTTATGCGGCCCAACCAGCCCGGATACACTGGAAATTACTCCGACACTTATGGAAGAAATTAAAGCGGCTCAGAGATCAGACCAAGAAATACAAGAGATCAGAGAGCGCATTCCGCTAGGAAAGGCTCAGTCCTTCCGAATTGATGATCAGGACACTGTATGGTTTGAGAACCGAATATGCATGCCTGATCAAGACAACCTGAGACAGCGAATACTCAGAGAGGCACATGAATCTGCATATTCTATCCATCCAGGAGGAACAAAAATGTACCAGGACTTGCGAGAAACCTTTTGGTGGCCAGGAATGAGAAGAGACATACCATACTATGTCGCATGCTGTGACATCTGCAACAGAGTCAAGGCTGAACATCAGAAACCCGCTGGGCTACTGCAACCTTTACCAGTTCCCCAGTGGAAATGGGATGACATATGCATGGACTTCATTGTCGGACTACCCAAGTCCACAAGAGGCCATGATGCTATCTGGGTCATCGTGGATATACTTACGAAAGTGGCTCACTTCCTTCCGGTAAAGACCACTTTCAACGCAAATCAGCTCGCACAGCTCTATATGTCCCGGATAGTCAGCCTTCATGGAGTACCCAAGTCTATCACATCAGATAGAGGCTCCCTGTTTACCTCAGCATTTTGGCTACGACTGCATCAAGCCCTGGGAACTGTGCTAAAACATAGTACGGCATATCATCCACAGACAGATGGGCAGACAGAACGTGTGAATCAGATAGTGGAAGATATGCTTCGGTCCTGTGCTCTCGCCCATGGACCCAAATGGGAGGATAGCCTACCTTATGCAGAATTCTCCTACAATAACAGTTATCAGTCAAGTCTCAAAATGTCACCATTCGAGGCTTTGTACGGACGGAAATGCCGCACTCCTTTAAATTGGTTTCAGACAGGAGACAGCCGTATCTTTGGCACGGATTTGATGCTCGAGGCTGAGAAACAAATCAAGGATATTCAGGAACGTCTACGAGCAGCCAAGTCCCGTCAAAAGAGTTACTATGACCCAAAGCATCGGGAAGTAACTTTTGAACCAGGAGAATATGCCTATCTCCGAGTTACCCCCATGAAGGGAATAAAAAGGTTTCAAACCCGAGGAAAACTTGCACCAAGATATATCGGACCCTTTCCAGTCATGGCTAGAAGAGGCAGAGTGGCATATCAGCTAGAGTTACCACCAGAGTTGGCAGACGTTCACGATGTCTTTCACATATCACAGTTGAGAAAGTGCATTGCACCTCCGATCAAGCAGGCAGATATGAGTGAGCTGGAATTGACCAAAGATCTGGCATACGAGGAAAGACCTGTCAGAATATTGGATGAGATGGAAAGGACTACCAGGAGTAAGGCAATTAAGTTTTACAAGGTGTTGTGGGATCACCATACTGAGGAAGAGGCTACCTGGGAAAGAGAGGATTTTCTGAGATCAGCATATCCACACTTGTTTCCTGAGCAACCGAATCTCGAGGACGAGATTCATTCTAAGGGGGGTAGGTTTGTGACACCCTGGTTTTTGGCAACTTTTTCTTTTCGAAATCTTTCTGGCTTTATTTGCAATCTGGCTGGATTTTGAACCTTTTCAGTTGACTTTGGACTTATGAATTCCTCTCAGTGATCCAAAGCCCTCACCATCTTGCCAAAATCCTGTCACTCACCATCTGGAACAATTTCCAATTCTTTATCTCTCCCAAATATCCATTTTCTTCCTTTGGGAAAATCAGTCATCACTATGGGTTACACAGCAACCTATAGTTCTGGTGATCAGAAAAATCCCAAATTAATCCCAGACCTTATTGTCATCATCTACTCCTACAATCTTCAAAAACATCTCATGGTCCAGTACAAAGTTTATTCCAGAAAACTCCATTTGCTCTCTGGACAGTACTGGTCATTTGTGAAGGAGCTAATATTTTTCCTACTCAATTAATTCCAAGAAAAATCCCTGAGATATTAGGGAACCTATCTTTCAACAATATCCAAAAATATCATCTGGTCCAGCACAAATTTTCATCACCAATATTCTGCCAAGTTTCTGTTCAGTTGGAACCTCTGTGAAGGAAGTACCAGCTAGAGGTTTCCAATTGAGCTGAAATTTTTATGGCATCTTCTCCTCACCAAATAAACCTGCCACACCAATTTTCAGCCCCAGGAGATCAACCAGCTGAGTGCATCAAGCTCATCTCTGTTTCTGGTTCAGTACAGCACTTGTACATGAACTATATCCAAATCTTGATCAAATCCTTTCAAACTTGGTCAGATTGGAGTCCTTCCAACATAGATCACCCCAGACATCTCCTTTGGCTCCATCCCCAGCTCATGTCTTCTCTAGATCTCTCTCAAGATTGCTGTCAGGAACTGTAGCTGAAGCTACACTTCAAAGTAGAGTGAACCTAGCCAAACCAAGCATACAGAGGCACTAGATGATCTAAGGAGAAGGCCCTAGACACGGTGAGCTGGACTTGGACGGCCTCGAGACATCACCTCCCGTGGTGAGCACGGTACTGGCATGCCAGTACGCATGCTCTGCACCTCGCCGGCGACGGCCGAGGTCATTCCAGTGACCTCTCGCTGCCATTTCGTGTCCTGAGGTGCCGACATAGCCGCTACCGTCCACGTAGCCCTCTCCCGATCCTTCTCCTCGCCGGAATCGCCCTCGACGGCCGCCACGGCACCCGGCCACTATGCCGCCCGTGGCTGCACTGTGGCGCGCGGCGCGTCCTCTTCCTCCCGCTAGCTGCCGCCGCGCCTTAACTCTCCCTGCCCTCTCCCGTCTTGTCGCCCATGCCCGGCCAAGCCAGCAAGGCATCCTCGCGCAGGCGACGTGGCCCGAGTCCCGGCCATTCCAGAGAGCTCGCCCGAGCTCACCTCCTCCTATAAATACCCCTCCCCGGCCTCTCCCGAGCTCCTCAATCCACTCCTCCTCCTCCCAATTGTCCTCCCAAGCAGCGAGCCATGGCCAAGAGGCCCTCCGGCCTCAAACCTCGCCGGAGATCCGCCGCCACCCGAGCTCTGCCTCCCCGCCGATTCACTCCTCCCCGAGCTCCGCTAATTCCTCCATCGAGCTCAGCTCGTCCTCCTGGTCACGCCCAAGCCCTTGCCCGGTCGAATCGCTGCCGGAGTCGCCGTCTCCGATGACACCCGAGCGCCGCCGCCACCGGAGAGGAAGGGGACGATGCCGTCCGGCCATCTCTCGCAAAGCCACTGGTACGTGCGTGACTGTCTCTAAGCGCTCGTTCCATTCCGCTACTCACCGGACCTCGCCGCCGTCTGTATCGCCGGCAAGCGTCGCCGGAGCTCCGCTCCCTCTCTGTTTCCCTCCTCCCCGTTCAAATCTGACGGCTAGGGCTCGCCAGTCAGCGACACGCCGAAGTGGTAAGTGGAGGCGCCTCTCCACTTTACGCCTTCGACGTGGCCCCCTGAGAGATTTTCTATTTTCTGTTTAATTCCAGATTTTGACCAACACTTTGACCGTTCATAACTTTTAAACCATAAGTCCAACTCAATTGATTCTTTTTGCATCTGGTTTGTCTTGAGCTCCTCTATTTTCTGGCCAAATTTGGTATTTTTCCCATGTTCACAGAATTTCTGGTGCTCAAAACAGTAGCATGTGACATTTTCTATTGCACTTTAAAAATATTTACAGAGGGAAATACTTTTGGATTTGAAGCCCAGGAGTTTGTGGACAACCCAACAGAGCAAGGCAAGCCATGTCATCCATTGCATGAAGCATTTCAATAGTGTTGGTTATTTAATTGAATTTCATGCATTATTTTATATGTGATAATCCATAGTAATTTATTTAAATGCCTAGCTACTGCCATGATAATTTACTTGCAATTAAATATCCATACTGGTTAAATGCTTGGCTATATTAAACTTAGTTGGTTGATCAAGAGCCACCTACTGGACTTTTCCGTGCAGCCACATTTGCCGGTATGGGACGACCTTGACTTGGTCTGGCTTTCTGCTCTTTTATCGGTACCACCAAACTAGGGAGGGTTATGCATGTGTGCTGCCCTGATCAGGTAGACGACCATAATCCTATGAGCCCAGTTGAGTTATTTTGCCGGCGTCCCCGTTTGGGACAGTTAGTGGCCACGACGGTGGCAGGTGTCACAGGGTGACACAGGGGCCACCCAGGACATGACCCTGGGAGGGTATGATTGTCGGTGGTACGATAGAGGGGTCACGGGTCAGGCAGGTTTCGTTGGAGTACAACCGGTCCACCCGAATGGGATCACGAGGCCAGGTACTCCATGGTGTGGGTAAAGTGCGCAACCTCTGCAGAGTGTAAAAACCTATTCGAATAGCCGCATCCACGGTATTGGAAAGTCCGTTTAGGCCCTCTAGGATGGTCAACCATAATGATAATAATGATGGAAGAACTTGTCTTATGTTCGGAAGTGCTCTGTGGATGGTGAGCATTCCGAGGGTTGTGGGACAACCCAGATGAGAGTAAGTTGGTACTGGGTACCATTAAGTGAGCAACTTAATCTGATTAACCTGTTAATTGCCATGCTATTGTTTGCTGCACTGTTTTGGTTGCCATGAGCTTGCGAGTACATTCCAAGTACTCACCTGGCGTATCATGCCAGATGCAGGAGAAGCCAAGGACGGAGGTCCCGAAGGTTCGTGCTATGCTAGCTAGGCCGTGTCCACAGCAGTGTCCCTGTGGATGGAGTTTCCCGCCCCTCATTCCGCTACGCCGTAGTCTACCCAGTAGTATCGAGGCCCTGCTATGTTCCATAAATAATGTAGATATTGTTCTCAGCACCTGCAGTGCTTCCGGCCTCACTATCGATGTAAATTATGAGCTTGTACTCAAGATATTTAATAAAGTTCAGTTCTGTTATGCTCCAAGTTGTTGTGTGTTTCCAGAAGACATGATCTCTGGGCTGGAAACACTGGTAAACCGGTTCTCTGAGCCGGGGTGCCACAGGGAGCGCGGCACTTTCTGCCATAGAGAATCTCAAATGGTGCCTTGCCCGAGCTTGCTTGGAAACTATTATTGTAGGAGAACTCAGCAAAAGGAAGGCAGTCTTCCCACTTCATGCCGAAAGAGATGACACACGCTCTCTGCATATCCTCGAGAATTTGATTGACTCTCTCGACTTGGCCACTAGTCTGAGGAAGAAAAGCTGTGCTAAAGCGAATCTTTGTGCCCATGGCCTGCTGGAAGGAATCCCAGAATCTGGAAGTGAAGATGCTTCCACGATCCGAGGAGATCAACTGAGGAACACCGTGCAAGGAGACCACTCTGGAAGTGTACAGCTCTGCCAACTGGGCTACAGTTATAGACTCCTTGACTGGAAGGAAGTGAGCGACTTTAGTGAGCTTGTCAACGACCACAAAGATGGCATCATTCCCTCTCTTGGACTTGGGAAAGCCTATGACAAAGTCCATCTCAATATGATCGAATTTCCACTCGGGAATGGGTAGAGGCTGAAGAAGTCCTGCTGGACGCTGATGTTCCGCCTTCACTCTGCGGCACACATCGCACTCGTTTACGAACTGAGCGATCTCACGCTTCATACGAGTCCACCAATAAGTTGACTTGAGATCATGGTACATCTTGGAGCTGCCTGGATGGATAGACAAGAGAGAATTGTGTGCTTCGTTCATTATGACCTTCCTAAGATCCCCTTTTGGCACAACTAGCCTGTCCTCAAAGAACAAGGTATCCTTGTCATCCACTCGATAGCACTTATATTTGGGAAGACTCTTTGCAATGCCATGTTTCACCTTCTTCACTATGGCATCTAAGAGCTGAGCTTCGGGAATTTGATCCTCCAATGTGGGAGTGATCTGGAGGTTTGCGAGAAATCCTTGCAGAATAAGCTGGAGGTTGGGTTTCCTGAAAGCCTCACACAGATCAGGCTAGACCAGCTTGAGAATAAGAATGTTGCAATATGCTTTTCTGCTCAAAGCATCCGCGATAACATTAGCCTTGCCTGGAGTGTATTCAATGCTCGGGTTGTACTCTTGAATCATCTCCACCCATCGGGTCTGACAAATATTAAGGTTGGGCTGAGTGAATATGTACTTGAGGCTCTTGTGATCGATGAAAATGTCCACCTGCCTGCCCAACAAGAGATGCGTCCATGTGATTAAGGCATGGACGACTGCTGCCAACTCCAAGTCATGAGTAGGATAGTTCCTCTCGTTCGGCTTCAACTGCCGAGAGGTATAAGCCACCACTTTCTTCTCTTGCATTAGTAGTCCACCGAGACCTTGCAGAGAAGCATCATAGAACACTTGGTAGGGCTTGGATTCATCTGGAGGAGTGAGAACTGGAGCAGTTATGAGCTTCTCTTTGAGTGTATTGAACGCAACATCACACCCAGGAGTTCAAGAATATTTGACATGCTTCTGGAGAAGGTTAGACAAAGGCTTGGCAATCTTGGAGAAGTTCTCCACGAATCTTCTGCAATAACTTGCAAGCCTGAGAAAGCTTCGAAGTTGCTTGACATTTTGAGGTGGCTGCCAGTTGACAATAGCTTCAACCTTTTCAGGATTTACTGAGATGCCCTTGGCAGAGATAATGTGACCGAGGTAAAGAACTTCATCAAGCCAGAATTCACACTTAGAGAATTTTGCATAAAACCGATGCTCTCTGAGCTTATCAAGTACCAAGCACAAATGCTTTGCATGATCCTCTTTAGTCTTGGAGAAAACCAGGATGTCATCGAGATAGACAAGAACGAACTCATTTGTGTATGGATTGAACACATAGTTCATCACACAAGAGAAAGTAGGAGGTGCATTTGCAAGGCCGAAGGACATCACTGTGTATTCATATGAACCAAAGCTCGTCCTAAAAGCTGTTTTGGGAATGTATTCTTCGCGAATACGGATTTGGTGATATCCCATCCGAAGATCAAGATTTGAGAACACCTTTGCACCTTTGAGTTGCTCGAACAATTCATTGATATTGGGAAGTGGATATTTGTTCTTGATTGTCTTTTTATTCAATGGGCGGTAGTCAACGCAAAGTCTTTCCATGCCATCTTTCTTATTGACAAAGAGAACTCCACAACCCCAAGGAGATGAACTCGGTCTGATAAAACCTAGACGCTCTTGTTCATCGAGCTGTCTCTTCAATTCTTTCAGCTCTTCTAGCCCAAGCTTGTAGGGGCGTTTGCATGCGGGTTCTGTGCCCGGCTCGAGCTCAATGACAAACTCAACAGGCCGGTGAGGAGGCATTCCTGGCAACTCTTCTGGAAAAACATCCTCATATTCACATACCACTGGAATTTGAGATATGGCATTAATCTTTCCTTTCTCATTGAGAGAGAATAATCGAATGGTATCATCACGAGCAGCAAAGATAATGACCTCTTCAGAAGGATGAGTCAATTTAACTTCCTTGGCAGCACAATCAAGAGAAGTCTTGTGCTTAGAAAGCCAATTCATGCCGATGATAAGATCAATATCAGAATTCCCGAGGACCATAGGATCAGCCAGAAAAGAATAATTGCCCATCTTGATACCGACATTTGGAACATAGCTGTGGGAATTCATCAATGTACCCGGAGAAATAACGGAGACAGGTCTAGGCAACTTTTGAAACACCAACTCATGCTTTGATGCAAAAGGTCTTGAAATGAAAGAATGCGATGCACCAGTATCAAACAAAACTTTAGCTGGAATGGAGTTAACCAAGAGATTACCCATGATCACTTCAGAAGACTCCTCTGCTTGAGCTGAATTCACCATGTTCACTCTTGCAGACTTGGGATTGTGCTTGACAATAGCATTGCTTGGCGGCCTGCCGGGAGGAGGAGGTGGAAGGCGCTTCTGGGTGCACTTGTTGCCATAG
Organism: Elymus sibiricus; assembly: GCA_039707655.1. NCBI lineage: Eukaryota > Viridiplantae > Streptophyta > Magnoliopsida > Poales > Poaceae > Elymus > Elymus sibiricus. Next base: position 186,677,125 of record CM077676.1, on the reverse strand, counting down.
TGTCCTTTCTGACCACACTTGTGACAAGTAATCTCCGAGAGAGGACGAGGAGGAGGAACGACTGCCCTTGGAGCCTGAGATCTCTGCTGGTACACTGGGTTGGGTGGGTGGGAAGAACCACGACCACCAAACTGCTTCTACTGATGCTGAGGACAAAACTGAGGAGGAGGAGGTAACCAGAACTTCTGCTGCTTGGCAACCACTTGAGATGAGGAAGAAGAGTGAACTGCATCTCTGTTCTCTTCTTAGAAGCATCAAACTTGATCTGAGCTGATTCTTGCTTCAATGCCATGTTATAGAACTGATCAAACTCAGGCGGATCGACTAGGATGTGAGCAAGCTGTAGGTCCTTTCTGAGACCACCCCTGAACTGGTAGATCTTGCTCTTGTCATCTGGAATGTCTTTCTTGGCATAACGAGCGAGATTCCGGAACTTAGTGTTATACTGGTAGACAGACATGCTTCCTTGCTTGAGATTTCTGAATTTCTCACGCATCTCCTCAAACACACTTGACGGAATGTGATGTGGTCTGAAATCAAGACAGAAATCAGTCCAAGTGATGACTCGACCACCTCTAGAGTCTTTGTACTGCTGCCACCACTCGGCTGCCTGGTCCTTGAGCTGGAAAGAAGCGAACTTGACATAGTCCTCAGGTCTAACATTACTGCACTCGAAATGTTTGTTGATATCCAACAACCAATCGTCAGCATCGAGAGGCTGGGTGCACGAACTGAAGGACTTGGGCTGGTTGCTGAGAAACTAGTTGAGAGTTGCATATTGAGGTTGATTGATGAAGTTGCCTTGGCCTTGATTGCCTTGATACCCTTGGTTCCGCTCTTGCATAAATTGGAGCAGCATCTGAGTATTGGCATTGGTTGCTGCCATCAAAGCTTGCCATGCCTCCGGAGGCAGAGGTGGAGGAGGAGGTGGAGGTTCTGACTGCTCCCCATCATCATGGGTCGGATTCCCACGGGTTGCGGGAGCCATCCTAAAGATGGAAACAACCGTTAGAATCTTCAATGAGACAATTGAAAAGCAGAATCAATAGGATAGATATTGCAACAGAATTCTTCACAAGCTAGCATCCGAACAGATATGAATGAATGCATTCCGAAAGACAGATGATACACCAAAGATTGAGAAGCCACTTGGAAAGAATGTTAGAATAAAGCACAAGGTAACGAAGATGGAAACAAACATATGATAGACCCCATATCGTATCATGTGTCTGTTGAAAAGATATCCTAGGTGATACTTGAATTCCCCTAGGAACTCCTGAAATTTCTTGGTTATGAGATCAGGTTGCGGATCCAGGAATCTACTCATCAAACAACAACCTAATCAGCTGCAACCGCATCCGCAACCCTCAACACATGACCGAGAAACATCGCAAATTCGTCTACCTCAGACCTTCAAAAACACAACGATACTAGCCATGGTGGATCATCCGAGCTATCTCCTCCAGTACTGGGGAAAAGTCACGGCACTATTTTCCACCACAAAAAGTATAGAAGCATTTTGATGTCGGCGTCCTCTGGTATTCCGGAACCGAAACGATAGCGAGTGTGACAAAAACCCCTTGGAGCTCAACTCCCCGGGTCCAATCGATACGGTCGGGAGGCACCAAGAACAGAGTCACGTCACACCAATATCGCAACCATTCCAACAATACCCGCGTGATCCTAAAAAAAATTTGAGAGAGAAGAGGTAGTAGAATAAAACACCTACACCACAATTCCTCACCAGAGCGACGAAGGGGATAAGGAGTAAAAAGAATTCCTACTCTCCGATATATATAACTAGGACTCAAAATAGTTTTTCTTCTAGACTCATCAATGGTTCGATCAATCAAGGGGCTCCTATAGTCGGTATGGCTCTGAATACCAACTTGTAACGCCCAAGATGAGGCTCTATCGCAATCTCGTGATGAAGTCGAGATCATGGCAGAACCCCATTTTGGATCGCATAGCAAGGTGGTTCTAAAATACATACAACCGAATGAACAAATGAGTGTACCAGATAAAGTCTTACACTCGCCATATGCTATAGCATAAATATATCATAATCATCATACAATCATCCAAATGAAAGACAGGGTCCGACTATGGACGAAAACAAACAAGAAAACACCACCCTGCTATCATCCCGGATCAACCGACTAGGGCCCACTACTAATCGTCTGGCATCGTGACGTACATACGTCCACGCTCATCATCATACTCCCAATGGAGCATCTCGGGCTCACCTGTGTCTGTCTCAAGCGTAGCTGCAACTGGTGTTTATAGTAATCTGTGAGCCACAGGGACTCAGCAGTCTCATCACCCAAGGTAACCAAACTATTTAAGCTTATAGGAATGGAAGGGGTAAATGTGGTGAGGTTGTAGCAAGCACTAAGCATGTTTAAGTGGCTAACTTACGAGTACAAGAATTAAGATGAGCATACTACGCATAATGGTCGCAAGTTTAATATGATCAAGAAGTGATACAGAACACCTACTTACGGTTCAATCATAACCCCACCGTGTTCTCTTCCCGAACTTACTCGAAAAGAGACCATCACGGTTACACACACAGTTGGTGTATTTTATTAGAATTAGTGTCAAGTTCTCTACAACCGGAGGTTAAAAATATCCAAGTCGCCACATAACCGCGGGCACGGCTTCGCGTAAGATTTAACCCTGCAAGGGTGTTCCAACCTGGTCCATCATAGACCAACACAAGCTGCGGTGGAAATACCTCAACCTCGAGATAGCCCGAAGTATCCTCGGAATCCCGGTGCACAAGACATTTCGACAATGGTAACACAAGTCCAGCAAGACCTCTCGATGTGTCGACACCCCGATTGGAGCCGCACGTATCTCGAAATCAGGCCACGATCGGATGAGCACAACGTACAGCAACTGAGACCCAAGTTTCCCCGGGGGAAGCCGCAAACGACTCTGTTTCGGACCAACACTCATGAGGAGCACTGGCCCAGGGTTGTTGATTAAAATATCCTCGGGTTAATTACTCCCTATGCAAGTTTTAGTTGTTATTAGGCAAATGGTAAAACCAAAGTTGGGCCTTGCTGGCAGCGGTTATTCAAAGCGACCTATCAAGAGGGTCCCATTCCCCTGAGCATGATAGGAACGCTAATCAAGGATCATAACACCGGTATTACGGAAACTAAGGCGGCATGAGTGGAATAAAACACTAGGCAAAATGCCAAGCCTTCCACACACAACCAAGTATATAGATGCATTAATTAAATAAGAGATATTGTGATATCCCATCATATCCATGTCCCAACATGGAACAACCTGCACTGCACCTGCAACTAGCAACGCTATAAGAGGGGCTGAGCAAAGCGGTAACATAGCCAAACAACGGTTTGCTGGGTAGGGTGGTTAGAGACTGTATCATGGCATATGAGAGGCTGACATGTATGTGGTAGGAAGTGTGACATAGCGATAGCAACGAGACAACTAGCAAGCAAAGATAGTAGGGTTATCAAGGGTAATGATCATCTTGCCTGAAGTCTCTTCGGTAGGATAGTAAGACTGCTCCTCAAACACGTTCTCAACCGGTTCCTCAAACTCGGACTCGTCTCCCGGAACTACCCAAAAGAAAGAACAAGCACCGAAATAAACAAACAATCATGGCATATATGCACAAGCAAAATGATGCATGAAATGGCATGGTGAAATAACGAGCATGTCATGAATGAAGTAACGGTGCTACCGGGACGATAGAAATGATAACGAGATGTAACAGTGAAGCAAAAGATGGATATGGGCAAAATCTTGGCAATCCAAGTATGCCTCTGGAAAGAATGGAAGATTTCGATGGAAAACGATATAAAGATCACGAAGAACGGATGCATGAAACCCAAATGGTGAGCAACACAATATGCAATGCAAAACTACAGTTAACAGCAACATGGCATCTTATGCACATCAAATCAGCAAGCTACATTATTCTAAACTGCAAGAAATTGGAATGCACCTACAGTACACATGGCATAGATCATTTCATTACATTGGCTCAAATTCATATGAAGCATGGATTCAACAGAAATGAGCTCACAACATTGCAACTTAATGCTGACAGAAAAACTGAAACATTGACTAGGCATATTTAGAGCAACATTTATATATGCTACAGGAGTTTAACATGGCATCAATTGGCATGGCATGAAGATAAACTGCAAAATGAAAAGAAGCAAAACACAACATGAGAAGAACCCATCCATCAAGATCATCATGACAATTCCATATATGGCAATGTTGGGAAGTACAAATATGGAAGGAGCTCTCTTGGGGTGTTACAGTTACAACGGTTGAAACCATTGTTATCAGCCCCCAACCCAACCCCCTGCGCGAGAACGTGGTGCAGATCCCGCCCACTAGCGCCAGCACTGAAGTTCCTCCTTCTGAGCTTGACAAAGAGATGGGAGAGGTCCGCCAAGAGGAAGAACGCCAAGAGGCGGATCCTACTGTAGCTTCCCCATCGACCATTGCCCCGGCGAGTGCTTCTCCGACAAGGGCCTCCACCGATGAGCTTGCCCGCACAGAAGCTACTCCGACAAGTGAAGCTACCGATGACCGTGCACTGGCAATACAAGTTGCCGGGGAAGGAGATGCCTTTCCTCAAAAAGCGTCAACGGGTAATCCTCTTGCCTTTACACATCTCTCACAGAATTTTTGTTTTCTTGAACTTGACTTGTAAATTGAATCTCATTTTCCCTTTTGCATCTGCCTCACTCCACAGCTCTAACCTCTGCTGAAGAAGGTGAAATCCTTGTAGAGGTAGTAGATATTGCAAAGGATGCCGCTGACGAAGCCGCCAAGATTGCTGCTGAAGAAAATCTTGTGCAAGTTGTTGAAGAGGTCAGAGAAATCCCCAATAAACCCGAGAGATCCTCCGGCAACACGTCTGACCCCGCCAGGATGGATGTGGAGAAGGCGCCCGTCAATACTGACACGCTGAACTCCGACAACCAACCAGCGGCGTCAACCTTGCAGATCCCGTCAAACAATTTGGCGCTAGTTACTTCTCAGCATGAGTCTGGAGCCCCCAGTTCATCTGGTGTAACACCCCAAAAATTTAACCATATTTTTATTAAATAAAATTTGGCCAGAAATAAAATTTTGAATTATACGAGGTCATTTATTTATTTTAGAATCTTTTCTATTTTCTGTTTTCTAGAATTCTTCCCTTCATATAGAAAGTTTTGAAGAAATATTGTGAGTTTTGAAAATAATTCTTGATTCTGTCATTTATATTTTATATATCAGTAAGAATTATTTTCATAATAAAACTTGCCCCAAAATAATCCTTTTAATAGCATTTTCAGTAGTTGAAATACTTCTGTTGCACTAAAACCCTTTTAAATAATTCTCCTATAATTTCCACAAAAATTATGAGGGGTCATATGATGCCTATAGATCACTTTCATGCAAAAATCCATCATGGTCATTTGAAAATTTTGAGCAAACCATTCTCTTTTCAATTCTGTCCCATTCCTAGGTTATAACTTCAACCCTAATTTTCCTTCATCAATCAATTCTGAAATGTTTCCCACTTATAGTCCTTCCAACCAAACCCTTAAGTCCAGAAGATCAACTCCATTTACAACTTGGAATACCTCCAAATAATTCCCTCAAAATCTGGTCCAGAACTGAAATCCAACAAAACTTGCACTTGCAAGTTTTTCATTTTGTCCATCCAACTTCACCATCACCACTGTCATCTAAAGAGACATTATCCTGCCAACTTTCATAGCTAACAAAAAATGCCTAGATTGCCTTAGCATTTTGTCAAGCAGCTTGTGGGCATGGCAGGAAATTTGCCTTCCTCTGAACTGCATATGACACCTGCTTCTCTTGCCCTACCAGAATGTCTAGTAGCTTTGCCATACATGTAAGTATGACCCTGCCAAATATGAGCTCAAATGAGGCAACATAGTGTGCCCTGACATTTGGTCGAGCACACTATGTGTGTGCTCTGGGCATGGCCAGAGCACCCGCGTTGCACCGTCGGCGCCCGAGCCTCTGCCACCCCTGTTGCTACCTTCCCTGGCTGGCTCCACACCCCTGCTAGCCTCCCGCGCCAGCCACAGCCTCCCCCACACTAGAGATCTCTCCCTGGCGCCATCCTCCACCGGCCAGCGCCGGCACCGACACGCGCCCGTCGGTGTCACTCGCCGGCCAAGCCACCTGGCCCGTTCCTGAGCCAACCAGCGCACCCTAGCTCTAAGTGCCAACCACCCGAGGTCAGCAGCCCTCAACCACCTCGCCGCTGACCACTATTCGCCATGAATGGCCGCCACCGTAGTCAGCTCGGGGACGGCACCGCCCAAGCCGCCGGAGCCCTCTGATCCAACCAGCGCGCCCGAAGCTTAACTGCCAACCCCCACCGTCCTCGCTGACCTCCACCGTCCGCCACCAACCACGCCAGCTACCCCAGCCGCCATCAATGGCAAGCTCTGCCGTGGCCAGTCTCTGGAAGCGACGAACCGACCTCTCCCCGCCTATATAAGGCCACCCAAGCTCCCTCAGCTCATCAACGCTCCTCCTCCTTCCTCTGAGAACCTCCCCAAGCAACAGAACAACCGGAAAAGGTCGACTTCCTCATTTCCGGCCGAGCCGATTGCCGCCACTGTTCGGATGATTCCGATGCCACCTGAGCTTCCCCTTCTCCACTCTCTTCACCACCAGCTTCCTTGAGCATCCGCTGATCCATCTGCATCATCAATTTCACTTGAGATCAACCGTGGGCGAAAGCCCCAATTCGTCGCCGCTGGGGCTTCTCGGGAGAGCTTGCCGCCGGCGACTCCATCCACCCGAGAGGCCAAGACGGGTACCCACAGGACCGCCTCGACCTCTTGAGCTCATGGGTGGCCTCAGTTTTCCGAACGGCACCGCCGTTCGCTGGCGAGCCTCGCCGGAGCCCCACCTCTGTCCAACCGTGAGAGAGAGGAGGATGCGCTGACCCCAGTCAAACCTGACAGTGGGGCCATGGGACCCACTGTCAGCGACCAGCGCCAAGCCAGCTCGTCTGTAAGTGGAGACGGGTTTCCCCGAGGTCGTTTTCACACGGGGAAAACGTATAAGGCACGAATATGCCTTCGACGTCGGCAGCCCTCCCTCGCGGCCGAGCGGCTGGGCCTGGCCCAGTGGCGCCAGACAGCTAAATCCCGCCCAGGGCACACTGCTGCCCATCAGGTTGATGCCTTTCCTCTTTTTCTTTTCCAGCAGGTTTCAAATAATCCTACAGTAGCCATTTCAAAACCGGATTTGAAGATTCAAATTTCTGCATACTCCTAAATTCATGCTCTATTAATCCAGCTAGGGTGAACATTTTTTCCTCAGCTTTGTTTCTGTTGGATCTATTTAATAGTCCATTTCTTCATTTATTTCAGCTTAGAAATTCCCTAGGAAAATCATCTAAACACCAAATTAATTAATTATTTTTATGTCATTCTTTATTTTTCCTCTAGTTTATTTTAGTATTTATTTCAAAATTTTCCAAACAACTTTTTTTGTACTATTTCAAGTTTATGTGGTAATTTCAATATTTTGAAAATAGGAAAATGGAGGGAAGATAAAATTTTCAAAGTTTTGGAGTGCACCCAATCTTTCTACATGCTCAAGGCAAGCATATTGAACACTTGATAGGGTGAATGCATAGTTGTTTGTTTGCAAGAATAATTGAATCATGAATATGTTGAATTCAAATAAAATTTGCATATTGCTAGTTATACATGCATGATCCCTTGATAATATTTTATCTTCATTTAAACATGAAGTATGAGTGAGTATGGTTATTTTCGCATGTCACATATGTCTATGTTGGTTCGGACTAATCTGCAGGGAAAGAATCAGTCACGAGAAAAGTGACCGTGAGACTGAAATCTCGTTGTGATGAGAATGATCAGTGAGGGTATGTTGGGACATACCAGATGGTGACCCGGTTGGGTACTACCAAGAAAATATATTATGCTAACCACTGCAGGAAAACTTAAACCTCCTGAGTCAACCGTAGATCGAATCTTGTTCCGGTAACCCCCATACTTGTTTTGTGCTGCCACTTGTCCTTGCCACAGGTAGGGTATGGTTCAGTTAGTTGTTAACCCCTTTCATTGCACACATCGTATAGAGAGGCCATGGTGAAAGATACTAGTGGCCTCTGGTAGGCATGTCACCTGGTCAAGGGGCATGGGTGTATCCGGTTGGACCGAGAGGGGGGCACCCCTTGTAATCCACGCGTTATGAATAGTGATCCCATGCTATTCGAGACGATGGTCTCCCCGTCTTAGAGTTTTTCTGGAATGATACCTTGGGTGATTCCGGGCATCAGAACGGTTAAGCTGGTGTGTACTGGTTAGGTGTGTTTTCAACCCAAAGGCCATAATTGGAACTAGTCAACGTCTCAGTGTTGGCTAAAGAAATCCTTTACTTGTGGGTAAAGAGTACACCCTCTGCAGAGTTTTAAAACCTATTCGAATAGCCGTGTTCGCGGTTAAAGACTACAGTCTGGGTTGGTCAAGTATCGGTCTTAGTGTCGGTCTTCAGAGGAAATGATTAAAATTGAGCATAATTCATTTTTGCAGGATAATTGCTGTCACTACTGATGGCAGCATGAATATTATTGTCAACATAAATGTTATTGTGGACTAACCCTTTTCTTCTATGTGCAACCTTGGGTATCTCTTGGGATGGTTAATCCACCTGGATACTCAATTTTATTTTCGTTCCTGAGTATCACTTGGGATGGTTAATCCACCTGGATACTCATTTTTATTTTCTTTTCTGAGTATCACTTGGGATGGTTAATCCACCCGGATACTCAATTTTATTTTATTTTCTGGGTATCTCTTGGGATGGTTAATCCACCTGGATACTCAATTTTATTTTCTTTTCTGAGTATCACTTGGGATGGTTAATCCACCTGGATACTAAATTTCATTTTATTTTCTGAGTATCACTTGGGATGGTTAATCCACCTGGATACTCAATTTTATTTTCTTTTCTAAGTATCACTTGGGATGGTTAATCCACCTGGATACTCAATTTTATTTTATTTTCTGGGTATCCCTTGGGATGGTTAATCCACCTGGATACTCAATTTTCTTTTGTTTTCTGAGTATCACTTGGGATGGTTAATCCACCTGGATACTCATTTTTATTTTCTTTTCTAAGTATCACTTGGGATGGTTAATCCACCTGGATACTCATTTCTTTTCAAGACCTCTCGAGGCGTCGCATTCGGACACCCGTTTGGCATTTCTTTTCAAGACCTCTCGAGGCGTCGCATTCAGACACCCGTTTGGCATTTTTCTTGGATTTCCTCGGGTGGTCCAGTGCCCGATGTTCCATTTATTTTATTGGGGTCCTTGGGCGGTCCAGTGCCCGATGTTCTATTTTATTTTCTTGGTTCATTACTAAAATGATATATTTATCCATCCGCACCATATTAATATTTATCATGCCATGCTTTAATTTCGGTCAGCATATGCATATAAATTAATCCATCATGATCATATGCACTCTACTGCATTCGGTATATCTTTTGTTCATAATGTTTGCGAGTACATTCAAACATACTCACTGGCTTGTCCTTGGCTATTGTCTTGGCCAGATCACGATAAGAGAAGCGCACTACGAAGGCACACCCCGCAACCTAGGAATCAAAGATAGCCGCCACGTAGGATAGGAATTATCCAGGTCAGCTGTTCCTGTGGGAATGGAGCCCCACCAGAGATGGAGATCCGCTACCCGCTTCCGCCATCCGCTGTTAGAAATCATTGTTGTATCATTAGACCTTCATGGTTTTGTATCCAATTCTTGTAATTGCTTGGTAATCTATAACAAGGACGTGTCCACCAACAGTAATCCTGGGGCTGGTGACGACACGAGGGGTCATTTGCTGGGATATTGTGTCCCGGAAATCCGGCCCCGACTGCCTTGGTATCAGAGCCCAGGCTAACCACTGGCTAATCCTATCTTAGCCTGGTCGCTATCCTTAGGTTTCCACACCATCTAAAACCTTAGGTAGCCAAGCCCATCTCATCCGCTAAACCTACACAGTGGCCAGCCGACATCTTTTGACAGTCGGTGCCCAACCTACCAGCCTGTCCATAGGCCGTGTGCCTGTGGCCGACACCTGAGTTGTCCCATCCACAAGCGTGCGATGGAAGACTCCACTGACCTATAAAGGAAGCCTTGCCCCAACTCAGCACTTCACAGCCTCACTCTTAGTTCGATATCCAATCACCAAGATGCCTGGCTCCATCGTTCGCAACGAGACCACCGCAGCCGAGCTTGGAGACTTTGTAGTCATCCTCGCCAACCTCACCCGTCGTGCTTTTGGCATAGAAGAGCCGCCTGAGTATGTTGTGTACCAGGAGCACATGAGTGATGCCATCCACCACTTCTGGGCCACGGTGCACATCTACGGGAGGGGCACCACCTCAGAACGCCCCTACTGGTTCACCAGGAGGACGACCTCCGACAAGCCCCAAGCCATCCAACTTGCAGCCCGAGAGGCTGTAGTTAATCTCCAGCATTTATCGCCGAGGGTTAACATCCGTCCTTTCTACTACTACCCTAGACGTGAAGGTTATGGTAGCCCGACCCAAGTCGCCAACAGAGACCATGAGACAGATCCTGCTCTAGTGCATCTGGTCCGCTACCTGAGAGCGCAAGAGGCACTATTCGATCAGGTCACCCTTGATCTGATTGCGACCCGCAGGACGCTCGCTCTCCTGACCCCGGTGAGAAGTGAAGCTGCCCCCGCCACCGACACCCCGATAGTGCTGCTTGGGAGGCCAGTTGAGCCCCCAAGGTCTGCTCCTGTTATCTACCCGGGCAATGCCTTCGCCTCCCCAGGGGAACTCCATCGTCTCTTGGAGACCTACTCCAACGGGACTGTGACCATGACACCCTGCGAGGGACACCACCGCTACCCCAGCCCTGTAGCTCCCCATCCGACCCCGGCCAGCTCCCCCGGCCAGATGTCAATGAGGTGGACTGAGTCCACCAGTATTGTTGTAGAGCCTTAGTGGCCTTGTTGCCCTGTATTTTTGTAGTAGCAGTTGTATGGCGTGGTAAGTTTGTAAACCACCTGTGTGTCATCGTCTTAATAGTGGTATGCGTGATCTAGTGTAAATTCTTGGCGTGTGGTGGCAGAGTAAATTCTAGATGTGACTGCCGCACCCCCCTAACTGACACGCACAGTAATACATCACATTCCTTTTGGGAAGTGAAGTCTGAGATTTTGACTCAGACAACCCTACGCCGGAGCCGATACACCAGTCGTACCAGCGCCGCATCATGTTTCCTAACCCAGGCATTTTATAAGAGGCCATATCCGCAAACCACACCAGCCACCATCACCCTTGAGCACTGCTTTCCCCATCCATCACTCCATGTTTCACCGCGGAGCCTACCTAAGAACCCCAGATGCAAGCCCTGGTAGTTTTGTTAAGGTTTTGTGGGATTTCACCCGCAATACCCTTGGTTCCATCTACCCACCCCAGTATGAGTTGTACAAGATGAGGATCACCTCCGATTCCTTGAAATACTAGGCAGTTGTGCAAATCCCACCAGCGGATTTAAACCAAGGCCCTCCATATGTTGTCTTCATCGGGAGATCCATGCCAACCTCAGGCATGGACATTGAGGCTGCTGCTTACGAAGCAGTTACCCGTCTTCGATTTGCGGTACCCTGTGCCAGCGAAAGGGAATACTACTATTTTCCGAGCCGCGCAGCTTTTGGAGCAGAAGCTACGTTCCACTATGAACGTATAGAAAGAGATCCAGCCCTGGCCTATCTCATTCAGTATGTGATGGCCCAGGAGCGTTTCACCCAGCAACTAATGGGTTATCTCCATTATCTTGCTGTCCTGAATCCCCAGATCGCCATTGGCGGACCACCTCTGCCAACTCAGGAAGGCCATATTCTTCGTCTGCTGCCTCCACTTCCTTCGGAAGAAGAAGAAGAATGTGCTCTGATACGTCTCCAACGTATCTATAATTTATGAAGTATTCATGCCATGTTTATTATAGTTTTGTATGATTTTGGTGCACTTTTATATGGCTTTTATATGATTTTTATGGACTAACATATTGACCTAGTGCCCAGTGCCAGTTGCTGTTTTCTGCTTGCTTTTGGTTTTCCAGAAAATCCATATCAAATGAAGTCCAAATGCAGCGAAACTTTTTGACGATTTTTTCTGGAAGGAAACAGACCCAGGAAGCTTCGGGGGAGCAGCAGAAGACCCACAGGGGCCCCACAAGCCACCTGGGCACGCCCACCCCGGGCGCGCCCTGGTGCCTCATGGGCCCCCTGTGGCCCCTCTTCGTGTGATTCCAATGCCAAAAATTCTTATAAATAGAGAAACCCTCAGAAATAACCCTAGAACTTCGACTCCGCCGCCGCAAGCCTCTGTACCTCCACAGTCTCATCTATAGCCCTTTTCCGGCACCCTGCCGGAGGGGGAAATCATCACCGGAGGCCATCTTCATCATCCCGGCGGCCACCATGACGAGGAGGGAGTAGTTCACCATCGAGGCTAGGGGTATGTACCAGTAGCTATGTGTTTGATCTCTCTCTCTCGTGTTCTTGATTTGGCACGATCTTGATGTATCGTGAGCTTTGTTAATATAGTTGGATCGTATGATGTTTCTCCCTCTCTATCTTGTTTTGATGAATTGAGTTTTTACCTTTGAGGTTTCACTATTATTGGATTGAATACTTTGTTGGATTTGAGAACACTTGATGTATGTCTTGCATATGAATACCCGTGGTGACAATGGGGTATTATATTGATTCACTTGATGTATGTTTTGGCACTCAACTCACGGATTCCCGAGGTGACATTGGGGTAATCTATGCATAGGGGTTGATGCACGTTTTCGTCCTACTCTCTCCGGTAGAAATCTTGGGGCACTCTTTGAAGTTCTTTGTGTTGGATTGAATATTATGAATCTGAAGTTGTTTGATGCGTATCGTATAATTGACTCATGGATACTTGTTGTGACATTGGAGTATCTAGGTGACATTAGAGTTGGTTGATGCGTATCATATGGTGTTATTTTAGTATGAACTCTAGGGCTGTTCGTGACACTTATAGGGATAGCTCAATAGATTGATCGGAAAAGATAACTTTGAGGTGGTTTCGTACCCTACAACAATTTCTATCTTATGTTCTCCGCTAATAGGAACTTTGGAGTGATTCTTTATCGCACATTGAGGGATTGTTATATGATCCAATTATGTTAGCACTATTGAGAGATTGTACTAGTGAAAGTATGAACCCTAGGCCTTGTTTTCAAGCATGCAATACCGTTTGTGCTCACTTTTGTCACTTGCTACCATGCTGTTTTTTTAATTTTCAGATTACAAAAACCTATATCTACTATCCATACTACACTTTTATCACCATCTCTTCGCCGAACTAGTGCACCTATACAATTTACCATTGTATTGGGTGTGTTGGGGACACAAGAGATTTCTTGTATTTGATTGCAGGGTTGTTTGAGACAGACCATCTTCATCCTACGCCTCCCATGGATTGATAAATCTTAGGTCATCCACTTGAGGGAAATTTGCTACTGTCCTACAAAACTCTGCGCTTGCAGGCCCAACATGAGTCTACAAGAATAAGTTGTGTAGTAGACATCAAGCTCTTTTCTGGCGCCGTTGCCAGGGAGGTGAGTGCTTGAAGGTATATCTTTAGATCCTGCAATTTAATCTTTTAGTTTCTTGTTTTATCACTAGTTTGGTTTATAAAAGAAAACTACAAAAAATGGAATTGAGGTTACCCCATATTATTCATCTTTATAATGTCTTTCTTGAAAATGATGGAGCAGAAAATTGTGCTCAATTAATAGAAGAAGAATTCAATACAATGTTTGGCATAAAATCTTTGAATGATGAGCATGATTGCAATGTTGCTAGTATGAATTCTTTGAATATCCATGATGCTAATGATATGCAAAGCCATACGCTTGGGGATGCTATGTTTGATGAAGATGATATTTTTAGTCCCCCAAGTTTTGAGGTGCAAATTTATTATGATGATTGCATGCCTCCTATTTATGATGATTATATTGATGAAAGTGGATTTGGAGAGGTCATAAATTTATTTAGTGATGATTCCACTATTTTGGAAGAAGTTTCAATTGATTATGACAACAAAGTTGCTATCTATGATGATTATGGTGATGACATGTATGCTATAAAGAATAATGATAACCATGAAACTTGTCATCATTTTAATTTTCAATTGGATTATGTCAATCAAGTATCACATGATAGTTATTTTGTTGAGTTTGCTCCCACTATTATGAAGGAGAATAAATTTGCTTATGTGGAGAGTAATAAAATTTCTATGCTTGTGGATCATGAAAAGAATGATTTGTGTGATAGTTATATTGTTGAATTCATTCATGATGCTACTAAAAATTATTATGAGAGAGGAGCATATGCTTTTACATATCTCAAAAATATCATGTTTCCTCTCTATGTGTTGAAAGTTTTGAAGTTATACTTGTTTTGCCTTCCTATGCTAGTTGATTCTTGCTCCCATAAATTATTTGCTCACAAAATCCCTATGCATAGGAAGTGTGTTAGAATTAAATGTCCTTGCCATATGATTCATGATTCTCTCTTTATTTTTCAATTCTTCACTTTTTATGTGAGCATCATTAAAATCATCATGCCTAGCTAAAAGGCTTTAAAGAAAAGCGGTTGTTGGGAGACAACCCAATATTTATACCTACTTTTTTTGTGTGTCCACATGATTAAACTACTGTACTAATCACGTTTTATATGTTTTCTTTCAATAAGGTGCCAAGTAAAGCCTTTGGGATAGTGTGGATACTTGTTGATTTTATTCTGTGCAAAAACAGAAACTTTTGTGTCCAATGCTGGAATTTCTATTCTGTACTGGAGTGTGAGAAAATTCTAAAAAATTTACTCAGTATTGGTTTACAATTCTTTTACGTTTTCCTAATTTTTCAGAATTTTTGGAGGTACACAAGTATGGTTTTTAAATCGCTCACTACATGCTGTTCTGTTTTTGACAGATTCTGTTTTCAATGCATAGTTTGCTTGTTTTAGTGTTTCCATAGCTTATATTGAGTAATATAAATTGTGGAAATGATATAATACATTAGGCATTATGTTAGAACAATTATGAATCTTGTCTTGGCAGGACCTAAGTAGATGATTTATTTTTATCATACTAACCTATCTCACAAGTTCCGTTAAGTTTTGTGTGATTGAAGTTTTCAAGTTTTGGGTGAGATAACGATATGAGGAGAATAAGGAGTGGCAAGACCCTAAGCTTGGGTATTCCCAAGGCACCCCAAGGTAATATTCAAGGAAGGACCAAGCAACTAAGCTTGGGGACGCCCCGGAAGGCATCCCCTCTTTCGTCTTCAACATTATCGGTAACCTCACTTGGAGCTATATTTTTATTCGTCACATAATATGAGTTTTGCTTGGAGCATCATTTTATTCTGTTTATATTTGCTTGGTGTTATAAATAATCATGTTTTGTATCTTTTAGTTCAATAAAATGCCAATTATAGCCTTTACCATGCTCAGTTTGCAAGTTCATGTGTTGCTGTTTGAAAACAGAAAGTTTTCTGTTATGTCCAGAATATTCCTGAATAGTCAGAACATGATAAAAATCTGAAATTTTTACAAAGTAAGCATGCATGAGTTCCCTGTCATGTGGTCATTTTTCAGAATTTTTGGAGTTAGGGAAGTATAAATTCTTATTCACCCTTTATAGACTGTTCTGTTTTGGCAGATTTCGGTTATAGTTGCATTGTTTGCATATGTTGCTTGTTTAATGTTTCTATTTGTGGATAGGAGTATTAAATATGCAGAGGCATTTAGTATGCAATATTTAATTATAATTTTAGTGATTTTTTACAGTAGATAATGTTAAGGTTTTGAGTTGATTTATACTAACTTATCTCACGAGTTCTTGTTGAGTTTTGTGTGGATGAAGTTTTTAAGATTTAGGAGAAGCCATGATATGAGAGGAATTAAGGAGACACAAGAGCTCAAGCTTGGGGATTCCCAAGGCACCCCAAGATAACATTCCAAGAAGTCTCAAGCAACTAAGCTTGGGGATGCCCCGTTAGGCATCCCACCTTTCTTCATCAACACCTATCGGTTAGCCTAAGTTTTTACTTGTTCACATGATATGTGCTATTCTTGGAGTGTCCTTTTATTTTCGTTTTGTTTGTTGTTTGAATAAAATTATCAAGATCTGAAATCTTGAATGAGAGAGAGTCCTCACATAGCTACTTAATTATTTGACTACTCATTGATCTTCACTTATATCTTTTGGAGTAGTTTGTCATTTACTCTCGTTCTTCACTTATATCCTAAGAGAAAATGTTTGAATGAATTGAATATCATAAATATAAAATTATCCATGTTCCATATGCTTAGTAATATTTCACATTTGGTTTAGAAAGTAAAATCTATTGAAGTTTGACAACCACAATATTGGTCATACAAGCAATTCATGAATGATTAGTATAAGGAAGAGAACTTTCACATATAAATATATTATCTTGGACATATTTTATGATTGTGAATACCCATTAATTATTTTCAAACTTGAGCAAATTAGTTGAAGTTGGAGAAGCTGGCAAAGGAGGAAGCCTTGAAGGTGGACGTTGAAAACAGACTCAACCAACTTCAAGAAAACCTCTCCCTCTGGACCAGCAGGCTCGTTAACGTTGCCGAGCGCATCAACTCTCAAATTGCTGTTATGGATATGAAGAGCTGGGGCTTCACCATCAGCGACAAGGAGGCCACCAGCATCGGGCTCACCAAGTTCTTCGAGGGTCTCCTAGATGCCTTGAAGACATATCATGAGGACATATCTGCCTCATTCGCTGATGAGTCCCGCAAGTTTGCACGTGAAGTTGTTTACAAGGTGCTGCTCAAGCTGGTGTATCGCCAACCTGACATCGATCTGTCTAGGATCCTCAAAAGGTTGCCGAAGAACACTGACGTCACTGACATCGACAAGATTGTTGCTCCCCTTGCCGACAAGGTCCTCAATGTTCCTCGGGTTCAAGGCGATCGCCAAGATTGAGCTTGCCGTTGTATTCGTCGTCAATGCTGTCATGTAAAGATACACTCGATCTTATGTTAGACATGCATTGATTTTGTGACGTAAAATGACTCTGCATTGATGGATTAATGTATGCCATTTCCCCTGTCTTATTTTGTCCTTGCATGCTTTTATACCCTATGTCGTGTGCACGATCATCTATGGGGCCATCTAGCCCCTTGTGGTTCAGCAGGTAGATCAATGTGCACAAAGAGCAGAATCAATAGAGAACGCAAGGGATTTACCTAGGTTCGGGCCACCGTGAGGTGTAAAACCCTACTCCTGCTTTGGTGTATTGGATGTGTGAGAGCACGAATACAAGGAGCGCTTCTCCCGGCAAGGCGCGGAGAGAGTAGCTACGCATGCGATACGTGCTGGTGTTTGAAAAAGGATCCGAATCCCTCTAACTGTTGCCCTGGACCTCCTTTTATAGCTCAAGGGGTTACCACAGTGGCAAAACAGTCATTACATAGTGATTAGATAGCAAACATCGCTATCATACCTAACTCTGCCAGTTTAGGACAAAAGCATTAAATGCTCTGTTAGGTGTCATGTGGAGAGGTAGCCCCGGCAAGGTTTCTGCACCTCTCGCCCAGCTACCTCGTATTAGCCTGACATGCCCTCTGGACGGGTGTCATTAAAGGCAAATCCTATCCCAGTGTGCTGACACGTGCCCGACAAACCTCACCAACCAGCCTGCGCAGTTGACACCTCACCCATTAGTGACCAGCTGTCCGGTGAGGTGGAGCGTTGGAGAGCTGGCAGAAGCTTGCGGGTACGGAGCTTGTCGGGTCTTCACCTTGCCGGTTTGGCCTTGCCGGCAAGAAATGTCTTCACCCTCGTCACTAGTTGAGTGCTTGTCGATGCTTCGTCTTGAGCTTCTCTCTAGTAATTTTTGTAACAGGGTTTTTGAATCTTGTCGTTTCGACAAGTCCTGGCAAGCCTTGGTCGGCAGGGAGGCTGCCTACTATCTGTGCATAAGTCAGGGTATAAAATACCCATGTTTTATACACCGACAGGAGCCCCCGGTCCTGGGCCATACGCGCGTCCGAAGCGTCGTTGGGCTAGGCCCAAACAATGCACAGACACGCGGCGGGAAAACTACCGCTGTAATTTTCGTCATGATGGTTTTCTCCTCTTGAGATCTTCTTTGCTTCCTCATTAATCTGGACCTGAGTGTGTTCTCGGTCATCTTCCGGCAAATCTTGCCGTCAGACGGACAACCGCTAGGTGTGCCCAGACCAGGAATATGCTCATATGCGGGGCGTCGTCGGTTCAAACTGAACCGGTGCGCGGCTACGCGTGGCAAAGGATTACTGTCATATCTGTCTTCTCCTTTTTCTGCGCCCTTCCATCATGGGCGTTTGCATGCATGCAAGGCAACGGATTGGCGAAGAAGGGCGGTCGTTGGAGTGATGCTCCCGGCCAGGGACGCAGGGCGCGGGATTGGCGAACTTGGACGGTCGCTGGAGTAACGCGCCCGGCCAAAAGTGCAGGGCGCAGGATTGGTGAATCGGGGCGGCCGCCCGAAGACAGTGAAGAGCCAGCCCCCCGCGCCCTCCCTATAAAGATGGGGCTATGGGATGCGATGCTCATCCATCTCCTTCCGCTCCAATCTTCAGAAACCATCGCCTCCTTCTTTTATCTTCTTCCTCCGCATCTGACGACGGCATAGTGAGGGGAAGAGGCCGTGGTTGTGTCTCCGCCGCCGCGGCGAGAGCTTCTCCTCAGCTCCATGCCCACGCCTCGGTCGCGGCTGCGAAAGCCGGCTCCAGCGCTCAAGGGAGGGCCGCGGCCCATGGTCATGGAAGACGCGGCGCCCGTGGTCGAGGCGGTCGTGGCGGAGCGCTTGCCACTTCATCTTCAGCCCTTCCTCCCCCGGCAGAAGGTCACACAGAGGACACGATGCAAGAGTTTGTCATGGAACTGCGCGATCGGCCACGAAGCTGGCTGCGGCTTCCTCGCCCTTTCGCTAGGGAGATGGAAGGTCGCCATCTGCACGGCTTGTGGCTGCGCGTGGATGGTTGCTGCAACGGCCCAGTCTGGGTGACCGTTGAGACCTCCAACAACGGCCTCATGTATCACACGCGCAGGTGGAAATCCTTTGTTCATGCTCGTTGTTTAGGGCAAGGGCAACTCCTTCTCTTTAGATTGGACGGACCAGACACGCTCGTCGTGAAGTTCTTCGGGGCTTCGGGTGCTTGTCTGGAGTGCTGCGCGGAAAACTCGAGCGACAGCGACACCGCTTCCTCCAGTGATGCTGAGGATGACGATGATGATGGCGATGATGACGGCGCTCCAGGCGTGAAGATCGAGGACGATGAAAGCACATTTGCTCCCTTGGTGGTTTTGGTAATTTATGCCAACATACATGTTGTTGGACTAATGCTTTTATCTAGTGAATTTCAGACAAGTTCAACAATGGCGTGGCATGGACAAGAGGACGTGGAACCCCCTCAAAATGCTAAGGACAAGGATTGTCAAAAGATCAAGACTTTACATTTTTGGTTTAGTGATCCAAGACCACATTGAGTTCATAGGAAAGCCAATACTATTAAAAGGGGATGAGGTGTTGCTTAATGGTCTTTTTGCTCAAGTGCTTAGTGACAGTATTCCTAAACCCTCAACCACTCTCTCTACCAAAATATGTCCTAAACCTAAAGTCCAACTCGGCCCCACCGAAATTTCCAATCCGGCCCCACCAAGTTCATCCAAGACTTAGCCACTGCCAAACCCTCACAAACCGGATCCACCGAAATGGATCTCGGTCCCACCGAGATGGCCCTGCCAACTCTCTGTAATCGTTTGCAATTACTTTGGTCTCATCGAGTTTGCAAATCGGTATCACCGAGATGGCTTGCCAACTCTCTGTTGCCTTATTGCTTCACTTCGGTCCTACCGAGTTGATGCAATCGGTGCCACCGAGATGAGGATTGCCCTAAGCCATTGCACTTCGGTCCATCCGAGTTGTTCATATCGGTCCCACCGAGATTCCTAAAGTTCATATCTTTTACACAGTTCAGTGCTACCGAGATGACTGTTTCGGTGCCACCGAGTTGGGTCAAAAGTGTGTAACGGTTGGATTTTGTGTGGAGGCTATATATACCCCTCCACCCCATCCTTCTCAGTAAGGAGAGCCATCAGAACGTGCCTACACTTCCACCATACATTTTCTGAGAGAGAACCACCTACTCATGTGTTGAGATCAAGATATTCCATTCCTACCATTTGAACCTTGATCTCTAGCCTTTCCCAAGTTGCTTTCCACTCAAATCTCTCTTCCACCATAGCCAAATCTGTGAGGAGTTGATTGAGTGCTGGGAAAACTATCATTTGAAGCACAAGAGCAAGGAGTTCATCAACAACACACCGTCTATTACCTTTTGGAGAGTGGTGTCTCCTAGATTGGTTAGGTGTCACTTGGGAGCCTCCAACCAGATGTGGAGTTGAACCAAGAAGTTTGTAAGGGCAAGGAGATCGCCTACTTCGTGAAGATCTACCCCGAGTGAGGCTAGTCCTTCGTGGACGTAAGCCATGGTGGAATAGGCAAGGTTGCTTCTTCGTGGACCCTTCGTGGGTGAAGCCCTCCGTGGACTCGCGCAGCCGTTACCCTTCGTGGGTTGAAGCCTCCATCAACGTGGACGTACGATAGCACCACCTATCGGAACCACGCCAAAAACCACCGTGTCTTCATTGCGTTTGATCTTCCATACTCTACCCCTTTACTTTCTGTACTATTGCATGCTTTACTATTTCCGCTGCTCAATCTCTAGATATGCATGTGTAGAAAGTATTGGAGTGATCTTAACTTGTGCCAAAATCTGCCTAAGTTCCAAGAGAAATTAAAAACTGCTAATTTGGCTGGTTAGGAGTCTATTCACCCCCCCTCTAGACCTATCTCCTTGATCCCACAATTTGTATCAGAGCTTTGGTCTCCATTTCCTTGGTTTCATCACCATTGGAGGGAGATGGATATGTCTACGTTCGGGAGTATTAGACATAGAGTGCCTATTCTCAATGGGGAGTACTACAACTTTTGGAGGGATGAAATGCTTGATATCTTTGATGAGTTTAACTTGAGCAAGTATATTCATAATCCTTATGTGCCCCCTATTGATCCCTTGCATCCCACTCATGAAGAGGAAATTGACATGCTTCGTAATCTTAGAACCGTCAATCTTATCATTAGAGGATTACCTAAGATTGTGCTTGGTTGTATGCGAAACTTTGCATGTGCTTATACTCTATGGCATGATTTAGAAAAGCGATATCCCGATTATTCTCTAAAGAGTCTTGATAAGATTCTACATAAGGCTGTTGCTTTTCATAAAATGAGTCCTAATGATCCTAAGTTTGATGATTGCTTGTTTGAGCTTCGTGATCTCATGCGTGCCAAAGGAGATGTTAGAACTATTAGCAATATTATCATGAAAACTGTTAGAATTCATAAATTTGAACATTGTCATGATCATGAAACTAATGAATCTGTTAATCACATGCATGATGATGATGATGTTGAGCACGGCTATTATGATGAAGACGGAGACCTTGATATTGAATTTGAGAAGACCATGAGGAATCTCAGTCTTATGGCAAATCTTCGAGATTATATGGCCGGAGGAAAAGAGTGGATTCTTGACAACGGTTGTACCGATCACATGACCGGAGATAGAGACATGTTTCGTGAGCTTACAAAAAATGATGGTCCACGCAAGTATGTGACTTTTGGAGACAACTCCAAGGGTAAGGTACTTGGCCTTGGTAAGGTGGCCATATCCAATGATAGCTCCATACAAAATGTTATGCTTGTTGAGTCTCTTGGTTACAATCTTCTTTCCGTATCTAGACTAGCTGATTTTGGTTTTAATGTTCTATTTACCAAAGTAGATTGCCAAGTGTTTCGCCAAGATAATCATAATATAGTCTTTACCAGCATTCGTAGAGGTGATCTATACATTGTTGATTTCACTAAGACAGCTCAACCTCGTACTTGTTTAATTGCTAAATCTTCTAAAGGTTGGTTATGGCATAGAAGACTTGGACATGTTGGTATGCGTAACCTAGATAAACTTGTTAAAGGAGATCACATTCTTGGAGTAAAAGATGTTATATTTGACAAAGATCGACTTTGTAGTGCTTGCCAAGCAGGAAAACAAGTTGGAGGAAGCCATCCCGTAAAGAACATTATGACCACGAGGAGACCACTCGAGCTACTTCACATGGATCTGTTTGGTCCCAACGCATATAAGAGTCTTGGTGGTACAAAAGATCTTCAAGAACTTCGCAAGAAAGGCTCAAAACCAAATTGAAGTAAAGATCAAGAAGGTTCGGAGTGACAACGGAACGGAGTTCAAGAACGCAAATGTGGACACCTTCCTTGATGAGGAGGGTATTTCACATGAGTTCTCAGCTACGTACACACCTCAACAAAATGGAGTTGTTGAGAGGAAGAACCGTACACTTATTGAGATGGCAAGAACAATGCTTGATGAATACAAGACGCCAAGACATTTTTGGGCAGAAGCGGTTGAAACAGCTTGTCATGCAACAAACCGACTCTATCTTCACAAGCTTCTTGGTAAAACGGCTTATGAACTGCTCACCGGTAACAAACCACAAGTTGGATACTTTCGAGTATTTGGCTCAAAATGTTACATTCTTGATAAGCATCGTCGTTCAAAATTTGCTCCTAAATCTCATGAAGGTTTCCTACTCGGTTATGGATCAAACTCTCACACTTACCGTGTCTACAACAACTTCACTCGAAAAGTTGAAGAGACGGTAGATGTGAAGTTTGATGAGACTAACGGCTCGCAAGTCGAGCAATTGCCACTTGATGTAGGAGATAAAGAACCATCGGAAGCAATCCAAGACTTGCCCATTGGCAAGATTCGCCCCGTGGAAGTAAAGGAGAGTACCTCGTCTATTCAAGTGGAAGCCCCAACCTCACATCAAGGTGATCGACAAGCTGATATGGAGGCATCCACAAGTGGAACACGTCAAGACGAAGGGAATGAGGAAGTGCAACAAGATGATCCACCTCAACCTCCTTCTCCACCTCCACAAATAGACAACGACAACACCAACGAAGACGAAGAAGATGATGATGATGAGGAAGCCTCACCACAACCCAAGAAAAAGCTACCTCGAGTTAGAGCAAGAATCGACAAGGATCATCCCGTCGAACAAATACTTGGAGATATCCAAACCGGGAGAATTACTCGCTCTAAATCTCGTTTAGCTAACTTTTGTGAGCATTACTCATTTATCTCTAGTGTTGAACCCTTGAAGGTAGAAGATGCTCTCAAGGACCCCGATTGGGTGAATGCAATGCACGAAGAGCTACACAACTTTGAGAGGAACCAAGTGTGGACATTGGTTGAGAAGCCTAAGGAAGAGCAAAACATCATTGGAACCAAATGGGTGTTTCGGAATAAGCAAGATGAAGATGGACAAGTTGTACGCAACAAGGCTCGTCTCGTAGCACAAGGTTACACACAAGTCGAAGGTATGTACTATGGTGAGACCTATGCCCCCGTTGCAAGACTTGAATCCATTCGCATTTTACTTGCTTATGCCAATCACCATGATATCAATCTTTACCAAATGGATATTAAAAGTGCCTTCTTAAATGGTGAAATAGAGGAGGAAGTATATGTTAAACAACCTCCCTGCTTTGAGAATCCCAAGAAACCTAATCATGTGTACAAACTTCGTAAAGCTCTTTATGGTCTCAAGCAAGCCCCTAGAGCTTGGTACAAATGCTTGACAAAGTTTCTTCTTGAAAAAGGATTTGAAATTGGGAAGATTGATTCAACTTTGTTCATTAAGAGGGTTAATGGAGAATTATTTGTATGCCAAATTTATGTTGATGATATTATCTTTGGTTCTACTAACCCCTCTTTTAGTGAAAAATTTGGAAAGTTGATGTCGGAGAAGTTTGAGATGTCTATGATGAGTGAACTCAAATTCTTTCTTGGTTTGCAAATCAAGCAAACTAGGGAAGGTATCTTTGTCTCTCAAACAAAGTATACCAAAGACTTATTCAAAAATTTCAACATGCAAGAGAGTAAAGGTATGAAAACTCCCATGCTAAGGAGCGGACATCTTGACTTGACCAAGGATGGCAAACCGGTTGATCAAAAGGTTTACCGATCGATGATTGGTTCATTATTATATCTATGTGCCTCTCGACCCAACATTATGCTAAGTGTGTGCATGTGTGCACGATACCAAGCGGCACCAAAAGAGTGTCACCTTAAGGCGGTGAAAAGAATTGTGAGATACTTGATACATACACCAAACTTTGGCATATGGTATCCCAAAGGATCTTCTTTCAATCTTGTTGGCTACTCCGATTCGGACTATGCCGGAAACAAGGTTGACAGAAAATCCACTTCGGGTACATGTCAATTTCTTGGTAGATCTCTTGTGTCTTGGTCCTCCAAGAAACAAAATTCCGTATCCCTATCTACTGCCGAAGCGGAATACATTGCCGCGGGATCATGTTGTGCTCAATTACTATGGATGACACAAACTCTTAAAGATTATGGTGTGCATGTGAGACATGTACCATTACTTTGTGACAATGAGAGTGCTATTAAGATAGCACACAATCCCGTGCAACATTCTCGAACTAAGCATATTGAGGTTCGTCACCATTTCATTCGAGATCATGTTGAGAAAGGTGATATTGACCTTAAACATGTTCATACTGACAAACAATTGGCGGACATCTTTACCAAACCCCTTGATGAGAAAGTGTTTTGTCACTTGAGAAGTGAGTTGAACATCATTGATGCTTCAAACGTGAACTAGAGGTTCATATGGATGCATACAAGGGCATGAGCATTCTTGACTAATCCTTGATATCGACCATGATCATTTTACATCTTGGACATATTGCTCCCTTGTATGGAATCTAACCTTTTATAGGTACTTGGACAAGCTTCATGTCACAAGATTGCCTCTAACTCTTATCTTGAGAAATCTTGTATAACCCAAGTATCAACAATTGATGGAGTAACGAGGAACAAGACAACCTAAACATATCCTTTGACAACATTTGAGTTATGCTTCATTCTTGTCATTTTGGATCCACATGTTGTTCCTTGCAAATCTAACCCATGTAGGAAGATGAACTACAAATGATAGGATAGCTCCAAACTTAAATTCATGAGCATCCACTTCAAGTTCAACTACATGATGGACTTCACCACCAAATACCAATGTAAGTTCTTACATCTTAGAGAAGCTTTACTCAAAGACATGAGCTAAAGCAACTCAACAAGATGTGAATACATCAAATGCTTAACGGAAAAATGGCAACCCCATTTTGAGCTTAAACGATGAGTATGACCTATGATCAAGTGATCTCACTTGACTCCTAAGTCGATATACTCTAACATAGGTGACCTAGTCGCCGACCCATCTAAATGAAGTTCTCTAGTGTTTCTTCTGTTTGTTCTCTTGCTAGAGTGTTTCTTAAAAAAAACTTCATCTAGACTTTGCTTCTTTTCTGTGTTAATTCTTTGCAAACCCTTGTGAGATTTCCTTGCCTAGTGAGCTGATTTGACAAAATATTCCATTGCATCAAACTCGGTTCCACCGAATTGTCTCAACTCGGTGTCACCGATTTTGACTGCTCTAAGGAATTCTCTGTCAAATTTTCCCTGAGTTTTTCTACTCCAGCTCCACTCGATGATTCTTATCCTCTACTTGCATCTAGATGTGTTTCTCAAGGACCAATCCCACCTGATCTATAACCTTGAAGACCCTTCTTGGAAATTGATGTCAAAGGGGGAGAGAGGAGTACATCAAAGCTTAAGCTTATCTATTCAAACCAAGAGATGCACCTTACAAGAGGAGAGAATGTTACATGTTTCTAAGAGGGGAGAAACATGATAAGTTTGTTCTTTGGTTGTTCTAGTTTTCTCACCCTACCTACTCCCAATATCCATGTCAGATTCAGGGGGAGAGGAAGTTCTTTAAGGGGAGACAGCTATTTCTTTTGGGGACATGTATGTTTCAAAGAAGTATTCACCTAGTGATACTCTCTTCTACATGTCATCCCAATCTTGGTTTCTTGTTGACCTTGTGTCCTTTCTTGAAGAAATTATCTTGTGTTATCTAACCCTGTTTTCTCAAGTGCATTTCTTCAGGTACTTGATCAAGAACTTCAAGGTAAGTATATGCATCACACTCATGTACATGGTTGACCTCTTGCTAAGTATATATTGTTTGCAAGGAGAAAATCTTGTACATGTGGATACTCTAATGTCATATATATATATTGCTCTGATGCATATAGCCAAGATACATGTTGCATGTATATTTCCCATAAGATATCATCATGTTATGCACATCTTCAGGGGGAGTTCAAGAGAGCTCATACATGTTACATGTTTCCTTCAAAGCTTTCATACATACTTCTGCTATATCAGTATTTGAAGCTTTGATGTATGTTGTCATCAATTACCAAAAAGGGGGAGATTGAAAGCACATTTGCTCCCTTGGTGGTTTTGGTAATTTATGCCAACATACATGTTGTTGGACTAATGCTTTTATCTAGTGAATTTCAGACAAGTTCAACAATGGCGTGGCATGGACAAGAGGATGTGGAACCCCCTCAAAATGCTAAGGACAAGGATTGGCAAAAGATCAAGACTCTACATTTTTGGTTTAGTGATCCAAGATCACATTGAGTTCATAGGAAAGCCAATACTATTAAAAGGGGATGAGGTGTTGCTTAATTGTCTTTTTGCTCAAGTGCTTAGTGACAGTATTCCTAAACCCTCAACCACTCTCTCTACCCAAATATGTCCTAAACCTAAAGTCCAACTCGGCCCAACCGAAATTTCCAATCCGGCCCCACCGAGTTCATCCAAGACTTAGCCACTGCCAAACCCTAACAAATCGGATCCACCGAAATGGATCTTGGTCCCACCGAGATGGCCCTGCCAACTCTCTGTAATCGTTTGCAATTACTTCGGTCTCACCGAGATGGCTTGCCAACTCTCTGTTGCCTTATTGCATCACTTCGGTCCTACCGAGTTGATGCAATCGGTGCAACCGAGATGAGGATTGCCCTAAGCCATTGCACTTCGGTCCATCCGAGTTGTTCATATCGGTCCCACCGAGATTCCTAAAGTTCATATCTTTTACACAGTTCAGTGCTACCGAGATGACTGTTTCGGTGCCACCGAGTTGGGTCAAAAGTGTGTAACGGTTGGATTTTGTGTGGAGGCTATATATACCCCTCCACCCCATCCTTCTCAGTAAGGAGAGCCATCAGAACGTGCCTACACTTCCACCATACATTTTCTGAGGGAGAACCACCTACTCATGTGTTGAGATCAAGATATTCCATTCCTACCATTTGAACCTTGATCTCTAGCCTTTCCCAAGTTGCTTTCCACTCAAATCTCTCTTCCACCATAGCCAAATCTGTGAGGAGTTGATTGAGTGCTGGGAAAACTATCATTTGAAGCACAAGAGCAAGGAGTTCATCAACAACACACCGTCTATTACCTTTTGGAGAGTGGTGTCTCCTAGATTGGTTAGGTGTCACTTGGGAGCCTCCAACCAGATGCGGAGTTGAACCAAGAAGTTTGTAAGGGCAAGGAGATCTCCTACTTCGTGAAGATCTACCCCGAGTGAGGCTAGTCCTTCGTGGACGTAAGCCATGGTGGAATAGGCAAGGTTGCTTCTTCGTGGACCCTTCGTGGGTGGAGCCCTCCGTGGACTCGCGTAGCCGTTACCCTTCGTGGGTTGAAGCCTCCATCAACGTGGACGTACGAT
Organism: Elymus sibiricus; assembly: GCA_039707655.1. Lineage (NCBI taxonomy): Eukaryota > Viridiplantae > Streptophyta > Magnoliopsida > Poales > Poaceae > Elymus > Elymus sibiricus. The sequence continues at coordinate 186,649,193 of CM077676.1, read as the reverse complement.
AGCACCACCTATCGGAACCACGCCAAAAACCACCGTGTCTTCATTACGTTTGATCTTCCATACTCTACCCCTTTACTTTCTGTACTATTGCATGCTTTACTATTTCCGGTGCTCAATCTCTAGATATGCATGTGTAGAAAGTATTGGAGTGATCTTAACTTGTGCCAAAATCTGCCTAAGTTCCAAGAGAAATTAAAAACTGCTAATTTGGCTGGTTAGGAGTCTATTCACCCCCCCTCTAGACCTATCTCCTCGATCCCACAGACGACGACGATGAGTCTGGCTGAATGCCGGCAGCACGATCATCTGATCTTCCAAGAACAGGTCGGGCTTCGTCTAGGCGCTCCTTTTGCACTCGATGTAAACCCTGGGGAAGGGTCAATAAAATGTAACCGAGTACTTTTTTAATGAATATCTATTGCTTGCCGGGCTTAGATGAATGCGTGCTGTTCCCCTCGTTTTATTTCATTTTTGTATGACTGTGTTCCCTACGCTGTTGGGAAACTTGCCGGTGCGCACACTTGCCGCGAGTGCTTCGAGGAACAGGTCCTTAGCAGCCTGCTAGAAGTGCTGCTGCCAGCAAGGTAACTTGTCAATCATAGCGCGGCAACTTGCCGGTACAGGCACTTGCCATGAGCGCTTAGAGGAATAGGTCCTTAGCAGCCTGCCGGAAGTACTGTCACCGGCAAGGCAACTTGCCGTCACAATGCAGCTGCATATCTTGCCGAGCGAGCTCGATGCAAAATAAGAGCACAATCCAATCACGACAAGACTCCTTCGCATGCAGGTTTCTCATACAAACATAGAATCGTTCAAGGGAAATCGCAAATGTAACAAGGAAATTGTTTTGAAGTTTTTCAACTTAGCTTTTCCTTGCGCTATTTTCCTCGTTGTACGAAATAATCACTTGAACGTCATTAAAATGGTACCCCATCTCTACTCCCCCCGGGAAACTTGCACGCGAGGGATCCTTCTGTCCTTTAAGAAAAAGAAAGAAGAGACAAGAGTGATTTGGGAACATTGATGGTTCATCAGCCATTCATAAACTAAAGTGTAATCACACATTTCATGCATCCATATATAAATGAATATGTATGAAGAGTTGCGAAACACTTAGCTTTATTATGCATAGGATCTGCGCCTGGCTTTGTACAAAGGGTTACAAGTCTTGCCGACAAAGCTTGTACAAAAGGGGTTACCGGGGGGCCCGGCAACCGCACCTTATGGGTAGATGATACGTCTCCGTCGTATCTACTTTTCCTAACACTTTTGCTCTTGTTTTGGCCCCTAATTTGCATGATTTGAATGAAACTAACCCGGACTGACGCTGTTTTCAGCAGAATTGCGATGGTGTTGTTTTTGTGCAGAAAATCAAAGTTCTTGGATTTGGATGAAACTTTCTGGAGATTTTTTTATGGAATATATAAAAATTATTGGCGCAAGAATCAACAGAAGGGGGGCCACCCAGTGCCCACGAGGCACCAGGGCGTGCCACCCCCACCAGGCGCGCCCTGGTACCTCATGGGGCCCACGTGGCTCCGTCTGACCTAATTCCAACGCTATAAATTCAAATTCCCAAAGAAAAAAATAAGAGAGGAAGTTTTATTGCGTTTCATGATACGGAGCCGCCACCACCTCCCGTTCTTCATCGAGAGGCCAGATCTGGAGTCCGTTCAGGGCTCCGGAGAGGGGGATCTTGCAGCATTGTCATCATCAACCATCCTTCATCACCAATTTCATGATGCTCACCGCCGGGAGTGAGTAATTCCTTCGTAGGCTTGCTGGACGGTGATGAGTTGGATGAGATTTATCATGTAATCGAGTTAGTTTTGTTAGGGATTGATCCCTAGTATCCACTATGTTCTGAGATTGATGTTGCTATGACTTTGCTATGCTTAATGCTTGTCACTAGGGCCCGAGTGCCATGATTTCAGATCTGAACCCTTTATGTTTCCATGAATATATTTGTGTTCTTGATCCGATCTTGCAATTTATATGCACCTGCTACGTGTTATGATCCGCATACCCCAAGGTGACAATAATTGGGATCCTTTCCGGTGATTGCCGTAGTTTGAGGAATTCATGTATTCACTAAGTGTTAATGCTTTGTTTTGGTTCTCTATTAAAAGGAGGCCTTAATATCCCTTAGTTTCCTTATGGACCCCGCTGCCACGGGAGGGTAGGACAAAAGATGTCATGCAAGTTCTTATCGCAAGCACGTATGACTATATACGGAATACATGCCTACATTACATTGATGAAATGGAGCTAGTTCTGTGTCGCCCTAGGTTATGACTGTTACATGATGCATGTTATCCAACATAAGTCATCGATCCAATGCCTACGAGCTTTCCACATATTGTTCTTGCTAAGTTACTATTGTTACTACTGCTGTTACAATTTCTACTACTACTATTGTCACCGTTACTGCTACTGTTACTATCATTGCTACTGCTATCAAACTATCATACTACTGTGCTACTGATCACTCTGCTGCAGATATTTAGTCTCCAGGTGTGGTTGAATTGACAACTCAACTGCTAATACTTGCGAATATTCTTTGGCTCCCCTTGTGTCAAATCAATAAATTTGGGTTGAATATTCTTTGGCTCCCCTTGTGTCAAATCAATAACCTTTTTCTGACGCCGTTGCCGGGGAGCATAGCTATATTTGATAAGTCACTTGGGATTTATATCTGTTGATCACTATGAAGAATCTGAAAGACGCTAAGACCAAGATCGTTCCCTCTAAGACGAGGGGAGGTAAGGAACTACCATCTAGCTCTGCACTTGATTCACCTTCTGTTTTGAGTAAACTTGCAACACCACAACATGCTATTAATTCTGATATGTCGCAAGTTATTGATGATACCATTTCTGCTTTGAATGATACTCATGATGATGCTAGTACCATACTTGATAATGCTGTGCCACTTGGTGAATTTCTTGCTGAACAAATTGCTAAAGCTAAAGAAACTGAAAATGCTGAAACTCCTAAAAATTGTGATTCACCTATTATGCCTAGCTCTCCTACTAGAGTTGAAACACCTGATGAACAATGTTTTGATAGGGAGACAGCTAGAGCCATCCTTGCTTGTAATGATAGAAATGAAGTTATAAAATTGTTTGCTGATATGAAAGAAAAATCTCTAAGGGAGAGAATGAAATATGATCCTAAGTTTGCAACCTCTCCCATATTTGTTACTGATAAGGATTACGAATTCTCTGTTGATCCTGAGTTGATTAAGTTGGTAGAATCTGATCCTTTCCATGGCTATGAAACAGAAATCGTTGTGGCTCATCTCACTAAATTAAATGATATAGCCACCCTATTTGCTCATGAGGAAAAAATTCGCCACTACTATATCCTAAAGTTGTTTCCTTTCTCATTAAAGGGTGATGCTAAAGAATGGTATAATACTCTTGCTCCTTGATGTGTGCGTAGTCCCCAGGATATGATTTATTACTTCTCTGAAAAATATTTCCCTGCTCATAAAAAACAAGCTGCTTTACAGGAAATATTTAACTTTGTGCAAATTAAAGAAGAGAGTCTCCCTCAAGCTTGGGGGAGGCTTCTCCAATTACTTAATGCTTTGCTTGATCATCCTCTTAAGAAGAATGAAATACTTGATATCTTCTATAATGGACTAACCGATGCTTCTAGGGACTACCTAGATAGTTGTGCGAGTTGTGTTTTCAGGGAACGGACTATTGAACAAGCTGAGGAATTATTGAATAATATATTGAAGAATGATAATGATTGGACACTTCCTGAACCACCGCCTAAACCCACTCCGAAGAAGAGGGGTATCTTATATCTCAGTCCTGAAGATATGCAAGAAGCAAAGAAATGCCAGAAAGAAAAAGGTATTAAAGCTGAGGATGTTAAGAATTTACCACCTATTGAAGAAATACATGGTCTTGACAAACCGACATAGGTAGTAGAGGTAAATTCTCTTATAAAGTTTGATGAAAGTGATATTCCTTATAACAAACCTCCTAGTCAATGCTTGTATGAATTTGACAATTATATTATTAAGCAAGATCATTTCAATGCAAATGTTATGAAACAATTGAAACGAAATGCCTATATGATTGATCGCTTGAGTGACTTGTTATTTAGAATTGCTAATGATGTTAAAGGTGTAAGTAAACATGCATCTATGGTTCAAACCCAATTAGAACAAGTTGCTAAATCTTAGAATGAATTGCTCAATGAAATGAATAACAATATGAATGATCATGCTATTAGAGTAATGACTAGAGGAGGTAGAATGACCCAGGAGCCACTTTACCCTGAGGGTCACCCAAAAAGAATTGAACAAGACTCTCAAAGAATTAATGTTGATACACCTAGTCCATCCAAAAAGAAAAAGAAAAAGAAAAATGATAGGACTTTGCATACTTCTAGTGAACCTGAGGTAGAAAAACCTTTGGAGGATAGTAATGATGTTTCTATTTCTGACGCTGAAACACAATCTGGTAATGAACATTCACCTGATGATAATAATAATGATGATGCTCATGTGGATACCCAACCAGATAATGATAAAGAACCTGATAATGATGTTGAAATAGAACCTGCTGCTGATCTTGATAACCCACCTTCTAAAAATAAACGCTATGATAAAAGAGATTTTGTAGCTAGAAAACATGGTAAAGAAAGAGAACCATGGGTTCAAAAATATATGCCCTTTCCTCCTAAACCATCTAAGAAAAAGGATGAAGAATAATTTGAATGTTTTGCTGAAATGCTTAGGCCAGTCTTTTTGCGTACTCATTTGACTGATATTATAAAGATGCCTCCCTATGCTAAATATATGAAAGACATTGTCACGAATAAAAGGAAGATACCTGAAGCTGAAATTTCTACCATGCTTGAAAATTATTCTTTTAAGGATGGAGTACCTAAAAACTAGGAGATCGGGGAATACCAACTATACCATGCTCCATTAAACGAAATTATGTTAAAACTGCTTTGTGTGATTTAGGAGCCGGTGTTAGTGTTATGCCTTTCTCTTTATATAAAAGACTTGATTTGAATAAACTCACTCCCACTGAAATATCACTGCAAATGGCTGACAAATCAACTGCCATTCCTATCGGTGTTTGTGAGGATCTGCCCATTGTAGTTGCAATTGTTACTATTCTAATAGACTTTGTTATACTTGATATGCCCGAGGATGACAACATGTCAATTATCCTTGGTAGACCCTTTCTGAATACTGCAGGGGCTGTTATTGATTGCAAGAAAAGCAAGGTCATTTTTCATATCAATGGTAATGAGCATACGGTGCACTTTCTGAAGAAACAATTTCAAGTAAATGGTATTCATATTATTGAGAAGGCTCCAACAATTACTATTGGAAGTTTTCAACTCCCTCTTCCTACTGTTAAAAAGAAATATGAAACTCTTATTATTGGGGAGATGCATATCCCCGTTGAGGTAACCTAGTGTTATACGAAAATTCTTCGGTTTCATGTCACTTGGAAATGGTTTGTTAATAAGAACTGATCAACCTTATTAATGGATTCTTTTTGAGAGGCATGTTGTCGATGAATTTAGTAAGCACAACCTTCTGTACCCACCTTTTATTTTCTGTTATTTTTAGTTAAATGCAATAAAATGCCATGATTACCCTGTTTTCTGAATTATCCGTGCAATAAAAAGGTGCCCAGAAACGAAAGTGCTCAGAATGCAATAAAATTTTAATATAAATTTTTATTTATTATTTAAGAATTTTTGGCACAAAAATTATACCAGGGGGGTGCCCCAGGTGCCCACGAGGCACCAGGGCGCGCCACCCCCTGGCGCGCCCAGGTACCTCGTGGGCCCCACAGGGACCCCCTCACTTATCTCTTCAGCTCACTTCGTCTCTTACCTCTAGCAAAAATTCCTGGTAGCTCTCTCTCTCGTGTTCTTCCTCACAAACCTGAAATTTTCGATCTCTTTGCTCGGAGCTCCGTTTCCGAAACTGTTTTAGGAGATTGCTCCTTGGTATGTGACTCCTCCATTGCTCCAATTAGTTTTTGCTCTAATGGATTATATTTTGCATAATTAGCTGCTCTTGGTGCTATTGAAAATGAGCTTGCATGTTGAATTCTTTGAGTTCCAAGTAGTTTGAATGCTTGATATAGCCTCTGGGCATCCATATGAGTAGTTGCTATCAATCTTGTGAAGTTTTATTGATATCATTTTGTGGCCCAAAAATTTTCAGAAATTTGTTCTTAGGAGAATGAACATCTTCCGGAGGAGTTCCTCGAAGCGGAACGCCAAGGGAGTCCTTGGGGACTCCTCGGACAATGACCTCAACATTTCGCGTAGGACGGAGGTCCGGCCGTGCGAATGGCCGCACAATGCCTTCATGAATGAAGCCGGATTCTACCAAGAGTTCGCGCAATTCTTTGCAAATGCCGGACTGACTGACTTCCTCGTAGATGAGTGTGACCAGCACCACATCCTTACAAATTCCTTTGTGCAAAATTTTCATTTTCTGAGTAGGCTCGAACCCCCTGAGGTGCGCTTTGATTTATATGCTGAACATTATCAGATACCCCTAGCTGAATTTTGTGAGATATGTTTGATTCCCTTTGATGGGGAAATCAGAGAGCCTCGACCGGAGGAGTTTGAGGGTTTCCTCCGCACTTTGACTGTGGGAGAGGAAAGGGGCGTGTCGAAGGCCCGAGCCACTAGCTTGCAGTTTCCCTCTGTTCATTACTTCGCTTTATTCTTAGGGAAATGCTTGATTGCTAGGGAGCAAGGTAGTGCGCTAGCTGCACCTGTCTTTGCCATTTTACGCCGCGCACTGCATAATGATAACACTTATAACCTTGGAGCTATCGTTGCACGCCGCTTGCACACTAATAGGACTAGGGGAAAAATTCATGGCGGTATTTATGCTACTCGCTTAGCGGGACGTTTTAATGTTAACATACGCCCTCATGATTGTTTGTTGCCCAGAGTTTACTTAGATTTCCAGTCCATGAGGGACCACCATTTTCTCAATGCTACTGAGCTTCCTCACCACATTCGTTATAACTTGGTTTTTAGTGAGGATACCCGTGATATTATTCCGTTGCCTGCACCTGCTTTGTTTGATTCTCATGCCAGGAACGGATATACCGTGATGCCACTGGACATCGTTGCTTACCGGAACGCCTTGGCAGCGGCAGAGCAGGAGGCCCAGGATTGGGACGCTCGGGTGCCGCCACCTCAGTAGTTTCACATGGGACCGGATGGCTACTACGGATGGCCGTGGGCCAAGCTAGGCAAAAGCCTAAGCTTGGGGGAGTACGTATTTCTCACCGACATTACATTCTTGTCCACACATTTCATTCCAGTTGTCGGTGTTCATACTTTTTAATTGTATAATCCATGTTAGTTTCATTTTCTTGCTTTCTTCTTGTGTGTTTGAAAAACTTTGAGAAAATCCAAAAATATTTCTCGTTTCTTTTCGGTTTTTCTTTCTAGCTTAGTTTGCAGTAGTATTAAAAGAAAACCTAAAAAGATTTCCCATTTCTTCTTTTGCTTGTTGGGAGCTCTCCCGTGTAAGTAGTTTTCTTTTCTCATTTTTTGTTTTCTTCTTTTTGCTCTATTCAGAAAACTAAAAACTCCAAAAATATTTCAGCGTGTTTCTCTGAAATTCTTTTCTTTTGTTGAGTCATTGTAAGGAGAAGACCACGATGAAAATGAGGAGTGGCTCTCACATGCATTATTGTTGATCTAACAAAGAGCCCATTTTACCTTGTCTTCTCCTTTGAATAAAATGCTTGCAGATTCCAGCTTAGTCCACGGCACACTTGCACTATTTTTATTTTCATATCATTCGGTCGTGCAAGTGAAAGGCAATAATGACGATGATTTGATGAAGTGACTGTGGCAAGGGAAAGCGGGTATGAACTCAACTTGTTCTTTGTTTTTGTAAATATGTTTAACTCAGTATCCATGATTCAGCATATTATGATTAAACATGTTTGTGATGACAATTAGAGATTATAGTTGCTCATGCCATGCTTAAGTAGCTAGGAGAGGATAGTGATTTATCTTGAGTGTCAACATGCATTAAAATGTTCATGATGTAGTATGATGATATGGTATCCTTCTCTGAATGTTTCAAGTGGCTTGACTTGGCACATGTTCATGCATGTAGTTGATTCAAAACCAACATAGCCTCCACGATATTTATGTTCATGGTGTTTATATCCTACTCATGCTAGTATTCAATGTTGATTATTCATAATGCATGATTATGACCGTTTTCGCTCCCTAGCTGGTCGCTTCTCAACCTATTTGCTAGCCTTCACCTGTACTAAGCGGGAATAGTGCTTGTGCATCAAAACCCTTAAACCAAAGTTGTTCCAGATGAGTCCACTATATCTACCTATATGCGGTATTACTCTGCCATCCTAAGTAAATTTGCATGTGCCACCTCTAACTATTCAAATGAACATCTGTTTTGTGTGCCCGTATCGCTCATGGAGCGACAGGGGGCGGTCAGTATCTTCCATGCTAAGCGGGTTATTCTCATGACGAGTGTTTACTCACTTGTCCTTGCACGAGAGGGGTTGGTAATCGGGATGCCCAGTCCCATTATTAAAAATGCAAAATAATAAAACAAACTCCCCCGAAAAGTTGTTGGTATGGAGGGCACCCGAGGATTTGGTTAGCCATGGCTTGTGATTTTTGGTGGAGGGGGAGTAAACTTTACTTTACCGCTTGGGAACCGCCGCTAATGTGTTTAGCATGGAAGATATTGAAAACTCTCGGTCGTGACGTTGACAGGAAAGGCATACCTCCCAAAATTTTATTTAACTCTGATTTAAGGTTTGAGCTCTGGCACCTCTGCTAATCCATGCTTCCCTCTGTGAAGGGCCTATCTATTTACTTTTATGTTATTTTACTTTTATTGTTGAGTCATCACCTTCTCAAACAAGCACCAGACCTGAGAGCACTATTGTCATTCTCATGCATTGTGTATAGTTAATGTTGTGTGCATCATGACTGGATCTCTGCTACCATGAATTACAATGTTTAGTCGCTGCTTGAACTTTGGAGGTGCTCTGCATTTATGTTTTGCGGTCTCAGAAAGGGCTAGCGAGATACCATGTTGTCATATTATATCATGATTGTTTTGACAAAGTGTTGGCATTTGAGATATCTTATTATTGCTCGCTAGTTGATTATGCCACTGATATGAGTGAATATAATTTCTAAGAGTTATCATTTGCATGGTTAGTTATAATCTTTGCTGAAAACTTGGGTGCTATTTAAGCATATATATAGATACAAGAACAAAAGAGTTTGTAAAAGTTTTTCTTTATCACTTTCAGTTTGTCAACTGAATTGCTTGAGGACAAGCAATGAGTTAAGCTTGGGGGAGTTGATACGTCTCCATCGTATCTACTTTTCCAAACACTTTTGCTCTTGTTTTGGCCCCTAATTTGCATGATTTGAATGAAACAAACCCGGACTGACGCTGTTTTCAGCAGAATTGCCATGGTGTTGTTTTTGTGTAGAAAATCAAAGTTCTTGGATTTGGATGAAACTTTCTGGAGAATTTTTATGGAATATATAAAAATTATTGGCGCAAGAATCAACAGAAGGGGGGCCACCCAGTGCCCACGAGGCACCAGGGTGCGCCACCCCCCAGGCGCGCCCTGGTACCTCGTGGGGCCCACGTGGCTCCGTCTGACCTAATTCCAACGCTATAAATTCAGTTTCCCAAAGAAAAAATTAGAGAGGAAGTTTTATTGCATTTCTTGATATGGAGCCGCCGCCACCTCCTGTTCTTCATCGGGAGGCCAGATCTGGAGTCCGTTCAGGGCTCCGGAGAGGGGGATCTTCCGGCATCGTCATCATCAACCATCCTTCATCACCAATTTCATGATGCTCACCACCGGGAGTGAGTAATTCCTTCGTAGGCTTGCTGGACAGTGATGAGTTGGATGAGATCTATCATGTAATCGAGTTAGTTTTGTTAGGGCTTGATCCCTAGTATCCACTATGTTCTGAGATTGATGTTGCTATGACTTTGCTATGCTTAATGCTTGTCACTAGGGCCCGAGTGCCATGATTTCAGATCTGAACCCTTTATGTTTCCATGAATATATTTGTGTTCTTGATCCGATCTTGCAAGTTATATGCACCTGCTACGTGTTGTGATCCGCATACCCCAAGGTGACAATAATTGGGATTCTTTCCGGTGATTGCCGTAGTTTGAGGAGTTCATGTATTCACTAAGTGTTAATGCTTTGTTCTGGTTCTCTATTAAAAGGAGGCCTTAATATCCCTTAGTTTCCTTATGGACCCCGCTGCCACTGGAGGGTAGGATAAAAGATGTCATGCAAGTTCTTATCGCAAGCACGTATGACTATATACGGAATACATGCCTACATTACATTGATGAATTGGAGCTAGTTCTGTGTCGCCCTAGGTTATGACTGTTACATGATGAATGTTATCCAACATAAGTCACCTATCCAATGCCTACGAGCTTTCCACATATTGTTCTTGCTAAGTTACTATTGTTACTACTGCTGTTAGAATTGCTGTCACCGTTACTGCTACTGTTACTATCTTTGCTACTGCTATCAAACTATCATACTACTGTGCTACTGATCACTCTGCTGCAGATATTTAGTCTCCAGGTGTGGTTGAATTGACAACTCAACTGCTAATACTTGCAAATATTCTTTGGCTCCCCTTGTGTCGAATCAATAAATTTGGGTTGAATACTCTACCCTCGAAAACAGTTGCGATCCCCAATACTTGTGGGTTATCAGTAGAACTTGTGAAGATGCTCAATATTCTATGAGTTCTGCACTGGGGTGCCATCTTCATTCTCTAGACAGACTGTGCCAGGTCTGGTGACCCGTACTACTCGATAAGGGCCTTCCCACTTCGGCGTCAACTTGTTTGATTTCTTGGCGGACTGAACGCGCTGAAGAACAAGGTCGCCTTCCTCAAGGCTTTGGGCATGCACTTTGCGGCTATGATAGCGGTGCAAGGCTTGCTGGTAGCGTGCAGCTCGCACAGCCGCCCAAAGGCGATCCTCCTCAAGGAGCGTTGCGTCATCTTGCCGCAGCTACTCTTGCTCAGCTTCATCGTAAGCGAGCACTCGAGGTGACCCGTATATGAGTTCCGTGGGGAGCACCGCTTCTGCACCACAGATTAGGGAGAAGGGTGTTTGCCGGTAGCTCGATTTGGTGTCGTCCTGAGTGACCAAAGAACTACCGGCAACTCATCGATCCAGCGTCTTCCACATTTGCACAGCCTGTCAAAGGTTCTTGTCTTGAGGCCACGCAGCACTTCAGCGTTCATCCTTTCCGCTTGGCCGTTGCTTCTCGGGTGAGCAACAGATGCAAAACAGATTTTGCCGCCAAGGTCATGGATATACTGCATGAAGGTGCGGCTCATGAATTGTGTGCCGTTGTCGGTGATGATTTTGTTAGGAACCCCGAAATGGCAAACTAATCCTTTGAAGAATTTGACGGCTGATTGCGCTGTCACCTTCCTCACCGGCTCCACTTCAGGCCACTTTGTGAACTTGTCGATGGCGATGTACAAAAACTCAAAGCCCCCGGTAGCACGGGGGAAGGGGCCCAAGATATCAGGCCCCCAGACCAAAAAGGGCCAGGAGAGAGGGATTGTTTAGAGAGCCTGAGCTGGCTGATGTATGTTCTTTGAATGGAACTGGAATGCTTCACACTTTGTTACTAGCTCAGTTGCATCCTGGAGGGCAGTGGGCCAATAGAAGCCTTAGCAGAAAGCTTTGCCAGCAAGTGCTCTTGAACCTATGTGAGAGCCACATATGCCTCCATGTATCTCCGCCAACAGCTTCAGTCCGTCTTCCCGGCAAATACACTTCAATTTCACACCGTTTGGTCGCTTTCTGTATAGAATGCTATCCACAAACTGATACATACTTGACTGACGGGGTACTTTCTCAGCTTCTTCTGGCTTGTCGGGAAGTTCTCCTGTTTGAAGAAAACGAACTATCTGCTGTGCCCATGCCGGAGCCTGCGGCTCAACGACAAGGATTAAAGGCATTTCTTCGGCCACGGGAGCGCTCGCCTCAGCGGCAAGAACCTGAGGTTCCGCGCGAAGCGGCTGCTCACCGACAACCGTGTTGTTGTCCCCGGCAACCTTCTTACCGGCGGCTTCAGGGAGCTCTGCCGGGAAGTAGTTGCCGGTATTCAACTTCCTTCTCTTATTGGCCTGCGTTGATGGAGTGACTGTTGGTTGATTCAAATGGAGCACAAAAGTTCCCGGTTCCATAGGTAGCTTTGGAGAGGCACACTTTGAAAGGTGATCAGCGATGTTGTTTTCCGCACGAGGGATGTGCTCTGTTTGCAACCCGTCAAAGTGTTCATCCAATTACCTCACTTTTTCCACGTACGCTTCCATCAATGGGCTCTGGTAATCTTTGTTCACTTGTTTTACAACAAGCTGCGAGTCACCGCGGACGATCAATTTTCTGATCCCAAGGTCCACTGCGATCCTAAGACCGGCAAGGAGCCCTTTGTGCTCGGCAGTACTGTTTGTAGCTTGCTCCCTGGGAAAGTGCATTTGAACTACATACTTGAGGTGCTCTCCAGTGGGTGCGACAAGCAGAACTCCGGTGCCGGTGCCTTGCAGCAAGAAGGCACCGTCAAAGTACATGATCCATTCTTTGGTTGTTTCTTTGCCGGGGAGAGCTGTTTCTTGAATTTCTTCATCTTGCGTTGGTGTCCATTCTGCAATGAACTCTGCCAAGGCCCTGCTTTGAATTGTTGAAGTACTTTCAAACTTAAGTGCAAAGCTTGACAATTCCAACGCCCACTCCACTATCCTGCCAGTTGCCTCTGGATTTCTCAAAATGCACTCCAGCGGAAAGCGAGTGACGACTGTAATCTCATGTGCTTGGAAGTAGTGACGCAGCTTCCTCGAGGCCATAAGGAGGCCGAAAAGCAATTTTTGCACTCCAGAGTATCTTGATCTAGCCCCCTGCAAAAGGGAACTAACAAAATACACGGGCCGCTGCACCACCTTCTTCTTTGGCACCACTTGTTGATTAACCTCTTTTGCTTGCGTTGTTTCTGACTTGTCGGTGCCAGACTTTGCCAGAGAAGATTCCGGTTTGTCACTGGACGGGCTTGCCGCGGCTGCTTCCCCTTCATCGACTTCCCTCTGCGCCACTAATGCAGCACTAGCCACTTGATTTGTTGCCGCTACATATAACAGCAATGACTCTTGTGGTTTAGGCGCAACTAGTGTTGGCGTGGAGGAGAGGTATCTTTTCAAGTCCTGCAGCGCGGCCTCCGCTTCCGGAGTCCATTTCATTGGACCTGCCTTTTTCAAAATCTTGAAAAACGGCAGGGCACGCTCGGCAGATCTTGAAATGAATCTACTCAAGGCAGCAACACAGCCGGCAAGACGCTGTACATCTTTGACGCTTTTTGGTGCTTGAATCTGCTCAATTGCTTTGATCTTGTCAGGATTTGCTTCAATTCCACGTTGAGATACAAAGAATCCGAGAAGCTTGCCGGATGGAACGCCAAACACACACTTCTCGGGATTGAGCTTTAAATTGATTTTGCGCAAGTTTGCAAATGTTTCTTCTAAATCTTGAATGAGGGTTGATTTGTCCTTGGTCTTGACCACTATATCATCCATATATGCTTCCACATTCTTGTGCAGCTGGGGCTCAAAACCAATCTGGACTGCTCTTGCGAATGTTGAACCGGCACTCTTTAACCCAAAAGGCATACGCACGAAGCAGTGCGTGCCACATGGAGTAATGAATGCGGTTTTCTCCTCATCCTCCTTGGCCATGAATATCTGATGGTACCCAGAATATGCATCAAGGAAGAAGAGTAAATCATAGCCAGAAGTAGAGTCTACGATTTGATCGATACGCGGCAAGGGGAAAGGATCCTTTGGACACGCTTTGTTAATATCAGTGTAGTCAATACAAAGTCTCCACTTTCTGTTTGCTTTGCGCACCACAACTGGATTTGCCAACCAAGTTGGATGTAGTACACCTCTAACCAAGCCTGCCGCTTCAAGTTTCTTGATTTCCTTGGCAATGAATTGTTGTCACTCCAAAGCTTGCTTCCGGACCTTTTGCTTGACGGACCGAGCGTGGGGACAGACGGCAAGGTGGTGCTCAATTACCTCCCTGGGAACACCGGGGATGTCTGATGGTCACCATGCGAACACATCGACATTCACCCGCAGGAAGGCAATGAGTGCGCTTTCCTATTTGCTGTCAAGGGAGGCACTGATGGTGAAGGTACCATCAGTGCCGTCCTCCCTCGCCAGCACCTTTTTGGTCGTTGGTGAAGTAGTTTTGGATTTCTTACCGGCATAGCACTCCGACGAGTCTTCAACAGGCGCGCAGCACTCCGAAGAGGCGCGCTTCCTGAAATCCTTGCCAGAGGTCTTGCTAGACTTCTTGTTTTCCTTCTTCTTGGCGGGAGCTGGCGCCTTGGCGGCCTCTGCTGCAACCGCATCTCTGTACATCTTATCGACGCAAATAACTGCATCTTTCTTGTCGGAGTTGATGGAGATGACACCCATCGGCCCTGGCATCTTCAATGTGTTGTAGGCATAGTGAGATGCTGCAATGAATTTTGCCAAGGCTGGGCGGCCAAGAATTCCATTATATGGCAAGGGGATCTTGACAACGTCAAACACAATCTTTTCTATTCTGTAGTTCAATTCCCCGCCAAACGTCACCGGCAATGTGATCTTTCCCTTGGGCTGGCTTCTTCCCGGGTTTATTCCTTGAAACGTGCCCGTTTTCTCGAGTTCCTCGTCGGGAATCTGCAGTCTCTTGATTACTTCTAAAGAAATCAAGTTTAGGCCGGCCCCACCGTTAACTAACATTTTCGTGACCTGGAGGTTGCGAATTGTTGACGAAACCAACAACGGCAAACACCCGACCGCGGTTGGGCGATCGGGGTGGTCCTCGGCATCAAAAATGGTAGGCGTGTGTGACCACTTGAGTGGCTTTTGAGAGCCCATTGCCGATTCTGCCGCATTAACCTCACGAGCCCACTGCTTAAGTTGGCGGTGAGAGGAGTGCAAAGATGCTCCTCCGTCAACGCACATGGCCTCAGTTGCCTTCTGGAATTCCTGCTCACTGGACTCTCCATCGTCTTCTTCCTCTTCACTTCCACCGTCTTCGTCTTTCTTTTCGCGGCCCCTAGCAGGTTTCTCTTTCTGCTGCTTGGCCTTGTCGCAACGGCCTCCTCGACCACCACGGCCCTTTTTGCCAGACCCACCGGCACCATCTTGACCCTTCTCTTTGTCGTGCTTTTCATATTCAGCCTTTTGTTTCTCAACATGGTGCTCGACTTGTCGGCACTCTTGGAGGTCATGGCCCTTGGGGCGGTGAATCTTGCAATACGGCCCATCAGATTTGCCGGCCTTCTCGTTTGCCGCCGCCTCCTGGCAAGCGGCACATACTGCTGCCTCCTTGCCGGAGTTCTCAGTCTTAGCTTTCTTGGCAGACTCAGAGTTGCCGGAGCCCTCAACGGCCATAATAGTTTTGCCTTTGCGCTTCCTGTTGCGCTTCCGGCCCTTCTTCCTCGGGGTGGCAGCATCGTCGTCCTCGGAATCCACCTCGGCACCAGCGTCTTCCCCGGGAAGCCTTCTTCCTTCCTCAACGCGCGCGCACTTATCCACCAACGTATAGAGCTCGTTAACGGTTTTGGGTAGCTTGACGTTCATCTTCTCCCGCATGCTCTGATTGCACACATTCGTGTGAAAGGCGGCAATGATGGCTGTAGGGTGCACATATGGAATGTTACGGTGCACACGGCTGAACCTCTGGATGTACTTGCGCAAATTTTCTCCATCTCTTTGCGGAATCACTTGCAGGTCGCTGGGCTGTCCAGGGGCCTTGTGGCCTCCGGTAAAGGCACCAACAAACTCATTACAGAGATCTTCCCACGAAGAAATGGAGTTCTCTGGCAAGTTCATTAGCCAAGATCTCACGTTGGGCTTCAGTACCAACGGAAAGTAGTTGGCGAGGATTTTCTCATCTCTTCCTCCGGCAGCTTGCACGGCAATCATGTAGATGCTCAGAAATTATGCCGGGTTCAGCTTGCCGTCGTACTTTTCTAGTACTTCTGGCTTGAAGGCCCGGACGGACGGCCATCGAACTTGCCGCAGCTCACGGATGAAGGCAGGACATCTGACCTCGTAAGGTAGATATCCGCCAACCCCTGGCGCAGGCTCATCAATGATGGGGCCGTTGCGCGCGTCGGATTGACGGCGCGCCTCCCGACGCCATTTGATGGTGGTGCGGGCATCTTCTACCCGCCTGTCTCACAGCACTTGCCGCTGATCTTGCCGCCCTCGCGGATCTGGAGAGGCCATCGACATCTCGTCGGGCTCGAAAGATCGTTGAGCTTGCCGCGGTTGTTGGCGTTGCTGTTGTTGAGACTGTTGCCGCTGGGGTGATTGCACCGTTAGCGCAGCACCGTCAACGCGACCACCAGTTGGAGCTACTGGTGCTGTTTGCAGACGCCGTGAGGGCTCCGCTTGTTGTGATTTGCTGGCCTCGGCAAACCCAATCAAGCTTTGGATGGTGGCTCTCCACTCATCCATCTTCTCTGCTGCTGGAGGGAAATTCAGCAGCATCTGGGCTCGTGCCATTGCTTCTGCTGCTGTGGCTGGCATGGCCGGAAGCGAAGAGCGCGACGTCGCTCTACTCCTGGCAGAGCTAGTAGGAGCGCCATCACGGTCTTGCTGCCACGACACATGATCAGCAGCGGGTTGCTATGGTGGAGGCAGTGCCTGAGGATCTGGGATTTGATCAACAGGAGTCTTGCCGTGAGGTCGCCGCTGCCCGTAATCGTTGGCGCCGCTCGGAGCTGCGCTGCGCCCATTGTGCGAGGGGCGTGGCGTCTGTCCTGAAGCAGCATCTCTGGACACCACTGTGGCAGGATTTTGGCTCGTGCCGGCCCGGGCATTGCCGCTCCGGTGGCTACATTCGTCGGTGCGGCGAGGAGGAGGAGGAAGACGCACATCTGCCCCGCCCGCGCCGCCTCGGCTTCGCTCGCCAGAGGGTCACGGAGGATGACCATCTCCAGTGCTTCCGCCTCCTGTTCTGGTCATGATAGGCATGGCGACCGTGCCACCTGTGCTGGTCGTGCCAACTGTGGTGCCAGCGCCGCCTGTGCCGGCTGCGGATACGTGCGAAGGAACCTTGGAGGTGGAAGGAGCCGTCATCGTGATGCCCTTCTTCTTGGGCGCCATCGACGATGAGGAAGGTGATGAAGCTGATGAAATCGACGCGCAGTCTACTAATTCAGGTTCGCGCAAGTGATCCCCCTACCTGGTGCGCCAAAGATGTCATGTGCATGACCATCTATGGGGCCATCTAGCCCCTTGTGGTTCAGCAGGGGAGATCAACGTGGACAAAGAGCGGAATCAACAGAGAACGCAAGGGATTTACCCAGGTTCGGGCCACCGTGAGGTGTAAAACGATACTCCTGCTTGGGTGTATTGGATGTGTGAGAGCATGAATACAAGGAGCGCTTCTCCCGGTAAGGCGCGGAGAGAGCAGCTACGCATGCGATACGTGCTGGTGTTTGAAAAAGGATGTGAATCCCTCTAACTGTTGCCCTGGCCCTCCTTTTATAGCTCAAGGGGTTACCACAGTGGCAAAACAGTCATTACATAGTGATTAGATAGCAAACAGCACTATCGTACCTAACTCTGTCAGTTTAGGACAAAAGCATTAAATGCTCCGTTAGGTGTCATGTGGAGCGGTAGCCCCGACAAGGTTTCTGCACCGCTCGCCCAGCTACCTCGTATTAGCCTGACATGCCCTCTGGACGGGTGTCATTAAAGGCAAATCCTATCCCAGCGCGCTGACACGTGCCCGACAAACCTCACCAACCAGCCTGCGCGGTCGGCACCTCACCCATTAGCGACCAGCTGTCCAGTGAGGTGGAGCGCTGGAGAGCTGGCAGAAGCTTGCCGGTACGGAGCTTGCCGGGTCTTCACCTTGCCGGTTTGGCCTTGCCGGCAAGAAATGTCTTCACCCTCGTCACTAGTTGAGTGCTTGTCGATGCTTCATCTTGAGCTTCTCTCCAGTAATTTTTGTAACTGGGTTTTTGAATCTTGTCATTTCGACAAGTCCTGGCAAGCCTTGGCCGGCAGGGAGGCTGCCTACTGTCTGTGCATAAGTCAGGGTATAAAATACCCATGTTTTATACACCGACACCCTACGCTTGCCAGAAGCTTGCCGGTGCATGCACTTGCCGCGAGCGCTTGAGGAATGGGTCCTTAGCAGCCTGCCGATAGTGTTGTCGCCGACAAGTTTTCCTTTGACGTTTTCAATGCAGCTACTTAAATTGTTGAGCACACTCGAAACAAAGTAAGAGCGTGAATGATCACGACAAGGTTCCTTCGCATGCACCTTTTTCATACAAACACAGAATTGTTCAAGGGAAATTGCAAATGTAACAAGGAAATTGTTTCAAAAAATTTCAACTTAGCTTTTCCTTGTACTGTCTTTCCTGTCGTACAAAATGATCACTTGAACGTCATTAAATGGTATCCCCATTGTCACTCCCCCCGGGAAACTTGCACGTGAGGGATCCTTCTGTCCTTTGAGAAAAAGAAAGAAGAGAAAAGAGTGGTTTGGGAACCTTGACGGTTCATCAGCCAATTCATACAAATCAAAGCGTAATCACAACATCACATGCATTTATACACAAATGAATATGTACAAAGAGTTGCGAAACACTTAGCTTTATTTAACTTATGCACAGTATCTGCGCCTCGCTTTGTACAAAGGGTTACAAGTCTTGTCGACAAAGCTTGTACAAAAGGGGTTGCCGGGAGGCCCGGCAACTGCGCCTTATGGGTAGAACTTGCGAAGATGCTCAATATTCCATGAGTCTTGCACTGGGATGCCATCTTCGGTCTCTAGATGAACTGCGCCAGGTCTGGTGACTCGTGCTACCCGATAAGGGCCTTCCCACTTCGGCGTCAACTTGTTTGATTTCTTGGCAGACTGAATGCGCCGAAGAACAAGGTCGCCTTCCTCAAGGCTTCGGGCATGCACTTTGCGGCTGTGATAGCAGCGCAAGGCTTGCTGGTAGCGTGCAGCTCGCACAGCCGCCCGAAGACGATCTTCCTCAAGGAGCATGGCATCATCTTGCCGCAGCTGCTCTTGCTCTGCCTCATCGGAGGTGGGCATTCGAGGTGACCCGTATGTGAGTTCCGTGGGGAGCACCGCTTCTACACCATAGACTAGGGAGAAGGGTGTTTGGCCGGTAGCTCAATTTGGTGTCGTTCTGAGTGACCAAAGAACTGTTGGCAACTCATCAATCCAGCGCCTTGCACACTTGTGCAGCCTGTCAAAAGTTCTTGTCTTGAGGCCTCGCAGCACTTCAGCATTTGCCCTTTCCGCTTGACCATTGCTTCTCGGGTGAGTAACAGATGCAAACCAAATTTTGCTGCCAAGGTCCTGGATGTACTGCATGAAGGTGCGGCTCGTGAATTGTGTGCCGTTGTCAGTGATGATCCTGTTAGGAACACCAAAATGGCAAACTAATCCTTTGAAAAACTTGACAGCTGACTGTGCTGTCACCTTCCTCGCTGGCTCCACCTCAGGCCACTTTGTGAACTTGTCGATTGCAATGTACAAGAACTCAAAGCCCCCGGTAGCACAGGGGAAGGGGCCTAAGATGTCAAGCCCCTAGACCGAGAAAGGCCAGGAGAGAGGTATTGTTTAAAGAGCTTGAGCTGGCTGATGTATATCTTTTGAATGGAACTGGCATGCTTCGCACTTGGTCACTAGCTCAGTTGCATCCTGGAGGGCAGTGGGCCAATAGAAGCCTTGCCGGAAAGCTTTGCTGACAAGTGCTCTTGAACCTATGTGAGAGCCACACACACCTCCATGTATCTCCGCCAACAGCTTTAGTCCATCTTCCCGGCAAATACACTTCAATTTCACTCCGTTCAGGCTCTTTCTGTATAGCATGTTATCCACAAACTGATACATACTTGATTGACGGGCTACTTTCTCAGCTTCTTCTTGGTTATTGGGAAGTTCTCCTATTTGAAGGAAATGAACTATCTGATGTGCCCATGCCGGAGCCTACGGCTCAACGACAAGGACCAAGGGCATCTCTTCGGGAGCGGGAGTGCTTGTCTCAATGACAAGAACTTGTCGTTCTGCTAGAGGCTGCTGCTCACCGGCAACCACAGTGTTTTGTCCGACAACATCCTTGCCAGCAGCTTCTGGGAGCTCTGCCAGGAAATACTTGCCGGTGTTCAACTTTCTTCTTTTACTGGCCTGTGTTGATGGAGTGACTGATGGTTGATTCAAATGGAGCACAAAAGTTCCCGGTTCCACAGGAAGCTTTTGAGCAGCACACTTTGACAGGCTATCATCAATGCTATTTTCCGCACGAGGAATGTGCTCTGTTTGCAATCCGTCAAAGTGTTCTTCCAATTTCCTCACTTCTTCCACATATGCTTCCATCAACGGGCTCTGGTAATCTTTATTCACTTGCTTCACAACAAGCTGCGAGTCGCCACGGATGATCAATTTTCTAATCCCGAGGTCCATTGCGATCCTAAGACCGGCAAGGAGTCCTTCATACTCAGCAGTGTTGTTCGTTGCTTTCTCCCTGGGAAAGTGCATTTGGATTACATACTTGAGGTGCTCTCCGGTGGGTGCGACAAGCAGCACTCCAGCACTGGCGCCTTGCAGCGAGAAGGCACCGTCAAAGTACATGATCTATTCTTTAGCTGTTTCTTTGCCGGGGAGAGCTGTTTCTTGAATTTCTTCGTCTTGCATTGGCGTCCATTCTGCAATGAACTCTGCCAAGGCTCTGCTCTGAATAGTTGTAGTGCTTTCAAACTTGAGTGCAAAGCTCGACAACTCCAACGCCCACTCCACTATCCTGCCAGTTGCATCTGGATTTCTCAAAATGCGCTGCAGCGGAAAGCGAGTGATGACTATAATCTCATGTGCTTGGAAGTAGTGGCGCAACTTTCTCGAGGCCATGAGAAGGCCGAAAAGCAATTTCTGCACTCCAGAGTATCTTGATCTAGCCCCCTGCAGGAGGGAACTAACAAAATACACTGGTTGCTGCACCACCTTCTTCTTTGGCACCACCTGCTGATCAGCTTCATTTGCTTGCGCTATTTTTGATTTGTTGGCATCAGACCCTGCCGGTGAAGATTCTGGCTTGTCGTTGGACGGGCTTGCCACTGCTGCTTCCTCGTCATCGGCTTCCCTCTGCGCCACTAGTGCAGCACTGACCACTTGATTTGTTGCCGCCAAGTATAGCAACAACGGTTCTTGTGGCTTAGGCGCAACTAGTGTTGGCGTGGAGGACATGTATCTTTTCAAATCCTGCAGCACGGCCTCCGCTTCCGGAGTCCATTTCATTGGAGCTGCCTTTTTCAATATTTTGAAAAATGGCAAGGCGCGCTCGGCAGACTTTGAAATGAACCTACTCAACGCAGCCACACACCCGACAAGACGCTGCACATCCTTGATGCGCTTGGGTGCTTCGATTTGCTCAATGGCCTTGATCTTGTCGGGATTTGCTTCAATTCCACGTTGAGATACAAAGAACTCGAGAAGCTTGCCGGATGGAACGCCAAACACACACTTCTCGGGGTTGAGCTTCAGATTGGTCTTGCACAAGTTTGCAAATGTTTCTTTTAAGTCTTGAATGAGGGTTGATTTGTCCTTGGTTTTGACCACTATGTCATCCATGTATGCTTCCACATTTCTGTGCAATTGAGGTTCAAAACCGATTTGGACAGCCCTTGCAAAGGTTGAACCAGCACTCTTTAATCCGAAAGGCATACGCACGAAGCAGTATGTGCCACATGGAGTAATGAATGCAGTTTTCTCCTCATCTTCCTTGGCCATGAAAATCTGATGATAACCAGAATAAGCATCAAGAAAGGAGAGTAAATCGTAGCCGGTAGTAGAGTCAACAATTTGATCAATGCGCGGCAAGGGAAAAGGATCCTTTGGACATGCTTTGTTGATATCAGTATAGTCAATACAAAGTCTCCATTTTCCATTTGCTTTGCGTACTACAACAGGATTCGCCAACCACGTTGGATGTAGCACACCTCTAACTAGACCAGCTGCTTCTAGTTTCTTTATTTCCTCAGCAATGAACTATTGCCGCTCCAAAGCCTGCTTCCTGACCTTCTGCTTAACGGGCCGAGCGTGAGGACAGACAGCAAGGTGGTGCTCAATTACCTCCCTGGGAACACCGGGGATGTCAGATGGTTGCCATGCAAACACATCGACATTCACCCGCAGGAAGGCAACGAGCGCACTTTCCTATTTGCTGTCAAGGGTGGCGCTAACGGTGAAGGTACCGCCAGTGCCATCCTACTTTGCTGGCACCTTCTTGGTTGCTGGTGGAGTAGCCTTGGATTTCTTGCCGGTACAGCACTCCGGCAAGTCTTCGACGGGTGCGCAGCACTCCGAAGAGGTGCGCTTTCCGGAACTCTTGTCAGAGGTCTTGCCGGACTTCTTGCTTTTCTTCCTGGCGGGAGCTGGTGCCTTAGCGGCCTCTGCTGCAACCGCATCTCTGTAAAGTTTGTCGACGCATATGACTGCATCCTTCTTGTCAGAATTGACGGAAATGACACCCATCGGCCCAAGTATCTTCAACGTGTTATAAACATAGTGGGATGCTGCCATGAATTTTGCCAAGGCTGGGCGGCCAAGAATTCCATTATACGGTAAGGGGATCTTGACAATATCAAACACAACTTTCTCTGTTCTGTAATTCAATTCCCCGCCAAGCGTCACCAGTAATGTGATCTTCCCCTTGGGCTGACTTCTTCCCGGGTTTACCCGTTGAAACGTGCCTATTTTCTTGAGTTCCTCATCGGGAATATGCAACCTCTTGATAACTTCTGGTGAGATCAAATTCAGACCAACCCCACCATCAACTAACATTTTCATGACCTGGAGATTGTGTATTGCTGGTGAAACCAACAACGGTAAGCACCCGACCGCAGTTGTGCGATCAGGGTGGTCCTCGGCATAAAAAATGATAGGCGTGTGTGACCATTTGAGTGGTTTCTGGGCACCGATTGCCGGTTCCACTGCATTGACTTCACGCGCCCATTGCTTGAGCTGGAGGTGAGAGGAGTGCAAAGATGCGCCCCCGTCAATGCACATGGCTTCAGTTGCTTTCCGGAATTCTTGTTCACTGGACTCTCCGTCGTCCTCTTCATCACTTCCATCATCTTCCTCTTTCTTTTCACGGCCTCTAGCAGGCTTCTCTTTTTGCTGCTTGCCCTTGCCGCGGCGGCCTCCTTGGCCACCAGGACCTCTTTTACCAGATCCGCCAGCACCATCCTGGCCCTTCTCCTTGTCGCGCTTTTCATATTCAGCGTTTTGCTTCTCGGCAAGATGTTCAACCTGCCAGCACTCTTGGAGATCGTGACCCTTAGTGCGGTGAATCTTGCAATATGGCCCGTCGGACTTGCCGGCATTCTCGTTTGCCGCCGCCTGCTGACAAGCGGTGCATACAGCAGCCTCCTTGCCGGAGTTCTCTGTCTTAGCTTTCTTGGCGGACTCAGAATTACCGGTGCCCTCGACAGCCATGACTGTCTTGCCTTTGCGCTTCCTGTTGCGCTTTCAGCCTTTCTTTTTTGGGGTGGCGGCGTCGTCGTCTTCTGAGTCAACTTCCGCGCCTGCATCTTCCCCAGGGAGCCTCCTCCCTTCTTCAGCTCGTGCACACTTATCCGCCAACGTATAGAGCTCGTTGACGGTCTTCGGCAGCTTGATGTTCATATTTTCCCGCATCCTTCGATTGCGCACATTAGTGTGAAAGGCGGCAATGATGGCTGCGGGGTGCACATTCGGAATATTACGGTGCACATGACTAAACCTCTGGATATACTTGCGCAAAGATTCACCATCTCTTGGCGGGATCACTTGCAGGTTGCTGGGCTGACCGGGAGCCTTATGGCCTCCAGCGAAGGCACCGACAAACTCATTGCAAAGATTAGACCACGAAGTAATGGAATTCTCCGGCAAGTTCATCAGCCAAGACCTTACATTGGGCTTGAGCACCAATGGAAAGTAGTTGGCGAGGATCTTCTCGTCTCTTCCCCCGGCAGCTTGTACAGCAATCATGTAAATACCCAAGAACTCTGCCGAGTTCAGCTTGCCGTCGTACTTCTCTGGTACTTCCGGCTTGAAGTCCCGGACTGACGGCCAGCGGACTTGCCACAGCTCGCGAGTGAAGGAAGGGCACCCAACCTCGTAAGGAAGGTATCCGCCAGCCTCGGGCGCAGGCTCATCAACGACTAGGCCGTTGCGCGCGTCAGATTGACGACGCGCCTCCCGGTGCCATTCGATGGTAGTACGGGCATCTTCCACCTGCCTATCTTGCAGCACTCGCCTGCTGATCTTGCTGCACTCATGGATCCGAAGAAGCCATCGACATCTCGTCAGGCTCGAAAGATCATTGAGTTTGCCACGGTTGCTATTGACGTTGTTGCCGCGGAGGTGACTGCACCATTGGCGCAGCACCTTCAACACGCCCACCAGTTGGAGCTACTGGTGCTGTTTGCGGACGCCATGAGGGCTCCACTTGCTGTGACCTGCTCGTCTCGGCAAATCCAATCAGGCTCTGGATGGTGGCTCTCCACTCATCCATCTTGTCTGCTGCTGGAGGAAAGTTCAACGGCATCTGGGCTTGCGCCATCGCCTCTGCTGCTGTGGCTGGCATGGCCGGAAGCGAAGAACGCGACGTCGCTCTATTCCTGGCAGAGCCAGCAGGAGTGCCATTGCGATCTTGCCGCCGCGGCACATGCTCAGCAGCGGGCTGTGGTGGCGGAGGTGACGCCTGAGGATCTGGAACTTGATCGACAGGTGTCTTGCCATGTGGTCACCGCCGCCTGGATCGTCGACGCCGCTTGGAGTCACGCTACGCCCATCATGTAACGGGCATGGCATATGTCTTGACGCAGCATCTCTGGACGTCGCCGCGACGGGATCTTGACTCGCGTCGGCTCGGGCATTGTTGCTTCGGTGGCTGCGCTCATCGACGCGTCGAGGAGGTGGAAGTCGTTCGTCCGCACCGCCAGCGCCGTTACGATTTTGCTCGCCAGAGGGTCGAAGAGGTTGACCACCTCCAGCGCCTCTGCCTCCTGCTCCGACCACGGTGGGCATGGTGACCGCGCCGCCTGCGTCAATCGTGCCAACCGCGGTGTCCACACCGCCCGCGTTGGCCGCGCCGCCTGCGCCGCCTGCGGATATGTGTGAAGGAACTTTGGAAGTGGAGGGAGTTGTCATCGTGATGCCCTTCTTCTTGGGGGCCATCGACGACGAGGAAGATGGTGATGAAGCTGATGAAACTGACGCACAATCTGCTAATTCAGGTTTGTGCAAGCGATCCCCCTACCTGGCACGCCAAAGATGTCATGCGTACGACCATCTATGGGGCCATCTAGCCCCTTTGTGGTTCGACTAGGGGAATGCACAAGCACAAAGAGCAGAATCAGCAGAGAACGCAAAGGCTTTTACCCAGGTTCGGGCCACCGTGAGGTGTAAAACCCTACTCCTGCTTTGGTGTATTATATGTGGAGAGCTCAAGTACAAGGTGTGCTTCGTCCCGGCAAGGTGCAAAGGAGAAGCAGCTACGCATGCAAAATGAGCTAGAGTGTCTAAGGATCGACCCTTGTAAAGGTTGCCCTGGCCCTCCTTTTATAGCTCAAGGGGTCACCACAGTGGCAAAATAGTCATTACATACTGATTAGATAGCAAACAATGCTATCATACCTAACTCTGTCGGATTAGGACAAAAGCAATAAATGCTCCATTAGGTGTCATGTAGAGGAGTAGCCCCGGTAAGGTTTCTGCACCGCTCGCCCAGCTACCTCCTATTAGCTTGACACGCCTTCTGGACGGGTGTCATTAAAGGTAAATCTCCTTCCAGCGTGCTGACACGTGCCCGACAAATCTCACCAAACCGCATGTGAGCTCGACACCTCATCGATTAGCGACTAGCTGCTCGGTGAGGTGGAGCGCTAACAGCTAGCGAGAGCTTGCTGGCACGAAGCTTGCTGGGCTTTCACCTTGCTGGCTCGACCTTGCCGGCAAGGGTCGTCTTTCGGTGTTTGAACTTGATGTTTTGTTTTGATCTTCTCCCCAGTAGCTTCTGCAACTGGGTCTTGAATCTTGTTCTTGGTAATTTCTGGCAAGCCTTGGCCAGCAGGGAAGCTACTTCTGTCTGTGCATAAGTCAGGGTATAAAATACCCATGTTTTATACACCGACATCCATCGTCTGCCATGATTGTGAACACGAAGACTGCAAATGTAAGAAACCTTTGTTCTACAATCATAGGAAAGGAAAGAGATGATGCGGGAGATGCTACCGAGCAGGTTAATAACCTTATTTTCGACAAAAAAACTGAGTGATTGTGGGTTTTAAACATGCCCTTACAGAAAAAAACTATTTATGATAAGAATAAGAAAAAAGCTGAGTATTAGTTTAGATTATATCGTTGTTACTTGAGTGTTAAATAATCAGTGTTATAAAAAATAAATATCAATACAGTTGTTGTCCTTATTAATTTAGTTGTGTTCCTTAGTAGTTTTTATACTTAGTCTAGGGAGTAATATTGAAAGATTGTATTTATTGTTTACATTCTTTTTTCTAGGAATAAGATTCTAGTGAGGAAGCTTGTGTCCCTTCAGATGATGGTGTGAGCATTAAGGATTCTAATGAGGAGTTAACTGAGAATGAAACAAAACCAGAAGAGTACTTGTTTCCTACGCCATATGAGATGGAAAATAAAAGTACACCTGAAGTAGGAAAAGTTTTCTCTAGTCTAGAAGAGGCTGTCAGATTTGTCAATGTTTATGCTCATATCAGTGGTTTTGGAATTAAAAAAGGGAGGAATTACACAAAAAGGAAGATAACCATTTGCTGCAGCAAGAGTAGGAAATCAGTGTCCAATGTAGCAGGGGTGAGAAAGCGGAGGATAAATGTTGTTGTTAGGACAAACTGTCAGATGCATGTTACAGTGAGCTTGCAAGATGGGAAATGGCTTATTACTTCCCAAGATCTTGCACATAATCATGATTTGGTCTGCTCACCTACACTGACCAAATTCTTCCTAAGTCATAGGAGCATGAATGAGGCTGGAAAACTTCTCTCGAGGCTGTTACAAGAACATAGAGTGAAGCCAAGGAAGATTATGAGTATTTTAGGAAGCTGTGTGGTGGAAAATTAGGCAATATTACATTCGATGTGAAAAAGCTTGACAACTTGAAACAGGAAGATCGTGAAAAGAGAAGGAACACAGACATTGAACACATGCTGGAGTACATTGAGAAGCTCCATATTGACAAACCCGGCTTTATATACAAGGCTCAAAGAAACTCATCCAATTCAGTGCTTAGCTTGTTCTGGACAGATTCAAGATCAAGGCTATACTACTTGTTGTTTGGAGATATAATATCCTTTGATACGACGTTGGGCACGAATAAGTACAATACGCCCTTCGCACCCATTATTGGAGTTAATGGCCACTCAAGAACAATAGTTTTTGGCTGGGCCCTTTTGTAGAATGAGAAGGCAGATACTTTTAAATGGTTGTTTGAAACTTTTGTTGAAGTGATGGGTGGAAAAAAGCCTAGAGTAGTACTTACTGATCAAGATGCTGCTATGAAGATAGTCGTTCCGAAAGTGTTCCCGGATGCATTCCACATGTTTTGTATTTGGCATGTTAGGAGGAAAGCAAGAGAAAATTTGAGTGTATACATGTCAATCAAGAAAGGAATGGAACAAGACCTTGACTACTGTATCATGCAGTCCATGACTGTTGAAGAGTTTGAAAGGAACTAGAAAGAAATGGAGTTGAAGTATAGTTGTGGAAAGCATGCTCACAATAAACGCATGTGGGACAACAGAGAATACTTTGTTCCAACTTATTTCCAAGGAGTGTTCTGCCCGTTCATCAGGTCGACCAGTAGGAGTGAGAGCTTCAATTCAAATTTCAAGGACTATGTTTTGCGAAAGGATACAATAGAAACTTTTCTTCCACGGTATGAAATATTCCAGGAAAATGTTATTCACATAGAGGATCAAGATAGGTTCTTATCTAATGAAAAAGTGCCTATCATGTGGGGATACCAGCGGGTAGAGCGTCATGTAGCTGAAATATACACCAGTGCTATATATACCAAGTTTTTGACTGAAATGTTGAATTCAACTGCTTTTGGGGTAAATGAGATTGTGAAGAACGAATCATATGAACTAAAGAGGAACTTTGAATACGAAAATCCAGAGTTTGATAGGGAAATCTTTGCTGTGCAAGTAAATCGATAAAAAAGAAGAATTTGTGTGCAATTGTGGCAAGTTTCAGAGGGATGGTATTCTGTGTTGCCACATTCTCAGATTGTTTACGCAGTTTGACATGCTCAAGATACCTGACCAGTATATTGTACCTAGATGGACTAGAGAGTTTAGGGAGAAAGAATTGTTGAAACACAAGTTTAACGCCCTTTGTGTTCATGCAGAAAACCAGTCACACAATGCTGTTAGATATGCCATTATGATGAATAAAGTGGGGGAGGTGTGCTCTGATATAAGTCATGATTTAGGTTTTTGTCAAGAGCTAATGGATGTAGTTAATACTGTTCATAGTAAGTTCCTTCTAGGCAAGCAACAGACTGCAGAAGGGAATAAGAATACTCAACAAATAGAAAATGAAGCTGGTGGTAGCATGCCTTTGAAAGATCCTGCTGTGATAAATAACAAGTCAGTGAGGAAAGAAAACAGATTGAAGACTCGTTCAGAGAGAGAAGGGTGGAAAAAGGCTGCCAAGAAAAGGAAGAAATCTATTTAAAGATTATGATTGAATAGAAAGAGAAACTAAAAATAGAACTTTTTGAAATTGTATTTCCATTTTGAGGTTTTTTTGTTTTTACATCGAAGTTTCCCTGTTTAGAATGTCAGATTTGGTTGGATAGATGATACAGTAGTAGAAATAATGAGAAGGGACATAGACATTAAACGTTTTGACTGGTGTTATTAGTTTGAACAAAAATGTTTCTTGTTTAATTATTGATTTTGTTTTATGATGTATGTGGTAACTTCCTAATTCTTTTGTCTGTGCTTTGCTTCATGCTTGACAACAGTAGCACAGTAGCATATGTTTCAGAAAAAATAGTAAAGTTTTTGTAGTTGTGGAAAAAAGTAACAGTATTTTTTGACAGAGGCTATAGTTCATTGATTCACAAATAAATTGAAATGTTTAGTATGGCCCTGAATATGTCTTTGGTATGAGAAAAATAGGTTAAACTTGTAATATGTCAGGAGCATGTGTGTGAGTGTGTCTCCCAGGTGAACACCATGTGTTTCATTTGTAGTAAGGCATGAAGAAAAACTAGTTAGGCTCGTTTCTTGTCCAAAAAGGGTCACTCATTTGTTCACGATTGACCGGTCGACAGTTGTCTAGTTTGAAAAAAGGTGCATTTTTAGTAAACTAATTTAAAAAAAAGGATTGTGGTGATATTTTTAGTGACATAGTTTTGAATTCAAGTGAACTAATATTGAAAACCTAGTGAAGTACTTTTGAAGTATGGTGAACTAAATTTGAAAACCTAGTGAACTAATTTTGAATTCAAGTGAACTAAAAAAATCAGGTGAATTTAATTTGGACTAGTTTTGAACTAATATTGAAAAGCTAGTGAACTAATTTTGAATTATAGTAAACTAAAAATTGAAAACCTGTTGAACAAGTGTACTCTAAATTATTTAGTTCACTAGTGTACTCTAATTTTAAAAACTAGTGAACTAAAATTGAATTCTGGTGAACTAATTTTAAAACACTAGTGAACTAATTTTGGTAAAAATAATTTGAGAAAGTAGTGAACTAAATATGTAGTCTATTGAACTTTTTTCAAATTAAGTGGACTAAATTTTTCGAATTCTAATGAATTAAAATTTAGTTAGTTAACTAGTGAACTAATATTGAAAACCTAGTGAACTACTTTTGAAGTATAGTGACGTAAATTTGAAAACCTAGTGAACTAATTTTTTCAAATTTAGTGAACTAAAAAATTTGAATTCTAATTAATATTGAAAACCTTGTGAACTACTTTTGAACTATAGTGACATAAATTTGAAAACCTAGTGAAATAAATTTGAATTCAAGTGAACTAATTTTGAAAACCTAGTGAAGTTATTTTCAAAACTAGTGAACTAAAAATGAATTCTGGTGAACTAATTTTAAAACTCTAGTGAACTAATTTTGGTAAAAATAATTTGGAAAAGTAGTGAACTAAATTTGTAGTCTGCTACTTGTGAGCTGCGTTGGGATTTCCTCGAAGAGGAGAGGATGATGCAGTACAGTAGAGATAAGTATTTTCCTCAGTTAAGAACCAAGGTTATCAATCCAGTAGGAGAACCACACAGAACCTCGTTAGCAGCCCCTACACACACAAAAGCAAATACTTGCACCCAACGCGAACAAGAGGGTTGTCAATCCCCTTGGCGGTTACTTGCAAGGATTAATTCTGATAGTGATAGATTGATAAATAAATTGCAAAATAAAATAAAGGAAATAAAAATGCAGCAAGGTATTTTTGGATTTTATATATGATAGAAAAATGACCCGGGGGCCATTGTTTTCACTAGAGGCTTCTCTCTCGAACACATAGCATACGGTGGGTAAACAAATTACTTTTGGGCAATTGATAGAAAAGCGCATAGTTATGACAGATTCATGGCAATGATCATGTATATAGGCATCACGTCCGAGACAAGTAGACCGACTCCTGCCTGCATCTACTACTATTACTCCACCCATCGACCGCTATCCAGCATGCATCTAGGGTATTAAGTTAATGAAAACGGAGTAATGCCTTAAGCAAGATGACATGATGTAGACAAAATAAACTCAAGCAATATGAATAAACCCCATCGTTTTATCCTTAATGACAACAATACAAATACGTGTCTTGTCCCCTACTTTGTCACTGGGATAGAGCACCGCAAGATTGAACCCATCACAAAGCGTCTCTCCCATTGTAAGATAAATCAATCTAGTTGGCCAAACCAAACGGATAGATCGGAGAGAAATACAAAGCTACAACAATCATGCATAAATAAGTTCAGAAAAGACTCAAATAATTCTCATGAATAATCTTATCATAGATCCACAATTCATCGGATCCCAACAAACACACCGCAAAAGAAGATTACATCGGATAGAACTCCAAGAAGATCGAGGAGAATATGGTATTGAAGATCAAAGAGAGAGAAGAAGCCATCTTGCTACTAGCTATGGACCCGTAGGTCTGTGGTAAACTACTCACACATCACCAGAAGGGCATCAAGGTTGATGTAGAAGCCCTCCGTTATTGATTCCCCCTCCGGCGAAGTGCTGGAAAAGGCCTCCAGATGGGATCGCGGAAGAACAGAAGCTTGCGGAAGCGAAAAAGTTATTTCGTGTGGCTATCGGGTATATTAGGAATATTTGAGAATTTATAGAGGCGGAATTAGGTCAAGAAGTGTCACGAAGGGCCCACAAGCCTGGGAGGGCGCGCCTACCCCCCTGGGCGCACCTCCCGAGCTTGTCGCTCCCTTGTGACTCCTCTGGTCTTCTGTCGAAACTTCTAGGGTCTCTCTTGGTCCAGAAAAAATTAATCCAAAGTTTTTTCTTCGCTTGGACTCCGTTTGATATTGATTTTCTGAAAAGCCAAAAACAAGCAGAAAAACAGCAAATGGCACTGGCACTAGGTTAATAGGCTAGTCCCAAAAATTATCTATAATTGCATATAAAACATCCAAGATTGATACTATAATAGCATGGAACAATAAAAAATTATAGATACGTTGGAGACGTATCATAGTCTATTGAACTTTTTTTTCAAATTTAGTGAACTAAAAAATTTGCATTCTAGTGAATTAAAATTTAGTTAGGTAACTAGTGAATTAATATTGAAAACCTAGTGAACTACTTTTGAACTATAGTGAAGTAAATTTGAAATCCGAGTGAACTAAATTTGAATTCAAGTAAACTAATTTTGAGAACCTAGTGAACTAATTTTCAAAACTAGTGAAGTAAAAATTGAATTCTGGTGAACTAATTTTAAAACTCTAGTGAACTAATTTTGGTAAAAATATTATGAAAAAGCAGTGAACTAAATTTGTAGTCTATTGAACTTTTTTTACAAATTTAGTGGATTAATATTGAAAACCTAGTGAATTAATATTGAAAACCTAGTGAACTACTTTTGAACTATAGTGAAGTAAATTTGAAAACGTAGTGAACTAAATTTGAATTCAAGTGAACTAATTTTGAAAACCTAGTGAACTAATTTTCAAAACTAGTGAACTAAAAAATTGAATTCTGGTGAACTAAATTTAAAACTCTACTGAACTAATTTTGGTAAAAATAATTTGAAAAAGCAGTGCACTAAATTTGTAGTCTATTGAACTTTTTTGAAATTAAGTGGACTAAAAAATTTGAATTCCAGTGAATTAAAATTTAGTTACTCCCTCCGTCCCATAATGTAAGACATTTTTTGACACTACACTATTGAAAGCATAGTGAATTAGTATTGAAAACCTAGTGAACTACTTTTGAACTATAGTGATGTAAATTTGAAAACCTAGTGAACTAAATTTGAATTCAAGTGAACTAAATTTTCAAAACCTAGTGAACAATTTTTTTCAAATTTAGTGAAATAAATTTGACTTCAAGTGAACTAATTTTGAAAAACTAGTGAAGTTATTTTGAAAACCTAGTGAACTAAAAATGAATTCTGGTCAACTAATTTTAAAACTCTAGTGAACTAATTTTGGTAAAAATAATTTGAAAAAGTAGTGAACTAAATTTGTAGTCTATTGAATTATTTTTCAAATTTAGTGAACTAATTTTTTTTAATTCTAGTGAATTAAAATTTAGTGAGGTAACTAGTGAATTAATATTGAAAACCTAGTGAACTACTTTTGAACTATAGTGAAGTAAATTTGAAACCCTAGTGAACTAAATTTGAATTCAAGTGAACTAATTTTGAAAACCTAGTGAACTAATTTTCATAACTAGTGAAGTAAAAAAATGAATTCTGGTGAACTAATTTTAAAACTTGAGTGAACTAATTTTGGTAAAAATAATTTGGAAAAGTAGTGAACTAAATTTGTAGTCTGCTACTTGTGAGTTGCGTTGGGATTTCCTCGAAGAGGAGAGTATGATGTAGTATAGTAGAGATAAGTATTTCCCTCAGTTAAGAACCAAGGTTATCAATCCTGTAGGAGAGCCACACAGAACCTCATTAGCAGCACCTACACACACAAAAGCTAATACTTGCACCCAACGCGAACAAGAGGGTTGTCAATCCCCTTGGCGGTTACTTGCAAGGATTAATTTTGATAGTGATAGATAGATAAATAAATTGCAAAAAAATAAAGGAAATAAAATTACAGCAAGGTATTTTTGGATTTTATATATGATAGATAAATGACCCGGAGGCCATAGTTTTAACTAGAGGCTTCTCTCTCGAACACATAGCATACGGTGGGTAAACAAATTACAGTTGGGGAATTGATAGAAAAGCGCATAGTTATGACGGATTCATGGCAATGATCATGTTTATAGGCATCACGTCCGAGACAAGTAGACCGACTCTTGCCTGCATCTACTATTATTACTCCACCCATCAACCGCTATCCAGCATGCATCTAGGGTATTAAGTTAATGAAAACGGAGTAACGCCTTAAGCAAGATGACATGATGTAGACAAAGTAAACTCAAGCAATATGAATAAACCCCATCACTTTATCCTTAATGGCAACAATACAAATACGTGTCTTGTCCCCTACTTTGTCACTGGGATAGAGCACCGCCACATTGAACCCATCACAAAAGCGCCTCTCCCATTGCAAGATAAATCAATCTAGTTGGCCAAACCAAATGGATAGATCGGAGAGAAATACAAAGCTATAACAATCATTAATAAATAAGTTCAGAAAAGACTCAAATATTTCTCATGAATAATCTGATCATAAATCCACAATTCATCGGATCCCAACAAACACACCGCAAAAGAAGATTACATTAGATAGAGCTCCAAGAATATCGAGGAGAACATGGTATTGAAGATCAAAGAGAGAGAAGAAGCCATCTAGGTACTAGCGATGGACCCGTAGGTCTGTGGTAAACTACTCACACATCACCAGAAGGGCGGCAAGGTTGATGTAGAAGCCCTCCGTGATCAATTCCCCCTCCGATGGAGTGCTGGAAAAGGCCTACAGATGGGATCACGGAAGAACAGAAGCTTGTGGCGGCGAAAAAGTTATTTCGTGTGGCTCTCTGGTATATTGGGAATATTTGAGAATTTGTAGAGGCGAAATTAGGTCAAGATGTGCCACGAGGGGCCCACAAGCTTGGGGGCGCGCCTACCCCCCCTGGGCGCGCCTCCCGAGCTTGTCGCTCCCTCATGACTCCTCCGGTCTTCACCCGAACCTTCTTGGGTCTCTCTAGGTCCAGAAAAAAATAATCCAAAGTTTTTTCTTCATTTGGACTCCGTTTGGTATTGATTTTCTGAAAAGCCAAAAACAAGCAGAAAAACAACAAATGGCACTAGGCACTAGGTTAATCGGTTAGTCACAAAAATGATATATAATTGCATATAAAACATCCAAGATTGATACTATAATAGCATGGAACAATCCAAAATCATAGATACGTTGGACATGTATCATAGTCTATTGAACTTTTTTTCAAATTTAGTGAACTAAAAAATTTGAATTCTAGTGAATTAAAATTTAGTTAGGTAACTAGTGAATTAAGATTGAAAACCTAGTGAACTACTTTTGAACTATACTGAAGTAAATTTGAAATCCGAGTGAACTAAATTTGAATTCAAGTGAACTAATTTTGAGAACCTAGTGAACTAATTTTCAAAACTAGTGAAGTAAAAATTGAATTCTGGTGAACTAATTTTAAAACTCTAGTGAACTAATTTTGGTAAAAATAATTTGAAAAAGCAATGAACTAAATTTGTAGCCTATTGAATTTTTTTTTCAAATTTAGTGAACTAAATTTTTTGAAAACCTAGTAAATTAACATTGAAAACCTAGTGAACTACTTTTGAACTATAGTGATGTACATTTGAAAATGTAGTGAACAAAATTTGAATTCAAGTGAACTAATTTTGAAAACCTAGTGAACTAATTTTCAAAACTAGTGAACTAAAAAATTGAATTCTGGTGAACTAAATTTAAAACTCTAGTGAACTAATTTTGGTAAAAATAATTTGAAAAAGCAGTGAACTAAATTTGTAGTCTATTGAACTTTTTTCAAATTAAGTGCACTAAAAAATTTGAATTCCAGTGAATTAAAATTTAGTTAATCCCTCCGTCCCATAATGTAAGACATTTTTTGACACTACACTAGTCTCAAAAAACGTCCTACATTGTGGGACGGAGGGAGTAGTGAACTAGTGAATTAATATTGAAAACCTAGTGAACTACTTTTGAAATATAGTGACGTAAATTTGAAAACCTAGTGAACTAAATTTGAATTCAAGTGAACTAAATTTTCAAAACCTAGTGAACATTTTTTTTCAAATTTAGTGAAATAAATTTCACTTCAAGTGAACTAATTTTGAAAACCTAGTGAAGTTATTTAGTGAAGTAAAAATGAATTCTGGTCAACTAATTTTGGTAAAAATAATTTGGAAAAGCAGCGAACTAAATTTGTAGTCTATTGAACTTTTTTTCAAATTTAGTGAACTAATTTTTTTTAATTATAGTGAATTAAAATTTAGTGAGGTAACTATAATTAATATTGAAAACCTAGTGAACTACTTTTGAACTATAGTGAAGTAAATTTGAAACCCTAGTGAACTAAATTTGAATTCAAGTGAACTAATTTTCATAACTAGTGAAGTAAAAAAATGAATTCTGGTGAACTAATTTTAAAACTCTAGTGAACTAATTTTGGTAAAAATAATTTGGAAAAGTAGTAACTATATTTGTAGTCTGCTACTTGTGAGCTGCGCTGGGATTTCCTCGAAGAGGAGAGGATGATGCAGTACAGTAGCGATAAGTATTTCCCTCAGTTAAGAACCGAGGTTATCAATCCAGTAGGAGAACCACACAGAACCTCGTTAGCAGCACCTACACACACAAAAGCAAATACTTGCACCCAACGCGAACAAGAGGTTTGACAATCCCCTTGGCGGTTACTTGCAAGGATTAATTCTGATAGTGATAGATAGATAAATAAATTGCAAAACAAAATAAAGGAAATAAAATTGCAGCAAGGTATTTTTGGATTTTATATATGATAGATAAATGACCTGGGGGCCATAGTTTTCACTAGAGGCTTCTCTCCCGAACACGTAGCATACGGTGGGTAAACAAATTACTGTTGGGCAATTGATAGAAAAGCGCATAGTTATGATGGATTCATGGCAATGATCATGTATATAGGCATCATGTCCGAGACAAGTAGACCGACTCCTGCCTACATCTACTACTATTACTCCACCCATCGACCGCTATCCAGCATGCATCTAGGGTATTAAGTTAATGAAAACGGAGTAACGCCTTTAGCAAGATGACATGATGTAGACAAAGTAAACTCAAGCAATATGAATAAACCCCATCGTTTTATCCTTAATGGCAACAATACAAATACATGTCTTGTCCCCTACTTTGTCACTGGGACAGAGTACCGCAAGATTGAACCCATTACAAAGCGCCTCTCCCATTGGAAGATAAATCAATCTAGTTGGCCAAACCAAAAAGATAGATCGGAGAGAAATACAAAGCTATAACAATCATGCATAAATAAGTTCAGAAAAGACTCAAATATTTCTCATAAATAATCTGATCATAAATCCACAATTCATCGGATCCCAACAAACACACCGCAAAACAAGATTACATTGGATAGAACTCCAAGAAGATCGAGGAGAACATGGTATTGAAGATCAAAGAGAGAGAAGAAGCCATCTAGCTACTAGCTATGGACCCGTAGGTCTGTGGTAAACTACTCACACATCACCGGATGGGCATCAAGGTTGATGTAGAAGCCCTCCGTGATCGATTCCCCCTCCGGCGGAGTGCCGGAAAAGGCCTCCAGATGGGAACGCGGAAGAATAGAAGCTTGTGGCGGCAAAAAAGTTATTTCATGTGGCTCTCTAGTATATTGGGAATATTTGAGAATTTATAGAGGCAGAATTAGGTCAAGATGTGCCACGAGGGGCCCACAAGCCTGGGGGGCGCACCTACCTCCCCTGGGCGCGCCTCCCGAGCTTGTCGCTCCCTCGTGACTCCTCCGGTCTTCTCCTGAACCTTCTAGGGTCTCTCTTGGTCCAGAAAAAATTAATCCAAATTTTTTTCTTTGTTTGGACTCCGATTGATATTGATTTTCTGAAAAGCCAAAAACAAGCAGAAAAACAGCAAATGGCAC
Source organism: Elymus sibiricus (assembly GCA_039707655.1). NCBI lineage: Eukaryota > Viridiplantae > Streptophyta > Magnoliopsida > Poales > Poaceae > Elymus > Elymus sibiricus. The sequence goes on along the minus strand of CM077676.1, from coordinate 186,611,746 downwards.
TGGGCACTAGGTTAATATGTTAGTCCCAAAAAGATATATAATTGCATATAAAACATACAAGATTGATACTATAATAGCATAGAACAATCAAAAATTATAGATACGTTGGAGACGTATCATAGTCTATTGAACTTTTTTTTCAAATTTAGTGAACTAAAAAATTTGAATTCTAGTGAATTAAAATTTAGTTAGGTAAGTAGTGAATTAATATTGAAAACCTAGTGAACTACTTTTGAACTATAGTGAAGTAAATTTGAAATCCAAGTGAACTAAATTTGAATTCAAGTGAACTAATTTTGAGAACGTATTGAACTAATTTTCAAAACTAGTGAAGTAAAAATTGAATTCTGGTGAACAAATTTTAAAATTCTAGTGAACTAATTTTGCTAAAAATAATTTGAAAAAGCAGTGAACTAAATTTATAGTCTATTGAACTTTTTTTACAAATTTAGTGAACTAAAAAATTTGAAAACCTAGTGAATTAATATTGAAAACCTAGTGAACTACTTTTGAACTATAGTGATGTACATTTGAAAACATAGTGAACTAAATTTGAATTCAAGTGAACTAATTTTGAAAACCTAGTGAACTAATTTTCAAAACTAGTGAACTAAAAAGTTGAATTCTGGTGAACAAAATTTAAAACTCTATTGAACTAATTTTGGTAAATATAATTTGAAAAAGTAGTGAACTAAATTTGTCGTCTATTGAACTTTTTTCAAATTAAGTGGACTAAAAAATTTGAATTCCAGTGAATTAAAATTTAGTTACTCCCTCCGTCCCATAATGTAAGACATGTTTTGATACTACACTAATGTCAAAAAACGTCTTACATTTTGGGATGGAGGGAGTAGTTAACTAGTGAATTAATATTGACAACCTAGTGAACTACTTTTGAACTATTGTGAAGTAAATTTGAAAACCTAGTGAACTAAATTTGAATTCAAGTGAACTAAATTTTCAAAACCTAGTGAACATTTTTTTTTCAAATTTAGTGAAATAAATTTGACTTCAAGTGAACTAATTTTGAAAAGCTAGTGAAGTTATTTTAAAAACCTAGTGAACTAAAAATGAATTCTGGTCAACTAATTTTAAAACTCTAGTGAACTAATTTTGGTAAAAATAATTTGGAAAAGTAGTGAACTAAATTTGTTGTCTATTGAACTTTTTTTTTCAAATTTAGTGAATTAAAATTTAGTGAGGTAACTAGTGAATTAATATTGAAAACCTAGTGAACTACTTTTGAACTATAGTGAAGTAAATTTGAAACCCTAGTGAACTAAATTTGAATTCAAGTGAACTAATTTTGAAAACCTAGTGAACTAATTTTCAAAACTAGTGAAGTAAAAAAATGAATTCTGGTGAACTAATTAAAAACTCTAGTGAACTAATTTTGGTAAGAATAATTTGAAAAAGCAGTGAACTAATTTTCAAAGCTAGTGAACTGAAATTGAATTCTCGTGAACTAATTTTAAAACTCTAGTGAACAAATTTTGGTAAAAATAATTTGAAAATGCTGTGAACTAAATTTGTAGTCTATTGAATTTTTTTCAAATTAAGTGAACAAAAAAATTTCAATTCCAGTGAATTAAAAAGTAGTTAGTTAATAGGTGAGCTAATATTCAAAACCTAGTGAACTACTTTTGAACTATAGTGACGTAAATTTTAAAACCTAGTGAACTATATTTGAATTCAAGTGAACTAAATTTTGAAAACCTAGTGAACTAATTTCCAAAACTAGTGAACTAAAAATTGAATTCTGGTGAACTAATTTTAAAACTCTAGTGAACTAATTTTTGTAAAAAGAATTTAAAAAAGCAGTGAAATAAATTTGTAGTGTATTTGAAATTCTAGTGAATTAAAAATTAGTTAGTTAACTAGTGAAATAATATTGAAACCCTAGTGGTGAAGTAAATTTAGAAACCTAGTGAACTAAATTTGAATTCAAGTGAACTAATTTTGAAAACCTAATGAACTAAATTACAAAACTAGTGAATTAAAAAATGAATTCTGGTGAACTAATCTTAAAACTCTAGTGAACTAATTCTCGTAAAAATAATTTTAAGAAGCAGTGAACTAAATTTGTAGTTTATTGAACTTTATTTTTTCAAATTTAATGAACTAAAAAATGTGAATTCCAGTGAATTGAAATTTAGTTAGGTAACAAGTGAGTTAATATTGAAAACCTGGTGAACTACTTTTGAACTATAGTGAAGTAAATTTGAAACCCTAGTGAACTAAATTTGAATTCAAGTGAACTAATTTTCAAAACCTAGTGAACTAATTTTCATAACTAGTGAAGTAAAAAAATGAATTCTGGTGTACTAATTTTAAAACTCTAGTGAACAAATTTTGGTAAAAATAATTTGAAAAAACAGTGAACTAAATTTGTAGTCTATTGAACTATTTTTCAAATTTAGTGAACTAAAAAAATTTGAATTCCAGTGAATTAAAATTTAGTTAGGTAACTAGTGAATTAATATTGAAAACCTAGTGAACTACTTTTGAACTATAATGAAGTAAATTTGAAACCCTACTGAACTAAATTTGAATTCAAGTGAACTAAAATTTGAAAACCTAGTGAAATAATTTTCAATACTAGTGAACTAAAAATTGAATTCTGGTGAACTAATTTTAAAATACTAGTGAACTAATTTTGGTAAAAATAATTTGAAAAAGTAGTGAACTAAATTTGTAGTCCATTGAACTTTTTTTTTACAAATTCAGTGAACTAAAAAATTTGAATTTTAGTGAATTAATATTGAAAACCTAGTGAACTACTTTTGAACTACAGTGAAATAAATTTGAAAACGTAGTGAACTAAATTTGAATTCAAGTGAACTAATTTTCAAAACTAGTGAACTAAAAAATTGAATTCTGGTGAACTAATTTTAAAACTCTAGTGAACTAGTTTTGGTAAAAATAATTTGAAAAAGCAGTGAACTAAATTTGTAGTCTATAGAACTTTTTTCAAATTAAGTGGACTAAAAAATTTGAATTCCAGTGAATTAAAATTTAGTTAGTTAACTGGTGAACTAATATTAAAAACTTAGTGAACTACTTTTGAACTATAGTGACATAAATTTGAAAACCTAGTGAACTAAATTTGAATTCAAGTGAACTCAATTTTGAAAACCTAGTGAACTAATTTTTTCAAATATAGTGACAAAAAATTTGAATTCTAATTAATATTGAAAACCTTGTGAACTACTTTTGAACTATAGTGACATAAATTTGAATTCAAGTGAACTAATTTTAAAAACCTAGTGAAGTTATTTTCAAAACTAGTGAATTAAAAGTAAATTCTGGTGAACTAATTTTAAAACTCTAGTGAACTAATTTTGGTAAAAATAATTAGGAAAAGCTGTGAACTAAATTTGTAGTCTGTTGATTTTTTTTTTTCAAATTTAGTGAAGTAAAAAATTCAAATTCTAGTGAATTAATATTGAAAACATAGTGAACTACTTTTGAACTATAGTGAAGTAAATTTGAAACCGTAGTGAACTAAATTTGAATTCAAGTGAACTAATTTTGAAAACCTAGTGAACTAATTTTCAAAACTAGTGAACTAAAAAATGAATTCTGGTGAACTAATTTTAAAACTCTAGTGAACTAATTTTGATAAAAATAATTTGAAAAAGCAGTGAACTAAATTTGTAGTCTATTGAACTTTTTTTCAAATTCAGTGAACTAAAATTTTTTAATTCTAGTGAATTAAAATTTAGTTAGGTAACTAGTGAATTAATATTGAAAATCTAGTGAACTACTTTTTAACTATAGTGAAGTAAATTTGAAAACGTAGTGAACTAAATTTGAATTCAAGTGAACTAATTTTGAAAACCTAGTGAACTAATTTTCAAAACTAGTGAACTAAAAAATTGAATTCTGGTGAACTAATTTTAAAACTCTAGTGAACTAATTTTGGTAAAAATAATTTGGAAAAACAATGAACTAAATTTGTAGTCCATTGAACTTTTTTCATATTAAGTGAACTAAAAAATTTGAATTCTAGTGAATTAAAAATTAGTTAGTTAACTAGTGAACTAATATTGAAAACTTAGTGAACTAATTTTGAACTATAGTGACGTAAATTTGAAATCCTAGTGAACTAAATTTGAATTCAAGTGAACTAAATTTTGAAAGGGAAAAGTATATTTTTAGTCCCTCAACTCTTTCGAAAGTGTAGAAATAGTCCCTCAACTCTAAAACCAGCAAAACTTAGTCCTTGCACTTTCAATACCGGATAAGTTTAGTCCCTCGTGCTGCTCCAAGTGGTTTTTTGTCGATGTGGCGTGGTATTTGACTCGAACCAACAAATGTGAGGCCCACCACATCCATCCATTTTTTTCACTTTGATTTATGCTCTTTATCTGTCTCGCTAAACCTGTGGACCCCACCTGGAAGGAGCATCTTCAACCTCTAAATCAGGACACAGATGCTCCGATACTCCCGACACCTGTACTACTAAAGCACGGCGGGCATATCCACGGCGGCGTCCTGCACCATCGTTGGTTCTATTATGTATGCCATGCTATGTACAAGACCGGACGTTTCCTATGCGCTAAGTGTTAGCAGTCGGTACCAAAGTGATCCAGGATTGAAACACTGGGCCGTAGTCAAGGGTATTCTTAAGTACCTCAGAAGGACCAAGGATTTACTCCTTGTGTACGGAGGTGATGAAGAGCTCATTGTAAATGGTTACACTGATGCAGGCTTCATGACTGACCCAGATGACTTCAAATCTCAATCAGGCTATGTTTTCATATTGAACGGCGGCACAGTTGATTGGAAAAGTTCCAAACAAAAGACTGTAGCGGATTCTATGATGGAGGCGGAATATGTTGCTGCTTCAGAAGCCTCCAAGGAGGCGGTATGGATCAAGCAATTTCTTGAAGACCTTGGTGTGGTTCCAAGTGCTTTGGACCTGGTGGAGATCTATTGTGATAATAGTGGCGCCGTGGCTCAGGCAAGGGAGCCAAGTTCGCACCATAAGACAAGACATATTGAACGCAAATATAAACTCATTCGACATCATGTCGAAGCGGGTTTAGTGAAAGTACGCAAAGTTCACACGGATCTGAACGTGTCAGACCCGATGACAAAACCTCTACCACGAGCAAAGCATGAGCAGCACCGGATTGCCATTGGTGTTAGGGAAGCCATGTAACTAGATTATGACTCTAGTGCAAGTGGGAGTCTGAGGAGATATGCCCTAGAGGCAGTAATATCAGTTATTTTGTATCTCCGAGTTTGTAATTAATGTTTATGTTCCATGCTATAACTGCAATGATTCTCGAGTCTGCAATAACCACGAGGCTCGGAGGGAAACTCATGTGCACGTGTGGTATAATAAACGGTAAAATGTATTCCTAGTCTTGCCTCTAAGACTGGCTCAAGTATTGCATGATGATCCTGTTTTCCTGATCATGGGCATGTCTATGCCGGCAATTTTGAGGGCACAATGTTAGTAGAACACTTGTGTTGAATCGACCCGATTGATGTTATGCTATGAGATACATTCGTCATGAGTTAATGGTTAATAACACAGAGATAGTTAATGTTTGCATAATTCCTTAGACCATGAGAGTGACGAGTTTCTTCATACTTGCTTCATGAACTTTGGGGTTTGTTAAACGTCATCCGTAAATGGGTGGCTATTACGGCGGCTTACGGGTTCATGGAAAAGTATGTCAAGTAACTTGATAGCTCAAGATTGGGATTTGCTCCTCCGGCGATGGAGAGATATTCTCGGGCCCTCTCGGTGTTACGGTATCCATCATCGTCTGGCCAGACACATTGTGATTTGATCACTGGGATGCCGGAACACGGAAACGAGTAAAGAGAACAAAACCGGTAACGAGGTAACTTGCATAGTGGACAAGTTGTTGATCCACGAGGATGCAATAAATCTCACCTCGGGTATTTGTAATATATCGTGAAGCAACATGAATAGCACATGGCAACTGGAGGTTCACTCAAATATTCATTCGTGTGGGTATAGGGGTCAATATGGGTGTCCACGGCTCCGATGTTGATCATTGATCAGAAAGAGTTCCGGGTCATGTCTATACTTCACCGAACCTATAGGGTCACATGCTTAAGGGTCATCTATCTGCTGAATACTAGACGGGGAGTCTGAGAGAAAATCACCGAAAAAGTTTCGGACGAAACGGAAACGTTCCGGAGAGAACACCGGAATAGTTCCGGTGAAACTGAAAAGTTGTTTCAGGGTATTCCATTAAGTCAAATTGGTTCCGGCACATGTCTGGAAATTCTTGGAGGGTGCCAGAATCATTCTGGTAAATTCGGGAATTTTTCCGGAGAGAAAACCGAAAATGTTCCGGAGCAGCCGGAACCGCTATGATAGCTTTTCGCTGAAGAAAACATTGTTCCGAAATTATTTCGGAACGCGTTCAAAATTGTTTGTGTGGGTGCTGGAACTATTCTAGGCACACAGAAATAATTTGGGATTTATCGGACGTAGAAAAATGTCTTCGTGAATAGTGAAAGTGCTTTTTGGATATTTTTGGGAAAGCACCTTTTTGGATATTTCCAAAAAGGCTTCTAGATGGACTTGGTGGCCAAGGAAGCCCCCCATGGGGGGGGGGCCCAAGATCTGGCCAGCCAAGGGAGGTGGGGCTCCATGGAGCTCCACTTGCCACCCTTCTTTGCTTTATTCTTTTTTGAAAAGGCATAAAGTGGGGGTACTTTGGTATTTTTTGTATACCACTTTTACCCCTTGGCTATCCTATAAATAGAGGTGGGGAGGCAGCCCCAAATCTCATCCTTGCTCTCATACACATGCCATTTGACTTGTCTGGCTTCTCTCTCCCTCCCACGAAATAGTTTCGTAGAGCTGAAAGGTTGTTTGGGTTCCGGCAGGAACTAGCTCTGGACGGCCAAGCCCTACCGGATAGCTGACACCGTATGTGTGCAACCCTGTAGAGAGATTGTAGTTTCGATCTTTTGCCCGAGGGGCTATTTTCGAGTGTCCTCCCGAAGGGCTGTCCGAGTTAACGTTCGAGTTTCCGGCGTCCTCCCGAAGGGCTGTCCGGGTTACTGTTCGGGTTTCGAGGGTCCTCCCGAAGGGCTGTCCGCGACATCGTCCGGGGGACTGTCCGACCGCCTCCCGAAGGGATGTCCGGAGAGGGAGTACATCCTTGCGGTTGGGAGGTTGTAAATCCTAGCTGCAGGGATCTGCACCGACGATCTACACCGACTCTTCTTCCGCTGCGTTTCGAGTCGGTACGGATCAGATCAAACCTTGTATGCAGTCTCCATAGTGATCCTGGGCGTGCTCGCTATACCGAATTTTTTTGTTTTCTGTCGCGTTCCCCTATAGTGGCATCAAGAGCCGTGCTATGCGTAGATGCAGGTTACGATCTAGAATACATGGAGATGTATGGGTATTGCATAATATAATTTTGGAGTAGATGAGATCTATTGCTGAAAATTATTTATGCGGGTGACAGATGAAATCTATTACCCGATGTTCTTGTTGCTTCCCTGGAATTTGCGTTTGCTCAATCTCGAGACAGCATGGTGGAATTTCACAAAGTTCTGCCAATCCGCGATCCTGATTGATCAACGAAGTGCTATCAGTTCTTTGGGTTCCGCCATAGTCAAAAGAAAGATGAAATTCGCAGATGAAAGGGCATTGCAGATATGATCTGCACGGGGGTCATGCGTATGACGAAGTTTAGTATGGGGCTTGAGATTTAATTATCTTGTGTTTCATACACCCCGAGATGTTAATCTAGCGATTTGAATTATCATACTTGATGATAAAACGTTGGTAGCTGCGGTTTAAGTCAAAACCTTAGAAGCCACGTAAAATAAAATTTTGCATAAACCGATTAGAGGCGTCTAACTTGGTTTTGAAGGATGTGCATGTGATGTGGTATAGCAAAGCTCATATTAATTCGATTATGTATGAGATGACTATATGATGTAAATTTGTTAACATGACCTGCGTGTCATGATTCGGCATGATGGCTGGAGCCATATGATTGTCACTTTAATGACCTGCGTGTCAACCTTAAGTAATGCACTTATTTTATTAGCTATAGAGATGGCAATATTATTTGGTGCATCGACAAGGTGGTGGCAATCTTCGCGAAGGTGAACACCGACGCAAATGCCGAAGACGAAGAAATACTTGACTTCTCCGTCAGAAGGGGCTATACCATATCATGCTAATTATGAATTGCCTGAGATGTTTATCCCTTATGATGCACCCTTCTTGATTGCGCGGTAGTCGCTTTTTATTAGGGTGATCTCTCACTAAAAATATCAAGTAGATAGTGTTCTCCCAAGTGTAGCACCGTCACGACACCTATCTTTTCGGGGTGCGCCGTGTCACACGGGTACGAACGATTAGAGAAGTGTGAGGCGGGTGAGTTGAGACCTCGCAGCGAGATCACTTGGTTGTCTTGACGTTCAGGCATGACCGTCATGAGCTCGGAACACACACATCGAAAGATGAACAAGAATCACATAGAGATGTGATTGGCATGTTGACCTACCGGTTAAGATTTTCGTCATCAGTGGTGTTACACCAATGGCGAACATTCAAGACGCGGATCTTGAATCACTCATAATCAATTTTGAGAGATATTGATTTGAGTGGGAGCGCACTTTAGGATAAAAATTGTTTATTCACTAGTGCACAAAATCATTATGAACAAAGTCTAAGTGAAACTTGTGTTTACCGTTGTAGATCAAATGGCTCGCAACACCGCGTTCTTCTTAGCACCGATGTTAGAGAGAGTGAAGTTAACTACGACTGGAAACAACTATGCGAACTGGGTCCGTACCCTGAGGATTGTCCTCAGGAGCGCTAAGAAAGACTACGTGCTTGTTCAACCTCTAGGTGATTTCCCCACGTCAGAAATGACTCAGGATATCGTCAACGTGTTTGACACGCGAAAGGATGATTTCAGAGTTGTTAAAAACCTTATGTTATCTTGCATGGATCCTGTGTTACAGAACCGTTTTGAACGACTTAGTTCCTTCGAGATCATCGAGGCACTAGATGTTCTGTATCACAAACAGGATTCGGGTAAAGTTCATGAGATGACTGAGGCCATGAAAGAAAGCAATATAAATAAGGAATCTCTAGTTGATGAGCATAGTGTCAGACTAGCAAACTGTTATGATGGTTATGCTGAAAAGGGAATTAATTTTCCAAAGACACCTGGTAATGATTTGATCCTTACCACGCTTTATGAAGCGATGCTCAAAACAAATGAGATAGGATTACAGAATCAGCAAAAGTTGCTGGTAAAGAAAACCACCAATTTCAAAAAGAAAGGCAAGGCCAAGAAGAGCAAGGGCGCCGGTAAGACCGGCTCCCAAAGCAAATCTAAGGGCGGAGCCAAGAGTGAAACTGTGTGCCACTACTGCAAAGGCACTGGACACTGGAAGAGAAACTGCAAGAAGTATCTGGTAGATAAGAAGTCCGGGAAAACTGGAAAAGGTAATATATCGTGAAGCAACAGGAATAGCACACGGCAACTGGAGGTTCACTCGAATATTCATTCGTGTGGTTATAGGGGTCAATATGGGTGTCCACGGCTCCGATGTTGATCATTGATCGGAAAGAGTTCCGGGTCATGTCTATACTTCACCGAACCTATAGGGTCACATGCTTAAGGGTCATCTATCTGCTGAATACTAGACGGGGAGTCTGAGAGAAAATCACCGAAAAAGTTTCGGACGAAACGGAAACGTTCCGGAGAGAACACCGGAATAGTTCCGGTGAAACTGAAAAGTTGTTTCAGGGTATTCCATTAAGTCAAATTGGTTCCGGCACATGTCTGGAAATTCTTGGAGGGTGCCAGAATCATTCTGGTAAATTCTGGAATTTTTCCGGAGAGAAAACCAAAAATGTTCCGGAGCAGCCGGAACCGCTATGATAGCTTTTTGCTGAAGAAAACATTGTTCCGAAATTGTTTCGGAACGCGTTCAAAATTGTTTGTGTGGGTACTGGAATTATTCTAGGCACACAGAAATAATTTGGGATTTATCGGACGCAGAAAAATGTCTTCGTGAATAGTGAAAGTGATTTTTGGATATTTTTGGGAAAGCACCTTTTTGGATATTTCCAAAAAGGCTTCTAGATGGACTTGGTGGCCAAGGAAGCCCCTCATGGGGGGGCCCCCAAGATGTGGCCGGCCAAGAGAGGTGGGGCTCCATGGAGGTCCACTTGCCACCCTTCTTTGCTTTATTCTTTTTTGAAAAAGGCATAAAGTGGGGGTACTTTGGTATTTTTTGTATACCACTTTTACCCCTTGGCTATCCTATAAATAGAGGTGGGGGGGCAGCCCCAAATCTCATCCTTGCTCTCATACACATGCCATTTGACTTGTCTGGCTTCTCTCTCCCTCCCATGAAATAGTTTCGTAGAGCCGAAAGGCTGTCTGGGTTCCGGCAGGAACTAGCTCTGGACGGCGAAGCCCTGCCGGATAGCTGACACCGTATGTGTGCAACCCCGTAGAGAGATTGTAGTTTCGATCTTTTGCCCGAGGGGCTGTTTTCGAGTGTCCTCCCGAAGGGCTGTCCGATTTACCGTTCGAGTTTCCGGCGTCCTCCCGAAGGGCTGTTCGGGTTACTATTCGGGTTTCGAGGGTCCTCCCGAAGGGCTGTCCGCGACATCGTCCGGGGGACTGTCCGACCGCCTCCCGAAGGGCTGTCCGGAGAGGGAGTACATCCTTGCGGTTGGGAGGTTGTAAATCCTAGCTGCAGGGATCTGCACCGACGATCTACATCGACTCTTCTTCCGCTGCGTTTTGAGTCGGTACGGATCTGATCAAACCTTGTATGCAGTCTCCATAGTGATCCTGGCGTGCTCGCTATACCAAATTTTTTTGTTTTCTGTCGCGTTCCCCTACAATATGCCGGCAACGTACTTCTCCTGCTACACCGCCAAGGTGAGCTCGACGACACGCATGACGGCGGCAGCGGTGGCTGCGTGTCGCTGACGCTGGGGCAGTAGTGGTGGCACAACACGCATGACGGCGTCGGAGGTGGCGGCGGAATGAACATCGCGTTCGACGGCGGTCCACTTAGCACAGCACGAGCGGTTTCCTAATCTGGGTGAGCAGATGAACAGCCTCGTCCAGGTTATGACCATTGCTACACATGAAGTCATGGTGCTTCAGGAGCTGCTACTCGTCCAGGTTATGAGCTGGGCGTTGGCATTGCAAGGGCATGAACTCGGCGTCGCGGGCGACACGGACTGGAGCGGCCTCGCAGAGGTTCCATAGCTCGCCATAGAGCGCGCAGCAGGCTCATGGCACCTTCGTGCCGATGAGCTCGACGCGGCAGGAGCCTGCACACTACTAGTACCGCCAAGGCCGAAGCACGCAGCAGCGCGAAGTCTGTTTTTTTTTTTGCGAAGTCTAGTTTCAGTCAAAAACCACTCCATGTCGGCAGGAAACCACCTGGAGCAGCACGAGGGACTAAACTTATCCGGTTTTAAAAGTTCAGGGACTAAGGTTTGCTGGCATTAGAGTTCAGGGACTATGTGACACCCTGGTTTTTGGCAACTTTTCCTTTTCAAAATTTTCTTCGTTTTATTTACAAATTGGTTGGTTTTTGAACCTTCTCAGTTGACTTTGGACTTGGGAAACTTTTGAATTTCTATCTAAGTGATCCAAAGCCCTCAACATCTTGCCAAAATCTTGTCACACGCCTTCTGGATCAAATTCCAATTTTCATTTCTTTCAAAATAATCCATTTTCTTCTCTGGGAAAATCTGTCTTCACTATGGGTTGTGAAGCAACCTATAGTTCTGATGATCAAAAAAATCCCAAATTAATACCACACCTTCTTGTCATCATCTACTCTCACAATCTTCAAAAACATTTCATGGTTCAGTACAAAACTTTGTCCAGAATATTCCATTTATCTTCTGGACAGCACTGGTCCTTTGTGAAGCAACCCATATTTCCTCAACTCAGAAAACTCTCAAATAATTCCTTGAGATACTAGGGGACATATCTTACCACAATATCCAAAAACATCTCCTTGTCCAGTATAAATTTTCAGCAGAAATATTCTGCCAAGTTTCTGCTCATTCCAGTCCTCTATGAAGGAAGTACCAGCTAGAGGCATCCATTTGAGCTGAAATTTTTATGACATCTTGGCATTACCAAATAACTCTCACACACCAAATTTCAGCTCCAGTAGATCACTCATGTGAGTGCAACAAACTCACCAAGTTTCTAGTTCAGTATAGCAGTTGTACATGAACCTTGTCCAAACTTTGATGAAAGTTTCTCAAATTTGGCCAGCTAGTGGTCCTTCCAATGTAGATCACTCCAGACATCTCCATTGGCTTTCTCTCCAGCTCATCTTCTCTCCAGATCCCTCCTAAGTTACTAACAGCAAACTGTTGTTGATGCTACACTTCGTCTCAGTGAGTCTCTGGGCGAACTAGTGCCACGAGAAGGTTCCAGTACGCAAGGTCGATGCACCAGACACGGCCTGGTAGGCCAGCTCGCGCCGCGTGTGCCTATGCACGCGGTGACTGCGTGGCCAGCCCTGCCAAAACCGTGCTCTGGGCGCCGCCAGGCACGGGTCTCGTCGGAGGCCGACTACCGCGTCGCCGTACCGTGTCCCCTTGCGCCGACTAACTCTCCGCCGTCCACCTAGCCGCTCCAGACTCTTCCCCAAGCCAGAGAAGCTCCTGCCGGCCGCCACCGAGCACCGCACTGTTGCGCCTGTGCGGCCACAGTGGGGTGAGCTGGCTGGCTTCTTCCTCGCGGCTCGTCGTCTCACGCATTAACTCACCTGCCCTCCTTCGTCACTTCGCCGCGCTCCACGACGGCTAGCTCGCCGTCCTGCTCGCGCCAGCTCATCCACGGCGTCTTGCGGCTCGGCCACCCTCCGCCCCGCCTATAAATAGCCACAGCCAGCCCTCCCAAGCTCTTCATTGCTCCTGAACACCTCCCAATCGAGCTCTGCTCGCCGCGCCAAGGCCGTGAGGCCCTCTGGCCTCGTAGCTCGCCAGAGTTCCACCGTCGATCCCCACTCTGCCACAGCTCGTTCCACTCCACCCCAGCCTCACCCGACCACATACCCGAGCTCAGTGCACTCCCACGACCCTGCCCGACCTCTTTCCTAGCCGGAGCTCTGCCGGATTCGCCGTCGCCGATGACCCCCGAAACCAGCCGCCGCCGGAAAGGAAGGGAACAATGCCGTCAGGCTGTCTCCGGAGACGCCACTGGTACAGGGAGGACCGCCGTCGTGTGGCCGATCCATCTCTGTCATCTCCCGACCTCGCCGCTGTCGGTGAGCCGCCCTCTTCCTGTTCCCCTCTTTTTCTTTTTAAATATGACAGCTGGGCCCCGCCTGTCAGTGACCCAGCCACGCCCGAATCGGTACTTAAGTGGAAGTGTATTCAGGAAATACGCTTTCGACATGGCCTGCTGTGGAATTTTCCAATTTCCGTTTAAATCCAATTTTGACCAGAAACTTTGACTGTCCATAACTTTTTATCTACAAGTCCAAATCAATTGATTCTTTTTGCATTATCTTTGTCTTGAGCCCCTCTATTTTCTGGTAAATTTTGGTATTTTTCTCATATGTACAGAATGTCTGGTGAACAGAAATGTATTATGTGACATTTTCTTTTGCTATTTTAAAATATTTTCAGAAGGAAATCCTTTTGGTTTTGAAGACCAGGAGTTTGTGGACAATCCAACTGAGCAAGGCAGGCCACATCATCCATTACATGAAGCATTTCAATAGTATTGGTTTATTAAGTGAATTATGTGCATTATTTTAATATGTGAAAATTCATAGTAAATGATAGTGTTGCATAGCTACTGCCATATTAATTTATTCATGATAAACAACCTTGCTTGTTATGTACTTGCTAAAACTAAGCTTAATGGTTGATGAAGTGCCACCGACCCGGACTTACCCGTGCAGCCACATGTGCCGGAATGGGATGGCCTTGACTTGGTCTGACCGCGTGCTCTTTTATTAGTACCACCAAAGAGGGAGGGTTATGCGTGCGTGCTACCCTGATCAGGTAGGCGACGATAACCCTATGAGCCAGCTGAGTTATTTGCCGGCGTCCCCGTTTGGGACAGTTTAGTTGGCCACGACGGTGGCAGGTGTCACGGGGTGACACAGAGGCCACCCAGGGCATGACTCCGGGGGAGGATGATTGTCGGTGGTACAATGGAAGAGTCACGGGTTAGGCGAGTTTCGTTGGAGCAGCACCGGTCCACCCGGAAGGGAAGTGTACCGAGGTACGGGACAAGGAGCTCCATGGTGTGGGAAAAGTGCGCAACCTCTACAGAGTGTAAGAATCTATTCGAATAGCTGCGTCCACGGTATTGGACACAGTCCGCACTAGGTCACACTGAGTGGTCAACCATAATGATAATAATGATGGAAGAACTTGTCTTATGTTCGGAAGTGCTCATTGGATCACGAGTATTCTGAGGGTTGTGGTACAACCCGGAAGAGAGTAAGTTGATGTTCGGTAACAGTAAGTAAGCAACTTAAGCATTTAACATGTTCATTGCCATGCTGTTGTTTGCTGCATTGTTTTGGTTGCTGTGAGCTTGCGAGTACATTCCAAGTACTCACCTGGCGTGTCATGCCAGATGCAGGAGAAGCCGAGAACGGAGGTCCCGATGGTTCGTGCTACGCTAACTAGGCCCTGTCCCAGCAGTGTCCCTATGGGATGGAGTTTCCCGCATGATATTCCGCTACACTGTAGAGTTTCCTTAGTACTGAGGCCCTTGTTGTTCCATAAATAATGTAGATATTGTCATAGAACGTGTAGTGCTTCTGGCCTCGTTACCTGATGTAATTCCCGAGCTTGTACTTGTACTATATCAATAAAGATCAGTTCTGTTCGGCTCCAAGTTGTTGTGTGTTTCCAGAAGACATGATCTCTGGGTTGGAAACACTGGGTAAACCGGTCCTCTGAGCCGGGGTGCCACAACGCTTGGTATCAGAGCTGCGCTGACTGTAGGACACCCTAGTTAACCCCATGCTAGAACCTCGATTAGCTTAGAGTCTTGGTATGTGCTTTGCTTGTTACATCTGATTGCTCCATGGCAAGCATATAGTTTGTTGTTGCGCTAACCGTTGGCCTTGTGAGTGTAGATGGCACCAGTTCCGTACCACTACAACCATGAGCCGGCACCGTTCACTTTTCCAGTACTGCTCCGTAGCATCTGGCTTTGGCTGTATCCCAATGGCGAAGACCCAGTGTACCAGGTGTTCCGAGAGAAGCTTGCTGGTTCAGTGTACGAGTATCACGCGGAGGCCTTTCTTACCGCGAGTTTGGATATTGGCAGCTACTCCCGCTCTTCCAAGGGCGGAACTGCTTCTACTCCGGAGCTGGTGATCCAGTTGGCTGCGATGGAGGCTCTCACTGACTTGCGCTTCCACGAGGTTGAGATGCAGACACATCCAGGTTTGTTTCACTACCCCACCCTGTCGCCTACGACAAGGCGAGTCCTTTTCGCACCTGTTGACCCGGCGAGTGATCGTGCTACTGGTGTTTTATCTCGTTATCTAAACGCCAGTTACCGTATGATCACTTCACTAGCTGAGGAGCTGACTCATGCCCGAGAGGCACTAGCAGCCGTTGCGGCAGCACAGTCTCCTCCTCCTCCTGCGTTTTCACCGGTGTATACTCCATCCGTTCCACCTTCACTAGCACCTGAGACTCCTTCTAGCTCGTTCAGACTGCCAGGCTTTTCGTCTGGTAGCCGACGTGAGACCCCGGCAGAGTGGGCCTCACTCCTAGCTACTCCAGGTGCTCCGATGTTGCGGCGTCATGCTTCTTCTCCTTCAGAGGGAGAACCTTCTCGTCAGCGTCGCCGTGTTTCCTTTGATCTGGAGGCCGAGATTCACATCATCAGTTCCAATTCCGAGACAGGATCAGACAACGAGGAGTCTTCAGTTTGCCAGTGTCCATGCCACCTGCGCTACTACAGTGGAGGCTTGAGTTTCAGTACATGCATCGTAGCATCTCTGCATGTGTCAACTGCCGTATGAGCAGTTCTAGTCATGATAAACCCCTACTAGCTTGTCATGTATGATGTTGGGTTGCCTTGTATAATTATGTTGTTCGCTTTATTCTTCCTTTTTATTTGGTTTTTTTTCCTGGTGTCATACTATATATCATATTTCTCTTATGGGTGTTGCTCATCGATTCGGTATTTTGCAATGGGAACAAATTTAGGTTGAAGAGGTGTAGTAATCAAGGCGGCGATGGAACTCCCGTTCGTCGATCCGCCAGACAAGCAAGACAATCACCAGAAGATTTGCCACCTCCACCACCACAATCACCGACCACTGATCAAATCATGAGAATGTTTGAAGAGAAAAGAAACCAAGATCTCATGGAATTTCTGAAAAGTATGCAGACCATGGTGGGTCAGAATCACAACAATGGGACACACTCTAAATTGTCTGATTTTCAGCGTACCAAGCCACCCAGTTTTGGTCAAGCTGTGGATCCTATGGAAGCTGACGACTGGCTAAGGACCATGGAAAAGAAGCTGGACATAGCCCGCTGTGATGAGTCAGACAAGGTTCCTTTTATCACTCACTACCTGGAAGGACCGGCCGCTATATTGGGACAATACAAAAATAATGTGGCCTCCTGGGGAAGATATTTCCTGGGAGAAATTCAAGGAGGTATTCCGCAAGTATCATATTCCTACTGGCATAATGAAGGTGGAGCAGAGGGAATTTCTTGCTCTTACTCAAGGGAATATGTCAGTGGGTGAGTATCTGAACAAGTTTAATAATCTGGCATGGTACTCCACCCATGACGTGTCCACAGAAGAAAGAAAGAATGACCGGTTCCTAGGAGGGCTTAATCATACCCTCCGTTGTCAGCTTTGTATGCTGGATTTTCCTGACTTTCAGACTTTGGTGAACAAGGCTTTCATAGCCGAACGAGAGCATAAGTCAGGATATGATGATCGTAAACGGAAGTTTGAACCCAAGAAGGACAACCGTGAGCAGTTTGTGCAGAAGCTACGTATCTGGCAACCAGGTCCGTCTGAGTACAAGCCTGCCTGGAACAACGGCAACAACAATCATAAGCCAGGCAGCCAGGACAAGACCTTTGGCAAACAGCCAGTGCTGGAAGACTGCTGCCGCAACAACACTTGCTTTACTTGTGGTCAGGGCGGGCATTACTCTAGGCAGTGCCCCACAAGAAACGGGAAGCCATCATCCGACTACAAGCCACAAGTCAACAATGTTGGACGCCGCCCCAATCAGAACTTCTATCGCGGCCAAGTCCATCATATCTCCGCTGAGGAAGCCCGCGAAGCACCAGACGTGGTCCTTGGTATGTTTTCTGTTAACGACATACCCGCAATAATTTTATTTGATTCTGGGGCTTCTCATTCATTTATTTCGTGGAGTTTTGCCACCATACACAAACTTTCTCCTTCTCTTTTGGACAAAATCATGGTGGTACAATCCCCTGGCTCCATGCTCAGAACAAATGTTATATACAAGGATCTGGAAATCTTGATACATGGAGTTAAGTTTCCAGCTACCCTTGTTGCCATTGAGTCCCCTGGACTGGATATAATACTGGGGATGGATTGGTTGACACCACATCAGGTGTGTATCAACTGTGCCACCAGGACGGTGACCTTGGTTAACCCGGCAGGTCAAACAGTACAATTCACTGCTAGCAGAATGATATCAAAAAAAGGAATGGCATTCAAAGCCACTGCTACAGACATAAATCTGATTCCAGTAGTCAGTGAATTTCTGGACGTATTTCCAGAAGAATTACCAGGAATGCCACCTGATCGGGAACTAGAGTTTGCTATTGATGTTGTTCCTGGAACCGCCCCAATTTACAAGAAGTACTACCGCATGCCTTCCCCAGAGCTGGTGGAATTAAAGAAACAGCTGGATGAATTATTACAAAAAGGGTACATTCGTCCAAGCACCTCGCCATGGGGATCACCTGTGTTGTTCGTTAAGAAGAAGGATGCCAGCCTACGAATGTGCGTGGACTACCGCCAATTGAATGAAGTCACCATTAAAAATAAATATCTGCTTCCCCGCATTGATGATCTGTTTGACCAGTTAAACGGGGCCCGGGTATTTTCTAAGATTGATGTTCGAACGGGGTATCATCAGTTAAAAATCAGGAAAGAGGATATCCCCAAGACAGCCTTCACTACCCGATATGGTCTGTATGAATTTACAGTCATGTCATTCGGGCTGACAAATGCTCCAGCCTACTTCATGAGCATGATGAACAAGGTCTTTATGGACTTCTTGGACAAGTTTGTGGTAGTATTCATCGATGATATTCTTATCTATTCCAAAGATGAAGAAGAGCACAAGCAACACCTTCGTACTGTCCTGGAAAGACTAAGGACCCATCGCTTGTATGCCAAGTTTAGTAAGTGTGAATTCTGGCTGAAAGAGGTGGGATTTCTGGGACATGTTCTATCAGAACAGGGTGTGGCCATCGACCCCAGCAAAGTGACTGCTGTATTAAACTGGAAGACACCAGCCACAGTAACTAAAGTCCGCAACTTTCTGGGATTGGCAGGCTACTACCATCATTTCATTGAAGGCTTCTCAAAAATAGCCAAGCCATTGACAGAACTGTTGAAAAAGAATCACAAATTTGCCTGGATGGAAGAATGTGATAGCAGTTTCATGGAGTAAAGACGAGGCTAACTACGGCCCCTGTCTTAGTTCTTTCAGACATCCACAAGAGCTTTGATATATATTGCGATGCTTCCAGGCGTGGAATCGGCTGCGTTCTAATGCAAGAAGGAAGGGTTGTAGCATATGCATCCAGACAGCTATGACCCCATGAAGAGAACTATCCTACGCATGATTTGGAATTGGTAGCTGTGGTTCATGCATTAAAGATTTGGAGGCATTATCTCATTGGGCAGCGATGTGAAATATACACAGACCACAAGAGTCTCAAGTATATTTTCACCCAGCCGGACCTTAATCTCAGACAAAGAAGATGGCTTGAACTCGTCAAGGACTATGACATTGGAATTAATTATCATCAGGGAAAAGCCAATGTGGTCGCCGATGCTCTCAGCAGAAAACAAGGCACTATGAATGCACTAACTGAGGGTATCCATCCAAGGCTACAAGAAGAGTTTGCCAAGCTGAATATGGTATTATGCGGCCCAATTAACCCGGATACATTGGAAATTATTCCAACACTTATGGAAGAAATTAAGGCAGTTCAGAAATCTGATAAAAATGTACAGGAGATCAAGGAGAACATTCAGCAAGGGAAGGCCAAGTCCTTCCGTATTGATGACCAGGGCACCTTGTGGTTTGAGAACCGAATATGCGTGCCTAATCAAGAAAACTTGAGACAGCAAATACTTAGAGAGGCACATGAATCCGCATACTCTATCCATCCGGGAGGAACAAAAATGTACCAGGACTTAAGGGAAACCTTTTGGTGGCCAGGAATGCGAAGGGACATTGCGTACTACGTCGCCTGTTGTGATGTCTGCAACAGAGTAAAGGCTGAACACCAGAAACCCACTGGATTACTGCAACCTTTACAGGTTCCCCAGTGGAAATGGGATGACATATGCATGGACTTCATTGTTGGACTACCCAAGTCAACAAGAGGCCATGATGCTATCTGGGTCATCGTGGATATACTTACGAAAGTGGCTCACTTTATTCCAGTGAAGACCACCTTCAGAGCCGATCAGCTTGCACAACTCTACATGTCCCGAATTGTTAGTATTCATGGAGTACCCAGGTCTATCACATCAGATAGAGGATCCTTGTTCACTTCAGCATTCTGGCTGCGGTTGCACCAAGCCCTGGGAACCGTGCTAAAGCATAGCACGGCATATCATCCAAAGACAGATGGACAGACCGAACGAGTAAATCAGATATTGGAAGATATGCTTCGGTCTTGTGCACTCACCTATGGACCCAAATGGGAGGATAGTCTACCCTACGTGGAATTCTCCTACAATAACAGTTATCAGTCAAGTCTCAAGATGTCACCATGCGAAGCCCTGTATGGACGGAAATGTCGCACTCCTTTAAATTGGTCCCAGACAGGAGACAGCCGTATCTTCGACACGGATTTGATGCACGAGGTTGGGAAGCAAGATAAGGATATTCAGGAACGTCTTCGAGCAGCCAAGTCCCGTTAAAAGAGCTACTATGACCCTAAACATCGAGAAGTAACTTTTGAGCCTGGATAGTATGCTTATCTCCGAGTCACCCCCATGAAAGGAATAAAAAGGTTTCATAACCGAGGAAAGCTTGCACCAAGATATATCGGTCCCTTTCTAGTAATTGCTAGAAGAGGCAGAGTGGCATATCAGTTAGAGTTACCACCGGAGTTGTCTGACGTTCACGATGTCTTCCACATCTCACAGTTGAGAAAGTGCATTGCACCTCCGATCAAGCAGGAAGATATGAGTGAGCTAGAGCTGACTAAGGATTTGACCTACGAGGAAAAGCCTCTCCGAATCTTGGACGAGATGGAAAGAACTACCAGGAGTAAGATAATCAAATTTTACAAAGTATTGTGGGATCATCATACTGAGGAAGAAGCTACCTGGGAAAGAGAGGATTTTTTGAGATCAGCATATCCGCATTTGTTCCCTGAGCAACCGAATCTCGAGGACGAGATTCATCCTAAGGGGGGTAGGTATGTGACACCCTGGTTTTTGGCAACTTTTTCTTTTCAAAATTTTCTTGGTTTTATTTGCAAATTGGTTGGTTTTTGAACCTTCTCAGTTAACTTTGGACTTGGGAAACTTTTGAATTTCTCTCTAAGTGATCCAAAGCCCTCAACATCTTGCCAAAATCTTGTCACACACCTTCTGGATCAAATTCCAATTATCATTTCTTTCAAATAATCCATTTTCTTCTCTGGGAAATCTGTCTTCACTATGGGTTGTGAAGCAACCTATAGTTCTGATGATCAAAAAAATCCCAAATTAATACCACACCTTCTTGTCATCATCTACTCTCACAATCTTCAAAAACATTTCATGGTTCAGTACAAAATTTTGTCCAGAATATTCCATTTAGCTTCTGGACAGCACTGGTCCTTTGTGAAGCAACCCATATTTCCTCAACTCAGAAAACTCTCAAATTATTCCCTGAGATACTAGCGGACCTATCTTAACACAATATCCAAAAACATCTCCTTGTCCAGTATAAATTTTCAGCAGAAATATTCTGCCAATTTTCTACTCATTCCAGTCCTCTGTGAAGGAAGTACTAGCTAGAGGCATCCATTTAAGCTGAAATTTTTATGACATCTTGGCATTACCAAATAACTCTCACACACCAAATTTCAGCTCCAACAGATCACTCATGTGAGTGCAACAACCTCACCAAGTTTTTGGTTCAGTATAGCAGTTGTACATGAACCATGTCCAAACTTTGATGAAAGTTTCTCAAATTAGGCCAGCTAGTAGTCCTTCCAATGTAGATCACTCCAGACATCTCCATTGGCTTTCTCTCCAGCTCATATTCTCTCCAGATCCCTCCTAAGTTACTAACAGCAAACTGTTGCTGATGCTACACTTTGTCTCAGTGAGTCTCTGAGCGAACTAGTGCCACGAGAGGGTTCTAGTACGCAAGGTCAACGCACCAGACACGGCCTGGCAGGCCAGCTCGCGCCGCGTGTGCCTGTGCACGCGGTGACCGCATGGCCAGCCCTGCCAAAACCTCGCTCTGGGCGCCGCCAGGCACGGGTCTCGTCGGAGGCCGACTACCGTGTCGCCGTACCGTGTCCCCTTGCGCTGACTAACTCTCCGCCGTCCACCTAGCCGCTCCAGACTCTTCCCCTCGCCGGAGAAGCTCCCGCCGGCCGCCACCGAGCACCGCACTGTTGCGCCCGTGCGGCCACAGTGGGGTGAGCTGGTTGGCTTCTTCCTCGCAGCTCGTCATCTCGTGCATTAACTCACCTGCCCTCCTCCATCACTTCGCCGCGCTCCACGACGGCCAGCTCGCCGTCCTGCTCGCCGTCCTGCTCGCGCCAGCTCATCTACGGCGGCTTGCGGCACGGCCACCCTCCGCCCCGCCTATAAATAGCCACGGCCAGCCCTCCCCAGCTCTTCATCGCTCCTCACCACCTCCCAATCGAGCTCTGCTCGCCGCGCCAAGGCCGAGAGGCCTTCTGGCCTCATAGCTCGCCGGAGTTCTGCCGCCGATCAACACTCTGCCACAGCTCGTTCCACTCCACCCCAGCCTTGCCCGACCGCATACCCGAGCTTAGTGCACTCC
Source organism: Elymus sibiricus (assembly GCA_039707655.1). Classification (NCBI taxonomy): domain Eukaryota; kingdom Viridiplantae; phylum Streptophyta; class Magnoliopsida; order Poales; family Poaceae; genus Elymus; species Elymus sibiricus. The sequence goes on along the minus strand of CM077676.1, from coordinate 186,589,474 downwards.
CACGACCCTGCCCGACCTCTTTCCTAGCCGGAGCTCTGCCGGATTCGCCGTCGCCGACGACCCCCGAAACCAGCCGCCGCCGGAGAGGAAGGGAACGATGCCGTCAGGCTGTCTCCGGAGAAGCCACTGGTATAGGGAGGACCGCCGTCGTGTGGCCGATCCATCTCCGTCATCTCCCGACCTCGCCGCCGTCGATATCTCCGGCTATCGCCGTCGGTGAGCCGCCCTCTTACTGTTCCCCTCTTTTTCTTTTTAAATATGACAGCTGGGCCCCGCCCGTCAGTGACCCAGCCGCGCCCGAATCGGTACTTAAGTGGAAGCGTATTTGGGAAATACGCTTTCGACGTGGCCTACTGTGGAATTTTCCAATTTCTGTTTAAATCCAATTTTGACCAGAAACTTTGACTGTCCATAACTTTTTATCCACAAGTCCAAATCTATTGATTCTTTTTGCATTATCCTTGTCTTGAGCCCCTCTATTTTCTGGTACATTTTGGTATTTTTCTCATATGTACAGAATTTCCGGTGAACAGAAATGTATTATGTGACATTTTCTTTTGCTATTTTAAAATATTTTTAGAAGGAAATCCTTTTGGTTTTGAAGACCAGGAGTTTGTGGACAACCCAACTGAGCAAGGCACGCCACATCATCCATTACATGAAGCATTTCAATACTATTGGTTTATTAATTGAATTATGTGCATTATTTTAATATGTGAAAATTCATAGTAAATGATAGTGTTGCATAGCTACTGCCATATTAATTTATTCATGATAAACAACCTTGCTTGTTATGTACTTGCTAAAACTAAGCTTAATGGTTGATCAAGTGCCACCGACTCGGACTTACCCGTGCAGCCACATCTGCCAGAATGGGACGGCCTTGACTTGGTCTGACCGCATGCTCTTTTATCGGTACCACCAAAGAGGGAGGGTTATGCGTGCGTGCTACCCTGATCAGGTAGGCGACGATAACCTTGTGAGCCAGTTGAGTTATTTGCCAGCGTCCCCGTTTGGGACAGTTTAGTTGGCCACGACGGTGGCAGGTGTCACGGGGTGACACAAAGGCCACCCAGGGCATGACTCCGGGGGAGGATGATTGTCGGTGGTACGGTGGAAGAGTCACGGGTTAGGCGAGTTTCGTTGGAGCAGCACCGGTCCACCCGGAAGGGAAGTGTACCGAGGTACGGGACAAGGAGCTCCATGGTGTGGGAAAAGTGCGCAACCTCTGCAGAGTGTAAGAATCTATTCGAATAGCCGCGTCCACGGTATTGGACACAGTCAACACTAAGTCACACTAAGTGGTCAACCGTAATGATAATAATGATGGAAGAACTTGTCTTATGTTCGGAAGTGCTCAGTGGATCACGAGTATTCCGAGGGTTGTGGTACAACCCGGAAGAGAGTAAGTTGATGTTCGGTAACAGTAAGTAAGCAACTTAAGCATTTAACATGTTCATTGCCATACTGTTGTTTGCTGCATTGTTTTGGTTGCTATGAGCTTGCGAGTACATTCCAAGTACTCACCTGGCATGTCATGCCAGATGCAGGAGAAGCCGAGAACGGAGGTCCCGATGGTTCGTGGTACGCTTACTAGGCCTTGTCCCAGCAGTGTCCCTATGGGATGGAGTTTCCCGCACGATATTCTGCTACGCTGTAGAGTTTCATTAGTACTGAGGCCCTTGTTGTTCCATAAATAATGTAGATATTGTCATAGCACGTGTAGTGCTTCTGGCCTCGTTACCTGATGTAATTCCCGAGCTTGTACTTGTACTATATCAATAAAGATCAGTTCTGTTCTGCTCCAAGTTGTTGTGTGTTTCCAGAAGACATGATCTCTGGGTTGGAAACACTGGGTAAACCGGTCCTCTGAGCCGGGGTGCCACAGACTAGTTCTAAACTTTCGAAGAAGTTAAGGGATGAAAAATATACTTTTCCCATTTTGAAAACCTACTGAACTAATTTTCAAAACTAGTGAACTAAAAATTGAATTCTGGTGAACTAATTTTAAAACTCTAATTTTGATAAAAATAATTTGAAAAAGCAGTGAACTAAATTTGTAGTCTATTGAACTTTTTTTCAAATTTAGTGAACTAAAAAATTTGAATTCCAGTGAATTAAAAATTAGTTTGTTTACTAGTGAACTAATATTGAAAACCTAGTGAACTACTTTTGAACTATAGTGACGTAAATTTGAATTCAAGTGAACTAAATTTTGAAAACTTAGTGAACTAAATTTCAAAACTAGTGAACTAAAAAATTTGAATTCTAGTGAACTAATCTCAAAACTCTAGTGAACTAGTTTGGGTAAAAGGTTAAAATAATTTGATAAAAGCAGTGAACTAAATTTGTAGTCTATTGAACTTTTTTCAAATTTAGTGAACTAAAAAATTTGAATTCTAGTGAATTAAAAATTAGTTAGGTAACTAGTGAACTAATATTGAAAACCTAGTGAACTACTTTTGAACTATAGTGAAGTCAATTTGAAAACCTAGTGAAATACACTAGGCATTCAAGTGAACTAATTTTGAAAACCCAGTGAACTAATTTTCAAAACTAGTGAACTACAAATAGAATTTTGGTGAACTAATTTTAAAACTCTAGTGAACTAATTTTGGTAAAAATCATTTGAAAAGAAGTGAACTAAATTTGTAGTCTATTGAACTCTTTTTCAAATTTAGTGAACTAAAAATTTGAATTCCAGTGAATTGAAAATTATTTAGTTAACTAGTGAACTAATATTGAAAACCTAGTGAACTACTTTTGAACTATAGTGAAGTAAATTTGAAAACCTAGTGAACTAAATTTGTAGTCTATTGAACTTTTCTCAAATTTAGTGGACTAAAAAAATTGACAATCTAGTGAATTAAAAATTAGTTAGGTAACTAGTGAATTAATATTGAAAACCTAGTGAACTAAACTTGAATTCAAGTGAACTGATTTTGAAAACCTAATGAACTAATTTTCAAAACCAGTGAACTAAAAGTTGAATTCTGGTGAACTAATTTTAAAACTCTAGTGAACTAATTTTGGTAAAAAATAATTTGAAAAATCAATGAACTAAAATTTTAGTATATTGAACTTTTTTCAAATTTAGTGAACTACAAAAATTTAATTCTAGTGAATTAAAAATTAGTTAGGTAACTAGTGAACTAATATTGAAAATCTAGTGAACTACTTTTGAACTATAGTGAAGTAAATTTGAAAACATAGTGAACTAAATTTGAATTCAAGTGAAATAATTTTCAAAACTAGTGAACTAAAAATGAATTGTGGTGAACTAATTTTAAAACTCTAGTGAACTAATTTTGGTAAAAATAATGTGAAAAAGCAGTTAACTAAATTTGTAGTCTATTGACCTTTTTTCAAATTTAGTGGACTAAAAAATTTAAAATCTAGTGAATTAAAAATTGGTTAGGTAACTAGTGAATTAATATTTAAAACCTAGTGAACTACTTTTGAACTATAGTGAAGTAAATTTGAAAACCTAGTGAACTAATTTTCAAAACTAGTGAACTAAAAAATGAATTCTGGTGAACTAATTTTAAAACTCTAGTGAACTAATTTTGGTAAAAGTAATTTGAAAAAACCGGTGACCTAAAATTTGAATTCTATTGAATTAAAAATTAGTTAGGTAACTACTGAATTAATATTGAAAACCGAGTGAACTACTTTTGAACCTTAGTGAAGTAAATTAAAAATTAGTTAGGTAACTAGTGAAGTAAATTTGAAAACCTAGTGAACTAACTTTGAATTGAAGTGAACTAATTTTGAAAACCTAGTGAACTAATTTTCAAAACTAGTGAACTAAAAAAAGAATTCTGGTAAACTAATTTTGGTGAAAATAATTTGAAAAAGCACTGAACTAAATTTGTAGTCTATTGAACTTTTTTCAAATTTAGTCAACTAAAAAATTTGAATTCTAGTGAATTAAAAATTAGTTAGTTAACTAGTGAACTAATATTGAAATCCTAGTGAACTAAATATGAATTCAAGTGAACTAATTTTGAAAACCTAGTTCACTAATTTTTGAAACTAATGAACTGCTTTTTTGTCGAATTGCAAAATGTTTCATGATTTATTATAAAAAAAATGCAAAAAAATGAAAAAAACCTGTGAGTTTGAAAAAAAGTTCATCGATTTTGAAAAACGTTCATTGAATATGAAAAAAGTTCGTCCAATTTGAAAAAAGTCTGTCGAATTTGAAGAAATCTCATCGAATTTGAAAAAAATGTTCATTGAATTTGACGGAGTTCATCAAATTTGGAAAAAAAAATCATCGAATTTGGAAAAAAGTTCATCATATTTGTAACAGTTCAAATTGAAATCACTAAAAAGACTTATATTTAGGAACGGAGGGAGTAGTGAACTAAATTTAGATTCTAGTGGAACTAAATTCTGAATTTAGTGAACTAAAAAAATAAATGTTGTGAACTAATTTTGAATTATGGTGAACTAAGTTTGAGGTCCTAGTGACGTAATGTTGCATTCAAGTGAACTAATTTTTTAAGTTAGTTCACTATAATGACCTGATTATGAAACACTAGTTCACTATAAAAAATGGAAAAAATCAATTGAATTAATTTTCACATCTAGTGAAAACTAGTTCACTAATTATTAATTCAAAAAATTAGTGTACTTCCGGAGATTGTCTTATGGAACCGATTGTTTTAACAAAAAGATCCTCTACTACGAAGTTACTCTACTCTACAGGGTTGCGAGATTTATCACAACTTTAAAACTGTTAGGTTAAAAAATGGAAATTCCTTTTTTCAATAAAGAAAGAAGCAAAAATATCACAAGCTTAAGAAAACGTTGAAAAAAACAGAGACCAACTCCCAACATCGGCTGTTATTTTTGAGCATCAGATCACTTTGAGAAAAAAATGGACAAAAATAATCACACGACCTGTCTCATAAAAAAAGAAAAAAAAAGAGTATATTGACCAAAAAGATATACTGTACATTCAGTTCTAGTAAATTTAACTCAGACATTGCAAAAAAACATTTTGAAAAAAAATGTTGACCAAAAATCTGTCAAAAATATGGCATCTCAGACACATATAGCATTCTGGTTTCTAGGTAGAAAATCTCTGAAAAGCAGTTTACATCGTAGTTTAGATATCACATGTCCTAGAAAAACTCTAGTTCATGGCTCCAAAAACTCTAGGCTCTTCTTTCTAATATTCACAACGGGTTCTGCTAAAGAAAATCTCCCAAAAGCAATTTACAGGAAGTTTAGATAGCACATGTCTCGAAAAAAAGTTAGTTCATGTCTCCATAAAAAAGACAGTAAAATGATAGGCTCTTCATTGTAATGTTCATTGCGCAGTTGGCAGATCTTCTTCCTTGATCTTGTTCAATGTGCTTTTGAATACACGATAGGCCGATATCATTCTGTGCTTTGGTACATCCTCCTGTGTACACAAAACATGGTCTTCAGATTAATGACAGAGAAAAATGTATAAGCATATATAGGGAAAATTTTGTGAACTGAAGATTGTGTAAACTGTATACAAAAGTCCAGAAGGTTGGTGGTTATCTTGCATCTGTGGGATGGAAAAAATGATTTATATAGATCTAGCAAAACATTTATGATAATTTTGAAAAAGTACTGGTAAGTTTAAGATGTTTAATTAAATAATAAACTTGCACATATTTAGGCTTGTGTAAAATTGAAACTATTACAATTAATAAAATAAAAGAATATATTGAAAATAGCCCGATAGTTGTAGTTGAGTGACATGCATTTATTGTTGTAGAGCTGATGTGAAAGTAGTTCCTAGTTCCTTTTCAGTTTCCTAAAAAGAATATAGAAATGTAGATGAGTGAGTTTAGAGAAATACCGTGCTGACACTTTCCATAACTTTGCCTTCAAAATTGTCCATGTATAGAGGAAGATAATGGACCGAGTCATGCGTGATGAATAAAAAAAGAAGAGCAAAGATTAGGTGCTTTGATATTGAGGCTGAAGCAGGACATAGTTTAAACAAAAAATTACGATAAAATGAACAACATAATAAACTTACATAGTTCAAAGATTAGGTGCTTTGATATTGAAGCTTAAAGTTGAAGACATTCTTGAAAGGCTTATTGCTGAGTTTGCAAAGCATGTTGTAGTTGGAAACCTGTTTGCATACATTAAGTGAAAGTTTTTAACTAGTGCAACAAGTAAGTTTTAGTTGTTTTTGCTAGATTTAAAGATACAACTTGATACAGAAAGAGCTTACCAAGTTGTGGATAGTTTCTAGTCGAGCATTTTCCTGGATTGTGCCACATGGATCAAAGAAATGAGTCCTCTCAAAAAGAGAGTTCATACAAACAATAACCTAGTGGTTTGACTTGATAGTAGGAAAAAACAGCTGTGAAAACAAAAACATGAAGGATAATTAGAAATTACTACAAAAAAAAGAATACAATGACTTCTGTAAAAAGTGAGAGGAGAGTGCTAGTACTAAATCCTTTTTCCATAGATTTTCTTCTGAATTTACCTTGTCAAACTCTCTTTTACAGCTTACTGGGTCAAATAATTCAGGGCAAACCAACAGTTTATTCTGGAAGAAATAAAAAGAAGCAAGAACAAAACTAATCAGTAATCTTTAAGAAAACAAAAATGTCAAAATTGTTGAATAAATTAGAGAGAATAAAACTCACAGTAAAGTAGGAAGTGAAACAGTATTTCTTAATAAAAGGCTTTATCTCAGAGGCAGTCTTTGAATCAAAGTTGAATGTTTGAATGAGTGAATTCATCACTTCATCTCCAATCTCACCCCTTGACTTGAATGAATTGTAGAAGTTATTGTAACTAACAGGAAATCCGTCAATGTCCACAAATAGAGTGTTGTGCACAGATTTGAGCCAAAAAAAAGGTTACAAGTTAGTACTATAAAAGGTTACAATCCCTATGAAAAAAAGAATGGTTGATATTTGAAAAAAATATCAACTAGCAAAAAGTGTGATAGTATGACTATGTAAAGGAATTAACATGTAGAGAGTAGACGGTCGTCATCCTTGAACAAAATGGCCATGCTTGTCCTAAGTGAATCACTTATGGCTCTTAGGGGTGTATAAGCAAGACACAAAACTACGTGTGTGTGTGCCATCTCATGTGACAGATGTTCCATGTTAAAACATATGAAACAAACCAGCACAGAAAACCAACACATCTACCATTATTTGTTGCTGCAGGCTGAAAAAACATTTTAAAAAGACGAGCATGGGCGTCCTAATTCATTAAATGACGGATTTAAATCATATATACACAGAAAAAACAATGTAGATTGATACTTCCAATTTGCATCATTATTTCCTACTGTTATTTATAATGTATTTGGTCATTATTTCACTTTATGATGCAACTCTTATGCCTTTTCTCTCTTAATTTGCAAGATTTATATGAAGAGGGAGAATACCAGCAGCTGGAATTCTGGACCTGAAATAGGTACAGCAGAGATACCTATTCTACAGAGCTCCAAATGACCTAAAATTTTACGGAGAATTTTTATTGATTATATAAAAAATACTAGAGAAAAAAAATACCAGAGGGGACCCACCAGCTGCCCACAAGGCAACAGGGTGCAGCCCCCCCTAGGGCACGCCAAGATGCCTTGTGGGGCCCAAAGCTAGCCTCCCACCCCCTCCTTCTGCTATATAAGCTCATTTGCCCTTAAAAATATAGAGAAGACTTTTGGGATGAAGCGTCGCCGTCTCGAGGCGGAACTTGGGTAGGAGCACTTTTGCCCTCCGGCGGAGCGATTCCGCCAGGGATACTTCCCTTCGGGAGGGGAAAATTGAAGCCATCGACATCACCAACGATCCTCTCATCGTGGGAGGACCAATCTTCATCAACATCTTCACCAGCACCATCTCATCTCAAACCCTAGTTCATCTCTTGTATTCAATATTTGTCCCAAAACCTCAGATTGGTACATGTGGCTTGCTAGTAGTGTTGATTACATCTTGTAGTTTATGCTAGTTGGTTTATTTGGTGGAAGATTATATGTTCAGATCTTTAATGATATTCAACACCCCTCTGATCTTGAACATGAATATGATTTGTGAGTAGTTACTTCTATTCTTGAGGACATGGGAGAAGTCTTGTTATAAGTAATCATGTGAATTTGGTATTCGTTCGATATTTTGATGATATGTAGGTTGTTGCTTCCTTTATTGGTGTCATGTGAACGTCGACTACATGACACTTCACCATACTTGGGCCTAAGGAAGGCATTGTGGAGTAATAAGTAGATGATGGGTTGCTAGAGTGACAGAAGCTTAAACCCTAGTTTATGCGTTATTCTGTAAGGGGCTGATTTGGATCCATATGTTTCATGCTATGGTTAGATTTATCTTAATTCTTTTTTCGTAGTCGCGGATGCTTGCGAGAGGGGATAATCATAAGAGGGTTGCTTGTTCAAGTAAGAACAACACCCTAGCACCGGTCCACCCACATATCAAATTATCAAAGTAGCGAACGCAAATCAACTAAACATGATGAAAGTGACTAAATGAGAATTCCCATGTGTCCTCGAGAATGCCTTGTTTATTATAAGAGTTCGTTCTGGCTTGTCCTTTGATATAAAAAGGATTGGGTCACCTTGCTGCACCTTTGTTACCATTGCTACTTGATAACCCACAAGTATAGGGGATCACAACAGTTTTCGAGGATAATATTTCACCCAAATTTATTAATTCGACACAAGTGGAGCCAAAGAATATTTGTGAGTATTAGCAGTTGAGTTGTCAATTCAACCACACCTGGAGAACAAAATATCTGCGACAAAGTATTTAGTAGCACAATAGTTTGATAGTTTTGATAGCAGTAGTAACAGTAGCAATGGTAAACAAGACAGTAACAGTAGCAGTTTTGCAGTAATTGGAATAGTAGCAGCAATAGAGTAACTTAGCAGAAACCAATATCAGAAAAGCGTAGGCATTGGATCAATGATGGATAATTATGTTGGATGACATTCATCATGTAACAGTCACAACCTAGAGCGATACACAATAGCTCCAATTCATCAATGTAATGTAGGTATGTATTCCGTATATAGTCATACGTGCTTATAATAAGAACTTGCATGATATCTTTTGTCCTACCGTCCCGTGGCAGCAGGGTCCATAAGGAAATTGAAGGGATATTAAGGCCTCCTTTTAATAGAGAACCGGAACAAAGCATTAGCACTTAGTGAATACATGAACTCCTCAAACTACGGCAATCACCGGAAAGAATCCCAATTATTGTCACCTTGGGGTATGTGGATCATAACACGTAATAGGTGCATATAACTTGCAAGATAGGATCAAGAACACAAATATATTCATGAAAACATAAAGGGTTCAGATCTGAAATCATGGCACTCGGGCCCTAGTGACAAGCATTAAGCATAGCAAAGTCATAGCAACATCAATCTCAAAACATAGTTGTCAGGGCCGGTTTTCTGGGACATAAAATCCCAGCAAATGACCCTCGTGTCATCACCAGCCCCAGGATTACTGTTCGCTGGTGGACACTACCTTGATACAAAATTCCAAGCAGTTACAAGAATTTGAGTACAAGACCATAAAGGTCCATTGAGTACCACAATGATTTCTAGTGGCGGATGACGAAAGTGATTCATGGATCTCCAACGTCGATGGGCTCCATTCCCGCAGGAACAGCTGACCTGGATAACTCCTATCTCGCGTGGCTGCTATCTCTAATTCCTAGGTTGCGGGGGGTGTCTTCATGGCTCTGTCCTCCGAATCATGATCTGGCCAAGATAATAGCCAGGGACAAGCCAGTGAGTATGTTTGAATGTACTCGCAAACATCATGGACAAAAGATATAATAAAAGCAGGCATAATGCATGCAATTAACTTTAAACATATCCAATAATATTATGACATGGTAAGTGTTTAGTATAATCATGTAGAGTATTATATTTACATAGAAAATAAAGGTTAGCCATCCGATATTAGCAAAGTATAAGTAATCATGTTGTTATCAAAATTTTAAAGTCGGGTTTCAGGAGATAGAACTATCCCGAAGGAATCTTAATGAAAGTGTAAGTGGAACGTCGGGCGGTAATCCTCCCGAGAATTCCAAGAATTAATATACCAAATGGAACATCGGGCGTTAGACCTCCCGAGGATTCCAAGAAATAAAATGCCAAATTGAACATCGGGCGTTAGACCTCTCGAGGATTCCAAGAAATAATAAAATGCCAGTCGGGTGTCTGAAGCGACGCCTCGAAAGGTCTTGAAAAGAAATGCCAGTCGGGTGTCTGCAGCGACGCCTCGAAAGGTCTTGAAAATAAATACCACAGTCGGGCATCTGAAGCGACACCTCATAAAGGGCTTTTAAAGAAAGTAAAAGCATGAGTATCCAGGTGATAGAACCTTCCCAAGAGATACTCAGCAGCACATATAAGAGAAAAGGGTTAGTCCATAGCATTAGTGATAATAATCATCTATCATAATTCATGATCAACTTCTAATTTAGTTATTTCCTCCGAAGACCGACACTAAGACCGAGACTTGACCCATCCCAGACTGTAGCCCTTAACCGCGGACACGGCTATTCGAATAGATTTTATACTCTACAGAGGTTGTACTCTTTACCCACAAGTAAAGGATTTCTTTAGTCAACCCCGAGACGTTGACTAATTCCGATTACGGTCTTTGGGTGAAAACACACCTAACCAGCACACACCAGCTTAACTTTCACGATGCCCGGAATCACCCAAGGCATCATCCAAGAAAAACTCTAAGACGGGGAGGCCAACACCTCGAATAGCATGGGATCGAAAATTTATAACACGCGCAATAACAAGGGGTGCCCCCTCTTGGCCCAGCCGGACACACCCATGCTCCCTGACCAGGTGGCATGCCTACCAGAGGCCTCTGGTATCTTTCACCATGGCCTCTCTGTACAGTGTGTGCAAGGAAAGGCGTTAACAACTTACTAAACCATACCCTACCTGTGCCAGGGACAACTGGCAACACGAATCAAGTATGGGGGTTACCGGAACAAGACTCGATCTACGACCAACTCAGGAGGTTTAAGTTTTCCTGCAGTGGTTAGCACAATGTATTTCCTTAGTGGTACCCAACAGGGTCACCACCTGGCATGCCCCGACATGCCATCACTGATCATTCTCGTCACAACGAGACATCTGTTTCACGGTCACTTTTGTATGTGACAGATTCTCTCTTGCAGATTAGTCAAAACAAGCATAGGCATGTGTGGAACAAATGTTTCATGTTTAAGAGAACTCAAATACTCACAAGGAACCACACATGCATGATCATCTATATGCAAATTTCATTTGAGTCAACATAATCATGTTTCAAAATTCTAGCAAGCAACCAACCAAACTTTCATCATATCAAGTGTTCAAGATGCTTGCCTTGGGGTGTGTAGAAATGTTGATTCACTCCACAATTTTGTAAAATGCATCTTCCCTCCATTTTTCCTATTTTCAAAATATTCAATTACCACATAATTTGAAAACAGTATAAAAAATTGTTTGGAATTTTTTTTAAATAAATACTAAAATAAACTAGATGAAAAATTAGGAATTCCAAAAAAAGAATCAAATGATTTTGAGTTGTGGTAAAAAAGTTAGAGGCAGTCAAAGTTAGGGTCAAATCTGATTTTTAATTAAAGTTTATAAAGGAAAACGGTTCGGAAGGAAATGCGCTTTTCAAAGAAGAAAATGTACTCTGAGGGATTACGTTTCCACTTAGCTGCACAGGCGTGGCCTAAGGGTCACTGACAGTGGGCCCACCTGGCCCACTGGTCAGGTTTGACCGGTCCGCGACGTACCTCACGCGGGAACAGGGGAGGAGGCGGCAGTCGACGGTGATTGCCGGCGAACGACGGCGACCCACGGGGAGCTGAGCACATGGGAGTGCTCAGGAGGTCGAGGCGGTCCTCTGGGTACCCGTCTTAGCCTCCGGGGTGGACGGAGTCGCCGGCGGCGAGCTCTCCTGAGGAGCTCCGGCGGAGACGAATTGGGGGATTCGGCTATGAGCTTCCCCTGGCAAACATTGATGAGTGTAATGGGTGCGTGGTGTTTAGGAGGATCTACTGGTGATGAAATATTTGGAAGGGGAGCCTTGGTTGCGTGGGAATCATCGGGAAGGTCACGGCGGCCGTGGTTGCCGGAACTGGAGTAGACGACCACCTCCGGTCTTTTGGGTGATATAGGAGGCTTGCAGGAGGAGGGGGAGTGATGTTGATGAACTGGACGAGCCCGGGGTGACCTTATATAGCACGGGGAGGTCGGTTCATGGGCTCCCAAAGATAAGCACGGCGGTGGAGGCCATCAATGGCACACGAGGGCGGTGGTGAGGTCGTTGGGGTCGGTGGGGTGGTCGGTGTGGCCTTTTGCGTGGTCGGTTAGCTGAGGATGAGCTCGGGGAAGCTCCAGGTGGTCTAGACGGTGCCATCCCCGAGTGAATCATGGCGGCGGCCATTCATGGCTTCCCGCGGTCGGTGGCGAGGCCGGTGGTGGGCGGCGGGGTTTGGTAAGGGCGGTGACGGCCGGCAGTTAAGATGGGCGCACTGGCTGGCTCGAAATCGAGCCACGCGTCCAGAGCTGTGGCTTGCCCGACACGGCGGCATGCTGGCCGGTGCGGGGCAGGGCTTGGCTGGCGCTAGGGGCCAAGGGGAGGTGTCAGCAAGCTTCGGGGTCGGTCGGGTGATTTATAGGAGGGCTAGGACGAGCGGGGAAAGCATCAGAGAAGCGACTGGGCTCGGGCACCGTCGGATGCAGTACGTGTGCTCTGGCCGTGCTCTCTGCACTCAGGCAGAGTGTGCGACCAAATGCCAGGATACCCTAGATTGATCTATTAGAGCTAATGTTTGGTAGGGTGATGCTCCTGGGGATTATAGAGATGATGGACATGATGGTTTGGCTAAACAAGCTAGTGTCATTTACAGCTCAAGACTTGACAGAATTCTGTCATGCACTCAAGGTGTTTAACAGAATGAAAGAGCTAGCTAGGGGATTTTGTTGAATCTGAAAATTGTCAGGATGATGCTTCTTTGCATCAATAGAGAGGATGGTGTGTTTTTCTGGACAAAAAGAATAACTTTCAAGTGCAAGTTTTACTGAAATTCAGTTCAAGACCCAAACTTGGAGGAATTATTTGGTGCACTACTGCAGGATGGTCCTAACGCGACACATCAATCAGAGACCCCGCGACCAAACTGTGTGCGATGCATTAATCGTAAACGGTGCCGTACTAAAACCATCCCCAATAAGATGAACTGTTTGCGATGCTGGAGACATCAAAAACAATTCAGATTAGAGATGCGTGTGCGATACGTGGCATATAGTTGATCCATACGAACTATTTGCGATAAGACAGAACAACAAACATGATTCAGATTAGAGACGTGTGTGCGATACGTGGCATACAGTTGATCCATACGAACTGTTTGCGATAAGACAGAACAACAAACACGGTCAGCCAAATCGAGGTGTGTGCGATACACGGCATACAGTTCACTTGGATGAACTGTTTGCTATTACCCAACACAACAGAAACGGTCAGGCAGATCAAGGTGTGTGCGATATACGGCATGTGGTTAGCTCGAATGAACTGTTTGCGATTACCCAACACAACAGAAATGGTCAGCCAGATCAAGGAGTCTGTGATATACGGGCACACATTCTAATTAAAATAATTGTGCGTGATGGTAATAACAAGCGCACACGGTTGATGGAACAAGTCATGTGCTGACATCGCCGATTGCGGTGCACACGCCACGTACGCATCCGAGAACGCTTGCCCACAATAATTACACCATCCAGGAATCATGCCACACTTTGAAACCGGAACCGTCAAATAATTTTGAGCTTCTTTCCTGTCACATTCCAAATTACTCCGATTCACACCGATATGTAAGTGCAAACCTGTTCACACCAATAAAAACCTAAATGTTTTCCCACTTAGCAGCTTATTACTAGGTTATAAATACCACCTACTCAAAAATGACTGCACATTCCTCCTCAATTCCTCATCAACAAACAAACAAGTCTTCGTCCTTTCTTGCGTCTGCCATAGCCCATGGGAGGAGTTCTTGGTCAAGAAATGACCATGGAGTGGCGAGCGAAGCAGCAGAGATGTCCCGCCTGGCCGCGATATTAGCCAAGAGGTCCCGCCGCGCCGCCGAAGCAGCACGGAGGTCCCGCTGCTCTGCCGAAGCAACACTGAGGTCCTGCCACGCCGCCGACGTAGCAGAGTGGTCCGACCGCACCGCAGAAGCGGCACTGATGTCCCGCCGAGCCGCGGAAGCAGCAGAGAGGTCCTGCCGCGTCGCGGCGGCCTGGATGGATCTATCGCGGGCACTCGAGGGCTCTCACAGGCGCATGTGCGTTATGCTCAATAAGCTGATGGACGATGACATCCCCCGCTAGGCGAAGCTGCAGGAGGAGAGCTATGCCGCGTTGGATAAGTCCACCGGCATCATCCGGGGACTACGGGGTGACAAGGTGAGGCTCCGCACCGAGCACAACCTGCTGAGGGCGAAGATCGCCAGCAGGGCGAAGCAGCACGAGGAGACAACTGCTGTGTTGGAGAAGACGGCCATCATGGTCAGGAAACTTATGGACGAGAATGCTAATCTCCGCATCAAGCGTGACATGCTCCTGGAGAAATCTGTGGATGCTCGCAAGTGACGGATTGAGGACGTGAAGGAGATCAAGGTGGACGAAATGACGAAGATGGCATAGTAGATCGAGGTGAAGTAGAGAGCAGCGACCCAGATCGTTGTCTGTGTCTTCCTTCTTTTGCCCTTGTGTCTTTTGGGCGTTGCCGCATGTGGCATCTTTAATTATCTTGCTGAATACGTAAGACAATTATTATTATCCAATGCCATCATCTTCATATATATCAGTCTTGCTAAGTCTCAGTCGATGCCATGTCCATGAGATCTTACATCAAGATCCGTGCAAATTTTTTGTTTTCAGATTCTCTTTTGTCTCTCTTAAATCTCAGTCGACTGAGGCCTAGCCACGCCATTAAAACAGGGGCTCGGGCGCCATTAATGGAGAAGTTGGGAGCGAGGTGGGCGGCGGATGGAGGTCAAAGGGCTCGCCTCCCGATGAGCCTGCGCATCGGTCTGCTCCACGCCTCCCGTCTACTCAAATAGCTACCCCGCACGTTGCCTCCTAGCCAATAAAAATGGGGACGCATGGCGGCACGTAAATGGTTAGTACAACGCCCACGGTTTGAATAGCACTTGTGTTTCCGATTGTAACGTGGCGGCTCTTTGTTCCAAAATGACTTTGTTGGTTGTTAATCTGTGCGCCTTCAAAAAATCGAACACAATTTTTACAACAGCATGATGGTGCCATGTCAAGGCAACATGCCAAGTTTCATGATTTTCAGGCAAGTTTTGGATTTACAGGAATTTAAAAACCAAGTTTGTCAATGTTTTCGGCCGAGCCACGACGCCCAGGTGTTTGAAATTCATTCCCATTTCTTGCATGGGACCTAAACATTCACCCAAGGACACATATACGAGTTTTAACCCATTTTGGTGCACTGGAGCATGTGCCTGTAGTTCAAATTTGAATTATGCACATTAAATGCCTAGAAAACTCAATTAATGTATAAAAAAATGCCAAACGAACCTGGAATAATTCTAAATTTTAGCATGACACTCCTATTGGTCTTTGTTGCCTTTGTAAAAAAATCAAGGTAGGAAGAGGCAGCGTATGTCGTTTCGCCCACAAAGGTGACACATCCCCCCTATCGGAACCATGAGCCTTCTTGAGAGAAGCTCCGGTTTGTAAGAAGCTTATACCAAAACTTGTCCCAAATTGAACAAAAAATTTACCACAGCATGTTGGTGCCATGTCAAGACACCATGCCAAGTTCCGTGATTTTTAGGCAATTTTTGGATTTACAGGAAGTTAAACACCAAGTTTCTCAATGTTTTCGGCCAAGCCACGACGCCCAGATGTTTGAAATTCATTCCCATTTCTTGTATGGGACCTAAACATTCACCCAAGGACACATATATGATTTTTCAAACCATTTTGGTGCACTGTAGCATGTGCATGTAGTTCAAATTTGAATTATGCACATTAAATGCCTAGAAACTCAATAAATGTATAAAAAAGGCCAAACGAACCCGGAATAATTCCAAATTTTAGCACAACACTCCAATTGGTCTTTGTTGCCTCTATAAAAAAATCAAGGCAGGAAGAGGCAGCGTATGTCATTTCGCCCACAAAGGTGACACATCCCCTATCGGAACCATGAGCCTTCTTGAGAGAAGCTCCGGTTTGTAAGAAGCTTATACCAAAACTTGTCTCAAATCAAAAAAAATTTACCACAGCGTGTTGGTGCCATGTCAAGACACCATGCCAAGTTCCGTGATTTTTAGGCAATTTTTGGATTTACTGGAATTTAAAAACCATGTTTCTCAATGTTTTTGGCAGAGCCACGACGCCCAGATGTTTGAAATTCACTCCCATTTCTTGTATGGGACCTAAACATTCAACCAAGGACACATATATGATTTTTCAACCCATTTTAGTGCACTGGAGCATGTGCCTGTAGTTCAAATTTGAATTATGCACATTAAATGCCTAGAAACTCAATTAATGTATAAAAAATGCCAAACGAACCCAGAATAATTCCAAATTTTAGCACGACACTCCTATAGTTGCATGTTCACTGCAGATAAATGTTCTAGCAATTCAAACATCGACCTTTCCTAACGTAACCCCATTTTGTCTTGCAAATCAAAATGAAAAAATCAATTACACCACAAACAGTTTGTTAGCAACAATTGTGTGCGATGCAGTATAAAATATCTTGGGGCTCCCTCATGTATGGCTTATGCAGGAAAGTTCGTCGGCTACAGTCCACTGGCCGCGCGTCAACTACACTTGCACGCCAGTTTTTCGCTCCACCGTTCGTAAATTTTTGGCAACCGCGGAAATATGTAGCTCCCCGCCCCCTCCCCCCCACCAAAAGCCACATTTCCAGTGTTTCCTCCTTCCTTTCCAAGTTCAAACCTTCACTGCTTGCTTTGCAGCACCGCCTCCTCGCCGGCGGCGCTCCTTTCCGCTGAGCGGTCTCGTCCATATAGTCAGGTAATCCACACCCCACCCCCATCCTCCTCTCCTTATCCATCCCACAAGCCTCGACCGCCGGCGCGACATCTTCCACCCAAATCACTGCCATGGTTCACGCATTATAGCCAGGAGCTCAAGGAGCATCTGGCACCGGTGAAGCAAATTGCGGCCGCATGCACAGATGAGGTCGCGATGGCTGCCAAGCGTGCCGACCGCCAGATCTTGGAGGAGCACCTCGCCGTCGAGGCCACCGTCGACCCCTCGCACGTGGACGCCTCATGGTTGGCTACTTTAAATGACAGTTCATGGTGTTTTCTAAAGGCCGCCTCTGGTGCCTTCTAGTGAATTGTCCTCTGTTATGTTAATATGCAATCTGATCTTCTGAAATGTGATGTTCAGCTAACGGTTTGGTTCATTTGTTGTGATGTTCAGTTAACTGTTTGGTTCAATTCTGAAATGTGATTTTCAATTCCTGTGGGTACAGTTTTTTTTGTTATGCATGTGAGGAATAAAATCGAATTTGGATGTACTCTATACATGAGAAACATACACAAATGCTATATTTCCTAGTAGTTATTAAGCACGCTAGGCTTGGTTAACTGTATGATCTTCTAGTATATGTTCTATTCTGCAATGTGGTTCTCAGTTAACTTCTTCCTTCATTTGTTGTGGTGTCCAGTTAACTTTTTGGTACAATTCTGCAGTGTGATGTTCATTTGGTGTGGGTACAAGTTTTCATTAATATATTCTACTGATAGTATGCCAACTCTCACTTAAACTGATCAATATCTGCCTTATATGTGTTGCAGGGAAACAATGGGAGGCACTGAGGTTTACCATCGAGGTTTGCACATGCATGGTCCTTTGGCTAATAGCACATTATTGTGCAATTGCAGGAACCATTCTAATATTTAGGTTTTTAACAATTTGGTCTTGCACATGTAGGTCCTGCTGTCAGAGGTTTAGACCGACTGTTCGATCCATTTTGCATATGGGGAAATGAGATGGACATGAATATCAGTCAAGTCAAGAAAGTCAGAAAGATTGTTAGGATAAAGAAACTAGTGTTGAATAACAACAAGATCTTTGTTTGCACAATGAAGAAGACATCAGTCAACTATAGGATGGTACTAACTCTTTTACCTTGTGTTTTTTTCCTATGCGCCATTTCAAAATTCAGAACAGATATTTATGCATATCTTTGTTTTCAGTCCTTTCCAAAGTAGTTCACCGATGATTACCTCTCAAACCACCTCCATGGTCAAGAGGCGAGGAAGGTACTCATTCAACACCCATGCTACAATATTGAAGTCTCCCTCAAGAGGACGAAGGTTGGGCAGGCAATCATCCGCAGCCACTGGCGTAAAGTTGCAAGGAGATTCAACATCATTGATGGCTCAATATTCGCCTTCAGATTCAACAGTTTGCCAGATGAGATTCATCTCTCTATATACCATATATGATGCTACTTTCCAAAGGTTTTAGATGTTGCATGTGAAACTTTGTGCTGTTGTGTAATTGCATAGCTAGCTATATGCCTATATGGTGTAACTGAGTGCTGAAGCTATGTGATGTTGTACTCTGATGTAATTCAGCCATGAAATCCTAGTTGCCATAATACGGTGATACGTCCAATTTGCATCATGATTTCCTATGAATAATTATTATGTTTTTAATCATCATTTCACTTTATGGTACAATTTTTATGCCTTTTCTCTCTTATTTTGCAAGATTTACATGAAGACGGAGAATGCCGGCAGCTCGAATTCTGGACCTGAAATAGCCACATCAGAGAAACCTATTCTACAAAGCTCCAATTGACCTGAAACTTCACGGAGATTTTTTATTGAATATATAAAAATACTAGAGAAAAGAAATACCAGAGGGGACCCACCAGTTGCCCACAAGGCAACAGGGCGCGACCCCCCTAGGCGCGCCCTGATGCCTTGTGGGGCCCCTGGCTGGCTTCTGGCCCCCTCCTTCTGCTATATGAAGCCATTTGCCCTAGAAAAAATCAAGAGAAGACTTTCGGGACGAAGTGCCACCGTCTCAAGGCAGAACCTGGGCAGGAGCACTTTTGCTCTTCGGCGGAGCGATTCCACCGGGGATACTTCTCTCCGGGAGGGGGAAATCGAAGCCATCGACATCACCAATGATCCTCTCATCGTGGGAGGACCAATCTTCATCAACATCTTCACCAGCACCATCTCATCTCAAACCGTAGTTCATCTCTTGTATTCAATCTTTGTCTCAAAACCTCAGATTGGTACCTGTGGGTTGCTAGTAGTGTTGATTACATCTTGTAGTTGATGCTAGTTGGTTTATTTGGTGGAAGATTATATGTTCAGATCCTTAATGCTATTCAATACCACTCTGATCTTGAACATGAATATGATTTGTGAGTGGTTACTTTTGTTCTTGAGGACATGGGAGAAGTCTTGTCATAAGTAATCATGTGAATTTGGTATTCGTTCGATATTTTGATGATATGTATGTTGTTGCTTCCTTTAGTGGTGTTGTGTGAACGTTGACTACATGACACTTCACCATCTTTGGGCCTAAGGGAAGGAATTGCTAGAGTGACAAAAGCTTAAACCCTAGTTTATGCGCTATTCCGTAAGGGGCTGATTTGGATCCATATGTTTCATGCTATGGTTAGAGTTATCTTAATTCTTCTTTCGTAGTTGCGGATGCTTGCGAGAGGGGGTAATCATAAGTGGTAGGCTTGTTCAAGTAAGAACAGCACCCAAGCACCGGGCCACCCACATATCAAATTATCAAAGTAGCGAACGCGAATCAAACAAACATGATGAAAGTGACTAGATGAAATTCACATGTGTCCTCGAGAACGCTTTGCTTATTATACGAGTTCGTTCCGGCTTGTCCTTTGCTACAAAAAGGATTGGGCTGCCTTGCTGCACTTTTGTTACCATTACTACTTGTTACTTGTTACAAATTATCTTGCTATCAAAACTATCTGTTACCGCTACTTTCAGTACTTGCAGAGAATACCTTGCTGAAAACCGCTTGTCATTTCCTTCTGCTCCTCGTTGGGTTCGACACTCTTACTTATTGAAAGGACTACGATTGATCCCCTATACTTGTGGATCATCAAGACTCTTTTCTGGCACCGTTGCTGGGGAATGAAGTACCTTTGGTGAGTGGAATTTGGTAAGGAAACATTTATATTACGTGCTGAAATTTATTGTCACTTGTCACTATGGAAAGTGATCCTTTGAGGGGCTTGTTCGGGGTATCTTCACCTCGACCGGAAGCATTAAGAGTTGCTCCTCAACCTATTGAACCTGCTGAAAATATTTATTATCAAATTCCTTCGGGTATGATAGAGAAACTTCTAGCTAATCCTTATGCAGGAGATGGAACGGTACATCCTGATATGCACTTGATCTATGTGGATGAAATTTGTGGATTGTTTAAGCTTGCAGGTTTATCCAGAGATGGAGTTAAGAAGAAAGTATTCCCTTTATCTTTGGAGGGAAAGGCATTGACATGGTATAGGCTATGTGATGATACTGAAACATGGGACTGGAACCGATTGAAGCTGGAATTTGTTGTGCGTACGACCATCTATGGGGCCATCTAGCCCCTTTGCGGTTCCACTAGGGAGATCGACGAGCACAAAGAGCAGAACCAGCAGAGACGCAAAGAGTTTACCCAGGTTCGGGCCACCGTGAGGTGTAAAACCCTACTCCTGCTTTGTATATTGGATGTGTATGAGCACAAGTACAAGGAGCGCTTCTCCCGGCAAGGTGCAGAAAGGGCAGCTACGCATGCAAGTTGTGCAAAGGTTTGATCGACCGACCCCCTGTAAAGGTTGCCCTGACCCTTCTTTTATAGCTCAAGGGGTCACCACACTGGCAAAACTATAATTTTGTACTGATTAGATAGAAAACAGTGCTATCATACCTAACTCTGCCTGTTTAGGACAAAAGCAATAAATGCTCCGTTAGGTGTCATGTGGAGGAGGAGCCCCGGCAAGGATTCTGCACCGTTCGCCCAGCTACCTCCTATTATCTTGACACGCCTTCTGGACGGGTGTCATTAAAGGCAAATCATCTTCCAGCGCATTGACACGTGCCCAACAAATCTCACCTAACTGCCTGTGGGCTGGACACCTCATCGATTAGCGACTAGCTGTTCGATGAGGTGGAGCGCTAACAGCTGGCGAGGGCTTGCCGGCACGGAGCTTGCCAGCTCGACCTTGCCGGCAAAGGTTATCTTTGGTGTAGAACTTGATGCTTCGTCTTGATCTTTTCCCCAATGGCTTCTGCAGCTAGGTCTTGAATCTTGATATTTGGCAATTTCCGGCAAGCCTTGGCCGGCAAGGAAGTTCTATTGTCTGTGCATAAGTCAGGGTATAAAATACCCATGTTTTATACACCGACAGGAGCCCTCGGGCCTGGGCCATACGCGCGTCCGAAGCATCGTTGGGCTAGGCCCAAAGAATGCACAGACACGCGGCGGGAAACAGATGCCGAAATTTTTGCAATGATGATTAGCCTGACGCACGTCCACTCCGCGCATTAAATGCGGGTCGTGGGAACGTGGACTGTAGCAAGATTTTTGTGGTAGTGCGCTTGCAAAAGCGCTGCTGGGGTAAACAGTGAAGAGCCAGCCCCCTCGCGCCTTCCCCATAAAAAGGCAACCATGAGGGGACGCTGCTCATTCATCCCCACTTTCCCCTGTTTCATCTTCTTCCTCTCGCCAGAACTGCTTCTGCCGCCGCCGCCACCGATTCGCATCTCAGCTCGACTTCCTCTCGTCTCCTTGAGCCCTCATGGCACCCAAGAAGGCCGATGCAGCGGGGAAGAAGCCCGCCAAGCCGCTCGACCCCAAAGCGGAGAAGAAGAAGAAGGAGTTGGAGGAACTGAAGAGACGGCGGAGAGAGAATGTGGTCTTCTCGCCGTCGGCCATGGACGGCAACACTCTGATTGAGAGGTACGCATACATGTGGGGGAGAGACACCAAGGATCACAAGGCCCCCGTGGTGCTCCCCGAAGGTGACAAAGTTCCGTCTGATTCCTACCCATTCTTCTGCGCGTATTTTTATTGCGGGCTGGTTCCCCCGTTCTCAGATTTCTTCAGCGCGATGATGTATGCTTTTGGGTTTCATCTGCTGGATTTCACCCCCAACGCAATGACATGTATGGAAGTCTTCGCTCACTTGTGCGAGAATTTTGTTGGAGTTGCGCCCAACGTAGATCTATTCTGCCACTTCTTCATTCCCCGCATCGAAGACAAATCACTCTCCGGTAGCGTAACATGGATCCCAAGGGCTAAAACCAAAGGCCAGTACCTTGCCGGGCAACTTCATCTCAAATGGGAGGAATGGCGGGCAGAATGGTGCTGGATCCAGGACAAGGATTTTCCGGAATTTTGCTTGCCGCGCAGGAAAAGAGTTGATCGCGGCAAGGATTGGGGCCAATTGGGTGCCAGTGATGGAAGACTCTGCCCGACACTGAACAGAATTGCCCATCTGAAGGCCGCCAAGCTAACCATAGAAATGGTTGGCGCTGATTTCCTCCGGCGACGCATCTCGCCACTGCAGAAGAGGGAGTGGTTTGCTTGGGACTACCAGGGTGCCGCTGATATCATGCGGTTATATCCTGGGCTCGGCAACAACTTGACGGTTCTAGAGCATGCTTGCCTCTGCGAGAATGCTTGCCTTTGCGAGCAACTTGACGGTTCTAGACCGGCACATTTCACTTGCCGAATGGAGTTGTTCCACTGCATATTAACTCCGCCAAAGATTCCATCTTGGCAATGATGCTAGAATGCGATGCTCATGGAGTCAAAGCTGACTGGCCCCTGCCTACCTTGGAGATTGAGAAGGACTGGATTTCCAATTTGACAGAAAAAGCCACCCGGAAAGAAAGGGATCTCGTCCAAGCCACCAAGGAGGAAGAATTGGCGTATATCATTAGCATAGCCACAGAAGCTGCAAGAGTTAGCGCAGCTAGCGGTTATGGTGCCGCGGCAACTGAGGATGAAGACAAAGAGCATCCCGATGAAGAAGTTGCCGAGGAACACCAAGAAAAGGTTTCCGGAGACGAAGTTACCGGAGCTGAAATTGCCGGGACCGAGGTTGCCAGGACCGAGGTTGCCGGTGAGCTCGAAGAGGAAGAGGAAGAGGAAGCAGGTCCTCGAGCCCCGAAGAGGAGACACCGTCTTTGAAGGGTAGCCAGTTTAGAGCCAGTACGTGCTTCTTCGCCAAAGGCAGGCCCTACGGTGAAGAAGACGACCACCCAGACTGGGCACCAAGAAGAGGTGCGCCAGCAACCAAGCAGACGTCCGCAAACCCAGCCTTCATCTTCCCAGCAAGAGATTACTGGCGGTGTCCTCAGCCAGCGAGTTCATCTCCTCCGGTGCTCAAGAGAGCCAGGGAGTCACCCCGCCTGTGAGATACGATCTCTCTGTCCTCATCGAATCTGAAGGCGATGAGTAAGTGAAACAGTTCATCTTCACCAAGTCTTAATTTCATTTGATCGCCATTTTGACTTGATTTCTTTTGTCTTGGCAGGGATCCAGAACCGCTCGCGCACCGTACAAAATGAGCTAGGTCTGCATTGGAACACAATCCCGCGGCAAGTGCTGGGCAGGGGGCCACAACTATGGAAACCATCACTTCCAGCCCCCAGTCCAGCCCCCAGCACGAGGATGTGCTGCAGACTCCGCCAACTAGTACGGGCACTAAAATTCCTTCTTCCGAGCCTGACAAGGAGATGGGAGAGGTCCGCCAAGAGGTGGAACGCCAAGAGGCGGAACCTACTATGGCTTCCCCGTCAACCATTGTTCTCGAGAGTGCTTCTCCGGCAAGGGCCTCCACCGATGAACCTGTCCGGATGGAGGCTACTCCGTCAAGCGAAGCAGCCGATGACCGTGTGCCGGCAACACAAGTTGCCAGGAAAGGAAATGCCCTTCCTCAACAAGCGTCAACGGGTAATCCTCTTGCCTTTACACATCTCTCACAGAATTTTTTTTGTTTTCTTGAACTTGACTTGTAATTTGAATCTCATTTTGCCCTTGCTTCCGCTTCAATCCACAGCTCCAACCTCTCCCGAAGAAGGTGAAATCCTTGTGGAAGTAGCTGATATTGTAAAGGATGCCGCTGACGAAGCTACCAAGATCGCCGCTGAAGAGGATCTTGTGCAAGTTGTCGAGGAGATCAGAGAAATCCCCGAAGAGACTAAGAGGTCCTCTGGCAACACTTCTGACCCCATTAGGATGGATGTGGAGAAGCCGCCCGTCAATACTGACACGCCAATCCCTGACAAGCAGCCAGCGATGTCAACCTTGCAGATCCCATCAAGCAGCTTGGCGCTAATCGCTTCTCAGCATGAATCTGGAGCCCCCAGTTCATCTGGCACTGCAGGGCCAAATTTTGATGAAGAAATTGCTCGGATCCTGCTCCCTCTGTCCCAAAGAACCTCCGAGGCCACTGATGCCACTGATAATGTAGAAGATCTTGCCTTCATGGAGATCATGGCCACCGGGTTCAAAGGTGTCCAAGAGAGGTACAGCCGAAGGTGGAACAGGGTCCAAGAAGAGCGTAAATCTGCTGATCTGGTCGACCAGAGATTGAAGGAGAAAGTGGACGGGCTGCGCACATGGTACAACCAGCAGTCTCGCATCCTCAGAGATCAAGAAGAAAAACTTGCCGCCTCTAAGAAAGAAGTGGCAACCTTGGACGGCAAGCTGACAGAGTGCGCAGCGCAGCTCGACGCCAGAGAAAAGGAACTTGCCGCCCGCAAAGTGGCCCTTGCCGCCACACTCCGTGGCAAGGATGAAGAAATTGAGAAACTCCTTGAGCAAAGGATGCAAGAGCTGGAAAAGAATCATAAAGATACTATTGAAACCCAAGCTCGAGATAGTGCCACCAAGCTCAAGGAGGCTTACGACAAACTTGCTGCTGCTGCCGCCGCCAAGATAGAACTAGAATCCCAAATGGGCAAATTAAAGGAAGACCTTGCCGGTAGCAGCAAAGAAGTCGAGACTCTTAAGAATGAAGCGCTGAGAGTAGCCCACACTCTAGGGGACCTGCAAACGCAGCTGTTGTCTAAGAATCAAGATCTTGATGCCGCCGCCAAGACAATTGAAGATCTAAAATCTCAATTGGCCACCTTGGTAACAGATTTGGAATCCGCCAAGGGAAGGGAGAGAGTCTTGACGGAGAAACTGGAAAAGGAAGAGGCCTTGAAGAAGAATCCTGAGAACAACTACCCCCAACTGCACGAGAACCTTTCCCTTTGGACTGGCAGGCTTGTCAATACTGCTGAGCGCATTACTTCCCAGATTGCCATTATGGACATGAAGAGTTGGGGCTTCACCGTCAACAACAAGGAGGCCACCAGCATTAGACTGACCAAATTCTTTGAGGGCCTTATTGATGCCTTGAAGACATATCACGAGGACAGGTCTGCCGCGTTTGCTGATGAATCCCCGAAGTTTGCGCGTGAAGTTGTATACAAGGTGCTGCTCAAGCTTGCTCATCGCAATCCCAACCTTGATCTCTTCGGGGTCTTCAGGAAATTGCCGGAGAACACTGATGTTACTACCGCCAACACGATCACTGCTCCTCTTGCCGACAAGGTTCTCCAAGTTCCCAGGATCCAAGGCGATCGCCGAGATTGAGCTTGCCGTTGTATTCACCGCTGTGCTGTCATGTACAAGATACATTTGATCTTATGTTAGACATGCACTGCTTTTGTGATGTAATATAACTTGTGCTGATAAATGAATGTATGCCATCCCCCTTGTTTCTCTTTGTCTTTGTATGATTTGATTTTATACCCTATGCATACCAGAAGCTTGCCGGTGCATGCACTTGTCGCGAGCGCTTGAGGAATGGGTCCTTAGCAGCCTGCTGGTAGTGTTGCCTCCGACATGTTTTCCTTTGACGTTCTCAATGCAGCCACTTAAATTGTTGAGCGGACTCGAAACAAAATAAGAGCGCAAATGATCACGACAAGGTTCCTTCGCATGCAGGTTTTTCATACAAACACAAAATCGTTCAAGGGAAATTGCAAATGTAACAAGGAAATTGTTTCAAAGTTTTTCAACTTAGCTTTTCCTTGTACTGTCTTTGTTTTCATACAAAATGATCACTTGAACGTCATTAGATGGTATCCCATCGTCACTCCCCCTGGGAAACTTGCACGCGAGGAATCCTTCTGTCCTTTGAGAAAAAGAAAGAAGAGAAAAGAGTGGTCTGGGAACCTTAACGGTTCATCAGCCATTTCATACAAACCAAAGTGTAATCACAACATCACATGTATTTATACATAAATGAATGCGCACAAAAAGTTGCGAAACACTTAGCTTTATTTCACTTATGCACAGGATCTGTGCCTGGCTTTGTACAAAGGGTTACAAGTCTTGGCGACAAAGCTTGTACAAAAGGGGTTGCTGGGAGGCTCGGCAACTGCGCCTTATGGGTAGAACTTGCGAAGATGCTCAATATTCCATGAGTTTTGTACTGGGATGCCATCTTCGGTCTCCAGATGGACCGCGCCAGGTCTGGTGACTCGTGCTACCTGATAAGGGCCTTCCCACTTCGGTGTCAACTTGTTTGATCCCTTGGCGGATTGAATGCGCCGAAGAACAAGGTCGCCTTCCTCAAAGCTTCGGGCATGCACTTTGCGGCTATGATAGCGGCGCAAAGCTTGCTGGTAGCGTGCAGCTCGCACAGCCGCCCGAAGACGATCTTCCTCGAGGAGCATTGCATCATTTTGCCGCAGCTGCTCTTGCTCAGCCTCCTCGTAGGAAAGCACTCGAGGTGACCCGTATATGAGTTCCGTGGGGAGCACCGCTTCTGCACCATAGACTAGGGAGAAGGGTGTTTGGCCGGTGGCTCGATTTGGTGTCGTCCTGAGTGACCAAAGTACCGCCAGCAACTCATCAATCCAGCGTCTTCCACACTTGCGTAGCCTATCAAAGGTTCTTGTCTTGAGACCACGCAACACTTCAGCATTCATCCGTTCTACCTGTCCGTTGCTTCTCGGGTGAGCGATAGAGGCAAAACAGATCTTGCTTCCAAGGTCTTGGACGTACTGCATGAAGGTGCAGCTCGTGAATTGAGTGCCATTGTCGGTGATGATTCTGTTAGGAACCCCGAATCGGCAAACTAATCCTTTGAAGAACTTGACAGCTGATTGTGCTGTCACCTTCCTCACTGGCTCTACTTCAGGCCACTTTGTGAACTTGTCGATGGCGACATACAAGAACTCAAAGCCCCCGGTAGCACGGGGGAAGGGGCCCAAAATATCATGCCCCTAGACCAAAAAAGGCCAGGAGAGAGGGATTGTTTAAAGAGCTTGAGCTGGTTGATGTATGTTCTTCGAATGAAACTGGCATGCTTCACACTTGGTTACTAGCTCAGTTGCATCCTGGAGGGCAGTGGGCCAATAGAAGCCTTGCTGGAAAGCTTTGCCGACAAGCGCTCTTGATCCTATGTGAGAGCCACATATGCCTCCATGTATCTCTGCCAACAACTTTAGTCCATCTTCCCGGCAAATGCACTTCAATTTCACACCGTTTGGTCTCTTTCTATACAGAATGCTGTCCACAAACTGGTACATACTTGACTGACGTGCTACTTTTTCAGCTTCTTCTTGATCATCAGGAAGTTCTCCTGTTTGAAGGAAATGTACTATTTGATATGTCCATGCCAGAGCCTGCGGCTCGACGACAAGGACTAAAGGCATCTCTTCGGCTGTGGGAGCGCTTGCCTCAACAGCAAGAACATGAGGCTCTGTGCGAAGCCGCTGCTCACCAACAGTCGTGTCATTGTACCCGGCAACCTCCTTGCCGGCGGCTTCTGGGAGCTCTGCCGGAAAATACTTGCTGGTGTTCAACTTTCTTCTTTTACTGGCCTGTGTTGGTGAAGTGACTGATGGTTGATTCAAATGGAGCACAAAAGTTCCTGGTTCCACAGGAAGCTTTTGAGCAGCACACCTTGACAGGCTAGCAGCAATGTTGTTTTCCGCACGAGGAATGTGCTCTGTTTGCAATCCATCAAAGTTGTCTTCCAATTTCCTCACTTCTTCCACATACGCTTCCATCAACGGGCTCTGGTAATCTTTATTCACTTGCTTCACAACAAGCGGCGAGTCGCCACGGATGATCAACTTTCTGATTCCAAGGTCCACTGCGATCCTAAGGCCGGCAAGGAGCCCTTCATATTCAGCAGTGTTGTTTGTTGCTTTCTCCCTAGGAAAGTGCATTTGGATTACATACTTGAGGTGCTCTCCGGTGGGTGCGACAAGCAGCACTCCGGCACCGGCGCCTTGAAGCGAGAAAGCACCGTCAAAGTACATGATCCATTCCTTATCTGTTTCTTTGCCAGGGAGAGCTGTTTCTTGAATTTCCTCGTCTAGCGTTGGCGTCCATTCTGCAATGAACTCCGCCAAGGCCCTGCTCTGAATAGTTGACGTCCTTTCAAACTTGAGTGCAAAGCTTGACAACTCCAATGCCCATTCCACTATCCTGCCGGTTGCATCTGAATTTCTCAAAATACGCTGCAACGGGAAGCGAGTGACGATGGTGATTTCATGTGCTTGGAAGTAGTGACGCAGCTTTCTCGAGGCCATAAGAAGGCCGAAAAGCAACTTCTGCACACCAGAGTATCTTGACCTAGCCCCCTGCAAGAGGGAACTAACAAAATAAACCGGCCGCTGCACCACCTTCTTCTTCGGCACCACTTGCTGATCAGCTTCATTTGCTTGCGCTGCTTGTGATTTGTCGGCACCAGATCTTGCCGGAGAAAATTCCGGCTTGTTGTTGGACGGGCTTGCCGCTGCTGCTTCTTCGTCATCGACTTCCCTCTGTGCCACTAATGTAGCACTGGCCACTTGATTTGTTACCGCTAAATATAGGAACAACGGCTCCTGTGGTTTAGGCACAACTAGCGTTGGCGCAGAAGAGAGGTATCTTTTCAAATCCTGCAGCATGGCCTCCACTTCCGGAGTCCATTTCATTGGACCTGCCTTTTTCAAAATCTTGAAAAATGGCAGGGCGCACTCATCAGACTTTGAAATGAACCTACTTATGGTAGCAACACAGTCGGCAAGACGCCGCACATCCTTGATGCTTTTTGGTGCTTGAATCTGCTCAATTGCTTTGATCTTGTCGGGATTTGCTTCGATTCCACGCTGAGATACAAAGAACCCGAGAAGTTTGCCGGATGGAACGCCAAACACACACTTCTCGGGGTTGAGCTTCAAATTGATCTTGTGCAAGTTTGCAAATGTCTCTTCTAAGTCTTGAATAAGAGTTGATTTGTCCTTGGTTTTGACCACTATATCATCCATATATGCTTCCACATTCCTGTGCAGCTGGGGCTCAAAACCAATCTGGACTGCTCTTGTAAATGTTGAACCAGCACTCTTTAATCCAAAAGGCATACTCACAAAGCAATATGTGCCACATGGAGTAATGAATGCGGTTTTCTCCTCATCCTCCTTGGCCATGAATATCTGATGGTACCCAGAATATGCATCAAGGAATGAGAGTAAATCACAGCCGGCAGTAGAGTCTACAATTTGATCAATGCGCAGCAAAGGGAAAGGATCCTTTGGACATGCTTTGTTAATATCAGTGTAGTCAATACAAAGTCTCCACTTTCCATTTGCTTTATGCACCACAACTAGATTTGCCAACCAAGTTGGATGTAGTACACCTCTAACCAAGCCTGCTGCTTCAAGTTTTTTTTATTTCCTCGGCAATGAACTATTGCTGCTCCAAAGCTTGCTTTCTGATTTTCTGCTTGATGGACCGAGCATGAGGACAGACTGCAAGATGGTGCTCAATTACCTCCCTGGGAACACCGGGGATGTCAGATGGTTGCCATGCAAACACATCAACATTCGCTCGTAGGAAGGCAACAAGCGCGCTTTCCTATTTGCTGTCAAGGGTGGCACTGATGGTGAAGGTACTACCAGTGCCATCCTCCTTTGCCGACACCTTCTTGGTTGCTGGTGGAGTAGCTTTGGATTTCTTGGCGGTAGAGCTCTCCGGTAAATCCTCAACGGGTGTGCAGCACTCCAAAGAGGTGCGCTTCCCAGAGGACTTATCAGAAGTCTCACTGCTCTTCTTGCTTTTCTTCTTCTCGTTGGTGGGAGCAGGTGCTTTGGCAGCAGATGCTGCAACCGCTTCTCTGTACATCTTATCGACGCAAATAACTGCATCTTTCTTATCAGAATTGATGGAAATGACACCCATCGGCCCTGGCATCTTCAACATGTTATAGGCATAATGGGATGCTGCCATAAACTTAGCCAAAGCTGGGCGTCCAAGAATTCCATTATACGGCAAGGGGATCTTGACAACATCAAACACAATCTTCTCTGTTCTATAGTTCAATTCCCCGCCAAACGTCACTGGCAATGTGATCTTCCCCTTGGGTTGGCTTCTTCCCGGGTTGACTCCTTGAACCGTGCCTATTTTCTCAAGCTCCTCATCGGGAATCTGCAGCCTCTTGATTACTTCTGGAGAAATCAAATTTAGGCCGGCCCCACCGTCAACTAACACCTTCGTGACGTGGAGGTTGCAAATTGTCGGTGAAACCAACAATGGCAAACACCCGACCGCAGTTGTGCGATCAGGGTGATCCTCGGCATCGAAAATGATAGGCGTGTGTGACCACTTGAGTGGCTTTTGGGCGCCTATTGCCGGTTCTGCTGTGTAGACCTCACGCGCCCACTGCTTGAGTTGATAGTGAGAGGAATGCAAAGATGCACCCCCACCAATACACGTGGCCTCGGTTACCTTTTGGAATTCTTGTTCACTGGACTCTCCGTTGTCCTCTTCTTCACTTCCATCATCTTCCTCTTTATTTTCTCGGCCCCTAGCAGGCTTCTCTTTCCGCTGCTTGGCCTTGCCGTGGCGTCCTCCTCGGCCACCATGGCCCTTCTTGCCGGATCCGCCAGCACCATCCTGGCCCTTCTCCTTGTCGCGTTTTTCGTATTCAGCTTTTTGCTTCTCCGTGACGTGCTTGACTTGTCGGCACTCTTGGAGGTCATGGCCCTTGGTGCGGTGAATCTTGCAGTATGGCCCATCAGATTTGCCGGCCTTCTCGTTTGCCGCCGCCTCCTGACAAGCAGCGCATACAGCAGCCTCCTTGCCGGAGTCTTCTGTTTTGGCTTTCTTGGCGGTGTTGGAGTTGCCGGACCCTTCAACAGCCATCACAGTTTTGCCTTTGCGCTTCCTGTTGCGCTTTCGGCCCTTCTTCTTCGTGGGTGGCAGCATCATTGTCCTCGAAATCCACCTCGGCACCAGCATCCTCCCCGGGAAGCCTCCTTCCTTCCTCAGCGCGTGCGCACTTATCCACCAACATGTAGAGTTCGTTGACGGTCTTCGGCAACTTAACATTCATCTTCTTTTGCATCCTTCGATTGCGCATGTTTGTGTGGAAGGCGGCAATCACGGCTGCGGGGTGCACATCTGGGATATTGCGGTGCACGCGGCTGAATCTCTGGATGTACTTGCGCAAAGTTTCACCATCTCTTTGCGGGATCACCTGTAGGTCGCGGGGCTGTCTAGGGGCCTTGTGGCCTCCGGTAAAGGCACCAACAAACTCATTACAGAGATCTGACCACGAATAAATGGAGTTCTACGACAAGTTCATCCGCCAAGATCTCACATTGGGCTTCAGCACCAACGGAAAGTAATTGGCAAGAATCTTCTTGTCTCTTCCCCCAGCGGCTTGCACGGCAATCGTGTAGATGCCCAGAAACTCTGTCGGGTTTAGCTTGCCATCGTACTTCTCTAGTACTTCCGGCTTGAAGGCCCAGACGGACGACCAGCAAACTTGTCGTAGCTCACGAGTGAAGGCTGGACATCCAACCTCGTAAGGCAGATATCTGCCAACCCCGGGCGCAGGCTCATCGACAACTGGGCCGTTGCGCGCGTCGGATTGACGGAGCGCCTCCCGGTGCCATTCAATGGTGGTGTGGGCATCCTCTACCCGCCTGTCTTGCAACACTTGCTGCTGATCTTGTCGCGCTCATGGATCCGAAGAGGCCATTGACATCTCATCGGGCTTGAAAGATCGTTGATTTTGCCGCGGTTGCTGTGGACGTTGTTGCCACGGAGTTGATTGCACCGTTGGCGCAGCCCCTTCAACATGACCACTAGTTCGAGCTACTGGTGCTGTTTGCGGACGCCGTGAGGGCTCCGCTTGCTGTGACCTGCTCATCTCAGCAAATCCAATCAGGCTCTGGATGGTGGCTCTCCACTCATCCATCTTTTCTGCTACTGGACGAAAGTTCAGCAGCATCTGGGCTCGCGCCATCGCCTCTGCTGCTGTGGCTGGCATGGCCGGAAGTGAAGAACGCAACGTCGCTCTACTCCTGGCAGAGCCAGCAGGAGCGCCATTGCGATCTTGCTGCCGCGGCACATGCTCAGCAGCGGGCTGTCATGGCGGAGGTGAAGCCTGAGGATCTGGAATTTGATTGACAGGAGTCTTGCCATGTGGTCGCCACTGCCCGGAGTCGTCGACGCCGCTTGGAGTAGCACTGCAACCATTATGTGACGGGCGCGGCGTCTGTCCTGACGCAGCATCCCTAGACGTCGCCGCGGTGGGATCTTGTCTCGCGCTGGCCCGGGCATTGTTGCTCTGGTGGGTGCGCTCGTCGACGCGGCGAGGAGGAAGATGTCCATCCGCTCTGCCCGCTCCGTTGTGGCTTTGCTCACCAGAGGGTCGAGGAGGTTGATCGCCTCCAGCACCTCCTCTTCCTTTTCCGACCATGGTGGGCACGGCGACCGCGCCGCCTGCGCCGGTCGTGCCAACCACTGTGTCCGCACTGCCCGCGTTGGTTGCACCACCTACGCCGCCTGCGGATATGTGCGAAGGAACCTTGGAAGTGGAAGGAGCCGTCATCGTGATGCCCTTCTTCTTGGGAGCCATCGACGACGAAGAAGATGGTGATGAAGCTGACGCGCGATCTGCTGATTCAGGTTCTCGCAAGTGATCCCCCTACCTGGCGTGCCATAGATGTCATGCATACGACCATCTATGGGGCCATCTAGCCCCTTTGCGGTTCGATTAGGGAGATCGATGAGCACAAAGAGCAGAACCAGCAGAGACGCAAAGAGTTTACCCAGGTTTGGGCCACCGTGAGGTGTAAAACCCTACTCCTGCTTTGTATATTGGATGTGTATGAGCACAGGTAAAAGGAGCGTTTCTCCCGGCAAGGTGCAGAAAGGGCAGCTACCCATGCAAGTTGTGCAAAGGTTTGATTGACCGACCCCCTGTAAAGGTTGCCCTGGCCCTCCTTTTATAGTTCAAGGGGTCACCACAGTGGCAAAATAGTCATTTTGTACTGATTAGATAGCAAATAGTGCTATCATACCTAACTCCGCCTATTTAGGACAAAAGCAATAAATGCTCCGTTAGGTGTCATGTGGAGGAGGAGCCCCAGCAAGGATTCTGCACCATTCGCCGAGCTACCTCCTATTATCTTGACACGCCTTCTGGACGGGTGTCATTAAAGGCAAATCTTCTTTCAGCGCGCTGACACGTGCTCGACAAATCTCACCTAACTGCCTGCGGGCTCGACACCTCATCGATTAGCGACTAGCTATTCGATGAGGTTGAGCGCTAACAACTAGCGAGGGCTTGCCGGCACGGAGCTTACCGGGCCTTCACCTTGCCGGCTCGGCCTTGCCGGCAAAGGTTATCTTTGGTGTAGAACTTGATGCTTCGTCTTGATCTTTTCCCCAATGGCTTCTGCAGCTGGGTCTTGAATCTTGATATTTGGCAATTTCTGGCAGGCCTTGGCCGGCAAGGAAGCTACTACTGTCTGTGCATAAGTCAAGGTATAAAATACCCATGTTTTATACACCGACAGAATTCCACCAGAAATTTTATCCTATGCATTTGGTTCATCGTGATCGGAATTATATATATAATGTTTGGCCTCGTGAAGGAGAAAGTATCGCTCAAGCTTGTGGGAGGCTTAAGTATATGTTGCACACATGCCCCAATCATGAGCTCTCAAGAGAAATAATTCTTCAAAAAATTTATGCTCAGCTTTCTCATAATGATCGATCCATGCTCGATACTTCTTCTACTGGTTCCTTTATGAAGAGAACTATTGAATCCAGATGGGATCTTCTAGAAAGAATTAAACGTAACTCTGAAGATTGGGAAATCGACAAAGGTCATGAGTCAGGTATAAATCTTGAGTTTGATTGTGTTAAATCTTTTATGGAAACTGATGCTTTTCATAAGTTTAGTGCTAAATATGGCCTTGACTCTAAGATAGTAGCTACCTTTTGTGAATCTTTTGCTGCTCATGTTGATCTCCCTGAGGAGAAATGGTTTAAATATCATCCACCTATTGAATTGAATGAAGAACCTGTTAGTGTTAAAGAAGAAACAATTGTTTACCATGTTGATCCAGTTATGCCTACTGGTTATATTGAGAAACCTCCTTTCCCTGTTAGGATTAAGGAACATGTTAAAGCTTCAACTGTGGTTAATAAGAGTAATATTAGAGCACCTAGACCTTTTGAACAAATTAAAGTTGAACCTAGTGTTGCAATGGTTAAAGATCTTTTGGTTGATAATATTGATGGACATGTCATATATTTCTGTTATGAAGCAACTAGAATTGCTAAGCCAGACACTAAAGATAAAAACAAACCTATAGTTGGCATGCCTGTTATTTCTATTAAAATTGGAGATCATTGCTATCATGGTTTATGTGATATTGGTGCTAGTGTGAGTGCTATTCCGTTTACTCTTTATCAAGATGTCATGAATGATATTACACCTGTTGAGATTGAAGATATTGATGTTACTATTAAGCTTGCAAATAGAGGTACTATTTCACCACTTGGGATTGTTAGAGATGTTGAAGTCTTGTGTGGTAAGATCAAATATCCTACTAATTTTCTTGTTCTTGGATCACCACAAGATGATTTTTGTCCCATTATATTTGGTAGACCCTTCTTGAATACTGTTAATGCTAAGATTGATTGCACTAAAGAAATTGTTAGTGTTTATTTTGGTGAGATGACTCATGAGTTTAATTTCTCTAAGTTTTGTAGACAACCTCATGATAAAGAATTACCTAATAAGGATGAAATTATTGGTCTTGCTTCTATTGCTGTACCTCCTACTGATCATTTAGAACAATATTTGCTTGAGCATGAGAATGATATGAATATGAATGAAAGAAATGAAATAGATGAGCTGTTCTTTAAACAAGCACCTATCCTTAAACATAATTTGCCTGTTGAAACCTTGGGAGATCCACCTCCACCCAAGGGTTTTCCTGTGTTTGAATTAAAGCAATTACCTGATACTCTTAAATATGCTTATCTTGATGAAAAGAAGATATATCCTGTTATTATTAGTGATAACCTTTCAGAGCATGAAGAAAAGAGATTACTTAAAACTCTGAAGAAGCACTGTGCTGCTATTGGATATACTCTTGATGATCTTAAGGGCATTACTCCCACTTTATGTTAGCATAAAATTCATATGGAGCCAGATGCTAAAACCATTGTTGATCATCAAAGAAGACTGAATCCTAGAATGAAGCATGTGGTAAGAACTGAAATATTAAAGCTTCTAGAAGCAGGTATAATTTATCCCATAGCTGATAGTAGATGGGTAAGTCATGTTCATTGTGTCCCTAAGAAAGGAGGTATTACCGTTTGTCGGAAGTCGGGCTCCGGGGACCCAAAGGTTCGAACACTGGGGTGAGCTCGTTCTACCACTTCGACTTCTACCACGACTAAGCAACAGCGAGGCTACGGCGAGAGCGCACTAGCGAGGAACGAACCGTGGACTCAGCGGTTACCCTGGTTCGGGCCACCTTACGGTGTAAAACTCTACTCCTGCTTTTGGTTGGGATTGCAAGGGGCAAGAGAGTTCTTGCGTACAAGGTGGAGGAGGCAGAACCCAACCGAGGTCTCTCTCTCTACAATGGCAGCACTGCCCTTTATACTAGCCTTGGTCCTCTTCCCTCTCGAAAACTTAGGCGGGAAGGGTTGCCACACTTGGCGGTTTTGAAAGGGGACATGCGCTCAGGCTATCCTGACTAAAGGCGGTCTTCGCATGCCAAAGCATGATCCATGACGCGCCGGTGGGCTCGGTGGTGACCTCCGCCCTGCGCGCCCGCCATCTTGGTCTCCTTTCGTCGATCGGGCAACCCTTGGGGTTGCTTTGGGAAGTAGATAGCTGGCCCTGCCCCCTTAACACAAAAGAGGAAACCATCTTCATCCGCGCCTGCTGGCACGACCTCTGTCGCCGCTCGTCGTCACGCGCGTCACCCACGTGATGGGCCCCAGACCGCGCGGCTGTGCCGAACGGCCTTCGTCTTGGGTGCCTTCAGGAGGAGGCCTCGGGAGGCCACCTCGCGAGGCCGTTGGTGAAGATGCCGAGCCCTTCTCGCCGCTCCCTGAGGAGGGGGCCTCAGGAGGCCAGGGCCTCATGAAGAGTCCTGGTAAGGTGCTTGGTGATGACGGCCTGCTGGGCCCATGCCAGGCATTGCGCCCTGGGCCAAAGGCAGACGGGTCTGGATACCCTAGGTTCCATGGGCCCGACAGTAGCCCCCGGGCCTGCGGTGCACACGTTCCCGCCTACTGGGGGGCGAAACGGCGCGGGCCCTAACTTCCTGCGGCCAGGCACGACGCGTGGCGCACGATGTGACGGGGGACGCCCCCACTTCTCAACGACGCCTCGGTAATCGCCCGCGCTGACATAAAACCTGCCGCGGGCGATGCGAGGCCATCATTGCCTTCCTTCGCACGTTGCTGCTGCTTCAATTCCCGACGCCGGAGAAGGTGGAGCGACGAGAGGAGCTCCGCGCTGAACATAAAGAGGGGGAGAGGAGAGCTGGAGTCCTCCACCCATCTTCTCCTTCCTCCAACCTCCTCCGTCTTCTTGTTAGAGCCGCCGCAGAGATGGTGAGGGGGAGAGGGCGTGGCCGTGCTTCCGCTGCCGCATCCCAGGTTCCGCCCCGAGGGCGCGGGCGCTCCCCGACGGCTGCCGGTGCCGGGCCCAACGGTCGAGGAAGGGGCGCCGCTCGTGGGCGCGGAGGGCGAGGCGCGCGGGACCGAGGCGGCCGCGGCGGAGTAGCCGCGCTACCGCCCCAGGCGGGGAGCCATTCGGCGGAGGCGGCACATGAATTCATAGTGAGCATGCACCACAGCCCCTGCACTTGGCTCCAGCTCCCGGACTCCTTCGTGGCGGTGATGGCGGACTACGCGCCCTTGGGCCTGTGGGTGCAGGCCGATGGCTGCTGCAACGGCCCCACCTGGGTGGCGACGGAGTTCACCCCTTCGGGCTTCATGTTCTTGAAGCAGGGGTGGAAGTCGTTTGCCCTCGCCCGCGGCCTGAAGCGGGGGCACATCCTCCAATTAAAGTACGACGGGGCCGCCACGCTCTTTGTGAATATCTTCAGGATCTCCGGCAGCTGTCTGGAGTGCTGCGTGGAGAGCGAGGATGGCAGCTACAGCGGCTCCTCCAGTGAAGACGACAGCGGCAGCGGCGCCACCCCCTCTGGCGGAAGTGGGAGCGACGACAGCTCCCCCCACCTCAAGAGCGAGGACGAGGACTCAGACTAGGCACGCGTGGCGACGATTCCGGAGCCCCTGGGGGTGGCACCACGCGCATGGTGACGGAGCCGCACTCACCTGCAGCACCTTCTTGGGGATGCACGCGCGGCGTCCACGCTGGAGTCTTGGGGGTGACGGCGCCTCGCCTAGGCCCTTTCTTTCTTTTTATTTTCCTGCATTGAACCGATGTAGCCCCCCGGGGGCGTGAAAACAGTATCTTCTATGTTTAACTTAATGCTTTTGTGATTCGGGGTGTATGCATTCCCTCCCAAAGTCCTCTCGTGAGGCTGGTTTTTTTCTTATGTTCTCCTTAGCGCTCTACGCCGTCAGGACCCAGCCCCCGAGCGGGCCTCAGCCGCCACTGGTATGTCCGGTCGTGATGCCGGGACAAGGCCAGGAGGTGAGGGGCACCGGGAGCTTGTGAGGGCTCCTGAGGCGCGATGCTCAGGGAGCCCCCCTTTGGCGTGCAAGCGGCTTACACAGAAGAAAAAACGCTAGCACCCAGCGGGATCGCGAGGGGAGAGAGCTTGAGTGACGGTAAGGGCGTCTCGCGAGGTAGTCAGACTTAGCTTTTCGCGGAGAGCGGTGTCG
This sequence comes from Elymus sibiricus, assembly GCA_039707655.1. Lineage (NCBI taxonomy): Eukaryota > Viridiplantae > Streptophyta > Magnoliopsida > Poales > Poaceae > Elymus > Elymus sibiricus. Next base: position 186,551,211 of record CM077676.1, on the reverse strand, counting down.
GGCGAGCCACAACTCATGAGGAGCTCACGCAGCTCTCGAGGCGTGGTCACGAGGCTCGGCGTTCGAAGTGTCATCGCCTCGCAAGGCCGGCTCACGGGAGGCCACCCACGAGGTCCTCACGCAGCTCGCCTCCTGAGGGACTGCATGTCAACAGATTTCACAATGGGGGGAGCGACACGCAATCGCTAACTCGCCCGTGGCCGTTGCGTGAGGAGATAAGGCACCAAGGACCTTGGTGAGGTGACATGCACGGGAGCAGGCCCGCGAGCCAGAGCTCAGTCGCTTGGATTTGGCGGCACTGCAGGGACGGACCCGAGCACATGCACCATGCCTAGCCCTCGCTCACGGAATCGGCCAAGGGAGGGTTCGCGAGCATGTGGCGCTCTCCGGTCGGCATCGAACTTGACAGGCAATTAAGCAGGTAACATAACTCATCAGGGTGAAATCAGCAAAATCCATTACACAACCAAAAGGATAGGGGCTAGGCTGCCGTGTCCGGCACGGATCAGCTTGAGGTTGGTGCAGCCCGTGGGGCGCCCTCAGCCGCATTTAAACAAAATCACCTTGGCGGAAGGATTCCGGGATCGAGGGCACGGGAGGCGTGGCCAGAAGGAGTGTGGGCCGCGCGAGGCGACGCGTCGAATGCACCTGGCAGGACCGCGCTGGGGTGACGTCAGACCGCTTGGCGAGGTGCGCCAAGGGAGTCTGCTCCTCCGGGGCCAGGGGGTTCGCGAGGAGCAGGGGGCTCACGAGGCCCTGGCACGAGGGGCGCCAACCTCTGGAAAGAGGCACCGGCGTTCCTCAGGCTGAAGGGCATGCGCATGCCGCCGACGGCGGGGCCAACGCGATGGCCGATTCGCGGCAGCTGGAAGGGGTCCTGAGGGCAGAGCTTGTTGAGGCTGGTGAAGTTGACGCACATGCGCTCCTTGCCGCCCTTCTTGGGGACAACGACTGGGTTGGCGAGCCATTCGGGATGGTGCACCTCGCGAACGACCCCAGCTTCTTGGAGCTTCTGAACTTCCTTGACGATGAAATCTTGCTTCTCTGGCGCCTGGCGCCGTGCTTTCTGCTTGACGGGGCATGCATTGGGGCACACCGCTAAGTGGTGCTCGATCACCTCCCTCGGCACACCGGACAAGTCAGATGCTTTCCAGGCGAAAACATCCGAGTTTGCCCGAAGGAAGGTGACGAGCACGCTTTCCTATGCAGGAGGAAGGCCAGTGCCGATGGTGAAGGCAGGGCCGGAGCCGCTGCCGTCCACCGACACCTTCTTCGTCTCGGCGCGGTCCTGAGAGAACAGTTGCTTCTTCTTTGCAGGCGCGGCCTCAGGAGGCTCGGCCACGTCCTCGACAGCCGGGTGCGCGACCGCGGCGGCCTTGTAGGCACGCTCGAGTGTGCTGGCTGCGTCCTTCTCATCGCAGGTGACGGTGTTGATGCCGCTGCAGCCGGGCATCTTGAGGACGTTGTAGGCATGATGGGTGGCCGCCATGAACTTGGTGAGAGCCGGGTAGCCCAAGATGGCATTGTACGGCAGGCCGATGTGCGCCACGTCGAAGTTAATGAGTTCGGTGTGGTAGTTCTTGCGGGTGCCGAAGGTGACGGGGAGGCGTACCTACCCGAGAGGGATGGTGGAGCCATCGGTCACCCCAGAGAAAGGCCTGGTGGGCATCAGCTGGTCGTAGGGTACTTGGAGTGTCTCGAAGGTCTCGATGGAGATCACGTTGTGGCCGGCACCACCGTCGATGAGGGTCTTGGTGACCGCGACGTTGCTGATGGTGGGAGTGCACAGCATGGGGAGCGCGCCTGCGGAGGCCGTGGACTTGGGGTGGTCCTTGGAGTCAAAGGTGATGGCGTACTGCGACCACTTGAGGGGCCACGAGGCCTCTGGCCTCGGGAGGGCGGCATTCACCTCGCGAGAGAACTGCTTGAAGTGGCGGTTGGACGCAGGGGCCTGAGACCCGCCAAGGATACAGGCGACCGCGCGAGGCTCCTGGTAGCCCCCGGCGCCCTCGTCAGGCTGGTTGACGTCATTCCTCCGGGGTGGTGGCGGAAGAGTGGCATTGGCCTGAGGATTCGCCTCATGAGGCTGGTCGCGCCAGGCGGCCTTACGAGGCTGATCGCGCCAGGCGGCCTCACGAGGCTAGTCGCGCCAACCCTAGCGGAAGTTGCTGTTGCCGTTGCGGCCGTCCCAGCGGTTGCCGCCGCGGCCACCTCCGCGGCCAGCGCCACGGCCATTGCGATCGTCTCGGCGGCTCTGGCGCTCGTCGCGGAGCAGCTTGAGCTCCTGACAGTCTTCAGTGCTGTGGGAGCGCTCGTTGTGGAAGGCGCAGAGCGGCCAACTGTCTTTCCTGGGCTCGTCATGGTCGCGGCCGCGCTTCTGCTCGGGCTCTGCCGCAAGCATGGCAGGGCCCTTGCGCTTGACATCCTTGTTCTTGGTCTTGGCGGTGTCGAGCGCCGCGTTGGGGTCGTTGTGGACGAAGAGGCGGCCTTCTTCAGCCATGGCGCACTTGTCGGCGAGGTCGAGCAGCTCAAGCACGGAGTCAAGCTTACCGTTGATGGCGAGCTTCTCGTGCTTCTTGACGTCCATGACGCCGGTGGAGAACACAGAGATGACGGCCGCGTCGGAGGCGCGCGGGATCTTGTTGCGCACCTGGCTGAAGCGCTGGATGTACTTGCGGAGGGTCACGTCTGGGCACTGCCGCACACGCCGCAGGTCGTTGATGGTCAGGGAGTGGTCCTGTGTGCCCTTGAAGTTGGCGACGAACTAGCTGCAGAGCTCGGCACATGATGAGATGGATGCCTCGGGGAGGTTCATGAGCCAGGCGGGCCGTCCTTGAGGGCCATGGGAAACCAGTTCGCCATGACCTTCTCGTCGCAGTTTGCCGCCTCAACGCTCAGCGGGTAGAGCTGGGGGAACTCCGCGGGGTTGGGGGTGCCGTCGTAGCGCGGAGGCAGCTCAGGCTTGAACTTCGCGGGCCAGACCACACGACGCAGCTCGCGGGTGAAGGCACGGCAGCCTACACCGCTTGAGGGGACGCCGCCAGTGAGGGCGGCACGGTTTTGATGCCTAGCCGCCGCAACATCCTGAATGACCTGGTCCTGGCGCTGGCGCTGCCGCTCGAGGAGCACTCACGCATCAGGGGGCACGCGGTGGATGATCTGGCACCTGGCCTTGTCTCGGACCGGCGAGGAGGCACCACGGGACAACTCACGAGCCCGCGCATTGCGCTGGGGCCCGCCATGCTCGTCGCGCAGAGGAGGCGGCGGGGGAGCGCTGTGCGCCAGGTCCCCAGCGCGAGACGGCGGATGGCGAAGCGAGTGGGAAGGCGCCGGAGCGTCCCCGGCGGCGTTGACGAGCTCGGTGATGCGGCCAAGCCAGGCGTCGTAGCCGGCGTCAGCTGGACGGTAGCGGAGCAGCTCGCGCGCCATGAGCAGCGCGGCCTGCGGGTTCGGCAGCCCATGGTGGGCGAGGGAGGAGGCCGTGACGGTGTGACCGTTCGCCTGCACGGAGGGGTGCAGGGAGGAGTCCTGCTGCTCGCGGGCAGCGGGGTCGGTGGCGGCAGTAGCCTCGGCGTCGGGGCGGCGGCGTTTGCCACGGGCCACTGGCTCCGTCTGAGCCACGTGGCCAGCCCTGCACTCGGCGCGCTCGCGACGTGCGTCGGCCATGAGGTTGGTGGAGCAGAGGGCGGAGCAGAAGAACAGTAGCGCACCCCTACCTGGCACGCCAAATGTCAGAAGTCGGGCTCCGGGGACCCAAAGGTTCCAACACTGGGGTGAGCTCGTTCTACCACTTCATCTCCTACCATGACTAGGCAACAGCGAGGCTACGGCGAGAGCACGCTAGCGAGGAACGGACCGTGGACTCAGCGGTTACCCAGGTTCGGGCCACCTTGCGGTGTAAAACCCTAGTCCTGCTTGTGGTTGGGATTGCAAGGGGCAAGAGAGTTCTTGCGTACAAGGTGGAGGAGGCAGAACCCAACCGAGGTCTCTCTCTCTCTCTACGACGGCTGCACTGCCCTTTATACCAGCCTTGGTCCTCTTCCCCCTCGAAAACTTAGGTGGGAAGGGTTGCCACACTTGGCGGTTTTGAAAGGGGACACGCGCTCAGGCTATCCTGACTAAAGGCAGTTTTCGCCTGCCAAAGCATGATCCATGACGCGCCGGTGGGCTCGGTGGTGACCTCCGCCCTGCGCGCCCACCGTCTTGGTCTCCTTTCGTCGATCGGGCAACCCTTGGGGTTGCTTTGGGAAGTAGATAGCTCGCCCTGCTCCCTTAACACAAAAGAAGAAACCATCTTCATCTGCGCCTGTTGGCGCGGCCTCAGTCGCCGCTCGTCGTCGCGCGCGCCACGCATGTGATGGGCCCCAGACCGCGCGGCTGTGCCGAACGGCCTTCGTCTTGGGCGCCATCGGGAGGAGGCCTCGGGAGGCCACCTCGGGAGGGCGCCTTGCGAGAGGGCCTCGCGAGGCCGTTGGTGAAGATGCCGAGCCCTGCTCGCCACTCCCTGAGGAGGGGGCCTCAGGAGGCCTGGGCCTCATGAAGAGTCCTGGTAAGGTGCTTGGTGATGACGGCCTGCTGGGCCCACGCCAGGCGTTGCACCCTGGGCCAAAGGCAGACGGGTCTGGATACCCTGGGTTCCATGGGCCCGACACCGTTGTTCCTAATGATAAAAATGAACTTATCCCACAAAGAATTGTAACTGGTTATATGATGGTAATTGATTTCAGGAAATTAAATAAAGCTACTAGAAAAGATCATTACCCCTTGCCTTTTATTGATCAAATGTTAGAAAGATTGTCTAAACATACACACTTTTGTTTCTTAGATGGTTACTCTGGTTTCTCTCAAATACCTATATCACCTTAAGATCAAGAGAAAGCCACCTTTACTTGTCCTTTTGGAACTTATGCTTATCGTCGTATGCCTTTTGGTTTATGTAATGCACTTGCTACCTTTCAAAGATGTATGACTGCTATATTCTCTGACTTTTGTGAAAAGATTGTTGAGGTTTTCATGGATGATTTCTCCGTTTACGGAACTTCGTTTGATGATTGCTTGAGCAACCTTGATCGAGTTTTGCAGAGATGTGAAGAAACTAATCTTTTCTTGAATTGGGATAAGTGCCACTTTATGGTGAATGAAGGTATAGTCCTTGGGCATAAAATTTCTGAAAGAGGTATTGAAGTTGATAAAGCTAAAGCTGATGTGTTGGGGAACGAAGCATGAAAATCAAAAAAATTCCTACGAACACCCAAGATCTATCTAGGAGAAGCATAGCAACGAGAGGGGAGAGTGTGTGTATGTACCCTCGTAGACCATTAAGTGGAAGCGTATATTACACGGTTGATGTAGTCGTACTCATCATGATCCAATCGCGATCCAAACCGATGAAGTACTGAATGGACGGCACCTCCATGTTCAACACACGTACGGCTCGATGACGTCTCCTCCTTCTTGATCCAGCAAGTAGGAGAGAAGAAGTAGATGGGATCACAACCTGCATGATGGCGTGGTGGTGATGGTGGTGGTGGAGCGCCGACAGCGCTTCGCTAAGCGTCGTCGGGATGAGGTGGTGGAGTAACGGGAGAGAGGGGCGCCCAGTGGCTGGTCTGTGCTTTGATGCGCCCCCTCCTCTATATTTATATGGGTGGAGGGGCTAGGAGTCCAGCCCCTATTCCCTCTAGGGCCGGCGGCCAAGGGAGAGGAGTTGGACTCCAAGTCCAACTCTTCCCCTCTTGTCCCTTCGGGACTCCTCCCTTCTCTAGGCGCCTGGGCCTTTGAGGGCTAGTGCGCCTGGCCCAATAAGGCCAGGGCGCCTCCCCTTAGCCCATGTTAGCCCTAGGGACGTGGTGGATCCCTTGGTGGACTTCCGGACCCCTCCAGAAGTTTCCGAAACCTTCTGGAAGCTTCCCGGTACAATACCGAAAAAACCGAACTTTTTCCGAAACCCTGAAAACAACTTTCCATATATAAATCTTTACCTCCGGACCATTTCGGAATTCCTCGTGACATCCAGGATCTCATCCGGGACTCTGAACAACATTCGGTCACCAACATGCATATCCCATTATAACTCTAGCGTCACCAAACGTTAAGCGTGCGGACCCTACGGGTTCGAGAATCATGTAGACATGACCGAGACACCTCTCCGGTCAATAACCAATGGCGGAACCTGGATGCCCATATTGGTTACTACATATTCGATCGTCGGTATCTCCATACCTTGTTCAATCTCGTTACCGGCAAGTCTCTTTACTCGTTCCGTAATACAAGATCCCATGACTAACTCATTAGGCACATTGCTTGCAAGCTCTTTATGATGTTGTATTACCAAGAGGGCCCAGAGATATCTCTCCGTCATACGGAGTGACAAATCCCAGTCTCGATCCATGCCAACCCAACAGACACCGTCGGAGATACCTGTAGAGCATCTTTATGATCACCCAGTTACGAAGTGACGTTTGATAGCACACAAAGTATTCCTCCGGTATCTGGGAGTTGCATGATCTCATGGTCTTAGGAATAGATACTTGACATGAAGAAAGCTATAGCAATAAACTCAGTGATACGATCAAGTGCTAAGCTTACGGTTGGGTCTTGTCCATCACATCATTCTCCTAATGATGTGATCCCATTATCAAATGACAACTCATGTCTATGGTTAGGAAACCTTAACCATCTTTGATCAATAAGCTAGTATAGTAGAGGCTTACTAGGGACATTGTATTTGTTTATGTATTCACACATGTATTTAAGTTTCCGGTCAATACAATTATAGCATGAATAATAAACCTTTATCATGAACAAAGAAATATGATAATAACCAATTTATTATTGCCTCTGGGGCATATTTCCAATAGTCTCCCACTTGCACTAGAGTCAATAATCTAGTTTACATAGTTATGAATCTAACACCCATGGAGTCTTGGTGCTGATCATGTTTTGCCCGTGGAAGAGGTTTAGTCAACGGGTCTACCACATTCAGATCCGTATGTACTTTGCAAAGTTCTATGTCTCCATCCTTAACATAATTACGAATGGAGTTGAAGTGGCACTTGATGTGCTTGGTTCTCTTGTGAAACCTGGGCTCCTTGGCAATGGCAATAGCTCTAGTGTTGTCACAAAAGATAGTCATTGGATCCGATGCACTAGGTATTACACCCAGATCGGATATGAACTCCTTCATCCAGACTCCTTCTTGCGCTGCTTCCGAAGCAGCTATATACTCCGCTTCACATGTAGATCCCGCCACGACGCTCTGCTTGGAACTGCACCAACTGACCGCTCCACCATTTAATATAAATACATATCCGGTTTGAGACTTAGAGTCATCCGGATCTGTGTCGAAGCTAGCATCGACGTAACCCTTTACGACGAGCTCTTCGTCACCTCCATAAACAAGAAACATGTCCTTAGTCCTTTTCAGGTACTTCAGGATATTCTTGACCGCTGTCCAGTGATCTACTCCTGGATCACTTTGGTACCTCCCTGTCAGACTTATGGCAAGGCACACATCAGGTCTAGTACACAGCATGTCATACATTCTTCTGCCGTGGTCGGGCTTTGAGTCTTACTCAACTTCACACCTTGCAATATAGGCAAGAACCCTTTCTTTGACTGATCCATTTTGAACTTCTTCAAAACTTTGTCAAGGTATGTGCTTTGTGAAAGTCCTATTAGGCGTCTTGATCTATCTCTATAGATTTTGATGCCCAATATGTAAGCAGCTTCACCGAGGTCTTTCATTGAAAAACTCTTATTCAAATATCCTTTTATGCTTTCCAGAAATTCTATATCATTTCCAATCAACAATATGTCATCCACATATAATATTACAAATGCTACAGAGCTCCCACTCACTTTCTTGTAAATACAAGCTTCTCCATAAGTTTGTATAAAACCAAAAGCTTTGATCACCTCATCAAAGAGAATATTCCAACTCCGAGATGCTTGCACCAGTCCATAGATGGATCACTGGAGCTTGCATACTTTGTTAACATCCTTAGGATCGACAAAACCTTCTGGTTGCATCATATACAACTCTTCCTTAAGAAACCCGTTAAGGAATGCTGTTTTGACATCCATTTGCCAGATCTCATAATAGAAAAATGCGGCAAATAGCTAACATAATTCTAACAGACTTAAGCATCGCTATGGGTGAGAAAGTCTCATCGTAGTCAACCCCTTGAACTTGTCGAAAACCCTTTGCGACAAGTCAAGCTTTATAGACGGTGACATTACCATCAGCGTCTGTCTTCTTCTTAAAGATCCATTTATTCTCAATGGCTTGCCGATCATTGGGCAAGTCCACCAACGTCCATACTTTGTTCTCATACATGGATCCTATCTCAGATTTCATGGCCTCAAGCCATTTGTCAGAATCCGGGCTCATCATAGCATCTTCATAGTTCATATGTTCGCCGTTGTCCAACAACATGACTTCCAGGATAGGATTACCGTACCACTCTGGTGCGGAACGTACCCTGGTCGACCTACGAAGTTCAGTAGTAACTTGATCTGAAGTTTCATGATCATCATCATTAGCTTCCTCTTCGGTTGGTGTAGGCATCATGGGAACTACTTTCTGTGATGTGCTACCTTCCAATTCGAGAGAAGGTACAATTACCTCATCAAGTTCTACTTTCCTCCCACTCACTTCTTTCGAGAGAAACTCCTTCTCTAGAAAGGACCCATTCTTGGCAACAAAGATCTTGCCCTCGGATCTATGATAGAAGGTATACCCAATGGTCTCTTTAGGCTATCCTATGAAGATGCACTTCTCCGCTTTGGGTTCGAGCTTATCAGGCTGAAGCCTCTTGACATAAGCGTCGCATCCTCAATATTTAAGAAACGATAGCTTAGGTTTCTTGCCAAACCACAACTCATACGGTGTCGTCTGAACGGATTTAGATGGTGCCCTATTTAAAGTGAATGTGGTTGTCTCTAATGCATAACCCCAAAACGGTAGTGGCAAATCGGTAAGAGACATCATAGAACGGATCATATCCAATAGAGTACGATTACGACGTTCGGACACACCATTACGCTGTGGTGTTCCAGGTGGCATGAGCTGTGAAACAATTCCACATTGTCTTAAATGCATACCAAACTCGTAACTCAAATATTCACCTCCACGATCAGATTGTAGAAACTTTATTTTCTTGTTACGATGATTCTCCACTTCACTCTGAAATTCCTTGAACTTTTCAAATGTTTCAGACTTGTGTTTCATTAAGTAAATATACCCATATCTACTCAAATCATCTGTGAAGGTAAGAAAATAACGATATCCACCGCGTGCTTCAACACTCATTGGACCGCATACATTGGTATGTATTATTTCCAATAAGTCAGTAGCTCGCTCCATTGTTCCGGAGAACGGAGTTTTAGTCATCTTGCCCATGAGGCATGGTTCACATGTCTCAAATGATTCATAATCAACAGATTCCAAAAGTCCTTCAGCATGGAGTTTCTTCATGCGCTTTACACCAATATGACCTAAGCGGCAGTGCCACAAATATGTGGTACTATGATTATTAACTTTGCATCTTTTGGCATCAATATTATGAATATGTGTATCACTATGATCGAGATTCAACAAGAATAAACCATTCACAAGGGGTGCATGACCATAAAAGATATTACTCATATAAATAGAATAACCATTATTCTCTGACTTAAATGAATAACCGTCTCACAATAAACAAGATCTAGATATAATGTTCATGCTCAACGCAGGCACCAAATAACAATTATTTAGGTTTAAAACTATTCCCGAAGGTAGATGTAGAGGTAGCGTGCCGACGGCGATCACATCAACCTTGGAACCATTTCCGATGCACATCGTCACCTCGTCCTTAGCCAGTCTTCGTTTATTCCACAGCTCCTATTTTGAGTTACAAATATTAGCAACCGAACCAGTATCAAATACCCAGGCGCCACTATGAGCACTAGTAAGGTACACATCAATAACATGTATATCAAATATACCTTTGTTGGCATTGCCAGCCTTCTTATCTGCCAAGTACTTGGGGCAGTTCCGCTTCCAGTGACCATTCCCCTTGCAGTAGAAGCACTCAGTCTCAGGTTTGGGTCCAGCCTTGGGTTTCTTCATGGGAGCAGCAACTGTCTTGCCGTTCTTCTTGAAGTTCCCTTTGTTTCCCTTGCCTTTCTTGAAACTAGTGGTCTTTTTAACCATCAACACTTGATGCTCCTTCTTGATTTCTACCTCCGCGGCCTTAAGCATCGTGAAGAGCTCGGGAATCATTTTTCTCCATCCCTTGCATATTATAGTTCATCACAAAGCCCTTATAGCTTGGTGGCAGTGACTGGAGAACTCTGTCAATGACCGTGTCATCTGGAAGATTAACTCCCAACTGAGTCAAGCGGTTGTGAAACCCAGACATTCTGAGTATATGCTCACTAACAGAACTGTTCTCCTCCATCTTGCAGCTAAAGAACTTGTCGGAGGTGTCATACCTCTCAACCCGGGCATGAGCTTGAAATACCAATTTCAGCTCCTGGAACATCTCATATGCTCCGTGGTGCTCAAAACGTCTTTGGAGCCCCGGTTCTAAGCAGTAAAGCATGGCGCACTGAACTATCGAGTAGTCATCAGAACGTGTCTGCCAGATGTTCACAACATCCACAGACGATGCTAGAGGGGGTGCGGCACCTAGCAGTGCATCAAGGACATAAGCCTTCTATGCAGCAATGAGGATAATCCTCAAGTTACGGACCCAGTCTGCATAGTTGCTGTCGGGCCCATGGAACCCAGGGTATCCAGACCCGTCTGCCTTTGGCCCAGTGGGCCACCTTCACCAAGCATCTAACCAAGACCCCTCATGAGGCATTGGCCTCCTGAGGACCCCTTCTCAGGGAGCGGCGGACAAGACTCAGCATCTTCACCAGCAGCCTCGCGAGGCGGCCTCCCGAGGCAGCCTCCCGAGGCCTCCTCCCGAAGGCGCTCAAGACGAAGGCTGTTCGGCTCAGCTGCGCGGTCTCGTGCCCATCACGTGGGTGACGCGCGCGGCGACGAGCGGCGACAGAGGCCGCGCCAGTAGGCGCGGATGAAGATGGTTTCCTCTTTTGTGTTAAGGGAGCAAGGACAGCCGTCCACTTCCCAAAGCAACCCCAAAGGTTGCCCGATCGGTGAAGGAAGACCAAGACGGCGGGCATGCAGGGCAGAGGTCATCACCGAGCCCACCGGCGCGTCATGGATCATGCTTTTGCAAGCAAAGACCGCCTTTAGTCAGGATAGCCTGAGTGCCTGTCCCCTTTCAAAACCCGCCAAGTGTGGCAACCATTCCCGCTTAAGTTTCAAGGGGGAAGAGGACCAAGGCAGGTATAAAGGGATAGTGCTGCCACCATAGAGGAGGATCGATTCCACTGTCTTCAACCTTGTACGCGAGAACACCTTGTTGCTCACCACAATAAAAACCAAGCAGGAGTAGGGTTTTACACCGCAAGGTGGCCCGAACCTGGGTAAAACCCGCTGAGTCCACGGTTCGCTCCTCGCTAGTGCACTTCCGCCGTAGCCTTGACGTAGCCACGCCGTAGCTTAGCCGTGGTAGGGGACAAAGGGGTAGGAACAAGCTCACCCCAGTGTTTGAACCTTTGGGTCCCCGGAGCCCCACTTCCGACATTTGGCGCGCCAGGTAGGGGTGCGCTACTATTCTCCTGCTCTGCCCTCTGTTCCACCAGCCTCATGGCCGACGCACGTCGCGAGCGCACCGAGTGCAGGGCTGGCCGCATGGCTCAGACGGAGCCGGTGGCTCGCGGCAACCGCCGCCGCCCTATTGAGGCTGCTGCCGCCACCGACCCCGCTACCCGCGAGCAGCAGGACTCCTCCCTGCACCCCTCCGTGCAGGCGAACGGGTACACCGCCACGAATTCTTCCTCCATCGCCCCCCGTGGGCCGCCGAATGCGCAGGCCGCGCTGCTCATGGTGCGCGAGCTGCTCCACTACCGTCCAGCTGACGCCGGCTATGACGCCTGGCTTGGTCACATCACCGAGCTCGTCAACGCCGCAGGGAACGCTCCGGCGCCTTCCCACTCGCTCCACCCTCCGCCGTCTCGCACTGGGGACCTGGCGCATGGTGCTCCCCCACCGCCTCCTCAGCGCGACAAACTCGGCGTGCCCTAGCGCAACGCGCGGGCGCGCAAACCGTCCCGTGGTGCGTCCCCGCCAGCCCATGATGAAGCCAGCTGCCAGATCATCAGACGTGCGGCAACCAACGCGCGAGTGCTCCTCGAGTGGCAGCGCCAGCGCCAGGACCAGGCCATCCAGGAGGTTGCGGCAGCGGGGCGCCAGAACCGCGCCGCCCTTGCCGGCGGCGTCCCCTCAAGCGGTGTGGGCTACCGCGTCTTCACCCGCGAGCTGCAATGGGTGGTGTGGCCCGCGAAGTTCAAGCCTGAGCTGCCTCCGTGCTATGATGGCACCCCCAACCCCGCGGAGTTCCTCCAGCTCTACGCGCTAAGCGTCGAGGCGGTGAACGGCGATGACAAGGTCGTGGCGAACTAGTTTCCCATGGCCCTCAAGGATGGCCCGCGCTCCTCGCTCATGAACCTCCCCGAGGCATCCATCTCATCGTGGGCCGAGCTCTGCAGCCAGTTCGTCGCCAACTTCAAGGGCACGCAAGACCGCTCCCTCACCATCAACGACCTGCGGCACGTGCGGCAGCGCCCAGATGAGACCCTCTGCAAGTACATCCAGCGCTTCAGCCAAGTGCGCAACAAGATACCACGCGCCTCCGACGCGGCCGTCATCTCTGCGTTCTCCATCGGCGTCACGGACGTCAAGATGCGCGAGAAGCTCGCCATCAACGATGAGCTGGACTCGGTGCTTGAACTGTTCGACCTCGCCGATAAGTGCGCCAAGGCTGAAGAAGGCCGCCTCTTCGTCCACAACGACTCTGATGCAGCGCTCGAGGCCGCCAAGACCAAGAACAAGGACGTCAAGCGTAAAGGCCCTGCCGTGCTTGGGGTGGAGCCCGAGCAGAAGCGTGGCTGTGGCCATGACGAGCCCAGGAAACATGGCCGGCCGCTCTGCGCCTACCACAACGTGCGCTCCCACAGCACCAAAGACTGCCAGGAGCTCAAGCTGCTCCACGACGAGCGCCTGGGGCGCCGAGATGACTGCAATGGCCACGGTGCCGGTCGCGGAGGTGGCCGCGGCAGCAACCGCTGGGACGGCCGCAACGGCAATGGCAAATTCCGCCAGGGCTGGCGCGACCAACCTCGTGAGGCCGCCTGGCGCGACAAGCCTCGCAAGGCGAACCCTGAGGCCAATGCTGCTCTCCCGCCGCTGCCGCCGCCACCCCGGAGGAACGACATTAACCAGCCTGATGAAGGTGCTGGGGGCTACCAGGAGCCTCGCGCGGTCGCCTGCATCCTTGGCGGGGCTCATGCCCCCGAGTCCAACCGCCACTTCAAGCTGCTCTCTCGCAAAGTGACTGCCGCCCTCCCGAGGCCTGAGGCCGCGCGGCCCCTCTAGTGGTCGCAGTACGCCATCACCTTCGACTCCATGGACCACCCCAAGTCCACGGCCTCCGCAGGCGCACTCCCCATGTTGTGCACTCCCACCATCAGCAACGTCATGGTCACCAAGACCCTCATCGACGGAGGCACCGGCCTCAATGTGATCTCCATCAAAACCTTCGACATGCTCCAGGTGCCCTACGACCAGCTGATGCCGACCGGGCCCGTCTCCGTAGTGACCGATGGCTCCACCGTCCCTTTGGGGCAAGTGCGCCTTCCCGTCACATTCGGCACCTGCAAGAACTACCATACCGAGCTCATCGACTTCGACGTGGCGCACATCGGTCTGCCTTACAACGCCATCTTGGGCTACCCAGCTCTCGCCAAGTTCATGGCGGCGACTCATCACGCCTACAATGTCCTTAAGATGCCTGGCTGCAGTGGCATCATCACTGTCACCTGCGACGAGAAGGACGCGGTCTGCTCCCTTGAGCGTGCCTACAAAGCCGCCGCTGTCGCGCATCCAGCTAAAGAGGACGCGGCCGAGCCTCCTGAGGTCGCGCCCACGAAGAAGAAGCAACATCGGGAGGGAATGCGTACATTCCGAACAACAAAAGAATTAAATTAAAACTTAAAAGATATTGTTTTCACACCCCCGCGGGGCTACATCGGTTCAGTGCAGGAAAATAAAAGAAGGAAAAGGCCTAGGCGGGGCGCCGTCACCCCCAAGACTCCAACACGGATGCCGCGCATGCCTAGTCGGAGTCCTCGTCCTCGCTCTTGACGCGGGGGGAGCTGTCGTCGCTTCCGCTTACGCCGGAGGGGGTGGCACCGCTGCCGCTGTCATCCTCGCTGGAGGAGCCACTGTAGCTGCCATCCTCGCTCTCCGCGCAACACTCCAGGTGGCTGCCGGAGAGCCCAAAGATCTTCACAAAGAGTGTGGCGGCCCCATCGTACTTAAAGTGGAGGACGTGCCCCCGCTTTAGGCCGTGGGCGAGGGCGAACGACTTTCACCCCTGCTTCAAGAACATGAAGCCCGAAGGGGTGAACTCCGTCGCCACCCAGGATGGGCCATTGCAGCAGCCGTCAGCATGCACCCACAGGCCCAAGGGCGCGCGCTCCGCCATTGCCTCTGCGAAGGAGTCCAGGAGCCGGAGCCAGGTACAGGGGCTGCGATGCATGTTCACTATGAACTCGCGAGCCCCCTCTGCCGAATGGCTCCCTGCCTGGGGAGGTAGGGTGGCCGCCCCGCCACGGCCACCTTGGCCGCGCGCGCCATGCCCTCTGCGCCCGCAGGCGGCGCCCCTTCCATGGCCGCTGGGACCGGCGCCAGGAGCCCCTGGGGAGCGCCCGCGCCCACGGGGAGGAACCTGGGACGCAGCAGCGGAAGCACGGGCACGCCCTCTTCCCCTCGCCATCTCTGTGGCGGCTCCGGCAAGGACGAGGGAGGAAAGGTTGGGGGAAGAAGAAGATGGGTGGAGGCCTTCAACTCCTCTCTTCCCCTCTTTATGCTCTGCGCAGGGCTCTTCTCGTCGTTCCGCCTTCCCCGGCGTCGGGAATCGAAGCAGCAGCAATGCGCGAAGGAAGGCAATGGTGGTCTCGCGTCGCCTACGGCAGGCTTTATATTAGCGCGGGCGGTTACCGAGGCATCGTGAGAGAAGTGGGTGCGTCCCCCGTCACATCGTGCGCCACGCGTTGCGCCTGGCCCGCAGGCGGTTAGGGCCCGCGCCATTTCGCCCCCTAGTAGGCGGGAATGTGCGCGCCACGGGCCCGAGGGCTACTGTCGCGCCCATGGAACCCAGGGTATCCAGGCCCGTCTGCATTTGGCCCAGGGCGCAACGCCTGGCGTGGGCCCAGTGGGCCGCCTTCACCAAGCATCTCGCCAAGACCCCTCATGAGGCCTTGGCCTCCTGAGGACCCCTCCTCAGGGAGCGGCGGACAAGACTCAACATCTTCACCAGCAGCCTCGCGAGGCCCCCTCGCGAGGCGGCCTCCCGAGGCCTCCTCCCGAAGGCGCTCAAGACAATGGCTGTTCGGCTCAGCTGCGCAGTCTCGTGCCCATCACGTGGATGATGCGCGCGGCGATGAGCGGCGACAGAGGCTGCGCCAGCAGGCGCGGATGAAGATGGTTTCCACTTTTGTGTTAAGGGAGCAAGGCCAGCCATCCACTTCCCAAAGCAACCCCAAAGGTTGCCCGATCGGCGAAGGAAGACCAAGACGGCGGGCGCGCAGGGCGGAGGTCATCACCGAGCCCACCGGCGCGTCATGGATCATGCTTTTGCAGGCGAAGACCGCCTTTAGTCAGGATAGCCTGAGCGCCTATCCCCTTTCAAAACCCGCCAAGTGTGGCAACCCTTCCCACCTAAGTTTCGAGGGGGAAGAGGACCAAGGCAGGTATAAAGGGACAGTGCTGCCACCATAGAGGAGGATCGATTCCACTGTCTTCAACCTTGTACGTTAGAACACCTTTTTGCTCACCACAATCAAAACCAAGTAGGAGTAGGGTTTTACACCGCAAGGTGGCCCGAACCTGGGTAAAAACCGCTGAGTCCACGGTCCGCTCCTCGCTAGCGCGCTTCCGCCGTAGCCTCGCCGTAGCTTAGCCGTGGTACGGGACGAAGGCGTAGGAACAAGCTCACCCCAGTGTTCGAACCTTTGGGTCCCCGGAGCCCCACTTCCGATAGTTGCTTCCATCATCTTTCAACTTAGCTTTCTCTAGGAACGCATTAAGATTTAGGGGAACTACAGCGCGGGCCATTGATCTACAACACAAATTTTGCAAAGAAAATTAAGACTAAGTTCATGATAATTAGTTTAGTTAATCAAATTACTAATGAACTCCCACTTAAATCAACATCCCTCAAGTTGTCTAAGTGACACATGATCCAAATCAACTAACCCATGTCCGATCATCACATGAGATGGGGTAGTTATCAATGGTGAACATCTCCATGTTGATCATATCTACTATATGATTCATGTTCGACCTTTCAGTCTCCTGTGTTTCGAGGCCATGTCTGTACATGCTAGGCTTGTCAAGTTTAACCCAAGTATTCTGCATGTGTAAAACTGGCTTACACCCGTTGTATGCGAACGTAGAGTCTATCACACCCGATCATCACGAGGTGCTTCAAAACGATGAACTTTTGCAACGGTGCATACTTAGGGAGAACACAATTTCTTGAAATTAAGTGAAGGGATCATCTTATAATGCTACTGTCGTCCTAAGCAAAATAAGATGCATAAAAAGATAAACATCACATGCAATCAATATGTGACATGATATGGCCATTATCATCTCATGCCTTTGATCTCCATCTCCAAAGCACCGGCATGATCTCCATCGTCACCAGCATGACACCATGATCTCCATCATCATGATCTCCATCATCGTGTCGTCACGTGGTCGTCTTCGCCAACTATTGATTCTACAACTATTGCTAACGCATAGCGATAAAGTAAAGCAATTACATGGCGATTAATAAATTAAAGACAACCCTATGGCTCCTACCGGTTGCCGTACTCATCGACATGAAAGTCGTGAACCTATTACAAAACATGATCATCTCATACATCAACATATATCACATCACGTTTTGGCCATACCACATCACAACATGCCCTGCAAAAACAAGTTAGACGTATTCTACTTTGTTGTTACAAATTTTACGTGGCTGCTATGGGCAACTAGCAAGAACCGTTCTTACCTACGCAAAGCCATAACGGTGGTAATCAAGTTGCCTTTTAACCTTCTACAAGGACTGCCTTCATCAAATTAGATTCAACTAAAGTAGGAGAGACATACACCGGCTAGCCACCTTATGCAAAACAAGTTGCATGTCAGTCGGTGGAACCGGTCTCATGTGTGAGGACATGTAAAGTTGGTCTGAGCTGCTTCATCCCACAATACCGCCGAATCCAAATAAGATAAGAGATGTAAGCAATTTGAGCATCAATGCCCACAACTTTTGTGTTCTACTCGTGCATATACATCTACGCATAGACCTAGCTCATGATGCCACTGTTGGGGAACGAAGCATGAAAATCAAAAAATTTCCTACGAACACCCAAGATCAATCTAGGAGAAGCATAGCAATGAGAGGGGACAGTGTGTCTACATACCCTCGAAGACCATTAAGTGGAAGCGTATATTACGCGGTTGATGTACTCGTACTCGTCACGATCCAATCGCGATCCAAACCGATGAAGTACCGAACGGACGGCACCTCCACGTTCAGCACACGTATGGCTTGATGACGTCTCCTCCTTCTTGATCCAGCAAGTGGGAGAGGAGAAGTAGATGGGATCACAACCAGCATGACGGCGTGTCAGGACCGGTTTTCCAGGATATTAATTTCCCAGTAAATGGCCCTTGTGCTCACCAGCCCCAGGATTACTGTTAGCTGATGAGACACAATCTTGATATAGAAATCCCAAGCAAAAATACAAAGTCTGAAGTACAAGACCATTGTGGTCTATGAGTACAACAACAGGTTTCTAGTGGTTGATGGCGGAAGCGGTTTGCGGTTCATCAGCATCTATGGGACTCCATTTCCCACAGGAACAGCTGACCTGGATAACTCCTATCTTCGCGAGGCTGCTATCATCGTTGCCTAGGTTCCGGGCTGTCATCGTTGCGCTCCTCTCCAAGCAAGAAATCTGGCCAAGACAATAGCCAGGGACAAGCCAGTGAGTACTTTGAATGTACTCGCAAACATTATGAACATAAGTATAATATAGCAGATGATAATCATGCACTGAAATATTTCATGATCACTTAGTTAGTCACGAAATAAAATCCGTGACGCACGCAAGCATGTTATTCACATTAAACATGAATAAGCAATCAGAGAATAAAAATAAAATAAACCGATCGGGTGTCTGAAGCGACGCCTCGAAAGGAGAATAGTATAAGGCATGCCACAGTCGGGCGTCTGAGCGACACCACATAAAGGGCTTATAAGGAAAATAAATAACAAGCATGCCCCAGTCGGGCGTCTGAGCAACACCACATAAAGGGCTTATAAGGAAAATAAATAACAAGCATGCCACAGTCGGGCGTCTGAGCGACACCACATAAAGGGCTTATAAGGAAAATAAATAACAAGCATGCCACAGTCGGGCGTCTGAGCGACACCACATAAAGGGCTTATAAGGAAAATAAATAACAAGCATGCCACAGTCGGGCGTCTGAGCGACACCACATAAAGGGCTTATAAGGAAAATAAATAACAAGCATGCCACAGTCGGGCGTCTGAGCGACACCACATAAAGGGCTTATAAGGAAAATAAATAACAAGCATGCCACAGTCGGGCGTCTGAGCGACACCACATAAAGGGCTTATATAAGAATAATCACAACGAGTTTCCAGGAGGTAGAACCATCCCAAGGATACTCAATAATACAAATAAAAAAAAATGGTTAGTCCACAATAATAATAGTCATAATCATCATTTGTCACACGTCATGATCAATGTTCCGGTTTAGAAGTTTTTCCTCCGAAGACCGACACTAAGACCGACACTTGACCCATCCTAGACTGTAGTCCTTAACCGCGGACACGGCTATTCGAATAGATATAAACTCTGCAGAGGGTGTACTCTTTACCCACAAGTAACAGATTCCTTTAGTCCACCGGGACTAATTCCGATTACAGACTTTGAATTGAAAACACACCTGACCCGCACACACCAGCTTCACTTACCGGAGTCTGGAATCACCCACGACACCTGTTAAGCAAAACTCTAAGTGGGGGGGCTACAACCTCGACTAGCATGGGATCACAAAATTTATACCGCGCGCAAACTAGGGGAGCTACCCCTTCGGCTCCAACCGAACACCCATGCCCCCGGACCAAGTGACATGCCTACCAGGGGCCACTGGTATCTTTCACTATGGCCTCTCTGTACGGTGTGTGCCAAGAAAGGGGTTGACAACTTACTGGACCATACCCTACCTGCGGCAGGGACAAGTGGTAGTACGGAACAAGTATGGGGATTACTGGAACAAGACTCGATCTACGGTCGACTCAGGAGGTTTATGTGTTTCCTGCATGATTAGCATAACAAATATATTTCACTCCAACAGACAGAATCACCACTCATCCTACCTCACCATGCCTTACTGATCATTCTCGTTTTCAACCAAATATCAGTATCACGCTCCTGTCTACCCGGGACAGAGACTTCTTCGGATTCCTTCCGATAGGCATGAAAGGCATACGAGGGTGAATACTGTCATAAGCATTTAGATTCCAACAGCAAGGAATTTCTATCATGCACTCAAGAGCATAATCACAACGTCACATAAAATAATGCATGCTTCAGGTTAACTTGGTGTTGTAGTCACATTAAACAACACCCAACAAATATTATACCAGGGTTCAGAATGCTTGCCTTCAAGTTGTGGAGAGGTAGAGTGCATCTTAAAACTTTCGAAAGTTTTCTCCTCTCTTTAATTCCTATTTTGAGAAATATTCAAATTAACACATAAATTGAAAATAGTACAAACAGTTGTCTCGGAAAATTTTCAAATAAATATGAAAATAAACTAGATGAAATTTGAGAGAGGTAGGAAAAAGAATCAAATCAATCAGAGTTTTATTTTAAAAGATATAGCCAGTCAAAGTCTGGTCAAAATTCTGTTTTTAATTAAAACAGAAAAAAGGAAAACGGCTCGGGGGGGAATACGCTTTCCAGAACAGAAAACGTATCCCAAAGAAATACGCTTGCGCGAGGAGAAAATGGTTCAGAGATAAAATACGCTAGCGAGAAGGGGAGACGTACTTCTGCGATTACGCTTTCACTTAAGCCAGCGCGGGCCGTTGCTGGGTCACTGACAGTGGGTCCATCGGGCCCACTGGTCAGGTTTGACCAGTCGCCCGCGCCTCCTTCCTCCTGTGGCAGAGACGGGGCGCGTCTCCGGCGATCGTCGCCGGCGAACGGCGGCTCCCCACGGGGTTCCGAGGGCAGGGGTGGATCAGCGGCTCTAGGGCGATCCTCCCGGTGGTCGAGAGAGTCGCGGGGGCGAAGGGGGTCGCCGGCAGCGAGCTCTGCGGCGGACGGCATCCTCGGGAACAAAATGGGTCTTGGCCTACAGTGGCTCCCAGTCGAAGCTAAGAGGTGGGGTGGCTCCGCGGGGTTGAGGGGAGGCTAACGGTGGCAAAGGGGTCAAGAGGGAGGCCCTGGTCATGGTGAATTTGACCGGGGAGTTGCGGCGGCCGAAGCTACCGGAGACGAAGAGGACAACCTCTTGGTCTCAAATGGCTCCTCCGGTGGGTTCCTGCGGTTCACTGGAGAGCTCCTGCTCTAGCTGGAGGCTCGGGATGCTCTATTTATAGCACGGCTAGGTCGGTTCCGCTGCGGCAGAGGATAAGCTCGGCGGCCGACCGCCTCTGTGGCTGCAGGGCGACGTGGCGATGGCCGGAGCTAGCGGACGCGCTCGAGGATGAGAACGGCCTGTTCCAGAGGGCAGCTGGCGAGCGGTTGTGGCTTGGGCGGTGCCGTCCGCGGCAAGCTCTGGCGGCGGCACTGGCTGCTTGCGGGGGCGGCGACGAGCTGCAGAGGGGAAAGGCTGGTTGGGTCTTGGCGCGTCGCGGCAAAACCAGGAGCCAGGGGAGATGAATTGGAACTAGCGGGGGAGGCGGCACTGGTCGCGGCGGCTCGGGCGCGCTCGTGCAAAACGTGCGCTCTGGATGCGCCCAGAGCACGCACGCAAGGTGCTCGATGATATGCCAGTGCTTGCTAGGAGTCTTGGGTGATGCTGCAAATTAACAGGACGGTTAGGGTGCAAGTAATAAGCCTAATGGACATGGTTGTAGGGTCAGGGGATCAAGTGCACAAAGTAATCACAGAACTATGTCAAAATTGGCCATTCACACAAGGTGTTCGGTGAAATGCCATGGCTACCAAGAGCATCTTGCTGGCCACCAAAATCCCCAGATTTAAGTCTATTTGGATTCTAAGCATGATGGCATGGTTGGTTTGAGAACAACATAAAATTGTTAAAGCAAGTTTTGCAAAACTACCGTTCTGTATAGAAACTGTTGGCTAAGATTGCATGAGTCAAAAGTATTCCCATGGGTCCAATTTCCTGGACTTAAGGGTTTGATAGGGTGGAATATAAGCAGGAAAAATCCCAAGGGAAATAGGGCAAGATAAAATGGGGTTGCAGTACAAACTACCACTCTGGACCAGAATGAAGATGAGGATGGTTTGCTCAAATTTTTCAAAGAACCCAAATGGATTTTTGCATAAATCTGAGTTATATACCTCTACTAACATCCCCAAATTTTTATGGAATTTTTAAAGAAATATTTAAATAGGTTGCAGTGCAAACTACAAACTGAACCAGATTTGAAAGCTTGAAGCGGAGCTCAAAATTTACAAATGGACAAGCTGGGTTTTTGCATAAAAGTGATCCAAGGACATCACATGACTTCTACAAATTTTTGTGGAATTTATAGATGGAGTTATAAAATAGTTGTAGTGCAAATGAGGCTCTTAAAAGGGTTAAAATGCTACTAAATGCATTAAAACTTGGCAAATTTTATTTAAAAAATAATAATTCCACTGGTTTTAATAAGTGCAATCAAAATGATTAAATAAACATTCGAGCCACACAACATTATTCAAAAGTTTCAAAAAGGACAGAAGAATTTTTTGAAAATTCAGACAAAAGGAGTGGCTCTGAGATCACAAGAAAATCCAGAAAGAATTTTTTTTTTAATTTCCTGGCAAAATTTTAATTAACAAAACATGGTTAAAATTTTGGGGTGTTACACGGCGTGGTGGTGATGGTGGTGGTGGAGCGCCGACAGCGCTTCACTAAGCGTCGTCGGGACAAGGTGGTGGAGTAACGGGAGAGGGGGGCGCCCAGGGGCTGGTCTGTGCTTTGGTGTGCCCCTCCTCTATATTTATATGGGTGGAGGGGCTAGGAGTCCAGCCCGTCTTCCCTCTAGGGCCGGCGGCCAAGGGAGAGGAGTTGGACTCCAAGTCCAACTCTTCCCCTCTTGTCCCTTCGGGACTCCTCCCTTCTCCTCTAGGTGCCTGGGCCTTTGAGGGCTAGTGCGCCTGGGCCAATAAGGCCAGGGCGCCTCCCCTCAGCCCATGTTAGCCCTAGGGACGTGGTGGATCCCTTGGTGGACTTCCGGACCCCTCCGAAAGTTTTCGGAACCTTCTGGAAGCTTCCCGGTACAATACCGAAAAACCCAAACTTTTTCCGAAACCCTAAAAACAACTTTCCATATATAAATCTTTACCTCCGGACCATTTCGGAACTCCTCGTGACGTCCGCGATCTCATCCGAGACTCCGAACAACATTCGGTCACCAACATGCATATCGCAATATAACTCTAGCGTCACCGAACGTTAAGCGTGCGGACCCTACGGGTTCGAGAATCATGTAGACATGACCGAGACACCTCTCTGGTCAATAACCAATAGAGGAACCTGGATGTCCATATTGGTTCCTACATATTCCATGAAGATCTTTTATCGGTTGAACCACGATGTCAAGGATTTGGTTAATCCCGTATGCAATTCCCTTTGTCCAGCGGTATGTTACTTGCCCGAGATTCGATCGTCGGTATCTCCATACCTAGTTCAATCTCATTACCGGCAAGTCTCTTTACTCATTCCATAATACAAGATCATGTGACTAACTCATTAGGCACATTGCTTGCAAGCTCTTTACGATGTTGTATTACCGAGAGGGCCCAGATGTATCTCTCCGTCATACGGAGTGACAAATCCCAGTCTCGATCCATGCCAACCCAACAGACACCTTCAGAGATACCTGTAGAGCATCTTTATGATCACCCAGTAATGAAGTGACGTTTGATAGCACACAAAGTATTCCTCCGGTATCCGGGAGTTGCATGATCTCATGGTCTTAGGAATAGATACTTGACATGAAGAAATCTATAGCAATAAACTCAGTGATACGATCAAATGCTAAGCTTACGGTTGGGTCTTGTCCATCACATCATTCTCCTAATGATGTGATCCCATTATCAAATGAAAACTCATGTCTATGGTTAGGAAACCTTAACCATCTTTGATCAATGAGCTAGTCTAGTAGAGGCTTACTAGGGACATTGTATTTGTGTATGTATTCACACATGTATTTTAGTTTCTGGTCAATACAATTATAGCATGAATAATAAACCTTTATCATGAACTAAGAAATATGATAATAACCAATTTATTATTGCCTCTAGGGCATATTTCCAACATGATGCTATTGAGAAAATGCCATGTCCTAAAGATATCAAAGGTATAAGAAGTTTCCTTGGTCATGCTGGTTTCAATAGAAGGTTTATAAAAGACTTCTCTAGAATTTCTAGACCTCTTACCAATCTCTTACAAAAAGTTGTTCCATTCGTTTTTGATGATGATTATGTAGAAGCCTTTGAAGTACTTAAGAAAGCCTTAATTTCTGCACCTATTGTTCAACCACCTGATTGGAACCTACCCTTTGAAATTATGTGTGATGCTAGTGATTTTGCTGTTGTTGCTGTTCTAGGACAAAGAGTTGATAAGAAATTAAATGTTATCCATTATGCCAATAAAACTCTAGACAGTGCTCAAAGAAATTATGCTACTACTGAGAAAGAATTTTTAGCAGTTGTGTTTGCATGTGATAAATTTAGATCTTACATTGTTGATTCAAAAGTTACTATTCACACTGATCATGCTGCTATTAAATACCTTATGGAAAAGAAAGATGCTAAACATAGACTTATTAGATGGGTTCTTCTACTACAAGAATTTCACTTGCATATTGTTGATAGAAAGGGAGCTGAGAATCCCGTAGCAGATAATTTGTCTAGAATGGAAAATGTTCTTGATGACCCACTTCCTATTAATGATGATTTCCCTGATGAACAATTAGCTGTGATAAATGCTTCTCGTAATACTCCTTGGTATGCATACTATGCTAATTACATTGTTGCCAAATACATACCACCTAGCTTTACATACCAACAAAAGAAAAAGTTTTTCTTTGATTTAAGACGTTACTTTTGGGATGACCCACATCTATATAAAGAAGGAGTAGATGGTGTTATTAGATGTTGTGTACCTGAGCATGAACAGGAACAAATCCTACATAAGTGTCACTCCGAGGCATATGGAGGACACCATGCGGGAGACCGAACTGCACACAAGGTATTACAATTTGGTTTTTATTGGCCTACTCTTTTTAAAGATGCACGTAAGTTTGTCCTTTCTTGTGATGAATGTCAAAGAATTGGTAATGTTGGTAGACGTCAGGAAATGCCTATGAATTATTCACTTGTTATTGAACCATTTGATGTTTGGGGTTTTGATTATATGGGACCTTTTCCTAAATCCAATGGGTATACTCATGTTCTAGTTGCTTTTGATTACGTTACTAAGTGGGTAGAAGCTATTCCAACTAGTAGTGCTGATCATAACACTTCTATTAAAATGCTTAAAGAACTTATTTTCCCGAGGTTTGGAGTCCCTAGATATTTAATGACTGATGGTGGTTCACATTTTATTCATGGTGTTTTCCGTAAGTTGCTTGCTAAATATTATGTTAACCATAGAATTGCATCTCCTTATCATCCTCAGTCTAGTGGTCAAGTTGAATTAACCAATAGAGAAATAAAATTTATTTTGCAAAAGACCGTTAATAGATCCAGAAAGAATTGATCTAAGAAACTTGATGATGCATTATGGGCTTACAAAACTGCATATAAAAATCCTATGGGTATGTCTCCGTATAAAATGGTTTATGGAAAAGCATGTCATTTACCTCTTGAGTTAGAACATAAAGCATATTGGGCAATTAAAGAACTTAACTATGATTTTAAACTTGCCGGTGAGAAGAGGTTATTTGATATTAGCTCTTTAGATGAATGGAGAACCCAAGCCTATGAAAATGCTAAGTTGTTTAAAGAAAAAGTTAATAGATGGCATGATAAGAGAATTCAAAATTGGGAATTCAACGTAGGTGATCATGTTCTATTATACAATTATCGTTTAAGATTTTTTGTAGGAAAACTTCTCTCTAAATGGGAAGGACCGTACATCATCGAAGAAGTTTATCATTCCGGAGCCATCAAAATAAACAACTCCGAGGGCAACAACCCGAGAGTGGTGAATGGGCAAAGAATTAAGCATTATATTTTAGGTACTCCCATTAATGTTGAAACTAATATTATTGAAAAAATTACACCGTAAGAGCACATAGAAGAGTCCTTCCGGAACGCTCCAGAACCCTGAAAAGGGGTAGGTATGTGATACGGTAAGTAAACCGACTCCAAAAATTCCATAAAAATTATTTCTGTCAGTTTTGGAATATTAGAAAAATTACAAAAATAAGAAACAGCCGAGGGGACCCACGAGTCGCCCACAAGGCAACAGGGCGCGACCCCCTTGGGGCGCGCCGTGATGCCTTGTGGGCCCCACATGTGCCTTCCCGACTCTGTTTTCCTCCCGTATGCTTGTCGGAGTTGGGGCTCCGGGGACCCAAAGGTTCGAACACTGGGGTGAGCTCATTCCTACCTCCTCGTCCCCTACAACAGCTGAACTATGGCGGAGCTACGGCGAGAGCACGCTAGCGGGAGCAGACCTTGGACTCAGCAGTTTACCCAAGTTCGGGCCACCTTGCGGTGTAAAACCCTACTCCTGCTTGGTTGGGATTGCTCTGGGCAAGTTGATGTTCTCGCGTACAAGGTAGGAGATGATGGGAGCCGATCAGATCCTTTCTACAGTGGCACCCTGCCCCTCTTTTATATCTGCCTTGGTCCTCTTCCCCCGAAAACATTGGCGGGAAGGGTTGCCACACAACAGCAAGTTGAAGGGGGACAGGGGCGCAGTCTATCCTGACAAAAGGTGGTCTTCATCTGCAAAGCGACCGTCCATGACGCGCCGGTGGGCTCGGGGATGACCTCCGCCCTGCGCGCCCATTGTCTTGGTCTTCTTTCACCGATCGGGCAAACCTTTGGGGGTTGCTTTGGGAAGTGGATTGCTGGCCTTGCTCCCTTAGCACAAAAGGGGAAATCCTCTCCATCCGCGCCTGCTGGCACGGCCTCTGTCGCCGTTCGTGACCGCGTGCGTCACCCATGTGATGGGCACGAGACCGCGCGACCGAGCCGAACTGCACTCGTCTTGCGCGCCTTCGGGAGGGTGCCTCGAGAGGCCACCTCGCGAGAGGGCCTCGCGAGGCTCTTGGTGAAGCGTCCAAGCCTTGCTTGCTCACTCCCTCAGGAGGGGTCCTCAGGAGGCCGGGGCCTCATGAAGGGTCTTGCCTGAGGTTCCCGCTGGTGGTCGCCTGATGGGCCTCCGCCAGGCGTTGCGCCCTGGGCCAAAGGCAGACGGGTCGGGATACCCCGGGTTCCACGGGCCCGACAATGCTTGTTTTGCAAGATAAAAATTCTTTATATATACTCCCGTATGTTTTGACCACCGTATCGCAAGTTTCTCCTCTGTTCTTGTTTCTTGCTGTTTTCTATTAGATTTTCAAGGCCGAGCGCCATGTCATCCCAGGGTTCTGGCGGAGAAAGCTATGTTTTGCATCTTATCGCGAACCCTAAAGTCTATGGGGATATTGATCCTTATGGCTGGTCAACTGATGAGGAAGAGGAGGCTGATTTGAGGAGAAAGCAAGACCCCTCTAGCGAGGAGGATGAGAATCCCCCTCTACCTCAACCAGGGGATATGCATGTTGAATTTGAAAGGTCCAGCCTGCCCAATGCGGTGAAAGTTCCTAAAGTTCAATTCACTCCTTTTCGTCATGTGCAGGAAGACTCAGATGAACTACGTCACAAAATTTGGGACCTCAAAAGAGAGAATGACAAGTTAAAGGAAGAAATTCGTGTCCTCAAATGGAAGGACAAGCCCGCCTCACCATCACCACCATCACCGAAGAAGGAGACTTGAGTACACGGGTACGGGCACTCCCCTTGGCTTGTGCCAAGCTTGGGGGAGGCGCCCCGGTATCTTATCACCATCACTTTTTCATCATCATTATCTACCTTAGTTCGATCCTTAGTTATTTCGTGATTTAGAGGAATAAAATTTTAGTATGATCTAGCTTCGAGTGCTTGCTTTGTGATCTATCTATCTATGTAATCGAGTGTGATAGTTATATAATAAAGAGTAGTTTGCTTTTGCTTCTTTACTTTTACGTTTCAATCAAAAAAATAAAGAAGGAATAAAAATAAGATTATATGCTAATCCCATGGGGAGTGATGACTTCACATAAAAGAAGTATAATTGATAAAACTTGTTGGAAGTTGACAAACATAGCATTGGTCATTGTAGCAATTCATGAAAAAGTAATAAAGGAAGAGAGGTCTCACATATAAATACACTATCTTGGACATCTTTTATGATTGTGAGCCCCCATCAAATATTCTATGTCAGTTAGTTGACGTTGGACAAGGAAGACAACGTAATGGGTTATGTTTGCTTATATTCACATAGAAGTTATATTAGTTTGGATCCTCCAACATGTGGTGTTTGCCCCTTATCCTTTGCTGGCCAAAATTCTGTACTAAGTAGAGATACTACTTGTGCATCCAAAACCTTAAACCCAGTTTCATGCCATGAGAGTCCACCATATCTACCTATGGATAGAATAAGATCCTTCAAATAAGTTGTCATCGGTGCAAAAGCAATAAAAATTGCTCCTAAATATCTATAAACTTTTATTATAAGGGAAAATAACCTTTGTACGATCTTGTGATGGTGGAGCAATAAAAGCGACAGACTGCATAATAAAGGTCGCTATCACAAGGGGCAATATAAAGTGACGTTCCTTTACATTAAGAGCTTGCACATCCAAAAACAAAAGCGGATGCCAACCCCTGCCTCCCTCTATGAAGGGCCTATCTTTTACTTTATGTATTTACTTTCATGCAAGAGTCTATAGTATTCTCCTCTATTCTGTTTTTATTTTCTCTTTTGGCAAACATCAAGTGCTGGGGATTGATCCATGCATATATATCCATTTGAATGTAGGTGATCCGGAGTTATTATTGTTGACATTACCCTTGAGGTAAATACATTGGGAGGCGAAATTATAAGCCCCTATCTTTCTATGTGTTCGACCAAAACTTTCGCTCCATAAGTATGACGTGAGTGTCAGCAATCATAGAAGAGTAAATGATAGTTGAGTATGTGAACTTGCTAATCAAAGCTCTTACATAGACTCTTTCTGATAATATGATGAATTGCAATTGCTTCAGTGACTGAGATCATAGTTTGTTAGTTTTCAATTTGGTTTATGGTTCATACTTTAACTTGTGGATGAATTGTCACTTTTTCATGAGAAGTTTTATGATGATATATTGCTGTTATAATAAAGATCATGATGCTCCATGTCCGTATTTTATTTTTATCGACGTCTCTCTCTCTAAACATTTGGTCATGATTATCAATTTCGACTTTTCGCTTGAGGGCAAGCGAGGTCTAAGCTTGGGGGAGTTGATACGTCCAATTTGCATCATGATTTCCTATGAATAATTATTATGTTTTTAATCATTATTTCACTTTATGGTACAATTCTTATGCCTTTTCTCTCTTATTTTGCAAGATTTACATGAAGAGGGAGAAGGCCGGCAGCTGGAATTCTGGACCTGAAATAGCCACATCAGAGATCCTATTCTACAGAGCTCCAATTGACCTAAAACTTCATGGAGATTTTTTATTGAATATATAAAAAATACTAGAGAAAAGAAATACCAGAGGGGACCCACCAGTTTCCCACAAGGCAACAGGGCGCGACCCCCCTTGGGCGTGCCCTGATGCCTTGTGGGGCCCCTGGCTGCCTTCTGGCCCCCTCCTTCTGCTATATGAAGCCATTTTCCCTAGAAAAAATCATGAGAAGACTTTCGGGATGAAGCGCCGCCGTCTCGAGGCGGAACCTGGGCAGGAGCACTTTTGCTCTCCGGTGGAGCGATTCCGCCGGGGATACTTCCCTCCGAGAGGGGGAAATCGAAGCCATCGACATCACCAACAATCCTGTCATCGTGGGAGGACCAATATTCATCAACATCTTCACCAGCACCATGCCATCTCAAACCCTAGTTCATCTCTTGTATTCAATCTTTGTCTCAAAACCTCAGATTGGTACCTGTGGGTTGCTAGTAGTGTTGATTACATCTTGTAGTTGATGCTAGTTGGTTTATTTGGTGGAAGATTATATGTTCAGGTCCTTAATGCTATACAATACCCCTCTGATCTTGAACATGAATATGATTTGTGAGTGGTTACTTTTGTTCTTGAGGACATGGGAGAAGTCTTGTCATAAGTAATCATGTGAATTTGGTATTCGTTCGATATTTTGATGATATGTATGTTGTTGCTTCCTTTAATGGTGTCGTTTGAACGTCGACTACATGACACTTCACCATCTTTGGGCCTAAGGGAAGGCATTGTGGAGTAGTAATTAGATGATGGGTTTCTAGAGTGACAGAAGCTTAAACCCTAGTTTATGCGCTATTCCGTAAGGGGCTGATTTGGATCCATATGTTTCATGCTATGGTTAGAGTTATCTTAATTCTTCTTTTGTAGTTGCGAATGCTTGCGAGAGGGGGTAATCATAAGTGGGAGGCTTGTTCAAGTAAGAACAGCACCCAAGCACCGGTCCACCCACATATCAAATTATCAAAGTAGCGAACATGAATCAAACAAACATGATGAAAGTGACTAGATGAAATTCCCATGTGTCCTCAAGAACGCTTTGCTTATTATATGAGTTCGTTCCGGCTTGTCCTTTGCTACAAAAAGGATTGGGCCGCCTTGACACACTTTTGTTACCATTACTACTTGTTACTTGTTATGAATTATATTGCTATCAAAACTATCTGTTACCGCTACTTTCAGTACTTGCAGAGAATACTTTGCTGGAAAACGCTTGTCATTTCCTTCTGCTCCTCATTGGGTTCGACACTCTTACTTATCGAAAGAACTATGATTGATCCCCTATACTTGTGGGTCATCAAGACTCTTTTCTAGCGCCGTTATCAGGGAGTGAAGCGCCTTTGGTGAGTGGAATTTGGTAAGGAAACATGTATATTACATGCTGAAATTTATTGTCACTTGTCACTATGGAAAGTAATCCTTTGAGGGGCTTGTTCGGGGTCTCTTCACCTCGACCGGAAGCATTAAGAGTTGCTCCTCAACCTATTGAACCTACTGAAAATATTTATTATGAAATTCCTTTGGGTATGATAGAGAAACTGCTAGCTAATCCTTATGCAGGAGATGGAACGGTACATCCTGATATGCACTAGATCTATGTGGATGAAATTTGTGGATTGTTTAAGCTTGCAGGTTTATCCGGAGATGGAGTTAAGAAGAAAGTATTCCCTTTATCTTTGGAGGGAAAGTAGCCGTGTTAGATCAATGAACAATCACACATGCCTTCCGCCCGACAAATGTTTGCGTTAGGCCACCTTGCACAAATGTTTCCACATAAAAATTGTGTGGGATGAACATATGAACGGAAATGTTTTTTTGAGATTCACTGTGTGGGATGAACATATGAACAGAAACACTTGGGCCAGTATAATTGTCTGCGATGGCTCGCCCGATCGCACACGAGCTCTTTTTGCCCGCGTGTGTGACCGGAGGACCTATCCCCGACGGTTTCAGGGTCGTGTGGGAAGGACCCCCCTATCGCACACACAGGCAAGGCGACGGTTTAAAACTACGTCACGGAAAGGGGTTAAAAACCGTTTGTATATATAGCAGCTCGCTGTACCAGTGGTGGGCTTGCAAGGTGCAAATGGAGCTGATATTCTAGACTTAAGGGTTTAGTTGGAAGGACTATGAGATGGAAAAATTTCAGAATTGTTTGAGGAAGGAAAATTAGGGTTGTAGTTATAACCTAAGGATGGGACCGAATTGAAAAGTGGATGAATTGCTCAAATTTTTCAAAAGACAAAGATGGTTTGTTGCACAAAAGTGAATTATAGGACTAGGAGGCTCTCCCAAAATTTTGTGGTATTAAACAAAAATTTATTTGAAATAGTTTTAGTTTAACAGAACCATTTCAGAGTTTGAAAATGCCATTAAAAGAATTATTTGGGGAAAATTTTATTATGAAAATATTTCCTACTGATATTTAAAAGATAAATGAAAGTATGAGGAAAAACTTTTAAAACCCACAATATTTTTCAAAAATTTCCATATGGAGGGAAGGATTTTGGGAAAAATAGAAAACAGAAAAGGTTCTGAAATTAATAAAAGACCTAATATAATTCCAAATTTTATTTCTATCGAAATTTTATTTAGTAAAAACATGGATTAAAATTTTGGGGTGTTACAAAATCCACCCCTCTTAAGAAAATCTCGTCCTCGAGATTTGTTAAGGGCGGAAGAACTAAATGCAGATCACAACAAACAAACAATCATATGCAAACTGCAATCATAGCAATGCATTTATGACATACGCCCTAAAATACAACACAAGGTTGCATCATGCAAACTAGCGCTAGATACTACAACAAACATACTCGTGGTCATCTACGGCATGAAGGTGGAATCTACAGGGCAACAGGGTTACAAGGGATTCAACAACTATTCTGGTGGACTCACTCCACTTTGTTGACATCTAGCTGAGCATGCTCGGCAGATGTGGAGACTTCTCAGTGTGCTTCAGCTTCTGAGCTGGTCGGGGTAGGATGAGGAGTTACAGGGCTGCGGTAATGATGGTGTCTCTCACGAGATGTCGTAGCCATGGCCCCATTGGAGTAGGTCTCCAACAGGCGGCAAAGTTCCTCTGGGTGGATGAATGCATTGCCCGGGTGAACAACAGGGGCAGACCTCGGGAGCTTGATGGGTCTCCCGAACAGTACTACCGGGGTGCTGGTGGTGGGCGCAACTTTCACTCCTCACCGGGGCCAGGAGAGAAAGCATCCTGTGGGCCGCAATCAAATCATTGGTGACCTGATCGAAGAGTGCCTCTTGCGCTTTCAGGTAGCGCACTAGATGCACTAGAGTAGGATCCGACTCCTGGTCTCCGTTGGCGACTGGGGTCGGGCTACCATAGCCTTCACGACTAGGGTAGTAGAAGAAAGGACGGATGTTAACTCTCGGCGACAGATGCTGGAGTTGAACTACAACCTCGCGGGCTGCAAGCTGGATGGCTTGGGGCTCGTCGGAGGTTGTCCTTCCGGTGAACCGGTAGGGGCGTTCTGATGTGGTACCCCTCCTATAGATGTGCACCATGGCCCAGAAGTGATGGATGGCGTCACTCGTGTGCTCCTGGTACATGACATACTCCGGGGGCTCTTGTATGCCAAAAGCACGACGAGTGAGATTGGCGAGGACGACTATGAAGTCTCCAAGCTCGGATGCGGTGGTCTCGTTGCGAACGACAGGGCCAGGCATCTTGGTGGTTTGGATATCAAAGTGAGAATGAAGGCTGTGAGGTGCTAAGTTGGGGCAAGGCTTCCTTTATATCTCAGCAGAGTCTTCCATCGCACGCTTGTGGATGGGACAACTCAGGTGTCGGCCACAGGCACACGGCCTATGGGCTGGGCTGATAGGTTGGGCACCGACTGTCAAAAAGTTGTCGGCTGGCCACTGTGTAGGCTATTGGATTGGATGGGCTTGGCTACGAACATGAAAAGATTTGGATGGTGTGGAAACCGAGGGATAGCGACAAGGCTAAGATAGGATTAGCCAATGGTCAGCCTGGCCCTGATACTAAAGTTGTCAGGGCCGGTTTTCTGGGACTTAAAATCCCAGCAAATGACCCTCGTGTCATCACCAGCCCCAGGATTATTGTTCGCTAGTGGACACTACCTTGATACAGAATTCCAAGCAGTTACAAGAATTTGAGTACAAGACCATAAGGTCCATTGAGTACCACAATGATTTCTAGTGGCGGATGACGGAAGCGACTCGTGGATCTCCAACGTCGATGGGGCTCCATTCCCGCGGGAATAGCTGACCTGGATAACTCCTATGTCGCGTGGCTGCTATCTCTGATTCCTAGGTTGTGGGGGTGTCTTCGTGGCTCTCTCCTCCGAATCATGATCTGGCCAAGACAATAGCCAGGGACAAGCCAGTGAGTATGTTTGAATGTACTCGCAAACATCATGGACAAAAGATATAATAAAAGCAGGCAGAATGCATGCAATTATCTTTAAACATATCCAACAATATTATGACATGGTAAGTGTTTAGTATAATCATGTAGAGTATTATATTTACATAGAAAATAAAGGTTAGCCATCTGATATTAGCAAAGTATAAGTAATCATGTTGTTATCAAAATTTTAAAGTCGGGTTTCAGGAGATAGAACCATCCCGAAGGAATCTTAATGAAAGCGTAAGTGGAACGTCGGGTGGTAATCCTCCCGAGAATTCCAAGAATTAAAATACCAAATGGAACATCGGGCGTTAGACCTCCCGAGGATTCCAACAAATAAAATGCCAAATGGAACATCGGGCGTTAGACCTCCCGAGGATTCCAAGAAATAATAAAATGCCAGTCGGGTGTCTGAAGCGACGCCTCGAAAGGTCTTGAAAAGAAATGCCAGTCGGGTGTCTGCAGCGACGCCTCGAAAGGTCTTGAAAATAAATACCATAGTCGGGCATCTGAAGTGACACCTCATAAAGGGCTTTTAAAGAAAGTAAAAGCACGAGTATCCAGGTGATAGAACCTTCCCAAGAGATACTCAGCAGCACATATAAGAGAAAAGGGTTAGTCCACAGCATTAGTGATAATAATCATCCATCATAATTCATGATCAACTTCTAATTTAGTTATTTCCTCCGAAGACCGACACTAAGACCGACACTTGACCCATCCCAGACTGTAGCCCTTAACCGCGGACACGGCTATTCGAATAG
The DNA here is from genome assembly GCA_039707655.1 of Elymus sibiricus. Lineage (NCBI taxonomy): Eukaryota > Viridiplantae > Streptophyta > Magnoliopsida > Poales > Poaceae > Elymus > Elymus sibiricus. Next base: position 186,516,890 of record CM077676.1, on the reverse strand, counting down.
ATTTTATACTCTACAGAGGTTGTACTCTTTACCCACAAGTAAAGGATTTCTTTAGTCAACCCCGAGACGTTGACTAATTCCGATTACGGTCTTTGGGTGAAAACACACCTAACCAGCACACACCAGCTTAACTTTCATGATGCCCGGAATCACCCAAGGCATCATCCAAGAAAAACTCTAAGACGGGGAGGCCAACACCTCGAATAGCATAGGATCAAAATTTTATTACACGCGCAATAACAAGGGGTACCCCCCTCTCGGTCCAGCCGGACACACCCATGCCCCCTGACCAGGTGACATGCCTACCAGAGGCCTCTGGTATCTTTCACCATGGCCTCTCTATACAGTCTGTGCAAGGAAAGGCGTTAACAACTTACTAAACCATACCCTACCTGTGCCACGGACAAGTGGCAACACGAATCAAGTATGGGGGTTACCGGAACAAGACTCGATCTATGGCCAACTTAGGAGGTTTAAGTTTTCCTACAGTGGTTAGCACAATGTATTTCCTTAGTGGTACCCAACAGGGTCACCACCTGGCATGTCCCGACATGCCATCACTGATCATTCTCGTCACAATGAGACATCTGTTTCACGGTCACTTTTGTATGTGACATATTCTCTCCTGTAGATTAGTCAGAACAAGCATAGGCATGTATGGCACAAATGTTTCATGTTTAAGAGAACTCAAATACTCACAAGGAACCACATATGCATGATCATCTATATGCAAATTTCATTTGAGTCAACATAATCATGTTTCAAAATTCTAGCAAGCAACCAACCAAACTTTCATCATATCAAGTGTTCAAGATGCTTGCCTTGGGGTGTGTAGAAATGTTGATTCACTTCACAATTTTGTAAAATGCATCTTCCCTCCATTTTTACTATTTTCAAAATATTGCAATTACCACATAATTTGAAAACAGTATAAAAAAGTTGTTTGGATTTTTTTAAATAAATACTAAAATAAACTAGATGAAAAATTAGGAATGCCAGAAAAAGAATCAAATGATTTCAAGTTGTGGTTAAAAAGTTAGAGGCAGTCAAAGTTAGGGTCAAATCTGATTTTTAATTAAAGTCTATAAAGGAAAACGGTTCAGAAGGAAATGCGCTTTTGAAAGGAGAAAACGTACTCTGAGGGATTACGTTTCCACTTAGCCGAGCGGGCGTGGCCTAAGGGTCACTGATAGTGGGCCCGCCTGGCCCACTGGTCAGGTTTGATCGGTCCGCGACGTACCTCGCGTGGGAACAGGGGAGGAGGCGGCGGTCGACGGCGATTGCCGGCGAACAGCGGCGACCCACGGGGAGCTGAGCACATGGGAGTGCTCAGGAGGTCGAGGCGGTCCTCTAGGTACCCGTCTTAGCCTCCGGGGTGGACGGAGTCGCCGGTGGCGAGCTCTCCCGTGGAGCTCCGGCGGAGACGAATTGGGGTATTCGGCTATGAGCTTCCCCTAGCAAAAATTGATGGGTGTAATGGGTGCGTGGTGTTTAGGAGGATCTACTGGTGAATAAATATTTAGAAGGGGAGCCTTGGTTGCGTGGGAATCATCGGGAAGGTCACGTCGGCCGTGGTTGCCGGAACTGGAGTAGACGACCAACTCCGGTCGTTTGGCTGCTATAGGAGGCTTGCAGGAGGAGAGGGAGTGATGTTGATGAACTGGATGAGCCCGGGGTGGCCTTATATAGCATGGGGAGGTCGGTTCGTGGGCTCCTGAAGATAAGCACGGTGGTGGAGGCCATTAATGGTGCACGAGGGCGGTGGCGAGGTCGTTGGGGTCGGCGGGGTGGTCGGTGTGGTATTTTGCGTGGTCGGTGAGCTGAGGATGAGCTCGGGGAAGCTCCAGGTGGCCTAGACGGCGCCGTCCCTGAGTGAATAGCGGTGGCAGCCATTGATGGCTTCCCACGGTCGGTGGCGAGGCCGGTGGTGGGCGGCGGGGTTTGGTAAGGGCGGTGACGGCCCACAGTTAAGATGGGCGCGCTGGCTGGCTCGAAATCGAGCCACGCGTCCAGAGCGGTGGCTTGCCCGACACGGCGGCATGCTGGACGGTGCGGGACGGGTCTTGGCCAGCACTAGGGGCCAAGGGGAGGTGTCGGCGAGCTTCGGGGTCGGTCGGGTGATTTAGAGGAGGGCTAGGACGAGCGGGGAAAGCATCAGAAAAGCGACAGGGCTCGGACGCCGTCGGATGCAGTGCGCGCGCTCTAGCCGCGCTCTTTGCACGCAGGCAGAGTGTGCGACCAAATGCCAGGGTACCCTAGATTGATCTATTAGAGCTAATGTTTGGTAGGGTGATGCTCCTGGGGATTATAGAGATGACGGACATGATGGTTTGGCTAAACAAGCTAGTGTCATTTACAGCTCAAGACTTGACAGAATTCTGTAATGCACTCAAGGTGTTTGAGAGAATGAAAGAGCTAGCTAGGGGATTTTGTTGAATCTAAAAATTGTTAGGATGATGCTTCATTGCATCATAGAGAGGATGGTGTGTTTTTCTGGACAAAAAGAATACCTTGCAAGTGCAAGTTTTACTGAAATTCAGTTCTAGACCCAAACTTGGAGGAATTATTTGGTGGGCTTGCAAGGTGCAAATGGAGCTGATATTCTGGACTTAAGGGTTTAGTTGGAAGGACTATGAGATGGAAAAAATTCAAAATTGTTTGAGGAAGGAAAATAAGGATTGTAGTTATAACCTAAGGATGGGACAGAATTGAAAAGTGGATGAATTGCTCAAATTTTTCAAAAGACAAAGATGGTTTGTTGCACAAAAGTGTATTATAGGACTAGGAGGCTCTCCCAAAATTTTGTGGTATTAAAAAAAAATTATTTGAAATAGTTTTAGTTCAACAGAACCATTTCAGAGTTTGAAAATGCCATTAAAATAATTATTTGGGGCAAATTTATTATGAAAATATTTCCTACTGATATTTAAAAGATAGATGAAAGTATGAGGAAAAACTTTTAAAACCCACAATCTTTTTCAAAATTTTCTATATGGAGGGAAGGATTTTGGGAAAAATAGAAAATAGAAAAGGTTCTGAAGTTAATAAAAGACCTAATATAATTCCAAATTTTATTTCTATCAAAATTTTATTTAGTAAAAACATGGATTAAAATTTTGGGGTGTTACAATAGTGGATACTAAGGATCAAGGCCTAACAAAACTAACTTGATTACATGATAAATCCCATCCAACCCATCACCGTCCAGCAAGCCTACGAAGGAATTACTCACACCCGGTGGTGAGCATCATGAAACTGGTGATGGAGGATGGTTGATGATGACGACGGCGTCGAATCCCCCTCTCCGGAGCCTCGAACGGACTCCAGATTAGCCCTCCCGATGAAGAACAGGAGGTGGCGGCGGGTCCGTATCGTAAAACACGATGATTCTTTCTCCCTGATTGTTTTCTCCATGAATAGGTATATATGGCGTTGGAATTAGGTCAAACGGAGTTTCCAGGGGGCCACAAGCCTGGAGAGCGCGTCCTGGGGGGTAGGCGCGCCCCCTGGGCTTGTGGCCCCTGGGTGGCTCCCCTCCAGTAGATCTCTTTGCCAGTATTTTTTATATATTCTGAAATAATTCTCCATAAATTTTCAGGTCAATCTGAGAACTTTTATTTCTACACAAAAATAACACCATGGCAATTCTGCTGAAAACAGTGTCAGTCTGGGTTAGTTCCATTCAAATCATGCAAATTAGAGTCCAAAACAAGAGCAAAAGTGTTTGGAAAAGTAGATACGTTTGGGACGTATCAACTCCCCCAAGCTTAACTCATTGCTTGTCCTCAAGCAATTCAGTTGACAAACTGAAAGTGACAAAGAAAAACATTTACGAACTCTTTTGTTCTTGTTGTCTGTATATATACTTGACTAGCATCCAAGTTTTCAGCAAAGATTATGAACTAACCATATGAATGGTAATACTTAGGTCTCACATTTACTCATGGCAATTACATAACCAACTAGCGAGCAATAATAATATATCTCAGATACCAACAATTTGTCAAAACAATCATGATATAATATGATAACATGGTATCTCGCTAGCCCTTTCTAAGACCGCAAAACATAAATGCAGAGCACCTCTGAGGTTCAAGCAACGACTAAACATTGTAATTCAGGGTAGAGGATATCCATTCATGGTCACACCCAACATTAACTATAGTAAATGCATAAAAATGACAATAGTGTTCTCCAACTGGTGCTTGAATGAGAAGGTGATGACTCAACAATAAAAGTAAAATAACATAAAAGTAAATTGATAAGTCCTTCGTAGAGGGAAGCATGGATTTGCAGATGTGCCAGAGCTCGAAGCTTAAATCACAGATGAAAACAATTTTGAGAGGTATGCTTTTCCTGTCAACGTCACGACCGAGGATTTTCAATATCTTCCATGCTAAACACATTATAGGCAGTTCCCAAGTGGAAAGGTAAAGTTTACTCCCCCTCCACCATACCAACACAAGCCATGGATAGCTGATTCACGGGTGCCCTCCATACCAACAACTTTCCGGGGGAGTTTGTTTCATTATATAATTTTTCATTTTGATTACAGGACTGGGAATCCCAAATACCAACCTCTCTCGTGCAATGACAAGTGAATAAACACTCATCTGAGAATAACCCGCTTAGCATGGAAGATACTGAATGCCCCATGTCACACCATGAGCGGTACGGGCACACAAAATAGATGTTTATTTGAATGATTAGAGCTGGCACACGCACATTTACTTGGAATAGCAGAGTAATACCGCATATAGGTAGATATAGTGGACTCATCTGGAACGACTTTGGTTTAAGGATTGTGGATGCACAAGTAGTATTCCCGCTTAGTACAGGCGCAGGCTAGCAAATAGGTTGAGAAGCGACCAACTAGAGAGCGAAAATGGTCATAGTCATGCATTGCGAATAATTAACATTGAATACGAGCATAAGCAGGATATCAGCACCCTAAACATAAATATCATGGAGGCTATGTTGGTTTTGATTCAACTACATGTGTGAACATGTGCCAAGTCAAGCCACTCGAATTACTCAGAGGAGGATACCATACTATCATACTACATCACAACCATTTTAATGCATGTTGACACACAAGATAAATCATTATCCACTCCTAGCTATTTAAGCATGGCATGAGCAACTATAATCTCTAATTGTCATCACAAACATGTTTACTCATAATAATGCTGAATCATGAATACCGAGTTAAACATATTTACAAAGACAAAAACAAGAAGAGTTCATACTAGCTTTTCTTCACCACAATCACTTCATCAAATATCGTCATTATTGCCTTTCACTTGCACGACCGGTACTCAAACTACGAACACTGATTCGTAATACGAGACCCCCTGCCTGGAGCGCCAAAGATGTCATGGGAAAACGATGAACTATGGGATTAAGAGGATCCCTTTGCGGTTTGGGACTGGATCAAAATACTACAAAGAGCAGGGCTAGTAGATATGAGCACAAGCAATGATTTATCCAGGTTCGGGCAGCTATGAGCATAAAACCCTACTCTTGTTTTGGTGGTTTGATTGTATGTGAGCTCAAGGGTTTGATTGTATGTGAGCTCAAGGGTTTGGGCCACAAAGAGCGCAGTGTCATGCGTACGACCATCTATGGGGCCATCTAGCCCCTTTGTGGTTCTACTAGGGAGATCGACGAGCACAAAGAGCAGAACCAGCAGAGATGCAAAGAGTTTACCTAGGTTTGGGCAACCGTGAGGTGTAAAACCCTACTCCTGCTTTGTATATTGGATGTGTATGAGCACAAGTACAAGGAGCACTTCTCCCAGCAAGGTGCAGAAAGAGCAGCTATGCATGCAAGTTGTGCAAAGGTTCGATCAACCGACCCCCTGTAAAGGTTGCCCTGGCCCTCCTTTTATAGCTCAAGGGGTCACCACAGTGGCAAAACAGTCATTTTGTACTAATTAGATAGCAAACAGTGCTATCATACCTAACTCTGCCTGTTTAGGACAAAAGCAATAAATGCTCCATTAGGTGTCATGTAGAGGAGGAGTCCCGGCAAGGATTCTGCACCGCTCGCCCAGCTACCTCCTATTATCTTGACACGCCTTATGGACGGGTGTCATTAAAGGCAAATCTCCTTCCAGCACGCTGACACGTGCCCGACAAATCTCACCTAACTATCTGCGGGCTCGACACCTCATCGATTAGCGACTAGCTGCTCGATGAGGTGGAGCGCTAACAGCTAGCGAGAGCTTGCCGGCACGGAGCTTGCCAGGCCTTCACCTTGCCGGCTCGGCCTTGCCGGCAAAGGTTATCTTTGGTGTAGAACTTGATGCTTCGTCTTGATCTTTTCCCCAATGGCTTCTGCAACTGGGTCTTGAATCTTGGTCTTGGCAATTTCCGGCAAGCCTGGCCATCAAGAAGGCTGCTACTGTCTATGCATAAGTCAGGGTATAAAATACCCATGTTTTATACACCGACATGCAGCTTGCCGGCAAGGTGCGCGGGAAGTGCAGCTACAGCGTGTAGTTGAGCTTAGAGTCGACTGTTCTAAGTGTAGCCGTGGGCCTCCTTTTATAGGCCAAGGGGTTACCACAGAGGTTAACATGGTCATTACAGAGTATGAATAGTAACTTGCACCGTCACCACGTCTATCTCCAGATGGGGTAAGACAAGCGCATTAAATGCACCGTTAGGTGCTACGTCGAGGAGGCAAGGCTTTGGGTAAAAAGATCTGTACCACCGGTCCTGGCGCCCTCTTGTTACCTTGACACGTCCCAGGGACGGGTGTCATCAAAGTTAATCCTGGCGTGGCATGCTGACACGTGCCTTGGCCAGCTGCGTTGACTGCCTGCCTGCTCGACACCTATCATGCGTGCTTATCTAGCTGATGATGAGGTGGAGCGCTAACGGGACAGAACGAGCTTGCTGACACGAAGCTTGCTAGGCCGTTGCTTGCCGGCAAGGAGCTTCCCGGCAACCATAGTCTTGGTCTTCACCTTGCCGGTATGGAGCTTGCCGGTAAGCGCAATCTTGATCTTCAGTACGAGAATAGTACTTCTCAATGACCTGCCTTGAGGTCTTCTTCACGGTCTTGTTTATTCCAACTCTTGAGTCATAGTTATCCTCCGTCAAGCCCTTGCCATCAAGGAGGCTACAACTGCCTATGCACAAGTCAGGGTATGAGGGCACCCATGCTTTAGTACACCGACAGGAGCCCCTGGGCCTGGGCCACACGCGCATGCGAGGCGTCGTTGGGCCAGGCCTAAACTGTGCATAGGCACGCGTGGCAGAGGATAACTGTCATAATCTTCTCTGTTACCACGCCCCCCCACGACGCGCATTAAATGCGGGCGTCGGAGAGGTGGAATGGAACGGGCGCGGGGAGGTAGTGCGCCTGAAAACCGCGGCCACGTAGGATGGTAAAAAGCCGGCCCCTGCGCCTTCCCCATAAAAAGGAATCCGTGAGGGGCGCTGCTCATTTACCCCCTTCCTCGATTCCTGCTATTGAAGAAGGCGAAGCGGCAGGGAGGATGACCCCCTAGGGTGCTATAAAAAGGGCGGGGGGGGGGGGGGGGTGGAGGCCTCCCCCACTCATCTTCTACCCTTGCCTCTCTCCTCCTTCAACCGCTCACCCATCCTTGCTTTCCCCGAGGTCCATCACCGCGATGGCGAGGGGTGGAGGTCGGGCCCGTGCATCGGCTGCTTCCACGAGGGCCCCCCTCGAGGCCGAACGCGTTCCTCGGTGGCTGTTGTGGAGTCCAGCTCTAGCGTCCGTGGAAGGGTTGCCCCCCATGGCCGTGCGGGGCGCGGCGTTCGTGGTCGAGGCAGGCGTGGTGAAGCGGCCGCCCCTCCCCCTCAGGTGGAGGCCCACACGGCGGTGGTGGCGCATGAGCTCGTCGTGGGGCTGCACCGTCGGCCTCGCAGTTGGCTCCAGCTCCCGGACTCCTTCGCGAGGGCGATGAAGGACAACAGGCCCTCAGGCCTGTGGCTACAGGAGGATGGCTACTGCAACGGCCCCTCCTGGGTGGCGGCTGAGTTCTCCAACGTCGGCTTCTTGTTCCTGACACGGGGGTGGAAGTCATTCGCCTGATCCCGTGGTCTAGGGTGGGGGCATCTCCTCCAGTTTAGGTACGACGGGGCCGCCACACTCTTTGTGAAGTTCTTCGGGGTCTCCGGTGGCCGTATGGAGTGCTGCGCGGAGATCGAGAGCAGCAGCGGCATCGATTCCCCCAGCGGGAGCGAGGGCACTGACTCCACTGGCGGGAGCGGAAGCAACGAAAGCTCCCCGGGCATCAAGAGTGAGGGCGAAGATTCTCACTAGGCGCAGGCAGCATCCGAGTCGAATCTTGAAGACAAGCCACGCTCCGCCTAAGTCCCTCCCATTTGCTCCTGTATTAGAATCAATGTAGCCCCGTGGGGGCGTGAAAAATGACCTTTGCATTTAAGCACTTAATGGTTGTTGTAATTTGTGTTTTGGATGAATGTATGCATGCTATCTCTCTTGTCTTATTCTGTCTTTGCATGGTTCTTGTACCGTATGCTTGCCGGAAACTTGCCGGTGCACGCACTCTTGCCACGAGCGCTTGAGTGATAACCCACAAGTATAGGGGATCGCAACAGTTTTCGAGGGTAGAGTATTCAACCCAAATTTATTGATTCGACACAAGGGGAGCCAAAGAATATTCGCAAGTATTAGCAGTTGAGTTGTCAATTCAACCACACCTGGAGACTAAATATCTGCAGCAGAGTGATCAGTAGCACAGTAGTATGATAGTTTGATAGCAGTAGCAATAACAGTAACGGTAGCAGCAGTAGTTTTGTAGCAATTGTAACAGCAGTAGCAACAGTAGTAACTTAGCAAGAATAATATGTGAAAAGCTCGTAGGCATTGGATCGGTGATATTCGTTGGATAACATTCATCATGTAACAATTATAACCTAGGGCGACACAGAACTAGCTCCAATTCATCAATGTAATGTAGGCATGTATTCCGTATATAGTCATACGTGCTTGCGATAAGAACTTGCATGACATCTTTTGTCCTACCCTCCCATGGCAGCGGGGTCCATAAGGAAACTAAGGGATATTAAGGCCTCCTTTTAATAGAGAACCAGAACAAAGCATTAACACTTAGTGAATACATGAACTCCTCAAACTATGGCAATCACCTAAAAGAATCCCAATTATTGTCACCTTGGGGTATGCGGATCATAACACATAGCAGGTGCATATAACTTGCAAGATTGGATCAAGAACACAAATATATTGATGAAAACATAAGGGGTTCAGATCTGGAATCATGGCACTCGGGCCCTAGTGACAAGCATTAAGCATAGCATAGTCATAGCAACATCAATCTCAGAACATAGTGGATACTAGGGATCAAGCCCTAACAAAACTAACTCGATTACATGATGAATCTCATCCAACTCATCACCGTCCAGCAAGCCTTCGAAGGAATTACTCACTCCCGGCGGTGAGCATCATGAAATTGGTGATGAAGGATGGTTGATGATGACGATGCCGGAAGATCCCCCTCTTCGGAGCCCTGAACGGACTCCAGATCTGGCCTCCCGATGAAGAACAGGAGGTGGCGGCGGCTCCGTATCGTGAAACGCAATAAAACTTCCTCTCTTATTTTTTTCTCTGGAAAACTGAATTTATAGCGTTGGAATTAGGTCAGACGGAGCCACGTGGGCCCCACGAGGTACCAGGGCGCGCCTGGGGGGTGGCGCGCCCTGGTGCCTCGTGGGCACTGGGTGGCCGCCCTCCAGTAGTTCTTGATGCCAATATTTTTTATATATTCCATAAAAAATCTCCAAAATGTTTCATCCAATTCCAAGAACTTTGATTTTCTGCACAAAAACAACACCATGGCAATTCTGCTGAAAACAGCATCAGTCCGGGTTAGTTCCATTTAAATCATGCAAATTAGGGGCCAAAACAAGAGCAAAAGTGTTTGGAAAAGTAGATACGACGAAGACGTATCAACTCCCCCAAGCTTAACTCATTGCTTGTCCTCAAGCAATTCAGTTGACAAAATGAAAGTGATAAAGAAAAACTTTTACAAACTCTTTTGTTCTTGTATCTATATATATGCTTAAGTAGTGCCCAAGTTTTCAGCAAAGATTATAACTAACCATGCAAATGATGACTCTTAGAAATTATATTCACTCATATCAATGGCATAATCAACTAGCGAGCAATAATAAGATATCTCAAATGCCAACACTTTGTCAAAACAATCATGATATAATATGACAACATGGTATCTCGCTAGCCCTTTCTGAGACCGCAAAACATAAATGCAGAGCACCTCCAAAGTTCAAGTAGCGACTAAACATTGTAATTCATGGTAGAGGAGATCCAGTCATGATGCACACAACATTAACTATACACAATGCATGAGAATGACAATAGTGCTCTCAGGTCTGGTGCTTGTTTGAGAAGGTGATGACTCAACAATAAAAGTAAAATAACATAAAGGTAAATAGATAGACCCTTCACAGAGAGAAGCATGGATTTGCATAGGTGCCAGAGCTCGAAGCTTAAATCAGGGATAAATAAAATTTTGGGAGGTATGCCTTTCCTGTCAACGTCACGACCGAGAGTTTTCAATATCTTCCATGCTAAACACATTAGTGGCGGTTCCCAAGCGGTAAAGTAAAGATTACTCCCCCTCCACCAACAATCACAAGCCATGGCTAGCCGAATCCTCGGGTGCCCTCCATACCAACAACTTTCTGGTGGAGTTTGTTTTATTATTTTGCATTTTTAATGATGGGACTGGGCATCCCGATTACCAACCCCTCTCGTGCAAGGACAAGTGAGTAAACACTCGTCATGAGAATAACCCGCTTAGCATGGAAGATACTGACCGCCCCCTGTCGCTCCATGAGCGGTACGGACACACAAAACAGATGTTCGTTTGAATATTTGGAGTTGGCACATGCAAATTTACTTAGGACGGCAGAGTAATACCGTATATAGGTACATATAGTGGACTCATTTGGAATAACTTTAGGTTTAAGGGTTTTGATGCACAAGCAGTATTCCCGCTTAGTACAGGCGAAGGCTAGCAAATAGGTTGAGAAGCGACCAGCTAGAGAGCGAAAATGGTCATAACCATGCATTATGAATAATCAACATTGAATACTAGCATGAGTAGGATATAAACACCATGAACATAAATATCGTGGAGGCTATGTTGGTTTTGAATCAACTACATGCGTGAACATGTGCCAAGTCAAGCCACTTGAAACATTCAGAGGAGGATACCATATCATCATACTACATCACAATCATTTTAATGCATGTTGACACTCAAAATAAATCATTATCCACTCCTAGCTACTTAAGCATGGCATGAGAAACTATAATCTCTAATTGTCATTACAAACATGTTTAATCATAATATGCTGAATCATGGATATTGAGTTAAACATATTTACAAAAACAAAGAACAGGTTGAGTTCATACCCGCTTTTCCTTGCCACAGTCACTTCATCAAATCATCGTCATTATTGCCTTTCACTTGCACGACCGAATGATATGAAAATAAAAATAGTGCAAGTGTGCCGTGGACTAAGCTGGAATCTGCAAGCATTTTATTCAAAGGAGAAGACAAGGTAATACGGGCTCTTTGTTAGATCAACAATAATGCATATGAGAGCCACTCAACATTTTCATCGTGGTCTTCTCCTTACAGTGACTCAACAAAAGAAAAGAAATGAATTTCAGAGAAACACATTGAAATATTTTTGGAGTTTTTAGTTTTTTGAAGAAAGCAAAAAGAAGAAAACGAAAAACGAGAAAAGAAAACTATTTACACGGGAGAGCTCCCAACAAGCAAAAGAAGAAATGAGAAATCTTTTTGGGTTTTCTTTTACTACTACGAAACTACAACTAATTAAACTAAAAATAAAAACCAAAAAGAAATGAGAAATGTTTTTGGATTTTCACAAAGTTTTTCAAACACACAAGAGGAAAGCGAGAAAATAAAACTAGCATGGATTATACAATGAAAAAGTATGAACACCGACAACTGGAATAAAATGTGTGGACATGAATGTAATGTTGGTGAGAAATACGTACTCCCCAAAGCTTAGGCTTTTGCCTAGCTTGGTCTATGGCCATGGCTGTCCTGGATAGTGATCGAAATGGTAGCTTGTAGAGGCGTTCTGAGCTGCCTCATCAGCATGACGAGCAGCCTCGACAGCCGCCTTGTACTCGTGCACCTCATACTGAACTTGCCCTTGGCTCCTCATATGCTTCGCGTGCCGAGCTTTCACTTGATGACGCTTCCGAGGACCTCCTCCTCGAAGAACTTCTCCGGAGAAAATTCATTTTCCTATGAACAAATTTCTGAAAATTTTTGGGCCACAAAATGATATCAATTAAACTTCACAAGATTGATAGCAACTACTCATATGGATGTCTAGAGGCTATATCAAGCATTCAAACTACTTGGAACTCAACGAATTCAACATGCAAGCTCATTTTCTGTAGCACCAATAGTAGCTAATTATGCAAAATGTAATCCACTAAAGCAAAAACTAATTGGAGCAATGGAGGAGTCACATACCAAGGAGCAATCTCCCAAAACAGTTTCGGAAACGGAGCTCCGAGCAAAGAGATAAAAAATTTCAGTGTTGTGAGCAAGAACACGAGAGAGAGAGAGCTACCAGGAATTTTCTTCTAGAGGTAAGAGACGAAGTGAGCTGAAGGGATAAGTGAGGGGACCCCTGTGGGGCCCACGAAGTAGCAGGGCGTGCCAGGGGGTGGCGCGCCCTGGTGCCTCGTGGGCACCTGGGGCACCCCCCTGGTATGATTTTTGTGCCAAAAATTCTTAAATATTCAATAAAAATTCATGTGAAAATTTCAAATCATTCTAAGCACTTTTATTTCTGGGCACTTTTTATTGCACGGATAAATCAGAAAACAGGATAATCATGGCATTTTATTTTATTTAACTAAGAAAAACAGAAAACAAAAGGTGGGTACAGAAGGTTGTGCTTACTAAATTCATCGACCACATGCCTCTCAAAAAGAATCCATTAATAAGGTTGATCAGGTCTTATTAACAAACCATTTTCGAGTGACATGAAACCAAAGAATTTTTGTATAACACTAAGTTACCTCAACAGGGATATGCATCTCCCCAACAATAAGAGTTTCATATCTCTTTTTAACAGTAGGGAGAGGAATTGGAAAACTTCCAATAGTAATTGTCGGAGTCTTTTCAATAATTTGAATACCATTCACTTAAAATTGTTTGTTCGAAAAGTGCACCCTATGTTCATTACCATTGATATGAAAAGTGACCTTGCTTTTGTTGCAATCAATAACAGCCCCTGCAGTATTCAAGAAGGGTCTACCAAGGATAATTGACATGTTGTCATCCTCTGGCATATCAAGTATAACAAAGTCTGTTAGAATAGTAACGTTTGCAACTACAACGGGCACATCCTCACAAACACCGATAGGTATGGTAGTTGATTTGTCAGCCATTTGCAATGATATTTCAGTGGGAGTGAGTTTATTCAAATCAAGTCTTTTGTATAAAAAGAAAGGCATAACACTAACACCGGCTCCTAAGTCACACAAAGCAGTTTGGACATAACTTCTTTTAATGGAGCATGGTATAGTTGGTATTCTTGGATCTCCTAGTTTCTTAGGTACTCCGTCCTTAAAAGAATAATTTGCAAGCATGGTAGAAATTTCAGCTTCAGGTATCTTTCTTTTATTTGTGACAATGTCTTTTATATATTTAGCATAAGGAGGCATCTTTATAATATCAGTCAAACGAGTACGCAAAAAGACTAGCCTAAGCATTTCAGCAAAGCGCTCAAATTCTTCCTCATCCTTTTTCTTAGATGGTTTAGGAGGAAAGGGCATGGGTTTTTGAACCCATGGTTCTCTTTCTTTACCATGTTTCCTAGCAATGAAATCTCTTTTATCATAACATTTATTTTTAGGCGGTGGGTTATCAAGATCAACATCAGGTTCTATTTCAACATCATTATCATGTTCTTTATCATTATCTGGTTGGGTATCCACATGAGCATCATCATTATTATTATCATCATGTGGTAGTTCATTACCAGATTGTGTTTCAGCATCAAAAATAGAAACATCATTACTATCCTCCAAATGTTTTTCTACCTCGGGTTCACTAGAAGTATGCAAAGTCCTATCATTTTTCTTTTTCTTTTTCTTTTTAGATGGACTAGGTGCATCAGCATTAATTCTTTGAGAGTCTTGTTCAATTCTTTTTGGGTGACCTTCAGGATAAAGTGGCTCCTGAGTCATTCTACCTCCTCTAGTCATTACTCTAACAGCATGATCATTCATATTGTTATTCATTTCATTAAGCAATTCACTCTGAGATTTAGTAACTTGTTCTAGTTGGGTTTGAACCATAGATGCATGTTTACTCACACCTTTAACATCATTAGCAATTCTAAATAACAAGTCACTCAAGCGATCAATCATGTAAGAATTTCTTTTCAATTGTTTCATCACATTTGCATTGAAATGATCTTGCTTAATAATATAATTGTCAAATTCATACAAGCATTGACTAGGAGGTTTGTTATAAGGAATATCACCTTCATCAAATTTTATAAGAGAATTTACCTCTACTACCTGTGTCGGTTTGTCAAGACCATATATTTCCTCAATAGGTGGTAAATTCTTAACATCCTCAGCTTTAATACATTTTTCTTTCTGGCATTTCTTTGCTTCTTGCATATCTTCAGGACTGAGATATAAGATACCCCTCTTCTTCGGAGTGGGTTTAGGCGGTGGTTCAGGAAGTGTCCAATCATTATCATTCTTCAATATATTATTCAGTAATTCCTCAACTTGTTCAATAGTTCTTTCCCTGAAAACACAACTCGCACAACTATCTAGGTAGTCCCTAGAAGCATCAGTTAGTCCATTATAGAAGATATCAAGTATTTCATTTTTCTTGAGAGGATGACCAGGCAAAGCATTAAGTAATTGGAGAAGCCTCCCCCAAGATTGTGGGAGACTCTCTTCTTTAATTTGCACAAAGTTAAATATTTCCTGTAAAGCAGCTTGTTTCTTATGAGCAGGAAAATATTTTTGAGAGAAGTAATAAATCATATCCTGGGGACTATGCACACATCCAGGAGCAAGAGTATTATACCAATCTTTAGCATCACCCTTTAATGAAAAAGGAAACAACTTAAGAATATAGTAATGTCGAATTTTTTCCTCGTGAGTAAATAGGGTGGCTATATCATTTAATTTAGTGAGATGTGCCACAACGGTTTCGGTTTCATAACCATGGAAAGGATCAGATTCTACCAATTTAATTAACTCAGGATCAACAGAGAATTCATAATCATTATCAGTAACAAATATGGGAGAGGTTGCAAACTTAAGATCATATTTCATTTTCTCCCTCATTGATTTCTCTTTCATATCAGCAATCAATTTTATAACTTCATATCTATCATTGCAAGCAAGAATGGCTCTAGCTGTCTCCCTATCAAAACATTGTTCATTAGGTGTTTCAACTCTAGTAGGAGAGCTAGGTATAATAGGTGAATCATAATTCTCAAGAGTTTCAGCATTCTCAATTTCTTTAGCTTTAGCAATTTGTTCAGTAAGAAATTCACCAAGTGGCACAACATTCTCAAGCATAGTACTAGCATCATCATGAGTATCATTCAAAGCAGAAGTGGTATCATTAATAACTTGCGACATATCAGAATTAATAGCTTGTGGTGGTGTTGCAAGTTTACTCAAAACAGAAGATGAATCAAGTGCAGAGCTAGATGGCAGTTCCTTACCTCCCCTCGTCTTAGAGGGAACAATCTTGGTTCTAGTGTCTTTCAAATTCTTCATAGTGATCAACAGATATAAATCCCAAGTGACTCAGCAAATATTTCTATGCTCCCCGGCAACGGCGCCAGAAAAAGGTCTTGATAACCCACAAGTATAGGGGATCGCAACAATTTTCGAGGGTAGAGTATTCAACCCAAATTTATTGATTCGACACAAGGGGAGCCAAAGAATATTCACAAGTATTAGCAGTTGAGTTTTCAATTCAACCACACCTGCAGACTAAATATCTGCAGCAGAGTGATCAGTAGCACAGTAGTATGATAGTTTGATAGCAGTAGCAATAATAGTAATGGTAACAGTAATGGTAGCAGCAGTAGTTTTGTAGCAATTGTAACAGCAATAGCAACAGTAGTAACTTAGCAAGAACAATATGTGAAAACTCGTAGGCATTGGATCGGTGATATTCATTGGATAACATTCATCATGTAACAGTTATAACCTAGGGCGACACATAACTAGCTCCAATTCATCAATGTAATGTAGGCACGTATTCCGTATATAGTCATACGTGCTTGCGATAAGAACTTGCATGACATCTTTTGTCCTACCCTCCCGTGGCAGCGGGGTCCATAAGGAAACTAAGGGATATTAAGGCCTCCTTTTAATAGAGAACCGGAACAAAGCATTAGCACTTAGTGAATACATGAACTCCTCAAACTATGGCAATCACCGGAAAGAATCCCAATTATTGTCACCTTGGGGTATGCGGATCATAACACATAGTAGGTGCATATAACTTGCAAGATCGGATCAAGAACACAAATATATTGATGAAAACATAAGGGGTTCAGATCTGGAATCATGGCACTCGGGCCCTAGTGACAAGCATTAAGCATAGCAAAGTCATAGCAACATCAATCTCAGAACATAGCATCATCTTGCCGTAGCTCATCTTGATCCTCCTCATCAAAGGCCAAGACTCGTGGTGACCCGTATTTGAGCTATGTGGGGAGCACCACTTCTGCACCATAAACAAGGGAGAAGGGTGTCTAGCCAGTGGCTCGACTTGGCGTCGTTCTGATCGACCAAAGAACTGCCGGCAACTCTTCCACCCAGTGCCCTCCAAACTTGTGCAGCCTGTCGAAAGTTCTGGTCTTGAGACCACACAGCACTTCTGCATTTGCCCTCTCTACTTGCCCATTGCTCCTTGGGTGAGCAACAGACGTGTAGAAAATCTTATTTCCAAGTTCTTGGCAATATGTTGTGAAGGTACGGCTCGTGAATTGGGTGCCGTTGTCGGTGATGATCCTGTTGGGGACACCAAAATGGGCAACCAATCCTTTGAGGAACTTGATGGCTGACTGTGCCGTCACCTTCCTGACTGGATCCATGTTAGGCCACTTTGTAAACTTGTCGATTGCAACGTACAAGAATTCAAAGCCCCCGGTAGCACGGGGGAAGGGGCCGACGATGTTGAGCTCCCAGACCGAGAAAGGCCAGGAGAGGGATGGTTTGGAGGGCTTGAGCTGGCTGGTGAATGTCCATGGAGTGGAACTGGCATGCTTCGCATCTAATAACCACCGCCAAGGCGTCTTGAAGGGCTGTCGGCCAGTAGAATCCTTGACGGAATGACTTGCCAATAAGCGCGCGTGACCCAAGGTGAGAGCCACATATCCCTTCATGCATCTCTTCCAATAGCCTCTGTCCATCTTCCTGGCGGATACACTTCAATTTCACCCCATTTGGTATCTTTCTGTACAGAATGTTGTCAACAAACTTGTACATCCTTGATTGACGGGCTACTCATTTTGCATCCTCTTTCTCATCGGGAAGATCTCCTGTCTGAAGGAACTGGACAATTGACTGTGCCCATGCCGGAGCTTGTGGCTCGACGACAAGGACTAAAGGCATTTCTTCCTCTGCGGGAGCGCTTGCTTCGACGGCAAGGATCTGGCTTGCTAGAAACTGCAGCTCACCAGCCAAGGGTATCTACTTTCTTGGCGACTACTGACAGCTTTGCCGGAAAGTAACCACCAACATCTTGGTTTCTCTTCTTCGCCAACCTTGATGGTGTAACGGATGGCTGAGTCAGATGGAGCACAAAAGTTCCTGGTTCCATAGGCATCTTTTGGGCGGCAAGCTTTGACACGTCGTCGGCAATCCAATTCTAGGCACGTGGAACATGCTCTGCTTGTAGACTGTCAAAGTGCTCTTCCAACTTTCTCACCTCATCAACGTACGCCTCCATCAAAGGGCTCTCGTAATCCTTGTTGACTTTCCTCACCACTAACTGCGAGTCGCCTCTGATAATTAGCTTCCAAATACCAAGGTCAATTGCAATGCTCAGACCGGCAAGCAATCCTTCGTACTCAGCAGTGTTGTTGATTGCTACCTCCTTGTAACACCCTGGATTTTGCCTTTTTCTTTTATTTGGATTTATTGAATATTTTGTTTGCATTTGGGTTTTCAGTCAATTCTTTTGGACTTACCACTTGGATTTATTTTTGATTTTCTTCCAAGTGGGTTCTATCATCCATAAACCTTCCCTAGACTTCATCCCTCTCACAATAATGCCATTGGGTATTTTTATTTAATGGCATTATTTTCTTTTTTCTCTCTGAAAATGCCCCTTTTCTCACTAAGCTATGAAGCAGCCCCTATTTTTATTGCTCTAAAAATTCCAAGAAAATTCCCAAATATTCTTTGGATCATGTCTCACCTCCCTATGCAAAAATATCCCATGGTCATTTGGAAAATTTCAGCCAAGGAAAATGTTATTGCTTCTGGACAGAAAAGTCACTTTGTGAAGCAACTATATTATTCCTTGATCTTTTTAAGCTGAATTTTTTACCTCATGACTAGCCTCCTAAGTCATGCTTAACCACCAAAATTCAGCTCAAAACTCCCAGCCGTTTGTCCCCAGTGCTTGGAGCAAGTTTCTGTCCAGAAACTTTGCAGCTCCCTCTTGTCACCTCCAGTGAGCCACTTGGCAAGACCAGAGCATTTTTAGGCACCGCGTTGAAGGGACAATAAGGTGGACGTAGTGTGGAAGCGCTAAAAGCACCCCGCATGCCAGTGCACATGGTGACAGCGTGAGAGCACGGTGCACTGCATGCGCTCGCCGCGCTCTGTGCGTCGGGCCACTCGGCCACCGCCCATTCTTCCTCCCCGCGATACCTCGCCGTGTCCCAGTCCCGCAGCCAACCCCAGAGCGCCACCCTCTCCCTGTTCCTCCCAGATGCTGGCAAGCCGCTCGCCGGAAGCGGACGATTGCAAAGCGGCGGAACAGTGAGCTCGCGTGCCCGCATTCCCCGCGTAGTGCGCGCCACTGTGGCCGCACGCGTGCACCGCGTCGCCCTTTGCTCCTCTGCTCCTCCCCCACGCCGAGCCCGTGCTTATCCTCCCCTCTCCTCCTCTGCAGCTCAATGCCGGCGGGCACCCGAGAACGGGCGAGCTCCATCTATAAATAGCAGCTCCCCTGACTCGTTTTGAGCATCGCCCTCACCTCTCTTGGCCACAAACCACTCCCCCACGAGCGCTGCAAGGCCGGGAGGGCCTCTCGCCGCCGTTGATCGCCGGATCCAGCCGCGGATCCCCCACCACCGTGCACTCATTCTAGCCCACCCCAGCTCCAACCTCTGCTACCCCCGAGACCGTGGTGACTTCTTGAGCACGACGGTGCCGTCTCTGGAGAGGAAGTTTCCGGCACCGTCCGACCACCCCGGCCGTCACTCCGGGTACGTATGTGTTCGCCGTACTACCCTGAGTCCATCCCACCCAACTCCGGCGACCGCCGTGGACTCCTCGCCGGAGTATCGCCCGCGAAAGCGCCGCTCTCTTTGTTCCCTCCCTCTTCTTTGTTTAACCTTGACAGCGGGACCCGCATGTCAGCCTCTCTCTCGCCCGCCCGAAGCGGTATGAGTGGAGGCGTATTCGCTAAATACGCCTTCGACGTGGCCGCTTCTGGATTTTCGGTTAAATTCATTTAACTGGAAATTTTGACCAGATTTAATCCAACTTTGACCGGCTATAACTTTTAATCTGTAAGTCCAATTGAGTTGATTCTTTTTGCTACTAGTTTGTAAAATTCCAAAGTTTCTGTATGCCAAGTTTGAGAATTTTTCTTGCTGTTGAGAATTTCTGGTGAAATAAACAGTGTTATGTGACATTTTCTTTTTGCATTTAAATTAATTTCAGAAGATCCTAGTTGTGTTGGAGAAGGCCAGGAGTTTTGTGACACTCCTCCGAACCAAGGCAAGCCACAACATTCATATGCAAGGATGGCATTGCAACGACTTTGGTTTAATTGAATTAAATTCATCATATATTCACTATTTAAAATAATTTGCTATGAAGATATTATTGCTTAGACTTTGTTCTTGTCATTTTGATATTATGCAGTAGACTATATGCTTACTTGCTTATGTGGGCAGTAGAAATCATGTCATATGCACATATGGTAGTATGATGCATTCATCATTCATGATCGTGACCCGTGCATCCATCCACGCACTATGGCTCGAATCATTTCATTTCAATTGAAACTTGATGATAATTAAACTTGAACATGTTGTTGATCAAGTCATGGTGCCACCGAATCGAGCTCACCAGTGCAACCACACTTGCCTGGATGGGGAGGCCCTAATGCGGTCTATTGTCATGCCTCTCGTCGGTGAGGAGGGTTGTGCTCTGGCGCTACCCTGGCCCGGTAGGGTCACCCAGGACATAGCCCAAA
The DNA here is from genome assembly GCA_039707655.1 of Elymus sibiricus. Lineage (NCBI taxonomy): Eukaryota > Viridiplantae > Streptophyta > Magnoliopsida > Poales > Poaceae > Elymus > Elymus sibiricus. The sequence goes on along the minus strand of CM077676.1, from coordinate 186,496,360 downwards.
GGGGAGTTTGTTGGAGTGGTCGGGAGAGTGTCATGTAATAGATTGGTTTTGTCGAAATGTCGTTGGTCCACCCGAATGGGAGCACGAGGCCATGAGTTCCGTGGTGTGGGTACAGTGTACTAACCTCTGCAAAGTGTATAAACTATCGATAGCCGCGTCCTCGGATATGGACACAGTTCGTAGTAGGTCACACCGTGGGTCAATAGATATAATTAAATTGCACACTAAGATTCACAAGATGGCACATGCAGAAGTGGTGATCGAGTAAGGATCACTATGAAAGGTTTGAATGTGATCAAGTGACGATCACGTCGGTGAGTTATGAACGGTGGTTACGTGGTAACCCTGAGATGGTAAGTTGGTCCCAGTGACCATGGAAATGTTTCATGCACCCCTCATGTTGAGTAGTAACATGCTCATGCATTAAACCTGTTAAATGCCTTGTTGTTGTTTGTCGCACTTGTTTTGTTTGCTGTGAGCTTGCGAGTACATTCAAAGTACTCACCTGGCTTATCATGCCAGATGCAGGAGAAGTCGTGTATAGTGTGGATGTCGAGCAGTATGTCGCGCTCTAGGCCGTGTCCCAGCAGTGTCCCTATGGAGTGGAGTTCCACTACCTCGTCGTTCTGCTGCCGCGTAGTAGTTCCCTTATCATCGAGTCCCCTGCCATGTCTACTAAATAATGTACATAAGTGCAGCCGCACCATGTGTGCCGCTTGGCCTCGCTCATCATGTAACATGTAAACCTATGTTTCCACTAAGAGATCAATAAAGCGGTTGTTTTCTGTACCAAGTTGTTGTGTATTGCCAGAAGACTTGATCTCTGGGTTGGCAATGCAAGGTAAACCAGTTGCTCTGAGCCGGGGTGCCACGCTCCTCCTCATCTGCCTCTCTTTTAGCCACAAGTGCAGCACTAACCACTTGATTCGTTGCCGCTAAGTATAGCAGCAACGTCTCTTGTGGCCTAGGCGTAACTAGGACTGGCTGAGAGGATAGGTACTCCTTCAAATCTTGGAGCACGGCCTCCGCTTCCGGAGTCCAAGTCACTGGACCTGTCTTTTTCAATATCTTGAAAAACGGCAAGGCGCGCTCTGCCGATTTGGAGATGAACTTGATGAGGGCGGCAACGCAGCCGGCAAGACGCCTGACATCCTTGACGCGTCTAGGTGCTTCCATCTGCTCAATTGCTTTGATCTTGTCGGGGTTGGGTTCAATCCCTCTCTGAGACAGAAAGAATCCAAGAAGCTTGCCGGACGGAACACCAAACACACGCTTCTCGGGGTTGAGCTTCAAGTTGAGCTTGCGCAAGTTCGCAAGCGTTTCTTCCAAATCCCGAATCAGGGTTGACTTGTCTCTGGTCTTGACCACAATGTCATCCATGTAGGCTTCCACATTTCTGTGCAGCTGTGGCTCAAAACCGATCTGAACTACTCTGGCAAAGGTTGCACCGACACTCTTCAGTCCGAAAGGCATACGCAAGAAGCAGTATGTGCCACATGGAGTGATGAATGCGGTTTTCTCCTTATCTTCCTTGGCCATAAAGATATGATGATAACCAGAATAGGTGTCAAGGAAAGAGAGTAAATCACAGCCAGCAGTGGAGTCTACAATCTGGTCGATGCGCGGCAAAGGGAAAGGGTCCTTTGGACAAGCTTTATTTATATCAGTGAAGTCTATACAAAGCCTCCACTTCCCATTCGCCTTGCGCACTACAACTGGATTGGCTAACCACGTAGGGTGTAGCACTCCTCTGACTAGACCTGCTGCTTCCAACTTCTTGATTTCCTCGGCAATGAACTCTTGCCACTCCAAAGCTTGCTTCCTGGCCTTTTGCTTGACAGGTCTCGCATGAGGGCAGATGGCAAGGTGGTGCTCCATTACCTCCCTATGAACACCGGGGATGTCAGATGCTTGCCACGCAATCACATCGACATTCACCCGTAGGAAGGCAACGAGCTCGCTTTCCTATTTGTCACCAAGAGTGGCACTTACAGAAAAAGTGCCACTCATCCCATCCTCTCTCGCAGAAACTTGCTTGGTCGTCGGCGCGGAGGCCTTGGCTTTCTTGCTCTTTGATACGTCTCCAACGTATCTATAATTTTTTATTGTTCCATGCTATTATAGTATCAATCTTGGATGTTTTTATATGCAATTATATATCATTTTTTGGGACTAACCTATTAACCTAGTGCCAGTGCCAGTTGTTGTTTTCTGCTTGTTTTTGGTTTTTCAGGAAATCAGTACCAAACGAAGTCCAAATGCCACGAAACTTTTTGAAGATTTTTTCTAGACAAAAGAGACCCTGGAGACTTGGAGAGGAGGCCAGAAGGTTCATGAAGCCTCCACAAGGCAACAGGGCGCGGCCCCAGGGAGCGTGCCCTGATGCCTTGTGGGGCCCTCGTGGCTCCATTTGACCTAATTCCACTTCTATAAATTCTCAAATATTGGGAAACCAATAGAGAGCCACCCCGAATAACTTTTATGCCGCCGCAAGCCTCTGTTCTTCCGCAATCCCATCTAGAGGCCATTTCTGGTACTCTGCCAGAGGGGGAATCGATCACGGAGGGCTTCTACACCAACCTTGCTGCCCTTTCGATGATGTGTGAGTAGTTTACCACAGACCTACGGGTCCATAGCTAGTTGCTAGATGGCTTCTTCTCTCTCTTTGATCTTCAATACCATGTTCTCCTCGATGTTCTTGGAGTTCTATCCGATGTAATCTTCTTTTGCGGTGTGTTTGTTGGGATCCGATGAATTGTGAGTTTATGATCAGATTATTCATAAGAAATATTTGAGTATTCTCTGAACTCTTTTATGCATGATTATTATAGCTTTGTATTTCTCTCCGATTTATTGATTTGGTTTGGCCAACTAGATTGGTTTATCTTGCAATGGGAGAGGTGCTTTGTGATGGGTTCAATCTTGCGGTGCTCAATCCCAGTGATAGAAAGGGACATGACACGTATTTGTATTGTTGCCATTAAGGATAAAAAGATGGGGTTTAATCATATTGCTTGAGTTTACTTTGTCTACATCATGTCATCTTGCTTAAGGCGTTACTCTGTTTCATACTTAATACCCTAGATGCATGCTGGATAGCGGTCGATGGGTGGAGTAATTGTAGTAGATGCAGGCAGGAGTCGGTCTACTTGTCTCGAACGTGATGCCTATATACATGATCATTGCCATGAATCCGTCATAATTATTTGCTTTTCTATCAATTGCCCAACAGTAATTTGTTTACCCACCGTATGCCATGCGTTCGAGAGAGAAGCCTCTAGTGAAAACTATGGCCCCCGGGTCTACTTTTATCATATATTAAAATCAAAAATACCTTGCTGCAATTTATTTACTTTTATTTTATTTAGTATTTCATTTTATCTATCTACCACTATTAGAATTAATCCTTGCAAACAACCGCTAAGAGGATTGACAACCCTCTTATTTGCGTTGGGTGCAAGTGTTTGCTTTTGTGTGTGCAGGTGCGCTTAACGGGATTTTGCTTGGTTCTCCTACTGGATTGATAACCATGTTCTTAACTGAGGGAAATACTTATCTCGACTATCAGAAATTCTTCCTGCTATTTGTAGACTGCTTTGGTATTTCCCCGAAGAGGAGAGGATGATGAAGTTGCCCGGGAGATATCATCAATATTACCAAGTACCTTCGCACAAACTATCATCCACTTGCATTTACTTTATTTGCCTTTTTATTTGCATTTGCCTCTCGTTTTCATCTCCCCCACTTCTAATTTTTTTTTTACAAAAACACAAAAATATTTTTCTTTGCTTGTTTGCTTGTTTGCCTCGTCACTATGACTAGCTTTACCATCCCTCCTTTGTCTCCGGACTTTGAAATTCTTTACTTCAAACAGAAACAAGGAGAAAATTTGAAAGATGCTTGGTATAGGATAATTGAATCTTATCGTGTTTGCACCATAAAAGGGGATATGAAAATTTTGTTGCGAAACTTTTATGTAGGGCTAACTATGCCAAATAGACAACTCTTGGATTTTGCTACCAAAGGAAATTTTATTGACAGCGATCCTAATACTGCTTATGAATTAATAGCGGGAATAGTGGGAACCCCACCCTTGCAAAAAGGATCTAATTATACTCAAGAAGCGATCCAAATTTTGGAAAAGCTAGGTGACATACAAAAAAATTTGGTGGAGTTACAAAAGTCTAATGTACCTCTTAAAAATGTTAGTGGTAACCTTAATCGCATGAATAATCTCCTCACTATTTGCAACAAGAGGTTAGATACTTTAGATAATAAAATTGCCTTATTCTATGAAAATAATGGGAAGCATAAAGAACCTCCTGGGTTTGAAAACAACCCATCTAAATTAGCAAAAATGAAGGATGACAATACTTGAAACTATGCATTATGCCTAGCTAGGGGCATAAAACAATAGCGCTTGTTGGGAGGCAACCCAATGAATAAAATAAATTTTTAGTTTTACCTTCTGTTCTTGTGTGTTTACACAATTATAGACTCTCTTATGATTGTGTTTTTATCTTTTAATTAGTGTTTGTGCCCAGTAATGCCTTTGGGATGATTTGGATGATAGTACAATTGATGTTGTTTGAAAACAGAAACTTTTGCGTCCAGTGCTAGAATTTTGATTTTTTCGCTGGAACATCATAACCTTCTGATTTTTTTACAAAATATTGATATATGAATTTCCCACGTTGTTATAATTTTTCAGATTTTTTGGAGTTGCAGAAGTATGACTTTAATTCAGATATTTACAGACTGTTCTGTTTTAGACAGATTCTGTTTTTGTTGCATAGTTTGCTTATTTTGATGAATCTATGGATCGTATCGAGGGGTATGAGTCATGGAGAAGTTGGAGTACAGTAGAATTATGCCAATATTAAATATGAATCAAGTTACAACAGTACCTAAAGTTTAAGGTTTGTTTGCTATAGTAACGGATCTCACGAGGTTTCTGTTGAGTTTTGTGTGATGAAGTTTTCAAGTTTTGGGTGAGACTATGATGGATAAAGGAATAAGGAGCGGCAAGAGCCTAAGCTTGGGGATGCCCAAGGCACCCCAAGGTAATATTCAAGGAAGACTCAAGCGTCTAAGCTTGGGGATGCCCCGGAAGGCATCCCCTCTTTCGTCTACAATCTATCGGTAACTCACTTGGAGCTATATTTTTATTCATCACATGATATGTGTTTTACTTGGAGCGTCTTGTGATATAGTTTGTTTGCTTTTGTTTGCTTTTTAGTTTGTCACAATCATCTTTGCTGAACATGCCTTTTTGAGAGGGACACACATTATTCGTGATTTGTTAGAATACTCTATGTGCTTCACTTATATCTTTTGAGCTAGGCAGTTGCTCTAGTGCTTCACTTATATCTTTTAGAGCATGGTGGTGGTTATATTTTAATGAAATAGTTGCACTCTCATGCTTCACTTATATCTTTTTGAGAGTCTAATGAATAGCAATGGTAATATGCATGGGTTATGAATTTGGTCCTAATATGATAGGTATTCAAGAGGGATATAATAAAAATTTCATGTAGATCACTGAATATGATAAGTTTGATTCCTTGCAATAGTTTTGTGATATTAAGATGTTAATATGTGGGAGGTGCTAGTAGATAATTGTCGTTTAGTAAGAATATTGGTGTTAAGGTTTCTGATTCCCGAAGCATGCACGTATGATCTGTCATTATGCTAAGAAGTTGGAGCATGATTTATTCTTGATTGTCTACCTTATGAGTGGCGGTCGGGGACGAGCGATGGTCTTTTCCTACCAATCTATCCCCCTAGGGGCATGCCTAATAGTACTTTGCTTCGAGGGCTAATAAACTTTTGCAATAAGTATGTGAGTTCTTTATGACTAATGTGAGTCCATGGATTATACGCACTCTCACCTTTCGCAATTTGCTAGCCTCTTCGGTACTGTGCATTGCCCTTTCTCACATCAAGAGTTGGTGCAAACTTCACCGGTGCATCCAAACCCCGTGATATGATACGCTCTATCACACATAAGCCTCTTTATATCTTCCTCAAAACAGCCACCATACCTACCTATCATGGCATTTCCATAGCCATTCCGAGATATATTGCCATGCAACTTCCACCGTTCCGTTTTTATGACACACATCATCATTGTCATATTGCTTTGCATGATCATATAACTGACATAGTATTTGTGGCTCAGCCACCGTTCATCATTTTTATACATGTTACGCTAGTATCATTGCACATCCTGGTACACTGCCAGAGGCATTCATATAGAGTCATATCTTTGTTCTAGATTCGAGTTGTAATTTTCTTTTGAGTTGTAAGTAAATAGAAGTATGATGATCATCATTATTAGAGCATTGTCCCAGTGAGGAAAAAAAGAGGCCAAAAAGAGCCCAAGAAAAAAAAAGGCCAAAAAGAGCCCACCAATATATATATATATATATATATATATATAAATGAGAGAAAAAGAGAGAAGGGGCAATGTTACTATCCTTTTCCATACTTGTGCTTCAAAGTAGCACCATGTTTTTCATATAGAGAGTCTCCTGTTTAGTCACTTTCATATGCTAGTGGGAATTTTTCATTCTAGAACTTGGCTTGTATATTCTGATGATGGGCTTCCTCAAATGCCTGAGGTCTTCATGAGCAAGCAAGTTGGATGCACACCCACTTAGTTTTCATGTTGAGCTTTCATACACTTATAGCTCTTAGTGCATCCGTTGCATGGCAATCCCTACTCCTCGCATTGACATCAATTGATGGGCATTTCCATAGCCCGTTGATTAGCCTCGTCGATGTGAGACTATCTTCTTATTTTTGACTTTCCCTTGTTGATCTCTACCACCACACTCTATTCCACCCATAGTGCTATATCCATGGCTTGCGCTCATGTATTGCGTGGGGGTTGAAAAAGCTGAAGCGCGTTAAAAAGTATGAAGCAATTGCTCGGCTTGTCATCGGGGTAGTGCATGATAAATATTTTGTGTTAAGAAGATGGAGCATGACAGGATTATATGATTTTGTAGGGACAACGTTCTTTAGCATTTTTATTTTGAAAGACATGATTGTTTATTAGTATTCCTGAGTATTGATGTCTTTATGTCAAACTATAGACTATTGCTTTGAATCGTTCGGATCTTATTATTCATACCGTAAGATAAAGATTACATGATGAAACATGTTAGGTAGCATTCCACATCAAAAATTCTGTTTTTATCATTTACCTACTCGAGGACGAGCAGGAATTAAGCTTGGGGATGCTTGATATGTCTCCAACGTATCTATAATTTTTGATTGTTCCATGCTATTATAGTATCAATCTTGGATGTTTTTATATGCAATTATATATCATTTTTCCTATTAACCTAGTGCCTAGTGCCAATTGCTGTTTTCTGCTTGTTTTTGGTTTTTCAGGAAATCAGTACCAAACGAAGTCCAAATGCCACGAAACTTTTTGGAGATTTTTTTTAGACAAAAGAGACCCTGGAGACTTGGAGAGGAGGCCAGAAGGTTCACGAAGCCTCCACAAGGCAACAGGGCGCGGCCCCAGGGGGGCGCTCGGATGCCTTGTGGGGCCCTCGTGGCTCTGTTTGACCTAATTCCACTTCTATAAATTCTCAAATATTGGGAAACCAACAGATAGCCACCCCGAATAAATTTTATGCCGCCGGAAGCCTCTCTTCTTCCGCGATCCCGTCTGGCGGCCTTTTTCGGTACTTTGCCGGAGGGGGAATCGATCACGGAGGGCTTCTACATCAACCTTGCTGCCCTTCCGATGATGTATGAGTAGTTTACCACAGACCTACGGGTCCATAGCTAGTAGCTAGATGGCTTCTTCTCTCTCTTTGATCTTCAATACCATGTTCTCCTCGATGTTCTTGGAGTTCTATCCGATGTAATCTTCTTTTGCGGTGTGTTTGTTGGGATCCAATGAATTGTGAGTTTATGATCAGATTATTCATGAGAAATATTTGAGTCTTCTCTGAACTCTTTTATGCATGATTATTATAGCTTTGTATTTCTCTCCGATCTATCGATTTGGTTTGGCCAACTAGATTGGTTTATCTTGCAATGGGAGAGGTGCTTTGTGATGGGTTCAATCTTGTGGTGCTCAATCCCGGTGACAGAAAGGGACATGACATGTATTTGTATTGTTGCCATTAAGGATAAAAAGATGGGGTTTAACATATTGCTTGAGTTTACTTTGTCTACATCATGTCATCTTGCTTAAGGCATTACTGTGTTTCATACTTGATACCCTAGATGCATGCTGGATAGCGGTCGATGGGTGGAGTAATAGTAGTAGATGCAGGCAGGAGTCGGTCTACTTGTCTCGGACGTGATGCCTATATACATGATCATTGCCATGAATCCGTCATAATTATTTGCTTTTCTATCAATTGCCCAACAGTAATTTGTTTACCCACCGTATGTTATGCGTTCGAGAGAGAAGCCTCTAGTGAAAACTATGGCCCCTGGGTCTACTTTTATCATATATTAAAATCAAAAATACCTTGCTGAAATTTATTTACTTTTATTTTATTTAGTATTTTAGTTTATCTATCTACCACTATCAGAATTAATCCTTGCAAATAACCGCTAAGAGGATTAACAACCCTCTTATTTGCGTTGGGTGCAAGTGTTTGGTTTTGTGTGTGCAGGTGTGCTTAACGGTATTTTGCTTGGTTCTCCTACTGGATTGATAACCTTGGTTCTTAACTAAGGGAAATACTTATCTCTACTATACTACATCATCCTCTCCTCTTCGGGGAAATACCAACGCAGTCTACAAGTAGCACTCTTGCCGGTAGAGCTCTCTAGTATGTCCTCGACGGGCGTGCTGCACTCTAAAGTGCGCTTCCCGGAGTCTATATCAGGGGTCTTGCCGGACTTCTTCTTCTTCTTTCCTCCCACGGGAGCTTTGCCGGCAGATGCTGCCCCTGCCTCCCGGTAGAGCTTGTCGGCGCAGATGATTGCGTCCTTGTGGTTCGACTCTATGGTGAGGACCCCCATCGGCCCTGGCATCTTGATGACATTGTAGACGAAGTGCAACGCGACCATGAATTTGGCCAGTGCCAGATGGCCCAGAATGCCATTGTAGGGCAGGGACATCTTGACGATGTCGAAGACGATCTTCTCCATCCTGTAGTTGAAGTCGCTGCCGAATGTGACCGGCAGCGTGATCTGGCCCTTCGGCTTGTTCCTTCCTGGATTGATCCCTTGGAACGTGCTAGTCTCCTCAAGATCCTTATTGGGAATATGCAGCCTCTTGATCACGTCGGGAGATATCAAGTTCAAGCCGGCCCCACCATCAACCAACATCTTCGTCACCCTGAGGTTGCGGATTGCTGGTGAAACCAACAACGGCAAACACCCGACCGCAGTGGTGAGATCAGGGTGATCCTCGGCGTCAAAGACGATGGGCGTGTGTGACCACTTGAGTGGCTTCTGCGCTTCCATCATGGGCTCCACGGCATTCACCTCATGGATCCATTGCTTTTGTTGCCGGTGCGAGGAGTGCAAAGATGCACCTCCGTCAACACACATGGCATCCACTACGTTCTGGAACTCCTTGTCGGACTCATCTTCGTCCTCATCATCATCATCTTGGCCTTGTGCGGCCTTCTCTTTTGGCTGCTTGGCCTTGTCGCGGTGGCCCCCTCGGCCACCACGGTTCTGCTTGCTGGACCCACCAGCACCATCTTGGCCCTTCTCCTTGTCGCGCTTCTCGTACTCTTGCTTCTGCTTCTCGGCAAGCTGCTCTACTTGTCGGCACTCCTGGAGGTCGTGGCCCTTGGTGCGGTGGATCTTGCAGTAGGGCCCACCGGTCTTGCCGCTCTTGTCGCCCGCCGCAGCCTCCTGGTAGTCAGCGCATCCGACAACCTCCTTGCTGGGGCTTTCTGCCTTGGATTTCTTGGCGGCGTTGGTGTTACCGGGGCTCTCCACTGCCATCACTGTCTTGCCTTTGCACTTCCGATTGCGCTTCCGGCTCTTCTTCTGCAGGGTCGATGCATCATCTGCGTCGTCGTCCTCAGAATCGACATCGGCGCCAGCATCTTCCCCCGGGAGTCACCTCCCTTCCTCAGCACGTGCACACTTGTCCGCCAAGGCATACAACTCGTTGATGGTCCTGACCTTCATGACATTCATCTCAGACCGCATTCTACGGTTGCGTACATTCGTGTGGAATGCGATGCAAACAGCTGCGGGATGAACATCAGGAATGTTGTGGTGCACGCGGCTGAACCTCTGTATGTACTTGTGGAGGGTTTCGCCGTCTCTCTAGGGGATCACATGCAAGTCGCTCTCCTAACCAGGGAGCTTGTGGCCACCCTGGTAGGCACCCACGAATTGATGGCACAGATCCGCCCAAGAGGAAATGGAGCCCTCCGGCAAGTTCATCAACCACGATCTGACATTGGGCTTAAGCGCCAACGGAAAGTAGTTGGCTAGAAGCTTGTCATCACGCCCCCCGGCAGCTTGAACCGCAATGGTGTAGATGCCAAGGAACTCTGCTGGACTGAGCATGCCATCGTACTTGTCGGGCAGCTCTGGCTTGAAGGGATGGGTGGACGGCCAGCAAACCTGCCGCAGCTCATGGGTGAACGCTGGGCAGCCTACCTCGTAAGGTAAGCACCCAGGGTACCCTGGCACTGGCACGTATACTACAGGCCCGGCACGGTCGTCTGATCGACAACGTGCCTCCCAGCGCCGCTCAATCTTCGTGCGGGCATCCTCATCACACCGCTCGTGGAGCACTTGGCGCTGGTCTTGGCGGCCCTGCGGATCCGATGACGCCATGGACATAGTGTGCTGGTCATCCGATCGGTGAGCTTGCCGCCGCTGTGGTTGTTGATGTGGAGGCGGCTGTACTGTGGGTGCACCGTCTCCGGCACGGCAGCCAGTCGGTCCTGCCGGCACTGCTAGTGGTCACCTGGAGGGGCCCACATCCTGTGTTTTGCCGGGATTGGCAAAATTGATGAGACTCTGGATAGTGGACCCCCATTCTTCCATTTTGTCTGGGGCTGGCGGGAAGTTCAAAAGCATTTGAACTCGTGCCATAGCCTCTGCCGCCGTGGTTGGCATCATGGGAAACACAGAACGGGATGGCGTTCGACTCCTGGCAGGGCCTGGAGGGAGCTCGTCGCGTACCTGCTGCCGCGGCGCATGTTCACCAACGGGTTAGCATGGTGATGGTGGAACCTAAGCATCGTGAGGATGATGCTTAGGGCCGGCTTGATGCCGTCCAGGACCGCCAGCACCGCGGGGAAGCGTGGCGCGCCCATCTTGCGATGGTCGCTGCACATGTCCCGCCGTAGCATTGTTGGACGTCGCCGCTGCATCTCTGGACGTCGCGATGATGGGGTCCTGGTTCACACTGGTCCGAATTGTAATACTGGGATGAACAGGCTCACCAGTGGGTTGTTGGAGTTGGCCGTCTGCGCCATCTCCGGTGTGGTGGCTGGGTTCGCCTGCATGGTGGGGATGCTGGACACCCGCACCGTCGGCGCCTCCTACATCGGCCGTTCCAACCGTAGCACCCGCGCCGCCTATGCCGACTCCGGACGCCTGGAAAGGCAGCTTGGAGGTGGTGGGAGCCGTCGTGGCTCCGGTCTTCTTCTTCGGCGCCATCGGTGAATGTGATGGAGCCGGTACTCAAACTACGAACATTGATTCGTAATACGAGACCCCCTGCCTGGCGCGCCAAAGATGTCGTGGAAAAATGACGATCTACGGGATCGAGAGGATCCCTTTGTGGTTCGGGAGTGGGATCAAAATACTACAAAGATCAGGGCTAGTAGATATGAGCCCAAGCAACGATTTATCCAGGTTCGGGCCGCTATGTCGGTGTACCAAAGTATGGGTCTTTCTAGTACCCCGTACTTGTGCACGGGCAGTTGTAGCCGTTCCGCGGCAAGCCTTGCCGGGGAATAGCTAGGAGTAATCACGAGACTAAGACGACAAGGAGACATTCAAGTCAACGATCAGACCAGAAAACAGAAGACCAAAGGGTTGCGGAGGCCCGGCAAGACCCTTGCCAGCAAGGCCTCGCGCCAGACAAGACCCGGTCCCGGCAAGCCCCGGCCCCGGCAAGGATTCGGTCCCGGCAAGCCCCGGGCCCGGCAAGGATTCGGTCCCGGCAAGCCCCGGGACCGGCAAGGATTCGGTCCCGACAAGCCCCGGGCCCGGCAAGGATTCAGCCCCGGCAAGGATTCAGCCCCGGCAAGGATTCAGCCCCGGCAAGGCTCTGCACAGTACAGCGCTATCGCTCCAGTGCAGCGGCCAGCCTTGTCGTTTAGGGCTTGTCCTCATGGTGACGTGGCGTAATGCTGGCCACGCGATGCTTAAGCGGTGTTGATGGGATGGCTGCTTTTGCCCATCCCCTGTAAAGCTTTTCCAAGCCCGAGAAGCTAAGGGACACCTCGACAGACACCTCACGGTGCATTTAATGAGTTTGTCCTAAGCCGTCAGGGTTAGGTATGATAATACTGTGGTAACACTGTAGTTACTTTCCACCTCATGCCTTATCTTGTACGTCACTGTGGTAGCCCCTTTGACTAATATAAAAGGAGGCCCAAGACGTACAGGGGAGGGGAAGGACACTTCGAAAGCCCATTCTGCATGCGTAGCTGCTACTGTAGCTCCCAGAACTTGGCCAAGAACATCCACAATAACACAATCAAAGCAGGAGTAGGGTTTTACGCATCCGTGCGGCCCGAACCTGGGTAAATCCCCCGCGTGCTGTTCGTTAGTTCTGCTCTTTGTGCAACCCTCTCCCCTTGCCGAACCGTAACGGATCTCCTTGATCCCATAGGTGTTCGTTTCCCACGACATCTTTGGCGCGCCAGGTAGGGGGATCGAGGTTGTGCGAACCTGATCTAGTGATCAGCGCGTCAGATCTTTGATCATCTTCACCACCATGGCTCCCAAGAAGAAGGGTTTCACGGCGGTTGGTCCATCCGCATCCATCGTGCCTGATGCTGCGCGCGCAGGCGACGGGGTAGACGCGGGTGGAGGAGGTGGAGGCTCCGAGCTTCCACGGCGTTCCGGCGATCCGAGCCGGACGAGCAACAGGTCCAAGGATGGAGCTGCGCAACCTGCGGGTGGTGCAGCGACTTCCAAGGATGGAGCGGCGCCTTCCAGGACGAATACGCCGGCGCATGCACCGCGACCTTCTCAGGACGCGCGTGACGTGCGGCCTCAAGACGTTGGTGGTTCTGGGCATCCGCATGGGAAGACCCCTGCGCATGCGCAGGGCCAAGATCCGCGCCAGCGAGCTGGTGGAGGCCGCGCGCGGGTGCAGAGTCGTGATGGTGCTCCTTCTAACCCTGTTAGGAGTTTGAGCACCTCACGCTCTTCGCACCTGTCGCCGCCGCCTACGCCAGCAGAGGCGTTGGCGCGAGCTCAGCTGCTCCTAGACTTCCCTCCCGCCGCGGAGAAGCTAGACGAGTGGCGAGCCGCTATCCAGAGCCTCATCGGCCTAGCCAACAACGACGTACCGCAGCAGGGTGAACCCTCGCGGTTACAGTCGTCTAGGCTGGTGCGTGGCGAGGGAGAGAAGACCGGAGCTGGAACGACTACGTTGCGTTCCCCTCCACTGCATCAAGAGCGGTCGTTAACTCGGCGGACCGGCGCCCGTGAGGATGATTCCATGGCATCGTCTGATCCGCGGGTTCGCCGTGATCAACGTCACGTTCTTCGGGAACGGAAGAAGGAGGACGCTCGAACCACCATCGAGCGCCGAAGGGAAGCGCGTCGCCAGTCCGACAAGCGCGCTGGGACATCTGTTGACGAGCCCGCGCCAGGGTACCCTGGCTGCCTACCTTACGAGGTGGGTTGCCCAGCGTTTACTCGTGAGCTGCGGCAAGTCCAGTGGCCTAGCTCCCGCTCCTTCAAGCCGGAAGTACCGGAGAAGTACGACGGCAAGACCCATCCGTCCGAGTTCTTGGGCATCTACACCATCGCGGTGCAGGCTGCCGGGGCTCGTGACGATAAGGTGCTGGCCAACTACTTTCCGTTGGTACTGAAGCCCAACGTGAGATCGTGGTTGATGCACCTGCCCGAGAATTCCATCTCTTCTTGGGTCGACCTGTGCCATCAATTTGTTGGCGCCTTCACCGGCGGCCATCAAGCTCCTGGCCAGGAGAGTGATCTGCACATCATTCCCCAGAAGGAGGGCGAAACTTTGCGCAAGTATATCCAGAGGTTCAGCCGCATCCAGCACAACATTCCTGACGTTCATCCCGCCGCCGTCATCAGCGCCTTTCATCAGAATGTGCGCAATCGTAAGATGCGGGAGGAGTTGGCGATGAACAAAGTCAGAGATGTCGCCGAGCTCTACGCCTTGGCCGACAAATGTGCTCGGGCAGAAGAAGGAAGGAGACTCCCCGGCGAGAACGCTGGCGCTGGAGTCGACTCCGATAGCGAAGACGCTCCTGCCCCGGCAAGAAAGGGGCGGCGGAAGAACAAGAAGCGCAAGGGCAAGGCCGTGCTTTCCGTTGAAGGTTCGGGCAACACCGGCACCGCCAAGAAGTCCAAGACCGACGACCCCGGCAAGGAGGTTGCCGGGTGTGCGGCGTGTCAGGCCTTGGCGGCTGCCGACAAGCCAGAAGGATCCGGCAAGCAGTACTGCAAGATCCACCGTACCAAGGGCCATGATCTCCAAGACTGCCGACAAGTTGAGGAGCTTGCCGAGAAGCAGCGCGCCGAGTACGAAAGGCGCGACAAGGAAAGAGCCCAAGATGGTGCCGGAGGGTCTGGCAGGAAGCGCGGTCGAGGAGGTCGTCGCGGCAAGCCCAGGCAGCAGCAAGAGAAGCCTGCCCGGGGCCGCGCCAAAGAACAAGGAAATGATGATGATGATGCAGAGGGCGACGAGTCCAGCGAACACGAGTTCCAGAAGGCTACAGAGGCCATGTGCGTCGACGGGGGCGCTTCGTTGCATTCCTCTCACCGCCAGCTCAAGCAGTGGGCGCGTGAGATTAATGCAGCAGAGCCATCCCTCGATGCCCGGAAGCCACTGAAGTGGTCCCTCACGCCTATCATTTTTGACGCCGAGGATCACCCTGATCGCACAACTGCGGTCGGGTGCTTGCCGTTGTTGGTTTCACCAACGATTCGCAACCTCCAGGTGACGAAAATGTTAGTTGACGGTGGGGCCGGCCTGAACCTGATCTCGCCCGATGTGATCAAGAGGTTGCAAATTCCCGATGAAGATCTCGAGGAGACAGGTTCTTTCCAAGGGGTCAATCCGGGAAGGAACCAGCCGAAAGGCAAGATTACGCTGCCGGTAACTTTCGGCAGCGAGCTGAACTTCAGGACGGAGAAGGTCGTCTTCGACGTCGCCAGGATTCCATTGCCATACAATGGAATCCTTGGCCGCCCAGCGCTGGCTAAGTTCATGGCGGCCTCGCACTACGCCTACAATGTCTTGAAGATGCCCGGTCCAATGAGCGTCATCACTGTCCACTCCGACAAGAAAGACACGCTCATTTGCACCGACAAGCTCTACCGGGAAGCAGTTGCAGCGTCCGCCGCCAAGGCGCATGCTCCTGCCGCTCAAGATCCCGGCAAGAAGAAGCAGCCCGACAAGACCTCTGGTACAAACTCCGGCAAGCGCGCCTCTCCAGAGTGCTGCGCTGCCGTTGAGGGTGCCCCAGAGAGCTCTGCCGGCCAGATCAAGAAATCCAAGGCTGCTCCGCCTGAGACCAAGAAGGTGCCCGCCAAGGAGGACGGGACGGGGGGAACCTTCAACATAAGCTCCACCCTTGATGACAAATAGGAAGGCGCGCTCGTTGCCTTCCTGCGGGCGAATGTCGATGTGTTTGCATGGCAACCATCTGACATCCCCGGTGTTCCCAGGGAGGTAATTGAGCACCACCTAGCTATCTGTCCCCACGCGCGGCCCGTCAAGCAGAAGGTGCGGAAGCAAGCCTTGGAGCGGCAAGAGTTTATTACGGAAGAGATTAGGAAGCTTGAGGCGGCAGGCCTGGTCAGAGGAGTCCTCCATCCTACATGGTTGGCCAACCCAGTTGTTGTGCGCAAGGCGAATGGTAAATGGAGGCTATGTATTGACTTTACAGATATCAATAAAGCCTGTCCAAAAGATCCCTTTCCCTTGCCGCGCATCGACCAGATTGTGGATTCCACTGCCGGCTGCGATTTGCTATCATTTCTTGACGCATACTCAGGCTATCACCAGATCTTCATGGCGAAAGAAGACGAAGAGAAGACCGCATTTATCACCCCGTGTGGCACATATTGCTTCTTTCGTATGCCTTTCGGGTTGAAAAGTGCTGGTTCGACCTTCGCTAGAGCTGTCCAGATTGGTTTCGGGGCCCAGCTGCATAGAAATATGGAAGCTTACATGGATGACATAGTGGTCAAAACCAAGGACAAGGCAACGCTCATTCAAGATCTGGAGGAGACATTTGCAAATCTGCGCAGGATCAACCTGAAGCTCAATCCCGAGAAGTGCGTGTTTGGCGTCCCATCCGGCAAGCTTCTCGGGTTCTTTGTATCTCAGCGTGGAATTGAAGCCAATCCCGACAAGATCAAGGCAATTGAGCAGATAGAAGCGCCAAGACGAGTTAAGGATGTGCGCCGCCTTGCCGGCTGCGTCGCTGCTTTGAGTAGGTTCATCTCAAAGTCTGCTGAGCGCGCCCTGCCGTTTTTCAAAATTTTGAAGAAGGCAGGTCCAATGAAATGGACTCCAGAAGCGGAGGCAGCGCTGCAGGATTTGAAGAAGTACCTCTCCTCTTCGCCAGTACTAGTCGCGCCTAGACCACAAGAGCCGTTGCTGCTATATCTGGCGGCAATGAATCAAGTGGTTAGTGCTGCGCTGGTGGCAGAGAGAAAAGCAGAGGAAGATGCAGCGGCAACGGCAGGCCCGCCAAGCGACTTGCCGGGGCCAGCCCCGGCAAAGTCTGGTGCCGACAAGGAAAGACCCGCGCAGTCAAGTCAGGCAGTGCAGAAGAAGAAGATGGTGCAGCGCCCAGTCTATTTCGTCAGCTCCCTGTTGCAGGGGGCTAGGTCGAGGTATTCTGGTGTGCAGAAGTTGCTCTTCGGCCTTCTCATGGCCTCGAGGAAGCTGCGCCATTACTTCCAAGCACATGAGATCACCGTCGTCACTCGCTTTCCGCTACAACGGATTCTCCAGAACCCAGAAGCAACCGGCAGGATCGTGGAGTGGGCGTTGGAGCTGTCATGCTTTGGTCTCAAGTTTGAAAGTTCTTCAACTATCCAGAGCAGGGCCTTGGCAGAATTCATTGCAGAATGGACCCCAACGCCAGACGACGAAGTTCAAGAATCAGCGATTCCCGGCAAGGAAACAGATCGCGAATGGATCATGTACTTTGATGGAGCCTTTTCGCTGCAGGGCGCCGGTGCCGGCGTGCTGCTTGTCGCACCCACCGGAGAGCACCTCAAGTACGTCATCCAGATACATTTTCCCCGGGAGAGATCGACCAACAACACGGCAGAGTATGAAGGACTGCTTGCCGGTCTCAGGATCGCGGCAGACCTTGGGATCAGGAAGCTCATCGTCAGGGGTGACTCCCAGCTCGTCATGAGGCAGGTCAACAAAGATTATCAGAGCCCGCTGATGGAAGCATACGTCGATGAAGTGAGGAAGCTGGAGGAGCGCTTTGACGGTCTTCAGACAGAGCATGTTCCTCGATCAGAGAACAGCATTGCCGACGACCTGTCGAAGCGTGCCGCACTCAAGCTACCTGTGGAACCAGGGACTTTTGTGCTCCGCTTGACTCAACCATCCGTGTCGCCATCGACAAGGCCTGATAAGAGAAGAAAGTTAAGTACCGGCGAGCACTTCCCGGCAAGGCTTCCCGAAGCCCCCGGCAAGGATCTTGCCGGGAACGACACGGTTGCCGGTGAGCAGCGGCTTCGCGCAGAACCTCTGGTTCTTGCCGCCGAAGCAAGCGCCCTTGCTGCCGAAGAAATACCAGTTGCTGGTGAGCAGCTGCTCCGCCAAGAGCCTCAGGTTCTTGCCATAGAAGCAAATGCTCCCGCGGATGAAGAGTTGCCTTTAGTCCTTGTCGTCGAGCCACAGGCTCCGGCATGGGCACAGCAAATAGTCCATTTCCTTCAGACAGGAGAACTCCCTGAGGAGCAGGAAGAAGCTGAGAAAGTAGCCCGTCAGTCAAGTATGTACCAGTTCGTCGACGACGTCCTGTACAGAAAGAGACCCAACGGTGTGAAATTGAAGTGCATCCCTCGGGAGGACGGACTAGAGCTGTTGGCAGAGATTCATGGGGGCGTATGTGGATCCCACATAGGCTCAAGAGCCCTTGTCGGCAAGGCATTCCGGCAAGGATTCTTCTGGCCTACTGCCCTCTAGGATGCAATGGCACTAGTAACCAAGTGTGAAGCGTGCCAGTTTCATTCGAAGCAACTTCATCAGCCAGCTCAAGCTCTCCAAACGATCCCTCTCTCCTGGCCCTTCTCGGTCTGGGGGCTCGACATACTAGGTCCCTTCCCCCGCGCTACCGGGGGCTTCGAGTACTTGTACGTTGCTATCGACAAGTTCACGAAGTGGCCAGAAGTGGAAGCAGTGAGGAGGGTGACAGCACAGTCAGCAGTCAAGTTCTTCAAGGGGATTGTGTGCCGTTTTGGTGTGCCGAACAGGATCATCACTGACAACGGTACACAGTTCACAAGCCGCACCTTCAAGCAGTACGTCCAAGACCTTGGCGGCAAGATTTGTTTTGCCTCTGTTGCTCACCCGAGAAGCTATGGCCAAGCGGAGAGGGCAAACGCTGAGGTGCTGCGTGGTCTCCGGACCAGAACTTTCGACAAGCTGCGCAAGCATGGAAGACGCTGGATTGATGAGCTGCTGGCGGTTCTTTGGTCGGTCAGGACGACGCCAAATCGAGCCACCGGCCAGACGCCCTTCGCTCTGGTCTACGGAGCGGAGGCAGTTCTCCCCACGGAACTCATATACGGGTCACCTCGAGTGCTCGCTTATGATGAGCTTGAGCAAGAGCAGCTGCGGCAAGATGACGCGCTGCTCCTTGAGGAGAACCGTCTTCGGGCTGCTATGCGAGCCGCTCGCTACCAGCAAGCTTTGCGCCGCTACCATAGCCGCAAGGTTCACGCCCGGAGTCTTGAGGAAGGCGACCTTGTTCTTCGGCTCGTTCAGTCAGCTAAGAATTCCAACAAGTTGACGCCGAAGTGGGAAGGCCCTTACCGGGTAGTGCGAGTTACCAGGCCTGGCGCTGTCCGCCTGGAGACCGAAGAGGGCTTGCCAGTGAGCAACTCCTGGAACATCGAGCACCTTCGCAAGTTCTACCCGTAAGGCGCAGTTGTTCGGGTTTCTTGCTGTGATAGCGATACGGCCAGCAGGCTGCTGACGACCCGAATCCAGCGCTCGCGGCAGCGTAACGCTCCGGCAAGATCCCGGCAACGCCATTCTGTACAAGTGTTGCCGCTGGCATATAATCCTTTGTACAGAGCAGGCATATCCCTGTGCATATTTTAATGAGATCTGTGTGCTTTACATCTCTTGTTGATTTCATGTCATTCTATATGCATGTATTATCTGAGATATGTATCGCACTTGATCCCGGTAAGAGCTAACGAACCGTCAGGGTTCCATACCTTTATTTTCTCTTCTTTCTTTTTCTCAAGTTTGCCGGGGGGTAGGAGAATGGTGGTATGGAGGCCAGACGACGTTCAAGGTTGGCGCCTTGCCGGAAGAAAAGGAATAGCGACAAAAAGTAGAGCTAAGTTGCTAAACCCCTTAAGCAGATTTTGATTTTTGTAAGGCTGTATTCCCTTGAACGATTTCGGCTTTGTATGGAAAACCTGCACGCGATGGAATCTTGTCGTGATCGGCTGCGCCCCTACTCTGTTTCGAGTCCGCTCAACAGTCTAGGTGGCCGCGCTGAAAGCGTCAAGATTTCTTGCCGTGAGCAGCACTACCCGCAAGCTGCTGACGACCCGAATCCAGCGCTCGCGACAGGGTTATGCTCCGGCAAGTTCCCAGCAAAGCGTAGGGTACACGCCATACAGAGAGAAATTGAACAAAGGGAATAGCATGCCATAATTCAAAGAGAGCAAGTTATATTACATCTAGTGCTTGCCGCGTTTCTGACATAAGACGAATTGTCTTTTACATGGAATGTTGGCGGCAAGATGAGGAAGAGATAGGAGGCAACAGTTAATCCCGGCGATCGCCCTCGACCCTCTTCACCTGGCTCACCCGATCGACGATGGGCGCGACAAGCTCCTCGAGAGCCTTGACGTCCGCGTCCTTCGGCAAGCTCTTCAAGGCTTTGGAGAGGTCGACGCCAGGGTTCCTGTACGCCACCTTCATCAACACCTTGCGGAGGACGAGCTGGCAGAGCTTCCGGGATTCGTCGGCCAGCTTGCTTGTCTGATTTGCCTGGAGTAGCTTGAGGGCGTCGACGAGCTTGTCGAAGAACATGGTTAGCCTGGCGCTTGAGGATATGTTGTCGTCGACTGAGTATTCGAAGCCCGGCAAGTCCATGGTCTCCAGCTCCGCGCCAAGCTTCTCGGCGACGTCCGCCAGCCTGGCAGTCCAAAGCTTCACGCTTGAAGTGTACTCGTTGTGGGTGGTGGCGGCGTTCTGGAGCAGCTCCTGTTCGTCATGGAGGTCTTTGATAAGAGTCCTCTCGCGAACTCGGGCGGCCTCAAGAGACTCCTCCAGCGTGGATAGCTTTAGCTTCAGATCTTCAATGGAGTCCTTGGCGGAGGAGAGCTGCTGGATCCTCTCGGATGCGGCGGCCTGCGTCTCCATCAGGCTGTGGAGAGCCTTGTCTCTCTCGGCCTCGAGTGTTGAGACCTTCTTGCCGTGGTCCTCGAGAGCGACCTCCAGCTGCTTTGTCTTCTCCTCCAGCAAGTTCTTGGCGGTCTCCGCAGCTCCGGCAGCGTTGAGGGCCTCTTTGAGCTTGCCGGCGTGGTCTTCAGTTAGAGCTCTGTGCGTCTTCAAGGGTTTTTGCTCAAGCTCCTGGACCCGTCGCGCGACAAGACTTTCGAGCTCTTCATCATTGTTGCGAAGCTTGGCGGCAAGCGCCGCCTCGCGGGCGGCAAGGTCCTCTTCTTGGGCGTCAAGGCTGATGCGGCGCTGCGTCAAGAGGGCTTCTGCCGCGGCGGCTTGCTGGGCGGCCACCTCCTGTGCTTTCTCGATGTCTGATTGCTTCAGCAGGAGGACGTTCCGCTCTTCCGCCAGCTGCTCCCGATAAATATTCAGCTCTTGGAGGGCCTCGCCATACCAAGCCTGTGTCTCCATGATGCGTTGTTGGAAGTCTCCTTCCGCGGCCTCGACGAGCGCTGCCCGGGAGTCCAGTTTCTCCTTCCGGGCGCGATAGAGCGTCTGGAGCTTCTGATAATTGTCATTCATGGCTTGAAGTAGTTGCTCCTCCTTGGGCTCACTGATAGCAGCGATGGTGATTTCCCCGTCAAGATGTTCCCCTTCAACCAGCTCTTCAATGTTTGCCAACCCCGGCATGCTGACAACGTTCTTGCCGGCCCTGATATATTGGCTTGAGGGAGGGGCCTGGAACGACGAGGATTGGTCTTCGGCAGTCGAGGGCCCCGCGGCAGTAGAAGCGCCTGGCGCTCCTGCGGCGGAAGCGCCGTCAGTATTGCCGCGGGTCTCCTCGACGGCCCCCTCGGCGGCCTTGGCGGCCTCAGCGGTAGCCGCCTTGGCGGCCTCGGCGGCAGCGGCCTTGGCGGCCTCAGCGGCAGCAGCCTCGGCGGCAGCAGCTTTGGCAGCCTCGGCGGCGGCATGCTTGGCGGCCTCTTCGGCAGCAACCTTGCCGGCTTCAGTGGCGGCATCCTTGGCGGTCTCTTCAATGACGGCGTCAGTATCCATGAGCTCTGTCAGAAGAAGATTGAAAGCCAAGAACTTGATTAAGATGAAGCTGGGAAGGAAGTCCAAGAAGACAAAAAGAAGAAAAACCAAAGCGACAAGAATTCTTTGGGGCAGGTAACTTTACCTGCGTCAAGGAAGGGGTTGCCGAAGCTTGCGCTTGCCGGCCCCTCCTCATCGTCGCGGTAGAGCTTGCCCGAAGACTCACCCCTGGGCGGTGTGGTCGACGGAGGTGGCATGGCAGAGGCAGCTCCTGCTGTCGCTTCTCGCTGTTGCTCCGCTCCTGCACGCCCGGAGATGTAAGCAGAGAAGATGCACACCCCGGCACGCGCCAGTGGGTAGTGAGTAGAAGACTCACGCTGGGGGCTGCGCCGGGGGCTGCGTCAAGGACTGCATCGAGGGTTGCGTTCTGGGCATGACTCCGAGCTGACGAGAACCGTTTCCGGCGCGCCCGAGGTGCTTGCCGGCGGCTCGACGCTTGTTGAGGTCTTGGCCCTCTTCGCCACCCTCTGTGCCAGAGTCTCCGCATCCCTGAGGAGGCAAAAACAGAGCAAGTTAATCAAGCAAAACTAGAAGGACGAGAATCAAGGCTGTGGCGGGACTCTTACTCGTCTTCTTCTTCCTCAGAGCTAATGGCGGAGAGGTCGAAGCCGACCCTCGCCGCAGTTCCTGACGGGGGAGGAGGAGGATTGGCCCTGGGCCGCTTGGCAGCGGCAGGTTGCGGCGCGGCCTCGCCAGCCGCCCCTTTCCCGGAAGCCTCGCTGCTTGAGGGAGGTTGGCAGGCTGGAGCGCCAGTGGCATTCTTCTGGAGGACGCGCCTCTTTCTGTGTTGCAGAGCTGGGGGCTCTTCCTCCTCCTCTTCTTCCTCTTCGGCGGCGCCTCCGGCAGAAGAGCTCCCGGCAGCGGCTCCGCTTGGCTCCTCGGCAGCCTCGTCTCGCCCGGCAAGATCTTCCAGCAGCAAGTCCTCGCCTTCGCTGGACTCAGCGCTGCCGGCTTCTTCGGCAAGGTTCGCCTCTTCCGCCCTATTGGCGATGTAGGCGAGCTCCTCCTCCGTGGTGGCGCGGACAAGGTTCTCCGCGCGGATGGCCTTCTCCGTCAAGCTGTCAAAGAACGCCAGCGCCTGCTCCGCGGACGGCTCGATCCACCTCTCGTCGATGCTATGGGCATTAAACGCCGGCATCATGGCGATGATGGAGGTCAGTGATGAGTTGTTGCATAGTGGGACGACGCCCGCCGGCAAGTCTCCCACTGATCCAGAATTGAAGAGCTGTTGGCAGAGGGCTGCGTGCCCCATGGCTGTCAGATCATTATCCAGCCCAGGCCGCACCCTCATGACGTCGGCAGCGTTCATGTACTCCTAGGCAGGGCGCCCCTTGTTCTGCAGTGGGGCGATGCGCCGGCGAAGGAAATCTGAAGCAATCATCTCCACCTTCAGCCCGGCAGCCCTGAGGCGCAGTATCCTGGTGGTGGCGATGGTGAGTTTGCTGTCATCAGGGTCCGCGGCGCCCCAATCCTTGCCGCGGGCCACCTTCTGCTTCCGCACCTCGCAGAACGGTTGGGGCTCCTTTTCCCGGACCCAGCACCACTTGCCGCGCCACTCATCCCATCTATCGCAGTAGAGCCCCTCTGGGTATGTCTCCTTGGTTGCCGTCCTCGGGATCCAAGCGATGCTGCCGGAGAGGACGTCGCCCCTTTGGAGGCGGGGGTAGAAGTAGTGCCGGAAAAGTGCAGTGCTCGGGATGACCCCAACAAAATTCTCGCAAAGGTGCGCGAAGACGGACATACAAGTCACGGCATTCGGCGTGAAATCTAACAGCTGGAAGCCGTAGGTGAGCATGATATCTACGAAGAAATCCGAGTACGGGGGACAGAGGCTGCACCAGAAGTAATCGGCAAAGAAGGGATAGTCTCCTGGCTTTGCCTTGCGAGAAGCTACACTCACTTTGGTGGCTGGATGCGCCGTGGTCTCAGTCGCCCATGCGAACTGGTACCTCTTCTTCAAGGTCTCCGCATCAAGCGTCGAGGGGAAGACGGCGCGTTCCTTCCGCATCTTAACCAGCTTGCTCTCCGCCGCGGTGGCCGCTTCCGCCGCCTTGCCCTTGCTCAGCTTGGGCGGCATGGTGGCTATGGAAGTGGGCGCTGAAGACGTCGAGAGCGCAGTGGAGGTGGGTGGAGGGAGAAAGGCTCTGCTTTGGGCGCGAGGAAGAAGACGATGGCGACGGCTCTGAGATTGAGATTGGAAAGGTGGAGGGGGTAAATGAGCAGTGCCCTCTGCGATTCCCTTTTTATGGGGAAGGCGCGAGGCGGGCTCTTTACCGCCCGCTTTTACAGCGAAGTTTCCGCCCACGTCTCTCACGTCGCGCGATTAATGCGCGTAGTGGGGGGGCGTGGTAAAAGAGATAATGATTACGAGCAGTTATTCCCTGCCACGCGTGCCCGTGCACTGTTTTGGGCCTAGCCCAACAGGCCTGGCACCCGTGTATGGCCTAGGCCCGGGGGCTCCTGTCGGTGTACCAAAGTATGGGTCTTTCTAGTACCCCATACTTGTGCACGGGCAGTTGTAGCCGTTCTGCGGCAAGCCTTGCCGGGGAATAGCTAGGAGTAATCACGAGACTAAGACGACAAGGAGACATTCAAGTCAACAATCAGACCAGAAAACAGAAGACCAAAGGGTTGCGGAGGCCCGGCAAGACCCTTGCCGGCAAGGCCTCGCGCCAGACAAGACCCGGTCCCGGCAAGCCCCGGCCCCGGCAAGGATTCGGTCCCGGCAAGCCCCGGGCCCGGCAAGGATTCGGTCCCGGCAAGCCCCGGGACCGGCAAGGATTCGGTCCCGACAAGCCCCGGGCCCGGCAAGGATTCAGCCCCGGCAAGGATTCAGCCCCGGCAAGGATTCAGCCCCGGCAAGGCTCTGCACAGTACAGCGCTATCGCTCCAGTGCAGCGGCCAGCCTTGTCGTTTAGGGCTTGTCCTCATGGTGACGTGGCGTAATGCTGGCCACGCGATGCTTAAGCGGTGTTGATGGGATGGCTGCTTTTGCCCATCCCCTGTAAAGCTTTTCCAAGCCCGAGAAGCTAAGGGACACCTCGACGGACACCTCACGGTGCATTTAATGAGATTGTCCTAAGCCGTCAGGGTTAGGTATGATAATACTGTGGTAACACTGTAGTTACTTTCCACCTCATGCCTTATCTTGTACGTCACTGTGGTAGCCCCTTTGACTAATATAAAAGGAGGCCCGAGACGTACAGGGGAGGGGAAGGACACTTCGAAAGCCCATTCTGCATGCGTAGCTGCTACTGTAGCTCCCAGAACTTGGCCAAGAACATCCACAATAACACAATGAAAGCAGGAGTAGGGTTTTACGCATCCGTGCGGTCCGAACCTGGGTAAATCCCCCGCGTGCTGTTCGTTAGTTCTGCTCTTTGTGCAACCCTCTCCCCTTGCCGAACCGTAAGGGATCTCCTTGATCCCATAGGTGTTCGTTTCCCACGACACGCTATGAGCGTAAAACCCTACTCCTGTTCTGGTGGTTTGATTGTATGTGAGCTCAAGGGTTACAAAGAGTGCAGCTTGCCTGCAAGGTGCGCGGGAAGTGTAGCTACAACGTGTAGTTGAGCTAAGAGTCGACAATTCTAAGTGTAGCTGCGGGCCTCCTTTTATAGGCCAAGGGGTTACCACAGAGGCTAACATGGTCATTACAGAGTATGAATAGTAACTTGCACCATCACCACGTCTATCTCTAGACGGGGTAAGACAAGCGCATTAAATGCACCGTTAGGTGCTACGTCAGGGAGGCGAGGCTTTGGGTAAAAAGATCTGTACCACCAGTCCTGGCGCCCTCTTGTTACCTTGACACGTCCCAGGGACAGGTGTCATTAAAGTTAATCCTGGTGTGGCATGCTGACACGTGCCTTGGCCAGCTGCGTTGACTGCCTGCCTGCTCGACACCTATCATGCGTGCTTATCTAGCCGATGATGAGGTGGAGCGGTAACGGGACAGAACGAGCTTGCCGGCATGGAGCTTGCCGGGCCGTTGCTTGCCGGCAAGGAGCTTGCCGGCAACCATAGTCATGGTCTTCACCTTGCCGGTATGGAGCTTGCCGGCAAGGGCAATCTTGATCTTTAGTACGAGAATAGTACTTATCGATGACCTGCCTTGAGGTCTTCTTCATGGTCTTGTTTATTCCAAGTCTTGAGTCATAGTTATCCTCCGTCAAGCCCTTGTCGTCAAGGAGGCTACAACTGCCTGTGCACAAGTCAGGGTACGAGGGTACCCATGCTTTAGTACACCGACAGGCGGTGTCAGGCCCCAATAAGCATAAATGTCCTCAGGCATGATGGTGTATTTGCCCCTATAAAGATCAAACAAAGCAGGCGTAGGCAAAGTAATAATCTCACGCGTACCCTGACTGAATACCAAGTTATACTGAAATCGTCTAGGGCCATCGTCTATAAAGTCATGCCCAACCAAGCTACTATAATCAAGGTATCTATTAGGCAAAAATTTCTCCTCCTCCTCGTTGTGCCTAATAGGAATCTCAAAATGTTTAGCTAGGCGGGAAGCATAGATACCACCATAAATAACGCCCTTCGAGCGGCTGGTGAGCAACCGCCGGGCGACCATAGCACCCAAACGGAAAGTTCTATCACTGTAAAGAGAATGGCGCAAAATAGCAAGGTCAGGTGAACTGAGCGTTCCACTCTCCCACCGACTAGTCAAACACCTCCTGGCAAATAATGAATAATAACGCAAAATGTGGAAATGTAAACTAGCAACCCTAGCCTCAGAAACTCCTCTCGACTCCCCTACGGTCACCTTAGAGATAAACTCCGAGACATCCCTAGGATGTGGCTCTATGGGCTGCCCTCGTTAGGAAGTTTGCATACTCAGCAAAATTCCTCAAGTGTCATCTCTCTAGGAATATCATATAGGTTAAATGGCACCATGGGTATCTCTCTCCTAGAATGGAAGTGAAAACTTAGCATGAAAGTATTAGTGAGGAGAAGATACTATTCACACTTATCTTCGAGGAACGGGATAAGGTCGGCATTGTTGGCCAAATAATAGAAGTCATCGAAAATTCCCGCATCCCTCAAGAATGTGTTGCATGGCCATTCGCACGGCCGCACCTCGACCGCACGAGGAAGGTCGTAATTGGGCTTCGGAGCCTCCTTAGGATTCCGGCTCGAAGAACCTCTCAACCTCCACTTGAGCATTTTCCTTTTCAAGGAGTAATCCCCCAAAACAGTTTCGGGAATGGAGTTCTGAGCAAGGAGATTGAAATCAGAACAAAAATGAGTAAGAACATGGGCTTGGAAGCAAGGATGATTTTTTTTGGAGGTGGAAGAAGGTAGTGGACGGCTGGAATAAGTGAGGGGGTCCCTATGGGACCCACAAGCCTGCTAGGCGCTGATACGTCTCCAACGTATCTATAATTTATGAAGTATTCATTCCATATTTATAACAATTTTATATGGTTTTGGTATGATTTGATTAGAACTAACCCAGACTGACGCTGTTTTCAGCAGAACTACCGTGGTGTTGTTTTTTGTGCAGAAATAAAAGTTCTCAGAGTTGGACGAAACTTTTTGACAATTTTCTTGGAACAAAAGAGACCCCCGAAGCTTCGTGGAAGGACCAAAAGCCTCACGAGGTGCTCACAAGGCACCACGGCGCGGCCTGGGGGGTCACGCCGTACTGCCTTGTGGGGCCCTCGTAGCTCCGTTTTGCGTGATTCCAACGCTGAAAAATCCTATAAATAGAGAAACCCTCAGAAATAAACCTAGAACTTCGACTCCGCTGCCACAAGCATTTGTACCGAAGAAATACCATCTGGAGCCCTGTTCCGGCACCCTGTCGGAGGGGGGAATCATCAACGGAGGCCATCTTCATCATCCCGGTGGTCTCCATGACGAGGAGGGAGTAGTTCACCCTCGGGGCTGAGGGTATGTACTAGTAGCTATGTGTTTGATCTCTCTCTCTCGTGTTCTTGATTTGGCACGATCTTGATGTACCGCGAGCTTTGTTAATATAGTTGGATCATATGGTGTTTCTTCCCTCTCTATCTTCTTGTGATGAATTGAGTCTTTCCCTTTGAGGTTTCGTTATTGTCGGATTGAATATTTCAGATTTGAGAACACTTGATGTATGTCTTGCATGTGGATACCTGTGGTGACAATGGGGTATTCTATTGAGTCACTTGATGTATGTTTTGGTGATCAACTCGCAGATTCCCGTGACCTTGGGGTGATCTAGGCATAGGGGTTGGTTGCATGTTTTCATTATCTTTTCTCCGATAAGAAACTTTGGGGTACTCTTTGAAGTTCTTTGTGTGGATTGAATATTATGAATCTAAAGTTGTTTGATGCATATCAAATAATCAACTCACGGATACTTGTAGTTACATTGGAGTATCTAGGTGACATTAGAGTTGGTTGATGCGTATCATATGGTGTTATTTTAGTATGAACTCTAGGGCTATTTGTGACACTTATAGGGATGGCTCAATAGATTGATCGGAAAGGATAACTTTGAGGTGGTTTCGTACCCTACAACAATTTCTATCTTATGTTCTCCGCTAATAGGAACTTTGGAGTGATTCTTTATCGCACGTTGAGGGGTTGTTATATGATCCAATTATGTTAGCATTGTTGAGAGATTGCACTAGTGAAAAGTATGAACCCTAGGCCTTGTTTTCAAGCATTGCAATACCGTTTGTGCTCACTTTTGTTACTTGCTACCTTGCTGTTTTTTTATTTTCAGATTACAAAAACCTATATCTACTATCCATACTACACTTGTATCACCATCTCTTCGCCGAACTAGTGCACCTATACAATTTACCATTGTATTGGGTGTGTTGGGGACACAAGAGATTTCTTGTATTTGATTGCAGGGTTGTTTGAGAGAGACCGTCTTCATTCTATGCCTCCCACGGATTGATAAACCTTAGGTCATCCACTTGAGGGAAATTTGCTACTGTCCTACAAAACTCTGCACTTGGAGTTCCAACAACGTCTACAAGAATAAAAGTTGCGTAGTAGACATCAAGATCTTTTCTGGCACCGTTGCCGGGGAGGTGAGTGCTTGAAGGTATATCTTTAGATCTTGCAATTAAATCTTTTAGTTTCTTGTTTTATCACTAGTTTGGTTTATAAAATAAAACTACAAAAAAAATGGAACTGAGGTTGCCTCACATGCTTCATCTATATAATGTCTTTCTTGAAAATGATGGATCAGAAAATTGTGCCAAAGTGTTAGAAGAAGAATTCAATAAATGTTTGGCATAAAATCTTTGAATGATGAGCATGATTTCAATGTTGTTAGTATGAATTCTTTGAATATCCATGATGCTAATGATATGCAAAGCTACAAGCTTGGGGATGCTATGTTTGATGATATTTTTAGTCCCCCAAGTTTCGATGAGAAAATTTATTATGATGATAGCATGCCTCCTATTTATGATGATTATATTGATGAAAGTGGGTTTGGAAGAGTGTCAACTCTAGGCACTAGTGATCCCACTATTTTGGAGGGTGTTGAATCTTATGGCAATAATTATGAAAGTGGATTTGGAGAGGTCACAACTTTATTTAATGATGATTCCACTATTTTGGAAGAGGTTTCAATTGATTATGACAACAAGGTTGCTATTTATGATGATTATTGTGATGACATGTATGCTATAAATAATAATGATAACTATGAAACTTTTCATCATGATTTTAATTTTCAATTGGATTATGCCAATCAAGTATCTCATGATAGTTATTTTGTTGAGTTTGCTCCCACTATTATGAATGAGAAAAAATTGCTTGTGTGGAGAGTAATAAAAATTATATGCTTATGTATCATGACAAGAATGCTTTGTGTGATGGATATATTGTTGAATTTATTCATGATTCTAATGAAAATTATTATGAGACAGGATCATATGCTTGTAGGTGTTGCAATAATATCAAGTTTCCTCTCTATGTGTTGAAAGTTTTGAAGTTATGCTTGTTTTGCCTTCCTATGCTAGTTGATTCTTGCTCCCATAAACTATTTGCTCACAAAATCCCTATGCATAGGAAGTGGGTTAGGCTTAAATTTTCTTGTCATATGATTCATGATGCTCTCTTTATGTTTCAATTCTTTATTCTTATGCGAGCATCATTGAAATCATCATGCCTAGCTAAAAGGCATTAAAGAAAACCGCTTGTTGGGAGACAACCCAATACTTATACCTTCTGTTTTTGTGTGTTCACATGATTAAGCTACTGTAGTAATCATGTTTTATATGTTTTCTTTCAATAATGTGCCAAGTAAAGCCTTTGGGATAGTGTGGATGCTTGTTGATTTGATTCTGTGCAAAAACAGAAACTTTTGTGTCCAGTGCTGGAATTTCTATTCTGTACTGGAGCATGATAAAATTCTGAAATTTTTACAGAGTATTGGGTTACAAATGTTTTACGTTTTCCTAATTTTTCAGAATTGTTGGAGGTATAGAAGTATGGTTTTTAATTCGCTCACTACATGTTGTTCTGTTTTTGACAGATTCTGTTTTTATTGCTTAGTTTGCTTGTTTTAGTGTTTCCATAGCTTATATTGAGTAATATAAATTGTGGAAAAGATAGAATACAGTAGGCATTATGTGAGAACAATTATGAATCTTGTTTTGACAATACCTAAGTGGATGATTTATTTTTATCATACTAACCTATCTCAGAAGTTCCGTTAAGTTTTGTGTGATTGAAGTTTTCAAGTTTTGGGTGAGATATCGATATGTGGAGAATAAGGAGTGGCAAGTCCCTAAGCTTGGGGATTCCCAAGTCACCCCAAGGTAATATTCAAGGAAGACTCAAGCGTCTAAGCTTGGGGATGCCCCGGAAGGCATCCCCTCTTTCGTCTTCAACATTATCGGTAACCTTACTTGGAGCTATATTTTTTCGTCACATGATATGTGTTTTGCTTGGAGCGTCATTTTCTTTTGTTGAGATTTGCTTGATGTTATCAATAATCATTTTTTGTATCTTTTAGTTCAATAAAATTTCAATTATAGCCTTTACCATGCTCAGTTTGCAAGTTAATGTGTTGCTGTTTGAAAACAGAAAGTTTTCTGTTATGTCCAGAATATTCCTGAATAGGCAGAACATGATAAAAATCTGAAAATTTTACACAGTAAGCATTAATGAGTTTTCTGTCATGTGGTAATTTTTCAGAATTGTTTGAGCTAGGGAAGTATGAATTTTAAATCCCCCTTTACAGACTATTCTGTTTTGGCAGATTTCGGTTATGGTTGCATTGTTTGCATATGTTTGCTTGTTTAATGATTCTATTTGAGGATAGGAGTATTAAATATGCAGAGGCATTTAGTATGCAATGTTTAATTATAATTTTAGTGATTTGCTACAGTAGAGAATGTTAAGGTTTTGAGTTGATTTATACTAACTTATCTCACGAGTTCTTGTTGAGTTTTGTGTGGATGAAGTTTTTAAGATTTAGGAGAAGCCATGATATGAGAGGAATTAAGGGGACACAAGAGCTCAAGCTTGGGGATGCAGAAGGCACCCCAAGATAACATTCCAAGCAGTCTCAAGCAACTAAGCTTGGGGATGCCCCGGTAGGCATCCCACCTTTCTTCATCAACACCTATCGGTTAGCCTAAGTTTTTACTTGTTCACATGATATGTGCTATTCTTGGAGTGTCCTTTTATTTTCATTTTGTTTGCTGTTTGAATAAAAATTTCAAGATCTGAAATCTTTATTGAGATAGAGTCTTCACATAGCTACTTAATTGTTTGCCTACTCATTGATCTTCACTTATACCTTTTGGAGTAGTTTCTCGTTTACTCTCGTGCTTCACTTATATCCTAAGAGTAAATTGTTGAATGAATTGAATATCATAAAGTTGAAATTATATGTGCTTCATATGCTTGTCCCATGGGGAGTAGTGACTTCACAAATAAGAAGTATAAGTGGTAAAATTTATTGAAAGTTAGCAAACATAGCATTGGTCACTTGAACAATTCATGAAAGAATATTGAAGGAAGAGAGGTTTCACATATAAATATACTATCTTGGACATTTTCTATGATTGTGAGCCCCCATTAATTATTTTCAACCTTGATCAAGTAGTTGATGTTGGACAAGGAACACAACGTAATGCGTTATGTTTGCTTATATTCACATAGAAGTTATATTGTTTTGGATCCTCTAACATGTGGTGCTTGCCCCCTATCTTTTGCTGGCCAAAATTCTGCACTAAGTAGAGATACTACTTGTGCATCCAAAAACCCTTAAACCTAGTTTCATGTCATGAGAGTCCACTATATCTACTATGGATTGAATAAGATCCTTCAAGTAAGGTGTCATCGGTGCAAAGCAATAAAAATTGCTCCTAAACATGCATGGACTTTTATTTTAAGGGAAAATAAGCTTTGTACGATCTTGTGATGGTGGAGTAATAAAAGCGACAGACTGCATAATAAAGGTCGCTATCACAAGGGGCAATATAAAGTGACATTCCTTTACATTAAGAGCTTGCACATCCAAAAACAAGAGCGCATGACAACCTCTGCTTCCCTCTGCGAAGGGCCTATCTTTTACTTTATGTATTTACTTTTATGCAAGAGTCAATAGTGTTCTTCTCTATTCATTTTTTATTTTCTCTCTTGGCAAGCATCATGTGGTGGGGATTGATCCAGGCATATATATCCCGTTGAATATAGGTGATCATGAGTTATTATTGTTGACATTATCCATGAGATAAATAAGTTGGGAGGCAAAACATTAAGCCCCTATCTTCCTATGTGTTTGACTGAAATGATTTGTTCTAAAAATATGCTTTGAGTGTCAGCAATCATGGAAGACTATATGATAGTTGAGTATGTGGAATTTGCTAAATCAAAGTTCTTACATAGACCCTTCCTGAAAATAAGATGAATTGCAATTGTTTGATGACTGAAAACATAGTTTGTTAGTTTTCAAGAAAGTTTATGGTCTATACTTTAACATGTGAATAGCTTGCTACTTGATCATGAGAAGTTTTATGAGATGAGCTACTGTTTATGATATATAATTATGCTAGAAAAAGTGTTTGGAATTATCATTGATCAAACTTATGCACTATGCTAGCATTCACACTTCATAAATTATTTCTTTTATCATTTACCTACTCGAGGACGAGCAGGAATTAAGCTTGGGGATGCTGATACGTCTCCAACGTATCTATAATTTATGAAGTATTCATGCCATATTTATAACAATTTTATATGGTTTTGGTATGATTTGATTAGAACTAACCCGGACTGACGCTGTTTTCAGCAGAACTATCGTGGTGTTGTTTTTTGTCCAATTCTACAAGAATAAAAGTTGCGTAGTAGATATCAGGGGCGCCCAGGGGGTGGCCATGCCCTCTGAGCTTGTGGCTCACAGGGGCACCCCCCCTGGTGTGTGTTTGGTGCCAAAAATTCTTAAATATTCAGGAAAAAATCATACTAAATTTTCAGGGCATTCTGAGAACTTCTATTTTTAGGCCATTTTTATTGCCTGGAAAATTTAGAAAACTGGATAATCTTGGCATTTTTACTTTATTAAACTCTAAATAACGGAGAGCAAACTATGATTACAGAAGGTTGTGCTTACTAAATTCACCGACCACATGCCCCTAAAAAATAATCAATTAATAAGGTTGATCAAGTCTTATTAACAAACTATTTTTGAGTGACATGAAACCGAAGAATTTTTGTATAACACTAGGTTACCTCAACGGGGATATGCATCTCCCCAACAATGAGAGTTTCATATTTCTTTTTGATTGAAGGAAGAGGAAATTCAAAACCTCCAATAGTGATTGTCGCAATTTTTTCAATAATGTGGATACCATTCACTGAAGTTTGTTTCTTCAGAAAATAGACCGTATGCTCATTGCCATTGACATGAAAAGTAACCTTGCTTTTGTTGCAATCAATAACAACTCCTGCAATATTCAAAAAGGGTCTACCAAGGATAATCGACATGTTGTCGTCCTCAGGCATATCAAGTATAACAAAGTCTGTCAAGATAGCAACATTTGCAACTACAACGGGAACGTCCTCACAAATTCCAATAGGTATAGCAGTTGATTTATCAGCCATTTGCAAAGATATTTCAGTAGGTGTGAGCTTATTCAAATCAATTCTTCTATATAAAGAGAAAGGCATAACACTAACACCGGCTCCTAAATCGCATAAGGCAGTTCTAACATAACTTCTTTTAATGGAGCATGGTATAGTAGGTATTCCTGGATCTCCTAACTTCTTGGGTACTCCACCCTTAAAAGAATAATTCGCAAGCATGGTGGAAATTTCAGCTTCGGGTATCTTTATTTTATGGGTTTTCTATTTTCGTGCCCCTGGTTCCTTAGTTCTCCTCCGTTTTGCCCCGCCAACTAAACGTTCCTCACTTTTCCCCTCCTCCCTTGGCCCCAGCCTCTCAAATGCCCAAACGATGCATTCCGTTGGGTCAAAGCCCATCATTGACTGTTACTTGGATGACGTCCTGACAAGTGGGACCTCAAAAGTGCGTCATCGACGACGACGCATCCCAGCCCATGGGCTGAGCCCGTGCGGCACGTGGGTTGCCGTTTTCTTAAAAAAAGGTCATGGTCGGCCTGTTCAACCTGCCTGAACAGTGTCGAAAACCTTTTTCCATTTCTAGTCAAACATAGAAATTCATAGAACATTCATTTCAAATCCAGATGAGTTGATTCAAGTTCCTAAATTCATCATATCTGTAGGCCTATGTAATAGCTAATTTTCGCAATTATACATGAAGCTTTTCCATGTATTTTTGATTTAAATCTATATTTAATATATATAGGACTTCATTACAAATTCCTAATCAATTCCCTGTTGGTCCTACTCCAGTACCAAAATTTCAATAAATCCTTATTTGACCTCATTAATTTGCGTCACGATTTCCAGAGAATTATATTTAAAAAATAACACTAAAAAGATAGCTTCCAAAAGAGGCGGTTTCCAAATTTTTGTTACAATAAAAAGAATTTCTCAACTGCCAAAAAGAGGGGTTCTTGTGTGAAGCGAGTGGAACAAATAAGATGCAAAAAAATGTACTTGTGCAATTTTTATCATATTTCTATTACTTGCTTCGCAGAAAACCCTAGAAATAGTGAAGGATTTGGCAATATAATACAACATAGTTGCAGTTTAAATTTGAATTACTTTATGTAAATCTCTAGAAATAGTGAATGATTTGGCACAAGTTCAAATTTGGCCATCTACTGGGCTGCCAGGTGTGTAGATTGTTCTTTTCTTTTCTCTTTTTTTTTCTGTTTTCCAATATTTGTTGCAACATTTAAATTGTATGGTTCAAATGAACGCCAGATATTCTAAAAAAATTTAAGTTTTGATTTTTTTCAAACGGACTGAGCTCATGTTTTGGTGTGGGATTTATTAATTACTGGATTAGTTTGGTTTGACCAAAACAAATCGGTCTCAAACCCTTTTTGTTCAAGACAAAAATGGAGACACTCGAGCAGCCGCTATCCTAATGTTTGCAATGGTCAGCACAAATCTCAATCACATGAATGACTACTTGCAAGCAATACAACACACACATCACGTAGATAGATATATTAATATTAAGCATATTGCATGAACAAAACATCCCTTGATATATTCCCTTATATATAGGGAAGACACACATTACATAGATATATATTAATATTAAATATTAGGGCTTATAGTAGCACCCTTACAGATAGCTTAGCCCTACATTGGGCAACATTTAACATCTCCTGCCTCCGCCGCCATGTTCACTCCTCGTCCTCGGTGTTGTAGGGGAGAGTGTGCATGCCGTTGGCGGAGGGGACATGTGGTCGAAGTTGGTGAAGATGTTGTACGTGGTGAAGGCGATGAACTCGCACCCATGATACGTCTCCAACGTATCTATAATTTTTTATAGTTACATGCTATTATAGTATCAATCTTGGATGTTTTATATGCAATTATTTGCCAATATATATCATTTTTCGGGACTAACCTATTAACCCAGTGCCTAGTGCTAGTTGTTGTTTTCTGCTTGGTTTTGCCTTTTCAGAAAATCATTATCAAAAAGTGTCCAAACGAGAAAAAAAATTGTATTAATTTTTTCTGGACCAGAAGAGACCCACGAAGCTTCGGGAGAAGACCAGAACAGCCACGAGGAGGCGACAACAGCCTGGAGGGCACGCCCAGGGGGGTAGGGCGTGCCCCCCACGCTTGTGGGCCCCTCGTTACCCCTTCTGACCTAATTCCAGTGCTATAAATTCTAAAATATTCCCAATATACCAGAGAGACAGAAGAGAAAACATTTCTGCCGCCGCAAGCCTATATTCTTCTGTGATCCCATCTGGAGGCCTTTTCTGGTACTCTGCTGGAGGGGGAATCGATCATGCAGGGCTTCTTCATCAACCTTGCTGCCCTTCCGATGATGTGTGAGTAGTTTACCACAGACCTACGGGTCCATAGCTAGTAGCTAGATGGCTTCTTCTCTCTCTTTGATCTTCAATACCATGTTCTCCTTGATGTTCTTGGAGTTCTATCCGATGTAATCTTCTTTTGCGGTGTGTTTGTTGGGATCCAATGAATTGTGAGTTTATGATCAGATAATTCATGAGAAATATTTGAGTCTTCTCTAAACTCTTTTATGCATGATTATTATAGCTTTGTATTTCTCTTCGATCTATCGATTTGGTTTGGCCTACTAGATTGATTTGTCTTGCAATGGGAGAGGTGCTTTGTGATGGGTTCAACCTTGAGGTGCTCAATCCCAGTGACAGAAAGGGATATGACACGTATTTGTATTGTTGCCATTAAGGATAAAAAGATGGGGTTTAATCATATTGCTTGAGTTTACTTTGTCTACATCATGTCATCTTGCTTAAGGCGTTACTCTGTTTCATACTTAATACCCTAGATGCATGCTGGATAGCGGTCGATGGGTGGAGTAATAGTAGTAGATGTAGGCAGGAGTCGGTCTACTTGTCTCGGACGTGATGCCTATATACATGATCATTGCCATGAATCCGTCATAATTATTTGCTTTTCTATCAATTGCCCAACACTAATTTGTTTACCCACCGTATGCTATGTGTTTGAGAGAGAAGCCTCTAGTGAAAACTATGGCCCCCGGGTCTACTTTATCATATATAAAAAACCTAAAAATACATTGCTACAATTTATTTAATTTTATTTTAATTAGTATTTTAGTTTATCTATTTACCTCTATAAGATTTAATCCTTGCAAATAACCGCTAAGAGGATTGACAACCCTCTTATTTGCGTTGGGTGCAAGTGTTTGCTCTTGTGTGTGCAGGTGCGCTTAACAGAATTTTGCTTGGTTCTCCTACTGGATTGATAACCTTGGTTCTTAACTGAGGGAAATATTTATCTCTACTATACTGCATCATCCTCTCCTCTTTGGGGAAATACCAACGCAGTCTACAAATAGCAGGAAGAATTTCTGGCACCGTTGCCGGGGAGACATCATCAAAATTTCCAAGTACCTTCGCACAAACTATCATCCACTTGCATTTACTTTATTTGCCTTTTGTTTGCATTTGCCTCTAGTTTTCATCTCCGCCACTTCTAATTTTTTTTACAAAAACACAAAAATATTTTTATTTGCTAGTTTGCTTGCTTCGTCACGATGTCTCAAGAAAATATAAAATTGTGTGACTTTTCCAATACTAATAATAATGATGTTATTAGTACTCCTATTGCTCCTCCCGCCATTAGTGCGGAGTCATGTGACATTAATGCTGCTTTGCTTAATCTTGTTATGAAAGAACAATTTTCTGGTAGTCCTAATGAAGATGCTGCATCCCATCTAAATACTTTCGTTGAGCTTTTGTGATATGCAAAAGAAAAAAGATGTGGATAATGATATTGTCAAATTAAAATTATTTCCGTTATCATTACGAGACCGTGCTAAAACTTGGTTTTCATCCTTGCCTAGAAATAGTATTGATTCTTGGGATAAGTGTAAGGATGTTTTATTACCAAGTATTTTCCTCCTGCTAAGATTATTTCTCTAAGAATTAAAATTATGAATTTTAAGCAACTTGAGCATGAACATGTTGCACAATCTTGGGAGAGAATGAAATTAATGATAAGAAATTGCCCGACTCATGGCTTAAATTTATGGATGATCATACAAAAAAATTATGCGGGACTAAACTTTGTCTCTAGAAATTTGCTGGACTCTACCACAGGTGGTACTTTTATGGAAATTACATTGGGAGAAGCTACAAAACTTCTTGATAATATCATGACAAATTATTCTCAATGGCACACTGAACGAACTCCAACTGGTAAGAAGGTAAATTCTGTTGAAGAAATTAATACTTTGAGTGATAAGATGGATGCTTTATTGAAATTGGTTGCTAGTAAAAATCCTCATATTGATCCTAATGATGTGCCATTGTCTACCTTGATTGAGCAAAATAATGATGCTATTGATGTGAATTTTGTCTCTAGAAATAATTTCAACAACAATGATTATGGGGGTAATTTCAATCCTAGACCGTTTCCTGGAAGTTCCTCTAATAATTATGGAAATCCTTATGGTAATTCTTATAATAATAATAATAATAGGATGCCCTCTGATCTTGAAAGTAATATTAAAGAATTTATTAATTCGCAAAAGAATTTCAATGCTATGATAGAAGGAAAAATTGAATAGAGTTGATGAATTGGCTAGGAACATGGATAGAATTGCTCATGATGTGTAAAATCTGAAAACTAAATTTTTGCCACCCAAACATGATATAAATGAGTCTATTAAAGCTATCTATGTCTCCATCAATGAAAGTAAAGAAAGGACCGCTAGGTTGAGAACTAAGGGAGAATTTCTAGAAAAAGCAATTCCACCCGGTTTCTATCGTAGTAATGATGAAGATATTAAAATGATTGGTGTCACCCCTATTTAATCATTATTTAGTAACATAAAACTTGATGAAAAAGGGACTGAAGAAGAGTCAACTTTAGATAGAAGGAGTCCCAGTTGCTTGGAGGGTGATAATTGATACGTCCATTTTGCATCATGTTTTGCTACTGTTATTTATAGTGTTTTTGATCAATATAATACTTTGTGGAGCAATTCTAATGCCTTTTCTCTCTTAATATGCAAGATTCACAGAAAGAGGGAGATTGCCGGCAGTTGGAATTCTGGACCTGAAAAAGCTATGTCAGAGATACCTATTCTGCACATCTCCAAATGAGCTAAAATTTCACGGAGAATTATTTTGGAATAAATAAAAAATACTGGAATCAAGAAGTACCAGAGGGGGCCACCCAGGTGCCCACGAGGTACCAGGGCACGCCACCCCCCCCCCCAGGCGTGCCCAGGTACATCGTGGGGCCCCTGGCCAGTCTCTGGCCCCCATTTTCTGGTATGTAAGTCATTTTAACCTAGAAAAAATGGAGAGAAGACTTTTGGGACGGTGCGCCGCCGTCTCGAGGCGGAACTTGGGCAGGAGCACTTTTGCTCTCCGGCGGAGAGATTCTACCGGGGATACTTCCCTCCGGGAGGGCGAAATCGTCGCCATCGACATCACTAGTGATCCTCTCATCGTGGGTGGACTAATCTTCATCAACATCTTCACTAGAACCATCTCATCTCAAACCCTAGTTCATCTCTTGTATTCAATCTTTGTCTCAAAACCTCATATTGGTACCTGTGGGTTGCTAGTAGTGTTGATTACATCTTGTAGTTGATGCTAGTTGGTTTATTTGGTGGAAGATTATATGTTCAGATCTATTATCCTATTCAACAACTCTCTGATCTTGGATATGATCATGATTTGTGAGTAGTTACTTTTTTTCTTGAGGACATGGGAGAAGTCTTGTCATAAGTAATCATGTGAATTTGGTATTCGTTCGATATTTTGATGATGTGTATGTTGTTGATTCCCTTAGCGGTGACGTGTGAACGTCGACTACATGACACTGCACCATCTTTGGGCCTAAGGGAATGCATTGTGGAGTAGTAATTAGATGATGGGTTGCTAGAGTGACAGAAGCTTAAACCCTAGTTTATGCGCTATTCCGTAAGGGGCTGATTTGGATCCATATGTTTAATGCTATGGTTAGAGTTATCTTCATTCTTCTTTCGTAGTTGCGGATGCTTGCGGGAGGGGGTAATCATAAGTGGGAGGCTTGTTCAAGTAATAACAGCACCCAAGCACCGGTCCACCCACATATCAAATTATCAAAGTAGTGAACGCGAATCAAACAAACATGATGAAAGTGACTAGATGAAATTCCCATGTGTCCTCGAGAACGCTTTACTTACTATAAGAGATCGTTCCGGCTTGTCCTTTGCTACAAAAAGGATTGGGCCAACTTGCTGCACTCTTCGTTACTATTGCTACTTGTCACTTGTTACAAATTATCTTGCTATCAAACTACTCGTTACCGATAATTTCAGTGCTTGCAGAAAACACCTTGCTGAAAACCACTTGTCATTTCCTTCTGCTCCTCGTTGGGTTCGACACTCTTACTTATCGAAAGGACTACGATTGATCCCCTCTACTTGTGGGTCATCAAGACTCTTTTCTGGCACCGTTGCCAGGGAGTGAAGCGCCTTTGGTGAGTGGAATTTGTTAAGGAAACATTTATATTACGTGCTGAAATTTACTGTCACTTGTCACTATGGAAAGTAATCCTTTGAGGGGTTTGTTCGGGGTATCTTCACCTCGACCGGAAACACAAATAGTTTCTCCTCAACCTACTGCACCTACTGAAAATATTTATTATGAGATCCCTTCGGGTATGATAGAGAAACTGCTAGCTAATCCTTATGCAGGAGACGGAACGGTACATCCTGATATGCACTTGATCTATGTGGATGAAAATTGTGGATTGTTTAAGCTTGCAGGTTTATCCGAAGATGGAGTTAAGAAGAAAGTATTCCCTTTATCTTTGGAGGGAAAGGCATTAATGTGGTATAGGCTATGTGATGATACTGATACATGGGACTGGAACCGATTGAAACTAGAATTCCATCAGAAATTTTATCCTATGCATTTGGTTCATCGTGATCGAAATTATATATATAACTTTTGGCCTCGTGAAGGAGAAAGCATTGCTCAAGCTCGGTGGAGGCTTAAGTACATGATGTACACATTCCCCAATCATGAGATCTCAAAAGAAATTATCTTACAAAAATTTTATGCTCGGCTTTCTCATGATAATCGAACTACGCTCGATTCTTCTTCGGCTGGCTCCTTTATGAAGAAAACTATTGAATTCAGATGGGATCTTCTGGAAAGAATTAAATGCAACTCTGAAGATTGGGAACTCGACAAAGGTAATGAGTCAGGTATAATACTTGAATTCAATTGTGTTAAATCTTTTATGGCCACCGATGCTTTTCATAAGTTTAGCACTAAATATGGACTTGACTCTGAGATAGTAGCTTCCTTTTGTGAATCATTTGCTACTCATGTTGATCTCCCTAAGGAGAAGTGGTTTAAATATCACCCCCCTATTAAAGAAAAGATTGAGGAACCCGTTAGTGTTAAAGAAGAAACAATTGTTTACCATGTTGATCCAGTTGTGCCTACTGCTTATATTGAGAAACCACCTTTTCCTGTTAGGATTAAGGAACATGCTAAAGCTTCAACTGTGGTTAACAAAAGTAATATTAGAGCACCTAGACCTTCTGAACAAATTAAAGTTGAACCTGATATTGCTATGGTTAAAGATCTCTTAGTCGATAATATAGATGGGCATGTTATTTACTTTTGTGAGGAGGCTGCTAGAATTGCTAAACCTGTTAGAAATGAACGAGATATGTTAGACAAGAACAAGCCCGTAGTTGGCATGCCTGTTATTTCTGTTAAGATTGGAGATCATTGCTATCATGGTTTGTGTGATATGGGTTCTAGTGAGAGTGCTATTCCATTTTCCTTATATCAAGAAGTAATGCATGATATTGCACCTGTTGAGATTGAAGATATTGATGTTACTATTAAGCTTGCTAATAGAGATACTATTACACCACTTGGGATTGTTAGAGATGTTGAAGTCTTGTGTGGCAAAATCAAATACCCTACTGATTTCTTAGTACTTGGTTCACAACAAGATAATTTTTGTCCCATTATATTTGGTAGACCTTTCTTGAATACCGTTAATGCTGAAATTGATTGTGTTAAAGAAAAGGTTCGAGTCAAGTTTGGTGATATATCTCATGAATTTAATTTCTCCAAGTTTCGTAGACAACCTCATGATAAAGAATTGCCTAGTAAAGATGAAATTATTGGTCTTGCTTCTATTGCTGTACCTCCTACTGATCCGTTAGAACAATATTTGCTAGACCACGAAAACGATATGCATATGAATGAAAGAATTGAAATAGTTAAGATGTTCTTTGATCAACCACCTATCCTTAAACATAATTTGCCTATTGAAACTCTTGGAGGCCCTCCTCCACCTAAGGGTGATCCTGTATTTGAATTGAAGCAATTGCCTGATACATTGAAATATGCTTATCTTGATGAAAAAAAGATATATCCTGTTATTATTAGTGCTAACCTTTCAGAGCATGAAGAAAAGAGATTACTAAAAACTCTGAGGAAGCACCGTGCTGCTATTGGATATACTCCTGATGATCTTAAGGGCATTAGTCCCACTCTATGTCAGCACAAAATTAATATGGAGCTTGATGCTAAACCAGTTGTTGACCACCAACGACGATTAAATCCTAAGATGAAAGAGGTGGTAAGAACCGAAATATTAAAACTTCTAGAAGCAGGTATAATCTATCCCATAGCTGATAGTAGATGGGTAAGTCCCGTTCATTGTGTCCCTAAGAAAGGAGGTATTATCGTTGTTCCTAATGATAAAAATGAACTCATTCCACAAAGAATTGTAACTGGTTATAGGATGGTAATTGATTTTAGAAAATTAAACAAAGCTACTAGAAAAGATCATTACCCTTTACCTTTTATTGATCAAATGTTAGAAAGATTGTCTAAGCATACACACTTTTGTTTTCTGGATGGTTATTCTGGTTTTTCTCAAATACCCGTATCACAACCCGATCAAGAGAAAACCACCTTCACTTGTCCTTTTGGAACTTATGCTTATAGACGTATGCCTTTTGGTTTATGCAATGCACCTGCTACCTTTCAAAGATGTATGACTGCTATATTCTCTGACTTTTGTGAAAAGATTGTTGAGGTGTTCATGAATGATTTCTTCATTTACGGAACTTCTTTTGATGATTGCTTAAGCAACATTGATCGAGTTTTGCTGAGATGTGAAGAAACTAATCTTGTCTTGAATTGGGAGAAGTGCCACTTTATGGTGAATGAAGGCATTGTCTTGGGGCATAAAATTTCTGAAAGAGGTATTGAAGTTGATAAAGCTAAGGTTGATGCTATTGAGAAAATGCCATGTCCTAAAGATATTAAAGGTATAAGAAGTTTCCTTGGTCATGCTGGTTTCTATAGGAGATTTATTAAAGACTTCTCTAAAATTTCTAGGCCTCTTACCAATCTTTTGCAAAAAGATGTTCCATTTGTTTTTGATGATGATTGTCTAGAAGCCTTTGAAACACTTAAGAAAGCCTTGACCACTGCACCTATTGTTCAACCACCTGATTGGAACTTGCCTTTTGAAATTATGTGTGATGCTAGTGATTATGCTGTTGGTGCTGTTCTAGGACAAAGAGTTGATAAAAAATTAAATGTTATCCATTATGCTAGTAAAACCCTAGACAGTGCCCAAAGAAATTATGCTACCACTTAAAAAGAATTTCTAGCAGTTGTGTTTGCATGTGATAAATTCAGATCTTATATAGTTGATTCTAAAGTAACTGTTCACACCGATCATGCTACTATTAAATATCTTATGGAAAAGAAAGATGCTAAACCAGGACTCATTAGGTGGGTTTTATTGCTACAAGAATTTGACTTGCATATTACTGATAGGAAGGGAGCTGAGAATCCTGTAGCAGATAATTTGTCTAGAATGGAAAATGTTCTTGATGACCCACTTCCTATTAATGATGATTTTCCTGATGAACAATTAGCTGTCATAAATGCTTCTCATAATACTCCTTGGTATGCAGACTATGCTAATTACATTGTTGCTAAATACATACCACCTAGTTTCACATACCAACA
Organism: Elymus sibiricus; assembly: GCA_039707655.1. Taxonomy (NCBI): domain Eukaryota; kingdom Viridiplantae; phylum Streptophyta; class Magnoliopsida; order Poales; family Poaceae; genus Elymus; species Elymus sibiricus. Next base: position 186,452,371 of record CM077676.1, on the reverse strand, counting down.
AAAGAAAAGTTCTTCTTTGATTTAAGACATTACTTCTGGGATAACCCACATCTTTATAAAGAAGGAGTAGATGGTATTATTAGACGTTGTGTACCTGAGCATGAACAGGAACAAATCCTACGGAAGTGTCATTCCGAAGCTTACGGAGGACACCATGCGGGAGACAGAACTGCACACAAGGTATTACAATCTGGTTTTTATTGGCCTACTCTTTTCAAGGATGCTCGTAAGTTTGTCCTATCTTGTGATGAATGTCAAAGAATTGGTAATGTTGGTAGACGTCAGGAAATGCCTATGAATTATTCACTTGCCGTTGAACCATTTGATGTTTGGGGATTTGATTATATGGGACCTTTTCCTAAATCCAATGGGTATACACATATTTTAGTTGTTGTTGATTACGTTACTAAGTGGGTAGAAGCTATTCCAACTAGTAGTGCTGATCATAACACTTCCATTAAAATGCTTAAAGAAGTTATTTTCCCAAGGTTCGGAGTCCCTAGATATTTGTTGACTGGTGGTGGTTCACATTTTATTCATGGTGCATTCTGTAAATTGCTTGCTAAATATGATGTCAACCATAGAATTGCATCTCCCTATCACCCTCAAACTAGTGGTCAAGTTGAATTGAGCAACAGAGAAATAAAATTAATTCTGCAGAAAACCGTTAATAGATCTAGAAAGAATTGGTCTAAGAAACTTGACGATGCATTATGGGCTTATAGAACTGCTTATAAAAATCCTATGGGTATGTCTCCTTATAAAATGGTTTATGGAAAAGCATGTCATTTACCTCTTGAGTTAGAACATAAAGCATATTGGGCAATTAAAGAACTGAATTATGATTTTAAACTTGCCGGTGAAAGAGGTTATTTGATATTAGCTCATTAGATGAATGGAGAACCCAAGCTTATGAAAATGCCAAATTGTTTAAAGAGTAAGTTAAAAGATGGCATGATAGAAGAATTCAAAAACGGGAATTTAAAGTAGGTGAGCAAGTTCTATTGTACAATTCTCGTTTGAGATTCTTTGCAGGAAAACTTCTCTCTAAATGGGAAGGACCATATATCATCGAAGAAGTTTATCGCTCCGGAGCAATCAAAATAAATAACTCCGAAGGCACTAATCCGAGAGTGGTTAATGGGCAAAGAATCAAGCACTATATTTCAGGTACCCCCATTAATGTTGAAACTAATATTATTGAAATAATTACACCGGAGGAATACATAAGAGAGACCATCAGGAACACTCCAGAACCCTGAAAAGGAAGAGGTATGTGATACGGTAAGTAAACCGACTCCAAAAATTCCATAAAAATACTTTCTGTCAGTTTTGGAATATTAGCAAAAATACAAAAATTAGAAACATCTGAGGGGACCCACCTAGTGCCCACGAGGCACCAGGGCACGCCACCCCCCTAGGCGCGCCCTGGTGGCTCGAGGGCCCCACGTGAGCCTTCCCGACTCCGTTTTCTTCTGTATTACTTGTTTTTCAAGATAAAAAATCTTTATATATACTCACGGGTGTTTTGACCACCGTATCGCAGAAATCTCCTCCGTTCTTGTTTCGTGCTATTTTTCTGACAGATCTAAATCGTCATGGCTCCCCAAAAGCTCTGTGCCAAGCACCGCATTGTGCAACCATCGCCTAGCAAACGCACCTACAACAAGGTTTACTATGAGTTGTCATCGGGAGAAGAAGACAATGGCAAGGAGGAGAAGGTCGAGGAAGTTGCAGGAGCCCAGGCTTTGGGAGAAGGGCAAGCCATCCCCATGGAGGAGACTGCAGAGAAGGGAGATATCCTTCAACCTTTATATGATCATCTCTCCCCATCCGTAATTGAAGCCCTAAAAGTCTTTGAAATAGTTAGTGCTCAGAATACATCTCTCACTTGTGAAGTTATTTTGTTGGAGGAGCAAAACATCGCCCTTCGGAGCATCAACCACAGATTGATGTATTTGCTTGAGTTGAAAGACAAGCTTGCCACTTTACCATCACCACCATCACCGAAGAAGGAGACTTGAGCACATGGGTATGGGCACTCCCCTTGGCTTGTGCCAAGCTTGGGGAAGGTGCCCCGGTATCGTATCACCATCACTTTTATTATCATTACCTATTTTTAGTTCAATCCTTAGTTATTTCGTGATCTAGTTGAATAAAAGTTTAGTATGATCTATTTTCGAGTGTTAGCTTCGTGATCTATCTATCTATGTAATCGAGTTGAGAGTTTTATAATAAAGAGTAGTTTGAGTTTTTGCTTCTTTACTTTCATGTTTCAATTCTAGCAATGAAAATAATGAAGAAGATCATATGCTAATCTTATGGAAAGTAATGACATTACATAAAGAAAAGTATAAGTGGTAAAATTTATTGGAAGTTAACAAACATAGCATTAGTCAATGATGCAATTCATGAAAAAGTTAATAAGGGAAGAGAAGATTCACATGCAAATATACTATCTTGGACATCTTTTATGATTGTGAGCCCCCATTAAGTATTTTATGTCAAATTGTTGAAGTTGGACAAGGAAGACAACGTAATGAATTATGTTTGTTCATATTCACATAGAAGTTATATTGTTATAGATCCTTCAACATGTGGTGCTTGCCCAATATCTTTGCTAGCCAAAAATCCGCACCAAGTAGAGATACTACTTGTGCATCCAAAACCCTTAAACCCAGTTTCATGTCATGAGAGTCCACTATATCTACCTATGGATTGAATAAGATCCTTCAAGTAAGTTGTCATCGATGCAAAAAAGCAATAAAAATTGCCCCTAAATATGTATGAAACTTTTATTGTAAGGGAAAATAAGCTTTGTACGAACTTGTGATGGCAAAGAAATAAAAGCGATGGACTGCATAATAAAGGTTGCTATCATAAGGGGCAATATAAAGTGACGTTCCTTTGCATTAAGAGCTTGTGCATCCAACAACAAAAAGCGCATGACAACCTCTGCTTCCCTCTGCGAAGGGCCTATCCTTTACTTTTATGTATTTAATTTTTATGCAAGAGTCAATAGTGTTCTCCTCTACTTTCTTTTTATTTTTCTCTTTTGCAAGCATCGTGTGGTGGGGAAAGATCTAGGCACATATATCCAGTTGGATATGAGTGATCATGAGTTATTATTGTTGACATCACCCTTGAGGTGAATAAGTTGGGAGGCGAAATCACAAGCCCTTATCTTTCTATGTGTCTGGCTGAAACTTTTTGCTCCATGTATATGTCATGAGTGTTAGCAATCATAGAAGACTAAATGATGGTTGACTATGTGGACTTGCTAAATAGCTCCTACATGAGACTGTAGGGTAACGCAGCAGAAAACAAAAATTTTCTGACCTACGTACCAGCCCAGGATCACTATGGAGACTGCATACAAGGTTTGATCTGTTTCGTTACCGACTCGTAGCGCAGCGGAAGTAGAGTCGATGACGATCGGCGGTGCAGATCCCCGCAGCTAGGATTTACAACCTCCCAACCGCGAGGATGTATACCATCATCTGCCCCTCGGACAGCCCTCCGGGAGGCGGTCGGACAGTCCCCCGGACGGTGTCGCGGACAGCCCTTCGGGAGGACCATCAAAACTCGGACGGTCACTCGGACAGCCCTTCGGGAGGACCTTCGAAACTCGGACGGTCACACGGACAGCCCTTCGGGAGGCACTCTCGAACTAAGACCGAAACTACGATCTCTCTACAGAGTTGCACACATACGGTGTCATCTATCCGGCAGGGCTTCGCCGTCCAGAACTAGTTCCTGCCGGAATCCAGACAGCCTTTCGGCTCTACGAAACTATTTTGCTAGGAGGGAGAGAGAATCCAGACAAGTCTATGGCATGTGTATGAGAGCAAGGATGTCATATTTGAGAGCACCCTCCACCTCTATTTATAGGGTGAGAGACAATGGTAAAAGTACCAAAATGCCCTCAGATATTTTCACTATTCATAATAGTGATTCTACTATTCATGAATAGTGTTTCCACTATTCATAAATAGTGTTATCCAGATATTTTCAGATATTTCCATCCACTATGAAAATTACCAAAATGCCCTCAAGGTAGCTTCTCCAAGAAGCAACCAAAAAGCACTTTCACTATTCATGACGACATTTTTCAGCATCCGGTCGAACTGAAAATATTTATGTGGGCTTAGAACATTTCCAGTACCCACTAAAATAATTTTCAATGCGATCCGGAACAATTCCGGTTTAGTGATTTTCATCTGCGAAAAGCATCTGAAGCGGTTTCGGCAGCTCCGGAACATTTCCGGTTTTCATCCTGGAAAATTCTAGAAAGTTTCCAGAATGATTCTGGCACCCTCCAAGAATTATCAGGCATGTGCCAAAACCAATTTGACTTTATGTTATCCCCTGAAACAACTTTTCAATTTTACCGAAACTGTTCCGGTGTTCTCTCTGCGGAACTTTTCCGCTGTCCGAAACTTTTCCGGTGTCCGAAAACTTTTTCGGTGATTTTCTCTCAGACTCCCTGTCTAGTATTCAGCAGATAGATGACCCTTAAGCGTGTGACCCTATAGGTTCGGTGAAGCATAGACATGACCCGGAACCCCTTCCGATCAATGATCAACATCGGAGCCGTGGACACCCATATTGATCCCTATACCCACACGAATGAATATTCGAGTGAACCTCCAGTTGCCGTGTGCTATTCCTGTTGCTTCGCGATATGTTACAAATACCCGAGGTGAGACATGTAGGCATCCCCGTGGATCAACAACTTGTCCACTATGCCAGTTACCTCGTTACCGGTATTGTTCTCTTTTCTCGTTCCCGTGTTCCGGCATCCCTGTGATCAAATCACCCTGTGTCTGGCCAGACAATGATGGATACCGTAACACCGAGAGGGCCCAGAGATATCTCTCCATCGTCGGAGGAGCAAATCCCAATCTCGAGCTATCAAGTTACTTGACACACTTTTCCATGAACCCGTAAGCCGCCGTAATAGCCATCCATTTACGGATGACGTTTAACAAACCCCAAAGTTCATGAAGCAAGCATGAAGAAACTCGATACTCTCATGGTCTAAGGAATTATGCAAACGTTAACCATCTCTGTGTTATAAACCATTAACTTATGACGAATGAATCTCATAGCATAACATCAATTCGGGTCGATTCAACACAAATGTTCTTCTAACATTGTGCCCTCAAAATTGCCGGCATAGCCATGCCCATGATCAGGAAAACAGGATCATCATGCAATACTTGAGCCAGTCTTAGAGGCCAGACTAGGAATACATTTTACCGTTTATTATTCCACACGTGCATATGAGTCTTCCTCCGAGCCTCGTGGTTATTGTAGACTCGAGAACCATAGCAGTTATAGCATGGAACATAAACCTAATTATGAACAGGGAGATAATCAATAACATTTATTATTGCCTCTAGGGCATATCTCCAACAGAGACCCTTCCTAAAAATATGATGAATTGCAATTGCGTTGTTGACTGAGAACATAGTTTGCTAGTTTTCAAGAAAGCTTATACCTTATACTCTATTGTTATGATGAATTGTTACTTGATCATGAGAAGTTTATGATAATAAATATTGTTGTTATAATAATGATCATGATGCTACTATGTCCGTATTGTGTTTTTATCGACACCTCTCTCTCTAAACATGTGGACATGATTATCGATATCGGCTTTCGCTTGAGGACAAGCGAGGTCTAAGCTTGGGGGAGTTGATACGTCCATTTTGCATCATGTTTTGCTACTGTTATTTATAGTGTTTTTGATCAATATAATACTTTGTGGAGCAATTCTAATGCCTTTTCTCTCTTAATATGCAAGATTCACACAAAGAGGGAGATTGCCGGCAGCTGGAATTCTGGACCTGAAAAAGCTATGCCAGAGACACCTATTCTGCACATCTCCAAATGAGCTAAAATTTCACGGAGAATTATTTTTGAATAAATAAAAAATACTGGAATCAAGAAGTACCAGAGGGGGCCACCTAGGTGCCCACGCGGCACCAGGGCGCGCCACCCCCCCAGGTGCGCCCTGGTACCTCGTGGGGCCCCTGGCCAGCCTCTGGCCCCCATTTTCTGGTATATAAGTCATTTTGACCTAGAAAAAATGGAGAGAAGACTTTTGGGATGGTGCGCCACCGTCTCGAGGCGGAACTTGGGCAGGAGCACTTTTGCTCTCCGGCGGAGAGATTCTGCCGGGGATACATCACCAGCGATCCTCTCATCGTGGGAGGACTAATCTTCATAAACATCTTCACCAGCACCATCTCATCTCAAACCCTAGTTCATCTCTTGTATTCAATCTTTGTCTCAAAACCTCCGATTGGTACCTGTGGGTTACTAGTAGTGTTGATTACATCTTGTAGTTGATGCTAGTTGGTTTATTTGGTGGAAGATTATATGTTCAGATCTACTATGCTATTCAACACCTCTGTGATCTTAGATATGAACATGATTTGTGAGTAGTTACTTTTGTTCTTGAGGACATGGGAGAAGTCTTGTCATAAGTAATCATGTGAATTTGGTATTCGTTTGATATTTTGATGATGTGTATGTTGTTGATTCCCTTAGTGGTGTCGTGTGAACGTCGACTACATGACACTTCACCATCTTTGGGCCTAAGGGAATGCATTGTGGAGTAGTAATTAGATGATGGGTTGCTAGAGTGACAGAAGCTTAAACCCTAGTTTATGCTCTATTCGGAAAGGGGCTGATTTGGATCCATATGTTTAATGCTATGGTTAGAGTTATCTTAATTCTTCTTTCATAGTTGCGGATGCTTGCGAGAGGGGGTAATCATAAGTGGGAGGCTTGTTCAAGTAAGAACAGCACCCAAGCACCGGTCCACCCACATATCAAATTATCAAAGTAGCGAACGCGAATCAAACAAACATGATGAAAGTGACTAGATGAAATTCCCATGTGTCCTCAAGAACACTTTACTTACTATAAGAGATCGTTCCGGCTTGTCCTTTGCTACAAAGAGGATTGGGCCAACTTGCTGCACTCTTTGTTACTATTGCTACTTGTCACTTGTTACAAATTATCTTTCTATCAAACTACTCGTTACCGATAATTTCTGTGCTTGCAGAAAACACCTTGCTGAAAACCGCTTGTCATTTCCTTCTGCTCCTCGTTGGGTTCGACACTCTTACTTATCAAAAGGACTATGATTGATCCCCTATACTTGTGGGTCATCAATAATCTTGATGAAAAAAATGAAAAAATGGGTTTGGAGAGGTCAAAACTTTAAATAGTAATGCACCCACTACTTTGGATTACAAGGACTTTAATTATGATAGTTGTTCTTTAATTGAGTGTATTTCCTTGTAACATCCCCATGTAACAGCTACAGTAATCACCTATTGATAATGCCAAGTCAGCATGTTTGTCAGTGCATAATCATCATTTGCATCATGTCACATTTCAAATTCTAAATTAAATTGAAATTCAAATACTAAGTGAAAATAAAAGTTGTTTAAAACCATAAACTAAAATGTTCAAAATATTGCAAATAATCCAGAGGCATTTATAAAAATAAAATCAACATTTATTGAATTAGTTAAATGACCATAACACCCTAAAACAGAGCCAAAACAGCAACCTTTAATACCTTTTTATTTAATTAAAATTCAAATGAAAACATATTTACACCAAACCAATTTCTGATGATAGATAATTTTGCACTGTTAATTTTGGGCTAATTCTCATATTTTACAAAACTAAATTAGGGGCTATACATTTTGCGAAACAGAAACTATATAAAAGAAAAGAAAACAGAAACAAAAGAAAAAGAAAAAGGAAAACCCCCTGGCCCAACTGGGCCTAGGCCCAGCCAGGCCGGCCCATCCCCATTTCCCCCTGGCCTATAAGGCCCCCCCTCGCTCACCCCAAACCCTAATCCCACCCCACTCCCCCGATCCCCTTTCCCCCCCTCGTCCCCGAGGCGCCGCCTCCCCGTCGCCGCCTCGCCCGACGCCGTCACCCGCCCCCGTCGCTGTCGCCTCGTCGCCGACCGCCTCCCCGACTCGCTCCACCAGGCCTCCCCCGAGCCGCTCTAGCGCAACTACAGGGCCCCGTGAGCCCTCTCCCCTTTCCCCCCTCACCCTCTGTCCACGCCGTCGCCGTCGCCCGCTCGCGTGCCGTCGCCGTCCCTCGCCTTCGCCGTCCCCGTCGCTCGCCATCGCCCACCCGTGCGCTGGCCTCGCCCGAGCGCCCCCGCACGCGGCCGCGCGGACCCGCGCCGTCGCCGCCTGGCCTCGCCCGTGCTGCTCCGCCGCCTCGCCCGCGCTGCGGCTGCCCCGCCTGACGTCGCCGCCTCATGATGCTGTTGTTGCTGCTCCCCGGCTGCCGCTCGCCGCCCCGTCGCCGGCGCCCACTGCTACGGTCGTCCGCCCGCGCGCGCACACGCGCGTTGCCGGACGTGTCCGGCTCCCTGGTGTGCCCGCGCGCATATGGATGCCCGGACATGTCCGGCCCTTACACGGGTACGGCCGGACATGTCCGCCCGAGACACTGCCAAGTGGGGCGCGCCCCCTGATTTAAACGAAAAACAAAAATAGAAATAAAATAAGTAAGTAAATAAATGAATTAAAGAATTAAAATAAATAAATAATAAGTAATTAATTAATTAACTAATTAATTAATTAAGTTAATTAATCATGTTTAATTAAATTAATTAATAATTAACCTAATTAAACTGCAATTAACCTAATTAACCTAAACAGTGACTGACAGGTGGGTCCCACCTGTCAGGTTGACCAGTCAACGAGACTGTTGACTGCTGACGTCATGCTGACGTCAGCAATTACTGTTTCGGATAATGTTAATTTAAATAATTCCAGAAATTAATAAAAACTTTAGAAAATCATATCTTTTAAACCGTAACTCGGATTAAAATAATTTATATATGTAAAACGATTAGAAAAATATGACGAACCCGAATACGCTGTCCACCTACCTGTTAGATGCCTCCAGCACTGCAAACATGGAACCATCCCCTCCGGTTCATCTGTCTGACAGATGTCCGAAACCGGGAAACCGTTTCAATTAATTCCCCGCTTCATCTGCCACGTGTAGCACTGCGTTAGGGCACCCTAGCACAGCCTATTGTCATGCCAAGCATCTGTGTGCATTTGTCTGCTTTGTATTTACTGTTTCTTCCCCCTCTTCTCTTAGGTAGACTCCGAGACCGATGCTGCCGCTGTGATCGACTACATCCCCGACGACCCATCCTTTTCAGCAGAGCAACCAGGCAAGCAAAACCCCTTGACGCATACCTATATCACCTATTCTCTCTCTCCCTCCTGCTTGCATTAGAAAATTGCTACTGCTATGTTTTATCCTATTTCTGATGCATAGCCTGTCCTTGTAACTGTTATTGATACCTGCCTGTTATCCAAACTGCTTAGAATAGGTTGGATGGTAGTAACCATCTGTGGCCCCTCTTCCTTGCTGTAGTTGCCCCGCTTTAGTAGTTGTGCCCCGATCAATGTGATCGTCGGGCTGTGACCAGTTTATCACCACACACCCCCCTAAGTTGCTCGACTCTGCAGAGCTGCCATCGAGTGCCGAGGGTGATACCTCTTATCTCACTCCCGATGATGCCTCTGTAGTTCAGCTAGTCGGTTGTGGGTTACCGAGGGTGATTCCTCTTTCCCACCACCGATAAAGCTTCTGTCGTGCAACCCCGCAAGTGTGAGTACCAGTGAGGGTGATTCCTCCGGGTTCACCTTGACGGGTTCATCGAGTGGAAATCCAACGAGGGTGGTTCCTCGGATTCCTGCTTGATGTTATGGACACACGGTTACTTGCACTTTATTACTAATACCTGGATAAAGTCGGGTCGACCCCAAGGGGTACCGGCGAGTGATGTGGAGTCGGGTTGACCATGAGGGTACCCGCGAGATGTATACGTGGCACGGCCGGGCATTCTTAGCCCTTGCCGTAAGTCCACGAGACGGGGCGACGGGGTCACAGGATCGTGAGTCTCTGCTCGTTTCCGCGCGCTCCTAATGCACTAAGGGTTAGGATATGTAATCTGAGTAGGCCTCTGGCCTTTTCGCGCTAACCAGCACGTGGGAATAAAATGGGTACTCGGCGCCATATGTATCAGCCGAAAGCTCTGTCAGACGTCCAGTTCAGCATCGCGGCACGGCAGGATCGGTGCCATCCATGACAGAGGTGGTGCCTGGATCTAACCATGTGCGCAACGACCCGGAGTGCAAAGGGGGATGGGCCCAAGAACCCTGCGCGCTTAGGATGTAGACCGGCGGGGACCTCTCTGCTGAGCTCTAGGTAGGGCTGCGGTGTGTCGATCAGCCGAGGCCGGGCATGACCCGATAAAAGTGTGCCCGGCCGGAGTTAATCGAGCGTGTTGGGTAACAGTAGTGCACCCCTGCAGGGAAGTATATCTATTCGAATAGCCGTGTCCACAGTAACAGGACGCTCGGAAAATATCCCGATCTTCCATAACTAGTACTGGGTTAATATGTGGCTCCGGGATCGCTTTCTCGCAGGGTGTCGATGAAGGATCTCTGGGCGATGTTGATACTTGTTGCTACTACTATATTTATGTACTAATCTGCACTCTTCTAATGCTGCAAGACCCTGAAGATGCTAGTCTTTGATAGGCTAGGCCTTTTCCCTTCTATTCTGGCATTTCTGCAAATCAGACCACATATACGGCCTTCCTTTGATAATGATGCATATTTTAGAATAGATCTGATGTCAGTCTTGCTGAGTACTTTGGATGAGTACTCACGGTTGCTTTGCTTCCCATTTTCCCCATACACAATTGATGCGACCAGACGATGGTGCCCCGGAGCCAGCTACCCCAGCAGCCGACGACGACTACTACCACTACTACCCCTCCGGATACTACTACTACGAGAAGCCCTCCGACGACCAGGAGTAGTTAGGAGGCTCCCAGGCAGGAGGCCTTGCCTCTTTCGATCAGAGTCGTTGTTTGTTTTCGCCTTCTTAAGGCATTTTTGTTAACCTTTGTGTCTGTACTCAGATACTGTTGTTGTTTCCGCTGACGCTTGATCGCGAGCTTATGTATTCGAGCCCTCGAGGCCCCTGGCTTGTAATATAAGCTTGTATTATTTTATTTTTGTCTAGAGTTGTGTTGTGATATCTTCTCGTGAGTCCTTAGGCTTGATCGTGTGCATTTGCGTGTATGATTAGTGCACGATTAAGTAGGAGGCGTCACAAGTTGGTATCACAGCCGACTGCCTGTAGGAAGCCCCTTTCCAACTCCATGGCCGAAGTTGAGTCTAGTCTTTGAAAAATGATTTTACTAACATGGCTGTGTGGCTTACGGGCCCACGTCGCCAACGGGTGGTATTAGGATATTTTATTCCTCTTCCTTACTCTGGGATTCTGCTCTCTCTTCTTTTCGGGATAAAGTTTTACTAACTCTAATATTAGGTTCTCGTGATCACATCCACCCGGAGTTCTGAATTTACCCCCCCTTTTTCTTCAAGATGAGGGCCAGGTTTCTGCTGCACAATATTCACGGACCGCATGATCCTTTTATCGAGGACACCCTGCATTGCCACTTGCAGATTCCTCGCTCTCGTGGTTTTCTCCGACGTTGGTGTAGCCTTTGCTATGTCTCATTGTTGTATCTCTCCACCGTCTAGTTGTCTCGCTGCGAGTGTTTTCGAACTCTTGCGATCCATTAGTACCCAACTCTGTGCATGGATCTGTATGTCTTTAATGACTACTAATTTGTATCTAATGCACTTGTTGTTCATTGCTAATGTTACATCATGAATAGCCTCATTCAATGCAGTTGTTCTTGCTAAACTGCCCCTGTTGATTTGGCAGGATGGCTGACGATCCTCCACCTCCACCCTATATTGCCGCAATGATGCAGCAGTTTGAGCTGAACCGACAGTTTATGACTGGAGTAATGGCTCAGTTTCCAAATCAGAATGCCCAGCAACAGTCTGCCCCAATAACACTGCAGGAATTTGTGCGCCTCAATCCGTCCATTTTCCGCAACTCCACCAATCCTATGGATGCTGATGATTGGCTTCGTGACATCCTGTTTGAAATGGAGTCCACTAAAGTTGCCCCTGACAGTTACGTCAACTTTGCGGCATTTCACCTGGAAGGTCCAGCTGCTCAATGGTGGGAAAGCCACAGGCGTATGCTGCCTGCTGGAACTGTAACCACTTGGCAGGAATTTCAGTCAGCCTTCCGTGCACGACACATTCCTCAAGGGCTGATCGACCAGAAGAAGACGGAGTTCCATAAACTCACACAGGGCAAGATGACTGTTGATGAATATCAGAGGAAATTCCTTGAATTATCCCGCTATGCTGAAGATGACGTCTGCACTGACGCTCGCAAGCAGGAGAAATTCCGTGAAGGACTGCATCCTGATATAAAGCTCGCACTTGCTGTTCATGAAGGTGCAGACTTTGCAACGCTTGTTAGCCAGTCTTTCCGAATTGAAACTGCTTTGACGGAGTACCAGGAATCGCTGAAGCGCACTCGTGACGTTGGCTCATCTTCGGGTCAGCCTGCTCAGAAACGTCAAGTCTGGATCCCGCACAATGTCTATCACCGACCTGCTCCAACCCCAAGACCGTCATATGTTGCACCTCGTCTGCCTCTGCCGCCGAGACAGCTAACGATTAAGGGTGGACAGCCCAAGGCCACCGCTCCTCCCCATAATGATGGTTTATGCCACAAGTGTGGACAGCCAGGGCACCGTGCTATCAACTATCGCCAGAACCAGCCTCAGAGTACACCACATCCTCCTGTTGGTCGCAGGAAGGGCCGTCGAAAACATCCTTCTAGGAACGCTGATGCCAGACCACCTGCTAGTCAACTTATTCGTGTCAACCATGTCAAGATGGAAGAAGCTCGACAGGACACCAAAATTGTGATGGGTGCCCTTCTAGTGAATTCAATCCCAGCTTCTGTCCTCTTTGATTCTGGAGCATCGCACTCCTTCATGTCTGAAAGTTTTGCGCGAAGACATGAGATACCTTTTGAGGAGATGTCCACCCCTTTAGTGATCCAGTCACCCGGGGCTAGATGGCAAACTACCATGGTAAGCCACGGTAACCACATTGTGATTGGAGGATTGGTGTTCCCCGTGTCTCTCATTGCACTCAAGACTGCCGACATAGACATCATTTTGGGTATGGACTGGTTGAAACCTCATAAAGCATTGATTGATTGTGCCACTGAAACAATCCGACTCACACACCCTTCCGGTCAGACAGTCAGTTACTCAGCTCGGACAGTTCAAAATGCCGAGAGCCAGATATATGCTTTGAATGCTTTGAACGCTTCACCTCTTGAGGGAATTGAGAACGTTCCAGTCGTTCACGATTTTCCGGATGTCTTCCCAGAAGAACTTCCAGGAATACCCCCGGTTAGAGCTGTCGAGTTCGTCATCGACTTGAAGCCTGGCACTACCCCTATTGCGAAGCGTCCTTATAAGATGCCACCTCATGAACTCCTTGAGAATAAGGAGGAAATCGACAAGTCACTTAAGAAGGGTTTCATCCGCCCCAGTTCTTCTGCTTGGGGGCACCTTCTCTCTTTGTTAAGAAGAAAGATGGTACGAATCGGTTGGTTCAAGATTACCGGCCCATTAACCAGGCAACCATTCAGAACAAATATCCGCTTCCTCGGATCAATGACCTGTATGATCAACTTGCTGGATCATCAGTGTTCTCTAAACTCGACCTGAGGTTGGGTTATCATCAGATCCGTGTTCGCGAAGAGGATATCCCCAAGACTGCATTTGTCACCCGATATGGCTCTTATGAGTACACTGTCATGTCCTTCGGCTTAACCAACGCTCCAGCAACTTTCTCTCGGTTAATGAACTACATCTTCATGGATTACCTCAACAAGTTTGTCGTGGTTTATCTAGATGATATTCTTATATATTCCAAGAATGAAGAAGAACATGCTGAACATCTTCAGCTTGTACTGGAGAAACTTCGAGAACATCAACTATATGCCAAATACTCTAAGTGTGAATTCTGGTTATCCGAGGTGACTTATCTGGGTCATGTGATATCCAAAGATGGCATTGCTGTTAACCCAGAACGAGTTCAGGCTATTCTTGAATGGACTCCTCCGAAGAATGTCAAGCAAGTCAGAAGTTTTCTCGGCCTCGCAAGTTATTGTTGTCGCTTTGTCGAGAACTTCTCAAAGATTGCCAAGCCTCTGACTAATCTGCTTCACAAAGGCGTTAAGTTTGAGTGGACAGATAAATGTCAGGAAAGCTTTTAGACCCTGAAGGACATGCTCACCTCTGCTCTAGTGCTTGCTCCTCCGGATTCTCGCAAGGATTTTGTGATCTATTGCGACGCCTCTCGTCAAGGATTAGGCTGTGTTCTGATGCAAGAGCGCAGAGTAATTGCTTATGCCTCGCGACAATTGCGTCCACATGAAGAGAATTACCCAGTGCATGATCTTGAACTTGTTGCAGTGATATATGCATTGAAGCTGTGGCGACATTACCTCCTTGGTAACCGATGTGAGATATATACTGATCATCAAAGTCTGAAGTATTTATTTACTCAGCTGGATCTCAATCTCCGCCAACAGCGATGGTTGGAAACAATTACGGACTATGACTGTGGTATTTCATATACCCCTGGCAAGGCTAATGTGATGGCCGATGCCTTGAGCCGCAAGTCCTATTGCAACAACCTTATGATTCAGCGAGCTCAACCTCGTCTGTATGAAGAATTGCGCCAGCTGAACCTCCACATTGTTCCACAGGGTTCTCTAAATACCCTTGTTATACAGCCAGATCTTGAGAAGGCTGTTAAACGCGTGCAAGCTAAAGATGCTGAAGTTGATCTGATGAATAGGGATCTCCACCTCAAAAAGTACAGGGATTTCTCGCTTGCTGAAGATGGAACCTTGTATTTCAAAGACCGCATTGTGGTACCTCGGTTCGAATTGATGACTGACAAGGTCATGAAGGAGGCACATGATACACCACTGTCTATTCATCCGGGTAGCACCAAGATGTATCGTGATCTCCGACAAAGGTACTGGTGGTCTAGGATGAAGCAGGATATTGCCCGATATGTTGCTGAATGTGACGTTTGCCGTCGCGTTAAAGCAGAACATCAGAAGCCTGCTGGAATTCTGCAACCTCTCCCTATTCCTTTATGGAAATGGGATAAGGTTCAAATGGATCTCATTACTGGCCTTCCCAAGTCACAGAAGGGTCACAATGCTATTCTTGTCGTCGTCGACCAACTCTCCAAAGTTGCACACTTTCTGCCAGTCAAGGAGACGATCACTACTAGTCAGTTAGCAGAGTTATATATCTCCAGGATTGTATCACTCCACGGTATTCCGAAGGAGATCAGTTCAGACCGTGGCAGCCTCTTCACTTCACACTTCTGGAATAGTTTCCAACAAGCTATGGGAACTCATATTACTTGGAGTTCAGCTTATCACCCCTAGTCCCAAGGCCAAGTTGAAAGAGTGAATCAAGTGCTTGAAGATATGCTGCGAGCTTGTGTTATTTCGTTTGGCAAGAAGTGGGAAGAATCTCTCCCGTATGCCGAATTCTCTTACAACAATAGCTATCAATCGAGTTTGAAAATGGCCCCCTTCGAAGTGTTATATGGACGTAAGTGTGGAACCCCTCTGAATTGGTCAGAAACTGGGGAACGACCGCTCGTTGGTCCGGATATTATCCAACACGCTGAAGAGCAAGTCCGAATTGTGCGAGAAAATCTCAAGGCTGCTCAGGACCGCCAGAAGAGCAACTATGATCGCAAACGATGGGGATTGACCTATCAACCTGGTGATCAAGCTTATCTGCGTGTCACTCCGATGAAGGGCACTCACCGTTTCGGAATCAAGGGCAAGTTAGCTCCTCGCTACATCGACCCCTTCCGTATTCTCGCCAGACGTGGACATGTGGCTTGTAAATTGGAGTTGCCGCCGCAATTCTCCCACATCCACGACGTCTTCCATGTGTCGCAACTTCGTCGTTGCTTCAAGGAATCTCCGCACCGAGCAGTGGATCATGAATTGCTTGATTTACAAGATGATCTATCTTATAAAGAGCATCCGATCCGCATTCTCGATCAAGCTGAACGTCGGACCCGCCAGAAAACTACAAAGTTCCTTAAAGTTCAGTGGTCGAACCATTCTGAAGATGAAGCCACTTGGGAGCGCGAAGATCGTCTTCGTGAAGAATACCCCACTCTCTTTCAGCCTGCCTCTTAATTCTCGGGGCGAGAATTCTTGTTAGAGGAGGAGAATTGTGACATCCCCATGTAACAGCTACAGTAATCACCTGTTGATAATGCCAAGTCAGCATGTTTGTCAGTGCATAATCACCATTTGCATCATGTCACATTTCAAATTCTAAATTAAATTGAAATTCAAATACTAAGTGAAAATAAAAGTTGTTCAAAACCAGAAACTAAAATGTTCAAAATATTGCAAATAATCCAGAGGCATTTATAAAAATAAAATCAACATTTATTGAATTAGTTAAATGACCATAACACCCTAAAACAGAGCCAAAATAGCAACCTTTAATACTTTTTTATTTAATTAAAATTCAAATGAAAACATATTTACACCAAACCAATTTCTGATGATAGATAATTTTGCACTGTTAATTTTGGGCTAATTCTCATATTTTGCAAAACTAAATTTGGGGCTATACATTTTGCGAAACAGAAACTAAATAAAAGAAAAGAAAACAGAAACAAAAGAAAAACAAAAAGGAAAACCCCCTGACCCAACTGGGCCTAGGCCCAGCCAGGCCGGCCCATCCCCATTTCCCCCCTGGCCTATAAGGCCCCCCTCGCTCACCCCAAACCCTAACCCCACCCCACTCCCCCGATCCCCTTTCCCCCACTCGTCCCCGAGGCGCCGCCTCCCCGTCGCCGCCTCGCCCGACGCCGTCACCCGCCCCCGTCGCCGTCGCCTCGTCGCCGACCGCCTCCCCGACTCGCTCCACCAGGCCTCCCCCGAGCCGCTCTAGCGCAATTACAGGGCCCCGTGAGCCCTCTCCCCTTTCCCCCCTCACCCTCTGTCCGCGCCGTCACCGTCGCCCGCTCGCGCGCCGTCGCCGTCGCCGTCCCTCGCCTTCGCCGTCCCCGTCGCTCGCCATCGCCCACCCGTGCGCTGGCCTCGCCCGAGCGCCCCCGCACGCGGCCGCGCGGACCTGCGCCGTCGCCGCCTGGCCTCGACCGTGCTGCTCCGCCGCCTCGCCCGCGCTGTGGCTGCCCCGCCCGACGCCGCCGCCTCATGATGCTGCTGTTGCTGCTCCCCGGCTGCCGCGCTGCCGCTGCCGCTCGCCGCCCCGTCGCCGGTGCCCGCTGCTACGGCCGTCCGCCCGTGCGCGCACACGCGCGTTGCCGGACGTGTCCGGCTCCCCGGTATGCCCGCGCGCATATGAACGCCCGGACATGTCCGGCCCTTACACGGGTACGGCCGGACATGTCCGCCCGAGACACTGCCAAGTGGGGCCCGCCCCCTGATTTAAACAAAAAACGAAAATAGAAATAAAATAAATAAATAAGTAAATAAATGAATTAAAGAATTAAAATAATTAATTAATTAACTAATTAATTAATTAACTTAATTAATCATGTTTACTTAAATTAATTAATAATTAACCTAATTAAACTGTAATTAACCTAATTAACCTAAACAGTGACTGACAGGTGGGTCCCACCTGTCAGGTTGACCAGTCAACGAGACTGTTGACTGCTGACATCATGCTGACGTCAGCAATTACTGTTTCGGATAATGTTAATTTAAATAATTTAAATAATTCCAGAAATTAATAAAAACTTTAGAAAATCATATCTTTTAAACCGTAACTCGGATTAAAATAATTTATATATGTAAAACGATCAGAAAAATATGACGAACCCAAATACGCTGTCCACCTACCTGTCAGATGCCTCCAGCACTGCAAACATGGAACCATCCCCTCCGGTTCATCTGTCTGACAGATGTCCGAAACCGGGAAACCGTTTCAATTAATTCCCCGCTTCATCTGCCACGTGTAGCACTGCGTTAGGGCACCCTAGCAGAGCCTATTGTTATGTCAAGCATCTGTGTGCATTTGTCTGCTTTGTATTTACTGTTTCTTCCCCCTCTTCTCTTCGGTAGACTCCGATACTGATGCTGCCGCTGTGATCGACTACGTCCCCGACGACCCATCCTTTTCAGCAGAGCAACCAGGCAAGCAAAACCCCTTGACGCATACCTATATCACCTATTCTCTCTCTCCCTCCTGCTTGCATTAGAAAATTGCTACTGCTATGTTTTATCCTATTTCTGATGCATAGCCTGTCCTTGTAACTGTTATTGATACCTGCCTGTTATCCAAACTGCTTAGAATAGGTTGGATGGTAGTAACCATCTGTGGCCCCTCTTCCTTGCTGTAGTTGCCCCGCTTTAGTAGTTGTGCCCCGATCAATGTGATCGTTGGGCTGTGACCAGTTTATCACCACACACCCCCCTAAGTTGCTCGACTCTGCAGAGCTGCCATCGAGTGCCGAGGGTGATACCTCTTATCTCACTCCCGATGATGCCTCTGTAGTTCAGCTAGTCGGTTGTGGGTTACCGAGGGTGATTCCTCTTTCCCACCACCGATAAAGCTTCTGTCGTGCAACCCCGCAAGTGTGAGTACCAGTGAGGGTGATTCCTCCGGGTTCACCTTGACGGGTTCATCGAGTGGAAATCCAACGAGGGTGGTTCCTCGGATTCCTGCTTGATGTTATGGACACACGGTTACTTGCACTTTATTACTAATACCTGGATAAAGTCGGGTCGACCCCAAGGGGTACCGGCGAGTGATGTGGAGTCGGGTTGACCATGAGGGTACCCGCGAGATGTATACGTGGCACGGCCGGGCATTCTTAGCTCTTGCCGTAAGTCCACGAGATGAGGCGACGGGGTCACAGGATCGTGAGTCTCTGCTCGTTTCCGCGCGCTCCTAATGCACTAAGGGTTAGGATATGTAATCTGAGTAGGCCTCTGGCCTTTTCGCGCTAACCAGCACGTGGGAATAAAATGGGTACTCGGTGCCATATGTATCAGCCGAAAGCTCTGTCAGACGTCCAGTTCAGCATCGCGGCATGGCAGGATCGGCGCCATCCGTGACAGAGGTGGTGCCTGGATCTAACCATGTGCACAATGACCCGGAGTGCAAAGGGGGATGGGCCCAAGAACCCTGCGCGCTTAGGATGTAGACCGGCGGGGACCTCTCTGCTGAGCTCTAGGTAGGGCTGCGGTGTGTCGATCAGCCGAGGCCGGGCATGACCCGATAAAAGTGTGCCCGGCCGGAGTTAATCGAGCGTGTTGGGTAACAGTAGTGCACCCCTACAGGGAAGTATATCTATTCGAATAGCCGTGTCCACGGTAACAGGACACTCGGAAAATATCCCGATCTTCTATAACTAGAACTGGGTTAATATGTGGCTCCGGGATCGCTTTCTCGCAGGGTGTCGAGGAAGGATCTCTGGGCGATGTTTATACTTGTTGCTACTACTATATTTAATATGTGGCTCCGCGATCGCTTTCTCAATTACCTCCCTGGTAACACCGGGGATGTCGGATGGTCGCCATGCGAACACATCAACATTCGCCCGCAGGAAGGCAACGAGCGCGCTTTCCTATTTGTTGTCAAGGGTGGTGCTGATGGTGAAAGTACCGTTAGTTCCGTCGTCCCTTGCAGGCACCTTCTTGCTTGCCGGTGCAGTGGCTTTGGATTTCTTACTGGCAGAGCACTCCGGCAAGTCTTCAACAGGTGCGCAGCACTCCGAAGAGGTGCGCTTCCTGGAATCCTTGCTAGAGATTTTGCTGGGTTTCTTCCTTTCTTTTTTCTTGGCGGGAGCTGGTGCCTTGGCGGCTTTTGCTGCAACTGCATCTCTGTACATCTTGTCGATGCAGATGACTGCATCTTTCTTGTCGGAGTTGACGGAAATGACACCCATCGGCCCTGGCATCTTCAACGTGTTGTAAGCAAAGTGGGATGCTGCCATGAATTTTGCCAAGGCCGGGCGGCCAAGAATCCCATTGTACGGCAAGGGGATCTTGACGACGTCAAAGACAATCTTTTCCGTCCTGTAGTTCAGTTCCCTGCCAAACGTTACCGGCAACTTGATCTTTCCCTTGGGCTGGCTTCTTCCCGGGTTCACTCCTTGAAAAGTGCCTGTCTTTTCGAGCTCCTCGTCGGGAATCTGCAGCCTCTTGATTACCTCCGGAGAGATCAGGTTCAGACCGGCCCCACCATCAACTAACATCTTTGTTACTTGGAGGTTGCGAATTGTTGGCGAAACCAACAACGGCAAACACCCGACCGCAGTTATGCGATCAGGGTGGTCCTCAGCATCAAAGATGATAGGCGTGTGTGACCATTTGAGCGGTTTTTGAGAGCCCATTGCCGGTTCCGCCGCGTTGACCTCACGAGCCCACTATTTAAGCTGGCAGTGAGAGGAGTGCAGAGATGCGTCCCCGTCAACGCACATGGCCTCAGTTGCCTTCTGGAATTCTTGTTCGCTGGTTTCATCATCGTCCTCTTCTTCTTCACTTCCATCATCCCCTTCTTTCTTCTCACGGCCTCTAGCAGGCTTTTCTTTCTGCTGCTTGGCCTTGCCGCGGCGGCCTCCTCGACCACCACGGCCCTTTTTGCTGGATCCACCGGCACCATCTTGGCCCTTTTCCTTGTCGCGCTTCTCGTATTCAGCCTTTTGTTTCTCAACAAGGTGCTCGACTTGTCGGCACTCTTGGAGATCATGGCCCTTGGTGCGGTGAATCTTGCAGTATGGTCCATCTGACTTGCCGGCCTTCTCGTTTGCCGCCGCCTCCTAGCAAGCGATGCATACAGCAGCCTCCTTGCCGGAGTTCTCAATCTTGGCTTTCTTGGCGGACTCGGAGTTGCCGGAGCCTTCGACAGCCACAACAGTTTTGCCTTTGCGCTTCCGGCCCTTCTTCCTCGGGGTGGCGGCATCGTCATCCTCAGAATCTACTTCGGCGCCAGCGTCCTCCCTGAGAAGCCTTCTTCCTTCCTCGGCCCGTGCACACTTATCCGCCAACGTATAGAGCTCGTTGACGGTCTTGGGCAACTTGACGTTCATTTTCTCCCGCATCCTCCGATTGCGCACATTCGTGTGAAAGGCGGCAATGGCGACTGCAGGGTGTACATCTGGAATGTTGCGGTGCACGCGGCTGAATCTCTGGATGTACTTGTGTAAAGTTTCACCATCTCTTTGCGGGATCACTTGCAGGTCGCTGGGCTGTCCAGTGGCCTTGTGGCCTCCGGTAAAGGCACCAACGAATTCGTTGCAGAGATCTGACCACGAAGAGATGGAGTTCTCTAGCAAGTTCATCAGCCAAGACCTCACGTTAGGTTTTAGTACCAACGGGAAGTAGTTGGCGAGGATCATCTCGTCTCTCCCTCCGGCAGCTTGCACGGCAATAGTGTAGATGCCTAGAAACTCTGCCGGGTTCAGCTTGCCGTCATATTTTTCCGGCACTTCTGGCTTGAAGGCTCAAACGGACGGCCATCGGACTTCCCACAGCTCGCGAGTGAAGGCAGGACATCCAACCTCGTAAGGTAGATATCCACCAACCCCTGGCGCAGGCTCATCAACGACGGGGACGTTGCGCGCGTCGGATTGACGGCGTGCCTCTCGGCGCCGTTCGATGGTGGTGCGGGCGTCTTCTGCCGGCCTATCTCGCAACACTTGCCATTGATCTTGCCACGCCCGTGGATCTAAAGAAGCTATCGACATCTCGTCGGGTCCAAGAGGTTGTTGGGCTTGTCGCGGCTGTTGGCGTTGCTGCTGTTGAGGCGGTTGCCGCGGTGGCGAATGCACCGTTAGTGTAGTACCGTTAACGCAGCACCGACTGGAGATGCCGGTGCTGCTTGCGGACGCCGTGAGGGCTCCGCTTGCTGCAATTTACTGGCTTCGGCAAATCCAATCAAGCTTTGGATGTTGGCTCTCCACTCATCCATCTTCTCTGCCGCTGGAGGAAATTTCAGCAGCATTTGGGCTCGCGCCATTGCTTCCGCTGCTATGGCTGGCATGGCCGGGAGCGAAGAGCGCGACGTCGCTCTACTCCTGGCAGAGCCAGCAGGAGCGTTGTCGCGGTCTTGCAGCTGTGGCGCATGATTAGCAGCAGGTCGCCGTGGTGGAGGCGGTGCCTGAGGATCTGGGATTTGATCCACAGGAGTCTTGCCGTGAGGTCGCTGCTGCCCGGAGTCGTCGGCGCTGCTCGGAGCTGCACCGTGCCCATTGTGTGAGGGGCGCGGCGTCTGTCCTGAAGCAACATCCTTGACGCCACCGCAGCGGGATCTTGGCTCGCGCCGGCCCGGGCATTGCTGCTCCGGTGGCTGCGTTCATCTGCGTGGCGAGGAGGAGGAGGAGGACGTCCATCCGCTCCGCCCGCGCCATCGCAGCTCTGTCCGCCAGAGAACCGAGGAGGTCGACTGCCTCCGGCGTGCTCGTCCCCTGCGCCGACCGTGGTGGGCATGGCGACCGCACCGCCTACGCTTGTCGTGCCAACCGCGGTATCCGCACCACCCGCATTGGCTGCGCCGCCCGCGCCGCCTGCGGATGCGTGCGGGGTGGCCGTCATCGTTATGCCTTTCTTCTTGGGCGCCATCGACGACGAGGAGGACGACGATGAAGTCGATGAAGATGATGAAGAAGACGCGCAACCCACTGGTTAAGGTTCTCGCAAGCGACGCACCCCCTACCTGGCGCGCCAAAGATGTCGGGGTACGACCATCTATGGGGCCATGTAGCCCCTTGTGGTTCGGCGGGGGAGGTCGATGTGCACAAAGAGCATGAACAATGGGAGGCGCAAGGGATTTACCCAGGTTCATGCCACTGGGAAGCGTAAAACCCTACTCCTGCTTTTGGTGTATTAATGGTGTAGAAACACAGTACAAGGAGCGCTTGTCCCGGCAAGGCGCGGAGAGAGCAGCTACACGAGATGTGCTTGTGTTTGAAAAGGGGTCTGAATCCCTCTAACTGTTGCCCTGGCCCTCCTTTTATAGCTCAAGGGGTTACCACAGTGGCAAAACAGTAATTACATAGTGATTAGATAGCAAATAGTGCTATCATACGTAACTCTGCCAGTTTAGCACAAAGCCATTAAATGCGTCGTGAGGTGTCATGTGGAGAGGTAGTCCCGGCAAGGTTTCTGCACCGCTTGCCCAGCTACCTCGTATTATCCTGACACGCCTCTTGTACGGGTGTTGTTAGGGGCAAATCTTATCCCAGCGTGCTGACACGTGCCCGACAAGCCTTACCAACCAACCTGCGCGGTCGACACCTCACACATCAGCGAACACCTGTGCGGTGAGGTGGAGAGCTGGAGGGCTGGTATAAGCTTGCCGGCACGAAGCTTGCCGGGTCCTCACCTTGCCGGTTTAGCCTTGTCGGCAAGGGATGTTATCATCTTTGGTACTAGTTGAGTGTTGTGCCTTGAGCTTCTTTCTGGTAGCTTCTGTGGCTGGACTCCAAATCTTGATCTTGGCAGTTCCCGGCAAGGCTTTGGCCGGCAAGGAGGCTGCTACTGTCTATGCATAAGTCAGGGTATAAAATACCCATGTTTTATACACCGACAGTAGGTAGGGGCGTAGTACTGCATCTTGTCTTGCACGAGATCTGTATTTTGGAGAAGAAGAAGAAGGGGGCGCAGATGGATGTGAGATCGAGTTGAGACGAGGATGTAGACGGTGGGGGGTGTTTAAATAGCTGCGGTGTGACGTGCCCGTTTGAAGGCGTTCATCGGTGCGACGTGCCCGTTTGAATGCGTTCATCGGAGCACGGCCTCCGCTGATAATGGCAATAATAGCCCATTGGAGCCCTATGCATTTTTCACACTGAATCGAGGTGTGTCGATCGGTAAAGCTGCGTCCCTAGGCGGCACTAATTGCCCTGATGCGACGTAGCTGCGTCGGGTGGCTGCGCACGCATGCATGCAACGGGGTGGCTGCGCGCATGCATGGCAGGCTGAGAGTTAGGCCTTCCTATGACGGCCCATCGGTCTGACGAGCGTGCCGCCACGAATGAATGCGTTTCAGAAAAGGTGTCCAGCCCGCGACTCATGGCCGCTGTCGCTTGTCCCTGTGCTGCCGCTGCCAGGTGGGCCACTCACATCCGCTCCAGCCCGTGGCCGCTGTCGCTTGTCCCTGTGCTGCAGCTGCCAGGTGGGCCACTCAAGTCTGCTCCAGCCCGAGGCTGCTGTCGCTTGTCCATGTGCTGCCGCTGCCAGGTGGGCCACTCACATTCGCTCCAGCCCGTGGCCGCTGTCGCTTGTCCCTGTGCTGCCGCTACCAGGTGGGCCACTCACGTCCGCTCCAGCCAATCCGGTCTCCTCTCACGGATCGACCATGGCATACCCTAGCGCCTTATCCAAACCATCCCCGAACAGCGATCCAACGGCCCTGATGGTGCGGGGTTTTGAGAGGGGTTTGAGGGGTTTTGAGAGGGTTTCAAAGGTTAGGGTTGAGCATAACTAATTCAAAAAAAATTCAAAAAATATGAAACCTCCGCAAATCATCATTTTATGTTACTAAGTTGCTAGGAAAAATAAGAAATCATGACTATGGATATTTTCATGAAATTCCCTTCACATAACTTAGATATCATGGACAAGGTTGTATGGTTTTCAAGGGGAATGAGCTAGGATTTAGGGTTAACCATGGCATAGTTTGTCCAAATGATCCCATATTGGGCATGGGCCCTATATTTGTGCACTAGATGTTAAGGATTTTTTTGAGCTCATTTGGAGATGTTCGGAAAAAAAAGCTTAGAAATAAGGCTGTTTACCCTAGCTTTGGAGCTCATTTTTCATGAATATGTGTTTTACTTCACAAAAGTGCTCGGATTGATCATCTAATGTGCATAAAAGTTGAGAATGCACTGGAACATCAATAAACATCAAAGTACAAATTTGAAATGTGCCTCAAATTTGAAAGTCAGTTCAAATTTGAAATCTGGCTCAAATTTGGAACATGGCACATAGTTTTCAAAGTAGAGCACAAATCAAAATACAAGTAGCTTTACATCACACAAAATGAGACTCATAGACCAATAGTTTTCACTTCTTCTTCTTATGATAGCTTGCTTTTGATTTCACAGCACAAAGCTCAAAAATGCTCTTGGTTTTCTTCACTGGACTAGCTGTAATAGGTTCAGTTTCCAGCACAACAATTGGATTAGCTTCAGTTTGCAATGTTTCAGCAACCAGGGGATGGCATGCACGCTTCCTCCTGACAAACAAAGCATGTCATTTGGTTAGTAATTGAAAAAAACAACCAAATCAAAAAACATCACAAACATGAACATACTTTGGCCTTTCAAGAGTGTAACCGCAATTTGGAGATCCTTTTCAGTGCCCAAGTTCCTAGCACAGCTTGCATCTAATTTTGTTACCTTCTAGGCTTTGGATCTTTCTCTCCCTTCTTAGTACTCTCACCTTTCTCAAACGATGCCTTGAATGCACTCTCCTTAGGCCTGCCAGCCTTTCTTTTCCTTAAGGGAGGACACATGGAAAATTCGATTTCCACTTCAGGCCACTGAGACTGATCTATAAGTGCTAGAATTGGAGTTGCATACGCAGCCTTGAATCTTGTCACTGAGTAATATTCATGGAAATATTGGTGCATGTTTATATTCGGGCGGGAGGCCAAGAAAAGCATGGCATGCTCACATGGTTTCCCAGTGTGTTGCCACTCTAGGCAAGTGCAGTCATGCATTTCAGTGTTAACAAGATGCCACCTTCTAGACTTTGTATCTCTAACTTCAGCACCCCACACTGTAGATTTTTCAACAGAAAAATGTGTAACATTTTTGCTCCTGTTGACCACCTGTTGTACCACTACAGGAAGCTTATCCCCTTGCAGACAATCACCAATCCTTCTTCTCAATTCCCACAAATGCATGATCATGATCCTTATTTGGTCAACCATGTCATGCACATGCAAGTTCATAAACTGCTTCACCTTGTTGTTAAAACTCTCTGCCAAGTTGTTGTTGATATAATCACACTTGATGGCAGTGTTAAATCCTGACCTGTACCATAACAGAGAATGGTAGGTGTTCATCCATGGAACAAACTCACTGCATGCTGCCATTATCTTACCAAGATGATATGAATGTGTCTGAGTAGTGTAAGATCTTGCTGCAGGCCACATGTGCTCAAATTCTTCCCCACTAATTTTTTTGATCAAATTCATCCACATATGGCCGAAGCACTCCGCCTACTCAGCATGGGGGAAAACATTCTTGACTGCAATTTCTAGCTCTTTACATGCATCTGTGTGGAATGCCAAAGGTGACACTGGCCCTATGCATCTTTTCAACTGCATCATGAACCATGTCCATGAAACCTCTGTCTTTGACTGAAACAAGCCAATAGCAATAGGGAACATCCAATTGTGGCCATCTAGAGCATTGCATGCTACCAATTGACCATTCCACTTGCCAGTTAAAGAAGAAGAGCCTATGCTCAAATATGGATGGCACCCTGCTTTGAAGCCATCGATGCATGTGGAGCCCCGCCTGAATACCACTGTAGCCAGACGGTCGCCGCACACACCAGCCCAGGAAATCACACTAGCGCGTGCCTTTACAACAAGTATCACGAACACAAGCATTTCTATTAATGGATATATAAGTCTTACATGATATTTTACAAGGGTGATGGCAGCGGAAAAGCTCTATCTAACGCAACATGGTCTTGGTGCGGCTCCAATCCACAGGGATTTGACTGGGTTACTCTTCTAGCCCGCGAACACTCCGGCTCCTCCCTAGTGGACGTCGGATCCTTAGGTGAACCTGGCCACATTGAAGGCCGCTGAGTACTTTTGAATGTACTCGCAAGCAAACCAAATAACATATACACCAAGCATAGCAATCCTTGGCATTCAAGCATGTACTTGTTATCTTAACAATATTAGTTATCATGTTATGGCAGAATTATCTAGCAATATTACTCATCATGTCGTAACAGGATTACCTAGCATGGGAACTACCGAAGTAAATACAGTAAGGTAAAGTGTAACGGTGCAGGTAACTTATTAGGTTCCTCTCATGATCCCTCTGGACCATATCCAAGCTCTTATGGTTAACTGAC
This sequence comes from Elymus sibiricus, assembly GCA_039707655.1. NCBI lineage: Eukaryota > Viridiplantae > Streptophyta > Magnoliopsida > Poales > Poaceae > Elymus > Elymus sibiricus. Next base: position 186,425,251 of record CM077676.1, on the reverse strand, counting down.
CATCTCCTTCATAGCCATCCCATGGCTAACATCTCAATTTCCTGACATCATCCGATATCCAGGCATCTGTGCTATAAATCTGACAAAGCTTACCTTATCTGGTTCATTCTTAGCAATCATTCGGTTAACTCCTCCAGACTCGACACAGACCAAATAATGTGACCTAGTACGAACTGTGTCCCATGACCGAGGACGCGGCTATTCGAATAGATTTACACTCTACAGAGGTTGCGCACTTTACCCACACTATGGAGCTCTTGGCCTCGTACTTTCGTACATGTTCCCATTCGGGTGGACCGGTGCTGCTCCAACAAAACTTGTCTATTGCCTGGCACTCTTACGGTCCCACCGACAATCATACCCCTTCCGGGTCATGCCCTGGGTGGCCCCTATGTCACTCTTGACACCTGCCACCGTCGTGGCCAAACAAAACTGTCCCAAACGGGACCTGGTACCATATAACTTGGGCTCACAAGGTTATCGCCGCCTACCGAGCCAGGGTAGCACGCACACATAACGTTCGCTCTTTGGAGGTACCGATAAGAGGCACGACAATAGACCAAGCTAGGGCCTCCCCATAAAGGCAAATGTGGCTGCACTGATGAGCTCGGTTCCGTGGCACTATGACTCGATCCAGCCGATGGAGGAGGTTGTCATTATTAAGTCACATTTCTTAACATTGCAATATCAGTAACAATGCATGATGTAACAACTATGGAAACATAACAACCTATCTCCATATAATATCACAATGAGTCATTAGTGAAACAATGTTTAAATGGCAAGTTTACCACTTTACAAGTTTTAACTGTAGGTTATGATCATCCGAACCCTTGCATGAAACCGGCAAATAAACCAGTAGCCACCAGAACGGTCTTTACAACTCAGATCTGGGACGTTACCGGAAAAACTCCACCCCGTCTCAAGACGGCTAAAAAGCAGCTCAGAGCATGAGACGGTGTTGATAAAAAGAAAGTAGCAGTTCCCTAAGACGGCCGGAAAGCACCTCAGAGCATGGGGTCACTGCTACAAAAAGAAATTCAATAGCTGCCCGAGATGGCCGAAAAGCAGCTCAGAACACGAGACCGTTGTTGAAAAGAGAAATATAAAGTTGGCATCCACCCCAGACGGCCGAAAGCAGCTCAGAACACAGGCGTGGTGCCGTCACCAAATAAAGGCAAGCAATGGTTCATCAGAATCACATATAGCTTACTACTATGCACACGAGCATAATTCATGTTCATTCATTAAACACACAAGAATAACACAGAAGCAATGCTTTAGGGCTTATATCAGATGGTCGGCTTGCCTGGGGGTGAAGGAATACTCCGAGAGAAGTGCGATCACCTCGCAGAAGAATTCGCCGGAAAGGTTTCTCTCTCGAAGGGCTCAATATAGGGCAGGGACAATATGATCATTTTCAAAATGTGTCAACATCATAAAAATGATATCATCAGAACGGGCTTGACGAATAGAGATCGTGGGCTTTGGAATCACCTGATTCGGAGTTACGGTTGGAAAACTACGGCCGATCGTTTGTTAGGCAGAAAAACTAACAGAATCTGTGCGTTTCTGCCCTTAACTGACGAACGTCCGAAATATAAGGGTTTCGGCCAGCGGCTGAGAACGAAGGCGCACTTCAGGAAATACGTCTTTGGAAGAAGAAAGCACACTTTTGCCTGAAGCACTGAGAGAGTACGCTTTCCAGATGGGAAAGCGTATTTCATGAAGTACGTTTCCACTTAAGGGACCGGGCCCAGTGCCTATTTGGCTGACTGGTGGGGCCGCGGGCCCACGGGTAGGCTCGAGGGGGCGAAGGGCTTCATCTTCTTCCTTCTGCATGCGCTCGGCCGAGGAGCAGTGGAGCTCGACCGGCTATTGCCGGCGACTCCGGCCTCCGTTCGGGCCGTGCGGCCTACCGGCATGACCGGAGCGCCGAGGTGCACCTGCCGGTGCACAGCACCACCGTTGGGGAGCCCGAGAACGAGCGGGGGCGTGGCCATGGCGGACGGCGGCATCAGCCGTAGCTGGGCAGAGGGCTGCGGGTCTCTGGCGGTCGAGGCGAGAGGCTGGGGAGCTCCACCGGACTCTGGTGGTTCCATTGGTGGGGCAAGGAAGAGGAGAGGGGCTCGGGCTTGCTCGAGTTCGAGCAAAGGCCAACGATGGCCAGGGCAGCCTTAGGAAGAAATTGGACCACCGGAGCTCACTCCTATGAGCGGGGAAAGAGCTGGGAGGGAGAGGAGGCTGTGAGTGTGGTTGTGAGTGCTCGAGGGGGCTCGGGACTCGGCTATTTATAGCCAGCCGGCGAGGGGGATAAGCACGGCCGCCGTGGCGACCCTATCGCCGCACTGGCGCTTGCAGGTGAGCTGGCTCGGAGGCTTGTGGTGCCGAGCTGACGGGTGGAGTAGGACGCGACGCGACGGCGAGGAAGAAGCCAGGGGGAGAGGGACAGAAGAGGTTCACGGGGGAAACAGTGCCGCGGCGGCGGCTGCCGTGGCGTGAGGAGGAGGAATCCAGAGGGAAGAAGGGTCCAGAGAGGAGCGCGTGGACGCCGCAGGGCCGCTAGACATGGCCGGACAAGCCAGAGTTGTCCTGGAGGGTGAAGATAGTGCGCAAAGCTCCTGTTTTGGCGTGGCCACTGTCGGTACCAAAACCGGCGGATCTCGGGTTGGGGGTCCGAACTGTGGATCTTGGAGTCAATGGGTAACAGGGAGCGTAGAGATGGTGTTTACCCAGGTTCAGGCCCTCACGAGGAGGTAAAACCCTATGTCCTGCTTGATTGTATTGATGTGAGAGTATGACAATTATAGAGTTGATCTACCTCGAGATCGGATGAACTAAACCCTAAGTGGTTATAATGGCGGTGGTTCTTCTGCCTCTATAGACTAAACCCCCTGGTTTATATAGACACCAGGGGGACCTAGGGTTACATATGGTCGGTTGCCCTTAGAGGATAATCATGCCGGTTACGCCAAACGTTACTTGGAGGAGACGCCAAGTCTTCAGAGGTTTCCTTCTGGTGTACGGGGTCACCCGTAATCCGGCCTTCCTTTGATGAGTTAAAAGCTGCCCATTAGTCCGGCCTATAGGAGATAGGCCGGCAGCCCGAGTACCCCCTAGTCCGGTACACCCTCAGTAGCCCCTGAACTAGCCACCAATGCCGAAGTCGACAGTTTCCCTCAGCTCTATGCTTCGAAGATCTTTGGCTTGAGGGGTGAGTTCCTCCCACCTTCTGTGTTCGGCCACCAATAGCTCGGTCGCCGAAAATCCTTCGATTGGCGAGGCATTGTGGGGCCCGCCATACCGTTTTTCTTCACCCAGAATTAATGACGCCCCTCGATTTCTGTGTACTCGGTGAATGCGAGCGGCCCGATAGGTTTTTACAACAATGACCCTTTTTGGGGGGAAAGAATGCCCTTCTAATAGGCCAAGGGTGTGGAGGCTAATGCACCCCATCCCCTGCCATTCTTCCTCACATCCCCGAGAGGTCACTGCCAGCAAACAATAGCGAATGTTTTAGGCTCCTCCTCTCGCCCTCACGGCCCCCGTCAAGGCGACTGGGCGAGCTGCTCAGTATCCCGCATGCGACTAGGCAGCCTCAAGACGCAGGGGTATCTTCTCGTTTTAGATCTCACGTCCACCCGCCCCGGATTAACTTCCGCGGATGGGGAGGCCCTTGCGAAGAACTTCCCTACCCCCCACGGGGAGGAAAGGGTATGCTTCGTGCCCTTCCTCTTGCGAGGCCTAGGTTTCCCCATTCATCACTTCCTGAGGGGTCTACTAGAGTTTTACGGGATCCAACTCCACCACCTTACCCCAGGATCGATTCTACATATCTCGGGCTTCATCGGCCTTTGCAAGATGTTTCTAGGCTGTGAGGCTCATTTTGAGTTGTGGAGGAAATACTTCTGCCTTGTCCCCCGCACCCGAGGAGGGATAATTTACGAGGTCGGCGGGGCCAAGGTATGGCGTATCGCCGATATCCCATAGGGACTCCGAAGAAAGATGCCGAGGAGTGGACCTCAGAATGGTTTTATATTGAAGACGTCCCCCTATTCGATCCAGCTCGGAGGGGGTTGCCTGAATTCTCACTTGTTTTTCCGAAGAAGCGGTTCAACTGGCGCCTGAAGAGTTCTTACCAAGAGGAAAGCGCCAAAGTAACACGGCTGGCCGCTCAAGTGAGGTGGCTATCCCACAACGGGCTAACCGTCATCGATGTGATGGCAGTAGCCATTGCTCGATGCGTTCAACCTTTTCAACAGAGAGTACACCCGCTATGGCGCTACAACGGGGAGAATGACTCGACCCGATACACATAGAAGGTACCTGCCGATGAGGCGGTGATGGTAGCCATACTGGCCGACCTTTTCAAGGGAGAAGAGCAAGAGTTTGCTCGGTTAAGGCCCAAGGAAGGCTTCTCGAGCTATAAACCCATCGAAACGGTGAGTCCAACCACGCTTCATAGCTCGGACGGCACGCCAATTTCTCTTAATCAGATTTTTAACTTGTCCGAACAGAGCTGGAGGCGCTGGATCGAGACAGTGAGCTGCCCTGCTCCTCAACTAGAGAGTCATTCTCGTGATGACGACCCTGGGTTTCATGACGATCCCAAAACATCGATCGATTTCGAGGAGGGGATCTTCTACCAGGAGAGCCTCGATGGCTCTTGCTACTTGTGAGTTGCGTTGGTAATTCCTTGAAGAGGAAGGGAGATGCAGTATAGTAGAGATAAGTATTTCACTCAGTTATGAAACCAAGGTTATTAATCCAGTAGGAGAAACATGCAACACCTCGTTAGCAGCACCTGCACACAAAACAACAAATCCTTGCACCCAACGCAAACAAGGGTTGTCAATCCCTCGGCGGTAAGTTGCAAGATTAAATTGTATGTGATAGATAGATAGATTGAAACAAAAATACAAAATAAAATAAATAAAGAAAAAGTGCAGCAAGTATTTTTAGGGTTTTAGGGCCTAGAGCCTTTCATCCTGCCGATTGTAAACATATTGTAAACTACTGCTTAGTTTGTGTACGGCCACCTCCACACCACCCTCCCCCCCCCTCTCTTCCCCTAACTCCATCATGTAACCTAACTCTTCTGGACTGTTTTGATCGGCTGACTAACTAATATAAAAGTCAGTGGGTGCCTTACCCACTGTCATCAGGTTTCAAAAAAAAGATAGACCCGGGGGCCATAGTTTTCACTAGAGGCTTCTCTCAAGAAAATAGAATACGGTGGGTAGACAAATTACTGTTGGGCAATTGATAGAAAAGCAAATAATCATGACGATATCCAAGGCAATGATCATGTATATAGGCATCACATCCGAAACAAGTAGACCGACTCCTGCCTGCATCTACTACTATTACTCCACACATCGACCGCTATCCAGCATGCATCTAGTGTATTAAGTCCATAAAGAACGGAGTAATGCCTTAAGCAAGATGACATGATGTAGACAAGGTAAACTCATGTATGAATAAACCCCATCTTTTTACCCTTAATAGCAATGATACATACGTGTCATGTCCCTTTCTGTCGCTGGGATTGAGCACGGCAAGATCGAACCCATTACAAAGCACCTCTTCCCATGGTAAGATAAATCAATCTAGTTGGCCAAACCAAATCAATAGATCGGAGAAGAAATACGAAGCTATAATAATCATGCATTAAAGAGATCAGAGAAGACTCAAATAATATTCATGGATAATCTAATCATAAACTCACAATTCATCGGATCCCAACAAACACACCGCAAAAAGTGATTACATCGGATAGAACTCCAAGAACATCGAGGAGAACATTGTATTGAAGATCAAAAAGAGAGAAGAAGCCATCTAGCTACTAACTATGGATCCGAAGGTCTGTGGTAAACTACTCACGCATCATCGGAAGGGCAGCAAGGTTGATGTAGAGCCCCTCCGTGATCGATTCCCCCTCCGGCGGAGTACCGGAAAAGGCCTCCAGATGGGATCTCTCGAGAACAGAAACTTGCGGCAGCGGAAAAAGTATTTCGTGGACTCCGCTGTTGGTTTCCTGATTTTTGGGAATTTATAGTGGTGGAATTAGGTCAAAAGAGGCAGAGGTGGGCCCACGAGGCACCAGGGTGCGCCTGCCCCCCCCCCCCAGGCGCGCCCTGGGGCTTCTGGCCTTCTCCCGAAGCTTCTAGTATTGGTTATGTCCAGAAAAACTCTCCAAAAAGTTTCGTGGACATGATCATCTGAACCTTTGCAAGAAATCGACAAATAAATCAGTAGCCACCAGAACGGTCTTTACAACTCAGATCTGGGACATTACTGAAATAACTCAACCTTGGCTCACGACGGCTGAAAAACAGCTCAGAGCATGAGGCAATGTTGATAAGAAGAATGTAGCAGCTCCCTAAGACGGTCGAAGAACAGCTCAGAGCATAGGGTCACTGCTACAAAAAGAAACTCAACAGCTGCCCGAGACGGCCGAAAAGCAGCTCAGAACACGGGCCAGTTGTTGACAAGAGAAATAGAAAATCGGCATCCACCCTGGACGGCCGAAAGCAGCTCAGAACACAGGCGTGGTGCCGTTACTAGAGAAAGGTAAGCAAGGGTTCATCAGGATCATATACCAGGTTCACAGTTACTTGGACAGAGCTCACTGTTGTGGTCAATCATACATGGCAGTGACAATGGTTAACGATATCGCCTTGTCAGGCATGAGGAAGCTGTCTTGATATCCACTGTCAATATTTGTTGTCCCAAAGTTCTCTTGCGTCATAGCTTGTCAGCCATTGCATCACACTGAGATGTATGCTGGCTTCCTTCCTCTTACCTTATTCATGGGGTTGTCGGATTCTCACCGTGCTTGTATCATCGTATGAGTGACTTGCATTACCTTGGCAGCATGCTCACAATATATATGAAAGTATGTGTAGCTGGGCATTTGATTCCTGAGGCAGACACTTGGGTCCTGAGTAGCTCGTGTTTCTGACCAAACTGTTGCGGATCTGATTCTTGAGGTGCACCGTCATATACTACCAACTCACTGGGTAATATCTTGTACCAATACCGATAACTGTTTGTAGTGTCGTACTGGATGGCTTATGTTGGAAGCCATCGAGAGTAGCGTGCTGAGAAAGGTTGGATATCTTGCACTCGAAGCTTTTGTCGGGATAGCGTGCCGAAGAAGACTGGGTACTGTGCTTCAGAAGCTTCTCCTCTGGTTGCTTACTGAGGAAGATTTCGGTGCCTTATGCCGGAAGCTTTCTGCGGTGGCTTACCGAAGAAGACGGGGTATCTTATGCTGGAAGCTATCCACATATCGTACTGAGGACGACTAAGGAGCCTTGCATCGTAAGCTTCTCTGGTAGCGTGCAGAGGAAGACTGGGTGGCTTACTCCATAAGCTTCTCACTACGATGTGCGGACTGAATGCCAAATATACATACACTCTTGATATTCCTTTGACTGGAAATGTACTGTTGTCTTGCACACAAATTGTCTTCAAGCTAGTTTATTATGATTGTGATGGCTGTACACTGAGTGAGTCTTGATGCTAATAGTTAGTCCAGAATATCATTTGTATCCAAACCATATATTTTCGATATAATGCAGTCGGCTGAGAATTCCATAATGTTTAGCTGAGCTTCAAAATATTTGAAATCCTTACTGATTCTTCGAGTCTGGTGTCGGTTGATGAGCAACTTTCATAAGGGGAAATAAGGTAACACCGAGGGCCCAAAGAAAGAAGTCAAAAGAAACGACTAAAACAAAAGCACACACAGCATTAAGATTACATACAAGCAACATCACATTTTACTGCTATTCACCTCACTATGCATGTTTACTTAAGCACACAATTCTCGAGGGAACTCCGGTACTACGATCTAATATGCTGTGGTGGTGTGCACGAAAATGGATCAACTTGTGGAGGGGTTGGTGTAAACAGAGCTACACCAAACGCTGGCTTAGCACTGGTTGCATCTGTACCGGCTTAGCGGTGAGGACGGACTTGGTGATCATGTAGCGAGACACGGATGTCACGGCCATCTCATCATCAAGCGTACGGAAGGGAACCGTACTCGTCCAGGGAATGGGTGATAGGATAGGATAGTGGTGGAAAGCAGGGTCTGCTGGCATTGCCCTTTTTCTGGTAACAAAGACCAGTAAGGGTTGCCAAAGCAGCAGGTTGAATGGCAAGATCCGGGGTAGAAACATGTCTACCACCGAAACGATAGTTGTGGCTCAAGAGAAAATATTGGTGCGATACCTGTGCATCAATCCAGCAAATGATCGACACCGCTGGGTACCTTGGCATCACTCCGCTAGTACAGAGATGTCACCAAACACCAAAGATCAAGTATGCAAAACTGGAGGGTGCATGTAGTGGATTGAAACCGATGCCACCTACACTCACAAGATCAACTATTAGCGACAATATAATAAGTCTATATGCATGCTATGCAACAAACAAATGCAGCAATCAAATGCAGCAGACCGACTAGACTCTGAACTACCGGTTTCTAACGCTCGCGCGGACTAGGGCGTCCTACAACCAGACCTGCTCTGATACCAAGCCTTGTGGCACCCCGGCTCAGAGGGACCGGAACGCCCCGTATTCCAGCCCAGAGATCAAGTCTTCTGGAATACGACACTGCTTGGCATAGAACAAATCAGCTCTTTATTACGAATAAACGGGGTACAAGGGTCCGATATTACAAAGGTCACAGGGGCACGGCGACACTTCGCCTGCTAAGGTAGTTCTATGCTAGCAGCGGAACATCTCGAAGCGGAATAAACTCTAGCAGCGGAACAACGGCGACGGTGATGAACTCCACTCCGCAGGGACTCTGGCTGGGACGTATCCTAGAGCGCAACCTCAAGATCCTCGACAAGCAAACACGGCATCACCTGCAATCTGGCATGACACGCCAGGTGAGTACTTTGAATGTACTCGCAAGCTCACAGCAACCAAAGCAATCAAGACATACAACAGCATGGCGTGTACATATAATTCATGATATGAACAGGATGATACTAGCACTAGCATGCAAGGGGTTCGACATTTAAGGTCTCATGGACCAACTTACTCTGCTCGGAGATTATCTCGTAACCACAAACTTACCATCGTGATCATCACACGATCACCTCAGGATCAACCAAGCTCGGTATCAACTATACCATCGTGATCATCACATGACCACACGGAGCTTGATCTCTATATGTGATCATCGCATGACCACATAAAGATCAACCAACTTCTTTTCTCATCGAACCGGGGTTGTTTATTATTCAGATTATTATTTCTGTTGACCCATAGTGTGACCTACTACGAACTGTGTCCATGACCGAGGACGCGGCTATCGATAGATTATACACTCTGCAGAGGTTAGTACACTGTACCCACACCACGGAACTCATGGCCTCATGCTCCCATTCGGGTGGACCAACGACATTCCGACAAAACCAATCTATTGCATGACACTCTCCTGGCCACTCCGACAAACTCCCCTTTGGGCTATGTCCTGGGTGACCCCGGTGCCAACATGTGACACCCGCCACCTCTGTGGCTGCCACCGTTGTGGCCAAATATAAACATCGTCCCAAACGGGGACCTTGGTACCATCAAAACTCGGGTCCTCAAGGCTATGGTAGCCTACCTGATCAGGGTAGCGCGCACCCATAACCTTCCCTCGTAGGAGGCACCGGCGAGAGGCATGACAACAGACCGCATTAGGGCCTCCCCATCCAGGCAAGTGTGGTTGCACTGGTGAGCTCGATTCGGTGGCACCATGACTCAGCCAACAGATTTGTTCAAGTTCGATTAATGTCAGGTTTAACTTGAATGGTGATGAGCCGAGTCACAATAAAATACATAATGAAATAACAATGCAGATGAGCATGATATCAGTGTAACCATGGATGGGCAACATAACCATTTAACATCAACAATGATAAATCATTTACTCTACGAGATGCAAATGAGCATAGCATAACGATAATCATGCATATTACAAGTACTTTTATAACGGACGAGAATACTGCATGTGGGCATATCATTATCACTAGCATCTGAAATGAGTACAAGAATACAACATGATAAGAATATCCTTAGCAATTAATCATAACACTTACTAGATGAAAATGCACATGGCATAAGCAATGAGCATGGATTCATAAGCATATTCGAAGCATTCACAAAATAATTAAATTAGCAAACAATTATTAAATATTCAAGTGAAAACCATGGCTACTGAAATGTCATCATGCAAGTGGTTGTTGTGGCTTGCCTGGGGATGGAGGAACCATCAGGGAGAAGTGCGGAGACACTCGCGGAAAAATCGCCGGAAAAGTTTCCCTCTCGGAGTGGGCTGAATAAGGGCAGGGGCAAAATGGTCATTTAGAGAGTGTGACAACATCATGAAAATGGTACCATCGGAATGGTCTCGACGAATTGAGATCGTGGGCGTTGGAATCACCTGAATCGGAGTTACGGTTGCCGAGATACGGCCGTTCGTTCGATAGGCAGAAATCAAATAAAAATCTGTTCGTTTCTGCTGCTAACCGACGAACGTCCGCAATATAACAGATTCGACCGGCTGGTTTAAACAGAAAACGTATTTCAGATAATACGTTTTCGCCGCGGGAAAGCGTATTCTGGCCCGAAGGAGTTCTGGAGTACGCTTTCGATGATTGAAAACATATTTTCTTCAAAGCCGTCTCCACTTATCCCGCGGGCCCGACGCTGGGTGGATGACATGTGGGGTCCGCAGAGGAGTGGGGCCCGCCCGGCCTGGCTTTCTCCTTCCTCCCGCGTGGCGCGCGCCTGGCCGAGACAGAGGCCGGCCCCGACGGCGATAGCCGGAGCTACCGGCCGTCTCCGGCGGCGCCCGGCATACCGGCGAGCTCGGCATGACACGCCGCATCCATCCAGGCAGGAGGCGGATCTCGGGAAGGGCAGGAGTTTGTGCTCCCTCGACAATGGCGGATGGCGGCTCAGGTGGTGTTGGGGAAACGCGGCTAGTGGGCGCCGAGGCTGCTGCGACGAGCTGGGGAGATTCGGGGAGGCTAGGGGAGCTCCAAGGTGAGGTGAGGGAGGAGGGAGGGACTCGGCATTGACCGAATTTAGGAGGGGCAGTGCGGTGGCCATGGCAGCCATTGGAGGTCCAGAGAGCTCTTCGAGCGCGGTTGGGTGGTCGGGGTGGGGGCGGTAAGAGAGGGAGAGAGGTTGGTGAAGAGAGGAGGGCTCGGGGAAGACTACTTATAGCCGTGGCGGAGGTGGTGCCGCCCCCGGATGTCACCGCGGCCGGGCGGAGCGTGCTCTGGCGAGGTCGGTGGCGGCTAGCGGGGCGGCGCGGCGTTGCCGACCTGACGAGGCTCAGGGCGAAGCGACGGCTCGGGGAGAGGAGACAACGGCAAAATGACGACGACCGAGGAGTGCACAGTGCACGTGTGCCCGTCGATTTGGCTCGGTCCGGCGAGCTATTAGCGGGGAAGGGCGAACCAGAGAGTCGAGGGAGAGCTGGGGAAGGACTGCGGCAAGGCAAGGTGTCGTGAGGACGGCGTTTGGGCGGCGGCAGGAGGGTCCCGAAGCTCAGAGCACGCTTTTGGCTGCAGAGCATGCGCTCTGAGCCTGGTCACCGCGTGCAAAGGCAAGAGGAGAGCTCCAGTGCCTGGCTAATGGTGTGTAGCGCGTTGTCCTTCCTGGATGGGCCCTACCAGAGGTGATAGCTCGAAGAAACCTACTGTGGGTGGATGTGAGTGATCAGAGAAAGTTTGCTGTTGCAAACTTAGGAATGATTCTGTGGTAAAATGGAATGAGATAAGGATTCACTAGTATGTCACAAAGGCTTAGGGTAGGAAGGACTATGATCCTGTGAATTTTGAGGTCATTAGGGCAAGGTTAGAGTGCAGTTGCTTCACAACTGCCAAAAATTGGCCAGAATCTAGATCAGGAAGTAGCACTCACATATATGCTTGTATTGGGCTGAAAATTGGTGGAGCATGGTCATTTGGGCATATGAAGGTACCATAAAAATTTCATCCTATTTGGATAAGTAAAAATGGTACTTCCTTCACAATGCTTTCTACTGGACAGAAACTTGGGGGAATTTTGTGGAGCAAATTGCTTGGCAAAATAATGTTAGTTTTGGCATGCTCACATTATTTAGGGATATTTAGGTCCTGGATTAATTTCAGAATTTGTGAAGCAATATAAATATAGTTGCTTCACAAACTGAAATTGTGACCAGAAACCAAGATTGGACGGTGTGCTCACATATTTTGTTTGATGGGTTTGAAATTTTGTGGAGAGTAATGATTTGATCATATGAATGATCTCCCAAAATTTCAACTCATTTGTATAATCCTAGCTAGTACTTCCTTCACAAAGCTTCTCTCTGGACAGAAACTTTGGAAATTTTCTGAGGAAGATTTACTAGGCAAATGAAGATGAATTTTGGCATGTGGCAATAATTTGGATAGGAAAGAGTGCCCAAAATTTTTTAGGGCAATCAAGAAAATATAAATAGCACTTCCTTCACAAAGTGCCCTGCTGGACAGAATCGGAAATGAATATTCCTGAATTATTTTTGAACTGGGCAAGGATGGGTTTTGGCATATTTGTGGAAGATATGATCCAAAGAATTTATGAGAATTTTGTGGGAATTTTGTGGAAGACATAAATATAGGTTGCTTCACAACCTAGAGCAAACAGGGTTATTCCTTTAATAGAAAAAGGAATATTCCCAAGGAATAAAAATTTGGGGTTGGCTAAGATGGAAATGACATGGCCTTGGGATAGATTTGAGAGTGACAAGCCACTTGGAAGTGGCAGGAGAGAAGATCTTCCCAGGTTTCAAGACCACATAGCCACGGAAAAAGGAACTCCAAATAAAAATTCGAAGAAATCCAAAAGAAAAAGAAAGGGCCAAAAATCGGGGTGTTACATAGGTAGATATGGTGGACTCATTTTGCACAACTTGGGTTTAAGGAGTTTGGATGCACAAGCAGTATTTCTGCTTAGTACAAATGAAGGCTAGCAAAAGATTGAGAAGCAACCAACCAAAAAACGAAAACGGTGATAAACATGCATTGAACATAACTAACACCGAATATTGCACCATAAGTAGGATATAATTTCTTTTCATAACTATTGACTTGATGTGCATGCATAGGGAATCACAAACCTTAACACTAATATTTTTACTAAATCACAATTACCCACTAACATGACTCACATATTATCATTTCCATATCACAAAACTATTGCAAGTAATCACACTTATCATATCCAATGATCTATATGAAAGTTTTTATTATATCCCTCTTGAATATTCATCACTTTGGGACCAAATTCATATCTTGTGCAAATTACTGTTACTATTATCAACTCTCAAAAAGATATAAGTGAAGCACGAGAGTGCAAATATTTCTTCAAAATTTCAATCTTATCAACTCTCAAAATAATATAAGTGAAGCATGAGAGTTTATTTCTTCAAAATTTTAATCTTATCAACTCTCAAATAATATAAGTGAAGCATGAGAGTTCATTTCTTCAAAATATAGCCATCACCGTGCTCAAAAAGATTTAAGTGAAGCACTAGAGCAACTGCCTAGCTCAAAAAATTTAAGTGAAGCACATAGAGTATTCTAACAAATTATGATGAACGTGTGGCTCTCTCAAATTGGTGTGTCCAGCAAGGATGATTGTGATAAACTAAAAAGCAAACAAAGCAAAGACTTATATAATACACGACGCTCCAAGCAAAACACATATCATGTGACGAATAAAAATATAGCTCCAAGTAAAATCACCGATGGTTGGTAGAAGAAAGAGGGGATGCCTTCCGGGGCATCCCCAAGCTTAGACGCTTGAGTCTTCCTTGAATATTACCTTGGGGTGCCTCGGGCATCCCCAAGCTTAGGCTCTTGCCACTCCTTATTCCTTCATCCATCGTGATCTCACCCAAAACTTGAAAACTTCAATCACACAAAACTCAACAAAACCTTCGTGCGATCCGTTAGCAAACAAAACAAATCACTACTTTAAGTACTGTCGAAAACCCATTCATATTTAATTTTTGCATTATACCATCTGTATTCTAACTTCTCCATGGCTTATACCCCCCGATACAATCCATAGTTTCATCAAAACAAGCAAGCAACACATCAAAAACAGAATCTGTCAAAAACAGAACAGTCTGTAGTAATCTATTTAAAAGCCATACTTCTGTAACTCCAAAAATGCTGAAAAATTATTACAACGTGGGAAATTCATATAACAATACTGTTTAAAAATTTCATATTTTTCTGACACTCCAGTACAGAACCAAAATTCCAGCACTGGACGCAAAACTTTCTGTTTTCCAAACAGCATCAATTATACTATCTTCCAAATCATCCTAAAGACTTTACTTGGCACAAACACTAATTAAAAACACAAAAACTCAATCTTAACAGTAGCATAATTGTGAGAACACACAATAACTTATTTTATTCATTGGGTTGTCTCCCAACAAGCTCTTTCTTTATAGCCATTAAGATAGGCTTGAGATTTCAATGATGCTCACATGAAAGATAATAATTGAAACACAAAGAGAGCATCATGTAGCATGTGAAAAACATATTTAAGTCTAACATACTTCCTATGCACAGGCATTTTATAAGAAAACAAATTATCAAAGCAAGTAATTTCTAGCATATGCAAAGGAGAAGAATAAAACATTGATGATTTCAACATAACGAGAGGTAATTTAGTAATATGAAAATTTCTACAACCATATTTTCCTCTCTCATAATAATTACATATAGGATCATACTCAAATTCAACAATATAGTTATCATAAACAATACTCTCCTTATGATCCACATGTATAATTTTTTTATAATCTTCCGAAATAGTGGGATTATTTTTACCTAGAGTTGACACTCTTCCAAACCCACTTTCAATATTATTGCAAACATTATTGTCAATACCATATTCATCATGAGGCTTAAATAAATTTTCAAGATCATAAAAAGCATTATCACCCCAATCATGATCATTGCAATAAGTAGTGGACATGACAAAATTATCATCCCCAAGCTTGTGGTTTTGCATATCATTAGCACAAATGACACTAATAGAATTTATAATAACATCATTGCAATCATGCTTTTCATTGAAGGAGCTATCATGAATCACTTTATGAATTTCTTCTTGCAGCACTTCATCACAATTTTCAGATTCATGATTTTCAAGCAAAACATCATAGAGGAAATCAAGTGCACTCAACTCACTAGCAATTGGTTCATCATAATTGGGTCTTTTGAAAAGATTAGCAAGTGGATGAGGATCCATATCAATAGATTTTTAGCAAGAAAAGATGCAAGCAAATAGAAGGCACATGGCAACACAAGCAAAAAGGCAAACGGAAAATATTTATGTAAAATTGTTTTTGAAGTGGGGGAGATGAAAACGA
This sequence comes from Elymus sibiricus, assembly GCA_039707655.1. NCBI lineage: Eukaryota > Viridiplantae > Streptophyta > Magnoliopsida > Poales > Poaceae > Elymus > Elymus sibiricus. Next base: position 186,409,818 of record CM077676.1, on the reverse strand, counting down.
GAGGAAAATGAAATAAAAGGTAAATAAAGTAAATGCAAGGAGATGTAAGTTTTATGCTTAGGTACTTGATAGATGTTGATGATGTCTCCCCGGCAACAGCGCCAGAAATTCTTCCTGCTACTTGTGAGCTGCGTTGGTAATTCCCTGAAGAGGAAGGGAGATGCAGTACAGTAGAGATAAGTATTTCCCTCAGTTATGAAACCAAGGTTATCAATCCAGTAGGAGAATCACGCAACACCTCGTTAGCAGCACCTGCAAACAAAACAACAAATCCTTGCACCCAACGCAAACAAGGGGTTGTCAATCCCTCGGCGGTAAGTTGCAAGATTAAATTGTATGTGATAGATAGATAGATTGAAACAAAAATACAAATTAAAATAAATAAAGCAAAAGTGCAGCAAGTATTTTTAGGGTTTTAGTATATGATTTAGATAGACCCGGGGGGGCATAGTTTTCACTAGAGGCTTCTCTCAAGAAAATAGCATACGGTGGGTAGACAAATTACTGTTGGGCAATTGACAGAAAAGCAAATAATCATGATGATATCCAAGGCAATGATCATGTATATAGGCATCACGTCCGAGACAAGTAGACCGACTCCTGCCTGCATCTACTACTATTACTCCACACATCGACCGCTATCCAGCATGCATCTAGTGTATTAAGTCCATAAAGAACGGAGTAATGCCTTAAGCAAGATGACATGATGTAGCCAAGATAAACTCATGTATGAAAACACCCCATCTTTTTACCCTTAATAGCAATGATACATACGTGTCATGTCCCTTTCTGTCACTGGGATTGAGCACCGCAAGATCGAACCCATTACAAAGCACATCTTCCCATGGCAAGATAAATCAATCTAGTTGGCCAAACCAAATCAATAGATCGGAGAAGAAATATGAAGCTATAATAATCATGCATAAAAGAGATCAGAGAAGACTCAAATAATATTCATGGATAATCTAATCATAAACTCACAATTCATCGGATCCCAACAAACACAACGCAAAAAGTGATTACATCGGATAGAACTCCAAGAACATCGAGGAGAACATTGTATTGAAGATCAAAAAGAGAGAAGGATCCATCTAGCTACTAACTATGGACCCGAAGGTCTGTGGTAAACTACTCACGCATCATCGGAAGGGCAGCAAGGTTGATGTAGAGCCCCTCCGTGATCGATTCCCCCTCCGGCGGAGTACCGGAAAAGGCCTCCAGATGGGATCTCTCAAGAACAGAAACTTGCGGTGGCGGAAAAAGTATTTCATGGACTCCCCTGTTGGTTTCCCAATTTTTGGGAATTTATAGTGGTGGAATTAGGTCAAAAGAGGCAGAGGTGGGCCCACGAGGCACCAGGGCGCGCCTGCCCCCCCCCCCCCCCCGGCCGCGCCCTGGTGGCTCGTGGCCACCTCCTGGGGCTTCTGACCTTCTCCCGAAGCTTCTACTGCTGGTTATGTCCAGAAAAAATCTCCAAAAAGTTTCGTCGCATTTGGACTTCGTTTGGTATTGATATTCTGTAAAACCAAAAACAGGCAGAAAACAGCAACTGGCACTGGGCACTAAGTTAATTGGTTAGTCCCAAAAATGATATATAATTGCTGTAAATGTATATAAAAACATCCAAGATTGAGAATATAACAGCATGGAACAATCAAAAATTATAGATACATTGGAGACGTATCAGCTCTAAGGTGGCCCTTTTGGCCGATCACCCCGGGGCGCTTCCCTCCTCCGCTGTAAGTGACCAACGGGCTCCTTCTCGAAAAATACGCTCAGCTACTGCGGCTCCAAATACACTAACTTCTACTCCCAAGGGCCGTCGTACGACGTGTCGGACATCTGCAAGTGTAGCACCAGCGGCCCCAGCGGCCAGTGGCCATGGGGTATCTAAACGCGCGGCCCCGACGGCAGTTACGTCATCCGCGCCCCGCCCAAAGAGGTAACGCATCCGTCGTACCAACACAGACTTTATCTTTGACACTCGCCGAGAATGCCAACAATTTTCTCTGTGGTGTCCTGCAGGCGATATATAGAACCGCCTTCACCTAAGGATGCTGAAGAGGTGCCGGGGGGTGACCCAAAACCGAGGTCCCCAGTTGTAGCTGGCGTTACTCCGGAGGTCCCTGCCGAGGACCAACATCCCGAGGACTCAGGGGGCGTATCGGTCACCAACTCCGAGGTCAAAAGCGTGATGAATCACCAGTGGCACAAGGCGTCGCTACAGCACTCTGCGTTTTCCGATCAGGAGTTTAATGCTCTTAGTTCAGTAGACGCGTACCTCGGAGCTGCCCGAACGGGACTCAAGGGGGCAGTTAAGCTCATGTCTACTAATCTGCAGGTATACCATTGGTTTTGATAACCGGTTACCTAACCCAGTAGCCCCCGAGCCTTAATTTGGGTGGAACAGCCGAGTTAAGGGTCTGATGTTTATAATGCCATGCTATTGTGCAGACTATTCGGGAGCAAAACAAAAAGCTGTCCGAAGACCTCGGGCTGGCGCAAACATAGTTAGAATCTATGAAATCCAAATTAGAGGAGGTCAAGAAATTTACCAGAGAGGCACATGGTAAGTGTTGAACTTAAATGTGTGTAATAATTTTTTTGATGGAACACCTTTTCTAATGAAAGATGGATCCGTAGCAGCCGAGTCTATAAATCAGCTGCAGAAGGATCTGGATGCTGCCAGAGAAGCTCAAAGGTATGCAGAGTCGTAGCAGGAGGCTGGCTACCGCGTGCTGACCCGAAGTCATGAGGAAAGGGATAAGCTCAAGGCGGAAGGTCAATAACAGGCCCAAGAAATCAAGAGCTTGAAAGCTCAACTGGCCCTATCCTAGGAGGAGAACCAGAGACTGAAAGCTGGCATGTTTGGTGAGTGCAACATTGTTTTTCAGTTCATAGACTGTATGTATGAGACAACAATATGAACAACGCCACGTCTCATTGTAGTTCTTCTGACCAGACGCCTCGAAGAGGAGGCTAGCTCTTTCGGACGGGACCTGCTGAAGGAGCTATCCGCTGTACATGAGCGGGCCCGAAAAGCCATGAAGAGCATGTTCAAGGTGCTGTGGCCTGGAGAGGTGGCCCCGGAAGGGATGGCCGAACTTGCTAATCGATTCAAAGGAGCTCGGCGCCGCTTTGAGTTATGGAAGATGTCATCTTGTCGAGAGGGAGCACGGGAAGCTTGGGCGATGATCAAGACCCGCTTCACCAAGCTTGAATCGGAGCATTTAGCTTGGGTTGGGCCAGTAGGTCCAGATGTGCAGGAAGTGCCTATGCATCTGGTATATGACCAGGTTATGCCCGCAGCTCGGTTGTCCCAAGCAGATTGTGCTCTGAAGACCATAATAGATGGTCTTGATCAAGAGTGACATTTTCATTCTATGTATCTATGTACTTTACATCAAATAGTCTCCAAACCATGCTTGAAACGTTGTCTTAACCGGCCATCGGCTTTCGCCCCCTCAGCCAGGGGCCGAGGAGTGCTTCCTACTATGCGATCTGAGAACATCAGAAAAACACTTCGAAGTACTAGGCAATCCGGCCATTTGGTGCAAACAGACAAAAACGCGCTCGGGGAGTTATGTTATATTACTGTGTAATGTAAGAAACATCTTCCGACGAAAATAGTTCCTCTATGGGTTCCTTTCTTCGGGTTGTCATGTTGATCATGGACGTATAACCGAATACCCGAAATAGACAGGTGATGGTTACTTCGGGAAAATAACCCCGGAATCTTGGCAATAACTACCAATTATTTTCACTTTCCCCGTGGCCGACCAATTATGTTCTTAAGAACGCTAGCTTTTGGCTTCACCCGTCTAAGGTACGCACCCAGGAAATCCGGACGTAACAATCACAGAGCTGCTCCCTTTACTCCCTAGCCAAACAATTGGGAACGTAGGGAGTAAACATAGGAGCGAGGCAACCCAACTTGGCCAAATCTTAAGTCAAATTGATGCACATGATGGCTTTAGAACGATACTGGAAGGTTGCAAACATGTAAAAACTGATGGTTGCACAAAAATATATGACCGGCTCCGTAAAAGAAGCCCCCAGGTAAAAGCGTGTGGTACATTCGAGGATGTTTGCCAAAGAAAAATTTAACGTAGTTCGGCTTAACCGAACACAACCCGGGAAATACTAGTTACTCGAGAAAAATATAAATCCGAGAAGGATAAACCGAAGAGGGTGATGACGCTGATTTAGCCGTAGAAGCATCGAAGCCGAGCTGCGTTCCATGGGTTTGGTTCGAGGCGGTCGTCCTTGGGTCGCGGAGACGATACGCTCCGCCCGCGAGTACCTTATCAATTATGAAGGGCCCCTCCCATTTGGGCGACAGCTTATGCTTCTGCTTCTCCGGGAGGCGCAGGACGAGGTCGCCCACGTTGTAGGCTTTTACCCGTACTTCCCTGCTCTGATAGCGTCTGGCCTGCTGTTGATAGAAGGCAGAACGAGCCCGAGCTATGTCGCGCTCGCCCTCCAGGGCGTCCAGGTCATCTTGCCAATCCAGCTCGGCCTCTCTTTCTTCATACATACGTACTCGAGGTGCGTCGTGAATAAAATTGCTAGGGAGGACGGCTTCTGCCCCGTACACCATGAAGAATGGTGTGTAGCCCATGGATCAATTAGGAGTGGTGCGTAGGCCCCACAATACGGAGTCGAGCTCCTCAACCCAGTGGCAGTTAGATTCTTTTAAAGATCGGACCAAACGGGGCTTAATGCCGCTCAAAATTAGTCCATTAGCTCGCTCGACCTGTCCATTGGACCGTGGGTGGTATACCGAGGCATAATCGAGCTTAATGCCTAAATTAGCGCACCAGTCTTTGACTTCCTGGGCGGTAAAATTGGATCCATTGTCCGTTATTATGCTATGGGGGACACTGTAACGGTGCACGACGCCGGATATAAAATCAATGACCGGCTTGGACTTGGCTGAGGTCACTGGTTTTGCCTCAATCCATTTAGTGAATTTGTCTACCATGACGAGTAGATATTTCTTCTTCTTGGTCCCTGTCGTGGTTTTGTCGCGATAGATGTCCTAGTAAAAGGACTTAGAGATGAAGCCATCACACTAACGTGGAAGCTTAGCGGGGTTAAGCGGGAAGGAGAAGACGCCAGGTTACCCAGGTTCGGCCCCTCACGGTGGAGGTAAAAGCCTACGTCCTGCTTGTCTATATTGTTGTAGATCTTGATTACAAGGATGCGGATTCGCTAACCTAGCTCTGGAGGGGATTGCAACTTAACTCTTCTCGTGTAGGTGCTCCCCTTTATATATACAGGTGGAACCCTAGATTACATGAGAGTCTGGGTTGTCCCGTGATCCGTCTCCTACTTGTTCTCCACGATGGTCGTCTTCGTTATTCACCTTCTCGTGAGCCGGCCCATTGATTAAGCCGGCCTACCGTACCGGGCCTCCTTAAGCCGGCCCACACTGAGTCTTCAGCCCCGCGGGAGTTGACCCGCTAAGCTTGCATTATGGCCGGGTCAACACCCTGCCGGGTCTCCACACTGGTAAACATCCCCAACATTAGCCCTCAGTTTGACCTGAATTTATTCACGTTAAACTTCATCCTGAAAAAACAACACATTAGTAATATCACCTCCAAGTGCGCCCCAAGCCGCTCTTTTAAGTCGCCATCTTGGGCCGGCTCAATTTGCCGGGTTAAGTTGACCGACAGGTTCACCCCTTCAAATTCAAACTTAGCATTTTCAACTCTTGTCCCTCATGACGTCATAATCCACCCCCGTAAAATCCGGGCTGGCATCATACCGAATCTTTAAATGGGCATGTATCGTCTTGTCAGGCAAGAAAATCGAGGAGCCATGCCGCCGAAAATTACTACGCCGCTTGGGGTTCCACCCCTGCCATTTTAACTTTTACTGTGCCTATAGAAAGCTAGCTCGCCCCCATTATCATTTTTTACCTCTCTCGTCTTCCTCCTCGCGCTCGTCGCTTCACACACCCGAAGCACCGCCGCCTTCGAGCTCTCCAGCCGGTTCGACTACGACCTCTTCGCAACCTCAGTCGCCACCAGACTTCACCGACACACTCCGGCCTCCTCCGCCGAGCTCAGGTACACCCGAATCCGTCCCTTTTCAGATCTGTAGCGCCCCATTTCCATCGTCGTTCTTCGGTGCTCCCCCCATTCATCAGAGTTCATCCACTGGTAGATCTAGATTCACTGGAAACGATCCGAATAAACATTTTTAATACTGCTACCATACCATTTTCCACATATAGATCTTTATATCCTCTTCCAAAGACCCGCATTGACCACGGGCTCTCATATTCATTCCCACCTAGGTCTTTAAAATTTTCTTTTCTGAATTGTTTTTAGATCCATAAAAGTAACTGCTCCGCCAAATTCTTGTTTGTAACTAGTCCAACACTTAGCGAATATCCCAACATCATTGAAACACCGACACCGGCTCATAGCTTCTCCGGCTTATCACTGCTATCAATAGCTTGCATAGATCCGAGTTATGAGCTTAACCATCGTGGCCGCCTTACCATTTTGTCGGGTCATACCCTTAGATATTCAGGCAGCTTGCCAAAATCCGGGTCACTAGCGTAAACAACCATGATCACCTCATTATTTTACCGGGTTACATCTTATGAACTTAACACGCCGGCTTATGACACCCTTTTCCTTCTTTTTCAGAACATGCCTCCCAAGCCCAAGATCGTCAACTGGGCCAAGTCCAGTATGTCTGAACTGAGTCTGCAAGCTCTAACAGACACCGGGTTGCTGCCAGCCAAGGAGATAATTTCATGGCGAGCTCCTGAAGAAGAAATATAGCCGCAACCCGGCGAAAATGAAGTAGTCGTATTTGCTGATCATGTTTCAAGGGGTTTTCGTCCTCCCGGCTCAAAGTTTTTCAGGGACGTGTTACACTTGTTCAACATCAGGCCTCAGGACTTGGCCCCCAACTCCATATTCAATCTATGCCAATTTCAAGTATTTTGTGAAGTCTATTTACAGCTCGAGCCGTCTCTTATCTTGTTCCGAGAGCTCTTTTATCTAAACCGCCAAACATAGCACAAGGACGGCCCCAGCATTGAACTCGGCGGGATTTCTATCCAACGCCGAAAGAATATTTTCTTCCCCAATGCCAAGCCGGCCAGTCATCCGAAAGGGTGGCAGAGGACTTGGTTCTATTGCAAAGACACCTCTCCCACAGGTCAGAATCCCTTGCCGGGTTACAGGGTAACCCGGCTCGCCAATGCCACCTTCCCGGGTCTTCCTTCCCAAGAAGAGAGGGAGAATCTAGAGCCACTATATCCAAATATGAACGCCTTACTTGCTCACGGCCTTACCAGTGCCGATCTGACCTGGACCTGGGTCGAATGGAGGATTCAGCCGCTGAGCTCCAGGACTCGGTTGATGCACACCTACACTGGCCATCGTGAAGATCCACTCTGGTTCAGCCGGGTCAACCTCAAAGAGAAGGAGGTTATAAAACTAGCCAAGAAACTGCTTGGCGAGACGATGGAAGACATCAAGACTGTGGGGCTTGCCCCGTTTAGCGCCAATAAGCCGGCCCCTCTAGTAAGCCGCCTCTACCCTTGATCATTATCAATACTACATTACCTTTGTCTTCATTTCGCCAATCTGCCCTGGTGTAGGAAAACGACAATTGGTGGCGGGTCGAGCCTGTAAACCCTACTCGAGAGGACGACGAAGAGGAGTCAAATAACGAAGAAGACAATGAGGTAGAACTTGACTCTCTTAAGCCGCCTTTGTAATCAGACCACTGACGCTTACTCATTCCAGGAAGAAGCTAAAGTTAGCCATGCAGTTGAGCCAGAGGTAACTTTAATTTCCTCAGATTCAGACTCTCCAGTACCTATTCGGAAGAAAACCCGGGCTGTGATCCGCAAGGTTCGAAGGAAGTCCCGGGTTGCCGTCCGTAAGGTCCCTTTTTTCCACGAAGATGCTCATTTGGACCCCAAATTTGTTTTGAAGAAAACTCGTCAAGCCGGGACCTCCAAAAGGAAGACCCGGAGCAGTGAATGCGAGTTAAGTAGCGGGCTTCCATACGAGCCACCATCCCGTAAGGCGCGAGCTGAGGTGCTTATTAGTCCAACTTCCTCTTTTCCTCTAGCTGGCCGTTTTAAGGAGCCCTTACATTTAAATGACTCAGCATATCAGACGTCACATTCCTCAGGCGAGTCAAGTGCTACGCAGGCACCGGCTTTCAACATCAACCTTGGGTAAGCAAACACTTGTAACAGTGGTTTGTTAATTCATCTCCCTTTAGCCGGATAACTCATTCCTTTGTGCAGCGCCAAGGCCATTAAGAAGAAAGTGGCAGCCGGGTCATCTGACCCAGTCGTTCAAACAGGTCCTCAAGAGGAGGCCACCTTGGTCCCCGAGGATGAGCCGGCCCACCAGACGGACCCGCCACCTCAAGATACCACCAGCCCGGCTCGCACATCCCCTCCTGCTCAGGAGAGGGAGAATATAATTGAAGATCAACCCGTCCCGCAGCCCGAGGTGCTGGCTCAAGAAAAAGCACCGGCTCAAGAAGAAGTAGCGGTGACGAGTGCGCGGCAAACTGCTGCACCAAAATCCTCCACCGCCCTTACGAAGGTCCCGACCAAGCCTGAGCCGGCCCCGAAGGACAAAGGGAAGACAGCTCTTGAGTTTTCTACGTTTGAAGACCAAGATGCCAGTACCCTGCATCGGGTTGTGCTGACCCGGCTGTCTGAAAGCCGGGACACAGAGATCGCCATGGTCACTTCATTGAAGCGGAAATATGAGGTAAGTTGCACCCTTCATCTTGTACCATATATATATATATATATATATATATATATATATATATATATGTGTGTGTGTGTGTGTGTGTGTAGCCCCCAAGGGCTGGGTTATAATGCAATGATGACCCGGGTCTTCAAGATTAAACTTGCATGCATAACTTCAGTAGGCGACCCCATAGGCCGGCTTGCCACTTACGTTGGGCGGGTCCCCATAACTTGAACAGAATAGATCAAATGATGCATTAGCCCCCAAGGGCCGGGTCAATATGAAATTATGACCCGGGACTTCAAAATTGTAGCTTAAATTTAGAATCTCATCCAGCACCTCCCAAGGCCGGCTCATCGGCCGTGACGGGCGGGTCTTCATAAGCGAGCAGTATAGGTCGATTTATGCATTAGCCCCCAAGTGCCATGGAGATTGCCTGCAGCTGCATGGAACTTGCTGTGCTGTTGTCTATGATTTTGAAAACATGAAGCCCCCATGGGCCGGGTTGTCCTTTTAAGGCGGTCCGGGTCAGGCAAATGTGCCGTTATAACAATCTATCTTGCAGGAAATGCTAAACCAAGTGGAGACCCAGCCAATGTTTTAAATAGCGGGCTATGCCAAATAGCGGCGGACCTTCAAATAAGCTATAGCGAAGCTATTGCGGGCTATAGCGGCCAATTTGTACATGACATCATTTAGCGGCACCCTACTGAAAAGGCTATAGCAAGGCTATAGCGGGGCTATAGCCGGCTATTTAAAACTATGGACCCAGGCCACCGTCTTCCGAAAGGAAGCAAGGAAAGAGAAAAAAACTGCGCCAAGCCGTCGAGGAATCCATTGCTGAGGCCAACAGATCGCTTGGTATTGTACGAGACACCTTGCAAGAGACGGAGGCCGCAAGAGCCGCCCTAGCCATCCGTGCTGAAGAGGCGGAAGCCAAGCTTGAGCCGATAACCCGGGAGCTGACGACTCTCAAAGGTCAAATTACCGCCATGTGTCGAGCCATCTTTGGTAAGTAAAACTGAGCATAATTCAACTGGACCGGCTTATCATCCGAAACCGGCTTAACTGATCGTGCATACTTGTTCTTTGCAGGCTGGAAAAATCAAACTCTTGTGAAGTGACCAGTGGTGAAACTGAAGGCGATCTATACCCTGGTAGAACAACTGTACATAGGCAGCTGCCGTTGCAAAATGGCCGCCAAGAACACCAAGGCGCTGCCTCAGCTGATTGCAGACACACTGAAAGAACTATCAGTCGTGCCCAAGTGGTTCGAAGACTGGAAAAGGGCGTGCTGCCGCACGGGGGCACTGACTGCACTTGCGTGGGCCAAGGTATACGTGCCGGAACTTGACCCGGCTCAGGTGGCGGGCGGGTACCCGGAATTCAATGTAGATGATTCACCATTTACCAAGAGGGACTTCCAACGCTGCATCAAGGGAACCCGGGTTGCCGCCACTGAAATCGCAGAAGAGGCAGACCTAACCCGGTACCAGGCACCGTACTCCAAAGAGAATGAGCAGATAGAGCCGCCCAACCATGAGCCAGTGGCCCTAACCCGTATGGGTAAGCCGTCCTTCGCTCCTGAAGTTGACCCTTCCACCCTGATATCCAATGATGCTCTATTTGAAGCATTGCGCTCCATTCAGTGGTCGACCGACGACTCAAGCCAAGAAGCAGAAGATGACGATGGCCGCGAAGAGCCGGCACAGGGTGCTTCCTCAGGCGCTGGTGTCAGTACTGACCCGGCAGCATAGAGAGCCGGCTTAACCTTGCATAGGATAGACTTGTAAATTTTTGCCATGGCCGCCATTGGTGGGCCGCTTGTAATAGGATAGTAAAAACACTTTGTGCTTGCTGATGCCAGTGCCATCGTGTACTGAGCTTTTGTTGATTGCCTCTATCAGTGCTTGTGAACACCTTGCCTCTGTAAGTCCTCTTTGGGCTTCGAGAGCCGGCTTGTGCAATAGACTGGTGCCGCTGAAACAACAATGGCATGTGATGGTTATTGATGATATCATATGAACGAGTAATCTTTGCTACCATTTGCAATGAATCAAGAAATATGAAACTGAACTAAGGCAAATGCTATGCACAGATGTATGCATGTATGCAAAGATGAATGCAACAAAGAGTGTAATCTTAAGCCGGAATATGCCTGAAACGACCGGCTCATAAAGCATAAGCCGCCTGCTAAACACAACTTTAAATGGCCGGCTCATAAAGCACAAGCCGGAATACGCTTTCATGAAGCTGGCACTTTGGCCTGTTGGTTTGTCCTCGCTTTCTGAAAGCCGGCTCTCACACAACCAATTGAACGTTTTAACTCTGATGAGTTCAGGGTCACATACGTGATTGACTCATCAGACGTACGCCGGGTCGTTTTTTCAGGGAGTAGCATCTTGCTAATAGGCAGGTTTAACCAATGTTGTCGCATCTCGCCGGGTTAAAAGGGTTTTGTAAGCTAAACTCAATGGAGTTGGAAGCCCCCAAGTAACCATGATCAACAAATAAAGATCCAGCACACAAATTTTGAGGCAAAACAACACTTTTACACAGTGTGGCTGGTCACTATTTTATTTGATCAAAAATAGGTATATGCATGATAAAAGGTATGTACAAAGATGTGACCTAGTCAATGACTTAGGCGTAATATGGCCGGAGCTGGGCAATGTTCCAGGGCCGGCTTGTTTCCTCCTCAGAGGTACGTGATTTCTCTGCTTCACGCATATCAATCAGGTAATATGACCCATTGTTGAGATTCTTGCTGACCACAAAGGGCCCTTCCCAAGGCGGTGAAAGCTTATGCATGCCTGTCTGGTCTTGTATCAGACGGAGCACTAAGTCACCTTCCTGGAAAGTGCGGCTTCGAACTCTACGGCTGTGATAGCAGCGTAGGTCTTGCTGATAGATTGCTGATCTGGATGTGTCAAGGTCGCGCTCTTCCTCCAGAGCATCAAGAGCGTCTTGGCAAGCCAGCTCATTATCTGATTCCACATAAGCCGCCACTCGAGGGGAGTCATGACGAATATCGCTTGGAAGCACAGCTTCTGCACCATAGACCAGGAAAAACGGCGTATAGCCTGTTGACCTGTTGGGAGTAGTCCGTATGCTCCAAAGTACTGAAGGTAATTCTTCTTCCCAGCAACCCGGGGTGCGTTGCAGAGGCACCATGAGCCGGGGTTTGATACCACGTAGCAATTCCTGATTGGCCCGTTCAGCCTGTCCGTTCGACTGAGGGTGCGCAACCGATGCTAGGTCAAGCCGGATGTGTTCCTATTGACAGAACTGTTCCATGGCTCCCTTAGACAGATTGGTTCCATTGTCTGTGATAATGCTGTGCGGGTAGCCATATTGGAATATTAGCTTTTTCAGAAACTTGACAGCTGTAGCCGCATCACAGTTGCTGACCGGCTCTGCTTCTACCCACTTGGTAAACTTGTCCACAGCCACCAGCAGGTGTGTATGCTTGTTCTTAGAATGTTTGAAGGGTCCCACCATGTCAAGCCCCCAGACCGCGAACGGCCAAGTGATCGGGATCATCCTCAACTCCTGAGCCGGCACATGGGCCTGGCGGGCATATTTCTGGCAACCATCACACTTACAGACAATGTCCTCTGCATCAGCATGAGCCGTGAGCCAGTAAAAGCCGTGGCGGAAAGCCTTCGCGACCAAGGATCTTGAGCCGGCATGGTGTCCACAATCGCCAGAATGAATCTCATTGAGAATTGCCCAGCCCTCGTCAGGTGAAACACAACGCTGAAAAACACCAGTGACACTTCGTCGGTGTAACTCGCCATTGACAATGGTCATAGACTTAGACCGTCGGATGATCTGTCGAGCAAGGATTTACTCTGTTGGCAGTTCTCCCCGGCTCAGGTAAGCCAAATAGGGGACCGTCCAATCAGGGATAGCATGGACAGCAGCCGCTAGAGCCGCCTCGGGTTAGGAATAGCCAAATCCTCCTCTATTGATAACTTGACAGACGGGTTGTGCAAAACATCCAAGAATACATTGGGTGGTACTGGCTTGCGCTGGGAACCCAAGCGAGAGAGTGCGTCCGCCGCCTCGTTCTGCCGGTGATCAATATGGTTAACTTGGTAACCTTTGAAATGCCCTGCAATATTTGTGACTGCCTTTCGATAAGCCGCCATAAGGGGATCCTTAGAGTCCCATGTACCTGAAACTTGCTGAGCCACCAGGTCTGAGTCGCCCAAGCACCTGACCCGCCTCAGATTCATCTCCTTGGCCATCCTAAGCCCATGAAGCAAAGCCTCGTACTCAGCTGCATTATTAGTGCAAGGAAACATGAGCCTTAAGACATAACAGAACTTGTCTCCCCGGGGGGAAGTGATCACAACTCCGGCCCCCGAGCCTTTGAGCTATCGTGAGCCGTCGAAGTGGATGGACCACTATGTTGTGTCGGGCTTCTCTTCGGGAGCCTGCAACTCTGTCCAATCATTGATAAAGTCGACCAACGCCTGAGATTTGATTGCTGTACGAGGCACATACTTGAGATGATGCGGACCGAGCTCAATAGCCCACTTAGCGACCCGGCCTGTCGCCTCTCGGTTTTGGATTATATCCCCAAGAGGTGCTGAGCTGACCACAGTGATCGGATGCTCGTGGAAATAATGCTTCAGCTTGCGGCTAGCCATGAATACTCCGTAGACCAGCTTCTGCCAATGTGGATACCGCTGCTTGGACTCGGTTAACACCTCACTGACATAATACACAGGGTGCTGGACTGGATATTCCTTGCCATCTTCCTTGCGCTCAATGACGACTGCCACACTTACAGCCCTGTTATTGGCAGCAATATACAACAGCATTGGCTCCTTCTCGTGAGGGGCAGCGAGGACCGGTGGCTCAGACAACTGCTTTTTAAGGGCCTCAAAAGCCTGATCTGCCTCCTTACTCCAGACGAAGTCATCTGATTTCTTAAGCAACAAATACAACGGAATTGCCTTCTCTCCAAGCCGGCTGATAAACCTGCTCAGCGCCGCAACCCACCCAGCCAGCCTCTGTACATCATTCCGCTTAGCCGGCTTAGCCAGGGTCGTAATTGCTTTGATTTTTTCCGGGTTAGCTTCAATGCCACGCTCAGAGACAAGAAATCCCAGAAGCTTGCCGGCTGGGACACCAAAGACGCACTTCTCCGGGTTATGCTTCATCTGGTAGACACGGAGATTGTCAAATGTTTCTCTGAGATCCTCCAACAGAGTTTCTTTTTTCCGAGATTTAACCACAATGTCGTCCACATAAGCATGAACATTTCGCCCGATCTGATTGTGGAAACAGCTCTGGACACAACGCTGATAAGTCGCCTGGGCGCTCTTCAGACCAAACGACATGGTTGTATAACAGAAGGCCCCGAAAGGCGTGATGAAAGCTGTTTTTTCCTGGTCCTCCAGCTTCAGTTTGATCTGATGATAGCCAGAGTAAACATCCAGGAAACATAAACTCTCACACCCAGCTGTGGCATCGATGATCTGGTCAATACGGGGAAAGGCAAAGGGGTCACTAGGACAAGCCTTATTCAGGTCTGTGTAATCAACACACATCCGCCAAGTCCCGTTTTTCTTCAGAACAAGCACTGGGTTAGCCAGCCACTCAGGATGGAAGACTTCAACGATGAACCCGGCAGCTAGGAGCCGGGCCACTTCTTCACCAATAGCTTTCCGCCTTTCCTCATTGAAGCGATGGAGATATTGGCGAACCGGTTTAAACTTGGGATCCACATTAAGGGAGTGCTCAGCGAGTTCTCTCGGTACACCTGGCATGTCAGAAGGTTTCCATGCAAACATGTCCCGATTCTCATGGATGAACTCGATGAGCGCGCTTTCCTATTTGGAGTCCATATTGGCCCCAATGGTGAACTGCTCAGAAGAATTGCCCGGGGTGAAATCAACTTGCTTCGTGTCTCTGGCCGACTTAAACTTGAGCAGGGGGTCAGACTCCGTGGTGGGCTTCTTCAGGGACGTCCTGTCAGATGGGTCAACATTGTCCTTATAATATCGCAGCTCCTCTGCAGCGCAAGCCGTCTCAGCATAAGCCGCATCTCCTTCCTCACACTCAAGTGCAATCTTCTGGTTGCCTTCTACTGTGATGGTTCCCCTCGGTCCTGGCATCTTCATCTTCAGGTAGACGTAACATGGCCGCGCCATGAACCGCGCATAAGTCGGCCGGCCAAATAAGGCATGGTATGGGCTCTTTAGTTTAACCACCTCAAAGGACAGGAACTCAGAATGCCAGTTATCCTCTGAGCCAATAGCCACCTCAAGGGAGATTCTTCCCATGGGATAGGCTGACTTGCCAGGAACAATGCCGTGGAAGACTGTAGAGGACGGAGTCAACTGCTTATCAGACAGATTCATCCGCCTGAACGTGTCATAATACAGGATGTTGATGCTGCTGCCCCCGTCCATGAGCACCTTTGTCAGGGTATAACCGCCGACTTGTGGTGCAACCACCAGAGCCAGGTGGCCAGGGTGATCGATGAGGACAGGATGATCCGCTCTGCTCCAGGTGACCGGTTGTTCAGACCAGTTGAGGTAGTAGGGAGCCGCCGGCACAACCACATGGGCGGCTCATCGCTGCACCTTTCGATCCCGTTTGCAGGTACTGGTGGTGAAAACATGATACTATCCACTATTCAACTGCTTCGGGTTACTCTGAAATCCTGCCGCGCCAGCCTGGTGCTGACTTCCCTGGTTGCCACCTCCAGGATTTCCAGCCCCCTGGAACCCGCCGCCTTGGCCACTATTCCCCTGGAAGCCGGGCCCGGCGAAGGGTCCCTGCAAGCCGGCCCCTGAGAAGCCAGGTCCCGGGTTGGCGGGTTGTTCGCCGTTGCCTCCCCCATGATGATTCTAGAAGATACGCTTGGCAAACTCTTGCATCACATAGCAATTTGCCCAGGAGTGAGTGGACGGTTTTCCATTATAACTGTGTTTCGGACAAGGAGCTTTGAGGGCTTCCTCGTAAGTGAGAGGGCGATTGCCGGAGGACTGCTTCCTGGAACCGTCATTCTGACGCTGACCTTTGCTTTCCGCGTTTGTGTTCGCCACTAAATCAGAGCTGCCTTCGTAACCCTTGCACTTTCCACCGTTGTTGTTCTGACCGTTGCCGTTGTTCTGCTGCCGACCCTTACCGCTAGCCTTCTTCCCCTTATCAGATTTCTCTTCGTCCGACAACGGATCCTTGGTATTATCCGACTCCGCGTACCGGGTTAAGACATCCATGAGATCTGCCATGTCCTGGACCTTTCGCTTGAGCCGCCCAAGCTTCTGGACCAGGGGCTGGAACTTACAAGTTCGTTCCAGAACGAGCACTGCCTGAGCCACCGAGATGCTATCAGAACTATGTATAACTTCTGCAACCCGGCGAGCCCAATGGTGCACCGACTCGTCCTCGCGCTGGACACAACGCTCCAGATCAACAATTGTGGTTGGCCTCTTGCAGGTCCCCTGGAAATTCTTGACGAAACGCCCCTTCAGCTCCTGCCAGGTGTTGATAGAATTCGCCGGTAAGTTTTTCATCCAGGTGCGCGCTGGGCCTTCCAACATCAGCGGTAGATAGCGCGCCAAGACTGACTCGCTTGCTCCCAACAAGTCCATCGCCAGCTCGTAGCTCTCGACCCACTCCGTGGGCTCCAGATTCGCTGTGTAATTAGGAACCTTGCGAGGCTCTTTGAAGTCCAGGGGGATGCATGCTTCTCGCAGCGCTGGCACCAAGCAGGGAGTCCCGACCAGGCGGCTCGAAACGCCTTCAAGCCGGCCATCCAACCGGGTTGCGTCGGGCGAGCGATGTACCTCCAGCGGGTTGACGCTCGGTGGTGGGTTGGTATTCGGCGGCGGGTTGTTTCGTGCCGGCACGTTGTGCCCCGCACGCGCATTTTCTTCCTCCCACACCCGTAGAATCTGAGCTGCGTCCACCATGTCTTGCGGGATCCTGGGCTGATGCTACTCCGCTAGCTGCTGGGCGGCTCTCGTGCGGTGCGCGCTGCTGGAAACCGCCGGCGACTCAGGGCGCTGACTCCGGGTGCGGCTCTGATGAGGGGTCGAGTGAAGCCGATGCTGGCTATGTGAGTAGTTGGCCTGCTGCACCACTGCTGTCTTGAGCATTGCAATGGCGTTCCTGGCCTCTGTCTGAATCGGGCCGTCTCCCTCAATCGGAATAACTGCCAAGTTGTGGGTTGCTGCCAGCACGTTATCAACCGGGTTGAAGTAGTGTCCAACTTGGGTCTGGAACCGGTGAGACGGTGGCTGCTGCTCCTGATCTGGCGTACGAAGTCGGGCCGGCTCTCGCTGCTGAACAGGCTCTTGTATCAGCGGCTCTCCCGTGGGGATAACTCTAGCCCCCGGGTTTGTCGAAGCTGGCGGCGTGGTGAATAGCTGAGTCGGCTCGAGATTAGCCGGAAGCTGGCTCTGATGACGCCTCCTATGAACAAGCTCCGATTCGGCCTGCCGGCGGCTCAGATAATGTGTTTCCTCATCAAGGCGCTGCCTCTCCGCGGCGATCTGTGCCTGCTCTTGCAACATGCGGGCGTTCTCCGCGTTGATATCTTCTTGGATCTTGGCCATCTCCTCGCGACACTTCGTGATCTCCGTGTTGCGCGCCGCTGCGTTCTCCGTAGTGACTGGCTCGGCCAACAGGGCTGCCAGCGTAGTCATCAAGTCCGCGAGTGCCTGAACCCCGGTCTTCTGAGAACCGGAGGCCGAGGCACCGGCTCCTCCTGAGCCGGCCAGGAGGTTGTTCTGTCCCGCCGTCGGATTGGCCGGGTCCCGCCCTGGGTCTTGCCTACCCGCCAGGTACACCACCGCGAAGCGAGGCGGGTCAGGGCACTCCGGGAAGACGTTGTCCATGTGCCCCAGCCCTCCATCATGTAGCGGAAGAATTGACCCGGTTTCCCCCATCGAGGACTCGCCGTCAGACTGGACAAGCGTGTCGTCCTGAGACAGGGAGTTCTCCGACAGGGCCACCCCTTGGGTGAAGCCCACAAAGACGTGATCTGGGCCGGCTTGACGCGGGCCGGGTCTCGCCGGGCGCTGACCAGCACGGCGCGCCGACTCGACGCCGGCGATGTTCTGCAACCCGATGGCCGGCTCGTCGACCGCGCCGATGAAGGTATGGATCATGCCGAAGGGGACCCGGTACCCGTACTCGATTGAGTCGGCGTCGGGGCCCCAGTGTGAATCGTTGATGTAGAACTTTCCGCGGCGGCTCTTGGACATCATGCCAACCGCGTACTTCCCGAACCCTGGAAGAGATCCTGCGAAGAACTCAACTCCACCACGCGTGAGCCCCACGGTGGGCGCCAACTGTCGTGGTTTTGTCGCGACAGATGTCCTAGTAAAAGGACTTAGAGATGAAGCCATCGCACTAACGTGGAAGCTTAGCGGGGTTAAGCGGGAAGGAGAAGACGC
This sequence comes from Elymus sibiricus, assembly GCA_039707655.1. Classification (NCBI taxonomy): domain Eukaryota; kingdom Viridiplantae; phylum Streptophyta; class Magnoliopsida; order Poales; family Poaceae; genus Elymus; species Elymus sibiricus. The sequence goes on along the minus strand of CM077676.1, from coordinate 186,391,640 downwards.
CGGGTTACCCAGGTTCAGCCCCTCACGGTGGAGGTAAAAGCCTACGTCCTTCTTGTCTATATTGCTGTAGATCTCGATTACAAGGATGCGGATTCACTAACCTAGCTCTCGAGGGGATTGCAACTTAACTCTTCTCGTGTAGGTGCTCCCTTTATATATACAGGTGGAACCCTAGATTACATCAGAGTCCGGGTCGTCCCGTGATCTGTCTCCTACTTGTTCTCCATGATGGTTGTCTTCGTTATTCACCTTCTCGTGAGCTGGCCCATTGATTACGCCGGCCTACCGTACCGGGCCTCCTTAAGCCGGCCCACACTGAGTCTTCAACCCGCGGGAGTTGACCCGCTAAGCTCGCATTATGGCCGGGTCAACACCCTGCCGGGTCTCCACGCTGGTAAACATCCCCAACAGTCCCCCCTTTAAGTGGTTCGACCATGTCCAGCCCCCAGACCACGAAAGACCAAGTAATCGGTATCGTCCGAAGAGCCGTGGGGGGCATATGACTTTGATTTGCAAAGAGCTGGTATCCAACGCAATGTTGGACCAATGTTCGAGCGTCTGTGTGGGCAGTGAGCCAGAAGAACCCGGCTCGGAAGGCCTTGCTGACCAGGGCCCGAGCTGCTGCATGGTGACCGCCCATGCCGGCGTGGATCTCGGCCAAGAGCTGTGTCCCCTCCTCTTCGAATATACATCTTTGGAGGACGCCGGTAGTGCTTTTCTTGTATAGTTCGCCCTCATGGACCTTGTAGGCTTTAGATCGCCGAATTATGCGCCTTGCCTCAGTCTGGTCATCGGGTAGCTCTTGGCGGAGAAGATAGGCGAGGAAGGGCTCGGTCCATGGCACAATTACCGCCATGACTTCGTGGGCCGAAGAAGTCTCTTCGACGGCCGAGCCCCCAACAATTCCTTCATCTGGTTTGATAGTTGGAGGGACGAGCTCTCCTGAGGCCTTGGTTTCAGAGTCCTGGCCATCCTCCTGCCACACCACGGACGGCTTGAAGAGTCATTCCAAAAAGGTGTTCTCAGGAACACGGTCGCGCTTGGCACCTATTCGAGCAAGGACATCGGCAGCTTGATTGTTGTCTCTAGAAACATGGTGGAACTCTAGCCCTTCAAAACGGGCGGATATTTTTAGGACGGCGTTGCGATATGCTGTCATTTTTGGGTCTTTTGCGTCGAATTCGCCGTTGACTTGAGAGATGGCGAGATTAGAATCTCCCTGTACCTCGAGCCGATGTACACCCATTGACACCGCCATCCAAAGTCCATGCAATAGAGCTTCGTATTCAACCGCATTGTTGGAGTCGGTGTACATGATCTGAAGTACATACCGGATATTGTCGCCAGTGGGAGATGTGAGAACCACTCTAGCCCCCAGCCCGGCAAGCATTTTGGAGCCGTCGAAGTACATCATCCAATGCGAATATGTATTGTACTCTCTAGGGAGTTCGGCTTCCGTCCATTCCGCTACGAAATCCGCCAACACCTGAGATTTAATAGCTCGGCGCGGTCGATATATGATTTCGAAAGGGAGCTCTATAGCCCATTTGGCTATATGGCCAGTGGCGTCTCGATTGTTGATTATGTCATTCTGGGGTACTTCGGATGCCATCGTGACCGAACACTCTTGAAAATAGTGGCGGAGCTTTCGGGACGCCATGAAAACTGCGTAGGCTATCTTCTGATAATGCGGGTACCTCATTTTACATGGGGTGAGCACTTCGGATACATAGTACACTCGTTTCTGCACTTGGAGCTTGTGACCCTCTGCCTCTCATTCGATGACGAGAACCGCACTGACCACCTGATTCGTGGCCGAAATGTATAGCAGCATTGGCTCGCCCAAGCTGGGTGCTACCAAGATGGGGTTGCTAGCCAGTAGTGTTTTAATTTCCTCTAGTGCGACCGCTGCCTCACTAGTCCACTCAAAGTTCTTGGTTCGTTTAAGTAGCTTGTGGAGTGGTAAGGCCTTCTCTCCGAGGCGTGAGATGAAGCGGCTCAAGGCTGCCACGCAGCCGGCCAGTTTCTGGACGTGCTTTAGCTCGGTAGGAACCGCCAGTTGAGATAGTGCCCGTATTTTCACTGGGTTAGCCTCTATTCCTCTATGGGAAACAATAAATCCGAGCAGCTTGCCGGCCGGCACTCCGAAGACTCACTTTCTGGATTGAGCCATATATCGAAAGTCCGTAGACTGTCGAAGGTTTGCCGGAGATCGTCCACCAGCTGACTGATGTGTTTGGTTTTGACAACCATGTCGTCCACATATGCCTCGACCGTTTTGCCGATCTGCTTTTCCAAACATGTTTGGATCATGCGCTGGTATATAGCCCCTGCGTTTTTTAATCCGAAGGGCATTGTGTTGAAACAGAATGGTCCATAGGGGGTGATGAATGTTGTGGCCGCTTGATCAGACTCCTTCATTTTAATTTGATGGTATCTGGAGTAAGCGTCGAGGAAACACAGCGAGTCATGCCCGGCAGTGGCGTCTATGATCTGGTCTATGCGGGGCAAGGGGAAAGAATCCTTGGGGCAGGCCTTGTTTAAGTCCTTGAAATTGACACACAACCGCCAGGATTTGTCCTTCTTAGGTACCATGACCAGATTAGCCAACCACTCCGGATGTTTGATGTCTCGGATGAAGCCGGCTTCGAGCAACTTTGCCAATTCCTCGCCCATAGCTTGACGCTTGGGTTCAAAAAATCGGCGTAAAGCCTGTTTGACTGGCTTGAAACCTTTAATTATGTTCAAGCTATGCTCGGCTAAACTACGTGGGATCCCTGGCATGTCTGACGGGTGCCAGGCGAAGATATCCCAGTTTTCGCACAAAAATTTGTGCAACTCTTCATCGACCGTGGGGTCCAGCTGAGCACCAATGGATGCCGTCTTGTTGGGATCTATTGGATGCACTTGGAATTTGACGATTTCATCTTCTGGTTTGAAGGACGTAGATTTGGGCCTTTTGTTGAGGATTACGTCGTCCTTATCCACCGTTGAACGGAGCGCGGTCAGTTCTTCAGCTGTGAGGGCCTCAGACAACGCTTCGAGGGCGAGCGATGCTGTTTTATTCTCGGCCCGAAGAGCTCTGTCCGAATCACTTGTTACTGTGATCACGCCGTTTGGCCCTGGCATCTTAAGTTTCATATACCCGTAATGTGGGATAGCATGGAATCATGCGAATGCGTCACGCCCCAATAAGGCGTGGTAGCCACTGCGAAAGGGCACAATGTGGAAAAGCAATTCCTCGGATCGATAGTTCTTGGGGGTTCCGAAGACTACATCGAGAGCGACTCGACCACTGCAACGTGCCTCCTTTCCGGGGATGATCCCTCGAAAGGTGGTGTGACTTTGCTCGATGCGATATCTGTCAAACTGCATTTTGTCCAGGGTGTCCTCGTAAATGAGGTTTAGCCCACTGCTGCCGTCCATTAACACCTTTTGGAGTCAAAATCCATCCACTACGGGATCAAGGACAAGGGCGGCGGCAGCTCGGATAGGGCAGGACCTCGGCTAATCTTGTTCGTTGAAAGTGATAGGTATGTCTGTCCATGAGTCCACTGCTGCCACATGGTGAATTTGACCGAGCTCTCGAAGGGCTCTCTTCCTCTGATTCTTTGAGGAATACATCTCTTAGATTGTTAGGATCTCGGCGTCATCGTCAAGGGGTGCTGCTGGACATCTATTTGAGTACGGGCCTCTGAGGATGGCTTCGCCGCTCTTGGCGACTTGCCTGACCACCCAGCAAGCTCAAAGGTTGTGGGTTGGGTTTGTGTTGAGAAGGTGGAATGTATGGGGCACGGTTTGTTTAGTAGTTCGTCAAGGACCATTCTGGATCTTGTCAGGAGTTTCTTCCTTTTTCTCAGATGGCTCGTATTGAGGTGTCCGGCGAGGGTGTGCGTGTTTTGCCCGAGCTCGGCTTAATCCCTCAGTATGGATTGACTCCGCTTGCGCGAGCTGAGCCTGCCAAGCATCCTCCATGGCACAGTATTTGGACACCAAGTCCGATAACTCAGAGAAGTTTTGGATGTGACGGCGGGCGAGGGCATTTAAGATGCCTTCTTCTCGGCAGTTCGGTCAGAAAACCACCAGAATTTCCTTGCTGCAATAGTCCGTCATCTTGTTTTTAACGAGAAGGAATCTGGCCCAGAAGTGCCGAACTGTCTCTCCGGGCTATTGCTTTACATACATTAGGTCCCATATGTCGGGCCGTCCTGAGTTACTTGGACAGTACTCGATGTGGGGGGTGGGTGGGATAAAAAATTTGATCCCAGCAAGGTGTGAGTCCGGGGTTTTGGCGGCTGCGTCCTCGATCGACATGGAATCCGACACGCTGGGCTCTGGATCCGGATTTTTAGCCAGGCACGGTTGCGTGGACTCGAGGTTGTGTGCTGAATCAGACTTCGGCTTTGAATTCTCTCCGGAGCGGAGTTCGGCTGCCGAGCTGGAGGATGAAGCTTGATGATCGGAAACTCGCACCCCATGTGCTCTTGACTCCGGGGGGAGGGGTGAGCCCTCGGTCGAGCATTCGATAGTGGCGACCAAGTGGGCGGCTGGAGGGGTATGAATTTCCTTGTCATCGGCTTTAAGCCCGATCTGGTCGTAGACCGAGGACTGGCCATCAGTGATTCCCATGGCTTGGATCTGATCCACTATCCCGTTTAGTAGCGAGAGATCCGTAGGACCCAAGTTCTGGCAGTTTTCGAGGTCAACCCGCAGTACGGCTGTGCCGGGAGCGTTCGACATCGCCCCGCAGTCACGTTCGGCTGAGGCCGGTCTTCGGCCGCCGAGCGCAGAGATTAGATCCGGGCTCAAGGATGGATCCGGAGTGGTGGCCATCCCGATAGTGGGGTTGGCCGTACCCGAAGTCAAAGCTTCAGGATTTGCGGGTCCTCCAGGCAAGGCTGAGGACCCTGTAAGAATAAGGTCTCCCCGGGAGTCGGCGACGAACTCTAAGTTCCCGAACCTGATCTTCTGATCGGGCGTAAAGCTGTCGACCCGGCCAAGGTGACCGGCCGGATCGGCGTGTAGCATGACGCTGCAGAACGCAAAGAGCTGGCCGGGAACAAAGATGTTCCCGCAGCTGGCACTGCTGCTGATGACTAAGCAAGCCATTGATCCTCAATGACCCTACAGCGGAGCCTCTCAATGAAAGCACCAATGTTGGTACCAAAACCGGCGGATCTCGGGTAGGGGGTCCGAACTGTGGATCTTGGAGTCAATGGGTAACAGGAAGCATAGAGACGGTGTTTACCCAGGTTCAGGCCCTCACGAGGAGGTAAAACCCTACGTCCTACTTGATTGTATTGATGTGAGAGTATGACAATTACAGAGTTGATCTACCTCGAGATCGGATGAACTAAACCCTAAGTGGGTATAATGGCGGTGGTTCTTCTGCCTCTACAGACTAAACCCCCTGGTTTATATAGACACCAGGGGGACCTAGGGTTACATATGGTTGGTTTCCCTTAGAGGATAATCATGCCGGTTATGCCAAACGTTACTTGGAGGAGACGCCAAGTCTTCAGAGGTTTCCTTCTGGTGTACGGGGTCGCCCGTAATCCGGCCTTCCTTTGATGAGTTAAAAGTGGCCCATTCGTCCGGCCTATAGGAGATAGGCCGGCAGCCCGAGTACACCCTAGTCAGGGACACCCTCAGCCACCGCATGGTAACCACGGGTGCCGCGTGTCTGGGGCATTGAATGGCCCTGAAACTTTGTCAACTAGGTGGGTTGATCATACTGGAAGTGATCTGAGGGGGTTTGGAAGCATTAGGGGGCAAGAAACTGACTGATTTGAGCTTTCTATGATTCTGGCAGGAGGTGTTTGTGGTAGTTTCTGGATAAATCTCTTGGTGAAATGAGCTGGACTTTGGCATGAAGCAATGATCTACCAGGGTGACTACCCTGGTAAATTTTCAGGCCAAATGGAACAATATAGATAGCACCTCCTTCACAAGCTGGAAATCTGGACAGAAACTAGGTTTTGATGTTGTGGTCAAATGGCTTGATGGATTGGTCTCAAATTTGGTGGAGAGTGATGATTTAAGAGTATAAAGGCATTGGTAAAATTTCATACCATTTGGGTATGCCAAAGTGGTACTTCCTTCACAGTGCTTCTCTCTGGACAGAAACTTGAGAAAATTGTTGGGGAATATTGGATGAATGGTTTGAGCTGATTTTTGGTTTACATGAGTGATATATCAAGGTTAACCACCCTGCAAAATTTTAGCTCAAATGGATCTAGGGTTCAAGCACTTCCTTTGCAAATTGCCCAACTGGACAGAATTTGCAAATGGATGCTTTACTCAAAATTTGAATTGTGGAACTTGAGATCTTGATGGAAATGGTGAATATATGGACTCCACAAATTATTTGGGATTTTTCCTGGCTACCAAAATGGTATTTCCTTTGGAAAGTGCCCAAAATGTAATATTGGCTTTAAATAGGAAAATGCAATTTCCCCTGTTTAATTATAGCCAATATTTCTATGGGAGCTCAATATGATCACAAAGAATATCTCCACAAGTTTTCATGAACTTTGGAGATGGATAGATATTTTCCTGGATTTAATTCCTTTAACTGGCAGAAAAAGGAATTAATTTTAAATGAAAAATATTCCAAATGACTTAGCAATATTTTTGCATATCCAGGGGTTACAGATGTGGGATGATCACTGGGAAAAGTTTGGGAGGCAACAGATCAAAGGAAATTGGGGTTCCTTTGCAACTACGGGAATTAGGGTTTCTCCTTCGGCAATTCGGAAAGTAGGGTTTCGGCGGCAAAATCTTGAGAATATATCTTGGGTGGCAAGGTTGGACTGGAGAGAATCTCTGGTTGGATAGGAAAGGCAAGGCTATATGACCATCTTCATATACCCAAGAGCGATAGGAAATCCAATAACACCGGAAAAAAAGACGGGAGTCCAATGCCGCGAAGGAAAAATCGAGGAGCGAAAATCAGGGTGTCACAATGCAAGGCTTTAAATCCATAAAGAACTTAGAGAAAACGACTTTGCCATCCTCTGTTACCTCTGTATCTATCTCAACAACACTGCCAGGTGACCTCTTCTCCACCTCTGCTTTGAAGTTATAAAGCATCCTAAAGGTATTTTCCCAATCACCATATAATTGTTTCATTGCCCTTTGCTTTGCCTTCCACACTGTGGTATATTTCAGCTTAATGGGGTACTAATTTTCTAAGTCTACTAAAAGTTTCTTTGCAGTAGTGCTTGGTTTCTTGGCTAAAATAGGAGTGACCTTTTCTACAACCCAAATGTGTGATGTCATGGTTGATACTCTCTGTGAACTTGCAATATGCTACTTGTAGTCTGCGTTGGTATTTCCCCGAAGAGGAGAGGATGATGCAGTACAGTAGAGATAAGTATTTCCCTCAGTTAAGAACCAAGGTTATCAATCCAGTAGGAGAACCAAGCAAAATTCTGTTAAGCGCATCTGCACACACAAGAGCAAACACTTGCACCCAACACAAATAAGAGGGTTATCAATCCTCTTAGCGGTTATTTGCAAGGATTAAATCTTATCGAGGTAAATAGATAAACTAAACTACTAATAAAAATAAAATTAAATAAATTGCAGCAAGGTATTTTTAGGTTTTTTATATAATAAAGAGAGACCCGGGGACTGTTGGGGATATTTACCAGCATTTAGACCCGGCAGGATGAAGACCCGGCCTTAGAGCGGGCTCAGCAAATCATCTCACTGCGAGGTCAAAGGTGATTGATGGGCCGGCTTGATAGAGGCCTAATAAGAAAGGCCGGCTCAGGCTTTGGGCCGGCTCAAGAAGAAGATGGACGGCTTAAGCGTCGTCTTGGAGAACAAGTAGGAAGGAGTAGGAGACGGGTCAGGAGGACAACCCGGACTCTCATGTAAACCTAGGGTTCCGCCTGTATATATAAAGGGGAGCACCTAGGCAAAAAAGACTAAGTTGCAATCTCTCGAAAGCTAGGTTAGCGAATCCGCATCCCTGTAATCGAGATCCACAGTAATATAATCAAGCAGGACGTAGGCTTTTACCTCCACTGTGAGAGGCCAAACCTGGGTAATCCCGTGTCATCTCGTTCCCGATCAACCCCGTTAAGCTTCCACCCTTGTGCGATGGCCTCATCTCCAAGTCCTTTCACAAGGGCATCTGCCATGTCAAAACCACGACAGTTGGCGCCCACCATGGGGCCTATGCACGGTGGAGTTGAGTTCTTAGCGGGATCTCTCCGAGGGTTTGGGAAGTACGCGGTTGGCATGACGACGAAGAGCCACCGCGGGAAGTTCTACATCGACGATTCATACTGGGCCCCCGACGCCGACTCGATTGAGTACGGGTACCGGGTCCCCTTCAGCAAAATCGACACCTTCATCGGCGTGGTCAGTGAGTCGGCCGCTGGGTTGGAGAACATCGCCGGTGTTGAGTCGGCGTGCCGCGCCGGTCCGAGCCAGGCGAGACCCGGCCCGCCTCAAGCCGGCCGGAACCATGTCTTCGTGGGGTTCACCCAAGGGATGGCCTTGTCGGAGAACTCCCTGTCTGGAGATGATACGCTCGTCCAATCTGACAGCGAATCCTCGATGGGAGAAACTGAGTCGATCCATCCTCTGCATGGTGGAAGGCTCGGACACACTGACGATGTCTTTCCAGAAGTCCCAGATCCGCCTAGTTTTGTGGCAGTATACATTGCGGGTAGGCAAGATCCGGTGCGTGATCCGGCTGATCCAGCGGCTGGACAGAACCTCACCCTTGCCGACTCAGGAGGAGTCGACGCGTCTGCCTCCGGCTCTCAGAGAACTGGGGTGCAGGCGCTCACGGACTTGATGAATACACTGACAGGCCTGCTGGCCGAGCCGGTTACTGTGGAGAACGTAGCGGCATGCAACGCGGAGATCACGAAGTGTCATGAGCAGATGGCTAAGATCCAAGAGGACATCAATGTGGAGAGCACACGTATGGCTCAGGCACAGGCCCGACTTGCCAAGGAGAGGCAGCGCCTGGATGAGGAGGCGCCTTACCTAAGCCGCTGACAGGCCGAGTCAGAACTTGTCCACCGGAGGCGTCATCAAAGCCGGCTTCCGGTCGAACTTGAGCCGACTCAGCTATTCACCACACCGCCGGCTCCGGTGAACCCGGGGGCTGGAGTTGTTCCCCCGGGAGGACCGCCTCTGCAGCAGATGGTTCAGCAGAGGGAGCCGACCCAGCATCGCATGCCAGATCAGCAACAGCAGCCGCCGTCTCACCAGTTCCAGACCCCAATTGGACACTATTCCAACCCGGTCGATAACGTGCTTGCAGCAACCCACAACTTGGTGGCTATTCCGATCGAGGGGGACGGTCTGATTCAGGCGGAGGCCAGGAATGCTATTGCGATGCTCAAGACAGCAGTAGTGCAGCAGGCCAACTACTCACATAGCCAGCACCGGCTTCACTCAACTCCTCACCAGAGCCGTACCAGGAGCCAGCGTCCAGAGTTGCCGGCGGTTTCCAGCAGCGCACATCACAGAAGAACCGCCCAACCACTGGCGGAGCAGCACCAACCCAGAATCCCAAATGCACAGGACATTGTGGACGCCGCTCGGGCTCTCCGAGCGTTGGAGGAAAATGCGCGCGTAGTGTATAACCCGCCGCCGAACGTCAACCCGCCAGAAGTGCATGACCCGCCCGCCGCAACCCAAACAGCTGGCCGGCTTGAGGGCTTATCGAGCCGCATGATCGGAACTCCTTGTTTGGTACCAGCGCTACGAGAAGCGCGCATACCCCCAGATTTCAAAGGTCCTCGTAAGGTTCCTAATTACACAGCGAATCTGGAGCCCACCGAGTGGATCAAAAGTTATGAACTGGCAATGGACTTATTGGGAGCAAGTGAGGTGGTGTGTGCACGCTATCTGCCTCTCATGTTGGAAGGCCCCGCTCGCACTTGGTTGAAAAACCTACCAGTGAATTCTATCAACACTTGGCAGGAACTGAAGGAGCGCTTCATCAAGAATTTTCAAGGAACCTGCAAAAGGCCAACCACAATTGTTGATCTAGAACGTTGCGTTCAGCGGGAGGATGAGTCGGCGCACCATTGGGCTTGCCGGGTTGCGGAGGTTATACACAGTTCCGATAGCATCTCGGCGGCTCAGGCGGTACTTGTTCTGGAACGGACATGCAAATTTCAACCGCTGGTCCAAAAACTAGGGCGACTCAAGAGAAAAGCCCAGGACATGGGTGATCTGATGGATGTCTTAACCTGGTATGTGGAGTCTGACAATACTAAAGACCTACCGTCTGAGGAGGAGAAAGCCGGTAAAGACAAGAAATGCGGTGGCAAGGGTCACCAGTAGAACAACAGTAATGGGCAGAGCAACAACGGCGGTAAACGCAAAGGTTATGATGGTAGCTCCGATCTGGTGGCGAACACAAATACAGGGAACAAAAGTCAGCGTCAGAATGATGGTTCTAGGAGGCAGTCCTCTGGTAATCGCCCTCTCAATTACTAGGAAGCTCTCAAGGCTCCATGTCCGAAACATAGTTATAATGGTAAGCCGTCCAGCCACTCCTGGGAAAATTGCTATATCATGCAAGAATTTTCCAAACGGGTCTTCCAGAACCATCATAACGGGGGCGGCAGCGGTGGACAACCCGGCAGCTAGGGATCCGGCTTCTCGGGAGCCGGCTTGCAGGGGCCCTTTGCAGGTCCTGGTTTCCACGGGAATAGTAGCTAGAGCAGCGAGTTTCAGGGGGCTGGTCACGCTGGAGGCAGCAATCAGCAGAGCAACCAGGGAAGCCAGCACCAAGCCGGTCCGACAGGGTTCCAAAGCAACCCGAAGCAGTTAAATAGTGGGCAATATCATGTTTTCACCACCAGCACCTGCAAACAGGATTGAAAAGTGCAACGACGAGCCATCCACACGGTTGAGCCGGCAACCCCTTATTATCTCAATTGGTCCGAACAGCCGGTTACTTGGAGTAGGGCGGATCATCCAGTCCTCCTTGATCACCCTGGCCATTTGGCTTTGGTAGTAGCACCGCAGGTTAGCGGTTATACATTGACTAAAGTGCTCATGGACAGAGGCAGCAGCATCAATATTCTGTACTATGACATGTTCCGGCGGATGAATCTGTCTGACAAGCAGTTGACTCCATCCTCCACAGTTTTTCATGGCATCGTTCCTGGCAAGTCAGCTTACCCCATGGGGAGGGTATCCCTGGAGGTGGCCTTCGACTCAAAGGATAACTGGCGTTCTGAATTCCTGTCCTTTGAGGTAGTCAAGTTGAAAAGCCCGTACCACGCTCTATTTGGTAGGCTGGCTTACGCACGATTCATGGCACGGCCATGTTACGTTTATCTAAAATTAAAGATACCAGGGCCAAGGGGAACCATCACAGTCGAAGGCAACCAGAAGATTGCACTCGAGTGCGAGGAACGAGATGCAGCATATGCCGAGACAGCTTGCGCTGCAGAAGAATTGCGGTATTATAAGGACAATGTTGACCCATCTGACAGGACCTCCCTGAAGAAGCCCACGACGGAGTCAGACCCTCTGCTCAAGTTTAAATCAGCCAGGGACACCAAGCAAGTTGAGTTCACCCTGGGCAATTCTTCCGAGCAGTTTACTATAGGGGCCAATATGGATCCCAAATAGGAAAGCGCGCTCATCGAGTTCATCCGTGAGAACCGGGACATCTTTGCATGGAAACCTTCTGAGATGCCAGGTGTACCGAGAGAACTCGCTGAGCACTCCCTCAATGTGGATCCTAAATTTAAACCGGTTCGCCAGTATCTCCATCGCTTTAATGAAGAAAGGTGGAAAGCTATTGGTGAAGAAGTGGCCCGGCTCCTAGCTGCCGGGTTCATCATTGAAGTCTTCCATCCTGAATGGCTAGCCAACCCGGTACTTGTTCTGAAGAAAAACGGGATGTGGCGAATGTGTGTTGATTACACAGATCTAAATAAGGCTTGTCCAAGTGACCCCTTTGCCTTGCCTCGTATTGACAAGATCATTGATGCCATGGCGGGCTGTGAGTGTTTATGCTTCCTGGATGCTTACTCTGGTTATCATCAGATCAAAATGAAGCTGGAGGACCAGGAAAAGACAGCTTTCATCACACCCTTTGGAGCTTTCTGTTATACAACCATGTCGTTTGATCTGAAGTGTGCACAGGCGACTTACCAGCCTTGTGTCCAAAGCTGCTTTCACAAACAAATTGGGCAGAACATTCATGCTTATGTTGATGATATTGTGGTTAAGTCTCGAAAGAAGGAAACCCTGCTAGAGGATCTCAAGGAAACATTTGACAATCTCCGTGTCTACCAGATGAAGCTTAACCCGGAGAAGTGTGTTTTTGGTGTCCCTGCAGGAAAGCTTCTGGGATTTCTTGTTTCTGAGCGTGGCATTGAAGCTAACCCAGAAAAGATCAAAGCAATCACAACCCTGGCTAAGCCGGCCAATCTGAATGCCGTGCAGAAGCTGGCTGGGCGGGTTGCGGCGCTGAGCCGGTTCATAAGCCGGCTTGTAGAGAAGGCAATTCCGTTGTATCAGTTTCTTAGGAAGTCAGATAACTTCGTCTGGAGTGACGCTGCAGATCAAGCTTTTGAGGCCCTCAAGAAGCAGTTGTCTGAGCCGCCGGTCCTTGCCGCCCTTCGTGAGAAGGAACCAATGTTGCTATATATTGCTACCAATAACAGGGCAGTGAGCGTGGCAGTCGTTGTAGAGCGCAAGGAGGACAGCAAGGAATATCCAGTTCAGCACCCCGTGTATTATATCAGTGAAGTGTTAACCGAGTCCAAACAGCGATATCCACATTGGCAGAAACTGGTTTACGAAGCGTTTCTGGCTAGCCGCAAGCTGAAGCATTACTTCCATGAACATCCAATCACTGTGGTCAGCTCAGCACCTCTTGGGGATATAATCCAGAACCGGGAGGCCACAGGCCGGGTTGCTAAGTGGGCCATCGAGCACGGTCCACATCATCTCAAATAGGTGCCCTGCACAGCAATCAAATCTCAAGCATTGGTGGATTTCATTAATGATTGGACAGAGTTGCAGGCTCCCGAAGAGAAGCCCGACACAACATACTGGTCCATACACTTTGACGGCTCAAGGCAGCTTGAAGGCTCGGGGGCTGGAGTTGTGATTACTTCCCCATGAGGAGATAAGTTCTGTTATGTTTTAAGACTTATGTTCCCCTGTACTAACAATGTAGCAGAATATGAAGCTTTGCTTCATGGGCTTCAGATGGCCAAGGAGATGAACCTGAGCCGGGTCAGGTGTTTGGGCGACTCAGATTTGGTGGCCCAATAGGTTTCTGGTACATGGGGTTCCAAGGATCCCCTTATGGCGGCTTATCGGCATGCGGTCACCAACATTGCTGGACACTTCAAAGGTTATCAAGTTGATCATATTGACCGCCGGCAGAACGAGGCGGCAGATACACTCTCTTGCTAGGGCTCTTTGTGCAAGCCGGTGCCACCCAATGTTTTCCTGGACGTTTTGCACAACCCGTCTGTCAAGTTGCCAACAGAGGAGGACTTCGCTATTCCTGACCCGGAGGTGGCTCTAGTAGTTGTTGTCCATGCTGTACCTGATTGGACAGTCCCCTACTTGGCTTATCTAAGCCGGGGAGAACTTCCGATAGAGGAAATCCTTGCTCGACAAATCATCAGACGATCCAAGTCTATGACTATCATGAATGGTGAGTCGACGAAGCGTTACTGGTGTTTTCAGTGTTGTGTTTCGCCTGAAGAAGGCCGCGCAATTCTAAATGAGATTCATTCTGGTGACTGTGGTCACCATGCCGGCTCAAGATCACTGGTCGCAAAAGCTTTCTGGCATGGCTTTTACTGGCTCACAGCTCACGCCGATGCGGAAGATATTGTGCGCAAATGTGATGGTTGCTAGAAATATGCTCGCCAGGCTCATGTGTCGGCTCAAGAATTAAGGATGATATCGATAACCTGGCCTTTTGTAGTCTGGGGGCTTGACATGGTTTGACCGTTCGAACGTTCTAAGAACAAGCATACACACCTATTGGTGGCTGTGGACAAGTTTACCAAGTGGGTAGAGGCGGAACCAGTCAGCCGTTGTGATGCTATTACAACTGTCAAGTTTCTAAAAAAGCTGATATTTCATTTTGGCTATCCGCACAGTATAATTACAGACAATGGAACCAATCTTTCCAAGGGAGTCATGAAGCAGCTCTGTCAACAGGAGCATATCCGGCTTGGTTTAACATCGGTTGCGCATCCTTAGTCTAATGGGTAGGCAGAAAGAGCCAATCAGGAATTGCTATGTGGTATCAAACCCCGGCTCATGGTGCCTTTGCAACACACGCTGGGTTGTTGGGAAGAAGAATTACCTGCGGTGCTTTGGAGCATACGGACTACTCCCAACAGGTCAACAGGCTATACGCCGTTTTTCCTGGTCTATGGTGCAGAAGCTGTACTTCCAAGCGATATTCATCATGACTCCCCTAGAGTGGCGGCTTATGTGGAATCTGATAATGAACAAGCTCGACAAGACGCTCTTGATGCCATGGAAGAAGAAGGCGAACTTGCTGCGTCTAGATCAGCAATTTATCAACATGACCTACGTCGCTATCACAGCCGTAGAGTTCGCAGCCGTGCTTTTCAGGAAGGTGACTTAGTGCTCCGTCTGATACAAGACCAGACAGGTATGCGTAAGCTTTCACCACCTTGGGAAGGGCCCTTTGTGGTCAGCAAGAATCTCAACAACGGGTCATATTACCTGATTGACATACGTGAGGCAGACAAGTCACGAACCTCTGAGGAGGAGACAAGCCGGCCCTGGAACATTGCCCAGCTCCGGCCATACTATACCTAAATCATCGGCTGGGTCACATCTTTGTACATACCTTCTATCATGTATATACATATTTCTTGATCAATGAAATAAAGACCGGCAGCTCTGTATAAGAGAGTTTTGTCGTTTCGCCTCAATATTGTGTGTGGGGTCTTTTATTGTTGATCTTTGGTTATTTGGGGGCTTCCAACTCATTGAGTTTAGCTTACAAAACCCTTTAACCGGGCGAGATGCCACAAGTTGGTTAAACCTGCCTGTTAGCAAGATGTTACTCCCTAAAAGCGAACCGGCGTACGCCTGATGAGTCAATCACAAAGGTGACCCTAAATTCATCAGAGTTAAAACGCTCGATTGGTTGCGTGAGAGCCGGCTTTCAGAAAGCGAGGATAAACCAACAGGCCAAAGTGCCAGCTTCATGGAAGCAATTCAGACTTGAGCTTTACAAGCCGGTCATTCAAGTTGTGTTTTCAAAACTGGCTTGTTATAGTCATGTTCTCTTCTCTGCATTTATTTCCTGTTTGCATGCATGCATACTTTCATACATTCATACATGGCATCTACCTTAGTTAAGATTAATCTTTTCTCACAAACACTAACGTGATATTCATCGCTCAAAGCTATTGCTATCTGTGATAATTATTGCTTGTGCAGAATCACTCTTGTTGAAAAAATCAGCTCTAGAGGTCGCAAAGAGGATCCACAATGGCAAAATCGCTTGTATAACATACACAGGCAAGGTATCCACAGAGATGTTTGTACAAGCACCACAGTGCACGATGGCACTGGAATCAACAGTTTTGATACTAAGTTATTACAAGCCGCCCATCAGCTGCGGCCACGGCAAAAGTTTCCACAATTCAAGCTACAAGAAGACGAGCTGGTGTTTTATATCGCCTTGTTAGAACTGGCGCCAGCACCCGATGAAGCACCATGTGCCGGCTCTTCGCGGCCGTCGTCATCCTCCGCCTCCACCTGACTTGATTCGCCAATCGACCACTGGATTGAGCGCAACGCTTCAAATATGGCATCAGCGGTTATCACATAGGAAGGGTCGACTTCAGGAGCGAAAGATGGCTTACGCATGCGGGTTAGGGCAACCAGCTCAGGATTTGGCAGCTCCATCCATTCGTTCCCCTTCGAATAGCCAGCCTAGTACTTGGTCAAATTTGCCTCTTCTGCAATCTCGGTGGCTGCAACCCAGGTTTCCTTTATACAGCGTTGGAAGTCTTTTTTGGTAAAAGGCGAGTCGTCCACATTGAACTCCGGATACCCGCCCACAATCTGAGCCGGATCCAGTTCTGGCACATATGCCTTGGCACGAGCAAGGACGGTTAGAGCCCCAGTGCGACAAGCTGCTTGGGAACAACAGACAGCTCCTTGGGAACAACAGACAGCTCCTTCAACATGTCTGCAATCAACTATGGTGGCGTCGTAGTATTTTTTGCGGCCATTATGCATTGGGAGCTGCCTATGTACAACTGCTCCACAAAGGTGTAAACCGCCTTCAATTTCACCAGTGATTGCTGAACAAGGGTTTGGTTCTTGCAGCCTTCAAGGATAAGTACGCACGATCAGTAAAGCCGTCTTGGCATATTAACATTGGTATAATTGACTCATGGTAGTCTTACTTACCGAAGATGGCCTTGCACATAGCTGTGATATGGCCCTTTAGAGTGGCTAGCTCCCGGGTCACCGGCTCCAGCTTGACCTCGGCCTCTTGAGCATGCTCAGCTAAGGCAGCTCTTTCGGCCTCAGTCTCTTGCAAAGTGCTCCTTACAAGGAATAGAGACTTGTTGGCTTCTACAATGTCTTTTCAGCCTCTTTGCACAGTTTTCTCTCCTTCCTTGCTTCCTTTTGGAAGAAGGAAGCTTGAGCATCCACCTGATTCAGCATGTCCTGCAAGGTAGCCTCAGTTATACATTGTCTAAGCATGTCCCGAGCCGCCCTTCCGGTCGACCCGGCACATGGGGGCTATGTGTTTCAGCGCTTATCAAAAAGCAAAAAAGCAAGTTCCATGCAGATGCAGGCATTCTACATGGCACTTGGGGGCTAATGCATAATTTGATGTATTTTACTAGATATGGAGACCCGCCCGTCGCAGTATGGCAAGCCGGTCTCTGGGGTCACCGATTGAGGTTATGAACGCAAGATAAAGTTTTGAAGTCCCGGGTCATCATCTGATAATGACCCGGCCCTTGGGGGCTACATATATATATGTTTCATGACAAAAGGCGCAAGTTACCTCGTACTTCCGCTTCAATGAAAATACCATGGCAATTTCTGTGTCCCAGCTTTTAGATAGCTGGGTCAGTACAGCTTGGTGAAGGGCATTGGCGTATTGATCTTCAAAGGCGGAGAAGTCAAGAGCCGCCTTCCCCTTGTTCTTCACGGACGGCTCAGCCCTGGCAGGAACCTTGGTGAGAGCAGTAGAGGTCTCAGGTGGAGCAATTTGCCATTCACTCATCACCACCACTTCCTCTTGAGCCGGGGCCACGGGCTGCTGTTCGGGTTAATCTTCAGTTAAATTCTCCTGCTCCTGAACAACAGGAGAGGAGGGACGAGCCGGGATCGCAATAAAATCTTGAAGCGGTGGGCTGTTCTGGAACGCCGGCTCGTCCTGGGTGACCAAGGTGGCCTCCGTTTCTTCCTGGGGGCCGTTTGAATAACCGGGTCAGATGAGTTGTACAAGGAACAAGGAGTTATTCAATCAAAGTGTGAAGTACAAGGAACAAGGAGTTATTCAATCAAAGTGTGAAGGGCAAGAGACCATTATATAACACAAGTGATTAAATTACTTACCCAGGGTTGATATTGAAAGTCGGCGCCTGAGTAGCGCTTGATTCATCCGAAGAGGGAGACGTCTGATAGGCCGAGTCATTTAAATGTAAGGGTTCCTTGAAACGACCAGCTAGAGGGAAAGAGGGAGTTAGACTAAGAAGCACCTCTGTCCGCGATCTACGGGATGGCGGCTCATTTGGAAGCCCGCCACTCAACTCGCCTTCACTACTCCGGGTCTTCCTTTTTGAGGTTCCAGCGTGCTATGTTTTCTTCAAAAGAAATTGGGGATCCAAATGAGCATCTCGATGTGAAAAAGGGATTTTACGGATGGTAACCCGGGGTTTTCTTCGGATTTTGCGGACTATAGCCCGGGTTTTCTTTCAAACAGGTATTGGGGAGTCAGAATCCGAGGAGATCAAGGCTACCTCTGGCTCGATGGTGTGGATAACTTCAGCTTCTTCCTGAGATGAGCGAGCATCAGCAATCTGGTTAAAAAGATGGCCAAAAGAGTCAAGTTCTACCTCATTGTCATCGTCATCCTCCGGGTCTTCTTCGTCGTCCTCTCGAGGAGGAGTCGGGTCTTGAACCTCAACCCACCACCAGTCGTCGTTCTCCTGTATCATGGCGGGTGGATGGAGTTATGATAAAAGATAAAACAATAATGGCAAGATGAAAGATGACAGAGATGGCTTACCTGCGGGGCCGGGTTGTTGGCGCTAAATGGGGCGAGCCCCACGAGCTTAATGTCGTCCTGTGTTTCGCCAAGTAGCTTCTTGGCAAATTTTAGGACGTCCTTCTCCTTGAGGTTAACCTGGCTGAACCGAAGTGGGTCTTCGTGATGGCCGGTGTAGGTATGCATGAGCCGGGTTCTGGAGCTCAGTGGCTGAATTCTCCACTCGACCCAAGTCTGGGTCAAATCGACACCGGTGAGGCCGTGAGCAATCAACGTGTTCATCTTCGGGTAAAGAGGCTCCAGGTTCTCTCTTTCCTCCCTAGAAGCAAGACCCGGGAAGGCTGCATTGATGGCAAGCCGGTTTGCCCGATAACCCGGCAATGGGTGCTGCCCATCAGGGGAGGTGTCCTTGCAGTAAAACCAGGTTCTGTGCCACCCCTTCGGATGGCTGGCCGGCTTGGCATTGGGGAAGACTATGTTTTTTCGCCATTGGATAGAAATTCCGCCGAGTTCAATACTTGGACCGTCCTTGTGCTCTGTTTGGCAGTTCAAATAAAAGAATTCCCGGAACAAGCTAAGAGATGGCTTGAGCTGCAGATACACCTCGCATAATACTTGAAATTGGCATAGGTTGAAAATGGAATTGGGGGCCAGGTCTTGAGGCCTGATGTTGAAGAAATGCAGCACATCCCAAAAAAAATTAGAGCCGGGAGGATGGAAGCCCCTTGAAACATGATCAGCAAAAATGACGATCTCGTTCTGGTCGGGTTGGGGGTGGATTTCTTCTTTAGGAGCTCGCCACAAAATTTCTTCCTTAGTCGGCAACAACCCGGAATCTACCAAGGTTTGCAGGCTTAGTTCAGACATGCTGGACTTGGCCCAGTTGACGATCTTGGGCTTGGGAGGCATTGTTTCAGCTGCTATGAAAAAGAGAAAGATGTCATAAGCCGGCAAAATGTGAGCTTTTCGATTTAACATAACTGGAACATATGAGCCGGCAATTGAGATATTTGCCCGGGTTTCGAGAGGGGGTGTAAATGAAATCCGGGTCAAGATTACTAGCGAAAGATAAGCCGGAAACTACATGGCATAGATTTTCACAAGTGTTGAGGATGGTTTGGGCTATGAGTCCGCAAACAAGTTTATGTTGAGTAAAAAAAATTACGGATCTGAGAAATGGATAAAAATGGAAAAATAAGGGCTAGGTATGTTCCTCGTGCTGTGAGAGGTAATATGGTGGGATATATCTAAGGCGGAACAGCGAATCTACCAATGAGGAAAAGATTGTGAAGCGACTGTACGAACTAAAAAACGAGAGGGACCAATGCTTTTTGGATCTACAGCGCCTATGGCAAAGAACGCGGAAAGAACAGTGATGAACTAGTAGTGGGGAATAAGAATGCTTACAGATTTGATGAGGAACTTTGTGGTCTTCGAGTGCGACGAAGGCGTCCGGGCTGGCGACGTTGGATAAGCTCTGGCGGCGGAAAGAAGACTCGGGTGGCTCTAAAAAGGGCGGCGACAGTGAGCTCGAGTGGGCGCGAGGGCATCGGATGTTCAGAGGAGGAAGAAGAGTAGTAAGGAAGGCAGTGGAGGAGGCGCGGCCTATTTATGGGCACCACTGGACCCCCAAACGGCGTGCACGAAATCCCAGGCGGTATAGTAAACAGTGGCTAAAAAGGCTCCTCGATTTTCACGCCCAACAAAGGAATACAAATCTATTCAAGATTCTCAGTGACGTCATCCCAGATCCTGCGGAGATAGGGTGCAGTCATGAGACAAAGGCGATGAAAAATACAAAGTCTGAAACCGAAAGAATGACCCGGCGCTCCATTTAAACCGAGAAATCATGCCTGATAAGGATGGTGTTCCAAAAGGCCGGCTTGATAAGCAATTGAGTAATGTCTTATTAATAACTCTGTTTTTCAAGGTGGAGTTTAATATGAATAAATTCAAGTCAAATTGAGGGCTAATGTTGGGGATATTTACCAGCATTTAGACCCGGCAGGATGAAGACCCGGCCTTAGAGCGGGCTTAGCAAGTCATCTCACTGCAAGTTCAAAGGTGATTGATGGGCCGGCTTGATAGAGGCCTAATAAGAAAGGCCGGCTCAGGCTTTGGGCCGGCTCAAGAAGAAGATGGACGGCTTAAGCGTCGTCTTGGAGAACAAGTAGGAAGGAGTAGGAGATGGGTCAGGAGGACAACCCGGACTCTCATGTAAACCTAGGGTTCTGCCTGTATATATAAAGGGGAGCACCTAGGCAAAAAAGACTAAGTTGCAATCTCTCAAAAGCTAGGTTAGCGAATCTGCATCCCTGTAATCGAGATCCACAGTAATATAATCAAGCAGGACGTAGGCTTTTACCTCCACTGTGAGGGGCCGAACCTGGGTAATCCCGTGTCTTCTCATTCCTGATCAACCCCGTTAAGCTTCCACCCTTGTGCGATGGCCTCATCTCCAAGTCCTTTCACAAGGGCATCTGCCGTGTCAAAACCACGATAGGGACCATAGTTTTCACTAGAGGCTTCTCTCTTGAGCACATAAACATACGGTGGGTAAACAAATTACTGTTGGGCAATTGATAGAAAAGCAAATAATTATGACGGATTCATGGCAATGATCATGTATATAGGCATCACGTTTGAGACAAGTAGACCGACTCCTACTTGCATCTACTACTATTACTCCACCCATCGACTGCTATCCAGCATGCATCTAGGGTATTAAGTATGAAACAGAGTAACGCCTTAAGCAAGATGACATGATGTAGAGAAGCAAATTCAAGCAATATGAATAAACCCCATCTTTTTATCCTTAATGGCAACAATACAAATACGTGTCATGTCCCTTTCTGTCACTGGGATTGAGCACCGCAAGATTGAACCCATCACAAAGCACCTCTCCCATTGCAAAATAAATCAATCTAGTAGGCCAAACTAAACTGATAGATCGGAGAGAAATACAAAGCTATAACAATCATGCATAAAAGAGTTCAAAGAAGACTCAAATATTTCTCATGAATAATATAATCATAAACTCACAATTCATTGGATCCCAACAAACACACCGCAAAAGAAGATTACATCGGATAGAACTCCAAGAACATCGAGGAGAACATTGTATTGAAGATCAAAGAGAGAGAAGAAGCCATCTAGCTACTAGCTATCTACCCGTAGGTCTGTGGTAAACTACTCACGCATCATCAGAAGGGCAGCAAGGTTGATGTAACTGGCACTAGGCACTGGGTTAATAGGTTAGTCCCAAAAAATGATATATAATTGCATACAATTGCATATAAAAACATCCAACATTGATACTATAATAGCATGGAACAATCAAAAATTATAGATACGTTGGAGACGTATCAAGCATCCCCAAGCTTAATTCCTCCTCGTCCTCGAGTAGGTAAATGATAAAAAACAGAATTTTTGATGTGGAATGCTACCTATCATGTTTCATCATGTAATCTCTCTCTTACGGTATGAATAATAAGATCCAAATGATTCAAAGCAATAGTCTATAATTTGATATAAAGACATCAATACTCAGGCATACTAGCAAACAATCATGTCTTTCAAAATAAAAATGCTAAAGAACGTTATCCCTACAAAATCATATAATCCTGTCATGCTCCATCTTCTTCACACAAAGTATTTATCATGAACAACCCCGGTTTTAGCCAAGCAATTGGTTCATACTTTTTAACGCGCTTCTGCTTTTTCAACTCCACTCAATACATGAGCGCAAGCCATGGATATAGCACTATGGGTGGAATAGAGTATGGTGATAGAGATAAATAGGAGAAGTCAAAAATGGAGAAAGTCTCACATCAACGAGGCTAATCAACGGGCTATGGAAATGCCCATCAATTGATGTCAATGCGAGGAGTAGGGATTGCCATGCAACGGATGCACTAAGAGCTATAAGTGTATGAAAGCTCAACATGAAAACTAAGTGGGTGTGCATCCAACTTACTTGATCATGAAGACCTCGGGCATTTGAGGAAGCCCATCATCAGAATATACAAGCCAAGTTCTATAATGAAAAATTCCCACTAGTATATGAAAGTGACAAAATAGGAGACTCTCTATATGAAAAACATGGTGCTACTCTGAAGCACAAGTGTGGAAAGAGATAGTAACATTGCCCCTTCTCTCTTTTTCTCTCATTTATTTTTTTTATTTTTCTTTTTTTCTATTTTTTCCTTTTTTTATTTCCTTTATATTTTTTTCTCTTTTTTTTCATGGCTCTTTTTTGCCTCTTTTTTTTCTTTTTTTTCGTTTGGAGTCTCATCCCGACTTGTGGGGGAATCATAGCCACCATCATCCTTTCCTCACTGGGACAATGCTCTAATAATGATGATCATCACACCTCTATTTACTTACAACTCAAAATTACAACTCAATACTAGAACAAAAATATGACTATATGAATGCCTCTGGCAGTGTACTAGGATGTGCAATGATGCTAGCGTAACATGTATAAAAATGATGAACGGTGGCTGAGCCACAAATACTATGTCAGCTATATGATCATGCAAAGCAATATGACAATGATGATGTGTGTCATAAAAATGGAACGGTGGAAGTTGCATGGCAATATATCTCAGAATGGATATGGAAATGCCATGATAGGTAGGTATGGTAGCTGTTTTGAGGAAGATATAAAGAGGCTTATGTGTGATAGAGCGTATCATATCACGGGGTTTGGATGCACCGGCGAAGTTTGCACCAACTCTCGATGTGAGAAAGGGCAAGGCACGGTACCGAAGAGGCTAGCAAATTGCGGAAAGGTGAGAGTGCGTATAATCCATGGACTCGCATTAGTCATAAAGAACTCACATACTTATTGCGAAAGTTTATTAGCCCTCGAAGCAAAGTACTACTACGCATGCCCCTAGGGGGAGGTTGGTAGGAGTTAACCATCGCGTGCCCCCGACCGCCACACAAAGGAAGACAATCAATAATAATTCATGCTCCAACTTCTTAGCATAAAGACAGACCATACGTGCATGCTTCGGGAATCACAAACCTTAACACAATTATTCTTACTAAACCACAATTATCTACTAATAC
Source organism: Elymus sibiricus (assembly GCA_039707655.1). Classification (NCBI taxonomy): domain Eukaryota; kingdom Viridiplantae; phylum Streptophyta; class Magnoliopsida; order Poales; family Poaceae; genus Elymus; species Elymus sibiricus. The sequence continues at coordinate 186,368,314 of CM077676.1, read as the reverse complement.
CTCCCACATATTACCATCTTAATATCACAAAACTATTGCAAGGAATCAAATTTATCATATTCAGTGATCTACATGAAAGTTTTTATTATATCCCTCTTGAATACCTATCATATCAGGACCAAATTCATAACCCGTGCATATTACCATTGCTATCATGAGACGCTCAAAAAGATATAAGTGAAGCATGAGAGTGCAACTATTTCTTTAAAATATCATCACCGCCGTGCTCTAAAAGATACTCCCTCCGTTCCTTTATATAAGGTGTATTTGTTTTTTGAAAAGTCAAACGAGGCCATGTTTGACCGAGTTTTGAGACAAATATATCAATATCCACAATATAAAATTTATACCATTTGATCCATCATGAAAAATAGTTTCATATTTTATCTATTTGGTATTGTAGATGTCGTTAGTTTATTCTATAATCTTGGTCAAACATTCAAATGGTTGACTTGCACGGAAAACAATACACCTTATATTCTGGAATGGAGGGAGTATAAGTGAAGCACTAGAGCAACTGCCTAGCTCAAAAGATATAAGTGAAGCACATAGAGTATTCTAACAAATCACGAATAATGTGTGTCCCTCTCAAAAAGGTGTGTTCAGCAAAGATGATTGTGACAAACTAAAAAGCAAACAAACTATTTTACAAGACGCTCCAAGTAAAACACATATCATGTGATGAATAAAAATATAGCTCCAAGTGAGTTACCGATAGATTGTAGGCGAAAGAGGGGATGCCTCCCGGGGCATCCCAAGCTTAGACGCTTGAGTCTTCCTTGAATATTACCTTGGGGTGCCTTGGGCATCCCCAAGCTTAGGCTCTTGCCACTCCTTATTCCCTTGTCCATCGTAGTCTCACCCAAAACTTGAAAACTTCAGCACACAAAACTCAACAGAAACCTCGTGAGATCCGTTAGTATAACAAACAAATCTTAAACTTTAGCTACTGTAGTAAATTGATTCATATTTAATATTGGCATAATGCTACTGTACTCCAACTTCTCCATGACTCATACCCCCCGATACGATCCATAGATTCATCAAAATAAGCAAACTATGCAATAAAAACAGAATCTATCTAAAACAGAACAGTCTGTAAAGATCTATTTAAAAGCCATAATTCTGTAACTCCAAAAATTCTGAAAAATTAGGACAACGTGGGCAATTCATATACCTACACTGTGTAAAAATTTCAGATTTTTCTGACGCTCCAGTACAGAATTAAATTCCAGCACTGAACGCAAAACTTTCTGTTTTCCAAACAGCATCAATTATACTATCTTCCAAATCATCCCAAAGGCATTACTTGGCACAAACACTAATTAAAACATAAAAACATAATCTAACAGAAGCTATAATCATGCAAACACTAAATAACAGTAGGTAAAAGCAAAATTTTATTTTATTCATTGGGTTGCCTCCCAACAAGCGCTATTGTTTTATGCCCCTAGCTAGGCATAATGCATGGTTTCAAGTGTTGTCATCCTTCAAATTAATTCCATAAGTGGCCCTCATAATGGATTCATATGGTGCTTTAATTCTCTTCCTAGGTAAGTGTTCCATCCCTTTCTTTAGTGGAAATTGAAATCTTATATTACCTTCTTTCATATCAATAATAGCACCAATAGTTCAAAGAAAAGGTCTACCAAGTATTATGGGGCAAGAAGGATTGCATTCAATGTCAAGAACAATATAGTCCACGGGCACATAATTTCTATTTGCAAGAATAAGCACATCATTTATCCTACCCAATGGCTTTTTAATAGTGGAATCCGCAAGATGCAAATTAAGGGAAAAAGGATCCAAGTCGGTGAGACCTAGCACATCACACAAAGACTTTGTTATAGTGGAAACGCTAGCACCAAGATCACAAAGAGCATTACATTCATAATCTTTAATTTTTACTTTAATAGTGGGTTCCCATTCATCTTGTAATTTTCTAGGAATTGATACTTCTAACTCAAGTTTTTCTTCATGCGCTTTCATCATGGCTTCTACAATATGTTTAGTGAAAGCTTTATTTTGTTCATATGCATTTGGTGAATTAATCATGGATTGCAACAAGGAAATACACTCAATTAAAGAACAACTATCATAATTAAAGTCCTTGTAATCCAAAGTAGTGGGTGCATTACTATTTAAAGTTTTAACCTCTCCAAACCCACTTTTTTCATTTTTATGATCAAGATTATCACCCTCCAAGCAAGTGGGACTCCTTCTTTCTAAAGTTGACTCTTCTTCAGTCCCTTTTTCATCAATTTTTATATTATTAAACAAAGATTCAATAGGTGTAACACCAATCATTTTAATATCTTCATCATTACTACGATAGAAACCAGGTGGAATCGCTTTTTCTAGAAATTCTCGCTTAGCTCCCAACCTAGCGGTCCTTTCTTTACTTTCATTAATGGAGACATAGATAGCTTTAATAGACTCATTTATATCATGCTTAGATGGCAAAATTTTAGTTTTGAGATTTTCTACATCATGAGCAATTTTATCCATGTTCCTAGCCAATTCATCCACTCTATTCAATTTTTCTTCTATCATAGCATTGAAATTCTTTTGCGAACTAATAAAAATTTTAGTATTACTTTCAAGATCAGAGGGCATCCTATTATTATTATTATAAGAATTACCATAAGGATTTCCATAATTATTAGAGGAATTTCCAGGAAACGGTCTAGCATTGAAATTACCCCTATAAGCATTGTTGTTGAAATTATTTCTAGAGACAAAATTCACATCAATAGCATCATTATTTTGCTCAATCAAAGTGGACAATGGCACATCATTAGGATCAATATGAGCATTTTTACTAGCAACCAATTTCAATAAAGCATCCATCTTATCACTCAAAGTATTAATTTCTTCAACAGAATTTACCTTCTTACCAGTTGGAGTTCGTTCAGTGTGCCATTGAGAATAATTTGCCATAATATTATCAAGAAGTTTTGTGGCTTCTCCCAATGTAATTTCCATGAAAGTGCCACCTGCGGCAGAGTCTAGCAAATTTCTAGAGACAAAGTTTAGTCCCGCATAAAAATTTTGTATGATCATCCATAAATTCAAACCATGAGTTGGGCAATTTCTTATCATTAATTTCATTCTCTCCCAAGATTGGGCAACATGTTCATGCTCAAGTTGCTTCAAATTCATAATTTGATTTCTTAAAGAAATAATCTTAGCGGGAGGAAAATACTTGGTAATAAAATCATCCTTACACTTATCCCAAGAATCAATACTATTTCTAGGCAAGGATGAAAACCAAGTTTTAGCACGATCTCGTAGTGAGAACGGAAATAATTTTAATTTGACAATATCAATATCCACATCTTTCTTCTTTTGCATATCACAAAGTTCAACGAAAGTATTTAGATGGGATGCAGCATCTTCATTAGGACTACCAGAAAATTGTTCTTTCATAACAAGATTTAGCAAGGCAGCATTAATGTCACATGACTCTGCACTAGTGGCGGGAGGAGCAATAGGAGTACTAATAAAATCATTATTATTAGTATTGGAAAAGTCAAACAATTTTGTATTTTCTTGAGACATCGCGACAAAGCAAGCAAACTAGCAAACAAGATATTTTTGTGTTTTTGTAAAATATTTTAGAAGTGGGGGAGATGAAAACGAGAGGCAGATGCAAATAAAAGGTAAATAAAGTAAATGCAAGTGAATGATAATTTGTGCGAAGGTACTTGATAATTTTGATGATGTCTCCCTGGCAATGGCGCCAGAAATTCTTCTTGCTACTTGTAGTCTGCGTTGGTATTTCCCTGAAGAGGAGAGGATGATGCAGTCCAGTAGAGATAAGTATTTCCCTTTAAGAACCAAGGTTATTAATCCAGTAGGAGAACCAAGCAAAATTTCGTTAAGCGCAACTGCACACACAAGAGCAAACATTTGCACCCAACGCAAATAAGAGGGTTGTCAATCCTCTTAGCGGTTATTTGCAAGGATTAAATCTTATCGAGGTAAATAGATAAACTAAACTACGAATTAAAAAAAGTAAATAAATTGCAGCAAGGTATTTTTAGGTTTTTTATATAATAAAGATAGACCCGGGGACCATAGTTTTCACTAGAGGCTTCTCTCTTGAGCACACAAACATACGGTGGGTAAACAAATTACTGTCGGGCAATTGATAGAAAAGCAACTAATTATGACGGATTCATGGCAATGATCATGTATATTGGCATCACGTCCGAGACAAGTAGACTGACTCCTACCTGCATCTACTACTATTACTCCACCCATCGACCGCTATCCAGCATGCATCTAGGGTATTAAGTATGAAACAGAGTAACGCCTTAAGCAAGATGACATGATGTAGAAAAGCAAATTCAAGCAAAATGAATAAACCCCATCTTTTTATCCTTAATGGCAACAATACAAATACGTGTCATGTCCCTTTCTGTCACTGGGATTGAGCACCGCAAGATTGAACCCATCACAATGCACCTCTCCCATTGCAAGATAAATCAATCTAGTAGGCCAAACTAAACCGATAGATCAGAGAGAAATACAAAGCTATAACAATCATGCATAAAAGAGTTCAGAGAAGACTCAAATATTTCTCATGAATAATCTGATCATAAACTTACAATTCATCGGATCCCAACAAACACACCGCAAAAGAAGATTACATCGGATAGAACTCCAGGAACATCGAGGAGAACATTGTATTGAAGATCAAAGAGAGTGAAGAAGCCATCTAGCTACTAGCTATGGACCCGTAGGTCTGTGGTAAACTACTCACACATCATCGGAAGGGCAGCAAGGTTGATGTAGAAGCCCTCCGTGATCGATTCCCCCTCCGGCAGAGTACCAGAAAAGGCCTCCAGATGGGATCGTGGAAGAACAGAGGCTTGCGGCGGCAGAAAGGTTTTGTCTTCTGGCTCTCTGGGGGTTTCCCAATATTTGTGAATTTATAGAAGTGGAATTAGGTCAAACAGAGTCACGTGGGCCCCCACAAGGTACTACGGCGCCCCCCCCCCCCCCCGGGGCGCGCCCTAGTGCCTTGTGAAGCCTCCGTGAGGCTTCTGGCCTCCTCCCAAAGCTTCCCAGGTTTCTTTTGTCCAGAAAAAATCTCCAAAAAGTTTCATGGCATTTGGACTTCATTGGGTACCGTTTCTCTGAAAAGCCAAAAACAAGCAGAAAACAGCAACTGGCACTAGGCACTGGGTTAATAGGTTAGTCCCAAAAAATGATATATAATTGCATACAATTGCATATAAAAACATCCAAGATTGATACTATAATAGCATGGAACAATCAAAAATTATTGATACGTTGGAGACGTATCATAATACAAGTATGTTGATGTGGAATTTGATTAACCCTGATGGTACTTCCATCAGGTTGGCGTCTAGCAGATATGTACCACTTGCAAGGCATGGCGTTTTCGTCAAAACCTCTGCACATCGCATAAAACTTCTTTCTATCAGTCCACTTAGTCTTGGCATCAAACTCAGGCTTGACCGCATAAGTCTTGAAACACATCCTAAACTCATCCATGTTTGGTCACAACTTCCCCACTTCAAATAACAGGGTTTACTTTGTCATAGACAATTACCATCTCATCATCATGTGCATCATCAACACCATCTGCAGCATCTTCCATCAACTGTCCATCCACATCTTCGGATGAATCTCTGTTAGCATCAGCAGGCAAACTAGATTCATCCCTCTCCTCATTATCTCTATCATCTACTAGAATGCCAAAATATTGCCAACTCAGTGTCGGCCATTGGTGCAGTGAACAAATCTATAGGGTCTTCTAATTCTACTGAATTCCAATCAACGGTAGCAACCCTTGTAGCACCATCCCCCCTATTTGTCAATGCTGGTTCCATCTCGTTCAGCCCACCCGTGCCCCCAACAATCTAGATTACAAAGCATCCGAAAACAGAGGCGCCGCGGTCAGATCTAAATCGACACGGAGTAGGGTTCCGAATTCACTCACCTCATCCGCCGCAGCCAAGAACGATAGCTCCGCCGCCCACCGCCCGCCACCGAGAAAGAACAGGGGAGCAGGGAGGGTTCAGTCTGGCACGGGGTACCCACCTGCCTTAACATAAGCTCATTCCGTTGATGACCGTTTATCGCCTGGTCATTACTTAGTTATTTCTGCCTTAAAACGTTGCATAACATCTTTTTTTATTACCAACTGCATCTCACTCCTTCTATTACGCGTTAAAAATGTCGCGTAGGATGTACGTTGCCCCACTTGTCAGGATATCACCCCGGCCCACTAGTCAGGATGTAACGGTCAATGGCGTTGACTGGACGGCAGTGCTCCGTTTGGCCTTCTGTGAGCAGGTGGTGGAGTGAGGAGGGGAAAAGTGAGCAAAGTTAGTTGCCTTGGACAAAACTGAGCACAACTAAGGAACCAGGGGCACGAAAATAGAAATCCATTATTTTATTAGTTACAATATATTTCATATATTTAGCATAAGGAGGCATTTTCAAAATATCAGTCAAGTGAGTGCGCAAAAAGACAGGTCTAAGCATTTCAACAAAGCGCTCAAAGTCTTCCTCATCCTTATTTTTAGATGGTTTAGTAGGAAAAGGCATGGGTTTTTGAACCCATGGTTCTCTTTATTTTCCATGTTTTCTAGCAATGAATTCACTTTTATCATATCTTTTATTCTTAGGAGGTGGGTCACTACTAGGGAAAACCCTAGCAGTAGCGCGGGTCCCCGCGCTACTGATACGGCGCTACAGCTAACTTTTAGCCGTAGCGTGTATTCTGACCCGCGCTACTGCTACTCAAAGATAGTAGTAGCGCGTGGCCGAACCCTCGCTACTGCTAAAAGCTGCAATGCGTCTATTTATCACGCGCTACTGCTAAGGCCGCGCTGCTGCTACGCACATACCCCGCGCTGCTGTTATTTTTTCTGTATTTTTTTCTATGTATTATTTTCTGTATTTTTTTCCTACGTATTTTCTCCGTATTTGTACAGGTTTTATACAATAGTCTCTATCATATGATACACACAATAGTCTCTATCATATTATACACATACAAAACTCATCATATCATACACATACAATAGTCTGATCATCATATCATGTCATATCATCATATCATGATCCAACACAAATGAAGTCTCTCGTCATCATCTCGAAATAGCGATACAAGTTGTCACATGTCTCGAATACATGCAAGTACATGGTCATCACATACACATGTTGCATCATCTACCTAAACAATGATATACAAGAGAAGAGCGATCACTATGAGCAAGAGCGGGATTATGTAGTAGTTCTTGAGGCGCCGGTTCTGATTCCTCTCTCGCGCTAGCGTGAACCTCAAGTAACTAGCTTCCGCTTCGCTACGGCTATCAAACCCTCTCTGCCCGCCGCCCAGGAAACGGTACACTTGGGCCTGACACTCTGGCCACTCGCCGTACACTCCTGGAACCTTCCCTATGTACACGACATAGCACTTCTTCACCATCGATGATCTATGTACCTGTTAGAGATGCATCTTCATCAAGAGAATTCAACAATGATACGCAACATAATATACTTGAGCAACACCAAGAGAAAGAGCTAGCCAATAGATGCAACATATAGTAAACATACATAATCTACGCAGGTTCATCGTACCCAAACTAATTAACTAGCTAGCGTTACGCAAGTTCAGCAGGACCGTTTACATCACAAAGTGTCATCACTTCATAAAGGACAAATTCAACCGAGACATCATCATCGGCATCGTCAATCACTAGAAGTTCCATCCATCCTTATCCGGGAGGATGCACCCGAGCTTCATGAACGGCATCATGTCCAAACGTTGTAGGCCTACGCGAGTTCGAACGTCAGCTCGCGATATAGGGCCGTGGTGGAACATCCCGTTCTCTTCGATGACTTCTTTTATGATGATCGTTGCAATATCCTTCTGGATGCGAAAGAAGTCATCTCTGAGTTTATAATCCGGTTCGGCTCCTAAGAATTCTGCCCATTTGCGGATATGTTCATCATTTCTGGTTGTCATGCGAAGATGTTGGCGATCCCTTCTTAACTCCATCATGAGATGGAGGACGTAGAATCCATCGTTCGTGCTTCCTATCGGTTGATGGACGCAGCAGAAGTTGGTTTTATGCCCAAAACCCGGCGCGCCCTTCCTTTGTTTCCTGATCTCGACGTGGCCACCCATCATGCTAAAGCCATGGAGAGCAGCATCCAGAATATTCATTATGTGGATGTAGTCCTTCTTCTGGAAGTTTCTGGACGAGTCGAAATACTCGGCGTGGGAGACTCGCGAGAAAAGAACGATAAGGATGGCGCACCCCTCACTGCGCAAACTAAATACACCTCAAATTAGCCTCCATATGAGCGAAGGAATGATTGAAATGTACGAAAGGGCAATCCGGCAATGACTTACATTGGATGATAAGGCAAGAGAATCGTTTCCTTGTCCTTATTCATTATCATGAACTCTTCGATGTACTTCCTAGCAGCTTGACGTTGAAAGTTGCCGAGACTCAAGAAGGACTCATGCATGTAGTATGGATCCGCCACCGAGATTTGCGAGATTTGGTCTCTCCTGATGACGAAGTTCATATGGAGCGCAAAAAGGCGGACGATCGTAAAATCGAGCCGCCTCGTGAGAAACATCTCAAAGATGTGATCAAACCGCAGGAAGAACACATCCGCCGGCAGTCTGTCGATGTAGCACTTGGCCTGAGGCACACGAACCGCATAAAGCGGGTATCCTGGATCCTTCGAGGCAAGAAGGCTTTTCTCTGTCGACAGCACATGGTCGTGCAGTCTCCTGAGATCCCTTGATATGCCCTCTTGCGGTTTCGGTGGTAGGATCGGCTTGCCCGCGACATGGTACAATGCCGCACCTTTGACCTATTGATAACCCACAAGTATAGGGGATCACAGCAATTTTCGTGGGTAGTATTTCACCCAGATTTATTGATTCGACATAAGTGGAGCCAAAGAATATTTGCGAGTATTAGCAGTTGAGTTTTCAATTCAACCACACCTGAAGAACTAAATATCTGCAGCAAAGTATTTAGTAGCACAGTAGTATGATAGTTTTGATAGCAGTAGTAACAAAGATAGTAACAGTAGTAGTTTTGTAGTGATTGTAACAGCAGCAGCAACGAAAGTAACTTGGCAAAGATCAATATGCGAAAAGCGTAGGCATTGGATCAGTGATGGATAATTATGTTGGATGACATTCATCATGTAGCAGTCACAACCTAGGGCGACACACAATAGCTCGAATTCATCAATGTAATGTAGGCATGTATTCCGTATATAGTCATACGTGCTTATAGTAAGAACTTGCATGACATCTTTTGTCATCCCTCCCGTGGCAGCGGGGTCCATAAGGAAATCTCAGGGATATTAAGGCCTCCTTTTAATAGAGAACCGGAACAAAGCATTAGCACTTAGTGAATACATGAACTCCTCAAACTATGGTAATCACCGAAGAGAATCCCAATTATTGTCACCTTGGGGTATGCGGATCGTAACACCTAATAGGTGCATATAACTTGCAAGATAGGATCAAGAACACAAATATATTCATGAAAACATAAAGGGTTCAGATCTGAAATCATGGCACTCGGGCCCTAGTGACAAGCATTAAGCTTGGTAAAGTCATAGCAACATCAATCTCAGAACATAGTGGATACTAGGGATCAAGCCCTAACAAAATTGACTCGATTACATGATAAATCTCATCCAACCCATCACCGTCCAGCAAGCCTACGAAGAAATTACTCATGCCCGGTGGTGAGCATCATGAAATTGGTGATGGAGGATGGTTGGTGATGACGACGGCGTCGAATCCCCCTCTCCGGAGCCCCGAACGGACTCCAGATCAGCCCTCCCGATGAAGAACAGGAGGTGGCGGCGGCTCCGTATCGTAAAACGCGATGATTATTTTTCTCTAATTTTTTTCTCCACAAATAGGTACTTATAGCATTGCAGTTAGGGTTGCCGGAGCTGCCAGAGGCCCACAAGCCTGCCAGGCATGCCTTGGGGGGTGGGCGCGCCTTGTGGCGCCTGGGTGGCCCCCCTCTAGTAATTCTCTTCGCCAGTATTTTTTATATATTCTGAAATAATTCTCCGTAAATTTTCAGGTCCATCCGAGAAATTTTATTTCTGCACAAAATAACACCATGGCAATTCTGCTGAAAACAACGTCAGTCCGGGTTAGTTCCATTCAAATCATGCAAATTAGAGTCCAAAACTAGAGCAAAATTGTTTGGAAAAGTAGATACGTTTGGGACGTATCAACTCCCCCAGGCTTAACTCATTGCTTGTCCTCAAGCAATTCAGTTGACAAACTGAAAGTGACACAGAAAAACTTTTACAAACTCTTTTGTTCTTGTTGTCTGTATATATACTTAACTAGCATCCAAGTGTTCAGCAAAGATTATGAACTAACCACATGAATGGTAACACTTAGGTCTCACATTTACTCATGGCAATAACATAACCAACTAGCGAGCAATAATAAGATATCTCAGATGCCAACACTTTGTCAAAACAATCATGATATAATATGATAACATGGTATCTTGCTAGCCCTTCCTGAGACCGCAAAACATAAATGCAGAGCACCTCTGAGGTTCAAGCAGCGACTAAACATTGTAATTCAGGGTAGAGGATATCCAGTCATGGTCACATCCAACATTAACTATACTCAATGCATAAAAATGACAATAGTTCTCTCCAAATGGTGCTTAAATGAGAGGGTGATGACTCAACAATAAAAGTAAAATAACATAAAAGTAAATGGATAGGCCCTTCGCAGAGGGGAGCATGGATTTGCAGCGGTGCCAAAGCTTGAAACTTAAAATAGAGATGAAAACAATTTTGAGAGGTATGCTTTTCTTGTCAACGTTACGACCGAGAATTTTCAATATCTTCCATGCTAAACACATTATAGGTGGTTCCCAAGTGGAAAGGTAAAGTTTACTCCCCCTCCACCATACCAACACAAGCCATGGCTAGCCGAATTCACGGGTGCCCTCCATACCAACAACTTTCCGAGGGAGCTTGTTGCAATATATAATTCGATTTTGATCACAGGACTGGGCATCCCAGATACCAGCCTCTCTCGTGCAATGACAAGTGAACAAACACTCGTCTGAGAATAACCCGCTTAGTATGGAAGATAATGGACGCCACCTGTCGCTCCATGAGCGGCACGGGCACACAAAACAGATGTTCATTTGAATGATTAGAGGTGGCACTTGCAAATTTACTTGGAACGACAGAGTAATACCGCATATAGGTAGATATAGTGGACTCATCTGGAACAACTTTGGTTTAAGGATTTGGATGCACAAGCAGTATTCCCGCTTAGTACAAGCGAAGGCTAGCAAATAGATTGAGAGGCGATCAGCTAGAGAGCGAAAACGGTCATAGACATGCATTGCGAATAATTAACATTGAACACGAGCATGAGTAGGATATCAAAACCCTGAACATAACTATCATGGAAGCTATGTTGGTTTTGATTCAACTACATGTGTGAACATGTGCCAAGTCAAGCCACTCGAATTACTCAGAGGAGGATACCATGCTAACATACTACATCATATATGCTGAATCATGAATGTTGACACTCAAGATAAATCATTATCCACTCCTAGCTATTTAAGCATGGCATAAGCAACTATGATCTCTAATTGTCATCACAAACATGTTTACTCATATATGCTGAATCATGAATATTGAGCCAAACATATTTACAAAGACAAAAACAAGAAGAGTTCATACCAGCTTTTCTTCACCGCAATCATTTCATCAAACATCATCATTATTGCCTTTCACTTGCACGACCGAATGATATGAAAATAATAATAGTGCAAGAGTGATGTGGACTAAGCTGGAATCTGCAAACATTTATTCAAAGGAGAAGACAAAGTAATAGTGGCTCTTTGTTAGTTCAACAATAAAGCATATGAAAGCCACTCAACATTTTCATCGTGGTCTTCTCCATGCGACGACTCAACAAAAAGAAAAGAAATTCAGCGAAACACGCTGAAATATTTTTGGAGTTTTTAGTTTTTCTGAAAAAAGTAAATTAACGAAGGAAAAACGAGAAAAACTATTTACACAGGAAAGCTCCCAACAAGCAAAAGAAGAAACGAGAAATCTTTTTGGGTTTTCTTTTAATACTACGAATTAACTAAACAAGAAAGAAACTACAACTTTTTTTGGATTTTCGAAAGTTTTTTCGAACACACGAGAAGAAAGCAAAAATAAAACTAACATGGATATACAATGAAAAAGGATGAACACCGACAACTGGAATGAATGTGTGAACATGAATGTAATGTCGGTGAGAAATACGTACTCCCCCAAGCTTAGGCTTTCATCCTAAGTTGGTCTATGGCCACGGATCAAAGTCAGCACCTCTAGGATAGTACTGAGGCTGCTGAGGGTCCCACTGGTAAAAGGGCTCCTGAGGCTCCCACTGATAAACGGGCTCCTGATACGGCTCTGGCTCAGGTGTTGGCTCTGGTGCTTGGGGTTGTGTAATAACCCACAAGTATAGGGGATCGCTACAGTTTTCGCGGGTTGTATTTGTAACACCCCTATGTAATGAGCTACAGTGATCTTCATGTTAATGCTAAGTTACCTTGATTTGCAATGAATGATCACACTGGAATTATATCTCATTTCAAGCTCCACCTCTGAAATCAATTCAAATTGCAAGAGAAATTCAAAGTTTCACAAACATGTTTGCAAAATAGTCCATCATTTAGAAAATATTCCATAACAATTATTTGTTAAGGAAAACAACATCACTTATTTGCTTAATTGGGCTCTAGCAATTAAAACAGTGCCAAATCAGCATATTTAAATGCTTTTCCATTTATGACAAATTCATACAACTTCAAATCCTTCCCAAACTTTTTGTGGCAGTGCCAAATATTGCAATGTAATTATGTGGCCAAGTCCCACATTTTACAAAATTCTTTTGGCCGCTCAAAGAAATGCAAACTGCCTCTGTAAAAAGAAAACAGGGAAAAGAAATAAAAACAGCCACTGTGCACTGGGCCTAAGTGCACAGTGCGTACCTCCCATCGTCTCCCTCCTCTCTCCTCCCCGTGTCAGCGCCGCGCATGCGCGCTGACACCGGGCGCCGTCTCCGCCGAACCAGGTCGCCGCTCCACGCCGCTACAGCTCCGTGGGGAGGATAAGAATGCCAGCGCCGATGCCTCGGGGCAGTCCCCAGTCCTTATCCCCCTCTCCCCTCGCCTCCACCGCTCGTTCCTGAGCTCACCCGAGTGTCGTCGTCGCCATGGCCCATCGCCACCATAGCCATTGACCGCCTCGCGCCTCGCCGCTGTGTCCAGGAGCCCCGCCGTCGACGGCTATTCCTCCCTCACTCACGAGACCAAGCCGGGAGCCACCGCAACACGCGGATCGGGTCGCCTTCAACCTCTGGCTGTTGTTGATCGCCGCAACGAACCACCGCCGCGTCTGCTACTACTAACCTTGCGCCGGCCTTTCTTGAGCCTCTCGGTGAGCTCTTGCACCTCTCCCTTCCCCGCTTGGGCTCGATCTCGAGCTGCAGCCGCTGCCGCCATTCTTGCCGAAGCTCGCCGCCGCTGTCAAGCTCACCGTTGTCGATGTAGAGCCCCATTTGCACAGGAGAGCGCACCGTTGAGCTTGGTGCGTCGCATAGGTGCGGCTAGCTCCTTTCGTTCGCCCAAAATCGATCTGTAGCCCCGTTCCCGACGAGCTCCTGAAAGCGCCGCCGCCTGCCGTCGCTGCAGCGCTCGTCTCCAGCCACCCCCGTTGCCGCTGCGGCCACAGATCGATGCGGCTCCGTCCGCTCATTCAAACGCGCCGCCGCGCACGCCAAATGGCCCCCTGTAGGCAAATCCCGACGAGGTCCGAGGCGCGCCGCCATGTATTTGGTCGCCGGAGATGTTCTCCAGCGCCGCTGCTGACGTGGCCGGCCCTGGGGCCCTCACTGGGTCACTGAACAGTGGGTCCGGCGGGCCCAGTTGACTGGGTTGACCTGGTCAACTGTGCTGACTGGGCAACCCCAGCCACTGACCAGTGTGTCCTAGTTGACCGCTGACTCAACTGACCGGGCCCACCAGTTAGCCTCTGTGTGCATAGCTGGGTGCACTGCACCGGATGCACCTAGCAATTTCCCATTTATTTTCGAATTTGGATTAATTCCAAAAATTTCAGAAATTGTTTAAAACTTTGAAAAATCATATAAAATAATCCGTAACTCGGATGAAAATAATTTATATATGAAAAATGATCAGAAAAATAAGACGAATCTAAATACGCCATCCACATACCCGTCAAATGCCTCCAACAGTGCAAACATGGAACCTTCCCCTCCGGATCGTCTGTCCGATAATTGCCTAAAGCCGGGAAAATATTCCCAGATATTTTCCCGCTCCGTCTGTAATGCTTAGCACCACATTAGGTCACCCCCAGCACAGCATATTGTCATGTCATACATTGTGATGCATTTGTTTGCTTTATATTTACTGTTTCTTCCCCCTCTTCTCTCCGGTAGACCCCGAGACTGCTGTTGACCCCGAGTACGACTACGTCGTCGATGACCCGTCCTTCTCAGCAGAGCTTCCAGGCAAGCAAAACCCCCTTGATCATTCCTATATCGCCCATTCTTTCTCTCCCATGCTTGCATTAGATTTTGCTACTATTGTTCGACAGCTCCTATTCTGATGCATAGCCTGATTTTGTAACTTGTTGTTGATACTTTATATGTTGTCCTATATGCTTAGTATAGGCTGGTTAGTGATCCATCAAAGGCCCCACATCCTTGTCCTTGTTGCCATGCTTTACTACCGATGACTTTATCATTGTGATCGACGTGCAGAGACCGACACATCACCGCACACCCCCTTAGTTGTATGACTCTGCAGAGCTACTATCGAGTGCCGAGGGTGATACCTCCTACCTCACCCCTGATGATATCTCTGTAGCGTAGCTAGTCAGTTGTGGGTTACCAAGGGTGATTCCTCTTTCACCACCTCTGATGATGCCTCTGTCGTGCAGCCCCTCAAGTGTGAACCCATCGAGGGTGATTCCTCCAAGTTCACCTTGACGGTTACATCGAGTAGGAATCCACTAAGGGTGATTCCTCGGATTTCCCCCTGATGTTATGGACACACGGATACCCTGTATTTACCTTAGTCCTTTGTTGAATTCGGGTCGACCCCGAGGGGTAACCGCGAGAGATGTGAAGTCGGTTTGACCGTGAGGGTACCCGCGAGACGGAATTGGTCAGGGGAGGGATCGCGAGCGTGAGGCGCTCTCGGCGGCGTCGAATTTATCATAGAAATTAGCAGGCAATTGAGTAGGCAATATAATTCATCAAAGTAAAAGTCAGTAAAATCCATTACACGACCAAAACGATAAGGTTCCGGGAGTGAAGCTCGAGAGGCGCGGCGGGAAGGAGTGCGGGTCGCGCGGGGCGACGCGCGGGGCGCGCCCGGCAGGGCCGCACTGTACTGACGTCAGACCACTCGGCGCGGCGCGCCAAGGGAGTCTGCTCCTTCGGAGCCAGGGGGCTCGCGAGGTGCTAGGAGCTCGCGAGGAGTGGGAGGCTCACGAGGCCCCGGTGCGAAGGGCGCCAGCCTCTGGAAAGAGGCGCCGGCGTTCCTCAGCCCAAAGGGCATGCACGTGCCGCCGACGGTGGGACCAACACCCTGACCGCCTCGCGACAGCTGGAAGGGGTCACGAGGGCAGGACTTGTTGAGGCTGGTGAAGTCGACGCACACACGCTCCTTTCCGCCTTTCTTGGGGACGACGACTGGGCTGGCGAGCCATTCAGGATGGCGCACCTCACGAACAACTCCGGCTTCTTGGAGCTTCTGAACTTCACTGACGATGAACTCTTGCTTCTCTGGCGCCTGGCGCCACGCTTTCTGCTTGACCGGGCGTGCATTGGGGCACACCGCTAAGTGGTGCTCGATCACCTCCCTCAGCACACCGGACAAGTCGGATGCTTTCCAGGTGAAAACATCCGAGTTTGCCCGAAGGAAGGTGACGAGCGCGCTTTCCTATGCAGGAGGGAGGCCTGTGCCGATGGTGAAGGCGGGTCCGGAGCCGCTGCCGTCCACCGACACCTTCTTCGTCTCGGCGCGGTCCTGAGAAAACAACTGCTTCTTCTTCGCCGGCGCGGCCTCGGAAGGCTCGGCCGCGTCCTTGTCGGCTGGGTGCGCGACAGCGGCAGCCTTGTAGGCACGCTCGAGGGTGCTGGCCGCGTCCTTTTCATCGCAGGCGACGGTGATGATGCCGCTGCAGCCGGGCATCTTGAGGACGTTGTAGGCGTGATGAGTGGCCGCCATGAACTTGGTGAGAGCTGGGTAGCCCAAGATGGCATTGTAGGGCAGGCCGATGTGCGCCACGTCGAAGTCGATGAGCTCGGTGTGGTAGTTCTTGTGGGTGCCGAAGGTGACGCGGAGGCGCACCTGCCCCAGCGGAATGGTGGAGCCATCGGTCACTCCGGAGAAAGGCCTGGTCGGCATCAGCTAGTCGTAGGGCACCTAGAGCGTCTCGAAGGTTTTGATGGAGAGCACATTGAGGCCGGCACCCCCGTCGATGAGGGTCTTGGTGACCGCGACGTTGCTGATGGTGGGAGTGCACAGCATGGGGAGCGCGCCTGTGGAGGCCGTGGACTTGGGGTGGTCCTTGGAGTCGAAGGTGATGGCGTACTGCGACCACTTGAGGGGCCGCGTGACCTCAGCCTCGGGAGGACGGTGTACACCTCGCGAGAGAGTTGCTTGAAGTGGCGGACGGACGCGGAGGCTTGGGACCCGCCAAGGATGCAGGCGACCGCGCGAGGCTCCTGGTAGCCCCCAGCGCCCTCGTCAGGCTGGTTGACGTCGTTCCTCCGAGGAGGCGGAGGCAGCGGCGGGAGAGCAGCATTAGCCTGAGGATTCGCCTCACGAGGCTGGTCGTGCCAGGCGGCCTCACGAGGCTGATCGTGCCAGCCCTGGCGGTAGTTGCTGTTATTGTTGCGGCTGTCCCAGAGGTTGCCGCTGCGGCCACCTCCGCGGCCGGCGCCACGGCCGTTGCGGTCGTCTCGGCGGCTCTGGCGCTCGTCGCGGAGCAGCTTGAGCTCATGACAGTCTTCGGTGCTGTGGGAGCGGACATTGTGAAAGGCGCGGAGTGGCCGGTTGTCCTTCCTGGGTTCGTCGAGGTCGCGGCCGCGCTTTTGCTCGGGCTCCGCCGCAAGCACGGCAGGGCCTTTGTGCTTGACGTTCTTGCTCTTGGCCTTGGTGCCGTCGAGCGCTGCGTCGTGGTCGTTGTGGACGAAGAGGCGGCCTTCTTCAGCCTTGGCGCACTTGTCGGCGAGGTCGAGCAGCTCGAGCACAGAGTCGAGCTCACCGTCGATGGCGAGCTTCTCGCGCATCTTGATGTCCGTGACGCCGGTGGAGAACGCGGAGATGACGGCCGCGTCGGAAGCGCGCGGGATCTTGTTGCGCACCTGGCTGAAGCGCTGGATGTACTTACGGAGGGTCTCGTCTGGGCGCCGTCGAACGCGCCGCAGGTCGTTGATGGTGAGGGAGCGATCCTGTGTGCCCTTGAAGTTGGCGATGAACTGGCTGCAGAGCTCGGCCCACGACGAGATGGAAGCCTCGGGGAGGTTCATGAGCCAGGAGCGCGGGCCGTCCTTGAGGGCCATGGGGAACCAGTTCGCCATGACCTTGTCGTCGCCGTTCGCCGCCTCGACGCTCAGTGCGTAGAGCTGGAGGAACTCCGTGGGGTTGGGGGTGCCATCGTAGCGCGGAGGCAGCTCAGGCTTGAACTTCGCGGGCCAGACCACGCGACGCAGCTAGCGGGTGAAGGCACGGCAGCCCACGCAGCTCGAGGGGACGCCGCCAGCGAGGGCGGCGCGGTTTTGACGCCCGGCCGCTGCAACGTCTTGAACGGCCTGGTCCTGGCGCTGGCGCTGGCGCTCGAGGATCACTCGCGCGTCGGGGGGCGCGTGGCGGATGATCTGGCAGCTGGGCTCGTAGTGCTCCGGAGAAGGCGCGCCGCGGGACGGCTCACGAGCCCGCACGCTGCGCTGGGGCCCGGCATGCTCGTCACACAGAGGAGGCGGTGGAGGGCGCCGTACGTCGGGTCCCTAGCACGAAACGGTGGAGGGCGGAGCGAGTGAGAAGGTGCCGGAGCGTCCCCGGCGACGTTGACGAGCTCGGCGATGCAACCGAGCCAGGCGTCGTAGGCGGCGTCAGCCGGACGGTAGCGGAGCAGCTCACGCGCCATGATCAGCGCGGCCTGCGGGTTTGGCGGCCCACGGTTGGTGAGGGAGGAGGCCGTGGCGGTGTGGCCGTCCGCCCGCACGGAGGGGTGCAGGGAGGAGGCCTGCTGCTCGCGGGCAGCGGGGTCGGTGGCGGCGGCACCCTCGGCTTCGGGGCGGCGGCGATTGCCGCGGGCCTCCGGCTCCGTCTGGGCCACGCGGCCAGCCCTGCGCTCAGCGCGCTCGTGACGTGCGTCCGCCATGGGACTGGTGGAGCTGAAGGTCGAGCAGAGGAACAGTAGCGCACCCCTACCTGGCGCGCCAAATGTCGGAAGTGGGGCTCCGGGGACCCAAAGGTTCGAACACTGGGGTGAGCTCGTTCTACTACTTCTTCCCCTACCACGGCAGTGCTACGGCGAGACTACGGCGAGAGCGCGCTAGCGTAGGACGGGCAAAGGCACAGCGGTTTACCCAGGTTCGGGCCACCTTGCGGTGTAAGACCCTACTCCTGCTTTGTGGTTGAGATTATCGTGGATGAGAGAGTTCTTGCGTACAAGGTTGAAGATGATGGATCTCCCTCTAAAGATGATCGATCCCCCTCTACGGTGGCTGCACTGCCCCTTTTATGCCGCCTTGGTCCTCTTCCCCCTCGAAACTTAGGCAGGAAGGGTTGCCACACTTGGCGGTTTTGAAAGGGGACAGGCTCTCGGGCTATCCTGACTAAAGGTGGTCTTCGCCTGCCAAAGCATGATCCATGACGCGCCGGTGGGCTCGGTGATGACCTCCGCCCTGCGCGCCCGCCGTCTTGGTCTTTCTTTGCCGATCGGGTAACCTTTGGGGTTGCTTTGGGGAGTAGATAGCTGGCCCTGCTTCCCTAGCACAAAAGAGGAAACCATCTGCATCTGCGCCTGCTGGCGCGGCCTCTGCTGCTGCTCGTCGCCGCGCGCGTCACCCACGTGATGGGCTCCAGTCCGCGCCACACACCGAACGGTCTTCTCCTCGAGCGCCTGCGGGAGGGGGCCTCGGAAGGCCACCTCGGGAAGCCGCCTTGTGAGGGGACTTGGGAAGCCGCCTCGTGAGGGGACCTTGCGAGGCCGTTTATGGTGGTGCTGAGCATTGCCTGCTACTCCCTGAAGAGGGGGCCTCAAGAGGCTAGGGCCCCATGAGGGGGCATGGCGAGACACTTGGTGGCGACGGCCCGCCGGGCA
The DNA here is from genome assembly GCA_039707655.1 of Elymus sibiricus. Taxonomy (NCBI): domain Eukaryota; kingdom Viridiplantae; phylum Streptophyta; class Magnoliopsida; order Poales; family Poaceae; genus Elymus; species Elymus sibiricus. The sequence goes on along the minus strand of CM077676.1, from coordinate 186,348,868 downwards.
CACTCCAGGCGTCGTGCCCTGGGCCAAAGGCAGACGGGCCTGGATACCCCGGGTTCCATGGGCCCGACAACATGTAAGCCGGCCCCTTCAACTTATATACGGAGGGGCAAGGCACCCCAAGAGGGACAAGTCAAGATAGACAGACAAATCAGTAGCTCTCAAGATAGAGGTAGCGAAAGAGCACCCTTGTAATCGAGATCATCATCAATAGCAATCAAGCAGGATGTAGGCTTTTACCTTCGCCGCGAGGGGCCGAACCTGGGTAAAACTCGCGTCTCTCGATTCTGACCAACCCCTTCAAGCTTCCACCTAGTTGTGATGGCCTCACCACTAAGTCCTTTATAATGCCCCGGACACACCCGCCGACGGTCGTTACTCCTGGCGGCATCTAGACTGGCCCCACAGATCAATACTAGTCTTTTCTGCGTACTTTGTCCTCACTCATGCGCACCCGGGAGCAACTTCCCGGTCAGTCACCCATCCTGAAATTACTCCAAGCTGAGCATGCTTAACTTTGGAGTTCTTTCCGAATGGACTCTCGAAAAAGAAGGAATTCCTTATTGATATGAGTAGTCTATCATCTTTATTAAGCCAGGCTATCACATACACCCCCACTCAGAGGAACCGATGTCCTCGTCGGGCCACAGGAACGTTCCCTCTTGGCACATACGTCTGTGCGTCCAGTCCAGCACATGTGCCATGACGTGTGCCACGACGGGTCACAAACGTCATGCACAACATGAACGCGCACCTGGCCCGCAAACATTTGTGTAACCGCAAGGGTCGGCTCTGATACCAACTTGTAATGCCCCGGACACACACGCCGGCGGTCGCTACTCCTGGCAGGATCTAGACTGGCCCCACAGATCAATACTAGTCTTTTCTGCGCACTTTGTCCTCACTCATGCGCACTCGGGAGCAACTTCCCGGTCGGTCACCCATCCTGAAATTACTCCAAGCTGAGCATGCCTAACTTTGGAGTTCTTTCCGAATTGGCTCCCAGAAAAAAAGGAATTCCTTATTGATATGAGTAGTCTATCATCCCTATTAAGCCAGGCTATCACATCCTTTCACGAGGACATCTGCCGTGATGAAACCATGACAGTTGGCGCCCACCGTGGGGCCAGCGCATGGTGGTGTTGTGTTCTTGAGGGAGCGCTTCAGGAATCGAGAAACTCACGATTGGCTGGATGAAGAAGAGACGGCACGAAAAAGTCACGCAGGATAACCCGACATGGGACAACTCTGAACAGAGCTGGCAAATTCATCGTTTTGTGATCAGAATCATGCTTAACTTTGGAGATGGCAATACGAGGTTTGAGTTCAAGAGAGATTAAGGTTGCTGTCTGTTCATCGCCACCGCCTGTGCGATCCGTCGAATTGCGGATTCCACCAAGATCGACAGGAGTTTTTCCGCTGAAAACAACATACAACAGCACTCTACCAAAGTTGTCGGAATTTCCGTTACAGATTCAGCGGCCGGGTCCGATTGCTACTGGGCCAAGAAGTTGTCTGATCCGCCACGTTCGTGTGGTTGCCGTCCACTACGTTTCAAGTCCCAAGGAATTTCAAAGCGGCAGCAGCAGGAAAAACAGAAGCAATCTGCTACGCTGGAACTTGCGTGCTTGAAAGAAAAAGTTTCATCCGAGGCAGTCATATTTCTCCACGTGTTACATGACATGACGTGACCGGCAGAGATCGCGGCATCCTCATCAACAAGGTCGCGCAAGCGGCTTCTGCATCACTGACGCGAGTCATACCCAAGTCGCACGCGGCCAAGTTTAGCTGGACCAGGAATACCAAAAGGTTACGGGACCAGATCGGATCCTCCTCCAACAGCCCGTAGAAGGAAAGTTACGCCGAGATTGCTCAACCTGGGCAGTATGCAACGAAAGCAGTAAAGACGAGCCATCATTAAAGCAGTAAAAATAAGCCGGCATCGGTGCATCGTTACGAGGAAATCAAAACCCCAATTAGTACTACTTTGACCTTGCACCCGGATCGTTGGAGGAAGTACCGAGAGGAAGTAAATTTGGAGCAGCTAGCATGCTACTCCATTCCATGGACATCAAGTATGTGAATTGAAAAAAAAGGAACAAGTGGAGCTGCGGCAACATCTGGCAAGGTTAGCAGTTTTCTGCAAAGGCCGGCGTAGCAGTGACCCCTGCAGGTCCTCATACACTCGAGGAGGTCGACGCAAATATTCTTCGTATGTGTATAAGAATCAAAGGGAATTAAGTGCCTTGCCAAAGCATCAAGCAAAATCCATTGCATGCCTCCTGTACTAGTACTCTCACCACTAGTACTATTACTCCCGTGGAGTACTACCCTTCTTGGGAATTGGCGCGTGTACAGGTCCCAGGGCAGGACTATAAAATTATCTCTCGCATGAGGACAACAGTACTGAAAAGTAACACTCCCATATGAAGAGACCGCTGATCGTCAGTACTATGTTTACACTGGATGGGCTGTAACATTACCAGGTTATCTGACGGATGCAACATACGGATCATCTGTTATCCGAATAAATCAAATCAGGGCAATTATTCATTACAAAGGTGACGTTACATCGCGAATACGGAGCTTACGCCAACATCATCATGTGCCAGCGTTCGTCCATGATGCACTGCTCGATGGACACGCGCGCAAGCCGCCGCCCCTGCTATCCAGTCTACAACGAAACCCGGAGAACGTACCAGTGTCACGCCCGCTCGCACGAGCTGCCCAACGGATGCGCACAAGCCGCCTCCCCCGCGGTCCGGTCTACATCAACACACCAGGGTTGCGCCCGCTCGCCTGAGCAGCCCAATGGACGCGCGCAAGGCACCGCCCCCGCGGTCTGGTCTACATCAACACGCCGAGGCCGTGCCCGCCCGTACGAGCCACCTAACGGACGCGCGCAGGCCGCCGCCCCTGCAGCCTGGTCTACTCTGACAAGCTGGAGCAAACAAGAAATATATATCTATTATCAGCCTCCACCCATGTCGGTTTGCCGAATGGATAGGCGCATTGGCCTGTCATCCCCATGGTCCGGTCTGCTTCAGCACATCAAAGAAACAGGAGAGTCGGCCAGACGAACCATCTCTGGAGAAGCCAGGAGAGCCAGACCAAGAGAGAATAGCAAGGAATGGGTCAAGAGGCATATGAACTCAATTTGGGTAAAAACGGGATTGTTGAACGACATATGCCGAGGACATACAACGAGCATCGCGAAGATCATCAACTCGCCACACGCCTCTGGCTTCAATAAATTTCATCTTTCAGCTGTCAACTCTACGCCGGCTTATGCCACAGCCAAGTATGAAGAATCTCAAGCCGACTCCTCGAGTCCTCTTAAGACTCGGGGGCTACACGGATATGACTCGGCAGATTTGGCCGGTTTCACAAATTCAGGAAACCCAGGTCATTGCAGGGAAGACAACCCGGACCCGGGGGCTGCTGCCTTATTGGCGAAAAATTAAAGGTTGCCAAAGAGGACTAGCTGCCATGATGCGCAGTTCAAACATAGGTATCCTGCCTTATTGGCGAAAAATTAAAGGTTGCCAAAGAGGACCAGCTGCCATGATGCGCAGTTCAAACATAGGTATCCTGCCATATTGGCAAAACATAAAAAAACACGGGGTTACCAAAGAAGACTAGTTGCCATGATGCACGGTCTAAACATGGGTATCCTGTTCAATTATGATCAATGGAATAAAGCCAGCTTATCTGGACCCCAGATGTTTTGCACTAGTAGCATTGTCTTCTGTATATCCTATGCTGAGCTTTTCCATGATCATATGGTTATTTGGGGGCTTCCAACTCATCGACTTTAGCTTACAAAACCCTTTTAACCCGACGAAAAGCCAAAATATACTTGGTTAAACCTGCCTATTAGCAAGATGCTACTCTGAAAAGGTGACCTGGCGTACGCCTGATGAGTCAATCACAGAGGTGACCCTGAATTCATCAGAGTTAAAACGTCAGTTGGTCACGTGAGAGCCGGCTTTCAGAGAGCTAGGACAAACCAAAAGAGGCCAAAAAGCCTACTTCCACAGGAAGCGAAACCAACACTCGAGCCTTGAAAGCCGGTCTTATATCATGCCTCGAAAGCCGGCATTTTTATACTCTGTTACCATGTACATTGCATCATCATACAATGCATATCTATATTCGTTTATGTTGCAGGAACCGGTCTATTGGCCGGGTTAACCATTTGCAGTTATAAAAATTTGTTAATTCAATTACTCTGACGCCTATATGGCCTTTGTTACAATACCAAAGGTTGTCAAGCCGGCTTCAACATGAAGCACCAATAATTGGCCTTGAAAGCCGACATTTTTTCCATGTTTATTCAAACTTGGTTCATATTGATTTTATATCATATGATTTGTTATCATAACAATTCTTTGTCGTGTCAAAGCATATATATTGGTTTCCTGTGTCGCGGGAGCCGGTCTTCAAAACCGGGTTATATTGTAACTATGCAGGAACAAACAAATCCTTGAAAGCCAAAATGGCCGGGTCTTATATGGTTTATCAAAACCAGTTTCAAATAACATGGCTATCACTGCCGATTTTGAAAAAATTGCAGGTACATATTTACTATATCTACAAAACCGGCTTACAATTGAGAGCTGGGTCTTCATCATGGTTTATCATAACCAGTATTAAATGATTGAGGTTTTCAAAGCCGGCTCAAGGAGATGGTTATTTCCTTCTAAATCAAAAAAGCTGGCTTACAGTAAGGAGCAGGGTTTAATAAATTACCTGTGGCAATTCACAATTTGGATTATTCTGATGCTGCAAAGGAGAACAAAATTCAAACAAGGATATCATGGCAACCAGATTTATTAAAGGCAATGAAATATGAAGTGTATGCAAGGCAGCACTCTTGATGGATTTAGCAACAAATTCAGCGTTGATATGCAAAGTACCCAGCAACATCATCCAGACAAACTGTACCTCAGACTCAGGCAAGTTTTCTCATTTGAGTCCCGGGTGACGAGGACATATACTAGGGATAGGGTAACAGGCCTGACCTACAAACCCTACCCTAGGGTACCATACGCCTTATACTGGGCCCCAGGGCCAGGTCAGCAGTCAAGAGTTCTGCAACCTGACATTCACTTGGAGTTCAATGAACCACTCGGGAGGAAGCAGTTCACTCGACCGACGTATTTCACTCGGAGTACCTGACAGTCACTCGACCAAGGAAGACTAGAGGACTCCAGGAGCGCAACGGTCAAGACGTGCGCTTGCCCCCATCAATTGTAATCAATGCGCCCGTTACCTGGCGCCCTTAAACCCCCTCTTTAACCCTTGGTAATGGCGGCATTCATGGGGGCCTGCGGACACTATATAAGCTGCCCCCCAGCTCCATTCCAAGGGTTCGCAATCCATTGTAACACATACACTCAAGTAATCAAGCTCCAGAGCACCGAGACGTAGGGCTGTTACCTCCACCGCTGAGGGGCCTGAACTCGTAAATCCGAGAGTAACAACTGCGCTATAGCTAGGCTCTGCCCTCTCATCCGTACCCCTACACACTACTGTCAGACTTGCACCCACGACAGTTGGCACTCACCGTGGGGCAGGCGTCTAACGACTTCCGGTGTAGTTGTGCTTTCCCATCATCACCATGGTTTCCGGCGGTGGACTGACTCTGGGCGGCGAGATCCGTTTCGGTGTCACCAGCTTCATCGCCGATGATTCGGCGTGGCTCCAGGAAGCCCTGCTGGATGTCGAGGCATTGCCCATCCGCGCGAGTACCTTCGGCGTTCTTCTTCATCAACCGTCGACTCCGTATCAGTCGGCGCCTTCGCTCTCCACCAGCCGTCATCGCAAGCGTTCCGGGCGCTCGCGGCTTCAGCGGTGGATCAAGCACGCGGTGGCCCTTCAGGTCGTGGCCCCGCAGATCGCGACAATCGAGCCTGATGAGCCCGTCTTCGATCTGTTCGCCTCCGTGCATGAGCACTCGGAAAGCTTGTCCGAGTACGAGAGCAGCGATCCCGCTGCAGAGGTGCTGATGGCCGATTCCCCGCCCAGTCCGCCTGGGTACGGCCGCGGTGGCGCGGAGACCGGCTACCCGTCACGCACTGATCTTGGCGATGGCGGAGACCGTCGTGACGACGAGTACTACCCCCGACCTCTCACTCGGCAGCACAGGGAGGAGCAGCAGCGCAGAACCGAGCAGACCCTCCAGACGCCCATCGTTGGGACGACCCCCGAGGCTCGGGCTTTGGAGGCCGCGCGCCAGGCCAACTTGGCTGAGCGCAGTCATCTGGAGGCACTCCAGAAATCACTCGACGATCACGCCTAGTGGCAACATCAGCCCTGTTCCTGTCGGCGGCAGAGGCAGTTGTTCTCAAATGATCAGCAGCAGAACTTCCAGGTATTTCACACTCCTGTTCAGAACTTGGCGGCGGCCACTCGGATAGCAAATTCCATTGAGCCATCCTGATCCGAGGCGGGAGAGGGTCTACGGCAGATCCGGGCCTTACTCAAGGCGGCTGAAGAGCAGAATTCAGTGGTGTCCCAGTCGCGCAACAGGATTCACAGCAGATCCATCAGGGCTGACACTGTTCAGTCGGCTCACAGCCCGGTGTCCCCGAGGAGAAACAGACACTCGCCTCCACGGCAAAACGACCGAGACCCCCACTGAGACTAGTACTCGGGGCAGGGTCACAGTCGGAATACGCCTCCACGGCATCAAGATGATCGTCGTCGTATGCAGTCGCCCCCTCCGCGGGATGGCTCGTACGCGCCCCGGCCGTACGACGCCAGGCGTCCTTATGGCAATGATCGGAGGGCCATCCCTCCCCGCCATGGTGACGGTTATTGCCAGAGAGAGCCAGTCGACTATCATGACCCGCAGTTCAATGCGAGATCCGTTCTCGCTCAGAACCTGGTTGACAGAGGCAGAGCTCTTAGAGAGAATTTGGACAGAGATCGTCCGAGTGGAAGTGGGGCCTTCATCTCCGGGCCTGAGTGTTTCAGCAGAGCAATCAGAGCTGTAGAGATTCCGCCCAACTTCAGGCTAGCGGCTGGAGTCAGTAAATTCACCGGCGAGTCCAAGCTAGAAACCTAGCTAGAGGATTACCGAGTGGCTGTGCAGATCGGAGGAGGTAATGACTATGTGGCTATGAAGCATTTGCCCTTGATGCTGGAAGGGTCTGCCCATGCCTGGCTCAACCAGCTCACTCCGGCTAGCATATACCGCTGGGAAGACTTGGCCCGAGTGTTCATCAAAACATTCGAGGGTACGTGCAAACGCCCAGCCGGGTTAACTGAGTTGCAGCATTGTGTGCAGAAACCGAAGGAAACTTTGAGAGAGTACATCCAGCGTTGGACGACCCTGCATCATGTGGTTGAGAATGTCACAGAGCACCAAGCCGTCTGTGCCTTCAAGGCAGGGGTTAGATATCGAGAGCTCATCCTGAAATTTGGTCGGTCGGGATCCTTGACCATGAGCCGAATGATGGAGATCGCCACTCGGTATGCTAACAGAGAAGAAGAAGACCGTCTCCGTAACGGCAAGGGGAAAACCAGTGAGCCCAACCCCGAAAACAATAATCTCAGTCGGAAGCCAAAGCGCAAGGCTGACAGTTCGGCTCAGGACGAGGCTGCCGCACTGGCCGGTCAAGCCAAGAACAAGGGGAAAGCTAAGGAAAAGTGAATCCCAAGGAAAAAGAAAGATCAGTCGGGCCAAGATGTCCTCGATTTACTGTGTCACATCCACACCAGAAAGGATGAAGAGGGCAATCTAATATTGCCCAAGCATACCACTCGACAATGCAGACTGTTGATACAGTAGTTTCGAGAGGGCCAGTCGAGTGAGAAGAGCCCAGAAGATGCTGATGATGGAGACAAAGATGAACCTTTTCCCAGTGTCAACGCAACCCTGATGATCTTTGCAGATGTAGAGAGCAAGAGATGGTTGAAGGTCATCAACCGAGAAGTGAACATGGCCATGCCGGCGACAACAAAGTTTCTGAACTGGTCGAAGACTCCGATCACCTTTGATCAGTCGGATCACCCAGCCTACATTGCTACCCCTGGGCGGCAGGCGCTGGTGGTCGATCCGGTCATGGGAGGCATTCGGTTGCAAAAGGTCCTCATGGACGGTGGAAGCGGACTGAACATACTCTACGCGGACACCCTGAAGGCGATGGGCATCCCGATGTCTCGTCTCAGTGAGAGCAGCATGCAGTTCCACGGAGTGATCCCCGGCAACAAAGCGAAGTCACTCGGGCAGATTACCCTGGATGTGGTCTTTGGAGACGACAAGAACTTCAGGAAGGAAAGGCTGACCTTCGAAGTGGTCGACTTCCGCAGCGCCTACCATGCCATCCTTGGTCGGCTGGCCTACGCATGTTTCATGGCCCGCCCATGTTATGTGTATCTCAAGCTGAAGATGCCCGGCCCCAAAGGTGTGATCACAGTCACTGGCAGTCGGCAGTGCACGGAGGAGTGTTTGCAGCAAGGGTCCAAGATCGCCGATGAACAGATGGCCATGGTGGAGTTGGAGGAGTACAAGAAAAATGCTGATCCAAGTGATCTGCTACGCTCCAAGAAGCCAGCCGCAGAATCTGCGTTTCAGTCGGCCAGTGATACGAAGCATGTGCACATCCACCCGGAAGATCCCAATGCTACGCCCACCAACATCTCAACGACACTCGACAGCAAATAGGAAGAAGCGCTCATCCAGTTCCTCTGTGAGAACTGGGACATCTTCGCATGGAAGCCATCCAACATGCCGGGTGTACCCAGGGAGCTGGCTGAGCACCGTTTGCGAGTCGACCCGAAAGCAAAACCTGTGAAGGAGCATCTTTGTCGCTCTGCTACACAGAAGAGGAAGGCCATTGGTGAAGAAGTTGCTCGGCTCCTGGCAGCCGAGTTCATCCGTGAGGTGTACCACTCCGAGTGGCTTGCCAACGTCGTCATGGTCCCTAAGAAGGATAAGTCTCTCCGAATGTGCATCGATTTCAAGCACATCAATCGGGTCTGCCCCAAGGATCATTTCCCGCTCCCCCGCATAGATCAAATCATAGATTCCACCGCGGGTTGTGAGCGACTGTCTTTTCTGGATGCGTACTCCGGGTACCACCAGATCCGACTGTGTCGGAAGCGGGGCTCCGGGGACCCAAAGGTTCGAACACTGGGGTGAGCTCGTTCTACTACTTCCTCTCCTACCACGGCAACGCTACGGCGAGACTACGGCGAGAGCGCGCTAGCGTAGGACGGGCGAGGACACAGCGGTTTACCCAAGTTCGGGCCACCTTGCGGTGTAAGACCCTACTCCTGCTTGTAGTTGGAATTATTGTGGGTGAGAGAGTTCTCGCGTACAAGGTTGAAGACGATCCAGTCTGGTCCCTTTGCTATGGTGGCTGCACTGCCCCTTTTATGCCAGCCTTGGTCCTCTTCCCCCTGGAAACTTAGGCGGGAAGGGTTGCCACACTTGGCGGTTTTGAAAGGGGACAGGCGCTCAGGTTATCCTGACTAAAGGTGGTCTTCGCCTGCCAAAGCATGATCCATGATGCGCCGGTGTGCTCGGTGATGACCTCCGCCCTGCGCGCCCGCCGTCTTGGTCTTCCTTCGCCGATCGGGCAACCTTTGGGGTTGCTTTGGGGAGTAGATAGCTGGCCCTGCTCCCTTAACACAAAAGAGGAAACCATCTCCATCCGCGCCCGCTGGCGCGCCCTCTGTCGTCGTTCGTCGCCGCGCGCGTCACCCACGTGGTGGGCAGAGACTGCACGATCGAGCCGGATCTTCCTTGCCTTGTAAGCCATCGGGAGGATGCCTCGGGAGGCAGCCTCGGGGGACCGCCTCATGAGGGGGCCTCGTGAGGCGGCCTCGGGTGGAGCCGCTGCTGAGTCCTGCTTGCCCGCTCCCTGAGGAGGGGTCCTCGGGAGGCCGGAGCCTCGTGAGAGGGCCTCGCGAGGGGGGCGTCGGGAGGCTGGAGCCTCGTGAGGGTGCCGTCGGGAGGCTGGAGTCTAGTGAGGTGACTTTGCTCTGGGGCGCCCGTTGGTGGGCCGCCTATCTGGGCCTTCGCCAGGCGCCGCGCCCTGGGCCGCGGGCAGACTGGTCGTGGTACCCCGGGTTCCACAACCCCGACAGTAGCCCCCGGGCCCGTGGCGCGCACGTTCCCGCCTAAGGGGGTGAAACGGCGTGGGCCCTAACCGCCTGCGGGCCAGGCGCGACGCGTGGCGCACGATGTGACGGAAGGCGCCTCCACTTCCCCACGACGCCTTGGCAACTGCCCAGGCTGACATAAAGCCTGTTCGCGCTCGGCGCGGGGCCATCATTGCCTCATTCGTGTGTTCCGCCTTGATTCCTTGTGCGTATTGAAGGCGAGGCGGCGCCGAGGGCACCCTTCTTCCTTTTATTCCTGTAACAAGTCAACGTAGCCCCTGATGGCGTGAGAAAAAATGATGTCCTTTGCATTAAGTATCTTATGACTTGCTGTAATGCATGCTTATTTCCTCTTGAAGTCCTCTCGTGAGGCCTCACTTTTCTTTCTTGTTTGCCTTGGTGCTCTACGCCGTCAGGACCCAGCCCCCGAGCGGGCCTACAGCCGTCGCTGGTATGTCCGGTCGCGATGCCTGGACAAGGCCAGGAGGTGAGGGGCCCGGGAGCTAGTAAGGGCTCCTGGGGCGCGATGCCCAGGAAGCCCCCCTTTGGCGTGCAAGCGGCTCGCGCAAAAGAGAAAACGTGGGCGCTCGGTGAGATCGCAAAAAGAAAGAGAGAGCTTGAAAAACGATGAGAGCGGCTCACGAGACCTCCTCGTGAGGCTTATCTCCCTTTCTTTGCTTGCCTTGTCGCTCTACGTCGTCAGGACCCAGCCCCCGGGCGGGCTACAGCCGTCGCTGGTATGTCCGGTCGTGATGCCTGGACAAGGCCAGGAGGTGTAGGGCGCTGCGAGGGGGTAAGAGCTCCTGAGGCGCGATGCTCAAGAAGCCCCCCTTTGACGTGCAAGCGGCTCGCGCAGAAGAAGGAAACTCAGTGCTCAGCGCAGCAGCGGTGAGAGGAGAGCTTTAGGGGCGGTGAAAACATCTCGTGAGGTGTTTATGATACTTAGCTTTTTCGGGGGCCGGCGTCGGGCGAGCCGCCACTTGTAGGGTGTGCCTCGCGAGGTCTCCGCTCGTGAGGCCTCCGGCTGGCGTGGCTATGTCGGGCTTGGCTCCGGAAGCCATGCTCCTGAGGCCTCCTAAGGCTCCAGGGGGCATCCTGCCGCCGGGTTACCTCGCGAGGCACGCTCGCGAGGCCTTCCATGTGACCTGCTCCTGAGACAATTGCAAGGCACAAGGTCTCGTGATGGGGGAGCCGCGCGCGCTCGCTAACCCACTCATGGGCGTCACGCGAGAAGATAAGGCACCAAGGACCTTGGTGAGGTGGCGTGCATGGGAGCAGGCCCGCGAGCCAGAGCTCGATCACTTGGGTTTAGCGGCGCTGCAGGGACGGACCCGAGCACAGGCACCGTGCCTATCATGCGAAAAGATGAGACACCAAGGACCTTGGTGAGGTGACGTGCACGGGAGCAGGCCCGCGAGCCAGAGCTCGGTCACTTGGGTTTTTCAGTGCTGCTGGGAATGACCCGAGCACAGGCACCGTGTCCATCCCCCGTTCGCGTGAAGCTCAGGAGGGACACCATGAGCGCGCACGGCTCGTCATCAATGAACTGACGAAATAATAAGGTTGATTACACAACCAGAAGGAGATGCGGCTGCCGTGTCTGGCACGGGTCAGCTTGAGGTTGGTGCAGCCCGTGGGGCACCCTCAGTTGATTGTTCCGCCAGCGCGGAGCATGGGGCTTCCACTTGGGCGTGGGCATGATCGCGGCTCGATCGTTCCGCCAGCGCGGAGCATGGGGCTTCCACTTGGGCGTGGGCTAGAGCTCTCGCGGGCCCATCAGGCTTACGCAATGAGAGTCTCCGGGGCGTGTACAGCCCTGTTTCGTTCGTACTCGTGGGGGCCTGGAGCAGAACTTGCGGAGGGGTCGGACGTTCCGCGCGTCATACGCTGAAACTCCTTCCTCCGTCCCTAGCGCGGAGCATGGGGCTTCCACTTGGCGTGGGCATGATCGCGGCTCGATCGTTCCGCCAGCGCGGAGCATGGGGCTTCCACTTGGGCGTGGGCTGGAGCTCTCGCGGGCCCATCAGGCTTACGCAATGAGAGTCTCCGGGGCGTGTACAGCCCCGTTTCGTTCGTACGCGTGAGGGTCACGGGTAGAACTTGCGGAGGGGTTGGATGTTCCAGGCGTTAGGCACAGGAACTCCGTCCTCTGTGTCCAGCCGGACGACGCCGGGCATGGAGACATGAGCAACCCTGAAAGGGCCTTCCCACATGGGTGAGAGTTTGTGGAGTCCCTCTCTGGAGAGGGCCTTGCGCAGGACGAGGTCGCCGACCTCGAGAGTGCGAGGGCGGATGACGCAGGGCCTGCGGGTACCTCGCGGCGCGAAGAGCGGCCTGGCGGTGGCCCTCCTCGAGGAGCAGCAGATCAGTCTCCCGCGAGCCATCCTGACGCACCTCGTCGAAGGCAAGGACTCGCGGGGAGCTGTGCTTAAGCTCTGAAGGAAGGACCGCCTCAGCTCTATAGACGAGGACACGGGAGCCTGAGCCCCGCCGAGGATGCAGGCAACCGCGCGAGGCTCCTGGTAGCCCCCAGCGCCCTCGTCAGGCTGGTTGACGTCGTTCCTCCGAGGTGGCGGAGGCAGCGGCAGGAGAGCGGTATTAGCCTGAGGATTCGCCTCACGAGGCTGGTCGCGCCAGGCGGCCTCACGAGGCTGATCGCGCCAGCCCTGGCGGTAGCTGCTATTATGGTTGCGGCTGTCCCAGCGGTTGCCACTGCGGCCACCTCCGCGGAAGGCATCGCGGCCGTTGCGGTCGTCTCGGCGGCCCTGGCGCTCGTCGCGGAGCAACTTGAGCTCATGACAGCCTTCGGTGCTATGGGAGCGGACGTTGTGAAAGGCGCAGAGTGGCCGGTTGTCCTTCCTGGGCTCGTCGAGGTCGCGGCCGCGCTTCTGCTCAGGCTCCGCCGCAAGCACGGCAGGGCCATTGCACTTGACGTCCTTGCTCTTGGCCTTGGTGTCGTCGAGCGCCGCGTCAGGGTCGTTGTGGACGAAGAGGCGGCCTTCTTCAGCCTTGGCGCACTTGTCGGCGAGGTCGAGCAGCTCAAGCACGGAGTCGCGCTCACCGTTGATGGTGAGCTTCTCGCGCATCTTGATGTCCGTGACGCCGGTTGAGAATGCGGAGATGACGGCCGCGTCGGAAGCGCGCGGGATCTTGTTGCGCACCTGACTGAAGCGCTGGATGTACTTGCGGAAGGTCTCGTATGGGCGCTGTCGAACACGCCGAAGGTCGTTGATGGTGAGGGAGCGGTCCTGTGTGCCCTTGAAGTTGGCGATCAACTGGCTGCAGAGCTCGGCCCACGACAAGATGGAAGCCTCGGGGAGGTTCATGAGCCAGGAGCGCGGGCCGTCCTTGAGGGCCATGGGGAACCAGTTCGCCATGACCTTGTCGTCTCCGTTCGCCGCCTCGACACTCAGCGCGTAGAGCTGGAAGAACTCCGTGGGGTTGGGGGTGCCATCGTAGCGCGGAGGCAGCTCAGGCTTGAACTTCGCGGGCCAGACCATGCGACGCAGCTCACGGGTGAAGGCACGGCAGCCCACGCCGCTCGAGGGGACGCCGCCAGCGAGGGCGGCGCGGTTTTGATGCCCGGCCGCTGCCACGTCTTGAACGGCCTGGTCCTGGCACTGGCGCTGGCGCTCGAGGAGCACTCGCGTGTCGGGGGGCGCGCGGTGGATGATCTGGCAGCTGGGCTCGCAGTGGTCCGGAGAAGACGCGCCGCGGGACGGCTCACGAACCCGTGCGCTGCGCTGGGGCCCGGCGCGCTCGTCACGTAGAAGAGGCGGCGGGGGAGCGCCGTGCGCCAGGTCCCCAGCACGAGACGGTGGAGGGCGGAGCGAGTGAGAAGGCGCCGGGGCGTCCCCGGCGACGTTGATGAGCTCGGTGATGCGACCAAGCCATGCGTCGTAGCCAGCGTCATCAGGACGGTAGCGGAGCAGCTCGCGCGCCATGAGCAGCGCGGCCTGCGGGTTCGGCGGCCCACGGTTGGCGAGGAAGGAGGCCGTGGCGGTGTGGCCGTCCGCCCACACGGAGGGGTGCAGGGAGGAGGCCTGCTGCTCGCGGGCAGCGGGGTCGGTGGCGGCGGTAGCCTCGGCGTCGGGGCGGCGGCGATTGCCGCGGGCCACCGGCTCTGTCTGGGCCACGCGGCCAGCCCTGCGCTCAGCGCGCTTGTGACGTGCGTCGGCCATGGGGCTGGTCGAGCTGAGGGTCGAGCAGAAGAACAGTAGCGCACCCCTACCTGGTGTGCCAAAATGTCGGAAGCAGGGCTCCGGGGACCCAAAGGTTCGAACACTGGGGTGAGCTCGTTCTACTACTTCCTCTCCTACCACGGCAACACTACGGCGAGACTACGGCGAGAGCGCCCTAGCGTAGGACGGGCGAGGACACAGCGGTTTACCCAGGTTCGGGCCACCTTGCGGTGTAAGACCCTACTCCTGCTTGTAGTTGGGATTATTGTGGGTGAGAGAGTTCTTGCGTACAAGGTTGAAGACGATCCAGTCTGGTCCCTTTGCTATGGTGGCTGCACTGCCCCTTTTATGCCAGCCTTGGTCCTCTTCCCCCTGGAAACTTAGGCGGGAAGGGTTGCCACACTTGGCGGTTTTGAAAGGGGACAGGCGCTCAGGTTATCCTGACTAAAGGTGGTCTTCGCCTGCCAAAGCATGATCCATGATGCGCCGGTGTGCTCGGTGATGACCTCCGCCCTGCGCGCCCGCCGTCTTGGTCTTCCTTCGCCGATCGGGCAACCTTTGGGGTTGCTTTGGGGAGTAGATAGCTGGCCCTGCTCCCTTAACACAAAAGAGGAAACCATCTCCATCCGCGCCCGCTGACGCGCCCTCTGTCGTCGTTCGTCGCCGCGCGCGTCACCCACGTGGTGGGCAGAGACCGCGCGACCGAGCCGGATCTTCCTTGCCTTGTAAGCCATCGGGAGGATGCCTCGGGAGGCAGCCTCGGGGGACCGCCTCATGAGGGGGCCTCGTGAGGCGGCCTCGGGTGGAGCCGCTGCTGAGTCCTGCTTGCCCGCTCCCTGAGGAGGGGTCCTCGGGAGGCCGGAGCCTCGTGAGAGGGCCTCGCGAGGGGGCCGTTGGGAGGCTGGAGCCTCGTGAGGGGGGCTCGTGAGGGGGCCGTCGGGAGGCTGGAGCCTAGTGAGGTGACTTTGCTCTGGGGCGCCCGTTGGTGGGCCGCCTATATGGGCCTCCGCCAGGCGCCGCGCCCTGGGCCGCGGGCAGACGGGTCGTGGTACCCCGGGTTCCACAACCCCGACAGACTGTACGGGCCAGATGAAATAAAAACAACTTTTATCACCCCATTCGGGTGTTTCTGCTATATCACCATGCCATTCGGTCTCAAGAATGCCGGTGCCACTTTTATGCGCATGGTCCAAAAGTGTTTGCACAAACAGATCAGTCGGAACATTGAGGCATACATGGATGACATAGTGGTCAAGTCCAGAAAAGGTTCCGACCTGCTGGCTGACCTAGCTGAAACTTTCGCAAATCTGTGGAAGTATGATATCAAGATGAATATAGCAAAGTGCACTTTCGGAGTTCCTGGGGGCCAGCTACTCGGTTTCCTCGTTTCTGAACAAGGGATAGATGCCAATCCTGAGAAGATCGGGGCGATTGTACGAATGAAACGTCCTGAACGGCTTCATGATGTACAAAAGCTCACGGGTTGCCTCGCAGCTCTGAGCCGATTCATCTCCCGTTTCGGTGAGAAGGCACAGCCCCTATACCGATTGATATAGAAGTCTGATTCGTTCGAGTGGACTACTGAAGCACAAGCAGTGTTTGTTGAGCTCAAAGCCCTGCTTTCCACCCAGCCGGTGCTCACCGCTCCGAACAGCAACGAGCCGTTGCTCCTGTACATTGCGGCCACTAGTCAGGTCATCAGTACCATCCTCACCGTCGAGTGAGAAGAACAGGGCAAAACTTACAAAGTTCAGCACCGAGTCTATTACATTTCTGAAGTCCTGACTCCGTCCAAGCAAAGATATCCTCATTATCACAAGCTCGTCTATGGCATCTATCTGACTGCAAAGAAAGTGGCCCATTACTTCCAAGAGCATGTCGTGTCAGTCGTCAGCGACGCCCCGCTGTCTGAGATCATGAACAATCGGGATGCGACTGGTCGAGTGGCGAAGTGGGCTATCGAGCTTCTGCCCCTGGACATCAAGTTCGAGGTGAAAAAGGCGATCAAGTCCCAAGCATTAGCTGATTTCTTAGCCGAATGGACTGAACAGCAGTAGCCGACTCAGAGTCACCCGGAACATTGGACCATGTTCTTTGATGGTTCCAAGATGCTGAATGGTTCAGGAGCCGGAGTTGTGTTGGTGTCTCCAAAAGGCGATCGGCTCAGTTATGTTCTGCAGATTCACTTTGATTCCTCCAACAATGAAGCCGAGTACGAAGCGCTCCTTTATGGTCTACGTATGGCCATCTCACTCGGCGTCCGACGCCTGATGGTTTACGGAGACTCAGATCTAGTTGTGAATCAAGTGATGAAGGAATGGGACATCAGGAGTCCTGCTATGACGGGATACTGCAATGTAGTGAGAAAGTTGGAGAAGAAATTCGAAGGACTAGAGCTCCACCACATTCCCCGAGCCAAGAATCAAGCGGCGGATGATCTGGCGAAAATCGGGTCCACTCAAAAACCTATACCCAGTAATGTGTTTCTTGAACATCTGCATTCCCCAACGGTGAAAGAAGATCCCTTCACTGAAGAGCCCCCGCAAGTGGTCAGTCCCTCCGATTCGACTGAAGTTGAGGTCCCAGCAGTCATAGACTTGGTCATGGAGGTTCTCGCGATCACGCCCGATTGGACGGTGCCATACATTGCGTACCTGCTCAGACAGGAGCTTCCAGAAGATGAAGTCGAGGCCCACCAGATTGTTTGCAGGTCCAAGGCCTTTTCGGTGATGGGTGATCAGTTGTACAGAAAGTGCGTCACCGGTGTGACTCAATGCTGCATCTCTCCGGAGGAAGGACGACTGATCTTGGAGGAAATTCACTCGGGGACTTGTGGACACCATGCGTCCTCTCAAATGATCATGGCTAAAGCTTACCGAGCCGGCTTCTTCTGGCCACGGGCCAATGAAGCTACGCAGGAGATAGTCCAGCACTGCGTTGGGTGTCAATTCTACGAAAACTTATCACACAAGCCCGCGTCCGCCCTGAAGACGATCCCACTCGTCTGGCCATTCATGGCCTAGCGACTCGCATGGTGGGGCCCCTCCAGATAGGGGCGAGTGGATTCACCCACTTGCTGGTTGCAGTCGACAAGTTCACCAAATGGATTGAAGCCAAACCCATCAAGAAGCTGGATTCCCATACAGCGATCAAGTTCATGAAAGAGATAATCTTCAAATACGGCGTTCCTCACAGTATCATCACTGACAATGGCTCAAACTTTGACTCCGAAGAGTTCAGGGTGTTCTGTGCTGCCCAAGGCACTCGGGTCGATTATGCATCCGTGGCTCACCCACAGTCAAATGGACAAGCCGAGAGGGCGAATAGACTGATCCTTCAAGGGCTAAAGCCACGACTTATGTGTGATTTGGAGCATGCAGCCGGAGCTTGGGTCACTGAATTACCGTCAGTTCTGTGGGGCCTGAGGATGACCCCCAATCGGTCTACCAATCGCACTCCTTTCTTCATGGTGTACGGAGCTGAAGCCGTCTTGCCGAGTGACCTGCTCCACAATTCACCCCTAGTGGAACTATACTCCGAAGCCGAAGCAGAGCAGGCGTGGCAAGATGCCGTTGATCTCTTGGAGGAAGAGAGGGAGATGGCTCTTATCCGTTCAGCCACCTATCAGCAGGACCTATGACATTTTCACGACAGGCACATCAGGGGTCGAGCCTTTCAGGAGGGAGATCTTGTGCTCCGAGTGGATCAGCAGCGACCTCACAAGCGTG
This sequence comes from Elymus sibiricus, assembly GCA_039707655.1. Lineage (NCBI taxonomy): Eukaryota > Viridiplantae > Streptophyta > Magnoliopsida > Poales > Poaceae > Elymus > Elymus sibiricus. The sequence goes on along the minus strand of CM077676.1, from coordinate 186,330,846 downwards.
CTCCTGCATGGGAAGGTCCTTTTGTCGTTTCAAAGGTTCTACACAACGGAGCATATCACTTGTACAACCTTCTGAAGCAAGCAGACGAGCCCCGCGCTTGGAATGCAGACTTGCTTCGACGTTTTTATACTTGATGTTGAGATGTAATAAAAGTACTTGAGTGATGTTTGATGAATAAAAGCATGACTTTTACGGTTCCACATTGAGTTCACTCATACGCATTTTCTGGCTTACATCCCCCAGTGGGTGTACGCCCTTCAACTTAGCTGCAAACCAGTTTTTGCCTAAGTTAAAAATCTACTTCGAGTGAAGAGCATTGATACGTCTCCAACGTATCTATAATTTTTGATTGTTCCATGCTATTATAATATCAATCTTGGATGTTTTTATAATCATTTACAGCAATTTTATATCATTTTTGGAGACTAACCTATTAACCTAGTGCCCAGTGCCAGTTGCTATTTTCTGCCCTGTTTTTGTTTTATAGAAAATCAATACCAAACGAAGTCCAAATGCAACCAAACTTTTTGGAGATTTTTTATTCCTCAAGATAAACACTGGAAGCTTCGGGAGAGGGCCAGAAGAAGAAGAGGTGGGCCACGAGGCACCAGGGCGCGCCCCAAGGGGGGTGGCGCGCCCTGGTACCTCGTGGGCCCACCCCAGCTCCGTTTGACCTAATTCCAGCACTATAAATTCAGGAAAAATCAGAAACCCTAAGTTGAGTCCACGAAATACTTTTTACGCCGCCGCAAGCTTCTGTTCCAGAGAGATCCCATCTGGGGTCCTTCTCCGGTAATCTGCCGGAGGGGGAATCGATCACGGAGGGGCTCTACATCAACCTTGCTGCCTCTCCGATGATGCGTGAGTAGTTTACCACAGACCTTCAGGTCCATAGGCAGTAGCTAGATGGCTTCTTCTCTCTTTTTGATGTTCAATACAATGTTCTCCTTGATGTTCTTGGAGATCTATCCGATGTGATCTTTCTTTGCGGTGTGTTTGTTGGGATCCGATGAATTGTGAGTATGATCAGATTATCCATGAAATTATTTGAGTCTTCTCTGGTCTCTTTTATGCATGATTGTTATAGCCTCGTATTTCTTCTCCGATCTATTGATTTGGTTTGGCCAACTAAGTTGATTTATCTTGCCATGGGAAGAGGTGCTTTGTAGTGGGTTCGATCTTGCGGTGCTCAATCCCAGTGATAGAAAGGGACATGACACGTATGTATTGTTGCTACTAAGGGTAAAAAGATGGGATCTATTCATTGGGTTTATTAATTCGGGGGTTTGTCTTGTCTACATCATGTCATCGTTCTTAAGGCATTACTCCGTTCTTATGGACTTAATACACTAGATGCATGCTGGAGAGCCCATCGATGTGTGGAGTAATAGTAGTAGATGCAGGCAGGAGTCGGTCTACTAATCTTGGACGTGATGCCTATATACATGATCATTTCCTTGGATATCATCATGATTATTTGCTTTTCTATCAATTGCCCAACAGTAATTTGTCTACCCACCGTATGCTATTTTCTCGAGAGAAGCCTCTAGTGAAACCTATGGCCCCCGGGTCTATCAAAATCATATTACTAAAACCCTAAAAATATTGCTGCCATTTTCTTTTATTTATTTTATTTAGTATTTTTGCTGCAATCTATCAAATACAATTTAATCTTGCAATCTTACCGCCAAGGGATTGACAACCCCTTGTTAGCGTTGGGTGCAAGGATTTGTTGTTTGTGTGCAGGTACTGCTTACTAGGTGTTGTGTGATTCTCCTACTGGTTCGATAACCTTGGTTTCATAATGGAGGGAAATACTTATCTTTACTGTGCTGCATCATCCCTTCCTCTTCGGGGAAATACCAACACAAGCTACAAGTAGCAAGCATCCCTCTCACTTGGGGGCTTGGCCACGAACCAGCTTTCGCCCAAGTTAAAAAACCTACTCCGAGTGAAGAGCATCCCTCTCACTCGGGGGCTTGGCCGTGAACCAGCTTTTGCCCAAGTTAAAAAACCTACTCCGAGTGAAGAGCATCCCGCTCACTCAGGGGCTTGGCTGCGAACCAGCTTTCGCCCAAGTCAAAAATCTACTCCGAGTGAAGAGCATCCCTCTCACTCGGGGGCTTGGCTGCGAACCAGCTTTCACCCAAGTTAAAAATCTACTCCGAGTGAAGAGCATCCCTCTCACTCGGGGGCTTGGCTGCGAACCAGCTTTCGCCCAAGTTAAAAATCTACTCCGAGTGAAGAACATCCCTCTCACTCGGGGGCTTGGCTGCGAACCAGCTTTCGCCCCAAGTTAAAAATCTACTCCGAGTGAAGAGTATCCCCCTCACTAGGGAGCTTGGCTGCGAACCAGCTTTTGCCCAAGTTAAAAATATACTCCGAGTGAAGAGCATCCCTCTCACTCGGGGGCTTGGTTGCGAACCAGCTTTCGCCCAAGTTAAAAATCTACTCCGAGTGAAGAGCATCCCTCTCACTCGGGGGCTTGGCTGTGAACCAGCTTTCGCCCAAGTTAAAAATCTACTCCGAGTGAAGAGCATCCCTCTCACTCGGGGGCTTGGCTACGAACCAGCTTTCGCCCAAGTTAAAAATCTACTTCGAGTGAAGAGCATCCCTCTCACTCGGGGACTTGGCTACGAACCAGCTTTTGCCCAAGTCAAAAATCTACTCCGAGTGAAGGGCATCCCTCTCACTCGGAGGCTTGGCTGCGAACCAGCTTTTGCCCAAGTCAAAAATCTACTCCGAGTGAAGAGCATCCCTCTCACTCGGGGGCTTGGCTGCGAACCAGCTTTCGCCTAAGTCAAAAATCTACTCCGAGTGAAGAGCATCCCTCTCACTCGGGGGCTTGGTTGTGAACCAGCTTTCGCCCAAGTTAAAAACCCACTCGAAAGACTCGAAGGAAAGCATTCGAATAACTCCAGAAGTTCAAAAGCAAATACGAGTGCGTGGGCCCGAAGCCCGAAAGAGTTTAACGAATACAGTTCCACTCGGCATACCAAGGCAAATGGGTAAGGCTTAAAGTTTTTCTCATGCCCCAGTCGGGCTGGCCGGTTCGACGAAGGAGTCCAGATCGATGCCGTCTGCGATCCGAGTGGCTGCCTCTATGAATGTCTCCATGAAGTCTTCAAACTTGAGCTTCTTCGTGTTAGCGACTTGAAGAGACTTCAGTTTCTCCTCCTTGGCGTCCTTGCAATGCACTCGGACCAGAGAGAGGGCCACGTCGGCTCCGCAGCAGGCAGCTGATTTCTTCCACGCTTGCACTCGGCTAGGAATGTCGTTGAGACGAGTCATCATGGCTTCCAGGTCGGTGTCGAGGGTGTCTTCTGGCCACAGCTCCTTGTCGATCCTTCCGAGTGCACCCCGCAGGCGGATGATGTACCCCTGAACATCTTCAATGCGATATTCAAGCCGCAAGACGCCTAGGGCAGCCTTGTCACCTACGAGTGGCCTGGAAGGATCCAGATCCCTCTCGATTCTGTCAGTCTCAAGCTCGAAGTCCTGGCAGTACTCTGTGAACAAGAAAAGAGGAGAGTTGAAGATCAGCATGCATGAAATTCACTCGGAAATAAGTTAAAACTCACTCGGATACCACGGGTTACCTGCAAGCTTGGTGTACATCTCATCCGTGAACTCCTCTATATACTTTTCCAGTGAATTCTTCTTCTCGATGAGCTAGGTGGTCTTTTCATTCAGAGTCTTCTTTTCTTGCTCATAAGCATTCACCTGAGCCTTGAGCTTGCCGTCCCACTCAGCCTTCTGCTTCTTGAGCTCAGCCACCTCCTTCTTTGCCTCCTTGACGGCGGCCTTCAGCGACGTGTTCTCCCCTTCAAGCTTCTCGAGTGAGGCCAACTTCTCTTCGGCGGCCTTGGTCTTCTCTCTCGCCACCTTCTGTGCCCCTGCCAACTCGTTGTCCTTGTTCTTGAGTGCCTGCTTCATAGTTTCTAAAGAGACAGAGGTTCTGAGCTGCACTTGGGGTCGATGGTTTTCACTACACACATCTGTTCGAGTGAAGTCACTCGGTTCAAAGAATGGAAGGAGATGAAAGCAGAACGCTCAGTAATCAAAGCTTACCTCCCATGGTCTTGAGTTCCACTTGGGCGCGCGTTGTATTCCTCTTCTCCACCTCCAAGTCGAGTCGGAGCTGGGCAGTCTCCTTCTCTAGTGACACGTACTGAGTGCCAAGCTCGCAAGTTTTCTGAAACACAAGAGAGAGCAGAACAGTTAATGTTAAGAAATATTCTGAGTGCCCAGAGACCAGCGCTCCTGGAAGGAACAAGCTTGACCAGTATCAGATCCTGAAGTACCCTTTGTCAGGGAGGAACAAGCTTGATCAGTATCAGATTCTAAGTTCTAAGACTCCCGCTGACTACCAGCAGTCGACGGCAGTCTCGGGGACTACACCCAGTGGGTGCACTCAGCGTGCCCCCACTGGAACGGTATCCACTCGGAACGGTCCGCCCGATCCGAGTGATGGCCAAACACACACAAAAACAACAACAAAAAGTTCTAAGACTCCCGCCGACTACCTGCAGTCGATGGCTGTCTCAGGGACTACACCCGATGGGTGCACTCAGCGTGCCCCCACTGGAACGGTATCCACTCGGAACGGTCCGCCCGATCCGAGTGATGGCCAAGCAAAAACAACAAGAGCAAGTTCTAAGTTCTAAGACTCCCGCCGACTGCCCGCAGTCGACGGCAGTCTCGGGGACTACACCCAGTGGGTGCACTCAGCGTGCCCCCACTGGAACGGTATCCACTCGGAACGGTCCGCCCAATCCGAGTGATGGCCAAGCAAAAAAAAAACAACAACAACAGAACAGGGTCTAAGCTCTAAGACTCCCACCGACTGCTTGTAGTCAACGGCAGTCTCGGGGACTACACCCAGTGGGTGCACTCAGCGTGCCCCCACTGGAATGGTATCCACTCGGAACGGTCCGCCCGATCCGAGTGACGGCCAAGCAAAAAAAACACACCCAGTGGGTGTACCGAATATTTATGACAAGAAATTCCTAGAGAGGAAAAATGACTTGGAGATCAACTTACAAGAGCACTTACTCAAACGTTTTCCTGGAGGGCAGCGCTGGCATCGTATGCTAGCTTGCCAGCTGCGCACATCTCCTGAGTGCCGTTGGGTCATCAGCTCCGCCTGGATCATTGCTTCCTTGCTGGCTCTAGTCTGGTCCTCTGGCACCTTGTACAGACTGAAGATGTTGACGGGAGGAGTTGGAGCCGAGGTCAAAACAGTCGACGGCGCTGTGACCAGGCCAGCACCAGCCTGAGAGGAACCTTGCGCCAGGGGCACGATCACAGGCTACGCAGGAGGAACTGGAGGCGCTTGGCTTGGAGGTTCCTTCGGTGTGGTGGTCTGGGAAGCAGTCGGAGCTGCAATCCCCTTCTCGGCGTCCTTCCGTGGCGGCCCCTCATCGTCCTCGACATGGATGATCTCTGCAAGTGCTGCATTCACTCGACACGATCAGCCTCAGTACGCAATTCAGTCAGATGAGGACAATTCAATCGGATCATAGATCAAAGAAAAAATAAAATCATTGTTACCTTTTTGAGAAGTGGCTGCGTCTGCCGACTCGGCTTCGATACGGTCTCCGTCGATCTGCATGGGAGACATGGTCGAGGTGGCAGCTCTGGTTCATAAGATTCACTCGGTTAGAAGAGTCCAAAAGTTGACAAAGACAGAAAAGAAAGATGCAACACTCACATTGAGGTGACAGGCACAGTGACCTTGATCCTGGGCAGAGCCTTCCTAGGCTTGGGGGAAGCGACCTTGGGCTGCTTGGCGGTCTTCTCGGTCGGCTCTGGCGACGATGTCTGAGTGCGCTTCAGAGCCTTAGCACTCGGAACGACCGCCTTCTCTGGGCCAGCACTCGGATCATGAGTTTGCTTAGAGCGGCGCTCAGAGCGCAGCTCCGGAAACTGGGAAGACTCGACCTCGTCACTCTCTTCCGAGTTGTCACTTTCCTCCTCGCTGTCCTCCACGTAGCTACCCTCGACGCTGCCATGTTCGCTCTCCATGTCTCCGACGAGGTGTTCTCCATTCGGCACAGGCAAAAGCATCTTCTGGAACTCCTGCCAGACACGAAGAGCAGAGACAGTCAGACCATTCAGTTCACTCGGATAATTTGCACATAAGTAATTCACTCGGAAATGCGTGTCATACCTCCAACGGTTGGTTATTGGCGTCGTAGGGAGGGATCCGTCTCGACCCTCACGGATTGTCGCGCGCGCCGGTGATACCCTTGAGCCACTCTTTCACGATCTTCTCGTCGATGTCCTCCGGGTGCACTCGAGTCGAGTCGTCAGTGCCAGTATACTGCCACATCGGGTGAGCTCACTCCTGCAGCGGCTGGATTCGCCGACTAAGGAAGACTTCCAGCAAATCCAGACCCGTCAACCCGCCCTGGACCAGGCTGACTACCGCAGTTACCAAAATCCCCATGTCGGTCTTCTCCTCCTTGTCCACCGTCAGCGATGGAGGCACTTTGACCCTCTCGGATGTACAAGGGGGGAGACCAGTCGACGAGCCAACACAAGGGATGTCGTTGCAGTAAAACCAAGTCTACTGCCAGCCCCTAACCGAATCGGGAAAGGTCATCGTGGGAAAAGTGCTCCTACCCCGCATCTGAATGCCCAAGCCGCCGCACAGCTGGGTCACATGGGTTCTCTCCCCCTCGGGGTTGGATTTTTTGACCAACTGAGAACGGCACGTGAAGATGTGCTTGAATAACCCCCAATGCGGCGGACAACCCAAGAAATTTTCACACAAGGAAACAAATGCGGCGAGATACGCTACAGCATTCGGGGGGAGATGGTGGAGCTGGGCGCCGAAAAAGTTTAGAAACCCGTGGAGAAAGGGATGGGGCGGCATGGAGAAACCTCTTTCCACATGGGTGATGAAGAGCACTCGTTCCCCCGGCCGCGGCGCAGGCTCGATTTCCCCTCCTCCGGCAACCTCCAGCTACCCTCCCGCACCAGTCCGTCAATGACGATCCCGTCGATGTCTTCGGCGGTGGTGGTCGGCGGGAGCCAATCTCCCTGGATCCATCCCCGTGGCGGAGCGGCGCGAGAGCTCGACGCTTTCTTCGCCTTCTTCACTCACTCCAGCTTCGCCGTCTTGTCCTTCGCCATCGCCGCGGAGTGCTCCGACGCCGGGGTGGATTCGCGCAGAGTGGGAAGCGGGAGAGAAGATTAGAGGACTGGAATAGGCGGGGAAGAGGGGATCTGGCTCTCTCTCTCTCTCTCTCCCTCTCCGATGCGGCGGCTCCTTATATCGCCGCCCGCTCCGCTCCCCAATCCACGCCACTGATTCGCGGGCCCGCAGATCCCCTCAAATCTCGCTGGCGGAGTTACAGCTGTACGTGGCGAAAAGTGGGGCAAAAATCGAGGCATCACGCCCCACTTTCCCCACTTACCGCGCCGCAGTCGTTCGCGCGCGCTCTTATCTGATTTCAAATCCCGTAAGATCCGGGTCCCAGCGATCCGATTGCTCGCCTTTAAAGACATTCCATAAACGCTCGGAGCTGATCCGTCACCCGACGCGTGATGACTCGTTTCACTCGGATGGCAACTACTCATTTCATTCGGATGGAGATTATTCATTTCACTCGGACGTCATATGGTCCAGAATCTGTCAAGGTGCCGCACGAAGACAAGGGCGTCTAATGACCAGAAGGAGTTCTTGAGCACCCCTGTAGCACTCAACTCACCTGGGAATTCACCTTGACTCGAGCCGCTTAACCTCGACCGATTCGGGGGCTAATGACGAGGACATATACTAGGGATAGGGTAACAGGCCTGACCTACAAACCCTACCCTAGGGTACCATACGCCTTATACTGGGCCCCAGGGCCAGGTCAGCAGTCAGGAGTTCTGCAACCTGACATTCACTCGGAGTTCAATGAACCACTCGGGAGGAAGCAGTTCACTCGACCGACGTATTTCACTCGGAGTACCTAACAGTCACTCGACCAAGGAAGACCAGAGGACTCCAGGAGCGCAACGGTCAGGACGTGCGCTCGCCCCCATCAATTGTAATCAATGCGCCCATTACCTGGCGCCCTTAAACCTCCTCTTTAACCCCTGGTAATGGTGGCATTCATGGGGGCCTGCGGACACTATATAAGCCGCCCCCCAGCTCCATTCCAAGGGTTCACAATCCATTGTAACACATACACTCAAGTAATCAAGCTCCAGAGCACCGAGATGTAGGGCTGTTACCTCCACCGCTGAGGGGCCTGAACTCGTAAATCCATGTGTAACAATTGTGCCATAGCTAGGCTCTGCCCTCTCATCCGTACCCCTACACACTACTGTCAGACTTGCACCCACGACACCAGGGGATACACTTTTTTGAAGTTGGAAAAATGTTGGAGTATATATTACAGTAGTCCTGAGCTGCTGCAGGCAATACAACCCGGTACTTGGGGGCTACAGTGGATCTGATTTTATTCTACAATGGAAGGAATAGTCCCGAGTCACCGCAGGCAGACGACCCGGCACTTGGGGGCTACATTATTCAAATCAAGATTACATTAAGTATGAAAGTCCCATGTCGCTACAAGCATGCACCACGGTACTTGGGGGCTAATGCATTGTCAGTTTAAACTACTTTCATTGAAGACCCGGCTCACTATTAATAGTAACCCGGCCCATGGGGGCTACATTATTTGCAACTATACATCTACAAACATCAAAAGCTAAGTCCAAGTCCCAGGTTGCTGCAGGCAAGACAACCCGGCACTTGGGGGCTACAGTGTTCAGTTGTTTAAACAGATTATAAGGTCCAAATTGAAGACCCGGCCCATCACATACTAATGAGCCGGCCCTTGGGGGCTACACATGTGAAATGCAAACATTCAGTTTATGACTGGTGACTCAGATGAACAACCCATATTTCTCCAAAGTTGCAACATTTATATTTAAGCAAGTCTTAAGCTATCACTATGTTCTACTCTTAAGGCTTGGGGGCTACAGGTAATATGGATATAAGGGAGGAACACCTTCAAGTTCTCAGTTTTGAGCGAGCCGGGTCTCGTATCCTTGGTGAAGAAAAACAAATTCAAGTGCCGGCTCAATATCATATGGATTTCTTATTCCCAAGCCGAAGCATTGAAAGCTGGCTCAATATCATATGGATTTCTTATTCCTAATATTTTCATCAAGTCTGAAGCATTGAAAGTTGGCTCAACATCAGACGAATTTCTTTTTTCCAATAATTTTATCAAGTCAAAGCATTGGAAGACAACTTAAAATGTCATATGGGTTATTTTTCCAATATTTTTCTACGTGGAACTAGCATCAGCAAGTTGATTCTGAAGCCAGGACGTTGATATGACAGAGACTCATACTTTTAGGAGCTGGTCAATTGAGCGAGCCGGTCCCTTAACATATTCTTATTTCAGGAGCTTAGCATGAATAAATTCAAGCTAACCTGGGGGCTAATGTTGGGGATATTCCCCACGACCAAGACACGGCCAAATGTGTGACCCGGCCAGAAGCATGGCGGCTTCATGGGTCACCTTATTTTCTGGGTCATGGCAAGAAGACAAGAAGGGCCCGAAGGCCCAGAGTGAGACCTGGCCGAATACTGGGTCATGGAGGAACCACGAAGGGCCGGCTCATGGAGAAGGCACAAGAGGGATTGTCTTAACTCGGAAGAAAAGATCCGGACTAGGATCCAACTTGTAATAGAAAATAGACTAGTTGTAGTCCTACTAGGACTCTACATGTAAGCCGGCCCCTTCAACATATATAAGGAGGGGCAAGGCACCCCAAGAGGGACAAGTCAAGACAGACAGACAAATCAGTAGCTCTCGAGATAGAGGTAGCGAAAGAGCACCCTTGTAATCGAGATCATCATCAATAGCAATCAAGCAGGATGTAGGCTTTTACCTCCACCGCGAGGGGCCGAACCTGGGTAAAACTCGCATCTCTCAATTCCGACCAACCCCTTCAAGCTTCCACCTAGTTGCGATGGCCTCACCACTAAGTCCTTTCACGAGGACATCTGCCGTGACGAAACCACGATAATAGGATCAAGAACACAAATATATTCATGAAAACATAAAGGGTTCAGATCTGAAATCATGGCACTCGGGCCCTAGTGACAAGCATTAAGCATGGCAAAGTCATAGCAACATCAATCTCAGAACATAGTGGATACTAGAGATCAAAGCCCTAACAAATTGACTCGATTACATGATAAATCTCATCCAACCCATCACCGTCCAGCAAGCCAACGAAGAAATTACTCATCCTGGTTGTGAGCATCATGAAATTGGTGATGGAGGATGGTTGATGATGACGACGGCGTCGAATCCCCCTCTCCGGAGCCCCAAACGGACTCCAGATCAGCCCTCCCGATGAAGAACAGGAGGTGGCAGTGGCTACGTATCGTAAAACGCGATGATTCTTTCTCTCTGATTTTTTCTGAATGAATAGGTACTTATAGCATTGGAATTAGGGTAAACAGAGCTGCCAGGGCCCCACAAGCCTGGAGGGCGTGCCCTGGGGGTAGGAGCGCCCCCTGGGCTTGTGGCCCCTGGGTGGCTCCCCTCCATTAGATCTCTTCGCTAGTATTTTTTATATATTCTGAAATAATTCTCCGTATATTTTCAGGTCCATCCGAGAACTTTTATTTTTGGACAAAAATAACACCATGGCAATTCTGCTGAAAACAGCGTCAGTCTGGGTTAGTTCCATTCAAATCATGCAAATTAGAGTCCAAAACCAGAGCAAAAGTGTTTGGAAAAGTAGATACGTTTGGGACGTATCAACTCCCCCAAGCTTAACTCATTGCTTGTCCTTAAGCAATTCAGTTGACAAACTGAAAGTGACAAAGAAAAACTTTTACAAACTCTTTTGTTCTTGTTGTCTGTATATATACTTAACTAGCATCCAAGTATTCAGCAAAGATTATGAACTAACCACATGAATGATAACACTTAGGTCTCACATTTACTCATGGCAATAACATAACCAACTAGTGAGCAATAATAAGATATCTCGGATGCCAACACTTTGTCAAAGCAATCATGATATAATATGATAACATGGTATCTCGCTAGCCCTTTCTGAGACCGCAAAACATAAATGCAGAGCACCTCTGAGGTTCAAGCAGTGACTAAACATTGTAATTCAAGGTAGAGGATATCCAGTCATGGTCACACCCAACATTAACTATACTCAATGCATAAAAATGACAATAGTGCTCTCCAACTGGTGCTTAAATGAGAGGGTGATGACTCAACAATAAAAGTAAAATAACATAAAAGTAAATGGATAGGCCCTTCGTAGAGGGAAGCATGGATTTGCAGCGGTGCCAAAGCTCGAAGCTTAAAACAGAGATGAAAACAATTTTGACAGGTATGCTTTTCCTGTCAATGTTACGACCGAGAATTTTCAATATCTTCCATGATAAACACATTATAGGTGGTTCCCAAGCAGAAAGATCAAGTTTACTCCCCCTCCACCATACCAACACAAGCCATGGCTAGCCGAATTCACGGGTGCCCACCATACCAACAACTTTCCGGGGGAGTTTGTTGCATTATATAATTCGATTTTGATCACAGGACTAGGCATCCCATATACCAGCCTCTCTCGTGCAATGACAAATGAATAAACACTCGTCTGAGAATAACCCGCTTAGCATGGAAGATAATGAATGCCCCCTGTCGCTCCATGAGCGATACGGGCACACAAAACAGATGTTCGTTTGAATGATTAGAGGTGGCACATGCAAATTTACTTGGAACGGCAGAGTAATACCGCATATAGGTAGATATAGTGGACTCATCTGGAACAACTTTGGTTTAAGGATTTGGATGCACACACAGTATTCCCGCTTAGTACAGGCGAAGGCTAGCAAATAGATTGAGAAGAGACCGGCTAGAGAGCAAAAACGGTCATAGACATGCATTGCGAATAATTAACCTTGAACACGAGCAGGAGTAGGATATCAACACCCTGAACATAAATATCATGGAGGCTATTTTGGTTTTGATTCAACTACATGTGTGAACATGTGCCAAGTCAAGCACTCAAATTATTCAGAGGAGGATACCATGCTAACATACAACATCACAACCATTTTAATGCATGTTGACACTCAAGATAAATCATTATCCACTCCTAGCTATTTAAGCATGGCATGAGCAACTATGATCTCTAATTTTCATCACAAACATGTTTGTTCACAATATGCTGAATCATGAATACTGAGCCAAACATATTGACAAAGAGAAAAACAAGAAGAGTTCATACCAGCTTTTCTTCACCGCAATCATTTCATCAAATATCGTCATTATTGCCTTTCACTTGCATGACCGAATGATATGAAAATAATAATAGTGCAAGAGTGCCATGGACTAAGCTGGAATCTGCAAACATTTATTCAAAGGAGAAGACAAAGTAATAGTGGCTCTTTGTTAGTTCAACAATAAAGCATATGAAAGCCACTCAACATTTTCATCGTGGTCTTCTCCATGCGACGACTCAACAAAAAGAAGAGAAATTCAGAGAAACACACTCAGAGAAACATACTGAAATATTTTTGGAGTTTTTAGTTTTTCTGAAAAAAGTAAATTAACGAAGGAAAAACAAAAAACGAGAAAAACTACTTACACGGGAAAGCTCCCAACAAGCAAAAGAAGAAACGAGAAATATTTTTGGGTTTTCTTTTAATACTATGGATTAACTAAACAAGAAAGAAACTACAGCTAATTTTTTTTGGATTTTTGAAAGTTTTTTCGAACACACGAGAAGAAAGCAAAAATAAAACTAACATGGATATACAATGAAAAAGGATGAACGCCGACAACTGGAATGAATGTGTGGTACATGAATGTAATGTCGGTGAGAAATACGTACTCCCCCAAGCTTAGGCTTTTGGCCTAAGTTGGTCTACGGCCATGGATCGAAGTCAGCACCTCCAGGATAATACTGAGGCTGCTGAGGGTCCCACTGGTAAACGGCCTCCTGAGGCTCCCACTGACAGACGGGCTCCTGGTACGGCTCTGGCTCAGGTGTTGGCTCTAGTGCTTGGGGCTGGTCCAAGCCCCAATAAGCATAAATGTCCTCAAGCATGAGGATATATCTGCCCTTTTCTTCGAGGAACGGGATAATGCTAGTATTGTTCACGAAATAATAGAAACTAGCAGGGTGGCCCGCGCATTTGCGCGGCTAGATTTCCTATGTGTTCTTCATACCTATGAGATGTTGAGTTAGTCATACAAAAATATAGGAAACTTAGTCCAATACACAATGTGGAACTCATGTTTCATCATTTTTCATCGTTATCAGTAAGTTATCTGTGGACAGGAAAATGTTTTATTTTATTTACTAACCTATATGGTGATTATACCAGATATACCCAAAATTAAATATTATAGTCAATATGTATGTCAAGAGGAAATACTTTTTTGTGGGGTCATGAGGAAAAACTTTGTTGTTATTTATTGTTTATATTAAGTAGTTGTGAGAACAAAACAAATCTGCATAGATTTTGATTGGATCTTTTTTTAACTTTCCATTTTCCTCTTCCTATATTCAATTGGTGTCTGTCTTTTATGCAAAAAAAGAGAAACTTTTCCAACCAAACATAATATCACTCTGTAATAAAAAATAATAATCGTGTGCATTCATCCAAGACTACAAAAATAGGCTCACCTTAAATTTTGTAATGTGAATGTATTTGACAAAGGAACTAAAAATACATGCAGGCAGTGGTGCTCAGTTTAATAAATATCCGGGTGCTTTTATTTTATTTTAATCATGGCACTCTTTCACGGGCCTTTTATTTTTCTTGAAGAACTATATTAGGTTTCATCACTAAAATTATGAATATAATACCTCTCTATATAAAATGGGTAGCGAGCGTAAAATGTAAGTCTTCTCACTGTTACTATTTCCTTCCTTTGCCATCCTTATACGATCTATCTCTGGAATGATGCAATGTGGTATGGATTATATAAAACAATGGACGACAATACATCATATCATCAGTCATTAGTTTCTAATTAATTAGTTATATGGACCGCTGCAAAAGAATATAGTTATATTGATGATAATACAATACATGCATTTATCCAACGTGGATGGTTTAATCAACTGGCTAATTAACTCCTCCGCAAAAATTAAAAAACTGGCTAATTAACATTGTCTTTTTGATCGGTTTTGAGCTAGCTTATCGCTCGTGCCAAGCGGGCTTTTAGAGCTAAAAATAAATTCATTTGTCACGGGTGAATTTGGCATTGGCTTCCGTAGAGTAGAGGAGCACACGCTAAGCATGTTGCTAGCTCAATCGCATAAGCCACAAGCCCACAACCCATAGAAATATTGCTTTCTCGCTTTTTGGTTATTTCTTTTCTTTCGTGTGCTCATGAATTTGCTGTGGGCTTGTCGCTGCTGAATCTCTCGCCTGTCATCTGTGGATTTGACCTGTGCTAATGGCGCTCTAGGCTGCTAGCAAGACGTGGATGGATGCACATGCGCGCGAGGCTGCCCCGCTGCAGCTTCCATGTTCGCGACGTCATCACTGGAGCATGCCCTCCATTGCATGCGGAAGCCCTTCAGTAATGATATCATTTGATCCTTTGTTCCAAAATATTTGAAGTTTGATTTTTTTTGTAATTCATTTTTTAGTTTGACCAAATTTATTGGAAAATTTGTTAGTATCTAAAAGATCCAACATCTATAGTTTGAAAATATATTTAATGAGATAGAAAGAGTAAATTTTAATCTGTTCAAGGTTCTTCAACTTGATTTGACCAGAAAGTTTACAGTGAAGATCTTTAGTTTTTTAAATCTAGACCATTCTTATTCTATCATTAAATATTAATTGTTCCTTTTATGTTTTTATAATATAGTAGATGGAATTTTACCAATGTAGTTTCCTTCTCTTTTTATTTTGAATTTCGTATATACAACATAGTCTAATTTGTATCCACCTAACAAAACATTAAAGTGCTAATTTCTTTGCACATTCCGGTTTCTAATTTCATTTATAATTTTTTTATTCTGTGTCCACCTAATAACATATTCATAATATATAATGTTGTTGGAGTTCACAGAAAAACAAAATAGATTTTTATCTAAAATATGAGATTTATAGTATTTATCCAACTATTGAACGTTATATTACTATAGGTTAATCTAAAAAGTCTAATTCATATACACCATTGTACACTATAATCGCGGGGATCAACAGTTGAGTTAATTAATTCGCCAACATGGATGAACCTAGTCCAACCTGCGAGGTTCTCACATCTATTTAAATTTTGGTCCATGGAATCCATTCGGCCCTCTAGACTTGCGCTAGATGCCGATGCTTGTGTACTACATTTTTAAAATATGTTCATGCCGTTATCTCACCTACATAAACCTTACGCTTAACAAAGGTTGACGGGATTTATTTTTGCTTTTATATAAACATGGCTTTTCTGGCCTTCCTTATTAGTTTGATTTTCATCATACATTTACACGGCTAGATTTTATATATATTTCTGTTTTGATAATGTTTATAAAATTTATATGGTTTCTTGCGAGAACCAATATATTACTTACTTTTTCCTTCCTTTTTGTTTTCATTTACAGGTGCCGTGTGAGTCCGTAATAGTGGTGTGAGGGTGTCTGTCTGCTTAAATTTGTATTTGGTGTTTAAAAAGAATGATGTGCCATTGCTACTTGTGAGCTGCATTGGTAATTTCCTGAAGAGAAAGGGAGATGCAGTACAGTAGAGATAAGTATTTCCCTCAGTTATGAAACCAAGGTTATCAATCTAGTAGGAGAATCACGCAACACCTCGTTAGCAGCACATGCACACAAAACAACAAATCCTTGCACCCAACGCAAACAAGGGGTTGTCAATCCCTCGGCGGTAAGTTGCAAGATTAAATTGTATGTGATAGATAGATAGATTGAAACAAAAATATAAAATAAAATAAATAAAGAAAAAGTGCAGCAAGTATTTTTAGGGTTTTAGTATATGCTTTAGATAGACCCGGGGGCCATAGTTTTCACTAGAGGCTTCTCTCAAGAAAATAGCATACGGTGGGTAGACAAATTACTGTTGGGAAATTGATAGAAAAGCAAATAATCATGACGATATCCAAGGGAATGATCATGTATATAGGCATCACGTCCGAGACAAGTAGACCGACTCCTGCCTGCATCTACTACTATTACTCCACACATCGACCGCTATCCAGCATGCATCTAGTGTATTAAGTCCATAAAGAACGGAGTAACGCCTTAAGCAAGATGACATAATGTAGACAAGATAAACTCACGTATGAATAAACCCCATCTTTTTACCCTTAATAGCAATGATACATACGTGTCATGTCCCTTTCTGTCACTGGGATTGAGCACCACAAGATCGAACCCATTACAAAGCACCTCTTCCCATGGCAAGATAAATCAATCTAGTTGGCCAAACCAAATCAATAGATCGGAGAAGAAATACAAAGCTATAATAATCATGCATAAAAGAGATCAGAGAAGACTCAAATAATATTCATGGATAATCTGATCATAAACTCACAATTCATCGGATCCCAACAAACACACCGCAAAAAGTGATTACATCGGATAGAACTCCAAGAACATCGAGGAGAACATTGTATTAAAGATCAAAAAGAGAGAAGAAGTCATCTAACTACTAACTATGGACCCGAAGGTCTGTGGTAAACTACTCATGCATCATCGGAAGGGCAGCAAGGTTGATGTAGAGCCCCTCCGTGATCGATTCCCCCTCCGGCGGAGTACCGGAAAAGGCCTCCAGATGGGATCTCTCGAAAACAGAAACTTGCGGCGGCGGAAAAAGTATTTCCTGGACTCCCCTATTGGTTTCCCGATTTTTGGGAATTTATAGTGGTGGAATTAGTTCAAACGGAGATGAGGTGGGCCCACGAGGCACCAGGGCGCGCCTGCCCCCCCCCCCCAGGCGTGCCCTGGTGGCTCGTGGCCACCTCCTCTCGCTTCTGGTCTTCTCCCGAAGCTTCTAGTGTTGGTATTGTCCAGAAAAAAATTTCCAAAAAGTTTCGTAGCATTTGGACTTCGTTTGGTATTGATATTCTGTAAAACAAAAAACAGGCAGAAAACAGCAACTGGCACTGGGCAATAAGTTAATAGGTTAGTCCCAAAAACTGATATATAATTGCTGTAAATGCATATAAAAAACATCCAAGATTGATAATATAACAGCATGGAACAGTCAAAAATTATAGATACGTTCGAGACGTATCAGCCATGCAAAATAAAAGTAATACTAATAATATCCTTTGCATGTAGAAACAATTGACCATATGTTCACTGTACACTCTGAATTGTTGATCAGCACATTCGTTCCATCAATCATTATAGTTTTTTAACATGTGTCAACCATGATATTTGCAAGCAATATTCTAGCTTTCCTTGACTAATTACTTCGATGTACTCCCACCGAGTTTCTTGTTACAATCGACAGGCATGTACGTATGAGCTACATCTTGCCTTGCCTTCTACGTGCAAAAGAACTCATGCAAAAGAGTGAAAGTGAATGTTTTTATTTTTGGTAAAATGAAAATTTGGATATGCACTCAAACGTTACATGCGTACGTAGTGCCGTGGTGATGCAATAATAATATGACTCAAGTGTTAATTGGACTTCATCTGTAATCCGTTTTGGTGTTAAAAAAACTGTAATCCGTTTTGTGTAATCAAGCAAAAAAGAAAGAGCTGTAATCCGTTACCACTTGAAATGAGTGGTTAGCTATCTCAAAAAAAATAAAAAAAATAACTGTAATCCGTTTTGTGTCTCTGAAAAAGGATGGCGCGTGTATGGCGCTGGTCCTTTTTTTTGCGTGGGTATGGCGCTGGCTTTGCTGAGGGAATAGCTGGCCGTATCCTTTTTCCTATACACTGGTTGCCGATGGAATGGCTGGCCGTATAGACTATGGACTCTCTTTTTTTTACCTACCTATGTGACCCCTTTTATACGCTGGTCCTGCCGATCGAATAGGCGTCCGTATGCCAATTGGACTCTGTATGCCTACACGCTGCCATGCTAAGTTGAGGTCTAATGAATCACTACCGTTTATTTATCATAACTCTACAATTTTAAATCTCCATCATTCGTTTTCTATCGTTTTAATAATATAATAGATCATCAAAAATTCACGCATCCCTCAATAATGTGTTGCATGGCCATTCGCACGGCCGCACCTCGGCCGCACGAGGAAGATGATACTTGGGCTTCGGAGCCTCCTTAGGATTCTGGCTCGAAGAACCTCTCAACCTCCACTTGAGCATTTTCTTTTTCTGAAAATTTCTGAAATTTTTAGTGACTCAAAATAAAAGTGAATGAAACTCAACAAAATTGATAGCAACTACTCCCACATGTATCTAGAAGCTATATCATGCATCAAAACTACTTTGGACCATACAAATTCAACATGCAAGCTCATAAACATGGTCACCACAGCAGCAAAAATTTGCAAAGTATAAAGCTAATTGGAGCATTGGAGGTGTCACATACCAAGGAGTAATTCCTTAAAACAGTTTTGGAAATGGAGTTCCGAGCAAGGAGATCGAAAATCCAGCAAAATGAGCAAGAACACGGGCTTGGGAGCAAGTTTGATTTTTTCTGGAGGAATAAGAAGGGTGTGGGTGGCTGGGATAAGTGAGTGGGTCCCTGTGGGACCCACAAGCCTGCTGGGCGTGCCCGGGGGGTGGACGCGCCCTGTGAGCTTGTGGCTCACAGGTGCACCCCCTGGGGTGTGTTCAGTGCCAAAAATTCTGAAATATTGCATAAAAATCATACTAAATTTTCAAGGCATTCTGAGAACTTCTATTTTTGGGCCATTTTTTATTGCACAGAAAATTCAGAAAACATGATAATCATGGCATTTTATTTTATTCAACTACAAATAACAGAGAACAAAAGGTACAGAAAGTTGTGCTTACTAAATTCATCAACCACATACCCCTCAAAAAGAATCCATTAATAAGGTTGATCAAGTCTTATTAACAAACTATTTCCGAGCGACATGAAACCGAAGAATTTTTGTATAGCACTAAGTTACCTCAACGGGGATATGCCTCTCCCCAACAATAAGAATCTCATATTTCTTTTTGACAGTAGGAAGAGGAAATTTGAAACCTCCAATAGTGATTGTCGAAAAAATTTCAATACAATTGATACCATTCACCGAACTTTGTTTCTTCGGAAAGTAAACCGTATGCTCATTACCATTGACATGAAAAGTAACCTTGCTTTTATTGCAATCAATAACAGCCCCTGCAATATTCAAAAAGGGTCTTCCAAGGATAATCGACATGTTGTCGTCCTCGGGCATGTCAAGAATAACAAAGTCTGTTAAGATAGTAACATTTGCAACTACAACGGGAACATCCTCACAAATTCCAATAGGTATAGCAGTTGATTTATCAGCCATTTGCAAAGATATTTCAGTAGGTGTGAGCTTATTCAAATCAAGTCTTCTATATAAAGAGAAAGGCATAACACTAACACCGGCTCCCAGATCACATAAGGCAGTTTTAACATAACTTCTTTTAATGGAACATGGTATAGTTGGTATTCCTGGATCTCCTAACTTCTTAGGTACTCCACCCATAAAATAATAATTTGCAAGCATGGTGGAAATTTCAGCTTCGGGTATCTTTCTTTTATTTGTGACAATATCTTTCATATATTTGGCATAAGGAGGCATTTTCAACATATCAATCAAGCGAGTGCGCAAAAAGACAGGTCTAAGCATTTCAACAAAGCGCTCAAAGTCTTCCTCATCTTTATTTTTAGATGGTTTGGTAGGAAAAGGCATGGGTTTCTGAACCCATGGTTCTCTTTCTCTCCCATGTTTTCTAGCAACGAAGTCTCTTTTATCATATCTTTTATTCTTAGGAGGTGGGTTATCAAGATCAACAACAGGTTCTATTTCTACACCATTATCTGGTTGAGTATCAACATGAACATCATCATTATCATTATCATTATCACTAGGTGTATGTTCATTACCAGATTGTGTCTCAGCATCAGAAATAGAAACATCATTAGGATCCTCAGAAGGTTTTTCTATCACAGGTTCACTAGAAGCAGGCAAAGTTTTATCATTTTTCTTTTTCTTTTTCTTCTTAGATGAACTAGGTGCATCAGTGTTAATTCTTTGAGAATATTGCTCAATTCTTTTAGGATGACCTTCGGGATATAGAGGATCCTGAGTCATTCTACCTCCTCTAGTAACAACTCTAACAGCATGATCATTCATTTTATTATTCATCTCATCAAGCAAATCATTTTGTGATTTAGCAATTTGTTCTAGTTGAGTCTGAACCATAGAAGCATGTTTACTTAAGCATTTAACATCATTAGCAGTTCTAAACATCAAATCACTCAAGCGATCTATCATGAAGGCATTTCTTTTTAATTGATTGCTAACATAACTATTAAAGTGTACAAGTTTCACAATGAAATTGTGAAATTCATCCAAGCATTGGCTAGCTGGTTTATTATAAGGAATACCACCTTCATCAAATCTAGTGAGAGAATTTACCTCCACTACCTATGTCGGGGTGTCGAGCCCATGTATTTCTTCAATAGGTGGTAAATTCTTAACATCTTTAGCTTTAATACCCTTTTCTTTCATAGATTTCTTAGCTTCTTGCATATCTTCTGGACCGAGGAATAGAATACCTCTCTTCTTCGGAGTTGGCTTAGGTGGTGGTTCAGAAAGTGTCCAATCATCGGCATTTCTCAACATATTGTTCAACAATTCTTTAGCCTGTCCAATAGTTTGTTCCCTAAAAATAGAACCAGCACAACTATCTAGGTAGTCCCTATAAGCATCGGTTAGTCCATTATAAAAGATATCAAGTATTTCATTTTTCTTAAGAGGATGATCGGGCAAAGCATTAAGTAATTGGAGAAGCCTCCCCCAAGCTTGAGGGAGATTCTCTTCTTCAATTTGCACAAAGTTAAATATTTCCTGTAAGGCAGTTTGTTTCTTATGAGCAGGAAAATATTTCTCAGAGAAGTAATAAATCATATCCTGGGGACTACGCACACAACCAGGATCAAGAGTATTAAACCATTTCTTAGCATCACCCTTTAATGAGAAAGGAAACAACTTAAGAATGTAGTAGTAACGAATCTTTTCCTCATGAGCAAATAAGGTGGCTATATCATTTAATTTAGTAAGGTGTGCCACAACAGTTTCAGATTCATAACCATGAAAAGGATCAGATTCAACCAAAGTAATTAACTCAGGATCGATAGAGAATTCATAATCCTTATCGGTAACAAATATGGGAGAGGTAGCAAACTTAGGATCATATTTCATTCTCTCTCTCATAGATTTTTCTTTCAACTTAGCAAGCAATTTTCTAACATCATCTCTATCATTACAAGAAAGAATTGCCCTAGCTGTCTCTCCATCGAAAACATAACCATCAGGTATCTAAGGAATTTCAACTATAGTAGGAGGACTAGGCATAATAGGTGAATCATAATTTTCAAGAGTTTCATCAATTTCAGCATTCTCAATTTCTTTAGCTTTAGCAAGTTGTTCATCAAAAAATTCACCTAGTGGCACAGTATTATCAAGCATAGTACTAGCATCATCATGAGTATCATTTATAGCAACAGTAGTATCATCAATTACTTGCGACATATCAGACTGAATAGCAGGTGGTGGTGTCGCAAGCCTACTCAAAATAGAAGGTGAATCAAGTGCAAAGTGTGATGGCAGTTCCTTACCTCCTCTAGTCATAGAGGGGACGATCTTGGTCTTAGCGTCTTTCAGATTCTTCATAGTGATCAACAGATATAAATCCCAAGTGACTCAACAGATAGAGCTATGCTCCCCGGCAACGGCGCCAGAAAAAGGTCTTGATAACCCACAAGTATAGGAGAACGCAACAGTTATCACGGGTAGTATTTCACCTAGATTTATTGATTCGACACAAGGGGAGCCAAAGAATATTTGCGAGTATTAGCAGTTGAGTTGTCAATTCAACCACACCTGGAGAACTAAATATCTACAGCAAAGTATTTAGTAGCACAGTAGTATGATAGTTTTGATAGCAGTAGTAACAGTAGCAGTAGTAACAAAGACAGTGACAATAGCAGTTTTGTAGTGATTGTAACAGCAGCAGCAACGAAAGTAACTTAGCAAAGATCAATATAGGCATTGGATCGGTGATGGATAATTATGTTGGATGACATTCATCATGTAACAGTCACAACCTAGGGCGACACACAATAGCTCC
Source organism: Elymus sibiricus (assembly GCA_039707655.1). Classification (NCBI taxonomy): domain Eukaryota; kingdom Viridiplantae; phylum Streptophyta; class Magnoliopsida; order Poales; family Poaceae; genus Elymus; species Elymus sibiricus. The sequence goes on along the minus strand of CM077676.1, from coordinate 186,308,568 downwards.
AATTCATCAATGTAATGTAGGCATGTATTCCGTATATAGTCATACGTGCTTATAGTAAGAACTTGCATGACATCTTTTGTCCTAGCCTCCCGTGGCAGCGGGGTCCATAAGGAAATCTAAGCGATATTAAGGCCTCCTTTTAATAGAGAACCGGAACAAAGCATTAACACATAGTGAATACATGAACTCCTCAAATTACGGTAATCACCGGAAAGAATCCCAATTATTGTCACCTTGGGGTATGCGGATCATAACACGTAATAGGTGCATATAACTTGCAAGCTAGGATCAAGAACACAAATATATTCATAAAAACATAAAGGGTTCAGATCTGAAATCATGGCACTCAGGCCCTAGTGACAAGCATTAAGCATGGCAAAGTCATAGCAACATCAATCTCAGAACATAGTGGATACTAGGGATCAAAGCCCTAACAAATTGAATCGATTACATGATAAATCTCATCCAACCCATCACCGTCCAGCAAGCCTGCAAAGAAATTACTCACGCCCGGTGGTGAGCATCATGAAATTGGTGATGGAGGATGGTTGATGATGATGACGGCATCGAATCCCCCTCTCCGGAGCCCCGAATGGACTCCAGATCAACCCTCCCGATGAAGAACAGGAGGTGGCGGCGGCTCCGTATCGTAAAACGCGATGATTCTTTCTCTCTGTTTTTTTCCCCAAGAATAGGTACTTATAGCGTTGGAGTTAGGGTTGCCGGAGCTGCCAGGGGCCCACAAGCCTGCCAGGCGCGCCCTGGGGGTGGGCGCGCCCCCTGGGCTTGTGGCGCCTGGGTGGCCCTCCTCTGGTAATTCTCTTCGCCAGTATTTTTTATATATTCTAAAATAATTCTTCGTAAATTTTCAGGTCCATCCGAGAACTTTTATTTCTGCACAAAAATAACACCATGGCAATTCTGCTGAAAACAGCGTCAGTCCGGTTAGTTCCATTCAAATTATGCAAATTAGAGTCCAAAACCAGAGCAAAAGTCTTTGGAAAAGTAGATATTTTTGGGACGTATCACTGTGTCAAGCCCCAATAAGCATAAATATCCTTAGGCATGATGGTATATCGGCCCCTGTGAATGTCAAACAAAGTAGGCGCAGGCAAAGTAATAATCTCCCGAGTACCCTGACTGAATACCAAGTTATATCTAAAACGAACGTCTCCAGAATCAATAAAGTTGTGCCCAACCATGCTGTCGTAATCAAGATACATAATGGGTAAAAGTCTCTCTTCCCTCTCGTCATGCCTGATAGGAATCTCAAAGTGTTCAGCGAGACGGGAAGCATAAATACCGCCTGAAATAACGCCCTTCGAACGGTTGGTGTGTAACCGCCGGGCGACCATCGCACCCAAACTGAAAGTTCTATCACCATAAAGAGCATGGCGCAAAATAGCAAGGTCAGGCGAACTGAGCATGCCACTCTCCCAACGACTAGTCAAACACCTCCCGGCAAATAATGAGTAATAGCGCAAAACAGGGAAATGTAAGCTAGCAACCCTAGCCTCAGAAACTACTCTCGACTCCCCTACGGTCACCTCAGAGATGAACTCCGAGACATCCCTAGGATGTGGCTCTACTGGGCTGCCCTCATTAGGAAGTTTGCACCCTTGGCAAAAATCCTCAAGTGTCATCTCTTTCGGAATATCATATAGGTTAAATGACACCATGGGTATATCTCTCCTAGAATGAAAGTGAAAACTTTGCATGAAAGTATCAGTGAGGAGAATATACTGGTCACACTTATCTTCGAGGAACAGGATAATGCCGGCATTGTTCGCCAAATAATAGAAATCATCAAAAATCCCCTCATCCCTCAAGAATGTGTTGCATGGCCATTCGCATGGCCGCACCTCGGCCGCACAAGGAAAATGATACTTGGGCTTCAGAGCCTCCTTAGGATTCCAGCTCGAAGAACCTCTCAACCTCCACTTGAGCATTTTCTTTTTCTGAAAATTTCTGAAATTTTTAGTGACTCAAAATAAAAGTGAACAAAACTCAACAAAATTGATAGCAACTACTCCCACATGTATCTAGAAGCTATATCATTCATCAAAACTACTTGGGACCATACAAATTCAACATGCAAGCTCATAAACATGGTCACCACAGCAGCAAAAATTTGCAAAGTATAAAAGCACTAGAACAAAAACTAATTGGAGCATTGGAGGAGTCACATACCAAGAAGTAATTCCTCAAAACAGTTTTGGAAATAGAGTTTCGAGAAAGGAGATCGAAAATCACAGCAAAATGAGCAAGAACACGGGCTTGGGAGCAAGTTTGATTTTTTCTGGAGGAAGAAGATGGGTGTGGGTGGCTGGGATAAGTGAGTGGGTCCCTGTGGGACCCACATGCCTGTTGGGCACGCCCAGGGGGTGGGCGCGCCCTGTGAGCTTGTGGCTCACAGGTGCACCCCCCCTGGGGTGTGTTTAGTGCCAAAAATTCTTATATATTGCATACAAAATCATACTAGATTTTCAAGGCATTCTGAGAACTTTTATTTTGGGGCCATTTTTTATTGCACGGAAAATTCAGAAAACAGGATAATCATGGCATTTTATTTTATTCAACTACAAATAACAGAGAGCAAAAGGTGGGTACAGAAAGTTGTGCTTACTAAATTCATCAACCACATACCCCTCAAAAAGAATCCATTAATAAGGTTGATCAAGTCTTATTAACAAACTATTTCTGAGTGACATGAAACCGAAGAATTTTCGTATAGCACTAAGTTACCTCAACGGGGATATGCATCTCCCCAACAATAAGAATCTCATATTTCTTTTTGACACTAGGAAGAGGAAATTTGAAACCTCCAATAGTGATTGTCAAAAAAAAATCAATACAATTGATACCATTCACCGAACTTTGTTTCTTCGGAAAATAAATCGTATGCTCATTACCATTGACATGAAAAGTAACCTTGCTTTTATTGCAATCAATAACAGCCCCTGCAGTATTCAAAAAGGGTCTTCCAAGGATAATCGACATGTTGTCGTCCTCGGGCATGTCAAGAATAACAAAGTCTGTTAAGATAGTAACATTTGCAACTACAACGGGAACATCCTCACAAATTCCAATAGGTATAGCAGTTGATTTATCAGCCATTTGCAAAGATATTTCAGTAGGTGTGAGCTTATTCAAATCAAGTCTTCTATATAAAGAGAAACGCATAACACTAACACCGGCTCCCAAATCACATAAGGCAGTTTTAACATAACTTCTTTTAATGGAACATGGTATAGTTGGTATTCCTGGATCTCCTAACTTCTTAGGTACTCCACCCTTAAAATTATTTGCTTTTCTATCAATTGCCCAACAGTAATTTGTTTACCCACCGTATGCTTTGTGTTCGAGAGACAAGCCTCTAGTGAAAACTATGGCCCCCGGGTCTGCCTTTATCATATATTAAAATCCAAAAATACCTTGCTTCAATTTATTTACTTTTATTTTGTTTTGCAATTTACTTTTCTATCTATCACTATCAGAATTTATCCTTGCAAATAACCGCTAAGAGGATTGACAACCCTCTTATGTGCGTTGGGTGCAAGTGTTTACTTTTGTGTGTGTAGGTGCTGCTAACGAGGTTCTGTGTGGTTCTTCTAATGGATTGATAACCTTGGTTCTTAACTGAGGGAAATACTTATCTCTACCATACTGCATCATCTTCTCCTCTTCGGGGAAATCCCAACGCAGTTTACAAGTAGCAGGAAGAATTTCTGGCACCATTGCCGGGGAGACATCGCCAAAACGTATCAAGTACCTTCTCATAAACTATCATCCACTTGCTCTTATTTTCATTTGCGTTTTATTTTCATTTGCCTCTCATTTTCATCTCCCCCACTTCTAAAACAATTTTACAAAAACACAAAAATATTTTCGTTTGCTTGTTTGCTAGTTTGCTTGCTTTGTCGCGATGTCTCAAGAAAATACCAAATTGTGTGACTTTTCCAATAGTAATAATAATGATTTTATTAGTACTCCAATTGCTCCTCCCGCCACTAGTGCGGAGTCGTGTGACATTAATGCTGCTTTGCTTAATCTTGTTATGAAAGAACAATTTTCTGGTAGTCCTAATGAAGATGTTGCAACCCATCTTAATACTTTTGTTGAACTTTGTTATATGCAAAAGAAGAAATATGTGGATAATGATATTTTAAAATTGAAATTATTTCTGTTCTCACTACGAGATCGTGGTAAAACTTGGTTTTCATCCTTGCCTCGAAATAGTATTGATTCCTGGGATAAGTGTAAGGATGCTTTTATTGCCAAGTATTTTCCTCCCGCTAAGATTATTTCTTTAAGAAATCAAATTATGAATTTTAAGCAACCTGAGCATGTACATGTTGCGCAATCTTGGGAGAGAATGAAATTAATGATAAGAAATTGCCCTACTCATGGTTTAAGCTTATGGATGATCATACAAAAAATTTATGCGGGACTAAACTTTGTTTCTAGAAATTTGCTAGACTCTGCCGCAATTACATTGGGAGAAGCTACAAAACTTCTTGATAATATTATGACAAATTACTCTCAATGGCATACTGAAAGAACTCCAACTGGTAAGAAGGTAAATTCTGTCGAAAAAATTAATACTTTGAGTGATAAGATGAATGCTCTTATGAAATTGGTTGCTAGTAAAATTGCTCATATTGATCCTAATGATGTGCCATTGTCTACTTTGATTGAGCAAAATAACGATGATATTGATGTGAATTTTGTCTCTAGAAATAATTTCAACAACAATGCTTAAAGGGGTAATTTCAATCCTAGACCGTTTCCTGGAAATTCCTCTAATAATTATGGTAATTCCTATGGTAATCCATATAATAATAATAGGATACCCTCTGATCTTGAAAATAATATTAAAGAATTTATTAATTCGCAAAAGATTTTCAATGCTATGGTAGAAGAAAAATTGAATAGAGTTGATGAAATGTCTAGGAACATGGATAGAATTGCTCATGATGTGGAAAATCTCAAAATTAAAATTTTGCCACCCAAGTATGATATAAATGAGTCTATTAAAGCTATCTATGTCTCCATTAATGAAAGTAAAGAAAGGACCGCTAGGTTGAGAGCTAAGCGAGAATTCCTAGAAAAAGCTATTCCACCCGGTTTCTATCGTAGTAATGATGAACATATTAAAATGATTGGTGTCTCACCTATTGAATCTTTATTTAGTAATATAAAACTTGATGAAAAAGGGACTGGAGATGAGTCAACTTTAGCTAGAAGGCGTCGCAATTATTTGGAGGGTGATGATCTTAATGATAAAAATGAAAAAAGTGGGTTGGGAGAGGTCAAAACTTTAAATAGTGATGTGCCCACTACTTTGGATTACAAGAAATTTAATTATGATAATTGCTCTTTATTTGAATGTATTTATTTGTTGCAATCCATGATTAATTCACCTAATGCCTATGAACAAAATAAAGCTTTCACTAAACATATTGTGGAAGCTATGATAAAAGCTCATGAAGAAAAACTTGAGTTGGAAGTTTCAATTCCTCAAAAATTACATGATGAATGGGAACCTACTATCAAAGTTAAAATCAAAGATTATGAATGTAATGCCTTGTGTGATCTAAGCGTCTCTACTATACCAAAATCTCTATGTGACATACTAGGTCTCACCGATATGGATGCTTGTTCCCTTAATTTACATCTTGCGGATTCCACTATTAAAAAGCCATTGGGTAGAATAAATGATGTGCTTATTCTTGCTAATAGAAACTATGTGCCGGTGGATTTCATTGTGCTTGATATTGAATGTAATCCGTCTTGTCCTATAATACTTGGTAGGCCTTTCCTACGAACCATAGGCGCAATTATTGATATGAAAGAAGGTAATATAAGATTTCAATTTCCGTTAAAGAAAGGGATGGAACACTTCCCTAGAAAGAGAATTAATCCACCATATGAATCTATTATGAGGGCCACCTATGGAATTAATTTGAAGGATGACAACACTTGAAACTATGCATTATGCCTAGCTAGGGGCATAAAACAATATCGCTTGTTGGGAGGCAACCTAATGAATAAAATAATTTTTTGTTTTACTTTCTATTCTTGTGTGTTTACACAATTGTAGCCTCTGTTATGATTGTGTTTTTATCTTTTAATTAGTGTTTGTGCCAAGTAATGCCTTTGGGTTGATTTGGAAGATAGTATAATTGATGCTGTTTGAAAACAGAAACTTTCATGTCCAGTGCTAGAATTTTTATTTTCTTCTGGAGCATCAGAACCTTCTAAATTTTTTACACATTATTTATATATGAATTTCCCATGTTGTCCTAATTTCTCATGATTTTGAGAGTTACATAAGTATGACTTTAATTCAGATCTTTACAGACTTTTCTGTTTTAGACAGATTCTGTTTTTGTTGCATAGTTTGCTTATTTTGATGAATCTATGGATCGTCTCGGGGGGTATGTGAAAGCACATTTGCTCCCTTGGTGGTTTTGGTAATTCATAACAACATATATCTCATTGAACTAATGTCCATTCAAGTTAAAGATTTCAGGATGTTCAATGATTGGCATGGCATGGACTAGAGATGTGGACCCCTCAAAATGCTAAGGACAAGGATTGGCAAAAGATCAAGACTCTACATTTTTGGTTTAGTGATCCAAGATCACATTGAGTCCATAGGAAATCCAATACTATTAAAAGGGGATGAGGTGTTGCTTAATGGTCTTTTTGCTCAAGTGCTTAGTGACAGTACTCCTAAACCCTCAACCACTCTCTCTACCCAAATATGTCCAAAACCTACATTCCAACTTGGCCGAGTTGATGCAATCGGTGCCACCGAGATGAGGTTTGCCCTAGCCATTGCACTTCGGTCCATCCGAGTTGTTCCTATCGGTCCCACCGAGATTCCTAAAGTTCATATCTTTTACACAGTTCGGTGCCACCGAGTCTTCTGAATCGGTGCCACCGAGTTGGGTCAAAAGTGTGTAACGGTTGGATTTTGTGTGGAGGCTATATATACCCCTCCACCAGTTCCTTCTCAGTAAGGAGAGCCATCAGAACGTGCCTACACTTCCACCATACATTTTCTGAGAGAGAACCACCTACTGATGTGTTGAGATCAAGTTATTCCATTCCTACCATTTGAACCTTGATCTCTAGCCTTTCCCAAGTTGCTTTCCACTCAAATCCTTCTTCCACCATAGCCAAATCTATGAGGAGTTGTTTGAGTGTTGGGAAGACTATCATTTGAAGCACAAGAGCAAGGAGTTCATCAACAACACACCGTCTATTACCTTTTGGAGAGTGGTGTCTCCTAGATTGGTTAGGTGTCACTTGGGAGCCTCCGACATGATGTGGAGTTGAAACAAGGAGTTTGTAAGGGCAAGGAGATTGCATACTTCGTGAAGATCTACCCCGAGTGAGGCTAGTCCTTCGTGGCGTAAGCCATGGTGGAATAGACAAGGTTGCTTCTTCGTGGACCCTTCGTGGGTGGAGCCCTCCGTGGACTCGCGCAGCCGTTACCCTTCGTGGGTTGAAGTCTCCATCAACATGGACGTACGATAGCACCACCTATCGGAACCACGCCAAAAACCACCGTGTCTTCATTGCGTTTGAAATCTCCGATCCCCTCCTTTACATACATATGCAATTGCTTACTTTCCGCTGCTATACTCTTAGAATTGCATGTGTAGGGTGATGCTTGACTTGTCATAATTGCTAAAATCTGCCCACAACTAAAATTGGGAAAAGGTTAGGTTTTATTTGGTCAAGTAGTCTAATCACCCCCCCTCTAGACATACTTTCGATCCTACAGTATGAGTCATGGAGAAGTTGGAGTACAGTAGAATTATGCCAATATTAAATATGAATCAATTTACAACAGTACCTAAAGTTTAAGATTTGTTTGTTATACTAACGGATCTCATGAGGTTTCTGTTGAGTTTTGTGTGCCGAAGTTTTCAAGTTTTGGGTGAGACTACGATGGATAAAGGAATAAGGAGCGGCAAGAGCCTAAGCTTGGGGATGCCCAAGGCACCCCAAGGTAATATTCAAGGAAGACTCAAGCGTCTAAGCTTGGGGATGCCCCGGATGGCATCCCCTCTTTCATCTACAATCTATCAGTAACTCACTTGGAGCTATATTTTTATTCATCACATGATATGTGTTTTACTTGGAGCGTCTTGTGCTATAATTTGTTTGATTTTTAGTTTGTCACAATCATCTTTGCTGAACACACCTTTTTGAGAGGGACACACATTATTCGTGATTTGTTAGAATACTATATGTGCTTCACTTATATCTTTTGAGCTAGGCAGTTGCTCTAGTGCTTCACTTATATCTTTTAGAGCACGGCGGTGGTTATATTTTAAAGAAATAGTTGCACTCTCGTGCTTCACTTATATCTTTTTGAGAGTCTAATAACTAGCAATGGTAATATGCACGGGTTATGAATCTGGTCCTAATATGATAGGTATTCAAGAGGGATATAATAAAAACTTTCATGTAGAACACTGAATATGATAACTTTGATTCCTTGCAATAGTTTTGCTATATTAAGATGGTAATATGTGGGAGGTGCTAGTAGATAATTGTGGTTTAGTAAGAATATTGGTGTTAAGGTTTGTGATTCCCGAAGCATGCGCGTATGATCTATCATTATGCTAAGAAGTTGGAGCATGATTTATTCTTGATTGTCTACCTTATGAGTGGCGGTCGGGGACGATCGATGGTCTTTTCCTACCAATCTATTCCCCTAGGGGCATGCGTAGTAGTACTTTGCTTCGAGGGCTAATAAAATTTTGCAATAAGTATATGAGTTCTTTATGACTAATGTGAGTCCATGGATTATACGCACTCTCACCTTTCCGCAATTTGCTAGCCTCTTCGGTACCGTGCATTGCCCTTTCTCACATCGATAGTTGGTGCAAATTTCGCCGGTGCATCCAAACCCCGTGATATGATACGCTCTATCATACATAAGCCTCCTTATATCTTCCTCAAAACAGCCACCATACCTACCTATTATGGCATTTCCATAGCCATTCCGAGATATATTGCCATGCAACTTCCACCGTTCCGTTTTTATGACACACATCATCATTGTCATATTGCTTTGCATGATCACATAGCTGACATAGTATTTGTGGCTCAGCCACTGTTCATCATTTTTTATTCATGTTACTCTAGTATCATTGCACATCCTGGTACACCGCCAGAGGCATTCATATAGAGTCATATTTTTTCTAGTTTCGAGTTGTAATTTTTTGAGTTGTAAGTAAATAGAAGTATAATGATCATCATTATTAGAGCATCACTACTGGAATCAGCAAATTTTCAGTCAGCTAGTTCTTTGCCGTCAGCTGGCGGACGGCAAATAAGCTCTTTGCCATCCGTTTCTAGAAAACCGACGGCAAAGAACTAGCTGACGGCAAAGAAGCTCTTTGCCATCAGCCACCTCTTTGCCGTCTGCTAGCGGACGGCAAAGAAACTTTGCCGTCCGTCAGCAGACGGCAAAGAGGGTGGGTGGGGTCCGGTGGAGGCCAACGGCCCACCCCACCTCTTTGCCGACCGCTAGCTGACGGCAAAGAGCCAACAGGCAGACGGCAAAGAAAAGCAGACGGCAAAGTGCTCACTTTGCCGTCTGTAGAAAAATTGCGGACGGCAAAGAAAAAACACACCTCGCGGATTGATCCCACGGATCGATGACATGGCATGATCCGTTCCACACATCACGATCTCCCACACCGACCATCCTCTCTCTCCCATGCCCGACCCCACCACTCTCTCTCCCTCCCACGCCCGACCCCACCACTCTCTCTCCCACATGCACGTCCCCATCCTCTCGATCTCTTTCTCTCCTCTCTGTCGGAGCGTAGAAGCGCAGCAGCCGCTGCCGAACTTCCCCAGCGGCTCCGTCTCCGCTCCTCGTCGGGTGCCGCCTCTCCGCCCCTCGCCGGCTCCGCCGTCGCCGCCCATCGCCGGATCCGACCGTGGCCTAGCCTCCCAGACATCCTCTTCTACACCCCTTGCCGGACCTCGCCGCGGGCGAGCCTCCCCGCCCCCTCCTCTGCGCACCTCACCACGGGCGAGCCTCCCCGGCCTCCTCCTCTACACACCTCGCCGGACTACACCGCCGGCGCCACTCGTTGTCCTCGTCTCTGCCCCGAGCGCCAGATCTACGGGAGTTGGCAACTCCGGCGACCACCGAAGCAGCAGCCGCCCTCCGGAGCCCGCCCGCGTTTGCGCGCCGCCCGTGTCCGTGCGCAGCCCGCCAGAGCCTGGCCATGGATGTCGTCGTCTGTTGCTGCTTCGGCCATGGCCGCCGTCGTCTGCTGCTATTCCGGCCATGGCCACCGCCGTCCGCTACTACTCAGGCCACACTGCTCAAAGGACGCCGGACACGCTGCTTAAAGGATGTTGGACACGCTGCTGGCCTGACACCGGACACGCCGCTCGCTGGACGTCGGACACGCCGCTAGACGAATGCTTTTTTTTAATGTTTAGCACAATCTTTGCCGTCTGTTGTGTACGAGGCTGACGGCAAAGCTATGTAGGGCCCACCGTTAGCCTCCTAACGGGGCTAACCCCTTTGCCGTCTGCTGGACGGCAAAGACCTTTGCATCTTTGCCGTCGGCCAGCAGACGGCAAAGTGGCCTTTACCGGAGCTTGTTCAGCCAGATGTGTTGCCGTCTGCTGGCTGACGGCAAAGACCTTTGCCGTCCGCAATGCATGCCTTTGCCGTCAGCCATGGCGGACGGCAAAGTTGCTGATTCCAGTAGTGCATTGTCCTGGTGAGGAAATAAATAAATAAAGAAAAAAAGAGAGGCCAAAAAGAGCCAACGAAAAAAAAGAAAAAAATGAGAGAAATAAAAAAATGAGAGAAAAAGAGAGAAGGGGCAGTGTTACTATCTTTTTCCATACTTATGCTTCAAAGTAGCACCCTGTTTTTCATATAGAGAGTCTCCTAATTTGTCACTTTCATATACTAGTGAGAATTTTTCATTATAGAACTTGGCTTGTATATTCCGATGATGGGCTTCCTCAAATGCCCGAGGTCTTCATGAGCAAGCAAGTTGGATGCACACCCACTTAGTTTTCATGTTGAGCTTTCATACACTTATAGCTCTTAGTGCATCCGTTACATGGCAATCCCTACTCCTCGCATTGACATCAATTGATGGGCATCTCCATAGCCCGTTGATTAGCCGCGTTGATGTGAGACTATCTTCTTCTTTTTGACTTCCCCTTATTAATCTCTACCACCACATTCTATTCCACCCATAGTGCTATATCCATGGTTTGCGCTCATGTATTGCGTGGGGGTTGAAAAAGTTGAAGCGTGTTAAAAAGTATGAACCAATTGATTGGCTTGTCATCGGGGTAGTGCATGATAAATACTTTGTGTTAAGAAGATGGAGCATGACAGGCTTATATGATTTTGTAGGGATAACTTTCTTTAGCATTTTTATTTTGAAAGGCATGATTGTTTGTTAATATGCCTAAGTATTGATGTTTTATATCAAATTATAAACTACTGCTTTGAATCACTCGGATCTTAATATTCATACCGTAAAGAGATTACATGATGAAACCTGTTAGGTAGCATTCCACATCAAAAATTCTGTTTTTATCATTTACCTACTCGAGGACGAGCATGAATTAAGCTTGGGGATGCTTGATACATCTCCAACGTATCTATAATTTTTGATTGTTCCATGCTATTATAGTATCAATCTTGGATGTTTTATATGCCATTATATATCATTTTTTGGGACTAACCTATTAACCTAGTGCCCAATCCCAGTTGCTGTTTTTTGCCTGTTTTTGCCTTTTCAGAAAATCATTATCAAACAGATGAAAAAACTTTGGATTAATTTTTTCTGCACCAGAAGAGACCCTGGAAGCTTCGGGAGAAGACCAGAGGAGCCACGAGGAAGCGACAAGTCCAGGGGGCGCGCCCAGGGGGGTAGGAGCGCACCCCAGGCTTGTGGGCCCCTCGTGGCACCTCTTGACCTAATTCCAGCGCTATAAATTCCAAAATATTCCCCGTATACCAAAAAGACAGAAGAGAAAACATTTCCGCCACCGCAAGCCTCTATTCTTCCGCGATCCCATCTGGAGGCCTTTTCCGGTACTCTGCCGGAGGGGGAATCGATCACGGAGGGCTTCTTCATCAACCTTGCTGCCCTTCCGATGATGTGTGAGTAGTTTACCATAGACCTACGGGTCCATAGCTAGTATCTAGATGGCTTCTTCTCTCTCTTTGATCTTCAATACCATGTTCTCCTCGATGTTCTTGGAGTTCTATCCGATGTAATCTTCTTTTGCGGTGTGTTTGTTGGGATCCGATGAATTGTGAGTTTATGATCAAATTATTCATGAGAAATATTTGAGTCTTCTCTGAACACTTTTATGCATGATTGTTATAGCTTTGTATCTACGATCTATCCATTTGGTTTGGCCAACTAGATTGATTTATCTTGCAATGGGAGAGGTGCTTTGTGATGGGTTCAATCTTGCGGTGCTCAATCCCAGTGACGGAAAGGGACATGACACTTATTTGTATTGTTGCCATTAAGGATAAAAAGATGGGGTTTAATCATATTGCTTGAGTTTACTTTGTCTACATCATGTCATCTTGCTTAAGGCGTTACTCTGTTTTATACTTAATACCCTAGATGCATGCTGGATAGCGGTCGATGGGTGGAGTAATAGTAGTAGATGCAGGCAGGAGTCAGTCTACTTGTCTCGGACATGATGCCTATATACATGATAATTGCCATGAATCCGTCATAATTATTTGCTTTTCTATCAATTGCCCAATAGTAATTTGTTTACCCACCGTATGCTTTGTGTTCGAGAGAGAAGCCTCTAGTAAAAACTATGGCCCCCGGATATGCCTTTATCATATATTAAAATCCAAAAATACCTTGCTGCAATTTATTTACTTTTATTTTGTTTTGCAATTTACTTTTCTTTCTATCACTATCAGAATTAATCCTTGCAAATAACCGCTAAGAGGATTGACAACCCTCTTATTTGCGTTGGGTGCAAGTGTTTGCTTTTGTGTGTGTAGGTGCTGCTAACGAGATTCTGTGTGGTTCTCCTACTGGATTGATAACCTTGGTTCTTAACTAAGGGAAATACTTATCTCTACTATACTACATCATCCTGTCCTCTTCGGGGAAATCCGAACGCAGTTTACAAGTAGCAGTGTTCATACCTTGGTGATGTGTTGTCGTTGGTGTGCTCCCGGCCGGCTCGACATGAAGAAGACTCTTCGGCCACAGCAGCATCCAACCCTTGCATTCTCCAAGCCGCATCGGGGTCTCATCGTCCTCTCCCCCAAGTCATACCAGAGGAGCCAAATCCTCGTGGCCCGCTTTGACACTTGCCAAGGAAACCCTGAAGGTGTCAACAGGCATCGACTAGCCGTGGAACGACCGTTCCTTGGGCTTCTATATCATTGCCTTTCCCACATCCACCTTCTGGCAGTTGATCATGTACAGTACGGTGCACGGGGTTTCGTCGGCCTGCAAAGACATGTCTGCGGTGTCAGACATCCGAAAGGCAATGGAAAAGGAAGATTATATATATGTTGGTGTGACGCGTAATTACCGTGAGGGCGTCGAGCTCAGCCAAAGTCGAAGCCCCGACTAGCACGCCAGAGACAGAGGACGGGCTGCTATGAGCGGCTGATGGAGCAGGTGCGGGTGCGGGAGCAGGTGCGGTTACGAGAGCAGGCGTTGGTGCGATGTTTACCGAGTTGCTCCTGACGAAGCTGGGACGAGGATAATCCACTGCCATTTTACCTGGATTTTGCCTCATCCAGTCGATAACAGCCGAAATCAAGGTATTAACCGAAGCTACGAAATCACTTCTGCAGGTAGCTAAAGCTGCACTGACTGCCTGCTGGACCATCTCATCTCTGGTCGCTTCTGCGGTCTCAGCTGCATTTTTCTCGACCGCAAGCATCACCTTCTCGTCGATGTTCACCTAACTAAACTTCCTTCTATGCCTTTTGGCCTCCGGGTCCTCATGGTAGTAGAACTTCCACGTGGCGCCATCTCTGGCACCGTGTACATGTCCATACTGCGGCCGATTGCCCAAAGGGAGTCCCTTCAGTATGTTCAAGGCCCGGTTGAGAGGGGTGTCCCACTTGGGCCTCGCCGACGACTGAGACGACGAGTCGCTTTCGGCCGCAAGCTTGTGTTGCTCTTTCTGCAAAAGAAACATGAACCGTTTACAAATGTTACTACAATGTGTAGTCGACTTGATCAGAAGCTAATATAAGGTGGAAAAATAATAATTACCAGTATTCTAATCAATTTCCTCATGGGCGTGTCCGTGTACCTTTTTCTCCTTGTCCCACTTGTACCGGGCCCTGATGAAGTCACGCTCCTGCTGGTCGGTGAACTCTGCAAAGGGGTCTGGGATCCCCGCGGCTTCATGTTCCACATCCTCCTTATCCCATATGGGCCTCTTTCCAATGTAACCACGGCTTCCGAGGCGGTGGTTCCCCGTGTTCTTTTCCTGCATCCCCTTGAATTTCTCGGACTTACGCTTGGCTTCTTCAATAGCGCAAGCCTCATTGAATTTTTCAAACTCCTCTTCCGAAAGTGTCGGATTGTCTGCCCAAATCTTGGAGTAGGGTTCTTTTTTATCAATCGCTCATTTCACCCTGGCTTTCCAGGCGGCCAACGCGTTGCTGAACTTGCCCATGGTAGCGTTGTTTATCTTGACCATGGCAGGATCTTCCCACGGAAGTTTTTTGTCATTCCGGCCGGGGAACTGGAATCTGTTGTGCAGCTTCGTTAGGAGGAAGTGCTCCATATTGGGTTTACTCCTTAAGTCCGAGTCGTTGATGCTCACGGTTTCCCATAGGATGCATCCGACTTGGTTGCCGTAGCACTTGCGAGGTTCCTCCAGCTCTGTTGGCTCGAATTTGCCGGGGTGCACCTCTGTGACCAGCAGTCTTCCGGTGCCGAGCTTGTTTGGGCGTCATGTCCTCGACTTCTTCTTCGCTTCGTTAGCGGCTTCGGTGCCGGTACAATCCGCGCCGGTCTCGGCGTCGCCGGTGTTGGTGCCATCGGTGCCGGTGCCGGTCTCGGTGTCGGCATCCGCGGCAGTACCACCGTCCGCTATGACAAGGGGGCCCTGCAAACCTTGTGTTTGCTGACTAGACAAAAAGTCAAGGTAATCGTGATCATACTGTAAGGCCTCATCAGTGTGGGCAGAAGCCCCAGCTTCGTCGTTATTCGACATGTTTCCTACGATTAAGTCTGCTCGTTTAATTCTCAAACTATAATAAAATGAATAATGACATAAAAAAAAGGCCTATGGTTTGCCGGAATGCCGTTTCATTCCCGTCCCGGCAAATCCCGGGCACTCGATATGTCATACTTTCTAGCACAAGTCATGTCAAAATTCACGGGAAATTTTGGCATGACCTTTGCTAAAAAGTGGACATATCAAGCGCCTGAAATTTGCCGGAACAGAAATGAATCAACATTCTGGCAAAACATAGGCCACTCAGATCCCTGCAAACAATATAAGCCAAGATATAGCTTTCACAAATTCCAGAAAATGATCAAGCTCTCACTGGCCTCCATCTTCTTTGAATTTAAATAAATATATAAGCCAAGATATAGCTTCCACAAATTCCAGAAAATTAATTTAACTAAATTCATACATTCACAGTACCAAATGCATCTAAAGTAGGGCAGCAGCACTACCATTTAGACTACTGGATTCATTTACTGCAAATAAAAACAATTCTTTTTTATTTAAATGGCAACAATTGCTTTAACTAAGTTTTTTTAAATAAAAACAATTCTGTTTTTTCTTTAAATAGCAACAATTCCTTTAACTAAGTTTTTTAAATAAAATCATTTCTGTTTTTTGTTTAAATAGCAACAATTGCTTTAACTTAAACAAAATAGCTACCTAGGGTTCATACTTTAATGGAATTTAGTTAACTTAAATAAAAAGGCTACCTAGGGTTAAACAAAATAGCTACCTAGGGTTCATAACTTAGAGTTTGATTGCTGAATTTTTTTGACATTTGTCTCAACTGAATTTTTTAGACAAATTATGCAATTCATCACAACATCTAAAAGCTAAAGTATATATTCCTAGAACCCTAACCCTAGAAGCTCCACGGAGACAGACAGAGAGGAGAGGAGAGAGAAGGAGGGGCGGGGGACTTACAGGGGGTCGAAGGAGACGACGGCGGTGAGGTGGAGGTCGGGTGAGACGGGCGCGGGTGGAGGAGGGGGCGCCGACGACGTGGACGGCGACGGAGGGCGCACGGAGGGCGACGGACGGAGCCGGAGATGGAGGGCGCGCGGAGGGCACTGGAGGGCGAAGGAGGGCGGGCGGCGGGTGACGGACGGGGCCGGCGAGGGAGGGCGCGCGGAGGGCGACGGAGGGCGTGCGGCGTCGAAGGAGAGGGGAGAGGTTTGGGACGAATGGGGAATTGGGGGAGAAAGGCGCGGGAGTTAAGTCAAAATAGCAGTAGCGAGGGTCCTAGACCCGCGCTATAGCTAAGTTAGCTATAGCGCGGGTACTGAAAGCCGCGCTACTGCTATCCTAAGTAGCTGTAGCGCTGGTTTACACAACCCACGCTATTGCTAAGTTAGCTATAGCGCAGTTACCTTCCCCCCGCTACTGGTAATGTTTTTATTATTTCTTTTAAGTTTTCTTTTCATTTTATTTTCCCTTTATCCTTTTTATTTTTCTTTTCATTCTTTCTTTTCTATTCCTTTCATTTTTCTTTTCATTTTCTTTTTCCTTTCTCCTTTTTCTTTTTCTTTTCATTTTTTCTTTTCTATTCCTTGCCTTTTTCTTTTCCTTTCTCCTTTTTCCTCCGAAAGACGACCAAGCCGGAACCACACATGGTGGGAAGGGGATACAATGTATATAACTCAGGCGATATATACGGTGGGTCTATTCTACCAACACCCTTAAGACCTTATTCTAACAACAAACCACCTTATTCTGCCAACATAAACGCACTGCCACCATGCCCCGAACCGAACAGCGAGCAAGCCAAAAGAAACCCGCTACCCACCACCTACCCCTCGTCCCCACTCCCTCCCACCTTCTTCCTCCCCACATGATCCCCATCCTTTGCGGCGCCCCTGCCCCCTGCCATACCTCCTTCCTCCCACATCCCGCCGCCCCAGACCACCTTCTACCCGTGCCACCGTGCCCCTAACAGCACCGTCCCTCTCCTATCCACCTTCTGCACCCGATGCGCCCATCTGGCAGCCGCGGCCACCCCAACCAACGCATCCATCTGGCCGCCTCGGCCCCCAGCAGTGGATCCGGCCACCACGGGCGACGACGCCGCCCGTCTCCACCGACACGCCGCCAGCGGTCTCCACCGCCCCTACTACCTAGATCCGTCCGTCCCGGCCCCGTACGCAGCCGTCAGGCTTGCCGGCGCATGGGATTGGCCCGAGACCCCTGTCGGGCCCATGGAACCCGGGGTATCCAGGCCCGTCTGCCATTGGCACAGGGCGCAACACCTGGCGTGGGCCCAGCAGGCCGTCACCACCAAGCACCTCACCAAGGCCCCTCATGAGGCCCTGGCCTCCTGAGGCCCTGGCCTCCTGAGGCCCCCTCCTCAGGGAGCGGCAAGCAAGGCTCAGCATCACCATCAGCGGCCTCGCGAGGTCCTCTCGCGAGGCAGCCTCCCGAGGTGGCCTCCCGAGGCCCCCTCCCACAGGCGCTCAAGACGAAGGCCGTTTGGCGTTGCCGCGCTGTCTGGGGCCCATCACGTGGGTGACACGCGCGGCGACGAGCGGTGACAGAGGCGCGCCAGCAGGCGTGGATGAAGATGGTTTCCTCTTTTGTGTAAAGGAGCAGGGCCAGCTATCTACTCCCCAAAGCAACCCCAAAGGTTGCCCGATCGGCGAAGGAAGACCAAGACGGCGGGCGCGCAGGGCGGAGGTCATCACCGAGCCCACCGGCGTGTCATGGATTACGCTTTGGCAGGCGAAGACCACCTTTAGTCAGGATAGCCTGAGCGTCTATCCCCTTTCAAAATCGCCAAGTGTGGCAACCCTTCCCACCTAAGTTTCGAGGGGGAAGAGGACCAAGGCTGATATAAAGGGCAGAGCAGCCATTGTAGGAGGGGATCCGATCCCGACGGAGAGAGCTCCAGCTCCCATCATCCTCAACCTTGTACTCTCTATCTCACACCAGAGCAATACCAACCAAGCAGGAGTAGGGTCTTACACCGCAAGGTGGCCTGAACCTGGGTAAACTGTTGAGTCCATGGTCCGTTCTTCGCTAGTGCGTTCTCGTCGTAGCCTCGCCATCGCTTAGCCGTGGTAGGAGACGAAGCGGTAGAACGAGCTCACCCCAGTGTTCGAACCTTTGGGTCCCCGGAGCCCGACTTCCGACATTTGGCGCGCTAGGTAGGGGTGCGCTACTGTTCTTCCGCTCCACCCTCTGCTCCACTAGCCTCATGGCTGACGCACGTCGCGAGCGCGCCGAGCGCAGAGCTGGCCGCGTGGCTCAGATGGAGCCAGTGGCCCGTGGCAATCGCCGCCGCCCCGAAGCCGAGGCTGCTGCCGCCACCGACCCCGCTGTCCGCGAGCAGTAGGACTCCTCCCTGCACCCCTCCGTGCAGGCGAACGGCCACACCGCCACGGCATCCTCCCTCGCCCACCGTGGGCCACCGAACCCGCAGGCCGCGCTACTCATGGCGCGCGAACTGCTCCGCTACCGTCCAGCTGATGCCGCCTACGACGCCTGGCTTGGCCGCATCACCGAGCTCGTCAACGTCGCCGGGGATGCTCCGGCACCTTCCCACTCGCTCCGCCCTTCGCCGTCTCGTGCTGGGGACTTGGCGCACGGCGCTCCCCCGCCACCTCCTCTGCGCGACGAGCATGGCGGGCCCCAGCGCGGCGCGCGGGCTCGTGAGCCGTCCTGTGGCGCGTCCTCGCCGGACCGAGACGAGGCCAGCTACCAGATCATCCGCCGCACGCCCCCCGACATGCGAGTGCTCCTCGAGCGGCAGCGCCAGCGCCAGGACCAGGCCGTTCAGGATGTTGCGGCGGCTGGGCGTCAAAACCGCGCCGCCCTTGCTGGCGGCGTCCCTTCAAGCGGTGTAGGCTGCCGCGCCTTCACCCGTGAGCTACGTCGCATCGTCTGGCCCGCCAAGTTCAAGCCTGAGCTGCCTCCGCGCTACGACGGCACCCCCAACCCCATAGAGTTCCACCAGCTCTACGCACTGAGCGTCGAGGCGGCGAACGGCGATGACAAGGTCATGGCGAAGTGGTTCCCCATGGCCCTCAAGGACGGCCCGCGCTCCTGGCTCATGAACCTCCCCGAGGCGTCCATCACATCGTGGGCCGAGCTCTACAGCCAGTTCGTCGCCAACTTCAAGGGCACGCAGGACCGCTCCCTCACCATCAATGACCTGCGGCACGTTCGGCAGCGCCTAGACGAGACCCTCCGCAAGTACATCCAGCGCTTCAGCCAGGTGCGCAACAAGATCCTGCGCGCCTCTGACGCGGCCGTCATCTCTGCATTCTCCACCGGCGTCACGGACATCAAGATGCGCGAGAAGCTTGCCATCAACGGTGAGCTCGACTCCGTGCTTGAGCTGCTCGACCTCGCCGACAAGTGCGCCAAGGCTGAAGAAGGCCGCCTCTTCGTCCACAACGACCCCGACGCGGCGCTCGACGCCGCCAAGATCAAGAGCAAGGACGTCAAGCGCAAGGGCCCTGCGGTGCTTGCGGCGGAGCTCGAGCAGAAGTGCGGCTGTGACCACGACGAGCCCAGGAAAGACAACCGGCCACTCTGCGCCTTTCACAACGTCCGCTCCCACAGCACCGAGGACTGCCAGGAGCTCAAGGTGCTCCGCGACGAGCGCCAGAGCCGCCGAGACGACCGCAATGGCCGCGGCGTCAGCCGTGGAGGTGGCCGCGGTGGCAACCGTTGGGACGGCCGCAACGGCAACGGCAACTACCACCAGGGCTGGCGCGACCAGCCTCGTGAGGCCGCCTGGCGCGACCAGCCCCGTGAGGCGAATCCTCAGGCCAATGCCGCTCTCCCGCCGCTGCTGCCGCCACCCTGGAGGAACGACGTCAACCAGCCTGACGAGGGCGCTGGGGGCTACCAGGAGCCTCGCGCGGTCGCCTGCATCCTTGGCGGGTCCCAGGCCCCCACGTCCACCCGCCACTTCAAGCAACTCTCTCGCGAGGTGTATGCCGCCCTCCCGAGGCCAGAGGCTTCGCGGCCCCTCAAGTGGTCGTAGTACGCCATCACCTTCGACTCCAAGGACCATCCCAAGTCCACGGCCTCCGCAGGCGCGCTCCCCATGCTATGCACTCCAACCATCAGCAACGTCGCGGTCACCAAGACCCTCATCGATGGGGGTGCCGGCCTCAACGTGATCTCCATCGAGACCTTCGAGATGCTCCAAGTGCCTTACGACCAACTGATGCCAACCAGGCCCTTCTCCGGAGTGACTGATGGCTCCACCATCCCACTGGGGCAAGTGCGCCTCCCCGTCACCTTTGCCACCCGCAAGAACTACCACACCGAGCTCATCGACTTCGACGTGGCGCACATCGACCTGCCTTACAACGCCATCTTGGGCTACCCAGCTCTCACCAAGTTCATGGCGGCCACTCATCATGCCTACAACGTCCTCAAGATGCCTGGCTGCAGCGGCATCATCACCGTCACCTGCGACGAGAAGGACGTGGCCAGCACCCTCGAGCGTGCCTACAAGGCTGCCGAAGTCGCGCACCCGACCGACGAGGACGCGGCCGAGCCTCCTGAGGCCGCGCCCGCGAAGAAGAAGCAGCTGTTCTCTCAGGACTGCGTCGAGACGAAGAAGGTGTAGGTGGACGGCAGCGGCTCCGGCCCTGCCTTCACCATCGGCACAGGCCTTCCTCCTGCATAGGAAAGCGCGCTCGTCACCTTCCTTTGAGCAAACTCGAATGTTTTCGCCTAGAAAGCATCCGACTTGTTCAGTGTGCCGAGGGAGGTGATCGAGCACCACTTAGCGGTGTGCCCCAATGCACGCCCCGTCAAGCAGAAAGCACGGCGCCAGGCGCCAGAGAAGCAAGATTTTATCGTCAAGGAAGTTCAGAAGCTCCAGGAAGCCGGAGTCGTTCGCGAGGTGCGCCATCCTGAATGGCTCGCCAACCCAGTCGTCGTCCCTAAGAAGGGCGGCAAGGAGCGCATGTGCGTCGACTTCACCAGCCTCAACAAGTTCTGCCCTCAAGATCCATTTCCACTGCCCCGCATCGATCAGATCGTGGATTCCACCGCCGGGTGCGATTTGCTATGCTTCCTGGATGCCTTCTCAGGCTATCATCAAATCAAGATGGCGGCCGAAGACGTGGAGAAGACGGCCTTCATCACCCCCTGCGGCATATATTGCTACGTCTGCATGCCCTTCGGTTTAAGGAGCGCGGGTGCCACCTTCCAGTGGCTAATGTGCATCACGCTGGGGCCTCAGATGGGGAGGAACGCGGAGGCCTACGTCGACGACATTGTAGTCAAGTCTCGTGAGGCCGGATCACTCATCGCGGACCTCCAGGAAACATTTGCCAACCTGCGCAAAGTCAACCTCAAGCTCAACCCGGAGAAGTGCGTCTTCGGAGTCCCCTCCGGCAAGCTCCTCGGCTTCCTAGTATCGCACCGTGGCATCGAGGCCAACCCAGAGAAGATCAAGGCCATCGAGAAAATGCGTCCTCCCCGGACCCTCAAGGAAATGCAGCGCTTGGCAGGATGTATGGCCTCCCTAGGGCGTTTCATCTCCACGTTTGGCGAGCGAGCCCTACCCTTCTTCAAGCTCCTAAAGAAGTCCGGCTCCTTCAAGTGGACTCCTGAGGCAGACGCCGCCTTTGAAACCCTCAAGAGGTACCTCACGAGCCCACCCATCATGGTCGCGCCGCGCTCTCGCGAGCCCTTGCTCCTGTACTTGGCGGCCACCCCCCAGACGGCCAGCGCGGCGCTGGTGGCAGTGCGGGAGGAGCGCGTCTGTGCCAAGGAGAAACCCTTTGCGCCCCTTTAGGCTCAGGAGCCCGCCGAGCCTCGTGAGCCTCCTGAGCCTTGTGAGGCCGCTAATCCTCGTGAGATTCCCGAGCCTCGCGAGCTCCTGAGCCTCGTGAGATTCCCGAGCCTTCCCAGCCTCGCGAGGCGCCGGGAGAGAAAGCTGCCATGACAACTACGCGCCTCGTCGAGCACCCCGTGTACTTCGTCAGCACCGTGCTAAGGGACGCGCGCGAGCGCTACCCCATGCAGCAGAAGCTCCTCCTCGCGCTCCTCGTCGCCTCCAGGAAGCTGCGCCACTACTTCCAGGGCCACCCCATCAAGGTCATTTCTTCCTACCCCTTGTAGCAAGTTCAGCACAGCCCCAACACCGTCGGCCGCGTCGCCGAGTGGAACATCGAGCTGCAAGCCTTCTAGCTGGAATTCTCCACCACCAGAGTCATCAAAGGCGCGGCTCTGGCCGACTTCGTGGCAGAATGGACGGACACATATGAGGAGGAGCCTCGCGAGGCCCAGTCCCTCCTGCCAGGGGATGAGGCGCCTGGCGGCTGGACCATGCACTTCGACGGCGCCTTCTCCCGACAGGGCACGGGGGCTGGGGTCATGCTCACCTCGCCAATAGGAGAAAGGCTCTACTACGCCGTACAGCTTTGCTTCAGGCACACCTACAAGGTCTCCAACAACATCGCAGAGTATGAGGGCCTCATCGCCGGCCTCAAGGCCGCGTTCGCCCTGGGCATCAAGCGTTTGACTATCAAGGGCGATTCGCAACTCCTCGTCAACTTCTCCAACAAAAGCTACAAGCCCAAGGACGAGCACATGGCCGCCTACCTAGAAGAGGTACGTAAACTTGAGAAGCGTTTTCTTAGCCTGGAGCTGCAACACGTCCCCCACAGTGGCAACAAAGAAGCCGACGACATCGACAAACGAGCATCACGCCGTGAGCCTCAGAGCCCCGGCGTCTTCGAGGAAAGGCTCCTCAAGCCATCTGCCGCACCTCCTGCCGCGAGCATGGAGCTCCTTCGGGAGGAACTCCCGCCCGCACCACCCATGGGCGCGCCAGACTGCGGCCCGGCCTCAGGAGCCCGCCTGCTGCTGGCACTGGAGCCTCAGGCGGATAGTTGGGCCGCGGAGTTCAAGGCTTACTTGCTTCGCGGCACCCTCCCGGAGAAAGACTCGGAAGCAGAGCGCGTGGCCCGGCAGGGCACAGCTTACTGCCTACAAGATGGTGAGCTGTACCGCAGGCGCCCCAATGGCGTCTCGCTACGGTGCATCTCTGAAGAGCAAGGGCGCGAGTTGCTTGCTGATATCCATGGAGGAGACTGCGGTCACCACTCCTCGTCATGCACCCTCGTTGGCAAGGTGTTCCGCAGTGGCTTCTACTGATCCACTGCGCTGCGCGACGCTACCGCACTTGTCCAAGCCTGCGAGGCCTGCCAATTCCACACCAAGCAGATCCACCAGCCGGCGCAGGGCCTCCAGATGATTCCCCTCTCATGGCACTTTGCGGTCTGGGGGCTGGATATCCTGGGGCCCTTCCCTCGCGCGGCTGGCGGTTACCGCTACCTCTACGTCGCCATTGACAAGTTCACCAAGTGGGAAGAGGTCGAGCCGGTGCGCACCATCCCGGCAGGCTCCGCCGTCAAGTTCATCAAGGGCCTCGTGAGCCGCTTTGGAGTTCCCAACCACATCATCACTGACAACGGCTCCCAGTTCACAAGCGGCCTCTTCAAGTCCTACTGCGCCAGCCTCGGCACGCAGATCTGCTACGCCTCGGTGGCGCACTCACGAAGCAATGGCCAGGCCGAGCGTGCCAACGCTAAGGTCCTCAGGGGCCTCAAAACAAGGAGCTTCAAGAAGAAGCTTGAGGCTTGCGGCAAGGGCTGGCTCGACGAGCTGCAGTCCGTGTTGTGGTCCATCCGCACGACGGCAAGCAAGCCTACCGGCGAGACACCTTTCTTCCTCGTCTACGGCGCTGAAGCGGTCCTCCCATTGGAGCTTAAGCACGGTTCCCCGCGAGTCATTGCCTTCGACGAGGCGCGTCAGGATGACTCGCGGGAGACCGATCTGCTGCTCCTCGAGGAGGGCTGCCGGCAGGCTGCCCTTCGTGCCGCGAGGTACCAGCAGGCCTTGCGTCGCTACCACAGCCACAGCATCCGCCCTCGTACTCTTGAGGTCGGCGACCTTGTCCTGCGCAGGATCCTCTCCAGAGAGGGACTCCACAAACTCTCACCCATGTGGGAAGGCCCTTTCCGGATTACTCATGTCTCCAGGCCCAGCTCAGCCCGGCTGGAGACGGAGGATGGAGTTCCTGTGCCTAACGCCTGGAACATCCAACACCTCCGCAAGTTCTACCCATGACCTTCACGCGTACGAACGAAATGGGGCTGTACACGCCCCGGAGCCTCTCATTGCGTTCGCCTGATGGGCCCACAAGAGCTCCCGCCCACGCCCAAGTGGAAGCCCCATGCTCCGCGCTGGCGGAACGATCGACCCGCGATCATACCCACACCCCTGTGGAAGCCCCATGCTCCGCGTTGGCGGAACAATCAACTGAGGGCGCCCCACGGGCTGCACTAACCTCAAGCTGACCCATGCCGGACACGGCAGCACTCTTTTCTCATTTTGATGTGTAACTGAGGGCGCCCCACGGGTTGCACCAACCTCAAGCTGACCCGTGCCGGACACGACAGCCGCATCTTGATTTGGTTATGTAATGGATTGCTATCTTGCTTCAGTAAAGCTTTTGTTTCCTTACATGGCGTTCCGTTGTGCCCTTGCCTCACGAGCCTCGCGCGCTCACGACGTCCCTCATGAGCCTCACGCGAGTGGGGGCTGGACACGGTGCCTGTGCTCGGGTCAGTCCTAGCAGCGCTGAAAAACCCAAGCAACCGGGCTCTGGCTCGCGGGCCTGCTCCCGTGCACGCCACCCCACCAAGGTCCTTGGTGTCTTGTCTTCTCGCGTAATACCCATGAGCGAATCGACGAGCGCGCGTTGCCCCCTGTCGTTAAGTACTCTGCGTGCAGCTATCTCAGGAGCAGGTTCCCTGAAAGGTCTCGTGAGAACACCTCGCGAGGTGGCTCCCTCAGGGCTCAGGAGGCCAGCAGGCCCCGCCTCGGGAGCTAACCCTCGGCGGCTGTCCCAGCGGGAAATCTCGTGAACGGAACCCTCACGAGGCGCACCCTACAAGAGAAGGCCCACCAGACACTACCTTGTACAGAGCTAAGTTTCCCGACTCGTGACCCGCCCTCGCCGTCTCTCAAGCATTCCCCTCTGACGACCTCATGAGCGCCAGTGTTTCTCTTGGCGCAAGCCGCTCGTGCGTTAAAGGGGGGCTCCCTGAGCATCGCGCCTCAGGAATCCTCACTAGCTCCCAGTGCCCCTTGCCTCCTGGCCTTGTCCAGGCACCGCAACCTGACATACCAGCGACGGCTATGGCCGCCCAGGGGCTGGGTCCTGACAACGTAGAGCATCATGGCAAGCAAAAAGAGAAAAGCAGGCCTCAAGAGAGAGCTTCGCGAGGGCACGAGTGTTCATTACAACAAATCATAAAGTACTTAAACACCAAGGCATCGTCTTCACGCCCCCACGGGCCACATCGATCTAGCGCAGAGTGACGAAAGGAAATGGACCCTAGGAGCTCGCGCCGTCATCGTCTTCGCCACCGGAGCTCTCGCCGCTGCCGCAGGAGTACTTCCCGAGTAACGCGCCCACACGGCCTTCCACCGCCTTCGCGAGCCCATCGCGAAGCTCCTCGGGGACCGGGGCTATCACCTTGTCAAAGTCGAAGTTGGGATCGGTGTGAAGGAGGTGGCTGAAAACGCGAGTCGCCGCCAGGGAGAAGAGGCTGCGGCACTCCTCCTCCAAGATGCCGTCCACCTCCTTGGCCCCGTCCTCAAGCCATTCCACGAGCTTGGTGGAGAAGTCGATGTAGTCGGCGTCACGGGACTCGCGGAGGGCTCCAAGCCTTCCCTGGCAGATGGAGTTCGGGGCGTCGTGGGCGCGGACCTCGTGGGAGTGAAGCCCCTTGATGCGTTCGCGATGCTCTTGTTCCTGATCGGTGGCGCCAGAGCTGGGCTGCGGCGCGGCCCCTCGGCGGGTCTCCGCCTCGGCGAGTGCCGCCTTGAGATCAGTGACCTCCTGCCTGAACCACTCGCGTTCCGTCTCGAAGGCGTCCCTCTGCTGCGACAGCGCCTTATCATGCTCCTCAGCAAGCGCCAGGCGCGCCTCCGCTATCTTCGCGTTAGCATCCTCTTGAACCTTCTTCTCCTTGGCCTCCAGCTGAGCGTAGGCCTCGGTGACATGCTTTGTGTGAGCCTCCTGGGCATCGGCCAGCTGGCGCCCCAGCGTCTCCAAGCGCTCCTTCTCCGTGGCCTGCTCGGTCGCCGTCTTCTCGAGGCCCTCCGCGCGAGTCTCGAGGTCCACCTTGCGGGCCGAGACCTCCTTCTCGCGAGTGGCAAGAGCGCCTTCCTGCGCGAGGAGCGACTGCGCCTGCTTGGCGCGTTGGTCCTGGAACTTCTTCAGGCGGGCCTCCACCTCTTCGCGGAGCGCGACGGCCGCTTCGGCCTCCTGGAGGGCTCTCGCTCGGACCCCCTCCGCCTCGGCGGCGTCCTTCTCGCCCTGTGCGCGAGCGCGTTTGTTCTGGCGCTGGGCCGCTTCAACGGTGACGCTGAGCCGGCGCCACCCGTCAGCAAGCTTCAGGCCCTCCTCGGCGAGGCGCGCCTCCGCGTCCTGGAGGTCCGTCCCGAGCCGAGCAAGCGCGGCCTTGGCGTCACGCAGGACTTCGGGCCTGAGCAGGGTATGGCCACTCACAAGGGCCAGAGGCCAGTCCGGGTTGGGCCCTCGGGCACTCTCCGCCGCCGCGGTAAGGGAGGACTCGGTGCCGCTTGCCTAGAGCGGTGGGTTCGCCAGGCCACCCCCCACGTTTGGCTGCGGCGGCTCGCTGTGGGGGCTCTCCACGTCTGCGACGGCGCGCACCACGACTCCTCCCCCGCGCTTAGGAAGGCCCCCGGCGGGGGAGCGGGCGTTTCGACCTCCCCCGATGCCACTCCATTCCTCGCAACGGGGTCAAGGGGGGGGGCGTCCCCGCCTCCTGAGCCTGCCTCTCGAGGCTCCTCCGTCTCGGCTTCACGAGGCGAACCCGCGTGCGACTCCGGAGGAACGACCGTCTCCTCGGTTTCCATGCACCTCGCCTCGGCGTCGGGACGGCGGGTGGCCTCTCTGCACCCCCCGGCACCGATGGTGGGCGCCGACGCCCCCTGCGGGCTGGGGGTCGCCCTTGCCTTCGTCGTCGTCTTCTTCTTCTGGTCCGCGGCAGACCTCCTGCGCGAATGGAGGCTCAGCTTCGAGCCCGGACGAGGAGCAAGGACTAAGGAAGCCGGGAGGAGGCAGGGGACTTACTCATCACTGACGTACCACCCTCTTCTTCTCCCCCGCGGGGGGCGGGCCGCCGCTGCCCCCGTCGGGCATCGACTCAGCGCCGCCGCTCGGGCCCCCGGGATGTGTCGCAGTAGACCCGGATGCATCGTCGCACGCCTTGGGGCCCTGGGGTGTTTCGGCCTCATGATGGGCCTCTGGTGCTGGGGGCTCGACCGCCCCCGCGCTGAGAGCCCCCCCCCCCCCCCCGCTGCGGGCGGATCGCTCTCGGCGTCATCGTCCTCGAGCTCGCAGATGAGCTGACGGCGAGCGTGTGGCGGCGCCCGACTGGCGTCCTCTGTGGCCTCCTCCGAATCCTTGCCGCCGCTACTGCCTCCCGAGTCCACCTCCACCGCGAGAGGGTCCTCGCGAGGCCCGACGTGGCCTTCTGGAACGAGGCCCCACAAAGGCATCTCCTTGACCAGCTCCGCCCTCTCCTCGTAATGGAACAGAGGGAGTGCATCCTCAGGCGGGCCCTCGGCAGGGGTGTTGAGCAGATTCGCCAGGGCCCCATCCAGCACCTCTTGTGTCAGGCTGCCAGAGCGCAGCCTCATGGCGTCGCCCGCGTCGGGGTACTCCCACACGGGGCGCGAGCGTTGCTGGAGTGGCGCTATGCGTCGCCGAAGGTACTCCCTGACGACCGACGCTCCCGACAGCTTCGCGGCCCGGTGCGCGGCCATCCGCTCCAGAACGGGTTCCATCCTCAGATCAGAGAGCCTCTCGCTCCCCCACCGGGAGTTCTTCTCAGCCGGGTTCGTCAGGATCATCAGGAGCGGGCTGTTCCGGCGTGCGTCCATGAAGACCCAGCGCTGCCAATAGCCCTCCACCTTCTTCGCGACCCTCAGGTTGATGATGTTGTTTTCCGTTCCCTTAACGGCAAGGAACAACGCGCACCCAGAGTGCTGGTCTCCCGCGGTCAGCCGCAGGCAGAAGAAGTGGCGGAAGAGCGCCACAGAAGGCATCACACCCACAAAGGCCTCACAGTAAAAGGCAAACATGGCCAGGAGGAGGATGGAGTTGGGCTGAAGATGGAGGGCATGAATCTGATAATGTGAGAGATTGGCGTAGAAAAAGTCCGAGAACGGCGGCACCAACCCGGCGTAGACGTTGTGGAGGAAGAAGGGGTAGGTCGTCGCCCCCAGGTCGCGCCGCGCGCGCGACCCTGGCCAGATCTGGGTCGCCTGGTTCTCGTTCGTGTCGCCAGCCACCAGCGGGAGCACCTTGTCCAAGCCCTCTTCGCCGATGATGATGGAGCTCTGCAGCGCCGCCCCGAGGACGGGCACGCTTGGGGACGGGGCCGCCGTCTTTCCCCTCTTGCCGGCGGGCGCCATCTGCGTGGCGGAGGCGCGGATCGGGGAGCGAGAAGAGGCGGAGCTCGGAGAGGGGGTCACGAGGAACTGCGTGCGAGAAGGCAAGCGCAAGGGGACGGAATATGTGAAGGAAGGCAATGATGGCCTCGCGTCGCCCGCGACAGGTTTTATGACAACGCGGGCGGTTCCTGAGGCGTTGTGCGAGAAGTGGGGGCGTCCCCCGTCACGTCGTGCACCACGCGTCGCGCCTGGCCGCAGGCGGTTAGGGCCCGCGCCATTTCGCCCCCCAGTAGGCGGGACGTGCGCGCCGCGGGCCCGGGGGCTACTGTCGGGCCCATGGAACCCGGGGTATCCAGGCCCGTCTACCTTTGGCCCAGGGCGCAACGCCTGGCGTGGGCCCAGCAGGCCGTCACCACCAAGCACCTCACCAAGGCCCCTCATGAGGCCCTGGCCTCCTGAGGCACCCTCCTCAGGGAGCGGCAAGCAAGGCTCAGCATCACCACCAGCGGCCTCGCGAGGCGGCCTCCCGAGGTGGCCTCCCAAGGCCCCCTCCCGCAGGCGCTCAAGACGAAGGCCGTTTGGCGTTGGCGCGCGGTCTGGGGCCCATCACGTGGGTGACGCGCGCGGCGACGAGCGGCGACAGAGGCGCGCCAGCAGGCGCGGATGAAGATGGTTTCCTCTTTTGTGTAAGGGAGCAAGGCCAGCTATCTACTCCCCAAAGCAACCCCAAAGGTTGCCCGATCGGTGAAGGAAGACCAAGACGGTGGGCGCGCAGGGCGGAGGTCATCACCGAGCCCACCGGCGCGTCATGGATCACGCTTTGGCAGGCGAAGACCACCTTTAGTCAGGATAGCCTGAGCGCCTGTCCCCCTTCAAAATCGCCAAGTGTGGCAACCCTTCCCGCCTAAGTTTCGAGGGGGAAGAGGACCAAGGCTGATATAAAGGGCAGAGCAGCCATTGTAGGAGGGGATCCGATCCTGACGGAGAGAGCTCCAGCTCCCATCATCCTCAACCTTGTACTCTCTATCTCGCACCAGAGCAATACTAACCAAGCAGGAGTAGGGTCTTACACCGCAAGGTGGCCCGAACCTGGGTAAACTGTTGAGTCCACGGTCCGTTCTTCGCTAGCGCGTTCTCGCCGTAGCCACGCTGTCGCTTAGCCGTGGTAGGAGACGAAGCGGTAGAATGAGCTCACCCCAGTGTTCGAACCTTTGGGTCCCCGGAGCCCGACTTCCGACAACCCCACCCCCAAAGTCGAGCATCCCCGTGATTTCCTCGCTCCGCCTCACTTCTTCCCGGTGAGTTCCTTGGAACAGGGGAGATGCCCCTTTGTGGCCCGCGGTAGGATCCTCCATCAGCACCAATTCGCCCTTCCCCCCTGGAACTCACCTGCCACCGGCGCCCCTCACACGTCCTCCCCGCCGGTTGGATCCACACCTTCAAGCCCAAAGGAGCAGCAGGGCAGCAACGTGGTTGCGGGGGAGCGGGCCCAAGTACCGGGTGGAGCAGGCCTGCATGGTCTCCACCGGCGTGCAGTTCGGCGGGCGCTGCAGCTCTCCCTCCTCACCCGATGCAGTTCACCGGCGACTCTCCCCCCTCCACGATGCCTCCCTCCATGCCATCCAGCTCGGTCCCTCAACAACGGCTCCCTCCCCTCTGCATCTGCTTGCACGCGGGGGGTCCTCCCTCGATCCATGCTCGCGCCTCCATGGTCGAGGGCGTGCTCGGTGCACTGTAGTTCACTTCATGTTTTTTGCGGTTCACTTCTGTTGTTTTCAGCAGGAGCAGCATAAAAAGTTAAAACAGGAAGAAAAGAAAAAATAGAAGAAAGATGAACTACGTCGGTTCAGTTTAGTTTTGTTGTTTGTTGTTTTGGCTGGAGAGGATAATCATTTCTCTGCCTAGTGCAGTTCGGTTGGGTACTGCATCGTATATTTTGTTGTGTAATGGACGGCTGTGTGGCTATGTAAAAATATGTACAGTTCATCTCATGTCGCTCGGCGGTTCAAAAAAAATAGTGTGTGGTTCACTTGCCTTGTTCATGTAGTCCTTTATTTAAGAAGTTCACTATGTAAGTTTGTCGGAGAAGTTCGAAACATTTTCATAGACAAAATTCATGTAGTTTGCTTGCTTGTCGGATGCAATACGGTTTTCGGCCTGAAGTACTGCGGTTCATTTACGGTAGTGTCCCGGTTCACTTACTTCCAATGTGAAGTGCAGAAAAATGTTACGAAAATGACAAAAAAAAAGTAATGCGGTTCACTTCTCGATAGTGATGCTGTTCACTTACGCCCGATGTGAAGCGCGGTCCACTTCATCGTCTGTGAAAAAATTACGTCTGACAAGAAACCATGAAGTTCACTTGCCCGTCTGATGCAGTGCGGTTTTTAGTCTGACGCAGTGTGGATTTCTGTCTGATGCAGTTCTCTCATCGATTTTGGTGTCGCGAAAAACAGAGTGTATGCATTTCGGTAAAATCAAAACTGCTCTTAAACCATAAGGGATTAGAGGGAGTGTTCTACATGAAAAAGTTGTGCCTCGTCGACATCTTTCCAACGGCATATCATTCGAATCATTCCAACTAGCGGTTTGTAAAAATTCGCGAAAAAATGGCCGCTGCCACTCGTCGTCCGCCACACCATTTTCAAAATTAATTTAAAACCGTAAGGAATCTCAAAAACAATTCTACATATGAAAGTTGCGCCTCGTCCGTAGCTTTGCAACAGCATATCACACGCCTCGTTTCGACAAACGGTTAAAAAACTGGAGCGAAAACAGTACCGAAAAATTACAAAAATTTGAAAAACAGAATTCCGCGATTTAGTAAATTTAAAACTGCTCTTAAACCGTAAGGAATTAGAGAAAGTAATATATATGAAAAAGTTGCGCCTCGACGATATCTTTCCAACGGCATATCATTTGCTTCATTCTGACGAGCAGTTTGCGAAAAAACGCAAAAATACGCTCGCTGCCACTCGTCGGGCGCCCACCGTTTTTGAAACTGCTCTTAAACCGCGAGGAATCTTGAAAAACTTTCAACATGGCAAAGTTGCACCTAATCCATAGCTTTCCAACGGCGTGTCATATACCTCGTTCCGACAAACGTTAAAAAACTGGATCATAAACAGTACCCAAAAAACACCGCGTGCAGTTTTTTGCGACGAGAAGTTCACTCGTCTCAGTACTGCAGTATTCTTGCTTCAGAGAGTGCAGTGCCCCCGCGTTGAGCGTGCAGTTCGGAAGTGTGGGCAGAATAACTATTCTGCCAATATTGGCAGAATAGACGGGTTGTATATATATATTACATCATTTAACCGATAACGGTTAAGTGCGTATACAAAATAGGAACATATATATAAATGATGGTTTCTCAGCATCGACGTTGTTGTTTCTGAGTGAGCTTCTTTCCTTTCTTGTTCGTTGTTGAATAATTGAGCCCCTTGTTGTGACTTTTCCTTTTCCATGGAGTACGATCTTTCTTAGGTAATGTAGTCTTGATTCTTCTTTTGACGTATGCTTCATCGTCATCTTCCCTCATCGGGTTGCCGTACTGGTCGTAGTCTTCCTCGTTGGCGACTCCATCCATTCCGACAATGTTCCGCGGGGCCATGTGCTAAGGCGTATATGAGCAATCCATCCGTAGAGCCCTCTTCCGGGGGATTAGCAAGAACATGCTCTTTGAACCAAGGCAAGAAAGTGGAGTTGTGCTCTCTAATAACTTCGGCGTCCGTCTTGCGTAGCCCCCGGTCAAGGTACTTCTTTGCGATGGTTACTTTGTGCAGTGTCGCGAAAGGATCTACCATGTCTAGGTGCTGTAGCACTACTAAGTTTGCTCTATCAAAGTCGTTGCGTCGACCCAAGTGGTCCACATGCAGTTCCCTCTGGCCGTTGGTGTGACCTTCTCCTCCGAGCCTCCCAAGGTGCTTGTTAACAGGCAAACCAACAACCTGTTCTCCGCCGTATAGATAATTCTCGTAGAAGGAGATGCACTCTTTGGTCAGATAGCCGTGGACGATGCTTCCATCCGGACAAGACATGTTACAAACGAATCCTTTGATGACCCCATTCATCCTCTCGAACGGCATCATGCTGTGCAGGAATGTTGGCCCGAGGTCGATGATGTCGTCCACAATGTGGACACACAGATGCACCATGACGTCAAAGAACACGGGCGGGAAGTACATCTCAAGCTCATTTAGTATGACAATGATCTCTTCATGTAGCCTTCAGAGCTGCTTTACACTGATCGACTTTTGAGAGATAACGTCGAAAAAGTTGCAGAGACCAGTAAGCGTGTCACGAACGTGCTTGTCCATTATCCCTCTAAGGGAAACCGGGAGTATCTGCGTCATCATCACGTGACAGTCATGAGACTTCATCCCGCTGAACCTTTTCTTCTTGGTGTCTAGAAATCTGCTTATCTTCCCACAGTAACCGGAACTAACTTTGATTCCGGTAAGGCGCTTGAAGAATTGATCGATCTCCTTCAGACTTAAGGTGAAGCAAGAAGGGGGGCAATAATTCTCTTCCTTCTTGTTGACTTTTTTGCCCCTGTCCCCCGCCTTCGTCTCCGTCTCCGTTTTCTCTGACGACTTTTAACGGGGCATGTGGAGATCTTCCCTGATTTTCAAATCTTCCAAGTCTCTTCTTGCCTTCGGCCCATCCTTGGTCTTCTCCGGCATGTTCATCAGTGTGCCAAGCAAGCTCTCGAGGACATTCTTCGTGATATGCATTTGATCAAGGCAATGAGGCGTCTTGAGTTTGGGCCAGTACTCCAAGTCCCAGAAAACAGACCTCGTTTTCCATACCTTCAGCAGCGGCTCCGGCGCTTTTTTCATCTTTCCAGGCGCGGGGCACTCTTCCCAGTTTTTCAACAACTCATAGATTTCAGCGCCGCTCCTCTTACGTGGAGGTCCTTGATGCTCAGCCTCACCACTGAATAGATCTCCACGGTTTCTCCATGGGTCATCCTTCTCGAGCCATCTTCGATGCCCCATGTACACGATTTTCCTAGACCCGCCATCTTTCATTAGCTGCTGAGACGTTGTATCATCCATGCACCTGGTGCATCCACAATATCCATGGCACACCTGGTCTGATACATATCCGTAACCGAGATAGTCGTGCACCATCATCATCAGCACGGCTCTCATATCGAAATACTGTCCTTTGCTGGCGTCCCATGTCTTTACCGATGCTGTCCATAACGTGTCTAGCTCCTCTTTCAGTAGCCCGAGATACAGATTAATATTATTTCCTGGTTGTTTCGGCCCTTGAATCAGCATGCTCATGTGTATGTACTTTGTCTTCATGCACTTCCAGGGAGGAAGGTTGTACATATATACAAACACGGGCCATGTGCTATGGTTGGTGTTCTGGTTGCCAAACGGATTCATGCCATCGGTACTCGCGCCAAGCACGATGTTCCTTGGATCACCTGCGGAAAATCGATATTCGGCATTGAACGCTCTCCACTAGCTTGCATCCGTGAGGTGTCTCAGCTTCAGATCATCTCCATCGTCGGGCTTCACCCTCTCCGCGTGCTAGCGCATGAGCTTTGCTTCCTTAGGATCTACAAAATAACGCTATAGACGGGGAGTGATCGGTAAGTACCATACAACTTTCTGGGGAGATTTCTTTCCGGCCTTCTTGTATCGAGAAGCATTGCACACCGGACAGCTGGTTTTTTCCGCGTGCTCCTTCCAATAAATGATGCAATCATTGATGCATGCATGGTATCTAATGTGCGGCAAATCAAGAGGGCACACGATCTTCTTGGCCTCATAGACACTAGTAGGACACAGGTTCCCCGCGGGAAGAACCTTCTTTAGGTACTTGAGAAGCTCAACAAGGCTTCTGTCAGTCCATTTGTTTTTAGCATTTGTCTTTAGAAGTTCGAGCGTGAAACTCAAGCGGGTCACCTCGGGATCGCAACAATCATACAATGGAGTATTCGAGTCTACCTCCAGTTGCTCCAGCTTGGCCTCCTCTCTACAAGCAGCTCTGTCGTTAGTCGTCTTCTTGCGAAGCAGGTCTCGAACATGAGGGTCCCGCACGACTGAACTTAGTAGCGACGAAGGCTCCGGCGTGTCCGCGTCTTCTCTGTCATGCCCGGCCTCTTCTCCGCCCCCATGTCCGGCCTCTTCTTCGCCGCCATGTCCGGCCTCTTCTCCTTCGCCATTATCGGTCATCTCTTCGTCTGGCCCCATGTCGCCATTGGCTGCCCCATCGACGTCATCATCATCATCTTCACTTATCCACCGAGTATAGCCATCCATGAAACCAGTCATGAGCAGGTGCGCCTTCAAACAGCCTTCCTTAAAGGGGTCGAGCCAAACTCCTGATACGTCTCCGTCGTATCTACTTTTCCAAACACTTTTGCTCTTGTTTTGGCCCCTAATTTGCATGATTTGAATGGAACTAACCCGGATTGACGCTGTTTTCAGCAGAATTACCATGGTGTTGTTTTTTCTGCAGAAATAAAAGTTTTTGGAATTGGATGAAACTTTTTGGAGATTTTTTATGGAATAAATAAAAAATACTGGAACCAAGACCCACAAGAGGGGGGCCACCCAGTGCCCACGAGGCACCAGGGCGCGCCATCCCCCCCCCCCCCCAGGCGCGCCCTGGTGGCTCGTGCGGCACACGTGGATCCGCTGACCCTAATCTTTGGCCTATAAATTCACAATTCAAGAGAAAAAATAGGAGAGGAAGTTTTATAGCATTTCACGAAATGGAGCCGCCGCCACCTCCTGTTCTTCATCGGGAGGCCAGATCTGGAGTCCATTTGGGGCTCCGGAGAGGGGGATCTTCCGGCATCGTCATCATCAACCATCCTTCATCACCAATTTCATGATGCTCACCGCCGGGAGTGAGTAATTCCTTCGTAGGGTTGCTGGACGGTGATGAGTTGGATGAGATTTATCATGTAATCGAATTAGTTTTGTTAGGGCTTGATCCCTAGTATCCACTATGTTATGAGATTGATGTTGCTATGACTTTGCTATGCTTAATGCTTGTCACTAGGGCCCGAGTGCCATGATTCCAGATCTGAACCCTTTATGTTTTCATGAATATATTTGTGTTCTTGATCCGATCTTGCAAGTTATACGCACCTGCTATGTGTTATGATCCGCATACCCCAAGGTGACAATAATTGGGATTATTTCCGGTGATTGCCATAGTTTGAGGAGTTCATGTATTCACTATGTGTTAATGCTTTGTTCCGGTTCTCTATTAAAAGGAGGCCTTAATATCCCTTAGTTTCCTTATGGACCCCGCTGCCACGGGAGGGTAGGACAAAAGATGACATGCAAGTTCTTATCGCAAGCACGTATGACTATATACGGAATACCTGCCTACATTACATTGATGAATTGGAGCTAATTCTGTATCGCCCTAGGTTATGACTGTTACATGATGAATGTTATCCAACATAATCACCAATCCAATGCCTACGAGCTTTTCACATATTGTTCTTTGCTAAGTTACTACTGTTGCTACTACTGTCACAATTGCTACCAAACTATTGCTGCTACCGTTACTGCTACTGTTACTATTATTGCTACTGCTATCAAACTATCACACTACTATGCTACTGATCACTCTGCTGCAGATATTTAGTTTCCAGGTGTGGTTGAATTGACAACTCAACTGCTAATACTTGCAAATATTCTTTGGCTCCCCTTGTGTCAAATCAATAAATTTGGGTTGAATACTATACCCTCGAAAACTGTTGCGATCCCCTATACTTGTGGGTTATCAAGACCTTTTTCTAGCACCACTACCGGGGAGCATAGCTTTATTTGCTAAGTCACTTGGGATTTATATCTATTGATCACTATGAAGAATCTGAAAGACGCTAAGACCAAGATCGTTCCCTCTAAGACGAGGGGAGGTAAGGAACTGCCATCTAGCTCTGCACTTGATTCACCTTCTATTTTGAGTAAACTTGCAACACCACCACATGCTATTAATTCTGATATGTCGCAAGTTATTGATGATACCACTTCTGCTATGAATGATGTTCATGATGATGCTAGTACTATGCTTGATAATGTTGTGCCACTTGGTGAATTTCTTACTGAACAAATTGCTAAAGCTAAAGAAATTGAAAATGTTGAATCTCTTGAGAATTATGATTCACCTATTATGCCTAGCTCCCCTACTAGAGTTGAAACACCTGATGAACATTGCTTTGATAGGGAGATGGCTAGAGCCATCCTTGCTTGTAATGATAGACATGAAGTTATAAAGTTGCTTGCTGAAATGAAAGAAAAATCTATGAGGGAGAGAATGAAATATGATCCTAAGTTTGCTACCTCTCCCATATTTGTTACTGATAAGGATTATGAATTCTCTGTCGATCCTAAGTTAATTACTTTGGTTGAATCTGATCCTTTCCATGGTTATGAAACTGAAACCGTTGTGGCACATCTTACTAAATTAAATGATATAGCCACCCTATTTGCTCATGAGGAGAAAATTCGCTATTACTATATTCTTAAGCTGTTTCCTTTCTCATTAAAGGGTGATGCTAAGGAATGGCATAATACTCTTGCTCCTGGATGTGTGCGTAGTCCCCAGGATATGATTTATTACTTCTCTGAAAAATATTTTCCTGCCCATAAGAAACAAGCTGCTTTACAGGAAATATTTAACTTTGTGCAAATTGAAGAAGAGAATCTCCCTCAAGCTTGGGGGAGGCTTCTCCAATTACTTAATGCTTTGCCTGATCATCCTCTTAAGAAAAATGAAATACTTGATATCTTCTATAATGGACTAACCGATGCTTCTAGGGACTACCTAGATAGTTGTGCGAGTTGTGTTTTCAGGGAAAGGACTATTGAACAAGCTGAGGAATTATTGAATTATATATTGAAGAATGATAATGATTGGACACTTCCTGAACCACCGCCCAAACCCACTCCAAAGAAGAGGGGTATTTTATATCTCAGTCCAGAAGATATGCAAGAAGCAAAGAAATGTATGAAGGAAAAAGGTATTAAAGCTGAAGATGTTAAGAATTTACCACCTATTGAAGAAATACATGGTCTTGACACACCGCCACAGGTAGTAGAGGTAAATTCTCTTATAAAATTTGATGAAGGTGATATTCCTTATAACAAACCTCCTAGTCAATGCTTGTATGAATTTGACAATTATATTATTAAGCAAGATCACTTCAATGCAAATGTTATGAAACAATTGAAACGAAATGCCTACATGATTGATCGCTTGAGTGACTTGTTATTCAGAATTGCTAATGATGTTAAAGGTGTGAGTAAACATGCATCTATGGTTCAAACCCAACTAGAACAAGTTGCTAAATCTCAAAGTGAATTGCTCAATGAAATGAATAACAATATGAATAATCATGTTGTTAGAGTAATGACTAGAGGAGGTAGAATGACTCAGGAGCCACTTTATCCTGAAGGTCACCCAAAAAGAATTGAACAAGATTCAAAAAGAATTAATGTTGATTCACCTAGTCCATCTAAAAAGAAAAATAAAAAGAAAAATGATAGGACTTTGCATACTTCTAGTGAACCCGAGGTAGAAAAACCCTTGGAGGATAGTAATGATGTTTCTATTTCTGATGCTGAAACACAATCTGGTAATGAACAACCACCCGATGATAATAATAATGATGATGCTCATATGGATACCCAACCAGATAATGATAAAGAACCAGATAATGATGTTGAAATAGAACCTGCTGTTGATCTTGATAACCCACCTTCTAAAAATAAATGTTATGATAAAAGAGACTTCGTTGCTAGAAAACATGGTAAAGAAAGAGAACCATGGGTTCAAAAACCTATGCCCTTTCCTCCTAAACCATCTAAGAAAAAGGATGAGGAAGAATTTGAACGCTTTGCTGAAATGCTTAGGCCAGTCTTTTTTGCGTACTCGTTTGACTGATATTATAAAGATGCCTCCTTATGCTAAATACATGAAAGACATTGTCACAAATAAAAGAAAGATACCTGAAGCTAAAATTTCTACCATGCTTGCGAATTATTCTTTTAAGGATGGAGTACCTAAGAAACTAGGAGATCCAGGAATACCAACTATACCATGCTCCATTAAAAGAAATTATGTCAAAACTGCTTTGTGTGATTTAGGAGCCGGTGTTAGTGTTATGCCTTTCTCTTTATATAAAAGACTTGATTTGAATAAACTCACTCCCACTGAAATATCATTGCAAATGGCTGACAAATCAACTGCCATACCTATCGGTGTTTGTGAGGATGTGCCCGTTGTAGTTGCAAATGTTACTATCCTAACAGACTTTGTTATACTTGATATGCCCGAGGATGACAACATGTCGATTATCCTTGGTAGACCCTTCTTGAATACTGCAGGGGCTGTCATTGATTGCAACAAAAGCAAGGTCACTTTTCATATCAATGGTAATGAACATACGGTGCACTTTCCGAAGAAACAATTTCAAGTAAATGGTATTCATATTATTGAAAAGACTCCGACAATTACTATTGGAAGTTTTCAACTCCCCCTTCCTACTATTAAAAAGAAATATGAAACTCTTATTATCGGGGAGATGCATATCCCCGTTGAGGTAACTTAGTGTTATACGAAGATTCTTCGGTTTCATGCTACTCGGAAATGGTTTGTTAATAAGACTTGATCAACCTTATTAATGGATTCTTTTTGAGGGGCATGGGGTCGATGAATTTAGTAAGCACAACCTTCTATACCCACTTTTTGTTTTCTGTTATTTTTAGTTAAATGCAATAAAATGCCCTGATTATCCTGTTTTCTGAATTATCCGTGCAATAAAAAAGTGCCCAGAAATAAAAGTGCTCAGAATGCAATAAAATTTTGATATGAATTTTTATGGAATATTTAAGAATTTTTGGCACTGGAAACATACCAGGGGGTGCCCCAGGTGCCCATGAGGCACCAGGGCGCGCCACCCCCCTCCCTGTCATGCCCAGGTGGCTCATGGGCCCCACAGGGACCCCCTCACTTGTCCCTTCAGCCCACTTCGTCTCTTACCTCTAGCAAAAATTCCTGGTAGCTCTCTCTCTCTCGTGTTCTTGCTCACAAACCTGAAATTTTCGATCTATTTGCTCGGAGCTCCGTTTCCGAAACTGTTTTGGGAGATTGCTCCTTGGTATGTGACTCCTCCATTGCTCCAATTAGTTTTTGCTCTAGTGGATTATATTTTGCATAATTAGTTGCTCTTGGTGCTACTGAAAATGAGCTTGCATGTTGAATTCTTTGAGTTCCAAGTAGTTTGAATGCTTGATATAGCCTCTAGACACCCATATGAGTAGTTGCTATCAATCTTGTGAAGTTTTATTGATATCATTTTGTGGCCCAAAAACTTTCAGAAAATTGTTCTTAGGAAAATGAATATCTTCCGGAGGAGTTCTTCGAAGCGGAACGCTAAGGGAGTCCTTGGGGAGTCCTCGGACAGTGATCTCAACATTCCGCGTAGGACGGAGGTCTGGCCGTGCGAATGGCCGCACAATGCCTTCATGAACGAAGCCGGATTCTACCAAGAGTTCGCGCAATTTATTGCTAATGCTGGATTGACCGACTTCCTCACAGATGAGTGTGACCAGCACCACATCCTTACAAATTCCTTTGTGCAAAACTTTCATTTTCTGAATAGGCTCGAACCCCCTGAGGAGCGCTTTGATTTATATGCTAAACATTATCAGATACCTCTGGCTGAATTTTGTGAGATATGCTTGATTCCCTTTGATGGGGAAATCAGAGAGCCTCGACCGGAGGAGTTTGAGGGTTTTCTCCACACTTTAACGGTGGGCGAGACAAGGGGCGTGTCGAAAGCCCGAGCCACTAGCTTGCAATTTCCCTCTGTTCACTACTTTGCTTTATTTATAGGGAAATGCTTGACTGCTAGGGAGCAGGGTAGTGCGCTATGTGCACCTGACTTTGCCATTTTACGCCGCGCAATGCATAATGATAACACTTATAACCTGGAAGCCATCATTGCACGCCGTTTGCACACTAATAGGACTAGGGAAAAAATTCATGGTGGTATTTATGCTACTCACTTAGCGAGACATTTTAATGTTAACATACGCCCTCGTGATTGCTTGTTGCCCAGAGTTTACTTAGATCACCAGTCCATGAGGGACCACCACTTTCTTGATGCTCCTGAACCTCCTCACCACATTCGCTATAATTTGGTTTTTAGTGAGGATACTCGTGATATTATTCCGTTGCCTGCACCTGCTTTGTTTGATTCTCATGCCAGGAATGGATATACCGTGATGCCACCGGACATTGTTGCTTACCGGAACGCCTTGGCAGTGGCAGAGGAGGGGGCCAGGATTGGGACGCTCGGGTGCCGCCGCCTCAGCACTTTTACGTGGGTCCGGATGGCTACTACGGATGGTCGTAGACCAAGCTAGGCAAAAGCCTAAGCTTGGGGGAGTACGTATATCTCACCAACATTACATTCATGCCCACACATTTCATTCCAGTTGTCAGTGTTCATACTTTTTCATTGTATAATCCATGTTAGTTTTATTTTCTCGCTTTCTTCTTATGTGTTCGAAAAACTTTAAGAAAGTCCAAAAACATTTCTCATTTCTTTTCGGTTTTTCTTTCCAGCTTAATTAGCAGTTGTAGTAGTAAAAGAAAACCCAAAAAGATTTCCCGTTTCTTCTTTTACTTGTTGGGAGCTTTCCTGTGTAAATAGTTTTTCTTGTTTTTCATTTTTCTTCTTTATTTTGTTTTCTTTAGAAAAACTAAAAACTCCAAAAATATTTCAGTGTGTTTCTTTGAAATGCTTTTCTTTTGTTGAGCCATTGTAAGGAGAAGACCACGATGAAAATGTTGAGTGGCTCTCATATGCATTGTTGTTGATCTAACAAAGAGCCCATTTTACCGTGTCTTCTCCTTTGAATAAAATGCTTGCAGATTCCAGCTTAGTCCACGGCACTCTTGCACTATTATTATTTTCATATCATTCGATCGTGCAAGTGAAAGGCAATAATGACGATGATTTGATGAAGTGACTGTGGCAAGGAAAAGCGGGTACAAACTCAACTTATTCTTTGTTTTTGTAAATATGTTTAACTCAGTATCCATGATTCAGCATGTTATGATTAAACATGTTTATGATGACAATTAGAGATTATAGTTGCTCATGCCATGCTTAAGTAGCTAGGAGTGGATAATGATTTATCTTGAGTGTCAACATTCATTAAAATTATTGTGATGTAGTATGATGATATGGTATCCTCTTCTGAATGTTTCAAGTGGCTTGACTTGGCACATATTCACGCATGTAGTTGATTCAAAACGAACATAGCCTTCACGATATTTATGTTCATGGTGTTTATATCCTACTCATGCTAGTATTCAATGTTGATTATTCATAATGCATGATTATGACCGTTTTCGCTCTCTAGCTGGTCGCTTCTCAACCTATTTGCTAGCCTTCGCCTGTACTAAGCGGGAATGCTGCTTGTGCATCAAAACCTTTAAACCAAAGTTATTCCAAATGAGTCCATTATATCTACCTACATGCGGTATTACTCTGCTGTTCTAAGTAAATTTGCATGTGCCACCTCTAAATATTCAAATGAACATCTATTTTGTGTGCCCGTACCACTCATGGAGCGACAGGGGCGGTCAGTATCTTCCATGCTAAGCGTGTTATTCTCATGATGAGTGTTTATTCACTTGTCCTTGCACGAGAGGGGCTGGTAATCGGGATGCCCAGTCCCATTATTAAAATTGTAAAATAATAAAACAAACTCCCCCGGAAAGTTGTTGGTATGGAGGGCACCCGAGGATTCGGCTAGCCATGGCTTGTGATTGTTAGTGGATGGGGAGTAAACTTTACTTTACCGCTTGGGAACCACCGCTAATGTGTTTAGCATGGAAGATATTGAAAACTCTCGGTCGTGACGTTGACAGGAAAGGCATACCTCCCAAAATTTTATTTATCTCTGATTTAAGCTTCGAGCTCTGGCACCTCTGCAAATCCATGCTTCCCTCTGCGAAGGGCCTATCTATTTACTTTTATGTTATTTTACTTTTATTGTTGAGTCATCACCTTCTCAAATAAGCACCAGTCCTGAGAGCACTATTGTCATTCTCATGCATTGTGAATAGTTAATGTTGTGTGCATCATGACTGGATCTCTTCTACCATGAATTACAATGTTTAGTCGCTGCTTGAACTTTGGAGGTGCTCTGCATTTATGTTTTGCGGTCTCAGAAAGGGCTAGCGAGATACCATGTTGTCATATTATATCATGATCGTTTTGACAAAGTGTTGGCATTTGAGATACTTTATTATTGCTCGCTAGTTGATTATGCCATCGATATGAGTGAATATAATTTCTAAGAGTTATCATTTGCATGGTTAGTTATAATCTTTGCTGAAAACTTGGGTACTATTTAAGCATATATATAGATACAAGAACAAAAGAGTTTGTAAAAGTTTTTCTTTATCACTTTCAGTTTGTCAACTGAATTGCTTGAGGACAAGCAATGAGTTAAGCTTGGGGGAGTTGATACGTCTCCGTCGTATCTACTTTTCCAAACACTTTTGCTCTTGTTTTGGCCCCTAATTTGCATGATTTGAATGGAACTAACCCGGACTGACGCTGTTTTCAGCAGAATTACCATGGTGTTGTTTTTTGTGCAGAAATAAAAGTTCTTGGAATTGGATGAAACTTTTTGGAGATTTTTTATGGAGTGAATAAAAAATACTAGAACCAAGACCCACTGGAGGGGGGCCACCCAGTGCCCACGAGGCACCAGGGCGCGCCACCTCCCCCCCCCCCCCCCCTCCCAGGCGCGCCCTGGTGGCTCGTGGGGCCCACGTGGCTCCGCTGACCCTAATCTTTGGCCTATAAATTCACAATTCCAGAGAAAAAAAATAGGAGAGGAAGTTTTATTGCGTTTCACGATACGGAGCCACCGCCACCTCCTGTTCTTCATCGGGAGGCCAAATCTGGAGTCCGTTTGGGGCTCCGGAGAGGGGGATCTTCCGGCATCGTCATCATCAACCATCCTTCATCACCAATTTCATGATGCTCACCGCCGGGAGTGAGTAATTCCTTTGTAGGCTTGCTGGACGGTGATGAGTTGGATGAGATTTATCATGTAATCGAGTTAGTTTTGTTAGGGCTTGATCCCTAGTATCCACTATGTTCTTAGATTGATGTTGCTATGACTTTGCTATGCTTAATGCTTGTCACTAGGGCCCGAGTGCCATGATTCCATATCTGAACCCTTTATGTTTTCATGAATATATTTGTGTTCTTGATCCGATCTTGCAAGTTATACGCACCTACTATGTGTTATGATCTGCATACCCCAAGGTGACAATAATTGGGACTCTTTCCGGTGATTGCCATAGTTTGAGGAGTTCATGTATTCACTATGTGTTAATGCTTTGTTCTGGTTCTCTATTAAAAGGAGGCCTTAATATCCCTTAGTTTCCTTATGGACCCCGCTACCACGGGAGGGTAGGACAAAAGATGTCATGCAAGTTCTTATCGCAAGCACGTATGACTATATACGGAATACATGCCTACATTACATTGATGAATTGGAGGTAGTTCTGTGTCGCCCAAGGTTATGACTGTTACATGATGAA
The DNA here is from genome assembly GCA_039707655.1 of Elymus sibiricus. NCBI lineage: Eukaryota > Viridiplantae > Streptophyta > Magnoliopsida > Poales > Poaceae > Elymus > Elymus sibiricus. Next base: position 186,264,216 of record CM077676.1, on the reverse strand, counting down.
TGTTATCCAACATAATCACCGATCCAATGCCTACGAGCTTTTCACATATTGTTCTTTGCTAAGTTACTACTGTTGCTACTACTGTCACAATTGCTACCAAACTATTGCTGCTACCGTTACTGCTACTATTACTATTATTGCTACTGCTATCAAACTATCACACTACTGTGCTACTGATCACTCTGCTGCAGATATTTAGTTTCCAGGTGTGGTTGAATTGACAACTCAACTGCTAATACTTGAAAATATTCTTTGGCTCCCCTTGTGTCGAATCAATAAATTTGGGTTGAATACTCTACCCTCGAAAACTGTTGTGATCCCCTATACTTGTGGGTTATCAACTCCTCCTTTGCATCTTCGACACGGACATAAAATCTCCTTCTGGTTATTTTCATGCATGTCATGCACCGTGGATCGCAACCATCTTTCCACCATCCTTCCACTGACCTTCATGATCGCCTGCTTGGTATAATAAGCAAAAGGATTATAAACTCATGCATGCATGCATCAAAGTCATACAAAAATTTGGCATGACCTTCCCTAAAAATAGGGACAAATAGAGTTTGCCTGAAATTCGCCAAAATGGAAATAAATCGACATTTCGGCAAAACATAAGCAACTCATGTCATGTCACGCACAATTCGGCAAATACACATATAGGCGGCAACTCACACCTATCTCGAGAGAGATCGAGCATGGTGATGAGGTCGGTGTCGCTACACACCTAGGGATCGAAAGTGGACAAAGATGGCTTTACTTCATTAAATGGATAGATCTAGTTGGGGAGGTAGATAGGTCACTTCATTAAATGGGTAGATCTAGCTAGTTGGGAAGGAGGAATGGCTCTAACTAGTGGAGGGAGGAGAGAAAAGTGAGGAAGAGAGAAAGGGGTGCATTAATGGAGATAGTGGAGGGGGCATTAAAGGAGAGAGAAGAGAGGTAGGAGAAGGAAGAGAGAACAAAGCTAGCTAGTAGTAATGGGGAAGCAAGTGAGGGAGAAGAAGTGAGGGAGAGAGGAGGGGGAGAGGGGGGAAGGGGGTTGGAAAAGGTGGCAGCTGCGCCTTAGCAGCAACGCGGGTTAGCGCACGGCGCTACTGCTAAGAGCAGTAGCAGTAGTGCAGGCCTGCACCCATCGCTGCTGCTAAGCAGGGCCCACCACGTGGGACAGTGCAGCCGTAGTTGCAGCGGAGGGTCTGCGACCCGCGCTACTGGTATCTATTTAGCAGTAGCGCGTGTTCCTTAGGCCGCGCTGCTACTATACGTAGCCTGGTGGGTATTGTGGGGCCCACTTAGCAGCAACGCTGTTTAGTGACCCCGCGCTACTTCTAAATGGATACCAGTAGCACGTATCAAAGGACCGCGCTACTATAAAGTACCAGTAGCGCGCATCTCTGACCCGCACTACTGTTAAGCCTCCACCTATAAGGTTTTCCCTAGTAGTGGGTTATCAAGATCAACAGCAGGTTCTATTTCTACATCATTATCTGGTTGAGCATCAACATGAACATCATTATCATTGTCATTAAGTGAATGTTCATTACCAAATTGTGTCTCAGCATAAGAAATAGAAATATCATTAGGATTCTCACAAGGTTTTTCTATCACAGGTTCACTAGAAGCAGGCAAAGTTTTATCACTTTTCTTTTTCTTTTTCTTCTTAGATGAACTAGGTGCATCAATATTAATTCTTTGAGAATCTTGTTCAATTTTTTTAGGATGACCTTCAGGATACAGAGGCTCCTGAGTCGTTCTACCTCATCTAGTAACAACTTTAACAGCACGATCATTCATTTTACTATTCATCTCTGCTACCTGTGAGCTGCGTTGGGATTTCCCCGAAGAGAAGGGGATGATGCAGTACAGTAGAGATAAGTATTTCCCTCAGTTATGAAACCAAGGTTATCAATCCAGTAGGAGAATCATGCAACACCTCGTTAACAGTACCTGCACACAAAATAACAAATCCTTGCACCCAACGCAAACAAGGGGTTGTCAATCCCTTGGCGGTTAATTGCAAGATTAAATTGTATGGTGATAGATAGATATATTAAACTAAAATATAAAATAAAATAAATAAAGTAAAAGTGCAGCAAGGTATTTTTAGGATTTTTAATATATGATAGAAGTAGACCCGGGGGCCATAGTTTTCACTAGAGGCTTCTCTCATGAAAATAGCATACGGTGGGTGAACAAATTATTGTTGGGCAATTGATAGAAAAGCAAATAATCATGACGATATCCAAGGCAATGATCATGTATATAGGCATCACGTCCGAGACAAGTAGACCGACTCCTGCCTGCATCTACTACTATTACTCCACACATCGACCGCTATCCAGCATGCATCTAGTGTATTAAGTCCATAAAGAACGGAGTAACGCCTTAAGCAAGATGACATGATGTAGACAGAGTAAACTCACGCATGAATAAACCCCATCTTTTTACCCTTAATAGCAATGATACATACGTGTCATGTCCCTTTCTGTCATTGGAATTGAGCACCGCAAGATCGAACCCATTAGAAAGCACCTCTCCCATTGCAAGATAAATCAATCTACTTGGCCAAACCAAATCAATAGATCGGAGAGAAATACGAAGCTATAATAATCATGCATAAAAGAGTTCAGAGAAGACTCAAATAATATTCATGGATAATCTGATCATAAACTCACAATTCATCGGATCCCAACAAACACACCGCAAAAAGTGATTACATCGGATAGAACTCCAAGAACATCGAGGAGAACATTGTATTGAAGATCAAAAAGAGAGAAGAAGCCATCTAGCTACTAACTATGGACCCGAAGGTCTGTGGTAAACTACTCACGCATCATCGGAAGGGCAGCAAGGATGATGTAGAGCCCCTCCGTGATCGATTCCCCCTCCGGCGGAGTACCGGAAAAGGCCTCCAGATGGGATCTCTCAAGAACAGAAGCCTGCGGCGGCGAAAAAAGTATTTCATGGACTCCTCTGTTGGTTTCCTGATTTTAGAGAATTTATAGTGGAGGAATTAGGTTAAATGGAGCTGTGTGGGCCCCACGAGCCACCAGGGCCCCCCCCCCGGGGTGCGCCGTGGTGCCTCGTGGGCCACTGCTTCTTGTCTCCTCCCGAAGCTTCTAGTGTTTGTTATGTCCAGAAAAAAATCTCCAAAAAGTTTCGTGGCATTTGGACTTCGTTTGGTACTGATATTCTGGAAAATCAAAAACAGGCAAAAAACAGCAACTGGCACTGGGCACTAAGTTAATAGGTTAGTCCCAAAAAATGATATGTAATTGTTGTAAATGTATATAAAAACATCCAAGATTGATATTATAATAGCATGGAACAATCAAAAATTATAGATACGTTGGAGACGTATCAAGCATCCCCAAGCTTAATTCCTGCTCGTCCTCGAGTCGGTAAATGATAAAAACAGAATTTTTTATGTGGAATGCTACCTATCATATTCGTCATATATTCTTTTCTTTATAGCATGGACATTTGGACTTGAATAATTCAAAGCAATAGTCTATAGTTTGACAAGAAGACATAAATACTCAAGCATACTAACAAGCAACCATGCCTTTCAAAATATCAATGCTAAAGAAAGTTATCCCTAGCCCATTATGCTCAATCATTGATACATTCATGAAACACACTCAATATTAGCTACACACAATGCACAAGTATGACAATAGTGCTCTCTAGTTGGTGCTTTGTAAGAGAAGATGGAGACTCAAAATAAAAATAAAAATTGCATAAAAGTAAATAGACAGGCCCTTCGCAGAGGGAAGCAGAGATTTGCAAATGTGCCAGAGCTCAAAGCTTAAATTACAGAGATAAAATTATTTTGAGAGGCATGCTTTTCCTGTCAACGAAAACTACCGAGAATTCCCAATATTCTCCATGCTAGACACATCATAGGCGGTTTCCAAACAGAAAGTAAAGTTTATTTTCTTTCCACCATTCTTTCACAATCCATGGCTAGCCGTATCCACGGGTGCCCTCCATACCAACACTTTCCAAGGAATTTTGTTGTTATTAATTTTTGATTCATTGTGGGACTGGGCATCCCTATTACCTGCCACTCTCTCGTGCAATGACAAGTGAATAAACAGTCATCATGAGAATAACACACCTACCATGGAAAATATTGGCCACCCCCTGTCGCTTCATGAGCGGTACGGGCACACAAAATGGAAAATTATTTTGAAAATTAGAGTTGGCACATGCAAATTTACTTGGAACGGCATGGAAATACCGCATATAGGTAGATATGGTGGACTCATTTGGCACAACCTGGGTTTAAGGAGTTTGGATGCACAAGCAGTATTCCCGCTTAGTACAAATGAAGGCTAGCAAATAGATTGAGAAGCGACCAACCAAAAAGCGAAAACGGTCATAAACATGCATTGAACATAACTAACACCGAATAATGCACAATAAGTAGGATATAATTTCTTTGCATAACTGTTGACTTTATGTGCATGCATAGGGAATCACAAACCTTAACACTAATATTCTTACTAAATCACAATTACTCACTAACATGACTCACATATCATCATCTCCATATCGCAAAACTATTGCAAGGAATCACACTTATCATATCCAATGATCTATATGGAAGTTTTTATTATATCCCTCTTGAATATTCATCACTTTGGGACCAAATTCATATCTTGTGCAAATTACCATTACTATTATCAACTCTCAAAAAGATATAAGTGAAGCATGAGAGTGCAAATATTTCTTCAAAATTTTATCTTATCAACTCTCAAAATAATATAAGTGAAGCATGAGAGTTCAAATATTTCTTCAAAATATAGCCACCGCCGTGCTCAAAAAGATTTAAGTGAAGCACTAGAGCAACTGCCTAGCTCAAAAGATTTAAGTGAAGCACATAGAGTATTCTAACAAATCATGATAAACGTGTGGCTCTCTCAAATAGGTGCGTCCAGCAAAGATGATTGTGACAAACTAAAAAGCAAACAAAGCAAAGACTCATATAATACACGACACTCCAAGCAAAACACATATCATGTGATGAATAAAAATATAGCTCCAAGTAAAATTATCGATGGTTGGTAGAAGAAAGAGGGGATGCCTTCCGGGGCATCCCCAAGCTTAGACGCTTGAGTCTTCCTTGAATATTACCTTGGGGTGCCTTGGGAGTCCCCAAGCTTAGGCTCTTGCCACTCCTTATTCCTTCATCCATCGTGATCTCACCCAAAACTTGAAAACTTCAATCACACAAAACTCAACAAAACCTTCATGAGATCCGTTAGTATAACAAATAAATCCTTAACTCTAAGTACTGTAGTAAATTGATTCATATTTAATATTGGCATAATGATACTGTACTCCAACTTCTCCATGACTCATACCCCCCGATACGATCCATAGATTCATCAAAATAAGCAAACTATGCAACAAAAAACAGAATCTGTCTAAAACAGAACAGTCTGTAAAGATCTATTTAAAATCCATACTTCTATAACTCCAAAAATTCTGAAAAATTAGGAAAACGTGGGCAATTCATATAAAAATACTGTGTAAAAATTTCAGATTTTTCTGACTCTCAAGTACATAATTAAAATTTCAGCACTGGACACAAAACTTTCTGTTTTCCAAACAGCATCAATTATACTATCTTCCAAATCATCCCAAAGGCATTACTTGGCACAAACACTAATTAAAACATTAAAACACAATCATAACAGTAGAATAATTGTGTAAACACACAAGAACAGAAACAAAAAGTAAAAATTTATTTTATTCATCGGGTTGTCTCCCAACAAGCGCTATTGTTTTATGCCCATTAAGATAGGCTTGAAATTTTATTGATGCTCACAAGAAAGATAATAATTGAAACACCAAGAGAGCATCATGTAGCATGTGAAAAACACATTTAAGTCTAACATACTTCCTATGCATAGGCATTTTATAGGCAAATAAATTATCTAGACAAGCAGAACCTAGCATATGCAAGGAAGAGGAAAGAAACAATAACAATCTCAACATGAAGAGGGGTAATTTAGTAACATGAAAATTTCTACAACCATATTTTCCTCTCTCATAATAATTACATATAGGATCATATTTAAATTCAATGATATAGCTATCATAAACAATATTCTCTTTATGATCCACATGCATAAAATTTTTATAATCTTCCAAAATAGTGGGATTATCATCAACGAAAGTCATGACCTCTCCAAACCCACTTTTATCAAAAATTTCATAAGATTGAACATTCTCCAAATATGTGGGATTATTTTTACCTAGAGTTGACACTCTTCCAAACCCACTTTCAATATTATTGCAAGCATTAATATCAATATCATATTCATCATGATGCTTAAATAAATTTTCAAGATCATAAAAAGCATTATCACCCCAATCATGATCATTGCAATAAGTAGTGGACATGACAAAATTATCATCCCCAAGCTTGTGGTTTTGAATATCATTAGCACAATTGACACTAATAGAATTTATAATAACATCATTGCAATCATGCTTTTTATTGAAGGAGCTATCATGAATCACTTTATAAATTTCTTCTTTCAGCACTTCATCACAATTTTCAGATTCATGATGTTCAAGCAAAACTTCATAGAGGAAATCAAGTGCACTCAACTCACTAGCAATTGGTTCATCATAATTGGGTCTTTTGAAAAGATTAGCAAGTGGATGAGGATCCATATCAATAGATTTTTAGCAAGCGAAGATGCAAGCAAATAGAAGGCACATGGCAACACAAGCAAAGATAGCAAACAAGCAAAAAGGCAAATGGAAAATATTTTTGTATTTTTGTAAATACTTTTTAGAAGTGGGGGAGATAAAAACGAGAGGCAAATGGCAAATAAAATAAATGCAAGGAGATGAAAGTTTATGCGTAGGTACTTGATAGATGTTGATGATGTCTCCCCGGCAACGGCGCCAGAAATTCTTCCTGCTACTTGTGAGCTGCGTTGGGATTTCCCCGAAGAGGAGGGGATGATGCAGTACAGTAGAGATAAGTATTTCCCTCAGTTATGAAACCAAGGTTATCAATCCAGTAGGAGAATCACGCAACACCTCGTTAACAGTACCTGCACACAAAATAACAAATCCTTGCACCCAACGCAAACAAGGGGTTGTCAATCCCTTGGTGGTTAATTGCAAGATTAAATTGTATGATGATAGATAGATAGATTAAACTAAAATATAAAATAAAATAAATAAAGTAAAAGTGCAGCAAGGTATTTTTAGGATTTTTAATATATGATAGAAGTAGACCCGGGGGCCATAGTTTTCACTAGAGGCTTCTCTCATGAAAATAGCATACGGTGGGTGAACAAATTACTGTTGGGCAATTGATAGAAAAGCAAATAATCATGATGATATCCAAGGCAATGATCATGTATATAGGCATCACGTTCGAGACAAGTAGACCGACTCCTGCCTGCATCTACTACTATTACTCCACACATCGACCGCTATCCAACATGCATCTAGTGTATTAAGTCCATAAAGAACGGAGTAACGCCTTAAGCAAGATGACATGATGTAGACAGAGTAAACTCACGCATGAATAAACCCCATCTTTTTACCCTTAATAGCAATGATGCATACGTGTCATGTCCCTTTCTGTCATTGGAATTGAGCACCGCAAGATCGAACCCATTAGAAAGCACCTCTCCCATTGCAAGATAAATCAATCTACTTGGCCAAACCAAATCAATAGATCGGAGAGAAATACGAAGCTATAATAATCATGCATAAAAGAGTTCAGAGAAGACTCAAATAATATTCATGGATAATCTGATCATAAACTCACAATTCATCGGATCCCAACAAACACACCGCAAAAAGTGATTACATCAGATAGAACTCCAAGAACATTGAGGAGAACATTGTAATGAAGATCAAAAAGAGAGAAGAAGCCATCTAGCTACTAACTATGGACCCGAAGGTCTTTGGTAAACCACTCACGCATCATCGGAAGGGCAGCAAGGATGATGTAGAGCCCCTCCGTGATCGATTCCCCCTCCGGCGGGGTACCGAAAAAGGCCTCCAGATGGGATCTCTAGAGAACAGAAGCTTGCGGTAGCGGAAAAAGTATTTCGTGAACTCCTCTGTTGGTTTCCTGATTTTAGAGAATTTATAGTGGAGGAATTAGGTCAAATGGAGCTGTGTGGGCCCCACGAGCCACCAGGGCGCCCCCCCCACCGGGGCGCGCCGTGGTGCCTCATGGGCCACTGCTTCTCGTCTCCTCCCGAAGCTTCTAGTGTTTGTTATGTCCAGAAAAAAAATCTCCAAAAAGTTTCGTGGCATTTGGACTTCGTTTGGTACTGATATTCTGGAAAATCAAAAACAGGCAAAAAACAGCATCTGGCACTGGGCACTAAGTTAATAGGTTAGTCCCAAAAAATGATATATAATTGCTATAAATGTATATAAAAACATCCAAGATTGATATTATAATGGCATGGAACAATCAAAAATTATAGATACGTTGGAGACGTATCAATCTCATCAAGCAAATCATTTTGGCACTTAGCAATTTGTTCTAGCTGAGTATGAACCATAGAAGCATGTTTACTTAAGCCTTTAACATCATTAGCAGTTCTAAACATTAAATCACTCAAACGATCTATCATGAAAGCACTGCATTTCAATTGATTGCTAACATACATATTTAAGTGGTCCTGCTTAATCATGTAATTATCAAATTCATACAGGCATTGGCTAGCAGATTTATTATAAGGAATATCACCTTCATCGAATCTAGTAAGAGAATTTACCTCTACTACCTGTGTCGAGGTGTCAAGCCCATGTATTTCTTCAATAGGTGATAAATTCTTAACATCTTCAGAGTTAATACCTTTTTCTTTCATAGATTTCTTAGCTTCTTGCATATCTTCTAAACTGAGGAATAGAATACCTCTCTTCTTCGGAGTTGGCTTAGGTGGTGGTTCAGGAAGTGTCCAATCATCGGCATTTCTCAACATATTATTCAATAGTTCTTCAGCCTATCCAACAGTTCATTCCCTAAAAACAAAACCAGCACAACTATCTAGGTAGTCCCTAGAAGCATCGGTTAGTCCATTATAAAAGATATCCGGTATTTCATTTTTCTTAAGAGGATGATCAGGCAAAGCATTAAGTAATTGGAGAAGCCTCCCCCAAGATTGAGGGAGATTCTCTTCTTCAATTTGCACAAAGTTAAATATTTCCTATAAGGCAGCTTGTTTCTTATGAGCAGGAAAATATTTCTCAGAGAAGTACTATATCATATCCTGGGGACTACGCACACAACCAGGAGCAAGAGTATTAAATGATTTCTTAGCATCACCCTTTAATGAGAAAGGAAACAACTTAAGAATATAGTAATAGCGAATTTTTTCCTCATGAGCAAATAGGGTGGCTATATCATTTAATTTAGTAAGGTGTGCCACAACAGTTTTAGATTCATAATCATGAAAAGGGTCACATTCAACCAAAGTAATTAACTCAGGATCGACAGAGAATTCATAATCCTTATCGGTAACAAAGATAGGAGAGGTAACAAACTTAGGATCATATTTAATTCTCTCCATCATAGACTTTTATTTAAGCTTAGCCAGTAATTTTCTAACATCATCTCTATCATTACAAGCAAGAAATTCTCTAGCTATTTCTCCATCTATAACATAACCATCAGGTATCTTAGGCATTTCAACTCTAGTAGGAGAGCTAGGAATAATAGGTGAATCATAATTTTCAGAAGTTTCATTAATTTCAGCATTCTCAATTTCTTTAGCGTTAGCAATTTGTTCATCAAGAAATTCACCTAGTGGCACAGTATTATCAAGCATAGTACTAGCATCATCATGAGTATCATTTATAGCAGAAGTAGTATCATCAATTACTTGCGACATATCAGAATGAATAACAGGTGGCGGTGTCGCAAGCCTACTCAAAACGGAAGGTGAATCAAGTGCGGAGCTAGATGGCAGTTCCTTAACTCCCCTCGTCTTAGAGGGAACCATCTTGGTCTTAGCGTCTTTCAGATTCTTCATAGTGATCAACAGATATAAATCCCAAGTGACTCAACAAATTGAGCTATGCTCCCCGGCAACAGTTTTCGAGGATAGTATTTCACCCAAATTTATTGATTCGACACAAGGGGAGCCAAAGAATATTTGTGAGTATTAGCAGTTGAGTTGTCAATTCAACCACACCTGGAGAACAAAATATCTACAGCAAAATATTTAGTAGAACACTAGTATGATAGTTTTGATAGCAGTAGTAACAGTAGCAATAGTAACCAAGACAATAATAGTAGCAGTTTTGCAGTAATTGTAATAGCAGCGGCAACAGAGTAACTTAGCAGAAACCAATATGAGAAAAGCGTAGGCATTGGATCAGTGATGGATAATTATGTTGGATGACATTCATCATGTAACAGTCACAACCTAGAGCGATACACAATAGCTCCAATTCATCAATGTAATGTAGGCATGTATTCCGTATATAGTCATACGTGCTTATAATAAGAACTTGCATGACATCTTTTATCCTACCCTCCCGTGGCAGCGGGGTCCATAAGGAAATCTAAGAGATATTAAGGCCCCCTTTTAATAGAGAACCGGAACAAAGCATTAGCACTTAGTGAATACATGAACTCCTCAAACTACGATAATCACCGGAAAGAATCCCAATTATTGTCACCTTGGGGTATGCGGATCATAACACGTAATAGGTGCATATAACTTGCAAGATAGGATCAAGAACACAAATATATTCATGAAAACATAAAGGGTTCAGATCTGAAATCATGGCACTCGGGCCCTAGTGACAAGCATTAAGCATAGCAAAGTCATAGCAACATCAATCTCAGAACATAGTGGATACTAGGGATCAAGCCCTAACAAAACTAACTCGATTACATGATAAATCTCATCCAACCCATCACCGTCCAGCAAGCCTACGAAGGAATTACTCACACCCGGTGGTGAGCATCATGAAATTGGTGATGGAGGATGGTTGATGATGATGACGGCGTCGAATCCCCCTCTCCGGAGCCCCGAACGGACTCCAGATCAGCCCTCCCGATAAAGAACAGGAGATGGCGGCGGGTCCGTATCGTAAAACATGATGATTCTTTCTCTCTGATTTTTCTCCATGAATAGGTATATATGGCGTTGGAATTAGGTCAAACGGAGTTTCCAGGGGCCCACAAGCCTGGAGGGCGCACCCTGGGGGGTAGGCGCGCCCCCTGGGCTTGTGGCCCCTGGGTGGCTCCCCTCTAGTAGATCTCTTTGCCAGTATTTTTTATATATTCTGAAATAATTCTTCATAAATTTTCAGGTTAATCCGATAACTTTTATTTCTGCACAAAAATAACACCATGGCAATTCTGCTGAAAACAGCGTCAGTCCGGGTTAGTTCCATTCAAATCATGCAAATTAGAGTCCAAAACAAGAGCAAAAGTGTTTGGAAAAATAGATACATTTGGGACGTATCACTACTTGTTACTTGTTACGAATTACCTTGCTATCAAACTATCAGTTACCGACAATTTCAGTGCTTGCAGAGAATACCTTGCTGAAAACCGCTTATCATTTCCTTCTGCCCCTCATTGAGTTCGACACTCTTACTTATCAAAAGGACTACGATTGATCCCCTATACTTGTGGGTCATCAAGACTCTTTTCTGGCGCCATTGCCGGGGAGTGAAGCTCCTTTGGTAAGGAAACACTTTTATTATGTGCCGAAATTTACTGTCTCTTGTCACTATGGAAAGTAATCCTTTGAGGGGTTTGTTCGGGGTATCTTCACCTCGACCGGAAGCATTAAGAGTTGCCCCTCAACCTACTGAACCTTCTAATATTTATTATGAAATTCCTTCGGGTATGTTAGAGAAACTACTAGCTAATCCTTATGCGGGAGATGGAACAATACATCCTGATATGCACTTGATCTATGTGGATAAATTTGTGGATTGTTTAAGCTTGCAGGTTTATCCGAGGATGGAGTTAAGAGGAAGGTATTCCCTTTATCTTTGGAGGGAAAGGCATTGGCATGGTACAGGCTATTGGATGATACTGGAACATGGGATTGGAACCGGGAAGCTGGAATTTCACCAGAAATTTTATCCTATGCATTTGGTTCATCGTGATCGGAATTATATATATAATTTTTGGCCTCGTGAAGGAGAAAGTATCGCTCAAGCTTGGGGGAGGCTTAAGTATATGTTGCACACATGCCCCAATCATGAGCTCTTAAGAGAAATAATTATACAAAACTTTTATGCTCGGCTTTCTCGTAATGATCAATCCATGCTCGATACTTCTTCTACTGGTTCCTTTATAAAGAGAACTATTGAATTCAAAAGGGATCTTCTGGAAAGAATTAAATGCAACTCTGAAGATTGGGAAATCGACAAAGGTAAAGAGTCAGGTATAAATCTTGAGTTTGATTGTGTTAAATCTTTTATGGAAAATGATGCTTTTCATAAGTTTAGTACTAAATATGGACTTGACTCTGAGATATTAGCTACTTTTTGTGAATCATTTGCTGCTCATGTTGATCTCCCTAAGGAGAAATGGTTTAAGTTTCATCCACCTATTGAATTAAAAGAAGAACCTATTATAGCTAAAGAGAAAATACTCATTTACAATGTTGATCCGGTTGTGCCTACTGCTTATATTGAGAAACCTCCTTTTCCTGTTAGGATTAAGGAACATGTTAAAACTTCAACTGTGGTTAATAAGAGTAATATTAAACCAATTAAATCCTCTGAACAAATTAAAGTTGAACCTAATATTGCAATGGTTAAAGATCTTTTGGTTGATAACATTGATGGACATGTCATATATTTCTGTGATAAAGCAACTAGAATTGCTAAGCCAGACCCTAAAGATAAAAACAAACCTGTAATTGGCATGCCTGTTATTTCTGTTAAAATTGGAGATCATTGCTATCATGGTTTATGTGATATTGGTGCTAGCGTGAGTGCTATTTTATTTACTCTTTATCAAGAAGTCATGGATGATATTGCACCTGTTGAGATTGAAGATATTGATGTTACTATTAAGCTTGCAAACAGAGATACTATTACACCACTTGGGATTGTTAGAGATGTTGAAGTCTTGTGTGGTAAGATCAAATACCCTACTGATTTTCTGGTTCTTGGATCACCACAAGATGATTTTTGTCCCATTATATTTGGTAGACCCTTCTTGAATACAGTTAATGCTAAGATTGATTGCAATAAAGAAATAGTCAGTGTTAATTTTGGTGATGTATCTCATGATTTCAATTTCTCTAAGTTTAGTAGACAACCTCATGATAAAGAATTACCTAATAAAGATGAAATTATCGGTCTTGCGTCTATTGCTGTGCCTCCTACTGATCCTTTAGAACAATACTTGTTAGACCATGAAAATGATATGCATATGAATGAAAGAAATGAAATAGATGAAATATCTTCTTTAAACAAGCACCTATCCTTAAACATAATTTGCCTATTGAAACTCTGGGAGATCCTCTTCCACTTAAGAGTGATCATGTGTTTGAATTAAAGAAACTACTTGATACACTTAAATATGCTTATCTTGATGAAAAGAAGATATATCCTGTTATTATTAGTGCTAACCTTTCAGAGCATGAAGAAAAGATTACTTAAAACTCCGAGGAAGCACCGTGCAGATATTGGGTATACTCTTGATGACCTTAAGGGCATTAGTCCCACTCTATGTCAGCACAAGATTAATATGAAGCCAGATGCTAAACCGGTTGTTGATCATCAACGACATTTGAATCCCAAAATGAAGGATGTGGTAAGAACTAAAATATTAAAGCTTCTGGAGGTAGGTATAATTTATCATATAGCTGATAGTAGATGGGCAAGTCCTGTTCATTGTGTTCCTAAGAAAGGAGGCATTACTGTTGTTCCTAATGATAAAAATGAACTTATCCCACAAAGAATTGTAACTGGTTATAGGATGGTAATTGATTTCAGGAAATTAAATAAAGCAACTAGGAAAGATCATTACCCCTTGCCTTTTATTGATCAAATGTTAGAAAGATTATCTAAACATACACACTTTTGCTTCCTAGATGGATATTCCGGTTTCTCTCAAATACCTGTATCAAAAGAAGATCAAGAGAAAACCACTTTTACTTGTCCTTTTGGAACTTATGCTTATCGTCGTATGCCTTTTGGTTTATGTAATGCACCTGCTACCTTTCAAAGATGTATGACTGCTATATTCTCTGACTTTTGTGAAAAGATTGTTGAGGTATTCATGGATGATTTTTTCATTTACGAAACTTCTTTTGATAACTGCTTAAGCAACCTCGATCGAGTTTTGCAGAGATGTGAAGAAACTAATCTTGTCATGAATTGGGAGAAGTGCCACTTTATGGTGAATGAAGGTATAGTCCTTGGGCATAAAATTTCTGAAAGAGGTATTGAAGTAGACAAAGCTAAAGTTGATGCAATCGAGAAAATGCCATGTCCTAAAGATATCAAAGGTATAAGAAGTTTCCTAGGTCATGCTGGTTTCAATAGAAGGTTTATAAAAGACTTCTCTAAAATTTCTAGGCCTCTTACTAATCTCTTGCAAAAAGATGTTCCATTTGTTTTTGATGATTATTGTGTAGAAGCCTTTAAAATACTTAAGAAAGCCTTAATATCTGCACCTATTGTTCAACCACCTGATTGGAACCTACCCTTTGAAATTATGTGTGATGCTAGTGATTATGATGTTGGTGCTGTTCTAGGGCAAAGAGTTGATAAGAAATCAAATGTTATCCATTATGCAAGTAAAACTCTAGACAGTGCTCAAAGAAATTATGCTACTACTGAGAAAGAATTTTTAGCAGTTGTGTTTACATGTGATAAGTTCAGATCTTATATTGTTGATTCAAAAGTAACTGTTCACACTGATCATGCTGCTATTAAATATCTTATGGAAAAGAAAGATGCTAAACCTAGACTTATTAGGTGGGTTCTTTTGTTACAAGAATTTGATTTGCATATTGTTGATAGAAAGGGAGCTGAAAATCCAGTAGCGGATAATTTGTCTGGGATGGAAAATGTTCTTGATGACCCACTGCCTATTAATGATAATTTTCCTGATGAGCAATTTGATGGAAATATGCCCTAGAGGCAATAATAAAGTTGTTATTATTTTATATTTCCTTGTTCATGATAAAGGTTTATTATTCATGCTAGAATTGTATTGGCCGGAAACGTAAATACATGTGTGAATACATAAACAAATACCGTGTCCCTAGTGAGCCTCTACTAGACTAGCTCGTTGATCAAAGATGGTTAAGGTTTCCTAACCATAGACATGAGTTGTCATTTGATAACGGGATCACATCATTAGGAGAATGATGTGATGGACAAGACCCATCCGTTAGCTTAGCATATGATTGTTCTGTTTATTACTACTGCTTTCTTGAATGTCAAATACATGTTCCTCAGACCATGAGATCATGCAACTCCCGGATACCGAAGGAATACCTTGTGTGCTATCAAACGTCACAACGTAACTAGGTGATCATAAAGATACTCTACAGGTATCTCCGAAGGTGTCCGTTGAGTTGGCATGGATCGAGACTGGGATTTGTCACTCCGTGTTTCGGAGAGGTATCTCTGGGCCCTCTCGGTAATGCACATCATAAGAAGCTTGCAAGCAAAGTGACTAAGGAGTTAGTTACAGGATGATGTATTACGGAACGAGTAAAGAGACTTGCCGGTAATGAGATTGAACTAGGTATGGAGATACCGACGATCGAATCTCGGGCAAGTAACATACCGACGGACAAAGGGAATTACGTATGTTGTCATTGCGGTTCGACCGATAAGATCTTCATGGAATATGTAGGAACCAATATGGGCATCCAGGTTCCGCTATTGGTTATTGACCGGAGAGGCGTCTCGGTCATGTCTACATCATTCCCGAACCCGTAGGGTCCGCACGCTTAACGTTCGTTGACGATATAGTGTTATATGAGTTATGTGAATTGGTAACCGAATATTGTTTGGAGTCCCGGATGAGATCCCGGACGTCACGAGGAGTCTCGGAATGGTCGAGAGGTAAAGATTTATATATGGGAAGTCATATTTTGGGTTCCGGAAAAAGGTGCAGTTTTTTCGGTATTGTACCGGGAAGCTTCCAAAAGGTTCCGGAGGATTCCAGAGGGGTCCGGAAGTCCACAAGTGGGTCCACCACGTCCCAAGGGCTGGCATGGGCTAAGGGGAGGCGCCCTGGCCTTATTGGGCCAGGCGCACCAAGTCCTCAAAAGCCCACGCAGCTAGGGGAGGAAAAAGGGAGAGTCCTAGTAGGAATAGGATTGGACTTTGGAGTCCAAGTCCACGTGTGTACTATTCACGGTTACTGTTCACGTGGCACTATTCCTTCTACTCCAAGCCCCTACACATATATAAATAGAGGAGAGGGGGTGCCCCAAAGGAGACACAACATTGTCTTAGCCGTGTGCGGCGCCCCCCTCCACAGTTCCGTCCCTCGGTCATATTTTCGTAGTGCTTAGGCGAAGCCCTGCGGAGATAGCATCACCATCACCGTCACCACGCCGTCGTGCTGCCGGAACTCATCCACTACCTCGCCGTCTTGCTGGATCAAGAAGTCGAGGACGTCACCGAGCTGAACGTGTGCTGAACGCGGAGGTGCCGTACGTTCGGTGCTCGGTCGGTTGGATCGTGAAGTTGTTCGACGACATCAACCGCGTTGTTCTAACGCTTCCGCTTACGGTCTACGAGGGTACGTAGACACACTCCCCCTCTCGTAGCTATGCATCTCCATGGATAGATCTTGCGTGTGCGTAGAAATTTTTTTGTTTTCCATGCAACGTTCCCCAACAGTGGCATCATGAGCCAGGTCTATGCGTAGATGATATGCACGAGTAGAACACAAAGAGTTGTGGGCGGTGATCGTCATACTGCTTACCACCAACGTCTTCTTTTGATTCGGCGGTATTGTAAGATGAAGCGGCCCGGACCAACCTTACATGTCCACTTACATGAGACCGGTTCCACCGACAGACATGCAACTTGTTTTGCATAAAGGTGGCTGGCGGGTGTCTGTTTCTCCTACTTTAGTTGAATCGAATTTGACTGCGGCTGGTCCTTGTTGAAGGTTAAAACAGCAAACTTGATAAATCACCGTTGTGGTTTTTGTGCCGTAGGTAAGAACGGTTCTTGCTAGAAGCCCGTAGCAGCCACGTAAAACTTGCAACAACAAAGTAGAGGACGTCTAAACTTGTTTTTGCAGGGTATGTTGTGATGTGATATGGTCAAGACATGATGTGATATACGTTGTTGTATGATATGATCATGTTTTGTAATTTATCGGCAACCGGCAGGAGCCTTATGGTTGTCTCTTTATTGTATGAAATGCAAGCGTCATGTAATTGCTTTACTTTATCGCTATGCGTTAGCAATAGTTGTAGAAGCAATAGTTGGCGAGACAACCACGACGCAATGATGGAGATCAAGGTGTCGAGCCGGTGACGATGGAGATCATGATGATGCTTTGGAGATGGAGATCAAAAGCACAAGATGATGGCCATATCATGTCACATATTTTGATTGCATGTGATGTTTATCCTTTATGCATCTTATTTTGCTTAGAACGACGGTAGCATTATAAGATGATCCCTTCACTAAATTTCAAGATAAAAGTGTTCTCCCCGAGTATGCACCGTTGCTAAAGTTCGTCGTTTCGAAGCACCTCGTGATGATCGGGTGTGATAGATTCTACGTTCACATACAACGGGTGTAAGCCAGTTTTACACAAGCAGAATACTTGGGTTAAACTTGACGAGCCTAGCATGTACAGACATGGTCTCGAAACACTGGAGACCGAAAGGTCGAACATGAGTCATATAGTAGATATGATCAACATGGAGATGTTCACCATTGATGACTATCCCATCTCACGTGATGATCGGACATGGGCTAGTTGATTTGGATCATGTATCACCTAGTTAACTTGAGGGATGTTAATTTAAGTGGGAGTTCATTAGTAATTTGATTAATTGAACTTAATTTATCATGAACTTAGTCTTGATAGTTTTTGCATATCTATGTTGTAGATAAATGGCCCGTGCTAGTGTTCCGTTGAATTTTAATGCGTTCCTAGAGAAAGCTAAGTTGAAAGATGATGGTAGCAACTACACGGACTGGGTCCGTAACTTGAGGATTATCCGCATTGCTGCACAGAAGAATTATGTCCTTGATGCACCGCTAGGTGATGTACCTGCTGCAGGAGCTGCTGCAGACATTGTGAATGCCTGGCAGGCTCGATCTGATGACTACTCGATAGTTCAATGTGCCATGCTCTATGGCTTAGAACCGGGACTGCAAAAGCGTTTTGAACGCCACGGAGCATATGAGATGTTCCAAGAGCTGAAATTGATATTTCAAGCTAATGCCCGGGTTGAGAGATATGAAGTCTCCAACAAGTTCTTCAGCTGTAAGATGGAGGAGAACAGTTCTGTCAGTGAACACATACTCAGAATGTCTGGGTACCACAACCACTTGACTCAGCTGGGAATTGATCTTCCGGTTGAGAGTGTTATTGACAGAGTTCTTCAGTCACTGCCACCAAGCTATAAAGGTTTCGTGATGAACTATAATATGCAAGGGATGGAGAAGACAATTCCCGAGCTCTTCGCGATGCTGAAATCAGCGGAGGTAAAAATCAAGAAGGAGCATCAAGTGTTGATGGTTAACAAGACCACTACTTTCAAGAAAAAGGGCAAGGGAAAGAAGGGGAACTTCAAGAAGAACGACAAGCAAGTTGCCGCTCCCACGAAGAAACCCAAAGCTGGATCCAGGCCTGAAACAGAGTGCTTCTACTGCAAAGGGACTGGTCACTGGAAGCGGAACTGCCCCAAGTATTTGGCGGATAAGAAGGATGGCAAAGTGAGCAAAGGTATATTTGATATACATGTTATTGATGTGTTCCTCACTAATGCTCGCAGTAGCGCCTGGGTATTTGATACTAGTTCGGTTGCTCATATTTGTAACTCGAAATAGGAGCTACGGAATAAGCGAAGATTGGCTAAGGACGAGGTGACGATGCGCGTCGGGAATGGTTCCAAGGTTGATGTGATCGCCATCGGCACGCTACCTCTACATCTACCTTCGGGATTAGTTTTAGACCTCAATAATTGTTATTTGGTGCCAGCGTTGAGCATGAACATTATATCTGGATCTTGTTTATTGCGAGACGGTTATTCATTTAAGTCAGAGAATAATGGTTGTTCTATTTATATGAGTAACATCTTTTATGGTCACGCACCTTTTGTCAATGGTCTGTTCTTGTTGAATCTCGATCGTAGTAATACACATATTCATAATATTGATGCCAAAAGATGCAAAGTTGATAATGATAGTGCAACATACTTGTGGCACTGCCGTTTAGGTCATATTGGTGTAAAGCGCATGAAGAAACTCCATGCGGATGGACTTTTGGAATCTCTTGATTATCAATCATTTGATACTTGCGAACCATGCCTCATGGGCAAGATGACTAAAACTCCATTCTCCAGAACAATGGAGCGAGCTACTGATTTGTTGGAAATAATACATACCGATGTATGCGGTCCGATGAATGTTGAAGCACGCGGCGGGTATCGTTATTTTCTAACCTTCATAGATGATTTGAGTAGATATGGGTATATCTACTTGATGAAACACAAGTCTGAAACATTTGAAAAGTTTAAAGAATTTCAGAGTGAAGTAGAGAATCATCGTAACAAGAAAATAAAGTTTCTACGATCTGATCGCGGAGGCGAATATTTGAGTTACGAGTTTGGCCTTCATTTAAGAAAATGTGGAATTTCACAACTCACGCCACCTGGAACACCACAGCGTAATGGTGTGTCCGAACATCGTAACCGTACTTTATTGGATATGGTGCGTTCTATGATGTCTCTTACCGATTTGCCACTATCGTTTTGGGGTTATGCATTAGAGACAACTGCATTCACATTAAATAGGGCACCGTCTAAATCCGTTGAGAAGACACCGTATGAACTATGGTTTGGCAAGAAACCTAAGCTGTCGTTTCTTAAAGTTTGGGGATGCGATGCTTATGTGAAAAAGCTTCAACCTGATAAGCTCGAACCCAAAGCGGAGAAGTGCGTCTTCATAGGATACCCTAAAGAAACAATTGGGTACACCTTCTACCACAGATCCGAAGGCAAGGTCTTTTTTGCCAAGAATGGGTCCTTTCTAGAGAAGGAGTTTCTCTCGAAAGAAGTGAGTGGGAGGAAAGTAGAACTTGATGAGGTAATTGTACCTTCTCTCGAATTGGAAAGTAGCTCATCAGAGAAAACTGTTCCCGTGATGCCTACACCAATAAGAGAGGAAGATAATGATAAAGATCATGAAACTTCAGATCAAGTTACTACTAAACTTCGTAGGTCGACCAGAGTACGTTCCGCACCAGAGTGGTACGGTAATCCTGTTCTGGAAGTTATGTTGTTAGACAACGGCGAACCTACGAACTATGAAGAAGCTATGATAAGCCCGGATTCCGACAAATGGCTTGAGGCCATGAAATCTGAGATAGGATCCATGTATGAGAACAAAGTGTGGACTTTGGTGGACTTGCCTGATGATCGGCAAGCCATTGAGAATAAATGGATTTTTAAGAGGAAGACGGATGCTGATGGTAATATCACTGTCTATAAAGCTCGACTTGTCGCGAAAGGTTTTCGACAAGTTCAAGGGGTTGACTACGATGAGACTTTCTCACCCGTAGCGATGCTTAAATTTGTTCAAATCATGTTAGCAATTGCCGCATTTTATGATTATGAAATCTGGCAAATGGATGTCAAAACTGCATTCCTTAATGGTTTTCTCAAAGAAGAGTTATATATGATGCAACCAGAAGGTTTTGTCGATCCTAAGGGTGCTAACAAAGTGTGCAAGCTCCAGCGATCCATCTATGGACTGGTGCAAGCATCTCGGAGTTGGAATATACGCTTTGATGAGGTGATCAAAGCATATGGTTTTGTACAGACTTACGGTGAAGCCTGTATTTACAAGAAAGTGAGTGGGAGCTCTGTAGCATTTCTAATATTATATGTGGATGACATATTGTTGATTGGAAATGATATAGAATTTCTGGATGGCATAAAGGGATACTTGAATAAGAATTTTTCAATGAAAGACCTCGGTGAAGCTGCTTATATATTGGGCATCAAGATCTATAGGGATAGATCAAGACGCTTGATAGGACTTTCACAAAGCACATACCTTGACAAAGTTTTGAAGAAGTTCAAAATGGATCAGTCAAAGAAAGGGTTCTTGCCTGTCTTGCAAGGTGTGAAGTTGAGTCAGACTCAATGCCCGACCACGGCAGAAGATATAGAGAAAATGAAAGTCATTCCCTATGCCTCAGCCATAGGTTCTATTATGTATGCCATGCTGTGTACCAGACCTGATGTGTGCCTTGCCATAAGTTTGGCAGGGAGGTACCAGAGTAATCCAGGAGTGGATCACTGGACAGCGGTCAAGAATATCCTGAAGTACCTGAAAAGTACCAAGGACATGTTTCTCGTTTATGGAGGTGACGAAGAGCTAGTCGTAAAGGGTTACGTCGATGCAAGCTTCGACACTGATCCGGATGACTCTAAGTCACAAACCGGATACGTATTTATATTAAATGGTGGAGCTGTCAGTTGGTGCAGTTCCAAGCAGAGCGTCGTGGCGGGATCTACGTGTGAAGCGGAATACATAGTTGCTTCGGAAGCAGCACATGAAGGAGTCTGGATGAAGGAGTTCATATCCGATCTAGGTGTAATACCTAGTGCATCGGGTCCAATGACAATCTTTTGTGACAACACTGGAGCAATTGCCATAGCCAAGGAGCCCAGGTTTCACAAGAAGACCAAACACATCAAGAGACGCTTCAACTCCATTCGTGAATATGTCAAGGATGGAGACATAGAAATTTGCAAAGTACATACGGATCTGAATGTGGCAGACCCATTGACTAAACCTCTTCCACGAGCAAAACATGATCAGCACCAAGACTCCATGGGTGTTAGATTCATTACTATGTAATCTAGATTATTGACTCTAGTGCAAGTGGGAGACTGATGAAAATATGCCCTAGAGGCAATAATAAAGTTGTTATTATTTTATATTTCCTTGTTCATGATAAAGGTTTATTATTCATGCTAGAATTGTATTGACTGGAAACATAAATACATGTGTGAATACATAAACAAATACCGTGTCCCTAGTGAGCCTCTACTAGACTAGCTCGTTGATCAAAGATGGTTAAGGTTTCCTAACCATAGACATGAGTTGTCATTTGATAACGGGATCACATCATTAGGAGAATGATGTGATGGACAAGATCCATCCGTTAGCTTAGCATATGATCGTTCTGTTTATTGCTACTGCTTTCTTGAATGTCAAATACATGTTCCTCGGACCATGAGATCATGCAACTCCCGGATACCGGAGGAATACCTTGTGTGCTATCAAACGTCACAACGTAACTGGGTGATCATAAAGATACTCTACAGGTATCTCCGAAGGTGTCCGTTGAGTTGGCATGGATCGAGACTGGGATTTGTCACTCCGTGTTTCGGAGAGGTATCTCTAGGCCCTCTCGGTAATGCACATCATAAGAAGCTTGCAAGCAAAGTGACTAAGGAGTTAGTTACGGGATGATGTATTATGGAACGAGTAAAGAGACTTGCCGGTAATGAGATTGAACTAGGTATGGAGATACAGACGATCGAATCTCGGGCAAGTAACATACCGACGGACAAAGGGAATTACGTATGTTGTCATTGCGGTTCGACTGATAAGATCTTCGTGGAATATGTAGGAACCAATATGGGCATCCAGGTTCCGCTATTGGTTATTGACCGGAGAGGCGTCTCGGTCATGTCTACATCATTCCCGAACCCGTAGGGTCCGCACGCTTAACGTTCGTTGACGATATAGTGTTATATGAGTTATGTGAATTGGTAACCGAATATTGTTCGGAGTCCCGGATGAGATCCCGGACGTCACGAGGAGTCTCGGAATGGTCGAGAGGTAAAGATTTATATATGGGAAGTCATATTTTGGGTTCCGGAAAAAGGTGCAGTTTTTTCGGTATTGTACCGGGAAGCTTCCAGAAGGTTCCGGAGGATTCCAGAGGGGTCCGGAAGTCCACAAGTGGGTCCACCACGTCCCAAGGGCTGGCATGGGCTAAGGGGAGGCGCCCTGGCCTTATTGGTCCAGGCGCACTAAGTCCTCAAAAGCCCACGCAGCTAGGGGAGGAAAAAGGGAGAGTCCTAGTAGGAATAGGATTGGACTTTGGAGTCCAAGTCCACGTGTGTACTATTCACGGTTACTGTTCACGTGGCACTATTCCTTCTACTCCAAGCCCCTACACATATATAAATAGAGGAGAGGGGGCGCCCCAAAGGAGACACAACATTGTCTTAGCCGTGTGCGGCGCCCCCCTCCACAGTTCCGTCCCTCGGTCATATTTTCGTAGTGCTTAGGCAAAGCCCTGCGGAGATAGCATCACCATCACCGTCACCACGCCGTCGTGCTGCCGGAACTCATCAACTACCTCGCCGTCTTGCTGGATCAAGAAGTCGAGGACGTCACCGAGCTGAACGTGTGCTGAACGTGGAGGTGCCGTACGTTCGGTGCTCGGTCGGTTGGATCGTGAAGTTGTTCGACGACATCAACCGCGTTGTTCTAACGCTTCCGCTTACGGTCTATGAGGGTACGTAGACACACTCCCCCTCTCGTAGCTATGCATCTCCATGGATAGATCTTGCGTGTGCGTAGAATTTTTTTTGTTTTCCATGCAACGTTCCCCAACACAATTAGCTGTGGTAAATGCTTCTCGCATTAGTCCTTGGTATGCAGACTATGCTAATTATATTGTTGCTAAATATATTCCACCTAGTTTTACCTACCAACAAAAGAAAAAGTTCTTCTTTGATTTAAGACATTACTTTTGGGATGACCCACATTTATATAAAGGAGTAGATGGTATTATTAGACATTGTGTACCTGAGCATGAACAGGAACAAATCCTACGGAAGTGTCACTCCGAGGCATACGAGGATACCATGTGGGAGACAGAACTGCACATAAGGTATTACAATCTGGTTTCTATTGGCCTACTCTTTTCAAAGATGCACGTAAGTTGTCCTTTCTTGTGATGAATGTCAAAGAATTGGTAATGTTGGTAGACGTCAGGAAATGCCTATGAATTATTCACTTGTTATTGAACCATTTGATGTTTGGGGTTTTGATTATATGGGACCTTTTTCTAAATCCAATGGGTATACACATATTCTTGTTGATGTTGATTATGTTACTAAGTGGGTAGAAGCTATTCCAACTAGTAGTGCTGATCACAACACCTCCATTAAAATGCTTAAAGAAGTTATATTCCCTAGGTTTGGAGTCCCTAGATACTTGATGACAGATGGTGGTTCACATTTTATTCATGATGCTTTCCGTAAACTTCTTGCTAAATATGATGTTAACCATAGAATTGCATCCCCTTATTATTCTCAGTCTAGTGGACAAGTTGAATTGAGTAATAGAGAAATAAAGTTAATTTTGCAAAAGACCATTAATAGATCCAGGAAGAATTGGTCTAAGAAACTTGATGATACATTATGGGCTTATAATAATGCTTATAAAAATCCTATGGGTATGTCTCCATATAAAATGGTCTATAAAAAAGCATGTCATTTACCTCTTGAACTAGAACATAAGGAATATTGGGCAATCAAAGAACTTAATTATGATTTCAAACTTGCCAGTGAGAAGAGGTTGTTTGACATTAGCTCTCTATATGAATGGAGAACCCAAGCCTATGAAAATGCCAAGTTATTTAAAGAAAAAGTTAAAAGATGGCATGATAAAAGAATTCAAAAATGGGAATTTAAAGTTGGTGAGCATGTTCTATTGTACAACTCTCGTTTCAGATTCTTTGCAGGAAAACTTCTCTCTAAATGGGAAGGGCCATATATCATCGAAGAAGTTTATCGCTCCGGAGCTATCAAAATCAACAACTCCGAAGGCACTAATCCGAGAGTGGTGAATGGTCAAAGAATTAAGCATTATATCTCAGGTACGCCCATTAATGTTGAAACTAATATTATTCAAACTATGACACCGGAGGAACACATCAAAGAGTCCTTCCGGAACGCTCCAGAACCCTGAAAAGGGGTAGGTATGTGATACGATTTTCGAGGCCAGGAACTATGTCATCTCAGGATTCAGATGGGGAGAGTTATGTTTCACACCTTATTGCAAACCCTAGAGTCTATGGGGATCTCGAACCCTATGGATGGACGGCTGATGAGGAGGAGGATGCCGATTTAAAGGGGATGAAATCATCAAGTGAAGAAGAAGAAGAGGACCCTCTGCCCCAGCCAGGAGATATGCATGTGGAGTTCAAAAAGTCGAGCCTACCGAATAAGGTTAAACCCTCCAATACTCGATTTACCCCTTATCGCCGTGTGCAGATGGATGCTTCCTCTTCCTCCACAAAAATCCATCCCCTGGAGGATGGTATATCTATTGTCACAAGCAAGCTCCGCAAGGAGAATGCGGATCTTAAAAGGGAGATCATTGAGCTCAAGGAGGAAATTAACACCCTCAGGGGGATCATTGCTAAGAGAATCACTTCATCACCACCATCACCGAAGAAAGACAATTGAGTACACGGGTATGGGCACCACCCTTGGCTTGTTCCAAGCTTGGGGGAGGTGCCCCGGTATTGTATCACCATCACCTTTTTATCATCATTATCTATCTTAGTTCGATCCTTAGTTATTTCGTGATTTACAAGAATAAAGTTTTAGTATGATCTAGTTTCCAGTGCTTGTTTCATGATCTATCTATCTATGTAATCGTGTGTGAGAGTTATACAATAAAGAGTTGTTTGAGTTTTACCTCTTTACTTTCAATAAAAGAATGAAAAGATCATACGCTAATTCCTTGGGGAGTAATGACTTTACATGAAGAAATGTATAGTTGATAAAATTTATTGGAAGTTAACAAACATAGCATTGGTCATTGATGCAATTCATGAAAAAGTTAATAAAGGAAGAGAGGATTCACATATAAATATACTATATTGAGCATCTTTCGTGATTGTGAGCCCCCATTAAATATTCTATGCCAAATAGTTGATGTTGGACAAGGAAGATAACGTAATGAGTTATGTTTACTTATATCCACATAGAAGTTATATTGTCATAGATCCTCTAACATGTGGTGCTTGCTCACTATCTTTTGCTAGCCAAAAATCCGCACTAAGTAGAGATACTACTTGTGCATCCAAAACCCTTGAACCCAGTTTCATGTCATGAGAGTCCACTTTATCTACCTATGGATTGAATAAGATCCTTCAAGTAAGTTGTCATCGGTGCATAAAGCAATAAAAATTGCCTCTAAATATGTATAACTTTTATTGTAAGGGAAAATAAGCTTTGTACGATTTTGTGATGGTGAAGAAATAAAAGCGATACTTTTATGCAAGAGTCAATAGTATTCTTCTCTATTCCGTTTTTATTTTTTATCTTTGCAAGCACCATGTGGTGGGGAAAGATCTAGGCATATATATCCAGTTGGATGTAAGTGATCATGACTTATTATTGTTGACATTACCTTTGAGGTAAATTTGCTGGGAGGTGAAACTATAAACCCCCATCTTTCTATGTGTCTGATTGAAACTTTTGTTCCATAAAAATATGCCGTGAGTGTCAGCAATCATAGAAGACTAAATGATAGTTGAGTATGTGGACTTGTTAAAACAAAAAGCTCTTACATAGACTCTTCCTGAAAATATGATGAATTGTAATTGTTTCATTGACCGAGAACATAGTTTGTTAGTTTTCAAGGAAGTTTATGCTTTATACTTCAATGTTGTGATGAATTATTACTTGTTCATGGGAAGCTTTATGATAATATATTGTTGTTATGAAATTAATCATGATGCTCTCATGTCCGTATTTTATTTTATCGACACCTCTCTCTCTAAACATGTGGTCATGATTATCGGTTTCGGCTTTCGCTTGAGGACAAGCAAGGTCTAAGCTTGGGGGAGTTGATATGTCCAATTTGCATCATGATTTCCTACTGTTATTTATAATGTATTTGGTCATTATTTCACTTTATGATGCAATTCTTATGCCTTTTCTCTCTTAATTTGCAAGATTTATATGAAGAGGGAGAATACTAGCAGTTGGAATTCTGGATCTGAAATAGCTACAGCAGAGATACCTATTCTACAGAGCTCCAAATGACCTGAAATTTTACGGAGATTTTTTATTGAATATATAAAAAATACTGGAAAAAAGAAATACCAAAGGGGACCCACCAGCTGCCCACAAGGCAACAGGGCGCGGCCCCCCGGGGCGCGCCAAGATGCCTTGTGGGGCCCACAGCTGGCCTCCGGCCCCCTCCTTCTGCTGTATAAGCTCTTTTGCCCTAAAAAATAGAGAAGACTTTCAGGATGAAGCGCCGCCGTCTCGAGGCGGAACTTGGGCAGTAGCACATTTGCCCACCGGCGGAGCGATTCCGCGGGGGATACTTCCCTCCGGGAGGGGGAAACCGAAGCCATCGACATCACCAACGATCCTCTCATCATGGGAGGACCAATCTTCATCAACATCTTCACCAGCACCATCTCATCTCAAACCCTAGTTCATCTCTTGTATTCAATCTTTGTCCCAAAACCTCAGATTGGTACTTGTGGGTTGCTAGTAGTGTTGATTACATCTTGTAGTTGATGCTAGTTGATTTATTTGGTGGAAGATTATATGTTCAGATCCTTAATGATATTCAATACCCCTCTAATCTTGAACATGAATATGATTTGTGAGTAGTTACTTTTGTTCTTGAGGACATGGGAGAAGTCTTGTTGTAAGTAATCATGTGAATTTGGTATTCGTTCGATATTTTGATGATATGTATGTTGTTGCTTCCTTTAGTGGTGTCATGTGAACGTCGACTACATGACACTTCACCATACTTGGGCCTAAGGGAAGGCATTGTGGAGTAATAAGTAGATGATGGGTTGCTAGAGTGACAGAAGTTTAAACCCTAGTCTATGCGTTATTCCGTAAGGGGCTGATTTGGATCCATATGTTTCATGCTATGGTTAGATTTATCTTAATTCTTCTTTCGTAGTTGCAGATGCTTGCGAGAGGGGGTAATCATAAGAGGGTTGCTTGTTCAAGTAAGAACAGCACCCTAGCACCGGTCCACCCACATATCAAATTATCAAAGTAGCGAACGCGAATCAACTAAACATGATGAAAGTGACTAGATGAGAATTCCCATGTGTCCTCGAGAACGCCTTGTTTATTATAAGAGTTTGTTCCAGATTGTCCTTTGCTATAAAAAGGATTGGGCCACCTTGCTGCACCTTTGTTACCATTGCTACTTGTTACTTGTTACGAATTACCTTGCTATCAAACTATCTGTTACCGACAATTTCAGTGCTTGCAGAGAATACCTTGCTGAAAACCGCTTATCATTTCCTTCTGCTCCTCGTTGGGTTCGACACTCTTACTTATCGAAAGGACTACGATTGATCCCCTATACTTATGGGTCATCATAGATAAATTTATTCAACAAACACAGCGGGCGTCGCAAAAAAAGAATCAACTATGAAGTGTTTTGTCCATATAGAAAAAAATAGGTATAGGTACTAAGTATAATACCAATTTAATGGGAACAACATTGCTTATCAAATAGTAAGAAGTGTGAGACAAAAAAAGCTCTCAGAACAGGAAAATAGAATGAGTAAAGGAACAAGGTAATTAGGATATTTTACTCTTCTTCGAAGATTGGCTTCCTCAGATATTTGGTAAACAACAAGTCCACTACTCTCGCTATTTTCAGCTTCTTAGGTTCATTAGGAGATTGCACTTTGGCTGCTCTTTTTTTCCTGTTCTTCTTTCCAATAGTATTAGGACTTGTGCTTGATCCAGCTTCTGTATCATTGACCCTAGAAGAACCTGTGGATGACATGTGAAAAAAGGTGTAAACAAATAAAAAACAAAATTGAAAAGAAGAATAATTGAGAGACATATAAAAAACGAAAGATGGAATGAGATAATTGGGAGCAAGACATATGAAAGAAGGAATGTGCTAAACCTGGTTGAACAGCAAAGTCCATGGCTATTTGTACTCCTACATTAGCATTAGGCTCGCAAAATGGTATCTCTTGGCTGGTAGGAGCAGAAGGGGTGAAAGGAGAATCATCATCAATCATGATTGGAGTGCCTCTGAAACGCTTCACTCTATCATTTGATGAACTAGAACTGATCAAAACAAAACTCCTTTTTCCATTATCTCCATTTGAAAAAGTTTCTTGTTTATTTCAGTTGATGGGTCCAGCTCTTGCTGATGAGGTAAAAAGTGTGTCAGTACAAAATAGTAGCATAAATTCAAACAAAACAAAAAAAACATACAAAGTATACATAAGGAAAAAAAGGACATGCCTTAAGCTGTGAACCAGATCCTTGGCGAAGAGAGTTGGTATTATGAATATGAATGCTTGGGGTTTCATGCACACTATTGGCAACAATATTATTCTGGTTGTATATGAATACCAAAAAAAATTATAGTAATTTAATATTACTGAATGAATAACAAAATAAAATAAAATGACAACAATAATTTAAAAAACATAAAGCAAAACAGAGAGAAAATCTGGGGGATACCTCAACTTCCACATTGTTCTCAACTTTGGGTGCAAAAGATTCTTGCTTAACGACAACTACATCAGGGATCTGGTGGCAAAAATATATTTAAAAAGAGAATCTCCTCGAACAGAAAAAAAACTTAGTATAGTGCATCAAAAAGCATGCAGATAGAAAAATTGAAATCATTTCAGTAACTAACATGAGGTTTCCTTAATGCAAGTAAAAAAATCAAAATAATGGAAATTGTATGTTCACTATGATGTAAACTTATACGCGGGAAACAATATAGGGAAAAAAGATAATAATACCTCTGATTTCAAATGGGGCTCTGGCTTCACTTTAACATCCACCTCATGTTTTGGAATGTAACTCGGTCCTGCTGAGTTGATGTCTGGATTGCTCAAGTTAATTGGTGTGTTCCCATTAAGTGTTTCATGAGCATTGCTGTCAAAATTGACCTGTATCGAGAAGACGACCACGAACAAAGGAAAGAAAAAATAAGCTTATTTTGGAATGTAATCTAGGATGTTAAGTTTAAGTACATAAGAACAAAAAATCATAACAAGAACAATACAAAAAAGAAGGAAATGAATAAACAAAAAATCATTGGACGAGAAAAGAAATACCTCTGGTTGAGCATCAGGGACGTTGCCAATAGGAACTGTATTGCCATACGGTGTTTGAGATATGTGTCTTATCTACAAAAGAAGTTGTACAAACAATTTAAAGTTAGTGAGAAGGAGAAAAAGGTGAATAAATAGACAACAAAAAAAGAATCTGGTACAAAAGATAAGAAAAAGAAAATAGAAAAGAGAATAAGAGAGTTACTAGTAGCACTCCAAAAGCTTTCCTGGACTCATAATTCCTATCAACCAAAGCAAGGTATTGGAAATCTTCATTCTTAATGTGACGGATCCAAGGTAGAGAATAATCTACAGTGGACTGGTGATTCTCGATGACATCAAAATCAACGAAATCCAGACAAATGATCTGTTATTCAAAATGAAAAGAAGACAGTCAGTTTATAATTGAAAACAAAAACTATGACAAAATAGAATTACAGAACAAAGAAATGAAAGAAGCACAAATAAGCGAAATAAGGGAAAATAATTACCCCCCCAAATAGGATGGCATCCGCCAATGTGGGAAGGCTTGTTCATTTCCTCAACTGATGGTCTGTTCATTATCATTTCAAAATGACGTTCTGATTTCTCTACCATGAAATCCAGGGCCAATTGCCCAAAGTCCAGTGAAGGGATCATAGACACATCTCTTAGTGAGAAGAGGAATTTGGTGTTACCAAAGCAGTATGACGCCGGGCACAATATAGATGATATGAAATAAAATGCGAAGCTCCTGATAAAACCATCTTCGCTCTCATCACTGAGCATCACTTCCTCAATCTTGTTAATTAGCATCTTGTTCCGATAATCAAGGTACTTGCTTCTTAACTGAGCAACTTCTGCCTTGACTTGAGGATCATCACTACTAAAGACAAAAGGGACAGTGCCACTAGGGAAATCAAAAAATTTGTCTACCATGTCTTTAGTGATCTTGATGACTTTGTTCTTGTGCTTGAAATAAGGCTCCGTAACACCAAATATATGCTGATCTAACCACTCGAGTAGATTCATTGGTATGTTTAGGTGATAGGGCATATGAAGCAGGGCGTCCATTTTGTACTTGCTGATGTGACCTAATTGAATCTCACTAAACATCTTCACTGTCTTGTTGAAACGCATGGTTGACAATCTAGATATATAGGTAGGATTGCATAACTTCCTATGGTAAACTCTTGTTGCATAAATTAAAAAGTATAACTATTCAGACGGTGAAGAAAAAGAATTACAGCAGAATATACTATGAAACGCATAAAAAATGTAAAACTGATCCTAGTGACATCCACATGTTCTGAAAAAGAAGACAAGAAAAAACTATGGGTGACCCAGGATGAACATACCGCCTTCAGCATTCCGAAGACCTCGTGGTGGAGCTTGATATGGTTCCTCGCCTTCTGATTCTTCGACTTGGCCAACTCCGACACCTTCTTCAGCTGCAAAATCAAAAAAATGGAAAACTGAAAAAAATGAGGGAGAAATTGATATGGCATAAGTAAGGTTAAAAGGAGTAAAATTGACAAACTAACCCTAGAGTGCTAAAAGGGAAATTCACCATAAAAACCTAGGGAGTAACTTCCTTAGAAAAAGTTAACAAAATGGACTAGCAAAACAGATGGCATAAATTTAGTGAAAGCATTCAGAAGCAGTGCTGCAAAGACCCTATGGCCAGATGGATTCACATGCAGTAACATCACAAAAACACTAGAGAAGACAAAAAAAGTTCATCTGGTCCCTATGGTTCAATTTAAAATCAAAATTCAACTAGAAAAAGGTGTGACCACAAAATAGAAAATATATATCATTCTCAGGGGGTGTGTGAGATTGATAGAAAAAGAAGCTGCATAAACGGACCTCCTTGAGCATCTCGGAGGCCTTGTACTGGCACTTGGACTTCTTGATGCTGTTCCTGACAACCTTGTATGACTGGTTGGTATCATGTTGTTCATCCACCTCACCATGTCCAATCCCTTCTTCTTCTGCAAAGCAAGTTGAACATAAAAAAAAGTGAGCATTAACTGCATAATTGTTCATGTATCAACTAAAAACAACATAGCAAAAACTCAACAACGAATACTGGCTCTAGTATCTTAGATTAACGAATATTGCGTAGTTGTTCATGTATCTTGTTGATCTAGTTTTCTGTTCTTGTTATGCACATTCATAACTCTGCATAACCAGAGCTGATCACACACATTGCAAATTTATACATTGCAAATTACTAAAACAACAACACTTGCAAGACCACACCAATTTTATGGAAGAGCCATATGTGCAGGGCACAAAAAATCCTATTCAGACCAAAATGATCAAGATAAAGACAGTGAACATCAAACAGGGACATTCAGTATACAGTTGAAAGGAGCTCACACAGAAGGGGACATAACACACACAATGGCGCAGATGGAACCGAAAAAGATGTAGATTAGTAGTACTCCCCTGGAGTACTAGGACTTGGCTTGTAGATATCCGCACCAGGGCCGAACCACAGAATCAGCGAGATCCGTTGATTAGAACAGTACGAACCCCCCTAAAAAACGAACCCTAGCCTGTGACGATCCGTTGGTTAGATTACTCAAGCACAAAATCTACAAAAAAATCTAAAGGGATCAGTTCCGCGCAGCATGAGGAACCCTAGAAAAATCTTAAAACTGGTGAGGAGGACGAACCCCCTAGGCAGGACGAACCCTAGAAAAAATCGTAAGACGCTAAGGAGGACGAACCCTAAAAAGCACAAAAAAACGTGGCGTCGAAGCAGGAAACAGACCCAAAAACCCGCGCAGAATCGATGAGTACTGATTTCATGATAGGACGAACCCTAGTGAGTGGATCCACGACACGAGAAGGAGGAAGGGAGGAAGGGAGAAAAGCACAAACCAGCGGAAGCCATGACGATCTCGCGCATGAACCAGCGCGCGCACAACGGATCCACAAAAACACGAGACAGAACGGATCGATTGCCAGACGAACCCTAGAAATGGCAGCTGCGCGAAGAGGATGTGGAGGAGGCTAAGAGAAGACGCAGAAGAAAAGAGGAATAAGTCACCGCGACGAGGAGAAAAACGGGCCGAGCCCAAAAGACTAGGGGGGTGTGCGCCCGTTTGTGGAAATAGAAGAAACGGGCGCAACGGGCGCCGTTTAGGATTTGCCGTTAAACGTCCAATTTTTTGTATCGCACGGATCTGTGGTTGGGCCTCTAGGCTAGTAGACGGGTCCTTAATCTGGTTGGGCCTCTAGGCTACTAGACGGGTTATTAATAATTCCTTCCTTCAGTTTCTCAAAAAAAAAAAAAAAAAAAAATTCCTTCCTTCTTTCATCCTGACTAAGCCTCTCTATATGTTGCCCTGGGCCTTGGAGCGTACCGCCTGCTCTTCGTCACCAAGCCAAACCCTAGGGTTTTGCCTGCCCCCGCCGCCGTCCACATCTCCTCCTTCCGAGCATCTACAGTCGCCGCCACCGATACAGCCGGCCCTCCGATGGAGGTGCCGCCGTATTGGACGGCCGCCCTGGTCCGGGAGGTTTTCATCAACTTCTTCAAGTCCAAGTCGCACACGCCATGGCCGTCGAGCCCCGTGGTACCCGTCAACGACGGCACGCTCTTGTTCACCAACGCCGGGATGAACGGGTTCAAGCCGATATTCCTCGGCCTTGCCCCCCCGGACTCGCAGCTTGGCCGCCTGCGCCGCGCCTGCAACACCCAGAAGTGCATCCGTGCCGGCGGCAAGCACAACGACCTCGACGACGTGGGGAAGGACACCTACCACCACACCTTCTTCGAGATGCTCGGGAACTGGTCTTTCGGAGACTACTTCAAGGACGGGGCCATCGGGTATGCATGGGACCTCCTCACCCAGGTATCGGATTCTTGCCTCTCGATCGCTCGCGTGTTAGTTTGTATACACTACTGTACTATAAAACATCAGATTATGGATGGGTAAAATTTAAGTGAAAGTTGGGTCCACTTTGGTGGGTTCAATTCTGAGTGAAAGCTTGTGTTTTGGGGATATATTTCTATGCAAAATTGAGCTCTTTACTGTTTCGACAGAGTTAATATTTTATCCTTGTTTTGTACAATATAAGTTTGGTCGCTTTGGTGATATACTCATTGACGCTGACCTTCTGACCTCCCATCTAATCTAAGATACAAAGGCACTATGTGCAGAGCGAATCTTGTATTCTTGTTCTGGTCGGAGACATGCATGTTGCCTATTTTCTTATGTAGGGTCTCTGTACATAAATACTCCCTCTGTGTCAAAATATAAGATGTTTTGGTAGGGCAGTTTAGCCTAAAAAACGTCTTATATTTCGGTACAGAGGTAGTATATCTGAACAAGCAAAAACAAGAAAATGATGTGAAAAACCACAGATGTACAAATTTCCCACTGAGTTTAAACATTGGCCACCTTCTTACTACCTACTGATTGCTATTTCATATGTACAGGTCTACAAATTGCCCACTGATAGAATTTATGCAACATACTTTGGTGGTGATGAGAAAGCTTGTCTCGCTCCCGATACCGAGTCGAAAAACATATGGTTGAAGTATCTACCGAATGAAAGAGTTCTGCCTTTCGGTTGCAAGGTATTCTGGATGTGCTTGGTTTGTTGGTCGAGTTCCTGGCTGTTTTGGACATTATGTTGTAGTATTAGTTTCACTTTATTCGTTTCTGTTGGACTTTATACTGTTGTCTGAATATCCCTATTAAAGAACAAGTATCACAATGTGTTCTTTGGGCAGGATAACTTTTGGGAGATGGGCGACACAGGTCCATGTGGGCCATGCACAGAGATTCATTTTGATCGTATTGGCAACCGTGACGCGGCTTCATTAGTGAATAATGATGACCCTACATGTATTGAGATATGGAATCTTGTGTTTATTCAGGTTAACATGCTATTTTTTTAAAACTCATTTCTTTTTAGATTGTTGAGCTTTAATCTCAATACACCGCCCAGTTACTCTGTTTTATGTGTGCACGCCTATTTGCTTTTTATCTGTTCTATGCACTGACATTTGGCTATTTTAATACCCAGTTCAACAGGGAATCAGATGGTACTTTGAGATCCTTGCCAGCAAAACACGTTGACACTGGGATGGGCCTTGAGCGTTTAACTTCTATCCTTCAGAATAAAATGAGCAATTACGATACAGATGTATTCATGCCATTATTTGATGCCATCCACAAGGTATTTTGTTCAGATGCACACTTGCAGCTTCTTTGGTGCTTGTGAGTTGTGACTACAGTATTTTGCTGCAGTAATAAATTGTTGTCTAAAGTAAATATTTTTAATTTGATATGCATTATGAATGCAGCTGGCAGGTGTTGGAATTCAGCCATACTCTGGTAAAGTAGGATCCGATGATGTTGGGAAAGTTGATATGGCATATAGGGTTGTTGCAGATCACATAAGAACCCTTTCTTTTGCTATTGCTGATGGTTCTCAACCTGGTGAGTTAATACTGTTTTGGTTGGGGATACATCATTTAAAATGACTGCCAAGTTGTTGATGTGGCACTGGAATAAAATGAATTATATGGACATAAAGTCACCAATAGCCCCATTTCCAATTTTGAAGAATTTGAATGAAAAAAGATAGATCATTGTACCACCCATTGTCAGCCAAATGTTGCAGTTACAAAATATTTTGGCAATAAAGGTTCAGAACAACTGCAGAAAATATGTTATTGTCTTCATTCAGTTTAATTGGTTTGTTTTCGGCAGATCCACCATTTTGTGGTCAACCTATCTAGTGCGTATGGTGTAGAACTGAAAAGATTTTTTCGCAACTACTGAGCTAATGTATTTTTACAATGTTTCAGGGCTTTGTTTTGTGTTATACAATGATGTTTCTTTGTTCTAATATAAGTTTTTCTAGGAAATGAGGGAAGAGAGTATGTTCTAAGGCGTATACTTAGACGTGCTGTTCACTTTGGTCGTCAAAAATTGATGGCAAAGCAAGGATTTTTTAGCTCGTAAGAACTGCAACCTGCATCTGTTATACTTTTGTTAATGATATATTTGCATAGCTTTTTGTTTACTCAGAATGCTAAAAATGTAATGTAAGCCTTATGGGAATGACGGTAGAGATGTCATATGACAATAAGAAAAAACTATGTTCAGACACGATTTTAGCGAATTTATTATGAACTCAGGGTCATGAGTCATTGTGTTATTTGTTACTTAATTTGGGTTTGGGTTCGTGGGGCACAAGTTGGAACTGGAGTCACCTGTGTTGGCTGCTTACTCCTGATAGCATTGTTCCTGCGATGCCTTTTGTTGTAGTTTATGTGTGCATTTTTTTTGCTAGCAAAGTTTTAACTGGCATTTGGTCCTGATAATGAGGCATGGTTATTAAATTTATTTTTACTCGTAGGAGAAAAAGCGCTAGTGCGTTTTGCCACTGCCTAGCCCCTATCTCATCTAAGCGCGCACCTAGCATGATGAAGTGCTAGGCGTTCGGTTGTTGCCTAGCGCCTAAGCACACTTAAGCGCATGCCTCATTTTTTTTTCATGACTACCCTAACAAGTCTGATGTCATGGATTCTTGGACATCACTGTTCTATGCTTCAGTGTATTAGAACCATGGTTTTCGAGTCGTGCGACTAGTCGTCGACTAGTCGATGAGTCGCAAAAAAAATGTCGACTCAACTTAGTGTCGACTCGCGACTCGAGTCGCGACTAGTTGCAACTGCAGGCTTGACTTTTTCCGAGTCGCTACCCCAGAACGACTCATCCGAGTCGCGACTCGAAAACCATGATTAGAACATGTTTCTTGAAGAGAGACACGGTATGAGGCAGGATCAAATCCTGTCTGTAGCTGATTTGTGATGAGTGGTTGGGTACTGGGAGAAAGCTGGTGAACATAGAATGGTCGATATGTACATTCTCTCAAATAATCCAACTCCATAATTACTAATTAGCTGTATTAGAACATGTTTCCTGAAGAGAGACACGGTATGAGGCAGGATCAAATCCTGTCTGTAGCTGATTTGTAGTTGGGTGGTTGGGTACTGGGAGAACAAACTCCAGCCCAGAATTTGTTGAATTTGAACTTAAATCATGAAAACAGCGCTAGGCAGGAATCAGTGAATCTGAAATTTTGCGTTTAATCCATGAAATTTTGTTCAAGGAATAAATTGCCCGGTGAGGTTCTATTGCAAATTTGAACTTGAAATCTTGGTACCACCCTTTATAAGTGGCGATATGTGTCAGGAGTGAGGATAATGCACCACAATAGAAGTATATGCTCTGTTTATTGAATATTTTTAGTAGGTTCAAATGTCAACTCTGGGTCATTAGTACTGTTTGAGTTAACAAGGTTATGTGTCCTTTATGACACTTATCTAGGAAAAAAACTTGGTATGCAGTACGTATAAAGGAAACCTTAACTAGCATGTGGTCAATTTCTTGTTTTGAAAGGAATTTAACAGGAAATCTGAACTAGCATCTGCCAATTTTTTGTGTGGTACTTCGTGGTTAGCAGATAGATTGACATTCGACTAGGAAGTATTGGGCTCCGCCCTTCTAAACATGATAACCTTTTTGTTTTTTTTACTTCTGCATCAATTTTTTCAAATTTCTGATTCTCTCGCCATATTTCCGGTGACTGGCATCCCTCTCATCGTTTTTGTTCTCGAAGCTGGCATTTTATTTACCATTATTTTGTATCTTGCTTGTACAGCCTTGTAGATGTTTTTGTCCAATTGATGGGTGATGTGTTTCCTGAGCTGAAGGACAATGAAAAGAAGATTAAAGATATAATTAAAGATGAAGAAGCAAGCTTTGAGAACACTCTAGTGAAGGTAATATTGGTTGCCAGGAGTATTTTTTGCATAATAGTAACATCAATTTGGCCCAAGTGAAGTTTGTTGTAGTAATTTCATTGCAATCAAATCCGAGTGTTCGCACACTCTTAGGCAGTGTTTTCATACTTTTATCATTTTCTTTAAAGCATACTTTATCCTTCTTAACATGTGCTAGTCTCAAAGCAATTTATCTAGTTTGTTATCAGATTACCTAAATATTTTTTTGTTCTGGTGGCTCTCGGCCAGTTTATACCTTGTATCTTCTGTACCACTGTATTGCTCGTGCGATACTGCTGAAGGCTTTATATATATTAACGTGTTCTGCCGAATAACCAGGTTGTGTCTTGTTTTGAGTCCATATATCAAGGAACATATTCATGGTGATAGTTTGAATCTTGGTTTACAACAGCTTAGTTCAATCACAATAATTAGCATACACGATACATTGTCTCACATTTTCTATGAAATGACCATTAGCAATCCAATTTATTTGGTTTCCACATTGGCATGATTCTGTTTACCATGCTTATATTTTAAGGGTAGTTCCTACTAAGCGCCTTGCCATTGTGTTTCATATATAGAAACAGAGACTAAGAAAGCTTACCGTTGAAGTTCAGTTGACCGTTCTTTTCTTAGAATCATCATAATATATATTGTCCTTTCTTGTGGCTGTTCAACCAGTTAACTGATTGTGCTGTTGGTGTAATTTTCAGGGATATGAAAGATTTAAGAAAGCTGCAGATGCTGTCAAAGAGAATGGCGGGGCAGTACTTAGTGGCCAGGCAAGTGCTTTGGTTTTGAATTACCACCATATTACTTGATTTATTTTGTTTTCACTAGTTTGCACCAAAGCAGAGTTATTGTTTGTTTGTTGTCTGAGCATGTCTTGTGCTATCTTATGCGACTTTGGGGGGGGGGGGGGGGTCTGTTGGCAAGTGACGATAGTTAGGAGATAATATAAATTAGCTGCACACTGACGGGACTAATTTCCCTTTCTCCTCAAATTAGCTGTGTTTTCTGCACGGATCTTATGCGACTTTGGGGGGGGGGGGGGGGTCTGTTGGCAAGTGACGATAGTTAGGAGATAATATAAATTAGCTGCACACTGACGGGACTAATTTCCCTTTCTCCTCAAATTAGCTGTGTTTTCTGCACGGATCTTGAGCATGGGATGGGTGGCTCTGATAGGGTGGCCCATGGTCTACTACCATACGAGGACCTTTAACTATGTATATATTCCCCTTGGGCTATGCAATAGAGATAAGTTGCATCCATAACAATTTGGTCGTTATTCACTCCATATTCATGTACAGACACTCATCCGTTGAGCTTCTCTATCCGCTCTGCTCGAACCCTTACCGGTGGTTAGATGAGGGCAAGGGCGTTACCCCTCAATCCTAGACCTATACCCAGCCATGGACATATCAATCTGGTGCTCCTTCATCCATGCCTGCAGCAATTTTCAATGGGCATTATGCTCAATCAAATCTCGGAACTGTTGTTTTGCAAGCTTGGTTACAGCTCTGAATACCGCGGGTAGAGGGAATCCACCTAAGCGTTTATGTGGTTCTTCCTATCATGGTGGAGAGGCTTGAGGCTATTGGAGGAAGTAGCTTGGAGACTAGAGAGACTTTCTGTTTGGTTGTTGCATCTAAAATTAGTATGAAAAGTAGGCATCATATGTTAGATTAGTGCTTTGTCAGCCAGAGAGCAAGCTCTTCTGGGCCCCTTGTGTGTGTAGCCTCCTTTCTAATTTCTATTCATTCCTTTTTATTCGAGAAACACGTCAAAACTAAGGAATTCAACTATTTGGTAAACTTGGTAATATTTTCTACAGTAATGTGGAATAATTCTTTTCCTCGTCCTTATTTTGAGAATGGGGGTTCACTGCAAAGAAATACGTCTCTTGGATCGTACTTGGTCATGTTTCTCAATGTTCCGTTACATCCTGCTGAAACTTTCAAGTTTATATTGGTATTTTTCTTGTAATTGCAACCGTTCTTTGTACTTTCAGGATGCATTTGTTCTGTGGGATACCTATGGTTATCCAATTGATTTAACTGAGGTTTGTTCTTCATGTTTTCATCAGTAAATTTAATCAAATTAATTTGACAGTGATATATGTTTCATGTTTATGCTGTTGTTAAAGCTTTTATTGTCTGTTTTTCTGGTATCGTTGTTGTTTCCTATCTCAGGTCATGGCAGTTGACTTCGGGCTATCTGTTGACATGGAGGGTTTTAATCTTTCTATGGAAGAAGCAAGGCAAAAGGCTAGGAATGCTCGCTACAAGGTTGTATTTATTTGTCCTTGAATATAAAACTTAATCCTTCACTTGTGGTCTTGTATGCTACCCAAG
Source organism: Elymus sibiricus (assembly GCA_039707655.1). NCBI lineage: Eukaryota > Viridiplantae > Streptophyta > Magnoliopsida > Poales > Poaceae > Elymus > Elymus sibiricus. Next base: position 186,223,736 of record CM077676.1, on the reverse strand, counting down.
TATTATTCCTGCCCTTTGTTGTTTAATAATGTTCTAATAACTAAAGTTAGCATCTCTTGTATGCCACTAATGCTCAATTGATTGGGCAACTTTTGCCTGTTATGGTTTATATCATATTACCTCCGTCCCAAAAAGGTTGTCTTAGATTTATAGATACGGATGAATCTAATACTAAAACGTGTCTAGATACATCTGTATCTTGACAAATCTAAGACGAGCTTTTTGGGAGGGAGGGAGTACTTATTTCTGATTTTGTTATATATGTTTTCTGGCAGGCTGGTGGTAAATCTATTGTCCTGGATGCTAATGCTACATCACAGCTGCGCAATCAGGGGCTTACTAGCACAAATGATAGCCCGAAATTCCAACACGAGGTTAGATGATTAGCTAGATTATTCATTTGTGGTTTGGCTATTAGGTACAGCTCCTTCCAATATTCAGTGCCTGTTTGGGATTACGTAGAAAGCAACCCTCCTCTTCGAATAACCTTCAAGTAGTTAATTTACCTGGCTACCAGCTTTTGATTGTTCTTGCACTGTTCATATTTCGCACTGGTTAAACACTTGTATATTGATTATGGCCGATATACCTAAAAACATTTTGCAGGTACATAGCAGTGTGGTGAAAGCTATCTATACTGGCTCAGAGTTCATAGCCACTGCATCTGGTGATGAAGATTTTGGTCTTGTTTTGGAAAGCACAAGCTTCTATGCGGAACAGGGTGGTCAGGTACAACTTCACTTATGACGGTGTGATGTTGGTGTAGTTGAATGAAAATGTCAAGTGCAATCGCAAGATTTTTTTTTAATTAAATTTAACTCACTCATAAATAAATTGTTGAAGCAATGTTTTTTGTCATTACACCATTTCAAACACCACATTACGGTTGTATCCAATCCCACTCTGCGGAAAATAGTGTTGAGGGCTTCGAAGTTGCGCATACAACTGGCTTCAAAATTTTCAGTTATAATTTGACAAGTTAATACCCATACATTCCACAACAAACATTGCAATTTGCATTCAACAACCATGGATGTTTTTTCGTTTATTCGAAGTCACCATGCTGCCATGGTTGTTTCTTGTTCTTTTCAAATGCGTCCATGTAACCTCTTATCTTGTGTGGGGTTTGGTGTTGTATATATATGAACTTTTCCTCTCTTTAATGAACAATACACAGCTCTCCTGCATGTTCGAGAGTTGTGCCATGCGTTGTATGAATTCTTTTGACACGCCATATGATATTTCTGGATTAGATCTATGACACTGGGAGTATCGAGGGTCCATCTGGATCTTTCACTGTGAACAATGTCCAAGTGTTTGCTGGCTATGTCCTGCACGTTTGTTCATTTCTGGAAGGGCCTGATTCCAAGGCATTGTCTGTTGGCGATGAAGTGAAATGCAAGGTAACATTCTTTACGGATTAATTCTTTTATACCAATCAGGTAACCTGTGAAGTTTTCTAAATTACATTGCGATACTTCTATTACTCTTGGTAGGTTGATTACACACGGCGTAGTCTCATTGCTCCAAACCACACATGTACCCATATGCTGAACTTTGCTCTAAGGGTATGTTTTCAAGCATCTCAGATTTTACAGGGAGTGCTTTTTTGCACTCATGATGGTTTCGCTATTGTATATGTAGGAAGTACTTGGTGACCATGTTGACCAGAAAGGTTCCATTGTTCTTCCAGAGAAGCTGAGATTTGATTTCTCCCATGGTATTCAGTGTTTTATATATTGCATCCTCATGATGTTTTTCCTAAGCTTGTCAACTCAACTGTGTACATAATAACAGGGAAACCTGTTCAGCCGGAAGATTTGAGAAAAATTGAGTATATAGTGAACCAGCAAATAAAGGATGAGCTAGAGGTATCTGCACAAGAAATAAAATTAGCTGACGCAAGGGGCATAAATGGTCTGCGAGCTGTGTTTGGTGAAGTGTGTTCTCTTACCCTGCTCGACATACCATGTTTTCATATCTCAGTTTGCCTGCCCTGTTGTTTCGTGTAATTGGTTTTACATATGGACTTTGTAGATCTACCCTGATCCTGTAAGAGTTGTATCAATTGGTCGCAAAGTGGAAGATCTGCTTGCAAACCCTGAAAGCAAAGAATGGTTATCCATATCAACTGAGCTGTGTGGAGGTATATTTACTACTCTGCTCTATGTAATTCTACATTTGTGCGTTTATGTCATCTAAAGTTTATGTATATCAGGTACACACATTTCGAACACTAGAGATGCTGCAGCATTTGCGCTCATATCTGAAGAGGGTATCGCCAAAGGTGTTCGGAGGATAACGGCTGTTACTGCTGAGCGTGCCTCCCAGGCTATGAAGTTGGCATCATCTATCGATACTGATATCAATGAAGCATCTAAACTGGACGGAGCGACATTGGAAAAGGTACTAAGCTTTTCCCCTTTTGTGCTTGTGTCTCTTAGTGTGAGCTATATGGTTGTGATACTCTGGTAGATTGGATATTTTCAGAATTTATTGTGTTTTTTGGTTTGTTTTCTTAGAAATATTATGCCCTTAGCCTTTATATGGATAGATGATATCAGTTGTACTTTGTAGCCATTTCCTGTTGATCTGCTTTGTATTAGATCTGATGTAAGTATGATGAACATCAGAAAATTGGGTCCATCAAGAATACACTGGATGCAGCTGCTATCCCAGCTGCTAGAAAAGCAGATCTAAGAGGCAATGTCTCAAAGTTGGAGGTCTGTAAATGTTTTAGTTCATTTGTCACATCTTGTCAAAGAGAAATTATTTATGGTATGAAAGCTGATTATAGCTGTCGCATATATCAGGATCAACTTAGGAAGGAGAAGAAGAAAATTTGCGAAGAAAATATCCGAAGGGCTGTCAAGACTGCCATAGATGCCGCAGAAGCTGCTCTTTCTGAAGGAAAACCCTTCTGTGTTACCTATGCCGATGTGGGTCTTGATACCACTGCTCTCCGTGAAGCAGTTGTCAAAGCCATGAACCGTTCGGTACTCCAATACGTTTCTGTCTAGTACCGTCCCCATCATCTAAGAATAACTATAGATTCAGCATAATTTCCAACTTACTCCAGCAATTTATTTTTGAACGAATTAAAACATTTAATTTGTGTTCCTTGTGTCAAATCTTTGGATGTGCTGGTGACCTTGTGGGTTTGACTTTTCCAGAGTCTGCTGATGATGGTATTCAGCAGAGACGTGGCATCAAACAAGGCTGTTATTTATGCCGGTGTACCTCCTGACACACCCAATGGCTTCAAGGTGTTGGATTGGCTTACACCTTCAATCGCACCACTCAAGGGGAGAGGAGGCGGTGGCAAGAATGGTCTTGCCCAGGGCCAGGTGAGGCATTGTTAATCTTCAAGCTCTTTGGTCAAAGTGTACTAATTATTGTTACTCCCTCCGATCCATATTACTTGTCTTAGATTTGTCTAGATACGGATGCATCTAACTCTAAAACTTGTCTGCCTACAGGGAAGTGATGCTTCTCGGATCAAGGAGGCCATGGAGCTTGCTACCCAGATAGCTTCAATGAAGCTGAGCTTCAATGCTTCTCGGGTCAAGGAGATCAAAGTCTACTAATTATATCGCGTTACCTAAGAGAAGTCTCTTTGGTCCATGGAGCTTGCTACCCAGATAGCTTCTATGCTTCTCGGGCCAAGGAGATCAAAGTCTACTAATTATCGTTATCTAATATCTTTAGGAGAAGGCTCCTTAGTGGCTGCTTGATGGTCGTGCTCGCCTTTCTACCGCTAATTGTGATATGAACATGAAAATTAATCATGAAAATTGACTAGAAGCAGTGTCTGTTTCGACAACAGGGTGTTGTTTAAGGGCCTCAGTTGTGTTAATACAGGTTGGTTTATCAAATTGAGCGAAAATAGTGAAATTGCTTTATCAATCAATGTTGTGCTTTCAGTCCAGTAATGCTTATAACAATCCTTTGAAGTCTCACAGTTCTTGGTTAGAGCGCTTGGTTTTGATGTTTTGGGAGCCGCCATTATTGCGGTGGCTTCCTCTTCGTATCGACATTGAGGCGTGGTGTGGAGCTTAGAAAATCGTAGGACTTGCAGCGTATTTTATGGACATTTTCTTTACTAATTCTAATTGGACAATGTTCCTTTTTGACGCGACTCCAAAAACTTCAGCGAAGGGGTTACAAAAACAACACAGGTTCCTGTGATACAACGACAGACCTATGAATCTGTTTTCCTTTCCGAACACGTGCTTATCTTATAGTACAACGATAGGCCCATTTCGAGAGCAGCGTTATGGGTCATACCGGCATATGCTGGGACGCGGAGTTTGTGAACTCGAGCACACTGGTGCTCGTTATCTGCCCCGTTCGGTACTGCGTCGTGATTCGTTGCATTCAATGCGTGGGACAGGCCCGTGTTCGACAATGAATTGGGAAATTGAGATATACGTAGCGGTGCAGACCTGTCAGGTGGGACAGGAGCCTCACGGACGTTGGGACGCCGTCGACTGGTGGGAGCAGAGCCGTGGCTCGAGATGTCGACGCCGTCCTGATCCGTGGTTCAGAACCACTGCTTTCCGGTAAGTTCGACAGCGGCTGAGTAAATGCAGGGATGGGTAGCTGGGAGCGGCTGTCTCCTACCTCACGGGCGTGGAGCTTTCCTTTTTTGAAGAGCGGCGACCCGGCGGAGCCACCGCGTGTTAGGAGGCGACTGCGGCTACCGGAGAAGATGGCGTTCTTGATGTAGCCGATTAGCAGGTACGAATCTGTCTGGTGTTGTGTATTATTGCGTGGTCAGTTCTGAAGATCTAATCTCGGGGAATATTTTTTTGGGGCGGCGGTGGATATGCAGTAGAACTGTGCGAGAGGAGGTGAACGACAGCGACATACCCTTGGAGCCCCTCCGCTACCCAAAGATGGCATCGCCTGGCATCGAGCTAACGGCCTTGTCAGCATCAAGTACCGACGGCCAGATCTATGCAGCTGAAGTGCCGCCACAGGCGGCGGGTGGAGATACAGCTCAAGCATCTGAGAGCAATCCACAGAGCAGATCGACCCAAAAGGTGCAGGGTGGACGCGTAGGTATGCAGTTTTGTTGACTGATATTATCTGCTAACTAAACGGCGTAAATTTCCGTATAAAAAATGGCTGGTTCTGGCATTCAGCGAGTTCTCAGTAAGCTACTTAACCGAAAAATTTAAAATTCCAGATAGCTGGTGACGTCTTATATACCATGTAGTACCAGGCTAATTGATTTTGCTGTATGCTGACTGTGCCTGTGTACTGGATCGACCAGTCTGAAATTATCATGAAGCGGTGATTTGTTCCTCTAGTAGCAGAATTGAGTAGATTTAATCGAAGTCATCTGCTGCGTGTGAAAAGATTAGCACTGGATTTTTTTGCTGGAGTATGAGGTTGTGCATCTGCTGTGATTCAGAATTAGTTGATGATCTAACCAAGTCTGCATTAACACTTTGGTATACCTGCAGAATTAGGATTGGTGCTGCTGAGCCAGGCAGGAGGCCATACCGGAGAAGGATTTCAGCAATGGGGAAATCAATCCGGGTTTTGCTGAAAACCAGTGACAATGTCATTGTGCCAAAATTAGGGACAAACTTTGATACATTGGGTGAAGCATATGATTTTTACAATCTGCATTCTTGGGAGAAAGGCTTCGGCATTAGGTACGGAAAGAGCAGGCTAAACGTGCAGAGGACGGAATGCATGCAGGAGATAGTCTGCGGGTGTGTGGTGTGTTCACCTACTTGCATAATTTCAGAATATTCTGCTAGGTCACTTAAATAACACTGTTGTGTTCCAAAGACAATGGTCAATACATAGCCGAGCATTGCGAGGAGCACAACCATTCACTGTCTCCCACTTACGGGCAGACAATACACTGGCCGTCACACAAGCATATTGATGTGTACAACAGGGATTTGGTGAAAAACCTGCGGCAAAACAATGTGAACCTAGCTAAGGTATACAACATTATCGGGAGTTTTTTGGGACAATGGAGAATGTGTCTTTCACAAAAAGAGCACCAAGGAATCTGTGTGGAAAATTAGCCATGAACAAGCAGAGGATGATGTTAGGAAAACAATGGAGGTGTTTCAAGAACTTGGTTCCAAAGATCAACACTTGATGTATCGGGTTCAAGCTGACAAGGAGAGGAGGATCAATAGTCTAATGTGGGCTAATGGGAACAGCAGATTGCAGTACACTTTTCTCTGCAATGGAAAGGCTTGTAGGCTGGCAAGATTATTACCTCCGGCTAAGAGGAAAGATATGGCAAGGCCTACGACAAGCAGAGAGAGGCGCCGTATGAAGGGTTGATTAAGAGGACAAGATTTTGAACCATTTGTTGGTGGTAAGGCCACAAGCGTACGACTTGCCCTGATCGTGGAGATGTCCCAAAACAGGTAAGGAAACCCGCACGATGTAAGAATTGTGGAGTGGAAGACCACTGCCGCAACAACTGCCACAAAGCAGCTAAACTAAGACTGAATAATTGACGAATTAGTTAGTTTGTTTCAGCGTGTCATGTTTCTTCCCAGATTAACTTATGCTGTATCTGAATAAATAGAACTTATCTGTGAACCATCTTGTAATTTATTTAGACCTATGACTGAACTTGCCCAGTTTAAGCAACTGAACTCAGACTGAATAAATTGTTGTTCTGTTGTTGTGGACGCTCTGCCACTGAAAATTAGTTGCGCTTTGTTCCAACATTTGCCTCTGAATGCTAATTGATATTGCGTGTTTCTGATTGAGTATGATTTAGCATAATAGCAGACGATTACATGTGGTGCCTGATCCGGTCTTCAGGGATGGTCCTGTTTAAAATTGCTTGCTGAACGCTCAAACAAGTTAATGCATCTGCCATTAAACGGCCAGTTTTCAGACAGGTGTAGCCATCCTTCTGTGTGTGTGCAGACACCTACAGCTGTGGTGTGCTCTCAGTAAATGTAGTTTGCATTCCCAGCTTCTACCGCTCTGTGGTGTTCTTCAATTTCTCATGGTTACACATGGCAGGATGGTGGAGCTTCGGAGGCGTCGATGAATAAGGGGATCAATATGAGCTGACGAGGAGTTCATCTTAGGAGTTTCTTCTCTGTAGGAATATGTGAGCATCTGTAAACTTGTTGCGGTTCAGGAATGAACACCTACGTGCTTATGATACATATTTTGCAGGGGATCGCTGTTGGGGATACTGGAGTATGCGAACATGCAATGGTGGCCAACTGCCGGCGTTGGCACTGCCTGAAGAGGGGTGCGCTGCACAACCAACTAATAAGCGAAGGAGGATGAACAACTCTAGAACCTGCGCCGAGTGGAGTTGGATTGGATTTAGCAGGGCATGAAGAACACGAGCCGTGTCGGGGAAGATTGATAGCTGCAGCGGGCAGATACCATAAATGTGTTGGGTCACGGTGTTAGTCCAGAATCAACTGCCAGACGGCCTATATTGCCTACTTTCATCAGGGCCGCGCTGTGCGTAACTGACGGGCTAAGAGAGGCTGCGTGTCATATGTGGGCCATAGGCCAGGATAAAATATCAAATACGTAAATTATACCTGTGCCTGTACTTTCTGCGGTGTGCATCACAAGGCAAGCTGGTGGCATAGATAACGAGCACACAGGTGCTCGGGCTCACATTAGCACTTTCGCATATGCTCCTATTATCTGTACCATACAGACGAGCAGGTGGACCTGTGTCCCTGCAGTTAATGGTTGTGGCCGTGAACTTTAAAAATCACCGTATCGTGGTAATACAGTGCAGGAGTGCATATCAGGTGATATGGTCCAGAATATGCTCCCGTGCTCCAGGACAATTTCGTGCGTTGGATCTGGACGAAGGGACAAGATTGAGCTGGCCCACTTCCTATTGGCAAATATTCAGTTTACACCCTTAATTTTTCTGCAATTCAGGGTCAAGTGCATATCCCTTCGTTCTTTTGCTCCCCTCGTTTTGTCCTTCTTCGATTGGTTGTTTCCCCACCGCCGCCGACCACCATGCGGCATGTCCCAATGCCGCCGGCCACAATAGCTTACGCCCCATCTGTCCTTGGTAGCTCCAGCACTGCGTATCATATTAGTCCACCGCTCGCGTGCTGAATCCTTACCCCAGATCAGATCCGTCAGTGCCATGGGAGAGAAGAAAGATTTCTCCCCGCCGCCGTTGTAGCCGACCTCGTTGCCGCAACCATGACCAGATCCGTCAGTGCCATGATGACCCAAAGTTTTGATGTTCTAATGAATTTTCACTAGGATATAGGTCCTGAAATATGCACCTTTTTTGCAATGAATTCTGTTACTGAAAAACAGTCTCGATGGTCCTCTCATCAGTGTGATGTTTGTGCATTTTTTCCCTTTAGGATATATCTATCATTGTTGAGCCATTGATTGTGCAGAACTAACGTACATCATGAAGCTTTCTTGATTGTAACCGTCTGAGCAGTAGTGTAGTATTAGTTCCCTAGTTCATGCCATTCGAAGTTTTCGTGTCACACAATAAAGTGACGGCCGAACATCGATTAGCAGTTGACCTTAGTTTCTCTGAACATTTCATACAATAGTATGCAGTTTCCTTTAGAATGGCCATTCAGTTCAAAGTAGTGCTAAGTGATCAACTCTTCTTTCGAACTTCACATTTGTACCACTAGGAGACAATGTTGTTTGTTCTAATGTTTTGGAACTTCACAGAATTAAACAGTGCTTCTTGCTTGTGTCGAAAGTGCCTACCTAGTTCTGTCAACAGGTTGGTGAAAGGAGATTTTGCAACATCCATCATAATATACTTTACTCTACACTGCACATGCTGTCTTCAGTGTTTGAGTTTGTATTTTATTGATGAGTCCCGCTTCGGTACAACCTTCCTCACAAAACGTATAAAGGGTAATATGGACTTTTCGCAAATCATACGTATGTACGGTGGGTCGCCCGGAACAATATACACCGTACTTTTGTCTCTGCAGAGATTTTAAAAATTGACAGCGCTAAAGAACCCTTTTCTAGATTCGAACTACATACCTCCGACCTCCACGTAGGAGCGTAGCACGCCTTACTGTAGCAAACCGATATTTTTCTCACTATTTCTTTTTCTTTTTTTGTTTCTTTTTCATTTTCGTGGACTACAACAAAATTTTCAACACGAACATTTAAAAAAAAAATCGAACATTTTACAATTTGGAATTTCGAAAACAAATCATAAAATATGAAGAAAAAAAATTGAAACCATTTTTTTTTGAATTTACCCGAACATTTTTCGTATTTGTGTAGATTTTTTTTAAAATACTAATATTTTTGAAATTCCAAACAAATTTTGAAAGCGTGAACATTATTTGAAACTCTCCGAGCATTTTTTTAATTTGTGAACAAATTTGAAAACGGAACCTTTTTGGATTTGTGAACAAATTTTGAAAATGGGGACATTTTTTGAATCGATGTTTTTTTTCAAATCCGCAAGCGCTTGGGCTAGCCCAACAGGTGCCCGACGGGAGCGATGCCGTCGCCTAGTTGGGCCAAGGTCTAAGCATTTTTTCTTCTCTTTTTTCGTTAATTCATTTTTCTCCTTTTTGAACTATTTTTTTTGAAACCGGTTCAAAATTTGAAATAGTGTTTGTAATATCAAAATAACAGTTTTAAGTAACAATTTTAAATTATGATTTTAAAGTCTTTTTCCTTCAAATGTTTATTAAATGCTTTTATAAAAACATTTATTGTTTTCAATTTTATCCCAAGTCAACCATTGAGTCTAGCGCTCCACGTTTTTGAAAAGGGCTTTGGCCCAACATGGACTATGAGACTACAAAAGGAATTCTTCTTATTTGTAAACACGTAACTTAGATTGGTCTAGTGGTTATGACTTGCCACTCCCAATAGTGAGGGCGTGGGTTTGATCCCCCCTCCGCGCATATTTATTTTATATAGTTTGCTTGTTTGTCCGGTAGTACTATACATATAGGCGCTGTGAATATGACCATCATGCCTTTTGTTATGAAGGGGTATGGTTTAATCTCAGTCATCAATGTGTTTAGGGGGGTTGTACCGAAGCGGAAGTGTTTATTGATTACCTTTTCAGAGTTAGGAAAGCTAATTTTCTTGGTTATCTCGCACATATGCCAATTGTTTTAGTTTTTATGTCGGAAATGCTTTTCAATGGTTGTTGCCATGTTCATTGGCTGTGAAATACTTTTGACTGAGAATAAATTTCTACAAGGCTGGGCATCACTAGAACCTCTTCCCTGTCATACGTGTCTGATTTGGTTTGTATATATGCTGGATTGCTGGCCATATATACTTTACTCCATGCGGGTGCGTATGAAATCCGTCAGGTTGTGATTCGTAGATGTACATATGCAGGTCTGGTTGTATGGTTGCTAATCCATCAGACGAGTAATCATGCGAAGACATGCTGTTTCCTGGGGGCAAGATGCAAATGTTCCAAGGGTGCATACTAAAATATATCACTGAATTGATCCTGTCCCTTCATGCATATCTAACGCTCCTAGAGGTCCCGTAGCAGGGTATCACCCCAGGGGCTGGAGCACTGGATATTTTCCCTACAGTGCAGGTACGTATGTACGACAGTACGAGGAGCCCATTTGAGGTCGATGGATAAGCGACGTGGTCCTGTAGAATCAGGACCGGCAGAACAACACCTCCCTCCTAAAAAGACCATGGTCCTGAATTCGCAAGGCAGGCGTGACTCTGCCACTTGTCCTTACACCATGCGTTGTTTGGATATATACCAGGATTTCACGAAACCGGTTTGGGCTAATCACGTTTAAGAGTTTAACCACTTTTTTAAGGATAAGAGTTTAACCACTTTAAAAGTTAAAGCTACGTTGTGTTAGGGCATGTACAATGGTTGATAATATGGTCTTATCTTAAGTCTTGCATGTAATTTAGAGATGACAAAAAAATTTGTCTACAATGGGTCATCTCTTAGCCTTATCTTTGATAACTAGATATTCCTAAAAACGTGGTGAGACATATTGTGCTAAGAGATCACCTCTTGTCTTCTCTTAAATAAGAGAAGGCAAAGCTTTTTTTCTGAGTTCTCTCTCCTCCACCTCATCATTTATCCTACGTGGCACTCCTAAGATAGCACCATTGTACATGCCCTTAGTTTAACAAATCTTTGGATAAGAGAAACAGGATTCCCCCAAAATTGGAAACACGAGTATTAGGATTGGTCATTTTTTCATAAACCAGTTTAGTCTATCGTGAATATATTCCTTCAACCGCAAAGGGATATACGATGGCTGGCTCATATCAAACACAATAAGGTACGCAGAAGAAGCGCCCGCTCGCGCATGCCACGTCCCGTTTTTACTGTGTCGAAGTAAAAAAAAAAAAGCGAATGGGAGCAGAAAATGCGTCCCGGGATAACGCCTCCACCGGGTAAAAGTCCTTTCCTTGACTTCTCCACGAAGCCAACCTGCCTCCTTGCGCCTCCTCGTCGTCCGCATCTCCTTCCTCCATGAATCGTGGAGCAGGTGGCCAGATTCATGGACCGGCCCCTCCGCATTCCCTTCCGGTCCTCTCGTCGACGAGCACCGGTAGGCAAAGGAGATGACGTCCCGGATTCCGCCTCATCCTCTTTCCAACCCGACGCCTCCACAACCCCGCTCCCTCGCCGTCGTCGTCGCCGCCGCAAGCCGGTCCTCCGTGCGTCGCCTCCTCTTCCTCCACGACCCCTTCGCGTACTCGCAGACGACGGCCGCCGGAAGCGCCTCCGTCGCCATCGTCACCTCCACCTGTTCCGCGATCTGGCCGCGCCACCGGGAGAAAGTCGTTCGCGGCGTTGTACCGCTGCCGGGGAGCTGCGCAAGGGGCCGGGAGTTGCCGGGGACGCCGGCACTGCCTCATCTCTCCTTGGCAGCGGCCTCCTCCCCCCTCCCCCCACACTTCCCCGAGTACGGCAGGCAGCGCAGCGGAAGGAGTGCCATGACTTCACAGCTGCTCCAGAGATCCAACCAGGCAAGGCAGTGGCGGAGCCAGGAATTTGCTCCTGGGTATTCTTGTAATTTTTTTTGGCAAAGTGGCATGGACTGATGGACATTTGGACAAACAATTACAATTCACAAGCAATCAGTGGCTTCTACTCCTTTTAGAATTCAGTAGCAGTGGCAATTTACAGAAAAAATTCAGATTTGTTTAAAAACAGAGGGAAACTACCTTGGTGGCTGCTGCTTGTAGATGGATGAGGGATGGCTGGATGCAGTACTAGATCGATGCAGACTTGACGGAGGTGCAGCTCGACGGCGACACCGCGACGGAGGCCCGGACTGCTGGATGTGGAGCCGTCAGCCGTGCAGGGCGCCTGCAGGGGGAGGCCGGAGGCGGACTGGCGGAGCCGCGGAGGAGAGGGCCGGAGGCGGAGGGGTGGACCGGAGGGGATCAGGGAGGGAAGGGAGAGGGCCAGCCGTCGCTCGTCGCCCGCCGGACCTGGAATGGCTTGCCGCCGCCGCCGTAAGCAGTAAGCTAGGTTTGGGATTTCGGAATCGGGGGAGGGAGAGTGGGAGACGAGGTTCTCGCCCGCCGCACCAGACACGTCAGGTTTGGTTTTTTGTTTTGTTTTTTTGAGCAACACACGTCAGGTTTGGTGCGTGGCTGCCGTGGCTGGTTTGAGATATGGGCTGCTAGCCTGCTATGCCGTTTTGGACTTGAGTTCGTAGGCTCCAAATCGTATAACATATGTACTCAATTTTTTTGGGGGCAAATTCTTTGGTATTCCATGGAAGTCCAAGGAAGACCCCCAGCGCCGCCACTGAGGCAAGGCCATCTCTCTCTCTCTCTCTCTCAGTTTAGGAAAGATAGAGACGAGAACAAATTATTATGTACGTGCTCCTCCCTTGCAGGAACACAGAGTTGTGCAGCCGGTGGTGCCTTGACCAAGGATTGTCGTGATGAACATCCGTTGATGGCACTGCCTCCACCTCCATATCATGCCCAGGTAGAGCTGCCACTTCCTCCCACATATTCTCGATATTTATTTTGATTTATTACCCATTGGGTTATATTCTCTGTGATCAGCTCATCCCCATGTCTCAGTAATTCCCCTTTCTCCGCTCCCTATTTCTAGATTGTTAGACGTGTTATTAGTTAGTGGTTTTGTTTTTTCTTTATTCTAGGATGGCATCTCTATTTACTAAGATGAATTAAGCAGGCTGGAGATGACACTACGTATGATTTGCCCATCACATGTTTGTTGTAATGTCATACTTAAAGTGAGGTTTCTTTTCTACTTTGGATAAATTTGCTATCTATTTTCTATGGATGCGGTAAGTTATTTAGGATGATAAAGGGCGTCTGGTTAAAATTTGGAGTTCTTCTTCAAGATTTAAGGATGATAGATTACCCGTGCTCAGGTCCTATTCTTTTTTTGGTTTCTTCTTCTTGCCTCTAATGCATCTTCAGATTTTGTTTCTTGGGCTATTTTGGCTCCTTGCTGGGTATTTGTTTCTTGAGCTATTTTGGCTCCTTTCTGGGTATTTGTTTCTTGGATTTTAGCTTCGTTTTTCTTTGCTTCGTCTTCACCTGATTGACTATTCTTTGTGTACTACCTAATTTGTTTTGCAGGTACCTATCTTTGGTTTTGATTGTCGCCTCACATTTCTGTCAGAGCTTTGGTTAGTAGCAGATTTCTTGGGAGTTCAGGTAGCTGCTTTGCCCCCAACCTCCAACCTTATTTCTTTTATTTAGGTTTTGATGCTATGGACGTATTGTTTGGTGTCGCTTGGATTCAAACCTGCTGTACTGGGCACAAAAAATATAAGATAACACATGGACACATTGCAAGTGTGGATAGAAATATATTGGTGGTGCATTGTCACATGTATGCTACATCTGTAATCAGAGATTCAGGTCATACCAGTTTTTTGGTCTCTGCATTTGTGATTTTTTTCCTTTAGGAAGTCATTGTCTTTTTGCTAAGAGTTCATCACTGAAAGATCTGAAGTTGAGATCTCAATTTAAAGCGGCAGTTAATTACTGACGGTAAAATAATTCGTCATCATGAGATTCTTCTACTGTCGATTTGTCATCAGTTTTAAGGCCATGCCATCTTAGTATTCTCACGATCGAAGATCGCCTCAATACAGAAGCTGGTGGTGTACCGAAGCTCTGTTATTGTATTTAGTAGTTTAGCTTAGCTGGTCAATGGACATGGTTTCGATGTGATTTTAACAGTATCAGTTAGACTAATGAACTGAATTAGATAATGATCCCAAACTGTACTTAGTCCTGGTACTGTTTAACTAGCTAGCTTACTATTAAACTTTCATGTACTATTATAAGTGATTTTTTTCTTTTGCAAGGTGCAACTGTGAGTGCATAACAGACTAATATATTTAAATTGTTAAGATTGAACTAATGAAATCGTAATGTGTATTAATCAGCAGGATGGGTTAAACTCAATCGAGAAGAACACCAAACAGTTTGGAAATTTTCTTTTACTATGGATACTTGCATTTATTACGAGGTAGAGGTAGTACTTCACCAGAAGTGTTGAACAACCATAAGCGTCCACCATTAGTCTACGTGCTGTCAGCTGAATGTGTGCATCTCTTGTGTTTGAACTGATGATGTAGTAAGAAATATAGAACTTGCTCATGATCCACATGATAGAACCATGTTCATAGGAACACAGAAGTGGTGCATCCATCTACCTCCTTTCTTTATAGTAATTAGGATAATATTTACCCTACCAAAAGGGAATAGATCATTACATTGTTAATACCAGTTGCTTGGTTGATTAGCACAGTACAATATAGTTCAGAGAGCCCCGTGGCATTTGTTTATTCAGAGGAGACACTTGATAGGTGCGGATTCAGAAAAAATAACTGATAGATAGGGACGAGCCTTGCATATTTATGAAACAAAATCTCACTGTAGGCCTCAGCTTTCCTTTTTTGGGGTGTGCACACGAATCCTACGTCTTTCAGTTTCTTTTTAAGCCCCACATTTATTTACATCTAGCTAATATCACCGGTCTACTCATTGCCTCATGTATACTCTCTGTTGTAGACATATTTCTGAATACTCTGTTTTGGTGACTCAAGAAAGAAAGAAACCCAAGAGGTCTTGATATTTATGAGAAACTATATGATGAATACCTGATATATTACATAGTTCATGTATCTGTTACATCCTGATTGTAATATCAGCCACAGGTCACATAGAACACTATTTTTGGTGGACTCACATGGTATGTTTCCTGTCTCTGTATTGTCACATTGATGGACTGGTATAAGGTACATGCAAATCTGCACACATCTTGACATATCTGCATACATGAATGACTAATACTACCATTTTCCCATTCTCTTGCGGATGCTTACATATTACTTTGCCTTTCTAAGTCTATAAATGTCTTCTCCTCTGGAGACCATAAAGGGATGCGTCCCAGGACAGTCAATGCCATTGTACTGGAAAAACTGATTGTCCTGGTCAGTTTTGTTACTAACCTCTGTATAACCATATTTATTATTGCGAGATGAATATTCTGAGGATCCTTTAGTTATGCAAAGATGTGTGTTCAGCTTCTACTTACACTTCGTTAAGTTTGATGTGTTCATTACATCATGTCACCAGTAGTGTGTGTCATTTCACTTACTTGTTACTTCCAATAATATAATGGTCATGTAAAATTTGAGTCTTGCCCTGTTATATCATGGCCGATTAAATATTCATGTCTTCTATTCTACTTCACATATGGAGATAAATTCATTAGTTAATGTTATGTGGGATACATCATTGAACTAGATTCTACGTCTTCCTCGCCTGCAGTATGCAAGTGCAGCTGAACATGTCTTCTATTCTGCTTCACATATGGGGGTGCTGCTGATAGATATCGACACTGGAGTGTGTACTAGGTGACGAGAATCCAAGTCTTGATTTGGTTTGGAATGTATGACGCTACATGGCTATATGTTCCGTAAGCAATCTACTTCGATTATATAGACTTTGCTCGATTATGTAATTTTGTTTTTCAACCATCAAGCATCTCTTCCTAACCGATTCTGCTCAATTTTGACAATCACACGACAACTCCTATCAAGTCTTTCCTGGAAACATAGTGTTGTTTAGAGTTGGTGTCCATGGGAAGCTAATTAATTTATTTGATTGATGCACAGGGCCACTGGTTGCAGTCTTATGTTCGGTGTTGGTGCCTCCAGGTTTTGTATTTCTCGATTGATTCTTCATAGCCCAGGAATTCAGTGTTCAAGGTAAACATAATTGTACTTTATATATGTTCATAAGATACACATGGCTACAACTCAAAAGTAGTTATACATACGTTTATGAAGATTTCACGGGTGAGTCGGGTCCTTTTTAGGATTTAACCAACTGAAATGAAACCAAGATACAGTTGCTGCTGCACTTATGAGCAAATCGTACATGGGAAAGACAGGCGGCTGCTGCAGAACAAGGGAAGGAGCAATCTGTTGTTTCGGTTGTTTATGTGCGCTGAAGATTGTTCATACCCGTATCCTGAAGATAGAAGGCAATATGATCCAATTCCGCACATTCAAATTTCCTAATCGAACTTCAGTAGTTAAACACTTTGAGTTGTTCTCCTTAAAGTTACATTCTGTGCCATTTAATCTCATGTCCTAACGTTACGATCAAATTGTCTCCAGGGTTAGGTACCCAGATCGTATAACTTTAATACGAGGAAATCATGAGCAGGCAGATCACACAAGTGAGGGACCTTTTTCAAGTTGGATATTTCTTAGTGATATTACGATAGTTGTCATTTATTCTTTGAACTCATGCATTGCTGCAGGTTTATGGCTTCTATGATGAGTGTCTTCGTAAATACGGCTCGGTGAATGTCTGGAGATGTTGCACAGAAATATTCGACTATTTAAGGTAATACTTCTATGTTGCTTTTATATTGCATGCGGTAATGCTATGAGGCTGCTACTGTGTTTCTTGGAATTAAAATCATAATCTACAAGAGCTGATGTACTTGTTATTTTCAGTTTGTCTGCACTTATTGAGAACAAAATCTTCAGTGTCCATGGAGGCCTTTCCCCTACTATTACGACACTGCATCAGGTAAATTATTCTCCAGTGTTATATTTTGCAGTTCATGCATTCAATTTCTATTATTTTATTATCATGTGCCCCCAACAGATCAGAATAATAGATTGCAAGCACAAAGTGCCTCATGATGGTGCCATGTGTGACCTTCTTTGGTCTGATCCAGAGGATGTTGTAGATGGTTGGGCATTAAGTCCTCGATGTACTATTGGATCACCCTTTCGTTTGCAAAAGAAATTTTGGCATACAAAATTGTCGGTTTTATTCATGTCAAAGGACAAACATTTTTGCAAGGACAACCAAATAGGAATGTAGTTTGTTTACCAGACCGCGTGCACTTCTATTTGCAATATGATTGAAGATGCAGAGAAGGGTTTGATTTCACCTTGTGTAACGACGCTGATCAAGATGTACACCGCCAGGAAGAAGATCCGGAAGAATAAGGGCGTCGAGCCCTCCGAATTCGAGGATACCGTCGCGCAGGTGAGCTTCTATCTTGCATCCCTCTCGTCGCTGGCTTTGTGGCATTCATGTGTTTCGTTTCTGTATCTAGAACTACTCTTTCGTTTGGGTTTGTCAAGGTTGACATGCTTGTGCTGCTTAATATCTCCGTAGGCTTTATTTCACTTGGAGAAAGGCAATCAGGAGCTCAAGGGTGACCTCAAGGACATGTACATCAACACTGCAATGTAAGTAGATGATCCAGATGGATGTTGTTGGGAACAGGAAGGCCGTGATGATCTATGTGTCGTACCGTCTGCGCAAGGCCTTCAGGAAGATCCATGACGGATTATTTTGCTCTTTTCATTATCCACTCTTCCTGTTTTAGACGAAATAGATCGGATTTATTGGTAGATTAGTTTTAAGGCATCTACATTGTTGTGATGTTGTGATGTTCATGGTTGTTGATTTCAGTCTGTAGTAACCAGTTCTTGCCTCTTGTTAGTTTTTTTGCATGCAATTTGATATGCCTGTGTTGACTAGAGGAAAGGCTGGCTGTGTCTCTGATCATTCATCCATCTTGTAAGATTGTCACCTCTGTTAATATAGACCTATTAGCTTGCTCTGCTTTATGAGTGAACACTCTGCTGCAGCAGTTTTCAACAATCGTCACACGAGTTGACCAGCACTTCCATGTACATGTCCTGCTAGCTTGCTCTGCTTACATGTCCTGCTAGCTTCTCTGCTTGCTATGCTTTATGACTGAACACTCTACTGCTGGAGTTCTATTAAATGTATTGTTTTAGCAACTAGCGCTCATGTGGACTGCACACAAACGTTAACAACTAAAATAGCTAGATTAGTGCGCAAACACACGCCTCAAGAGGCGCGCCCAGGGCGCGCCACAGCCACTAGTGCCTACATGAAACGCCTGGTGCGCAGCGTCCAGCAAGGTCATGCCGCGGCTGCTGTTCTTTACGAGGACGACGGTAACGTGAATCTCTGACCGTGGGCGAGTGCGGCACCATGACAGCCGCGGACGTCTTTTTTTTCTTGAGGGTAAATGTCGCCGCTTTATTAACTTAAAGTCTTAAACAAAGTTCGAAATCTCGTCCGCGATCACGTACAGAATGCAATCTGGAGGCACACCAAACCAAACCTTACAGAGTTCTTCACCTACACCTAACTTAGCTAACTTATGCGCGGCAACATTAGCTGAACGCCTAACCCAAGAAACCCTAAAATCAACAAAAGAACGGAGCAGGGTCTTGATTTCCTCCAGCCAAGGCCCCGACGCTGATAAGTTCTTCTCTGGATGGTTGATCGTGTGTACAAGAGACTGGCTGTCCAGCTCAACATGTACCTTCTGAACATTGATTTCTCCGGCGACCAACAGGGCTCGTTTGCATGCCATAATCTCAGCAGTTTCGGGGTCAATAACATTTGGAAAAAAATGGCAAGCACTCGCCAGGAAACCCCCATTGTCGTCCCGAAGCACTACTCCTCCGCTCTTTTCTCCATGCCTTGAAATGGCCCCATCCGAATTCGCTTTGACCCACCCTTCATCAGGAGCGCTCCACCGCTGCACAACCACCGGCTTTACAGTCTGAGAAGGTTTCACATGGGCCTCTCTCCATTCCTTCATGTAGGTACATACTCGTTCTATGATTTCATGTGGGGCATCAATTCTCTTGCCATTTTTTGTCTCATTGCATGCCAGCCATAGGGCGTAGACAGACTGTATCATCGCCTCCTGCTCATCAGCATGAGCTCCCGCAAACCATCCGAGCAGCCAGTTGGCCAGCTCGCTATGGGAGCCTGTGAAGATCGGTGGGGCTGCCACCGTGACTCCCTTTTCCGAGCGCAGCTGGTCCCAAAACTGGACCGAGTGCTGGCACGTCCAGAAATGATGCAAGATCGTCTCCTCGCGCCCACATACAACGCAAAACACCCCTGGTTTAATTCGCCTTCGATGGAGCTCCGACCCCACGGCCAAGCCGTTCCTAATGACCCTCCACATGTGAATCTTTGCTTTGTTCGACGCACTTATGTCCCACAGCCCCAGGTAGCCTTTGTGCTTATTGACCGTACTCGAAGATTCCGGCTGTCTGGATCTCACTTTGTTCATGGCCATCCTGAGATGATAGGCCGACCGAACAGTGAATACCCCATTCTTAGTATAGTTCCAGGCTAGGAAATCTTCCGTCCCCGGTCCACCTATTGCAATTTGTTTTATGTCCGCTGCATCGTCAGGAGTGAACATCTCATCAACTCGACCGCGGTTCCACGAAGCTCCATTGGGTGACAGCAAATCAGCCACTTTTGTCACCCCCTGTACGTACATTGCACCCAACGGCTGCATACTCCCACTCCTTGGGATCCAATTGTCGTGATGAACATGTATCCTGGATCCATCTCCCACTCTCCAAATCAACCCTTCCCTCAGCAGGTCACAGCCATGGAGTATACTCCTAAAGGTGAACGAGCCCCCCGAGGGGCAAGTCGCTGATAAGATCGAGTTATCCGGGAAGTATCTCGCCTTGAGAACACGTGCGCACAATGAAAGGGGAAATTGCAATATCCTCTATGCCTGCTTTGCCAAAAGGGCTTGATTGAAAGCTTCCGGGTCATGAAAACCGAGACCACCGTCCCGTTTTGCTGCTCACATTTTCTCCCATGAGATCCAATGCACCTTTTTATCACCATTCGTTGCACCCCACCAGAATTTCGACGAGATCGAAGTTAGGTTCCGGCACATTTTCTTTGTGAGATGAAAACAACTCGTGGTGTACGTAGGTGTGGCTTGGAGGACAGATTTGACAAGAACCTCACGTGCAGCCTTAGATAATCCCTGGCCCTTCCACCCATTAACCTTTCCTTTCGAGTTCTCTGTGACATATTTAAAAGTACCTTCTTTAGACCTACCAACCAGTGTTGGGAGGCCCAAATATCTCTCACTGAGAGCTTCATTATGCACGCCCAAAATACCCTTTAGCTGTACCTTTTCATCCTCTTGACCCCCCTTGCCAAAAAATAATGACGAATTCTGCAAATTAATAAGTTGCCTGGATGCCTCCTCATACTTCCTAAGAATTTCTTTCAGAGCCAACATATTCGCCGTGGATCCTTCTAGGAAGACAATACTGTCGTTTGCAAACAGGAGGTGTGTAACATGGGGCCAGTGCGCCCAAAAGATACCCCCTTGATCTGTTGTTCTTCTTGCGCCCTCCTCAACAATGCAGAGAATCCCTCAACACAGAACAAAAAGAGGTATGGCGATAATGGATCACCCTGCCTTAGGCCACGGGAGGGAGTGAACCCCCTAGAAAGCCCACCATTTAGCTTCACCGAGAACTTTGCTGTCGTCACACACCGCATGATCATAGAGATCCAGTCCGGAGCAAACCCAACACGCGCCAACATTTGTTCAAGAAACGTCCATTCAACCCTATCATAAGCCTTCATCATATCCAACTTCACCGCGCACAAGTGCTTCTTCCTCTTCTTGTTTCGTATAGCATGAACACACTCATATGCCACAAGGACATTGTCAGTAATTAAACGCCCCGGAACAAAGGCACTTAGTTCCTCGGAAATAAGAAAGGGAAGGAAGCATTTTAACCTATTCGCCAAAACCTTCGTTGCAATTTTATAGAGCACGTTACACAAGCTGATCGGTCTGAACTGTGTAAGCAACTCCGGTGAGTTGACTTTGGGAATCATGACAATGACTGTATCATTAAATGCATTCGGTGCCGCCACCCCATATAGGAAATCCTTCACCGCCCTATACACACCAGCACTTACCAATGACCAGTGTCTTTGGTAGAAGAGCGCCGGTAATCCGTCCGACCCCGGCGCCTTAGTCGGTCCCATCTGGAATAGTGCCTTTTCTATCTCCTCATCTGTGATCGCCGTTGTTAGCCTCTCATTCATCTCAACTGAAACCGAAGGCACTATGTTGTCCAGCACGGCATTGGCTCCAGCCGACCACTCTGATGTGAACAAGTGTTCATAAAAGGCCGCTGCCATCTCTCTCATTTCCTCGTCCACTGTGCACTTTGTACCATCTTATCTTATAAGCGCTCGTACCGTATTCTTCCGCTTCCTGTGCGACGCCCTATTCTGGAAATACTTGGTGTTCTGATCACCAGCATTCAACCAGTCCACTCTCGAGCGCTGCCTATATAAAATTTCTTCTCTGGCATAGATCTCTCGCAGCTGTTCTTCAATCTCTCGGGCCTCCAGTGAGCACCCGGTCTCCGCTGCTCTTTGCTTCACATCCACCAACTGGTTCTTTAACTTGGATATTTGGCGCCTGATGGAACCAAAGACCTCCCTAGCCCACTTCTGCATGCTACCCAAGACAAAGCCCAGCCTTTGCATGCATGCATGTATCCCTTGGTCTCCAACGTCCGAAGAGGCCCATGCCTCGGCCACCATTTGGTCATACTGTTCGTGTCTGGTCCATGCCTCCTCAAAACGAAAGGGTCTTTCCCCCGGCTGTTTCTGGCGAGGAGCCGTCTCCATCGCCCTAATAATCAGAGCCTGGTGGTCGGACTCTTCGGTCATCACGTGCTCAACCGTAGTTTCCGGAAAGAGCTGGATAAAACCTTCATCGCAAGTAGCTCTGTACAGCCGTACTTGTATGTTCTCCTCCGCCTCCCTCTTGTTGTCCCAAGTATAAGGGTAGCCAGAGAACCCTAGATCAACAAGGCCGCAGTCGGCCAAGCAATCCCTAAAGTCCTCCATATGGGCAAAACTTCTCCTGTTGCCACCTAACTGATCAGACTGAAACAGAGCTTCATTAAAATCACCCGCACACAACCATGGTAAATTATCCTGTGCTCGCAGGTAACGTATCGCATCCCATGATTTCTTGTGAAGTTCAGTCTTTGGCTCCCCGTAGAAACCAGTGAATCTATAGGTTTTCCCCTCCCATACAATCTCTGCATCGATAAAATATTGGCACCAAGGCCTAACTGTTACTTGCATATTCTCTCTCCAACATAAAGCCAAACCACCACTCTTTCCTACGCAGTCGACCGCCACACCACATCTGAATCCCAAACTCCACTTTAGTTTCTCCATAGCCCTTGCTTTCTTTTTTGTTTCACATAAGAATACCATCGCTGGGTTGTAGGACCGTATCAGGTCGCGTAGTTCGCCCACTGTCGAGTCCAACCCCAGTCCTCGACAGTTCCAGGCCAGGAGATTCATTATGACTGGCGGCCCTGCCGCACAGGGTCCGCCGATGTGTCATCGTGCTCTGAGATACGATCAAACACTGTAGATGTTTTCTGCCTTGTGTAGCGAATGAAAGTATCATTACCAACTTGCCTGTCCGGATCCCCCTTAGCCACCCAGTGCTGCTTCGGCCTCCTGTTCCTCTCTCCTATAGCATCATGTCATGGACTCCTTGGAGAGCGGTGCTCATCATACCCAGGCCTCGGCTTCCTCACATAGTGTCCTTTCCTATGCTCCCTCTCTCTGTAGTGGCTTGAGCTACTCCCTCCTGCATGATCTCTGAAGCCATATTGTTTGTAGTTAGACCGTAGCTCAGCTTGCCTGTTCAGCTGTCTCTGCCTTAGTTCATTGCGCATGTCCTTTTCCCTCTTCTGTTCCAGTGCGTCCCTGAGGTCCTTGCCCCTCGACTCCGTCGGCCAGTGCCGCTGTTTGTTTGGGCTTGATACTTCCCCTTGATCACCTTTGCCCCCCCCGCCAGTGCGAGAGTCAACCGGGTTGTTAAACTCCCTGTTAAGGTTACGTTTTGTCAGGAGATCTTGAACTAACCCAGTCTTTCTTCTGCTCATATCCGCATCACTTGACCTAACACTTCCATGGCTGTTTGCGTTGCTAGTTGCCGCCCGGAGAGACCCATCTTTCATCGATGCCGATCGGCCCGGCGAGGCCCGGAGCCATTCACCCCACTGCTGGTCGGAATCCACCGGAGGGATACACCCTTCTTCGCCATGCACAAGACGTCCACATTCAAAACAAAAATGCGGAATCTTTTCATAAGTAAAATCAAACCAAGTTTTTTCTAGATCATCCTCTGATTTCTTAAGATAGAACCCTCTCACCAAAGGTTCAAAAACTGAAAGTTTGACCCTGAACCACAGATTCGTGCCCTTTGCAAATCCATCTTTTTCTACATCCACGCGAACCACTTCGCCCAGCCAATTCCCAAGCGCTTCACCGAACGCCTTAGACCGTTTATCTAGTGGCAAATCTGCAACTCTAACCCAAGCCTCCACTGTTTCAAACGTCATCTCCGATGGCCTAGTTGCACCATCATAATCCTTTAACACCAGAACATTAAAGTCAAACTGCCAAGGACCATTGTTTAGTGCGTGTTTCCAGTCACCTTCGCTTCCGAAAGTCACCACAAACATATTCCTCCCGATGTTCTTAAACTGAGCCTCTTGGTGAAGGCCCCAAGCCCTTGGCATCGCCTTCTCCAGCGCACGAGAGTTCATTGGCCTTGGTGTGTAAGCTTTCCCGATCGCGGACCACTTCGCTGCCCTAGGTTGTTCCTGTCCTGATTCCTTGAATACAAAACCTGTGGCCTCTTTCTCTGTCAACACAAGGCCGCCCATGCGCGCCGTCAAGCCCGCCACCTCCGCCGACACCTTGCCATCTGCAGGGGACTGAGAAGAGTTCCTGCGCTGTTCGCCCAGTGGCGTCTTCATCGCTGAAGCCGCCGAAGCCGTGCGTGTCGACGATCTCGGTGTTGCCGCCGCCGTTCTCAGCGGCGCAGCCTCTCCGTCCCTCATCCTCTCCGCCATGGCACCACCACGAGAGAGAGAGAGATGCACGCCGATCCGCACATTGGAGGACGCCGTCGTCCCTTCACGCGCCACCGGTGCCTCACCACCACCGCGTGAAAAACCCTAGCCCTAGCTATCGAAACGATCGCCTCGCAATCGTCTCTCCGTGTTTTCCTCACGAGGTGGACCCGCCACATGTTAAGATGGATTTAAGACGACGATTCATTAACAGCCGCGGACGTCGGTGGATAAGCGAGATGGCAAACTCTAGCGCTGAAAGGTTAGAACAAGAGCTAGGTGGTTTGAGGAGCAAGACCGATAAGACAATCTCAAACAGCAGAAAAAACTGCCTTTTTGAGTTTTTGGAGGAAAAAGGACTCCAACACCAGACCAATAGGTGCATGCAACCAATATTTTTTGTCCTCATAAAAAAAAATGTCATCCTAGAGACCTAGACTAATATTTGGGTCACCACTAGTAGCCGACCAAGAACCAAATTCTTAGCAGCAAGAGCCCCAACCGTAGAAACTGAAACTTCCATGTTTGCCCTCCCTACCCCATGTCGGTGCCGGCCTACACTTGCCGCCGGACACCGCCACCCGTCACCGTTCTTGCCGGTCAAGATGTCCGTCGCGACCCCCGCCGTCAGTTCCCGCTCATTTCGATGATTCCAACGCCTCTCCGCTGGCCATAATGCTTGCCACCGCACCGTCGTTACCCGCCGATGTTGATTAGCGGCCGTGCGACCACCGCGCGGCGCGGCACCGCCAGAGTTGGTCGGACCCCCGGCTCTCCTCCGGCCCTTGGTTCCTCTAGACGCCTTTCCTAGGCGGCCCGGCGACCATCACGTCCCCCGCGAGCTACGACGGCTGGAATTGAGCTAGGTGTCCAAAAGGTGTTTGATGCATTTTGTGTTATGTTTGATGAATAGTTATGTTGAATTTGGGGTCGTCAATTAAGAAAGTATGTAATAATTAAATATTCTTTGTGTTTTTCTGTTTCATGTTAATTTGACATGAGTTTGATATTATTTACAACACTGCATGTGCATAAATATGTGTGATGGAAGAGCACCATTTTTTACGTGAAGAAGACCAAATTTTTGGTCTGTCGAAAAAGAACGAAATTTTCTAAAGACCAAAACATTTTCTCCCCACCTTTAAAACTACTAGTTTTCAGTTACCAATTTGTTACTCTGCCGTTGTACATGCTCTAAGTACAGGCAGAATCGACTCAAAAAAAAAAGTACAGTCAGATGCGGGTAAATTTAGTAGTAGTAGGTATCTTGCCGTGCACACCTAATGTCTGAAATGGCTGGGTACAGATATGTGTTGCTAGACGGTCCAGTTCGGCGCAAAAATAGGACCGTGCCCGTCGTCTGTACACAGGGTCATTGAATGCGGCAGGTAAGGAGGGGTTCGCCACTGTTCATAAAGTTGCCGGAAAAAACAAATACGGCAGCCTATACAAGACTGGGTGAGGATCTCGAGGTCCAGGAACGGACAAGATAATGTGACCATATAGAAGTACGACCCATATGGAATTTTCGGATCCCATTAATCTATATATAATATGCCTCGTTGGCAACTCTTCCCGATACTACATGTTATAAGTCTTGTGTCTCGCTTCGTCTCCGATACTACATGTTATAGGTCTTGGTGTCTCGCCCTTGTCACTACTACCAAAGATCATGAATTCTGTTCCGTAGCACCCTCCCCTCTTCATCCCTTTCTCTCCATTTCCCTATTCATACACCGTCGGCTTCAAAACAACCTCTTCTCCCCGACCAGCCTCCCCCGCCACCCATCCTCCGTCGCTCTCCTCCACCATGTCGGAGCTGCTACCCTGACCCTGTCGTCCACTGCAAGAGATCGACGTCTCTTATCCACGGCACCGGACCAGAATCCTTGTATCGCGTCCTCTCGCTTCATCCGCGTCATCGTCCACCTTGTCGGGGCTGCTCTTACGACCGTCTCGTCCACCGCAACGGGACTTATCCCCCGATGTCGCCGTCTGACGTCCCAAATCTGTGGCGCCCCGCCTGAATACCACTGTAGTCAGACGGTCACCGCACATACCAGCCCAGGAAAATCACTCTGGCATGCGCTTTTACAACAAGTATCATGAACACAAGCTTTTCTATTAATGGATATATCAGTCTTACATGATATATTACAAGGGTGATGGCAGCGGAAAAGCTCTATCTAAGGCAGCATAGTCCTGGTGCGGCTCCAATCCACAGGGATCTGACTGGGTTACTCTTCTAGCCCGCGAACACTCCGGCTCCTCGCTAGCGAACGTCGAATCCTTAGGTGAACCTGGCCACATTGAAGGCCGCTGAGTACTTTTGAATGTGCTCGCAAGCAAACCAAACCAACATATACACCAAGCAAAGCAATCCATGGCATTCAAGCATGCACTTGTTATCTTAACAGTATTAACTATCGTACTAAGGCAGGATTATCTAGCAAGATTAATCATCATGTCATAGCAAGATTATCTAGCATGATAACTACTAAAGTAAATACAGTAAAGTAAAGCATATCAAGTAAATAATCCATACTCCGAATATCCTCATGATTCAAGTCTGATCCAAACTTTGCGGTCATCCAACCGCTCATCTCATAGCCATCACATGGCTAGCAATCAGACCTCTGACATCATCTGATGTCCATGCATCTGTACTGCAAGTCTGACAAATCGTACCCTTACCATTCTCTGGTTTAGTCTTAGCAATAACATTATATAGTTTGTTCCTCCAGACTCGACACAGACCAAATAGGGGCCTATACGAACTGTCCATGACCGAGGACGCGACTATTCGAATAGATTTACACTCTGCAGAGGTTGCGCACTTTACCCACACCATGGAGCGCCTGGCCTCGTACTTTAGTACATGTTCCCATTCGGGTGGACCAGTGCTGCTCCAACAAAACCTTGTCTATTGCCCGGCACTCTTACGGTCCCACCGACAATCATACCCTCCCAGGGTCATGTCCTGGGTGGCCCCTGTGTCACCCCGTGACACCTGCCACCGTCGTGGCCAAACACTGTCCCAAACGGGGACGCCGGCAAATAACTCAACTTGGGCTCACAAGGTTATCGCCGCCTACCGGGCCAGGGTAGCGCACACGCATAACCTTCCCTATTTGGTGGTACCGACAAGTGGCAGGACAATAGTGTTGGGGAACGGAGCATGAATTTCAAAAATTTCCTACGCTCATGCAAGATCTATCCATGGAGATGCATCGCTACGAGAGGGGAGAGTGTGTCTACGTACCCTCGTAGACCGTTAGCGGAAGCGTCTCACAACGCGGTTGATGTAGTCGAACAATCCTTCGAGTTCCACCGATCGAGTACCGAACGTACGGCACCTCCGAGTTCTACACACGTGCAGCTCGGTGACTTTCCTCGCCTTCTTGATCCAGCAAGACGTCGAGGTAGTAGATGAGTTCCGTCAGCACGACGGCGTGGCGACGGTGATGGTGAAGTGATTCCGGCAGGGCTTCGCCTAAGCTCTCCGAAAATATGACCGAGGTGGAAAACAGAGATCGGGGCACCGCACACGGCTATGGGACAATTGTGTGTCTCCAAGGGGTGCCCCTCCTCCGTATATAAACGAGGGAGGGGGGAGGAGGCAGCCAAGTGTGGGGAGTCCTACTAGGACTCCTTAGTCCTAGTAGGATTCCACCTCCCATACGGAGTAGGAAAGAGGGAAGGGAGAGGGAAAGGAAAGAGGGGGCTGCGCCCTCTCCCCTAGTCCAATTCGGTTTGGGCAAGGGGGGCCGCGCGCCTCCTCAACTGGCCTGCCTCTCCTTTTCCCGTATGGCCCAATAAGGCCCATTACTTCTCCCGGTGAATTCCCGTAACTCCCCGGTACTCCGAAAAATACCCGAATCACTCGGAACCTTTCCGACGTCCGAATATAGCCTTCCAATATATGAATCTTTACCTCTCGACCATTTCGAGACTCCTCGTCATGTCCGTGATCTCATCCGGGACTCCGAACAAACTTTGGCCACCAATCACATAACTCATATAATACTAAATCGTCCTCGAACCTTAAGTGTGCGGACCCTACGGGTTCGGGAATGATGTAGACATGACCGAGACGACTCTCCGGTCAATAACCAACAGCGGAACCTGGATGCTCATATTGGTTCCTACATATTCCACGAAGATCTTTATCGGTGAACCTCATATGTCAACATACGTTGTTCCCTTTGTCTGGCGGTATGTTACTTGCCCGAGATTCGATCGTCGGTATCCAATACCTAGTTCAATCTCGTTACCGGCAAGTCTCTTTACTCGTTCCGTAATACATCATCTTGCAACTAACTCTTTAGTCACGGTGCTTGCAAGGCTTCTGTGATGCTGTATTACCGAGAGGGCCCAGAGATACCTCTCCGATAGTCGGAGTGACAAATCCCAATCTCGATCCATGCCAACTCAACAAACACTTTCGGAGATACCTGTAGTGCACCTTTATAATCACCCAGTAACGTTGTGACGTTTGATACACCCAAAGTATTCCTACGGTATCCGGGAGTTGCATGATCTCATGGTCAGAGGAACGTGTATTTGACATAGTGAAAGCAGTAGCAATAAACTGAACGATCATATGCTATGCTAACGGTTGGGTCTTGTCCATCACATCATTCTCCTAATGATGTGATCCCGTTATCAAATGACAACTCATGTCCATGGTTAGGAAACCTTAACCATCTTTTGATCAACGAGCTAGTCTAGTAGAGGCATACTAGGGACACAGTATTTGTCTATTATCCACACATGTATTTAGTTTCCGGTCAATACAATTCTAGCATGAATAATAAACCTTTATCATGAACGGAGAAATATGATAATAAACACTTTATTATTATTGCCTCTAGGGCATATTTCCAACAGTCTCCCACTTGCACTAGAGTCAATAATCTAGATTACATCTCCATGTAATTAACACTTAATCAGTTCTAAAGCTGATCATGTTTTGCTTGTGAGAGAGGTTTTAGTCAACGGGTCTGCAATATTCTGATCCGTGTGTTCTTGGCAAATCTCTATGTTATATATAGATGCTGCTACCACACTCTGTTTGGAGCTACTCCAAAAAATTTCCCACTATACTTATCCGGTCTGAGACTCATAGTCTTTCTGATCGGTGTTTAAAGCTTGCATTGACGTAACCCCTTACGACGAACTCTTTATTATCTCTATTCCCGAGAACTATTTCCTTAATCATCTTAAGGAAATACTTTGACCGCTGTCCGGTGATCTACTCCTGGATCACTTTCGTACCTCTTTGCCAGACACATGGCAAGGCACACAGCATGGCATACTTTATAGAACCTATGGCCGAGGCATAGGGGATGACCTTCATCAATTCTATTTCTTCTGCCGTGGTCGAGTTTTGAGTCTTTACTCAACTTCACACCTTGCACTACAGTCAAGAACTCTTTCTTTGACTGATCCATTTTGAACTTCTTCAAAATCTTGTCAAGGTATGTGCTTTGTGAAAGTCCTGTGAGGTGTCTCAATCTATCTCTATAGATTTTGATGCCTAACATGTAAACAACCTTTACCTAGATCTTCAAGTCTTACTCCACTTCACACCAGCCAAGAACTTATTTCTTTTGACTTGATCCATTTTGAACTTCTTCAAAATCTTATCAAGATGTGTGAACTTTTATCAGGTGTCTTGATCTATCTCTATAGATCTCGATGCCCAATCCGTGGAGAACTCAAAAACAGGTTTTTATTGAAAAACTCCTTTCAATTAATTCTTTATGCTTTCCAGAAATTCTACATCATTTCCAATCAACAATATGTCATCCACATATACTTATTAGAAATGTTTATAGAGCTCCCACTCACTTTGTTGTAAATACAAGTTTCTCCATAAACTTGCATAAACCCAAACGCTTTGATCACTTCATCAAAGTGAGTATTCCAGCTCCGAGATGCTTGCACCAGTCCATAGATGGATCGCTGGTGCTTGCATACTTTGTTAGCACCTTTAGGATCGACAAAACCTTCCGGCTGCATCATATACAATTCTTCCTTAAGGAATCCATTAAGGAATGCCGTTTTGACGTCCATTTGCCAGATTTCATAATCATAAAATGCGGCAATTGCTAACATAATTCTGACAGACTTTAGCATCGCTACGGGTGAGAAAGTCTCATCGTAGTCAACTTCTTGAACTTGTCGATAACCTTTAGCAACAAGTCGTGCTTTATAGACGGTGACATTACCATCAGAGTCCGTCTTCTCCTTAAAGATCCATTTATTTTCAATAGCTCGCCGTTCATCGGGCAAGTCTACCAAAGTCCACACTTTGTTCTCATACATGGACCCAATCTCGGATTTCATGGCCTCAAGCCATTTGTCGGAATCCGGGCTTGCCATCGCTTCTTCATAGTTCGAAGGTTCATCGTTGTCTAGCAACATGACCTCCAAGACTGGATTTTCGTACCACTCTGGTGCGGAACGTGTCCTGGTTGACCTTCGAAGTTCAGTAACAACTTGATCCGAAGTTTCATGATCATCATCATCAACTTCTTCTCTGGTCCGTGTCGATGTCACATAAATTTCTTTCTGTGGCGTACTACTATCCAGAGGAGGTACAATTACCTCATCAAGTTCTACTTTCCTCCCACTCACTTCTTTCGAGAGAAACTCCTTCTCTAGAAAGGATCCATTCTTAGCAACGAATACTTTGCCTTCGGATCTGTGGTAGAAGGTGTATCCAACGGTCTCCTTTGGATATCCTATGAAGACGCACTTATCCGCTTTGGGTTCGAGCTTATCTGGCTGAAGCCTTTTGACATAAGCATCGCATCCCCAAACTTTCAGAAACGACAGCTTAGGTTTCTTACCAAACCACAGTTCATACGGTGTCGTCTCAATGGATTTAGACGGTGCCCTATTTAATGTGAATGCAACTGTCTCTAATGCATAACCCCAAAACGATAGTGGCAAATCGGTAAGAGACATCATAGAACGCACCATATCCAATAGAGTACGATTACGACGTTCGGACACACCATTACGCTGTGGTGTTCCAGGTGGCGTGAACTGTGAAACAGTTTCACATTGTCTTAAGTATATGCCAAACTTGTAACTCAAATATTCTCTTCTTCGATCAAATCGTAAGAACTTTATTTTCTTGTTACAATGATTCTCTACTTCACTCTGAAATTCTTTGAACTTTTTCAAATGTTTCAGACTTATGCTTCATTAAGTAGACATAACCATATCTACTCAAATCATCTGTGAACGTGAGAATATAACGATATCCACCGCGCGCCTCAACACTCATCGGACCGCATACATCGGTATGTATTATTTCCAATAAGTTGGTTGCTCGCTCCATTGTTCCGGAGAACGGAGTTTTAGTCATCTTGCCAATAAGACACGGTTCACATGTCTCAAATGATTCATAATCAAGAGATTCCAAAAACCCATCTGCATGGAGTTTCTTCATGTGTTTAACACTGATATGACCTAAGCGGCAGTGCCACAAATATGTGGTACTATCATTATCTTTTGGCATTTGTGTTATGAACATGTGTATTACTACGATCAAGATTCAATAAACCTTTCATTTTAAGTGCATGATCATCAATGATATTATTCAAATAAATAGAATAACAATTATTCTCTGAAATTGAATAACCATCTTGCAATAAACACTATCAGATATAATGCTCATGCTCAACGCAGGCACCAAATAACAATTATTTAGGTTCATCACTAATCCTGAAGGTAGAGAGAGCGTGGCGATGGTGATCACATCAACCTTGGAGACACTTCCAATGCACATCGTCACCTCGTTCTTAGCCAGCCCTCGTTTATTCCGAAGCTCCATGTTTCAAGTTGCAAGCAACTGAACAAGTATCAAATACCCAGGTGCTCCTACGAGTACTAGTAAGGTACACATCAATAACATGTATATCAAATATCTTTGTTGACATTGCTAGTCTTATTATCTGCCAGTTACTTTGGGGAAGTTCCGCTCCCTGTGACATTTCCCTTTGCAATGGGAGCACTAAGTCTCGGGTTTGGTTCAGCCTTGGTTTCTTCGCGTGAGCGGCAACTGTTTTACCGTTCTTCTTGAAGTTCCCTTTTCTTTCCCTTGCCCTTCTTGAAACTAGTGGTCTTATTAACCATCAACACTTGATGCTCCCTTTTTGATTTCTACATCCGCAGCTTGTAGCATCGCGAATAGCTTAAGGATCTTCTATCCCTTGCATGTTTATAGTTCATCACGAAGATCCAGTAGCTTAGTGATAGTGACTAGAGAACTCTACCAATCACCACTTTATTCGGAAGTCTAACTCCCACTTGATTCAAGTGTTTGAAGTACTCAGACATTCTGAGTACATGCTCACTAACGGAGCTGTTCTCCTCCATCTTGTAGCTATAGAACTTGTCGAAGGTGTCATACCTCTCGACCCGGGTGTGAGCTTGAAAAACAAATTTTCAGCTGTTGGAACATCTCATATGCTCCGTGTTGCTCAAAACATATTCGGAGCTCCGGTTCTAAGCCGTAAAGTATGGCGCACTGAACTATCGAGTAGTCATCTTTTCTTGTCTGCCAGACGTTCATAACGTCCTCAGACGAAGCCGTAGGGGTATTTCACTGAGCGGTGCATTAAGGACATAAGCCTTCTGTGCAGCAGTGAGGACAATCCTCAGATCATGGACCTAGTCCGCATAGTTGCTTCCATCAACTTTCAACTTCGTTTTCTCTAGGAACATAATAAAAACAGGGGAACTACAGCGCGGTCTATTGATCTACAACATAAATTTGCTAAGACAAGTAAGACTATGTTCATGATAATTGAAGTTCAATTAATCAAATTATTAAAGAACTCCCACTTAGATTAACATCCCTCAAGTTGTCTAAGTGTAACATGATCCACATCAACTAAACCACGTCCGATCATCACGTGAGGTGGATTAGTTATCAATGGTGAACATCTTTCATGTTGATCATATCTACTATATGACTCATGTTCGACCTTTCGGTCTCTTGTGTTCCGAGGCCATATCTGTATATGCTAGGCTCGTCAAGTTTAACCCAAGTATTCTGCGTGTGTAAAACTGGCTTACACCCGTTGTATGCGAACGAAAGAATCCATCACACCCGATCATCACGTGGTGCTTAGAAGCGTCGAACCTTCGCAACGGTGCATACTAGGGGAGAACACTTATCTTGAAATTTAGTGAAGGGATCATCTTATAATGCTACCGTCGTCCTAAGCAAAATAAGATGCATAAAAGGATTAACATCACATGCAATTCAATATATATGTGACATGATATGGCCATCATCGTCTTGTGCTTTTGATCTCCATCAGCAAAGCACCGTCATGATCTCCATCGTCACCGGGTTGACACCATGATCTCCATCGTAGCGTCATGACACCTTGATCTCCATCGCAGCGTCGTGGTCGTCTCGCCGACTATTGCTACTACTGCTACTGCTAACTCATAGCGGTAAAGTAAAGCAATTACATAGCGTTGGCATTGCATACAATAAAGAGACAACCATAAGGCTCCTGCCGGTTGCCTGATAACTTACAAAACATGATCATCTCATACAACAACTTATATCACATCATGTCTTGACCATATCACATCACCAGCATACCCTGCAAAAACAAGTTAGACGTCCTCTACTTTATTGTTGCAAGTTTTACGTGGCTGCTACGGGTTTGCAAGAACCGTTCTTACCTACGCAAAACCACAACGTGGTGTAGTGATTGCTTTTTGATCTTCTAAAAGAACCCTCTTCATTGAAACCGATTCAACTAAAGTGAGAGAGACAGACACTCGCCAGTCACCTTTATGCAACGAGTGCATGTAGCGGTGAAACCTGTCTCGCGTAAGCGTACGCGTAATGTCGGTCCGGGCCGC
The DNA here is from genome assembly GCA_039707655.1 of Elymus sibiricus. Classification (NCBI taxonomy): domain Eukaryota; kingdom Viridiplantae; phylum Streptophyta; class Magnoliopsida; order Poales; family Poaceae; genus Elymus; species Elymus sibiricus. The sequence goes on along the minus strand of CM077676.1, from coordinate 186,189,564 downwards.
TTCATCTCACAATACCGCCGAATCAAGTATCAACTAGTAACGGCAAGCAATATGTATACACCCACGCCCACAACTCACTTGTGTTCTACTCGTGCAAATCACATCTACGCATAGACCTGGCTCGGATGCCACTGTTGGGGAACGGAGCATGAATTTCTAAAATTTCCTACGCTCACACAAGATCTATCCATGGAGATACATCGCTACGAGAGGGGAGAGTGTGTCTACGTACCCTCGTAGACCGTTAGCGGAAGCGTCTCACAACGCGGTTGATGTAGTCGAACAATCCTTCGAGTTCCACCGATCGAGTACCGAACGTACGTCACCTCCGAGTTCTACACACGTGCAGCTCGGTGACTTTCCTCGCCTTCTTGATCCAGCAAGACGTCGAGGTAGTAGATGAGTTCCGTCAGCACGACGGCGTGGCGATGGTGACGGTGAAGTGATTCCGGCAGGGCTTCGCCTAAGCTCTCCGAAAATATGACCGAGGTGGAAAACAGAGATCGGGGCACCGCACACGGCTATGGGACAATTGTGTGTCTCCAAGGGGTGCCCCTCTCCGTATATAAACGAGGGAGGGGGGAGGAGGCAGCCAAGTGTGGGGAGTCCTACTAGGACTCCTTAGTCCTAGTAGGATTCCACCTCCCATACGGAGTAGGAAAGAGGGAAGGGAGAGGGAAAGGAAAGAGGGGGCTGCGCCCTCTCCCCTAGTCCAATTCGGTTTGGGCAAGGGGGGGCGCGCGCCTCCTCAACTGGCCTGCCTCTCCTTTTCCCGTATGGCCCAATAAGGCCCATTACTTCTCCCGGTGAATTCCCGTAACTCCCCGGTACTCCGAAAAATACCCGAATCACTCGGAACCTTTTCGACGTCCGAATATAGCCTTCCAATATATGAATCTTTACCTCTCGACCATTTCGAGACTCCTCGTCATGTCCGTGATCTCATCCGGGACTCCGAACAAACTTCGGCCACCAATCACATAACTCATATAATACTAAATCGTCATCGAACCTTAAGTGTGCGGACCCTACGGGTTCGGGAATTATGTAGACATGACCGAGACGACTCTCCGGTCAATAACCAACAGCGGAACCTGGATGCTCATATTGGTTCCTACATATTCCACGAAGATCTTTATCGGTGAACCTCATATGTCAACATACGTTGTTCCCTTTGTCTGGCGGTATGTTACTTGCCCGAGATTCGATCGTCGGTATCCAATACCTAGTTCAATCTCGTTACCGGCAAGTCTCTTTACTCGTTCCGTAATACATCATCTTGCAACTAACTCTTTAGTCACGGTGCTTGCAAGGCTTCTGTGATGCTGTATTACCGAGAGGGCCCAGAGATACCTCTCCGATAGTCGGAGTGACAAATCCCAATCTCGATCCATGCCAACTCAACAAACACTTTCGGAGATACCTGTAGTGCACCTTTATAATCACCCAGTAACGTTGTGACGTTTGATACACCCAAAGTATTCCTACGGTATCCGGGAGTTGCATGATCTCATGGTCAGAGGAACGTGTATTTGACATAGTGAAAGCAGTAGCAATAAACTGAACGATCATATGCTATGCTAACGGTTGGGTCTTGTCCATCACATCATTCTCCTAATGATGTGATCCCGTTATCAAATGACAACTCATGTCCATGGTTAGGAAACCTTAACCATCTTTTGATCAACGAGCTAGTCTAGTAGAGGCATACTAGGGACACAGTATTTGTCTATTATCCACACATGTATTTAGTTTCCGGTCAATACAATTCTAGCATGAATAATAAACCTTTATCATGAACGGAGAAATATGATAATAAACACTTTATTATTATTGCCTCTAGGGCATATTTCCAACAAATAGACCAAGCTAGGGCCGTCCCATACCGGCAAATGTGGCTGCACGGGTAAGTCCGGATAGGTGGCACTATGACTCGATCCAATCGACGGAGGAGGTTGTTGTCATTAAATCATATTCTTAATCATTTCAACAATAACGATAATCCAAGATGTAAACTAGTATATCAACATAACAACCTATCTCCAGATTGTCATCTACGAGTCACTAGTGCGATAATATGATGAGCATTAGCAGGTAATGTAAATAACAAGTTCAATCTAGCAGGAATTTAATTATTTCTAACACAGACATATTAATTAAACACGCAAGAATAACACAGAGCAAAGCTTTAGGGCATATATCAGATGGTCGGCTTGCCTGGGGGTGAAGGAATACTCCGGGAGAAGTGCGATCGCATCGCGGAAAAATCGCCGGAAAGGGTTCCCTCTCGGAGGGGCTGAATAGAGGGCAGGGGCAAAATGGGTATTTTCAGAAAGTGTAAACATGGTGAAAGTGATATCATCGGTACGGGCTCGACGAACTGAAGAAGTGGGCTTTGGATTCACCTCAATCGAAGTCACGGTTGAGGAGAAACGGCCGTTCGTTGTTTAGGCAAAGAAATAAACAGAAACTGTCCATTTCTTGCCTTAACCAGTGAACGTTCACAAAATAGCCAGATCGGCCGCCGGCTGAATAAGTGAAAGCGTATTTTAGAGAATACGCTTTCCCGCGGGGAAAGCGTAAATGCAGCGAGGTGCTTCCACTTATCCACGCTGGCAGGGTTCTGGTCGCCGACATGTGGGCCCCGCGTGGTCTTCTCTCTCCTCCCCTGCCTCCTTCTTCTTCCTCCCCTCTGCTCCCCCGACGTGACGACAGAGAGCACGGCTCCGGTGGCCGACAGCGCTCCGGTGAGCTTCTCCGGCCGGTGAGTAGACGCGCAGGTGCGCCGGCGAGTGCCGCGTCCAGGCGTTGGAAGCACGGGGCTCGGGCACGGCGGAAGACACGCTGGCGAGCAGAGGCAGACGGCGACGGCCTTGAGCAATTGGAGTGCTCCGGGAATGGATTCGGCCGGGCAGCAGCATGGTTGGGATCGCCGTAGAGCACCGCGTCCAGCAGTAGGTCGCACGGGCGGCGGGGGTGGCTGGTGGCGCGGCTGCATCCCTGGCCGTGGGCGGCGGCTCCGGTTGCTGTGGAGGCTTCGGCGAGTGGGGAGGCTTGATGAGAGTGCAGGAGGGGTCTACGGCGAGCAACAACTCCGGTGAGAGGCTTGGTGGAGGCGGGGAGGGCTTCGGTGCCGCGAATTCGAGCGAGGCCGAACGATGGCCGTGGCAGTAATGGCGGACGAGAGGAGAGGAATTGGACACGGGGGCGAGCTCCTTCGGGCAGGAGAGAGGCTGGGAGTGAGAGGGAGGTGGTGGAGTGCTCGGGGAGGGCGCGGGGCTTGCTATTTATAGCCAGGCAACGGCGAGGATAAGCTCGGCCGCGGTGGCGATCTTATCGGCATCCTGGAGCTCTGGCGACACGCGGAGGAAGGAGGAGATGTCGGCAAGGGTTCGGGGAGAGTGGAGAAGTCTCGGGTGAGCTCGAGAAGACTTGGGAGAGAAGCTAGGGGAAGACGACGACGGACAGCCACGGGCGGAGCAGTGCGGCGGGGCTGCCGTGGCATGGGGAGGAAGAAGGGAGGGGGAGAAGAGTCCAGGGCGAGGGTGTGGCCAAGGGGAAGCCGCTGGACATGGTGTGGTGTCGAGGATGCGAGGAAATGGACGAGGCCGAGGGCCCCAATGCACAGAGCGCGTGCATTGGCATGCCAAACGCGTGGTCACCACGTGAACAGGCTCACGGGGTGCGCTCTGACGTGCAACAGGTTGTCTAACATGTGAACCCTGCATGACAGAGACCCACCATGGGCTTGGTCAGGTTAAATCACCACTGTACTGATGGGAGGGATCACCTGAAGTTTGCTGTAGCAAACTTGGGCAGGACTCTGTGGTCAAGATGAAGGGGATAAGGGCTAAACAGGATGTCACAGGGGTTTAGGGTAGAAAGGACTAGGTGCTGGTAGAATTTGAAGCCATTTGGACCAATTTTGCCTGCACTTCCTTCACAAAGCATAATCTGGTCCAGAAACTTGACTTTAAAGCTGCACTCATCTGGCTTGATGAAATGAGCTGAATTTTGGTGGAGAGTGATGATTTGGAGATATGAAGGTACTGGAAAAATTTCAGCTCAATTGGAAATGCCAAAGTGGTACTTCCTTCACAGAGCTTGAATCTGGAGAGAAACTAGATGGAATTTTTGGTAACAATTGGCTAGATAAAATGATGTGAATTTTTGCATACTCACATCATATAGGGAATTTGAAGTCCTGGATTAATTTCAAGATTTTTGAAGCAATATAAAATATAGTTGCTTCACAACCTCAAAATAAGTCCAGAAACAAGAATTGGATGATGCTCTCAAAATTTGATCTGTGGAACTTGGGATCTTGATGGAAATGGTAAATATATGGATAGGAGAAGCTCCACAAATTATTTGGGATTTTTCCTGGCTACCAAAATGGTAGTTCCTTTGGAAAGTGCCCAAAATGCAATATTGGCTTTTAATAGGAAAATGCAATTTCCCTTATTTAATTATTGCCAATATTTTTATTGGAGCTCAATATGATCACAAAGAATATCTCCACAAGTTTTCATAAACTTTGGAGATGGATAGATATTTTCCTGGATTTAATTCCTTTAAACAGCAGAAAAAGGAATTAATTTTAAATGAAAAATATTGCAAATGACTTGGCAATATTTTTGCATATCCAGGGTTTATAGATGTGGGATGACCACTGGGAAAAGTTTGGGAGGCAACAGATCAAAGGAAATTGGGGTTCCTTTGTAACGGAAGGAATTAGGGTTTCCCTTCCGGTAGATCGGAGAGTAGGGTTTCGGCGGCAAGATCCTGAGAAAGAAGTTTGGGTGGCCAAGGTTGGGTTGGAGAGAGTCTCTGGTTGGATAGGAAAGGCAAGGCTAAATGACCATCTTCATATACCCAAGAGCGAGAGAAAATCCAAGAACATCGAAAAAAGACGGGAGTCAAATCTCGCAAAGGAAAAAAAACAAGGAGCGAAAACCAGGGTGTCACAAAATCTGCTTCCACGCCGCCGACAACCATCGCACCTGCAGCACCCTCAACGTATCAGCAAATGATTACATGACGCCGCAAGAGAGGTGATACTCTTTCATATCTGCTTAAGTTATTGATCTCACCCGGAAATACATTTGTCACTTGTTTACTGTACTTTCTTGTCCATACCACTCTTAGTTGTTAGTTGAAAGCAACATCGGTTGCTAAGTAGCCTTTCTGCGGTTTGTAGCTTCAGATCTGCCTTGACACAGTTGTTAGGACCCCGATCCTAGGTCACACAGATCTAGCATGTAACACATCATATCACTTTGCGGCCTCACGCACGGTATCCCACGGCTGCAGCCATTACCTTGGCCGGGACCGTTTGCGTCTTTTGGCTCACGTATATGATTATGTCGCTAGCATCCATATGGCAGAGAACCCGGGTCGACATGATTAGTTATAGACCAAGGTGGCACAAACGTACAAGGACAAACATGGGCAACCCAACAATGCACGTGTAGGCCAGTAGCGAGTGTAACCAAGTCGTTGTCGTAGCAAAGCTACAAGGACTATAGTAAACACCGCGTGACATTTCCCCGTAGGGACAGACACAGGAGCAAAGAAGGATGCATGTCGGTCAATCAATGCGTCCGGAGCAGTAGCGAACTACCAAGGCTTTTTTGGAAGCACAAAGAGGCATTTCCCTGTAAGAAAGGCTACCAAAGGCACATAACTAGGTGTAGAACCCCACACATAGCAATACATATCACACGTACGCATAACATGCAAGTATGTGTTGTACAACATGGCATCACAACATAACTCTACAACTCAAGTATAGATAAGGCTTGAAAAAGCCATCATAGTATGATATTACAAACAAGGGTCACATGACCCATCATACAAGTCATACAGGCAACAGAAGCATAAACCTGTCTGAGTACAGACAACTGAAAAGAAACAATGCTAGAAAGCCTGTCTATCTACAAGACCCTCCATAGGAGCCAGACCTCTGTCTCGTATTCCCAAGCTACTCGGTTAACGTCAAACTTCATGTAGAAGCCACTAGTCAGACTAAGGTCTCCTCTGCAAAACATAAATTAAGCAACCGTGAGTACAAAGGTACTCAGCAAGACTTACATCAGAACTATCTACATATGCATCGATATCAACAATGGGGCAAGCCAGTTTTGACTCTTGGCTAACCTGTACTACGACTACGAGTAGTTTCTTTGGGGTGAGAGAGCGCACACGAGTCCACATAGTCACCACATCAATACACCACTATGGATCCTCTCCCGTCTTCCTATGAGAAGGCCATCCATAGCACTCACACTTATTTTGCACATTTTAGAGTATCCATTTAAAGTTATCTATGAACAATATAAGTCTCCAAGTAGTCCATATCCGAGGACGCGACTATTCAAATAGTTCAGTTAACCCTGCAGGGGTGTACTTCTTCACACACGCTCTCACCACTTACCACCATATACATAAGGATGGCAATCTTACCATGGGTACGGGTACCCGCGGATACCGTACCCGCATGGGCAGGGTATGGGCACAATTTTATACCCATGGGTAGTACCCATACCCTACCCGTTAAGTCGTGGGTAGGGCACGGGACCTTGTACCCGTGGGTATACCCATAACCTACCCGTTTATACTCACATGTGGACCATACTCATGGATGTTTGTTATTTGTTACTTGTCGGGTGTTATTTGGTGAAGTGTGTCATGAGCTTGTGATCCTATGTTAAAGTTGTCACCAATTGTCAATTTGAATTGAGATAATTGCCACTCATCTATCTGTTATTGAGTTGTGATAAATGTTTTTTCCCAAGAAACTATAAATGTTATTTTGTCAAATTTGCTATTGGTGAATGTCAAATTGTGAATAACGTGTGTACTGTTTGATCTACGCATTGGGTACCCGTCGGGTATGGGTACGGGTAAAGTTTCATACCCATGGGTACGGGTATGGGTAGAATTTTGTACCCATTGACTACACGGGTATGGGTATGGTAATGCTCTACCCGCCCCATACCCTACCCATTGCCATCCTTACATATACACGTCATGTATCTCGACAACCTTCAAGCGGAGGCATGGCGAGGGTGTCGGCGACAACCTGATTAACCACGCAAGACTATAATCCAGGTTTATTGCCTATTTGAGAACTGAACCCGCAACGGAAGTTTGGCCGAAGTTTCCATTACGGCCCCAAACGACGTGTGCAGGGTTGCCAAGTCCACCATCCGGGTGACACTTGATACACCGGGCCACAGGTGCATCTACCGCAATGAAGCCCACCCCGTCGGGCAGCGCTAAACACGGCCCCCAGCACATCCTACAAACACCAGAAACTAGTTGCAATTCCTGGACAGAGATCGAGGCAATTAATAAGCCGAGAGGGTCCATGGGTTTCGGGCCCAATGTGTGGTAGTAACTATTCTTGGATAACATACACATAACTCAGTTCTTAAGGACAGTCTCAATGAGACAACTCACCATGTACTCCTACATGGCCTCTCATCACTACCTTTACCAAATCGTGTTCACACACTTAGCTCTCACACAGTAGGACATGAATACAACCATTCCAATTCATCGCCCAGATGGATCAGACCCGACACGACTCTAAGCATAGCAAGCAAGCATGGATGAGTAGTCACAATATGGCTCAAGCAATTCCTACTCATGCTAAGGGGTTTTAACTATTTACTGTGGCAAAGACAGGTCATGCAAAAGAATGGGTTCAACTACCAAAACATGTAACAGTTGAATCGTTGTTGTCCTAATGCAATAAGAGAGAGCAAGAGCGAGAGAGTGGGATTGTATCGGAATGCTCAAGGGGGTTTGCTTGCCTAGCACTTCTGAAGATGGTAAAGCTCTTCATTGGTGTCAACGATCTTTACGTCGGAATCGTCGGCTACCGAGAAGGAACAAGCACCGACAAACAAAGAAGGACCACAATCAATGAAATGCAACAAACATGATGTACGATCATGATAGGGCAACTATGCTATGGACTGTGCTCATGCATCTAGCAACAATTTAAATGAAGAAGGTTCAAATGCAACTCCATGTTTAAGCATTAAAATGCCATAATTGAATTTGACCCGATCAGCAGTTATAAGTTGCTTAAACATGCATGAAAATGGTACGGATGGATTCTTTGGATTTTTCTGATCATTTTTCACATATAATTTATTTCATTTGGAGTTACGGTTTAATTTCTTTGATTTTTTGAAGTTTGTGATATTTTCTGAAATTAAATAAACCATTTTTGATTTATTTTAATTCCAGAAAAGCTTTATTGCATCAGCATTATGTCATCAGAATCGGTACAGTCACTGACCAATGGGGCCAGTCAACTGTTGACATCAGCACGGTCAAACCTGACACGTGGGGCCACTGTGATTAAAACTAATTTAACCAGATAACTAAACCGGAGTTAATTAGGCACTAGGGCCCACATGGCAGTGGCTCAGGGTGGATTAGCAGGGTTATTAGTGCTAGCTAAACATGCCACATCACTGGGTTAAACAGTGATTAACCGCTGGCATAAGCAGAACACGGCGGAGGTCATCGGCCGGCTGATTCTGGCGGTCGTTCGTGCGCAGCTAGGCTCTTTAGAACACCCGAAGAGAGGGGCGTATAAGGGTGGCATCGGGGTGGACGGAGGTGGAGCATAGCGACGGCAGTGGCAACAAGTGCGGCTGTCGGAGCTCGGTGATGCACGGGCGCGGGGCTATGACTTGCTTTTAGACGAACGAGCATCAGGAACGCACTGAAGGTATGGGTTCGAGCAGAGGAGGTCCGGAGCATGTAGCTCATCGGCCATGGCAGCGGCCGGAGCTCGGGCTAGAGGGCGACGGCGCTAGAGCACGAAAACGAGCAGGGGAGCTGAGGGAAATCGTGCGGGGTCTCACATCAGTTTGAACGGAGGAGGCGACGAGCCCGGGGAGGAGCTGATGGCGGCGAATCATGCGACGGTGGCCGTCGGTGCAGAGGACGAAGACGGCATCGATGGCGACGTCTCGGCGCTCTTCTGGACGCGTCCGTCTTCGTGAAGATGAAGCGGAGCTCTACGGAGCGTCTGGACATGGTGGAAGGTCGAGGCGACGACGGTGGCCACGGAAACGAGCAGCGGTGGCCGGCGGTTGGTCTCGGGTGTGCTCGGGGGCATGGGTTAGAGGAGAGGGGCGAGACCAGAGAGAGGGGGAAGTAAGAGGGAGTCATCCTCATCTCCTGGGCGAGGAGGTCGACCAGGGGAGGCTTCGCCAGCGCGAAACAGGAGGTGGAGGCCTCCCAGAGCACACGCGCAATTCAGCATTGTCAATTTATCCAGAACTTCTTTCTTTTCCTCGGTGAAACAAGAATCTTTTTTGTTCAAACAAAAGGCGACTTCCCATCTGCCTACTGGCAGAGGTTGAAGAAGGCGTCGAGGCTGGTGGGCTGGGCCAGCACAGGTAAGCTAGGTTAGTTTTCTTCTTTTTCTGTTTCTGTTTTCTATTTTTCTTTTTCTGTTTTGATTTAGTTTTTAAACCAAATCATTTTTGTTGCTTCTGGAAATAATTGTGGATGCAAAATGGATTATTCCAAAACCCCACAACAAAATCCAGAATTATTGGAGCTATGATTATTCTTATAGAATTTACTTGCTCCAATTCAAATAAGTAATGGGTTAATTCAAAGGCCATAAATGCCTTGGAAAAAATGTGCATCATCTCTGGATAAGGTTTTCACCTTTTCCCCCTAAATCATGAACATTTTGAAGGGATTTTTGGGTTCATTGAAAAAGATTTTAAATTGAACCTGGTTGAAATAATTATCTCCTAGGGTTTGATCATCCCTATTTCAACTTTAATTGAAATTTAAACATGATGCATGGATGATTATGCAATGACAAGGAATGACTAAGCTAGGGCTGTGACAACGGTCAACACTATACTCATCATGCTTAGGGTTTCCCCTTTTATGATCACCACGATCAGCCTACGTGCTTCTGTCGTAATAGCACTGCTCCGCCCATCAAGCTAAACAACATGCCACTCATTATTCCGAAGCTTAGTTGTTCAAATACGAATCTGATATGATGCTAATATTAGTTTAACAGAGACACATTTAATTGGTCAGCTAATGTTCCGTCTTGAGTTTCGAAATGCATGTGCACTGCAGGGGGGATCTACAGGGTGGCCAGGATTTTGGGTCGGCCTGTATACCGTAAGAGATTAGAACATGGTCCGGAGCAAAACAAGCTGCATAGACTACTTTGTCCCGACCCTCATGCAAGCCAGCCAGCCAATGCCTGCAGACCCTGATTCCCCTCTGCTTTGATGCACTTCCAATCTCTACTCGCCGCCAGCCGCCTGCCTTGCCAGCGACTTGTCGTCGCTGGACGCCATGACTTTAGCAGGAGACGCCGGACGACCAGGTGGTCAGGAGCCGCTCACCCAACAGCGTCACCACTGCGCGAGCGTGATACGCCCAATTTGCATCATGATTTCCTATTGTTAATTAATATGTTTTTAATCATTATTTCACTTCATGGTACAATTCTTATGCCTTTTTTCTCTTATTTTGCAAGATTCACATGAAGAGGGAGATTGCCGGCAGCTGGAATTCTGGACCGAAAAGGGGTGAAACAGAGATAGCTATTCTGCACAACTCCAAATGACCTAAAAATTTAGGAGAATTATTTTGGAATATATAAAAAATACTGGCGAAATAATTACCCGGAGGGGGCCCACCAGGAGGCCACAAGCCCGGGGGGCGCGCCCTACACCCCTGGGCGCGCCCCCCGAGCTTGTGGGGCCCATGGAAGGCCTTCGGCCCCCTCCTTCTGCTATATGAAGGCATTTGCCCTAGAAAAAAAATCAGAAGAAGACTTTCGGGACGAAGCGCCGCCGTCTCGAGGCGGAACCTGGGCAGGAGCTATTTTGCTCTCCGGCGGAGCAATTCCGCCGGGGATACTTCCCTCCGGGAGGGGGAAATCGAAGCTATCGACATCACCAACGATCCTCTCATCGTGGGAGGACCAATCTTCATCAACATCTTCACCAGCACCATCTCATCTCAAACCCTAGTTCATCTCTTGTATTCAATCTTTGTCTCAAAACCTCAGATTGGTACCTGTGGGTTGCTAGTAGTGTTGATTATATCTTGTAGTTGATGCTAGTTGGTTTAATTGGTGGAAGATTATATGTTCAGATCCTTAATGCTATTCAATACCCCTCTGATCTTGAACATGAATATGATTTGTGAGTAGTTACTTTTGTTCTTGAGGACTGATGTCTACTACACAACTTGTTCTTGTAGACTCGTGTTGGGCCTCCGAGCGCAGAGGTTTGTAGGACAGTAGCAATTTTCCCTCAAGTGGATGACCTAAGGTTTATCAATCCGTGGGAGGCGTAGGTTGAAGATGGTATCTCTCAAGCAACCCTGCAACCAAATACAAGAAATCTCTTGTGTCCCCAACACACCCAATACAATGGTAAATTGTATAGGTGCACTAGTTCGGCGAAGAGATGATGATAAAAGTGTAGTATGGATAGTAGATATAGATTTTTGTAATCTGAAAAATATAAAAACAGCAAGGTAGCAAAAAGTAAACGGGCATAAAAATGGTATTGCAATGCTTAAAAACAAGGCCTAGGGTTCATACTTTCACTAGTGCGATCTCCCAACATTGTTGACAAAGTTGAATCATATGTAAATCCCTCATGTGCGACAAAGAGTTCACTCCAAAGTCACAAATAGCGGAGAACAAACGAAGAAATTGTTGTAGGGTACGAAACCACCTCAAAGTTATCCTTCCCGATCAATCTTATGAGCCATCCCCATTAATTGTCACGAACAGCCCTAGAGTTTGTACTAGAATAACACCTTAAGATACACATCAACCAAAACCCTAATGTCACCTAGGCACTCCAATGTCACCACGAGTACCCACGGGTTTGATTATACGATATGCATCACATAATCTCAGATTCATCTATTCAAACCAACACAAAGAACTTCAAAGAGTGCCCCAAAGTTTCTACCGGAAAGTCAAGACGAAAACGTGTGCCAACCCTTATGCATAAACCCCCAAGGTCACGGAACCCGCAAGTTGATCACCAAAACATACATCAAGTGACTCAAGTGAATATCCCATTGTCACCACAGATATCCATATGCAAGACATACATCAAGTGTTCTCAAATCCTTAAAGACTCAATCCGATAAGAAAACTTCAAAGGGAAAACTCAATTCATCACAAGAAGATAGAGAGGGGAAACTCCATATGATTCATCTATATCAACAAAGTTCGCGATACATCAAGATCGTGCCATCTCAAGAACACGAGAGAGAGAGATCAAACACATAGCTACTGGTACAAACCCTCAGCCCCGAGGGTGAACTACTCCCTCCTCGTCATGGAGACCGCCGGGATGATGAAGATGGCCTCCGGTGATGCCTTCCCCCCTCCGGCAGGGTGTCGGAAAAGGGCTGTAGATGGGATCTCTCTGGTACAGAGGCTTGCGGCGGTGTAAAAACTCATCTAGGTTAACTTTCGGGGGTTTCTGAATATATATGATTTTTCAGCGTTGGAATCACGCGAAACAGAGCTACGCGGGCCCCACGAGGTACCAGGGCGCGCCTGGGGGGTGGGGGGGTGGCGCGCCTTGGTGCCTCGTGGGCACTGGGTGGCCCCCCTCCAGTGGGTCTTGGTTCCAGTATTTCTTATTTTCTTCATAAAAAATCTCCAAAAAGTTTCATCCAATTCCAAGAACTTTGATTTTCTGCACAAAAACAACACCATTGCAATTCTGCTGAAAACTGCGTCAGTCCGGGTTAGTTCTAATCAAATCATACCAAAACCATATAGAATTGTTAAAAACATGGCATGAATACTTCATAAATTATAGATATGTTGGAGACGTATCAAGGACATGGGAGAAGTCTTGTCATAAGTAATCATGTGAATTTGGTATTCGTTCGATATTTTGATGATATGTATGTTGTTGCTTCCTTTAGTGGTGTCGTGTGAACGTCAACTACATGACACTTCACCATCTTTGGGCCTAAGGGAAGGCATTGTGGAGTAGTAATTAGATGATGGGTTGCTAAAGTGACAGAAGCTTAAACCCTAGTTTATGCGCTATTCTGTAAGGGGCTGATTTGGATCCATATTTTTCATGCTATGGTTAGATTTATCTTAATTCTTCTTTCGTAGTTGCGGATGCTTGCGAGAGGGGGTAATCATAAGTGGGAGGCTTGTTCAATTAAGGACAGCACCCAAGCACCGGTCCACCCACATATCAAATTATCAAAGTAGCGAATGCGAATCAAACAAACATGATGAAAGTGACTAGATGAAATTCCCATGTGTCTCCGAGAACACTTTGCTTATTATACGAGTTCGTTCCGGCTTGTGCTTTGCTATACAAAGGATTGGGCCACCTTGCTACACTTTACCATACTTGTTACTTGTTACTTGTTACGAATTATCTTGCTACCGAAACTATCTGTTACCGTTACTTTCAGTACTTGCAGAGATTACCTTGCTGAAAACCGCTTGTCATTTCCTTCTGCTCCTCGTTGGGTTCGCACTCTTACTTATCGAAAGGACTACGATTGATCCCCTATACTTGTGGGTCATCAAGACTCTTTTCTGGCGCCATTGACGGGGAGTGAAGCTCCTTTGGTGAGTGGAATTTGGTAAGGAAACATTTATATTACGTGCTGAAATTTACTATCACTTGTCACTATGGAAAGTAATCCTTTGAGGGGCTTGTTCGGGGTATCTTCACCTCGAATGGTAGCATTAAGAGTTGCCCCTAAACCTACCGAACCTACTGAAAATATTTATTATGAAATTCCTTCGGGTATGGTAGAGAAACTGCTAGCTAATCCTTATGCAGGAGATGGAACGGTGCACCCTGATATGCACTTGATATATGTGGATGAAATTTGTGGATTGTTTAAGCTTGCAGGTCTATCCGGAGATGGATTTAAGAAGAAAGTATTCCCTTTATCTTTGGAGGGAAAGGCATTGACATGGTATAGGCTATGTGATGATACTGAAACATGGGATTGGAACCGGTTGAAGCTGGAATTTCACCAGAAATTTTATCCTATGCATTTGGTTCATCGTGATCGGAATTATATATATAATTTTGGCCTCGTGAAGGAGAAAGTATCACTCAAGCTTGGGGGAGGCTTAAGTATATGTTGCATACATGCCCCAATCATGAGCTCTCAAGAGAAATAATTATTCAAAACTTTTATGCTCGGCTTTCTCATGATGATCGATCCATGCTCGATACTTCTTATAATGGTTCCTTTATGAAGAGGACTATTGAATTTAAATGGGATCTTCTGGAAAGAATTAAACGCAACTATGAATATTGGAAAATCGACAAAGGTAAAGAGTCAGGTATAAATCTTGAGTTTGATTGTATTAAATCTTTTATGGAAATTGATGCTTTTCATAAGTTTAGTACTAAATATGGACTTGACTCTGAGATAGTAGCTACCTTTTGTGAATCTTTTGCTGCTCATGTTGATCTCCCTAAGGAGAATGGTTTAAATATCATCCACCTATTGAATTAAATGAAGAACCCGTTATTGTTATAGAAGAAACAATTGTTTACAATGTTGATCCAGTTGTGCCCACTGCTTATATTGAGAAACCTCCTTTCCCTGTTAGGATTAAGGAACATGCTAAAGCTTCAACTGTGGTTAACAAAAGTAATATAAGAACACCTAGACCTTCTAAACAAATTAAGGTTGAACCTAATATTGCAATGGTTAAAGATATTTTTGGTTGATGATATTGATGGGCATGTTATTTACTTTTGCGATGAGGCTGCTAGAATTGCTAAACCTGTTAGAAATGAACGAGATATGCTAGATAAGAACAAGCCTGTAGTTGGCATGCCTGTTGTTTCTGTTAAGATTGGAGATCATTGCTATCATGGTTTATGTGATATGGGTGCTAGTGTGAGTGGTATTCCGTTTTCTTTATATCAAGAAGTAATGAATGATATTGCACCTGTTGAGATTGAAGATATTGATGTTACTATTAAGCTTGCGAACAGAGATACTATAACACCACTTGGGATAGTTAGAGATGTTGAAGTTTTGTGTGGTAAGATCAAATACCCTACTGATTTCTTAGTACTTGGTTCACAACAAGATAATTTTTGTCCCATTATATTCGGTAGACCTTTCTTGAATACCGTTAATGCTGAAATTGATTGTGTTAAAGAGAAGGTTAGAGTTAAGTTTGGTGATATATCTCATGAATTTAATTTCTCTAAGTTTAGTAGACAACCTCATTGTGACACCCTGGTTTTGGCAACCTTTTCTTTTTAAAAATTTTCTGGTTTTATTTGCAAAGTGGTTGGTTTTGGACTCAAATCATTTGACTTTGGACTTGAGGATTCCTTGGATTTCCTCTTAAGTGATCCAACACCCTCATCATCTTGCCAAAATCTTGCCTCATACCCTCTGATCCAAAACCCTAATTTCCATTCTCTCAAAATAATTCAATTATCACTTTGGATATGCTTATTCTCACTATGGGTTGTGAAGCAACCTATAGCTCTGCTGATCAGAAAAATCCCAAATTAATTCCACCCCTTCTTGTCATCATCTACTCCCACAATCTCCAAAAATATTTCATTGGCCAGTACAAAATTTTGTCTAGAATATTTATTTTTCCCTCTGGACAGAAATGACCCTTTGTGAAGCAACATATATTTCTAGGCCTCAGAAAATTCTCAAATAACTCCCTGAGGTACTAGGAGTCATATCTTGCCACAATATCCAAAAACATCTCCTTGTCCAGTATAAATTTCCAGCAAAAATATTCTGCCAAGCTTCTGCTCATTTCAATCCTTTGTGAAGGAAGTGCTATCTAGATA
Organism: Elymus sibiricus; assembly: GCA_039707655.1. Classification (NCBI taxonomy): domain Eukaryota; kingdom Viridiplantae; phylum Streptophyta; class Magnoliopsida; order Poales; family Poaceae; genus Elymus; species Elymus sibiricus. Next base: position 186,173,692 of record CM077676.1, on the reverse strand, counting down.
TGTCCATTTGCTCTGAAATTTTTATGGCATCTTCTATCCACCAAATAACCTCTTGAAACCAAATTTCAGCTCCAGGAGCCAACCCATTTGAGTGCAACAACCTCATCAAGTTTCTGGACCAGCAAAGTGGTTTACACATGAACCATGTTCAAAACTTGATGAAAGTTTCTCAAATTTTGCCAGCATGTAGTCTTTCCAACCTAGATCACACCAGACATTTCCATTGGCTTCATTCACAGCTCATCTATGCTCTGGATCCCTCCCAAGTTACTGTCCAGGAACTGTTCTTGATGCTACACTTCATCTCAGAGTGCATCTAGTCGATCCAGTGGCATAGGGAGGCTATATGGCCAAGGGTCGAGGCAATGGACAAGGTGCGCCAGGCGTGCGTGGCCTCCAGGTGCCAGCACCCATGGTGAGCACGGCAATGGCATACCTGTGCACGCGCTCTGCGCACCGCCAGGCACGGGTCTCGTCGGAGCGAGACACCCGCGTGGCCGTACCTTGTCCTAGCTCGCCGACGACCTCTCCGCCATCCACCTGGCCGCTCTGGAGTCTTCTCCTCGCCGGCCGCCACCGCGCGCGGCCACTATGGCGCCCGTGCGGCCACAGTAGCGTGAGCTGGCCGTCGTCTTCCCCGTGCGTCGTCGCTTTGCTCATTAAGAGCTCTGCCCTCCTCCATCATGTCGCCCGCGCCGCGCCAGCCAGCTAGCCGTCCTTGCTCCGGCGACGTGGCCGTGGCACCGCCCGACTCCAGAAGCTCCCCCTCCGCCTATAAATAGGCCGCCCGGCCTCTCCCAACTCCTCATCGCCCTCCACCATCTCCCAATTGAGCTCCTGAGCATCGAGCCAAGGCCGAGAGGCCCTCTGGCCTCGCATCTCGCTGGCGTTCCGCCGCCGAACTAGCTCCACCACCACCGCACTCCGCTCCACCCCAGCCTCGCCCGACTCCACCCGCGAGCTCCGGGCACTCTCCTGGTCCTGCCTGACCCCTTGCCCCGCCGAAGCGCTGCCGAAATCGCCGTCTCCGGTGACACCCGAGAGCAGCCGCCGCCGGAGAGGAAGGGGGTGACGCCGTTAGGCCGTCTCCGGAGAAGCTACTGGTACAGGGAGGACCGCCGTCGTGAGCCCGCTCCATCCCTGCCTTCTCCCGACCTCGCCGTCGTCTGCATCGCCGGCGACCATCGCCGGAGAGCCGCGGTACACTGTTCCCCTCTCCCTCCATTTCAAATATGACAGCGCAGACCCACCCGTCAGTGGCTCAGCCCTGCGGCCGAAGCGGTATAAGTGGAGGCGCTCCTCCACTTTACGCTTTCGACGTGGCCCGCTGAGGGTTTTTCCATTTTATGTTAAATTCAATTTAATTCCAGAAATTTGACCAGACTTTGACCAGCTCTAGTTTTTAAACCACAAGTCCAAATCAATTGATTCTTTTTGCTATGGTTTTGTCTCGAGCCCTCTATTTTCTAACAAAAGTTGGTATTTTTCTCACATGTATAGAATTTCTGGTTAACAGAAATGTATTATGTGACATTTTCTTTTGTTATTTAAAAATATTTTCAGAGGGAAATCACTTTGGATTTGAAGACCAGGAGTTTGCTGATACTCCACTTGAGCAGGGCAAGCCACATCATCCATTGCACAAGGCATATCAATAGTATGGGCTTAATATTGAATTATCTTGCATTTAATTCCATTTAAAAATGCCATAGTTCATATTGTTTGAGTAATGCTTGAATCTTTCCATACTAGTTCATCTACTCAATGTAGCTAAGATGACCAGTAACTTTACATGCTAAACTCACTTTAATGGTTGATCAAGTGCCACCGACCCGGACTTATCCATGCAGCCACATCTGCTGGTATGGGACGGCCTTGACTTGGTCTGACCGCGTACTCTTTTACCGGTACCACCAAAGAGGGGAGGTTATGCATGCGTGCTGCCCTGATCAGGTAGGCGACGATAACCTTGTGAGCCCAAGTTGAGTTATTTGCCGACGTCCCCGTTTGGGACAGTTTAGTTGGCCACGACGGTGGCAGGTGTCAGGAGTGACACATGGGCCACCCAGGGCATGACTCGGACGGGGGATGATTGTCGGTGGTACGATAGAGGAATCACGGGTTAGACAAGTTTCGTTGGACGAATGTCCATGGTTTGGGTAACGTGCGCAACCTCTGCAGAGTGTAAGAATCTATTCAAATAGCCGCGTCCACGGTATTGGACACAGTCCGCACTAGGTCACACTGAGTGGTCAACCGTAATAATAATAATGATGGAAGAACTCGTCTCATGCTCGGAAGTGACCGATGGATCACGAATGTTCCGGGGGTCACGTGTGAACCCGGAAGAGAGTAAGTGGCAACCGTAAGTGAGCATCTTAAAGTAATGACTTAATCATTGCCATGCTGTTGTTTGCTACACTATTTTGGTTGTTGTGAGCTTGCGAGTACATTCCAAGTACTCACCTAGCGTATCATGCCAGATGCAGGAGAAGCCGGTGACGGAGACCCCGAAGGTTCGTGCTACGCTAACTAGGCCGTGTTCCAGCAGTGTCCCTATGGGATGGAGTTTCCCGCGCGATGTTCCGCTACGCTGTAGAGTTTCCCTAGTACTGAGGCCCTTGATGTTCCATAAATAATGTAGATACTGTCATAGCATGAGTAGTGCTCCTGGCCTCATCTACCTATGTAATATCCAAGCTTGTACCTGTGCAATATCAATAAAGATCAGTTCTGTTCTGTTCCAAGTTGTTGTGTGTTTCTACAAGACATGATCTCTGGGTTGGGAACACAAGGTAAACCGGCCCTCTGAGCCGGGGTGCCACAACGCTTGGTATCAGAGCCGCGCTGACTGTAGGACACCCTAGTTGACCCTGTGCTAGAACTCGATTAGTGTAGAGTCTCGGTGTGTGTTTTGCTTGTTGCACTTGTTTGTTACACAGCATGCATCTTGATTCATTTGTTTTACTAACCGCTGGTCCGATGAGTGTAGATGGCACCAATTCCATACCACTACAACCATGAGCCGGTACCGTTCACCTTTCCAGTACTTCTTCGCAGTGTTTGGCTTCGACTGTATCCCAACGACGAAGACCCAGTGTACCAGGTGTTCCGAGAGCAGCTTGCGGATTCGGTGTTCAAGTATCACGCTGAGGCTTTCCTGACTGCGAACTCCGAGATCGGCAGCTACTCCCGCTCCTCCAAGGGCGGAACTGCCTCTACTCCCGATCTGGCGATCCAGTTTGCTGCGATGGAGGCTCTCACTAACTTGCACTTCCACGAGGTCGAGATGCAGACACACCCAGGTTTCTTTCACTACCCCACCCTGTCGCCTACGACGGGGCGAGTCCTTTTCGCGCCTGTTGATCCGGCGAGTGATCGTGCGACTGGTGTTTTATCTCGTTATCTGAACGCCAGTTACCGTATGATCATTTCCTTGGATGAGGAGCTGACTCGGGTCCAAGAGGCACTTGCCGCTGCTACTGCAGCACAGTCTCCTCCTCCTCCTCCGTTCTCACCGATGTATACACCGCCCGTTCCACCTCCACGTAAGCCTGAGACTCCTTCTAGCTCGTTCGGATAGCCAGGCACTTTGTCTGGTACCCGACGTGAGACCCAGCTGAGTGGGCCTCGCTGCTAGCCACTCCAGCTGCTCCGATGCTGAGGCGTCGTGCTTCTTCTTCCTCCGAGGGAGAACCTTCCCGTCAGCGTCGTCGTGTTTCCTTTGATTTGGAGGCTGAGATTCACATCATCAGCTCCGATTCCGAGATAGGATCAGACGACGAGGAGTCTTCAGTCTGCCAGTGTCCGTGCCACCCGCGCTACTAGAGTGGAGGCTTGAGTTTCAGTGCATGCATGCATCGTAGCATCTCTGCATATGTCAACTGCCGTATGAGCAGTGCCAGTCATGATACCCCTCTACTAGTTTGCCATGTATGATGTTGGAATGCCTTGTATAATTATGTTGCTTTTCTCGCTTTTTCCTTGATTTTGTTTTCTTGGTGTCATTCTGCCATTTTTCCCCTATGGATGTTGCTCATCAATTCAGTATTTTGCAATGGGAACGGATATAGGATGAAGAGTTGTAGCAATCAAGGCGGCGATGGAACCCCGATCCGTCGATTCGCCAGACAGGCGGGACAATTGCCAGAAGATTTGCCACCTCCTCCTTCACAGCCACCGAGCACTGATAAGATTATGAGGATGTTCGAAGAGAAAAGAAATCAGGATCTGATGGAATTTTTGAAAAGTATGTAGACTATGGTAGGACAGAATCAAAACAATGGGACACACTCTAAGCTGTCTGATTTCCAGCGTACCAAGCCACCAAGTTTTGGTCAAGTTGTTGATCCAATTGAAGCTGATGATTGGCTGAGGACCATGGAAAAGAAGCTGGAAATAGCTCGTTGTGATGAATCAGACAAGGTTCCTTTTGTTACTCACTACCTTGAAGGGCCAGCAGCTATCTGGTGGGATAATGCAAAAATGGCGTGGCCTCCTGGGGAAGATATTTCCTGGGAGAAATTCAAGGAAGTATTTCGAAGGTATCATATCCCCACCGGTATCATGAAGGTGAAGCAAAGGGAATTTCTTGCCCTTACTCAAGGAAGTATGTCAGTCGGTGAGTATCTGAACAAATTTAATAATCTGGCATGATACTCCACCCATGATGTGTCCACAGAGGAAAGGAAGATAGATCGATTCCTAGGAGGACTCAACCATGCCCTCCATTGTCAACTCTGCATGCTGGATTTTCCGGACTTTTAGACCCTGATAAACAAAGCGTTCATTGCTGAACGGGAGCATAAGTCTGGATATGATGACCGCAAGCGTAAGTTTGAGCCCAAGAAGGACACCCATGTGCAGTTCGTGCAAAAGCCGCGTATATGGCAACCAACCCAGTCTAAGTACAAGCCCACCTGGAATGGCGGCAATAGTAACAACAAGCTAGGCAACCAGGACAAGACAATTGGCAAGCAACCCGTGATGGAAGATTGCCGCCGCAACAACACTTGCTTCACTTGTGGCCAAGGCGGGCATTATTCAAAGCAGTGCCCCACAAGAGCTGGAAAACCACCATCCGACTTCAAGCCACAAGTCAACACTATTGGACGTCGCTCCAATCAGCACTTCTGCCGCGGCCAAGTCCATCATATCTCCGCTGAGGAAGCCCGCGAAGCACCAGATGTGGTGCTTGGTATGTTTTCTGTTAACAACATACCCACAATAATTTTATTTGATTCCGGGGCTTCCCATTTGTTTATTTCATGGAGTTTTGCCACCATACACAAATTTTCCCCTTCTCTTTTGGACAAAATCATGGTGGTACAATCCCCTAGCTCCATGCTCAGAACAAACATGATATACAAGGACCTGGAAATTTTGATACACGGAGTTAAGTTTCCAGCCACCCTTGTTGCCATTGAATCCCCTGGATTGGATATAATATTGGGGATGGACCTTCGAAAACACAACGATACTAACCATGGTGGATCATCCGCGCTATCTCCTCCAGTACTGGGGATAAGTCACGGCACTATTTGCCACCACAAAAAGTATAGAAGCGTTTCGATGTCGGCGTCCTCTGGTATTCCGGAACTGAAACGACAGCGAGTGTGACAAAAACCCCTTGGAGCTCAACTCCTCGGGTCCAATCCATACGGTCAGGAGGCACCAAGAACAGAGTCACGTCACACCGATATCGCAACCATTCCAACAATACCCGCGTGATCCTAAATTTTTTTTGAGTGAGAAGAGGTAGTAGAATAAAACACCTACGCCACAATTCCTCACCAGAGCGACGAAGGGAATAAGGAGTAAAAAGAATTCCTACTCTCCGATATATAACTAGGACTCAAAATAGTTTTTCTTCTAGACTCGTTAACGGTTCGATCAAACAAGGGGCTCCTATAGTCGGTATGGCTCTGATTACCAACTTGTAACGCCCAATATGAAGCTCTATCACAATCTCGTGATGAACTCAAGATCGTGACAGAACCTCATTTTGGAACGCATAGCAAGGTAATTCTCAAACACATACAACCGAATGAACAGGTGAGAATACTAGATAAAGGCTTACACTCGCCACATGCTACAACATAAATATATCATAATCATCATACAATCATCCAAATGAAAGACAGGGTCCGACTACGGACGAAATCAAACGAGAAAACACCACCCTGCTATTATCCCCGGATCAACCGACTAGGGCCCACTACTAATCGTCTGGCATCATGACGTACATACGCCCACGTTCATCATCATACTCCCAATGGAGCATCTCGGGCTCACCTGTGTCTGACTCAAGCGTACCTGCAACTGGAGTTATGTAGTAATCTGTGAGCCACAGGGACTCAACAATCTCATCACCCAGGGTAACAAAACTATTTAAGCTTATAGGAATGGAAGGGGTAAATGTGGTGAGGTTGCAGCAAGCACTAAGCATGTTTAAGTGGCTAACTTACGAGTACAAGAATAAAGATGAGCATACTACGCATAACGGTCGCAAGTTTAAAATGATCAAGAAGTGATCCTGAACAACTACTTACGATTCAAACATAACCCCACCGTGTTCTCTTCCCGAACTTACTCGAAAGGAGACCATCATGGTTACGCACATAGTTGGTGTATTTTATTAGAATTAGTGTCAAGTTCTCTACAACCGGAGGTTAAAAATATCCAAGTCGCCACATAACCGCGGGCACGGCTTCGCGTAAGATTTAACCCTGCAGGGGTGTTCCAACCTGGTCCATCATAGACCAACACAAGCTGCGGTGGAAATACCTCAACCTTGAGATAGCCCGAAGTATCCTCGGAATCCCGGTGCACAAGACATTTCGACAATGGTAACACAAGTCCAGCAAGACCTCCCGACGTGCCGACACCTCGATTGGAGCCGCGCGTATCTCGAAATCAGGCCACGATCGGATGAGCACATCATACAGCAACTGAGACCCGAGTTTCCCCGAGGGAAGCCGCAAATGACTCTGTTTCGGACCAACACTCATGAGGAGCACTGGCCCGGGGTTGTTGATTAAATTATCCTCGGGTTAATTACTCCCTATGCAAGTTTTAGTTGTTATTAGGCAAAAGGTAAAACCAAAGTTGGGCCTTGCTGGAAGCGGTTATTCAAAGCAAACTATCAAGAGGGTCCCATTCCCCTGAGCATGTTAGTAATGCTAATCAAGGATCATAACACCAGCATTATGGAAACTAAGGTGGCATGAGTGGAACAAAACACTAGGCAAAAGGCCGAGCCTTCCACACACAACCAAGTATATAGATGCATTAATTAAATAAGAGATATTGTGATATCCCAATAAATCCATATCCCAACATGGAACAACCTGCACTGCACCTGCAACTAGCAACGCTATAAGAGGGGCTGAGCAAAGCGGTAACATAGCCAAACAACGGTTTGCTAGGTAGGGTGGTTAGAGGCTGTATCATGGCATGTGAGAGGCTGACATGTATGTGGTAGAAAGCGTGACATAGCGAAAGCAACGAGACAACTAGCAAGCAAATATAGTAGTGTTAACAAGGGTAATGATCATCTTGCCTGAAGTCTCTTCGGTAGGATAGTAAGACTGCTCCTCAAAAACGGTCTCAACCGGTTCCTCGAACTCGGACTCGTCTCCCGGAATTACCCAAAAGAAAGAACAAGCACCAAAATAAACAAAAAATCATGGCGTATATGCACAAGCAAAGTGATGCATGAAATGGCATGGTGGAATAACGAGCATGACATAAATGGAGGAACGGTGCTACTGGGACGATAGAAAAGATAACGAGCTGTGAACGGTGAAGCAAAAGATGGATATGGGCAAAATCTTGGCAATCCAAGTATGGCTCTAGAAAGAATGGAAGATTCCGGTTGAAATCGGTATAAAGATCACGAGGAACGGATGCACAAAACTCAAATGGTGAGCAACATAATATGCAATGCAAAACTAAAATTAACAGCAACATGACATCTTATGCACATCAAAACAGCAAGCTACAGTACTCTAAAATGAAAGAAATTGGCATGAAGCTACATTACACATGGCATAGATCATTTCATTCCATTGGCACAAATTCATATGAAGCATGGATTCAACAGAAATGAGCTCACAACATTGCAACATAATGTTGACAGAAAACTGCTACATTGACTAGGCATATTTAGAGCAACATTTATATATGCTACAGGAGTTTAACATGGCTTCAATTGGCATGGCATGAATCTACTGAAGACAAAGACCAAATCATGTTTACTGATCATGCTCAGAAGAGGCATAGATTAGTGGTTATCATCAAGGGGACATGGCACGATTCAATAGAAATTAACAAGTGCAAAACAGTAACAATGACTAAGCATGTTTACAAGCTTGTTGCACTCCTATCATGGCATATCATGGCATGGAAAAATTACTAGCAGCAAGATGGCATGAAAATACTCCAAACTCATGTTGACAAGTTGCTCATATGACATATGCAATAATTCACTCAAAAATGACAAAATGGCATGTTATGTGAAAATGGCATGCATGCAAACTTGCTCAAAAGATAAATCTAATGCCACCAATGGATTAGTTGGATTTTTCTACCCCAAAATCATATATTACACTCATATGTTTCTACATGAAAAATGCTCAAAATGTCACATTTACACTTAGGACAGAAATTTAATTGACTTATATTCCAGATTTGGCATATGCCGAAAATGGAAATCGCCAGAAACGGAAAATTGCCAAAATGGGAAAATCCCCAAAACGGAAAAAGACAAACGGCGGCGACGGCTACGGGTACCCATCGGCTTCTAGCCGCTGTGGCTGACCGGTGGGGCCTGGACCCACGCGGCAGGTGTGTGTGTGTGTGCGCTTGACAGGTAGGCCTGGTCGCCTGTGTCTGTGACAGGTGAGGCCTACGGGTGCGCGCGTGTGCATGCAATAGAGAAGCAGGGGAGGGCGCCGGCGACGGAAGCGGCACGGTGGAGGTCTCGCCGGAGTTGTTCCGGTGAGCTTCTGGCACGGCGGAAGGGCGCGTTCGACGCGCGGGAGGAATCCACACACGCACCTGATACTCACGGCACCGGACGTCGACGGAAACGACGCCGGCAACGAGGTAACAGAGGCGGCGACGGCGAGCTCGCGGCGGTCGCAGCGATGGCCTAACACGACGGGGGAGATGCGGGATCGGCTCTACCGAGCGAGGCGAGCACGGCGGACAAACGCAAAACACCTGAGGAGGTCGGGGCACTCGCCGGAGACGAGGCCCGACGTCGGCGGGTACGGCTACACACATCAACGGCGACGGAGGGCGCGAACGAGGGGGAAAAAGGTCGGGGAGACGCGGCTGCTCATCACGAACACGGCGGTGCAGTCGCTCGGGCTCGGGGAAGACGGGCGGCGGCGAATACGGCAGGAGACGAGCGGCGGCCGTAGCGGAAGAAGACGACAGGGACGGCGTCGAACTTGGCGTCCCACGGGCTATATAGGACGGAGGGGACGTAGTCGACGTCGGGGAAGAAGAGGGACACGCTTGGCGAGGCGGAGGACGACGGGGGTCACGGCGACGCCATGTCCTTGCTCTCTGGCGCGTTCGGGTCGCGCCTGGATCTCGATCCAGGGGCGGCGGCTTGGGTTTCTGCGAGGGGGGAAAGGTAGAGGGGGTTGGTGGTGACTGGCTGGCGAGCGCGGGGGGCTAGATAAGGACGAGGGGAGCCGGGCGCGTCTCGCATGTCCACGGCCGCGGCCATGTGCGCGAGCTGGCCCGAGGTGGACGAAAAGGTGGGTGCGGGCTCCCTGTAGCCAGAGGCTGACATGTGGGGCCGGTGGCGCCACGTGGCGGTGGACTAGCGGGGGTAAGCGGGCTCGCGGGTGAGAAAGTAAAGGAGGGCGCGAGCGGGACGAGCTGGGCTGGCGCGCGCGTGGAGCTTGCTGGGCCGCGAGACTGTGCTGGGCTGCTGCTGTTGGACTCTGCTGCTGCCTCTCTCTTTTCTTTTCTCTTTTATTCCTTCAAACAGAAATGCAAAGAGGAAAAGTACAGAGATATTGGAGAGGGGTGAGGGAGATATAAAAATATCCCTGGAATCTAGAAATTATGTAGTATTTGAATAAATTGGTTTGGGCATTTTTAGAGGAAGAAAAATAATTCAAGTTTGAATTAAATTCAAACTTGCACCATTTTTGAACCCAACCAAATCAATTCCAAAATTGCTGAAATTTGGCAGAGAGGTTTAGGACATGGACTAGAGAATTTAGAAACATGGTGAACATTAATTTGGGACAGAAATATTAACCACATGAATAGTATTGGAAAAGAGAAGGGATTGAGATGGTGATGGGGAAGTGGTGTGCATAGGTGAAATCCAAGAGTTGGGTGAGGCAAGGGAAAGATGCTCACACATAACCACAATGCATACATGATGAGCACAACAAAAATTAAAATGATCGATGCCATGCTCATGAATATGGTGATGCAAGCACATGACAATTAATATGAAAAAGAAATGCAAAGAGAAAAGAAAGGCAAAACACAACATGAGAATAAGCCCATCCATCAAGATCATCATGACAATTCCATATATGGCAATGTTGGGGAGTACAAATATGGAAGGAGCACTCTTGGGGTGTTACAGACCCCATGAAGAAAATTACCCCACTCATGACTTGGAATTGGCAGCCGTGGTTCATGCCCTGAAAATTTGGAGGCACTACCTCATTGGGTAGCACTGTGAAATATACACAGACCACAAGAATCTCAAGTATATTTTCACACAACCCGATCTCAACCTAAGACAAAGAAGATGGCTTGAACTGGTCAAGGACTATGACCTTGGAATCAATTATCACCTGGGAAAACCCAATGTGGTCGCAGATGCCCTCAGCAGGAAACCCGGCACGGTAAATGCAATAATGGAGGGTATCCATCCAAAGTTACAAGAAGAGTTTGCCAAGCTCAACTTGGTACTTTGTGGCCCAATTAGCCCGAATACGATGGAAATTACTCCAACACTTGTGGAAGAAATTAAGGAAGCTCAGAAAACAGATAAGGGCATGCAGGAGATCAAGGAGAATGTACATCAAGGGAAGGCCAAATCCTTCCGTGTTGACGAGCAAGGGACATTATGGTTTGACAGTCGAATATGCGTACCTGACCAGGAAAATCTGAGACAGCAGATATTGCGAGAAGCACATGAGTCCACATATTCTATTCACCCGGGAGGAACGAAAATGTACCAAGACCTAAGAGAAACCTTTTGGTGGCTAGGAATGCGAAAAGATATTGCATACTATGTCACATGTTGCGACATATGCAATAGAGTCAAGGCTGAGCACCAGAAACCAGCTGGACTGTTACAACCTTTACAAGTTCCCCAATGGAAATGGGATGATATATGCATGGACTTCATTGTTGGACTGCCCAAGTCAACAAGAGGTCATGATGCCATCTGGGTTATCTTGGATATACTTACCAAAGTGGCTCATTTCATTCCAGTAAAGACTACTTTCCGGGCTGATCAACTTGCACAGTTTTATATGTCCCGGATAGTTAGCCTTCATGGAGTACCCAAGTCCATCACGTCAGATAGAGGATCCCTGTTTACCTCAGCATTTTGGCTACGTTTGCATCAGGCTCTGGGCACCGTGTTGAAGCATAGTACGGCATATCACCCACAGACGGACGGGCAGACCGAACGAGTGAACCAGATCTTGGAAGATATGCTTCGGTCTTGTGCCCTCACCTATGTACCCAAGTGGGAAGATAGTCTACCCTATGCGGAATTTTCCTACAACAACAGTTACCAGTCGAGTCTCAAAATGTCACCATTTGAAGCACTGTATGGGCGGAAATGCCGCACTCCTTTAAATTGGTCACAGACAGGAGACAACCGTATCTTTGGCACGGATTTAATGCTTGAGGCGGGGAAGCAAGTCAAAGACATTCAAGAACGTCTTCGAGCAGCTAAGTCCCGTCAAAAAAGTTACTATGATCCCAAGCATCGGGAAGTAACCTTTGAACCTGGAGAGTATGCTTACCTCCGAGTCACTCCTATGAAAGGGGTAAAGAGGTTTCATACACGAGGAAAGCTCGCACCCAGGTATATCGGTCCTTTTCTGGTAATTGCTAGAAGAGGTAGAGTGGCATATCAGTTGGAGTTACCACCGGAACTGTCCGAAGTGCATGATGTCTTTCACATATCACAGCTCAAAAAGTGCATTGCACCTCCAATCAAACAGGCCGAAATGAGCGAATTAGAGCTGACCAAGGATTTAACCTATGAGGGAAAACCTGTCAGAATTCTGGATGAGATAGAAAGAACCACAAGGAGCAAGGTGATCAGGATTTACAAGGTACTATGGGAGCACCATACTGAGGAAGAAGCTACCTGGGAAAGAGAGGATTTCCTGAGATCAGCATATCCGTATTTGTTCCCTGAGCAACCGAATCTCGAGGATGAGATTCATCCTAAGGGGGGTAGGTTTGTGACACCCAGGTTTTGGCAACTTTTTCTTTTCAAAATTTTTCTGGTTTTATTTGCAAAGTGGTTGGTTTTGGACTCAAATCATTTGACTTTGGACTTGAGGATTCCTTGGATTTCCTCTTAAGTGATCCAACACCCTCATCATCTTGCCCAAATCTTACCTCATACCCTCTGATCCAAAACCCTAATTTCCATTCTCTCAAAATAATTCAATTATCCCTTTGGATATGCTTATTCTCACTATGGGTTGTGAAGCAACCTATAGCTCTGCTGATCAGAAAAATCCCAAATTAATACCACCCCTTCTTGTCATCATCTACTCCCACAATCTCCAAAAATATTTCATTCGCGAGTACAAAATTTTGTCCAGAATATTCATTTTTCCCTTTGGACAGAAATGACACTTTGTGAAGCAACATATATTTCTAGGCCTTAGAAAATTCTCAAATAACTCCTTGAGGTACTAGGAGTCATATCTTGCCACAATATCCAAAAACATCTCCTTGTCCAGTATAAATTTCCAGCAAAAATATTCTGCCAAGCTTCTGCTCATTTCAGTCCTTTGTGAAGGAAGTGCTATCTAGAAATGTCCATTTGCTCTGAAATTTTTATGGCATCTTCTATCCACCAAATAACCTCTTGAAACCAAATTTCAGCTCCAGGAGCCAACCATGTGAGTGCAACAACCTCATCAAGTTTCTGGACCAGCAAAGTGGTTTACACATGAACCATGTTCAAAACTTGATGAAAGTTTCTCAAATTTTGCCAGCATGTAGTCCTTCCAACCTAGATCACACCAGACATTTCCATTGGCTTCATTCACAGCTCATCTATGCTCTGGATCCCTCCCAAGTTACTGTCCAGGAACTGTTCTTGATGCTACACTTCATCTCAGAGTGCATCTAGTCGATCCAGTGGCATAGAGAGGCTATATGGCCAAGGGTTGAGGCAATGGACAAGGTGCGCCAGGCGTGCGTGGCCTCCAGGTGCCAGCACCCATGGTGAGATGGCACTGGCATGCCTGTGCACGCGCTCTGCGTACCGCCAGGCACGGGTCTCGTCAGAGCAAGACACCCGCTTGGCCGTACCTTGTCCTAGCTCGCTGACGACCTCTCCGCCGTCCACCTGGTCGCTCTGGAGTCTTCTCCTTGCCGGGGAAGCCCTCGCCATCCGCCATCGCGCGCGGCCACTGTGGCGCCCGTGCGGCCACAGTAGCGTGAGCTGGCCGTCGTCTTCCCCATGCGTCGTCGCTTTGCTCATTAAGAGCTCTGCCCTCCTCCATCACGTCTCCTGCGCCGCGCCAGCCAACTAGCCGTCCTCGCTCCGGCGACGTGGCCGTTGCACCGCCCGACTCCAGAAGCTCCCCCTCCGCCTATAAATAGGCCGCCCGGCCTCTCCCAACTCCTCATCGCCCTCCACCATCTCCCAATAGAGCTCCCGAGCATCGAGCCAAGGCCGAGAGGCCCTCTGGCCTCGCATCTTGCCGGTGTTCCACCGCCGAACTAGGTCCACCACCACCGCACTCCGCTCCACCCCAGCCTCGCCCGACTCCACCCGCGAGCTCCGGGCACTCTCTTGGTCCTGCCTGACCCCTTGCCCCGCCGAAGCGCTGCCGGAATCGCCGTCTCCGGTGAGACCCGAGAGCAGCCGCCGCCGAAGAGGAAGGGGGCGACTCCGTTAGGCCGTCTCTGGAGAAGCTACTGGTACAGGGAGGACCGCCGTCGTGAGCCCGTTCCATCCCTGCCTTCTCCCGACCTCGCTGTCATCTGCATCGTCGGCGACCATCGCAGGAGAGCCGCGGTACACTGTTCCCCTCTCCCTCCCTTTCAAATATGACAGCGTAGCCCCACCAGTCAGCGGCTCAGCCCCGCGGCCGAAGCGGTATAAGTGGAGGCGCTCCTCCACTTTACGCTTTCGACGTGGCCCGCTGAGGGTTTTTCCATTTTCTGTTAAATTCAATTTAATTCCAGAAATTTGACCAGACTTTGACCAGCTCTAGTTTTTAAACCACAAGTCCAAATCAATTGATTCTTTTTGCTATGGTTTTGTCTTGAGCCCCTCTATTTTCTGACCAAAGTTGGTATTTTTCTCACATGTACAAAATTTCTGGTTAACAAAAATGTATTATGTGACATTTTCTTTTGTTATTTAAAAATATTTTCAAAAGGAAATCACTTTGGATTTGAAGACCAGGAGTTTGCTGATACTCCACTTGAGCAAGGCAAGCCACATCATCCATTGCATAAGCATAGCAATAGTATGGGCTTAATATTGAATTATCTTGCATTTAATTCCATTTAAAAATGCCATAGTTCATATTGTTTGAGTAATGCTTGAATCTTGCCATACTAGTTCATCTACTCAATGTTGCTAAGATGACCAGTAACTTTACATGCTAAACTCACTTTAATGGTTGATCAAGTGCCACCGACCCGAACTTATCAGTGCAGCCACATCTGCTGGTATGGGACGGCCTTGACTTGGTCTGACCGCGTACTCTTTTACCGGTACCACCAAAGAGGGGAGGTTATGCGTGCGTGCTGCCCTGATCAGGTAGGCGACGATAACCTGGTGAGCCCAAGTTGAGTTATTTGCCACGACGGTTTAGTTGGCCACGACGGTGGCAGGTGTCAGGAGTGGCACAGGGGCCACCCAGGGCATGACTCAGACGGGGGATGATTGTCGGTGGTACGATAGAGGAGTCACGGGTTAGACAAGTTTCGTTGGACGAATGCCCATGGTGTGGGTAACGTGCGCAACTTCTGCAGAGTGTAAGAATCTATTCTAATAGGCACGTCCACTGTATTGGACACAGTCCGCACTAGGTCACACTGAGTGGTTAACCGTAATAATAATAATGATGGAAGAACTCGTCTCATGCTCGGAAGTGACCGATGGGTCACGAATGTTCCGGGGGTCACGTGTGAACCCGGAAGAGAGTAAGTGGCAACCGTAAGTGAGCATCTTAAAGTAATGACTTAATCATTGCCATGCTGTTGTTTGCTGCACTATTTTGGTTGTTGTGAGCTTGGGAGTACATTCCAAGTACTCACCTGGCGTATCATGCCAGATGCAGGAGAAGCCGGTAACGGAGACCCCGAAGGTTCGTGCTACGCTAACTAGGCCGTGTCCCAGTAGTGTCCCTATGGGATGGAGTTTCCCGCGCGATGTTCCGCTACGCTGTAGAGTTTCCCTAGTACTGAGGCCCTTGATGTTCCATAAGTAATGTAGATACTGTCATAGCACGAGTAGTGATCCTGGCCTCATCTACCTATGTAATATCCAAGCTTGTACCTGTGCAATATCAATAAAGATCAGTTCTGTTCTGTTCCAAGTTGTTGTGTGTTTCCAGAAGACATGATCTCTGGGTTGGGAACACAAGGTAAACCGGTCCTCTGAGTCGGGGTGCCACACTCATGATAAGGAATTACCCAATAAAGATGAAATTATAGGTCTTGCTTCTATTGCAGTGCCTCCTACTGATCCTTTAGAACAATATTTGCTAGACCATGAGAATGATATGCATATGAATGAAAGAAATGAAATAGATGTGTTGTTCTTCAAACAAGCACCTATTCTTAAACATAATTTGCCTGTTGAAACCTTGGGAAATCCTCTACCACCCAAGGGTGATCCTGTGTTTGATTTAAAGCAATTACCCAATACACTTAAATATGCTTATCTTGATGAAAAGAAGATATATCCTGTTATTATTAGTGCTAACCTTTCAGAGCATGAAGAAAAAAGATTACTTAAAACTCTGAGGAAACACCGAGCTGCTATTGGATATACTCTTGATGATCTTAAGGGCATTAGTCCCACTTTATGTCAGCATAAAATTCATATGGAGCCAGACGCTAAACCCGTTGTTGATCATCAAAGAAGGCTGAATCCAAAAATGAAGGATGTGGTAAGAACTGAAATATTAAAGGTTCTTGAAGCAGGTATAATTTATCCCATAGCTGATAGTAGATGGGTAAGTCCTGGTCATTGTGTTCCTAAGAAAGGAGGTATTACCGTTGTTCGTAATGATAAAAATGAACTCATTCCACAAAGAATTGTAACTGGTTATAGGATGGTGATTGATTTCAGGAAATTAAATAAAGCTACTAGGAAAGATCATTACCCCTTGCCTTTTATTGATCAAATGTTAGAAAGGTTATCTAAGAATACACACTTTTGTTCCTAGATGGTTATTCTGGTTTCTCTCAAATACCTGTTTCACTTGAAGATCAAGAGAAAACCACATTTACTTGTCCTTTTGGAACTTATGCTTATCGTCGTATGCCTTTTGGTTTATGTAATGCACCTGCTACCTTTCAAAGATGTATGACTGCAATATTCTCTAACTTTTGTGAAAAGATTGTTGAGGTTTTCATGGATGATTTCTCCGTTTACGGAACTTCTTTTGATGATTGCTTGAGCAACCTTGATCGAGTTCTGCAGAGATGTGAAGAAACTAATCTTGTCTTGAATTGGGAGAAGTGCCACTTTATGATGAAGGAAGGTACAGTCTTTGGTCATAAAATTTCTGAAAGAGGTATTGAAGTTGATAAAGCTAAATTTGATGCTATTGAGAAAATGCCATGTCCTAAAGATATCAAAAGTATAAGAAGTTTCCTCGGTCATGCTGGTTTCTATAGAAGGTTTATAAAAGACTTCTCTAAAATTTCTAGGCCTCTTACTAATCTTTTGCAAAAAGATGTTCCATTTGTTTTTGATGATGATTGTGTAGAAGCCTTTGAAATACTTAAGAAAGCCTTAATTTCTGCACCTATTGTTCAACCACCTGATTCGAACCTACCCTTTGAAATTATGTGTGATGCTAGTGATTATGCTGTTGGTGCTGTTCTAGGCCAAAGAGTTGATAAGAAATTGAATGTTATTCATTATGCTAGTAAAACTCTAGACAGTGCTCAAAGAAATTATGCTACTACTGAGAAAGAATTTTTAGCAGTTGTGTTTGCATGTGATAAATTCAGATCTTACATTGTTGATTCCAAAGTTACTATTCATAATGATCATGCTGCTATTAAATATCTTATGGAAAAGAAAGATGCTAAACCTAGACTTATTAGGTGGGTTATTTTGCTGCAAGAATTTGATTTGCATATTGTTGATAGAAAGGGAGCTGAGAATCCCGTAGCTGATAATTTGTCTAGAATGGAAAATGTTCTTGATGACCCACTTCCTATTAATGATGATTTCCCTGATGAACAATTAGCTGTGATAAATGCTTCTCGTAATACTCCTTGGTATGCAGACTATGCTAATTACATTGTTGCTAAATATATACCACCTAGTTTCACATACCAACAAAAGAAAAAGTTCTTCTTTGATTTAAGACATTACTTTTGGGATGACCCACATTTATATAAAGAAGGAGTAGATGGTGTTATTAGATGTTGTGTACCTGAGCATGAACAAGAACAAATCCTACGAAAGTGTCACTCCGAGGCATATGGAGGACACCATGCGGGAGACAGAACTGCATACAAGGTACTATAATCTGATTTTTATTGGCCTACTCTTTTCAAAGATGCACGCAAGTTTGTCCTCTCTTGTGATGAATGTCAAAGAATTGGTAATATTGGTAGACATCAGGAAATGCCTATGAATTATTCACTTGTTATTGAACCATTTGATGTTTGGGGTTTTGATTATATGGGACCTTTTCCTAAATCCAATGGGTATACTCATATCTTAGTTGCTGTTGATTATGTTAGTAAGTGGGTAGAAGCTATTCCAACTAGTAGTGCTGATCATAACACTTCTATTAAGATGCTTAAAGAAGTTATATTTCTGAGGTTTGGAGTCCCTAGATATTTAATGACTGATGGTGGTTCACATTTTATTCACGGTGCTTTCCGCAAATTGCTTGCTAAATATGATGCTAATCATAGAATTGCATCTCCTTATCATCCTCAGTCTAGTGATCAAGGTGAATTAACTAATAGAGAAATAAAATTAATTTTGCAGAAGACCGTTAATAGAACTAGAAAGAATTGGTCTAAGAAACTTGATGATACACTATGGGCTTACAGAACTGCTTATAAAAATCCTATGGGTATGTCTCCATATAAAATGGTCTATGGAAAAGCATGTCATTTACCTCTTGAACTAGAACATAA
Source organism: Elymus sibiricus (assembly GCA_039707655.1). NCBI lineage: Eukaryota > Viridiplantae > Streptophyta > Magnoliopsida > Poales > Poaceae > Elymus > Elymus sibiricus. The sequence continues at coordinate 186,155,089 of CM077676.1, read as the reverse complement.
AGCATATTGGGCAATTAAAGAACTTAACTATGATTTTAAACTTACCGGTGAAAAGAGGTTATTTGATATTATTTCTCTAGATGAATGGAGAACCCAAGCTTATGAAAATGCCAAGTTGTTTAAATAAAAAGTTAAAAGATGGCATGATAAGAGAATTCAAAAATGGGAATTCAAAGTAGGTGATCATGTTCTATTATACAATTCTTGTTTAAGATTTTTTGCAGGAGAACTTCTCTCTAAATGGGAAGGACCGTATATCATCGAAGAAGTTTATCGCTCCGAAGCAATCAAAATAAACAACTCTGAAGGCAATAATCCGAGGGTGGTTAATGGGCAAAGAATTAAACATTATATCTCAGGTACGCCCATTAATGTCGAAACTAATATTATTCAAACAATGACACCGGAAGAGCACATAGAAGAAACCTTCCGGAATTCTCCAGAATCCTAAAAAGGAGTAGGTATGTGGTACGGTAAGTAAACTGACTCCAAAACTTCCATAAAAGTAGTTTCTGTTCGTTTTGGAATATATAAAAAGTTAGGAAAATAATAAACAGTCCGAAAAGTGCATGAGGAGGCGACAAGCCTGGGGGGCGCGCCCTACCCCCCAGGGCGCGCCTACCAGGCTTGTGGCCCCCTCGTGGACTTTCCCGACTCTGTTTTTCTTCCATATTACTTGTCCTGCACGGGAAAAATTCATTATATATACTCATGGGTGTTTTGACCACCGCGTCGCAAGTTTCACCTTTGTTCTTGTTTTGTGCTGTTTCTTGTTTGATTTTCGTGGCCGGGCATCATGTCTTCCGCTTCCTCCAACAACGTGGGAGACGAAGCTTGGTTGCTACAGATGGAACTCAGGAGAGAGGAGGAGGAGGAGGTTACCATGGAAGAAGATGATGGAGATTCGCTGGAAGTCCACCCCCCGGCCTCCGAGAGGGGTACCCTTGCCGGCATCTCCACGACTCCAAATCCTCATCAAGCCATAAGAAGCACTACAAGCCATGGGAGTCCAGAGGTACAAGAAGGGCTTCCTCCTAGGAGACCCTTGCACAGGTTACATCGGAACAATTTTCATAATTTGGTCCACAATTATGGGGTTGAAAACACTCCTCGCATGCACATACCTTCCAATTGGGATATTTCCCGTCCAAGTGAGAATGATGCAGGAAAGGGATCATGGTGGCCGAAAAATAAACATATTATGGTGGAAGTGCAAAAGAATGCCACCGCGATTTAGCAGTTGCTTCAGGAGGTCCAGAGTTTGAAAGATATCATATTACATATTTTGAAGGACAAGCCCGCCACTTCATCAGCACCATCACCAAAGAAGGAGATTTGAGTACACGGGTATGGGCACCACCCTTGGCTTGTGCCAAGCTTGGGGGAGGTGCCCCGATATCGTATCACCATCACTTTTTATCATCATTATCTATCTTAGTTTGATCCTTAGCTATTTCGTGATTTAGAAGAATAAAGTTTAGTATGATTTAGTTTCAAGTGCTAGCTTTGTGATATATCTATTGCTACTTGTGAGCTGCGTTGGTAATTCCCTGAAGAGGAAGGGGGATGCAGTATAGTAGAGATAAGTATTTCCCTCAGTTATGAAACCAAGGTTATCAATCCAGTAGGAGAATCACGCAATACCTCGTTAGCAGCACCTGCACACAAAACAACAAATCCTTGCACCCAACGCAAACAAGGGGTTGTCAATCCCTCGGCGGTAAGTTGCAAGATTAAATTGTATGTGATAGATAGATAGATTGAAACAAAAATACAAAAATAAAATAAATAAAGAAAAAGTGCAGCAAGTATTTTTAGGGTTTTAGTATATGGTTTAGATAGACCCGGGGGCCATAGTTTTCACTAGAGGCTTCTCCCAAAAAAATAGCATACAGTGGGTAAACAAATTACTGTTGGGCATATGATAGAAAAGCAAATAATCATGACGATATCCAAGGTAATGATCATGTATATAGGCATCACGTCCGAGACAAGTAGACCGACTCCTGCCTGCATCTACTACTATTGCTCCACACATCGACCGCTATCCAACATGCATCTAGTGTATTAAGTCCATAAAGAACGGAGTAATGCCTTAAGCAAGATGACATGATGTAGACAAGATAAACTCACGTATGAATAAACCCCATCTTTTTACCTTAATAGCAATGATACATACGTGTCATGTCCCTTTCTGTCACTGGGATTGAGCACCACAAGATCGAACCCATTACAAAGCACCTCTTCCCATGGCAAGATAAATCAATCTAGTTGGCCAAACCAAATCAATAGATTGGAGAAGAAATACAAAGCTATAATAATCATGCGTAAAAGAGATCAGAGAATACTCAAATAATATTCATGGATAATCTGATCATAAACTCACAATTCATCGGATCCCAACAAACACACCACAAAAAGTGATTACATCGGATAGAACTCCAAGAACATCGAGGAGAACATTGTATTGAAGATCAAAAAGAGAGAAGAAGCCATCTAGCTACTAACTATGGACATGAAGGTCTGTGGTAAACTACTCACGCATCATCGGAAGGGCAGCAAGGTTGATGTAGAGCCCCTCCGTGATCGATTCCCCCTCCGGCGGAGTACCGAAAAAGGCCTCCAGATGGGATCTCTCGAGAACAGAAACTTGCACTGGCGGAAAAAGTATTTCGTGGACTCCCCTATTGGTTTCCCGATTTTTGGGAATTTATAGTGGTGGAATTAGGTCAAACGGAGCTGAGGTGGGCCCACGAGGCACCAGGGCGCGCCTGCCCCCCCAGGCGCGCCCTGGTGGCTCGGCAGGCGCGCCCTGGTGGCTCGTGGCCACCTCCTCTGGCGTCTGGTCTTCTCCCGAAGCTTCTAGTGTTGGTATTGTCCAGAAAAAAAATCTCCAAAAAGTTTCGTGGCATTTGGACTTCGTTTGGTATTGATATTCTATGAAACAAAAAACAGGCAGAAAACAGCAACTGGCACTGGGCACTAAGTTAATAGGTTAGTGCCAAAAAATGATATATAATTGCTGTAAATGTATATAAAAATATCCAAGATTGATAATATAACAGCATGGAACAATAAAAAATTATAGATACGTTGGAGACGTATCAGCATCCCCAAGCTTAATTCCTGCTCGTCCTCGAGTAGGTAAATGATAAAAACAGAATTTTTGATGTGGAATGCTGCCTATCATATTCATCATATATTCTTTTCTTTTGTTGCATGGACATTTGGACTTGAATGATTCAAAGCAATAGTCTATAGTTTGACATGAAGATATAAATACTCAAGCATGCTAACAAGCAATCAAGTCTTTCAAAATATCAACGCTAAAGAAAGTTATCCCTAGCCCATTATGCTCAATCATTGATCCATTCATGAAACACACTCAAATATTAGCTACACACAATGCACAAGTATGACAATAGTGCTCTCTAGTTGGTGCTTTATAGGAGAAGATGGAGACTCAAAATAAAAATAAAAATTGCATAAAGTAAATAGATAGGCCCTTCGCAGAGGGAAGCAGAGATTTGCTAATGTGCCAGAGCTCAAAGCTTAAATTAGAGAGATGAAAATATTTTGAGAGGCATGCTTTTCCTGTCAATGAAAACAACCGAGAATTCCCAATATCTTCCATGCTAGACACATCATAGGCGGTTCCCAAACAGAAAAGTAAAGTTTATTTCCTTTCCACCATTATTTCACAATCCATGGCTAGCCGTATCCATGGGTGCCCTCCATACCAACACTTTCCAAGGAATTTTGTTGTTATTAATTTTTGATTTCATTGTGGGACTGGGCATCCCTAATACCAGCCACTCTCTTGTGCAATGACAAGTGAATAAACACTCATCGTGAGAATAACACACCTAGCATGGAAAATATTGGCCACCCCCTGCCGCTTCATGAGTGGTACGGGCACACAAAACGGAAAATTATTTTGAAAATTAGAGTTGGCACACACAAATTTACTTGGAACGGCATGGAAATACCGCATATAGGTAGATATGGTGGACTCATTTGGCACAACTTGGGTTTAAGGAGTTTGGATGCACAAGCAGTATTTCCGCTTAGTACAAATGAAGGCTAGCAAATAGATTGAGAAGCAACCAACCAAAACACAAAAACGGTCATAAACATGCATTGAACATAACTAACACCGAATAATGCACCATAAGTAGGATATAATTTATTTGCATAACTATTGACTTGATGTGCATGCATAGGGAATCACAAACCTTAACACTAATATTCTTACTAAATCACAATTACTCACTAACATGACTCACATATTATCATTTCCATATCGCAAAACTATTGCAAGGAATCACACTTATCATATCCAATGATCTATATGAAAGTTTTTATTATATCCCTCTTGAATATTCATCACTTTGGGACCAAATTCATATCTTGTGCAAATTACCGTTACTATTATCAACTCTTAAAAAGATATAAGTGAAGCATGAGAGTGCAAATATTTCTTCAAAATTTCAATCTTATCAACTCTCAAAATAATATAAGTGAAGCATGAGAGTTTATTTCTTCAAAATTTTAATCTTATCAACTCTAAAAATAATATAAGTGAAGCATGAGAGTTCATTTCTTCAAAATATGGCCACCACCGTGCTCAAAAAGATTTAAGTGAAGCACTAGAGCAACTGGCTAGCTCAAAAAATTTAAGTGAAGCACATAGAGTATTCTACCAAATTATGATGAACGTGTGGCTCTCTCAAATTGGTGTGATCAGCAAGGATGATTGTGATAAACTAAAAATAAAACAAAGCAAATACTCATATAATACATGACGCTCCAAGAAAAACACATATCATGTGACGAATAAAAATATAGCTCCAAGTAAAATTACCGATGGTTGGTAGAAGAAAGAGGGGATGCCTTCCGGGGCATCCCCAAGCTTAGACGCTTGAGTCTTCCTTGAATATTACCTTGGGGTGCCTCGGGCATCCCCAAGCTTAGGCTCTTGCCACTCCTTATTCCTTCATCCATCGTGATCTCACCCAAAACTTGAAAACTTCAATCACACAAAACTCAACAAAACCTTCGTGAGATCCGTTAGTATAACAAAATAAATCACTACTTTAAGTACTGTTGAAAACCCATTCATATTTTATTTTTGCATTATACCTACTGTATTCTAACTTCTCCATGGCTTATACCCCCCGATAAAATCCATAGTTTCACCAAAACAAGCAAGCAAAGCATCAAAAACAGAATCTGTCAAAAACAGAACAGTCTATAGCAATCTATTTAAAATCCATACTTATGTAACTCCAAAAATTCTGAAAAATTAGGACAACGTGGAAAATTCATATACCAATACGTTTTAAAAATTTCAGATTTTTCTAACGCTCGAGTACAAAACCAAAATTCCATCACTGGACACAAAACTTTCTGTTTTCCAAACAGCATCAATTATACTATCTTCCAAATCATCCCAAAGGTTTTACTTGGCACAAACACTAATTAAAAACACAAAAACTCAATCATAACAGTAGCATAAATATGAAAACTCACAATAACACAAACAAAAGGGTAAACATTTATTTTATTCATTGGGTTGCCTCCCAACAAGCGCTATCGTTTTATGCCCCTAGCTAGGCATAATGCATAATTTCAAGTATTGTCATCTTTGGTTTCCAACTCCTCAATCACACATCCATTTTTTCTAATAGATTTAACATAGGTGTTTCTCACCATCACACTTATAGGCACAAAATCAAGAATTTTACTTTTGTGAATAGGTTCCTTAATTATATCAATGAAATTGGGGTGCACGCTAATCATTTTAAGATCCTCATTTCCCTTACTAGAAGTAGCACCATTGGTCTTAGGAACATATATAAACTTGCAATTCTTGCTAGGAGTAGTTTTTTCAATAGTTTTAGCAGAAGAAAAAGCGAAACCCAAATTATTAATAATTTCTTCCAACTCATCGATCCTAGCGGGACTTTGTTCCATCCTTTCATTAATTATTGGTTCTTTCTCTTTTAGCATCTTAAGAGTAATCCCTACCTTTGATCCAAATTGAGTAACATGGTTATGAATCTTTTTATCTAAATTTTCAATATGCTCAATGGTAGGCATTTTACTTTCAATAGCATCTAACCTTTGCATAACATGTTCCAAAGTCAAAGTTGTTTCATTAACAGTGATAGGTGGTGATCCCACTAAATTTCCCATAGCATTGAAAGCATCCATAGAGGGACACATCAAGAAATTCCCTTCGGTAATAGTATCAAGTATGAATCTATACCAAGTAGTAATACCCACATAAAAATTGCGAAGAAGGATAGTGGTGGATTGTTTACGGGTTGATCTATTATGAGCATCACAAATGCTATACCAAGCATCTTTTAAATTCTCTCCTCCCCCTTGTTAAAAATTGAGTACTTTATTTTCAGGGGTAAGAGTAACGAGCGAAGAACTAGCCATAGCGATAAAACGAACAAGCAATCAAGCAAACAAGAAAAAGACAAACATATTTTTTTTGTATTTTTTAAAAACTTTTTAGAAGTGGGGGAGATGAAAACGACAGGCAAATGCAAATAAAGTAAATAAAGTAAATGCAAGGAGATGAGAGTTTTATGCGTAGGTACTTGATAGATGTTGATGATGTCTCCCCGGCAACGGCGCCAGAAATTCTTCCTGCTACTTGCGAGCTGCGTTGGTAATTCTCTGAAGAGGAAGGGAGATGCAGTACAGTAGAGATAAGTATTTTCCTTAGTTATGAAACCAAGGTTATCAATCCAGTAGGAGAATCACGCAACACCTCGTTAGCAGCACCTGCACACAAAACAACAAATCCTTGCACCCAACGCAAACAAGGGGTCGTCAATCCCTCGGCGGTAAGTTGCAAGATTAAATTGTATGCGATAGATAGATAGATAGAAACAAAAATACAAAAATAAAATAAATAAAGAAAAAGTGCAGCACGTATTTTTAGGGTTTTAGTATATGATTTAGATAGACCCGGGGGCCATAGTTTTCACTAGAGGCTTCTCTCAAGAAAATAGCATACGGTGGGTAAACAAATTATTGTTGGGCAATTGATAGAAAAGCAAATAATCATGACGATATCCAAGGCAATGATCATGTATATAGGCATCACATCCGAGACAAGTAGACCGACTCCTGCCTACATCTACTACTATTACTCCACACATCGACCGCTATCCGGCATGCATCTAGTGTATTAAGTCCATAAAGAACGGAGTAACGCCTTAAGCAAGATGACATGATGTAGACAAGATAAACTCACGTATGAATAAACCCCATATTTTTACCTTAATAGCAATGATACATACGTGTCATGTCCCTTTCTGTCACTGGGATTGAGCACCACAAGATCGAACCCATTACAAAGCACCTCTTCCCATGGCAAGATAAATCAATCTAGTTGGCCAAACCAAATCAATAGATCGGAGAAGAAATACAAAGCTATAATAATCATGCGTAAAAGAGATCAGAGAATACTCAAATAATATTCATGGATAATCTGATCATAAACTCACAATTCATCGGATCCCAACAAACACACCACAAAAAGTGATTACATCGGATAGAACTCCAAGAACATCGAGGAGAACATTGTATTGAAGATCAAAAAGAAAGAAGAAGCCATCTAGCTACTAACTATGGACATGAAGGTCTGTGGTAAACTACTCACGCATCATCGGAAGGGCAGCAAGGTTGATGTAGAGCCCCTCCGTGATCGATTCCCCCTCCGGCGGAGTACCGAAAAAGGCCTCCAGATGGGATCTCTCGAGAACAGAAACTTGCACTGGCGGAAAAAGTATTTCGTGGACTCCCCTATTGGTTTCCCGATTTTTGGGAATTTATAGTGGTGGAATTAGGTCAAACGGAGCTGAGGTGGGCCCACGAGGCACCAGGGCGCGCCTGCCCCCCTAGGCGCGTCCTGGTGGCTCATGGCCACCTCCTCTGGCATCTGGTCTTCTCCCGAAGCTTCTAGTGTTGGTATTGTCCAGAAAAAAAATCTCCAAAAAGTTTCATGGCATTTGGACTTCGTTTGGTATTGATATTCTGTAAAACAAAAAACATGCAGAAAACAGCAACTGGCACTTGGCACTAAGTTAATAGGTTAGTCCCAAAAAATGATATATAATTGCTGTAAATGTATATAAAAACATCCAAGATTGATAATATAATATAATGGAACAATAAAAAATTATAGATACATTGGAGATGTATCATCTATCTATGTAATTGTGTGTGAAAGTTATATAATAAAGAGTAGTTTGACTTGAGTGTTTTGCTTTTGTTGATCCAATCATAGAAATAAATAAAGAAAAAATAAGATCATATGTTAATCCCATGGGGAGTGATGACTTCACATAAAAGAAGTATAATTGATAAAACTTGTTGGAAGTTGACAAACATAGTATTGGTCATTGTTGCAATTCATGAAAAAGTAATAAAGGAAGAGAGGTCTCACATATAAATACACTATCTTGGACATCTTTTATGATTGTGAGCCCCCATTAAATATTCTATGTCAAATAGTCGACGTTGGACAAGGAAGACAACATAATGAGTTATGTTTGCTTATATTCACATATAAGTTATATTGTTTTGGATCCTCTAACATGTGGTGCTTGCCTCCTATCTTTTGCTAGCCAAAATTCCGCACTAAGTAGAGATACTACTCGTGCATCCAAAAAATCCTTAAACCCAGTTTCATGCCATGAGAGTCCATTATATCTACCTATGGATTGAATAAGATCCTCCAAGTAAGTTGTCATCGGTGCAAAGCAATAAAAATTGCTCCTAAATATGTATGATCTTTTATTGTAAGGGAAAATAAGCTTTGTACGATCTTGTGATGGTGAAGAAATAAAAGCGACAGACTGCATAATAAAGGTCGCTATCACAAGGGGCAATATAAAGTGATGTTCCTTTACATTAAGAGCTTGCACATCCAAAAACAAAAAGCGCATGACAACCTCTACTTCCCTTTGCGAAGGGCCTATCTTTTACTTTATGTATTTACTTTCATGCAAGAGTCAATAACATTCTCCTCTATTCCGTTTTTATTTTCTCTCTTGGCAAGCATCATGTGGTGGGGATTGATCCAGGCATATATATCCAGTTGGATATAGGTGATCATGAGTTATTATTGTTGACATTACCCTTGAGGTAAATATATTGGGAAGCAAAATTATAAGCCCCTATCTTTCTATGTGTCTGACTGAAACTTTTGCTCCATAAGTATGCCGTGAGTGTCAGCAATCATAGAAGACTAAATGATAATTGAGTATGTGAACTTGCTAAACAAAGCTCTTACATAGACTCTTTCTAATAATATGATGAATTGCAATTGCTTCATTGACTAAGATCATAGTTTGTTAGTCTTCAATTTGGTTTATGGTTCATACTTTAAATTGTGATTGAATTGTCACTTTTTCATGAGGAGTTCTATGATGATATATTGCTGTTATAATAAAGATCATGATGCTCCATGTTCGTATTTTATTTTTATCGACGCCTCTTGATACGTCTCCAACGTATCTATAATTTTTGATTGTTCCATGCTATTATAGTATCAATCTTGGATGTTTTTATATGCAATTGTATGCAATTATATATCATTTTTTGGGACTAACCTATTAACCCAGTGCCTAGTGCCAGTTGCTGTTTTCTGCTTATTTTTGGCTTTTCAGAGAAATAGTACCAAATGAAGTCCAAATGCCACGAAACTTTTTGGAGATTTTTTCTGGACAAAAGAAACCTGGGAAGCTTCGGGAGGAGGCCAGAAGCCTCACGGAGGCTTCACAAGGCACTAGGGCGCGCCCCAGGGGGGCGCCATAGTACCTTGTGGGGCCCACGTGGCTCCGTTTGACCTAATTTCACTTCTATAAATTCACAAATATTGGGAAACCCCCAGAGAGCCAGAAGAAAAAACCTTTTCGCCGTCGCAAGCCTCTGTTCTTCCACGATCCCATCTAGAGGCCTTTTTCGGTACTCTGCCGGAGGGGGAATCGATCACGGAGGGCTTCTACATCAACCTTGCTTCCCTTCCGATGATGTGTGAGTAGTTTACCATAGACCTACGGGTCCATAGCTAGTAGCTAGATGGCTTCTTCTCTCTCTTTGATCTTCAATATAATGTTCTCCTCGATGTTCTTGGAGTTCTATCCGATGTAATCTTCTTTTGCGGTGTGTTTGTTGGGATCCGATGACTTGTGAGTTTATGATCAGATTATTCATGAGAAATATTTGAGTCTTCTCTGAACTCTTTTATGCATGATTGTTATAGCTTTGTATTTCTCTCTGATCTATCGGTTTAGTTTGGCCTACTAGATTGATTTATCTTGCAATGGGAGAGGTGCTTTGTGATGGGTTCAATCTTGCGGTGCTCAATCCCAGTGATAGAAAGGGACATGACACGTATCTTTTTTGTTGCCATTAAGGATAAAAAGATGGGGTTTATTCATATTGCTTGAATTTGCTTCTCTACATCATGTCATCTTGCTTAAGGCGTTACTCTGTTTCATACTTACTACCCTAGATGCATGCTGGATAGCGGTCGATGGGTGGAGTAATAGTAGTAGATGCAGGCAGGAGTCGGTCTACTTGTCTCAGACGTGATGCCTATATACATGATCATTGCCATGAATCCGTCATAATTATTTTCTTTTCTATCAATTGCCCAACAGTAATTTGTTTACCCACCGTATGTTTATGTGCTCAAGAGAGAAGCCTCTAGTGAAAACTATGGTCACCGGGTCTATCTTTATTATATAAAAAACCTAAAAATACCTTGCTGCAATTTATTTACTTTTATTTTTATTAGTAGTTTAGTTTATCTATTTACCTCGATTAGATTTAATCCTTGCAAATAACCGCTAAGAGGATTGACAACCCTCTTATTTGCGTTGGGTGCAAGTGTTTGCTCTTGTGTGTGCAGGTGCGCTTAATGGAATTTTGCTTGGTTCTCCTACTGGATTGATAACCTTGGTTCTTAACTGAGGGAAATACTTATCTCTACTGTAATGCATCATCCTCTCCTCTTCGGGGAAATACCAACGCAGACTACAAGTAGTAGGAAGAATTTCTGGCGCCGTTGCTGGGGAGACATCATCAAAATTACCAAGTACCTACGCACAAATTTTCATTCACTTGCATTTCCTTTATTTACCTTCTATTTGCATTTGCCTCTCATTTTCATCTCCCCCACTTCTAATTTTTTTACAAAAACACAAAAATATTTTGTTTGCTTGTTTGCTAGTTTGCTTAAAGTTGCCACTTTGTCAGATTTTTTCATTGAAAAAGATGAGGATACTAAAATTCCTAAGATAGAAATTCCCTCAAATTTAGACTCAAAAATTTTTGTAGTAGGGAGTGGAAATATCATAGGGAAGAATGTTATTCAAGAGTTCTTTAATTGCACGGGAACTTTGGTTTGTAATGACACCCCAATTCTTAAAAGAACCAACAGTTATGGGGAAGCTATCTCCGCACTCATTCTTAAACTTCAAAGAAGATTTATTCATACCCATCCTACCTTGCAAAGATTGTTTTATGAGTTGCCGGTTATAAATAACCCAAAGCTAAAAAGATAGCTGCTCTTATCCTTATGAATGAGTTTGATTACATAGTGCGAGAAGCTAGAGAGATCTTTGATTTCTATAATATGAGTCAAGAAAATCCTGTGATAGATGAAATTTTATATAATGAGGAATATATGTTGCGATATGTTTTTCATGATCACCATGCTTTTGATGAAAATACTAAAAAAGAAGTTCCTCCCATACATATCATTCAACAAGTTTTTAATGGAATTAATCGTAAATATGCTTGGATTGTAAAGGGGAACCAAGAGGGGTTTGAAGAAGGTAGCCTTAATAACCCTAGTATTTTGGTTGATGATGTGTTCCCTATTGTTTTTGAAAAACCTCCTGAAAATCACACACCTAAGGATATCAAAACCAAGGACGACAACACTTGAAACTATGCATTATGCCTAGCTAGGGGCATAAAACAATAGCGCTTGTTGGGAGGCAACCCAATGAATAAAATTAAAATTTTCTTTTACCTACTGTTCTTTAGTGTTTGCATGATTATAGATTCTGTTAGATTATGTTTTTACATTTTAATTAGTGTTTGTGTCAAGTAATGCCTTTGGGATGATTTGGAAGATAGTATAATTGATTCTGTTTGGAAAACAGAAATTTTTGCGTTCAGTGCTGGAATTTTAATTCTGTACTGGAGCGTCAGAAAAATCTGAAATTTTTACACAGTATTGGTATATGAATTTCTCACGTTTTCCTAATGTTTCAGAATTTTTGGAGTTACGGAAGTATGGATTTTAAATAGATCTTTACAGACTGTTCTGTTTTAGACATATTCTGTTTTTATTGCATAGTTTGCTTATTTTGATGAATCTATGGATCGTATCGGGGGGTATGAGTCATGGAGAAGTTGGAGTACAGTAGCATTATGCCAATATTAAATATGAATCAATTTGCTACAGTACCTAAAGTTTAAGATTTGTTTGTTATACTAACGGATCTCACGAGGTTTCTGTTGAGTTTTGTGTGCTGAAGTTTTCAAGTTTTGGGTGAGACTACGATGGACAAGGGAATAAGGAGTGGCAAGAGCCTAAGCTTGGGGATGCCCAAGGCACCCCAAGGTAATATTCAAGGAAGACTCAAGCGTCTAAGCTTGGGGATGCCCCGGAAGGCATCCCCTCTTTCGTCTACAATCTATCGGTAACTCACTTGGAGCTATATTTTTATTCATCACATGATATGTGTTTTACTTGGAGCGTCTTGTAAAATAGTTTGTTTGCTTTTTAGTTTGTCACAATCATCTTTGCTGAACACACATTTTTGAGAGGGACACACATTATTCGTGATTTTTTAGAATACTCTATGTGCTTCACTTATATCTTTTGAGCTAGGCAGTTTCTCTAGTGCTTCACTTATATCTTTTAGAGCACGGCGGTGATGATATTTTAAAGAAATAGTTGCACTCTCATGATTCACTTATATCTTTTTGAGAGTCTCATGATAGCAATGGTAATATGCACGGGTTATGAATTTGGTCCTGATATGATAGGTATTCAAGAGGGATATAATAAAAACTTTCATGTAGATCACTGAATATGATAAATTTGATTCCTTGCAATAGTTTTGCGATATTAAGATAGTAATATATGGGAGGTATTAGTAGATAATTGTGGTTTAGTAAGAATAATTGTGTTAAGGTTTGTGATTCCCGAAGCATGCACGTATGGTCTGTCGTTATGCTAAGAAGTTGGAGCATGAATTATTATTGATTGTCTTCCTTTGTGTGGCGGTCGGGGGCGCGCGATGGTTAACTCCTACCAACCTACCCCCTAGGGGCATGCGTAGTAGTACTTTGCTTCGAGGGCTAATAAACTTTCGCAATAAGTATGTGAGTTCTTTATGACTAATTTGAGTCCATGGATTATACGCACTCTCACCTTTCCACAATTTGCTAGCCTCTTCGGTACCGTGCATTGCCCTTTCTCACATCGAGAGTTGGTGCAAACTTCGCCGGTGCATCCGAACCCCGTGATATGATACGCTCTATCCCACATAAGCCTCTTTATATCTTCCTCAAAACAGCCACCATACCTACCTATCATGGCATTTCCATAGCCATTCCGAGATATATTTCCATGCAACTTCCACCGTTCTGTTTTTATGACACACATCATCATTGTCATATTACTTTGCATGATCATATAGCTGACATAGTATTTGTGGCTCATCCACTGTTCATCATTTTTATACATGTTACGCTAGCATCATTGCACATCCTGGTACACTGCCAGAGGCATTCATATAGAGTCATATTTTTGTTCTAGTATCGAGTTGTAATTTTGAGTTGTAAGTAAATAGAGGTGTGATGACCATCATTATTAGAGCATTGTCCCAGTGAGGAAAGGATGATGGTGGCTATGATTCCCCCACAAGTCGGGATGAGACTCCGGACGAAAATAAAAATAAAATAAAAAAAAAGAGAGAAAAAAAAGAGGCGAAAAAGAGCCATGAAAAAAAAGATAAAAAATATAAAGAAAAAGGAAAAAAGAAAAAAATAGAAAAAAGAAAGAAAAAGAAAAAAAAACAAATGAGAGAAAAAGAGAGAAGGGGCAATGTTACTATCTCTTTCCACACTTGTGCTTCAGAGTAGCACCATGTTTTTCATATAGAGAGTCTCCTATTTTGTCACTTTCATATACTAGTGGGAATTTTTCATTATAGAACCTGGCTTGTATATTCCGATGATGGGCTTCCTCAAATGCCCGAGGTCTTCATGAGCAAGCAAGTTGGATGCACACCCACTTAGTTTTCATGTTGAGCTTTCATACACTTATAGCTCTTAGTGCTTCCGTTGCATGGCAATCCCTACTCCTCGCATTGACATCAATTGATGGGCATCTCCATAGCCCGTTGATTAGCCTCATTGATGTGAGACTTTCTCTATTTTTGACTTCTTCTATTTTCTCTATCACCATACTCTATTCCACCCATAGTGCTATATCCATGGCTTGCGCTCATGTATTGAGTGGAGTTGAAAAAGCTAAAGCGCGTTAAAAAGTATGAACCAATTGCTTGGCTAAAACCGGGGTTGTTCATGATAAATACTTTGTGTGAAGAAGATGGAGCATGACAGGATTATATGATTTTGTAGGGATAATGTTCTTTAGCATTTTTATTTTGAAAGACACGATTGTTTGCTAGTATGCCTGAGTATTGATGTCGTTATATCAAATTATAGACTATTGCTTTGAATCATTTGGATCTTATTATTCATACCGTAAGAGAGAGATTACATGATGAAACATGATAGGTAGCATTCCACATCAAAAATTCTATTTTTATCATTTACCTACTCGAGGACGAGCAGGAATTAAGCTTGGGGATGCTTGATACATCTCCAACGTATCTATAATTTTTGATTGTTCCATGCTATTATAGTATCAATCTTGGATGTTTTTATATGCAATTGTATGCAATTATATATCATTTTTTGGGACTAACCTATTAACCCAGTGCCTAGTGCCAGTTGCTGTTTTCTGCTTGTTTTTGGCTTTTCAGAGAAACAGTACCAAATGAAGTCCAAATGCCATGAAACTTTTTGGAGATTTTTTTTGGACAAAAGAAACTTGGGAAGCTTCGGGAGGAGGCCAGAAGCCACACGGAGGCTTCACAAGGCACTAGGGCGCGCCCCAGGGGGGCGCCGTAGTACCTTGTGGGGCCCATGTGACTCCGTTTGACCTAATTCCACTTCTATAAATTCATAAATATTGGGAAACCCCCAGAGAGCTAGAAGAAAAAACCTTTCCGCCGCCGCAAGCCTCTGTTCTTCCACGATCCCATCTGGAGGCCTTTTCCGGTACTCTGCCGGAGGGGGAATCGATCACGGAGGGCTTCTACATCAACCTTGCTGCCCTTCCGATGATGTGTGAGTAGTTTACCATAGACCTATGGGTCCATAGCTAGTAGCTACATGGCTTGTTCTCTCTTTGATCTTCAATACAATGTTCTCCTCGATGTTCTTGGAGTTCTATCCGATGTAATCTTCTTTTGCGGTGTGTTTGTTGGGATCCAATGAATTGTGAGTTTATAATCAGATTATTAATGAGAAATATTTGAGTCTTCTCTGAACTCTTTTATGCATGATTGTTATAGCTTTGTATTTCTCTCCGATCTATCGGTTTAGTTTGGCCTACTAGATTGATTTATCTTGCAATGGGAGAGGTGCTTTGTGATGTGTTCAATCTTGCGATGCTCAATCCCAGTGACAGGAAGGGACATGACACATATCTGTATTGTTGCCATTAAGGATAAAAAGATGGGGTTTATTCATACTGCTTGAATTTGCTTCTCTACATCATGTCATCTTGCTTAAGGCATTACTCTGTTTCATACTTAATACCCTAGATGCATGCTGGATAGCGGTCGATGGGTGGAGTAATAGTAGTAGATGCAGGCAGGAGTCGGTCTACTTGTCTCAGACGTGATGCCTATATACATGATCATTGCCATGAATCCGTCATAATTATTTGCTTTTCTATCAATTGCCCAACAGTAATTTGTTTACCCACCGTATGTTTATGTGCTCAAGAGAGAAGCCTCTAGTGAAAACTATGGTCCCCGGGTCTATCTTTATTATATAAAAAACCTAAAAATACCTTGCTGCAATTTATTTACTTTTATTTTTATTAGTAATTTAGTTTATCTATTAACCTTGATAAGATTTAATCCTTGCAAATAACCGCTAAGAGGATTGACAACCCTCTTATTTGCGTTGGGTGCAAGTGTTTGCTCTTGTGTGTGCAGGTGCGCTTAATGGAATTTTGCTTGGTTCTCCTACTGGATTGATAACCTTGGTTTTTAACTGAGGGAAATACTTATCTCTACTGTACTGCATCATCCTCTCCTCTTCGGGGAAATACCAACGCAGACTTCAAGTAGCACCTCTCTCTCTAAACATGTGGTCATGATTATCGATTTCGCCTTTTGCTTGAGGACAAGCGAGGTCTAAGCTTGGGGGAGTTGATATGTCCAATTTGCATCATGATTTCCTACTGTTAATTAATATGCTTTTAATCATTATTTCACTTCATGGTACAATTCTTATGCCTTTTCTCTCTTATTTTGCAAGATTCACATGAAGAGGGAGATTGCCGGCAGCTGGAATTCTGGACCGAAAAGGGGTGAAACAGAGATAGCTATTCTGCACAACTCCAAATGACCTGAAAATTTACGGAGAATTATTTTGGAATATATAAAAAATACTGGCGAAAGAATTACTAGGAGGGGGCCCACCAGGAGGCCACAAGCCTGGGGGCGCGCCCTACCCCCTGGGCACGCCCCCGAGATTGTGGGGCCCATAGCAGGCCTCCGGCCCCCTCCTTCTGCTATATGAAGCCATTTGCCCGAGAAAAAATCAGAAGAAGACTTTTGGGACGAAGCTCCGCCGTCTCAAGGCAGAACCTGGGCAGGAGCTATTTTGCTCTCTGGCGGAGCAATTCCGCCGGGGATACTTCCTTCCCGGAGGGGGAAATCGAAGCCATTGATACGTCTCCAATGTATCTATAATTTAGGAAGTATTCATGCCATGTTTATTATAGTTTTGTATAATTTTGGTGCACTTTTATATGGATTTTATATGATTTTTATGAACTAACATATTGACCTAGTGCCCATTGCGAGTTGCATTTTTTTGATTGTTTTGGGTTTTCCAGAAAATCCATATCAAATGAAGTCCAAATGCAGCGAAACTTTTTGATGATTTTTTCTGGAAGGAAACAGACCCAGGAAGCTTCGGGGGAGCAGCAGAAGACCCATAGGGGCCCCACAAGCCACCAGGGCGCGCCACCCCCCAGGCGCGCCCTGGTGCCTCGTGGGCCCCCTGTGGCACCTCTTTGCGTGATTCCAACACTGAAAAATCATATATATTCAGAAACCCCCGAAAGTTAACCTAGATGAGTTTTTACGCCACCGCAAGCCTCTGTTTCGAAGCGATCCCATCTGGAGCTCCATTCCGGCACCCTACCGGAGGTGGGAATCATCACTGGAGGCCATCTTCATCATCCCGGTGATCTCCTTGACGAGGAGGGAGTAGTTCACCCTCGGGGCTGAGGGTTTGTACCAGTAGCAATGTGTTTTATCTCTCTCTTGCGTTCTTGATTTGGCACGATCTTGATGTACCGCGAGCTTTGTTAATATAGTTGGATCATATGGTGTTTCTCCCTCTCTATCTTGTTGTGATGAATTGAGTTTTTACCTTTGAGGTTTCACTATTATCGGATTGAATACTTTTATGGATTTGAGAACACTTGATGTATGTCTTGCATATGAATACCCGTGGTGACAATGGGGTATTGATACGTCTCCAACGTATCTATAATTTTTGATTGTTCCATGCTGTTATATTATCAATCTTGGATGTTTTTATATACATTTACAGTAATTATATATCATTTTTGGAGACTAACCTATTAACTCAGTGCCCAGTGCCAGTTGCTGTTTTCTGCCCTGTTTTTGTTTTACAGAAAATCAATACCAAACGAAGTCCAAATGCCACAAAACTTTTTGGAGATTTTTTTCTGGACATATACAACACTAGAAGCTTCGGGAGAGGGCCAGAAGACCCAGGAGGTGGCCACGAGCCACCAGGGTGCGCCTGGGGGGAGGCAGGCACGCCCTGGTGCCTCGTGGGCCCCCTTTGCTCCGTTTGACCTAATTCCACCACTATAAATTTAGGGAAAATCAGAAACCCTCAGGGGAGTCCACGGAATACTTTTTCCGCCGCCGCAAGTTTCTGTTCCAGAGAGATCCCATCTGGGGTCCTTCTCCGGTAATCTGCCGGAGGGGGAATCGATCACGGAGGGGCTCTACATCAAACTTGCTGCCCTTCCGATGATGCGTGAGTAGTTTACCACAGACCTTCGGGTCCATAGTTAGTAGCTAGATGGCTTCTTCTCTCTTTTTGATCTTCAATACAATGTTCTCCTCGATGTTCTTGGAGTTCTATCCGATGTAATCACTTTTTGCGGTGTGTTTGTTGTGATCCGATGAATTCTGAGTTTATGAGCAGATTATCCATGAATATATTTGAGTCTTCTCTGATCTCCTTTATGCATTGTCGGTGTACTAAAGATCGGGTCGTTTAGTACCCCGTACTTGTGCACGGACAGTTGTAGCCATACCTGCGGCAAGGCCTGCCGGAGGACGGCTGGAGACAGATGCAAGATATCAAGAAGGCGTTTAAGCTGAAGATCAGAAGACCGAAGGCTGGGCGTCCGGCAAGATCTTGCCGGGCTGGCCTGTCAAGCCCCGACAAGATCAGCACCCGGCAAGATCCCACCGCTTCAGCACAGTGCCGCCACTCCAGCGCAGCGACCAGCCTGTCGTTTAGGGCTTGTCCTCCTGGTTGCGTGTCACGGCGCTGGCCGCAGAAGGGGTTAAGCGGTGCTGATGGGACGAGTCCTTTTTCCATCCCCAAGAAAGGCAGGGACACCTGTTCAGAGCATTGAATGCGTCTTGTCCTAAGACGTTTGTCCTAAGACGTTTGTCCTAAGGCGTCAGTAGTAATCATGAGATACTGGTAATCATGGGATACTGTTAATCATGAGATACTGTAGATACTTTACACCTCTTGTACTTCGCCACTGTTGGAGACCCCTTGGACATATAAAAGGAGGCCCAAGGCGTAGCTACAGAGGGGGATCCAGACATTCGACCCATTCCGCATGCGTAGCTGCTACTGTAGCTCCCAGAACTTGGCCAAGAACATCCACAGTAATACTACCAAGCAGGAGTAGGATTTTACACTTCCGAGCGGCCCGAACCTGGGTAAATCCCCTCGCGTTGATCGTTAGTTCCGCTCTTTGTGCTGTCCTTTCTCCCTTGCCGAACCGTAAAGGGATCCTTCGATCCCATAGGTGTCGTTTCCCCGACATCTTTGGCGCGCCATCTAGCGGTCGGCGTGCCAGTTCTTGATCATCTTTCATCGCCATGGCCCCCAAGAAGAAGGGTTTCACGGCGGTTGGTCCATCTGCGTCTAGCCCCCCCGTACCCACACAGACGGGTGATGGTGCGGGCGCTGGTGGAGGAGGTGGAGGTCTTGAGCCTCCGCGACGTTCTGGCGATCCAAGCCAGGCAAGCGCCAGGTCCAAGGACAAGGCCGCGCTACCTACGGGTGGTGCATCGATCTCCAAGGATGGGACGGCGCCTTCCAAGACACCCACGCCGTTGCATGCACCGCGGCCTTCTCAAGGCGCGCGCGACGTGCAGCACCGTGATGTCGGTGGTTCCAAGCATCCCCATGGGAAAACCCCTGCGCATCACTCTCGAGATGCGCGGGGCCAAGATCCATGTCAACACGCCGGTGGAAGCCGCGCGCGGTGGCAGGACCGTGACGGTGCTCCTTCTAACCCAGTTAGGAGTTTGAGCACCTCACGTTCTTCGCATCTTTCGCCGCCGCCTACACCAGCAGAAGCGTTGGCACGAGCTCAGCTGCTCCTAGACTTCCCTCCCGCTGCGGAGAAGCTAGATGAGTGGAGAGCTGCCATTCAGAGCCTCATCGGTCTAGCCAACAACGACAGGCCGCAGCAAGCAGAGCCTTCGCGGCGGCAGTCTACTGGACCGGTGCGGGCCGATGGCGAGAAGACCGGAGGTGGTGCATCTACGACACGCTCCCCTCCACCACGTCAAGAGCGGTCGCTAACTCGGCGGGTCGACGCCCGTGATGACGATTCCACGGCGTCGTCCGATCCGCGGGTTCGCCGCGATCAACGTCTGATTCTTCGGGAACGGCAGAAGGAGGACGCTCGAACCACCATCGAGCGGCGACGAGAAGCGCGCCGTCAGTCCGACAAGCGCGCGGGACCCACTGTCGACGAGCCTGCGCCAGGGTATCCTGGTAGCCTGCCTTACGAGGTGGGCTGTCCAGCGTTTACTCGTGAGCTGCGGCGAGTCCAGTGGCCCAACTCCCGCTCTTTCAAGCCGGAGGTGCCGGAGAAGTACGACGGCAAGACTCACCCGTCAGAGTTCCTGAGCATCTACACCATTGCGGTGCGGGCTGCCGGGGCTCGAGACGACAAGATCCTCGCCAACTATTTCCCGTTGGTGCTGAAGCCCAACGTCAGGTCGTGGTTGATGCATCTGCCGGAGAATTCCATTTCCTCCTGGGCAGATCTGTGTCATGAGTTTGTTGGCACCTTTACTGGCGGCCACCAAGCTCCTGGCCAAGAAAGCGACTTGCATATCATTCCCCAGAAGGATGGCGAAACCTTGCGCAAGTACATCCAGAGGTTCAGCCGTATCCAGCACAACATTCCAGACGTTCACCCTGCCGCTGTCATCAGCGCCTTCCATCAGAATGTGCGCAACCGCAAGATGCGGGAAGAGCTTGCGATGAACAAGGTCAGGGATGTCACCGAGCTTTACGCTCTGGCTGACAAATGTGCTCGGGCAGAAGAAGGAAGGAGACTCCCCGGCGAGAACGCTGGCGCAGGAGTCGACTCCGAAAGCGAAGACGCTGCTGCCCCGGCAAAGAAGGGCCGACGGAAGGCCAGGAAGCGCAAGGGCAAGGCCGTGCTTGCCATCGAGGGATCCGGCAACCCCGGCACCGCCAAGAAGGCCAAGACTGACGACCCCGGCAAGGAGGTTGCCGGGTGTGCCGCATGTCAGGCCTTGGCGGCTGCCGACAAGCCGGAAGGCTCCGCCAAGCAGTATTGCAAGATCCACCGCACCAAGGGCCACGATCTCCAAAACAGCCGGCAAGTTGAGGAGCTTGTCGAGAAGCAGAGAGCCGAGTACGAAAGGCGAGACAAGGAGAAGGCCCAGGATGGCGCTGGAGGGTCCGGCAAGAAGCGCGGTCGAGGAGGTCGCCGCGGCAAGGCCAAGCAACAGAAGGAGCGGCCCGCCCGAGGCCGCGACAAGGAGCAGGGGGATGATGATGATGATGC
Organism: Elymus sibiricus; assembly: GCA_039707655.1. NCBI lineage: Eukaryota > Viridiplantae > Streptophyta > Magnoliopsida > Poales > Poaceae > Elymus > Elymus sibiricus. The sequence continues at coordinate 186,133,602 of CM077676.1, read as the reverse complement.
AGAGGGCGACGAGTCCAACGAGCACGAGTTCTAGAAGGCGACAGAGGCCATGTGCGTTGACGGAGGCGCCTCGTTGCATTCCTCTCACCGCCAGCTCAAGCAGTGGGCGCGTGAGATTAATGCAGCTGAGCCCTCGCTCGATGCCCGGAAGCCACTGAAGTGGTCCCACACGCCTATCGTTTTTGACGCCGAGGACCACCCTGATCGCACAACTGCGGTCGGGTGCTTGCCGTTGTTGGTTTCACCAACGATCCGCAACCTCAAGGTGACAAAGATGTTAGTTGACGGTGGGGCCGGCCTAAACCTGATCTCGCCCGATGTGATCAAGAGATTGCAAATTCCCGACGAAGATCTCGAGGAAACAGGCTCATTCCAAGGGGTCAATCCGGGAAGGAACCAGCCGAAGGGCAAGATCACCCTGCCAGTGACGTTTGGCAGCGAGTTGAACTTCAGGACGGAGAAGGTCGCCTTCGACGTCGCCAAGATTCCATTGCCCTATAATGGGATTCTTGATCGCCCGGCGCTGGCCAAGTTCATGGCGGCATCACACTACGCCTACAACGTGCTGAAGATGCCCGGGCCGATGAGCGTCATCACCATCCACTCCGACAAGAAGGATGCACTTATCTGCACCGACAAACTCTGCCGGGAGGCAGTTGCAGCATCTGCCGCCAAGGCACCTGCTCCTGTCGCTGAAGCTCCCGGGAAGAAGAAGAAGCCCGGCAAGACCTCTAGCACCCACTCCGGCAAGCGCACCTCCTCGGAGTGCTGTGCTCCCGTTGAGGACGTGCCGGAGAGCTCTGCCGGCAAGAGCAAGAAATCCAACGCTGCTCCACCAGAGACCAAGAAGGTGCCCGCCAAGGAGGATGGTACGGGAGGAACTTTCACCATAAGTTCCACCCTTGATGACAAATAGGAAAGCGCGCTCGTTGCCTTCCTGCGGGCGAATATCGATGTGTTTGCATGGAAACCATCTGATATCCCCGGTGTTCCCAGGGAGGTAATCGAGCACCACCTTGCTGTCTGCCCTCATGCGCGGCCCGTCAAGCAGAAGATCAGGAAGCAAGCCTTGGAGCGGCAAGAGTTTATCGCCGAAGAAATCAGAAAGCTTGAAGCAGCAGGTCTGGTTAGAGGAGTCCTCCATCCGACATGGTTGGCCAATCCAGTTGTAGTGCGCAAGGCGAATGGAAAATGGAGGCTATGTATCGACTATACTGATATCAATAGAGCCTGTCCAAAAGATCCTTTTCCCTTGCCGCGCATCGACCAGATTGTGGACTCCACTGCTGGCTGCGATTTGCTGTCATTCCTTGATGCATATTCAGGCTACCATCAGATTTTCATGACCAAAGAAGACGAATAGAAAACCGCATTTATCACCCCATGTGGCACGTATTGCTTCATACGTATGCCTTTCAGGTTGAAGAGTGCTGGTTCGACCTTCGCAAGAGCTATCCAGATTGGTTTCGAGACCCAGCTGCATAGAAATATGGAAGCCTATATGGATGACATAGTGGTCAAAACCAAGGACAAGGCAACACTCATACAAGATTTGGAAGAGACGTTTGCAAATCCGCGCAGGATCAATCTGAAGCTCAATCCCGAGAAGTGCGTGTTTGGCGTCCCATCCGGCAAGCTTCTCGGGTTCTTTGTATCTCAGCGTGGAATTGAAGCCAATCCCGACAAGATCAAGGCAATTGAGCAGATTGAAGCACCAAGACGTGTCAAAGATGTGCGCCGACTTGCCGGCTGCGTTGCTGCTCTGAGCAGGTTCATCTCCAAGTCCGCTGAGCGCGCCCTGCCCTTTTTCAAAATCTTGAAGAAGGCAGGACCAATGAAATGGACTCCGGAAGCGGAGGCAGCGCTGCAGGACTTGAAGAGGTACCTCTCCTCTCCACCGACACTGGTCGCACCTAGGCCACAGGAGCCGTTGCTGCTGTATCTAGCGGCAACGAATCAAGTGGTTAGTGCTGCGCTAGTGGCGCAGAGAGAAGCAGACGAAGAAGCCACGGCAGCGGCAAGCCCGTCAAGCGACAAGTTGGGACTCTCCCCAGCAGGGTCTGATGCCGACAAGACAGGATCCACACAGTCAAATGAAGCAGTGCAGAAGAAGAAGATGGTGCAGCGCCCAGTATATTTCGTCAGCTCCCTGTTGCAGGGAGCCAGGTCAAGATATTCTGGCGTGCAGAAGCTGCTCTTCGGCCTCCTTATGGCCTTGAGGAAGCTGCGCCATTACTTCCAAGCACATGAGATTACCGTCGTCACTCGCTTTCCGCTGCAACGGATCTTGCAGAATCCAGAAGCAACCGGCAGGATTGTGGAGTGGGCGTTGGAGCTGTCATGCTTTGGTCTCAAGTTTGAAAGCACTTCAACTATTCAGAGCAGAGCCTTTGCAGAGTTCATTGCAGAATGGACACCAACGCCAGACGAAGAAGTTCAAGAGTTGGTTGTCCCCGCCAAGGAAACGGATCGAGAATGGGTTATGTACTTTGATGGAGCTTTTTCGCTGCAAGGCGCCGGTGCTGGCGTGCTGCTTGTCGCACCCACCGGAGAGCACCTCAAGTATGTAATCCAGATGCACTTTCCCCGGGAGAGATCAACCAACAATACTGCAGAATATGAAGGACTGCTTGCCGGTCTCAGGATCGCAGCAGACCTTGGAATTAAGAAGCTCATCGTCAGAGGTGACTCCCAGCTTGTCGTCAGGCAAGTCAACAAAGATTACCAGAGACCGTTGATGGAAGCTTATGTCGATGAAGTGAGGAAGTTGGAGGAGCATTTTGACGGTCTGCAAACAGAGCATGTTCCTCGAGCAGAGAACAGCATTGCGGACGACCTGTCAAAGCGTGCTGCCCTCAAGTTACCTGTGGAACTAGGAACTTTTGTGCTCCGCTTAACTCAGCCATCCGTAACACCACCGACGAGGCCGGACAAGAGAAGGAAGTTAAGTACCGCCAAGTACTTCCCGGCAGAGCTTCCAGAAGCCGCCGTCAAGGAAGTTGCCGGGAACGACACGGTTGCCGGTGAGCAGCGGCTTCGCGCAGAGCCTCAGGTTCTTGCCGCAGAAGTACGCGCCCCCACAGCTGAGGATATGCCGGTTGCCGGTGAGTAGCAGCTTTGCGCAGAACCTCAGGTTCTTGCCGCTGAAGCAAGCGCTCCCGTGGCCGAAGAGATGCCTTTAGTCCTTGTCGTCGAGCCACAGGCTCCGGCATGGGCACAGCACATAGTTCATTTCCTTCAGACAGGAGAACTCCCCGAGGAACAGGAAGAAGCGGAGAAAGTAGCCCGTCAGTCTAGTATGTACCAGTTCGTCGACGACGTCCTGTACAGAAAGAGACCCAACGGTGTGAAATTGAAGTGCATTCCTCGGGAGGATGGACTAGAGCTGTTGGCAGAGATTCATGGAGGCATATGTGGCTCCCACATAGGCTCGAGAGCTCTTGTCGACAAGGCATTCCGGCAAGGTTTCTTCTGGCCCACTGCTCTCCAGGATGCAACTGCACTAGTAACCAAGTGTGAAGCGTGCCAGTTCCATTCAAAGCAACTTCATCAGCCAGCTCAAGCTCTTCAGACAATCCCTCTTTCCTGGCCCTTATCGGTCTGGGGACTCGACATACTGGGTCCTTTCCCCCGCGCTGCCGGGGGCTTCGAGTACTTGTACGTTGCTATCGACAAGTTCACGAAGTGGCCGGAAGTGGAAGCAGTGAGAAAGGTGACAGCACAGTCAGCGGTCAAGTTCTTCAAGGGAATAGTGTGCCGGTTTGGTGTGCGGAACAGGATCATCACCGACAATGGCACGCAGTTCACAAGCCGCACCTTTATGCAGTACGTCCAAGACCTTGGCGGCAAGATCTGTTTTGCCTCCGTTGCTCACCCGAGAAGCAACGGCCAAGCAGAGAGGGCAAATGCTGAAGTGCTGCGCGGTCTCAGGACCAGAACTTTCGACAAGCTGCACAAGTGCGGAAGACGCTGGATTGATGAGCTGCCGGCAGTTCTTTGGTCAATCAGAATGACACCAAATCGAGCTACCGGCCAGACTCCCTTCGCCCTGGTCTACGGGGCTGAAGCAGTTCTCCCCACGGAACTCATATACGGGTCACCTCGAGTGCTCGCTTATGATGAGCTCGAGCAAGAGCAGCTGCGGCAAGATGACGCTGTGCTCCTTGAGGAAGATCGTCTTCGAGCTGCTGTGCGTGCTGCACGCTACCGGCAAGCTTTGCGCCGCTATCATAGCCGCAAGGTTCATGCCCGGAGTCTTGAGGAAGGCGACCTTGTTCTTCGGCGCGTTCAGTCGGCCAAGAATTCCAACAAGTTGACGCCGAAGTGGGAAGGCCCTTATCGGGTAGTACGAGTCACCAGGCCTGGCGCTGTCCGCCTGGAGACCGAAGATGGCGTGCCAGTGAGCAACTCCTGGAATATCGAACATCTTCGTAAGTTCTACCCGTAAGGCGCGGTTGCCGGTTAGCAGCAGTTTCGCGCAGAACCTTAGGTTCTTGCCGCAGAAACGCTCCCGGCAACCACCTTTTGTACAAGTCTTGCCGATGCAGCATGTAATCCTTTGTACAAAGCCAGGCGAAGACCCTGTGCATAGTTTAATTAAGCTAAGTGTTTTACAATTCTTGTCGATTTCATGTCATTTTATATGCATGCTTATCTGAGATGTTGTATTGCGCTTACTTCCGGTAAGAGCTAATGAACCGCCAAGGTTCCATATTTTCTCTTCTTTCTTTTTCTCAAAAGGATAGAAGGTTCCCTCGCATGCAAGTTTGCCGGGGGGGGGGGGGGGGGGGAGGATGGTATGGATACCGACAGGCGACGTTCAAGGTTGACATCTTGCCGGAAGAAGAACAGCAACGAAAAGCTAAGTTGCAGAAACCCTTTAAAACAGATTTTTGTTGTAAGGCTATCCTCCTTGAACGATTTTGACTTTTGTATGGAAAACCTGCACGCGATGGAACCTTGTCATGATCGGTTGCGCTCTTACTCTGTTTCGAGTCCGCTCAACAGTTTAGGTGGCTGCACTGAAAACGTCAAGGTTTCTTGCCGGTAGCTGCGCCTCCAGCAGGCTGCTGAAGTCCCGAACCCAGCGCTCGCGGGGGTGCGCACCGGCAAGTTCCCAGCATAAGCGTAGGGTACAAGCCGTACAGAAAGAAATCAGACGAGGGAATAGCATGCATTAATCCAGAGACAACAAGTTATATTACATGATAGTTGCCGCGTTTCTAACTAAAGATAAATTGTCTTTGGCATGGAGCGATGGCGACAAGATAAAGAGAAGCAGCTAATCCCGGCTATCGCCTTCAACTCTCTTGACTTGGCTTACGCTGTCAACGATGGGCGCGACAAGCTCTTCGAGTACCTTGACGTCCACATCCTTCGGCAAGCGTTTGAAGACGTTGGAGAGGTTGATGCCGGGGTTCTTGTGCACAACTTTGACCAGCACCTCGCGGAGGACGGCCTGGCAGAGCTTGCGGGATTCGTTCGCCAGCTGGGATGTTCGGTCAGAGTGAAGCTGCTCCAAGGCTTCGAGCATGCGGTCAAAGAACATGGTCAGCCTGGCGCTTGTGGACACCCTGTCGTCAGAAGAATACCTGAAGCCTTGCAGACCCATGATGGACAGTTGCGCGGCAAGCTTCTTTGCAACGTCGATGAGATTCTCAGTCCAGATCTGCACGCCTGCCACATAGTCGTTGTGTGTGGCGGCAGCACTCTTGAGCAGCTCCTGTTCATTGTGGAGGTCTTTGATCAAGGTCTTCTCCCGACCCCTGGCGGTCTCAAGGGTCTCCTTCAGCGTGGTCAGCTTCTACTCCAGATCAACGATGGATTCCTTGGCGGAGGTGAGCTGCTGAGTCTTCTCGGATGCGGCAACCTGTGCCTCCATCAAGCTGTGAAGAGCTTTGTCTCTTTCGGCTTCGAGTGTTGAGACCTTCTTGCCGTGATCCTCGAGATCAGCCTCTAGCTTCTTCACCTTCCCCTCCAGCAAGCTCTTGGCGGCCTCTGCAGCTCCGGCAGCATCGACGGCTTCCTTAAGTTTGCCGGCGTGATCTTCAGTCAGAGCTCTGAGCGTCTCCATGTGTTTCTGCTCTAGCTTCTGGGTCCGCTGCGCGACAAGTTTCTCGATCTCCTCGTCCTTGCTGCGGAGCTTGGCGGCAAGCGCCTCCTCGCGAGCAGTAAGGTCCTCTTCGTGAGCATCGAGCCCGATGCGGCGCTCCGTCAGGCGAGCTTCTGCTGCGGCGGCCTGCTGTGCAGCCTCCTCCTGTGCCTTCTCGACATCAGATTGCTTCATGAGGAGGTCGTTCCAATTCTCGCTCAGCTGTTCCCGAGCAGTCTTCAGCTCTTGGAAGGCCTCAGCATACCAAGCCTGCATCTCCTCGACGCGCTTTTGGAAGTCCGCCTCTGCTGCATCAACAACCGCTGCCCTGGAATCCAGCTTATCCTTCCGGGCGCGGTAGAGTGCCTGGAGCTTCTGATAGTTGTCATGCACGGCTTGGAGTAGCTGCTTTTCCTTGGGTTCACTGCTGCTGGCGGCGGCGATGACGTCTCCATCCAGAGTTTCTCCTTCCACCGGCGCCCCAGTGCTTGCCGTCCCTGGCATGCTGACGAACAGGTTGTCGCCGACCTTGAGGTAACTGCTTGACGGGGGCACGTCAGATGTTGACGGTTGATCTTCACCGGCAGCTGGGGGCTCCGCGACCGGTGTGGCGCCAGGCGCTCCTGCGGCAGGAATGTCGTCAGTGCGGTCGTCGGTCTCCTTGCCGGTCCCCTCAGCAGACTTCTTAGCGGTCTCTTCCTGTGCGGCCTTGGCGGCCTCGTCCGCTGCGACCCTGTCGGCCTCAGCGGCAGCGTCCCTGGCGGTCTCCTCGATGACGGTTTCGACATCCATGGGTTCCGCCAAGAGGAAATCTGGAAGCCCAGGAAGGGAAGCAAGATGAGACCAAGATTGAAGTTCAAGAAGACAAAAAAAGAGAAAAACAGGAATAGCAAGTACTCTGAGGCGAGCGGTTTACCTGCGTCGAGCTGCTGAGGAGGGTTGCCGGAGCCAGTGCTCGCCGGCTCTTCTTCATCGCGGTAAAGCTCGCTTGCCGAAGACTCACCTCTGGGCGGTGTAGTCGATGGCGGCGGCACATCAGGGACGGTTCCCATTGGTACTCCTTGTTGCCGCTCCGCTCCTGCACGCCCGGAGATGTCAGCAGTGAAGATACGCACCCCGGCACTTGCCAGCGGAAAGTGCATAATGGACTCACGCTGGGGGCTGCGCCGGGGGCTGTGTTGAGGACTGCGTTGTGGGCTCGACTCCGGGCTGATGTTGATCGTTTCTGGCGCACCTGAGGTGCTTCCCGGCAGTTCGTCGCCCGTTGAGGTCTTCGCCCTCTTCGCCATCCTTTGCGCCAAGGTTTCTGCATCTCTATGGAGACAAGCCAAAGTGAATTAGTCAAGTGAAGCCAGAAATACAGGAGTTGTAAGGTGTGGCAAGGCCCTTACTCTTCTTCTTCGGATTCCAAGGCAGAGAGGTCGAAGACGACTTCCGCTTCGGCACCTGGGCGAGGAGGTGGAGAAGGAGACCTGGCGCGCTTGGCTGCAGCGGAAGCAGTAGGTTGCGGCGACCCTGCTGCTCCAGCCGCTGGTGCGGTCGTATGGGACGCTCCCGCCGCACCAGTTTGTGCCACGGTCGAGCGTGTCGTACGTCGCACGGGCGGTTGTTGGGCCTCTTGCCGCTGCGCGGCCTTGCCGGCCGCCTTCTTGCCGGGAACCTCATCCCTTGAGGGAGGCTGACTTGTTGGGGCGCCAGAGCTGCCTTTCCGAAGAACGCGCTTTTTCTTCCCTGGAGCTGGGGGCTCCTCGTGCGGCTGCTCCTCGGTTGCGCCCTCGACGGTAGAGCCCCCGGCAACCATGCCGCTCTGCTCCCCGGCAACTTCCTCTTGCTCAGAAGAGGTCTCCTCTGGCACCGTCTCTTCTTCACTGGTGTCTCCTCCCGTGAAGCCAAAGTCGCCGGCCTCCGTGGCAAGGTTTGCCTCTTCCGCCCTGCTAGCAATGTAAGCTATTTCTTCATCAGTGGTGGACGGATAAGGATGGGATCTTCCCGGATGGCCCTCTCCGACAAGTTGTCGAAGAACTCCTGCACTTGCTCTGGAGGCGGCTCTACCCAAGTCCCGTCAAGGCCGTGGGCGTTGCACACTGACATCATAGCAATGATGGAGCTCAGGGCAGAGTTGTTGCACAGAGGCACGACTCCAGGCGGCAACATGAACCTCCCGTCAGGCCTGAACAGCTTGTGGCAGAGATACATGTGCTGCAAGACCGTGAAGTTGTGATTCAAGCCAGGGCGCAGCCTCATAATATCTGCTGCGTTCTTGAAGTCCCAGGCTGGCCTCCCCTTATTGTGCAGAGGGGCGATGCGCCGGCGAAGGAAATCTACGCCAACCATTTCAATCGTGAGCCCGACAGCCTTCAGGCAGTGAATCCTGGTGATTGCAATTGTGAGCTTCTTGTCTTCAGGGTCGAGGTCGCTCCAATTCTCACCACGGGCCACCTTCTTTTGCCGGGGCACGCAAAATGGCTGAGGGTCTTTCTCCTGGATCCAGCACCACTCGGATCACCACTCATCCCACTTCTTGCGGTAGAGACCCCCTGGGTATATATCCTTGTTCCATGTCCTTGGAATCCAAGTGATAGATCCAGAGAGGGCGTCTCCTATCTTGATGCGGGGGATGAAGTAGTGGCGGAAGAGGGCCGTGTTGGGGACCACTCCGGCAAAGTTTTCGCAAAGATGCGCAAAGACAGACATGCACGTTACGGCGTTCGGCGTGAAATCCAAAAGGCGGAACCCGTACGTGTACATGATGTCGACGAAGAAGTCGGAGAAAGGAGGACAGAGCCTGCAGTAAAAATAAGCAGCGAAGAAAGGGTATCTATTAGCGCCGCCCCCGGCAGAACCCGAAAGCGCGCGAGTTTTGGGATGGCCATTTGTCTTCTTCCCCCATACGCACCTGTACTGAGTAATCAAGGTGTGCCCGTCAAGCGTCGGGTCGAAGACGGCGCGCTCTCTCCGCATCCGCACCAGATCCCCTTCATCTGCTCTTGCGGCTGAGCCGGCGACTTTCACCGCTTTGCCCTTGCCTGCTTTGGGCGGCATGGCGGCAGTGGAAGCGGAGTCCGAAGGTGGCGAGGGCGTGCGGGTGGCGGAAGAATGGAGGAGGCGCGTTTCAGGCTCGAGGAGGAGGACGATGGCAGCGTCCAGATTGGAAAAGATGAGAGGTAAATGAGCAGCACCCCTGTGGTTTTCCTTTTTACGGGGAAGGAGCGGAGGTTGCGGTCATTCCGCGCACGTCCCCCACGTTCCGCATTCAACACGCGTCGTGGGAGGGCGCAGTAAATGAGAAGGTTATGACAGTAACTCCTGCCACGCGTGCCCGTGCACTGTTTTGGGCCTAGCCCAACAACGCCTCGCACCCGTGTATGGCCTAGGCCCGGGGGCTCCTGTCGGTGTACTAAAGATCGGGTCCTTTAGTACCCCGTACTTGTGCACGGACAGTTGTAGCCATACCTGCGGCAAGGCCTGCCGGAGGACGGCTGGAGACAGATGCAAGATATCAAGAAGGCGTTTAAGCTGAAGATCAGAAGACCGAAGGCTGGGCGTCCGGCAAGATCTTGCCGGGCTGGCCCATTGAGCCCCGGCAAGATCAGCACCCGGCAAGATCCCACCGCTTCAGCACAGCGCCGCCGCTCCAGCGCAGCGACCAGCCTGTCGTTTAGGGCTTGTCCTCCTGGTTGCGTGTCATGGCGCTGGCCGCAGAAGGGGTTAAGCAGTGCTGATGGGACGAGTCCTTTTTCCATCCCCAAGAAAGGCAGGGACACCTGTTCAGAGCATTGAACGCGTCTTGTCCTAAGACGTTTGTCCTAAGGCGTCAGTAGTAATCATGAGATACTGGTAATCATGGGATACTGGTAATCATGAGATACTATAGATACTTTACACCTCTTGTACTTCGCCACTGTTGGAGACCCCTTGGACACATAAAAGGAGGCCCAAGGCATAGCTACAGAGGGGGATCCAGACATTCGACCCATTCCGCATGCGTAGCTGCTACTGTAGCTCCCAAAACTTGGCCAAGAACATCCATAGTAATACTACCAAGCAGGAGTAGGGTTTTACGCTTCCGAGCGGCCCGAACCTGGGTAAATCCCCTCGCGTTGATCGTTAGTTCCGCTCTTTGTGCTGTCCTTTCTCCCTTGCCCAACCGTAAAGGGATCCTGCGATCCCATAGGTGTCGTTTCCCCGACATGCATGATTATTATAGCCTCATATTTCTTCTCCGATCTATTGATTTGGTTTGGACAACTAGATTGATTTATCTTGCCATGGGAAGAGGTGCTTTGTAGTGGGTTCGATCTTGCGGTGCTCAACCCCAGTGACAGAAAGGGAGATGACACGTATGTATCATTGCTACTAAGGGTAAAAAGATGGGGTTTATTCATACGTGAGTTTATCTTGTCTACATCATGTCATCGTTCTTAAGGCATTACTCCATTCTTTTATGGACTTAATACACTAGATGCATGCTGGATAGCGGCCGATGTGTGGAGTAAAAGTAGTAGATGCAGGCAGGAGTCGGTCTACTTGTTTTGGATGTGATGCCTATATACATGATCATTGCCTTGGATATCATCATCATTATTCGCTTTTCTATCAATTGCCCAACAGTAATTTGTTTACCCACCGTATGCTATTTTCTTGAGAGAAGCCTCTAGTGAAAACTATGGCCCCCGGGTCTATCTAAATCATATTACTAAAACCCTAAAAATATTGCTGCCATTTTCTTTTATTTATTTTATTCTATTTTTTTGTTTCAATCCATCTATCTATCACATACAATTTAATCTTGCAATTAACCGCCGAGGGATTGACAACCCCTCGTTTGCGTTGGGTGCAAGGATTTGTTGTTTGTGTGCAGGTACTGCTAACGAGGTGTTGCTTGGTTCTCCTACTGGATTGATAAACTTGGTTTCATAATTGAGGGAACTACTTACCTCTACTGTGCTGCATCATCCCTTCCCCTTCGGGGATTAAACCAATGCAAGCTACAAGTAGCAGGAAAAATTTCTGGCGCCGTTGCCAGGGAGAAGTCACGTCAACACAGTCTCCCGTCAACTTGCCAATTTCTGGCGCCGTTGCCGGGGAGACATCATCAACATTTATCAAGTACCTTTGCATAAACTCTCATATCCTTGCATTTACTTTATTTGCCATTTGCCTCTCATTTTCATCTCCCCCACTTCTAAAATGTTTTTACAAAAATACAAAAATATTTTCCGCTTACCTTTTTCTCGTTTGCTTGTTTGCTTGCTTGTTATCTTGTTTGCGTAGTCACGATGTCTCAAGAAAATACAAAATTGTGTGATTTTTCAAATACTAATAATAATGATTTTATTAGTACTCCGATTGCTCCTCCCGTCGCTAGTGCGGAGACTTGTGATATTAAGGCCGCTTTGCTAAATCTTGTCATGAAAGATCAATTTTCCGGTAGTCCTAATGAAGATGCTGCATCCCATCTTAACACTTTCGTAGAATTGTGTGATATGCAAAAGAAAAAATATGTGGATAATGATATTGTGAAATTAAAATTATTCCCATTCTCGTTGCGGGATCGTGCAAAAATTTGGTTTTCATCTTTACCATGAAATAGTATCGATTCTTGGGATAGGTGTAAAGATGCTTTTATTACTAAGTATTTTCCTCCCGCGAAAATTATTTCACTTAGAAATCAAATCATGAATTTTAATCAACTTGATCATGAACATGTTGCCCAATCTTGGGAGAGGATGAAATTAATGATAAGAAATTTTCCTACTCATGGTTTAAATTTATGGATGATCATACAAAATTTTTATGCGGGATTGAATTTTGTTTCTAGAAATCTTTTAGATTCCGCCGCGGGTGGCACTTTTATGGAAATTACTTTGGGAGAAGCTACTAAATTGCTTGATAATATTATGGCAAATAATTCACAATGGCATACTGAAAGAGCTCCTACTAGTAAAAAGGTGAATTCTATTGAAGAAATTAATACTTTGAGTGATAAAGTTGATGCGCTTATGAAATTGGTAGCTCGCAAAAATACTCCTATTGATCCTAATGATGTGCCATTGTCCACTTTGATTGAGCAAAATAATGATCCCATAGATGTGAATTTTGTCTCGCGAAACAATTTTAATGTTTATAGAGGTAATTTCAACGCTAGGCCGTTTCCTGGAAATTCCTCTAATAATTACGACAATCCTTATGGTAATTCTTATAATAATAATAGGATGCCCTCTGATCTTGAAAGTAATATTAAATAATTTATTAATTCTCAAAAAATTTTCAACACTACGATAGAAGAAAAATTGAGTAAACTTGATGATATGTCTAGGAGCATTGATAGAATTATTCATGATGTGGAAAATCTTAAGACTAAAATTTTGCCACCCAAAATTGATATTAGTGAATCAATTAAAGCTTTATATGTCTCCATGGATGAGAGTAAGAAAAGAACCGCCATGCTAAAAGCTAAACGAGAATTTTTAGAAAAGGCGATTCCTCCCGGTTTTTATCGTAGTAATGATGAAGATATTAAAATGATTGGTGTTTCGTCTATTGATTCTTTGTTTAGCAATATAAAACTTGATGAAAAGGGGACTGAAGAAGAGTCAACTTTAGCTAAAGAGCGTCCCCGTAATTCGGAGGGTGAAAATCTTAATGAAAAAATTGCTAAAAGTTGGTTTGGAGAGGTAAAAACTTTAAATAGCGATGTGCCCACGCTCTTGGATTACAAAGATTTTAATTATGATAATTGTTCTTTGGTTGAGTGCATCTCTTTGCTACAATCCATGTTAAATTCACCCAACGCTTATGAGCAAAACAAGGCTTTTACTAAACACATCGTAGAAGCAATGATGAAAGTGTTAGAAGAAAAGCTAGAACTAGAAGTCTCAATTCCTAGAAAATTATATGATGAATGGGAACCCACCATTAAAGTTAAAATTAAAAATTATGAGTGCAATGCTTTATGTGATTTGGGTGCTAGCGTTTCCACAATTCCAAAATCTTTATGTGATGTGCTAGGTCTCACCAATATAGATGAATGTTCTCTTAATTTGCACTTGGCGGATTCTACTATTAAAAATCCAATGGGTAGAATTAATGATGTGCTTATTCCTGCAAATAGGAATTATGTGCCCGTTGATTTTATTGTTCTTGATATTGAATGCAATTCTTCTTGCCCCATAATACTTGGTAGACCGTTCTTACGAACTATAGGTGCCGTTATTGATATGAAAGAAGGGAATATAAAATTTGAATTTCCATTAAAAAAGGGTATGGAGCATTTCCCTAGGAAAATAATTAAAGCTCCATATGAATCAATTATGAGGGCCACTTATGGAATCAACTTGAAGGATGACAACACTTGAAATTATGCATTATGCCTAGCTAGGGGCATAAAACAATAGCGCTTGTTGGGAGGCAACCCAATGAATAAAATAATTTTTTTCTGTTATTGTGTGTTTTCACAATTATGCTACTGGTATGATTGTGTTTTTGTGTTTTTAATTAGTGTTTGTGCCAAGTAAAGCCTTTGGGATGATTTGGAAGATAATATAATTGATGCTGTTTGGAAAACAGAAAGTTTTGCGTCCAGTGCCCGAATTTTTTTCCAGTACTGGAGCGTCAGAAAAATCTGAACTTTTTACACAGTATTGGTATATGAATTTCCCACGTTGTCCCAATTTTTCAGAATTTTTGGAGTTACAGAAGTATGGCTTTTAGATAGATTGCTACAGACTGTTCTGTTTTTGATAGATTCTGTTTTTGATGCACTACTTGCTTGTTTTGATGAATCTATGGATTGTATTGGGGGGTATAAGCCATGGTGAAGTTAGAGTACAGTAGGTATAATGCAAAAATAAAATATGAATGGGTTTTCAACAGTACTTAAAGTGGTGATTTATTTTGTTATACTAACGGATCTCACGAAGGTTTTGTTGAGTTTTGTGTGATTAAAGTTTTCAAGTTTTGGGTGAGATCACGATGGATGAAGGAATAAGGAGTAGTAAAAGCCTAAGCTTGGGGATGCCCGAGGCACCCCAAGGTAATATTCAAGGAATACTCAAGCGTCTAAGCTTGGGGATGCCCCGGAAGGCATCCCCTCTTTATTCTACCGACCATCGGTAATTTTACTTGGAGCTATATTTTTATTCGTCACATGATATGAGTTTTACTTGGAGCGTCTTGTATTATATGCGTCTTTGCTTTGTTTGCTTTTTAGTTTGTCACAATCATCTTTGCTGAACACACCTATCTTGAGAGAGCCACGCGTTTATCATCATAATTTGTTAGAATAGTCTATGTGCTTCACTTAATTTTTTTTGAGCTAGGCAGTTGCTCTAGTGCTTCACTTAAATCTTTTTGAGCACGGTGGTGGCTATATTTTGAAGAAATAAACTCTCATGCTTCACTTATATTATTTTGAGAGTTGATTGAAATTTTGAAGAAATGAATTCTCATGCTTCACTAATATTATTTTGAGAATTGATAAGATTGAAATTTTGAAGAAATATTTGCACTCTCAGGCTTCACTTAAATCTATTTGAGAGTTGACAATAGTAACGGTAATTTGCACAAGATATGAATTTGGTATCAAAGTGATGAATATTCAAGGGGGATATAATAAAAACTTTCATATAGATCATTGGATATGACAAGTGTGATTCCTTGCAATAGTTTTGCGATATGGAAATGATAATATGTTAGTCATGTTAGTGAGTAAATGTGATTTAGTAAGAATATTAGTGTTAAGATTTGTGATTCCCTATGCATGCACGTTAAGTCAATAGTTATGAAATGAAATTATATCCTACTTATGGTGCTTTATTCGGTGTTAGTTGTGTTCAATGCATGTTTATGACCGTTTTCGTTTTTTGGTTGGTTGCTTCTCAATCTATTTGCTAGCCTTCATTTGTACTAAGCGGAAACATTGCTTGTGCATCCAAAATCCTTAAACCCATGTTGTGCCATATGAGTCCACTATATCTACCAATATGCGGTATTTCAATGCCGTTCCAAGTAAATTTGCGTGTGCCAACTCTAATTTTCAAAATAATTTTTCCGTTTTGTGTGCCCGTACCGCTCATGAAGTGGCAGGGGGTGGCCATTATTTTCCATGCTAGGTGCGTTATTCTCACGATGAGTGTTTATTCACTTGTCATTGCACGAGAGAATGGTTGGTAATAGGGATGCCCAGTCCCACATGAAATCAAAATAATAACAACAAAATTTCTTGGAAAGTGTTGGTATGGAGGGCACCCGTGGATATGGCTAGCCATGGATTGTGAAAGAAATGGTGGAAAGGAAATAAACTTTACTTTCTGTTTGGGAACCACCTATGATGTGTCTAGCATGGAAAATATTGGGAATTCTTGGTCGTTTTCGTTGACAGGAAAAGCATGCCTCTCAAAATATTTTTATCTCTCTAATTTAAGCTTTGAGCTCTGGCACATTTGACAAATCTCTGCTTCCCTCTACGAAGGGCCTATCTATTTACTTTTATGCAATTTTTATTTTTATTTGAGTCTCCATCTTCTCTTATAAAGCACCAACTAGAGAGCACTATTGTCATACTTGTGCATTGGATGTAGCTAATATTTGAGTGTGTTTCATGAATGGATCAATGATTGAGCATAATGGGCCAGGGATAACTTTCTTTAGCGTTGATATTTTGAAAGACATGGTTGCTTGTTAGCATGCTTGAGTATTTATATCTTCATGTCAAACTATAGACTATTGCTTTGAATCATACAAGTACAATGACCATGCTATAAAAGAAAAGAATATGTGATGAATATGATAGGCAGCATTCCACATCAAAAATTCTGCTTTTATCATTTACCTACTCGAGGATGAGCAGGAATTAAGCTTGGGGATGCTGATACGTCTCCAACGTATCTATAATTTTTGATTGTTCCATGCTGTTATATTATCAATCTTGGATGTTTTTATATACATTTACAGCAATTATATATCATTTTTGGAGACTAACCTATTAACTCAGTGCCCAGTGCCAGTTGCTGTTTTCTGCCCTGTTTTTGTTTTACAGAAAATCAATACCAAACAAAGTCCAAATGCCACGAAACTTTTTGGAGATTTTTTTCTGGACATATACAACACTAAAAGCTTCGGGAGAGGGCCAGAAGACCCAGGAGGTGGCCACGAGCCACCAGGGCGCGCCTGGGGGGGGGGGGCAGGCGCGCCCTGGTGCCTCGTGGGCCCCTCTTTGCTCCGTTTGACCTAATTCCACCACTATAAATTCAGGGAAAATCAGAAACCCTCTGGGGAGTCCACAAAATACTTTTTCCGCCACCACAAGTTTCTGTTCCAGAGAGATCCCATCTAGGGTCCTTCTCCGGTAATCTGCCGGAGGGGGAATCGATCACGGAGGGGCTCTACATCAAACTTGCTGCCCTTTCGATGATGCGTGAGTAGTTTACCATGGACCTTCGGGTCCATAGTTAGTAGCTAGATGGCTTCTTCTCTCTTTTTGATCTTCAATACAATGTTCTCCTCGATGTTCTTGGAGTTCTATCCGATGTAATCTCTTTTTGCGGTGTGTTTGTTGGGAACCGATGAATTGTGAGTTTATGATCAGATTATCCATGAATATATTTGAGTCTTCTCTGATCTCTTTTATGCATGATTATTATAGCCTCGTATTTCTTCTCTGATCTATTGATTTGGTTTGGCCAACTAGATTGATTTATCTTGCCATGGGAAGAGGTGCTTTGTAGTGGGTTCGATCTTTCGGTGCTCAATCCCAGTGACAGAAGGGGAGATGACATGTATGTATCATTGCTACTAAGGGTAAAAAGATGGGGTTTATTCATACGTGAGTTTATCTTGTCTACATCATGTCATCGTTCTTAAGGCATTACTCCGTTCTTTTATGGACTTAATACACTAGATGCATGCTGGATAGTGGTCGATGTGTGGAGTAATAGTAGTAGATGCAGGCAGGAGTCGGTCTACTTGTTTTGGACGTGATGCCTATATACATGATCATTGCCTTGGATATCGTCATGATTATTTGCTTTTCTATCAATTGCCCAACAGTAATTTGTCTACCCACCGTATGCTATTTTCTTGAGAGAAGCCTCTAGTGAAAACTATGGCCCCCGGGTCTATCTAAATCATATTACTAAAACCCTAAAAATATTGCTGCCATTTTCTTTTATTTATTTTATTTTGTATTTTTGTTTCAATCTATCTATCTATCACATATAATTTAATCTTGCAATTAACCGCCGAGGGATTGACAACCCCTCGTTTGCGTTGGGTGCAAGGATTTGTTGTTTGTGTGCAGGTACTGCTAACGTGGTGTTGCTTGGTTCTCCTACTGGATTGATAACCTTGGTTTCATAACTGAGGGAAATACTTACCTCTGCTATGCTGCATCATCCCTTCCTCTTCGGGGATTAAACCAACGCAAGCTACAAGTAGCAGGTATTATATTGATTCACTTGATATATGTTTTGGCACTCAAATCGCGGATTCCCGAGGTGACATTGGGGTAATCTATGCATAGGGGTTGATGCATGTTTTCGTCCTACTTTCTCTGGTAGAAATCTTGGGGCACTCTTTGAAGTTCTTTGTGTTGGATTAAATATTATGAATCTGAAGTTGTTTGATGCATATCGAATAATAAACTCACGGATATTTGTGGTGATATTGGAGTATCTAGGTGACATAGAGTTGGTTGATGCGTATCATATGGTGTTATTTTAGTATGAACTCTAGGGATGTTTGTGACACTTATAGGGATGGCTCAATAGATTGATCAGAAAAGATAACTTTGAGGTGGTTTCGTACCCTACAAAAATTTCTATCTTATGTTCTCCGCTAATAGGAACTTTGGAGTGATTCTTTATCGCACGTTGAGGGATTGTTATATGATCCAATTATGTTAGCTTTGTTGAGAGATTGCACTAGTGAAAGTATGAACCCTAGGCCTTGTTTCTGTATGAACCCTAGGCCTTGTTTCTAAGCATTGGAATACCGTTTGTGCTCTGTTTTATCACTTGCTACCTTGCTGTTTTTATATTTCAGATTACAAAAACCTATATCTACTATCCATACTACACTTGTATCACCATCTCTTCGCCAAACTAGTGCACCTATACAATTTGCCATTGTGTTGGGTGTGTTGGGGACACAAGAGATTTAATCCAACACTTGTATCACCATCTCTTCGACGATTCGAGGGACTTCAAGTACGATCTACACTGACTCATCTTATTTTGCTGCAACCTGGAGTTGGTAATGATCTGATCCAAACCGTTATTGCATCTTCATAGTGTTCCTGGTTGATCGCTGGGCATTTTTTTAATATTTTCTACTCCCTCCATTCCTTTATATAAGGTGTATTTGTTTTTTTAAAAGTCAAACGAGTGCATGTTTGACCAAGTTTTTAGAAAAATATATCAATATTTACAATACTAAATTTATATCATTTGATCCATCAGGAAAAGTAGTTTCATATTTTATCTATTAGGTACTGCAGATGTTTTTATTTTATTCTATAATTTTGGTCAAACATTCAAATGGTTGACTTGCACGGAAATCAATACACCTTATATTCTGGAACGGAGGGAGTACTACGTTTCCCAATAGTGGCATTAGAGCGGTTCTATGAGTAGATGCAGATTTCGATCTAGATCACATGTGGATGTGAGGATTTGATGTTTTGGCTATGCTTCCCTCAAGTGTTGCTTCGGTTCAGTTCATTGACGGCATGATGTAGCTTTGTACAAAGTTCTGACAATCGATCTGCTCTGGCTGTTGATGATCTGCTAACAGTTCTTTGGGTTTCATCATAGTCAAGAATAGTGAAACTATCGCAAACACGAGAGGGCGATGAATATGTTCGATCTTCTAGGGGATCACACGTATTGATGAAGTTTAGTGTGGGGCTAGAGATTTTTAATTAAGTCTCTTCCCTCATGATACGTCTCCAACGTATCTATAATTTTTGATTGTTCCATGCTGTTATAATATCAATCTTGGATGTTTTTATAATCATTTACAGCAATTTTATATCATTTTTGGAGATTAACCTATTAACCTAGTGCCCAGTGCCAGTTGCTGTTTTCTGCCCTGTTTTTGTTTTACAGAAAATCAATACCAAACGAAGTCCAAATGCAACCAAACTTTTTGGAGATTTTTTAGTCCTCAATATAAACACTGGAAGCTTCGGGAGAGGGCCAGAAGAAGAAGAGGTGGGCCACGAGGCACCAGGGCGCGCCCCAGGGGGGTGGCGCACCCTGGTACCTCGTGGGCCCACCCCAGCTCCGTTTGACCTAATTCCAGTACTATAAATTCAGGAAAAATTAGAAACCCTAAGGGGAGTCCACGAAATACTTTTTACCCCGCCGCAAGCTTCTGTTCCTGAGAGATCCCATCTGGGGTCCTTCTCCTGTAATCTGCCGGAGGGGGAATCGATCACGGAGGGGCTCTACATCAACCTTGCTGCCTCTCCAATGATGCGTGAGTAGTTTACCACAGACCTTCGGGTCCATAGGCAGTAGCTAGATGGCTTCTTCTCTGTTTTTGATGTTCAATACAATGTTCTCCTTGATGTTCTTGGATATCTATCCGATGTAATCTTTCTTTGCGGTGTGTTTGTTGGGATCCGATGAATTGTGAGTTTATGATCAGATTATCCATGAAATTATTTGAGTCTTCTCTGATCTCTTTTATGCCTGATTATTATAGCCTCGTATTTCTTCTCCGATCTATTGATTTGGTTTGGCCAACTAAGTTGATCTATCTTGCCATGGGAAGAGGTGCTTTGTAGTGGGTTCGATCTTGCGGTGCTCAATCCCAGTGATAGAAAGGGACATGACACGTATGTATCGTTGCTACTAAGGGTAAAAAGATGGGATCTATTCATTGGGTTTATTAATTCGTGAGTTTGTGTTGTCTATATCATGTCATCGTTCTTAAGGCATTACTCCGTTCTTATGGACTTAATACACTAGATGCATGCTGGATAGCCCATCGATGTGTGGAGTAATAGTAGTAGATGCAGGCAGGAGACAGTCTACTAATCTTGGACGTGATGCCTATATACATGATCATTGCCTTGGATATCGTCATGATTATTTGCTTTTCTATCAATTGGCCAATAGTAATTTGTCTACCCACCGTATGCTATTTTCTCGAGAGAAGCCTCTAGTGAAATCTATGGCCCCCGGGTCTATCAAAATCATATTACTAAAACCCTAAAAATATTGCTGCCATTTTCTTTTATTTATTTTATTTAGTATTTTTGCTGCAATCTATCAATCTATCAAATACAATTTAATCTTGCAATCTTACCGCCAAGGGATTGACAACCCCTTGTTTGCGTTGGGTGCAAGGATTTGTTGTTTGTGTGCAGGTACTGCTTACTAGGTGTTGTGTGATTCTCCTACTGGTTTGATAACCTTGGTTTCATAATTGAGGGAAATACTTATCTCTACTGTGCTGCATCATCCCTTCCTCTTCGGGGAAATACCAACACAAGCTACAAGTAGCAGGAAGAATTTCTGGTGCCGTTGCCGGGGAGACATCATCAACATTTATCAAGTACCTTTGCACAAACACTCATCTCCTTGCATTTACTTTATTTGCCATTTGCCTCTCGTTTTCATCTCCCCCACTTCTAAAATGTTTTTACAAAAATACAAAAATATTTTCCGTTTGCCTTTTTCTCGTTTGCTTGTTTGCTTGTTTGAAGTTGTTATCATGGCTGATTTTGGCATGGAAAAAAGTGAGGATGGCAAGACTCCTAAAATTGAAAGTTCCACCAATCTTGATGCTAAAACTTTTGTGTTGGGACACGGGAATGTTATAGGAAAAAGTGTCATCCAAGAATTCTTTAATTGCGTTGGGACTTTGGCTTTTGATGATGCACCTATACTTAAAGAAACTAATAGTTATGTCGATGTTATTTCTGCACTTGTTCTTAAGTTTGAAAGAAGATTTATTCGCACCCATCCTACTTTGCAAAGATTGTTTTATGAGTTACCGGTGATAAAAAACCCTAGAGCTAAGAAAATAGCCACCCTTGTCCTCATGAATGAATTTGATCATATAGTGCGAGAAGCTAGGGAGATCTTTGATTTCTATGGTATGAGCCGTGAAAAACTGGTAATAGATGAGATCCTTTATGATAGAGACTACTTGTTGAGATATTTGTTTCGCAATGACCATATATTTGATGAGAATACTAAAAAAGAAGTCCCTCCTCTAAATATAATCCAACAAGTTTTCAATAGTGTTAATAGTCAATATTCATGGATTGTAGCTGGTAATCAAGAGGGATTTGCGGATGGGCAACTTGCTAATGCTAAAATTTCTACGAATGATGTGTTTCATATTACCTTTGAAAAGCCTCCTAACAAGAACATATCTTTGGATAAGAAAACCAAAGATGTCAATACTTGAAATTATGCATTATGCCTAGCAAGGGGCATAAAACAATAGCGCTTGTTGGGAGGCAACCCAATGAATAAAATAAATTTTTCTTATAAATTTCTATTATGGTGTGTTTCTACTGTCATGCTACTGGTATGATAGTGTATTCATGTTTTTAATTAGTGTTTGTGCCAAGTAAAGCCTTTAGGATGATTTGGAAGATAGTATAATTGATGCTGTTTGGAAAACAGAAACTTTTGTGTCCAGTGCCCGAATTTTTTTTTATGTACTGGAGCCTCAGAAAAATCTGAAATTTTTACACAGTATTGGTATATGAATTGTCCAGGCTTTCCTAATTTTTCAGAATTTTTGGAGTTACAGAAGTATGGCTTTTAAATAGATTGCTACATACTGTTCTGTTTTTGACAGATTCTGTTTTTGATGCACTACTTGCTTGTTTTGATGAATCTATGGATTGTATCGGGGGGTATAAGCCATGGTGAAGTTAGAGTACAGTAGGTATAATGCAAAAATAAAATATGAATGGGTTTCCAACAGTACTTATAGTAGTGATTTGTTTTGTTATACTAACGGATCTCACGAAGGTTTTGTTGAGTTTTGTGTGATTGAAGTTTTCAAGTTTTGGGTGAGATAATGATGGATGAAGGAATACGGAGTAGCAAAAGCCTAAGCTTGGGGATGCCCGAGGCACCCCAAGGTAATATTCAAGGAAGACTCAAGCGTCTAAGCTTGGGGATGCCCCAGAAGGCATCCCCTCTTTATTCTACCGACCATCGGTAATTTTACTTGGAGCTATATTTTTATTCGTCACATGATATGTGTTTTGTTTGGAGCGTCTTGTATGATATGAGTCTTTGCTTTGTTTGCTTTTTAGTTTGTCACAATCATCTTTGCTGCACACACCTATTTTGAGAGAGCCACACGTTATCATCATAATTTGTAGAATACTCTATGTGCTTCACTTAAATTTTTTGAGCTAGGCAGTTGCTCTAGTGCTTCACTTAAATCCTTTTTAGCACGGTGGTGGCTGAAATTTTGTAGAAATAAAATCTCATGCTTCACTTATATTATTTTGAGAGTTGATTGAAATTTTGTAGAAATAAATTCTCTTGCTTCACTTATATCATTTTGAGAATTGAGTTGATTAAAATTTTGTAGAAATAAATTCTCATGCTTCACTTATATCATTTTGAGAATTGACTTGATTGAAATTTTGAAGAAATGAATTCTCATGCTTCACTTATATTATTTTTAGAATTTTTAAGATTGAAATTTTGAAGAAATATTTGCACTCTCATGCTTCACTTAAATATTTTTGAGAGATGATGATAGTAACGGTAATTTGCACATGTTATGCAATTGGTCCCAAAGTGATGAATATTCAAGAGGGATATAGATAAAAACTTTCATATAGATCATTGGATATGACAAGTGTGATTCCTTGCAATAGTTTTGCGATATGGAAATGATGATATGTGATGCCATGTTAGTGAGTAATTGTGCTTAAGTATGAATATTAGTGTTAAGGTTTGTGATTCCCTATGCAAGCACGTTAAGTCAATAGTTATGCAATGAAGTTATATCCTACTATGGTGCATTATTCGGTGTTAGTTATGTTCAATGCATGTTTATGACCGTTTTCGTTTTTTGGTTGGTTGCTTCTCAATCTTTTGCTAGCCTTCATTTGTACTAAGCGGAAATACTGCTTGTGCATCCAAAATCCTTAAAACCAGTTTTGCCTTATGAGTCCACTATATCTACCTATATGCGGTATTCCAATGCCGTTCCAAGTAAATTTGCGTGTGCCAACTCTAAATTTCAAAATAATTTCTTTGTTTTGTGTGCCCGTACCACTCATGAAGCGGAAGGGGGTAGCCAATATCTTCCATGCTAGGTGTGTTATTCTCACGATGAGTGTTTATTCACTTGTCATTGCACGAGAGTGTGGTGGTAATAGGGATGCTCGTCCCGAATTGTTAAATTGCTAAAATGCCAAAATTGCAGTAATGCAAAAATAATGAAAACAAAAGCAAATCTCCCTCAGAAAGAAATAAAAAATCTTAATGAAGGGGAGTACTCTCGCGGAAAGAAAAATCTTAATGAAGGAGAGTTTAATTTATTTTCTGTTTGGGAACCGCCTATGATGTATGTAGCATGGAAGATATTGGGAATTCTCATTCGTTTTCGTTGACAGGAAAAGCATGCCTCCCAAAATATTTTTATCTCTTTAATTTCAGCTTTGAGCTCTGGCACATTTGACAAATCTCTGCTTCCCTCTGCGAAGGGCCTATCTATTTACTTTTATGCAATTTTTATTTTTCTTGAGTCTCCATCTTCTCTTACAAAAGCACCAACAAGAGAACACTATTGTCATACTTGTGCATTGGTTGTAGCTAATATTTGAGTGTGTTTCATGACTGGATCAATGATTGAGCATAATGGGCTAGGGATAACTTTCTTTAGCGTTGATATTTTGAAAGACATGGTTGCTTGTTAGTATGCTTGAGCATCTATGTTTTCATGTCAAATTATAGACTATTGCTTTGAATCATATAAGTCCAATGTCCATGCTACAAAAATAAAAAAATATGAGATAAATATGCTAGGCAGCATTCCACATCAAAAATTCTGTTTTTATCATTTACCTACTCGAGGACGAGCAGGAATTAAGCTTGGGGATGCTGATACGTCTCCAACGTATCTATAATTTTTGATTGTTCCATGCTGTTATAATATCAATCTTGGATGTTTTTATAATCATTTACAGCAATTTTATATTATTTTTGGAGACTAACCTATTAACCTAGTGCCCAGTGCCAGTTGCTATTTTCTGCCTTGTTTTTGTTTTACAGAAAATCAATAGCAAACGAAGTCCAAATGCAACCAAACTTTTTGGTGATTTTTTATTCCTCAAGATAAACACTCGAAGCTTCGGGAGAGGGCCAGAAGAAGAAGAGGTGGGCCACGAGGCACCAGGGCGCGCCCCAGGGGGGGTGACGCGCCCTGGTAACTCGTGGGCCCACCCCAACTCCGTTTGACCTAAGTCCAGCACTATAAATTCAGGAAAAATCAGAAACCCTAAGGGGATTCCATGAAATACTTTTTACGCTGCCGCAAGCTTCTGTTCCAGAGAGATCCCATCTCGGGTCCTTCTTCGGTAATCTGCCGGAGGGGGAATCGATCACGGAGGGGCTCTACATCAACCTTGCTGCCTCTCCGATGATGCGTGAGTAGTTTACCACAGACCTTCGGGTCCATAGGCAGTAGCTAGATGGCTTCTTCTCTCTTTTTGATGTTCAATACAATGTTCTCCTTGATGTTCTTGGAGATCTATCCGATGTAATCTTTCTTTGCGGTGTGTTTGTTGGGATCCGATGAATTGTGAGTTTATGATCAGATTATCCATGAAATTATTTGAGTCTTCTCTGATCTCTTTTATGCATGATTATTATAGCCTCGTATTTCTTCTCCGATCTATTGATTTGGTTTGGCCAACTAAGTTGATCTATCTTGCCATGGGAAGAGGTGCTTTGTAGTGGGTTCGATCTTGCGGTGCTCAATCCCAGTGACAGAAAGGGACATGACACGTATGTATCGTTGCTACTAAGGGTAAAAAGATGGGATCTATTCATTGGGTTTATTAATTCGTGAGTTTGTGTTGTCTATATCATGTCATCGTTCTTAAGGCATTACTCCGTTCTTATGGACTTAATACACTAGATGCATGCTGGATAGCCCATCGATGTGTGGAGTAATAGTAGTAGATGCAGGCAGGAGTCGGTCTACTAATCTTGGACATGATGCCTATATACATGATCATTGCCTTGGATATCGTCATGATTATTTGCTTTTCTATCAATTGGCCAATAGTAATTTGTCTACCCACCGTATGCTATTTTCTCGAGAGAAGCCTCTAGTGAAATCTATGGCCCCCGGGTCTATCAAAATCATATTACTAAAACCCTAAAAATATTGCTGCCATTTTCTTTTATTTATTTTATTTAGTATTTTTGCTGCAATCTATCAATCTATCAAATACAATTTAATCTTGCAATCTTACCGCCAAGGGATTGACTACCCCTTGTTTGCGTTGGGTGCAAGGATTTGTTGTTTGTGTGCAGGTACTGCTTACTAGGTGTTGTGTGATTCTCCTACTGGTTCGATAACCTTGGTTTCATAATTGAGGGAAATACTTATCTCTACTGTGCTGCATCAACCCTTCCTCTTCGGGGAAATACCAACGCAAGCTACAAGTAGCACCTCACACACCCCGAAAGTTAATCTAGCAACAAGAATTATCACCTTAATGGTGGACGTAGGTAGCTAGAGTTACCCGGAAACCCTAGAAGCCACATAATTAAAATTTGGCAAACCGACTAGAGGACGTCTAGCTTCGTTTTGCAGGATGCATGTGATGTGGTATAGCCTTTGTCATGATAATGAGTTTATGCATGAGATGGTTGTATGTTGTAACATAAGTGGCCCGCGCTTCACAGTACGCTGGAGCCAAGGGATTGTCATTTTAATGATCCGCATGTAAACCTTGTTATTTTTCCGATGGAAGTAACACGGAGGACCCCGGAGCTTCACCAGGTGCAGGAGACCAAAAGTGTTGCCACGGCAGGAGTTTTCAAATTGGTGCCACGGCGGCGTTTTTCAGAAATTTTCATGAAGTCCTTGGAGGGTCACGAAGACTTCTCCGGTGCCCAGGACTATATCATATCATGCTATTATGAATTTCCTGAGATACTTATCCCTTTGTTGATTGCACAGTAGTCAATTATTAGGGTGATCTCTCACAGAAAATATCAAGTTAAAAGTGCTCTTCCCAGTGTTGCAACCGTCTATAACACGTAGCAGTTCGGAGTACGTCATGTCCACATGAGTACAAACAGGCCGTGAAGTGTAAGACGGGTGAAAGGTTAGACTGTCCAAGCAAAAACACTCGGTTGTCTTGAAGTTCTAGCAAAATCATTCCGAGCTCGGAGCACAAAGCATCGAAAGATGAAGAAGAGTCATATGGAAATATGACCGACAAAAGTTGCCTATCGGTTGAAGTTCACGTCATCAGTGATGTCCACATTAATGGTTGTGAATAAGATCAGGGTCTTGAATTACTCACTTTCAATTATAAGAGATATTGATTTGAGTGGGAGTGCACTTTATATTAAAATTTGTTTGAACACTAGTGCAAATTAATTATGAACAATATCTATGTGTAGTTTGCATTATAGTTGTAGAATTATGGATCACGGTTCCACCTTTGCTGTTGAAATTGATTAGTTGTTATTTATCTGGTTGAATTTTTAAGATTAAGAGGAACGTCCTCTATATTGCCAAGAAGGATTTTTATCCTACAATACTCTCCTGCTGATGCTATGGATGATGAGACTCACATCTTTC
The DNA here is from genome assembly GCA_039707655.1 of Elymus sibiricus. Taxonomy (NCBI): domain Eukaryota; kingdom Viridiplantae; phylum Streptophyta; class Magnoliopsida; order Poales; family Poaceae; genus Elymus; species Elymus sibiricus. The sequence goes on along the minus strand of CM077676.1, from coordinate 186,106,694 downwards.
GATCCAAAAGGCTAGAATTACATTACAATCTGCTTGCTTCCAAGAAACCCAAACTTCAAAACGTTTGGGATAGTTATGTGATATTCTTGGAACTGAAAATTGCTTTCAGAAACAAACAAAGGCTGAAAGATATGTGATATCTAAAGAAGTGTTTTGTTTGCAAGTTCTACTGAAGCGTTCAACTATGTTTAAGATTGAAATGCATGAGCTGGAAGAATGCCAGTCATGTGTTGATGGTGAGAAATTAAAGAGAAATAATAATTCCAAAGGATGTAGTAAGATTTACATGCCTAGGTAAGTTCGGGGCTCACACCACTTTTAAAGTTGGATGCTTCTTCTGTTGAGTAGGAATAATATTGGAAGTAAAACTATGAGAAGTATAAAGGCAAAAAGAAAATAAGACTGGAATGTCCAGCTCTGGTATGAATGTCATACAAGTTATAAGATGTAAAGAAAATCGGTCAAGTAAAGTGTAATTCTTGAGAGTTGTGATTAAATTGTTAAACACTGATTCTTCGGGATTGTGGTTGATCACAAATATACTGACTCGATTGCATGTTGTTGCAAATCATTGCAAGAACTACTATGACCTAATGACCAACAAATAATGAGGTTGAAATATCTGATGGAAACTTTGTAAAAGTTATGATACTTTTTCATCAACATATTACCTCTGTATTTAATATCATAATTCATTTTAGAGTTTTGTACACTCTAGCCCATTACATAGAAGTTGCAAAGAGGTTGTCATGAGAGAACAATAGTTGTTTGATGTAATGAACAAAAGGCCATACTCCTATTGGGAATAGGATGAAATATATGAATATTGATGATAAAATTGAACATTCATAACACTGACGCTAAATGTCGCAAGACTAAAAGAATACCACATATGCGTGGCACTGCATTAAGTCATATTGGAGAAACCCGCATGGAGAAATTCCATAGTGATGGATTTTGAAGTCATATGATTATGAATCATGTGACACTTGCAACTTTTGTCCAAATAGTGAAGTAAACTAAAATACCATTCACAGGCCATAAAGAACGAGCAATAAAATAATTGGAAACATGCATATTGATGTGTTTAGTCTAATAAGTGTTCTTGCAAGCAATGGATTTATCTATCTTCAAGTCACAAGTTTAGCGATTGTCTGATGAGTTGTGAAAAGAGTTTCTTAGCTTGCACCTCCTGGAACATCACTGTGAGTGGTGTGTCTGAGAAGATGTAGATGTAATAGAACCATGTATGACATGGTGAGATCAAAGATGACATTATATCAATTTGCCAATATACTTTTAATCTAATGCTTCAGAGACTGTGGCTTTTACATTGAAAAAGAGCGCCATCAAATCTGTTGAAATGACGCCATATAAGATATGGTATGGTATGCCAAACCATTCGGTCTTTTCTTAACATTTAGGAATATAAGACATAAGTAAAAGTGTTTATGGGTTTATGTCCCAAGTTAGACGAGTGCTACTTTGTTGGTTTTCCCAAATAGTTGGGTATTCCTCTATCACTACGCCGATGCAAAGTGTTTTGCCACAGAGTGCAGTAAAATTTTGAAGAAAATGTTTTCTGCATAAGAGTGAGTGGGAGGACAGTGCAACTTGACGAGATTACAAAATCTTCATAATTAGGTCAAAGAAAAGAAATGCTAAAAGTGGTTCTAGTATTTCCTACCGCGACTGATACGAAAGCCTCTACATGAGATATAGAGACTTCAGTCAAACTTGCAGCTGAACTATATAGGTTGGACAAATTCATGCAAACCTTCATGTTGTGCATACGAGATATTGTTGAACAAACAATGAACCTATAATACACGAAGAAGCGTTGATGGGCCCTAACTCTGGAATTAGTTATGTGCCAAAGTAATCCGAGATAGTATCCATATACATAATTCAAGTTTAGAACTTGATGAACCCTCCGGAAGACTTAAGAGTCTAAAGTATATTAATGGATCTATAAACCAACAAAGATAAAAATGTTTTATAATGCTTGACTTGTTACAAATAGTTTATGACAAGATCAAGGAGTTGACTATGACGAGATTGTTTTATTATAGCAATACTTAAAGTCAGTTCGGATTATGTCACATCCCTACTCTGGTAACGACCTAGGCTAGCCTTTCATGTTTGCATCATGCCTATTTTGAATGAAATTTGAAATGGGGATTGCTTAAACCCTAGCACTTGGAATTCAAATAGGTTTAACTAAGATAAATTCCAATGAACCCAAAATGGCTTCCAAAAATGTTCATCATCCTTGGAAAATTGCTGGAAATAGAAACCAGAGGTGATGCATATTTTTCCTAGCCATGTTGGATTTTGAATTAATTCATATTCTATTTTGAATTGGAGCAAATAAATGCTATAAATATTTTTATTGCTTCAATAATTCTAATTTTTAGTGAGGGGCTCTGGAATAATCCACCTAGCCCCTACAAAAATTATCAGAAGTAAATAAATTGATTTGGTATTTTTACTAAATCAGAAACAAACTACAGAAAAGAAAAACAGAAAGAAATAAAAAAAAGGGGAAACTTACCTGGGAGGCCCAGCTGGCCCAACTGGCCAGCCCAGCCCCACCGTCTTCAACCTCCTGCCAGTAGGCAGGAGGGCGTGTGGCCGCGGCGCATGCGCACGCGCTCGGCCAGCTCCTGCTAGCCTGCTTGCTGCTGGAGGCCGCTAAGGACGCCAACGCGACGCCCAGAGACCGCTCCCCTCTCTCCCGTGTCTCTCCTCTCCTCTGCTCTCTCCCTCTCGCCCGGACCCAAGCGCGTCCGTCGCCGCCGTTCGCTACCGATGCGGCCACCGCCACCCCCTTGCCCCGTGGACATGCCCACGAGCTCCGCTCCATCGCCCTGCTTCATCTCCAATAGCCACATATCGCCAGACGGCCTGTGAAGCCGCCTTCACCCTCGTCTTCAACTCCGGCCGCCGGAGATCGCCGCCTCCGCCTCATCGACTCCAGCGCGTCCCCGGCCTCGCCTCCGCCCTGCTGGAACCGGGGTGAGCCCCCGAACCTAACCCGAAGCCTAGCCTCCTTCCTAGCGCACCGCAGTACCGTGCCGCTCGAGCCCAAGCTCCGGCAGCCGCCGCGAGCTCGGTTCCGGCGAGTTCTGACCAATCCGTGACCTCCCACCTGGCCCCCTGGATGCGGGCGAGCGTGGCCTACGCCCCGGTGGCCTCAGCTGCCGCCCCCGTGGCCGGAAACATCTGGCCGGCGAGCGCCACCGTGTCGGGTCATCGCCGGTGAAAGCCTACCGACGTGACACGGTTATTAGGGGCTAACCCCACTAATTAGCCACCTAACAGCCACTGACAGCGGGCCCTACCCTTGGTCAAACCCAGTCAGCGCTGGATTTGACCGGGAATTAACCCTGGGTCACTGACCAGTGGGCCCCACTGCTCAGGTTTGACCTGGGTCAACTCCGTTGACCTACTAACCCAGTGCTGACATCATGCTGACGCAATAAATGATTTTCTGGATTAATTTTAAACCAGGAAATTCCAGAAAATTGTATAAACTTCAAAAATTCATAGAAAATTAACCGTAGCTCAGATTGAAATAATTTATATATGAAAAATTATCAGAAAAATCCAAATAATCCATTTGTAACATTTTCATGCATGTTTAAGCAACTTAAACCCACTGAATGTGAGGAAACATAATAATGGCTATTTAAATAACTAACTTGGAGGTTGCAAATGAACCCTTGGATCATTTGGACTTCATTCAAATTGGGACTAGATGCAATAGGGCAAAAACACAGCATAATTGACATGTCATGATCATGCATCATATTGCTGCATTTGATGTGTATTGATTGCCTCTCCGGTACTGTTCTTCCCGATAGGTCCTGCTCGCGCAAGTGACTTTGAGTATCTGTCGGAGGAGCAGTGCTACCGTGTTGATATTCCAGGCAAGCAAACCCCCTTGGTCATTTCAATACAATCCCACTCTCTCCCTCCTGCTCTCTTTTATTGCATTAGGACAACTATGATTCAACTGTTACCTGCTGCGGTAGCTGAACCCATTCCTTTGCATGACCTGTCATTGTCACAGTAAATAGTCAAAACCTCTTAGCATGATTAGGAGTTGCTTGAGCCATGATGTGAACTATCCATGCCATGCCTGCTATTTCTTAGAGTTGTGTCAGGTCTGATTCATCGGGATTGGATCAGAGTGATATGCTATGTTCTGATGCTGAGAGCTAAGTGTGTGAACATGATTTGGTAAAGGTAGCGATGAGAGGCCATGTAGGAGTACATGGTGGGTTGTCTCATTGAGGCCGTCCTTAAGAACTAAGTTCTGTGTATGTTATCCAAGACTAGTTACTACCACACATTGGAATCCTTAATTGACTCTCTCGACTTATTAACCACCTTGATCTCTGTCCAGGAGTTGCAACTAGTTTCTGGTGTTTGTAGGTAGTGCTAATTGTCTACCAAGTGGCACCCGGCAGGGTGGACTTGGGACAGACTAGGCACAGTGGCCCGATGTACCAAGTGGCACCCGGATGGTGGACTTGGGAACCCTGCACACATTGTTTGGGGCCGTAGTGGAAATTTCGGCTGGACTTCCTTGCGGGTCGGACTCAAATAGGCGATAAACCTGGACTAGAGACTTGTGTGGTTAGTCAGGTTGTGGCCAACACCCTCGCCAGGCTTCTGCTTGAAGGTTGCCGAGATACATGACGTGTATATGGTGGTAAGTGGTGGGAGCGTGTGTGAAGAAGTACACCACTGCAGGGTAATATGATCTATACGAATAGCCGCGTCCGCGGATATGGACTACTTGGAAGAATTATATGGTTCATAGACAACTTGAAGTGGATACTCTAAAATGCGCAAGATAAGAGTGAGTGCTATGGATGGCCTTCTCGTAGGGAGACGGGAGCAAATCCATAGTAGTGTATTGTTGTGGTGATTAGTGGACTCGTGTGCGCTTCCTCACCTCAAAGAAATTTACTGGTAGTCGTAGTACAGGTTAGCCACTGAGTCAAAGCTGGCTTGCTACAGCTAAACCCCACAGTACCTTCTTGATACTAATGCATGTATGATAGGATCTGATGTAAGTCTTGCTGAGTACCTTTGTACTCACGTTTGCATAATTTATGTTTTGCAGAGGAGACTTCGGTCTCACTAGTAGTTCCGCGTGGACTTCGACGAGTAGTTTGTACCTCAGCTACGATCTTGAACCCTTGGGAGGGTCTTGTAGATAGTCAGGCTTCCCAGCCTTTTTCTTTTGTAGTTGTCTGTACTCAGACAGGATAAGCTTCCGCATGTGCTTGTTGCTTGTATGACATTGTATGTTGGGTCATGAGACCCCTGTTTGTAACATCATGCTATGTATGGCTCCCCGGAGCCTTTTGAAGGAATACTTTGAGTCATAGAGTTATGTTGTGATGCCATGTTGTATCTACACATATCGAGCATATTGTGTGCATGTTATTGAAATGCTTTGGTATGTGTGGGATCCGGCACCTAGTTGTTTATTCTTGGTAGCCTTCCTTATGGGGAAATGCCTCCTAGTGCTTCCATCTGGAACACATGGATTGACCGGCATGGGTCCTTCTTTGCTCCTGTGTCTGTCCCCACGGGGAAATGTCACGCGGTGTTCCTTTAAGTCCTTGTAGCTTGCTATGACTTGGGTTCATACGTTGATGATCGACACGTGCATTGCTGGGTCATGTATGCATGTCCCTGTAAGTTTGTACCACCTTGGTTTACGACTAGTCATGTCGGCCCGGGTTCTTTGTCATATGGATGCTAGCGACACAATCATATACGTGAGCCAAAAGGCGCAAACGGTCCTGGCCAAGGTAAGGCTGCAGCCGTGGGAATACCGTGCGTGAGGCCGCAAAGTGATATGATGTGTTACATGCTAGATCGGTGTGACTTAGGATCGGGGTCTTGACAGCATTTGGTATCAGAGCCTGACTGGCTGTGGGATTACCAAGCCAAACTGGTCGAATTCGAGTCTAGAAATGCTTTAGTTATTTAGGGGAATTGATTGTGGAGGGAAACGTAAGGCTCTTTTTACTCCTTATCTCGTGTCCCTCTGATTCTGAGTCACCCTCTTCTTTTCTACGGGGTTAAGAAACTAGGCTTCTGATCTATCTATCATGATCACGAGTTACTATTCCATAGACTTATAGGAATGGTTGATTAGAGTCGTGTTCCAGTTTTCAAGTACTTCATGTGTAGTAATGTTTAGTACTATCACAGAAGCTTGAGTTTATGATGTCGAGTGTGGTACTACCCCATATTTGCAGGATGTCTCATATTTTGAGCATTTTACTGCCATTATGCTGCCCAAATTGTCCTAGGAATTCGGAAGACTAACACTTTTGCGATGCATCCCGCATCCTATAGTTGATGCTGATTCCATCCTTGTTCTCACTATGGTTTTGTTCCTCAGGATGTCGCACGCCACTTGAGCCACTGTTGGTCGTGGTCTGAGTCAGGCCAACAGTAGTAGAGCTGATGAGGATCCTCCCTATCCGCCTTCTCTGGCAGAAGTCATGTTAGAGGTTGAGAGGAACAAGCGTGGGACTAACCACTTGTTGGCGCGTATTGAGCAGAACACCACACATCAGCCCAGTGAGTCAGTGACCATCCACGACTTCATCAGCTTGAACCCACCCACCTTCCATCACTTCATTGAGCTACTCGATGTAGATGATTGGCTCCGTAGCATCACTCATAAGATGCGTTCCACGAACATGGCTGAAGGTGACAAGGTCACCTATGCTACTTACCATTTGGAGGGTCCTGCCAGTCTGTGGTGGGAGAGTTATGAGGCTATGCTTCCAGCTGGTCAAATCACCTCTTGGAGAGACTTCACTGAGGCCTTTCGTGAGCATCACATTCCTCAGGGTCTCATTGACCGCAAGAGAGAAGAGTTTTGTAATCTTACCCAGGGTAAGATGGCTGTAGATGTTTACAGTAGAGAGTTTGGGAACCTCGCCCGTTATGCCACAGAGGAAGTGTCCACAGACGCCAAGAAGCAGGCTAGGTTCAGGAAGGGTCTTGATATGTCTCCAACGTATCTATAATTTTTGATTGTTCCATGCTGTTATATTATCAATCTTGGATGTTTTTATATTCATTTACAGCAATTATATATCATTTTTGGAGACTAACCTATTAACCTAGTGCCCAGTGCCAGTTGCTGTTTTCTGCCCTGTTTTTGTTTTACAGAAAATCAATACCAAACGAAGTCCAAATGCCACGAAACTTTTTGGAGATTTTTTTCTGAACAAGATAAACACTAGAAGCTTCGGGAGGAGGCCAGAAGCCCCAGGGGGTGCCCACAAGGCACCAGAGCGCGCTTGGGGGGGGCAGGCGCGCCCTGGTACCTCGTGGGGCCCACAGAGCTTCGTTTGATCTAATTCCTCCACAATAAATTCAGAAAAAATCAAAAACCCTCAGGGGAGTCCACGAAATACTTTTTCCGCTGCCACAAGTTTCTGTTCTCGAGAGATCCCATCTAGAGGCCTTCTCCGGTACTCCACCGGAGGGGGAATCGATCACGGAGGGGCTCTACATCAACCTTGCTGCCCTTCCGATGATGCGTGAGTAGTTTACCACAGACCTTCGGGTCCATAGTTAGTAGCTAGATGGCTTCTTCTCTCTTTTTGATCTTTAATACAATGTTCTCCTCGATGTTCTTGGAGTTCTATCCGATGTAATCACTTTTTGCGGTGTGTTTGTTGGGATCCGATGAATTATGAGTTTATGATCAGATTATCCATGAATATATTTGAGTCTTCTCTGATCTCTTTTATGCATGATTATTATAGCTTTGTATTACTTCTCCGATCTATTGATTTGGTTTGGCCAACTAGATTGATTTATCTTGGCATGGGAAGAGGTGCTTTGTAATGGGTTCGATCTTGTGGTGCTCAATACCAGTGACAGAAAGGGACATGACACGTATGTATCGTTGCTATTAAGGGTAAAAAGATGGGGTTTATTCATGCATGAGTTTATCTTGTGTACATCATGTCATCGTTCTTAAGGCGTTACTCCGTTCTTTATGGACTTAATACACTAGATGCTTGCTGGATAGCGGTCGATGTGTGGAGTAATAGTAGTAGATGCAGGTAGGAGTCGGTATACTTATCTTGGACATGATGCCTATATACATGATCATTGCCTTGGATATCGTCATGATTATTTGCTTTTCTATCAATTGCCCAACAGTAATTTGTCTACCCACCGTATGCTATTTTCTCGAGAGAAGCCTCTAGTGAAAGCTATGACCCCCGGGTCTATCTAAATCATATTACTAAAACCCTAAAAATATTGCTGCCATTTTCTTTTATTTATTTTATTTTATATTTTTTTCAATCTATCTATCTATCACATACAATTTAATCTTGCAATTAACCGCCGAGGGATTGACATCCCCTCGTTTGCGTTGGGTGCAAGGATTTGTTGTTTGTGTGGAGGTACTGCTAACGAGGTGTTGCGTGGTTCTCCTACTGGATTGATAACCTTGGTTTCATAACTGAGGGAAATACTTACCTCTGCTGTGCTGCATCATCCCTTACTCTTCGGGGATAACACCAACGCAAGCTACAAGTAGCAGGTCTCAACCCTAAGTTGCGCCGTGATCTTCACTTACACCATTGCGATACTTTCCAGGCTCTTGTGAACAAGGCTATTAATGCAGAGACAACTCAACTCACTTATGAGGAGTCTCGTAAGCACACCCGTGACTTGGGTTCTACCTCCGACTTTGGTTCTCAAAAGCGTCGGATTTGGATTCCGAACACAGCACTTCCACCCGGATATGCACCGAGGCCATCCTATGTAGCACCTCAGCAAGTTCAGTCGTATGCTCCACCCAGGCCTATTGGTGGACCGCCTGCCAATGCGGGCCCACGTCCTACTTCTGGGACTTGCTTCACATGCGGAGAGCCAGGACACTATTCACATGACTGCCCTCAGGCCAGTTATGCTCCACCCCAATTTGAGAAGTCTGTTGGCCGTGGTAAGCCATCAACCAAGATGATCCCTGTCAAGCCAGCTCCCACTGAACGTGGACGTGTACATCACGTCTCAGCTAAAGAAGCTCATGATGATCCAGATGTCGTTCTGGGTACACTCCTTGTTAATTGTCATCCAGCATCTGTTCTATTCGATACTGGAGCATCTCACTCCTTCATCTCCAAAGGCTATGCTCGTTTGCACGACATGTCATTTTGTGATATGCCAACTCCACTCGAGATTCAAACTTCAGGGTCTAGATGGCAAACTACTAGAATAAGCCATGGCAATGAAATCCTTGTTGACAGACTTGTATTCCTTGCTTCACTTATAGCTCTCAAGTCCTCAGACATCAACATCATTTTGGGTATGGACTGGATGACAGCTCATCATGCCAAAATTGATTGTTTCACCAGGTCTGTTCAGCTTACACACCCATCTGGCAAGACAGTCACTGTCTCCACTAGAGTCGCAGAGCGTCAACTCTATTCACTTAATGCCAGTCCTCTCCCAGACCTTGAAGATGTTCCGGTAGTCCGAGACTTCCTGGATGTCTTTCCAGAAGAACTGCCAGGTATTCCACCTGATAGAGATGTAGAATTTGTGATAGAACTTATTCCAGGAACTGTCCCAATTTCTAGGAGACCTTATAAGATGGCACCCTTAGAGCTAGCTGAGCTTAAGAAACAACTTGATGAGTCCTTGCAAAAGGGTTTCATCCGTCCTAGTTCTTCTCCTTGGGCTTGCCCCGTCCTCTTTGTCAAGAAGAAGGATGGTACGGATCGGATGGTTGTAGGTTATCGTCCCGTTAATTTGGTCACGATAAAGAACAAGTATCCGCTCCCCAGGATCAACGATCTGTATGATCAGCTCGCTGGATCCTCAGTGTTTTCTAAGATGGATTTGAGGTTAGGCTATCATCAAATCAAAATCAGGAATGGGGACATTCCAAAAACCGCTTTTTCACTCGTTATGGCCAGTACGAGTACACCGTTATGTCTTTCGGTCTAACCAATGCTCCAGCCACATTCTCTCGTTTGATGAACTCAATCTTCATGGAGTACTTGGATAAGTTCGTCGTGGTTTACCTCGATGATATCCTTATTTACTCGAAGAACGAGGAAGAACATGCCGAGCATCTCAGACTTGTGTTAGAAAAACTCAGAGAGCACCGCCTTTATGCCAAGTTCTCAAAGTGTGAATTTTGGTTGCCAGAAGTGACCTACCTAGGCCACGTAATCTCTGGTAAGGGCATTGCTGTCAACCCCGAGAGAGTTCAAGCCATTCTTAATTGGACTCCGCCTGAAACGGTTAAACAAGTTAGGAGGTTCCTTGGTCTAGCCAGTTATTGCCGCCGCTTTGTTGAGAACTTCTCCAAAGTGGCCAAACCTCTTACTGAACTTCTCAAGAAAGATAAAAAGTTTGAGTGGTCCCCACAGTGTGAGCACAGTTTTCAGGAACTGAAAAGACGCCTGACTTCTACTCCCATACTAGTGCCACCGGATTTCACTACGGACTTTGTTATCTATTGCGATGCCTCACGACAGGGACTAGGTTGCATTCTCATGTAGGATCGCCATGTGATTGCCTATGCATCTCGACAGTTGCATCCACATGAGGATAATTGTCCTACACATGATCTAGAGCTTGCAGCTGTAGTCTATGCATTTAAGACATGGCGATATTACCTTCTTGGTAAACGTTGCGAGATTTACACCGATCACCAGAGTCTCAAGTATATCTTCACCCAACCAGATTTGAATCTTAGGCAAAGACGTTGGTTGGAATTGATCTCGGATTACGACTTAGGGATTACTTACACCCCAGGTAAGGCCAATGTCATGGCTGATGCACTAAGTCATAAGTCCTATTGCAATAATCTCATGTTGCAACAGGGTCAACCACTTCTCCATGAGGAATTCTGTAAGCTTAACCTTTACATTGCTCCTCACGGATCCCTTTCTACCTTGGTGGCAAAACCTACTCTTGAGGATCAGATCATAACTAGCCAGGAATATGATACGGGTATTACCCGGATCAAGGATAACGTTAAGAAGGGAGCTGCTGGTAGTTTCTCTATAGATGATCTAGGTGTTGTTTTCTTCGAGAACCGCCTGGTGGTTCCCAAGAAGCAACATCTTCGAGAACTGATCCTTAAGGAGGCTCATGAATCTCCTCTCACGATTCATCCCGGTAGTACTAAGATGTATCAGGACCTACGCCAGAGGTTCTGGTGGACTAGGATGAAGAGAGAAATTGCTCAGTATATTGCTAACTGTGACGTTTGTCGTCGCGTTAAGGCAGAGCATCAGAGGCCTGCTGGCACCCTTCAGCCTTTAGCTATTCCTAAGTGGAAGTGGGACAAAGTTGGTATGGACTTCATCACCGACTTTCCCAGGACCAAGAACACCTCTCGATTTTGGGAGAGTTTCCAGAATGCCATGGGAACCCATCTTTCCTTCAGTACCGCTTTCCACCCTTAGTCAAGTGGTCAAGTGGAAAGGGTCAATCAAATCCTCGAAGACATGCTCCGAGCTTGTGTCATCTCATTCGGAATGGATTGGGAGAAGTGTCTTCCTTTCACTGAGTTTGCCTACAACAACAGCTACCAATCCAGCCTCAAGAAAGCACCCTTCAAGATTCTCTATGGACGAAGATGTCGAACACCCTTGAACTGGTCAGAAACCGGGGAAACACAATTCTTTGGACCGGATATGATCCAGGAGGCAGAAGAGCAAGTTCGCATCATTCGTGAGAATCTGAAAACAACCCACTCTCGTCAAAAGAGCCAGTATGACCGTCGTCATAAGGAAGTGGCTTATGAAGTTGGCGACAAGGCTTACCTTCGGGTTACCCCTCTAAAGGGTACCCATCGATTCGGTATCAAGGGCAAGTTGGCTCCTCGTTACATTGGTCCTTTTCGCATTCTCGCTAAACGAGGAGAGGTTGCCTACCAGTTGGAACTACCCCCACATCTTTCTCGAGTCCATGATCTCTTCCACGTTTCTCAACTCAGGCGTTGCTTCTCGGATCCCATCCGCGGAGTGGACCACGAAACGCTTGATCTCCAAGATAACCTCACATATCGAGAGTACCCTGTTCGTATTCTTGATCAGGCGGAGCGTGTCACTCGACGTCGGAACATCAGGTTTCTCAAAGTTCAGTGGTCTCATCATTCCGAGAGAGAAGCTACTTGGGAGCGAGAAGATCGCCTTCGACTTGAGTACCCCACACACTTCCCGTCGACTCCTGAATCTTGGGATGAGATTCTTTTGAGTGGGGGCGAGTTGTCACATCCCTAGTCTAGTAATGACCTAGGCTAGCCTTTCATGTTTGCATCATGCCTATTTTGAATGAAATTTGAAATGGGGATTGCTTAAACCCTAGCACTTGGCATTCAAATAGGTTTAACTAAGATAAATTCCAATGAACCCAAAATGGCTTCCAAAAATGTTCATCATCCTTGGAAAATTGCTGGAAACAGAAACCAGAGGTGATGCATATTTTTCCTAGCCATGTTGGATTTTGAATTAATTCATATTCTATTTTGAATTGGAGCAAATAAATGCTATAAATATTTTTATTGCTTCAATAATTCTGATTTTTAGTGAGGGGCTCTGGAATAATCCACCTAGCCCCTACAAAAATTATCAGAAGTAAATAAATTGATTTGGTATTTTTACTAAATCAGAAACAAACTACAGAAAAGAAAAAAAGAAAGAAATAAAAAAAAGGGGAAACTTACCTGGGAGGCCCAGCTGGCCCAACTGGCCAGCCCAGCCCCACCATCTTCAACCTCCTGCCAGTAGGCAGGAGGGCGTGTGGCCGCGGCGCACGCGCACGCGCTCAGCCAGCTCCTGCTAGCCTGCTTGCAGCTGGAGGCCGCTAAGGACGCCAGCGTGATGCCCAGAGACCGCTCCCCTCTCTCCCGTGTCTCTCCTCTCCTCTGCTCTCTCCCTCTCGCCCGGACCCGAGCGCATCCGCCGCCGCCGTTCACTGCCGACGCGAGCACCGCCACCCCCTCGCCCCGTGGACATGCCCACGAGCTCCCCTCCGTCGCCTACTTCGTCTCCAATAGCCACACATCGCCGGATGGCCTGTGAAGCCACCTTCGCCCTCGTCTTCAACTCCGGCCGCCAGAGATCGCCACCTTCGCCCCGTCGACTCCAGCGCGTCCCCGGCCTCGCCTCCGCCCCTGCTGGAACCGGGGTGAGCCCCCAAACCTAACCCGCACCCTAGCCTCCTTCCTAGCGCACCACAGCGCCACGCCGCTCGAGCCCGAGCTCCGGCAGTCACCGCGAGCTCGGTTCCAGCGAGCTCCAACCACCCCGCGACCTCCCACCTGGCCCACTGGATGCGGGCGAGCAAGGCCTATGCCCCGGTGGCCTCAGCTGCCGCCCCCGTGGCCGGAAACATCCGGCCGGCGAGCGCCGCCATGTCGGGTCATCGCCGGCGAAACCCTGCCGACGTGGCACGGTTATTAGGGGCTAACCCCAGTAATTAGCCACCTAACAGCCACTGACAGCGGGCCCTACCCCTGGTCAAACCCAATCAGCGCTGGATTTGACCGGGAATTAACCCTGGGTTACTGACCAGTGGGCCCCACTGGTCAGGTTTGACCTGGGTCAACTCCGTTGACCTGCTGACGCAGTGCTGACATCATGTTGACGCAATAAATGATTTTCTGGATTAATTTTAAACCAGGAAATTCCAGAAAATTGTATAAACTTCAAAAATTCATAGAATATTAACCGTAGCTCAGATTGAAATAATTTATATATGAAAAATTATCAGAAAATCCAAAGAATCCATTTGTAAGATTTTCATGCATGTTTAAGCAACTTAAAACAACCGAATGTGAGGAAACATAATAATGGCTATTTAAATAACTAACTTGGAGTTTGCAAATGAACCCTTGGCTCATTTGGACTTCATTCAAATTGTGACTAGATGCATTAGGGCAAAAACACAGCATAATTGACATGTCATGATCATGCATCATATTGCTGCATTTGATGTGTATTGATTGCCTCTCCGGTACTGTTCTTCCCGATAGGTCCTGCTCCCGTGAGTGACTTTGAGTATCTGTTGGAGGAGCAGTGCTACCGTGTTGATATTCCAGGCAAGCAAACCCCCTTGGTCATTTCGATGTAATCCCACTCTCTCGCTCCTACTCTCTTTTATTGCACTAGGACAACAATGATTCAACTGTTACCTGTTGCGGTAGCTGAACCCATTCCTCTGCATGACCTGTCATTGTCACAGTAAATAGTCAAAACCTCCTAGCATGATTAGGAGTTGCTTTGGCCATGCTGTGAACTATCCATGCCATGCCTGCTATTGCTTAGAGTTGTGTCAGGTCTGATTCATCGGGATTGGATCAGAGTGATATGCTATGTTCTGATGCTGAGAGCTAAGTGTGTGAACACGATTTGGTAAAGGTAGCGATGAGAGGCCATGTAGGAGTACATGGTGGGTTGTCTCATTGAGGCCGTCCTTAAGAACCGAGTTCTGTGTATGTTATCCAAGACTAGTTACTACCACACATTGGGATCCTTAATTGACTCTCTCGACTTATTAACCACCTTGATCTCTGTCCAGGAGTTGCAACTAGTTTCTGGTGTTTGTAGGTAGTGCTAATTGTCTACCAAGTGGCACCCGGCAGGGTGGACTTGGGATAGACTAGGCACAGTGGCCCGGTGTACCAAGTGGCACTCGGATGGTGGACTTGGGAACCCTGCACACATCGTTTGGGGCCGTAGTGGAAACCTCGGCCGGACTTCCTTGCGGGTCGGACTCAAATAGGCGATAAACTTGGACTAGAGACTTGTGTGGTTAGTCAGGTTGTGGTCGACACCCTCACCAGGCTTCCGCTTGAAGGTTGCCGAGATACATGACGTGTATATGGTGGTAAGTGGTGGGAGCATGTGTGAAGAAGTACACCCCTGCAGGTTAATATGATCTATTCGAATAGCCGTGTCCGCGGATATGGACTACTTGGAAGACTTATATGGTTCATAGACAACTTGAAGTGGATACTCTAAAATGCACAAGATAAGTGTGAGTGCTATGGATGGCCTTCTCATAGGGAGATGGGAGCGGATCCATAGTAGTGTATTGTTGTGGTGATTAGTGGACTCGTGTGCGCTTCCTCACCTCAAAGAAATTTACTGGTAGTCGTAGTACAGGTTAGCCACTGAGTCAAAGCTGGCTTGCTGTAGCTAAACCCCACAGTACCTTCTTGATACTAATGCATGTATGATAGGATCTGATGTATGTCTTGCTGAGTACCTTTGTACTCACGTTTGCATAATTTATGTTTTGCAGAGGAGACTTCGGTCTCACTAGTAGTTCCGCGTGGACTTCGATGAGTAGTTTGTACCTCAGCTACGATCTTGAACCCTTGGGAGGGTCTTGTAGATAGTCAGGCTTCCCAGCCTTTTTCCTTTGTAGTTGTCTGTACTCAGACAGGATAAGCTTCCGCATGTGCTTGTTGCTTGTATGACGTTGTATGTTGGGTCATGAGACCCCTGTTTGTAACATCATGCTATGTATGGCTCCCTGGAGCCTTTTGAAGGAATACTTTGAGTCGTAGAGTTATGTTGTGATGCCATGTTGTATCTACACATATCGAGCATATTGTGTGCATGTTATTGAAATGCTTTGGTATGTGTGGGATCCGACACCTAGTTGTTTATTCTTGGTAGCCTTACTTATGGGGAAATGCCTCCTAGTGCTTCCATCCGGAACACATGGATTGACTGACATGTGTCCTTCTTTGCTCCTGTGTCTGTCCCCACAGGGAAATGTCATGCGGTGTTCCTTTAAGTCCTTGTAGCTTGCTACGACTTGGGTTCATACGTTGATGACCGACACGTGCATTGCTGGGTCATGTATGCCTATCCCTGTAAGTTTGTGCCACCTTGGTTTACAACTAGTCATGTCGGCCCAGGTTCTTTGTCATATGGATGCTAGCAATACAATCATATAAGTGAGCCAGAAGGCGCAAACGGTCCCGGCCAAGGTAAGGCTGCAGCCGTGGGAATACCGTGCGTGAGGCCGCAAAGTGATATGATGTGTTACATGCTAGATCGGTGTGACTTAGGATTGGGGTCCTGACAGATTAAACTAGCAATTACTAAATATTTCTATTATGATATATAATAGATGGATATCAAAATTATTCCCATGAGATGGGAATAGAACCAAGGTTGTATATTTGATATATAGTCCAAAGGTAATTTTGTCGATCCAGAGGATGCTAGTAAGTGTGCAAACTTCAAGAGATCCTATAATGGATTGAAGCAAGCATAGTGGAGTTGAAATCTTCATTCTGATGAAATGGTCAAACAATTTGATTTCATCGAGGAAAGAAAGATGCTTGTATTTTCAAGAAAATAAGTGGGAGCATGATAATATTTCTAAACGCTATGTGTGCATGATACATTGTTGATTGGAAATTATATAAATTTCTTAACACAAATTAAGAATTAATTGAAATTAGTTTCTCAGTAAAGTACTTAGGCAATATAGTCCTGGTATTAGGCATAATAATCTATGGATATAGTAGTGCCTAATCATGCTTAGCCAAAATACATATTGACAAGATACTAAAGTAGTTTAGTATGTAAAACGCCAAGAAGAGTTTCTTGTTGAAGTCACATGGAAGGACTTTTAAGCAAGAATTGGTATCCTGAAATACTGATGAGCGAAGTACATGATTTCAATCACACTTGTGTTAATTATATTCCATGGTTTGTAAACAACCAGATATGTCCAGTACTCCAAGTAAGTTGTGAGTAAAGTTACCAGAATGGTCAAATTGTTGATCATAGGACAACAATGAAAATGTCGTTAAATACTGACGATTAAGTACCGACGACATGTTTCTCACATACGGAGAAAATGAAGAGATTGTTGTAAGGAGTTACATCAATACAGGTTCGGTGCTCCAAGCGATTTTTGATTTCAATTAAATGATTTATGGTGGCACAGTAAGTTGGAATTGGTCCAAGAAAGTTACTGTGGTGAATTCTATAATAGAAGGCTGAGTATATTGTCGCTTTAGAAGCAACAATGGATGGTGATGAATCAAAAGTTCATTTATGAGCTTGGTATGGTTTCTTGATAATTGTGCCAATGGAACACTGTTCGTAATAGTAGTTCCATAGCTTAGTCTAAGGAATCAAAGGTCCTCCAGTGATTCAATATATACAAAGCTAGTTTCACACAATTTGTGAATTCCTATGAAAGCATGATAGATGCATAGAAATGCAAATGATACACGTGGATCTGAAGTTGTCAAGATCTGATAGGACGAAGGCTATACCGCAAGCAATGCATGAACAAATACCGGATAGCCATTGGTGTCAGAGAAAATATGCTAACTAGATTATTGACTCTAGTGCAATGGAAATATGGCCTAGAGGCAATAATATTGTATTATTATATTTCCATGTTTATAATTAAGAGTTTATATTCTATGCTATAACTGCTATGATTCTGGAATATGCGATTTAGTGGAAAACTCATATGCATGTGTGGAATGATAAACAGTAAAACCTGATTTTAGTCTCGCCTCTAAGACTAGCTCAAGTGTTATTAGTGATCATGTTTTCCGAATCTTAGTATATCATTCAGTGTAACGATAGTCCTAAAACAACTTTGAGAATATGACGTTGGAAGAACGATCATATTGAATCAACCCAAACTTATTTGTTATACTTTGAGATATAATCGTCACAACTCAATTGTTATATAAGACAGAGAGTTAATGTGTGCTTAAGTTCCTTAAACCATGAGAGTATCGTAGTCACTTCTTACCGTATGTTGGACTTTGGGGTTGCTCAAACGTCATCTATAACACGGTGATCATAACGACAACTTACAGGTTCATCGAAAAGTTTGACAAGGGGCTAGACAGCTCAAGAGTGGGATTTGCTCCTCCGACGATGGAGAGATATTCTTAGGGCCCTCTCGGTGTGACGGCATCCGTCATCGTCTATCCAGACAGAGGTGACTAGGTCACGGGGATGCCGGAACATGTCAACGAGAAAGAAGAACAAAACCAGTAACAAGGAGACTGTTATAGTGAGCATGTGTATGACTCAAGAGGATACTGATATATCTCACCTATGGTTTTGTAAAGTATCACAAAGCAAAGGGAATAGCACATGATAACCAAAGGTTCACTCGAATGTCATTTGTGTACTCATAGGGATCGATATGGACGTCAACGGTCCCGCTATCAGTCATTGAACGAAAGGGGTTTTGTTCATGTCTATGTTTTACCGAACCTACAGGGTCACAAGCTTAAGGTAATCACGATCTGCTGAGTGTTAGTAGGACAGGAGTATTGTGAAATATTTACTAAATAGTTTCATTAATAGAGGAACCGGAAGCGTTCCGGGGTCACCAGAAGGGTTTTGGGGTTTACCAGGTAACACCGATAAATTATATATAGGTGGAAGTAGTTTCCAGTGATGTTAAATTAATATTAAAAGGCTGTAAATATGATTAGGAGGCTTTTATATTTATTTAAATATCAACAGGCCTTGAAAGGCCAAGTGGTGGAAAGCATATTGGGCCACTTGGGCCCAATAGGGAGGCGCCCCCCTTCTCCCTTGGGGAAGGAATTAATGGGGGAGGCCGAATTGGAGGGGGAATCCCCCTCCTTTTGTCTGGCCAAAGGCGGGGTGGGGGGGAACCTTCCCCCCTTGTGTGGCGCCCCCTTCCAACCTATATATACTAGAGGTTTTGGCACTTTTGTACTGGCAAGTTTTTGGAGCCTCCTCTAGTTCTCTAGTTCTAGTTGATCCAATTAGAGCTAGATTTAGATCCTCAAATCCTCATAATTACAAGCCCAGAGTGGTTCTAATCTCCCCCCTCTAATTCTCCAGTGACGATTAGCTCTGGACCGCGAAGCGCTGCCGGATCATGAAGACCATACGCTTGCAAACTATGGAGAGGCCGTGCTTTGGGTCTTTCGTTCGAAGGATTGTTCGTGGATGGTTAGAGGGATCATTCATCGATGGTTTGAGGGACCTCAAGTACGATCTACACCGACTCGTCTTCTCCCGCTGCAACTCGGAGTTGGTAACGATCTGATCCAAACCATTTTTTGACCTGTAACTGTAGGGTAAAACCCCCACAGCCTTATCTTTATTCCATAAAAAGATACAAATGTACATGAATTACAAGGTCCAACAGGACCCAAAAGAAATGAAGAAAAGCTAAAAGAGCCTACTAAAGCAGAAAACTAACCTCAAGGAGGTAAAATGGAAATCCATCTAATAAGATCATCCTTGAATTTAGACTTTATCCTATGAGCTAAGAGAGAGATATCATAGATAAAATTGGCCCTCCACCTTCGAAAAGAAGGTCTGATGTTTCTGAAAACCCTGTCATTTCATACTGTCCAGATATTCCAACAGGCCAGAAAAACCACCTCAGAAAAGAATGGCTTCTGAAAGTCCCTTCTGGCTGCATAGGCAATTGCAGTCATATCATCCCTAGTCTGCCAATAGATTTGCAGATAGTTCCAAACCCTGCAACTAAAATTGCATGAGAAGAAAAGGTGATCCCTATCTTCCTTAGTGTGAGTAGGACATAACACACAAAAGGTAGAATCACAAGCATTCCAGTGTCTCCTCTCTAACATATCCTGAGTATTCAACCTATCCATGATAAGCATCCATGCAAAGAATTTGATCCTCATAGTACAGCAACTGGACCAGACCCACTACAAGATTGGATTTGGCACAATGTGCTTGTGAAGTAAAGTGTAATATTTCTTGGCTGTGTAGGCTTTCTTATCCTCTTTCCAGACTCACACATCATTTATGTCCAAATTTCTCTGTGAACAGAGAAGCAGCTCTTGTAGGGACTGGAGTTCTAGGAAGGCCCTTTCAGACAGAGGCAAATGGAACAAAGAGGTCAAATCCATAGTAGCAAAGACTTCACTAGAAGATATCAGGGGATCAACAGCAAAAGAGAATAGTCTCTGAAACCTGCGGTCTAGGGCGATATTTGAGTCACCCAAATTGACCTACACAGAAGACACCATTCTAAATTTATCCATCAGCTTGCAGATGTTCCTCCACCAAAAAGACCCACAAAGGGTGGTAGCATGGGGTACTCTTTCATGGTAATAGGTGTTCCAAATCAAATGCACCCAAGGCACATCAGCCTTATTGTAAAACTTGCTTGCATGCTTAAGAAGCAGAGCTTCATTTTGCACCTTCAAGTTCATAATTCCCAACCCTCCTTTATTTTTGGGCCTACATACCAAATCCCAAGCAGCAAGGGATTGACCAGAATCCTGACCATACTTCCTCCAAAGGCACTGTCTTTGGATTCTCTCCAACCATTTTAAAATACCAGGGGGGATATCCAAACTGCATAGGAAAACATTGGCATAGAGGACAAAGCAGAAATGAGATACTACAATCTTCCACCATGAGCAAGGAAAGAAGAACTGACAGATAGTTTCATTTCCATATTGTCCACCAAAGGCATAAGATCCATAATCTTGGGCTTTGTGGTGTCAACAGGAAGACTAAGATAGGTGAAAGGCAGAGTAGCAACTACACAACCAAAAATATGAGCCAATCTAGCCACTTCAGTAGAGTTCACATTAATAGGCAACATTGAGGATTTATGGTAATTAACATGCAGACCAGTGGACTTAGAAAAGAGCATCAACATTTTCTTCAAAGACAACAATTGGTTCTCATCAGCAGGCAAAAGAATGAGGGTATCATCTGCATATTGCACAATTGGATAGTCCTTGTCATGGCAAGGGATTGGGAGCTGCAGGAGGCCTTTAGAGTGCATACAATTGACCACAGACTATAGCAAATCTGCAGCAATTGCAAACAAGAAAGGTGAGAGAGGGTCACCCTTCCTAAGCCTTTTCTTACAAGCAAACTGTTTTCCAGGAACTCCATTGAGAAGAACAGAGGAGGTGCTAGAGGTCAGAAATTGCTTAACCCAAAGGATCCACTTTTCATTAAAGCCCTTGTACCTCAAGATCTGAAAAATTGCTTCATGCTCAATGGAGTCAAAGGCCTTTTCAAAATCAAGTTTGAGAATTACAATAGGCCTTTTAGACTGATGGCACTGGTGTATATATTCCAAAGTCCAAGCAACACAGTCCCGAATTGTTCTAGATTTGATGAAACCATATTGATTCTTGTGGATACACCTCATGAAATCCTGCTACAATCTATTTGCTACCATCCTGGAAAGGAATTTCACACCCATCCCAGTCAAAGATATAGGCCTGAAGTCATTGACACACTCAGGTGATCTCTTCTTGGGCACTAAAGTTATGTAAGAGTAGTTCATATTCTCAAGATTAGCATTGCCAGCATGGAAAGCATTGGCAAGCTCATAAAAATCCTTACAAATTATATTCCAACATCTCTTGAAAAACAAACCATTGAAACCATCAGAGCCTAGAGATTTATCAATTGGCATACCTTTAACAGTATTATCCATTCCTCTTTGTCAAAAGGCCTAGTAAGAGAGTCCAGACCCTCCACTTTCACCAGAATAGATGACAAATCAAAAGACATATCAATCCCCCTGCTTGTACCCATCCTGTTTTTGAAAGCCAATCAGATAGCACCAGCCATTTGATCATGGTCAGAAACAATGTTACCATCCTCCATCTTGAGACTAGCAATGGAGTTCTTCCTAAATCTTTCAGTGGCCATGGCATGAAAGAATTTAGTGTTTTCCTCTCCCACCTTGATAGATCTGATGGTACATCTCTTCTTCTAATATAAGAACTGAAGGTGCAAAAGATGCTCCACATGTAACTTAACAAGAGTCCTAAAGTTGAACTCATGCCTATATAAAGGCCTCAACTCTTCCAGACAGTCCAGGATCAGAATCACTCTATTACATCTAGCAATGAGACCTTTCATCCTAGAAATATTCATCTGCCACCTCTTGAGAGCTTGTCTTAAAGATTTAAATTTATCAGTTATAACAGCTGAAATGTGAGATTTTCTGGAAGCAGAATTCCATGAGGTAGTAACACAATCCATGAACCCCTCCATCTCAACCCAGTAATTCTCAAAACGAAAGAGGCTACATTTTGGTATGGTTGTAATGATAGCAACCACACACGGCACATGGTCAGATGCAGTCCTAGCTAGGGGTAACACCTGAGTAAAGGGATAGCAAGAAATCCAATTGGCAGATGTAAAGAACCAATCAAGCTGTTCAAGCAAGGGGTTATCCTGCATATTCGATGTGACGCCCCCGACTCAATCGTGCACTAATCATACACGCAAATGCGCATGATCAAGCCCAGGGACTCACGGGAAGATATCACAACACAACTCTAGACACAAAATAAAATAATACAAGCTTTATATTACAAGCCAGGGGCCTCGAGGGCTCCAATACATAAGCTCGAGTATAAGAGTTAGCGGAAGTAACATCATCTGAGTACAGACATAACTAAACAAGTTTGCCTTAAGAAGGCTGAGCAAAACAACGACATCTAGATCGAAAAGGCAAATGCCTCCTGCCTGGGAGCCTCCGAACTACTCCTGGTCGTCGGTCTCCACGTAGTAGTAAGCTCCGTCGGGGTAGTAGTAGTTGTCGACGGGATCAGCTGTCTTCAGGCCTCCGTCGTCTAATCGCAGCAATCGGGTATGGGGAAAAAGAGGTAGCAAAGCAACCGTGAGTACTCATCCAAAGTACTCGCAAGACTTACATCAGAACTATGCTAAGTATGCATCAATATCAAAGGGAAGGGGCTGTATATGTGGACTAGACTGCAGAAATGCCAGAATAGAGGGGAAGGCCTAGCCTATCGAAGACTAGCATCTTGCAGCATTAGAAGAGTGCAGATTAGCATTTAATAAAGCAATAATTATTTAATAGCAATGCCCAGAGATCCTTCCTAGACTCCCTGCGAGAAAGCGATCCCGGAGCCATCATATCAATTTAGTGTCACAAGTATCCAGTTCTAATTGTAGTAGATCGGGATACTCTCTGAGCGTCCGTTACCATGGACTCGGCTATTCGAATAGATATACTTCCCTGCAGGGGTGCACCAACTTACCCAACACGCTCGATTAACTCTGGCCGGACACACTTTTCCGGGTCATGCCCGGCCACGGCTGATCGACACGCCGTAGTCCTACCTAGGCTCAACAGAGAGGTCAGTACGTCGGTCTACATCCGAAGCGCTCAGGGGTCTTGGGCCCATCTCCCTTTGCACTCCTGCGTGTTGCGCGACTGGCCGGGGAGCAGACCCACCTCCTTATACAAGCGCATGCGGTTACCGTCCAACCCCAACAATCAACCCACATCTTTGAACCGTGACATCTGAAGAGCTTTCGGGAGAATCGTACGACGTCGAGTGCCCATACTTATTCCCGCGTGGTGGTTAGTGCGAAAAGGCCAGAGGCCTACTCAGATCACATATCCAAACCCATTAGTGTGTTGGGAGCGCGCGGTGACGATCAGTGCTTCTGTCGCCCCGTCTCGCGGACTTACAACAAGGGTCAAGCCCATCCCTCTCTAGGGCAGTCTGCCTGCCCAGCCGTGCCGCATAATTATCTCGCGGGTAACCTCTAGGTCAACCCGACTTCACAAGAGACTGTCGGGAACTCAGGTCCACCTCTACCGGGGTGGTACCGCCTGTCCCTTCAGTCCTGCAGTAACAGTTAAAAGGGGCAACCGTGTAAGGTAACAGTGTGTCTGTAACATCGAGGGGGAAATCTGAGGAATCACCCTCATTGGATTCCCACCCTATGTAACTGTCAAGGAGAACTTGGAGGAATCACCCTCGATGGGTTCACACTTGAGGGGCTGCACGACAAAGGCATCATCAGAGGTGGTGAAAGAGGAATCACCCTCGGTAACCCACAACCGACTAGCTACGCTATAGAGATATCATCAGGAGTGAGGTAGGAGGTACCACCCTCGGCACTCGATAGTAGCTCTACAGAGTCGTACAACTAAGGGGGTGTGCGGTGATGTCTCGGTCTCTGTACGTCAATTACACTGATCGAGCATCCGAAAGTAAAGCATGGCAACACGGACAAGGGTGCGGGGCCACTGATGGATCACTAACCAACCTATACTAAGCATATAGGATAGCAGGTGAAGTATCAACAGCAGGTTACAAAATCAGGCTATGCATCAGAATAGGAGCAATCGAATACAGTAGCAAAATCTAATGCAAGCATGGGAGAGAAAGAATGGGTGATATAGGAATGATCAAGGGGGTTTTTCTTGCCTGGAAGCTCTGCTGAAAAAGGCTGGGCATCTGTGACGTAGTCGTACTCAGGGGCAAAGTCGGTCTCGGGGTCTACCGGAGAGGAGGGGGAGGAAACAAATAAATACAAAGCATACAAATGCAATCACAGAGCGTGACATGGCAAAATGCAATGCATGGGTGACCTAATGCATCTCTAAGCAATTTTAAACAATTTAGGAATTAACTTGGAATTATTTACCGGGGGTCATGCACTATTCATCTGCCAGAAACAGGTTAAAAGTTACAGGTTCACCTTCTTAGAGGATTCTAACATGAATGCAGATGACATATTCAGATTCGTTAGATTTTTCTGATCATTTTTCATATAGAAAACATTTTCATCCGAGCTACGGTTTAAATTCTATGATTTATCAAAGTTTTAAACATTTTCTGAAAATCCTGGAATTAAATTTATTTGAAATATAAAAAGTGTTGGGACCTTTTACACCCACTGTGGGTTAGCCACAGTGGATGACAGATGGGGCCAGGGGGGCCAGTTGACCTCAGTCAACGGTCCAGTCAGCAGTCAACAGGGTTGACTATTGACTGGTCAAAAGGGCGTAGTGGGGGCCGCCTGTCAGCTGGCCACAGTCACTGACGACTGGGCCCAGTCAACGCTGACATGGCCAGGTCAAACTGACTGGTGGGGCCGGTGAGTTTTATTAAAAATCTAACAGTTTTTTTTAACTCTAACTGATTAATTAGCGTCCTGGGGCCCGCTGTCAGTGGGGTATTAGCGAGACGGTTAAGTGGTAATGGTGTCACGTCGGTAGCTAACGGCGGCTAATCGCCGGTGCTAAACAGGAGCACCGGAGTTGACCGTCCAACCAACTCCGGCGACCATTCGTCACGCGGTTTGGCCCTGCGGGTTCCTGAGATCGAGCCGCGCCCGTAGGTGGTGGTAGCAGGCGCGGAAAGGGCCGGAGTCGAGCGCAGCATCATCGGTGGCGGCGGCGGTGTTCGGTGGCAGCTCGGGCGAGCGGTTCCGGCTATCTACCGCGCGAGCAAAAGAACTGGACGGCTCCAACGGATCTCCATGAGCATGCGCGCACCACCAAACGAAGCTAGGGGGCCCGGCAGTGGCGAGCTCATCGGCGATGGCGGGCGGCCGAGCCGGAGCTTGAGGGGGAGGCGGCTACGGTGCACTAGGGGGAGCAAGGAGGAGTCGGGGCAGGCCGGAAGCTTACAGCGGAGCAGCAGGGTAGGCTAGCGGGCTCGGGGAAGCACCAGAGACGACGAGGCAATCACGACGATCTTGGCTGCCCGAGGTAGAAGATGAAGGCGTAGGCATTGATGGAGCAGCTCCCAGCTCCGATCCGAGGACGCAGGCGATGAGGCGGAGCATGGCGCACCTCCCAGACAAGGTTTCCTAGCGTGGGGACGTTGATGGTCGCGGGACCGAAGCGGGCACAACGATGGCAGCGACGGGCGAGCGCCAAATCGAGAGGGGGAGTGAGTGAGAGGGGGACAGGTGAGGCTAGGGTTCAAGGGGGAACGAGGGGCGTCCGGGGGTGGTCTTATCCCCTCCGGCCAACCACTCCGTCGCCGTGGCGGCCGGTGGACAGAGCGGCGCGCTCCGGCGAGTCCTGCATCGACACGCAGGGGAGCAGGTAAGAGAAGGTGTTAGTGGGCTGGGCTGGCTCCTGCTACTGTTGCTTCATGGGCTAAAGTGCACAGGAGGGTTTCCTTCCTTTTCCCTTTTGTTTCCTGTTAGCTACTGTTTCTATTTAGTTAAAGTAACAAATGATTTTTTTCAGCTGTGAAACTTTGCACATAAATCAAGCACAATATTGTTAGGTGGCACAAAAAGTTTGGGGCCAAAAGATGTTGTCTAACCATTTTTAGAAATTGGAAGGGCCAAAATAAATGCTACTGGACCACTCAAATAATTCCCAGGGGCATTTTGCGGATCCAAATGGGGTTGGTTTCAACAAGACAAATGCTTAGGGAATATTTGCCATAACATGAACTATTTTGCTGGCATGTTTGAGGAAGCAAATATTTAACATGCAATTCAAATTGGAATTTGGCTTGATTTGGACAAGTGGCAAATGGCATAGTGATCATGATGACATGACCACAATTAGGGGGAGATCACTGTAGCATGACACTGGGGATGTTACAATTCTCCTCCTCTAAAAGAAATTCTCGTCCCGAGAATTCAGGACGTAGGAGGGAAAAGATCGGGGTATTCTTCGCGAAGACGATCCTCGCGTTCCCAAGTGGCTTCATCTTTAGTATGATTCGACCACTGCACTTTAAGGAACTTGATTACCTTCTGACGGGTTCGACGTTCAGCTTGATCAAGAATGCGGATCGGATGCTCCTTACAAGAGAGATCATCTTGCAATTCAAGCATTTCATGATCCACTGCACGGTGCGGATCCTTGAAGCAACAACGAAGTTGCGGCACATGAAAGACATCGTGGATGTGAGAGAACTGCGGTGTCAACTCCAATTTATAAGCCACATATCCACGTCTGGCGAGAATGCAGAAGGGTCCAATGTAGCGAGGAGCTACTTGCCCTTGATTCCAAAACGATGAGTGCCCTTCATAGGAGTAACATGCATATAAGCTTGTTCACCAGGATGATAGATCGAACCCCAATGTTTACGATCATAATTGCTCTTCTGGCGGGATTGGGCTGCCTTGAGATTATCCCGGACAATATGGACTTGCTCTTCAGCTTGTTGGATAATATCCAGACCGATGAGCGGCCGTTCCCCAGTTTCTAACCAATTCAGAGGGGTTCGGCACTTACGTCCATATAATACCTCGAAGGGTGCCATCTTCAAGCTAGCTTGATAGCTGTTGTTGTAAGAGAATTCAACATACGGAAGAGATTCTTCACACTTCTTGCCAAATGAGATGACACAAGCATGTAGCATATCTTCAAGCACTTGGTTAACTCGTTCAACTTGACCTTGGGACTGGGGGTGATAAGCTGTGCTCCAGGTTATATGAGTTCCCATAGCTTCTTGTAAACTTTCCCAGAACTTTGAGGTGAAGAGGCTGCCACGGTCTGAACTGATCTCATTCGGAATACCGTGGAGTGTCACAATTCTGGAGATATACAAGTCTGCTAACTGACTAGCAGTGATCGTCTCCTTGACTGGCAGAAAATGTGCAACTTTGGAGAATTGGTCGATGACGACAAGAATAGCATTGTGGCCTTTTTTTGATTTGGGTAGGCCAGTGATGAGATCCATTTGAACCTTGTCCCATTTCCATACAGGGATAGGAAGCGGTTGCAGAAGTCCAGCAGGTTTTTGATGTTCTCCTTTGACATGATAGCAAATGTCACATTCAGCAACATAGCGAGCAATGTCTTGCTTCATTTTAGACCACCAGTACCTTTGACGGATGTCGTGATACATCTTGTTACTACCCGGATGAATAGACAGAGGTGTATCATGTGCTTCCTTCATAACTTTATCTGTCATAAGTTCGAAACGGGGTACCACAAGGCGATCTCTGAAGTACAAGGTTCCATCTTCAGCAAGCGAGAAATCCCTGGCCTTTTCAAGGGCAAGATCCCTTTTCATCTGATCAACTTCAGCGTCTTTTGCTTGCGCATACTTAATAGCTTTCTCGAGAGTAGGTTCCAAAACAAGAGAGCGGTGATATGGGTCATACCTGCATATAATCATATTATCTGGTCCGTTGGATGGACTGAATCGGTAGTTGGGCAGCGCAATGAATGCCGCGGCTGTGAGCGGTGGAAATTCGCGTATGTCGGGGAAAAAGCATGGCGCTGATAGTGCAGCGTATGAACATCGCCTCAGCGGTTGGGGTAGGCCCACCGCCCACACGACGCGGGGGGACGGTGTTGCGTTCTTGTGTTGGACCGGTGGTTCTCTTGCAACCTTGTAACTGGACCGTGGTCCATAACTTTTTAAGCAGAGATCCGGCAAATTAGTAGACCACTTTTAATTACTGGGAAAAATACAAAAGCTACCAGGACGAGTACTACATGCAGCCAGTGCTCCATCTGCCGATACAGTGGACACTGATTAGCACCTAATACACTTGTACTGACGAACTCAAAAATAAGATAGCCCCACGATGAGGACACACATGCCTAGCAAACATAACAAAAACCATCAGGTTCGTGCCCACGAGGAGCAGAACAATCCTAGACAGTTCTCAGTTGGAAGTGGATCTCGCTGGGGTGCTGGTATGCGAGTAGGAGCGCCGATGGGGCGGGCTGCATCTTCTTGATAGTTCTGCTATCTGCTGCTGATATCCTACAGAAGCAGGGGATGGGCGAGCAAGTGGCCGGTGGCCACGGACGAAATCCAGCACAACGGGGTACGTGTCCTGCCATTCAAAGAATGGGCACTGTCGACACTGCGAGAAAATCGAACGAAGAACAGAAAGAACAACAATTAGGACAAGGAAATGGAAGCATGGCACATATCTTAGACTCCAAAGGATGCATTTGCAATACCGATTCCCAGGTCTCTTCCCACCGACGGGTATGTAGCTCAGCACCTCCCGGACGCATCTAGGGCAAGGGATTATGAGGAGGAGATCGGCGTTCACTGTTTGGGGGTGGAGGACGAAGACCACGCCATGGCTGCTAGCGAAGGCACAAGGCAAGTGCGAGGATGGGGACGTGCATGCGTGTGCACACGGGATAAAGCAGGATTAAATAAAAGTACATTAGCAGATATCTTTGGAGCGGCCCAGCGGAGTAGCTGCTACAGAACTCCAGTCCAGAATAAACCTTCATGGATGAGACCGTAGTGGACGAGAGTGGGTCCGCGTCATAATGGATAATAGACACACTAGAGAGACACTGTTTGATATTGAATTCGGAGTTGCAATACACTGCTGAATACAACTGCACGCATCAATCCCGAGGTGGAGTAACGGCTTAGATAATGATATCATATGGTAGTATGAGCCATATTGAATTTTTGTTATTAAGAGAACCCTGTGGAACAATATGGAGGTTCATTTTGCGAAGTTCTTCATAAAGAAGGGGTTGAGCTTGCTGAACCACGAGGTTGTTGGAATAAGACTTGCGACTCAAAGCATCGGCCATAACATTAGCCTTACCGGGGGTATATGTAATACCGCAGTCATAGTCTGTAATTGTTTCCATCCATCTTTGTTGACGGAGATTCAAGTCTGGCTGAGTAAACAAATATTTCAAACTTTGGTGGTCAGTGTAGATCTCGCAATGATTACCGAGGAGGTAATGTCGCCATAACTTCAGTGCATAAATAACTGCAACAAGTTTGAGATCATGAACTGGGTAGTTCTCCTCATGAGGACGCAACTGTCGTGAGGCATAAGCAATCACTTTGCGCTCTTGCATCAGGACACAGCCTAATCCTTGATGAGATGCGTTGCAGTAGATGACGAATTCCATGCGAGAATCCAAAGGAGCAAGCACTGGAGCAGATGTCAGCTTGTCCTTGAGTGTTTGGAAACTTTCCTGACATTTTTCTGTTCACTCAAACTTAACGCCTTTGTGAAGCAAATTAGTCAGAGGCTTGGCAATCTTGGAGAAGTTCTCGACAAAATGGCGGCAATAGCTGGCGAGTCCGAGAAAACTTCTGACTTGCTTGACATTCTTCGGGGGAGTCCAGTCAAGAATAGCCTGAACTCGCTCTGGGTTGACAGCAATACCATCTTTGGAAATCACATGACCAAGGTAGGTCACTTCGGATAACCAGAATTCACACTTGGAATATTTGGCATATAGCTGATGCTCTCGAAGCTTTTCCAGTACAAGACGAAGATGTTCAGCATGTTCTTCTTTATTCTTGGAATACACCAGGATATCATCCAGATAAACCACGATGAACTTATCGAGGTAATCCATGAAGATATAATTCATCAGGTGGGAGAACGTTGCTGGAGCATTGGTTAAGCCAAAGGACATGACGGCGTACTCATATGAGCCATAGCGAGTAATGAAAGCGGTCTTCGGAATATCCTCTTCACGAACTCGGATCTGGTGGTAACCCAACCTTAGATCGAGTTTAGAGAATACGAAGGAACCAGCAAGTTGATCATATAGATTGTTGATCTGAGGAAGCGGATACTTATTCTGAATGGTTGGCTAGTTGATAGGTCGGTAATCTTGGACCAAATGATTCGTACCATCCTTCTTCTTGACAAAGAGAGAAGGTGCTCCCCAAGCAGAGGAACTGGGACGGATGAAACCCTTACGAAGTGACTTGTCGATTTCAAAGATGTCAAAAGACAGTGTGTGAATGATGTATCAGACATTTAATGAAATAATTGCAGATAATCCAGCTCTCTGGGTAGAGGTGATCACGAGAACCTAATGTTAGAGTTAGCAAAATCTTTAACCCGAATAGAAGAGAGATCAGAGTCCCAGAGTAAACAAGAGGAATAAAAGATCCTAATCCCATCCATTGACGATGTGGGCCCATAAGCCACACAACAATGTTAGTAAATAGTTTTCCAAAGACTAGACTCAACTTCGGCCAAGGAGTTGGAAAGGCGCTTCCTACAGGCAGTCGGCTCTGATACCAACTTGTGACGCCCTGATACGTCTCCAACGTATCTATAATTTTTGATTGTTCCATGCTATTATAGTATCAATCTTGGATGTTTTTATATACATTTACATCAATTATATATCATTTTTTGGGACTAACCTATTAACTTAGTGCCCAGTGCCAGTTGCTGTTTTTTTGCCTATTTTTGGTTTTCCAGAATATCAGTACCAAACGAAAGTCCAAATGCCACGAAAATTTTTGGAGATTTTTTTGGGACATAACAAACACTAGAAGCTTCGGGAGGGGACGAGAAGATGAAGCAGTGGCCCACGAGGCACCATGGCGCGCCCCAGGGGGGCCCGCCCTGGTACCTCGTGGGGCCCACATAGCTCCGTTTGACCTAATTCCACCTATATAAATTCTCTAAAATCTGGAAACCAACAGAGGAGTCCACGAAATACTTTTTCTGCCGCCGCAAGCTTCTGTTCTCGAGAGATTCCATCTGGAGGCCTTTTTCGGTACTCTGCCGGAGGGGGAATCGATCACGGAGGGGCTCTACATCATCCTTGCTGCCCTTCTGATGATGCGTGAGTAGTTTACCACAGACCTTCGGCTCCACAGTTAGCAGCTAGATGGCTTCTTCTCTCTTTTTGATGTTCAATACAATGTTCTCCTCGATGTTCTTGGAGTTCTATCCGATGTAATCACTTTTTGCGGTGTGTTTGTTGGGATCCGATGAATTGTGAGTTTATGATCAGATTATCCATGAATATTATTTGAGTCTTCTCTGAACTCTTTTATGCATGATTATTATAGCTTCGTATTTCTCTCCGATCTATTGATTTGGTTTGGCCAACTAGATTGATTTATCTTGCAATGGGAGAGGTGCTTTGTAATGGGTTTGATCTTGCAGTGCTCAATCCCAGTGTCAGAAAGGGACATGACAGATATGTATCGTTGCTATTAAGGGTAAAACGATGGGGTTTATTCATGCGTGAGTTTACTTTGTCTACATCATGTCATCTTGCTTAAGGCGTTACTCCGTTCTTTATGGACTTAATACACTAGATGCATGCTGGATAGCGGTCGATGTGTGGAGTAATAGTAGTAGATGCAGGCAGGAGTCGGTCTACTTGTCTCGGACGTGATGCCTATATACATGATCATTTCCCTGGATATCGTCATGATTATTTGCTTTTCTATCAACTACCCAACAGTAATTTGTTCACCCACCTTATGCTATTTTCAAGAGACAAGCCTCTAGTGAAAACTATGGCCCCCGGGTCTATCCAAATTATATTTTAAAAATCATAAAAATACCTTGCTGCACTTTTACTTTATTTATTTTATTTTTTATTTTTGTTCGATCTATTTATCTATCACCATACAATTTAATCTTGCAATTAACCGCCAAGGGATTGACAACCCCTTGTTTGCGTTGGGTGCAAGGATTTGTTGTTTTGTGTGCAGGTACTGCTAACGAGTTGTTGCGTGATTCTCCTACTGGATTGATAACCTTAGTTTCATAACTGAGGGAAATACTTATCTCTACTGTACTGCATCATCCCCTCCTCTTCGGGGAAATCCCAACGCAGCTCACAAGTAGCAGGAAGAATTTCTGGCGCCGTTGCCAGGGAGACATCATCAACATCTATCAAGTACCTACGCATAAACTTTCATCTCCTTGCATTTATTTTATTTGCCTTTGCCTCTTGTTTTCATCTCCCCCACTTCTAATTTTTTTTTACAAAAACACAAAAATATTTTATTTGCTTGCTTGCTTTTATTGCCATGTCAACACACAAGTACAGAAAGTGAAAGCAAAAATTTAAGATCACTATGGATCCTCATCCACTTGCTAATCTTTTCAAAAGGTCCAATTATAATGAACCAATTGCTAGTGAGTTGAGTGCACTTGATTATCTCTATAAAGTTTTTCTTGAAAATCATGAATCTGAATATTGTTATGAAATGTTGAATGAAGAAATTTATAAAGTGATTCATGATAGCTCCTTGAATGAAAACCATGATTGCAATGATGTTATTATAAATTCTATTAATATCAATTGTGCTAATTTTATGCAAAACTACAAGCTTGGGGATGATAATTTTGTCATGTCCACTACTTATTGCAATGATCATGATTGGGGTGATAATGTTTCTTATGATCTTCAAAATTTATTTAAGCCTCATGATGAATATGATATTGATAATAATGTTTGCAATAATATTGAAAGTGGGTTTGGAAGAGTGTCAACTTTAAGTAAAAAGAATCCCACATATTCGGAGAGTGTTCAATCTTATGAAATTTTTGATGAAAGTGGGTTTGGAGAGGTCATGACTTTAGTTGATGTTAATCCCACTATTTTGGAAGATTATAAAACTTTTATGCATGTGGATCTTGTAGAGATTATGTTATGTGATAGTTATATTGTTGAATTTGATTATGATCCTACATGTAATTATTATGAGAGAGGAAAATATGGTTATAAAAATTTTCTTGTTACTAAATTACCTCTCGTTGTGTTGAGATTGTCAATGTTTTATTGTTCTTCCTTGCATATGCTAGGTATTGCTTGTGTTGATAATTTGTTTGCTTATAAAATTCCTATGGATAGGAAGTATGTTAGACTTAAATGTGTTTTTCACATGTTTCATGATGCTCTCTTCATGTTTCAATTACTATCTTTCATAAGAGCATCATTGAAATCTCAAGCCTATCTTAATGGCTATAAAGAAAGAGCTTGTTGGGAGACAACCCAATGGATAAAATAAGTTCTTGTGTGTTTTCACAATTATGCTACTGTTATGATTGTGTTTTTGTGTTTTAGTTAGTGTTTGTGCCAAGTAATGCCTTTCGGATGATTTGGAAGATAGTATAATTGATGCTGTTTGGAAAACAGAAAGTTTTACGTCCAGTGCAAGAATTTTGGTTCTGTACTAGAGCGTCAGAAAAATCTGAAATTTTTACACAGTATTGGTATATGAATTTCCCACGTTTTCCTATTTTTTCAGAATTTTTCGAGTTACAGAATTACAGCTTTTAAATAGATCTTTACAGACTGTTCTATTTTAGAAAGATTATGTTTTTGTTGCATAGTTTGCTTATTTTGATGAATCTATGGATCGTATCTGGGGGTATGAGTCATGGAGAAGTTGGAGTACAGTAGTATTATGCCAATATTAAATATGAATCAATTTACTACAGTACTTAGAGTTAAGGATTTATTTGTTATACTAACGGATCTCACGATGGTTTTGTTGAGTTTTGTGTGATTGAAGTTTTCAAGTTTTGGGTGAGATCACGATAGATGAAGGAATAAGGAGTGGCAAGAGCCTAAGATTAGGGATGCCCAAGGCACCCCAAGGTAATATTCAAGGTAGACTCAAGCGTCTAAGCTTGGGGATGCCCCGGAAGGCATCCCCTCTTTCTTCTACCAACTATCAGTAATTTTACTTGGAGCTATATTTTTATTCATCACATGATACGTGTTTTACTTGGAGCGTCTTGTATTATATGAGTCTTTGCTTTGTTTGCTTCTTAGTTTGTCACAATCATCTTTTCTGTACACACCTATTTGAGAGAGCCACACGTTTATCATGATTTGTTAGAATACTCTATGTGCTTCACTTAAATTTTTTGAGCTAGGCAGTTGC
Organism: Elymus sibiricus; assembly: GCA_039707655.1. Lineage (NCBI taxonomy): Eukaryota > Viridiplantae > Streptophyta > Magnoliopsida > Poales > Poaceae > Elymus > Elymus sibiricus. Next base: position 186,072,259 of record CM077676.1, on the reverse strand, counting down.
TCTAGTGCTTCACTTAAATATTTTTTAGCACGGCGGTGGCTAAATTTTGAAGAAATATTTAAACTCTCATGCTTCACTTATATTATTTTGGGAGTTGATAAGATAAAATTTTGAAGAAATATTTGAACTCTCGTGCTTCACTTATATTATTTTGAGAGTTGATAAGACTAAAATTTTGAAGAAATATTTGCACTCTCATGCTTCACTTATATCTTTTTGAGAGTTGATAATAGTAATGGTAATTTGCACAAGATATGAATTTGGTTCCAAAGTGATGAATATTCAAGAGGGGTATAATAAAAACTTTCATGAAAGATCATTGGACATGATAAGATTGATTCCTTGCAATAGTTTTGCGATATGGAGATGATAATATGTGAGTCATGTTAGTGAGTAATTGTGATTTAGTAAGAATATTAGTGTTAAGGTTTGTGATTCCCTATGCATGCACATAAATTCAATAGTTATGCAACGAAATTATATCCTACTTATGGTGCATTATTCGGTGTTAGTTATGTTCAATGCATGTTTATGACCGTTTTCGCTTTTTGGTTGGTTGCTTCTCAATCTATTTGCTAGCCTTCATTTGTACTAAGCGGGAATACTGCTTGTGCATCCAAACTCCTTAAACCCAAGTTGTGCCAAATGAGTCCACCATACCTACCTATATGCGGTATTTCCATGCCGTTCCAAGTAAATTTGCATGTGCCAACTCTAAAATTTTCATAATAATTTTCTGTTTTGTGTGCCCGTACCGGTCATGAAGCGGTAGGGGGTGGCCAATATTTTCCATGCTAGGTGTGTTATTCTCACGATGAGTGTTTATTCACTTGTCATTGCACGAGAGAGTGGCTGGTAATAGGGATGCCCAGTCCCACAATGAATCAAAAATAATAATAACAAAATTCCTTGGAAAGTGTTGGTATGGAGGGCACCCGTGGATACGGCTAGCCATGGATTGTGAAAGAATGGTGGAAAGGAAATAAACTTTATTTTCTGTTTGGGAACCGCCTATGATGTGTCTAGCATGGAAAATATTGGGAATTCTCGGTCGTTTTCGTTGACAGGAAAAGCATGCCTCTCAAAAATAATTTTATCTCTCTAATTTAAGCTTTGAGCTCTGGCACATTTGCAAATCTCTGCTTCCCTCTGCGAAGGGCCTATCTATTTACTTTTATGCAATTTTTATTTTTATTTTGAGTCTCCATCTTCTCTTACAAAGCACCAACTAGAGAGCACTATTGTCATACTTGTGCATTGTGTGTAGCTAATATTGAGTGTGTTTCATGAATGGATCAATGATTGAGCATAATGGGCTAGGGATAACTTTCTTTAGCGTTGATATTTTGAAAAACATGGTTGCTTGTTAGTATGCTTGAGTATTTATGTCTTCATGTCAAACTATAGACTATTGCTTTGAATCATTCAAGTCCAAACGTCCATGCTATAAAGAAAAGAATACCTAATGATTATGATAGGTAGCATTCCACATCAAAAATTCTGTTTTTATCATCTACCTACTCGAGGACGAGCAGGAATTAAGCTTGGGGATGCTGATACGTCTCCAACGTATCTATAATTTTTGATTGTTCCATGCTATTATAGTATCAATCTTGGATGTTTTTATATACATTTACAGCAATTATATATCATTTTTTGGGACTAACCTATTAACTTAGTGCCCAGTGCCAGTTGCTGTTTTTTGCCTATTTTTGGTTTTCCAGAATATCAGTACCAAACGAAAGTCCAAATGCCACGAAACTTTTTGGAGATTTTTTTGGACATAACAAACACTAGAAGCTTCTGGAGGGGACGAGAAGATGAAGCAGTGGCCCACGAGGCACCACGGCGCGCCCCAGGGGGGGCGCGCCCTTGTACCTCGTGGGGCCCACATAGCTCCGTTTGACCTAATTCCACCTCTATAAATTCTCTAAAATCTGGAAACCAACAGAGGAGTCTACGAAATACTTTTTCCGCTGCCGCAAGCTTCTATTCTCGGCCGGAGGGGGAATCGATCACGGAGGGGCTCTACATCATCCTTACTACCCTTCTGATGATGCATGAGTAGTTTACCACAGACCTTCGGGTCCACAGTTAGCAGCTAGATGGCTTCTTCTCTCTTTTTGATGTTCAATACAATGTTCTCCTCGATGTTCTTGGAGTTCTATCCGATGTAATCACTTTTTGCGGTGTGTTTGTTGGGATCCGATGAATTGTGAGTTTATGATCAGATTATCCATGAATATTATTTGAGTCTTCTCTGAACTCTTTTATGCATGATTATTATAGCTTCGTATTTCTCTACGATCTATTGATTTGGTTTGGTCAACTAGATTGATTTATCTTGCAATGGGAGAGGTGCTTTGTAATGGGTTTGATCTTGCGGTACTCAATCCCAGTGATAGAAAGGGACATGACACGTATGTATCGTTGCTATTAAGGGTAAAACGATGGGGTTTATTCATGCATGAGTTTACTTTGTCTACATCATGTCATCTTGCTTAAGGCGTTACTCCGTTCTTTATGGACTTAATACACTAGATGCATGCTGGATAGCGGTCGATGTGTGGAGTAATAGTAGTAGATGCAGGCAGGAGTCGGTCTACTTGTCTCGGACGTGATTCCTATATACATGATCATTGCCTTGGATATCGTCATGATTATTTGCTTTTCTATCAACTGCCCAACAGTAATTTGTTCACCCGCCGTATGCTATTTTCAAGAGAGAAGCCTCTAGTGAAAACTATGGCCCCCGGGTCTATCCAAATTATATATTAAAAATCATATAAATACCTTGCTGCACTTTTACTTTATTTATTTTATTTTGTATTTTTGTTTGATCTATTTATCTATCACCATACAATTTAATCTTGCAATTAACCACCAAGGGATTGACAACCCCTTGTTTGCGTTGGGTGCAAGGATTTGTTGTTGTGTGTGCAAGTACTGCTAACGAGTTGTTGCATGATTCTCCTACTGGATTGATAACCTTGGTTTCATAACTGAGGGAAATACTTATCTCTACTGTACTGCATCATCCCCTCCTCTTCGGGGAAATCCCAACGCAGCCCACAAGTAGCACGCCCCTGACTCAATCATGCACTAATCATACACGCAAATGCGCACGATCAAGCCCAGGGACTCACGGGAAGATATCACAACACAACTCTAGACACAAAATAAAATAATACAAGCTTTATATTACAAGCCAGGGGCCTCAAGGGCTTGAATACATAAGCTGGAGTACAAGCGTTAGCGGAAGCAACATCATCTGAGTACAGACATAACTAAACAAGTTTGCCTTAAGAAGGCTGAGCAAAACAACGACATCTAGATCGAAAAGGCGCATGCCTCCTACCTGGGAGCCTCCGAACTACTCCTGGTCGTCGGTCTCCACATAGTAGTAAGCTCCGTCGGGGTAGTAGTAGTCGTCGATGGGATCAGCTGTCTCTGGGGATCCATCGTCTGATCGCAGCAATCGGGTATGGGGAAAAAGAGGTAGCAAAGCAACCGTGAGTACTCATCCAAAGTACTCGTAAGACTTACATCAGAACTATGCTAAGTATGCATCGGTATCAAAGGGAAGGGGCTGTATTTGTGGACTAGACTGCAGAAATGCCAGAATAGAGGGGAAGGCGTAGCCTATCGAAGATTAGCATCTTGCAGCATTAGAAGAGTGCAGATTAGCATTTAATAAAGCAATAATTATTTAATAGCAATGCCCAGAGAGCCTTCCTCGACTCCCTGCGACAAAGCGATCCCGGAGCCAACATATCAGTTTAGTGTCACAAGTATCCAGTTCTAGTTGTAGTAGATCGGGATACTCTCTGAGCGTCCGTTACTGTGGACTCGGCTATTCGAATATATATACTTACCTGCAGGGGTGCACCAACTTACTCAACATGCTCGATTAACTCTGGCCGGACACACTTTTCTGGGTCATGCCCGGCCTCGACTGACCGACACGCCGTAGTCCTACCTAGGCTCAACAGAGAGGTCAGCACGCCGGTCTACATCCTAAGCGCTCAGGGGTCTTGGGCCCATCGCCCTTTGCACTCCTGCGTGTTGCGCGACTGGCCGGGGAGCAGACCCACCTCCTTATACAAGCGCAGGCGGTTACCGTCCAACCCCAACAATCAGCCCACATCTTTGAACTGTGACATCTGAAGAGCTTTTGGGAGAATCGTACGACGTAGAGTGCCCATACTTATTCCCGCGTGGTGGTTAGTGCGAAAAGGCCAGAGGCCTACTCAGATCACATATCCAAACCCATTAGTGTGTTGGTAGCGCGCGGTGACGATCAGTGCTCCTGTCGCCCCGTCTCGCGGACTTACGACAAGGGTCAACCCCATCCCTCTCTAGGGCGGTCTGCCTGCCCGGCCGTGCCACGTAATTATCTCGCGGGTACCCTCCAGGTCAACCCGACTTCACAAGAGACTGTCGGGAACTCCGATCCACCTCTACCGGGTTGGTACCGCCTGTCCCTTCAGTCCTGCAGCAACAGTTAAAAGGGGCAATAGTGTAAGGTAACAGTGTGTCTGTAACATCGAGGGGGAAATCTGAGGAATCACCCTCGATGGATTCCCACCCGATGTAACTGTCAAGGTGAACTTGGAGGAATCACCCTCGATGGGTTCACACTTGAGGGGCTGCATGACAGCGGCATCATCGGAGGTGGTGAAAGAGGAATCACCCTCGGTAACCCACAACCGACTAGCTACGCTATAGAGATATCATCAGGAGTGAGGTAGGAGGTATCACCCTCGGCACTCGATAGTAGCTCTGCAGAGTCATACAACTAAGGGGGTGTGCGATGATGTGTCGGTCTCTGTACGTCGATCACACTGATCGAGCATCCGAAAGTAAAGCATGGCAACACGGACAAGGGTGTGGGGCCACTAATGGATCACTAACCAACCTATACTAAGCATATAGGATAGCAGGTGAAGTATCAACAGCAGGTTACAAAATCAGCCTATGCATCAGAATAGGAGCAATCGAACACAGTAGCAAAATCTAATGCAAGCATGGGACAGAAAGAATGGGCGATATAGGAATGATCAAGGGGTTTTTGCTTTCCTGGAAGCTCTGCTGAAAAAGGCTGGGCGTCTGCGACGTAGTCGTACTCAGGGGCCACGTCAGTCTCGGGGTCTACCGGAGAGAAGAGGGGGAGGAAACAAATAAATACAAAGCATACAAATGCAATCACAGAGCATGACATGGCAAAATGCAATGCATGGGTGACCTAATGCATCTCTAAGCAATTTTAGACAATTTAGGAATTAACTTGGAATTATTTACCGGGAGTCATGCACTATTCATCTGCTAGATACAGGCTAAAAGTTACAGGTTCACCTTCTTAGCGGATTCTAACATGAATGCTGATGACATATTCGGATTCGTTAGATTTTTTTGATCATTTTTCATATCGAAAACATTTTCATCCAAGCTACGGTTTAATTTCTATGATTTATCAAAGTTTTAAACATTTTCTGAAAATCCTGGAATTAATTTAATTCGAAATATAAACAGTGTTGGGACCTTTTACACCCACTGTGGGCTAGCCACAGTGGATGATAGGTGGGGCCAGTTGACCTCAGTCAATGGTCCAGTCAGCAGTCAACAGGGTTGACTGTTGACTGGTCAAAAGGGCGCAGTGGGGGCTGCCTGTCAGCTGGCCACAGTCACTGACGACTGGGCCCAGTCAACGCTGACGTGGCCAGGTCAAACTGACTGGTGGGGCCGGTGAGTTTAATTAAAAATCTATCATTTTTTTAACTCTAACTGATTAATTAGCGTCCTGGGCCCGCTGTCAATGGGGTATTAGCGAGAGGGTTAAGTGGTAATGGTGCCACATCGGTAGCTAACGGCGGCTAATCGCTGGTGCTAAACAGGAGCACCGGAGTTGCCCGTCCGGCCAACTCCGGCGGCCATTCATCTCGCTGTTTGGCCCTGCGGGTTCCTAAGATCGAGCCGCACCCGTAGGTGGTGGTAGCAGGCGCGAAAACGGCCAGAGTCGAGCGCAGCATCATCGGTGGCGGCGGCGGTGTTCGGTGGCAGCTCGGGCGTGCGGTTCCGGCTATCTTCCGCACGAGCAAAAGAGCTGGACGGCTCCAATGGATCTCCACGAGCACACGCGCAGCACCAGACGAAGCTAAGGGGCCCAGCAGTGGTGAGCTCATCGGCGATGGTGGACGGCCGAGCCGGAGCTTGAGGGGGAGGCGGCTACGGTGCACTAGGGGGAGCAAGGAGGAGTCGGGGCAGGCCGGAAGCTTACAGCGGAGCAGCAGGGTAGGCTAGCGGGCTCGGGGAAGCACCAGAGATGAAGAGGCGATCGCGGCTGCCCGAGGTAGAAGACGAAGGCGTAGGCGTTGATGGAGCGGCTCCTAGCTCCGATCTGAGGACGCATGCGATGAGGCGGAGCACGGCGCACCTCCCAGACAAGGTTTCCTGGCGCGGGGACGTCGATGGCCACGGGACCGAAGCGGGCACGGCGACGGCAGCGATGGGCAAGCGCCAAATCGAGAGGCGGAGGGAGTGAGAGGGGGACAGGGGAGGCTAGGGTTCGAGGGGGGAACGAGGGGCGTCCGAGGGTGGTCTTAGCCCCTTCGGCCAAGCACTCCGTCGTCGTGGCGGCCGGTGGACGGAGCGGCGCACTCCAGCGAGTCCTGCATCGACACGCAGGGGAGTAGGTAGTAGAAGGTGCTAGTGGGCTGGGTTGGCTCCTGCTGCTGTTGCTTCATGGGCTAAAGTGCACATGAGGGTTTCCTTCCTTTTCCCTTTTGTTTCCTGTTAGCTACTGTTTCTATTTAGTTAAAGTAGCAAATGATTTTTTTCAGCTGTGAAACTTTGCACATAAATCAAGCACAATATTGTTAGGTGGCACAAAAAGTTTGGGGCCAAAAGGAGTTGTCTAACCATTTTTAGAAATTGGAAGGGCCAAAATAAATGCTGCTGGACCACTCAAATAATTCCCAGGGGCATTTTGCGGATCCAAATGGGGTTGGTTTCAACAAGACAAATGCTTAGGGAATATTTACCATAACATGAACTATTTTGCTGGCATGTTTGAGGAAGCAAATATTTGACATGCAATTCAAATTGGAATTTGGCTTGATTTTGGACAAGTGGCAAATGGCATAGTGATCATGATGACATGACCACCATTAGGGGGAGATCACTGTAGCATGACACTGGGGATGTTACATTCGACCAAGTGAACGATCTGCCTTTGATAGGTAGCTCTAGCAAACCAAGATGCCTAATAACTTCATTGAAAATGAAAATGTCATTGACATCCCCACTAGGAAGGTTTCTATTAACTGTTGATCTGATAAAATTAAAATCACCCAGAACAAGCCAATTCTCATTATCAGGGATAGACAAGTTATAAAGCCAGTTGACAAAATCATCTCTAGCTTGGCCTTGACACGGCCCATACACATTTACCAGTGTCCACTGCTCATTATTATGGGTGGAGGTGAAGTGAATAATAATTCCAAAAGGTTTGGTTTCAATCAATCTCCCAGTCAGAACAGCAGAGTTCCAGACTACCACAATACCCCCAGAGGCGCCTACAGAAGGGCTGAAAGGAAATGAATCAAAACGCCTAGGGCTCAAGCTTTTTATAGACCCAGTGTTGGGGATATTCCCCACGGATGAGACTTGGCATAAGTGTGCCCGGAAATTAAGCTTGCATGCTCTAGGGGTCACACTACTTCCAGGTCATGAAGAAGCTAAGTCAAAAGAAAGGCTGAAGGCCCAAAACGAGACCCGGCCAGAGAATGCCGGCTCTTAGATGAATTATACGGGCTGACTCTCGGAGAGGCCCAGGAGAAAGAATGCCTAACTTGGGAAGCAAGATCATTATGAGACAGAGTAGAATACGGGTTAAGAGTATGACCCGGAATCAACTGTAACTCAGGGACCTTGCTATTATATAAAGAGGAGTTCCTGGGACTTAGAAGGACAAGTTCCAATCTCTCAAAAGCTAGGTTAGCGATTCTGCATCCTTGTAATCGAGATCCATAGCAATATCAATCAAGTAGGAGTAGGCTTTTACCTCCACCGTGAGGGGCCGAACCTGGGTAAACTTGTGTTCCTATTTTCCGATCAACCCCGTTCAAGCCACTTCCTAGTTGTGATGGCCTCACGACTTAGTTCTATTTTCAGGACATCTGCCATGAAAAAACCACGACAGTTGGCGCCCATCGTGGGGCCAGCACATGGTGGTGTTGAGTTCTTGAAGGGAGCTATTCCAGGGATCAAGAGATACGCGATCGGCTGGATGACCAAGAGCCGGCGCGGGAAGCTCTACATCGACGGCTCAGGCTGGGGCCCCGACGCCGACTGATACGTCTCCAACATATCTATAATTTTTTTTATTGTTCCATGCTATTATAGTATCAATCTTGGATGTTTTATATGCAATAATATGCTAATTTATATCATTTTTTGGGACAAACCTATTAACATAGTGCCCAGTGCCAGTTGCTGTTTTCTGCTTGTATTTGATTTTTTAGGAAATCAGTACCAAACGAAGTCCAAATGCCATGAAACTTTTTGACAATTTTTTCTGGACGAAAGAGACCCTGGAAGCTTCGGGAGAAAGCCAGAAGCCCCACGAGGAGGCCACAAGGCAACAGGGCACGGCCCCAGGGGCGCCCTGATGCCTTATGGGCCCCTCATGGCTCCTTTTGACCTAATTCCACCTCTATAAATTCTCAATTATTCAGAAACCAACAGAGAGCCCCACGAAATAACTTTTTCGCCGCCGCAAGCTTCTGTTCTTCCGTGATCCCATCTGGAGGCCTTTTTTGGCACTCTGCCAGAGAGGGAATCGATCACGGAGGGCTTCTACGTCAACCTTGCTGCCCCTCCGATGATGTGTGAGTAGTTTACCAGAGACCTATGGGTCCATAGCTAGTAGCTAGATGGCTTCTTCTCTCTCTTTGATCTTCAATACCATGTTCTCCTAGATGTTCTTGGAGTTCTATCCGATGTAATCTTCTTTTGCGGTGTCTTTGTTGGGATCCGATGAATTGTGGGTTTATGACCAGATTATTCATGAGAAATATTTGAGTCTTTTCTGAATTCTTTTATGCATGATTATTATAGCTTTGAATTTTTCTCTGATCTATCCGTTTGGTTTGGCCAACTAGATTGATTTATCTTGCAATGGGAGAGGTGCTTTGTGATGGGTTCAATCTTGCGATGTTCTATATCCCAGTGACAAAGTAGGGGACAAGACACGTATTTGTATTATTGCTATTAAGGATAAAACAACGGGGTTTATTCATATTAATTGAGTCTACTTTGTCTACATCATGTCATCTTGCTTAAGGCGTTACTCCGTTTTTATTAACTTAATACTCTAGATGCATGCTGGATAGCGATCGATGGGTGGAGTAATAGTAGTAGATGCAGGCAGGAGTCGGTCTACTTGTCTCGGACGTGATGCCTATATACATGATCATTGCCTTGAATATCATCATAACTATGCACTTTTCTATCAATTGCCCAACAGTAATTTGTTTACCCACCGTATGCTATGCGTTCGAGAGAGAAGCCTCTAGTGAAAACTATGGCCCCCGGGTCTACTTAAATCATATAAAAAACCTAAAAATACCTTGCTGCAATTTTATTTAGTTTATTTTATTTTGCAATTTATTTTATCTATCTATCACTATCAGAATTAATCCTTGCAAATAATGAGTTCAAGGGGATTGACAACCCTCTTGCCCGCGTTGGGTGCAAGTATTTATTTTTGTGTGTGTAGGTGTTGTTCACGAGGTTCTGCGTGGTTCTCCTACTGGGTTGATACCTTGGTTCTCACTGAGGGAAATACTGATCTCTACTGTGCTGCATCACCCCTCCTCTTCGGGGAAATCCCAACGCAGTTTACAAGTAGCAGGAAGAATTTCTGGCGCCATTGCCGGGGAGACATGACCAAAACCTATCATGTACCTTCGCATAAACTATCATCTACTTGCTTTTATTTTCATTTGCCTTTTTATTTGCATTTGCCTCTCATTTTCATCTCCCCAACTTCTCTAAAAATCAAAAATACCAAAAATATTTTGCGCTACTCTTTACAAATCTAAATTTTTTTCCATACTTAATTATTGCTATGAAAACTATGCTCTTAATGCCTATGTTAATGAATTTATTGAGAGAATGTCTGCTGCTTTGGAAGAAAATAATGATATGCAAGAATCTATAGATAATCATGATCCCGTTGATTCAATGGAAATATCCCCTCTTGATGAACGTGATGCTTGTTATTCTTATGGCCATGATGCCAATATTAATGATGCTTATGGAGATGAACTTGCTATAGTTCCTTATGTTAAAAATGAAATTATTGTTATTGCACCCACACTTGATAGCCCCTTGAATGAAAAGCATGATTGCAATGATGTTATTATAAATTCTATTAATGTCAATTGTGCTAATGATATGCAAAGCTATAAGCTTGGGGATGATAATTTTGCTATGTCCACTACTTATTGCAATGATCATGATTGGGGTGATAATGCTTCTTATGATCTTGAAAATTTATTTAAGCCTCATGATGAATATGTCATTGATAATAATGTTTGCAATAATATTGAAAGTGGGTTTGGAAGAGTGTCAACTTTTGGTAAAAAGAATCCCACATATTTGGAGAGTGTTCAATCTTATGAAATTTTTGATAAATGTGGGTTTGGAGAGGTCATGACTTTAGTTGATGCTAATCCCACTATATTGGAAGATTATAAAACTTTTACGCATAGGGATCATGAAGAGAATATTTTATATGATAGCTATATAGTTGAATTCGATTATGATCCTACATGCATTTATTATGAGAGAGGAAAATATGGTTATAAAAGTCTTCATGTTATTAAATTAACTCTCTTTGTGTTGAAATTTTTAATGCTTCATTCTTCTTATTTGCATATGCTAGATATTGCTTGTCTTGATAATTTGTTCTCCTATAAAATGCCTATACATAGGAAGTATGTTAGACTTAAATGTGTTTGTCACATGTTTTATGATGCTCTCTTTGCCTTTTATGTGAGCATCATTAATATCCCAAGCCTACCTTAATGGCTATAAAGAAAGAGCTTGTTGGGAGGCAACCCAACATGTATCTTAAATTTTTGCTTTATTTTCTGTTTTGTGTGTTTACACAATTATAACTACTGTTATGATTGTGTTTTTATCTTTTAATTAGTGTTTGTGCCAACTAATGCCTTTGGGATGATAGTATAATTGATGCTGTTTGAAAACATGAACTTTTGAGTCTAGTGCAGATTTTTTTGATTTTACTGGTGCGTGATACAATTCTGAATTTTTTACACAGTATTGGTATATGAATTGTTTACGTTGTCCTAATTATTCAGAATTTTTGGAGTTACAGAAGTATGACTTTTATTCATATCTTTACAGACTGTTCTGTTTTAGACAGATTCTGTTTTTGTTGCATAGTTTTCTTATTTTGATGAATCTATGGATTGTATCGGGGGGTATAAGTCATGGAGAAGTTGGAGTACAGTAGCATTATGCCAATATTAAAAATGAATCAATTTATAACAGTACCTAAAGTTTAAGATTTGTTTATTATACTAATGGATCTCACGAGGTTTCTGTTGAGTTTTGTGTGCTGAAGTTTTCAAGTTTTGGGTGAGACCACGATGGATGAAGGAATAAGGAGCGGAAAGACCCTAAGCTTGGGGATGCCCAAGGCACCCCAAGGTAATATTCAAGGAAGAACCAAGCATCTTGTAACACCCCAAAATTTTTACCCAAGTTTTACAGAATAAAATTTTGACTAAATTAAAATTTTGAATTATATTTTGTCCGTTTATTAATTTCAGAATCTTTTCTGTTTTCTGTTTTCCAAATTTTTTCCTAATACTTTCATTTATCTTTTAAATATCAGTAGGAAATATTTTAAATATCAGTAGGAAAAAAAATTGTGGGTTTTCAAAGTTTTTCCTAATACTTGCATTTATCTTTTAAATATCAGTAGGAAATATTTTCATAATAAATTTGCCTCAAATCAATTCCTTTAAAAGTATTTTCAAGCTTTGAAATGCTTCTGTTGAACTAAAACCATTTCAAATAATTTTTTATTTAAATCCAATTTTTTTGGAGAGCCTATTAGTCCTAAAAATCACTTTTGTGCAAAAACCCAACTTGGCCTTTTGAAAATTTTGAGCAAAACATCCTCTTTTCATTTCTGTCCCATCCTTAACTTATAACTACAACCCTATTTTTCCTTCCTCAAACAATTCTGAAAATTTTCCATCTCATAGTCCTTCCAACCAAACTCTTAAGTCCAGAATATCAGCTCGATTTGCATCTTGGAAGTTTTCCAAATAGTCCATTGTATTTTTGCTACAGAACTATATTTCACCAGAACTTGCACTTGCAAGTTTTTCTTTTTGCCAAACCAACTCCACCATCATCACTAAAATCCAAGGAGACATCATCCTGCCAAATTCCAATCTCAGAAAAGATCCCTAGCTAGCCCTAGCATTTCATCAAATAGCTTGTGATCACAGCAGAATCTTGCCAAGTTTTGAACTGCACATGACACTAGCTCATTTGGCCAAACCATCATGTCCATCACTCTTACCAGACCAAGTTTTGCCACCCTACCAAAAATTAGCCCGTTTAGATCAGGCTAGATCCCTCTGGCATTTTGTCGAACACCTCGCATGCGTGCGCAGAGCGCCCGTATGGCAGATTTCGGCACCGAGCTGCTGCTGCTCCTCTCCTGCCTCCCCCTCTCATCCTAGTCTTCCACTAGATCACCCCGACCACCCAAAAGCTCGCCGGCACCTCCTCCTCTTCTCCTAGTGCCGGCCACCACCACCTACACCGGCCAAAACTGCCACTATCTCGGGCACGCCACCGCCCAAGGCGCGTGGCTCACCCCCGAGCCAACCAGCGCACCCTGCCATCACTGCGAGACGCCACCGTCCGCACCTACCCCCACCATCCACCACCAACCTCGCCACCGACCGTGCTTGCCATCAATGGCTGCCACCAGCTCGGCCACCTTCTGGACTCCGCGAACCACCATTCCCCGCCTATTTAAGCTCAACCGAGCTCCATCAGCTCATCACCACACCCCCTCCCCCTCTCTAAACTTCCCCGAGCAGCCAAGCAACCGGAAACGGTCGCCTTCTTCCTCTCCGGCAACCATGGCCGCCATGGCCTTTTGGTCGATTCCGACGCCTACAGAGCCTGCCCCTCTCCAATTACTTCTCCATTAGATTCTTTGATCCACCACCAATCCATCCCACCCATCAATTTCACGCAGGATCAACCATAGACGAAATCCCTCTGTCACCCGACGCTGTCGTCCGCTGGAGAACTCGCCGCCGGCGACTGCGCCCACTCCGGCGACCGTGGAGAACCTCTATGGACTCGCCTTGACCTCCTGAGCATGCCCATGTGCTCAGGTCTCCGTGGGTCACCGCCGTTCGCCGGCAATCGCTGCCAGCAGCCGTCGGCTCCCCTGTTTCCACGCGGTGCACGGCGAGGCCCGGTCAGACCTGACCAGTGGCCCAGGCGGACCCACTGTTAGTGACCCAGCACCGCACCAGCTCGCCTTAAGTGGAAGCATATTCCCGAGAGTACGTTTTCCCCTTTTTAAAGCGCATTTCAGTCCGAATCGTTTTCTTTTTAGAGTTTAAATAAAAACCAGAGTTTTGACCATACTTTGACTGCCTCTAGTTTTTAAACCACAACTCCAAATGAATTGATTCTTTTTCTGACATTCTTTATTTTTAGTCTAGTTTATTTTAGTAATTATTTCAAAAATTTCCAAACCACTTTTTGGTACTGTTTTGAAATTAGGTGATAATTGCATTATTTTGAAAATAGGAAAAATGGAGGGAAGATAATTTTTGCAAATTTGTGGAGTGAACCAACACCACTACATACCCAAGGCAAGCATGTTGAACACTTGATATGATGAAATTTTGGTTGATTGCTTGCTAGAATTTTGAAACATGATTATGTTGACTCAAATGAAATTTGCATATAGATGATCATGCATATGTGGTTCCTTGTGAGTATTTGAGTTCACTTAAACATGAAACATTTGTGCCACACATGCCTATGCTTGTTCTGACTAAGCTGCATGAAAGAATCAGTCACGAGAAAAAGTGACCGTGAAAAAGATATCTCGTTGTTACGAGAATGATCAATGATGGCATGTCGAGACATGCCAGGTGGTGACCCTGTTGGGTACCACTAAGAAATTATATTGTGCTAACCACTTCAGGAAACCTAAACCTCCTAAGTTGACCGTAGATCGAGTCTTGTTCCGGTAACCCCCATACTTGATTCGTGCTGCCACTTGTCCCTGCCACAGGTAGGGTATGGTTCAGTAAGTTGTTAACCCCTTTCCTTGCACACACCGTATAGAGAGGCCATAGTGGAAGATACCAGCGGCCACTGGTAGGCATGCCACTTGGTCAGGGGCATGGGTGTTTCCGGCTGGGCCGAGAGGGGGGCATGCACCCCTTGTTATTGCGCGCGTTATAAATTTTGTGATGCCATGCTATTCGAGGTGTTGGCCTCCCCGTCTTAGAGTTTTTCTTGGATGATGCCTTGGGTGATTCCGGGCATCGTGAAAGTTAAGCTGGTGTGTGTTGGTTAGGTGTGTTTTCAACCCAAAGGCCATAATCAGAATTAGTCAATGTCTCGGGGTTGACTAAAGAAATCCTTTACTTGTGGGTAAAGAGTACAACCTCTATATAGTTTTAAAATCTATTCGAATAGCCGTGTCCGCGGTTAAGGGCTACAGTCTGGGATGGGTCAAGTGTCGGTCTTAGTGTCGGTCTTCGGAGGAAATAACTAAATTAGAAGTTGATCATGAATTATGATGGATGATTATTATCACTAATGCTATGGACTAACCCTTTTTCTCTTATATGTGCTCCTGAGTATCTCTTGGGAAGGTTCTATCACCTAGATACTCGTGCTTTTAGTTTCTTTAAAAGCCCTTTATGTGGTGTCGCTTCAGACGCCCGACTGTGGTATTTATTTTCAAGACCTTTCGAGGCATCACTGCAGACACCCGATTGGCATTTCTTTTCAAGAACTTTCGAGGCGTCGCTGCAGACACCCGATTGGCATTTCTTTTCAAGACCTTTCGAGGCGTCACTTCAGACACCCGACTGGCATTTTATTATTTCTTGGAATCCTCGGGAGGTCTAACGCCCGATGTTCCATTTGGTATTTTATTTCTTGGAATCCTCGGGAGGTCTAACGCTCGACATTCCACTTATGCTTTCATTAAGATTCCTTCGGGATGGTTCTATCTCCTGAAACCCGACTTTAAATTTTTGATAAAAACATGATTACTTATACTTTGCTAATATCAGATGGCTAACCTTTGTTTTCTATGCAAATATAATACTCTACATGATTATACTAAACACTTATCATGTCATAATAATGTTGGATATGTTTTAAGTTAATTCCATGCATTCTGCCTGCTTTTATTATATCTTTTGTCCATGGTGTTTGCGAGTAAATTCAAACGTACACTGGCTTATCCCTGGCTATTGTCTTGGCCAGATCATGATTCGGAGGAGAGAGCTACGAAGACACCCCGCAACCTAGGAATCGGAGAGAGCAGCCACACGAGAAATGAGTTATCTAGGTCAGCTATTCCTGTGGGAATGGAGCCCCATCGACGCTGGAGATCCATGAGTCACTTCTGTCATCCGCCACTAGAAATCATTGTGGTACTCAATGGACCTTTATGGTCTTGTACTCAAATTCTTGTAGCTGCTTGGAATCTGTACCAAGGATGTGTCCACGAGTGAACAGTAATCTTGGGGCTGGTGATGACACGAGGGTCATTTGCTAGGATTTTATGTCCCAGAAAACCGGCCCTGGTATGTCTAAGCTTGGGGATGCCCCGGATGGCATCCCTTCTTTCGTCTACAATCTATCAGTATATCACTTGGAGCTATATTTTTATTCATCACATGATATGTGTTTTACTTGGAGCGTCTTGTGCCATAGTTTTAATTTCTTTGTTTGCTTTTTAGTTTGCCACAATCATCTTTGCTGAAAACACTTTTTGAGAGGGACACACATTTATCGTGATTTGTTAGAATACTCTATGTGCTTCACTTATATATTTTGAGCTAGGCAGTTGCTCTAGTGCTTCACTTATATCTTTTAGAGCACGGTGGTGGTTATATTTTAAATAAATAGTTGCACTCTCATGCTTCACTTAAATATTTTTGAGAGTCTAATAAATAGTAATGGCAATTTGCATGGGTTATAAGATTGGTCCATAAAGGATAGGTATTCAAGAGGGATATAATAAAAACTTTCATGTAGATCACTGAATATGATAAGTTTGATTCCTTGCAATAGTTTTGTGATATTAAGATGGTAATATGTGGATGTACTAGTGAATGATTGTGGTTTAGTAAGAATATTGGTGTTAAGGTTTGTGATTCCTGAAGCATGCACGTATAGTCCTTAGTTGTGTGATGAAGTTGGAGCATGATTTATTATTGATTGTCTACCTTATGAGTGGCGGTCGGGGATGAGCGATGGTCTTTTCCTACCAATCTATCCCCCTAGGGGCACTCCATGATATGATACACTCTATCACACATAAGCCTCTTTATATCTTCCTCAAAACAGCCACCATACCTACCTATTATGGCATTTCCATAGCCATTCTGAGATATATTGCCATGCAACTTCCACCGTTCTTTTTATATGACACACATCATCATTGTCATATTGCTTTGCATGATCATATAGCTGACAGAGTATTTGTGGCTTAGTCACCGTTCATCATTTTTTATACATGTTACGCTAGATCATTGCACATCCTGGTACACTGCCAGAGGCATTCATATAGAGTCATATTGTTCTAGTATCGAGTTGTAAGTAAATAAAAGTGTGATGATCATCATTATTTGAGCATTGTCCCAGTGAGGAAAGGATGATGGAGACTATGATTCCCCCACATGTCGGGATGAGGCTCCGGACGAAAAATATATAAAAAAAAGAGCCCAGCAAAAAAAATGAGAGAAAAAGAGAGAAGGGGCAATGTTACTATCCTTTTCCACACTTGTGCTTCAGAGTAGCACCATATTTTTCATATAGAGAGTCTCCTGAGTTATCACTTTCATATACTAGTGGGAACTTTTCATTATAGAACTTGGCATGTATATTCCGATGATGGGCTTCCTCAAATGCCCGAGGTCTTCATGAGCAAGCAAGTTGGATGCACACCCACTTAGTTTTAGTTTGAGCTTTCATACACTTATAGCTCTTAGTGCATCTGTTGCATGGCAATCCCTACTCCTCGCATTGATATCAATTGATGAGCGTCTCCATAGCCCATTGATTAGCCGCGTCGATGCGAGACTATCTTCCTTTTTTGACTTCCCCTTATTAATCTTTATCATCATATTCTATGCCACCCATAGTGCTATGTCCATGGCTCATGCTCATGTATTGTGTGAGGGTTGAAAAAGCTGAACCGTGTTAAAAAGTATGAACCAATTGCTCGGCTTATCATCGGGGTAGTGCATGATTAATACTTTGTGTTAGGAAGACTAAGCATGATGGGCTATATGATTTTGTAGGGATAGCGTTCTTTAGCATTTTTATTTTGAAAGGCATGATTGTTTGTTGGTATGCCTGAGTATTGATGTCTTTATATCAAATTATAGACTATTGCTTTGAATCACTCATTTCTTAATATTCATACCGTAAGAGAGATTACATGATAAACATGTTAGGTAGCATTCCACATCAAAAATTCTATTTTTATCATTTACCTACTCGAGGACAAGCAGGAATTAAGCTTGGGGATGCTGATACGTCTCCAACGTATCTATAATTTTTTATTTTTCCATGCTATTATAGTATCAATCTTGGATGTTTTATATGCAATAATATGCTATTTTATATCATTTTTTGGGACTAACCTATTAACCTAGAGCCCATTGCTAGTTGCTGTTTTCTGCTTGTTTTTGGTTTTTCAGGAAATCAGTACCAAATGAAGTCCAAATGCCATGAAACATTTTGACGATTTTTTCTAGATAAAAGAGACCCTGGAAGCTTCTGGAGGAAGCCAGAAGCCTCACTAGGAGGCCACAAGGCAACAGGGCGTGGCCCCAGGGGGGGGCGCGCCCTGATGCCTTGTGGGCCCCTCATGGCTCCTTTTGACCTAATTCCACTTCTATAAATTTTGAAATATTGAGAAACCAATAGAGAGCCCCACGAAATTAATTTTCCGCTGCCACAAGCTTTTGTTCTTCCACGATCCCATCTGGAGGCCTTTTCCGACACTCTGCCGGAGGGGGAATCGATCACAGAGCATTTCTACATCAACCTTGCCGCCCCTCCGATGATGTGTGAGTAGTTTGCCACAGACCTATGGGTCCATAGCTAGTAGCTAGATGGCTTCTTCTCTCTCTTTGATCTTCAATACCATGTTCTCCTTGATGTTCTTGGAGTTCTATCCGATGTAATCTTCTTTTGTGGTGTGTCTGTTGGGATCCGATGAATTGTGGGTTTATGATCAGATTATTCATGAGAAATATTTGAGTCTTTTCTGAATTCTTTTATGCATGATTATTATTGCTTTGTATTTCTCTCTGATCTATCCGTTTGGTTTGGCCAACTAGATTGATTTATCTTGCAATGGGAGAGGTGCTTTGTGATGGGTTCAATCTTGCGGTGTTATATATCCCAGTGACAAAGTAGGGGACAAGACACATATTTGTATTATTGCTATTAAGGATAAAATGACGGGGTTTATTCATATTAATTGAGTTTACTTTGTCTACATCATATCATATTGCTTAAGGCATTACTCCGTTTTTATTAACGTAATACTCTAGATGCTTGCTGGATAGCGGTCGATGGGTGGAGTAATAGTAGTAGATGTAGGTAGGAGTCGGTCTACTTGTCTCGGACGTGATGCCTATATACATGATCATTGCCTTGAATATCGTCATAACTATGTGCTTTTCTATCAATTGCCCAACAGTAATTTGTTTACCCACCGTATGCTATGCGTTCGAGAGAGAAGCCTCTAGTGAAAACTATGACCCCCGGGTCTACTTAAATCATATAAAAAACCTAAAAATACCTTGCTGCAATTTTATGTAGTTTATTTTATTTTGAAATTTATTTTATCTATCTATCACTATCAGAATTAATCCTTGCAAATAACGAGTTCAAGGGGATTGACAACCCTGTTGCCCGCGTTGGGTGCAAGTATTTGCTTTTGTGTGTGTAGGTGTTGTTCACGAGGTTCTGCATGGTTCTCCTACTGGATTGATACCTTTGTTCTCACTGAGGGAAATACTTATCTCTACTGTGCTGCATCACCCCTCCTCTTTGGGGAAATCCCAATGCAGTTTACATGTAGCACCGACTCAATAGAGTACGAGTATCGGGTCCCCTTCGCAAGATCCATGTTTTCATCAGCGCACTTGGCGGACCTGGACCAGAGCCGTACGCCACCACCGACCCAGTCGAGCCCGCTCGCCATATCCAACCCGGCCAGGCGAGACTCGGTCGGACTCATGCTTTCATCAGATTCACGAAGGGTCGATTTTTCAGGCAGTACTACGTCCGACGGTGACACGCTTGTCTAGTCTGACGGCGAATCCTTGGTTGGAGATACCGAGTCGATTCTTCCGCTTTTCGATGAGAGGCTGGGAGACTACTCTGATGATGAGATCTGCCTAGAATCCAATGAGCCACGCCGCCGCGCGGCAGTCTATATGGTGGGAAACCAGAACCAGCCTCAGTATGACGCAAACAGACGCTTAATCACGGATCTGTCCACGAAGCGTAACCCGACAGATGTTGCGGCGGGTCAGAACATCACGACGGCTGGAGCCACGGCGGTCGCCTCCACTCCTGCTGGCTCTAAGAAAATGGGGGCGCAGGCGCTTACCGAGATGATGGCTACCCTTGGGACGCTCCTGGCAAAGCCGGTGACTTCCCAAAATGTGGATGCACGCAACGCAGAGATTACAAAGTGTCGCGAGCAGCTAACCAAGATTCAGGAGGATATCAATGTAGAGAATGCACGTATGGCAGAGACACAGGCCCATATCCTCAGTGAAACTAAGCGTTTGGAAGCAGAAGTAGTTCATCTCAATTTTTGTTAGAACGAGGCTGCTGCGGTACACCGGAGGAGGCATCAGAGCAGGATTCCAGCGAGTATCGACCTAACGCGGCTGTTCGAGACACCTGGTGACTCACCCACCCCGGCAGTCCAGGGGGCGGGCACTGGTCCACCAGGTGTAGGGCTTGTTATACCCCAATTGACTCATAATGTCCCTCCAAATGCGGCCCAGTTGCAGTCGCCGGCTCACTAGCAGTTGCAGCCACCGGCTCAGCAACAGTTGCTGGTCCAATATCCACCTCGTCGTTTCCAAACACCGCATGGTCATTATTCTAACCCGGTCGATAATGTACTGGCGGCGACTCATAATTTAGCCGCGATCCTGATTGAGGGAAACAGTCCAGTGGAGATCGAGGCCAGGAATGCTATTGCAATGTTAAAAACAGCAGTCACATAGCAGGCGAATTACTCTCACAGCCAACATCGGCTTCATTCTACTCCTCATCAGAGCCGCAGTAGTAGCTGGCACGCCGAGTCATCGGCGGCCTCTAGCAATGCACGGTGCCAAAGGGCGCAACAACCACTCCCAAACCAACCACAGCCAACGGTCTTAGATGCGCAGGCGATTGTTGACGCTGCTCGGGCTTTGCGGGGTACTCCTCATCAGAGCCGCAGTAGGATCTAGCACGCCGAGTCACCGACGGCCTCTAGCAATGCACGGCACCAAAGGGCACAACAACCACTCCCAAACCAGCCATAGCCAGCGGTATCAGATGTGCAGGCGATCTTTGACGTCGCTCGGGCTTTGCGTGGGACAGGGGGGAGGAAACGCATGAGTAGCCTATGCTCAACCTATAGTACAACCCCCACCCGCCTCAACCCTGCCAGCTTTACATAGTCTGGGGATAATAAGCAGGACTATTGGAACGCCATGCCTAGGGCCGGCTCTCTGCAACAAGCGTATGCCGCCAGACTTCAAGGGTCCTCGTAAGGTTTCTAATTATACAGCTGATTTAGAACCTGCCGAGTGGATTGAAAGCTATGAGCTGGCCATGGACATGTTGGAAGTCAGCGACGCCGTATGCGCAGGATATCTAACCATGATGCTTGAAGGTCCAGCACGAACTTGGTTTGAAGAATTTGCCTGCAAATTCCATCAATACCTGGCAGGAGCTGAAGGAGTGCTTCATCAAGAATTTCCAGGGAACTTGCAAGCACCCAACCACGATTGTTGATTTGGAACATTGTGTCCAGCATGATGATGAGTTGGCACATCATTGGGCACGCGGGGTTGCTAAGATCATCCACTCTTCTAATAGCATTACAGCTCAGACAACTGTCCTTGTTCTTGAATGAAATTGTCATTTCCAGCCCTTAGTCCAGAAACTCGATCGTTTGAAAAGGAAAGTCAGGGAGATGAGTGATCTCATGGATGTCCTAACCAGGTATGCTGAGTTAGATGACAAGAAAGATCCAACCTCCGACGATGAGAAAATTGGTAAAGGCAAGAAAAACGGTGGCAAGGGTCACTAGCATAACGGCAATGGAAATAGCGGCAACAACAATCACAAGCGCAAGAATCCTGAGGGAAGTTCCGATTTCGTCGCCAATACCAATGTTGGCTTTAAGAACCAGCGTCAGAACGGCAATTCCAGGAAGCCCTTTTCTTGTAATCGTCCTCGTAATTATGAGGAAGCGCTGAAAGGTCTGTGTCCAAAGCACAACGTGGACGGTAAACCGGCCAACCACTCCTGGGAAAACTGCTTTAATATGCAGGAATTCAAGAACCGAGCTTTTCAGAATCACAACAATGGAGGTGGCAATGGTGGATACCCAGGAAATCCTGGAGCCGGTGGCTCAGGAGCCGGTTTTCACGGGGCCGGCTTATAGAAATTTCCCTGGTGCCAGGTTCCAGGGGTCAGGCGACCAAGGTTCAGGATTCCAGGGGGCTGGCAACGGCGGAGGCAACAACCAGCGAGCCGGACAAGGAAATCAGAATCAGGCAGGTCAATCAAGGTTTCAGAGCAATTCCGAGCAGTTGAACAGTGGCCAATACTATGTTTTTACAACCAGCACATGCAAACGTGACCGGAAGGTCCAAAGACGAGCCGTCAACATGGTTGAGCCGGCTATTCCTGAGTACCTCAATTGGTCAGAACAACCTGTGACTTGGAGTCAGGTGGATCACCCTCCTTGAATTGACAATCCCGGGAGTCTTGCTTTTGTGGTCGCCCCTCAAGTCGGCGGTTACAAGTTAACCAAGGTACTCATGGACAGAGGGAGTAGTGTCAATATACTCTATTACGATACTTTCAAAAGAATGAATCTGTCTGAAAAACAACTAAAACCATCCTCTATCGTCTTCCATGGTATTGTCCCTGGCAAGTCTGCTTATCCCATTGGAAAGATCTCTTTAAAAGTCACCTTTGGCACAGAGTTCAACTTCAGATCTGAGTTTCTGACGTTTGAGGTGGTCAAAATCAAAAGTCCTTATCACGCTCTCTTTGGACGGCCGGCTTATGCAAGGTTCATGGCACATCCTTGCTATGTTTATCTTAAGATGAAGATGCCAGGGCCTAAAGGAACTATCACAGTCAATGGAGATAGGAAGATTGCTCTCGAGTGTGAGGAGGGAGATGCAGCATATGCAGAGTCGGCTTGTGCAGCTGAGGAGTTAAAATTCTACAAAGAAAATGTCGATCCTGCCGATATGACCTCACTAAAAACGCCAACTACTGAGTCTAACCCTCTGCTCAAGTTTAAGTCAGCCAGAGATACTAAGAAGGTTGATTTCACACCTGGTGATCCATCTCAGCAGTTCACTATTGGGGCGAATATGGATCCTAAATAGGAAAGCACGTTCATCGAGTTCATCCGTCAGAATCAGGACATCTTTGCATGGAAACCTTCTGACATGCCTGGTGTACTGAGAGAACTCGCTGAGCACTGCCTAAATGTTGATCCTAAGATGAAGCCTATATGGCAATACCTCCTTCGCTTCAACGAGGAGAGACGCAAAGCCATTGGAGAAGAGGTGGCCCGGCTCCTAGCTGAAGAAGAACGGAACCTGGCGGATGTGTGTTGATTACACTGACTTGAACAAAGCTTGCCCTAAGGACCCGTTGCCTCTGCCTCGCATTGATCAGATCATCGATTCTACTACCGGTTGTGAGAGTCTATGTTTCCAAGATGCGTAATCTGGATATCATCAGATCAAGATGAAGGAAGAAGATCAGGAAAAGATAGCTTTCATCACACCCTTTGGAGTTTTTTTATTATACATCCATGCCCTTTGGTCTGAAAAGTGCAGGAGCAACTTATCAGCATTGTGTCCAGAATTGTTTTCACAATTAGATCGGCCGCAATGCTCATGCTTATGTTGATGATATCGTGGTCAAGTCCCAGAATAAAGAGACTCTACTTGATGATCTGAAAGAGACATTTTATAATCTTCGAGTCTATCAGATGAAGCTCAACCCGGCAAAATGTGTATTTGGAGTTCCAGCAGGAAAGTTACTGGGTTTCCTCGTGTCTGAGCATGGCATTGAAGCCAACCCGGATAAAATCAAGGCTATCACAACTTTGAAGAGCTGGCCAACATCAACGCTGTCCAGAAGTTGACAGGCTGTATGGCGGCTCTAAGTCGGTTTATAAGCCGGCTTGGCGAGAAGGCAATTCCACTGTATCAGTTGCTGAAGAACATAGATAACTTCGTTTGGGATGCAGTTGCGGATAGAGCCTTTGAGTCCCTCAAGAAGCAGCTGTCAGAACCACCTATCCTTGCTGCTCCTCAGACGAAGGAGCCGATGCTTTTGTACATTGCTGCTAATAACAAGGCGGTTAGTGTTGCAATTGTTGTGGAACGCAAGGAGGAAGGCAAGGAATATCCAGTACAGCGGCCAGTTTATTATGTTAGCGAAGTTTTAACTGAGTCAAAACATCGATATCCACACTGGCAGAAGTTGGTTTACAATGTTTTCATGGTAGTCGCAAATTGAAGCACTATTTCCAGGAGCATCCCATCACTATTGTCAGTTTTGCACCTTTGGGAGATATTATCCAGAACCGAGAAGCTACAGCCCGGGTTGCAAAGTGGGATATTAGGCTTGGTCGACATCATCTCAAGTATGTGCCGCGGACCACCATCAAGTCCCAAGCTTTGGTGGACTTCATCAATGACTGGACTCGATTGCAAGCATCCGAAGAGAAGCCGGACACTACATATTGGACGATACACTTTGATGGATCCAAACAGTTGGAAGGCTCGGGGGCTGGAGTTGTGATAACTTCCCCATGAGGTGATAAATTTTTCTATGTTTTGAGACTCATGTTTTCTTGTACTAACAATGCAGCAGAATATGAGGCTTTGCTCCATGGGCTTCTTATGGCTAAGGAGATGAATCTTAGCCGGGTCAGGTGTTTGGGCGACTCAGACCAAGTTGCTCAGGAAGTTTCTGGGACTTGGGATTCCAAAGATCCCCTTATGCCGGCTTACTGGCATCCTGATACGTCCCAAACATATCTACTTTTCCAAAAACTTTTGCTCTTGTTTTGGACTCTAATTTGCATGATTGGAATGAAACTAACCTGGACTGACGCTGTTTTTAGCAGAACTACCATGGTGTTGTTTTTGTGCAGAAATAAAAGTTCTCGGATTGAGCTGAAAATTTATGGAGAATTTTTCCAGAATATATTAAAAATATTGGTGAAGAGAACTACTGGAGGGGGGGCACCCAGGAGCCACAAGCTCAGGGGGCGCGCCCACCCCCCCAGGGCACGCCCTAAGAGCTTGTGGACCCCACAGGCCTCTATTTGCCCTAACTCCTACTCCATAAGTACCGTCTCATGGAGAAAAAAAATCAGAGAGAAGGAATCATCGCGTTTTACGATACGGAGACGCCGCCACCTCTTGTTCTTCATCAGGAGGGCTGATTTGGAGTCTGTTCGGGGCTCCAAAGATGGGGATTCGTTGCTGTCGTCATCACCAACCCTCCTTCATCAACAATTCCATGATGCTCACCACCGGGAGTGAGTAATTCCTTCGCAGGCTTGCTGGATGGTGATGGAGTTGGATGAGATTTGTCATGTAATCGAGTCAATTTGTTAGGGCTTGATCCCTAGTATCCACTATGTTCTTAGATTGATGTTGCTATGACTTTGCTATGCTTAATGCTTGTCACTAGGGCCTGAGTGCCATGATTTCAGATCTGAACCCTCTATGTTTTCATGAATATATTTGAGTTCTTGATCCTATCTGCTAGTTGTATGCACTTGTTATTGTTCTGATCCATAACCCCAAAGTGATAATAGTTGGGATACTCTCCGGGGATGACTGTAATTCGAGGAGTTCATGTATTCACCATGTGTTAATGCTTTGTTCCGGTTCTCTATTAAAAGGAGGCCTTAATATCCCTTAGATTTCCTTATGGATCCCGCTGCCACGGGAGGGTAGGACAAAATATGTCATGCAAGTTCTTATTATAAGCACGTATGACTATATATGGAATACATGCCTACATTACATTGATGAATTGGAGCTATTGTGTATCGCTCTAGGTTGTGACTGTTATATGATGAATATCATCCAACACAAATATCCGTTGCTGATCCAATGCCTACGCTTTTCTCATATTGATCATTGCTAAGTTACTACTGTTACTACTGTTACAAATATTTCACATACTGCTTCTGTTACTGTTCCTGTTACTATTGCTACTGTGCTACTAAACACTTTGCCGCAGAAATATTATATCCCAGGTGTGGTTGAATTGACTACTCAACTGCTAAGGCTCACAAATATTCTTTGGCTCCCCTTGTGTCAAGTCAATAAATTTGGGTGAAATACTACCCTCGAAGACTGTCGCGATCCCCTATACTTGTGGGTTATCAAGACCTTTTTCTGGCACCGTTGCCAGGGAGCATAGCTCTATTTGTTGAGCTCACTTGGGATTTTACACTATGAAGAATCTGAAAGACTCTAAGACTAAGATCGTACCCTCTAAGACGAGGGGAGGTGTCGGTGTCAAAACCGGCAGATCTCGGGTAGGGGGGCCTGAGCTGTGAGATCAGATCGATGGCTAACAGGAGACAAGGGACACGATGTTTTTACCCAGGTTCGGGCCCTCTTTGAGGAGGTAAAACCCTACGTCATGCTCTTGCTTATATTATGGGTGTATCAAGGTACAGAGTTGATCTACCTCGTGATCTTGAGTTGTGGTATAAACCCAAGGGGTGACGATGAATGAATGTCTCCCTATACGGACTAAACCCTCTGGTTTATATAGGCACTAGGGGTATCTAGGGTTACACATGGTCGGTTTCCGTCTACGGGTCACATGCCGAATCTAATAGACCTTCTTGGAGTACACGCCAAGTCCTCAGTGAAGCCCGATATGCTTCGGCCACAGGTTAGAAGCCTCCGGAGTCCTTCCATGTTAACGGGTCACCAGTCCGGCCCATGGACTAGACCGGCTAGGCCGGGACCCCCTAGTCCAGGACATCGTCAGTAGCCCCCAAACTTGTCTTCAACGTCGAGGACGACTATCTTCTTCGGGCATATAACTTAGGCTTAGAGTCTTCGGCTTGGCAGGGTTCCCCTTCGCGATTTGAGTCCGACTTTGAGCTCTCCTCGACCCTGGTCCCACCGCGCGCCACCTCGAGTACTGCACAGCCTAGGGAACCGAGCCACTTTACGGCCAGATGTTGAAGCATTGCCTTGTTCCACCTTTATTACCGGGCGCCTGACCTAAAGTTGCGTCAAAGCGCATTTTGGCCTTCCTCCTTTCTTCGCTCAACACAAATCTCCCTTCCCAAAGCCTAGCTTAGAGAGCCCCAAGCAATGGCAAGCGGCGCGGGCTCTTCCAAGCGCCCCCATGGCCCCCCTAAAGGGCGACTGGGGAAGCTGCTCCATCACGCATCTTCAGCTAGACCGGCTTTCCGCCCAGGGCTATCTGCCAGACCCTGAGCTAACCTCTACCCGTCCTGGATTAATATCCATGGATGGGCAGGCGCACGCCGAGAGCCACCCTTCCCCTCACGGGGATGATCGGGTATGCTTCGTTCCCTTTCTCCTACGTGGCCTGGGGTTTCCTATTCACCCTTTTCTAAGAGGTCTGCTTGAGTTTTATGGGATCCAACTCCACCACCTGAGTCCCAATTCAATCCTACACATCGTTGGATTCGTTGCCCTCTATGAAATGTACCTTGGGTGCGCGGCCACTTCAGACTATGGAGGAAGTATTTTTGCATCATGCCCTATTCCTGAGACAGGAAATTACACGAAGTGGGGGCGGCCGAGGTTTGCCGAATAGCTGGGACTGGCTACCCCACAGGCACCCCTTGATACATCTCCAACGTATCTATAATTTTTGATTGTTCCATGCTATTATAGTATCAATCTTGGATGTTTATTATGCAATTATATATCATTTTTTGGGACTAACCTATTAACCTAGTGCCCAGTGCCAGTTGCTGTTTTCTGCTTGTTTTTGGTTTTTCAGGAAATCGGTACCAAATGAAGTCCAAACGATACAAAACTTTTTGACAATTTTTTCTGGACAAAAGAGACCCTAGAAGCTTCGGGAGGAGGCCAGAAGCCTCATGAGGAAGCCACAAGGCAACAGGGCGCGCCCCCAGGGGGGGTGCCAAGATGCCTTGTGGGCCCCTCGTGGCTCCTTTTGACCTAATTCCACCTCAATAAATTCTCAAATATTGGGAAACCAACAGAGAGCCCCACGAAATAACTTTTCCGCCACCGCAAGCTTCTGTTCTCTCATGATCCCATCTGGAGGCCTTTTTCGGCACCCTGCCGGAGGGGGAATCGATCACGGAGGGCTTCTACATCAACCTTGCCGCCCCTCCGATGATGTGTGAGTAGTTTACCACAGACCTACGGGTCCATAGCTAGTAGCTAGATGGCTTCTTCTCTCTCTTTGATCTTCAATACAATGTTCTCCTCGATCTCCTTGGAGTTCTATTCGATGTAATCTTCTTTTGTGGTGTGTTTGTTGGGATCCAATGAATTGTGGGTTTATGATCAGATTATTCATGAGAAATATTTGAGTCTTTTCTTAATTCTTTTATGAATGATTGTTATAGCTTTGTATTTGTCTCCGATCTATCCGTTTGGTTTGGCTAACTAGATTGATTTATCTTGCAATGGGAGAGGTGCTTTCTGATGGGTTCAATCTTGCGGTGTTCTATATCCCAGTGACAAAGTAGGGGATAAGACACGTATTTGTATTATTGCCATTAATGATAAAATGACAGGGTTTATTCATATTTATTGGGTTTACTTTGTCTACATCATGTCATCTTGCTTAAGGCGTTACTCTGTTTTCATTAACTTAATACCCTAGATGCATGCTAGATAGCGGTCGATGGGTGGAGTAATAGTAGTAGATGGAGGTAGGAGTCGGTCTACTTATTTTGGATGTGATGCCTATATACACGATCATTGCCTTGAATATCGTCATAACTATGCGCTTTTCTATCAATTGCCCAACGGTAATTTGTTTACCCATCATATGCTATGCGTTCAAGAGAGAAGCCTCTAGTGAAAACTATGGCCCCCGGGTCTACTTAAGTCATATAAAAAACCTAAAAATACCTTGCTGCAATTTTATTTAGTTTATTTTATTTTGCAATTTATTTTATCTATCTATCACTATCAGAATTAATCCTTGCAAATAACGAGTTCAAGGGGATGGACAACCCTCTTGCCCGCGTTGGGTGCAAGTATTTGCTTTTGTGTGTGTAGGTGCTGTTCACGAGGTTCTGCGTGGTTCTCCTACTGGATTGATACCTTGGTTCTCACTAAGGGAAATACTTATCTCTACTGTGCTACATCACCCCTCATCTTCAGGGAAATCCCAACGCAGTTTACAAGTAGCACCCCTCGAGAAGATGCTGACATGTGGGTGTCCGAATGGTTTTATATGGCCGACGTCCCGCTACACGATCCAGTTCGGCCCGGGCTTCCGTCCTTCACTTCAGACACTTCGAAGAAATGGTTTAGCTGGAGACCGTAGAGCACCGCTCAAAAAGATGATACCGACGCGGCCCACCTGTCCGCCAGGGTGAGGTGCCTAACGAACACCGGCCTCACCATCGTAGATGTAATGGCAACGGCCATCAGTCAAAAAGTCCAACCTCTTTGTCAGCGTCAGCTTCTATTGTGCGTGTATAACAGCAACGACGACGCCACCCGATCAATCCGAGAGGACTTTCATAGTGACACGACATTTGGCGCAGCCCCGGCCGGCATATACAATGGAGAAGCTACAGATTTCGCCAAATGGAAATTCATCGATGGTCTGTCCTACTATAACCCTACCAAAATGGTAAGTTTCTTCAAACTTCCTCGTCTATCCGAGCAGTTTGCTTTTATTGTTTCGTAACGGTTGTTTGATGTATCGAATAGACGTGGAGGCGCTGGGTCGAGACCCTGGACTGTCCAACACCTGAACCGGAGAAATATCGTCGAGACGATGATCCAGCCTCCCATGAAGATGAAGAAATATCCACCCTTTACGAAGAGGGAACCTTTTATCAAGAGAGCCTTGATGGCTCGAAAGTGGCCATCATCCCTGACCTTCTGGGGACGCGGCCATCCTCATCGGTAACCCCCCCACCTCCTCTCGAAAGAGAGCTTCATCTGGCAGAACCCCAAGCACCCTGACCCCTCTTCCTAAGGGTCGACGCTGGAAGCGCTCGCGCGGCGGTACGCCCCCCCAAGGGGGCTCTTAAATTGCCACACAAGGTGCCCCACAACCGAAAGTGGTTATGGAAGGGGAGCGTAACACTCCTCTCCTGCACAGGTAATTCCATTCACATCCCTCCCTTTAGATATCGAGGATTATAGGTCCAATGCTTTACTTGCCTGCGCAGGCAGTCTAATGAAATGTCGTTGGCTGAGGGAGGGAACACCTCGGCCCTGCGAACCAGCGAAGAGCCGATCCAAGCTACGGGGGGTATTCCAGAAGTACCTCAACCGGCCACTTCGGGGACTTGCTAGGCTACCACCTCCGAGGTGGAAAGCGCAATGAAACACCAGCACAGGAAGGCCTCTCTAAGGAATCCTTTCTTCTCCAGCCAAGAATTCAGCGCCCTCAGTTCGGTGGATGCCTACCTCGGCACAACCCGCTCCAAATTTGAGAAAGCAGTGGATGTCTTGTCCAAAGGCTTGCAGGTAATGTGTGTTTTTTGGAATCCACTTTCCTTGGGAGCAAATTACGTTTAGCCACAATTATCTAACCGCCGTACTAGGCAATAACCCCCAAGACACTTGTCGGATGGTACATCCGACTGGTGGATTCAACAAGTCGAAGAGTATGGTGTGAGCGCGAAAGCTCGTAGCCCCCAAGCCGTGATATGGACACGATTGACCATATAGAGGCTTGTTTTACCATGCTGTCAATTTGTAGGCATCTCGGGAGAAGAATAAAAATTTGTCCGAGGAGCCCACCCAGGCCAAGACACAGCTGGGTGCCGCGCAAGCCGAAGTGGCACATATCAAAACCTTCACCAGAGAAGCGCATGGTAAGTGCATCTGGCTTATGTTTGTTGTGTTGTAAGCGGCTCGAGACCTATGCCTAACTTGTTATAATTCATAGTAGCAGAAGTCATTGGCCAGCTGGAGAAGGACCTGAAGCAGGCCCGCGAGGACCTGATATATGCCGAGTCACAACGGCAGGCCGAGCACCTTGTTTTGTCCCGGAACAAGGAGGAGGCAGATTAGTTGAAAGCAAAGAGTGCTCAGCAAGCTGAGGAGCTTGACCGGCTGAAGGCTCAGCTGGCAGCTACGGAGGCAAAGAATCAGAAAGCAGATGAGGCTATGTCCAGTGAGTATTTCCCATCTTGTGAAAAGAGCTTGCGTCTGTCGGGAGCTAATTTGTGCCATATGCAGTTTTGCTGACAGGTCGGCCTAAAGAGGCCGGTAGCCCCCCGTCCGAGGATGCCCTGACGGAGCTGACCGAAGTGCATGAGCGAGCACAGAAGGCTATGAAAGTTGTGTTTAAGGCTCTATGGCCCGAAGAAAGTGTGCCCGAGGGTATGGCCGAGCTCGCTGATCATCTCAAAGGAGCTCGGCACTGAATATAGGCCTAGAAGATATCGGCCTGTCGAGAGGGCACAAGTGAGGCATGGGCGATGGTCAAGACCCGCTATACCGGCGTAAAGACGGAGCAGCTTGCCGAAGTTGACCCGAGCGGTGTCGACGGGAAAGAGGTGCTGACGTCGTTTGTCTATGACAATGTTTTGCCCACTGCACGCCTCTCTCAGCGGGATTGTACCCTTATGTCTTTAACAGACGGGCTTGATAAAGTGTGATATATGTGTGATAACTCTATGTATCTATGTACTTTACGTTATGACAATCGCATCTGTTATACAAACTCTGTTAGCCAGCCTTTGGCTTCTCCCTCCTTGACCATTGACCGAAGAGTGCTTCTTACGTCTGGTCAAGCTAAGCGGACCGGATACATCAGATAGCAAGGCAATTTGGCTATGCGGCTCGAAAAACAAAGTGAACCAGAGCGTATGTTTTATTACGTTTAGGCGTAAGAAATATCTTCCAAGAAAAATAGTCCCGCTATCGGTTCCTTTCCTCAGGTGGTTATGTTTGCCTGCTTGAAACAGGTCAGAGCATACGCCGAGGTGAGCGTGAAGCCCCCAGTAATTTCTGATACTTGAAACCTATTGATTTTACTTCCATCGCAGCCGACCGACTCTTAAGAACGCTAGCTTTCGGCTTCACCCGTTTGAGGTGCGTATCCAGTTGACCCGGTAGTAACAATCGTAGAGGTGCTCCCTTTACCCCCTAGCCAAACAATTGGGAACGTAGGGGGTAAGCACAGGAGCCAGGCAACCCAACTTGGCAAAAACTTAAGTCAAGTCGATGCATATGAAGGCGTGAAGTGATTTAATTGGAAGAAGGCACCAAGAGTGCTTGAGAGTTTGTTCGGCTTCAAGAAAGCCATCAACATAGTGTATATCATACATACGGGATGTGTTCGAAGAGATGAAATCATTTCGGCTTTACCGATCACAACTAACTAAAAGTTTTAACAACTTGAAGAAAAAAAGGAAAATTTATAGCTATTGAAATGCTAACTTGAAAATGAACGGAGAGGTAAACTAGGGTTGGCTAGTGATTAACCGTAAAAGCATCGCAGCAGGGCAGTGTTCCAAGGGTTTGGCTCCAGTCTGTTATCCTCGGGATCTCAGATACGATATGCATCACCGGTGAGTACTTGGTCGATAATGAATGGTCCGTCCCATTTTGGGGACAGCTTATGCTTCTGTTTTTCTGGGTGGAATCTCATGACCAAGTCACCTTTGTTGAATGCCTTCATCTGGACCTCCCTGCTTTGGTATCACCATGCCTGCTGTTGGTAAAAGGTGGATCGTGCTCGAGCCATGCCTCTTTCCTCTTCGAGGGCATCAAGGTCGTCTTGCCGATCAAGCTCGGCTTCCTGCTCTTCATACATATGCACTCTAGATGCATCGTGAATGAGGTCACATGGTAAGATGACCTCGGCTCCGTACACCATGAAGAAGGGTGTATAACCTGTGGACCGGTTGGGCGTGGTGCGTAAGCCCCACAATACGGAGTCGGCCTGTTTCAAGGATCAGACTAATCGTGGCTTGATGCCACTTAAAACAAGTCCATTGGCGTGTTCGACCTGTCCATTGGTCTGGGGATGGTAAACAGAGGTGTAGTACTGGGTGTGCGGGCCCTCGATATCGAGCCACCTCTTGTCGTGCGTTGGCCGTCAGCCGAGCCCATGTCTGCTCCCGAGCTCTTTCGTGCCTATCTAACCAGGCATCGTAGCCATCCAGGCCGGCGGGTGTGCGCTCCCTTAGTCCATAAATGGATCGGGAAGGGGTTTATTGGCCTGTATCTTATCATGCAAAGCAAAGGGCTCAGGATGTTTGACCGCACTCTTGCCATGAGGGCGGGTTTTTGTAGGGGGGTTCATTGTGTGCCCCTGCTGGCCGGTCTCACCCTCTAGGGGGACGGTCAGCCTGGCCTGCGTGGCCGTATCCGAGCTGCTCATTATCTGCTGCCTCGTCATCAAAGTCAGGCAGCAATCGTCGCTTTGGGAACGACTTGGGGGCCGTACATCGGGTCTCGAGGTACGCTTCGGCCTCCAGTATTTTAACCCACTTGTCATTGAGTGCGTTTTCGTGAGTGTGCAGCTCTTGCTTCTTCTTCTTCATGCTACGCGCGGTTTCGATTAATCGTCATTGGAACCGTGCCTACTCGGATGGGTTTACGGGTACCACAAAGTCCTCTGGTCCAAGGCGAGGCCGTCCTCGGATTCGGGGAGGTAGTTCTTGTCCAACCCGTCGTCGTAGGTGTCTTTGACCCCGGGATCATCCTCCATCAGCGCCCCTACGGGCCCATTCAGTTGGGCGGACGGGGCTTGGTCTCCCTCGCCCAGGTTCTCAGCGGCGTCGGGGGCAGCGCCATTATCGGCGGCGCCCGTGGAGTTGGTCATACTCCTGCTTCCGTTGTTTCCCTTGGTTCGCCTCTTATGGCGACGACGCTTAGGGTTTTCCTTAGGTTTCTTCTCAGAGTTATCCTTGGGAGTGTCGACCATGCAAAAGTCATAGGTAGACATTGCAGCCCAGTCCCCTATATGGGGTTTGGCCGCGAGTGAATCTGCTCCGGTATCACCGCGAACATCTTCATCCATGTCCGTGGCTTCGTCAGATTCGTAGTCAAGCGCATCGGTTAAATCTTTGACCGTGGCGACTAGGTGGGTGGTGGGTGGGATGAAAATTTCCCAATCGTTGGCTTTACATCCGATCTGATTGTAGACGGTAGATGAGATTGCCAGGTTTTGGATCCGATCAAGCACCTCGTTTATCTGCGAAAGTTCCTCGGTGTCCAGGTCCTGGCCATAAGCCGGGCTGATCTAGAATAGTTTGTTCGGGCCGCTTGACGCAGGCCCGCCATCTCGATCGTTGAGGGCCGAACCATGGTCGACGGACGGAGAAGATGTATCAGAGGCCACTGCCTGGTCCATAGGTGGGTTCGACTAGTGGCCGTCATCCGAGGAGGCCAGGGTTAGATCGGACGTAGTGACCACCGGATCTACATCCGGGATTGGTTCCGCTGGGAGGTCGGAACTGAGAGTCAGGTCAGAGCCATGCTCCGGAGTTTCTGTGCCGGAGGGGTCCTCGGATCCATCTGGGACCCGTCCCGAGAGTACTAGATCACCTCAAGCATCTGTAATGTACTCTAGGCTTCCGAACATGCTGACCTAATTTGGGAGAAAGCTTTTGACACGGCCTAAGTGGCCGGTTGGATCAGCGTGCAGCACAATGCTGCCGAAGGCGAAAAGCTGGCCGGGGACGAAGATGTCGCCGCAGCCAATGCTGCTGTCGATCTGTAAGCGAGCCAGCGGTCCGAGGTGATTGCTTAGCGAGCTCTCAATGAAAGCACCAATGTCGGTGTCAAAACTGGCAAATCTTAGGTAGGGGGGCCCAAGCTGTGAGATCGGATCGATGGGTAACAGGAGACAAGGGACACTATGTTTTTACCCAGGTTCGGGCCCTCTTTGAGGAGGTAAAACCCTACGTCCTGCTCTTGCTTATATTATGGGTGTATCAAGGTACAGAGTTGATCTACCTCGTGATCGTGAGTTGTGGTATAAACCCAAGGGGTGACGATGAATGAATGTCTCCCTATATGGACTAAACCCTCAGGTTTATATAGGCACCGGGGGTATCTAGGTTTACACATGGTTGGTTACCGTCTACGGGTCACATGCCGAATCTAATAGACCTTCTTGGAGTACATGCCAAGTCCTCGGTGAAGCCCGATATGCTTGGGCCACAGGTTAGAAGCCTTCGGAGTCCTTCCATGTTAACGGGCCATCAGTCCGGCCCATGGACTAGACCGGCTAGGCCGGGACCGCCTTATCCAGGACACCATTAGGAGGTAAGGAACTGCTATCTAGCTCCGCACTTAATTCACCTTTTGTTTTAAGTAGGCTTGCGACACCACTACCTGCTATTCATTCTGATATGTCACAAGTAATTGATGATACTACTTCTGCTATAAATGAAACTTGTGATGATGCTAGTACTATGCTTGATGATACTGTGCCACTAGGTGAATTTCTTGATGAACAAATTGCTAAAGCTAAAGAAATTGAGAGTGCTGAAACTACTGAAAATTATAATTCACATATTATGCCTAGCACTCCTACTAGAGTTGAAATGCCTAAGATACCTGAGGGTTATGTTATGGATGGGGAGATAGCTAGAGAATTTCTTGCTTGTAATGATAGAGATGAGGTTAAGAAATTAATGAGTAAGCTGAAAGAAAAAGCTATGATAGAGAGAATGAAATATCATCCTAAGTTTGCTACTTCTCCTATCTTTGTTACTGATAAGGATTATGAGTTCTCTGTCTATCCCGAGTTAATCACTTTGGTTGAATCTGATCCTTTTCATGGTTATGAAACTAAAACTGTTGTGGCACACCTTACCAAATTACATGATATAGCCACCCTATTTGCACATGAGGAAAAGATTCACTACTACTATATTCTTAAGTTGTTTCCTCTCTCGTTAAGGGTGATGCTAAGATATGGTTTAATACTCTTGCTCCTGGTTGTGTGCGTAGTCCCCAGGATATGATATACTACTTCTCTGAAAAGTATTTCCTTGCTCATAAGAAACAAGCTGCCTTGCAGGAAATATTTAACTTTGTGCAAATTGAAGAAGAGAGTCTCCCTCAAGCTTGGGGGAGGCTTCTCCAATTACTTAATGCTTTGCCATATCATCCTCTTAAGAAAAATGAAATACTTGATATCTTTTATAATGGACTGAACGATGCTTCTAGGGACTACCTAGATAGTTGTGCTGGTTGTGTTTTCAAGGATCAAACTATTGGACAGGCTGAAGAACTATTGAATAATATGTTAAAGAATGCCGATGATTGGACACTTCCTGAACCACCACCTAAACCAACTCCGAAGAAAAGAGATATTCTATTCCTCAGTCCAGAAGATATGCAAGAAGCTAAGAAATCTATGAAGGAAAAAGGTATTAAAGCTGAAGATGTTAAGAATCTACCACCTATTGAAGAAATACTTGAACTTGATACCCCGACACAGGTAGTAGAGGTAAATTCTCTTCGTAAATTCGATGAAGGTGATATTTCCTATAATAAATCTGCTAGTCAATGCTTGGATGAATTTGATAACTACATTGTTAAGCAAGAGATTTCAATATATATGTTAACAATCAATTGAAACGAAATGCCATCATGATTGATTGCTTGAGTGATTTGATGTTTAGGATTGCTAATGATGTTAAAGGCTTATGTAAACATGCTTCTATAGTTCACACTCAGATAGAACAAGTCTCTAAGTCACAAAATGATTTGCTTAATGAGATGAATAATAAAATGAATTATCATGCTGTTAGAGTAGTGACTAGAGGAGGTAAACTGACTCAGGATCCTATATATCTTGAAGGTCATCCTAAGTGAATTGAGCAAGATTCTCAGAGAACTAATATTGATACACTTAGTTCATCTAAGAAGAAGAAGAAGAAGAAAAAGAAAAATGATAATAATTTGCATGCTTCTAGTGAACCGGTGGTAGAAAAACGTTCTGAGAATCCTAATGACATTTCTATTTCTGATGCTGAGACACAATCTGGTAATGAACATCCACCTAATGATAGTGATAATGATAATGATGATGTTCATGTTGATGCCCAACTAGACAATGATAAAGAACCTATTAATGATGTAGAAATAGAACCTGCTGTGGATCTTGATAACCCACCTCCTAAGAATAAAAAGTATGATAAAAGAGATTTCATTGCTAGGAAACATGGTAGAGAAAGAGAACCATGGGTTCAAAACCCATGCCTTTTCCTAATAAACCTCCAAAAAATAAGGATGAGGAAGATTTTGAGCGCTTTGTTGAAATGCTTAGGCCCGTCTTTTTGTGCACTCGTTTGACTGATATTTTGAAAATGCCTCCATACGATAAAAACATGAAAGATATTGTCACTAATAAAAGAAAGATACCCGAGGCTGAAATTTCCACCATGCTTGCAAATTATTCTTTTAAGGGTGGAGTACCTAAGAAGTTAGGAGATCAAGGAATACCTACTATACCATGCTCCATTAAAAGAAACTATGTCAAAACTGCTTTATGTGATTTAGGAGCCCGTGTTAGGGTTTTGCCTTTCTCTTTATATAAAAGAATTGATTTGAACAAGCTCACACCTACTGAAATATCTTTGCAAATGGCTGATAAATCAACTACTATACCTATTGGCATTTGGGAGGATGTTCCCGTTGTAGTTGCAAATGTTACTATCTTAACAGACTTTGTTATTCTTGATATGCCTGAGGATGACAACATGTCGATTATCCTTGTTAGACCCTTTTTGAATACTGCAGGGGCTGTTATTGATTGCAATAAAAGCAAGGTTACTTTTCATGTCAATGGTAATGAGCATACGGTTTATTTTCCAAATAAACAAAGTTCGGTGAATGGTATCAACTCTATTGAAAAAATTGTGACAATCACTATTGGAGGTTTTGAATTTCCTCTTCTGACCGTCAAAAAGAAATATGAAACTCTTATTGTTGGGGAAATGCATATCCCCATTGAGGTAACTTAGTGTTGTACAAAAATTCTTTGGTTTCATGTCACTCGGAAATAGTTTGTTAATAAGACTTGACCAACCTTATTAATGGATTCTTTTTGAGGGGGTATGCGGTCAATGAATTTAGTAAGCACAACCTATTGTACCCTCTATTTACTTTTTGTTATTTAAAGTTTAATAAAGTAGAATGCCATGATTATCCTGTTTTCTGAATTATCCATGCAGTAAAAAATGTCCCCAAAAAAAGTTCTCGGAATGCCCTGAAAATTTAGTATGATTTTTTCCACAATATTTAAGAATTTTTGGCACTGAACACACCCAGGGGGGTGGACCTGTGAGCCACAAGCTCACATGGCGCACCCACCCCCCTCGGCATGCCTAATGAGCTTGTGGGTCCCACAGGGCCCCCCTCATTTAGTGCACCAGCCCACTACCTTCTTCCACCTCCAGAAAAAATCAAACTTGCCTCCTAGCCCGCGGTCTTGCTCATTTTCGTGCGATTTTCGATCTCCTTACTCGGAACTCCGTTTCCGAAACTATTTCGGGGAATCACTCCTTCGTATGTGACTCCTCCAATGCCCCCAATTAGTTTTTGTTTTAGTGCTTTATGTTTTGCAAATTTTTGTTGCTGTGGTGACCATGTATATGAGCTTGCATGTTGAATTTGTATGGTCCAAAGTAGTTTTGATGCATGATATAGCCTCTAGACACTTGTGGGAGTAGTTGCTATCAATTTTATTAAGTTTTGTTCACTTTTATTTTGGGGACTAAAAATTTCAGAAATTTTCAAAGGAAAGAAAATGTTTAGGAAGATATTCCATGGGGGCTCATCGAGCAAGAGCTCCCCAAGGCCTGCCATACGGGAGTCGGACCTCGAACCACCATGGGATGCCCTCGTGAGGCCATGCTAATGGCCTTTCGACACCTTCATGGTACAAGCTGGCATCAAGGAAGAATTTGATATGTACATACGCAATGCCGAGCTCACGGATTTCTTGTCAGAAAAGTGTCCTCAGTACCATGATCTCACTGATGCTTTTGTGTGGAAATTCAAGTATGTAACTCACTGCTCCTCTCATGATGTTATTTTTAATATATATGAAAATTCTTTTCGTATGTCTGTTTAGGAGTTTAGTGATGCATGTAGGATTCCCTCTTAGGGAACTTGCCTAGAACCTCATAAAGCTGATTGCAATGAATTTCTCATGAGTATTACGCAAGGTGAAACTAGAGGCATAACACAAGCTAGAATTGGGAGCATTCATTTTCCTGCCATTCATTACTTTGCTCTATTCATAGGTAGATGCATCAATGGCAAACATGACCTCAGTACTTTGTGTGCACCTGATTTGAGTATTCTTAAGACTGTGGTGTTGAGAGATAGAAAGTTTAACATGGGAGCTATCATTGCATGTCGTTTACATAATAATACTCTTGATGGTG
This sequence comes from Elymus sibiricus, assembly GCA_039707655.1. Lineage (NCBI taxonomy): Eukaryota > Viridiplantae > Streptophyta > Magnoliopsida > Poales > Poaceae > Elymus > Elymus sibiricus. Next base: position 186,033,036 of record CM077676.1, on the reverse strand, counting down.
ATTTATTTGGTGGGATCTACGCCACTCGTTTAGCTACTTACTTTGGCATACCCATTAAAAACAATGATACTCTGTTGTCATATAGCTATCTTGATTATGAGGCCATGGAGTGTGTCGGCCCAGTGGGAACCAGGGTACCACGGTCCGTCTGCCTCTGGCCCAGAGGACCGCGCTTGGGGCGGCCCATGAGAGCAGCCCTGCCGAGGCTGCTCCAGAGGAAGCTGCCTCGTGAGGGGCGAGCCTCGCGAGGCCCCTCGCCGTCAGGACAGACCCTGCCGGGGCCGCCGAGCACCAGGATGCCTCGCGAGGCTCCCCTCGCGAGGCCTCCTCATGAAGCAAGCCATACGGTGCCCGCCGCAGGGCTCCGCACCCAGCACATGGGTGACGTCCCACTGTCAGGATAAGGACAGCGGGGCGTGACCAAGCCCAACTTCCATTTTGGTGATAAGGGAGCCGTGGCAGCTGCCTCCCCCAAAGCAAGTCCCAAAGATTTTCCTCTTTGGTGATAGAAGATCAGGACGGATCGGCGCGCCAGGACGCAGTTCGTCGCCAAGCCCACCAGCGCGTCACAAGGAGCTGCTTTAACAGGCAGAGACCACCTTTAGTCAGGATAAGCCTGCACTCTTGACCCCCTTTTGAATTGCCGCCCTGTGGCAACCCTTTCCCGCTCATATTTTCGGGGAAGAGGACCGAGGCACTACAAAAGGGGCAGGGCTGCTTCCATGTAGGGGGATCGACCCATTCTCCCCCACACCTCTTGTACTTCGAGCACAAGCTCTCCACAGAGCAATCCAACACAAGCAGGAGTAGGGTATTACACCGCACGGTGGCCCGAACCTGGGTAGCTCACGCGTCCCCTTCGTGTCCGGTGAGAGCCAGCGAGTCCGTCGTGTCCACGCTATAGTCCCGTCGTAGGCTGCCAAGCAAAGTCCCCCAGAGTTCGAATCCTAAGTTCTTGGAGAAGTTTCTTGGACGCAGATCCCAGACTCTGACATTTGGCGCGCCAGGTAGGGGGACTTGCCGTCTTCGCACCTTCGACCTTGACATCAGCATCGACATGGACGCCGCCGCCGCCGCTCGCCGAGAGCGCGCCATGCACCGCGCCGCCGTCAGGGTCCCCGCGGCGCCCGCCGCCCGCGGTGCCCCTGGGCGGCGCCCTCGTGCCGCCACCGAGCCCGTTGGGGAGCGGGTGGCCTCCTCCACCCACCCGTCGGTGAACAAGCAGGTGCATGGTCCTTCCGCTGCCTCCTCCTCACTCGCGTGTCGCGACCCTCCCGCTCCACGTGCCGCGCTGCTCATGGCGCAGGAGCTGCTGCGCTACCGCCCCACCGAGGATGCCTATGACGCCCGGCTGGGGCGCATCACCGAGCTCGTCGACGCCGCGCGCGATGGCCAGGCACCCTCCCTCTCCCTGCCTGCTCCGCCGTCCTGCGCCGACTAGGCCGGGCGCGGCGCTCCTCCTCCCCCTCCTCCACCTCCGGACCACGATGTGGCCGAGCACCGCCCTGCCGCGCGCACCCCGGAGCCGTCCCGCGGCACGCTTGCGCCAGGTGGCGACGGCGACAGCTGCCAGATCGTCAACCGCGCACCCTAGGACGCGCGCGTGGGCCTCGAGAAGGCACGTGACCGCCAGGACCGCGTCCTCCATGACGTCGCCATGGCTGGGCGCCAGAACCGCACAACCCTCAACGGTGGAGCTGTCACCAACGGGGGCTACCTGGCCCTCGCCCCCGAGCTGCGCCGCATGGTGTGGCCCGACAAGTTCAAGCTAGAGCTCCCTCAGCGCTACGACGGCAGTGCCAACCCCACGGAGTTCCTCTTGCTCTACACCATCAGCATCTAGGCAGCGAGGGGGGACGATCGGGCCATGGCGAACTGGTTCCCCATGGCTCTCAAGGACACCACGCGCTCGTGGCTCATGAACCTTCCCGAGGCGTCCATCTCTTCGTGGGAGGACCCATGCAAGCAGTTCGTCGCCAACTTCAAGGGCACAAGCGACCACGCCCTCATGATCAACGACCTGCGGAACGCGCGCCAGTGCCCTGGCGAGCCCCTTCGGAAGGTCATCCAGCGCTTCAGCCAAGTGCGCCACAAGATCCCGAAGGCCTCCGACGCCGCGATCGTCTCCGCCTTCACCAGTGGCTTCACGGACGTGAAGATGCATGAGAAGCTCTCAGTCAGGGACGAGCTTGACTCCGCGGCAGAGCTGTTCGTCCTCGCCGACCGCTGCGCCAAGGCCGAGGAGGGGCGCCTCTTCCTCCACGACAACGCTGACGCTGAGCCTGACATGGCGAAAACCCAAGGCCAAGGACACCAAGCGCAAGGGCCCGGCCGTGCTCGCGGCGGAGCCGGACTGCAAGCGCGGCCGCGACCGCGGCGAGGCCAAGAAGGACGGCCGCCCTTTCTGCGCCTACCACAACATGAACTCCCACAACACAAAAGACTGCCACGAGCTCAAGCTGCTTCGCGAGGGCCACACCGAAAGCTGCAAGGAGCGCGGCAAGGGCCGCGGTGGTGGCATTGGAGGTGGCCGCTAGGGCGACAACCACAACAACGACGCTGGCGACAGCAACCGTCAGGGCTGGCAGAACCAGCCGCGGCAGGCTGACCCTCCAGCCAACGCCACCCCGGCACGCGCCATCGACTCCCCTCCCGCTGAGAACGCTGGGGGCTACCTGGAGCCCCGCAGGGTGGCCTGCATCCTCGGCGAGGCCCAGGCCCCTCCATCGAACCACCACTTCAAGCAGTTCTCTCGGGAGGTGAACGCCGCCCTCCCGTCGCTCGATTCCACCGGCCGCCTCAAGTGGTCCGAGTTCCCCATCGCCTTCGACGCCAGCGACCACCCCAAGTCCACGAAGGGCGTGGGCACCGTCCCCTTGCTGTGCACTCCCACCATCAGCAACGTCACCATCAACAAGACCCTCGTCGACGGAGGTGCTGGCCTCAACGTGATCTCCATCGAGACCTTCGAGACGCTGCAAGTGCCCTACAAGTGTCTGATGCCCACCAGGCCCTTCTCGGGCATCACCGACGGCTCCACGGTCCCCCTGGGGCAGGTGCTCCTTCCCGTCACCTTCGGCACCCGCAAGAACTACCGCACGGAGTTCATCGTCTTCGATGTGGCTCACATCGGCCTGCCTTACAACGCCATCTTGGGCTACCCGGTGCTCACCAAGTTCATGGCCGCAACCCACCATGCCTACGGCCTCGTCAAAATGCCCGGTAACCGCGGTACCCTCACCATCCGCTGCGATGAGAAGGATGCACTGCAAACCCTTGAGCACGCCTACAAGACTGCCTCCGTCGCGTACCCGGCCGATGAGGACGTGCCTGGGCCTGCCGAGGAGACGCCCAGGAAGAAGAAGCCCCTGCTCCCTCAGGAGCGGGCTGAGTCCAAGAAGGCGTCGCTGGATGGGGGCGAAGCAGGACCCAAATAGGAAGGCACGCTCATCACCTTCCTCCGGGCATGCCCTGATGCGTTTGCTTGGACAGCATCAGGCGCGCCCAGCCTGCCGAGGGAGGTGGTCGAGCACCACTCAGCCGCGTGCCGGAGCGCGCGGCCCGTCAAGCGTGAGAAATATCGTCAAGCGCCCAAGAAGCAGGAAGTCGTCGCCCAAGAGGTCAACAAGCCCCAGGATGCTGGAATCGCCCGTGACGCCCCCCACCCCAGGAGGATCGCCAGCCACACCCCCGGTGCCCGGCCACGCGATAGCGTGCGCATGTGTGTCGACTTCATCGCCCTCAACCAGGCTTGCCCCGCAGGCCCCTTCCCTCCTTCGCGCATCGTCGCAGGCTCGCCCTGGCTCATGCGTATGCCATTCGGCCTGGAGGGTGCCGCAGCCACCTTCGCGATGCTGATGCGCATGAACCTGGAACCCCACATCGCAAGGAATACAGAGGTGGTTAACACTCGCCCACCAGCCCACTGCGGCCCCACTCGTGACGGCGGCGGGTGTTCCGGTACCAAACACCTGGAACGCCCGCCATCACCGTAAGTTCTATCTGTGCCCCACGGATACGAGCGACATGGAGCTGTACATGCTCCGGGGCTCTCTCTACCCACGCTGCCGCCGGCTCGTGAGAGCTCCTTCCCACTCTCGTGGAAGCCCCATGCTCAGCGCTGGCGGATGCCCCATGCTCCGCGCTGCTGGCCTACTTACCCGAGGGGCCCTCGGCCATCGCATCCTCAAGCTGACCTGTGTCGAGCACGGCAGCATGTATCTTTCTGTTATGTAATGAACTTGCTTCATGCATCAGTAAAGCTTGTTTCCTCAAAATCCTTGTGTGCTTGCAGCTAAGGGTACCCTAGTGGAGGCGCACGCTCGTGGTCTCACCTGTGCCTGTTACGCGAGTGGGGGCTGGGCACGGTGTCTGTGCTCGGGTTAGTCCCAGCAGCGCCGAAAAACCCAAGCGACTAAGCTCTGACTCACGGGCCTGCTCCTGCGCACGTCACCTCACCAAGTCCTTGGTGCTCTTGTCTCCTGGGGCACGGTGTCTGTGCTTGGGTCAGTCCCAGCAGTGCCGAAAAACCCAAGCGGCTGAGCTCTGGCTCGCGGGCCTGCTCCCGTGCACGTCACCTCACCAGGTCCTTGGTGCTCTCGTCTCCTCGCATAACACCCATAGGCAACCTCGCGAGCGCGCCCTGCTGCGCTACTTGCAAAAACTTGGTAATTTCCCTGGTGCAGGATATCGAAGGCCTCAAGAGCCCTCCGCCTCGGGAGGCCTCGCGGCGGGTCCTACGAGAGGAGGGCCTCATGAGGGACCACACCTCATGGGCCGTGCCTGTGAAGGGCTCGCCCCAAGCCGCAAGCCTCAAGCTAAGTCCAAGGCGCCCCTCGGGTCCTTTCCCTCTCGTTTCTCCCTCGTGGCCTCCTGATTTCCTTGGCACAAGCCGCCTGCACATCAAGGGGGGGACCCTGAGCATCACGCCTCAGGGGCTCCTACTAGCCCTAAGAGCCCTACACCCTCTAGCTATGCCGAGCGCACGCTCTGGACATCCTAGCGATGGTGTAGCCTGTCTCGGGGGCTGGGTCCCAGCGACATAGGGCACAAAGGCAACGTAAAGGGGAAATAAGGGCCTCGGGAGGGAAAAAAATGCATAAATCATTGAGTACTTAACAGAAAAAGTGCCGTGCAAATGTTTTCATGCCCCCACGGGGCCGCCTCTACCCTATTACAGCAACAGGTCAAGAGGAATTTAGGCACGTGAGGCGCCGCCGCCGCCGCTCCCGCCGTCGCGAAGGAGCTCGCCGCCACCGCTGACCTCTGGCTCGAAGGCGTATAGCCCGACGAAGCCGGCCACATGCTCCCTCACGGCCTCCTCGAGGGGTTCGCGGAGCTCCGCCAGGACAGGGGTCACCACCCGCCCGAAGTCAAAGCGGTCGTCGAGGCGGAGGAGGTTGCTGAAGAGTCGCGTTGTTGCCTGGGTCAGCAGGTCGTGGCACGCTTCCTCGACGGTGGCATCCTTGTCCAGCAGCTGCTTCTTGAGCTCATCGACCTCGGCTTGGAGCTCGTCGTGCTTTGCCGCGAGGCTCCTCTGCTCATCGACAGCGGCTTGGGCAGTCGCCAGCTCACGCTCCTTCGCCAGCAGGCGCTGCCGCTCTGCCTCCTGCGCGGACGCAGATGCCGCGAGCTCGTCCTCCAGGGTCTTGGCATTTGCCTTGCGGGTAGCGACCACCTCCTGGGCCCTGAGGATCTCCTCCTCGCGCTTCGGGAGCTCGGCTTCGCGGGACGCGAGCTGGCCCTCGAGGGCCTCCGCAGGCTCCTCCCGCGCCTTAAGCCGGTGCTCGCGCGAGGCAGCTTGCTCCTGGAGCGCCTGCTCGTAAGCGTCCACCTCCTCCCGCCGCCGCTTGGCCTCCTGGGCGTCTTCAAGGGCCTTCGCGAGGGACGCCTAGGCCTCTCTGGCGAGCTGCTCGCGCCGTGCCTGCGCCTCCTCGTCCCGCTGGCGGTCAAGCTTCGCCGCCTCACTAAGCTAGCTCCACCCCTCCGCCAGCCTCCGCCGCTCCTCCGCGCAGAGCTCCGCCTCCTTCCTGAGCTCGCCTTCAAGGGCCTCAAGGGCCGCCTTAACGCCGCTGACGGCCCCGCACCAGGGCGCGGTACCGCTCCCCCGCAGCTCCAAGGCGCGGCTCGCCCGGGCCTCCTCATCGCCTGCAGGCGTCGGCAGGCGGGAGGGCACGACCTCGAGCCCCTCCGGCTGCCCCACGCCATCGCCCTTGGCAGGGGTTGCGCTCGCCATCTGGCGCGGGGGGCTCGGGAGGGCCACTTCCGGCGCCGGCGGCGTCATCCCGCGCTCCGGTGCCGCCTTGAACGCCTCAGGGTCAGAGCGCCCGGGCACGGAGGTGGCTCTCGTGAGGGCTGCGGTACTCTCCGCCATGGCGGGCGTCGTGCGCTAGGGAGGGGTCGACGCTTCGCCTCCCTTTCCGCGCATCTTGACATCGATGACGGGGACCGCCTCGGGAGGCTCCAGCGCGGTCTCCTCACCACCCCCAGGTTTCGCCATCGGGGGCGTCGGCGCGGCAGGCGAGGCAGTGTTCAAAGGAGGGGAGGGCCCCTCGGCCTCGGCTTTCCTCTTCTTGGTCTTCTTCTCCCCCTCGGTAGCCGGATCGAGGCTCCTGCGCAGGCGAAGGCCCAACAGGACCGCGGCGGTCGAAATGCAGAGATTGACGGAGGAGGAAAGAAGGAACTTACTCATCCTTAGGGTAAAATCGCCTCCTCTTCCGCTCCTTGATGGCCCCGCTGCTGCTGCTGCCCCCTTCGCATGACGCACCTGGGCGGCCGCCCGAGGGCACGGTGCGAGCCTCGTTGGGGTCGTCGGCCTTGGCGGTCTCCTCTGCCCGCTTCTCCGGGGGCTCGTCGGCCCCCGAGCCGCCATCTCCTCCGCCCCTTACCGGGACAGGCCTGGCCGGCACAACGCGGAATGCGTCTCCGTCATCACCCTCATCCTGACCCAGCCGGAGTTGGCGGCACACCGACGGAGAAGGAGGGGACGGCGGGGGAGACTCCTCGCTGCTCTCCGTCATGGAGAAGGAGGCCTCCCCTCCGCCTGAAATGGACCCCGACTCCGAAGAATTCCCGGGGAGCTCTCCGGGCTCCTCGAGGTCCGTCTGGATCAACCCCCACTGGTTGAACTGGGGCATCACCGCTACCAGCTCATCCCTGTTGGACCAGCGATACAGCGGGCGCGCGTCGCGAGGCATCTCTTCCGCCTCCCTCAAAATGCGCGGAGGCCAAGTGAGGGCGGACCTTGGCTTGCCCGCTCTCAGTAATGGTGGCCGGCAGCAGGGCCGGACCCAGCTCTGCCGCCGGCACGCTCTTGCTGGAGGAGGCCTCGGCGGTCGTGGGTTTCTTGCCTCGGGCCATGGCGGAGGAGAGGTTGGAAGTTGGGGGAGGAGCAACGGAGAAGCTGTATGTGCGAGATGAAGGGCAAGATGGGGACGAAGAGCAATGACGTGCCTGCCCGCGCGGGCGCAGGCTTTATTGCCAAGACGGCGGTTACCGAGGCGTCGTGGGGAGTGGGGGCGACCCTCCCCGCGACAGCCGCCACGCTTCGCCTCTTGGCCCGGTAGCTCAGTGGGCCCCACGGCGTTTCGTCCCCTGCAGGCGGAACGTGCGCGCCGCGGGCCCGGGGGCTACTGTCGGCCCAGTGGGAACCAGGGTACCACGGTCCGTCTGCCTCTGGCCCAGAGGACCGTGCTCGAGGCGGACCATGAGAGCAGCCCTGCCGAGGCTGCTCCGGAGGAAGCCTCCTCGCGAGGGGCGAGCCTCGCGAGGCCCCTCGCCGTCAGGACAGGCCCTGCCGAGGCCGCCGAGCACCAGGATGCCTCGCGAGGCTCCTCTCGCGAGGCCTCCTCACGAAGCAAGCCGTACGGCGCCCGCCACAGGGCTCTGCGCCCAGCACATGGGTGACGTCCCGCTGTCAGGATAAGGACAGCGGGGCGTGACCAAGCCCAGCTTCCATTCTGGTGATAAGGGAGCCGCGGCAGCTGTCTTCCCCAAAGCAAGTCCCAAAGGTTTTCCTCTTTGGTGATAGAAGATCAGGACGGATCAGCGTGCCAGGACGCAGTTCGTCGCCAAGCCCACCAGCGCGTCACAAGGAGCTGCTTTAATAGATGGAGACCGCCTTTAGTCGGGATAAGCCTGCTGTGACACCCTGGTTTTCGCTCCTTGATTTTTTTCCTTCGCGGGATTTGACTCCCGTCTTTTTTTTGATGTTATCGGGTTTTCTCTCGCTCTTGGGTATATGAAGATGGTCATTTAGCCTTGCCTCTTCCATCCAACCAGAGATTCTCCCTAGTTCAATCTTGCCACTCAAACTTCATTCTCAGGATTTTGCCGTCGAAACCCTACTTTCCGAGTTATCGGAAGGGAAACCCTAATTCCTTCCGTTACAAAGGAACCCTAATTTCCTTTGATCAATTGCCTCCCAAACTATTTCCCAGTGATCATCCGTTATCTATAAACCCTGGATATGCAAAAATATTGCCAAGTCATTTGCAATATTTTTCATTTAAAATTAATTCCTTTTTCTGCTGTTTAAAGGAATTAAATCTAGGAAAATATCTATCCATCTCCAAAGTTCATGAAAACTTGTGGAGATATTCTTTGTGATCATATTGAGCTCCCATAAAAATATTGGCCACAATTAAATAAGGGAAATTGCATTTTCCTATTTATAGCCAATATTGCACTTTGGGCACTTTCCAAAGGAACTACCATTTTGGTAGCCAGGAAAAATCCCAAATAATTTGTGGCGCTTCTCCTATCCATATCTTCACCATTTCCATCAAGAATCCAAGTTCCATAGATCAAATTTTGAGCACAACATCCATTTGCAAATTCTGTCCAGATTTCCAGTTTGCAAAGGAAGTGCTTGAGCCTTTGATCTTTTTGGGCTGAAATTTTTCAGGGTGGTTAACATTGATAAATCACCCATGGATACCAAAAACCAGCCCATTTCATCTAGCCAATTTTTCCCAGTAAATTACCTAAGTTTCTGTCCAGATTGCAGCTCTGTGAAGGAAGTACCATTTAGGTTTATCCAAATGAGCTGAAACTTTTCCAGTATCTCCATATGCCCAAGTCATCTCCCTACACCAAAATTCAGCTCATTTCATATATCCACTTGAGCACAACATCAAAATCTGAATTCTGGACCAAATTTGGCAGTACAAAGGAAGTGCACTCAAACTTGGTCCAATTTTCTTCAAATTTCTCCAGCAGGTGATCCTTCTTATCTATTTCCCCTGTGACAACTTAGCCAGCTCATTGCCACATCTATCTGACCACAACTTCCTGTCCAAGATCTTATCCAGAAGTTGTTCTGGATCATCTAGGTCACACTAGGTTTCTCCTGGTCTCTCCAGAGTTGGATCTTGTCCATTTGACCAGCGAGCTACTTGTTAGACAAGGTATGACAGCAGATGGGCAACTTGGACACGCGGTGGTCGTGGTGGCCACGCAGAAAGCGTGCCAGAATAGCGCTCTGCGCGTCCATCGCGTCGGGTAGGCCAGCTCAAGCTGCTATGGCGTGTCCGTTGGTGCCGACCTGACTCCCCGTCATCCACACCCCCATCTCCGGTCACTTCCCCGTTCGTTCCTTTCCTCGCCGCGCCGCGACGAACCTCGCCATGGTACTGTGATGCCCGTGACCCGCGCCATCGTCTTCTCCCGTGGCTCCTTCCTCCCCGAGCTCTCTCGAGCGCTCCCTCTCTCCCCTCCCCGCGAAGCCGCTCGTCGCCGCTACCGTCCAGCCACGTCTCCCCGCAGCGCCAGTGCGGTGATAAGGAGGCCACGGCGGCCTAGCTTATCCGGCGAGCTCGCGCGGCTATAAATAGCCACGCCGAGGTCCCTCGAGCTCGCCAGCCTCCTTCCCTTCCCCTCCAGATCACTCCCACCTCCTCGCCCGGTCAAGTTCCTCGCCGGAGTCCTCTAATCGACCGGAGTGGCCGCTCACTGTCACCGCGCGCCGCCATGACCCCAGCCCTCTCCGCGGCCCAAGCCACCCTCCACTCGATGCGGTGCTCTCCGGCGATCTCAGCCGTGCCGCCGCCCGATCCAGAAGCTCACCGGAGTGCCAGAACCATCATCATCCGAAGCCGCCGTCCGCCCTGGCCAAGGTGGCCGTCGCTCCCGTCGCTCCCGGCGTCCGTGACCTACACCGGTGGATGTGCCACATCCTCTTGAGCACGCGGGTAGCCGGAACTCCGCCGGAGACGGCCCGCAGCACCGGGAATCGCCGGTCGACGGCGCCTCTGTGCCTTCAGCCAGCGCGCGCGGGGTGGGTGACGAACCTGCGGCGGGCCCGACTCGCCAGTGGCTCGACCCCTCCTTCCTTTGTTTTTTTCAGCGGCAGCGCAATTGGGCTCAGCCCAGGGCAACAGTGGCAGCAGCCTGGCGGTGGCCTAGGATTTGGGCCGGCTTCGGCACAGCACAACCCAAAGAGCACAGTGCTCTTTTTCTTTTTCCTCGTAGAAAAACTGTCCAGGGACCCAGATGTGAATAAAAGTTTTACAGAAAGGTCCCTGAACAGTCAATCTGCTATATCATCGCAATCGCAACTCCGATCCAGGTGAATCCAACGCCCACGTCTTCAGTTCATCGAGCCCGTTCCGATGGTATCATTTTCATAATATTCTCACACTATGAAAATGCCCATTTTGCCCCTGCCCTATATCCAGCCTCCCCGAGACGGAATCCTTTCTGGCGAATTTTTCCGCGAGGTGATCGCATTTATTTTCGGAGTATTCCTTCACCCCCAGGCAAGCCGACCATCTGATATATGCCCTAAAGCATTGCTCTGTGTTATTCTTGCGTGTTTAATTAATGAATATGCCTGTGTTAGAAATAATTAAACCCCTGCAAGTTTGAATTTGCTATTTACATTACCTGCTAATGCTTATCATATTACCGCACCAGTGACTCGTAGATAACAGTATGAAGATCGGTTGTTATGTTTTCGTTGTGCATTACTACTATAATTGCAAGGATTAAGAATGTGACTTAATAATGACAACCTCCTCCGTCGGCTGGATCGAGTCATAGTGCCACCGAACCGAACTCATCAGTGTAGCCACATCTGCCGGTATGGGACGGCCCTAGCTTGGTCTATTGTCTTGCCTCTTGTCGGTACCTCCAAAGAGGGAGGATTATGCGTGCGTGCTACCCTGGCCCGGTAGGCGGCGATAATCCTGTGAGCCCAGTTTAGTTATATGGTACCAGGTACCCATTTAGGACAGTTTGTTTGGCCATGACGGTGGCAGGTGTCACGGGGTGACACAGGGGCCACCCAGGACATGACCCTGGGAGGGTATGATTGTCGGTGGGACCGTAAGAGTGCCAGGCAATAGACAAGTTTTGTTTGAGCAGCACCGGTCCACCCGAATGGGAGCATGAGACCAGGAGCTCCATGGTGTGGGTAAAGTGCGCAACCTCTGCACAGTGTAAATCTATTCGAATAGCCGCGTCCTCGGTCATGGGACACAGTTCGTACTAGGTCACACTATTTGCTCTGTGTCGATTCTGGAGGAACAAACCATATGATGTTAATAATGAACCAGAGAAAGGTATGATTTGTCAGACTTATAGTGCAGATGCAGAGACATCGGATGATGCTAGGGGTATGAATGTTAGCCATGCGATGGCTATGAGCTAAAGGGTCGGATGACCACGAGACTTGGATTGGAGTTGGATCGGATTTGGTTTGGATCATGACATATTCGGAGTATGGATTATTTCATTGATATGTTTTACTTTAGCAGTTATCATGCTAAATAATCCCTGTTATGATATGATATTGCTAAATAATCCTGCTATGACATGATGATTAATGCTGCTAGATGACTAATCTTGCTAGATAATCCTGCCATAACATGATAGTTAATACTGTTAAGATAACAAGTGCATGCTTGAATGCCATGGATTGCTTTGCTTGGTGTATATGTTGGTTTGGTTTGCTTGCGAGTACATTCAAAAGTACTCAGCGGCCTTCAATGTGGCCAGGTTCACCTAAGGATCTAGCGAGGAGCTGGAGTGTTCGCGGGCTAGAAGAGTAACCCAGTCAGATCCCTGTGGATTGGAGCCACACCAAGACCATGCTGCTTTAGATAGAGCTTTTCCGCTGCCATCACCCTTGTAATATACCATGTAAGACTTATATATCCATTTATATAAATGTCTGTGTTCATGATACTTCTTGTAAAAGCGCATGCCAGAGTGATTTCCTGGGCTGGTATGTGCGGTAACCGTCTGACTACAGTGGTATTCAGGCGGGGCGCCACAACGGATGGTATCAGAGCCAGGCTGACGGTAGGTTACCCTAGCCAGACTTCATCGCTTCATGATCAGTAGAAAGCCCAGATGGATTTCAGCCATCTTAGCCAAGCTGGCACGGCTACTGTTGATCATAAGGCAACCCCATAGGCTTTTGGCTCCATCCGACCCCAACTCTCGTGGCCTTTGCCTCCGGTGGGAAATGTCTGCATCAGGCAATGACCCGTGAGCCCTGAACTCCTAGGTAAACCAGACATCCCTACCTTGCTAGCTAACCATGGCATTTCTCTCCTCAAATCTAGTTTCCTTTGGGAAACGCCGATAAATTCCATCTTTCCCCGACAACCCTAGGATCGTTGACTAAGCCACTTTGGCTATGGTCATGCGTCGAGTCTGATGTTCCCTAAGGATGTAGTAGGAGCTTGACCCCAATTGCTACCATGGGCATTGTGAGGTTTTGCTTCTAAGTCCTTAGAGGTACATCGAGTGCGCTATATTAGTTATACTAGTGAATCTTCGGCCACATGTGTAAGGTCTGCAAAATTTGAGCTTTATTTGCTTTTTGGTTTTTCGCGGTTCTTGCTTCTTTTCTCGTGTCTGTTCTGTCACTCCGACTGGATCCATCTGCAAGAGCTACCAAAGAAGACCAACACACAACTTGGATAATACCCAATAATCCAAATTCAGCAAGAGTGAAGCCAAGTCAACTGCCTGATATTCAGAACAGCAACTCCAGAGCTACCAAGTGAAGAATGGATCAGAGGCAGAATTTGCGTGCAACCGACAAGGCCAGAATATGCCCGAGGGAGTTTGCCTCAGAATAGATCACATTTGAGAAGAAGTCAGATGAGTTGTCAGCAATGGACATCAGAAGGGACAAATTATTCCATCCTCGGTACCAGGATTATTTTGGTCAGTGGAGTGAACCTTGAGTTTTTCCCAATGGACTCAAGAATCATTTATCACCCACCAAAGACATATTACAAGAATGTGAATGTGCCGAGAGCAACAACAACACTCTGGTATGTGGATACACATTTCCAAACATATTGTGGAATTCACTGATGCATACATAAAAATTCTGGGCATGGTGAACAAGGTCTGCGAGGAATATGGATAAGTTCGCGGTTGCCCAGAAACAATGAGAACTTCATATGCTTGGAAGCTCAGCTGAACCGAATGGAATTATCCGTCAACTACTCACTACCGGCAACACTTGGTTTGAATGCAAAGGGTATTCCGAATTAATTGTCAATATAACGTCGGCATCAATTGTGCAACCTTTACAGCAACAATGATCAGACCAGCAGAAGGAAAAGCGATGTGCATGACCGACGGAATATCTTCAATCAAGGTATGGCCTATACCAAGTTTTGGCTCCGCTATGGTTAGATTTCGGCTACTTCGGAAAGGAGCCAGAACCAGCCACAGGTCCGACTGCAAATTACAGTGTAAGACTTTTGGTACAAGGAACTCAGCCCTCCTCCGCAAGCTATCGGAAGGAGCTTATAACGCAAGACTCCTAATCTTCCTTGCCACACCCCTTGGTACGTAAGAGAATCTTCTGGGGTACGGCACTCCTATCTTCCTCAGCGTGCTACCGCGGAAAGCTTTCGACACAAGACACCTGACCTTCCTTAGTAAGCCACATGAAGGGAAAGCTTCTGAGGTACGATACCCAGCCTTCTTCGGCACGCTACCCCGGCAGAAGCTTCGAGCGTAAGGAATTCAACCTTCTTCAACATGCCATCGTACCCGCAACCATCTTGTCAGAAGCATGAACTAGTCCAGACACACGTCCGCCTCAGAACTCAGTGATTATGAAAGGATGTATCCTACCCCTGCATATGTTGTGAGCATGCAGTCCAGTGGATCAGTTCATGCGAGCCACTCGTACACGGGAATGGCTGTGTTTAGAGAAAAACATTGGCCCCATACTTCAAAGAAGGATAGGAACGCAGCAATCCCTACGAGATATGCAAGAGTAAGTTATGATACGGTCAAGGAGCCGTGTTGGCCGATCATGACAGGTCAGCCAAAAAGGAACCCCCAAGAACAAAGAGGTTTTGGATAAACAATCTCCGTGACAGTCAATAAAATGAAGCTTCACAGACAAGGTGATATTGCCAATCCTTGTCGGACTCTTGCATATACGGCCACAACAATGCAGCCAGCATGTCATACTCATCATGAATATGGGCCGTCAGCCAAGATAAAAGGCTATGCTCCAAAAGATGCACTGAATGACAGCCACACTATGTTTAGCTCAGAGGCTTTAACAGGGATTACCAAGGATGTATGCTTGCAATACCATGCACCAAGAAGGATGTCTTGCCCATGAGAGTCACTGTACGAAGTACCGCAACAAAGTACCAAGCAACTAGTTCCAGGCCATGGAAACCAAGTTATTTGTTGGTATTACCCGCTACCCCACCCAGCAACACCACTACCTGGACAAAAGGTCCACTTGACAGGAAAGAGAAGGATTCAAGGTAGCTGTGTGAAAAGACAACACCTGAGCCGTCAGAAGAGGCAGTTAAAAGGCCAGGGAACCGATGAAGACAAGACCGCTGATGGATCCAAGTCGCATACAGGTAAGTTTCCCCTTAGCCGGGAGGTAAGCCCGGAAATCTCGAGGATTAGATTTTCTTAAGGGGGGTAGGTTTGTGACACCCTAGTTTTCGCTCCTTGTTTTTTTTTCCTTCGCGGGATTTGACTCCCGTCTTTTTTTCGATGTTATCGGGTTTTCTCTCGCTCTTGGGTATATGAAGATGGTCATTTAGCCTTGCCTCTCCCATCCAACCAGAGATTCTCCCCAGTTCAATCTTGCTACTCAAACTTCATTCTCAGGATTTTGCCGTCGAAACCCTACTTTCCGAGTTATCGGAAGGGAAACCCTAATTCCTTCCATTACAAAGGAACACTAATTTCCTTTGATCAATTGCCTCCCAAACTTTTTCCTAGTGATCATCCGTTATCTATAAACCCTGGATATGCAAAAATATTGCCAAGTCATTTGCAATATTTTTCATTTAAAATTAATTCATTTTTCTGCTGTTTAAAGGAATTAAATCCAGGAAAATATCTATCCATCTCCAAAGTTCATGAAAACTTGTGGAGATATTCTTTGTGATCATATTGAGCTCCCATAAAAATATTGGCCATAATTAAATAAGGGAAATTGCATTTTCCTATTTAAAGCCAATATTGCACTTTGGGCACTTTCCAAAGGAACTACCATTTTGGTAGCCAGGAAAAATCCCAAATAATTTGTGGAGCTTCTCCTATCCATATCTTCACCATTTCCATCAAGAACCCAAGTTCCATAGATCAAATTTTGAGCACAACATCCATTTGCAAATTCTGTCCAGATTTCCAGTTTGCAAAGGAAGTTCTTGAACCCTTGATCTTTTTGGGCTGAAATTTTTCAGGGTGGTTAACATTGATAAATCACCCATGGATACCAAAAACCAGCCCATTTCATCTTGCCAATTTTTCCCAGTCTAAGTTTCTGTCCAGATTGCAGCTCTATGAAGGAAGTACCATTTAGGTTTATACAAATGAGCTGAAACTTTTCCAGTATCTCCATATGCCCAAATAATCTCGCTACACCAAAATTCAGCTCATTTCATTGATCCATTTGAGCACAACATCAAAATCTGGATTCTGGACCAAATTTGGCATTACAAAGGAAGTGCACTCAAACTTGGTCCAATTTGCTTCACATTTCTCCAGCAGGTGCTCCTTCTTATCTATTTCCCCTGTGACAACTTAGCCAGCTCATTGCCACATCTATCTGACCACAACTTCCTGTCCAAGATCTTATCCAGAAGCTATTCTGGATCATCTAGATCACCCTAGGTTTCTCTTGGTCTCTCCAGAGTTGGATCTTGTCCATTTGACCAGCGAGGTACTTGTTAGACAAGGTATGACAGCACATGGGCAACTTGGACACGCGGTGGTCGTGGTGACCACGCAGAAAGCGTGCCAGAACAGCGCTCTGCGCGTCCATCGCGTCGAGCAGGCCAGCTCAAGCTGCCATGGCATGTCCTTTGGTGCCGACCTGACTCCCCGTCATCCACACCCCCATCTCCGGTCACTTCCCCCTTCGCTCCTTTCCTCGTCGCGCCGCGACAAACCTCGCCATGGTACTGTGATGCCCATGACCCGCGCCGTCGTCTTCTCCCGTGGCTCCTTCCTCCCCGAGCTCTCTCGAGCGCTCCCGAGGTCTCTCCCCTCCCCGCGAAGCCGCTCGTCACCGCTACCGTCCAGCCACGTCTCCCCACAGCGCTAGTGCGGTGATAAGGAGGCCACGGCGGCCGAGCTTATCCGGCGAGCTCGCGCGGCTATAAATAGCCACACTGAGGTCCCTCGAGCTCGCCAGCCTCCTTCCCTTCCCCTCCAGATCACTCCCACCTCCTCGCCCGGTCGAGTTCCTCGCCGGAGTCCTCTAATCGACCGGAGTGGCTGCTCACTGTCACCGCATGCCGCCATGACCCCAGCCCTCCCCGCGGCCCAAGCCACCCACCACTCGATGCGGTGCTCTCCGGCGATCTCAGCCGTGCCGCCGCCCGATCCAGAAGCTCACCGGAGCGCCGGAATAATGGTCGCCCGAAGCCGTCGTCCGCCCTGCCCAAGGTGGTCGTCGCTCCCGTCGCTCCCGGCGTCCGTGCGCTACACCGGTGGATGTGCCGCATCCTCCTGAGCACGGGGGTTGCCGGAACTCCGCCGGAGACGGCCCGCAGCGCTGGGAATCGCCGGTCGACGGCGCCTCTGTGCCTCCAGCCAGCGCGCGCGGGGTGGGAGACGAACCTGCGGCGGGCCCGACTCGCCAGTGGCTCGACCCCTCCTCCCTTTGTTTTTTTCAGCGGCAGCGCAGTTGGGCTCAGCCCAGGGCAACAGTGGCAGCAGCCTGGAGGTGGCCTAGGATTTGGGCCGGCTTCGGCACAGCACAGCCCAAAGAGCACAGTGCTCTTTTTCTTTTTCCTCACAGAAAAACTGTCCAGGGACCCATATGTGAATAAAAGTTTTACAGAAAGGTCCCTAAACAGTCAATCTGCTATATCTTCGCAACCGCAACTCCGATCCAGGTGAATCCAACGCCCACGTCTTCAGTTCATCGAGCCCGTTCCGATGGTATCATTTTCATAATATTCTCACACTGTGAAAATGCCCATTTTGCCCCTGCCCTATATCCAGCCTCCTCGAGAGGGAATCCTTTCCGACGAATTTTTCCGCGAGGTGATCTTATTTCTTTTCGGAGTATTCCTTCACCCCCAGGCAAGACGACCATGTGATATATGCCCTAAAGCATTGCTCTGTGTTATTCTTGCGTGTTTAATTAATGAATATGCCTATGTTAGAAATAATTAAGCCCCTGCTAGATTGAATTTGCTATTTACATTACCTGCTAATGCTTATCATATTACCGCACCAGTGACTCGTAGATAATAGTATGAAGATAGGTTGTTATGTTTTCGTTGTGCATTACTACTATAATTGCAAGGATTAAGAATGTGACTTAATAATGACAACCTCCTCCATCGGCTGGATCGAGTCATAGTGCCACCGAACCGAGCTCATCAGTGCAGCCACATCTGCCGGTATGGGACGGCCCTAGCTTGGTCTATTGTCTTGCCTCTTGTCGGTACCTCCAAAGAGGGAGGATTATGCGTGCGTGCTACCTTGGCCCGATAGGCGGCGATAATCCTGTGAGCCCAGTTTAGTTATATGGTACCAGGTCCCCGTTTGGGACAGTTTGTTTGGCCACGACGGTGGCAGGTGTCACGGGGTGACACAGGGGCCACCCAGGACATGACCCTGGGAGGGTATGATTGTCGGTGGGACCGTAAGAGTGCCAGGCAATAGACAAGTTTTGTTGGAGCAGCAGCGGTCCACCCGAATGGGAGCTTGAGGCCAGGAGCTCCATGGTGTGGGTAAAGTGCGCAACCTCTGCAGAGTGTAAATCTATTCGAATAGCCGCGTCCTCGGTCATGGGACACAGTTCGTACTAGGTCACACTATTTGGTCTGTGTCGAGTCTGGAGGAACAAACCATATGATGTTAATAATGAACCAGAGAAAGGTATGATTTGTCAGACTTATAGTGCAGATGCAGAGACATCGGATGATGTCAGGGGTATGAATGTTAGCCATGCGATGGCTATGAGCTAAAGGGTCGGATGACCACGAGACTTGGATTGGAGTTGGATCGGATTTGGTTTGGATCATGACATATTCGGAGTATGGATTATTTCTTTGATATGTTTTACTTTAGCAGTTATCATGCTAAATAATCCCTGTTATGATATGATATTGCTAAATAATCCTGCTATGACATGATGATTAATGCTGCTAGATGACTAATCTTGCTAGATAATCCTGCCATAACATGATAGTTAATACTGTTAAGATAACAAGTGCATGCTTGAATGCCATGGATTGATTTGCTTGGTGTATATGTTGGTTTGGTTTGCTTGTGAGTACATTCAAAAGTACTTAGCGGTATTCAATGTGGCCAGGTTCACCTAAGGATCTAGCGAGGAGCCGGAGTGTTCGCGGGCTAGAAGAGTAACCCAGTCAGATCCCTGTGGATTGGAGCCGCACCAAGACCATGCTGCTTTAGATAGAGCTTTTCCGCTGCCATCACCCTTGTAATATACCATGTAAGACTTATATATCCATTAATAGAAATGTCTGTGTTCATGATACTTGTTGTAAAAGCACATGCCAGAGTGATTTCCTAGGCTGGTATGTGCGGTGACCCTCTGACTACAGTGGTATTCAGGCGGGGCGCCACACCTGCGCTCTTGTCCCCCTTATGAATTGCCGCCCTGTGGCAACCCTTTCCCACTCATATTTTCGGGGAAGAGGACCGAGGCACTACAAAAGGGGCAGGGCTGCTTCCATGTAGGGGGATCAACCCATTCTCCCCCGCACCTCTTGTACTTCGAGCACAAGCTCTCCACAGAGCAATCCAACACAAGCAGGAGTAGGGTATTACACCGCACGGTGGCCTGAACCTGGGTAGCTCGCGTGTCCCCTTCGTGTCCGGTGAGAGCCAGCGAGTCCGTCGTGTCCATGCCATAGTCCCGTCGTAGGCTGCCAAGCAAAGTCCCCCAGAGTTCAAATCCTAAGTTCTTGGAGAAGTTTCTTGGACGCAGATCCCAGACTCCGACAGAGTGCCACCAGTTTCTTGAAAGAAACACTTCACCACTTCATTATAGGCTGATCTTTAATAGGCGTCGTGTCGTCTGTATTACTTTGCCTGCGCCTACCTTCTTCAACTTTCAGGAAAAGCAAAGGTATTTTATACTTGAGCAGGAGGCCGATGCGTATGAGGCGGCAAAGGAGTCTACTCACCGTAATGAGGTAGCCAACCAGGCTATAACGGCTGCACTCCAGTATAACCCGCACTACCTCAACGAGTTCTGTCCGGGCCAGCCATGGCAGTAGACCAAGTTAGGCCAAAAGCCTAAGCTTGGGGGAGTACGTATTTCTCACCGGCATTACATTCATGTACCACACATTCATTCCAGTTGTCGGTGTTCACCCTCTTTCATTGTATATCCATGTTAGTTTTATTTTCGCTTTCTTCTTGTGTGTTTGAAAAACTTCAAAAATCCAAAAATATTTCTCACTTCTTTTCGGTTTTTCTTTCTTGTTTAGTTAGTTTGCAGTAGTAAAAGAAAACCCAAAAAGATTTCTAGTTTCTTCTTTTGCTTGTTGGGAGTTCTCCCGTGTAAATAGTTTTTCTCGTTTTTCGTTTTCTTGTTTGCATTCTTCAAGAAAAACTAAAAACTCCAAAAACATTTCAGTGTGTTTCTCTGAAATTCTTTTCTTTTATTTGAGTCGTCGTATGGAGAAAACTATGCTATAATTGTTAAGTGGCTCTCACATGCTTTGTTGATGATTTAACGAAGAGCCAATGTTACCTTATCTTCTCCTTTGAATAAAATGCTTGCATATTCCAGCTTAGTCCATGGCACATTTGCACTATTATTATTATCACATCATTCGGTCGTGCAAATGAAAGGCAATAATGACGATATTTGATGAAGTGATTGCGGTGAAGAAAAGCTAGTATGAACTCTTCTTGTTTTCGTTTTTGTAAATATGTTTAACTCAGTTGGTCTTGATTCAGCATCTTATGAGTAAACATGTTTGTGATGAAAACTAGAGATTATAGTTGCTCATGCCATGCTTAAATAGCTAGGAGTGGATAATGATTTATCTTGAGTGTCAACATGCATTAAAATGGTTGTGATGTAGTATGATAGTATGGTATCCTCCTCTGAATAATTAAAGCGGCTTGACTTGGCTCATGTTCACACATGTAGTTGAATCAAAACCAATGCAACCTTCATGATATTTATGTTCAGGGTGTTTATATCCTACTCATGCTCGTATTCAATTTTAACTATTTGCAATGCATGATTATGACCGTTGTCGCTCTCTAGTTGGTCGCTTCTCAATCTATTTGCTAGCCTTCGCCTGTACTAAGCGGGAATACTGCTTGTGCATCCAAAATCCTTAAACCAAAGTTGTTCCAGCTGAGTCCACTATATCTACCTATATGCGGTATTACTCTGCCGTTCCAAGTAAATTTGCATGTGCCACCTGTAATCATTCAAATAAACATCTGTTTTGTGTGCCCGTACCGCTCATGGAGCGACAGGGGGTGATCGATATATTCCATGCTAAGTGGGTTACTCTCATGATGGTGTTTATTCACTTGTCATTGCATGAGAGAGGCTGGTAATAGGGATGCCCTGTCCTATAATCAAACCAAAGAAAAATATAATAAAACAAACTCCCCCAGAAAGTTGATTGTTTGGAGGGCACCCGTGAATTTGGCTAACCATGGTTTGTGTTTGTATGGTTGAGGGGGAGTAAACTTTACCTTTCCGCATGGGAACTGCCTATAATGTGTTTAGCATGGAAGATATCGAAAATCCTTTTCTCGTGACGTTGACAGGAAAAGCACACCTCTCAAAATGTATTCATCTCTGTTTTAAGCTTCGAGCTCTGGCACCTCTGCAAATCTATGCTTCCCTCTACGAAGGGTCTTTCTATTTACTTTCATGTTATTTACTTTTATTGTTGAGTCATCACCTTCTCATTCAAGCACCAACCCATAGAGCGTGCTACTTGTGAGCTGCGTTGGGATTTCCTCAAAGAGGAGAGGATGATGCAGTACAGTAGAGATAAGTATTTCCCTCAGTTAAGAACCAGGGTTATCAATCCAGTAGGAGAACCACACAGAACCTCATTAGCAGCACCTACACACACAAAAGCAAATACTTGCACCCAACTCGAACTAGAGGGTTGTCAATCCCCTTTGCGGTTACTTGCAAGGATTAATTCTGATAGTGATAGATAGATAAATAAATTGCAAAATAAAATAAAAGAAATAAAATTGCAGCAAGGTATTTTTGGATTTTATATATGATAGATAAATGACCCGGGGGCCATAGTTTTCACCGGAGGCTTCTCTCTCGAACACATAGCATACGGTGGGTAAACAAATTACTGTTGGGCAATTGATAGAAAAGCGCATAGTTATGACGGATTCATGGCAATGATCATGTATATAGGCATCACGTCCGAGACAAGTAGACCGACTCCTGCCTACATCTACTACTATTACTCCACCCATCGACCGCTATCCGGCATGCATCTAGGGTATTAAGTTAATGAAAACGGAGTAACGCCTTAAGCAAGGTGACATGATGTAGACAAAGTAAACTCAAGCAATATGATTAAACCCCATCTTTTTATCCTTAATGGCAACAATACAAATATGTGTCATGTCCCTTTCTATCACTGGGATTGAGCACCGCAAGATTGAACCCATCACAAAGCACCTCTCCCATTGCAAGATAAACCAATCTAGTTGGCCAAACCAAATCGATAGATCGGAGAGAAATACAAAGCTATAATAATCATGCATAAAAGAGTTCAGATAAGACTCAAATATTTCTCATGAATAATCTAATCATAAACTCACAATTCATCGGATCCCAACAAACACACCGCAAAAGAAGATTACATCGGATAGAACTCCAAGAACTTCGAGGATAACATGGTATTGAAGATCAAAGAGAGAGAAGAAGCCATCTAGCTACTAGCTATAGACCCGTAGGTCTGTGGTAAACTACTCACACATCATCGGAAGGGCAGCAAGGTTGATGTAGAAGCCCTCCGTGATCGATTCCTCCTCCGGCAGAGTACCGGAAAAGGCCTCCGGATGGGATCGCGGAAGAACAGAAGCTTGTGGCGGCGGAAAAGTTATTTCGTCTGGCTCTTTGGTATATTGGGAAGATTTGAGAATTTATAGGCTTGGAATTAGGTCAAGATGTGCCACGAGGGGCCCACAAGCCTAGGGGCACGCCTACCCCCCTGGGCGTGCCTCCCGAGCTTGTCGCTCCCTCGTGACTCCTCTGGCCTTCTCCCGAACCTTCTAGGGTCTCTTTTGGTCTAGAAAAAATTAATCCAATGTTTTTTCTTTGTTTGGACTCTGTTTGATATTGACTTTCTAAAAATCCAAAAACAAGTAGAAAACATCAAATGGCACTGGGCACTTGGTTAATAGGTTAGTCCCAAAAATGATATATAATTGCATATAAAACATCCGAGATTGATACTATAATAGCATGGAACAATAAAAAATTATAGATACGTTGGAGACGTATCAAGCATCCCCAAGCTTAATTCCTGCTTGTCCTCGAGTAGGTAAATGATAAAAATAGAATTTTTGATGTGGAATGCTACCTAACATGTTCATCATGTAATCTCTTTTACGGTATGAATATTAAGAAATGAGTGATTCAAAGCAATAGTCTATAATTTGATATAAAGACAACAATACTCAGGCATACCAACAAACAATCATGCCTTTCAATATAAAAATGCTAAAGTACGCTATCCCTACAAAATCATATAGCCCGTCATGCTTAGTCTTCCTAACACAAAGTATTAATCATGCACTACCCCGATGACAAGCCGAGCAATTGGTTCATACTTTTTAACGCGCTTCAGCTTTTTCAACCCTCACGCAATACATGAGCACGAGCCATGGACATAGCACTATGGGTGGAATATAATATGATAATAGAGATTAATAAGGGGAAGTCAAAAAGGAAGATAGTCTCGCATCGACGCGGCTAAACAACGGGCTATGGAGATGCCCATCAATTGATATCAATGCGAGGAGTAGGGATTGCCATGCAACGGATGCACTAAGAGCTATAAGTGTATGAAAGCTCAAACTGAAACTAATTGGGGTGCATCCAACTTGCTTGCTCATGAAGACCTCGGGCATTTCAGGAAGCCCATCATCAGAATATACAAGCCAAGTTCTATAATGAAAAATTCCCACTAGTATATGAAAGTGGCAACTCAGGAGACTCTTTATATGAAAAACATGGTGCTACTCTGAAGCACAAGTGTGGAAAAGGATAGTAACATTGCCCCTTCTCTCTTTTTCTCTCATTTTTTTGCTGGGCTCTTTTTGGCCGCTTTTTATATATATTTTTCATCCGGAGCCTCATCCCAACTTTTGGGGGAATCACAGTCTCCATCATCCTTTCCTCACTGGGACAATGCTCTAATAATGATGATCATCACACTTTTATTTACTTGCAACTCAATATTACAACTCGATACTAGAACAATATGACTCTATATGAATGCCTCTGGCAGTGTACCAGGATGTGCAATGATCTAGCGTAACATGTATAAAAAAATGATGAATGGTGGCTGAGCCACAAATATATCTCAGAATGGCTATGGATCATGCAAAGCAATATGACAATGATGATGTGTGTCATATAAAAAGAACGGTGGAAGTTGCACGGCAATATATCTCGGAATGGCTATGGAAATGCCATAATAGATAGGTATGGTGGCTGTTTTGAGGAAGATATAAAGAGGCTTATGTGTGATAGAGCATATCATATCACGGGGTTTGGATGCACCGGCTAAGTTTGCACCAAATCTCGAGGTGAGAAAGGGCAATGCACCGTACCGAAGAGGCTAGCAAATTGCAAAAAGGTAAAAGTGCGTATAATCCATGGACTCACATTAGTCATAAAGCACTCACATACTTATTGCAAAAGTCTATTAGCCCTCGAAGCAAAGTACTACTACGCATGCCCCTAGGCGGATAGATTGGTAGGAAAAGACCATTGCTCGTCCCCGACCGCCACTCATAAGGTAGACAATCAATAATAAATCATGCTCCAACATCATCACACAACTAAGGACTATACGTGCATGCGTTGGGAATCAAAAACCTTAACACCAATATTCTTACTAAACCACAATCATTCACTAGTACATCCACATATTACCATCTTAATATCGCAAAACTATTGCAAGGAATCAAACTTACCATATTCAGTGATCTACATGAAAGTTTTTATTATATCTATCTTGAATACCTATCCTTTATGGACCAATCTTATAACCCGTGCAAATTGCCATTACTATTTATTAGACTATAAAAAATATATAAGTGAAGCATGAGAGTGAAACTATTTCTTTAAAATATAATCACCACCATGCTCTAAAAGATATAAGTGAAGCACTAGAGCAACTGCCTAGCTCAAAAGATATAATTGAAGCACATAGAGTATTCTAACAAATCACGATAAATGTGTGTCCCTCTGAAAAAGGTGTGTTCAGCAAAGATGATTGTGGAAAACTAAAAAGCAAACAAAGAAAAGAAAACTATGGCACAAGACGCTCCAAGTAAAACACATATCATGTGATGAATAAAAATATAGCTCCAAGTGATATACCGATAGATTGTAGACGAAAGTGGGGATGCCATCCGGGGCATCCCCAAGCTTAGACGCTTGGGTCTTCCTTGAATATTACCTTGGGGTGTCTTGGGCATCCCCAAGCTTAGGGTCTTGCTGCTCCTTATTCCTTCTTCCATCGTGGTCTCACCCAAAACTTGAAAACTTCAGCACACAAAACTCAACAGAAACCTCGTGAGATCCGTTAGTATAACAAACAAATCTTGAACTTTAGGTATTATTGGGGATATTACCTAAGGTTGAGACCCGGCAGAGGCATGTCCCGGCCCTAAGCCCAAGGGCAAAGTGGGTCATACCACTGGCGGGTCAACCGAATACAAGTGAAGATGGGCCGGAGGCCCAAGGGAAGACCCGGCAGGTAGCCAACTCACATGAGATGGATGAGCCGACTCGACGAAGGCCCAGATGAAGAACCAAACTTGGAAGGCAAGATAGATGAGTTATAGCAGGATACAGGTTAACAGTACGACCCGAAATCTTCTGTAAAACCAGGGGCTCGGCCTATTATATAAAGGGGAGCCCCTGGGACAAAAAGACTAAGTTGCAATCTCTAGAGAGCTAGGTAAGCAAATCCGCACCCTTGTAATCGAGATCCAGAGCAATATCAATCAAGCAGGAGTAGGCTTTTGCCTCCATCATGAGGGGCCAAACCTGGGTAAACCCATATCTCTCTTTCCCGTTCAACCCCGTTCAAGCTTCCACACAACTGCGATGGCCTCACGACTAAGTCCTTTCACGAGGACATCTGCCATGACAAAACCACGATAGTTGGCACCCACCGTGGGCCAGCACACAGTGGAGTTGAGTTCTTGGCGGGAGCTCTCCCAGGGATCGAGAGGTATGCGATCGGCCAGATGATGAAAAGCCGACATGGAAAGCTGTACATCAACGATGCAGGCTGTAGTCCCGAGGCCGACTCAATTGAGTCGGGATACCGGGTCCCATTCGGCAAGATCCATGTCTTTATCGGCACAATTGGCAAGTCTAGGCCTTTGCCGGACATTTTCTCTGACAACGTCGAGTTGGCTCGCCGTATCAGACCTGGCCAGGCAAGACCCGGCCCGCTGAGAGCCAGCCGGAAGCATGTCTTTGTAGGTTTCACCCAAGGGTGGCCCTGTCAGAAAATTCTATGTCAGGTGATGACACACTTGTCCACTCGGATGGCGAGTCGTAGGTGGGAGAAACTGAGTCAATCCGTCCACTATATGATGGAAGGCTTGGAGGTTACACTGATGAGGTTTTTCCTGAATCCCTCGAGCCACCTCGATTCGCTATGGTTTACATGGCAAGGAACCAGAATCCCCTTCGCGACCCAGCAGATCCTGCAGCAGGGCAGAATCTCACTATAGCCAGCTCAGGAGCAACCGGCTCAAGAGTCGCCAGCTCTCAGAAGACTGGGGCGCAGGCGCTCTCCGAGATGATGGCTACTCTTGGGACTCTTTTGGCGGAGCAGGTGACCACAGAGAATGCTGAAGCACGCAATGCAGAAATAACAAAGTGTCGCAAGTAGCTAACCAAGATCCAGGAGGATATTAATGCAGAAAACACACGCATGGCGGAAACACAGGCTCGCATCATCGAGGAAACGCAGCGCCTGAGGCGGAGGCCCTCTATCTCAGCTGCCGTCAGAGCAAGTCAAAGTCGTTCACCAGAGGAGACATCAAAGCCGACTTCCAGCCCATATTGAGCCAACTCATCTGTTTTGCACGCCGCATGATCCACTTGCTCCGATAAACCCAGGGGCTGG
This sequence comes from Elymus sibiricus, assembly GCA_039707655.1. Classification (NCBI taxonomy): domain Eukaryota; kingdom Viridiplantae; phylum Streptophyta; class Magnoliopsida; order Poales; family Poaceae; genus Elymus; species Elymus sibiricus. Next base: position 186,006,199 of record CM077676.1, on the reverse strand, counting down.
TGTTGTATCCCCGGGTGTGCCCCCGTTGCAGCAGCCGGCTCAGCAACCTTCACCGGCTCAGCAACAGCCACCGGCTCAGCAGCAGCCGCCGATCTAGCAGCAGCAACAGTTGCCGCCTCGCCAGTTCCAGACACCGGCCGAACATTATTCTAACCCAGTTGATAATGTGCTGGCGGCGACCCACAATTTAGCAGTGATTCCAATTGAGGGGAATAGTCCAGTTCAGATTGAGGCCAGGAATGCTATTGAGATGCTAAAAACAATGGTGACACAGTAAGCAAATTATTCTCATAGTCAACACCGGCTTCACTCTACCCCTCATACAAGTCACACTAGGAGCCAACAAGCTGAGTCATCGACAGTCTCCAGAAGTGCGTAGCATAGGAGGGCTTAGCGGCCGCTTATAAATCAGCCACAGCCTGGAATCCCAGACGCACAGGCGATCGTTGATGCTGCTCGTGCTTTACGAGGGTTAGAGGCAGGAAACGCAGACGTGGCGTACAATCAGCCTATTGCGCAACCCCCACCCGCCTCAACCCAGCCAGCTATTCGCACCAGTGGTATAACAGGCCGTATAATTGTAACTCCATGTTTAGTCCCGGTGTTGCGAGATGCGCGGATGCCTCTAGATTTCAAGGGTCCTCACAAAAGTTCCTAATTATACAGTTGATTTGGAGCCGGCTGGGTGGATCGAAAGTTACGAGCTAGCTATGGATATGATGGAAGCCAGCGATGCTATCTGTGCTCGATACTTACCTCTGATGTTGGAGGGTCCAGTGTGCACTTGGTTAAAAAATCTGCCTGCAAATTCCATTAAAACCTGGCAAGAATTGAATGAGTGCTTCATCAAGAACTTCCAGGGGACCTGTAAGCGTCCAACTACAATTGTTGATCTCGAGCACTGTGTTCAGCGTGATGATGAGTCGACGCATCATTGGTCTTGCCGGGTTGCAGAAATTATCCACTCATCAGATAGCATCACGGATCAGCAAGCTATCCTTGTTCTAGAAAGGACTTGCAAATTCTAGCCTCTGGTCCAGAAGCTCGGGCGTCTCAAGAGGAAGGTTAAAGACCTGGGTGATCTCATGGATGTCTTAACTCGGTATGCCGAGTCCGACAACACAAAAGATCCAACTTCCGATGATGAAAAATCTGGCAAGGGCAAGAAAAATAGTGGCAAGGGTCATTAGCAGAACAATGGTAATGGCAACAACAATAGCAACAATCATAAGCATAAGAATCATGAGTGAGGCTCTGATTTTGTTGCCAACACCAACGCTGGTTTTAAGAATCAGCATCAGAAAAATGGCTTGAGGAAGCCCTTTGCTGGCAATCGCCCTCGTAGTTATGACGAGGCTCTTAAAGGTCCATGCCCAAAGCACAATTTTGATGGAAAGCCGGCCAACCACTCATGGGAAAACTGCTTCATCATGCAGGAATATTCCAAGAGAATTGTTTAGAATCATCACAATGGTGGTGGCAATGGTGGAAATCCAGGCAATCCCAGACCCGGCAATTTCGGGGGCAGCTCCTAGTGAGCCGGCTCTCAGGGGCATTATGCAGGTCCCGGGTTCCAGGGGAACACCAACCAAAATCCCGGGTTTCAGGGGTCTGGTAATGGTGGAAGCAACAATCAACCCAACAACAAAGCAAATCAGAATCAGGGACGTCAGTCCAGGTTCCAGAGTAATCCTAAATAGTTGAACACTGGGCAATATCACATCTTCACCACTAGCACTTGCAAGCGCGACCGGAAGCTTCAGCGATGAGCAGTTAATACAGTTGAGCCGACAGTCCCTTATTACTTAAACTGGTGTGAGCAGCCGGTTACATGGAGCTGGGAGGATCACCCTGCACACATTGACAACCTAGGTGGTGTCGCTCTGGTCGTTGCTCCGCAAGTCGGTGGTTATACATTAACTAAAGTGCTCATGGACGGAGAAAGCAGTATCAATATACTGTATTACGACACTTTCAAGCGGATGAACCTGTCGGAAAAACAGCTGACTCCGTCCTCCACAGTTTTTCATGGCATTGTCCCTGGCAAGTTAGCTTACCCTATTAGCAGAATTTCTCTGGAAGTGGCATTTGGTACAGAGTACAATTATCGTTCAGAATTTCTGTCGTTTAAGGTAGTCAAGCTCAAGAGTCCATATCATGCTCTCTTTGGTAGGCCGGCTTACGCGCGGTTCCTGGCGCATCCCTGTTATGTTTATCTGAAACTAAAAATGCCTGGGCGAGCTGGAACTATTACAGTTAATGGTAATAGGAAGATTGCACTCGAATGCGAGGAAGGTGACGCAGCTTATGCTGAGTCGGCTTGTGCCGCCGAGGAGTTGAAATATTACAGGGACAATGTTGACCCGGCTGATATGACCTCTCTGAAGAAACCGACAACTGAGTCTGATCCTTTGCTCAAGTTTAAGTCGGCCAGAGACACTAAACAGGTTGATTTCACCCCTGGTAATTCTTCAGAACAGTTCACCATCGGGTCGAATATGGATCCAAAATAGGAAAGTGCACTCATCGAGTTCATCCGTGAGAATCGGGACATCTTTGCATGGAAACCTTCTGACATGCCTGGTGTGCCGAGGGAACTCGCTGAGCACTCTCTTAATGTTGATCCTATGTTTAAGCCTGTACGGCAATACCTCCGTCGTTTTAACGAGGAGAGATGCAAAGCCATTGGTGAGGAAGTGGCCCGACTCTTAGCTGCCGGGTCCATTGTTGAAGTATTTCATCCAGAGTGGTTGGCTAACCCAGTGCTTGTTCTGAAGAAAAATGGGACTTGACGAATGTGTGTGGATTACACTAATTTAAACAAAGCTTGTCCTAGTGATCCGTTTGCTCTGCCCCATACTGACCAGATCATTGACGCTACGGCTAGCTGCCAGTGTTTGTGTTTTCTGGATGCTTATTCTGGTTACCATCAAATCAAGATGAAGAAGGAGGATCAGGAAAAGACAGCTTTTATCACACCTTTTGGAGCTTTCTGTTATACGTCGATGTCGTTTGGTCTGAAGTGTGCACAGGCGACTTATCAGCGTTGTGTCTAGAATTGCTTTCACAAGTAGATCAGGCGTAATGTTCATGCCTACGTTGATGATATCGTGGTCAAGTCTTGGAAGAAGGAAACTCTGCTAGATGATCTGAAGGAAACATTAGATAACCTACGAGTTTACCAGATGAAGCTCAACCCGGCAAAGTGTGTCTTCGGTGTTCCAGCTAGGAAATTGCTCGGTTTCCTTGTTTCTGAACATGGCATTGAGGCTAACCCAGAAAAAATTAAAGCTATTACAATTCTGAAGAAGCCGGCCAATATCAATGCTGTCCAGAAGCTGACAGGATGTGTTGCAGCCTTGAGCCGGTTCATTAGCCGGCTTGGCGAGAAGGCGATCCCTCTGTACCAGCTTCTGAAGAAGACAGATAACTATGTCTGGAATGATGCTGCCAACAAGGCTTTTAAGTCCCTTAAAAAGCAGTTATCTGAGCCGCCGATCCTTGCTGCTCCTCAGGACAAGGAGCCAATGTTGTTGTATATCGCCGCCAATAACAAAGCTATCAGTGTTGCCGTTATTATGGAATGCAAGGAAGAAGGCAAGGAATACCTAGTCCAACGACCAGTATATTATGTCAGTGAAGTTTTAACAGAGTCCAATTAGCGATATCCGCACTGGCAGATGCTGGTCTACAGCGTGTTCATGGCAAGTCGTAAGGTGCAATATTATTTTCAGGAGCACCGCATTACCGTCGTTAGCTCAACACCTCTCAAAGACATCATCCAGAACAGGGAAGCGATAGGCTAGGTTGCCAAGTGGGCTATCGAGCTTAGCCCACATCACCTCAGATACGTGCCACGAACTGCCATCAAATCTCAGGCCTTGTTGGATTTCATCAATGACTGGACTGAGTTACAAGCTCCTGAGGAGAAGCCAGACACAACATACTGGACAATACACTTTGATGGATCCAAACAGTTGGAGGGCTCAGGGGCTGGAGTTGTGATAACTTCCCCGCGCGGTGATAAATTTTGTTATGTTTTGAGGCTTATGTTTCGCTGTACTAACAATGCAGCAGAATACGAGGCCTTGCTTCATGGTCTTCATATGGCTAAGGAGATGAACTTAAGCCAGGTCAAATGTTTGGGCGACTCAGATTTGTTGGCTCAGCAGGTCTCTGGTACTTGGGATTCTAAGGACTGTCGTGGGAAAACGACGATCTTTGGGATCGAGAGGATCCCTTTGCGGTTCGGCTGTGGGATCAATGTACTACAAAGAGCAGGGCTAATAGATGTGAGAACAAGCAACGATTTATCCAGGTGCGGGCCGCTGTGAGTGTAAAACCCTACTCCTGTTCTTGCGGTTTGATTGTGTATGAGCTCAAGGTTACAAGGAGCGCAGCTTACCGGCAAGGTGCGCGGGAAGTGCAGCTACATCGTGTAATTGAATTAGGAGTTGACTGTTCTAACTGTAGCCGTGGGCCTCCTTTTATAGGCCAAGGGGTTACCACAATGGCTAATATGGTCATTACAGGGAAGTGAACCGTACATGCACCGTCACCAAGTCTATCTCCTAACAGGGTAGGACAAGTGCATTAAATGCACCGTTAGGTGCTACGTCGGGGAGGCAAGGCTTTGGGTAAAAAGATCTGCACCACTAGTACTACCGCCCTCCTGTTATCTTGACACGTCCCAGGGACGGGTGTAATTAAATTTAATCCTTGCATGGCATGCTGACACGTGCCTTGGCCAGCTATGTTGACTGCCTGCCCGCTCGACACCTATCACACAAGCTTATCTAGCGGATGATGAGGTGGAGCGGTAACGGGACAGAACGAGCCTGCCGACACGGAGCTTGCCGGGCCATCGCTTACCGGCAAGGAGCTTGCTGGCAACCAGAGTCTTGGTCTTTACCTTGCCGGCGCGAAGCTTGCCAGCAAGGGCAATCTTGATCTTCAGTACTAGAATAGTACTTCTTGATGACCTGCCTAGAGGTCTTCTTCATGGTCTTGAGACACAGTAACCCTCCGGCAGGCCCTTCCCGTCAGGAAGGCTACAACTGCCTGTGTACAAGTCAGGGTACGAAAGCATCCATGTCTTAGTACACCGATAGGAGCCCTTGGGCCTGGGCCACACGCGCATGCAAGGCGTTGTTGGGCTAGGCCCAAATAGTGCACAGGCATGCATGGCAGAGGATAACTGTCATAATCTTCTCTTTTACCATGCCCCCCATGGCGCGCATTAAATGCGGACGTGGGAGAGGTGGAATGGAATGGCCGCGGGGAGGTAGTGCGCCTGAAAAGCGCAGCCACATAGGACAGTAAAGAGCCAGCCCCCACGCCTTCCCCAAAAAAAGGAATCCACAAGGGGCGCTGCTCATTTACCCCCTTCTCCCAATCTTGCTATCGCCGCCGTCTTCTTCCTCACGCAAGAGCAGAGTGTGCCCTTTTCTTCCGCCGCCGCACCGCTAAACTTCCCTCCTCCAAATCTCGCCATGGCGCCAAAGAGAAACTCGAAGCTCACCAGTTTGGTAGCAGATGAGAGGAAAGACGCCAAAGCCGCACGGCGGCGGGCTAAAGATGTCTTTCTGCCGGTGCTCGTATGTGTGCGCGAGCAAGACTCAGGATCACGAGGCCACAGTGGTGCTCCCAGGATCCCTTCCTCTTGCCGACGACCAATTTCATTTCTTCGCCGGGTATTTTTACTACGGGCTATGCCCGCCCTTCTCTGACTTTTTTGTTGAGGTGATGAATACTTTCGGATTCAGATTGTTGGATTTCACACCCAACGCGGTGACCTGCCTGTCAGTCTTCGCGCATCTGTGTGAGAACTTTGTGGGAATAGCCCCAAATGTTGCTCTGTTCTGGCACTTCTTCATTCCTCGGGTCGAAGATGACGCCCTTTCTAGCAGCGTGACTTGGATCCCACGGGGAAACAAGAGGAAACACTACCTGGAGGGCAAGCTGCACATTAAGTGGAATTTGTGGAGGGCCGACTGGTGCTGGGTCCAGCAGAAGGACTTCTCGGAATTCTGCCATCTCAGGATGGAGAAAATAGAGAAGGCCGTCAGCTGGAGCAATGTCGACCCCAATGATGCCAAGCTTGGGCTGGCTCTGTATCGGATCATTGCCCTTAAGGAGGTCGGCTTGATGATCAAAATGGTGGGGGCAGACTTCACCCGCTGCCGAATCGCTCCGCTGCAGCATAGAGGAGGCCGGCAAACGTGGGATTACCAAGGCCCTGCCGATCCAATGCATCTGCACCCAGGCTTGAATGACAACCTATCGGTGATGGTGCATTACCGGCTCATCTGTCAGCTCTTCAACACGGGCTGCACCTTCCATCCGCCGGCAAAGGTGACCCCGCTGTGCAACAACACTGCCAAGGCCTCCATACTGGCAATGATGCCGTCCTGTGACGCCAAGACGGTACTGAGCACATGGAAGGTACCCGGCAAGAAGGCAGTGGAAGACTGGCTTGCCGGCCTGAAGGAAGTAATTGTCTGAGTTGAGGATGACATGGTTCACCTGACGAAGAATGACGAAGAGGAGTTCCTCGCCGCAAGGGCTAATGAGCAAAAGAAGGCGGCTCGCCCCCAAATGGCCAAGGGTGCTGGCAAGGGGGAACGCACCGGAAGCCAAGCCGAAGAGCAGGCCATGGCTCCGGGAACTAGCGGAGGGAGCCGCACTCAAGAGCATGCCGAAGAGCATGCGAGCAAGGAGGACCGGGCCTTGGAGTCTGAGGAAGAAGAGGAGCAGCCCGAGGAATCTTCAGATGAGGAGGAAGAGGAGGATGCACCTCGCCCTTCTCCCATCAAGGTGAAGACCACCATCGCCAAGAAGCCCGCCAAGAAGGCAGCGCACACCGAGCCAACAAGCAAGGAGCTTGCCGGCGTCAAGGCAGCGGCTGCAGCTTCCCGGCCTCAGCCTTCCAGGCGTCAGCCTCCCCGCGGAGCCACTTCTCGGCAACCGACGTCCCCGACCGCGGAGGGTAAGGGTGCGTCATAGCCCCTGGCCCCGTCAAGAGCCAAGCGGGCAAGGAAAACAACGCCACCACCTATGCCCTCCGGTGCGGACGATACCATGTACTGGGACTTGTTCATCCTTAGTGATCGCGAAGAAGAGGAGGAGTAAGTACACCATCTTCATCCATCTTTCTTGTAATTATCTTGATGTCGTTGCTGAACTAATCATCTTGATTATTCTAATCTTGCAGGGATGATGTGCCCTTGGCGGAAAGGCAGAGGAAGAAAGCCAGAACCGTAGAGGAGAGCGAGATGGCAACAGGCACAGAGCAAAGCGCCACCCCGCCTGAGGTTGCCAGCTCGAGCCCAACGCACGAGGCTCACGTTCAATTCCTGCTGGCAAGCACTACCATCGAGTCTTCAGTAATGGAGACCGACAAGGAGTTGGAAAGTGGCCAGCCGGAGGGAGAGCGCCATGGGACGGAGCCCTGGACGACACCCTCAACCTCCAAGCCATTGCCAATACCTTCACCGACGAGGAGCAGCCCTCCCCCAGAGGAGCCCCAAGAAGGGCTCCATCGCATCGAGACCTCTCTAGCAACCAACATTGCCGGGGATCAAGTGACGTCAACCGAGGTTGCTGGAAGGAGAATGGCATCCCCTCCACAGGCCCATCGAGGTAAATCCTTTGCCAATCCTTCTTTTCATTTTCTTGAACTTGATCTGAGTCTTGAATTTTTGGTTTCATCTTGCTTTCTATTTCTTCCCTGTCCTGCAGAACCAACCCCTCTGGAGGAGAGGGAGGTACCTGTGGAGGAAATTGCGAAGAGCGCTGCTGACGAGGCTGCCAGGATTTCTGCCATGGAGGCTGCCGCACCCACTACTGAGGAGGCCATGAAAACCCCCGAAGAGCCTGCAATGCCCTCCGGCAGTGCATCTGAGCTCGTCATAACAGACGCTGGGATGGTAGAAGCTGGCAGTGACGAGCCAAGTATCGACGTCCACCCCAATGCAACTGTGGCGCAGGCTCTGACGGGGCCCTTGGGGCCAACCGATCAGCAGCAGGGATCTGAAGCCCCCAGCTCATCTGGTGCCGGGGAGCCTACTTTTGATGAAGCCATCGCGGAGTTCTTGGCGCCCTTCCCCAGCAGCGTCACAGTATCAGACGGCTCCAACGACGGTGCTGCGGACCTTGCCTTCTTCACGGTGATGGCCACCGGCTTCAAGGACGTGCAAGACCACTACGACAAACGCTGGGAGAAACTGCATGTACAATGACAAATTCCACAGCCTTAGAAGGCAAGAGGAGAAGCTTGACGCTGCCAAGGAGAAGGCAACGGCCTTGGATAGCAAGTTGACGGAGCGCGAAGCACAGCTCATCATCAAGGAAAAAGACCTTGCCGCCCAAGAAGAAGCACTTGCCACCAAGCTCCGCGGCAAGGATGTGGCACCCCGGCTCAGAGGAACCGAAGCACCCCGTATTCCAGCCCAGAGATCAAGTCTTCTAGAATACGACACTGCTTGGCATAAAACAAATCAGCTCTTTATTATAAATAACTAGGGTACAAAGGGTTTGGGATATTACAAAAGATTACATCGACACAGTAATACTATACCCGTAAGGGTGGCTCTATGCTAGCAGCGGAACAATTTCTAGCAGCGGAATAACAACGACGGTGATGGACTCCACTCTATAGGGACTCTGGCTGGGACACGTCCTAGCTCGCAACTTTATCTTTACCCTAGTGCAACAATCTTCAAATGGCAAGTCCATCATCTCACCAGTTCTAACTGTAGGACAATGATCATTTGAACCCTTGTATGAAACCGGCAAATAAATCAGTAGCCACCAGAATGGTCTTTACAACTTAGATCTGGGACATTACGGAAACAACTCAACCTTGGCTCAAGACGGCTGAAAATCAGCTCAGAGCATGAGACCATGTTGATAAGAAGAGTGTAGCAGTTCCCTAAGACGGCTGAAAAGCAGCTCAGAGCATGGGGTCACTGCTGCAAAAAGAAACTCAACAGCTGCCTGAGACGGCCGAAAGCAGCTCAGAACACGGGCCAGTTGTTGAAAAGAGAAATATAAAGTTGGCATCCACCCCGGACGGCTGAAAGCAGCTCAGAACATGGGCATGGTGCCGTTACCAGAAAAGGTAAGCAAGGGCTCGTAAGGATCATATACCAGATTCACAGGTGTGAGGAGGCTATCCTTGACAGCTACTGCCAAGATTGTTGTCCCAAATTGTCTTTACCTCGTAGCTTATCTGTCCTTGCAACATATTGAGGTGTATACCAACTTTCTTCCTCTTGCATGACTTATGTTGGATTCTCACCTTCCTTCGGTAGACCTGCTTGAACATAGTTGCTTCTCGTATGAGTGACTTGCTTGACCTGGGCAGCATGCCCACAATATATATGGAAGTATATGTAGCTGAACATCTTATTCCCGAGGCAAACACTTGTGTCCTGACTGGCTCGGGTTTCTGACCAAACGGTTGTGGGCTTGACTCTGGAGATGCACTACCAACGCACTGTGTATTTGCTTGTACCAATGTTGCCAACTGTTTGTAGTGCTGTACTGACGAAAATTGGATAGCTTGTGTGGGAAGCCACCAAGAGTATCGTGTTGAGGAAGACTGAATAGCTTACACTTGAAGCTTCTGCCGGGATAGCGTGCTGAGGAAGACTGGGTACCGTACCCCAGAAGCTTCTCCTCCTGGTTGCTTACTAGGGAAGATTCGGTACCTTATGTCGGAAGCTTTCCACGGTAGCTTGTCGAAGAAGATAGAGTATCTTGTGCTAGAAGCTATCCACATATCGTACTGAGGAAGATTTGAGGAACCTTGCACTGTAAGCTTCTCTGGTAGCGTGTGGAGGAAGACTGGGTTCTTACACCCGAAGTTTCTCTCTGTGATATGCTGACTGAATGCCGTATCCTCACAACTCCTATTGTTGACCACTTGTACCAAAAGAATTTGTCTGACCATCTTTCTTGCTGTGTACTGGATACATGCCACCTTCTTGTTTGTTTTCATATTTTACTCACGTAGAATCGAACTTCGTATATGATCCATACCTTTGACCCAGTTGGTCTTGCACCCGAATTATCTTCCTGCTGGCTTCTTATGGTCACACACTGAGGCAGACTCGGTGCTGATAGCCAATCCAGGATATCATTTGCATTCAAACCAAATATTCCCAAAGCGGTCATAATGTTCAGCTGAGCTCCTAAGTATTTGAAACCCTCATTGATTCTTTGAGCCTGATGGCGGTCGATGAGCAACTTCCATAAGGAAAAGTATTGTGACACGGAGGAGCCAAATGAAAAGGCAAATGTAACTACTCGATGAAATGCACCAAGCTTACAGAAACCACACTTTATTTCTACTCAGGGCAATTTACAACATTCGGTACTACTACAACTTATGCGTCATGAACCTCGCAAGTGCTTAAGTACTATGATCGGGTAACGGGTTACTAGAGAACGACGGAGCTGGCGGAGAGGTTGACGGAGCTAAAACCATACCAAGTGCTCTTCTGGCACGGGTTGCATCTCTGACCAGTTCAGCGATGAGGACGTATTCTGCGATCATGTAACAGGACATGTATGCTACATCTGCGTTGTCATCTGAGCGAACAGGAGGAAATCTAACCCGTCTGGGAGTGGTAGCCATAGTGGGATAGTAGTGGAAGGCACGGTTCTCTTGCATCGCGCTCTCCTGATGACAAAGAACAGTAAGGCCTGCCAGGGCGGCAAGTTGGATAGTGCGTTCTGGTGTAGAGGTATAACCATCATGGAGACTATAGGTGTGTTGCCCCATGGGCAGGGCGACTGACAGGAGGACATTGGCATGATACTCAAGCATCAGTCCTGCAAGCGGGGTCTGGAACACTCGGTACCTTGACATCTCTCCACTAGGATAGAGAAGACGCCAAACATCACGAAGCAGGGATGCGAAACTGAGGGGTGCAGGAGCTGAGTCATAGTCAATCGGAATGGATGCCATCTACAAAATCAACTGGTTAGTGAGCCGAATCTATATGCATGCTATGTGGCGAACAAATGCAACAACCAAATGCAGCAATCAAATGTATCACACAAGCAAGCTGGGCTCTAGACTAGCGGCTTTCTAACGTCCGGGTTAGCTAGGGTGTCCTATAGCCAAACCTGCTCTGATACCAAACCTTGTGGCACCCCAGCTCAGAGGAACCGAAGCACCCCGTATTCCAGCCCAGAGATCAAGTCTTCTGGAATACGACACTACTTGGCATAGAACAAATCAGCTCTTTATTACAAATAACTGGGGTACAAAGGGTTTGGGATATTACAAAAGATTACATCAACACGATAATACTATACCACTAAGGGTGGCTCTATGATAGCAACGGAACAATTTCTAGCAGCGGAATAACAACGACGGTGATGGACTCCACTCCATAGGGACTCTGGCTGGGACACGTCCTAGCTCGCAACTCGAAATCCTCAGGCTATGCAAACCTGGCAGCACCTGCAATCTGGCATGACATGCCAGGTGAGTACTTTGAATGTACTCGCAAGCTCGCAACAAACAAAACCATCAAGGCAAGGCAACATCACAGCAATCATGATTATATCAGGATCAGTTGTTACTAAAAGAGTGGGCGAAAATATTAAACATGTTATCTCTAAAATATTTGCAATAGTCACTATTACTTAAGGTCATAGAGACCGCCTTACTCTTAGCTATACAGCCGAACCATCTGTTCTCATGATCCACTCGTGATCATCTCAATGCCAGTTGGCGACCTTTCTCGAGATCACTTTCAAGATTATCAACGGCCTTCTGCCAAACGGTTACCCACTATACCAAGACAAGTTCATCCATCATTATCAACTCATTCCAACATTGGTGTTGATCAGACAGTGTGACTTAGTACGAACTGTGTCCAATATCGTGGACGCGACTATTCGAATAAATTCTTACACTCTGCAGAGGTTGCACACTTTTCCCACACCATGGACATTCATCCAACGAAACTTGCCTAACCCGTGACCCTTCTATCATACCACCGACAATCATTCCCCATCCGGGTCATGCCCTGGGTGGCCCCTGTGTCACTCCTGAAACCTGCCACCGCCGTGGCCAAACTAAACTGTCCCAAACGGGGATCTGAGCTCAATAACCAAACCGGGCTCACAAGATTATCGCCGTCTACCTGATCAGGGTAGCACGTACGCATAACCTCCCCTCTTTGGTGGTACTGATAAAAGAGCACGAGGTTAGACCAAGTCAAGGCCGTCCCATTCTGGCAGATGTGGCTGCACTGAAAAGTTCGGTTCAGTGGCACTTGATCAACGAATGAAGGAAGTTACCCCAAGTAACTTTTCTGTCATAATTGATATTCCGGTCTTACAGTGATCCATGTTTAGCAATAGCTAACTAGTAATCCAACGAGCAACATGATCAAACCACCGCTACTAATTCCATAACCAAACTATTGCATGAAAATCACAAAGTAATCATAGACGGTAATCTCGTAATCCAACAGCATCATGATATCATCAAACTTGTAGACTACTAGTCACTAACAATCCAATCATCAACATGATAGCAACACATCGAAGAATTTCTCCAAGTGTGCATGGATAAACCAATTATGAATGAGTCATATTTTAGCCTAATTAATTATTTAAACCATGGCATTGCAATGCAATTATGCAAATGAGAGTTGTGGCTTGCCTTGCACCAAGAGAGTGTGGAAGTACTTCTAGCCTTCACCTACTGCTCAAAACACTCTGAAAAACATTTTTGAAAACATTTGCAAATATCACATAGAGTATTTTCCTCTGTCCAGAAATTCTAGACAGCAGAGAAAAATACCAAAATTTTCCAGAAATTAAAGGATCTCATAAGAAAAATAATGCAAAAAGAATGAACTCATTTGCACTTATGGTTTAAAAGATATTGCTGGTCAAAGTTGAGTCAAATTTCTGGATTAAATTGAATTTAAACAGAAAAATCAGAAAACCCAGAAGCGGCCACGTCGAAGGCGTAAAACCAGATTATGCCTCCACTTGCATACCACTTCGGGCGTGCGGGGAGTCGCTGACAGGTGGGGCCCCTGTTAATTTTAAATAGAGAGAGGGGGGAACAGAGAACGGCGGGGCTCACCGGCGTAGAGGCCACGGCGGAGCTGCGAGATGGTCGGGATGGATCGGGCAGACGATGACGAGCACCCTCATACCCGTAGCTCACCGGGAGGTGGCCGGACGGCGTCGGCCCCTTCCTCTCAGGCGGCGGCGAGCTACGGTTGTCGGCGGGGTCGGCGATTCCGGCGACGACTCGGGCAGAGGAGGGGCTAGGGAGGACCAGTAGAGTGCCACGAGCTCGGGGGTGGGCTTGGTTGGGGAGGAGGGGCACCGGAGCGGGCTGGCGGAGGAGGGGCAGAGCGGCGGAGCTCCTTGCTGGAGATGGGGAAGGAGGGCTCCCCGGCTCTGCCGCTTGGTGCGGGGCGACGATTGAGAGGTGGGGAGGGTGAGTGGTGAGGAGAGGGAGGATCGGGGCTGGCTTTTATAGCCAGGCGGCGATGCCCGAGCCGGATCCCGCCGTGGGGAAACGGCCAGCATCCCGCGTTGAGCTGGCCATCGCGCTGTCGATCGAGCTGTGTGGGGAGGTGGCAGGGGAGGCAGGGATTTAATGGCGTTGGCTCGGAGCGGCAAGGAAGACGACAACCAGCGTGGCCACATCGCCAGTACTGTGCGACACATGGTGGCCGTTAGCCGTGTCCGGCGTGGGCGCTGCCGGTGACGGGAGGATTCCAGAGCAGATACGTGGACGATGGGGAGGTCTTCGGCGCGAACGGACAAGGTACGGCGACGCGGGCATCGTTCTCCGACGAGACCCGAGCCTGACGGCGCCCAGAGCGTGGGTTTGGCCGGCTATACGCGCGGTCACTGCGTGTACTGGCGCACGCGGTGCGCTCTGGCTCACCCAATCATGTCCACGCGGTAGTCTTTTCACCCTGTGGCCTCCCTATGCATCTAGTTTGACAAGAGATGGCCTAGACAACTGGCTAGTTTCCAGAAAGGTTTCTGAACAGAAACTTGAGCAAGATGCTGGGGAAAAATGGCTAGGGCTTTGAGAGGGAAAATTTGCACACTGAAATGTAGTAGGAAGGTGCCCATGCTGGAGAAAATTCAGACCAAATGGACAAGTTTTGAATGTAGTTGCATCACAACTGCATTTGTGGTCCAAAAATTTGTTGAGGATGATGCACTCACATGGATGGGCTCCTTGAGATGAAACTTGGTATTTGTGGGTTATTTGGTGGTGCAAGATGCTATAAAAATTTCATAGCATTTGGGTAAGTATAAATGGTACTTCCTTCACAATGCCTCCCATTGGACAGAAACTTGGGAGAATTTTGTGGAGAAAATAGCTTGACAAAATGATATGAATTTTGGCATGCTCCAAGGATATAGTGATATCTGAGTTCTGGATTAATTTCAGAATTTTTGGAGCAATATAAAATATAGTTGCTTTACAAACTGAAATTGTGACCAGAAACAAAGATTGAATGGTGTGCTCATCATAAGAATGGAATCTTGAATGTTTTCACATATCCAAGGTTCACATGGTCCAAAGAATTTATGAGAATTTTCTTAGGATTTTAGAGCAAGCAGAAATATAGGTTGCTTCACAACCTAAAGGACAAGTGCTGTTCCTTTAATAGCAAAAGGAATATTAAGTTGGGATAGAAATTAGGATTGGGCAAGAATGAGAATGACATGACTTGGGAGAAGTTTTGGAGGCTTGAGTTACTTGGGAAAGGAAAGCGAAAATATTCCCAAGTTTCAAGTCCATAGAGCCATTCAAATAAAAATCCAAGCCAAGTTCCAAATAAAACTTCAAATGGGTTTTGAAAGGAAAAGTTGGGAAAACCAGGGTGTCACTAAGGACGAGGAGATCCAGACTCTGCTCGTGCAGCGGACCCAAGAGCTAGAGGTGGGCCACAAAAAGGCCATCGAGAGTCAAGCTCAGGCTCATGCTGACAAGCTCTTGGAAGGCTTCAAGGCCGCAGAGGGCGCTAAGGCCACCAAGGTAGAGTTGGAGTCCAAGGTAACAAAGCTTGAAGAAGACCTTGCTGGCAACAGAGAAGAGCTCTTGACTCTCCAAGCATCAGCGCAGAAGGCAACTCACAGTATGGGTGACCTGCAGACGCAGCTATCTACCAAGAGACAAGAACTTAGCCAAGCTGCCGACGCCAAGGAAGACTTGAAGCTGAAGCTACGTGAGTTGGAGGAGCATCTCGACAGTGCCAAGGCCAGAGAAGCCGCCTTGGCCAAATATCTTGAGAAGGAGAAAGCTGCGTACGCCGACACTGTCAGTTCCTTCAACACGCTCAACGGCAACTTGCAGCTGTGGACCGACCACCTTGTGGAGGCCGCCGAGCAGATCAGCGCCCAGCTTGTCGTCATGCGCTTGGCGGAATACAGCTATGCCCCCAACGACCAAGAAGCGGCAAGCGCCAGCCTAACACTCTTCTTCGAGGGCCTCGTCAAGGCATTGGAGAAGCATCACGGAGAACGGTCCGACTCCTTCGCCAAGGAATCCCGCAAGCTTGCTCGAGATATTCTTTACAAGGTACTCGTCAAAGTTGCGTACCGCAATCCAGGCGTCGGCCTCTCTGGTGCCTTCACAAGCATGCCAAAGGACGTCGACATCATAGCTGCCGATAAGATCATTGCTCCAATAGCTGACCGGGTTGGCAAAGTCTCTAGGACTCAGGGCGGGGCTACCCATTAATCTTGAAGTTAAACCTTGCAGTGAGCGCGATCTTGTAAAAGACAGATTCATCTTAATTTAGATCCACACTATGGCATTGATGTAACATAACTTGTGTTTTGAATGGATGTATGCATGCTATTCCTCTTGTTTTATTTTGTCTTTGCATGATTTTTGTACCCTACGCTTGCCGAAATCTTGCCAGTGCGCGCACCCTTGCCGCGAGGGCTTCAGGAATGGGTCCTTAGCAGCTTGCCGGAAGTACCGCTGTCGGCAAGGATACACTTGACGATCTCAACGCAGCCACTTAAGTTGTTGAGAGGACTCGAAACAAAGTAAGGGCGTAGCTGGTGATGACAAGGTTCCTTAGCGTGCAGGTTTCTCATACAAAGGCCAAAATCCTTCAAGGAGAAATTGCAACTACAACAAAGAATTTATTTCAAAGTTTTTCAACTTAGCTTTTTCTTTGCTGTACTTCTTATCGTAGAACGATATCTTGAATGTCACTTGGTATCCATACCGTCACTCCCCCCGGGAAATTTGCACGCGAGGAACCCTTCTGTCCTTTGAGAAAAAGAAAGAAGAGAAAAGAGGAGGCTGGAACCTTGACGGTTCATTAATCATCCTGTGCAAGGTAAAATGTAACACAAGGCTGCCTGCAACACATAAGTAAATATGTACTTTGACAAAGAGTTGTGAAACACTTAGCTTTATTTATTGTGCACGGGATCTGCGCCTGGCTCTGTACAAAGGTTTACATGCCTTGCCGGCAAACTTGTACAAAAGAGGTTGCCGGGCAGCCTGACAACCGTGCCTTACAGGTAAAACTTGCGAAGATGCTCAATATTCCATGAGTTGAGCACCGGAGTGCCATCTTTGGTCTCTAGGTGGACTGCGCCGGGCCTAGTGACTCGTACCACCCGGTAAGGGCCTTCCCACTTCGGCGTCAACTTGTTTTAACCCTTCGTGGACTGAATCCAACGAAGAACAAGGTCGCCTTCCTCAAGGTTCCTGGAGTTCACTTTGCGGATATGGTAGTGGCGCAAAGCTTGCTGGTACCGTGCAGCACGGACAGCGGCCCAGAAAGGATCTTCCTCAATGAGCGTGGCATCATCTTGCCGCAGCTCATCTTGATCCTCCTCATCGAAGGCCAAGACTCAAGGTGACCCATATCTGAGTTCTGTGGGGAGCACCACTTCTGCACCATAAACAAGGGAGAAGGGTGTCTGGCCAGTGGCTCGACTTGGTGTCGTTCGGATTGACCAAAGAACCACCGGCAACTCTTCCACCCAACGCCTTCCACACTTGTGCAGCCTGTAGAAAGTTCTGATCTTGAGACCACGCATCACTTCTGCATTTGCCCTCTCTACTTGTCCATTGCTCCTTGGGTGAGCAACAGATGCGTAGCAGATCTTGTTTCCAAGTTCTTGGCAATATGCTGTGAAGGCACAGTTCGTGAATTGGGTGCCGTTGTCGGTGATGATCCTATTGGGTACACCAAAATGAGCAACCAGTCCTTTGAGGAACTTGATGGCTGACTATGCCGTCACCTTCCTCACTGGCTCTACCTCAGGCCACTTTGTAAACTTGTCGATTGCAACGTACAAGAATTCAAAGCCCCCGGTAGCACGGGGGAAGGGGCCAACGATGTCGAGCCCCCAGACCGAGAAAGGCCAGGAGAGAGGGATGGTTTGGAGGGCTTGCGCTGGCTGGTGGATGTCCTTGGAGTGGAACTGGCATGCTTCGCACCTGATGACCACCGCCAAGGCATCTTGAAGGGCTGTAGCCAGTAGAATCCTTGACGGAATGCCTTGCCGACAAGCGCACGCGACCCAATATGAGAGCCGCACATCACTTCATGCATCTCTTCCAATAGCCTCTGTCCATCTTCCTGGCAGATGCACTTCAATTTCACCCCATTTGGTCTTTTCCTGTACAAAATGTTGTCAACAAATTTGTACATCCTTGATTGACGGGGCTACTCTTTTTGCGTCTTCTTGCTCATTGGGAAGATCTCATGTTTGAAGGTACTGGACAATTGGTTGTGCCCATGCCGGAGCTTGTGGCTTGACGACAAGGAATAAAGGCACTTCTTCCTCTACGGGAGCGCTTGCTTCGACGACAAGGATCTGGCTTGCCGAAAGCTGCAGCTCACTGGCCAAGGGTATCTTGTCAGCGGTATCCACTTTCTTGGCGGCTGCCGGCAGCTCTGCCGGAAAGTAACCACCAACGTCTTGCTTTCTCTTCTTCGCCAGCCTTGATGGTGTAACGGATGGCTGAGTCAGATGGAGCACAAAAGTTCCTGGTTCCACAGGCATCTTTTGGGCAGCAAGCTTTGACAGGTCATCGGCAATCCAATTCTGGGCATGGGGAACGTGCTCCGCTTGCAGACCATCAAAGTACTTTTCCAACTTCCTCACCTCATCAACGTACGCCTCCATCAAAGGGCTCTGATAATCCTTGTTGACCTGCCTCACCACAAGCTGCGAGTCACCTCTGATAAGCAACTTTTGAATACCGAGGTCGATTGCAATGCGCAGATCGGCAAGCAATCCCTCGTACGCAGCAGTGTTGTTGGTGGCCAGCTCCCTGGGAAAATGCATCTGAAGCATGTACTTGAGGTGTTCTCTGGTGGGTGCTATAAGCAGCACGCTGATGACCCACAAGTATAGGGGTTCAATCGTAGTCCTTTCGATAAGTAATAGTGTCGAACCCAACAAGGAGCAGAAGGAAAGGACAAGCAGTTTTCAGCAAGGTATTTTCTGCAAGCACTGAGATTATCGGTAACGAGTAGTTTGATAGCAAGATAATTTGTAACAAGTGACAAGTAGCAATAGTAACAAAGAGGGCAACAAGGTGGCCCAATCCTTTTTATAGCAAAGGACAAGCCGGAACGATCTCTTATAATAAGCAAAGCATTCTCGAGGACACATGGGAATTTCATCTAGTCACTTTCATCATGTTGATTTGATTCGCGTTCGCTACTTTGATAATTTGATATCTGGGTGGACCAGTGCTTGGGTTCTGTTCTTACTTGAACAAGCCTCCCACTTATGATTACCCCCTCTCGCAAGCATCTGCAACTACGAAAGAAGAATTAAGATAACTCTAACCATAGCATTAAACATATGGATCCAAATCAGCCCCTTACGGAATAGCGCATAAACTAGGGTTTAAGCTTCTGTCGCTCTAGCAACCCATCATCTAATTACTACTCCACAATGCATTCCCTTAGGCCCAAAGATGGTGAAGTGTCATGTAGTCGACGTTCATGACACCACTAAGAGAATCAACAACATACATATCATCAAAATATCGAACGAATGCCAAATTCACATGATTACTTATGACAAGACTTCTCCCATGTCCTCAAGAACAAAAGTAACTACTCACAAATCATCTTCGTGTCCAATATCAGAGGGGTATTAAATAGCATAATAGATCTGAACATATAATCTTCCACCAAATAAACCAACTAGCATCAACTACAAGATGTAATAAACACTACTAGCAACCCACAGGTACCAATCTGAGGTTTTGAGACAAAGATTGAATACAATTATACAAGAGATGAACTAGGGTTTGAGATGAAATGGTGTTGTTGAAGATGTTGATGAAGATTGGTCCTCCCACGATGAGAGGATCATTGGTGATGTCGATGGCGACGATTTCCCCCTCCCGGAGGGAAGTATCCCCGGCAGAATCTCTCCGCCGGAGAGCAAAAGTGCTCCTGCCCAAGTTCCGCCTCGAGACGGCGGCGCACCGTCCCAAAAGTCCTCTCCTTATTTTTTCTAGGGCAAATGGGCTTATATACCAGAAAATGGGGGCCAGAGGCTGGCCAAGGGCCCCACGAGCCACCAGGGCGCGCCTGGGGGGGTGGCGTGCCCTGGTGCCTCGTTGGCACCTGGGTGGCCCCCTCTGGTACTTCTTGCTTCCAGTATTTTTTATTTATTCCAAAATAAATCTCCGTGAAATTTCAGCTCATTTGGAGATGTGCAGAATAGGTATCTCTGACATAGCTTTTCCAGGTCCAGAATTCCAGCTGCCGGCAATCTCCCTCCTTGTGTAAATCTTGCATATTAAGAGAGAAAAGGCATTAGAATTGCTCCACAAAGTGTTATATTGATTAAAAACACTATAAATAACAGTAGCAAAACATGATGCAAAATGGACGTATCACACGCCGGCACCGGCACCTTTTAGCGTGAAAGCCCTGTCAAAGTACATGATCTAATCGTTGACAGTTTCCTTGCCGGGGAGAGGTCTCCGGAATTTCTTCATCTGGCATTGGGGTCCATTCTGCAATGAATTCTACCAAGGCTCTGCTCTGAATTGTTGAGGTACTCTCAAACTTCAAATCAAAGCTTGACAGCTCCAATGCCCACTCCACAATCCTGCCGGTTGCTTCTAGATTTCTCAGAATTTGTTGCAAAGGAAAGCGAGTGACGACGGTGACTGGGTGTGCTTGAAAGTAGTGGCGCAGCTTCCTTGAGCCCATGAGAACACCAAAGAGCAACTTCTGCACACCAGAATACCTTGACCAAGCCCCTTGCAGGAGGGAGCTGACAAAGTAGACTGGGCGCTGCACCATCTTCTGCTTCACAACTTACTAATCTGGCTCACTTACTTGCACAATCTCTGGCTTGTTGGCACCTAACCTTGCCGGACAAGATTCTGGCTTGTCGGGTCGTGGCTCTGTGGCTGCTACCTCCTCTTCATCTGCCTCTCTTTCAGCCACAAGTGCAGCACTAACCACTTGATTCGTTGCTGCTAAGTATAGCAGTAACGTCTCTTGCGGCCTAGGCGCAACTAAGACTCACGGAGAGGACATGTACTCCTTCAAATCTTGGAGCGCGGCCTCCGCTTCCGAAGTCCAGTTCACTGGACCTACCTTTTTCAATATCTTGAAAAATGGCAAGGCGCGCTCTATCGATTTGGAGATGAACCTGCTAAGGGCGGCAACGCAGCCGGCAAGACGCCTGACATCCTTGACGCATCTTGGTGCTTCAATCTGCTCAATTGCTTTGATCTTGTCGGGGTTGGCTTCAATCCCTCTCTAAGATACAAAGAACCCAAGAAGCTTGCCGGACGGAACACCAAACACACACTTCACGGGGTTGAGCTTCAAGTTGACTTTGCGCAAGTTTGCAAACGTTTCTTCCAAATCTTGGATCAGTGTTGACTTGTCTCTGGTTTTGACCACAATGTCATCCATGTAGGCTTCCACATTTCTATGCAACTGTGGCTCAAAACCGATCTGCACTGCTCTGGCAAATGTTGCCCCAGCACTCTTCATTCCGAAAGGCATACAGAAAAAGCAGTATGTGCCACATGGAGTGATGAATGCGGGTTTCTCCTCATCTTCCTTGGCCATAAAGATCTGATTATAACCAGAATAGGCATCAAGAAAAGAGAGTAACTCACAGCCGGCAGTGGAGTCCACAATCTGGTCAATGTGCGGCAAAGGGAAAGGGTCCTTTGGACAAGCTTTATTTATATCAGTGAAGTCTATACAAAGCCTCCACTTCCTATCCGCCTTGCGCACTACGACTGGATTGGCTAACCACGTAGGGTGTAGCACTCCTCTGACCAGGCCTACTGCTTCCAACTTCTTGATCTCTTCGGCAATGAACTCTTGCCGCTCCAAGGCTTGCTTCCTGACCTTCTGCTTGACAGGTCTCACATGAGGGCATACAGCAAGGTGGTGCTCAATTACCTCCCTAGGAACACCGGGGATGTCAGATGCTTGCCAAGCAAACACATTGACATTCGCCCGTAGGAAGGCAACGAGCTCGCTTTCCTATTTGTCATTGAGAGTGGCACTTACAGAGAAAGTGCCACTCGTCCCATCTTCCCTTGCGGAAACTTGCTTGGTCGCCGGCACAGAGGCCTTGGCTTTCTTGCTCTTGCCGATAGAGCTCTTAGGTATGTCCTCAACAGGCATGCTGCACTCTAAAGTCCGCTTCCCGAAGTCCATATCAGAGGTCTTGTCGGACTTCTTCTTCTTTCCTCCCCCGGGAGCTTTGACGACAGGTGCTGCCACTTCCTCCCGGTAGAGCTTGTCGGTGCAGATGATTGCGTCCTTCTGGTTGGACTTGATGGTGAGGACGCCCATCGGTCCCGGCATCTTGATGACGTTGTAGGCAAAGTACGACGCAGCCATGAACTTGGCCAGCGCCGGACAGCCCAGGATTCCATTGTATGGCAGCGGCATCTTTATGACGTCAAAGACAATCTTCTCCGTCCGATAGTTGAGGTCGCTACCAAATGTGACCGGCAGCGTGATCTGGCCCTTCGGCTTGTTCCTCCCTGGACTGATCCCTTAGAACGTGCCTGTCTCCTCAAGATCCTTGTCGGTGATCTACAGCCTCTTGATCACGTCAGGAGAGATCAAGTTCAAGCCGGCCCCACCGTCAATCAACATCTTTGGCACCTTGAGGTTGCGGATTGTTGGCAAAACCAACAATGGTAAACACCCGACCACAGTGGTGCGATCAGGGTGATCCTCAGCGTCAAAGACGATGGGCGTGTGCGACCACTTGAGTGGCTTCTGCGCTCCCATCATGGGCTCCGCGGCATTCACCTTGCGGACCCATTGCTTCAGTTGCCGGTGCGAGGAGTGCAAAGATGCACCTCCATCAACACACATGGCTTCCACTGCATTCTGGAACTCATTCTCGGACCCATCTTTGTCCTCATCATCATCATTCTGGCCTTGAGCAGTCTTCTCTTTTGGCTGCTTGGCCTTGCCGTGGTAGCCCCCTCGGCCACCACAGTTCTGCTTGGTGGATCAACCGGCACCATGCTGGCCCTTCTCCTTGTCGCGCTTCTCGTACTCTTGCTTCTGCTTCTCAGCAAGCTGCTCCACTTGCTGGCACTCCTAGAGATCGTGGCCCTTGGTACGGTGGATCTTGCAGTACGGCCCACCGGTCTTGCCGCCCTTGTCGCCTGCTGCAGCCTCCCGGCAGTCAACGCATCTGGCAACCTCCTTGCCGGGGCTTTCTGCTTTGGACTTCTTGGCAACATTGGCGTCACCGGGGCTCTCGTCTGCCATCACTGACTTGCCTTTGCGCTTCCTCTTGCACTTCCGGCTCTTCTTCTGCGGGGTCGATGCATCATCTGCGTCATCGTCCTCGGAGTCAACTTCGGCACCAGCATCTTCCCCAGGGAGTCGCCTCCCTTCCTCAGCACGTGCACATTTGTCTGCCAAGGCGTATAGATTGTTGATGGTCCTAACCTTCACGATATTCATCTCAGATCGCATTCTGCAGTTGCACACATTCGTGTGGAACGCGGTGCAAACAGCTGCGGGATGAACATCGGGGATGTTGTGGTGCACACGGCTGAACCTCTGTATATACTTGCGGAGGGGCTCGCCATCTCTCTGGGGTATTACATGCAAATTGCTCTCCTGACCAGGGAGCTTGTGGCCACCCTGGTAGGCACCCATGAATTGATGGTATAGATCTGACCAAGAAGAAATGGAGCCCTCGGGCAAGTTCATCAACCACGATCTGACGTTGGGCTTGAGCGCCAACGGAAAGTAGTTGGCCAAAATCTTGTCATCGCGCCCCCCGGTAGCCTGCACCGCGATGGTGTAGATGCCAAGGAACTCTACTAGACTGAGCATGCCGTTGTATCTATCGGGCAGCTCTGGCTTGAAGGCATGGGTGGATGGCCAGCAAACCTGCCGCAGCTCATGAGTAAATGCTAGGCAGCCCACCTTGTAAGGTAAGCACCTAGGATACCCTAGCACTGGCACGTATACTGCCAGCCCAGCACGGTCGTCTGATAGATGGCGTGCCTCCCGGCACCGCTCGATCTTTGTATGGGCATCCTCGTCGCGCCGTTCGTGAATCACTTGGCGCTGATCTTGGCAGCCCCGCGGATCCGACGATGCCATGGACATAGCGTCCTGGTCATCCAATCGGCGAGTTTGCCGCCGCTGTGGTTGCTAACGTGGAGGCGACTGCAACCGTTGGTGCACCATCTCCAGCACTACAGCTAGTTGGTCTTGCCGACACTGTGGGTGGACGTCTGGAGGGGCCCACATCTTGCGTTTTGCTGGGATCGGCAAAACTGATGAGGCTCTGAATGGTGGCCATCCATATTCTTCCATCTTGTCAGGAGCTGGCGGGAAGTTCAAAAGCATTTGAACCCGCGCCATGGCTTCTGCCGTCGTGGTTGGCATGGCGGGGAACACGGAATGGGACGGCGTTTGACTCCTGGCAGGGCGAGCAGGAAGCTCATCGCGTACCTGTTGCCGCAGCACATGCTCACCAATGGGTTGGCATGGTGGTGGTGCCTGAGCATCATGGGGACGATGCTCAAGGACGGCTTGATGCCGTCCAGGGCCACAAGCACCGTGGGGAAGCGCGGCGCGCCCATCTTGCGATTGTTGCGGCACACGTCCCACCGCAGCATTGTTGGACGTCGCCGCTCCGTCCTTGGACATCGCAGCGGCGGGGTCCTGGCTTGCACCAGTCTGAACTTTATTGCTGCGATGATTGTGCTCACCAGAACGTTGTTGGAGTTGGCCGTCTGCGCCATCTCCGGTGTGCTGACTGCGATCGCCGGAACGGTGGGGATGCTGGACACCCGCACCGCCGGTGCCTCCTGCCCCGGCCATCCCAGCCGTAGCGCCCGCGCCGGCTGCACCGCCTGTGCCACCTGCGAACTCCTGGGAAGGCCGCTTGGAGGTGGCGGGAGCCATCGCGGCTCCGGTCTTCTTCTTCGGTGCCATCGACGAAGGCGATGGGCCCGGTACTCACACTACGAACACTGATTCGTAATACAAGATCCCCTGCCTGGCGCGCCAAAGATGTCGTAGGAAAACGACGATCTATGGGATCGAGAGGATCCCTTTGCAGTTCGGCTGTGGGATCAATGTACTACAAAGAGCAGGGCTAATAGATGTGAGAACAAGCAACGATTTATCAAGGTTCGGGCCGCTGTGACCATAAAACCCTACTCCTGTTCTTGCAGTTTGATTGTGTATGAGCTCAAGGTTACAAGGAGCAGAGCTTGCCGGCAAGGTGTGCAAGAAGTGCAGCTACAGCGTGTAATTGAACTGGAAGTCGAGTGTTCTAACTGTAGCCATGGGCCTCCTTTTATAGGCCAAGGGGTTACCATAATGGCTAATACGGTCATTACAGGGAAGTGTACAGTACAAGCACCGTCACCAAGTCTATCTCCTAACGGGGTAGGACAAGCGCATTAAATGCACCGTTAGGTGCTACGTCGGGGAGGCGAGGCTTTGGGTAAAAGATCTGCACCACCGGTCCTGCCGCCCTCCTGTTATCATGACACGTCCCAGGGACGGGTGTCATTAAAGTTAATCCTTGCGTGGCATGCTGACACGTGCCTTGGCCAGCTATGTTGACTGCCTGCCTGCTCGACACCTATCACACAAGCTTATATAGCCGATGATGAGGTGGAGCGGTAACGGGAAAGAACGAGCCTGCCGGCACGGAGCTTGCCGGGCCATCGCTTGCCGGCAAGGAGCTTGCGGGCAACCAGAGTCTTGGTATTTACCTTGCCGGCACGAAGCTTGCTGGCAAGGGTAATCTTGATCTTCAGTACTAGAATAGTACTTCTCGATGACCTACCTAGAGGTCTTCTTCACGGTCTTGAGACACAGTAACCCTCCGGCAAGCCCTTCCCGTTAGGAAGGCTACAACTGCCTGTGCACAGGTCAGGGTACGAAGGCACCCATGTCTTAGTACACCGACAAGGACCCCCTCATGGCGGCTTATAGGCACGCTGTCACTAACATCGCTGGACACTTCAAGGGATACCATGTCGATCATATTGATCGCCGGCTTAATGAGGAAGCAGATGTACTGTCTCGTTTGGGGTCTCAACGGAAGCCTGTTCCACCCAATGTTTTCCTGGATGTTTTGCACAACCCATCAGTCAAATTACTGACGGAGGAGGATCTTGCTATTCTCGATCTAGAAGCAGCACTGGTGGCCACTGTTCATGCGACACCAGACTAGACAGTACCTTACCTGGCGTATCTTAGCCGCGGCGAGCTCCCAACAGAGGAAATCATCGCTCGGCAGATTATCAGCAGGTCTAAGTCCATGACTATAGTCAATGGTGAGTTACACAAACGAAGTGTCACACGCATTTTTCAACGTTGTGTTTCTCCTAAAGAGGGCTATGAAATTCTTAATGAAATCCACTCTGGCGATTGTGGACTGATACGTCTCCAACGTATCTATAATTTTTTATTGTTCCATGCTATTATAGTATCAATCTTGGATGTTTTTATATGGAATTATATATCATTTTTTGGGACTAACCTATTAACCTAGTGCCCAGTGCCAGTTGCTGTTTTCTGCTTGTTTTTAGTTTTTCAGGAAATCAGTACCAAACGAAGTACAAATGCCATGAAACTTTTTGGAGATTTTTTTCTGGACAAAAGAGACCCTGGAGACTTGGAGAGGGGGCCAGAAGGTGCACGAAGCCTCCACAAGGCAACAGGGCACGGCCCCAGGGGGCGGGCCCTGATGCCTTGTGGGGCCCTCATGGCTCCGTTTGACCTAATTCCACTTCTATAAATTCTCAAATATTCGGAAACCAACAGAGAGCCACCCCGAATAACTTTTATGCCGCCGCGAGCCTCTATTCTTCCGTGATCCCATCTGGAGGCCTTTTCCGATACTCTGCCAGAGGGGGAATCGATCACGGAGGGCTTCTACATCAACCTTGCTGCCCCTCCGATGATGTGTGAGTAGTTTACCACAGACCTACGGGAGCATAGCTAGTAGCAAGATGGCTTCTTCTCTCTCTTTGATCTTCAATACCATGTTCTCCTCGATGTTCTTGGAGTTCTATCCGATGTATTCTTCTTTTGCGGTGTGTTTGTTGGGATCCGATGAATTGTGAGTTTATGATCAAATTATTCATGAGAAATATTTGAGTCTTCTCTGAACTCTTTTATGCATGATTATTATAGCTTTGTATTTCTCTCCGATCTATCGATTTGGTTTGGCCAACTAGATTGGTTTATCTTGCAATGGGAGAGGTGCTTTGTGATGGGTTCAATCTTCCGGTGCTCAATCCCAGTGGCATAAAGGGACATGACATGTATTTGTATTGTTTCCATTAAGGATAAAAAGATGGGGTTTAATCATATTCCTTGAGTTTACTTTGTCTACATCATGTCATCTTGCTTAAGGCATTACTCTGTTTCATACTTAATACCCTAGATGCATGCTGGATAGCGGTCGATGGGTGGAGTAATAGTAGTAGATGCAGGCAGGAGTCGGTCTACTTGTGTCGGACGTGATGCCTATATACATGATCATTCCCATGAATCTGTCATAATTATTTGCTTTTCTATCAATTTCTCAATAGTTATTTGTTTACCCACCGTATGTTCTGCGCTCAAGAGAGAAGCCTCTAGTGAAAACCATGGCCCCCGGGTCTACTTTTATCATATATTAAAATCCAAAAATACCTTGCTGCAATTTATTTACTTTTATTTTATTTAGTATTTTAGTTTATCTATCTATCACTATCAGAATGAATCCTTCCAGATAACCGCTAAGAGGATTGACAACCCTCTTATTTGTGTTGGGTGCAAGTGTTTGCTTTTGTGTGTGCAGGTGCTGCTAAAGTGATTTTTCTTGGTTCTCCTACTGGATTGACATCCTTGGTTCTTAACTGAGGGAAATACTTATCTCTACTATACTGCGTCATCCTCTCCACTTCGGGGAAATACCAACGCAGTCTACAAGTAGCAGGAAGAATTTCTGGCGCCGTTGCTGGGGAGACATCATCAAAATTACCAAGTACCTTCGCACAAACTATCATCCACTTGCATTTCTTTTATTTTACTTTTTATTTGCATTTGCCTCTCGTTTTCATCTCCCCCACTTCTAAATTTGTTTTACAAAAACACAAAAATATTTTTATTTGCTTGTTTGCTAGTTTGCTTGCTTCGTCGCGATGTCTCAAGAAAACACAAAATTGTGTGACTTTTCCAATACTAATAATAATGATTTTATTAGTACTCCTATTGATCCTCCCGCTACTAGTGCATAGTCGTGTGACATTAATGCTGCTTTGCTTTTATGAAAGAACAATTTTCTGGTAGTCCTAATGAAGATGTTGCATCCCATCTAAATACTTTCGTTGAACTTTGTGATATGCAAAATAAAAAAGATGTGGATAATGATATTGTCAAATTAAAATGATTTCCGTTCTCACTACGAGATCGTGCTAAAACTTGGTTTTCATCCTTGCCTAGAAATAGTATTGATTCTTGGGATAAGTGTAAGGATGCTTTTATTGCCAAGTATTTTCCTCCCACTAAGATTATTTCTTTAAGAAATCAAATTATGAATTTTAAGCAACTTGAACATGAGCATGTTGCACAATCCTAGGAGAGAATGAAATTAATGATAAGAAATTGCCCAACACATGGTTTAAGCTTATGGATGATCATACAAAAATTTTATGCGGGACTAAACTTGGTTTCTAGAAATTTGCTAGACTCTGCCACAGGTGGTACCTTTATGAAAATTACATTGGGAGAAGCTACAAAACTTCTTCACAATATTATTCTCAATGGTACACTGAACGAACTCCAACTGGTAAGAAGGTAAATTCTGTTGAAGAAATTAATACTTTGAGTGATAAGATAGATGTTCTTATGAAATTAGTTGCTAGTAAAAGTGCTCATATTGATCCTAATGATGTGCCATTGTCTACCTTGATTGAGCAAAATAATGATGCTATTGATGTGAATTTTGTCTCTAGAAATAATTTCAACAACAATGCTTATAGGGGTAATTTCAATCCTAGACCGTTTAATGGAAATTACTGTAATAATTATGTTAATTCCTATGGAAATCCATATAATAATAATAGGATACCCTCTGATCTTGAAAGTAATATTAAAGAATTTATTAATTCGCAAAAGGATTTCAATGCTATGATAGAAGAAAAATTGAATAAAGTTGATGAATTGGCTAGGAACATGGATAGAATTGCTCATGATATGGAAAATCTCAAAATTAAAATTTTGCCACCCAATCATGATATAAATGAGCCTATTAAAGTGTAGGAGATATGCCCTAGAGGCAATAATAAATGTTATTGATTATCTCCCTGTTCATAATTAGGTTTATGTTCCATGCTATAACTGCTATGGTTCTCGAGTCTGCAATAACCACGAGGCTCGGAGAAAGACTCATATGCACGTGTGGAATAATAAACGGTAAAATGTATTCCTAGTCTGGCCTCTAAGACTAGCTCAAGTGTTGCATGATGGTTCTGTTTTCCTGATCATGGGCATGTCTATGCCGGCAACTTTGAGGGCACAATGTTAGTAGAACACTTGTGTTGAATCGACCCGATTGATGTTATGCTATGAGATTCATTCGTCATAAGTTAATGGTTAATAACACAAAGAAGTTAATGTTTGCATAATTCCTTAGACCATGAGAGTGTCGAGTTTCTTCATGCTTGCTTCATGAACTTTGGGGTTTGTTAAACGTCATCCGTAAATGGGTGGCTATTACGGCGGCTTACGGGTTCATGGAAAAGTATGTTAAGTAACTTGATAGCTCAAGATTGGGATTTGCTCCTCCGACGATGGAGAGATATCACTGGGCCCTCTCGGTGTTACGGTATCCATCATCGTCTGGCCAGACACAAGTGTGATTTGATCACAGGGATACCGGAACACAGAAACGAGAAAAGAGAACAAAAACCGGCAACGAGGTAACTGGCATTGTGGACAAGTGTTGATCCACGAGGATGGCGATGTTTCTCACCTCGGGTATTTGTAACATATCGCGAAGCAACAGGAATAGCACACGGCAACTGGAGGTTCACTCGAATATTCATTCGTGTGGGTATAGGGGTCAATATGGGTGTCCACGGCTCCGATGTTGATAATTGATCGGAAAGAGTTCCGGTCATGTCTATACTTCACCGAACCTATAGGGTCACACGCTTAAGGGTCATCTATCTGCTGAATACTAGACAGGGAGTCTGAGAGAAAAACACCGAAAAAGTTTCAGACGAAACGGAAACGTTCCGGAGAGAACACCGGAATAGTTCCGGTGAAACTGAAAAGTTGTTTCAGGGTATTCCATTAAGTCAATTTGGTTCTGGCACACGCCCGGAAATTCTTGGAGGATGCCAGAAGTGTTCTGGAAACTTCTGGGAATTTTCCGGGACAAAAACCGGAAATGTTCCGGAGCAGCCGGAACCGATTTGGTTGCTTTTCGCTGAAGAAACACTGTTTCGAAATTGTTTCAGAATGCGTTCAAAATTATTTTGGTGGGTACTAGAATTGTTCTAGGCACATAGAAATAATTTGGGATTTAACGGACGCAGAAAAATGTCTTCGTGAATAGTGAAAAGCACTTTTTGGGCTGATTTGCAAATGGGGTTTTTCTTCTAGAAGAAAACCACTTTTTGTGTGTGAAAGGGAGGTGGAGCTCCCCAAGGGGGCTGCAAATTTCGTCCATGGCATGGTGGGGGCCCTCCTTGAGGTGTCCTTCCACCTCATGATGGATATCTTCAACACACCCTTATGTGGCATGTGGTGGAAAGATCCTAGGAAGGTCCTTTTGGTCTTTCCTCTACCCCTTGCTCCTCCTATAAATAGAGGTGGAGATTGCTCTCCAAAATCAGCTCATGCTTGCTCTCATACACATGCCATTGACTTGTCTGGCTTCTCTCTCCCTCCCAGCGAAATAGTTTCATAGAGCCGAAAGGCTGTCTGGGTTCCAGTGGGAACTAGTTCTGGACGGCGAAGCCCTGCCGGATAGATGACACCGTATGTGTGCAACTCTATAGAGAGATCGTAGTTTCGGTCTTAGTTCGAGAGTGCCTCCCGAAGGGCTGTCCAAGTGATCGTCTTAGTTTCGAGGGTCCTCCCGAAGGGCTGTCCGAGTGACCGTTCGAGTTTCGAAGGTCCTCCCGAAGGGCTGTCCGCGACACCGTCTGAGGGACTGTCCGACCGCCTCCCGGAGGGCTGTCTGAGGGGCAGATGTGGGAGTACATCCTCGCGGTTGGGAGGTTGTAAATCCTAGCTGCGGGGATCTGCACCGCCGATCGTCATCGACTCTACTTCCGCTGCGCTACGAGTTCGTAACGAAACAGATCAAACCTTGTATGCAGTCTCCATAGTGATCCTGGGCTGGTGCGTAGGTCGGAAATTTTTGTTTTCTGCTGCATTACCCTACAGTGGCATCAAGAGCCGTGCTATGCGTAGATGCAGGTTGCGATCTAGAATACATAGAGATGTATGCGTGTTGCACAATATAATTAGGTAGTAGATGAGTTCTATTACTGAAAATTATTTGTGCGGGTAGCAGATCAAATCTGTTACCCGATGTTCTTGTTGCTTCCCTGGAATTTGCATATTTCTGATATTGATAACGGTATGGTGGAGTTTCAAAGTTCTGGCAATCCGCGATCCTGATTGATCAACGAAGTGCTAACAGTTCTTTGAATTCCACCGTAGTTAAAAAGAAAGATGAAATTTCGCAGACGAAAGGGCAATGCAGATATGATCTGCACGGGGGTCACGTGTATGACGAAGTTTAGTATGGGGCTCGAGATTTTATTATCTCGTGTTTCATACACCCCGCAATGTTAATCTAGCGACTTGGATTATCATGCTTGATGATGGACGTTGGTAGCTTCGGTTTGTTTCGAAACCTTAGAAGCCACGTAAAATAAAATTTTGCATGAACCGATTAGAGGCGTCTAACTTGGTTTTGCAGGATGGTTTGCATGTGCATATGATGTGGTATAGCAGTGTTCATAATAATTTGATTATGTATGAGATGACTATATGATGTAAATTGATTAACATGACCTGCGTGTCATGATTCGGCATGATGGCTGGAGCCATATGATTGCACTTTAATGACCTGCGTGTCAACCTTATGTAATGCACTTATTTTATTAGCTATAGAGATAGCAATATTATCTGGTGCATCCACAAGGTGGTGGCAATCTTCGCGAAGGTGAACACCGACGCGAATGCCGAAGACGAAGAAATGAAAGACTTCTCCGTCAGAAAGGGCTATACCATATCATGCTATTATGAATTGCATGAGATGTTTATCCCTTATGATGCACCCTTCTTGATTGCGCGGTAGTCGCTTTTTATTAGGGTGATCTCTCACAAAAATATCAAGTAGTTAGTGTTCTCCCAAGTGTAGCACCGTCACGGCACCTAACTTTTCGGGGTGCGCCATGGATGCATGGGTACAAACGATTAGGGATGTGTGAGGCGGGTGAGGTCAGACCTCGCAGCAAGATCACTTGGTTGTCTTGACGTTCATGGCAGGATCGTCCTGAGCTCGGAACACACGCATCGAAAGATGAACAAGAGTCACATAGAGATGTGATCGGGAAGTTGGCCTACCGATTAAAATTCCCGTCATGAGATGATGATTCTATGGCGATGAATTGAAGTCTGGATCTTGTATCACTCAAAATTAATTATGAGAGATATTGATTTGAGTGGGAGCGCACTGCAGAATTAACTTGTTTAATTCTCAGTGCAATTAATTTTGAACACTGTCTAAGTGTGGTTTGCATAATAGTTGTAGAAAAATGGCTCGCGTTTCCACCTTCCCAATTAAAATTGAATAGCTGTTAAATATCTGGTTAAAACTTTACGGTTGGTAACGTAATGAGAGGATTGTCCTCTAGAGTGCCGAGAAGGACTTGTCCTATCGCATGCTTTTCGGTATTCTCCCGCTAAAGCTATGGATCATGTGACTCTCGTCCTTCGATCCAAAAGCTAGAATTCCTTTTCAGTCAAAGTGCAATATGTTTGCTTCCATGAGACCCGAACTTCGAAAGTTTGGATAGTTATGTGATATTCATGGAATCTGAAAATCATTTTCAGAGACAGACAAAGGCTAAAAGATATGAGATATCCAAAGCAATGTTTGTTTGCAAACTGTTAGTAAAGGAGTTTACTATGCATTAGACTGATAAGAGAGGGATCCAGGAGAACGCCTATCATATGATGAAAGGTGAATAAAACAACAACTTAAAGAGAAAGGAAGTGTCCGAAGGGTGTTAGTGAGACTTTCATGCCTAGGAAGTCCGGGGCTAACGCCACTCTTAAGTTGGATGCTTCTTCTGAGAGTAGGAGAAATACTAAAAGTTAAATTGTTAGAAGTATAAAGGCAAAAGGATAGAAGACTGGAATATCCAGCTCATGTATGAATGTCATACAGGTTTTTGATGTATAGAAGGCTGGTCAAAGATATAGTTCTTGGGAATTATGGTTAAACATGTTAATCACTAATTCTTGGGTATTGTGAGTTAATCACAAAGATACCCGCTCGATTGCATTCTATTGCAACTCGATGTAAGAACTACTATGGCCTGAAAGACTAGCCAGGAATGAGGTTTAGATACACGTAGGGAACATAGTAAATGTTACTATGCCTTCCATAGGTGTATTCCCTATGTATTTACTTTCATAATTCATTTTAGAGTTTCACACTCTAGCCCTTTGCATAAGGTATCTTGCAAGAAGGTTTTTCATAAGAGAACTTTTGATGTTCGGTGTTATGAATAATATAAGGGCCATACTTTCATTATGAATGAGACGTATGTTATGAATATTGATAATAATACATTACCTCTGGGTTTACTTTCATAATTCATTTTAGAGTTTCATACACTCTAGCCCATTGCACAATGTTCGTTGCAAAAGAGTTGTTCATAAAACAACAATTGTTGTTCAGTATTATGAATAACATGAAGGGCCATGCTTCCATCCTAGATGGGATGTATGTTATGAATATTGATGGAAATATGATACATCCATAACACTGACGCTAAATGTCGCAAGACTAAAAGAATACCACACAAGTGTGGCACTGCATTTGGTCACATTGGAGAAACCCGCATGGAAAATTCCATTATGATGGATTTTGAAGTCGTTTGATTTTGAATCATCTGACACTTGCAACTTTCCTCTGAAAAGTGAAGTGACTGAAATACCGTTCACAGGCCATAAGGAACGAGCAACGAACTTATTGGTGATCATACATTTTGATGTATGTAGTTCGATAAATGTTGTCGCTAGCAGTGGATTTTATCTATCTTCAGAAATGACTCAAGTAGATATAATGGATATTTACTTGATGAGACGTAAGTCTGGATCTTTTGAAATCATTCGAAAGTTTTTCAAAAATGAAGTAGAAATTATTGTAACACGAAAATTATGTTTCTGCAATTGGATTGCGGAAAGGAATATTTGATTTACAAGTTTAGCGAATGTCTGATGAGTTGTGAAAAGAGTTTTCATAACTTACACCTCCCGAAACACCTCTGTGAGTGGAATGTCCGTGAAGATGTATTCGAACCATTTATGACATGGTAAGATCAAAGATGACATAAATAGATTTGCCATTATCCCTTTTAAAGAGTAATGCTTTAGAGACTGCGGCTTTTACACTAAAAAGAGATCCATCAGGTCTGTTGAAATGATGCCATGGTATGGTACGCCCAACCATGTTATATCTTTTCTTAACATTTGGAATATGGGGCTTGTGTAAAAGGTTACAAACCTATTCCAAATCAAACAAGTGCTACTTTGTAGGTTATCCCAAGTCATTGGGTATCCCCCCACCACTATACCGAGGCAAAGGGTTTTGCCGCAAAACGGTATGCTTTTAAAGAGAATAGTTCTTTCAAAAGGCGAGTGGGAGGACAGTGCAACTCGACGAGATAACCAGTATCTTCGTCATCAGATCAAAGGAAAGAAACCTTGGAAGTGATTCCAGAGTTTCCTACTGCGACTGATACGGAAGTCTCTACAATAAAATGTATGGACTTCGGTCGAACTTGCAGCTGAACCACGTAGGCAAAGCTCGTGCAAACCTATCAGGTGCGCAAACGAGATATTGTTGTTAGACAACAGTATACCTACAATACACAAGGAAGCGTTGATGGGCCCTGACTCCGGAATTGGCTAAATGCCAATACAATCCGAGATAGTTTCCATATAAGTGATTCGAGATTAAAATCTTGATACACCTTTCGGAAGACTTAGAGTCTAACGAATATTTATGGAACTAAAAACTGATACGGATAAAATGTTTTATCCATAAAGCTCGACTTGTTGCCATAACAAGTTCAAGGAGTTGACTACGATGAGATTGTCTCACCGTAGCGATGCTTGAAGTCGGTTCGGGTTGAACTAGCAATTAATACATATTTCAATCATGAGATATGAAACATGGATGACAAAAGGATTTCCATCTGATGGAAATGAAACCTAGGACTTGTATGTGATACAGTCCAAAGTAATTTGTCGATCCAGTGGATGCTAGTAAGTATGCAAACTTCAGAGTTCCAGCGATGAACAGAAGAGAGCAAAGTGGAGTTGGAATCTTCGTTTTTGATGGAATGGTCAAAGGGGTTTGACTTCATCAAATGGGTATCGAAGATGCTTGTGATTCAAGAAAGTAAGTGGGAGCATGATAATATTTCTAAAAACCTTGTGTACTTGACACATTGTTAATTGGAAATAAATTTCTTGACACGAATTAAGGACTTCATTTGAAAATAGTTTTTTGATGAAGTGCTTGGGCTAAATAGCCTCAATATTAGGCATGATGATCTATGGATATAGATTTATCTAATAGGGCTAAGCAATGAATACATATTGACAAGATGCTAAAATCTTTTAGCATTTAAAACGCCAAGGAGTAATTCTTGCCGAAGTCACATGGAAAGAGTTTTTGCAAGACTCAGTGTCCCAAAACACTGATGAGTGAAATACATGATGGAAATTCCACACACTCTTGTGTTTGGATTAATCATGTATTCCATGGTATGTAAAACAACCAGATATGTCCGATACTCCAAAGTTGTTGCGAGTATGGATACCAAAGTGATCAAAGTACTGATCATAGGACAATAGTGAAAGATGTCATTAAAGTACTAGAGTAGTAGTGATGACATGTTTTCTCGCAAGCAGAGATTATGAAGTGCTCGTTGTAAGTAATTACATCGATACAGTCTTCATCAATGCTCCATGCGATTTTCGATTTAAGTTAAGGGTTTTGTGTAATACATAATATGGTGGCACGGTAGTTGGAAATTGTTCCAAACAAGATACTGTGGTGAATTCTATAACAAAGGCTAAGTATGTTGACGCTTAAGAAGCGACAAAGAAGTTGTTGAATCATATAGTTCATTCATGAACTTAGTATGGTTCCAAGATGGCTTTGGTCTATGGGACACTATTGCAGATAGTTGCTCCATAGCTCAGTCTGAGGAATCAGGTTTCGACCAATGATTCACACATATGCAAAGCCAAGTCCACACAAAATATGAATTTTGTGAAAGCGTGAAAACGCGAGGATATGCAAAGTTACACACGGAGCTGAAGTCGTCAGATCCGTTGGACATCAGGCTATACCACATGCGAAGCATTTTTTACACCAGTATGCCATAGGTCTAAAGTGCATTAGCATTGACTAGATTATTGACTCTAGTGCAAGTGGGAGTCCGTAGGAGATATGCCCTAGAGGCAATAATAAATGTTATTGATTATCTCCCTGTTCATAATTAGGTTTATGTTCCATGCTATAACTGCTATGGTTCTCGAGTCTGCAATAACCACGAGGCTCAGAGGAAGACTCATATGCACGTGTGGAATAATAAACGGTAAAATGTATTCCTAGCCTGGCCTCTAAGACTAGCTCAAGTGTTGCATGATGGTTCTGTTTTCCTGATCATGGGCATGTCTATGCCGACAACTTTGAGGGCACAATGTTAGTAGAACACTTGTGTTGAATCGACCCGATTGATGTTATGCTATGAGATTCATTCGTCATAAGTTAATGGTTAATAACACAGAGAAGTTAATGTTTGCATAATTCCTTAGACCATGAGAGTGTCAAGTTTCTTCATGCATGCTTCATGAACTTTGGGGTTTGTTAAACGTCATCCGTAAATGGGTGGCTATTACGGCGGCTTACGGGTTCATGGAAAAGTATGTTAAGTAACTTGATAGCTCAAGATTGGGATTTGCTCCTCCGACGATGGAGAGATATCTCTGGGCCCTCTCGGTGTTACGGTAGCCATCATCGTCTGGCCAGACACAAGTGTGATTTGATCACAGGGATACCGGAACACAGAAACGAGAAAAGAGAACAAAAACCGGCAACGAGGTAACTGGCATTGTGGACAAGTGTTGATCCACGAGGATGGCGATGTTTCTCACCTCGGGTATTTGTAACATATCGCGAAGCAACAGGAATAGCACACGGCAACTAGAGGTTCACTCGAATATTCATTCGTGTGGGTATAGGGGTCAATATGGGTGTCCACGGCTCCGATGTTGATAATTGATCGGAAAGAGTTCCGGTCATGTCTATACTTCACCGAACCTATAGGGTCACACGCTTAAGGGTCATCTATCTGCTGAATACTAGACAGGAAGTCTGAGAGAAAAACACCGAAAAAGTTTCGGACGAAACGGAAACGTTCCGGAGAGAACACCGGAATAGTTCCGGTGAAACTGAAAAGTTGTTTCAGGGTATTCCATTAAGTCAAATTGGTTCTGGCACACGCCCGGAAATTCTCGGAGGATGCCAGAAGTGTTCTGGAAACTTCTGGGAATTTTCCGGGACAAAAACCGGAAATGTTCCGGAGCAGCCGGAACCGATTTGGTTGCTTTTCGCTGAAGAAACATTGTTTCGAAATTGTTTCGGAATGCGTCCAAAATTATTTTGGTGGGTACTAGAATTGTTCTAGGCACACAGAAATAATTTGGGATTTAACGGACGCAGAAAAATGTCTTCGTGAATAGTGAAAAGCACTTTTTGGGCTGATTTGCAAATGGGGTTTTTCTTCTAGAAGAAAACCACTTTTTGTGT
The DNA here is from genome assembly GCA_039707655.1 of Elymus sibiricus. Taxonomy (NCBI): domain Eukaryota; kingdom Viridiplantae; phylum Streptophyta; class Magnoliopsida; order Poales; family Poaceae; genus Elymus; species Elymus sibiricus. The sequence continues at coordinate 185,968,570 of CM077676.1, read as the reverse complement.
GTGAAAGGGAGGTGGAGCTCCCCAAGGGGGCTGCAAATTTCGTCCATGGCATGGTGGGGGCCCTCCTTGAGGTGTCCTTCCACCTCATGGTGGATATCTTCTACACACCCTTATGTGGCATGTGGTGGAAAGATCCTAGGAAGGTCCTTTTGGTCTTTCCTCTACCCCTTGCTCCTCCTATAAATAGAGGTGGAGATTGCTCTCCAAAATCAGCTCATGCTTGCTCTCATACACATGCCATTGACTTGTCTGGATTCTCTCTCCCTCCCAGCGAAATAGTTTCATAGAGCCGAAAGGCTGTCTGGGTTCTGGTGGGAACTAGTTCTGGACGGCGAAGCCCTGCCGGATAGATGACACCGTATGTGTGCAACTCTGTAGAGAGATCGTAGTTTTGGTCTTAGTTTGAGAGTGCCTCCCGAAGGGCTGTCCAAGTGATCGTCTTAGTTTCGAGGGTCCTCCCGAAGGGCTGTCCGAGTGACCGTTCGAGTTTCGAAGGTCCTCCCGAAGGGCTGTCCGCGACACCGTCCGAGGGATTGTCCGATCGCCTCTCGGAGGGCTGTCTGAGGGGCAGATGTGGGAGTACATCCTCGCGGTTGGGAGGTTGTAAATCCTAGCTGCGGGGATCTGCACCGCCGATCGTCATCGACTCTACTTCCGCTGCGCTACGAGTCGGTATGCAGTCTCCATAGTGATCCTGGGCTGGTGCGTAGGTCGAAATTTTTTGTTTTCTGCTGCGTTACCCTACAAAAAGCTATCTATGTCTCCATTAATGAAAGTAAAGAAAGGACCGCTAGGTTGAGATCTAAGCGAGAATTTCTAGAAAAAGCTATTCCACCCGGTTTCTATCGTAGTAATGATGAAGATATTAAAATGATTGGTGTCTCTCCTATTGAATCATTATTTAGTAATATAAAACTTGATGAAAAAGGGAATAAAGAAGAGTCAACTTTAGATAGAAGGAGTCCCAATTGCTTGGAGGGTGATAATCTTAATGATAAAAATGAAAAAGTGGGTTTGGAGAGGTCAAAACTTTAAATAGAAGAAAAAATGAAAAAAGTTGGTAATTCCCTGAAGAGGAAGGGAGATGCAGTACAATAGAGATAAGTATTTCCCTCAGTTAAGAACCAAGGTTATCAATCCAGTTGGAGAACCAAGCAAAATTCCGTTAAAGCGCACCTGCACACACAAGAACAAACACTTGCACCCAACGCGAATAAGAGGGTTGTCAATCCTCTTAGCGGTTATTTGCAAGGATTAAATCTTATCGAGGTAAATAGATAAACTAAACTACTAATTAAAATAAAAGTAAATAAATTGCAGTAAGGTATTTTTAGGTTTTTTATATGATAAAGATAGACCCGGGGACCATAGTTTTCACTAGAGGCTTCTCTCTTGAGCACATAAGCATACGGTGGGTAAACAAATTACTGTTGGGCAATTGATAGAAAAGCAAATAATTATGACGGATTCATGGCAATGATCATGTATATAGGCATCACGTCTGAGACAAGTAGACCGACTCCTGCCTGCATCTACTACTATTACTCCACCCATCGACCGCTATCCAGCATGCATCTAGGGTATTAAGTATGACACAAAGTAACGCCTTAAGCAAGATGACATGATGTAGAGATGCAAATTCAAGCAATATGAATAAACCCCATCTTTTTATCCTTAATGGCAACAATACAAATATGTGTCATGTCCCCTTTTGTCACTGGGATTGAGCACCGCAAGATTGAACCCATCACAAAGCACCTCTCCCATTGCAAGATAAATCAATCTAGTAGCCCGAACTAAACTGATAGATCGGAGAGAAATACAAAGCTATAACAATCATGCATAAAAGAGTTCAGAGAAGACTCAAATATTTCTCATGAATAATCTGATCAAAAACTCACAATTCATCGAATCCCAACAAACACACCGCAAAAGAAGATTACATCGGATAGAACTCCAAGAACATCGAGGGGAACATTGTATTGAAGATCAAAGAGAGAGAAGAGGCCATCTAGCTACTAGCTATGGACCCGTAGGTCTGTGGTAAACTACTCACACATCATCGGAAGGGTAGCAAGGTTGATTTAGAAGCCCTCCGTGATCGATTCCCCCTCCGGCAGAGTACCGGAAAAGGCCTCCAGATGGGATCGTGGAAGAACAGAGGCTTACGGTGGCGGAAAGGTTTTCTCTTCTGGCTCTCTGGGGGTTTCCCAATATTTGTGAATTTATAGAAGTGGAATTAGGTCAAAAGGAGTCATGTGGGCCCCACAAGGTACTACGGCCCAAGCTTCCTAGGTTTTTTCTCCTCCCAAAGCTTCCTAGGTTTTTTCGTCCAGAAAAAAATCTCCAAAAAGTTTCATGGCATTTGGACTTCATTTGGTACTATTTCTCTGAAAAGCCTAAAACAAGCTGAAAACAGCAACTGGCACTAGGCACTGGGTTAATAGGTTAGTCCCAAAAAATGATATATAATTGCATACAATTGCATATAAAAACATCCAAGATTGATACTATAATAGCATGGAACAATCAAAAATTATAGATACGTTGGAGACATATCAAGCATCCCCAAGCTTAATTCCTGCTCGTCCTCGAGTAGGTAAATAATAAAAACAGAATTTTTGATGTGGAATGCTACCTATCATGTTTCATCATGTAATCTCTCTCTTACGGTATGAATAATAAGATCCAAATGATTCAAAGCAATAGTCTATAATTTGATATAAAGACATCAATACTCAGGCATACTAGCAAACAATCATGTCTTTCAAAATAAAAATGCTAAAGCACGTTATCCCTGCAAAATCATATAATCCTGTCATGCTCCATCTTCATCACACAAAGTATTTATCATGAACAACCCCGGTTTTAGCCAAGCAATTGGTTCATACTTTTTAAAGCGCTTCAGCTTTTTCAACTCCCACGCAATACATGAGCGCAAGCCATGGATATAGCACTATGGATGGAATAGAGTATGGTGATAGAGATAAATAGGAGAAGTCAAAAATGGAGAAAGTCTCACATCAATGAGGCTAATCAACGGGCTATGGAGATGCCCATCAATTGATGTCAATGCGAGGAGTAGGGATTGCCATGCAACGTATGCACTAAGAGCTATAAGTGTATGAAAGCTCAACATGAAAACTAAGTGGGTGTGCATCCAACTTGCTTGCTCATGAATACCTCGGGCATTTGAGGAAGCCCATCATCGAAATATACAAGCCAAGTTCTATAATGAAAAATTCCCACTAGTATATGAAAGTGACAAAATAGGAGACTCTCTATATGAAAAACATGGTGCTACTCTGAAGCACAAGTGTGGAAAAAGATAGTAACATTGCCCCTTCTCTCTTTTTCTCTCATTTATTTTTTTCTTTCTTCTTTTTTCCTTTTTATCTATATATATTTTTTTCCTTTCTTTCTCTTTCTATTTTTTTATGGCTCTTTTTCGCCTCTTTTTTTCTTCCTTTTTTTTATTTTCGTCCAGAGTCTCATGCCGACTTGTGGGGGAATCATAGCCACCACCATCCTTTCCTCACTGGGACAATGCTCTAATAATGATAATCATCACACCTCTATTTACTTACAACTCAAAATTACAACTCGATACTAGAACAAAAATATGACTCTATATGAATGATGCTAGCGTAACATGTATAAAAATGATGAACGGTGGCTGAGCCACAAATACTATGTCAACTATATGATCATGCAAAGCAATATGACAATGATGATGTGTGTCATAAAAACAGAACGGTGGAAGTTGCATGGCAATATATCTCGGAATGGCCATGGAAATGCCATGATAAGTGGGTATGGTGGCTGTTTTAAGGAAGATATAAAGAGGCTTATGTGTGATAGAGCGTATCATATCATGGGGTTTGGATGCACCGGCGAAGTTTGCACCAACTCTCGATGTGAGAAAGGGCAATGCATGGTACCGAAGAGGCTAGCAAATTGCGGAAGGGTGAGAATGCATAAAATCCATGGACTCACATTAGTGATAAAGAACTCACATACTTATTGCGAAAGTTTATTAGCCCTCGAAGTAAAGTACTACTACGCATGCCCCTAGGGGGGAGGTTGGTAGGAGTTAACCATCGCGCTCCCCCGACTGCCACACAAAGGAAGTCAATCAATAATAATTCATGCTCCAACTTCTTAGCATAACGACAGACCATACGTGCATGCTTCGGGAATCACAAACCTTAACACAATTATTCTTACTAAACCACAATTATCTACTAATACCTCCCACATATTACCATCTTAATATCGCAAAACTATTGCAAGGAATCAAATTTATCATATTCAATGATCTACATGTAAATTTTTATTATATCCCTCTTGAATACCAATCATATCAGGACCAAATTCATAACCCGTGCATATTACCATTGCTATCATGAGACTCTCAAAAATATATAAGTGAAGCATGAGAGTACAACTATTTCTTTAAAATATCATCACCGCCGTGCTCTAAAAGATATAAGTGAAGCACTAGAGCAACTGCCTAGCTCAAAAGATATAAGTGAAGCACATAGAGTATTCTAACAAATTACGAATAATGTGTGTCCCTCTCAAAAAGGTGTGTTCAGCAAAGATGATTGTGACAAACTAAAAAGCAAACAAAAGAAAACAAACTATTTCACAAGACGCTCCAAGTAAAACACATATCATGTGATGAATAAAAATATAGCTCCAAGTGAGTTACCGATAGATTGTAGACAAAAGAGGGGATGGCTTCCGGGGCATCCCCAGGCTTAGACGCTTGAGTCTTCCTTGAATATTACCTTGGGGTGCCTTGGGTATCCCCAAGATTAGGCTCTTGCCACTCCTTATTCCTTTGTCCATCGTAGTCTCACCCAAAACTTGAAAACTTCAACACACAAAACTCAACAGAAACTTCGTGAGATCCGTTAGTATAACAAACAAATCTTGAACCTTAGGTATTGTTGTAAATTGATTCATATTTAATATTGGCATAATGTTACTGTACTCCAACTTCTCCATGACTCATATCCCCTGATACGATCCATAGATTCATCAAAATAAGCAAACTATGCTACAAAAACAGAATCTGTCTAAAACAGAACAGTCTGTAAAGATCTATTTAAACGCCATACTTCTGTAACTCCAAAAATTCTGAAAAATGAGGAAAGCGTGGGAAATTCATATACCAATACTATGTAAAAATTTCAGATTTTTCTGATGTTCCAGTACAGAATTAAAATTCCAGCACTGGACGCAGAACTTTTTGTTTTCCAAACAGCATCAATTATACTATCTTCCAAATCATCCCAAAGGCATTACTTGGCACAAACACTAACTAAAACATAAAAACATAATCATAACAGAAGCTATAATCATGAAAACACTCAAAAACAGTAGGTAAAAGCAAAATTTTATTTTATTCATTGGGTTGCCTCCCAACAAGCGCTATTGTTTTATGCCCCTGGCTAGGTATAATGCATAGTTTCAAGTGTTGTCATCTTTCAAATTGATTCCATAAGTGGCCCTCATAATGGATTCATATGGTGCTTTAATTATATTCCTAGGTAAGTGTTCCATCCCTTTGTTTAGTGGAAATTTAAATCTTATATTGCCTTCTTTCATATCAATAATAGCACCAATAGTTCGAAGAAAAGGCCTACCAAGTATTATTTGGCAAGACGGATTGCACTCAATGTCAAGAAAAATAAAGTCCACGGGCACATAATTTCTATTTGCAAGAATAAGCACATCATTTATCCTACCCAATGGCTTTTTAATATTGGAATCCGCAAGATGCAAATTAAGGGAACAAGGATCCAAATCGGTGAGACCTAGCACATCACACAAAGACTTTGGTATAGTGGAAATGCTAGCACCAAGATCACAAAGAGCATTACATTCATAATCTTTAATTTTTACTTTAATAGTGGGTTCCCATTCATCTTGTAATTTTCTAGGAATTGATACTTCTAACTCAAGGTTTTCTTCATGTGGTTTCATCATGTCTTCTACAATATGTTTAGTGAAAGCATTATTTTGTTCATATGCATTTGGTGAATTAATCATGGATTGCAAAAAGGAAATACACTCAATTAAAGAACAACTATCATAATTAAAGTCCATGTAATCCAAAGTGGTGGGTGTATTACTATTTAAAGTTTTAACCTCTCCAAACCCACTTTTTCATTTTTATAATCAAGATTATCACCATCCAAGCAAGTGGGACTCCTTCTTTCTAAAGTTGACTCTTCTTCAGTCCCTTTTTCATCAAGTTTTATATTATTAAACAAAGATTCAATAGGTGTAACACCAATCATTTTAATATCTTCATCATTACTACGATAGAAACCGGGTGGAATCGCTTTTTCTAGAAATTCTCACTTAGCTCTCAACCTAGCGGTCCTTTCTTTACTTTAATTAATGGAGACATAGATAGATTTAATAGACTCATTTATATCATGCTTAGATGGCAAAAGTTTAGTTTTGAGATTTTCCACATCATGAGCAATTTTATCCATGTTCCTAGCCAATTCATCAACTCTATTCAATTTTTCTTCTATCATAGCATTGAAATTCTTTTGCGAACCAATAAATTCTTTAATATTACTTTCAAGATCAGAGGGCATCCTATTATTATTATTATAAGAATTACCATAAGGATGGCCATAATTATTAGAGGAATTTCCAGGAAACGGTCTAGCATTGAAATTACCCCTATAAGCATTGTTGTTGAAATTATTTCTAGAGACAAAATTCACATCAATAGCATCATTATTTTGCTCAATCAAAGTGGACAATGGCACATCATTAGGATCAATATGAGAATTTTTACTAGCAACCAATTTCAATAAAGCATCCACCATATCACTCAAAGTATTAATTTCTTCAACATAATTTACCTTCTTACCAGTTGGAGTTCGTTCAGTGTGCCATTGAGAATAATTTGCCATAATATTATCAAGAAGTTTTGTAGCTTCTCCCAATGTAGTTTCCATGAAAGTGCCACCTGCGACAGAGTCTAGCAAATTTCTAGAGACAAAGTTTAGTCCCGCATAAAATTTTTGTATGATCATCCTTAAATTCAAACCATGAGTTGGGAAATTTCTTATCATTAATTTCATTCTCTCCCAATATTGGGCAACATGTTCATGCTCAAGGTGCTTAAAATTCATAATTTGATTTCTTAAAGAAATAATCTTAGTGGGAGGAAAATATTTAGTAATAAAAGCATTCTTACACTTATCCCAAGAATCAATACTATTTCTAGGCAAGGATGAGAACCAAGTTTTAGCACGATCTCGTAGTGAGATTGGAAATAATTCTAATTTGACAATATCATTATCCACATCTTTCTTCTTTTGCATATCACAAAGTTCAACGAAAGTATTTAGATGGGATGTAGCATCTTCATTAGGACTACCAGAAAATTGTTCTTTCATAACAAGATTAAGCAAGGCAGCATTAATGCCACATGACTCCGCACTAGTGGCGGGAGGAGCAATAGGAGTACTAATAAAATCATTATTATTGGTATTGGAAAAGTCATACAATTTTGTATTTTCTTGAGACATCGCGACAAAGCAAGCAAACTAGCAAACAAGCAAGCAAAAGTATTTTTGTGTTTTTGGAAATTATTTTAGAAGTGGGGGAGATGAAAATGAGAGGCAAATGCAAATAAAAGGTAAATAAAGTAAATGCAAGTGAATGATAATTTGTGCGAAGGTACTTGGTAATTTTGATGATGTTTCCCCGGCAACGGCGCCAGAAATTCTTCCTTCTACTTGTGAGCTGCGTTGGTAATTCCCTGAAGAGGAAGGGAGATGCAGTACAGTAGAGATAAGTATTTCCCTTAGTTAAGAACCAAGGTTATCAATCCAGTAGGAGAACCAAGCAAAATTCCATTAAAGCGCACCTGCACACACAAGAGCAAACACTTGCACCCAACGCGAATAAGAGGGTTGTAATTCCTTTTAGCGGTTATTTGCAAGGATTAAATCTTATCGAGGTAAATAGATAAACTAAACTAATAATTAAAATAAAAGTAAATAAATTGCAGCAAGGTATTTTTAGGTTTTTTATATGATAAAGATAGACCCGGGGACCATAGTTTTCACTAGAGGCTTCTCTCTTGAGCACATAAGCATACGGTGGGTAAACAAATTACTGTTGGGCAATTGATAGAAAAGCAAATAATTATGACGGATTCATGGCAATGATCATGTATATAGGCATCACGTTCGAGACAAGTAGACCGACTCCTACCTGTATCGACTACTATTACTCCACCCATCGACCGCTATCCAGCATGCATCTAGGGTATTAAGTATGAAACAGAGTAACGCCTTAAACAAGATGACATGATGTAGAGAAGCAAATTCAAGCAATATGAATAAACCCCATCTTTTTATCCTTAATGGCAACAATACAAATACGTGTCATGTCCCTTTCTATCTCTGGGATTGAGCACCGCAAGATTGAACCCATCACAAAGCACCTCTCCCATTGCAAGATAAATCAATCTAGTAGGCCAAACTAAACCGATAGATCGGAGAGAAATACAAAGCTATAACAATCATGCATAAAAGAGTTCAGAGAAGACTCAAATATTTCTCATGAATAATCTGATCATAAACTCACAATTCATCAGATCCCAACAAACACACCGCAAAAGAAGATTACATCGGATAGAACTCCAAGAACATCGAGGAGAACATTGTATTGAAGATCAAAGAGAGAGAAGAAGCCATCTAGATACTAGCTATGGACCCGTAGGTCTGTGGTAAACTACTCACACATCATCGGAAGGGCAGCAAGGTTGATGTGGAAGCCCTCCGTGATCGATTCCCCCTCCGGCAGAGTACCGGAAAAGGCCTCTAGATGGGATCGTGGAAGAACAGAGGCTTGAGGCGCCGGAAAGGTTTTCTCTTCTGGCTCTCTAGGGGTTTCCCAATATTTGTGAATTTATGGAAGTGGAATTATGTCAAAAGGAGTCACGTGGGCCCCACAAGGTACTACGGCGCGCCCCCCTGGGGCGCGCCCTTGTGCCTTGTGAAGCCCCTGTGGGGCTTCTGGCCTCCTCCCGAAGCTTCCCAGGTTTCTTTTGTCCAGAAAAAAATCTCCAAAAAGTTTCGTGGCATTTGGACTTCATTTGGTACTGTTTCTCTGAAAAGCCAAAAACAAGCAGAAAACAACAACTGGCACTAGGCACTGGGTTAATAGGTTAGTCCCAAAAAATGATATATAATTGCATACAATTGCATATAAAAACATCCAAGATTGATACTATAATAGCATGGAACAATCAAAAATTATTGATACGTTGGAAACGTATCATAATGTACCCACTACTTTGGATTACAAGGACTTTAATTATGATAGTTGTTCTTTAATTGAGTGTATTTCCTTGTTGCAATCCATGATTAATTCACCAAATGCATATGAACAAAATAAAGCTTTCACTAAATATATTGTAGAAGCTATGATGAAAGCTCATGAAGAAAAACTTGAGTTGGAAGTTTCAATTCCTAGAAAATTACAAGATGAATGGAAACCTACTATTAAAGTCAAAATTAAAGATTATGAATGTAATGCTCTATGTGATCTTGGTGCTAGCGTTTCCACTATACTGAAATCTTTGTGTGATGTGTTAGGTCTCACCGATATGGATCCTTGTTCCCTTAATTTGCATCTTGCGGATTCCACTATTAAAAACCCATTGGGTAGAATAAATGATGTGCTTATTATTGCAAATAGAAATTTTGTGCCCGTGGATTTTATTGTTCTTGACACTGAATGCAATCCTTCTTGTCCTATAATACTTGGTAGGCCTTTCCTACAAACCATAGGTGCTATTATTGATATGAAAGAAGGTAATATAAGATTTCAATTTCCATTAAAGAAAGGGATGGAACACTTCCCTAGAAAGAGAATTAAGGCACCTTATGAATCTATTATGAGGGCCACCTATGGAATTAACTTGAAGGATGACAACACTTGAAACTATGCATTATGCCAAGCTAGGGGCATAAAACAATAGCGCTTGTTGGTAGGAAACCCAATGAATAAAATAATTTTTTTGTTTTACCTTCTGTTTTTGTGTGTTTACATAATTATAGCCTTTGTTATGATTGTTTTTTATCTTTTAATTAGTGTTTGTGCCAAGTAATGCCTTTGGGATGATTTGGATGATAGCATAATTAATGCTGTTTGGAAAACAGAAAGTTTTGCGTCAAGTATTTGATTTTTGATTCTGTACTGGAGTGTCAGACAAATCTGAATTTTTTACACAGTATTGGTATATGAATTTTTTATGTTGTCTTAATTTTTCAAAAAAATTGGAGTTACAAAAGTATGGCTTTTAAATAGATCTTTACAGACTGTTCTATTTAGACATATTCTGTTTTTGTTTCATAGTTTGCTTATTTTTGATGAATCTATGGATCGTATTGGGGGATATGAGTCATGGAGAAGTTGGAGTACAGTAGAATTATGCCAATATTAAATATGAATCAATTTACAACAGTACCTAAAGTTTAAGATTTGTTTGTTATACTAACGGATCTCACGAGGTTTCTGTTGAGTTTTGTGTGCTGAAGTTTTCAAGTTTTGGGTGAGACAACGATGGATAAAGGAATAAGGAGTGGCAAGAGCCTAAGATTGGGGATGCACAAGGCACCCTAAGGTAATATTCAAGGAAGACTCAAGCGTCTAAGCTTGGGGATGCCCCGGAAGGCATCCCCTCTTTCGTCTACAATCTATCGGTAACTCCCTTGGAGCTATATTTTTATTCATCACATGATATGTGTTTTACTTGGAGTGTCTTGTGAAATAGTTTGTTTGCTTTTGTTTTCTTTTTAGTTTTTCACAATCATCTTTGCTGAACACACCTTTTTGAGAGGGACACACATTATTCATGATTTGTTAGAATACTCTATGTGCTTCACTTATATCTTTTGAGCTAGGCAGTTGCTCTAGTGCTTCACTTATATCTTTAGAGCACGGCGGTGGTTATATTTTAAAGAAATAGTTGCACTCTCATGCTTCACTTATATCTTTTTGAGAGTCTAATGAATAGCAATGGTAATATGCACGGGTTATGAATTTGGTCCTAATATGATAGGTATTCCAGAGGGATATAATAAAAACTATCATGTAGATCACTGAATATGATAAGTTTGATTCCTTGCAATAGTTTTGTGATATTAAGATGATAATATGTGGGAGGTGCTAGTACATAATTGTGGTTTAGTAAGAATATTGGTGTTAAGGTTTGTGCTTCCCGAAGCATGCACGTATGATCTGTCGTTATGCTAAGAAGTTAGAGCATGATTTATTCTTGATAGTCTACCTTACGAGTGGCGGTCGGGGACGAGCAATGGTCTTTCCCTACCAATCTATCCCCCTAGGGGCATGCGTAGTAGTACTTTGCTTTGAGGGCTAATAAACTTTCGCAATAAGTATGTGAGTTATGACTAATGTGAGTCCATGGATTATACGCACTCTCACCTTTCCGCAATTTGCTAGCCTCTTCGGTACCGTGCATTGCCCTTTCTCACATCGAGAGTTGGTGCAAACTTCGCCGGTGCATCCAAACCCCGTGATATGATAGACTCTATCACACATAAGCCTCTTTATATCCTCCTCAAAACAGCCACCATACCTACCTATCATGGCATTTCCATAGCCATTCCGAGATATATTGCCATGCAACTTCCACCATTCCATTTTTATGACACACATTGTCATTGTCTTATTGCTTTGCATGATCATATAGCTGACATAGTATTTGTGGCTCAGCCACCGTTCATCATTTTTATACATGTTACGCTAGTATCATTGCACATCCTGGTACACCGCCAGAAGCATTCATATAGAGTCATATTTTTGTTCTAATTTCGAGTTGTAATTTTTTGAGTTGTAAGTAAATAGAAGTATGATGATCATCATTATTAGAGCATTGTCACAGTGAGTAAAAAAGAGAGGCCAAAAAGAGCCCACAAAAAAAATGAGAGAAAAAGAGAGAAGGGGCAGTGTTACTATCCTTTTCCATACTTGTGCTTCAAAGTAGAACCATGTTTTTCATATAGAGAGTCTCCTATTTAGTCACTTTCATATACTAGTGGGAATTTTTCATTATAGAACTTGGCTTGTATATTCCGATTATGGGCTTCCTCAAATGCCCGAGGCCTTCATGAGCAAGCAAGTTGGATGCACACCCACTTAGTTTTAATAATGAGCTTTCATACACTTATAGCTCTTAGTGCATCCGTTGCATGGCAATCCCTACTCCTCGCATTGACATCAATTGATGGGCATCTCCATAGCCCGTTGATTAGCCTCGTTGATGTGAGACTATCTTCTTATTTTTGACTTCCCCTTATGAATCTCTACCACCACACTCTATTCCACCCATAGTGCTATATCCATGGCTAGCGCTCATGTATTGCGTGGGGGTTGAAAAAGCTGAAGCACGTTAAAAAGTATGAACCAATTGCTCGGCTTGTCATCGGGGTAGTGCACGATAAATATTTTTTGTTAAGAAGATGGAGCATGACAGGATTATATGATTTTGTAGGGATAACTTTCTTTAGCATTTTTATCTTGAAAGACATGATTGTTTATTAGTATGCCTGAGTATTGATTTCTTTATATCAAACTATAGACTATTGCTTTGAATCATTCGGATCTTATTATTCATACCGTGAGAGAGAGATTACATGATGAAACATGATAGGTAGCATTCCACATCAAAAATTCTGTTTTTATCATTTACCTACTCGAGGACGAGCAGGAATTAAGCTTGGGGATGCTTGATACGTCTCCAACGTATCTATAATTTTTGATTGTTCCATGCTATTATAGTATCAATCTTGGATGTTTTTATATGCAATTATATATCATTTTTTGGGACTAACCTATTAAGCTAGTGCCCAGTGCCAGTTGTTGTTTTCTGCTAGTTTTTTGTTTTTCAGGAAATCAGTACCAAGCGAAGTCCAAATGCCACGAAACTTTTTGGAGATTTTTTTTGGACAAAAGAGACCCTGGAGACTTGGAGAGGGGGCCAGAAGGTGCATGAAGCCTCCACAAGGCAATAGGGCGCGGCCCTAGGGGGCGCGCCCTGATGCCTTGTGGGGCCCTCGTGGCTCTGTTTAACCTAATTCCACTTCTATAAGTTCTCAAATATTCGGAAACCAACAGAGAGCCACCCCGAATAACTTTTACACTGCCGCAAGCCTTTGTTCTTCCGCGATCCCATCTGGAGGCCTTTTTCGGTACTCTGCCGGAGGGGGAATCGATCACGGAGGGCTTCTACATCAACCTTGCTGCCCCTCCGATGATGTGTGAGTAGCTTACCACAGACCTACGGGTCCATAGCTAGTAGCTAGATGGCTTCTTCTCTCTCTTTGATCTTCAATACCATGTTCTCCTTGATGTTCTTGGAGTTCTATCCAATGTAATCTTCTTTTGCGGTGTGTTTGTTGGGATCCGATGAATTGTGAGTTTATGATCAGATTATTCATGAGAAATATTTGAGTCTTCTCTGAACTCTTTTATGCATGATTATTATAGCTTTGTATTTCTCTCTGATCTATCGATTTGGTTTGGCTACCAAGATTTGTTTATCTTGCAATGGGAGAGGTGCTTTGTGATGGGTTCAATCTTGTGGTGCTCAATCCCAGTGACAGAAAGGGACATGACACGTATTTGTATTGTTGCCATTAAGGATAAAAAGATGTGGTTTAATAATATTGCTTGAGTTTACTTTGTCTACATCATGTCATCTTGCTTAAGGCATTACTCTGTTTCATACTTAATACCCTAGATGCATGCTGAATAGCGGTCGATGGGTGGAGTAATAGTAGTAGATGCAGGCAGGAGTCTGTCTACTTATCTCGGACATGATGCCTATATACATGATCATTGCCATGAATCCGTCATAATTATTTGCTTTTCTATCAATTGCCCAACAGTAATTTGTTTACCCACCTTATGTTCTGCGCTCAAGAGAGAAGACTCTAGTGAAAACTATGCCCCCATGTCTACTTTTATCATATATTAAAATCCAAAAATACCTTGCTGCAATTTATTTACTTTTATTTTATTTAGTATTTTAGTTTATCTATCTATCACTATCAGAATTAATCCTTGCAAATAACCGCTAAGAGGATTGACAACCCTCTTATTTGCGTTGGGTGCAAGAGTTTGCTTTTGTGTGTGCAGGTGCTGCTAAAGTGATTTTGCTTGCTTCTCCTACTGTATTGATAACCTTGGTTCTTAACTGAGGGAAATGCTTATCCCTACTATACTACATCATCCTCTCCTCTTCGGGGAAATACCAACACAGTCTACAAGTAGCATGGACATCATGCCGGCTCAAGATCATTGGTTGTGAAAGCTTTTTGACATGGTTTTTACTAGCTTACAGCTCATGCAGATGCAGAGGATATTGTTTGCAAGAGTGATGGAGGCCAGAAATTTGCTCGTCAAGCTCATGTGTCGGCTCAAGAGTTGCGGATGATTCCAATCACTTGGCCCTTTGCAGTCTGGGGGCTTGATATGGTAGGACCTTTCAAGAGGTCCAAGAATAAACATACTCACTTGTTGGTTGCAGTTGAGAAATTCACCAAGTGGGTTGAAGCAGAGCCGGTCAGCCGTTGTGCTGCTGCTACAGCTGTAAAATTCCTGAAAAAATTGATCTATCATTTTGGCTATCCACATAGTATCATTAATGATAATGGAACCAATCTTTCCAAGGGAGTCATGAAGCAGTTCTCTCAACAGGAGCATATCCGACTTGACTTGACATCTATCGCACATCCTCAGTCCAATGGACAGGAGGAATGAGCTAATCAGGAATTGCTGCGTGGAATTAAGCCAAGGCTCATGGTGCCTTTGGAGCGTATGCCTGGATGCTAGGAAGAGGAGTTGCCTGCAGTACTTTGGAGCATACGGACTACTCCCAACAGGTCGACAGGTTATACACCGTTTTTCCTAGTCTATGGTACAGAGGCAGTGCTTTCAAGTGATATTCGTCACAACTCTCCCAGAGTTACAGCTTATGTGGAGGCTGATAATGAACAAGCTCGCCAAGATGCTCTTGATGCTCTGGAAGTAGAACGCAAAATTGCCGCGTCCAAATCTGCAATATATCAACAAGACCTACATTGTTATCACAGCCGTAGAGTTCAAAGCCGTACCTTTCGGGAAGGTGAATTAGTGCTCCATCTGATACAAGACCAGACAGGCATGCATAAGCTCTCGCCTCCTTGGGAAGGACCCTTCGTCATCAGCAAGAATCTTAACAACGGGTCATATTACCTTGTTGACATACGTGAAGTAAATAAGTCACATCCCTCTAAGGAGGAGGGCAGCCGACCCTGGAATATTGCACATCTTCGGCCATATATACTTAAGTCACAGAGTTGAGAGTACCTTCTGTACATACCTTCATCATGTGTGTATATATTATGATCAATGAAATAAAGCCGGCATCTCTGGATAAGAGAGTTTGTCGTTTCGCCTAAAAAATTGTGTGTTGAGTCTTTATTCTTTGATCATTGGTTATTTGGGGGCTTCCAACTCATCGAGTTTAGCTATTAACATCCCTCTTAACCCGGCATATGCCATTATATACTTGGTTATACCTGCCTGTTAGCAAGATGCTACTCACAGAAGGTGACCCGGTTGAACGCTTGACGAGTGAATCATAAAGGTGACCCTGAACTCATCAAAGTTAAAACACTGGTTAAGTCACGTGAGAGCCGGCTTTCAGAGAGCTAGGACAAACCAAAAGAAGCTAAAAAGCCTGCTTCACAGAAGCAAATCAGACTCAAGACTCGAAAGCCGGTCTTTATGTCGTTCCTTGAAAGCCGGCTTTTATCTTTATAATTTGCATTATATATGTTTCCTGTGTTATATATTTTACATTTACATTACAATTGTTTGTGCCTATGATCCTCTATTGTAGCAAATGGCCTTATTCTTAGCAAGACCAGGTCTCCACATTTGTGATATTGCTATAACGGCAGCATGATTTGCTTGCACTGCAACCACAGTTTCTGCTAAGTCATCAAACACCAGCGGGGCTTGAGGTAATACAGCAAGTCGCCACGGTGGCCGGGTCTCAGAAACTCATCCCAAAGGTGTGTTACTACAAAACGGCAGAGGGCTTTGCAATCATAGTTGCCGAATTGGCTTAAACAACTGGGTTGTCTAACTATTCCTTCAAAGCAAGACTTGTACTTGGCTTTCCAGTACAAAGGAGGCTTCTTGTCATTCATTGAAATAACCAAGTTTCACAGGAAAAGTAATAAGTGCGCGATGGCACATACATCAGAAGATGAAGTTTTATCACTAAGCTATTACAGAGCCACATTTGGGCATGTTTTCATCCAAGATTTTTAAGGAGTTTACGGCTGTGAGCCGGCAGCACGGCCTTCCGGGTCGACGTTTGTGCCAGAAGATGACGGGTCAACATGTGTCGGCTCTTCACGATCTTCAGGGGCCGCCGCCTCTGCCTCTTGAGCCGGGGGGTCATCTGCTACCCACTGAATGGAACGTAAAGCTTCAAAAACTGAGTCTTCCTTCATCACAGTTGAAGGGTTGACAATAGGGACAAAGTTTTGCTTACGGCGAGGAGGAATAAGCTCGACAGGCTTTGGTTCTGGCAGGCTCATGTGTTTGCCGGCTTCTGAGTAGCCGGCTTGGAATTTGGTCAGGTCTAGTTCCTTTGCAAACTTTGTCGCCGCCACCTGGGTTTCCTTGACACATCGTAGATAATCTTGGTTTGTGAATGGAGTGCTATCTGCGTTGAACTCTGGAAACCCCTCTTCAAGTGAAGCCGGCTCCATTTCACGCAGGTAGGCCTTGGCGCATGCAAGTGAGTACATGGCCCCCTGACGACAAGCCGCCCTTTTCAGCTCATTGATCCACTCAGGCATAGTGGATAGCTCCTTAAGCATGTCCATGATATAATGAGGTGGTGCTTTTGTATTCTTGACTGGCATAATGCAATAAGCACCACCCACATATAGCTGTTCCAGAAACTTATACACAGCCTTCAGCTTGACAAGGGGGAGTTCAACCAAATTATGGTTCTTTATGCATGTCAATACATATAAGCAAGTATCAGCAACCCGGTTCACATGTTAAGCTGGCACAATTTGGCGACTTGCATATTTTTATTACTTACCAAAGATGGCATTGCACATGTCCTTTATATGGCCCTTCAAAGTTGCCAATTCTTGAGTTACCGGCTTGAGTTTTAACTCGGCCTCTTCAGCACGCTTCAACAAGGCGGCTCTCTCATTTGCAAACTCAATCTTGGCTTTCTCCAAATTGTCAGTACAGGTGGCTAGAGATTCTTCAAAATCTGAGGACAACTTTTCCGCTGTTTCTCGCAATTTTTTCTCCGTTGCCACCTCTTCTTTTAAGCCGGCAATCTGAGACTCGGATTGTTTTAGCATATCCTGCAACTGAATATACAAGTTATAAATAGTTATTGGTAGTCCCAAGTCGCTGCAAGCGGCTGACACGGCACTTGGGGGCTACATGATATTTGTTTTTATCAAAGTATTCAAGTCCCGAGTCGCCGCAGGCGAACAACCCGGCACTTGGGGGCTAATGCATAAGTCATTTTTTATATCAAGACCCGGCCCATCACATAATGATGAGCCAGCCCTTGGGAGCTACCAATTGCTCTAAGGTAACATCCTGCAAATATATGAAGACCCAGCCCACTATTACATAGTGACCCGGCTCTTGGGGGCTAGAATATGACTATAATTATGCTTACAACTCAAGATTTAGAGGCTACATGCATGCAAGTAAATGAGGAAGCAGTAAAAATTACCTCATGCTTCCTTCTTAAGCTATTAAATATAGCTGCTTCAGTTTCCCGGCTCTCAGACAGCCGGGTTAGAAAAGTTTGGTGCAGCGCCTCCACGTCTTGATCCTCAAAAGACTGGAACTCAAGACTAGCCTTCCCCTTGTTTTTATTGGCGACTCATCTTTTGCTAAAATCTTAGCTAAGACATTTGAAGTCTCCGGAAGTGTGGTGCGGGTCTCACCGGTGACAACCACGTCATCTTGAGCCTTATCTGTTGGCTGCTCTGTTGTAGAAGGTTCTTTTTCTTCCGCAATAGGAGTGGAGGCGCGAACAGGGCTTGGCGGGTTGTCTTGAAGTGGCGGCTCGTCTTGACCCGCCTGATTGTTCTGAAGCTCAGTATTATCCATCATAACATCAAATGGGTTTCTTTCATTGTCTGCTATAGGAGCAGAAGATTCGTCGGCTTTCTTTTTTATCACAACCTTGGCACTGCATTAAGGATATAAACAGCTCAACAGGTGGAACAAAATGTGATTGGTAATAGAAGACAAGATATTTTACTCTTACCCTTTGTTGATGGTGAAACCCGACAGTTGGGTGGCGCTAGATTCATCGGATGAAGGTGAAGTCAAATAAGCTGAATCATCCCGCGACATTGGTTGTTTAAATAAGCCAGCTTGAGGGTGACTTGCCGTAGGACTTGTTAGAACATCAAGACGAGGCCCGCGAGATCTATCATGAGATAATCCCTCTCACAACTTGCCTGAGCTGCTCCGGGTCTTCCTCTTCAGATTTGCAGTATGCTACATTTTCTTCAAAGATAAATAACGATCCAAGTGAGCAGATGGATGAGAAAATGGGACTTTGCAGACCGCAACCCGGATTTTTCTTTGACCAAATGTTTCTGAGTCTAAGTCTGAAGAAATCAAGGTTACCTCTGCAGCGCCGGCTCTACTTGTTTCGGTCTAATCCTGGGACAAATCAGTGTCAGCAAGTTCGATAAAAAGGCGGCCAAGAGAATCAAGTTCTACCTCAACTTCTTCATCCTCGTCTTCCTTTTCCTCCTAGTTCTACTTGCCACCATTCAGAGCCCTCCTAAAAATAAGAGCCGACTTGTCAAATAAAGAAAGAACAAGGATTACACAAATAAAAGGCTTGGTATGAAGGAGGGCGACTCACAGTTGTTTGATACGTCTCCAACGTATCTATAATTTATGAAGTATTCATGCCATATTTATAACAATTCTATATGGTTTTGGTATGATTTGATTAGAACTAACCCGGACTGACGCTATTTTCAGCAGAACTACCGTGGTGTTGTTTTTGTGCAGAAATGAAAGTTTTCCAAATGGGCTGAAACTTTTTGGAGATTTTCTATTGGACAAATAAAAATATTGGCACCAAGACCCACTGGAGGGGGGCCACCCAGTGCCCACGAGGCACCAGGGCGCGCCACCCCCCTAGGCGCGCCCTGGTACCTCGTGGGGCCCACGTGGCTCCGTTTCACGTGATTCCAACGCTGAAAAATCATATATATTCAGAAACCCCCGAAAGTTAACCTAGATGAGTTTTTACGCCGTCGCAAGCCTCTGTACCAGAGAGATCCCATCTACAGCCCTTTTTCGGCACCCTCCCGGAGTGGGGAAGGCATCACCGGAGGCCATCTTCATCATCCCGGCGGTCTCCATGACGAGGAGGGAGTAGTTCACCCTCGGGGCTGAGGGTTTGTACCAGTAGCTATGTGTTTGATCTCTCTCTCTCTCTCGTGTTCTTGAGATGGCACGATCTTGATGTATCGCGAGCTTTGTTGATATAGATGAATCATATGGAGTATTCCCCTCTCTATCTTCTTGTGATGAATTGAGTTTTCCCTTTGAAGTTTTCTTATCGGATCGAGTCTTTAAGGATTTGAGAACACTTGATGTATGTCTTGCATATGGATATCTGTGGTGACAATGGGATATTCACTTGAGTCACTTGATGTATGTTTTGGTGATCAACTTGCGGGTTCCGTGACCTTGGGGATTTATGCATAAGGGTTGGCACACGTTTTCGTCTTGACTTTCCGGTAGAAACTTTGGAGCACTCTTTGAAGTTCTTTGTTTTGGTTTGAATAGATGAATCTGAGATTGTGTGATGCATATCGTATAATCAAACCCGTGGGTACTCGTTGTCGTGGGAACGACTCCGACAGTACGAAGGGGGTAGGGTAAAGGAGCATGATCTACCGAGATGCATATGGGTGACACAGCATTTTAGCGAGTTCGGGCCTCTCACGGTGGAGATAACAACCCTACGTCTCGTGCTCCGGAGAGGCTTTGTTTTATCTGAGTATATATCCGGAGATTACAATGTGTGTGGGAGAGAACGGAGAACGGATCTCCTGCCTGAGCTAAGTCCGGAGACTAGTAGAAAAGAGAGAGAGGTAGAAGTCCCCAAGTCTAGTAGTGGGGGGTGGCTTATATAGAGTGCGCCACCCCTTCACCTCCTATGTTACAAAGTGGGGCATTGATGCCGTAACGCCAGATGGTGCCTTGACTGCCTTGTCGACTGTCGATCTTCGTATATCCGAGTGAACCATACGACCGAGTGATTGATTGTCTTCCGAGTGAAAGGTAACCGTCGAGTGGATGAGGAAAGTCTCCGAGTCGATGTTGTCGAGTGACTTGTATGTCTTGATGATTTCAGTCAGTGACCTCCTTGTAGTCCTTGACTTTTCTAGGGTAATGTCTTTAGGTAGGGTATGCAGGTCAGGCCTATGACCCTACCCTAGGTACATATCCCCAACACTCGTGGTGACATTGGAGTGCCTAGGTGACATTAGGGTTTTGGTTGATGTGTATCTTAAGGTGTTATTCTAGTACGAACTCTAGGGCTGTTCGTGACAATTAATGGGGATGGCTCATAAGATTGATCAGGAAGGATAACTTTGGGGTGGTTTCATACCCTACACAATGTCTTCGTTTGTTCTCCACTATTTGTGACTTTGGAGTGAACTCTTTGTCGCACGTGAGGAATTTACATATGATTCAACTATGTCAACAATGTTGAGAGATTGCACTAGCGAAAGTATGAACCCTAGGCCTTGTTTTTAAGCATTGCAATACCATTTGTGCTCACTTTTGTTACTTGCTACCTTGCTGTTTTTATATTTTCAGATTATAAAAACCTATTTCTACTATCCATACTACACTTGTATCACCATCTCTTCGCCGAACTAGTGCACCTATACAATTTACCATTGTATTGGGTGTGTTGGGGACACAAGAGATTTCTTGTATTTGGTTGCAGGGTTGTTTGAGAGATACCATTTTCAACCTACGCCTCCCACGGATTGATAAACCTTAGGTCATCCACTTGAGGGGAAATTGCTACTGTCCTACAAAACTCTGCGCTTGGAGGCCCAACACGAGTCTACAAGAATAAGTTGTGTAGTAGACATCAAGCTCTATTCTGGCGCCGTTGCCGGGGAGGTGAGTGCTTGAAGGTATATCTTTATATCTTGCAATTGAATCTTTTAGTTTCTTGTTTTATCACTAGTTTGGTTTATAAAAGAAAACTACAAAAAAAAATGGAATTGAGGTTGCCTCATATTATTCATCTTTATAATGTCTTTCTTGAAAATAAGGATTCCGATAATTGCGCTCAATTGATAGAAGAAGAATTCAATAAAATGTTTGGCATAAAATCTTTGAATGATGAGCTTGATTGCAATGTTGCTAGTATGAATTCTTTGAATATCCATAATATTAATGATGATTGCACTAGTCATGATAATGATGTCTCCTATAAGGATGTCAATTTTTGTGGAGTGAATTGGGAGTGCAAATGCATACCAAAGAGGGAAAATAGATTTTGTAAGAGGCATAAATATTTAGAAACTAAAGGGTTGCAAGATAGGCTAGATGATTGTGCTGAAAGATTTATTTTTTCTTGCCATCCTTGTGAACTTTGCAATGAACGTGGTCATTTAAATCTCCAATGCAAATTGTTTCATGATCGAATCGTGTCCAAAAATTGTGATAACTTGATTACCCTTGCGCATCATAATGAACTTAGTCTGCTTCTGGGGTATGAAGAAATGAAACGTATAACTAGGGATATTCCAAAATATAATCTCAAGAGATTTCTCGATTTTGATCTAGAGGAAATTTATATGTATTGTGCGGTAAATTGCATTGAGAATCCTTATATTGCCAATTATTTAAAGACAAGAAAACAAATAGAAGATGAAGAGAATACTAATGAAGGGGAATAGGTTTCCCAATATCCTCCTATTTTTTCTTATGATGAATCAGGTAATGAGGAGGAGCTTTTTATTCAACCAATCTCTTCAATAAAGTGCACGGAAAAATTAATTAAACCCACACATGAGGTGGTGAAGAAGAAAAAGAAAAGAAGGAAAAGTAGAGGTAAAAAGGTATCCCTCCCAAGTAATGTTGCTCCTATTACCATTGTGCCTCATGAGAATGAATCAAAAATAATTGTTGAAGATGATACACTTGATGATGATATTGCTTCTTTGTCCTATGGTACAATGTCCGAAGGAACTATTGAGGGTGATTTTGTTATGCATATTACTCATTGCGATGATTATGATTGGGAAGATAATGATACTTCTTATAATCTTGAAAATCTTTATGGTGCCAATTTGGAAAATTATGATGATAATAATTATTTTACTATTGGTGCTATTCATACAATTAATGATAATAGTGATAATGCTAATGATATGCAAACCAACAAGCTTGGGGATGCTATGTTTGATGGGAATGAAATTTTTGAGAATATATTTGCTGAAATTAATATTTGTCCCAAGCTTGGGGATACTATGCTTAATGAAGATGATCTTTTTAGTCCCCCTACTTTGAATGATCAAATTTGTTATGATGATTTCATACCTCCTCTCTATGATGATTATTGTGATGATACTTATGTTATGAAAAATAGTGATGATTATTATTATACTTGTTATAATTATGAAAATCCTTTTACTGAACATCACTCTTTTAATGTGGAAACAATTTATAGCATCCGAGTTTCATACGATACTCCCACTATTATGAATGAGAAGAAAATTGCTTGTGTGGAGAGTAATAAAAATTCTATGCTTGTAGGTCATGAAAAGAATGCTTTATTTGATAGTTATATTGCTGAATTCATTCATGATGCTGCTGAAAATTATTACGAGAGAGGAACTTATGATTCATGATGCCCCCGTTATGTATCAATCCTTTACTTCTATGAGCGCATCATTCAAAATTATCATGCCTAGCTAAAAGGCATTAAAGAAAAGCGCTTGTTGGGAGACAACCCAATACTTATACCTACTGTTTTTGTGTGTTCACATGATTAAGATACTGTAGTAATCATGTTTTATATGTTTTCTTTCAATAAAGTGCCAAGTAAAACCTTTGGGATAGTGTGGATACTTGTTGATTCAATTCTGTGCAAAAACAGAAACTTTTGCCTCCAGTGTTTAATTTCCCAGATTTTACTGGAGCGTCAAAAAATTCTGAAATTTTTACAGGGAATTTTTTTACAAATTTTTTACGTTTTCCTAATTTTTCAGAATTTTTAGAGTTCCAGAAGTATGGTAGTTTCTCAGATCATTACAGACTGTTCTGTTTTTGACAGATTCTGTTTTCAATGCATAGTTTGCTTGTTTTAATGTTTCCTTAGCTTATATTATTAGATATAAATTGTGGAAATGATAGAATACAGTAGGAATTATATGGGAACAATTGTTAATCGTGTCTTGGACAGTACCTAAGTGATGGTTTATTCTTTATCATACTAACCGTTCTCACGAAGTTCCGTTAAGTTTTGTGTGATTGAAGTTTTCAAGTTTTGGGTGAGATATCGATATGAGGAGAATAAGGAGCGGCAAGACCCTAAGCTTGGGGATGCCCAAGGCACCCCAAAGTAATATTCAAGGAAGACCCAAGCAACTAAGCTTGGGGATGCCCCGGAAGGCATCCCCTCTTTCGTCTTCAACATTATCGGTAACCTCACTTGGAGCTATATTTTTTATTCGTCACATAATATGAGTTTTGCTTGGAGCGTCATTTTATTCTGTTGACATTCACTTGGTGTTATCAATAATCATGTTTTGTATCTTTTAGTTCAATAAAATGCCATTTATAGCCTTTACTATGCTCAGTTTGCAAGTTCATGTGTTGCTGTTTGAAAACAGAAAGTTTTTTGTTATGTCCAGAATATTCCTGAATAGTCAGAACATGATAAAAATCTGAAATTTTTACACAGTAAGCATGAATGAGTTCTCTGTCACGTGGTAATTTTTCAGAATTTTTGGAGTTAGGGAAGTATGGATTCTTATTCACCTTTTACAGACTGTTCTGTTTTGGCAGATTGCTGTTATAGTTGCATTGTTTGCATATGTTTGCGTGTTTAATGTTTCTATTTGAGGATAGGAGTATTAAATATGCAGAGGCATTTAGTATGCAATGTTTAATTATAATTTTTGTGATCTGCTACAGTAGATAATGTTAAGGTTTTAGTTGATTTGTACTAACTTACCTCACGAGTTCTTGTTGAGTTTTGTGTGGATGAAGTTTTTAAGATTTATAGAAACCGTGTTATGAGGGGAATTAAGGAGACACAAAATCTCAAGCTTGGGGATGCCCAAGGCATCCCAATATAATATTTCAAGAAGTCTCAAGCATCTAAGCTTGGGGATGCCCCGGTAGGCATCCCACCTTTCTTCATCAACAATTATCGGCCAGTTTCGGTTGAGCCTAAGTTTTTGCTTCTTCACATGATATGTGCTATCCTTGGAATGTCATTTTATTTTGTTTTCTTTGCTGTTTGAATAAAATTATCAAGATCTGAAACTTTTTAAATGAGAGAGATTCCTCACATAGCTACTTAATTGTTTCTCTACTCATTGATCTTCGCTTATATATTTTGGAGTAGTTTGTCATTAATTCTCATGCTTCACTTATATCTTTTTGAGAGTTAATAATAGTAATGGTAATTTGCACAAGATATGAATTCGGTCCCAAGATAATGAATATTCAAGAGGGATATAATAAAAACTTTCATATAGATCATTTGATATGATAAGTGTGATTCCTTGCAATGAAAATAATGAAAGAGATCATATGCTAATCTTATGGAAAGTAATGACATTACATAAAGAAAAGTATAAGTGGTAAAATTTATTGGAGGTTAACAAGCATAGCATTAGTCAATTATGCAATTCATGAAAAAGTTAATAAGGGAAGAGAAGATTCACATGCAAATATAATATCTTGGACATCTTTTATGATTGTGAGCCCCCATTAAATATTTTATGTCAAATTGTTGACGTTGGATAAGGAAGACAACGTAATGAATTGTGTTTGTTCATATTAACATAGAAGTTATATTGTTATAGATCCTCCAACATGTGGTGCTTGCCCAATATCTTTGCTAGCCAAAAATACGCACCAAGTAGAGATACTACTTGTGCATCCAAAACCCTTAAACCCAGTTTCTTGCCACGAGAGTCCACTATATCTACCTATGGATTGAATAAGATCCTTCAAGTAAGTTGTCATCGGTGCAAAAAGCAATAAAAATTGATCCTAAAATATGTATGATCTTTTATTGTAAGGGAAATAAGCGTTGTACGAACTTGTGATGGTAAAGAAATAAAAGCGACGGACTGCATAATAAAGGTTGCTATCACAAGGGGCAATATAACGTGACGTTCCTTTGCATTAAGGGCTTGTGCATCCAAAAATAAAAAGCGCATGACAACCTCTGCTTCCCTCTGCGAAGGGCCTATCTTTTACTTTTATGCATTTACTTTTATGTATTTATTTTTTATGCAAGAGTCAATAGTGTTCTCCTCTACTTCCTTTTTATTTTTCTCTTTTGCAAGCATCATGTGGTGGGGAAAGATCTAGGCATATATATCCAGTTGGATATGAGTGATCATGAGTTATTATTGTTGACATCACCCTTGAGGTGAATAAGTTGGGAGGCGAAATCACAAGCCCCTATCTTTCTATGTGTCTGGCTGAAACTTTTGCTCCATATATATGTCATGAGTGTTAGCAATCATAGAAGACTAAATGATGGTTGAGTATGTGGACTTGCTAAAAAGCTCCTACATGAGACGCTTCCTAAAAATATGATGAATTGCAATTGCATTGTTGACTAGAATAGTTTGTTAGTTTCCAAGAAAGTTTATGCTTTATACTTCATTGTTGTGATGAATTGTTACTTGCTCATGAGAAGTTTTATGATAATAAATATTGCTGTTATAATAATGATCTTGCTTTGAATCATTCAAGTCCAATGTCCATGCTATAAAAGAAAAGAATATATGATGATTATGATAGGTAGCATTCCACATCAAAATTTCTGTTTTTAATTGCTAGTTTATCATGATGACTTTTATGAGAGAAAGTTGCTATTATGATGCTAGGAAAAGTGATTGAAATTATCATTGATCAAACTTATGCACTATGCTAGCATTCACACTTCATAAATTATTTCTTTTATCATTTACCTACTCGACGACGAGTAGGAATTAAGCTTGGGGATGCTGATACGTCTCCAACGTATCTATAATTTATGAAGTATTCATGCCATATTTATAACAATTCTATATGGTTTTGGTATGATTTGATTAGAACTAACCCGGACTGACGCTGTTTTCAGCAGAACTACCGTGGTGTTGTTTTTGTGCAGAAATAAAAGTTTTCCAAATGAGCTGAAACTTTTTGGAGATTTTTTATTGGGCAAATAAAAAATATTGGCACCAAGACCCACTGGAGGGGGCACCCAGTTCCCACGAGGCACCAGGGCGCGCCACCCCCCCCCCCCCCAGGCGCGCCCTATTACCTCGTGGGGCCCACGTGGCTCCGTTTCGCGTGATTCCAACGCTGAAAAAATCATATATATTCACAAACCCCCGAAAGTTAACCTGGATGAGTTTTTACGCCGCCGCACGCCTCTCTACCAGAGAGATCCCATCTACAGCCCTTTTCCGGCACCCTGCCAGAGGGGGGAAGGCATCACCGGAGGCCATCTTCATCATCCCGGCGGTCTCCATGACGAGGAGGGAGTAGTTCACCCTCGGGGCTGAGGGTTTGTACCAGTAGCTATGTGTTTGATCTCCCTCTCTTGTGTTCTTCAGATGGCACGATCTTGATTTATCGCGAGCTTTGTTGATATAGATGAATCATATAGAGTTTTCCCCTCTCTATCTTCTTGTGATGAATTGAGTTTTCCCTTTGAAGTTTTCTTATCGGATCGAGTCTTTAAGGATTTGAGAACACTTGATGTATGTATTGCATATGGATATCTGTGGTGACAATGGGATTTTCACTTGAGTCACTTGATGTATGTTTTGGTGATCAACTTGCGGGTTCCGTGACCTTGGGGATTTATGCATATGGGTTGGCACACGTTTTCGTCTTGACTTTCCGGTAGAAACTTTGGGGCACTCTTTGAAGTTCTTTGTGTTGGTTTGAATAGATGAATCTGAGATTGTGTGATGCATATCGTATAATCAAACCCGTGGGTACTCGTGGTGACATTGGAGTGCCTAGGTGACATTAGGGTTTTGGTTGATTTGTATCTTAAGGTGTTATTCTAGTACGAACTCTAGGGCTGTTCATGACAATTAATGGGGATGGCTCATAAGATTGATCGGGAAGGATAACTTTGGGGTGGTTTCATACCCTACAACAATTTCTTCGTTTGTTCTCCACTATTTGTGACTTTGGAGTGAACTCTTTGTCGCACGTGAGGAATTTACATATGATTCAACTATGTCAACAATGTTGAGAGATTGCACTAGCGAAAGTATGAACCCTAGGCCTTGTTTTTAAGCATTGCAATACCGTTTGTGCTCACTTTTGTTACTTGCTACCTTGCTGTTTTTATATTTTCAGATTATAAAAACCTATTTCTACTATCCATACTACACTTGTATCACCATCTCTTCGCCGAACTAGTGCACCTATACAATTTACCATTATATTGGGTGTGTTGGGGACACAAGAGATTTCTTGTATTTGGTTGCACGGTTGTTTGAGAGATACCATCTTCAACCTACGCCTCCCATGGATTGATAAACCTTAGGTCATCCACTTGAGGGAAAATTGCTACTGTCCTACAAAACTCTGCGCTTGGAGGCCCAACACGAGTCTACAAGAATAAGTTCTGTAGTAGACATCACTGTTGTCGGATTGCCAGCATAGAAGGGGGCGAGGCCAACAAGGGCGATCTTCTCTTTCTTCTCACCAAGAAGCTTCTTGGAGGCCTTGATTAATTCTCTCTTGGCTAAATTTTGCCTGCTAAAATGCAACTCGTCGTTTGTCTCACCAGTATAGATGTGCAGAAGCCGGCTCCTCAAACTGAGCGGCTGGACTCTCCATTCCATCCAAGTCCGGATTAGGTCAACCCCAGACAGCCCATGAGCTAGGAGGGTGCTGATCTGGGTATAGATGGGCTGTAACGCCTCCCTTTCTTTAGTTGGAGCATAAGCATGAAAATGAATGGAAGCCAACAGACGATCTTGTCTGTAACCCGGCAACTGATGCTCATCGTTGGGAGAAGTATCCTGGCAATAAAACCAAGTCCTATGCCAGTTCTTTGGATGACTCACCTGCGCCATCTTAGGGAAATATGAGTTTTGCCTCCGCTGTATGGTGACTCTACCACATTCTAGGCTGGAGCCATTTTTACATTCCGTCTGGCGATTGCAGTACAAAAATTCTTGAAACAGGCCGACTGTAGGTTTAACCTGGAGGTATATTTCACAAAAAGTTTAGAATTTGCTTAGGTTAAGGATCGAGTTGGGTCCAAGATCTTGAGGCCTAATGCCAAAGTGGTGCAGAATATCATGGAAAAATTTGGAACCCCACGGCCGAAAGCCCCTGTCCAAATGATCTCCAAAGACCACAACTTCATTTGGCCGAGAGCTGGCCGGGTCTCCTCTTCAGGAGCATGCCAATTGATCTGATCTTTCGCAGGAAGTAACCCAGTGGTTACTAGATCTTCAAGCATCGTATTAGACATGCAGGACTTGGACCAGTTGGCAGCTTTGCTTACTTTGGGAGCCATGGATTAATGGCAAAAGTTTAACTATGGAAATAAGGGAAATGGATTACAAGTCGGTTTTAATACGGGTTATAAATACTGAGTGAAAATTTGCAAGCATGGCTAAAAGCGGAAAAACATTGTCGAAAGGGTATTAGCCAGGGAGTTCAAGCAATGTTGCCGGGTTAAAATAATTACAGCAGTGGCAACTATGGATTAAATGACCCGGTTAAAAGAGTGAAGGATATAATTTCCTTGTGTTACAAAGGCGAAATGCTGGGTCTTGGAATTCACAAAGATATGGTGGTTTGTGATCTAAGAGCCGGCAGAACAATAGTGACTTGGTACAATTTAGCTACTAATTTTGCCCCAGGAAGAGCTGAGGCAAAATCCGGGTCAAGAAAATCACAAACAACAACTGTACAGATTTGAATATCAATATGGATCTGAGAAATGACTATAAAGAGAAATAAAAAGACCTAGCTATGACAGTGGCTATGAGGTTACTACAGAAGGGGATCCATCTCAGCAATAGAAGGAGGTCTAAAAAGATGCCAAATGCGTTGCGGAAACAATGTTACATCTACAAAAAGAATCTTATGCGAAGTACAGATCTACTGTGGCATTCAACTAAAGAAACGATGATGAACTCGTGAAGAACTATGGCAAGGGTAAGGGCCAGGAGAAGAATGAGTTACTTACGGATCTATGAAGAGAGGATTGAAGATGTTGAAGGTCGCCGGCACAATCGCGGAGTCTCCGATGAGCTCCGATGACGATGCCCTCGCTGGTGAAGTTGCTGTCTTAGGCGGCGACGAGCTCGAGAAGGGTGCGGCGGCGTCGGGAGGCAGAGGAAGAAGAAGAGCAGGAAGGTAGTAGGGGTAAAGAGTAAGCCTTGAGGGGCACAGGTCTATTTATGGGCGAGGTGGAACCCGAAATGGCAGGAGCGAACCCCCAGGCGGCGCAGTAATTTTCGGCCCAAAGTTGCCTTGATTCCTGCATTAAACAAGATTTGGCATATCCACTCCAGATCCGTTGTGACGTCATGCGAATATTTCAGGAACCACCAAGGTGACGACATGAGATGAAGTGTCAGAAGTTACTAAGTGTGAAGGATCACAAGACCCGGCGATATTTGATCCAGTGGAATAATTTATAAAGACAAGAAATCAAGAGACATGCAAAAGGCTGCTTAAAAGAAACGTCAGAGCCCGTGCATAACCTTCATAATTTTCCTTATCTTATTTTCAGGAAGGAGTTTAATATGGATAAATCCAAGTCAAACTGGGGGCTAATGTTGGGGATATTACCTAAGGTTGAGACCCGACAGAGGCATGACCCGGCCCTGAGCCTAAGGGCAAAGTGGGTCATACCACTGGCGGGTCAACCGAATACAAGTGAAGATGGGCCGGAGGCCCAAGGGAAGACCTGACAAGTGGCCGGCACACATGAGATGGATGAGCCGACTCGACGAAGGCCTAGATGAAGAACCAAACTTGGAAGGCAAGATAGATGAGTTAGAGCAGGATACGGGTTAACAGTACGACCTGGAATCTTCTGTAAAACCAGGGGCTTGGCCTATTATATAAAGGGCAGGCCCTGGGACGAAAAGACTAAGTTGCAATCTCTCGAGAGCTAGGTTAGCGAATCCGCGCCGTTGTAATCAAGATCCAGAGCAATATCAATCAAGCAGGAGTAGGCTTTTACCTCCACCATGAGGGGCCGAACCTGGGTAAATCCATGTCTCTCTTTCCCGTTCAAGCTTCCACACAACTGCGATGGCCTCACGACTAAGTCCTTTCACGAGGACATCTGCCGTGACAAAACCACGACAGGTATTGTTATAAATTGATTCATATTTAATATTGGCATAATGCTAATGTACTCCAACTTCTCCATGACTTACACCCCCCGATACAATCCATAGATTCATCAAAATAAGCAAACTATGCAACAAAAAACAGAATCTGTCTAAAACAGAAAAGTCTGGAAAGATCTGAATAAAAGTCTTACTTCTATAATTCCAAAAATTCTGAAAAATTAGGACAACGTAAACAATTAATATACCAATACTGTGTAAAAAATTCAGAATTTTATCACGCTCCAGTAAAATCAGAGAAATTGTGCACTGGACTCAAAAGTTTCTGTTTTCAAACAGCATCAATTATACTATCATCCAAATCATCCCAAAGGCATTACTTGGCACAAACACTAATTAAAAGATAAAAACACAATCATAACAGTAGCTATAATTGTGTAAACACACAAAACAGAAAACAAAGCAAAAATTAAGATACATATTGGGTTGCCTCCCAACAAGCTCTTTCTTTATAGCCATTAAGATAGGCTTGAGATTTCAATGATGCTCACATGAAAGATAATAATTGAATCACAAAGAGAGCCATCATGAAGTATGTGAAAAAACACATTTAAGTCTAACATACTTCCTATGCATAGGCATATTATAAGCAAACAAATTATCAAGACAAGAACTATTTAGCATATGCAAGGAAGAAGAATAAAACATTGACAATTTGAACTTCGAGAGAGGTAATTGAGTAACATGAAATTTTCTACAACCATATTTTCCTCTCTCATAATAATTACATGTATGATCAAAATCAAATTCAACAATATAGCTATCGTATAAAATACTATCTTCATGATCCACATGCACAAAATTTTTATAATCTTCCAAGATAGCGGGATTAACATCAACTAAAGTCATGACCTCTCCAAACCCACTTTTATCAAAAATTTCATAAGATTGAACACTCTCCAAATATGTGGGATTCTTTTTACCTAAAGTTGACACCCTTCCAAACCCACTTTCAATATTATTGCAAACATTATTATATATGACATATTCATCATGAGGCTTAAATAAATTTTCAAGATCATCAGAAGCATTATCACCCCAATCATGATCATTGCAATAAGTAGTGGACATGACAAAATTATCATCCCCAAGCTTGTAGCTTTGCATATCATTAGCACAATTGACATTAATAGAATTTATAATAACATCATTGCAATCATGCTTTTCATTGAAGGAGCTATCATGAATCACTTTATAAATTTCTTCTTTTAATACTTCATCACAATTTTCAGATTCATGATTTTCAAGCAAAACTTCATAAAGATAATCAAGTGCACTCATCTCACTAGCAATTGGTTCATCATAATTGGATTGTTTGAAAAGATTAGCAAGTGGATGAGGATCCATAAGTCTATATTTTTATTTTCATTGAGTCACACAATTATAGCTACCAAACAAAATAAAATATTTTTGTGTTTTTTGATTTTTTAGAGAAGCGGTGGATATGAAAATGAGAGGCAAAGGCAAATAAAAAGGCAAATAAAATAAGAGCAAGTAGATGATAGTTTGTGCAAAGGTACTTGATAGGTTAAGGTGATGTCTCCCCGGCAACGGCGCCAGAAATTCTTCCTGCTACTTGTGAGCTGCGTTGGGATTTCCTCGAAGAGGAGAGGATGATGCAGTACAGTAGAGATAAGTATTTCTCTCAGTTAAGAACCAAGGTTATCAATCCAGTAGGAGAACCACACAGAACCTCGTTAGCAGCACCTACACGCACAAAAGCAAATACTTGCACCCAACGCGAACAAGAGGGTTGTCAATCCCCTTGGCGGTTACTTGCAAGGATTAATTCTGATAGTGATAGATAGATAAATAAATTGCAAAGTAAAATAAAAGAAATAAAATTGTAGCAAGGTATTTTTGGATTTTATATATGAAAGTAAAATAATACTTGCACCCAGGGGCCATAGTTTTCACTAGAGGCTTCTATCTCGAACACATAGCATACGGTGGGTAAACAAATTACTGTTGGGCAATTGATAGAAAAGCACATAGTTATGATGGATTCATTGCAATGATCATGTATATAGGCATCACGTCCAAGACAAGTAGACCGACTCCTTCCTGCATCTACTACTATTACTCCACCCATCGACCGCTATCCAGCATGCATCTAGGGTATTAAGTTAATGAAAACGGAGTAACGCCTTAAGCAAGATGACACGATGTAGACAAAGTAAACTCAAGCAATATGAATAAACCCCATCGTTTTATCCTTAATGGCAACAATACAAATACGTGTCTTGTCCCCTACTTTTTCACTGGGATAGAGCACCGTAAGATTGAACCCATCACAAAGCACCTCTCCCATTGCAAGATAAATCAATCTAGTTGGTCAAACCAAACGGATAGATCAGATAGAAATACAAAGTTATAACAATCATTCATAAATAAGTTCAGAAAAGACTCAAATATTTCTCATGACTAATCTGATCATAAACCCACAATTCATCGGATCCCAACAAACACACCGCAAAAGAAGATTACATCAGATAGAACTCCAAGAACATCGAGGAGAGCATGGTATTGAAGATCAAAGAGAGAGAAGAAACCATCTAGCTACTAGCTATGGACTCATAGGTCTGTGGTAAACTACTCACACATCACCGGAAGGGTAGCAAGGTTGATGTAGAAGCCCTCCGTGATCGATTCCCCCTCCGGCAGAGTACCGGAAAAGGCCTCCAGATGGGATCGCGGAAGAACAGAAGCTTGTGGTGGCGGAAAAGTTATTTCATCTGGCTCTCTGGTATATTGGGATTATTTGAGAATTTATAGGCTTGGAACTAGGTCAAGATGTGCCACGAGGGGCCCACAAGCCTGGGGGCGTGTCGTGGTATTCTCACGGCAGATGCCATAAGATGGCTGAAGAGCTGGGGCTACGTGAGGACGCCGGTGGGTTCTGGAGGCGAGGTTGGCACGCGCTGATGTGAGACACGAGACGTACCCAGGTTCAGGGCCCTCCGGAGAGGTAATACCCCTAGTCCTGCCTAGTGAAATATGGGATGCACAAGGGCTACAAGGTTGCTCCTGGAGCTGTTCGAACGAAGGAGGGAGAAGGGGCTGGGCCGCCGTTCTGCCTCTCCTGCGAGTGTGTGTGTGCGTATGCGATCTCTAGAGTAAGAGGAAGCAGCTAACGATCATCCAACCAGCCCCTCTGCACGAAGGCCTCCCGGGGGGTCTTATAGGCCGGCTCCCCGGGGTACAATGGTAAGGTTACAAAGGCGCGGGGCCCTGGTGTCATCGACCGGAAGCCGGTGGTGGGGGCCGCCGGGTTGCCGGGTCCGCCGGGTGCGCCGTACCCGCCGGGTGTGGGACACTGTGGCAGGTCTTGTCTCTCGTCACCCCGGGTACGGGGCACTGTGGCGCGTCTTGTCCGTCGTCAGAGGGCGGCCGGCGGCGCCAATGCTACAGGACCGCGCCGCTCTGACTCTGCCCACCTCGGGCGGGAGCGCAGGGAGCGCTGTAGCCACACCCGCTCGGACCGGCGTAAAAAGGGGGGAGATGTTGTAGCCACGCCTGCCTCATCGTCAGAGGTTGCCCCCTCGTGGCCAGCCGGCATGACCCAGCCGGTCGGGCCGGGTCGCCCCGCAGAGCCGGCTCGCGCTGGGGAGCCGGCGAGTCAGCTAGCCGGATCAAGGGGCTTGGCTTGCTCCGATGAATTTTGAGAAGGGGTTCGAGCTCCGTTGCCTACCCGGGGATCATCCCCCCGACAGTATTCCCCGAAGCTGTGAAGGCTCGCCGGCTCCAAGCAGGGGGGCCTTCGCAGCTTACCCCCCCGAGGAATCGATTTGTCGGCGAAGTGCGGGAATCCGGCCGTGCGGCCTCGTTCGTCCGCAAGCCGGCCAGACGGAGACGGACGCCGACTTCCGGGTGCCGGGTCGTGGCACCCCGGCCTGGGCGGGAAATGGAAACATCTGCCGGTTGAATCTTGCTTCGTACGACGCTTCGCGCCCGCCGCCGCTTGGCGGGCTGCCACGTGCCGCTCTGCGGCGGGCGAGGCCTGCCAGGCCACTTGTGCGATGGGACGCGACTGCGGACCGGGCCCGCCACGACGCACCCTCGGCCCGCGCGCGAGGGATTAACTGCGGCGACCCTTGGCGGTTGCGCTTCCCCGCGTAGTTAATGTGCACGGAAAACGCGCGCGCATAGTGCGGGGGAGTGGGGATCGTGGGCGCAGTGCGACGGAAACGCTCCCCCACGTCCTCTTCACGGTTATAAATGAGAAGGGGGGGGAGTGCGACGGAAACGCTCCCGCACACACTCCCGCCCCTTGCTCCTCCTCTGAGTGCTGCCGCCGTGCGCTCTCGCCTGCTGCCATGCACTGCGACCCGAGGCCCGCAGCGCGCATCTGTCTCCTCCTCCTTTTCTCCATCGCCGCATCTCCGTGCCCGCAGAAAACCCTCCCCAATGGCGTTACCTTCGTCGGACAAAGCGGCTGCCGCCGGCGGAGGCGCTGGTCGCGCGTGCGCCCGGCTCAGAGAGGGTGCCGCAGCCGCGGACGGGCGAGCACGTCGTCTTCTTCTCTCACTTCGAGCACGGGCTCGGCCTCCCCACGAGTCTTTTCTTCCGGAACTTCCTCGACTTCTTCGGGTTGCAGCCGCATCACCTCGGCGCCAACGCCGTGCTGTAGGTCGCCGGCTTCGCCACGCTCTGCGAAGGCTATCTCGGCATGCTGCCGACTGTGGAGCTGTGGGTGAAAATGTTCTTCCTCAAGCAGCAGGGGGCGTCGGCTGGCGCGATGTCGGATTGCGGGGCCGTAGTGGTCACCGGTCGGGTGAACGGGCCGTTTCCCAAGCTGCCGCTTGAGGACTCGGCCAAGAAGTGGCAGACGACGTTCTTCTACGTCCGGAACACCGACCTGGCGGTGGACGTCATCAACCTTCCACCCTTCGTCGATGCGCCGCCTCTCACGAAACCGAACTGGGGCTACTGCCCCAAGAAGCCGCCGCAGGAGCTCCTGAACATCTGCCGCCGGGTCGGGGAGATGACGGATCGCGAGGGGCTGAAGCCGGCCGACCTCATCGCGGCCTTCATCGCCCACCGGGTGCTTCCACTGCAACGCCGGGCGCACCGGATCTGCGACATGAGCGGCCAGCATGACCTAACCCAGATGTCGACCAAGGAGCTGCCGCCGGCCGGGATCGTCCAGCGGGTGAACTACATCTCCAAGGCCGGGTTGAAGGAGGAGGGGTGGAGCTTCGGGAAGGAGCCCTATCACCGGGAGAACCCGGCGCCGGCGGTGAGTCCCTGGTCTTTATTTTTTGCTGCCTCAACGTTATTCTTGTGTCCTGACGCCGCGGGAGGGCCGCAGCTGTTCGCCAGCCAGCAGAGACACGATAGGCCGAATCCCCAGATCCTGCTGGCCGACTTGCCCGAGTCGGACATGGAGGAGGCCGGCGCCGAGATGGAGGAGGGGGCAGTCGAAGCGCGCCTGGCCGACGCCGCGGCTGGCGGGTCGCGACATGCGGGTAAGTCTCCGCCCTCGGATCTTCTTTGCGACTGGCAGGACGACGATGAGGAGGGCCTGACCGGTGACCACGGTGCAGCGCCCTCGGTTGGGGAGGACGGCAGCGTCGACCCCCCAAGACGGCTGCGGAAGGCGGCCGGCGCCGGGCCGGCCCGCGCGGCGGCGTCCGTCAGCCGGCCGCATGGGAAGGAGGCGGTGGAGATGAGGCCGGCCGCAAAGCGCCCGGCGGCGGCAGGGCCGGCGCGCGAGAGGGCCGTCGTCAAGAAGAAGCGCCGGCTCGCCCCGTCCGAGGGCCCGAGGCGGGAGGTCCCGAAGGTTATTGGGTAAGTGTTTCTTGTCCTTTCCCGATCTCTTGCTTGTTTCTTGCTTAAGCCTTTGTGTTGATGAACTTGCCGCGCACAGGTTGGCTGTTGATCTGGCGCAGGCGGCAGCGGAGGCCGCGGCGGCCGAGGCCGTCTGGAGGAAGACCCGGAGCAGCGCCGTCGACCGCGAGCCGGACCGGACCGCCGAGGAGGACCTCGCGGCCCGCCAGTTCGGCCAGGATCCCGACGCAGCGGCGCACGCCGCCTGGCGGGATCGGGCAGAGGCGGAGAATGAGTTGGAGGAGGCCTCGGCCCGAGCATGGGAGAGGGCCTCTACCAAGCGGGCCAGGATCACCGCGGACCCGGCCTGGCCGGAGATGGAGAGGGGCCTGGAGCCGGCGATGACGATCATCGAGCCGCAGCCGGATGGAGCGGGCGAGCCGGCGGGGCGGACGGAGCCGGCAGACGGCAAGTCGGACGTTGATGAGAACATCGTCGTGGACACGCCGCCCCGGGCCGACCCGGCGGGAGGAGGTGACGGCGGCGGAGAGGGGCGCGAGGCGGACTCCGCACCGTCCGGTCAAGCGCGGCCGACGCCGGCCCCAGAGGCCGCGGTTGGAGACGTCGGTGCTTTGGTGGTCATTCTGCCCCAAGCCGCTGCGAACCCTGATCGGCCGGGTGGAAGCGGAACCGGCGCCGGGACCGCGATGCAGCAGCCGTGGGCGAGCTCCGGCGAGGTTGTGTTCGGGCCACGAACCCGGGAGGACGAGGCGGCGGATGCCTTGCGCTCGCAGCTTCGTGGTCGGGGCGAGCGCCTGCAGGCCTTCATCCGGGAAGTGCAGGAGGGGGTGCGGAAGCTGGAGCAGGCGATTGCGGTAAGTTTTTACTCTTCTCTTGTCTTGGTCATGGAATCAGTGGGGGCGCGCCAGCGCACCCACTGGGTGTAGCCCCCGA
Organism: Elymus sibiricus; assembly: GCA_039707655.1. NCBI lineage: Eukaryota > Viridiplantae > Streptophyta > Magnoliopsida > Poales > Poaceae > Elymus > Elymus sibiricus. The sequence continues at coordinate 185,931,086 of CM077676.1, read as the reverse complement.
GGTTCGGGCCCGGCTGCGGAGCAGCCAGGTCGAATCTTATAGCTTGTTTTTTGCGTTCTTCTTATCTTTTAACTGTGCGCAGCATCTGTACGACTTGCGGGCCAGCGCGTACAACCGGCTTCGGGAGCGGTTCCGCGAGGCCAAGGCCCAGCTCGCCGCCAAAGAAGAGGAGCTGCGCCGGGTCCAAGGTACATCTTGCATGCCTTCAGTGGGGGCGCGCTAGCGCACCCACTGGGTGTAGCCCCCGAGGTTCTGGCCGGACTGCGGAGCAGCCGGGTCGAATCTTAGAGCTTGTCTTTTTCTTCTTGTCCTTGCTTCCGGCGTCTGACCGGGAACCCTGTCGCGCAGCTGACGCGGCCGAGGTGCCGGGCCTCCGAGGCCGGCTTGCCGAAGCCGGCGAGCAGCGTGATCTTGCCGTCACCGACTGCAACCGGCTCTAGGCCGAGGTGGACCGGCTGGCGGCCGAGAAGGCCAAGGTGGAGGAGGCCCACCAGGCGGAGCTGGGCCGGCTGGCGGAAGAGCGCGGCAAGGGGGCCGAGGAGCTGGCGGACGCTGGCAGGAGATTTGCCCAGCTCGAGAAAGATCTCGAGGCTCAGGCCCGCGCGTCGGCCGTGCGGGAGCACGGGATGCTGAGCGAGGCGCAGCACCTCGATGAGGCCTTCGCCCGTGAGTGCCATCTTTTCTTCGGTTCGGCTGGCCGAGCCGGCAAGTTGTTTTCTTCTAGCTAACTTGTTTCCTTCCATGGCAGGAGTCTTCCCCGAGACGCAGGAGGCGGCTGATGCGGCCGTGTACGCCCATCGGTCGGACCAGTGCGCGGCAGGGGAGGAGATTGACGTTTACGCCGCCTGGACCCTCTCGGAGATCGTCCTTCCCGGTGAGGCCCGTCTCGGAGCCGTCAAGGGGCACATGCGCCGTTTGTTCGATGCCGGGCTGGGCAAGGCGCGGAGCCTCTGGCCGAGTGCGGTGGTGCCGAACGGCGTCACCCGGCTGACGCGGTGGCTGGAAGCCGGCGTGGAGCGACTCGGCGCGTGGAGGGCCTCCACGGCCCGGGCCGGCACGGAGACGGCGCTGCGCTTCGTCGTGTCTTGGTATCCGGGCCTGGACCTCGACCGGCTGGCGGCACAGCGGGCCGGCGCTGAGGATGACTTGGCGGCACGGGCGCAGCGGATCGCAGGGCGGGCCAGCTACCTGGCCTCGTTCGCCCTGCACGACGAGTTCGTCCTGGAGCGGACGGAAGACGGTGAGGAGCTCCCTGCCGACGAGTTCGGCCTGCTGCTCAATGACCTGGACGGCAGCTCGGCCGAGACGGGGGCCTACGCCGACGACGAGGCCGACCCGGACGACGACGCCACGACCGAGAGGGCAGAGTGCTCTGGGCCCGACCCGGCGGCCGCCTCCACCTCAGCCGAGCCGGCACCGACCGGAGCCAACGCGGGCGCCGCTTAAGCTTCTTTTTATCTTTCCTATACTCGGTACTCAAACTTGGTTAGGTAGCAGGTCCACCCACTGGGGGTGTAGTTTATGTAATGAACTTGTGGCCATGGGCCCTTGCTTTATGTAAATTTGGCATGTGATTTCGCTTTTTGCTGTTCGGCCTTGGGCGTTTTCTCGTTTGTCTTCTCTTCGGGCTTCCTTCCCGCTAGCCGGACAGCCGGGTTGCGGACTGTGGCTAGGACGGGGATTCGGCCTTGAGAGGGGACGCACAATACTTAGGCTTTTTCGGACTTTTGAGCGCGAGCGAAACACCCACTGGGCCGGCTGGCGGCAGGTGGCGAAGCCGGCTGGCGCGCAGCCGGTCGTGCGGTGAGTAAGTAAGAAATGGCGGATTGGGCCGGGTTGGCCGCGCCGGGTTCTCCTCCTTAGCTGTTCTTGCGTGACGATGCTGCGGGCCTTTGGCTCTTGCCGGCCGGACAGCCGGGAGCCGGCTGTGGCTGGCGAAGAGAGGGCTTTGGCAGTCGTACGCTTCGAAACGGACTAAGGAGAATATGGTGAGGTGCGGTCTAGCCGGCTAGCCCCCGAGCCCCCGAGCCGGCTGCTCCGACTCGGTGGGAGAATCGGAAGCGGATAAGTGCATAGACACAGAGCTTAGTAAAAAAGGAAAAGGAAGCCCCCGAGCCGGCTGGGCCGACTCGGCAGGAGAACGAAAACGGGGGGGGGGGGGGCTTGCTGCTTTCATTAAACTCAAAAGGTGGTGATACATATGTGCATGCGTTCAATTGTAAAACGGACGGAGGAGGTCCGCGTTCCAGGGCCGGCTGGACTCCTCGCCGGCCGCATCTCTCTTTCGCTTGTTCGGCTTCTGTGCGTCGATGAGGTAGTACGCGTTCTGGTCGCAGAGTGCCTTGCTGACGATGAAGGGGCCCTCCCAAGGAGAGGCCAGATTGTGCTGGCCGGCTGTCCGCTGGACGAGCTAGAGTACGAGGTCGCCCTCGCGGAACGCGAGGGGTTTGATCCTTTTGCTGTGGTAGTGGCGCAGCCCTTGTTGGTAGATGGCGGACCGGCTGAGGGTGAGAAGGCACGCCTCCTTGAGCAAGTCGACGCCGTCTTCGCGTGCCTCCTTTGCTTTGGCTTCTGTATACATGGTCATCCGAGGCGAGTTGAACTCGACGTCGGTTGGAATGATTGCTTCGGCACCGTAGACAAGGAAGAACGGGGTGAACCCGGTGGAGCGGTTGGGCATCGTCCGAAGACTCCAGAGGACGGCCGGCAGCTCATCGAGCCAGCTGCCGGGTGAGCGCACGAGCGGCTCGACGAGTCGCGGCTTGATGCCGCCTAGGATGAGGCCGTTGGCCCGCTCGACCTGGCCGTTCAACTGGGAGAGGACAGCACGATGCCGGATCCCAAGCCATTGGGCATCTTGGAGCCGTTGAAGTGCATGCGCCAGTGAGTCGACTCGGGAGCCGGCGGCAGGTACTGGGTCTCGGTCCAGTCGACGAGGAAGTCGGCCAGGGCCTGGGACTTGATGGTGGTGCGGGGCTCGTAGAGGATCGTGTGGCCGGCTAGCTCAATAGCCCACTTGGCCACCCGGCCAGACGCGTCCCGGCAGCCCATGATCTCGCCGATGGGGGCCGTGCTTACCACGGTAATGGTATGCTCCTGGAAGTACTGCCTCAGCTTCTTGGCAGCAAGGTACACGCCGTAGCACATCTTCTGGTAGTGGGGGTAGTTCTGCTTGGAGGCGGAGAGCACCTCGCTCAGAAAGTACACTGGGCGCTGGACCGGCTGCACCTTGCCCTCCTCAGGGCGCTCGACCACCAGCATCGTGCTGACCGCGCAGGAGGTGGCGGCGATGTATAGCAATAGTGGCTCCTTCACAGCCGGCGCGGCCAGGACGGGCGCGGTGGATAGCATGCGCTTGAGGTCGCGGATGGCTTCGTCCGCCTGGTCGCTCCACTCAAACGCTGTTGTCTTCTTCATCAGCTGATACAGGGGCAGGGCCCTCTCTCCCAGCCGGCTGACGAACCGGCTGAGAGAGGCCAAGCAGCCGGTGAACTTCTGGACGTCACGCAGCCGGGCCGGCCTACGCATGCGCTCGATCGCCTTGATCTTTTCCGGGATGGCCTCGATGCCGCGCTCCAAGATGAGGAAACCAAGGAGCTGGCCAGCCGGCACGCCGAAGACGCATTTCTCCAGGTTGAGCTTGATCTGGAACCGGTGCAGGTTGGCGAATGTCTCCATGAGGTCGGCTAGGAGTGTGAGGTGCTGCTTGGTCTTCACCACCATGTCGTCGAAGTAGACATGCACGTTTCTGCCGAGCTGGGGCAGCAGGCATTTCTGCATATAGCGCTGGAAGGTGGCGCCGGCATTCTTCAAGCGGAACGACATGGTGATGTAGCAATACACGCCAAAGGGCGTGATGAAGGACATCTTGAGGGCGTCGGCCGGGTCCAGCTTGATCTGATGGTAGCCGGAGTAGGCGTCCAGGAAGGACAGGAGCTCGCAGCCGGCTGGAGTCGATGACTTGGTCGATCCGGGGCAGGGCGAATGGGTCTTTGGGGCAGGCCTTGTTCAGGCTGGTGTAGTCGATGCACATGCGCCAGGTGCCATTTTTCTTCAGGACGAGGACCGGATTGGCCAGTCATTCCGGGTGGAAAACTTCCATGATGAAGCCGGCCGCGAGAAGCCGGGCGATTTCTTCACCGATGGTTCTTCGCTTCTCCTCGGAGAAGCGGCGTAGCGGCTGCCAGACCGGCTTGGCGTCCTTGCGGACGTGAAGTTTGTGCTCGACGAATTCCCTCGCGACACCCGGCATGTCTTTGGGGGACCATGCAAAGATGTCCTGATTCTCACGGAGGAAATCGACGAGCTCGCCTTCCTATTTGCTGTCGAGGCCGGTGCCCACGACGACGTACTTGCTAGAGCTGGGGTCAGCCGGGTTGAGTGGGACCCTCTTCGTGTCTTTGGCCGGCTTGAAGGAGGCCTCATCGGCGGCCGGCTTAGGCGGAGTCGGCACGGCCAACTGCGCGTTAGCCAGCGCCACGATCCGGTCGAGCTGGCGCCTCTCCTCCGCGATGACCAGCGACTCGACCAACTGGGAGCCGGCTTTGGCGCACTCGAGGGACTTCTTGTAGTCACTGACGATGGTGATGAGGCCCTTGTGACCCGACATCTTCAACTTTAGGTAAGCATAGTGGGGGACCGCCATGAATTTGGCCATCGCGGGCCGGCCCAGCAGCGCGTGGTAGGGCCTGGCCAAGTCGACCACCTCGAACCTGATCAGCTCGTGGCGGAAATGGCTGCTGGAGCCGAACAGGACGTCAAGCCGGATCCGGCCGATCGGAGAGCAGGAGAGACCAGGCACGATGCCGTGGAACACAGTCCGGGTCGGCTCCAGCTGTCGCGCCTCGATGCCGAGCTTGGTCATGGTGTCGCGGTACAGGATGTTGATGCTGCTGCCGCCGTCGATCACCACCCGTGAAAAACGGCAGGTGCGCTTCTTGGAGACGAGGGTGGGGTCGAGCACAAGGGCATAGCCACCCAGCATGGGCATGACGGCAGGGTGGTCCTCCCGGGTCTAGCTGACCGGCCGGTCGGACCAATGCATGTACTGGGGAACCGGAGGGACGACAGTGCTTATGCTTGGCGTGCTTGTCATCGCCCTCGCTGGTGAAGACAACGTAGGACGCGTCCGGACGCGTGAAAGGGTTGTCGGCGAGGGCGCCGGGTGGCGGTGGAGGTGGCGGGAGCGGCGGCTGCTGCGGGCCGGCTCCGGGTGGCGGGGGCGGAAGGTTGCCCTTTAGCAGGCGTTGGGTGAAGCTGCACTGCCGGAGCGTGTGTGTCGACGGCTTCGCGCCGCTGTGATTCTTGCAGGGGGCATCGAGCATCTGTTCGAAGGACAGCTTGGGCTGCCAGGCGGCCTTGCCAGTGCGCTGGCGCTGGCTGGCGCATGTTCGGCCGGCTGCTCCCCTTCCACCGCGGCGACCTGCCGGTTGTCGTAGCGGGACGCCTGCTGGTCGCTCCTGCGCTTGCCATTGTTGCTGCTGTTGTTGTTGTCTTGCCGGCGCTGGTTGCTGTTGCCTGCCGGATTGGGGGGGAGCCGGCTGGGCTGGGAGGAACTTGCCGTCTGCGTTGATCGTGACCTTCACATTCATCGCGGAGTCGGCCGTGGCATACTTGTCCGCCACGTCCATGAGCTCCGCCAGGGTTTCTGGCTCGTCGCACACCAGCCGGTGCTTGACCAAAGTGCCGTCTTGGCACCCGTCGATGAAGTACTGGATGGCCTGGACCTCATGGACCCCCTCGCAGGAGTTGCGCAGCTCCGTCCACCGCGTGAGGAAGTCGCGAAGGGGCTCGCCTGGCTTCTGGACACACATGGAGAGCTGGCGAGGTTTGCCGGGTCGCTTGTAGGTGCTGGTGAAGTTGCGGATGAACGCGTCTTCGAAATCCAGCAAGGAGTTCACGCTGCTGGCTCGCAGACTGTTAAGCCACGTCCGGGCCGAGCCGAGCAGCATGAGGGGGACGTATCGCACGGCTACGCGCCGGTTTCCGCCAGCTATGCCGACGGCCGTGGTGTAGTCAGTCAGCCAGTCCTCCGGCTTGGTGACGCCGTTGTACTTGGGGGAGTCGCGGGGCAGCGAGAAGCCTTTGGGGAATGGCTCCTCGCGAATGCGGGGGCCAAAGCACGCCGGGCCGACAGAGCTCTCCTCCTCCAGGGCCGTGGAGCGCACCAGCCGGTCGAGGCGGTGGCGGGCGTCGTTTTCGTCGTAGGGCACGCGGGTACCGAGCCGGTCAGCCACGGGACAGCGGGGTGCAGGGGCCTCTAGGGCCGGCTCGGGCCGCCGAGCCAGCCGCACGGGGGGCTCCGGCTGCTGAACCCGGCCGTTGCCAGCCGTCTCGTCGGCAACGCCGTCTCCAGCGGTTGCGGCACGGTTGTGCCGGCTCCGACCGGACCGATGCCGGCTAGAGCGGCTCGCGCTAGTGGCGTGGGAGGACGTCCGCTGCGCGTCCCGGAGGGCCCTCTCTGGGTTCGCGGTATTTCCTGAGGCGGAGGTGGATGGCCTAGCCGGGTCGAAGTGCTGCTGCTGCTCGTTCGCCGCGGTGATGAGATCGCGGATGCGCTGCTGCTGCTGCAGCAGCTCCTCACCCTCCAAGAACTCGAGATCCGCCATCGCCGCCTGCGCCGCGCGCATGTTCTTGATGGGGGTGTCGTAGAAGGGCTGGCCTGCGCCTAGCGCACGGCCGATCGCGCCCCCACGGATCCGTACCTCCGCAACCCGGCTGGGTTCGGCGGCGGCCGGCGTGAAGCCATGGGCATTGTCGTACTCTCGCTGGGCAGACTCCAGCCAGTGCCGCGTCGCCGCGAGCTCTGTGGCCTCGACCAACAGATGCTCACGGTCCTCATTGAGCTGAGCCGCTGCAGCCGCTGTGTCGGCGTCGGGCGTGATGGGGGCTTGCAGGCTCCGGATCGTCTCGCGGAGCGGGTCGGCTCGGCATGGCGGGGCCGCAGCCGCGGCGGCCTTCTCCATGTCGCACGGGGAGCCGGCGCTAGTGCCGATGGTCAGCACCTCCATGCGGGCACAGAGAGCCCCGACGTCGTCGCAGACAGCCCAGCCAACGGGGACAGGCGAGTCGGCGAAGCTGCGCACCTCGCTGGGAAACACGTCGGGGACGAGCGCGATGAAGACGCGCAGCGCGCCAAACGGGACGACGAGGCAACCTACGGGGCAGGCGGCGTCCGTGCTTGGCACAGCGTCGCAGCCGGCCGAGTCGGCCGCGCAGGGCGCGCGGACCAAACCGTGCACGATGCGCTCGCCGGAGTTGGTGAAGGGCCTCGTCCGGAACATGACTCCGGCCGGCGCCGCGAGCAGCCCCACGGTGGGCGCCAACTGTCGTGGTATTCTCACGGCAGATGCCATAAGATGGCTGAAGAGGTGGGGCTACGTGAGGACGCCGGTGGGTTCCGGAGGCAAGGTTGGCATGCGCTGGTGTGAGACACGAGACGTACCCAGGTTCGGGGCCCTCCGGAGAGGTAATACCCCTAGTCCTGCCTAGAGAAATATGGGATGCACAAGGACTACAAGGTTGCTCCTAGAGCTGTTCGAACGGAGGAGGGAGAAGGGGCTGGGCCGCCGTTCTGCCTCTCCTGCGAGTGTGTGTGTGCGTATGCGATCTCTAGAGTAACAGGAAGCAGCTAACGATCATCCAACCAGACCCTCTGCACGGAGGCCTCCCGGGGGGTCTTATAGGCCGGCTCCCCGGGGTACAATGGTAAGGTTACAAAGGCGCGGGGCCCTGGTGTCATCGACCGGAAGCCGGTGGTGGGGGCCGCCGGGTTGCCGGGTCCGCCGGGTGCGAAGCACCCGCCGGGTGCGGGACACTGTGGCAGGTCTTGTCTCTCGTCACCCCGGGTACGGGGCACTGTGGCGCGTCTTGTCCGTCGTCAGAGGGCGGCCGGCACCGCCAATGCTACAGGACCGCGCCGCTCTGACTCCGCCCGCCTCGGGCGGAAGCGCAGGGAGCGCTGTAGCCACGCCCGCTCGGACTGGCATAAAAAGGGGGGAGATGCTGTAGCCATGCCTGCCTCGTCATCAGAGCTTGCCCCCTCGCGGCCAGCCGGCATGACCCAGCCGGCCGGGCCGGGTCGCCCCGCCGAGCCGGCTCGCGCTGGGGAGCCGGCGAGTCAGCTAGCCGGATCGAGGGACTTGGCTTGCTCCGATGAATTTTGAGAAGGGGTTCGAGCGTCGTTGCCTACCCGGGGATCATCCCCCCGACAGGGCGCGCCTACCCCCCTGGGCGCGCCTCCTGAGCTTGTCTCTCCCTCGTGACTCCTCTGGTCTTCTCCCAAACCTTCTAGGGTCTCTTTTGGTCCAGAAAAAATTAATCCAAAGTTTTTCTTCGTTTGGACTCCGTCTGATATTGATTTTCTGAAAAGCCAAAAACAAGCATAAAAGCAGCAAATGGCACTGGGCACTAGGTTAATAGGTTAGTCCCAAAAATGATATATAATTGCATATAAAACATCCAAGATTGATACTATAATAGCATGGAACAATCAAAAATTATAGGTATGTTGGAGACGTATCAGAACGCTATTGTCATTTTTACGCATTGAGTCTAGTTAATGTTGGATGTGACCATGACTACATATCTTCGACTCCGAATTACAATGTTTAGTCGCTGCTTGAACCTCAGAGGTGCTCTGCATTTATGTTTTGCAGTCTCAGAAAGGGCTAGCGAGATACCATGTTATCATATTGTATCATGATTGTTTTGACAAATCGTTCTCACCTAAGATATCTTATTATTGCTCGTTAGTTGGTTATATTATTGTCATGATTAAATGTGAGACCTAAGTGTTATCATTCATATGGTTAGTTCATGATCTTTGCTAAAAACTTGATCACTAGTTAAGTGTACATACATCAACGAGAACAAAAGAGTTTGTAAAAGTTTTCTTTGTCACTTTCAGTTTGTCAACTGAATTGTTTGAGGACAAGCAATGAGTTAAGCTTGGGGGAGTTGATACGTCCCAAATATATCTACTTTTCCAAACACTTCTGCTCTTGTTTTGGACTCTAATTTGCATGATTTGAATGAAACTAACCCAGACTGATGTTGTTTTCAGCAGAACTACCATGGTGTTGTTTTTGTGCAGAAATAAAAGTTCTCGGATTGAGCTGAAAATTTATGAAGAATTTTTCCAGAATATATTAAAAATATTGGTGAAGAGAACTACTGGAGGGGGGCTACCTAGGAGCCACAAGCTCAGGGGGCGCGCCCACCCCCCCAGGGCGCGCCCTGAGAGCTTGTGGGCCCCACAGGCCTCCGTTTTCCCTAACTCCAACTCCATAAGTACCGTCTTACGAAGAAAAAAAATTAGAGAGAAGGAATCATCACGTTTTACGATCCGGAGCCGCTGCCACCTCCTGTTCTTCATCAGGAGGGCTGATCTGGAGTCCGTTCGGGGCTCCGGACATGGGGATTTGTCGCTGTCGTCATCACCAACCCTCCTTCGTCAACAATTCCATGATGCTGACCACCAGGAGTGAGTAATTCCTTCGTAGGCTTGCTGGACGGTGATGGAGTTGGATGAGATTTGTCATGTAATCGAGTCAATTTGTTAGGGCTTGATCCCTAGTATCCACTATGTTCTTAGATTGATGTTGCTTTGACTTTGCTATGCTTAATGCTTGTCACTAGGGCCCGAGTGCCATGATTTCAGATCTGAACCCTCTATGTTTTCATGAATATATTTGAGTTCTTGATCCTATTTGCTAGTTGTATGCACTTGTTATTGTTCTCATTCGTAGACCCCAAAGTGACAATAGTTGGGATACTCTCCGGGGATGACTGTAATTCGAGGAGTTCATGTATTCACCATGTGTTAATGCTTTATTCCGGTTCCCTATTAAAAGGAGTCCTTAATATCCCTTAGATTTCCTTATGGACCCCGCTGCCATGAGAGGGTAGGACAAAAGATGTCATGCAAGTTCTTATTATAAGCACGTATGACTATATACGGAATACATGCCTACATTACATTGATGAATTGGAGCTATTGCGTATCGCTCTAGGTTGTGACTGTTATATGATGAATGTCATCCAACAAAAATATCCATCGCTAATCCATTGCCTATGCTTTTCTCATATTGATCTTTGCTAAGTTACTACTGCTGCTGCTGTTACAAATATTCACATACTGCTTCTGTTACTGTTCCTGTTACTATTGCTACTATGCTACTAAACACTTTGCCGCAGAAATATTATATCATAGGTGTGGTTGAATTGACAACTCAACTACTAAGGTTCACAAATATCCTTTGGCTCCCCTTATGTCGAATCAATAAATTTGGGTGAAATACTACCCTCGAAGACTATCGCAATCCCCTATACTTGTGGGTTATCACATGTTGTTACAGTAATAGCTGGTCATTTCAAAGGATACCAGGTTGATCATATAGATCGCTAGCTTAATGAGGCAGCAGATGCACTCTGTCGTTTGGGGTCTCAGCGCACGCCCGTTCCGCCAAATGTTTTTCTGGATGTTCTGCATAACCCGTCAGTCAAGTTACTGATAGAAGAGGACATCGCTATTCCTGACCCGAAAGCAGCACTTGTGGCTGCCGTTCATGCCACACCCGACTGGACAGTACCTTATCTGGCTTATCTTACCCGTGGCGAGCTCCTTGAAGAGGAAATCATCGCCCGGCAAAGTATCCGACGGTCTAAGTCCTTTTCTATCATCAATGGTGTCATGGTTTTGTCACGGCAGATGTCCTCGAAACAGGACTAAGTCATGAGGCCATCGCAACTGGGCAGTGGCTTGAACGGAAACAAGGGACACAAGTTTACCCAGGTTCGGCCCCTCTCGGTGGAGGTAAAAGCCTACTCCTGCTTGATTGATATTGCTATGGATCTCGATTACAAGGATGCGGAATTGGTAACCTAGCTTTCGACAGATTGGAACTTAGCCTTTGGGTCCTAGGGACTCCCCTTTATATAATAGGTCGAGTCCCTAGTTTTACAGAAGGTTCCGGGTTGTACTCTTAACCCGTATCCTACTCTAACTCTTATCAGCCTTGTTCTCCAAGTTAGGAAAGTTCTTCCTCTGGGCCTCCGTAGGAGTCGGCCCACAGGATTCATATGAGAGCCGGCCCCTCCGCCGGGTCTCGTTCTGGCCTGTTGGCCTTCCTGTCCTGTCGTGACCCAGAAATGAGATGACCCATAGGCTCTCCAGCCTTTATGCCGGGTCTCAACCACGGGGAACATCCCCAACATTGGCCCCAGTTTAGCTTGGATTTATCCATGGTAAACTCGATCCTAAAAATATGACAAGGAAAACATTAAAGGTTGTGACCTGGGTCTGGAATTCTTCTAACCTGGCATCTATTTCGCTTCCCTGATCCTCATCATTTCTCTCCTACCAAACCTTTGACCGAGTCTTATCAACAATCAGGATGTTTCCGGGTCTCATTGCTCCTCCACACTTAATGATTTTCGGCTGCTTCATACTATAACGTCATCTCATCTGTCCTGACGTATGCCCACAACGTCATGACGAATCTTTAGGATGGATAATGCCAAATCTTGTTATCGCGAAAACCAAGGCATCCTTTTAGCCAAAATTTACTGCGGCATCTCAGGGTTCCACCTTGCCTCCTCGGATTCCACCATGCCTATAAATAGACCAGTAGGCCTCCACTCCCATTTTTTACCTCGTCTATTCAAGCCCTTCTTCTTCCTCTCATGCCCGACGCCCCTGTGCATGCCTCGAGCTCGCCGTCCTCACCCACAGCGGAAGGAGCTCCATCAACACCACTTCCAATACCTCGCCGAAAACCGCCGCGGCCGTGGCCTCAGCACCTGAAGCCCTCACTTCATCTTCACAGATCTATGAGTACACTAGCTCTCCCATGGCATTTTTCCATCGCCGTAGTTCTTCGTAGTTCTTTCACTGTTCATCGACGTTCTTCACGAACGTGTTGTAGATCTAGTTTACTCCCAGTTTATCATTCATAGGGTGTTATATTGCCTCCGCTTACATCCAAACTGCCTTAGATCCTTACCGTTGCCTTAGAAAAACTCCAGTCGCTGTCGCACTTGATTGTTTTACAGAACCTAGGGCTTTTACTTTTCTTTTCCGAACATTTTTCAGATCCATAACTATATTTGAATCTGAACAGTAGTTGCTCATAGCTATTTGACCCAGAAATTGCTTCGTAATCTTGCCAGCTCTTTAACCTTAAACATATTTGAATATACTGTCCCTTTTGCTGACTCTCAAACCATAGTAACATTTTTAGCCGACTTACACCTGCACCATTCTTTTGCCGGCTCTTTGTATCGCAATAAACTTTTAGCCGACTCATACTGTTAAATTGTCGAATGCTTTTGATTCATATAGTTGACCGGCTTGTAATTTCCTTCTTTTGTCATGTAGCTTAATCACAAACTGAACATATGGATCCTAAGATAAGCAAAGCTGCCAACTTCAAGTCATGCATCACATAACTTATGCTTAATGAATTGGTAAAGACCGGTATTCTGGCGGCTCAAGACCAAATTGACTGGCAAGTTCCCGAGGAAGAGACCCGGCCCCAACCAGGCCAGAATGAAATTGTTATTTTTGCTGATCATCTGGACAGGGGTTTTCGTCCTCCGGGTTCCAAATTCTTCCGTGATGTCCTTCACTATTTTGACATTAGACCATAAGATCTCGCTCCCAACTCAGTCCTCAATTTAAGCAACTTCCAAGTCTTCTGTGAAGTGTATCTTCAGATTGAGCCAACTGTTACTCTTTTACAAGAGTTCTTCTACTGCAACCGCCAAACCGAGTATAAAGGAGGGCCAAGTCTAGAGTGTGGAGGAGTCACGATTCAACGGAGGAGGAATTCTGCATTTCTTATGAGACGTCGCATCATCTCCTACGCTTCCCAACGCATGCAAGCGAGGCACGCGTGGCTCGAGAAAAACGGATAACTTAGCTGTTCCCCCTCAGCCTGGCCCATGAAAGCTTTAAGCTTCGCGCGGCCCAGAAAACACATGCAGCCCAGCCTACCAAACCCCGATGACAGTGTCCTGGACTAGGGGGTCCCGGCCTAGTTGATCTGTTCTATGGGCCGAACTTAAGGCCCATGGAAAGGCAAGAACTCTGGAAGATTTCAACTTGAAGAACCAACATATCGGGCCTCACCGAAGACTTCTGCGTGCACCCCAAGATACGAGATTTGGCATGTAATCCCTAGATGATAACCGACCATGTGTAACCCTAGATACCCCTGGTGCCTATATAAACTAGGGGGTTTAGTCCATAGAGGCACAATCATTTATCATACCCCTAGGGTTAGGCCATAACTCACGATCTTGAGGTAGATCAACTCTGTACCTTGATACATCATCAATATAAACAAGAGCAGGACGCAGGGATTTTACCTCCTTAGAGAGGGCCCAAACCTGGGTAAATCATCGTGTCCTACGTCTCCTATTACCCATCGATCTCATCTCACAGCTCGGCCCCCCTACCTGAGATCTGCCGGTTTTGACACCGACATTGGTGCTTTCATTGAGAGCTTGCTATGTGATCACCCGAGATCGATGGCTCGCTTGCAGATCAACAACGGTATTGGTTGCAGTGACATCTTTGTCCCCGGCCAACTCTTCGCTTTTGGTAGTGTTGTGGTGCACGCTGATCCGACCAGCCGCCTTGGCCGCATTGAGAACTTCCCCCCAAATCAAGTCATCAAGTTCGGGAGCCTGGAGTACATCGCGGACACCCGAGGTGACCTGATCCTTTCAGGGTGGACCTCGAATCTGCTTGAAAGCCCTTCCGGTGTCGCGATCCTAGGGTTGACTCCCGATCTGATCCTCGGATCCAACCTTCCAGCAGAACCTACCTCGGAGATAGATCCGATGGCCTCCGCGCTTGGCCCGATTGCTGTGTCTTCGAACACTGGTTTTGAGCCAAGCTCACCAATGGGCCCAGCAGCATTAGTCTCATCACCAATCAATGACATAATTCCCCCTCTCACCCGCCAGGAGTCAACCCTAGATGAACAGGCAGATGGTACCGCACTAGGCGGCCCGAGCAGACCACTCCGGATCAGCCCGGCCTATAGCCAGGTCTTGAGCATGGAGGAATTCTCACAGATAAATGAGGTGCTGGACCGAATCCAAAACCTGGCGATCTCATCCACCGTCAACGATCAGATCGGATGTAAAGCTGATGATCGGGAAATTTTTGTCCCACCCACCACCCACCTAGTCGCCACAGTCGAAGACTTGACGGATGCGCTTGACTACGGCTCTGACGAAGCCACTGACATGGATGAAGATGTCTGTGGCGCTACTGGAGCAAATCTGTCCGTCAAACCCCGTACAGGGGATTGGGCGGCAACATCTACTTATGACGTTTACATGGTCAATACTCCCAAGGACAACTCTGAGGAGAAGCCCAAGGAAAGTTCTAAACGTCGCCGCCATAGGAAGCGGACCAAGGGAAACAATGGAAGCAGGAGTACGACCAACTCTACGAGCGCCGCCGACAATGGCATGGACCCCGACACCGCCGAGAACCCGGGCGAGGGCGATCAAGCCCCGTCCTCCCAACAGGATGGGCCCGTAGGAACTCCGATGGAGGAGGATCCCGTAGCCAAGGACGCCTACAATGACGAGGCGGACAAAGACTACCTCCCCGAATCCGAGGATGATATCAGCCTCGGACCAGAGGATTTTGTCGCGCCCGTAAACCCATCCGAGCAGATACGGTTCCAATGGCGGCTAATCGCAACAACGCGTAGTATGAAGAGGAAACAACAGGAGTTGTACACTCACAAAAACGCGCTGAATGACAAATGGGTCAAAATACTGGCGGCAGAAGTGGACCTCGAGAACCGACGTATGGCCCCCAAATCGTTCCCGGAACGGCGGCTGTTACCCGACTTTCGTGGCGAGGTAGCGGACGATGAGCTGCTCACGCAAGGCCACGCAGGCCAGGATGATCGTCACCTGATACGTCTCCAACGTATCTATAATTTTTTATTGTTCCATGCTATTATAGTTTCAATCTTGGATGTTTTATATGCAATTATATATCATTTTTGGGGCTAACCTATTAACCTAGTGCCCAGTGCCATTTGCTGTTTTTCTGCTTGTTTTTGGCTTTTCAGAAAATCAATATCAAACGGAGTCCACACGAAGAAAAAACTATGGATTAATTTTTTCTACACCAAAAGAGACCCTCGAAGGTTTGGGAGAAGACCATAGGAGTCAGGAGGGAGCGACAAGTTTGGGAGGCGCGCCCCCAGGCTTATGGGCCCCTCGTGACTCATCTTGACCTAATTCCGCCTCTATAAATTCTCAAATATTCCCAATATACCAGAGAGCCACACGAAATAACTTTTCCGCCACTGCAAGCTTCTGTTCTTCCGCAATCCCACCTGGAGGCCTTTTCGGGTACTCTGCCGGAGGGGGAATCGATCACGGAGGGCTTCTACATCTACCTTGCTGCCCTTCCGATGATGTGTGAGTAGTTTACCACAGACCTACGGGTCCATAGCTAGTAGCTAGATGGCTTCTTCTCTCCTATTTATGCATGATTGTTATAGCTTTGTATTTCTCTCTGATCTATCCATTTGGTTTGGCCAACTAGATTGATTTATCTTGCAATGGGAGAGGTGCTTTGTGATGGGTTCAATCTTGCGGTGCTCTATCCCAGTGACAAAGTAGGGGACAAGACACATATTTGCATTGTTGCCATTAAGGATAAAACGATGGGGTTTATTCATGTTGCTTGAGTTTACTTTGTCTACATCATGTCATCTTGCTTAAGGCGTTACTCCGTTTTTATTAACTTAACACTCTAGATGCATGCTGGATAGCGGTCGATGGGTGGAGTAATAGTAGTAGATGCAGGCAGGAGTCGGTGTACTTGTCTCAGACATGATGCCTATATACATGATCATTGCCTTGAATATCATCATAACTATGCGCTTTTCTATCAATTGCCCAACAGTAATTTGGTCACCCACCGTACGCTATGTGTTCGAGAGAGAAGCCTCTAGTGAAAACTATGGCCCCCGGGTCATTTATCTATTATATATAAAATCTAAAAAACCTTTTTCAATTTTATTTCTTTTATTTTACTTTGCAATTTATTTATTTATCTATCACTATCAGAATTAATCCTTGCAAGTAACCGCCAAGGGGATTGACAACCCTCTTGTTCGCGTTGGGTGCAAGTATTTGTTTTTGTGTGTGTAGGTGCTGCTAACGAGGTTCTATTTGGTTCTCCTACTGGATTGATAAGCTTGGTTCTTAACTGAGGGAAATACTTATCTCTACTGTACTGCATCATTCTCTCCTCTTCGAGGAAATCCCAACGCAGCTCACAAGTAGCAGGAAGAATTTCTGGCGCCGTTGCCGGGGAGACATCACCAAAACATATCAAGTACCTTCGCATAAACTATCATCTACTTGCTCTTATTTTCACTTGCCTTTTTATTTGCATTTGCCTCTCGTTTTCATCTCCCCCACTTCTCATAAAAATTAAAAAAACACAAAAATATTTTATTTGCTTGTTTGTTAGTTTGCTTGCTTGAAGTTGCTACCATGTCTGAGTTTGTTATTGAAAAAATGAAGAATGGTAAAATCTCTAAGATAGAAATTCCTGGAAACTTGGATACGAAATTTTTTGTGACGAGAAGTGAGAATATCATCGGAAAAAGTGTTATCCAAGAATTCTTTACTTGTACGGGAACTTTGGTTTGTAATGACATTCCTATTCTTAAAAGAACCAATAGTTACCCCGAAGCTATTTCTGCACTCGTTCTTAAACTTGAAAGAAGATTTGTTCATAATCATCCCACTTTGCAAAGATTATTCTATGATTTACCCGTTATAAATAACCTTAAGGCTAAAAAATAGCTACTCTTATCCTTATCAATGAATTCGATTACATAGTGCAAGAGGCTAGAGAGATCTTTGATTTTTACAACATGAGTTATGAACACCCTGTGATAGATGAAATTTTATATAATGAAGATTATATCATGAGGTATATGTTTCATGATGATCAAACTTTCGATGAAACTACTAAAAAGGAAGTCCCTCCTTTACATATTATCCAACAAGTCTTCAATGGTATTAATCAGAAATATTCTTGGATTGTAAAAGGGAACCAACAAGGATTTGAGGAAAGTTGCCTTAATAATGATAAAATCTCGATTGATGATGTGTTCCCCATTGTTTTTGAAAAGCCTCCTGACAAACATACATCTCAAGATGTAGAAACTAAGGATGATAATGCTTGAAACTATGCATTATGCCTAGCTAGGGGCATAAAACAACATCGCTTGTTGGGAGGCAACCCAATATGTATCTTAAATTTTTTCTTTGTTTTCTGTTTTGTGTCTTTACACAATTATAGCTACTGTTATGATTGTGTTTTTATCATTTAATTAGTGTTTGTGCCAAGTAATGCCTTTGGGATGATTTGGATGATAGTCTAACTGATGCTGTTTGAAAACAGAAACTTTTGAGTCTAGTGCAGAATTTCTCTGATTTTACTGGAGCGTGATAAAATTCTGAATATTTAACATAGTATTGGTATATGAATTTTTTACGTTTTCCTAATTTTTCAGAATTTTTGGAGTTACAGAAGTATGACTTTTATTCAGATCTTTCCAGACTATTGTGTTTTAGACAGATTCTGTTTTTGTTGCATAGTTTGCTTATTTTGATGAATTTATGGATTGTATCAGGGGGTATAAGTCATGGTGAAGTTGGAGTACAGTAGAATTATGCCAATATTAAATATGAATCAATTTATAACAGTACCTAAATTTTAAGATTTGTTTATTATACTAATGGATCTCACGAGGTTTCTGTTGAGTTTTGTGTGCTGAAGTTTTCAAGTTTTGGGTGAGACCACCATGGATGAAGGAATAAGGAGCGGCAAGACCCTAAGCTTGGGGATGACCAAGGCACCCCAAGGTAATATTCAAGGAAGACCCAAGCGTCTAAGCTTGGGGATGCCCCGGATGGCATCCCCTCTTTCGTCTACAATCTATTGGTATATCACTTGGAGCTATATTTTTATTCATCACATCATATGTGTTTTACTTGGAGCGTCTTGTGCCATAGTTTTATTTTCTTTGTTTGCTTTTTAGTTTGCCACAATCATCTTTGCTGAACACACTTTTTGAGAGGGCCACACATTTATCGTGATTCGTTAGAATACTCTATGTGCTTCACTTATATCTTTTGAGCTAGGCAATTGCTCTAGTGCTTCACTTATATCTTTTAGAGCACGGTGGTGATTATATTTTAAAAAAATAGTTGCACTCTCATGCTTCACTTAAATCTTTTTGAGAGTCTAATAAATAGTAATGGCAATTTGCATGGGTTATAAGATTGGTCCATAAAGGATAGGTATTCAAGAGGGATATAATAAAAACTTTCATGTAGATCACTGAATATGATAAGTTTGACTCCTTGCAATAGTTTTGCGATATTAAGATGGTAATATGTGGATGTACTAGTGAATGATTATGGCTTAGTAAGAACATTGGTGTTAAGGTTTGTGATTCCCGAAGCATGCACGTATAGTCTTTAGTTGTGTGATGAAGTTGGAGCATGATTTATTATTGATTGTCTACCTTATGAGTGGCGGTCGGGGACGAGCGATGGTCTTTTCCTACCAATCTATCCCCCTATGGGCATGCGTAGTTGTACTTTGCTTCGAGGGCTAATAGACTTTTGCAATAAGTATTTGAGTTCTTTATGACTAATGTGAGTCCATGGATTATACGCACTCTGACCTTTCTGCAATTTGCTAGCCTCTTTGGTACCGTGCATTGCCCTTTCTCACCTCGAGAGTCAGTGCAAACTTTGCCGATGCATCCAAACCCCGTGATATGATACGCTCTATCACACTTAAGCCTCTTTATATCTTCCTCAAAACAGCCACCATACCTACCTGTTATGGCATTTCCATAGCCATTCCGAGATATATTTCCATGCAACTTCCACCGTTCTTTTTATATGACACACATAATCATTGTCATATTGCTTTGCATGATCATATAGCTGACACAGTATTTGTGACTCAGCCACCGTTCATCATTTGTTATACATGTTACGCTAGATCATTGCACATCCTAGTACACTGCCAGAGGCTTCATATAGAGTCATATTGTTCTAGTATCAAGTTGTAATATTGAGTTGTAAGTAAATAAAAGTGTGACGATCATCATTATTAGTGCATTGTCC
Source organism: Elymus sibiricus (assembly GCA_039707655.1). Taxonomy (NCBI): domain Eukaryota; kingdom Viridiplantae; phylum Streptophyta; class Magnoliopsida; order Poales; family Poaceae; genus Elymus; species Elymus sibiricus. Next base: position 185,911,880 of record CM077676.1, on the reverse strand, counting down.
TAGTGAGGAAAGGATGATGGAGACTGTAATTCCCCCACAAGTCGGGATGAGGCTCCGGACGAAAAATATAAAAAAAGAAAGAAAAAAAAGAGGCCAAAAAGAGCCCAGCAAAAAAAATGAGAGAAAAAGAGAGAAGGGGCAATGTTACTATCCTTTTCCACACTTGTGCTTCAGAGTAGCACCATGTTTTTCATATAGAGAGTCTCCTGAGTTGTCACTTTTATATACTAGTGGGAATTTTTCATTATAGAACTTGGCTTGTATATTCCGATGATAGGCTTCCTCAAATGCCTGAGTTCTTCATGAGCAAGCAAGTTGGATGCACACCCACTTAGTTTTAGTTTGAGCTTTCATACACTTATAGCTCTTAGTGCATCCGTTGCATGGCAATTCCTGCTCCTCGCATTGACATCAATTGATGGGTATCTCCATAGACCGTTGATTAGTCATGTCAATGTGAGACTATCTTCCTTTTTGACTTCCCCTTATTAATCTCTATCATCATATTCTATTCCACCCATAGTTCTATGTCCTTGGCTCGCGCTCATGTATTGCGTGCGGGTTGAAAAAGCTGAAGCGCATTAAAAAGGATGAACCAATTGCTCGGCTTGTCATCGGGGTAGTGCATGATTAATACTTTGTGTTAGGAAGACTAAGCATGACGGGCTATATGATTTTGTAGGGATAGCGTTCTTTAGCATTTTTATTTTGAAAGGCATGATTGTTTTTTGGTATGCCTGAGTATTGATGTCTTTATATCAAATTATAGACTATTGCTTTGAATCACTCGTTCCTTAATATTCATACCGTAAAAGAGATTACATGATGAACATGTTAGGTAGCATTCCACATCTAGAATTCTGTTATTATCATTTACCTACTCGAGGACGAGCAGGAATTAAGCTTGGGAATGCTTGATACATCTCCAACGTATCTATAATTTTTTATTGTTCCATGCTATTATAGTATCAATCTTGGAAGTTTTATATGCAATTATATATCATTTTTGGGACTAACCTATTAACCTAGTGCCCAGTGCCATTTGCTATTATTCTGCTTGTTTTTGGCTTTTCAGAAAATCAATATCAAACGGAGTCCAAACGAAGAAAAAACTTTGGATTAATTTTTTCTGGACCAAAAGAGACCCTCGAAGGTTCGGGAGAAGACCGGAGGAGTCACGAGGGAGCGACAAGCTCGAGAGGCGCGCCCAGGGGGGTAGACATGCCCCCAGGCTTGTGGGCCCCTCATGGCTCATCTTGACCTAATTTCGCCACTATAAATTCTCAAATATTCCCAATATACCAGAGATCCACAAGAAATAACTTTTCCACTGCTGCAAGCTTTGGTTCTTCCGCGATCCCATCTGGAGGCCTTTTCCGGTACTCTACCGGAGTGGCAATCAATCACGGAGGGCTTCTACATCAACCTTGCTGCCCTTGTGATGACGTGTGAGTAGTTTACCACAGACCTACGGGTCCATAGCTAGTAGCTAGATGTTTTCTTCTCTCTCTTTGATCTTCAATACAAACTTCTCCTCGACGTTCTTGAAGTTCTATCCGATGTAATCTTCTTTTGCGGTGTGTTTGTTGGGATCCGATGAATTGTGGGTTTATGATCAGATTATTCATGAGAAATATTTGAGTCTTTTCTGAACTTATTTATGCATGATTGTTATAGCTTTGTATTTCTCTCTGATCTATCCGTTTGGTTTGGCCAACTAGATTGATTTATCTTGCAATGGGACAGGTGCTTTGTGATGGGTTCAATCTTGCGGTGCTCTATCCCAGTGAAAAAGTAGGGGACAAGACACGTATTTGTATTGTTGCCATTAAGGATAAAACGATGGGGTTTATTCATATTGCTTGAGTTTACTTTGTCTACATCATGTCATCTTGCTTAAGGCGTTACTCCATTTTTATTAACTTAATACTCTAGATGAATGCTGGATAGCGGTCGATGGGTGGAGTAATAGTAGTAGATGCAGACAGGAGTCGGTCTACTTGTCTCGGACGTGATGCCTATATACATGATCATTGCCTTGAATATCATCATAACTATGCGCTTTTCTATCAATTGCCCAACAGTAATTTGTTCACCCACCGTATGCTATTTGTTCGAGAGGGAAGCCTCTAGTGAAAACTATGGCCCCCGGGTCATTTATCTATTATATATAAAATCCAAAAATACATTGCTGCAATTTTATTTCATTTATTTTACTTTGAAATTTATTTATTTATCTATCATTATCAGAATTAATCCTTGCAAGTAACCATTCTGGGGATTGACAACCCTCTTGTTCGCGTTGGGTGAAAGTATTTGCTTTTGTGTGTGTAGGTGCTGCTAACGAGGTTCTGTTTGGTTCTCCTACTGGATTGATGTGACACCCTGGTTTTCGCTCCTTGTTTTTTTTCCTTCGTGGGATTTGACTCTCGTCTTTTTTCGATGTTATCGGATTTTCTCTCGCTCTTGGGTATATGAACATGGTCAGTTAGCCTTGCCTTCCCTATCCAACCAGAGATTCTCTCCAGACCAATCTTGTCACCCAAGATATTTTCTCAGCATTTTGCCACCGAAACCCTACTCTCCGATCAACCAGAAGGGAAACCCTAATTCCTTCCGTTACAAAGGAATCCCAATTTCTTTTGATCTATTGCCTCCCAAACTTTTCCCAGCGATCATCCCACATCTATAAACCCTGGATATGCGAAAATATTGCCAAGTCTTTTGCAATATTTTTCATTTAAAATTAATTCCTTTTTCTGCCAGTTAAAGGAATTAAATCCAGGAAAATATCTATCCATCCCCAAAGTTCATGAAAACTTGTGGAGATATTCTTTGTGATCATATTGTGCTCCAATAAAAATATTGGCAATAATTAAATAAGGGAAATTGCATTTTCCTATTTAAAGCCAATATTGCAATTTGGGCACTTTCCAAAGGAACTACCATTTTGGTAGCCAGGAAAAATCCCAAATAATTTGTGGAGCTTATCCTATCCATATATTCACCATTTCCATCAAGATCCCAAGTTCCATAGACCAAATTTTGAGCACAACATCCATTTGCAAATTCTGTCCAGATTTCCTGTTTGCAAAGGAAGTGCTTGCTCCCTTGATCTTTTTGGGTGAAACTTTTCAGGATGGTTAACCATGATAAATAACCCCTGTATACCAAAAACCAGCCCATTTGACCTAGCCAATTTTCCCTAGCAATTTTCCTAAGTTTCTGTCCAGATTGCAGCTCTGTGAAGGAAGTACCATTTTGGTATGTCCAAATGAGCTGAAATTTTACCAGCATCTCGATATATCCAAATCATCACTCTCCACCAAAATTCAGCTCATTTCACTTAGCCAGATGAGTGCAACATCCAGATTCAGTTTTTGGACCATATTTGGCATTCCAAAGGATGTGTGTGCAAATCTTGTTCAAATGCCTCCAAATTTTTCAGCATATACTCCTTCCTACCCCATATCAATTTGACAACATCTCAATCCCTCTTGCTAAGCCATTTTATCTCAGCTTGGTCCCCAAGTTTACTGTCAGAATCTATTTCAACAAGTTTCTCTCACCTCAGAGCTATCTAGATTATCCCAGCCAAATCTCTTATCTATTTGAGCAGTGAGGGAGCTGTTTGACAAGTTTTGACAGGCAGGAGAGTGCCAGAGCCTGTAGTGCGCGTGGTGACCGCGTGAACTGCACGCAGGAACTGTGCTCTACGCGGTCGTCGCGTCGGGCAGGATAGCTCAAGCTGCCATGGCGTGTCCTCTGGTGCCGACCTGACTCCCCGTCGTCCACACCCCCATCTCCGGTCACTTCCCCCTTCGTTCTCTTCCTCGCCAGAGCACGATAAGCTCCGCCATGGCTCTGTTCCGCCCGTTACTCGCCGGCGTCGCCTTCCTCTCTGTCTACTTCTGCCTCGATGTCTCTCGAGCACTCCCGAGGTTCTCCACTCTCCCAGAACCTCTGCCGACATCGCCTCCGCCCTCTGCGTGTCCCCAAGCACCAGTTTTCGGCTAAGAACGCCACGGCGGCCAGCCCCATCCGCACGCCACGGCCGGCTATAAATAGCCCCGACCGAGCCTCTCCCTGAGCCACACCACACCCCCCAGCAGCCTCCCTCTCCCTCCTAGATCCTCCCCTGCCCGAAGGAGCAAGCTCTGGCGCCCAATCTCTCCTCTCTGCCGCCCTCTTCCACCAAAATTCACTCCACTCAGGCCCCCATTGCTGCTATAGCCGCACCAGGACACTACCACCACTATTACGAGGCTCTCCCGAGCCCTTTCCTAACCCGGGAACCACCGGAGCTTCGAGCCCGAGCTCGCCGGAGATGACCTCCACCACGGCCGATACCTCGCCTGCTCTAGTGCTCCCCGGCGGCCGTGCCACCCGGGGATGGATGCGGCACTCCATTCTGAGCACGCCGGTGGTCGGAGCTCCTCGGGGGATAGCCTATAGCTCCGGCTATCGCCGGTTGAAGCTGCCCCCGTTCTCCTGCGGGTGTGCGCGCGAGGTTGGGGATGACCCTGCACGCAGGCCCGGCCTGGCAGCGGCTCAGCGTCTCCCTCCGTTTTTTTTAAGTGGAGGCAGCGCGGTTGGGCCGGCCCAGAAGCAACAGCAGCCCCACGGCCTAGCCAGCGCCCAGTGGAGTAGCGGCATCCGCGGCAGATTCGGCCCAAGCCAGCCCAAGTGCACAGTGCACTTTATTCATTTTCGGTTAAATCGGCCAGGGACTTCTGTGCAAATACTTATTTTACAGATTGGTCCCTGATAGTCAACCGTCAATATCTTTTCAACCACAACTCCAATCGAGGTGAATCCAACGCCCACGTCTTCAGTTCGTCGAGCCTCTTCCAATGGTATCATTTTCATAATTTTTTCACACTGTGAAAATGACCATTTTGCCCTTGCCCTTCAATCAGCCCTTCCGAGAGGGAATCTTTTCCGGCAATTTTCCACGACGTGATCGCACTTCTTCCGGAGTACTCCTTCACCCCCAGGCAAGCCGACCATCTGATATATGCCCTAAAGCATTGCTCTGTGTTATTCTTGCATGTTTAAATTATTATGCTTATGCTTGTATGCATAGTGGTGAGCTGTATGTGACGCTAATGAACCCTTGCCTGCCTTTCTTTGGTGACGGCACCACGCCTGTGTTCTGAGCTGCTTCCGGCCATCCGGGGTGGATGCCGACTTTATATTTCCCTTCTCAACAACTGGCCCGTGTTCTGAACTGCTTTTCGGCCGTCTCGGGCAGCTGTTGAATTTCTCTCTGTAGCGGTGACCCTATGCTCTGAGCTGTTCCTCGTCCGTCTTAGGGAACTGCTACTTTCTTTTTATCAACACCGTCTCATGCTCTGAGCTGCTTTTCAGCCGTCTTGAGCCAGGGTTGAGTTATTCCGGTAACGTCCCAGATCTGAGTTGTAAAGACTGTTCTGGTGGCTACTGGTTTATTTGCCGGTTTCATGCAAGGGTTCAGATGGTTGTCACTTATAGCTAAAGACTTGTAAAGTAACTAAACTCCTGCTAGGTTGAACCTGCTATTTACATTACTTGCTATTGCTCATTATATTATAGCACTAGTGACTTGTATGTGATAACATGGAGATGGGTTGTTATCTTTTCATCGTGCATTATTGTTGTTATTGCAATGTTAAAGAATGTGACTTAATAATGACAACCTCCTCTGTCGGCTGGATCGAGTCATAGTGCCACCTATCCAGACTTATTCGTGCAGCCACATTTGCCGGTATGGGACGGCCTTGACGTGGTCTAACCTCGTGCTCTTTCACCGGTACCACCAAAGAGGGAAGGTTATGCGTGCGCGCTACCCTGGCCCGGTAGGCGACGATAACCTTGTGAGCCCAGTTGAGTTTTTGCGCGCGGTCCCCGTTTGGGACAGTTTGTTTGGCCACGACGGTGGTACGTGTCACGGGGTGACACAGGGGCCACCCAGGACATGACCCTGGGAGGGTATGATTGTCGGTGGTACGGTAGAGGAGTCACGGGTTAGGTCAGTTTCGTTGGAGCATCGCCGGTCCACCCGAATGGGAACATGTACTGATGTACGAGGCCGGGAGCTCCATGGTGTGGGTAAAGTGCGCAACCTCTGCAGAGTGTAAATCTATTCGAATAGCCGCGTCCTCGGTCATGGACAGTTCGTATAGGCCCCTATTTGGTCTGTGTCGAGTCTGGAGGAACAAACTATATAATCTTATTACTAAGACTGAACCAGAGAATGGTAAGGTTTGTCAGACTTGCAGCAAAGGTGCATGGGCATCGGATGATGTCAGAGGTATGAATGATAGCCAGGCGATGGCTATGAGATGGGTGGTCGGATGACCACAAGACTTGGATTGGATTTGGGTCGGACTTGGTACTGGATCATAAGAATATTCGGAGTATGGATTATTTACTTGACATGCTTTACTTTACTGTGTTTACTTTAGTAGTTATCCTGCTAGATAATCCTGTTATGATGATTAATATTGCTAGATAAGTATGCTAAGCCATGATAGTTAATACTGTTAAGATAACAAATGCATGCTTGAATGCCATGGATTGCATTGCTTGGTGTATATGTTGGTTTGGTTTGCTTGCGAGTACATTCAAAAGTACTCAGCGGCCTTCAATGTGGCCAGGTTCACCTAAGGATTCGACGTTCGCTAGCGAGGAGCCGGAGTGTTCGCGGGCTAGAACAGTAACCCAGTCAGATCCCTGTGGATTGGAGCCGCACCAAGACCATCCTGCCTTAGATAGAGCTTTTCCGCTTCCATCACCCTTGTAAATATCATGTAAGACTTGTATATCCATTAATAGAAAAGCTTGTGTTCATGATACTTGTTGTAAAAGCGCATGCCAGAGTGATTTTCCTGGGCTGGTATGTGCGGCGACCGTCTGGCTACAGTGGTATTCAGGCGGGGCGCCACAACGGATGGTATCAGAGCCAGGTTGGCAGTAGGTTACCCTAGCCAGACTCCATTGCCTCTTGCTCAGTAGAAAGCCCCGATGGATTTCAGCCATCGTTGCCAGACAGGCACGGCTACTATTGATCATAAGTCAACCCATAGGCTTTTGGCTCCATCAGACCCCAACTCTCGTGGCCCTTGCCTCCGGTGGGAAATGTGTGCACCAGGCAACGACCCGTGAGCCCTGAACCCCTAGGTGAACCAGATATCCCTACCTTGCTTGCTAACCATGGCATTTCTCTTCTCAAATCTAGTTTCCTTTGGGAAACGCCTATAAATTCCATCTTTCCCCGACAACCCTACGATCGTTGACTAAGCCACTTTAGCTATGGTCGTGCGTCGAGTTTGATGTTCCCTAAGGAAGTAGTAGGAGCTGGACACCAGTTGCTACCAGGAGCACTGTGTAGTTTTGCTTCTAAATCCTTAGAGATACATCGAGTGCGCTATATTAGTTATACTGGTGAATCTTTGGCCACATGTATAAGGTCCGCAAAATTTGAGCTTTATTGGCTTTTTGGTTTTCGCGGTTCTTGTTTCTTTTCTCGATTTCGTTCTGTCGCTCCGACTGGATCCATCCACAAGTGCTGTCAAGAAGACCAGCATACAACTTGGATAATACCCAATAATCCAAACTCAGTAAGAGTCAAGCCAAGCCAACTACCCGATATTCAGAACAGCAACACCAGTTCTGTCAAGAATGAAGAATGGGTCAAAAGCAGACTCTGCGTGCAATCGACAAGGCCAGAATATACCCGAGGGAGTTTGCCTCAGAACAGCTCACATTTGAAAAGTAGTCAGATGAGTTGTCAGCAATGGACATCAGAAGGGACAAATTATTCCACCCTCAACACAAGGATTATTTCAGTCAGTGGGGTGAACCTCGAGTCTTTTTTCCAATGGACTCAAGAGCCATTTACTCCCCACAGAAGACATATTTCAAGAATGTGAACGAGCCGAGAGTAACAACAAAACTCTAGTATGTTGGTACAAATTTCAAGGCATATTCTGTTAATTTACCGGTGCATATACAAAATTTTCCTGGCAAAGTGAACAAGGTTTGCGAGAGATATGGATAAGCTCACGACTGCCAAGAATAAATGAGAATTTCAAATGCCTGGAAGTTCAGCTAAACCAAATGGAATTATCCGTCAGCTGCTTGCTACCGGCAACATCTGGTATCTCGGAGCAATTACCAACATGAAGTCTGCATCAGTTGTGCAATCTCTACAGCAACAATGATTAGACCAGCAGAAGAACAAGTGGTGTGCATGACTATCGGAATATCTTCAGTCAAGGTATGGCCTACACCAAGTTTTGGCTTTGCTATGGATAAATTCCGGATATCTCAGAAGGAAGTTAGAAACGGCCATAGATCCGACCGCATATCACAGTATAAGGCTTTTGGTACAAGGAACCCAGCCTTCCTCTGCAAGCTATCAGAAGGAGCTTACGACGCAAGACTCCCAACTTTCCTCGCTACACCACTTGGCAAGAAAATCTTCTGGGGTATGGCACTCCCATCTTCCTCAGTGTGCTGCCACGAAAAGCTTCTGGCATAAGGCACTTGACCTTCCCCAGTAAACAACCTGAGGGGAAAGTTCTGGGGTACGCTACCCAGCCTTCCTCGGCACGCTACCTTGACAGAAGCTTCGAGCATAAGGTATTCAGCCTTCCTCGGCACGCCATCGTGCCCATGACAATCTTGTCAGAAGCACGAACTAGTCTAGACACACATCCACCTCAGAACTCAATGGTTGTGAAAGGAATTATCCTACACTTGCACATGTTGTGAGCATGCAGTCCAGTGGATCAGTTCATGCGAGCCACTCGTACACGGGAATGACTGTGTTCAGAGAAGCATCGGCATCATAGTTCAAAGAAGGATATGCACACAGCAACCCCTACGAGATATGCAAGAGTAAGTGTGAGTACAAGCCCGACAAGCTGGGATATGACCAAGGAGCCGTGTTGGCAGGTCATGATGGGTCCACAAAAAGGGACCCTCACGAACAAAGAAGTTTTGGGTAAGCAACCTCTGTGACAGTCAACAAAAGTAAAGCTTCACAGCCAAGGTGATACTGCCAATCATTGTCAGACTCTTGCATATACGGCCACAACAATGTAGCCAACATGTCATACTCATCATGAATATGGGCCATCAACCAAGTTAAGACGATATGCTCCGAAAGATACACCAAAGGATAGCAAACTATGTCAGCTCAGTGGTCATAGCAAGGACCACAAAGGCTATATATGGCAGAGCCACCTCAGAGATTACCGTCTATGATTACTTTGTGATCAGGCCCGACATTTCAGTTGGGAGTCACCTGAGGACGAAGTCAAAATACAAGAGACGGGAGGAAACACCTCGTACGGAACCCAGAGCCAGACTGAGCATTCTAACAAGGCAGAAAGAAAGCCGCCCCTAGTCACTCGAGGCCACATGAGCACGTGATCCTTGTATCCAGAAAGGATGTCTCGCCCTTGGCAACCAGGGTAAGGAGTATCGCAACAAAAACCCGAAACAGCTAGCTCCAGGTCATGGAAACAAAAATATTTGTCGACATTATGAGCTACCCTCCAAGCGTAGGCAACAAACTACCAGGACAAAGGGTTTGCCTGACAGAAAAGAGAAGGATTCAATATAGCTGTGAGGAAAGACAACACCCGAGCCGTCAGAAGAGACAGTTCGAAGGACTAGTAAATCAATGAAGACAAGACAGCTGATGGATCCAAGTCGCATGCAAGTAAGTCCCCTTCACCGGGAGGTAAGCCTGGAAATCTCGAGGACGAGATTTTGTTAAGGGGGTAGGTTTGTGACACCCTGGTTTTCGCTCCTTGTTTTTTTTCCTTCACGGGATTTGACTCCCGTCTTTTTTCGATGTTATTGGATTTTCTCTCGCTCTTGGGTATATGAAGATGGTCAGTTAGCCTTGCCTTCCCTATCCAACCAGAGATTCTCTCCAGACCAATCTTGTCACCCAAGATATTTTCTCAGCATTTTGCCACCGAAACCCTACTCTCCGATCTACCGGAAGGGAAACCCTAATTCCTTCCGTTACAAAGGAACCCCAATTTCTTTTGATCTGTTGCCTCCCAAACTTTTCCCAGTGATCATCCCACATCTATAAACCCTGGATATGCGAAAATATTGCCAAGTCTTTTGCAATATTTTTCATTTAAAATTCATTCTTTTTTCTGCCAGTTAAAGGAATTAAATCCAGGAAAATATCTATCCATCTCCAAAGTTCATGAAAACTTGTGGAGATATTCTTTGTGATCATATTGAGCTCCAATAAAAATATTGGCAATACTTAAATAAGGGAAATTGCATTTTCCTATTTATAGCCAATATTGCAATTTGGGCACTTTCCAAAGGAACTACCATTTTGGTAGCCAGGAAAAATCCCAAATAATTTGTGGAGCTTCTCCTATCCATATCTTCACCATTTCCATCAAGATCCCAAGTTCCATAGACCAAATTTTGAGCACAACATCCATTTGCAAATTCTGTCCAGATTTCCTGTTTGCAAAGGAAGTGCTTGCTCCCTTGATCTTTTTGGGCTGAAACTTTTCAGGATGGTTAACCATGATAAACAACCCATGGATACCAAAAACCAGCCCATTTCACCTGGCCAATTTTCCCCAGCAATTTTCCTAAGTTTCTGTCCAGATTGCAGCTCTGTGAAGGAAGTACCATTTTGGTATGTCCAAATGAGCTGAAATTTTACCAGCATCTCCATATATCCAAATCATCACTATCCACCAAAATTCAGCTCATTTCACTCAGCTAGATGAGTGCAACATCCAGATTCAGTTTCTGGACCAGATTTGGCATTCCAAAGGAAGTGTGTGCAAATCTTGTTCAAATGCCTCCAAAATTTTCCAGCATATACTCCTTCCTACCCCATATCAATTTGACAACATCTCAATCCCTCTTGCTGAGCCATTTTATCTCAGCTTGGTCCCCAAGTTTACTGTCAGAATCTGTTTCAGCAAGTTTCTCTCACCTCAGAGCTATCTAGATTATCCCAGCCACCTCTCTTATCTATTTGATCAGTGAGGGAGCTGTTTGACAAGTTTTGACAAGCAGGAGAGTGCCAGAGCCTGTAGTGCGCGTGGTGACCGCGTGAACTGCACGCAGGAATTGTGCTCTACGCGGTCGTCGCGTCGGGCAGGACAGCTCAAGCTGCCATGGCGTGTCCTCTGGTGCCGACCTGACTCCCCGTCGTCCACACCCCCATCTCCGGTCACTTCCCCCGTCGTTCTCTTCCTCGCCAGAGCGCGACAAGCTCCGCCATGGCTCTGTTCCGCCCATGACTCGCCGGCGTCGCCTTCCTCTCTATCTTCTTCTCCCTCGATCTCTCTCGAGCACTCCCAAGGTTCTCCACTCTCCCAGAACCTCTGCCAACATCGCCTCCGCCCTCCGCGTGTCCTCGAGCACCAGTTTTTGGCTAAGAACGCCATGGCGGCCAGCCCCATCCGCACGCCACGGCCGGCTAGAAATAGCCCCGGCTGAGCCTCTCCCCGAGCCACACCACACCCCCCGGCAGCCTCCCTCTCCCTCCTAGATCCTCCCCTACCCGAAGGAGCAAGCTCCGGCGCCCAATCTCTCCTCTCTGCCGCCATGGCTGCCGCCCTCTTCCACCTAAATTCACTCCACTCCGGCCCCCATTGCTGCTATAGCCGCACCAGGACATTACCACCACTATTCCGAGGCTCTCCCGAGCACTTTCCTAACCCGGGAACCACCGGAGCTTCAAGCCCGAGCTCGCCAGAGATGACCTCCGCCACGGCCGATACCTCGCCTGCACCTATAGCTCCGGCTATCGCCGGTTGAAGCTGCCCCTTGTTCTTCTGCGGGTGTGCGCGCGAGATTGGGGATGACCCTGCACGCGGGCCCGGCTTGGCAGCGGCTCAGCGTCTCCCTCCGTTTTTTTAAGTGGAGGCAGCGCGGGTGGGCCGGCCCAGCAGCAACAGCAGCACCACGGCCTAGCCAGCGCCCAGTGGAGCAGCGGCAGCCACGACAGATTCGGCCCAAGCCAGCCCATGTGCACAGTGCACTTTATTCCTTTTCGGTTAAATTGGCCAGGGACTTCTGTGCAAATACTTATTTTAGAGATTGGTCCCTGACAGTCAACCGTCAATATCTTTTCAACCACAACTCCAATCGAGGTGAATCCAATGCCCACGTCTTCAGTTCGTCGAGCCCGTTCCAATGGTATCATTTTCATAATGTGTTCACACTGTGAAAATGACCATTTTGCCCTTGCCCTTCAATCAGCCCTTCCGAGAGGGAACCTTTTTTGGCAATTTTCCACGACGTGATCGCACTTCTTTCAGAGTACTCCTTCACCCCCAGGCAAGCCGACCATCTGATATATGCCCTAAAGCATTGCTCTGTGTTATTCTTGCGTGTTTAAATTATTATGCTTATGCTTGTATGCGTAGTGGTGAGCTGTATGTGATGCTAATGAACCTTTGCCTGCCTTTCTTTGGTGACGGCACCACGCCTGTGTTCTGAGCTGCTTCCGGCCATCCGGGGTGGATGCCGACTTTATATTTCCCTTCTCAACAACTGGCCCGTGTTCTGAGCTACTTTCCGGCCGTCTCGGGTAGCTGTTGAATTTCTCTCTGTAGCGGTGACCCTATGCTCTGAGCTGTTCCTCGGCCGTCTTAGGGAACTGCTACTTTCTTTTTATCAACACCGTCTCATGCTCTGAGCTGCTTTTCAGCCGTCTTGAGCCGGGGTTGAGTTATTCCGGTAACGTCCCAGATCTGAGTTGTATAGACCGTTCTGGTGGCTACTGGTTTATTTGCCGGTTTCATGCAAGGGTTCAGATGGTTGTCACTTACAGCTAAAGACTTGTAAAGTAATTAAACTCCTGCTAGGTTGAACCTGCTATTTACATTACTTGTTATTGCTCATTATATTATAGCACTAGTGACTCATATGTGATAACATGGAGATGGGTTGTTATCTTTTCATAGTGCATTATTGTTGTTATTGCAACGTTAAAGAATGTGACTTAATAATGACAACCTCCTCCGTCGGCTGGATCGAGTCATAGTGCCACCTATCTGGACTTATTCGTGCAGCCACATTTGCCGGTATGGGACGGCCTTGACTTGGTCTAACCTTGTGCTCTTTTACCGGTACCACCAAAGAGGGAAGGTTATGCGTGCGCGCTACCCTGGCCCGGTAGGCGACGATAACCTTGTGAGCCCAGTTGAGTTTTTGCGCGCGGTCCCAATTTGGGTCAGTTTGTTTGGCCACGACGGTGGCAGGTGTCACGTGGTGACACATGGGCCACCCAGGACATGACCCTGGGAGGGTATGATTGTCGGTGGTATGGTAGAGGAGTCACGGGTTAGGCCAGTTTCGTTGGAGCATCGCCGGTCCACCCGAATGGGAACATGTACTGATGTACGAGGCTGGGAGCTCCATGGTGTGGGTAAAGTGTGCAACCTCTGCAGAGTGTAAATCTATTCGAATAGCCGCGTCCTCGGTCATGGACAGTTCGTATAGGCCCCTATTTGGTCTGTGTCGAGTCTGGAGGAACAGACTATATAATCTTATTGCTAAGATTGAACGAGAGAATGGTAAGGTTTGTCAGACTTGCAGCAAAGGTGCATGGGCATCGGATGATGTCAGAGGTATGAATGATAGCCATGCGATGGCTATGAGATGGGTGGTCGGATGACCACAAGACTTGGATTGGATTTGGGTCGGACTTGGTACTGGATCATAAGAATATTCGGAGTATGGATTATTTACTTGACATGCTTTACTTTACTGTGTTTACTTTAGTAGTTATCCTGCTAGATAATCCTGTTATGATGATTAATATTGCTAGATAAGTATGCTATGCCATGATAGTTAATACTGTTAAGATAACAAATGCATGCTTGAATGCCATGGATTGCATTGCTTGGTGTATATGTTGGTTTGGTTTGCTTGCGAGTACATTCAAAAGTACTCAGCGGCCTTCAATGTGGCCAGGTTCACCTAAGGATTCGACGTTCGCTAGCGAGGAGTCGGAGTGTTCGCGGGCTAGAAGAGTAACCCAGTCAGATCCCTGTGGTTTGGAGCCGCACCAAGACCATGCTGTCTTAGATAGAGCTTTTCCACTGCCATCACCCTTGTAAATATCATGTAAGACTTGTATATCCATTAATAGAAAAGCTTGTGTTCATGATACTTGTTGTAAAAGCGCATGCCAGAGTGATTTTCCTGGGCTGGTATGCGTAGCGACCGTCTGGCTACAGTGGTATTCAGGCAGGGCGCCACAATTGATAACCTTGGATCTTAACTGAGGGAAATACTTATCTCTATTGTACTGCATCATCCTCTCCTCTTCGAGGAAATCCCAACGCAGCTCACAAGTAGCATCCCCCTAGAGGGCGAGACCGGCCAGCAGGGGTAAACACAGAACCCCCTGCAAAAACCCGCCCTCACGCCAAGAGTGCGTTCAGATTCAATGACCACTATGATCCACGCGACAAGATACAGGCCAATAAGCCCCTCCCTGATCCATATATGGTTCACGGGATCGCGCGCCCGTTGGCCTAGAAGGCTATGATGCCTGGCTAGACAGGCATGACAGACCTCGGGAAAAGACGCGGGCTAGGACAATGGCCAACACGCGACCAGATGTGGCTCGTTTCCGAGGACCTGCACACCCGATATGCTTTATAGACGAGGTCATGGAACATCAGTTCCTAGAGGGGTTTAAGCCCATTAACATTGATCAATACGACGGAATGACCGACCCGGCCGTCTGGATCGAAGATTTCCTTCTTCACATCCACATGGCCCGAGGTGATGATCTCCACACCATAAAATACCTACCACTCAAACTTAAAGGACCTCGGCAAGGCACTGGCTCAACAGCCTCCCCAGCAATTCTATCGGAAGCTGGGAAGAACTAGAGGAGGCCTTTAGGGCAAACTTCTAGGGCACTTACGTTCGGCCTCCAGATGCCGATGACCTTATTCACGTCATCCAACAAGAGGGCGAATCAGCTTAGAAATTCGGTAATCGGTTCCTAACTAAAAAGAACCAGATTGTCGATTGCCCTGATGCCGAGGCTATCGCGGCGTTCAAGCACAGCATCCGAGATGAATGGCTCGCCCGACAGCTCGGGCAGGATAAACCAAGAACCATGGCGGCCCTTACCTCCGTAATGACCCACTTTTGAGCGCACTACTGGGAAAGGGCTTATAGGTGAACCCTAATGAGTGGCGGGCGTGGAGGGGCACCCACCACAGCTATTTTTGAAATGTAGCAGTGGCGGGTACCAGATTAGACCCGCCACTGGTACAGATGGAGCAGTGGCGGGCAAGGAAATGCGCCCGCCATAGGTAGACAGTTTCAGAACTAGCTGCGTAATGAAACCTAACTGTGGCAGGAATGAGCTAGAGCCCGCCACTGCTTATTCGTACATCAGTGGAGAGCGTGCCTTTTGCCCGCCATAGTTAATTTGCTTAAGCAGGCACAGAGGACGTACAAAGTACGCGCACATAGCAGTGGCAGGTGGCTGGTATCGCCCGCCAGTGCTCTCCACTTACGTGTGGCGTGCTTCCGCCGGCGCCTGTCACACATAGACCCACGACGTTGTCGATGGTTTAGTTTGCCCCACACCCAAAAACCGATCCAAAATTTCCACTTTCCCCCGCCCCCGCTGAGGGTGTCCCGGACTAGGGGGTACTCGGGCTGCCGGCCTATCTCTCATGGGCCAGATTGGTGGGCCGCTCTCTACACGTCGATGGAAGGCTGGATTGTGGACGACCCTGTATGATAGAAGGAAATCTCTGAAGTCTTGGCGTCTCTTCCAAGGAATAGATGGCGTAACCGGCATGTTTATCCCTGATGATAACCGACCATATGTAACCCTAGGCCCCCCCTGGTGTCTATATAAACCAGGAGGTTTAGTCCGTAGGGGGAAGACTCATAATCTAGGGTTTAGCCCATCTGATCTCGAGGTAGATCAACTATGTAACCTTCCTACAATCACATCAATACAATCAAGCAGGACGTAGGGTTTTACCTCCTCGAGGGGGCCCAAACCTGGGTAAATCGCTGTCTCTACGCTCTCTGTTACCATCGACTCCTAGACCCATATCTCGGACCCCCTACCCGAGATCTGCCGGTTTTGGTACCGACATTGGTGCTTTCATTGAGAGTCCCGTCATGGGTCGCCAAGGATCAATGGCTCGCTGTCCCCGGACAGTTCTTCAGCAATGGAATCTGCAGCGGGGATATCATCGTCCTCAGACAGCTCTTCTCTTCAGCGACGGAGCTCGTAGCAGGGACATCTTCGTCCCCGGCCAGCTCTTCGCATTCGGCAGCATCGTGTTATACGCCGATCCGACCGGTCACCTCGACCAGGTAGGCAACTTCGCCCCCGAGCAGGAAATCAGGTTCGGCGGCCTTTAGTTCGTCGCCGATGCTCGAGGCGATTTGATCTTTACTGGGTTCTCGGCCTCACCCGAGGAACCGACCAACCCCGAGGCCTTGACTTCGGATCCCTTCCCCGCCCCAGTCCTCGAGGCGGGCCTCGGATCGGACCTGACCTTGAGTTTGGCTCCAACCCCGGTGCCGGAGAACCAGGGGTCACCCTTGGCCGAGCACACTCCCATTAACGACGCACCGGAGCTCAACTCCAGGGACCGTCCGAACATAGAGCCGGTGGATCCCTCGATTTTAAGCGAGATGCTGGACCGGATCCAGATGATAAATATCGCGGACGGCTCATCCTCGGACAAGGAGCAGGTCGGACAGGATGCCGGCCGCGGGGAATTTTGCGTCCCACCCACCACCCACTTGGTAGCCAGTGTCGAAGATTTAACCGACATGCTGGACTACGCCTCCGAGGAGGCTGACTACATGGACGAGGACATGGACGTCCCGCCCTCCACGGACACCTTCCTTGCCACTACAAATACCGGAAAGTGGACCGCCACCTCCACTTATGACGTCTACATGGTTGACACCCCCGTGAAGGACGGTGACACAACCAACAAAGGCGGCGACGACACCACCGAAGACCCGCCCAGACGCCAACGACGGCGAGCCAGAGGGCGGGGGAAGGGCAAGGAAAATCACACAAACACAAATGACACCGGAGCTAACGAGACTCCGTATAATTTGGGGGAGCTCGGCGACAACACACCCGAGCAACGACCTGACTCCCCTGAAGGGCATGAGGACCAGGGTGACCCCGAGGACCTCGATGATTCCGAGGATAGTAATTACCTCCCCCCATCCGAAAAGGAAGATAGCCTCGGACCCGAGGACTTTATCGTCCCAGAGGATCCCTTGGCACAAGAAACATTCAAACGGCAACTCATTGCCACTCCCCGAAGCTTAAAGATGAAACAACAATAGCTCAGGGCCGAGCAGGATACACTCAACGATAGATGGACGATGGTCCTAGCCGCCGAAGAAGGCCTCGACGATCAACGTCAGGGCCAATGTAGGAGTTATCCGCGGCGGCGCCTCCTTCCAGACTTCGAGGATGAGGCCTTCGAGCCCGTACCTCCCAGACGAACTTACGCAGACCAGCCCGACCGGCCCCCTCGAGGACGAGATAGGCCGGCTGTGGAAGCCGAGCTCCCACCCGCGCCCCCTCGAGGAAGAAATAGAGCGGCCGGAGAAGCCAAACTCCCACCCGTGCCCCTCGAGGACGGGATAGGACGGCCAGGGAAGCTGAATACCCACTCATGCCTTCTCGCCGAGCAGGCAAAGACCCGGTTCAACCGGATGACCAATACGATCTGCGCCACGACCTGAACACACGAGCGATTCAGTCGAGGTCCATCTATGGACCCACAGGATACGCACCCGCTGGACGGGACGGATACCAGGCCTGGCGCGATAGAAACGACAGGGCTCGGGATCAGCACCATGCCCGGATGACAACTGATCTTCGGCGCGACGCGGCCCGGGCCAGGGGCGCCGCACACCCAATGTGTTTTACTGACGAGGTGATGTAGCATCAGTTCCCCGAGGGGTTTAAACCCGTTAATATAGAATCCTATGATGGGACAACTGACCCAGCTGTGTGGATTGTGGATTTTCTTCACCACATTCATATGGCTCGAGGAGATGATCTCCATGCTATCAAGTACTTACCACTGAAACTTAAGGGACCGGCCAGGCATTGGCTGAACAACCAACCCGAAAACTCCATCGGGAGCTGGGAAGAACTCGAAGATGCATTCCGAGCTAACTTTCAGGGCACCTACGTTCGACCAGTGAACGCCGATGACCTGAGCCATGTTATCCAACAGCCCGGAGAGTCAGCCCGGCAATTCTGGAACCAGTTCTTGACCAAGAAGAACCAGATCGTCGACTGTCCGGACGCCGAAGCAATTGCGGCATTCAAACACGGTATCAGGGACGAGTAGCTCGCTCGCCAGCTCGGCCAAGACAAGCCAATAACAATGTCGGCCCTTACTTCTCTCATGACCCGCTTTTGCGCGGGTGAGGATAGCTGGTTAGCTCGTCGAAGCAACTACCCTGAAGACCCCGGTACTTCAGAGACCCGGGACGGGAATGGCAAACCCCAGCGCAATAGGAACAACAAGCGCCGACACTCAAACAACGGCGGTGAAGCCGATGATGCAGCGGTGAACGCCGGATTCAGCGGCTCGAAATTGGGACAGCGGAGAAAACCCTCTAAAGGGAACCAAGATGGCCCGTCTCCGCTGGATGGAATATTGGATAGGCCCTGCCAGATTCACGGCACCCCCGACAAGCCAGCTAACCACACCAACCGTCACTGTTGGGTAATCAAGCAGGCCAGCAAGGCCACAGCCGAAGAACAGGGCAAGGGCCCCCGTAGTGAGGACGACGACGATTCTCGCGGGCCGAACAATGGAGGCCAAAAACAGTTCCCTCTGGAGGTCAAAACCATGAACATGATCTACGTCACGCATATACCAAAGAAGGAACGGAAACGCGCGCTTCGGGATGTTTACGCCTTAGAGCCGGTAGCCCCGAAATTCAACCCTTGGTCGGCTTGCCCGATCACTTTCGACCGTCGAGATCATCCGACCAATATACGCCATGGAGGAACGGCGGCTCTGGTACTCGACCCCATTATGGACGGATTTCACCTCACTAGAGTCCTGATGGACGGAGGTAGCAGTCTTAACCTGCTTTACGCAGATACGGTGAGGAAGATGGGGATCGACCCGTCAAGGATCAAACCCAGCAACACCACCTTTAAAGGTGTAATACCTAGCGTCAAGGCATGCTGCTCGAGATCCGTGACTTTGGAAGTAGTCTTCGGCTCACCCGACAACTTCCGCGCCGAGGACTTGATCTTCGATATCGTTCCTTTCAGCAGTGGTTATCACGCACTCCTCGGACGGACCGCCTTCGCTCGCTTTAACGCCGTCCCGCACTATGCGTACCTGAAGCTGAAGATGCCAGGACCAAGGGGCGTTATTACCATTAACGGCAATACCGAGCGCTCGCTCCGAACAGAGGAACACACTGTGGCTCTCGCCGCCGAAGTCCAAGATGCCAAAGAGGCGTCGCAATCCCAGTCCACTGTCAAGACACTGGACACATGCAAGCGCTCCCGAGCTGCAGCCTCGGTCCCGGCGCGCTCCCATGCTCCACCCAAATAGGGATACGCGCCCCACAGCACTGCCCACCTAGTCGCGAAATACGTACCTCGCGTGCACAATTTCGCGCTCAAAATTCCATGGGCAGTTGTGGGGACACAGCAAACAAAAAGTCCAGAGCTCGGTTCGACTGACCAATGGCCACCAAATGTCTTCAAATCGACATCAACAATGGGCACCATCTAGGGCCCGATCAGCGTCCAGCTGATATACCACGGCGACTTCTCAAAAACCCTTTTTCAAGGGCTCGCCCGCCAAAGATTACTTCTTCCGCCGAATACAAGGCGGACAGCTTCGCTTCCACGACAGCTTCTTGACGAGCAAAGGCGCAGACGTGCAGCAGGGCATAGTAGGGACGTCAAACCACTCATGGAAGCCCTGTGTAAACCTTTACTCTCAATATATACATTCCTTTAAAGTATCTATTTAAGCTACTTCGGCAATATGGATTTTATGGTTGGACGTCACACATTCAAAGGAAGTAAAGACCACTTTATTATGGTATACTCGTGCAGTCATTCACGTTGCATATTCCTTTCTGCCTTTTTCCGCCGAAGTAAACTATCACGATACATTTATTTTAAACCGGCTAATAGACCGGGGGCTCGACCATAGATCTTGCCTTAAAACTTTATACCGACACTTCTCTTTTCATGTGCTCGGTGTCATGGATATTGCATTATATGAATCAGTTCCGAATTGCGTCTTTGGTCAATAGTTGGGTTGCCCGGCTCCTGTGTTTACCCTCTTACGTTTTGCACTGTTCGGCTAAGAGGGTAAAGGGAGAACCACTGCGATTATACTTCTAGCTCGCCTGGTTAAGTACCTCAGTGGAGAAAGCCGAAAACTAACTGTCCCAATAAGCGAGAACTGGTTGGCGATCCGATGACTGGCGTTAGCCTAAAATCGTTGGAGGTTAGTCCGTGTCATACGAAGGGTTCTCTGTCACAGAAACCATGTGATGATGGTATCAACCGCGGCTCGTCCGAATATCACAAACACTGGGGGCTCGTCACCGGCCCCCACCGTCAAGCTCCTCTGGCTAAGTGAAAGCACTAAAACCACATAGTCTGATTGCCTGGTTTTCCGTACATACAACCGCCCCCGGGCACCGAGACGTCAGCTAAGGGTTCACGTATTACGAGAAAACACCCCATGCAGTATCTGCCAGGGGGCTGAAGCCGACGACTGGTAACTTTCAGTTTCAAATCGGCCGCACAGGAGTCAAAATTAATCCGGCACTATATCCATAGCCGATCATTTGCACTACAATAAAGCAAAAGTTTCAACTCCTTGGTTACAAGGAAACTACATCTACTCATAAATTACATCTTTTGGGCATTGGGCATCTACTGCCCGAGCACCGTCCATCACGGCTGGAAAGTACTGCTCGGGACGCCTGTGCTCTTTCCCTGGCGGCGGAGGTCCGGTGGCTATCTCAGCGGGTTTTAGCTTCGGCCAGTGTACCATTGTCTTGCCGAAGGCCATCCGAGCGCCCTCGATACATGTGGAGCGCTTCCAGGCATCGACCTGAGTAGGTGTTGCCGAACAGCCTCTGCACTAGACCAAAGTAGCTGCTCGGCAGCGGCTCCGACGGCCATAGTTTGACGCAGAGGTTCTTCATCACCGGCTCCGCCATCCGATGCAGCTCCATTAGCTGTTTCATCTGGTTGTTGAGGAGGGGAGGGTGTTCGGGCGCTTGAAATTGCGCCCAGAAAAGCCTCTGCTCGGCCCAACCCTCCCGGCCGGTGAAGAACCTCGCCGCATCCGCCGCACTCTTCAGGAGGTCCGCAAAGGCGCCTGCGGAACGCCATACCCGCGTGAGCAACGCAACCGGTTACCTCCAAAGACACATTGTAACAAGTACGGCTTACCGTCCGCGATCAGCCTGACTTGGCGGAGCTCTTCTTAGTAACCGCGCGCCTCTGTCCGCGCTTCCTTAGCCACCGCTGCTAATGAGGTCAGCTCGGCGGCCTGCTCCTTATTCTTTTGCTCAAGGGCCTCACATCTCGTGACGGCATTCCCGAGCTCCTGCTGCACTTCCAGCACCCTGGCCTCGTGCTTTTCACTTATGGTTCTCAGCGCAGCCAGCTCGGCAGCTGCCTGTTCGGCTGCCGACTTTTGCGTCGCCGCGTCCGCCTGAGCTGTCCTCAGTGCGGCCTTGAGGCTTTCGACCTCCGCGGCGGCAGCTGCAGTTCAATCGGTTATCTCCGTTAGGATACATCGAACACTGCTTCAAATCTACGGCTGTATTCAGTATCACAACTCGGCCTTACCTTGCGCCTCGTCGAACCTCTTGTTCACCAAGCTCAGATCGTCCTCGGAGCTCTTTAGCTTCCGATTCAGCTCGGCCAACTCTTCGGCGTTGGCAGCTGTGGCCGAGGATGATGCCTGCGCATTATTCTGCACCCGTTAATATCCGAGATGTCGATTTTTGATCCTCCGACCGGCTTTGCTCCGCCGGTCAGAATCTCGGGGGCTACTATGTATGAGGCTATATATTTGCACAAATGAATTTTCCTAAGGAAAAAGCATTACTTCGCTCACCTTGAAGCCGGTCAGAAGGCCACTAAAAGCCTCCTTCAGTCCGTTATCCACGGACCGAATACTCTGTAGCACCGCGCCCATAAGTGCACGGTGCTCTTCGGCGATGGAGGAGCTGGTTACAGCGTCCTCCATCTCATCCAGCCACCTGGTCGATGCCTGCTCTTGGGTAGGCGGGGGTGGCGGTGGTACTCCGGATCCTTCCTTCTCCAAGTCCGGAGCACCGGACTCGGGACGCCTTGACGTCTCTGGAGTGGTCCTCGGAGAGAGCTCGGTTCGTCCGAGCTCCTCCCTCTCGTTCATCAGAGGGGCCCTCCCCTCCTGGTCTTCGGTGACCGAGGCATTCACCTCGGCCATGATAGTATCGCCTCCTTCCCCTGTGTGTGGCATGGGAAGAGTCCTCCTCGACAGGACCTCCTCGGTTTCCTTCACGATTGGGGAAGGCGAGGCGTGGGATCCAGTGCCGCTCTCCGCTAGCGCCGCCGGTGGAGAATCCCCCTCCGAAACTCGGTCGGCGGGGAGATCGCGCAGCGGACTGCAAAGTTGCACATGGAAACTTGATCAGTATCAGCCCAGTTCGGCTAAAGACGCTTAGGTAGTCGCTAGAGCGCATACCTTTGGGCCTGCGGTTTGGCCCTGGGAATTTTCCGATGAACCTCTTCTGAAGCCTCAGAGTTCTCGGCAGAAGCCGAGCTATCGCCGGACAAGGCTACCTTGGCCTTGCACGGTCTTTTGGGAACGGGTCGAGGAGGCTCCTCCTCGGCATCCTCGGACGCCACCCTCTTCCCTGTTCGGGAGGAATTGTCCTCCTCCCCGTCCTCTCCTTGCTCCTTCTCCTCCTCTTGTGCGGAGGGAGCATTGGTGTCCCCGGATCTAGCACCCGGGGGTCTTCGGGAGCGGAAGCTCTCTCTGGCCTCCCCCTGTTGCTTCTTCTTCTCCTTCCTTTCCGGCACCTCGTACGGCTCCATGGCCAACATGGCCGTCAGGAGGGGCGTCCTGGGTCCTTCTGGCAGCGGCGCCGGACTGTCAATCCGCTGGGCCTTCTTCAGCCATTTCTGTGGATGAGAAGTCAAGAAGCTGAGTACCTTATTAAAGGGAAATAGTTCGGATACAAGAAAAAACTTAGTCATACCTCCCGTGGGGGGTTTGCGGCGTCAAGTCCGATGTCCTCTCCCTCGGCCGGCCAGTCCTTCTGCGGCTTGAACAGCGCTCTCCATAGCTGGCCGTGGGTGGTGCGGAAGAAGTTGCGCACGGTGAC
The DNA here is from genome assembly GCA_039707655.1 of Elymus sibiricus. Lineage (NCBI taxonomy): Eukaryota > Viridiplantae > Streptophyta > Magnoliopsida > Poales > Poaceae > Elymus > Elymus sibiricus. Next base: position 185,888,474 of record CM077676.1, on the reverse strand, counting down.
CGGGTCTTCGGGCTTGTAGGCCCACATGGGGGAGCCCCTATCCTGGCATGGGAGTATTCGACGGCCGAGCATGATCTGGATCACGTTGGGCAGCTCGACGTCTTTCCCTATCATCTTGGCAATTCGTTGCTATAGCTGCTCCACCTCCTTGTTTACCCCCCAGTCGAGGCCTTTCTTGGTCCATGAGACCAACCTCGTAGGGGGTCCGGATCGGAAGGCCGAAATCGCCCACCAACCCGCGCTCCTCGGCTCGGTGATGTAGAACCATTCCCTCTGCCAAACCTTGACGGTCTCGATGAAGGTGCCCTCTGGCCATTCCACTCGGGGGAGTTTGCTGACCATAGCACCCCTGTAGTCCGCTTGTTGGCCGTCGACGATCTTCGGCTTGATGTTGAAGACCTTCAGTCACAGGCCGAAGTGTGGCCGGATCCGGAGAAAGGCTTCACAGATGATGATGAAGGCCGAGATATGTAGAAAGGAATTCGGCGCGAGATCGTGGAGGTCAAGCCCGTAAAAGAACATAAGACCCCTGATGAAGGGGTGAAGGGGAAATCCTAATCCTCTGAGGAAGTGGGGGACGAACAACACCCTTTCGCCCGGTCGCGGCGTGGGGACGGCCTGGCCGGCCTTTGGAGCACGGTGGGCTACGTCGGCAGGGAGATATCCCGCGCCCTTCAACTCCATGATGGCGCTTTCGGTGACGACGGACGCCTCCCATTTGCCCTTGGACCCGGAACCCGCCATTGCTACATTAGGCGGGTGGATGGAAAGGTTCTTGGGAGGGAGAGCAGATCTGGGTGTTGGAGCTCAAGAGATGGGGAAGGGAATGGCGAAAGAGGGGAGTGAGAGCGTGCGACCGAAACAAGGACTGTGCCCCTTTTATGGGTTGTAAAACCTACGGTCCCTTTACTGCGCCGCAGTCCTCGCCGCTTCCCCGTATAACCGCGCCATTATGCGCGCGTGGGGTGAGGCGGATTATTGATTATATCCCTTGAAAACAGGACACGATCTCCATATCGATGCAACGTGCCAATGAGAACCACCTCTAACCGCGAATCGAGTTTGTCATAAACCAACTTGCGGTCGTTGCAAGGTGTGACCCTTCGGTAAAAGTTGTCACATGAGAACACTGTTCATGCCGAAGCGGCTAGCCTTCGGGGCTAAGTTATTATTATACTTCGTTGCCGAGATACAGTTTGGCGCATACACGACCGGGTAATGCTTGAAAATACAACTCGGAGTAATACAGGCCTGTTACCGGTGTCACGGAGGAAAGTGAACTGGTCCACAAAGCCGATGGTGTTCGGCATCTACCTCGGCTTCGAAGACTAGTTCGGGGGCTGCTGAGGGTGTCCCGGACTAGGGGGTACTCGGGCTGCCGGCCTATCTCTCATGGGCCGGATTGGTGGGCCGCTCTCTACACGTCGATGGAAGGCTGGATTGTGGACGACCCCGTATGATAGAAGGAAATCTCGGAAGTCTTGGCGTCTCTTCCAAGGAATAGATGGCTTAACCGGCATGTTTATCCCTAATGATAACCGACCATATGTAACCCTAAGACCCCCCTGGTGTCTATATAAACCAGGAGGTTTAGTCCGTAGGGGGAAGACTCATAATCTAGGGTTTAGCCCAACTGATCTCGAGGTAGATCAACTCTGTAACCTTCCTACAATCACATCAATACAATCAAGCAGGACGTAGGGTTTTACCTCCTCGAGAGGGCCCGAACCTGGGTAAATCGCTGTCTCTACGCTCTCTGTTACCATCGACTCCTAGACCCATAGCTCGGACCCCCTACCCGAGATCTACCGGTTTTGGTACCGACACCCGCCCCTGCCCCCAAATCTCACGCGACTCGCCGCCGCCGTGCCCTTCGTTGCCTCCTCTCCTCGCCGCCGCCGCGCCCCTCGTTGCCTCCTCTCCTAGCCGCCGCCGCGCCCCTCATTGCCTCCTCTCCTAGCCGCCACCGCACCCCTCGCTGTTGTCTCTCCTCGCCGCCGAACCCCTCGTCGCCCCCGCCATGCGCGCGCGCCCTTCGTCGATGCCGTGTCACGGCCCTCCTCTCCGCCGCGGGCATGGACTCCTCGTCCAACACTGGAGGCATCCCGCTACCGCCGCCACCGCCGAGCTCCTCCGCGATGGCTACACCTCCGGTCATCGCGACCTCGTCCCCTAACATCGGAGACCTCGTGCCGCCTTCGGACGCCAAGCGAGCCACCTCTCCGGTATGGTCAAATCTGTGTTTAGGGTAAATATATATTTATCATGTATTAAATTTGAGTAGTGTGTCTTACTGTTATTTGTGCTTAGGGTAACTATTAGTAGATTAGGAATATTTTGTATAAGATTCATTGTAGTATCATTGGTTTATATTTCTAGGTATTGAAATGAGTGCTAATGTTTTGGCAAAACATCGATTCATTTCTGTTTCGCCGAATTTCTGGCACTCGTTATGTCCTCTTTTTAGCAAAGGTCATGTCGATTTTTTCTTTCATTTTGTAACTAGGATCTATTTGTAGCATCGTTGGCTTATATTTGCAGATATTGACATGAGTGCTAATGTTTTGGCGAAATGTCGATTCATTTCCGTTTCACCGAATTTCTGGCACTCATTATGTCCTCTTTAGCAAAGGTCATGTCGATTTTTTCTTACAGATTTTTATGCTTCATAACTCATAATTGGCACAATAAATTTTAGCAAATGCAACAAATAGATTCCGGAGAACCATCTTCTACGGACCCCTCAACTCAGCATCGTAAAAAGGGTAGAAAGCGAAAGAAGAAATCAGCCAATGAACCTACTGCCAGTAAGGCACCTGGAGAAGATGTGGTGAATGTTTCTACCAGTAGGTGCTTCATGCAAATGTTTAAGCCAGGTGAACCGATGTTACCACAACAGAAGTTGAGTGCTCTAAGCATTGAAATTCAGCTTCCACACAAAGAGGTAGTAGCTAGGTCAGCAAAGGATGAGAGGTATTACACCGCCAATGTCATAGAGGGCATTGGATTTGTCTACGAGTACCCTGCTGATAAAATATATCTTGGGTTTGAGAGTGTGGTCAACGACAATATTTTCTACGTGGACCTAAGCAAGCTGTCTTTAATGAGGCTTTGGTCGCTCTGGCATGCTACAAATCCATTACTCCAGAATGATAAAGTTTGCTTCCTTGATCCATATCTCATGCATTGGGCCAATGTGGATTCTGATAAAGGCCAACGTCTTATCGCGACTTACCTCCACAAGACCATTGTTCATAGTTGTCGGCACAAGAAGGAGAACTTTATCATGCCTTACTTTGAAACATGAGTTCATTTCTTTATGCTTTTGCACATATACACTTGAGTACTTTGATGTCAATCTCATTAATATTACATTGTTCAATTGTTTTGTGCAGCAATGAACACTAGATCGTCATCGCACTGATGCCCCGAGACGGCCGAGCTTATTTCTTTGATTCCAGGAGAGACCCTAAGAAGCCATGGACCGCTCTGAAGGAAGTTCTCAATGCTGCTCTTTTGATGTGTCATAAGACCGACCGTAAAAACATACCGCATTTGCAGTACAAATTTAACACTAGCTTCTGTTGCCAGCAACAACCGAAAGGCGAAACCACGCACATGTCTGGCTACTATGCCATGGTCTTGATGGATGACTATGTGCGTGCAGGACCACTTTTGAGACGTGATTCAATGTTGCAGAAATGGTCCGAAGAGAATGAGAAGGAAGTTAAGCTAGATCACTTTTGGACAGAGCATGAGCACCTTCAGAGGGTGCTCATGAATATGATCAATTGCCATGTAGTGAGGGATGAGGGGATGTTCTACTGCGCGACAGAGAGTCAAGAGGAACGATAGATGAGAATGAAACATCAACATGGCGATATATATTCTCCTTTCTAGTCTAGAAAACCATCAAAAACATTAAATTATGTCATGACACAATGCTTGTTACCTTGTGATCTCTATTTTATTTGTATGTGTGTCATATGTTTATATATTTACCTTGTCATCTTTTCTATATGTATATATTTTATATGTTATTGTGTGCTAAAAATAACAGATGGGACCGCCAGAAGATTTGTGGGAGGGGGTCTCTACGGCAGACATGGAGAAGCACTATCTATGGATGCGGGAAAAATATCGGGCAGAGCACCTCAGGGAGGCGATGTTAGCTTGCGTCAGAAGTGTTCCAATGGCCCAATGTTCTCTCCCTGCTAGTGAGAAGATTGCAGAGACGTGGTTCAGTGACCTCGTAGTATGCATCCTTACGGAGGTGACCTCAGATGAGAGGCTGAGGATCTAGCCGGGCCTGAGTCCAACCACCATACCCACACCCACTGAGGTTGTTCAATGGGCTCTTCGAGAGGCCAAATCTCCAATTCCAGAGCAAGCGGCCCATTGGTCCCCGTTCGTTTCATCAAGTACTAATTCATGTAGTATGCGCGGCTTCTACTAACGGTCTATGTGTTGAACATCGGCCGACACTCATTTCACTCCTAAACAACTCGTCAAACCATTAATTCTGTGATGAGCGACATATATATGCTTAGTAATTATTGTAATGCACTTGTTATATTTGCTTTGTAACTACTACTTTTCATTAATGTGATATCATTGTAATGTGGTGCGTGTATGTGGATCAAGGTCCAATCTAGAATTTATGTATCAAATGCAATCTGATGATATGATCCAGGTGCAATATGCTGCAATTCAATGAATTTGGCATGCAACAATAACAGTGGCAGGCCCTAAAAATGGCCCACCACAGGTGCGTTAAATTGCTATGGTGGGCACCATGAAAATCTATGGCGGGCCCTGTCTAACGCCCGCCACTGCTCATGGGCTACCACTGGCAAGCGGGCGCCTGCCACCGATGGCATCTTAGCAGTGGCGGAAGGTCAGTGGCGGGCACCCCTGAGAGCCTTGCTCGCCACTGCTGGGCTTTTCCCACCCGCCATTGCTAGGCATTCCTCAGTAGTGGCGAGCAAGGATAGCTGGCTTGCCCGCAGCTCCCATAGGAGCGACCCCGGCATTTCGGAGGCACACGACGAAAACGGCAAATCTAGGCGCAATCGAAACAAGCGCCGCAACAAAAATGGCGGAAGCGACACCGAGGACCCAGCAGTCAATGCCAGATTCAGTGGCTCACGGGACGGACCCAAGAAAAAGCTCTTTAAAGGGAACAAAGATGGCCCAAGCGCCTTAGACAGAATACTGGACAAGTCCTGCCAAATTCATGGCACCTCGGACAAGCCCGCCAACTACACCAATCGCAACTGCTGGGTGTTTAAACAGGCCGGCAAGGAAGTTTCCGAGGAGCCAAGTAGGGACTAGAGCTGGAGTGACGATGAGGATGAACCTCGCCGGCCAAATAATGGTGGCCAAAAAGAGTTTCCTTCTGATGTCAAGAACGTGAACATGATTTATGTCACACACATCCCCAAAAAGGAAAGGAAGCGAGCACTTCGGGACGTCTACGCCATCGAGCCTGTAGCCCCGAAATTCAACCCGTGGTCGGCTTGCCCGATCACCTTCGACAAAAAGGACCACCCGACCAACATCCATCATGGCGGATCGGCAGCTCTGGTCCTTGACCCTATTGTCGACGGTTTTCACCTAACCTGCGTCCTCATGGACGGCGGAAGCAGCCTTAACCTGATCTATGCGGATACGGTCAGAAAAATGGGTATCGATTTGTCACGAATCAAACCCAGCAAAACCACATTCAAGGGTGTCATACCCGGCGTGGAGGCACAATGCATCGGCACCATAACGCTGGAGGTAGTCTTCGGCTCGCCCGAGAACTTCCAAAGCGAGGACTTGATTTTCGATATAGTCCCCTTCCGTAGCGTCTACCACGCGTTGCTCGGTCGTACTGCGTTTGCCCGCTTTAACATAGTGCCCCACTACGCTTACCTGAAGCTCAAGATGCCTGGGCCCCACGGTGTCATTACCATTATTGGTAAAACGGAGACCTCTCTCCGGACAGAGGAGTAGACAGCGGCCTACATAGCCGATTTCCAGGCGGCCGAGGAAGCTGCCCGACATACAGCTCGGCAGGCTCTACTAAGCACTTCCAAATGAGTACGTACCGTCACCTCGGCCCCCGGTCAAGCCCGTGTCAATCCCAAATAGGGACGCGCGCTCCCCGGTTTCCCTCTCTTGGTGGTAGACTACGTGCCTCGGGTACACAATTTTGCATTCAAGATTCCATGGGAGACTGGGGAGCACATTGACAAAAGGGGTGCACTATCTTGGAATAGCTGGGCACCCACAACCTGGTTATCTTCTTGGCAACATAAAGGCCAACCAGGACTTACATCTCGGTAGCATCAAGCTACCACACTACGGCGCCAGCCTCGTCAGGGGCCCCGCTTCTTGGACACGTTCAACGTAGTCAAGGCGGAGTAGTCGGAAGGATGCACCAAACCTTGGGTTAGAGAAGGATAGTTGTTTGACAGCACGAAGGCGCAGACATGCGGGAGGCAAGGCACGGGGAACAGTCCCCACTTTTTAAAGCCCTATACTAAATACCTTCATTTCTTTTCTTTTTACATACTCTCTGTATCTTGTAAGGTTCCTCCTTATATCAGCTCGGCATACATGGCTAAGCCCTTATGAATGAAAGAACAGACCTTTTTTTGGTCTCCACACAAAATTACGTGTCGTTTTTTCTGTTTTTGCCTTGTAGCAATGTGGATACCGTTGGAAATGTACAGATGAGTCTGGCTTTCGACCGGGGGCTCGGATATGAAATCGTGCCTATGTTCAAGTCTGATACATGTTCGGCGTCTCGGATATTGCAATATATGCATCAGTTTCGAATCATGATTTTGGTCAATGATTGGGTTGCCCGGCTACTGTGCTTGCCTCCTACGTTCCGCTCTGTTCGGCTAGGAGCGTAAAGGGAGAACCACTGCGATTGTGCTTCCAGCTCGGCCTGGTTAAGCGCTGTAACGCCCAATATGGAGATCTATCACAATCTCGTGATGAAGTCGAGATCATGACAGAACCCCATTTTGGATCGCATAGCAAGGTAACTCAAACACATACAACCGAATGAACATGTGAGAATACTAGATAAAGGCTTACACTCGCCACATGCTACAGCATAAATATATCATAATCATCATACAATCATCCAAATGAAAGACAGGGTCTGACTACGGACGAAATCAAACGAGAAAACACCACCCTGCTATTATCCCTGGATCAACCGACTAGGGCCCACTACTGATCGTCTGGCATCGTGACGTACATACGTCCACGCTCATCGTCATACTCCCAATGGAGCATCTCGGGCTCACCTGTGTCTGACTCAAGCGTACCTGCAACTGGAGTTATGTAGTAATCTGTGAGCCACAGGGACTCAGCAATCTCATCACCCAAGGTAACAAAACTATTTAAGCTGATAGGAATGGAAGAGGTAAATGTGGTGAGGTTGCAGCAGGCACTAAGCATGTTTAAGTGGCTAACTTACGAGTACAAGAATAAATATGAGCATACTACGCATAACGGTCGCAAGTTTAATATGATCAAGAAGTGATCCTGAACACCTACTTATGATTCAATCATAACCCCAACGTGTTCTCTTCCCAAACTCACTGGAAAAGAGACCATCACGATTACGCACATAGATGGTGTATTTTATTAGAATTAGTGTCAAGTTCTCTACAACCGGAGGTTATAAATATCCAAGTCGCACATAACCGCGGGCACGGCTTTCCGAAAGATATAACCCTGCAGGGGTGTTCCAACCTATTCCATCATAAACCAACACAAGCCGCGGTGGAAACACCTCAACCTCGAGATAGCCCGATCAACCTCGAAACAGCCCGAAGTATCCTCGGAATTCCCGGTGCACAAGACATTTCAACAATGGTAATACAAATCTAGCAATACCTCCCGACGTGCCGACACCCCTACTGGAGCCGCGCGTATCTCGAAATCAGGCCACGACGGATGAGCTATGGTTACAACGACCAACTCCATGGGTTGCCCCGGGCGGCGTCGCAAGCTGCTGTAGTTTGGACCAACAGTCATGAGGAGCACTGGCCTGGGTTGTTGATTAAGAATCCTCGGGTTAATTACTCCCTATGCAAGTTTTAGTTGTTATTAGGCAAATGGTAAAACCAAAGTTGGGCCTTGCTGGAAGAGTTTATTCAAAGCGAACTGTCAAGAGGGTCCCATTCCCCTGAGCATGTTAGGAACGCTAATCAAGGATCATAACACCGGTATTACGGAATCTAAGGCGGCATGAGTGGAACAAAACACTAGGCAAAAGGCCGAGCCTTCCACACACAACCAAGTATATAGATGCATTAATTAAATAAGAGATATTGTGATATCCCAACATATCAATGTCCCAACATGGAACAACCTGCACTGCACCTACAACTAGCAACGCTATAAGAGGGGCTGAGCAAGCGGTAACATAGCCAAACAACAGTTTGCTGGGTAGGGTGGTTAGAGGCTGTATCATGGCATATGAGAGGCTGACATGTATGTGGTAGGAAGTGTGACATAGTGATAGCAACGAGACAACTAGCAAGCAAAGATAGTAGTGTTATCAAGGGTAATGATCATCTTGCCTGAAGCCTCTTCGGTAGGATAGTAAGACTGCTCCTCGAACACGTTCTCAACCTGTTCCTCGAACTCGGACTCGTCTCCCGGAACTACCCAAAGAAAGAACTAGCACCGAAATAAACAAACAACCATGGCATAGATGCACAAACAAAATGATGCGTGCAAGACATGGTAAAATTACAAGCACAACATGAATTAAGGAACGGTGCTACAGGGACGACAGAAATGATAACGATATGTGAACGGTGAAGCAAAAATCTTGGCAACCCAAGTATGTCACTAGAAAGAATGAAAGGTCTCGATTGAAATCAATATAACGATCACGAGGAACGGATGCACGAAACTCGAATGGTGAGCAAAACAATATGCAATGCAAAACTGTAGTTAACAGCAACATGACATCTTATGCACATCAAAATAGCAAGCTATAGTACCCTAAAATACAAGAAATTGGCATGCCGCTACAGTATACATGGCATAGAACATTTCATTACATTGGCACAAATTCATATGAAGCATGGATTCATCAGAAATGAGCTCACAACATGGCAACTTAATGTTGACAGAAAACTAAAACAATGACTAGGCATATTTAGAGCAACATTTATATATGCTACAGGAGTTAAACATGGCTTCAATTGGCATGGCATGAATGTAATGATGACAAAGACCAAATCATGTTTACTAGACATGTCCAAAAGAGGCATAGATTAGTGGCTACCAACAAGGAAGCATAGCAAGTTTCAGCAGAATTTTAACAAGTGCAAAACAGTAACAATGACTAAGCATGTTTGCAAGCTTGTAGCACTCCTATCATGGTATGAAATAAATACTAGCAGTAAGAAGACTTGAAATTGCTCCAAACTCATGTTGACAAGATGCTCATATGACATATGCAATAATTCACACAAAAATGACAAAATGGCATATCATGTGAAAATGGCATGCATGCAAACTTGCTCAAATGATAAATCTAATGCCGCAGATGGATTAGTTGGATTTTTCTACCCCAATTTCATATATAATATGCATATGTTACTGTATGAAATATGCTCACAATTGCATACACAAAATACTGCACAAAAATGGAATTACTGGATATTCCAGAAACAGCATATGCCAGATTTGGAATGCGCCAGAAATGGAGTATGCTAGAAATGGAATATGCCTATTTGAAAAAAAAACAGAGAAGAGGAGGAGGTGAGGATGACAGGTGGGTTTGGCTGTGTCTGTGAGGGTGACAGCGGGCTCCTCGGGTCCTCTGCTCTTTAGAACAGGGGAGGCGACGCAGCGGCGGCGCCGGCGAGGCACGGTGGAGCGGCGAGCGGCGGCGTGCGCGCGGGCTGCGGGCACGGGTGCTCGAGGTCAAGCTTCGGCTCGACCCGGGCGACGGCGACGGCGAGGCAGGGGGTGGCGACGAGGCAGGGGATCAGCAGCGGGCGGCGCGCAGCGGCTCGAGTATGAGCATCTGCTGTGCTCGGCCATGGTGAGCGCGGCGGCGAGCGGCGATGCAAAGGCGGCAGGAGGCGACGGACAGTAACAGAAGAGGCGAGGGTGAGGAGATCTTCACCATGGGGGTGCTGCTGGAGTCGATCAGGCTCGTCAGTGCCGGAGACGACGAGAAAAAGACGACGGCGAAGAAGTCGGGGACGTCGGGGAAGGCATGACGACGGCAAGGACTTGGCGTTCCGGCCCGGGGAAGATGCGAAAACGGAGCCACGGCGGCGTCCCGGTGTGCATGGAGCAAGAAGGACTGGCGGCGAGCAGCTACGCCGGAGGAGAGCTCCGGCTCGCCTCAGTCATGGCGTTGGGCGAGAACCTACCTGCGGCGGTGGCGCGAGGGGGAACGAGGAGGAAGGGGAAAACCCTAGCTGGGTGCAGGCCTTATATAGGGGGCTCGGGCTCGGCTGGATCGCCACCGTGGCCATGTGCGGTGGCCCGGCGCAGAGTTACTGTGAGAGAGCGCGTCGCATGAGGTGGAAGAAAAAGGAGGGAGATGAGAGGCTGCCAGGCGGGCCCGACATGATTGCTCACATGGATCTACCACGGGAGAGGGAGAAGGCTGCGAGCTCGACGCTGGTGGGCTGGAGGAGGCCCAGGCGGCGCTGAACTGGTTTGCTGCGGCTAGATCGCTGCTGATGCTCCCTTTTCCCTTCTGCCTTTTCCTATTTTCCAAACAGAAAACAGAGACAGAAATGTAGAGGGAGTATGGAGAGGGGTGTGAGAAAAATGAAAATACCCCTGGAGTCTAGGAGATATGTAGTATTTGAATAAATTGCTTTGGACATTTTTAAAGATAGAAAAATAATTCAAGTTTGAATTAAATTCAAACTTGCACCATTTTTGAACCCAACCAAATAAATTCCAAAAATAATGAAATTTGGCAGAGAGCTTAAGGACGTGTACTAGAGAATTTAAAAATATGGAGAACATTAATTTGGGACAGAAATAAAGCATCAAGAAAATACTTGGGAAAAAGAAGGGATTTGAGAGAGAGGTGAAGAGATGGCTTGCATAGGTGAACACACAAGAGTTGGGTGAGGCAAGGAGAAGATGCTCACACATAACCACAATGCATACATGATGAACACAACAAAAATTAAAATGATGGATGCTATGCACATGACAAAATAATGGCATGAAGGTGAAATGCAAAATGAAAAGAAGCAAAACACAACATGAGAAGATGCCCATCCATCAAGATCATCATGACAAATCCATATATGGCAATGTTGGGGAATACAAATATGGAAGGATTACATCTGGGGTGTTATAACTCTCCCCTACTACAAGAGGATCTCGTCCCGAGATCTAGGAATGAAAGAACTCCGGATATTCGGAACGGAGGTGGTCCTCGTGCTCCCATGTGGCTTCTCGGTCAGAATGATGAGACCATTTCACTTTCAGGAACTTGATTGACTTGTTGCGAGTCTTGCGCTTAGTTTCTTCGAGAATGGCAATGGGATGCTCCCGGTAAGACAAATCATCTTGGAGCTCGATGTCTTGGAAGTCAATTGTGCGGTCGGCAGTCTTGAAGCACTTGCGAAGTTGTGACACGTGAAACACATCGTGCACATTTGAGAAGTTGGAAGGTAGCTCGAGTTGGTAGGCTAGGTCGCCTCTTTTGCCAACTATCTTGAAAGGGCCCACGTATCTTGGAGCAAGCTTCCCTTTGATACCGAATCGTTGGGTGCCTTTCATAGGAGAAACACGGAGATAGACATGGTCTCCAATCTCGAAAGCCAAGTCACGGTGCTTACTATCATAGTAGCTCTTCTGGAGCAATTGCGCTGCTTTAAGATTTTCACGGATGATATTACACATCTCTTCAGCTTCAGAAATCAAATCATTGCCAAGAAGTTGGCGTTCACTGGTTTCAGACCAGTTGAGGGGAGTGTGGCACTTTCTGCCATACAGGATTTCGAATGGGGCCTTGCCCGAGCTTGCTTGGAAACTATTATTGTAGGAGAACTCGGCAAAAGGAAGGCAATCTTCCCACTTCATGCCGAAAGAGATGACACACGCTCTCAGCATATCCTTGAGAATTTGATTGACTCTCTCGACTTGACCACTAGTCTGAGGATGAAAAGCTCTGCTGAAGCAAATCTTTGTGCCCATGGCCTACTGAAAAGAATCCCAAAACCTGGAAGTGAAGATGCTTCCACGGTCTGAGGAGATCAACCGAGGAACACCATGCAAGGAGACCACTCTGGAAGTGTACAGCTCTGCCAACTGTGCTTCAGTGATAGACTCCTTGACTAGAAGGAAGTGAGCGACTTTAGTGAGCTTGTCAATGACCACAAAGATGGCATCATTCCCTTTCTTGGACTTGGGAAAGCTGGTGACAAAGTCCATCTCAATATGATCAAATTTCCACTCGGGAATGGGTAGAGGCTGAAGAAGTCCTGCTAGACGCTGATGTTCCACCTTCACTCTGCGGCAAACATTGCACTTGTTTATGAATTGAGCGATCTCACGCTTCATGCGAGTCCACCAATAAGTTGACTTGAGATCATGGTACATCTTGGAGCTGCCTGGATGGATGGACAAGAGAGAATTGTGTGCTTCGTTCATTATGACCTTCCTGAGATCCCCTTTTGGCACAACTAGCCTGTCCTCAAAGAACAAGGTATCCCTGTCATCCACTCGATAGCACTTATATTTGGGGATGCTCTTTGCAATGCCGAGTTTCACCTTCTTCACCATGGCATCTAAGAGCTGAGCTTCGCGAATCTGATCCTCCAATGTGGGAGTGATCTGGAGGTTTGCGAGAAATCCTTGCGGAATAAGCGGGAGGTTGAGTTTTTTGAAAGCTTCACAAAGATCAGGCTGGACATGCTTGAGAATAAGACTGTTGCAATAGGCTTTTCTGCTCAAAGCATCCGCGATAACATTAGCCTTGCCTGGAGTGTATTCAATGCTCGGGCTGTACTCTTGAATCATCTCCACCCATCGGGTCTGACGGAGATTAAGGTTGGGCTGAGTGAATATGTACTTGAGGCTCTTGTGATCGGTGAAAATGTCCACCTGCCTGCCCAACAAGAGATGTCTCCATGTGATTAAGGCATGGATGACGGCTGCCAACTCCAAGTCATGAGTAGGATAGTTCCTCTTGTTCGGCTTCAACTGCCGAGAGGTATAAGCCACCACTTTCTTCTCTTGCATTAGTACTCCACCGAGACCTTGCAGAGAAGCATCACAGAACACTTGGTAGGGCTTGGATTCATCTAGAGTGAGAACTGGAGTAGTTATGAGCTTCTCTTTGACTGTATTGAATGCCACATCACACTCAGGAGTCCAAGCATATTTGACATGCTTCTGGAGGAGGTTAGACAAAGGCTTGGCAATCTTGGAGAAGTTCTCCATGAATCTTCTGCAATAGCTTGCAAGCCCGAGGAAGCTTCGGAGTTGCTTGACATTTTGAGGAGGCTGCCAGTTGACAATAGCTTCAACCTTTTCAGGATTTACCCAGATGCCCTTGGCAGAGATAATGTGACCGAGGTAAAGAACTTCATCAAGCCATAATTCACACTTAGAGAACTTTGCATAGAACTGATGCTCTCTGAGCTTATCAAGTACCAAGCGCAAATGCTTTGCATGATCCTCTTTAGTCTTGGAGAAAACTAGGATGTCACTGAGATAGACAAGAATGAACTCATTGGTGTATGGATTGAACACATAGTTCATCACACGAGAGAAAGTAGGAGGTGCATTTGCAAGGCCGAAGGACATCACTGTGTATTCGTATGAACCAAAGCTCGTCCTGAAAGCTGTTTTGGGAATGTCTTCTTCGCGAATGCGAATCTGGTGATATCCCATACGAAGATCGAGTTTGGAGAACACCTTAGCAACTTTGAGTTGCTCGAACAATTCATTGATATTGGAAAGTGGATATTTATTCTTGATTGTCTTCTTATTCAATGGCCGGTAGTCAACGCAAAGTCTTTTCATGCCATCTTTCTTCTTGACAAAGAGAACTCCACAACCCCAAGGAGATGAACTTGGTCTGATCAAGCCCAGACGCTCTTGTTCATCGAGTTGTCTCTTTAATTCTTTCAGCTCTTCTGGCCCAAGCTTGTAGGGGCGTTTGCATACGGGTTCTGTGCCGGGCTCGAGCTCAATGACAAACTCAACAGGCTGGTGAGGAGGCATTCCTGGCAACTCTTCTGGAAAAACATCCTCATATTCACATACCACTGGAATTTGAGATATGGCATTAATCTCGCCTTTCTCATTGAGGGAGAATAACCGGATGGTATCATCACGAGCAGCAAAGATAATGACCTCTTCAGAAGGATGAGTCAATTTAACTTCCTTGGCCTCACAATCAAGAGAAGCCTTGTGCTTAGAAAGCCAATTCATGCCGAGGATAAGATCAATATCAGAATTCCCAAGGACAATCGGATCAGCCAGAAAAGAATAATTGACCATCTTGATGTTGACTTCAGGAACTATTATATGAGAGCTCATACGCATACCCGGAGAAACCACACGAAAAGGATCTTGCAATAACTCTGTAGGCAATTCATGCTTGGAAACAAAAGGTCTTGACATGAAACAATGCGATGCACCAGTATCAAAAAGAACTTTAGCCGTAATAGAGTTAACCAAGAGATTACCGATGATCACTTCAGAAGACTCCTCTGCTTGAGCTGAATTCACCATGTTCACTCTTGCTGACTTGGGATTATGTTTGACAATAGCGTTGTTTGGCGGCCTGCCGGGAGGAGGAGGTGGAAGGCGCTTCTGGGTGCACTTGTTGGCATAGTGTCCTTTCAGCCCACACTTGTGGCAAGTAACCTCCGAGAGTGGACGAGGAGGAGGAACAACTGCCCTTGGAGCCTGAGATCTCTGCTGGTACACTGGGTTGGGTGGGTGGGAAGAACCATGACCACCAAACTGCTTCTGCTGATGCTGAGGACAAAACTGAGGAGGAGGAGGTAACCAGAACTTCTGCTGCTTGGCAACCACTTGAGATGAGGAAGAAGAGTGAATTGCATCTCTGATTCTCTTCTTAGAAGCATCAAACTTGATCTGAGCTAATTCTTGCTTGAGTGCCATGTTATAGAACTGATCAAACTCAGGTGGATCGACTAGGATGAGAGCAAGCTGTAGGTCCTCTCTGAGACCACCCCTGAACTGGTAGATCTTGCTCTTGTGATCTGGAATGCCTTGCTTGGCATATCGAGCGAGATTCTGGAACTCAGTGTTATACTGGTAGACAGACATGCTTCCTTGCTTAAGATTTCTGAATTTCTCACGCATCTCCTCAAACATACTTGACGGAATGTGATGTGCTCTGAAATCGTGACAGAAGTCGGTCCAAGTGATGACTTGACCACCTCTCGAATCTTTGTACTGCTGCCACCACTCGGCTGCCTGGTCCTTGAGCTGGAAAGAAGCGAACTTGACATAGTCCTCAGGTCTGACATTGCAGCACTCGAAGTGTTTGTTGATATCCAGTAACCAATCATCAGCATCGAGAGGCTGAGTGCACGAACTGAAGGACTTGGGCTGGTTGCTGAGAAACTGGTTGAGAGTTGCATATCGAGGTTGATTGTTGAAGTTGCCTTGGCCTTGATTGCCTTGATACCCTTGATTCTGCTCTTGCATAAACTGGAGCAGCATCTGAGTATTGGCATTGGTTGCTACCATCAAAGCTTGCCATGCCTCCGGAGGCAGAGGTGGAGGAGGAGGTGGAGGTTCTGACTGCTCCCCATCATCACGGGTCGGGTTCCCACAGGTTGCGGGAGCCATCCTGAAGATGGAAACAACCGTTAGAATCTGCAATGAGACAATTGAAAAGCTGAATCAACAGGATAGATATTGCAACAGAATTCTTCACAAGCTAGCATCCGAACAGATATGAACGAATGCATTCCGAAAGATAGATGATACACCACAGACTGAGAAGCCACTTGGAAATAATGTTAGAATAATTCACAAGGTAACGAAAGTGGAAACAAACATATGATAGACCCCATGTCATATCAGGTGTCTGTTGGAAAGATATCCTAGGTGATACTTGAATTCCCCTAGGAACTCCCAAAACTTCTTGGTTATGAGATCAGGTTGCGGATCCAGGAACCTACTCAGCAAACAACAACCTAATCAGCTGCAATCGCATCCGCAAACCTCAACACACGACCGAGAAACTTTGCAAATTTGTCTACCTCAGACCTTCGAAAACACAACAATACTAGTCATAGTGGATCATCCGAGCTATCTCCTCCAGTACTGGGGAAAAGTCACGGCACTATTTACCACCACAAAAAGTGTAGAAGTGTTTCGATGTCAGCATCCTCTGGTATTCCGGAACTGAAACGATAGCGAGTGTGACAAAACCCCTTGGAGCTCAACTCCCCAGGTCCAATCTATACGGTCAGGAGGCACCAAGAACAGAGTCACGTCACACCGATATCGCAACCATTCCAACAATACCCGCGTGATCCTAAATTTTTTTTGAGTGAGAAGAGGTAGTAGAATAAAAACACCTACGTCACAATTCCTCACCAGAGCGACGAAGGGGATAAGGAGTAAAAAGAATTCCTACTCTCCAATATATAACTAGGACTCAAAGTAGTTTATCTTCTAGACTCGTCAACGGTTTGATCAAACAAGGGGCTCCTATAGTCGGTATGGCTCTGATTACCAACTTGTAACGCCCAATATGGAGCTCTATCGCAATCTCGTGATGAAGTCGAGATCGTGACAGAACCCCATTTTGGATTGCATAGCAAGGTGAAACTCAAACACATACAACCGAATGAACAGGTGAGGATACTAGATAAAGGCTTACACTCACCACATGCTACAGCATAAATATATCATAATCATCATACAATCATCCAAATGAAAGACAGGGTCCGACTACGGACGAAATCAAACGAGAAAACACCACCCTGCTATTATCTCCGGATCAACCGACTAGGGCCCACTACTGATCGTCTGGCATCATGACGTACATACGTCCACGCTCATCGTCATACTCCCAATGGAGCATCTCAGGCTCACCTGTGTCTGACTCGAGTGTACCTGCAACTGGAGTTATGTAGTAATCTGTGAGCCACAGGGACTCAGCAATCTCTTCACCCAAGGTAACAAAACTATTTAAGCTGATTGGAATGGAAGGGGTAAATGTGGTGAGGTTGCAGCAGGCACTAAGCATGTTTAAGTGGCTAACTTACGAGTACAAGAATAAAGATGAGTATACTACGCATAATGGTCGCAAGTTTAATATGATCAAGAAGTGACCCTGAACACCTACTTACGATTCAATCATAACCCCACCGTGTTCTCTTCCCGAACTTACTCGAAAAGAGACCATCACGGTTACGCACACAGTTGGTGTATTTTATTAGAATTAGTGTCAAGTTCTCTACAACTGGGGGTTATAAATATCCAAGTCGCCACATACCCGCGGGCATGGCTTTCCGAAAGATATAACCCTACAGGGGTGTTCCAACCTAGTCCATCACAAACCAACACAAGCCGCGGTGGAAACACCTCAACCTCGAGATAGCCCGATCAACCTCGAGACAGCCCGAAGTATCCTCAGAATTCCCGGTGCACAAGACATTTCGACAATGGTAAAACAAATCCAGCAAGACCTCCCGACATGTCGACACCCTGACTGGAGCCGCGCGTATCTCGAAATCAGGCCACGACCGATGAGCTATGATTACAACGACCAAGTCCACGGGTTGCCCCGGGCGGCGTTGCAAGCTGCTGTAGTTTGGACCAACACTCATGAGGAGCACTGGCCCGGGTTGTTGATTAAGAATCCTCGGGTTAATTACTCCCTATGCAAGTTTTAGTTGTTATTAGGTAAATGGTAAAACCAAAGTTGGGCCTTGCTGGAAGAGCTTTATTCAAAGCGAACAGTCAAGAGGATATCAATCCCCTGAGCATGTTAGGAACGCTAATCAAGAATTATAACACCGGTATTACGGAAACTAAGGCGGCATGAGTGGAACAAAACACTAGGCAAAAGGCCGAGCCTTCCACACACAACCAAGTATATAGATGCATTAATTAAATAAGAGATATTGTGATATCCCAACATATCCATGTCCCAACATGGAACAACCTGCACTGCACCTGCAACTAGCAACGCTATAAGAGGGGCTGAGCAAGCGGTAACATAGCCAAACAACGGTTTGCTGAGTAGGGTGGTTAGAGGCTGTATCATGGCATATGAGAGGCTGACATGTATGTGGTAGGAAGCGTGACATAGCGATAGCAACGAGACAACTAGCAAGCAAAGATAGTACTGTTATCAAGGGTAATGATCATCTTGCCTGAAGCCTCTTCGGTAGGATAGTAAGACTGCTCCTCGAACACGTTCTCAACCGGTTCCTCGATCTCGGACTTGTCTCCCGAAACTGCCCAAAGAAAGAACAACCACCGAAATAAACAAACAACAATGGCATAGATGCACAAACAAAATGATGCATGCAAGACATGGTAAAATTACGAGCACGACATGAATGAAGGAACGGTGCTACCGGGACGACAAAAATGATAACGAGATGTGAACGGTGAAGCAAAAGATGGATATGGGCAAAATCTTGGCAACCCAAGTATGTCACTAGAATGAATGAAAGGTCTCGATTGAAATCGATATAACGATCACGAGGAACGGATGGACGAAACTCAAATGGTGAGCAAAACAATATGCAATGCAAAACTGTAGTTAACAGCAACATGGCATCTTATGCACATCAAAACAGCAAGCTACAGTACCCTAAAATGCAAGAAATTGGCATGCAGCTACAGTATACATGGCATAGAACATTTCATTACATTGGCACAAATTCATATGAAGCATGGATTCATCAGAAATTAGCTCACAACATGGCAACTTAATGTTGACAGAAAACTAAAACAATGACTAGGCATATTTAGAGTTAGACATGGCTTCAATTGGTATGGCATGAATGTACTGATGACAAAGACCGAATCATGTTTACTGGACATGTCCAAAAGAGGCATAGATTAGTGGCTACCAACAACGAAACATAGCAAGTTTCAGCAGAATTTTAACAAGTGCAAAACAGTAACAATGACTAAGCATGTTTGCAAGCTTGTAGCACTCCTATCATGGTATGAAATAAATACTAGCAGTAAGAAGACATGAAAATGCTCCAAACTCATGTTGACAAGATGCTCATATGACATATGCAATAATTCACACAAAAATGACAAAATGGCATATCATGTGAAAATGGCATGCATGCAAACTTGCTCAAATGATAAATATAATGCCACAGATGGATTAGTTGGATTTTTCTACCCCAATTTCATATATAATATGCATATGTTACTGTATGAAATATGCTCACAATTGCATACACAAAATACTGCACAAAAATGGAATTACTGGATATTCCAGAAACGGCATATGCCAGATTTGGAATGCTCCAGAAATGGAGTATGCTAGAAATGGAATATGCCTATTTGGGAAAAAAACAGAGAAGAGGAGGAGGTGAGGATGACAGGTCGGTTCGGCTGTGTCTGTGAGGGTGACAGCGGGCCCCTCGGCTCCTTTGCTCTTTTGAACAGGGGAGGCGGCGCCGGCGAGGCACGGCGGAGCGGCGAGCAGCGGCGTGCGCGCGGGCTACGGGCATGGGTGCTCGAGGTCGAGCTTCGGCTCGACCCGGGCGACGGCGACGGCGAGGGAGGGGGTGGCGACGAGGCAGGGGATCAGCGGCGGGCGGCGCGCAGCGGCTCGAGCATGAGCATCTGCTGGGCTTGGCCATGGTGAGCGCGGCGGCGAGCGGCGATGCAAAGCCGGCAGGAGGCGGCGGACGGTAACAGAAGAGGCGAGGGTGAGGAGATCTTCACCATGGGGGTGCTGCTGGAGTCGATCGGGCTCGTCAGTGCCGGAGACGACGAGAAGAAGACGACGGCGAGGAAGTCGGGGACGTCGGGGAAGGCGTGACGACGGCAAGGACTTGACATTCCGGCTCGGGGAAGATGCGAAAACGGAGCCACGGCGGCGTCCCGGTGTGCATGGAGGAAGAAGGACCGGCGGCGAGCAGCTACGCCGGAGGAGAGCTCCGCCTCGCCTCAGTCATGGCGTTGGGCGAGGACCTACCTGCGGCGGCGGTGCGAGGGGGAACGAGGAGGAAGGGGAAAACCCTAGCTGGGCGCAGGCCTTACATAGGGGGCTCGGGCTCGGCTGGATCGCCACCGTGGCCATGTGCGGTGCCCCGGCGCAGAGTTACTATGAGAGAGCGCGTCGCATGAGGAGGAAGAAAAAGGACGGAGATGAGAGGCTGCCAGGCGGGCCCGACGTGATTGCTCACATGGATCTACCATGGGAGAGGGAGAAGGCTGCGAGCTCGACGCTGTTGGGCTGGAGGAGGCCCAGGCGGCACTGAACTGGTTGGCTGCGGCTAGATCACTGCTGATGCTCCCTTTTCCCTTCTGCCTTTTCCTATTTTCCAAACAGAAAATAGAGACCGAAATGTAGAGGGAGTATGGAGAGGGGTGTGAGAAAAATGAAAATACCACTGGAGTCTAGGAGATATGTGGTATTTGAATAAATTGCTTTGGATATTTTTAGAGATAGAAAAATAATTCAACTTTGAATTAAATTCAAACTTGCACCATTTTTGAACCCAACCAAATAAATTCCAAAAATGATGAAATTTGGCAGAGAGCTTAAGGACATGTACTAGAGAATTTAGAAATATGGTGAACATTAATTTGGGACAGAAATAAAGCATCAAGAAAATACTTGGGAAAAAGAAGGGATTTGAGAGAGAGGTGAAGAGATGGCTTGCATAGGTGAACACACAAGAGTTGGGTGAGGCAAGGAGAAGATTCTCACACATAACCACAATGCATACATGATGAACACAACAAAAATTAAAATGATGGATGCTATGCACATGACAAAAGAATGGCATGAAGGTGAAATGCAAAATGAAAAGAAGCAAAACACAACATGAGAAGAAGCCCATCCATAAAAATCATCATGACAAATCCATATATGGCAATGTTGGGGAATACAAATATGGAAGGATTACATCTGGGGTGTTACAAGCGCCTTGGTGGAGAAAGCCGAAAATCGACTGTCACGATAAGCGTAAATTGGTCGGCTATCCGAAGACAGTGTCAAACTATAAATCGTAGAGGTTAGGCCGTGATAAATGAAGGGTTCTCTTTATATGAATCGATGTGTTATAACTGGTGCACTTCGGCTTGTCCGGTCACCACTACACCGGGGGCTAGATCAACTACCCCGCATTTTTGAACTCCTATGACACACCAAAAAAAAGACACATCCGTGACATTATGGCCCGAACGAAAACTTTTTCTGTCATGGTTGTGACACCTCTATGACAATAATTGTGATAAAAACATGTATCATCATAGATGTGGTGGGCTCCTACTTCTATGACAAAAAATTATGACAGAAAATGGGCTTTTCGTCCTGGGTGGGCCGGAGACGCACCCGCATGACATTCTTCGGGCCGTCCATGACATAAAAAATCATGGTAGAAGTGAGGCCGAGGAAATTTTCGGGGAATTCCCGGTTACGGTGGGTGGTCGGGGCCGAGCGATGCAGTGTGGTTTGCGCATTTCTCTCGTACGCGCGCGTGTGTGTGAGGCATTCACTAACTGAATCCGAGCGAGGCATTCGCTTACTGAACCCGAGCGATCGCACTAGCTACGTACTGAAGCCGATCGATCCCTTCGATGCTAACTGAACCCAAGCAATTCCTTCACTGCTAACTGAACCCGAGCGATTCCTTCGTTGCTAACTGAAGTTGGTCGAGCCCCCGTACGTGCGAGACGTAGCCGGTGTTGGGTTGCCTCTCGATGAACAGTGCCCGTTGCTGCCACGCGCGCGATATGTACAACGAGTCGAGATGCATCGATCGAGCCCCTTGCGCGATACGTGGTGAGTTGACCTAGCCGGTTGGTTGGCTGTGGATGAACAGTTCCTGTTGCTGCCGCCCGCTCGTACACCCCACCCCAGCCGGTGGGCTGGCTGTGGATGAGCAGTACCCCGGCCGTGTGAAGGTCGTTGGCGCTTGGATGAACAGGACCCAGAGGAGGCCGCCACACCCCAACCGGTTGGGCGTGGATGAACAGGACCCCATGGAGGCTGGATGAACAGTAGCCGGTGGAGGCTAGAGGAAGTCGACGGTGGATGAACAGTAGCTGGTGGAGGCTGGATGAGGTTGACCGTGGATGAACAGTAGACCGTGGAGTCTCGATTTGCGGTACGCCACACCCCTCCCGATGAACAGGACCCCCGTTTCGACCATAGGCAGTTGGGGAGAGGTCCGTTTCCTCTGTTTTGAGGTACGCCAGAGCCCTCCCGATCAACAGGACCCCGTTTTGACCGTAGGCGCTCGAACAGAAGTTCGTTTCCTCCGTTTTGTGGTATGCGAGACCCCCAGTCGATGAACAGGACCCCGTTTCGACTGTAGGTGGTCGAACAGAAGGCCGTTTCCTCCGTTTTGTTGTATGCCAGACCCCGAGTCGATGAACAGGACCCCGTTTCCACTGTTCCATCCAAGCCAGTTGACTCCCAATGAACAGGATGCGTTTCGACCCAGTCGCTTGGCTCCCGATGAACATGACGCTATTTCCTCTATTCCGACCCAGCCGGTTGGCTGCCGATGAACACGACGTCGTTGCTGCCGTCCGTTGCCTCTCTCCATGTATACGAGCCCTGGGCATACGTATGCGCGAGTACGCGTTCGAGACCCCGCCCGTATATTTACGTATGTGCCCATATTTTTTGCCGTGTGGCTGTATGTACGTGTACATGATTTAGACGGGGCTGCCTGAACTGCTACGCCGGGGGCTGTACTACAACACGTGCCGCTCCTTACACGCCCACGACTCATTGTTGCAGAGAGACCGATCGACAAGTATGTACGTACATGTTTGCGACCAGACAGACAACGCTGCGTACGCTTCGACCGGGTGGGTCCCAGCTGTCAGGGAGGATAAGGAGGCACTTCCTTGCGTGCTAAGATATAGCTGCTGTCAAAAGGTCGGGCTCCGAGGACCCAAAGGTTCGAACACTGGGGTGAGCTCGTTCCTACCTCCTCGTCCCCTACCACAGCTAAACTACGGAGAAGCTACGACGAGAGCGCGCTACGAAGGAAACGGCCGAACAGTGAGCGTGCATGCTCCAGGTTCTCCGCGTAGTGTGTGGCACCCCGGCTCAGAGGACTGGTTTACCCAGTGTTTCCAACACAGAGATCATGTCTTCTGGAAACACACAACAACTTGGAACAGAACTGAACTGAACTTTATTGATATATCTCGAGTACAAGCTCATAATTTACATTGATAGCGAGGCCAGAAGCACTGCACGTGCTATGACAATATCTACATTATTTATGGAACATAAAAGGGCCTCGATACTACTAGGTGACTCTACGGCGTAGCGGAACATCACGTGGGAACGCCATCAAAAGGGACAGTGCAGGGACACGGCCTAGTTAGCGTAGCACGAACCATCGGGACCTCCATCCTCGGCTTCTCCTACATCTGGCATGATACGCCAGGTGAGTACTTGGAATGTACTCACAAGCTCACAGCAACCATAACAATGCAGGAAACAACAGCATGGCAATTAACATGTTAAATGCTTAAGTTGCTTACTTACTGTTACCAAATACCAACTTACTCTCTTCTGGGTTGTCCCACAACCCTCGAGATACTCATGATCCATCGAGTACTTCCGAACATAAGACAAGTTCTTCCATCATTATTATCATGTTTGCTGTTGACCACTCAGTGTGACCTAGTGCGGACTGTCCAATACCGTGGACGCGGCTATTCGAATAGATTCTTACACTCTGCAGAGGTTGCGCACTTTACCCACACCATGGAGCTCCTTGTCCCGTACCTCGGTACACTTCCCTCTTGGGTGGACCGGTGCTGCTCCAACGAAACCTGCCTAACCCGTGACTCTTCCATCGTACCACCGACAATCATACCCTCCCAGGGTAATGTCCTGGGTGGCCCCTGTGTCACCCCGTGACACCTGCCACCGTCGTGGCCAACTAAACTGTCCCAAACGGGGACGCCGGCAAATAACTCAACTGGGCTCACAGGATTATCGTCGTCTACCTGATCAGGGCAGCACGCACGCATAACCCTCCCTCTTTTGGTGGTACCGACAAAAGATTACGCAGTCAGACCAAGTCAAGGCCGTCCCATACCGACAGATGTGGTTGCACGGATAAGTCCGGGTCGGTGGCACTTGATGAACCAATTAGGTTTAGTTTTGACAAGTACTTAACAAGCATGGTTATTCATCATAAATAACTTAACATGGCAGTAGCTATGCATCAAAGTAGATTACTATGAATTATCACATATTAAAATAATGCAAATAATTCAATTAAACAACCAACACTATTGAAATGCTCCATGCAATGGATCATGTGGCTTGCCTTGCTCTGTTGGGTTGTCCACAAACTCCTGGGCTTCAAAACCAAAAGGATTTTCCTCTGAAAATATTTTAAAAAATAGCAAAGGAAAATGTCACATAACACATTTCTGTTCACCAGAAATTCTGTGAGCATGAGAAAAATACCGAAATTTACCAGAAAATAAAGGGGCTCAAGACAAACCCAATGCAAAAATAATCAATTGATTTGGACTTATGGATAAAAAGTTATGAGGGGTCAAAGTTACTGGTCAAATCTGAATTAAAAACAGAAAATAGAAAAAACAGCAGAGGGCCATGTCGAAGGCGTAAAGTGGAGGGGCGCCTCCACTTACCGCTTCGGCGCGCGCGGGTGAGCCGCTGACGTGCGGGCCCCGCTATCAGATTTAAAAGGGGAGAGAGAGAACAGGTCCGGTGACGATGCAGACGGCGGCGAGGTCCGGTGACTACAGGGATGGAACGAGCTCATGGAGACGAAAACGTACGTACCCGTAGCATGACGAGAGATGGCCGGACGATGTCGTCCCCTTCCTCTCTGGCGGCGGTGGTTTTCGGGTGTCGCCGGAGACGGCGTTTTCGGCAGAGTTTCGGTCGGAGAAGAAGTTGGCCGGGTCAGGAGAGTGTGTGGAGCTCGCGCGTGCAGTCGGTTGAGGCTGGGGTGGACCGAGGTGGCTGGGTGGCAGAGCTCGGGTGGCAGCGGGTCGCCGGCGAGATGCGAGGCCAGAGGGCCTCCTGGGCCTTGGCTCGTTGCTTGGGAGCTCGATTGGGAGAGGGTGGAGTGCGGTGAGGAGCGAGGAGGGCTGGGCGCGACCTTTTATAGGCGGGGTCGAGGCTTCTGGAGCGGGCGGAGCTCGGGCCACGTCGCCGGAGTCCGGACGCCGCGCTGGCTGGCTTGGCGCGAGCGATGGGATAGGAGAGGGCAGGAGAGTTAAATGCGGCAGTGGCGGCTTGCGAAGGAAGATGACGGCCAGCAGGGCCACTGTGCCCGCATGGGTGCCACAGTGCCCGTGTGCGGTGGCGGCCGTCGGGGACGATTCCGGCGAGGGGAGAACTCCAGAATGGCCAGGTGGGTGGAGGAGAGGATGTCGGCGAGCTGGGACAAGGCCCAGTCATGCGGGGCAGCCAGATGCATCACATCAGACGCGGGCGAGGTGCAGAGCGCGTGCATTGGCATGCCAATGTCGTGCTCACCACGGGTACTGGCATCCGGAGGCCACGCAAGTCTGGCGCATCTTGTCCAACACGTCGACCCTCGACCACTTAGTCCCCCTGTGCCCCTGGTTTGGCTAGGTGCACTCTGATTCGAATGGTAGCTTCAACTACGGTTTCTGACACAAACTTTGGGAGAGATCTGGAGAAGAGATGAGCTGGAGATGAAGCCAGTAGAGATGTCTGGAGTAATCTACCTTGGAAGGACTACAGACAGACCGACAGATGTGGTTGCACGGATAAGTCCGGGTCGGTGGCACTTGATCAACCAATTAGGTTTAGTTTTGACAAGTACTTAACAAGCATGGTTATTCATCATAAATAACTTAACATGGCAGTAGCTATGCATCAAAGTAGATTACTATGAATTATCACATATTAAAATAATGCAACTAATTCAATTAAACAACCAACACTATTGAAATGCTCCATGCAATGGATGATGTGGCTTGCCTTGCTCTGTTGGGTTGTCCACAAACTCCTGGGCTTCAAAACCAAAAGGATTTTCCTCTGAAAATATTTTAAAAAATAGCAAAGGAAAATGTCACATAACACATTTCTGTTCACCAGAAATTCTGTGAGCATGAGAAAAATACCAAAATTTACCAGAAAATAAAGGGGCTCAAGACAAACCCAATGCAAAAAGAATCAATTGATTTGGACTTATGGATAAAAAGTTATGAGGGGTCAAAGTTACTGGTCAAATCTGAATTAAAAACAGAAAATAGAAAACACAGCAGAGGGCCACGTCAAAGGCGTAAAGTGGAGGGGCACCTCCACTTACCGCTTCGGCGTGCGCGGGCGAGCCGCTGACATGCGGGCCCCGCTGTCAGATTTAAAAGGGGAGAGAGAGAACAGAGAGCTGCGGCTCTCCGGCGATGGTCACCGGCGATGCAGACGGTGGCGAGGTCCGGCGACTATAGGGATGGAACGAGCTCACGGAGACGAACACGTACGTACCCGTAGCGTGATGAGAGATGGCCGGACGACGTCGTCCCCTTCCTCTCTGGTGGAGGTGGTTTTTGGGTGTCGCCGGAGACGGTGTTTCCGGCAGAGTTTCGGTCGGGGAAGAGGTTGGGCGGGGCCAGGAGTGTGTGTGGAGGTCGCGCGTGCAGTCGGTTGAGGCTGGGGTGGAGCGAGGTGGCTGGGTGGCAGAGCTCGGGTGGCGGCGGGTCGCCGGCGAGATGCGAGGCCAGAGGGCCTCTCGGCCTTGGCTTGTTGCTTGGGAGCTTGATTGGGAGCGGGTGGAGTGCGGTGAGGAGCTAGGAGGGCTGGGCGCGGCCTTTTATAGGCGGGGTCGAGGCTTCTGGAGCGGGTGGAGCTCGGGCCACGTCGCCGGAGTCCGGATGCCGCGCTGGCTAGCTTGGCGCGGGCGATGGGATGGGAGAGGGTAGGAGAGTTAAATGCGGCAGTGGCGGCTTGCGGAGGAAGACGACGGCCAGCAGGGCCACTATGCCCGCACGGGTGCCGCAGTGCCCATGTGCGGTGGCGGCCGCCGGGGACGATTCCTGCGAGGGGAGAACTCCAGAATGGCCAGGTGGGTGGAGGAGAGGATGTCGGCGAGCTGGGACAAGGCCCGGCCATGCGGGGCAGCCAGATGCATCACATCAGACGCGGGCGAGGTGCAGAGCGCGTGCATTGGCATGCCAATGCCATGCTCACCACGGGTACTGGCATCCAGAGGCCACGCAAGTCTGGCGCATCTTGTCCAACATGTCGACCCTCGACCACTTAGTCCCCCTGTGCCCCTGGTTTGGCTAGGTGCACTCTGATTCGAATGGTAGCTTCAACTACAATTTCTGACACAAACTTTGGGAGAGATCTGGAGAAGAGATGAGCTGGAGATGAAGCCAGTAGAGATGTCTAGAGTAATCTACCTTGGAAGGACTACAGACTGGCCAAGTTTGAGAAATTTTCATCAAGATTTGACGGTGGTTCATGTACAACTGCTGATACTGGACCAGAAACAAGATGAGCTTGTTGCACTCACCTGGTTGATCTGCTGACGCTGGAATTTGGTGTGTAGGGGTTATTTGGTGGATAGAAGATGTCATAAAAATTTCAGCTCATTTGAATACCTCTAGCTGGTACTTCCTTTACAGAGGTTCAAATTGAGCAGAAACTGCTCAGAATATTGCTGCTGAGTACTTGTACTGGACAAGATGATATTTTTGGATATTGTGGCAAGATAGGTTCCCTAGTATCTCAGGGAATTATTTGAGAGTTTTCTGAGTTGGGAAAATATGAGTTGCTTCACAAAGGGCCAGTACTGTCCAGAAGGTAAATGGGGTTTTCTAGACAAATTTTTATACTAGACCATGAAATGTTTTTGAAGAATGTGGGAGTACATGATGACAAGAAGGTGTGGTATTAATTTGTGATTTTTCTGATCATCAGAACTATAGGTTGCTTCATAACCCATAGTGAAGGACTTAGCCTTGATCATCAATATGGAAGGACTTAGCCTTTCCTTGCGGAATATGCTCCTTGATCTCTTGTATACCTTTATCTAATTTCTGAGCTGCCTTAATTTCTTCCATAAGTGTTGGAATGATTTCCATGGTATCCGGGCTAGTTGGGCCGCATAACACCATATTCAACTTGGCAAACTCTTCTTGTAGCCTTGGATGGATTCCCTCCATTATTGCATTTATGGTACCTTGTTTTCTGCTGAGAGCATCGACGACCACATTGGCTTTTCCCCGATGGTAATTGATTCCAATGTCATAGTCCTTGACCAGTTCAAGCCATCTTCTCTGTCTGAGATTAAGATCAGGTTGGGTGAAAATATACTTGAGACTCTTGTGGTCTGTGTATATTTCACATCGTTGCCCAATGAGATAATGCCTCCAAATTTTTAATGCATGAACCATGGCTGCCATTTCCAAATCATGAGTGGGATAGTTCTCCTCATGAGGTCGTAGCTGTCTGTATGCATATGCTACAACCTTTCCTTTTTGCATTAGAACGCAGCCGATTCCACGCCTGGAAGCATCGCAATATATATCAAAGCTCTTGTGGATGTTTGGAAGAACTAAGACAGGGGCCGTAGTTAGCCTCGTCTTTAATTCCATGAAACTGCTATCACATTCTTCCGTCTAGGCAAATTTGTGGTTCTTTTTCAACAATTCTGTTAATGGCTTGGCTATTTTTGAGAAGCCTTCAATGAAGCGACGGTAGTAGCCTGCCAATCCCAGAAAACTGCGGACTTCAGTTACTGTAGCTGGTGTCTTCCAGTTTAATACAATAGTCACTTTGCTGGGGTCGACGGCTACACCCTGTTCTGACAGAACATGTCCCAGAAATGCCACCTCTCTTAGCCAAAATTCGCATTTACTGAATTTGGCATACAAGCGATGGGTCCTTAGTCTTTCCAGGACAGTACGGAGGTGTTGCGTGTGCTCTTCTTCATCCTTCGAATAGATGAGAATGTCATCGATGAAGACTACCACAAATTTGTCCAAGAAGTCCATGAAGACCTTATTCATCATGCTCATGAAATAGGCTGGAGCATTTGTCAGCCCAAATGACATGACTGTAAATTTATACGAACCATATCTAGTAGTAAAGGCTATCTTGGGGATATCCTCTTTCCTGATTTTTAACTGATGATACCCCGTTCGAAGGTCGATCTTGGAAAATACCCGGGCCCCGTTCAACTGATCAAACAAATCATCAATGCGGGGAAGCAGATATTTATTTTTGATGGTGACCTCATTCGGTTGGCAGTAGTCCACGCACATTCGTAGGCTGCCATCCTTCTTCTTAACAAATAGCACAGGTGATCCCCATGGCGAAGTACTTGGACGAATATACCCTTTTTGTAATAACTCATCCAACTGTTTCTTTAGTTCCACCAGCTCTGGGGAAGGCATGCGGTAGTACTTCTTGTAAATTGGAGCGGTTCCGGGAACAACATCAATAGCGAACTCTAGTTCCCGATCAGGTGGCATCCCTGGTAATTCTTCCGGAAATACGTCCGGAAATTCACTAACTACTGGAATCAGATTTATGTCTGTAGCTGTGGCTTTGAATGCCATTCCCTTCTTTGACATCACTCTGCTAGCAGTGAATTGCACTGTTTGGCCTGCTGGGTTAACCAGTGTCACCGTCCTGGTGGCACAGTTGATACACACCTGATGTGGTACCAACCAATCCATTCCCAATATTATATCCAGTCCAGGGGATTCAATGGCCACAAGAGTAGCTGGAAACTTAGCACCATGTATCAAGATTTCCATATCCTTGTATATCACATTTGTTCTGAGCATGGAGCCAGGGGATTGTACCACCATGATTGTATCCAAAAGAGAAGGATAAAATTTGTGCAAGGTGGCAAAACTCCGCGAAATAAACGAATGAGAAGCCCCAGAATCAAATAAAATTATTGCAGGTATGTCGTTAACAGAAAACATACCAAGGACCACATCTGGTGCTTCGCGGGCTTCTTCAACGGAGATAGGATGGACTTGGCCATGATAGAAGTTCGGATTGGGGCGGCGTCCAACTTTGTTGACTTGTGGCTTGTAGTCGGATGATGGCTTCCCATTTCTTGCGGGGCACTGTTTGGAGTAATGTCCGCCCTGGCCACAATTAAAGCAAGTGTTGTTGCGGCGGCAGTTCTCCAGCACTGGTTGTTTGCCGAAGGTCTTATCCTGGCTGACAGGCTTATTGTTTTTGTTATCATTGTTCCAGGCAGGCTTGTACTCAGATGAACCTGGCTGCCAGATGCGTGGCTTCTGTGCAAACTGCTCACGGTTGTCCTTCTTGGGTTCAAACTTCCGCTTGCGATCATCATATCCTGACTTATGCTCCCGTTCAGCTATGAAAGCCTTATTCACCAAAGTCTAGAAGTCAGGAAAGTCAAGCATACAAAGCTGACAGCGGAGGGTATGATTGAGTCCTCCTAGGAATCTGTCAATCTTCCTTTCTTCTGCGGACACGTCATGGGTGGAGTACCATGCCAAATTATTAAACTTATTCAGATACTCACCCACTGACATGTTCCCTTGAGTAAGAGCCAGAAATTCCCTCTGCTTTACCTTCATTATGCCGGTAGGAATATGATACTTGCGGAATACCTCCTTGAACTTTCCCAAGAAATACTTTCCCCAGAAGGCCACATTATTTTTGTATTGTCCCACCATATAGCTGCTGGTCCCTCCAGGTAATGAGTAACAAAAGGAACCTTGTCTGACTCATCACAGCGGGCTATGTCCAACTTCTTTTCCATGGTCCTCAGCCAATCATCAGCTTCCATAGGATCCACAGCTTGACCAAAACTGGGTGGCTTTGTCCGCTGAAAATCAGACAATTTAGAGTGTGTCCCATTATTGTTATTCTGACCCACCATAGTCTGCATACTTTTCAGAAATTCCATGAGATCTTGATTTCTTTTCTCTTCAAACATTCTCATAATCTGATCAGTAGTTGGTGACTGTGGCGGCGGAGGGGCAAATCTTCTGGTGACTGTCCTGCTTGTCTGGCGGATCGATGAACAGGAGTTCCATCGCCACCTTGATTACTACACCTCTTCATCCTAAATTTGTTCCCATTGCAAAATACCGAATCGATGAGCAACATCCATAAGGGAAGCACAACAATATGACACCAGAAAAAACAAATAAAAGAGAAGATAAGGAGAACAACATAATTACACAAGGCAACCCAACATCATACATGACAAGCTAGTAGGGGGATTATCATGACTGGACTGCTCATACGGCAGTTGACATATGCAGAGATGCTATGATGCATGCACTGAAATTCAAACCTCCACTCTAGTAGCGCGGGTGGCACGGACACTGGCAAACTAAAGACTCCTCATCATCTGATCCTGTCTCGGAATCTGAGCTGATGATGTGAATCTCAGTCTCCGGATCAAAGTTAACATGGCGACGCTGACGAGAAGGTTCTCCCTCTGAAGGAGAAGAAGCACGACGCCGCAGCATCGGAGCAGCTGGAGTAGCTAGGAGTGAGGCCCACTCTGCCGGGGTCTCACGTCGGTTACCAGACGAAAAGCCTGGCGGTCCGAGCGAGCTAGAAGGAGTCTCAGAAGGTGGAACGGGTGGAGTATACACTGGTGAAAACGGAGCTGCATGTGCCTCTCGGGTATGAGTTAGCTCCTCAGCTAGTGAAGTGATCATACGGTAACTGGCGTTCAGATAACAAGATAAAACACCAGTGGCACGATCACTCGCCGGGTCAACAGGTGCGAAAAGGACTCACCCTGTCGCGGGCGATAGGGTGGGGTAGTGAAAGAAACCTGGATGAGTCTGCATCTCGACCTCGTGGAAGCGCAAGTTAGTGAGAGCCTCCATCGCAGCAAACTGGATCGCCAGCTCCGGAGTAGAAGCAGTTCCGCCCTTGGAAGAATGAGAGTAACTACCAATATCCGAACTCGCAGTAAGAAAAGCCTCTGCGTGATACTCGTATACTGAACCAGCAAGCTTCTCTCGGAACACCTGGTACACTGGGTCTTCGCCGTTGGGATACAGCCGAAGCCAGACACTACGAAGCAGTACTGGAAAAGTGAACGGTGCCAACTCATGATTGTAGTGGTACGGAAATGGTGCCATCTACACTCACCAAGCCAACGGTTAGCACAAAAAAAACTATATGCATGCCATGCAGCAAACAGATGCAACAAGCAAAGCACATACCAAGACTCTAAACTAATCGTGGTTCTAGCACAGGGTTAACTAGGGTGTCCTACAGTCAGCGCGGCTCTGATACCAAGCGTTGTGGCACCCCGGCTCAGAGGACCGGTTTACCCAGTGTTTCCAACCCAGAGATCATGTCTTCTGGAAACACACAACAACTTGGAACAGAACAGAACTGATCTTTATTGATATATCTAGAGTACAAGCTCATAATTTACATTGATAGCGAGGCTTGAAGCACTGCACGTGCTATGACAATATCTACATTATTTATGGAACATAACAGGGCCTCGATACTACTAGGTGACTCTACGGTGTAGCGGAACATCACGTGGGAACGCCATCCCAAGGGACACTGCTGGGACACGGCCTAGTTAGCGTAGCACGAACCATCGGGACCTCCGTCCTCGGCTTCTCCTGCATCTGGCATGATAGACCAGGTGAGTACTTGGAATGTACTCACAAGCTCACAGCAACCATAACAATGCAGCAAACAACAGCATGGCAATTAACATGTTAAATGCTTAAGTTGCTTACTTACTGTTACCAAATACCAACTTACTCTCTTCTGGGTTGTCCCACAACCCTCGAGATACTCATGATCCATCGAGTACTTCCGAACATAAGACAAGTTCTTCCATCATTATTATCATTATTGTGGTTGACCACTCTGTGTGACCTAGTGCGGACTGTCCAATACCGTGGACGCGGCTATTCGAATAGATTCTTACACTCTGCAGAGGTTGCGCACTTTACCCACACCATGGAGCTCCTTGTCCTGTACCTCGGTACACTTCCCTCTTGGGTGGACCGGTGCTGCTCCAACGAAACCTGCCTAACCCGTGACTCTTCCATCGTACCACCGACAATCATACCCTCCCAGGGTAATGTCCTGGGTGGCCCCTGTGTCACCCCGTGACACCTGCCACCGTCGTGGCCAACTAAACTGTCCCAAACGGGGACGCCGGCAAATAACTCAACTGGGCTCACATGATTATCGTCGTCTACCTGATCAGGGCAGCACGCACGCATAACCCTCCCTCTTTTGGTGGTATCGACAAAAGAGCACGCAGTCAGACCTAGTAAAGGCCGTCCCATACCGACAGATGTGGCTGCATGGATAAGTCTGGGTCGGTGGCACTTGATCAACCAATTAGGTTTAGTTTTGACAAGTACTTAACAAGCATGGTTATTCATCATAAATAACTTAACATGGCAGTAGCTATGCATCAAAGTAGATTACTATGAATTATCACATATTAAAATAATGCAAATAATTCAATTAAACAACCAACACTATTGAAATGCTCCATGCAATGGATGATGTGGCTTGCCTTGCTCTGTTGGGTTGTCCACAAACTCCTGGGCTTCAAAACCAAAAGGATTTTCCTCTGAAAATATTTTAAAAAATAGCAAAGGAAAATGTCACATAACACATTTCTGTTCACCAGAAATTCTGTGAGCATGAGAAAAATACCAAAATTTACCAGAAAATAAAGGGGCTCAAGACAAACCCAATGCAAAAAGAATCAATTGATTTGGACTTATGGATAAAAAGTTATGAGGGGTCAAAGTTACTGGTCAAATCTGAATTAAAAACAGAAAATAGAAAACACAGCAGAGGGCCACGTCGAAGGCGTAAAGTGGAGGGGCGCCTCCACTTACCGCTTCGGCGTGCGCGGGCGAGCCGCTGACATGCGGGCCCCGCTGTCAGATTTAAAAGGGGAGAGAGAGAACAGAGAGCTGCGGCTCTCCGGCGATGGTCGGCGGCGATGCAGACGGTGGCGAGGTCCGGCGACTACAGGGATGGAACGAGCTCACGGAGACGAACACGTACGTACCCGTAGCGTGATGAGAGATGGCCGGACGACGTCGTCCCCTTCCTCTCTGGTGGCGGTGGTTTTTGGGTGTCGCCGGAGACGGTGTTTCCGGCAGAGTTTCGGTCGGGGAAGAGGTTGGGCGGGGCCAGGAGAGTGTGTGGAGCTCGCGCGTGCAGTCGGTTGAGGCTGGGGTGGAGCGAGGTGGCTGGGTGGCATAGCTCGGGTGGCGGCGGGTCGCCGGCGAGATGCGAGGCCAGAGGGCCTCTCGGCCTTGGCTTGTTGCTTGGGAGCTTGATTGGGAGCGGGTGGAGTGCGGTGAGGAGCTAGGAGGGCTGGGCGCGGCCTTTTATAGGCGGGGTCGAGGCTTCTGGAGCGGGTGGAGCTCGGGCCACGTCGCCGGAGTCCGGATGCCGCGCTGGCTAGCTTGGCGCGGGCGATGGGATAGGAGAGGGTAGGAGAGTTAAATGCGGCAGTGGCGGCTTGCGGAGGAAGACGACGGCCAGCAGGGCCACAGTGCCCGCACAGGTGCCGCAGTGCCCATGTGCGGTGGCGGCCGCCGGGGACGATTCCTGCGAGGGGAGAACTCCAGAATGGCCAGGTGGGTGGAGGAGAGGATGTCGGCGAGCTGGGACAAGGCCCAGTCATGCGGGGCAGCCAGATGCATCACATCAGACGCGGGCGAGGTGCAGAGCGCGTGCATTGGCATGCCAATGCCATGCTCACCATGGGTACTGGCATCCGGAGGCCACGCAAGTCTGGCGCATCTTGTCCAACATGTCGACCCTCGACCACTTAGTCCCCCTGTGCCCCTGGTTTGGCTAGGTGCACTCTGATTCGAATGGTAGCTTCAACTACAGTTTCTGACACAAACTTTGGGAGAGATCTGGAGAAGAGATGAGCTGGAGATGAAGCCAGTAGAGATGTCTGGAGTAATCTACCTTGGAAGGACTACAGACTGGCCAAGTTTGAGAAATTTTCATCAAGATTTGATGGTGGTTCATGTACAACTGCTGATACTGGACCAGAAACAAGATGAGCTTGTTGCACTCACGTGGTTGATCTGCTGACGCTGGAATTTGGTGTGTAGGGGTTATTTGGTGGATAGAAGATGTCATAAAAATTTCAGCTCATTTGAATACCTCTAGCTGGTACTTCCTTTACAGAGGTTCAAATTGAGCAGAAACTGCTCAGAATATTGCTGCTGAATACTTGTACTGGACAAGATGATATTTTTGGATATTGTGGCAAGATAGGTTCCCTAGTATCTCAGGGAATTATTTGAGAGTTTTCTGAGTTGGGAAAATATGAGTTGCTTCACAAAGGGCCAGTACTGTCCAGAAGGTAAATGGAGTTTTCTAGACAAATTTTTATACTGGACCATGAAATGTTTTTGAAGAATGTGGGAGTACATGATGACAAGAAGATGTGGTATTAATTTGTGATTTTTCTGATCATCAGAACTATAGGTTGCTTCATAACCCATAGTGAAGGACTTAGCCTTGATCATCAATATGGAAGGACTTAGCCTTTCCTTGCGGAATATGCTCCTTGATCTCTTGTATACCTTTATCTAATTTCTGAGCTGCCTTAATTTCTTCCGTAAGTGTTGGAATGATTTCCATGGTATCCGGGCTAGTTGGGCCGCATAGCACCATATTCAACTTGGCAAACTCTTCTTGTAGCCTTGGATGGATTCCCTCCATTATTGCATTTATGGTACCTTGTTTTCTGCTGAGAGCATCGACGACCACATTGGCTTTTCCCAGATGGTAATTGATTCCAATGTCATAGTCCTTGACCAGTTCAAGCCATCTTCTCTGTCTGAGATTAAGATCAGGTTGGGTGAAAATATACTTGAGACTCTTGTGGTCTGTGTATATTTCACATCGTTGCCCAATGAGATAATGCCTCCAAATTTTTAATGCATGAACCATGGCTGCCATTTCCAAATCATGAGTGGGATAGTTCTCCTCATGAGGTCGTAGCTGTCTGGATGCATATGCTACAACCTTTCCTTTTTGCATTAGAACGCAGCCGATTCCACGCCTGGAAGCATCGCAATATATATCAAAGCTCTTGTGGATGTTTGGAAGAACTAAGACAGGGGCCGTAGTTAGCCTCGTCTTTAATTCCATGAAACTGCTATCACAATCTTCCGTCTAGGCAAATTTGTGGTTCTTTTTCAACAATTCTGTTAATGGCTTGGCTATTTTTGAGAAGCCTTCAATGAAGCGACGGTAGTAGCCTGCCAATCCCAGAAAACTGCGGACTTCAGTTACTGTAGCTGGTGTCTTCCAGTTTAATACAATAGTCACTTTGCTGGGGTCGACGGCTACACCCTGTTCTGACAGAACATGTCCCAGAAATGCCACCTCTCTTAGCCAAAATTCGCATTTACTGAATTTGGCATACAAGCGATGGGTCCTTAGTCTTTCCAGGACAGTACGGAGGTGTTGCGTGTGCTCTTCTTCATCCTTCGAATAGATGAGAATGTCATCGATGAAGACTACCACAAATTTGTCCAAGAAGTCCATGAAGACCTTATTCATCGTGCTCATGAAATAGGCTGGAGCATTTGTCAGCCCAAATGACATGACTGTAAATTTATACGAACCATATCTAGTAGTAAAGGCTGTCTTGGGGATATCCTCTTTCCTGATTTTTAACTGATGATACCCCGTTCGAAGGTCGATCTTGGAAAATACCCGGGCCCCGTTCAACTGATCAAACAAATCATCAATGCGGGGAAGCAGATATTTATTTTTGATGGTGACCTCATTCAGTTGGCAGTAGTCCACGCACATTCATAGGCTGCCATCCTTCTTCTTAACAAATAGCACAGGTGATCCCCATGGCGAAGTACTTGGACGAATATACCCTTTTTGTAATAACTCATCCAACTGTTTCTTTAGTTCCACCAGCTCTGGGGAAGGCATGCGGTAGTACTTCTTGTAAATTGGAGCGGTTCCGGGAACAACATCAATAGCGAACTCTAGTTCCCGATCAGGTGGCATCCCTGGTAATTCTTCCGGAAATACGTCCGGAAATTCACTGACTACTGGAATCAGATTTATGTCTGTAGCTGTGGCTTTGAATGCCATTCCCTTCTTTGACATCACTCTGCTAGCAGTGAATTGCACTGTTTGGCCTGCCGGGTTAACCAGTGTCACCGTCCTGGTGGCACAGTTGATACACACCTGATGTGGTACCAACCAATCCATTCCCAATATTATATCCAGTCCAGGGGATTCAATGGCCAGAAGAGTAGCTGGAAACTTAGCACCATGTATCAAGATTTCCATATCCTTGTATATCACATTTGTTCTGAGCATGGAGCCAGGGGATTGTACCACCATGATTTTATCCAAAAGAGAAGGAGAAAATTTGTGCAAGGTGGCAAAACTCCGCGAAATAAACGAATGAGAAGCCCCAGAATCAAATAAAATTATTGCAGGTATGTCGTTAACAGAAAACATACCAAGGACCACATCTGGTGCTTCGCGGGCTTCTTCAACGGAGATATGATGGACTTGGCCATGATAGAAGTTCGGATTGGGGCGGCGTCCAACATTGTTGACTTGTGGCTTGTAGTCGGAAGATGGCTTCCCATTTCTTGCGGGGCACTGTTTGGAGTAATGTCCGCCCTGGCCACAATTAAAGCAAGTGTTGTTGCGGCGGCAGTTCTCCAGCACTGGTTGTTTGCCGAAGGTCTTATCCTGGCTGACAGGCTTATTGTTTTTGTTACCATTGTTCCAGGCAGGCTTGTACTCAGATGAACCTGGCTGCCAGATGCGTGGCTTCTGTGCAAACTGCTCACGGTTGTCCTTCTTGGGTTCAAACTTCCGCTTGCGATCATCATATCCTGACTTATGCTCCCGTTCAGCTATGAAAGCCTTATTCACCAAAGTCTAGAAGTCAGGAAAGTCAAGCATACAAAGCTGATAGCGGAGGGTATGATTGAGTCCTCCTAGGAATCTGTCAATCTTCCTTTCTTCTGCGGACACGTCATGGGTGGAGTACCATGCCAAATTATTAAACTTATTCAGATACTCACCCACTGACATGTTCCCTTGAGTAAGAGCCAGAAATTCCCTCTGCTTTACCTTCATTATGCCGGTAGGAATATGATACTTGCGGAATACCTCCTTGAACTTTTCCCAAGAAATACTTTCCCCAGAAGGCCACATTATTTTTGTATTGTCCCACCATATAGCTGCTGGTCCCTCCAGGTAATGAGTAACAAAAGGAACCTTGTCTGACTCATCACAGCGGGCTATGTCCAACTTCTTTTCCATGGTCCTCAGCCAATCATCAGCTTCCATAGGATCCACAGCTTGACCAAAACTGGGTGGCTTTGTCCGCTGAAAATCAGACAATTTAGAGTGTGACCCATTATTGTTATTCTGACCCACCATAGTCTGCATACTTTTCAGAAATTCCATGAGATCTTGATTTCTTTTCTCTTCAAACATTCTCATAATCTGATCAGTAGTTGGTGACTGTGGCGGCGGAGGGGCAAATCTTCTGGTGACTGTCCTGCTTGTCTGGCGGATCGATGAACAGGAGTTCCATCGCCGCCTTGATTACTACACCTCTTCATCCTAAATTTGTTCCCATTGCAAAATACCGAATCGATGAGCAACATCCATAAGGGAAGCACAACAATATGACACCAGAAAAAACAAATAAAAGAGAAGATAAGGAGAACAACATAATTACACAAGGCAACCCAACATCATACATGACAAGCTAGTAGGGGGATTATCATGACTGGACTGCTCATACGGCAGTTGACATATGCAGAGATGCTATGATGCATGCACTGAAATTCAAACCTCCACTCTAGTAGCGCGGGTGGCACGGACACTGGCAAACTAAAGACTCCTCATCATCTGATCCTGTCTCGGAATCTGAGCTGATGATGTGAATCTCAGTCTCCGGATCAAAGTTAACATGGCGACGCTGACGAGAAGGTTCTCCCTCTGAAGGAGAAGAAGCACGACGCCGCAGCATCGGAGCAGCTGGAGTAGCTAGGAGTGAGGCCCACTCTGCCGGGGTCTCACGTCGGTTACCAGACGAAAAGCCTGGCGGTCCGAGCGAGCTAGAAGGAGTCTCAGAAGGTGGAACGGGTGGAGTATACACTGGTGAAAACGGAGCTGCATGTGCCTCTCGGGTATGAGTTAGCTCCTCAGCTAGTGAAGTGATCATACGGTAACTGGCGTTCAGATAACAAGATAAAACACCAGTGGCACGATCACTCGCCGGGTCAACAGGTGCGAAAAGGACTCACCCTGTCGCGGGCGATAGGGTGGGGTAGTGAAAGAAACCTGGATGAGTCTGCATCTCGACCTCGTGGAAGCGCAAGTTAGTGAGAGCCTCCATCGCAGCAAACTGGATCGCCAGCTCCGGAGTAGAAGCAGTTCCGCCCTTGGAAGAATGAGAGTAACTACCAATATCCGAACTCGCAGTAAGAAAAGCCTCTGCGTGATACTCGTATACTGAACCAGCAAGCTTCTCTCGGAACACCTGGTACACTGGGTCTTCGCCGTTGGGATACAGCCGAAGCCAGACACTACGAAGCAGTATTGGAAAAGTGAACGGTGCCGACTCATGATTGTAGTGGTACGGAACTGGTGCCATCTACACTCACCAAGCCAACAGTTAGCACAAAAAAAACTATATGCATGCCATGCAGCAAACAGATGCAACAAGCAAAGCACATACCAAGACTCTAAACTAATCGTGGTTCTAGCACAGGGTTAACTAGGGTGTCCTACAGTCAGCGCGGCTCTGATACCAAGCGTTGTGGCACCCCGGCTCAGAGGACCGGTTTACCCAGTGTTTCCAACCCAGAGATCATGTCTTCTGGAAACACACAACAACTTGGAACAGAACAGAACTGATCTTTATTGATATATCTAGAGTACAAGCTCATAATTTACATTGATAGCGAGGCTTGAAGCACTGCACGTGCTATGACAATATCTACATTATTTATGGAACATAACAGGGCCTCGATACTACTAGGTGACTCTACGGTGTAGCGGAACATCACGTGGGAACGCCATCCCAAGGGACACTGCTGGGACACGGCCTAGTTAGCGTAGCACGAACCATCGGGACCTCCGTCCTCGGCTTCTCCTGCATCTGGCATGATAGACCAGGTGAGTACTTGGAATGTACTCACAAGCTCACAGCAACCATAACAATGCAGCAAACAACAGCATGGCAATTAACATGTTAAATGCTTAAGTTGCTTACTTACTGTTACCAAATACCAACTTACTCTCTTCTGGGTTGTCCCACAACCCTCGAGATACTCATGATCCATCGAGTACTTCCGAACATAAGACAAGTTCTTCCATCATTATTATCATTATTGTGGTTGACCACTCTGTGTGACCTAGTGCGGACTGTCCAATACCGTGGACGCGGCTATTCGAATAGATTCTTACACTCTGCAGAGGTTGCGCACTTTACCCACACCATGGAGCTCCTTGTCCTGTACCTCGGTACACTTCCCTCTTGGGTGGACCGGTGCTGCTCCAACGAAACCTGCCTAACCCGTGACTCTTCCATCGTACCACCGACAATCATACCCTCCCAGGGTAATGTCCTGGGTGGCCCCTGTGTCACCCCGTGACACCTGCCACCGTCGTGGCCAACTAAACTGTCCCAAACGGGGACGCCGGCAAATAACTCAACTGGGCTCACATGATTATCGTCGTCTACCTGATCAGGGCAGCACGCACGCATAACCCTCCCTCTTTTGGTGGTATCGACAAAAGAGCACGCAGTCAGACCTAGTCAAGGCCGTCCCATACCGACAGATGTGGCTGCATGGATAAGTCTGGGTCGGTGGCACTTGATCAACCAATTAGGTTTAGTTTTGACAAGTACTTAACAAGCATGGTTATTCATCATAAATAACTTAACATGGCAGTCGCTATGCATCAAAGTAGATTACTATGAATTATCACATATTAAAATAATGCAAATAATTCAATTAAAAAACCAACACTATTGAAATGCTCCATGCAATGGATGATGTGGCTTGCCTTGCTCTGTTGGGTTGTCCACAAACTCCTGGGCTTCAAAACCAAAAGGATTTTCCTCTGAAAATATTTTAAAAAATAGCAAAGGAAAATGTCACATAACACATTTCTGTTCACCAGAAATTCTGTGAGCATGAGAAAAATACCAAAATTTACCAGAAAATAAAGGGGCTCAAGACAAACCCAATGCAAAAAGAATCAATTGATTTGGACTTATGGATAAAAAGTTATGAGG
Source organism: Elymus sibiricus (assembly GCA_039707655.1). Lineage (NCBI taxonomy): Eukaryota > Viridiplantae > Streptophyta > Magnoliopsida > Poales > Poaceae > Elymus > Elymus sibiricus. The sequence continues at coordinate 185,846,976 of CM077676.1, read as the reverse complement.
GGTCAAAGTTACTGGTCAAATCTGAATTAAAAACAGAAAATAGAAAACACAGCAGAGGGCCACGTCGAAGGCGTAAAGTGGAGGGGCGCCTCCACTTACCGCTTCGGCGTGCGCGGGCGAGCCGCTGACATGCGGGCCCCGCTGTCAGATTTAAAAGGGGAGAGAGAGAACAGAGAGCTGCGGCTCTCCGGCGATGGTCGCCGGCGATGCAGACGGTGGCGAGGTCCGGCGACTATAGGGATGGAACGAGCTCACGGAGACGAACACGTACGTACCCGTAGCGTGATGAGAGATGGCCGGACGACGTCGTCCCCTTCCTCTCTGGTGGCGGTGGTTTTTGGGTGTCGCCGGAGACGGTGTTTCCGGCAGAGTTTCGGTCGGGGAAGAGGTTGGGCGGGGCCAGGAGAGTGTGTGGAGCTCGCGCGTGCAGTCGGTTGAGGCTGGGGTGGAGCGAGGTGGCTGGGTGGCAGAGCTCGGGTGGCGGCGGGTCGCCGGCGAGATGCGAGGCCAGAGGGCCTCTCGGCCTTGGCTTGTTGCTTGGGAGCTTGATTGGGAGCGGGTGGAGTGCGGTGAGGAGCTAGGAGGGCTGGGTGCGGCCTTTTATAGGCGGGGTCGAGGCTTCTGGAGCGGGTGGAGCTCGGGCCACATCGCCAGAGTCCGGATGCCGCGCTGGCTAGCTTGGCGCGGGCGATGGGATAGGAGAGGGTAGGAGAGTTAAATGCGGCAGTGGAGGCTTGCGGAGGAAGACGACGGCCAGCAGGGCCACTGTGCCCACACGGGTGCCGCAGTGCCCATGTGCGGTGGCGGTCGCCGGGGACGATTCCTGCGAGGGGAGAACTCCAGAATGGCCAGGTGGGTGGAGGAGAGGATGTCGGCGAGCTGGGACAAGGCCCGGCCATGCGGGGCAGCCAGATGCATCACATCAGACGCGGGCGAGGTGCAGAGCGCGTGCATTGGCATGCCAATGCCATGCTCACCACGGGTACTGGCATCCGGAGGCCACGCAAGTCTAGCGCATCTTGTCCAACATGTCGACCCTCGACCACTTAGTCCCCCTGTGCCCCTGGTTTGGCTAGGTGCACTCTGATTCGAATGGTAGCTTCAACTACAGTTTCTGACACAAACTTTGGGAGAGATCTGGAGAAGAGATGAGCTGGAGATGAAGCCAGTAGAGATGTCTGGAGTAATCTACCTTGGAAGGACTACAGACTGGCCAAGTTTGAGAAATTTTCATCAAGATTTGACGGTGGTTCATGTACAACTGCTGATACTAGACCAGAAACAAGATGACCTTGTTGCACTCACCTGGTTGATCTGCTGACGCTGGAATTTGGTGTGTAGGGGTTATTTGGTGGATAGAAGATGTCATAAAAATTTCAGCTCATTTGAATACCTCTAGCTGGTACTTCCTTTACAGAGGTTCAAATTGAGCAGAAACTGGTCAGAATATTGCTGCTGAATACTTGTACTGGAGAAGATGATATTTTTGGATATTGTGGCAAGATAGGTTCCCTAGTATCTCAGGGAATTATTTGAGAGTTTTCTGAGTTGGGAAAATATGAGTTGCTTCACAAAGGGCCAGTACTGTCCAGAAGGTAAATGGAGTTTTCTAGACAAATTTTTATACTGGACCATGAAATGTTTTTGAAGAATGTGGGAGTAGATGATGACAAGAAGGTGTGGTATTAATTTGGGATTTTTCTGATCATCAGAACTATAGGTTGCTTCATAACCCATAGTGATGATAGATTTTCCCAAAGGAATAAGAATTGGATTTTGATACAGTAGGTGTGTGACAAGATTTTGGCAAGATGTTGAGGGCTTTGGATCACTGAGAGAGATTCAGAAGTTTCGTAAGTCCAAAATCAACTGAAAAGATTCAAAAACCATCCAAATTGCTAATAAAGCCAGAAAGATTTTGAAAAGAAAAAGTTGCCAAAAACCAGGGTGTCACATAGTGCGTGCCACTATGCCCGCACGCGTGCACTGCGTAGCCTGTGTACCACTGCTCCTCCCCATACCGCGCCCGAGCTTATCTCCTCCTCTCCTCTTCTACAACTCGTCGCCGGCAGAGACCCGAACACGGGCGAGCTCCATCTATAAATAGAGGCACCCCCGAGTCATTCTAGCCATCCCGCTCACTTCACTTGGCCACAAATCACTCCCCCCACGAGCGCGGCAAGGCCGGGAGGGCCTCCTACCGCCGTTGATCGCCGGAATCCGCCGCGGATCCCCCTTGAATGTGTACTCATCCTAGCCTCTCCCAGCTCCATCCACTACTCCCATCGAGACCGTGGTCACCTCCTGAGCTCGACGGTGCCGCTAGCTCGCCGGATCATTGCCGGAATCGCCGAGTCCGACAAGCTCCGCCGCCGCCGTCTCTGGAGAAGAAGCTTCCGACGCCGTTCATCCATCCCCGCCGTCACTTTGGGTACGTGCGTGCTCGCCGTGACGCCCTGAGTCCATCCCGCACATCACCGGTGACCGCCGTGGTCTCCTCGCCGGAGTATCACTGGCGACAGCGCCGCCTCGACTGTTCTCCCTCTCTCTCTCTTTTAATCTTGACAGTGGGACCCCTGTCAGTCTCTCTCTCTCTGTCTCCCAAAGCGGTATAAGTGGAGGCGTATTCGCCGAATACGTCTTCGACGTGGCTGTTTCTGGAATTTCAGTTAAATTCATTTAAATGAATATGTTGACCAGATTTAACCCCAACTTTGACCAGCTCTAACTTCTATTCTAGAAGTCCAATTGAGTTGATTCTTTTTGCTACTAGTTTGTATTGAGCCAATGTTTACGCATGCCAAATTTAAGAATTTTTCTTGCTGTTGAGAATTTCTGGTGAAATAAAATGTGTTATGTGACATTTTCTTTTTGCTTTTAAAATATTTTCAGAAGCTCCTAATTGTGTTGGGGAAGACCAGGAGTATTGTGACACTCCTCTGAACCAAGGCAAGCCACAACATTCATATGCAAGGATGGCATTGCAATGACATTGGTTTATTTGAATTAAATTCATCATTTAATTCACTATAAAAAATGATTTGCTATATAGAACCTATTGCATAGAATTTGTTCATGTCATTTTGATAGTATGCAGTAGGGTACATGCTTTATTGCTAAAGTGTGCAGTAGGGATCATGTCATATACTCTTATGGTAACATGATGCATTCATTATTCATGATCGTGACCCGTGCATCCATTCACACTATGCCTCGAATCATTTTATTTCAAGTTAAAGTTGATGTTAATTCAACTTGAACATGCTGTTGATCGAGTCATGGTGCCACTGAATCGAGCTTACCAGTGCAACCACACTTTCCTGGATGGGGAGGCCCTAATGCGGTCTATTGTCATGCCTCTCGCCGGTGCCTCCTACGAGGGAAGGTTGTGCTCTGGCGCTACCCTGGCCCGGTAGGCAGTCATAACCTTGAGTGCCCGAGTTTTACGGTACCGAGGTCCCCGTTTGGGACAATGTTTATGTTTGGCCACGACGGTGGCAGCCACAAAGGTGGCGGATGTCACGAGTTGACATCGGGGCAACCCAGGACATAGCCCAAAGGGGAGTTTGTCGGAGTGGCCGGGAGAGTGTCATGCAATAGATTGGTTTTGTCGGAATGTCGTTGTTCCACCCGAATGGGAGCACGAGGCCATCAGTTCCGTAGTGTGGGTATAGTGTACTAACCTCAGCTGAGTGTATTATCTATCAATAGCCGCGTCCTCGGATATGGACACAGTTCGTAGTAGCTCACACCGTGGGTCAACAGATATAATTAACTTGCACACTAAGACTCACAAGATGGCACATGCAGAAGTGGTGATCGAGTGAGGATCACTATGAAAGGTATGGATGTGATCAAGTGAGGATCACGTTGGTAAGTTATGAACGGTGGTTACGTGGTAACCCCGAAAGGGTAAGTTGGTCCCAGGGACCACGGCAATGTTTCACGCACACCTCATGTTGAGTAGTATCATGCTCATGCATTAAACTTGTTAAATGCCTTGTTATTGTCTGTCACACTTGTTTTGTTTCCTGTGAGCTTGCGAGTACATTCAAAGTACTCACCTAGTTTATCATTCCAGATGCAGGAGAAGCCGTTCATGGTGTGGATGTCGAGCAGTATGTCGCGCTCTAGGCCGTGTCCTAGCAGTGTTCCTGTGGAGTGGAGTTCCGCTACCTCGTCGTTCTGCTGCCGCGTAGTAGTTCCCTTATCATCGAGGCCCCTGATATGTCTACTAAATAATGTACATAAGTGCAGCCGCACCGTGTGTGCCGCTTGGCCTCGTGTATCATGTAATATGTGAACCTATGTGTCCGCTAAGAGATCAATAAAGAGGTTGTTTCTGTACCAAGTTGTTGTGTATTGCCAGAAGACTTGATCTCTGGGTTGGCAATGCAAGGTAAACCGGTTGCTCTGAGCCGGGGTGCCACACCCGCTCCCCCACCAGAGGCCTCCCTTAATGTGGAGGGGGATGACGCTGGGCGTGCCGCGGTGAGCTCTCAAGCTGCACCCGCGCGTGGGGCTCCTGTGGCGGGCATGGCGAGCCCCCACGACGCGTCGCCGCAGCTGAACACGGGGGAAACCCCGACGAGCCCCCGCTCCTGGTGAACGACACCGGGGCCTCCCTGACCGCGGCAACGGAGGGCAGTGAGGGGCCAGGCCCGGACTGGGCCCTGGTGCTTGTGAGCGACCGCACCCTGCTCAGGCACGGAGCCTTGCGTGACACCAAGGCCGTGCTTGATCGGCTCGGGGTAGATTTCCAGGACGTGGAGGCGCGCCTCGTCGAGGACCGCCTGAGGCTCGCTGAAGAGTGGCACCGGCTTAGCGTCACCGTCAAAATGGGCCAGCGCCAGAACAAAGCCGCTCGTGCAAAGGGTGAGAAGGATGCCACCGAGGCAAAGGGGGGCTGTGCGAGCACTCTCCGGGAGGCTGAAGTAGCTGTCAAGCATCGCGAGGAGGCAGTGGTCTGCCTGAAGGAACTCCAGGATCAACATGTCGCGCAGGCGCAACTGCTCCATATGTGGGAAAGTGCCATCGCTACCCGTGAGGGGGAGCTTGCGTCCCACGAGGCGGACCTTGCGCCTCGCGAGGGTGTCGACTAAACAAGCCATGGAGCGCGGGCACCTGGATATGCTGGCGTGCCAGGTGGCCGAGGCTTAGGATGCCCACGCGAAACGCGTGGACGAGGCCAACGCCCAGCTGGAGACTAAGGAGAAAAAAGCCCAGGAGGATGCCGATGCGAAGATGGTAGCAGAGCGCCAAGTGCTCGCCGAGGAGCACGGCAAGGAACTGAAGCGGCAGGAGGACCTCTTCGAGATGGAGCGTGAGGGGCTTCGGCAGGGAATTGCCAGCCTTAAGGTGGCACTGACTGAATCAGAGTCCCGCCGAGAGGCTGCGATGAAGGCCTAGGCCGTCGCCGAAGTCGAGCTGGCCTCGCTTCGTCTCCAGGAGAGGGGCGCCACTAGCACCGTCGAACAAGCCGGAAGCGAGGCAGACCGAGAGCGGGAGCGGCAGCTCGAACGCGCCAAGACGTTCCACCTCCTCGAGCTCCGGGCCCGCGGCGCCCTGAGCTCCATCTCCAAGGAGACGTTCGAAGCCCCCCGCGAGCCCCATGACGCCGACCATATTGGTTTCTTCACCAGGCTCATGGAGCGGCTCGAGGATAGAGCCAGGAAGGTGGACGGCATCTTTGAGGAAGAGTGCCATGACCTCTTCTCTCAGGCGGCGACTCGTGTCTTCAGCCACCTCCTTCGCGCCGACCGCAACTTTGATCTTGATAAGGTGATAGCCCCCATCCCTGAGGAGCTCCACGATGGCCTCGCGAAGGTGGTGGAAGGCCATGTGGATGCATTGCTTGCGAAGTTCTCTCATGTCAGCGGCGGGAGCTCCGACGGAGGCGGGGATGACCACGAAGGCGGCGACGGCAGCGATGGCGACGGCGCGACTTCTTAGGATCCCCTTTCCTTCGTCATCCTGCACTAGACCAATGTGGCCCCGCGGGGGCGTGAAGACAATGCCTTTGTGTTTAAGTACCTTATGATTTGCTATGATGTATGCTTGTGCCCTCGCGAAGTTTTCTCTTGAGGCCTGTTTTTCTCTTTTTGCTTTCCTTTTGTTCTCTACGTCGTTAGGACCCAACCCCCGAGCGGGCTACAACCGCCGCTGGTATGCTAGGACTCGCGCCTGAGAAAGGCCAGGAGGTGTAAGGCGTCGAGGGCAGTAAGAGCTCCCGAGGCACGATGCTCAGGGAGGCCCCCTTTGACGCACAAGTGGCTCGCGATAGGAGAAACGCCAGTGCTCAGCGAGGTTGCTAGAAGGGAAAGCTTGGGAGATGGCGAGGGTGGCTCGCGAGGTAGTAGACTTAGCTTTGTGGAGGGTAGTGTCTGGTGGGCCGCCACTTGTAGGGTGTGCCTTGCGAGGTTTCCGCTCGCGAGGTCCCCTGCTGAGATGGCCGTCATAGGTTGGCTCCCGTGGCAGGGCCTGCGAAGCTTCTTGAGGCTCAAGGGGGCGTCTTGCCATTGGGCCACCTCGCGAGGTGCCCTCGCAAGGCCTTCTAGGTGACATGTTCCTGACATAACTGCATGCAGAAAGTCCCACAACAGGGGAGTAGCGCACGCTCGCCGGCTCGCTCATGAGCGTTACACGAGGAGATAAGACACCAAGGACCTTGGTGGGGTGGCGTGCACGGGAGCAGGCCCGCGAGCCAGAGCCCGGTTGCTTGAGTTTTTCAGCGCTGCTGGGACTGACCCGAGAACAGACACCTTGTCCAGCCCCCAGTCGCGTGTGGCTCATGAGGGAGGTCGTGAGCGCGCATGGCTCGTGAGGCAAAGACATGACGAAATACACCACATATGGAAACTGAAGCTTTACTGGGGCAAAATAGCAGATTTCATTACACGACCAAAAAGAGATGCGGCTACCGTGTCCGGCACAGGTCAGCTTGAGGTTGGTGCAACCCGTGGGGCACCCTCAGTTACACATCCAAAAGGGAAAAAGAGAGGCTGCCGTGTCCGGCATGGGTCAGCTTGAGGTTGGTGCAGCCCGTGGGGCGCCCTCAGTTGATTGTTCCGCCAAGGCGGAGCATGGGGCTTCCACCGGGGTGTGGGTATGATCGCGGCTCGATCGTTCCGCCAGCACGGAGCATGGGGCTTCCACTTGGGCGTGGGCGGGAGCTCTCGCGTTCCCGTCAGACAAACGCATTGAGAGTCTCCGGGGCGTGTACAGCCCCATTTCGTTCGTACGCATGAGGGTCATGGGTAGAACTTGCAAAGGTGTTGGATGTTCCAGGCGTTAGGCACAGGAACTCCGTCCTCCGTCTCTAGCCGGGCGGCGCTGGGCCTGTAGACATGAGCAACCCTGAAAGGGCCTTCCCACATGGGTGAGAGTTTGTGGAGTCCCTCTCTGGAGAGGATCCTGTGTAGGACAAGGTCGCCGACCTCAAGAGTGCGAGGGCAGACGTTGCGGCTATGGTAGCGACGCAGGGCCTGCTGGTACCTCGCGGCGCGAAGAGCAGCCTGACGGCGGGCCTCCTCAAGGAGCAGCAGGTCGGCCTCCCGCGAGCCATCCTAACGCGCCTCGTCGAAGGCAAGGACTCGCGGAGAGCCATGCTTAAGCTCTGAAGGAAGGACTGCCTCAGCTCCGTAGACGAGGAAGAAAGGGGTCTCGCCGGTAGGCTTGGTTGCCGTTGTGCAGATGGACCATAGCACAGACTGCAGTTCGTTGAGCCAGCCCTTGCCGCAGGCTTCAAGCTTTTTCTTGAAACTTCTTGTCTTGAGGCCTTTGAGGACCTCAGCGTTGGCACGCTCGGCCTGGCCATTGCTTCATGGGTGCGCCACAGAGGCGTAGCAGATCTGCATGCCGAGGCTGCGCAGTAGGACTTGAAGAGGCCGCTCGTGAACTGGGAGCCATTGTCAGTGATGATGCGGTTGGGGATGCCAAAGCGGCTCACGAGGCCCTTGACGAACTTCACGGCAGACCCTGCCGGGATGGTGCGCACGGGCTCGACCTCTGCCCACTTGGTGAACTTGTCAATGGCTAGGTAGAGGTAGCGATAGCCGCCAGCTGCGCGAGGGAAAGGCCCCAGGATACCTAGCCCCCAGACCACGAAAGGCCATGAGAGGGGAATCGTCTGGAGGCCTTGCGCTGGCTGGTGGATTTGCTTGGCATGGAACTGACAGGCCTCGCAGGCTTGGACCAGCACAGTAGCGTCACGCAACGCAGTGGGCCAGTAGAAGCCGCTGCGGAACACCTTGACGATGAGGGTGCACGATGAGGAGTGGTGGCCGCAGTCTCCGCCGTGTATGTCAGCGAGCAGCTCGCGCCCCTGCTCCTCAGAGATACACCGCAAGGAGACGCCATTCGGGCGCCTGCGGTATAACTCGCCATCCTGTAAGCAGTAAGCGCTGGCCTGGCGGACCACACGCTCTGCTTCGAGTCCTCCTCCGGGTGTGTGCCGCGGAGCAGATAGGCCTTAAACTCGATAGCCCAGCTGTCTGCTTGAGGCTCCAACGCTAGCAGCAGGCGGGCGCCTGATGCTGGGCCGCAGTCAGGTGCGCCTGTGGGCGAAGCGGGCGGAAGCTCTTCGTGGAGCAGTGCGGCGCTTGCAGTGGGTGGCGCAGTGGATGGCTTTAGGAGCCTTTCCTCAAATATGCCAAGATCTTGAGGCTCACGACGAGACGCCCGCTTGGTGATGTCATCTGCTTCTTTGTTGCTGCCGAGGGGCACGTGCTGGACCTCCAGGCCTAAGAAATGCTATTCAAGTTTACGTACCACCTCCAGGTAGGCGGCCATGTGCTCGTCTTTGGGTTTGTAGCTTTTGTTGGAGAAGTTGACGAGAAGCTCCGAATCGCCCTTGATGGTAAGACGCTTGATGCCTAGAGCGAACGCAGCATTGAGGCCGGCGATGAGGCCCTCATACTCCGCGATGTTGTTGGAAACCTTGTCGATGTGCCTGAAGCAGAGCTACACAGCGTAGTAGAGCTTGTCTCCTGTTGGCGAGGTGAGCATGACTCCAGCCCCCACGCCCTGCCGGGAGAAGGCGCCGTCAAAGTGCATGGTCCAGCCACCAGGCGCCTCGTCCCCTGGCACGAGGGATTTGTCCTCGCGAGGCTCCTCCTCGTACGTGTCTGTCCACTCCGCCACAAAGTCGGCTAGAGCTGCGCCTTTGATGACTCTGGTGGTGCAGAACTCTAGCTGGAAGGCTTGCAGCTCGATGTTCCAATCGGCGACATGGCCAGCAGCGTTGGGGCTGCGCAAGACTTGCTCCAAGGGGTAGGAATAGATGACCTTGATGGGATGACCCTGAAAGTAGGGGCGTAGTGCGACTTGTAGCTTGCGTTAGTATTATCCCCGAAGAGGAAGGGATGATGCAGCATAGCAGAGCTAAGTATTTCCCTCGGTTATGAAACCAAGGTTATCAATCTAGTAGGAGAACCACGCAACACCTCGTTAGCAGTACCTGCACACAAACAACAAATCCTTGCACCCAATGCAAACGAGGGGCTGTCAATCCCTCGGTGGTCAATTGGAAGATTAAATTGTATGTGATAGATAGATAGATTGAAAAAAAAATACAAATAAAATAAATAAAAGAAAATGGCAGCAATATTTTTAGGGTTTTAGTAATATGATTTAGATAGACCTGGGGGCCATAGTTTTCACTAGAGGCTTCTCTCGAGAAAATAGCATACGGTGGGTAGACAAATTACTGTTGGGCAATTGATAGAAAAGCAAATAATAATGACGATATCCAAGGCAATGATCATGTACAAAGGTATCACGTCCAAGATAAGTAGACCGACTCCTGCCTGCATCTACTACTATTACTCCACACATCGACCGCTATCCAGCATGAATCTAGTGTATTAAGTCCATAAAGAACGGAGTAACGCCTTAAGAACGATGACATGATGTAGACAAGATAAACACACGCAAGAATAAACCCCATCTTTTTACCCTTAATAGCAATGATACATACGTGTCATGTCCCTTTCTGTCACTGGGATTGAGCACCGCAAGATCGATCCCATTACAAAGCACCTCTTCCCATGGCAAGATAAATCAATCTAGTTGGCCAAACCAAATCAATATATCGGAGAAGAAATATGAAGCTATAATAATCATGCATAAAAGAGATCAGAGAAGACCCAACTATATTCATGGATAATCTGATCATAAACTCACAATTCATCGGATCCCAACAAACACACTGCAAAAAGTGATTACATCGGATAGAACTCTAAGAACATCAAGGAGAACATTGTATTGAAGATCAAAAAGAGAGAAGAAGCCATCTAGCTACTAACTATGGACCCGAAGGTCTGTGGTAAACTACTCACGCATCATCGGAAGGGCAGGAAGGTTGATATAGAGCCCCTCCGTGATCGATTCCCCCTCCGGCGGAGTACCGGAGAAGGCCTCCAGATGGGATCTCTCGAGAACAGAAACTTGCGGCGGCGGAAAAAGTATTTCGTGGACACCCCTGAGGGTTTCTGATTTTTCCTGAATTTATAGTGGTGGAATTAGGTCAAACGGAGCTCTGTGGGCCCCACAAGGTACCAGGGCGCGCCTGCCCCCCCCAGGTGCGCCCTGGTGCCTCGTGGGCACCCCCTGGGGCTTCTGGCCTCCTCCCTAAGCTTCTAGTGTTTATCTTGTCCAGAAAAAAATCTCCAAAAAGTTTCGTGGCATTTGGACTTCGTTTGGTATTGATTTTTTGTAAAACAAAAACAGGACAGAAAACAGCAACTGGCACTGGGCACTAGGTTAATAGGTTAGTCTCCAAAAATGATATATAATTGCTGTAAATGAATATAAAAACATCCAAGATTGATAATATAACAGAATGGAACAATAAAAAATTATAGATACGTTGGAGACGTATCAGCATCCTCAAGCTTAATTCCTGCTCGTCCTCGAGTAGGTAAATGATAAAAACAGAATTTTTGATATGGAATGCTGCCTATCATATTCATCACATATTTTTTTTCTTTTATAGCATCGATGTTGGACTTGAATGATTCAAAGCAATAGTCTATAATTTTGAAAATTAGAGTTGGCACACGCAAATTTACTTAGAACGGCATTGAAATAACGCGTATAGGTAGATATAGTGGACTCATTTGGCACAACTTGGGTTTAAGGATTTTGGATGCACAAGCAGTATTTCCGCTTAGTACAAATGAAGGCTAGCAAATAGATTGAGAAGCAACCAACCAAAAAACAAAAATGGTCATAAACATGCATTGAACATAACTAACACCGAATAATGCACCATAAGTAGGATATAATTTCTTTGCATAACTATTGACTTGATGTGCATGCATAGGGAATCACAAACCTTAACACTAATATTCTTACTAAATCACAATTACTCACTAACATGACTCACATATTATCATTTCCATATCACAAAACTATTGCAAGGAATCACACTTATCATATCCAATGATCTATATGAAAGTTTTTATTATATCCCTCTTGAATATTCATCACTTTGAGACCAATTTCATATCTTGTGCAAATTACCGTTACTATTGTCAACTCTCAAAAATATTTAAGTGAAGCATGAGAGTGCAAATATTTCTTCAAAATTTCAATCTTATCAATTCTCAAAATAATATAAGTGAAGCATGAGAATTCATTTCTTCAAAATTTCAATCAACTCTCAAAATAGTATAACTGAAGCATGAGAGTTTATTTCTTCAAAATATAGCCACCACCGTGCTCAAAAAGATTTAAGTGAAGCACTAGAGCAACTGCCTAGCACAAAAAATTTAAGTGAAGCACATAGAGTATTCTAACAAATGATGATAAACATGTGGCTCTCTCAAGATAGGTGTGTTCAGCAAGGATGATTGTGACAAACTAAAAAGCAAACAAAGCAAAGACTCATATAATACAAGACGCTCCAAGTAAAACACATATCATGTGACGAATAAAAATATAGCTCCAAGTAAAATTACCGATGGTTGGAAGAACAAAGAGGGGATGCCTTCCGGGGCATCCCCAAGCTTAGACGCTTGAGTCTTCCTTGAATATTACCTTGGGGTGCCTCGGGCATCCCCAAGCTTAGGCTTTTACTACTCCTTATTCCTTCATCCATCGTGATCTCACCCAAAACTTGAAAACTTCAATCACACAAAACTCAACAAAACCTTCGTGAGATCCGTTGGTATAACAAAACAAATCACTACTTTAAGTACTGTTGCAAACCCATTCATATTTTATTTTTGAATTATACCTACTGTACTCTAACTTCACCACGGCTTATACCCCCCGATACAATCCATAGATTCATCAAAACAACCAAGTAGTGCATCAAAAACAGAATCTGTCAAAAACAGAACAGTCTGTAGCAATCTATTTAAAAGCCATACTTCTGTAACTCCAAAAATTCTGAAAAATGAGGAAAACTTTGGAAATTCATATACCAATACTGTGTAAAAAATTCAGATTTTTCTGACGCTCAAGTACAGAAACACAATTCGGGCACTGGACGCAAAACTTTCTGTTTTCCAAACAGCATCAATTATACTATCTTCCAAATCATCCTAAAGGCTTTACTTGGCACAAACACTAATTAAAAACACAAAAACACAATCATACCAGTAGCATAATTGTGAAAACACACAATAACAGAAAAAAAATATTTTATTCATTGGGTTGCCTCCCAACAAGCGCTATTGTTTTATGCCCCTAGCTAGGCATAATGCATAGTTTCAAGTATTGTCATCTTTCAAGATGATTCCATAAGTGGCCCTCATAATTGAATCATATGGTGCTTTAATTATTTTCCTAGGGAAATGCTCCATACCATTTTTTAATGGAAACTGAAATTTTATATTCCCTTCTTTCATGTCAATAACGGTACCAATAGTTCGTAAAAACGGTCTACCAAGTATTATGGGGCAAGAAGAATTGCATTCAATGTCAAAAACAATAAAATCAATGGGCACATAATTTCTATTTGCAAGAATAAGCACATCATTAATTCTACCCAGTGGCTTTTTAATAGTAGAATCCGCCAAGTGCAAATTAAGAGAACATTCATCTATGTTGGTGAAACCTAGCACATCACATAGAGATTTTGGAATTGTGGAAACGCTAGCACCCAAATCACAAAAAGCATTGCACTCATAATTTTTAATTTTAACTTTAATGGTGGGTTCCCATTCATCATATAATTTTCTAGGAATTGAAATTTCTATTTCTAACTTTTCTTCTAATGCTTTCATCATTGCTTCTACGATGTGTTTAGTAAAAGCCGTGTTTTGCTCATAAGCGTTGGGTGAATTTAACATGGATTGTAACAAAGAAATGCACTCAATCAAAGAACAATTATCATAATTAAAATCTTTGTAATCCAAGAGAGTGGGCACATCGCTATTTAAAGTTTTTACCTCTCCAAACCCACTTTTAGCAAAAAATTTATTAAGATTTTCACTCTCCGAATTATGGGAACGCCTACTAGCTAAAGTTGACTCTTCTTCAGTCCCCTTTTCATCAAGTTTTATATTGCTAAACAAAGAATCAATAGATGAAACACCAATCATTTTAATATCCTCATCATTACTATGTTCCAATGATTCCGGCTTAGCTGCCATTTGATTTAATTACTAGCGTAGCTTGCGCATCAGAAATTTTTCCTAGCAAATTTTTAGTAAGAGCAAATTGAGATTGAAGACTGGCAACTTCTTGACTAACATCATCGAGTTGTTTTGCAATAGCATCCAATAAAGTAGAGTGTTCTTTAAGTTCCTCGGTAAAAAAATTGTTGTGCTCAAACTGCGTAGTCATGTAATCTTTAGTATTTTTCTCAATTTCGGACAAAATTTTATAATAAGTAGTATCATGATAATTCTCTCGGGGCATCATGATTAAGCAAACAAGGTAACAAGCAAGCAAACAAGCAAACTAGAAAAGGCAAACGGAAAATATTTTTGTATTTTTGTAAAAACATTTTAGAAGTGGGGAAGATGAAAACGAGAGGCAAATGGCAAATGAAGTAAATGCAAGGAGATGAGAGTTTATGCAAAGGTACTTGATAGATGTTGATGATGTCTCCCCCGCAACGGCGCGAGAAATTCTTCCTGCTACTTGTAGCTTGCGTTGGTATTATCCATGAAGAGGAAGGGATGATGCAGCATAGCAGAGGTAAGTATTTACCTCAGTTATGAAACCAAGGTTATCAATCCAGTAGGAGAACCATGCAACACCTCGTTAGCAGTACCTGCACATAAATCCTTGCACCCAACGCAAACGAGGGGTTGTCAATCCCTCGGCGGTCAATTGCAAGATTAAATTGTATGTGATAGATAGATAGATTGAAACAAAAATACAAAATAAAATAAATAAAAGAAAATGGCAGCAATAGTTTTAGGGTTTTAGTAATATGATTTAGATAGACCCCGGGGCCATAGTTTTCACTAGAGTCTTCTCTCGAGAAAATAGCATACGGTGGGTAGACAAATTACTTTTGGGCAATTGATAGAAAAGCAAATAATCATGACGATATCCAAGGCAATGATCATGTACATAGGCATCATGTCCAAGATAAGTAGACCGACTCCTGCCTACAGCTACTACTATTACTCCACACATCGACCGCTATCCAACATACATCTAGTGTATTAAGTCCATAAAGAACGGAGTAACGCCTTAAGAACGATGACATGATGTAGACAAGATAAACTCATGCATGAATAAACCCCATCTTTTTACCCTTAATAGCAATGATACATATGTGTCATGTCCCTTTCTGTCACTGGGATTGAACACCGCAAGATCGAACCCATTACAAAGCACCTCTTCCCATGGCAAGATAAATCAATCTAGTTGGCCAAACCAAATCAATAGATCGGAGAAGAAATACGAAGCTATAATAATCATGCATAAAAGAGATAAGAGAAGACTCCAATATATTCATGGATATTCTGATCATAAACTCACAATTCATCGGATCCCAACAAACACACCGCAAAAAGTGATTACATCGGATAGAACTCCAAGAACATCGAGGAGAACATTGTATTGAAGATCAAAAAGAGAGAAGAGGCCATCTACCTACTAACTATGGACCCGAAGGTCTGTGGTAAACTACTCATGCATCATCGGAAGGGCAGCAAGGTTGATGTAGAGCCCCTCCGTGATCGATTCCCCCTCCGGCGGAGTACCGGAGAAGGCCTCCAAATAGGATCTCTCGAGAACAGAAACTTGCGGTGGCGGAAAAAGTATTTCATGGACTCCCCTGAGCGTTTCTGATTTTTCCTGAATTTATAGTGGTGGAATTAGGTCAAACGGAGCTCTGTTGGCCCCACGAGGTACCAGGGCACGCCTGCCCCCCCAGGCACGCCCTGGTGCCTCATCGGCACCCCCTGGGGCTTCTGGCCTCCTACCGAAGCTTCTAGTGTTTATCTTGTCCAAAAACAAATCTCTAAAAAGTTTCGTGGCAGTTGTACTTCGTTTGGTATTGATTTTCTGTCAAACAAAAATAGGGCAAAAAACAACAACTGGCACTGGGCACTAGGTTAGTAGGTTAGTCTCCAAAAATGATATATAATTGCTGTAAATGAATATAAAAACATCCAAGATTGATAATATAACAGCATGGAACAATAAAAAATTATAGATATGTTGGAGACGTATCACGTAGCTTCCTGGAGGCGATGAGGAGCGCGAGGAGGAGCTTCTGCTGCATGGGGTAGCGCTCGCGCGCATCCCTTAGCAACGTGCTGACGAAGTACACGGGGTGTTCGACAAGGCGCGTAGTTGTGGTGGCAGCTTGCTATTCAGGTGTCTTGCGAGGCTCGAAGGGCTCGGGAAGCTCACGAGGCTCAGAAGGCTCACAAGACTCGGAGGGCTCGGGAGGCTCACGAGGCTCGCGAGGCTCGGAGGGCTCGGGAGGCTCATGAGGCTCGGGAAGCTTGCGAGGTGCAGAGGGCTTCTCCTTAGCGCAGACGCACTCCTCTCACACCGCTACGAGCGCCGCGCTGGCCGTCTGGGAGGTAGCCGCCAAGTATAGGAGCAAGGGCTCGCGGGGGCGCGGCGCGACCATGATGGGCGGGCTCGTGAGGTACCTCTTGAGGTCTTCAAAGGCGGCGTCTGCCTCAGGGGTCCATTTGAAGGGGCCGGACCTCTTCATGAGCTTGAAGAATGGCAAGGTTCGCTCGCCGAACTTGGAGATGAAGCGCCCCAGGGAAGCCATACATCCCGCCAAGCGCTGCATTTCCTTGAGGGTCCGGGGAGGACGCATTCTCTCGATGGCCTTGATCTTCTCAGGGTTGGCCTTGATGCTGCGGTGGGAGACCAGGAAGCTGAGGAGCTTGCCGGAAGGAACTCCGAAGACGCACTTATCGGGGTTGAGCTTGAGGTTGACCTTGCGCAGGTTGGCGAACGTTTCCTTGAGATCCGCAATGAGGGACCCAGCCTCACGAGTCTTGACCACAATGTCGTCGACGTAGGCTTCTGCGTTTCTCCCCATCTGAGGCCCCAGCGTGATGCACATCAGCCGCTGGAAGGTGGCCCCTGTACTCCTCAAGCCAAAGGGCATGCAGACGTAACAGTATATGCCGCAAGAGGTGATGAAGGCCATCATCTCCACGTCTTCTGCCGCCATCTTAATCTGATGGTAGCCTGAAAAGGCATCCAGGAAGCATAGCAGCTCGCATCCGGTGGTGGAGTCCATGATCTGGTCAATGCGCGACAGCGGAAAGGGGTCCTGAGGGCAGGCCTTGTTGAGGCTCGGGAAGTCGACGCACATTCGTTCCTTGCCGCCCTTCTTGGGGACGACGACTCGGTTGGCGAGCCATTCGGGATGGTGCACCTCACGGACGACTCCAGCTTCTTGCAACTTGTGCACTTCTTGAATAATGAACTCTTGCTTCTCGGGCGCCTGGCGCCGTGCTTTTTGCTTGATGGGGGCGTGCGTTGGGGCACATCGCTAAGTGGTGCTCGATTACCTCCCTCGGCACACCGGACAAATCAGATGGCTTCCAGGCGAAAACATCCGAGTTTGCCCAGTGGAAGGCGACAAGCACGCCTTCCTATGCAGAAGAAAGGCAGGTGTCGATGGTGAAGGCAGGGCCTGAGCCGCTGCCATCAACCGACACCTTCTTCGTCTCGGCGCGGTCCTTAGAGAACAACTGCTTCTTCTTCCCGGGCGCGGCCTCAGGAGGCTTGACCGCGTCCTCGTCCGCTGGATGGGCAGTAGCAGCAGCCTTGTATGCGTGCTCAAGGGAGCAGATCACGTCCTTCTCGTCGCAGGAGATGGTGATGATGCCGCTGCAGCCAAGCATCTTGAGGACGTTGTAGGTGTGATGAGACACCACCATGAACTTGGCGAGCGCGGGGTAGCCCAAGATGGCATTGTAGGGCAGGCCGAGGTGAGCGACGTCGAAGTCGATGAGCTCAGTGTGGTAGTTCTTGTGGGTGCCGAAGGTGACTAGGAGGCGCACCTGCCCCAGAGGCAGCGTGGAGCCGTCGATCATGCCCGAGAAGGGCCTCGTCGGCATTAGCTACTCGTAAGGCACCTGGAGCTACTCGAAGGTCTCGATGGAGAGCACGTTAAGGCCGGCACCCCCGTCGATGAGGGTCTTGGTGACCACGACGTTGCTGATGGTGGGGGTGCACAGCATGGGGAGCGCGCCTGCGGTGGCCGTGGACTTGGGGTGGTCCTTGGAGTCAAGGGTGATGGCGTACTGCGACCACTTGAGGGGCCGCCCGACCTCAGGCTTCGGGAGGGCGACGTTCACCTCGCGAGAGAGCTGCCTGAAGTGGCGGTTGGACACAGGAGCCTGAGCCCCGCCGAGGATGCAGGCAACCGTGCGAGGCTCCTGGTAGCCCCCAGCGCCCTCGTCAGGCTGGTTGACGTCGTTCCTCCGGGGTGGCGGCGGTAGCGGCGGAAGAGCGGCGTTGGCCTGAGGGTTTGCCTCACGAGGCTGATCATGCCAGGCAGCCTCACAAGGCTGGTCACGCCAGCCTTGGCGGAAGTTGCCGTTGCCGTTGCGGCCGTCCCAGCGGTTGCCGCCGCGGCCACCTCCGCGACCAGCGCCGCGGTCATTGCGGTCGCCTCGGTGGCCCAGGCGCTCATCACGGAGCAGCTTGTGCTCCTGGCAGTCTTCGGTGCAGTGGGAGTGCATGTTGTGGTAGACGCAGAGCGGGCGGCCGTCCTTCCTGGGTTCGTCGTGGTCATGACCACGCTTCTGCTTGGGCTCTGCCACAAGCACGGCAGGGACCTTGCACTTGACGTCCTTACTCTTGGCCTTGGCGGCGTCGGGCGCCGCATCGGGGTCGTTGTGGACGAAGAGACGACCTTCTTCAGCCTTGGCGCACTTGTCGGCGAGATCGAACAACTCAAGCACCGAGTCCAACTCGTCGTTGATGGCGAGCTTCTAGCGCATCTTGACGTCCGTGACAATAGTGGAGAACGCGGAGATGATGGCTGCGTCGGAGGCACGCGGCATCTTGTTGCGCACCTGGGTGAAGCGCTGGATGTACTTGCGGAGGGTCTCGTCTGGGCGCTGCCGCACATGCCGCAGGTCGTTGATGGTGAGGGAGCGGTCGTGTGTGCCCTTGAAGTTGGCGACGAACTGGCTGCAGAGCTCGCTCCACGACGAGATCGACGCCTCAGGGAGATTCAAGAGTCAGGAGCGCGGGCCGTCTTTGAGGGCCATGGGGAACCAGTTTGCCATGACCTTGTCATCGCCGTTCGCCGCCTCGACGCTCAGCGCGTAGAGCTGAAGGAACTCTGCGGGGTTGGCGGTGCCGTCGTAGCACGGAGGCAGGTCTGGCTTGAACTTCGCGGGCCATACCATGTGACGCAGCTCGCTTGTGAAGGCGTGGCAGCCCACGCCGCTAGAGGGAACACCACCGGCGAGGGCGGCGCGGTTCTGGCGCCCAGCCGTCGCGACCTCCTGGACGGCCCGGTCTTGGCACCGGCGCTGCTGCTCGAGGAGCACACATGCATCAGCCGGCGCGTGGCGGACGATCTGGCAGCTGGCCTCGTCTCGGACTGGCGAGGACGCACCACGGGATGGCTCACGCGCCCGCGCGTCACGCTGGTGCCCAGCGAGCTCGTCGCGCAGAGGGGGTGGCGGGGTAGCGCCATGCGCCACGTCCCCAGCGTGAGACGGCGGAGGGCGGAGCGAGTGGGAAGGCGCCGGAGCGTCACTGGCGGCGTTGACGAGTTTGGTGATGTGACCAAGCCAGGCATCATAGCCGGCGTCAGCTGGATGGTAGCGGAGCAGCTCGCACACCATGAGTAGTGCGGCCTACGCGTTTGGCGGCCCACGGCGGTCGAGGGAGGAGGAGGCCGTGGCGGTGTGGCCCTCTGCCCGCACGGAGGGGTGCAAGGAGAAGTCCTGCTACTCCCGGGCGGCAGGGTCAGTGGCGGCAGCAGCCTCGACAGGGCGGCGGCGATTGCCGCGGACCACCAGCTCCGTCTGAGCCACGCGGTCCACCCTGCACTTAGCGCGCTCGCGGCGAGCGTCAGCCATGAGGCTGGTGGAGTGGAGGTCGGAGAGGAAGAACCGTAGCGCACCCCTACCTGGCGCGCCAAATGTCGGAAGGTCAGGCTACGGGGACCCAAAGGTTCGAACACTGGGGTGAGCTCGTTCCTACCTCCTCGTCCCCTACCACAGCTAAACTACAACGAAGCTACGGCGAGGGCGCGCTAGCGGGAGCGGGTCACGGACTCAGTGGTTTACCCAGGTTTGGGCCACCTTGCGGTGTAAAACCCTACTCCTGCTTGGTTGGGATTGCTCTAGCGCGAGAGTACAAGGTTTGGGGCGGAAGAGTCAATCCTCCCTACAACAGCACCCTGCCCTCCTTTTATACCTGCCTTGGTCCTCTTCCCCCAAAAACATTGGCGGGAAGGGTTGCCACACAACAGCAAGTTTGAAGGGGGACAGGAGCGCGGTCTATCCTGACAAAAGCTGGTCTTCGTCTGCAAAACGACCGTCCATGACGTGCCGGTGGGCTCGGGGATGACCTCCGCCCTGCGCGTCCGCCGTCTTGGTCTTCTTTCACCGATCGGGCAACCTTTGGAGGTTGCTTTGGGAAACGGACTGCTAGCCTTGCTCCCTTAGCACAAAAGGGGAAGACCTCTCTATCCGCTCCAACTGGCATGGCCTCTATCGCCATTCGTCCCGGAGGAGGGGTCCTCAGGAGGCCAGGGCCCCATGAGGGGTCTTGCTCGAGGTGCCCGCTGGTGGGCCACCTATTGGGCCGCCACCCGGCGTAGCGCTCTGGGTCGCAGGCATACGGGCCATGATACCCTGGGTTCCACGGGCCCGACAGCTGCTGGGTCCCAGCTGTCAGGGGGGAGGAATCATTTTTTTGCGCGTAATAAGGAGGCATTTCCTTGCGTGCGAAAATGTAGCAGGTGGGTCTAGCTGTCAGCCACACCGCGTACAGTCCTCTTCCGATGGCTGTCGTTCATTGACCACGTTGACCATGCCGTGCCGGGAGCACCAAGGCAGTGGACGATGGCGAGTCCTGGAAGGGAACTACGTGGAGCTGGGGAAGAAGTGGCAGTGGATGACCACGCGGAGGGGAGTACGAGGGTTGACTGGTTCGGCTGCGGCGTGAGGCTGCCGTTGCCGGAGAATAACAGGGGATGTGGGTGAGTAGAGGGAAGGCCTGGCCAGCGGTGGGAGTAGGGTGGGGCGATGAGGCCTGCGTGGCCGCACAACCGGCCACGGGAGGCAGGAGCAGGCGGTCCCGCTGGAGCTGGTTTGGGCGGTTGGAGCAAGAAGATCTGAGATTGAAGAAGCAGCACGACCGTTGGATTAACATCCAATGGTCGCTGCTGCTAGAATCGTTTGTTGACTAAGTTGACAAAGCCCTACGTACGCGTCAACTTAGTAGGCCCACATGCCAGCCTCCAAATATGGTGGGTCCCAGTTGTCATGGGGAGGAATCGTTTTTTCGCATAATAAGGAGGCACTTCCTTCCGTGCGAAGATATAGCTGGTAGGTCCCAGCTGTCAGGGGGAGGAATCATTTTTTTGCGTAATAAGGAGGCACTTGCTTGCGTGCGGCCATGGACCATGTGGGTCCCTACTGTCAGCCTCTCCACGTACATCCCTCTTCCGATGGGTGTCGTTTGTTGACCACGTTGACCACGCCGCGCCGAGAGCACCAACGCGGTGGATGACGGCGAGGCCCAGGAAAGGAATGACCCGGAGCTGGTGAAGCCACAGCAGTGTATGCCCACGCTGAGGGGAGTGCGAGGGTTGACTGGTTCGGCTGCGGTGTGAGGCCTGTGTCGCCGGTGAATAACAGGAGGTGTGGGTGAGTAGAGGGATGGCCTGGCCAGCGGTGGGAGTAGGAGGGGGCGGTGAGGCCTGCGCGGCAGCACAGCCGGCCACGGGAGGCGGGAGCAGGAGGTCCTGCCAGCGCTGGTTTGGGCGACTGGAGCAAGAAGATCAGAGATTGAAGAAGCAGCATGGCCGTTGGATGTTATCCAACGGTCACTGCCTCTAGAATCGTTTGTTGACTAAGTTCACAAAGCCCTGCGTACGCGTCAAGATAGTAGGCCCACAAGTCAGCCTCCAAATCTGTGGCAAACAGCATACAGCCCATTTGCCATTATTTTTAATAATTTATAGCCCATTTGCTAATTCTTATGGATTTTTTTGAAGCCCATATTCTTTTTGCTAGCATTACAGCCCATATTCTGGCCACGGTTAAAAAATTCAAGAAAATTTTGCATATTTCGGTGGGGTCCGAACTGTTTTTAATCCCAAAAATTTGAGTCAGATTCAAACTAATTTGAAAAATAAATATATATTAATTTAAAATCCAACAGAATTTTCTCGCAAAAAAAAATCAACGAAATTTAAAATCTGGAAGTCGTAAAAAAATTGTAATTTGAAACTAATTGCCGGTTTGCTATATTGTTTTTAAAATTTACAACCCATATTTGGGCAAGCCCCGAATACATCCCTCCTCGTCTTGAAAGATTTGCAGCCTAGCAGGGATGGTTTAAGCAAGTAGGCCTCGGTTGGGTATTCTGCAAAAAAATAGAAGTGGGCTAGCCATTTTGAGAAAGAAAAAAACAACTGGGCTGGTCATGTGGTAAACAGAAAATAAAAGCCTAGGCTAGACGGGGTACTGCCCCCGCACAGCCCAATTGATACCCTGCTCCGTCCGTCTCAAAAACAGAAAACAACTGGGCGAGCTACTGGGTCCCTGGTGTCTGCCGGTCATTGTGCAATTCTCTTGTTTATTGACTATACGTTGACAATGGGGTGGGACCCAGGTGTTAGGAAACCATTAGGAGGAAGCATTTATTTTGGCTTGTATCAAGGAGGCACTTGCTTGCGTATTGCCATGACCCTGGTGAGTCCCTACTGTCATCCTCTCCACGTACAATCATCTCTTGATTCCTCTCGGTTGTTGACCATGTTGACAATGCCAGAGGGCGGCGCCGTGGCAAGTGAACCAAAGCGGAGAACCACAGCGAGGCCTCGGACGAGAACGAATAGGAGCCGGGGAAGATGCGACAGTGTAGTCACAGGTGGAGGGAGTACGAGGGTTTACTGGTTCGAGTGCGGGGTGGGGCTGACTTCTCCGGAGAATAATAGGAGGTGTGTGGGGTAGAGGGATGGCCTGGCCAGAGTTTTAGGGTGCAATGGGGCGGTGATGCATGCACGGCAGCACAGCCAGCCATGGGAGGCGGGAGCAGGCGGTCCCGCCGTTGCTGGTTTGGTTTTGGCGGCTGGAGGAAGAAGAGACTGAAGAAACACGACAGACGTTGGATGTCAATCCAATGGTCAACGTTGGCAGAATCGTTTGTTGACTAAGCCGACACCATGTTGCATACGTTTTTCGCAAGAAAAGAAAAACTGGGCTCGTTCGCCAGATAACATTCCCGAAACTGCCACCATTTGATCTTGCGTCACAACTAAAACTGCCAGGAAAATGCGTTCGTTTTACATCCTCCTCCCATGGAACGTTCGCCAGATAACATTCCCGAAAATCAAAGACTTGAGAAGGCGTACAGAACAAGCTAGTCTGGCAGTAAAGAGAAGTTCCTGACTGTTAGAAAAAAGAGAGATGTGCTGTTGTAACTGGTTCGAATCCAAACCTAGACTATATATAGTGTTATACTACTCTGCAAGTAATGAAACTGACATATCCAACGTTCACTTCTCCTCTTCTCTAGTTACTCTGCCTAGCTTCAGAAGCTCCGGCCACAGCAACCATGTCTGCTGGCTCATCCACCTGCTCTTCAGCAGGGAATCGAGCCAACAACCAGATGTGCGCGAAGTCACCACCCGTACCACCGCCTGTGGGTCTCATCACACCCCCGCCGGCACACTCACCGCAGCCGGTTGCTCATCACACCCCGCTGCCGTTGGAGTGGTGCCACTGCTGCAAATCATGCAGAGTCATCCGTCGCGTCTCAAATACAACCCTCAACCCTGGCCGAGTCTTCTACAAATGCCCAGATCATGGGGTAATATGGTCAAGTTGTTCACCTGCTTTCAGTTGCTAAATTTTATTCTTTAAGAGTTTGGTTGATGATCTTTGAATTTGATTCATGCAGAAAAGGGAGGATTCTTGTGATTTGTATTTCTAGGAAGTTGCAGATGTGGGGGAATGGAACTACGCGGATTATTTGGTTAGCCGACGAATCCCAATACCAGCAGGCTGGGGTGTTGGACAAGTAACTAAAGGAATGGCAGAAGAGGAAGATGCAGAGCAAAAGGTTAAAGATGATGCAATTCATTAGATCATGGCCAAGCAACAGCTGGTGAACAGCCTTGGCAGCAATGAGGAGATGAAAGAGCTTGTGAAGATAATGGGCAATATCATTGTGCTCTGTAGGATGATTGTCTCGTTATTTGCAGTGTATGTGGCACTTGTGATGTATTCAGTGGCTCTGACATGAGAACTTTGCTAAAACTAGTAATGAATGAAACCTATTTAGCAGACTGGGCATCTAGTTTTGTGAACATCTAATGATTTCTATATTAACGAAAATCGGGGGGCATCCCCTTTTTCTAATAAATAAATAAATAAATAAGCAGAGGACCTGTCGGGTCAGCTTTGTTCCCATTGCAAGACGTTCAGCAAATTGCAATCCAACAACAAACTGCCATCAGCTACATTTGTGGTTGTACAATCATCAAATACAAGTTTCACAGCAAAATATGAGTACTACTAAACAACAATGTCATCATGTTTCAGTCGTCATACAATCACCAAACACAAATCAACATACATAATAAGTGATGTTCTTACTGAACAACTACTTCATCAGGTTTCAGCTGTCATAGCAAACACAATTTAACATAGTAGATAATAAGTCGTTTTCTCACAGGAAAATACGACAAAAGCAATCTAATCATCATCCGTAGCAGCAGCGCCAACATCTTCACCATGTGTGTTAGTCTGAATCGTAATTCCCACCAGTGTCATCTTCTTCTTCAGCATCAATGTCCTCGAATGTTGGCTTCTTATTGATCAACTCATCTACTTCCACAGCCTGACAGGCAATCTTTTCTCCAGCCTTATTGATGTGATGGTCCGCAAACATATCATAAACATCTATGGAATCCTCTACATCAGCAGCAGTGTAAGCATCATCTTGTTGTGCAACTTCATTAAATGAATTCCTCTGCTCAAACTTTTGCAATACTCTCCAGTCTTGGTTACGTGCATATGTGTCTTCCAAGAAAAATATCTATGTTGCTTGATTTGCCAAAATATAAGGCTCGTCGGTGCGGTACGCCGCCTTAACATTGATGGATTTGAAATAATCATCAGCCTAGAGTTTTGAGATCCTGTTAAACTGGTTATACCAACGATAGCAAAACAGAACCACGCACCGATAAACCTCGAAACTGGAGATATACTGCAACTGAACAATGTCTGTTATGTTAGCATACATCTCAGTTGTCACTTTCTTGTGCGTATCCGTGCTCATGACGGCACTGTTTTGTGTCTTCCTGCCTTCGTCGCATGCAAGGGTGTTGTAGCGCACATCTCCAACAATGCAAGATGCATAATGTCTTACCCGAGTATCAAGACCCATTGCTAGTGCGTAATGGGTATCACTAACTGCCTGCCCCTCCTCCCGCATCTCCTTAACCTATGGTTAGAAAATAGACATGCTGATCATCTTATGTACTCTATATATTAAAAAACTGGTAGTGCAATTCAAAAGCTTACACGGCTCTTCAACCATTTTGCAAATCCTTCCCTAACCCATTTGTCAATGTTTCTTGGATTTTGCGCCAATAACTCCTCTTCGTACATGCTGCAGAACATAGTGATCATGTCAAACATCTAAATATATAAGAATGTGTTGCAAGTTTAGTAGATTATGATGTATAAGCTGCAGTACTTAGCACTTACTTGATATAAGGTAGAATCTCAGGACAGTTATTCAACACATACCAAACCATTTTGTCAAAATCTTTAGGTTTGTCATCTTGTCGACTCTTCCCTGTTACTCGAACAGCAGGATCAAAAACATTGAGCTTAGGATTTTTTTCACCCACCTTTTTGCTAGGCTGATCAGCTGTTTCAATGTACCTTGAGCAGAATGTCAATGCTTCTATAGCAATGTAGGCCTCTGTAATGGAACCCTCAGGTCTAGCTCTGTTCCTAACATAGCCCTTGAAAGTGCCTAGCCGCCTTTCAATAGGGTACATCCATCCATATTGTACTGGACCTCTAAGTAGTGCCTCACCGGGTAGATGAACAGCCAAATGCACCATCACATCAAAGAAGGTTGGAGGATATATCTTCTCAAGGTCGCATAGGATAGTTGGTATCTTCTCTTTAAGACGCTTCACAGCATCTATCCTGATATTTCTACTGCAGAGTTCCTAGAAGAATTGTCCCAACTCTGCAACTGCTCTGTATAAGTCAGGGCGGCCCAATCCTCTAAGGAGAACAGGTGAAACCCTTTGAAGTAGGACCTAGCAGTCATAAGTTTTCAACCCTTGTACCTTGGTTCAATCTACACTGATTCTCCTTTCAAGGTTGGAAGTAAATCCATGTGGTAAACTCACACATGACAGGACCTTGCAGAATTCTTTTCTTTTTTGCTTGTCCAAGACGTACACAGCTGGTGCCATATCCCGTGATTCACCAGTGCTATCCACCTGCAAATCAGATCTGATACCCAGGTGTGTCAAATCAATCCTAGATTTTAAGGTATATTTTGTCTTGCCTTCAATATTAAGAAGTGTGTCGATAATGCTATCACATATATTTTTCTCGATGTGCATCACATCAAGATTATGCCTCAGATCCAAATCTTTCCAATACTCCAAGTCCCACAAAGTGGACCTGCGGGTAAACAATAATCTCTCTTCTGCCTTGCTTTTCTCACTACCATTATCGGGATGGTTTCCTGCTGTAATATGCCTGACCTTCTGTAATTCCTCCTGCAACTCATCGCTGGTGAGCCTCTCTGGTGCATCACAGTTTTGATGACTTGCTTTGAACATAGGTTTTCGGTATATTCTAAGACGCAGCTTGTCCTTGTCAAGAAAACGGCGGTGTCCAATGTAATAGACCTTGCTAAGTATTGGGTATGACAGCGGATTCTTGTCACAGCGAACACATGCATTGTAACCATGTGTCGTTCGCCTTGACATAGTGCCCAAAGCCGGATAAACATGGATGCACCAAATTATAACAACAAGCAGAATGAAATCAGCTGGTGGGCTGGTATATATGTCTCGAGTGAGAACACCCCTCCATAGCTTTTGAAGTTCCTCCACAACAGGCTCCATGAATAAATCAAAATCCTTTCCAGGAATTTTTGGACCTGGGATGAGCAAGGCCATGATGTAGTTTGATTCTTTGGTGCAGACATTTGGCGGCATGTTGTAAGGGATAACAAGCACTGGCCACATTCTATATGTCGTGCTCTGGTGGCCAAATGGGTTGAATCCATCTGTAGCTAAGCCAAGTCTAATGTTTCTCGGCTCAGCAGCAAACTCTTTGTGTTTCAGATTGAAGCTTGTCCAGTCACTACCATGAGATGGATGGCTCATTACATTCCGATCTCTGTGCTCCTGGTTCCTAGAATGCCACATTACATCCTCTCTTGTTTGAGCATCCTGAAACAACCTCTGCGATCTTGGTATAATTGGAAAATGTCTCAGAACCTTACGAGGAATCCTCTTCACAGCATCGCCATCTTTCCATCTTGATGATTTGCATTTTGGGCATTCACTTAAGTTGGCATAATCCTTCCAGAATAGAACACAATTATTCTCACAAACATGGATCATGTCATATCCAATTCCAACATCACGGAGGAAATTCTTCATTTTACTGTAGGTGTGTGGCAGCTCCGACACAGCTAGGTAACAATCACGGAAAGCAGCCATCATCACATCGAATGATTTGTTGGTCATCTGCTGAGATGTCTTCACCTGAAGAAAGCTGGCCATAGCTGAGAATACTGACAGCTTACAACCTGTGGTGACTGCCACGTTGCATTGCTCCAACATGCGGGCCCACCGTCTTTCTTGTACAGGTGTAAGTTCTCGAAATGCGTGAGCATTTTGTAGCATTGTTTAAATCTTGGTCAAAATCACTGCCTCCGCCACCACCTCCTCCTCCTCCTCTTGTTCCTCTTGAGCATTAGGCAGATCAAGATGGTGATCTGCTGCTTCCACATAGTCAGTGACATTGACGTTCACAGCTTCACCATGATGAACCCACGTAGTATATGTGACTGACATCCCATACAAGTGTAGATGATTTTGCACAGTTGACTGGTGTCTTGAAACTGAATTCATACAACTGCTACACGGGCAGCGCACATCTGCTTCCAGACCACCATACTTAGCTCTGATAAAGTTCATGAAGTTTTGAACCCCCTCGACATATGCAGGGGAGAATCGTCGAGCAGAAGTTATCCAAGTCCTGTCCATCTGTCAAACATACAAATTAGTTCTTCTACTAGATATTACAGGAAAAACATATATGTTTCATTATAAAGTCCAGAAAGAATACCTAGGTCGATGTCTAAAGCTATGGCAAGATATTTGGATAAGTAGATCTAAGTAACGAAATATATGTAAAGCTAATTCAGCAAACAGATTGAGTGCTAAATTATGGCAGGCTATTTTAGCAATCAATGAGGCTGAGCACACAGCCATCGAAGGCCATCTCAGCAACAAAGATTGAGTGTAAAATGGTGTCGAGCTATTTCACCTAACAGATTGGCTACTAGACCATGGCAATCTACTTCACAATACATACATGGTCCTAAAATATGGCAGGATATTTTAGCAACTAATCAGGCGTGGCATGCCATCTCAGCAAAGCAGATTGAGTGCAGAACAGGGCAAGGTAGCTTTTTAAGTAGAGCATATTGCGTGTAAACTATTTCGGCAAGCAGTGAGATTAATAGCGTCTATCAATTAACATCCAGCACTACTCCGACATGCACGGGGTCTCAGTCTAGAATGCACGTACCGTGAGAGAAGCTGACTGCCGTGCGTCTCCACAAGAACGTCGCCAACGGTGGCGGCGCGGCTCGAGGACGGTAGTTTATGAGAGCGTACTGTGGGATCGAGAGGATTGTCGTGCATCCCCTCGAAGAACCGCGGCACTGACGTATCGGCACGGTGGGGAGGGCTAGTTTGGCGGAGCGAATGGAGTGGAGGGGGGCGGGGGGTTTGGGG
The DNA here is from genome assembly GCA_039707655.1 of Elymus sibiricus. Taxonomy (NCBI): domain Eukaryota; kingdom Viridiplantae; phylum Streptophyta; class Magnoliopsida; order Poales; family Poaceae; genus Elymus; species Elymus sibiricus. The sequence continues at coordinate 185,818,316 of CM077676.1, read as the reverse complement.
AATATTATTGGCTAGTTGGCCAAAAGGGAAGTTGAATTTGGGATTTGGGGGGAATTTTCGGACGGTGGGCGGGGGTGTTTGGCGAATGGTCGGTTTCTCCAATTGTGGTCCCATGTGTCAGTGAAGAGGCAAGACGAAGCGCGTCCCTTTGGGTGAGCGGTGTGCAGGACCGACCGTGTGAGGGGTGCAATGCGACCGCGACAGGCGTGCTGTAAGTGTATCACCTTTTCCTTTTGAACTTGTAGAGTGTAACAATTGGTTTTGGTGCTTCGCGCGATCCATCGATACAAATCCCAACTAAAACGGCGCGGGCGGGTCTTTTTCCGCGTGAGATGCTGGGAGTTTGGCTTAGTTGGTTTGACAGACAGAGCGAGAAAGACGTGAAATGCGTGAATGTGTAGTGGATGTACTTTTGGAGGGCCTAAGAGAAATTGTGTATGTAAACCCTCTGTATTTATTTACTTCGCATATTAGCTTTGTCTCAGGTCAAACTTTCTAAACTTTTACCAAGTTTATACATACAAAAACAATGACAACCACAATACCAAGTAAATACGATTAGAATCATCATTCAATATATTTTCATACAACATATCTTTTTATTGTGAAAGTTCATATAAACGGACGAGATTCATGCAAACACGGCAGATTTTCATTACATTTCAAACTTTTAGGACAAAAAAAAAAGAAACCCGACCCTAAACCTATCCTACGGCGACGGCATACGTTCACTTTCCATTGTATTCCGCATCGGCGACCACGCCCTCCATCTGCTGTCTCCATGAACGGCGGCGGGGTTTAAGACCCGTGAAGTGAAGGTGCGGTCTTCGCCGAGGAAGAGTAGAACATGGGAGATGGACCGGCCCACTTGGGACACCATGCCCTGCCGCCTCCCATGCCCTACTCATCCACGGAGGAGTCTGCGACCTCGGCGGTGCCGGTGGACATGAGGTCGATGATGGACGTGGATGGTCCGTCACTGTTCACATGCCATATGCGCCCCCGAACATTGGACGGTGGCGCGTAGAACGCGCGGCTGGCGGTGCTCTTGTCCTCGGCCGCCGGCGCGGCCGGCGCTTGTGCGGCCGCGTCCGTGTCCGGCTACGCCGGCATTGCGTTGCGAGCGGCGGGTTGAGAAAGGGCGATGACCTCGAGCTTTATCTCTGAAGACAAGCTCTCTCGCAGAGCGTTCCCACCCGCGGTCATGGTGGATGTGGTGCCAGGGAGGAGGATGTGCTCTGGTGTGGAGTTTAGATGGGTGTTGCCGCCTTTAAGTAGCGCATACCAGTGAGGCCAAGCGTTCGGGTGCGTCAATGAGTCACCGGAGTTTGTACCTTGGGCAGCGAGCCTGCTTAATGGCGGCATGCGGATGGATGGCATGAATGCGGGCAGCTGGCGCAGGGGGGGGGACGCACGCGGGCGAGGGACATGGGTTTTTTGTGGGCTAGGGTAGTCAGCTGTGGGCGTGGCAACATCGCAGATGTCCTTTGCTCACATGCGATCCCACATGTCAGTGAGAAAGCAAGACGACCCGCGTTCCCTTGGGTCAGAAGCATACCGGACCAACCGTCTGGGGGTGCGATGTGAACGCGACAGGGGTGCTGTCAGTGCACCGCCTTTTCATTTTGAACTTGTAAACCATAACACTTGTAGAGCGTAAGACTAAAAGCATATATGAAGTTGGCACCTCACCTATATCCAGCCTAGTAGCTGATAACCCACAAGTATAGGGGATCAATTGTAGCTTTTTCGATAAATAAGAGTGTCGAACCCAACAAGGAGCTAAAGGTAGAATCAATATTCCCTTCAAGTTCTATCGAGCACCGATACAACTCTACGCATGCTTAACGTTCGCTTTACCTAGAACAAGTATGAAACTATTTTGCTGGTGTAAGGATAAGACTAGAAGTACTTAACAAGAATAAAACTAGGAGTAGTTTGCAAGATAATAAAAGTTAGTTGTTTAGTAGAAAGCTTTTGTAACACAAGAGAATGATTTGTGCATAGGCAATCGATAACTAGACCGGTAATCATTATTACAATTTTATATGAGGGAGAGGCATGAGCTAACACACTTTCCGTACTTGGATCATATGCACTTATGATTGGAACTCTAGCAAGCATCCACAACTACCAAAGATCATTAAGGTAAAACCCAACCATAGCATTAAGTAACAAGTCCTCTTTACTCCCATACGCAACAACCCCCTTACTCGGGTGTAAGCTTCTATCACTCTAGCTGCCCACTATAAGAGAATTATGAATGTATTGCAAACCCTACAACGGGGATCCCTCATGCTTGTGGGACACGGAGGGCACCATAGGACAACACCAAATAAAACATACAACTCAAACCAATCACGATCATCAATCAACCCATAGGACAAAAAGAATCTACTCAAACATCATAGGATGGCCACAAATCATTGGATAATAATATGTAGCATTAAGCACCATGTTTAAGTAGAGAATTACAGCGGGAAAAGAGAGGTTACACCGCTGAATAGAGGGAGAGAGAGTTGGTGTTGACGGCGGCGAAGTTGTTGGTGTAGATCGCCGTCACGATGATTGCCCCGGCGGCATTCCGGCGCCACCGGGAGAGAGGGGGAGAGAGCCCCCCTCCTTCTTCTTCTTGCTTGGCCTCCCCCCTAGATGGGAGGAGGTTTTCCCCTCTGTTCCTTGGCCTCCATGGCACCCGGAGGGGCGGGAGCCCCTCCGAGATTGGATCTCTCTCTCTGTTCTCTTCTGTTTCGCGTTCTGTTTTCTGGCCTTTCACCGTATCTTAAATTCATGGAGATGCGTAACTCCGATTGCGCTGAAATTTTAACACGATTTTTTTCCGGATATTATCTTCATTGCACCCGAATAAGGGCACCAACCGACCTACGAGGGCCTCACGAGGCACCACAGCACGTCGGGCCCCCCTGGCGCGCCCTGGTGCCTCGTGGGGCCCACGAGCACCGCCTTGCGTTGATTCCACCTCCCAAAAATCACATATACTCCAAAATAATTCTCCGTAAAATTTTATTGCATTTGGACTTCGTTTGATATGGATTTTCTATGAAACAAAAAACAAGCAGAAAACAGGAACTGGCACTGGGCACTGGATCAATATGTTAGTCCCAAAAATAATATAAAAGGTTGCCAAAAGTATGTGGAAATTGTAAGATATTGGCATGAAACAATCAAAAATTATAGATACGACGGAGATGTATCAGCATCCCCAAGCTTAATTCCTACTCGTCCTCGAGTAGGTAAATGATAAAAAAGATAACTTTTGATGTGGAATGCCACCTAGCATAATCTTGATCGTATAGTTTAATCATGGCATGAATATTAAGACACGAGTGATTCAAAGCAATAGTCTATAATTTGATATAAAGACATCAATACTCAAGCATACTAACAAACAACCATGTCTTTCAAAATATCAACGCTAAAGAAAGTTATCCCTAGCCCATTATGCTCAGTCATTGATCCATTCATGAACCACACTCAACATTAACTACACCCAATGCACAAGTATGACAATAGTGCTCTCCGGTTGGTGCTTTATAAGAGAACATGGAGACTCAATAAAATAAAAAATGCATAAAAGTAAAATAGATAGGCCCTTCGCAGAGGGAAGCAGAGATTTGCAGAGGTGCCAGAGCTCAAAGCTGAAATTAAAGAGATAAAATTATTTTGAGAGGCAAGCTTTTCCTGTCAACAAAAACGACCGAGAGTTCCCAATATCTTCCATGCTAGACACATTATAGGTGGTTTCCAAACAGAAAATAAAGTTCATTTCCTTTCCACCATTCTTTCACAATCCATGGCTAGTCGTATCCATGGGTGCCCTCCATACCAACACTTTCCAAGGAATTTTGTTGTTATTAATTTTTGATTCATTGTGGGACTGGGCATCCCTATTACCAGCCACTCTCTCGTGCAATGACAAGTGAATAAACACTCATCGTGAGAATAACAGACCTAGCATGGAAAATATTGGCCACTCCCTACCGCTTCATGAGCGGTACGGGCACACAAAACGGAAATTATTTTGAAAATTAGAGTTGGCACATGCAAATTTACTGGGAACGGCATGGAAATACCGCATATAGGTAGATATGGTGGACTCATTTGGCACAACTTGGGTTTAAGGAGTTTGGATGCACAAGCAGTATTCCCTCTTAGTACAAATGAAGGTGAGCAAATAGATTGATAAGCAACCAACCAAAAAATGAAAACGGTCATAAACATGCATTGAACATAACTAACACTAAATAATGCACCATAAGTAGGATATAACTTCGTTGCATAACTATTGACTTTACGTGCATGCATAGGGAATCACAAACCTTAACACTAATATTCTTACTAAATCACAATTACTCACTAGAATAACTCACATATTATCATCTCCATATCGCAAAACTATTGCAAGGAATCAAACATATCAAATTCAGTGATCTACAAGGTTTATGTAGGATTTTCTGACTAACCATGTGAATGACCAATTCCCGTTGACTCTCTAAATAGATATAAGTGAAGCAAGAGAGTTTAATTCTTTCTATAAAAGACAACACTCTAATAAATATAAGTGAAGCAAAAGAGCATTCTACAAATAATAGTTTTCTATATGAAGAGAAACAGGCATCCAAACTTCAAATGATATAAGTGAAGCACATGAAGCATTCTATAAAGCCATACTCAAAAGATATAAGTGAAGTGCAAAGAGCATTATATAAATCAACCAAGGACTATCTCATACCAGCATGGTGCATAAAAGAAAAGGGAAAAATAAACACAAAAGATGCTCCAAGAATTTACGCATATCATGTGAACAAAACAAAAACCGAAACATACCGATAATTGTTGAATAAAGATGGGATGCCTTCCGGGGCATCCCCAAGCTTAGATGCTTGAGTCTCCTTGAATATTTACTTGGAGTGCCTTGGGCATCCCCAATATTTAGCTCTTGCCTCTCCTCATTCTTCTCATATCAATACCTCCTCGATCTTTGAACACTTCATCCACACAAAACTTAACATAATCTTCGTGAGATCCGTTAGTATAATAAAGCAAATCTCTACTTTAAGTACTGTTGCAAACCCATTCATATTTTATTTTTGCATTATACCTACTGTATTCTAACTTCTCCATGGCTTATACCTTCTGATACAATCCATAGTTTCATCAAAACAAGCAAAACAATGCATCAAAAACAGAATCTGTCAAAAACAGAATAGTCTGTAGTAATCTGAACATTGACCATACTTCTGTACCTCCAAAAATTCTGAAAAATTAGGAAAAAATAAAAAAAATTAATACAAGTACTGTGTAAATTTTTTAGAATTTTTGCATGTTCTAGTAAATTACTAAAATTCAAGCACTACAGCAAAAGTTTCTGTTTTTGCACCGCACATACCAAACAAGCAATTTAAACATCCTAAAGGTAAATCTTGGCACATTATTTTTATAATACAATGGATTTGTACAAGGGGATAATTATTTTTGTTGAAAAGTTTCTGTAATTCAAGATTTGAAAAGTTTCCATGGGCATGAACAAAGTTCAAGGAGCTCCCCCACTTCAACGGTGCTCGTCTTTCTTACTTTCACTTTCCTTTTTGAAAAGTTTTAGGTTACCCTCTATATATTTTTTGTTTTTAAACCTTTTAAAAGCACTCAACAGAAATAAATGACTCTCTAAAACTTCCGGGTTGTCTCCCTGGCAGCGCTTTCTTTAAAGCCATTAAGCTAGGCATAAAGTGCTCAAGTAATTGATCCACCCGGATCCCAAGGTATATCAAAGCCAATTTTAATTAACAATGATTTGTAATTTAGTAGTGAGCACAAAGCAACATATATCATGCAATGACGAAGTCTAACCCTCTTCCTATGCATCGGCATGTCATAAAAGAACAATTCATGCACACATAATAAAGACCGATACATATCATAAGCAGTTTCTTGCAATTTTATTGTGTTGGAAACATAGAGAGGTGGAGATGTAGTTCCTCTCTCATAATAATTGCAAGTAGGAGCAGCAAGCACATGCATATTATATCCATCAAAATCATCATGTGCAATAGTAAAACACAACCCATCAATATAATCCTTAATAAGAGCAAACTTCTCCGATATAGTGTAGTTGGGAGAATTGAAAAATATAATAGGACTATCATGTGTGGGTGCAATAGAAACAATTTCATTCTTAACATAAGGAACTATAGCAAGTTCATCTCCATAAGCATCATTCAAATTGGCATCATGGCCACAAGCATAACAAGCATCAATTTCATCAAAAAGGGATATTTCAAACGAATCCAAGGGATCATAGCAATTATCATAGCATTCATCCTTCGGTAAGCATGAAGGGAATTTAAACAATGTACGAGATAAAGAGTTACTCTCATCATAAGGTGGGCACGGGTGATCAATCCACTCTTCCTCCTTTTGTTCTTCGCTCTCCTCATCATCTTTTTCATCTAATGAGCTCACAGTTTCATCAATTTCTTCTTCCATAGGTTCCTGCAAAATATTAGTCTCTTCTTGGACAGCGGAAGTGTCCTCAATATTCTTTCACATAAGCATTAGAAGCATAGTTTTCATGGCAATATTTAAGTATGGCAAATTTTTTAGATTTGGACAGAGTAGCATCATACTTTTCAATCAAAGAAGCAATTTCATAAGCACCCTTAAAAGCAACAAATTCTTCAATTTGTTCAATATCATAGTAATTATAATCTCCTTTGGCATAAGAAGATAAAACTCCATTATCACTAAACTCACATTGATAGGGAAGGTGTTTCTTAGGGTCTTCAGAAAAACAAGTAAAATCATGTATTTCGCATAAATTCCAAGCATAGCAATGCAAAGTATTAATATGATGCCATAAAAGTTTCCCTTTTTGAGACAAGCGGTATCGCACAAAATAAGCATGCTCATTTAATGATTTTCCCTCAACTAAGCTAGTTGGGTTTTTAGCACGAGCACATAGGGATCGAAGATGATCCAAGTAGAAAACTTCAGCAATATAATAGATTTTGGGTGGTTCTGCAACCATTGGTTTAGCAGGTACAACTAATTTTTTTGGTATTTTGCATTTCCTACCCATAACTAAAGATAGAAAACAAGAGCACAAAATAAAATATCCTCAGTGATAAAGCAAACAAGCACACACGAGAATATCAACCCCACGCTATTGCTCCCCGGCAACGGCGCCAGAAAAAGGTCTTGATAACCCACAAGTCTAGGGGATCAATTGTAGCTTTTTCGATAAATAAGAGTGTCGAACCCAATGAGGAGCTAAAGGTAGAATCAATATTCCCTTCAAGTTCTATCGACCACCGATACAACTCAACGCATGCTTAACGTTCGCTTTACCAAGAACAAGTATGAAACTATTTTGCTGGTGTAAGGATAAGACTAGAAGTACTTAACGAGAATAAAACTAGGAGTAATTTATGAGATAATAAAAGTTAGTTGTTTAGTAGAAAGCTTTTGTTACACAAGAGAATGATTTGTCCATAGGCAATCGATAACTAGACCGATAATCATTATTGCAATTTTATATGAGGGAGAGGCATGAGCTAACATACTTTCCGTACTTGGATCATATGCACTTATGATTGGAACTCTAGCAAGCATCCGCAACTACCAAAGATCATTAAGGTAAAACCCAACCAGAGCATTAAGTAACAAGTCCTCTTTACTCCCATACGCAACAACCCCCTTACTCGGGTGTAAGCTTTTGTCACTCTAGCCGCCCACTGTAAGGGAATTATGAACGTATTGCAAACCCTACAGCGGGGATCCCTCATGCTTGCGCGACACGGAGGGCACCATAGGATAGCACCAAATAAAACATACAACTCAAACCAATCACGATCATCAATCAACCCATAGGACAAAAAGAATCTACTCAAACATCATAGGATGGCCGCAAATCATTGGATAATAATATGTAGCATTAAGCACCATGTTTAAGTAGAGAATTACAGTGGTAAAAGAGAGGTTACACCGCTGCATAGAGGGAGAGAGAGTTGGTGTTGACGGCGGCGAAGTTGTTGGTGTAGATCGCCGTCATGATGATTGCCCCGGCGGCATTCCGGCGCCACCGGGAGAGAGTGGGAGAGAGCCCCCCCTCCTTCTTCTTCTTGCTTGGCCTCCCCCCTAGATGGGAGGAGGTCTTCCCCTCAGTTCCTTGGCCTCCATGGCACCCGGAGGGGCGGGAGCCCTTCCGAGATTGGATCTCTCTCTCTGTTCTCTTCTGTTTCACGTTCTGTTTTCTGGCCTTTCACCGTTTCTTAAATCCCAGAGATCGGTAACTCCGATTGCGCTGAAATTTTAACACGATTTTTTTCCGGATATTATCTTCCTTGCGCTTGAAGAAGGGCACCAACCGACCTTGGGGCCCACGAGCACGGCCTTGCGTTGTTTCCACCTCCCAAAAATCACATATATTCCAAAATAATTCTCCGTAAAATTTTATTGCATTTGGACTTCGTTTGATATGGATTTTCTGTGAAACAAAAAAGAAGCAGAAAACAGGAACTGGCATTGGGCACTGGATCAATATGTTAGTCCCAAAAATAATATAAAATGTTGCCAAAAGTATGTGGAAATTGTAGGATATTGGCATGAAACAATCAAAAATTATAGATACGACGGAGACGTATCAGTAGCCCACATGTACAATAGTTATTCATACTAGCATATGTACCAGTATAATTAGTGTGCCCTTTCCTTTTCAACTCGTGAAGCGTAATGCTTGATAAAGTAGCCGGACAATGTGTGTTGCCTGTCTTTGTATGTATTTGAGGTGCGCTGATTGAGGTGTCCGGCTGTTTGAAGGAATAATTGAGGTGTGCATCGTCCGTGCCCGCATTTAGGTGTCCAACTTACCATGTTTCGGCTGTAGTAACTATACTATGTAAGTTGCTTGGAAAAATAGTTACCTAGGTTGGTTTTGTGAGCTGTCCACTATGTGTCGCTCCCCATCTTAGTAGTGACAAACCCCTTCGGTTCATGACCTGACACATCTTGACGAGATCGATAGATGTGGGGAGATCGAGTGTGTGTCGTGCAAATCAAGGTTTTGGTATGTGTCTATGATAGAAACGATCGTGTGAGGTGGAGAGAGGGGGGGTGTTTGTGTGTACGCTAGTCGGTCATGTACCATCTAGCTGTAGATCGATTGAAAGAGGACTAGGGTGGTTTCGGAAATCGATCGATCGACCAATGGTTTCCAATTTATATTCAAACACGTGAATGTTTGTTCTCACGCATGCGCTTGCTACTAGGATTTCGCCACGTCTAGCCAGTCCAATAGCAGTAGGAGTACTAGTACTAGTACTACCTTTGTTTTTCGTGCCAAATTTTGACCATAATTTCAACTAAAAAATATTAATGCATGCCATCAAAAATTATATTGTTCGATTTGTATTTGAACATAGTTTCCAATGATATTATTTTCAGTGACATGCATTAATATTATTTTAGTTAAATCTAAGGTCAAAATTTGACACAAAATATGAAGGGGACTAATAAACTAGGACAGAGGCATCTGCACTAGAGTATGGAGTGCTTATTAACACATGGCCCACCTCAGACTCTCAACAAATTTCTTGGAATCCGTGCTACAATCTCTCCCTCATCGTCTCTCTCTTCTAGTGTGTTTCTTTCATCAGTCGTCTCTCTCTTCTAAATTCAGCCGACGCGGGCGGGGGAGGGGGACATGGAGGGGGAAAGTTTGCCTACCGTCGGTTTGCTCTCAACTGTGGTCTCGCAAGCGAGCAGTAACGCAAGACGAAGTGCGTTCCATTCGGTGGGCGATGTGCCAGACCGACCGTGTCGGGGTGCAATGCGAACGCGACAAGTGTGATGTACACCGTCAGTTCCTTTTGAACTTCCATACTACTTTTTTTTGATGGGGATGAACTTCTATACTTCAAGTACTCTTATTGCGTACGTAACGCTTGGTTTTGCTGCTTCGAGCAATCCATTGATACAAATCGCACCTACAGCATCTCAAAAAAAAAATCCCACAGACCGACCAGTTGGGAGGTCCGGACGTCTGCGACGTCAAACTCCGAAACTTTGGTCCCATCCCACCCCACAACTCTCTAGGCTCCAGCCGTCCAGCTTTGCAAACTCTGCACAGTCAAAACCGATTGACCGGTCATCACCGGTACCACTATTCACACCGGAATCTTCGCTGCTCGGCCTACGCCGGCTACTTGCCGGCCGGTCACCACTGCCCCAAAACTACACCTCTCAGCCCATTCTCCCACCTTTCGATCCCCTAGCTCGCATCAGCCGTTCCCTAGTTCGCCGGATAGCCATGGTGCGTAGCAAGATCACATACTACAAGATGTTGACGCCGGAGCACTGCACAGAAACCGCGGTGGCGGTAGGTGCCACAGACCTCCGTTCCCAAGCTCGCTTTGCGGTGGGCCAACCCCGAGTCCTCTGGAACCGAGCTCTGAGGACGAAGGCTATCCAATGTTCATGGCAGAGGTCGGAGCACGAAAGGCCCCTGCGGCGAAGGAGACGATGGACGTCGACTTCATTACGGCGTCCGGGTCCCCCATGGTGCAGGCGGACAAGCGGTTCAACCTGGCGATCCTAAAGAAGCACCGGGTGGCGGAGGCACAACTCGACGGGGAGCGCGCGGATGCCGCTGCCATTGTGGCCCTCTTGCAGGCAGAACCGGATGTCGTGGTCGTGAACCGGGCGGCGGAGGCTCAACTGGACATGGAGCGCGCGGATGCCGCTGTCATCGAGGCCCTCCTGCAAGCGGAACCGGATGTCGTGGTCGTGAACCGGGTGGCGGAGGCTCAACTCGACGCAGAGCGCGCGGATGCCGCTACCATCGAGGCCCTCCTGTAGGCGGAACCGGATGTTGTGGCTGTGAACCAGGTGGCGGAGGCTCAACTCGACGCGGAGGGCACGGATGCCGCTGCCATCGAGGCCCTCCTGCAGGCGAAACCGGACGTCGTGGACTTGAACCGGGTGGCGGAGTCTCAACTCGACGCGGAGCGCATGGATGCCGCTGCCATTAATTGAGGTCCTCCTGCAGGCAAAACCAAACATCGTGGATATGAACCGGGCGGTGCTCGCGTTGGTGCAGAGCGCCATCACGCTTCGCGTGAACGAGTAGCTGGAGGCCGAGGACAACCACGCCGCGGAGACACACGGAGACAGCTCCGGCTGGTTCGCGCCGGCAGCCAAAGATGATGAGGCCGGCTTGTTCCATGAGCAGTGATAGTTTTTCTTTATGTTGTTGTTTTTAGGGATCATTTGCTGTGTAAAAACATATTTATATTTAATAAATCAGCCTTATAAACATACAGTATGGACGAAAATTAGGTGTCAGTGGTTGGATGGATGAGTTTGGTTTGATCACATGCGGTTTCTCCCTCCGTCCAGGTGTATAAGTCACCTTACGAAAGTCAGATATTCCCAAAATGCTTAGGCGCAATGCATTAAATTCTGTCCTTGTTCCCCTCACTGCCTTGATCATCAGCGAGCGAAAAATTTGGCCGAAACACGCGCGTGGAGGAAATGGCGACCTATGCATGCAGAGAAGGAACACGTTGATTAGGGGAGGGATTGACCCCAATTTGCATGCACGGGTTGGCTGAAACGGCAGCCCTATTAATTAGGGATTCATTACTAATTTACATTTGGTTTATGAGGAAAAAACTGGCGCGGTGATTGGAAGAATTCCTGGTCTGACTCTTTTGCCTCCTCCAATCCGCAGCCACCGGGTCACGCTGCTCCACCTTAGGTGAATTAAATACACCTGGACGGAGGGAGTACCATATGTCAATGATAAAGGCTAGCCAAGGCGCGTTCCCTTGAGTTTGCGGCGTGTCGGACCGACTGTGTGAGGGTGCGGTGCGACCGCGATAGGCGTGCATAAGTGTACCGCCTTTTCATTTTGAACTTGTAAATCGTAACATTTGGTTTGCGAGTGAGCGATTTCGATTTTAGTACTGTGTTAAAAAGGGCTGGGTTTTCCTTCGCGCGATCGATCGATACAAATCCTGATTAGAAATGTGACGGCGGGGCGGGCTAGTTTGGCCCATGGTCGGATTGCTGACATGCGTTCCCACATGGCAGTGAAATGCCAAGCCGGTTGGCATTGAGCAGCGGGGTAGATCGACCGTGTGCTGGTCTGATGCGAACGCGACAGGCGTGCTATGAGTGTTCCTTTTCCTCGTTTTAAATTTGTGAAGATAACTGATACGTCTCCAACGTATCTATAATTTTTTAATTGTTCCATGCTATTATAGTATCAATCTTGGATGTTTTATATACAATTATATATCATTTTTTGGGACTAACCTATTAACCTAGTGCCCAATGCCAGTTGTTGTTTTCTGCTTGTTTTTGGTTTTTCAAGAAATCAGTACCAAACTAAGTCCAAATGCCACAAAACTTTTTGATGATTTTTTCCTGGACAAAAGCGACCCTGGAAGCTTCGGGAGGAAGCAAGAAGCCTCACGAGGAGGCCACAAGGCAACAGGGCGTGGCCCCAGGGGGGTGCGCCCTCATGCCTTGCGAGCCCCTCATGGCTCCTTTTTACCTAATTCCACTTCTATAAATTCTCAAATATTGGGAAACCAACAGAGAGCCAGAAGAGAAAACCTTTCCGCCATCGCAAGCCTGTGTTCTCCCGCGATCCCATCTGGAGGCCTTTTCCGGTACTCTGCCGGAGGGGGAATCGATCACGGAGGGCTTCTTCATCAACCTTGCCGCCCTTCCGATGATGTGTGAGTAGTTTACCACAGACCTACGGGTCCATAGCTAGTAGCTAGATGGCTTCTTCTCTCTCTTTGATCTTCAATACCATGTTCTCCTCGATGTTCTTGGAGTTCTATTCGATGTAATCTTCTTTTGCGGTATGTTTGTTGGTATCCGATGAATTGTGGGTTTATGATCAGATTATTCATGAGAAATATTTGAGTCTTCTCTGAACTCTTTTATGCATGATTGTTATAGCTTTGTATTTCTCTCCGATCTATCCATTTGGTTTGGCCAACTAGATTGATTTATCTTGCAATGGGAGAGGTGCTTTGTGATGGGTTCAATCTTGCGGTGTTCTATATCCCAGTGACAGAAAGGGACAAGACACATATTTGTATTATTGCCATTAAGGATAAAAAGATGGGGTTTAATTATATTGCTTGAGTTTACTTTGTCTACATCATCTCATCTTGCTTAAGGCGTTACTCTGTTTTATACTTAATACCCTAGATGCATGCTGGATAGCGGTCGATGGGTGGAGTAATAGTAGTAGATGCAGGCAGGAGTCGGTCTACTTGTCGCGAATGTGATGCCTATATACATGATCATTGCCTTGAATATAGTCATAAATATGCACTTTTCTATCAATTGCACAACAGTAATTTGTCTACCCACCGTATGCTATGTGTTCGAGAGAGAAGCCTCTAGTGAAAACTATGGCCCCCGCGGGGTCTACTTTTATCATATATTAAAATCCAAAAATACCTTGCTGCAATTTATTTACTTTTATTTCCTTTTGCAATTTACTTTTCTATCTATCACTATCATAATTAATCCTTGCAAGTGACCGCTAAGGGGATTGACAACCCTCTTATTTCCGTTGGGTGCAAGTGTTTGATTTTGTGTGTGTAGGTGCTGCTAACGAGGTTCTGTGTGGTTCTCCTACTGGATTGATAACCTTGGTTCTTAACTGAGGGAAATACTTATCTCTACTATACTGCATCATCCTCTCCTCTTCGGGGAAATCCCAACGCAGTTCACAAGTAGAAATAACCCCCTCAAAAAACATTGTGAAGATAACACTTGGTTCTTTGCCTTCGCGCGATACATCGATGGAAATCCCGATTATAATGACGCAGAATTTTCTACTAAGTCCCGCAAAAAGGCGTCCTCTTCGCCGCTCCGGTCGCAATCATCGCGCTAATCATACTTTCTATTTGACTTCCTTCCCCATTACGGTGACGTCGACGATATCGTGATCGCTGTGGCTTTGGCGAAGTGCGTTCGATGGAGTGCACCATTGAGGCAAACGACGGTCATGTCATTCGGAAGTGCCACCTGAAAGCTGAGACAACCACCTTCTTTGCATCCAGGAAGTCCGTAGGAGACAGCAACTGCTGTGTCACAGTGACCGTTGGATGCGACGTGACCACGTTGTTTGAGCTCGAGCTGCCGCAAGGGGACTCGAACGTGACCGTGTACCCTTACACGGGCATCGGTTTACTGTCAGAAAGGCTCTTCCACGTTGGGGACCCGTCCAGCCTATGCAACCAACGGAAATGCCGGCGTGCAGTTCAGGGCTGGCTCCGCTCATCGATCTACGTCCCAACGAAACAGATTGGGAGACAGTCGTCCCCGACGGCCTTGTGAGGAAGATAGTCCAGGAGGCGAATCGCCGGCGGTTGCATCAATGGGGAGGGTGTGACTTCAGCTTCGACATGAATGTGGATCGGCGGCATGTCGTTACCCTGCTGGTGCTACTTTCGTGGAGAAGGTTCTTGGCGAGGAAGGTGCTGGGACGTACCCGGCATGTCTCGCACACACCATCAAACAAGTATAGTAGTACCGCTTATCTAGGCTTTTGCCGGCCTATTGATGCACATACAAGAATTTTTAAATCATATAATGCTCTATGTACGTTTGGTCTTGTCACTAATAAGTACTACTATATTTATACCCATTGAGTAACTGGTACTACTTGGTGAATGTTGCGTAGCCGTGGATGTCCGGGCTAAATTTGAAACATAGTCACGATCAAACAAGATGTTACCATTGGGCTCCACCACTCCACCAGCCGGAATCACCATGGCCTATTTGATTTGCAGGATCCTCAAAACGCAGGAATCGCAAAAATATAAGATTGTTCTCTTTGGATAGGAATGGCTTGGATTGGAGTATATGATTAGGATTGTGTGTTTGATGTCATAAGAAAGACAGATGAATTTTTAAAATACTCCTAGGTTGGAGTAGTTGCAGGCTTTCCTATTATTAAATGTAGCACAATAGCTTCGTCCATCCAGCTTACTGCAGGAACGGTCGTTTCTGGAAGAAGACGATGGAGAAGAGGATTCAGCGAAGAGTGAAATGATGGTTGCTTCGTCCGTGACTTTGTGATTTGATGCCTCATTGCTTTGTGATTTATGATAGTAGAAGGGAGTAGACTCTGTGCTCTATGCATGCATCCATGCAAGGGAGAAAGAGGAGAGAGGTTGAATTTTTTGTTTCCTTCAATCAATTTTGCATCGGTGCACCACCGAGTTTCGGTTCCCTCTTTTTTGGCTTTCGCAGCACCCTCCACAATGGTTCCCATCGATGCCAAAAGCTATTTTACCATTTGGCTACACATTGTGGATGCCCTTAAGTGTACCATTTGGTTTTGATTAGTAAAGAGGAGGTGCTTTTGCCGCGCGGAACGTGGGGGAGGTTGGCCTCATGGTTTGCTAACATGCGGTCCCACGTCTCAGTGATGTACCAAGCCGATCCACGTCCCACATGACTACATGAGGCGGAACAACGTCAGAAACAACTTCAGCGAAGAGTGAAATGATGGTTGCTTCGTC
This sequence comes from Elymus sibiricus, assembly GCA_039707655.1. Classification (NCBI taxonomy): domain Eukaryota; kingdom Viridiplantae; phylum Streptophyta; class Magnoliopsida; order Poales; family Poaceae; genus Elymus; species Elymus sibiricus. The sequence goes on along the minus strand of CM077676.1, from coordinate 185,802,738 downwards.
CCTCCAACTTATACTACGGGAAAGCTACAGCTTTGTGATTTGACGCCTCATTGCTCATTACTACAGCGGCGCCACAACTGGGGTGCGTCCCCCCTGCTGCTCTGCACTGTTATTTGGTGCATGGCACATGGACCCAGATGCTGGATGTCCCACATGTCAGCGAAAGGGAGTAGAACATTTATGAAAGCGAGCGCTCCACTCTTACGATGGAGGAGTATAAGACACGGCGGCCCGATCCGCGTCCCACATGACTACATGAGGTAGAACAACGGCAGAAGCAACTTCAGCGAAGAGTGAAATGATGGTATTTCGTCCCTCCAACTTATACTGCGGGAAAGATGCAGCTTTGTGATTTGACACCTCATTGCTCATTACTACTATGGCGCCACGACCGGGATGCGTCCCCTTGCTGCTCTGCACTGTTATTTGGTGCATGGCATGTGGACTCGGATGCTGGATGTCCCACATGTCGGCGAAAGGGAGTAGAACATTTATGAAAGCGAGCGCTCCACTCTTACGATGGAGGAGTACAAGACACGGCGGCCCAGTGAACTGTAACTTGTACTATACTACTGTAGTACTATGTGGTAGTCTTGTACTACACTTGTACCACTTGGTTTTGCTGTTTCGCGCGATCCATCGATACAAACCCGATTAAACAGGCGAGGGCGGGTCTTTTCCCGCATGGTAGGCAGGGTAGTTTGGCATAGTCGGTTTGACAGAGAGACCGAGAGAAAGATGTGAAATGCTTGAATGTGTAGTGGGCCCTTTTTTTATGTCATGTGTGTGTGTAGTCGGACCTTTCAGATCACTAGATGATACTAGCCATACATTTCAACGCAATTTTAATGTATGCAACATGAATAATTGAAGTAACAATGTGAGATCTAAAACTAAAAATACATATGATTTATTGTGTTAGAGTATAGTAGTACTGTATTGCATAGTTGTTTGATGTAACATGTGAGAATGTGTAGGGACGTACTTTTGGAGGGCCTAAAGAGAGAAATTTGGCATAAAGTGGATTCAAATATTTGTATTCGTCATCATAGCATTTGTAACTCATATCTAGAGTTTATACAGTAGACGTGAACGCTTGTTCGCTCTTACGAAACCAGTACAACAATATTGGGGTGGCGTGTGCCAATTTAGGCGTGGGAGGTTGGCCTAGTCAGCTCCACGGAGAGAGCGAAAGAAGAGATAAATACACTGGCGGTCACTGTATTTGAAGCGAAAGCATAATATGGTCACCAGACTTCAGAATACGCTCATTAGGGTCACTATATACGTTTTACGGTGATTATACGGTCACTCGCTCACCGTTCAGCATCGTATTGCACTCTGTTGACCGGCCAAATAGTCTACGTGGGACTATGTTGACTGTTAAATTTGCCATGTTCCTTGTGGGTCCCACCTGTCAGTTGGCAGAGGAAAGAGATAAGATAAACAAAAATTTACGCAGGCGCGACAAGACTCGAACCCTTGCGCGCGAACCACCTGGCTGTGTATGTGTGTGTCAAGGCCTGATGTGTGTGCATGCACCTGTAGGTTGAGCACTTGAGCGTGAGCGTGTGTGTTGGTCGTGTGGTGAGTGCAGACATGCGTGCGTGTGTGTCTGCGTGTGTGTGCATGCATGCATGCATGTGTGTGTGTGAGTGTTGCATGCATGCAGTTCGTGTGCATGCGTGCGTGTGTGTATAATCACCACACTGCTAGATCCTGTGTATTAAAAGAACCAGTCAACTAGCACAACATACAATACAAGGCCACCTTGTCCGCCACTTCGAATCCCTTCTATTAGTAATACCCACCGTGCAATATTTTATTTTTGTTTGTTTACATTCTTATACCCGCTGACAGGTGAGCCCTATGGTTGTGAGATAATGTGCGCTGATGATGCAACACTAGATGCGCCACGTGGACTATTTATCTGGTCAACTAATTGTGTCTTCAACAAATACAAAGCTCTACGGTGAGCCTATGACTGTATAACAACCACAAAACGTATATGGTGACCATAATGAGTGTATTGTGAAGTCCAGTGATCGTATCGTGCTTTCGCTTCAAATACAATGATTGTCGGTTTATATCTCGCGAGAGAAAGATGGAACATGCGTGAATGTGACAAGGTGTACTTTTAGAGGGCCTAGAGATAGTTTGTGTGTGTACGTGAAAGAGGCGTAGAGAGAGGGGGCGATGGGGAGAGAGAGATGCTCTTCCTTTCTCTTTATTATGACTAACTTCATAGTATAAAAATATAAACATTCACAATGCAGAATAAGTATCATTGGATGCACCATGCAATTAACTTTCGTACTCCATATAACTTTGCAATATTGTATAGATGTAGATTTTATAACATAAATTTTGGCCACACTTTGCGTAGTTTTAATTCAAAAGGAATCTTGTAGCGAAGTAAAAGTGAATAGAGGGCTTTTTAGATCAATGGAGCACATGATAAGATGCAACATGTGTGAATGTGTAGTTGACGTATTTGGCAGGGCCTGGAGAGGGTATGTGTATGTATTCGAGAGAGGCACGGATAGAGGGGGTGTGGGTGCGATGAGAGATAGATAGCACGAGAAATGAGAGAGGTCTAGAGAGATAGAGACGAATAGGATGTCTCGACGAGAGATGGTCTGGAGTGTGTGTATGCAAGGGAGAAGGGGAGAGAGACATGAGCAAAAATAGTGTGTGGGGTGTGTGTGTCTGGTATGCATGTGTGGGTGTGAGTAGATACCGAGACCTAGGGATAGGGGTGTGTGAGGTCTGGTGGGCCGAGGTGAGGCCCCCGGTCAGTTCCGTCCTGGGCCACATTGGTCCGCCCGTGACGCATTATACGGAGACCCCTGGAGGACTAGTCACACAAGACAAAGAAACCAGAGCCGTGAAGGACTTTGTGTTCACTGACAAAGCAGACTAGGATTTGTAATCCTAGGCCCCGGGTATGTTATACAAGCCTGGGGCCTAGTTTGTCGATAGCATACATAGAATCCCTTGGTATTCATGTAGTGTACTCTATACACACCCTACGCACAAATATACATGACCGGGGGTAGGGTATTTCCTGGATCACAAGGGCCCAAACTAAGGTAAATCCTTGTCTCTTATTACCATGCATCCAACCTAGCTGTGGGATATCCTACTGAATGCTCTACTGGAATCATATTCGTCAACTAGTAAGAGAGGTGGAGACAATGCGTGCGAGATAGGCCTAAGCGTCTGGGAGACACGTAGGCAGGTATATGTATAGAGAAAAGGGTTGATGGAGATCGTGAGTGCCTATGCGTGTGAAAGAGTTCTTGTGACAGAGATTAGTGAAAGGAGTCGTAGATAGTTGTGAGAGAGAGGGAGGGACGGTGATATATATAGACAGTGTGTGTGCGAGAGACACCTCAGGAGAGAGTGTGAGCATGTGTGAGAGAGAAGGCCGATGGATATACAGTGTGTGCGCGTATGTGTGAGAGAGAAAGATAACATGTTGTGAGGAGGGGCTGAGGGAGAGTGAATCTACGCGTAAAAGACTGATGTACACATTAATTTAAAATATAAATTGTATCCAAATATTTGGATGGGATCATGATATTTGCGATTCACGTATGGAACTATCATTGGTGTATCAAACATCCATATTCTGTCAAATTTGAGCTTGTGTATGGTGGTATTCGACATAACTGATCCATAGAGTCAGTATTTTGAAATCCAGACAATGCATGGCTTTAGCAATTCAAATATAAACGTGATTATAGTTTATGTTGTGTGTGTAAAGCACATTATACATACAAAAGATACGTAGTGAACATTCTAAATAGCTGGCTAGGAACTAGCATACGTTTGAATTCAACTTAAGGTGGTTTCAAATATTCGAATTCAACATGAAGTGCATTCAATTATTTGAATTCGAGATCATGGCATTTGTAAATCATACCTAAATTAAGGGTGCATCAATCTTTGCTTTGCTTTTGTACATAATAACATATAGTCGTGTACAAAATACATTCAAATTTATCACCTCCATTACAAAATAATAGTAGTTATAGGATTTTCAAGAGTCAAAATTTCAAAAGAAGCGCATAATTTAGTGAGGTATTCAATCATACAAGGTCAAATTTAATGAGGTCTACTAAGGTCTATCCTAATAGTTCAAGGGAACTGTAAACATGAATGCTTCTGGTTCAAAATTTTGAATGCAGCGCCAAAAGAGCCTCTCCTCGTCCGAAACCGCGCGAGACCAATGTTTGGTAGAAGGAAATTACCGTCCTAACTCTGACCCGTGAAGCCTACCGGCCCGACGTCCAGAAGTCTAAACCGGGGTAGGTTTGTAACTTCACCGAGATGCCACACAACCACCTCCAAAAAACATTCATATACCGTGGGCGCCTAAATGCCGATGCGCTCGGCTAAAATCACTCCCACCCACTATTTTGGACACGTGAGATTACCGTCCTACCCCCGACCCGCGGCATTTCCAAAATTTTAGATGGGGGCAAAGTTTGTAACTTTCCCCAAATTTCAAACAAGCGCGTCCCGGGAACATGGTTCACCCTTAGCTTCCCCCTCCCCCATCTGATTCCCCATTCATACTCCACGGGCGCCAAAACTCCCTCTCCACCAGCCGCAAAACCCCAGCCTCCTCCGTCCGCCACCCCAACGCACCGATCCACCGCCGCCCTCCTCCATCACGCCGGAGCCGATACACTGACGTCGTCGTCCACCGCAACCTCAACCGCAGCGCCACTACTAGAAAAAGCCTTATTAGTGGCGCACCTGTTTTAGTTAGTAATGGCGCACTATAGGTGCGCCACTATTAACACGCCACTAGTAACAGATAGTAATGGCGCACCTCTGGTGCGCCATTAGTAATCCAGATATTAATGGCGCACCTCTGGTGCGCCACTACTAACCTTTAGGTGCTCCACTAGTATTGCCTCTAGGTGCGCCACTAATAGACTTATAGATGCGCCACTAGTAATAAAGGAAGGTGCGCCACTAATAAAGGCTGAAATGCGCCACTAGTAATGTATTTGGAAAACAAAAAAAAATCCTAATTTATAGAAAACAACCTATAAGGAAAAATAATTTAAAAACAAAAAATGAAATAGAATCATAATTTTTATTATAGTAAGAATATTACAATGTCTTTACAAGTATCCAATAAAAGGAAAATTGCAAGGAAATAAAAGAAAATCCTAAAACTAATCTTCTAGTAATCTTTTCTTCTTTTTCTTCACTTTATCCCTGCAAAGTGTAACAAAATAAACAGAAAGACAAACAAACTGTTTATAACCGATGAAAGTTGAAAGTGGATATGCTTTAACAGAAGGCTAGTACATTAAAATACATACAAATGTGAACCTTGCTGTACAGAACAAGGGAAAAGAAGCATTCATCCATTATAAAGCACATAAAACATAATTGACTATATGTATTCTGGTCATGCTGTTCACGCCATCACAGAAAATAATGCAGTAGCAGCCGCATAATCAAACAATGATGGCAGGATGAAGAACTAGAGCAAGATGAAGATTTCTTACAGCTTGTCACATGGCAAGAAATTTCTTAAGGGACATCACTAAGGGTTGCATTGCTCCCTCTCCCAAACTCTTGCACCTACTCTGCTGCTCGGCGCAACAGCAGCGACCCCGACCGCGGTGACGACACAAAAGAAGCATGGTCATGCACCTCCGCTTAAGCTTCACCTTGTGCGCCGGGATGCAACAAACACGAAGATGGAGTCAAATCACCAGCTAAAGCGCCAATTTAATCATGAAGAAATCACTTGTCATAATTAATTTGTAGCTCGAGTTTTGTTTCAGTCAGTCACATAAATTGTGGTTATTTTCGTTCTCATGCTTCATGACTAGAAAACAGTAGACGGTTCATCCCAACACAAGCAAAAAGCTTACACAATTCTCAAGCATCTCTATCTAGAACAACATGACACTTCATTTTCATTCATCAACTTCCCTTGCTGCTGAATACAATAAGAGCAAGATGTATTTCTGCATATGACAGGCATGGAGAAGCAAGCAGCTTGGAAACAAAGGAGATCATGGTGGTTGTTTTCATCCTTATGCTTCATGATGACTAGAAAACACTCCAAAATTCGTCCCAACACAAGAAAAACATTCGACGATCCTCATCCATCTCTATCTAGAACAACACAAAACCTTAGTCTCCTGAATTCGTTTACATATGACACGATTACACAAGTCAACGACTCGATCCTCAACCGTAATTGCATATGCGGTTGTTTTCATTCTTATTGTGCTTCATGATGACTAGAAAACATTCCAGAATTCGTTTCGTCCCAACACAAGAAAAGACAGTCCACGGTTCTCATACATCTCTATCTAGAACAAGACAAAACCTTAATCTCCATCAACTTTCTGTCCTACTGAATAAAAGAAGGGCATGATTTATGTTGTGCATGTGACAGGCATGAAGAAGATGCTTGGAAACAGAGGTCCATTTGAATCTCCATATCCATCTCTCCTAGCTACTACCTTCAAACGACATTAATCTTGATCAGCTACCACTGCTACTAAAGAAAAGAAGAGCAAGATATATTCTGTATATATGCAGTCGGTATTTGGCATTCAAATTGATCAGACAAGAATTGTCTTGGTCATTATGGCACGAACGGTTAAACAAAAAACAAGCTATGAAGATTCGCGAGCAAAGGTAATGGCTAAGCAAACAATGTTGTCTGAAAGAAATGCCTCGATTATCCACATGGTTTAACTAAATGGATTACATTAGACTCGTCATCTGTTTTCATCATCGATCACAAAGAAGAATAACCCTAGAGGTGTCAAGGATTTGACTTGAGTGACACAGGCAGCCAAGCAAATCTGCTACTTATCAACACACACGCACGCGCGCACAGTATATATTATCTGCCGAAGTTAAAAAAAGAAAATCAGAGACAAATGCCTCATGTTGTCTTGTCCCCATGGTTTAATGGAATGGATTGTATCTAATCAGGCATCCAATCAGTGGTTTCATCATCACAGAGAACCCACGAACATGTACAACAATGGAGCAGGTACCTTTGTGTCCGTGGAGCTGCTTGTGCGGGTCATGTCGTCGATGCCCTCCATTGAAGGAAGGAGCTGCCGCTGCTGCTCCAGGGTGAATCAAATCAAGGTGGTGGATTGTAGACCCTGTAATCCATCCATATGCAGCAAACTTGAGTGTTACCCATGACATGCCGGTTTGAGAAAAAGGAGCCCCCCACACACATGCATCTCCTGTCTATCAAAACAGAAACCTTTTCAGGTTGAGTTAACAGCAATGCAATGCAGCAAAAGACTAGAGCAGGAGCAAAATCGAACCTCTTCCTCCTGGAGCTTGCTTGTTTGTTTGTTTGTTTGTTTGTTAGGGGCGTTGAGGTTCTCCTGCACTGCAGCAAGGAAGAGGAGGGAGCTTCAGCAACAGAGCAGAGAATCGAATGGAATCCAACAGAGAGGGGGAGAGAAGACGCCCTGCAGATGGTGGAGGATGAGGACCTGTAGATGGATGGTGAGGGAACCGCATCACCGTCAGGAAGAAGAAGAAGATGACTAGTCCTTGAGCTACTGGCCCATGGTGCTGATGGTCTTGGATGTCGGGTGTGTGCCTGCATGAGGAAGAGAGATCATCAGGAGAGGGAGGGAAAGGGAAGAAGGGCAGAAGAACCATGGCAACGGCACTCACCTGGATCGTACTTTGACGAGATGCTCCATGGGATGGGTCTCCTTGACGAGCAGGTCCGGTCCCGGCGCGGATCTGGCCGCCGCCATGGATCTCCCTCTCCTCTCCTCTTGTGATGACGGCAGGGGAGGAGGGAGTCACCTGGCCGACACCATAGATCTCCCTCTCCTCCCCTGTCCTGTCCTCTCGTCGTCGCCGCCGGTTACCATGGCCGGGCGGCTAGGGTTTCCAGCGCGAGGAAGTGAGGGAGGGAGGGCGGCTATGACCGCTGCGTGAGCTACCGGAGTGGATCCCGCCGCCATAGAGAGAAGGGGAGGGATCGCCGGGGTTGGCGGCGGCGGCGGCTAGGTTGGTTGGGAAGGGTGAGGTGGTGGGTGGTTGGCGGCGGCGGCGATGCGGGAGACGACGGGAGGGATGGGATTGGGGTGGGTGGGAGATGAGGCGTGGGTGGGAATTAGCAATGGGAGGGGCGCTAGCAATGGCGCACTGGGAGGGGTGCGCCATACATACATATATCAATGGCGCACCGTGGGCGTGGTGCGCCATTACTAGTTAAACTAGTAATGGCGCACCACACCCACGGTGCGCCACTGGTAAGTCTGGGGAGGGGGGTGTGTTTGTGTGTGTGTGGTGGGGTGTGTCTGTGTGTGTGAGCAATAGTAATGGCGCACCCTCCCTGGTGCGCCATTGCTAACCTTAGCAATGGCGCACCAGGGAGGGTGCGCCATTACTATTGCTCACACACACAGACACACCACACCACACACACATAGCAATGGCGCACCACACCAAGGTGCGCCATTACTATGTAGCATAGTAATGGCGCACCTTGGTGTGGTGCGCCATTGCTATGTCTGGTGAGGTGGGGGGGGTGGGCAAAAAAAATAACAATGGCGCACTGCTCAGGTGGTGCGCCACTACTAAAAAAATAACAATGGCGCACCTGTTTCTGGTGCGCCATTGCTATATAGCAGTGGCGCACCACCACCATGGTGCGCCACTAATAGGGATATTGGCTATAGCCAGTTTTCTAGTAGTGCGCCCTCCATGACTTAGCAGTTGAAACCGAGGTAGAGCTGCCTCCACGACGCGGACGTGCGCTGTACCCGAGCCACTTTAACCCCTCTGTCCTGCGCCTCACCGCTGCTGCTCCAATGTCGCAACCGTCCACCACACCGGAGTTGTTCCCGCTATGCCGTCGTTTGCCGCCTCGGATCTGCTTCCCCGCCACCGATAGAGGGCCACCGCACCACACTCAACTACTTGGCCATGGGTTCGTCCAAGGCTCCACCGTCCTCCACAACATCTTGTTTCCAGCGAACCATAAGAAGATCATCGAAAAAACAGAAGGAGGACACAACATCACCAACTGATATTGGTACTCCTCTTCCCTTATTCTTGCAAATCTCTCGCACGGTATTCATCCCACAAAGGAAACTAGTTGACCGCTTCTTACTGCACATTCTTCCTGATACTAGATGTTCCAAGTAACTCGCGATGCACAAGGTTTCCCCCCATTTACTATTTCACTTTAGCTAGAGGTCCGTCGCCTGCCTGGATTTCAATTCAGTGTCAGTTGATTCCCAATTAAAGGAAGCACCACCCATAGAGGCGTGCGGAGCACCTAGTCCGCCTGTTCGCCGGGGAAGCAGTGCCTCGGTGTCTATCTTAGAGGTGTGTGTGGCGCAGGAGCTGCTAGTGCCCGATCTGGAGGCCCGCTCGGCTTAAAGGGATGGCCCGGGGGCGCTGGCAAGCACGACGGTGGGGTGAGGTCGAGGGAAGGGCGGGGCGGCAGAGGCAGGGGTCTGGGCCGGTGGTCGCTGGCGGTTCGAGGAAGATCGTCAACAGTGATTGGCGGGAGGTAGATGAAGGCCATTTGCCCGTTCCTTGTAGATCGGACGGTGCAGAAAAAATCGACTGACCTATTTGTTTTCAGTCGATTGTTATTTTCATAGGACCACATGTGGTGGTTTGCTGGAGGATTACCTGCACTTCCCAGCCATCCCTGTGCTCATATTTCAAAAGCCTAGAATCTAATTTCGTGTGCCATCCATGTTGTAGAGCTATCATATGTTTGCCGTCATTTATTTTTGACCCACCTGCTATCTGATACTTTTACACTACACTACTTGTGCACAAACTACACACATACTCGCTCACTATTGTTTTATTATGCATGGGTATTTTAGAATCTCAAACACAATATTCTAAAAAGAAAACAGAGCAGTTGCTCCATTCTGCATCGAGGATTGGAAAGACGCGGTTTGACGCTCTAAAGAAGAGTGTAGTGTCATTCGATGAAGACTGTCAACGTAGCTCTGGAGTTGATGACCCCATTCGCCATACACCAGCATCGTAGGTGCTTGCTTTAAATTCACGGTGTCATATGTGGTTGCATGTTGCATATGGTGTCTACCATGTATATTGCTTCTAAATTGGTTAAATTGCATCTGCTTTGCCATATACTGTGAATATGACATGCCTTTCTATTTTTGGTACATACTGCATTTGTCTATTAACCATGTTCTTACATCAAACTAATGTTCTTGTGTATCCCTCATCAATCACTTATGATGAGACAGTCAGACCCGTGGGTTAGTGTGAGACGCGCTACTCTTTTAAAGAGTGCAATGTCATCCTCCCCACATGATTCTCAACAAATAGCAAGGCTAGATGAAGATAGTCAATGTAGCTCTGTAGTTGGTGACCACATTTCCCCTACACCACCATCGCAGGTGCTTGCTCTAACTTGGCAGTGTGATATGTGTATGCATGTTGCATATGGTGTCTAGCTTGTAATTCTGCTAATTTGGTTAAATTGCATCTGCTATTCTGCTTAGTTTACACATTATACCTATTAATGTGACATGCCTTCCTGTTTTTGGTACATACTACATCTGTCTATTAACCATGTCCTTACATAAAAATATTGTTCTTGTGTATCCCGCATCAATCACTTATGAAGAGACACATTTAGTATAAGCAGCGTGATATTTGTTGCATCTTGCATATGATTTATAGCATGTACTATGTCTAATTTGTTGAAACACCATTTATGATGAGACGCTTTTAACTTGGCAGAGTCATATTGGTTGCATCTTTGATGTGGTATGTACCTTGCATTGCTTCTAATTTGTTGAAATGGCTTCTGCTTAGTTTACACAAATAGGTGTGAATATGCCATGTCGTCCTATTTTTCGTACATATTCCCTCCTCGTATCATGTGTTTGCCTTACATCCAAGTAGTGTTCATCAGTATCATGCATGAATGAGTTCTGAAGAGTGATGTTTATTCCTTTTTCTTGTCATTTGACTTGACAATGCAAAATCAATAAAGCGGAAGGAAATTAGCAAGGCAGTGGATGATGGTGCTCCTTCCGACCAACTAAAACGGAGGGTCTCTACAGATTCTCCTCCGCCATCCTCCAAACAAGATTTGCAAGACAACACATGCATAGACAGTCAACATAGTTGTGTTGATGATGAGCACATCTCCCCTACCCAACCATCACAGGTGCTCGCTCTAACTTGGCACTATTATATGTGGTTGCATGTTACGTATGATGTCTAGCTTGTATTGCTTATAATTTTGTTGAATTGCATCTGCTTAGTTTACACATTATACTTGTGAATAAGACATGTGTTCCTGTTTCTAGAACATACAATATCTATCTATCACGCTATGTTCCCACATCAAAGTACTACTGTTGTGTAACCTGCAGCAATCACTTATCATAAGACACATTTAACTTGGGAGTGTGATATAGGTTGCATTGTTTTCTAGCTTGTACTTCTTCTAATTTGTTGAAATGGCACTTATGACGAGACAGTTTTAAATTGGTAGAGTGACATTCGTTGCATCTTTCATACGGTGTCTAGCTTTCATTGCTTCTAATTTGTTGAAATGTCTGCTGCTTAGTTTACACATCATATGTGTGAATATGCAATGCTGTCCTTTTTTCTTACATATTCAATCCTCCTATCATGCGGTCGCCTTACATGAAAGTAGTGTTCGTCAGCATCATGCATCAATGAGTTCTGAAAAGCGAATTTTATTCATTTTTCTTGTGGGTTTGACTTGACAAGGCAAAAAAAATAAGAGAGAGGAAGGAAAAAAGTAAGGTAGGGGCTGATGGCGGTCATCTGGCGCCACCGGTAAGGAGGCACTCTAGAGATTCTGCTACTACTGCTAGTGCAGTAGAAGTTCCAAGTAAATATGATGTGCCCAACAACCCTACTCCAGCATCCCAAGTGCTTTCTCTAGCTTGGCAGTGTGATACTTGCTTGCATGTTGCATATGGTGTCTAGCTTGTATTGCTTCTCATTTGATTAAATTGCATCTGCTTAGTTTACACATTATACATGTTAACATGGCATGTCTTCCTTTTTTTGCATATACTACATCTGTCTATTACATGTTCTAACATCGAAGTACTGTTTGTGTCTATCCTGCATCAATCACTTATGACGAGACACCTTTAACTTGGTAGTGTGATATTGTTTGGATCTTGCATATGATTTATTGCTTGTACTGCTTGACATTTGTTTAAATGCCACTTATGACGAGACACTATTAACTTGGCAGAGTGATATTTGTAGCATCTTTCATATGGTGTCTAGCTTCCATTGCATTGCTTCTAATTTATTGAAATGCCTTCTACTTAGTTTACACATCATAGGTCTGATTATCTCATGCCGTCCTGTTTTTCGTACATATTACATCCTCCTATCATGCGATTGTCTAACATCAAAGTTCAGTTCGTCTGTATCACACATCAATTAGTTCTGAAGAACTAAATTTTTATTCCTTTTTCTCATGGGTTTGACTTGACATGGAAAAAAGAGAGGAAGGTACACAGAATGGTAGGGGATGGTGTTACTACTCGGGAGGCACGGAGATGGAAGCGGAATAGCTCTGCAGATTCTGCTGGTACTGATAGTGCAAGAGAAGGTCGAAGTCCACCGGATAAATGTACAAACACAGTATCCCCTGCTACACCACCTGCAAAACGTACCAAAGACAAACGAACCAAACAAGCAACGACAGCCCTAGTGGATGCAGCACCTTCTTCCACAGTACCAACATGTGCACGACTTACTCATTTGTCAACTCTGCTAGCGGCAAGTTCCCAAGCTCCCTTGCCACCTGACACTACTTCCGAAGCACTCTTGGGACAAGAGGACTTGGCAAGATCAGATGAATATTGTGAGCTTCAACATCAAGATGGTAGTTGATCGAGTCAAGTTACAGTTGCATGTTTCTTTATATGTAGTCTCACAGTTTGATGTACACTAACACTTCCCATGTTCGTTGTTGAACTAGCACCTAGGCGCAAGAGGAAACAAACATCAGGGATAATGCTCAACAGGTTAACTAAATCTAAAGGAGGAAGAATAGAGATCCATTTTGAGTCAGGTTTAAAAAGGCCACGTGATGCTACAGAGTCAGCCAAGTTAGTATCAGAGGCAGCCATTGCCGTTATGTGTCATGCACGTATCCTCCCAACATGGATTCAATACAAGAATGAAAAGACGAAATCCAGTTTAACACCTTCCTCGACCATTTATCTGTAAGTATGGTTATTTATGGAACTTAGTAATATCGTCTTGCTCTGTCCCATACTTTCTAGGTTGCTGGTAATGAGACTCCTATAATTTTGAACAGATGAGGTTCAAGTTGGATTGGCAAGATGATGCAACCAGACAAGCATGCACTCATGTTTTCAAGTCTGCTCTGCGACAGTATCGGTATAATCTAAGGAAAACTCACTTTGAAGGCAAGGCTAACAATGAACTTGCCCAAACATCTCCAGTGGAAAATATAACGGATGAAGACTGGACAGCCCTTGTTAAACACTGGTCTGATCCAAAGTATCAAGTATGTTATATAGATGTGATCAAATCACATGTTGAACTCCTATTTATGCATGTCCCTCACAAATCTATCTTCTTCTAGGTGAACTGTTCAAAGAACAAGGCCAACCGTATGAAAGTGAAATTCCAACAGATGACAGGATCTCGTAGCTATATTGCACACTGCGAGGCTCTGGTAACTAGCTGTTGTTTCACTCTTTTGGTTGTGCCATATTATCATATCTATATTGACTTGTTCCAAATGCAGAGGAAAGCCCGCAAGGACCAAAAAGAACCTGAACCAAATGCGGTGGAAATCTTCAAGGACTGTCACACCAGCAAGACGAAGGGCATGACTACACCAGTCAAAGCCGCTGTAGTAAGTCCTTAATCCTCAGGCCCTTTGAACTACTGGTTACTCTGACTTGTGGTGCATTGAACTGCATGGTTTGCAGCCAATGTCTATTACTCTTTTCAATTTTATACACAATTGTCTGAATGTATCATTGCACTTTACAAGGTTTAAAAGAGATGAATGATGTTCCTTTGCTCTTGATCTGTAATCTAGTTTCGTGATGCACACAATGTTACAATTGCCTGTTTGTCTGATCTCAGTTGTTTTGTGATATGAATGATGTCATACTATGCTCACCGTATTATAAACTTTGTCTCTTTATCTTAGCTGTCAATACAATGTGAAGAAATAGACAATACATTAGCCATGGTATATGGTCATATGTTTGGAACCTGGCACTGGTACAGCGAGCTGCTATACAAACGGTTTTTAACCCCTTTCCGCGACGGAGTTTTAAACCATCGCCTTGCCTGTGTGTGCGATAGGGGGTGTCCTTCCCACACGACCCAGAAACCGTCGGTGATAGGGCCTACGGTCACACACGCGGGGCAAAAAGAGCTCGTGTGCGATCGGGCGAGCCATCGCAGACAATTATACTGGCCCGATCGTTTCTGTTCGTATGTACATCCCACACAGTGAATCTCATAAAAACGTTTCCGTTCATATGTACATCACACACAATTTTTATGTGGGAACGTTTTTGCAAGGTGGCCTAACACAAACATTTGTCGGGCGGAAGGCCTGTGTGATTGTTCATTGATCCAACACGGCTACTTTCTAGAAGCTGTGTGCGTTGTTTGAGGTCATCGCCCACGGTGTTGTCTGAGAAACCGTCTGCAATTCAAAAACCCAAAAAGTAGGCTAATTGGCCTATTATTGATAATGCATTTAGTAATCAAATTGACATTTCATATCAAACACACCATATTTTTCATAGCCGTATTACGGCAACCAGGATTTCATAGCTGAATTACATCAGAGTACAACATCACATAGATTCAGCACTCAGTTACACCATATAGGCATATAGCTAGCTACGCAATTACACAACAGCATGAAGTTTCACATGCAACATCTAAAACCTTTGGAAAGTAGCATCATATACGGTATATAGAGAGATGAATCTCGTCTCGAAAACTGTTGAATCTGAAGGCAAATATTGAGCCTTCAATGATGTTGAATGTCCTTGCAACTTTACGCCAGTGGCCGCGGATGATTGCCTGCCCAACCTTCGTCCTCTTGAGGGAGACTTCAATATTGTACCATGGGTGTTGAATGAGTACCTTCCTTGCCTCTTGACCATGAAGGTGGTTTGAGAGGTAATCATCGGTGAACTGCTTTGGAAAGGACTGAAAACAAAGATATGCATAAATATCTGTTCTAAATTTTGAAATGGCGCATAGGAAAAAACACAAGGTAAAAGAGTTAGTACCATCCTATAGTTGACTTATGTCTTCTTCATTGTGCAAACAAATATCTTTATGCTAACAATCTTTCGGAGTTTCTTGACTTGACTGATATTCATGTCCATCTCATTTCCCCATATGCAAAATGGATCGAACAGTGGGTCTAAACCTCTGACAGCAGGACCTACATGTGAAAGACCAAATTGTTAAAAACTAAATATTAGAATGGTTCCTGCAATTGCACAATAATGTGCTATTAGCCAAAGGACCATGCATGTGCAAACCTCGATGGTAAACCTCAGTGCCTCCCATTGTTTCCCTGCAACACATATAAGGCAGATATTGATCAGTTTAAGTGAGAGTTGGCATACTATCAATAGAATATATTAATGAAAACTTGTACCCACAACAAATGAACATCACACTGCAGAATTGAACCAAAAAGTTAACTGGACACCACAACAAATGAAGCAAGCAGTTAACTAAGAACCACATCGCAAAATAGAACATATACTAGAAGATCATACAGTTAACCAAGCCTAGCATGCTTAAGAAGTACTAGGAAATATAGTATTTGTGTATGTTTCTCATGTATAGAGTACATCCAAATTCGATTTTATTCCTCACATGCATAACAATAAAAAAATTGTACCCACAGGAATTGAAAATCACATTTCAGAATTGAACCAAATAGTTAACTGAACATCACAACAAATGAACCAAACTGTTAACTGAACATAACATTTCAGAAGATCAGATTGCATATTAAAATTACAGAGGACAATTGACTAGAAGGCATCGGAGGCGGCCTTTAGAAAACACCACGAACTGTCATTTAAAGCAGCCAACCGCGTGGAGGCGTCCACACGCGGGGGGATGATGGTGGCCTTGACAGCGAGGTGCTCCTCCAAGATCTGGCGGTCGGCACGCATGGCAGCCATCGCGACCTCATCCGCGCATGCGACCGCGATTTGCTTCACTGCTGCTAGATGCTCCTTGAGCTCCTGGCTATAATGCGTGAAGCATGGCTATGGGCGGCGTTTATTTGGAGGATGGGGTAGTGATTTGGGTGGAAGATGTCGCGCCGGCGGTCGAGGCATGTGGGATGGAGAAGGGGGCGGAGGATGGGGGTGGGGTGTGGATTACCTGACGATATCGATGAGGCCGTGCAGCGGGAAGGAGCGCTGCCAGTGAGGACGCGATGCTGCAAAGCAAGCAGTGAAGGTTTGAACTTGGAAAGGAAGGAGGAAACAGTGGAAATGTGGCTTTTGGTGGGGGGAAGGGGGCGGGGACCTAGATATTTCCGCGGTTGCCGAAAATTTATGAACGGTGCAGTGAAAAACTGGCGCGCAAGTGTGGTTGACGCTCGGCCGGTGGACTGTAGCCGATGAACCTTCCGGCATAAGCCATACATGAGGGAGCCCCAAGATATTTTATACTGCATCGCACACGATTCTTGCTAACAAACTGTTTGTGGTGCACTTGATTTTTTCATTTTGATTTGAAAGACAAAATGGGGTTACGGTAGGAAAGGTCGCTATTTGAATTGCTAGAACATTTATTTGCAGTGAACATGCAACTATAGGAGTGTCGTGCTAAAATTTGGAATTATTCCGGGTTCGTTTGGCATTTTTTATACATTAATTGAGTTTTCTAGGCATTTAATGTGCATAATTCAAATTTGAACTACAGGCACATGCTCCAGTGCACCAAAATGGGTTGAAAAATTGTATATGTGTCCTTGGGTGAATGTTTAGGTCCCATACAAGAAATGGGAGTGAATTTCAAACATCTGGGCGTCGTCGCTCGGCCGAAAACATTGAGAAACTTGGTTTTTAAATTCCTATAAATCCAAAAATTGCCTAAAAATCACGGAACTTGGCATGGTGTCTTGACATGGCACCAACATGCTGTGATAAATTTTTTGTTCGATTTGGGACAAGTTTTGGTATAAGCTTCTTACAAACCAGAGCTTCTCTCAAGAAGGCTCATGGTTCTGATAGGGGCGATGTGTCACCTTTGTGGGCGAAATGACATACGCTGCCTCTTCCTGCCTTGATTATTTTTATAGAGGCAACAAAGGCCAATAGGAGTGCGTGCTAAAATTTGGAATTATTTCGGGTTCGTTTGGTCTTTTTTATACATTTCTTGAGTTTCCTAGGCATTTATTGTGCATAATTAAAATTTGAACTACATGCACATGCTCCAGTGCACTAAAATGGGTTGAAAAATCATATATGTGTCCTTGGGTGAATGTTTAGGTCCCATGCAAGAAATGGGAATGAATTTCAAACATCTAGGTGTCGTGGCTCGGCCGAAAACATTGACAAACTTGGTTTTTAAATTCTTGTAAATCCAAAAATTGCCTAAAAATCACGGAACTTGGCATGGTGTCTTGACATGGCACCAACATGCTGTGGTAAATTTTTTGTTTGATTTGGGACTAGTTTTGGTATAAGATTCTTACAAACCGGAGCTTCTCTCAAGAAGGCTCATGGTTCCGATAGGGGGGGTGTGTCACCTTTGTGGGCGAAATGACATATGCTGCCTCTTCCTACCTTGATTTTTTATAGAGGCAACAAAGACCAATAGGAGTGTCGTGCTAAAATTTGGAATTATTCCGGGTTTGTTTCACCTTTTTTATACATTTATTGAGTTTCCTAGGCATTTAATGTGCAAAATTCAAATTTGAACTACATGCACATGCTCCAGTGCACCAAAATGGGTTGAAAATTTGTATATGTGTCCTTGGGTGAATGTTTAGGTCCCATGCAAGAAATGGGAATGAATTTCAAACATCTGGGCGTCGTGGCTCGGCCGAAAACATTGACAAACTTGGTTTTTAAATTCCTGTAAATCCAAAACTTGCCTGAAAATCATGAAACTTGGCATGTTGCCTTGACATGGCACCAACATGCTGTGGTAAAAATTTTGTCTGATTTTTTGAAGGCGCACAGATTAACAACCAACAAATTCATTTTGGAACAAAGAGCTGCCACGTTACAATCGGAAACACAAGTGTTATTCAAACCGTGGGCGTTGTACTAACCATTTACGTGCCGCCACGCGTCCCTATTTTTATTTGCTAGGAGGCGCTGTGCGGGGTAGCTATTTCGGTAGACGGGAGGCGTGGAGCCGACCACTGCGCAGGCTCATCGGGACGCGAGCCCTTTAACCTCCATCCGCCGCCCACCTCGCTCCCAACTTCTCCATTAATGGCGCCCGAGCCCCTGTTTTAGTGGCGTGGCTAGGCCTCAGTCGACTGAGATATAAGGGAGAGAAAAGAAAATCTGAAAAGCAAATTTTGCATGGATCTTGATGTAAGATCTCACGGACATAGCATCGACTGAGACTTAGCAAGACTGATATATATATGACAATGATGGCAATGGATAATATTAATTGTCTTACATATTTTGGAAGATAAAAGATGCCACATGCAGTAATGCCCGAAAGACACAAGGGCAAAAGAAGGAAGACGCAGACAACGATCTGGGTCACTGCTTTCTACTTCACCTTGATCTACTACGCCATCTTCATCATTTCGTCCACCTTGATCTCCTTCACGTCCTCAATACGTCGCTTGCGAGCATCCACGGATTCCTCCAGGAGCATTTCACACTCGATACAGAGCTTTGCATTCTCATCCATAAGTTTCCTGACCATGACGGCCGTCTTGTTCAACACGGCAGTTGTCTCCTCGTGCTGCTTCGCCCTGCCGGTGATCTTTGCCCTCAGCAGGTCACGCTCGGTGCGGAGCCTCACCTTGTCATCTCGTAGTCCCCGGATGACGCCGGTCGACTTATCCAATGCGGCATACCTCTCCTCGTGTAGCTTCACCCAGCAGGAGATGTCATCGTCCATCAGCTTATTGAGCATAGTGCGCATGCGCCTGTGAGAGCCCTCGAATGCCCGCGATAGATCCATCCAGGCCGCCGCAACGCGGCAGGACCTCTCTGCTGCTTCCGCGGCGCGGCCGAACCACTCAGCTACTTCGGCGGCGTGGCGGGACCTGAGTGCTGCTTCGGCGGTGCGGCGGGACCTCTGTGCTGCTTCGGCGGCGCGGCAGGACCTCTCGGCTACTATCGCGGCGAGGCGGGACATCTCTCCTGCTTCGCTCACCGCTCCGTGGTCATTTCTCGACCAAGAACTCCTCCCACGGGCCATGGCAGATGCAAGGAAGGATGAAGACTTGTTTGTTTGTTGATGAGGAATTGAGGAGGAATGTGCAGTCATTTTTGAGTAGGTGGTACTTATAACCTAGTAATAAGCTGCTAAGTGGGAAACGTTTAGGTTTTGATCAGTGTGAACAGGTTTGCAATTACATATAGCGTGGTAATTTGGAATGTGACGGGAAACAAGCTCAAAGTTATTTGACGGTTCCGGTTTCGAAGTGCGGCACGATTCCCGAATGGTGTAATTAATGTGGGCAAGCGTTCTCGGATGCGTACGTGGCGTGTTTACCGCAATCGGCAATGTCAGTACACGACTTGTTCCATCAACCGTGTGCGCTTGTTATTACCATCACGCACAATTCTTTTAATTAGAATGTGTGCCCGTATATGGCAGACTCCTTGATCTGGCTGACCGTTTCTATTGTTATGGCTCATCGCAAACAGTTCATCCGAGTGAACTGTATGCCGTCTATCGCACACACCTTGATCTGCCTGACCATTTCTGTTGTGTTGGGTAATCACAAACAGTTCATCCAAGTGAACTGTATGCCGTGTATCGCACACACCTCGATTTGGCTGACCGTGTTTGTTGTTCTGGCTTATCACAAATAGTTCGTATGGATCAACTGTATGCCACGTATCGCACACGCGTCTCTAATCTAAATCATGCTTGATGTCTCCAGCATCGCACACAGTTCATCTTATGGGAGACGGTTTTAGTACGACACCGTTTGCGATTAATGCATCGCACACAGTTTGGTCGCAGAGTCTCTGATTGATGTGTCGCGTTAGGACCATCCTGCAGTAGTGTGGTTTTATTATGTACTTTGCAGTAAAATACAACTAATATTTTACACGGGTTCACCAAAATAAGTTCTGTATATAAACCAAAGCTATTCTGTTTGGTTTTGCTGCCTCATTAATAACTTCTATTCTGGTACTACTAATGTACAAACTCAACTTTTCAGCAAGCTATGGAACAAATGGTGGAACCGCCACAACCTCCTGAAGGTGATGAGACAACCATAACCACAATGTCACCTCTTGCTGCAGTGGGTCAGTATCTCTCCACTAACAGTGCCAAAAGCACCTTCCTACATAATACTAGGTTGGTTGTTAAGGCAACCTCATCCAAATTGCCTTATGAACAAGATCTGCAAGCTCGACAGAATGATATATTTGCGCTCCAGACACAAGTCCAATCCCTAACGGAGACTCTTCGGGAAACAAGAACAGTCATTGTTCGATGTCGTCAAGATATGTATGGTTTTGAAACCAGACTATCAGATATTTGCTATGTTGTTCAGGAGCCTAGGAGAAATGACAGCGAAGTTTATGGTGCTCCATCAGACACTGCATCATGAAAACGTACCAGTCAGGTCAAATCATCCGAGCTTCTGAACTTCTGATGGTGCATTTACTTTTCTGCCAACCCTCCTTTTGTTATATGGCTATAATTTGTTTTGTTGTGATACAAAATTTGTTCTTAACGGGCATCGACCGGCTGAAGAAAACGTGAAGCTATTTTTGTATAGTGTAGGGTGTTCCCTATATTTGCACGGGTGGCGAACTTTGATGCCCAGTGGATGTAATCTGTGCAATCGCCGTAATAGCCTAGCGTTAGTTGCTTGCTTATTTATTTCCTCATAGTCATCTTTTTCCTCAGTTTGTTAGTGGCCGCAATAACCATGGGCCACATACGGGCCATGGTAACCATGGGCCTGCTACCTGCTGTAGTGCCCAAGGGCCATCTACGGGCCGTAGGATCCGTGGGCCAAAAGCGGACCGCATTATGGGCCGTAAACGGGCTATAGTGGGAATGGTCCGTTTAAGGGCCCGTAGCATAATGGGTCGTTAACAGGCCGAAACTCATCACAGGCTTAATTCTATCGATAGGCATAATGGGTCATTAATGGGCTGGAATACATGACAGGCTGAAAATGGCCCAATGGGTTAACAGACCACAAATAGGCCGATTGTAACCACGGGCTGAATCTGGCTCAAACAGGCCAGTAACAGACCGTAAGTAATCAAGGGCCGGAAATGAGCCCAAGATTTTATGGGCCGCTAGAAGGCCGAAAGAAAACACAGGCTGGAAACAGCCCAACTGAATCATGGGCCGTTAATGGGCTCAAAGCTGTTTACTTTTCATGATGGGCCAGAATCACCATGGGCCGTCAATGGGCCCAGAGAAACAAATGGCCTAATATGGGTCGAAAGACATCACGGACCATAGATGGGCCAAAAGTGACAACGGGCTGAAAACATAAGGCACGGCCCACATGGCGCTACTGGGCCGAATTTTGGAAGGCCATAACGGGCCGTGAGTACCCGGGCCGTAAATGGGCTGTATGCGAACAGGCCGTTAACAGGCTTTCCATGGGCCAGCCCGCTTACTTTTGACCAAGTCAAATGGGCCGGCCTTTTTAACGTAAATGGGCAACTATTGGGCCATGCCACGTGTCGACGTATCATAGGTGTCTCGCGTCCAATGAATGGATGACATCTGTCCCAATGCCGAGCTGACACGTGGTTCTGCCGGCGAATGAGAAATTTACACGTGGAAAATCGGCATTGGTCAGGGCTGCTAACGGGTTATCGGATCCAAACCGGAGCCCGATAGCTTAACGGTGACCCGTTATGGTGGATGTCACGTGTCGGTTACCCTTGACGAAAACACTTCCATGATGCGACATTTATCATCATGGAAGTGGACACTTCCGTGATAATTTCAGTATTGTCATGGAACACTTCTATGACAGCACAGGTATGACTATCTTGATTCTATCATAAAATTGTCACGGATGTACATGCATGACAGAAAACTTGACCTACTGTGACAAAGACGTATCATCACGGAAGTGTTTTTTTGTAGTGTGACTAAGTGAAAGATATGAAGCCGCTATGGTCCGATTGCCTCGTTTCATAAATACGCAACCGCCTCAGGGCGCCGAGACGTCGGCTAAGGGTTTACGCGTTTTACGGAACACCCCGTGTAGTATCTACAAAGGGGGTAGAAGCCGACGACTGGCCTCTTTCAGTATAAATGGTCGCACAGGAGTCACTACAAAAAAAACACTTCTGTGATGATACATCTTTGTCACAGTAGGTCAAGTTTTCTGTCATGCATGTACATCTATGACAATTTTATGACAGAATCAAGATAGTCATGCCTATGCTGTCGTAGAAGTGTTTCATGACAATACTGAAATTATCGTCACGAAAGTGTCCACTTCCATGACGATAAATGTCGCGTCATGGAACTGTTTTCGTCAAGGGTGACCGACATGTGGCATCCACCGTAACGGGTCGCCGTTAAGCTATCGGGTCCGGTTTTGGATCCGATAACCCGTTAACAGCCCTGACCAATGAGGATTTTCCACGTGTAAAATTCTCATTGGCCGAAGGAACCACATGTCAGCTGGGCGTCGCGACAGATGTCATTCCTCCAATGGACGAGACGGACCTATGGAAATGTTCCATGAGGCACGGCCCAACAGTGGCCCATTTAGGTTTAAAAAACCGGCCTAGTCAAAGGCCCATAAGATTTACTCAGGTACTAGTGGGCCGGCCCACTAGTGGCCTGCTTAAACATGGCCCATTTACGGCCCACCGCCAGATTAGGCCCGTTAATTGTTCGCTCAGTCTTTGGGCCCCATTACGGCCCAGTGAGTTTTCGGCCTGCTAAAGGCCTGATGTAGAAATGGGCCCATTTCAACCCGGTGTGCCTTTCGGCCTGTTAATGGCACGTGCTACACATGGGCCATATATGGTCTGACGCAACATTCGGCCCCTTAACGACCCATGATCTCGGTGGCAAAATTCCAGCCCAACCTGACATTGGACCTGTTAAAGGCCTGTCGTACAATTCAGCCTGTTGGTCCTCTACTAAGCTTTCGGCCTACTAAAGGCCCATGATATGATTGGGCCAACCAAGGCCCAAGATATGTTTCGGCCTGGTAGTGGCCCGTCATGTAACTGGGCCAATAATGGTTTGAGGTATATTTCAGCCTGCTAAAGGCACGTGGTCGACTCATGAAAATTGAGGTCCAACAGGCTTTTCGGCCTGCTAAAGGCCCATGCTGTCTTCTGGGCCATAACAGGCTAGCAGAATATTCAGCCTGTTGATGAGCCACAAGTATAGGGGATCAATCGTAGTCCTTTCGATAAGTAAGAGTGTCGAACCCAACGAGGAGCAGAAGGAAATGACAAGCGGTTTTCAACAAGGTGTTTTCTGCAAGCACTGAAATTATCGGTAACGAGTAGTTTGATAGCAAGATAATTTGTAACAAGTGACAAGTAGCAATAGTAAAAAAGAGTGCAGCAAGGTGGCCCAATCCTTTTTATATCAAAGGACAAGCCGGAACGATCTCTTATAGTAAGTAAAGCATTCTCGAGGACACATGGGAATTTCATCTAGTCACTTTCATCATGTTTCTTTGATTCGCGTTCGCTACTTTGATAATTTGATATGTGGGTGGACCGGTGATTGGGTGTTTTTCTTACTTGAACAAGCCTCCCACTTATGATTACCCCACTCTCACAAGCATCCGCAACTACGAAAGAAGAATTAAGATAACTCTAACCATAGCATTAAACATATGGATCCAAATCAGCCCCTTACGGAATAGCGCATAAACTAGGGTTTAAGCTTCTGTCACTCTAGCAACCCATCATCTAATTACTACTCCACAATGCATTCCCTTAGGCCCAAAGATGGTGAAGTGTCATGTAGTCGATGTTCACACGACACCACTAAGGGAATCAACAACATACATATCATCAAAATATCGAACGAATACCAAATTCACATGATTACTTATGACAAGACTTCTCCCATGTCCTCAAGAACAAAAATAACTACTCACAAATCATAATCATGTCCAAGATCAGAGAGGTGTTGAATAGAATAATAGATCTGAACATATAATCTTCCACCAAATAAACTAACTAGCATCAACTACAAGGTGTAATCAACACTACTAGCAACCCACAGGTACCAATCTGAGGTTTTGAGACAAAGATTGAATACAAGAGATGAACTAGGGTTTGAGATGAGATGGCGCTGGTGAAGATGTTGATGAAGATTAGTCCTCCCATGATGAGAGGATCGCTGGTGATGTCGATGGCGACGATTTCCCCCTCCCGGAGGGAAGTATCCCCGGCAGAATCTCTCCGCCGGAGAGCAAAAGTGCTCCTGCCCAAGTTCCGCCTCGAGATGGCGGCGCACCGTCCCAAAAGTCTTCTCTATATTTTTTCTAGGGCAAATGGACTTATATACCAGAAAATGGGGATCAGAGGCTGGCCAGGGGCCCCACGAGGTACCAGGGCGCGCCTGGGGGGGGGGGGGTGGCGCGCCCTGGTGCCTCGTGGGCACCTGGTTGGCCCCCTCTGGTACTTCTTGCTTCCAGTATTTTAATTTATTCCAAAATAAATCTCCGTGAAATTTTAGCTCATTTAGAGATGTGCAGAATAGGTATCTCTGACATAGCTTTTTCAGGTCCAGAATTCCAGCTGCCGGCAGTCTCCCTCCTTGTGTGAATCTTGCATATTAAGAGAGAAAAGGCATTAGAATTGCTCCACAAAGTGTTATATTGATTAAAATCACTATAAATAACAGCAGCAAAACATGTTGCAAAGTGGACATATCAACTCCCCCAAGCTTAGACCTCGCTTGTCCTTAAGCAAAAGCCGAGATCGATAATCATGTCCACATGTTTAGAGAGAGAGGTGTCAATAAAAACAAAATACGGACATAGTAGCATCATGATCATTATTATAACAGCAATATTTATTATCATAAACTTCTCATGAGCAAGTAACAATTCATCACAACAATGGAGTATAAGGCATAAACTTTCTTGAAAACTAACAAACTATGTTCTCGGTCAATAATGCAATTGCAATTCATCATATTTTCAGGAAGGGTCTCATGTAGGAGCTATTTAGCAAGTCCACATACTCAACCATCATTTAGTCCTCTATGATTGCTAACACTCACAACATATATATGGAGCAAAAAGTTTTAGCCAGACACATAGAAATATAGGAGCTTGTGAGTTTGCCTCCCAACTTATTCACCTCAAGGGTGATGTCAACAATAATAACTCATGATCACTCATATCCAACCGGATATATATGCCTAGATCTTTCCGCACCACATGATGCTTACAAAAGAGAAAAATAAAAAGGAAGTAGAGGAGAACACTATTGACTCTTGCATAAAAAGTAAATACATAAAAGTAAAGGATAGACCCTTCGCAGAGGGAAGCAGAGGTTGTCATGCGCTTTTTGTTGTTGGATGCAAGAGCTCTTAATGCAAAGGAACGTCACTTTATATTGCCCCTTGTGATAGAAACCTTTATTATGCAGTCTGTTGCTTTTATTTCTTTACCATCACAAGTTCGTACAAAGCTTATTTCCCTTACAATAAAAGTTCAGACATATTTAAAGGCAATTTTTATTGCTTTTTGCACCGATGACAACTTACTTGAAGGATCTTATTCAATCCATAGGTAGATATAGTGGACTCTCATGACATGAAACTGGGTTTAAGGGTTTTGGATGCACAAGTAGTAGCTCTACTTGGTGCGGATTTTTGGCTAGCAAAGATATTGGGCAAGCACCACATGTTGGAGGATCTATAACAATATAACTTCTATGTGAATATGAACAAACATAATTCATTACATTGTCTTCCTTTTCCAATGTCAACAATTTGACAATAAATACTTAATGGGGGCTCACAATCATAAAAGATGTCCAAGATAGTATATTTGCATGTGAATCTTCTCTTCCCTTATTAACTTTTTCATGAATTGCATCATTGACTAATGTTATGTTTGTTAACTTTCAATAAATTTTACCACTTATACTTTTCTTTATGTAATGTCATTACTTTCCATAAGATTAGCATATGATCTTTTTCATTATTTTCATTGCTAGAATTGAAACTTGAAAGTAAAGAAGTAAAAACTCAAACTACTCTTTATTATATAACTCTCAACTCGATTACATAGATAGATAGATCACGAAGCTAACACTCGAAAATAGATCATACTAAACTTTTATTCAACTAGATCATGAAATAACTAAGGATCGAACTAAAAATAGGTAATGATGATAAAAGTGATGGTGATACGATACCGGGGCACCTCCCCCAAGCTTGGCACAAGCCAAGGGGAGTGACCATACCCATGTGCTCAAGTCTCCTTCTTCGGTGATGGTGGTGATGATGAAGTGGCGAGCTTGTCCTCCAGCTCAAGCAGATACATCAATCTGCGGTTGATGCTCTGAAGGGCGATGTTTTGCTCTTCCAACAAAATAACTTCACGAGTGAGAGATGTATTCTGAGCACTAACTATTTCAAAGACTCTTAGGGCTTCAATTACGGATGGGGAGAGATGATCATATAAAGGTTGAAGGATATCTCCCTTCTCTGCGGTCTCCTCCATGATGATGGCTTGCCCTCCTTCCGGAGCCTGGGCTCCTACAACTTCCTCGACCTTCTCCTCCTTGCCATTGTCTTCTTCTCCTGACGACAACTCGTAGTAAACCTCGCTATAGGGGCGTTTGCCCGGCGAAGGTTGCACAATGCGGTGCTTAGCACGAAGCTTTTGGGGAGCCATGGCGGTCTAGATCTGTCAGAAAAATAGCACGAAACAAGAACAAAAGAGATTTTTGTGATACGGTGGTCAAAACGTCCGGGAATATATATAAAGATTTTTTATCTTGCAAAACAAGTAATCCAGAAGCAAAACGGAGTCGGGAAGGCTCACGTGGGGCCCACGAGCCACCAGGGCACGCCTGGGCGGTGGCACGCCCTGGTGCCTCGTGGACACCAGGTGGGTCCCCTCGGCTATTTCTTATTTTTGTATTTTTTCTAATATTACAAAACTGATAGAAAGTATTTTTATGGAATTTTTGGAGTCGGTTTACTTACCGTATCACATACCTCTTCCTTTTTAGGGTTCTGGAGTGTTCCGGAAGGTCTCTCTTATGTATTCCTCCGGTGCAATTGTTTCAATAATATTAGTTTCAACATTAATGGGAGTACCTGAAATATAGTGCTTAATTCTTTACCCATTCACCACTCTCAGATTAGTGCCTTCGGAGTTGTTTATTTTGATGGCTCCGGAGCGATAAACTTCTTCGATGATATACGGCCCTTCCCATTTAGAGAGAAGTTTTCCTGCAAAGAATCTCAAACGAGAATTGTATAATAGAACTTGCTCACCTACTTTAAATTCCCATTTTTGAATTCTTCTATCATGCCATCTTTTAACTTTTTCTTTAAACAATTTGGCATTTTCATAAGCTTGGGTTCTCCATTCATCTAATGAGCTAATATCAAATAAACTCTTTTCACCGGCAAGTTTAAAATCATAATTTAGTTCTTTAATTGCCCAATATGCTTTATGTTCTAACTCAAGAGGTAAATGACATGCTTTCCCGTAAACCATCTTATAAGGAGACATACCCATAGGATTTTTATAAGCAGTTCTATAAGCCCATAATGCATCGTCAAGTTTCTTAGACCAATTCTTTCTAGATCTATTGACGGTTTTTTATAGAATTAATTTTATTTCTCTATTGCTCAATTCAACTTGACCGCTAGTTTGAGGGTGATCGGGGGATGCAATTCTATGGTTGACATCATATTTAGCAAGCAATTTATGGAATGCACCATGAATAAAATATGAACCACCATCAGTCATTAAATATCTAGGGACTCCGAACCTTGGGAAAATAACTTCTTTAAGAATTTTAATAGAAGTGTTATGATCAGCACTACTAGTTGGAATAGCTTCTACCCACTTAGTAACGTAATCAACAGCAACAAAAATATGAGTATACCCATTGGATTTAGGAAAAGGTCCCATATAATCAAATCCCCAAACATCAAATGGTTCAACAGCAAGTGAGTAATTCATAGGCATTTCCTGACGTCTACCAACATTACCAATTCTTTGACATTTAGCACAAGACAGGACAAACTTACGAGCATCCTTGAAAAGAGTAGGCCAATAAAAACCAGATTGTAATACCTTGTGTGCAGTTCTGTCTCCCGCATGGTGTCCTCCGTAAGCCTCGGAATGACACTTCCGTAGGATTTGTTCCTGTTCATGATCAGGTATACAACGTCTAATAATACCATCTACTCCTTCTTTATAAAGATGTGGGTCATCCCAGAAGTAATGTCTTAAATCAAAGAAGAACTTTTTCTTTTGTTGGTATGTAAAGCTAGGTGGTATGTATTTAGCAACAATGTAATTAGCATAGTCCGCATACCAAGGAGTATTACGAGAAGCATTTATGATAGCTAATTGTTCATCAGGAAAATCATCATTAATAGGTAGTGGGTCATCAAGAACATTTTCCATTCTAGAAAAATTGTCTGCTACGGGATTCTCAGCTCCCTTTCTATCAATAATATGCAAGTCAAATTCTTGTAGCAATAAAACCCACCTAATGAGTCTAGGTTTAGCATCTTTCTTTTCCATAAGATATTTAATAGCAGCATGATCGGTGTGAACAGTTACTTTAGAATCAACTATGTAAGATCTGAATTTATCACATGCAAACACAACTGCTAGAAATTCTTTTTCAGTAGTAGCATAATTTCTTCGGGCACTGTCTAGAGTTTTACTAGCATAATGGATAACATTTAATTTATTATCAACTCTTTGTCCTAGAACAACACCAACAGCATAATCACTAGCATCACACATAATTTCAAAAGGAAAATTTCAATCAGGTGGTTGAACAATAGGTGCAGTGGTTAAGGCTTTCTTAAGTGTTTCAAAGGCTTCTAGACAATCATCATCAAAAACAAACGGAACTTCTTTTTGCAAAAGATTGGTAAGAGGCCTAGAAATTTTAGAGAAGTCTTTAATAAATCTCCTATAGAAACCAGCGTGACCAAGGAAACTTCTTATACTTTTAATATCTTTAGGACATGGCATTTTCTCAATAGCATCAACCTTGGCTTTATCAACTTCAATACCTCTTTCAGAAATTTTATGCCCCAAGACAATGCCTGTTGGGGAATGTTGCATGGGAAACAAAAATTTTCCTACGCACACACAAGATCTATCCATGGTGATGAGCATCTACGAGAGGGAGAGTAAATCTACATACCCTTGTAGATCGCTAAGCGGAAGCGTTTAAGAAACGCGGTTGATGTAGTCGAACGTCTCCGCGATCCGAATCGCAAGTCGTCCCTCGATCCGATCACGAACTAGCGCCGAACGGACGGCACCTCCGCGTTCAACACACGTACGGCTTGATGACGCCTTCACCTCCTCGATCCAGCGAGCGATGGTGAAGGAGTGGTTGAGTTCCAGCAGCACGACGGCGTGGTGATGGTGGTGAGGAACAATCTCTGCAGGGCTTCGCCAAGCGCTACGGAGATTATGACGGAGGAACTAGAGGGTTAGGGTTGCCGCACACGGCTTGGGGAAATCTTGATGTATCCCGTGTGCTAGCCCTGCCCCTCAATTTATATGTTGAGCCTTGGGGTCTAAACTTGGAGTAAAAGCCTCCTCCAGGTCGGTTTTGCCCGCACAAGGTCGGTTTGGCCCGCAGGGAAAGAGTCCAACTCGGATCCCTGCCGAACCGTGCACAGCCGCGCACAAGCGGTAGTACCGCTCACAAGCGGTAGTACCGCTTGAGCGGTAGTACCGCTTCACCAAGCGGTAGTACCGCTTGGGCGGTAGTACCGCTTCACAAAACGGTAGTACCGCTTACGCGGCAGCAAAACTACTTTTTGCACTTTCCAATACCTCGTGGGCTTTATCCCTTTGGCCCATATAAAGTGTTGCTGTACCCGAACACTTCGGTAAACATCCGGAACCCCTTCCGGAGATCAAAACACTATTATCACATATATCAATCTTTACCTCCAGACTATTCTGGAGATCCTCGTCATGTCCGGGATCTTATCCGGGACTCCGAACAACCTTCGGTCACCAACATAACTCAACTATACTAATCGTCACCAAACGTTAAGTGTGTAGACCCTGCGGGTTCGAGAACTATGTAGACATGACCGAGACACCTCTACGGCCAATAACCAATAGCGGGACCTGGATGCCCATATAGGCTCCTACATATTCTACGAAGATCTTTTATCGGTCGAACCTCTATGTCAAGGATTCAGTTAATCCCGTATGCTATTCCCTTTGTTCTTCGGTATGTTACTTGCCCGAGATTCGATCGTCGGTATCTCTATACCTAGTTCAATCTCGTTACCGGCAAGTCTCTTTACTCGTTCCGTAATACAAGATCTCGTGGCTAACACTTTAGTCACATTGCTTGCAAGGCTCATTGTGATGTTGTATTACCGAGTGGGCCCTGAGATACCTCTCCGTCACACAGAGTAACAAATCCCAGTCTTGATCCATGCCAACCCAACAGACACCCTCGGAGATACCTGTAGAGCACCTTTATAGTCACCCAGTTACGTTGCGACGTTTGATACACACAAGGTACTCCTCCGATGTCAGGGAGTTGCATGATCTCATGGTCATAGGAACAGATACTTGACATGCAGAAAACAATAGCAATAAACTGACACGATCAAATGCTACGTTCTTAGTTTGGGTCTTGTCCATCACATCATTCTCCTAATGATGTGATCCCGTTATCAAATGACATCTCATGTCAATGGCTAGGAAACCTTAACCATCTTTGATCAACGAGCTAGTCAACTAGAGGCTTACTAGGGACACAGTGTTGTCTATGTACCCACACATGTATTTGAGTTTCCAATCAATACAATTATAGCATGGATAATAAACGATTATCATGAACAAGGAAATATAATAATAACCAATTTATTATTGCCTCTAGGGCATATTTCCAACAGTCTCCCACTTGCACTAGAGTCAATAATCTAGTTCACATCACTATGTGATTTACATTGTAATGAATCGAACACCCATGCAGTTCTGGTGTTGTTCATGTTTAGCCCTTGGAAGAGGTTTAGTCATCGGATCTGCAACATTTAGATCCGTGTGTACTTTGCAAATATTTATGTCGTCCTCCTTGATGTAATCGCGGATGGAATTGAAACGTCGCTTTATGTGTCTGGTCCTCTTGTGAAATCTTGGTTCCTTGGCTAGAGCAATGGCACCAGTATTATCACAAAACAGAGTCATTGGGTTAAGCGCACTAGGCACTACTCCAAGATCTGTCATGAACTCCTTCATCCACACACCTTCCTTCGCCGCCTCCGAGGCTGCGATGTACTCCGCTTCGCATGTAGAATCAGCTACCACGCTTTGCTTGGAACTGCACCAGCTAACCGCACCCCCATTAAGAATAAATACGTATCCGGTTTGAGACTTAGAGTCATCCGGATCAGTGTCAAAGCTTGCATCGACGTAACCCTTTACGACGAGCTCTTGATCACCTCCATAAACGAGAAACATGTCCTTAGTCCTTTTCAGGTACTTCAGGATATTCTTGACCGCCGTCCAGTGTTCCATTCCTGGATCACTTTGAAACCTTCCGACCATACTTATGGCAAAGCTGACATAGGGTCTTGTGCACAGCATTGCATACATAATAGAGCCTATGGCTGAAGCATAGGGGATGACACTCATCTTTTCTCTATCTTCTGCAGTCACTGGGCATTGAGTCTTACTCAACTTCACACCTTGCAAAACAGGCAAGAACCCCTTCTTGGACTGATCCATTTTGAACTTCTTCAAAATCTTATCAAGGTATGTGCTTTGTGAAAGTCCTATTAAGCGTCTTGATCTATCTCTATAGATCTTGATGCCTAATATGAAAGCAGCTTCTCCTAGGTCCTTCATTGAAAAACTCTTGTTCAAATATTCCTTCACGCTTTCCAACATTTCTATATTGTTTCCAATCAGCAATATGTCATCCACATATAATATTAGAAACGCTATAGAGCTCCCACTCACTTTCTTGTAAATACAAGCTTCTCCGTAAACTTGTATAAACTCGAACGCTTTGATCACTTCATCAAAGCGAAGGTTCCCACTCCGAGATGCTTGCACCAGTCCATAAATGGATCGCTGGAGTTTGCAAACTTTGTCAGCATTCTTTGGATCGACAAAACCTTCTGGTTGCATCATATACAACTCTTCCTTAAGGAAACCTGTTAAGGAATGCTGTTTTGACATCCATCTGCCAAATTTCATAATCGAAAAAGGCAGCTATTGCTAACATGATTCTGACGGACTTAAGCATCGCTACGGGTGAGAAGGTCTCATCGTAGTCAACTCCTTGAACTTGTCAAAAACCCTTTGCCACAAGTCGAGCTTTATAGACGGTGACATTACCGTCCGCGTCCGTCTTCCTCTTAAAGATCCATTTGTTCTGAATGGCCTTACGCCCTTCAGGTAATACTTCCAAAGTCCATACTTTGTTTTCATACATGGATCCCATCTCGGATTTCATGGCCTCTAACCACTTCTCGGAATCCGGGCCCATCATCGCTTCTCCATAGCTCGTAGGTTCATCGTTGTCTAACAACATGACCTCTAAGACAGGGTTGCCGTACCACTCGGGAGCAGTACGCGTCCTTGTCGACCTACGAGGTTCGATAGCAACTTGATCCAAAGCTTCATGATCATCATCATTAACTTCCTCTTTAGCTAATGTAGGCTCCACAGAAACAACTTTCTGCACTGCGCTACTCTCAGGTTGAAGTAAAGGTTCAACAACCTCATCAAGTTCTATCTTCCTCCCACTCAATTCTTTCGAGAGAAACTCTTTCTCAAGAAATGTTCCGTTTTTAGCGACAAACACTTTGCCTTCGGATCTGAGATAGAAGGTATACCCAACTGTCTCTTTTGGGTATCCTATGAAGACACATTTCTCCGCTTTGGGTTCCAGCTTTTCAGGCTGAAGCTTTTTGACATAAGCATCACATCCCCAAACTTTAAGAAACAACAGCTTTGGCTTCTTGCCAAACCAAAGTTCATATGGCGTCGTCTCAACGGATTTCGATGGTGCCCTATTTAAAGTGAATGCAGCTGTCTCTAATGCATAACCCCAAAATGATAGTGGCAAATCGGCAAGAGACATCATAGATCGCACCATATCCAATAAGGTTCGATTACGACGTTCGGACACACCATTACGCTGTGGTATTCCAGGCGGTGTCAATTGTGAAACAATTCCACATTGTCTTAAGTGACTGCCAAACTCATAACTCAGATATTCTCCTCCTCGATCAGATCGTAGGAATTTAATCTTCTTGTTACGATGATTCTCAACTTCACTCTGAAATTGTTTGAACTTTTCAAACGTTTCAGACTTGTGTTTCATTAAGTAAATATACCCATATCTACTTAAGTCATCAGTTAAGGTGAGAAAATAACGATAACCACCGCGCGCCTCAATACTCATTGGACCGCACACATCAGTATGTATGATTTCCAATAAGTCACTTGCCCGTTCCATTGTTCCAGAGAACGGCGTTTTAGTCATCTTGCCCAAGAGGCATGGCTCACATGTGTCAAGTGATTCAAAATCAAGTGACTCCAAAAGTCCATCAGCATGGAGCTTCCTCATGCGTTTTACGCCAATATGACCTAAACGGCAGTGCCACAAGAAAGTGGTATTATCATTATCAATCCTACATCTTTTGGCATCAATGTTATGAACATGTGTATCATTACTATCGAGATTCAATAAGAATAAACCGCTTACATTGGGTGCATGACCATAAAAGATATTACCCATATAAATAGAACAACCATTATTCTTTGATTTAAATGAGTAACCGTCTCGCAATAAACAAGATCCAGATATAATGTTCATGCTTAACGCAGGCACCAAATAACACTTATTTAGGTTCATCACTAATCCCGACGGTAATCGAAGAACGAGCGTGCCGACGGCGATCACATCAACCTTGGAACCATTTCCCACGCGCATCGTCACTTCGTCCTTCGCCAGCCTCCGTCTATTCCGCAGTTCCTGTTTAGAGTTGCAAATATGAGCAACCGCACCGGTATCAAATACCCAGGCACTACAACGAGGGTTGGTAAGGAACATATCAATAACATGTATATCATATATACCTTGTTTGTTGTTGGCCGCCTTCTTGTCAGCCAAATACTTGGGGCAGTTCCGCTTCCAGTGTCCAGTTCCCTTGCAATGAAAGCACTCAGTTTCTGGTTTGGGTCCAGCCTTGGGTTTCTTCACGAGAGGAGCAACTGCTTTGCCACTCTTCTTGGAGTTACCCTTCTTACCCTTGCCATTTTTCTTGAAACTAGTGGTTTTATTGACCATCAACACTTGATGCTCCTTCTGAATTTCAGACTCAGCGGCTTTCAGCATCGCAAACAGCTCGGCGACTGACTTGTTCATCCCGTGCATGTTATAGTTCAACACGAAGCTCTTGTAGCTAGGTGGCAATGATTGAAGAACTCTGTCAGTGATAGCCTCTGGCAGAAGGGGCATCCCCAATTCAGCCAGACGGGTGGAGTACCCAGACATTCTGAGCACGTGATCACTGATAGACCCGTTCTCCTCCATCTTGCAAGTATAGAACTTATCGGAGATCTCATATCTCTCGATCCGGGCATTCTTCTGAAAGATAAACTTCAACTCCTGGAGCATCTCATATGCTCCATGACGTTCAAAACGTCTTTGAAGTCCCGGTTCTAAGCCATACAACATTGCACATTGAACTATTGAGTAATCATCAGAACGAGCCTGCCAGGCGTTCACAACGTCTAGAGACTCAACTGGAGCGGGTGGATCACCAAGCGGTGCATCAAGGACATAAGCCTTCTGGGAAGCCGTAAGGATAATCCTCAGATTACGGGCCCAGTCCACAAAGTTACTTCCATCATCTTTCAACTTAGCTTTCTCTAGGAACGCATTAAAATTCAGGGGTGCTACTGCGCGAGCCATGATCTACAACATAAATATAGCAAAGACAACTTAGTCTATTGTTCAAGATAATGAGATTAATTAATCATATTACTTAAAAACTCCCACTCAAATTGACATCCCTCCGGTCATTCGAGTGTAACATGATCCAAATCCACCAACTCAAGTCCGATCATCACGTGAGTCGAGGTGGTTTCAATGGTGAACATCTTCATGTTGATCATATCTACTATATGACTCATGTTCGACCTTTCGGTCTCTTGTGTTCCGAGGCCATGTCTGTACATGCTAGGCTCGTCAAGTTTAACCCGAGTGTTCCACGTGTGCAACATGGCTTGCACCCGTTGTATGTGAACGTGGAGTCTATCACACCCGATCATCACGGCGTGTCTCGAAACGACGAACTTTCGCAACGGTGCACACTCGGGGAGAACACAATTTATCTTGAAATTTAAGTGAGGGATCACCTTATAATGCTACCGTCGTCCTGAGCAAAATAAGATGCATAAAAGGATTAACATCACATGCAAATCATAAGTGACATGATATGGCCATGAACTTGTGCTTTTGATCTCCATCTCCAAAGCACCGGCATGATCTCCATCGTCACCGGCATGACACCATGATCTCCATCATCTTGATCTCCATCAACGTGTCGCCATAAGGTTGTCGCGCCGACTGTTGCTTCCACGACTATTGCTAACGTTTAGCGATAAAGTAAAGCATTACATAGCGCTTAATGATTGACATGCAGGTCATACAATAATTAAAGACAACTCTATGGCTCCTGCCAGTTGCCGTACTCATCGACATGCAAGTCGTGATATTCTATACAACACATGATCATCTCATACATCACATATATCTCATCATGTAATTGGCCATATCACATCACAACATACCCTGCAAAAACAAGTTAGACGTCCTCTAATTGTTGTTGCAAATTTTACGTGGCTGCTACGGGTTTGCAAGAACCGTTCTTACCTACGCAAAACCACAACGTGGTGTAGTGATTGCTTTTTGATCTTCTAAAAGAACCCTCTTCATTGAAATTGATTCAACTAAAGTGAGAGAGACAGACACCCGCTAGCCATCTTTATGCAACGAAGTTACATGTCAGTTGAAGGAACCTGTCTCGCGTAAGTGTACGCGTAATGTCGGTCCGGGCCGCTTCATCTCACAGTACCGCCGAATCAAATATCAACTAGTAACGGCAAGCAATATGTATACACCCACGCCCACAACTCGTTTGTGTTCTACTCGAGATCTCATCTACGCATAGACCTGGCTCATGATGCCACTGTTGGGGAACGTTGCATGGGAAACAAAAAATTTCCTACGCACACACAAGATCTATCCATGGTGATGAGCATCTACGAGAGGGAGAGTAAATCTACATACCCTTGTAGATCGCTAAGCGGAAGCGTTTAAGAAACGCGGTTGATGTAGTCGAACGTCTCCGCGATCCGAATCGCAAGTCGTCCCTCGATCCGATCACGAACTAGCGCCGAACGGACGGCACCTCCGCGTTCAACACACGTACGGCTTGATGACGCCTTCACCTCCTCGATCCAACGAGCGATGGTGAAGTAGTGGTTGAGTTCCAGCAGCATGACGGCGTGGTGATGGTGGTGAGGAACAATCTCTGCAGGGCTTCGCCAAGCGCTACGGAGATTATGACGGAGGAACTAGAGGGTTAGGGTTGCCGCACACGGCTTGGGGAAATCTTGATGTATCCCGTGTGCTAGCCCTGCCCCTCTATTTATATGTTGAGCCTTGGGGTCTAAACTTGGAGTAAAAGCCTCCTCCAGGACGGTTTTGCCCGCACAAGGTCGGTTTGGCCCGCAGGGAAAGAGTCCAACTCGGATCCCTGCCGAACCGTGCACAGCCGCGCACAAGCGGTAGTACCGCTCACAAGCGGTAGTACCGCTTGAGCGGTAGTACCGCTTCACCTAGCGGTAGTACCGCTTGGGCGGTAGTACCGCTTCACAAAACGGTAGTACCGCTTACGCGGCAACAAAACTACTTTTTGCACTTTCCAATACCTCGTGGGCTTTATCCCTTTGGCCCATATAAAGTGTTGCTGTACCCGAACACTTCGGTAAACATCCGGAACCCCTTCCGGTGAATTCCGGAACCCTTCCGAAGATCAAAACACTATTATCACATATATCAATCTTTACCTCCAGACTATTCCGGAGATCCTCGGCATGTCCGGGATCTTATCCGGGACTCCGAACAACCTTCGGTCACCAACATAACTCAACTATACTAATCGTCACCAAACGTTAAGTGTGTAGACCCTGCGGGTTCGAGAACTATGTAGACATGACCGAGACACCTCTATGGCCAATAACCAATAGCGGGACGTGGATGCCCATATAGGCTCCTACATATTCTACGAAGATCTTTTATCGGTCGAACCTCTATGTCAAGGATTCAGTTAATCCCGTATGCTATTCCCTTTGTTCTTCGGTATGTTACTTGCCCGAGATTCGATCGTCGGTATCTCTATACCTAGTTCAATCTCGTTACCGGCAAGTCTCTTTACTCGTTCCGTAATACAAGATCTCGTGGCTAACACTTTAGTCACATTGCTTGCAAGGCTCATTGTGATGTTGTATTACCGAGTGGGCCCTGAGATACCTCTCCGTCACACAGAGTAACAAATCCCAGTCTTGATCCATGCCAACCCAACAGACACCCTCGGAGATACCTGTAGAGCAACTTTATAGTCACCCAGTTACGTTGCGACGTTTGATACACACAAGGTACTCCTCCGATGTCAGGGAGTTGCATGATCTCATGGTCATAGGAACAGATACTTGACATGCAGAAAACAATAGCAATAAACTGACACGATCAAATGCTACGTTCTTAGTTTGGGTCTTGTCCATCACATCATTCTCCTAATGATGTGATCCCGTTATCAAATGACATCTCATGTCAATGGCTAGGAAACCTTAACCATCTTTGATCAACGAGCTAGTCAACTAGAGGCTTAATAGGGACACAGTGTTGTCTATGTACCCACACATGTATTTGAGTTTCCAATCAATACAATTATAGCATGGATAATAAACGATTATCATGAACAAGGAAATATAATAATAACCAATTTATTATTGCCTCTAGGGCATATTTCCAACAATGCCTTCATTCACCATAAAGTGGCACTTCTCCCAATTCAAGACAAGATTAGTTTCTTCACAGCTCTGCAAAACTCGATCAAGGTTGCTTAAGCAATCATCAAAAGAAGTTCTGTAAACGGAGAAATCATCCATGAAAACCTCAACAATCTTTTCACCAAAGTCAGAGAATATACCAGTCATACATCTTTGAAAGGTAGCAGGTGCATTGCATAAACCAAAAGGCATACGTCTATAAGCATAAGTTCCAAAAGGACAAGTAAAGATGGTTTTCTCTTGATCGGGTTGTGATACGGGTATTTGAGAAAAACCAGAATAACCATCTAGGAAACAAAAGTGTGTAAGCTTAGAAAATCTTTCTAACATTTGATCAATAAAAGGTAAGGGGTAATGATCTTTTCTAGTAGCTTTGTTTAATTTTCTAAAATCAATTACCATCCTATAACTAGTTACAATTCTTTGTGGAATGAGTTCATTTTTATCATTAGGAACAACGGTAATACCTCCTTTCTTAGGGACACAATGAACGGGACTTACCCATCTACTATCAGCTATGGGATAGATTATACCTGCTTCCAGAAGTTTTAATATTTCGGTTCTTACCACCTCCTTCATCTTAGGATTCAATCGTCGTTGGTGGTCGACAACTAGTTTAGCATCAGGCTCCATATTAATTTTGTGCTGACATAGAGTGGGACTAATTCCCTTAAGATCATCAAGAGTATATCCAATAGCAGCTCGGTGCTTCCTCAGAGTTTTTAGTAATCTCTTTTCTTCATGCGCTGAAAGGTTAGCACTAATAATAACAGGATATATCTTCTTTTCATCAAGATAAGCATATTTCAATGTATCAGGCAATTGCTTCAATTCAAATACAGGATCACCTTTAGGTGGAGGAGGGCCTCCAAGAGTTTCAATAGGCAAATTATGTTGAAGGATAGGCGGTTGATCAAAGAACATCTTATCTATTTCATTTCTTTCATTCATATGCATATCGTTTTCATGGTCTAGCAAATATTGTTCTAACGGATCAATAGGAGGTACGGCAAGAGAAGAGAGACCAATAATTTCATATTTACTAGGCAATTCTTTATCATGAGGTTGTCTACAAAACTTGGAGAAATTAAACTCATGAGATATATCACCAAACTTAAATCGAACCTTTTCTTTAACACAATCAATTTCAGCATTAACGGTATTCAAGAAAGGTCTACCAAATATAATGGGACAAAAATTATCTTGTTGTGAGCCAAGTACTAAGAAATCAGTAGGGTATTTGATTTTACCACACAAGATTTCAATGTCTCTAACAATCCCAAGTGGTGTAATAGTATCTCTATTCGCTAGCTTAATAGTAACATCAATATCTTCAATCTCAACAGGTGCAATATCATGCATTACTTCTTGATATAAACAAAATGGAATAGCACTCACACTAGCACCCATATCACACAAACCATGATAGCAATGATATCCAATCTTAACAGAAATAACAGGCATGCCGACTACGGGCTTGTTCTTGTCTAACTTATCTCGTTCATTTCTAACAGGTTTAGCAATTCTAGCAGCCTCCTCGCAAAAGTAAATAACATGCCCATCTATATTGTCGACTAAGAGATCTTTAACCATAGCAACATCAGGTTCAACATTAATTTATTCAGAAGGTCTAGGTGCTATAATATTACTTTTGTTAACCACAGTTGAAGCTTTAGCATGTTCCTTAATCCTAACAGGAAAAGGTGGTTTCTCAATATAAGTAGTAGGCACAACTGGATCAACATGGTAAACAATTGTTTCTTCTTTAACACTAATGGGTTCCTCAATCATTTCTTTAACAGGGGGATGATATTTAAACCACTTCTCCTTAGGGAGATCAACATGAGTAGCAAATGATTCACAAAAGGAAGCTACTATCTCAGAGTCAAGTCCATATTTAGTGCTAAACTTATGAAAAGCATTGGTGGCCATAAAAGATTTAACACAATCGAACTCAAGTATTATACCTGACTCATTACCTTTGTCGAGTTCCCAATCTTCAGAGTTGTGTTTAATTCTTTCCAGAAGATCCCATCTGAATTCAATAGTTTTCTTCATAAAGGAGCCAGTCGAAGAAGAATCGAGCATAGTTTGATTATCATGAGAAAGCCGAGCATAAAAATTCTGTAAGATAATTTCTTTTGAGAGCTCATGATTGGGGCATGTGTACATCATGTACTTAAGCCTCCCCCAAGCTTGAGCGATGCTTTCTCCCTCACGAGGCCAAAAATTATATATATAATTCCGATCACGATGAACCAAATGCATAGGATAAAATTTCCGATGGAATTCTAGTTTCAATCGGTTCCAGTCCCATGTATCAGTATCATCACATAGCCTATACCACATTAATGCTTTTCCCTCCAAAGATAAAGGGAATACTTTCTTCTTAACTCCATCTCCAGATAAACCTGCAAGCTTAAACAATCCACAAATTTCATCCACATAGATCAAGTGCATATCAGGATGTACCGTTCCATCTCCTGCATAAGGATTAGCTAGCAGTTTCTCTATCATGCCCGGAGGAATCTCATAATAAATATTTTCAGTAAGTGCAGTAGGTTGAGGAACAACTATTTGTGTTTCCGGTCGAGGTGAAGATACACCGAACAAACCCCTCAAAGGATTACTTTCCATAGTGACAAGTGACAGTAAATTTCAGCACGTAATATAAATGTTTTCTTACCAAATTCCACTCACCAAAGGCGCATCACTCCCCGGCAACGGCGCTAGAAAAGAGTCTTGATGACCCACAAGTATAGGGGATCAATCTTAGTCCTTTCGATAAGTAAGAGTGTCGAACCCAACGAGGAGCAGAAGGAAATGACAAGCGGTTTTCAGGAAGGTGTTTTCTGCAAGCACTGAAATTATCGGTAACGAGTAGTTTGATAGCAAGATAATTTGTAACAAGTGACAAGTAGCAATAGTAACAAAGAGTGCAGCAAGGTGGCCCAATCCTTTTTATAGCAAAGGACAAGCCAGAACGATCTCTTATAGTAAGTAAAGCGTTCTCGAGGACACATGGGAATTTCATCTAGTCACTTTCATCATGTTTGTTTGATTCGCGTTCGCTACTTTGATAATTTGATATGTGGGTGGACCGGTGCTTGGGTGTTGTTCTTACTTGAA
Organism: Elymus sibiricus; assembly: GCA_039707655.1. Taxonomy (NCBI): domain Eukaryota; kingdom Viridiplantae; phylum Streptophyta; class Magnoliopsida; order Poales; family Poaceae; genus Elymus; species Elymus sibiricus. Next base: position 185,761,058 of record CM077676.1, on the reverse strand, counting down.
CAAGCCTCCCACTTATGATTACCCCCTCTCACAAGCATCCGCAACTACGAAAGAAGAATTAAGATAACTCTAACCATAGCATTAAACATATCGATCCAAATCAGCCCCTTACGGAATAGCGCATAAACTAGGGTTTAAGCTTCTGTCACTCCAGCAACCCATCATCTAATTACTACTCCACAATGCATTCCCTTAGGCCCAACGATGGTGAAGTGTCATGTAGTCGACATTCACACAACACCACTAAGGGAATCAACAACATACATATCATCAAAATATTGAACGAATACCAAATTCACATGATTACTTATGACAAGACTTCTCCCATGTCCTCAAGAACAAAAGTAACTACTCACAAATCATAATCATGTCCAAGATCAGAGGTGTTGAATAGCATAATAGATCTGAACATATAATCTTCCACCAAATAAACCAACTAGCATCAACTACAATGTGTAATCAACAGTACTAGCAACCCACAGGTACCAATCTGAGGTTTTGAGACAAAGATTGAATACAAGAGATGAACTAGCATTTGAGATGAGATGGTGCTGGTGAAGATGTTGATGAAGATTAGTCCTCCTACGATGAGAGGATCGCTGGTGATGTCGATGGCGACAATTTCCCCCTCCCGGAGGGAAGTATCCCCGACAGAATCTCTCTGCCAGAGAGCAAAAGTGCTCCTGCCCAAGTTCCGCCTCGAGACGGCGGCGCACCGTCCCGAAATTCTTCTCTATATTTTTTCTAGGGCAAATGGACTTATATACCAAAAAATGGGGGCCAGACGCTGGCCAGGGGCCCCACGAGGTACCAGGGCGCGCCTGGGGGGTGGCGCGTCCTGGTGCCTCGTGGGCACTGGGTGGCCCCCTCTGGTACTTCTTGCTTCCAGTATTTTTTATTTATTCCAAAATAAATCTCTGTAAAATTTCAGCTCATTTAGAGATGTGCAGAATAGGTATCTCTAACATAGCTTTTTCAGGTCCAGAATTCCAGCTGCCGGCAATCTCCCTCCTTGTATGAATCTTGCATATTAAGAGAGAAAAGGCATTAGAATTGCTCTAGTTGGGCCCACTAGAGGCCCATCTGAGTTATGGGCCTGGGCATACCGTGTCCATGAAGGGCCCATACGGCAGGTCCATGCAGGCCGGAGTAAAGCCTGTTGCATGGAACCCATTAATGGCCCACTGAAATGCAGGCCCGTTAGAGGCGCATGTTTCTGCCCGTTCGCCTGAATCAGATTTTCAGCCTTTTTCTGATAGTGAATGATGACATATACAGTAACTACGAATTAAGAACAAACCTACACTATACAATAAAGAAATTGTGGCATAGTAACATAGAATAAACCTACACTATACAATAAAGGAATTAGGGCATATTACATCCACTGGGCATCAAAGTTCGCCACCGGTGATCATAAAGTGCAACCAAGAAGCAGATTACAAAACCTGGGCATCCAAGGCCCTGCCATTGCATCGCAACAAAATAATACTAAACCAAGACCACTTGAACATAGTTCAAGAAACATTAGCCTTGCGCGGGAGCTGCTGCACAAGCAGCTGAGCAAGGCAGTGAGAATGGCCTAGCATGTCGGTCATATCTTCCAGCTCTAGCTGTTTAGCAATGAGGTTCTCATTGGAGTTCTCTGCGATCTTCCTTAGAGATTGGACTTCAAGTCGAAGTTAAGTTGCACTATGCCTTTCTGCTTGCAGCTGAGACTGAAGAACTCAAACTGATTCAGGCAGCGACTTCTGTGAGCTTGTGTGACAGCTAGTCTCAAGTAACTTGAACACTGCATCAAGACATGACTTTGGGGTTGTCTCACTATCTTCAAGATGTTTTGCCTTCTTTGCTGCAATATACGTTGGGTTTGTCTCAGACTCTTCAGCAGACTTGTGCGTGATATCAGGCATATCACCTTGAAACAAACAAGATAGATGACAGGTTTTGCACGTATATAAACAAAGATGGTAACTGCGCTGTCAATTCCATCCAGATTCATACTACAAAATAGAGAGACGATTCAAAATGTCAAGAGCATAATTTGGCATTGTTCATAATGCGGTGAGCTACACCACACTACTGGATTACATATCAACAACACAAGCATAGATGCAGGGCAAAAGAAAATCATTGAACCTCTTTTCGTTAACGTGCATGCCATGTTCACATCAACAGCCAGATCAGTTAAGACAAAGCTGGAAATGACAAGGTGCAAATGTGGGTAGCTTCACCACACACTGGATTACAGATCAACAACACAAGCATACATGCAGGGCTAAAGAAAATCAATGGATCTGTATTGGTTTCACGACTAAAACTTGAAACTTGCAGTTGTTGTGAACCTGCATTTTGATAGAAACAGCAAACTAAACAGCAGTTGACGATAGGCAGTATGAGCAAATTAAACAGCAGTTGAGGAGAAAGACTTTAGAAGGACGGACTTACATTAACAGTTAACACCGGCTCTATAATGCCCTTCTCCATGTCAAGGGAGGGATAACTCAAGAATTTCAGCACAGAAACTTCTTCATAAGCATTGCCCGTACTCTACATTTTCTAGAGAGTAATTATTGATATGATAATACTAGAAGGGATAGAGGATAATGAAGATAAGATGTACAGTGATCCTACATAATCAACTACCTATCCATGTAAGTACAGCGTTACATGACAAAATGTACTGACAAGAGCAATGGGTTACATTTCTACACTGGCATTGTCTGTGTATTCAACTTTTTGGTAAGATTAAGTATAGATCTGATAATTTTTAGGAAATGGTGGGCGAGGGAGACAAGATGTAGAGTAATGCAACACAATGAACTACTCACTCCGTCCCATAATATAAGTGTTTTGTACCCTAGTGTAGTGTACAAAACGCTCTTATATTATGGGACGGATGGAGTAGCTATTAATGTAAGTACAACGATACAAGACGTTCGGTCCTTACAAGAGGACTGCAGAGCTAAACTTCTTCAGAAGCATTGGGTTGATTCCAAATTTAAGTAAGAGTCAATACGGATCTTATAATGTCCACCAAATGGAGGATAAGGAGGCTAACATGTGCAGTGATGCTACATAATCAACCAGCTATGAAAGTAAGTATGGTGATACAGGGCAAGAGGTACTCACAAGAGCAATGCAATTGGTAGTATAGTTGCGAGATCCTGTGGTCCCTTGAGAATGGATATTCTCCTGCAAACAGTTTTCATACAAGTGAGACGGTAAGGCACATGCAGAAATGTAGTTCAAATTGTGATGTTATATCATAGACAGTACCTTACGCTGCAGACGAGACCAGTGTGTAACAAGCTTATTCCAGTCACTGTCTAGTAAATGAAGCACTGGAGACTTTACAGAAATTTTGTTTAGAGGCTTGCCATCGAAGTGTGCTTGCCTCAGGTAGCAACGATACTTCCTCAAAGCGTGCTTGAAAAGCGCAACCAAGCTTTGCTCGTCTTGACTATCCAGTTTGGGCCTCGCCTATTTAAATGAATGAAATCTTTTGAGTTCTGTCAGCAAAAACATAGGCACTAATTACCATGAATATCATTAGTACATTACTTACATGTAAGTTGCGGAGGAAGATTGGAAATTGTTGTTTGTTTGTAGTATAATCTTTCCATGAAGGAAAGATGCGCACAAAGTTCCTGACAACAATAAAAGCTTCGTCTTCTAAACTGGGAAGAAGTGGAACAGGGGTCCTATTTGCTGCAATTGGGGCTCTCTCTAGTTCGAAAAGGGATTTGGCAACTAGAGTTGGTGTACTCTTTGCTGGAACGGGGGTTTTGCGTCACAGAGTTGGTACTATGTCAACTGGAATCGTCATACTTTTCGCTGCATATGGTGTGACACCCTGGTTTTCACTTCTCGATTTTTCCTTCACGGAATTGGACTCCTGTCTTTTTCTTTCGGTGTTATTGGATTTTCTCTCGCCTTTGGGTATGTGAAGATGGTTATATATCCTTGCCTTTCCTATCAGACCAGAGATTCTCTCCAATTCAACCTTGCCACTCAAACTATATTCTCAGGGTTTTGCCGCTGAAACCCTACCTTTCGAGTTACCGGAAGGGAAACCCTAATTCTTACGGTTACAAAGGAACCCTAATTTTCTTTGATCTGTTGCCTCCCAAAATTTTCCCAGAGACTCTCCTTTATCCATCAACTCTGGATATGCAAAAATATTGCAAAGTCATTTGCAATATTTTTCATTTAAAATTAATTCCTTTTTCTGCCAGTTGAAGGAATTAAATCCAGGAAAATATCTATCCATCTCCAAAGTTAATGAAAACTTGTGGAGATATTCATTCTGACCATATTGAGCTCTCCCAAAAATATTGGCTATAATTAAATAGGCAAAATTGCACTTTCCTATTTAAAGTCAATATTACAATTTGGGCACTTCCTAAAGGAACTACCATTTCGGTGGTTAGGAAAAATCCCAAATAATTTGTGAAGCTTCTAATATCCATATCTTCACCATTTCCATCAAGAACCCAAGTTCCATAGTTCAAAGTTTGAGCACATCTTCCATTTGCAAATTCTGTCCAGATTTCCACTTTGCAAAGGAAGTGCTTGAACCCTTGATCTTCTTGAGCTGAAACTTTTCAGGGTGATTAAAATTGATAAATCACTCTTGGAAACCAAAAATCAGCTCAATTCCTCTATCCAATCTCCCACAACTATTTCTCCAAGATTCTGTCCAGAGAGAAGCACTGTGAAGGAAGTACCACTTTGGTATATCTAAATGGTATGAAACTGTACCAGTGCCTTCATACACCTAAATCATCACCCTACACCAAAAATAGGCTTAATCTATCTAGCCATTCTTCCCCAGCATCCTCATTTGCAATTCTGTCCAGTTTGGACATTTTCAGAGTGATCCATTTGCCCGGCAATTTTTCCAGAATGCTCACCTTGGTGGATCACCACTACATGCCAAAAATTAGCAGCTTTCACCAAGTGAGCCTTCCCCAAAACAGATCAAACACCTTCTGTTCAGATCAGTGTCAGCTCCAATCAGTCAATATCTTGCCTCCCCTTGCTGTCAAAACTCCACAACTAAGTTCCAGAGGCATTAACACACCTATTTGACATGGTGTGAGGTCAAGTCGATAGTCGGGCCACATGGTGCCGGTGGTGACCACGCTCAGGATAGGTCAAACCGGCGCTCTGCTCTTCGGGAGGTCACCTCCGGCCAGCCTTCGCTTGTCCCTTCGTGCCGACGAGCTTCCCACCGCCCACGTGCCCCCTCTCCCGCAGCTTCTCCCTCCTCCTTCTCCCTTGTTGCGCCACGACGAGCCCCGCCACGGCACTGTTTCCCCGTGACCGCCGTCGTCTTCTCCCTGTCCTCTCTCTCCCTTGGTCGTTTCCTCGCCGTAGCGTCGCGTCGAGCTGCTCCTCGTCAGGTCGGCACCGTGCATGTCCAAGGCCAGCTCGCCTGCGAGCTCCAGTGTGCCGATGAGGACGCCACGGCGGCTGTGCGCATCCGGTTGCCCCGGCCGGCTATAAAAGCCGTGGGTCGGAGCCCCCCCGAGCACCCACGCCTCACCCAGCTGCTCCTCTCCCTCCTAGCACCCTCATGGCTGAAGCCCTCTCCCTCTTCCCCTACAATTTGCTCCGCTCCATCGCCAATGCCTCCGCTCGGCCTCGGTCAAATTCCGACCACCCTGCCCCCATTGCTCTACCTGGCCACCCAAGCCTACCATCACCACCACCATGGTGCTCACCCCGCCTTCATTTTGCTCTGGCACAGGCCGTATCCTCGGCCTTGAGCTCACCACTGTCGGGCCCATGGAACCCAGGGTATCCAGACCCGTCTGCCTTTGGCCCAGGGCGCAATTCCTGGCGTGGGCCCAGCAGGCCGTCATCACCATGCACCTCACCAGGACTCCTCATGAGGCCCTGGCCTCCCGAGGCCCCCTCCTCAGGGAGCGGGCGAGCACGGATCGGCATCCTCACCAACGGCCTCGCGAGGCCCTCTAGCGAGGCGGCCTCCCGAGGTGGCCTCCTGAGGCCCCCTCCCGCAGGCGCTCAAGACGAAGGCCGTGCGCCGTTGCCGCGCGATCAGGGGCCCATCACGTGGGTGACGCGCGCGGCGACGAGCGGCAACCGAGGGTGCGCCAGCAGGCGTGGATAAAGATGGTTTCCTCTTTTGTGTTAAGGGAGCAGGGCTAGCCATCTACTCCCCAAAGCAACCCCAAAGGTTGCCCGATCGGCGAGGGAAGACCAAGACGGCGGGCGCGCAAGGCGGATGTCATCACCGAGCCCATCGCCGCGTCATGGATCATGCTTTGGCAGGCAAAGACCTCCTTTAGTCAGGATAGCCTGAGCGCCTGTCCCCTTTCAAAACCACCAAGTATGGCAACCCTTCCCGCCTAAGTTTCCAATGGGAAGAGGACCAAGGCTGATATAAAGGGTAGTGCTGCCATTGTAGGAGGGAGCTCTGGTTCCCATCATCCCCAACCTTGTACTCACTCTTCCTCACACACTAGAGCAATACCAACCAAGCAGGAGTAGGGTCTTACACCGCAAGGTGGCCCAAACCTGGGTAAACCGCTAAGTCCATGGTCCGTTCCTCGCTAGCGCGCTCTCGCCGTAGCCTCGCCATCACTGAGTCGTGGTAGGAGACGAAGTGGTAGAACGAGCTCACCCCAGTGTTCGAACCTTTGGGTCCCCGGAGCCCGACTTCCGACATTTGGCGCGCCAGGTAGGGGTGCGCTACTGTTCTTCCGCTCCGCCCTTTGCTCCACCAACCTCATGGCCGACGCACGTCGCGAGCGCGCCGAGCGCAGGGCTGGCCGCGTGGCTTAGACGGAACCAGTGGCCCGCAGCAATCGCCGCCACCCCGACGCCGAGGCCGCTGCTTCCACCAACCCCGCTGCCCGCGAGCAGCAGGACTCCTCACTGCACCCCTCCGTGCAGGCGAATGGCCACACCGCCACGGCCTCCTTCCTCGCCCACCGTGGGCCGCCGAATCCGCAGGCCGTACTGCTCATGGCGCGCGAGCTGCTCCGCTACCTTCCAGCTGACGCCGGCTACGACGCCTGGCTTGGTCGCATCACCGAGCTCGTCAATGCCGCCGGGGATGCTCCGGCGCCTTCCCACTCGCTCCGCCCTCCGCCGTCTCGCGTTGGGGAGCTGGCGCATGGCGCTCCCCCGCCACTTCCTCCGCGCGAGGAGCAAGGTGGGCCCCAGCACAACGCGCGGGCTCGTGAGCCGTCCCGTGGCGCGTCCTCGCCGGTCTGAGACGAGGCCAGCTGCCAGATCATCCGCCGCGCGCCCCCTGATGCGCGAGTGCTCCTCGAGCGGCAGCGCCAGCGCCAGGACCAGGCCGTTCAGGATGTTGCGGCGGCTGGGCGTCAAAACCGTGCCGCCCTCGCTGGCGGTGTCCCTTCAAGCGGTGTGGGCTGCCGTGCCTTCACCCGCGTGCTGCGTCGCATGGTCTGGCCCGCGAAGTTCAAGCCTGAGCTGCCTCCACGCTACGACGGCACCCCCAACCACGCGGAGTTCCTCCAGCTCTACGCGCTGAGCGTCGAGGCGACGAACGGCGACGACAAGGTCATGGCGAACTAGTTTCCCATGGCCCTCAAGGACGGCCCGCGCTCCTAGCTCATGAACCTCCCCGAGGCGTCCATTTCATCATGGGCCGAGCTCTGCAGCCAGTTCGTCGCCAACTTCAAGGTTACACAGGATCGCTCCCTCACCATCAACAACCTGCGGTGTGTACGGCAGCGCCCAGACGAGACCCTCCACAAGTACATCCAGCGCTTCAGCCAGGTGCGCAACAAGATCCCGCGCGCCTTCGACGCGGCCGTCATCTCTGCATTCTCCACCGGCGTCATGGACGTCAAGATGCGCGAGAAACTCGCCATCAACGGTGAGCTCGACTCTGTGGTTGAGCTGCTCGACCTCGCTGACAAGTGCGCCAAGGCTGAAGAAGGCCACCTCTTCATCCACAACGACCCCGACGCGGCGCTCGACGCCGCCAAGGCCAAGAACAAGGACATCAAGCGCAAGGGCCCTGTCGTGCTCGCGGCGGAGCCCGAGTAGAAGCGCGGCCGTGACCACGACGAGCCCAGGAAGGACGGCCGGCCAGTCTGCGCCTTCAACAACGTGCGCTCCCACAACACTGAAGACTATCAGGAGCTCAAGCTACTCCGCGACGAGCGCCAGAGCCGCCGAGACGATCGCAATGGCCGCGGCGCCGGCCGCGGAGGTGGCCGCGGCGGCAACCACTGGGACGGCCGCAACGGCAGCGGCAACTTCCGCCAGGGCTGGCGCGACCAGCCTCGTGAGGCCGCCTGGCGCGACCAACCTCGTGAGGTGAATCCTCAGGCCAATGCCGCTCTTCCGCCGCTGCCGCTGCCACCCCGGAGGAACGACGTCAAACAGCCTGACGAGGGCGCTGGGGGCTACCAGGAGCCTCGCGCGGTCGCCTGCATCCTTTGCGGGTCTCAGGCCCCCGCTTCCGTCTGCCACTTCAAGCAATTCTCTCGCGAGGTGTATGCCGCCCTCCCGAGGCCTGAGGCCGCACGGCCCCTCAAGTGGTCGCAGTACGCCATCACCTTCGACTGCAAGGACCACCCCAAGTCCACAGCCTCCGCGGGCGCTCCCCATGCTGTGCACTCCCACCATTAGTAACGTCGCGGTCACCAAGACCCTCATACACGGGGGTGCCGGCCTCAACGTTATCTCCATCGAGACCTTCGAGACGCTCCAAGTGCCCTACGACCAGCTGATGCCGACCAGGCCCTTCTCCGGAGTGACCGATGGCTCCACCATCCCTCTGGGGCAAGTGCGCCTCCCTGTCACCTTTGGCACCCACAAGAACTACCACACCGAGCTCATCGACTTCGACGTGGTGCACATCGGCCTGCCTTACAACGCCATCTTGGGCTACCCAGCTCTCACCAAGTTCATGGCGGCCACCCATCACGCCTACAACGTCCTCAAGATGCCCGGCTGCAGCGGCATCATCACCATCACCTGTGACGAGAAGGACGCGGCTAGCACACTCGAGCGTGCCTACAAGGCCGCCACGGTCGCGCACCCGGCTGACGAGGACGCGGCCGAGCCTTTTGAGGCTGCGCCCGCGAAGAAGAAGCAGCTGTTCTCTCAGGACCGTGCCGAGACGAAGAAGGTGTTGGTGGACGGCAGCGGCTCCGGCCCTGCCTTCACCATCGGCGCTGGCCTTCCTCCCGCATAGGAAAGCGCGCTCATCGCCTTCCTTGGGCAAACTTGGATGTTTTCGCATGGAAAGCATCTGACTTGTCCAGTGTGCCGTGGGAGGTGATCGAGCCCCACTTAGCGGTTTGCCCCAATGCACGCCCCGTCTAGCAGAAAGCACGGTGCCAGGCGCCAGAGAAGCAAGATTTCATCGTCAAGGAAGTTCAGAAGCTCCAGGAAGCTTGGGTCGTTCGCGAGGTGCGCCATGCCGAATGGCTCGCCAACCCAGTCGTCGTCCCCAAGAAGGGCGGCAAGGAGCGCATGTGCGTCGACTTCACCAGCCTCAAAATGTTCTGCCCTCAAGATCCATTCCCACTGCCCCGCATCGATCAGATCATGGATTCCACCGCCGGGTGCGATTTGCAATGCTTCCTGTATGCCTTCTCAGGCTATCATTAGATCAAGATGGCGGCCGAAGACGTGGAGAGGACGGCCTTCAACACCCCCTGCGGCATATATTGCTACGTCTGCATGCCCTTCAGTTTAAGGAGCGTGGGCGCCACCTTCCAACGGCTAATGCGCATCACGCTGGGGCCTCAGATGGGGAGGAACGCGGAGGCCTACGTCGACGACATCGTGGTCAAGTCTCGCGAGGCTGGATGCCTCATCACGGACCTCCAGGAAACATTTGCCAACCTGCGCAAAGTCAACCTCAAGCTCAACCCTGAGAAGTGCGTCTTCGAAGTCCCCTTTGGCAAGCTCCTCGACTTCCTAGTCTCGCACCATGGCATCGAGGCCAATCCAGAGAAGATCAAGGCCATCGAGAAAATGCGTCCTCCCCGGACCCTCAAGGAAATGCAGCGCTTGGCAGGATGTATGGCCTCCCTGGGGCGTTTCATCTCCAAGTTTGGTGAGTGAGCCCTGCCCTTCTTCAAGCTCCTAAAGAGGTCCGGCTCCTTCAAATGGACTCCTGAGGCAGACGCTGCCTTTGAAGCCCTCAAGAGGTACCTCACGAGCCCGCCCATCATGGTCGCGCCGCGCTCTCGCGAGCCCTTACTCCTGTACTTGGTGGCCACCCCCCAGACGGCCAGCGCGGCACTGGTGGCGGTGCGGGAGGAGCGCGTTTGTGCTAAGGAGAAGCCCTCCGAGCCTCGCGAGCCTCCTGAGCCTCGTGAGGCCGCCGATCCTCGTGAGCCTTCCAAGCCTCCTGAGCCTCGTGAGATCATCGAGCTTTCCAAGCCCCGCGAGGCACCTGGGGAACAAGCTGCCGCCACAACTACGCGCCTTGTCGAGCACCCCGTGTACTTCGTTAGCACCGTGCTAAGGGACGCGCGCGAGCGCTGTCCCATGCAGCAGAAGCTCCTCCTCGCGCTCCTCGTTGCCTCCAGGAAGCTGCGCCGCTACTTTCAGGGTCATCCCATCAAGGTCATTTCTTCCTACCCCTTGGAGCAAGTTTTGCGCAGCCCCAACGCCGTCGGCCGCGTCGCCGAATGGAACATCGAGCTGCAAGCCTTCCAGCTGGAGTTCTCCACCACCAGATTCATCAAAGGCGCGGCTCTGGCCGACTTCGTGGCAGAGTGGACGGACACGTATGAGGAGGAGCCTCTCGAGGCCCAGTCCCTCCTGCCAGGGGACGAGGCGCCTGGCGGCTGGACCTTGCACTTCGACGGCGCCTTCTCCCGACAGGGCGTGGGGGCTGGGGTCATGCTCACCTCGCCGACAGGGGACAGGCTCTACTACGCCGTCCAGCTCTGCTTCAGGCACACCGACAAGGTCTCCAACAACATCGCAGAATATTAGGGCCTGATCACCGGCCTCAAGGTCGCGTTCGCCCTGGGCATCAAATGGCTGACCATCAAGGGCGATTCGCAGCTTCTCATCAACTTCTCCAACAAAACCTACAAGCCCAAAGACGAGCACATGGCTGCCTACCTGGAAGAGGTACGTAAACTTGAGAAGCGTTTTCTTGGCCTGGAGCTGCAGCACGTCCCCCGCAGCAGCAACAAAGAAGCCGATGACATCGCCAAATGAGCATCTCGCCGTGAGCCTTAGAGCCCCAGCGTCTTTGAGGAAAGGCTCCTCAAGCCATCAGCCGCACCTCCTGCCACGAGCATGGCACTCCTTCGCGAGGAGCTCCCGCCCGCACCACCCACGGGTGCGCCAGACTGTGGCCCGGCCTCAGGAGCCCACCTGCTACTGGTGCTGGAGCCTCAAGCGGATAGCTGGGCCGCGGAGTTCAAGGCTTACTTGCTTCGCGGCACCCTCCCGGAGAAAGACTCGGAAGCAGAGCGCGTGGCCCGGCAGGCCACCGCTTACTACCTACAAGATGGTGAGCTGTACCGTAGGCGCCCCAATGGCGTCTCGCTGCGGTGCATCTCTGAAGAGCAAGGGCGCGAGTTGCTCGCTGATATCCATGGAGGAGACTGCGGTCACCACTCCTCGTCACGCACCCTCGTCGGCAAGGTGTTCCGCAGCGGCTTCTACTGGCCCACTGCGCTGCGCGACGGTACCGCGCTGGTCCAAGCCTGCGAGGCCTGCCAATTCCACGCCAAGTAGATCCACCAGCCGGCGCAGGGCCTCCAGACGATTCCCCTCTCATGGCCCTTCGTGGTCTGGGGGCTGGATATCCTGGGGCCCTTCCCTCGCGCGGCTGGCGGTTACCGCTACCTCTACGTCGCCATCGACAAGTTCACCAAGTGGGCAGAGGTCGAGCCGGTGCGCACCATCCCGGTAGGCGCCGCCGTCAAGTTCATCAAGGGCCTTGTGAGCCGCTTTGGAGTTCCCAACCGCATCATCACCGACAATGGCTCCCAGTTCACAAGTGGCCTCTTCAAGTCCTACTACGCCAGCCTCGGCTTGCAAATCTGCTACGCCTCGGTGGCACACCCGAGAAGCAATGGCCAGGCCGAGCGTGCCAATGCCGAGGTCCTCAAGGGCCTCAAAACAAGGAGCTTCAAGAAGAAGCTTGAGGCTTGCGGCAAGGGCTGGCTCGACGAGCTGCAGTCCGTGTTGTGGTCCATCCGCACGACGGCAAGCAAGCTTACCGGCGAGACACCCTTCTTCCTCATCTACGGCACTGAAGCGGTCCTCCCATTGGAGCTTAAGCACGGCTCCCCGCGAGTCCTTGCCTTCGACAAGGCGCGTCAGGATGGCTCGCGGGAGACCGATCTACTGCTCCTTGAGGAGGGCCGCCGTCAGGCCGCCCTTCGTGCCGCGAGGTACCAGCAGGCCTTGCGTCTCTACCACAGCCGCAACATCCGCCCTCGTACTCTCGAGGTCGGCGACCTCGTCCTGTGCAGAATCCTCTCCAGAGAGGGACTCCACAAACTCTCACCTATGTGGGAAGGCCCTTTCAAGGTTACTCATGTCTCCAGGACCGGCTCGGCCCGGCTGGAGACGGAGGACGGAGTTCCTGTGCCTAACGCCTGGAACATCCAACACCTCTGCAAGTTATACCCGTGACCCTCACGCGTATGAACAAAATGGGGCTGTACACGCCCCGGAGCCTCTCATTGCGTTTGCCTGATGGGCCCGCGAGAGCTCCCACCCACGCCCAAGTGGAAGCCCCATGCTCCGCGCTGGCGGAACGATCAACCCGCGATCATACCCACATCCCTGTGGAAGCCCCATGCTCCGCGCTGGCGGAACAATCAACTAAGGGCGCCCCACGGGCTGCACCAACCTCAAGGTGACCCGTGCCGGACACGGTAGCCGCATCTTGTTTCGGTTATGTAATGGGGTGCTATCTTGCTTCAGTAAAGCTTCGGTTTCTTTACATGGCATTTCGTTTTGCCTTTGCCTCACGAGACTCGCGCGCTCACGACGTCCCTCATGAGCCTCACGCGAGTGGGGGCTGGACACGGTGCCTGTGCTCGGGTCAGTCCTAGCAGCGCTGAAAAACACAAGCAACCGGGCTCTGGCTCGCGGGCCTGCTCCCGTGCACGCCACCCCACCAAGGTTCTTGGTGTCTTGTCTCCTCGCGCAATGCCCATGAGCGAATCGACGAGCACGCGCTGCTCCCCTGTCGTTAAGTACTCTGCATGCAGTTACCTCAGGAGCAGGTTCCCCGAAAGGCCTCGCGAGGTGGCCCCCTCAGGGCCTCAGGAAGCCAGCATGCCCCGCCTCAGGAGCTAACCCTCGGCGGCCGTCTCAGCGGGAGATCTCGCGAGCGGAACCCTCACGGGGTATACCCTACAAGAGATGGTCCACCAGACGCTACCTTGTACAGAGCTAGGTCTCCGACCTCGCGAGCTGCCCTCGCCGTCTCTTAAGCCTTCCTCTCCGGCAGCCTCACGAGCGCCAACGTTCCTCTTGGTGCAAGCCGCTTGCGCGTCAAAGGGGGGCTCCCTGAGCATCGCGCCTCAGGAGCCCTAACTAGCTCCCGGTGCCCCTCACCTCCTGGCCTTGTCCAGGCATCGCAACCGGACATACCAGCGGCGGCTGAGGGCCGCTCAGGGGCTGGGTCCTGACGATGTAGAGCATCATGGCAAGCAAAAAGAGCGAAACAGGCCTCAAGAGAAAACCTCAGAGGGCACGAGCTTTCATTACAGCAAATCATAAAGTACTTAACACCAAGACATCGTCTTCACGCCCCCACGGGGCTGCATCAATCTAGCACAGGGTGGTGAAGGAAAAAGGACCCTAGGAACTCGCGTCGTCGTCGTCGTCACCGGCGCCGACGTCGCCGCCGGAGCTCTCGCCGCTGCCGCAGGAGTACTTCCCAAGCAACACGCCCACGTGGTCTTCTACCGCCTTTGCGAGGCCATCGCGAAGCTCCTTGGGGACTGGGGCTATCACCTTGCCAAAGTCAAAGTTGGGATCGGCGTGAAGGAGGTGGCTGAAGACGCGAGTCGCAGACAGGGAGAAGAGGCCGCGGCACTCCTCCTCCAAGATGCCGTCCACCTCCTCGGCGCTGTCCTCAAGCCGTTCCACGAGCTTGGTGGAGAAATCAACGAAGTCAGCGTCACGGGACTCATGGAGAGATCCAAGCCTCCCCTGGCAGATGGAGTTCAGGGCGTCGCGGGCGCGGAGCTCGAGGGAGTGAAGCGCCTTGACGCGTTCGTGCTGCTGCTCCTGTTCCTGATCCGCGGCGCTGGAGCTGGGCTGTGGCGCGGCCCCCCGGCGAGTCTCCGCCTCGGCGAGTGCCGCCTTGAGACCAGTGATCTCCTGCCGGAACCGCTCACGCTCCGTCTCGAAGGCATCCCTCTGCTGCGCCAGCACCTTGTCGTGCTCCTCGGCAAGCGCCAGGCGCGCCTCCGCTACCCTCGCGTCAGCATCCTCCTGAACCTTCTTCTCCTTGGCCTCCAGCTGGGCGTTGGCTTCGGTGACAAGCTTCGTGTGAGCCTCCTGGGCATCGGCCAGCTGACGCCCTAGTGCCTCCAGGCGCTCCTTCTCCGTGGCCTGCTCGGTCGCCGTTTCCTCGAGGCCCTCCGTGTGAGTCTCGAGGCCCGCTTTGCTGGCCGCAACCTCCTTCTCGTGAGTGGCGAGAGCGCCTTCCCGCATTAGGAGCGACTGTACCTGCTCGGCGTGTTGGTCCTGAAACTCCTTCAGGCGGGCCTCCACCTCTTCACGGCACGCGATGGCCGCTTCGGCCTCCCGGAGGGAACTCGCACGAACCTCCTCCGCTTCGGCGGCGTCCTTCTCACCCTGTGCGCGAGCGCGTTCGTTCTGGCGCCGAGCCGTTTCGACGGCGACGCTGAGCCGGCGCCACCCGTCAGCAAGATTCAGGCGTTCCTCGGCAAGGCGCGCCTCCGTGTCCTGGAAGTCCGTCCTGAGCCAAGCGAGCGCGGCCTTGGCGTCGCGCAAAGCTTCGGGCCTGAGCAGGGAGTGGCCGCTTACAAGGGCCAGAGGCCAGTCTGGCTCGGGCCCTCTGACACTCTCCGCTGCCGCGGTAAGGGAGGACTCGGCGCCGCTTGCCTGGAGCAGTGGTTTCGCCAGCCCGTCCCCCGCGTTCGGCTGCGGCGGCGCGCTGTGGGGGCTCGCCATGCCTGTGACAGCGCGCCCCACAACTCCTCCCCCCACGATAAGGGAGGCGTCTGCCGGGGGGCTGGCGTTTCGACCTCCCCCATCGCCACTCCTTTCCTTGCGACAGGGTCAAGGGGGAGAGCGTCCCCGCCTCCTGAGGCTGCCTCCCGAGGCTCCCCCATCTCGGCTTCGCGAGGCGCACCCACGCGCTACTCCGGCGAGACGACCGTCTCCTCCACAACTTCCATGCGCCCTGCCTCGGCGCCGCAGCGGCAGGTGGCCTCACCATGCCCCCCGGCACCCGTGGCGGGTGCCGATTTCCCCTGTGGGCTGGGGGTCACCTTCGCCTTCGTCGTCGTCTTCTTCTTCTTCCTCTGATCCCCGGCGGACCTCCTACGCGAATGGTGGCTCAACTCCAAGCCCGGGAAAAGAACAAGGACTAGGGACGCCGGGAGGAGGCATGGGACTTACTCGTCACTGACGTACCACTTCCTCTTCTTCTCCCCCGCGGGGGGGCGGGTCGTCGCTGCCACCGTCAGGCATCGCCTCGGCGCCGCCGCTCAGGCCCCCGCGGTGTGCCGTAGTAGACCTGGGCGTGTCGTCGCCCGCCTTAGGGCCCTGAGGGGTTTCGACCTCATGATGGGCCTTAGGTGCCGGGGGCTCGACCGCCCCCCGGCCGAGAGCCCCCTCCGCCACGGGCGGATCGCTCTCGGCGTCATCATCCTCAAGCTCGCAGATGAGCTGATGGCGGGCACGTGGTGGCGCCCGGCTGGCGTCCTCCTCCATGGCCTCCTCCGAATCCTCGCCACTACTGCTGCCACCCGAGTCCACCTACACCACGAGGGGGTTATCGCGGGGCCCGACGTGGCCCTCCGGCATGAGGCCCCACAGGTCAAAGAGAGGCATCTCCTTGACCAGCTCCGCCACCTCCTCATAGCGGAACAGAGGGAGTGCATCCTCAGGCGGGCCCTCAGCAGGGGTGTTAAGCAGGTTCGCCAGGACCCCGTCCAGCACATCTGGCCCTAGGCTGCTCGGCTTTAGCCTCATAGCGTCGCCCGCACTGGTGTACTCCCACATGGGGCGCGAGTGCTGCTAAAGTGGCGCGATGCGCCGCCGCAGGTATTCCCTGACGACCGCCGCCCCCGACAGTTTTGCGGCCTGGTGCGCCGCCATCCGCTCCAAGACGGGCTCCATCCTCGGGTCAACGAGCTTCTCGTGCCCCCACACGGAGATCTTCTCGGCCGGGTCCATCGGGATCATCAGGAGCCGGCTGGTCTGGCGAGCATCCATGTAGACCCAGCACTGCCGGTAGCCCTCCACCTTCTTCGCGACCCTCAGGTTGATAATGCTGTTCTCCATCCCCTTGATGGCAAGGAACGACATGCATCCGGAGCACTGGTCTGCCACAGTTAGCCGCAGGCAGAAGAAGTGGCGCAAGAGCGCCACAGAAGGCATCACGCCTACGAAAGCCTCGCATTAAAAGGCAAACATGGCCAGGAGGAGAATGGAGTTGGGTTGAAGATGGAGGGTGTGAATCTGATAGTGGGAGAGAAGGGCGTAGAAGAAGTCCGAGAATGGCGGCACCAACCCGGCATATACGCTGTGCAGAAAGAAGGGGTAGGTCGTCGCCCCCAAGTCGCGTCGCGCGCGCGACCCTGGCCAGATCTGGGTCGCCTGGTTCTCGTTCTGATCGCCGGCCACAAACGGGAGCACCTTGTCTAAGCCCTCTTCGTCGACGATGGTGGAGCGCTGCAGCGCCGCCCCGAGGATGGGCGCGCTAGGGGATGGGGCCGCTGCCTTTTCCCTCTTGCCGGCGGGCGCCATCTGCGCGGCGGAGGCGCGGATCGGGAAGCGAGAAGAAGCGAAGCTCGGAGAGGGGCTCGCTAGGAGCTGTGCGTGAGAAGGCAAGCACAAGGAGTTGGAATGTGTGAAGGAAGGCAATGATGGCTTCGCGTCGCCCGCGGCAGGTTTTATGTCAGCGCGGGCAATAACCGAGGCCTCATGGGAGAAGTGGGGGCGTCCCCTGTCACATCGTGCGCCACGCGTCGCGCCTGGCCGCAGGCGGTTAGGACCCGCTTCGTTTCGCCCCCCAGTAGGCGGGAACGTGCGCGCCGTGGGCCCGGGGGCTACTGTCGGGCCCATGGAACCTAGGGTATCCAGACCCGTCTGCCTTTGGCCCAGGGCGCAACGCCTGGCGTGGGCCCAACAGGCCGTCATCACCATGCACCTCACCAGGACTCCTCATGAGGCCCTGGCCTCCCGAGGCCCCCTCCTCAGGGAGCGGGCGAGCACGGATCGGCATCCTCACCTACGGCCTCGTGAGGCGGCCTCCCGAGGTGGCCTCCCGAGGCCCCCTCCCGCAGGCGCTCAAGACGAAGGCCGTTCGCTGTTGCCGCGCGATCTGGGGCCCATCACGCGGGTGACGCGTGCGGCGACGAGCGGAGACAGAGGGCGCGCCAGTAGGCACGGATGAAGATGGTTTCTTCTTTAGAGTTAAGGGAGCAGGGCCAGCTATCTACTCCCCAAAGCAGCCCCAAAGGTTGCCCGATCGGCGAGGGAAGACCAAGACGGTGGGCGCGCAGGGCGGAGGTGATCACCGAGCCCACCGGCGCGTCATGGATCATGCTTTGGCAGGCGAAGACCACCTTTAGTCAGGATAGCCTGAGCGCCTGTCCCCTTTCAAAACCGCCAAGTGTGGCAACCCTTCCCGCCTAAGTTTCCAAGGGGAAGAGGACCAAGGCTGATATAAAGGGCAGTGCTGCCATTGTAGGAGGGAGCTCTGGTTCCCATCATCCCGAACCTTGTACTCACTCTTCCTCACAGACTAGAGCAATACCAACCAAGCAGGAGTAGGGTCTTACACCGCAAGGTGGCCCGAACCTGGGTAAACCGCTGAGTCCACGGTCCGTTCCTCGCTAGCGCGCTCTCGCCGTATCCTCGCCGTCGCTGAGTCGTGGTAGGAGACGAAGTGGTAGAACGAGCTCACCCCAATGTTCGAACCTTTGTGTCCCCGGAGCCCGACTTCCGACAACCACCACCGCCGTCTGCCTCCACCCCCGTCCGGCCGCCTCAGTGCACCCCCGCCTCCGCCTCGACCACCCACGGGCACGGGAGGGAGCCTCGAGGCCATCCCCACCGCCGGCTGAGCCCTCCGCGCCCTGCCTCCCCAGAATCAGCCACAGCCAGGCCGCCCCTCTGTTCGGCAGGGGGAAGACGAAGACCCTGCCCGCGGGGCCCCCTTGCCAGTGGCTCGACCCCCTCCCTCTGTTTTTTAGTGGGCGCGGCGATGCAGGTGGGCTGGTCCAGCAACGGCAGCAGCAGCCCGGCTCAGCTAGCGCTCTGGCTGCGGCCGCTTTCGGCTTGAGCTGGCCCAAGAGCATAGTGGCTCTTTTCTTTTTCTCTGGAAATCGGCCAGGGACTCCTGTGTAAATATTTATCTCACAGATTGGTCCCTGGTAGTCAAACCCTTCTAATTTTTTACCCACAACTCCGATTCAGGTGAATCCAAAGCTCACCTTCATATTTTTCTGAGCCCGTCCCGATGGTGTCATTTCCACGATGTTGGCACATTCTGAAAATGACCATTTTGCCCCTGCCCTATATTCAGCCCCTCCGAGAGAGAATCTTTTCTGGCAAATTCTTTCGTGGGATGATCGCACTTCTTCTCGGAGTATTCCTTCAACCCAGGCAAGCCGACCATCTGATATATGCCCTAAAGCATTGCTTCTGTGTTATTCATGTGTGTTTAATTAATGAATATGTTTATATTCGAGTGCATAATAGTAGGCGGTATATGATTCTGATGAACCCTTGCTCATTTCTCTCTGGTGACGGCACCACGCATGTGTTCTGTGCTGCTTTCGGCTGTCCGGGGTGGATGCCGACTTTATATTTCTCTTTTCAATAACTGGCTCGTGTTCTGAGCTGCTTTTCGGCCGTCTTGGGCAGCTATTGAGTTTCTTTTTGTGGCAGTAACTGTCAGGGATATAACCCCACGATATAACCCGGCCGGAGTATAACCCGGCCAGGACTTGGCGATTCACTGAAGACCCGGAAACTAGCTTGGCGGTTCATAGTCAAGACCCATAAGGTGGGCCAGAAGACGGAGACCAAACCACATGGCGGGTTACCAAGTGGGCCAAGAGGAAGACAAGACATGAAGACCAGGCCATATGGCGGCTTACCAGATGGGCTAAGGCCAAGGCCCAAGAGGCAGGAGGCGACTCATGGGCCAGAAGGTATAAGCCGCCATAAGATGACTTGTTCTGTAAGACTAGGAAGTTGGAACCAGGATCGGTTACGTTGTATAACCCGACCCGGACTCTTGTAAGCCATCGGACCTCAGCCTATGTATATAAAGGCGAGACCTGGCGGCGAGTTAGAGGGGTGAAGACAGACAGACAAGCCTTACGGCGAGAGAGACCAAGTAATCGAGAGCTAGGGCAAGCAAGCCGCCCCTTGTAATCGATATACCAGTCAATACGATATATGCAGGACGTAGGCTTTTACCTCCACCGTGAGGGGCCGAACCTGGGTAACCTCGTGTCCCTTGTCCCGTTTAACCCCTTTGAGTCCACCTCTTTAGTGATGGCCTCGAACCTAAGTCTACGGATATCTGCCGTGACAAATCCACAGCAGTTGGCACCCACCGTGGGGCTAGCACTCGGTGGTGTTGAGTTCTCAAAGGGTTCTCTCTCTGGGAACGAGGGGTACGCCATTGGTGAGATGATCAAGAATCGCCATGGGAGACTCTACCTCGACGACGCCAGCTGGGGTCCTGAAGCCGACTCAATCGAGCATGGTTTCCGGGTCCCCTTCGGCAGAATCAACGTTTTCTTTGGCAAGACTGGCGGATCTGAACCCGGGCCGGATATCTGCACCGACATCGTCAAGCCGGCCCGGCATGAGCAACCCGCCCAAAGCGTGCAACCCGCCTGTGTTGACCCGGGCAGGAAGCACGTCTTCGTTGGCTTTACTGAAGGCATGGAGCTTGAAGGTTCTATGTCGCAAGAGGAAACTCTCGACTACTCAGAGGAAGGATTCTCGAGTGGAGAGACGGAATCGATCTATCAACTTCATAGCGATAGGCTTGGGGGCTACGACGAGCCTTACCCCGAGTCGGAGTACCATGAGCCGGAGGGTTACGAGCCACCAAACCATGTTGCCGTCTTTATGGCGGGTTCCGCGGCGGCTCATAACGGCACAACCGCCAGTGCGACCGGGTCTGGGGCTGACAGGCCGCCGGCTCAGGTTCTTCTAGATCTGATGAACGAGTTTACAACCCTAATGGAGACTGAGGTCACTGCTGAAAACCAAGCGGCCCGTAATGCGGAGATCGCGAGGTTGAAAGACCAGATGGCCGGAGTCCAACAGGAAATGAATGAGCTGAAGGCTCAGATGGATGCAGAGGTGGAACGCCTTAAGGCGGACGTTTTTCGCTTTGAGTTAGAGCAGCAGTCAGCAGCGGCGGTTTATCGCATGAGACATCAATCCCGCTTGCCAGAACAATATGAAGCTCGGAATCTTTTTAACACGCCAGGAACAGGACGGAACGTACCTTTGACCGTAACCCGGACGGCGGAAATACCTGGAAGCCGGGCGGCGGCTCAGCGTCAGCAGCTAGACCCGCCCCGACGGAACCAAAACCCGCCACCACTTTACCCAACACCGTCAGGTCATTATGCTAACCCGGCGGAGAACATGGTGGCAGCGGCAACCAGGCTTGATACAATCCCAATTCCCGATGAGGCACCCTACGCAGAAGAGGTGCGGCATGCCATCGGATATCTGCGGACGGCGATAGCCCAGCAGGAGAAATATAATTACAGCCGGAGTCGCGTGCACTCAACCCCCATCCACAGCCGTAGATACAGCCGGCGTTATGAGTCGCTGGCGGTCTCTAGCAGTAACCCGCCTCAAGCTGATCGGGCGGCTCTGAATGTTCCGGCACGGGTGGAACGGGCAAAAGCACAACAAGAAGCGGCAGCTCAGGCGATAGCCGTGGCTCATCAAGAACCCACAGTTGCACCCTCCGTCTCGGCACGAGCAGGAATAACCTCCAGGGCTGTGGGAGTGCCCTGTTTGGTGCCGACTCTGCAGAATGAGCGTTTGCCGAAAGATTTTAAGGGTCCTCGAAAGGTACCCAATTACACTGCCGACATACCTCCAGAGGCTTGGGTTGAAAGCTATGAGCTAGCCATGGAGATGTTAGACGTCAGTGATGCAGTATGCGCAAAGTATTTCATCATGATGCTGGAAGGGCCGGCTCGCACATGGTTGAAGGGTTTACCACCCAACACCATTACTTCCTGGGCCGAGTTAAGGGCGAAATTCATCAAAAATTTCCAAGGAACGTGCAAGCAGCCCATGACGATTGTGGATTTGGACCATTGTTTACAGCGTACAGATGAGTCGGCTCATCACTGGGTCCGGCGGGTCTCCGAAATCATCCACTCTTCTGAGCAGATTACGGCGTCTCAGGCGGTTTTGATTCTAGAAAAGAATTGTCACTTCACGCCTTTGAAGCAGAAGCTTGGCCGGCTCAAACGGTCATGTCAAGACATGGGGGAGCTCATGGCGGCTCTCACCAAATATGCAGACTCCGACAACACGAAAGACCTAGGCTTTGATGATGAGAAATCAGGTCAGGGGAAGAAAGGCAACAATGGCAAGGGCCAACAGCAAAGTATGGCTGGAAGTAATAACCCGGGCAAGCGAAAGCACCCGGACGGCGGGTCAGAACTGGTGGCAAACACCAACACCAGGAACACCTGTGCTAAGGGCAAAGCTCCTATCAACCTGGAAGAGATGCTCAGTAAGCCTTGCCCAGAACACAGCCGGCCCGATAAGCCGGCACGACATACCTGGGGAGATTGCTACATTATGCAACAGTTCCGGGATTATAGCCTTCAACAGCATCGTGATAACGGTAATGGTCCATCAGGCGGCTCAGCACCGGGCGGCTCAGGGGCCGGCTTTGGTGTTGGCGGCTCAGGAACCGGTTACCAAGCTCAGAGCGATCATGGAGGTCATAGTCAACAGTTTGGCGATGGAAGCCAGCAGCAGAATAACCAGTCGGGGTATCTGACTAGCCCAAAACAACTCGGTCAGGGTCAGTACCATGCTTGAAACCCGACTCAAAAGAAGTCTATCTCTCACAAAGCTTTGAGACCTTGATATCCGGCTCAGCGTCCGGTTCAAAAGAATTCATCTCTCGCGAGTTCGAGTTTTCAAGAATATTATAAAGTCGCCCAAGAGGACGAGCCACCATGATGTACCATTCAAATATATGGGTACCCTGGTTCATTGAATAATCATAAAAGTCATTTGGGGGCTTCCAACCCACCGGGTTTAGCTTTCAACCCTCTTGACCGGCTTTTAAGCCATAACCAGACCGGAGTAATCCTGCCTGTTTGCCAAGATGTTACTCCGACCCCCTGTACTCTTGATAAGTCATGAACTTATCCAGGTTAAAACATGATGGGTCATGTGAGAGCCGGCTTACAGAAAGCGAGGATCCTCCATGGGCTGTTAAGCCGCCTTCATTGAAACTTGGTTAAACCTGCCTGTTCGCCAAGATGCTACTCCGATCCCCTGTACTCTTGATAAGTCATGAACTTATCCAGGTTAAAACATGATGGGTCATGTGAGAGCCGGATTACCGAAGCAAGGATAAACCAGTGGCTATCACGCTAGTTTCATTGAAATAAAACTCGACTACCAGACCGGGTTAGATACCCGAAAAGTTGACACCGTCAACAAGGTCGTTTGGGGGCTTTTAAACCCACCGGGTTAAGCTTCAACCTTCTCGATCAGGCTCTTCAGCCACCGCCAGACCAGGTTGTATGCCCAAAGGGTTGACTCCGTCAAAAGGATCATTTGGGGGCTTCCAACCCACCGGGTTTAGCTTACACACCCTCTTGATCGGCTCTTCAGCCACCCTCGCAACAATGAAAGACTTAACAGTTCCGGGTTATGCTTCCTCAAGCCGCCCCCACAGCAATACAGAGCATGCTCTATACTATTTATTTTTTGCAGGTCTCGTCTCCTAAGACAAGCCGGTCACCAAACTGGGTTACATCGTAACCTCTGCAAGCATAATAAAGACTCTAAATAGCCGACATGGCTGGATATTCTTGAAGAGCCGCCGTCTTGATTATATTGCCGGGTCATCTAATTGACCGGTTCTTGGATTTCTTCAACCGGTGCTCTGTGGTATACTACAGCACTCATGGATTTCTCAAGCATATATTTGCCGGGTTGCACCGCAACCACGAGCAGGGATTTTATTATTCATACCGGGTTACAACCACGGTCAAGGAGTTATATTAATCTTATACAGCCCCGAGTCGCCGCAGGCATGCAACCCGGCGCTTGGGGGCTACATTATTCAAGTCCGGTTTATGTCAAGTACGCAAGTCCCATGTCGCTGCAAGCATGCACCACGGCACTTGGGGGCTAATGCAAGCCGGTTTTCAAGTCAGTACATTATCAACAAGACCCTGTTATCTCAAGGAGATGAGCCAGTTTTTTACAATCCTTCTAAGTCCCGGCCCAGTACATATTACTGACCCGGCACTCGGGGGCTACACCGCTCAGATCAAATTCTCTGAAGTCCCAAGTTGCCACAGGCATGCGACCCGGAACTTGGGGGCTACAGTATTCAGCTGTTCAAGCAGACTATAAAGTTCCCATTGAAGACCCGGCCCATCATATACTGAAGAACCGGCTCTTGGGGGCTACACCAGCTGAAGCTTTATAAGGTATAAGACAGTTACAAGTCCCAGGCTGCTGCAGGCAAGACAACCTGGTACTTGGGGGCTGCACAGTCAAAGATATGATTGCAAAGCGCCAAGTCATCATGGATAAACTTGGAGCTTGGGGGCTACAGGTAATATAGATATATCAAAAAAATTGAAAGGAGTTAAAGATTATAACCGAGAGTGTTGGAGGCCGACTCAATGGCATATGGGTGTTGTATTCCCAGAGTTTTTTCTTCAAAGGACACTGACAAGCAAGACGATTGAGAAGACGGCTCGTACACATGAAACCCAGATTTTGAAAGGAATTACTTCATTAAAGCCGACTGATGGGGCGAGCCGGTCACTTAACATATTTATTCTTATTTTAGGAGCTTAGCATGAATAAATTCAAGCTAACCTGGGGGCTAATGTCAGGGATATAACCCCGCGATATAACCCGGCCAGGACTTGGCGATTCACTGAAGACCCGGAAACTAGCTTGGCGGTTCATAGTCAAGACCCATAAGGTGGGCCAAAAGACGGAGACCAAACCACATGGCGGGTTACCAAGTGGGCCAAGAGGAAGACAAGACATGAAGACCAGGCCATATGGCGGCTTACCAGATGGGCTAAGGCCAAGGCCCAAGAGGCAGGAGGCGACTCATGGGCCAGAAGGTATAAGCCGCCATAAGATGACTTGTTCTGTAAGACTAGGAAGTTGGAACCAGGATCGGTTACGTTGTATAACCCGACCCGGACTCTTGTAAGCCGTCGGACCTCAGCCTATGTATATAAAGGCGAGACCTGGCGGCGAGTTAGAGGGGTGAAGACAGACAGACAAGCCTGACGGCGAGAGAGACCAAGTAATCGAGAGCTAGGGCAAGCAAGCCGCCCCTTGTAATCGATATACCAGTCAATACGATATAAGCAGGACGTAGGCTTTTACCTCCACCATGAGGGGCCGAACCTGGGTAACCTCGTGTCCCTTGTCCCGTTTAACCCCTTTGAGTCCACCTCTTTAGTGATGGCCTCGAACCTAAGTCTACGGACATCTGCCGTGACAAATCCACGACAGTAACCCCATGCTCTGAGCTGCTTTTCGGCCGTCTTAGGGAACAGCTACCTTCTTTTTATCAACACCGTCTCATGCTCTGAGCCGCTTTTCAGCCGTCTTGAGCCGGGGTTGAGTTATTCCAGTAACGTCCCAGATCTGAGTTGTAAAGACCGTTCTGGTGGCTACTGGTTTATTTGCCGGTTTCAAGCAAGGGTTCGGATGATCGTAACCTACAACTAAAACTTGTAAAGTGATAAACTTGCCATTTAAATATTGTTTCACTAATGACTCATTGTGATATTATATGGAGATTGATCGTTACGTTTCCATAGTTGTTACATCATGCCTTGTTACTGTTATTGAATTGATAAAGAATGTGACTTAATAATGACAACTTCCTCCATCGGCTGGATTGAGTCATAGTGCCACTGAACTGAGCTCATATGTGCAGCCACATTTGCCTTTATGGGAAGGCCCTAACTTGGTCTTTTGTCTTGTCTCTTATCGGTACCACCAAAGAGGGGAGGTTATGCGTACGTGCTACCCTAGCCCGGTAGGCGGCGATAACCTTGTGAGCCCAGTTGTTTGTTTAGCCCGGGGTCCCCGTTTGGGACAATTTTGTTTGGCCACGACGGTGGCAGGTGTCAAGAGTGACACAGGGGCCACCCAAGACGTGACCCAGATGGGGTATGATTGTCGGTGGGGCCATAAGAGTGCCGGGCAAAAGGCAAGTTTTGCTGGAGCAGCACCGGTCCACCCGAATGGGAATATGTACTAAAGTACGAGGCCGGGAGCTCCATGGTGTGGGTAAAGTGCGCTACCTATGAAGAGTGTAAATCTATTCGAATAGCCGCGTCCTCGGTCATGGGACACAGTTCGTACTAGATCACACTATTTGGTCTGTGTCGAGTCTGGAGGAATAAACTATATAATGTTATGGCCAAGAATGAACAAGAGAAAGGTAAGGTTTGTCAAACTTGCAGTACAGACTCATGGACATCGGTTTATGTCAGGAATATGAGATGCTGGCCATGTAATGGCTATAAAAGAGTTGGTCGGATGACCGTAAGAACCTGGGTATGATCCAGAGGGATCGCGAGAACAAACCTGATCAGATACCTTTACTATTGTGCTTTGCCTTGCTGTCCTTACTTCAGTAATTATCATGCTAGATAACCCTGTTGTAACATGATGATTAATATTGCTAGATAGATGTACCATGTCATAATAGATAATATTGCTCTAATAATTAATGCATGCTTGAATGCCATGGATTGCTTTGCTTGGTGTATATGTTATTTGGTTTGCTTGCGAGTACATTCAAAAGTACTCAGCGGCCTTCAATGTGGCCAGGTTCAGCTAAGGATCCGTCGAGGAGCGGGAGCGTTCGTGAGCTAGAAGAGTAACCCAGTTGGGTCCCTGTGGATTGGAGCCTCTCCAAGTCCATGTTGCCTTAGATAGAACTTTTCCGCTGCATTCACCCTTGTAAAATATCTTGTAAGCCTTATATACCCATTAATAGAAATGCATGTGTTCATGATACTTGTTGTAAACGTGCATGCCAGAATGATTTCCTGGGCTGGTGTGTGCGGCGACCGTCTGGCTACAGTGGTAATCAGGCGGGGCGCCACAACGGATGGTATCAGAGCAGTCAAGCTGACTGTAGGTTACCCTAGCCAGATTTCATTGCCTCTTGCTCAGTAGAAAGCCCAGATGGATTTCAGCCATCTTTGCCAAACCGGCTCGGCTACTATTGATCATAAGGCAATCCCGTAGGTTTTTCCCCGCATCAAACCTCAACTCTCGTGGCCTTTGCCTCCGGTGCAAAATGTCCGCACCTGGCAACGACCCGTGAGCCCTGAACCCCTAGGTAAACCAGATAACCCTACCTTGCTTGCTAACCATGGCATCTCTCTCCTTAAATCCAGTTTCCTTTGGGAAACGTCTAGAAATTCCATCTTTTCCCGATAACCCGAGGATCATTGACCAAGCCACTTTGGCTATGGTCGTGCGTCGAGTTTGATGTTCCCTAAGAAAGTAGTAGGAGCTTGACACCAATTGCAACCAGGAGAGTTGTGTGGTTTTGCTTCTAAATCCTTGGAGGCACATCGAGTGCGCTAGGTTATTTATACTAGTGGATCTTTGGCCATGTGTATGAGGTCCGCAAAATTTGAGCTTTATTTGCTTTTTGGTTTTTCGCGGTTCTTGCTTCTTTTCTCGATTATGTCCTCTTGCTTCGACTGGATCCATCCACAAGTACCGCTAAGAAGACCAGCATACAACTTGGATAATACCCAATAATCCAAATTCAGTAAGAGTCAAGCCAAGCCAACTGCCCGATATTCAGAACATTATCACCGGATCTGTCAAGAATAAAGAATGGGTCAGAAGCAGAATCTGCATGCAACAGACAAGGCCAGAATATACCTGAGAGAGTTTGCCTCAGAACAAATCATACCTAAGGAATAGTCAGATGAGCTATTAGTAATGAACACCAAAAGGGACAAATTATTCCGTCCTCAACACACGGATTATTTCAGTCATTAGGGTGAACCTTGAGTCTTTCTCAATGGACTCAAGAATCATTTATTACCCATAGAAGACATATTCCAAGAGGGTAAATGTGCCGAGAGCAACAACAAAATTCTGGTATGTTGATACAAATTTCAAAGCATATTTTGGAATTCCTTGGTGCATATACAAGATTTTCTGGGCAAAGGGAACAAGGCTTGCGAAGAATACTAGGGTAAGTCCATGGCTATCCGGAATCAATGAGAATTTCAAATACCTGGAAGTTCAGCTAAACCGAATGGAATTATCCGCCAACTGTCTACTACCGGCAACATCAGATATCCGAATAAATTGTCAACATAAAGACGGCATCAGTTGTGCAACCTTTACAGTAATAATGAGCAGACCAGCAGAAGGACTAGCTGTGTGCATGGCCAACAGGATAGCCTCAGACAAGGTATGGTCTATACCAGGTTTTGACTCCGCTATGGGTAAATTCCAGATACTTCGGAAGAAAGCCAAAATCGGCCACAGGTCCGACTGCGTATCACAGTGCAAGGTTTTTGGTACAAGGAACCCAGCCTTCCTCCACAAGCTATCGGGAGGAGCTTACGACACAAAACTCCCAATCTTCCTCGCTATGCCACTAGGGGGAAAATCTTCTGGGATACGGTACTCCAATCTTCCTCAACCCGCTACCACGGAAAGCTTCCGGCATAAGGCACTCGACCTTCCCCAGTAAGCAACTTGAGGGAAAACTTCTAAGGTACGATACCCAGCCTTCTTCGGCACACTACCCTGGCAAAAGCTTCGCGCGTAAGGTATTCAGCTTTCTTCAGCACGCCATCGTGCCCGCAACAATCTTGTCAGAAGCACAAACTAGCCCAGACACACGTTTCCTTCAAAACTCAGTAAATATAAAGGGATTTATCCTACCCCTGCATAAGTTGTGAGCATGCAGTTCAGTCCATCGGTTCATGTGAGCCACTCATACACAGGAATGACTATGTTTAGAGAAACATCGGCCCCATAGTTCAAAGAAGAATGCGAACACAGCAACCCCTACGAGATATGTAAGAGTAAGTTGTGGGTACAAGCCCAACAAGCTATAATGTGACCAAGGGGCCATGTTGGCAGGTCATGACAGGTCTCCAAAAGGAACCCTCAGGAACAAAGAAGTTCCGGATAAACAACCTCAGTGAAGGCTAACAAAATGAAGCTTCACAGACTAAGTATTATCATCACTCCTTGTTAGACTCTTGCATATGCGGCCACAACAATGCACTACTAACAGTTGTAAGTGAGCCTGCCGCACTCATCATGAATATGGGCCATACGAGCACGTGAGCCCTGTACCCAGAAAGGATGTCTCGCCCTTGGCAGTCAGTGTATGAAGTATCGCAATAAAACCCGAAGCAGCTAGCTCCAGGCCATGGAAACCAAGCTATTTGTCGATACTACCCGCTACCTACCAACCCTAGACAATAGACCGCCAGGATAAAAGGTACACCTGATAGGAAAGAGAAGGATTCAAGGTATCTGTGTGAAAAGACAACACCCGAGTCATCAGAAGAGGCAGTTAAAAGGTCAGTGAACCAATGAAGATAAGACAGATGATGGATCCAAGTCGCACACAGGTATGTCCCCCTTCACCAAGAGGTAAGCCTGGGAATCTCGAGGATGAGACTCTTTTAAGGGGGTAGGTTTGTGACACCCTGGTTTTTGCTTCTCGATTTTTCCTTCGCGGAATTGGACTCCCGTCTTTTTCTTTCGGTGTTATTGGATTTTCTCTCGCTTTTGGGTATGTGAAGATGGTTATATAGCCTTGCCTTTCCTATTAGACCAGAGATTCCCTCCAATTCAACCTTGCCACTCAAACTATATTCTCAGGGTTTTGCCGCCGAAACCCTACCTTCCGAGTTACTGGAAGGGAAACCCTAATTCTTGCGGTTACAAAGGAACCCTAATTTTCTTTGATCTGTTGCCTCCCAAACTTTTCCCAGAGACTCTCCTTTATCCATCAACTCTGGATATGCAAAAATATTGCCAAGTCATTTGCAATATTTTTCATTTAAAATTAATTCCTTTTTTTGCCAGTTGAAGGAATTAAATCCAGGAAAATATCTATCCATCTCCAAAGTTCATGAAAACTTGTGGAGATATTCATTGTGACCATATTGAGCTCTCACAAAAATATTGGCCATAATTAAATAGGGGAAATTGCAGATCCGATTTAAAGTCAATATTGCAATTTGGGCACTTCCTAAATGAACTACCATTTCGATGGTCAGGAAAAATCCCAAATAATTTGTGAAGCTTCTCCTATCCATATCTTCACCATTTCCATCAAGAACCCACCATAGTTCAAAGTTTGAGCACATCTTCCATTTGCAAATTCTGTTCAGATTTCCAGTTTGCAAAGGAAGTGCTTGAACCCTTGATCCTCTTGAGCTGAAACTTTTCAGGGTGATTAAAATTGATAAATCACTCTTGGAAACCAAAAATCAGCTCAATTCCTCTATCCAATCTCCCACAACTATTTCTCCAAGATTCTGTCCAGCGAGAAGCACTTTGAAGGAAGTACCACTTTGGTATATCTAAATGGTATGAAACTATACCAGTGCCTTCATACTCTTAAATCATCACCCTACACCAAAAATAGGCTTAATCTATCTAGCCATTCTTCCCTAACATCCTCATTTGCAATTCTGTCCAGTTTGGACAATTCCAAAGGAAGTGCCATCTAGAGTGATCCATTTGCCCGGTAATTTTTCCAGAATCCTCACCTTGGTGGATCACCACTGCATACCAAAAATCAGCAGCTTTCACCAAGTGAGCCTTCCCCAAAACAGATCAAACACCTTCTGTTCAGATCAGTGTCAGCTCCAATCAGTCAATATCTTGTCTCCCCTTGCTGTCAAAACTCCACAGCTAAGCTCCAGAGGCATTAACACACCTATTTGACATGGTGTGAGGTCAAGTCGATAGTCGGGCCACGTGGTGCCGGTGGTGACCACGCTCAGGATAGGTCAAACCGGTTCTCTGCCCCTCGGGAGGTCACCTCCGGCCGCCCTTCGCTTGTCTCTTCGTGCCGACGAGCTTCCCACTGCCCAATTCCCCCTCTCCCGCAGCTTCCCCCTCCTCCTTCTCCCTTGTTGCGCCACGACGAGCCCCGCCACGGCATTGTTTCCCCGTGACCGCCGTCGTCTTCTCCCTGTCCTCTCTCTTCCTTGGTCGTTTCCTCGCCGTAGCATCGCATCGAGCTGCTCCTCGTCAGGTTGGCGCCGTGCACATCCAAGGCCAGCTCGCCTGCGAGCTCCAGTGTGCCGATGAGGACACCACAGTGGCCGTGCTCATCCGGTTGCCCCGGCCGGCTATAAAGTCGTGCCTCAGAGCCCCGCCCGAGCACCCACGCCTCACCCAGCCGCTCCTCTCCCTCCTAGCACCCTCATGGCCGAAGCCCTCTCCCTCTTCCCCTCCAATTTGCTCCGCTCCATCGCTACTGCCTCCGCTTGGCCTCGGTCAAATTCCGACCACCCCACCCCCATTGCTCTACCTTGCCACCCTAGCCTACCATCACCACCACCACGGTGCTCACCCCGCCTTCATTCTGCTCCGGCGCAGGCCGTATCCTCGGCCTCGAGCTCACCCCCACCGCCGTCTACCTCCACCCCTATCCGACCGCCTCAGTGCACCCCCGCCTCCGCGTCGACCACCCACGGGCGCGAGAGGGAGCCTCGAGGACGTCCCCACCGCCGGCTGAGCCCGCCGCGCCCTGCCTCACCGGAATCAGCCACGGCCAGGGCGCCCCTCTATTCGGCAGGGGGAAGACGAAGACCCTGCCCAGGCGGCCCCCTTGCCAGTGGCTCGACCCCCTCCCTCTGTTTTTTTAGTGGGCGCGGCGATGCAGGTGAGCCGGCCCAGCAATGGCAGCAGTAGCCCGGCTCAGCTGGCGCTCTGGCTGCGGCCGCTTTCGGCCTGAGCCATCCCAAGAGCATAGTGGCTCTTTTCTTTTTCTCTGGAAATCGGCCAGGGACTCCTGTGTAAATATTTATCTCACAGATTGGTCCCTGGTAGTCAAACCCTTCTAACTTTTTTCCCGCAACTCCGATTCAGGTGAATCCAAAGCTCACCTTCATATTTTTTCGAGCCCGTCCTGATGGCGTCATTTCCATGACGTTGACACATTCTGAAAATGACCATTTTGCCCCTGCCCTATATTCAGCCCCTCTGAGAGAGAATCTTTTCTGGCAAATTCTTCCGCGGGATGATCACACTTCTTCCTGGAGTATTCCTTCACCCCAGGCAAGCCGACCATCTGATATATGCCCTAAAGCATTGCTTCTGTGTTATTCTTATGTGTTTAATTAATGAATATGTTTATATTCAAGTGCATAATAGTTGGCGCTATATGATTCTGATGAACCCTTGCTCATTTCTCTTTGGTGACGGCACCACGCCTGTGTTGTGTGCTGCTTTCGGCCATCCGGGGTGGATGCTGACTTTATATTTCTCTTTTCAACAACTAGCCCGTGTTCTGAGCTGCTTTTCGGCCGCATCGGGCAACTATTGAGTTTCTTTTTGTGGCAGTAACCCCATGCTCTGAGTTGCTTTTCGGCCGTCTTAGGGAACTGCTACCTTCTTTTTATCAACACCATCTCATGCTCTTAGCCGCTTTTCAGCCGTCTTGAGCCGGGGTTGAGTTATTCTGGTAACGTCCCAGATCTGAGTTGTAAAGACCGTACTAGTGGCTACTGGTTTATTTGCCGGTTTCATGCAAGGGTTCGGATGATCGTAACCTACAACTAAAACTTGTAAAGTGGTAAACTTGCCATTTAAATATTGTTTCACTAATGACTCATTGTGATATTATATGGAGATAGATTGTTACGTTTCCATAGTTGTTACATCATGCCTTGTTACTGTTATTGCAATGATAAAGAATGTGACTTAATAATGACAACTTCCTCCATCGGCTGGATTGAGTCATATTGCCACCGAACCGAGCTCATATGTGCAACGAAATTTGCCTTAATGGGAAGGCCCTAACTTGGTCTTTTGTCTTGTCTCTTATCGGTACCACCAAAGAGGGGAGGTTATGCGTACGTGCTACCTTGGCCTGGTAGGCGGCGATAACCTTGTGAGCCCAGTTGTTTGTTTAGCCCGGGGTCCCCGTTTGGGACAGTTTTTTTTGCCATGACGGTGGCAGGTGTCAAGAGTGACACAGGGGCCACCCAGGACGTGACCCGGAAGGGGTATGATTGTCGGTGGGGCCGTAAGAGTGCCGGGCAAAAGACAAGTTTTGCTGGAGCAGCACCGGTCCACCCGAATGGGAATATGTACTAAAGTACGAGGCCGGGAGCTCCATGGTGTGGGTAAAGTGCACAACCTCTGCAGAGTGTAAATCTATTCGAATAGCCACGTCCTCGTTCATGGGACACAGTTCGTACTAGGTCACACTATTTGGTCTGTGTCGAGTCTGGAGGAATAAACTATATAATGTTATGGCCAATAATGAACCAGAGAAAGGTAAGGTTTGTCAAACTTGCAGTACAGACTCATGGACATCGGTTGATGTCAGGAATATGAGATGCTGGCCATGTAATGGCTATAAAAGAGTTGGTCAGATGACCGTAAGAACCTGGGTATGATCCGGAGGGATCGCGAGAACAAACCTGATCAGATACCTTTACTGTTGTGCTTTGCCTTGCTATCCTTACTTCAGTAGTTATCATGCTAGATAACCCTATTGTAACATGATGATTAATATTGCTAGATAGATGTACCATGTCATAATAGATAATATTGCTCTAATAATTAATGCATGCTTGAATGCGATGGATTGCTTTGCTTGGTGTATATGTTATTTGGTTTGCTTGTGAGTACATTCAAAAGTACTCAGCGACCTTCAATGTGGCCAGGTTCAGCTAAGGATCCGTCGAGGAGCGGGAGCGTTCGCGAGCTAGAAGAGTAACCCAGTCAGATCCCTGTGGATTGGAGCCTCTCCAAGTCCTTGCTGCCTTAGATAGAACTTTTCCGCTGCATTCACCCTTGTAAAATATCATGTAAGACTTATATACACATTAATATAAATGCCTGTGTTCATGATACTTGTTGTAAACGCGCATGCCAGAGTGATTTCCTGGGCTGGTGTGTGTGGCGACCGTCTGGCTACAGTGGTAATCAGGCGGGGCGCCACATATGGGGTCTACTGAGTTTGGGCATCTGAGATAGCCAGTGGGGTAGGGGTAGAGTCTGCTAGAGTTGGGGCTGTGTTTTGTGGGTCTGGTGATATTGCCACTACACCTAATGGGCAATTTGATTTATCAGGTGTCACTACCTTTTCCAAATACTTTGTTCGTGCTCCATCGCGATCAGCAATCGCCCTCTTCCTTTTGAACGTCTGATACACAAGAATAGCATTTGAATGGAGAAATATGGTATGATGATAGATGGAATATGTACTGAAAATGGATAGGCATGGCATATTCACATATATGATGTGGTAAACTAAGCAAATGGCGGTGTAACAAAGTAGAAGCAATGCAAAGCATCATTTGCAAGATATGTGCGACCAATATAACCTTGCCAAGTTAGAGCAAGCACCTTGATGGGTGAATAAGATAGGGCATCTGCCTCTGACTCCTCCACTAGGGAGCTACATTGACTTAGGTCTCCCTCTAGCTCAGAATCATTGTTAGGATCAT
The DNA here is from genome assembly GCA_039707655.1 of Elymus sibiricus. Taxonomy (NCBI): domain Eukaryota; kingdom Viridiplantae; phylum Streptophyta; class Magnoliopsida; order Poales; family Poaceae; genus Elymus; species Elymus sibiricus. The sequence goes on along the minus strand of CM077676.1, from coordinate 185,726,913 downwards.
ATTCTGAACACGAATTTGTAGGTGGAGAGCGTGCGCATTCCATTGCATCCAGACTGGATCTCAGTCCCTTAACGCCAAGTTTGATAGCCATGTCATTGTTCTGCTTTATTCTTCTCATGCGCCCAAGCTCATAATCATTATGATGATGTTCAGTATCTGAGATTCACAAAAACATAAAAAGTAGTCAGATTATCTTTGGAATGCATTGCAGATTCTACTCCAATAGTGTCTCCCTACAAACCCCTGTGTATACAAAGTTCATCCCCCAACCGTGCTGATCAGACCACACATAGAAATACAAACCTCTTATGTCTCTATAAGGGGCGGACACACATTTCAAAACTGAAGTAGGAACATTAGCATCATATCAAATTCATATTTGAACAAATAAACTTCAGAATTATGAGTGGCATAATGTTTAGCTTCAAGGGTGGAGTACTGGTAGTGCGACACAAAGCACGTAGGCAGATTGTATTCCATGTAAAAGATCGTAGTCCATGTAAAAGGTGGATATAACACTTTTCTTTCTATACAATGCAGTGTTCTTTGCCCACACATGATGGAAGAGATCACACAGAGAAATACTATTCACTCATGACTGCAGTTCCAGGATTTTGAAACAGGGTGGTCCACCGTAAAAAAATATTGACAACAAATATGACAAGGCAAGCATAAAGCTAGTGAATCAATCATTACTTGTGAGCTTACTAGGACAAGTATGCAGAATCGTAACTGTAGTAAGAGACCGTCCGAAATCTTAATCAAGAAGTTGGGCTAGCACTTATTGTTTGCAATTAATCGAAGTGAATAATTGAATATCATATCGAATGAGTAACAAAGACTAGTAAAATTGTCAACAAACCTGTCCTGCGGTAGTAATCTAGGTCAATGTCACTATGACCAACAATCAACATGACTAGTGTTTGTTGCTAGGCGAGGAATTTTGAAACCATTAAATGTAGGTAGCACTCAGTACACAACAAACCCTAATGAGAGTCCTGCCTAATGAGTGATGAATCAGTTAGAAAATGGGTGATGGGAAGTGGCTGCTGAGTGTTGAGGACGGCGTATCTCAGGATAAATCGGGTTGGCTGAGTGGGTGCTGCATGCATGAGCCCTGAGCGGACTGGGAAGCTGGGCACACGTCGGCGTGGCCGGGTGATACGTCCATTTTGCATCATGTTTTGCTACTGTTATTTATAGTGTTTTTAATCAATATAACACTTTGTGGAGCATTTCTAATGCCTTTTCTCTCTTAATATGCAAGATTCACACAAGGAGGGAGATTGCCGGCAGCTGGAATTCTGGACCTGAAAAAGCTATGTCAGAGATACCTATTCTGCACATCTCCAAATGAACTGAAATTTTATGGAGATTTATTTTGGAATAAATAAAAAATACTGGAAGCAAGAAGTACCAGAGAGGGCCACCCAGGTGCCCACGCCACCCCCCCAGGCGCGCCCTGGTACCTCGTGGGGCCCCTGGCCAGCCTCTGGCCCCCATTTTCTTGTATATAAGCCCATTTGCCCTAGAAAAAATATAGAGAAGACTTTCGGGATGGTGCGCCACCGTCTCGAGGCGGAACTTGGGCAGGAGCACTTTTGCTCTCCGGCGGAGAGATTTTGCCGGGGATACTTCCCTTTGGGAGGGGAAAATCGTCGCCATCGACATCACCAGCGATCCTCTCATCGTGGGAGGACTAATCTTCATCAACATCTTCACCAGCACCATCTCATCTCAAACCCTAGTTCATCTCTTGTATTCAATCTTTGTCTCAAAACCTCAGATTGGTACCTGTGGGTTGCTAGTAGTGTTGATTACATCTTGTAGTTGATGCTAGTTGGTTTATTTGGTGGAAGATTATATGTTCAGATCTACTATGCTATTCAACACTTCTCTGATCTTCGACATGAACATGATGTGTGAGTAGTTACTTTTGTTCTTGAGGACATGGGAGAAGTCTTGTCATAAGTAATCATGTGAATTTGGTATTCGTTCGATATTTTGATGATATGTATGTTGTTGATTCCCTTAGTGGTGTCGTGTGAACGTCGACTACATGACACTTCACCATATTTGGGCCTAAGGGAATGCATTGTGGAGTAGTAATTAGATGATGGGTTGCTAGAGTGAGCTTAAACCCTAGTTTATGCGCTATTCCGTAAGGGGCTGATTTGGATCCATATGTTTAATGCTATGGTTAGAGTTATTTTAATTCTTCTTTCGTAGTTGTGGATGCTTGCGAGAGGGGGTAATCATAAGTGGGAGGCTTGTTCAAGTAAGAACAGCACCCAAGCACCGGTCCACCCACTTATCAAATTATCAAAGTAGCGAACGCGAATCAAACAAACATGATGAAAGTGACTAGATGAAATTCCCATGTGTCCCCGAGAACGCTTTACTTACTATAAGAGATCGTTTTGGCTTGTCCTTTGCTACAAAAAGGATTGGGCCACCTTGCTGCACTCTTTGTTACTATTGCTACTTGTCGCTTATTACTAATTATCTTGCTATCAAACTACTCGTTACCGATAATTTCAGTGCTTGCAGAAAACACCTTGCTGAAAACCGCTTGTCATTTCCTTCTGCTCCTCGTTGGGTTCGACACCCTTACTTATCAAAAGGACTACGATTGATCCCCTATACTTGTGGGTCATCAAGACTCTTTTCTGGTGCCATTGCTGGGGAGTGAAGCGCCTTTGGTGAATGGAATTTGGTAAGGAAACATTTATATTACGTGCTGAAATTTACTGTCACTTGTCACTATGGAAAGTAATCCTTTGAGGGGTTTGTTCGGGGTATCTTCACCTCGACCGGAAACAAAAATAGTTGCTACTCACCCTACTGCACCTACTGAAAATATTTATTATGAGATTCCTCTGGGCATGATAGAGAAACTGCTAGCTAATCCTTATGCTGGAGATGGAACGTGTCGTGGTGGGACGACCATCTATGGGGCCATGCAGCCCCTTGTGGTTCGGCGGGGAAGATCGACGTGCACAAAGAGCATGAACAATGGGAAGTGCAAGGGATTTACCCAGGTTCGGGCCGCTGAGAAGCGTAAAACCCTACTCCTGCTTTTGGTGTATTGGTTGTATGAAAGCACAGTACAAGGAGCGCTTTCCCCGGCAAGGTGCGGAGAGAGCAGCTACACGAGACGTGCGAATGTTTGGAAAGGGGTCCGAATCTCTCTAAGTGTTGCCTTGGCCCACCTTTTATAGCTCAAGGGGTTACCACAGTGGCAAAACAGTAATTAGATAGCGACTAGACAGCAAACAGTGCTATCATACCTAACTCTGCCAGTTTAGGACAAAAGCATTTAATGCACCGTGAGGTGTCATGTGGAGAGGTAGCCCCGGCAAGGTTCCTGCACCGCTCGCCTACCTACCTCGTATTATTCTGACATGCCTCTTGGATGGGTGTCATTAGAGGCAAATCCTGTCCCAGTGTGCTGACACGTGCCCGACAAGCCTCACCAACCAGCCTGCGCGGTCGACACCTCACCCATTAGCGAACACCTGTGCGGTGAGGTGGAGCGGTGGAGCGCTGGAGGGCTGGCGGAAACTTGCCGGCACAGAGCTTGCCGGGTCTTCACCTTGCCGGTTTAGCCTTGCCGGCAAGGAATGTCTTCATCTTCGGTTCCAGTTGAGTGCTATGTCTTGAGCTTCTTTCTGGTACCTTCTGCGACTGGGCTCTGAATCTCGGTCTTGGTGATTCCCAGCATGGCTTTAGCCGGCAAGGAGGCTGCTACTGTCTGTGCATAAGTCAGGGTATAAAATACCCATGTTTTATACACTGACAGGAGCCCCCGGGCCTGGGCCATACGCCCGTCCGAAGCATTGTTGGGCTAGGCCCAAACAATGCATAGACACGCGGCAGGAAACTGCCGTTGTAATTTTCGTCATGATGATTATCATCTTTTGAGATCTCCTTTGCTTCTTCATTAATCTGGCCTTGAGCGTGCTCTTGGCCACTTCCCGGCAAACCTTGTCGTCGGGTGGCCGGCCTGCAGATGTACTCAGGCCAAGGGTATGCTCACATGCGGGATGCTGTTGGTTCAAATCGAACAGGCGTACAGCCACGCGTGGCGAGGGATAACTGTCCTGTCTGTCTTTACTTCTCCTTTTTTTGCGCCCCTCCATCACGCGCGTCTGCATGCATGCAGGGCAGTGGATTGGTGGAGAAGGGCGGCCGTTGGAGTGATGCGCCGGGCCAGGGGGCGTAGGGCGCAGAATTGGCGATCGTGGGCGGTTGCTGGAGTAATGCGCCCATCAGAAGCGCAGGACGTGGGATTGGTGATAGTGGGTGGTCGCCCGAAGATGGTGAAGAGCCAGCTCTCCGCACTCCCCCTATAAAAAGGGGGGGCTTGCGGGATGCTAAGCTCACCCATCTCCTCCTGCCTCAATCTCCAGCAACTGCTACCTTCTTCCCATATCTTCTTGTTCCCACGCATTCGATGACGACATGGCTGGAGGGAGAGGTAGCGGCCGCGTCCCCATCGCCGCGGCGAGGGCTTCTTCCCGGCTTCACGCTCAAGCTTCGGCCGTGGCTGCGGAAGCTGGCTCCAGTGCCCAAGGGAGGGCCGCGGCCCGCGGTCGTGGACGGCGCGGTGCCCGTGGCCGGGGCGGCCCCGACATGGCGCTCGCTGTTCCGTCTTCGGCCCCTCCTCCGTCGGCAGAAGGCCACACGGTGGACACGGCGGAAGAGTTTGTCTTGGAGTTGCGCGACTAGCCGCGGAGCTGGCTGCGACTCCCTCGTCCCTTTGCTAGGGAGATGGAAGGCCGCCACCTGCACGGCTTATGGCTGCGCGTGGACGGTTGCTGCAACGTCCCGGTGTGGGTAACCGTTGAAACCTCCAACAATGGCACTATGTACCTTACACACGGGTGGAAATCCTTTGCCCGTGCTCGTTGCTTAGGGCAAGGGCACCTCCTTCACTTCAAGCTGGACGGACCAGACATGCTTGTCGTGTAGTTCTTCGGGGCTTCAGGCGCTTGTCTAGAGTGCTGCGCAGAGAGCTTGAGCGACAGCGACACCGCTTCCTCCAGCGATGCTGAGGATGACGATGATGACGGCGATGACGACGGCTCTCCGGGCGTGAAGATTGAAGACGACAGCGAAGAGTCTGGCTGATCGCCGGCAGCACCATCATCTGGCCTTCCAGGAACAAGCCGGACTCTGCCTAGGCGCCCCTTTTGCCCTCTTCGCACTTGAGATAAACCCTGGCAAAGGGCCGATGAAAATGTAATCGAGTACCTTTTCAATGAATATCTAGTGTTTGTCGGGTTTAAATAAAGGCATGCTGTTTCCCTCGTTTTATTTCGCCTTTGTATGATTGTATCCCTACGCTTGTTTGGACTCTTGCCGGTGCGCACACTTGCCGCGAGCGCTTTGAGGAATGGGTCCTTAGCAGCCTGCTGGAAGCACCGCTGCCAGCAAGGCAACTCACCGGGTTAGAACGGAGCTGCTAAGTTTGCCGAGCGGACTCGAGGCAAGCTAGAGCACGGACTGACCGTAACAAGGTTCCCTCACGCGCAGGTTTCTCATACAGAGCACAGAATCGTTCAAGGGAAAACGCGAATGTAACAAGGAAAAAATTTCAAAGTTTTTCAACTTAGCTTTTCCTTGCGCTGCTCCTCTTGTCACATGAAATGATCACTTTGAACGTCATTAAAATGGTGCCCCATGTCCACTCCCCCCGGGAAACTTGCACGCGAGGGATTCTTCTGTCCTTTTAAGAAGAAAGAAGAGAAAAAGAGTGGGTTGGGAACCTTGACAGTCCATCAGTCATTCCATACAAACTAAAGTGTAAATCACAACATCACATGTATTCACATATAAACGAATATGTACGAGGAGTTGCGAAACACTTAGCTTTATTATGCACAGGATCTGCGCCTGGCTTTGTACAAAAGGTTACATGTCTGGCCGACAAAGCTTGTACAAAAGGGGTTGTTGGGAGGTGTCCCGGCAACTGCGCCTCACGGGTAAAACTTGCGAAGATGCTCAATATTCCATGAGTTTTGCACTAGAGTGCCATCTTCGGTGTCCAGACGGACTGCGCCAGGTCTGGTGACTCATACTACCTGGTAAGGGCCTTCCCACTTCGGCGTCAACTTGTTTGATCGCTTGGCGGACTAAACACGCCGAAGAACAAGGTCGCCTTCCTCAAGGCTTCGGGCATGCACTTTGCGGCTATGGTAGCGGCGCAAGGCTTGCTGGTAGCGTGCAGCTCACACAGCCGCCCGAAGACGAACTTCCTCAAGGAGCAACGCGTCGTCTTGCCGCAGCTGCTCTTGCTCAGCCTCATCGTAAGCGAGCACTCGAGGTGACCCGTATATGAGTTCCGTGGGGAGCACTGCTTCTGCACCATAGATTAGGGCGAAGGGTGTTTGGCCGGTAGCTCGATTTGGTGCCCTCCTGAGTGACCAAAGAACCGCCGGCAACTCATCAATCCAGCGCTTTCCACACTTGCGCAGCTTGTCAAAGGTTCTTGTCTTGAGGCCACACAGCACTTCAGCGTTCATCCTTTCCGCCTGGCCGTTGCTTCTCGGGTGAGCAACAGATGCAAAACAGATTTTGCTGCCGAGGTCTTGGATATACTGCATGAAGGTGCGGCTCGTGAATTGTGTGCCGTTGTCGGTGATGATCCTATTAGGAACCCCGAAACGGAAAACTAATCCTTTGAAGAACTTGACGGCTGATTGCGCTGTCACCTTCCTCACTGGCTCCACTTCAGGCCACTTTGTGAACTTGTCGATGGCGACATACAAGAACTCAAAGCCCCCGGCAGCACGGGGGAAGGGACCCAAGATATCGAGCCCCCAGACCGAGAAGGGCCAGGAGAGAGGGATTGTTTGGAGAGCTTGAGCTGGCTGATGTATGTTCTTTGAATGGAACTGGCAAGCTTCACACTTGGTTACTAGCTCAGTCGCATCCTGGAGGGCAGTGGGCCAATAGAAGCCTTGCCGGAAAGCTTTGCCGACAAGAGCCCTTGATCCTATGTGAGAGCCACATATGCCTCCGTGTATTTCCGCCAACAACTTTAGTCCGTCTTCCCGGCAAATGCACTTCAATTTCACGCCGTTTCGCCGTTTTCTGTACAGGATGCTATCCACAAACCGATATATACTTGACTAACGGGCTACTTTCTCTACTTCTTCTTGCTCATCGGGAAGCTCTCCTATTTGGAGGAAACGGACTATCTATTGTGCCCATGCCGGAGCCTGCGGCTCGACGACAAGGATTAAAGGCATCTCTTCGGCCACAGGAGCGCTTGCTTCTGTGGCAAGAACCTGTGGTTCTGCCCTAAGCGGCTGCTCACCGGCAACCGTGTCGTTGTTGCCGGCAACATCCTTGTCGGCAGCTTCTGGGAGCTCTGCCGGAAAATACTTGCCGGTACTTAACTTCCTTCTCTTACTGGCTTGCATTGATGGGGCAACTGTTGGTTGATTCAAATGGAGCACAAAAGTTCCCGGTTCCACGGGAAGCTTTTGAGTGGCACACCTTGACAGGCTATCAGCAACGCTGTTTTCCGCATGAGGGATGTGCTCTGTTTGCAACCCGTCAAAGTGTTCTCCCAATTTCCTCACTTCTTCCACATACACCTCCATTAATGGGCTCTGATAATCTTTGTTTACTTGCTTTACAACAAGCTGCGAGTTGCCGCGGATGATCAATTTTTTGATTCCAAGGTCCACTGCGATCCTAAGACTGGCAAGGAGTCCTTCATACTCAGCAGTGTTGTTTGTAGCTTGCTCCCTGGGAAAGTGCATTTGGACCACATACTTGAGGTGCTCTTCGGTGGGTGCGACAAGCAGCACTCCGGCACCGGCACCTTGCAGCGAGAAAGCAGTGTCAAAGTACATGACCCGTTCTTTTACTGTCTCTTTGCCGGGGAGAGCCGTTTCTCGAGTCTCTTCGTCTTGCGTTGGCGTCCATTCAGCAATGAACTCCGCCAAGGCTCTGCTCTGGATGGTCGAAGTGCTTTCAAATTTGAGTGCAAAGCTTGACAATTCCAACGCCCACTCAACTATCCTGCCAGTCACTTCTGGATTTCTCAAAATGCGTTGCAACGGAAAGCGAGTGACGACGGTAATCTTGTGTGCTTGGAAGTAGTGGCGCGGCTTTCTCGAGGCCATGAGAAGGCCGAAAAGCAACTTTTGCACCCCCGAGTATCTTGATCTAGCCCCCTGTAAAAGGGAACTAACAAAATAAATGGGCCGCTGCACCACTTTCTTCTTCGGCACCACATGCTGATCGACTTCATTTGCTTGGGCTGTCTTTGTCTTGCCGGTGTCAGACCCTGCCGGGGAAGATTCCGGTTTGTCGCTGGATGGGCTTGCCGTGGTTACTTCCTCGTCATCGATTTCTGTCTGCGCCACTAATGCAGCACTAGCCACTTGATTCGTTGCCGCTACGTATAGCAGCAACGACTCTTGTGGTCTAGGCGCAACTAGTGTTGGTGCGGAGAAAAGGTATCTTTTCAAGTCCTGCAGCGCGGCCTCCGCTTCCGGAGTCCATTTCATCGGACCTGCCTTTTTCAAAATCTTGAAAAACGGCAAGCGCTCGGCGGATCTTGAAATGAAACTACTTAAGGCAGCAACACAGCCGGCAAGGCGCCGCACATCTTTGACACTTTTTGGTGCTTGAATCTGCTCAATCGCTTTGATCTTGTCGGGATTTGCTTCAATTCCTCATTGAGATACAAAGAACCCGAGAAGTTTGCTGGATGGAACGCCAAACACACACTTCTCGGGATAGAGATTCAAGTTGATTTTGCGCAAGTTTGTAAATGTCTCTTCCAAGTCTTGAATGAGGGTAGATTTGTCCTTGGTTTTGACCACTATGTCATCCATGTATGCTTCCACATTCCTGTGCAGTTGGGGCTCAAAACCAATTTGGACCGCTTTTGCAAATGTTGAACCGGCGCTCTTTAATCCGAAAGGCATACGCACGAAGCAGTACGTGCCACACGGAGTAATGAACGCGGTTTTCTCCTCATCCTCCTTGGCCATGAAAATCTGATGGTATCCAGAATATGCATCAAGGAAAGAGAGCAAATCACAGCCAGAAGTAGAATCTACGATTTGATCGATGCGCGGCAAAGGGAAAGGATCCTTCGGGCATGCTTTGATGATATCCATGTAATCAGTACAAAGTCTCCACTTCCCGTTTGCTTTGCGCACCACCACTGGATTTGCCAACCAAGTGGGATGTAGCACTCCTCTGACCAGGGGACAGACAGCAAGGTGGTGCTCAATTACCTCCCTAGGAACACCGGGGATGTCAGATGGCCGCCATGCGAACACATCGACATTCGCCCGCAGGAAGGCAACGAGCGCACTTTCCTATTTGCTGTCAAGGGTGGCACTGATGGTGAAGGTACCGTCAGTGCCGTCCTCCCTCACCTGTACCTTCTTGGTTGCCGGTGCAATGGCTTTGGATTTCTTACTGGCAGAGCACTCCGGCAAGTCTTCAATAGGAGTGCAGCACTCCGAAGAGGTGCGCTTCCCGGAGTCCTTGCTAGAGGTCTTACTGGGCTTCTTATTTTCCTTCTTCTTGGCGGGAGCTGGTGCCTTGGCGGCCTCTGCTGCAACCGCATCTCTGTACATCTTGTCGACGCAAATGACTCCATCTTTCTTGTCGGGGTTGATGGAAATGACACCCATCGGCCCTGGCATCTTCAACGTGTTGTAAGCATAGTGAGATGCTGCCATGAATTTTGCCGAGGTTGGGCGGCCAAGAATTCCATTGTACGGCAAGGGGATCTTGATGACGTCAAAGACAATCTTTTCTGTCCTGTAGTTCAGTTCCCCACCAAACGTCACCGGCAATGTGATCTTTCCCTTGGGCTGGCTTCTTCCCAGGTTCACTCCTTGAAAAGTGCCAGTCTTTTCGAGCTCCTCGTCGGGAATCTACAACCTCTTGATTACTTCCGGAGAGATCAGATTCAGACCGGCCCCACTGTCAACTAACATCTTTGTCACTTGGAGGTTGCAAATTGTTGGTGAAACCAACAATGGCAAACACCCGACCGCAGTTACGCGATCAGGATGGTCCTCAGCATAAAAAATGTTAGGCGTGTGTGACCATTTGAGTGGCTTTTGAGAGCCCATTGCCGGTTCCGCCGCATTAACCTCACGCGCCCATTGCTTAAGTTGGCGGTGAGAGGAGTGCAAAGATGCTCCTCCGTCAACGGACATGGCTTCAGTTGCCTTCTGGAACTCTTGTTCACTGGACTCTCTATCGTCCTCCTCTTCTTCACTTCCTTCATCTTCTTCTTTCTTTTCGCAGCCTCTAGCAGGTTTCTCTTTCTGCTGCTTAGCCTTGCCGTGGCGGCCTCCTCAACCACCACGGCCCTTTTTGCCGGATCCACCAGTACCATCTTGACCCTTTTCCTTGTCGCACTTTTCATACTCGGCTTTCTGCTTCTCAACAAGGTGCTCAACTTGCCGGCACTCTTGGAGATCGTGGCCTTTGGTACGGTGAATCTTGCAGTATGGTCCATCTAACTTGCCGGCCTTCTCGTTTGCCGCCGCCTCCTGGCAAGCGGCACATACAGCAGCCTCCTTGCCGGAGTTCTCAGTCTTCGCTTTCTTGGCGGACTCAGAGTTGCCGAAGCCTTCGACAGCCATAACAGTTTTGCCCTTGCGCTTTCTATTGCGCTTCCAACCTTTCTTCCTCGGGGTGGCAGCATCATCATCCTCAGAATCCAGTTCGGCGCCAGCGTCCTCCCCGGGAAGCCTCCTTCCTTCCTCAGCACGTGCACACTTATCTACCAATGTGTAGAGCTCGTTGACGGTCTTGGGCAACTTGACGTTCATTTTCTCCCGCATCCTCCGATTGCGCACATTCGTGTGAAAGGCGGCAATGACGGCTGTGGGGTGTACATCTGGAATGTTGCGGTTCACGCGGCTGAATCTCTGGATATATTTGTGCAAAGTTTCACCATCTCTCTGCGGGATCACTTGCAAGCCGCTTGGCTGCCCAGGGGCTTTGTGGCCTCCGGTAAAGGCACCAACGAATTCGTTGCAGAGATTTGACCACGAAGAAATGGAGTTCTCCGGCAAGTTCATCAGCGAAGACCTCACATTGGGTTTTAGTACCAACGGGAAGTAGTTGGCGAGGATCTTCTCCTCTCTTCCTCCGGTAGCTTGCACGGCAATCGTGTAGATGCCTAGAAACTCTGCCGGGTTCAGCTTGCCGTCATACTTTTTTGGCACTTCTGGCTTGAAGGCTCAAACGAACGGCCATCAGACTTGCCGCAGCTCGTGGGTGAAGGCAGGACATCCAACCTCGTAAGGTAGATATCCGCCAACCCCTGGCGCAGGCTCATCAACGACGGGGCCATTGCGCGCGTCGGATTGACGGTGTGCCTCTCGGTGCCGTTCGATGGTGGTGCTGGCGTCTTCTGCCCGTCTGTCTCGCAGCACTTGCCATTGATCTTGCCGTGCCTGTGGATCTAAAGAGGCCATCGACACCTCGTCGGGCTCGGAGGATCGTCGAGCTTGCTGCGGTTGTTGGCGTTGCTGCTGCTGAGATTGCTGCCGCTGAGGTGATTGCACCATTAGCGCGGCACCGTCAGTGCGGCCACCAACTGGGGTTGCCGGTGCCATTCGCGGACACCGTGAGGGCTCTGCTTGTTGCGATTTACTGGCCTCGGCAAACCCAATCAAGCTTTGGATGGTGGCTCTCCACTCATCCATCTTCTCTGCCGCTGGAGGGAAGTTCAGCAGCATCTGGGCCCGCGCCATTGCCTCTGCTGCTATAGCTGGCATGGCCGGAAGCGAAGAACGCGACGTCGCTCTACTCCTGGCGGAGCCAGCAGGAGCGTCATCGCGGTCTTGCTGCCGCGGCTCACGGTCAGCAGCAGGTCGCCGTGGCGGAGGCGGTGCCTGAGGATCTGGGATTTGATCAACAGGAGTCTTGCTGTGAGGTCACCGCTGCCCGGAGTTGTTGGCGCCGCTCGGAGCTGCGCCGCCCCCGTTGTATGAAGGGCGTGATGTCTGTCCCGAAGCTGCATTCTCGGACGCCGCCGCAGCGGGATCTTGGCACGCGCCGGCCCGGGCGTTACCGCTCTGGTGGCTGCGTTCGTCGGCGCGGCGAGGAGGGGGAGGGGGAAGAGGTCGTCCGTCCGCTCCGCCCGCGCCATCGCGACTCCGTTCGCCATAAGATCGAGGAAGTCGGATATCCCCAGCACGCTCGTCTCCGGCGCCGACCGCGGTGGGCATGGCGACCGCGCCGCCTGCGCTGGCCGTGCCAACCGCCGTCCCCGCGCCGTCCGCATTGGTCGCGCCGCCTGCGCCGCCTGCGGATGCATGCGGGGTGGCCATCATCGTGATGCCCTTCTTCTTGGGCTCCATCGACGACGGGGAGGGCGATGAGGAAATCAATGAAGATGATGAAGAAGACGTGCAACCCACTGGTCAAGGTTCCCGCAAGCGATGCTCCCCTACCTGGCGCGTCAAATATGTCGTGGTGGGATGACCATCTATGATGCCATGCAGCCCCTTGTGGTTCGGTGGGGGAGATCGACGTGCACAAAGAACATGAACAATGGGAAGCGCAAGGGATTTACCCAGGTTCGGGCCGCTGAGAAGCGTAAAACCCTACTCCAGCTTTTGGTGTATTGGCTGTATGAAAGCACAGTACAAGGAGCGCTTTCCCCGGCAAGATGCGGAGAGAGCAGCTACACGAGACGTGTGAATGTTTGGAAAGGGGTCCGAATCCCTCTAACTGTTGCCTTGGCCCTCCTTTTATAGCTCAAGGGGTTACCACAGTGGCAAAACAGTAATTACATAGTGACTAGACAGCAAACAGTGCTATCATACCTAACTCTGCCAGTTTAGGACAAAAGCATTTAATGCACCATGAGGTGTCATGTGAAGAGGTAGCCCCGGCAAGGTTCCTGCACCGCTCGCCTAGCTACCTCGTATTATTCTGACATGCCTCCTGGACGGGTGTCATTAGAGGCAAATCCTGTCCCAGTGTGCTGACACGTGCCCGACAAGCCTCACCAACCAGCCTGCGCGGTCGACACCTCGCCCATTAGCGAACACCTGTGCGGTGAGGTGGAGCGGTGGAGCGCTTGAGGGCTGGCGGAAACTTGCTGGCACGGAGCTTGCCGGGTCTTCACCTTGCTGGTTTAGCCTTGCCGACAAGGAATGTCTTCATCTTCGGTTCGAGTTGAGTGCTGTGTCTTGAGCTTCTTTCTGGTAGCTTCTGCGACTGGGCTCTGAATCTCGGTCTTGGCGGTTCCCAGCAAGGCTTTGGCCGGCAAGGAGGCTGCTACTGTCTGTGCATAAGTCAGGGTATAAAATACCCATGTTTTATACACCGACAGAACGGTACATCCTGATATGCACTTAATGTATGTGGATGAAATTTGTGGATTGTTTAAGCTTGCAGGTTTATCCGGAGATGGAGTTAAGAAGAAAGTATTCCATTTATCTTTGGAGGGAAAAGCATTAATGTGGTATAGGCTATGTGATGATACTAATACATGGGACTGGAACCGATTGAAACAAGAATTCCATCAGAAATTTTATCCTATGCATTTGGTTCATCGTGATCGTAATTATATATATAACTTTTGGCCTCGTGAAGGAGAAAGCATCGCTCAAGCTTGGGGAGGCTTAAGTACATGATGTACACATGCCCCAATCATGAGCTCTCAAAAGAAATTATCTTACAGAATTTTTATGCTCGGCTTTCTCATGATAATCGAACTACGCTCGATTCTTCTTCGACTGGCTCCTTTATGAAGAAAACTATTGAATTCAGATGGGATCTTCTAGAAAGAATTAAACGCAACTCTGAAGATTGGGAACTCAACAAAGGTAATGAGTCAGGTATAATACTTGAGTTAGATTGTGTTAAATCTTTTATGGCCACTGATGCTTTTCATAAGTTTAGCACTAAATATGGACTTGACTCTGAGATAGTAGCTTCCTTTTGTGAATCATTTGCTACTCATGTTGATCTCCCTAAGGAGAAGTGGTTTAAATATCACCCCCCTATTAAAGAAAAAATTGAGGAACCCATTAGTGTTAAAGAAGAAACAATTGTTTACCATGTTGATCCAGTTGTGCCTACTACTTATATTGAGAAACCACCTTTTCCTGTTAGGATTAAGGAACATGCTAAAGCTTCAACTGTGGTTAACAAAACTAATATTAGAGCACCTAGACCTTCTGAACAAATTAAAGTTGAACCTGATGTTGCTATGGTTAAAGATCTCTTAGTCGATAATATAGATGGGCATGTTATTTACTTTTGTGAGGAGGCTGCTAGAATTGCTAAACCTGTTAGAAATGAACGAGATAAGTTAGACAAGAACAAGCCCGTAGTTGGCATGCCTGTTATTTCTGTTAAGATTGGAGATCATTGCTATCATGGTTTGTATGATATGGGTGCTAGTGTGAGTGCTATTCCATTTTCTCTATATCAAGAAGTAATGCATGATATTGCACCTGTTGAGATTGACGATATTGATGTTACTATTAAGCTTGCGAATAGAGATACTATCACACCACTTGGGATTGTTAGAGATGTTGAAGTCTTGGGTGGCAAAATCAAATACCCTACTGATTTCTTAGTACTTGGTTCACAACAAGATAATTTTTGTGCCATTATATTTGGTAGACCTTTCTTGAATACCGTTAATGCTAAAATTGATTGTGTTAATGAAAAGGTTCGAGTTAAGCTTGGTGATATATCTCATGAGTATAATTTCTCCAAGTTTCATAGACAACCTCATGATAAAGAATTGCCTAGTAAAGATGAAATTATTGGTCTTGCTTCTATTGTCGTACCTCCTACTGATCCGTTAGAACAATATTTGCTAGACCATGAAAACGATATGCATATGAATGAAAGAAATGAAATAGATAAGGTGTTCTTTGATCAACCACCTATCCTTGAACACAATTTGCCTATTGAAACTCTTGGAGGCCCTTCTCCACCTAAGGGTGATCCTGTATTTGAATTGAAGCAATTGCCTGATACAATGAAATATGCTTATCTTTATGAAAAGAAGATATATCCTGTTATTATTAGTGCTAACCTTTCAGCGCATGAAGAAAAGAGATTACTAAAGACTCTGAGGAAGCACCGAGCTGCTATTGGATATACTCTTGATGATCTTAAGGGCATTAGTCCCACTCTATGTCAGCAAAAAATTAATATGGAGCCTGATGCTAAACCAGTTGTCGACCACCAATGACGATTAAATCCTAAGATGAAAGAGGTGGTAAGAACCAAAATATTAAAACTTCTGGAAGCAGGTATAATTTATCCCATTGCTGATAGTAGATGGGTAAGTCCCATTCATTGTGTCCCTAAGAAAGGAGGTATCACCGTTGTTCCTAATGATAAAAATGAACTTATTCCACAAAGAATTGTAACTGGTTATAGGATGGTAATTGATTTTAGAAAATTAAACAAAGCTACTAGAAAAGATCATTACCCTTACCATTTATTGATCAAATGTTAGAAAGATTGTCTAAGCATACACACTTTTGTTTCTTAGATGGTTATTCCGGTTTTTCTCAAATACCCGTATCACAACCTGATCAAGAGAAAACCACCCTTACTTGTCCTTTTGGAACTTATGCTTATAGACATATGCCTTTTGGTTTATGCAATGCACCTGCTACCTTTCAAAGATGTATGACTGCTATATTCTCTGACTTTTGTGAAAAGATTGTTGAGGTTTTCATGGATGATTTCTCCGTTTACAGAACTTCTTTTGATGATTGCTTAAACAACCTTGATCGAGTTTAGCTAAGATGTGAAGAAACTAATCTTGTCTTGAATTGGGAGAAGTGCCACTTTATGGTGAATGAAGGCATTATATTGGGGCATAAAATTTCTGAAAGAGGTATTGAAATTGATAAAGCTAAGGTTGATGCTATTGAGAAAATGCCATGTCCTAAAGATATTAAAGGTATAAGAAGTTTCCTAGGTCATGCTGGTTTCTATAGGAGATTTATTAAAGACTTCTCTAAAATTTCTAGGCCTCTTACCAATCTTTTGAAAAAAGATGTTCCATTTGTTTTTGATGATGATTGTCTAGAAGCTTTTGAAACACTTAAGAAAGCCTTAACCACTGCACCTATTGTTCAACCACCTGATTGGAATTTGCCTTTTGAAATTATGTGTGATGCTAGTGATTATGCTGTTGGTGTTGTTCTAGGACAATGAGTTGATAAGAAATTAAATGTTATCCATTATGCTAGTAAAACTCTAGACAGTGCCCAAAGAAATTATGCCACTACTGAAAAAGAATTTCTAGCAGTTGTGTTTGCATGTGATAAATTCAGATCTTACATAGTTGATTCTAAAGTAACTGTTCACACCGATCATGCTGCTATTAAATATCTTATGGAAAAGAAAGATGCTAAACCTAGACTCATTAGGTGGGTTTTATTGCTACAAGAATTTGACTTGCATATTATTGATAGAAAGGGAGCTGAGAATCCCGTAGCAGATAATTTGTCTAGAATGGAAAATGTTCATGATGACCCACTACCTATTAATGATGATTTTCCTAATGAACAATTAGCTGTCATAAATGCGTCTCGTAACACTCCTTGGTATGCAGACTATGCTAATTACATTGTTGCTAAATATATACCACCTAGTTTCACATACCAACAAAAGAAAAAGTTCTTCTTTGATTTAAGACATTACTTCTGGGATGACCCACATCTTTATAAAGAAGGACTAGATGGTGTTATTAGACGTTGTATACCTGAGCATGAACAGGAACAAATCCTACGGAAGTGTCATTCCGAAGCTTACGGAGGAGACCATGCGGGAGACAGAACTGCACACAAGGTATTACAATCTGGGTTTTATTGGCCTACTCTTTTCAAGGATGCTCGTAAGTTTGTCCTATCTTGTGATGAATGTCAAAGAATTGGTAATGTTGGTAGACGTCAGGAAATGCCTATGAATTATTCACTTGTTGTTGAACCATTTGATGTTTGGGGATTTGATTATATGGGACCTTTTCCTAAGTCCAATAGGTATACTCATATTTTAGTTGTTGTTTATTACGTTACTAAGTGGGTAGAAGCTATTCCAACTAGTAGTGCTGATCATAACACTTCTATTAAAATGCTTAAAGAAGTTATTTTCCCAAGGTTCGGAGTCCCTAGATATTTAATAACGGATGGTGGTTCACATTTTATTCATGGTGCATTCCGTAAATTGCTTGCTAAATATGATGTCAACCATAGAATTGCATCTCCCTATCATCCTCAAACTAGTGGTCAAGTTGAATTGAGCAATAGAGAAATAAAATTAATTCTGCAGAAAACCATCAATAGATCTAGGAAGAATTGGCCTAAGAAACTTGACGATGCATTATGGGCTTATAGAACTGCTTATATAAATCCTATGGGTATGTCTCCTTATAAAATGGTTTATGGAAAAGCATGTCATTTACCTCTTGAGTTAGAACATAAAGCATATTGGGCAATTAAAGAACTAAATTATGATTTTAAACTTGCCGGTGAAAAGAGGTTATTTGATATTAGCTCATTAGATGAATGGAGAACCCAAACTTATGAAAATGCCAAATTGTTTAAAGAAAAAGTTAAAAGATGGCATGATAAAAGAATTCAAAAATGGGAATTTAAAGTAGGTGAGCAAGTTCTATTGTACAATTCTCGTTTGAGATTCTTTGCAGGAAAACTTCTCTCTAAATGGGAAGGACCGTATATCATCGAAGAAGTTTATCGCTCCGGAGCCATCAAAACAAACAACTCCGAAGGCACTAATCCAAAAGTGGTGAATGGGCAAAGAATTAAGCACTATATTTCAGGTACTCCCATTAATGTTGAAACTAATATTATTGAAACAATTACACCGGAGGAATACATAAGAGAGATCTTCCGGAACACTCCAGAACCCTGAAAAGGAAGAGGTATGTGATATGGTAAGTAAACCGACTCCAAAAATTCCATAAAAATATTTTCTGTCAGTTTTGGAATATTAGAAAAAATACAAAAATAAGAAACAGCCGAGGGGACCCACCTGGTGCCCACGAGGCACCAGGGCGCGCCACCCCCCAGGCGTGCCCTGGTGGCTCATGGACCCCACGTGAGCCTTCCCGACTCTGTTTTTCTTCTGGATTACTTGTTTTGCAAGATAAAAAATCTTTATATATATCTCCGGATGTTTTGACCACCGTATCGCAGAAATCTCCTCTGTTCTTGTTTCGTGCTATTTTTCTGACAGATCTAGATCGCTATGGCTCCACCAAGCTCTTCCAAGGACAAGTTCTACGAGAAGGTCATCAACCCCTACCTACCGGAGGTGATGAAACACCCTCAAGCCATTGAGATGCGTGAGGGGTGCTTCACATCCGGGATGTTCAAGGACCCAAGAACACCGGGAGCGTGGACTCCAGGCTCGAAGCAGTGGAGCAGGAGATCTTCAAGTGCCAAGGGATGGTGGAACGTGGACTCAGCGCCAACCACTCCATGATCACGGAATTCACCCGTAATCACAAGGTGGAGGGCCAATCGATGGGGGACATCATCTTCAAGATTAATGAACGAATCGACTGTCTCCAAGGCCAAATCTATGATCTTCAAAACCAAAATTTTGAGTATGAGGCAAGATTTAAAGGTATGAGTTTAGCTGCAAGTTTCAGGACTCCGGAGACTCGTTCATCTTATTATGATGGGGAACCTATGCCATGGAAGCCGGAGGACAAGCCCAGTACTTCATCACCACCACCATCACCGAAGAAGGAGACTTGAGTACATGGGTATGGGCACTCCCCTGGGCTTGTGCCAAGCTTGGGGGATGTGCCCCGGTATCGTATCACCATCACTTTTATTATATACCTATTTTTAGTTCGATCTTCAGTTATTTCGTGATCTAGTTGAATAAAAGTTTAGTATGATCTATTTTTGAGTGTTAGCTTTGAGATCTATCTATCTATGTAATCGAGTTGAGAGTTATATAATAAAGAGTAGTTCGAGTTTTTTGCTTCTTTACTTTCATGTTTCAATTCTAGCAATGAAAATAATGAAAAAGATCATATGCTAATCTTATGGAAAGTAATGACATTACATAAAGAAAAGTATAAGTGGTAAAATTTATTAGAAATTAACAAACATAGCATTAGTCAATGATGCAATTCATGAAAAAGTTAATAAGGGAAGAGAAGATTCACATGCAAATATATTATCTTGGACATCTTTTATGATTGTGAGCCCCCATTAAGTATTTTATTTCAAATTGTTGACGTTGGACAAGGAAGACAACGTAATGAATTATGTTTGTTCATATTCACATAGAAGTTATATTTTTATAGATCCTCCAACATGTGGTGCTTGCCCAATATCTTTGCTAACCAAAAATCCGCACAAAGTAGAGATACTACTTGTGCATCCAAAACCCTTAAACCCAGTTTCATGTCATGAGAGTCCACTATATCTACGTATGGATTGAAAAAGATCCTTCAAGTAAGTTGTTATCGATGCAAAAAGCAATAAAAATTGCCTCTAAATATGTCTGAACTTTTATTGTAAGGGAAATAAGCTTTGTACGAACTTGTGATGGTAAAGAAATAAAAGCGACAGACTGCATAATAAAGGTTGCTATCACAAGGGGCAATATAAAGTGATGTTCCTTTGCATTAAGAGCTCTTGCATCCAACAACAAAAAGTGCATGACAACCTCTGCTTCCCTCTGCGAAGGGCCTATCCTTTACTTTTATGTATTTACTTTTTATGCAAGAGTCAATAGTGTTCTCCTCTACTGCCTTTTTATTTTTCTCTTTTGTAAGCATCATGTGCTGGGGAAAGATCTAGGCATATATATCCAGTTGGATATGAGTGATCATGAGTTATTATTGTTGACATCACCCTTGAGGTGACTAAGTTGGGAGGCGGAATCACAAGCCCCTCTCTTTCTATGTGTCTGGCTGAAACTTTTTGCTCCATATATATGTCGTGAGTGTTAGCAATCATAGAAGACTAAATGATGGTTGAGTATGTGGACTTGCTAAATAGCTCCTACATGAGACCCTTCCTGAAAATATGATGAATTGCAATTGCATTGTTGACTGAGAACATAGTTTGTTAGTTTTCAAGAAAGTTTATGGCTTATACTTCATTATTGTGATGAATTGTTATTTTCTCATGAGAAGTTTATCATAATAAATATTGCTGTTATAATAATGATCATGATGCTACTATGTCCGTATTTTGTTTTTATCGACACCTCTCTCTCTAAACATGTGGACATGATTATTGATATCGGCTTTCGCTTGAGGACAAGCGAGGTCTAAGCTTGGGGGAGTTGATACGTCCATTTTGCATCATGTTTTGCTACTGTTATTTATAGTGTTTTTAATCAATATAACACTTTGTGGAGCAATTCTAATGCCTTTTCTCTCTTAATATGCAAGATTCACACACGGAGGGAGATTGCCGGCAGCTGGAATTCTGGACCTGAAAAAGCTATGTCAGAGATACCTATTCTGCACATCTCCAAATGAGTTGAAATTTTACAGAGATTTATTTTGGAATAAATAAAAAATACTGGAAGCAAGAAGTACCAGAGGGGGCCACCCAGGTGCCCACGAGGCACCAGGGCGCGCCACCCCCCCGGGCGCGCCCTGGTACCTCGTGGGGCCCTTGGACAGCCTCTGGCCCCCATTTTTTGGTATATAAGCCCATTTGCCCTAGAAAAAATATAGAGAAGACTTTCGGGACGGTGCGCCGCCGTGTCGAGGCGGAACTTGGGCAGGAGCACTTTTGCTCTCCGGCGGAGAGATTCTGCCGGGGATACTTTCCTCCGGGAGGGGGAAATCGTTGCCATGGACATCACCAGCGATCCTCTCATCGTGGGAGGACTAATATTCATCAACATCTTCACCAGCACCATCTCATCTCAAACCATAGTTCATCTCTTGTATTCAATCTTTGTCTCAAAACCTCAGATTGGTACCTATGGGTTGCTAGTAGTGTTGATTACATCTTGTAGTTGATGCTAGTTGGTTTATTTGGTGGAAGATTATATGTTTAGATCTATTATGCTATTCAACACCTCTCTGATCTTGGACATGAACATGATGTGTGAGTAGTTACTTTTGTTCTTGAGGACATGGGAGAAGTCTTGTCATAAGTAATCATGTGAATTTTGTATTCGTTCGATATTTTGATGATATGTATGTTGTTGATTCCCTTAGTGGTGTCGTGTGAACGTCGACTACATGACACTTCACCATCTTTGGGCCTAAGGGAATGCATTGTGGAGTAGTAATTAGATGATGGGTTGCTAGAGTGACAGAAGCTTAAACCCTAGTTTATGCGCTATTCCGTAAGGGGCTGATTTGGATCCATATGTTTAATGCTATGGTTAGATTTATCTTAATTCTTCTTTCGTAGTTGCGGATGTCGGGGGGATGACCCCTGGGTAGGCAAGCGAACCCGGAGCCCCTTTTCAAAAACATCAGGGCAGCCTATGCCCCTCCCCGCCGGCTGGCCGACTGGCCGGCTAGGCCCGGCCCCGGGCCGGGTCCAGCTGTCCGCTAGCCGGCTGGCGATGGGTCGGCGGCCGTCCCATCGCGCCCGACGACAAGACAGCCCCCCACGACGGGAGAACATGGCTACAGTGCAATCCGTCTTGGAAGGTGCGCCGGCAAAGCTGCCAACCCTGTTCACCGGGACGGCCGGCGTCAGCACCTGCACGCCTCTGCATCCCGCGCACGCGTCGTCCACTCCGTGACCATCGAAGCGACGGGCCACAGTGCCAAGCAGCCGGGCCCCGAACCTGGGTACGCCTTGTGTCTCCCGCACGCGTGTGCCAACCTCGCTTCCGAAACCCACCGGTGTCCTCACGCAGCCCCCCACTTTTAGCCATCTCATGGCATCTGCCGCGATTTCACCACGACAGTTGGCGCCCACCGTGGGGTTGCTCGCGGCGTCGGCCGGAGTCAAGTTCCGGACGAGGCCCTTCACCAGCTCTGGCGAGGGCATCGTGCACGGTTTGGTCCGTGCGCCTTGCATGGTCAACCCGGCCGGCTGCGGCGCTGCAACGGGCGCGGACGCCGCCTGCCCCGCAGGCTACCTCGTCTTCCCCTTCAGCGCGCTGCGCGTTTTTGTCGCACTCGTCCCCGACGAGTACCCCAGCAAGGTACACAGCTTCGCCGACTCCCCCGTCCCCGTTGGCTACGCCATCTCCGACGACGTCGCGGCTCTCTGCGCCCGCGCGGAGGTGCTGACCATCGGCACTAGCTCTGGCTCCTCGCGCGACAAGGAACAGGCCGCCGCGGCTGCCGCTGCCGCGGCTGCGGCCCCGCCGCGCCGAGCCGACCCGCTCCGCGAGACGATCCGGAGCCAGCAAGCCACCATCACGCCCGACGCCGACACGGCGGCAGCAGCGGCTCAGCTCAACGAGGACCGTGAGCATCTGCTGGTCGAGGCCACGACGCTCGCGGCGCCGCGACGCCGGCTGGAGTCCGCCCAGAGAGAGTACGACAGCGCCCACCGCTTCACATCGGCCGCTGCTGAGCCCAGCCGGGTTGCGGAGGTGCGAATCCGTGGGGGTTCAATCGGCCGCGCGCTAGGCGCAAGCCGGCCCGTCTACGACACCCCCGTCAAGAAGATGCGCGCGGCGCAGGCGGCCATGGCGGATCTCGAGTTCCTGGAGGGCGAGGAGCTGCTGCAGCAGTAGCAGCGGATCCGCGACCTCATCACCACGGCGAACAAGCAGCAGCATCATTTCGACCAGGCCCAGCCATCCGCCTCCGCCTCAGGCAAAACCAGGAACCCGGAGAGGGCCCTTCTGGACACGCAGCAGGCGTCTTCCCCTGACGGCAGCGCCAGCCGCTCTGGCTGGCACCGGGCAAGTCGGAGCCGGCATGACCGCGTCGCAACGGCTGGCGACGGCTTTGCCGACGAGACCGCCGGCAACGACCGGGTGCGGCAGCCGGAACTTCCTCCCCCGCAGCCTCGACGGCCCCAACCGGCTTCCGCCGGCGCGGTGCCACGCGGCCCCGTCGCAAGCCGGCTGGGCCCCCCGAGCCCTACGACGAAACCAACGCCCGCCACCGCATCGATCGGCTGGTGCGGTCCATGCTTCTCGAGGAGGAGAGCTCTGTCGGCCCGGCGTGCTTTGGCCCCCGCATTCACGAGGAGCCCTTCCCCAAAGGCTTCTCGCTACCCCGTGACTCCCCCAAGTACAGCGGCGTCTCCAAGCCGGAGGACTGGCTAACCGACTACACCACAGCCGTCGGCATCGCCGGTGGCAACCGGCGCGTGGCAGTCCGCTACATCCCCCTCATGCTGCTTGGCTCGGCCCGGACATGGCTTAACAGCCTGAGGGCGGGCAGCATCAACTCCTGGTTGGACTTCGAGGATGCATTCGTACGCAACTTCACCGGCACGTACAAACGATCGGGTCGGCCTCGCTAGCTATCCATGTGCGTTCAGAGCCCGGGCGAGCCTCTCCGCGACTTCCTCACGCGGTGGACCGAGCTACGCAACTCCTGCGAAGGCGTCCACGAAGTGCAAGCCGTCCAGTACTTCGTTGACGGGTGTAGAGAAGGCACCCTGCTCAAGCACCGCCTGATGTGCGACGAGCCGGACACCCTAGCGAAGCTCATGGCAATGGCGGACAAGTACGCCATGGCCGACTCCGCGATGCGCGTAAAGATCACGGTCGACATGGACGGCAAGCCGGTCCCGGTTCAGCCTGCCGCCCTGAAGCCGGCTGGCAAAACCAACCAGCGCCGGCAAGACAACCACAACCACAACAAGCGGAAGGCCAAGCAGCCGGCTCCTCGCTACAGCAACCAGCAAGTGGCCGCCCTGGCGGAGGAGCAGCCGGCCGAGCAAGGCGGCGTCAAACGACAGCGCACCG
The DNA here is from genome assembly GCA_039707655.1 of Elymus sibiricus. Classification (NCBI taxonomy): domain Eukaryota; kingdom Viridiplantae; phylum Streptophyta; class Magnoliopsida; order Poales; family Poaceae; genus Elymus; species Elymus sibiricus. The sequence continues at coordinate 185,703,021 of CM077676.1, read as the reverse complement.
GCAAGACGGCCTGGCAGCCCAAGTTCTCCTTTGAGCAGATGCTGGACGCCCCATGCAAGCACCACAGTGGTGCGAAGCCTTCCACGCACACGCTTCGGAACTGCAGCATCACCCAGCGCCTGATGCGTGGCGATTTCCCACCGCCACCACCCGGTCCCGAGACGCAGCTACCGCCGCCTCCCCCGCCGCCTCCGGCAGCCGGCGCCCTCGCCAACAACCCCTATCCGCAGCAGGACGTGGCCTACGTCGTCTTCACCAGCGAAGGCGACGACAAGCACAGCAAGCGCAAGTACCAGCACGAGGTGAACGCCGTTGTCCCCCCGGTCCCCTAGTACATGCACTGGTCCGACCGTCCCGTCAATTGGACTCGGGAGGACCACCCGGCCGTGATGCCCACGCCGGGTGGCTACGCGCTCGTCCACGACCCCACCTTCGTCGCTGAGAAGCGCACCTGCCACTTTTCGCGGGTGCTGATCGATGGCGGCAGCAACATCAACATCCTCTACCGCAACACCATGGTCAAGCTCGGCTTCGAGGAGGGCCAGCTGTAGCCCACCCAGACGGTGTTCCACGACATCGTGCCCGGCGCTTCGTGCTCTCCCATCGGCCGAGTGCGGCTGGATGTGCTGCTCGGCACCAGTGCCCACTTCCGCCGCGAGCCAATCTGGTTCGAGGTGGTCAACCTCGCCAGCCCCTACCACGCGCTTTTGGGCCGGCCCGCCATGGCCAAGTTCATGGCGGTTCCCCACTATGCCTACCTCAAGATGAAGTTGCCGGGTCCCAAGGGCATCATCACCATCACCGGCGATTACAAGATGTCCCTGGAGTGCGCCAAAGCCGTATCTAAGCTGGGCAAGTCGCTGGTCATAGCCGAAGAGAGGCGCAAGCTCGATCAGCTCGTCGCGCTGGCTGGCGAGCAGCCGGTCATGCCGGCTCAGCTCAAGCAGTCGGCCGATGAGGGGTCCTTCAAGCAGGCTAAGGGAACGAGGAAGGTTTCGCTCGACCCGTCCAACCCCAACTCCAGCGAGTACGTCGTCGTGGGCTCTGGCCTCGACAGCAAATAGGAAGGCGAGCTCGTCGACTTCCTCCGTGAGAATCGCGATATCTTCGCATGGTCCCCTAAAGACATGCCGGGTGTTTCGAGGAAGTTCGCCGAGCACAAACTTCACGTCCGGCCGGATGCCAAGCCGGTCCGGCAGCCGCTACGCCGCTTCTCCGAGGAGAAGCGAAGAACCATTGGCGAAGAGATCGCCTGGCTACTCAAAGCCGGGTTCATCATGGAAGTGTTCCACCCCGAGTGGCTGGCCAACCCGGTCCTCATTCTGAAGAAGAACGGCACTTGGCGCATGTGTTTCGACTACACCAGCCTGAACAAGGCCTGCCCCAATAACCCGTTTGCCCTACCCCGGATTGACCAAGTCATCGACTCCACGGCTGGCTGCGAGCTCCTGTCCTTCCTGGACGCTTACTCGGGATACCACCAGATCAAGCTGGACCCGGCGGATGCCCTCAAGACGTCCTTCATCACCCCCTTCGGGTCATATTGCTACATCACCATGTCGTTCGGCTTGAAGAACGCCGGCGCCACCTTCCAGCGCTGCATGCAAAAATGCCTCCTGCCTCAGATCGGCCGGAACGTGCACGTATACGTCGACGACATCGTGGTGAAGACCAAGCAGCACCTCACACTCCTCGAGGATCTCAGGGAGACGTTTGCCAATCTGCGCCAATACCAGATCAAGCTCAACCCAGAGAAATGCATTTTTGGCGTGCCAGCCGGCCAACTCCTTGGTTTCCTCGTCTCGGAGCGCGGCATTGAGGCCAACCCGGAGAAGATCAAGGCCATCGACCGCATGCGCAAGCTGGCCCGGCTGCGCGATGTCCAGAAGTTCACCGGCTGTTTGGCCTCTCTCAGCCGGTTCGTCAGCCGGCTGGGGGAGAGGGCCCTACCCCTATATCAGCTAATGAAGAAGACGACGCTGTTCGAGTGGTCCGACCAGGTGGACGAAGCTTTCCGCGACCTCAAGCGCATGCTCTCCACCACGCCCGTCTTGGCCGCGCCGGCTGAGAAGGAGCCGCTCCTGATGTACATCGCGGCAACCACCCGCGTGGTCAGCGTGGTGCTGGTGGTAGAGCGCCCCGAGGAAGGCAAGGCACACTCGGTCCAGCGCCCTGTGTACTACCTAAGCGAGGTCCTCTCCACCTCCAAGCAGAACTACCCACACTATCAGAAAATGTGCTACGGCGTCTACTTGGCCGCCAAGAAGCTAAGGCAGTACTTCCAGGAGCACGCCATTACCGTGGTGAGCAAGGCCCCCATCGGCGAGATCATGGGATGCCGGGACGCCTCCGGCCGGATCGCCAAATGGGCCATCGAGCTAACCGGCCACACCATCCTCTACGAGCCTCGCACCGCCATCAAATCGCAGGCGTTGATTGGGTGGAGACCCAGTACTTGCCGCCGGCTCCCGACGCAACGCACTGGTGCATGCACTTTGACGGCTCGAAGATGGCCTCCGGCTTGGGAGCCGGCATCGTGCTCTCCTCCCCCAAAGGTGACCGGCTGCGCTACGCGCTTCAAATCCACTTCGCCGCCTCCAACAACGTCGCCGAGTACGAAGCCGTCGTTCACGGCCTCCGGCTGGCCAAAGAAATTGGCATCCGGAGCATCCTCTGCTTCGGCGATTCCGACCTGGTGGTTCAGCAAGCCTCTAGCGAGTGGGAAGCCAGGGACTCCAACATGGCCAGCTATCGCAACCTGGTCCAGCAGATGACCGGCAGTTTCGACGGCTGCGAGTTCCTCCATGTCCCCAGAAACGAAAACGAGGCGGCGGACACTCTAGCAAAGCTCGGCTCCAGCCGGCAAGCGATCCCAACTGGCGTCTCCCTTGAGCACCTGCGCAAGCCGTCCATCAAGCTGTCTCCGGATTCGGAATCCATCTTCGTCCCGGTCGACCCAACAGTCCCTCGCTCCGACTCGGGGGTTGCCGGCTCAGGCTCGAGGACAGCAGACCCAGCCCCGGGGGCTGCCGCCTTGGACCCAACCCCGGGGGCTACCGCCTCCGGCTCGGGGACTGCCAGCGACATCCCGGGAACTACCATCTCGATCCCGGACGCCGACACCTCTCACCCAGCCTCGGGGGCTGCCGGCTACGGCTCGGGGGTTGCCGGCTCCAGCTCGCCGCCTCCCGACCCGGCCGACCCCGCGCAAGTGGCCGTCCTCACGGTGCTGGAGGCGCCATCTTGGGCCCAACCAATCCTCGCTTTCCTTGCAAACGGCGAGCTCCCGGCGAACGAGGACGAGGCTCGGCAGGTGAGGGTGTCCCGGACTAGGGGGTACTCGGGCTGCCGGCCTATCTCTCATTGGCCGGATTGGTGGGCCGCTCTCTACACGTCGATGGAAGGCTGGATTGTGGACGACCCCGTATGAAAGAAGGAAATCTCTGAAGTCTTGGCGTCTCCTCCAAGGAATAGATGGCGTAAGCGGCATCTTATCCCTGATGGTAACCGACCATATGTAACCCTAGGGGCCCCCTGGTGTCTATATAAACCAGGAGGTTTAGTCCGTAGGGGGAAGACTCATAATCTAGGGTTTAGCCCATCTGATCTCGAGGTAGATCAACTCTGTAACCTTCATACAATCACATCAATACAATAAAGCAGGACGTAGGGTTTTATCTCCTCGAGAGGGCCCGAACCTGGGTAAATCGCTGTCTCTACGCTCTCTGTTACCATCGACTCCTTGACCCATAGTTCGGACCCCCTACCCGAGATCTGCCGGTTTTTGTACCGACAGCCGGTGCGGCGCCGGGCCTCCGCCTACAGCATCATCAACCGCGAGCTCGTCAAGCGCAGCACAACCGGCGTCTTCCAGCGATGCGTCGAGATGGCCAGGGGCCTCGAGATCTTGCTCGATATCCACCAGGGTGAGTGCGGGCACCATGCCGCCTCCCGGTCCCTGCTGGCCAAAGCATTCTGCCACGGCTTCTACTGGCCAACGACGCTGAAGGACACCGAGGAGCTAGTCCTTAAGTGCAAGGGCTGCCAGCACTTCATGACCCAGAGCCACCAGCCGGCTGCGGCGCTCCAAACCATCTCCATCGCGTGGCCCTTCGCCGTCTGGGGCCTCGACATGGTGGGACTATTCAAAACCGCTCGGGGCGGCATGACACACCTTCTGGTGGCCATCGACAAATTCACCAAGTGGATCGAGGCAAGGCCGATCAAGATGCTCGATGGCCCCACGGCCGTCAAGTTCATCAAAGACATCGCTGTCCGTTACGGCGTCCCCAACAGCATCATCACCGACAACGGCACCAACTTCACTAAATGCACGCTGGCGTGCTACTGCTCCGTCTCCGGCATCCGGCTTGACCTAGCCTCCGTCGCACATCCTCAGTCCAACGGCCAGGCGGAGCGGGCAAACGGCCTCATCTTGGCCGGCATCAAACCGTGACTCGTCGAGCCACTCGTGCGATCACCCGGCAGCTAGATCGATGAGCTGCCGGCCGTTTTATGGAGTCTCCGGACCACCCCCAACTGCTCAACCGGCTTCACCCCATTCTTCCTCGTCTACGGGCCGAGGCGATCATCCCCACGGATATCGAGTTCGACTCACCTCGCATGACCCTGTACAAGGAAGTGGAAGCCGAAGCCGCACGCCAAGACGACGTCGACCTGCTAGAGGAGGCGCGCCTCCTGGCCCTCAGCCGATCGGCCATCTACCAACAGAACCTATGCCACTACCACAGCAAGAAGATCAAGCCCCTCGCTTTCCGCAAGGGCGACCTCGTGCTCCGGCTGATCCAGCGAACAGCCGGCCAGCCCAAGCTGTCCTCCCCATGGGAGGGCCCCTTCATCATCAGCAAGGCCTTGCGCAACAACTCGTACTACCTCATCGACGCGCAAAAGCGAAGCAAGCGCAAGAGAGACGCCTCCGGCGAAGAGACGGAACGCCCCTGGAACGCGGAGCTCCTCCGTCCGTTTTACAGTTGAATCATGTATGTATGTATCACTACCCTTTTGAACTTAATGAATGCAGCAGGTCCCCCGAACGACACTTGGGGGCTACGTTTTTCATCTCTATCGAGTTCTTGCGCACTTTACCGCATTGGCCTCCCTCCCACCGGGTCGGCATGGCCGGCTCGGGGGCTCGCCGGCTAGCCCGCGCCGCATTCTCCTCAACCCGGTCAGTAACGTGCGCGCCGCTAAAAGGCCCCCTCTCTGCCATAAGCCACAGACCGGCTCCCGGCTGTTCAAGGCTGGCAAGAGCCAAAGGCTGCAAGCGTCCTCACGCGAAAAACGGTTAAGTACGAACGCCCGGCTCGGCCAACCCGGCCTTCTCCCTCAACTCTCCGTCGCACAGACTGGCTGCGCTATAGCCGGCTTCGCCGCCTGCAGCCAGCCGGCCCAGTGGGTGTTTCGCTCGCGCTCAGATCCTAAGGCCTAAGTACTAATCGCTCTCTCCCGAGTCCGGCTCCCCGTCCTAGCTACAGACCGGCTCCCGGCTGTCCGGCTGGCGGGGAGGAGGACGAAAGGGGGGGTGAGTAAGAAAACGGCTAAGGGAAAAGAACAAAGGCGAAACCGCCAGACGGCAAGCACAAGCATACAAGAGAAACATGCTTTCATATATACAGCCAGGCCCACGGCCGGTGGTTCATTACAATTAATTCACCCCCCAGTGGGTGGATCTGCCGGCTAACAAAAGTTTCAAGTTCAAAAAAAAAGACAGGAAAAATAAAAGCCCTAAGCTGCGGCCTCGTCAGCATCACTCGGCGTCGGGTTCTCTGTGGTGGCGGTGTCGTCCAGCTCGCCGGCATCATCGTCCGCGTCGGCGCCCGTCTCGTCCGAGCTGCCCTCCGGGTCCTCGAGCTCTAGGCCGAAGTCATCGACGGGAAGATCCGCGCCGTCCGGCGCCCGCTCCGGCATGAACTCCCCATACGGGGCAAACGATGCGATATCGCTAGCCCGCACGGCGATCAACGTCGCCCGCTCCGCCAAGTCCGCCTCCGCCCCAGCCCTCCGGGAGTGCAGTTGGTCCAAACGGATGGTCGGGTACCAAGACAGCACAACCCCGAGCGCCATGTCCGCACCGGCTCAAGCCGCGGAGGCCCTCCACGCGATGAGTCGCGCCGCGCCGGCCTCCAGCCAACGCGCCAGCCGGCTCATGCTGCTCGGCGCCACCGCACCCGGCCAGAGGGCGGACACCATCGACAAACCGGCTTCAAAAAGCCGGTTCATCTGGCGCTCCACCGCCTCCAAGCGAGCCTTGGCGGCCACGGTGATCTCCGCCACCGACCAGGTGGCGTACTCCTCAATGGCGGCCCCTGCCGCAATATGCTCCTGCCGGTGGTCATTCACCGCCGCCTCGGCCGACCCTTGGGTCTCGGGGAAGAACCCTGGAAGAGAAAGAGAAGAAAATTGACCAAGACGCCAGAGGGCGGAAAACGGAAAGAAGCGAAAGACGCAAGTAAAAACGCTTACGCGTGAGGAGCTCGTCGATGTAGAGCGCGTCCTGCAGCGCCTCCCGCTCCCTCGCCGCCAGCGCATTGGCGCTACGGTCGCGATCCGCTTGGAGCTGAGCGACCTCCTCGGCGGCCTTCTTCGCCGCCTCCTCCTGCCGCGCCGCCGCTTGACGGCCCTCCTCGGCTAGCCGCTCCAACTCGGCCTTATGGGCGGCGGCGGCCTCGTCCCTCTCCCGAACTGCCCGGGCCGCCTCGGAGCGCGGCATTGAGGCCAACCCGGAGAAGATCAAGGCCATCGACCGCATGCGCAAGCCGGCCCGGCTGCGCGATGTCCAGAAGTTCACCGACTGCTTGGCCTCTCTCAGCCGGTTCGTCAGCCGGCTGGGGGAGAGGGCCCTGCCCCTATATCAGCTAATGAAGAAGACGACGCTGTTCGAGTGGTCCGACCAGGTGGACGAAGCTTTCCGCGACCTGAAGCGCATGCTCTCCACCACGCCCGTCTTGGCCGCGCCGGCGGAGAAGGAGCCGCTCCTGATGTACATCGCGGCAACCACCCGCGTGGTCAGCGTGGTGCTGGTGGTAGAGCGCCCCGAGGAAGGCAAGGCACAGCCGGTCCAGCGCCCTATGTCCAACCTAAGCGAGGTCCTCTCCACCTCCAAGCAGAACTACCCACACTATCAGAAGATGTGCTACGGCGTCTACTTGGCCGCCAAGAAGCTGAGGCAGTACTTCCAGGAGCACGCCATTACCGTGGTGAGCACGGCCCCCATCGGCGAGATCATGGGATGCCAGGACGCCTCCGGCCGGATCGCCAAATGGGCCATCGAGCTAGCCGGCCACACCATCCTTTACGAGCCTCGCACCGCCATCAAATCACGGGCGTTGGCCGACTTCCTCGTCGATTGGGTGGAGACCCAGTACTTGCCGCCGGCTCCCGACGCAATGCACTGGCGCATGCACTTTGACGGCTCGAAGATGGCCTCCGGCTTGGGAGCCGGCATCGTGCTCTCCTCCCCCAAAGGCGACCGGCTGCGCTACGCGCTTCAAATCCACTTCGTCGCCTCCAACAACGTCGCCGAGTACGAAGCCATCGTTCACGGCCTCAGGCTCGCCAAAGAAATCGGCATCCGGCGCATCCTCTACTTCGGCGATTCCGACCTGGTGGTTCAGCAAGCCTCTAGCGAGTGGGACGCCAGGGACTCCAACATGGCCAGCTATCGCAACCTGGTCCAGCAGATGACCGGCAGTTTCGACGGCTGCGAGTTCCTCCATGTCCCCAGAAATGAAAACGAGGCGGCGGACACTCTAGCAAAGCTCGGCTCCAGCCGGCAAGCGATCCCAACTGGCGTCTCCCTTGAGCTCCTGCGCAAGCCGTCCATCAAGCTGTCTCCGGATTCGGAATCCATCTTCGTCCCGGTCGACCCAACAGTCCCTCGCTCCGACTCGAGGGTTGCCGGCTCAGGCTTGAGGACAGCAGACCCAGCCTCGGGGGCTGCCGCCTTGGACCCAACCCTGGGGGCTGCCGCCTCGGCTCGGGGACTGCCAGTGACATCCCTGGAACTACCATCTCGATCCCGGATGCCGGCACCTCTCACCCAGCCTCGGGGGCTGCCGGCTCCGGCTCGGGGGTTGCCGGCTCCAGCTCGCCGCCTCCCGACCCGGCCGTCCTCACGGTGCTGGAGGCGCCATCTTGGGACCAACCAATCCTCGCTTTCCTTGAAAACGGCGAGCTCCCGGCGAACGAGGACGAGGCTCGGCAGGTGAGGGTGTCCCGGCCTATCTCTCATGGGCCGGATTGGTGGGCCGCTCTCTACACGTCGATGGAAGGCTGGATTGTGGACGACCCCGTATGAAAGAAGGAAATCTCTGAAGTCTTGGCGTCTCCTCCAAGGAATAGATGACGTAAGCGGCATGTTATCCCTGATGGTAACCGACCATATGTAACCCTAGGGCCCCCTGGTGTCTATATAAACCAGGAGGTTTAGTCCGTAGGGGGAAGACTCATAATCTAGGGTTTAGCCCATCTGATCTCGAGGTAGATCAACTCTGTAACCTTCATACAATCACATCAATACAATCAAGTAGGACGTAGGGTTTTACCTCCTCGAGAGGGCCCGAACCTGGGTAAATCGTTGTCTCTACGCTCTCTGTTACCATCGACTCCTTGACCCATAGTTCTGACCCCCTACCCGAGATCTGCCGGTTTTGGTACCGACATTGGTGCTTTCATTGAGAGTCCCGCTGTGGGTCGCCAAGGATCAATGGCTCGCCGTCCCCGGACAGTTCTTCAGCAATGGAATCTGCAGCGGGGATATCATCGTCCTCGGACAGCTCTTCTCTTCAGCGACGGAGTTCGTAGCAGGGACATCTTCGTCCCCGGCCAGCTCTTCGCGTTCGGCAGCATCGTGTTATACGCCGATCCGACCAGTCACCTCGACCAGGTCAGCAACTTCACCCCCGAGCAGGAAATCAGGTTTGGCGGCCTTCAGTTCGTCGCCGACGCTTGAGGGGATTTGATCTTTACTGGGTTCTCGGACTCACTCGAGGAACCCACCAACCTCGAGGCCTTGACTTCCGATCCCTTCCCCGCCCCAGTCCTCGGGGCGGGCCTCGGATCGGACCTGACCTTGAGTTTGGCTCCAACCCTGGTGCCGGAGAACTAGGGGTCACCCTTGGCCGAGCACACTCCCGTTAACGACGCGTCGGAGCTCACCTCCAGGGACCGTCCGAACATAGATCCGATGGATCCCTCGATTTTAAGCGAGATGATGGACAGGATCCAGATGATAAATATCACGGACGGCCCGTCCTCGGACCAGGAGGAGGTCGGACAGGATGCTGGCCGCGGGGATTTTGCGTCCCACCCACCACCCACTTGGTAGCCACTGTCGAAGATTTAACCGACATGCTGGACTACGCCTCCGAGGAGGCTGACTACATGGACGAGGACATGGACGTCCCGCCCTCCACGGACACCTTCCTTGCCACTACAAATACCGGAAAGTGGACCGCCACCTCACCTTATGACGTCTACATGGTTGACACCCCCGTGAAGGACGGTGACACAACCAACAAAGGCGGCGACGACACCACCGAAGACCCGCCCAGACGCCGACGACGGCGAGCCAAAGGGCGGGGGAAGGGCAAGGAAAATCACACAGACACAAACGACACCGGAGCTAACGAGACTCCAGATAATTTGGGGGAGCTCGGCGACAACACGCCCGAGCAACGACCTGACTCCCCTGAAGGGCATGAGGACCAGGGTGACCCTGAGGACCTCGATGATTCCGAGGACAGTAATTACCTCCCCCCATCCGAAGAGGAAGATAGCCTCGGACCCGAGGACTTTATCGTCCCAGAGGATCCCCTGGCACAAGAAACATTCAAACGGCAACTCATTGCCCCTGCCCGAAGCTTAAAGATGAAACAACAACAGCTCAGGGCCGAGCAGGATACACTCAACGATAGATGGACGATGGTCCTAGCCACCAAAGAAGGCCTCGACGATCAACGTCAGGGCCAATATAGGAGTTATCCGCGGCGGCGCCTCCTTCCAGACTTCGAGGATGAGGCCTTCGAGCCCGTACCTCCCAGACGATCTTACGCAGACCAGACCGACTGGCTCCCTCGAGGACGAGATAGGCCGGCTGTGGAAGCCGAGTTCCCACCCGCGCCCCCTCGAGGACGAGATAGAAAGGCTGGAGAAGCTGAATCCCCACCCGCGCCCCCTCGAGGACGAAATAGAGCAGCCGGAGAAGCCAAACTCCCACTCATGCCCCCTCGAGGACGGGATAGGACGGCCAGGGAAGCCGAATACCCACTCGTGCCTTCTCGCCGAGCAGGCAAAGACCCGGTTCAACCGGATGACCAATACGATCTACGCCACGACCTGAACACACGAGCGATTCTGTCGAGGTCCATCTATGGACCCACAGGATACGCACCCGCTAGACGGGACGGATACCAGGCCTGGCGCGATAGAAACGACAGGGCTTGGGATCAGCACCGTGCCCGGATGACAACTGATCTTCGGCGCGACGCGGCCCGGGCCAGGGGCGCCGCACACCCAATGTGTTTTACTGACGAGGTGATGCTGCATCAGTTCCCCGAGGGGTTTAAACCCGTTAATATAGAATCCTACGATGGGACAACTGACCCAGCTGTGTGGATTGCGGATTTTCTTCTCCACATTCATATGGCTCGAGGAGATGATCTCCATGCTATCAAGTACTTACCACTGAAACTTAAGGGACCGGCCAGGCATTGGCTGAACAGCCTACCCGAAAACTCCATCGGGAGCTGGGAAGAACTCGAAGATGCATTCCGAGCTAACTTTCAAGGCACCTACGTTCGACCACCGGACACCGATGACCTGAGCCATGTTATCCAACAGCCCGGAGAGTCAGCCCGACAATTCTGGAACCGGTTCTTCACCAAGAAGAACCAGATCGTCGACTGTCCGGACGCCGAAGCAATTGCGGCATTCAAACTCAGTATCAGGGACGAGTGGCTCGCTCGCCAGCTCGGCCAAGACAAGCCAAGAACAACGTCGGCCCTTATGTCTCTCATGACCCGCTTTTGCACGGGTGAGGATAGCTGGTTAGCTCGTCGAAGCAACCACCCCGAAGACCCCGGTACTTCAGAGACCCAGGACGGGAATGGCAAACCCCGGCGCAATAGGAACAACAAGCGCCGACACTCAAACAACGGCGGTGAAGCCGATGATGCAGCGGTGAACGCCGGATTCAGCGGCTCGAAATCGAGACAGCGGAGAAAACCCTCTAAAGGGAACCAAGATGGCCCGTCTGCGCTGGACAGAATATTGGATAGGCCCTGCCAGATTCACGGCACCCCCGACAAGCCAGCTAACCACACCAACCGTCACTGTAGGGTAATCAAGCAGGCTGGCAAGGCCACAGCCGAAGAACAGAGCAAGGGCCCCCGCAGTGAGGACGACGACGAACCTCGCGGGCCGAACAATGGAGGCCAAAAGCAGTTCCCACCGGAGGTCAAAACCGTGAACATGATCTACGTCACGCATATACCAAAGAAGGAGCGGAAACGCGCGCTTCGGACTGTTTACGCCTTAGATCCGGTAGCCCCGAAATTCAACCCTTGGTCGGCATGCCCGATCACTTTCGACCATCGGGATTATCCGACCAGTATACGCCATGGAGGAACGGCGGCTCTGGTACTCGACCCCATCGTGGACGGATTTCACCTCACTAGAGTCCTGATGGACGGAGGTAGCAGTCTTAACCAGCTTTACGCAGATACAGTGAGGAAGATGGGGATCAACCCATCAAGGATCAAACCTAGCAACACCACCTTTAAAGGTGTAATACCTGGCGTCGAGGCACGCTGCTCGGGATCCGTGACTTTGGAAGTAGTCTTCGGCTCGCCCGACAACTTCCGCGTCGAGGACTTGATCTTCGATATCGTTCCTTTCCGCAGTGGTTATCACGCACTCCTCGGACGGACCGCCTTCGCTTGCTTTAACGCCGTCCCGCACTATGCGTACCTGAAGCTGAAGATACCAGGACCAAGGTGTGTTATTACCATTAATGGTAATACCGAGCGCTCGCTCCGAACAGAGGAACACACTGCGGCTCTCGCCGCCGAAGTCCAAGCTGCCGAAGAGGCGTCGCAATCCCAGTCCACTGTCAAGACACTGGACACATGCAAGCTCTCCTGAGCTGCAGCCTCGGTCCCGGCGCGCTCCCATTCTCCACCCAAATAGGGATACGCGCCCCACAGCACGGCCCACCTAGTCGCAAAATATGTACCTCGCGTGCACAATTTCGTGCTCAAAATTCCATGGGCAGTTGTGGGGACACAGCAAACAAAAGGTCCAGAGCTCGGTTCGATCGACCAATGGCCACCAAATGTCTTCAAATCGACATCAACAATGGGCACCATCTAGGGCCCAATCAGCGTCCAGCTGACATACCACGGTGACTTCTCAAAACCCCTTTTCAAGGGCTCGCCCGCCAAAGATTACTTCTTCCGCCGAATACACGGCGGACAGCTTCGCTTCCACGATAGCTTCTTGACGACCAAAGGCGCAGACGTGCAGCAGGGCGTAGTAGGGACGTCAAACCACTCATGGAAGCCCTGTGTAAACCTTTACTCTCAATATATACATTCCTTTAAAGTATCTATTTAAGCTACTTCGGCAATACGGATTGTACGGTTGGACGTCACACATTCAAAGGAAGTAAAGACCACTTTATTATGGTATACTCGTGCAGTCATTCACGTTGCATATTCCTTTCCACCTTTTTCCGCCGAAGTACACTATCACGATACAGTTATTTTAAACTGGCTAATAGACCGGGGGCTCGACCATAGATCTTGCCTTAAAACTTTATACCGGCACTTCTCTTTTCATGTGCTCGGTGTCACGGATATTGCATTATATGAATCAGTTCCGAATTGCGTCTTTGGTCAATAGTTGGGTTGCACGGCTCCTGTGTTTACCCTCTTACGTTCCGCACTGTTCGGCTAAGAGGGTAAAGGGAGAACCACTGCGATTGTACTTCTAGCTCGCCTGGTTAAGTACCTCAGTGGAGAAAGACGAAAACTGACTGTCCCAATAAGCGAGAACTGGTCGGCGATCCGATGACTGGCGTTAGCCTAAAATCGCTGGAGGTTAGTCCGTGTCATACGAAGGGTTCTCTGTCACAGAAACCATGTGATGATGGTATCAACCGCGGCTCATCCGAATATCACAAACACCGGGGGCTCATCACCGGCCCCCACCGTCAAGCTCCTTTGGCAAAGTGAAAGCACTAAAACCACATAGTCTGATTGCCGGGTTTTCCGTACATACAACCGCCCCCGGGCACCGAGACGTCGGCTAAGGGTTCACGTATTACGAGAAAACACCCCATGCAGTATCTGACCGGGGGCTAAAGCTGACGACTGGTAACTTTCAGTTTCAAATCGGCCGCACAGGAGTCAAAATTAATCCGGCACTATATCCATAGCCGATCACTTGCACTACAATAATGCAAAAGTTTCAACTCCTTGGTTACAAGGAAACTACATCTACTCATAAATTACATATTTTGGGCATTGGGCATCTACTGCCCGAGCACCGTCCAACACGGCTGGAAAGTACTGCTCGGGACGCCTATGCTCTTTCCCTGGCGGCGGAGGTCCGGTGGCTATCTCTGGCCTGGCGAAGCTCCCCCTCCTTGGCCGCCAGCTGGTCCCTGACCGTGCGGTACCGGCCCAGGAGGCGGTTGTACGCCGCCACCCGCTGGTCGTAGATGGACTGCAAAGAAGCAAGTCAGCACACGGACGCCTGAGAAGGCCCGACCCGCCTGCTGCGCAGCCGGCCCGGACCTCGGGGGCTACACCCAGTGGGTGCGCTGACGCGCCCCCACTGGAAAGCGACCAAGCCGGTCAAAAAGAGCAAAAAGAAAACGAAAAGCAAGAAAGCATGAAGGGCAAAAGAACTCACCGCGAAGGTCTGCTCCAGCTGTCGCAGCCGGCCGCTCTCCGCCTGGGCGAAGCTCTACCACTGGCTGTGGTGGTTGGCGATCTGCAGCCGCAGAGAGTCCACCGCCGCGTCCAGCTCGCTCCTGGGGGCGCCGCTCGTCGCCTCGCTGGAGCTCGCCGCCCAGGTCCGCTACGGCTGAACGGCGGACCCGGCGCTGGTTTCGCTGCCGGCCGGCCTCAGTTCAAGGCTAAGCCTCGCGGCCCGCGGCTCCGCCGTCACCAGGGCGCGCGAGCTCCCCGGCGCGGTCTCCGTCCTTGGCGGCGGCGCTCCTCCTCCGCTCGGCGCGGCCCCCTGCTCGCGGTCCCCTCCGCCTCCGCCTCCGGCTTCGTCAGCCGGGTCCACAGCCGGCGGCACCTCCTGGTCGGCCGTCGGGTCGGCCTCCGGCTCGTGGTCGCCGGATTCGCCGCGACCAGCTGCTTCCTCGGCGGCCGCACGGGCATCCGCCTCCGCCCGGCGGGCCGAGTCGTGCACCGCCTTGGAGCGATGCTCCGCGACCGGTGACGGCGGTGGCGACGACGTCGTCCTCTCCGGCCATGCGATTTCCTCCGCAACCCGCCGCCGTCTTGCCACGACCTCGGCCACGGCGGAGCTCCACGCCTTGGCTGAAGCCTCGGCCATCTCCTTCTCGGCCGCGTCCCGGGCCCTCTAGGCGTCCCGCTCGGCGTCCTCCAAGGCGGAGCTGGATTGGCGGGCCGCAAGCACCTCCTCAGTGGTCTCCGCCGCCTCGCGCTCCGCCGTGCTGCTCCGGCCCCGTCGCCGGTCGGCCTCCTCCGCGGCTACCACTGCCGCAGCCGCCTCCGCCAGCTCGAGCGCGCTCCTAAACGGTGTGCGAGGGAGATGAAGAAGAAGAAAAGACAACAACAACAACAACAACAACAACAGCGGTAAATAAGGCAGGGACTCTAACCACAAAAGGAACTTACCCTATGACCACGGGAACCGCCCGCATTGGGCCCGCTGCCGCCGCCATCCGGCGCGCCTTCTTGGCGGACCTCTTCAAGGCGCCCGCCTGCTCCGCGGCGGGGCGCTTCGCGGCCGGCCGCGCCTCGACCGGCTGCTTCCTGTGCGGCCGGCTCGGGCCAGCCGGCTCCCCGGTCGCCCTCCTCTGCCGCCCCCTGGGGGCGGCCCCGTCGTCCGCCTCCGCGCCCTGAGGAGCTGCATCGCCCGTCCCGTCCTCGTCATCTTCGTCGTCATCCGGCCACTCGCGCAAAACATCCGGGATCAGAAACTTACCGGCTTGAGCGGAGCCATCGGCTTCTGCATCTGCGAGGTGCTCCTCGCCGCCTTCAGCCCCCGCGTTGCCGGCCTCCTCGTCCTCCGGGTCCGATTCGTCCCGGTCCGGCTGCAGAACCATGGGACTCGGGCCATCATGTTCCAGCTGGCTCGGGAAGCGCTGCAGCCGGCCCAGGGTGTCAGGGCGCATGAGAAGGACTGACGTGGCGAAGAACAGAGACCAGATACTCACCGCTGGCGCCGGGTCATCCCGGCTGTATGGCACCTTGCCGAACCGCCACTCCTTCACCTTGAGTCCGGCAGCGGAGACGTCGTTGACGCGCATGGCGATCTCCTCCGTCGTCAGCTCCTTCGTCGACAGCCGGCAGGGGTCACGCCGGCCGCTCATGTCGCAGATCCGGTGCGGTCGCCTCTGCAGCGGCAGCACCCGGCGACCGATGAAGGCGGCGATGAGGTCCACGGCGGTGAGCCCCTCGCGGTCCGTCATCTCCTTGACCCGGCGGCAGATCCCCAAGATCTCCGCGGACGGGCTCTTCGGGTTGTGCCCCTAGTTCAGCTTCTTGGCCGGGGGCACGTCGACGAAGGGAGGGAGGTTGATGCGGTCGTTGGCCGGGTCCGCGTTCTTCACGTAGAAGAAGGACTTCTGCCACTTCTTGGCGGAGTCCTCGAGCGGCAGCTTCGGGAAGGGACCCGCCGTCTGGGTAACCGGCACGGCTGCCCCGCACTCGGACATGACGCCGGCGGAGGCGCCTTGCTGCTTGAGGTAGAACAGCCGGCACAATAGCTCCACGTATGGGAGGATGCCGACGTAGCCCTCGCACAGCGTTGCGAACCCGGCGAGCTGCAGAATGGCGTTCAGCCCCAGATGGTGCGGCTGGAGACCGAAGAACGTGAGGAAGCGCCTGAAGAAGATGCTCGCCGGAAGCCCGAGCCAGCGGAGGAAGTGGGTGTAGAACACCACCACATCGCCACTCCACGGTTCCGGCGTCGTCTCCTCGCCGGGCGCGCGCGCCTCCACCTCCGCTGCCGGCGGCAGCCGCCGCATGTGGCGAAGATATTCGATGTCGTCGTCGGTAACCACCGACCCCTCCCACGAGCCCTTCGGCGGCGCCATTGGCGAAAGCGGGAGACGCGCGGCCGAGGAAGAAAGAAAGCAGTGGCGGTGGAGCAAGGAGGTCACGGCTGCGCGAGTGTCATAGCACGGTGCGGTGGCGTGTCTAGCGGACGACGGCGCGCGGGCGACGGCATACGGCGGCGGTGTGCGCAAGAAGGAGGATGGGGAGGTAGAGGCGAAGCAATGGGCGGGGGCAGAGGAACGAATGCCTCGGCCTCTCCCCCTCCCTTCCCATTTAAAGACCCCGGTCGAACGTGGGGGAGTGGGATCGTTTGCGCCCACGATCCCCATTCCCCCGCCATGCGCGGGCACGTTAAAGACATGCCTTAACTGCCTCGAGAATTCCAACAGGCGTATCCGGCCAAAGTAAATCCCGCGCGCGGGCCGAGGCCGCGGCCCAGTGGGACGCAGCCCGCCGCGACGTCTTGTCGCGCGCGTGGCCTGGCAGGCCTCTTTGGCCGCTGGGCTGCACATGGCGGGACTCCGTCTGGCAGCCAGTGCGCTCCCCCGTACCGGCATGGCCAGCCGGCTAGACCGATCGTACTCTGGCAAAATCAAGTATCTCAACCCGGCTCCCAGAAGCTGGCAAGCGGCGACTTCGAGCCGGCACATCCTCGCCACGCAACTGCGCTCCTTCAGGGAGAAGGTAAGCTGCCAAGCCTCCCCCGCTTGGAGCCGGCAAGCCTTTACATCTTCGGGGACTACTGTCGGGGGGATGACCCCGGGTAGGCAAGCGAACCCGGAGCCCCTTTTCAAAAACATCAGGGCAGCCTATGCCCCTCCCCGCCGGCTGGCCGACTGGCCAGCTTCCCGGTGCTAGCCGGCTAGGCCCGGGCCCGGGCCGGGTCCGACCGTCCCATCTCCCGACGACAAGACAGCCCCCACGACGGGAGAACATGGCTACAGTGCAATCCGTCTCGGAAGGCGCGCCGGCAAAGCTGCCAACCCTGTTGACCGGGACGGCCGGCGTCAGCACCTGCATGCCTCTGCAGCCCGCGCACGCGTCGTCCACTCCGTGACGATCGAAGTGACGGGTCACAGTGCCGAGCAGCCGGCGGGCCCCGCAGCAGGCGGGCCCACAGCCGGCTCCAGACGCCGACGCCCGGGTCCCGGTGCGTGTAGTTTACCCATGTAACCCTGGGGGGTCGGGCTATAAGACCCCCCAGGAGGCCTCCATGCAGGGGGGGTTCGCTCTTCTTTGGTTGGCACCAGGTTGGAGTTAGTAGCAACACATGCATACACACTCACGGGAGAGGCCAAGGGAAAGCTAGCTCCTTCTTCCTCCTCCACCCAACAGCTCCAGGAGCACCATTGTAACCACTGTGGCCTCTGAGCCTATCAACCCACTCGGCAGGACTAGGGGTGTTACCTCTCCGGAGGGCCCCAAACCTGGGTACGCCTTGTGTCTCCCGCACGCGCGTGCCAACCTCGCTTCCGGAACCCACCGGCGTCCTCATGCAGCCCCCCACTTTTAGCCATCTCATGGCATCTGCCGCGATTTCACCACGACAGCGAATGCTTACAAGAGGGGGTAATCATAAGTGGGAGGCTTGTTCAATTAAGAACAACACCCAAGCACCGGTTCACCCACATATCAAATTATCAAAGTAGCGAACGCAAATCAAACAAACATGATGAAAGTGACTAGATGAAATTCCCATGTGTCCTCGAGAACGCTTTCCTTACTATAAGAGATCGTTCTGGCTTGTCCTTTGCTACAAAAAGGATTGGGCCACCTTGCTGCACTCTTTGTTACTATTGCTACTTGTCGCTTGTTACAAATTATCTTGCTATCAAACTACTCGTTACCGATAATTTCAGTGCTTGCAGAAAACACCTTGCTGAAAACCGCTTGTCATTTCCTTCTGCTCCTCATTGGGTTCGACACTCTTACTTATCGAAAGGACTATGATTGATCCCCTATACTTGTGGGTCATCACCGGGCAGCGGTGACGCTGTTGGGCGAGCGGCTCCTACTCCTGTTAGTCTGGCATCTCCTCCTAAAGTCATGGCGTCCGGCGATGGCAAGTCGCCAGCGAGGCAGGTGGCTGGCAGCGAGTAGAGATCGAAAGCGGCGCAGAACAAAGGGGAATCAGGGTCTGGAGGCATTGGCTTTTTTTGTTTTTTAGCAAAGGCATTGGCTGGCTGACCATGTTCTAATCTCTTATGGTATATAGGCCAACCCAAAATCCCAGGGTGGGCCACGGCCCATGCTGGCCACCCTGTAGATCCGTCCCAGCGGCGCACATGCATTTTGAAATTAAATTAGGAACACTTAGCTGACCAATTAAATGACTCTGTTTTACTAATATCAGCATCATATAAGATTTGTATTTGAACAACTAAGCTTGTTTATCTTGATGGGTGGAGCAGTGCTATTATGACACGAAGCACGTAGGCTGATCGTATAGTGATCATAAAAGGGGGGAAACTCTAAGCATGATCAATTAAACACTATTATGACTGTGCCATGGCAGATCTGAAGCTGCAAACCGTACAAAGGCTACTTAGCAACCAATGCATTGAACTAACAACTAAGATTCTAAGAGCTGAAAAGAAAGTACTGTAAACAAGTGATGGTCTATTTTCTAGTTGAGATCAAAAAGTTGAGCAGATATGAAAGAGTAGCACCTCTCTTGCGGCGCCGTGTAGGCATCGAGGGTGCGATGGCTGTCGGCGGCGTGGAAGCAGATCTGCGACGGTAGACGAAGGCATCGGGGGATAAGTCCTGTTACGGTGGACGAGAAGGTCGTCGGAGCGGCCCCGGCAAGGTGGACGATGGCGCGGATGAAGCGAGAGGATGCGATGCAAGGCTCCTGGTCCAGCGCCATGGATGAGGAACGTCGATCCCTTGTAGTGGGCGATGCGGTCTGGGTAGGCGCTCCGGCATGGTGGAGGAGGGAGCGATGGATGGGGTGGCGGATGGAGGAGACTGGTGTGGAGATGGTGTTCTAGCGCCGACGGTGTATGAATGGGAAAATGGAGGGAGAGGGGTCGGGGGAACCATGTCTTTGGGACGCGGTGCTTGTCTGAAATGTGGGGAAGTTACCAACTTAGCCCCCGTTTAAAATTTTGGACGTCTCGCCGGTTGGGGATAGGACGGTAATCTCGCATCTCCCCAATATTTGCCGAGAGCGATTTCGGGCGAGGACAGGGTGTTTTGGCGCCCACGGTTGGCGCCCACGGTGTATGAACGGGGCTGACAGGTAGGGCGGATGTGTCACGTATGAGTGAAGTTACAAACCTGCCCTTACTTAAAATATTTGCCTAGATCGATTTCGGCCGAGGAGAGTTTGTTTTGCCGCCCACCATGTATGAATGGGGAAATGGAGGGGGGGAGAGGCCTTTGGGACGAGCTTGAATCAAATGTGTTTTGCCGCCCATGTTTGGCGCCCACCATGTCTGAATGGGGTGAGAGGCGGTCGTGTCATGTCTGAGTCAAGTTACAAAACTACCCCTATTTAGAGCAGTGGAAATTGGGCCGATAGGTTGTGCGTGTCAGCGGTAGGCAGTAATTTCCATCTCCCAAACACTGGTTTCAGGCAGCCAATGTGGGGGTGGGTGTTTTGCCGCTTCTTTCGAATTTTGGGAGAATAAGCATTCAAGTTTACCTTGGCAACTAAATTCGAATCCATTTTGTATTCGATTATGAATCTTTATAAATCATTCTATGTTTTTTAGATATCTTCAAAAGCACAACAAAGATGTATTCCACCTTTATATATGAATATGATTTACAAATGCCATGATGCTCGAATTCATAAGGTTGAATCCAGTTTAAGGTGAATACGAATATTTGAAACAACTTTATGTTCAACTCAATTGTAACATGTATGACACAAGCAGCATATAGTGTATTCCCATTTAGATATGAATTTCAGAAGCCAAGCGATGTCTCAAAATTCAAAATACTGAGCCAACCAACCAATAATATAGAAAACTAATAGACATATGACCACATATGGAGTATATGGATCAATAATATGAACTAACATACATAAGCCAGGCCGCTGTACTGTTTTTGGCAAGAAGAGCATCTTTTTTTGTACCAAAGCTAGTACAGCATCTTGGGCCTTTCAGATGCGTGCCACTTAAGGCCCATCTATACTACTATTTTTGCTGAATGCACAATCAGCCCGATTAGCATATTTTGTAGGCCTGGCATAGCAATCAAAATGAAATGTCTTTGCCTCAACAAAAAAAATTGGAATGTCTTATGTTCTTATCAATTATTACAGACTCATGCTCAAAAAAAATACAGACCAAAAAACAATTATTACATGATCTCTAAAACAAACGGTTCCAATCTATTACATGAACAAACAACACAAAGGTAATTCAACGATGGAAAAAACATTTCACCTATGATTTACCAAGTGGGATTTTAATTCCCTTTTTTCCTCCAGGACCTTAACAATGTGACCAGTCTTAGCTTGCTTCGTTGTGAAATCCACCAAATATTTAATGGTTTTCGTGAGTACTGCTTGTGTTTGTGTTGTTTGCTTCATCAACATGTCAACTTCATCTCTAAGTGCAGAAGCAAACTCTCTTTCTACCAATAGTTTACCCTCTAGAGCATCAGCAGTTGGCAATTCTTGATGCACGATTGGGCTGGTGCCACTGCTCTGGGATGATCCAACATCCATGGGGACCTTGCTCTTTGATCTTGGGCTAACCTGTTTTTCCATTATAGTTCTGATTGGATTCGGAAAAGTTGAAGTTAGTAGAACATTTCAACTGGGAGTTAGAACAGCAACCCAGTTAAACAAACAAGGATTTAAAGAGTTGCGATTGGATGCTGAAAAGTATAAGTTATGGACATCATTAGAGCAACCGGTTGCAGCAGCAAAGCAGTTAAACTAACAAGTTTTACAAAAGGGACCTGTTGTGCCATTGGAGTTTCTCTTGGATCCTGAAAAGTTGAATAGTCAGTAACTTGATTAGAGCAACAAGTTACAGTAGCAAACCTGTTACACAAATAAGTTTTCGAAAATGTACCTGCTGTGCAATTGGAGTTCCAATTGGATCCTGAGAAGTTGAAGTTGGTTACAAGATTAGAGCAACAGGTTACAGCAGCAAACCAGTTAAACAAGGAAGTTGTTCAGAACATACCTGTTGTGCCATCGGAGTTTCAATTGGATCCTGAAAACTTGATAGTTAGCAAGCATAAATAAAGTGTTACGAGAGCCATAAGAAACTAACATCAAACTAGTAAAACTAACCAGTTTTGGCAACATATTTAATTACACATGAACTAGTAAAACTAACAAGTTTTTGGCAACGTATTAAAGTAACAAGTTGGGAGAGTTTACCAGCAATACATACATCTCTAAATTTCATTCATGTAAGCAAAATGATTCTGACACACACACACACACACACAGACACACATATATATATATAAGTTAAAAAGACGGTTTCCCTCATATAAACCTGACAGTTGTCTCTCCATGAACATGCAAACATTACTAGTACTAGAAGTCATAACAGCAAACAAGATAAACAAACAGGGTATCAGAAGGTAAATTACACATGAATTTTGTTGCACCCTAGAAGTAGATATGACCAGCTATCTACGTGCTTAAGTAGCTATTGAAGTTCAGGCATAGGTAGTTCTATAAACAGTAAGTAACAAACACATAGATAGGCGCAGTCTATAATAGGATTAATAGGGTATGGCATTATGTAATCAGTAGCAAACTAAATTAAGGCAAGCAAGGTAATTGAACAATTTTTTAATCAGTGGCTAACTAAAATTCTTAGAAGCAGATAACTGAACTTACGCTAGCTCTTTGTACAGGCACATTGCAACTTCTTTTTTCGCTTACGAGGTTCTACGAAGGAGTCCATGACATCACTTGCTTGGATACGCAGTCCCAATACTCCTTCCTTCCCACACTGCATTTTGGTAAATCGAATGGTTAATCTTATAAGATGGTGCGACCTTGTTATATTATATGAGGACAGGTTGTCAAACTAATTGTAGCAATACACACCACGATGGCTTTTACTATATAATTCATGTGATTATATTTGGCCTATCGAGATCTAAGCAATCTACAATATGATGAAAAGACTGACATCCTTCTCATTATTGGCCAACTCAGTTCATAGAAACAAGCAATTCAACCATTATGTGGATAAATCAAAAGCGCCACTGGAATACATTTCATTGCCCCAATCATACACGCAATCATACACATAGGCCAGTACGAATTAAATGAAATGCAGGGACTTACGCTAGCTCGTTGTACAGGCTTACAGCAGCTCTGCTTGCGCTTGGGATGTTCCATGAAGAAGTCCATGTTACCACTTGCTTGGATGTGCAGGACGTGTACTCCTTCCTTCCCCCTCTACATTTTTGGCACAGCGAATGGTTGATCTAATGAGAGGAATCGACCTTGCTATTATACCAGGGGATAGATACTTACAAGGTTATACGAGCGTGCAGGATGTGTACCAGATCCCATAGCGCCGTCATGCTTCGCTGAAAAATGGTTTTGCTTGTTTCAGATGATAGCTCCAGAAGAAATAAGAGTTGAAGTTAGAGTTGCATAGGCCTATAAGCTAAGAGAGCAGTAAAAGGATATCCAAGCATCGTCAGAATAGTGCACAGCGCAGTGATATGTGGATACCTAGATCGGGCCAGCGTTTGGGCATACTCGCCTAGAGTGCGGGTCACTTCAGAGCCGTTGAGGGTGATGCGCTTGCGTTGGCTGGCCGCCTACGGAAGCAGATCTTGAGTAGCGGCAGAGCGCTACGATGCGGTGCACGAGGTCATTGGTGAAGCACCAGCGGGGGGGTGGAGGTGCGGAAGCAGATCCTGAGCAGCGGCGGAGCACTACGATGCGGTCGACGAGGCAGTTGGTGAAGCACCAGCGGGGGGTGGAGGTGCGACGATGTGCTCGGTGAAGTAGCCCCGGTAAGGTGGAAGACGGCGTCGGTGAAGCAGACCTGATGCGGTGGAAGTCGGTGCCTGCGAAGCACGTCGGCTGCGGCGGCTGACGTTGTCGGTGGACCACCGGTGCGGTGGACGAGGGCATAGATGAGGCAGCTCCGGTGTGGTGGTGCAGCGCGACCGTCGTCTTCATTGTCGTCATCCAGTACGGAGGTGGGGAACGAGACGAGACGAGGGGTGATTCGAATTTTGTTTGGGTGGCGGCGAATTAGGGATTTGAGCGCTCTGGGCATGGAAGTGGGCAGGGGAGAAGGGGGATTTTGCAGGGCTGGAATTCGGGCCACCAGATATTTCAATCCGAAACATGGAGGCGCACAGTATATAACGTCCGTACGACACATGCCACCACCACGACATGACCGTGGTCTACCTGGTGCGCCTACATTTGAGAATGCAAACAAATCTTTTTTTCATTGGCAAACGAATCTGTATGTATTACCATGCCCGTGTTTTCCATGCAAATAATTAGTCCTTTGAAATGACATACTAGTAATTAATTAATGATGAGTTCTTTAAATTAGAGTGTGTTTGTGACATAGCGATCTCCAATTCTAACGTGGATTTCACATTTCATGGTATCCACGCTAAGTGTTTGAATGCAAATTCATATGTATAAGATTAACACTATGGTGGTGAGAAAACTTTGGATGTATTCAAGCATATGACCACACACATACAAAATACCACAACAATCGAGTCAATATTAGTGCATCAACTTTTCCAAACCATGCATGTATGGCACGAATTCGAAATAATTACAGAAGCCATATGCATGGTCCTCAATTCAAATTTTACAATGTGCACTAAATTGAAACGTCAGTATTAAGTCTATTACTATCTACATTCAAATGTTGTGTTTAGCCCCCCCTCCCCCCCCCAGACACACACACTACATACTTCCTCTATCGATCAATCTTCCACTCTTAACCACCTTATAGAGCTATTTGTTTCCGACACCCGCTCATTCTTTCTCTCCATGTTTCGATCTCTAATTCTCTCAAATACACAAACCCCTTTCCCCCACTCTCTCAACAAACATATTTCCCTCACACACCCGCCATTGCACTCCATGCCGAGCTCTCTCTCTCTCCCTCCCACCCTCTCGCTAGATACATACATTGGCTCTCTAGACCCCCCCCCCTCTCGCGCACATGCACACACGTTGTCTATCTAGGTCACTCTCTCCACACCATCTCACTCTTTTGACCGCACGGTGGCCCACACTCGCTCAATCTTTTTTTCTCTCTCTCTCTCTTTATTTAAGTCTCGATTAACCTCGCTTTCTCTCACACACAAACGTTATATTTCCCTGTTTGGGCCTCGATCGACACACTCCATACTCTGTCACGCAGATTATCTATCTAGATCACTCTCATCAAACCGTCTCACTCTTTCGACCATTTGGCGGCCCACACTCGCTCAATCTCTCCCTCTCTCTTTATGTATGTCTCAATTGACCTCGCTTTCTCTCACACACAAACGATATATCTCCTTGTTTGGGCCTAGTTCGACATATTGTATATACTCTCTCACGCACATTATCTATCTAGGTCACTCTCTCCAACCCGTACTTCTCACTCTTTCGACCGCATGGTGGCCCACACTCGCTCAATCTCTCTCTATTTATCTATGTCTTGATTGACCTTGCTTTCTCTCACACACAAACGATATATCTCCCTGTCTGGGCCTCGATCCACACTCTGTATGCTCTGTCACGCACATTGTCTATGTAGGTCAATTTCTCAAGATCTCCCTTATAGCCCTCACCCTCCACAAAAGCTCGATCGCATGATATCTCTCCAGAGCATATATCTCTTTTAACCGAATGTCGGGCCACACTCACCCTATCTCCCTGTCTATCTATGTCTCGATTAACCTCGCTTTCTCGCGCCGTCTCTCCCACACATAGACGCTACCTCTCCATCTCTCGCAGGGCCGGAGCTATTTACATTGCCACGGGGACTATGCCTCCATCCTTGGATTAATTTGTGAAGGCATTTATTTCGGAGGGTTTAGTTTAGTTTTTTTCTAGCATTTGGCCCACGACCACTCCAAACACAATTGCCCCCCCGGAGGCTGCTTCAGTGCCATAACGTTACCCGCCTTTGGGTGGGTGACATGTGGGCCTGCCACCTGTTGGGCCCACATGTCATGCACCAAAGGCACCTGCCTTTAAGGCACCGAAGCTCAGCCCCCCTGCGGCCCTGCCCCTCCCCCAATTATTTCCCTCTAGCTCTGTGACCGCTCTCTCGCATGCTCTTTCTCACCTTTCCCGTCGCACCATGGTATTTTTGCAAAAAAAAAACTCTCATGTTTTTTTAATTATTACAAACAACCTACAAACTACACACCGGGGTTCCACCTGTAATGGAACAAATTTCGCCACATAAATTAAAATGCTACAAACTACACACCGGGGGACCCACCTGTCATGGAACAATTTTGGACCCATATAAATTAAAAATGAAAAGGACGAGGATCGAACAGGCGACCAGGCCCTTCCAGGCGCACGTCAGCGATTTGGTGCCCAGGCTCATCTGCACCCGGTCAAGAGAAAATTCACAAAAAGTTCAAAAAAATTAAAAAAAATTCACAAAAAATTCAAAAAAAGTCAAAAAAGGTCAAAAAATCCAAAAAAATTGTGCGTGCTAGATAATTCGTTGCGTGAGGTCTGCTCCAATTTTAAGTGCATTTGAACATCTTAGTAGCTCTCAGCAAAAAAGACAAATTGGGTCAGAACAGTACATGAACAGTACACTCTTTTACAGACCCCAAATCTGTCTTTTTTGCCGAGAGCTACTCAGATGTCCAAATGATACGAAAATTGGAGCAGATATCATGCACCAAATTGTCTACCATGCAAAAAAATGGAATTTTTTTTAATTTTTCTAGTATTTGTTTTCATTTTGTTCTTCAACGTGGGTGCAGATGAGCCTGGACTCAGAAATGGATTGTCGCGTTTGTTGTATCTTTAATGGATAACATATTTTTATATTACTTTTAGTACATTCGTGGGACCGGCTCATCAGCACATACTACTCCCCTTCGTTGAGCCACTTACTGGTGCGTCCCATGTCTGCTCTCTCTCCCTCCTCCCCTTCTACGTTTAGACGCACGGGCAAACACGAAAAATGCACGAGCAGTAAACATGGCGTGCCACCCGGGGCAGATGCCCAATGGCGTCGACCGTATCTGGACGCGTTCACAAGTTACAGTACCAGTTTCACCTACTAGTATTTTACAAGTATAGGAAAAAAAGTAACCGTGACCGACAAGTTCAGGCACCCGTGGTGAATTTAACTAGTAGTAATAATTAAATGTGTGGATAACTGTATGCATCGCCTAGTGCTCGAAGGGACCTGCTCATGCCCTACAAGTATTTGGAATTGATGCAGGTATTTAATATGAAATGTTTGCGATGAGAAGGAATACATGTCGCTTGATGACTTTTTTTATTTAATTTGATAGGGCTCTAGCAGAACACTCAATCGATCAAACCATAGATTTCATTCAGTCTGACTGTGACTTTACATTCATACCATGATCGAACTAAACAAAATAAATGAATAAAACTAATTGCAGCAGCGGCGGGTGCATCTTGCGGCGGGAAGCGGCTTCTCTGCCGTGCCCTATGTGCCGTTGGGCCACTGGCCGGTGGCGATGGCAGCATCTTGCGCCGGCGTTGGCATACTCCTGGACGTTGGCCCAAGCTTCAAGGAAGGCCAGTATGTTCTGGACTTTGGTCTCCAGGAGCTAGTCAACCGGCGGGAGGCGGCGACTGGCATCGCTGCAAGGAAGCGGTCGACGGCGGCGACCCAGGCCGCTGAGGGGGGCACTGGCACCGGCGCGGGGACAGGCGCTGGCAACGGTGCGGCAGAGACATTTGTGTGCACATGCACCGGCACGGGCGCGTGCATCAGTGCACGCGTAGGCGCATGCGCTGGTGGGTGCACGGCCGCGTGCAAGTCAGCGGGGACCTCGTGGATCCCTGCGGCTTCAAGCTGGGTGACAGTGTGCGGCTCCCAGCCCATCAATGCCACGGGGATGGGCGCTAGGCTGGCACGGCGACGGGAGATGGAACGGGCACGGGGACAGACGCGGCGACTTCCCGCACGGCCAGGTCAAGCTCGTCTGAAACCTCATTAGAGTCTTCCTCAGTAAACTGGAAGACTAGGGGCAGCCCATCATGATGCACCATGGCATACGGCGAGGTCAAGCTGATTGGAGGCAGACGACATGAGAATCGGAGAGGCAGAGAGAAGATTGTAGCGAGAGCGGGGAGTGCAGCAGTGATTTAAACTATGGCGCGGGCGCCATTAAAAGTGGGTGTGGTTGGGATGAAGGTGGGTGGCGGAGGTTAGTCAAAGGGCTCGCCTCTCGGTGAGCCTGCACAGCGGCCTGCTCGCACGCCTTGCGTTGACTCACACGCTTTCTCGGACGGCACCTGCCTATGAGAAGCGGGACGCGTGGCGGCACGCTGGTCTAACACCCACGGTTTGAATATATTAGTGAACCGTTCGCGTTAACGTGACAACTCTTTGTTCCAAAATACCTTGGTTGTTCATGTGTGCAACTTTTCATAAGCAGCTTATCTCAAATTGAACAAAAAAATTACCACAGCCTATTTGTGCCGTATCACGAGACCATGCGCAGTTTCATGAATTTCAGGTGAGTTTTGGATTTTCTAGAATTTAAAAACCAGAATTCGAAACAATATCATTACATGCATCATGAAATAAACTTTCAGGCGATACATCTTTAGTGTTGTAGTAGATGTTCATATTTTTTAAGATATCATTTGGTCAAATAGTGCTTAGTTAGACTTCAAACAAATTATATATGCAGAGTAAAAAGATACTCCCTGTGTACCAGTGCATTGCGTCATACTCTAAAAATAATGCATGTCACCAAAAATTATGTCGTTTGACTCGTATTTGAACATAGTTTCTAGTGATATTATTTTTTTTTACATGCATTAACATTTTGTTAGTTAAATGTAAGGTCAAAATTTAGCACAAAATGCGAAGAGGACCAATAAACCAGGATGGAGGTAGTAGGCATGAACAAACGAAGCTCCATTCTATACTCATCCTAGTGTAGTAGGCACTAGAGTTGATGGGTGACCTTGGGTAGCGGCGACCGTGGGACTTGAACGTGCTCGGCATGGTAGGTAACATGGGTTAGTTACTAAAGCATCCCTCCTGTGTTCATCGGTAGTAGTAGGAGTAGTCATTATGGACCGGGGACATAAGGGGAATTTCACAACACTGGAATTCTGGCTGCCAGATATTTCGATTCGAAACGTGGAGGCTCGAGTGGAGGCACGAAGTTTTATCACGGTTCTTTTGGTTGGGGTTGGCTAGCGTACCACGCACACCACCACCACGACACGAGCCCGGTCTGGCTGGTACGCCGTCGGGTGCTACCATTCTAGAATGTGAAAGGAATCTTTTTTAAAATTGGCGACCGGATCTATATGTATTACAATGCCAGTATTTTTCTTGCAAATAATTGGTCATTCCAAAAGGGACGGTAATTGATTTATGACAAGTTCTGGAATTAGAGTGAGTTTGTGGTATAGTGATCTCAACGTGGATTTCACATTTTATGGTATCCACACTAGGTTTTTTAATGCTAATTCAAATTTAAAAGATGAATGGTATGGTGGTGAGAAAACTTTGTATGTATTCAAGCATATGACCACACACACACAAATACAACAACAAATGAGTCAGTATAGTGCATCTACTTTTCCAATCCATGCATGTATGGCACGAATTCAAAAATAAAATGTAAGCCATACATGGTCCTCAATTCAATGTTTACCACGTACACTAAACTGAAACGTGAATATTAAGTCTACTACTATGTACACTCAAATGTTGTGTTTAGGTTTGTCTATCGCCCCCCCCCCCTTCACCACACATACTTCCTGTATCGATTGATCTTCATCTCTTTGTTAAAAGAGCTATTGGTATCCGACACACGCTCATTATTTCTCTTCATGTTTTGATCTCCGTTTATCTCACACCTGCCCTCACGCTCTCAACAAATGTATTTCTCACACACAACCTCGCCGGGCACTCCATGATGAGCTCTCTCTCTCCCTCTATATCGCCCTCCCTCTCTCCCTCTAGACACATATGTTGCCTCTGTAAAAAAAACTCCATGCACGCCGCGCGCACAAACACAAAGTCTATCTAGGCCACTCTCTCAGTAACTATCTCCCTCCAGCCCTCACTATAGCTTTGTCGAATGATATCTCTCTGTATCGTCTTTCTCATTCGAGTGTACGCTAGCCCACACTAACTCGATCTCTCCCTCTATATATGACTCGATTGACCTCGCGTCATCTTTCTCACACATAGATGCTCGCTCTACGCCTCTTGCATAGGCGGAGCCATGTATATTGTCGAGGGGGTAACCCCCCAGTTACTCCCAACCTTAGATAAAATTGTGAAGGTCCTTTTTTAGGAGGGTTTAGATTATATTTTTTAAACATTTGGCCCCACCCTCCCAAACACCGATGGGTTGTGCCCCCGCCCCCTGGGAGAATATCAGGTGCTCCCACCTTAGATGCTATATGGTGATACGAGTTCTTGTGTGCCATTAGATCTAAGATCCAACGGCTCACACAAGGTCTGAATATTTTTGCAAAAATACATTAATGAGTTTGGGAATTGCACACAATTAGTACAAAAACTACTCAGATGCCATTGGATCCCAGATCCAATGGCCTCGAAGCTCGTATCACCGTAGCATCTAAGATGCGGGAGCACCTAATATTCTCTCGTCTATAAGAATATCACATGCTACCACACCTTAGATGCTGTGGTGATACGAGCTTCCCAGAGCCGTTGGATCTCCTAGTAGGTCTGACTGGTTTTTGCAAAAAAACCTGAAAGAGTTTCGGAATTGCTCACAAGTACAAAGACTATACTCAGATGCCATTGGATCTCAGATCGAACCACCTCGAAGCTCGTATCACCATAGCATCCAAGCAGCAAGAGCACCTGATGTTCTCTCGCGTGGGAGAATATGAGGTGCTCCCATACCGTAGATACTACGGTGATACGAGCTCCCGGGAGATCTAACGGCTCCCATTAGGAGGTCTGAATGTTTTTCCAATATAGGCCTCAAAGATTTTGGGAATTGCACAGAACTACAAATACTATGCACATGGCATTGGATCTCAGATCCAACGGCTGCTGGCAGCTTGTATCGCCGTAGCGGCTAAGCTGCGGGGAGCACCTTATATTATCTCGTATGTGAGAATATCGGGTTCTCCCACACCTTAGATGCTACCGTGATACGAGTTCCTGGGAGCCATTGGATCCAAGATCCAGTGACTCACAGAGGTCTGTATGTTTTTTTGCAAAAAAGCCCTCAAAGAGTTTGGGAATTGCACAAAAGTACAAAGACTACTCACATGCCATTGGATATCAGATCCAACGACATAGAATCTCGTATCACCGTAGCATCTAAGCCACGGGGAGCACGTGATATTCTCCACCGCTGTCACTTTTGTTCCTAAACTTGTAAAATACGTGTAACTGGTGCTGTAACTTGTCTATCTGCGCAAAGTGTTTGTGCAAAAAATCCCTCGTACACAGAAATATCAGAACAACACACGGGGGTCCCACTCATCATGGAACAAATTTAGACCTAAAAATAAAAAATCAAAAGGACGAAATTTGAGCCGGCAACCTGGACTACAAAGCGTACGTCGATAGCTAGAAATAGCAACAGTTGTTGGCTTTGTCGCATAACTTGATTTTATACTGTACTGTATCACGTTGAGTAGAGTAGAGGGAGTGGCTCGTCAGCACGTGCATGAACATTGACTCACTTACTGCCTAGTCCCATGTCTGCGATCTCTCTCTCCTCTCCATCTACAATCTTTAGATGCACGGGCAAACACGAAGAGCGGCGCGAGCTGGCCGTGGTGTTATTATAACTAAAAAAATGCTTGGAAAATAGATGAATCGCCTAGGAACAAGAGACCTCGTGGCTGGTCGAGACGGAGCTAACCACACCTATCCTCCGTGCCACGTTAGCATGATGAAGTTGTGTGGCTAGTGGGGTGTTTTTGACCCATTGGCTGGGACCCGAGTTCTTACCATAGCTACGTCTCATATATTTTTACACGCACATTTTCCTCCGTGTTGAGACGTGGCACACCCTACCGCGCGGTTTCTGGGTCCTCCCCGGTGGTGCATGCATATTTTCTTCCTTACTGAGACGTGGGATGGTGGGAGTGTGGGACGCCCTACCGCGTGGTTTCTGGGTCCTCCTCGGTTGTAGCGCCAAAGTAATGAGTCGTCAAATCACAAAGCCCCACCTTTCCCGCCGAGTACAAGCACGGTGGCTAGCTAGTTGGGCTAGTGCGACCGATCAGCTAGGCCACCGCCACATTTGTTGTTTTTTCAAGTATTTTTCCCTCCTTGCCGCTAGGTAAATTAAAATACTATCCACCGCTGCATTGCTTTGGTCCTTGGGTGCGGCAGGATTCTTTTTTTGTTTGACATGAGCAGGCGCGGCAGGAATTAGTCATGATGACTCCGCCAGTAAAACCCACTGCTCCCTGATGTGAAAAGGCATTGACTGGGGTTTCCCATGGTGAAAACCAAAAGATTTACCCCGATCCCTCCACCTTCCTGTAGATTGCATTGCCTTCCAGCCGTTTCGCCCCCTTTGCTTCCTTTCCCCATTGCTTCTACCGGGTTCCATGGCAGCGCACCAGATCATGGAGTCTGAGGTGAGGCGCCTGACAGAGGAGCTCCAGGCCAAGGATGTGGAGCTCAGGGCCAAGGACGTGGAGATCCGTGAGCTCAGGGAGGAGAAGAGTGCCATGCTCCTCCGTTATGAGCGGGAGTTCACGGAGCTTCAAAAGCGGCAGGAGTTCACCACAAAGATGCTTGAGGCGTCGGCGGCGTTGTTGCAGAAAGCGGGAGATATCCTAGGCGGCCAGGTTGCCCTGATGGCAAGCCGGCTGGAGCGCAAGCGGGCCGATCGTGACGAGGTCCAGGATCGCCTCAACCACTTGCTGGACCATGTTGCCATGCAAGTGTTGCAGCTGCGCAATGCCTACCATCGTGCCAGCGCTACCATGCTGGCCGTCCGGCTAAACCCATTCGACCACCCCATCGACTTCAATGAGCTGCGGCTTCCTGACCTGGTCTCCTTCTTCACCTATATCTCCGAGGAGCTAAACAGTCTCGGCGCGGTGGTGGGGGCGGCACTGGACAAGGAGGGGGTGTGGGCGGCCGTCGCCGTTGCCGGATGAATCCTTTCCGGGCTACGTCACTGGAATCCATTTGTGCCATTGGACGCCGTCTTTGACGAGCTGGCTCCCATTGACCAGGAGCGGGCTCTGCGGGCAGAGGCACCCTACATCACCACCGTCGTGCGCCTGGAGAAGCAGAGGGACTTCGGTGATGTTTAGGCGTCCTCTGCATGGGCATGTCACGACGTAACATGACCGTTGGATCAAACTCAGACGGTCCAGAACAGTCACTGTAGCATAGAGCACTATAGAGGCGTGCTTCGTATGGTTCCTATTCGATCGAGCACTGTAGCAGCATACTCTCCGTGCACTATACCCCGAGTACTGTTGACATTGATCTCACCATTTATTCTCGATCGGACATTAAAAAAATGGGCATGTTACACTACTATTCATAGGTGACATGCGCACAGCATGACACTGGATGTAAATCCTCCGGAGACACCCTTCCGGAGCGGCTGCCGCCTCCATCCCTTGATTCTACTTCTCCGGTTGTCTTGTCTGCTAAAAATAATAATACTCCACCACAGGTCGACTGTACGCTGAGGTAGCACGGAATAGAAGGCACGTACATGCAGGGGACCCACGCAGGACCGTATTCATGAATACTAGCCGTGATGTAAACCAAAAATATGCTGAAACACTCGCAACAATATCCCTCACAACAGATTTATTTATAATCTGTTACTTTTCTTTGGGTGGTATAATCAGTTTACTATACATCATTTTTTATCGTCATATCTTACTACACTAGCAACAAGATAAGACTGTTGTATGAACCACTGCACATGCCTAGTAGTAGGAGTACAAGTAGTGTAAGCTCAAGTGGCTGCCGTGTTTCGCACTCCTCCGTCGTAAGAGTGGAAACGCTTGCTGTAATCAAAAAATTATTTTTTTAAGAAATAGTGGAGACACTCTACTGCACGGATCCTCCTCCATGGTCGTCGGGAACCTTGCTACTCACTTTCACCGACGTGTGGGACAGCCAGCATCGGGGTCCACTTGCCATGCACCAAATTACTCCGCACTAGAGTGCACAACTGCACGGTGGACTTACCGCGGTCATAGTGCCACAGTAATGCCCCATGAGGCATCAAATCAAAAAACCCCACCTTTCCAGCAGTAAGTTGGACAGACGAAGCAACCATCATTTCACTCTTCCTCATCTTCCTCCCTTCAAGAAAACCCCACTCGCTTCTCCCTCATCTTCTTCCTCATTTCTTCAAGAAAACTCCAACTCGCTTCTTCCATTGTTCTTCTCTCCCAAAGAAGGAAAGGTGAGCGCATCAATGGTGCTGATATACTTCCGTTCTAGTCATCTTTTGCAACCCCGCGACCGATCCTAACTCCCTCTCTGTTCTTCTTTTGGGTTTCTGATTATCGTTTTCTTTCCTTTTATTTCTATTTGACAGTTTCTTGATGGACCCTGGAGCACCGGCCAAAGTGATGTCTATGGCTTTGGACAAAATCATCGAGGCTCAGAGTCTGAAGAAGCGCAAGCACCCTGCCGAGGCGACCACAGACAAGCTCAAGGCCATCGCTTTGGCCAAGGCCACCTCTCCGGGATACCTCGTTAAGCCGGTCAAGGTAATATCTCTTGTTGATGATCTTTTTGGCGATCTTGATCGTGTTTTCTGGGCGATCTTGATCGTGTTTTCTAACTTGCAAAGTGCTTGCTAATATGCGATGTTTGTGTAATGTACATGTAGTACTAGTAGTATAACTTTCTGGGCGATCTTTCATGTGGTTTTTGTGTGCCAAAGCCCAAATGACTGTGCCAAAGCCCAAATGACTGTTCTAAATGTCTCTTTTGACCAAAACATGTGAGAGGTTGACATGCGTATGATTTTTGCACATAACACATATTTCTTATAGATTACTTTCAACTACTTTATGAACATCAATGCTAGCTGTACGAAGAGAATATAGTACCCTCGGTAACTTGTGTTATGGGTATTGTAAGTAATCGCTCTGTTCACAGATATAAGATGTTCTAACTTTTTTGTGTATCTGATGTAGACATATTTTAGTGTCTTTGTTCACTCATTTCTGTGCTTATATGTAGTCTTATATGGAGTAAAATATAGTAAATCATCTTACATTTGTGAACGGAGGCAATAGTAAAATATTGGTTTCTATTTGAATTAGAACTAGGTCCGCTGTGGAGATGAAGTTCTCAAAGTCATGCCGTGTGAACTGGAAGACATGAGGATGTGCACTACTAAACTATCCAGCTACCGTGACCTGAACAAGTGTTTTCCTGTAGCATTGTTGTCAGGCGTTTTCTCGAGGGTGTACTTCACCACAACAATTTCATAGCTGTGCCTGCGATTACGAAGGGTGTGGTTCTTGTAAAGCTTCCCAACAAATCTGACGCGGCCTGTCTTCATCGGCATGTTTATGAGTGGAAAGACCACACTATTCGGTTCTCCAAGGTTGACGGGATGGCGAAGGTGCCGATAGACATCTCTCACGATGTCCATGGCCTGGTCAGTTATGTGGGGCACATCCCGTAGGTCGGTGGCAAGAAGTAGTATGCAGAGTTTAATTACTGCAACTTGGCTTGTGTGTAGCAAGTAATATTGTTCAGTACTTGATTTGTGTGTGTGAACCCTGTATGGGTTAGTACTGCCGCTTTTGTTTTGTGGTGAATCCTGAGAACACTCTATGTTAATGTTTTAGAAATGGTGAACCTATAATACCAATTTCGGTTGTTTGATATCTGTGTTTTTTCATGCCAGTACAATACTCCCTCTGTTCAAAGACATAAGATGTTTACATTTTTTATGAATCAGATGTATATAGAGTTAGACACGTTTTGGTGTGTTTGTCCACTCAATTCAGTTGTCGTGGGAAATGACTATCTATGGGACCGAACGGGTCCCTATGCGATTCAGCTCAGGGGACGTGCACGGGACAAAGAGCAGGTTTTTAGCAAGTGTAAGAACACACGGGGGATTTATCCAGGTTCGGGCCGCTATGGGCATAAAACTCTACTCCTGCTTTGTGGTTGATCGACTATGAACTTTGGTTATAGGGAGCGCAGTTTTCCGGCAAGGTGCTCGGGAAAATGCAGCTGCAGTGTGTAATTGAACTGGGTGTCGACCGTTCTACCTGTAGCCGTGGGCCTCCTTTTATAGGCTAAGGTGTTACCACAATGGCTAATACGGTCATTTACCGAGTGTGAACAGTGACTTGCACCGTCATCATGTTTATCTTCCAACGGGGTAAGACAAACTCATTGAATGCCTCATTTAGGTGCTACATTGGGGAGGCGAGGCCTTGGGCGAAAGATCTGCACCACCGGTCCTGGCGCCCTCCTGTAACCAAGACACGTCCCGGCAACGGGTGTCATTAAAGTTAATCTCGGTGTGGCGTGCTGACACGTGCCTTGGCCGGTTATGTTCGACTACCTGCCCTCTTGACACCTAGCCCACGAGCCTATCTGGTCGATGGCGAGGTGGAGTAGTACAGGACAGAACAAGCCTACTGGCACGGAGCTTGCCGGGCCTTGCTTGCCGGGAAGGGGGCTTGCCGGCAACCATAGCTTTGGTCTTCACCTTGCCGGGGCAGAGCTGGTCGGCAAGAACAGCGTTGATCCTCAGTAGTAGAATAGTACTTCTCGATGACCTACCTTGAGGTCTTCTTCATGGTCTTGGTGTTGATTCTCTTGAGTCGTAGTTATCCTCCGTCAAGCCCTTGCCGTCAGGGAGGCTACAACTGCCTGTGCACTAGTCTAGGTACGAGGGCACCTATGTTTGAGTACACCGACAGGAGCCCCTGGGCCTGGGACATACGCGCATGCGAGGCGTCGTTGGGCTAGGCCCAAACAGTGCATAGGCAGCGCATGGCAGAGGATAACTGTTGTAATCTCCTCTTTTACCGCACCCGCCCATGACGCGCATTAAATGCGGGCGTGGGCGAGGTGGAGCGAAGCGGCAGCGGGGGATAGTGCGCCTAAAAAGGCGCGGCCACGTAGGAGGGAGAAAGAGCCAGCGCCCGTGCCTTTCCCATAAGAAAGGGGGAACATGGCGAGCGCTGCTCATTTCACCTGACTCCTCGTATTTCCCTTCTCGACTCCTCGCTACTGAAGAAGGCAGAGCGACGGGGAGAGTGATCTCTTCACCCTATGCTGCTATAAAAGGGGCGGGGGAAGTGGTGACCTCCCCCATCTACCTTCTACCTGTGCCACTCTCCTCCTCCAACCTTTCGTCCATCTTTGCTTCTCCGAGGTCCACCATCGTGATGGTGAGGGGTAGGGGTCGGGCCTGTGCACCTGCGTCCACCACGAGGGTTCCCTCTCGGGGCCGAACGCGTTTTTCGATGGTCATCGTGAACGCCAGCCCTGGCGCCCGCAGAAGAGTCGCCCCCCGAGGCCGTGGGGGGCGTGGAACCCGTGGTTGAGGTGGGCGCGGCGGGCGTGGCGGTCGCGGCGGGGTAGCCGCCCCCCTTCAGGCGGAGGCCCATACGGTGGTGGCAGCGCACGAGTTCGTCGTGGTGATGCGCTGCCGGCTTCATAGCTGGCTCCGGCTTCCAGATCCCTTTGCGAGGGTGATGGAGAGCAGCAGGCCCTCGGGGCTATGGCTACAGGTTGACGGCTGCTGCAATGGCCCCTCCTGGGTGGTGACTGAGTTCTCTGCCGCCGGTTCTTTGCTCTTGACACGGGGGTGGAAGTCTTTTGCCCGCTCTCGTGGTCTAGGGCATGGGAAGCTCCTTCAGTTTAGGTATGACGAGGCCGCCACACTTTTTGTGAAGTTCTTCGGGCCCTCCGGTGGCCGTATGGAGTGCTGCGTGGAAAGTGAGAGCAGCAGCGACACTGATTCCTCCAGCGAGAGCGAGTGCGACGAGAGCTCCTCACGCATCAACGGCGAAGGCGACAATTCTGACTAGGCCCAGGTAGTGCCTAAGTCGAATCTCGTAGATGAACTGTACTCCGCCTAGGCTCCTTTCTTTTACCCCTGTATCAGAAACAATGTAACCCCGTGGGGGTGTAGGAGATCCTTTGTACCTAAATGTTTATCAGTTGCTGTAGCTCGCACTTTAAATGGACGTATGCATGTTGTTCCCTTCATTCCATTCTGTCTTTGCATTAATTTCCATACCCTACGCTTGCTGGAGACTTGCCGGTGTGCACACCCTTACCGCAAGTACTTGAGGAACAAGTCCTCAGCAGCTTGCCGGGGGCGCCGCTGCCGGCAAGATCACGCTTGCCGATCACAACACGGCTACATAGATTGTTGAGCGGACTCGAAGCAAAGCAAGAGCACAGTCGATTGCGGCAAGGTTCCTTAGCGTGCAGGTTTCTCATACAAAGGCCGGAATTGGTCAAGGAGAGCCATAACTACAAAGAATTTGCTTCAAAGTTTTGCAACTTATCTCATTCCTTGTTGTACTTCCTGCCGCGGGGCAATATCTTGAATGCGTCTGTTGGTATCCATGACCATCACTCTCCCCGGGAAGCTTGTATGCGAGGAATTCTTCCTTCCTTTAAGAAAAAGGAAGAAGAGAAAAGAGGAGACTGGAACCTTGACGGTTCGTTAATCACCTTATGCAGGGCAAATACTGTAACACAAGACTACATGCAACACATAAATAAATATGCATTTGGAAAGATAGTTGTGAAAAGCTCAGTTTTTATTGTGCACGGGGTCTGCGCCCGGCTTTGTACAAAGGTTTATATGCCTTGACGGCAAACTTGTACAAAACAGGTTGCTGGGCAGCCCGACAACCGCGCCTTACGGGTAGAACTTACGAAGATGCTCAATATTCCATGAGTTAAGCACCGGAGTGCCATCCTCGGTCTCTAAGCGGACTGCGCCGGGCTTAGAGACTCGTACTACCCGGTAAGGGCCCTCCCACTTCGGCGTCAACTTGTTTTTACCCTTCGTGGATTGGATCCGACGAAGAACAAGGTCGCCTTCCTCAAGGTTCCTGGCGTTCACTTTGCGGCTATGGTAGCGGCACAAAGCTTGCTGGTACCGTGCAGCACGGACAGCAGCCCGGAAACGATCTTCCTCAAGGAGCGTGGCATCATCATGCCGCAGCTCATCTTGGTCCTCCTCATCGAAGGCCAAGACTCGAGGTGACCCGTATTTGAGTTTCGTGGGGAGTACCGCTTCTACACCATATACAAGGGAGAAGGGTGTCTGGCCAGTGGCTCGATTTGGTGTCGTCCTAATTGACCAAAGAACCGTCGACAATTCTTCCACCCAGCGCCTTCCACACTGGTGCAGCTTGTCGAAAGTCCTACTCTTCATACCACGCAGCACTTCTGCATTTCCCCTCTACTTGCCCATTGCTTCTTGGATGAGCAACGGAGGCATAACAGACCTTATTTCCAAGTTCCTGGCAATATGATGTGAAGGCATGGCTCGTGAATTGGGTGCCGTTGTCGGTGATGATCCTGTTGGGTACACCAAAATGGGCAACCAATCCTTTGAGGAACTTGATAGCTGACTATGTCTTCACCTTTCTCACTGGCTCTACTTCAAGCCACTTTGTAAACTTGTCGATTGCAACGTAAAAGAATTCAAAGCCCCTGGTAGCACGGGGGAAGGGGCCGACAATGTCGAGCCCCCAGACCAAGAAGGACCAGGAAAGAGGGATGGTTTGGAGGGCTTGAGCTGGTTGGTGGATGTCCTTGGAGTGGAACTGGCATGCTTCGCACCTGATAACCACCGCCAAGGCGTCCTGAAGGGCTGTCGGCTAGTAGAATCCTTGACGGAATGCCTTGCCGACAAGTGTGCGTGACCCAATATGGGATCCACACATCCCTTCATGTATCTCTTCCAACAGCCTTTGTCCATCTTCCCGGGAGATGCACTTCAATTTTACCTCGTTAGGTCTCTTCCTGTACAAGGTGTTGTCAATGAACTTATACATCCTTGATTGACGGGCCACTCTTTCTGCATCTTCTTGCTCATCGGGAAGGTCTCCTGTCTGGAGGAATTGGACAATCGGTTGCATCCATGCCGAAGCTTGTGGCTCGACGACAAGGACTAAAGGCATTTCTTCGTATGCAGGGGCACTTGCCTCGACGGCAAGGACTTGGCTTGCCGGACACAATGGCTCACCGGCAAAGGGTAGCTTGTCGGTGGTATCTGCTTTCTTGGCGGCTATGGATAGTTCTACCAGAAAGTAACCATCAACATCTTGTTTTCTTTTCTTCACCAGCTTCGACTGTGTAACGGATGGCTGAGTAAGTCGGAGCACAAAAGTTCCTGGTTCCACAGGCATCTTTTGAGTGGCAAGCTTTGATAGGTCGTCGGCATTCCAGGCACGAGGAACGTGCTCTGCTTGCAGACCGTCAAAGTGCTCTTCCAACTTTCTCACTTCATCGACATATGCCTCCATCAAAGGGCTTTGATAATCCTTGTTAACCTGCCTCACCACAAGCTGCGAGTCACCTCTGATGATCAGTTTACGGATACCGAGGTCGCTTGCAATGTGCAATCCGGCAAGCAACCCCTCGTACTCAGCAGTGTTGTTGGTGGCTTGCTCCCTGGGGAAGTGCATCTGGACCACATACTTGAGGTGCTCTCCGGTGGGCGCGATAAGCAGCACACCAGCACCGGCGCCTTTCAGCGTGAAAGCTCCGTCAAAGTACATGACCGAATCGTCAACTGTTTCCTTGCCGGGGAGAGAGGTCTCTAGTTTTTCTTCATCCGACGTCGAAGTCCATTCTGCAATGAATTCCGCCAAGGCTCTGCTCTGGATCGTCGACGTGCTCTCAAATTTCAGGTCGAAACTTGATAACTCCAGCGCCCACTCCACAATCCTTCCGATCGCCTCTGGATTTCTCAAGATGCGTTGCAACGGAAAGTGAGTGACAACGGTGACTGGGTGTGCCTGAAAATAATGGCGCAGCTTCCTGAGCCCATGAGAAGGCCAAAAAGCAACTTTTGCACACCAGAGTACCTTGTTCTAGCCCCTTGTAGGAGGGAGCTGACAAAGTAGACTGTGCGCTGCACCATCTTCTTCTTCACAACCTGCCGATCTGGCTAACCGGCTTGCATAATCTTTGCCTTGTGAAAGCACATTGCCTCCCTTGGTGGTTTTGGTAATTTATGCCAGCATACATGTTGTTGGACTAATGCTTTTATCTAGTGAATTTCAGACAAGTTCAACAATGGCGTGGCATGGACAAGAGGACGTGGAACCCCTTCAAAATGCTAAGGACAAGGATTGGCAAAAGATCAAGACTCTACATTTTTGGTTTAGTGATCCAAGATCACATTGAGTCCATAGGAAAGCCAATACTATTAAAAGGGGATGAGGTGTTGCTTAATGGTCTTTTTGCTCAAAGTGCTTAGTGACAGTATTCCTAAACCCTCAACCACTCTCTCTACCCAAATATGTCCTAAACCCAAATTCCAACTCGGCCCCACCGAAATTTCCAACCCGGCCCCACCGAGTTCATCCAAGACTTAGCCACTGCCAAACCCTAACAAATCGGATCCACCGAAATGGATCTCGGTCCCACCGAGATGGCCTTGCCAACTCTCTGTAATCGTTTGCAATCACTTCGCTCTCACCGAGTTTGCAAATCGGTCTCACCGAGATGGCTTGCCAAGTCTCTGTTGCCTTATTGCTTCACTTCGGTCCTACCGAGTTGATGCAATCGGTGCCACCGAGATGAGGATTGCCCTAAGCCATTGCACTTCGGTCCATCCGAGTTGTTCGTATCGGTCCCACCGAGATTCCTAAAGTTCATATCTTTTACACAGTTCGGTGCTACCGAGATTATCGTTTCGGTGCCACCGAGTTGGGTCAAAAGTGTGTAACGGTTGGATTTTGTGTCGAGGCTACTCATGTGTTGAGATCAAGATATTCCATTCCTACCATCTGAACCTTGATCTCTAGCCTTTCCCAAGTTGCTTTCCACTCAAATCTCTTTTCCACCATAACCAAATCTGTGAGGAGTTGATTGAGTGCTGGGAAGACTATCATTTGAAGCACAAGAGCAAGGAGTTCATCAACAACACACCGTCTATTACCTTTTGGAGAGTGGTGTCTCCT
The DNA here is from genome assembly GCA_039707655.1 of Elymus sibiricus. NCBI lineage: Eukaryota > Viridiplantae > Streptophyta > Magnoliopsida > Poales > Poaceae > Elymus > Elymus sibiricus. The sequence continues at coordinate 185,661,438 of CM077676.1, read as the reverse complement.
AGATTGGTTAGGTGTCGCTTGGGAGCCTCCAACCAGATGTGGAGTTGAACCAAGAAGTTTGTAAGGGCAAGGAGATCGCCTACTTCGTGAAGATCTACCCCGAGTGAGGCTAGTCCTTCGTGGACGTAAGCCATGGTGGAATAGACAAGGTTGCTTCTTCGTGGACCCTTCGTGGGTGGAGCCCTCCGTGGACTCGCGCAGCCGTTACCCTTCGTGGGTTGAAGTCTCCATCAATGTGGACGTACGATAGCACCACCTATCGAAACCACGCCAAAAAAATACCGTGTCTTCATTGCGTTTGATCTTCCATACTCTACCCCTTTACTTTCCGTACTATTGCATGCTTTACTATTTCCACTGCTCAATCTCTAGATATGCATGTGTAGAAGGTATTGGAGTGATCTTAACTTGTGCCAAAATCTGCCTAAATTCCAAGAGAAATTAAAAACTGCACCTTTGGCTGGTTAGGAGTCTATTTACCCCCCCTCTAGACCTATCTCCTCGATCCTACAATTGGTATCAGAGCATTGGTTTCCATTGCTTTGGTTTCATCACCATTGGAGGGAGATGGATATGTCTACGTTCGGGAGTATTAGATGTAGAGTGCCTATTCTCAATGGGGAGTATTACAACTTTTGGAGGGATGAAATGCTTGATATCTTTGATGAGTTTAACTTGAGCAAGTATATTCATAATCCTTATGTGCCCCCTATTGATCCCTTGCATCCTACTCATGAAGAGGAAATTGACATGCTTCGTAATCTTAGAACTGTCAATCTTATCATTAGAGGATTACCTAAGATTGTGCTTGGTTGTATGCGAAACTTTGCATGTGCTTATACTCTATGGCATGATTTAGAAAAGCGATATCGCGATTATTCTCTAAAGAGTCTTGATAAGATTCTTCATAAGGCTGTTGTTTTTCACAAGATGAGTCCTAATGATCCTAAGTTTGATGATTGCTTGTTTGAGCTTCGTGATCTCATGCGTGCCAAAGGAGATGTTAGAACTATTAGCAATATTATCATGGAAACTGTTAGAATTCATAAACTTGAACATTGTCATGATCATGAAACTAATGAATCTGTCAATCACATGCATGATGATGATGATGTTGAGCACGGCTATTATGATGAAGACGAAGACTTTGATATTGAATTTGAGAAGACCATGAGGAATCTCAGTCTTATGGCAAATCTTCGAGATTATATGGCCGGAGGAAAAGAGTGGATTCTTGATAGTGGATGTACCGATCACATGACCGGAGATAGAGACATGTTTCGTGAGCTTACTAAAAATGATGGTCCATGCAAGTATGTGACTTTTGGAGACAACTCCAAGGGTAAGGTACTTGGCCTTGGTAAGGTGGCCATATCCAATGATAGCTCCATACAAAATGTTATGCTTGTTGAATCTCTTGGTTACAATCTTCTTTCCGTTTCTAGACTAGCCGATTTTGGTTTTAATGTTCTATTTACCAAAGTAGATTGCCAAGTGTTTCGCCAAGATAATCATAATATAGTCTTTATCGGCATTCGTAGAGGTGATCTTTACATTGTTGATTTCACTAAGAGAGCTCAACCTCGTACATGTTTAATTGCAAAATCTTCTAAAGGTTGGTTATGGCATAGAAGACTTGGACATGTTGGTATGCGTAACCTAGATAAACTTGTTAAAGGAGATCACATTCTTGGAGTGAAAGATGTTATATTTGACAAAGATCGACTTTGTAGTGCTTGCCAAGCAGGAAAACAAGTTGGAGGAAGCCATCCCATAAAGAACATTATGACCACAAGAAGACCACTCGAGCTACTTCATATGGATCTTTTTGGTCCCAACACCTATAATAGTCTTGGTGGTAACTCTTTCGGTTTGGTCATTGTTGATGATTTTTCCAGATTTACGTGGGTGTTCTTTCTTGATGACAAATCGCAGGTACAAAAGATCTTCAAGAACTTCGCAAGAAAGGCTCAAAGCCAATTTGAAGTGAAGATCAAGAAGGTTCGGAGTGACAACGGAACGGAGTTCAAGAACGCAAATGTGGACACCTTTCTTGATGAGGAGGGTATTTCACATGAGTTCTCGGCTACGTACACGCCTCAACAAAATGGAGTTGTTGAGAGGAAGAACCGTACACTTATTGAGATGGCAAGAACAATGCTTGATGAATACAAGACGCCAAGACATTTTTGGGCAGAAGTGGTTGAAACAGCTTGTCATGCAACAAACCGACTCTATCTTCACAAGCTTCTTGGTAAAACGGTGTATGAACTGCTCACCGGTAACAAACCACAAGTCGGATACTTTCGAGTATTTGGCTCAAAATGTTACATTCTTGATAAGCATCGTCGTTCAAAATTTGCTCGTAAATCTCATGAAGGTTTCCTACTTGGTTATGGATCGAACTCTCACACTTACCGTGTCTACAACAACTTCACTGGAAAAGTTGAAGAGACGGTAGATGTGAAGTTTGATGAGACTAACGGCTCGCAAGTCGAGCAATTGCCACTTGATGTAGGAGATCAAGAACCATCGGAAGCAATCCAAGACTTGCCCATTGGCAAGATTCGCCCCGTGGAAGTAAAGGAGAGTACCTCGTCTATTCAAGTGGAAACCCCAACCTCACATCAAGGTGAACGACAAGCTGATATGGAGGCATCCACAAGTGGAACACGTCAAGACGATGGGAATGAGGAAGTGCAACAAGATGATCCACCTCAACCTCCTTCTCCACCTCCACAAACAGACAACGACAACATCAACGAAGTAGAAGAAGATGATTATGATGAGGAAGCCTCACCACAACCCAAGAAAAAGCTACCTCGAGTTAGAGCAAGAATCGACAAGGATCATCCCGTCGAACAAATACTAGGAGATATCCAAACCGGGAGAATTACTCGCTCTAAATCTCGTTTAGCTAACTTTTGTGAGCATTACTCATTTATCTCTAGTGTTGAACCCTTGAAGGTAGAAGATGCTCTCAAGGACCCCGATTGGGTGAATGCAATGCACGAAGAGCTACACAACTTTGAAAGGAACCAAGTTTGGACATTGGTTGAGAAGCCTAAGGAAGAGCAAAACATCATTGGAACCAAATGGGTGTTTCGGAATAAGCAAGATGAAGATGGACAAGTTGTATGCAACAAGGCTCGTCTCGTAGCACAAGGTTACACACAAGCCGAAGGTATGGACTATGGTGAGACCTATGCCCCTGTTGCAAGACTTGAATCCATTCGCATTTTACTTGCTTATGCCAATCACCATGATATCACTCTTTACCAAATGGATATTAAAAGTGCCTTCTTAAATGGTGAAATAGAGGAGGAAGTATATGTTAAACAACCTCCCGGCTTTGAGAATCCCAAGAAACCTAATCATGTGTACAAACTTCGTAAAGCTCTTTATGGTCTCAAACAAGCCCCTAGAGCTTGGTACAAATGCTTGACAAAGTTTCTTCTTGAAAAAGGTTTTGAAATTGGGAAGATTGATTCAACTTTGTTCGCTAAGAGGGTTAATGGAGAATTATTTGTATGCCAAATTTATGTTGATGATATTATCTTTGGATCTACTAACCCCTCTTTTAGTGAAAAGTTTGGAAGGTTAATGTCGGAGAAGTTTGAGATGTCTATGATGAGTGAACTCAAATTCTTTCTTGGTTTGCAAATTAAGCAAACTAGGGAAGGTACCTTTGTCTCTCAAACAAAGTATACCAAGGACTTATTGAAAAAGTTCAACATGCAAGAGAGTAAAGGTATGAAAACTCCCATGCCCACGAGTGGACATCTTGACTTGACCAAGGATGGCAAACCGGTTGATCAAAAGGTTTATCGATCGATGATTGGTTCATTATTATATCTATGTGCCTCTCGACCCGACATTATGCTAAGTGTGTGCATGTGTGCACGATACCAAGCGGTCACCAAAAGAGTGTCACCTTAAGGCGGTGAAAATAATTGTGAGATACTTGATACATACACCAAACTTTGGCATATGGTATCCCAAAGGATCTTCTTTCAATCTTGTTGGCTACTCCGATTCGGACTATGCCGGAGACAAGGTTGACAGAAAATTCACTTCGGGTACATGTCAATTTCTTGGTAGATCTCATGTGTCTTGGTCCTCCAAGAAACAAAATTTCGTATCTCTATCTACTGCCGAAGCGGAATACATTGCCGCGGGATCATGTTGTTCTCAATTACTATGGATGACACAAACTCTTAAAGATTATGGTGTGCATGTGAGACATGTACCATTACTTTGTGACAATGAGAGTGCTATTAAGATAGCACACAATCCCGTGCAACATTCTCGAACTAAGCATATTGAGGTTCGTCACCATTTCATTCGAGATCATGTTGAGAAAGGTGATATCGACCTTAAACATGTTCGTACTGACAAACAATTGGCGGACATCTTTACCAAACCCCTTGATGAGAAAGTGTTTTGTCACTTGAGAAGTGAATTGAACATCATTGATGCTTCAAACGTGAACTAGAGGTTCATGTGGATGCATACAAGGGCATGAGCATTCTTGACTAATCCATGATATCTTTCATGATCATATTATATCTTGGATATTTTGCTCCCTTGTATGGTATCTAACCTTTTGTAGGTACTTGGACAAGCTTCATGTCACAAGATTGCATCTCACTCTTATCTTGAGCAATCTTCTATAACCCAAGTATCAACAATTGATGGAGTAACAAGGAACAATACAACCTAAACATATCCTTTGACAACGTTTGAGTTATGCTTCATTCTTGACATTTTGGATATACATGTTGTTCCTTGCAAATCTAACCCATGAAGGAATATGAACTACAAATGATAGGATAGCTCCAAACTTCAATTCATGAGCATCCACTTCAAGTTCAACTACATGATGGACTTCACCAAATACCAATGTAAGTTCTCACATCTTAGAGAAGCTTCACTCAAAGACATGAGCTAAAGCAACTCAACAAGATGTGAATACATTGAAATGCTTAAAAGAAAAATGGCAACCCCATTTTGAGCTTAAATGATGAGTATGACCTATGATCAAGTGTTCTCACTTGAATCCTAAGTCAATATACTCTAACATAGGTGACCTAGTCGCTGACCCATCTAGATGAAGTTTAAAAAAAACTTCATCTAGATGTCTCTTTGCTTATTTTCTGTTTCATTTCGTTTGGTTTGAATCGCAGTTAATTCTTTGCAAATCCTTGAGAAATTTCCTTGCCTAGTGAGCTGAGTTGACGAAATATTTCATTGCATCAAACTCGGTTCCACCGAATTGTCTCAACTCGGTGTCATCGATTTTGACTGCTCTAAGGAATTTTCTGTCAAATTTTCCCTGAGTGTTTCTGCTCCAGCTCCACTCGATGATTCTTATCCTCTACATGCATCTAGCTGTATTTCTCAAGGACCAAACTCACTTAATCAATAACCTTGAAGTCCCTTCTTGGAAATTGATGTCAAAGGGGGAGAGAGGAATACATCAAAGCTTAAGCTTATCTATTCAAAACAAAGATGCACCTTACAAGAGGAGAGAATGTTACATGTTTCTAAGAGGGGAGAATCATGATTAGTCTGTTCTTTGGCTGTTGTTTGAGTTTTCTCACCCTACCTACTCCCAATATCCATGTCAGATTCAGGGGGAGAGGAAGTTCTTTAGGGGAGACAGCTATTTCTTTTGGGGACATGTATGTTTCAAAGAAGTATTCACCTAGTGATACTCTCTTCTACATGTCATCTCAATCTTGGTTTCTTGTTGATCTTGTGTCTTTTTCTTGAAGAAATTATCTTGTGTTATCTAACCCTGTTTTCTCAAGTGTATTTCTTCAGGTACTTGATCAAGAACTTCAAGGTAAGTATATGCATCACACTCATGTACATGGTTGACCTCTTGCTAAGTATATATTGTTTGCAAGGAGAAAATCTTGTACATGTGGATACTCTAATGTCATATATATATATATTGCTCTGATGCATATAGCCAAGATACAAGTTGCATGTATATTTCCCATAATATATCATCATGGTATGCACATCTTCAGGGGGAGTTCAAGGGAGCTCATACATGTTACATGTTTCCTTCAAAGCTTTCATACATACCTCTGCTAAATCTTTATTTAAAGCTTTGATGTATGTTGTCATCAATTACCAAAAAGGGGGAGATTGAAAGCACATTTGCTCCCTTCGTGGTTTTGGTAATTTATGCCAACATACATGTTGTTGGACTAATGCTTTTATCTAGTGAATTTCAGACAAGTTCAACAATGGCGTGGCATGGACAAGAGGACGTGGAACCCCTTCAAAATGCTAAGGACAAGGATTGGCAAAAGATCAAGACTCTACATTTTTGGTTTAGTGATCCAAGATCACATTGAGTCCATAGGAAAGCCAATACTATTAAAAGGGGATGAGGTGTTGCTTAATGGTCTTTTTGCTCAAAGTGCTTAGTGACAGTATTCCTAAACCCTCAACCACTCTCTCTACCCAAATATGTCCTAAACCCAAAGTCCAACTCGGCCCCACCGAAATTTCCAACCCGGCCCCACCGAGTTCATCCAAGACTTAGCCACTGCCAAACCCTAACAAATCGGATCCACCGAAATGGATCTCGGTCCCACCGAGATGGCCTTGCCAACTCTCTGTAATCGTTTGCAATCACTTCAGTCTCACCGAGTTTGCAAATCGGTCTCACCGAGATGGCTTGCCAAGTCTCTGTTGCCTTATTGCTTCACTTCGGTCCTACCGAGTTGATGCAATCGGTGCCACCGAGATGAGGATTGCCCTAAGCCATTGCACTTTGGTCCATCCGAGTTGTTCGTATCGGTCCCACCGAGATTCCTAAAGTTCATATCTTTTACACAGTTCGGTGCTACCGAGATTATCGTTTCGGTGCCACCGAGTTGGGTCAAAAGTGTGTAACGGTTGGATTTTGTGTGGAGGCTATATATACCCCTCCACCCCATCCTTCTCAGTAAGGAGAGCCATCAGAACGTGCCTACACTTCCACCATACATTTTCTGAGAGAGAACCACCTACTCATGTGTTGAGATCAAGATATTCCATTCCTACCATTTGAACCTTGATATCTAGCCTTTCCCAAGTTGCTTTCCACTCAAATCTCTTTTCCACCATAGCCAAATCTGTGAGGAGTTGATTGAGTGCTGGGAAGACTATCATTTGAAGCACAAGAGCAAGGAGTTCATCAACAACACACCGTCTATTACCTTTTGGAGAGTGGTGTCTCCTAGATTGGTTAGGTGTCACTTGGGAGCCTCCAACCAGATGTGGAGTTGAACCAAGAAGTTTGTAAGGGCAAGGAGATCGCCTACTTCGTGAAGATCTACCCCGAGTGAGGCTAGTCCTTCGTGGACGTAAGCCATGGTGGAATAGACAAGGTTGCTTCTTCGTGGACCCTTCGTGGGTGGAGCCCTCCGTGGACTCGCGCAGCCGTTAACCTTCGTGGGTTGAAGTCTCCATCAATGTGGACGTACGATAGCACCACCTATCGGAACCACGCCAAAAACCACCGTGTCTTCATTGCGTTTGATCTTCCATACTCTACCCCTTTACTTTCTGTACTATTGCATGCTTTACTATTTCCGCTGCTCAATCTCTAGATATGCATGTGTAGAAGGTATTGGAGTGATCTTAACTTGTGCCAAAATCTTCCTAAATTCCAAGAGAAATTAAAAACTGCACCTTTGGCTGGTTAGGAGTCTATTCACCCCCCCCTCTAGACCTATCTCCTCGATCCTACACCTTGTCAGCATCTGACCTTGCTGGAGACGACTCCAGCTCGTCCAGTCATGGCTCTGCGGTTGCTACATCTTCCTCATCAGCCTCCCTTTCAGCCACAAGTGCGGCACTAACCACTTGATTCGTTACCGCTATGTATAGCAGCAACGTCTCTTGCGGCCTAGGCGCGACTAGGATTGGTGGAGAAGACAGGTACTCCTTCAAATCGTGGAGTGCAGCCTCCGCTTCCGGAATCCAGTTTACTGGACCTGCCTTTTTCAAAATTCTGAAGAACGGCAAGGTCCACTCTGCTGATTTGGGGATGAACCTGCTGAGGGCGGCAACGCAACCGGGAAGGCGCCTGACATCCTTGACACGCTTCGGTGCCTCCATCTGCTCAGTTGCTCTAATCTTGTTAGCGTTGGCTTCAATCCCCCTCTGAGACATGAAGAAACCGAGAAGCTTGCTGGATGGGATGCTGAACACACACTTCTCGGGGCTGAGCTTCAAGTTAAGCTTGCGCAAGTTGGCAAAAGTTTCCTCAAGATCCTGGATCAACATTGACTTGTCTTTGGTTTTGACCACAATATCATCCATATAGGCCTCCACATTTCTGTACACCTGTGGCTCAAAACCAATCTGGACCGCTTTGGCAAAGGTCGCTCCGGCACTCTTCAGTCCAAAAGGCATACGCAAAAAGCAGTAGGTGCCACATGGAGTGATGAATGCGGTCTTCTCCTCATCTTCCTTGGCCATAAAAATCTGATGATAACCAGAATAGGCTTCAAGGAAAGAGAGTAGGTCACAGCCGGTAGTGGAGTCTACAATCTGGTCAATGCGTGGCAAAGGGAAAGGGTCCTTGAGACAGGCTTTATTTATATCGGTAAAGTCGATACAAAGCCTCCACTTCCCGTTTGCCTTGCGCACCACCACCGGATTGGCTAACCACGTAGGGTGTAGCACTCCTCTAACCAGGCCTGCTGCTTCTAACTTCTTAATCTCCTCAGCAATGAACTCTTGCCGCTCCAAGGCTTGCTTCCTGATCTTCTGCTTGACGGGCCTTGCATGAGGGCAGACAGCAAGGTGGTTCTCAATCACCTCCCTAGGAACACCGGGGATGTCAGATGCTTTCCAGGCAAATACATCGACATTCGCCCATAGGAAGGCAACGAGCTCGCTTTCCTACTCGTCACTGAGAGTGGCACTTATAGAGAAGGTGCCGCTCATCCCACCCCCGTTTGCCGAGACTCGCTTGGTCGCCAGCGAAGAGGCCTTGGCTCTCTTGCTCTTGCCGGTAGAGCTCTCTGGTACGTCCTCGACATGCATGCTGCACTCTGAAGTGCGCTTCCCGGAGTCCTTCCTAGAGGTCTTGTCGGTCTTCTTCTTCTTTCCTCCCTCGGGAGCTCTGGCGGCAGGGGCAAATGCCCCGACGGCAGATGCTACCGCCGCCTCCCGATAGAGTTTGTCGGCGTAGATGATCGCATCCTTATGGTTTGACTTGATGGTGAGGACCCCTATTGGCCCCGGCATCTTGACGACATTGTACGCATAGTGCGACGCGGCCATAAACTTTGCCAGGGCCGGGCGGCCCAAAATCCCATTGTACGGCAGCGGCATGTTGACAACATCGAAGGTAACCTCCTCTGTCCGATAGTTGAGCTCGCTGCCAAACGTAAACGGCAACGTGACTTGGCCTTTCGGCTTGTTCCTCCCTGGACTGATCCCTTGGAAACTGCCTGTTTCTTCGAGATCCATGTCGGGGATCCGTAGCTTCTTGATCACGTCTGGAGAGATCAAGTTCAAGCCAGCCCCACCGTCAACCAGCATCTTTGTCATCTTGAGGTTGCGGATTGTTGGTGAGACCAACAACGGCAAGCACCCGACCGCAGTGGTGCGATCAGGGTGGTCCTCGGCATCAAAGACGATGGGCGAGTGTGACCACTTGAGTGGCTTCTATGCCCCCATCACTGGTTCCGCTGCGTTGGCTTCGCGGATCCACTGCTTTAGTTGCCGGTGCGAGGAGTGCAAAGATGTGCCTCCGTCAACACACATGGCATCTGCCGCAGTTTGGAACTCCTCGTCGGACCTGCCTTCGTCCTCACCACTATCATCCTCTTCTTGCCGGCCCTGAGCAGCCTTTTCATTTGGCTGCCTGGCCTTGCCACAGCAGCCTCCGCGGCCACCATGGTCTCGCTTGCCGGGCCCACCGGCACCATCTTGGCACTTCTCCTTATCACGCCTCTCGTATTTTTGCTTCTGCTTTTCGGCGAGTTGCTCTACTTGCCGGCACTGCCAGAGGTCATGGCTCTTGGTGCGGTGGATCTTGCAATACGGCCCGCCGGTCTTGCCGGCAGCGAAACTGACGAGACTCTGAACGGTAGCTCTCCATTCGTTCATCTTGTCGGGGCCCGGCAAGAAGTTCAGAAGCATCTGAGCTCCCACCATGGCCTCGGCCGCCGTGGTCGGCATGGCTGGGAGCACAGAACGAGGCATCGCTCTACCCCTGGCGGAGCCAGAAGGAGCTTCCTTACGTCCGTGCCGCCGCGGCTCATGCTCGCCAATAGGTAGATGTGGCGGTGCTCCGTGAGCAATCGGAAGTTGCTGCACGGGGACCCTGCCTCGCGGTAGTCCGGCACCGCCAGCAACGTGGGGGAGCATGTCGTGCCCATCTTGCGATGGTCGCGGCATACGCCTCCCGCGCCGTTGTTATGCATCGCCGCCACGTTCTGAGATGTTGTGGCGGCTGGGCTCTGGGTGGCAGCAGCATGAACTATATTACTATAATGACTGCGCTCACCAGAATGTCAAGGAAGCTGACCGGCTGCGACGTCGTCGGTCCTGTGGCTAGGCTCAGCATCGTGGCGGGGGTGCTGGGCACCTGCACCACTTGAGCCTCTTGCGCCGCCCAACCCAAACGTAGCGCCCGCGGCGGCTGTGCCGCCTGCAGCCGCCCGGGAAGGTGGCTTGGATGCAGTAGGAGCCTTCGTGGCTCCACTCTTCTTCTTCGGCGCCATCGACGAATATGGTGAAGTTGGTACTCACACTGCCAAAAAACTGATTTGCGACACACACAGCCCCTACCTGGCGCGCCAAAGATGTCGTGGGAAATGACTATCTATGGGACTGAACGGGTCCCTTTGCGATTCGGCTCAGGGGACGTGCACGGCACAAAGAGCAGGTTTTTAGCAAGTGCAAGAACACACGGGGGATTTATCCAGGTTCGGGCCGCTATGAACGTAAAACCCTACTCCTGCTCTGTGGTTGATCGACTATGAACTTTGGTTACAGGGAGCGCAGTTTTCCGGCAAGGTGCTCGGGAAAATGTAGCTGCAGCGTGTAATTGAACTGGGTGTCAACCGTTCTACCTGTAGCCATGGGCCTCCTTTTATAGGCTAAGGGGTTACCACAATGGCTAATATGGTCACTTACCGAGTGTGAACAGTGACTTGCACCGTCATCACGTTTATCTTCCAACGGGGTAAGACAAACGCATTGAATGCCTCATTTAGGTGCTACATTGGGGAGGCAAGGCCTTGGGCGAAAGATCTGCACCACCGGTCCTGGAACCCTCCTGTAAGCACGACACGTCCCGAGGACGGGTGTCATTAAAGTTAATCTCAACGTGGCGTGCTGACACGTGCCTTGGCCGGTTATGTTCGACTGCCAGCCTGCTTGACACCTAGCCCACGAGCCTATCTGGTCATTGGTGAGGTGGAGCGGTACAGGATAGAACAAGCCTGCTGGCACGGAGCTTGCCAGGCCTTGCTTGCTGGGAAGGGGGCTTGCCGGCAACCATACTTTGGTCTTCACCTTGCCGGGGCAGAGCTGGTCGGCAAGAACAGCGTCGATCCTCAGTACTAGAATAGTACTTCTCGATGACCTGCCTTGAGGTCTTCTTCACGTCTTGGTGTTGATTCTCTTGAGTCGTAGTTATCCTCCGTCAAGCCCTTGCCGTCAGGGAGGCTACAACTGCCTGTGCACTAGTCTAGGTACGAGGGCACCTATGTTTGAGTACACCAACATCAGTCTGTATATTTTGAAATATCTAGATCATCTTATTTCTGTGGACGGTGGGAGTATACATCAGTTATGGTTACACTCCAATATATGTATGCATTGCAGGGTTTATCGTACCCACCAGGATTTCCATTCCCGCGGATGTTCGCTCCATACGAGTTGTCACGACCTTTGGACTATCCTGCTTGTGGGAGTAAGGAGGGGCCCTGCATGCCACCCGTAATTGGGCGAACAACCTTCAATTTAGAACTTGATTTCCTGGTAAGGATTAAGTCGTGTCACATAAAGTGTCTCATTGATTAACTGTCATGTTTTCTTACTTTTGCTGCAATTTTACGATGCAGGTTTTGCCATGTCACATTCCTTACAGAATAAACCGTTTGGTTTGCTCTATGATGGCTATTTTAGCAGGTTTCACTTCTTATGATGTGTCAATAATGAAGGCACTGTCCATCACTTATATTAGTGGACACAATTGGATCCGTCTGTTGTATGAGTACAACCTGAAGCCCTCTGATCAACTGTAGTTTACTTTAATGAACACGCCAAAATTAGTCCTTGTTGCCTTTAAAAGAAGGAAAGAAAAGGATTGGATCCGGGTCACAGAGCCGGAGGAAGTTCGAATTGCTCATGTGCACTCTCGCTTAAGAAGGATGCGTAGCAAAGTTACAAAGCTGCAGTCTGAAATCAGAGCAAACCAGAGACGAGTGCTGCTGTCTCGCACATCGGTACCACCTCCAACATCGGCAGCCGTAGCGGATCGAGCACCGGCCCCTGCTCCGACTCCGGCACTGGCTCTAGCACTGACAACGGCAGCATCTCAGTCTGATCCTACAGAGGATTGGGCACTAACCGCATCAGCAGATCAGTCTGATGTACCAGAGGATTGGGCACCGACACCGGCACTAGCTCCAGAAGGAGCACCGTCTCTGGCAGCAGCGGTGGCACTACTAGTCGCACCGCCACAGGCACCAGCAACGGCTCCGGCACCTGCACCAACACTTGAACTTGCACTTGCATTTGTTCTGGCCCGTGCAGCGGCAACGGAACCAGCACTTGCACCAGCAACAGACTGGGCTGCAGTTCGCACTGCATATTCCAAAGTCCTTACAAAAACCAACATCTCCACCTTTTTGGTAAGCGCTAGCAGCCCAAGTGCTTCGTTCTTTTGTCTTTCCATGTTTCACATGATTCACTGATGAGGACTAGATCATGACCAAGGCATCAAAGAGTGAGGTTCATGCTATCAAAAGTGTGAAACCATTAGAGCAGCCAAAGCAAGACATGAGCAAAACCATGATCTTTGTTGGGAAGCTTCTGGTGCCTATTTTGGAAGAAATGCCACATCAGTTTTTCAGCTGCAACTTCCCACCTAAACCTAATTAATTCTGGAAGGTTCTAGCATGTTTTAGGGGCTGCATCAGATGGTGTTTGAAGTCAGCTTTCATTGAAAAAAAATGGTGCATCATTTGAGGTCTTGAGTCAAAAGTTGTGCAAGTTCCCATGCAAGCTGTCTAGGAATTAATTACAGCGCAAGGCTCAACAAGTTTGCTCCTGCTATAGCTTGGGGCTCACGAATTTACCCTTCAGTTTGAGTTCTTTCCACACCTAACTAGTAGGTGCTTCTAGTATAAGTACTCCCCAGCTGTTCCATGTGAAGGGGGATGAGATTTCTGAGTTTATGTTTGTAGAACAGCCGGCGAGGGTTGTGTTGTGCTGAGAGCACTAGTATCGTTGAGTAATAGCTCGTGTGTGTGGATTGGAGGGCCTGTCCTCAATTCATATAGGATCCTTGTGGTTCCCTCTTGTGATTCTACATAGGTTCACAAGTTTCATGGTTTGGGTTGCGTCCTTGTAAACCAAGCTAGTTATCCGCTGCAATATATTTGAGAGTGTTTCCTCTTGTTCTTGCCACTTGAGAGAGATAGCCACTGCTCCTTATGAGTTGTTTGGCACCCTGAAAGATCATTTCAGCAGCGTCCCGCATCATCTTGGCATCAGAGCTTTAGGTTGTTCACGGTGTTATTTTCTCTCTTGCTGATTTTGTTCTTGAGAAGCTTCCATGGGATCAAGGAGGTTCAGCAGTGTTGATGCATGGAGGTGGGCACCTCGTGGAGGAGGAACTTCCACTTCCCGTGTATGATCCAAGCTTGCAGCCCGCCTATGTGTTGGCTTTGGAGGATACTCGAGAGTATGTGTTGAACAAGGGGGAGAGGCACATATCGGCCGTGGAGACCAACCTTGGCCGGAGAATCGACTCCCTCACCGAGGAACTCCGTCGAGATAGGCTTGCTGCAAGGGGTCGACATCGACAACTCCCCGAATAGCAGGGACAACGCCACCTTGAGGAGGGGCATGGATAGCACATCCACGTCTACTCCAGTGATGCCCATAGCTACTATGCTGCACCACCTCGCTGTGCTCGCCACGACCAGCGAGGTGCTATTTGGGCGCCACCGTCTCCACCACGAGATGGGCTTGCTACACGGGGTCGACATCGACAACTCCCCATACAGCGAGACCACCATGGAGAGCATTGGAGCGACCACTCTGATGATGCTCGAAACTACTACCACTACTAGAAAAAGGGCTATAGCTAATATAGACATTAGTGGCGCACTATGTATGTGGTGTGCCACTGCTAAATAGCAGTGGCGCACCACACATGGGTGCGCCACTAATGTTTATATTACTAATGGCGCACCTGGTGTGTGGTGCGCCACTGCTAAGTTTCTCCTGGGCACACCCCCCTCCCCAGACTTACCAGTGGCGCACCGGGGTGTGGTGCGCCATTACTAGTTTTAACTAGTAATGGCGCACCTCACCCACGGTGCGCCACTACTAACAATTTTTTTTTCAATTTTTTTTCAAAACTAGTAATGGCGCACCACACACCAGGTGCGCCATTAGTAACCCTGGTTACTAGTCGCGCATTCTTAGGAGGTGCGCCATTGGTAACCTGAGAGCAGCTAGATATTTTTGACAGCCGCCTACCACACTCACTTTCCCCACTTCATTCTCTCCACCTCTACCAAGCTTGGTCTCGACTGCCTCCTCCTCCTCTCCTCATTTGCACCATAGATTCACCCAAATTAAGTGGTTAAATTTCCTTTTTTTATAGGTAAGTAAGGGGAAAGCTTTCTTTATGTTCTAGATCTACTTTTTTCTCCCTCCAACGTACACACTTTTTATGGCCTAGATCTACACTTTTCTCATTGAGCTAGATCTACGTATGTTTGTGGTGTTGCATATGTTTGTGTTTGCAGGTACCGGTATTTGAAATGTGATAGTTGCCAATATTTTGCCGGAATGTTGATTCATTTCCGTTTCGGCAAGAATTTGGCACTATGGATTCTTTTTGGTCCTATTTTTAGGCAAAGTCATGAGAATTTTTTTTTTGGTTCTAAAATATCGTTTTGCTCTACCCCGCAGGTGACCATGGTTCGCACGATGACCGAAGGCATCGTGAATAGGTTTTTGAGCTCCGCGAAGGCCGAGATGCTTCAAAAGAACGAGACAGAGATAAGATGTCTGTGTCGAAGATGCAAGCTGAAGAGCCTTATGGACCCGGATTCCAGACTGGTGCGGGACCACCTGCTCGTGCGTGGTTTCATGGATGGCTATCGGTGGCAAGGTGATGTAGATGATTATGAAGTCGTCCATGGTGGCCGGGCAAGAAATAAGGAAGGGTAGCAAGACAATAGCGGCGAGGGCGGGCGAGAAGACGAAGAATGTCCAGGACATGATCACGAATTAGATGCAGGACACAGTCATCATGTAGAAGATGCCGGACATGATGATGAGGAAGATCAAGACGAAGGGCATGATCATGAAGATGAAGATGCCGGAGCAGACGACGATGGACCATCGATGGGCTGGGTGCAGGACCCTCATATTCAAAAGCTGCTTCTCAAGCAGACGGGTAACGCCAGAGCTGCCGCCCAAGAGAAAGCCAAGCTGGATCAACTGGAGATAGACGCGGTTACTCCATTGTATGAAGGATGCAGGCCCGAGGATACCCGCCTGAAAGTAACGCTCATGGCTCTGGAGATGAAGGTAAAACACAAAATGACCGATGCATGCTTCGACGAGAACATGTCATTCTGGCACGAACGTCTTCCCAAGGGGAACAAGTGCCCGACCAGTTTCGAGGAGGCGAAGAAAATCGTGTGTCCTCTGGATTTACCGCACGTGAAATACCATGTGTGCATGAACGATTGCATCATTTATCGGGACGAGCACGCGGAGTCTACCATATGTCCGGTGTGCGGCGTCACTCGATACAAGAAGAGGAAGAAAGCTCCTCGAAAAGTGGTGTGGTACTTTCCGATCACTCCTCGTCTGCAGCGGTATTTCGCGGACCCTAAGCAAGCAGAGCTCCTGCGTTGGCACGCGGATAGGAAGGAGAAGAAGCGAGAAGATGACGGAAATGATCCGGAGATAAATAAAAAAGACAAGATGCTGAGTCACCCTAAGGATGTGAGCCAGTGGCAAGCGTTGAACTTCGAACACCCAGAATTTGGGGACGATCCAAGGAACATCATGCTGGGCGCGAGCACCGATGGAGTCAATCCGTTTGGCAGCCAGAGAAGCACACATAGCAACTGGCCTGTGTTTGTGTGGATGTACAACCTTCCCCCCTGGATGTGCATGAAGAGGAAGTACATTCACATGAGTATGCTAATTGAAGGGCCGAAACAACCAGGGAACGACATCAATCTGTATCTGGGGCTGCTGAAAGAGGAGCTAGACACGCTGTGGAAAACGCCAGCCAATACATGGGACGCCGTAGCGAAACAATATTTCCCTATGAGAGCCGCACTGCTCACGACGGTGCACGACTATCTCGGTTACGGATATCTCGCGGGGCAGGTGGTCCACGGATTTTGTGCATGCGTCAGGTGCATGGATGACACAACGTATCGCCAGCTAGATAGAGATCCCGGGTCTTCGAAAACAGTGTTCATGGGACATCGAAGGTGGCTTCGCGACGATGACGCATGGAGAAAACGCAAGGATCTGTTCGATGGTGTAACCGAACCCCGAAGACCCCCACGTACGAGGAGCGGCCAGGAAATAGACGAGCTGTTGAAAAATTGGAAAGAGTGCCCACCGCCGGGAAAGAAGCGAAAGGCGCCAGAGCCGCTGCTGAAGGTATGGAAAACGAGGTCTGTTTTCTGGGACTTGCCGTACTGGAAGATCCTCCGTGTGCCTCACAGCCTTGATGTCATGCATATCACGAAGAACGTGTGCGAGAGTCTGCTTGGTACCCTGCTCAACATGCCAGAGAGGACCAAAGATGGGCCGAAAGCAAGGGCAGACTTGCAATCAATGGGCATCAGGGAGGAGCTTCACGCAAAACGCCCTAATGATGATGATGATGATGATGATGAGGCGAAGGACACGGAAAGTCGTCGCAAAAGCAAAAAGGCCAAGAAGATCGAATATGACTGCCCTCCCGCGTGCTTCACTCTAAGGCAAAAAGGCCAAGAAGATCGAATATGACCTATCAGGCGTACGATATCAACGGCTACACATTCTACACCGAGGAAAAGGACATGAAGAGCGATTATCAGAACTCCGGGGTAACGATGGAATCCTACACCGGTAACGACAAGGACAGATACTACGGAAGGATCGAGGAGATCTGGGAGCTGAGCTACGCTGGAGAGAAGGTCCCGATGTTCCGTGTCAGATGTGCCAAGAGCGTCCTAAAAGAAGACCGGTATTTCACCACCATGGTTATACCCGAAGCCAAATCCAAGACCGCGGGCGCAAACGTCACCGCGAAAAATGAGCCATGGGTACTGGCTTGCCAAGTGGACCAATGCTTCTTCATTACCGACCCGTCAAAGCCCAGTCGTGTTGTCATGAGGAGAGGCAAAAGGAACATCATCGGAATGGATGGAGTCACCAATGAGCAAGACTTCGACAAGTACGGCGACTCGAAGATGGAAGATGACGACAACGATGAAGTACCATACACCACAAGAAGAAGCAGGACCACCCTACCTAAAGGACGTCCGTTCAAGAGAAGAATTCAAGGGGTTCCGGGGCTAAATTATTCAACCGCGAGAAAGAAGGGCAAGAAGATTGTGAAAAGATAGCTAAGATCGAATCACGACGTGTCGGCCGCGTGTGTGTGTCAGTGGCAAGCTCAATCTTTGATTACTGTTATTTCATCACTTGATTTCAACCATGTCATCTAATTCTAAATCTTTGCACAATGGTTTTATCACTCCATTTGCATTTTCCTTTTCTTTTATCTCAAATCTTTAATTATTACATGCAACTAAAAATTCAAAAAAAAAAAAGTTAGTAATGGCGCACCAGGAGAAGGTGCGCCATTGCTATCACGGTGTTTATGGCGCACCCCTAAAAGGTGCGCCATTGATATACCAATTTTTATGGCGCACCCCTAAAAGGTGCGCCATTGCTATCCTTGTTTATGGCGCACCTCGCAATAGTGCGCCATTGCTATCCTTGTTTATGGCGCACCCCGCCTAGTGCGCCATTGCTAACTCTTCCTCTCGATCTATACACAGGAAACGCACGCAAACACCTCATCCCCTCTCTGCTCGCTCACGCATCAGGAGGAGAGCCGCCGCATCAGCTAGGGTTGGCAGCCGCCGCAGCCCGCCACCGGCGCCTGCTCCGGCGACCCTCCACCGCAGCCCGCCACCGACGCCGCCCGCTCCGGCGACCCCCCGCCGCCGCCCGCTCAGCCCCCACAGGTACTCTCCTCCCTCCTCCTCACTCCTCCCTGCTCCTCCATTCCCCCCATCCTCCTCTGTTCTTGATGCACAGGGCCGGCCGGCCGGCGGCGCCGGCGTACCCGGCTCCGTCCTCCTCCTCCCAACTCCCTCCTCCCTCCTCCTCCTCCCCGCCCCCAACTCCCTATTTTGTTCGAGGCTTACCATACATAATTTGCATTGCTCTGCAGCCCCCGCCCGAACTTCTTCATCTCCGACGCCGTCGTTCAACAACATTAGTGCTTTTTCAGTGCATTAGTGCTTGGGCTTAGTGGCTTACTTCGAATTGATCCATCTTTTTTCAGGGTGTAGAGTGTAGACTGAAGCAGCAAGTATAGTTGCTTATTGCTTAGTGGCTTCTTGGATAAGATCAAGCACTCATTGGGGCCTCTACCAGGTAATCTACCGAGTTCTCTGTAATCAACCAAGCAGCAGCAGTACTACTTATCTTTATAGTGCTGAAAATTCAGTATATTTGGTCCGGAATTCTGTACCAGATCATGGTTCTTACTGATAAAATGCAAACCAAATTACAGGTTAAAGCTTTTCTTGTTCCTTTTCTGTTAATTATTTGTAAGCTGATATGTGTTACAGGAAATGCAAACCACAAAGGAAAGAATCCCAATCCCAAATTCCTCTTCAGTAACCTGAAACTGTTATGTACCTAACCAAATTTGTGGTTCAGGTGAAGAACCATACAATCAAATAGAGTGTTGGTCCTATGAAATTACCTTCAGCGTCAAAGAGTACCTAACCAAATTTGTATACTGTTGTTCTAGTTGCTGTGGTGATGACAACTCGCTGGGTTCTTCACCCCTACTCCTGCTGGATTGGGCTCCCTTGCTGGGCTGTATCCTTTTGGTTTGGGGTTTATGTGCAGGTACATTGAGTTGCCAATGTTTTGCCGGAACGTTGATTAATTTCCGTCCGGCAAATTTCTGGCACTCCGGCATGACCTTTTTTAGCAAAGGTCATGCCGAATTTTTCCTAGAATTTATGTTGCCAGCTAAATTACCCCTGTCAGTGAAGTTACCCACCCGTTTCAGCGGTAACAGTTACAAAGGGTATACCACTAGGGCGGAGGCGGAAGCTAGATACGCGCGCTATCTAGCGGGAGAGAGGAGGGAGCGGAGGAGGAATCGGATGAAGACCAGTTTCATCGCGATGATGCTCATCGTGACCGCAACTCTCTTCTATGTGATGGTAGTTTAGATGATCGATATCGACTTTGTAATGTGACGACAAACTCGACTAATATGATGAACTTTGCTAATGTCTCGAGACCTAAACTTGGCTAATGTTTGAACTTTGTTCGCTATTTCGAATTTGGAGACTAATATGATGAATTCTATTGTGTGATGTTTATATTCTGTGTTGTAACATATTTTGTAACCTGTGCAAATACCAGAAAAGCAAAAAATAATAATTCCTAATATTCATAGTAGTGGCGCACCATATTGAGCATTAGTGGCGCACCAAGATAAATACCAGTGGCGCATTATCGGGCATAGTAATGGCGCACTTGGGGCATAGGTGAAGGCAAATATGGCCCCCAGTAGTGGCTCACCATATTGAGCATTAGTGGCGCACCAAGGCTAAATACCAGTGGCGCATTATGGGGCATAGTAATGGCGCACTTGGGGGCATAGGTGAAGGTAAATATGGCCCCCTAGGAGGCATAGTAATGGCGCACTGTTGGACATAGTAATGGCGCACTATGTGGTGCGCCACTATTATCTGGGATACTAATGGCGCACCAGAGGTGCGCCATTACTATTTGTTACTAGTGGCGTGTTAATAGTGGCGCACCTATAGTGCGCCATTAATAGCAAAAACTGGTGCGCCACTAACAGCCTTTTTTCTAGTAGTGATACGAGCCGCGACCACGACGTGCTCATCATGATCGTCGTGGAGAAGGCCAAGAAGGCTTTGCCATGGGAGGAAGAGTCCATGGGCGTGCTCATCATGACCATGAAGATGATGGGATTTGTAAATTCAAACTTACCATACCATCGTTCAATGGGAAAACCGAGCCCGATGATTGTTTGAAGGAAGGGAGGATGCATGTGGATCAGATCTTTAATAGCCACCGCTATACGGAGGAGAAGAAGGTACGATATGCATCTGTTGAGTTTACCAGATATGCTTTGATTTGGTGGAACCAATTGTGTCGTGCTGGAGGTCGTCCGGATACATGGGTGCAAATGAAAAATCTGTTACGGAGGCGTTTTGTTCCTGAACATTTCGCAAGAACCTTGTACAATCGACTCCAACGGTTGTGCCAAGGTAATTCTAGTGTTGATGAGTACTATAAAGAGATGGAGATTTTGATGATTAGGACAACGGTGAATGAGCCAGAGGAGGCCACAATGTCAAGATTCTTTCATGGGCTGAATGAAGATGTGCAAGAAAGGATAGAGATGGTTACATATCAAGATTTGCAAGAACTTGTGCATCAAGATATTCGTGTAGAGCAGCAGCTGAAGCGTCGCCAAAATCACAGCCAAACCTACACATCAAGCACTTGGAGAGGTTCAGTTCAGCAAGAAGTAGATGGAAGCGTTGCTGCAGATTTTCGCTCACACAACAAGATGACTGCAAAAGAAGCTAATGCATCAAAGGTTGAATCTTACAATACTCCTACCACTCACATTAGTAATATTCAGTGCCATACATGCAAGGGTAGAGGTCACTTCAAGGAGGATTGTCCTAATTTGAAGAAGGTGCTGCTCACAAATGATGGATATGTCACCGATGACTCAAGTGACAAATCTGAATCTGAGAAGAAAGATGCAAAATATTGTACTTCTGAGACCGGAGCACCTCTGAGTTGAGATGGAGGAGATGGTGTTAATCTCATGGTTCACAAAGTGGCTCATGATGATGCTCCTATTGTTGAGAAGGACCAGCGACAAAATGTGTTCCAATCCGTTTGCAAAATCAAGGGCAAAAACTGCAAGGTAGTCATCGATGGAGGTAGCTACAACAACATCATTAGTAGTGATCTTGTGCATGCTCTTGGGATATCAACATGGAGGCAACCGCAGCCTTATTATGTGAAATGGTTGAATGATTTTGGTAAGCTAAAGATTACACATCGTGCTAGGGTGCAATTTTCAGTGGGAAGTTATGTGGACAAGGTAGTTTGTGATGTGGTGCCAATGCAAGCATGTCATCTTCTTTTGGGAAGGCCGTGGCAGTTTGATCACAATGCTACTCACCATGGGAGGTCAAACAAGTATTCCTTCATGCATCAAGGAGTGAACCATGTCTTGGAACCAATGGTAGATCAAGCACTCAAGGTTGAGCAATTCCCACACGTGAAGAAACCCAAAAAGAATACCTCAAAACTGAGGACGGTTTTGTTTAAAGGAAGGGAGGATGATGAGGTCCAGATCATGACCAAGGCATCAAAGAGTGAGGTTCATGCTATCACAAGTGTGAAACCATTAGAGCGGCCAAAGCAAGACATGGGCAAAACCATGATCTTTGTTGGGAAGCTTTCGGTGCCTATTTTGGAAGAAATGCCACATCAGTTTTTCAGCTGCAACTTCCCACCTAAACCTAATTAATTCTAGAAGGTTCTAGCACGTTTTAGGGGATGCATAAGATGGTGTTTGAAGTCAGCTTTCATTCAAAAAAATGGTGCATCATTTGAGGTCTTGAGTCAAAAGTTGTGCAAGTTCCCATGCAAGCTGTCCAGGAATTAATTATAGCGCGAGGCTCAACAAGTTTGCTCCTGCTACAACTTGGGGCTCACGAATTTACCCTTCATTTTGAGTTGTTTCCACACCTAACTAGTAGGTGCTTCTAGTATAAGTACTCCCCAGCTGTTCCATGTGAAGGGGGATGAGATTTCTGAGTTTATGTTTGTAGAACAGCCGGTGATGGTTGTGTTGTGCTGAGAGCACTAGTATCGTTGAGTGTTAGCTCGTGTGTGTGGATTGGAGGGCCTGTCCTCAATTCATATAGGACCCTTGTGGTTCCCTCTTGTGATTCTACATAGGTTCACAAGTTTCATGGTTTGGGTTGCATCCTTGTAAACCAAGCTAGTTATCCGCTGCAATATATTTGAGAGTGTTTCCTCTTGTTCTTGCCACTTGAGAGAGATAGTCGCTGCTCCTTGTGAGTTGTTTGGCACCGTGAAAGATCGTTTCAGCGGCATCCCGCATCATTCACCATGTTGATCTAACTGTTTGCGTATGTCCTCTTGTTTGCAAACAAAAAATTCTTAGAGCAATGAGGGAGTCGTTCAATAATCTGGGCAACCGTGGCCAAGTTTCTCTTACCATGCGCAGCCTTGGTGTGGATGAACCTGCGCAATATACCATAAGTAGAAATGATGGTCGCATGATGATTGATGCTAAAGGATGGTCAAGGTTCAAAACTCAATCAAATCTTGTGGTTGGGGATGATGTCAGAATCAAAGTTTCTCTACAAGGAGATCTGGTCCTAATCAACTTTGAAATTCTTCAGTAGCAGCACGTAACTGCCGAATTGATCTATCCTCCGAGAGCTTTTGATGTAATATATGCCATGGTGAAACAAGTGTCATGTGTGTATAAGTAGTACTAGCGTATATCACGTTGGACATCCTGAAAGAATTGCAACTCTGATTGCTGGTTAGGAACTGTCGCTCGATTTCAGTCTAACAGATGTCATGCTTTATTCAATTTTATGTCTTATCCTTGTGACAGCATCTAAAACCAGCACCGTCCCTATCAGATGCAATATTTATGGGATGAAATGCGCTGACTTAGAACACATGGGCCCCCAAGCATGCATGCCCACCGGCATGTGGCCCAAAGTCAAGAGCCGTCAGCCTATCTGAGTATTTTATTCTAAAAAAACATATATATATATATATATATATATAGGGTGGGTCTATTCTACCAATCCCCTTAAGACCTTATTCTACCAACATTAGGCTTATTCTGCCAACACGTCCCGACGCGCACCACACAGCCAGCCGAAACCGATCTAACCGCACGCACGCAAAGAAAAAAAACAAACCCACCCCTCCCCACGACGTCACCTTCTCTCTCCCACACAGCCAACCCCCCAATACCATGACCTTCCCCCCGCGGCCGGCAGGGGCACCGGATCCGAGCGGCCTCCCCTGACCTCCCTCCGCGTCCCACCTTTCCTCTGGTGCCGCCATGGCGAGCAGACGAGGCACCTTCGCGCCCCCGGCCATCTCCCAGCAAAGAGCCCGCGCCGGAACAAGGCCGCGGCGCCCCCCCCCCCACCCCGCGATGCCCCGCCGCCGGATCCAGGCCGCGTTGGCCCCCCGCCGCCGGATCCAGGCCGCGCCGCCCCTCCCCCCATCCACCCTACCCCCGTCCCGCTTCACATCACCGCCCGCCCTCCCACCTGCGCCGGCCAGCGCCACCGTCCCGCGCAATGCCCGGCCCTCCCATCTGGTCGACGGCAGCGACGCCGTGCAGTTCACTAGCCATCCGGCCCCTCTCCCTTCTCCAGCCGGTGGCAGTGAAGCCGCAGTTCGCTTTGCAGGGGCCCCGGTTGCTGCAGGTCCCGGCCGGCCGCCCCTCCCAACGCCGACGCGCCGGACGGCCAGAGCACAGCCACACCGCAGGTGAGCGCCCTCCTATCTCTCCTTTCCTTCTTCCTCCTCACCTCTCCCTCACATCTCGCTTGTGCCCCGCAGGTGGCGCCATGGCCATCTCAATCTTTTCCACGCGCCGCCGCTCTGGATCCAGACCTCCACCTCCGCCTCCCTCCTCCGCCTTCAGCCCAGATCAAACGCCACACCATGGATCCCGTTCGGCCGCTACCTCCCCGGCGACCAAGTGCTGCAGCCCACACCATGGATGCCCCTGTCGGCATGCGGCTGCATACCTCTTTTTGCAGTTTACATGTTCGTTTTTTGCAGTACACTGAGTGTGGGTGCAGTTTGATGTTCTTGGGTGATTTCCTTGCTGAGGAGCTGGTCATACCGATGCTCAGCCCCAGTGTAGGGGTCCAATTTATTGGGAGTAAGAACACGGCCATCCGCTGCTGTCCTGGATATGGTGGCAGCGTTGTATTTGTGTTGGTGCAAATTGTTTCTAGAAAAACATTAGCTCCAACACCGATGTTTATGCAGCTCAATATTGGCAGTATAGCGGTGATTTTTTTGGGAGTAATTTTGCAGTTCACTCGCTTTGGCGAGCGGTTCAGCGGGTACTTCCTGTGCAGTGCGGCATGTGTGTTCGTGCAGTGCAGAAACATCGGTGTTGTATGTCGGCGGCAGGAGACAAAGTGGACTGCACCCCCATGAAAAATGCAGCTCAGTTTGTCCTGGTATAGAGAATTTTTGTTTTTTTGAGAGGTTCGCTCCTCTGTCCTATGCAGTTCTTTTTGTTTTAAGAAAAGTAACATGCGAAAAAATGCAGATCCAGAAATGAAAATAACATTGCAACAAGTTCGCTTCCTTTTATTTCTGCCTTGCGGTTCGCTTTCTCCGACTGAACAATGCAGTTCTCTAGGCTTGATCACGTAGTCCTCATGCAAATTTTAAAAAGCTAGAAAAAAGAAAAAAAAATGCGGTTCACTTGCCCGTTTGATGCAGTGCGGTCTTCCATCTGAAGCAGTGTGGTTCGCCTTCTGATGTTGTTCATCTCGTAAGTGTGAGAAAAATGTGACGGAAACGGCAAATAAAAGTAATGCGGTTCACTACTCGATAGTGTTGCGGTTCACTTACGCCCGAATTGAAGCTTACTTCACTTCCTCTCCTGGGAAAAATTACGTCCGACAAAAAGATAATCATGCAGCTCGCTTGCCCGTCTGATGCAGTGCGGCTTTTAGTATGAAGCAGTGCGGTTTTCTGTATGAGGAAGTTCACTCGTCGATTTTGCTGTCGCGAAAAACAAAGTGTCCGCATTTCAGTAAAATCAAAACTGATCCTAAACCGAAAGGAATTAGAGAGAGTGTTCTACATGAAAAAGTTGCACCTTGTCGATATCTTTCCAACGGCGTATCATTTGCATCGATCCAACGAGCGGTTTGGAAAAAATCACGAAAAAACGCCCGCTGCCACTCGTCGTCTGCCGCACCATTTTCAAAATTAAATTAAAACCGTAAGGAATCTCAAAATAATTTCTACATATGAAAGTTGCGTCTCTTC
This sequence comes from Elymus sibiricus, assembly GCA_039707655.1. Taxonomy (NCBI): domain Eukaryota; kingdom Viridiplantae; phylum Streptophyta; class Magnoliopsida; order Poales; family Poaceae; genus Elymus; species Elymus sibiricus. The sequence goes on along the minus strand of CM077676.1, from coordinate 185,635,812 downwards.
CATAGCTTTCCAATCGCGTATCACACGCCTCGTTTCGACAAACGGTTAAAAAACTGGAGCGAAAACAGTACCGAAAAATTGAAAAAAGTTGAAAAACAGAATTTCCGTGTTTGAGTAATTTTGAAACTGCTCTTAAACCGTAAGGAATTAGAGAAAGTAATATATGTGAAAAAGTTGCGCCCCGACGATATCTTTCCAACGGCGTATCAGTTGCTTCATTCCGACTAGCGGTTTGTGAAAAAACCGCTAGCTGCCACTCGTCGGGCGCCCACCGTTTTCAAAACTGCTCCTAAACCGTGAGGAATCTCAAAAAAAATTCAGCATGGCGAAGTTGCGCCTAATCCATAGCTTTCCAACGGTGTCTTACACGCCTCATTCCGACAAACAGTTTAAAAATTGGATCAAAAACTGTACCGAAAAACACCGCGTACAGTTTTTTCGACGAGAAGTTCACTCGTCTCGGTACTGCAGTGCGCTTGCTTCAGAAAGTGCAGTGTACTCGCGTTCGGCGTGCAGTTCTGAAGTGTTGGCAGAATAACTATTCTGCCAATATTGGCAGAATAGATGGGCTATATATATAGAGTAACACTATTCTAATCCCAGGATTAGAATAGTTATTCTGATCCTAGCGCGCCCTATATAGGGCCCGACTGGATGTTCCCGAACTCGACCAAACAAGAACAAAAAGCCTGGCCGGCCCACCCCCTCCCGCACCACCTCCGCCCGATCCACCCGACCACCTCCCACCGGTGCCACCGGCCCCAGCGCGTCACCCGCCGCCGCCACCCCCTCCCCCCGGCCCGACGCGCCTCCTGGCGCCGCCGGACCCCCGCACCACCGCGCGCCGTCGGATCCCCGCAATCCCGCGCGCCGCCGGATCCTCGAAATCCCGTGCGCCACCGAGACCCAGCATCCCAGCGCGATGCCGCCGCCCCTAGATCCCTGTGCATTGCCGCCGGCTAGGGATCCTCTCAAGAAACCGACGACAGCAGCAACAGTGCGCCGGAGCCCCACTTCACGCGGCCGCCGGAGCCCCACTTCGCGGCGCCGCCAAGTGCCTGCATCCCCGCGCGCCACCAACCTACGGTGGGGCTCCCGCCTTCGGCCTCCTCCTGGCTGTCCCCTCCTGCTCGCTCCTTCCGCCTCCTCTCGGTGGTGCTCCACCGCACCACCACCGGCCGTTCAACTACGCGGCCCCTGGAGGTTCACAGCCGCAGCACCCCCCGAATCCCACTGCTGCCATGCATCTCACCTCGCTACCACAGCCTCGCCCCCATGTACTACATTTGTCAGTCAAACCCAGCATCGTCTATGTTTTTATCTGAATGCGAACAGGAGGAGCTAGAGTATGCAGAGCAGAACGGACTCTTCTTCCTAGCGACGTCGGCGATGACAACGAAGACGTCGAAGGATCCCGGGCGGTGAGCCGGCGCTATTTTTCTATGAAAATCGAAGTTAGTATGGCTCGGAAAGAAGAACGAGTACAGGTCAACTTCATTTGGCATTTTCAATTCTCAGTACAAAAGACCGTTCAGAAAAAGAAGAAATTGCCGGCTGCTCCTCTTGTTTGATGTTCAGGTGTTTAGTTGTTTGCTGCTTTTTTCTCGCTAATTTTGCTCAAAAAGTTCCAGAGTCCAATGTGCCGCTGGTGCTCGCTACCCGCGTGAACATAGGGAGGAAGAAGGTCAACATCAGGAAGGGGAGAAGATCACATGAGGTGCAGAAAGAAGGTCGGAGTTCAGAATTGTGAGTGTGATCTTTGTGCTGTTTTGGGGTGCATTTCCACATGGGGATGCAATCTAACTTCCGGTGTATGTTTTTCATCGCGTGCATCCGACCGCAGGTAAAACTGCAGGGGACAACCAGTCATCGCCCGTGCCATTGGTGTGGTTGTCTCCCCTGAATGAGCAGTAGCGCTCGCGTGTAACTCTCCCTCTATGGTTCTCTCTCCCCTGTTTGTGTTTATGCTTTAATCTTTGAAAACAATTCAATGTATGAATTGCACCTCTATTGCTGATGCGTGTACAATTGCCTGATAGTTGAAGCTCAATGTGCAAAAAATATGGTTTTTTGTTTCAGTGGACCTCACATGTTTTGGTTTTGTGTGTATGAGACTTGATTTTTTTGTTCGTGTTAAATTTAGTAGAACACTTATCCGAGAAAAAAAAAGAATAGTTCTCTTACTGTTACAGAGTATGGAAAAAATGCGCTTACTGTTAGATGTTCTACTTCATCGCGTGCCATAGTTTGGAAAACATGTTTTTTCAGGGAGCTAAAACCCTAGCTTTTTATAAAAAAAATGCCCAAGTAATTCATATATGAAAACCTCAAGAACTTTGATGGAGAAAAAAAATGGTAACACAAATAAAACATAACATTTTTTAATAAAAAAATGTAAAATTCATGCGAGAAGTTCATCTTTTTAAAAAGAAAAAAGTTCACAACGAGAACAAAAGGAAGAAAAGTATCACGACACAAAAAATCAAAAAAGTTCACCGCATGAAACATAGTAAGTTCGGAGAATAAAACAACATTATATTTTTTGAGTAAGATTAACCGGTCAATCCAAAAATAGTTTGATGAAAATAAAACTTCATAAAAAAGGGATTCCGTGCTTCTAAATAAAAAAACATGAAGTTCAAATTTAAATAACGAAGAAGTTCAATATTTATTAGAAAGTCGGGAAGGTGAAACTATAAATATAGTGTAGTTTAAAATGTTTTTTAAAAAACAAAATTTTCCCGTTTCTAAAAAACCTAGAAGTTCAAATTAAAATAACGGAGCGGTTCAGTGTTTATAAAGAAAACTTGGTTTTCTTCAGTTCCTAAAGAATAAAGACCAAGAAGTTCAAATTAAGATAACACGGAAGTTCGATGGTTATATACCATGAAGAAAAACAAAGCTTCAACTATAAAAGTGTTAACTTGAGAAGTTCAAATTTGATAAAATAGGGAGTTCGAAGAAAATGTTATCGCTGTACTAAAAATATTCCCATGGATTTTCCCATTATTGAAAAAGGATAACCAAAAAGTTCAAATTAAAATAACAAAGTCGTTCAATATTTGTAATAGAAAACATTTTTTTCATGGTTTTAAATAACCCCGAGAAGGTCAAATTAAAATAACAGAGCAGTTCAAAAAATAGTTTATAAAAAATAGATTTTCTCCGTTTGTAGGAAAAACCTAGAAGTTCAAATTTATAAAATGAAGTGGTTCAATGTTTATTTACAAAAAAATAATTTCCTTGTTACCAAAAAATAAAGCCAAGAAGTTCACTTTAAAAAATGGAGGGTCTGATGTATACAAAAAAAATAGATTCTTCTCGTTTCTCGAAAAAGTAAAGTATGAAGTTCAATTTGAAAAAGTAAAGTCTAAAGTATTTTCACCGTTTCTAATATCTAACTCTCGAAGTTCAAATTAAAATAACAGAGCGGTTCGATGTTTACTAAAAACTAGGTTTCTTCCCATTACTAAAAAAAACAAGAAGTCCAAATTTAGAAAATGGTGAAGTTCGGTGTGAATAAAATACTCAGATTTTTTATCGTTACTAAAGAATAAAATGAAGAAGTTCAAATTTCAATAAAGAAACAACTAAATTTTTTAAAAAGAATATGAAAAGTGCGATATTGAAAACACAGATTTTCCTTGCTGCTAAACAAATAAAAATCGAGAAGTTCAAATAAAATAACGGAGTAGTTTGATGTATAAGGAAAAATCAAATTTTTTCCGTTTCTAGGAAAAATAAAAGTATGAAAGTTCAATTTTAAAAAATTTATTTGATGCTTATTTGAAAACATATTTTTCTAATAATAAAACTAAGAAGTTCAAATTAAAATAACAGAGAAGTTCAAAGTATATAAAAAGCTCAGATTTTTTCTCGTTACTAAAGAATAAAATGTAGAACTTCAAATTAAAATAAAGGAACAACTAAAAAAAGTTTAAAAAGTGTTGATGTTTATTAAAAAATCTAGGATTTTCACAGATATCCGTTTTTGTTAAATTATCAACGATGAAGTTCAAATTGAAAAGGTAGTCAAATTTGATGTTTATTTAAAAATCAATAACAATTCTTTACTCAGAAAATAAAAAAGGTGAAGTTCAAATTGAAATAACAAAGAAGTTCAGAGTTTATTAAAACCTAGGATTTACCTGTTCAAAAAATAAAAAACACAACTCCATTTTTTGCATTTTTAAAAACAACTCATGAACGGAAAAAAAATGGTTGCTAGAAGTTCAAGTGCTCCGCCAGGAAAAGTTCAAAAGTTCTTGTGAGAGAGGTTCACCATGTATTTAGATGTTCAAAACACATAAAAGATGTTGTTTTTTTTAAATAATTCTCTCAATCCAAAGGGAAGTACAATGTGATAACAGCCGGAAGTTCACGTACTGCAAGGTGTGTGTTTCGTATGACCAAAATAGAATAAAAAGGCGAAGTCTAAAAATTTTGTTGCTAGAAGTTCAGGAGCTCGGCCCGGGAAGTTCAAAAATTCTTGTGAGAGAAGTCCGTCATTCATTTACATGATAAAAAAATGGCAAAAACAACGGTTTTTTTGCCATTTTTAAAACTGCTCGCAAACGGCAACGAATTTGATCAACACATGGAAGTTGCACGTTTTCAACAGCTTTGCATCGATATATCATTCGCTCAATTCCGACAAGTGGTTGGGAAGTTACGGGCAAAAAACAGCACGTGAAAAACAGAGTGAAGTTCAAGCTGAGATGTACGAGAAGTCCAACTTCTTCACAGAGTGCAGTTTCGAAGACTCTGTATCGCGATGAAGGCAGAACGCATGATCTCGTCGTTTTCAAAATTACATAAAAACGGCAAGGCATTAGAGAAAACTTTCTATACGAAAAAGTTTCGCATTTTCCATAGCTTTCCAACGGTATATTATTTGCTCTATTCCGACGAAGTTTGCACAAATTACAGCCAAAAAACGATTCCGGCCATATTTAAAATTGACATAAAAACGTAAAGAATTAGGAGAAACAATCTATACACGAAAATTTCGCATTTCTTCAAGCTTTCCAACGCCATATAGTTTGCTGCATTCCGACATACCATTTAAAAATTGACGCGAAAACACCATCTCGGCAGAACTTCGGCTATTTTCGAAATTACTTTTAAACCGTATAAAATTAGGAAAAAATTTTATATGAAAAAGAAGCGCATTTTGATAAGCTTTCCAACGCCGTATCATTTGCCTCAATCGGATTAGCCGTTTTCAAATGGCGCCAAAAATACGAGCTCGGTTGTTCGGTTTGAAAAATTTCGCCATTTGTGAAATTGCTCTTTAACCGTAGGGAATTTGGGAAAACTTTGTATATGTGGAATGAGCGTATTTTCAGCAGCTTTCCAACGCCGTATAATTTGCCTCATTCCGATTAACGGTTTAGAAATGGGCTCGAAAATACGATTCATGTTTTTTTGTGTGAAGAAAAACGGTTTTCAAAACTGCTCTTAAACCGTTTAGATTTTGACAAAAAATCAACTTAGGTCATGACGCTCGTGTCCACAGATTTCCAACGGTACATTGCAAGCCTCATTTGGACAATGTTAGCGGGAAGTTCAACCTTTTACCAAGTGAAGTTCAGGTCGAACAACTCAGGCAGATCACTGAGAATCAGAATATTATTCTGATCCCGTGATCAGAATAGTGTTTATATATATATATATATATATATATATATATATATATATATATATATATATATATGAACCCCATATTTATGTATATATATTCCCCTTGATTTTTCTTATTTATAAAGTTGTGCTATAAAAGATTTTTATATTCCTTTACAGAGGGAGTATCTCTCTTATCAAAAAAATATTTATATGTAACAAGTTACTCCTGCCTTTCTACTTCATTTCGCTGATATGCGGGACATCCAGCAACCAGGTCCATGTGCCATGCACCAAATTAGAGTGCACAACTACACGGTAGACTCACCCCGGTCGTAGCGCCGCAGTAATGCTCAATGAGCGGTCAAATCACAAAACCTGTGGCACCCCGGTTCAGAGAGACCGGAACACCCCGCATTCTAGCCCAGAGATCAAGTCTTCTAGAATACGGCACTGCTTGGCATAGAAAAATCAGTTCTTTATTACAAATAATAGGGGTACAAGGGTCTGATGTCACAAAATATTACATCGGCACGGCGACACTATGCCTGCTAAGGTATCTCTATGCTAACAGCGAAACAACTCGTAATAGCAGAATAACTTCTAGCAGCGGAACAGTGACAATGGTGATGAACTCCTCTCCGCAGGGACTCTGGCTGGGACGCATCCTAGAGCGCAAACTCGGGATCCTCGACAAGCACTCAATCACGGCATCACCTACAATCTGGCATGACACGCCAGGTGAGTACTTTGAATGTATTCGCAAGCTCACAGCAACCAAAGCAATCAAGACAACCAACAGCATGGCATTTACAGGTTAATTATCATTGATGAACATGATACTACTAGAATCAACATGAGAGTGAGCATGGCCTGTACATGTTACTCATGATATGAACATGATGATACTAGCACTAGCATGAGAGGGGGGGGTCGATGTTTAAGGTCCCTTGGACCAACTTACTCTTCTCGGAGGTTATCTCGTAACCACCATATGTCTCAAACTTACCATCGTGAACATCACATGATTACCTCAGGATCAACCAAGTTCGGTATCAACTATACCATCGTGATCATCACATGACCACACGGAGCTTGATCTCTACCTGTGATCATCGCATGACCACATAAAGATCAACCAACTTCTTTTCTCATGGAACCGGGGTTGTTTATTATTCAGGTTAATATTACTGTTGACCCATAGTGTGACCTACTACGAACTGTGTCCATGACCGAGGACGCGGCTATCGATAGATTATACACTCTGCAGAGGTTAGTACACTTTACCCACACCACGAAACTCATGGCCTCGTGCTCCCATTCGGGTGGACCAACGACATTCCGACAAAACCAATCTATTGCATGACACTCTCCCGGCCACTCCGACAAACTCCCCTTTGGGCTATGTCATGGGTGGCCCCGATGTCAACTCGTGACATCCTGCCACCTCGTGGCTGCCACCGTCGTGGCCAAACATAAAAATTGTCCCAAACGGGGACTCTGGATCCATACAACTCGGGCACACAAGGCTATGGCTGCCTACCTGATCAGGGTAGCGCACACACATAACCTTCCCTAGTTAGAGGTTCCAGCGAGAGGCATGACAATAGACCGCATTAGGGCCTCCCCATCCAGGCAAGTGTGGTTGCACTGGTGAGCTCGATTCGGTGGCACCATGACTCAGCCAACAGATTTGTTCAAGTTCAATTAATGTCGGGTTCAACTTGAATGGTGATGAGCTGAGTCATAATAAAATAACATAATGAAATAACAATGCATATGAGCATGATATCAGTGTAACCATGGATGGGCAACATAACCATTTAACATCATACATCAACAATGGTAAATCATTTAGTCTACGGGATGCAAATGAGCATGGCATAATAACGATCATGAATATAACAAGTATTTGCATAACAACACATGACTATTCATGTGAGCATATCATTATCACTAGCATCGGAAATGATTACAAGAACGAAACATGATAATAATAACATTAGCAATTAATCATTTCACTTACTAGATGAAAATGAACATGGCATAAGAAATGAGCATGGATTTACAAGCATATAAGTAGCATTCAAAATAATTACATGAATAAATAATTATTTGAACATTCAAGTCAAAACCATGGCTATTGCAATGCCATCATGCAAGTGGTTGTCCTGGCTTGCCTGGAGATGAAGGATTCATCGGGAAGAGATGCGATGAACTCGCAGAAAGATTCGCCGGAATACTTTCTCTCCCGACGGAGCTGATTGGAGGGCAAGGGAAAAATGGTCACTTTCAGAATGTGACAACATCATGAAATTGGTACCAACAGAACGGGCTCGACAAACAGAGAATGTGGGCTTTTGGATCACCTGAATCGAAGTTACGGTTGAAGAGATACGGCCATTCATTCGTTAGGCAGAAAAACAACTGAAATCTGTGCTTTTCTGCGGCTAACTGACGAACGTTCGCTATTTAAGGATTTCGGCCGGCGAGGCTGAAAACTAAAGGCGCATTTCAGTGAATACGCTTTCTCTGTAGAGAAAGCGCATTTTGCTCCTAAGCTGCGCTGGAATACGCTTTCAGAAAGGAGAAAATGTATTCAGTAAAAGGTGCATCCACTTATCCACGTCAACGGCTGGGTCAACTCCCTCTGCGGCTGACTTGTGGGGCCCGTGGGGCAGTCGGGCCTGCCGGCTGGGTCTCCTTCTTCAACCTCCTGCTCGCCCGCGATGCAGAGGAGGGCGCGCGCTCGCCGGCACCTGTCCCGGTGACCTGGGCCGTCTCCGGCGACGCTCCGCACACCGGTGAGCTCGGGGCGATGAGGCGCTCCTGCCTGGACACCTCACGCTCGCCGGGGTGCACCGGAGTGAGCACAGCGCCAACCGAGGCGGACAGCGGCGTCGGCCGAAGTTGGCCACGGCGCCACGGGTCACCGAAGGAAGAGGTGGTTGCGGGGAGAGCTTTATGGTGGTCGTGAAGGCCTCTGGTGGTGGTAGAATGGAGGGAGAGGGCTCAGTTCGCCAGAATTTAAGTGGAGTCCGGCGGCGGTGGCTCGGCCATAGGAGGGGCAGAAGAGCTCTTCGAGCTAAATAGAGTAGCTAGGCGGAGTTCTGGGAGGTGGAGGAAGCCAGTGGTGAGGAGAGACGTGCCCGGGGAGGGCTTAAATAGCCGGGGCGAGGTGCTCCCTCCGGATGCCGCCGTGGGCATGATGCCAAAGCTCTGGTGCGACCGCGTACGCGTGCGCACGCGTGGAGGGGCTGACGGTGATGAGTGAGAGCTAGTGGGCGCCAGAGAATCAGCGAGGAGGAAGAGGACAGAGGCAAAGCGACGACGGCCACGGGCATGCGGTGCGGCGTGGCATGCTGGAGAGGAAAGTGGAGGGGGAGAGGGGTCCAGAGGGGTGGTGTGGACGGAGGAGAGGGAGGGCAATGTTGTAGACATGATTCGGTGGCGACAGCTCGCCGTTTGGGCTGTGGCCGAGGGCCCCGACGCCCAGAGCGCGCCGAACGGCCTGCCATCCGCGTGGTCACCGCGTGAACAGGCACACGCGGTGCGTTATGGCCAGCAAAAAGATGTCTACCACGTGGACCCTACTTGATGGAGACGCACTGTGATCTTGGTTTGGTTAAAGCGCCTCTGTGCTGATAGGATGCATCAGTCAAAGTTTGTTGTAGCAAACTTGGGCATGAAGCTGTGGTAAAAATGAAGGGGGTAAGGGCTAACCAGGATGTCACATGGGTTTAGGGTAGGAAGGACTATAGTCTTATGAAATATGAAAAGATTTGGACCAATATTTGTCATAGTTGCTTCACAACTGCAAATCTGGTCCAGGAAATTAGATCTTGAAGCTGCACTCACATAGAGTGTTGGATTGAGCTAAAATTTGGTGGAGCATGATGATTTGGGCATATGAAGGCACTGTAAAATTTCATACCATTTGGATAAATAAAAATGGTACTTCCTTCACAATGCTTTCTACTGGACAGAAACTTGGGGGAATTTTCTGGAGAGAATGGCTTGGCAAAATGAGGTGAATTTTGGCATGCTCAAAGGATATAGAGATATTTGGGTCCTGGATTAATTTAAGATTTTATGAAGCAATATAAAATATAGTTGCTTCACAAACTGAAATTGTGACCAGAAACAAAGATCGGATGGTGTGTTCACCATGAGCATGGAATCTTGAATTTTTTTACATATCCAAGGTCCATATGGTCCAAATGAATTTTGAGAATTTTGTGGGAATTTTAGGAAAGACAGAAATATAGGTTGCTTCACAACCTAGGGTAAACAGGGTTATTCCTTTAATAGAAAAAGGAATATTCCCAAGAAAAAGAATTAGGGTTGGGCTAAGATGGAAATGACATGGTCTTGAGAAAGATTTGAGAGTGATAAGCCACTTGGGAGAGGAAGAAGAGATGATCTTCCTAGGTTTCAAGACCACAGAGCCACAGAAAAGGAATTCCAAATAAAAATCCAAAGAAATCCAAAAGAAAAAGAAAGGGCCAAAAATCGGGGTGTCACAAAACCCGACCTTTCCAACATCAGCAGTAAGCTCGACGGACGAAGCAACATTATTTCACTCGACCTGAATCCCCTTCTCCCTTGTCTACTTGTTCAGAGAAAACCACCTCTCGGCGATTGCATAGGGTTTTGTCATGGAGAACCAGGTACGAAATCTTCATCCATCCCTGATAAATCCTTGTCCCTTTGTCGCCGGTAATACTAGAATCGCAATCGCCGCCGTTGATGCATTTTTCTTCATACTGAATCTAGTGTGTTTCATTTGCAGTGCCCAAAGTGCGAGGACCCTACAGGTTTCTGCGCCCTTGGCGAGACGCCTGACTTGTTCCTTCTCATCCTAACGCAGGATTTCAAAAATCGCACGGTATGTTCCTAGAATCCTCTTTTCTATCCGGTAGGGTTGGGGTTTTTGAGCATGTTGTTGACTAATTTGGAAATTTAGATTGCTATATTTGGATAAAAGGTACTAGTATCATGCTGAACACTGACGTGAAAGAGTGTAACACCCTGGAATTTGCATTTTTTCTTTTATTTGGATTTATGGAATATTTTATTTGCATTTGAGGTTTTCTGGCAATTCTTTTGGACTTACCACTTGGATTTATTTTTGATTTTCTTCCAAGTGGGTTCTATCATCCATAAACCCTGCCTAGACCTCATCCCTCTCACTATCATGCCATTGGATATTTTTATTTAATGGTATATTCTTTTTCCTCTGAAAATGCCCATTTTCTCACTAAGCTATGAAGCAACCCCTATTTTTACCGCTCTAAAAATTCCAAGATAATTCCCAAATATTCTTTGGATCACGCCTCACCTTCCTATGCAAAAATATCCCATAGTCATTTGGAAATTTTCAGCCAAGGAAAATACTTTTGCTTCTGGTCAGAAATGGCACTTTGTGAAGCAACTATATTTTTCCTTGATCTGTTGGGGCTGAAATTTTTACCACATGACTACCCTCCTAAGTAATGCTTAACCCCAAAATTTCAGCTCCAATCTCCCAGCCGTTTGTCCCTAGTGGTTGGCACAAGTTCCTGTCCAGAAACTTTGCAGCTCCCTCTAGTCACCTCCAGTGAGCCACATGGCAAGCCAAGAGCATTTGTAGGCACCGCATTGAGAGGACTACACGATGGACATGCTGTGGCAGCGCCGAAAGCACCCCGCGTGCCAGTGCAGGCGGTGACCGCGTGAGAGCGCGGTGCACTGCAGGCGCTCGCCGCGCTCTGTGCGTCGGGGCCCTCTGCCACCGTCCATTCGCCCTCCCCTCGACACCGCACCGTGTCACAGTCCCACAGCCAACTCCAGTGCACCACCCAAGCCTCTCCCTATTCCTCCCCGACGCCAGCAAGCCGCTCGCCGGAAACGGCCGAGAGCTACGCGGCAGAACAGTGAGCTCGCGTGCCCCGCATTCTCCGCGTAGTGCGCGCCACTGTGACCACACGCGTGCACCGCGTAGCCAGTGCCCACTGCTCCTCCCCATGCCGAGCCCGTGCTTATCTCCCCCTCTCCTCTGCTGCAGCTCGTCGCCGGCGGGCACCCGAACACGGGTGAGCTCCACCTATAAATAGAAGCAACCCCGAGCCGTTCTAGTCATCCCACTCCACTTCTCTGGCCACAAATTACTCCCCCACGAGTGCGGCAAGGCCGGGAGGGCCTCTCGCCGCCGTTGATCGCCGGAGACAGCCACGGATCCACCATGATCGCTGGAGACCGCTGGAGATCGCCGGAGACAGCACTCATCCTAGCCCATCCCATCTCCAACCACTGCTTCCCCCGAGACCGTGGTGACCTCCTGAGCTCGACGGTGCCAAGAGCTCGCTGGATTGTCACCGGAATCGTCGAGTCCGAGAAGCTCTGCCGCCGCCGTCTCTGGAGAGGAAGTTTCCGACGCCGTCCATCCACCCCCGCCGCCACTTCGGGTACGTGCGTGCTCGCCGTAATGCCCTGAGTCCATCCCGCCCAACTCCGGCGACCGCCGTGGACTCCTCGCCGGAGTATCGCCGGCGACAGCGCCGCTCTCTCTGTTCCCTCCCTCTCCCCTATTTAACCCTAACAGCGGGACCCACCCGTCAGTCTCTCTCTCGCCCTCCCAAAGCGGTATAAGTGGAGGCGTATTCGCTGAATACGTCCTCGACGTGCCCGCTTCTGGATTTTCGTTTAAATTCATTTAAATGGATATTTTGTCCAGATTTAGCCCAACTTTGACCAGCTATAACTTTTAATCTATAAGTCCAATTGAGTTGGTTCTTTTTGCTACTGGTTTGTAAAATTCCAAAGTTTATGCATGCCAAGTTTCAGAATTTTTCTTGCTGTTGAGAATTTCTGGTGAGATAAACAGTGTTATGTGACATTTTCTTTTTGCATTTAAAATATTTTCAGAAGAACCTAGTTGTGTTGGAGAAGGCCAGGAGTATTGTGACACTCCTCTGAACCAAGGCAAGCCACAACATTCATATGCAAGGATGGCATTGCAATGACTTTGGTTTAATTGAATTAAATTCATCATATATTCACTATTTAAAATAATTTGCTATATAGCTCTTATTGCATAGACTTGGTTCTGTCATTTTGATATTTATGCAGTAGGGTACATGTGTTCTTGCTAGTGTGCAGTAGGTATCATGGCATATACTCTTATGGTAATATGGTGCATTAGTTATTCATGATCATGACCCGTGCATCCATTTACACACTATGGCTCGAATAATTTCATTTCAATTTAAACTTGATGTTAATTCAACTTGAACATGCTGTTGATCGAGTCATGGTGCCACCGAATCGAGCTCACCACTGCAACCACACTTGCCTGGATGGGGAGGCCCTAATGCGGTCTATTGTCATGCCTCTCGCCGGTGCCTCCTACGAGGGAAGGTTGTGCTCTGGCGCTACCCTGGCCCGGTAGGCAGTCATAACCTTGAGGACCCGAGTTTTATGGTTCCGAGGTCCCCGTTTGGGACGATGTTTATGTTTGGCCACGACGGTGGCGGCCACATAGGTTGCGGATGTCACGAGTTGGCATCGGGGTCACCCAGGACATAGCCCAAAGGGGAGTTTGTCGGAGTGGCCGGGAGAGTGTCATGCAATAGATTGGTTTTGTCGGAATGTCGTTGGTCCGCCCGAATGGGAGCACGAGGCCATGATTTCCGTGGTGTGGGTACAGTGTACTAACCTCTGCAGAGTGTATAATCTATCGATAGCCGCATCCTCGGATATGGAGACAGTTCGTAGTAGGTCACACCGTGGGTCAACAGATATAATTAACTTGCACATTAAGACTCACAAGATGGCACATACAGAAGTGGTGATCGAGTGAGGATCACTATGAAAGGTATGGATGTGATCGAGTGAGGACCACGTTGGTAAGCTATGAACGGTGGTTACGCGGTAACCCCGAAATGGTAAGTTGGTCTCAGAGACCATGGCAATGTTTCACGCACACCTCATGTTGGGTAGTATCATGTTCATGCATTGAATCGGTTAAATGCCTTGTTGTTGTTTGTCGCACTTGTTTTGTTTGCTGTGAGCTTGCGAGTACTTTCAAAGTACTCACCTGGCTTATCATGCCAGATGTAGGAGAAGTTGTGCATGGTGTGGATGTCGAGCAGTATGTCGCGCTCTAGGCCTTGTCCCAGCAGTGTCCCTGTGGAGTGGAGGTCCGCTACCTCGTCGTTCCGCTGCCGCGTAGTAGTTCCCTTATCATCGAGGCCACCGCCATGTCTTCTAAATAATGTACATAAGTGCAGCCGCACTGTGTGTGCCACTTGGCCTCGCTCATCATGTAATATGTGAACCTATGTTTCCGCGAAGAGATCAATAAAGTGGTTGTTTTCTGTACCAAGTTGTTGTGTATTGCCAGAAGACTTGATCTCTGGGCTGGCAATGCAAGGTAAACTGGTTGCTCTGAGCCGGGGTGCCACAACGCTTGGTATCAGATCCGCGCTGACTGTAGGACGCCCTAGACAGCCGACACGTTAGAAAACGGTAGTTTTAGCCTCTGTAGCGATTTGCGGTTGGACTCTGCACTTGGGTGTTGCATTGCATTGCATATACCTTACTGTTTATACTGATCAGCTAATATTGTGAGTGTAGATGGTACCAGTCCCTTATCCGTACCTGCCTGAGCTGGCACCTTCCACCTTTCCGCATCTGCTTATCAACGTGTGGCGCCGACTCTATCCAGATGGCGATGACCCCGTGTACCAGGTGTACCGTGAGCAGCTTGCTGATGGTGTTTACGAGTATCATGCGGAGGTCGTCATGCACAACAGTACCGTGGTGGGCACTTACACTCGCTCCACCAAGGGCGGGACTGCTTCTACACCCGACCAGGCGGTCCAATTTGCAGCATTCAAGGCTCTCACTGACTTGCACTATAACGAGATCCAGATGCAGACTCACCCAGGTTTCTACTTCTATCCGTCCCTGTTTGAGTCCGGACAGATCCGCTTCCCTTACATTGATCCGGAGTGTGACCGGTCAGCCGGCCACCTATCTCGTTACATAATGTCTGGATACTTTCCGATCGTCAGCCTAGCCCAGGAGCTAAACCGCGTTCGAGACGAGCTAGCTGCCGCTCGATCTGCCTTCGCTCCACCCCTACTTATCCACACATCGCTTGTTCCTCCAGTTACCTTACCACCACCTACACCAGTGACCCCCACACCTTCTCAGAGTAACTCAGGCAGTTCGGTAGTGACTTCTCATGAGTCCCCAGGCCAGTGGGCTATGCTTCTTGCTACCCCAGCCACTCCGATGCTGCGGAGCCACCATGCTCCAGACCTCGAGGGAGAGTCTTCCCGTCAGCGTCGTCGTGTTTCCTTTGCTCCGGAGGTGTCCGTTATCAGTTCCGATTCGGAGTCCGACACCGAGGAGACACCAGCAGGACCGTCAGTGTGCCAGTGCGATCGCTGTCGTCGCGTGTAGACGAGGATGATGTGGTGTTTGGTTGTATGCATGTAGTAGTACTATCCCTGCTGTAATGTATGCTGGACGATGTATTGTATAATTATGTTGCTTTCTGTTTTTTTCGCTTTGGCTTTTCTCAATTTCTCTTCCGGGTTTGTTGCCTCGCCTTCCTATTTTTGTCCCCTAATGGATGTTGCTCATCTCGATGCTTCGTATTGGGAAACATATATAGGATGACAAGGTGTGGCAGTAACTGTCATGGTGGCGACGATACTCCAGTTCGTCGATCCGCCAGGCAAGCAGGACATTCTCCAGAACCGTATCAACCACCACCTCCTCCACCTCAAGCACCCACAACAGAACAGATTATGTGGATGTTTGAAGAGAAGAGGAACCAAGATCTGATGGAGTTCCTGAGAAGCATGCAGACTGTGGTTGGGCAGAATAATCACAATGGTAATCACTCCAAGCTGTCAGACTTTCAGAGGACCAAACCGCCAAGTTTCAGTCAAGCAGTGGATCTGATGGAAGCCGATGATTGGTTGAGGACCATTGAAAAGAAGCTAGAAATTGCTCGCAGTGAAGATGCTGATAAGGTACCCTTTGCCACTCATTATCTAGAAGGACCAGCAGCTATATGGTGGGACAATGCCAAAGTTATGTGGCCTGCTGAAGACGAGATTACTTGGGATAAATTCAAAGATAAATTCCGCAAGTATCACATTCCTGCCGGCATCATGAAGGTCAAGCAGCGAGAATTTCTCACCCTTACACAAGGGACCTCGACTGTAAGTGAATATTTAAACAAGTTCAATCACTTGGCCCGTTATTCCACACATGATGTGGCCACCGAAGAGCGGAAGATAGATCGGTTCCTCGGAGGACTCAATCTTACCCTCCGATGTGCACTCAGCATGCTGGATTTCCCCGACTTTCAAACTTTGGTGAACAAGGCACTCATTGCCGAAAGGGAACACAAACTGGTTAATGATCATAAGACTGCCTATGAAGACCACAAACGCAAGTTTGAACCGAAGAAGGAAGGGAAAGTTTTTCAGAAGGTTCATACTTGGCAGCAACCCCAGTTCGAGTTCAAGCCAACCTGGCAGCAAGGGAGCATCAAGAATGAAAGTCAGATCAAGACTATGGTCGCCAAGCCAAACAAGGAAGACTATCAGCGTAACAATGCCTGTTACTCATGTGGACACACGGGGCATTATGCTAGGCAGTGTCCCAAGAACGGCAAGTCAACAGCAAACCTGAAGCCTCAAGTCAACTATGTGGGGCAATTCCCCAAACGGAGGTATATTCAAGGGCAAGTTCATCATATCTCCGCCGAAGAAGCCTCCGAACTTCCCGATGTGGTCATTGGTATGTTTCCTATTAATGACATACCTGCAAAATTTTTATTCGATTTCGGGGCTTCCCATTCTTTTATTTCGCGGAGTTTTGTTGCCCAACATCGCCTTTCCTATACTCTTTTGGACAAAGTTATGGTGGTACAATTCCTCGGATCCAGGCTCAGGACAAATATTGTATGCCGAGGACTGAAAATATCAATCAATGGAGTCATTTTCCCCGCATCCCTAGTATCCATTGAATCTCCAACATTGGATATTATTTTGGGGATGGATTGGTTGACAAGACACCAGGTCTGCATCAACTGTGCAACAAGAGAAGTCACGCTAACAAATCCCTCGGGCCAGTCTGCTCGGTTCTATGCCGGTCGAGCCATGCCAAAGAAGGGGATGGTTTATGCTGCCATTGCTACAGAGATGAATCTAGTCCCAGTGGTCTGTGAATTCCCAGATATGTTTCCAGATGAATTGCCAGGCATGCCACCTAATCGAGAGATTGAATTTTCCATTGAGCTTGTGCCTGGCACAACACCAATTTACAAGAAATATTATCGAATGCCTTCATCCGAACTAGTGGAGTTGAAGAAACAAATAGATGAGATGCTCCAAAAAGGATATATTTGCCCCAGTTCATCTCCTTGGGGTGCACCTGCAATATTTGTGGGCAAGAAAGATGGCAGTCTCCGGATGTGTGTTGACTATCGTGCTCCCAATGATGTCACAATCAAGAATAAATACGCGCTGCCCAGGATCGATGATTTATTCGATCAACTCAGTGGAGCTCAAGTGTTCTCCAAGATTGATTTGCGCACCGGGTATCACCAGCTGAAAATCAGAAAAGAAGATATACCCAAGACAGCGTTCACCACACGATATGGGCTGTACGAGTATACGGTCATGTCATTTGGACTGACCAACGCTCCAGCATTTTTCATGCACATGATGAATAAGGTGTTCATGGACTTATTGGATAAGTTTGTAGTGGTGTTCATTGATGATATCCTCATATATTCCAAGAGTGAAGAAGAGCACAAGCAGCATCTCCGAGCAGTGTTGGAACGATTACGTGCTCATCAACTCTACGTCAAGTTCAGCAAATGCGAGTTTTGGCTTAAAGAAGTGGGATTCCTTGGGCACACTCTTTCCGCTCAAGGAGTGGCCGTGTACCAAAGCAAAGTCACAGAAGTCCTGAAGTGGAAGACACCTGTTTCAGTAACAGAAATCAGGAGTTTCTTGGGTCTGGCAGGTTATTACCGTCGATTCATTGAAGGCTTCTCAAAGGATGCCAAGCCAATGACTGAATTACTCAAGAAGAATCAGAAGTTTATATGGACGGAAGCATGTGAGGATAGCTTCAATGAGCTGAAAACCCGTTTGACCACCGCTCTAGTGTTGATTCTACCAGACATCTATCGGAGCTTCGACATCTATTGCGACGCATCCAGGCGTGGCATTGGGTGTGTACTTATGCAAGATGGAAAGGTCGTGGCCTACGCATCAAGACAGCTCCGACCGCATGAGGAGAATTACCCTACCCATGACCTAGAGATGGCAGTTGTGGTCCATGCCTTAAAAATTTGGAGGCATTACATCATCGGAAAGCGATGCCAAATCTACACCGACCACAAGAGTCTCAAGTATATATTCACACAACCAGACTTGAACCTCCGACAAAGAGGATGGCTTGAGTTGGTCAAAGACTATGACCTGGGTATCAACTACCACCGAGGAA
Source organism: Elymus sibiricus (assembly GCA_039707655.1). Taxonomy (NCBI): domain Eukaryota; kingdom Viridiplantae; phylum Streptophyta; class Magnoliopsida; order Poales; family Poaceae; genus Elymus; species Elymus sibiricus. The sequence continues at coordinate 185,617,668 of CM077676.1, read as the reverse complement.
AAGCAAATGTGGTCGCCGATGCTCTCAGTGGCAAACCGGCTACCGCAAACTCATTAATCGAACATATGCACCCAACACTTCAAGAAGAAATAGCCCAGCTTAATATGATCTTGTGTGACGCAATCTACTCGGTTACCTTGGAAGTAACCCCTACTCTGGAAGACGAAATCCGAAAGGCTCAACCTGGTGACCCAATGTTACTCAAGATAATGGCCCAAGTACGAGAAGGGAAGACGCCAGATTTCAACATTGATGACAAAGGTACACTCCGATTTCGGGATCGAGTCTGTGTACCGGACCTCGGGGAATTAAAGCAGCAAATTCTGAAGGAAGCTCATGAGTCCGCATACTCTATCCATCTTGGAGGCACTAAAATGTATCAAGACTTGAAGCAAACATTCTGGTGGGAAGGTATGAAGAAGGACATCGCCTATTACGTCGCCTGTTGCGATATATGCAACAAGGTGAAGGCTGAACACCAGAAACCCGCCAGTCTACTTCAACCCTTACCCGTTCCACAATGGAAATGGGATGATATTTGCATGGACTTCATCGTGGGGTTACCAAGGACACCACGAGGAAATAACGCCATATGGGTCGTGGTTGACATGCTCACCAAGGTGGCCCACTTTATTCCAATAAGGACAACCTACCGTCTGGACCAAGTCGCTCAACTCTACGTGTCCAGGATTGTCAGTCTGCATGGGGTACCCAGGACTATCACTTCAGACCGAGGATCTTTGTTTACTTAGGCATTCTGGCTACGTCTACACCAAGCCTTGGGAACCGCTTTGAAGCGTAGCACCGCTTATCACCCTCAGACAGATGGGCAGACAGAGCGGGTAAATCAAATCTTGGAAGATATGTTTCGGGCATGCGCTCTTGCTCATGGACCCAAATGGGAAGACAGCCTACCGTACGCTGAGTTTTCTTACAACAACGGCTACCAGACTAGCCTCAAGATGTCACCTTTTGAGGATCTATATGGACGTAAGTGTCGTACCCCGCTGAACTGGTCTTAGACAGGAGATAGCCGAATCTTTGGGACTGATTTGATGATGGAAGCAGAAAAGCAAGTTAAAGAAATTCGAGATCGACTGCAAGTAGCAAAATCCCGTCAGAAGAGGTACTATGACTCAAAGCATAGGCAGATCAGCTTCGAACCAGGTGAATATGCATATCTCCGAGTTACCCCCATGAAAGGGGTTAAAAGGTTTCATACTCGAGGAAAACTCGCACCAAGGTACATCAGTCCGTTTCCAGTTATGACCAGAGTGGGCAAAGTGGCCTATCAGTTAGAACTGCCTCCCGAGCTATCCGAGGTTCATGATGTGTTCCACGTGTCTCAGCTACGGAAATGCATCGCACCACCTGCAAAATAGACGGATATGACAGAACTAGAGCTTGCCAAGGATTTAACCTATGAGGAGAAACCCATGAGAATCTTGGAAGAGATGGACAGAGTCACTCGCAGCAAAACCATAAAGTTTTACAAGGTCCAATGGGAGCACCACACTGAGGACGAGGCCACCTGGGAAAGAGAAGATTTCTTAATGACTACATACCCATATTTGTTTCCTGAGCAACCGAATCTCGAGGACGAGATTCATCCTAAGGGGGGGAGGTTTGTAACACCCTGGAATTTGCATTTTTTTTTCTTTTATTTGGATTTATGAAATATTTTATTTGCATTTGAGGTTTTCTGGCAATTCTTTTGGACTTACCACTTGGATTTATTTTTGATTTTCTTCCAAGTGGATTCTATCATCCATAAACCCTCCCTAGACCTCAATCCTCTCACTATCATGCCATTGGATATTTTTATTTAATGGTATTATATTCTTTTTCCTCTGAAAATGCCCATTTTCTCACTAAGCTATGAAGCAACCCCTATTTTTACTGCTCTAAAAATTCCAAGAAAATTCCCAAATATTCTTTGGATCATGCCTCACCTTCCTATGCAAAAATATCCCATAGTCATTTGGAAGTTTTCAGCCAAGGAAAAAACTTTTGCTTCTGGTCAGAAATGGCACTTTGTGAAGCAACTATATTTTTCCTTGATCTGTTGGGGCTGAAATTTTTACCACATGACTACCCTCCTAAGTAATGCTTAACCCCAAAATTTCAGCTCCAATCTCCCAGCCGTTTGTCCCCAGTGGTTGGCACAAGTTCCAGTCCAGAAACTTTGCAGCTCCCTCTAGTCACCTCCAGTGAGCCACATGGCAAGCCAAGAGCATTTGTAGGCACCGCGTTGAGAGGACTACACAATGGACATGGTGTGGCAGCGCCGAAAGCACCCCCTGTGCCAGTGCACGTGGTGACCGCGTGAGAGCGTGGTGCACTGCATGCGCTCGCTGCGCTCTGTGCGTCGGGGCCCTCGGCCACCGTCCATTCGCCCTCCCCTCGACACCGCACCGTGTCCCAGTCCCGCAGCCAACTATAGTGCGCCACCCAAGCCTCTCCCTGTTCCTCCCCGACGCCGGCAAGCCGCTCGCCGGAAACGGCCGAGAGCTACGCGGCGGAACAGTGAGCTCGCGTGCCCCGCATTCTCCGCGTAGTGCGCGCCACTGTGACCGCACGCGTGCACCGCGTAGCCAGTGCTCCACTGCTCCTCCCCACACCAAGCCCGTGCTTATCTCCCCCTCTCCTCTGCTCCAGCTCGTCGCCGGCAGGCACCTGAACAAGAGCGAGCTCCACCTATAAAAAGAAGCAACCCGAGCCGTTCTAGTCATCCCCCTCCACTTCTCTGGCCACAAATTACTCCCCCACGAGCGCGGCAAGGCCGGGAGGGCCTCTCGCTGCCGTTGATCGCCGGAGACAGCCGTGGATCCACCACGAACGTGCACTCATCCTAGCCCATCCCAGCTCCAACCACTGCTTCCCCCGAGACCGTGGTGACCTCCTGAGCTCAACGGTGCCGAGAGCTCATCGGATTGTCGCCGGAATCGCCAAGTCCGAGAAGCTCTGCCGCCACCATCTCTGGAGTGGAAGTTTCCGATGCCGTCCATCCACCCCCGCCGCCACTTCGGGTACGTGCGTGCTCGCCGTAATGCCCTGAGTCCATCCCGCCTAACTCCGGCGACCGCCATGGACTCCTCGCCGGAGTATCGCCGGTGACAGCGCTGCTCTCTCTGTTCCCTCCCTCTCCCCTCTTTAACCCTGACAGTGGGACCCACCCGTCAGTCTCTCTCTCGCCCTCCCGAAGCGGTATAAGTGGAGGCGTATTCGCTGAATACGTCTTCGACGTGGCCGCTTCTGGATTTTTGTTTAAATTCATTTAAATTGATATTTTGACCAGATTTAGCCCAACTTTGACCAGCTATAACTTTTAATCTATAAGTCCAATTGAGTTGATTCTTTTTGCTACTGGTTTGTAAAATTCCTAAGTTTATGCATGCCAAGTTTCAGAATTTTTCTTGCTGTTGAGAATTTCTGGTGAGATAAACAGTGTTATGTGACATTTTCTTTTTGCATTTAAAATATTTTCAGAAGAACCTAGTTGTGTTGGACAAGGCCAGGAGTATTGTGACACTCCTCTGAACCAAGGCAAGCCACAACATTCATATGCAAGGATGGCATTGCAATGACTTTGGTTTAATTGAATTAAATTCATCATATATTCACTATTTAAAATAATTTGCTATATAGCTCTTATTGCATAGACTTGGTTCTGTCATTTTGATATTTACGTAGTAGGGTACATGTTCTTGCTTGTGTGCAGTAGGTATCATGGCATATTCTCTTATGGTAATATGGTGCATTAGTTATTCATGATCATGACCCGTGCATCCATTTACACACTATGGCTCGAATCATTTCATTTCAATTTAAACTTGATGTTAATTCAACTTGAAAATGCTGTTGATCGAGTCATGGTGCCACCGAATCGAGCTCACCAGTGCAACCACACTTGCCTGGATGGGGAGGCCCTAATGCAGTCTATTGTCATGCCTCTTGTCGGAGCCTCCTACGAGGGAAGGTTGTGCTCTAGCGCTACCCTGGCCCGGTAGGCAGTCATAACCTTGAGGACCCGAGTTTTATGGTACGGAGGTCCCCGTTTGGGACGATGTTTATGTTTGGCCACGACGGTGGCGGCCACATAGGTGGCAGATGTCACGAGTTGGCATCGGGGTCACCCAGGACATAGCCCAAAGGGGAGTTTGTCGGAGTGGCCGGGAGAGTGTCATGCAATAGATTGGTTTTGTCAGAATGCCGTTGGTCCGCCCGAATGGGAGCACGAGGCCATGATTTCCATGGTGTGGGTACAGTGTACTAACCTCTGCAGAGTGTATAATCTATCGATAGCCGCGTCATCGGATATGGACACAGTTTGTAGTAGGTCACACCGTGGGTCAATAGATATAATTAACTTGCACACTAAAACTCACAAGATGGCACATAAAGAAGTGGTGATCGAGTGAGGATCACTATGAAAGGTATGGATGTGATCGAGTGAGGATCACGTTGGTAAGCTTTGAACGGTGGTTACGCGGCAATGTTTCACGCACACCTCATGTTGGGTAGTATCATGTTCATGCATTGAATCGGTTAAATGCCTTGTTATTGTTTGTCGCACTTGTTTTGTTTGCTGTGAGCTTATGAGTACATTCAAAGTACTCACCTGGCTTATCTTGCTAGATGCAGGAGAAGCCGTGCATGGTGTGGATGTCGAGCAGTATGTCGCGCTCTAGGCCGTGTCCCAGCATTGTCCCTGTGGAGTGGAGTTCCGCTACCTCGTCATTCCGCTGCCGCGTAGTAGTTCCCTTATCATTGAGGCCACCACCATGTCTTCTAAATAATGTACATAAGTGCAGCCGCACCGTGTGTGCCGCTTGGCCTCGCTCATCATGTAATATGTGAACCTATGTTTCTGCTAAGAGATCAATAAAGCGGTTGTTTTCTGTACCAAGTTGTTGTGTATTGCCAGAAGACTTGATCTGTGGGTTGGCAATGCAAGGTAAACCGGTTGCTTTGAGCCGGGGTGCCACAAAGAGGAAATTATTTGTACATTTGGATAGCGAATAAATTGTTTTCTCATATTAATTTTCCTGCAGTGCATCCCTTGCTCTGCCAGAACACATGTACTCAAGAAGGTCGGCCTTGCCATAACTAAATACACCAGTATAATGGTCACATTGGAGACATGCCATGGATATAAGTTCACAGTTGGGTTCATTAACCAAGAAGATCACTCCTTTTTCTATGGCCAAACTTGGATAAACTTTGTCAAGTGTTACGGACTGAAAGTTGGCACACCAATGTTCGTGGAAATAGCAGAACCTGGTCTTATCCTCCCAGTGACCTTCCACCCCGACGTCGTTCCAGTGGTTCATCCATGTTAGTTTTGTATCTGGTTCTTGCATGTGGCCTCTTTTACTTTGTAATCCACCTATTATGTCTAACTGATCACAATTTGACTTTAGAAGTAGCAACAATTTGTGATTCCCTTCTCTCACAATGATGCTACTTCTAACTAATATTTCTAATAATTGGTGACATGCGTAGGTTATTACAAAGTGCGGGACACTACTCGTCTATTATTTGATAAGAACTCGATGGTTACTGATGGCACTGAAGTCGACTGGGACGACATCCACCAATTCCTACACTTTATTGATCGTTATTGATCATCTTGAAGACCTTGTGGGGGTATTTCAATGGTGGAAGGCCACGTGGGATATGTGTGCCACTGGTGCAGACGTTGAATAGGTCCAACTGTGTCAAGAAACTGATGGTACGAGTTGTTTTCTGTTATATATGTTGTTCATAAACTCTTCCTTATACAAAGTTTTACAGCTGTGTTCTTCTTCTTGAAACAGAAACTGCCCAGTTTTATTGTTCCTATACAGATGCCTGGCCATGGTCGAATCGGACTTGCACTTGGTCACAACATGATGTTTATGTTGACCTACTCCATTTCCCTTAGAGGTGAAAAGATAATTATTCATGGGTGGTCTCAAATCATGAAGGCCCATCGATCTTGGAGAATAGGACAGAAGGTTATGTTCATGCTTTTCCATGGCTCTGAATCGAATATCCTGTTTATTGACCACATTACAAGATGAAGCCGCTTTCAGAAAGTTGTTGATGCACGGGGTGGCGCCTGGGCCTTGTCCTGGGGCTTGGTGGCCTCATCCTTCATTATCAGTAGGCAAAGTAGCACTGTTCCAGGCGTGCCTTGTACGGTTGAACCTGTATAAGTACTCATACTGCTTTCAGCTCTGGTTGTTAAGTGCTCCTGCTGCTTTTAGTTAATGTTGCTAAGTACTCCTGCTGCTTGTACACTCTGTCATGTTTCTTCAGTCTATTCTTCCTCCAGCTGCCAAAACCAAACCAGCGTCGGCGGGGCCGCCTGCTCCCGCCTCCCACGGCTGGCTGCGCCTCCGCGCACGCATCGCTGCCCTACCGTCTCCTAAATCGTCAACGGCGACGTTAGCCCCACCCCGCACCCGAACCAGTCAACCCTCATACTCCCGTTTGCCCGTGACTTCACTGCCACATCTTCCTCAGCTCCTGCTCGTTCCCGTCTGAGGCCTCGCCGTTGTCCACCGCGCGCCTTGGTGCGCTCGCCATGTCGCCGCCGTCTGGCGTTGTCAACATGGTCAACAAACGAGAGGAATTGGGAGAGGACTGTACGTGCAGAGGATGACAGTAGGGACCCACCATGTCCATGGCCATACGCAAGCAAGTGCCTCATTGTTACAAGCAAAAAAGTAAATGCTTCCTCCTAGTGGTTTGCTGACGTATGGGACCCACGACATTGTCAGCGTATAATCAATAGACAAGAGACCTGCACAAGAGCGGCTGACACCTGGGACCTAGCAGCTCGAGCAGTTTTTTTGTTATTGTTGAGATGGAGCAGGGTATCAACTAGGTTGTGGCCCGTTTAGCCCAGGCTTCTATTTTACGTTTACCACATGACCAGCCCAGCTATTTTTTCTTTGTGAAAATGGCTAGCCCAGTTTTTTTTTCTGATGAATGCCCAATCGAGGCCAACCCAACCTAGGCCAACTTGTTTTTCTCTGCCCTACTGGGCTGCAAATCTTTCAAGACGGCTGCAAATCTTAAAAGTAATATGAAATGGGCTCTAAATATAAAAATCACACACTAAATTGGCAATTACTTTCAAATTTCTAAAGTTTTTCACATTTTCAGATTTCAAATTTCATTGGTTTTTAACCTAATTTAAATATATTTTGAAATTACTTTAAATCTGGCTTGACATTTTGGGATTAAAAATAGTTTGGACCCCACCGAAATATGCAAAATTTTGTTTAAATTTTTAGCCCTCATCCTGGCCAACAAAAAGAAAATGGACTGCAATAAATTGCATAAGAATTTGCAAATGAGCTGTAAATTATTTTAAAAAATAGCAAATGGGTTGTACGCTGTCCGCCACATATTGGGAGGCTAACTTATGGGCCTATTAAATTGATGCGTATGCAAGAATTCTTTACTTATTATATATTAGCCAACAAACGATTCTAGCAGAAGTGACCGTTGGATGTCAATCCAACGGCCGTCGTGCTTCTTCAATCTCTAATCCTCTTGCTCCAGCCGCCCAATCCAGCGCCGGTGGGACTGCCAGCTCCCGCATCCCGTGGCCGGCTGTAACACCCTGGTTTTTGCCTTTTCTATTTTATTTGGATTTATTGAGTATTTAATTTGCATTTGGGTTTTCTGTCAATTCTTTTGGACTTGCCACTTGGAAATCATTTTTGATTTTCTTCCAAGTGGGTTCTATCATCCTTAAACCCTCCCTAGACCTCATCCCTCTCACCATAATGCCATGGGACAATTTTCTTTAATGGCATTATATTCATTTTCCTCCTAAAAATGAATGTTTTCCCAATAAGCTATGAAGCAACCCTCATTTTTATTGCTCAAAAAATTCTCAGAAAATTCCCAAATATTCTTTGGATCATACCTCACCTCCCCATGCAAAAAATATTCCATAGTCTTTTTGAAATTTTCAGCTAGGGAAAATATTTTTGCTTCTGGTCAGAAATAGCACTTTGTGAAGCAAGTGTATTTTTCCTTGATCTGTTGAGGCTGAAATTTCTACCACATGACTACCTTCCTAGGAGATTCTAAACCCCCAAGTTTCAACCTTTAGTTCCTAGCCATTTGCTCCCAGCATTCTTCCCAAGTTTCTGTCCAGAAACATTGCAGCATGCTCAAGACTCATCCATTGAGCTAGGTGTCAAGCTGAGGGCACAAAGCAGCACCGCGTTGAAGGGACTACACCCTAGACACGGTCTGGCATCATCTAAAGTACCGCGTATGCCAGAGCACGCAGTGACCATGCGGGTGCGAGGTGTTCAGCGTGCACTCGCCGCGCTCTGTGCATCGGGGCCCTCTGCCGCCCATTTCGCCTCCTCGCACCACCGCAGCTTGCCCCAGCCACTCAGCAGCCTCCCGCACTTCCACCTGGCCTCACCCTCTTACTCCTCGACGCTGGCAGGCAGCATGCCGGAAGCGGCCGAAGCACAAACGGGCGGAACAGTGTGCTCGCGTGCGCCGCCTGCCCCACTTAGTGCGCCGCACTGTGTCCGCGTGCGTGGACAGCCTCGCTGATATCCTCTACTTCCTCTCCACGTCTCGCCCGAGCCCATATCCCTCGCAATTCACCGGCAGCTCCTCTCCAGTGGAGCTCGACGTGCTATCACCCCTCCGCCTATAAATACAGCCACCCCCGAGCCATTCTAGCCATCGCTCTCACTCACATTGGCCACAAATCGATCACCAGCAAGCGTGGCAAGACCGGGAGGGCCTCCTGCCGCCGATCCTCACCAGAGTTGGCTACGGATCCACCTCAGCCGTCCACTCACTCCGGTCATCCCCATCTTCGCCTTCTGCTTCTGTTGAGTCCGTGGTGATCTCCTGAGTACGCTCGTGGTGTTGGTTCGTCGGATCGTCGCCGGAATCGCCATATCCGACGAGCTCCGCCGCCACCGTCTCTGGAGAAGAAGCCCGCGTCGCCGTCCGTCCACCTCCGAGCAAGCCATGGGTACGTGTGTGCTCCCCACGCTGCCCCTGATCCATCCCGACCGTCACCGGCGGCAGCCGTGGCCTCCTCGTCGGAGGACCACCGGCGACAGCGCCGCCTCCTCTGTTTCCCTTTCTCTCTCTCTCTTTTAACCCTGACAGGGGACCCCACCTGTCAGCCTCTCTCTCTCTCCCCAAACTGTTTTCTAGTGGAGGCGCCCTGGCAAAATACGCCTTCGACGTGGCCCTCTCTGGAAATTCGTTTAAATTCATTTAAATCCAGATTTTGACCAGAACTTTGACCAGCTCTAGATTCTATTCTATAAGTCCAAATGAGTTGAATCTTTTTGCATTAGTTTTGTCTTGAGCTAAAGTTTCTGTATGCCAAGTTTGAGAATTTTTCTTGCTGTTTGGAATTTCTGGTGCAATAAAATGCTTTATGTGACATTTTCTTTTTGCATTTAAACTATTTTCAGAAAGTCCTAGTTGTGTTGGAGGAGACCAGAAGTACTGTGACACTCCTCTGAACCAAGGCAAGCCACAACATTCATATGCAAGGATGGCATTTCAATGACAATGGTTTTATTTGAATTAAATTCATTATATGCTTCACTATTAAGATGATTTGCTATATATAACCTATTGCATTATAGTTGTTACATGTCATAGTGTTATTATGCAGTACAGAATATGTCATCTTGTTATTGTGTGCAGTAGAGATCATGTCGTATACTCTCATGGTAGCATGATGCATTCGTTACTCATTTTCATATTATCATGACACGTGGACCTCATTGCATGTTATGGCTCGAATCACATTCTTTCAAGTTAAACATGATGTTAATCCAACTTGAACAACTGTTGATCGAGTCATGGTGCCACCGAATCGAGATCACCAGTGCAACCACACTTGCCTAGATGGGGAGGCCCTAATTCGGTCTATTGTCATGCGTCTCGCCGGTGCCTCCAACTAAGGAAGGTTATGCGCTTGTGCTACCCTGGCCCGGTAGGCAGTCATAACCTTGTGTGCCCGAGTTTTACGGTACCGATGTCCCCGTTTGGGACGACTTTGTTTTTTTTTGGCCAGGACGATGGCAGCCACGAGGTGGCTGGATGTCACAAGTTGACATCGGGGCCACCCATGACATAGCCCAAAGGGGAGTTTGTCAGAGTGGCCGGGAGAGTGTCATGCAATAGATTGGTTTTGTCGGAATGTCATTGGTCCACCCGAATGGGAGCACGAGGCCATGAGTTCCGTGGAGTGGGTACAGTGTACTAACCTCTACAGAGTGTATAATCTATCGATAGCCGCGTCCTCGAATATGGACACAGTTCGTAGTAGGTCACACTGTGGGTCAACAGAAATAATAAACCTGCACACTAAGAACAACAGGATGGCATGTGCAGAAGTTGGTGATCGTGTGAGGATCACTATGGTTGGTATTGATGTGATTGTGTGAGGATCACTATGGTAAGATGTTGACGGTGATTACAAGGTAACCCCGAATGGTAAGTTGGTCCAAGGGACCATGGCAACAATCCTCGTAAACTTCATGACTGGTAGTATCATGTTCATGTTCATGCATTAAACTTGTTAAATGCCTTGTTATTGTTTGTCGTATTTGCTTTGTTTGCTATGAGCTTGCGAGTACATTCAAAGTACTCACCTGGCATGTCATGCCAGATGCAGGAGAAGCTGTGCAAGGCGTTAATGTCAATCGGTATGTCGCGATCTAGGCCGTGTCCCAGCAGTGTCCCTGTGGAGTGGAGTTCCACTACATCGTCGTTCTGCTGCCGCGTAGTAGTTTCCTTTATCGTCGAGGCACCTAAGATGTCTCCTAAATAATGTACATAAGTGCAGCCGCACCGTGGGTGCCGCTTGGCCTCGCTTATCTTGTAATATTTGAACCTATGTATCCGCTAGAGATCAATAAAGCGGTTATTTTCTGTACCAAGTTGTTATGTGTGTTGCCAGAAGACTTGATCTCTGGGCTGGCAATGCAAGGTAAACCGGTTGCTCTGAGCCGGGGTGCCACACCGGCTGTGCTGTCGCGCAGGCCTCACCGCCCCCTCCTACTCACACCGCTGGCCAGGCCATCCCTCTACTCACCCACACCTCCTGTTATTCTCCGGCGACACAGGCCTCACACCGCAGCCGAACCAGTCAACCCTCGTACTCCCCTTAGCATGGGCATCCACTGTTGTGGCTTCGCCGGCTCCAGGTCGTTCCCCTCCTGGGCCTCGCCATCATCCACCGCATTGGTGCTCTCGGCGCGGCATGGTCAACGTGGTCAACAAACGACAGCCATCGAAAGAGGGATGTACGTGGAGAGGTTGACAGTAGGGACCCACATGGTCCATGGCCGCACGCAAGCAAGTTTCTCCTTATTACGCAAAAAAATGATTCCTCCCCCTGACAGCTGGGACCCACCAACTATATCTTCGCACGGAAGGAAGTGCCTCCTTATAACGCGAAAAAATGATTCCTACCCATGACAACTGGGACCCACCAGATTAGGAGGCTGACTTGTGGGCCTATTAGGTTGACGCGTACGCAGGGCTTCGTCAACTTAGTCAACAAACAATTCTAGCAGCAGTGACAGTTGAATGCTAATCCAACGGCCGTGCTGCTTCTTCAATCTCTGATCTTCTTACTCAAGCCGCCCAAACCAGCGCCGACGGGACCGCCTGCTCCTGCCTCCCGTGGCCAGCTGTGCTGCCGCACAGGCCTCACCGCCCCACCCTACTCCCACCGCTGGCCAGGCCTTCCCTCTACTCACTCACATCCCCTGTTATTCTCCGGCGATGGCAGCCTCACACCACAACCAAACCAGTCAACCCTCATACTCCCATCCGCGTGGGCATCCACTACCGTGTCTTCCTCGGCTCCACGTCGTTCCCTTCCTAGGTCTCGCCGTCGTCCACCGCCTTGGTGCTATCGGCGCGGCGTAGTCAATGTGGTCAATGAACGACAGCCATCGGAAGAGGACTGTACGCAGTGAGGCTAACAGCTGGACCCACCAGCTACATCTTCGCACGCAAGGAAGTGCCTCCTTATTACGCGCAAAAAAATGATTCCTCCTCCTTACAGCTGGGATCCACCAGCTATATCTTCCCACGTAAGGAAGTGCCTCCTTATCCACTGACAGCTGGGACCCACCAGGTCGAAGCGTACGTAGCGTTGTCTGTCTGGTCGCGAACGTGTACGTACATACTGGTCGATCGGTTACTCTGCAAGGATGAACCGTGGCCGAGTAAGTAGCGGCCCGTGTCCTAGTAGAGCCCCCGACGTGGTAGGTCAGATAGTCCCGCCTAAATCGTGTACACGTACGTACAGCCACACGGCAAAGAATACGGCCACGTACGTACATATGGGCGGGGTCTGGAATGCATACTCGCGCATACGTATGGCCAGGGCTCGTGCACATGGAGAGGCAATGAACGGCAGCAACGGCCTCGTGTTCATCGGCAGCCAACCGGCTGGGTCGGAACGGAGGAAACAACTTCATGTTCATCGGGAGCCAACCAACTGGGTCGGAACTCGTCCTGTTCATCGGGAGCCAACCGGCTTGGACGGAACAGCTGAAATGGGGTCCTGTTCATCGACACGGGGTCTGGCATACCGCAAAATGGAGGAAACAACCTTCTGTTCGACCGCCTATGGTCGAAACGGGGTCCTGTTCATCGGGAGGGGTGTGGCGTACTGCAAAATGGAGGAAACAGACTTCTGTTCGAGCGCCTACGGTCGAAACGGGGTCCTGCTGATCGGGAGGGCTCTAGCGTACCACAAAACGGAGGAAACAGACTTCTGTTCGAGCGCCTATGGTCGAAACGGGGTCCTGTTGACCGGGAGGGCTTTGGCGTACCGCAAAACGGAGGAAACAGACTTCTACCCAACTGCCTACGGTCGAAACGGGGGTCGTGTTCATCGAGAGGGGTGTGGCGTACCGCAAAACGGGACTCCACGGGCTACTGTTCATCCACGGTCAACCTCCCTCCAGCCTCCACTAGCTACTGTTCATCCACCGTCGACTTCCTCCAGCCTCCACCGGCGACGGTTCATCCAGCCTCCACGGGGTCCTGTTCATCCACCCCCAACCGGCTGGGGTGAGTGGTGGCCTCCTCGGGGTCAAGTTCATCCAGCGCCAACCACCTTCACACGGCCAGTGTACTATTCATCCACAGCCAACCCACCAGCTGGGGTGGGGCGTACGAGCGGGCGGAAGCAATGGGAACTGTTCATCCACAGCCAACCAACTGGCTCGATCGATGCATCTCGACTCGTGTCTACGTGTATCACGCGCGCGGCAGCAACGAGCACTGTTCATCTAGAGGCAACCCAACACTGGCTGGCTATGTCTCGCACGGGGGCTCGATCGGCTTCGGTAAGCAGTGAGAAGGATCGATCGGGTTCAGTTAGTAGCGAAGGGATCGCTCGGGTTCAGTTAGCAGTGATAGGATCGCTCGGGTTTAGTTAGCAGCGAAGGGATCGTTCGGCTTCAGTACGGAGTGGGATTGGTCGCTCGGGTTCAGTACGTGCAGTAGTGCGAGGGATCGATCGATCGCTCGGGTTCAGTAAGCAAATGCCTCGCTCAGGTTCAGTTAGCGAACGCCTCGCACATGCGCGTGCGTACGAGAGAAACGCGCAAACCACACTGCATCGCTCGGCCCTGACCACCCACCCTAACCGGGAACTCCCCGAAAATTTCCTCGCCCTCACCTCTACCATGATTTTTTACATCATGGACGGCCCAAAGAATGTCATGCGGGTGCGTCTCTGTCCCGCCCAGGACGAAAAGCCCATTTTCTATCATAATATTTTGTCATAGAAGTAGGAGCCCACCACATCTATGATGATACGTGTTTTTCTCACAATTATTGTCATAGAAGTGTCACAACCATGGCCAAAAAAGTTTTCGTTTGGGCCATAATGTCACGGATGTGTCTTTTTTTTGTAGTGAATGAAATCAACATGTTGGATACAAACGATTAATCAGCATAAATACTACTTGGTTTTTACAAAAATTAACACAGCATACAAAGGGACCTCTCAGAATCGGAGTTCGGACTTAGAGCATTGCGCCTCGGTCAGCACCTTCGCGGACCTCGGACATAAACATCTCAGGCGTCCGCTTCTTCCCTTCTGGAGGACCCGACGTGATCGCGAGCGGCTTGATCTTCGGGTAATGCGCCATTGTGGGCACATAGGCTCGCTCCGCGCCTTCCAAGCATGCCGACCGCTTCTAGTTTTTCACCTAGGGGCTTGCGCCTCGCAATCTCTGCACCAGGCCGAATAAGCTGGTCGGCAGCGGCTCCTACGGCTAGAGATTGATGCAAATATCCTCCATCACTGGCCGAGCTATATGTACCAGCTCGTCCAGCTGCTTCATCTGATTGTTCAGCAGGGGAGGATGCTCGGGCGCCTGGAATTGGGCCCAGAAGGTCTTCTCCGTAGACTCCTCGGGGCGGGCGGAGAAGTAGGTGCCGGCATCCAAAGCACTCCATGGCAGGTTCCTGAAGGCTTCTAAAGAACACCAGACTTGCATAAGATGGGCAAACCGGCGGTCGCCAAAAACACAGCGAAGCAGGTATGGCTTACCAGCGGCGATCTGCTTCACCTGTTGAAGCACTTCGCGGTCCGCTCTAGCCTGGGTCGTGGCCTCTTTGTAGGCCGAGCTCGTGGTTTTGAGCTCAGAGGCGAGCTTGTTCTTTTCTTCCTAGAGGGCATCACACTGCTTGTACAGCACCTCCGGGTCCCCCTCGGCCTCCGTGACCCGGACCGCGCACTTCTTGCCGGCCTCTTTCTCCTTGGCCAACTCTTAGCTGGCCTGCTTCGCCACAGCCTTTTGCTGTTCGGCTTCTGTCCAAGCTCTTTGAAGCTCGGAGCAGAGTTTCTCAAGCTCCAAGGAGGTAGCTGCAACATGTTCGCACACGCCTTAGAGCTCAAATCAACTGCCTCATGCCTAAAAATACAATATTAAGGTATGTTGGCTCTTGCTTACCCTCAGAGCACTCCATCTGCTTTCTAAGCAGATCTATGTCCCTCTGGGACCGATCGAGCTTATGGTTCAGCTCTTCTACCTCTTTTGAGGTAGATGCTGAAACCGAGGCCAAAACCTGCAAAACACATCGTTAGCATCCTTGGATGACTGGATCCCCTGATCGGCTATTCGTATCCGATCAGGGTCTCGGGGGCTACTGTTTGTTTGCTTTAAATTATCTACCTTTCTTCCCTATGATCCCCGAGTAAGATTATTGCATCTGACTCGGGGCTCGGGGGATACTTGGGTTATACACTTATAACAAGTATTTGCAGAAGTAAACGTCTTCGGACATATTGAATTCTACTTATTACATAAGGACTATTAGACACGCCTAGTGCCAAAAAGTTCTACGCCTTGACGTGATTTTAAAACATGATTAGACCTCACCTCAAAACCTTCATAAAGGCCCTTGAAGGCCTCCTTTATACCGGCCTCTACGGACCGGTAGTTCTTTAGCGCTGCACCCAGAAGGACGCGGTGCTCGGCAACGATAGAGGAGCTCGTCAGGGCCGCCTCCATCTCTTCGGTCCATCTCGTGGACACCTGCCCTCCAGCAGGTCGGGATGGATGGGCCACCTTGGTCATCTCCCTCAAAGGAGGAGTCACCGTTGTTGTCGGCTACCGAGGTGGCTCTGGATCAACAGGAGCTGAGATTATCGATTGTTCCCGCTCTTCCACTCCCTTCGAGGAGGGGGGCCTTCTCCGGTGCATCTTTGTGGACGGAGGCGTCGACCTCGGCCATGGAGACCTCGGCACCGCCCCCGTGGTAGGTACGGCTGGGATCGGCTGAGAGGTCGCCCCCCCTAGCCCATCGCGGGTAGCAGGGGAGGGGTGATGCTCCTCTGAGGCACTAGGAGGAGGAAGCCCGCTTGACGACCCCTTGTCGCTGAGGCGGGAGCGTTGTGGACTGAAAATAGGCAATCGAGCAAATTAGACTTGCAAAGCGAAGGATTAGAGCACTAACAGCATACAAGGGAACAAAGTGTGTACCTCCTTGGTTGGGGTCTCTCCCAACGCGTCCCAGTAAGGTCGTCCTTTGACTCGGAGGGGACGACCTCGGCTGCGGAGGGGGCCTTGCTGGGGGTGGCATCGACAGCCTTTATAAGGCACCTTCGCGTTCGAGGGGCGTTGGCCCCCACGACATCCTCGGACGCCGCCCTCTTCCTCTTCGGGGAAGAAGCGCTCTCCTCCCACTTCTTCCTCCTCATCAGAGGATAGAGCTTGGACTTCCTTGGACTTAGCGTCCGAGGGATCTCGGATCCGAAGACCCGCCCTCTCCTTCCCCAGCTCCTTCTTTGCCTTTACAGGAGCTTTTGGGGGATCTGTGGCTAGGAGGGCCTTCAATTCGGGGGTCTGGTCGTCTTCAGGGAGCGGCGTCGAGCACTTGATGAGCGCCGCCATTGGCGCCCATTTCTGATTACAATAAGAAAAGGATCAGATAGACACCATGAAAGGGATCCTGCTGAACGTGCGAGATGATTTATACCTCAAATGGAGCGCGGGCGGCGCTATATCCGTGGTCGGGTTCGGCCTCGGGAAACAAGTTTTGGTATGGCTTGAAGAGAGCCGTCCACATCCCGTCCAGGGAAGTGTGGAAGAAATGCCGCACTGGTGCTACGTCTTCGGGCTTGTACAGCCACATGGGGGTGGCCCGAAGTTGGAGAGGAAGGATGCGGTGATGGAGCATCACGTCCACCACATCCGTCAACTTGAACCTCTTTTACAGAGATCAGATCCTCTCCTAGAGAGAGGCAACTTTGGCCGGGTTGCCCCATTCTAGGCCCTGCTTCTGCCAGGACACTAGTTTCCGCGGGGGCATACCTGTGAAGGCGGGGGCTTCGGCCTGGCCCGAAGCGAGCGGCTCAGTAATGTAGAACCACTCGCACTGCCAAAGCTTCACCGTGTTGATGAAGTTGCCTTCCAGCCACTCCAGCTTCTGGAGTTTGCTGATCATGGCACCCCCGCATTCGGCGAATTTAGCATCACCGCTCTTTGGCTTCACGCAGAACGTCTTCAGCCATAGGCCGAAGTGAGGTTCCACGCGCAGGAACGCCTCGCAGACAATGATGAAGGTGGTGAGATAGAGAATGGAATTTGGGGCTAGATTGTGGAAATCCAGCCCGTAGAAGAAAAGGATCCCCCGCACGAAGGGGTCACTACAAAAAAAAGACACATCCGTGACATTATGGCCCGAACGAAAACTTTTTCTCTCATGGTTGTGACACTTCTATGACAATAATTGTGACAAAAACACGTATCATCATAGATGTGGTGGGCTCCTACTATGACAAAAAATTATGACAGAAAATGGGCTTTTTGTCCTGGGCGGGCCGGAGATGCACCCACATGACATTCTTTGGGCCGTCCATGATGTAAAAAATCATGGTAGAAGTGAGGGCGAGGAAATTTTTGGGGAGTTCCCGGTTACGGTGGGTGGTCGGGGCCGAGCAATGCAGTGTGGTTTGCGCGTTTCTCTCGTACGCGTGCGCGTGTGCGAGGCATTCGCTAACTAAATCCAAGTGAGGCGTTCGCTTACTAAACACGAGCGATCGATCGATCCCTCGCACTACTACACGTACTGAACCCGAGCGATCGATCCCACTACGTATTGAAGCTGAGCGATCCCTTCACTGCTATTTGAACCCAAGCGATCCCTTCGCTGCTAACTGAACCCAAGCGATCCCTTCGCTACTAACTGAACCCGATCGATCCTTCTCGCTACTTACTGAAGCGATCGAGCCCCCGTGTGAGACGTAGCCAGCTGGTGTTGGGTTGCCTCTCGATGAACAGTGCCCGTCGCTGCCGCGCGTGTGATACACATAGACACAAGTCGAGACACATCGATCGAGCCGGTTGGTTGGCTGTGGATGAACAGTTCCCATTGCAGCCGCCCGCTCATACGCCCCACCCCAGCCGGTGGGTTGGCCATGGATGAACAGTACCCTGGTCGTGTGAAGGTGGTTGGCGCTTGGATGAACAGGACCCCGAGGAGGCCGCCACACCCCAACCGGTTGGGGGTGGATGAATAGGACCCGTGGAGGCTGGATGAACAGTAGCCGGTGGAGGCTGGAGGAAGTCGACGGTGGATGAACAGTAGCTGGTGGAGGCTGGAGGAGGTCAACCATGGATGAACAGTAGCCCGTGGAGTCGGTACGCCACACCCCTCCCGATGAACAGGACCCCCGTTTTGACCGTAGGCAGTTGGGGAGAAGTCCGTTTCCTCCATTTTGCGGTACGCCAGAGCCCTCCCGATCAACAGGACCCCGTTTTGACTGTAGGCTCTCGAACAGAAGTCCGTTTCCTCCGTTTTGCGATACGCCAGACCCCCAACCGATGAACAGGACCCCGTGTCGATTGTAGGCAGTCGAACATAAGGCCATTTCCTCTATTTTGCAGTACACCAGACCCCGAGTTGATGAACAGGACCCTGTTTCGGCTGTTCCGTCCAAGCCGGTTGGCTTCCGATGAACAGGACGCGTTCCGACCCAGTCGCTTGGCTCCCAATAAACACGATGATGTTTCCTCCGTTCCGACCCAACCGGTTGGCTGCCAATGAACAGGAGGCCGTTGCTGCCGTCCGTTGCCTCTCCATGTACACGAGCCCTGGCCATACGTATGCGCGAGTAGGTGTTCGAGACCCCGCCCGTATGTACGTACGTGGCCGTATTCTTTGCCATGTGGCTATACGTACGTGTACACGATTTAGACGGGACTGTCTGAACTGCCATGTCGGGGGCTCTACTACGACACGTGCCGCTACTTACTCAGCCACGGTTCATCCTTGCAGAGTGAACGATCGACCAGTATGTACGTACACGTTCGCGACCAGACATACAACGCTACGTACGCTTCGACCTGGTGGGTCCCAGCTGTCAGTGGATAATGAGGCACTTCCTTGCGTGCGAAGATATAGCTGGTGGGTCCCAGCTGTAAGGGGGAGGAATCATATTTTTTTTGCGCGTAATAAGGAGGCACTTCCTCGCATGCGAAGATGTAGCTGGTGGGTCCAGCTATCAGCCTCACCGCGTACAGTCCTGTTCCGATGGCTGTCGTTCATTGACCACGTTGACTGCGCCGCGCTGAGAGCACCAAGGCGGTGGACGACGGAGAGGCCTAAGAAGGGAACGACATGGAGCCGGGAAAGATGCGGTAGTGGATGCCCACACGGATGGGAGTACGAGGGTTGACTGGTTCGGCTGTGGTGTGAGGCTGCCATCGCTGAAGAATAACAGGGGATGTGAGTGAGTAGAGGGAAGGCCTGGCCAGCGGTGGGAGTAGGGTGGGGCAGTGAGGCCTGCGTGGCAGCACAGCCGGCCACAGGAGGCAGGAGCAGGCGGTCCCATCGGCGCTGGTTTGGGCGGTTGGAGCAAGAAGATCAGAGATTGAAGAAGCAGCACGGCCGTTGGATTAGCATCCAACGGTCATTGCTGCTAGAATCGTTTGTTGACTAAGTTGACGAAGCCCTATGTACGCGTCAACCTATTAGGCCCACAAGTCAGCCTCCCAATCTGGTGGGTCCCAGTTTTCATGGGTAGGAATCTTTTTTCACGTAATAAGGAGGCACTTCCTTCCATGCGAAGATATAACTGGTGGGTCCCAGCTGTCAGGGGGAGGAATCATTTTTTTCGCGTAATAAGGGGAAACTTGCTTGCGTGTGGCCATGGACCATGTGGGTCCCTGATACGTCCATTTTGCATCATGTTTTCCTACTATTATTTATTATGTTTTGAGTCATTATTTCACTTTATGATACAATTATTATGCCTTTTCTCTCTTATTTTGCAAGATTCACATGAAGAGGGAGATTGTCGGCAGATGGAATTCTGGACCGGAAACGGGTGAAACAGAGATAGCTATTCTGCACACCTCCAAATGACCTGAAAATTTATGGAGATTTATTTTGGAATATATAAAAAATATTAGCTAAAGAAATACAAGAGGGGGACCCACCAGGAAGCGACAAGCATGGGGGGCACGCCCTACCCCCTGGGCGCCCCCCCCCCCCCCCCCCCCCGAGCTTGTGGCGCCCCTGGCAGGCCTCCAGGGCCCATCTTCCACTACATGAAGCCATTTGCCCTAGAAAAAATCAGAAGAAGACTTGCATGACAAAGCGCCACCGTCTCGAGGCGGAACCTGGGCAGGAGCAATTTTGCTCTCCGGCGGGGCGATTCCGCCGGGGAAACTTCCCTCCAGGAGGGGGAAATCGAAGCCATCGATATCACTAATGATCCTCTCATCATGGGAGGACCAATCTTCATCAACATCTTCACCAGCACCATCTCATCTCAAAACCTAGTTCATCTCTTGTATTCAATCTTTATCTCAAAACCTGAGATTGGTACTTGTGGGTTGCTAGTAGTGTTGATTACATCTTGTAGTTCATGCTAGTTGGTTTAATTGGTGGAAGATTATATGTTCAGATCCTTAATGCTATTGAATACCCCTCTAATCTTGAACATGAATATGATTTGTGAGTAGTTACTTTTGTTCTTGAGGACATGGGAGAAGTCTTGTCATAAGTAATCATGTGAATTTGGTATTCGTTCGATATTTTGATGATATGTATGTTGTTGCTTCCTTTGGTGGTGTCGTGTGAACATTGACTACATGACACTTCACCATATTTGGGCCTAAGGGAAGGCATTGTGGAGTAGTAAATATATGATGGGTTTCTAGAGTGACAGAAGCTTAAACCCTAGTTTATGCGCTATTCCGTAAGGGGCTGATTTGGATCCATATGTTTCATGATATGGTTAGATTTATCTTAATTCTTCTTTCATAGTTGCGGATGCTTGCAAGAGGGGGTAATCATAAGTGGGAGGCTTGTTCAAGTAAGAACATCACCCAAGCACCGGTCCACCCACATATCAAATTATCAAAGTAGCGAACGCGAATCAAACAAACATGATGAAAGTGACTAGATGAGAATTCCCATGTGTCCTCGAGAACTATTTGCTTTACATAAGAGATCATTTCGGCTTGTCCTTTGCTACAAAAAGGATTGGGCCACCTTGCTGCACTTTATTATACTTGTTAGTTGTTACTTGTTACGAATTATTTTGCTACCGAAACTATCTGTTACCGCTACTTTCAATACTTGCAGAGAATACCTTGCTGAAACCCGCTTGTCATTTCCTTCTGCTCCTCGTTGGGTTCGACACTCTTACTTATCAAAAGGACTACGATTGATCCCCTATATTTGTGGGTCATCAGGACTCTTTTCTGTCACCGTTGCCGGGGAGTGAAGCGCCTTTGGTGAGTGGAATTTGGTAAGGAAACATTTATATTACGTGCTGAAATTAACTGTCACTTGTCACTATGGAAAGTAATCCTTTGAGGGGCCTGTTCAGGGTATCTTCACCTCGATCGGAAGCATTGAGAGTTGCCCCTTAACCTACTAACCCTACTGAAAATATTTATTATGAAATTCTTTCGGGTATGATAGAGAAACAGCTAGCTGATCCTTATGCGGGAGATGGAAAGGTACATCCTGATATGGACTTGATATATATAGACGAAATTTGTGGATTGTTTAAGCTTGCAGGTTTATCCGAGGATGGAGTTAAGAGGAAGGTATTCCCTTTATCTTTGGAGGGAAAGGCATTGACATGGTATAGGCTATGTGATGATACTGGAACATGGGATTGGAACCGATTGAAGCTGGAATTTCTCCAGAAGTTTAATCCTATGCATTTGGTCCATCGTGATCGGAATTATATATATAATTTTTGGCCTCATGAAGGAGAAAGTATCGCTCAAGCTTGGGGAGGTTTAAGTATATGATGCACACATGCCCTAATCATGAGCTCTCAAGAGAAATAATTATTCAAAACTTTTATGCTCAGCTTTCTCATAATGATCAATCCATGCTCGATACTTCTTCTACTGGTTCCTTTATGAAGAGAACTATTGAATTCAAATGGGATCTTCTGGAAAGAATTAAACGCAACTCTGAAGATTGGGAAATCGACAAAGGTAAAGAGTCAGGTATAAATCTTAAGTTTGATTGTGTTAAATATTTTATGGAAACTGATGCTTTTCATAAATTTAGTACTAAATATGGACTTGACTTTGAGATAGTAGCCACTTTTTGTGAATCTTTTGCTGCTCATGTTGATCTCCCTAAGGAGAAATGGTTAAAGTTTCATCCACCTATTGAATTTAATGAGGAACCTATTACTGTTAAAGAAGAAACAATTGTTTACAATGTTGATCCAGTTGTGCCTACTACTTATATTGAGAAACCTCGTTTCCCTGTTAGGGTTAAGGAACATGCTAAAGCTTCAACTATGGTTAACAAAAGTAATATTAGAGCACCTAGACCTTCTGAACAAATTAAAGTTGAACCTAATGTTGCAATGGTTAAAGATCTTTTGGTTGATAATATTGATGGACATGTCATATATTTCTGTGATGAAGCAACTAGAATTGCTAAGCCAGACACTAAAGATAAAAACAAACCGGTAATTGGCATGCCTGTTATTTCTGTTAAAATTGGAGATCATTGCTATCATGGTTTATGTGATATTGGTGCTAGTGTGAGTGCTATTCCTTTTACTCTCTATCAAGAAGTCATGAATGATATTGCACTTGCTGAGATTGAAGATATTGATGTCACTATTAAGCTTGCAAATAGAGATACTATTACTCCACTTGGGATTGATAGAGATGTTGAAGTCTTGTGTGGTAAGATCAAATACCCTACTGATTTTCTTGTTCTTGGATCACCACAAGATGATTTTTGTCCCATTATATTTGGTAGACCCTTCTTGAATACAGTTAATGCTAAGATTGATTGCAATAAAGAAACTGTCAGTGTTAATTTTGGTGATGTGTCCCATGAATTTAATTTCTCTAAGTTTCATAGACAACCTCATGATAAAGAATTACCCAATAAAGATGAAATTATTGGTCTTGCTTCTATTGTTGTGCCCCCTACTGATCCTTTAGAACAATACTTGCTAGACCATGAAAATGATATGCATATGAATGAAAGAAATGAAATAGATGAGTTGTTCTTTAAAAAAGCACCTATTCTTAAACATAATTTGCCTGTTGAAACTTTGGGAGACCCTCTTCCACCAAAGAGTGATCCTGTGTTTGATTTGAAGCAATTGCCTGATACACTTAAATATGCTTACCTTGATGAAAAGAAGATATATCCTGTTATTATTAGTGCTAATCTTTCAGAGCATGAAGAGAAGAGATTACTTAAAACTCTGAAGAAGCACCGTGCAGCCATTGGATATACTCTTGATGATCTTAAGGGCATTAGCCCCACTCTATGTCAGCATAAAGTTCTTATGGAGCCAGATGCTAAACCAGTTGTTGATCATCAAAGAAGGCTAAATCGTATAATGAAGGATGTGGTAAGAACTGAAATACTAAAGCTTCTGGAGGCAGGTATAATTTATCCCATAGCTGATAGTAGATGGGTAAGTCTTGTTCATTGTGTTCCTAAGAAAGGAGGTATTACTGTTGTTCCTAATGATAAAAATGAACTTATCCCAGAAAGAATTGTAACCGGTTATAGGATGGTAATTGATTTTAGAAAATTAAATAAAGCTACTAGAAAAGATCATTACCCCTTGCCTTTTATTGTTCAAATGCTAGAAAGATTATCTAAGCATACACACTTTTGTTTCCTAGATGGTTATTCTGGTTTCTCTTAAATACCTGTATCACCAGAAGATCAAGAGAAAACCACATTTACTTGTCCTTTTGGAACTTATGCTTATTGTCGTATGCCTTTTGGTTTATGTAATGCACCTGCTACCTTTCAAAGATGTATGCCTGCTATATTCTCTGACTTTTGTGAAAAGATTGTTGAGGTTTTCATGGATGATTTCTCCATTTACGGAACTTCTTTTGATGATTGCTTGAGGAACCTTGATCGAGTTTTGCAGAGATGTGAAGAAACTAATCTCGTCTTGAATTGGGAGAAGTGCCACTTTATGGTAAATGAGGTATAGTCCTTGGGCATAAAATTTCTGAAAGAGGTATTGAAGTTGATAAAGCTAAAGTTGATGCTATTGAGAAAATGCCATGTCCTAAAGATATCAAAGGTATAAGAAGTTTCCTTGGTCATGCTGATTTCTATAGAAGGTTTATAAAAGACTTCTCTAAAATTTCTAGGCCTCTTACTAATCTCTTGCAAAAAGATGTGCCATTTGTTTTTGATGATGATTGCGTAGAAGCCTTTGAAATACTTAAGAAAGCCTTAATTTATGCACCTATTTTTCAACCACCTGACTGGAACCTACCCTTTGAAATTATGTGTGATGCTAGTGATTATGTTGTTGGTGCTGTTGTAGGACAAAGAGTTGATAAGAAATTGAATCTTATTCATTATGCTAGTAAAACTCTAGACAGTGCACAAAGAAACTATGCTACTACTGAGAAAGAATTTTTAGCAGTTGTGTTTGCATGTGAGAAATTCAGATCTTACATTGTTGATTCTAAAGTAAATATTCACACTGATCATGCTGATATTAAATACATTATGGAAAAGGAAGATGCTAAGCCTAGACTTATTAGGTGGGTTCTCTTGCTACAAGAATTTGATTTTCATATTATTGATAGAAAGGGAGCTGACAATCCCGTAGCTGATAATTTGTCTAGAATGGAAAATGTTCTTGATGACCCACTGCCTATTGATGATAGTTTTCTTGATGAACAATTAGCTGCAATAAATGCTTCTCGTCATACTCCTTGGTATGCATACTATGCTAATTACATTTTTGCTAAATATATACCACCTAGTTTCACATACCAACAAAAGAAAAGTTCTTTGATTTAAGACATTACTTTTGGAATGACCCACATTTATATAAACAAGGAGTAGATGGTGTTATTAGACGCTGTGTACCTGAGCATGAACAGGAACAAATCCTACAGAAGTGTCACTCCGAGGCATATGGAGGACACCATGCGGGAGATAGAACTGCACATAAGGTATTATAGTCTGGTTTTTATTGGCCTACTCTTTTCAAAGATGCACGTAAGTTTGTCTTATGTTGTGATGAATGTCAAAGAATTGGTAATGTTGGTAGACGTTAGGAAATGCCTATGAATTATTCACTTGTTATTGAACCATTTGATGTTTGGGGATTTGATTATATGGGACCTTTTCCTTCCTCTAATGGTTATACACATATCTCAGTTTTTGTTGATTACATTACTAATTGGGTAGAAGCTATTCCAACTAGTACTGCTGATCATAACACTTCTATTAAAATGCTTAAAGAAGTTATATTTCCGAGGTTTGGAGTCCCTAGATATTTGATGACTGATGGTGGTTCACATTTTATTCATGGTGCTTTCCGTAAATTGCTTGCTAAATATGATGTTAATCATAGAATTGCATCTCCATATCATCCTCAGTCTAGTGGTCAAGTTGAATAAAATTAATCTTGCAAAAGACCGTTAATAGATCTAGAAAGAATTGGTCTAAGAAACTTGATGATGCACTATGGGCTTACAGAACTCCTTATAAAAATCCTATGGGTATTGTCGTGGTTTTGTCACGGCAGATGCCCTTGTGAAAGGACTTAGTGATGAGGCCATCGCACGAAGGTGGAAGCTTAACGGGGTTGATCGGGAAGCAAGAGACATGAGTTTTACCAGGTTCAGCCCCTCACGATGGAGGTAAAAGCCTATCTCCTGCTGATTGTGTTGCTTTGGATCTCGATTACAAGGATGCGGATTCGCTAACCTAGCTTTCGGTAGATTGGAATTTAGTCTTTTTTCCCTAGGTGCTCCCCTTTATATAACAGGTTGATCTCCTTGGTTTACATCAGAGTTCGGATCGTAGTATCCTACTCTTTCTCTAATCATCTTGTTCTCCAAGGCAACCTTCTCGTCTGATCCTTTCTTCACGAGCCGGCCCACATGTTAAGCCGGCCTCTGCACCGGGTCTCTCTTAAACCGGCCCGTTATGGATCTTCAAAGCCCGGCAGTGTGGTGGCCCGCTGAGCCTCATGGCTCTATGGCCGGGTCATCCTCCTGGCGGGTCTCCACGCTGGGAAACATCCCCAACATTAGCCCCCAGTTTGACTTGGATTTATCCATGTTAAACTCCATCCTGCGAAATAAATATAAAGGACTAACTGTGAAGAGTTTTTATCTCCGAGTCTTGTTTCCTGAGCCGACATTTTTTTGCACCCTTCCAGTCTTCATCCCTTATCAAATATACTTCCTGGGTCAATCATTTTTGTCAGGTCGTTTACCTCCTTCAGACTTAGCACTTTCTCACTACCTTTTTTATATGACATCACAGTCCACTCCCGCAAGATCCGGGCATGACATCATAGCGAATCTTTGAGCGGTTTTGTATTGTCCTGTCAGGCCTGAAAATCGAGGAGTCTTTTTAGCCAAAATTTTACAACGCTGCCTGGGGTTTCGCACCTGTCGTTTCGGGTTCCACCTCGCCTATAAATGGACCGGCGCCCTCCAAGTTTACTTTTACTGCTACTGCCCCTCTTCTCATCTTCTTCCTCTCGCTCCCGATGCCTTTGCGCATGCCTTGAGATCGCCAACCTCGACCGCAGCGGAAAGAGCTCTGTCAACATCGCCGCCGAGACCTCGCCGGAACCTACCACAGCCGCCGCCTCAAAGCCTGAAGCTCTTACTTCACCCCCACAGATCTGTGAGTGTACTACTTCTCCCATGATATTTTTCCATTTCCATGGTTCTTCGTAGTTCTTCGGTGTTCCTCAGTGTTCTTTGCAAATGGCCGCGTGTAGATCTGAGATATCCATGAATCTTTATTGGCTAGGTTGTAAACAACTCCGCAATATTTCCATCAACTTATAGATTCTTCGTATTGATCCAAAAGAACCTCATTGCTGTTTGCCCCCATTCACTGAAATAGACCTAGGTTTTCTTTTTCTTTTCTGGCTATTTTCTAGATCCAGTCAATCTTGTAATCCATTTGAGAACTGTTTGTAGACTCATAATTTACACCACATTCGTCACTTGTCAAAATTTAATAACTAGTAGCTGCTTATTCATGCCGGCTTGAACTGTCTTGATAGCCATAACCCGGTATAATATCGGCTTGTCATTTGTTTTGTGGTAACCCGGCAAACTTCTGAATGTTACTGGCTTATATTATTTCCTACTTTCCTTGCAGCTGAATCCATGGCTCCTAAAACCAACAAGATTGTCAATTGGGCTAAGTCCAACATGTCCGAACTCAGATTGCAAGCTTTGGTCGATTCCGGGTTACTTCCAACCCAGAAAGAAATTGAATGGCGAGCCCCTGAGGAAGAAATCCATCCTCAACCGGCTCAAAATGAGATTGTCATTTTTGGCGACCATTTGGACAGGGGTTTCTGTCCCCCAAGTTCCAAATTCTTCCGGGATGTACTTCACTTTGTTGCCATCAGGCCTCAAGACTTAGGCCCCAACTCCATCCACAATTTGAGCCAGTTTCAAGTATTATGCGAGGTTTATCTGCAGATTGAGCCATCCATTAGCCTATTCCAGGAATTATTCTACCTTAATCACCAGACAGAGCATAAAGGTGGACCCAGCATAGAACTTGGCGGGGTTACTATTCAAAGGAGGAAGAACTCAGCTTTTCCAGAAGCTAAGCCGGCATGCCATCCTAAAGGATGGTACAGATCTTGGTTTTGTTGCAAGGACACCTCCCCAGAGCAGCAGCATCAGCTTCCGGGTTACAGGGTTGACCGGCTCGACGCCTCCATCACATTCCCGGGTTTTGCCTCCAGGGCTGAAAGGGAAGCTCTGCAGCCCTTATACTCCAAAATCAATGCCTTGACCGCCCATGGCCTCACTGGTGTTGACTTAACCCGGACCTGGGTGAGCTGGCGAATTCAGCCTCTCAGCTTAAGAAGCCATCTCATGCACACATACTCAGGTGAGACCGACGACTCATTACTGTTTAGCCGGGTCAACCTTCAACAAAAGGACATTATCAAATTCACCAAGAAACTCCTTGGTGAAACTAAAGATGCAATTGAGCTGGTGGGGCTAGCTCCCTTTTTCTCGGGCAACCCGGCTCCCGAAGTAAGCCACCTTTCTTGTTTCCCCTCACTTTGCTTACATTGCCTTGTTTTTGTTGTAAATTTACTATTTCATCATTGTGCAGGAACATGCTGACTGGTGGAAGATTGAGCCTCAAGTTCCTACTCCTCCCAAAGACGATGATGGGAAAGAGCCAGAGGATGAAGAAGAGCATGAGGTAGAAATTGACCCCCTTGGTCGTCTTTTTAACCAACTTGCTGACGCCGACTCTACTCAGGAACAAGCTGAAACCAGTCAAGCTGGTGAGCCAGAGGTAACCCTGATCTCCTCAGATTCTGACTCAACAATACCTGTCCAAAAGAAATTCTGGATTGTAGTCCGCAAAGTCCCGTTCTCGCATCCAGATGCTCACTTAGACCCATGCTTTCTTTTGAAAAAAAACTCAGCATACTGGCACTTCGAAACGGAAGACCCAGAGCTTCGAGGGAGAGCTAAGCGGCGGGTTAACCAACAAGCCACCTACACGAAGGGCTCGGACTGAAGTCCCTCACAGCCCCACTCCTTACCTTCCACAAGCCGGTCATTTCAAAGAGCCATTACCGCTGAATGACTCGGCCTATCTAACTTCCCCTTCTTTAGATGAGTCTAGCGCCACTCAAGCACCGGCTTTTAACATCAACCGCGGGTAAAAATTGACTACTTGACCTTGAAGCTTATACTTTTGCTTTTATCCATGGACTGAATAATTCTTTAATTTGTGCAGCGCAAAAGCAATCAAGAAGAAACCCGCTGCCGGGTCTTCTGACCCTGTTGTTGAGAAAGAAAACCCGTCTCAGGAAGTAGCAGCAGACAACCCGGATATTCCGGATGAGCCGGTCCTCCAAGACGAGCCGCCACACCAAGACACTGCAGTGAGCCCCGCTCGCGCTTCTCCTACCCTTGCTGATCAGGAGAGAGAATATATGATAGAAGAGCAGCCTGTTGAGAAGGCTCAGGACGAGGTAGTGGTGACTCGTGAGAACCAGAACCCTCTACCAGAAACTTCCACTGCCTTGACAAAAATCCCTGCCAAGGCTGAGTCACCAATTAAAAATAAGGAGAAGACGGCTCTTCATTTCGACTCGTTTGAAGATCAAGACATCAATTCGCTGCATCAAACTATCTTGACCCGGCTGTGTGAGAGCCGGGACACTGAAATTGCAATGGTGACTTCTCTCAAACGGAAGTATGAGGTAACTTCTGTCACCTGGCTTTATACATATATACATGTAGCCCCGAAGGGCCGGGTCATTATGAAATGATGACCCGGGACTTCTGTACATTGATATTCATGTAGATGAATGATTGGTAGCCCCTGAGAACTGGCTCAACATCATATGATGGGCCGGGTCTCTGCATGTTATTGATGAAAAGACTACACATTAGCCCCCAAGTGCCATGTTGAATGCCTGCATCTTCATGGGATTTGTTATATTTAAGAGATAGATTTGATAGATGTAGCCCCCAAGTACCGAGTCGGCCGCCACGACAGCTCAGGACTATTATATATATACTATAACTTTGTAAAATTCTCATGCAGGACATGCTGAATCAAGCCGAGTCCGAACATAGGTACAAAAGTGATAGAAAAACACTTGACATGATCATCGCCCTGACGCAGCTTGTAATGGCTGTAGGTATAAAACTTTTGCTGGTACAAGTACCATCGTGCACTTGATTGCTTTTGCCTTGTGTAAATTTTATTGACTGCCCTAAATGACAATCTTTTGTTGCTTTGAGAACAAACATCAATCGTATGGTTGAAATGCATGATAGGTAACCCGGCTTCTGGAGCTAAGCCACCGGAATTAGTCACCATGTGACATCCATTGGTAAAGCCTGAGACAAAATCTGAGACCCAGCTATACTGTCGATTTAACCTAAACACCAATGGTGTGGTTCATTAAGATAGAAATCTTAACCGTAGGATAACCCGACAAATCATGCTACCGGCTCGATAAACAAGAACTTAGTATAGAATTTTAGTAATATAGGGATGTATGCATGCATGCAAAAGAAAAAAACAATGCAGATATGAAAAAGTAAAAGCCGTCTTTTGAGGCACGACTAAAAGACCGGCTTTCGAGGCTCGAGTCTGATTCGCTTTCATGAAGCAGGCTTGATGGCCTCTTTTGGTTTATCCTAGCTTTCTAAAAGCCAGCTCTCATGTGACTCAACAAGTGTTTTAACTCTGATGAGTTCAGGGTCACCTCTGTGATTGACTCATCAGGCGTACACTAGGTCACCTTTTCGGAGTAGCTTCTTGCTAACAGGCAGGTTTAACCAAGGAAATTTTGGCATTTTGCTGGGTTAAAGGGATGTTAAAAGCTAAACTCGATGAGTTGGAAGCCCCCAAGTAACCAATGATCAAAGAATAAAGACTCAACACACAATTTGAGGTGAAACGACAAACTCTCTTATACAGAGATGTCGGCTTTATTTCATTGATCATAATATGTATATACATGATGAAGGTATGTACAAAAGATACTGCCCAGTCTGTGACTTAGGTATGTATGGCCGGAGATGTGCAATGTTCCAGGGTCGGCTGCCCTCCTCCTCACAGGTTGTCGTGCGTACGACCATCTATGGGGCCATCTAGCCCCTTTGTGGTTCGGCTAGGGGAATAGATTAGCACAAAGAGCAGAATCAACAAAGAACGCAAGGATTTTACCCAGGTTCGGGCCGCTGTGAAGCGTAAAACCATACTCCTGCTTTGTGTATTGGATGTGTATGAGCACAAGTACAAGGAGCGCTTGTCCCGGCAAGGTGCAGAGAGAGCAGCTACGCATGAAAGTTGTGCAAGGGGTCAATCGGGCGATCCTTGTAAATGTTGCCATGTCCCTCCTTTTATAGCTCAAGGGGTCACCACAGTGGCAAAACAGTAATTACAAGTTGATTAGATAGCAAACAGTGCTATCATACCTAACTCTGCCAGTTTAGGACAAAAGAAATAAATGCTCCATTAGCTGTCATGTGGAGGAGGAGCCCCGGCAAGGTTTCTGCACCGCTCGCCTAGCTACCTCCTATTGACTTGACATGCCTTCTAGACGGGTGTCATTAAAGGCAAACTTCCTTCCAGCATGCTGACACGTGCCCGAAAAATCCCACCTAACTGCTTGCGAGCTCAACACCTCATCGATTAGCGACTGGCTGCTCGATGAGGTGGAGCGCTAACAGCTAGCGAGAGCTTGCTGGCTCGGAGCTTGCCGGGTCTTCACCTTGCCGGCCAACCTTTGTTGGCAAAGGTTATCTTCAGTGTTTGAACCTGATGCTTCGTCTTGATCTTCTCTTTAGTGGCTTCTGCAAGTGTGTCTCTGATAACCCACAAGTATAGGGGATCGCAACAGTTTTCGAGGGTAGAGTATTCAACCCAGATTTATTGATTCGACACAAGGGGAGCCAAAGAATATTTGCAAGTATTAGCAATTGAGTTGTCAATTCAACCACACCTAGAGACTAAATATCTGCAGCAGAGTGATCAGTAGCACAGTAGTATGATAGTTTGATAACAGTAGCAATAATAGTAACGGCAGCAGTTACAAAGGCAGTTGAGAAACAACTCATAATCAGATCTTGGTGGTTCATCTAACGAACCCCAATATGGAATTTTGCATGCATCACAGAATTCTTCTAGAGGCATATTATAAGATTTGTCATAGAGGTGAAATAAAACTCTAGGAGTGTGTTAATGAAAGTCAAAGTACTGAGTGAAAGAATGAGTGAGGTTGTAATGCTGTGGTAGCTTATCTGCGATGAAGTTGGAGAGCTCGGCATTGTGAATATATTGGTCAAATTCCTCCTTGATGCTAGCACCTAGCATGAACTCGTTGCACGGCCATCGACATGATTTCGCTTCGGCACCTCGCACTGAACTTGCCCTTGGTTCTTCATATGATTGGCGTGCCAAGCTTTCACTTGATGACGCCTCCGAGGACCTCCTCCTCAAAGAACTTCTCTGGAAGATATTCATTTTCCTATGAACAAATTTCTGAAAAAATTTGGGTCACAAAATGATATCAATAAAACTTCACAAGATTAATAGCAACTACTCATATAGATGTCTAGAGGCTATATCAAGCAATAAAACTACTTGGAACTCAAAGAATCCAACATGCAAGCTCATTTTCTGTGGCACCAACAGTGGCTAATTATGCAAAATATAATCCACTAAAACAAAAACTAATTGGAGCAATGGAGGAGTCACATACCAAGGAGCAATCTCCCAAAACAGTTTCGGAAACGGAGTTCCCAGCAAAGAGATCGAAAATTTCAGTTTTGTGAGCAAGAACACGAGAGAGAGAGCTACCAGGAATTTTTGCTAGAAGTAAGAGATGAAGTGAGCTAAAGGGATAAGTGAGGGGGTCCCTGTGGGGCCCATGAGGTACCAGGGCGCGCCAGGGGGTGGCGCGCCCTGGTGCCTCGTGGGCACCTGGGGCACCCCCTTGGTATGATTTTTGTGCCAAAAATTCTTAAATATTCAATAAAAATTCATGTGAAAATTTCAAATTATTCTGAGCACTTTTATTTCTGGGCACTTTTTATTGCACGGATAAATCAGAAAACAGGATAATCATGGC
The DNA here is from genome assembly GCA_039707655.1 of Elymus sibiricus. NCBI lineage: Eukaryota > Viridiplantae > Streptophyta > Magnoliopsida > Poales > Poaceae > Elymus > Elymus sibiricus. Next base: position 185,585,027 of record CM077676.1, on the reverse strand, counting down.
ATTTTATTTTATTTAACTAAAAATAATAAAAAGTAAAAAGTGTGTACAGAAAGTTGTGCGTACTAAATTCATCGATCACATGCCCCTAAAAAAGAATCCATTAATAAGGTTGATCAGGTCTTATTAACAAACCATTTCCGAGTGACATGAAACCGAAGAACTTTCGTATAACACTAAGTTACCTCAACAAGGATATGCATCTCCCCAACAATAAGAGTTTCATATCTCTTTTTAACAGTAGGGAGAGGAATTTGAAAACTTCCAATAGTAATTGTCGGAGTCTTTTCAATAATTTGAATACCATTCACTTGAAATTGTTTCTTCGGAAAGTGCACCGTATGTTCATTACCATTGATATGAAAAGTGACCTTGCTTTTGTTGCAATCAATAACAGCCCCTGCAGTATTTAAAAAGGGTCTACCAAGGATAATTGACATGTTGTCATCCTCGGGCATATCAAGTATAACAAAGTCTGTTAGAATAGTAACATTTGCAACTACAACGGGCACATCCTCACAAACACAGATAGGTATGGCAGTTGATTTGTCAGCCATTTGCAATGATATTTCAGTGGGAGTGAATTTTTTCAAATCAAGTCTTTTGTATAAGGAGAAAGGCATAACACTAACACCGGCTCCTAAATCACACAAAGCAGTTTTGACATAATTTCTTTTAATGGAGCATGGTATAGTTGGTATTCCTGGATCTCCTAGTTTCTTAGGTACTCCATCCTTAAAAGAATAATTTAAAAGCATGGTGGAAATTTCAGCTTCAGGTATCTTTCTTTTATTTGTGACAATGTCTTTCATATATTTAGCATAAGGAGGCATCTTTATAATATCAGTCAAACGAGTACACAAAAAGACTGGCCTAAGCATCTCAGCAAAGCGTTCAAATTCTTCCTCATATTTTTTCTTAGACGGTTTAGGAGGAAAGGGCATGGGTTTTTGAACCCATGGTTCTCTTTCTTTACCATGTTTTCTGGCTATGAAATCTCTTTTATCATAACGTTTATTTTTAGAAGGTGGGTTATCAAGATCAACAGCAGGTTCAATTTCAACATCATTATCAGGTTCTTTATCATTATCTGGTTGGGTATCCACATGAGCATCATCATTATTATTATCATCAGGTGGTTGTTCATTACCAGATTGTGTTTCAGCATCAGAAATAGAAACATCATTACTATCCTCCAAGGGTTGTTCTACCTCGGGTTCACTAGAAGTATGCAAAGTCCTATCATTTTTCTTTTTCTTCTTCTTTTTAGATGGATTAGGTGCATTATCATTAATTCTTTGAGAGTCTTGTTCAATTCTTTTTGGGTGACCTTCAGGATAAAGTGGCTCCTGAGTCATTCTACCTCCTCTAGTCATTACTCTAACAGCATGATCATTCATATTGTTATTCATTTCATTAAGCAATTCACTCTGAGATTTAGCAACTTGTTCTAATTGAGTTTGAACCATAGATGCATGTTTACTCACACCTTTAACATCATTAGCAATTCTAAATAACAAGTCACTCAAGCGATCAATCATGTAAGAGTTTCGTTTCAATTGTTTCATAACATTTGCGTTGAAGTGATCTTGCTTCATAATATAAAATTCATACAAGCATTGACTAGGAGGTTTGTTATGAGGAATATCACCTTCATCAAATTTTATAAGAGAATTTACCTCTACTACCTGTGGCGGTTTGTCAAGACCATGTATTTCTTCAATAGGTGGTAAATTCTTAACATCGTCAGCTTTAATACCTTTTTCTTTCTGGCATTTCTTTGCTTCTTGCATATCTTCAGGACTGAGATATAAGATACCCCTCTTCTTCGGAGTGGGTTTAGGCGGTGGTTCAGGAAGTGTCCAATCATTATCATTCTTCAATATATTATTCAATAATTCCTCAGCTTGTTCAATAGTCCTTTCCCTGAAAACACAACTCGCACAACTATCTAGGTAGTCCCTAGAAGCATCGGTTAGTCCATTATAGAAGATATCAAGTATTTCATTTTTCTTAAGAGGATGGTTAGTCAAAGCATTAAGTAATTGGAGAAGCCTCCCCCAAGCTTGAGGGAGATTCTCTTCTTCAATTTGCACAAAGTTAAATATTTCCTGTAAAGCATCTTGTTTCTTATGAGCAGGAAAATATTTTTCAGAGAAGTAATAGATCATATCCTGGGGACTACGCACACATCCAGGAGCAAGAGTATTATACCATTCTTTAGCATCACCCTTTAATGAGAAATGAAACAACTTAAGAATATAGTAATAGCAATTTTTTTCCTCATGAGCAAATAGGGTGGCTATATCATTTAATTTAGTGAGATGTGCCACAACAGTTTTAGTTTCATATCCATGGAAAGGATCAGATTCTACCAACTTAATCAACTCTGGATCAACAAAGAATTCATAATCCTCATCATGAACAATTATGGGAGAGGTTGCAAACTTAGGATCATATTTCATTTTCTCCCTCAGAGATTTTTCTTTCATATCAGAAATCAATTTTATGACTTCATATCTATCATTACAAGCAAGAATGGCTCTAGCTGTTTCCCTATCAAAACATGGTTCATCAGGTGTTTCAACTCTAGTAGGAGAGCTAGGCATAGTAGGTGAATCATCATTCTCAGGAGTTTCAACATTTTCAATTTCTTTAGCTTTAGCAATTTGTTCAGTAAGAAATTCACCAAGTGGCACAACATTCTCAAGCATAGTACTAGCATCATCATGAGTATCATTCATAGCTAAAGTGGTATCATTAATAACCGGCGACATATCAGAAGTAATAGCATGTGGTGGTGTTGCAAGTCTACTCAAAACAGAAGGTGAATCAAGTGCAGAGCTAGATGGCAGTTCCTTACCTGCCCTCGTCGTAGAGGGAACGATCTTGGTTTTAGCGTCTTTCAGATTCTTCATAGTGATTAACAGATATAAATCACAAGTGACTCAACAAATAGAGCCATGCTCCCCGGCAACGGCGCCAGAAAAAAGGTCTTGATAACCCACAAGTATAGGGGATCGCAACAGTTTTCGAGGGTAGAGTATTCAACCCAGATTTATTGATTTGACACAAGGGGAGCCAAAGAATATTTGCAAGTATTAGCAGTTGAGTTGTCAATTCAACCACACCTGGAGACTAAATATCTGCAGCAGAGTGATCAGTAGCACAGTAGTATGATAGTTTGATAGGAGTAGCAATAATAGTAACGGTAACAGCGGTAGCAGTAGTAATTGTAATAGCAGTAGCAACAGTAGTAACTTAGCAAGAACAATATGTGAAAAGCTCATAGGCATTGGATCGGTGATATTCGTTGGATAACATTCATCATGTAACAGTCATAACCTAGGGCGAGACAGAACTAGCTCCAATTCATCAATGTAATGTAGGCATGTATTCCGTATATAGTCATACGTGCTTGCGGTAAGAACTTGCATGACATCTTTTGTCCTACCCTCCCGTGGCAGCGGGGTCCATAAGGAAACTAAGGGATATTAAGGCCTCCTTTTAATAGAGAACCGAAACAAAGCATTAACACTTAGTGAATACATGAACTCCTCAAACTATGGCAATCACCGGAAAGAATCCCAATTATTGTCACCTTGGGGTATGTAGATCATAACACATAGCAGGTGCATATAACTTGCAAGATTGGATCAAGAACACAAATATTTTCATGAAAACATAAAGGGTTCAGATCTGGAATCATGGCACTCGGGCCCTAGTGACAAGCATTAAGCATAGCAAAGTCATAGCAACATCAATCTCAGAACATAGTGGGTACTAGGGATCAAGCCCTAACAAAACTAACTCGATTACATGATAAATCTCATCCAACTCATCACCGTCCAGCAAGCCTACGAAGAAATTACTCACTCCCGACGGTGAGCATCATGAAATTGGTGATGAAGGATGGTTGATGATGACGATGCTGGAAGATCCCCCTCTCCGGAGCCCTGAACGGACTCCAGATCTGGCCTCCCGATGAAGAACAGGAGGTGGCGGCGGCTCCGTATCGTGAAACGCAATAAAACTTCTTCTCCTATTTTTTTCTCTGGAAAACTGAATTTATAGCGTTGGAATTAGGTCAGACGGAGCCACGTGGGCCCCACGAGGTACCAGGGCGCGCCTGGGGGGGTGGCGCGCCCTGGTGCCTCGTGGGCACTGGGTGGCCCCCTCCAGTAGTTCTTGATGCCAATATTTTTTATATATTCCATAAAAAATCTCCAAAAAGTTTCATCCAATTCCAAGAACTATGATTTTCTGCACAAAAACAGCACCATGGCAATTCTGCTGAAAACAGCGTCAATCCGGGTTAGTTCCATTCAAATCATGCAAATTAGGGGCCAAAACAAGAGCAAAAGTGTTTGGAAAAGTAGATACGACAGAGACGTATCAGTCTCGAGTCTTGATTTATGGCAGTTTCCGGCAAGCCTTGGCCGGCAGGGAAGCTGCCACTGTTTGTGCATAAGTCAGGGTATAAAATACCCATGTTTTATACACCGACAGGAGCCCCGAGGCCTGGGCCATACGTGCGTCCGAAGCGTTGTTGGGCTAGGCCCAAACAATGCACAGACACGCGGCGGGAAAACTGCCGCTGTAATTTTAGTCATGATGGTTTTCCTGTCTTTTGAGATCTTCTTTGCTTCTTCTTTCCCTGCGCCCTTCCACCACGCGTATTCGCATGTGAGGCAATGGATTGGCGAAGAGGGGCGGTCGTTTGGAGTGGTCCGCCGGGCCAGGGACGCAGGGTGCGGGATTGGCGAAACTGGACGGTCGCTGGAGTAGTGCGCCTGGCCAGGAATGCAGGGCACGGGATTGGTGAAGCTGGGCGATGCTCATCCATCTCTTCCCATTCTGATCCCTCAGCCACCGTCGTCTCTTTCTTCTACCTCCCCCCCCCTCGCATCTGCTGCCATTATGGCGAGGGGAAGAGGCCGAGCTCGTGCATCTGTCGTTGCTGCGGAGGCCAGCTCCAGCGCCCGAGGAAGGGCCGCAGTTCGTGGTCACGGAAAACATGGTGCTCGGGGTCGGGGCGGCCATGGCGGAGCGCCCGTCGTTCCATCTCCGGACACCCCACCCCAAGCAGAAGGCCATACGGAGGACATGGCGCATGAGTTCATCATGGAGCTGCGTGATCGGCCGCGAAGCTGGCTGCGGCTTCCCCGTCCTTTCACTAGGGTGATGGAAGACAGTCATCTGCGTGGCTTGTGGCTACGTGTGGACGGCTGCTGCAACGGCCCAGTCTGGGTGACCGTTAAGACCTCCACCAACGGCATCATGTACTTCACGCGTGGATGGAAGTCCTTCGCCCGTGCTCGCTGCTTGGGGCGGGGACACCTCCTTCACTTCAGGATGGACGGATCCGACACGCTCGTCGTGAAGTTCTTCGGGGCTTCAGGCGCTCGCCTGGAGTGCTACGCGGAGAGCTCGAGTGACAGCGACACCGCTTCCTCCAGCGAGACCGAGGACGATGACGATGGTTCTCCAAACGTCAAGATCGAGGATGATGGCTCCGACTCCAGCTGAACGCCGGCAGCACCATCATCTGGTCTTCCGGGAGCGAGTCGGGCTTCGCCTAGGTGCCCCTTTTGCCCTTGTATTGCACTTGATGTAAACCCTGCGGGGAAGGGCTAAGAAAATGTTATCGAGCACTCTTTAATGAATATCTATTATTTGTCATGCTCAGATGAATGCGTGTTGTTCCCCTTGTTTTTCTTTGTTTTCGTATGATTGTGTTCCCTACGCTATTTGGGAACTTGCCGGTGCGCACACTTGCCGCGAGCGCTTTGAGGAACAGGTCCTTAGTAGCCTGCTGGAAGCGCCTCCACCGACAAGGTAACTTGTCGGTCACAGTGCAGCTACAGACCTTGCCGAGCGGACTCGAGGAAAAATCAGAGCGCGAATGATTATGACAAGGTTCCTTCGCGTGCAAGTTTTTCATACAAAGACTAAATCGTTCAAGGGAAATTGCAAATATGACAAGGAATTTGTTTTGAAGTTTTTCAACTTAGCTTTTCCTTGCACTGTCTCTCTTGTCGCATGAAATGATCACTTGAACGTCATTAAATGGTACCCCCATTGTCACTCCCCCTAGGAAACTTGCACGTGAGGGATCCTTCTGTCCTTTGAGAAAAAGAAAGAAGAGGAAAGAGTGGTTTGGGAACCTTGACGGTTCATCAGCCATTTCATACAAATTAAAGTGTAATCACAATGCCACATGAATTTATACATAAATGAACATGTACAAAAAGTTGCGAATCACTTAGCTTTATTTTATGCACAGGATCTGCGCCTGGCTTTGTACAAAGGGTTACATGTCTTGCCGACAAAGCTTGTACAAAATGGGTTGCCGGGAGGCCCGGCAACTGCGCCTTATGGGTAGAACTTGCGAAGATGCTCATTGTTCCATGAGTTTTGCACTGGGATGCCATCTTCGGTCTCCAGACGGACTGCGCCAGGTCTGGTGACTCGTGCTACCCGATAAGGGCCTTCCCACTTCGGCGTTAACTTGTTTGATTTCTTGGCGGACTGAACGTACCGAAGAACAAGGTTGCCTTCCTCAAGGCTTCGGGCACGCACTTTGTGGCTATGATAGCGGCGCAAGGCTTGCTGGTAGCATGCAGTTCGCACAGCCGCCCGAAGACGATCTTCCTCAAGGAGCGTTGCGTCATCTTGCCGCAGCTGCTCTTGCTCAGCTTCATCATAAGCGAGCACTCGAGGTGACCCGTATATGAGTTCCGTGGGGAGCACCATTTCTGCACCATAGACTAGGGAGAAGGGTGTTTGGCTGGTAGCCCGATTTGGTGTCGTTCTGAGTGACCAAAGAACCGCCGGCAACTCATCAATCCAGCGTCTTCCACACTTGCGCAGCCTGTCAAAAGTTCTTGTCTTGAGGCCTCGCAGCACTTCAGCATTTGCCCTTTCCGCTTGACCGTTGCTTCTCGGGTGAGCAACAGATGCAAAACAGATTTTGCTGCCAAGGTCTTGGGTGTACTGCATAAAGGTGCGGCACATGAACTGTGTACCGTTGTCGGTGATGATTCTGTTAGGAACCCTGAAACGGCAAACTAATCCTTTGAAGAACTTGACGGCTGATTGCGTTGTCACCTTCCTCATTGGCTCCACTTCAGGCCACTTTGTGAACTTGTCGATGGCGACGTACAAGAACTCAAAGCCCCCGGTAGCACAGGGGAAGGGGCCCAAAATATCAAGCCCCCAGACCAAGAAAGGCCAGGAGAGAGGGATTGTTTGAAGAGCTTGAGCTGGCTGATGTATGTTCTTTGAATGGAACTGGCATGCTTCACACTTGGTTACTAGCTCAGTTGCATCCTGGAGGGCAGTGGGCCAATAGAAGCCTTGCCGAAAAGCTTTGCCGGCAAGTGCTCTTGATCCTATGTGAGAGCCACATATGCCTCCATGTATCTCCGCCAACAGCTTTAGTCCATCTTCTTGGCAAAAACACTTCAATTTCACACCGTTTGGTCTCTTTCTGTATAGCTTGTTATCCCCAAACTAATACATACTTGACTAACGGGCTACTTTTTCAGCTTCTTCTTGGTCATCGGGAAGTTCTCCTGTTTGAAGGAAATGAACTATTTGCTGTGCCCAAGTTGGAGCCTGCGGCTCGACAACAAGGACTAAAGGCATCTCTTCAGCCGTGGGAGCGCTTGCTTCAGCGGCAAGAACCTGAGGTTCTACGTGAAGCCGCTGCTCACCAGCGGTCGTGTCGTTGTTCCCGGCAACTTTCTTGCCGGTGGCTTCTGGGAGCTCTGCCAGAAAATACTTGCCGGTATTCAACTTCCTTCTCTTACTAGCCTGTATTGATGGAGTGACTGATGGTTGCTTCAAATGGAGCACAAAAGTTCCCGGTTCCACAGGAAGTTTCTGAGCAGCACACTTTGACAGGCTATCAGCAATGTTGTTTTCCGCACAAGGAATGTGCTCTGTTTGCAATCCGTTAAAGTGTTCTTCGAATTTCCTCACTTCTTCCACATACGCTTCCATCAACGGGCACTGGTAATCTTTATTCACTTGTTTCACAATGAGCTGCGAGTCTCCACGGATGATCAACTTTCTGATTCCGAGGTCCACTGCGATCCTAAGACCGGCAAGGAGCCCTTCGTACTCAGCAGTGTTGTTTGTTGCTTTCTCCCTGGGAAAGTGCATCTGGATTACATACTTGAGGTGCTCTTCCGTGGGTGTGACAAGCAGCACTCCGGCACCGGCGCCTTGCAGTGAGAAGGCACCGTCAAAGTACATGACCCATTCTTTATCTATTTCTTTGTCGGGGAGAGTTGTTTCTTGAATCTCTTCGTCTTGCATTGGCGTCCATTCTGCAATGAACTCCGCCAAGGCTCTGCTCTGAATAGTTGATGTGCTTTCAAACTTGAGTGCAAAGCTTGACAATTCCAACGCCCACTCCACTATCCTGCCAGTTGCATCTGGATTCCTCAAAATATGCTACAACGGAAAGCAAGTGATGACGGTGATCTCATGTGCTTGGAAGTAGTGACGCAGCTTTCTCGAGGCCATAAGAAGACCGAAAAGCAACTTTTGCACACCAGAATATCTTGATCTAGCCCCCTGTAGAAGGGAACTAACAAAATACACAGGTCGCTGCACCACCTTCTTCTTCGGCACCACTTGCTAATCAGCTTCATTTGCTTGTGCTATTTCTGATTTGTCAGCACCAGACTTTACCGGAGACGATTCCGGTTTGTCGCTGGACGGGCTTGCCGCCGCTGCTTCTTCGTCATCGACTTCCCTCTACGCCACTAATGCAGCACTGACCACTTGATTTGTTGCCGCCAGATATAGCAGCAACGGCTCTTGTAGTTTAGGCGCAACTAGTGTTGGCACAGAAGAGAGGTATTTTTTTCAAATCTTGCAGTGTGGCCTCTGCTTCTGGAGTCCATTTCATTGGACCTGCCTTTTTCAAAATCTAGAAAAATGGCAGGGCGCGCTCAGCAGACCTTGAAATGAACCTACTTAAGGCAGCAACACAGCCGGCAAGACGCCGCACATCCTTGACGCTTTTTGGTGCTTGAATCTGCTCAATTGCTTTGATCTTGTCAGGATTTGCTTCAATTCCACGTTGGGATACAAAGAATCCGAGAAGTTTGCCGGATGGAACGCCAAACACACACTTGTCAGGGTTGAGCTTCAAATTGATCTTACGCAAGTTTGCAAATGTTTCTTATAAATCTTGAATGAGGGTTGATTTATCCTTGGTTTTGACCACTATATCATCCGTATATGCTTCCACATTCCTGTGCAGCTGGGGCTTGAAACCAATCTGGACTGCTCTTGCAAAAGTTGAACCAGCACTTTTTAATCCGAAAGGCATACGCATCAAACAGTACATGCCACATGGAGTAATGAATGCGGTTTTCTCCTCATCCTCCTTAGCCATGAATATCTGATGATACCCAGAATATGCATCAAGGAATGAGAGTAAATCACAGCCGGCCATAGAATCAACAATTTGATCAATGTGCGGCAAAGGGAAAGGATCCTTTGGACATGCTTTGTTAATATCAGTGTAGTCGATACAAAGTCTGCACTTTCCATTTGCTTTTCGCACTGCAACTGGATTTGCCAACCAAGTTGGATGTAGTACACCTCTAACCAAGCCTGTTGCTTCAAGTTTTCTGGTTTCTTCGGCAATAAACTGTTGCCACTCCAAAGCCTACTTCCTGACCTTCTACTTGACGGGCCGAGCGTGGGGACAGACAGCAAGGTGGTGCTCAATTACATCCCAGGGAACACCGGGGATGTCAAATGGTCGCCATGCAAACACATCGACATTCGCCCGCAGGAAGCTAACGAGCGCGCTTTCCTATTTGCTGTCATGGGTGGCACTGATGGTGAAGGTACCGTTAGTGCCATCCTCCTTTGCCGACACCTTCTTCGTTGCTGGTGGAGTGGCCTTGGATTTCTTGCCGGTAGAGCACTCCGGCAAGTCTTCAACAGGTGCGCAGCACTCCGAAGAGGCGCGCTTCTCGGAGCTGTCGCCAGAGGTCTTGCCGGATTTCTTGCGTTTCTTCTTATTGGCGGAAACTGGCGCCTTGGCGGCCTCTGCTGCAACCGCATCTCTGTATAGTTTGTCGACACATATGACTGCATTTTTCTTGTCAGAATTGATGGAAATGACACCCATCGGCCCTGGCATCTTCAACGTGTTATAGGCATAATGGGACGCTGCCATAAACTTTGCCAAAGCTTGGCGACCAAGAATTCCATTATATGGCAAGGGGATCTTGACAACATCAAACACAATCTTCTCTGTTCTGTAATTCAATTCCCTGCCAAACATCACCAGCAATGTGATCTTTCCCTTGGGTTGGCTCCTTCCCGGATTCACTCCTTGAAATGTACCAGTTTTCTCGAGCTCTTCATCGGGAATCTGTAGCCTCTTGATAACTTTTGGAGAAATCAAATTTAGCCCGGCCCCACCATCAACTAACATTTTCGTGACCTGGAGGTTGTGAATTGTTGGCGAGACCAACAACGGCAAACACCCGACCGCAGTTGTGCGATCAGGGTGATCCTCGGCATAAAAAATGATAGGCCTGTGTGACCACTTGAGTGGCTTTTGGGCACCTATTGCTGGTTCTGCTGCGTTGACCTCACGCGCCCACTGCTTGAGTTGGCGGTGAGAAGAGTGCAGAGATGCACCTCCGTCAATGCACATGGCTTTAGTTGCCTTCTGGAATTCTTGTTCACTGGACTCGTCGTCATCCTCTTCGTCACTTCCATCATGTTCTTCTTTCTTTTCTCGGCCTCTAGCAGGCTTTTCTTTCTGCTGCTTGGCCTTGCCGCGGTGACCTCCTCGACCACCATGACCCTTTTTGCCGAATCCACCAGCACCATCCTGACCCTTCTCCTTGTCGCGTTTTTCATATTCAGCTTTCTGCTTTTCCGCAAGGTGCTCGACTTGTCAGCACTCTTGGAGATCATGGCCCTTGGTGCGGTGAATTTTGCAATATGGCCCATCAGATTTTCCGGCCTTCTCGTTCGCCGCCGCCTCTTGGCAAGCGGCGCATACAGCAGCCTCCTTGCTGGAGTTGTCTGTTTTAGCTTTCTTGGCGGACTCGGAGTTGCCGGAACCCTCGACAGCCATAACAGTCTTGCCTTTGCGCTTCCTGTTGTGCTTTTGGCCCTTCTTCTTTGGGGTGGCGGCATCGTCGTCTTCCGAATCGACTTCTGCACCCGCATCTTCCCCAGGGAGCGTTCTCCCTTCTTCAGCACGTGCGCATTTATTCGCCAACGTATAGAGCTCCTTGACGGTCTTTGGCAACTTGACGTTCATCTTCTCCTGCAATCTTTGATTGCGCACATTCGTGTGAAAGGCGGCAATGACAGCTGCGGGGTGCACATCTGGAATGTTACGGTGCACACGGTTGAACCTCTGAATGTACTTGCACAAAGTTTCACCATCTCTTTGTGGGATTACTTGCAGGTCGCTGGGCTGTCCAGGGGCCTTGTGGCCTCCGATAAAGGCATCAACAAACTCATTGCAGAGATCTGGCCACGAAGAAATGGAGTTTTCCGGCAAGTTCATCAGCCAAGATCTCACATTGGGCTTTAGCACCAATGGATAGTAGTTGGTGAGAATCTTCTTGTCTCTTCCCCCGGCAGCTTGCACGGCAATCGTGTAGATGCCCAGAAACTCTGCCGGGTTCAACTTGCCATCGTACTTTTCTGGTACTTCTGGCTTGAAGGCCCGGATGGATGGCCAGCGGACTTGCCACAGCTCACGAGTGAAGGCTGGACATCCGACCTCGTAAGGCAGATATCCGCCAACCTCGGGCGAAGGCTCATCAATGACTGGGACGTTGCGCGCGTCGGATTGACGGCACGCCTCCCGGTGCCGTTCAATGGTGGTGCAAGCATCCTCTACCCATCTGTCCTGCAGCACTTGCCGCTGATCTTGCCGCGCTCATGGATCCGAAGAAGCCATCAACATCTCGTCAGGCTCAAAAGATCATTGAGCTTGCCGTGGTTGCTGTTGACATTGTTGTTGACGCTGTTGCTGTGGAGGTGATTGCACCGTTGGTGCAGCACCTTCAGCGCGGCCACCAGTTGGAGCTACTGGTGCTGTTTGCGGACGCCGTGAGGGCTCCGCTTGCTGTGATCTGCTCATCACGGCAAACCCAATCAGGCTCTGGATGGTGGCTCTCCATTCATCCATCTTATCTGCTGCCGGAGGGAAGTTCAGCAGCATCTGGGCTCGCGCCATCGCCTCTGCTGCTGTGGCTGGCATGGCCGGAAGCGAAGAACGTGACGTCACTCTACTCCTGGCAGAGCCAGCAGGAGCGACATTGCAATCTTGCTGCCGCGGCACATGCTCAACAGTGGGCTGTCGTGGCGGAGGAGCCATCTGAGGATCTGGAACTTGATTGGCAGGCGTCTTACCATGCGGTCGTTGTCACCCGGAGTCGTCGACGCCGCTCGGAATCACACCGTGCCCATCATGCAATGAGTGCGATGTATGTCTTGACGCAGCATCTCTGGACGTCGCCGTGGTAGGATCTTGACTTGCGCCGGCCCGAGCATGATTGTTCCGGTGGCTGCGCTCGTTGACGCGCCGAAGAGGAGGAAGACGTCCATCCACTCCGCTCGCGCCGTCGCGATTCTGCTCGCTGGAGGGTCGAGGAAGCTGACCGCCTCCAGCGCCTCCGCCTCCTGCTCTTACCACGGTGGGCACGGCGACCGCGCCACCTGCGCTGGTCATGCCAACCGCAGTGTCCGCACCGCCCGCGTCGGCCGCGCCACCTACGGATACATGTGAAGGAACCTTGGAGGTGGAAGGAGCCGTCATCCTGATGCCTTTCTTCTTGGGGGCCATCGACGATGACGAAGACGATGATGAAGCTGACGGAATTGACGCGCAATCTGCTGATTCAGGTTCGTGCACACAATGCCCCTACCTAGCGTGCCAAAGATGTCAGGTGTACGACCATCTATGGGGCCATCTAGCCCCTTTGTGGTTCGGCTAGGGGAATCGACGAGCACAAAGAGCAGAATCAACAGAGAATGCAAGGATTTTACCCAGGTTCGGGCCGCTGTGAAGCGTAAAACCCTACTCCTGCTTTGTGTATTGGATGTGAATGAGCACAAGTACAAGGAGCGCTTCTCCTGGCAAGGTGCAGAGAGAGCAGCTACGCATGCAAGTTGTGCAAGGGGTCGATCGGGCGATCCTTGTAAATGTTGCCCTGGCCCTCCTTTTATAGCTCAAGGGGTCACCACAGTGGCAAAACAGTAATTACAAGTTGATTAGATAGCAAACAGTGCTATCATACCTAACTCTACCAGTCGGGCCCATGGAACCCAGGGTATCCAGGCCCGTCTGCCTTTGGCCCAGGGCGCAACGCCTGGTGTGGGCCCAACAGGCCGTCACCACCAAGCATTTCACCAAGACCCCTCATGAGGCCCTGGCCTCCTGAGAGCCCCTCCTCAGGGAGTGGCGAGCAAGGCTCGGCATCTTCAATAGCAGCCTCGCGAGGCGGCCTCCGAGGTGGCCTCCCGAGGTTTCCTCCCGAAGGCGCTCAAGACGAGGGCTGTTCGGTCCAGTCACGCGGTCTCATGCCCATCATGTGGGTGACGCGCGCGACGACGAACGGCAATAGAGGCCGTGCTAGCAGGCGCGGATGAAGAGGGCTTCCCCATTTGTGCTAAGGGAGCCATGCCAGCAGTCCACTTCCCAAAGCAACCCCAAAGGTTGCCCCATCGACGAAAGAAGACCAAGACGGCAGGCGCGCAGGGCGGAGGTCATCACCGAGCCCACCGGCGCGTCATGGATCATGCTTTTGCAGGCGAACACCACCTTTAGTCAGGGTAGCCTGAGCGCCTGTCCCCTTTCAAAACCCGCCAAGTGTGGCAACCCTTCCCGCCTAAGTTTTGAGGGGGAAGAGGACCAAGGTAGGTATAAAGGGACAGAGCTGCCATTGTAGAGGGGATCCCGATCGGCTCTTGTTCCCATCATCCCCAACCTTGTACTCTCTCTCACACTAGAGCAATCCCAACCAAGCAGAAGTAGGGTCTTACACCGCAAGGTGGCCCGAACCTGGGTAAACCGCTGAGTCCATGGCTTGCCCCCGCTAGCGCGCTCCCACCATAGCTTCACCATAGCTTAGCCGTGGTAGGGGACGAAGCGGTAGGAACGAGCTCACCCCAGTGTTCGAACCTTTGGGTCCCCGGAGCCCCAACTCTGACATTTTGGCGCGCTAGGTAGGGGTGCGCTACTGTTCTTCCGCTCCATCCTCCGCTCCATCAGCTTCATCGCCGACGCCCACCGCAAGCGCGCTGAGCGCAGGGCTGGCCGCGTGGCTCAGACGGAGCCTGTGGCCCGCGGCAACCGCCGCCGCCCTGTTGAGGCTGCCGCCGCCACTGACCCCGCGGCCTGTGAGCAGCAGGACTCTTCCCTGCACCCCTCCGTATAGGTGAATGGCCACACCGCCACGGCATCTTCCTCCCTCGCCCACCGTGGGCCGCCGAACGCGCAGGCCGCGCTACTCATGGTGCGCGAGCTGCTCCGCTACCGTCCAGCTGACGCCGTCTACGAAGCCTGGCTTGGTCGCATCACCGAGCTCGTCAACGCTGCTGGGGACGCTCCGGCGCCTTTCCACTCGCTCCGCCCTCCACCTTCTCGCGCTGGGGACCTGGCGCACAGCGCCCCTCCGCCGCCTCCCCTGCGCGACGAGCACGGCGGGCCCCAGCGCAACGAGCGGGCGCGCGAGTCATCCCGCGGCGCGTCCCCGCCAGCCCGTGACGAGGCCAGCTGCCGGATCATCTGACGTGCGCCCCTTGACGCGCGAGTGCACCTCGAGTGCCAGCGCCGGGACCAGGCCGTCCAAGACGTTGCGGCGGCTGGGCGCCAGAACCGCTCTGCCCTCGCCGGCGGCGTCCCTTCAAGCGGTGTGGGCTGCCGTGCCTTCACCCGCGAGCTGCGCCGCGTGGTGTGGCCCGTGAAGTTCAAACCTGAGCTGCCTCCGTGCTACGATGGCACCCCCAACCCTGCAGAGTTCCTTTAGCTCTACGCACTGAGCGTCGAGGCGGCGAACGGCGACGACAAGGTCATGGCGAACTGGTTCCCCATGGCCCTCAAGGACGGCCCGCGCTCCTGGCTCATGAACCTCCCCGAGGCGTCCATCTCATCGTGGGCCGAGCTCTACAGCCAGCTCGTCTCCAACTTCAAGGGCACACAGGACCGCTCCCTCACCATCAACGACATGCGGCACGTGCGGCAGCGCCCAGGCGAGACCCTCCGCAAGTACATCCAGCGCTTCAGTCAAGTGTGCACCAAGATACCGCACGCCTCTAATGCGGCTGTCATCTCCGCGTTCACCACCGGCATCACGGACGTCAAGATGTGCGAGAAGCTCTCCATCAATGACGAGCTAGACTCGGTGCTTGAACTGTTCGACCTCGACGACAAGTGGGCCAAGGCTGAGGAAGGCCGCCTCTTCGTCCACAATGATCCCGACGCGGCGCTCGAGGCCGCCAAGACCAAGAACAAGGACATCAAGCGTAAGGGCCCGGTCGTACTCGCGGCGGAGCCCGAGCAGAAGCGCGGCCATGACCACGCCGTGCCCAGGAAGGACGGCCGGCCGCTCTGCGCCTACCACAACGTGCGCTCCCACAGCACAGAAGACTGTCAGGAGCTCAAGCTACTCCGCGATGAGCGCCAGGGCCGCCGAGACGACCGCAGTGGCCGCGGCGCCGGCCGCGGAGGTGGCCGCGGCGGCAACCGCTGGGACAGCCGCAACCGCAGCGGCAACTTCCGCCAGGGCTGGCGTGACCAGCCTCGTGAGGCGAACCCCCAGGCTAATGCCGCTCTTCCGCCGCTGCCGCTGCCACCCCGGAGGAATGACGTCAACCAGCCTGATGAGGGCGTTGGGGACTACCAGGAGCCTCACGCGGTCGCCAGCATCCTTGGCGGGTCTCAGGCCCCCGCGTCCATCCGCCACTTCAAGCAATTCTCTCGCGAGGTGTATGCCGCCCTCCCAAGGCCTGAGGCCACGCGGCCCCTCAAGTGGTCGCAGTACGCCATCACCTTCGACTCCAAGGACCACCCCAAGTCCGCGGCCTCCGCAGGCGCACTCCCTATGCTGTGCACTCCCACCATTAGCAACGTCGCGGTCACCAAGACCCTCATCGACGGGGGCGCCGGCCTCAACGTGATCTCCATCAAAACCTTCGAGACGCTCCAAGTGCCCTACGACCAGCTGATGCCGACCAGGCCCTTCTCCGGAGTGACCGATGGCTCCACCATCCCTCTGGGGCAAGTGCGCCTCCCTGTCACCTTTGGCACCCGCAAGAACTACCACACCGAGCTCATCGACTTCAACGTGGCGCACATCGTCCTGCCGTACAATGCCATCTTGGGCTACCCGGCTCTCACCAAGTTCATGGCGGCGACCCATCACGCCTAGAACGTCCTCAAGATGCCCGGCTGCAGCGGCATCATCACCATCACCTGCGACGAGAAGGACGCGGCCAGCACACTCGAGCGTGCCTACAAGGGCGCCGCGGTCGTGCACCTGGCCAACAAGGACGCGGCCGAACCTCCTGAGGCCGCGCCCGCAAAGAAGAAGCAGCTGTTCTCTCAGGACCGCGCCGAGACGAAGAAGGTGTCGGTGGATGGCAGCGGCTCCGGCCCTGCCTTCACCATTGGCACAGGCCTTCCTCCTGCATAGGAAAGTGCGCTCATCACCTTCCTTCGGGCAAACTCGGATGTTTTCGCCTGGAAAGCATCTGACTTGTCCGGTGTGCCGAGGGAGGTGATCGAGCACCACTTAGCGGTGTGCCCCAATGCACGCCCCGTCAAGCAAAAAGCACGACGCCAGGCGCCAGAAAAGCAAGATTTCATCGTCAAGGAAGTTCAGAAGCTCCAAGAAGCTAGAGTCATCCGAGAGGTGCGCCATCCCGAATGGCTCGCCAACCAGTCGTCGTCCCCAAGAAAGGCGGCAAGGAGCGTATGTGCGTTGACTTCACCAGCCTCAACAAGTTCTGCCCTCAAGATCCATTTCCGCTACCCCGCATCGACCAGATCATGGACTCCACCGCTAGGTGCGGTTTGCTATGCTTCCTAGATGCCTTCTCAGGCTATCACCATATCAAGATGGCGGCCGAAGACGTGGAGAGAACGGCCTTCATCACCCCCTGCGGCATATACTGCTACGTCTACATGCCCTTCGGCTTGAGGAGTGCAGGCGCAACCTTCCAGCGGCTGATGCGGATCACGCTGGGGCCTCAGATGGGGAGGAACGCAGAGGCCTACTTCGACGACATCGTGGTCAATTCCCGCGAGGCTGGATCCCTCATTGCGGACCTCGAGGAAACGTTCGCCAACCTGTGCAAGGTCAACCTCAAGCTCAACCCCAAGAAATGCATCTTCGGCGTCCCCTCCAGCAAACTCCTCGGCTTCCTGGTCTCGCACCGTGGCATCGAGGCCAACCCTGAGAAGATCAAGGCCATCGAGAAAATGCGTCCTCCCCGGACCCTCGAGGAAATGCAGCGCTTGGCAGGATGTATGGCCTCCCTGGGACGCTTCATCTCCAAGTTTGGCGAGTGAGCCTTGCCCTTCTTCAAGCTCCTGAAGAGGTCCAGCTCTTTCAAGTGGACTCCAGAGGCAGACGCCGCCTTTGAAGACCTCAAAAGGTACCTCACGAGCCTGCCCACCATGGTCGTGCCGCGCTCTCGCGAGCCCCTGCTCCTGTACCTAGCGGCCACCCCTCAGACGGCTAGCGTGACGCTTGTAGCGGTGCGAGAGGAGCGCGTCTGCGCTAAGGAGAAGACCTCCGCGCCTCCCGAGCCCTCCGAGCCTCCCCAGCCTCACGAGCCTCCTGAGCCTCGTGAGCCCTCCGAGCCTCGCGAGCCATACAAGCCTCGTGAGCTTCCCGAGCCCGTCAAGTCATGCGAGCCACCTGAAGAGCAAGCCGTCGCCACAACTACGCGGCTCCTCGAGCACCCCGTGTACTTCGTTAGCACCGTGCTAAGAGATGCGCGCGAGCGCTACCCCATGCAGCAGAAGCTTCTCCTCGCGCTCCTCGTTGCCTCCAGGAAGCTGCGCCACTACTTTCACGGTCACCCCATCAAGGTCATCACTTCCTACCCCTTGGAGCAAGTTCTGCGCAGACCCAACGCTGTCGGACGCATCGCCGAATGGAACATCGAGCTGCAAGCCTTCCAGTTGGAGTTCTCCTCCACCAGAGTCATCAAAGGCGCGGATCTGGCCGACTTCTTGGCAGAGTGGATGGACACATACGAGTAGGAGCCTCGCGAGGCCCAATCCCTACTGCCAGGGGACAAGGCGCCCGGCGGCTGGACCATGCACTTTGATGGCGCCTTCTCCCGGTAGGGCGCGGGGGCTGGAGTCATGCTCACCTCGCCGACAGGAGACAAGCTCTATTACGCTGTGCAACTCTGCTTCAAGTACACCGACAAGGTTTCCAACAACATCGCTGAATATCAGGGCCTCATCGCCGGCCTCAAGGCCGCATTCGCTCTAGGCATCAAGTGTCTGAGCATCAAGGGCGATTCGCAACTTCTCGTCAACTTCTCCAACAAAAGCTACAAGCCCAAGGACGAGCACATGGCCGCCTACCTAGAAGAGGTACGTAAACTTGAGAAGCGTTTTCTTGGCCTGGAGCTGCAGCACATCCCCCACGGCAGCAAGAAGGAGGCTGACGATATCGCCAAATGAGCATCCCGCCGCGAGCCTCAGAGCCCCGACGTTTTCGAGGAAAGGCTCCTCAAGCCATCAGTTGCGCCCCTTGCCGCGAGCGCCATGCTCCTTCGCGAAGAACTGCCGCCCGCACCACCCACGGGCGCGCCAGACTGCGGCCCAGCCTCAGGAGCCCGCTTACTATTGGCGCTGGAGCCTCAAGCAGACAGCTGGGCTGCGGAGTTCAAGGCGTACTTACTTCGCGGCACCCTCCCGGAGAAGGACTCGGAGGCAGAGCGCGTGGCCCGGCAGGCCACTGCCTACTGCTTACAAGATGGCGAGCTGTACCACAGGCGCCCCAATGGCGTCTCGCTGAGGTGCATCTCGGAGAGCAAGGGCGCGAGTTGCTCGCCGACATCCATGGAGGAGACTGTGGCCACCACTCCTCATCACGTACCCTCGTCGGCAAGGTGTTCCGAAGAGGCTTTTACTGGCCCACTGCGTTGCGCGATGCCACCGCGCTGGTCCAAGCCTACGAGGCCTACCAGTTCCACGCCAAGCAGATCCACTAGCCGGCGCAGGGCCACCAGACGATTCCCCTCTCATGGCCCTTCACGGTCTGGGGGCTGGATATCCAGGGGCCCTTCCCTCACGCGGCTGGCGGTTACCGCTACCTCTACGTCGCCATCGACAAGTTCACCAAGTAGGCAGAGGTCGAGCCTGTACACACCATCCCAGCAGGCTCCGCCGTCAAGTTCATCAAGGGCCTCGTGAGCCGCTTTGGAGTTCCCAACTGCATCATCACCGACAACGGCTCCCAGTTCACAAGCGGCCTCTTCAGGTCCTACTGCACCAGCCTCGGCGCGTACATCTGCTACGCCTCGGTGGCGCACCCACGAAGCAACGGCCAGGCCGAGCGTGCCAACACCAAGGTCCTCAAGGGCCTCAAAACAAGGAGCTTCAAGAAGAAGCTCGAAGCCTGCGGCAAGGGCTGGCTCGATGAGCTGCAGTCCGTGCTGTGGTCCATCCGCACGGCAGCAAGCAAGCCTACTGGCGAGACCCCCTTCTTCCTCGTCTACGGAGCTGAGGCGGTCCTTCCACTGGAGCTTAAGCATGGCTCCCCTCCAGTCCTTGCCTTCGACAAGGCGCGTCAGGACGGCTCGCGGGAAACCGATCTGCTGCTCCTCGAGGAGGGCCGCCATCAGGCCGCTCTTCGCGTTGCGAGGTACCAGCAGGCCTTGTGTCTCTACCACAGCCGCAACATCCGCCCTCGCACTCTCGAGGTCGGCGACCTCGTGCTGTGCAGGATCCTCTCCAGAGAGGGACTTCACAAACTCTCACCTATGTGGGAAGGCCCTTTCAGGGTTACTCATGTCTCCAGGTCCGGCTCAGCCCGGCTGGAGACGGAGGACGGAGTTCCTGTGCCTAACGCCTGGAACATCCAACACCTCTGCAAGTTCTACCTGCGACCCTCACGTGTACGAACGAAATGGGGTTGTACACGCCCCGGAGCCTCTCATTGCGTTCGCCTGATGGGCCCGCGAGAGCTGCCGCCCACACCCAAGTGGAAGCCCCATGCTCCGCGCTGGCGGAATGATCGACCTGCGATCATACCCACACCCCTGTGGAAGCCCCATGCTTTGCGCTGGCGGAACAATCAACTGAGGCGCCCCACGGGCTGCACCAACCTCAAGCTGACCCGTGCCGGACACGGCAGCACCCCTTTTTCTCATTTGATGTGTAACTGAGGGTGCCCCACGGGTTACACCAACCACAAGCTGATCCGTGCCGGACACTGCAGCCGCATCTTGTTTTGGCTATGTAATGGGTTGCCATCTTACTTCAGTAAAGCTTTGTTTCCCTTACATGGTGTTTCGTTTTGCCCTTGCCTCACGAGCCTCGCGCGCTCACGACGTCCCTCATGAGCCTCACGCGAGTGGGGGCTGGACATGGTGCCTATGCTCGGGTCAGTCCCAGCAGCGCTGAAAAACCCAAGCAGCCGGGCTCTGGCTCGCGGGCCTGCTCTCGTGCACGCCACCCCACCAAGGTTCTTGGTGTCTTGTCTCCTCGCGTAACGCCCATGAGCGAGTCGGCGAGCGTACGCTGCTCCCCTGCTGTTAAGTATTCTGCATGCAGCTATCTCAAGAGCAGGTCCCCTGAAGGGCCTCGCGAGGTGGACCCCTCAGGGCCTCAGGGAGCCCCGCGGGCCCTGCCTCGGGGGCTAGCCCACGGCGGCCGTCTCAGCAGGAGATCTCGTGAGCGAAGCCCTCACGAGGCATACCCTACAAGTGACGGCCCACCAGACACTATCCTGCACAGAGTTAAGTCTCCTCCCTCGCGAGCCGCCCTCGCCATTTCCTAAAGCTTCCCCCTCTAGCAACCTCACGAGCGCCAGCGTTTCTCTCGGCGCAAGCCGCTTGAGCGTCAAAGGGGGGCTCCCCGAGCATCGCGCCTCGGGAGCCCTCACTAGCTCCCGGTGTCACTCACCTCCTGGCCTTGTCCAGGCATCGTGACCTGACATACGAGCGATGGCTGTGGCCCGCTCGGAGCTCGAGGGAGTGGAGCACCTTGACGCGTTCGTGCTGCCACTCCCGTTCCTGGTCCGCCTCGCCTCCGGCTTGCTCAGCGGCACTGGCGGCGCCCCTCACCTAGAGACGAGGGGAGGACGGCTCGGCCTCGGTGCCGGAACCCGCCTGCGGCGCGGCTTCACGGCGAGTCTCCGCCTCAACAAGTGCCGCCTTGAGACCAGCGATTTCCTGCCGGAATCGCTCACGCTCCGTCTCGAAGGTGTCTTTCTGCTGCTTCAGCGCCTTACCGTGCTCCTCGGCAAGCGCCAGGCGCGCCTCCGCTATCTTCGCATCGGCATCCTCCTGGGCCTTCTTCTTCTTAGCCTCCAGCTGGGCGTCGGCCTCGCTGACGCGCTTCGTGTGGGCATCCTGGGCGTCGGTCAGCTGGCGCCCCAGCGTCTCCAGGCTCTCCCGCTCAGTGGCCTGCTCGGTCGACACCTTCTCGAGGTCTTCTGTGCGAGTCGCGAGGCCCGCCTCGCAGGCCGCAAGCTCCCTCTCTCGAGTGGCGAGGGCATTTTCCCGCGCGAGGAACGACTGCGCTTGCACGGCATGTTGGTCCTGGAGCTCCTGCAGGCGGGCCTCCGCTTCCTCGCGGTGCGTGACGGCCGCTTCGGCCTCCCGGAGAGCACTCGCATGGACCTCCTCCGCTTTTGCAGCGTCCTTCTCGCCCTGTGTGCGAGCGCTTTCATTCCGGTGCTGAGCCATTTCGACGGCGACGCTAAGCCGACGCCACCCGTCGGCAAGCTTCAGGCGCTCCTCGGCGAGACGCACCTCCGGGTCTTGGAAGTCTATCCCTAGCCGAGCGAGCGCGGCCTTGGCGTCGCGCAAGGCTTCAGGCCTGAGCAGGGCACAGCCGCCCATGAGTGCCAGGGGCCAGTCCGGGTCAGGCCCCCTGACATTCTTCGTCGCCGCGGTCAGGGAGGACTCGGCGCCGCTTGCCAGGAGCGGTGGGTTCGGCGGCCCCTCCCCCACGTTCGGCTACGGCGGCGCGCTGTGGGGGCTCCCCATGCCTGCGACGGCGCGCCCCACGATTCCTCCCCCCGCACTAAGGGAGGCTTCTGGCGGGGGAGTGGGCACTTCGGCCTCCCCTGTCGCTGCTCCTCCCCTCGCGGCGGAGTCCGAGGGGGCGCGTCCCCACCTCCTGAGGCTGCCTCCCAAGGCTCCTCCATGCGGCTCAGGGGGAATGACTGGCTCCCTCTCGTCTTCCGCATGCTCCGTCTCAGTGTTAGAGAGGCGGGCGGCCTCTCCATGCCTCCCGGCACCCGCAGCAGGTACTGGTGCCCCCTGCGGGCTGGGGGTCGCCTTTGTCGTCGTCTTCTTCTTCTTCCTCCAGTCCCCGGCGGGCCTCCTGCGCAAACGACGGCTCAACTCCGAGCCCGGACACAGAGCAAGAGCATAAAACGCCGGGGGGAGCTAGGGGGACTTACTCGTCGCCGGCGGACCACTTCCTTTTCCTCTCCACGACGGACAGGTCGTCGCTGCCCTTGGCAAGCATCGCCCCGGTTCCGCCGCTCGGGCCGCCGGAGTGGGCCGCAGTGGACCCAGACGCGTCGTCGTCTGCCTTGAGGCCCTGGGAAGTGTTAGCCCCTTGATGGACCTCAGGCGCTGGGGGCTCGGCCGCCCCCCGGCCAGGAGCCCCCTCCGCCGTTGGAGGCGCGCTGTAGGCGTCGTCATCCTCAAAGTCTCAGAGGAGCTGACGGCGAGTGCGCGGTGGCGCCCCAGTTGGTGTCCTCCTCTGTGGCCTCTTCTGAGTCCTCCTCGCCACTGCTGCCCCCTGAGTCCAGCTCCACCACGAGAGGGTTCTCATGGGGCCCGACATGGCCCTCCGGCACGAGGCCCCACTGGTAAAAGAGAGGCATCTCCTTGACCAGCTCCGCCATCTCCTCATAGCGGAACAGTGGAAGTGCATCCTCAGGCGGGCCCTCAACAGGGGTGTTAAGCAGGTTCGCCAGGGCCCCGTCCAGCACTTCTTGCTTCAGGCTACTAGGGTGCAGCCTCATGGCGTTGCCCGCGCCGGTGTACTCCCACACGGGGCGCGAGTGCTGTTGGAGCGGCGCTATGCGTCGCCGAAGGTACTCCCTGACGACTAACGCCCCCGATAGCTTCGCGGCCCGGTGCGCAGCCATCCGCTCCAAGACAGGCTCCATCCTCGGGTTAACGAGCTTCTCGCTCCCCCACCGGGAGTTCTTCTCAGCCAGGTCTATCGGGATCATCAGGAGCGGGCTGGTCCGGCGTGCGTCCATGAAGACCCAGCGCTGCCGATAGCCCTCCACCTTCTTTGCGACCCTCAAGTTGATGATGTTGTTTTCCATTCCCTTAACAGCAAGGAACGACGCACATCTAGAGCGCTGGTCTCCCACGGTCAGCCGCAGGCAGAAGAAGTGGCGGAAGAGTGCCACTGAAGGCATCACGCCCACGAAGGCCTCGCAGTAAAAGGCAAACATGGCCAGGAGGAGGATGGAGTTGGGCTGAAGATGGAGGGCATGAATCTGATAGTGGGAGAGAATGGTGTAGAAAAAGTCCGAGAACGGCGGCACCAACCCGGCATAAACGCTGTGG
The DNA here is from genome assembly GCA_039707655.1 of Elymus sibiricus. Taxonomy (NCBI): domain Eukaryota; kingdom Viridiplantae; phylum Streptophyta; class Magnoliopsida; order Poales; family Poaceae; genus Elymus; species Elymus sibiricus. The sequence continues at coordinate 185,561,231 of CM077676.1, read as the reverse complement.
AGGAAGAAGGGGTAGGTCATCACCCCCAGGTCGCACCGTGCGCGTGACCCTGGCCAGATCTGGGTCACCTGATTCTCATTCGTGTCGCCGGCCACCAGCGGGAGCACCCGGGCCAGGCCCTCCCCATCGACGATGGAGGAGCGCTGTAGCGCCGCCCCGATGGCAGGCACGCTTGGGGACAGGGCCGCCGCCTTTCCCCTCTTGCCGGCGGGTGCCATCTATGCGGCGGAGATGCGGATGAAGGAAGGGGAAGGAGGTAGAACTCGGAGATGGGGTCGCGTGGAGCTAAGCGCAGGAAGGAAGGCGTGAGAAGACGGGAGGCGCTGAGGAAGGCAATGATGGCCTCGCGTCGCCCGCGGCAGGCTTTATGTCAGCGCGAGCGGTTACCGAGGCGTTGTGGGAGAAGTGGGGGCATCCCTCGTCGCGTCGTGCGCCACGCATCATGCCTGGCCGCAGGCGGTTAGGGCCCGCGCCATTTCGCCCCCTAATAGGCAGGAACGTGAGTGCCGCGGGCCCTGGGGCTACTGTCGGGCCCATGGAACCCAGGGTATCCAGGCCCGTCTGCCTTTGGCCCAGGGCGCAACGCCTGGCGTGGGCCCAGCAGGCCATCACCACCAAGCATTTCACCAAGACCCCTCATGAGGCCCTGGCCTCCTGAGAGCCCCTCCTCAGGGAGTGGCGAGCAAGGCTCGGCATCTTCAACAGCAGCCTCGCGAGGCGGCCTCCCGAGTTGGCCTCCCGAGGTTTCCTCCCGAAGGCGCTCAAGACGAGAGCTGTTCGGTCCAGTCGCGCGGTCTCGTGCCCATCATGTGGGTGACACACGTGGCGACAGAGGCCGTGCCAGCAGGCGCGGATGAAGAGGGCTTCCCCATTTGTGCTAAGGGAGCCATGCCAGCAGTCCACTTCCCAAAGCAACCCCAAAGGTTGCCCGATCGACGAAAGAAGACCAAGACAGCAGGCGCACAGGGCGGAGGTCATCACCGAGCCCACTGGCGCGTCATGGATCATGCTTTTGCAGGCGAAGACCGCCTTTAGTCAGGATAGCCTGAGCGCCTGTCCCCTTTCAAAACCCGCCAATTGTGGCAACCCTTCCTGCCTAAGTTTTGAGGGGGAAGAGGACCAAGGCAGGTATAAAGGGACATAGCTGCCATTGTAGAGGGGATCCCGATCGGCTCTTGTTCCCATCATCCCCAACCTTGTACTCTCTCTCACACCAGAGCAATCCCAACCAAGCAGGAGTAGGGTCTTACATCGCAAGGTGGCCCGAACCTGGGTAAACCGCTGAGTTCGTGGCTTGCCCCCACTAGCACACTCCCGCCGTAGCTTCGCCATAGCTTAGCTGTGGTAGGGGACTAAGCGGTAGGAACGAGCTCACCCCAGTGTTCGAACCTTTGGGTCCCCGGAGCCCCAACTCCGACACTGCCAGTTTCAGACAAAAGCAATAAATGCTCCATTAGGTGTCATGTGGAGGAGGAGCCCCGGCAAGGTTTCTGCACCGCTCGCCTAGCTACCTCCTATTGACTTGACACACCTTCTGGACAGGTGTCATTATAGGCAAACCTCCTTCCATCATGCTGACACGTGCCCGACAAATCCCACCTAACTGCTTGCGAGCTCGACACCTCATCGATTAGCGACTGGCTGCTCGACGATGTGGAGCGCTAACAGCTAGCGAGAGCTTGCCGGCATGGAGCTTGCCGGGCCTTCACCTTGCCGGCCAACCTTTGCCGGCAAAGGTTATCTTCAGTGTTTGTACCTGATGCTTCGTCTTGATCTTCTCTTCAGTGGCCTCTGCAACTGTGTCTCGAGTCTTGATTTTTGGCAGTTTCCGGCAAGCCTTGGCCGGCAGGGAAGCTGCCACTGTCTGTGCATAAGTCAGGGTATAAAATACCCATGTTTTATACACCGACAGAGGTACGTGACTTATTTGCTTCACGTATGTCAACAAGATAACATGACCCATTGTTGAGATTCTTGCTGATGACGAAGGTTCCTTCCCGAGGAGACGAAAGCTTATGCATGCCTGTCTGGTCTTGTATTAGACGGAGCACTAAGTTGCCTTCCTAAAAGGTTCGGCTTCGAAATCTATGGCTGTGATAGCGGCGTAGGTCTTGTTGATAGATTGTAGATCTGGACGCGGCAAGTTCACGTTCTTCTTCCAAAGCATCAAGGGCATCTTGTTGAGCTTGTTCATTATCAGCCTCCACATAAGCTGTGACTTGGGGAGAATCATGACGAATATCACTTGGAAGTACAGCCTCTGCACCATAGACCAGGAAAAATGGCGTATAGCCTGTCGACCTGTTGGGAGTAGTCCGTATACTCCAAAGTGCTGTAGGTAATTCATCTTCCCAGCAACCAGGTGTGCGTTGTAGAGGCACCATGAGCCGAGGTTTTATTCCACGCAGCAATTCCTGATTAGCGCATTCTGCCTGCCTATTGGACTGAGGATGTGCAACAGATGCTAAGTCCAGCCTGATGTGCTCCTGTTGACGGAATTGCTTCATGACTCCTTTGGAAAGATTAGTGCCATTTTCTGTAATGATGCTATGTGGATATCCAAAATGATAGATCAGTTTTTTGAGGAATTTAACAATTGTAGCAGCGTCACAACGGCTGACCGGCTCCGTTTCAACACACTTAGTGAACTTGTCGACTGCCACCAATAAATGACTATGCTTATTCTTGGATCTTTTGAAAGGCCCGACCATATCAAGCCCCCAAACCGCAAAGGGCCAGGTTATTGGAATCATCCTCAACTCTTGAGCCGGCACATGAGCTTGACGAGCAAATTTCTAACAACCATCACACTTGCGGACAATATCCTCTGCGTCTGCGTGAGCTGTGAGCCAGTAAAAACCATGCTGAAATGCTTTCGCAACCAATTATCTTGAGCCGGCATGATGCCCACAATCACCAGAGTGGATTTCATTGAGAATTGCACGACCCTCCTCAGGCGAAACACAACGCTGAAAAATGCCTGTGACACTTCGTCTGTGTAACTCGCCATTGACTATAGTCATAGACTTGGACCGCCTAATAATCTGCCGAGCGATTATTTCCTCTGCTGGGAGCTCGCCACGGCTTAAATAAGCCAGGTAAGGTACTGTCCAATCTGGTATAGCATGAACAGCGGCCACCAACGCCGCCTCTGGATCAAGAATAGCAAGGTCCTCCTCTGTCGGTAACTTGACTGACGGGTTGTGTAGAACATCAAGGAAAACATTGGGTTGACCAGGCTTTCACTGAGACCCCAAACGAGACAATGCATCTGCTGCCTCGTTAAGCCGACTATCAATATGATCCACCTGATATCCCTTGAAGTGCCCAGCGATGTTTGTGACTTCACATCTGTAAGCCGCCATGAGGGGATCCTTGGAATCCCAGGTTCCAGAAACCTGCTGAGCCACCAAATCTGAGTCACCCAGGCATCTGACTCGGCTTAAGTTCATCTCCTTAGACATACGGAGCCCATGAAGCAAAGCCTCATATTCAGCTGCATTGTTAGTACAGGGAAACATAAGCCTCAAAACATAACAAAACTTATCACCTCGTTGGGAAGTTATCACAACTCCAGCCCCCGAGCCTTCCAATTGCCTGGAACCGTCAAAGTGAATAGACCAATATGTGGTATCCGGCTTCTCCTCCGGAGCCTGCAACTCAGTCCAGTCATTGATGAAATCCACCAAAGCTTGAGATTTAATAGCAGTCTGTGGCATATATTTGAGATGATGCGGCCCAAGCTCAATAGCCCACTTTGCAACCCGGCCAGTAGCCTCCCTGTTCTGAATTATGTCTACAAGAGGTGTTGAACTGACCACAGTAATTGGGTGCTCATGGAAATAGTGTTTCAATTTACGGCTTGCCATGAACACACCATATACCGGCTTTTGCCAATGCGGATACTGCTGCTTGGACTCTGTTAAAACTTCACTGATATAATACACCGGGCGCTGAACTGGGTACTCTTTGCCTACCTCCTTGCGCTCCACAGCAACTGCCACACTGACGGCTTTGCTATTGGCTGCGATGTATAACAGCATTGGCTCCTTCTCCTGAGGGGCAGCAAGGATGGGTGACTCATACAATTGCTTCTTGAGGGACTCAAAGGCTTGATCTGCAACATCACTCCAAACAAAATTGTCTGACTTTTGGAGCAACTGGTAAAGTGGAATCGCCTTCTCCCCAAGCCGGCTGATGAACTGGCTCAACGCCGTGACCCGCCCCGCGAGCTTCTGGACAGCATTAAGATTGGCCGGCTTGGCTAAGGTCGTGATGGATTTGATTTTTTCTGGGTTGGCCTCAATTCCATGCTCAGAAACTAGAAAGCCCAGTAACTTCCTTGCAGGAACACCGAAGACACACTTCTCTGGGTTGAGCTTTATCTGGTAAACTTGGAGGTTGTCAAATGTCTCCTTGAGATCATCCAACAAAGTTTCCTTCTTCCGAGATTTGACCACAATGTCATCAACATATGCATGAACATTACGCCCAATCTACCTATGGAAACAATTTTGGACACAGCACTGATAAGTTGCATGTGCACACTTCAGACCAAACGGCATGGACGTATAGCAGAAAGCTCCAAAAGGCGTGATGAAAGCTGTCTTTTCCTGGTCCTCCTGCTTCATCTTGATCTGATGATAACCGGAGTAGGCATCCAGAAAGCATAAACACTCACAACCCGTCGTGGCATCAATGATTGGTCAATATGGGGCAAAGCAAAGGGATCACTGGGACAAGCCTTATTCAGGTATGTGTAATCAACACACATCCGCCAAGTCCCGTTTTTCTTCAGAACAAGCACAGGGTTGGCCAACCACTCTGGATGAAAAACTTCAATGATGAACCCGGCAGCTAGGAGCTGAGCTACTTCTTCACCAATAGCTTTCCGCCTCTCTTCATTAAAGTGACGGAGATACTGGCGAACAAGTTTAAACTTAGGATCCACATTAAGGGGGTGCTCAATGAGTTCTCTCGGTACACCTGGCATGTCAAAGGGTTTCCATGCAAAAATGTCCCGGTTCTCATGGATGAACTCGATGAGCGCGCTTTCCTATTTCGGATCCATATTCGCCCCGATGGTAAACTGCTCGGAAGAATTACCAGGGGTGAAATCCACATGCTTGGTGTCTCTGGCCGACTTGAACTTGAGCAGAGGGTCAGACTCAGTCGTAGGTTTCTTCAAAGAGGTCCTGTCAGCTGGGTCAACATTATCCTTGTAATACTTTAGCTCCTCGGTAGCACAAGCCGACTCAGCATAAGCTGCATCTACCTCCTCGCACTCCAGGGCAATTTTTCTGTTGCCATTGATAGTGATGGTACCCTCTGGACCAGGCATTTTTAACTTCAGATAAACATAGCATGGACGTGCCATGAATCGCGCATAAGCCGGCCTCCCAAAGAGGGCATGATAGGGACTTTTCAGTTTGACCACTTCAAAGGATAAGAACTCCGAGCGATAATTAAATTCAGTGCCGAAGGCAACTTCCAGAGAAATCTTGCCGATGGGATAAGCCGACTTGCCAGGGACAATGCCATGAAAGAATGTAGTGGAAGGGGTGAGCTACTTCTCAGACAAGTTCATCCGTCTGAAAGTATCGTAGTAAAGGATATTGATACTGCTTCCACCATCCATGAGCACTTTGGTTAACGTGTAGCCGCCGACTTGCGGAGCAACGACCAGAGCAACACCGCCTGGGTGATCAATATACTCAGGATGATCTGCCCTACTCCATTTAACTGGTTGCTCAGACCAATTCAGATAATAAGGGACTGCCGGCTCAACCATGTTAACAGCTCTCCGCTGAACCTTCCGATCACGTTTTCAAGTACTGATAGTGAAGACGTGGTACTGACCACTATTTAGCTGTTTAGGATTGCTCTGAAATCTAGATTGACCACCCTGATTCTGATTTCCTTGGTTATTCCGCTGGTTGTTACCTCCACCATTGCCAGCCCCCTGAAACCCGGGATTCCGACCATTGTTCCCCTGGAACCTGGGGCCTGCGAAGTGCCCCTGTGAGCCGGCTCCCTGAAAGCCGGCTCCCTGGTTGCCAGGTCCAGGGTTCCCAGGGTGTCCAGCATTACCGCCTCCATTGTGATGATTCTGAAATATCCGCTTGGAGGACTCTTGCATAATGTAACAGTTTTCCCATGAATGGGTAGATGGCTTACCATCGAAACTGTGTTTGGGACACGGACCCTTAAGAGCCTCCTCGAAGCTATGAGGGCGATTACCAGAAAAAGGCTTCCGGGAACCATTGTTCTGACACTGATTTTTACCACCAGTATTGGTATTTGCCACCAGATCAGAGCCTCCCTCATAATTCTTACACTTGTTGCTGTTATTGGTTTGCCCATTGTCGTTGTTCTGCTAGTGACCCTTGCCACCGTTTTTCTTGCCCTTGCCTGATTTCTCGTCATCAGACATTGGATCCTTTGTGCTATTTGACTCGGCATACCTAGTTAAAACCTCCATGAGATTGCCCATATCATGGACCTTCTGTTTGAGCCGCCCAAACTTTTGCACTAAAGGCTGGAACTTGCAGTTTCGTTCTAGGATAGGTACTGCTTGCTGGGCTGTGATGCTATCGGAAGAGTGTATGACCTCTGCAACTCGGCGAGACCAATGATGTGCTGACTCATCTTCGCACTGAACACAGTGCTCAAGATCAACAATTGTGGTCGGACGCTTGCAAGTTCCTTGGAAGTTTTTAATGAAGCGCTCCTTTAACTCCTGCCATGTGTTAATGGAGTTTACAGGCAAGTTTTTCAACCAAGTACGTGTTGGACCTTCCAACATGAGAGGCAGATAACATGCGCAGACCACCTCACTAGCCTCCATCAGATCCATAGCTAACTCATAACTCTCTATCCATTTAGCCGACTGCAGATCAGCTTTATAATTGGGAACCTTGCGAGGACCCTTAAAATCCGGCGGCATCCGTGCATCTCGCAACGTCCGGACCAAACAGGGAGTTCCAATTATCTGACTTGACAGACCACCTGTGCGAGCAGTTGTCCGGGTTGCGGCGGGTGGGGTTTGCACAATGGGCTGATTATATGTTGTGCCTGCGTTCCCCTCTTCTAATGCTCGCAAAGCCCGAGTGGCATCCACAATCGCCTGTGCATTTGGGATTTCTGGTTGTTGCTGATTTACGAGTGGTTGCGCAGCCCTTCTGTGCAGCGCACTACTAGAAACTACCGGCGACTCAGGACGCCGGCTCCTACTGTGGCTCTAATGGGGGGTAGAGTGCAGCCGATGTTGACTATGGGAGTAGTTTGTCTGCTGAGTTACTGCCGTCTTTAGCATCTCGATGGTATTCCTAGCCTCAACCTCAATAGGGTTGTTTCCTTCAATCGGTATCGCCACTAGGTTATGAGTTAATGCTAATACATTATCCACTGGGTTGGAGTAATGTCCAATTGGGGTCTTCAAAACGGCGAGGTGGCAACTGCTATTGCTGCTGGACTCGTGGTGGTGACTGAACTGGTGGCTGCTGCTGAGCCGGCGGTCTTTGGTGAGCCGGCTGCTGCTGCTGAGCCGGCTGCTGTAACGGAGGCCCGTTTGGGGTCACCACACCAGCCCCCGGGTTCACCGGGGCGAGCGGATCACATGGCGTAGAAAACAGCTGGGTCGGCTCGATCGGAGCCGGAAGCCTGCTTTGGTGCCTTCTCCGGTGAACAACCTCTGACTCACTCTGACGGCGGCTTAAATAAAGAGCCTCCTCTTCCAAACACTTTGTCTCCTCGACGAGCTGAGCCTGTTTTTCTGCCATATGGGTGTTCTCTGCGTTGATATCCTCCTGGATCTTGGCCAACTGCTCGCGACACTTTGTAATTTTCGTGTTACGTTCCACGGCGTTCTTCGCAGTCACTGGCTCAGCCAACAGAGCCCCATATTAGCCATCATCTCGGCGAGTGCCTGCGCCCTGGTTCTCTGAGAGTCGGCGGCAGCTGTGCCGGCTCCTCCTGAGCCGGCAATAGCGAGGTTCTGCCCTGCCATTGGATAGGCCGGGTCGCGGAGGGGATCCTGTCTCCCAGCCATGTAGACTGTAGCAAATCAGGGCGGCTCAGAGGCCTCAGGAAAAGCTTCGTCAGTGTATCCTCCAAGCCTTCCGTCATACAGCGGACGGATCGACTCAGTCTCTCCCATTGATGAATCGCCATCAGATTGGATGAGCGTTTCATCTCCAGACAGGGAATTTTCTGACAAGGCCACCCCCGGGTAAAACCCACGAAGGCGTGCATCCGGTCGGTTCTCGGCGGGCCGGGTCTTGCCTGACGAGGACTGGCACGACGGGCTGACTCGGTGTTGGGGACGGCATCCAACCCGGCGGCTGACCCGCTGACGACACTGATGAAGACATGGATCTTGCCGAAGGGGACCCGGTACCCATACTCGATCGAGTCGGCCTCGGGGCCCCATCTTGAGTCGTCGATGTAGAGCTTGCCACGGAGACTCTTGGTCATCTGACTGATTGCGTATCCCTTGATCCCTGCCAGAGCTCCTGCAAAGAACTCAACTCCACCATGCGTAGGCCCCATGGTGGGCGCCAACTATCGTGGTTTTGTCACGGCAGATGCCCTTGTGAAAGGACTTAGTGATGAGGCCAGCGCATGAAGGTGGAAGCTTAACGGGGTTGATCGGGAAGTGAGAGACACGAGTTTACCCAGGTTCAGCCCCTCACGATGGAGGTAAAAGCCTACGTCCTACTTGATTGTATTGCTTTGGAACTCGATTACAAGGATGCGGATTCGCTAACCTAGCTTTCGAGAGATTGGAACTTAGTCTTTTTGCCCTAGGTGCTCCCCTTTATATAACAGGTTGATCCCCTTGGTTTACATCAGAGTCCGGGTCATAGTATCAACCCGTATCCTACTCTTTCTCTAATCATCTTTTTCTCCAAGGCAACCTTCTCGTGTAATCCTTTCTTCACGAGCCAGCCCACATGTTAAGCTGGCCTCTACACCGGGTCTCTCTTAAACTGGCCTGTTATGGATCTTCAAAGCCTGGCAGTGTGGTGGCCCGCTGAGCCTCATGGCACTATTGCCGGGTCATCCTCCTGGCGGGTCTCCACGCTGGGAAACATCCCCAACAGGTATGTCTCCATATAAAATGGTCTATGGAAAAGCATGTCATTTACCTCTTGAACTAGAACATAAGGCATATTGGGCAATTAAAGAACTTAATTATGATTTTAAACTTGCCAGTGAGAAGAGGTTATTTGATATTAGCTCCCTAGATGAATGGAGAACACAAGCTTATGAAAATGCCAAGTTGTTTAAAGAAAAAGTTAAAAGATGGCATGATAAGAGAATTCAAAAACAGGAATTCAAAGTAGGTGATCATGTTCTATTACACAATTCTCGTTTAAGATTCTTTGCAGGAAAGCTTCTCTCTAAATGGGAAGGACCATATATCATCAAAGAAGTTTATTGCTCCAGAGCCATCAAAATAAACAACTCCGAAGGCACTAATCCGAGGGTGGTTAATGGGCAAAGAATTAAACATTCTATCTCAGGTACTCCCAGTAATGTTGAAACCAATATTATTCAAACAATGACACCGGAAGAGCACATAGAAGAAACCTTCCAGAATGCTCCAGAATCCTGAAAAGGAGTAGGTATGTAGTACGGTAAGTAAACCGACTCCAAAACTTCCATAAAAGTACTTTCTGTTCGTTTTGGAATATATAAAAAATTAGGAAAATAATAAACAGTCCGAAAAGTGCACGAGGAGCGACAAGCCTGGGAGGCGCGCCCTACCCCCAGGGCACGCCTACCGAGCTTATGGCTCCCCCGTGGACTTTCCAGACTCCGTTTTTCTTCCATATTACATGTCCTACACGAAAAAAATCATTATATATACTCTCGGATGTTTTGACCACCGTATCGCAAGTTTCTCCTCTGTTCTTGTTTCGGGCTGTTTTTCTGGCAGATTTGGAGCGCTATGTCGTCACAAGAATCAGAGGGGGAGAGCCATGTTTCCCACACTATAGAAAATCCGAGAATCTACGGCGATGTCGACCCCTATGGATGGTCGGCCGATGAGGAGGTGGAGGCTGACTTGAAGAGGATGGATTCCACGGACGTGGAAGAAGAAGAGACCTCATGTCACAGCCCTAAAAATTGCTTGTAATTAGATGCATCAGTGAGTATCCATGCATCATGTTTAAATTCAAATGAATTTGAAATGGGGACTTGTAAACCCTAGCACCCAAAATAACTCAAACAGGTTCAACCTAAAAATATTTTCAATGAACCCAAATGCGCTTCAGAAAAGTTCATCATTTTTGAATTGGTTGAAAACCTCTGCCAAAAATGGTGCACATTTTTTTAGGTCATCCTGGATTTTTGAATTAAATCATAAAGTATTTGAATTTGGGCATTTAACTGCTATAATTATTTTAAATGCCCAAATAATTCTGAAAACAGTTGAGGGCTATTGGGAATAATTCAAAAGATGCCCACAATTTATTTCAGGATTTTATAAAATGGTTTATTATTTTTACTAAATCAAAATAGACTGCAAAATTGGAAAACTGAAACAAAAGGAAAAGAAATCTTACCTGGACCTTACCTGTGCAGCCCACCTGGCCGGCCCAGCACTGTGCTGGCCCGTGCCAGTCGTCTCCCTCCTTTGGACAGGAGGACGAGCGCGTGGCCGCGGCGCGCCGGCACGTGCCCGGCCACCTCCTGCTTGCCGCCTCGCCCTGGCCTTCCCTGGTGCAGCCACGCCACCCCCTCGACTCTCTCTCACTCTTCCCGTGCTTCTCCCCCTCCTCTGGCTCTCTCCCTCCTACCACCCGAGCGCCACCATCTCCGCCACTCGCCGTTGCCGCACCCAGAGCCTCTACCTCGCCTCACCGACGTGCCCCAGGGATCCGCCTAGTTGCCCTCTTCCTCGTCGTCGAGCCACGCTTCGCCGGAAGCTCTGCATAGCCGTCCCGCCATCGTCCCCAACCTCGGTACGCCGGAGGTCGCCTCTGTCGATCCGCCATCGTAGAAGCCCCCCGAGCCCACTGACCTGCTCTGTGAGTCCACCGTGAGCTCCCCTTGCTTTTGCCCCTCTCCCCTCACTCCCGCGCGCGCTCTAGCTCCGACCTCCACCGTGCTCATGAGCTCCACGTCGCCGGCCATGTCACCGCCGTCGCTACAGCTGCTGAGGCTCAAAACCGAGCGCATCACCATGCTCTGCACGCTCCCAGGAGATTGGAACGCCCACCAACTCCTCTTCCCGTGCACCCTAACGCCGAGCCCCGACATCACCGAACTCCGGCCGCCGCCAAGGTCGTCGTGGCCGCCGTCTCCGGCCACCTCGCAGCCTCCCGCGTGATCCCCTGGATGTGCGCGAGGATGGGCATCCCTCTAGTGCCTCCAGCGCGTCAAGCCGACGCCTATAGTGTCGTCCCGAGCAACTCCGGCGAGTCCCCGCCGTTTCTGTGGTCGCCGGTGTCAACTGCTGACGTGGCGCCGGTTTAGTTAGCACTAATGACCCTGCTAATCATCCCTAGAACCACTGCCATGTGGGCCCCAGTGACCAAGTTAATTAGTTAAATTCCCTGTTTAGATTAGTATTAACCCTAGTGGGCCCCACCTGCCAGCTTGACTTTGGCCAAGTCAGCGTTGACCGGGCCCACCCGTCAGTGACTCTAGCCAGCACTATGACACTGACCAGTGGGACCCACTGGTCAGGTTTGACCTGGACTGGCCCTGTTAACCACATGATGTAAGCGTGATGCAGTGTTGATGTCATAAATGTTTTCTGGATTTTAAATAAATCACAAATGATTTATTAATTTCAGAAAATAGTCAAAACTTTGAAAAATCATAGAAATTCAACCGTAACTCCAAATGAAATAATTTATATATGAAAAATTATCAGAAAAATATGAAGAATCTGTTTATGGCATTTTCATGCATGTTTGAACAACTTAAAGTTGATGTACATGACAATTTGAATAAATGGCATTTGAAATGTCTTATATGGAGTTTATTTTGAACCTTGTGTTCAACCCAACTTCATTTAAATTGTTGCTAGTTGCATTAGCACAATCCACAGCATATTGCCATGTCATGATCATGCATCATATTGTTGCATTGCATTGATTGTATTCCTTCCTGTTTGCCGGAGTTGTTCTCTCTCGGTAGAAGACGATTCCGACGTCGTGATCGTTGACACCGATGAAGAGCTAATAGCTATACTATCTTCAAAAGTGCTAGGCAAGCAAACCCCCATTGAGCATTCCGATACAAACCCACTCTCTCGCTCTTGCTCTCTTTTACTGCATTAGGACAACAAGGATTCAACTGTTACATGTTGCGGTAGTTGAACCCATTCCTCTGCATGACCTGTCTTTGCCACAGTAAATAGTTGAAACCCACTAGCATGAGTAGGAGTTGCTTGAGCCATGATGTGCCTACTGATTCATGCTTGCTTGTTATGCCTGCTATGCTTAGAGTTGCGTCAGGTCTGATTCATCTGGGATGGATTGGAATGGTGGTGAACATGTCCTACTATGTGAGAGCTAAGTGTGTGAACACGATTTGGTAAAGGTAGCGATGAGAGACCATGTAGGAGTACATGGTAGGTTGTCTCATTGCGACCGTCCTCAGGAACTGAGTTCCGTGTTTGTGATCCAAGCCAGTTACTACCACACATTGGGCCCTGAAATATGACCCCGCTCAACTTATTAATCACCTTGACCTCTGTCCAGGAGTCGTAACTAGTTTCTGGTGTTTGTAGGATATGTGTTGGTGGCCGTGCGTAGCGCTGACCCTAGGGGTGGGCTATGTTGCGGTAGAGACACCGAGGCATGGTGTACCAAGTGACACCCGAATGGTGCTCTTGGGAACCCTGCACTCATCGTTTGGGGTCGTACTGGAAGCTTTGGCCGGACTTCCTTGCGGAGTGGACTCAAATAGGCGATAAACCTGGACTAGAGACTTGTGTGGTTAGTCAGGTCGTGGTCTACACCCACGCCGGCTTTCGCTTGAAGTCTGCCAAGCACATGTCGTGTGCATGCGCTAAGTGGTGGAAACATGTGTGAAGAAGTACACCCCTGCAGGGTTATAAATGATCTATTCGAATAGCCGCGTCCGCGGATATGGACTACTTGGAAGCTTACATTGTTCATAGACAAGTTGAACTGGATACTCTAAAATGTGCAAGATAAGCGTGAGTGCTATGGATGGCCTTCCCGTAGAGAGACGGGAGTGGATCCATAGTGGTGTATTGTTATGGTGAATATGTGGACTCGTGTGCGCTCTCTTACCTCAAAGAAAATACGGGTAGTCGTAGTACAGGATAGCCACTGAGTCAAAGCTGGCTTGCTACAATTAAACTCCACAACCCCCTTGTTGATACTGATGCATATGTAGTTAGTTCTGATGTAAGTCTTGCTGAGTACATTTGTACTCACGTTTGCTTAATTTATGTTTTTGCAGAGGAGACTTCAGTCTCACTTTAGATTCCTACGATGGGTTCGATGTTGACTGAGTAGCTTGGGAATCCCAGACAGAGGTTTGGCTCCTATGGGGGGTCTTGTAGATAGGCAGGCTTTCTAGCCTTCTTTCTTTCCAGCTGTCTGTACTCAGACAGGTTTATGCTTCCGCTTGTTGCTTGTATGACTTGAATGTTGGGTCATGAGACCCATGTTTGTAATATCATGCTATGTAAGGTTCCTCGGAGCCCTTTTAAATAAATACTTGAGTCATAGAGTTATGTTGTGATGCCATGTTGTATTTACACATATCGTGCATATTGTGTGTATGTTTGAAATGCACTGGTATGTGTGGGATCCGACACCTAGTTGTTTATTCTTGGTAGCCTTCCTTATGGGGAAATGCCTCCTAGTGCTTCCATCCGGAACACATGGATTGACCGGCATGTGTCCTTATTTGCTCATGTGTCTGTCCCTATGGGGAAACGTCACACGGTGTTTTACTAGAGTCCTTGTAGCTTGCTATGACTCGGTTACACTCGCTGCTGACCGACACATGCATTGTTGGGTCATGTATGCCTGTCCCTGTAAGTTTGTGCCACCTTGGTTTACGACTAGTCATGTCGGCCCGGGTTCTCTGTCACATGGATGCTAGCGACACAATCATATACGTGAGCCAAAAGGCGCAAACGGTCCCGGCCCAGGTAAAGGCGGCAGCCGTGGGTTACCGTGTGTGAGGCCGCAAAGTGATATGATGTGTTACATGCTAGATCGGTGTGACTTAGGACCGGGGTCCTGACAGCTTTGGTATCAGAGCCTGACTGCCTGTAGGATTACCAAGCCAAACTGGTCGAAGTCGAGTCTAGAAATGCTTTAGTTATATAGGACAATTGATTGTGGAAGGGAACGTAAGGTTCTTTTTACTCCTTTCCTTGTGTCACTCTTATTCTGAGTCACCCTCTTCTTTTCTACGGGGTTAAGAAACTAGGCTTACTCATCTATCTATCAGGATGACGAGTTACTATGTTGGAGACTTATAGGAAAGGTGTTATCCTCTCAGAACGGTGTTTCCATAAGAATTCGGTTGTTGTGTAGTCAGTTGTATTGCAGATTGCCTCGTTTTCATGCCCGTACAGCCATTATGTTGTCCGAGTTACCCAAGGTTTCTAAATAATCTAATGCATTTGCAAATCTTTCCACCCCGTTCCCATTGCTCTTTTGGGCCAGATTAACCACACTAATCATCATGTTAAGGTATTCCGTTGCCTCGTATTAGATATTGAAGGTAATAGGAAACTATGTTATGTTAAGTGAACCACCCAGAGATTCAGCCTTTGTGTTGTATCCCTAGTGTGATGATTCTGGCCATCATTCTCGAAAGCATCTTGTGATGCCATTTAGTTAGCAAGTATTCTATTACTGGGTTCTTGAACCCATGATTCATCCCGTTCATTCACGTTGATAGTGTTTGCTCGTTCCTTTAGGATGATTAGTAGCCTTGTTCTAGTCTTGAGGTTCATGGCATATCATTCTTCCAATACCATGAACCATCCATGGCAGACGTTCTCCTTGAACGAAAAGATCACAACAAGAGTGCTCTTGATGAGTTCTCCATTTCATAATTGTGACTCTGCCAATCCTCTCCTTCTACATGGGTTATCCAGAAGGAATATGTTGAACTTGTTCGACATGCTAATCTATGCATCCACAACTCAGAAAAATCATGTGTTCCCCTGAGTTGTCCCTCTTCAGCTGTATTCTGACCTTCATCTATCAATTGATAGTCAGGAGTAGTTGTGCAGTCATGTTCACCGGTGCCTATTACTCCTGTGGTCCATCAAGTCATCCTATTCCAGGATGCCTAGGAGAAACAAACTCCAGTACCTCATCCATAACTAGGATTGGGTCAAAGTAGTTGTATTCCGCAGATCAAAATGCCAATCCAGCTTTTGTTCTGTTCTACCTGAAGTATTACCGTCTTTATGTCAAGAATGTCATGGGAATTGCACAACATCCTATGGATTCTTGATTCAGTGATACTTCTCGTCACCATCATTTATTTCTCGGTCCCCGTGTTGTTGTAACCGGAATGCCGACAAGTGAACTGTGATGTGTGAAATCAATACCCCTAGCAACCCTGTTGCTTGGTAGTTAATGGACAATAATTTCATTCTTGGCGTGATGGTTATTGAATCATCATTCTAAGATTGATGGTGCTACCTAGTCCATTATTCCTGGTGCACTCTTCGATCAATGAGTTAGGATTGTGCCAAATCCCTTGCTTTTCTGGTCATTTTGTCTTGCCCTGAAAAGCAAGATTGTTCTCGAGCTTAGTAACATATCGGTGGTCCGTGATTTTCCGAATATCTTCTCGGAAGTATTACCAAGTTATTCCCTGACCGTTATGTTGAGTTTGTGATCAAGTTGGTTTCTCTATAAACCCCCCTTTTCTCCAAGAACCTGTGTTGGATACCCCTGAGCTGGTTGGTTAAGCTAAACAACAACTTGGAGAGTTGGAAGATAAAAGCTTTGCCTAACGTAGTTCATTCAAAGGGATATATTTTGCGTGTGTGTTGAAGAAAGATGATATATTCATCAATTGATCTTCGTGATCAACTGTTGGATCTATTGTCTTATCCCATCTTTTGATTTGAGTGTGGGCTATTGTCAAATCAAAATCAGAACCAAAGATTTTCGTAATGTTGTTTTACTCGTGGTTGATCCCTCGGGCATACACCATTATATATCTTTTGGTCTGACCAATGCTATCACCTTGTTCATATAGTTATGGAATTCCATCTATATGGAAACTAGATGAATTGTTGTTGAGCCCATCGGCAACATTTTTATCTTCTCCATGATTTTGCTGAATACCAAGCTAGTGTTGGAAACTTTCGTAAACATTATCTTTGTGCTAGCCATGAGGTATATGTTTGATGTAAGAAGTGACTTCCTCTAAGTTCATGTGCATTTGATGTAAGTTGCCGCCGTGAATTTGAGAAAGCTTGTTTTGCTCCCATTGGAATCATCCCAAGTCAGTCATGCATGTGTGAAGTGTTCTATGGATTGGTAGACTGATCATCTCCATTCCATATGTAATCCCTAGCACACCAAGCCACTGATCGATTTGTTCAAAGATAAGAAGTTCAAGTGCTAATCCTGAAGGGCCCAGACGGACATGCACAAGACTTCGTTATCCTCAATGATGGTTCCCAACCAGGACTCGGTAGTGTTTTGCTGTAAGACTTCTATGTGATCACGTTTGTCTTGTACAATGTGGTCATGTGTGTCCTGCAATCCAGCTCATGTTTTGGAGCTTGCTTCCGTGGTTCATTTTCCGAGAATCTCGCAACGTCATCTCTTCGATTGTGTTGCAAACTTTCTTTCAGACGTGCCGAGTCTGAAGTATCCTGTCACCAATCGGATCTGAATCTCAGGCAAATATGATGGTTGGAACATTCCTAGCATTTGCATTTTGTTCCCAGCTTGCTCCCGCCATTGTGCCATTCTTCCATGGGCTGCCCTTCTCAGTAACTAATGTTCATGATCATCTTCAAAAGTGGGCTTATCATGGGTCCCATCCATTTCCGATGATAAGCAAAAATCATCCATTACGTTGTCTTCAACAAGTTAGTCCACATCATCCATTCTAGTCTGAGTATGCCATTCTTTTGAACTCCTTCAAACGATCGTTTGTGATTTGCCCTAGGCTGGTATAGAGAGTTTCAATGATCTATGTATCAAAAGTAATTCTTTTTGCCACTTAAGGGAATAATTCTACAAGTCACCTCCCCTAAGGTGCCCTGTTATGGTGTCAAGGGCAACTTAACTCCACGCTACTTTGAAACCTCTTCACCATCTTAAGCGTGGAATTGTTGCCTACCAAATTGAACCTTCGTCATCTGCTCTCTTCCATCATTCCTGATGTGTGCCTGGTGTCTCAGCTCAAGAGATGTTCTTACGTCTCACTCCATGAGTAATATTGAGTTGCTCGATCTTCGAGAAGATCGAATCCTGTAGAGCTCCTTCTGTCGTCATCGTGTTGGGTAAAGCTCTCGAAGGCAAAGATGTCAAGATCAACATGATGAAACGAGTCCGCATTTTCGAGGAGGGCAAATGGATCATGAAGATTGTGTTAGTTTTGTGTCCCCTCTTCCTCTTACCCTACGCTTGAATCTCGGGACGAGATTCTTGTTTAGTGGGGGTGAGTTGTCACAGCCCTAGAAATTGCTTGTAATTAGTTGCATCAGTGAGCACCCATGCATCATGTTTAAATTCAAATGAATTTGAAATGGGGACTGGTAAACCCGAGCACCCAAAATAACTCAAACAGGTTCAACCTAAAAATATTTTCAATGAACCCAAATGCCCTTCAGAAAAGTTCATCATTTTTGAATTGGTTGAAAACCTCTGCCAAAAATGGTGCACATTTTTCTAGGTCATCCTGGATTTTTTGAATTAAATCATAAAGTATTTGAATTTGGGCATTTAATTGCTATAATTATTTTAAATGCCCAAATAATTCTGAAAACAGTTGAGGGCTATTGGGAATAATTCAAAAGATGCCCACAATTTATTTCAGGATTTTATAAAATGGTTTATTATTTTTACTAAATCAAAAACAGACTGCAAAATTGGAAAACAGAAACAAAAGGAAGAGAAATCTTACCTGGACCTTACCTGTGCAGCCCACCTGGCCGGCCCAGCACTGTGCTGGCCCATGCCAGTCGTCTCCCTCCTTTCGACAGGAGGACGAGCGCATGGCCGCGGCGCGCTGGCACGCGCTCGGCCACCTCTTGCTTGCCGCCTCGCCCTGACCTTCCCTGGTGCAGCCATGCCACACCCTCGACTCTCTCTCACTCTTATTGTGCTTCTCCCCTCCTCTGGCTCTCTTCCTCGTACCACCCAAGCACCACCATCGCCTCCGCTCGCCGTTGCCGCGCCCAGAGCCTCTGCCTCGCCTCACCGACGTGCCCCAGGGATCCGCCTAGTCGCCCTCTTCCTCATCGTCGAGCCATGCTTCACCGGAAGCTCTGCATAGCCGTCCTGCCATCGTCCCCAACCTCGGGACGTCGGAGATCGCCTCCGTCGATCCACCATCACAGAAGCCCCCCGAGCCCACTGACCTGCTCTGCGAGTCCACCGTGAGCTCCCCTTGCTTTTGCCCCTCTCCCCTCACTCTCGCGCATGCTCTAGCTCCGACCTCCACCGTGCCCGTGAGCTCCACGTCGCCGGCCATGTCACTGCCGTCGCTACAGCTGTTGAGGCTCGAAACCGAGCGCATCACCGTGCTCCGCATGCTCCCAGGAGCTTGGAACGCCCACCAACTCCTCTTCCTGTGCACCCTAACGCCGAGCCCCGACGTCACCGAACTCCGGCCGCCGCCAAGGTTGCCGTGGCCGTCGTCTCCGGCCACCTCGCAGCCTCCCACATGATCCCCTGGATGCGCACGAGGATGGGCATCCCTTTGGTGCCTCCAACATGTCGAGGCGACGCCTGTAGCGCCGTCCGGAGCAACTCCGGTGAGTCCCCACCATTTCTGTGGTCGCCGGCATCAACTGCTGAAGTGGCGCCGGTTTAGTTAGCACTAATGACCCTGCTAACCATCCCTAGAACCACTGCCATGTGGGCCCCAGTGACCAAGTTAATTAGTTAAATTCCCTGTTTAGATTAGTATTAACCCCAGTGGGCCCCACCTGCCAGCTTGACTTTGGCCAAGTCAGCGTTGACCGGGCCCACCCATCAGTGACTCTAGCCAGCACTGTGACACTGACCAGTGGGACCCACTGGTCAGGTTTGACCTGGACCGGCCCTGTTGACCAGATGACATAAGCGTGATGCACTGCTGATGTCATAAATGTTTTCTGGATTTTAAATAAATCAGAAATGATTTATTAATTTCAGAAAATAGTCAAAATTTTGAAAAATCTTAGAAATTCAACCGTAACTCCAAATGAAATAATTTATATATGAAAAATTATCATAAAAATATGAAGAATCTGTTTATGGCATTTTCATGCATGTTTGAACAACTTAAAGTTGCTGTACATGACAATTTGAATAAATGGCATTTGAAATGTCTTATATGGAGTTTGATTTTGAACCTTGTGTTCAACCCAACTTCATTTAAATTGTTGCTAGTTGCATTAGCACAATCCACAGCATATTGCCATGTCATGATCATGCATCATATTGTTGCATTGCATTGATTGTATTCCTTCCTGTTTGCCGGTGTTGTTCTCTCTCGGTAGAAGACGATTCCGACGTCGTGATCGTTGACACCGATGAAGAGCTAATAGCTATACTATCTTCAAAAGTGCCAGGCAAGCAAACCCCCATTGAGCATTCCGATACAAACCCACTCTCTCGCTCTTGCTCTCTTTTACTGCATTAGGACAACAACGATTCAACTGTTACATGTTACGGTAGTTGAACCCATTCCTCTGCATGACCTGTCTTTGCCACAGTAAATAGTTGAAACCCACTAGCATGAGTAGGAGTTGCTTGAGCCATGATGTGCCTACTGATTCATGCTTGCTTGTTATGCCTGCTATGCTTATAGTTGCGTCAGGTCTGATTCATCTGGGATGGATTGGAATGGTGGTGAACATGTCCTACTATGTGAGAGCTAAGTGTGTGAACACGATTTGGTAAAGGTAGCGATGAGAGACCATGTAGGAGTACATGGTTGGTTGTCTCATTGGGACCGTCCTCAGGAACCGAGTTCCGTGTTTGTGATCCAAGCCAGTTACTACCACACATTGGGCCCTGAAATATGACCCCGCTCGACTTATTAATCGCCTTGATCTCTGTCCAGGAGTCGTAACTAGTTTCTGGTGTTTGTAGGATATGTGTTGGTGGCCGTGCGTAGCGCTGACCCTAGGGGTGGGCTATGTTGCGGTAGAGACACTGACACATGGTGTACCAAGTGACACCCGAATGGTGCTCTTGGGAACCCTGCACTCATCGTTTGGGGCCGTACTAGAAACTTCGGCCGGACTTCCTTGCGGAGTGGACTCAAATAGGCAATAAACCTGGACTAGAGACTTGTGTGGTTAGTCAGGTCGTGGTCTACACCCACGCCGGCTTTCGTTTGAAGTCTGCCGAGCACATGTCATGTGCAGGCGCTAAGTGGTGGAAACATGTGTGAAGAAGTACACCCCTGCAGGGTTATAAATGATCTATTAGAATAGCCGTGTCTGCGGATAAGGACTACTTGGAAGCTTACATTGTTCATAGACAAGTTGAAATGGATACTCTAAAATGCGCAAGATAAGCGTGAGTGCTATGGATGGCCTTCCCATAGGGAGACGGGAGCGGATCCATAGTGGTGTATTGTTATGGTGAATATGTGGACTCGTGTGCGCTCTCTTACCTCAAAGAAAATACTAGTAGTCGTAGTATAGGATAGCCACTGAGTCAAAGCTGGCTTGCTGCAGTTAAACTCCATAACCCCCTTGTTGATACTGATGCATATGTAGTTCGTTCTGATGTAAGTCTTGCTAAGTACATTTGTACTCACGTTTGCTTAATTTATGTTTTTGCAGAGGAGACTTCAGTCCCACTTTAGATTCCTGTGATGGGTTCGATGTTGACCGAGTAGCTTGGGAATCCCAGATAGTGGTCTGGCTCCTATGGAGGGTCTTGTAGATAGGCAGGCTTTCTAGCCTTCTTTCTTTCCAGCTGTCTGTACTCAGACAGGTTTATGCTTCCGCTTGTTGCTTGTGTGACTTGAATGTTGGGTCATGAGACCCATGTTTGTAATATCATGCTATGTAAGGCTCCTCGAAGCCCTTTTAAATAAATACTTGAGTCATAGAGTTATGTTGTGATGCCATGTTGTATTTACACATATCGTGCATATTGTGTGTATGTTTGAAATGCACTGGTATGTGTGGGATCCGACACCTAGTTGTTTATTCTTGGTAGCCTTCCTTATGGGGAAATGCCTCCTAGTGCTTCCATCCGGAACACATGGATTGACCAGCATGTGTCCTTCTTTGCTCATGTGTCTGTCCCTATGGGGAAATGTCACGCGGTGTTTTACTGGAGTCCTTGTAGCTTGCTACGACTCTGTTACACTTGCTGCTGACCGACACGTGCATTGTTGGGTCATGTATGCCTGTCCCTGTAAGTTTGTGCCACCTTGGTTTACGACTAGTCATGTCAGCCCGGGTTCTCTGTCACATGGATGCTAGCGACACAATCATATTCGTGAGCCAAAAGGCACAAACGGTCCCGGCCCAGGTAAAGGTGGCAGCCATGGGTTACCGTGCGTGAGGCCGCAAAGTGATATGATGTGTTACATGCTAGATCGGTGTGACTTAGGACCGGGGTCCTGACACCTCACTACCCCAACCTGGAGATATGCATGTGGAATTCAAGAAGTCAAGCTTGCCGAATACGGTTAAACCTCCCAATACCCGATTTATTTCTTACCGTAACTTGAAAAAGAGTGTTGTTTCGTCTCCTTCAGCCAGGATGCATCCTTGGGTGGATGGAGCATTAACTATCACCGGGAAGCTCCGTAAAGAAATCATGGTTCTTAAGCGCCAAGTCAATAAGCTTGAAGAGGAGAATCGCATCCTCAGGGGCATCATTGCTAAGAATATTACACCACCATCATCGAAGGAGAATTGAGTACACGGGTATGGGCACCACCCTTAGCTTGTGCCAAGCTTGGGGGAGGTGCCCCGGTATCGTATCACCATCACTTTTATCATAATTATCTATCTTAGTTCGATCCTTAGTTATTTCATGATTTAGAAGAATAAAATTTTAGTATGATTTAGTTTCTAGTGCTTGCTTTATGATCTATCTATCTATGTAATCGAGTGTGAGAGTTATATAATAAAGAGTAGTTTGAGTTGAGTTGTTTTACTTTTCTTGATCCAATCTTGGAAATAAAATAAAAAGAATAAAGAAAAGAGAGATCATATGCTAATCCCATGGGGAGTGATGACTTCACATAAAAAAAGGTATAATTGATAAAACTTGTTGGAAGTTGACAAACATAGCATTGGTCGTTGTTGCAATTCATGAAAAAGTAATAAAGGAAGAGAGGTCTCACATATAAATATACTATCTTGGACATCTTTTATGATTGTGAGCCCCCATTAAATATTTTATGTCAAATAGTCGACGTTGGACAAGGAAGATAACGTAATGAGTCATGTTTGCTTATATTCACATAGAAGTTATATTGTTTTGGATCCTCGAACACGTGGTGCTTGCCCCCTATCTTTTGCTAGCCAAAATTCTATACTAAGTAGAGATACTACTTGTGCATCCAAAAACCCTTAAACCCAATTTCATGTCATGAGAGTCCACCATATCTACCTATGGATTGAATAAGATCCTTCAAGTAAGTTGTCATCGGTGCAAAAGTAATAAAAATTGCTCCTAAATATGTATGATCTTTTATTGTAAGGGAAAATAAGCTTTGTACGATCTTGTGATGGTGAAGAAATAAAAGTGGCATACTGCATAATAAAGGTCGCTATCACAAGGGGCAATATAAAGTGACGTTCCTTTACATTAAGAGCTTGCACATCCAAAAATAAAAAGCGCATGACAACCTCTGCTTCCCTCTGTAAAGGGCCTATCTTTTACTTTTATGTATTTACTTTCATGCAAGAGTCAATAGTATTCTCCTCTATTCCATTTTTATTTTCTCTCTTGGCAAGCATCATGTGGTGGGGAAAGATCCAGATATATATCCAGCTGAATGTAGGTGATCATGGGTTATTATTGTTGACATTACCCTTGAGGTAAATACGTTAGGAGGCGAAATTATAAGCCCCTATCTTTCTATGTGTCTGACTGAAACTTTTGCTCCATAAGTATGCCGTGAGTGTCAGCAATCATAGAAGACCAAATGATAGTTGAATATGTGAACTTGCTAAACAAAAGCTCTTACATAGACTCTTTCTGATAATATGATGAATTGTAATTGCATCAATGACTGAGATCATAGTTTGTTAGTTTTCAATATGGTTTATGGTTCATACTTCATCTTGTGGATGAATTGTCACTTTGTCATGAGAAGTTTTATGATAATATATTGTTGTTATAATAAAGACCATGATGCTTTCATGTCTGTATTTTGTTTTATCGACACCTCTCTCTCTAAACATGTGGTCATGATTATCGATTTCGGTTTTTCGCTTGAGGACAAGCGAGGTCTAAGCTTGGGGGAGTTGATACGTCCATTTTGCATCATGTTTTCCTACTATTATTTATTATGTTTTGATTCATTATTTCACTTTATGATACAATTCTTATGCCTTTTCTCTCTTATTTTGCAAGATTCACATGAAGAGGGACATTGCCGGCAGCTGGAATTCTGGACCGGAAAGGGGTGAAACAGAGATAGCTATTCTGCACACCTCCAAATGACCTGAAAATTTACAGAGAATTATTTTGGAATATATAAAAAATATTGGCTAAAGAAATACCAGAGGGGGACCCACCAGGAAGCGACAAGCCTGGGGGGCGTGCCCTACCCCCCTGGACGCCCCCCCCCCCCCGAGCTTGTGGTGCCCCTGGCAGGCCTCCAGGGCCCATCTTCCACTATATGAAGCCATTTGCCCTAGAAAAAATCAGAAGAAGACTTTTGGGATGAAGCGTGTGGCACCCCGGCTCAGAGAACCGGTTTACTAGTGTTTCCAGCCCAGAGATCATGTCTTCTGGAAACACACAACAACTTGGAGCAGAACAGAACTGAACTTTATTAAATATCTCGAGTACAAGCTCATAATCTACATCGATAGCGAGGCCGGAAGCACTGCAGGTGCTGAGAACAATATCTACATTATTTATGGAACATAGCAGGGCCTCGATACTACTGGGTAGACTACGGCATAGTGGAACGTAGCGCGGGAAACTCCATCCACAGGGACACTGCTGTGGACACGGCCTAGCTAGCATAGCACGAACCTTCGGGACCTCCGTCCTCGGCTTCTCCTGCATCTGGCATGATACGCCAGGTGAGTACTTGGAATGTACTCGCAAGCTCATGGCAACCAAAACAGTGCAGCAAACAATAGCATGGCAATTAACAGGTTAATCAGATTAAGTTGCCCACTTACTGGTACCCAGTACCAACTTACTCTCATCTGGGTTGTCCCACAACCCTCGGAATGCTCACCATCCACAGAGCACTTCCGAACATAAGACAAGTTCTTCCATCATTATTATCATTATGGTTGACCATCCTAGAGAGGCCTAAACGGACTGTCCAATACCGTGGATGCGGCTATTCGAATAGGTTTTTACACTCTGCAGAGGTTGCGCACTTTACCCACACCATGGAGTACCTGGCCTCGTGATCCCATTTGGGTGGACTGATGGTACTCCAACAAAACCTGCCTGACCCGTGACCCCTCTATCGTACCACCGACAATCATACCCTCCCAGGGTCATGTCCTGGGTGGCCCCTGTGTCACCTCGTGACACCTGCCATCGTCGTGGCCACTAACTGTCCCAAACGGGGACGCCGGCAAAATAACTCAACTGGGCTCACAGGATTATGGTCGTCTACCTGATCAGGGCAGCACGCACGCATAACCCTCCCTAGTTTGGTGGTACCGATAAAAGAGCACAAAGCCAGACCAAGTCAAGGCCGTCCCATACCGGCAAATGTGGCTGCACGGAAAAGTCCGGGTAGGTGGCTCTTGATCAACCAACTAAGTTTAATATAGCCAAGCATTTAACCAGTATGGATATTTAATTGCAAGTAAATTATCATGGCAGTAGCTAGGCATTTAAATAAATTACTATGGATTATCACATATAAAATAATGCATGAAATTCAATTAAATAACCAACACTATTGAAATGCTTCATGCAATGGATGACATGGCTTGCCTTGCTCTGTTGGGTTGTCCACAAACTCCTGGGCTTCAAATCCAAAAGTATTTCCCTCTGTAAATATTTTTAAAGTGCAATAGAAAATGTCACATGCTACTGTTTTGAGCACCAGAAATTCTGTGAACATGGGAAAAATACCAAATTTGGCCAGAAAATAGAGGAGCTCAAGACAAACCAGATGCAAAAAGAATCAATTGATTTGGACTTATGGTTTAAAAGTTATGAACGGTCAAAGTGCTGGTCAAAATCTGGAATTAAATAGAAAATAGAAAATCTCTCAGGGGGCCACGTCGAAGGCGTAAAGTGGAGGGGCGCCTCCACTTACCGCTTCGGCGTGTCGCTGACTGGCGGGCCCCAGCCGTCAGATTTGAATGGGGAGGAGGGAAACAGAGAGGGAGCGGAGCTCCGGCGACGCTCGCCGGCGACACAGACGGCGGCGAGGTCCGGTGAGTAGCGGAATGGAACGAGCGCTTAGAGACGGTCACGCACGTACCAGTGGCTTCGCGAGAGATGGCCGGACGGCGTCATCCCCTTCCTCTCCGGCGGCGGCGGCGCTCCGGTGTCGTCGGAGACGGCGACTCCGGCAGCGATTCGACCGGGCAAGGGCTTGGGCGTGACCAGGAGGACGAGCTGAGCTCGATGGAGGAGTCAGCTGAGCTCGGGAGGAGTGAATCGGCGGAGAGGCAGAGCTCGGGTGGCGGCGGATCTCCGGCAAGGTTCGAGGCCAGAGGGCCTCTCGGCCGTGGCTCGCTGCTCGGGAGGACGATTGGGAGGAGGAGGAGTGGATTGAGGAGCTCGGGAGAGGCCGGGGAGGGGTATTTATAGGAGGAGGCGAGCTCGGGCGAGCTCTCTGGAATGGCCGGGACTCGGGCCACGTCGCCGGCGTGAGGACGCCTTGCTGTCTTGGCCGGGCATGGGCGACGAGACGGGAGAGGGCAGGGAGAGTTAAGGCGCGGCGGCAGCTAGCAGGAGGAAGACGACGCGCCGCGCGCCACAGTGCATCCACGGGCGGCACAGTGGCCGGGTGCCGTGGCGGCCGTCGAGGGCGATTCCGGCGAGGAGAAGGATCGGGAGAGGGCTACGTGGACGGCAGCGGCTATGTCGGCACCTCAGGACACGAAATGGCAGCGAGAGGTCACTGGAATGACATCGGCCGTCGCCAGCGAGGTGCAGAGCACGCGTACTGGCATGCCAGTACCGTGCTCACCACGGGAGGTGATGTCTCGAGGCCGTCCAAGTCCATCTCACCGTGTCTAGGGCCTTCTCCTTTGATCATCTAGTGCCTCTGTATGCTTGGTTTGGCTAGGTTCACTCTGCTGTGAAGTGTAGCTTCAGCTACAGTTCCTGACAGCAATCTTGAGAGAGATCTAGAGAAGACATGAGCTGGGGATGGAGCCAAAGGAGATGTCTGGGGTGATCTATGTTGGAAGGACTCCAATCTGACCAAGTTTGAAAGGATTTGATCAAGATTTGGATATAGTTCATGTACAAGTGTTGTACTGAACCAGAAACAGAGATGAGCTTGATGCACTCAACTGGTTGATCTCCTGGGGCTGAAAATTGGTGTGGCAGGGTTATTTGGTGAGGAGAAGATGCCATAAAAATTTCAGCTCAATTGGAAACATCTAGCTGGTACTTCCTTCACAGAGGTTCCAACTGAACAGAAACTTGGCAGAATATTGGTGATGAAAATTTGTACTGGACCAGATGATATTTTTGGATATTGTGGAAAGATAGGTTCCCTAATATCTCAGGGAATTTTCTTGGAATTAATTGAGTAGGGAAAATATGAGCTCCTTCACAAATGACCAGTACTGTCCAGAGAGCAAATTGAGTTTTCTGGAATAAACTTTGTACTGGACCTTGAGATGTTTTTGCAGATTGTAGGAGTAGATGATGACAATAAGGTCTGGGATTAATTTGGGATTTTTCTGATCACCAGAACTATAGGTTGCTGTGTAACCCATAGTGATGACAGATTTTCCCAAAGGAAGAAAATGGATATTTGGTAGTGATAAAGAATTGGAAATTGTTCCAGATGGTGAGTGACAGGATTTTGGCAAGATGGTGAGGGCTTTGGATCACTGAGAGGAATTCATAAGTCCAAAGTCAACTGAAAAGGTTCAAAATCCAGCCAGATTGCAAATAAAGCCACAAAGATATCGAAAAGAAAAAGTTGCCAAAAACCAGGGTGTCACAAAGCGCCACCGTCTCGAGGCGGAACCAGGGCAAGAGCAATTTTGCTCTCCGGTGCAGCGATTCCACCGGGGAAACTTCCCTCGGGAGGGGAAATCGAAGCCATCGATATCACCAACGATCCTCTCATCGTGGGGGGACCAATCTTCATCAACATCTTCACCAGCACCATCTCATCTCAAACCCTAGTTCATCTCTTGTATTCAATCTTTATCTCAAAACCTCAGATTGGTACCTGTGGGTTGCTAATAGTATTGATTACATCTTGTAGTTGATGCTAGTTGATTTATTTGGTGGAAGATTATATGTTCAGATCCTTAATGCTATTCAATACCCCTCTGATCTTGAACATGAATATGATTTGTGAGTAGTTACTTTTGTTCTTGAGGACATGGGAGAAGTCTTGTCATAAGTAATCATGTGAATTTGGTATTCGTTCAATATTTTGATGATATGTATATTGTTGCTTCCTTTAGTGGTGTCGTGTGAACGTCGACTACATGACACTTCGCCATCTTTGGGCCTAAGGGAAGGCATTGTGGAGTAGTAATTAGATGATGGGTTGCTGGAGTGATAGAAGCTTAAACCCTAGTTTATGCGCTATTCCATAAGGGTCTGATTTGGATCCATATATTTCATGCTATGGTTAGATTTATCTTAATTCTTCTTTCGTAGTTGCGGATGCTTGTGAGAGGGGGTAATCATAAGTGGGAGGCTTGTTCAAGTAAGAATAGCACCCAAGCACCGGTCCACCCACATATCAAATTATCAAAGTAGCGAACGCGAATCAAACAAACATGATGAAAGTGACTAGATGAGAATTCCCATGTGTCCTCGAGAACTATTTGCTTTATATAAGAGATCGTTCTGACTTGTCCTTTGCTAAAAAAGGATTGGGCCACCTTGCTGCACTTTATTATACTTGTTACTTGTTACGAATTATCTTGCTACCGAAACTATCTTTACCGCTACTTTAAGTACTTGCAGAGAATATCTTGCTGAAAACCGCTTGTCATTTCCTTCTACTCCTCGTTGGGTTCGACACTCTTACTTATTGAAAGGACTAAGATTGATCCCCTATACTTGTGGGTCATCAGTCCCTACTGTCAGCCTGTCCACGTACATCCCTCTTCTAATGCCTATCGTTTGTTGACCACGTTGACCGCACTGCGCCGAGAGCACTAACGCGGTGGACGACGGCGAGGCCCAGGAAGGGAATGACCCGGAGCCAACGAAGCCATAGCAGTGGATGCCCACGCTGAGGGGAGTATGAGGGTTGACTGGTGATGACCCACAATTATAGGGGATCAATCGTAGTCCTTTCGATAAGTAAGAGTGTCGAACCCAACGAGGAGCAGAAGGAAATGACAAGCGGTTTTCATCAAGGTATTCTCTGCAAGTACTGAAAGTAGCGGTAACAGATAGTTTTGATAGCAAGTTAATTCATAACAAGTAAGTAGTAACAAGTATAATAAAGTGCAGCAAGGTGGCCCAATCCTTTTTATAGCAAAGTACAAGCCAAAACGAACTCGTATAATAAGCAAAGCATTCTCGAGGACACATGGTAATTTCGTCTAGTCACGTTCATCATGTTTGTTTGATTCGCGTTCGCTACTTTGATAATTTGATTTGTGGGTGGACCAGTGCTTGGGTGATGTTCTTACTTGAACAAGCCTCCCACTTATGATTACCCCCTCTCGCAAGCATCCGCAACTACGAAAGAAGAATTAAGATAACTCTAACCATAGCATGAAACATATGGATCCAAATCAGCCCCTTACGGAATAGCGCATAAACTAGGTGTTTAAGCTTCTGTCACTCTAGCAACCCATCATCTAATTACTACTCCACAATGCCTTCCCTTAGGCCCAAAGATGGTGAAGTGTCATGTAGTCGACGTTCACACGACACCACTAAAGGAAGCAACAACATACATATCATCAAAATATGGAATGAATACCAAATTCACATGATTACTTATGACAAGACTTCTCCCATGTCCTCAAGAACAAAAGTAACAACTCACAAATCATATTCATGTTCAAGATCAGAGGGGTATTGAATATCATTAAGGATCTGAACATATAATCTTCCACCAAATAAACCAACTAGCATCAACTACAAGATGTAATCAACACTACTAGCAACCCACAAGTACCAATCTGAGGTTTTGAGACAAAGATTGAATACAAGAGATGAACTAGGGTTTGAGATGAGATGGTGCTGATGAAGATGTTGATGAAGATTGGTCCTCCCACGATGAGAGGATCATTGGTGATGTCGATGGCTTCGATTTCCCCCTCCCGGAGGGAAGTATCCCCAGCGGAATCGCTCCACCAGAGAGCAAAATAGCTCCTGCCCAGGTTCTGCCTTGAGACGGCGGCGCGTCATCCCGAAAGTCTTCTCTATAATTTTTTTAGGGCAAAAGACCTTATATAGCAGAAGGAGGGGGCCAGAGGCCAGCCAAGGGCCCCACAAGGCATCAGAGCGTGCCCAGGGGGGCTGCGCCCTGTTGCCTTGTGGGCAACTGGTGGGTCCCCTCCATTATTTCTTCTTTCCAGTATTTTTTATATATTCAATAAAAATTCTCCATGAAATTTCAAGTCAATTGGAGCTCTGTAGGATAGGTATCTCTGATGTGGCTATTTCAGGTCCAGAATTCCAGCTGCCGGTATTCTCCCTCTTCATATAAATCTTGCAAATTAAGAGAGAAAAGGCATAAGAATTGCATATTAAAATGAAATAATGATCAAATACATTATAAATAACAGTAGGAAATCATGATGCAAATTGGACGTATCAACTCCCCCAAGCTTAGACCTCGCTTGTCCTCAAGCGAAAACCGAAATCAATAATCATGGCCACATGTTTAGAGAGAGAGGTGTCGATAAAAATAAAATACGGACATGAAGCATCATGATCTTTATTATAACAGCAATATATCATCATAGAACTTCTCACGAAAAAGTAACAATTCAATCACAAGTTAAAGTATGAACCATAAACCAAATTGAAACTAACAAACTATGATCTCAGTCACTGAAGCAATTGCAATTCATCATATTATCAGAAAGAATCTATGTAAGAACTTTGTTTAGCAAGTTCACATACTCAACTATCATTTAGTCTTCTATGATTGCTGACACTCACGGCATACTTACGGAGCAAAAGTTTTAGTCAGACACATAGAAAGATAGGGGCTTATAGTTTCGCCTCCCAACGTATTTACCTCAAGGGTAATGTCAACAATAATAACTCATGATCACCTACAACCAACTAGATATATATGCCTGGATCAATCCCCACCACATGATGCCTGCCAAGAGAGAAAAATAAAAACGGAATAGAGGAGAATACTATTGACTCTTGCATGAAAGTAAATACATAAAGTAAAAGATAGGCCCTTCGCAGAGGGAAGTAGAGGTTGTCATGCGCTTTTTTGTGTTTGGATGTGCAAACTCTTAATGTAAAGGAATGCCACTTTATATTGCCCCTTGTGATAGCGACCTTTATTATTTAGTCTGTTGCTTTTATTCCTTCACCATCACAAGATCGTACAAAGCTTATTTTCCCTTACAATAAAAGATCATACATATTTAGGAGTAATTTTTATTGCCTTGCACCAATGACAACTTACTTGAAGGATCTTATTCAATCCATAGGCAGATATAGTGGACTCTCATGGCATGAAACTAGGTTTTAAGGGTTTTTGGATGCACAAGTAGTATCTCTACTTAGTATAGAATTTTGGCTAACAAAAGATAGGAGGCAAGCACCACATGTTAGAGGATCCAAAACAATATAACTTCTATGTGAATATAAGCAAACATAACTCATTACGTTGTCTTCTTTGTCCAACGTCGACTAATTGACATAGAATATTTAATGGGGGCTCACAATCATAAAAGATGTCCAAGATAGTATATTTATATGTGAGACCTCTCTTTCTTTATTACTTTTTCATGAATAGCAACAATGACCAACACTATGTTTGTCAACTTCCAACAAGTTTTATCAATTATACTCCTTTTATTTGAAGTCGTCACTCCCCATGGGATTAGCATATGATCTTACTTTTTATTCTCTTCATTTTATTTCCAAGATTGGATAAACAAAAGCAAAACACTCAACTCAAACTACTCTTTATTATATAACTTCCACACACGATTACATAGATAGATAGATCACAAAGCAAGCACTCGAAACTAGATCATACTAAAACTTTATTCTTCTAAATCACGAAATAACCAAGGATCGAACTAAGATGGATAATGATGATAAAAAGTGATGGTGATACGATACCGGGGCACCTCCCCCAAGCTTGGCACAAGCTAAGGGTGGTGCCCCTACCCATGTACTCAAGTCTCCTTCTTCGGTGATGGTGGTGATGAAGTGATAGGCTTGTCCTCCGTCTTCCAAGGCATAGGTTCTCCATCATAAAAGGACGAGGACATTTCCAGAGTCCTGAAATTTGCAGCTAAACTCATACCTTTGAACTTCGCCTCATACTCAAAATTTTGGTTTTGTAGATCATAGATTTGGGCCTAAAGATAGTCAATCCATTCATTGAGCTTGAAGATGACGTCCCCAATATTCTTGCCATCCACCTTGTGCTCACGGATGAACTCCGTGATCATGGAGTGGTTAGCATTAAGTATGCGCTCCACGATTCCTTGACACTTGAAGATCTCCTGTTCCACCGCTTCCAGCCTGGCCTTCTCGCTCCCGGTCTTCTTAGGTCCTTGCATGTCCCAGATGTGGAGTACCCCCTCACGCATCTCGATGGCCTGAGGGTGCTTCATCACCTCCGGTAGGTACGGGTTGATGACCTTCTCGTATAACTTGTCCTTGGATGAGCTTGGAGACACCATGATGATCTAGATCTGTCAAAAAAACAGCCTGAAAAAAGAACAGAGGGAAAACTTGCGATGCGGTGGTCAAAACACCCGTGAGTATATATAAAGAATTTTTATCTTGCAAAACAAGCATATGAGAGAAAAACGGAGTCAGGAAGGCACACGAGGGACCCACAAGGCATCACGGCGCGCCCCGGGGGGGTCGCGCCCTGTTGCCTTGTGGGAGACTCGTGGGTCCCCTCGGCCGTTTCTTATTTCTGTAATTTTTCTAATATTCCAAAATGGACAGAAATAATTTTTACGGAATTTTTGGAGTCGGTTTACTTACCGTATCACATACCTACCCCTTTTCAGGGTTCTGGAGCGTTCCGGAAGGACTCTTTGATGTGTTCCTCCGGTGTCATTGTCTGAATAATATTAGTTTCAACATTGATAGGAGTACCATAGATATAGTGCTTAATTCTTTGTCCATTCACCACTCTTGGATTATTACCTTCTGAATTATTTATTTTGATGGCTCTGGAGCGGTAAACTTCTTCGATGATATACGGCCCTTCCCATTTAGAGAGAAGTTTTCGTGCAAAGAATCTTAAACGAGAATTGTACAATAAAACATGATCACCTACTTTGAATTCCCGTTCTTGGATTCTTTTATCATGCCATCTTTTCACTTTTTATTTAAATAACTTAGCATTTTCATAGGCTTGAGTTCTCCATTCATCTAGAGAGCTAATATCAAATAACCTCTTTTCACTGGCAAGTTTGAAATCATAGTTAAGTTCTTTAATTGCCCAATATGCCTTATGTTCTAACTCAAGAGGTAAATGACATGCTTTTCCATAGACCATTTTATAGGGAGACATACCCATAGGATTTTTACAAGCAGTTCTGTAAGCCCATAATGCATCATCAAGTTTCTTACACCAATTCTTTCTAGACCTATTAACGGTCTTTTGCAAAATTAATTTTATTTCTCTATTAGTTAATTCAACTTGACCACTAGACTGAGGATGATAAGGAGATGCAATCCTATGATTAACATCATATTTAGCAAGCAATTTACGGAAAGCACCATGAATAAAATGTGAACCACCATCAGTCATTAAATATCTAGGGACTCCAAACCTCGGGAATATAACTTCTGTAAGCATTTTAATAGAGGTGTTATGATCAGCACTACTAATTGGAATAGCTTCTACCCACTTAGTAACGAAATCAATTGCAACTAAAATATGAGTATACCCATTGGATCTTGGAAACGGTCCCATATAATCAAAACCCCAAACATCAAATGGTTCAATAACAAGTGAATAATTCATAGGCATTTCCTGACGTCTACCAACATTACCAATTCTTTGACATTCATCACAAGAGAGGACAAACTTACGTGCATCCTTGAAAAGAGTAGGCCAATAAAAACCAGATTATAATACCTTGTGTGAAGTTCTGTCTCCCGCATGGTGTCCTCCATATGCCTCGGAGTGACACTTACGTGGGATTTGTTCCTGTTCATGCTCAGGTACACAACGTCTAATAATACCATCTACTCCTTCTTTATATAAGTGTGGGTCATCCCAAAAGTAATGTCTTAAATCAAAGAAGAACTTTTTATTTTGTTGGTATGTGAAGCTAGGTGGTATATATTTAGCAACAATGTAATTAGCATAGTCTGCATACCAAGGAGTATTACTAGAAGCATTTATCACAGCTAATTGTTCATCAGGGAAATCATCATTAATAGGAAGTGGGTTATCAAGAACATTTTCCATTCTAGACAAATTATCAGCTACGGGGTTCTCAGCTCTCTTTCTATCAATAATATGCAAATCAAATTCTTGTAGCAAAAGAACCCACCTAATCAATCTAGGTTTAGCATCTTTCTTTTCCATAAGGTATTTAATAGCAGCATGGTCAGTGTGAATAGTAACTTTGGAATCAACAATATAAGATCTAAATTTGTCACATGCAAACACAACTTCTAAAAATTCTTTCTCAGTAGTAGCATAATTTCTTTGAGCACTGTCTAGAGTTTTACTAGCATAATGAATAAGATTCAATTTCTTATCAACTCTTTGTCCTAGAAAAGCACCAACAGCATAATCACTAGCATCACACATAATTTCAAAGGGTAAGTTCCAATCTGGTGGTTGAACAATAGGTGCAGAAATTAAGGCTTTCTTAAGTATTTCAAAGGCTTCTACACAATCATCATGAAAAACAAATGGAACATCTTTTTGCAAGAGATTAGTAAGAGGCCTAGAGATTTTAGAGAAGTCTTTTATAAACCTTCTATAGAAACCAGCATGACCGAGGAAACTTCTTATACCTTTGATATCTTTAGGACATGGCATTTTCTCAATAGCATCAACTTTACCTTTATCAACTTCAATACCTCTTTCAGAAATTTTATGCCCAAGGACTATACCTTCATTCACCATAAAATGGCACTTCTCCCAGTTCAAGACAAGATTAGTTTCTTCACATCTCTGCAAAACTCGATCAAGGTTGCTCAAACAATCATCAAAAGAAGTTCCGTAAATGGAGAAATCATCCATGAAAACCTCAGCAATCTTTTCACAAAAGTCAGAGAATATAGCAGTCATACATCTTTGAAAGGTAGCGGGTGCATTACATAAACCAAAAGGCATACGACGATAAGCATAAGTTCCAAAAGGACAAGTAAAGGTGGTTTTCTCTTGATCTTCAGGTGAAACAGGTATTTGAGAAAAACCAGAATAACCATCTAGGAAGCAAAAGTGTGTGTGCTTAGATAATCTTTCTAACATTTGATCAATGAAAGGCAAGGGGTAATGATCTTTCCTAGTAGCTTTGTTTAATTTTCTAAAATCAATTACCATCCTATAACCGGTTACAATTCTTTGTGGAATAAGTTCATTTTTATCATTAGGAACAACGGCAATACCTCCTTTCTTAGGAACACAATGAACAGGACTTACCCATCTACTATCAGCTATGGGATAAATTATACCTACCTCAAAAGCTTTAATATTTTAGTTCTTACCACATCCTTCATTTTAGGATTCAACCTTCTTTGATGATCAACAACAAGTTTAGCGTCTGGCACCATATGAATTTTATGCTGACATAAGGTGGGACTAATGCCCTTCATATCATCGAGAGTATATCCAATAGCGGCACGGTGCTTCTTTAGAGTTTTAAGTAATCTCTTTTCTTCATGCTCTGAAAGGTTCTCTTCTTTTCATCAAGGTAAGCATACTTAAGTGTTTCCGGTAATTGCTTTAATTCAAACACAGGATCACTCTTCGGTGGAAGAGGATCTCCCAAAGTTTCCACAGGCAAATTATGTTTAAGGATAGGTGCTTGTTTAAAGAACAACTCATCTATTTCATTTCTTTCATTCATGTGCATATCATTCTCATGGTCTAGCAAATATTGTTCTAAAGGATCAGTAGGAGGCACATCAATAGAAGCAAGACCTATAATTTCATATTTATTGGGTAATTCTTTATCATGAAGTTGTCTACTAAACTTAGAGAAATTAAATTCATGAGATATATCACCAAACTTAACTCTAACCTTCTCTTTAACACAATCAATTTCAGCATTAACGGTATTCCAGAAAGGTCTACCAAATATAATGGGGCAAAAATTATCTTGTTGTGAACCAAGTACAAGGAAATCAGTAGGGTATTTGATTTTACCACACAAGACTTCAACATCTCTAACAATCCCAAGTGGTGTAATAGTATCTCTATTTGCAAGCCTAATAGTAACATCAATATCTTCAATCTCAACAGGTGCAATATCATGCATTACTTATTGATATAAGGAAAACGGAATAGCACTCACACTAGCACCCATATCACACAAACCATGATAGCAATGATCTCCAATCTTAACAGAAACAACAGGCATGCCAACTATGGGCTTATTCTTATCTAACATATCTCGTTCATTTCTAACAAGTTTACCAATTCTAGCAGCCTCATCACAGAAGTAAATAACATGCCCATCAATATCATCAACCAGAAGATCTTTAACCATTGCAATATTAGGTTCAAATTTAATTTGTTCAGAAGGTCTAGGTGTTCTTATATTGCTTTTGTTAACTACAGTTGAAGCTTTGGCATGTTCCTTAATCCTAGCAGGGAAAGGAGGTTTCTCAATATAAGCAGTAGGCACAACTGGATCAACATTGTAAACAATTGTTTCTTCTTTAACACTAACATGTTCTTCATTCAATTCAATAGGTGGATGATATTTAAACCATTTCTCCTTAGGAAGATCAACATGAGCAGCAAAAGATTCACAAAAAGTAGCTATTATCTCATAGTCAAGTCCATATTTAGTACTAAACTTATGAAAAGCATCAGTTTCCATAAAAGATTTAACACAATCAAACTCAAGATTTATACCTGACACTTTACCTTTGTCGATTTCAAAATCTTCAGAGTTACGTTTAATTCTTTCCAGAAGATCCCATCTGAATTCAATAGTTCTCTTCATAAAGGAACTAGCAGAAGAAGTATCGAGCATGGATTGATCATTATGAGAAAGCCGAGCATAAAAGTTTTGAATAATTATTTCTCTTGAGAGCTCATGATTGGGGCATGTATGCAACATATACTTAAGCCTCCCCCAAGCTTGAGCGATACTTTCTCCTTCACGAGGCCAAAAATTATATATATAATTCCGATCACGATGAACCAAATGCATAGGGTAAAATTTCTGGTGAAATTCCAGCTTCAACCTATTCCAATTCCATGTTTCAGTATCATCACATAGCCTATACCATGTCAATGCCTTTCCCTCCAAAGATAAAGGGAATACTTTCTTCTTAACTCCATCTCCGGATAGACCTACAAGCTGAAACAATCCACAAATTTCATCCACATAGATCAAGTGCATATCAGGATGCACCATTCCATCTCCTGCATAAGGATTAGCTAGAAGTTTCTCTATCATACCCGAAGGAATTTCATAATAAATGTTTTCAGTAAGTTCAGTATGTTCAGTAGGTTGAGGAGCAACTCTTAATGCTTCCGGTCGAGGTGAAGATACCCCGAACAAACCCCTCAAAGGATTACTTTCCATAGTTACAAGTGACAATAAATTTCAGCACATAATATAAATGTTTCCTTACCAAATTCCACTCACCAGAGGCGCTTCACTCCCCGGCAATGGCGCCAGAAAAGAGCCTTGATGACCCACAAGTATAGGGGATCAATCGTAGTCCTTTCGATAAGTAAGAGTGTCGAACCCAATGAGGAGCAAAAGGAAATGACAAGCGGTTTTCAGCAAGGTATTCTCTGCAAGTACTGAAAGTAGCGGTAACAGATAGTTTTGATAGCAATATAATTCATAACAAGTAACAAGTAACAAGTATAATAAATTGCAGCAAGGTGGCCCAATCCTTTTTATAGCAAAAGACAAGTCGGAACGAACTCGTATAATAAGCAAAGCGTTCTCGAGGACACATGGGAATTTCTTCTAGTCACTTTCATCATGTTTGTTTGATTCGCGTTCGCTACTTTGATAATTTGATATGTGGGTGGACCGGTACTTGGGTGCTGTTCTTACTTGAACAAGCCTCCCAC
Source organism: Elymus sibiricus (assembly GCA_039707655.1). Classification (NCBI taxonomy): domain Eukaryota; kingdom Viridiplantae; phylum Streptophyta; class Magnoliopsida; order Poales; family Poaceae; genus Elymus; species Elymus sibiricus. The sequence goes on along the minus strand of CM077676.1, from coordinate 185,523,281 downwards.
TTATGATTACGCCCTCTCGCAAGCATCCGCAACTACGAAAGAAGAATTAAGATAACTCTAACCATAGCATGAAACTTATGGATCCAAATTAGCCCCTTACGGAATAGCGCATAAACTAGGGTTTAACCTTCTGTCACTCTAGCAACCCATCATCTAATTACTACTCCACAATGGCTTCCCTTAGGCCCAAAGATGGTGAAGTGTCATGTAGTCGATGTTCACACGACACCACTAAAGGAAGCAACAACATACATATCATCAAAATATCGAACGAATACCAAATTCACATGATTACTTATGACAAGACTTCTCCCATGTCCTCAAGAACAAAAGTAACTACTCACAAATCATATTCATGTTCAAGATCAGAGGGGTATTGAATATCATTAAGGATCTGAACATATAATCTTCCACCAAATAAACCAACTAGCATCAACTACAAGATGTAATCAACACTACTAGCAACCCACACGTACCAATCTGAGGTTTTGAGACAAAGATTGAATACAAGAGATGAACTAGGGTTTGAGATGAGATGGTGTTAATGAAGATGTTGATGAAGATTGGTCCTCCAACAATGAGAGGATCGTTGGTGATGTCGATGGCTTCGATTTCCCCCTCCCGGAGGGAAGTATCCCCGGCGGAATCGCTCCGCCGGAGAGCAAAATAGCTCCTGCCTAGGTTCTGCTTCGAGACAGCGGCGCTTCATCCTGAAAGTCTTCTCTATAATTTTTTTAGGGCAAAAGACCTTATATAGCAGAAGGAGGGGGCCAGAGGCCAGCCACGGGCCCCACAAGGCATCAAGGCGCGCCCAGGGGGGCGCGCCCTGTTGCCTTGTGGGCAACTGGTGGGTCCCCTCCATTATTTCTTCTTTCCAATAAAAATTCTCCGTGAAATTTCAAGTCAATTGGAGCTCTGTAGGATAGGTATCTCTGATGTGGCTATTTCAGGTCCAGAATTCCAGCTGCCGGTATTCTCCCTCTTCATATAAATCTTGCAAATTAAGAGAGAAAAGGCATAAGAATTGCATCTTAAAGTGAAATAATGATCAAATACATTATAAATAATAGTAGGAAATCATGATGCAAATTGGACGTATCAACTGGTTCGGCTGCGGTGTGAGGCCTATGTCGCCGGAGAATAATAGGGTGTGGGTGAGTAGAGGGATGGCCTGGCCAGCGGTGTGAGTAGGAGGGGGCGGTGAGGCCTGCGCGGCAGCATAGCCGGCCACGAGAGGCGGGAGCAGGTGGTCCCGCCGGTGCTGGATTGGGCGGCTGGAGCAAGAAGATCAAAGGTTGAAGAAGCACGATGGCCGTTGGATTGACATCCAACGGTCACTTCTGCTAGAATCGTTTGTTGACTAATATATAATAAGTAAAGAATTCTTACATACGCGTCAACTTAATAGGCCCACAAGTCAGCCTCCCAATCTATGGCGGACAGCATACAGCCCATTTGCTATATTTTTAAATAATTTACAGCTCATTTGCAAATTCTTATGCAATTTATTGCAGTCCATTTTCTTTTTGTTGGCCAGGACCAGGGCTAAAAATTTAAACGAAATTTTGCATATTTTGGTGGGGTCCAAACTATTTTTAATCCCAAAATGTCGAGCCAGATTTAAAGTAATTTTAAAATATATTTAAATTAGGTTAAAAACCAATGAAATTTGAAATCTGAAAATGTGAAAAAAAATAGAAATTTAAAAGTAATTGCCAATTTGTTGTGTGTTTTTTATATTTACAGCCCATTTCATATTACTTTTAAGATTTGTAACTGTCTTGAAAGATTTGCAGCCCAGCAGGGCGGAGAAAAACAAGTTGGCCTGGGTTGGGTTGGCCTCGATTGGGTATTCATCAGAAGGAAAAAATTAGGCTAGCCATTTTCACAAAGAAAAAAAATAGCTGGGCTGGTCATGTGGTAAACATAAAATAGAAGCCTGGGCTAGACGGGCCATAGCCCAGTTGATACCCTGCTCCGTCTCAACAATAACAAAAAAAAACTGCTCGAGCTGCTAGGTCCCAGGTGTCAGCCGCTCTTGTGCAGTTCTCTTGTCTATTGACTATACGCTGACAATGTCGTGGGTCCCAGATGTCAGCAAACCACTAGGAGGAAGCATTTTCTTTTTTGCTTGTAACAATGAGGCACTTGCTTGCGTACAGCCATGGACATGGTGGGTCCCTACTATCATCCTCTCCATGTACAGTCCTCTCCTGATTCCTCTCGTTTGTTGACCATGTTGACAACGCCAGACAGCGGCGACGTGGCGAGCGTACCAAGGCACGCGATGGACGACAGCGAGGCCTCGGACGGGAATGAACAGGAGTCGGGGAAGATGCGGCAGTGAAGTCACGGGCAAAGGGGAGTGCGAGGGTTGACCGGTTTGGGTGCGGGGTGGGGCTGACGTCGCCATTAACGATTTAGGAGACGGTAGGGCGGCGATGCGTGCGCGGAGGCGCAGCCAGCCGTGGGAGGCGGGAGCAGGCGGCCCCGCCGGCACTGGTTTGGTTTTGGCGGCTGGAGGAAGAAGAGACTGAAGAAACATGACAGAGTGTACAAGCAGCAGGAGTACTTAACAACGTTAACTGAAAGCAGCAGGAGCACTTAACAACCAGAGCTGAAAGCAGTATGAGTACTTATACAGGTTCAACCGTACAAGGCACACCTCGAACAGTGCTACTTTGCCTACTATTAACAAAGGGTGAGGCCACCAGGCCCTAGGACAAGACCCAGGCACCACCCCGCGCATCCACAACTTTCTGAAAGCGGCTTCATCTCGCAATGTGGTCAATAAACAGGATATTCGCTTCAGAGCCACGGAAAAGCATGAACATAACCTTCTGTCCTATTCTCCAAGATCGACGGGCCTTCGTGATTTGAGACAACCCATGAATAATTATCTTTTCACCTCTAAGGGAAATGGAGTAGGTCGACATAAACATCATGTTGTGACCAAGCACAAGTCTGAGTCGACCATGGCCAGGCATCTGTATAGGAACAAAAAAACTGGGCAGATTCTATTTCAAGAAGAAGAACACAGCTGTAAAACTATGTATAAGCAAGAGTTTATGAACAACATATATAACAGAAAACAGCTCGTACCATCAGTTTCTTGACACAGTTGGACCTGTTCAACGTTGATACGTCCATTTTGCATCATGTTTTACTACTGTTATTTATAGTGTTTTTAATCAATATAATACTTTGTGGAGCTATTCTAATGCCTTTTCTCTCTAAATATGCAAGATTCACACGAAGGGAGAGAATGCCGGCAGCTGAAATTCTGGACCTGAAAAAGCTCTGTCAAGATACCTATTCTGCACAACTCCAAATGAGCTGAAATTTTCTGGAGAATTATTTTTGGAATATATAAAAAATATTGGAAGCAAAAAGTACCAGAGGGGGCCACCCAGGTGCCCATGAGGCACCAGGGCACGCCACCCCCCCCCCCTCCCGCCCCGCAGGCGCGCCCTGGTACCTCGTGGGGCCCCTGGCCCACTTCTGGCCCCCATTTTCTGGTATATAAGTGCATTTGACCTAAAAAAATATAGAGAAGACTTTCGGGATGGTGCGCCGCCGTCTCGAGGCGGAACCTGGGCGGGAGCACTTTTGCTCTCCGGCGGAGAGATTCTGTCGGGGATACTTCCCTCCGGGAGGGGGAAATCGTCGCCATCGACACCACCAGCGACCCTCTCATCATGGGAGGGCTAATCTTCATCAACATCTTCACCAGCACCATCTCATCTCAAACCCTAGTTCATCTCTTGTATTCAATCTTTGTCCCAAAACCTCAGATTGGTACCTGTGGGTTGCTAATAGTGTTGATTAAATCTTGTAGTTGATGCTTGTTGGTTTACTTGGTGGAAGATTATATGTTCAGATCTATTATGCAATTCAATACCCTACTGGTCATGAACATGTTGATGATGTGTGAGTAGTTACTTTTGTTCTTGAGGACATGGGAGAAGTCTTGTCATAAGTAATCATGTGAATTTGGTATTCGTTCGATATTTTGATGATGTGTATGTTGTGATTCCTTTAGTGGTGTCATGTGAACGTCGACTACATGACACTTCACCATCTTTGGGCCTAAGGGAATGCATTGTGGAGTAGTAATTAGATGATGGGTTGCTAGAGTGACAGAAGCTTAAACCCTAGTTTATGCGCTATTCCGTAAGGGGCTGATTTGGATCCACACGTTTAATGCTATGGTTAGAGTAATCTTAATTATTCTTTCGTAGTTGCGGATGCTTGTGAGAGGGGGTAATCATAAGTGGGAGGTTTGTCCAAGTAAGGGCAGCACCCAAGCACCGGTCCACCCACATATCAAATTATCAAAGTAGCGAATGCGAATCAAACAAACATGATGAAAGTGACTAGATGAAATTCCCATGTGTCCTCGAGAACGTTTTACTTATTATAAGAGATCGTTCCGGCCTGTCCTTTGCTACAAAAAGGATTGGGCTATATTGCTGCACTCTTTTTTACTATTGTTACTTCTCACTTGTTACAAATTATCTTGCTATCAAACTACCTGTTACCGATAATTTCAGTGCTTGCAGAAAACACCTTGCTGAAAACCGCTTGTCATTTCCTTCTGCTCCTCGTTGGGTTCGACACTCTTACTTATCGAAAGGACTACGATTGATCCCCTATACTTGTGGGTCATCAAGACTATTTTCTGGCACCGTTGCCGGGGAGTGAAGCGCCTTTGGTGAGTGGAATTTGGTAAGGAAACATTTATATTACGTGCTGAAATTTATTGTCACTTGTCACTATGGAAAGTAATCCTTTGAGGGGTTTGTTCGGGGTATATTCACCTCGACCGGAAACACAAATAGTTGCTCCTCAACCTGCTGCACCTATTGAAAAATATATTGAATATGAAATTCCTCCGGGCATGTTAGAAAAACTGCTAGCTAATCCTTATGCGGGAGATGGAACGGTACATCCTGATATACACTTGATCTATGTGGATGAAATTTGTGGATTGTTTAAGCTTGCAGGTATAACCGGAGATGGATTTAAGAAGAAAGTATTCCCTTTATCTTTGGAGGGAAAAGCATTAATATGGTATAGGCTATGTGATGATACTGATACATGGGACTGGAACCGATTGAAACTAGAATTCCATCAGAAATTTTATCCTATGCATTTGGTTCATCGTGACCGGAATTATATATATAATTTTTGGCCTCGTGAAGGAGAAAGCATTGCTCAAGCTTGGGGAGGCTTAAATATATGTTGCATACATGTCCCAATCATGACCTCTCAAGAAAAATTATCTTAGAAAATTTTTATGCTCGGCTTTCTCATGATAATCAAACTATGCTCGATTCTTCTTCGACTGGCTCCTTTATGAAGAAAACTATTGAATTCGGATGGGATCTTTTAGAAAGAATTAAACACAACTCTGAAGATTGGGAACTCGACAAAGGTAATGAGTCAGGTATAATACTTGAGTTCGATTGTGTTAAATCTTTTATGGCCACCGATGCTTTTCATAAGTTTAGCACTAAATATGGACTTGACTCCGAGATAGTAGCCTCCTTTTGTGAATCCTTTGCTACTCATGTTGATCTCCCTAAGGAGAAGTGGTTTAAATATCATCCCCCTATTAAAGAAAAGATAGAGGAACCTGTTAGTGTTAAAGAGGAAACAATTGTTTACCATGTTGATCCAGTTGTGCCTACCGCTTATATTGAGAAACCACCTTTTCCTGTTAGGATTAAGGAACATGCTAAAGTTTCAACTGTGGTTAACAAAAGTCACAATAGAGCACCTAGACCCACTGAACAAATTAAATTTGAACCTAATGTTGCTATGGTTAAAGATCTCTTGGTTGATAATATAGATGGTCATGTTATTTACTTCTGCGATGAAGCAGCTAGAATTGCTAAACCTGATTCTAAAGATAAAAACAGACCCGTTGTGGGCATGCCTATTGTCTCAGTTAAAATAGGAGATCATTGCTATCATGGCTTATGTGATTTGGGTGCTAGTGTGAGTGCTATTCCTTTTACTTTATATCAAGAAAATATGAATGAAATTGCACCTGCTGAGTTAGAAGACATTGATGTTACTATTAAACTTGCAAACAGAGATACCATTACACCACTTGGGATTGTTAGAGATGTTGAAGTCTTGTGTGGAAAAATAAAATACCCTACTGATTTTCTAGTCCCTGGTTCTCCACAAGATGATTTCTGTCCCATTATATTTAGTAGACCTTTCTTGAACACGGTTAATGCTAAGATTGATTGCACTAAAGAAATTGTCAGTGTTGATTTTGGTGGTATGTCTCATGAGTTTAACTTCTCCAAATTTCGTAGACAACCTCATGATAAAGAATTGCCTAGTAAATATGAAATTATTGGTCTTGCTTCTATTGCCGTACCTCATACTGATCTGTTAGAACAATATTTGCTAGACCATGAGAATGATATGCATATGCATGAAAGAAATGAAATTGATAAGATGTTCTTTGATCAACCACCTATCCTTAAACATAATTTGCCTGTTGAAACTCTTGGAGGTCCTCCTCCACCTAAAGGTGATCCTGTGTTTGAATTGAAGCAATTGCCTAATACATTGAAATTTGCTTATCTTGATGAAAAGAAGATATATCCTGTTATTATTAGTGCTAACCTTTCAGCGCATGAAGAAAAGAGATTGCTAAAAACTCTAAGGAAGCACCGAGCTACTATTGGATATACTCTTGATGATCTTAAGGGCATTAGTCCCACTCTATGTCAGCACAAAATTAATATGGAGCCTGATGCTAAACCAGTTGTCGACCACCAACGTCGATTAAATCCTAAGATGAAAGAGGTGGTAAGAACTGAGATATTAAAACTTCTGGAAGCAGGTATAATCTATCCCATAGCTGATAGTAGATGGGTAAGTCCTGTTCATTGTGTCCCTAAGAAAGGAGGTATCACCGTTGTTCCTAATGATAAAAATGAACTCATTCCCCAAAGAATTGTAACTGGTTATAGGATGGTAATCGATTTTAGAAAATTAAACAAAGCTACTAGAAAAGATCATTACCCCTTACCTTTTATTGATCAAATGTTAGAAAGATTGTCCAAGCATACACACTTTTGTTTCCTAGATGGTTATTCTGGTTTTTCTCAAATACCCGTATCACAACCCGATCAAGAGAAAACCACATTTACTTGTCCTTTCGGAACTTATGCTTATAGACGTATGCCTTTTGGTTTATGCAATGCACCTGCTACCTTTCAAAGATGTATGACTGCTATATTCTCTGATTTTTGTGAAAAGATTGTTGAGGTTTTCATGGATGATTTTTCCGTTTATGGAACTTCTTTTGATGATTGCTTAAGCAACCTTGATCGAGTTTTACAGAGATGTGAAGAAACTAATCTTGTCTTGAATTGGGAGAAGTGCCACTTTATGGTGAATGAAGGTATTGTCTTGGGTCATAAAATTTCTGAGAGAGGTATTGAAGTTGATAAAGCTAAGGTTGATGCTATTGAGAAAATGCCATGTCCTAAAGATATTAAAGGTATAAGAAGTTTCCTTGGTCATGCTGGTTTCTATAGGAGATTTATTAAAGACTTCTCTAAAATTTCTAGGCCTCTTACCAATCTTTTGCAAAAAGATGTTCCATTTATTTTTGATGATGATTGTCTAGAAGCCTTTGAAACACTTAAGAAAGCCTTAACCACTGCACCCATTGTTCAACCACTTGACTGGAACTTGCCTTTTGAAATTATGTGTGATGCTAGCGATTATGCTGTTGGTGCTGTTCTAGGATAAAGAGTTGATAAGAAATTAAATGTTATCCATTATGCTAGTAAAACTCTAGACAGTGTCCAAAGAAATTATGCTACTACTGAAAAAGAATTTTTAGCAGTTGTGTTTGCATGTGATAAATTCAGATCTTATATAGTTGATTCTAAAGTAACTGTTCACACCGATCATGCTGCTATTAAATATCTTATGGAAAAGAAAGTTGCTAAACCTAGACTCATTAGGTGGGTTTTATTGCTACAAGAATTTGACTTGCACATTATTGATAGAAAGGGAGCTGAGAATCCCGTAGCAGATAATTTGTCTAGAATAGAAAATGTTCTTGATGACCCACTACCTATTAATGATGATTTTCCTGATGAACAATTAGCTATCATAAATGCTTCTCGTAATACTCCTTGGTATGCAGACAATGCTAATTACATTGTTGCTAAATATATACCACCTAGTTTTACATACCAACAAAATAAAAAGTTCTTCTTTGATTTAAGACATTACTTCTGGGATGACCCACATCTTTATAAAGAAGGAGTAGATGGTATTATTAGACGTTGTATACCTGAGCATGAACAGGAACAAATCCTACGGAAGTGTCACTCCGAAGCTTACAGAGGACACCATGCGGGAGACAGAACTACACACAAGGTATTACAATCTGGTTTTTATTGGCCTACTCTTTTCAAGGATGCTCGTAAGTTTGTCTCCTCTTGTGATGAATGTCAAAGAATTGGTAATGTTGGTAGACGTCAGGAAATGCCTATGAATTATTCACTTGCTGTTGAACCATTTGATGTTTCGGGATTTGATTATATGGGACCTTTTCCTAAATCCAATGGGTATACTCATATTTTAGTTGCTGTTGATTACGTTACTAAGTGGGTAGAAGCTATTCCAACTAGTAGTGCTGATCATAACACTTCTACTAAAATGCTCAAAGATGTTATTTTCCCAAGGTTTGGAGTGCCTAGATATTTAATAACTGATGGTGGTTCACACTTTATTCATGGTGCATTCCGTAAATTGCTTGCTAGATATGATGTCAACCACAGAATTGCATCATCCTATCATCCTCAAACTAGTGGTCAAGTTGAATTGAGCAATAGAGAAATAAAATTAATTTTGCAGAAAACCATCAATAGATCTAGAAAGAATTGGTCTAAGAAACTTGACGATGCATTGTGGACTTATAGAACTGCTTATAAAAATCCTATGGGTATGTCTCCTTATAAAATGGTTTATGGAAAAGCATGTCATTTACCTCTTGAATTAGAACATAAAGCATATTGGGCAATTAAAGAATTAAATTATGATTTCAAACTTGCCGGTGGGAAGAGGTTATTTGACATTAGCTCATTAGATGAATGGAGGACCCAAGCTTATGAAAATGCCAAATTGTTTAAAGAAAAGGTTAAAAGATGGCATGATAGAAGAATTCAGAAACGGGAATTTAAAGTAGGTGAGCAAGTTCTATTATACAATTCTTGTTTAAGATTATTTGCAGGAAAACTTCTCTCTAAATGGGAAGGACCGTATATTATCGAAGAAGTTTATCGCTCCGGAGCCATCGAAATAAATAACTCCGAAGGCACTAATCCGAGAGTGGTGAATGGGCAAAGAATTAAGCATTATATTTCAGGTACCCCTATTAATATTGAAACTAATATTATTGAAACAATTACACCGGAAGAATACATAAGGGAGACCTTTCGGAACACTCCAGAACCCTGAAAAGGAAGAGGTATGTGATACGGTAAGTAAACCGACTCCAAAAATTCCATAAAAATATTTTCTGTCAGTTTTGGAATATTTAAAAAAATACAAAAATAAGAAACAGCCGGGGGGACCCACCTGGTGCCCACGAGGCACCAGGGCGCGCCACCCCCCCCCCCCAGGCGTGCCCTGGTGGCTCGTGGGCCCCATGTGTGCCTTCTCGACTCCGTTTTTCTTCTGGATTACTTGTTTTGCAAGATAAAAAATCTATATATAGACTTCCTGACGTTTTGACCACCGTATCACAGAAGTCTCCTCTATTCTTGTTTCGTGTTGTTTTCTGACAGATCTAGATCGCTATGACTTCTCCAAGCTCTTCCAAAGACAAGTTCTATGAGAAGGTCATCAATCCCTACCTTCCGGAGGTGATGAAACACCCTCAAGCCATTGAGATGCGTGAGGGGGTGCTTCACATCCGGGGTGTTCAAGGACCCAACAAGATCAGGAGCGTGGAATCCAGGCTTGAGGCGGTGGAGCAGGAGATTTTCAAGTGCCAAGGGATGGTGGAACGTGGACTCAGCGCCAACCACTCCATGATCACGGAGTTCACCCGTGATCGCAAGGTGGATGACCGATCAATTGGGGACATCATCTTCAAGCTCAATGAACGAATTGATTACCTACAAGGCCAAATCTATGATCTCCAAAATCAGAATTTTGAATATGAGGCAAGATTCAAAGGTATGAGTTTAGCTGCAAATTTCAGGACTCCGGAGACTCGTTCATCTTCCTATGATGGGGCACCTATGCCATGGAAACCAGAGGACAAGCCCATCACTACATCACCACCACCATCACCGGAGAAGGACACTTGAGCACATGGGTATGGGCACTCCCCTTGGCTTGTGCCAAGCTTGGGGGAGGTGCCCCGGTATCGTATCACTATCACTTTTATTATCTTTACCTACTTTTAGTTCGATCCTTAGTTATTTCGTGATCTAGTTGAATAAAAGTTTAGTATGATCTATTTTCGAGTGTTAGTTTCGTGATCCATCCATCTATGTAATCAAGTTGAGAGCTATATAATAAAGAGTAGTTTGAGCTTGTGTTTCTTTACTTTCATGTTTCAATCATACCAATGAAAATAACGAAAAAGATCATATGCTAATCTAATGGAAAGTAATGACATTACATAAAGAAAAGTATAAGTGGTAAAATTTATTGGAGGTTAACAAACATAGTATTAGTCAATGATGCAATTCATGAAAGAATTAATAAGGGAAGAGAAGATTCACATGCAAATATACTATCTTGGACATCTTTTATGATTGTGAGCCCCCATTAAGTATTTTATGTCAAATTGTTGACGTTGGACAAGGAAGACAACGTAATGAGTTATGTTTGTTCATATTCACATAGAAGTTATATTGTTATAGATCCTCCAACATGTGGTGCTTGCCCAATATCTTTGCTAGCCAAAAATTCGCACTAAGTAGAGATACTACTTGTGCATCCAAAACCCTTAAACCCAGTTTCATGTCATGAGAGTCCACTATATCTACCTATGGATTGAATAAGATCCTTCAAGTAAGTTGTCATCGGTGCAAAAAGCAATAAAAATTGCCTCTAAATATTTCTGAACTTTTATTGTAAGGGAAATAAGTGTTGTACGAACTTGTGATGGTAAAGAAATAAAAGCGACGGACTGCATAATAAAGGTTCCTATCACAAGGGGCAATATAACGTGATGTTCCTTTGCATTAAGAGCTCTTGCATCCAAAAACAAAAAGCGCATAACAACCTCTGCTTCCCTCTGCGAAGGGCCTATCCTTTACTTTTATGTATTTACTTTTTATGCAAGAGTCAATAGTGTTCTTCTCTATTTCCTTTTTATTTTTCTCTTTTGCAAGCATCATGTGGTGGGGAAAGATCTAGGCACATATATCCAGTTGGATATGAGTGATCATGAGTTATTATTGTTGACATCACCCTTGAGGTGAATAAGTTGGGAGACGAAATTATAAGCCCCTATCTTTCTTTGTGTCTGGCTGAAACTTTTTGCTCCATATATATGTCGTGAGTGTTAGCAATCATAGAAGACTAAATGATGGTTGAGTATGTGGACTTGCTAAATAGCTCCTACATGAGACCCTTCCTGAAAATATGATGAATTGCAATTGCATTGTTGACTGAGAACATAGTTTGTTAGTCTTCAAGATAGTTTATGCCTTATACTCCATTGTTGTGATCAATTGTTACTTGCTCATGAGAAGTTTATGATAATGAATATTGCTGCTATGATAATAAATATTGCTGTTATAATAATGATCATGATGCTTCTATGTCCATATTTTGTTTTTATCGACACCTCTCTCTCTAAACATGTGGACATGATTATCGATATCGGCTTTCGCTTGAGGACAAGCGAGGTCTAAGCTTGGGGGAGTTGATACGTCCATTTTGCATCATGTTTTACTACTGTTATTTATAGTGTTTTTAATCAATATAATACTTTGTGGAGCTATTCTAATGCCTTTTCTCTCTAAATATGCAAGATTCACACGAAGGGGGAGAATGCCGGCAGCTGGAATTCTGGACCTGAAAAAGCTCTGTCAAGATACCTATTCTGCACAACTCCAAATGAGCTGAAATTTTCTGGAAAATTATTTTTGGAATATATAAAAAATATTGGAAGCAAAAAGTACCAGAGGGGGCCACCCAGGTGCCCACGAGGCACCAGGGCGTGCCACCACCCCCCCCCCCCCAGGCGCGCACTGGTACCTCGTGGGGCCCCTGGCCCACTTCTGGCCCCCATTTTCTGGTATATAAGTGCATTTGACCTAAAAAATATAGAGAAGACGCTCGGGATGGTGCGCCGCCGTCTCGAGGTGGAACTTGGGCAGGAGCACTTTTGCTCTCCGACGGAGAGATTCTGCCGGGGATACTTCCCTCCGGGAGGGGGAAATCGTCGCCATCGACACCACCAGCGACCCTCTCATCGTGGGAGGGCTAATCTTCATCAACATCTTCACTAGCACCATCTCATCTCAAACCCTAGTTCATCTCTTGTATTCAATCTTTGTCCCAAAACCTCAGATTGGTACCTGTGGGTTGCTAGTAATGTTGATTACATCTTGTAGTTGATGCTTGTTGGTTTACTTGGTGGAAGATTATATGTTCAGATCTATTATGCAATTCAATACCCTACTGGTCATGAACATGTTGATGATGTGTGAGTAGTTACTTTTGTTCTTGAGGACATGGGAGAAGTCTTGTCATAAGTAATCATGTGAATTTGGTATTCGTTCGATATTTTGATGATGTGTATGTTGTGATTCCTTTAGTGGTGTCATGTGAACGTCGACTACATGACACTTCACCATCTTTGGGCCTAAGGGAATGCATTGTGGAGTAGTAATTAGATGATGGGTTGCTAGAGTGACAGAAGCTTAAACCCTAGTTTATGCGCCATTCCGTAAGGGGCTGATTTGGATCCACATGTTTAATGCTATGGTTAGAGTAATCTTAATTCTTCTTTCGTAGTTGCGGATGCTTGCGAGAGGGGGTAATCATAAGTGGGAGGTTTGTCCAAGTAAGGGCAGCACCCAAGCACCAGTCCACCGACATATCAAATTATCAAAGTAGCGAACGCGAATCATACAAACATGATGAAAGTGACTAGATGAAATTCCCATGTGTCCTCGAGAACGTTTTACTTATTATAAGAGATCGTTCCGGCCTGTCCTTTGCTACAAAAAGGATTGGCCTATATTACTGCACTCTTTGTTACTATTGTTACTTGTCACTTGTTACAAATTATCTTGCTATCAAACTACCTGTTACCAATAATTTCAGTGCTTGCAGAAAACACCTTGCTGAAAACCGCTTGTTATTTCCTTCTGCTCCTCGTTGGGTTCGACACTCTTACTTATCGAAAGGACTATGATTGATCCCCTATACTTGTGGGTCATCGAACGTGTCCACCAGTGGCACACATATCCCACGTGGCCTTCCACCATTGAAATGCCCCACAAGGTCCTCAAGACGATCAATAAAGTGTAGGAATTGGTGGATGTCGTCCCAGTCGACTTCGGTGCCATTAGTAACCATCGAGTTCTTATCAAATAACAGACGAGTAGTGTCCTGCACTTTGTAATAACCTACGCGTGTCACCAATTATAAGAAATATTAGTTAGAAGTAGCATCATTGTGAGAGAAGGGAATCACAAATTGTTGCTACTTCTAAAGTCAAATTGGGACCAGTTAGACAGAATAGGTGGATTACAAGGTAAAAGAGGCCACATTCAAGAACCAGATACAAAACTAACATGGATGAACCACTGGAATGACGTTGGGGTGGAAGGTCATAGGGAAGATAAGACTAGGTTCTGCTATTTCCATGAACATTGGTGTGCCAACTTTCAGTCTGTAACACTTGACAAAGTTTATCCAAGTTTGGCCATAAAAAAAGGAGTGATCTTCTTGGTTAATGAACCCAACTGTGAACTTATATCCATGGCATGTCTCCAATGTGACCATTATACTGGTGTATTCAGTTATGGCAAGGCCGACCTTCTTGAGTACATCTGTTCTGGCAGAGCAAGGGATGCACTGCAGGAAAAATAATATGAGAACACAATTTATTCGCTATCCAAATCTAGAAATAATTTCCTCTTTCACGTTAGTGTTCAGCATGGTACTAGTACCTTTTATCCAAATATAGCAATCCAAATTTCCAAATTAGTCGACGGCATGTTCAAAAACCCCAACCCTACCGGATAGAAAAGAGGATTCTAGGAACATACCGTGCGATTTTTGAAATCCTGTGTTAGGATGAGAAGGAACAAGTCTAGCGTCTCACCAAGGGCGCAGAAACCTATAGGGTCCTTGCACTTTGGGCACTGCAATTGAAACACACTAGATTCAGTACGAAGAAAAATGCATCAACGGCGGCGGTTGCCATCCTAGGATTACCGGCGACAAAGGGACAAGGATTTATCAGGGATGGATGAAGATTTTGTACCTGGTTCTCCATGAGAAAACCCTAAGCAATCGCCGAGAGGTGGTTTTCTCTGAACATGCAGACTAGGGAGAATGGGATTCAGGTCGAGTGAAATAATACTGCTTCGTCCGTCGAGCTTACTGCTTATGCTGGAAAGGTGGGGTTTTGTGATTTGACGGCTCATTGAGCATTACTGCGGCGCTACGACCGGGGTGAGTCTACCGTGCAGTTGTGCACTCTAATTTGGTGCATGGCACGTGGACCTGGTTGCTGGATGTCCCGCATATCAGCAAAATGAAGTAGAAAGGCAGGAGTAACTAGTTACACATAAATATTTTTTTGATAAGAGAGATACTCCCTCTATAAAGAAATATAAAAATCTTTTATATCACAACTTTATAAATAAGAAAAATCAAGGGGAATATATATACATAAATATGGGGTTCGGATATGTGTGTGTGTGTGTGTGTGTGTGTGTGTGTGTGTGTGTGTGTGTGTGTTTAGAATAAAATACTCAGATAGGTTGACGGCTCTTGACTTTGGGCCACAGGCCAGTGGGCATGCATGTTTGGGGGCCCATGTGTTCTAAGTCAGCGCATTTCATCCCATAAATATTGCATCCGATAGGGACGGCGCTGGTTTTAGATGCTGTCGCAAGGAGAAGACAGAAAATTGAATAAAGCGCGGCAGTTGTTAGACTGAAATCGAATGACAGTTCCTAACCAGCAATCAGAGTTGCAATTCTTTCAGGATGTCCAACGTGATATACGCTAGTACTACTTATACACACAGGACACTTGTTTCACCATGGCATATATTACATCAAAAGCTCTCGGAGGATAGATCAATTCGGCAGTTGCGTGCTGCTACTGAAGAATTTCAAAGTTGATTAGGACCAGATCTCCTTGCATAGAAACTTCAATTCTGACATCATCCCCAACCGCAATATTTGATTGAGTTTTGAACCTTGACCATCCTTTAGCATCAATCATCATGCGACCATCCTTTCTACTTACGGTATATTGCGCAGGTTCATTCACACCAAGGCTGTGCATGGTAAGAGAAACTTGGCCACGGTCGCTCGGATTATTGAACGACTCCCTCATTGCTCTAGGAATTTTCTGTTTGCAAACAAGAGGACATACGCAAACAATTAGATCAACACGGTGAATCATGTGAAACAACATGGAAAGACAAAAGAACGAAGCACTTGGGCTGCCAGTGCTTACCAAAAAGGTGGAGATGTTGGTTTTTGTAAGGACTTTGGAATATACAGTGCGAACTGCAACCCAGTCTGTTGCCGGTGCAAGTGCTGGTTCCATTGCTGCTGCGCGGGCCGGAGCAGATGCAAGTGCAAGTTCAAGTGTTGGTGCAGGTGCCGGAGCCATTGCTGGTGCCTATGGCGGTGCGACTAGTAGTGTCGCTACTGCTGCCGGAGACGGTGCTCCTTCTAGAACTGGTGCCGGTGTCGGTGCCCGATCCTCTGGTACATCAGCCTGATCCGCTGACGCGGTCGGTGCCCAATCCTCTGCTGGATCAGACTGAGATGTTGCCGCTGTCAGTGCTAGAGCCAGTGTCGGAGCAGGTGCCGGTGCTCGATCTGCTGCGTCTGCCGATGCTGGAGGTGGTACCGATGTGCGAGACAGCAGCGCTCGTCTCTGGTCTGCTTTGATTTTAGACTGCAGCTTTGTAACTTTGCCACGCATCCTTCTTAAGTGAGAGTGCACATGAGCAATTCGAACTTCCTCTGGCTCCATGACCCGGATCCAGTCCTTTTATTTCCTTCTTTTAAAGGCAACAAGGACTAATTCTGGCGTGTTTGTTAAAGTAAACTACTGTTGATCAGAGGGCTTCAGATTGTACTCAGACAACAGACGGATCCAATTGTGTCCACTAATATAAGTGATGGACAGTGCCTTCGTTATTGACACATCATAAGAAGTGAAACCTGCTAAAATAACCATCATAAAGCAAACCAATTGGTTTATTCTGTAACAAATGTGACATGGCAAAACCTGCATCATAAAATTGCAGCAAAAGTAAGAAAACATGACAGTTAATCAATGAGATTTACTTTATGTGACATGACTTAATCCTTACCAGGAAATCACTATCTTCAAGTTCTAAATTGAAGGTTATTCGTCCAATTACGGGTGGCATGCAGGGCCCCTCCTTACTCCCACAAGCAGGACAGTCCAAAGGTCGTGACAACTCATATGATGCAAACATCCGCGGGAATGGAAATCCTGGTGGGTGCAATAAACCCTGTAATGCATACATATATTGGAGTGTAACCATAACTGATGTATACTCCCGCCGTCCACAAAAATAAGATGATCTGGATATTTCAAAATATACGGACTGAATTGAGTGGACAAACACACCAAAATGTATCTAACTCTATATACATCTAATTCATAAAAAATGTAAACATCTTATGTCTTTGAACAGAGGGAGTACTGTACTGGCATGAAAAAACACAGATATCAAACAACTGAAATTGGTATTATAGGTTCACCATTTCTCAAACATTAACATAGAGTGTTCTCAGGATTCACCACAAAAAAAAGCGGCAGTACTAACCCATACAGGGTTCACACACACAAATCAAGTACTAAACAATACTACTTACTACACACAAGCCAAGTTGCACTAATTAAACTCTGCAGACTATTTCTTGCCACCGACCTATGGGATGTGCCCCACATAACTGACCAGGCCATGAACATCGTGAGAGATGTCTATCGGCACCTTCGCCATCCCATCAACCTTGGAGAACCTAACAGTGTGGTCTTTCCACTCATAAACATGCCGATGAAGACAGGCCGCGTCAGATTTGTTGGGAAGCTTTACAAGAACCACACCCTCCGTAATCGCAGGCACAGTTACGAAATTGTTGTGGTGAAGTACACCCTCGAGAACACGCCTGACAACAATGCTACAGGAAAACACTTGTTCACGACATGTGGCTACAAGGACACGGCAGCTGGATAGTTTAGTAGTGCACATCCTCAGGTCTTCCAGTTCACATGGCATGACTTTGAGAACTTCATCTCCATAGTGGACCTGGTTCTAATTCAAACAGAAACCAATATTTTATTACTGCCTCCGTTCACAAATATAAGATGATTTTCTATATTTTACTCCATATAAGACTACATATAAGCACAGAAATGAGTGAACAAAGACACTAAAACATGTCCACATCAGATACACAAAAAAGTTAGAACATCTTATATCTGTGAACAGAGCGATTACTTACAATACCCATAACACAAGTTACTGAGGGTACTATATTCTCTTCCTACAGCTAGCGTTGATGTTCATAAAGTAGTTGAAAGTAATCTATAAGAAATATGTGTTATGTTCAAAAATCATATGCATGTCAACCTCTCGCATGTTTTGGTCAAAAGAGACATTTAGAACAGTCATTTGGCACACAAAAACCACATGAAAGATCTCCCAGAAAGTTATACTACTAGTACTATGTGTACATTACACAAACATTGCATATTAGCAAGCACTTTGCAAGTTAGATCAGAAAACACGATCAAGATCGCCAAAAAGATCGTCAACAAGAGATATTACCTCGACCAGCTTAACGAGGGATCCCGGAGAGGTGGCCTTGGCCAAGGCGATGGCCTTGAGCTTGTCTGTGGTCATCTCGGCGGGGTGCTTATGCTTCTTCAGACTCTGAGCCTCGACGGTTTTGGCCAGAGCCATAGATATCACTTTGGCCGGTGCTCCAGGGTCCATCAAGAAACTGTCAAATAGAAATAAAAGGAAAGAAAACGATAATCAGAAACCCAAAAGAAGAACAGAGAGGGAGTTAGGATCGGTCGCGGGGTTGCAAAAGATGACTAGAACGGAAGTATAACAGCACCATTGATGCGCTCACCTTTCCTTCTTTGGGAGAGAAGAATAATGGCAGAAGCGAGTTGGGGTTTTCTTGAAGAAATGAGGAACAAGATGAGGGAGAAGCGAGTGGGGTTTTCTTGAAGAGAGGAAGATGAGGAAGAAGAGTGAAATGATGGTTGCTTCGTCCGTCCAACTTACTGCTGGAAAGGTGGAGTTTTGTGATTTGACGTCTCATGGGGCATTACTATGGCGCTACGACCGCGGTAAGTCCACCGTGCAGTTGTGCACTCTAGTGCGAAGTAATTTGGTGCATGGCAAGTGGACTCCGATGCTGGCTGTCCCACACGTCAGCGAAAGTGAGTAGCAAGGTTCCCGACGACCGTGGAGGAGGATCCGCGCGGTAGAGCGTCTCCACTATTTCTTAAAAAAATATTTTTTTGATTACAGCAAGCGTTTCCACTCTTACGACGTACGAGTGCGAAACACGGCAGCCACTTGAACTTACACTACTAGTACTCCTACTACTAGGCATGTGCAGTGGTTCATACAGCAGTCTTATCTTGTTACTAGTGTAGTAAGATATGACGATAAAAAATGATGTATAGTAAACTGATTATACCACCCGAAGAAAAGTAACTGATTATAAATAAATCTGTTGTGAGGGATATTGTTACGAGTGTTTTAGCATATTTTTGGTTTACATCGCGGCTAGTATTCATGAATACGGTCCTGGGTGGCACTACTGTAGGAGACCGCTAACGCGACACATGAATCAGAGACCCCGCGACCAACCTGTGTGCGATGCATGCATCGCAAACGGTGTCGTAATAAAACCGTCGCCAATAAGACAAACTGTGTGCGATGGCGGGGACATCAAGCACGATTCAGATTAGAGACGCGTGTGTGATACGTGGCATACATTTGATCCATGCAAACTATTTGTGATAAGCTAGAACAACATAAACGGGCAGCCAATTCGAGGTGTGTGCGATACATGGCATACAGTTCACTCGGATGAACTGTTTGTGATTACCCAACACAACAGAAACGGGCAGCCAGTTCGAGGTATGTGCGATACACGGCATACAGTTCACTCGGATGAACAATTTGTGATTACCCAACACAACAGAAATGGTCAGGCGGATCAAGGTGTGTGCGATATATGACATACAGTTCACTCGGATGAACTGTTTGTGATTACCCAACACAACAGAAACGGTCAGGCAGATCAAAGTGTGTGCGATATACGGCATGCGGTTCACTCGGATGAACTGTTTGCGATTACCCAACACAATAGAAATGGTTCAACTTAACAAGATGTGTGTGATACGCGGCAAACAGGTCAGTAATCATAAATGTGTGGGAAGACCGATAACAACACAGACGATTCCTGCTAATAACCCGTGTGTGTTGTGGGCAAACGCTTGCTAGTAAACAATTGTTAGCGATTGATGAAATCATCACCGACGGGTTCCGTAGTTTAATCCGTGTGCGATGTGATTTGCTCAGTCTGCACAACATCTACGCTCTCTGTCTACAGAACAACAACATATATACTTATAAGGACATGATTGCATAACCAAATTAAACATTCAATTACATAACTGACTACACACATAACATTTTCACACACCAAAGTAAACAATTACATGCATAATAAACTAGGATAAACGATCATATCTAATCATCATCTACTTCTTCTTGTGACACTTGCTTCTGCTCTGCTGGTGGCTCGATCCCTCGTCATCTACAGGAAGGAGGCACTCCCTCATGTCGATGATCCGCCCGTGCATCTCGTAGCATGTGTACACGTTCTTGGCTACAAACTTGAGGTGAGGTTCATCCAGTCTCCGCACTCAGGCACCGTGCCAGGATCCAGGATTTCTCTTGGAACCTTCCTTCATGTTTTCGTAGTAGGGGTCAATGATGGCCATGGCGAGTTCAACCAGGGAGTCATTCTTCGTGCTGCCCCAGACCTTGTAGTGGCCACGGATGTCGACAAGCTTCGGGCAGGCCAAGCCCGAAATCTGGAGCGCTTTTACATCGTCGACGGTGTCCATCGTAGCGAACATGTAGTCGGAGCTCTTGACAAACCTGGTGAAATGCTCGCAAGGCCTTGTGGCCAGGCAGTAGTGGTCGACGAGGACGTGATGGCCCATGCACAACTGGGCGACGGCAACCGCCTGATCAACCCCGGGACGGCCGGTGGTGTACTGGAGGTCGAAGCCGACAACTTTGTACTTGTCGTCCTTAGCAAGCAACTGCTCCATGGTGTTGATGGAGTCCTCCACCACGGCCGGGTCGATGGTGTACACCACCGTGAGTTCCTTCCCCCTCACGTGGGTGTCCACACGATGCACGCCGAACTCCATTGGAGCGTGATGTCTACTACACAACTTATTCTTGTAGACTCGTGTTGGGCCTCCAAGCGCAGAGTTTTGTAGGACAGTAGCAATTTTCCCTCAAGTGGATGGCCTAAGGTTTATCAATCCGTGGGAGGCGTAGGATGAAGATGGTCTCTCTCAAACAACCCTGCAATCAAATACAAGAAATCTCTTGTGTCCCCAACACACCCAATACAATGGCAAATTGTATAGGTGCATTAGTTCGGCGAAGACATGGTGATACAAGTGTAGTATGGATAGTAGATATAGGTTTTTGTAATCTGAAAATAAAAAAACAGCAAGGTAGCAAGTAACAAAAGTGAGCAAAAATGGTATTGCAATGCTTGAAAACAAGGCCTAGGGTTCATACTTTCACTAGTGCAATCTCTCAACAATGCTAACATAATTGGATCATATAACAATCCCTTAACGTGCGATAAAGAATCACTCCAAAGTTACTATTTGCAGACAACATAAGATAGAACTTGTTGTAGGGTACGAAACCACCTCAAAGTTATCTTTTCCGATCAATCTATTGAGCCATCCCTATAAGTGTCACGAACAGCCCTAGAGTTCGTACTAAAATAACAACATATGATACGCATCAACCAACTCTAATGTCACCTAGATACTCCAATGTCACCACAAGTATCCGTGAGTTGATTATACGATATGCATCAAACAACTTCATAATCATAATATTCAATCCAACACAAAGAACTTCAAAGAGTGCCCCAAGATTTCTACCGGAGAAAGTAGGACGAAAACGTGCATCAACCCCTATGCATAGATTACCCCAATGTCACCTCGGGAATCCGGAAGTTGAGTGCCAAAACATATATCAAGTGAATCAATATAATACCCCATTGTCACCACGGGTATTCATATGCAAGACATACATCAAGTGTTCTCAAATCCATAAAAATATTTAATCCGATAATAGTGAAACCTCAAAGGTAAAAACTCAATTCATCACAACAAGATAGAGAGGGAGAAACACCATATGATCCAACTATATTAACAAAGCTCGCGGTACATCAAGATCGTGCCAAATCAAGAACACGAGAGAGAGAGATCAAACACATAGCTACTAGTACATACCCTCAGCCCCGAGGGTGAACTACTCTCTCCTCGTCATGGAGACCGTCGGGATGATGAAGACGGCCTCCGGTGATGATTCCCCCCTCCGGCAGGGTGCCAGAACGGAGCTCCAGATGGGATCGTTTCGGAACAGAGGCTTGCGGCGGCGTAAAAACTCATCTAGGTTAACTTTCGGGGGGTTTCTGAATATATATGATTTTTCAGCGTTGGAATCACGCGAAGAAGGGCCACAGGGGGGCCCATGAGGCACCAGGGCGCGCCTGGGGGGGTGGCGTGCCCAGGTGGCTTGTGGGGCCCCAGTGGGTCTTCTGCTGCTCCCCCGAAGCTTCCTGGGTCTGTTTCCTTCCAGAAAAAATCGCCAAAAAGTTTCGCTGCATTTGCACTTCATTTGATATGGATTTTCTGGAAAACCAAAAACAAGCAGAAAACAACAACTGGCACTGGGCACTAGGTCAATATGTTAGTCCATGAAAATCATATAAAATCCATATAAAAGCGCACCAAAATTATACAAAACTATAATAAACATGGCATGAATACTGCATAAATTATAGATACGTTGGAGACGTATCAGCATCCCCAAGCTTAATTCCTGCTCGTCCTCGAGTAGGTAAATGATAAAAGAAATAATTTATGAAGTGTGAATGCTAGCATAGTGCAAAAGTTTGATCAATGATATTTTCAATCACTTTTCCTAGCATCATAACAGCAACTCTTTCTCATAAAACTCATCATGATAAAGTAGCAATCAATTCACATGTTATGGTTTAAACAGTGCATTCTCTTGAAACTTAACAACCTATGTTCTTAGTCACCAAACAATTGCAATTCAACTTATTTCCAACAAAGTCTAAGTAAGAGCTCCACATACTCAATTATCATATAGTCTTCTATGATTGCTAGTACTCAAAGCATATTTTAGAACAAATGGCATCCATCAAACACAAAGAAAGATAAGGGCTTAATGTTTTGCCTCCCAACTTATTTATCATAGAGATAATTGTCAACAATAATAATTCATGATCAAATATATTTGACTGGCCATATGTGCCTGGATCTTTCCCCACCACATGATGCTTGCCAACTAGAGAATAATTAAGGTTGAAATGAGAAGTAATACTATTGACTCTTGCATAAAAGTAAATACATAAAAGTAAATATATAAAAGTAAAAGATAGGCCCTTCGCAGAGGGAAGCAGAAGTTGTCATGCGCTTTTTATTTTTGGATGCACAAGCCCTTAATGCAAAGGAACGTCACGTTATATTGCCCCTTGTGATAGCAACCTTTATTATGCAGTCCGTCGCTTTTATTTATTTACCATCACAAGTTCGTACAATGCTTATTTTCCCTTGCAATAAAAGATCATACATATTTTAGGAGCAATTTTTATTGCTTTTTGCACCGATGACAACTTACTTGAAGGATCTTATTCAATCCATAGGTAGATATGGTGGACACTCATGGCAAGAAACTGGGTTTAAGGGGTTTTGGATGCACAAGTAGTATCTCTACTTAGTATGACTTTTTGGTTAGCAAAAGATCCTAAGCAAGCACCACATGTTGGAGGATCCATAACAATATAACTTCTATGCAAATATACCCAAACATAACTCATTATGTTGTCTTCCTTGTCCAACTTCAACTAATTTGCTCAAGTTTGAAAATAATTAATGGGTATTCACAATCATAAAAGATGTCCAAGATAATATATTTATATGTGAAAGTTTTCTTCCTTATACTAATCATTCATGAATTGCTTGTATGACCAATATTGTGATTGTCAAGCTTCAATAGATTTCACTTTCTAACCCAAATGTGAAACTACTACTAGACATGACACAAGCATATGAAGCACATATAATTTCAACTTTGTGATATTCAATTCTTTCACAATTTACTCATAGGATATAAGTGAAGCACAAGAGTAAATGACAAACTGCTCCAAAAATATATAAGTGAAGATCAAATGAGTAGTTAAATAGTTAAGTAGCTATGTGAGGACTTTCTCTCATTTAAAAATTTCAGATCTGAAGTATTTTATTCAAACAGCAAAGAAAACAAAATAAAATGACATTCCAAGAATAGCACATCTCATGTGAAGAAGCAAAAACTTAGGCTCAACCAAGACTAACCGATAATTGTTGATGAAGAAAGGTGTGATGCCTACCGGGGCATCCCCAAGCTTAGATGCTTGAGACTTCTTGAAATGTTATCTTGGGGTTCCTTGGGCATCCCCAAGCTTGAGCTTTTGTGTCTCCTTAATTCCTCTCATATCATGGCTTCTCCTAAATCTTAAAAACTTCATCCACACAAAACTCAACAAGAACTCGTGAGATAAGTTAGTATAAATCAACTCAACACCTTAACATTCTCTACTGTAACAAATCACTAAAATTATAATTGAATATTTAATACTAAATGCCTCTGCATATTTAATACTCCTATCCACAAATAGAAACATTAAACAAGCAACATATGCAAACAATGCAACTATAACCGAAATCTGTCTAAACAGAACAGTCTGTAAAGGGTGAATAAGAATTCATACTTCCCTAACTCCAAAAATTATGAAAAATTACCACGTGACAGAAAACTCATGCATTCTTACTGTGTAAAAATTTCATATTTTTAGCATGTTCTGACTATTCAGGAATATTCTGGACATAACAGAAAACTTTCTGTTTTCAAACAGCAACACATGATCTTGCAAACTGAGCATGGTAAAGGCTATAATTGGCATTTTATTGAACTAAAAGATACAAAACATGATTATAAATAACAGCAAGAAAATCTCAACAAAAGAAAATGACACTCCAAGCAAAACTCATATTTTGTGACGAATAAAAATATACCTCCAAGTGAGGTTACCGATAGTGTTGAAGACGAAAGAGGGGATGCCTTCCGGGGCATCCCCAAGCTTAGTTGCTTGGGCCTTCCTTGAATATTACCTTGGGGTGCCTTGGGCATCCCCAATATTAGGGTCTTGCCACTACTTATTCTCCTCATATCGATATCTCACCCAAAACTTGAAAACTTCAATCACACAAAACTTAACGGAACTTGTGAGATAGGTTAGTATGATAAAAATAAATCATCCACTTAGGTACTGTCAACACAAGATTAATAATTGTTCTCACATAATTCCTACTGTATTCTATCATTTCCACAATTTATATTGCTCAATATAAGCTATGGAAACACTAAAACAAGCAAACTATGCATTGAAAACAGAATCTGTCAAAAACAGAACAGCGTGTAGTGAGCGATTTAAAAACCATACTTCTCTAGCTCCAAAAATTCTGAAAAATTAGTAAAACGTAAAACATTTGTAACCCAATACTTTGTAAAAATTTCAGAATTTTCTCACACTCTAGTAAAGAATAGAAATTCCAGCACTGGACGCAAAAGTTTCTGTTTTTGCACAGAATCAAATCAACAAGCATCCACACTATCCCAAAGGCTTTGCTTGGCACATTATTGAAAGAAAACATATAAAACATGATTACCACAGTAGCTTAATCATGTGAACACAAAAAACAGTAGGGGTAAATGTTGGGTTGTCTCCCAACATGCGCTTTTCTTTAATGCCTTTTTAGCTAGGCATGATGATTTCAATGATGCTCGCATAAAAGTAAAGAACTGAAACACAAAGAGAGCATCATGAATCATATGACAAGCACATTTAAGCCTAACCCACTTCCTATGCATAGGGATTTTGTGAGAAAATAGTTTATGGGAGCAAGAATCAACTAGCATAGGAAGGCAAAACAAGCATAACTTCAAAACTTTAAACACATAGAGAGGGAACTTGATATTATTGCAATATGTAAAAGCATATGATCCTCTATCATAATAATTTCCAGTAGCATCATGGATGAATTCAACAATATAGCTATCACATAAAGCATTCTTTTCATGATCTATGAGCATAGAATTTTTATTACTCTCCACACAAGAAATTTTCTTCTCATTCATAATAGTGGGAGTATCGTATGAAACTCGAATACTATAAATTGTTTCCACATTAAAAGAGTGATGTTCGGTAAAAGGATTTTCATAATTATAACAAGTATTATAATAATAATCATCACTATTTTTCATAACATAAGTATCATCACAATAATCATCATAGATAGGAGGCATGTCATCATCATAATAAATTTGCTCATCAAAAGTAGGAGGAATAAAAAGATCATTTTCATTAAGCATAGCATCCCCAAGCTTAGGGCAGACGTTATTTGCAGCAAATAAATTCTCAAACATATCATTCCATTCAAACATAGCATCCCCAAGCTTGTTGGTTTGCATATCATTAGCATTATCACTATTATCATCAATAGTATGAATAGCACCAATAGTATAACAATTATTATCATATTCCTCCAAGTTGGTGCCATAAAGATTTTCAAGATCATAAGTGTCGGGCCCATGGAACCTAGGGTATCCAGACCCGTCTGCCTTTGGCCCAGGGCGCAATGCTTGGCGTGGGCCCAGTAGGCCGTCATCACCAAGCACCTCAACAGGACTCCTCATGAGGCCTTGGCCTCCTGAGGCCCCCTCCTCAGGGAGCAAGGCTCGGCATCCTCACCAACGGCCTTGCGAGGCATCCTCCCGAGGTGGCCTCCCGAGGCCTCCTCCCGAAGGCGCCCAAGACGAAGGCCATTCGGCACGGCCGCGCGGTCTGGGGCCCATCACGTGGGTGACGCGCGCGGCGACGAGCGGCGACAGAGGCCGCGCCAGCAGGCGTGGATGAAGATGGTTTCCTCTTTTGCGTTAAGGGAGCAGGGCCAGCTATCTACTCCCCAAAGCAACCCCAAAGGTTGCCTGATCGGCGAAGGAAGACCAAGACGGCGGGCGCGCAGGGCGGAGGTCATCACCGAGCCTACCGGCGCATCATGGATCATGCTTTGGCAGGCGAAGACCGCCTTTAGTCAGGATAACCTGAGCGCCTGTCCCCTTTCAAAACCGCCAAGTGTGGCAACCCTTCCCGCCTAAGTTTCCAGGGGGAAGAGGACCAAGGCTAGTATAAAGGACAGTGCTGCCATTGTAGGGAGGGAGCTCTGGGCCAGTTCTTCCTCCTCCTCCACCTTGTACGCGAGAACTCTCTTGCCCCTTGCAATCCCAACCACAAGCAGGAGTAGGGTTTTACACCGCAAGGTGTCCCGAACCTGGGTAACCGACGAGTCCATGGTCCATTCCTCGCTAGCGCGCTCTCGCCGTAGCCTCGCCGTCGCCTAGTCATGGTAGGAGACGAAGCGGTAGAACGAGCTCACCCCAGTGTTCGAACCTTTGGGTCCCCAGAGCCCGACTTCCAACAATAAGAAGTATCATTATCTTCCCAATCATAATCATCACAACAACCAATAGGCATAACAAAATCATCATCAAGTGTATCATCTTCCACAATTATTTTTGATTCATTCTCATGAGGTACAACAATAATAGGAGCAACATTATTTGGGAGAGATACCTCTTTACCTCTACTTTTCCTTCTTTTCTTTTTCTTTACCACATTATGTGTGGGTTTATTTAATTCTTCCGAGCTTCTTATTGAAGAGATTGGTTGGATAGGAAGCTCCTCCTCGTTACCTGTTTCATCATGAGAGAAAATAGGAGGGAAAGGGGGAATCTTTGCCCTTCCATTATTATTTCTTTTATATTCTATTTGTTTTCCCGTTTTTCTATAGTTGGCTATATAAGCATTCTCATTGCAATTTACCACACAAAACATATAGATTTCCTCTAAATTATTTTCAATGTATTTTGTGAGAATGAATACTTCAAACCAACTATTTTTATGTGTCAATTCTTCACACCCCAAAAATAAACAAAGTTCATTATAAAGTTCACGGGTGATCAAATTATTGGAATATTTGGACACGATTCGATCATGAAAAAGCATGCATTGGAAATTAAGGTGACCAACTTTATTGGAAAGTTCACAAGTAATAGGATAAAGAGAACATAATTTTGTAGCAAATTCATCTATCACTTTGAGCAAAAAATTGGTTCTATCATGTTTATGCTTCTTACAAAATCTATCATCCCTATAAGGCATGTCTTCACAAACTTTATGCACTCCACAAAAATTGACATGCTTATAAGAAATATTTTTGTCATGACTAGTGCAATCATCTTTAGTATTTTGGATATTCATAGAATTCATACTAACAACATTGCAATCATGCTCATCATTCAAAGATTTTATGCCAAACATTTTATTGAATTCTTCTTCTATCAATTGAGCACAATTTTCCGATCCATCATTTTCAAGAAAGACATTATAAAGACGAATAATATGAGGCAACCTCAATTCCGTTTTTTTTGTTTTTTTTTATAAACCAAACTAGTGATAAAACAAGAAACTAAAAGATTCAATTGCAAGATCTAAAGATATACCTTCAAGCACTCACCTCCCTGGCAACGGCGCCAGAAAAGATCTTGATGTCTACTACACAACTTATTCTTGTAGACTCGTGTTGGGCCTCCAAGCGCAGAGTTTTGTAGGACAGTAGCAATTTTCCCTCAAGTGGATGACCTAAGGTTTATCAATCCGTGGGATGCGTAGCATGAAGATGGTCTCTCTCAAACAACCCTGCAATCAAATACAAGAAATCTCTTGTGTCCCCAACACACCCAATACAATGGCAAATTGTATAGGTGCACTAGTTCGGCGAAGAGATGGTGATACAAGTGTAGTATGGATAGTAGATATAGGTTTTTGTAATCTGAAAAAATAAAAAAACAGCAAGGTAGCAAGTAACAAAAGTGAGCAAAAATGGTATTGCAATGCTTGAAAACAAGGCCTAGGGTTCATACTTTCACTAGTGCAATCTCTCAACAATGCTAACATAATTGGATCATATAACAATCCCTCAATGTGCGATAAAGAATCACTCCAAAGTTCCTATTCGCGGAGAACATAAGATAGAAATTGTTGTAGGGTACGAAACCACCTCAAAGTTATCTTTTCCGATCAATCTATTGAGCCATCCCTATAAGTGTCACGAATAGCCCTAGAGTTCGTACTAAAATAACACCATATGATACGCATCAACCAACTCTAATGTCACCTAGATACTCCAATGTCACCACAAGTATCCGTGAGTTGATTATACGATATGCATCAAACAACTTCATAATCATAATATTCAATCCAACACAAAGAACTTCAAAGAGTGCCCCAAGATTTCTACCAGAGAAAGTAGGACGAAAACATGCATCAACCCCTATGCATAGATTACCCCAATGTCACCTCGGGAATCCGCGAGTTGAGTTCCAAAACATATATCAAGTGAATCAATATAATACCCCATTGTCACCACGGGTATTCATATGCAAGACATACATCAAGTGTTCTCAAATCCATAAAAATATTCAATCCGATAATAGTGAAACCTCAAAGGTAAAAACTCGATTCATCACAACAAGATAGAGAGGGAGAAACACCATATGATCCAACTATATTAACAAAGCTCGCGGTACATCAAGATCGTGCCAAATCAAGAACACGAGAGAGAGAGATCAAACACATAGCTACTAATACATACCCTCAGCCCCGAGGGTGAACTACTCCCTCCTCGTCATGGAGACCGCCGGGATGATGAAGACGGCCTCCGGTGATGATTCCCCCCTCCGGCAGGGTGCCAGAACGGAGCTCCAGATGGGATCGCTTCGGAATAGAGGCTTGCGGCGGCGTAAAAACTCATCTAGGTTAACTTTCGGGGGTTTCTGAATATATATGATTTTTCAGTGTTGGAATCACGCGAAGAAGGGCCACAGGGGGCCCACGAGGCACCAGGGCGCGCCTGGGGGGGTGGCGCGCCCAGGTGGCTTGTGGGGCCCCTGTGGGTCTTCTGCTGCTCCCCCGAAGCTTCCTGGGTCTGTTTCCTTCCAGAAAAAATCGCCAAAAAGTTTCGCTTCATTTGGACTTCATTTGATATGGATTTTCTGGAAAACCAAAAACAAGCAGAAAACAGCAACTGGCACTGGGCACTAGGTCAATATGTTAGTCCATGAAAATCATATAAAATCCATATAAAAGTGCACCAAAATCATACAAAACTATAATAAACATGGCATGAATACCTCATAAATTATAGATACGTTGGAGACGTGTCAGAGCGCCGATGGATATCCTCTCTCTATGTGTCATCATGGGTGTGCTTGTTGTGTTGTGGGGCGTGATCGAAAGGTTGAAGAGACTAAGGTTATAATGGCCGTGGGAATAAATGGGGAGGCCGAACGGCCTGGAGTATTGGCGCACGTGGATGGCAGTTGTTGCAGCGCGTAACTACATTGTGCCGCATGTATTAACTGCATCGCGGCGACGCGCACAGACGCAACCGCATGCATATGGCGCCCAAAACGTGATCGTGCGCCGGCCCCAATAGCTGAAAGAGCGCGCGTGGAGGGACACGAGCAGAGCGCACCGCGGCCGCCTCTACATCGAGCAGAGCGCGCCGCGGCCGCCTCAACGGCGAGCAACCACATGCATAATTATTGCATATAGCATTTATGATTTCTAGGCATTCAACTAAAGAAATGGGACCTAAACATTCACCCAAGGACACATTTATGATTTCTAGGCATTTAATTAAAGAAATTGCAAGCCATTGGCCCTGTTTGAAAGAAAATATGACTCACCACTGAGTTGAAAAGGGCAACAACATCTAATCCAGCTTACAAACGGTACAAAAGCACGAGGATCAGTTCATCAGGTTTAGAAAAAAAATCAGATTGAACATGGCAATAGCATCTAACTCAACCAAAGTTTTCGGCAGTCCCAATCAAATGGATTGGTCTGATCCATAAAATCAAGATCCTGGGCCAGAAAATTTACTGCTACATGATCACAAGTCGTTGTAAATAGAAGCCGAGCACGTTCAGAAGCCCTTTTGTCCACCTGAAACTTCTTTTTATGCTGTTCAACGTGTCCATCCGTGAGAAACTTTTTGTTAAAAAACTTAATCCTCATGGACAATAGTACCCTCGCATTCAACATGAAGAATGTGACAAAGCTAGTGTTTGCATGGTTGGATGCATATCCTTCCATTGTTATTGTCCTCAAGCGAATGTCATGAGAACTGAGAAATTCCCTATGCTTCTTATGCCACCGGTTGGTTATACCTTTTTGTCCATGTGCTATTGCCTAAATAGACATGAAGATTGAAAACAGTTAATGTCTAAAAAAAGAGTATGTCGAAAGAGCGACAGCTGAACGGTTAATTCTAGTACATTATATATGGGCTTTCAATGTGCGTGAAATCATCACCTCTATATACAAATTCTCCAGGCATGGAAAGCATCGCAGCAAGCCAATAATCGTGTTCAGATCTAAACACCACATACTGATATGTAAGGTCTTGACAGAATCCAGCACCATTGATTGGCTATCCATGGACAAACTCTTCATTGAGCATAGAACATAAAATTAGTACCAAAAGTGTACTCCAAGATGATATAAAACTTATGCGCACAAATGAAAAATGCAGCTTATGATTACAAAAGTGTTGATGATAATATACAGTACCTGAATAATTGTGGAGCCAAACACCATCTTGTAACCTTTAAACGGATCACAAATTACACCCAAGGTCTCCAGTTTAGGCGCAGAGACCACAGTTATTTGCGAAGGTGCATAACAATAATCAAGGAGCAACCTTTGAAGTGAAGGGGCATCTTCGATGATGAGCTCCTGTCCTTTAAAACAAATTCCAATGCTTACAAGGTGAGGCGACTTTATTTGGACACAACGGATACGAATTTCTTCTCCAAAAACAAGCAGCAAGCGCTCCAGGGCAGGGCAGCTGGAGTGGATGATGCTGTGCAGTGAGGCCTCGGACAGATCAACCACCACAAGCGCAAGTTTTTTTAGTAGTGGGAGTCGAAGCATTTGTACCAGATTGTCTGCTAGATGGCACCGGGCCAAGGTGGCGGTGTGGAGAGAGGAGGAAAACCATGAGATGGACATCAGTGGTGAGGGCACAGATACAACGGTTGGTGGTAAGCTATTTTCGTAGTAATGGTAGAACTCAAGCTGCTGGAGTTTTTCGAATTCACAGGATGTCAGCCAGTCGTCCACCGTGCAGGGTATATGCAGCAGGCAACATGCCGGGATGCAGAGGCGTTGAACGGAGCCCTGGTGAGAGGAGATGATGGATCCATGGAGTTCAAAATCATGAATGACAGATAGCTGACGACAATCAAGATTAAGAGGCGTGGCGCGCCACAGAGGGCACCACCGAGATGCGAGGACCTATGTGCGGCAGCCATCCTTGGTGGGGAGAAGGGAGATGATCTCCCCAAGGATGGCGTCTGGGAGATCGCTTATGCTGTCCGCCCGATATTCTACGGGTTCCTCAGATCCAGGGGGGCCGTGGCCGCTTCTGCCCTCGCTGCCGGGTGCAGGATCTACAACCGGCGGCGGCGCTGGCCGGAGCCTCATCAGTGTACATACCAATCTGGGGGGGGGGGGGAATTGGCACAAACATATATGTAGGACATTCAAAATCGATTCTCAAGATCTGGAACAAAAAAATGGCACAAACATATATGTAGGACATTCAAAATAAATTCTCAACATATGGCTATGAATTATTAGCATGGACGCTAACCCTTGTCGGATTATTAGCAAAAATAATTTGTACAGAACAAACAATTAATCACTAACCCTAGACGGTTACCATTCAAACAATCAATACACTACACGGATCTAACAAATCTTACTCTGATTTCATGGACTGAAAGAACATAACCATAGGATTTCTATTCCAAAAAAATGAAGGGGGGAGGGAGGGGGTAGGAGTAACCAGAGAAAACACATGATATATTTGCCGCAAAAATGGGTATAGATGACTAACCAGTTTTCCGTTGGAGTCAGAGTCATTGCCGGAGTTGCTGTGGACCTCCGGCTCCGGCTGGCGAGGCACGATGGCGGCAACGACGTCAAGGTCGCACTGCTGCCCACGTGAGACCTCGTCGGCGGCGATGGCAACCTTTGTGCCTAGCTTCACGCATTGTGTGGGTGCTTCACCAGCTCCGGCATCGCCACTCCCTCCGATGGTGCGCTTTGACAGTATCCTCATACACTCCAGACGGCGGTGACCACTGTGGACGGGGGGTGCGGCCGCCTATTACGACCAGCGGCTCAGGCGCGCCATTAATATGGAGCAGTGGGAGCGAGACGGGCAACGGTCAAAGGGCTGGCTCGCCTCCCGGTGAGCCTACGCAGCAGACTGTTGGCATGCCTACCGTCATTTCACACATCTAATAGCACGCCTCCCGGTGACACCACGCAGCGAACACGCGCACGCCTCCCGGTCTGCCTGCGCGGCAAACTGCTCGCATGCGTCCCGTCAACTCACGCCTGCTCACACGGCACACGGGACTCATGGCGGCACATATATTATTTTTCTTTTTTGATGATTAATTCTGCCGCTTTATTGCTTAACCGAAGCATGGCACGTACATTGTTGGTCTAACGCCCACGGTTCGAATAAATAATCCGTTTGCGATATTGGTTGCCAATTATTAATAATCTCCAGTTTGTAAGAAGATTATATCAAAACTTGTCTCAAATTTGACAAAAAAAATACAATATCACAGTCTATTGGTGTCCATATGACACCACGATAAGTTTCATGAATTTCAACTAAGTTTTGGATTAACTGGATTTTAAAAATCAAGATTCTCAATGTTTGAAATTTCACGGGGAATAAACATGCACCCAGGGACACACATATGATTTTCCAATCCATTTTGGTGCACTATCATGTGTGCATGTAGCTCAATTTTGATTTTTGCACATTAAATCCCTAGGAAATCAATCAATGTATAAAAACGGCCGAATGATCTCTGATTTTTTTTTCAAATTTTAACACGACACTCCTTTGGTCACATGTTCAGTGCAGAAAAAGTTTGACATGCCTCAAAGTGGCGGTGGTGGTGCGGTGTGTGGGTGGGGGGTCCGGCAGTACACTACGAGTCGTGATCCTCCGTGTGGGATTAACCGTTTTGTGAGGCATGCCACATCAAAGTCATGAATTGGTTATTTAAAACATTACACAACCCTTCCATATATATATATATATATATATATATATATATATATATATATATATATATATATATATATATATATATATACATACATGTTCGGGCCAAATGCATGCATTATTGGTGGTCCTCGGACACTCCTCGTGCGATTATCACCGATGTGCCCATTTGTTAGCCCGCGAAGGTTATCAGTTTTCACCGACAGCAAGAGGCATTTGACCAAAGGTGGATTCATCTTGGCCTGTGTATACGGTGTGGATCATGGTGAGATTCCAGATCAAAGTTCGAGCGCGTGCGTACACATGAGTCCCTCTCACCGGCTCAAAGTGAGGGGGACCACACGTCGTAAACCTCTGTGTGCGTTTCTGGTTTGTGAAGCATGTGCCACATCGAAGTTGTGCATTGGGTATTCAAACATCACACAACACCTCTTTGGGACACATGCATGCGGTGGTTGTTCTAGGACACTCACTCGCGTGTGACGCTCTCTATGGGCCCGTGAGGTCGTCGTCCATCATATCACTTTGACCTACAGCGAGGGAGAGGTTAATTAATTTGACCAACAAGGATGGTTCTTTTTTGGTTTGTGTTACGTACGGTAGGAGTATATATATAGTACGCGTCGAAGAGGCGGGGCAACATATACTACGCGTCATGAACCTCACTCCGTGTGGGGACTTTCCGGTTTCCGAGGCAGGTGACACATCAAAGTTGTGCATTGGTTATTCAAACATCACACAACACCTCTTTGGGCACATGCAGGCGGTGGTTGCCCTATAGGACACTCACTCGCATGTGACGCTTCCATCCGTGGGCCCGCAAGGTCGTCTCCAGCACTCTGACCAAACGAGAGAGGTTAATTAATTTGACCAACAAGGAGGATTCTTTTTGGTTTGTGTTATGGTAGGAGTATATAGTACGCATCGAAGAGGGCCGGGGGAGGAGATGACCATCACATACTACGCGTCATGAACCTCGCTCCGTGTGGGGACTTTTCGGTTTCCGAGGCAGGTGTGCATTGGGTACGTATTCAAACATCACACAAACACCGGCCTCTTTGGGCCACATGCAGACGGTGGTTTGCCCTATAGGACACTCACTCACATGCAAAACGCTTCCCTCTCCGTGGGCCCGCGAGGTCGTCATCCATCACTTTGACCCAACGAGAGAGGTTAATTTGACGACCAAGGAGGATTCTTTTCGGGTTGTGTTATGGTAGGAGTATATAGTACGCGTCGAAGAGGGGGGGACCAGCATATATATATACTACATGTCACAAACCTCGCTCCATGTGGGGACTTTACAGTTTCTGAGGCGGGTGCCACATCAAAGTTGTGCATTAATTAGGTATTCAAACATCACAACCACACACCTCCATACATATGTTCGGGCCACATGCAAGCGATGGTGCGCGGTGTCCTGTGGCACTCACTCACGCGGTTATTGGCGATGCTTCCATCTGTGGGCCCGCTTGGTCCATCACTTTGACCGACAGCGAGAGAGGTTAATTTGACTTAGGAGGGGATTAATTTTTGGTTTGTCTTACGATATAGGTCATTCTATGATATTACATAATATACTTTGAGCGCATGTGTACGCATGAATCCCTTCCACCGGATCAAAGTGGGGGGGAGAGCATATACATGACGCGTCATGAACCTCACTCTGTGTGGGGACTGTGCGATTTTCGATGCAGGTGCCACATCAATGGTGTGCATTGGGTATTCAAACATATGCATGCATCACGCACCTCCATACATATGTTTGGGACACATGCATGCAGTGGTTGTCTTCGGACACTCTCCCCTCGATTAGTTATCGGCGGCAAGCCTATATATTCATGGGCCCGCGTGGACATCCTGTCGTGGGAACGAGTCTGGCAGTAGAAGGTAGGGGTACGTAAGGAGAGGGCAGAGTCCTAGCTACGGCGAGGATGTACACACAGATGTATGAGTTCAGGCCCCTCTCGTGGAGGTAATAGCCCTACGTCTCAGGTGCTCGGGAGCTCTTTGTCGAGTGTAATAGGAGTATCGTTACAGGGGGGTGCCAACCAACCCCTGTGCCAGAGGAGAGGGGCGGCTTATATAGAGTGCGCTGCCCCTCATAAGTGTCCGGCACTAAAGGGTCAGATCGTGGCTATAAAGACGTACGTTACTGGTAACGTACAACATAAATGCTATTAATGGTCTTGATGAACGCCTGCCCGTTAGCCTCCCTGGGGTGACTTCTGGGCTTCTGTGGTCGACTGTCTTCTGGTCCTTCCGAGTGAAAGGTAAGCGTCGAGTGAAAGGTACCTCCGAGTTTATATTGTCGAGTGACTTGTATGCCTTGGTGATTTCAGTCGGAGATCTCCTTGCAGCCCTTAAGCTTTCTGGGGCAGTGTCCTTGGGTAGAGCAGGTAGGTCAGGCCTATGACCCTAGGTACATATCCCCATCATTAGCCCCCGAATGGATCGGGGTCCGAGTGTAAAAGGTGTCAATACAAGTTCTGACAAGACACAAAAATTCCGAGTGCATTTTGAGGCTTCTTAGAAATTTGCGTCGATTGGAACCTTTATCGTTCGCCCTGATCGATTCTGTCTTGAAGTATATCCGAGTGAAACTGAGCTCGAAATCAGGTCCGAGTGAAACTGAGCTCGAAATCAGGTTCGAGTGGTCTGCAGAATCTTCTGATGTGACGGTTCGCTCCGTCGGGTCCGGATTTTACGGGATTCGAAAATTGGATAAACGCGTGCCGAGCGAAGATGACGCAACCGCAAAGGCAAGTGGGGACACGACGCCTCGATTACCACGCCGCCAAAATCGCCACGAGGCGCACCTCCTCTGAATTCGGGATACTCAGAGATCTGGCGGGCCCACAGGTCAGTGACCCACACGGGTGGATATAAGAGGCGACGACGCCGGTGCTGGAACAGTATTCTTCCCCCAAATCTGCTCTTCTCCTCCTCCTCTTCTGCTCAGCTCCGCTCCAACGACCGCCGCCGCCATGACGAAGGGCAAGACGGAGAAGCTCGAGCGCGCCAAGAAGGGAGGAGCCAAGGCGAAGAAGCCGTCGGGCGCCCGGTCGACGGTGCCGCCGGGGTGGATCCAGGGGGATTTCCTCCAATCGACGGTCACGGCGGAGGATGTGCAAAATCTCGTCGACGACGGGTTCATAGCTGCGGAGTCCTGGAGATTGCCGAAGGGGGAGACCGAACCAGAGCCACGCGACGGCGAGCGAGTTCTACTTCTCACCCACGTCGAACGAGGTTCTTCCATGCCACCCCACCCATTCATCCGTAGTTTCTTGAACTATTTCGGGGCGTAGCTCCACCATTTCCCTTCGAATGCAATTGCCTATCTTTCCTGTTTCATAACCCTGTGCGAATGCATCTTGGGCTGCCCTCCGCATTGGGGTTTGTTTAAACACATATTCTCTGTTAGATCTCAATCCGTCAAGAAAGCCAAACCCAGTGATAGCAAAACCAATGTAATCCAACTGTGTGGTGGCTTAGGGGTCCAAAAGAGAGGTAGGAGTGCATTCCCCTCTATGACCTTTCCTGATTCTGTCCGGGGTTGGCAGTCAACATGGTTCTACTGCAAGGATATTGCATCACCAAATATGTCGACTGGACTTCCCCCTTTCACCTTAGATCGACCTACCACCCCCAAACCATTGTACGTGACAAAGGTAGAGAAAATCCAGGTAGGGATCCTAGTGAACGTTGTATCTGATCTGGTCCGTGGCGGAGTGACTGGCTTGGATCTCCTTGAAACGTTTCTTAGTCGACGAATCCAGCCTCTCCAAGCCCGGGATCACACCATGTGGCATTATTCAGGCCCTGAGGATACCACTCGGACTCATCCTGAGGAAGTTTCCGACGAGACTGTTTCTTAGTGGCTCAAGAGCATCACCGAAGCCTGTGATAATCCTGAGGGGGCCAAACGAATTCCGCCCTTCTCTGCTTTGAACCCACCGAAGAACTTGGTGAGTTATATCTCTGTCGATTGTTTTAATATTTTGTCGAGTAACTGGATCTTCAGTCGACTGACTTTGAAGCTTGTATCTTGCAGGAATTTACAAACATGTACTCGCCCGTGCCAAACGGAGAACAGCCTGACGAAGAAGAAGGGAGCGTAGATGGCAGCGCAGACGGCGATTGCGCCGACGACAGCGAGAGCAGCGATGACGACCTGGAGGAAGGCGAGGTGGAAGCTCAGATCCCTCTGCGCACCGGGCGTCGCACCAAGCAGCAGGAAGACCTAGAGGTTGTTCCGAGCAAAACTGTGGCGTCGAGCACAAGGAACCCAAAGCGTGACCGTTCCGCAACATCGGGGTCGACTGAAAAAGCTGCGAAACAACTCAAGCCGGACGAGCCAAAACCTCGAAAGGCCCTGCCTCGTATCAAGATTGATGTGCCTGTTGCCTCAACGTGAGTGTTTATTTTCCCGCAATTGTGATTGTTGCACTTCATGTCTCCGCTGACCGAGTGGAGTTTATCCGCCAGAGCTGCTACCTCTGTGACGTCGCCCCAGCAAAATAATGGGGACCATATGGAAGTGGACACTCCTGATGCGGCCACCTCCCAACGAGGTATAACAAACCCACACTCTACTCTGTTTTTTGAAGAATAATCGTCGAGTGACTTGATTAAAATTGCCGATTGATAGCTGACGAAGTCATCGAACTGGAAGATGACGAGGAGCTGCAGCGAGGAACGCAGGATGAAGCTGTGCCTCTGGGGGCTCCACGCGTACGCACTCGGAGAACATCGTCAGGACAGACGCCCCGTGGGTCGACTGCTGTGACACCTCCGGCCCTTGTGGCCCCGCTGTCGAGCGCTCCGCCAGCCACTTCAATTCTGGTGGCTTCAGCACCTATTGGACAATCTGAAGCACCTCCTGCTGCCTCAGTTACAGCACCAACTCATTCGACGCCCGCATACCCTTTGTATCACGTCTCGGAGGACCAAACTGGAGCTGCCAAGGAAGCCATGATTCAGGCTGGGCAGATGATGCTGCGAACAAAGGAGGCGTATGAAGCCAGCAAGTTAGCCTATGATGCCAGCTCAGCGCTTCAAGCCAACGTCCGAGTAAGTGCTGTTGTAAGTTCATTTCCAATTGAATTCCTGTCCGTCTTGATTTTACACCCACTGGGTGTTTTCTTCGCAAGTAGATCAGGTAGTTTCTGGTCCAGTGGGGGCACGCTGAGTGCACCCACTGGGTGTAGTCCCCGAGACCACTGTCGAATGACGAAGGCATCGGCAGGGGTCTTAGAGTTGATTTGAAAGTTGCTTGTCACTCGACAGGACGGGCCTGGTCGAGTGATAGAAGGTCCAATGGGGGCACGCTGAGTGCACCCACTGGGTGTAGTCCCCGAGACCGCCGTCGAGTGCTTGCATCGGCGAGGGTCTGATAGAGACAATGTTCGCTTGCTTGCTTCTTTGTTTATACTCTGACAGGCCAGACCTGGTCGAGTGTTTTTGTATCCAGTGGGGGCACGCTGAGTGCACCCACTGGGTGTAGTCCCCGAGACTACTGTCGATCGTTGACGATGGGCAGTAGTCTTAAGAACCATTCTGCAGGTTTCATGGACATCATTTCCATCAACCATGATATGACGCTGTATAGGGTTGTGGGGTGGGGCGGCGGGCCGTCTTTCAGTCGACTGCACTTGTACTTTTCCACTCGGGAGTAGAGAAATATCCATGTCGACTGAACCCCTTCTTTGTTGATTTCAGAAAGCCTGTGAGCTCGGGACCAAGTACGTCGAGCTGGAGAAGGAAAAGAATCGACTTCTGCTGGATCTGGAGCTGACGAACAACAACCTGGACCGTGCACAGACCGAATTGAAGACTTTGGGAGGTAATCTTTGTCGATCAATTGCATTATCACTTTCATCTTCCATCCTTTGAACCGAGTGAATCCACTCGAACAGACGTACGTGATGAGAACCGTCGTCTCCGAGCGCGACTCAACAATGTTATTTCTTTAGATACCATGAAGAAGGCGCTCGAGGACAAGGACAAATCACTTGCTGATGCTCAGAAGGAAGCGAAGGAGAAAACTGAAGCTGCTGAGAAGAAACTTGCTGCAGCCAGTAAACTGGAAGAAGAGAACGCCAAACTCAAGCAGGAACGATCCGATTGGATCAAAAACCTTGAAGTGCAAACCAAGGGAAAGAGTGCTCTGGAGAAACACTTAGGAGACTTCGCGAAGAAAATGTTTAGCATGCTTGAAGGTGACTTTCTTCTGTCGAATGAATTTCTTTGATTTCTTCAGAACGGCATTGTGATCACCTTTTCCCTTTCTCTTCATGCAGAATTCTGTCAAGACTTTGAGAAGGAAACTGAAGAGATCGAGCCCAATCTGGACCCCACGAAGTCACTCGTCGGAGACGCCGTGGCCATGGATATGTTTCGACTCGAAGCTCGTCTTAAGAGTGTCCAAGGATATGTCACTCGGCTGAAGGCTGCATTCGAGAAAGTCGACAAGGAACTGTGGCCTGAAGACCCCCTCCAGACTGACCTCGAGTATATGATGACTCGCCTCAATGAAATTCCAAGTCGAGTGCAGGCGTGGAAGAAGTCTGCTGCCCGTTGTGGTGCCGATGTGGCACTTTCACTCGTCAGGGTCCATTGTAAGGAGGCCAGGGAGGACAAACTGAAGGCCCTCCGAGTGATCAACACAAAGAAACTTCAATTTGAAGATTTCATGGAGACTTTCATTGAAGCAGCTACTCGGATCGCCGACGGATTTGACCTGGATACCTTTGTCGAGCCTTCAAGCCCTACCGGAGCTTGAAAAAGTACGTTGCTTTCAGTTAAACTTTATTTGCCTCGGTATGCCGAGTGATGGTGTAACCGATTAAAATTCGTTCAGGCCTTAAGTCTGAGAACTTCCCTTTGCGCGAACAAGTTTATGCTGCGCTAGAGATTCTAGTCTTACTCGCATTTTGCTTTCCGACATTTTGCTTGGCTGAATTTATTTAATTCTCCAATGGAACGGGTGTTCTGCACTCGAAAGAATTTAGGACTTAGGCGAAGACTGGTTCGCAGCTAAGTTCTGAGTGTTAGGAATACCTTACACTCGGAAGGATTTTTTAACTTAGGTGAAAACTGGTTCACAGCTAAGCCCCCGAGTGAGAGAATTGCTCTTTACTCGGAAAAGTTTTTGAACTTAGGCGAAGACTGGTTCGCGGCTAAGTTTCCGAGTGTATTGAATGTTATACACTCGGAAGGGTTATAACTTAGGCAAAACGGGTTCGCAGCTAAGCCCCCGAGCAAGAGGGTTGCTCTTTACTCGGAAAAGTTTTCTGAACTTAGGCGAAGACTGGTTCGCGGCTAAGTCTCCGAGTGTATTGAATGTTATACACTCGGAAGGGTTTTTAACTTAGGCGAAACGGGTTCGTAGCTAAGCCTCCGAGCAAGAGGGTTGCTCTTCACTCGGAGAAGTTTTCTGAACTTAGGCGAAGACTGGTTCGCGGCTAAGTCTCCGAGTGTATTGAATGTTGTACACTCGGAAGGATTTTTAACTTAGGCGAAATGGGTTCGCAGCTAAGCCCCCGAGCAAGAGGGTTGCTCTTCACTCGGAGAAGTTTTCTGAACTTAGGCGAAGAATGGTTCGCGGCTAAGTCCCCGAGTGTATCGAATGTTCTACACTCGGAAGGGTTTTTAACTTAGGCGAAATGGGTTCGCAGCTAAGCCCCCGAGCAAGAGGGTTGCTCTTCACTCGGAGAAGTTTTCTGAACTTAGGTGAAGACTGGTTCGCGGCTAAGTCTCCGAGTGTATTGAATGTTATACGCTCGGAAGGGTTTTTAACTTAGGCGAAACGGGTTTGCAGCTAAGCCCCCGAGCAAGAGGGTTGCTCTTCACTCGGAGAAGTTTTCTGAACTTAGGCGAAGACTGGTTCGCGGCTAAGTCTCCGAGTGTATTGAATGTTATACACTCGGAAGGGTTTTTAACTTAGGCGAAACGGGTTCACAGCTAAGCCCCCGAGCAAGAGGGTTGCTCTTCACTCGGAGAAGTTTTCTGAACTTAGGCGAAGACTGGTTCGCGGCTAAGTCTCCGAGTGTATTGAATGTTATACACTCGGAAAGGTTTTTAACTTAGGCGAAACGGGTTCGCAGCTAAGCCCCCGAGCAAGAGGGTTGCTCTTCACTCGGAGAAGTTTTCTAAACTTAGGCGAAGACTGGTTCGCGGCTAAGTCTCCGAGTGTATTGAATGTTATACACTCGGAAACGTTTTTAACTTAGGCGAAACGGGTTCGCAGCTAAGCCCCCGAGCAAGAGGGTTGCTCTTCACTCGGAGAAGTTTTCTGAACTTAGGCGAAGACTGGTTCGCGGCTAAGTCTCCGAGTGTATTGAATGTTATACACTCGGAAGGGTTTTTAACTTAGGCGAAACGGGTTCGCAGCTAAGCCCCCGAGCAAGAGGGTTGCTCTTCACTCGGAGAAGTTTTCTGAACTTAGGCGAAGACTGGTTCGCGGCTAAGTCTCCGAGTGTATTGAATGTTATACACTCGGAAGGGTTTTTAACTTAGGCGAAATGGGTTCGCAGCTAAGCCGCCGAGCAAGAGGGTTGCTCTTCACTCGGAGAAGTCTTTGAATGCGAAATTGTGCGATCGGAATCGATAATAGACGGCGGAAGTCATAACTTAACAAACGACATCGTTTGGAGCACTCTTATTACATCAAAATAACTCAGTCATCAAGTATAAAAGCGTCGAAGCAAATCCGCGTTCCAGGCGCGTGGTCATCAATATTCTTCTTCAAGTTGAAAAGATGGTACGCTCCGTTGTTCAGCACCTTGGTGACGACGAATGGGCCTTCCCACGCTGGGGCCAACTTGTGGGGTCGCTGCTGATCCACTCGGAGCACCAGATCACCTTCGTGGAATGAACGGCTCTTGACGTGTCTCGCATGGAAGCAGCGAAGGTCTTGTTCATATACAGTCGACCGGATCAGGGCCATCTCTCATTCTTCCTCTAGGAGATCCACCCCATCTTGTCTTGCTTGCTCAGCTTCGTCTTCAGAGTAAAGATCCACTCGGGGAGAATTGTGAAGGACGTCACTTGGCAGAACGGCTTCAGCTCCATACACAAGGAAGAAAGGAGTGTGTCCAGTCGACCGGTTCGGAGTCGTCCTCAAGCCCACAGAACAGACAGCAATTCAGTGACCCAAGCTCCAGCAGCATGATCAAGATCTCGCATGAGCCGAGGCTTCAGTCCTTGGAGGATAAGGCCGTTCGCTCGCTCAGCTTGACCGTTAGACTGGGGGTGTGCAACGGACGCGTAGTCCACCCGAGTGCCTTGAGAGGAGCAAAAGTATCTGAACTCTTCCGAGTCAAAATTAGAGCCGTTGTCTGTAATGATACTGTGGGGGACTCCATACTGGAATGTTATCTCCTTCATGAATTTGATAGCAGTGCGGGCTGAAATGGGTTTAGCTTCAATCCACTTAGTGAACTTGTCGACTGCAACCAGTAAGTGAGTGAATCCACTCTGGCCTGTTCTAAGGGGTCCAACCATATCCAAGCCCCATACAGCAAACGGCCAGACGAGTGGAATAGTCTTCAAGGCAGACGCAGGTTTGTGTGACAGGTTCGAATAGATCTGGCATCCTTCGCAGTGATCGACTATATCTTTAGCCATCTCATTGGCGCGTGGCCAGAAGAAACCCGCTCGGTAAGCTTTGGCAACAATCGTCCTAGAGGACGCATGATGACCACAAGTTCCCGAGTGAATCTCCTCCAAAATCAGTCGACCTTCTTCAGGAGAAATACACCGCTGAGTCACGCCAGTCACACTTTCTCTGTAGAGTTGTCCATCCATAACAGTAAAAGCTTTGGATCTGCGGACTATCTGTCGAGCTTCATCTTCATCATCTGGGAGTTCTCTCCTAAGAATGTACGCAATATAGGGTACAGTCCAGTCGGGCGTGATCACTAAAATCTCCATGACCAGATAATGACAGCTGGGACATCGACTTCAGTCGGATCAGAGGCGCTTTTTGCCTGCGGGGGCTCTTCAGCGAAGGGGTCTTCCTGCACCGAAGGAGAATGAAGGTGCTCGAGAAATACATTGCTGGGGACAGGCTTCCGAGTGGATCCAATCTTTGCCAGCTCATCAGCTGCTTGATTCTTCACTCGGGGAACATGATGGAGTTCCAAACCTTCGAATTTCTTCTCGAGTTTCCTTACTGCATTGTAGTATCCAGTCATA
Organism: Elymus sibiricus; assembly: GCA_039707655.1. Lineage (NCBI taxonomy): Eukaryota > Viridiplantae > Streptophyta > Magnoliopsida > Poales > Poaceae > Elymus > Elymus sibiricus. The sequence continues at coordinate 185,479,190 of CM077676.1, read as the reverse complement.
GCGGGGTTCCTGACATCCCACTCTTTCATCACTTGATTGACCACCAAATCAGAGTCGCCATATACCATCAGGCGCCGGACGCCGAGTGAAATGGCCATACGCAACCCATACAAGAGTGCTTCATATTCAGCTTCATTGTTGGAGGAATCAAAGTGAATCTGCAAGACGTAACTGAGTTTGTCACCTTTTGGGGACACCAGTACTACGCCAGCACCAGAACCATTCATCATCTTCGAGCCATCAAAGAACATGGTCCAGTGTGCCGAGTAAACTTGGACCGGCTGCTGCTGTTCAGTCCACTCGGCCAGGAAATCAGCGAGGGCTTGAGACTTGATTGCTTTCTTTGCTTCAAACTTGATGTCAAAATAGAGGAGCTCAATAGCCCATTTGGCCACTCGACCGGACGCATCTCGATTGTGGAGAATTTCAGACAATGGAGCATCACTGACGACTGAAATTGAGTGATCTTGAAAATAATGTGCCACCTTCTTAGCTAACAGATATATACCGTACACGAGCTTCTGGTAATGTGGATATCTTTGCTTTGAAGGAGTCAACACTTCAGAGATGTAATAAATGGGACGCTGGACTTTGTAAGCTTTACCTTCCTCTTCCCTCTCGACAGTGAGAACTGTACTGACGACCTGATTAGTAGCCGCTATGTACAATAGCAACGGCTCTTTACTGTGCGGAGCAGCAAGCACTGGCTGGGTGGAAAGCAGAGCTTTGAGCTCGACAAACGCTGCTTCAGCTTCTGGAGTCCACTCGAATGTATCAGACTTCTTCATCAGTCGGTATAAAGGCAATGCCTTTTCACCGAGACGAGAAATGAATCGACTCAATGCTGCCAAGCAACCTGTGAGCTTCTGGACATCGTGCACACGCTCAGGGCTTTTCATTCGGGTGATGGCACCGATCTTTTCAGGATTAACGTCGATTCCCTTTTCGGAAACGAGAAAACCGAGTAATTTGCCGCCAGGAACACCGAAAGTGCACTTAGTCGGATTTAGCTTGATGTCATATCTCCTCAGATTGGCGAATGTTTCAGCTAAGTCAAACAACAGGTCGGAACCATTGCGAGACTTGACGACAATGTCATCCATGTACGCTTCAACATTCCGAGGGATCTGAGCGAGTAAACATTTTTGAATCATGCGCATGAAAGTAGCGCCAGCATTCTTCAAACCAAAAGGCATGGTGATATAACAGAAACACCCGAAAGGGGTGATGAAGGCTGTCTTTATTTCATCCAGACCAAACAGACGGATCTGATGGTAACCAGAGTAAGCATCCAGAAAAGATAGACGCTCACACCCCGCAGTTGAGTCGACAATCTGATCAATGCGGGGGAGTGGAAAATGATCTTTCGGGCAGACCCGATTGATATGTTTGAAATCAATACACATGCGGAGTGACTTGTCCTTCTTAGGGACCATAACGACGTTCGATAACCACTCGGAGTGGTAAATCTCACGTATGAACTTAGCCGCCAAGAGACGAGCCACCTTCTCGCCGATTGCTTTTCGCTTCTCCGTTGCCGACCGACGCAAATGCTCCTTCACAGGCTTGGCCTTCGGGTCAACTCTCAATCGGTGCTCAGCCAGTTCCCTGGGTACACCAGGCATGTCAGCAGGCTTCCATGCGAAGATGTCACAGTTCTCACAGAGGAACTGGATGAGCTCGGCTTCCTATTTGCTGTCGAGTGTCGTCGAGATGTTGGTCGGGGCAGCAGTTGGATCTGTCGGGTGAATGTTCACTTTCTTCACTTCTCCTGCCGACTGAAAAGCTGACTCAGAAGCGGGCTTCTTAGCGCGCAACAGGTCGGAAGGATCAGCGTTTTTCTTGTATTCTTCCAATTCAACCATAGCCATCTGATGATCGGCGATCTTGGAGCCCTGCTGAAGGCACTCCTCAGCCCTCTGTCGATTGCCAGTGACTGTGATCACACCCTTGGGTCCGGGCATCTTCAGCTTGAGATACACGTAACATGGACGGGCCATGAAACGGGCATAAGCCGGACGACCAAGGATGGCGTGGTATGCGCTCTGGAAGTCCACCACTTCAAATGTCAATTTTTCCTTGCGAAAATGCTTATCGTCACCAAACACAACATCCAATGCTATTTGTCCGAGTGAACAGGCCTTTTTCCCAGGGATGACGCCATGGAACTGCATGTTGCTTTCACTGAGTCGGGACATCGGAATGCCCATCCCCTTGAGGGTGTCTGCATACAGGATGTTCAGACCGCTCCCACCGTCCATCAAAACCTTGCGGAGTCGAGTGCCCCCCACAACTGGGTCTACCACCAGCGCTTGCCGCCCGGGGGTAGCGATATGCGCAGGGTGATCTGACTGATCAAACGTGATAGCAGTCTGAGACCACTTGAGATAAGTGGGGGTAGAGGGAACCGCCATGTTAACCTCCTTGTTGATAACTTTCAGTCGACTCTTGCTCTCAACATCAGCAAAAATCAACAGAATGGCATTGATCTCAGGAAACTCTTCTTTATCTTCTTCATCTCCCTTTTCAGGGTCTTTTTCACTCGACTGGCTCTCTTTGAACTGTTCGATCAGCAAACGGCACTGTCGAGTGGTATGCTTTGGCAATATTAAATTGCCCTCTTCATCTTTCCTCGTGTGGATTGCACACGGTAAATCCATAACATCTGTACCCGATTGAATCTTTGACTTCTTGGGGGTGAACTTAGCTTTGGACTTTCCTTTATTTTTGGCTTGTGCCGCCAGGGCGGCCGCTTCTGCCTGAGCAGGGGGATCAGCCTTGCGCTTCTGCTTCCGATTGGAATTTCCGCCTGCATCATTGTCGACTGCTTTTCCTTTACCGCTTCGGAGGCGGTCCTCTTCTTCACCATTGGCGTACCGAGTGGCAATCTCCATCATCTTGCTCAGAGAAATATCACCAGTGCGACCAAACTTCAGATAGAGCTCTCTGTATCTAACACCAGCCTTGAAGGCACAAACAGCCTGATGTTCGGAAACATTCTCCACCGTGTGATGCAGGGTGGACCAGCGCTGAATGTAGTCTCGCAAGGTCTCATTGGGTTTCTGAACACAGTGTTGCAAATCAATCAAACCAGCCGGACGTTTGCAGGTGCCCTCAAAGGTTCTGATGAACACTCGGGCCAAATCCTCCCAGCAATAGATACTAGAGGGAGCCAAACGATTCAACCAGGCTCTGGCCGAACCATCTAACATCAGGGACAAATGCTTCATGGCTATGTTGCCGTTTCCTCCACCAATCTGCACGGCCACTCGGTAATCATCTAACCATGTCTCGGGCTTCGACTCGCCAGAAAACTTGCCAATTCCAGCCGCCAACCTGAAGTTGGGGGAATCTCTGCAGAGCGAATGGCTCTGCTAAAACACTCGGGACCAGACACAACAGCTCCACTTCCACTCGGATAGTCTCCGTTATAAACATCTCTGTGGGCTCTGCCTCTGTCGACCCGTCTTTGAGCAAGGACGTCCCTTGCGTCAAATCCAGGATTCCGCTCATCACCGAACAGGCGCCTATCATCATTGTGCCGGGGCACATATGAACCACTCCGCGGAGGAGAAAGCACTCGACGGCGGTCATCGCGATGATAACGGGGAGCAAACTGATCTCGCCCCTGATCTCTGTACCAATCTTCACGGAAGTCTCCGCCTCTGTGGCGCAGGGGTGACCCAGGGCTGTGGGCCGACTGAACTGTTTTCGCCCTGGGCGAATTGCTATGTAACCTGTTCTGCGACTGAGAAACAGCCGCATTCTGCTGTTGCGCTGCCTCGAGCAACGTTCTGATCTGTCGCAAACCTCTACCAGCTTCCGATCGTGACGGCTGTATAGAATCTGCAATCCTAGCAGCAGCTGCAACATTCAACACTGGAGTACGGAATACCTCGACGTTATTCCGAGACCCACTCAGAAACAACTGTCGCTGATGTCGATTGGGACGCGGCGGACGTTGTCGAGCACGCTCGTCGAGTGCCCTCTGCATCTCTTTGAGTCGAAGGCGAGTCGCCTCCATGGCCTGGGCCTCAGCAGTCGTGCCGACGATGGGAGTATGGAGAACATCCTCATCCCGGTGCTGCTGTTCATTCGACGTTCCACCAATCTCGCGCCTGGCGTGGTTGAAGCCAGGCGGCGGACTCTGATGAGAGCCAGCCATAAGAACTTCAGCCGCAGGATCGCAACTCTCGCACCCGGAGGGAACGCCAGACCGGTCTGATGCCGAGTCGAACACGCCGAGAAGTGACTCGGCGGGCTCGATGGCCGCAATTTGCGGGGACGAAGCCTGGCGGGCCGCCGCATGTCGAACCCAACGCTGCAGCCGTGAACGGCCGGATCGCTTGCGGCGACGAACAGCATGGAGGGCCGACACGTACGGAGTCGACGGCTGAAGGAGAAGAACACCGCAGGAGCTTGCGCAGAAGTGCGTCGCTCCGCGTATTGGGAGCGCCTCAACATCTAGAGGCGCTTCCTGGAGCCATGCCGAACCGTCGACGATGAAGGTGAGCGCTCCGAGACGGATCTCGCGGCCCGGGAACAAATCACCGCCGGAAGACATGACGAAGGAAAACAAATGCAACCTCGCCGGAAGTCGCTTAGACGCCTGCCCCACGGTGGGCGCCAACTGTCGTGGGAACGAGTCTGACAGTAGAAGGTAGGGGTACGTAAGGAGAGGGCAGAGTCCTAGCTACGGCGAGGATGTACACACAGATGTATGAGTTCAGGCCCCTCTCGTGGAGGTAATAGCCCTACGTCTCAGGTGCTCGGGAGCTCTTTGTCGAGTGTAATAGGAGTATCGTTACAGGGGGTGCCAACCAACCCCTGTGCTAGAGGAGAGGGGCGGCTTATATAGAGTGCGCTGCCCCTCATAAGTGTCCGGCACTAAAGGGTCAGATCGTGGCTATAAAGACGTACGTTACTGGTAACGTACAACATAAATGCTATTAATGGTCTTGATGAACGCCTGCCCGTTAGCCTCCCTGGGGTGACTTCTGGGCTTCTGTGGTCGACTGTCTTCTGGTCCTTCCGAGTGAAAGGTAAGCGTCGAGTGAAAGGTACCTCCGAGTGTATATTGTCAAGTGACTTGTATGCCTTGGTGATTTCAGTCAGAGATCTCCTTGCAGCCCTTAAGCTTTCTGGGGCAGTGTCCTTGGGTAGAGCAGGTAGGTCAGGCCTATGACCCTACCCTAGGTACATATCCCCATCACATCCATCACTTCGACCGACAACGAGAGAGGTTACCAGGGTGGATTCTTCTTCTTTGGTTCGTGTTACCATATAGTAGGTCGATCATGGTGAGATTCTAGACCTAAGTTTGAGCGCATGCATGCGTACGCATGAATCCCTCTCACCGGCTCGAACTGGGGTGACATACGTACATATATATATACTATACGCATCGTGAACCCTCACTAGCTCCGTGTGGGGACTTTCCGATTCCAAAGCACAGTGCCACATCAAAGTTGTGCATTGGGTATTCAAACACCACACAACACTTCCATACATAAGTTTGGGCCACATGCATGCAGTGGTTGTCTTCGGGCACTCCCTCGCTTGGTTATCGTCGACAAGCTAGCCCATTTGTGGGGCCGCGTGGACGTCCATCACTTTGATGTGGCACCCCGCCTGAATACCACTATAGTCAGACGGTCGCCGCACATACCAGCCCAGGAAAATCACTCTGGCATGTGCTTTTACAACAAGTATCATGAACACAAGCTTTTCTATTAATGGATATATAGGCCTTACATGGTATTGTACAAGGGTGATGGCAGCGGAAAAGCTCTAACTAAGCCAGCATGGTCTTGGTGCGGCTCCAATCCACAGGGATCTGACTGGGTTACTCTTCTAGCCTGCGAACACTCCGGCTCCTCGCTAGCGAACGTCGAATCCTTAGGTGAACCTGGCCACATTGAAGGCCGCTGAGTACTTTTGAATGTACTCGCAAGCAAACCAAACCAACATATACACCAAGCAATGCAATCCATGGCATTCAAGCATGCATTTGTTATCTTAACAGTATTAACTATCATGTTATGGCAGGATTATCTAGCAAGATTAATCATTTAGCAGCATTAATCATCATAACGTATCAGGATTATCTATCATGATAACTACTGAAGTAAATACAGTATGACGAAGATAAAGCTTATCCAGTAAATAATCCATACTCCGAATATTCTTATGATCCAATTCAAATCCGATCCAAATCCAAATCCGAATCCGAATCCGATCCAAATCCAATCCAAACCTTTTGGTCATACGACCGTTTCTCTCCTAGCCATCCCATGGCTAACATTCATACCTCTGTCATCATCTGATGTCTATGCATCTGCACTGCAAGTCTGACAAATCATACCTTTCTCTGGTTCATTATTAACCTTAGCAATAACATTATATAGTTTGTTCCTCCAGACTCGACACAGACCAAATAGGGGCCTACACGAACTGTCCATGACCGAGGACGCGGCTATTCGAATAGATTTACACTCTGCAGAGGTTGCGCACTTTACCCACACCATGGAGCGCCTGGCCTCGTACTTTAGTACATGTTCCCATTCGGGTGGACCAGTGCTGCTCCAACGAAACCTGCCTAACCCGTGACTCTTCCATCGTACCACCGACAATCATACCCTCCCAGGGTCATGTCCTGGGTGGCCCCTGTGTCACCCCGTGACACCTGCCACCGTCGTGGCCAACTAAACTGTCCCAAACGGGGACCGCGCGCAAATAACTCAACTGGGCTCACAGGATTATCGTCGTCTACCTGATCAGGGCAGCACGCACGCATAACCCTCCCTAGTTTGGTGGTACCGACAGAAGAGCACGCAGTCAGACAAAGTCAAGGCCGTCCCATACCGGCAAATGTGGCTGCATGGGTAAGTCCGGATAGGTGACACTATGACTCGATCCAGTCGACAGAGGAGGTTGTCATTTAATCATATTCTTAATCATTACAGCAATAACGATAATCCAAGATGTAAACTAGTATATCAACATAACAACCTATCTCCAGATTGTCACCTACGAGTCACTAGCACGATAATATGATGAGCATTAGCAGGTAATGTAAACAGCAAATTCAAATTAGCAAGAGTTTTATTATTTCTAACACAGGCATAAACATTAATTAAACACGCAAGAATAACACAGAGCAATGCTTCAGGGCATATATCAGATGGTCGGCTTGCCTGGGGGTGAAGGAGTACTCCGGAAGAAGTGCGATCACCTCGCGGAAGAATTTGCCGGAAAAGATTCTCTCTCGGAGGGGATGATATAGGGCAGGGGCAAAATGGTCATTTTCAAAGTGTGGAAACATTATGAAAATGACACCATCGGAAAGGGCTCGACGAACTGAAGACGTGGGCTTTGGATTCACCTGAATCGGAGTTGTGGTTGAAAAGTTGTGGCCGTTCGTTGTTTAGGCAGAAAACAAATAGAATCTGCTCTTAACCAGTGAACGTCCACTAATTAGGGGTTTCGGCGCCGGCTGAAAAAAAAAACAGAAAGTGTATTCGCGGGAATACGCTTTCAGCACGGGGAGGCGACTTCCGTGGAAGCCGTTTCCACTTATGCTGACTGGACCGGCTCCTGTGCCACTTACAGGCGGGTCGCACCCCGTCCTCTCTCTCCTCCCATTCTTCCTCCTTCCCCGCGACGACAGAGGCAGAAGCGAGGTCGTGCGGCGCCGGCGTGCGCCTGACCGGCTCCGGCCATCTCCGGCTGTGGCCCGGCCACCGGCAGTCTCGGGAGGAGGCGTTGCACCCGCCTGACCCAAGCACGGCAGCCGAGCAGGAGCAGAGCGACAGCGGTTGCACCCCCGCGGACGAAAGCAGAGGAGAGGCAGAGGCCGTGTCGGCCGTCGACTTGCCGGTGCTGCAGGGCGTCTCCGGCGATATGCGGCATACGGGCGAGACCAGTGCGTCGAGGCGCACCCGTCCCGACATCCAGCGGTCGCCGGGGAGCTCCGGAGTGGCGGCAGCGAGAGGAGACAGTAGGCGGCGGACGGGCTCGGAATGGAGGCCATGGCCATCCCCGAGGCAAAATGGAGGCGGGGAGGGAGTCGTGGTGGTGGTGTGGGTCGGCTACGGTGCCCAGGTGGAGCAGAAGGGGCCGGGGATGGCTGAATTTCACCGAGGCAGAGAGGAGGCAGTGGCGGAGCTCGCCGGCGATTAGGGGCACCAGGAGGCACGGCTGCTTGGGGCGGGGATTGGAGGGGTTTCAGGGAGGGAGAGAGGCTGCTGGGAGAGGCGTGGGTACTCGGAGGGAGCTCGGGCCGCGGCTATTTATAGCCGGCCGAGTCTTGTGGATCGGGATGGCCGCCGTGGCGTTCCTATCGTCGCACTGGAGCTCCGGCGAGGTGTCGCGCGAGGAGAGGTGCCGATCTGACGATGACCAGAGGGAGGGGACGGCTCAGGGAGGAAAAGGCCAACGGGAGGGAAGAAGACAACGGCGACACGGGCGGGACAGTACTGCGGCGACGACCGCCGCGGCGTGGAGAAGAAGAAAGAAGAGGGGAGAAGCTGCGGGAGAGGGGCGCGTGGACATAGCGAACCCACTAGACATGGCCGGACAAGCTGGGGCTGGCTGCATCCGGCGAGGAGGGCTTTGGAACTGAGCAGAGCTTTCTGGTGGCATGCCAAATGGGTGGTCACCACCTTGACAGCACGGCCAAGCCAGGAACAGGCCAGGAGACCATGTCCACTGGATGTGACCATACTCCCTGAGGGCATTTATGCAAGTTTGGATGGAAGAGGGGGCAAGAAATCGACTGATTTGAGCTGTCCTCTAGACTGAACAGAAGGTGTTTGTTCTGTTCTTGGGAAGATTAGCTTGGGGTGATGAGCTGGTTTTTGGTGGGTAGCAATACTCTACTAAGGTGAGTCCCCTGGCCAATTTTCAGGCCAAATGCATCACCCTAACTAGCACTACCTTTGCAAATTGCCCAGCTGGACAGAAATGGGAAAATGGAAGCTGCACTCAACTGGCTGGATGTATTGAGCTGAATTTTGGTGTAGGGTGATGATTTGGAAATATGGAGGTACTGGGAAAATTTCAGCTCAATTGGAAATGCCAAAGTGGTACTTCCTTCACAGAGCTTCCTGCTGGACAGAAACTAGATGGAATTTTTGAGAGAAATTGGCTAGATGAAATAATGTGAATTTTTTCATACTCACATCATATAGGCAATGTGAGGTCCTGGATTAATTTGAGTATTTTTGAAGCAATATAAAATATAGTTGCTTCACAACCTCAAAATAAGTCCAGAAACAAAATTTGGATGATGCTCTCAAAATTTGATCTGTGGAACTTGGGATCTTGATGGAAATGGTGAAGATATGGATAGGAGAAACTCCACAATTTATTTGGGATTTTTCCTGGCTACCAAAATAGTAGCTCCTTTGGAAAGTGTCCAAATTGCAATATTGGCTTTAAATAGGAAAAGGCAATTTCCCTTATTTAATTATTGCCAATATTTTTATGGGAGCTCAACATGATCACAAAGAATATCTCCACAAGTTTTCATGAACTTTGGAGATGGATAGACATTTTCTTGGATTTAATTCCTTTAACTGGCAGAAAAAGGAATTAAAAATATTGCAAATGACTTGGCAATATTTTTGCATATCCAGGGTTTATAGATAAGGGATGATCACTGGGAAAAGTTTGGGAGGCAACGGATCAACGGAAATTGGAGTTCCTTTGTAACGGAAGGAATTAGGGTTTCCCTTCCGGTAGACCGGAGAGTAGGGTTTCGATGGCAAAATCCTGAGAAGATATCTGGGGTGCAAGGTTGGTCTGGAGAGAATCTCTAGTTGGATAAGAAGGGCAAGGCTAACTGACCATCTTCATATACCCAAGAGCGAGAGAAAATCCAATAACATCGAAAAAAAGACGGGAGTCAAATCCCGCGAAGGAAAAAAAACAAGGAGCGAAAACCAGGGTGTCACATTTGACCAACAAGGAGAGAGGTTATACGACCAAGGTGGATTCTTCTTGGTCCGTGTTACAGTACGTCTTGGTGAGATGCCCTATCCCACCGACTCAAAGTGTGTGTGGGGGGGGGGGGGGGGCACTACACCGCACTTCCTGAAACTCCGTGGGGTCGGGGATGTCCGGTTAATTTGCGAGGCACACATGTGCCACATAGAAATTGTGAATTGGGTATTTAAATATCACACCACACCCTTTTCATACATATATATATATATATATATATATATATATATATATATATATATATATATATACCCGCATATGGTTCGTATGTGGTCTCAGCCATCTCGCGCCACAAGCACACATTTGTGGGCCCGCACACGGTCCACCTTTGACCGGAAGCGAAAGGGGGGGGGTTGACCATGATGGACTCCTATAGGTTTTGTGTTACGGTAGGGTGAGATGTCAGACCTAGCTATTTGGGGGCATGCATTCATAGCTAGGATTCCCCTCCCGCCGACACGAAGTGGGGGAGTGGCGGACTAGCAATAATGTGCACTTTGTGAGACAGGTGCCACATCAAAGTTGTGCATTGGGTATTTGAACATCAAACCACCCTTTTCATACATATATTTGGTCCACATGCAAGTGTGTTCGTGTTCTTACCCTTTCCTGCATTTTTTTTGCCAAATTTATAAACAGCAGACGAGACGGATGCGATTGGGGTCGTAATAGACACGGTTCCCTCAGACTACGCGTGTGCCAACCCCGTGCGCCTGTCACTCACATCAGCATAGTAGATTGGGGTCCATGAGGCTTCCCTCCCAATCACAAAAATATCTACTCGCCTGGAGGGTTTTTCTATTTAATAGCACATGATTACTATGTTTCGACCGTGTGTGATGTTCATTGCTCCCGCTCTCAAAAATATCTACCCACCTGGAGGGTTTTTCTGTTTGATAGCACACGATTATTATGTTTCGACCGTGTCTGATGTCTATTACTCCCGCTCTGCTTCAATCCCTTGATCCAAATTTTCAGTAGCCCCAGCATTTTACTCCCGCCTGCATCCCTCGCAATCTCAAAAATATCTGCTCGCCTGGAGGGTTTTTATGTTTGATAGCAGACGATTATTATGTTTGGACCGGGTGCGATGTTTGTTACTCCCGCTCTGCTTCAATCCCTTGATCCAAATTTTCAGTAGCCCCGGCATTTTACCCCCGCCTAGTAAAATTTTCAGTAGTCGTGGCATTTCCTCAAACACCACCTTGGCCCCTGCTAGTTGTAGCTTGCGTTCGTATTATCCCCGAAGAGGAAGGGATGATGCAGCACAGTAGAGATAAGTATTTCCCTTAGTTATGAAACCAAGGTTATCGAACCAGTAGGAGAATCACACAACACCTCGTTAGCAGTACCTGCACACAAACAACAAACCCTTGCACCCAACGCAAACGAGGGGTTGTCAATCCCTCGGCGGTAAATTGCAAGATTAAATTGTATGTGATAGATTGATAGATTGAAACAAAAATACAAAATAAAATAAATAAAAGAAAATGGCAGCAATATTTTTAGGGTTTTAGTAATATGATTTAGATAGACCCGGGGGGCATAGTTTTCACTAGAGGCTTCTCTCAAGAAAATAGCATACGGTGGGTAGACAAATTACTGTTGGGCAATTGATAGAAAAGCAAATAATCATGACGATATCCAAGGCAATGATCATGTATATAGGCATCACGTCCAATACAAGTAGACCGACTCCTGCCTGCATCTACTACTATTACTCCACACATCGACCGCTATCCAGCATGCATCTAGTGTATTAAGTCCATAAATAACGGAGTAATGCCTTAAGAACGATGACATGATGTAGACAAGATAAACTCACGTATGAATAAACCCCATCTTTTTACCCTTAATAGCAACGATACATACGTGTCATGTCCCTTTCTGTCACTGGGATTGAGCACCGCAAGATCGAACCCATTACAAAGCACCTCTTCCCATGGCAAGATAAATCAACTCAGTTGGCCAAACCAAATCAATAGATCGGAGAAGAAATACGAGGCTATAATAATCATGCATAAAAGAGTGCAGCAAAGACTCAAATAGTTTCATGGATAATCTGATCATAAACTCACAATTCATCGGATCCCAACAAACGCACCGCAAAAAGTGATTACATCGGATAGAACTCCAAGAACATCAAGGAGAACATTGTATTGAAGATCAAAATAGAGAAGAAGCCATCTAGCTACTAACTATGGACCCAAAGGTCTGTGGTAAACTACTCACGCGTCATCGGAAGGGCGGCAAGGTTGATGTAGAGCCCCTCCGTGATCGATTTCCCCTCCGGCGGAGTACCGGAGAAGGCCTCCAGATGGGATCTCTCTAGAACAGAAACTTGTGGTGGCGGAAAAAGTATTTCGTGGACTCCCCTGAGGGTTTCTGATTTTTTTTTCTGAATTTATAGTGCTGGAATTAGGTCAAACGGTGCAAAGGGGGGCCCATGAGGCACCAGGGCGCGCCTGCCCCCCCCCAGGCGCGCCCTGGTGGCTCGTGGCCACCTCCTGGGTCTTCTGGCCTCCTCCCGAAGCTTCTAGTGTTTATCTTGGCCAATAAAAAATCTCCAAAAAGTTTCGTGGCATTTGGACTTTGTTTGGTATTGATTTTCTGTAAAACAAAAACAGGGCAGAAAACAGCAACTGGCACTGGGCACTAAGTTAATAGGTTAGTCTCCAAAAATGATATATAATTGCTGTAAATGCTTATAAAAAACATCCAAGATTGATAATATAACAGCATGGAACAATAAAAAATTATAGATACGTTGGAGACGTATCAGCATCCCCAAGCTTAATTCCTGCTCGTCCTCGAGTAGGTAAATGATAAAAACAGAATTTTTGATGTGGAATGCTGCTTAACATATTCATCACATATTCTTTTCTTGTATAGCATGGACATTGGACTTGTATGATTCAAAGCAATAGTCTATAGTTTGACATGAAAATATATATACTCAAACATACTAACAAGCAACCATGTCTTTCAAAATATCAATGCTAAAGAAAGTTATCCCTAGCCCATTATGCTCAATCATTGATCCTTTCATGGAACACACTCAAATATTAGCTACATCCAATGCACAAGTATGAAAATAGTGCTCTCTAGTTGGTGCTGTATAAGAGAAGATGGAGACTCAAAAAATAAAAATTGCATAAAAGTAAATAGATAGGCCCTTCGCAGAGGGAAGCAGAGATTTGTCAAATGTGCCAGAGCTCAAAGCTTAAATTAGAGAGATAAAAATATTTTGAGAGGCATGCTTTTCCTGTCAATGAAAATGACCGAGAATTCCCAATATTTTCCATGCTAGACACATCATAGGTGGTTCCCAAACAGAAAGTAAAGTTTATTTCCTTTCCACCATTCTTTCACAATCCATGGCTAGCCGTATCCACGGGTGCCCTCCATACCATCACTTTCCAAGGAATTTTGTTGTTATTAATTTGATTTCATTGTGGGACTGGGCATCCCTATTACCAACCATACTCTCGTGCAATGACAAGTGAATAAACACTCATCGTGAGAATAACACACCTAACATGGAAAATATTGGCCACCCCCTGCCGCTTCATGAGCGGTACGGGCACACAAAACAGAAAAATTATTTTGAAAATTAGAGTTGGCACACGCAAATTTACTTGGAACATCATTGAAATACCGCATATAGGTAGATATAGTGGACTCATTTGGCACAACTTGGGTTTAAGGAGTTTGGATGCACAAGCAGTATTTCCGCTTAGTACAAATGAAGGCTAGCAAAAGATTGAGAAGCAACCAACCAAAAAACGAAAATGGTCATAAACATGCATTGAACATAACTAACACCGAATAATGCACCATAAGTAGGATATAATTTCTTTGCATAACTATTGACTTGACGTGCATGCATCGGGAATCACAAACCTTAACACTAATATTCTTACTTAATCATAATTACTCACTAACATGACTCACATATCATCATCTCCATATCACAAAACTATTGCAAGGAATCACACTTATCATATCCAATGATCTATATGAAAGTTTTTATTATATCCCTCTTGAATATTCATCACTTTGGGACCAATTTCATATCTTGTGCAAATTACCGTTACTATTGTCAACTCTCAAAGAGGTTTAAGTGAAGCATGAGAGTGCAAATATTTCTTCAAAATTTCAATCTTATCAATTCTCAAAATAATATAAGTGAAGCATGAGAATTCATTTCTTCAAAATTTTAATCTTGTCAATTCTCAAAATAATATAAGTGAAGCATTAGAATTCATTTCTTCAAAATTTTAATCAACTCTCAAAATAATATAAGTGAAGCATGAGAGTTTATTTCTTAAAAAATTTAATCAACTCTCAAAAAAATATAAGTGAAGCATGGAAGTTTATTTCTTCAAAATATAGCCACCACCGTGCTCAAAAAGATTTAAGTGAAGCACTAGAGCAACTGCCTAGCTCAAAAAATTTAAGTGAAGCACATAGAGAATTCTAACAAATTATGATGATAAACGTGTGGCTCTCTCAAGATAGGTGTGTTCAGCAAAGATGATTGTGACAAACTAAAAAGCAAACAAAGCAAAGACTCATATAATACACGACGCTCCAAGCAAAACACATATCATGTGACGAATAAAAATATAGCTCCAAGTAAAATTACCGATGGTTGGTAGAAGAAAGAGGGGATGCCTTCCGGGGCATCCCCAAGCTTAGACGCTTGAGTCTTCCTTGAATATTACCTTGGGGTGCCTCGGGCATCCCCAAGCTTAGGCTTTTTCTACTCCTTATTCCTTCATCCATCGTGATCTTACCCAAAACTTGAAAACTTCAATCACACAAAACTCAACAAAACCTTCGTGAGATCCGTTAGTATAACAAAATAAATCACTACTTGGGTACTATTGCAAACCCATTCATATTTTATTTTTGCATTATACCTACTGTATTCTAACTTCTCCATGGCTTATACCCCCCGATACAATCCATAGTTCCATCAAAACAAGCAAGTAGTGCATCAAAAGCAGAATCTGTCAAAAACAGAATAGTCTGTAGCAACCTATTTAAAATCCATACTTTTGTAACTCCAAAAATTCTGAAAAATTAGGACAACGTGGACAATTCATATACCAATACTGTGTAAAAATTTCAGATTTTTTTGACGCTCCAGTACAGAAACAACATTCGGGCACTGGACGCAAAACTTTCTGTTTTCCCAACATCATCAATTATATTATCTTCCAAATCATCCCAAAGGCTTTACTTGGCACAAACACTAATTAAAAACAAAAAAACACCATCATACCAGTAGCATGAAAGTGAAAACACACCATAACAGAAACTTATAACAAAAATTTATTTTATTCATCGGGTTGCCTCCCAACAAGCGCTATTGTTTTATGCCCCTAGCTAGGCATAATGCATAGTTTCAAGTATTGTCACCTTTCAAGTTAATTCCATAAGTGGCCCTTATAATGGATTCATATGGTGCTTTAATTTTCTTCCTAGGGAAATGTTCCATACCCTTTTTCAATGGAAATTGAAATTTTATATTTGTCGTGGTGGGACGACCATCTATGGGGCCATGCAGCCCCTTGTGGTTCGGCAGAGGGGGTCAACGTGCACAAAGAGCATGAACAATGGGAAGCGCAAGGGATTTTACCCAGGTTCGGGCCGTTGAGAAGCGTAAAACCCTACTCCTGATTTTGGTGTATTAATGGTGTAGAAGCACAGTACAAGGAGCGCTTCTCCCGGCAAGGTATGGGGAGGAGCAGCTACACGAGACATACTTGTGTTTGAAAAGGGGTCCATTATGAATTTTTGATGTGGAATGCTGCCATGTTTGTCTTTACTCCTCCTTTTTCTGCGCCTCTCCATCACGCGCACTTGCATGCATGCAAGGCAGCGGATTGGTGGAGAAGGGTGGCCGTTGGAGTGACGCGCCGGGCCAGGGGGCGCAGGGCGCGGGATTGGCGATCGTGGGCGGTTACTGGAGTAATGCGCCCGGCCAGAGCGCAGGTCGTGGGATTGGCGAACGTGGGCGGCCACCCGAAGACGGTGAGGAGCCAGCCTCCCGCACTCCCCCTATAAAGAGGGGACTGCGAGATGCGATGCTCACTCATCTCTTTCTACCTCAATCTCCAGAGACTGTTGCTTCTTTCTTGTATCTTCTTCCTCCGCATCCGACGACGGCATGGCGAGGGGAAGGGGCCGCGGTCGTGCTTCCGCCACTGCGGCGAGAGCTTCTTCTCGGCTCCAAGCTCATGCTTCGGCTGCTGCTGCGGAGGCTGGCTCCAGTTCTCAAGGGAGGGCCGCGGCCCGCGGTCGTGGGCGATGCGGCGCCCGTGGCCGGGGCGGCCACGTCGGGGCGCTTGTCGCTCCGTCTTTGGCCCTTCCTCCACCGGTAGGAGGCCACACGGTGGATACGGTGGAAGAATTCGTCTTGGAGCTGCGCGACCAGCCGCGGAGCTGGCTGCGGCTCCCTCGCCCTTTTGCTAGGGAGATGGAAGGCCGCCACCTGCACGGCTTATGGCTGCGCGTGGATGGTTGCTGCAATGGCCCGGTCTGGGTGACCGTTGAAACCTCCACCAATGGCATCATGTACCTCACGCGCGGGTGGAAATCCTTTGCCCATGCCCGTTGCTTGGGGCAGGGGCACCTCCTTCACTTCAGGCTGGATGGACCAGACACGCTCGTCGTGAAGTTCATTGGGGCTTCAGGCGCTCGTCTGGAGTGCTACGCGGAGAGCTCGAGCGACAGCGACACCGCTTCCTCCAGCGATGCTGAGGATGATGATGATGACGGCGATGACGACGGCTCTCTGGGCGTGAAGATCGAAGACGACAGCGATGAGTCTGGCTGATCGCCGGCAGCACCATCATCTGGCGTTCCGGGAACAAGCCGGACTCCGCCTAGGCGCCCCTTTTGCCCTTCTTGTACTCGAGATAACCCTGGCAAAGGGCCAATGAAAATATAATCGAGTACTTTTTCAATGAATATCTAGTGTTTGCCGGGTTTAAATAAATGCGCGCTGTTTCCCTTGTTCTATTTTGCCTTTGTATGATTGTGCTCCCTGCGCTTATTGGAAGCTTGCCGGTGCGCACACTTGCCGTGAGCGCTTCGAGGAACGGGTCCTTAGCAGCCTGCTAGAAGTGCCGCTGCCGGCAAGGTAACTTGCCGGGCCAGAATGCAGCTGCTAGGCTTGCCGAGCGTACTCGAGGCAGGCTAGAGCGTAGACCAATCGCAACAAGGTTCCTCTCGCGTGCAGGTTTCTCATACAGAGCACAGAATTGTTCAAGGGAAATTGCGAATGTAACAAGGAAAATTTTCAAAGTTTTTCAACTTAGCTTTTCCTTGCGTTGCTTCTCTTGTTGTATGAAATGATCTCTTGAATGTCATTAGAAATGGTACCCATCTCCACTCCCCCCGGGAAACTTGCGCGCGAGGGATCCTTCTGTCCTTTTAAGAAGTAAGAAGAGAAAAGAGCGGGTTGGGAACCTTGACGGTCCAACATACTCTTCACACAAACTAAAGTGTAAGTCACAATCATCACGAGCATCCACATATAAATGAGTATGTACAAGGAGTTGCGAAATACTTAGCTTTATTATGCACAGGATCTGCACCTGGCTTTGTACAAAGGGTTACATGTCTGGCCGACAAAGCTTGTACAAAAGGGGTTGCCGGGAGGTGTCCCGGCAACTGCGCCTCATGGGTAGAACTTGCAAAGATGCTCAATATTCCATGAGTTTTGCACTGGAGTGCCATCTTCGGTCTCCAGATGGACTGCGCCAGGTCTGATGACTCGTACTAACCGGTAAGGGCCTTCCCACTTCAGCGTCAACTTGTTTGATCCCTTGGCGGACTAAACATGCTGAAGAACAAGGTCGCCTTCCTCAAGGCTTCGGGCATGCACTTTGCGGCTATGGTAGCGGCGCAAGGCTTTCTGGTAGCGTGCAGCTCGCACAGCCGCCCAAAGACGATCTTCCTCAAGGAGCAACGCGTCGTCTTGCCGCAGCTGCTCTTGCTCAGCTTCATTGTAAGCGAGCACTCGAGGTGACCCGTATATGAGTTCCGTGGGGAGCACTGCTTCTGCACCATAGATTAGGGATAAGGGTGTTTGGCCGGTAGCTCGATTTGGTGTCGTTCTGAGTGACCAAAGAACCGCCGGCAACTCATCAATCCAGTGTCTTCCACACTTGCGCAGCTTGTCAAAGGTTCTTGTCTTGAGGCCATGCAGCACTTCTGCATTCATCCTTTCCACCTAGCCGTTGCTTCTTGGGTGAGCAACGGACGCAAAACAGATTTTGCTACCAAGGTCTTGGATATACTGCATGAAGGTGCGGCTCGTGAATTGTGTGCCGTTGTCGGTGATGATCCTGTTAGGAACCCCGAAACGGCAAACTAATCCTTTGAAGAACTTGACAGCTGATTGCGCTGTCACCTTCCTCACTAGCTCCACTTCAGTCCACTTTGTGAACTTGTCGATGGCGACGTACAAGAACTCAAAGCCCCCGGCAGCACGGGGGAAGGGGCCCAAGATATCGAGCCCCCAGACCGAAAAGGGCCAGGAGAGAGGGATTGTTTGGAGAGCTTGAGCTGGCTAATGTATGTTCTTTGAATGGAACTGGCATGCTTCACACTTGGTTACTAGCTCAGTCGCATCCTGGAGTGCAGTGGGCCAATAGAAGCCTTGCCGGAATGCCTTGCCGGCAAGTGCCCTTGATCCTATGTGAGAGCCACATATGCCTCCGTGTATCTCCGCCAACAGCGTTAGTCCGTCTTCCCGGCAAATGCACTTCAATTTCACACCATTTGGTCGCTTTCTGTATAGAGTGCTATCCACAAACTGATACATACTTGACTGACGAGCTACTTTCTCAGCTTATTCTTGCTCATCGGGAAGTTCTCCTGTTTGAAGGAAACGGACTATATGCTGTGCCCATGCCGGAGCCTGCGACTCGAGGACAAGTACTAAAGGCATCTCTTCGGCCACGGGAGCGCTTGCTTCTGTGGCAAGAACATGTGTCGTTGTTCTGCGCTAAGCGGCTGCTCACTGGCAACTGTGTCGTTGTTCCCGGCAACATCCTTGTCGGCGGCTTCCGGGAGCTCTGCCGGAAAATACTTGCCGGTACTTAACTTCCTTCTCTTACTGGCCTGCATTGATGGGGCAACTGTTAGTTGATTCAAATGGAGCACAAAAGTTCCAGGTTCCATGGGAAGCTTTTGAGCGGCACACTTTGACAGGCTATCAGCAACGTTGTTTTCCGCATGAGGGATGTGCTCTGTTTGCAACCCGTCAAAGTGTTCTTCCAATTTCCTCACTTCTTCCACATACGCCTCCATTAACGGGCTCTGATAATCTTTGTTTACTTGCTTTACAACAAGCTGCGAGTCGCCGCGGATGATCAATTTCTTGATTCCAAGGTCCACCGCGATCCTAAGACCGGCAAGGAGTCCTTCGTACTCGGCAGTGTTGTTTGTAGCTTGTTCCCTGGGAAAGTGCATTTGAACCACATACTTGAGGTGCTCTCCAGTGGGTGCGACAAGCAGCACTCCGGCACTGGCGCCTTGCAGCGAGAAGGCACCATCAAAGTACATGACCCATTCCTTTGTTGTTTCTTTGCCGGGGAGAGCTGTTTCTTGAATTTCTTCATCTTGCGTTGGCGTCCATTCGGCGATGAACTCCGCCAAGGCCCTGCTCTAAATGGTTGAAGTGCTTTCAAACTTGAGTGCAAAGCTTGACAATTCCAACGCCCACTCCACTATCCTGCCGGTTGCCTCTGGATTTCTCAAGATGCATTGCAGCGGGAAGCGAGTGACGACGGTGATCTCGTGTGCTTGGAAGTAGTGGCGCAGCTTTCTCGAGGCCATGAGAAGGCCGAAAAACAACTCTTGCACCCCCGAGTATCTTCATCTAGCCGCCTGTAAAAGGGAACTGACAAAATAAATGGGCCGCTGCACCACTTTCTTCTTCGGCACCACTTGCTAATCGACTTCATTTGCTTGCGTTGTCTTTGTCTTGCCGGTGTCAGACCTTGCCGGAGAAGATTCCGGTTTGTCGCTGGACGGGCTTGCCGTGGTTACTTCCTCGTCATCGAGTTCCCTCTATGCCACTAATGCAGCACTAGCCACTTGATTCGTTGCCGCTACGTATAGCAGCAACGGCTCTTGTGGTCTTGGCGCAACTAGTGTTGGCGCGGAGGAGAGGTATCTTTTCAAGTCCTGCAGCGCGGCCTCCGCTTCCGGAGTCCATTTCATCGGACCTGCCTTTTTCAAAATCTTGAAAAACGGCAGGGCGCGCTCAGCGGATCTTGAAATGAACCTACTCAAGGCAGCAACACAACCGGCAAGACGCCGCACATCTTTGACACTTTTCGGTACTCGAATCTGCTCAATCGCTTTGATCTTATCGGGATTTGCTTCAATTCCTCGTTGAGATACAAAGAACCCGAGAAGCTTGCCGGATGGAACGCCAAACACGCACTTCTCGGGGTTGAGCTTCAAGTTGATTTTGCGCAAGTTTGCAAATGTCTCTTCTAAGTCTTGAATGAGGGTAGATTTGTCCTTGGTTTTGACCACTATGTCATCCATGTATGCTTCCACATTCCTGTGCAACTGGGGCTCAAAACCAATTTGGACTGCTCTTGCAAATGTTGAACCGGCGCTCTTTAATCCGAAAGGCATGCGCATGAAGCAGTACGTGCCACACGGAGTAATGAAGGCGGTTTTCACCTCATCCTCCTTAGCCATGAAAATCTGATGGTATCCAGAATATGCATCAAGGAAAGAGAGCAAATCACAGCCAGAAGTGGAATCTATGATTTGGTCAATGCGCGGCAAGGGGAAAGGATCCTTTGGACATGCTTTGTTAATATCAGTGTAGTCAATACAAAGTCTCCACTTTCCGTTTGCTTTGCGCACCACTACTGGATTCGCCAACCAAGTGGGATGTAGCACTCCTCTGACCAGGCCTGCCGCTTCGAGCTTCTTGATCTCTTCGGCAATAAACTGTTGCCATTCCAACGCTTGCTTCTGGACTTTTTGCTTGATGGGCCAGGCGTGGGGACAGACAGCAAGGTGGTGCTCAATTACCTCCCTGGGAACAATGGGGATATCAGATGGTCGCCATGCAAACACATCGACATTCGCCCGCAGGAAGCCAACGAGCGTGTTTTCCTATTTGCTGTCAAGGGTGGCACTGATGGTGAAGGTGCCGTCAGTGCCGTCCTCCTTCGCCGGCACCTTTTTAGTTGCTGGTGGAGTAGCCTTGGATTTCTTACCGGCAGAGCACTCCGGCGAGTCTTCAACAGGAGCGCAGCACTCCGGAGAGGTGCGCTTCCCGGAATCCTTGCTAGAGGTCTTGGCAGACTTATTCTTTTCCTTCTTCTTGGCGGGAGCTGGTACCTTGGCGGCTTCTGCTGCAACCGCATCTCTGTACATCTTGTCGACGCAAATGACTGCATCTTTCTTATCGGAGTTGATGAAAATGACACCCATCGGCCCTGGCATCTTCAACGTGTTTTATGCATAGTGAGACGCTGCCATGAATTTTGCCAAGGCCGGGCGGCCAAGAATTCCATTGTATGGCAAGGGGATCTTGACGATGTCAAACATGATCTTCTCCGTCCTGTAGTTCAGCTCCCTGCCAAACGTCACCGGCAATGTGATCTTTCCCTTGGGCAGCACCTTCCTGGGTTTACTCCTTGAAACGTGCCCGTTTTCTCGAGTTCCTCATCGGGGATTTGCAACCTCTTGATAACTTCCGGAGAGATCAGACTCAGACCGGCCCCACCGTCAACTAACATCTTTGTTACTTCGAGGTTGCGAATTGTTGGTGAAACCAACAACGGCAAACCCCCGACCGCAGTTACGCGGTCAGGGTGATCCTCAGCATCAAGGATGATAGGCGTGTGTGACCATTTGAGTGGCTTCTGAGAGCCCATTGCCGGTTCTGCTGCATTAACCTCACGCGCCCACTGCTTAAGTTGGCGGTGAGAGGAGTGCAAGGATGCCCCTCCGTCAATGCACATGGCGTCAGTTGCCTTCTAGAATTCTTGTTCCCTGGTTTCATCATCGTCCTCTTCGTCACTTACATCATCCTCTTCTTTCTTGTCTCGGCCTCTGACAGGCTTCTCTTTTTGCTGCTTAGCCTTGCCGCGGCGGCCCCCTCGACCACCACGGCCCTTTTTCCCGGATCCACCAGTACCATCTTGACCCTTTTCCTTGTCGCGCTTTTCATATTCAGCTTTCTGCTTCTTAACAAGGTGCTCGACTTGCCGGCACTCTTGGAGATCGTGGCCTTTGGTATGGTGAATCTTGAAGTACGGCCCATCTGACTTGCCGGCTTTCTCGTTTGCCGCCGCCTCCTGGCAAGCGGCGCATATAGCAGCCTCCTTGCTGGAGTTCTCAGTCTTGGCTTTCTTGGCAGACTCAGAGTTGCCGGAGCCTTCGACAGCCATAACAGTTTTGCCCTTGCGCTTTCTATTGCGCTTCCGGCCTTTCTTCTCGGGGTGGCAGCATCATCGTCCTCAGAATCTACTTCGGCACCAGCGTCCTCCCTGGGAAACCTCCTTCCTTCCTCAGCACGTGCGCACTTATCCGCCAACGTATAGAGCTCGTTGACGGTCTTGGGCAACTTGACGTTCATTTTCTCCCGCATCCTCCGATCGCGCACATTCGTGTGAAAGGCGGCAATGATGGCTGCGGGGTGTACATCTGGAATGTTGCGGTGCACGCGGCTGAATCTCTGAATATATTTGCGCAAAGTTTCACCATCACTTTGCGGGATCACTTGCAAGTCACTGGGCTGCCCAGGGGCTTTGTGGCCTCCAGTAAAGGCACCAACGAATTCGTTGCAGAGATCTGACCATGAAGAAATGGAGTTCTCCGGCAAGTTCATCAGCCAAGACCTCACGTTAGGTTTTAGTACCAACAGGAAGTAGTTGGCGAGCATCTTCTCGTCTCTTCCTCCGGCAGCTTGCACGGCAATCATGTAGATGCCTAGAAACTCTGCCGGGTTCAGCTTGCCGTCATATTTTTCCGGCACTTCTGGCTTGAAGGCTCGAACGGACGGCCATCGGACTTGCTGCAGCTCACGGGTGAAGGCAGGACACCCAGCCTCGTAAGGTAGATATCCGCCAACCCCTGGCGCAGGCTCATCAACGACGGGACCGTTGCGCGCGTCGGATTGATGGCATGCCTCTCGGCGCCGTTCGATGGTGGTGTGGGCGTCTTCTGCCCGTCTGTCTCACAGCACTTGTCGTTGATCCTGCCGTGCCCGTGGATCCGAAGAGGCCATCGACACCTCGTCGGGCTCGGAGGATCGTCGAGCTTGCTGCGGTTGTTGGCGTTGCTGCTGCTGAGATTGCTGCCGCTGAGGTGATTGCACCGTTAGCGCGGCACCGTCAGCGCGGCCACCAACTGGGTTTGCCGGTGCCATTCGCGGACGCCGTGAGGGCTCCACTTGCTGTGATTTACTGGCCTCGGCAAATCCAATCAAGCTTTGGATGGTTGCTCTCCACTCATCCATCTTCTCTGCCGCTGGAGGGAAGTTCAGCAGCATCTGGGCTCGCGCCATTACTTCTGCTGCCGTGGCTGGCATGGCCGGAAGTGAGGAACGCGACGTTGCTCTACTCCTGGCGGAGCCAGCAGGAGTGCTATCGCGGTCTTGCTGCCGTGGCACTTGATCAGCAGCAGATCGTTGTGGCGGAGGCGGTGCCTGAGGATCTGGGATTTGATCAACAGGAGTCTTGCCGTGAGGTCATCGCTGCCCGGAGTCGTTGGCGCCGCTCGGAGCTGTGCCGCGCCCGTTGTGCGAGGGGCGCGGTGTCTGTCCTGAAGCTGCATTCTCGGACGCCACCGCAGCGGGATCTTGGCTCGCGCCGGCCCGGGCGTTACCGCCCCAGTGGCTGCGTTCATCGGCGCGGTGAGGAGGAGGAGTAGGAAGAGGTCGTCCATCTGCTCCGCCCGTGCCGTCGTGGCTCTGTTCGCCAGAAGATCGAGGAAGTCGGCTATCCCCAGCACGCTCGTCTCCGGCGCCGACCGCGGTGGGCATGGCGACCACGCTGCCTGCGCTGGCCATGCCAACCGCAGCCCCCACGCCGCCCGCATTGGCCGCGCCGCCTGCGGATGCGTGCGGGGTGGCCGTCATCGTGATGCCCTTCTTCTTGGGTGCCATCGATGATGAGGAGGACGATGAGGAAGTCGATGAAGATGATGAAGAAGACGCGCAACCCACTGGTCAAGGTTCGTGCAAGAAACGCCCCCTACCTGGCGCGCCAAAGATGTCGTGGTGGGACGACCATCTATGGGGCCATGCAGCCCCTTGTGGTTCGGCAGAGGGGGTCAACGTGCACAAAGAGCATGAACAATGGGAAGCGCAAGGGATTTTACCCAGGTTCGGGCCGCTGAGAAGCGTAAAACCCTACTCCTGCTTTTGGTGTATTAATGGTGTAGAAGCACAGTACAAGGAGCGCTTCTCCCGGCAAGGTATGGGGAGGAGTAGCTACACGAGAAGTACTTGTGTTTGAAAAGGGGTCTGAATCCCTCTAACTGTTGCCTTGGCCCTCCTTTTATAGCTCAAGGGGTTACCACAGTGGCAAAATAGTAATTACATAGTGATTAGATAGCAAACAGTGCTATCATACCTAACTCTGCCAGTATAGGACAAAGGCATTAAATGCGCCGTTAGGTGTCATGTGGAGAGGTAGTCCCGGCAAGGTTTCTGCACCGCTTGCCCAGCTACCTCGTATTATCCTGACACGCCTCCTGAACGTGTGTCATTAGAAGCAAATCATGTCCCAGCATGCTGACACGTGCCCGATAAGGCTTACCAACCAGCCCGCGCGGTCGACACCTCACCCACTAGTGAACACCTGTGCAGTGAGGTGGAGCGCTGGAGGGCTGGCAGGAGCTTGCCGGTACGGAGCTTGCCGGGTCCTCACCTTGCCGGGTTAGCCTTGCCGGCAAGGAATGTCTTCATCTTCGGTACTAGTTGAGTGATGTGTCTTGAGCTTCTTTCTGGTAGCTTCTGCGACTGTACTCTGAATCTTGGTCTTGACGGTTCCCGGCAAGGCTTGGCCAGCAAGGAGGCTGCTACTGTCTGTGCATAAGTCAGGGTATAAAATACCCATGTTTTATACACCGACAATATTCCCTTCTTTCATGTCAATAACGGCACCTATAGTTCGTAAGAACGGTCTACCAAGTATTATTGGGCAAGAAGAATTGCATTCAATATCAAGTACGATAAAATCAACGGGCACATAGTTCCTATTTGCAAGAATAAGAACATCGTTAATTCTTCCCAAAGGTTTTTTAATAGTAGAATCCGCAAGATGCAATTTAAGAGAGCATTCATCTATATTGGTAAAACCTAGCACATCACATAAAGATTTTGGAATTGTGGAAACGCTAGCACCCAAATCACATAAAGCATTGCACTCATAATTTTTAATTTTAACTTTAATGGTGGGTTCCCATTCATCATATAATTTTCTAGGAATTGAAATTTCTAGTTCAAGCTTTTCTTCTAACGCTTTCATCATGGCTTCTACGATATGTTTAGTAAAAGCCTTGTTTTACTCATAAGCGTTGGGTGAATTTAACATGGATTGTAACAAAGAAATACACTCAATCAAAGAACAATTATCATAATTAAAATCTTTATAATCCAAGAGAGTGGGCACATCGCTATTTAAAGTTTTTACCTCTCCAAACCCACTTTTAGCAATTTTTTCATTAAGATTTTCACCCTCCGAATTATGGGAACGCCTACTAGCTAAAGTTGACTCGTCTTCAGTTCCTTTTTCATCAAGTTTTATATTTCTAAACAAAGAATCAATAGATGAAACACCAATCATTTTAATATCCTCATCATTACTACGATAAAAACCGGGAGGAATCGCTTTTTCTACAAATTCCCGTTTAGCTTTTAACATGGCGGTTCTTTTCTTACTCTCATCCATGGAGACATATAAAGCTTTAATTGATTCACTAATATCAATTTTGGGTGGCAAAATTTTAGTCTTAAGATTTTCCACATCATGAATAATTCTATTAATGCTCCTAGACATATCATCAAGTTTACTCAATTTTTCTTCTATAGTAGTGTTGAAAACCTTTTAAGCATTAATAAATTCTTTAATATTACTTTCAAGATCAGAGGGCATCCTATTATTATTATAAGAATTACCATAAGGATTGCCATAATTGTTAGAGGAATTTCCAGGAAACGGTCTAGCGTTGAAATTACCTCTATAAGCATTATTATTAAAATTGTTTCGCGAGACAAAATTCACATCTACGGGATCATTATTTTGCTCAATCAAAGTTGATAAAGGCACATCATTAGGATCAATAGGAGCATTTTTGCTAGCAGCCAATTTTATAAGCGCATCAACTTTATCATTCAAAGTATTAATTTCTTCAACAGAATTCACCTTTTTACTAGTAGGAACTCTTTCAGTATGCCATTGTGAATAATTCGCCATAATATTATCAAGCAATTTAGTAGCTTCTCCCAAAGTAATTTCCATAAAAGTACCACCCTCGGCGGAATCTAAAAGATTTCTAGAAACAAAATTCAATCCCGCATAAATTTTTTGTATGATCATCCATAAATTTAAACCATGAGTAGGGCAATTTCTTATCATTAATTTCATCCTCTCCCATGATTGGGCAACATGTTCATGATCAAGTTGCTTGAAATTCATAATTTGATTTCTAAGAGAAATAATTTTCGTGGGAGGAAAATACTTAGTAATAAAAGCATCTTTACACCTATCCCAAGAATCGATACTATTTCGTAGTAAAGATGAAAACCAAATTTTTGCACGATCCCGCAATGAGAATGGGAACAATTTTCATTTCACAATATCATTATCCACATCTTTTTTCTTTTGCATATCACACAATTCTACGAAAGTGTTAAGATGGGATGCGGCATCTTGATTAGGACTACCGGAAAATTGATCTTTCATGACAAGATTTAGCAAAGTGGCATTAATATCACAAGTCTCCGCACTAGCGGCGGGAGGAGCAATTGGAGTGCTAATAAAATCATTATTATTAGTATTGGAAAAATCACACAATTTTGTATTTTCTTGAGACATCGTGACTACACAAACAAGATAGCAAACAAGCAAACGAGAAAAAGGCAAATGTAAAATATTTTTGTATTTTTGTAAAAACGTTTTAGAAGTGGGGGAGATGAAAACGAGAGGCAAATGGCAAATAAAGTAAATGCAAGGAGATGAGAGTTTATGCAAAGGTACTTGATAGATGTTGATGATGTCTCCCCGGCAACGGCGCCAGAAATTGGCAAGTTGACGGGAGACTGTGTTGACGTGACTTCTCCCCGGCAACGGCGCCAGAAATTCTTCCTGCTACTTGTAGCTTGTGTTGGTATTATCCCCGAAGAGGAAGGGATGATGCAGCATAGTAGAGATAAGTATTTCCCTCAGTTATGAAACCAAGGTTATCGAACCAGTAGGAGAATCACACAACACCTCGTTAGCAGTACCTGCACACAAACAACAAACCCTTGCACCCAACACAAACGAGGGGTTGTCAATCCCTCGGCGGTAAATTGCAAGATTAAATTGTATGTGATAGATTGATAGATTGAAACAAAATACAAAATAAAATAAATAAAAGAAAATGGCAGCAATATTTTTAGGGTTTTAGTAATATGATTTAGATAGACCCGGGGGCCATAGTTTTCACTAGAGGCTTCTCTCAAGAAAATAGCATACGGTGGGTAGACAAATTACTGTTGGGCAATTGATAGAAAAGCAAATAATCATGATGATATCCAAGGCAATGATCATGTATATAGGCATCACGTCCAATACAAGTAGACCGACTCCTGCCTGCATCTACTACTATTACTCCACACATCAACCGCTATCCAGCATGCATCTAGTGTATTAAGTCCATAAAGAACGGAGTAATGCCTTAAGAACTATGACATGATGTAGACAAGATAAACTCACTTATGAATAAACCCCATCTTTTTACCCTTAATAGCAACGATACATACATGTCATGTCCCTTTCTGTCACTGGGATTGAGCACCGCAAGATTGAACCCATTACAAAGCACCTCTTCCCATGGCAAGATAAATCAACTCAGTTGGCCAAACCAAATCAATAGATCGGAGAAGAAATACGAGGCTATAATAATCATGCATAAAAGAGTGCAGCAAATACTCAAATAATTTCATGGATAATCTGATCATAAACTCACAATTCATTGGATCCCAACAAACACACCGCAAAAAGTGATTACATTGGATAGAACTCCAAGAACATCGAGGAGAACATTGTATTGAAGATCAAAAAGAGAGAAGAAGCCATCTAGCTACTAACTATGGACCCGAAGGTCTATGGTAAACTACTCACGCATCATCGGAAGGGCAGCAAGGTTGATGTAGAGCCCCTCCGTGATCGATTCCCCCTCCGGCGGAGTACCGGAGAAGGCCTCCATATGGGATCTCTCTGGAAAAGAAACTTGCGGCGGCGGAAAAAGTATTTTGTGGACTCCCCTGAGGGTTCTGATTTTTTTTTTGAATTTATAGTGCTGGAATTAGGTCAAACGGAGCAAAGGGGGGCCCACGAGGCACCAAGGCGCGCCTGCCCCCTCCGCAGGCACGCCCTGGTGGCTCGTGGCCACCTCCTGGGTCTTCTGGCCTCCTCCCGAAGCTTCTAGTGTTTATCTTGGCCAATAAAAAATCTCCAAAAAGTTTTGTTGCATTTGGACTTCGTTTGGTATTGATTTTCTGTAAAACATAAACAGGGCAGAAAACAGCAACTGGCACTGGGCACTAAGTTAATAGGTTAGTCTCCAAAAATGATATATAATTAATGTAAATGCTTATAAAAACATCCAAGATTGATAATATAATAGCATGGAACAATCAAAAATTATAGATACGTTGGAGACGTATCAGCCCCCCTCCACACACACACCCCAGAACCTCTGTTCACACACACACACCACCCATCCCTCGCTCGAAACCTAGCTAGGTCGCCGTCGCCGCCGCCGCGCCGCCTCCATCGTCAACCTCTGTCGGTCTGCTCATGCAGGTTACCCACCGATCTACATACCCTCGCCTCCCTGAGTTTCTTAGATGACGCCTGCGAAACGCCCCCTTTCCCACAGATCCCCATCCCCACCCC
The DNA here is from genome assembly GCA_039707655.1 of Elymus sibiricus. Lineage (NCBI taxonomy): Eukaryota > Viridiplantae > Streptophyta > Magnoliopsida > Poales > Poaceae > Elymus > Elymus sibiricus. The sequence goes on along the minus strand of CM077676.1, from coordinate 185,450,019 downwards.
CCTCCCCCACTCCAGAGCATCGCAACCTAAGCCCGGCTACGCTTCCCGGGGAGCTCGAGGAGCGAATGGCCCAAAAGAGGTTTATCGCGGCCTCTTTGCCCGACGTCGGTGTGGTGGCCGCCGAGGAAGCTAACGACGATGGCTGGCCGAAGGCTTTCAATCAGCGGGCTAGAGTATTCTGGTATGTCACGGACGCCGGCTACGACATCGAGCTCGTCGACAGCGACTGCTTGACGTGGGCTATGTCACAGGTTAAGTTGCCCACCCCCAACCCCTCAGGTTCAACCACCGTCGATCTCATCGATGGCCCTACCGCTGATCTCCTCTGGCTCGTTGTCAACAATTTGCCATCCTTCATCGCCATGGAGCCCCTTTTGTCATTTCTGAAGGACACATTCTGCGACGCTGGCTTGGGATCCTCAGCTGCCAAGTCAGACCTCATCGATGGCGACCACGAGGAGGGCACCCTCTCCAGCTCTTCCAAGGGGAAAGAGCCCATCTGCGACATCAGGGAGGGCACCCTATAGCCGTGCTCTTCCAAGGTGAAGGAGCCCATCTGCGACAACATGGAGCGCACCCAGAGTCCGTGCTCTTCCAATGGGAAGGAGCCCATCTGTGACAAGTGAGGAAACCCATGATTTGTTTTGCCGTGCCTCTTCACAGGGGGAATCCCATGATTTGTTTTTGGTTGTTCGTAGTATGCCTTGTTTATTTCAGTTATTCACAAAGTGATGTTCTATATGTGCAAGTATGAACTTTGCAGTTCAATTTCATCAATACTAGTTTCAACAATACCAATATGAATGACTATATTTGCTTGTTGTTAAGCCTGTTGTCGCGACCATATGCCTCTTTTAACGGTTTTTGGTTGTTCGGTTGTTTGTAGTTAGCATATGTCCAGTTTCAATTGCTATCTTTGGTTGTTCGTAGTATGCCTTGTTTATTTCAGTTATTCACAATGTGATGTTCTATATGTGCAAGTATGAACTGTGCAGTTAACACACCTTTCCACTTCTTGTTTTGCCTAACTAGCATGCTTAAACCTGCACACTGAAGCTATCATTTGGAGATTATGTTGTCTACCATGGATATATTTGGTTGATGTTTAGCCTGTCGTGCTTAACATGCCTTTCGATGTACTTACACAGGACAATATTGGGAACAACTGCTGTTTTCCATCGAGGTTAGTTTCATCCCATAGCTTATATATACTCACTGTTCAGGATATCGGTAGCTGGTATCATATAGGCGGGGGGCTGATAAGGGATTAATCGGTGAATCGTACATTTAAGTGAATATATCTGTAACCCATTTATCGGTAGGTTAACTAGGGCCATATCTAATATATCTGAGGCTACATAACAACATGCATTGTACTGAATGTCTAAATATGCAATCCTAGTCTACATAGCAACAAGGAAGAGTGTTACCTTAATGTTCTGATGATGTCTAGATATACATAGAAGAGCAGCAACAACAACAACACAGCAGCAGTTAACTGCAGTTAATCGGCCGATATTTGTAACAATGTAATAAACTCCCTCCGCCCCATAATATAAGATGTTAATTCATCCAATATGTGAGTATATTGTATGTAATAAGATCTTATATAATGGGACGGAGGGAGTATTGTACTACATCATTGTGCAATTGCTATTTAGCTTCTAATATTAATTTGGTGCTTTTAGGTACATATGTCATTGGTAAAGATATGTGCTTTGACCCTTTTTGCGTATGGGGCAATGAGATATTCATGAACCAGCATCAAGTGAGAAAACTGATAAAGATTGTTAGTAAAATGGGTCAAAAGATGGTAATTAAACTATTTGTTTACACTTTATCCAAGACAACAGTGAACTGCAGGATGGTAAGTAAGAACTCTACAGCCTTCTTTTTACTGCCCATAATGAGTTGTGTTAGATGACAATGTCTGAATCCTTTTCCTTTACAGTGGTTCCCAAAGCAGTTTACTCAAGATTACCTCTCAAACTACATGATTGGTGGGCATGCAAAGGTTAAAGTATTTCTACCAGAACACAATGACTATCTAGATGTCCTCATGAAGACAGTGAAGGATGGGCGGTCGGCCATTACAAGGGGTTGGACTAGAGTCGTGTGTGCCTTCTGCATGGAGGAGGGCACAATATGGGCATTCCGCTTCACCTTGTTCAGCAACCAGAATGTCTTTCGCCTCTTTCTTTACCGTCTTTAATAGTACAAGTATACAACCGTGGTTCATCATTCTTTATTTGGTGCATATGTAATTCTTTTTTTTATGTAACTCTTGAACATATTTACCTGTGAATCGAATAATGCATTGGTTAACCTAATGCATATGAATAAAGTTATAGCCTACTTTCAAATTCAAATTCGGTACAATTTTAAATAGCAGCGATTAAGTTAGGGTGAAAATATGCTCTGCAGGTCATTACAGCGCACACGGTCTGTAAAGCACAACGTGTGTGATATACATCACAATCCGACACGGTTCACAGAGAGGAAACATGTGCGACCATGCACACAATGGTCGTTTGCAAAGCGTGTGTGATGTCAGACAATATCACAAATAGTGCGAGTGAACTAAATGTTTGTGATAGTCGCCTTATCATACACGCTTTACAATCATGAACTGCTTCTGATGTCGTACGCATCGTAAACGTTTGCATCACAGAATAGCGTGTGCGATAGTTATCCTGTACGACACTGGTACAATAGTCCAACGTTTTGTAATCCTATCTGACACTCGTACGATGATTAACTAATCTTTTTAATTATATATCGCATACGGTTCGGGAGAAGTTAATGTGTGTGATAGTCTCCTTATCTTACACGTTTTACAATCGTGAACTGTTTGTGATGGGGCGCGCATCGTAAACGTTGCACCACAAAATACCGAGTGTGATGGTAATGCGAGCACACACGAGTAGCAAGGATGGAGCATTTGGGAAATTCGATAGATCACAAATAGTTGTGTGACGACGAGCGTCTGGGAAAGATGCAGGCATCGCATACGCTTAGTTCCGCGAAATGTAGGCTTGCGTGCTCCCTATCGCCGACGGTTTCTGGGTCGTGTGGGAATGACCCCCCTATCGCACACAGAGGCAAAGCGACGGTTTAAAACTCCGTCGCGGAAAGGGGGTAAAAACTGTTTGTATAGCAGGTCGCTACACCAGTGTGGGTCCCCTGCGTGTACGTGCCTTCTATCCCGTGCTACCTCGGCGTACAGTTGACCTGTGGTGGAGTACTATTATTTTTAGCAGACAAGGCAACCAGAGAAGTAAAATCAAGGGATGGAGGCGGCAGCCACTCCAGAAGGGTGTCTTCGGAGGATTGACATCCATTGGCATGCTGTGCGCATGTCACCTATGAACAGTTGTGTAACATGCCCATTTTTTTAAGGTCCAATCGGGAATGAATGGTGAGATCAATGTCAACAGTACTTGGGGTACAGTGCACGGAGAGTACGCTGCTACAGTGCTCAACCAAACAGGAACCATACGAAGCACGCCTCTATAGTGCTCTATGCTACAGTGACTGTTCTGGACCGTCTGAGTTTGATCCAACGGTCATGTTTACGCCGTGACATGCCCATGCAGAGGACGCCTAAACAGCACCAAAATCCCTCTGCTTCTCTAGGCGCACGACGGTGGTGATGCAGGATGCCACCGCCCGCAGAGCTCGCTCCCGGTCGATGAGAGCCAGCTCGTCAAAGACGGCATCCAATGGCACAAATGGATTCCGGTGACGTAGCCCAGAGAGGATTCGCCCGGCAACGGCGACGGCCTCCCGCACCCTTTCCTTGTCCAGCGCTGCCCCCACCACCGCGCGGAGACGGTTCAGCTCCTCGGAGATATAGGTGAATAAGGAGACCAGGTCAGGAAGCCGCAGCTCATTGAAGTCGATGGGGTGGTTGAACGGGTTTAGCCCGATGGCCGGCATGGTCGCGCTGGCACGACGGTAGTCATCGCGCAGCTGCAACACTTGTGTGGCAACATGGTCCAGCAAGTGGTTGAGGCGATCCTGGACCTCGTCACGATCGGCCCGCTCGCGCTCCAGCCGGCTCGCCATCAGGGCAACCTGGCTGCCTAGGGTATCTCCCGCTTTCTGCAACAACGCCGCCAATGCCTCAAGAATCTTTGTGGTGGACTCTTGCCGCTTTTGAAGCTCCGTGAACTCCCACTCATAATGGAGGAGCATGGCACTCTTCTCCTCCCTGGGCTCACGGATCTCCACGTCCTTGGCCCTGAGCTCCGCATCCTTGGCCTGGAGCTCCTCTATCAGGCGCCTCACCTCAGACTCTGTGATTTGGTGCACCACCATGGAACCCGGTAGAAGCAATGGGGAAAGGAGGCAAAGGGGGCGAAACGGCTGGAAGGGAATGCAATCTACGGGAAGGCGGAGGGATCGGGGTAAATCTTTTGGTTTTCACCATGGGAAACCCCAGTCGATGCCTTTTCCCATCAGGGAGCAGTGGGTTTTACTGCGGAGTCATCATGACTAATTCCTGCCGCGTCTGCTCCCGTCAAACAAAAAAGAATCCTGTCGTGCCCAAGGACCAAAGCAATGCAGTGGTGGATAGTATTTTAATTTACCTAGCGGCAAGGAGGGAAAAAATGATTGAAAAAACAAATGTGGCGGTGGCCTAGCTAATCGGTCGCACTAGCCCAACTAGCTAGCCACCGTGCTTGTACTCGGCGGGAAAGGTGGGGTTTTTTGATTTGACGACTCATTACTTTGGTGCTACGACCGAGGAGGACCCAGAAACCTCGCGGTAGGGCGTCCCACACTCCCACTGTCCCATGTCTCAGTAAGGAAGAAAATATGCGTGCACCACCGGGGACGACCCAGAAACCGCGCGGTAGGGTGTGCCACATCTCAACATGGAGGAAAATGTGCGTGGAAAAATATATGAGACGTAGCTATGGTAAGAACTCGGGACCCAGCCAGTGGGTCAAAAACACCCCCACTAGCCACACAGCTTCATCATTCTAACATGGTACGGAGGATAGGTGTGGTTAGCTCCGTCTCGACCAGCCATGAGGTCTCTTGTTCCTAGGCGATTCATCTATTTTCCAAGCATTTTTTTTAGTTATAATAACACCATGGCCAGCTCGGGCCGTTCTTCGTGTTTGCCCGTGCGTCTAAAGATTGTAGATGGAGAGGAGAGAGAGATCGCGGACATGGGACCAGGCAGTAAGTGAGTCAACGTTCATGCACGTGCTGACGAGCCACTCCCTCTACACTACTCAATGTGATACAGTATAAAATCAAGTTATGCGACAAAGCCAACAACCGTTGCTATTTCTAGCTATCGACGTATGCTTTGTAGTCCAGGTTGCCGGCTCGAATCTCGTCCTTCTGATTTTTTACTTTCAGGTCTAAATTTGTTCCATGATGAGTGGGACCCCCGTGCGTTGTTCCGATATTTCTGTGTATGAGGGATTTTTTGCACAAACACTTTGCGTGGTTAGACAAGTTACGGCACCAGTTACATGTATTTTACAAGTTTAGGAACAAAAGTGACAGCGGCGGAGAATATCACGTGCTCCTCGCGGCTTAGATGCTATGGTGATACGAGATTCTACGTCGTTGGATCTGATATCCAATGGCATGTGAGTAGTCTTTGTACTTTTTAGCAATTCCCAAACTCTTCAAGGGCTTCTTTGCAAAAAAAACATACAGACCTCTACGAGCCACTGGATCTTGGATCCAACGGCTCCCAGGAGCTCGTATCATGGTAGCATATAAGGTGTGGGAGAACCCGATATTCTCACGTACGAGAGAATATAAGGTGCTCCCCGCAGCTTAGCCGCTACGGCGATACGAGCTGCTAGCAGCCGTTGGATCTGAGATCCAATGCCATGTGCATAGTATTTGTACTTTTGCGCAATTCCCAAACTCTTTGAGGCCTATATTGCAAAAACATTCAGACCTCCTAATGGGAGTTGTTAGATCTCCCGGGAGCTCGTATCACCGTAGTATCTATGGTATGGGAGCACCTCATATTCTCCCGCATGAGAGAACATCAGGTGCTCTCGCTGCTTGGATGCTACGGTGATACGAACTTCGAGGTGGTTCGATCTGAGATCCAATGGCATCTAAGTATAGTCTTTGTACTTGTGAGAAATTCCCAAACTCTTTGAGGTTTTTAAAAAAAATCATTCGGACCTACTAGGAGCCATTGGATCTCAGATCCAACGGCTCTGAGGAGCTCGTATCACCACAGCATCTAAGGTGTGGTAGCACGTGATATTCTTATAGACGAGAGAATATTAGGTGCTCCCGCATCTTAGATGTTATGGTGATACGAGCTTCAAGGCCGTTGGATTTGGGATCCAATGGCATCTGAGTAGTTTTTGTACTAATTGTGTGCAATTCCCAAACTCATTAATGTTTTTTTGCAAAAATATTCAAACCTCGTGTGAGCCGTTGGATCTCAGATCTAACGGCACACAAGAACTCGTATCACCATATAGCATCTAAGGTGGGAGCACCTGATATTCTCCCAGGGGTGGGGGCACAACCCATCGGTGTTTGGGAGGGTGGGGCCAAATGTTTAAAAAATATAATCTAAACCCTCCTAAAAAAAGACCTTCACAATTTTATCTAAGGTTGGGGTAACTGAGGGGTTACCCCCCCCCGACAATCTACATGGCTCCGCCTAAGAGGCGTAGAGCGAGCGTCTATGTGTGAGAGAGATGACGCGAGGTCAATCGAGTCATATATAGAGGGAGAGATCGAGTTAGTGTGGGCTAGCGTACACTCTAATGAGAAAGACGATACAGAGAGATATCGTTCAACGAAGCTGTAGTGAGGGCTGGAGGGAGATAGTTACCGAGAGAGTGGCCTAGATAGACTTTCTGTTTGTGCGCGCGGCGTGCATGGAGTTTTTTTTACAGAGGCAATATATGTGTCTAGAGGGAGAGAGGGGGGACGATAGAGAGGGAGAGATAGAGCTCGTCATGGAGGGCCCGATGAGGTTGTGTGTGAGAAATACATTTGTTGAGAGCGTGAGGGCGGGTGTGCGATAAATGGAGATCGAAACATGAAGAGAAATAATGAGTGTGTGTCGGATACCAATAGCTCTATTAACAAAGAGATGAAGATCGATCGATACAGGAAGTATGTGTGGTGAAGGGGGGGCAATGGACAGACCTAAACACAACATTTGAGGGTACATAGTAGTAGACTTAATATTCACGTTTCAGTTTAGTGTACATTGTAAACATTGAATTGAGGACCATGTATGGCTTACATTTTATTTTTGAATTCGTGCCATACATGCATGGATTGGAAAAGTAGATGCACTATACTGACTCGTTTGTTGTTGTATTTGTGTGTGTGTGGTCATATGCTTGAATACATACAAAGTTTTCTCACCACCATACCGTTCATCTTTTAAATTTGAATTTGCATTAAAAAACCTAGTGTGGATACCATGAAATGTGAAATCCATGTTGAGATCACTATATCACAAACTCGCCCTAATTCCAGAACTCGTCATAAATCAATTACTATCCCTTTTGGAATGACCAATTATTTGCAAGGAAAATACGGGCATTGTAATACATATAGATTCGTTCGCCAATTTTAAAAAAGATTCCTTTCACATTCTCGAATGGTAGCACCCGACGGCGTACCAGCCAGACCGAGCTCGTGTCGTGGTCATGGCGTGCGTGGTACGCTAGCCAACCCCAACCAAAAGAACCGCGATAAAACTTCGCGCCTCCACTCGAGCCTCCGCGTTTCGAATCGAAATATCTGGCGGCCAGAATTCCAGCCCTGCGAAATTCCCCTTATGTCCCCGGTCCATAATGACTAATCCTACTACTACCGATGAACACTGGAGGGATGCTTTAGTAACTAGCCCACGTTACCTACCATGCCGAGCACGTTCAAGTCCCTCGGCCGCCGCTACCCAAGGTCACCCGTCAACTCCATTGCCTACTACACTAGGATGAGTATAGAATGGAGCTTCGTTTGTTCATGCCTACTACCTCTGTCCTAGTTTATTGGTCCACTTCGCATTTTGTGCTAAATTTTGACCTTACATTTAACTAACAAAATGTTAATGCATGTAAGCAAAAATAATATCACTGGAAACTATGTTCAAATACAAGTCGAACGACATAATTTTTTGTGACATGCATTATTATTAGAGTATGACGCAATGAACTGGTATGCAGGGAGTATCTTTTTACTCTTCTTATATAATTTGTTTGAAGTCTAACTAAGCACTGTTTGACCAAATTCTATCTTAAAAAATATGAACATCTACTACAACACTAAAGATGTATCGCCTGAAAGTTTATTTCATGATGCATGTAATGATATTGTTTCGAATCCTAGTTTTTAAATTCTAGAAAATCCAAAACTCACCTGAAATTCATGAAACTGCGCATGGTCTCGTGATACGGCACAAATAGGCTGTGGTAATTTTTTTGTTCAATTTGAGACAAGCTGCTTATGAAAAGTTGCACACATGAACAGCCAAGGTATTTTGGAACAAAGAACTATCACCTTAATGCGAACGGTTCACTACTATATTCAAACCGTGGTGTTAGACCAGCGTGCCGCCACGCGTCCCGCTTCTCATAGGCAGGTGTCGTCCGAGCAAGCACGTGAGTCGATGCGAGGCGTGCGAGCAGGCCGCTGCGTAGGCTCACCGGGAGGCAATCCCTTTGACCACCCTCTGATACGTCTCCAATGTATCTATAATTTTTTATTGTTCCATGGTATTATAGTATCAATCTTGGATGTTTTTATATGCAATTATATATCATTTTTTGGGACTAACCTATTAACCTAGTGCCCAGTGCCAGTTGCTGTTTTCTGCTTGTTTTTGGCTTTTCAGAGAAACAGTACCAAATGAAGTCCAAATGCCATGAAACATTTTGGAGATTTTTTTCTGGACAAAAGAGACCTTGGAAGCTTCAGGAGGAGGCCAGAAGCCTCACGGAGGCCCTGGGGCGCGCCGTGTTGCCTTGTGGGGCCCACATGACTCCGTTTGACCTAATTCCACCTCTATAAATTCACAAATATTGGGAAACCAACAGAGAGCCAGAAGAGAAAACCTTTCCATCACCGCAAGCCTCTATTCTTCTGCGATCCCATCTGGAGGCCTTTTCCGGTACTCTGCCGGAGGGGGAATCGATCACGGAGGGCTTCTACATCAACCTTGCTACCCTTCCGATGATGTGTGAGTAGTTTACCACAGACCTACGGGTCCGTAGCAAGTAGCTAGATGTCTTCTTCTCTCTCTTTGATCTTCAATACCATGTTCTCCTTGATGTTCTTGGAGTTCTATCCGATGTAATCTTCTTTTGCGGTGTGTTTGTTGGGATCCGATGAATTGTGAGTTTATGATCAGATTATTCATGAGAAATATTTGAGTCTTCTCTGAACTCTTTTATGCATGATTAAATATAGCTTTCTATTTCTCTCCGATCTATCAATTTGGTTTGGCCTACTAGATTGATTTATCTTGCAATGGGAGAGGTGCTTTGTGATGGGTTCAATCTTGCGGTGCTCAATCCCAGTGACAGAAGGGAACATGACATGTATTTGTATTGTTGCCATTAAGGATAAAAAGATGGGGTTTATTCATATTGCTTGAATTTGCTTCTCTACATCATGTCATCTTGCTTAAGGCGTTACTCTGTTTTTATTAACTTAATACTCTAGATGCATGCTGGATAGCGGTCGATGAGTGGAGTAATAGTAGTAGATGCAGGCAGGAGTCGGTCTACTTGTCTCGGACGTGATGCCTATATACATGATCATTGCCATGAATCCGTCATAATTATTTGCTTTTCTATCAATTGCCCAACAGTAATTTGTTTACCCACCGTATGTTTCTGTGCTCGAGAGAGAAGCCTCTAGTGAAAACTATGGCCCCCGGGTCTATCTTTATCATATAAAAAAACCTAAAAATACCTTGCTGCAATTTATTTACTTTTATTTTTATTAGTATTTTGGTTTACCAATTTATCTCTATCAGACTTAATCCTTGCAAGTAACCGCTAAGAGGATTGACAACCCTCTTATTTGCGTTGGGTGCAAGTGTTTGCTTTTCTGTATGTAGGTGCTGTTCACGGGATTTTGCTTGGTTCTCCTACTGTATTGATAACCTTGATTCTTAACTGAGGGAAATACTTATCTCTGCTGTACTGCATCATCCTCTCCTCTTCGGGGAAATACCAACGTAGACTACAAGTAGCAGGAAGAATTTCTGGCGCCGTTGCCGGGGAGACATCATCAAAATCTATCAAGTACCTTCGCACAAATTATCATTCACTTGCATTTACTTTATTTGCCTTTTATTTGCATTTGCCTCTCATTTTCATCTCCCCCACTTCTAATTTTTTTTTACAAAAACAGAAAAATATTTTTATTTGCTTGTTTGCTTGCTTGCTTGCTTTTATTGCCTTCATGTCAAACAATCAAGAATAGAAAGTAAAACAAAAATTTAAGATACTATGGATCACCTTAAGGTTTTCTACTTGGATCATCTTCGATCCATTTGTGCTCGTGCTGAAACCCCAACTAGTTTAGTTGAGGGAAAATCATTAGATGAGCATGCTCATTTTGTGCGTCACCGTTTGTCTCAAAAAGGGAGACTCTTATGGAATCAAATAAATAGTTTGCTATGCTATGCTTGGAATCTATGTGAAATTTATGATTTTACTTGTTTCTCTAAGAACCCTAAAAAACACCTTCCCTACCTATGTGAGTTTAATGATAATGAAATCTTATCTTCTTATGCCAAGAGTGTTTATAGTTACTATGATATCGAACAAATTGAAGAATTTGTTGCTTTTAAGGGTGCTTATGAAGTTGCTTCTTTAATTGAAAAGTATGATATTACTCTCTACAAATCTGAAAATTTTGTCGTACTTAAATATTGCTATGAAAACTATGCTCCTAATGCCTATGTCAATGAATTTATTGAAAGGATGTCTGCTACTTTGGAAGAAAATAATGATATGCATGAATCCATAGATAATTATGATTCCGTTGATTCGATTGAAATATCCCCTATTGATGAATGTGATGCTTGCTATTCTTATGGCCATGATGCCAATATTAATGATACTTATAGAGATGAACTTGCTATAGTTCCTTATGTTAAAAATGAAATTATTGCTATAGCACCCATACTTGATAGCTCCTTGAATAAAAAGCATGATTGCAATGATGTTATTATAAATTCTATTAATGTTAATTGTGCTAATGATATGCAAAGCTACAAGCTTTGGGATAAAATTTTTGTTATGTGCACTACTTATTGCAATGATCATGATTGGGGTGATGATGCTTCTTATGATCTTGAAATTTATTTAAGCCCCATGATGAATATGTTACTGATAATAAAATTTGCAATACTATTAAAAGTGGGTTTGGAAGAGCGTCAACTTTAGGTAATAATGATCCCACTACTTTGGAGAGTGTTCAATCTTATGAATTTTTTGATAAAAGTGGGCTTGGAGAGGTCATGACTTTAGTTGATGTTAATCCCACTATTTTGGAAGATTATAAAACTTTTATGCATGTGGATCATGAAGAGAATATTTTATATGATAGCTATATTATTGAATTTGACTATGATCCTACATGTAATTATTATGAGAGAGGAAAATATGGTTGTAGAAATTTCCATGTTACTCAATTACCTCTCTTGAAGTTCAAATTGTTAATGCTCCATTCTTCTTCCTTGCATATGCTAGAGATTGCTTGTCTTGGTAATTTGTTCTCCTATAAAATGCCTATGCATAGGAAGTATGTTAGACTTAAGTGTGTTTTTCATATACTTCATGATGCTCTCTTTGTGTTTCTATTATTATCTCTCATGAGAGCATCATTGAAATCTCAAGCCTATCTTAATGGCTATAAAGAAAGAGCTTGTTGGGAGACAACCCAATGAATAAAATAAGTTTTTGAGTGTTTGCATGATTATAGCTTCTGTTATGATTGTGTTTTTATGTTTTAATTAGTGTTTGTGCCAAGTAATGCCTTTGGGATGATTTGGAAAATAGTATGATAGATGCTGTTTGAAAACAGAAACTTTTGATTCCAGTGATGGAATTTCTAATTTTCGCTGGAGTGTCCGAACCTTCTGAATTTTTTACACAGAATTTATATATGAATTTTCCACGTTGTCCTAATTTTTCAGAATTTTTGGAGTTACAGAAGTATGACCATAATTCAGATCTTTACAGACTGTTCTGTTTTAGACAGATTCTGTTTTTGTTGCATAGTTTGCTTATTTTGATGAATCTATGGATCGTATCGGGGGGTATGAGTCATGGAGAAGTTGGATTACAGTAGCATTATGCTAATATTAAAAATTAATCAATTTACTACAGTTCCTAAAGTTTAAGATTTGTTTGTTATACTAACGGATCTCACGAGGTTTCTGTTGAGTTTTGTGTGCTGAAGTTTTCAAGTTTTGGGTGAGACTACGATGGATAAAGGAATAAGGAGCAGCAAGAGCCTAAGCTTGGGGATGCCCAAGGCACCCCAAGGTAATATTCAAGGAAGACTCAAGCGTCTAAGCTTGGGGATGCCCCGGAAGGCATCCCCTCTTTCGTCTACAATCTATCGGTAACTCACTTGGAGCTATATTTTTATTCATCACATGATATGTGTTTTACTTTGAGCGTCTTGTGATATAGTTTGTTTGCTTTTTAGTTTTTCACAATCATATTTTCTGAACACACCTTTTTGAGAGGGACACACATTATTCATGATTTGTTAGAATACTCTATGTGCTTCACTTATATCTTTTGAGCTAGGGAGTTGCTCTAGTGCTTCACTTATATCTTTTAGAGCACGGTGGTGTTTATATTTTAAAGAAATAGTTGCACTATCATGCTTCACTTATATCTTTTTGAGAGTCTAATGGATAGCAATGGTAATATGCATGGGTTATAAATTTGGTCCTGATATGATAGGTATTCAAGAGGGATATAATAAAAACTTTCATGTAGATCACTGAATATGATAAATCTGATTCCTTGCAATAGTTTTGTGATATTAAGATGGTAATATGGAGGAGGTACTAGTAGATGATTGTGGTTTAGTAAGAATAATTGTGTTAAGGTTTGTGATTCCCGAAGCATGCACGTATGATCTGTCATTATGCTAAGAAGTTGGAGCATGATTTATTATTGATTGTCTACCTTATGAGTGGCGGTCGGGGATGAGCGATGGACCTTGTCCTACCAATCTATCCCTCTAGGGGCATGCGTAGTAGTACTTTGATTTGAGGGCTAATAAACTTTCGCAATAAGTATGTGAGTTCTTTATGACTAATGTGAGTCCATGGATTATACGCACTCTCACCCTTCCGCAATTTGCTAGCCTCTTCGGTACCGTGCATTGCCCTTTCTCACATCGAGAGTTGGTGCAAACTTTGCTGGTGCATCCAAACCCCGTGATATGATACGCTCTATCACACATAAGCCTCCTTATATCTTCCTCAAAACAGCCACCATACCTACCTATCATGGCATTTCCATAGCCATTCCGAGATATATTGCCATGCAACTTCCACCGTTCCGTTTTTATGACATACATCATCATTGTCATATTGCTTTGCATGATCATATAGCTGACATAGTATTTGTGGCTCAGCCACCGTTCATCATTGTTATACATGTTACGCTAGCATCATTGCACATCCTGGTACACTGCCAGAGGCATTCATATAGAGTCATATTTTTGTTCTTGTATCGAGTTGTAATGTTGAGTTGTAAGTAAATAGAGGTGTGATGATCATCATTATTAGAGTATTGTCCCAGTGAGGAAAGAATGGTTGAGACTAATGAGTCCTCAAAAAGGTGGGGATGAGGTCCATGAGACCGTTCTAAAAAAAAGGAGGCGAAAAAGAGCCATGAAAAAAATGATAGAAAAAGAGAGAAGGGACAATGTTACTATCCTTTTCCACACTTGTGCTTCAGAGTAGCACCATGTTTTTCATATAGAGAGTCTCCTATTTTGTCACTTTCATATACTAGTGGGAATTTTTCATTATAGAACTTGGCTTGTATATTCTGATGACGGGCTTCCTCAAATGCCCGAGGTCTTCATGAGCAAGCAAGTTGGATGCACACCCACTTAGTTTTCATGTTGAGCTTTCATACACTTATAGCTCTTAGTGCATCCGTTGCATGGAAATCCCTACTCCTCGCATTGACATCAATTGATGGGCATCTCCATAGCCCGTTGATTAGCCTCATTGATGTGAGACTATCTTCTTATTTTTGACTTCTCCTATTTACCTCTACCACCATACTCTATTCCACCCATAGTGCTATATCCATGGCTTGCGCTCATGTATTGAGTGGGAGTTGAAAAAGCTGAAGCGCGTTAAAAAGTATGAACCAATTGCTCGGCTTGTCATTGGGGTAGTGCATGATAAATACTTTGTGTGAAGAAGATGGAGCATGACAGGATTATATGATTTTGTAGGGATAATGTTCTTTAGCATTTTTATTTTGAAAGGCATGATTGTTTGCTAGTATGCCTGAGTATTGATGTCTTTATATCGAATTATAGACTATTGCTTTGAATCATTCGGATTTTATAATTCATACCGTAAGAAAGAGATTACATGATGAAACATGATAGGTAGCATTCCACATCAAAAATTCTGTTTTTATCATTTACCTACTCGAGGACGAGCAGGAATTAAGCCTGGGGATGCTTGATACGTCTCCAACGTATCTATAATTTTTTATTGTTCCATGCTATTATAGTATCAATCTTGGATGTTTTTATATGCAATTATATATCATTTTTTGGGACTAACCTATTAACCTAGTGCCACCAGTTGCTGTTTTCTGCTTGTTTTTGGCTTTTCAGAGAAATAGTACCAAATGAAGTCCAAATGCCACGAAACTTTTTAGAGATTTTTTTCTGGACAAAAGAGACCTTGGAAGCATCAGGAGGAGGCCAGAAGCCTCACGGAGGCTTCACAAGGCAACAGGGCGCGCCCTAGGGGGGAGCGCCGTGTTACCTTGTGGGGCCCACGTGACTCCGTTTGACCTAATTCCACTTCTATAAATTCACAAATATTGGGAAACCAACAGAGAGCCAGAAGAGAAAACCTTTTCGCCACCTCAAGCCTCTGTTCTTCCGCGATCCCATCTGGAGGCCTTTTTCGGTACTCTGCCGGAGGGGGAATCGATCACGGAGAGCTTCTACATCAACCTTGCTGCCCTTCCGATGATGTGTGAGTAGTTTACCACAGACCTACGGGTCCATAGCTAGTAGCTAGATGGCTTCTTCTCTCTCTTTGATCTTCAATACCATGTTCTCCTTGATGTTCTTGGAGTTCTATCCGATGTAATCTTCTTTTGCGGTGTGTTTGTTGGGATCCGATGAATTGTGAGTTTATGATCAGATTATTCATGAGAAATATTTGAGTCTTCTCTGAACTCTTTTATGCATGATTAAATATAGCTTTGTATTTCTCTCCGATCTATCGATTTGGTTTGGCCTACTAGATTGATTTATCTTGCAATGGGAGAGGTGCTTTGTGATGGGTTCAATCTTGCGGTGCTCAATCCCAGTGACAGAAGGGGACATGACACATATTTGTATTGTTGCCATTAAGGATAAAGAGATGGGGTTTATTCATATTGCTTGAATTTACTTCTCTATATCATGTCATCTTGCTTAAGGCGTTACTCTGTTTTTATTAACTTAATACTCTATGTGCATGCTGGATAGTGGTCGATGAGTGGAGTAATAGTAGTAGATGCAGGCAGGAGTCGGTCTACTTGTCTCGAATGTGATGCCTATATACATGATCATTGCCATGAATCTGTCATAATTATTTGCTTTTCTATCAATTGCCCAACAGTAATTTGTTTACCCACCGTATGTTTCTGTGCTCGAGAGAGAAGCCTCTAGTGAAAACTATGGCCCCCGGGTCTATCTTTATCATATAAAAAAACCGAAAAATACCTTGCTGCAATTTATTTACTTTTATTTTTATTAGTATTTTAGTTTACCAATTTATCTCTATCAAACTTAATCCTTGCAAGTAACCGCTAAGAGGATTGACAACCCTCTTATTTGCGTTGGGTGCAAGTGTTTGCTTTTCTGTGTGTAGGTGTTGTTCACGGGATTTTGCTTGGTTCTCCTACTGGATTTATAACCTTGGTTCTTAACTGAGGGAAATACTTATCTCTATTGTACTGTATCATCCTCTCCTCTTCGGGGAAATACCAACGCAGACTACAAGTAGCAGCCTCCGCCACCCACCTTCATCCCAACCACACCCACTTTTAATGGTGCCCGCGCCACAGTTTAAATCACCGTTGCACTCCCCGCTCTCGCTACAATCTTCTCCCGCCTCTCCGATTCTCCTATCGTATGCCTCCAATCAGCCTGACCTCGCCGTACGCCATGGCGCATCACAATGGGCTGCCCCTAGTCTTCCAGTTTCTTGAGGAAGACTGTAGGTTCTAAATCCGGCATATCTCATAGTAGGGGTCCTAAGCTAGGCGTCTTGGAGCGATGGTAACATGGACACCGGATTTTACCCAGGTTCAGGCTCTCTCGAAGAGATAATACCCGACGTCCTGCTTTTGATTGTATTCATATGGGGGATAGTACAGAGTACATGTATCTACCACGAGATTGTTCTCATGAATATCAGTTGTCTATTGACTAGCCTGGCCTCGGCTTATATAATGTACCGAAGGCCTAGGATTTAGAGGAGTCCTTGTCTTGTGCGCCAAGTTTTGTAGAATCTCCCTTGTATGCATCATGGGCTGCCCGAAGTGGCCCATTAGTGAACCACCATGGGGGTCCTCGGCCCGACCCACTGGTCGGGAGACGACGTGGTGAGTACCCCCCCCCTAGTCCAGGACACCGTCAGTAGCCCCCTGAACCGGTCTTCAAGTTGGGGACGCTCCTCGGTTCTTCTGAATTGTTCTTCATCTTCGGTCGCCAGTCTTCAAAGCTGGTTCAACAAATATCCGCATCTCCGATCTCGAGGATCGCCGAGGTGTATCCGAAGAGTTCACACATCGGGCATCCGAGGAGCCCCTTTAGGTTCTTGGCCTTTATCAATGCCGTGTCATTTTTTACTCCACACCTCGGGTTCAAAGTTTTTCCCCGTGTAGTGGTGTCCTCTTGCAACCGAGCTCAAACACCGAACTGCATCCGAGGTATTTTTTTGCAGCCGAGCTCTAACGCCGATCGGCATTCGAGGTGTCATAGATTACCTCGATCTAAAAAAAGTTTGAAGGATTTCAACCGAGCATAATGCCGGAAAAGTCCTCTATGGAGCCAGCCACTTGCAGTCGAGCTTAATGCCGGACTGCTTCCGAGGTGGTGTACCACCTCGGACGTGGACTGATTTTTCGGGAATTTTTGCTTGGTGCAATTTATTCTCTGCCGAGATGTATAGCCAGTAGCCCTCAAGGTGTATATCGGCCTAAAATCTGAGATGCACCTGAAGGAAAACATAAAACCGCTGATCCCAGTAGCCCCTGAGACTCAGGTCGATTCACAAAATAGGTCCGAGGCAGCATACTTAGGAACGGAAACACGGTGTGCAGCAGTTCTCGAGACTCAGGTTGGGTGCGACTGACCAACCTGAGGATCGTAATCTCCTCGGAAACTGTTTTGCACTTAAATTTTCTGCATTGAATTGTCAATGCAGTAGCCCCCGAGCCACTGGTCGAGGGGGGGGGGACACCAGATCAGGGGATCGATGTACCCCTTTAATGGCTTGTAATTTGAGAAGCGCGAAGCCCAGTAGCCCCCGAGCCTTAATTTGGGCACTGGTGGCCGAAGTAAGGATCGACATGTGCTTGACACAAAATTTTGTTAAGTTTGACATAGACTCCTTGGCAAAAGAATAAAGATCTCTTAAAGGAGTTCGAGCTTGTGAAAGCCGAGCTTGCCGAGGTCGACCTCAAGGGGTTTGATGGAAAAGGAAATCAAAGCCAACGGGAATTATGAGAGCGCCATGTCAGCTGCTCGGTTGTCTCAGCGAGACTGTGCCCTTGACTCTTTAATAGATGGGCTGGAGTGAATTGACTTTAATCACAATTTATGTGCAATGATTCTATGTATCCAAGTACTTTACATCATTAATGCTCGAATCCGCATTGTACAAAAACATTGTTGACCGACCATTGGCTTCAACCTCCTCGGCTAGTAGCCAAGGAGTGTTTTCCTACTTTATAAAGCCTTTATAAGGGCAAAGATTTACGGAAAACAAGGCAATCCGGCCATACGGTTTTATAAACAATGGTACGCTGAGAGATATGTTATATTACTATTTAACGTAAGAAACATCTTCTGGGAAAAACAGTTCCTTTATAAGTTCCTTTTCCCGGGTTGTCATGTTGACCATGATCATGAAACCTCACTTCCGATCAATGTGGGAGGAAAATATTGAGGATTTAGTTTGGGGAAAGTTCCCGAACTCTGTGGTCTTAATGAACCGAAATTTTCACTTTCGTCATTGCCGACCAATTATATTCTTAAGACAGCTAACTTTCGGCTTTACCCGTCTGAGGTACGAACCCGGATGACCCGGTAGTAACAATCACAGAGGTGCTCCCTTTACCCCCTAGCCGAACAATCAGTAACGTAGGGGGTAAGCACAGGAGCAAGGTAACCCAGCTTGGCCAAAATCTTAAGTCAAATTGATGCAAATTTATGGCTTTATAACGATGATTACGGAAGGCAGCGCTTGTATATTGAATACAAACGCTTTATGCTATATGTTATTTGGACTCTGCTGTGACTGTTTGTAATCTGAAAGTGGCCCATCGTCGGCTTCCACCCCTTTGTAGATGTTACGCAGGGTGTTTCCATACTAACAAGACAACCCTTAGCCGACGTCTCGGTGCCCGGAGGCGGTTGTGTTAGTGGAAACGAGGTAATCAGATATCCAGGCTTTATAACTTTCACTTAGTCATAAGAGCTTAAATTAGGGAGGCTAGTTACTAGCCCCCGGTTAGTGTTCGGCGTCAGCCGAGGTCAAGCCATTAACACTTCGGCCAATTTTACGAAAGGCCCATCGTTTAACACGGGGTTACTTCTATCGATCTATAGTTTAACACAGTCATCGGATCGCTGACCAGTTTACGCTTATTGTGACCGTCAGTTTTCGGCTTTCTCCACTGAGGCACTTGACCAGTTAAACCAGAAGTACAATCGCAGTGGTTCTCCCTTTACCCTTAGCCAAACAATTAGAAACGTAAGGAGTAAGCACAGGAGCCGGGAAACCCAACTATTGACCAAAGACACAATTCGAAACTGATGCATATAAAGCAATATCCGAGAACGTTTTGCCAAGGACTCCATGGAGTACCTTGGCTTTTGGTGGGTTCAGCTCTAGCTGCGGCCTCCCGTTGATATTGCTGATGCTTTAAAGGCGTCTGGCATTGCACTGCGAGAGTTATGCTGGAGACACACAAATAGGTTAAAAGTGCCATAAGGGTGGAAAACCAAAAAACTCACATAAAAACTTTACGTCTAAATTAGATCAAGTTTTTTGGTGCCAATCCGAAATTGGTCTTTAAAATTAACTTGTGCTTCCATCGTGCTTTAACATGACACATCCGATCTGTAACACCCCGATTTTTGGCCCTTTATTTTCTTTTGGATTTCTTTGAATTTTTATTTGGAGTTCTTTTTCCATGCCTATGTGGTCCTGAACTCTGGGAAGATCATCTCTTCTTCCTCTCCCAAGTGGCTTGTCCTTCTCAAATCTATCCCAAGGCCATGTCATTTCCATCTTAGCCCAACTCCAATTTTTTATTCTTTGGGAATATTCCTTTTTCTATTAAAGGAATAACCATGTTTGCCCTAGGTTGTGAAGCAACCTATATTTCTGTCATTCCTAAAATTCCCACAAAATTCTCATAAATTCTTTGGATCTTATATTCCACAAATAGGTCAAAATCCATCCTTGTCTAGTTCAAAAATAATTCAGGAATATTCATTTCCTATTCTGTCCAGTGTGGCACTTTGTGAAGGAAGTGCCATTTATATTTTCTTGATTGCCCTAAAAATTTTTGGGCACTCTTTCCTATCAAAATAATTGCCAGATGCCAAAATTCAGTTTCATTTGAATAGTGAATCTTCCTCAGCAAATTCCCAAAGTTTCTGACCAGAGAGAAGCTTTGTGAAGGAAGTACTACCTAGGCTTATCCAAATGAGCTGAAATTTTGGTAGATCATCCATATGATCAAATCATTACTCTCCACAAAATTTAATCTCCATCCAATAATCTATGTGAGCACACCTTCAAATCTTTGCTTCTGGTCACAATTTCAGTTTGTGAAGCAACTATATTTTATATTGCTTCATAAAATCTGAAATTAATCCAGGACCTAAATATCTCTATATCATTTGAGAATGCCAAAATTCACATCATTTTGCCAAGCTATTTTCTCCACAAAATTCCCCCAAGTTTCTGTCCAGTGTGGAGCATTGTGAAGGAAGTACCATTTTTATTTATCCAAATGGTATGAAATTTTTGCGGTGCCTTCATATGCCCAAATGATCATACTCCACAAATTTTAAGCCCAATCCAATAATCCATGTGAGTGCTACTTCATGATCTTGTTTCTAGACCAGATTATGCAGTTGTGAAGCAACCCTATGCTAATCTTGTCCAAGCCCCTCCAAATTTTACCAGCTTGTAGTCCTTCTTACCCTCAACCTCTTTGATGCTACCCTTCATCCTAAAGCTCTTTTAGTCGATCCATCTCCTCAGAGTGGCTCCAGTATGAGAGGACTTATCTCTGGACATTTTTGGCCGAGCTGGGTCATCGTGTGCGTGTTGTTGGGCGCGGTGAGCATGCCACTGGCATGCCAGAGCACGTGCTCTGCCCGCAGCGCGTGTGCTCTGCTCGCCAGGCCCGCTCTGCTGCCGCCCGAGCGCCCTCCATGCGCCACCTCTCCTCGCCACAGCCCCTCCCCTGCTCCCCCTCGCCTCCCTGGACCACCCTCCCCCGCTAGAAGCTCGCCGAACCGAGCCAAATCGATGGGCACGCGTGAACAGTAGCCGCCCACGCGTGCTCCTCCCCCTGCCATCCCGCGTCCGCTTTCTGCCATCCCGTGTCACTGGCCCACCTCTCAGGCTCTCTCCCGTCGCCGTCCAAGCTCGCACGTGTGCCTGGCCCCCTCGCCAGAGCTCTCCCGTCTGGTCGCGGCGGCATCTGGACTGGCACCTCTCCCCCGCCTATTTAAGCAGCCCTCGGCCTCGGCTCTCCTCACCACTCGTCCTCTCCACCTCCCAATCGTCTCCCTAAGCCTCTAATCCGAGCCGGAGCCCTCTCCTTCCTCCTCTCCGGCCAAAGCTCCGCCGTTCGGCCATCTCCTCCTCGAGCTCATTTCGAGCCACCCCAGCCCCAGCTGAGTCCACCATCGAGCTCTCTTCGTCTCTCTGGTCCTCCCCAACTCCTTTCCCAAGCCAATGGCCGCCGGAATCGCCGAGTTTGCCGACGCTCGAAGCCCACCGCCGCCGGAGATGAAGGGGGCGACGCCGTCCGGCCACCATTCGAGGAGCCACGGGTACAGGCAGGTGCGCCGTCGAGTGCCTGTTCCATCCCCGCCCTCGCCCAGCTCCGCTGTCGTCTCTACGCCGGCGAACGGCCGCCGGTGAGCCGCCTTCTCTCTGTTCCCTCCTCTCTCTCTTTAAATCTGACAGCCTGGCCCCACCCGCCAGCCATAGCGAGGCCGCCCAAAGCGTTTTTTAAGTGAAGGCGTAATCTGGCTTTACGCCTTCGACATGGCCTCCTGAGGAAATTCCAGAAATCCATTTCTAAATCTATTTTTAATCCAGTTTGACCAAAACTTTGACCATCAATATCTCCCAATCTACAAGTCCAAATGAGTTGATTATTTTTGCATTATTTTTCTTGTGAGCTCCTTTATTTTCTGGTATAGTTTGGTATTTTTCTTGTCTGTCTAGAATTTCTGGATAGAAGAAATTGCTTTATGTAATATTTACAAATGCTTTCAAAATTATTTTCCAGAGTGATTTGTTTGCTTGGTGAAGACCAGGAGTGTTTGCAACATTTCTTTGGAGCAAGGCAAGCCACAACAGCCACTTGCATGATGGCATTGCAGTAGCCATGGTTTTCACTTGAATATTTAAATAATTGTTTGCTCATTTAATTATTTTGTGAGTAATATATGCTCGTGAATCCATGCTATGTTCTTGTGCATATATGTTTCCTCTCCATTATTAGTGCTATGGTCATTATTATCATGCTTTATCCTTGTAATCATTTCCGATGCTAGTGGTAATGATATGCTCACTTGAGTAGTTACAGTTTGATATGAAACTACTTGTGATATTCATGATCATCTCTATGCCATGCTCATTTGCATCCCGTAGAGTAAATGATTTATTGTTGATGATGTTACGATAAATGTTTATGTTGCCCATCCATGGTTACACTGATATCATGCTCATATGCATTGTTATTTCATTATGTTGTTATGACTCAGCTCATCACCATTCAAGTTGAACCTGACATTAATCAAACTTGAACAAATCTGTTGGCTGAGTCATGGTGCCACCGAATCGAACTCACCAGTGCAACCACACTTGCCTGGATGGGGAGGCCCTAATTCGGTCTATTGTCATGCCTCTCGCCGGTGCCTCCAACTAGGGAAGGTTATGGGCACGCACTACCCTGATCAGGTAGGCGGCCATAAGCCTTGTGCGCCCGAGTTGTGTTGTATCCGAGTGTCCCTGTTTGGGACAAGTTTGTTTTGGCCACGACGGTGGTGGCCACAAAGGTGGCGGATGTCACGAGTTGACATCGGGGCCACCCAGGACATAGCCCAAAGGGGAGTTTGTCGGAGTGGCCGGGAGAGTGTCATGCAATAGATTGGTTTTGTCGGAATATCGTTGGTCCACCCGAATGGGAGCACGAGGCCATGAGTTCCGTAGTGTGGGTACAGTGTACTAACCTCTGCAGAGTGTATAATCTATCGATAGCCGCGTCCTCGGTCATGGACACAGTTCGTAGTAGGTCACAATATGGGTTAACAGAAATAATAACCTGAATAATAACAACCCCAGTTCGATGAGAAAGGAAGTTGGTTGATCTTTATGTGATCATGAGAGGATCACGATGGTATCGTGGATACCGATGTTGGTGGATTATGAGGTGATCGCGTGGTGATCACGGTGGTAAGTAAGTTTAATATTCATGGTGGTTACGAGATAACCTCCGAGCAGAGTAAGTTGGTCCATGAGACCTTAAACGTCGACCCCCTTGCATGCTAGTGCTAGTATCATCATGTTCATATCATGAATTATATGTACCTGCCATGCTCATGTTGTTCTAGTAGTATCATGTTCATCATGGATAATTAACCTGTAAATGCCATGCTGTTGTTTGTCTTGATTGCTTTGGTTGTTGTGAGCTTGCGAGTACATTCAAATTACTCACCTGGCGTGTCATGCCAGATTGCAGGTGATGCTATGATTGATTGTTTGTTGAGGATCCCAAGGTTGCGCTCTAGGATGCGTCCCAGCCAGAGTCCCTACGGAGTGGAGTTCATCACCGTTGCCGTCGTTCCGCTGCTAGAATTTATTCCGCTTTGAGATGTTCCGCTGCTAGCATAGAACTACCTTAGCAGGCGTAGTGTCGCCGTGCCCCTGTAACCTTTGTAATATCGGACCCTTGTACCCCGTTTATTCGTAATAAAGAGCTGATTTGTTCTATGCCAAGCAGTGTCATATTCCAGAAGACTTGATCTCTGGGCTGGAATACGGGGTGTTCCGGTCTCTCTGAGCCGGGGTGCCACACGATCTCTAGACTTCAAGTGGGTCAGCCTTCGGCTTCAACCTCCCTTCCCGAAGGCGGAGTGCTTCTCAGGCCAGTTTATCGAACCAGACTCGAGCGGCTTGAGAGAGAAACTAGGCCATCCAGCTATTGACCACACACTCGAGTCGAAAAAGGAGTAGTAGAAAAAGACTTTGCAACGACTTAGAAGAAAATATTTATTACAAAACAGCTCATATAAATTTAAGAGCCCCCAGTTAACTTGGGTAAAGGAAGTTGTTTTGACAAACTAAGTTTTTGACAAACAACTTTTTTGATTAACACAAGTATAATGCTTGGTCGAACCGAACAAAAATTTAAATTTTTTTAAAAAAATTGAGCATGAGAGTGACTTAGCTGGTAAATGTGCTCAGTGTTGATGACGCGATCCAGGCTTGTGGCGGGACGAGGACACCCAGCGAACTTTAACAGGTCCGACATGGTGCGTAGTCCTCAACTTTGACCGAGGTCCCAGCCCCCAGGCCCGGGGTGATCGAGCAAAGAGCTCGGTTTGACGAAGTGATGACGTAGCACGGTCGATGTGGCGAGGCGAGGGCCCCAGCCCCCAGGCCCGAGGTGATTGAGCGAAGAGCTCGGTTTGACAAAGTGGCGATGTAGCACGGTCGATGTGGCGAGGTGAGGGCCCCGGTCCAGCCGAGGTGACTTCGGAGTCCCCACGTCAGCCGACGTGTCGAAGCAGGTCGGCTAGTTGGACGTCGTCTTGAAGAAGCGACGGCGCGGCGATGCCAACGCAGGGCAGCACGCCAAGGTGATGACACAATTTGGTCGGCGGAGGCGGGATAACGACGTTGGGACGCCGAGGTGACCGCGTGACGCAGCCAAAGTCGATTACATGCACACAGTGCAAGCAAGAAATAATAATAATAATTGAAAAAAGGTGCATAATTAATTTATATGAAGTGAATAATTAGGTAAAAATGGCCTGGGCGCTAAGGTCGGTTTGACGACACGACGAATTGTTGTGGTGACCACGCGACATTGTTCGAATTCATCTGGCAGGGTGTCCACCGGACTATGGATGAAGCCGGCTGGCCAAAAACTGGCTAGACCACCACGTTGATGCGATCAATGGACCGGCCGTAGAAAAATCTACACAGAAAAAATCATTTAAACTAGCAGAAAAATATTTTGTGCGTATTTAATATATACAGTACAAGTAACTAGAAAAATAAAACCTGGAGCGAGGCGTTGAAATTCGAGGTAAAAAGTCAGGACAAGTACTGCCTTGTAGGAAGACCAATCAGTCCTCAAAAGACATGATGACCAATTAGTATTTTTGAGTGGAGCCCTCAACGTGGACTTCCTGGTGGAATTGTAGGAGTACTAGTAGTCTCCATTCTCCAAGGCGTTTTAGTGCTCCACGTGCTAGCCCACATTGAAGGTAGCAGCCTTGGACTAATTGAACATTGCTGCAAACTAGCATTCATTTATTAGTAATATTCGTATGCACCAGGTAACAACCGACCGGCGGCTGGATCGCTACTTGAATAAAAAAGAAAAAACAGAGGATCATCCCTGCATGCTCGCTGCCCGAACAAGGCAATTCGTGCTTACGGGTTGTTCGAGACAGGGGATTGCACGTGGCCCGAGGCCAGCGCGTCTTGCTCTGGTTCGAACGCCGCCTCCACACGGTCCTCGACCATGCAGACGTTCTTATGCTCGGCGGCGGCCGGCGCATAAATTCTCTTGATTCGATCGGAGATCGAAATCGACATCGGAGAAACCTACGGAATAAAATAGCGATCTGAGAACAATAATTCTCAAAGAAATTAATTCATGTGGAACAGATTTAACTGAAAAAATATCACCTGATTACCCCATCGATCCGTGATGACCACCCAGTAGGCTCTCAATGAAAGCACTAGTGTCAGTTCTAAATCCGGCATATCTCGTAGTAGGGGTCCCAAGCTAGGCGTCTTGGAGCGATGGTAACATGGACACAAGATTTTACCCAGGTTCGGGCTCTCTCGAAGAGATAATACCCTATGTCCTGCTTTTGATTGTATTCATATGGGGCATAGTACAGAGTACATGTATCTACCACGAGATTGTTCTCACGAATATCAGTTGTCTATTGACTAGCCTGGCCTCGGCTTATATAATGTACCGGAGGCCTAGGATTTAGAGGAGTCCTTATCTTGTGCGCCAAGTCTTGTGGAATCTCCCTTGTATGCATCATGGGCTGCCCGAAGTGGCCCATTAGTGAACTGCCATGGGGGTCCTCGACCCGACCCACTGGTCGGGAGACGACGTGGTGAGTACCCCCTAGTCCAGGACACCGTCAAAGACCCTAATGAGGTTTTGGACGAGCTTGACCTGGCCGTGCGGGAAGTCGCCGCGTTTGTCCCCGCGCCCGTTCTAGCTCCCGTCGCCGCGCCAGCGCCAGCGCCCATCCCCATGGCATTGATGGGCTGGGAGCCGCACACTGTCGCCCAGCATGAAGCCGCGGGGATCCATGAGGTCCCCGCTGACTTGCACGCGTCCGTGCACCTACCAGCGCATGCACCTGCGCGTGCACTGACGCACGCGCCCGTGCCGGTGCACGTGCACATGAATGTCTCCGCCGCGTCATTGCCAGTGCATGTCCCCGTGCCGGTGCCAGTGCCCCCCTCAGCGGCATGGGTCGCCGCCGTTGACCGCTTCCTTGCAGCGACGCCAGTCGCCGCCTCCCGCCGGTCGACAAGCTCCTGGAGACCAAATTCCAGAACATACTGGCCTTCCTTGAAGCTTGGGCCAACGTCCAGGAGTATGTCAATGTCGGCGCAAGATGCCACCGTCGCCGCCGGCCAGTGGCCCAATGGCACACAGGGCACGGCAGAGGAGCCGCTTCCCGCCACAAGACGCACCCGCCGCCGCTGCAATTAGTTTTATTCATTTATTTTTTTAGCTCGATCATTGTCGGTGTAAAAACCGGCTGACCTCGGGGTAGGGGGTCCCGAGCTATGGATCTCGGATCAATGGTAACAGGAATAAAGGAGACGATGTTTACCCAGGTTCGGGCCCTCTCTATGGAGGTAAAACCCTACGTCCTGCTCTTGTTTATATTGATGATGAAGTATCAAGTACAAGCTTGATCTACCTCGAGATCGTCAGGAGAAGCCTAACCCTAGAGCTAGGTGGATGATAATTATGATTCCATTTCCTCTACAGGCTAAACCCTCTGGCTTATATACACGCCAGGCAGGGGTATCTAGGGTTACATAGGTAGTATCTAGGGATGCGTATGGAGGCGGCAGGAGACGTCTTGGGGTACACTCCAAGTCTTCGGTAGAGACCGTCTTGATTACGTCACAGCTCCCGGAGTCCATCTGGAGGGGAACAGGGCCTTCGGGCCCAGACCGCGGACTATGGGCCGTCTAGGTTGGTACCCCCTAATCCAGGACACCGTCAGTAGCCCCTGAACTGGTCTTCAACGCCGAGGATGACACCTTTATCTTTAGAAACTTCAGAACCGGAGTCTTTGGCTCGACAGACGAGTTCCCGTTTGTTATTTTCAGCTCGGCTTTGAAGTCTTCGATATGTTTGACGATTGTTATTCCGGCCCCACTACACGTGGCCTCCAATCCCTGACCTCGATCACCGTGCCTCCTGGGGAATCGAGTCGCTTTATAGCGAGATGTCGAAGTCAGCCTCTTTTACTTATAAATATATATATATATATATATATATATATATCAGGTTTACGCCAAAGTGCATCTTGACCCCTCCCCGCTGCCCATACGAATCCTCCTCTCTACTCCCATGTCCAACCCCGAGAGCTTCGAGCGATGGCCAATGACACGGGATCTTCACGGCGCCCTCACAGTCCCATCAGGGGTGATTGGGGGAGCTGCTCTATCACAGGACTCCACCTAGGGCGTCTAGCCACCCAGGGATATCTGCTAGATTCAAATCTGACCTCAACTCGCTCGGGGCTAATCGTCGCGGATGGGCAAGCGCGCGCCGAGAGCCACCCTAGCCCTCGCGGGGACGAGCGGGTATGCTTTGTTTCCTTTCTCCTTCGCGGCCTTGGATTTCCTATTCATCCCTTCCTCCGGGGCTTACTCGAATTTTATGGGCTTCAATGTGACACCCTGGATTTTTGCCCTTTTTCTTTTATTGGGATTTATTGAATATTTGAATTTGCATTTAGGTTTTCTGTCAATTCTTTTGGACTTGCCACTTGGAACTATTTTTGATTTTCTTCCAAGTGGGTTCTATCATCCATAAACCCTCCCTAGACCTTATCCCTCTCACCATAATGCCATTGGATAATTTTATTTAATGGCATTATATTCTTTTTCTTCCTGAAAATAGTTGTTTTCTCATTGAGCTATGAAGCAACCCTCCTTTTTATTGCTCCAAAAATTCCAAGAAAATTCCCAAATATTCTTTGGATCATGCCCCACCTTCCCATGCAAAAATATTCCATGGTCATTTGGAAATTTTCAGCTAAGAAAAATATTTTTGCTTCTGGACAGAATTGGCACTTTGTGAAGCAAGTATATTTTTCCTTGATCTGTTGGAGCTGAAATTTTTACCACATGACTACCCTCCTAAGAGATGCTTAATCCCCAAAATTCAGACTTTAATTCTTAGCCGTTTGTCCTTAGCAATTGTCCCAATTTCTGTCCAAAAACTTTGCAACATGCTCAGGTCATATCCATTGAGCCAGATGGCAAACCAAGCGCATCTCTAGGCACCGCGTTGAAGGGACTTCACCTTTGACACGGTCTGGCATCACCTAAAGCACCGCGTGTGCCAGTGCACGCGGTAACTACGTGGGTGCACGGGGTTTGGCATGTGCTCGCCGCGCTCTATGCATCGGGCCCCTCTGTCGTCGTCCGTTCGCTCTCCTCTCGCCACCGCAGCATGCCCCCGCCGCTCAGCCACCTCCCGCGCGCCACCTAGCCTCTCCCTGTTCCTCCCCGACACCGGCAAGTGGCTCGCCGGACGCAGCCGAGGTGCTAGTGGGCGGAACAGTGCGCGCGCGTGCTCCGTCTGTCCCGCGTAGTGCGTCGCACTGTGCCCGCGTGCGTGCACCGCGTAGCTGTGCTCCACTACCCCTCCTCCACGTCACTCCTGAGCTCCTCCCTCCCTCATTTCTTCTGCAGCTCGTCGTCGGCGGAGTCCCGAGCATGGCCACCTCGCCATCTATAAATAGAGCCATTCCTGAGCCCTTCTAGTCATCCCTCTCGCCTCCACTGGCCACAAATCACTCCCCAGCAAGAGCGGCAAGGCCGGGAGGGCCTCCTGCCGCCGATCATCGCCGGAGTCCGCCGAGGATCCACCTGGACCGTGCACTCGCTCCGGTCGTCCCCAGCCTCGCTCTCTACTTCCATCGAGGTCGTGGTGATCTCCTGAGCTCGACGGTACCACTGGTTCACCGGATGGTCGCCGGAATCGCCGTATCTGACGAGCTCCGCCGCCGCCATCTCTGGAGAGGAATGGTCCAACGCTGTCCGGCCACCCCCGCCGTCACTTCGGGTATGTACGTGTTCGCCGTGACGTGCTGAGTCCATCCCGACCATCGCCGGCGACCGCCGTGGTCTCCTCGCGGGAGAATCACCGGCGACAGCGCCGCTCCCCTGTTTCCCTCTCTCTCTTTCCCTTTTAACCCTGACAGAGGGCCCCACCTGTCAGCCCCCCTCTCTCTCTCCCAAACTGTTTTAAGTGGAGACGTATTCAGAGAATACGCCTTCGACGTGGCCCTTTGTGAGAATTTCTGTAAATACATTTAAATCCAGATTTTGACTCTAACTTTGACCAGCTCTAATTTCTATTCTATAAGTCCAAATGAGTTGATTCTTTTTGCTACTGGTTTGTATTGAGCTAAAGTTTCTGCATGCCAAATTTCAAAATTTTCCTTCCTGTTTGGAATTTCTGGTGAAATAAAATGCTTTATGTGACATTTTCTTTTTGCATTTAAAATATTTTTAGAAGCTCCTAGTTGTGTTGGAGAAGACCAGGAGTATTGTGACACTCCTCTGAACCAAGGCAAGCCACAACATTCATATGCAAGGATGGCATTGCAATGACAATGGTTATTTGAATTAAATTCATCATATATTCCACTATTAAAATAATGTGCTATATAAAACTTATTGCATTGTATTTGTTCCATGTCATTTTGATGCTATGCAGTAGAGGATAGGTTTTCTTGCTAAAGTGAGCAGTAGAGATCTTGTCATATACTCTCATGGTAGCATGATGCATTCGTTACTCATGATCATGACCCGTGCATTCATTCACACACTATGGCTCGAATCATTCTATTTCAAGTTAAAATTGATGATAATTCAACTTGAACAAGCTGTTGATCGAGTCATGGTGCCACCGAATCGAGCTCACCAGTGCAACCACACCTGCCTGGATGGGGAGGCCCTAATTCGGTCTATTGTCATGCCTCTCGCCGGTGCCTCCTACTAGGGAAGGTTGTGCACTGGCGTTACCCTGGCCCGGTAGGCAGTCATAACCTTGTGTGCCCGAGTTTTACGGTACCGAGGTCCCCGTTTGGGACGATGTTTTTGTTTGGCCACGACGGTGGCAGCCACAAAGGTGGCGGATGTCACGAGTTGACATCGGGGCCACCCATGACATAGCCCAAAGGGGATTTTGTCGGAGTGGCCAGGAGAGTGTCATGCAATAGATTGGTTTTGTCGGAATGTCGCTGGTCCACCCGAATGGGAGCACGAGGCCATGAGTTCTGTAGTGTGGGTACAGTGTACTAACCTCTGCAGAGTGTATAATCTATCGATAGCCGCGTCCTCGGATATGGACACAGTTCGTAGTAGGTCACACCATGGGTCAACAGATATAATTAACCTGCACACTAAGATTCACAAGATGGCACATGCAGAAATTGGTGATCGTGTGAGTATCACTATGGACGGTATTGCTGTGATCAAGTGAGGATCACGTTGGTAAGTTATGGACGGTGGTTACGTGGTGACCCCGAAATGGTAAGTTGGTCCCAGGGACCACGACAACATTTCACGCAAACCTCATGTCTGGTAGTGTCATGCTCATGCATTAAACCTGTTAAATGCCTTGTTATTGTTTGTCGTACTTGTTTTGTTTGCTGTGAGCTTGCGAGTACATTCAAAGTACTCACCTAGCTTATCATGCCAGATGCAGGAGAAGCCATGCATGATGTTGATGTCGAGCAGTATGTTGCGCTCTAGGCCGTGTCCCAGCAGTGTCCCTATGGAGTGGAGTTCCGCTACATCGTCATTCCGCTGCCGCGTAGTAGTCCCCTTTATCATCGAGGCCCCTAAGATGTCTACCAAATAATGTACATAAGTGCAGCCGCACCATGTGTGCCGCTTGGCCTCGCTTATCCTGTAATATTTGAACCTATGTATCTGCTAGAGATCAATAAAGCGGTTATTTTCTGTACCAAGTTGTTGTGTATTGCCAGAAGACTTGATCTCTGGGCTGGCAATGCAAGGTAAACCGGTTGCTTTGAGCCGGGGTGCCACAACTCTTGGTATCAGAGCCGCGCTGACTATAGGACGCTCTAGACAGCCGATGCGTTAGAAAAATGGTAGTTTTAGCCTTTGTAGCGATTTGAGGTTTGACTCTGCATTTGGGTGTTGCATTGCATGCATATAGTTTACTGTTAATGCTGATCAGCTGATATTGTGAGTGTAGATGGCACCAGTCCCTTATCCGTATCAGCCCGAGCCGACACCTTCCACCTTTCCGCATCTGCTTTGCAACATGTGGCGCCGACTCTACCCCGATGGTGATGACTCGGTGTACCAGGTATACCGAGAGCAGCTTGCAGATGGTGTGTACGAGTATCACGTGGAGGTCGTCATGCACAACAGTACCGTGGTGGGCACTTACACTCGCTCCACCAAGGGCGGGACTGCTTCTACACCCGACCAGGCGATCCAGTTTGCAGCATTCGAGGCTCTCACAGACTTGCGCTATAATGAGATTCAGATGCAGACTCACCCAGGTTTCTACTTCTATCTGTCCCTGTTTGAGTCAGGACAGATCCGTTTTCCTTATATTGATCCGAAGTACGACCGGTCAGCCAGCCACCTGTCGCGTTACATAACGGCTGGATACTTTCTGATCGTCAGCCTAGCCTAGGAGCTGAACCGCACTCAAGACGAGCTCGTTGCCGCTCGAGCTGCGTTCGCTCCACCTTCACTTATCCATACACCGCTTGTTCCTCCAGCTACCTTACCTCCACCTACACCAGTGACTCCCGCACCTTCTCAGAGTAACTCGGGTATTTCGGCGGTGAATCCCCATGAGTCCCCAGCCCAGTGGGCTATGCTTCTCGCTACCCCAGCCGCTCCGATGCTGTGGAGCCACCCTGCTCCAGACCCTGAGGGAGAGTCATCCCGTCAGCGTCGTCGTGTTTCCTTTGCTCCGGAGGTGTCCATTATCAGTTCCGATTCGGAGTCCGACACCGAGGAGACACCAGCAGGACCGTCAGAGTGCTAGTGCGATCGCTGCTGTCACGAGTAGACGAGGATGATGTGGTGTTTGGTTGTATGCATGTAGTAGTACTATCCATGCTGTCGTCCTGTTATGTATGTTGGATGATGTATTGTATAATTATGTTGTTTCTGTTTTTTGCCTTGGCTTTTCCTCGCATTTCTCTTCCGGGTTTGTTGCTTCACCTTCCTATTTTTTTCCCTAATGGATGCTGCTCATCTCGATGCCTCGTATTGGGAAACATATATAGGATGATAAGGTGTGGCAGCAGCTGCCACGATGGAGACGATACCCCAGTTCGTCGATCCGCCAGGCAAGCAGGACATTCCCCAGAACCAAATCAGCCGCCCCCTCCTCCACCTCAAGCACCCACAACAGAGCAGATTATGCGAATGTTTGAGGAAAAGAGGAACCAAGATTTGATGGAGTTCCTGAGAAGCATGCAGACTATGGTCGGGCAGAATAATCACAATAGTAATCACTCCAAGCTGTCAGACTTTCAGAGGACCAAACCGCCAAGTTTCAGTCAAGTAGTGGATCCAATGGAAGCCGATGACTGGCTGAGGACCATTGAAAAGAAGCTAGAAATTGCTCGCACTAAAGATGCTGATAAGGTACCCTTCGCCACTCATTATCTGGAAGGACCGACTGCTATATGGTGGGACAATACCAAAATTATGTGGCCTGCTGAAGACGAGATTACTTGGGATAAATTCAAAGATAAATTCCGCAAGTATCATATTCCCGCCGGTATCTTGAAGGTCAAGCAGCGAGAATTCCTCACCCTTACACAAGGGAACTCAACTGTAAGTGAGTATTTAAACAAGTTCAATCACTTGGCCTGTTATCCTACACATGATGTGGCCACCGAAGAACGGAAGATAGATCAGTTCCTCGGAGGACTCAACCTTACCCTTCGATGTGCACTCAGCATGCTGGATTTCCCCGACTTCCAAACTCTGGTGAACAAGGCACTCATTGCCGAAAGGGAACACAAACTTGTTAATGATCATAACACTGCATATGAAGACCGCAAACGCAAGTTTGAACCCAAGAAGGAAGGGCAACTTTTTCAAAAGGTTCGTACTTGGCAGCAACCACAGTTCGAGTTCAAGCCAACCTGGCAGCAGGGGAACATCAAGAATGAAAGTCAGATTAAGACTGTGGTCACCAAGCCAATAAAGGAAGACTGTCAGCGTAACAATGCATGTTACTCATGTGGACAAACTGGGCATTACGCTAGGCAGTGTCCCAAGAACGGAAAGTCGCCAACCAACCTAAAGCCTCAAGTCAATTATGTGGGACAATTCCCCAACCGGAAGTATATTCAAGGGCAAGTTCATCATATCTCCGCCGAAGAAGCCTCCGAAGTTCCCGATGTCGTCATTGGTATGTTTCCTGTTAATGACATACCTGCAACAATTTTATTCGATTTCGGGGCTTCCCATTCTTTTATTTTGCGGAATTTTGTTGCCCAGCACCATCTTCCCTACACTCTTTTGGAAAAAGTTATGGTGGTACAATCCCCTGGATCCATGCTCAGGACAAATATTGTATGCCAAGGATTGGAAATATCAATCAATGAAGTTATCTTCCCCGCATCCCTGGTATCCATTGAATCTCCAAAATTGGATGTTATTTTGGGGATGGATTGGTTGACAAAACACCAGGTCTGCATCAACTGCGCAACAAGAGAAGTCACGCTAATAAATCCCTCGGGCCAGTCTACTCGGTTCTTTGCCAGTAGAGCCATGCCAAAGAAGGGGATGGTTTATGCAGCAATTGCTACAGATATGAATTTAGTCCCAGTGGTCTGTGAATTCCTAGATGTGTTTCCAGAAGAATTGCCAGGCATGCCACCCGGTCGAGAGCTTGAGTTTTCCATTGAGCTTGTGCCCGGGACAGCACCGATTTACAAGAAATATTATTGAATGCCTTCATCCGAACTAGTGGAGTTGAAGAAGCAATTGGATGAGATGCTTCAAAAAGGATATATTCGCCCCAGCTCGTCTCCTTGGGGTGCACCTGCCATATTTGTGGGCAAGAAAGATGGCAGTCTCCGGATGTCTGTTGACTACCGCGCTCTCAATGATGTCACAATCAAGAATAAATACCCACTTCCCAGGATCGATGATTTGTTCGATCAACTTAGTGGAGCTCAAGTGTTCTTCAAGATTGATTTGCGAACCGGGTATCACCAGCTGAAAATCAAAAAAGAAGGTATCCCCAAGACAGCATTCACTGCACGATATGGGCTGTACGAGTATACGGTCATGTCATTTGGACTGACCAACGCTCCTACATTCTTCATGCACATGATGAACAAGGTGTTTATGGACTTTTTGGACAAGTTTGTGGTAGTATTCATTGATGACATCCTTATATATTCCAAAAGTGAAGAAGATCACAAACAGCATCTCCGAGCAGTATTGGAGCGGTTACGAGCTCACCAACTTTACGCCAAGTTCAGCAAATGTGAATTTTGGCTTAAGGAAGTGGGATTCCTTGGGCATACTCTTTCCGCTCAAGGATTGGCCATGGATCAAAGCAAAGCTAGAGAAGTATTAAATTGGAAGACACCTGTTTCAGTGATAGAAATCAGGAGTTTCTTGGGTCTGGCAGGCTATTACCGTCGCTTCATTGAAGGTTTCTCAAAGATTGCCAAACCAATGACGGAACTACTCAAGAAGAATCAGAAGTTCATATGGACAGAAGCATGTGAGAACAGCTTCAATGAGCTAAAGACTCGGTTGACCACCGCTCCAGTGTTGACTCTACCAGATATCTACCGGAGTTTCGACATCTATTGTGACGCATCCAGGCGTGGCATTGGGTGTGTGCTTATGCAAGATGGTAAGGTCGTGGCCTATGCATCCAGACAATTACGGCCGCACGAGGAGAATTATCCTACACATGACTTGGAGATGGCAGCTGTGGTCCATGCCTTAAAAATTTGGAGGCATTACATCATTGGAAAACGATGTTAAATCTTCACCGATCACAAGAGTCTCAAGTATATATTCACGCAACCGGACTTGAACCTCCGACAAAGAAGATGGCTTGAGTTGGTCAAAGACTATGACCTTGGTATCAACTACCACCCAGGAAAAGCAAATGTGGTCGCCGATGCTCTTAGTCTCAAACCGGCCACGGCAAATTCATTAATCGAGCTGTTGCACCTAGCACTTCGAGAGGAAATAGCTCAGCTCAATATGACCGTTTATGATGGAACATGCTCGGTTACTTTGGAAGTCATCTCTACTCTGGAAGAAGAAATCTGGAAGGCTCAACCTGGTGACCCAACGTTACACAAGGTAATGGCCCAAGTACGAGAAGGGAAGACACAAGATTTCAACATTGATGATCAAGGGACCCTCCGATTTTGGAATCGAGTCTGTGTACCGGACCTCGGGGAATTAAAGCAGCAGATTCTGAAGGAAGCTCATGAGTCTGCATACTCCATTCATCCTGGAGGCACTAAAATGTATCAAGATTTGAAGCAAACATTCTGGTGGGAAGGTATGAAGAAAGACATCGCCTATTACGTCGCCTGTTGCGATATATGCAATAAGGTGAAGGCTGAACATCAAAAACCCGTTGGTCTACTTCAACCCTTACCCGTTCCGCAATGTAAATGGGATGATATCTGCATGGACTTCATCGTGGGCATACCGAAGACACCACAAGGAAATAACGCTATATGGGTTGTGGTCGACATGTTGACAAAGGTAGCTCACTTTATTCCAATAAGGACGACCTACCGTACAGACCAACTCGCTCAACTTTACATATCCAGGATTGTTAGTCTGCATGGGATACCCAGGACTATCACTTTAGACCGAGGATCTTTGTTTACCTCGGTGTTCTGGCTACGTCTACACCAAGCCCTGGGAACCGCTTTGAAGCATAGCACTGCTTATCACCCTCAGACAGATGGGCAGACAGAACGGGTAAATCAAATCTTAGAAGACATGCTTCGGGCATGCGCACTTGCTCATGGACCCAAATGGGAAGACAGCCTGCCATACGCTGAGTTTTCCTACAACAACAGCTATCAAACTAGTCTCAAGATGTCCCCCTTTGAGGCTCTATACGGACGTAAGTGTCGCACCCCGCTGAACTGGTCTCAGACAGGAGACAGCCGAATCTTTGGGACTGATTTGATGATGGAAGCAAAAAAGCAAGTTAAAGAAATTCGAGACAGACTGCAAGTAGCAAAATCTCGTCAGAAGAGCTACTATGACTCAAAGCATAGGCAGATCAGTTTCGAACCAGGTGAATATGCATATCTCCGAGTTACCCCCATGAAAGGAGTTAAAAGGTTTCATACTCAGGGAAAGCTCGCACCAAGATACATCGGTCCGTTTCCAGTCATGACCAGAGTGGGCAAAGTGGCTTATCAGCTAGAATTACATCCCGAGCTATCCGAGGTTCATGATGTTTTCCACGTATCCCAGCTACGGAAATGTATCGCACCGCCCGCAAAACAGACAGATATGACAGAACTAGAGCTTGCCAAAGATTTAACATACGAAGAGAAACCCTTGAGAATCTTGGAAGAGATGGACAGAGTCACCTGCAGCAAAACTATAAAGTTCTACAAGGTCCAATGGGAGCACCACACTGAGGATGAGGCCACCTAGGAAAGAGAGGATTTCTTAAAGACTGCATACCCATATTTGTTTTCTGAGCAACTGAATCTCGAGGACGAGATTCATCCTAAGGGGGGAGGTTTGTAACACCCTGGATTTTTGCCCTTTTTCTTTTATTGGGATTTATTGAATATTTGAATTTGCATTTAGGTTTTCTGTCAATTCTTTTGGACTTGCCACTTGGAACTATTTTTGATTTTCTTCCAAGTGGGTTCTATCATCCATAAACCCTCCCTAGACCTCATCCCTCTCACCATAATGCCATTGGATAATTTTATTTAATGGCATTATATTCTTTTTCTTCCTGAAAATAGTTGTTTTCTCATTGAGCTATGAAGCAACCCTCCTTTTTATTGCTCCAAAAATTCCAAGAAAATTCCCAAATATTCTTTGGATCATGCCCCACCTCCCCATGCCAAAATATCCCATGGTCATTTGGAAATTTTCAGCTAAGAAAAATATATTTTTCTTTTGGACAGAATTGGCACTTTGTGAAGCAAGTATATTTTTCCTGGATCTGTTGGAGCTGAAATTTTTACCACATGACTACCCTCCTAAGAGATGCTTAACCCCCAAAATTCAGACTTTAATTCTTAGCCGTTTGTCCTCAGCAATTGTCCCAAGTTTCTATCCAGAAACTTTGCAACATGCTCAGGTCATATCCATTGAGCCAGATGGCAAACCAAGCGCTTCTCTAGGCACCGCGTTGAAGGGACTTCACCTTTGACACGGTCTGGCATCACCTAAAGCACCGCATGTGCCAGTGCACGCGGTGACTACGTGGGTGCACGGGGTTTGGCATGCGCTCGCCGCGCTCTGTGCATCGGGCCCCTCTGCCGTCGTCCGTTCGCTCTCCTCTCGCCATCGCAGCATGCCCCCGCCGCTCAGCCGCCGCCCGCGCACCACCTAGCCTCTCCCTGTTCCTCCCCGACGCTGGCAAGCGGCTCGCCGGACGCAACCGAGGTGCTAGCGGGCGAAACAGTGCGCGCGCGTGCTCCGTCTGACCCACGTAGTGCGCCGCACTATGCCCGCGTGCGTGCACCACGTAGCTGTGCTCCACTACCCCTCCTCCACGTCGCGCCCGAGCTCCTCCCTCCCTCATTTCTTCTGCAGCTCGTCGCCGGCGGAGTCCCGAGCACGACCACCTCGCCATCTATAAATAGAGCCATTCCCGAGACCTTCTAGTCATCCCTCTCGCCTCCACCGGCCACAAATCACTCCCCAGCAAGCGCAGCAAGGCCGGGAGGGCCTCCTGCCACTGATCATTGCCGGAGTCCGCCGTGGATCCACCTAGACCGTGCACTCGCTCCAGTCGTCTCCAGCCTTGCTCTCTGCTTCCATTGAGGTCGTGGTGATCTCCTGAGCTCGACGGTACCACTGGTTCGCCGGATCATCGCTGGAATTGCCGTATCCGATGAGCTCCCCCACCGCCGTCTCTGGAGAGGAACGGTCCGACACCGTCCGGCCACCCCCGGCGTCACTTCGGGTACGTACGTGTTCGTCGTGACGTGCTGAGTCCATCCCGACCATCGCTGGCGACCGCCGTGGTCTCCTCGCCGGAGAATCACCGGCGACAGCGCCGCTTCCCTGTTTCCCTCTCTCTCCCTTTTAACCCTGACAAAGGGCCCCACCTGTCAGCCCCTCTCTCTCTCTCTCTCTCTCCCGAACCGTTTTAAGTGGAGACGTATTCAGAGAATACGCCTTCGACGTGGCTCTTTGTGAGAATTTATGTAAATTCATTTAAATCCAGATTTTGACTCTAACTTTGACCAGCTCTAATTTCTATTCTATAAGTCCAAATGAGTTGATTCTTTTTGCTACTAGTTTGTATTGAGCTAAAGTTTCTGCATGCCAAATTTCAGAATTTTCCTTGCTGTTTGGAATTTCTGGTGAAATAAAATGCTTTATGTGACATTTTCTTTTTTGCATTTAAAATATTTTCAGAAGCTCCTAGTTGTGTTGGAGAAGACCAGGAGTATTGTGACACTCCTCTGAACCAAGGCAAGCCACAACATTCATATGCAAGGATGGCATTGCAATGACAATGGTTATTTGAATTAAATTCATCATATATTCCACTATTAAAATAATGTGCTATATAAAACTTATTGCATTGTATTTGTTCCATGTCATTTTGATGCTATGCAGTAGAGAATAGGTTTTCTTGCTAAAGTGAGCAGTAGAGATCTTGTCATATACTCTCATGGTAGCATGATGCATTCGTTACTCATGATCATGACCCCTGCATTCATTCACACACTATGGCTCAAATCATTCTATTTCAAGTTAAAATTGATGATAATTCAACTTGAACAAGCTGTTGATCGAGTCATGGTGCCACCGAATCGAGCTCACCAGTGCAACCACACCTGCCTGGATGGGGAGGCCCTAATTCGGTCTATTGTCATGCCTCTCGCCGGTGCCTCCTACTAGGGAAGGTTGTGCACTGGCGCTACCCTGGCCCGGTAGGCGGTCATAACCTTGTGTGCCCGAGTTTTACGGTACCGAGGTCCCCGTTTGGGATGATGTTTTTGTTTGGCCACGACGGTGGCAGCCACAAAGGTGGCGGATGTCACGAGTTGACATCGGGGCCACCCATGACATAGCCCAAAGGGGATTTTGTCGGAGTGGCCGGGAGAGTGTCATGCAATAGATTGGTTTTGTCGGAATGTCGCTGGTCCACCCGAATGGGAGCACGAGGCCATGAGTTCCGTAGTGTGGGTACAGTGTACTAACCTCTGCAGAGTGTATAATCTATCAATAGCCACGTCCTTGGATATGGACACAGTTTGTAGTAGGTCACACTGTGGGTCAACGGATATAATTAACCTGCACACTAAGATTCACAAGATGGCATATGCAGAAATTGGTGATCGTGTGAGGATCACTATGGACGGTATTGCTGTGATCAAGTGAGGATCACGTTGGTAAGTTATGGACGGTGGTTACGTGGTGACCCCGAAATGGTAAGTTGGTCCCAGGGACCACGGCAACATTTCACGCAAACCTCATGTCTGGTAGTGTCATGCTAATGCATTAGACCTATTAAATGTCTTGTTATTGTTTGTCGTACTTGTTTTGTTTGCTGTGAGCTTGCGAGTACATTCAAAGTACTCACCTGGCTTATCATGCCAGATGCAGGAGAAGCCATGCATGGTGTTGATGTCGAGCAGTATGTCGCGCTCTAGGCCGTGTCCCAGCAGTGTCCCTGTGGAGTGGAGTTCCGCTACATCGTCGTTCCGCTGCCGCGTAGTAGTCCCCTTTATCATCGAGGCCCAGATATGTCTACTAAATAATGTACATATGTGCAGCCGCACCGTGTGTGCTGCTTGGCCTCGCTTATCCTGTAATATTTGAACCTATGTATCTGCTAGAGATCAATAAAGCGGTTATTTTCTGTACCAAGTTGTTGTGTATTGCCAGAAGAGTTGATCTCTGAGCTGGTAATACAAGGTAAATCGGTTGCTCTGAGCTGGGGTGCCACATTCAACTCCACCATCTCACCCCCAACTCAATCCTACATATCGCGGGGTTCGTTGCCCTCTGCGAAATGTACCTCGGATGCGAGGCGCACTTCGGGCTCTGGCGGAGGTATTTTTGCATAGTGCCCTATTCCCCAACTGGAGTGCTATTTGAAGTGGGCGCCGCCGAGGTCTGCCGAATTGATGGCACCAACTACCCATCGGGTACCCCTCAGGAGGATTCCAACATCTGGCCGACAGAGTGGTTTTACATAGATGATGTTCTACTGTTTGATCCAGTTCGGCCCGGGATCCCGGCGTATTCCTCGGAGCCCCCGAAGAAACGCTATAGCTGGAGACCCAGAAGCGTTGCCCAGGAGGACAATGCCAACATAGTCCACCTGGCAGCTCAAGTGAAGCAGCTATCCGACACCGGCCTCACTATCATAGATGTGATGGCGATGGCAATCAAACGAAGAGTCCATCCACTTCAGCAATGCCAATATCTGTTGTGCATGTATAATGGAACCGACGATGCCTCCCGGTCGATAAAGGAGGATCTCGACGACCAGGCGGCACTCGGGGCCGCATTGGCTGGTATCTATCAAGGCTCAGCAGAGGATTTCGCAAGGCAGCAGTTCCGCAACGGGCTGGCTAGTTATAACCCCACTGAAATTGTAAGTTTTCACGGATTTCCATGTTTATCCGAAATGTTTCAAGGTTAATCTTCTCTGACCGACCCTTCACTTAATCTGGACAGAGATGGAGACAGTGGGTCGAGGCGTTGAGCAGCCCTGCACCCGAACCCGAGGTACATCATCGGGCTGAAGACCCCCTCTTCCATGAAGATGAAGAACTGTCCCTCGTATACGAGGAGGGAAAGTTCTATATGGAGAGCCTTGATGACTCAAGGGTATCTGTCGCCCCTGACGTGCCAGGGACTCGGCCGGCCTCATCGGTAAAGCCCCTTAGTTCGACTCGAAAGAGAGCTACTCGACCTGAGGCCGCGAGTCCTCTAACTTCTTCTCAAAAGGGATGACTCTCAAAACGCTTGGGCGGAGAACCAGCCCCTCAAAGGACCCCTCCGCTGGAATTACGCGGGGCCCGGGCTCCAGCGGTGACCGCGGAGGCAGACCGAGCTACTCCCGCCATCCCTAGGTAATAATCTTGCCATTTATATCTCAAAAAATGGAGTTCCGGATTTCAATTCTTCTGATCCATTCGCAGGCAGCCAGCTCCTCCCCCGTCAATGGAGGATGCAAGAGACGAGGGGACCTCAGCACCAGGTGATGGTGCAGGGCGTCTCCATACTTCGGGAGTCACCCCCAAGGTATCCCAGCCAGAAGATTCGGGGACCTGCTCGGCCACCCCGTCCAAGGTTGAGAGCGCCATGAACCGCCGAAGACGAAAGGCGTCCCTACGGAATTCCGCCTTTATGAGTCAGGAGTTTAATGCCCTGAGTTCGGTGGACGCTTACCTCGGAGCAACCCGCGCTGTCTTTGAGAAGGCAGTGGGCGTTTTGTCTCAGGGTTTGCAGGTACGAGCCCGTTCTAATTTCTTTTGTAAATTTATTGTGCCTGCCATACCTTGTTTGCTTAAAGGCAAACTAAACTGCTGGTCCTGGCAGTAGCCCCTAAGGCTTGACATGGGTGCTAGCAACTGTGGTGAGGCTTGTTAACATAAAATACTTTGTCCTTTTGCAGGGTGCTCGGGAGAAGAATGAGCATCTCGCCGAAGTGCTTTCCTGGACTGAAGGGAAGTTGAGCGCTGCTCTAGCCGAGGTAGAGCAGGTGAAAACTTTCACCAGAGAGGTGCACGGTAAGTGCTCCCATTGTATATGTTACTTTCCTGGTGGGGATCCTTGGGCTGTATAACACCTTGATGTATTGTAGCAGCGGAAGCCCTTGGTCATCTAGAAAGGGACCTGAAACGAGCCCGTGAGGAGCTGCTCTACACAGAGTCACAATGGCAGGCCAGCCAACATGTTTTATCCCAAAGGAGGGAGAACTCAAGCGCGTTGAGGGCGGAGAATGCTTGGCAGGCCCAGGAGATTGAGGCCCTGAAACCTCGTCTGGCCGCCGCCGAGGCGAAGAACCAGTAGACGAGTGAGGCGATTTTTGGTAATTTTTGCGTTTCCATTTGAATATGGTTTCTTGGTCACAGGATTGCTAGAGTTAGTCAGCAGACTAATATTTAATTCCTGACAGCTTAGTTAACAGGCCAGCCCTTGGAAGCCCCTGGCATGCTGCCCAAGGACGCCGCCACTCGTCTAGCCGAGGTGCATGAAAATGCACGGACGTCTATGAAGGTGGTGTTCAATGCCTTTTGGCCCGAGGAGGAACATGTGCCCGAAGACATGGCCATAATGGCCGAGCGTCTAAAAAGAGCTCGGCGCCAGATTCAAGCCTGGAAGGTATCGGCGTGCCGCGAGGGAGCCAGGGAGGCCTAGGCCATGGTGAAGACACGGTACACCAAAGTGGATATAGCACACCTGGCCGAGGTAGGGCCCGTAGGACCTGACGGGGAAGAAATTCCCACCAACCTGGCATATGAAGATGTCATGCAGGTGGCTCGCTACTCTCAAAAGGATTATACCCTAGATACCTTGATAGATGGGCTAGACCGAGCGTAGTTAAGTTTTGTATGACTCTATGTATCAAAGTACTTTTACGTCATGAATCAATCTGTGCATCCAAACCCTATCAACCAGCCATCGGCTTCGACCTCCTCGTCCATTGGTCGAGGAGTGTCCCTTACTACTGGCCGAACTAGTCGGACCAGTTACTTCGGGCAACCAGGCAATCCGGCTATATGGTTCGAAGGACAAGGGTGGGGCAAAAAGTTATGTTATTTTACTTTTTAATGTAAGAAACATCTTCCAAGAAAAATAGCTCTTCCAACAGTTCCTTTCCTTAGGTGATTGTGTCGAGCACTTATGTCCGAGGACGAACGACTTCGGGGATAAAGCCCCTGGTCGGGGTGTAAAGACCCATTCCACTATTTTCCGAAGCCGTGGCCGACCAATTTGTATGTTTAAGACCGCTAGCTTTCGGCTTTGTCCGTCTGAGGTACTGCTCCGGGTGACCCGGGAGTAACAATCACAGCAGTGCTCCCTTTGCCCTTTAGCCAAACGATCAGGA
Source organism: Elymus sibiricus (assembly GCA_039707655.1). NCBI lineage: Eukaryota > Viridiplantae > Streptophyta > Magnoliopsida > Poales > Poaceae > Elymus > Elymus sibiricus. The sequence continues at coordinate 185,406,484 of CM077676.1, read as the reverse complement.
ACGTAAAGGGCAAACACAGGAGCCGGGGAACCCAGCTTGGCCAAATCTTAAGTCAAATTTGGTGCATACGTTGGCTTTATTGGCAATAGGATAAAGGGAGTGGAAATGACGCATGTTGTAAAGAGTGTGCGGCATGTTTCCATAGGGAACGATATGTAAAAAATATCACCGAGGTGAGCAGAGGGTAAAATAATGCTTGAGTGCGGGAAGAGAAAAGGGTATGTACATGGGAAGAAGATGCTCGGGCGTTTATCCATAGAAACACCGAAGTAGCGCGGCATTCCCGGGGTTGGGCTCTAGACGTCCGTCCGTTGGATCTTGAATCCGATATGCGCCTCCACTTAGGGCCTGGTCGATGTTGAATGGGCCATCGCATTTAGGCGAAAGTTTATGTTACTGCTTTTTCGGGTGGCGCCTCATGACCAGTTCCCCGACGTTGAAATCCTTTCCGTGAACCTCTCTATTGCGATAGCGTCTTGCTTGCTGCTGATATATTGCAGAGCGCGCCCTGGCTACGTTACGTTCTTCTTCCAAGGCGTCCAATGCATCCTGCCGATCTAACTAAGCCTCCCATTCCTCATACATGCGTACCCGAGGTGCATCATGTATTATGTCCCAGGGGAGTACCGCCTCGGCACCGTATACCATGAAAAACGGGGTGTACCCCATGGATCGGTTTGGTGTGGTGCGCTGACCCCATAGGACGGAATCGAGTTCCTCCACCCATTTGCAGTCTGCCTCTTTAAGAGAGCGTACTAGCCTTGGCTTGATGCTGCTTTGAATTAATCTGTTGGCGCGTTCTACCTGTCCGTTTGACTGCGGGTGGTAGACTGATGCGTAGTCGAGCTTTATGCCCATCTTTGCGCACCATTCCTTCACCTCTTTGGCAGTGAAATTTGTCCCGTTGTCCGTTATGATGTTGTGGGGGATACCGTAACGGTGCACCACTCCAGAAACGAACTCGATTACTGGGACTGCCCCTGCCGAGGTGACTGGTTTTGCTTCGATCCACTTTGTAAACTTGTCTACCATGACGAGTAGATATTTGTTTTTCCGTGACCCTCCCTTAAGTGGGCCAACCATATCTAGCTCCCAGACCGCAAAAGGCCAAGTGATTGGAATAGTCCTGAGGGTTGTAGGAGGCATGTGGCTTTGCTGGGCGAACACTTGACAGCCGGGGCAGCGTTGTACCAGAAGTTTGGCATCAGCCCCTGTTGTTGGCTAGTAGAAACCAGCTCGGAACGCCTTGCTTACCAAGGTCCGAGCAGCGACGTGGTGTCCGCTCATGCTGGAGTGTATCTCGCTAAGTGGCGATCTTCCTTCCTCTTCGGATATGCACCGTTGGAGGACACCTGTGGTACTTTGCTTATAGAGCTCATCCTCATGGACTTTATAGGCTTTAGACTGCCTTACGATCCGACGTGCATCAATTTGGTCCTCAGGGAGTTCTTTTCGGAGAAGGTAAGCGAGGATGGGCTCGGTCCAGGGTGCAATGACTGCCATGACCTCGTGGGCCGAGGCCGTTTCCTGAACCTCGGATCCTCCGATTACTTCTTCCTCCGTTTCGTCCTCGGGTGGGGCAAATTGCCTCGCATCGTTTGACACCGACGTCTCTGTGCCGTCCTGCCAGGTTACAGATGGCTTGAAGAGCCATTCGAGGAAGGTGTTTTACGGTACCTTATCCCGTTTAGCGCCCATTTGGGCTAGGATATCGGCGGCCTGGTTGCTGTCATGGGGGATATGAAGAAATTCAAGCCCCTCGAACCTGGCCGAAATCTTTAGAACTGTGTTCCGGTAGGCTGTCATTTTTGGGTCCTTTGCATCAAACTCGCCATTTACTTGGGAGATGGCGAGGTTGGAATCTCCTCGGACCTCGAGGCGTTTAACGCCCATTGAGACTGCTATCCGGAGCCCATGTAGAAGAGCTTCGTATTCAGCCGCGTTATTGGAATCTGTGTACATGATCTGCAACATGTAGCGAATATTATCGCCTGTTAGCGATGTGAGTACTACTCCAGCCCCTAGCCCAAGGAGCATTTTTGAACCATCGAAATACATGGTCCAGTGTGAATATGTGTTCTACTCTTTAGGGGGCTCGGCATCTGTTCATTCGGCCACGAAGTCTACCAGCACCTGAGATTTAATGGCTCGGTGTGGCTGGTATGTTATTTCGAAGGGTAAGAGCTCTATGGTCCACTTGGCTATGTGCCCTGTAGCATCCCTATTATTAATTATGTCACTTAAAGGGACTTCAGACGCCACAGTGATCGAGCACTCTTGAAAGTAGTGCCGAAGTTTTCACGATGCCATAAATACGGCATAGGCTATCTTCTAATAGTGTGGGTAGCATGTTTTACATGGGGTTAAGACCTCAGAAACATAATAGACTGGTTTTTGCACCTGGAACTTATGGCCCTCCATGTCTTGTTCGACCACGAGGACTGCACTGACCACCTGGTTGGTGGCCGAGATGTATAGTATCATCGGCTCACCTATGCCTGGGGCGGCTAAGATGGGGTTTGTGGCGAGGGGGGATTTGATGTCTTCCAGGGCGGCTGCTGCCTCACCAGTCCATTTGAAATTCTTGGTCTGCTTTAGTAGCCTGTACAGGGGTAAAACTTTTTCCCCGAGTCTTGAGATAAAGTGGCTTAAGGCGGCCACGCAGCCCGCTAACTTCTGGACATGCTTGAGCTCGGTAGGCACCTCTAGTCGGGCCAGGGCTCTTATTTTTGTGGGATTGGTTTCGATACCTCGGCTAGATACGATAAAGCCGAGGAGTTTGCCCGTGGGTACGCCGAAAATGCACTTCTCCGGGTTGAGTTTGATCTGGTACTCCCGCAGACTGTTGAATGTGTCACGGAGGTTGTCTACCAACTATCCGACGTGCTTAGTCTTGACCACCACGTCGTCGATGTAAGCTTCAACGGTTTTTCCGATGTGTTTTTCCAGGCATGTTTGAATCATGCATTGGTATGTTGCCCCGGTGTTTTTCAGCCCGAAAGGCATGGTATTGAAGCAAAACGGCCCGTAGGGCGTAATAAAGGCGGTCGCGGCTTGATCGGAGTCTTTCATCTTTATCTGATGATACCCTGAGTAGGCGTCCAGGAAGCACAACGAATCGTGCCTGGCGGTGGCGTCCACAATCTGGTCAATGCGGGGTAGTGGGAAGGAGTCTTTAGGGCAAGCCTTGCTTAGGTCTTTAAAATCGACACACAGGCGCCAGGACTTGTCCTTTTTGGGCACCATGACTAGATTGGCGAGCCACTCGGGGTGCTTTATGTCCCTTATGAATCCGGCCTCGAGAAGTTTAGCTAGTTCTTCACCCATCGCTTGACGCTTGGGTTTAGAGAAGTGCCGAAGTGCTTGTTTGACAGGCTTATAGCCCTTTAAGATATTCAGGCTATGTTTGGCGAGCCTGCGGGGTATCCCTGGCATATCCGAGGGATGCCAGGCAAATATATCCCAGTTTTCTTTAAGGAAGTTGCGTAAAGCCTCATCAATATCTGGCTCAAGATTCGCCCCGATTGATGCCATTTTGGCCGGGTCAGTGGGGTGGACTTGAAACTTGATTATGTCGTCGGCCGGCATGAACGAGGTCGACTTCGGCTGTTTGCTGAGGATGACATCATCTCGGTCAACTTCGGCTCGCAGTGTAGTCAGTTCCTCGGCTGCGAGAGCCTTGGATAGGGACTCTAAGGCAAGCGACACCGTTTTGTTTTCGGCCCTTAGCGCCCTATCGGGGTTGCTCGAAATCGTAATGATCCCGTTGGGGCCCGGCATTTTGAGTTTCATGTAGCCGTAGTGTGGAATCGCTTGAAATCTCGAGAAGGCATCCCGTCCCAAGAGGGCGTGATAGCCGCTTTTAAAGGGAATGATACGGAACATTATTTCTTCGAATCGGTAGTTGTCAGGCGTTCTGAAGACCACGTCCAAGGTGATTTTCCCACTACAACGTGCTTCACGTCCGGGTATTATACCTTTAAAGGTGGTGTGGCTCTGTTCGATGCGTGATTTATCAACCTGCATCTTGTCCAGAGTATCTTCATATATTAAATTTAAGCTGCTACCTCCGTCCATGAGCACCTTCCGGAGATGGCAGCTTCCCACGATTGGGTCAAGAACCAGTGCCGCGGGGCACCTGCTCGGGGCGGACTTCGGTTGATCTTTATGATCAAAGGTGATCAGCGTGTCTACCCACGCGCCCCGGGCGGCTACTTCCCGGATGGAATTAACTTCTCGGAGGGCTCACTTCCTTTGGTTATTGGACGTGAAGGTTTCATAGATCATTAGCACTTCGTCGTCGCCTAACGGCTCCTCCGAATGCCAAGGTGTGGCTGTGAGGAGGTTTAGGCCTCCTTTGGCCACTTGCCTCGTCACCCAGCAGTCATGAAGGCTGTGGGTGGGGCTGGTGTTCAATAGGACGGAGTGGATCGGGCATGGCTTATCCAAGAGGCCATCGAGGTCGGTCCTAGATCGGTCCGCCGTTTTCTTCTTTTTCCGAAGTCACGCGACCATCGTGCGTTGATCACTGGGCTTGTGATGAGGCATGGTCCTGTCGTGTTTCAAGTGGTTGCTGCAAATCGAGTCTGTTTGCTTTTCCTGGGCCAGCCAAGCGTCTTCAATGGCGCAGAATCTTGACACCAGACGGGACAGTTCCGGTAGTGTTTCGATACATCGGCGAGTGAGAGCGTTCAAAACGCCCTGGTTCCTACAGCCGCGCTGAAAGGCTGCTATTATTTCTGAGTCCTGGTAATCCGGTATGTCATCTTTGACAGACAAAAACCTGGCCCAGAAGCGCCTGATCGACTCATCGGGCAGCTGTCGTATGTAGGCTAGATCCCAAACATCGGGTGGCCCGATCTATCGGGACAATATTCAATGTGGGACGTCTTCGGGAAGGGAACCTCGACCTCCATAGGCCGAGGGCTCGAAGCTTCGACGCTTTTGTCCTGCGAGGGACATGCAACCGCCGGAGAGGTCGAACTAATCGGGGGATTCGACTTGCCGGTCGTTTCCAGCTGGCCGCTGTCAGAATCGCTTTCCAAAAAGTACCTCAGCCCCTCACTCTTTATGGAGACTTCGGCCGGGGCATCAGAGGTGTCTGGGATCGTTCCTTGCTCGTAAAAGAGAGGGAGCGATCCGGCAATGAGGGTTTCGGGCATAGAAATAGTGCCCTGGGGGTTGGAGTCGTTGATCGACGATCCCATCAATCTTTTGTTGATCTCATAGCGGAACTCTCAACGAAAGCACCAGTGTCGGTGTAAAAATCGGCTGACCTCGGGGTAGGGGTTCCCAAGCTGTGGATCTCGGATCGATGGTAACAGGAACAAAGGAGACGATGTTTACCCAGGTTTGGGCCCTCTCTATGGAGGTAAAACCCTACGTCCTGCTCTTGTTTATATTGATGATGAAGTATCGAGTACAAGCTTGATCTACCTCGAGATCGTCAGGAGAAACCTAACCCTAGAGCTAGGTGGATGATAATTATGATTCTGTGTCCTCTACAGGCTAAACCCTCCGGCTTATATACACGCCAGGCAGGGGCATCTAGGGTTACATAGGCAGTATCTAGGGATGCGTATGGAGGCGGCAGGAGATGTCTTGGGGTACACTCCAAGTCTTCGGCAGAGACCATCTTGATCACGTCACAGCTCCCGGAGTCCATCTGGAGGGGAACAGGGCCTTCACGCCCAGACCGCGGACTATGGGCCGTCTAGGTTGGTACCCCCTAATCAAGGACACCGTCAATCATGGTATGAATGTAAAGTCATAGTCAGACTGAATGAAATCTATGGTTTGATCGCTTGAGTGTTCTGCTAGAGCCCTATCAAATTAAATAAAAAAAGTCATCAAGCGACATGTATTCCTTCTCATCGCAAACATTTCATATTAAATACCTGCGTCAATTCCAAATACTTGTAGGGCGCGAGCAGGTCCCTTTGAGCACTAGGCGATACATACATTTATCCACGCATTTAATTATTACTACTAGTTAAATACACCACGGGTGCTTGAACTTGTCCATCACGGTCACTTTTTTTCCTATACTTGTAAAATACTAGTAGGTGAAACTGGTGCCGTAACTTGTGAACGCGTCCAGATACGGTCGACGGCATTGGGCATCTGCCCCGGGTGGCGCGCCATGTTTACTGCTCGCGCGTTCTTTGTGTTTGCCCGTGCGTCTAAACGTAGAAGGGGGGAGGGAGAGAGAGCAGACATGGGACCCACCAGTAAGTGGCCCAACGAAGGGGAGTAGTATGTGCTGACAAGCCAGTCCCACTAATGTACTGAAAGTAATATAAAAACATGTTATCCATTAAAGATACAACAAACGCGACAATCCATTTCTGAGTCCAGGCTCATCTGCATCCACGCTGAAGAACAAAATGAAAACAAATACTAGAAAAATTCAAAAAATTCCATTTTTTTGCATGGTAGACATTTTGGTGCGTGATGTCTGCTCCAATTTTCATATCATTTGGACATCTGAGTAGCTCTCGGCAAAAAAGACAGATTCGGGGTCTGTAAAAGAGTGTACTGTTCATGTACTGTTCTGACCCAATTTGTCTTTTTCGCTGAGAGCTACTAAGATGTTCAAATGCTCTTAAAATTGGAGCGGACCTCACGCAACGAATTATCTAGCACGCACAAAAAATTGGATTTTTTGACTTTTTTTGACTTTTTTTTGAATTTTTTGTGAATTTTTTGATTTTTTTTTGAACTTTTTGTGAATTTTTTCTTGACCGGGTGCAGATGAGCCTGGGCACAGAATCGCTGACATGCGCCTGGAAGGGCCTGGTCGCCTGTTCGATCCTCATCCTTTTCATTTTTAATTTATATGGGTCCAAAATTGTTCCATGACAGGTGGGTCCCCCGGTGTGTAGTTTGTAGCATTTTAATTTATGGGGTGAAATTTGTTCCATTACAGGTGGACCCCCGGTGTGTAGTTTGTAGGTTGTTTGTAATAATTAAAGAAAACACGAGAGTTTTTTTGCAAAAATACCATGGTGCGATGGGAAAGGTGAGAAAGAGCGTGCGAGAGAGCGGTCACAGACCTAGAGGGAAATAATTGGGGGAGGGGCAGGGCCGCAGGGGGGACTGAGCTTCGGTGCCTTAAAGGCAGGTGCCTTTGGTGCATGACATGTGGGCCCAACAGGTAGCAGGCCCACATGTCACCCACCCAAAGGCAGGTAACGTTATGGCACCGAAGCAGCCTCCAGGGGGGCAACGGTGTTTGGAGTGGTTGTGGGACAAATGCTAGAAAAAAAACTAACATAAACCCTCCGAAATAAATGCCTTCACAAATTAATTCAAGGATGGAGGCATAGTCCCCCTGGCAATGTAAATAGCTTCGGCGCTGTGAGAGATGGAGAGGTAGCGTCTATGTGTGGGAGAGACGGCGCGAGAAAGAGAGGTCAATCGAGACATAGATAGACAGGGAGATAGGGTGAGTGTGGCCCGACATTCGGTCAAAAGAGAGATATGCTCTGGAGAGATATCGTGTGATCGAGCTTTTGGGGAGGGTGAGGGTTGTAAGGGAGATCTTGAGAAATTGACCTACATAGACAATGTGCATGACAGAGTATACAAAGTGTGGATCGAGGCCCAGACAGGGAGATACATCGTTTGTGTGTGAGAGAAAGCAAGGTCAATCGAGACATAGATAAAGAGAGAGAGTGTGGGCCACCATGCGGTCGAACGAGTGAGAAGTATGGGTTGGAGAGAGTGACCTAGATAGATAATGTGCGTGAGAGAGTATATACAATATGTCGAACTAGGCCCAAACAAGGAGATATATCGTTTGTGTGTGAGAGAAAGCGAGGTTAATCGAGACATGCATAAAGAGAGAGGGAGAGATTGAGCGAGTGTGGGCCGCCAAATGGTCGAAAGAGTGAGATGGTTTGGTGAGAGTGACCTAGATAGATAATCTGCGTGATAGAGTATGGAGTGTGTCGATCGAGGCCCAAACAGGGAAATATAACGTTTGTGTGTGAGAGAAAGCGAGGTTAATCGAGACTTAGATAAAGAGAGAGAGAGAGAGAGAGAGAGAGAGAAAGATTGAGCGAGTGTGGGCCGCCGTGCGGTCGAAAGAGTGAGACGGTGTGGAGAGAGTGACCTAGATAGACAACGCGCGTGCATGTGCGCGAGAAGGGGGGTCTAGAGAGCCAATGTATGTATCTAGCGAGAGGGTGGGAGGGAGAGAGAGAGAGCTCGGCATGGAGTGCAATGGTAGGTGTGTGAGAAAAATACGTTTGTTGAGAGAGTGGGGGAAAGGGGTTTGTGTATTTGAGAGAATTAGAGATCGAAACATGGAGAGAAAGAATGAGCGGGTGTCGGAAGCCAATAGCTCTATAAAGTGGTTAAGAGTGGAAGATTGATCGATAGAGGAAGTATGTAGTGTGTGTGTCGGGGGGGAGGGCGGCTAAACACAACATTTGAATGTAGATAGTAATAGACTTAATATTGACGTTTCAATTTAGTGCACATTGTAAAATTTGAATTGAGGACCATGCATATGGCTTCTGTAATTATTTCGAATTCGTGCCATACATGCATGGTTTGGAAAAGTTGATGCACTAATATTGACTCGATTGTTGTGGTATTTTGTATGTGTGTGGTCATATGCTTGAATACATCCAAAGTTTTCTCACCACCATAGTGTTAATCTTATACATATGAATTTGCATTCAAAAACTTAGCGTGGATACCATGAAATGCGAAATCCACGTTAGAATTGGAGATCGCTATGTCACAAACACACTCTAATTCAAAGAACTCATCATTAATTAATTACTAGTATGTCGTTTCGAAGGACTAATTATTTGCAAGGAAAACACGGGCATGGTAATACATACAGATTTGTTTCCCAATGAAAAAAAGATTCGTTTGCATTCTCAAATGTAGGCGCACCAGGTAGACCACGGTCGTGTCGTGGTGGTGGCGTGTGTCGTACAGATGTTATAAACTGCGCGCCTCCACGTTTTGGATTGAAATATCTGGCGGCCCGAATTCCAGCCCTGCAAAATCCCCCTTCTCCCCCGCCCCCTTCCGCGCCCAGAGCGCTCAAATCCCTAATTCGCCGCCACCCAAGTAAAATTCGAATCGCCCCTCGTCTCGTCTCGTTCCCCACCTCCGTACCGGACGACGACAAAGACGACGGTCACACTACACCACCGCACCGGAGCTACCTCATCTACGCCCTCGTCCACCGCACCGGGTGGTCCACCGACAACGTCGGCCGCCGCAACCGACGTGCTTCACATACACCGACTTCCACCGCATCAGGTCTGCTTCACCGACGCCGTCTTCCACCTTACCGAGGCTACTTCACTGAGCACATCATCGGACCTCCACCCCCCCCCCCGCTGGTGCTTCACCAATGGCCTCGTCCACCGCATCGTAGCGCTCAGCCGCCGCTCAAGATTTGCTTCCGTAGGCGGCCAGCCAACGCAAGCGCATCATCCTCAACGGCTCTGAAGTGACCCGCACTCTAGGCGAGTATGCCCAAACGCCGGCCCGAACTAAGTATCCACATATCACTGCGCTGTGCACTGTTCCAACGATGCTTGGATATCATTTTACTGCTCTCTTAGCTTATACGCCTATGCAACTCTGACTTCAACTCTTATTTCTTCTGGAACTATCATCTGAAACAAGCAAAACCATTTTTCAGCGAAGCATGACGGCGCTACGGGATCTGGTACACATAATCCACGCTCGTATAACCTTGTAAGTACCTGTCCTCCGGTATAACAGCAAGGTCGATTCCTCTCATTAAATCAACCATTCGCCGTGCCAAAAATGCAGAGGGGGAAGGAAGGAGTACACGGCCTGCACATCCAAGCAAGTGGTAACATGGACTTCTTCATGGAAAATCCCAAGCGCAAGCAGAGCTGCAGTGAGCCTGTACAACGAGCTAGTGTAAGTCCCTGCATTTCATTTAATTCGTACTGGCCTGCGTGTATGATTTGCGTGTATGATAGGGGCAGTGAAATGTATTCCAGTGGCGCTTTTGATTTATCCACATAATGGTTGAATTGCTTGTTTATATGAACTGAGTTGGCCAATAATGAGAAGGATGTCGGTCTTTTCATCATATTGTAGATTGCTTAGATCTCGATAGGCCAAATATAATTGCATGAATTATACAGTAAAAGCCAGTGTGGTGTGTATTGCTACAACTAGTCTGACAACATGTCCTCATATAATATAACAAGGTCGCACCATCTTATAAGATTAACCATTCGACTTACCAAAATGCAATGTGGGAAGGAAGGAGTATTGGGACTGCGTATCCAAGCAAGTGATGTCATGGAATCCTTCGTAGAACCTCATAAGCAAAAAGAAGTTGCAGTGTGCCTGTACAAAGAGCTAGCGTAAGTTCAGTTATCTGCTTCTCGGAATTTTAGTTAGCCACTGAATAAAAAATTGTTCAATTACCTTGCTTGCCTTAATTTAGTTTGCTAATGATTACATAATGCCATAGCCTGTTAATCCAATTATAGACCGCGCCTATCTATGTGGTTGTTACTTACTATTTATAAAACTACTTGTGCCTGAACTTCAATAGCTACATAAACACGTAGATAGCTGGTCATATCTACTTCTAGGGTGCAACAAAATTCATGTGTAATTTACCTTCTGATACCCTGTTTGTTTATCTTGTTTGCTGTTATGACTTCTAGCACTAGTAATGTTTGCATGTTCATGAGAGACAACTGTCAGGTTTATATGAGGGACACCGTCTTTTTAACTTATATATATGTGTCAGAATCATTTTGCTTACATGAATGAAATTTAGAGATGTATGTGTTGTTGGTAAACTCTATCGACTTGTTACTTTAATACGTTGCCAAAAACTTGTTAGTTTTACTAGTTCATGTGTAATTAAATACATTACCAAAACTGGTTAGTTTTACTAGTTTGATGTTAGTTTCTTATGGCTCTTGCAACACTTTATTTATGTTTGCTAACTATCAAGTTTTCAAGATCCAATTGAAACTTCGATGGCACAATAGGTATGTTCTGAAAAACTTCCTAGTTTAACTGGGTTGCTGCTGTAACTTGTTGCTCTAATCATGTTACCAACTTCAACTTTTCAGGATCCAATTGGAACTCCAATTGCACAGCAGGTACATTTTCAAAAACTTATTTGTGTAACAGGTTTGCTGCTGTAACTTGTTGCTCTAATCAAGTTACTGACTACTCAACTTTTCAGGATCCAAGAGAAACTCCAATGGCACAACAGGTCCCTTTTGTAAAACTTGTTTGTTTAACTGCTTTGCTGCTACAACCGGCTGCTCTAATGATGTTAATAACTTATACTTTCAGCATCCAATCGCAACTCTTTAAATCCTTGTTTGTTTAACTGGGTTGATGTTCTAACTCCCAGTTGAGATGTTCTGCTAACTTCAACTTTTCCGAATCCAATCGGAACTGTAATGGCAAAACAGGTTAGCCCAAGATCAAAGAGCGAGGTCCCCATGGACGTTGGATCATCCTAGAGCAGTGGCACCGGCCCAATCATGCATCGTGAATTGCCAACTGCTGATGCTCTAGAGGCTAAACTATTGGTAGAAAGAGAGTCTGCTTCTGCACTTAGAGATGAAGTTGACATGTTGAGGAAGCAAACAGCACAATCAGAAGCAGTACTCACGAAAACCATTAAATATTTGGTGGATTTCACAACGAAGCAAGCTGAGACTGGCCGCATTGTTAAGGTCCTGGAGGAAAAAAGGAAATTAAAATCCCACTTGGTAAATCATAGGTGAAATGTTTTTCCATTGTTGAATTACCTTTGTGTTGTTTGTTCATGTAATAGATTGGAACCATTTGTTTTAGAGATCATGTAATAATTGTTTTTTGGTCCGTATTTTTTTTAGCACGAGTCTGTAATAATTGATAAGAACATGAGACATTTCATTTTTTTTGTTGAGGCAAAGACATTTCATTTTGTTTGCTATGCCAGGCCTACAAAATATGCTAATCGGGCTGATTGTGCATTCAGCAAAAATAGTAGTATAGATGGGCCTTAAGTGGCATGCATCTGAAAGGGCCAAGATGTTGTACTAGCTTTGGTACAAAAAAAGATGCTCTTCTAGCCAAAAACAGTATAGCGTCCTGGCTTATGTATGTTAGTTCATATTATTGATCCATATACTCTATATGTGGTCATATGTCTGTTAGTTTTCTATATTATTGGTTGGTTGGCTCAGTATTTTGAATTTTGAGACATCGCTTGGCTTCTGAAATTCATATCTAAATGGGAGTACACTATATGTTGCTTGTGTCATACATGTTACAATTGAGTTGAACATAAAGTTGTTTCAAATATTCGTATTCACCTTAAACTGGATTCAACCTTCTGAATTCGAGTATCATGGCATTTGTAAATCATATTCATATATAAAGGTGGAATACATCTTTGTTGTGCTTTTGAAGATATATAAAAAAACATAGAATGATTTATAAAGATTCGTAATCGAATACAAAATGGGTTCGAATTTAGTTGCCAGGGTAAACGTGAATGCTTATTCTCCCAAGATTCGAAAGAAGCGGCAAAACACCCACTCCCGCGCCGGCTGCCCGAAACCAGTGTTTGTGAGATGGAAATTACTGTCTACCCCTGACACGCACAACCTATCGGCCCGATTTCCACTGCTCTAAATAGGGGTAGGTTTATAACTTCACTCAGACATGACACGACCGCCTCTCACCCCATTCAGACACGGTGGGCGCCAAACATGGGCGGCAAAACACATTTGATTCAAGCTCGTCCCAAAGACTTCTATCCCCCCTCCATTTCCCCATTCATACATGGTGGGCGGCAAAACAAACTCTCCTCGGCCGAAATCGATCTAGGAAAATATTTTAAGTAGGGGCAGGTTTGTAACTTCACTCATACGTGACACAACCGCCCTACCTGTCAGCCCCGTTCATACACCGTGGGCGCCAACCGTGGGCGCCAAAACACCCTCTCCTCGCTCGAAATCGCTCTCGGCAAATATTGGGGAGATGCGAGATTACCGTCCTATCCCCAACCGATGAGACGTCCGAAATTTTAAACGGGGGCTAAGTTGGTAACTTCCCCACATTTCAGACAAGCGTCGCGTCCCAAAGACATGGTTCCCCCGACCCCTCTCCCTCCATTTTCCTATTCATACACCGTCAGCTCCAGAACACCAGCCTCCTCCGTCCGCCACCCCATCCATTGTCGCCCTCCTCCACCATGCCAGAGCGCCTACCCAGACCACGTCGTCCACTACAAGAGATCGACGTTCCTCATCCATGGCGTCGGACCAGGAGCCTTGCATCGCGTCCTCTCGCTTCATCCGCGCCATTGTCCACCTTGCCGGGGCCGCTCCGACGACCTTCTCATCCACCGTAACGGGACTTATCCCCCGATGCCTCCGTCTACCGTCGCAGATCTGCTTCCACGCCGCTGACAGCCATCGCACCCCCGATGCCTACACGGCGCCGCAAGAGAGGTGGTACTCTTTCATATCTGCTCAACTTTTTGATCTCAACCAGAAAATTGATCGTCACTTGTTTACTGTACTTTCTTTTCAACTCTTAGAATCTTAGTTGTTAGTTCAATGCAAACATTGGTTCCTAAGTAGCCTTTGTGCGGTTTGTAGCTTCAGATCTGCCATGGCACATTCATAATAGGGTTCAATTGATCATGCTTAGGGTTTCCCCCCTTTTATGATCACTATACGATCAGCCTACGTGCTTCGTGTCATAATAGCACTGCTCCACCCATCAAGCTAAACAAGCTTAGTTGTTCAAATACGAATCTGATATGATGCTGATATTAGTAAAACAGAGTCGTTTAATTGGTCAGCTAAGTGTTCCTAATTTAATTTCAAAATGCATGTGCGCCGCTGGGGCGGATCTACAGGGTGGCCAGCGTGGGCCGCGGCCCACCCTGGGATTTTGGGTCGGCCTGTATACCATAAGAGATTAGAACATGGTCAGCCAGCCAATGCCTTTGCTAAAAAAACAAAAAAGCCAATGCCTCCAGACCCCGATTCCCCTCAGTTCTGCTCCGCTTCCGATCTCTACTCGCCGCCAGCCGCCTGCCTCGCTGGCGACTTGCCGTCGCTGGACGCCATGACTTTAGGAGGAGACGCCGGACTAACAGGAGGTCAGGAGCCGCTCGCCCAACAGCGTCACCGCTGCCAGGCCACACTGGCGTGCCCAGCTTCCCAGTCCGCTCAGGGCTCAGGCGTGCAGCACCCACTCAGCCAACCCGATTTATCCTGAGATACGCCGTCCTCAACACTCAGCAGCCACTTCCCATCACCCATTTTCTAATTGATTCATCACTCATTAGGCAGGACTCTCATTAGGGTTTGTTGTGTACTGAGTGCTACCTACATTTAATGGTTTAGATGTTTCAGTAATCTTTAGCACCTGTAGAGTTGACAGGGTTTCAAAATTCCTCGCCTAGGAACAAACACTAGTCATGTTGATTGTTGGTCATAGTGACATTGACCCATATTACTACCGCAGGCCAGGTTTGTTGACAATTTTACTAGTCTTTGTTACTCATTCGATATGATATCCAATTATTCACTTCGATTAATTGCAAACAATAAGTGCTAGCCCAACTTCTTGATTCAGATTTTGGACGGTCTCTTACTGCAGTTACGATTCTGCATACTTGTCCTAGTAAGCTCACAAGTAATGATTGATTCACTAGCTTTATGCTTGCCTTGTCATATTTGTTGTTAATATTTTTTTAGGATGGACCACCCTGTTTCAAAATCCTAGAACCGCAGACATGAGTGAATAGTATTTCTCTGTGTGATCTCTTCCATCATGTGTGGGCAACGAACACTGCATTGTATAGAAAGAAAAGTGTTATATACACCTTTTACTTAGACTACGATCTTTTACATGGAATACAATCTGCCTACGTGCTTTGTGTCGCACTACCAGTACTCCACCCTTGAAGCTAAACATTATGCCACTCATAATTCCGAAGTTTATTTGTTCAAATACGAATTTGATATGATGCTAATGTTCCTACTTCAGTTTTGAAATGTGTGTCCGCCCCTTATAGAGACATAAGAGGTTTGTATTTCTATGTGTGGTCTGGTCAGCACGGTTGGGGGATGAACTTTGTATACGCAGGGGTTTGTAGGGAGACACTATTGGAGTAGAATCCGCAATGCATTCCAAAGATAATCTGACTACTTTTTATGTTTTCGTGAATCTTAGATACTGAACATCATCATAATGATTATGAGCTTGGGCGCATGAGAAGAATAAAGCAGAACAATGACATGGCTATCAAACTTGGCGCTAAGGGACTGAGATCCAGTCTGGATGCAACGGAATGCGCACGCTCTCCACCTACAGATTCGTGTTCAGAATATGATCCTAACAATGATTCTGAGCTAGAGGGAGACCTAAGTCAATGTAGCTCCCTAGTGGAGGAGTCAGAGGCAGATGCCCTATCTTATTCACCCATCAAGGTGCTTGCTCTAACTTGGCAAGGTTATATTGGTCGCACATATCTTGCAAATGATGCTTTGCATTGCTTCTACTTTGTTACACCGCCATTTGCTTAGTTTACACATCATATATGTGAATATGCCATGCCTATACATTTTCAGTACATATTCCATCTGTCATCATACCACATTTCTCCATTCAAATGATGTTCTTGTGTATCAGACGTTCAAAAGGAAGAGGGCGATTGCTGATCACGATGGAGCACGAACAAAGTATTTGGAAAAGGTGATGACACCTGATAAATCAAATAGCCCATTAGGTGTAGTGGCAATATCACCAGACCCACAAAACACAGCCCCAACTCTAGCAGACTCTACCCCTACCCCACTGGCCATCTTAGATGCCCCAACTCAGCAGATCCCAACTGCAGCAAAAAGTATGACGATTCCAGTTGACATAGCACCAGCTCTATGACGCAAAACCCCCATTCCAGCAAAGAGTACACCAACTCCAGTTGCCAAATCCCTTTTCGAACTGGACAGAGCCCCAATTGCAGCAAATAGGACCCCTATTCCACTTATTCCCAGTTTAGAAGACGAAGCTTTTATTGTTGTCAGGAACTTTGTGCGCATCTTTCCTTCATGGAAAGATTATACTACAGACAAACAACAATTTCCAATCTTCCTCCGCAACTTATGTGTAAGTAATGTACTAATGTTATTCATGGTAATTAGTGCCTATGTTTCTGCTAACAGAACTCAAAAGATTTCATTCATTTAAATAGGCGAGGACCAAACTGGATAGTCAAGACGAGCAAAGCTTGGTTGCGCTTTTCAAGCACGCTTTGAGGAAGTATCGTTGCTACCTGAGGCAAGCACACTTCGATGGGAAGCCTCTAAACGAAATTTCTGTAAAGTCTCCGATGCTTCATTTACTAGACAGTGACTGGAATAAGCTTGTTACACACTGGTCTCGTTTGCAGCATAAGGTACTGTCTATGATATCACATCACAATTTGAACTACATTTCTGTATGTGCCTTACCGTCTCACTTGTATGAAAACTGTTTGTAGGAGAATATCCATTCTCAAGGGACCATAGGATCTCGCAACTATACTGCACACTGCATTGCTCTTGTGAGTACCTCTTGCCCTGTATCACCATACTTACTTTCATAGCTGGTTGATTATGTAGCATCACTGCACATGTTAGCCTCCTTATCCTTCATTTGGTGGACATTATAAGATCCGTATTGACTCTTACATAAATTTAGAATCAACCCAATGCTTCTGAAGAAGTTTAGCTCTGCAGTCCTCTTGTAAGGACCGAACGTCTTGTATCACTGTACTTACATTAACAGCTACTCTATCCGTCCCATAATATAAGAGCGTTTTGTACACTACACTAGTGTACAAAACACTTATATTATGGGACGGAGTGAGTAGTTCATTGTGTTGCATTACTCTGCATCTTGTCTCCCTCGCCCACCATTTCCTAAAAAATTATCAAATCTATACTTAATCTTACCAAAAAGTTGAATACACAGACAATGCCAGTGCAGAAATGTAACTCGTTGCTCTTGTCAGTACATTTTGTCCTGTAACGCTGTACTTACATGGATAGGTAGTTGATTATGTAGCATCACTGTGCATCTTATCTTCATTATCCTCTATCCCTTCCAGTATTATCATATCAATAATTACTCTCTACAAAATGTAGAGTACATGCAATGCTTATGAAGAAGTTTATGTGCTGAAATTCTTGAGTTATCCCTCCCTTGACATGGAGAAGGGCATTATAGAGCCGGTGTTAACTGTTAATGTAAGTTTGTCCTTCTAAAGCCTTTCTCCTCAATTGCTGTTTAATTTGCTCATACTCCCTATCGTCAACTGTTGTTTAGTTTGTTGTTTCTATCAAAATGCATGTTCGCAACAACTGCAAGTTTCAAGTTTTAGTCGTGAAACCAAATTCCTTATGCATACCATGCACATTATTCAATACAGATCCATTGATTTTCTTTAGCCCTGCATGTATGCTTGTGTTGTTGATCTGTAATCTAGTGTGTGGTGAAGCTGCCCACATTTGCACCTTGTCATTTCCTGCTTTGTCTTAACTGATATGGCTGATGATATGAACATGGCATGCACGTTAACGAAAAGAGATACAATGATTTTCTTTTGCCCTGCATCTATGCTTGTGTTGTTGATCTGTAATCCAGTAGTGTGGTGTAGCTCACCGCATTATGAACAATGCCAAATTATGCTCTTGACATTTTGAATCGTCTCTTTATTTTGTAATATGAAACTGGATGGAATTGATAGCGCAGTTACCATCTTTGTTTATATACGTGCAAAACCTGTCATCTGTCTTGTTGTTTCAGGGTGATATGCCTGATGGAACGCACAAGTCTGCTGAAGACTCTGAGACAAACCCAACGTATATTGCAGCAAAGAAGGCAAAACATCTTGAAGATAGTGAGACAACTCCAAAGTCATGTCTTGATGCAGTGTTCAAGTTACTTAAGACTAGCAGTCACACAAGCTCACAGAAGTCGCTGCCTGAATTTGTTCGACTTCTTCAGTCTCAGCTGCAAGCAGAAAGGCATAGTGCAACTCAACTTTGACTTGAACTCCAATCTCCAAGGAAGATCGCAGAGAACTCCAATGAGAACCTCATTGCTAAACAGCTAGAGCTGGAAGATATGACCGACATGCTAGGCCGTTCTCACTGCCTTGCTCAGCTGCTTGCGCAGCAGCTCCCGCGCAAGGCTAATGTTTCTTGAACTATGTTCAAGTGGTCTTGATTCAGTATTATTTTGTTGTGCTGCAATGGCAGGGCCTTGGATGCCCAGGTTTTGTAATCTGCTTCTTGGTTGCGCTTTATGATCACTGGTGGCGAACTTTGATGCCCAGTGGATGTAATATGCCCTAATTCCTTTATTGTATAGTGTAGGTTTATTCTAAGTTACTATGCCGTAATTTCTTTATTGTATAGTGTAGGTTTGTTCTTAATTCGTAGTTACCATATATGTCATCATTCGCTATCAGAAAAAAGGGTGAAAATCTGATTCAGGCGAACGGGCCGAAACATGCGCCTCTAACGGGCCTGCATTTCAGTGGGCCATTAATGGGTTCCACGTAACAGGCTTTACTCCGGCCTGTGCGGACCTGCCGTATGGGACTTTCATGGACACGGTATGCCCAGGCCCATAACTCACATGGGCCTCTAGTGGACCCAAACTTTAGTTGGGCCCATGTAGCTTCGGGCCATTAACAGGCTGAATATTCTACTGGCCTGTTATGGCCCAGAAGACAGCATGGGCCTTTAGCAAGCCGAAAAGCTTGTTGGGCCTCAATTTTCATGAGTCGGACACGGGGCTTTAGCAGGCTGAAATATACCTCGAACCATTATTGGCCCAGTTACATGACGGGTGCTACTTGTAGCTTGTGTTGGTTTTATCCCCGAAGAGGAAGGGATGATGCAGCACAGCAGAGGTAAGTATTTCCCTCAGTTATGAAACCAAGGTTATCAATCCAGTAGGAGAACCACGCAACACCTCGTTAGCAGTACCTGCACACAAACAACAAATCCTTGCACCCAACGGAAACGAGGGGTTGTCAATCCCTCGGCGGTCAATTGCAAGATTAAATTGTATGTGATAGATAGATAGATTGAAACAAAAATACAAAATAAAATAAAAAAAAGAAAATGGCAGCAATATTTTTAGGGTTTTAGTAATATGATTTAGATAGACCCGG
Organism: Elymus sibiricus; assembly: GCA_039707655.1. Taxonomy (NCBI): domain Eukaryota; kingdom Viridiplantae; phylum Streptophyta; class Magnoliopsida; order Poales; family Poaceae; genus Elymus; species Elymus sibiricus. The sequence goes on along the minus strand of CM077676.1, from coordinate 185,387,265 downwards.
GGGCCATAGTTTTCACTAAAGGCTTCTCTCGAGAAAATAGCATACGGTGGGTAGATAAATTACTGTTGGGCAATTGATAGAAAAGCAAATAATCATGACGATATCCAAGGCAATGATCATGTATATAGACATCACGTCCAAGATAAGTAGACCGACTCCTGCCTGCATCTACTACTATTACTCCACACATCGACCGCTATCCAGCATGCATCTAGTGTATTAAGTCCATAGAGAACGGAGTAATGCCTTAAGAACGATGACATGATGTAGACAAGATAAACTCACGTATGAATAAACCCCATCTTTTTACCCTTAGTAGCAATGATACATACGTGTCATGTCCCTTTCTGTCACTGGGATTGAGCACCGCAAGATCAAACCCACTACAAAGCACCTCTTCCCATGGCAAGATAAATCAATCTAGTTGGCCAAACCAAATCAATAGATCGGAGAAGAAATACGAGGCTATAATAATCATGCATAAAAGAGATCAGAAAAGACTCAAATATATTCATAGATAATCTGATCATAAACTCACAATTCATCGGATCCCAACAAACACACCGCAAAAAGTTATTACATCGGATAGAACTCCAAGAACATCGAGGAGAACATTGTATTGAAGATCAAAAAGAGAGAAGAAGCCATCTAGCTACTAACTATGGACCCGAAGGTCTGTGGTAAACTACTCACGCATCATCGGAAGGGCAGCAAGGTTGATGTAGAGCCCCTTCGTGATCGATCCCCCCTCCGGCGGAGTACCGGAGAAGGCCTCCAGATGGGATCTCTCTGGAACAGAAACTTACGGCAGTGGAAAAAGTATTTCGTGGACTCCCCTGAGGGTTTCTGATTTTTCCTGAATTTATAGTGGTGCAATTAGGTCAAACGGAGCTCCGTGGGCCCCTTCTAGTGTTTATCTTGTCCAGAAAAAAATCTCCAAAAAGTTTCGTGGCATTTGGACTTCGTTTGGTATTGATTTTCTATAAAACAAAAACAGGGCAGAAAACAGCAACTGGCACTAGGCACTAGGTTAATAGGTTAGTCTCCAAAATGATATATAATTGCTGTAAATGTATATAAAAACATCCAAGATTGATAATATAACAGTATGGAACAATCAAAAATTATAGATACGTTGGAGACGTATCAACGGGCCGCTACCAGGCCGAAGCATATCTCGGGCCTTGGTTGGCCCAATCATATCATGGGCCTTTAGTAGGCCGAAAGCTTAGTAGAGGACCAACGGGCTGAATTGTACGACAGGCCTTTAACAGGCCCAAAGTCAGATTGGGCTGGAATTTTGCCACCGAGATCATAGGCTGTTAAGGGGCCGAATGTCGCGCGGACCATATATGGCCCATGTGTAGCACGTGCCATTAACAGGCCGAAAGGCACACAGGGCTGAAATGGGCCCATTTCTACATCGGGCCTTTAACAGGCCGAAAACTCACTGGGCTGTAATGGGGCCCAAAGACTGAGCGAACAATTAACAGGCCCGATTTGGCGGTGGGCCGTAAATGGGCCATGTTTAAGCAGGACGCTAGTGGGCCGACCCACTAGTACCTGAGTAAATCTTATGGGCCTTTGACTGGGCCAACCTTTTAAACCTAAATGGGCCACTGTTGGGCCGTGCCACGTGTAACATTTCCATAGGCCCGTCTCGTCCATTGGAGGAATGACATTTGTCGCGACGCCCAGCTGACACGTGGTTCCTTCGGCCAATGAGAATTTTACACGTGGAAAAATCCTCATTGGTCAGGGCTGTTAACGGGTTATCGGATCCAAAACCGGACCCGATAGCTTAACGGCGACCCGTTACGGTGGAAGCCATGTGTCGGTCACCCTTGACGAAAACACTTCCATGACGCGACATTTATCGTCATGGAAGTGGACACTTCCGTGATGATAAATTCAGTATTGTCATGGAACACTTCTACGACAGCACAGGTATGACTATCTTGATTCTGTCATAAAATCATCATGGATGTACATGCATGACAGAAAATGTGACCTACTGTGACAAAGACGTATCATCACAAAAGTGTTTTTTTTGTAGTGGGTGCAGGGGGAATCCCAAACCTCGGATGAGGTGAGGGATGAACACAACCCGCTCCCCAGGTTTGGGAGTGGGGACACGCTAGCCCGGCTCAGGGGCCCTACAGGCGGCGTCGGCGGGGATGTACCCCGCCGTTCGGAGCTCCTCGATGGTGGCGTTGGTGACCTTGGAGGCCACCCACCTTCCCTTCAGATCCGCATCGGCCATTGTTGTGAAGCACGGAGGACTGGAGAAGGCTTTAGGCCTGGAAAGGGGATCGAGAGGGCGAGAGCTTGGAGGGTTTGAGCGCTGGAGCGGCAGGAGAGCGTGGGAAGATAGATTCACCACCCCCTGCTCTTTATAAGTCAGTAAAAATGCGAAGCATCCCTCCGTCACGCCGTAAAAATCGCCACGTTTCGGCCTATTATGCCGTTGTGGCCACCTGGGGTGAAACAATTGATTGATGATATCCCCTAAAATGCAGGGCACGATCTCTGCTTTGATGAGAGGTGCCAATGAGAGGGTTACCGCGAACCGCGATTCGAATAAGTAATAACTGATTTACGTGATGTCATGGGTCATGACGTTTCGGTGAAAGTCGTTAGTAATTGACCGCCGAGCACGTTTGTGCTGCTAGTCTTCGGGGCTAAGCAAGTCGAGTACTTCGGATGGACGAAGACACATTTTTTGGTAACACATGGCCGGCTGGCTTCGTCGCCCGATTAAATGGATGACGCCATCTGGTTGGGGATTAGCAAGCCTTGGGCAAATGCTTAACCCAGGGCGTGGTAAGGAACTTGCCTGCTAAGCCGAAGACTCTCACGCCGAAGACATTTATCCGAAGAAGGTTGCCATACTCGGCTTTGAAGACAAGTTTGGGGGCTACTGACAGTGTCCTGGACTAGGGGGTCCGGCCTAGTTGATCTGGTCCAGGGGCCGAACTTAAGGCCCCTGGAAAAGCAAGAACTCCAGAAGCTTTCAACTTGAAGAACCAACATATCGGGCCTCACCGAAGACTTGGCGTGCACCCCAAGATACGAGATTCGGCATGTAATCCCTAGATGATAACCGACCATGTGTAACCCTAGATACCCCTGGTGCCTATATAAACCAGGGGGTTTAGTCCGTAGAGGCACAATCATTCATGGGTTAGACCATAACTCACGTTCTCGAGGTAGATCAACTCTGTACCTTGATACATCATCAATATAAACAAGAGCAGGACGTAGGGTTTTACCTCCTTAGAGAGGGCTCAAACCTGGGTAAATCATCGTGTCCTACGTCTCCTATTACCCATCGATCCGATCTCACAGCTCGGCCCCCCCTACCCGAGATCTGCCGGTTTTGACACCGACACCCGACTTTTGCACAACAGGGTCCTGGTTGGGTCTCCAGGCTACTAAACGGGTCCTTGATAATTCCTTCCTTACTTCTTTCATCATGACTGTCCATTGACTTAAAAGCCTTTCTATGTTGCACTTGGTCGTGAGAGCGTGCCGCCTGCACCTTGTCACCAAGACAAACATTAGGGTTTTGTCGCCCACCGCCGCCGTTGTCCACTTCTCCTCCTTTCGAGCATCTACGGTCACTGCCACCGCCACAGTCGGCCCTCCGATGGAGGTGCCATCGGATTGGACAAATGCCCTGGCCCGGGAAGTTTTCATCAACTTCTTCAAGTCCAAGTCGCACACGCCATGGCCGTTGAGCCCCGTGGTACCCATCGACGACGACACACTCTTGTTCACCAACGTCGGGATGAACTAGCTCAAGCCGATATTCCTCGGCCTCGCCCCTCCGGACTCGCAGCTTGGCCGCCTGCGCCGCGCCTGCAACACCCAGAAGTGCATCCGCGCCGACGACAAGCACAATGACCTCGACGACGTGGGGAAGGACACCTACCACCACATATTCTTTGAGATGCTCGGGAACTGATCCTTCGGAGACTACTTCAAGGAGGGACCATTGGGTATGCATGGGAGCTCCTCACCCACGTATCAGATTCTTGCCTCCCACCGCTCCTGGATTAGGTTGTTTTTTTTTAAGCTTGGCAACAACGGGAGTGGGCGGCATGGTTGAGGGTCGGCCATCAGAGCGCACGATGGTGTGTGTGTGTGTGTGTGTGAGAGAGAGAGAGAGAGAGATAAAGAGGGAGAGAGAGAGTATGGTGTGAATGTGCAGTGGGCGTTGATGGGAGGGAGGGGATGGACTTATGAGAGCCAAAGCCTATTTGGCGCCTTAAGCGCCGCTTAAAGGCTATTTCGTATAGGGCGCACACGCCCCATGTACACTAGGTCTAGTAGCGGGCCGACCCATATTTTTGTTCTGCTCAATTTTTTTCTGTGCGTTTTCAGCTCGGCCTTCCATGTTTTATTTTTTCTTTCCTTTTTTCTTTTTTTAAATGCGTGAACTTTTTTCAAAATCGATGATTCTTTTTCATAATTTATGAACCTTTTTCAAATTTGATAATTTTTTTTCAAATTGATGATTGTTTTATAAAATCGATGAACTTTTTTTCCTAAAATTCATGAACTATTTCGAACTTGTGATATTTTTTTTTCAATTTTGTGAACTTTTTTTTCTCAAATTTGTGATTTTCCCCCAAAATTTTCAACTCCCCCCCTCAAAATTCATGAACCTTTATCAAAATCATGATTTTTTTTCTTCAAATTTGTGAGCTTTTCCCCTCAAAATTCACGAACATTTTTTCAAATTTGTGAACTTGCTTAAATCCTCGGAACACATGAACTTTTTTCAAATCCATGAACTATTTTGGAATATGCGCACTTTTTTGAAATATATGAATATTTTTCAAACACATGAACTTTTTTCTAAAAAAGTCAATGGTCAATGCCAAGTCAACAGGTCAAGGCATCGAGTCAATGGATTATTCAAACGTCAGCACTATGCACTTCAACAATCCATTTTTCCGAACGGTCGCACTGAAGCTACCTGACCTAGCCACCTCCACCCGCTCACATTGGTGGGCGGGCCCAACGCGATGCAGCGTGAGCGCCTGTTCCTCCAAGTGGCGCTTAAGGCGTCACATAGAAGTTCCCGTTTTGAGACATCCCATCGTCTTTTGCGCTTTCCAACGCATGCAAGCGAGAGGCACGCGTGGCTCCAGCGAGCCTGGGTCGGGAAAAACGGCTGATTCGGCCGTTTCCTTTTAAGTCTGGCCCGAAAATGCCTCAAGCTTTGAGCGACCCAGAAAATGCAGCCTATTAAACGTTCAATTTTTTGTACCGCACGGATCTGTGGTTGGGCCTCTAGGCTAGTAGACGGGTCCTTAATCTGGTTGGGCCTCTAGGCTACTAGACGGGTCCTTAATACTCCCTCCGTTCCGGTGTGTTAGGCCTATCTCCAAAATCTATTTGTTCCACTTTAGCTGTGGATTAAGGCCTGTAAACATTAAATGTCGTTTAATTAGCACACAACCGCATGGCTGTCCATCTTCTCTCTCCTCTCTCCGCGCTACTGCTGCTTCTTTGTTTTCACACACGCATGCAATGAACTTTTTGCATGCAACTAGTACTGGTGTAAACTGATCCATCGCCACCGGAGGCGTTGTCGTCTCCACCTAAGCCGCTGCCACTAGCCTGAACATGGCCGAAACCCCTACTGCCGCCGTGTTCACTACTCTCGCCTTGCGCAAAAATAAAGATTGTTCACTACCATCGGTTTAGCCATGACTTGAACCAACACAATGAACTTTCACGTACCAGTATTGCCATTGCTGCTGCCGCGCACGCCCTGGAAGAAGCTGGACGACATGTCGATGGAGAAGCCGCCGCCAAGGTTCAACGAATGGGGCGTTGTCCCGAGGCTGCTCGCCCGAGATGATGGCCGACGACGACTCAATCCAACTCGCCGCACGGGCTGAACTGGTTCGTTGGCGCTCCCGCTCGATGTCCCGGCGCCGCTCGCGAAGACGCTCCCGCTCCTGCCGAACTGCTGCTCGCTGCAGACCTGCTGCGCCCTCTGGCTTGCTGTCCCGCCGCCGCTCCCACTGGTTGTCCCGCCGCCGCTCCCGCTCGCTGTCCCAACGCCGGTCGTGAACACGCTGCCGATCCCGCCAACGAGGGAGGAACCGTGCGGCCGCATAAGCCCGACACGATGTACGGGCACAGCCGGCGGCACAACGGACAGCGGCACATCTCTCTGCCCGAGCGGCGGCTCAAACGGTGTTATCCGTAGCCCTACTAAACCTAGCGGTGGCGGCCGCCGCGCACCACCTTGTTGGCAGGCCATTGATGGAACAGAGGGAGAGAGGAGATGAACTGAACTGAAACAGATCGGAGTACTTAAGGACGAAACTTGGCGCAATGTTTTCGCTCAAATTTCGGAAGCTTGGCGCCATGTTTGGAAAGTTTGGAGGAAGAAGGAATTAGCGCCATGCCTTTTAGTTTCGCTCAGATTTGGAAGATTAGCGCCATGTTTTGGAGGGAGAAGGGGGTTTAGCGCCATATCTGTTGAGCGCGCATGCATGCATAACAAAAATTTTGGAGGGAGGAGGAATTAGCGCTGTGGGCCTGGACGTCTGTTCACTTGCCATAATTAATACGAATTAAACGCTGATTGGAGGGAAGGAGCAGATCACGTAGTCAATGGATAGCCACCTTGGTCGCGCTGCGTTTCATAAGAGGCCTAACACACCGGAACGGAGGGAGTAATTCCTTCCTTCTTTCATCCTGACTGACTTAAAAGCCTCTCTATATGTTGCACTCGGCCGTGAGAGCGTACCGCCTGCTCTTCGTCACCAAGCCAAACACTAGGGTTTTGCCTGCCCCCGCCGCCACCCCCGCCGCCGTCCACATCTCCTCCTTCCGAGCATCTACAGTCGCCGCCACCGATACAGTCGGCCCTCCGATGGAGGTGCCGCCGTATTGGACGGCCGCCCTGGTCCGGGAGGTTTTCATCAACTTCTTCAAGTCCAAGTCGCACACGCCATGGCCGTCGAGCCCCGTGGTACCCGTCAATGACGGCACGCTCTTGTTCACCAACGCCGGGATGAACGGGTTCAAGCCGATATTCCTCGGCCTTGCCCCCCCGAACTCGCAGCTTGGCCGCCTGCGCCGCGCCTGCAACACCCAGAAGTGCATCCGTGCCGGCGGCAAGCACAACGACCTCGACGACGTGGGGAAGGACACCTACCATCACACCTTCTTCGAGATGCTCGGGAACTGGTCTTTCGGAGACTACTTCAAGGACGGGGCCATCGGGTATGCATGGGACCTCCTCACCCAGGTATCGGATTCTTGCCTCTCGATCGCTCGCGTGTTAGTTTGTATACACCACTGTACTAAAACATCAGATTATGGATGGGGGTAAAATTTAAGTGAAAGTTGGGTCCACTTTGGTGAGTTCAATGCTGAGTGAAAACTTGTGTTTTGGGGATATATTTCTAAGCAAAACCGGGCTCTTTACTGTTTCGACAGAGTTAATATTTTATCCTTGTTTTGTACAATATAAGTTTGGTCGCTTTGGTGATATACTCATTGACGCTGACCTTCTGACCTCCCATCTAATCTAAGATATAAAGGCACTATGTGCAGAGCGAATCTTGTTCTGGTCGCAGACATACATGTTGCCTATTTTCTTATGTAGGGTCTCTGTACATAAATACTCCCTCCGTATCAAAATATAAGATGTTTTTGTAGGGCAGTTTAGCCTAAAAAACGTCTTATATTTCGGTACAGAGGTAGTATATCTGAACAAGCAAAAATAAGAAAATGATGTGAAAAACCACAGATGTACAAATTTCCCACTGAGTTTAAACATTGGCCACCTTCTTACTACCTACTGATTGCTATTTCATATGTACAGGTCTACAAATTGCCCACTGATAGAATTTATGCAACATACTTTGGTGGTGATGAGAAAGCTGGTCTCGCTCCTGATACCGAGTCGAAAAACATATGGTTGAAGTATCTACCGAATGAAAGAGTTCTGCCTTTCGGTTGCAAGGTATTCTGGATGTGCTTGGTTTGTTGGTTGAGTTCCTGGATGTTTTGGACATTATGTTGTAGTATTAGTTTCATTCTTCGTTTCTGTTGGACTTTATACTGTTGTCTGAATGTCCCTATTAAAGAACAGTATCACAATGTGTTCTTTGGGCAGGATAACTTTTGGGAGATGGGCGACACAGGTCCATGTGGGCCATGCACAGAGATTCATTTTGATCGTATTGGCAACCGTGACGCGGCTTCATTAGTGAATAATGATGACCCTACATGTATTGAGATATGGAATCTTGTGTTTATTCAGGTTAACATGCTATTTTTTTAAAACTCATTTCTTTGTAGATTGTTGAGCTTTAATCTCAATACACCGCCCAGTTACTCTGTTTTATGTGTGCATGCCTATTTGCTTTTTATCTGTTCTATATGCACTGACATTTGGCTATTTTAATACCCAGTTCAACAGGGAATCAGATGGTACTTTGAGATCCTTGCCAGCAAAACACGTTGACACTGGGATGGGCCTTGAGCGTTTAACTTCTATCCTTCAGAATAAAATGAGCAATTACGATACAGATGTATTCATGCCATTATTTGATGCCATCCACAAGGTATTTTGTTCAGATGCACACTTGCAGCTTCTTTGGTGCTTGTGAGTTGTGATTACAGTATTTTGCTGCAGTAATAAATTGTTGTCTAAAGTAAATATTGTTAATTCGATATGCATTATGAATGCAGCTGGCAGGTGTTGGAATTCAGCCATACTCTGGTAAAGTAGGATCCGATGATGTTGGGAAAGTTGATATGGCATATAGGGTTGTTGCAGATCACATAAGAACCCTTTCTTTTGCTATCGCTGATGGTTCTCAACCTGGTGAGTTCATACTGTTTTGGTTGGGGATACATCATTTAAAATGACTGCCAAGTTGTTGATGTGGCACTGGAATAAAATGAATTATATGGACATAAAGTCACCAATAGCCCCATTTCCAATTTTGAAGAATTTGAATGAAAAAAGATAGATCATTGTCCCACCCATTGTCAGCCAAATGTTGCAGTTACAAAATATTTTGGCAATAAAGGTTCAGAACAACTGCAGAAAATATGTTATTGTCTTCATTCAGTTTAATTGGTTTGTTTTCGGCAGATCCACCATTTTGTGGTCAACCTATCTAGTGCGTATGGTGTAGAACTGAAAAGATTTTGTCGCAACTTCTGAGCTATTGTATTTTTACAACGTTTCAGGGCTTTGTTTTGTGTTATACAATGATGTTTCTTTGTTCTAATATGAGTTTTTCTGTAGGAAATGAGGGAAGAGAGTATGTTCTAAGGCGTATACTTAGACGTGCTGTTCACTTTGGTTGTCAAAAATTGATGGCAAAACAAGGATTTTTTAGCTCGTAAGAACTGCAACCTGCATCTGTTGTACTGTTGTTAATGATATATTTGCATAGCTTTTTGTTTACTCAGAATGCTAAAAATGTAATGTAAGCCTTATGGGAATGACGGTAGAGATGTCATATGACAATAAGAAAAAACTATGTTCAGACACGATTTTAGCGATTTTATTATGAACTCAGGGTCATGAGTCATTGTGCTATTTGTTACTTAATTTGGGTTTGGGTTCGTGGGGCACAAGTTGGAACTGGAGTCACCTGTGTTGGCTGCTTACTCCTGATAGCATTGTTCCTGCGATGCCTTTTGTTGTAGTTTATGTGTGCATTTTTTTTTGCTAGCGAAGATTTATTTTAACTGGCATTTGGTCCTGATAATGAGGCATGGTTATGAAATTTATTTTTACTTGTAGGAGAAAAAGCGCTAGTGCGTTTTGCCACTGCCTAGCGCCTATTTCATCTAAGCGCGCACCTAGCATGTTTAAGTGCTAGCGTTCGGTTGTTGCCTAGCGCCTAAGCACACTTAAGCGCATGCCTCGTTTTTTTCACGACTACCCTAACAAGTCTGATGTCATGGATTCTTGGACATCACTGTTCTATGCTTCAGTGTATTTGCGTACATAGAAGTTACAGCTGGTGAATGTAGAATGGTCGATATGTACATTCTCTCAAATAATCCAACTCCGTAGTTACTAATTAGCTGTATTAGAACATGTTTCCTGAAGAGAGACACGCTATGAGGCAGGATCAAATCCTGTCTGTAGCTGATTTGTGATGAATGGTTGGGTACTGGGAGAAAGCTGGTGAATGTAGAATGGTCGATATGTACATTCTCTCAAATAATCCAACTCCATAATTACTAATTAGCTGTATTAGAACATGTTTCCTGAAGAGAGACACGGTATGAGGCAGGATCAAATCCTGTCTGTAGCTGATTTGTAATTGGGTGGTTGGGTACTGGGAGAACAAATTCCAGCCCAGAATTTGTTGAATTTGAACTTAAATCATGAAAACAGCGCTAGGCAGGAATCAGTTAATCTGAAATTTTGCGTTTCATCCATGAAATTTTGTTCAAGGAATAAATTGCCCGGTGAGGATTTATTGCAAATTTGAACTTGAAATCTTGGTACCACCCTTTATAAGTGGCGATATGTGTCAGGAGTGAGGATAATGCACCACAATAGAAGTATATGCTCTGTTTATTGACTATTTTTAGTAGGTTCAAATGTCAACTCTGGGTCATTAGTACTGTTTGAGTTAACAAGGTTATGTGTCCTTTATGACACTTATCTAGGAAAAAAACTTGGCATGCAGTACGTATAAAGGAAACCTTAACTAGCATGTGGTCAATTTCTTGTTTTTGAAAGGAATTTAACAGGAAATCTGAACTAGCATCTGCCAATTTTTTGTGTGGTACTTTGTGGTTAGCAGATAGATTGACATTCGACTAGGGAGTATTGGGCTCCGCTCTTCTAAACATGATAACCTTTTTGTTTTTTACTTCTGCATCAATTTTTTCAAGTTGTTTCTGATTCTCTCGCCATATTTCCGGTGACTGGCATCCCTCTCATCGTTTTTGTTCTCGAAGCTGGCATTTTATTTACCATTATTTTGTATCTTGCTTGTACAGCCTTGTAGATGTTTTTGTCCAATTGATGGGTGATGTGTTTCCTGAGCTGAAGGACAATGAAAAGAAGATTAAAGATATAATTAAAGATGAAGAAGCAAGCTTTGAGAACACTCTAGTGAAGGTAATATTGGTTGCCAAGAGTATTTTTTGCATAATAGTAACATCAATTTGGCCCAAGTGAAGTTTGTTGTAGTAATTTCGTTGCAATCAAATCCGAGTGTTCGCACACTCTTAGGCAGTGTTTTCATACTTTTATCTTTTTCTGTAAAACATACTTTATCCTTCTTAACATGTGCTAGTCTCAAAGCAATTTAGCTAGTTTCTTATCAGATTTCCTATTTATTTATTTTGTTCTGGAGGCTCTCGGCCAGTTTATACCTTGTATCTTCTGTACGACTGTATTGCTCATGCGATACTGCTGAAGGCTTTATATATATTAACGTGTTCTGCCGAATAACCAGGTTGTGTCTTGTTTTGAGTCCATACATTAAGGAACATATCCATGGTGATAGCTTGAATCTTGGTTTACAACAGCTTAGTTCAATCACAATAATTAGCATACACGATAAATTGTCTCACATTTTCTATGAAATGACCATTAGCAATCCAATTTATTTGGTTTCCACATGGGCATGATTCTGTTTACCATGCTTATATTTTAAGGGTAGTTCCTACTAAGCGCGCCTTGCCATTGTGTTTCATATATAGAAACAGAGACTAAGAAAGCTTACCGTTGAAGTTCAGTTGACCGTTCTTTTCTTAGAATCATCATAATATATATTGTCCTTTCTTGTTGCTGTTCAACCAGTTAACTGATTGTGCTGTTGGTGTAATTTTCAGGGATATGAAAGATTTAAGAAAGCTGCAGATGCTGTCAAAGAGAATGGCGGGGCAGTACTTAGTGGCCAGGCAAGTGCTTTGGTTTTGATGGTTTTGAATTACCACCATATTACTTGCTTTTTTTCCCCACTAGTTTGCACCAAAGCAGAGTTATTGTTTGTTTGTTGTCTGAGCATGTCTTGTGCTATCTTATGCGACTTGGGGGGGGGGGGGGGGGGGGTCTGTTGGCAAGTGACGATAGTTATTAGGAGATAATATAAATTAGCGGCACACTGACGGGACTAATTTCCATTTCTCCTCAAATTAGCTGTGTTTTCTGCACGGATCTTGAGCATGGGATGGGTGGCTCTGATAGGGTGGCCCATGGTCTACTACCATATGAGGACCTTTAGCTATGTATATATTCCCCTTGGGCTATGCAATATAGATAAGTTGCATCCATAACAATTTGGTCGTTATTCACTCCATGTTCATGTACAGACACTCATCCGTTGAGCATCTCTATCCACTCTGCTCGCACCCTTACCGGTGGTTAGATGAGTGCAAGGGCGTTACCCCTCAATCCTAGACCTATACCCAGCCATGGACATATCAATCTGGTGCTCCTTCATCCATGCCAGCAGCAATTTTCAATGAGCATTATGCTGGAACTGTTGTTTTTCAAGCTTGGTTACAGCTCTGAATACCGCGGGTAGAGGGAATCCACCTAAGCGTTTATGTGGTTCTACCTATCATGGTGGAGAGGCTTGAGGCTATTGGAGGAAGTAGCTTGGAGACTAGAGAGACTTTCTGTTTAGTTGTTGCATCTAAAATTAGTATGAAAGGTAGGCATCATATGTTAGATTAGTGCTTTGTCAGCCAGAGAGCTAGCTCTTTTGTGCCCCTTGGGTGTGTAGCCTCCTTTCTAATTTCTATTCATTCCTTTGTATCCGAGAAACATGTCAAAACTAAGGAATTCAACTATTTGGTAAACTTGGTAATATTTTCTACAGTAATGTGGAATAATTCTTTTCCTCGTCCTTATTTTGAGAATGGGGGTTCACTGCAAAGAAATACGTCTCTTGGATCGTACTTCGGTCATGTTTCTCAATGTTCCGTTACATCCTGCTGCAACTTTCAAGTTTATATTGGTATTTTTCTTGTAATTGCAACCGTTATTTGTACTTTCAGGATGCATTTGTTCTGTGGGACACCTATGGTTATCCAATTGATTTAACTGAGGTTTGTTCTTCATGTTTTCATCAGTAAATTTAATCAAATTAATTTGACAGTGATATATGTTTCATGTTTATGCTGTTGTTAAAGCTTTTATTGTCTGTTTTTCTGGTATCGTTGTTGTTTCCTATCTCAGGTCATGGCAGTTGACTTCGGGCTATCTGCTGACATGGAGAGTTTTAATGTTTCTATGGAAGAAGCAAGGCAAAAGGCTAGGATTGCTCGCTACAAGGTTGTATTTATTTGTCCTTGAATATAAAACTTAATCCTTCACTTGTGGTCTTGTATGCTACCCAAGTATTATTCCTGCCCTTTGTTGTTTAATAATGTTCTAATAACTAAAGTTAGCATCTCTTATATGCCACTAATGCTCAATTGATTGGGCAACTTTTGCCTGTTATGGTTTATATCATATTACCTCCGTCCCAAAAAGGTTGTCTTGCATTTGTAGATAAGGATGAATCTAACACTAAAACGTGTCTAGATACATCCGTATCTTGACAAATCTAAGACAAGCTTTTTGGGAGGGAGGGAGTACTTATTTCTGATTTTGTTATACATGTTTTCTGGCAGGCTGGTGGCAAATCTATTGTCCTGGATGCTAATGCTACATCACAGCTGCGCAATCAGGGGCTTACTAGCACAAATGATGGCCCGAAATTCCAACACGAGGTTAGATGATTAGCTAGATTATTCATTTGTGGTTTGGCTATTAGGTACAGCTCCTTCCAATATTCAGTGCCTGTTTGGGATTACGTAGAAAGCAACCCTCCTCTTCGAATAACCTTCAAGTAGTTAATTTACCTGGCTACCAGCTTTTGATTGTTCTTGCACTGTTCATATTTCGCACTGGTTAAACACTTATATATTGATTATGGTCGATATACCTAAAAACATTTTGCAGGTACATAGCAGTGTGGTGAAAGCTATCTATACTGGCTCAGAGTTCATAGCCACTGCATCTGGTGATGAAGATTTTGGTCTTGTTTTGGAAAGCACAAGCTTCTATGCGGAACAGGGTGGTCAGGTACAACTTCACTTATGACGGTGTGATGTTGGTGTAGTTGAATGAAAATGTCAAGTGCAATCACAAGATTTTTTTTGATTAAATTTAACTCACTCGTTGAAGCAATGTTTTTTGTCATTACACCATTTCAAACACCACATTACGGTTGTATCCAATCCCACACTGCGGAAAATAGTGTTGAGGGCTTCGAAGTTGCCCATACAACTGGCTTCAAAATTTTCAGTTATAATTTGACAAGATAACACCCATACATTCCACAACAAACATTGCAATTTGCATTCAACAACCATGGATGTTTTTTCATTTATTCGAAGTCACCATGCTGCCATGGTCATTTCTTGTTCTTTTTCAAATGCGTCCATGTAACCTCTTATCTTTTGTGGGGTTTGGTGTTGTATATATATAAACTTTTCCTCTTTTTAATGAACGATACACAGCTCTCCTGCATGTTCGAGAGTTGTGCCATGCGTTGCATGAATTCTTTTGACATGCCATATGATATTTCTGGATTAGATCTATGACACTGGGAGTATCGAGGGTCCATCTGGATCTTTCACTGTGAACAATGTCCAAATGTTTGCTGGCTATGTCCTGCACGTCTGTTCATTTCTGGAAGGGCCTGACTCCAAGGCATTGTCTGTTGGCGATGAAGTGAAATGCAAGGTAACATTCTTTACTGATTAATTCTTTTATACCAATCAGGTAACCTGTGAAGTTTGCTAAATTACATTGCAATACTTCTATTACTCTTGGTAGGTTGATTACACACGGCGTAGTCTCATTGCTCGAAACCACACATGTACCCATATGCTGAACTTTGCTCTAAGGGTATGTTTTCAAGCATCTCAGATTTTACAGGGAGTGCTTTTTTGCACTCATGATGGTTTCGCTATTGTATATGTAGGAAGTACTTGGTGACCATGTTGACCAGAAAGGTTCCATTGTTCTTCCAGAGAAGCTGAGATTTGATTTCTCCCATGGTAATCTGTGTTTTATATATTGCGTCCTCATGATGTTTTTCCTAAGCTTGTCAACTCAACTGTTAGTACATAATAACAGGGAAACCTGTTCAGCCGGAAGATTTGAGAAAAATTGAGTATATAGTGAACCAGCAAATAATGGATGAGCTAGAGGTATCTGCACAAGAAATAAAATTAGCTGACGCAAGGCGCATAAATGGTCTGCGAGCTGTGTTTGGTGAAGTGTGTTCTCTTACCCTGCTCGACATACCATGTTCTCATATCTCAGTTTGCCTGCCCTGTTGTTTCGTGTAATTGGTTTTACATATGGACTTTGTAGATCTACCCTGATCCTGTAAGAGTTGTATCGATTGGTCGCAAAGTGGAAGATCTGCTTGCAAACCCTGAAAGCAAAGAATGGTTATCCATATCAACTGAGCTGTGTGGAGGTATATTTACTACTCTGCTCTATGTAATTCTACATTTGTGCGTTTATGTCATCTAAAGTTTATGTATATCAGGTACACACATTTCGAACACTAGAGATGCTGCAGCATTTGTGCTCATATCTGAAGAGGGTATCGCCAAAGGTGTTCGGAGGATAACGGCTGTTACTGCTGAGCGTGCCTCCCAGGCTATGAAGTTGGCATCATCTATCGATACTGATATCAATGAAGCATCTAAACTGGACGGAGCGACATTGGAAAAGGTACTAAGCTTTCCCCCTTTTGTGCTTGTGTCTCTTAGTGTGAGCTATATGGTTGTGATACTCTGGTAGATTGGATATTTTCAGAATTTATTGTGTTTTTTGGTTTGTTTTCTTAGAAATATTATGCTCTTAGCCTTTATATGGATAGATGATATCAGTTGTACTTTGTAGCCATTTCCTGTTGATCTGCTTTGTATTAGATCTGATGTAAGTATGATGTTCTTCATCAGAAAATTGGGTCCATCAAGAATACACTGAATGCAGCTGCTATCCCAGCTGCTAGAAAAGCAGATCTAAGAGGCAATGTCTCAAAGTTGGAAGTCAGTAAATGTTTTAGTTCATTTGTCACATCTTGTCAAAGAGAAATTATTTATGGTATATGAAAGCTGATTATAGCTGTCGCATATATCAGGATCAACTTAGGAAGGAGAAGAAGAAAATGTGCGAAGAAAATATCCGAAGGGCTGTCAAGACTGCCGTAGATGCCGCAGAAGCTGCTCTTTCTGAAGGAAAACCCTTCTGTGTTACCTATATGCTGATGTGGGTCTTGATACCACTGCTCTCCGTGAAGCAGTTGTCAAAGCCATGAACCGTTCGGTACTCCAATACGTTTCTGTCTAGTACTGTCCCCATCATCTAAGAATAACTAAAGATTCAGCATAATTTCCAACTTACTCCAGCAATTTATTTTTGAACGAATTAAACATTTAATTTGTGTTCCTTGTGTCAAATCTTTGGACGTGCTGGTGACCTTGTGGGTTTGACTTTTCCAGAGTCTGCTGATGATGGTATTCAGCACAGACGAGGCATCAAACAAGGCTGTTATTTATGCCGGTGTACCTCCCGACACACCCAATGGCTTCAAGGTGTTGGATTGGCTTACACCTTCAATCGCACCACTCAAGGGGAGAGGAGGCGGTGGCAAGAATGGTCTTGCCCAGGGCCAGGTGAGGCATTGTTAATCTTCAAGCTCTTTGGTCAAAGTGTACTAATTATTGTTACTCCCTCCGATCCATATTACTTGTCTTAGATTGTCTAGATACGGATGCATCTAACACTAAAACTTGTCTGCATACAGGGAAGTGATGCATCTCGGATCAAGGAGGCCATGGAGCTTGCTACCCAGATAGCTTCAATGAAGCTGAGCTTCAATGCTTCTCGGGTCAAGGAGATCAAAGTCTACTAATTATATCGCGTTACCTAAGAGAAGTCTCTTTGGTCCATGGAGCTTGCTACCCAGATAGCTTCTATGCTTCTCGGGCCAAGGAGATCAAAGTCTACTAATTATCGTTGTCTAATATCTTTAAGAGAAGTCTCCTTAGTGGCTGCTTGATGATTCTCACCTTTCTACCGCTAATTGTGATACATGAACATAAACTTAATCATGAAAATTGACTAGAAGCAGTGTCTGTTTCGACAACAGGGTGTTGTTTAAGGGCCTCACTTGTGTTAATACAGGTTGGTTTACCAAATTGAGTGAAAATAGTGAAATTGCTTTATCAATCAATGTTGTGCTTTCAGTCCAGTAATGCTTATAACAATCCTTTGAAGTCTCACAGTTCTTGGTTAGAGCGCTTGGTTTCGATGTTTTGGGAGCCGCCATTATTGCGGTGGCTTCCTCTTCGTATCGACATGGAGGCGTGGTGTGGAGCTTAGAAAATCGTAGGACTTGCAGCGTATTTTATGGACGTTTTTTCTTTATAATTCTTAATTGGACAATGTTCCTTTTTGACGCGACTCCAAAAACTTCAGTGAAGGGGTTACAAAATCAACACAGGTCAAAGACAGGTTCCTGTGATATAATTATAGCTCTGAAAAAATGACTCCATGATTAGGGCATCTTCAACTCCGCCCTGCGGACAGAGGGGGACCAGTCCGTGGAAAGAGGAGGACCAATCTGCAAACATGTTTGCGGGAGGCCACCATCCAATCGTAGCTGCATACATCTGGTCCCCCTCATTTTTCTTTTAAAGTCCGCACGCTCAAATAGCCGCATACATAGAGTTCAGGCGTTCAAATAGCCGCATACATAATACAGACGTTCAAATTTAAAAAGGTACAAATTTTACGAGGTAATAGCACCACAGGTCCTAGAACTTGTCCAGGATTTGGTCCTAAAACTTGCAAAAGGCAACTATTTGGTCCTAAAACTTGTCTCACACGTGCACATTTGGTCCTGGGCCAATCACGAGCAGACAAGTGGAATCAACTGGACCGAGCCGGTCAGCGCCGCACTATTTGCATTTAGCCCCCTGCCGTTTATCGAAATCAACCCGCAGATGCCACCTGAAATTAATACTTTCTCTATATGCATGCAAAACCACTTTTTAAAAATTGATCCTATGTTTATTTGATAATGTCTAGAATGCAAATAGATTTATTTTTCTTCGCAAATCAAGTACATGGTATCCATGGATTCTCTTTCGTCCAGAGGAGGGGCCGAGGAAGTGTTGCTGATCTGTAAAAAACCCTGTCTGTACATGGTATCCATGGACTCTCTTTCGTCGGCAATGTTGAGTTTTTGAAAATATTCATGTTTTGTGGTCACCAATCCCATGTTGCTCTCCATGTTCCTCTGCTCCTTCCCTTTTGTCGTTGTAATTGCCTGTTTGGTGCATTGCATATGGCAATGATCTGTGACGTCAGGGTCTCGGCCATTGTTTTGCTTGCTTATTTGCAGTTAAAAAAACACCATATCTTGTTTGGGAGCATCCAGTTTTTGACTGAAGCAGTGCGACTCTTGTCCACTGGACTACCAGTGCATTCCTAGTTAGGCCAAGAGAGATTCTTTCACATCCATTTGGATGAGAAGCATTTGAAAGTGGCAAGACGAACAGGGCGCGCAGGCCGAACCAAAAGCCGGCATCTTTCGGGTGTTTATACGCTGCTAATGATGAGCATCAACCATGCTTGGGTTGGGTGGTACAGTTAACAAAAGGCAAAAGATCCAAGCAAACAGCAGCGCGAGCAAGCTGTGGACAGATGGACAGTGCCAAGGAGCAAGAACTTTCCCTTTGACCACCACACCACAGGCAGGACCATGAAATCCAAAAGTGGAGGCCGCGGCATTATGCTTGTCCAGCTTGGCCATGATCCCCACTCTGAATAATGGTGGTAGCCGTGGATGCAGTTGGAGGGGGTTGGCTGTCTAGAACATTTGTCGCTGTGATACTTGGAGGGGCAACGGACAACTGGTGAGCTGCCTCAATCTTTATCCGAATGTATTGGGGATTTCATGATCGGGGGGGAACCACCTACGACGGGTTCAACTCGCAGCGCCGCTCGCTGCACGCCGGCGCGTGCTTCTACTGCCACGCGGACTTTCTCGCCGCCGCGGGGGTGGCCGGCGCGGGCTACTACTCCGTCACCAAGTTCATCTACGCGACAAGCGGGTTCTTCCTGGCGCCCACGACGGGGACGTCCGTGCCCGACGCGTTCTTCGTGCTGCTGCTGCCGGCGTTGCTGGAGGAGCCCTGGTGCAGGGAGTCCAACTGGATGGGGTACGTGGCCGTGGCCACCGACGAGGGTGTGGCGACGCTCGGCCGGCGCGATATCCTTGTCGCATGGCGCGGCACCGTGGAGAGCCTCGAGTGGGTCAACGACCTTGACTTCGCGCCCACATCCGCCGCGCCGGTGCTCGGCCCCGCGGCGGATGATTTCGACTCCGCCATGGAGCACCACGGGTTCCTGTCTGTGTACACGTCCAGCGACGAGGACTCCAAGTTCAACCAAGCGTTACTTGCTTTTATACGCTTGATTGCCGAAGAGACGACCACGAGCCAAGCATGCACATGCATGCATCTATGAAAAATAAATTCGTTTTTTTTTTGTGAATATAATTTTTTTGCCGTACTTGATTTGCAAAGAAAAATAAATCTATTTGCATTCTAGACATTATCAAATAAACATAGGATCAATTTTTAAAAAGTGGTTTTGCATGCATATAGAGAGTATTAATTTCAGGTGGCGTCCTGCGGGTTGATTTCGATAAACGGCAGGGAGCTAAATGCAAATAGTGCGGCGCTGACTGGCTCGGTCCAGTTGGCTCCACTTGTCTGCTCGTGATTGGCCCAGGACCAAATGTGCACATTGAGGACAAGTTTTAGAACCAAAAATAGTTGCCTTTTGCAAGTTTTAGAACCAAACCATCACATCATGGACAAGTTCTAGGACTTGTGGTGCTATTACCTCAAATTTTACATTTCAACATTGTTGTCTCATTTAACCGCCCATTGATGTTCAATCAGATCTTCCTTCAACTGCTCGTGAGTTGGGTTTTTTTTAAGGCAAGCTCGTGAGTTGGTCGATGCCAGGGGATTTGGCAAACCACATGAGCCACGAGATGGGAGACAAGTTGGACCGCATCGTCCAACACAAGCTTGAGGGATCTGGGCTTGTGTTTTGAGAATGTCATTTGTAATCTGTTTCCTTCTCCTTTCCACACTGCATTCTTTGAGAGGAGCTTGTTCCTTTTAAATCTCCTTGCATTGTGGTTTAATAATGTTGGAAATGAAAATAACACAGCTTGTTTGTCAAAACCAGATATGCGAAATTTCTGAAATTTTGCTTATTTCGGTGATGTCCAAAATTGTTTTGCTTTAGAAATAAAAAAACCTAGACAGTACAAATCTATATATCTAACCTAATAATAAATGGGCTATTGTTTCTGGCGGTACGTCATCAAAATTGCCCCTAAAGTTGCAAAATATTACCGACCAATGCCATCTACAAGTGATAAAAAACATTTTGCAGGGAATCCCCCACCTGGGCCGGCCCATGCAGTAGGGACCTCCTATACTGCGCTCTGCGCGCGGGAGAAGACGCAGCGCGCCCGTTTGTGCCGGCCCATGTTTGCGCGGCCAGCTTTTTAATTTCGTTTTTTATATTTATTTTTCTTTTCTGTTTTCATTTTTTTCTACTTTAAATAATTTGGGACTTCAAAAACCTTCTGACATCTAAAAAAACTGAGAATTTTGAAATAAAATGTTCAAGAAAATATAAAATGTTTGTGAATTCAAAAAATGCTAGGGAATTTTCTAAAAATGTTCGCATATTCAAAAAATGTTCGCAATTTTGAAAAATATTCTGAAAATAAAAAAAATTCATGATTTTGAAAAAAGTCCGTGTATTAAAAATTGTTAATGAAATTGAACAAAATGTTTGCTAATTCAAAAAATGTTCATGAATTTTAGAATTTAAAAAAAGTTCATGAATTACAAAAGATTTTATTGATTCATAAAATGTTTGCTGATTCAAAAAATGTTCATGCATTTCAAAAAATGTTCAGGAATTAAAAAAAAACTAATTTCGAAAAAAATGTTTGTCTATTCTAGAATTGTTCGCATATTCAAAAGAAAATGCTTAAAAAATGTTCACAATATAAATAAAATGTTCACAACTTTGAAAAAATATTTGCAAATAGTAAAAAATGTTCCCAAATTTGTAAAAATGTTCACGAATGATCGAAAGTATGTAGTTCAACAGTAATGCTTCTGAGTCTTTGTGACTATATACGTGCGTGAATTTTGAAGAATTAACTGCCGCGGTAGATCGAAATATTATAGTATGTTTTTTAAAAACGTTTCTTGAAATTCAGAATAATTCTTTGAATTACCAAGTTTTTTGACAACCATGATATTTTTTCAAAAATGTGAACATCGCTTCAATTTCTGAATAAATTTAAAAAAGGTACATTTTCTTGAATTTGTGAACAAATTTTCAAAATCATGCGATGAGATGTGAACAAAATGTGGTCATAGCCATTGAAGATTATGATTTTTTTTCTCCCACAGCAACGCACGAGCCCTTTTGCTAGTCTATATCTATATCTATTGCTTCTTACCACCGTAATTTCGTCCGTCCCTCTCAACTTCGTAGGTCCTTCCCTTCTCAACTGGTCCACGTAAGCTTTTTTTCTTTTTTATTTACTGAGAGGCCCATGTACTGCGCCGGTGGCCCAACAAATCAGGCCCTTTTATTTTTTACTGAGACGCCCATATGCTGCGCCGGTGGCCCAACAAATCAGGCCCATCTTTCCTGAGAGCCAGGTGGAGGCAAAAGTGGCAAAAACAAATGTAGCTATTGTATCGAACTCACAACCTCCTGCTCAGGTCATAGCGCCACTGCCAACTGAGCTAGATTATGTTGTGTGTTAAAGTGAAGTCCAATCTTCTTGTTAAATAGTCCCACATCGCCTCAATTCATCCAATTTATATACTTCGTTTGACTTTCCCAGTGTTAAGAAGCCGTCTCGGAAAAAAAGAAATAAAGGGTAATTAACTGCATGATCAGTTAAAATAATGAGGCAAAGAGAGTCCGTTAAACGGAGGCATATGCATCCATGCCGAGACATGGACATGACCAGTTAAATAACGTTGGTTGGCCGGCTGTGAAGCCATGCGTGGAAGAGTTGGCCCCCAGCTTTGTGCATGCCGGTGATCTCCTGCGGACGGTGTGGGCGGGGGCGCGAGAGCGACGTGGAGAGAAAAATTGCTGGACCTTTTCGATGCCAAAGGAACAGCAGGGAGACGGGGCGTTGGCCCCTAGCTTTGTGCATGCCGGTGATCTCCTGCGGACGGTGTGGGCGGGGGCGCGAGAGCGACATGGAGAGAAAAATTGCTGGACCTTTTCGATGCCAAAGGAACAGCAGGGAGACGGGAGCGGGCAAGCCCCGTCCTTTTGCGTGATGCAGCATGCAGGTTTGCTGATGCATGCGCTGCTCATACCCAACAAAATAAAACGTGTCAAAGTTTGGTACAACAACTACTACGTACAGGCCGAAAGCAAACGAACACGAACCTACAACGTACAGCCGGAAAGCGAACGTCTTTCGGACACTACTGAACTTGCCTATATATACACGTTGATATTTCCTGTTGCTGTATTTGTGTACAAGTCTTGACCATCGCAGCCACGGGACGTGCATCCATGAAGCAAGGCTGTGCTTTTTTGAGGAAGCAACCAAGCGATTTTGGTACTGATTAAGCATGTTTAGCATGACTTTCCTGTTATCTAGGACTAGGATTTTTTTTTTCCGTCAAAGATGATATGCTTGGGAAATGACTTACATGACAGAAGTTGCACCAAGGCTGAGAAAAAGAATATTACTTAAGTTTGTATAGGTTGAAGTCTGGATATTTTTGCATATTAATCCATGCTGATCAATTCTCTTGATCATGAATTGACCACTTACAACACTTCACACTGCGGAACCATATTAACATAGACGATGTGGACCTGAATGGGACTTGAGCCGTACTTATTGGGTTAGGAGTGTGTGAATATTTTTTTCCGTTGCAACGCACGGGCATGTTTGCTAGTAATATCAAAAATAACAGAAATTACATCCAGATATGTAGACCTAGCTAGCAACAAAATCATCAGATAATCTTTAAAGTTGGCGCATATGCACCATCCTCAAGTTTGTTAGAGCACAAAAACCCCTAGGTATGCCTTTTATACTTGTTCCAATTAAGTTAAGGTATCTTCGCTGCCCTAACTTTAAAATGCTACATGGGAATTTTACAAATTGTTGGCATCCTTCAAGGTTAATGTATTTCAAGAATATCACCTTTCCAATGCTATCCGGCAGACAAGATATATCGGTTTTTTTAAGGACAAGCACCTCAGGTGCTTGAGTTCATGCAAAGATTCAAGCAATTCTACAACATGTGCAGAACTTATATGTAAAGTTCGTAGACATGAAAAATGAACCAAGGAATCACCAGGCTTGATATTTATATTGCCAACTGATATTAGTGCCCTTAGTGTCTTTTGTGCTTGCAAAGAACTCCAGTCTAACCCATTTGATTCTGATGCTTTGCTTTCTAGAGATAACCGAAGAAACTCATGTACACTAAGTTTACTAATAATATTAGTTTCTCCACTGTCTGTTAGTGCCTCATCTCTAGCCACAAATCGAGCAAATGAGCGTATAACATCATGCATGTTGCAGACACATTGATCAATATACTCTTTATTTGGCTCTATAATTCCTCAATATCAGCTCCTTATAGTACTTGCTTCCTACTTTTTCTAAGTCATCAGAGGTCCCGAGAAGTAATCTGTTGATGCATTTTAATAAACTCTTCAAATGTGGTCGGATTCTGGTCTGGATGTTCGATAGGATCACCCATGTTCTTAAATTCTAAGTTACGGCAGCATCCTCACCCTCATCCTCGACGATCATGTTGTGCATAATCACATAACATGTCATCACCTCACACAAGGTCTTCGGATCCCATTGTTTAGCAGGTCCACGAACAACTGCAAAACGGGCCTGCAGAACTCCAAATGCCCTCTCCACATCCTTTCTAGTTGCTTCTTGTCTTTAGGCAAAGTGAGACTTTTTCTGGCCAACTGGGTTAGAGATGGTGCTGACAAAGGTAGCCACGGAGGATAGATACCGTCAACCAGATAGTAGCCCATGTTGTACTCATGTCCATTGACAGTATAGTGGCAAGGAGGAACCTTGCTTTCAGTCAGCCTCGTAAACAACGGTGATCGCTGCAGCACATTGATGTCATTGTGAGACCCGGGCATGCCAAAGAAAGCGTGCCAAATCCAAAGATCCTGTGATGCAACTGCTTCAAGAATGATGGTGGGCTTCTTAACATGACCCTGATATTGCCCTTGTAAAGCCTTCGGGCAGTTCTTCCATTTCCAATGCATGCAGTCAAGAGATCCAAGCAAACCTGGCCACCCTCTTGCTTGTGAGATTGCCAAGAGCCTCTCGGTGTCTGCCACAGTTGGTTCTCTTAGGTATTGAGGTCCAAACATCTCGACCACCGCAGTTGCAAACCTGACCATGGCATCTCCGCATGTGCTCACAGACATCCAGCGACCGTGCCATATGCAAGCATCCGGAGTGCGGCCGTGCATTTCTGGTAACCATAGAAGCCAATCGTTCCCGCGGTGTCCTTCTTCAAGACGAAGTAGTCATCATAGGACCGGACACCACGGTACAAACGATCGAAGACAGTCTTGCGCATTGATACGTCTCCAACGTATCTATAGTTTTTGATTATTTCATGCTATTATATTATCAATCTTGGATGCTTTATATGCAATTATATGCTATTTTATATCATTTTTGGGACTAACCTATTAACTCAGTGCCCAGTGCCAGTTGCTGTTTTTCTGCTTGTTTTTGGCTTTTTCAGAAAATCAATACCAAACGAAGTCCAAACGGAAAAAAACTTTAGATTAATTTTTTCTGGACTAGAAGGGACCCTAGAAGCTTCGGGAGGAAACCAGAAGGCATACGAGAGAGCCACAAGCTCTCAGGGCGCGCCCTAGGGGGGCGCCCCGTGAGCTTGTGGCCCCCTCGTAACTCCGTTTGACATAATTCCAAGCCTACAAATTCCCAAACCAGCAGAGAGCCAGACGTAAAAACTTTTTCGCCGCCGCAAGCTTCTGTTCTTCCGCGATCCCATCTGGAGGCCTTTTCCGGTAATCTGCCGGAGGGGGAATTGATCACGGAGGGCTTCTACATCAACCTTGCTGCCCTACTGATGATGTGTGAGTAGTTCAACACAGACTTACGGGTCTATAGCTAGTAGCTAGATGGTTTCTTCTCTCTCTTTGATCTTCAATACAATGTTCTCCTCGATCTTCTTGGAGTTCTATCCGATGTAATCTTCTTTTGCGGTGTGTTTGTTGGGATCCGATGAATTGTGGGTTTATGATCAGATTGTTCATTGAAAGTAAATGAGTCTTTTCTGAACTTTATTATGCATGATTATTATAGCTTTGTATTTCTCTCCGATCTATCCGTTTGGTTTGGCCAACTAGATTGATTTATCTTCAGTGGGAGAGGTGCTTTGTAATGGGTTCAATCTTGCGGTGCTCTATATCCCAGTGACAAAGTAGGGGACAAGACACGTATTTGTATTGTTGCCATTAAGGATAAAATGATGGGGTTTATTCATATTGATTGAGTTTACTTTGTCTACATCATGTCATCTTGCTTAAGGCGTTACTCTGTTTGTCATGAACTTAATACCATAGATGCATGCTGGATAGCGGTCGATTGGTGGAGTAATAGTAGTAGATGCAGGCAGGAGTCGGTCTACTTGTCTCAGACGTGATGCCTATATATGTGATCATTGCCATGAATAACATCATAACTATGCACTTTTCTATCAATTGCCCAACAGTAATTTGTCTACCAACCGTATGTTATGTGCTCAAGAGAGAAGCCTCTAGTGAAAACTATGGCCCCCGGGTCTACTTTAAATATAAAAAGAAAACCAAAAAAACCTTGCTGCAATTTATTTACTTTTATTTTCTTTTGCAATTTATCCATCTACCTATACAAGATTTAATCCTTGCAATTAACGAGTTCATGGGGATTGACAACCCTCTTGCCAGCATCGGGTGCAAGTATTTGCTTTTGTGTGTGCAGGTGCTGTTCACGAGGGTTTGCGTGATTCCCCTATTGGTTCGATAAACCTTGGTTCTCACCGAGGGAAATACTTATCTCTACTGTACTGCATCTTATCTCCTCTTCGGGGAAAATCCCAACGCAGCTCACAGGTAGCAGGAAGAATTTCTGGCGCTGTTGCCGGGGAGACATCATCAAATCCTATCAAGTACCTTCACTCAAACTATCATCTACTTGCTCTACTTTTTATTTGCTTTTTTATTTGCATTTGCCTCTCTTTTTCATCTCTCCCACTTCTCATAAAAATACAAAAACACAAAAATATTTTACTTTACCTGTTTGCTTGCTTTGTCGCTATGTCTCAAGAAAATACCAAGTTGTGTGACTTTTCAAATACTAATAATAATGATTTTATTAGTACTCCTATTGCTCCTCCCGCCACTAGTGCGGAGTCATATGATATTAATGCTGCTTTGCTAAATCTTGTTATGAAAGAACAATTTTCTGGAACTCCTAATGAGGATGCTGCATCCCATCTTAATACTTTCGTTGAATTGTGCGATATGCAAAAGAAAAAAGATGTGGATAATGATATTATTAAGTTGAAATTATTTCCCTTCTCACTAAGAGATCATGCTAAAACTTGGTTTTCATCCTTGCCTCGCAATAGTATTGATTCATGGGATAAGTGTAAGGATGCTTTTACTACCAAGTATTTTCCTCCCGCCAAAATTATTTCTCTAAGAAATCAAATTATGAACTTTAAGAAACTATGAGCAAGAACATGTTGCACAAGCTTGGGAGAGAATGAAATTAATGATTAGAAATTGTCCCACTCATGGTTTAAGCTTATGGATGATTATACAAAAAAATTATGCGGGACTAAACTTTGTTTCTAGAAATGTTCTAGACTCTGCTGCAGGTGGTACTTTTATGGAGATCACATTGGGAGAAGATACAAAACTCCTTGATAATATAATGATAAATTATTCTCAATGGCACACCGAACGAGCTCCAACTGGTAAGAAGGTAAATTCTGTCGAAGAAATCGCTACTTTGAGTGATAAAGTGGATGCTCTTATGAATATGGTTGCTAGTAAAAATGCTCAAGTTGATCCTAATGATGCCACTATCTATTTTGATTGAGCAAAATAATGATGCTATTGATGTGAATTTTGTCTTTAGAAATAATTTCAACAACAATGCTTATAGAGGGAAAAATCCTAGACCGTATCTCGAAAATCCCTCTAATAATTATGGTAATTCCTATGGTAATTCATATAATAATAATAATAGGATACCTACTGATCTTGAGAACCATATTAAAGAATTTATTAGTTCTCAAAAGATTTTCAACACTATGGTAGAGGAAAAACTACAAAAGGTTGATGATATGGCTAGAAACATGGAATAAAATTGCTCATGATGTGGAAACTCTTAAAATTAAAACTTTGCCACCTAAGCATGATATTAATGAGTCTATTAAATTTATCCAAGTCTCCATTAATGAAAGTAAAGAGAGAACCGCTAGGTTGAGAGCTAAGCGAGAATTCCTAGAAAAGGCCATTCCACCCGGTTTTTATCGTAATCATGATGAAAATGTTAAAATGATTGGTGTGACAACCATTGAATCTTTGTTTAGTAATATAAAACTTGATGAAAAAGGGACTGGAGATGATTCAACTTTAGCTAGAAGGCGTCCCAATGATTCGGAGGGTGATGATCTTGATGATAAAAATAATAAAAGTGGGTCTGAAGAGGTTAAAACTTTAAATAGTGATGTACCCACTACTTTGGATTACAAGGACTTTAATTATGATAGTTTCTCTTTGATTGAATGTATTTCCTTGTTGCAATCCATGATTAGCTCACCTAATGCTTATGAACAAAATAAAGCTTTTACTAATCATATTGTAGAAGCTATGATAAAGGCTCATGAATAAAAGCTTGAATTGAAAGTTTCTATACCTAGAAAATTGCATGATAAATGGGAACCTACTATTGAAATTAAAATCAAAGATTATGAATGTAATGATTTATGTGATCTAGGTGCTAGCGTCTCTACTATACCAAAATCTTTATGCGATGTGCTAGGCCTTACCGATATGAATGAATGTTCCCTTAACTTGCATTAACGGATTCAACTATTAAAAAACCATTGGGTAGAATAAATGATGTTCTCATACTTGCAAATAGGAATTATGTGCCCGTGGATTTGATTGTGCTTGATATTGAATGCAATCCGTCTTGTCCTATAATACTTGGTAGGCCTTTCCTACGAACCATAGGTGCTATTATTGATATGAAAGAAGGTAATATAAGATTCCAATTCCCATTAAAGAAAGGGATAAAACACTTCCATAGAAAGAGAATTAATCCACCATATGAATCTATTATGAGGGCCACCTATGGAATCAATTTGAAGAATAAAAATACTTGAAACTATGCATTATTCCTCGCTAGGGGCGTAAAACAATAGCGCTTGTTGGGAGGCAACCCAATATGTATCTTTATTGCTTTTTTATTTTTCTTGAGTCACATAATTTTAGCTACTGTTATGATTTTGTTTTTATCTTTTAATTAGTGTTTGTGCCAAGTAATGCCTTTAGGATGATTTGGATGATAGTATTATTGATGCTGTTTGAAAAACAGAAAGTTTTCCTTCAGTACTGGAATTTACATTTTTTTCTGGAGCATGGTAAAATCCTGATTTTTTTACAAAGTATTTTAATATGAATTGTTTACATTTTCCTAACTTTTCAGAATTTTTGGAGTTACATAAGTATAGTAAAATATTCCATCATTACAGACTATACTGTTTTAGACAGATTCTGTTTTTATTGCATAGTTTGCTTATTTTGATGAATCTATGGATTATATCAGGGGGTATAAGTCATGGAAAAGTTAGAATACAGTAGGCATTATGTAAGAACAATTATTAATTAATTTACAACAGTACCTAAAGGTTTTGATATGTTTATTATACTAACGGATCTCACGAGGTTTCTGTTGAGTTTTGTGTGCTGAAGTTTTGAAATTTTGGGTGAGATCACGATGGATGAAGGAATAAAGAGCGGCAAGACCCTAAGCTTGGGGATGCCCAAGGCACCCCAAGGTAATATTAAAGGAAGACCCAAGCGTCTAAGCTTGGGGATGCCCCAGATGGCATCCCCTCTTTCGTCAATCTATCGGTATGTTACTTGGAGCTATATTTTTATTCATCACATGATATGAATTTTACTTGGAGTGTCTTGTGCTATAGTTTTCTTTTCTTTGTTTGCTTTTAGTTTACGACAATCATTGTTTGCTGGACACACCTTTTGAGAGGGACACACAATTATCGTGATTTGTTAAAATACTCTATGTGCTTCACTTATATCTTTTGAGCTAGGCAGTTGCTCTAGTGCTTCACTTATATCTTTTTAGAGCACGGTGGTGGTCATGTTTTATAGAAATGATTGCACTCTCATGCTTCACTTAAATCTTTTTGAGAGTCTTATAAATAGTAATGGCAATTTGCATGTGTCATAAGAATGGTCCTGATATGATAAGTATTCAAGGGGGATATAATAAAAACTTTCATGTAGATCACTAAATATGAAATGTATGGTTTGATTTTATTGATGTAGTAATATGAAAGGATATAGGTTCATGATCATTGGTTAGTAGAAATATCGGTATTAAAGTTTGTTATTTACTTCTCATCTAAGTATTGGTCATGGCATGGTGGGAGGTTTGAGCATTTATATGTCTGAAATGAAATCCTTGAGTGCTGTTACAATCGGGGGCACGCGATGGTTAACTCCTTCCAACCTCCTCCATAGGGCCATGCAGTTAGTGCTTTGCTTTGAGGGCTAATAGGCTTTCACAATAAGTATATAAGTTCTTTATGACTAATGTGAGTCTATGGATTATACGCACTCCTATCTTTCCGCAATTTGCTAGCCTCTTCGGTAACGTGCATTGCCCTTTCTCACCTCGAGAGTCGGTGCAAACTTTGCTGGTGCATCCAAACCCCGTGATATGATACGCTCTTTCACACATAAGCCTCCTTATATCTTCCTCAAAACAGCCACCATACCTACCTATCATGGC
Organism: Elymus sibiricus; assembly: GCA_039707655.1. Taxonomy (NCBI): domain Eukaryota; kingdom Viridiplantae; phylum Streptophyta; class Magnoliopsida; order Poales; family Poaceae; genus Elymus; species Elymus sibiricus. Next base: position 185,357,020 of record CM077676.1, on the reverse strand, counting down.
ATTTCCATAGCCATTCCGAGATATATTGCCATGCAACTTCCACCGTTCCGTCACATGACTTGTGTGTTCATCATTATATTGCTTTGCATGATCATAGAGCTGACATGATATTTGTGGCAAAGCCACCGTTCATCATTTTCATACATGTTACGCTAGATCATTGCACATCCTGGTACACTGCCAAAGACATTCATATAGAGTCATATTGTTCTAGTATCGAGTTGTAAGTAAATAAAAGTGTGATGATCATCATTATCAGAGCATTGTCCCAGTGAGGAAAGGATGATGGAGACCATGATTCCCCCACAAGTCGGGATGAGAAGGGGCGGGCCCAGAATTTGAGGAGTGTGTATTCAAATTTTTGAAGGCTAACAACTTGGTTTACATCCTCATATTTAAAGTACCAATTTTTAAGTAATGCTCGTTGGAACGAATTCATAATTTACAAATATCTCCACATTGCAAATTCACATCGCAAATTGCAAACAATAGCAAAGTGTAACTATTAGACTACTTAATAACTTTAAATAATTCTCAGTTTCCCTTGTTTAAATAATCCATGATTTCATAGCAAAGTGTAAATAAATACGAAATTTTATAATATGCTTAAATAAGAAGCCAACTAGCCAAATTAACTTACTTGTGTTGTACGTGTGTGGTGTGGAGGCCAACTAGCAAGCGGAATGTGATTGACGGTCGACAGAAATCCAGAAGCGACTGTTGCCTCTACCCTGATCCGGAGCACATAGGCACTTTGGCACGCATGGCCCCATGCCGGATGAAAGATCTGAACGGCGCCGCCGCCCACCAGCTCGCCTCCACGAACACGTCCGCCCCTGCGGTCTTGCGTCCGTGCCCTGGCTGGCGTCGATGCATGTGGTCTTGTGAAAGGACGAGGTGCGATCAGATTGGGGACTTGGGGAGGCGGCGTGCCAGTTGGTAAGATCGATCTAATTCAGTCTCGTGCGATCAGGTAGGCTGCAGCAATTTTTTAATTGGGCTGTGAGCTTGGGAGAAGGAGTTATTACTTTATTGGGCTATTGGGCTAGTCGGGTGGGAGGGAGAGAGTACGGGACACTAGGACGTGGGCTGTTTGCTTGGTAGACTCATATTTTGTTCAGTTTGCTTATTTTCTCCATACATGTACGTAATATGCACTATATATATGAATTCTTTTGACAAAATTAATGGATATTCAGCTGAATACCCATGAATTGAAGTGGACCCGCCCCTGGGGATGAGACTCCTGATGAAAAATAAAGAAAAGAAAAGAAAAGAAAAAAAGAAAAAAAAAGAAAAAAAAGAGATAAAGAGAGAAGGGGCAATGTTACCTTTACCACACTTGTGCTTCAGAGTAGCACCATGTTTTTCATATAGAGAGTCTCCTATGTTGTCACTTTCATATACTAGTGGGAATTTTTCATTATAGAACTTGGCTTGTATATTCCAATGACGGGCTTCCTCAAATGCCCGAGGTCTTCATGAGCAAGCAAGTTGGATGCACACCCACTTAGTTTTCATTTGAGCTTTCATACACTTATAGCTCTTAGCGCATCTGTTGCATGGCAATCCCTACTCCTCACATTGATATCGATTGGTGGGCATCTCCATAGCCCGTTGATCCGCCGAGGTGATGCGAGACTTTCTTCCTTTTTGACTTCCCTCATTTGATCTCTACCACCGCATTCTATTCCACCTAGTGCTATGTCCATGGCTCACGCTCATGTATTGCGTGGATTTGAAAATGCTGAAGCGCGTTAGAAGTACGATCCAATTGTCTGGTTTAACACCGGGGTGCTCATGATTTATATTTATGCGGTGAAGACGGAGTCATGCCATGCTAATATGATAAAATGAGTAGGGATAACACTCGTTAAGGATCGTATATTTTGAAAGTTTAATGATTATGCTTCTTATGTTCATGGATATTATTATGTTGATATTATTACTTCATTGTTTCTCAATATTTATACTGTAAAGAGATTACATGATAAACATGTTAGGTAGCATTCAACATCAAAAATTCTGTTTTAATCATTTACCTACTCGAGGACGAGTATGAATTAAGCTTGGGGATGCTGATACGTCTCCAACGTATCTATAATTTTTGATTGTTTCATGCTATTATATTATCAATCTTGGATGCTTTATATGCAATTATATGCTATTTTGTATCATTTTTGGGACTAACCTATTAACTCAGTGCCCAGCGCCAGTTGCTGTTTTTCTGCTTGTTTTTGGCTTTTTCAGAAAATACCAAACGAAGTCCAAACGAAAAAAAAATGTTTAGATTAGTTTTTTCTGGACCAGAAGGGACCCTAGAAGCTTCGGTAGGAGACCAAAAGGCATACGAAAGAGCCACAAGCTCTCAGGGCTTTTGTGTGTGCAGGTGCTGTTCATGAGGGTTTGCGTGATTCTCCTATTGGTTCGATAAACCTTGGTTCTCACTGAGGGAAATACTTATCTCTACTGTACTGCATCTCCTCTCCTCTTCGGGGAAAATCCCAACACAGCTCACAAGTAGCACGCATCTGAAAACGCCGGCGAAAATGGTCAGCGAAGAGTGCATCCGGGGCAAAGTAGTCGACCATCAGTGTCAAATGGCCGTGCGCCCTGTTGCGGTTGAGCACTCGATGACTCTTGATCGATCCCTTGAAATTAAGAACATGCTCCTCCGCACGCTCCACGTCTTCAAGGACCGCTTGCATCGTCACCGTCTCATCCGTGTAGTCCTCCTCGTCGGACGACTCAACATAGTGCTCATATATGTACTCCAAATCGGAATCTATTGCTAGAAAGAAGAAGGGAATTTTTTTTAGCTTTGGCAATTCTTCGCTCCCCTCCTCATCTTTTTCATCTAATGACCTCACAATTTCATCAATTTCTTCTTCCATAGATTCCTGCAAAATATTAGTCTCTTCTTGGACAGCGGAGACTTTCTCAATAAATTCATTAATATTGGCATTGGAGGCATAGTTTTCATAGCAATATTTAAGTATGCCAAAATTTTCAGATTCGTAAAGAGTAGCATCACACTTTTCAATCAAAGAAGCAATTTCATAGGCACCCTTAAAAGAAATCTTCAATTTGTTCGATATCATAGTAACTATAAACACCTTTGGCATAAGAAGATATGATTTCATTATCCTTAAACTCACATTGGTAGGGAAGGTGTTTTTTAGGGTCTTCAGAACAACAAGTAAAATCATATATTTCGCATAAATTCCAAGCAAAGCATTACAAACAATTAATTTGATACCTTAAGAGTTTCCCTTTTTTGAGACAAGCGGTGTCGCACAAAATAAGCATGCTCATCTAATGATTTTCCCTCAACTAAGCTAGTTAGGTTTTCAGCACGAGCACAAAGGGATCGAAGATGATCCAAGTAGAAAGCTTCAGCAGTATGAAAGATTTTCGGTGGTTCTTCAACCATTGGGTTAGCAAGTACAACTATTTTTTTGGTATTTTGCGTTTCCTACCCATAACTAAAGATAGAAAATAAGAACTCAAAATAAAGACTACTTAGAGATAAAGCCAACAAGCGCACACGAGAATATTCACCCCACGCTATTGCTCCCCGGCAACGGCGCCAGGAAAAGTTCTTGATAACCCACAAGTATAGGGGATCGTTTGTAACCTTTTTTGATAAGTAAGAGTGTCGAACCCAACGAGGAGCTAAATGTAGAATTAATATTCTCTCAAGTTCTATCGACCACCGATACAACTCTACGCACACCAACGTTTGCTTTACCTAGAAACAAGTAATAAAACTAGAAGTACTTTGTAGGTGTAGTAGGATAGGTTTGCAAGATAATAAAGAACGTGAAAATAGAAGTTAGGTGCTGTTCTAATAAAATTATAATTAATTTAGTATAGCGAGTGTGGAAAAGTGGTGGTAGGATTTGCGGAATTGTCCCTTAGCAATTGGCTAAGTTACAAGACCGATAGCAAGTTTTTATGTGGGAGAGGCCACTGCTAGCATGTCATCCCTTACTTGGAATTCTATGCACCTATGATTGGAACTATTAGCAAGCATCCGCAACTACTAAAGTTCATTAAGGTAAAACCCAACCATAGCATTAAGATATATTGGTCCCCCTTCAATCCCGTATGAATCAATTTCTATGGTAGGAAGAAGCTTCTGTCACTCTTACCCTCCAATGCACAGTCCTATCAACATACAACTAACCCTATGGTGTGATCCACACGCACGCTCATATGATGGGCACCAAAGGACAGCAACATAACCTCAAGCAATTTAAACCAATCATAGCAATTCACCGATTACCCAAAGGACAACAAAAATCTACTGAAGCATCATAGGATGGCAACACATCATTGCATAATAATATGAAGCATAAAGCACCATGTTCAAGTAGGAGGTACAGCGGGCTGCATGAGAGTGGACCGCTGAATATAGATGGGGGAAGTTGATGGAGGTGTTGATGAAGATGACGGAGTTGTTGGAGTAGATCGCCGTCACACGATGATTGCCCCGGCGGTGTTCCGGCGCCACCGGGAGAGAGAGAGGGGGAGAGAGCCCCCCTCCTTCTTCTTCTTCCTTGGCCTCCCCCTAGATGGGAGGAGGATTTCCCCTCTGGTCCTTGGCCGCCATGGCTCCCGGAGGGTAGGAGCCCCATGCTACTTGTGAGCTGCGTTGGGATTTCCTCGAAGAGGAGAGGATGATGCAGTACAGTAGAGATAAGTATTTCCCTCAGTTAAGAACCAAGGTTATCAATCCAATAGGAGAACCAAGCAAAACCTCGTTAGCAGCACCTACACACACAAAAGCAAATACTTGCACCCAACGCAAACAAGAGGGTTGTCAATCCCCTTGGCGGTTACTTGCAAGGATTAATTCTGATAGTGATAGATAGATAAAATAAATTACAAAATAAAATAAAGTAAATAAAATTGCAGCAAGGTATTTTTGGATTTTTTATATGATTTAGATAGACCCGGGGGCCATAGTTTTCACTAGAGGTTCTCTCTCGAACACATAGCATATGGTGGGTAAACAAATTACTGTTGGGCAATTGATAGAAAAGCACATAGTTATGATGATATTCAAGGCAATGATCATGTATATAGGCATCACGTCCGAGACAAGTAGACCAACTCCTGCCTGCATCTACTACTATTACTCCACCCATCGACCGCTATCCAGCATGAATCTAGAGTATTAAGTTAATAAAAAACGGAGTAACGCCTTAAGCAAGATGACATGATGTAGACAAAGTAAACTCAATTAATATGAATAAACCCCATCATTTTATCCTTAATGGCAACAATACAAATACGTGTCTTGTCCCCTACTTTGTCACTGGGATATAGAACACCGCAAGCTTGAACCCATCACAAAGCATCTCTCCCATTGCAAGATAAATCAATCTAGTTGGCCAAACCAAACAGATAGATAGGAGAGAAATACAAAGCTATAACAATCATGCAAAAATAAGTTCAGAAAAGACTCAAATATTTATCATGAATAATCTGATCATAAACTCACAATTCATCGGATCCCAACAAACACACCGCAAAAGAAGATTACATCGGATATAACTCCAAGAACATCGAGGAGAACATGGTATTGAAGATCAAAGAGAGAGAAGAAGCCATCTAGCTACTAGCTATGGACCCGTAGGTCTGTGGTAAACTACTCACACATCATCGGAGGGGCAGCAAATTTGATGTAGAAGGCCTCCGTGATTGATTCCCCCTCCGGCAGATCGCCGAAAAAGGCCTCCAGATGGGATCGCAGAAGAACAGAGGCTTACGGCGGTGTAAAAGTTATTTTGTGGGGATCTCTGTTTGTTTCCCAATATTTGAGAATTTATAGAAGTGGAATTAGGTCAAAAGGAGCCACGAGGGCCCCACAAGGCATCAGGGCGCGCCCCCCCTGGGACCTCGCCCTGTTGCCTTGTGGCCTCCTCGTGAGGCTTCTGGCTTACTCCCGAAGCTTCCAGGGTCTCTTTTGTCCAGAAAAAAATCGTCAAAAAGTTTCGTGGCATTTGGACTTCGTTTGGTACTGATTTCCTGAAAAACCAAAAGCAAGCAGAAAACAGCAACTGGCACTGGGCACTAGGTTAATAGGTTAGTCCCAAAAAATGATATATAATTACATAATAAACATCCAAGATTGATACTATAATAGCATGGAACAATAAAAAATTATAGATACGTTGGAGACGTATCAGCATCCCCAAGCTTAATTCCTGCTCGTCCTCGAGTAGGTAAATGATAAAAACAGAATTTTTGATGTGGAATGCTACCTAACATGTTCATCATGTAATCTCTTTTATGGTATGAATATTAAGATCCGAATGATTCAAAGCAATAGTCTATAATTTGATATAAAGACATCAATACTCAGGCAAACTAACAAACAATCATGCCTTTCAAAATAAAAATGCTAAAGAAAGTTATCCCTACAAAATCATATAATCCTATCACGCTCCATCTTCTTAACATAAAGTATTTATCATGCACTACCCCGATGACAAGCCGAGCAATTGGTTCATACTTTTTAACGCGCGTCAGCTTTTTCAACCCCCACGCAATACATGAGCGCAAGCCATGGATATAGCACTATGGGTGGAATAGAATATAATGGTAGAGATTAATAAGGGGAAGTCAAAAAAGAAGAAGATAGCCTCACATCGACGCGGCTAATCAACGGGCTATGGAGATGCCCATCAATTGATGTCAATGCGAGGAGTAGGGATTGCCATGCAACAGATGCACTAAGAGCTATAAGTGTATGAAAGCTCAAAATAAAAACTAAGTGGGTGTGCATCCAACTTGCTTTCTCATGAAGACCTCGGGCATTTGAGGAAGCCCATCATCGGAATATACAAGCCAAGTTCTATAATGAAACATTCCCACGAGTATATGAAAGTGACAACATAGGAGACTCTATATATGAAAAACATGGTGCTACTTTGAAGCACAAGTATGGAAAAGGATAGTAGCACTGCCCCTTCTCTCTTTTTCTCTCATATTTTTTGTGGGCTGTTTTTTGCCTCTTTTTTTATATATTTCCTCATTGGGACAATGCTCTAATAATGATGATCATCATACTTCTATTTACTTGCAACTCAAAATTACAACTCGATACTAGAACAAATATGACTGTATATGAGTGCCTCTGGCAGTGTACCAGGATGTGCAATGATACTAGCATAACATGTATGAAAATGATGAACGGTGGCTGAGCCACAAATACTATGTCAGCTATATGATCATGCAAAGCAATATGACAATGATGATGTGTGTCATATAAACAGAACGGTGGAAGTTGCACGGCAATATATCTTGGAATGGCTATGGAAATGCCATGATAGGTAGGTATGGTGGCTGTTTTGAGGAAGATATAAGGAGGCTTATGTGTGATAGAGCGTATCATATCACGGGGTTTGGATGCACCGGCAAAGTTTGCACCGACTCTCGATGTGAGAAAGGGCAATGCACGATACCGAAGAGGCTAGCAAATTGCGGAAAGGTGAGAGTTCGTATAATCCATGGACTCACATTAGTCATAAAGAACTCACATACTTATTGCGAAAGTTTATTAGCCCTCGAAGCAAAGTACTACTACGCATGCCCCTAGGGGGATAGATTGGTAGGAAAAGACCATCGCTCGTCCCCGACCGCCACTCATAAAGTAGACAATCAATAATAAATCATGCTCCAACTTCTTAGCATAACGACAGACCATACGTGCATGCTTCAGGAATCACAAACCTTAACACCAATATTCTTACTAAACCACAATTATCTACTAGTACCTCCCCCATATTACCATCTTAATATCGCAAAATTATTGCAAGGAATCAAACTCATCATATTCAGTGATCTACATGAAAGTTTTTATTATACCCCTCTTAAATACCTATCATATTAGGACCAAATTCATAACCCGTGCATATTACCATTACTATTTATTAGACTCTCAAAAAGATATAAGTTAAGCATGAGAGTGCAATTATTTCTTTAAAATATAACCACCACCGTGCTCTAAAAGATATTAGTGAAGCACTAGAGCAACTGCCTAGCTCAAAAGATATAAGTGAAGCACATAGAGTATTCTAACAAATTACGATAAATGTGTGTCCCTCTCAAAAAGGTGTGTCCAGCAAAGATGATTGTGGCAAACTAAAAAGCAAACAAAGAAAATAAAACTATAGCACAAGACGCTCCAAGTAAAACACATATCATGTGATGAATAAATTATAGCTCCAAGTGATATACCGATAGATTGTAGACGAAAGAGAGGATGCCATTCGGGGCATCCCCAAGCTTAGACGCTTGAGTCTTCCTTGAATATTACCTTGGGGTGCCTTGGGCATCCCCAAGCTTAGGCTCTTGCCGCTCCTTATTCCTTCATCCATCGTAGTCTCACCCAAAACATGAAAACTTCAGCACACAAAACTCAACAGAAACCTCGTGAGATCCGTTAGTATAACGAACAAATCTTAAACTTTAGGTACTGTTATAAATTGATTCATATTTAATTTTGTAATAATGCTACTGTACTCCAACTTCTCCATGACTTATACCCCCCGATATAATTCATAGATTCATCAAAATAAGCAAACTATGCAACAAAAACAGAATCTGTCTAAAATAGAACAGTCTGTAAAGATCCGAATAAAAGTCATACTTCTGTAACTCCAAAAATTCTGAAAAATTAGAAAAACATAGAAAATTCATATACCAATACTTTGTAAAAAATTCAGAATTTTATCGCGGTCCTGTAAAATCCGAAAAATTCTTCACTGGACTCAAAAGTTTCTGTTTTCAAACAGCATCAATTATACTATCACCCAAATCATCCCAAAGGCATTACTTGGCACAAACACTAATTAAAAGATAAAAACACAATCATAACAGTAGCTATAATTGTGTAAACACACAAAACAGAAAATAAAACAAAAAATTAAGATACATATTGGGTTGCCTCCCAACAAGCGCTATTGTTTTATGCCCCTAGCTAGGCATAATACATAGTTTCAAGTATTGTCATCCTTCGTTTTTGCTAATTTAGGTGGGTTGTTCTCGAAACCGGGAGGCTCTTTGCATTTCCCATTACTTTCAGAAAATAAGGCAATTCTATTTTCTAAAGTGTCTAGCCGCTTGTTGCTAATAGTAAGAAGATTATTCATGCGACTGAGATGACCACTAACATTTTTAAGAGGCTCATTAGACTTTTGTAACTCAACCAAGTTTTTCTGCATGTCACTTAATTTTTCCAAAATTTGAATCCCCTCTTGAGTATAATTAAATCCTTTTTGGGAGGGTGGAGTTCCCACAATTCCCTCTATTATTTCATAAACGGTATTAACATCACTATCAATGAAATTCCCTTTAGTGGTGAATTCCAAAAGTTGTCTATTGGGTATAGTTAACCCTACATAAAAATTTCGTAGCAAAATTTTCATATCCCCTTTTATGGTGCAAACATGATAAGATTCCATTATCCTATACCAAGCATCTTTTAAATTTTCTCCTTGTTTCTGTTTGAAGTAAAGAACTTCAAAGTCTGGAGACAAAGGAGGGATGGTAACACTAGTCATATTGACAAAGCAAGCAAACTAGCAAATGAGCAAATAAAATATTTTTGTGTTTTCGTAAATTTGTTTTAAAAGTGGGGGGGGGGGGTGAAAATGAGAGGCAAATGCAAATAAAAAGGCAAATGAAAATAAGAGCAAGTAGATGATAGTTTGTGCAAAGGTACTTGATAGGTTTTGATGATGTCTCCCCGGCAACGGCGCCAGAAATTCTTCCTGCTACTTGTGAGCTGCGTTGGGATTTCCTCAAAGAGGAGAGGATGATGCAGTACAATAGAGATAAGTATTTCTCTTAGTTAAGAACCAAGGTTATCAATCCAGTAGGAGAACCAAGCAGAACCTCGTTAGCAGCACCTACACACACAAAAGCAAATACTTGCACCCAACGCAAACAAGAGGGTTGTCAATCCCCTTGGCGGTTACTTGCAAGAATTAATTCTGATAGTGATAGATAGATAAAATAAATTACAAAATAAAATAAAGTAAATAAAATTGCAGGAAGGTATTTTTGGATTTTTTATATGATTTAAATAGACCCGGGGGCCATAGTTTTCACTAGAGGCTTCTCTCTCGAACACATAGCATACGGTGGGTAAACAAATTATTGTTGGGCAATTGATAGAAAAGCGCATAGTTATGACGATATTCAAGGCAATGATCATGTATATAGGCATCACGTCCGAGACAAGTAGAGCGAATCCTGCCTGCATCTACTACTATTACTCCACCCATCGACCGCTATCCAGCATGCATCTAGAGTATTAAGTTAATAAAAAACGGAGTAACGCCTTAAGCAAGATGACATGATGTAGACAAAGTAAACTCAATTAATATGAATAAACCCCATCATTTTAACCTTAATGGCAACAATACAATTACGTGTCTTGTCCCCTACTTTGTCACTGGGATATAGAACACCGCAAGATTGAACCCATCACAAAACACCTCTCCCATTGCAAGATAAATCAATCTAGTTGGCCAAACCAAACGGATAGATCAGAGAGAAATACAAAGCTATAACAATCATGCATAAATAAGTTCAGAAAAGACTCAAATATTTCTCATGAATAATCTGATCATAGACCCACAATTCATCGGATCCCAACAAACACACCGCAAAAGAAGATTACATCGGATAGAACTCCAAGAACATCGAGGAGAACATGGTATTGAAGATCGAAGAGAGAGAAGAAGCCATCTAGCTACTAGCTATGGACCCGTAGGTCTATGGTAAACTACTCACACATCAGCGGAGGGGCAGCAAGGTTGATGTAGAAGCCCTCCGTGATCGATTCCCCCTCCGGCAGATCGCCGAAAAAGGCCTCCAGATGGGATCGCGGAAAAACAGAGGCTTGCGGCAGCGTAAAAGTTATTTCGTGGGGCTCTCTGTTGGTTTCCCAATATTTGAGAATTTATAGAAGTGGAATTAGGTCACAAGGAGCCACGAGAGGCCCACTAGGCATCAGGGCGCGCTCCCCCTAGGGCCGCGCCCTGTTGCCTTGTGGCCTCCTCGTGAGGCTTCTGGCTTCCTCCCAAAGCTTCCAGGGTATCTTTTGTCCAGAAAAAAATCGTCAAAATGTTTTATGGCATTTGGACTTCATTTGGTACTGATTTCCTAAAAAACCAAAAACAAGCAGAAAACAGCAACTGGCACTGGGCACTAGGTTAATAGGTTAGTCCAAAAAAATGATATATAATTGCATAATAAACATCCAAGATTGATACTATAATAGCATGGAACAATAAAAAATTATAGATACGTTGGTGACGTAATACCCCTCCGAGATTGGATCTCTCTCTCTGTTTTCTTCTCTGGTTCCCCCCCCTTGTTTTCTGGCCGAAAACCGTTTCTTATATTCTCGGAGATCCGTAACTCCGTTTGGGATGAAATTTTGAGGGGATTTTTATACGGATATTATCTTTCTTGCGGCGAAAGAAGGGCCCCAACCGACTTACCGAGGAGTCACAAGCTCACACGGCGCGCCCTAGGGTAGGGGCGCGCCGTCTGAGCTTGTGGCTCCCTCGGGCATCGTATCGTGATGATTCTTCTTCCTAAAAATCACATATATTCCAAAATAATTATCTGTAAAATTTTATCATGTTTGGACTTCGTTTGATATGGATTTTTTGCGAAACATAAAACAAGCAGAAAACAGGAACTGGCACTGGGCACTAGATCAATATGTTAGTCCCAAAAATAATGTAAAATGTTGCCAAAACTATGTGAAAGTTGTAGAATATTGGCATGAAACAATCAAAAATTATATATACAACGGAGACGTATCAATGACCACTAAATGTCCATGAACTTCTACATGCATTGTTGAGTTTTCTCTTGATACTTGCATCGGGTGATTTAATGCACCTTGAAATCCAAACATGTGATGGTAAGTAGTAGAATTGAGACTTATAAAATGGAAAAACAATTTTTTTGAGATGAGCCCTGTAAACCGGAAAGGAGGGAGTAGTACGATTCCCATACATAAGATCAACATGTTTATGCATCTCAATGATTCACAGATCATACACAATACATCTGTTCTTGCTACTAACATGGATGCTTCTCTGGGCCAACATTCAGTACCGAGTGAAAGACAAATTTGTTTGTACAGTCGACATTTCCTCTTGCAAACATAAGTGGTTTCACCAACAGATGGAACCATGAGAATGAACCACACATGATGGAGGAACATCCACTGAAATATGTGTTGGTCAGCTGTCGATCACACGGTGAGACTATTTTCGGAAAACAACTTTAACTTTGGCAAGATGATGCCCATTGGATAATCAGACCAGAGCAATGAAGCACCTAGTGTTGGCCAATAAATAGTACAGTACTACTTTTATGCAGTCCATGCAGTGACTATCCAGTCCTTCTGTGTCTATTTTCAAATGGCACTACATGTGGTGACTATCCTATTCTTTTGTGTAGTTCCACAAAAATTGAGGTCCCTGTGTTTGTTTGCCAAATAGCAACGAGTAGACATCTGTTTGCACAAATATCAAGCAGCTAGTTAACATATACTCCACCTTGTATTTTCGGTTTAACCAAGTCTCTGCTAGTCGTTTCCGCCTAGCATCTCTCATGTTTTGCACTGGAGAATTTGATACTGTCATGTTTTGCACTGGATAGTTTGATACTGAATTGATTTGCTAGTACAGAGCAGAAATATAGTGCCTATTCTTGATCAGACCAAGGATATCCATGTTTGCAGGGATGGAAGAGGTGAAATCGATACAACCGAAAGTGAGCATCCAATCATTGAATCATGTCCTGCACCACCAATGGAGGTCCACCCTAGCAATAAATTTACATGCAAACCACTAATATTACTATCTAATGACAATACAATAATAGAGGCAAGATAGTAGCAAACCATGTACCTTGGTAATGAACAACTCATAGTGCCACCGATTGGATATAACTGCTTGCAGAAAAAATGGTCATAATGTTGAACAATCTGGACTTTTTGTGCAGTTCCACTAAAATCGAGCATCCCTGTTTGCACAGATATTGAAAATGTGATTACTATAAAAGTGGCACTAGTTGAAGCATAGACTCACAAATTTAAGCATTCCAAATTTCTTAATGGGAAAAGGTAGCAAGACAGTTTCTAACCACCTGTTCAAAGGAATAAAGAAGGCAACAACGACGGATGTCATGAAGGCATACATAGTATTTTGTGAAAGATTGAACCATTCCTGACCTTTCCTCTTCTTTTAAGAATTTTTTGTGCAGTTCAACTAAAATAAAATGCCATCACTGCCTTGACATTTCGGTGACACTGTACAAAAAAATTGACTTACCATTACATCATGATGTTAGGTATGTAATCAACAGGCAATAGAGACAAAAATGCAGACCTCCTCCGATAACATAATGAACATTAATTTTAACAAAGGTGTGACTAGCTTTGCCGGCATAATTTGAAGAATTCTACACCCTCTGTTCCTTAATATAAGACGTTTTCGCAGCTCAATTTAATGTACCAAAACGTCTTGTATTTTGAAAGAGAGGTAGTAGTTTTCCTGCTTTTCTTTCCTTTTTCAATTTATCGGTGGCATTAGACTGACAGTGGCATTAGTTAAAAGTGGCATCACTTTAGCAGTAGCATAATTTTACCGGTGGCGTTATACTAACAGCAAAAAAGTGGCAATAAGAGCATGGTGTTGGCTGTGTGCATCCTAGCTGTGCAGAGGTCGGGTGTGCGCTCACTGTGTTATGTATCTTCTTGATGCTCCGTTTTGAGCCAATAAAATCCATGCTTTGTCGAAAAAATACAATGTACCTCCACGGACGCATAGAGTGGTGAGGCAGGGATGATTGCCCAAAGCAACAAATATCCAAGCAGCATATCTGGATTACGTCCCATTTTTGTTCTCTTTAGCCACCTTTTTCCTATGTGAGGACAACAAACCTATCGACCTGGTCATTCTCTATTGCGTTGTCCTGCCTTTCTTTCCTTTTTCAACCAAGAGACAAGAGACTCATTCCTTAGCTACTACTGCTTTTCCCCTTTTCAACCAAGATGCAGGTTCAATACCAAGTCTCTTCTACAGTACTACTTTCCCCCCTTTCTTTCCTTACTCAACCCAGACATGGATTAATCTGCATGAAGTAGGGTTTCCTTTAATAGTGCAAATTAAGGTTTTCGTCTGCATGACCAGCAGAGGCTAGTAACTTCGGGAGATGAGGCAGTGCAAAAAGAACCGCATGCAGCGACGTGGGCAGATGGGGCAATAGCACAAGGGTATGGTTCGAAAAGAGGTAGCATACCCGAGGGTCGACGGGAAGCGGCTTCTCTCGTCGTCATCGTCCTCCGCCGACACTACGACAGCGAGCTTGGGGATGAAGGCCATGCCGCGCCGGCGCAAGGTTTGAGAGGACGGCCTTGTCATCAGTGCACGTCCTTCTCTTCCCCGGCGGACGGGATCAGGCCGGATCTATGGCCCCCGGTGAGGAGGGAGAGAGAGTGGACACCGCCGTCTTTTTTAGATCTGGAGAGGGTGATAGTGTGAGAAGCAAGTGGGCAGCCCAAGCAAGCAAGCACTGAAGCTCCAGCCTATATACTATATTACTTGGTAGAGTACCTCCGTCAAGGTTTTCTAAGCCCGCGAGCCGGAGCAACAGAACCAAGGCGCTACGTATTTTATTGCTAATCTCTTCGATCTCTCTCCCATGCATGCACTTTTTCTCTCTCATGCGTGCATGTACCCAATGGATAGCGTGCATGTAATGTCCGGCCTAATAAATCGGGACAACGTGTAGTAATGCTTCAAAATAGAACGGCACGCCATTAAAAAAATAAAGTCGAGAAATAACGCTACCCGATCGCATTTTGCACGAGAAATGACAAACCATGTTTCGTTGACGTGTTGTCCCGTTCCAACGTGTCAGTGAGAAGACGGCGAGTCCTTTTCTATAATTTCCGAACGAACATCTATGTAGGCCGGGTCGCCTCTTCCTATACCATGGCAACCGTCCGCTCCCCACTCGCCTCTTCCTGTACCGTGGCAATCGTCCACCGCCTCTTCCCCTTTCCCTCTCGATTTGGAACTGCTGTCGCACTCTCTTCCTCCCTCCATTTTCCTTGACTCTTCCTTCTGCCATTGTTCGTCTTCTCAATGGAGGGAAGACGCAGGACCTGAACCCCTTATTCTTGCCCCAGTCTGACAGATGACGCGGTGGAGGAAATCATTGATCGGTGCGACGTCATCACCGTGGCTAGCATGGCAGGTTTGTTCAAGAACATTCTCGACTCAACAAATAAGATCATTACAAACAACCCAAGGGTTCAAGAGCGGTTTGATCTCCCCTATCTTCTTCGCTATGACCCTGCTCTCTAGTCCGGGGATGATAGAAGGCTCGCCTTGTGCAAGTTGATGCCACTTGATAATGATCCGTGTGATGTTAAGATGCCATCTCTTCAGCATAAGGCCTGGGCAGGCGCAAATGGAAATTGGGTTGTTTATATTGGGGACAACTGCGAGTGGGAGCTTGTGAATGTGTACACTCGTCACTGGACTCCACTTCCAAAAATCTCAGACTGCCCTGAGGTTGAGCACACCGATACTCTACGTACATTCAAATACGATCATGGTGACTGTCGTCTACAGAAGATAGCAATTTGTCGAGTTCCCACACACTCTTGGAGTTATAGGAACTATTGTGTTGTCGCTATCTTCGACAAGCTTGTTGCCGTCTTTACTCCTGGATGGACTGGATGGACATTGCTTAAAAACTAGTTTCTGTACACGTCTGAGTACTGTGATGTAATTCAATACGAGCGTCTTGTGTTTGCTGTCACCACTTGTGGCACTATTTTTGCATGGGATCCTTTTTGCTTCGGTACGTTTGTCTTCCACCGTAATTAGAATTGTTTCATTCAGCATGCATGCGAGTTATCCCTTTACTAATTAACCTTCAAGTTTTTCAAGGTCTTGTCAACATTCCGCCACCGATACTTGGAAACTTTTATAACCAAGGGGGAGATGACGATGGTGATGATGATGATGACGATGGTGATGATGACGAGCATGAAGGCGAGCAATACCTACCTACTAGATGGTGCCTGATACGTCTCCAACGTATCTATAATTTTTTATTGTTCCATGCTATTATAGTATCAATCTTGGATGTTTTATATGCAATTATATATCATTTTTTGGGATTAACCTATTAACCTAGTGCCCAGTGCCAGTTGCTGTTTTCTGCTTGTTTTTGGTTTTTCAGGAAATTAGTACCAAACGAAGTCCAAATGCCACAAAACTTTTTGATGATTTTTTTCTGGACAAAAGAGACCCTGGAATCTTCAGGAGGAAGCCAGAAGCCTCACGAGGAGGCCACAAGGCAACAGGGCGTGGCCCCAGGGGGGGCGCCCTGATGCCTTGTGGGCCCCTCGTGGCTCCTTTTGACCTAATTCCACTTCTATAAATTCTCAAATATTGGGAAACCAACAGAGAGCCAGAAGAGAAAACCTTTCCTCCGCCGCAAGCCTCTGTTCTTCTGCGATCCCATCTGGAGGCCTTTTTCGGTACTCTGCCGGAGGGGGAATCGATCACGGAGGGCTTCTTCATCAACCTTGCTGCCCTTCCGATGATGTGTGAGTAGTTTACCACAGACCTACGGATCCATAGCTAGTAGCAAGATGGCTTGTTCTCTCTCTTTGATCTTCAATACCATGTTCTCCTCGATGTTCTCGGAGTTCTATTCGATGTAATCTTCTTTTGTGGTGTGTTTGTTGGGATCCGATGAATTGTGGGTTTATGATCAGATTATTCATGAGAAATATTTGAGTCTTCTCTGAACTCTTTTATGCATGATTGTTATAGCTTTGTATTTCTCTCCGATCTATCCGTTTGGTTTGGCCAACTAGATTGATTTATCTTGCAATGGGAGAGGTGCTTTGTGATGGGTTCAATCTTGCGGCGTTCTATATCCCAGTGACAGAAAGGGACAAGACACGTATTTGTATTATTGCCATTAAGGATAAAAATATGGGGTTTAATCATATTGCTTGAGTTTACTTTGTCTACATCATGCCATCTTGCTTAAGGCGTTACTCTGTATTATACTTAATACCCTAGATGCATGCTGGATAGCAGTCGATGGGTGGAGTAATAGTAGTAGATGCAGGCAGGAGTCGGTCTACTTGTCACGGACGTGATGCCTATATACATGATCATTTCCTTGAATATCGTCATAACTATGCGCTTTTCTATCAATTGCCCAACAGTAATTTGTTTACCCACCGTATGCTATGCGTTCGAGAGAGAAGCCTCTAGTGAAAACTATGGCCCCCGGGTCTACTTTTATCATATATTAAAATCTAAAAATACCTTACTGCAATTTATTTACTTTTGCAATTTACTTTTCTATCTATCACTATAAGAATTAATCCTTGCAAGTGACCGCTAAGGGGATTGACAACCCTCTTATTTGCGTTGGGTGCAAGTGTTTGCTTTTGTGTGTGTAGGTGCTGCTAATGAGGTTCTGTGTGGTTCTCCTATTGGATTGATAACCTTGGTTCTTAACTGAGGGAAATACTTATTTCTATTGTAGTGCATCATCCTCTACTCTTCGGGTAAATCCCAACGCAGTTCACAAGTAGCAGGAAGAATTTCTGGCGCCGTTGCTGGGGAGACATCACCAAAACCTATCAAGTACCTTCACACAAACTATCATCCACTTGCTCTTATTTTTATTTGCCTCTCATTTTCATCTCCCCCACTTCTAATTTTTTTTTACAAAAACACAAAAATATTTTTATTTGTTTGTTTTCTAGTTTGCTTGTTTTGTCGCTATGTCTCAAGAGAACACAAAGCTGTGTGACTTTTCCAATACTAATGATAATGATTTTATTAGTACTCCAATTGCTCCTCCCACCACTAGTGCGGAGTCGTGTGACATTAATGCTGCTTTGCTTAATCTTGTTATGAAAAAACAATTTTCTGGTAGTCCTAATGAAGATGTTGCAGCCCATCTTAATACTTTCGTTGAACTTTGTGATATGCAAAAAAATAAAGATGTGGATAATGATATTGTTAAATTGAAATTATTTCCGTTCTCACTACGAGATCGTGCTAAAACTTGGTTTTCATCATTGCCTCGAAATAGTATTGATTATTGGGATAAGTGTAAGGATGCTTTTATTGCCAAGTATTTTCCTCCCGCTAAGATTATTTCTCTAAGAAATCAAATTATAAATTTTAAGCAACTTGAGCATGAAAATGTTGCACAATCTTGGGAGAGAATGAAATTAATGATAAGAAATTGCCCTACTCATGGTTTAAGCTTATGGATGATCATACAATTTTTTTATGTGGGACTAAACTTTGTTTCTTGAAATCTTTTAGACTCTGCCGCAGGTGGTACTTTTATGGAAATTACATTGGGAGAAGCCACAAAACTCCTTAATAATATTGTGACAAACTATTCTCAATGGCACACTGAAAGAACTCCAACTGGTAAGAAGGTAAATTCTGTCGAAGAAATTAATACTTTCAGTGATAAGATGGATGCTCTTATGAAAATGCTTGCTAGTAAAATGCTCATATTGATCCTAATGATGTGTCATTGTCTACTTTGATTGAGCAAAATAATGATGCTATTGATGTGAATTTCGTCTCTAGAAATAATTTCAACAACAATGCTTATAGGTGTAATTTCAACCCTAGGCCGTTTCCCGGAAATTCATCTAATAATTATGGTAATTCATATAATAATAATAATAGGATACCCTCTGATCTTGAAAGTAATATTAAAGAATTTATTAATTCTCAAAAGATTTTCAATGCTATGGTAGAAGAAAAATTGAATAAAGTTGATGACATGGCTAGGAACATGGATAGAATTGCTCATGATGTTGAAAATCTCAAAATTAAAATTTTACCACCAAAGCATGATATAAACGAGTCTATTAAAGCTATCTATGTCTCCATTAATGAAAGTAAAAAAAGAACCGCTAGGTTGAGAGCTAAACGAGAATTCCTAGAAAAGGCCATTCCACCCGGTTTTCTATCGTAGTAATGATGAAGATATTAAAATGATTGGTGTCTCACCTATTGAATCCTTATTTAGTAATATAAAACTTGATGAAAAAGGGACTGGAGATGAGTCAAATTTAGCTAGAAGGCGTCCCAATTATTTGGAGGGTGATGATCTTATTGATAAAAATGATAAAAGTGGGTTTGAAGAGGTCAAAACTTTAAATAGTGATGCGCCCACTACTTTGGATTATAAGGAATTTAATTATGATAATTGCTCTTTAGTTGAACTAGCAAAGTGTCCCGCTCGATGCGCAGGCTAGTGCTTGAACAAAATTTTAATTTACTAACAAAGTAAAAAAAATGCCATTTTTATTGTCTGTTCGTCAAGTAGTGGTTGTAAACATGATTTTACCCTTACACATATGTTTGGCATTTGTCATGATAACATAAGAAGAATTTCTCTTTCATTTTCGGGGAATATTGGTTCTAATAGAATTCTTTGGGAGCACCTCCTCAATGCGCGGATTTGCCGGATGTGGCCGTAGGATCGTGTTGATAGTTTGTAACGACTTGAAATTGTACTTCCATATGCATACTTCAAATATCAATGATTGGTACCGGTTTAATATGTTTTCTTTATGATCAGGTACTATATATTTGGATTTGTCAGAACATTTTGCAGCAGAAAATTAGACTATAATTTAGTCTCATCACATGTATGTACACTCCACTTGTTTTAGGGATGTATTACTTCCGTTCCAAAAATTTTGTCTTAAATTTGGCTAGATACGGATGTACCAATATTGTATGCAATCACTGATTAATAGGAAATTTTGTGTTTTTATTAGAAATTTTTTTTTTACCTCATTTGTAGGGTCATAGGTGCATAACTGCCTTGTGCGTGGTTCGTCTTTACCTTTAGGTAGTAGAGTCCCTATTCTGTGGTATTTTTGGCCATTCATTCTAAATACATAAGGTCCGTGGCCATTGTTTATTTCTGTGCCTACCTTTCCTCCCGTTGATGTGAAAGCGAACATGGACTTGTACAATCTGAATATTTTGCATGTAGTTTTTCCACCTCTTTCCATTGTGTTTCCTTAGCAATTTGGTACGGTTATCCGGCGGCTCTCTCAATAGTGGCAAGTCAAACTTGCCCTGTTGGTTGCATAGTCCGAAAGATGGCATGCTTCTTGCTCTACCTGAAGTTCTTTCTTTGTACCAGAAAATTGCACCGCATCACTCACTTGCAGCTTGGGTTTCTGATTGTTCCACATTTCCATATCGGCCCTCTGCAATGTCCTGTTCAAGTTTCCTAATTTAGCATCAATTTAAAATTCATAATGTCTAGTTGCTCTTGTTGGTACTGACAAAAACTTGATTGAACTTACATATTTGGTGTTTTTTTCTCTATCCTTGATTTTTATGTTGTACACTTTGTGTTATTTTTAGTCCTATACACGCCCATAAAAGAAATACCAGGTTGATGACTGTACAAATTATAGATCTTGATTGAACTTTCTTGCTACTTACCTCTTAGTCATACCAGCCTGATTGATTATTGATTTGTTTTTTTGTCGCTGGTTCTGCATTGCTCTTTCTTTGTATTTTTCTTTTCCTATATAGTCTTACATCTCTAGCTATCTCTGTTGTATTACTTGCCCTGCATAAGCATCAATATCATTAGTAGAAATAAGCGATTTTTTTTTTGCGACTTGCGTAATTTATTACTTGTAGTACATGATATGTTTCCCTGTGGCAATTAACGATGCTTATTTTCCTCTGTCTTGGTTAAGCCATAGTGTATGGAAATTTGTTCTCATGTTTTTGACAAAGAAATACTCACTAAAGAAAGACTTTAGTGATCTAAAAAGTCTTATATTACTTACAGAGGGAGTAATTGATAGCTTCAGTCAGGACCAAATGTAACATGTTTTATTTATTTATTTAGTAGAACAATTTAAATTATCTGCGGTTCATATGGAAATGCATGGGCGAACGGGTGTGATAACCATATGTGTAGGGTAAACTGTGTAAGATCAGATATTTGTACATCAAATACACTGAGTTAATGAATAAATTTTTGTAAGCATGGAAATAGTGGAACACATAGTGATGTGCAAAACAGAAGAAAGCTATGATGTTGCTTCCAGTATACCGTACTACAGTCGTGCATCATGTAAGGGAAGATTAGCAGTTGAATTCAGAACAGCTAGTAAAGATTTTCTTACCGCACGTGGTTCAGAGGTTGTTCTTTTCCGGCATAGTTGTGCAGTCTGACACGCCTCCATGTATGAGCGAAGGTTTTTTTTTTGTCTTGAAGTTTCATTCTCCTCTCCTATCTTGTCATTGTTTATTGACTGGATTCACATCAATGAGATAATAATTTGAAATATTTTTCTCGTCCAAGCTTAATCACAAACCCACATGTGCCTAACTTGAATTTTTGCATTATATAATTTAGTTGTAACATTGTTATTATACCACCTTTTGAAGATTCACAGTTAGTAACAGATCAGCTTGTTGGATTGTACATTTGATGTTTTTAACCACCTTAGCAGGTTTCTCAAATTTTTGCTATGTGCCCCACCTTTTACTTTCTTTGTTTCTTCCCGCGTAATAGAGAATGCATATATTATTAAAGAGGATGAGATATAT
The DNA here is from genome assembly GCA_039707655.1 of Elymus sibiricus. Taxonomy (NCBI): domain Eukaryota; kingdom Viridiplantae; phylum Streptophyta; class Magnoliopsida; order Poales; family Poaceae; genus Elymus; species Elymus sibiricus. Next base: position 185,335,307 of record CM077676.1, on the reverse strand, counting down.
TATAAAATCATCACGGAGTACTCCTTAAGGTTCTGAAAATTTATGATTTTGATTAGTTTTTTAGCTTACAAATTTTCGTCTTTGTTGTAGAAATAAAGGAGATCAACTACCAATACAAGTGGATATTAAGTTCCAGTCTTCATGTGAAAACACACATACTGTGAGTATCTTTTATCCTAGTGTTGTAGTTACATGAAAGTCCATAAAAGCATATATTTAGTGAAGAATAAGATTGCAATTGAGGATGGCAAGTTGATGTACAATAACGATTGAAAAATTGCAAGAGGAATTTAGAGCTTGATCTGAACTTAAAGCTATTTGATTGTGTTGCCACACCTTGAATTGAAGACGTGAATTGTACTGCTGTTTCTGTTCTTGCTGTTGAGAAAAGATCGTACTCTAATAATAAGGTAAGATTGCAATCGAGGATGCAAAGTTGATGTACAATAACCACTGAGAAATCACAAGGGGAACTTAGGACATGAATAAAAAGTTTATTTGATTGTGTTGTCATACTCTAAATTGAAGACGTAAGTTGTACTATTGTTTCTGTTCTTGCTTTTGAGAAAAAAATTAAACTATATCCCTAAAAACTCTAAGCTCCCGGGAATTGGAGGCCTGGGAGCGCTCCGTGTATTTTTTCGCTGGCAGGTCCCGGTTGTAAGGGGGGGATGCGTGTGTGGGACACGGGTGTCAGGGAGGGGTGGGGTGTCTCCCTGCTGAACCGATGTTCAGTGACGCGTGTTCGTTTCGTGGGGGTTTGGCTTGCGGTCGTGTCTTCTTTCCGCCGGCCCTTGTGAATCTGGTCAGAGGGGATTCTTCATTCAGACAGGGGGTGAAGTGGTTGGCAGCTGTAGTTTCGGCAGGGTTGTACGAGCGGCTGGAAGACGAGGGTGGGGTCACTGGGGTGATTGGCGGCGGAGGTTCTGGCCGCTCCCTACGGACGGCTGCTACGATAGGGTGGACGGCGCGGTCGTCGTCGCTCTTCGATTCGTCCGCATTGGGGTTTGTTTTGTTTCGGCTGCTGCGGGTGTTTCCCCATGGATTGATGCTTGTATTTGCTCCCTTCGTTATTATTTCTTTCTTTCTTTGTGCCTTTGTGGTGTTGTTTCCTTGCCGGTGCCGGTTGATATTTGACAGGCTTGTTTTGGCTGCAGAGGGTGTCCTCCCAGATTTTTTCTTTCTCCCCATGGATTACATGGTAGGGGCCGTAGTGGTGGATGCTTCCTGTGTATCATCACGTGTTGCTGTTGGTGCGGTCCATTGGGGTTTGTATTAATTGCTTTGTGGCTGCCTGGATGTGGTGCTGTCGATGGGTTTGTTTTTTTAGAAGAAAAGGGCTCTCGGCCTGGCTCCATTTGATTGAATAAAACGAAGCCAAATTTCCGTCGATGGGTTTGTTTGGTGTGGGTTAGTGTCTCAGTGCGGTGTTCATCGCTTTCATGGGTGTTGTGTTTTATAGGATGTACCATCGTTTGGTTTTTTCTCTGTAGGTTTGGTTGAGGTGTTTACTAATCTGGTACATTGTTGTCCGCTGGCTGCTTATGTATAGGATCTGTACCAATAATCTCCACGACCAGCCAGACAGCTTCTTTGCTAATTAAGAAGCCTGTCAAATATCCACGAACCTCTGACTTGTTTAAGCTCTCTTTGACATGGATCAATCAATAAATACATGTCTAGCATCTTCACGGGACCAAATCAACTTCTTCTTATCTAGGCACACTATTGTAAATTCCATTCACTATTGTAGATTTGATAGAATCATTCTGAATTGGTTTTTTTAAGTACAAAACAACAAAAGATGTTGTTTTAAATTTCCAAGAAACCGTTGTCAATATGTCTTCTGAATACAAAAGGGCATAGGGGAAGGCAAAATTAAGAATCGCTTGTCACATAGGTTGTACACTGGCACAGTAAAGGGATTTGCCTTGATTTCTATCTATTCTCGGTTCTTAATTTGTCTAAAGGGATTTACCTTGATTTCTATCTATTCTCGGTTCTTAATTTGTCTAAAAGATGTGCTTAGAAATGGAGATATAGGCACATGAGAAGAAGGGACATGGAGCCTTAGCTAATGTAATTATTTATTGTAGGGATGCTTTTGTTATAACACAATTATGTATCCCGTGATGCTCATGTTATAGGATTTTTAATTGCTTCATGTTCCATTTGTTTGACTGGCAACCTCTATATGTCATCTCTGGTGCATCGAGTGCTCTCCGTGGATTTGGATACTGAGTTCTAATTTGTTGACTTGTTTTGACAATTTCAGGTTACTGTTGCTCCCACGCTCCGTGATATTATTTGATTTGATGTACAAATTTAATTGGGCAGTACTGACGTGTGAAATTAGGATATTTCTTCAACTCATCCCATCTTTACTCTGAAACTGAACATCATTTTCCTTATATTTTGGCCGATGTAGGCTAGATGATGGTAAGTTAGTATTTTATCTGCTGTCTGCCTTGCTGGAAGAATTAGCATCTACTATTTTATTTCAGCTATGTAAGAGCATCCGAATTTACTATACCTTCCGAAGAAGTTAGTAACTGGTTTGCCTGCAGAGTCCGTCAGGAGGACACGATTGTAAACATAGGTCCTATGGCTCAGATATATGGATTCAGAATTTACTTGCCGAGTTGAGTGCCGAGGATTTGAAGTTGTGATGCATTAAGGCAAGGATCCTTATTTTTCATTTGTCAGCCATTCCTGTGCTATTTCCATATTTTTGTTCTTGCAATTTTCCCATCTAGATAATTTGCTCAGATCTTATGAGTTTTGGAAATTAGCATCTTTCCATAGCTTAGTACAGAAGCATTTTTTATGGCTGAATAAATCTTGGTACTTCTAGGTTTGCTGGGCTGTTTGAGGCGTCCTCTTTGAGGCCAATGCCGGTAGTACCGTTCGTGTTTAGGTGTGCGGCTGTGTCAAATTTGGTCTTTCGATTTGCTATCATCACTGTCTTTGTGTCACCTAGGCAGAGTTCGTCCTATGGCCCCGCTGATTTTTCTTTTAGTTGGTCTTGCTGTCGTGTGGTCATGTCGTTGTGTTTGGTTGAGCTCTAAGCTTAGATGGAGAGCGGTGCGGCTGGTCATGTCTGGCACTGTCAGAAGCGCGTTGGTATACCTGATTGTGGCCATACGGCCTTTTATGTTTCATCCCTTTTGTATTTCTGTCAATAAAAAGGTGGAGCCCCACCTTAAATTGTCGTGGTGATGTTGGATGGCAGCTGGCCAGTCATTCAGGTTGATTATTTGAGAAATGAATGTGTGTATATCTGACAAAGTGATAATCACAGTAAACTAAAAAGCTTAGAAGTTGAGTTTAAAAGAAAGTTTAGAAGCACTGGAGGCTCATGCTTCTATGGTCATATTTAAAGCTCCAGTTCTGAGTGGTGTTTCTAAAAAAGAGATTATCGACATCTGCATATATAACGTGTGTTCATAATAGCATTCATGTCTCATTCTTTGTTTGCCATATTATTTTTCTCTCTACATATTGTAGAGCTCCGGTTCAAATTACTGATATTTTCATATAAATTTATAACTTAGCAAACAAGGTCCTAATAAAGTAGAGCCACAAGTTTCAGAAATAAGATGTTTATAACTACGCAGATATGTTCTGAACTTCTGATAAATAAGATCCAAAAGTTTCAGAAATAAAGGTAGGGAAAATCAAAGGTAAAACATGCAGGCAAATGACTTTGCATATCAAAGAACTAGAACTATGAATACATGCACAATGGTATGAATGTCGCAATTAGAATTTCCTTCTACTATTACCCCGTGTGTTGCTTCAGTAAATTAAGTTTATATGCTTAGCTTGGTCTACATAATTCGAGGTTACTATTTTTAGCCCCCTGAGCAAATTTACAGGTCAACAATAGGAATGTATAACAGAATCCATTATGTTATTCAGATTCACTCCATGAACAAGCTGAATGTAGTTCCGTGGCACAAAATGCAGTCGTGAAAAACACAATTTATATGAATACACGTGGTTTAATAGTGCATTGGTGAACTTCTTATGCTACATGTGATGTTTTGAAAATTGATTGAGATAGTTTAGTGGCCTCACCATGTTGGACGATCTCTTCTAACACATGAAGGGAAGTCATGCTTACAATAGTGTTGATTGTAAGGTCGATGAAAATCTGTCATGTATGCAGGACTATGCTACATGTTATTCGTCATTTTGGCATCAACATACTATAAAAATTTCTCTTGCTAATTGTGATGATTCATTTCATGACTTAAGGTGCCAGAGGTCCTATTGATTAACTTTACTATATAGAGTTGCTCTTCTAAGTTCTGGCAGAGAAATGTGGACATCCGGTGCAGACGTGCTCATCAGTGAAGCTATGAATACATATGTCTCCTTTCTTTTTTTTGCGGGGGATATGTCTCCTTTCTGACTGCTTAAATACTAAAGTTAATTTTATTGACCTCCAAATATCTGCAATGTTGGGATTGTAGCAGCAAGCAAGTCCTGTATTTCTATGATTTAGGCATATAGTTGGTCGTACAGCAATCAAGTCATGTATTTCTATGATTTAGGCATATAGTTGGTCGTACAGAAAAGCTGGTGAGCAACTTCCCTATATACATTTATTGTAAGTGTTTCACCATATTTGACTGTTTCTAGCAGGGTGGTTAGGTCCTGCAAAAATAGAATCATTAGATGTGTTATATTTACTGCTAATGTGCTATGAATATTTTTTGCATTGTTAATTTTTGCCTGTTACCATGAATCCATACAAAAAGAAATTCCTTGATCCCATATGACTGGTTCTTATGTAGCCTTATGAAATATGTACAATGGTGTGGAATCAAATCTATATTAACATGAGAACCCAATGACAACACACATTCAAAAATTGAGGTGGCTACTCTACAAAACAAGCGGCGCAGCAAAGCGCGCCTTATCTTCTAGTGTCATCTCTATATGATCTGTGCAGATGGTACTTACTGGAGGTTCGCTCGATGGACCGATTCCAACGGATATGGTGGACGCCCTAGGGCACCCCTGATCCGTCCGTCTGACACCTACGTCGAGTGGTCATCTGTGCTCGTGATGGGAGAGGCCGGCGTTCAGTCCTTGGTGGAGGTTGTGCAGTTCATCGTGTACGTCTGCATCCATGCCGTCGCTATGTGGACGGAACTTTAAAATCTAGGACATCATGGAGCGGTGGAGGAGTACGACGCTGGGGTTCTCTCGAGCAAATTTTGGTGCGTCGGTGGAGCAGGGCAGGAAAGCCCGAGGGAATCTTCAAGGAGATATTTCAGGAAGACAATTCCCTATATACTTTTGGTTGGGTTGTAAATCATTTTTGTATATAGATCTTCCTATGCACGATGTGAGCGGGCATGAATCTTTTTTTAATAAGATCTTCCTATGGACCGGATGTGAGCGGGCGTGATATTTTTTAAGATCTTCATGTCCAGCGCGCGTGGGATGCATTAATGAAATTCATTGGCTGAGATCTAATTAATGATAACGGCTTATTAGATTCAACGGTTAGATGATTCTAATTATTGTGAGATTTTTTAGCTTATTTATCTTTTTTATGGTTAACCCATCAATTAATTTTTATATATAATAATAATAATAATAATAATAATAATAAATATATGTATTTCCTTGTTGCAATCCATGATTAATTCACCTAATGCCTATGAACAAAATAAAGCTTTTACTAAGTATATTGTAGAAGTTATGATAAAAACTCATGAAGAAAAACTTGAGTTGGAAGTTTCAATTCCTAGAAAATTACATGATGAATGGGAACCTACTATCAAAGTTAAAATCAAAGATTATGAATGCAATTCTTTGTGTGATCTAGGTACTAGCGTCTCTACTATACCAAAATCTTTATGTGACTTTCTAGGTCTCACCGATATGGATGCTTATTCTCTTAATTTACATCTAGCGGATTTCACCATTAAAAAACCATTGGGTAGAATAAATGATGTGCTTATTCTTGCAAATAGGAATTATGTGCCCATGGATTTTATTGTGCTTGATATTGAATGCAATCCGTCTTGTCCTATAATACTTGGTAGACCTTTCCTACGAACCATAGGTGCTATTATTGATATGAAAGAAGGTAATATAAGATTTCAATTCCCATTAAAGAAAGGGATGGAACACTTCCCTAGAAAGAGAATTAAGCCACCATATGAATCTATTATGAGGGCCACCTATGGAATTAATTTGATGGATGACAACACTTGAAACAATGCATTATGCCTAGTTAGGGGCATAAAACAATAGCGCTTGTTGGGAGGCAACCCAATATGTATCTTAAATTTTTGTTTTACTTTCTATTTTTGTGTGTTTACACAATTATAGTTTCTGTTTTGATTGTGTTTTTATATATTAATTAGTGTTTGTGCCAAGTAATACCTTTGGGATGATTTAGATAATAGTATAATTGATGCTGTTTGAAAACAGAAAGTTTTGAGTCCAGTGCTGGATTTTTGGTTCTGTACTGGAGCGTGATAAAATTCTGAATTTTTTACACAGTATTGGTATATGAATATTTTATGTTTTCATAATTTTTCAGAATTTTTGGAGTTACAGAAGTATGGATTTTAAATAGATCTTTACAGACTGTTCTGTTTTAGACATATTCTGTTTTTGTTGCATAGTTTGCTTATTTTGATGAATCTATGGATTGTATCGGGGGGTATAAGCCATGGGGAAGTTGTAGTACAGTAGCATTATGCCAATATTAAATATGAATCAATTTACAACATTACCTAAAGTTTAGGATTTATTTGTTATACTAACGGATCTCACGAGGTTTCTGTTGAGTTTTGTGTGCTGAAGTTTTCAAGTTTTGGGTGAGACTACGATGGATAAAGGAATAAGGAGCGGCAAGAGACAAAGCTTGGGGATGTCCAAGGCACCCCAATGTAATATTCAAGGAATACTCAAGCGTCTAAGCTTGGGGATGCCCCAGATGGCATCCCCTCTTTCGTCTACAATCTATCGGTATATCACTTGGAGCTATATTTTTATTCATCACATGATACGTGTTTTACTTGGAGCGTCTTGTGCTATAGTTTGCTTGCTTTTGTTTGTTTTTTAGTTTGCCACAATCATCTTTTCTGAACACACCATTTTGAGAGGGACACACATTATTCGTGGTTTGTTAGAATACTCTATGTGCTTCACTTATATCTTTTGAGCTAGGCAGTTGCTCTAGTGCTTCACTTATATTTTTTAGAGCACGGCGGTGGTTATATTTTAAAGAAATAGTTGCACTCTCATGCTTCACTTATATCTTTTTGAGAGTCTAATAAATAGCAATGGTAATATGCACGGGTTATGAATTTGGTCTAATATGATAGGTATTCAAGAGGGATATAATAAAAACTTTCATGTAGATCACTGAATATGATAAGTTTGATTCCTTGCAATAGTTTTGCAATATTAATATGGTAATATGTGGGAGGTGCTAGTAGATAATTGTGCTTTAGTAAGAATATTGGTGTTAAGGTTTGTGATTCCCGAATCATGCACGTATGGTCTGTCGTTATGCTAAGAAGTTGGAGCATGATTTATTATTGATTGTCTACCTTATGATTGGCGGTCGGGGATGAGCGATGGTCTTTTTCTACCAATCTACCCCCCTAGGGGCATGCGTAGTAGTACTTTGCTTTGAGGGCTGATAAACTTTCGCAATAAGTATGTGAGTTCTTTATGACTAATGTGAGTCCATGGATTATACGCACTCTCACCTTTCCGCAATTTGCTAGCCTCTTCGGTACCGTGCATTGCCCTTTCTCCACGAAACTTTTTGAAGATTTTTTTCTGGACAAAAGAGACCCTGGAAGCTTCGGGAGGAAGCCAGAAGCCTCATGAGGAGGCCACAAGGTAACAGGGCGCGGTCCCGGGGGGGCGCGCCCTGATGCCTTGTGGGCAACTCGTGGCTCCTTTTGACCTAATACCACTTCTATAAATTCTCAAATATTGGGAAACCAACAGAGAGCCAGAAGAGAAAACCTTTCCGCCACCGCAAGACTATGTTCTTCCGCGATCCCATCTTGAGGCCTTTTCCTGTACTCTGCCGGAGGGGGAATCGATCACGGAGTGCTTCTTCATCAACCTTGCCGCCCTTCCGATGATGTGTGTGTAGTTTACCACAGACCTATGGGTCCATAGCTAGTAGCTAGATGGCTTCTTCTCTCTCTTTGATCTTCAATACCATGTTTTCCTCGATGTTCTTGAAGTTCTATTCGATGTAATCTTATTTTGCGGTGTGTTTGTTGGGATCCGATGAATTGTGGGTTTATGATCAGATTATTCATGAGAAATATTTGAGTCTTCTCTGAACTCTTTTGTGCATGATTGTTATAGCTTTGTATTTATCTCCGATCTATCCGTTTGGTTTGGCCAACTAGATTGATTTATCTTGCAATGGGAGAGGTGCTTTGTGGTGGGTTCAATCTTGCAGTGTTCTATATCCCAGTGACAGAAAGGGACAAGACACATATTTGTATTGTTGCCATTAAGGATAAAAAGATGGGGTTTAATCATATTGCTTGAGTTTACTTTGTCTACATCATGTCATCTTGCTTAAGGCGTTACTCTGTTTTATACTTAATACCCTAAATGCATGCTGGATAGCGGTCGATGGGTGGAGTAATAGTAGTAGATGCAGGCAGGAGTCGGTCTACTTGTCGCGGACGTGATGCCTATATACATGATCATTGCCTTCAATATCGTCATAACTATGCACTTTTCTATCAATTGCCCAACAGTAATTTGTTTAACCACCGTATGCTATGCGTTCGAGAGAGAAGCCTCTAGTGAAAACTATGGCCCTCGGGTCTACTTTTATCATATATTAAAATCAAAAAAATACCTTGCTGCAATTTTTTTTACTTTTATTTTCTTCTGCAATTTACTTTTCTATCTATCACTATCAGAATTAATCCTTGCAAGTGACTACTAAGGGGATTGACAACCCTCTTATTTGCGTTGGGTGCAAGTGTTTACTTTTGTGTGTGTAGGTGCTGCTAACGAGGTTCTGTGTGGTTCTCCTACTGGATTGATAACCTTGGTTCTTAACTGAGGGAAATACTTATCTCTACTGTACTGCATCATCCTCTCCTCTTCGGGGAAATCCCAACGCAGTTCACAAGTTCAGTGCCTAGCTACTTATTTCGATGGATCACCTCTTCTTGTCTGTATACAGGGCATTACTAATGTTACAGAGGAAGCAGGTAGTAGTATTGTCTTGCATGGTCATACTCTACGGACCTATGCCAACTTCCGTTCTAGGCTATTCGGGATGGATACTAGTGTGCTAGCGCCACGAGCTTCTCCCTGGTTCAATATTGATAGTCTTGGAGAGCACTTGCTTTTCCTTGGACTAAACTATCCAATGATGGTGAAAGGTGATCCAGCGCCTGTTGGCACAACCTTGCCATTTATGTGAAGCAACTCTATCTATACCACAGACATTGCTGTTGCTCCCTACTCCAATGCAAGTATTGCTCCTGATATAGGCCGTTTCAGCCCGGATGGTGAGTCTTGCGTTGGTCTCAAGATTGATAATAACACCAGGCCCTGGTCAGAGACTCGCTTCTGGTTCAAAGCAAGCGTTTCCAACGCCGAGGATTGGTTGACCTGAAGTTCATTTCATTGCTTGTTATTTGTTGTGTGATAAAAACTTTAGTATTTAGAATGTATCCTCGCCGTGCGTTCCTGACTTGCTGTATGTAATAAATGGTATATTTGCATATGCATGTTATAAACTTACTTAATTTATGAATGGTTTTCGAGTCACTTCTCAGAGTGGGTGCTACGACGCGGCAAAATATTTTTTACCCCCATACATAATTGTCCGTGCATTGCAACAGGTTATATATATATATTCTAGTATACCCGCCAAAAAAAATGGAGTGCATGGATATTTTCCTTTGGAAACATGGGGCGTGGCTAGATGACAGTCGCCTGAATATTTTTTTGTGGCTAGTCGATTTGGCTTGGGCCGTTGGATGAAAAATGGACGGCGGGATCATCTTCCTAAACCTCCAGCCTGTCGCATACGCGTCTCACCGCACACGGTCGGTCAGGCACGCCGCTCACCCAACGAATGTGCGTCATCTTGCGTTTTTACTGACATGTGGGACCGAATGTGAGCAAACCGAAGATGGGCACACTCCGCGCGTCTGCTGGCTGGCTGAGGAGAGAGAGAGGATGGCCGAGCACGGACTCTAGGAAATTTGGCGATAATGTGAGGTGGGCCATATGTTAATAAAACTAGTACTACTAGTGGTACCGTACTACTGGAGAGATACTAATATGCTCGCTCTACGTAACCAGCACCTCAATATAGTGGGGTGGCATGGGCCAGAACAAGCATTCACGTTCAGGAGTACGGCTCATGCCACCACCACGAGTCCCATCTGACACTTTATTTCTTGGAGTCCGTGCTACAACTATCTCTTCTCCCTCCTCGTTTCTCTAACTCAGCCATCACGTGGCGGGCGGGGTGGGGGTTTGCCGATAGTCGGTTTGCTCAACTACGGTCCCACTTGTAAGTGAAAATGCAAGACAGCACGCGTTCCCCCTTGAACGGCGTACCGGACCAACCGTGTGGGGGTGCGACGCGAACATGGCAGGCTTTTCCTTTTGAACTTATAAGTTGTAAAATTTGGTTATGCTCCTTGGCGCGATCGATAGATAGAAATAACGATTTTCCCTCAAAAAATAGAAATAACGATTAAAAACGCTAGCGCTGGGCTTTTCCCGCGCAATAAGCGGGGGAGTTTTGCCAATTTCGACCATCATCGCTTTCCTTACATGCGGTCCCACATGTAAGTGATATGCCTAGCCACTATTCGTTGAGCGGCGAGCCGAAACGACCGTCTGGGGTGCGACACGAACGGGACTGTACGTGTTCCAGTTTCTTGTTTTGAACTTGTGAAGTGTAACACTTATTATAAGCCATCATGCAAAATGTGAGCAAGGGATCACACACGTCTTTATCAGCTATAATGAGAATGTGATACAGTAAGAATCAAAGCCACGACGACGCGATGCAGTGGTGGTTACAGGAGGCCAAATGAAACTTGCGAGCGACCCAACCAAACACGCCCATGGTGTTGGGCTGCTGGCTTCATGCGCTTCTCCCATTTAGTAGTACTACTTCCCTCAGCATGCGAATTGAAGGAGGATAAACATCAATGGCCGTTCATCGGGAACCGCTACCCTCTACTTTATTTGCATTCAAGCTATATCGGGAACCATACTCGCTTACTAGTCCTCCTTGTATTTTGTGTCATATTTTGTCCCTTAATTTAACTAATAAAATTGTGTGACCAATATAATGTCATTGGAAAACATATTCAAATACGAATCCAACAAAAAAATGTGTGACATGCTAGTCAAATACTCCTACTAGGTAATGTCATTGGAGTAGTAGTATGTTTGTTAATAGCTGACCCAAAATAAGATGAGACTAATAATCCAGACGGCGGTAGTAGTACTGGGGAAAATCTTGCAAAGTTTGGAGGCCTCAAGAGGGCAGGGGTGATCCTCCTTCACTAAAAAAAATAAAAAAAATAAGTACTACTCCTATAATCTAACCATCTGCCCTTCTCCATTTTCTTGCATGTGCACAAGTGGGACATTTGATTTGTTTATTGGGTAACAAGACGTTAGATTGGAGGTAGCCTCCGTCCCCTAGGACAAGGATTTATTGCACGTAGAGCCAGGCTTTTGCACGTACTACTAGTGGGACGCAAGACCGATGAATCCTCCCTCCCTCCTGAGTCGTTTCTCAGAGTGGGTGGTGCCACGCGGCCAAATATTTTCTAGCGCAATAGACAATTGCCTGAGCATTGCAACGAGCTATATTTACACGTCAATATTAATATGCACATGGATCCATCAACGACATCCTCTCGCCCTAGTGCGCCAGGCCACCAACCAACGGGTGAGGAGCAACGGCGTTGGCGGCGAGGTCAACGTGCTTCTGAACAATGCCGTCCAAGGTTGCTCTGCGGTCCAAGAAGGCCACCGCCCTATCGTCCTCCTCTGGCACGTAGTGGTCCTTGTGGACGATTTCCTCGTAGACGTGGGTGATTATGTCGATGGTGTCTTGCTGGGCGAGGCGCTGCGCGGCGAGCGCGACCTCAAGGTGGACATTTTCCGGCGCGATGGCGGGCAGTCGCAGGGCCACCAGTGCGTCGAAGAGGTTGTCACAATAGAGGCCGGTGAGGGTGGCGGGCATCGTAGAGCCTGGGTGCATGGGCTGGAGACATACGTCAAGGTCGTCCGCGAGCTTCTTGACGACGGTGAACTTGTCGAGGAAGCCGACGAGGGCCTCGTCGAACAAACAGACGAAGCTGTCGTCCAAGAGGCCTCTCGCCTTGGCGGCCTCAAGCACGACCTAGATATGTTCCTCGGTGCCGGGCCGCAGGCCGGCGTCGTGGACCATCTGGCATAGCCGGCTCATGCTCACGCTCATCGCCTCCATGGCTCTAGCTTCTGGTCAATTGATCTTGCGATTGGAGTGATCACTCTTGCCTTTGGTTAGGGTGCGTAGGTGCGTAGGATTTCGTAGATGAATTGGACTGCTGGGGAGCCTTTATATGAGAAGTGCAGACTGCGTTTGCATTCACGTGTGCGTTGGCCATCTACTCCTCGGTCCTTACTAGTAGTACTCCCTCCGGTCCTTTTTTCTCTGCGCCTAAGGTCGAGCGCGCATACCAAGGGAAGACTCAGTCTATTTTTTCTGGACAAAATTGCCCTTGCGTTTGCATAGTATCGTATGCCTGCTGTTGCCTCAAATCCCGCTCCGCATGCACGCACTGCTCCGTGTTTCACTGCATGCGCGCATAGTTACGAGGAGATTGAGTAAATTCTGCGTGCAATTAGTTGGAAGCTGGTGCAATTAATGCGGGGTGAATGCGGTGCAAGTAGTAGTGTGGTTGATGAGATTTCAGATTTGAGCCCTCAACCGGAAGGGAGAGTGTATAATATCATCGGAAACTACATTCCAATACGAATAAAACAATACTCCATGTATTTATTTACAGAGGGGGTAGTATATTTTTTGTGACATGCATTACTACATATTGCTAGTCAAATACAAAATCCAGACGGAGGTGGTAGTACTACTAAATCCATACAGTGGTAGTACTAGTAGTACTACTGGTAGTACTCTTGTAGTACGACCAATGTACTACCCGTTGGTCAAATTATTACGTGTTGCTCCTCACAGTGAAGTGACAAGACCCTGCGCCGAAGATGACGCCAGAGTGTAGGCGGCGTGTTTGGGTTACCAAAGTCAGCCACACTGTGTGCAGTCACTATCATCAAGGCTGTAGAGCTACCCTGCTTACAACTAGCCGTGTTCTAGATAATTTCCCGTGCGTTGCCACGAGTTATAATAAATATTGTAATGAGTAATGCTGCACCTACGAAGAGGGAATTATTAGGAAGTTTAAGTAAGAAGTTTTGTTACTTTAGGTGCATGCAACATTATCGTACAAACTAAAATCCACCGCCACTGACAAGTCACTAACGGGCAAATAAACTTGCGAGTCTCTCGTGACTTGATCTTTCAAAAACAAATTTAGCTTCTGCCGAGCCTTTGTCATTTAGCTTTAGACGCTTGCGGTGATCAGCACACCATTCATTGTTGCGCCAAAGAACGCCAAACCTCATTACCTTGAGCACACTTGCCTTCAGAACAAAGAACCTGGCCAATTTAATATCGGATGTGGTGCCTCGGTAGTCGATCAAATCAATTTCTGTAAGATGGAGATCAAGGCATTCAATGAGATTGTTATATTGCAGCACATTTTTCACTTTCGGGTCTTTGTTTATCTGCAAAAGAAGAGAACATATTAGAGCAGCTGGCTATATAAGATTGTCGTGTCATCAAGAGCTACCAATATCATTCGTTCATACAATAGGGTTGGCTCTAAGGCTAGTGATAATTTTCACTCTCTCTCTTTCTCTTTCCTCTCATTTACTCATTTTACCTAGGCGCACGTGAAGAGGTTGGCCATAGTGTGAGCATTTGTTGCCTCTATACTTGCCTCTAATAAGCCATAGGATAGGAGTACTCTAGTACTAGTACTACTACTAGTACTATTACATTTTATTCAGTTGTGGGTCCAACTTTAAAACTATACTACAGGCAACACACTAAGAAGCTTTCATATTAGCTTAATGGGAGGTCAGTGGGTCCCAGGTTACAGCCCACTCCCTCCTTTTATGATTCTCTCTCTCCTCCACATAGGCGAAAATGTCACGGGCTTATAGCCCACTATTGTACTTGCTCTTAGGCTAACCATATTGTTACTAGTCTAAGTTACTTCCCACTATGACTAGCCTTGGCTACAACATCAAAAAGGGCTTATAGCCCACTATTGCACTACCTGCGTCTTGGTTTATAGCTCCCCTTCGTATTTAGTGTAAAATTTTGACCATATATTTACCTAACAAAATGTCAATGCGTGTCACCAAAAATTATACCATTAGAAATTATGTTCAAATATGAATCCAACGATATAATTTTTAGTGACATGCATTAACATTTTGTTAGTTAAATCTATGGTCAAAATTTGATACTACAAAATACGAAGGGGACTAGTAAACCAGGACGGAGGTAGAGTGTTACTAGTCTAAGTTACTTCCCACTATGACTAGCCTTTTCTACAACAACAACAAAAATAATGCAGGTGATCACGTGAGAAAAAATACTAAAAACATTTCTTTCAGTATAGTGCCTACATGCAGTTTTGAACACTACATTTGTCCTTGTAACTTGGGAAATTACGACAAAATTGAGCTCCATTGTCGTTCACATTTAATAGGAAAGGAGTTTCACCTTGATGAGTAGTTTCTTCGTGCATGGAAAGCATCTAAGGAATCCAACAACTTGATCCAGATTGGGGCCGATAGATTTTATTGCCAAGATCTTCACTGTGCGCACAGACTGCATCAAGCTTGTGGGAATCATTTTCTGGATGACAGTCGAACATACATCAAGAAAAAATTAAAAAATGTGAATTTCAAGAAGAAGAAGAAGGAGAAGAAGAAGAGTGTTGTACCTGAACAGTTATGGATCCAATAACAAGTTCGGAGAATTTGACAGACGAGTAGGCCAACATTGTCAATTTCGGCGCGTCAATGACCCTGATTTTTGTTGGACCTTGTAGATCAGATACAAGGAATCTCTCAAGGAGAGGCACATTCTCAATGACCATCTCGTGAAACAGCACAACTGATCTCTTCCCAAGTAATGTCCTGTTGCGGGGCCAGCAAGACACATAAATCCATCGGAGATTCGTTGAGGCGATGTGGAGGCTAATGAACCCGTGGATCTGTTGAAGACAAAGGTACTCGAGCGCAGTACAGCCACGGAGCAGCTGCTCCATAGCCTCTTTCGAGATGCCAATGTCGAAGAGGTCGAGCTGCTTGAGTTGAGGGAGGACAAGAGCGGGCACGCCATTAATCTGGGGAAAATAGTAGGAGCTGAACCTGGCACGGTGCAGCGTTGGCCCGAGGCGGAGCGCGGATGGCGGCAGAGAGCAACATCGTCCACCACAAACCTGAGCTCCTCGAGCTGATCTATGGCAGGGGATAAGAACCACTCATCAAACTTGGCTTGGATATTGCAGTTGGTACTGAACATGCGGATGTCAAGGCGTCTCGCTGGCCCAGGGTGCGATGCAAGGATCTTGGAGACTGCGGCCATGCATTTGCAATCCCCATTGCAGAGGCAGTTGTCGATGGTGAGGTTGAGGGGGACGGAGCGCCAGAGGGGGCGCCACCGCCGGGAGAGCAGGATGGTCCGCACGCCAGATTTGGTGGGGAGGAGGGCGATGATGACGAGTGCTACTAGTGAGCTGCGTTGGGATTTCCCCGAAGAGGAGGGGATGATGCAGTACAGTAGAGATAAGTATTTCCCTCAGTTATGAAACCAAGGTTATCAATCCAGTAGGAGAATCACGCAACAACTCGTTAGCAGCACCTGCACACAAAATAGCAAACCCTCGCACCCAATCCGAACAAGGGGTTGTCAATCCCTTGGCGGTTAATTGCAAGATTAAATTGTATGGTGATAGATAGATAGATCGAACAACAATACAAAATAAAATAAATAAAGTAAAATTGCAGCAAGGTATTTTTAGGATTTTCAATATATGATAAAGGTAGACCCAGGGGCCATAGTTTTCACTAGAGGCTTCTCTCTTGAAAATAGCATACGGTGGGTGAACAAATTACTGTTGGGCAATTGATAGAAAAGCAAATAATCATGACGATATCCAAGGCAATGAACATGTATATAGGCATCACGTCTGAGACAAGTAGACCGAAACGATTCTGCATCTACTACTATTACTCCACACATCGACCGCTATCCAGCATGCATCTAGAGTATTAAGTTCATAAAGAACGGAGTAACGCCTTAAGCAAGATGACATGATGTAGACAAAGTAAACTCATGCATGAATAAACCCCATCTTTTTACCCTTAATAGCAACGATACATACGTGTCATGTCCCTTTCTGTCACTGGGATTGAGCACCGCAAGATGGAACCCATTACAAAGCACCTCTCCCATTGCAAGATAAATCAATCTAGTTGGCCAAACCAAATCAATAGATCGGAGAGAAATACGAAGCTATAACAATCATGCATAAAAGAGTTCAGAGAAAACTCAAATAATATTCATGGATAATCTGATCATAAACTCACAATTCACCGGATCCCAACAAACACACCGCAAAAAGTGATTACATTGGATAGAACTCCAAGAACATCGAGGAGAACATTGTATTGAAGATGAAAAAGAGAGAAGAAGCCATCTAGCTACTAACTATGGACCCGAAGGTCTGTGGTAAACTACTCACGCATCATCGGAAGGGCATCAAGGTTGATGTAGAGCCCCTCCGTGATCGAATCCCCCTCCGGCAGAGTGCCAGAAAAGGCCTCCAGATGGGATCTCTCGAGAACAGGAACTTGCAGCGACGGAAAAAGTATTTCATGGACTCCCCTGTTGGTTTCCCGATTTTAGAGTATTTATAGAGGTGGAATTAGGTCAAATGCAGCAGAGGTGGGCCCACGAGGCATCAGGGCGCGCCACCTCCGGGGGCACGCCCTGGTGGCTCGTGGCCACCTCCTCTGTCTTCTGGCCCTCTCCCGAAGCTTCTAGTGTCTCTTATGTCCAGAAAAAAATCTCCAAAAAGTTTCGTGGCATTTGGACTTTGTTTGGTACTGATATTTTGAAAAACCAAAAACAGGCAAAAAACAGCAACTGGCACTGGGCACTAAGTTAATAGGTTAGTCCCAAAAAATGATATATAATTGCTTGTAAGTCTATATAAAACATCCAAGATTGATACTATAATAGTATGGAACAATCAAAAATTATAGATACGTTGGAGACGTATCAACAAGCAGCATGTCGTCGGGGAGGCTGCTGATGAAGTCCAGGCTCGCTGGATGCAGTTTTGACTCGAGCCGCCTTCGCTTGCTGACCGCCTCGTCCTCCATCTCAGCTGGCGGTGACGCCGGTGTACACGTGTGCGGGTGTGTATTGTGTGCTGGGTGTGCGCGAGTGCGTCCTTGCGTGCATGCCGCACAGTGGTGTATGTGCGTTGTCGTAGTGTGTGTCTGTGGTGGCGTCTAAGAAGGTGTTAATCTAGTACTCCCTCCGTTTCTTTTTAGTCCGCATATGAAATTTGTTCAAAGTCAAACTATGCAAAGTTTGACCAACTTTATATCAAAAGATATCAACATTTACAATACTAAAGCTATATGCTATGGAAATTAATTTCAAGATGCATCTAAATATATTGATTTCATACTGTGAATGTTGATATTCTCCTATAAAGTTAGTCAAAGTTTACGAAGTTGGACTTTGACCAAATTTTATATGCAGACTAATAAGAAACGGAGGGAGTACTACAGTACTGTTTTAACGAGGAAGAAGTGTGCACTCAATTTAGTAGCGTGCGGGGTTCTACCGCAAGTGGTTTCTAGTTTGTTTATTTCACCTCGTGGCAGATGGGCCTCTAGTTTATTTATTTTCACCCACTGCCACATGGGCCCACACACCTAGAGAGAACACAAGCTGACAAGGCACCATGTAGACTAGTTGACCGGTCAACTAGACAATATACGGAGCAGTACGCTGAGCCAGTGACCGTATAATCCCTCGGTAAAGAGAGATCGAGTGAGAGGGGAAGCCCATGAGAGATAGAGATAGAGAAAGAGATACTCCCTCCGTTCGATAATGTAGTGCCTATAATTTTTTGAAAAGTCATACTTTTAAAACTTTGACCAAGTTTATAGAGAAAATTACTTATATCTACAATACCAAAGATATATGATATGAAACTACATATTGTGATGAATCTAATGATGTATGTTTGTCCTTCTAGATGTAAATGTTTTTCTCCACATATACCTTGCCAAACTTTTTGAGGTTTGACTTTTCAATAAATGTATATGCTATGGACCGGAGAGAGTACATAATTAGAGAGAGATCAAGTGTGTTTGAAGGAGAAAGAGTGAGTGTGCAAAAAGAGAAAGAGTGTGTGTGTGTGAAAGAGAAAGGGACAACACACAATAAAGTAGAGAGAAAGTGTGTGTGTCTTATGAAAACATATCACGCATGCATCTCTGAGAGAGAAAGCCAGGTGAGGAGATACACGGAGATATATTGTGTGGTTGTTTGCAACGGAGAGAGAGAGACCCCTAGCACGTGGCCAAGAGAGGTCTGGCAAACAAGGGAGAGACGTCGAGAGATACACATGGAGAAAATGTAGGCATGGGGAGGGAGAGAGGGTGTGTTTGTGATAGAGAGATCCCCTCGAGATCGTGAGCGGACTATATGGATGGGAGATCGAGAGACAAGGTGTGTGTGTGATAGAAAGATACCCCAAGAGAGATCGAGATAGACCTAGCTAGGGAGGGAAGGAGACAATGTGTGTGTTTGTGATGGAGAGTGAGAGATGGTCATACCTAGGGGGAAGTGCATGTGCCTGTGATGATGGAGTTAGAGATAATCGTACTTAGGGGGGGCGTGTGCGTGCGTGTGAGATAGAGAGAGAACGAGGGAGGGAGAGTGTTAGATGGGTCTATCTAGTGCGAGCGAGATATGTGTATGTGTGACCTAGGGAGATAGAAAGTTTGAAAGAGAGAGAGACGAGCCCCGAGACGGCGGAGTGGTGCGTGAGAGAGTTGAGAGAGAGAAAGAGATACTCCCTCCGTTCGATAATGTAGTGCCTATAAATTTTTGAAAAGTCAAACTTTGGAAACTTTGACCAAGTTTACAGAGAAAATTATTTATATCTACAATACCAAAGTTGTATATATAACATGAAACTACATCTTGTGAAGAATCTAATGATATATGTTTTCCGTTCTAGATGTAAATGTTTTTCTCCACATACCTAGTCAAACTTTGTGAGGTTTGACTTTTAAAAAAATCTATATGCTATGGACCGGAGAGAGTACCTAAGTAGAGAGAGATCAAGTGTGTTTGAAGGAGAGTGAGTGTGCAAAAAGAGTGTGTGTGTGAAAGAGAAAGGGAGAACACACGATAAAATAGAGAGAAAGTGTGTGTGTCTTATGCAAACATATCGCGCATGCATCTCCGAGAGAGAAAGAGAGGTGAGGATATACACGCAAATAGTGTGTGGTTGTTTGCAACGGAGAGAGAGACCCCTATAGCACATGTCCAAGAGTGGTCTGAAAAACAAGGGACAGAGGTTGAGAGGGACGTATGAAGAAAATGGAGGCATGGGGAGGGAGAGAGGGTGTATTTGTGATAGAGAGATCCCCTCGAGATCGTGAGGGTACTATATGGGTGGGAGATCGAGAGACGAGGGTGTGTGTGCGATAGAAAGATGCCCCGAGAGAGATTGAGATAGACATAGGGAGCGAAAGAGACAATGCATGTGTTTCTGATGCAGAGTGAGATATAGTCATACCTAGGGGGGAGTGCTTGTGCCTGCTACTTGTGAGCTGCGTTGGGATTTCCTCGAAGACGAGAGGATGATGCAGTATAGTAGAGATAAGTATTTCCCTCAGTTAAGAACCAAGGTTATCAATCCAGTAGGAGAACCAAGCAGAACCTCGTTAGCAGCACCTACACACACAAAAGCAAATACTTGCACCCAACGCAAACAAGAGGGTTGTCAATCCCCTTGGCGGCTACTTGCAAGGATTAATTCTGATATTGATACATGGATAAAATAAATTTAAAAATAAAATAAAGTAAATAAAATTGCAGCAAGGTATTTTTGGATTTTTATATGATTTAAATAGACCCGGGGGCCATAGTTTTCACTAGAGGTTTCTCTCTCGAACATATAGCATACGGTTGGTAAACAAATTACTATTGGGCAATTGATAGAAAAGCGCATAGTTATGACAATATTCAAGGCAATGATCATGTATATAGGAATCACGTCCGAGACAAGTAGACCGACTCCTGCCTGCATCTACTACTATTACTCCACCCATCGACCGCTATCCAGCAGGCATCTAGAGTATTAAGTTAATAAAAACGGAGTAACGCCTTAAGCAAGATGACATGATGTAGACAACGTAAACTCAATTAATATGGATAAACCCCATCGTTTTATCCTTAATGGCAATAATACAAATACGTGTCTTGTCCCCTACTTTGTCACTGGGATATAGAACACCACAAGATTGAACCCATCACAAAGCACCTCTCCCATTGCAAGATAAATCAATCTAGTTGGCCAAACCAAACGGATAGATCGGAGAGAAATACAAAGCTATAACAATCATGCATAAATAAGTTCAGAAAAGACTCAAATATTTCTCATGAATAATCTGATCATAAACCCACAATTCATCGGATCCCAACAAACACACCGCAAAAGAAGATAACATTGGATAGAACTCCAAGAACATCGAGGAGAACATGGTATTGAAGATCAAAGAGAGAGAAGAAGCCATCTAGCTACTAGCTATGGACCCATAGGTCTATGGTAAACTACTCACACATCATCGGAGGGGCAGCAAGGTTGATGTAGAAGCCCTCCGTGATCGATTCCCCCTCCGGCAGATCGCTGGAAAAGGCCTCCAGATGGGATCGCGGAAGAACAGAGGCTTGCGGCGGCGTAAAAGTTATTTTGTGGGGCTCTCTGTTGGTTTCCCAATATTTGAGAATTTATAGAAGTGGAATAAGGTCAAAAGGAGCCATGAGGGGCCCACAAGGAATTAGGGCACGCCCCCCCTTGGGCCGCGCCCTGTTGCCTTGTGGCCTCCTCGTGAGGCTTCTGGCTTCCTCCCAAAGCTTCCAGGGTCTCTTTTGTCCAGAAAAAAATCATCAAAAAGTTTCATGGCATTTGGACTTCGTTTGGTACTGATTTCCTAAAAAACCAAAAACAGGCAGAAAACAGCAACTGGCACTGGGCACTGGGTTAATAGGTTAGTCCCAAAAAATGATATATAATTGCATAATAAACATCCAAGATTGATACTATAATAGCATGGAACAATCTAAAATTATAGATATGTTGGAGACGTATCAGCATCCCCAAGCTTAATTCCTGCTCGTCCTCGAGTAGGTAAATGATAAAAACAATTTTTTTGATGTGGAATGCTACCTAACATGTTCTTCATGTAATCTCTTTTATGGTATGAATATTAAGATCCAAATGATTCAAAGCAATAGTCTATAATTTGATATAAAGACATCAATACTCAGGCATACTAACAAACAATCATGCCTTTCAAAAATAAAAATGCTAAAGAAAGTTATCCCTATAAAATCATATAATCCAGTCATGCTCCATCTTCTTAACATAAAGTATTTATCATGCACTACCCCGATGACAAGCCGAGCAATTGGTTCATACTTTTTAACGCGCTTCAGCTTTTTCAACCCCCACTCAATACATGAGCGCAAGCCATGGATATAACACTATGGGTGGAATAGAATATAATGGTAGAGATTAATAAGGGGAAGTCAAAAAAGAAGAAGATAGTCTCACATCGACACGGCTAATCAACGGGCTATGGAGATGCCCATCAATTGATGTCAATGCGAGGAGTAGGGATTGCCATGCAATGGATGCACTAAGAGCTATAAGTGTATGAAAGCTCAAAATAAAAACTAAGTGGGTGTGCATCCAACTTGCTTGCTCATGAAGACATCAGGCATTTGAGGAAGCCCATCATCGGAATATACAAGCCAAGTTCTATAATGAAAAATTCCCACTAGTATATGAAAGTGACAACATAGGAGACTCTCTATATGAAAAACATGGTGCTACTTTGAAGCACAAGTACGTAAAAGGATAGTAATACTGCCCCTTCTCTCTTTTTCTCTCATTTTTTTGTGGGCTATTTTTGGCCTCTTTTTTTTCTCTTTTTTTATATATTTCCTCACTGGGACAATGCTCTAATAATGATGATCAACATACTTCTATTTACTTACAACTCGATACAAGAACAAATATGACTCTATATGAATGCCTCTGGCAGTGTACCAGGATGTGCAATGATACTAGCGTAACATGTATAAAAATGATGAACGATGGCTGAGCCACAAATACTATGTCAGCTATATGATCATGCAAAGCAATATGACAATGATGATGTGTGTCATATAAACGGAACGGTGGAAGTTGCATGGCAATATATCTCGGAATGGCTATGGAAATGCCATAATAGGTAGGTATGGTGGCTGTTTTGAGGAAGATATAAGGAGGCTTGTGTGTGATAGAGCGTATCATATCACGGGGTTTGGATGCACCGGCGAAGTTTGCACCGACTCTCGAGGTGAGAAAGGGAAATGCACGGTACCGAAGAGGCTAGCAAATTGCGGAAAGGTGAGAGTGCGTATAATCCATGGACTCACATTAGTCATAAAGAACTCACATACTTATTGCGAAAGTTTATTAGCCCTCAAAGCAAAGTACTACTACGCATGCCCCTAGGGGGATAGATTGGTAGGGAAAGACCATCGCTCGTCCCTGACCGCCACTCATAAGGTAGACAATCAATAATAAATCATGCTCCAACTTCTTAGCATAACGACAGACCATACGTGCATGCTTCAGGAATCACAAACCTTAACACCAATATTCTTACTAAACCACAATTATCTACTAGTACCTCCCCCATATTACCATCTTAATATCACAAAACTATTGCAAGGAATCAAACTCATCATATTCAGTGATCTACATGAATTTTTTTATTATATCCCTCTTGAATACCTATCATATTAGGACCAAATTCATAACCCGTGCATATTACCATTACTATTTATTAGACTCTCAAAAAGATATAAGTGAAGCATGAGAGTGCAATTATTTATTTAAAATATAACCACCGCCGTGCTCTAAGAGATATAAGTGAAGTACTGGAGCAACTGCCTAGCTCAAAAGATATAAGTGAAGCACATAGAGTATTCTAACAAATCACGATAAATGTGTGTACCTCTCAAAAAGGTGTGTCCAGAAAAGATGATTGTGGCAAACTAAAAAGCAAACAAAGAAAATAAAACTATGGCACAAGACGCTCCAAGTAAAACACATATCATGTGATGAATAAAAATATAGCTCCAAGTGATATACCGATAGATTGTAGACGAAAGAGGGGATGCCATCTGGGGCATCCCCAAGCTGAGACACTTGAGTCTTCCTTGAATATTACCTTGGGGTGCCTTGGGCATCCCCAAGCTTAGGCTCTTGCCACTCCTTATTCCTTCATCCATCGTGGTCTCACCCAAAACTTGAAAACTTCAGCACACAAAACTCAACAAAAACCTCGTGAGATCCGTTAGTATAACGAACAAATCTTAAACTTTAGGTACTGTTATGAATTGATTCATATTTAATATTGGCATAATGATACTGTACTCCTACTTCTCCATGACTTATACCCCCCGATACAATCCATAGATTCATCAAAATAAGCAAACTATGCAACAAAAACTGAATCTGTCTAAGACAGAACAGTCTGTAAAGATCCGAATAAAAGTCATACTTATGTAAATCCAAAAATTCTGAAACATAAGGAAAACGTAGAGAATTCATATACCAATACTGTTTAAAAAATTCAGAATTTTATCACGCTCCAGTAAAATCAGAAAAATTCTGCACTAGACTCAAAAGTTTCTGTTTTCAAACAGCATCAATTATACTATCACCCAAATCATCCCAAAGGCATTACTTGGCACAAACACTAATTAAAAGATAAACACACAATCATAACAGTAGCTATAATTGTGTAAACACACAAAACATAAAATAAAACAAAAATTTAAGATACATATTGGGTTGCCTCCCAACAAGCGCTATTGTTTTATGCCCCTAGCTAGGCATAATGCATAGTTTCAAGTATTGTCATCCTTCAGATTAATTCCATAGGTGGCCCTCATAATGGATTCATATGATGGCTTAATTCTCTTTCTAGGGAAGTGTTCCATCCCTTTATTTAATGGTAATTGAAATCTTATATTACCTTCTTTCATATCTATAATAGCACCTATGGTTCGTAGGAAAGGCCTACCAAGTATTATGGGACAAGACGGATTGCATTCAATATCAAGCACAATAAAATCCACGGGCACATAATTTCTATTAGCAAGAATAAGCACATCATTTATTCTACCCAATGTTTTTTAATAGTGGAATCCGCTAAATGTAAGTTAAGGGAACAAGCATCCATATCGGTGAGACCCAGCACGTCACATAAAGATTTGGGTATAGTAGAGACGCTAGCACCTAGATCACACAAAGCATTACATTCATAATCTTTAATTTTAACTTTAATAGTAGGTTCCCATTCATCATGTAATTTTCTAGGTATTGAAACTTCCAACTCAAGTTTTTCTTCATGAGCTTTTATCATAGCTTCTACAATATGTTTAGTAAAAGCTTTATTTTGTTCATAGGCATTAGGTGAATTAATCATGGATTGCAACAAGGAAATACATTCAACTAAAGAACAATTATCATAATTAAAGTCCTTGTAATCCAAAGTAGTGGGCACATCACTATTTAAAGTTTTGACCTCTCCAAACCCACTTTTATCATTTTTATCATTATGATCATCACCCTCCAAATAATTGGGACGCCTTCTAGTTAAAGTTGACTCATATTCAGTCCCTTTTTCATCAAGTTTTATATTACTAAATAAATATTCAATAGGTGGGACACAAATCATTTTAATATCTTCATCATTACTGGATTGTGACTCGGGTTTAGCAGCCATCTTATTTTCTAGCGTGGTTTGTTTATCTGAAATTTTCCCTAACAAGTTTTCAGTACGAGCAAGTTGAGACTGGAGATTAGCTACTTCTAGATTGACCTCTCCAAGTTGTTTATTGATGGTATCCAATAAGATAGAATGTTCTTTAAGTTCCTCGGAAAAGAATTTGTTATGCTTATATTGTGAAGACATGAAACTTTTAGTAGCATTTTAAATATCAGATAACCTTCTGTTATAGAAACTATCATGAAATTCTTCTAGAGACATAACAACAAAGCAAGCAAACAAGCTAACAAGCAAATAAAATATTTTTGCATTTTTGTAAATTTGTTTTAGAAGTGGGGGAGATGAAAATGAGAGGCAAAAGCAAATAAAAAGGCAAATAAAAAGGCAAATGAAAATGAGAGGCAAGATGGCTGAGGGCAGTTCAGTTGGCGAACACATGGTCAAAATGATTGGCTACGCTGAAAGGCTTAAAACCATGGAATTTCCAATTCCACCAGCCCATATGATGGACATGTTGCTTTCTTCACTCCCCCTGTCTTATGATGGTTTTGTCATGAACTACAACATGAGTGGGATGGAGAAGACACCAAATGAGGTGCTCGCCATGCTGAAAACTGCGGAAGGAGGACTGCGGAAAAATCGCAAGCAAGTGTTGCTTGTGAATAAAACCGCCAGTTTCAAAAAGAAAGGCAAGCGAAAGAAGGGCAAGGGCGCCGGTAAGACCGGCTCCCAAAGCAACTCTAAGGGCAGAGCCAAGAATGAAACTGAGTGCTTCTACTGCAAGGGCACAGGACACTGGAAGAGAAACTGCAAGAAGTATCTAGAAGATAAGAAGTCCGGGAAAACCGGAAAAGGTATAACTGTTATACAAGTTAATGTCATTGACGTTTTGCTTGCTAGCAAAAATTCTAAGTCTTGGGTATTTGATACCGGATCGGTTGCTCACATTTGCAACTTGATACAGGGGCTTCGGAAGGTGCGCAAGCTAGCAAAGAATGAAGTCGTGATGCGTGTCGGGAACGGTGCTGAGATCGCCGCTCAAGCCGTCGGCATTATTCCTCTACGTCTCCCTTCAGGATTTACCTTGGAACTAAGTAACTGTTATTTTGTTCCGGCATTGTGTAGAAACATTATCTCTGGATCATGTTTAGTGCACGATGGGTGCTCTTACAAGGCTGAGAACAATGGTTGTTCACTTTATTGTAATGATATGTTTTATGGATTTGCACCCATTGTTGGGGGCCTTTTCATACTAAATCTTGAATGTGGAAATGATATCTTTAACGTAAATGCTAAATGCCTTAAGAAGGCTGATACCACCACCACTTACTTGTGGCACCGTCGCCTTGGCCACATCAGAAAGAAACACATGCAAAGACTCCATAAAGATGGAGTTTTACCGTCCTTTGATTTTGAATCATTTGACACATGTGAAGCTTGTCTGATGGGGAAAATGACCAAGACGCCGTTCACGGGTCATCTTGATTGGGCAGGTGAATTGTTGGAAATAATACATAGTGATGTATGTGGTCCGATGAGCACAACTGCACGGGGTGGGTATTTCTACTTCGTGACTTTTACTGATGATTTAAGTAGGTATGGATATATCTACTTGATGAAGCATAAGTCAGAAACCTTTGAAAAGTTCAAAGAATTTCAGAATGAGGTAGAAAATCATCGTAACAAAAGGATTAAGTTTCTGCGATCAGATCGCGGGGGCGAATATCTTAGTCATGAGTTTAGCCAACATCTGAGTGACCGTGGAATCGGTTCACAGCTTACGCCTCCCGGAACTCCACATCGAAACAGAGTGTCGGAAAGACGTAACCGAACCCTGATAGACATGGTAAGGTCGATGATGTCTCTTACAGATCTACCAATATCTTTTTGGGGTCACGCACTACTCACTGCCTCTTATACATTAAACAGAGCACCGTCTAAGTCTGTTGAGATGACACCACATGAGATGTGGCATGGGAAGAAACCTAGTGTGTCGCATCTCAAAATTTGGGGTGAGGCATAAGTAAAGCATTTACAGCCAAGCAAACTCGATCCCAGATCAGACAAATGTTACTTTGTAGGTTATCCCAATAACACCATTGGGTATTCCTTCTACAACCAGTCCGAGGGCAAAGTGTTTGTCGCAAAAGTTGGACACTTTCTCGAGAAAGAATTTCTCACTAAAGAACCAAGTGGGAGGACAGTACAACTTAATGAGATTAGTGAATCTTTGGCGACAGTTGATATGGCTAAGGAACCGGAAGTAATTTTGCAAATTATCCCTACAACCGAGCCGGAAGTTGTCGCATGTGATGCAGAAACTTCAGACAATGTTGTAACTGAACCGCGCAGATCAGGTAGGGCTATCCAGCCACCTGAGTGGTTTCATAACGAAATCTTCATTATTGAAGACGATGAACCTGCGCACTACAAGGAAGCGATGGCGGGGCCCAGCTCAAGGGAATGGCACAAGGCCATGAAATCCGAGATGGAATCCATGTACGAAAACCAAGTTTGGAACTTGGAAGAACTTCCAGATGGCGTAAAACCCATTGGTTGTAAATGGATTTTCAAAAGAAAGACGGACACGGATGGTAACATTACTATCCACAAAGCTAGACTTGTCGCGAAAGGGTTCACGCAAGTTCCAGGAGTGGACTACAACGAGACTTTCTCGCCCGTAGCTATGCTTAGGTCTGTTCGGATATTACTAGCAATTACTGCTTATTTTGATTATGAAATATGGCAGATGGACGTCAAAACGGCTTTCCTAAATGGAAATCTCAAAGAAGATGTATACATGATACAGCCTGAAGGTTTTGTCGTTCATAAGGATGCTGGAAAGGTATGCAAACTTCAGAAGGCCATTGATGGTCTGAAGCAAGCATCAAGGAGCTGGAACATTCGTTTTGATGAAGTAGTCAAAGAGTTTGGCTTCATCAGGAATGATGAAGAATCTTGTGTTTACAAGAAGTTTAGTGGGAGCGCAAAAGCATTTCTAATCTTGTATGTGGACGACATATTGTTGATTGGAAATGACGTGAATTTTCTTAGCGAAATAAAAGACTCATTGAAGAAGAATTTTTCAATGAAAGACTTAGGCGAAGCGGCATATGTATTGGGCATCAGAATCTATAGAGATAGATCAAAACGCCTGATAGCGCTTAGCCAAAGCACGTACATTGACAAGGTGTTGAAAAGGTTCAACATGGAGAACTCCAAGAAAGGCCTACTCCCCATGTCACCTGGCACAGTGCTTTGCAAGAATTAGTGTCCTCGGATCCTCGATGAGCGAGTACAAATGAATGATGTTCCATATGCTTTGGCAGTTGGTTCTATTATGTATGCCATGCTATGTACAATTTCGGATGTTTCCTATGTGCTAAGTGTTAGCAGCCGGTACCAAAGTGATCCAGGATTGGAACACTGGGCCGCAGTCAAGAGGTGATGAAGAGCTCATTGTAAGTGGTTACACTGATGCAGGCTTCATGACTGACTCAGATGACTTCAAATCTCAATCAGGCTATGTTTTCATATTGAACGGCGGCGCAGTTGATTGGAAAAGTTCCAAACAAAAGACTGTGGCGGATTCAATGACGGAGGCGGAATATGTTGCAGCTTCAGAAGCCTCCAAGGAGGCGGTATGGATCAAGCAATTTCTTGAAGACCTTGGTGTGGTTCCAAGTGCTCTGGACCCGGTGGAGATCTATTGTGATAATAGTGGCGCCATGGCTCAGGCAAGGGAGCCAAGTTCGCACCATAAGACAAGACATATTGAACGCAAATATAAACTCATTCGACATCATGTTGAAGCGGGTTTAGTGAAAGTACGCAAAGTTCACACGGATCTGAACGTGTCAGACCCGATGACAAAGCCTCTACCACGATCAAAGCATGAGCAGCACCGGATAGCCATTGGTGTTAGGGAAGCCATGTAACTGGATTATGACTCTAGTGCAAGTGGGAGTCTGTAGGAGATATGCCCTAGAGGCAGTAATAACAGTTATTTTGTATCTCCGAGTTTGTAATGAATGTTTATGATCCATGCTATAACTGCAATGGTTCTCGAGTCTACAATATCCACGAGGCTCGGAGGGAAACTGATGTGCACGTGTGGTATAATAAACGGTAAAATGTATTCCTAGTCTTTCCTCTAAGACTGGCTCAAGTATTGCATGATGATCCTATTTTCCTGATCATGGGCATGACTATGCCGGCAATTTTGAGGGTACAGTGTTAGGAAAACACTTGTGTTGAATCGACCCGAATTGATGTTATGCTATGAGATACATTCGTCACAAGTTAATGGTTAATAACACAGAGATAGTTAATGTTTGCATAATTCCTTAGACCATGAGAGTATCAAGTTCCTTCGTACTTGCTTCGTGAACTTTGGGGTTTGTTAAACGTCATCCGTAACTGGGTGGCTATTACGGCGGCTTACGGGTTCATGGAAAAGTATGACAAGAAACGAGATAGCTCAAGATTGGGATTTGCTCCTCCGACGATGGAGAGATATTCTCGGGCCCTCTCAGTGTTACGGTATCCATCATCGTCTGGCCAGACACATTGTGATTTGATCACTGGGATGCCGGAACGCGGAAACGAGAAAAGAGAACAAAACCGGTAACGAGGTAACTGGCATAGTGGACAAGTTGTTGATCCATGGGGATGCCAATAAATCTCACCTCGGGTGTTTGTAACACATCGTGAAGCAACATGAATAGCACACGGCAACTGGAGGTTCACTCGAATATTTATTCGTGTGTGTATAGTGGTCAATATGGGTGTCCACGGCTCCGATGTTGATCATTGATCGGAAAGTGTTCCGGGTCATGTCTATGCTTCACCGAACCTATAGGGTCACATGCTTAAGGTTCATCTATCTGCTGAATACTAGACAGGGAGTCTGAGAGAAAGTCACCGGAAAAGTTTCGGAGACAACGGAAACGTTCCGGAGAGAACACCGGAATAGTTTCGGTAAAACTGAAAAGTTGTTTCGGGGTATACCATTAAGTCAAATTGGTTTCGGCACACGCCTGGAAATTCTTGGAGGGTGCCAGAATTATTCTGGAAACTTCTGGGATTTTTCCGGGATAAAAACCGGAAATGTTTCGGAGCTGCCGGAACCGGTTTGGTTGCTTTTCGCAGATGAAAATCACTAATCTGGAATTGTTTCGGAACACATCCAAAATCATTTTAGTGGGTACTGGAATTATTCTAAGACCCACAGAAATATTTTCGGATTTAACGGTCGCGGAAAAATGTTTCCGTGAATAGTGAAAATCACTTTTTGGGTTACTTTTTGGAAAGCCACCTTTTAGGGCTTTTGTCAAGCTTCTAGAAGGAAAGACTTAGGGACTAATGAACCCCTTTTGGGAGGGTCCCACTAGGGGGTGGCTGGCCAAGGATGCTCCTCCATGGAGCTCCTTTGCCTCCCCATTATGGCCTTCATGTGTGACATTTGCATGGGCATTTTGGGTTTTTTAGAGTCACCCTACCCCTTGGGTTTTCCTATAAATAGAGGTGGAGAGGCACTCTCCACACTCATCCCTTGCTCTCATACACATGCCATGCATTATCTGGCTTTCTCTCTCCCTCCCACGAAATAGTTTCGTAGAGCCGAAAGGCTGTCTGGGTTCCGCCAGGAACTAGTTCTGGACGGCGAAGCCCTGCCGGATAGCTGACACCGTATGTGTGCAACCCCATAGAGAGGTCGTAGTTTCGATCTTTTACCCGAGGGGCTGTTCGAGGGTCCTCCCAAAGGGCTGTCCGAGTTACCATTCGAGCTTCGAGGGTCCTCCCGAAGGGCTGTCCGTGACATCATCCGAGGGACTGTCCGACCGCCTCCCGAAGGGCTGTCCGACAAGGGAGTACATCCTCACGGTTGGGAGGTTGTAAATCCTAGCTGCGGGGATCTGCACTGACGATCTACATCGACTCTTCTTCCGCTACGCTATGAGTCGGTAATGATCAGATCAAACCTTGTATGCAGTCTCCATAGTGATCCTGGGCGTGCTCGCTGTACTGAATTTTTTTGTTTTCTGTCGCGTTCCCCTACAAAATCTGTCACGGCGATGCAGCCTTTCTTATTAGGAATTACAGCCCATTTGGTGTGCTAGCTCAAAATAAGTTTGTGGCTGCTGGCGGGCGCTAAGCACTTGGGTTCTATAATGCACAATGAGCTCAAGGAGCCGGCGAGAGTGATTTTATTTCCCTTGCTTGGGATTTGTTACAATATTTCTCTCTTAATTAAATAAATGACAAGCCATTTGCCTTGTTTCAAAGAAAATATGACAGCCACAGCCGAGTTGAAAAGGGCAACAACATCTAACTCCAGCTTACAAACTGTACAAAAGCACGAGTGTTAATTGTTCATCAGGTTTAGACTAAACCCAGATTGAAAAGGGCAACAACATCTAACAGCAGCAGTGTTTTTAGCAGTCACAATCAAATGGATCGGGCAGATCCATAAAATGAACATCCCGGGTCGTAAAATTTAATGGAATATGACCACAAGATGATGTAAAAAGAAGACTGGCATGCTCAGAAGCCCATTTGTCCACCTGAAACTCCTTTTTATGCTCTTCGACATGTCCATCCGTCAAAACTTCGTTGTTAATAAATTTAAGCCTGATGGACAATAGTGCCCTCGCATTCAGCAGGAAGAATGTGACAAATCTAGTGTTTGCATGGGTGGCTACATATCCTTCTAGCGTTATTGTCTTCAAACGAATGTCATGAGAACTGAGAAAATCCCGGTGCTTATGATGCCACCGACTGGTTATACCTTTTGTACCCCATCCTGCTGCCTAAATAGACATGAAGATTGAAACCAGTTAAGGTCTAAAAAAAGAGTATGTCGAAAGAGCAACAACTGAACGGTTAATTCTTGTACACTATATATGGGCTTTCAATGTGCGTGAAATCATCACCTTTATATACAACTTCTCCAGACATGGAAAGCATCACAACAAGCCAATAATCTTGTTTAGATCAAAAGTATTCATACTGATATATAAGATCATGACAGAATCCAACACCGCTGATAGGCTATCCATGGACAAACTCTTCATTGAGCATAGAACATAATATTAGTACAAAAAGTGTACTCCAAGATGATATATGATGACCCATAAGTATAGGGGATCAATCGTAGTCCTTTCAATAAGTAAGAGTGTCGAACTCAACGAGGAGTAGAAGGAAATGACAAGCGGTTTTCATGAAGGTATTCTCTGCAAGTACTGAAAGTAGCGGTAACAGATAGTTTGGTAGCAAGGTAATTCGTAACAAGTAACAAATAGTAATGGTAACAAAGGTGCAGCAAGGTGGCCCAATCCTTTTTATAGCAAAGGACAAGCCAGAACGAACTCGTATAATAAGCAAAGCGTTCTCGAGGACACATGTGAATTTCATCTAGTCACTTTCATCATGTTTGTTTGATTCGCGTTCACTACTTTGATAATTTGATATGTGGGTGGACCGGTGCTTGGGTGCTGTTCTTACTTGAACAAGCCTCCCACTTATGATTACCCCCTCTCGCAAGCATCCGCAACTACGAAAGAAGAATTAAGATAACTCTAACCATAGCATGAAACATATGGATCCAAATCAGCCCCTTACGGAATAGCGCATAAACTAGGGTTTAAGCTTCTGTCACTCTAGCAACCCATCATCTAATTACTAATCCACAATGCCTTCCCTTAGGCCCAAAGATGGTGAAGTGTCATGTAGTCGACGTTCACACGACACCACTAAAGGAAGCAACAACATACATATCATCAAAATATCAAACGAATACCAAATTCACATGACTACTTATGGCAAGACTTCTCCCATGTCCTCAAGAACAAAAGTAACTACTCACAAATCATATTCATGTTCAAGATCAAAGGGGTATTGAATAGCTTTAAGGATCTGAACATATAATCTTCCACCAAATAAACCAACTAGCATCAAGTACAAGATGTAATCAACACTACTAGCAACCCACAGGTACCAATCTGAGGTTTTGAGACAAAGATTGAATACAATAGATGAACTAGGGTTTGAGATGAGATGGTGCTAGTGAAGATGTTGATGAATATTGGTCCTCCCACGATGAGAGGATCGTTGGTGATGTCGATGGCTTCGATTTCCTCCTCCCGGAGGGAAGTATCCCCGGCGGAATCGCTCCGTCGGAGAGCAAAATAGCTCCTGACCAGGTTCCACCTCGAGACGGCGGCGCTTCATCCCAAAAGTATTCTCTATAATTTTTTTAGGGCAAAAGACCTTATATAGCAGAAGGAGGGGGCCAGAGGCCAGCCAGGGGCCCCACAAGGCATCAGGGCGCACCCGGGGGGGGGGGGGGCGCCCTGTTGCCTTGTAGGCAACTGGTGGGTCCCCTCCCATATCTCTTTTCTCAAGTATTTTTTTATATTCAATAAAAAATCTTCATGAAATTTCAAGTCAATTGGAGCTCTGTAGGATAGGTATCTCTGATGTGGCTATTTCAGGTCCAGAATTCTAGCTGCCGGTATTCTCCCTCTTCATATAAATCTTGCAAATTAAGAGAGAAAAGGCATAAGAATTGCATCATAAAGTGAAATAACGATCAAATACATTATAAATAACAGTAGGAAATCATGATGCAAATTGGACGTATCAATATAAAACTTATGCGCACAAATGAAAAATGCAGCTTATGATTACAAAAGTGTAGATGATAATATACAGTACCTGGATAACTGTGGAGCCAAACACCATCTTGAAATGATCACCGAGATCATGAATTACACCCAAGGTCTCCAGTTTAGGCGCAGAGACGACAGTTATTTGCGAAGGTGAATAACAAGAATCAAGGATCAACCTTTGAATTGAAGGGGCATCTTCGATGATGAGCTCCCCTACGTCAAAAGAAATTCCAATTCTTACAAGGTTAGGCGACTTTATTCGGAGACAACTGATTTTAACTATCAAAAGAATCACTAAGCACTCCAGGGCACGGCAACTGGATTGGATGATGCTGTGTAGTGAGGCCTCCGATATACGAAACAAGTGAAAGTTTTTTGATAAGTGGGAGTCGAAGCTTTTGTACCAGATTGTCTAGTAGTTTGCACATGGCGCAGGTGGCGGTGTGGAGAGATTAGGAAAACCGTGAGATGGACATCGGTGTTGAGGGAACAAGTACATGGCGTTCAGAATGTGGTATGTGATTTATGTGGGAACAGTACAACTCAAGCAACTGGAGTTTTTCGAATTCAGGGGATTTCAGCCAGGCGTCCACCGTGCGGGGCATGCACAGGTAGCATGCCAGGATGCAGAGGCGTTGAACGGAGCCCTGGTGGGAGGAGATGATGGATCTGGGGAGTTCAAAATCATTGAACAGAGATAGGCCACGACAATCGAGATTAAGAGGCACGGCGCGCCATAGAGGGCGCCACCGAGATGTGAGGACTTGGGTGTGGCAGCAATCCTTGGTGGGGAGAAGCGAGATGATCTCTCCAAGGATGGCGTCCGGGAGATCGCTGATGCGGTCCGCCCGAGATTCTTCGGGTTCCTCAGATCCATGGGGGGAGGCTCGCCGCTTCTCCCCGCGTTGTCGGGTGCAGGAACTACAACCGGCGTTGCCGCTAGCGGGAGCCTCATCTTCTTAACGATGGGGCCAGCCGACTCCATTTTCCTTGCGGGCGCTGCGTCGAGCTCACTGGTTTGATCAGAGTATCGAAAGACGAGCCTAGTTAAGGGGGGCTGGGGTTTTCTGTAGGAGTGAGGAAGAAGGCGAGCAGGGGTTTTCTGTAGGAGTGAGGAAGAAGGGGAACGGGGGTTTTCTGTAGGAGCGAGCTACAGTGAACAGTGAAGTGAGAGCGAGGAGGAAGAAGGGGTTTTTTGGGAGCGCCCCTCTTCAAGTAATATGGGCTTTTCCTACAAAAATATGGGCTTTAAGATGGATCGGCTCTTGTACTGGTCGGTCTTAACACTAGAGACAGCCCATTAGAGACACTCTCCAGCTCTCCAGCTTATGGCCCATTCGCAAAAAAGAAGAAGACGCACTCCAGCTTATGGCTCCTGCAGTCCTGCTCGGTAACCTTTTTCAACTAGAAAAAAACTTATGGCTCCTCCTCGGGCCCGCTTGGCATTCACCAAATTAGAGGGTGCGGTAATGCATGCAGACACTCACATTGGTCGAAGCACGACACGAATGATGCATCAAATAACAGGCCCACAATATAGATTCTAAATGTTCACACGCTAGTCAACATTCACATTAAACTAAGCTTCACAAGATACAGTATGCATACTAGCTAACATTCACAAGCACATACATAAGTTTAGCATATTTATGCATCTCAATGATTCACCAGACTATAACCAAGACAAAGCTGTGAGAAGGTGTAGAAATCAAGAAAAAACGATCGATGCTTCTCTCAGCAAAGGGCCTCCCTACGCATTAATTTCCTGGGCATGCTTCTTTCTTCTCAATGTTGAGTGCACTTTGAGCATGCTGACAACTCCACAGCTAGCTCACTGGCTCATCTTGCAATTGACGCTGACACATTGCAGCAAACAGAGGAGGCAATAGAGATCACTCAACATCAGACCAGTTTGTGCAGTTCCACTGAAATCATCTTCATTGTCCTGAATGTGAAAAGATAGGAAACAATAGCTTGTGACACCCTGATTTTTGGCCCTTTCTTTTTCTTTTGGATTCCTTTGGATTTTTATTTGGAATTTCTTTTCTGTGGCTCTGTGGTCTTGAAACCTGGGAAAATCATCTCTTCTTCCTCTCCCAAGTGGCTTATCACTCTCAAATCTTTCTCAAGACCATGTCATTTCCATCTTAGCCCAACCCTAATTCTTTTTCTTGGGAATATTCTTTTTTCTATTAAAGGAATAACCCTGTTTGCCCTAGGTTGTGAAGCAACCTATATTTCTGTCTTTCCTAAAATTCCCACAAAATTCTCAAAATTCCTTTGGACCATATGGACCTTGGATATGTAAAAATATTCAAGATTCCATGCTCATGGTGAACACACCATCCAATCTTTGTTTCTGGTCACAATTTCAGTTTGTGAAGCAACTATATTTTATATTGCTTCATAAAATCTGAAATTAATCCAGGACCCAAATATCCCTATATCCTTTGAGCATGCCAAAATTCACCTCATTTTGCCAAGCCATTCTCTCCACAAAATTCCCCCAAGTTTCTGTCCTGTAGAAAGCATTGTGAAGGAAGTACCATTTTTATTTATCCAAATGGTATGAAATTTTTACAGTGCCTTCATATGCCCAAATCATCATCCTCCACCAAATTTCAGCTCAATCCAACACTCTACGTGAGTGCAGCTTCAAGATCTAGTTTCCTGGACCAGATTGGCCGTTGTGAAGCAACTATGACAAATATTGGTCCAAATCTTTTCATATTTCACAGGACTGTAGTCCTTCCTACCCTAAACCCCTGTGACATCCTGGTTAGCCCTTACCCCCTTCATTTTTACCACAGCTTCATGCCCAAGTTTGCTACAACAAACTTTGACTGATGCATCCTATCAGCACAGAGGTGCTTTAACCAAACCAAGATCACAGTGCTTCTCCATCAAGTAGGGTCCACGTGGTAGACATCTTTCTGCTGGCCAGAATGCACCGCGTGCGCCAGTTCACGCAGTGACCACGCGGCTGGCAGGCCGTTCGGCGCGCTCTTGGCGTCGGGGCACTCGGCCACCGCCCAAACGGCGAGCTCTCGCCACCGAATCATGTCTACAGCGTTGCCCTCCCTCCCCTCCGTCCACGCCACCCCTCTGGACCCCTCTCCCCCTCCTCTTTCTTCTCCAGCGTGCCACGCCGCACCGCGTGCCCATGGCCGTCGTCGCTTTGCCTCTGTCCTCTTCCTCCTCGCTGATTCTCTGGTGCCCCACTAGCTCTCACTCGTCACCGTCAGCCCCTCCGAGCATGCGCACGCGTACGCGGTCGCGCCAGAGCTTCGGCATAGTGCCCGCGGTGGCATCCGGAGATAGCACCTCGCCCTGGCTATTTAAGCCCTCCCCGGGCGCGTCTCTCCTCACCACTGGCTTCCTCCACCTCCCAGAACCCTGCCTAGCCATCGTCACCGGACTCCGCTTAAATTCCGGCGAACCGAGCCCTCTCCCTCCGTTCTACCACCAGCAGAGGCCTTCATGACCACCATAAAGCTCTCCCCGCAACCACCTCTTCCTCCGGTGACCCGTGGCACCATGGCCAACTTCGGTCGACGCAGCCGTCCACCTCGGTCGGCGCTGTGCTCACTCTGGTGCACCCCAGCGAGCGTGAGGTGTCCAGGCAGGAGCGCCTCGTCGCCCCGATCTCACCGGTGTGCGGAGCGTCGCCGGAGACAGCCCAGGTCGCCGGGACAGGTGCCGGCGAGCGCGCGCCCTCCTCTGCATCGCGGGCGAGCGGGAGGTTGAAGAAGGAGACCCAGTCGGCGGGCCCCACCTCCCCGCGGGCCCCACAAGTCAACCGTACAGGGAGTTGACCCGGCCGCTGACGTGGATAAGTGGAGGCGCCTTATACTGAATACGTTTTCTCCTTTCTGAAAGCGTATTCTAGTGCAGCTTCGGAGCAAAATGCGCTTTCTCTGCAGAGAAAGCGTAGTCACTGAAATGCGCCTTCAGTTTTCAGCCTCGCCGACCAAAATCCTTAAATAGTGAACGTTCGTCAGTTAGCCGCAGAAAAGCATAGATTTCAGTTGTTTTTCTGCCTAACGAATGAACGGCCGTATCTCTTCAACCGTAACTCCGATTCAGGTGATCCAAAAGCCCACATTTTCTGTTCGTCGAGCTTGTTCTGTTGGTACCATTTTCATGATGTTGTCACATTCTGAAAATGACCATTTTGCCCTTGCCCTCCAATCAGCTCCGCCGGGAAAGAAAGTTTTCCGGCGAATCTTTCCGCGAGTTCATCGCATCTCTTCCCGATGAATCCTTCATCTCTAGGCAAGCCATGACAGCCACTTGCATGATGGCATTGCAATAGCCATGGTTTTGACTTGAATGTTTGAATAATTATTTATTCATGTAATTATTTTGAATGCTACCTATATGCTTGTGAATCCATGCTCAATTCTTATGCCATGTTCATTTTCATCTAGTAAGTGAAATGATTAATTGCTAATGTTATTATTATCATGTTTCATTCTTGTAATCATTTCCGATGCTAGTGATAATGATATGCTCACATGAATAGTTATGAGTTGTTATGCAAATACTTGTTATATTCATGATTGTTATTATGCCATGCTCATTTGCATCCCGTAGACTAAATGATTTACCATTGTTGATGTATGATGTTGAATGGTTATGTTGCCCATCCATGGTTACACTGATATCATGCTCATATGCATTGTTATTTCATTATGTTATTTTATTATGACTCAACTCATCACCATTCAAGTTGAACCTGACATTAATCGAACTTGAACAAATCTGTTGGCTGAGTCATGGTGCCACCGAATCGAGCTCACCAGTGCAACCACACTTGCCTGGATGGGGAGGCCCTAATGTGGTCTATTGTCATGCCTCTCGCCGGAACCTCTAACTAGGGAAGTTCATGTGTGTGCACTACCCTGATCAGGTAGGCAGCCATAGCCTTGTGTGCCCAAGTGTATGGATCCAGAGTCCCCGTTTGCGACAGTTTTTATGTTTGGCCACGACGGTGGCAGCCACGAGGTGGCAGGATGTCACGAGTTGACATCAGGGCCACCCATGACATAGCCCAAAGGGGAGTTTGTCGGAGTGGCTGGGAGAGTGTCATGCAATAGATTGGTTTTGTCAGAATGTCGTTGGTCCACCCAAATGGGAGCACGAGGCCATGAGTTTCGTGGTGTGGGTACAGTGTACTAACCTCTGCAGAGTGTATAATCTATCGATAGCCGCATCCTCGGTCATGGACACAGTTCGTAGTAGGTCACTCTATGGGTCAATAGTAATATTAACCTGAATAATAAACAACCCCGGTTCCATGGGAAAAGAAGTTGGTTGATCTTTATGTGGTCATGTGATGATCACAGGTAGAGATCAAGCTCCGTGTGGTCATGTGATGATCACGATGGTATAGTTGATACCGACCTTGGTTGATCCTGAGGTAATCGTGTGATGTTCACGATGGTAAGTTTGAGACATATGGTGGTTACGAGATAACCTCCGAGAAGAGTAAGTTGGTCCAAGGGACCTTAAACATCGACCCCCCCTCTCATGCTAGTGCTAGTATCATCATGTTCATATCATGAGTCACATGTATAGGCCATGCTCACTCTCATGTTGACTCTAGTAGTATCATGTTCATCAATGATAATTAACCTGTAAATGCCATGCTGTTGGTTGTCTTGATTGCTTTGGTTGCTGTGAGCTTGCGAGTACATTCAAAGTCCTCACCTGGCGTGTCATGCCAGATTGCAGGTGATGCCATGATTGAGTGCTTGTCGAGGATCCCAAGTTTGCGCTCTAGGATGCGTCCTGGCCAGAGTCCCTGCGGAGTGGAGTTCATCACCATTGTCGCTGTTCCGCTGCTAGAAGTTATTCCGCTGTTAGGAGTTGTTTCGCTGCTAGCATAGAGCTACCTTAGCAGGCGTAGTGTCGCCGTGCCGATGTAATCTTTTGTGACATCAGACCCTTGTACCCCTATTATTTGTAATAGAGAGCTGATTTGTTCTATGCCGTGCCGATGTAATCTTTTCATATTTCACAGGACTGCAGTCCTTCCTACCCTAAACCCCTGTGACATCCTGGTTAGCACTTACCCCCTTCATTTTTACCACAGCTTCATGCCCAAGTTTGCTACAACAAACTTTGACTGATGCATCCTATAATCACAGAGGTGCTTTAACCAAACCAAGATCACAGTGCTTCTCCATCAAGTAGGGTCCATGCGGTAGACATCTTTTTGCTGGCCAGAATGCACCGCGTGCGCCTATTCACGCGGTGACCACACGGCTGGCAGGTCGTTCGGCGTGCTCTGGGCGTCGGGGCCCTCGGCCACCGCCCAAACGGCGAGCTCTCGCCACCGAATCATGTCTACAGCGTTTCCCTCCCTCCCCTCCATCCACGCCACCCCTCTGGACCCCTCTCCCCCCTCCTCTTTCCTCTCCAGCAAGCCTTGCCGCACCGCGTGCCCGTGGCCGTCGTCGCTTTGCCTCTGTCCTCCTCCTCCTCGCTGATTCTCTGGCGCCCTACTAGCTCTCACTCGTCACCGTCAGCCCCTCCGCGCGTGCGCTCGAGTACGCGGTCATGCCAGAGCTTCGACATCGTGCCCGCGGCGGCATCCGGAGAGAGCACCTCGCCCCGGCTATTTAAGCCCTCCCTGGGCGGGTCTCTCCTCACCACTGGCTTCGTCCACCTCCCAGAACCCCGCCTAGCTACTCTATTTAGCTCGAAGAGCTCTTCTGCCCCTCCTATGGCTGAGCCACCGCCGCCGGACTCCGCTTAAATTCCGGCGAACCGAGCCTTCTCCCTCCATTCTACCACCACCAGAGGCCTTCACGACCACCATAAAGCTCTCGCCGCAACCACCTCTTCCTCCGGTGAACCGTGGCGCCGTGGCCAACTTCGGCCGATGCTGTCGTCCGCCTCGGTTGGCGCTGTGCGCACTCCGGTGCACCCCGACAAGCGTGAGGTGTCCAGGCAGGAGCGCCTCATCGCCCCGAGCTCACCGGTGTGCGGAGCGTCACCGGAGATGGCCCAGGTCGCCGGGACAGGTGTCGGCGAGCGCGCGCCCTCCGCTGCATCGCGGGAGAGCAGGAGGTTGAAGAAGGAGACCCAGCTGGCGGGCCCCACCTCCCCGCGGGACCCGCAAGTGTAACACCCTGATTTTTGGCCCTTTCTTTTTCTTTTGGATTTCTTCGAATTTTTACTTGGAGTTCTTTTTCCGTGGCTATGTGGTCTTGAAACCTGGAAAGATCATCTCTTCTTCTTCTCCCAAGTGGCTTGTCATTCTCAAATCTATCCCAAGACCATGTCATTTCCATCTTAGCCCAATCCCAATATTTATTTATTGGGAATATTCCTTTTTCTATTAAAGGAATAACCCTGTTTGCTCTAAGTTGTGAAGCAACCTATATTTCTGTCTTCCACAAAATTACCAAAGAATTCTCATAAATTCTTTGGATCATATCTTCCACTAATATGTCAAAATCTATCCTTGTCTAGTTCAAATATAATTCAGAAATATTCATTTCCTATTCTGTCCAGTATGGCATTTTGTGAAGGAAGTGCTATTTATCTTTTCTTAATTGCCCTCAAAATTTTTGGGCACTCTTTCCTATCCAAATAATTGCCACATGCGAAAATTCAGCTTCATTTGCCTAGTAAATCTTCCTCAGCAAATTTCCAAAGTTTCTGACCAGAGAGAAGCTTTCTGAAGGAAATACTAGCTAGGCTTTTCCAAATGAGTTGAAATTTTGGTAGATCATCCATGTGATCAAATCATTACTCTCCACCAAATTTCATCTCTATCCAACATTATATGTGATCACACCTTCAAATCTTTGGTTCTGGCCATAATTTCAGGTTGTGAAGCAACTATACTTTATATTGCTTCATAAAATCTGAAATTAATCCAAGACCTAAAAATTCCTATATATTTTGAGCATGCCAAAATTCACATCATTTTGCCAAGCCATTTTCTCCACAAAATTCCCCCAAGTTTCTGTTCTGTAGAAAGCATTGGGAAGGAAGTACCATGTTGGTGTATCCAAATGGTATGAAATTTTTGCAGTGCCTTCATATGACCAAATCATCATCCTACACCAAATTTCAGCTCAATCCAACACTCCATGTGTGTGCTACTTCATGATCTAGTTTCTGGACCAGTTTTTGCAGTTCTGAAGCCACTATGTTAAATCCTGGTCCAAACCATTTCATATTTCACAGGATGGTAGTCCTTCCTACCATAAACCTCTGTGACATCCTGGTTAGCTCTTATCTCATTCCATTTGACCACAACTTCATGATCAAGTTTGCTACAACAAACTTCAGTCGATCACTCCCATCAGCACACAGTCGATTTCTTCGATCTATCACCTCAGGAGGGTCCCAGGACGCATGGACTACGCTGTGGACACCTTTTGCCAGTCTTGTGTGCCCTCAGAGTGCCATGCCACGTGGTGCCCGCGTGCCTGGCATGCCTTGGCCGCGCGCTCTGCGTCGTTTTGCTTCGGGCACCTCTCTCCCTACCGTTTCCGCGCGTCCCTGCGTGTCCCAGAGCACCGCCGTAGCCACGCGCTCACTCCTCAGCCCTGGCCCCCTCCTCCTTCGCCCTCCTCGCGCCACGTTAGCTCCGGCCACGTGCGCACAGTGGTCGAGTGGCCGACCGGACTTCTTCCTCCCCGCGTCTGCCTTCGCTGCCCTCCTCTGGCACTCCACTATCCCTCTCGCGTCGCCGTCCGAGCCAGCCCGCGTGCGCACGCGTACGCGGTCGCGTCAGAACGCGGCGCACGCGTC
Source organism: Elymus sibiricus (assembly GCA_039707655.1). Taxonomy (NCBI): domain Eukaryota; kingdom Viridiplantae; phylum Streptophyta; class Magnoliopsida; order Poales; family Poaceae; genus Elymus; species Elymus sibiricus. The sequence continues at coordinate 185,292,606 of CM077676.1, read as the reverse complement.
GCGTCGGCCATGAGCTCGCCGCGGCTATATAAGCCCTCTCCGTGGCCTCCCGAGCTCATCAACCTCCTTTCCACCCTCCTATAGCCCTCCCAAACCTCTCCCCCGAGCTCGAGGAGCCCTCCTCGCTCCGCATTGCCGCCATGACCACTGCGGGCTTCAGCTCGAATTCGAGCTCCACATCCCCCTCCGCTCCACCTAACCTCTTCTGGAGACCACCCTAGCCATTCGGGAGCCGCCCCCTACCTTCTCCCCTACTTTCCGCGGCCATAGCGCCGTGACCACCGCCGCCCGGAATCGCCGTCCGCCGCGGCCGAAGTCCCTCTCTCTCCTGTCCTCCCCGGCGCTCGTGTGGCAGCCCTTCCGACGCGGCTCGTTCCCCTGGTCTCGCCGGTAGCCGGGGCGTCGCCGGAGACGGCCTACGGCGGCGGCAATCGCCGTCGGGGCCGGCCCTGTCCACGGCCAGGCGCGGGCACGGGAGGAAGAAGACGACGCCCTGCCCAGCTGGCCAGGAAGGTCCCGCCTCCCCTTCGGCCCCACCTGTCGGCCTCCTAGCGTTGACCCCGCCTCGGGCCCGCGCGGGATAAGTGGATGCGTACTTCGGAAAATCCGTCTTCGGGTACTGAAAACGTACTCTGCGGCGTCTTCTATTGAAAATACGCTTTCACTACTGCGAAGACGTATTTCTCAAAGTGTACTTTCTCTTTTTCAGCCCAGCGCCGAAAGGCTTATATAGCGGACGTTCGTCAGTTAAGCGCAGAAATGAATATTTTTATTTAATTTTCTGCCTAACGAACGAACGGTCGTATCTCGACAACCGTGACTCCGATTCAGGTGATTCCAAAGCCCACGATCTCAGTTCGTCGAGCCCGTTTTGTTGGCATCATTTTCACCATGTTGTAACATTCTGAAAATGACCATTTTTCCCCTGCCCTTAATCAGCCCCCTCCGAGGGGGAAACGTTTCCGGTAAATTTTTCCGCGAGTGTCTCACACTTCTCCCTGGTGAATCCTTCATCCCCAGGCAAGCCACAACAGCCACTTGCATGATGGCATTGCAGTAGCCATGGTTTCCACTTGAATATTGAATAATTGTTTGCTCATTTACTGATTCTGTTAATGCTTCGAATATGCTTGTGAATCCATGTCCATGCTTATGCCATGTTCATTTTCATCTAGTAAGTGAAATGATTAATTGCTAAGGTTATTATTATCATGTTTCATGTCCGATGCTAGTGATAATGATATGCTCATATGAATAGTTAGTGTTTGATATGAAAATACCAGTGATATTCATGATCATCGTTATGCTATGTTCATTTGCATCCCATAGAATAAATGAATTATCATTGTTGATGTTATGATGTTAAATGGTTATGTTACCCATCCATGGTTACACTGATATCATGCTCATATGCATTGCTATTTCATTATGTTATTATGGCTCAGCTCATCACCATTCAAGTTGAACCTGACATTAATCGAACTTGAACAAATCTGTTGGCTGAGTCATGGTGCCACCGAATCGAGCTCACCAGTGCAGCCACACTTGCCTGGATGGGGAGGCCCTAATTCGGTCTATTGTCATGCCTCTCGCCGGTGCCTCCAACTAGGGAAGGTTATGTGCGCGCGCTACCCTGATCAGGTAGGCGGCCATAAGCCTTGTGTGCCCGAGTTGTTTGCGCGTGGGTGTCCCCGTTTGGGACGAGTTTGTTTTGTTTGGCCACAATGGTGGCAGCCACAAAGGTGGCGGATGTCACGAGATGACATCGGGGCCACCCAGGACATAGCCCAAAGGGGAGTTTGTCGGAGTGGCCGGGAGAGTGTCATGCAATAGATTGGTTTTGTCGGAACATCGTTGGTCCACCTGAATGGGAGCACGAGGCCATGAGTTCTGTGGTGTGGGTACAGTGTACTAACCTCTGCAGAGTGTATAATCTATCGATAACCGCGTCCTCGGTCATGGACACAGTTCGTAGTAGGTCACACTATGGGTCAATAGTAATAATAATTTGAATAATAACAACCCTGGTTCGATGAGAAAAGAAGTTGGTTGATCTTTATGTGGTCACGAGATGATCACGATGGTGTTCATGATGATGGTGGATCATGATGTGATCATGTGATGATCACGACGGTAAGAAAGATTGATACCTATGGTGGTTACGAGATAACCTCCGAGCAGAGTAAGTTGGTCCATGAGACCTTAAATGTCGACCCCCGTGTATGCTAGTGCTAGTATCATCATGTGCATATCATGACTTATATGTCCCTGCCATGCTCATGTTGTTCTAGTAGTATCGTTTTCATCATTGATGTTTAACCTGTAAATGCCATGCTGTTGTTTGTCTTGATTGCTTTGGTTGCTGTGAGCTTGCGAGTACATTCAAACTACTCACCTGGCGTGTCATGCCAGATTGCAGGTGATGCCGTGATTGATTGTTTGTCGAGGATCCCGAGGTTGCGCTCTAGGATGCGTCCCAGCTAGAGTCCCTGCGGAGTGGAGTTCACCACCATTGTCGCTGTTCCGCTGCTAGAGGTTATTCTACTACGAGATGTTCCGCTGCTAGCATAGAACTACCTTAGCAGGCAAAGTGTCGCCGTGCCCCTGTAACCTTTGTTATATCGGACGCTTGTTCCCCGATTATTTGTAATAAAGAGCTGATTTGTTCTATGCCAAGCAGTGCTGTATTCCAGAAGACTTGATCTCTGGGCTGGAATACGAGGTGTTCCGGTCTCTCTGAGCCGGGGTGCCACAACAAGTCAGCCGCAGAGGGAGTTGACCCGGCCACTGACGTGGATAAGTGGAAGCGCCTTTTACTGAATACGTTTTCTCCTTTCTGAAAGCGTATTCCAGCGCAGCTTCGGAGCAAAATGCGCTTTCTCTGCAGAGAAAGCGTATTCACTAAAATGCGCCTTCAGTTTTCAGCCTCGCCGGCCGAAATCCTTAAATAGCGAACGTTCGTCAGTTAGCCGTAGAAAAGCAAAAATTTCAGTTGTTTTTCTGCCTAACGAATGAACGGCCGTATCTCTTCAACCGTAACTCCGATTCAGGAGATCCAAAAGCCCACATTCTCTGTTCGTCGAGCCCGTTCTATTGGTACTATTTTCATGATGCTGTCATATTCTGAAAATGACCATTTTGCCCTTGCCCTCCAATCAGCTCCGCCGGGAAAGAAAGTTTTCCGGCGAATCTTTCCGTGAGTTCATCGCATCTCTTCCTGATGAATCCTTCATCTCCAGGCAAGCCATGACAGCCACTTGCCTGATGGCATTGCAATAGCCATGGTTTTGACTTGAATGCTCGAATAATTATTTATTCATGTAATTATTTTGAATGCTACTTATATGCTTGTGAATCCATGCTCATTTCTTATGCCATGTTCATTTTCATCTAGTAAGTGAAATGATTAATTGCTAATGTTATTATTATCATGTTTCATTCTTGTAATCATTTTCGATGCTAGTGATAATGATATGCTCACATGAATAGTTATGAGTTGTTATGCAAATACTTGTTATATTCATGATCGCTATTATGCCATGCTCATTTGCATCCCGTAGACTAAATGATTTACCATTGTTGATGTATGATGTTGAATGGTTATGTTGCCCATCCATGGTTACACTGATATCATGCTCATATGCATTGTTATTTCATTATGTTATTTTATTATGACTCAGCTCATCACCATTCAAGTTGAACCTGACATTAATCGAACTTGAACAAATCTGTTGGCTGAGTCATGGTGCCACCGAATCAAGCTCACCAGTGCAACCACACTTGCCTGGATGGGGAGGCCCTAATGCGGTCTATTGTCATGCCTCTCGCCGGAACCTCTAACTAGGGAAGGTTATGTGTGTGCACTACCCTGATCAGGTAGGCAGCCATAGCCTTGTGTGCCCGAGTGTATGGATCCAGAGTCCCTGTTTGGGACAGTTTTTATGTTTGGCCATGACGGTGGCAGCCACGAGGTGGCAGGATGTCACGAGTTGACATCGGGGCCACCCATGACATAGCCCAAAGGGGAGTTTGTCAGAGTGGCCGGGAGAGTGTCATGCAATAGATTGGTTTTGTCGGAATGTCGTTGGTCCACCCGAATGGTGTGGGTACAGTGTACTAACCTATGTAGAGTGTATAATCTATCGATAGCCGCGTCCTCGGTCATGGACACATTTTGTAGTAGGTCACACTATGGGTCAACAGTAATATTAACCTGAATAATAAACAACCCGGTTTCATGAGAAAAGAAGTTGGTTGATCTTTATGTGGTCATGCGATGATCACAGGTAGAGATCAAGCTCCGTGTGGTCATGCGATGTTCACGATGGTATAGTTGATACCGAGCTTGGTTGATCCTGAGGTCATCGTGTGATGTTCACGATGGTAAGTTTGAGACATATGGTGGTTACAAGATAACCTCCGAGAAGAGTTAGTTGGTCCAAGGGACCTTAAACATTGACCCCCCCTCTCATGCTAGTGCTAGTATCATCATGTTCATATCATGAGTAACATGTGCAGGCCATGCTCACTCTCATGTTGATTCTAGTAGTATCATGTTTATCAATGATAATTAACCTGTAAATGCCATGCTGTTGGTTGTCTTGATTGCTTTGGTTGCTGTGAGCTTGTGAGTACATTCAAAGTACTCACCTGGCGTGTCATGCCAGATTGCAGGTGATGCCCTGATTGAGTGCTTGTCGAGGATCCCGAGTTTGTGCTCTAGGATGCGTCCCAGCCAGAGTCCCTGCGGAGTGGAGTTCATCACCGTTGTCGCTGTTCCGCTGCTAGAAGTTATTCCGCTGTTACGAGTTGTTTCGCTGCTAGCATAGAGCTACCTTAGCAGGCGTAGTGTCGCCGTGCCGATGTAATCTTTTGTGACATCAGACCCTTGTACCCCTATTATTTGTATTAAAGAGCTGATTTGTTCTATGCCAAGCAGTGCCATATTCCAGAAGACTTGATCTCTGGGCTGGAATGCGAGGTGTTCCGGTCTCTTTGAGCCGGGGTGCCACAACGCTGTACTTAAACGGTGTTGCAAAATAGTAGCACATATCAATAGCTCAGCATGACAAAACACGATCATCTGGACGAAGGGGTACTGACCCGCGTGAGGAAGATTATCCATAATTTTATAAGTGGTTAGTTGATTTCCACCTTGGGGTCTCATCTCATGCCATGGAGGAAATTCGATCCAATCGATCAGTGCAATTCCTTCCGTCTGGCTGTAGAAAATTTGTCCAACTCACCCCAGTATCTTTATTGTGCAGTTCCACTAAAATTATGCACCGTTGTTTGCACGACCCCTACTCGCCGGCCAGGCCATTTATGACTCGGTGTCTTTTATCTTGCATTGATGGGGCGGCTACACTGCTTGTTCGCTCCTCCACACATGACAGGCTCGTTCTACACTGCGATCAGCAAGTCAACGTAAGAATAAGCTTATTTCATCTTGCATTGGTCATTTTACCTAGTTACGAATGTAGGAATACCTCGAGCACCGTGAGGTTAGCTGACAGCAGGTAGATGCAGCCATCTAATTTTGTGCGGTTCTACTAAAATTGTGGTTTGTGCTTCTGTTTGCACAAATAGAAACCACATGGAGATAGACAATCCTGTTTGCAAAAATATGTGATAGGGTTATTTATGTAGTGTCATTTTTTGTTGTGGCATATGATTAACAGCAGCATCTCATATGTTATCAATGGAATTACATTGACAGTATGAAAAAGTGCCATTAACTAAGAAGTGCCATCACATTAGATCAACACGGGCACTAGATTAACGGGGGCTTAGATTAACATGCACATCAATTGCATTATAACTCTGTGATGACAGTAGCACATGATTAGTAGCTACGTACACGGTTAACAGGAACGATCATTCTAACAAAGGGTGATACGGAAACGAGAAATACATCGTCGTGTCAACCAAATGTGCAATTAAATTTCTGCAGTTTCACTGAGATGAAGCTATGTTACCGGTGTGAGATTTAAGTGTAACACCCCAAAGCACTCTTCATGGGAAATAAAGCAAGATAGAAGCATTTCATAAAACGGTGGTGGCATTGCTTCAGTTTATCAATGGCAATAGATTGACAGCAGCATTACTTAAGAGTGACATCACATTAACAGTGGCATTGTTTCATTTGACCAGATATTAGATTAACAGCTGCAGTAAGGGTATAGGGACAGGTGAGGCAGAAGCATGTTTTACCTCCACCGAGGCATAAAGTGGTGAGGCAGAGGTGGTTGCCGAGAGTGGCAAACATGCAAGCAGAATGTCTGGATTTGTGCCATTTTTGTTCTCGTGATCTTGTCAGTGACCTTTTGCTGCGTGACCACAGGAAATCTAGCTGTGCTCATTCTCAGTTGCATTATCCACCCAGCACCCCCTCACTTTCTTTCCTTTTTCGACCAAGAGACCGGTTAGGCCAGGATCTTACTACTAGTACTTCCCCCCACACTTCGCCCCCACCCCACTTTATTGCCCTTTTCAACAAAGAGATCGGTTCGTTAACCAGTCTTTGCTACCCCGCCCACCCTAAAAAAAAATTCCACATTCAACCAGGCCATCTATTTATCTTCATGCATTGCCTTTTTTCCTCGAATAGTAAAAATTTAGGTGGTGTTCAAGTGTTCGACAAGCCGACGGGGCTATCTAGATACATGGGGAGCTTTGGACTGAAGAATATCCACATGCAGGATGCAGCGACGTGGGGAGCAAACCAAACTTGATGGGAAAAAGGATGCAGCGATGTGGAGAGCTGGCCCATTAGAAGAAGGCCGGTTCTAAAAGAAGTTATACCTCCGGTCGGTGGGATGTGGCGAGGCAGGCGGCGGGATCTGCCAACACGACGACAGCGAGCAAGGGTGCGGAGGACCACCCACGCTGGCGCCAGGTCAGAGAAGACGGCGCGCGTTGGCTTCCTCCCTCGCCAACCGCGACCATGTCAATGTTGCACCTCGTACCCTACCCAGCGGAAGGGATCCGGCCGGATCTGTGACCACCGGTGAGAAGAGAGAGAAACAGAGAGAGTGGACACCACCGTCTTGTTTAGATCTGGAGAGAGTGAGAGAGTGAGAAGAAGAGAGCAACCCTAGCAAGCAAGTCCCGAAGCTCCAACCTACATATATAGGGGAGTAGTTTTTTTCCTCTCCGTAGCAATCCTTTTAAATTGAATACGTGCAGAGCCATCTTTTCATTTAATGTACCAGTAAAAAAACTCGATCAATAACCGCGCCACCGCGTTCAGTTCGCACTTTGTATGGCTCACATGTGATCCCAGACCCTACATTAAGTGGACAACTAGATGGGTCAAATTATCATAGCTGCCTCTTCGTGTGCAAATGCGCTCCACCGTGTACCCGCGTGTGTGCGTGAGGGAACGATCGAGTGCGTGCATGCGCTTCTTCTCTTCGTGTGTCTGCGTGTGTGTGTGTCTCTCTCTCAGAGACAACGAGACACTGACCTAGACAGAGATGGTGTGTACAAAAAGTCACGAGCGTGTGTGTGTGCGCGCGTGTGCGTGAGAGCGGACACAGATGCGGGAGGACGCCATCCAACCGTAGCCGCATACATTTTGACAAAAGTTCAAACCAACAAGACGAAATTCGTGCAAACACGGCCGGATTTCATATAAACATGACGGATTTTCATATAAACATGACGGATATCATTACATTTACATCAACTAAGCGGTGCTAGTCCGGCTCTAGAGGTATAATTAATACCTAATCTAAATGGTCGCCGGCGGCTCCTTTTGTTTTCCTCATGTCTGGCAGCCCGATCACCAGACTGCCGGGAGCCCCGGAGGTATATACTTCAGCGCAAAGGGCGGCTCGCTTCCCCACCACTCATCAGAGTGGAACCCTCGGCTAATGCTTCAGCCGAAGGGGAAGGGGACGCCTCCGCTTTCGTGGAGCCCATGCAGGGTCGATGATGGTTTGCATTGAAGAAGAACCGTACAAGTCACCGGCTGTGTACGCCGGCGTCACCTCAGCGGTGGCCTTCATGGGATACAAGTGGCGGCGGCCTCCCGTGTTTTAATTCTCCTCGATGATGGCGGTGGGCGCGGACGTGCTGGCCGCCACCTCATTGACATCCACGTAGCCGGCTTCTTTCTCTGCCTACATGGCACGGCTACGCATGCGTCGACAATGGATGGCATGGTCGCAGGCACTGGAGGCGCCATGCGGGCGTGGAGCAACTCGCCAGTCCTCCTCGAGCTGGCCTGGAGCGTTGAGTTGCTGAACCACGCGCTGGCTGGGGGTGGCACCTGGCTCCGTCGGGCTAGGCGAGGGAGATGGAGCAGCAAGGTGCCTCGCTCGTAACCGCCGGGCTAGGCGGGCCACCCAGCCAGCTTTTATGCCGGAGAACTGCTCTTCCTGCTCGTCGGATGCCATCGAAAGAGTGGAGAAAATGGTGGAAGGAGGAGCTTGGCCGGCATTGCGTTTAATGCCGGCCCACTCCTGAATGGACGTGTGGATGTACTAGGTTTCTTGGCTTCCATGCTGGTTTAATGGAGGCGTTTGAATGTGGCGAGGAGGCGCGTTCAGCCGGGCGTGCAGCGGGCGGCGCCCTCGGCCGGCGCACCGCTTCAATGTCAGATGCGACCTCTCACTCTCACTGCGTCCACCCTGAGCCACCTTTAATGTGGAGCGGCGCGCTCTACAGCGACATGAATGCTTGCAGCTGGCGCCGGGAGGGAAGCGCGCGCGGGAGGGGGAGGAGTTTTTGGTGGGCCAGGGTGGTCAGAACCTCAGAAGCGGGCTTGGGATCGGTCCGGACTCCTGATTTATGACGCTTCAGCTAGGATGAATCTCCATCGTGTGGAACCGCACTAGAAAGCTGCGACTATGGTTCCTGTTGCTCGCCGCTATGGATCGTGCCTTCTATGAAGAACGCCTGGGACTGGAACCAGGTGGTGTACATGGAGTCCATCGAAAACGTTTAAGTGGAGTAGTCGTGCACAAAACTATGGGAGCGCTATTAATCTATGTAGAGTAGTGCACAAATTTTAATACAGGAATGGGGTATGAACTTGTGAGGCATGTTGGCATATGTCCCTTAGAACTTACTAGTAAATATGTACGTGCTACTTGTGTGGCTGTTGCACGGGCTCCGACACACTTTGTAAGATTACTAAAAGGTGGCGCAGCTTTGGCTATAATTGACCTTGCGCTTGGCTCTTCGCCTCTTCCGGAAGTAAAACAATGATGATGGTACTACTACTAGTACTACTGTAGTACGAGTAGTAGGAGTATATAGTTCTGGCAATCTGACACCAAATGAACTGCTGCACGTCCACCGTGTAGTAAGCAAAAGCTTCTCCTCGTCCTGTGAGCCACCGAGCACGCGTGGGCGAGGGAGAGGGCGTAGTAAGCAAGCTTCTCCTCGTTTTGCGAGTTGACGGGACACATCAAAGTAGTACTCCCTCTGGTCCTTTTTAGTCCGCATATAAGTTTTGTACTAGTAGTCTCCAAAAAGGGCCGACCATGTCCATGGCTACCATCCCGTGCTCCGTCATTGTACGTGCACGATTCACGTGCCATTGAAGAAGAAAAATTTGCGTACGTGCCATTGAAGAAAAAAAAATTATTTATAAATAACGCGCCACCGCGTCATGGTCGAACTTTGATTTGTTCACGCGTGGTTCCCGACCCTCCACTTAAGTGAACAACTACTACGCATCAAATTATCACGTGAGCTGCCTCTTCGTATAGAAATGAGCTCCACCGTGTACCCGTGCGTGTGTGTTAGGGAAAGAGGCAATGAGTACATGCGTCGGTGCGTGCATCTCTTCTCTTCGTGCACGTACTCCTTTTTTTGCGGGTGATTCGTGCACATACTCCACCTACATTGGTGACCATTGCCGTTGGTGAGTCTCACTTACACTACTTATCTCCATATTCTTGCATGACACGTGGACCTGGATGCTGGTTGTCCCATGTGTCGGCAAAAGGAAGAAGAACGATTTCCGACAATCGAGAAGGAGCCAGGAACCGCGCGGTGGAGTACTAGACCGGAGGAGTCCGAAACACGGCAGTCCAGTGTAGTTACATCATATACATGGCCCACCTCACGCTATCACCATATTCTCAGCCTCCGTGCGACACCAAGCTCCACCAGCCCGTATCGCTTCTAGCTCCTCTTCTCTCTCAAAGTGCGGCGGGTTGGCGATTTTGCCATCAATTGAGGTCAGTTTGCTCCCACTCCCTCCCACATGTTAGTGATATGCCAAGAGCATTCTAAAAAAATGATATGCCAAGAGGAACCTCTTTGACCGACGGACCAAATACAACAGGCGTGCCGTGAGTGAGTCCAGTTTCTCGTTTTGAACTTGTTTGGTGTAGTAGTAACACTTGGTTTTGCACCTTCATAGATTGATGCAAATCCCCGCTAAAAAGGCGCTTCGCTTTCTACTAATCCCGTCAACCGTCCTGCTATAGTATATCACTCACATCTGGTTTATAGAGCTTAATCTCCAAATTTTTGTATTACTATACCATTTTGTCAGTCTAAATTTTACTGGTCACAATCACATGTTTAGATTTCAAAGAGCATTAAATTGTTGCGTGCATGGATTAACAGAAAACTAACCAATGCATGTAAATGTTATTGGTCATTGTACTCCTCATGCATGCATGCGTTGATATGTACTACTCCAAACGCTCACCATCTAGTAGTTCATTGGTTGGTTTCGATTTTTGAATTGAGCCCCATAAACCCATATTGATGCTGTGCTGCTACCGTCCAATATTCGCGTGTGGTGGTTTCTAGAATAAAAAGGAGGTACTTACTGTGGGAAAGGTGAAATGATGGTTGCTTCGTCCGAGCAACTTACTGTGGGAATATTGGAGTACGAGCGGATTCAACGAATAGTGAAATGATGGTTTCTTCGTCCGAGCAACTTACTGTGGCAAAGGTGGGGCCCTGTGATTTGACTGCTCAATAGTCATTATTACTGTGGCGCAACGACCGGGGTGAACCCCCCTGTGGTTGTGCACTCAATATTGGTGCATGGCATGTGGACCAGGATGCTGGATGTCCCACATGTCGGCGAAAGGAAGTTCAATGGTTTCTGGCATTGCTATCAAGCTTTCAGGATTTGTTTTTATTTCACATAATTTTCCAGCATAATAAATTATACTGTAATGCTATGAAGCTTTCAACTTTGGTTTCTTGTGTCCACTTGCCTCCAAGGTTGTCTCGTTACAACATTCCATCAAATACAAGGTTGTCTCGTTACAACATTCCATCAAATACCAAAAAATAACATGGATGCTAATGCATCACAATGATTCGCAGATCAGCCCCAATATTTACATCACAACTAAAGAAAAAGTTGTGAGAAGGTCTACAAATAAAGAAAAATTAAAAATTGATAGATGTTGTCCGTAGGCATGATTCCATTTCCTGGCCACGGTGTTCATTGGTCGGCAGCTAGTTTCACGCAACTCTGTCGAACTGAACAAGACATGTTAGCCAAGAAAGAAGTCTATGGAGGACATGGACCATCCGGTCATTTTGTGCAGTTCCACTAAAATCGAGCTGAGCATCCCTGTTTGCAAAGATATGAATAAGTGTTTTTACAATAATAGTGGCACTAGGTGATGAAACATACACACACAAATAGAAGCCGATCACCTTGGCAATCTCTCGTAAAACTAACTACTTGTTGGAGAAGATTAGGCTCGGAGTTGGATGAGGAGGATAGCACAACCAATCTCCCTTTGTGCAGTCCCACTGAATTGTAGAAACGTTGCCTGTGTGACATTTTAGTGGAACTGCACAAAACACTCTTAAGAAAAAAGTGATTTGTGCAGTTCACCAAAAGGTCGCAATAGCAACGAGGTGAAATGGATTGCCATGTTTGCAAAAAGATGAAGAAAGGAAACAATTACTGGTCAATAACAGTTGATGACACATACACCGACAAAAAGAAGCATATTCATTGTCTTCAGGGGGAGATAGCAGCACAGTGGTTTCTCTCAAATGGTGTGAGGACGATATTGCAAAATGGAAGTACGCCGACCGAGCTACGTTTTAGGCAAAGAACTAGGGAAGATCCACATGCAGGATTTTCCACATGCAGCGACCTGGGAAGTTGGGCAGTGGAGCAAGGCCGGTTCCAGAGGAAGCTGTACCTGAGGGTCATCGAGATGTAACTAGGAGGGCGGCGGCGGCCGGGATCTGCTACAGCAGCGAGCAAGGGGCGAAGGCCCTACCGTGCCGGAGCTTGGTCGGAGAGAACGGTGGGTATCGCAGATCGGGACGCGCCAGCAGTGAGTTTCCTGCCTCGATGCCGGTGACCGGGGCAATGCTGCACATCCTCCCTTTCCGCCGGTGGACGGAATCCGGCCGGATCAGTGACCAGCGGTGAGAGAGAGAGATTGGCCCCCGTCGTCTTGTGTGAGAAAGTGTGAAGAGACAAACCCCAGCAAGCAAGCATTGAGGCTCCTGCCTATATTTTATACTAGTATAGTAGAGCGGTGTTCTTTTTTCTCTTGATAACAATCGTTTTATATTTTGTATGTGCCATTGAGGAATAAACTTTATTTAAAATTAACGTGCAAACGCATCAAGTTGCACTTTGTTTCGTTCACGTGTGGTACATGACCCTCCATCAAGTGAACAACTGCTACACGCGTTAACGCATGGGTGTGGTTGGGAACGAGACGTGAGTACGTGCGTTGTGCGTGCACCTCTTCTCTTCGTGCACGTACCCCACCTACATGGGTGTGTGTGTGAGAGAGATACAAACCTAGAGAGAGATGGTGAGTGCGTTCGTGAGTGTTTTTTTTTGGGGGAGGGGGTGATTTCATAAGTGTATTTGTGTACGTGAGAGATGGACAGGGAATATGAGTCGATGATATCTCAAAAAAATGTAACATGTGCAATGTGTGTGAAATGGAGGCCTAGATATATCATATATAGAGGGGGCGATCCACGAGAAGAGAGGGGAGGGATTATCAACGTGAGATATATATCGATAGAATCGAAGAGAGGGATGAAAGTGTATGGGTGCGAGATCGATAAAGAGAGCCAGCGAAAGTGTGTGTGCGCACGTCAAAGATATAGGGTGGCTAGCCTACTGGAACGTGAGAGGGGACATGTGCAGTTTGTGTGTGGCAGGGTGACCTAACTAGAGTGTTCGACTATCGGTGTGTGTGTGTGGGGGGGGGGGGCAGAGACCTAACTAGAGGGGTAGATCGACTAGTATATGTGTGGAGAAGGAGACACCTAGCTATGTATCGAGGGAGATCGATCAGCATCCATACATATGTGTAGGAGAGGAATAAGGTTGGGAGAGAGACAGAGCTAGAGTGCCAGAGGGGTGGTGGTGGAGTTGCTTCTCGGAGATGGTGGGAGAGGCCTACTAGACAAACGGAGGGTACGACTGCAATATCAATAAGGGAGGGGATGTGTGTTTGTGTGTGCGCGTGCGTGTGACACACTACTGTAGGAGGGTCCTAATGCGACACATGCATTAGAGACCCCTCGACCAAACTGTGTGCGATGCATTAATCGCAAACGGTGTCGTATTAAAACCGTCACCAATAAGACGAACTGTGTGCAATGGCGGAAACATCAAGCATGATTCAGATTAGAGTTACATGTGCGATACGTGGCACAGAGTTGATCCATACGAACCATTTGTGATGAGCCAGAACAACAGAAATGGTCAGCTAGTTCGAGGTGTGTGCGATATACGGCATACCGTTCACTCGGATGAACTGTTTGCGATTACCCAACACAACAGAAACGTCAGCCAGATCAAGGTGTGTGCGATAGACGGCAAACAGTTCACTCGGATGAACTATTTCCGATGAGCAAATACAACAGAAATGGTCAGCCAGATCAAGGTGTGTGCGATAGACGGCAAACAGTTCACTCGGATGAACTGTTTCCGATGAGCCAAAACAACATAAACGGTCAGAGCATCTCCAACAGCCTTTGTATATTGGATTGCTATAAAAACATGTTATAGCAAGAGGAGAGAGAAGGTTTACAAAGCATGTTTTTTGCTTTGGTAGCCTTTGTATATCGGATTGCTATATTTGCACAAAACACACAATGAGATGTGGGGACAGTTTGTCATAGACACATCACACGTATACTAGCACAACTCGTGTACACGTGTGCACACGCGTACGCGTACATAGAATCAGCACACACGCGTGCATGTACACACACGCATACATGTACACACACACGTACACATACACACACGCAGCACACACGCATGTACACGTACACACGCGTACATGTACACGTACACACGCACGCGTCACACACATACACGCACACATGACGCACATATGCAGCTCACACATACACGTACACATCACACACTGGCCCACTAGTCATTGAGACAAAAATATGAAGGGGACCACTTTTACAAAGCCTTGCCAAAATTTAGCAAGTGCCCTTTGGGTTTGCATACAAAGTGGGATGGCAGATTTAGCAAGCTTTGTAAAAAATTTAGGTGGGGGACCACTTATACAAAGGCTATTGGAGGAGGTTATTTTTTAATATAAAGTTAGTCAAACTTTACAAAGCTTGACTTTGACCAAACTTTATATGCAGACTGAAAAGAAACAGAGGGAGTAAGTGAGTGCAAATATAGAAAGGCTGTTGAAGATGCTCTCAGCCAGATCAAGGAGTCTGCGATATACGGGCACCGATAATCCTATACACATGGACCTATTACAGGCATTTTACAGGATCTTCAACTAACTAATCTTTCTCCACCCTGATTTTCAGCCGGGGTGGGCCCCAACCTCCCCTAATCTCCAATTCAATTGGTCCACTTCAGCTACCCTGTAAATCCTGAAGTAAATCTCTGTGCGTCTAGCATTACTCATGTGGGCACACAGTCTAATTAAAAGAATTGTGCGCGATGGAACAAGTAGTGTGCTGACATCGCCGATTGCGGTGCACACGCCACGTATGCATCCGAGAACGCTTGCCCACGTTACACCATCTGGGAATCATGCCGCACTTCGAAACCGGAACCGTCAATAAATTTTGAGCTTGTTTCCCATCACATTCCAAATTACCACGCTATATTTAATTGCAAACCTGTTCACACCGATCAAAACCTAAACATTTTCCCACTTAGCAGCTTATTACTAGGTTTTAAATACTACCTACTCGAAAATGACCGCACAATCCACCAATTCCTCATCAACAAACAAACAAGTCTTTCTTTGTCGTTCCTTGCGTCTGCCATGGCTCGTAGGAGTTCTTCATCGAGAATTGACCAGGGAGCGACGAGCATGGAAGCGGAAGCAGCAGAGATGTCCCGCCTCGCCGCGATAGCAACCGCAAAGTCCCGCCGCGCCGCCGATGCAGCACAGAGGTCCCGCCGCACCGCCGAAGTAGCATAGAGGTCCCGCCACGCCGCCGAAGCAGCACAGTGGTCCGGCCACGCCGTGGAAGCTGCAAGGACGACCCGCCGCACCACGGAATCAGCAGAGAGGTCCTGCCGTGCCGCGGCGGCCTGGGAAGATCTCTTCCGGGAAGGCAAGGGCTCTCGCAGGCGCATGCGCGCTGAGCTCAATAAGCTGAAGGATGAGATCTCCGACTGGGCGAAGCTGCACGAGGAGATCAATGCCTCATTTGATAAGGCGATCGACGTCATCCGGGGACTAAGGGATGACAAGGCGAAGCTCCGCACCCAGCGCGACCTGCTGAGGGCCAAGATCACCGGCAGTGCGAAGCAGCACAAGGAGAGCATTGCCATGATGAAGAAGACGGCCGCCATGGTCGAGAAAATTATGGACGATAATGCCAACCTCCACATCGAGCGCGAAAGGCTGGTGCGGGAATGCAAAGCTGCTGTCAAGCGAAGTATTGATGACGTGAAAGAGATCATTGCTGTTCGCCGCGAGAACTCCATCGCCATGGATGCAATGACGAAGATGGCGGAGGAGAGGCGAAAGGAGGTGAAGGTCGTGGAGGCGATGAAGAAGGAGTTGGAGGAACTCCATGCCCTGCAGCAACCCATCAAGGAGTAGAGCAACGACCCAGATTGTTGTCTGCGTCTTCTTCCTTCTACTTTTGCCCTGTGTCTTTCGGGCGTTGCCGTGTGTGGCATTTTAAATTGTCTTCCTGAATATGTAAGACAATTACTATCCATTGCCATCGTCATCATATATAACAGTCTTGCTAAGTCTTCGTTAAGTTTGAGTCAAGGCTATGTCCGTGAGTTATCCGTGCAAATTTTTGTTTTCAAATTTTCTTTTTTCTCCCTTAAATCTCAGTCGACTGAGACCTAGCCTGGCTCGGGCGCCATTAATGGAGAAGTTGGGAGCGAGGTGGGCGGCGGATGAAGGTCAAAGGGCTCGCCTCCCGGTAAGCCTGCGCAACGGTCTGCTCCACGCCTCCCGTCTACTCAAATAGCTACCCCGCACGGCACCTCCTGGCCAATAAAAATGGGGACGCATGGCGGCACGTAAATGGTTAGTACAACGCCCACGGTTTGAATAACACTTGTGTTTCTGATTGTAATGTCGCAGCTCTTTGTTCCAAAATGACTTTGTTGGTTGCTAATGTGTGCGCCTTCAAAAAATCGGACAAATTTTTTACCACAACATGTTGGTGCCATGTCAAGGCAACATGCCAAGTTTCATGATTTTCAGGCAAGTTTTGGATTTATAGGAATTTAAAAACCAAGTTTGTCAATGTTTTCAGCCGAGCCACGACGCCCAGATGTTTGAAATTCATTCCCATTTCTTGCATGGGACCTAAACATTCACCCAAGGACACATATACGATTTTTCAACCCATTTTGGTGCACTGGAGCATGTGCATGTAGTTCAAATTTGAATTATGCACATTAAATGCCTAGAAAACTCAATAAATGTATAAAAAGGCCAAACGAACCTGGAATAATTCCAAATTATAGCGCGACACTCCTATTGGTCTTTGTTGCCTCTGTAAAAAAACCAAGGCATGAAGAGGCAGTGTATGTCGTTTCGCCCACAAAGGTGACACATTCCCTATCGGAACCATGTGCCATCTTGAGAGAAGCTCCAGTTTGTAAGAAGCTTATACCAAAAATTGTCCCAAATAGAACAAAAATTTTACCACAGCATGTTGGTGCCATGTCAAGACACCATGCCAAGTTCCGTGATTTTTAGGCAATTTTTGGATTTACAGGAATTTAAAAACCAAGTTTCTCAATGTTTTTGGCCGAGCCATGACGCCCAGATGTTTGAAATTCATTCCCATTTCTTGTATGCGACCTAAACATTCACCCAAGGACACATATATGTTTTTTCAACCCATTTTGGTGCAGTGGAGCATGTGCTTGTAGTTCAAATTTGTAGTATGCACATTAAATGCCTAGAAACTCAATTAATGTATAAAAAAGGCCAAACGACCCCGGAATAATTCCAAATTTTAGCACGACACTCCTATCGGTCTATGTTGCCTATGTAAAAAAAATCAAGGCAGGAAGAGGTAGCGTATGTCGTTTCGCTCACAAAGGTGACACGTTCCCTGTCGGAACCATGAGCCTTCTTGAGAGAAGCTCCAGTTTGTAAGAAGCTTATACCAAAACTTGTCCCAAATCGAACAAAAATTTTACCAAGGCATGTTGGTGCCATGTCAAGACACCATGCCAAGTTTCCTGATTTTTAGGCAATTTTTGGATTTACATGAATTTTAAAACCAATTTTCTCAATGTTTCCGACCGAGCCACGACGCCCAGACATTTGAATTTCACTCCCATTTCTTGTATGGTACCTAAACATTCACCCAAGGACACATATACGATTTTTCAACCCATTTTGGTGCACTGGAGCATATGCCTGTAGTTCAAATTTGAATTATGCACATGAAATGCCAAGAAAACTCAATTGATGTATAAAAAAGGCCAAACGAACCTGGAAAAATTCCAAATTTTGCACGACACTCCTATAGTTGCATGTTCACTGCAGATAAATGTTCTAGCAATTCAAACACTGACCTTTCCTACCGTAACCCCATTTTGTCTTTCAAATCAAAATGAAAAAATCAAATACACCACAAACAGTTTATTAGCAAGAATTGTGTGCGATGTAGTATAAAATATCTTGGGGCTCCCTCTTGTATGTCTTACGCCGGAAGGTTCGTCGGCTACAGTCCACTGGCCGCGCGTTGTTGGTGTATAAAACATGGGTACTTTTATACCCTGACTTATGCACAGACTGTAGCAGCCTCCTCACCAACCAAGGCTTGCCGGGACCTGCCAAGCTACGAGATTCAGGACCCAGTTGCGCGAGCCACTGGAGAGAAGCTCAACACACAGCACCAACAAGCACCTAACTAGTACCAGAGATAAAGACATCCCTTGCCGGCAAGGCTAAACCGGCAAGGTGAAGACCCGGCAAGCTCCGTACCGGCAAGCTTCTACCAGCCCTCCAGCGCTCCACCTCACAGCACAGGTATTCGCTAATGGATGAGGTGTCGACCGCGCAGGTTGGTTGGTAAGGCCTGCCAGGCACGTGTCAGCATGCTGGGACATGATTTGCCTCTAATGACACCCGTCCAGGAGGCGTGTCAGAATAATACGAGGTAGCTGGGCGGGCGGTGCAGAAATCTTGCCGGGATTACCTCTGCACATGACACCTAACGGCGCATTTAATGCTTTTGTCCTAAACTGGCAGAGTTAGGTATGATAGCACTGTTTGCTATCTAATTGCTATGTAATTATTGTTTTGCCACTGTGGTAACCCCTTGAACTATAAAAGGAGGGCCAAGGCAACAGTTAGAGGGATTCGGACCCCTTTTCAAACACAAGCACGTCTCGGGTAGCTGCTCCTCCCCATACCTCGCCAGGAGAAGCGCTCCTTGTACTGTGCTTCCACACTACTAATACACCAAAGGCAGGAGTAGGGTTTTACGCTTCTCAGCAGCCCGAACCTGGGCAAATCCCTTGCGCCTTCCATTGATTCTGCTCTTTGTGCATGTCGATCTCCCCTGTTGAACCACAAAGGGGCTGCATGACCCCATAGATGGTCGTACCCATGACATCTTTGGCGCGCCAGGTAGGGGGGATTGCTTGCGCGAACCTGAACCAGTGGATTGCGCATCATCATCATCATCAACTTCATGATCGCCTTCATCGTCACCGATGGCCCCCAAGAAGAAGGGCATCACGATGACGGCCCCGTCGCACGTATCTGCAGGCGGCGCAGCCAATGTGCGCGGTGCGGGCACCGTGGTTGGCACGACCAGCGCAGGTGGCGCGGTCGCCATGCCCACTGTGGTCGGCTCTGGAGATGAGCGTGCTGGAGACGGTCGACTACCTCGACCCCCTGACGAACGAAGCCGAGACGGCACGGGCGGAGCGGACGGACGACCTCCTCCTCCTCCTCGCCGCGCCGATGAACGCAGCCACTGGAGTAGCAATGCCCGGGCTGGCGTGACCCAAGATCCCGCCGTGGCGACATCCAAGGATACCGCTTCAGGAAAAATGCCGCGCCCCTCACACAACAGTCGCGGCACGGCTCCGGGCGGCACCGACGACTCCGGAAGGCGGCGACCTCACGGCAAGACCCCTGTCGATCAAACTCCAGATCCTCAAGCACCGCCTCCGCCACGACGACCAGCTGCTGATCGTGTGTCACGGCAGCAAGACCGCGACGGCACTCTTACTGGCTCTGCCAGGAGTAGAGCGACGTCACGTTCTTCGCTTCCAGCCATGCCAGCCACAACAGCGGAAGCAATGGCGCGAGCTCAGATGCTGCTAAATTTCCCTCCAGCGGCAGAGAAATGGATGAGTGGAGAGCCACCATCCAAAGCTTGATAGGGTTTGCCGAGGCTAGCAAATCACAGCAAGCAGAACCCTCACGGCATCTGCAAACGGAACCAGTAGCTCCAACTGGTGGCCACGTTGATGGTGCTGCACAAACGGTGCAATCACCCCTGTGGCAACAGTCTCAACAGCAGCAACACCAACAGCCACTGCAAGCTCGACAACCCTTTGAGCCCGACGAGATGTCGATGGCCTCTTCGGACCCGTGAGTGCGACAAGACCAGCGGCAAGTGCTGCGATACAGACGGATAGAAGATGCCTGCACCACCATTGAACGGCGCTGGGAGGCGCGCCGTCAATCCGATGCACGCAACGGCCCCATTGTTGATGAGCCCGCGTCAGGGGTTGGCGGGTATGTGCCTTACGAGGTTGGGTGTCCTGCCTTCACCCATGAGCTGCGACAAGTCAGATGGCCGTCTGTCCGGGCCTTCAAACCAGAAGTACCAGAGAAGTACGACGGCAAGCTGAAACCGGCAGAGTTTCTGGGAATCTACACGATTGTCGTGCAAGCTGCCGGGGGAAGAGATGAAAAGATTCTCGCCCATTACTTTTCGTTGGTACTGAAGCCCAACGTGAGATCTTAGCTGATGAACTTGCCGGAGAACTCCATTTCCTTGTGGTCAGATCTCTGCAATGAGTTTGTTGGTGCCTTTACCGGAGGCCACAAGGCCCTTGGACAGCCCAGTGACCTGCAGGTGATCCCACAAAGATATGGTGAAACTTTGCGCAAGTATATCCAGAGATTCAGTCGCGTGCACCGCAATATCCCAGATGTGCACCCTGCAGCCGTGATTACCGCCTTTCACACAAATGTGCGCAACCGGAGGATGCGGGAGAAAATGAACGTCAAATTGCCCAAGACCGTCAACGAGATCTACACGTTGGTGGATAAGTGTGCACGTGCTGAGGAAGGAAGGAGGCTTCCCGGGGAAGTTGGAGGAGGAGGCGGGTGGGTTGGGTCGTGGGGGGAGGTACACGGGCTGCTGCAGCTACACGAGTTGCTACTCTGGCTCTTGTTCGCGTTGCTGCTCCGGCTGCTAGCTGCTAGTGCGTTCCCTGTTGAGTGGCTGCTGATTTAGATCACTGCTTCTCTGCTACCAGTGCTCGAGCGGCCTAAACTACCAACGAAGTGCTTGTCTGCTACTAGTGCATTCAGTTTCGATAGTAAAATTCAGTTTCGACAGTAACAGTCAGTTTCGATAGTAAAATTCAGTTTTGATAGTTAAGTTCAGAGTCAACAGTTTTTACATCATCTGTTGGAGTTGGTTGTCTTTTGGCGATGTAAATTTTACAGCTAGCACTTTTTGGTGATGTATTTTACATCATCTATTGGAGATGGTATTAGAATGCCACTTCAGATTAACGATGTCCATCTTGTACTACTTCAGCCTCGACGTCGTACAGCTCGCCGGAGCTGCTCCAACGACGGAACCATCCATCACAACAGAGCAGTACCCTCGACGCCATCTACAAACGCCTCGGATCTTCTTCCCCAGCTCCGACAACCACCTTTGCCGCAACATCTTCAGCGACCGACCCAATGATGCTGAGGTCGACACGGCTATGCCAAATAGGTTGTACACTTGTCGCATCACTTTTTACTCTACATTCATGTCGATCCCTTAGGGCTATTTTGGTTCAAAGGAAAAAGTGAAGGAAAAATATAGCAATAGGAAATTTTCCTATGGTACCCTACTATTCAATTATTCATGCATTTGGTTGAAAGGAATGGAGAAAAACAAAACTGAAGGATTTTTTCCTTTTGTGTCTGTTTCAAAGGAAAAACACAGAAATTTTAACATCCAACTGGACCTACTTATCAAAATCCTATGCATGAAAAGAAGACTAAGTGCATTAGTGGCATAATAACATTCTAACTGTACACATTTGCAGGTGGTTTGACTTTAATTTGGCCGTGTTTCTTTGCATTCCTGTGCTCTAACTGCAAGCCAAAGGAGCCCTTACATAATTATTTCATTTACAGATAGGTGTCGAAGAAAACTTTGTGTGGTTTGTCCTGCTCCTGCCGCGCCATCGTCCACCTCACCTGAGCTGCTCCATCGACAGAAGCATCCACCATACCAGACATCATGACTCCTTACCGTCTTTCGCCGCCTCAGATCTCCTTCCCCGCTGCCGGCAGCCACCACAACTGCATCACCATCATCGACTCAGCAGATGAACCTGAGGAGTACACGGGTCCGCAAGAGAGGTCGCACTCTTTTGTTTCTGCTTACTTTATGCATTACTTAATATTACCTGCTAGTTTATCATCATGTTCATCTCTTAGACTCCAAGTCAGGTCCAAATTAATGTTCAAACTTGAGTTTGAAAATGCTTGTGGGGCACATATCGAGGCAGCAATGAATAGTATATCGATCTACTATCTGTTTCATCTAGGGTATCTACTATGTCGTTCATCTTGGGTGGGAAACAAATAGTAAAGTAGCCATCATCTGTCTTTTTATTAAATTAAGCTATCATTTGCCTGCTATCATTATTTTTGGATCTATCCACTGGTTGTTACCATCACCCTAGATTTCTGCATGCTCTCCTTACTTAATCTCACTATAATACTTTCGTATGCATGTCAGTTATTGTACACAGTCATGCTGAACATGTAGAGAAAAAGAGAAGAGTCTTGCGCGGCAATACAATGTCATGCAAACATCGCTCCATGGTGGGTGCAATGGCAACCCCACCCCCCTCCTCCAGATTGTAATCCAGAGGAAGATAGCTATTTAGAGGTGGAGTCAGAGGGAGCTGACCACTCCTATGTACCCCCCGAGGTGTTTGCTCTAACTTGGCATGATGATGTTGGTCATATCATGCATATGGTGCCTTGTTTTGCTTACTTTCGACATCATATATGTCATCTGCTTAGTTTAGACATGTTCTGTAATGCCACCTGTTTAGTCTCTATATCACATATGTGAATTATGCAATGCCATCTTTTTTAGCCAGCCATAGTATATGTGAAATATGCAATGCCATCCTGTTTAGCCAGGCATCATATATTTGAATTATATCTTGCCATTCCTTTTTTCCAACATTTCCATTTGTCGGCAATGTTTGTACATTCAACTCCTCTTCCTATGAATCAGCCATTTGGGTGGGTGATGAAAAAATCTGGAGTGAAAACAAGTTCTTCAGAGCAGACAGTGCTACCTGTCGAAGTAGATCTCTTGCTGGGTCCAGATAGCTCCTCAGAGGAGGATTCGGATACAGATCACCACTCCTATCCCCCCCGAGGTGTATGCTCTAACTTGGCACGGTTATACTGCTCGTATCATGCATATGCCGTCTTGCATTGCATAGTTTAGACATCATATACACAATATTCAACACCATCTGGTTAGTTTAGACATCATATATGCAAATGCCATCTGCTTAGTATATAAATCACATATGTGAATTATATCATGCCATCCTGTTTACTTAGATAACATGTATGTGAATTATGTCATGCGAACCTGTTTACTAAAGACATCATATAATTATCTCATGCCATCGTTTTTAGTTAGTCATCATATCATTGAATTATGTCATGCTATACTGTTTAGATAGACATCATATATGTGAAATTATGTCATGCTATCCTGTTTAGTTAAACAACATATATGTGAACTATTTCATGCCCTCTTTTTCCCTCACTATCTATTGCATCTGTCTCATACAAGGTCTGTACATTCAACTACTTTTCTTGTTTATCAGCCATTTGAATTGGAGGGGGTGATGGCAGTATCTAGCGGAGTAAAAACATGGTCTTCAAATAAAACAGCGCTACCTGTCGATGGAGATAGCACCCCAGTTGTACTTGCACAAGAACCAGCCCTACCACACATAACCCAGACTATCGCATATTGTACCCCTACTCCGATGAACAGAGAACCAGCTTCACCCAATCTAACCCCAATCCCAGCAGATAGTAACCCAATTCCAGTTGACACAGCACCATCTCCACAACAGAGCTCCCAAACAAGAGCAATTAGTTAGGTAACTCCAGTGGCCAAAGCGCCAGGACTACCATGGCGAACCCCAACTCCACCAGTTAGTACACCTATTCCTGTGGACGAAGCAGAACCAGTCATCCATAGTTTAGCATCTGTCGCATTTGATGTTGCTAAATTCTATGTGCGTATCTTCCCATCATGGAAATAATATACTGAAGATGAAGGAAAAAGTCAGTTGCAGGTGTTCCTCCAGGAGTTATGTGTAAGTATTCATTGCAATTACTTTGCTTTGTCCCATACGTTCTACCTCCCTGCTGGTTATAACACAGCAAATGTTCCCATTTTTCTGTGTAGAGAATGACCGATTTGGAAACTCAGGATGAGGTAACCTGTGCTAATACCTATGCTATCTTCAAGAATGCTTTGCGGCAGTATCGGAATTACCTAAAGAAAACGTGTTTCACTGGCAAGGAAACTCATCAAATTCCCTTACTTTCTCCGGAGACACATTTACTGGACGATGACTGGGAACGCCTTGTTCTATATTGGTCTAGACCCATGAATCTAGTAGGGTCTATGAGATCATATTTCATTTTGAAGTACTATATGGCTGCGTCTTACTGTACTCTCTTCTTGTAGAACAAGCGCTTAAACCTGAAGAACAACTGTTCTCAGGTAAGATTCCATAGCTATGGTGCATACTGCTTTGCTCTTGTATCACTGTATTTACTCATGCCAACTAATTTTTAAATAGAAGGATCCAATCGAAACTCCAATGGCACAACAGGTGTCGTGCGTACGACCATCTATGGGGCCATCTAGCCCCTTTGCGGTTCGACCAGGGGAATGCGCAAGCACATAGAGAAGAATCAGCAGAGAATGCGAAGGATTTTACCTAGGTTTGGGCCACCGTGAGGTGTAAAACCCTACTCCTGCTTTGGTGTATTATATGTGGAAAGCTCAAGTACAAGGAGCGCTTCGTCCTGGCAAGGTGCGGAGGGAAGCAGCTACGCATGCAAAGTGAGCTAAAGTGTCTAAGGATCGATCCTTATAAAGGTTGCCCTGGCCCTCCTTTTATAGCTCAAGGGGTAACCACAATGGCAAAACAGTCATTACAAGTCGATTAGATAGCAAACAGTGCTATCATACCTAACTCTGCTGGTTTAGGAAAAAAGCTAAATGCGCCGTTAGGTGTCATGTGGAGGAGTAGTCCCGGCAAGGTTCCTGCACCGCTCGCCCAGCTACCTCATATTATCTTGAGACGCCTCCTGGACGGGTGTCATTAAAGTTAAATCTCCTTCCAGCAGGCTGACACGTGCCCCGACAAATCTCACCAAACCACCTGCGCGGTTGACACCTCACCGATTAGCGACTGGCTGCTCGGTGAGGTGGAGCGCTGAGGAGCTGGTGAAAGCTTGCCGGCACGGAGCTTGTCGGGCCTTCATCTTGACGGCTCAAATCTTGCCAGCGAGTAATGCCTCCATCTTCAGTACCAGTCAAGTACTTATTGATGCTTTGTCTTGATTTCTTCCTTAGTGCTTTTGCAACTAAGCCTTGAGTCTTGATCTTGGTAGTCCTCGGCAAGCCTGGCCATCAAGAAGGCTGCTACGGTCTGTGCATAAGTCGGGGTATAAAATACCCATGTTTTATACACCGACAGGAGCCCCCGGGCCTGGGCCATACGCGCGTCTAAAGCGTCGTTGGGCTAGGCCCAAATGATGCACAGACACGCGGCAGGAAGTTACCGCAGTAATTTTTGCAATGATGATTTTATTCAAACACGCCCGCGCCGCGCATTAAATGCGGTTGCAGGAGTGGTGGACTGTAGCGGGAGTTTTGCGTAGTGCGCCTGCAAAAGCGCGTCCACGTCATGCAGTAAAGAGCCAGCCCCCTCGCGCCTTCCCCATAAAAAGGTAACCGCGAGGAGGCACTGCTCATTCACCACCGCCCCCTTCTGCCTCGTCTTCCTCCTCTCGCCAGAACCATTTCCACCACCGCCACCACCAATTCGCGCCTCAGCTCGAATCCTTTTCTTCTCCCTGAGCCCTTATGGCGCCCAAGAAAGCCAACGCGGCGGGAAAGAAGCCCGCCAAGCCGGTCGACCCCAAGGCGGAGAAGAAGAAAGAACTGGAGGAACTGGAGAGGCGGTGGAGAGAGAACGTGGTCTTCTCGCCGTCGGCCATGGACATCAACACTCTGGTCAAGAGGTACGCCTACATGTGGGGAAGAGACACCAAGGATCACAAGGCTCCGGTGGTGCTTCCTAAAGGCGATAAGGTTCCGTCAGATTCATATCCATTCTTCTGTGCATACTTCTATTGCAGACTGGTTCCTCCATTCTCGGATTTCTTCAGCGCAATGATGTATGATTTTGGGTTTCGATTGCTGGGTTTCACTCCCAACGCAATGACATGCATGGCAGTGTTCTCCCACTTGTGTGAGAATTTCGTTGGGGTTGCGCCCAATGTAGATCTGTTTCACCACTTCTTCGTTCCTCGCATCGAAGACAAGTCGCTCTCCGGCAGTGTGACATGGATCCCCAGAGCCAAGAACAAGGGCCAATATCTTGCCGGGCAACTTCACCTCAAATGGGAGGAATGGAGGGCAGAGTGGTGTTGGATCCAAGATAAGGATTTTCCCGAATTCTGCTTGCCGCGCAGGAAAAGAGTTGAGCGTGGCAATGACTGGGGCAAATTGGGTGCTAGTGACGAGAGACTTCGCCCTGCACTAAACAGGATTGCTCATCTTAAGGCCGTCAAACTGACCATTGAGATGGTTGGCGCTGACTTTCTCCGGTGACGCATCTCGCCGCTACAGAAAAGAGAGAGGTTTGCTTGGGATTACCTGGGTGTCGCTGATATTATGCGGTTGTATCCTGGGCTCAGCAACAACTTGACGGTTCTGGAGCATGCCGCCCTTTGCGAGCAATTGTTCAGGAAGACCGGCATGTTTCACTTACTGAATGGAGTCATCCCGCTGCACATTAACTCCGCCAAGGATTCCATTTTGGCAATGATGCCGGAGTGCAATGCTCAAGGAGTTGAACCCCGCTGGCCAATGCCTCCTCTGGAAAATGAGATGGACTGGGCTTCCAACTTGACAGAGAAAGCCACCCGGAAAGAAAAGGATCTCATCCAGGCCACCAAGGAAGAAGAACTGGCGCACATCGCCAGCATAGCCGCAGAAGCTGCAAGAGTTAACACAGCTGGCGGTTCCGGTGTTGCGGCAACGGAAGATGATGATGAAGAGCATCCCGACAAAGAGGTTGCCGAGGAACACCAAGAAGATCCTACCGAAGATGAGGTTGCCGGGACTGAGGTTGTCGGAGAACCTGAAGAGGAGGAAGGCCCTCAGGCCCCTAAGAAGAGGGCATGCCGTCTTTGAAGGGCAGTCAGTCAGGAACCGGTACGTGCTTCCTCACCAATAGCTGGTCCTGTCATGAAGAAGACAACCACCAAGACCGGCCATCAGGAAGAAGTGCACCGGCTATCAGTTCGGCGCCCTCAAACTCAGCATTCATCTTCCCAGCAAGAGGTTACCGGGGAAGTTGGATCTTCTCAGCTGGCAAGTTCATCTCCTCCGGCACTTAAGAGGGCCAGAGAATCTTCTCCGCCGGCAAGATATGACCTCTCTGTCCTCAACGAGTCTGAAGACGAGGAGTAAGTACATTTATTGATCTTCATTAAATCTTGACTCCATCTTGGTCATGGTTTTTGACTTGATTCTTTTCCGGTCTTGTAGAGACACAGAGCCACTTGTACATCGGGCCAAGCGAGCCAAGGCTGTGGTGGAAGGCGAGCCTACGGCAAGTGCCGGACAAGGGGGTGTTCTTACTGATACCATTATCATTAGCCCCCAGTCCAGCCCCTGCACGAAGTTGAGACGCGATCCCCGCCCGCTGGCACTGGCGTTGATGCTTCTTCTTCTGGTCTTGACAAGGAGGTAGGAGAAGGCTGATACGTCTCCAACGTATCTATAATTTATGAAGTATTCATACCATGTTTATTATAGTTTTGTATGATTTTGGTGCACTTTTATATGGATTTTATATGATTTTTATGGACTAACATATTGACCTAGTGCCCAGTGCCAGTTGCTGTTTTCTGCTTGTTTTTGGTTTTCCAGAAAATCCATATCAAATGAAGTCCAAATGCAGCGAAACTTTTTGATGATTTTTTCTGGAAGGAAACAGACCCAGGAAGCTTCGGAGGAGCAGCAGAAGAGCTACAGGGGCCCCACGAGGAACCTCTTTGCGTGATTCCAACGCTGAAAAATCCTATATATTCAGAAACCCCCGAAAGTTAACCTAGATGAGTTTTTACGCCGCCGCAAATGTCTGTACCTCCATTATCTAATCTACAGCCCTTTTCCGGCACCCTGCCGGAGGGGGAATCATCACTGGAGGCCATCTTCATCATCCCGGCGGTTTCCATGATGAGGAGGGAGTAGTTCACCCTCGGGGCTGAGGGTTTGTACCAGTAACTATGTGTTTTATCTCTCTCTTTCGCGTTCTTGATTTGGCATGATCTTGATGTACCGCGAGCTTTGTTAATATAGTTGGATCATATGGTGTTTCTTCCCTCTCTATCCTTGTTGTGATGAATCGAATCTTTTCCCTTTGAGGTTTCGTTATTGTCGGATTGAATATTTCAGATTTGAGAACACTTGATGTATGTCTGCATATGAATACCCGTGGTGACAATGGGGTATTATATTGATTCACTTGATATATGTTTTGGCACTCAACTCACGGATTCCCGCGGAGACATTGGGGTAATCTATGCATATGGGTTGATGCCCGTTTTCATTATCTTTTCTCTGATAGAAACTTTGGGGTGCTCCTTGAAGTTCTATGTGTGGATTGAATATTATGATTATGAAGTTGTTTGATGCATATCGTATAATCAACTCACGGATACTTGTGGTGACATTGGAGTATCTAGGTGACATTAGAGTTGGTTGATGTGTATCATTTGGTGTTATTTTAGTACGAACTCTAGGGCGGTTTGTGACACTTATAGGAATGGCTCAATAGGTCGATCGGGAAGGATAACTCTGCGCTTGGAGGCCCAACACGAGTCTACAAGAATAAGTTGTGTAGTAGACATCAAAGGCCACCAGGAGGAAGAGCGCCAAGAGGCGAATCCTACCGTGGTTCCTCTGTCAACCACCATCTCGAGGAGTGCTTCACCGACAAGGGCCTTCACTGATGAGCCCGTCGACACCGATATAGTCCCGGC
Source organism: Elymus sibiricus (assembly GCA_039707655.1). Classification (NCBI taxonomy): domain Eukaryota; kingdom Viridiplantae; phylum Streptophyta; class Magnoliopsida; order Poales; family Poaceae; genus Elymus; species Elymus sibiricus. The sequence goes on along the minus strand of CM077676.1, from coordinate 185,263,606 downwards.
AAGCGAGGCTGCCGGAGACCGTGCGGCGGCAACCGAGGTCACCGGGGAAGGAAATGTCCTTCCACACCAAGCATCAATAGGTAATCCACTTGTTTCTGAACACTTTTCATTCTTTTTTGTTTTCTTGAACTTGACTTGTTAATTGAATCTTATTCATCCTTTTGTTTCTGGTTCTTTCCACAGCTCCAACTTCTCCCGAAGAGGGTGAAATTATTGCAGAATTGGCAGATATTGCAAAGGACACCGCTAATGAAGCCACCAGGGTTGCTGCTGAAGAAGATCTTGTGCGAATCGCCGAAGAGGTCAAGGAAATTCCCAAAGAACCTAAGAAATCCTCCGGCAACACATCTGATCCCGCCATAATTGTAACATCCCCATGTAATAGCTACAGTAATCACCCTTTTGATAATGCCAAGTCAGCATGATTAACAGTGCTTGATCATCATTAGCATCATATCTCATTTCAAATTCCAATTCAGATTGAAATTCAAATTTAAAGTGAAAAATAAAAGTTGTCCAAATTGGAAATAAAAATGTTCATCAAATAGAAAATAATCTATTTCTAATTATGTTCAGGAAAACAACATCACCTAAATTCACTAAGTAACTCTAACATCATCAAAACAGTACCAAACAACACCATTTGATCCCATTGCAATTAAATAAAGTTCAAATGAAATCATGTTTTCTCCAAACCAATTTCTGGTGGTAGGTAATATTGCATTGTAATTATTGAACCAAGTCACACATTTTACAAAAGTCATTAAGTGGCCTAACTATTTACAAAATAGAAATAAAAACAGAAAACAGAAAAATAAAAAGAGAAAAGGCCTACTTCTACTGTGGCGCTGGGCTCTAGTCTACAGTGCCCGAGCCCAGCCCACCGCGCTGTCACTCGCCCGCGTTGACACGGCGCCGAGCGCCGCGCTGTCAGCCATCCCGCGGCGCCCCCGAGCAGATAAGGTCGTCCCCAAGCGCCTCCTCCTTCCCCCGCAACCCTAGCTGCCCCTAGATCCCCCCTCGCTCTCTGCCTCGCTCGCGTTCGAGCTCGCCGCCGCCGCCATGTCTGCGCCGCCGTAAAACCTGTAGCCACCGTCACCTACTCGCCACTCCACCGTGCCGGATCGATGCGCCGACCTCGACTCCTTCATCTACATCGACTGGAGCGAGACGGGAGCCAGCGAGCCGACCGCTACGACCTCTTCTTCCTCTTCTGCATCGCCGCCGTTCGCCGTCGTCCCCGGCCACATCGAGCCCTCCCCGAGCACGCTACCACCCCCTACCGCGTCTCAGTGAGCTCCTCCCCGTTTCCCCTCTCCTCTCGCCGTTGATTTCGAGCCGTAGCTGCCGCCCCCATCGCGCCCGAATTCTTCGCCGCGGAACACGTCGCCGGCGTCGTTCCGGCGACCGTTTGGTCACGGGCTGCTGCCCATCTTGCTCGCCGCGCCGCGTAGAGCCTCCCCAGCCGCTTTACTTGCTCGCCGGCGACCATTCCGGCCACCCCAGCCGCCGTGACCCCCACCATCGGACGCGGCCTCGAGTACTCGTTCCAGAGAGCCATAGCGCGCGCGAAATGGTGCACCGCAGAGAAATCCGAGCTCGCCGGAGTTGCCGCCGCGCTCGGGCTCGCCGGAGAGCTCCGGTGGCTGGCGCTGACTCGGCGTCCGACGTGGCCGACTGGGCCCCACCTCTGTGCCACTGACCGCGGGCCCCGCGGGCCCAGTTGACCCGGTCAACGCTGACTAGGCTGGCCCCGTGTCACTGACATGTGGGTCCCGCCGGATTAAAATGATTTTATAAATAAATAAAATGTTAATTAATTTGTTAATTAAATTAATTAGTTAATTAGTCGCTGACTAATGGGTCCCACCTGCTAATTAGGTTAATTAATTAAATAAAACTTTGTTTAATTAAGTCAGTCACTCACCAGTGGGACCCACTGGTCAGGTTTGACTGGTCAGCAAGTCTGTTGACTGCTAACGCCATCATTACATCATGCTGACGTCACCTAGCACTGTTCTGGATAATTCGGATTTAATTAATTAAAATAATTCCAGAAAATCAATAAAACTTTGAAAAATCATATAAATTAAACCGTAACTCGGATGAAAATAATTTATATATGAAAAATGATCAGAAAAATATGAAGAATCTGAATATGTGATCAAAATGCTTGACCATCACTCCTATCTAGGTGAACATGGAACTTTTTGCCCATTTTCGATAAATGAATAGTGCATAACTTTAATAAAATAATTCCAAATAAATTCCTAAATTAACTAAATCCTTTAGATAGGCAGTATATCACATCTGCATATCATTTTAGGCATGTCATGCATCGCTGTTGCATTTTGCCGTGAATTTATTGTTTCTTCCCCCTCCTTCTCTCCCGATAGCCGTCGAGACCGACGCCGACGCAGCTGAGTTCGACTACACTCCCAACGAGCAGCCGTCAGACGACCAGCCCCTCTCAGCAGAGCTTCCAGGCAAGCAACCCCCCTTGACGCATGCCTATATCACCTATTCCTTCTCCCTCCTGCTTGCATTAGAAAATTGCTACTGTTTTGCTTTATCCTATTCTGATGCATAGCCTGTTCTTGTAACTGCTTTTGATACCTACCCGTTATCCAAGATGCTTAGTATAGGTTGGATGGTAAACCATCTGTGGCCCCTCTTCCTTGCTGTAGTTGCCCCGCTTTAGTACCTGTGCCCCGATCGATGAGATCGAATGGGCTGAGAACAGCACATCACCGCACACCCCCAAAGTTCCTCGTCTCTGCAGAGCTGGCATCGAGTGCCGAGGGTGATACCTCTTATCTCACTTCCGATGATGCCTCTGTAGAATAGCTATCCGGTTGTGGGTTACCGAGGGTGATTCCTCTCTCATCACTTCCGGTTAAGCTTCCGTCGTGCAACTCCTCGAGTGGGAAACCATCGAGGGTGATTCCTCGGATTCCTTCAAGATACTTGGACACACGGTTACTTTGACCTTTGTTACAGGCGGGTCGACTCCGAGGGGTACTCGTAGGGAAATGTGAAGTCGGGCTTGCCAGGAGGGCACCCGCGAGTGATATTGTGGCGGAACGACAGGGCTGGCGGAGACCACCCTGATCGTGACCCGTGTGTTACTAAGTCAGAGCGACAAGAAGTCTGATCGTCTCTGCGAGTTACTAAATACGCCTAACGGATATGGGTATTTGATCTGAGTAGGCCGCTGGCCTTATACGCACTACCACCATGTGGGATAATGGTTTAATGGGGCCCTCTACGTCGTATGTATCAGCCAAAAGCTCTTCAGACGTCACAGCTCAGAGATGCGGGCTGATTGCTGGGGTGGGCTGGTTACGTCACTTGTGTATACAGTGTCGCGCCTGGGCCCCGGTCAGTCTCGCAACGTGCAGGAGTGCAATGGGCGATGGGCCCAAGACCCCTTCGCACTTAGGATTTAGACCGGCGTGTTGACCTCTCTGCTGAGCCTAGGTAGGACTGCATCATGTCGATCACCTGAGGCCGAGTATTACCCAGCAAGTGTGTCCGGCCAGAGGTAATCGAGCGTGTTGGGTAATAGTAGTGCACCCCTGCAGGGAAGTGATCTATTCGAATAGCCGTGTCCACGGTAACAGGACGCTCGGAGTTGTATCCTGATCCATTACAACTACAAACTGATGATGATCAATATTAAACTGTTAATACTGCTCTCGGGATCGCTTTCTCGCAGGGAGTCGAGGAAGGATCTCAGGGCATTGTTACTATATAACCACTATTATATGTTACTGTATTATACTCTCTTCTGATGCTGCGAGATTGCTTCAAGATGCTAGTCTTCGATAGGCTAGGTTTCTCCCCCACTATTCTGGCATTCTGCAGTTCAGTCCAAAGATATAGCCCCATTCCTTTGATACCGATGCATACCTAGCATAGTTCTGATGTAAGTCTTGCGAGTACTTTGGATGAGTACTCACGGTTGCTTTGCTTCCTATTTTTCCCATACTCAATTGATGTGATCAGACGACGGAGCCCAGGAGCCAGACGACACCGCAGGAGCCTACTACCAGGGTAGTCCCGGAGGCACGTACTACTGGATTGAGCCAGCCGACTGATGTCTACTACACAATTTATTCTTGTAGACTCGTGTTGGGCCTCCAAGCGCAGAGTTTTGTAGGACAGTAGCAATTTTCCCTCAAGTGGATGACCTAAGGTTTATCAATCCGTGGGAGGCGTAGGTTGAAGATGGTATCTCTCAAACAACCCTGCAACCAAATACAAGAAATCTCTTGTGTCCCCAACACACCCAATACAATGGTAAATTGTATAGGTGCACTAGTTCGGCGAAGAGATGGTGGTAAAAGTGTAGTATGGATAGTAGATATAGGTTTTTGTAATCTGAAAATATAAAAACAGCAAGGTAGCAAATAGTAAACGGGCATAAAAATAGTATTGCAATGCTTAGAAACAAGGCCTAGGGTTCATACTTTCACTAGTGCGATCTCCCAACATTGTTGACATAGTTGAATCATATGTAAATCCCTCACGTGCGACAAAGAGTTCACTCCAAAGTCACAAATAGCGGAGAACAAACGAAGAAATTGTTGTAGGGTACCAAACCACCTCAAAGTTATCCTTCCCGATCAATCTTATGAGCCATCCCCATTAATTGTCACGAACAGCCCTAGAGATCATACTAAAATAACACCTTAAGATACACATCAACCGAAACCCTAATGTCACCTAGGCACTCCAATGTCACCACGAGTACCCACGGGTTTGATTATACGATATGCATCACACAATCTCAGATTCATCTATTCAAACCAACACAAAGAACTTCAAAGAGTGCCCCAAAGTTTCTACTGGAAAGTCAAGACGAAAACGTGTGCCAACCCTTATGCATAAATCCCCAAGGTCACGGAACCCGCAAGTTGATCACCAAAACATACATCAAGTGACTCAAGTGAATATGCCATTGTCACCACAGATATCCATATGCAAGACATACATCAAGTGTTCTCAAATCCTTAAAGACTCAATCTGATAAGAAAACTTCAAAGGGAAAACTCAATTCATCACAAGAAGATAGAGAGGGGAAAACTCCATATGATTCATCTATATCAACAAAGTTCGCGATACATCAAGATCGTGCCATCTCAAGAACACAAAAGAGAGAGATCAAACACATAGCTACTGGTACAAACCCTCAGCCCCAAGGGTGAACTACCCCATCCTCATCATGGAGACCGCCGGGATGATGAAGATGGCCTCCGGTGATGCCTTCCCCCCTCTGGCAGGGTGCCGGAAAAGGGCTTTAGATGGGATCTCTCTGGTACAGAGGCTTGCGGCGGCGTAAAAACTCATCTAGGTTAACTTTCGGTGGTTTCTGAATATATATGATTTTTCAGCGTTGGAATCACGCGAAACGGAGCCACGTGGGCCCCACGAGGTACCAGGGCGCGCTTGGGTGGGGGGGGGCGTGGCGCGCCCTGGTGCCTCGTGGGCACTGGATGGCCCCCCTCCAGTGGGTCTTGGTGCCAATATTTTTTATTTGTCCAATAAAAAATCTCCAAAAAGTTTCAGCTCATTTGGAAAACTTTCATTTCTGCACAAAAAACAACACCACGATAGTTCTGCTGAAAACAGCGTCAGTCCGGGTTAGTTCTAATCAAATCATACCAAAACCATATAGAATTGTTATAAATATGGCATGAATACTTCATAAATTATAGATACGTTGGAGACGTATCAGCATCCCCAAGCTTAATTCCTACTCGTCCTCGAGTAGGTAAATGATAAAAGAAATAATTTATGAAGTGTGAATGCTAGCATAGTGCATAAGTTTGATCAATGATAATTTCAATAACTTTTCCTAGCATCATAACAGCAACTTTCTCTCATAAAAGTCATCATGATAAAGTAGCAATTAAAAACAGAAATTTTGATGTGGAATGCTACCTATCATAATCATCATATAATCTTTTCTTTTATAGCATGGACATTGGACTTGAATGATTCAAAGCAAGATCATTATTATAACAGCAATATTTATTATCATAAAACTTCTCATGAGCAAGTAACAATTCATCACAACAATGAAGTATAAGGCATAAACTTTCTTGGAAACTAACAAACTATTCTAGTCAACAATGCAATTGCAATTCATCATATTTTCAGGAAGGGTCTCATGTAGGAGCTTTTTAGCAAGTCCACATACTCAACCATCATTTAGTCTTCTATGATTGCTAACACTCACGACATATATATGGAGCAAAAGTTTCAGCCAGACACATAGAAAGATAGGGGCTTGTGATTTCGCCTCCCAACTTATTCACCTCAAGGGTGATCTCAACAATAATAACTCATGATCACTCATATCCAACTTGATATATGTGCCTAGATCTTTCCCCACCACATGATGCTTGCAAAAGAGAAAAATAAAAAGGAAGTAGAGGAGAACACTATTGACTCTTGCATAAAAAATAAATACATAAAAGTAAATGCATAAAAGTAAAAGATAGGCCCTTCACAGAGGGAAGCAGAGGTTGTCATGCGCTTTTTATTGTTGGATGCACAAGCCCTTAATGCAAAGGAACGTCACGTTATATTGCCCCTTGTGATTGCAACCTTTATTATGCAGTCCGTCGCTTTTATTTCTTTACCATCACAAGTTCGTACAACACTTATTTCCCTTACAATAAAAGATCATACATATTTAGAGGCAATTTTTATTGCTTTCTTGCACCGATGACAACTTACTTGAAGGATCTTATTCAATCCATAGGTAGATATGATGGACACTCATGGCAAGAAACTGGGTTTAATGGTTTTTGGATGCACAAGTAGTATATCTACTTAGTACGGATTTTTGGCTAGCAAAGATATTGGGCAAGCACCACATGTTGGAGGATCTATAACAATATAACTTCTATGTGAATATGAACAAACATAATTCATTACGTTGTCTTCCTTGTCCAACGTCAACACTTTGACATAAAATACTTAATGGGGGCTCACAATCATAAAAGATGTCCAAGATAGTATATTTGCATGTGAATCTTCTCTTCCCTTATTAACTTTTTCATGAATTGCATCATTGACTAATGCTATGCTTGTTATCCTCCAATAAATTTTACCACTTATACTTTTATTTATGTAATGTCATTACTTTCCATAAGACAAGCATATGAAGCATATAAATTTCAACTTTATGATATTCAATTCATTTCAACAATTTACTCATAGGATAAGTGAAGCACAAGAGTAAATGACAAACTACTCCAAAAAGATATAAGTGAAGATCAAATGAGTATTTAAGTAAATAGGTAGCTATGTGGGGACTCTCTCTCATTTAAAAATTTCAGATCTTAAGTATTTTATTCAAACAGCAAGAAAAACAAAATAAAATGACATTCCAAGAATAGCACATATCATGTAAAGAAGCAAAAACTTAAGCTCAACCAAAACTAACCGATAATGTTGATGAAGAAAGGTGGGATGCCAACCGGGGCATCCCCAAGATTCGATGCTTGAGACTTCTTGAAATATTATATTGGGATGCCTTGGGCATCCCCAATCTTGAGCTTTTGTGTCTCCTTAATTCCTCTCATATCACGGTTTCTATAAATCTTAAAAACTTCATCCACACAAAACTCAACAAGAACTCGTGAGATAAGTTAGTATAAATCAACTCAAAACCTTAGCATTCTCTACTGTAGCAAATCACAAAAATTATAATTAAACATTGCATACTAGATGCCTCTTCATATTTAATACTCCTATCCTCAAATAGAAGCATTAAACACGCAGACATATGCAAACAATGCAACTATAACAGCAATCTGCCAAAACAGAACAGTCTGTAAAAGGTGAATAAGAATCCATACTTCCCTAGCTCCAAAAATTCTGAAAAATTACCACGTGACAGATAACTCATTCATTCTTACTGTGTAAAAATTTCAGATTTTTATCATGTTCTGACTATTTAGGAATATTCTGGACATAACAGAAAACTTTCTGTTTTCAAACAGCAACACATGAACTTGCAAACTGAGCATAGTAAAGGCTATAATTGGCATTTTATTGAACCAAAAGATACAAAACATGATTATTGATATCAGCAAGCAAATATCAACAGAAGAAAATGACGCTCCAAGCAAATATCATATTATGTGACGAATAAAAATATAGCTCCATGTGAGGTTACCGATAATGTTGAAGACGAAAGAGGGGATGCCTTCCGGGGCATCCCCAAGCTTAGTTGCTTGGGTCTTCCTTGAATTTTTCCTTGGGGTGCCTTGGGAATCCCCAAGCTTAGGGTCTTGCCACTCCTTATTCTCCTCATATCGATATCTCACCCAATACTTGAAACTTCAATCACACAAAACTTAACGGAACTTCGTGAGAACGGTTAGTATGATAAAGAATAAACCATCACTTAGGTACTGTCCAAGACAAGATTCACAATTGTTCCCATGTAATGCCTACTGTATTCTATCATTTCCACAATTTATATCTCATAATATAAGCTATGGAAACATTAAAACAAGCAAACTATGCATTGAAAACAGAATCTGTCAAAAACAGAACAGTCTGTAATGATCTAAGCAACTACCATACTTATGGAACTCTAAAAATTCTGAAAAATTAGGAAAACGTCAACAATTTGCATATCAATACTGTGCAAAAATTTCAGAATTTTTTGACGCTCCAGTAAAATCTGGGAAATTAAACACTGGAGGCAAAAGTTTCTGTTTTTGCACAGAATTGAATCAACAAGTATCCACACTATCCCAAAGGTTTTACTTGGCACTTTATTGAAAGAAAACATACAAAACATGATTACTACAGTAGCTTAATCATGTGAACACACTAAAACAGTAGGTATAAATAATGGGTTGTCTCCCAACAAGCGCTTTTCTTTAAAGCCTTTTAGCTAGGCATGATAATTTTGAATGATGCACTCATAGAAGTAAAAGATTGATACATAACGGGGGCATCATGAATCATAAGTTCCTCTCTCATAATAATTTTCAGTAGCATCATGAATGAATTCAGCAATATAACTATCAAATAAAGCATTCTTTTCATGACCTACAAGCATAGAATTTTTATTACTCTCCACACAAGCAATTTTCTTCTCATTCATAATAGTGGGAGTATCATATGAACTCGAATGCTATAAATTGTTTCCACATTAAAAGAGTGATGTTAAATAAAAGGGTTTTCATAATTATAACAAGTATAATAATAATCATCACTATTTTTCATAACATAAGTATCATCGGTGTACAACTCAGTCAGAAGAACCCTGCTACCATTGCTGTTAACCCAGAACGAGTTCAGGCTATTCTTGACTGGACTCCTCCGAAGAATGTTGAACAAGTCAGAAGTTTTCTCGGTCTCGCTAGTTATTGCCGCCGATTCGTCGAGAACTTCTCCAAGATTGCTAAGCCGTTGACTGATCTGCTCCACAAAGGTGTTAAATTTGAGTGGACGGAAAAGTGCCAAGAAAGCTTTCAGACACTTAAAGATAAGTTTACATCTGCCCCAGTGCTAGCACCTCCGGATTCCCAAAAGGACTTCGTGATTTACTGTGATGCATCTCGTCAAGGATTAGGCTGTGTCCTAATGCAAGAGCGCAAAGTAATTGCTTATGCCTTGCGACAATTGCGTCCTCATGAGGAAAATTATCCAGTACATGATCTCGAGCTTGCTGCAGTAATTTATGCTCTGAAACTGTGGCGACATTACCTCCTTGGTAATCGTTGCGAGATATACACGGACCACCAAAGTTTGAAGTACCTGTATACCCACCCAGATCTGAACCTTTGTCAACAAAGATGGCTCGAGACAATAGCCGATTATGATATGAATATTTCCTATACCCCTGGCAAGGCTAATGTAATGGCCGATGCTTTGAGCCGCAAGGCTTATTGCAACAACCTCATGGTTCAGGAAGCACAACCTATGCTTTATGAAGAGCTTCGCAAGTTGAACCTCCATATTGTTCCACAGGTTCATCTCAATACCCTCATTGTTAAACCAGATCTTGATCATGTCATCAAAAGCATGCTGAAGTATGACTCCGAAATCCATAAGATTAAGCGCCATCTCGCCGAAGGAAAATACTCAGATTTCTCTCTGGACGACCAAGACACCTTGTTCTTCAAAGGTCGCCTAGTGGTCACTAGAACTCACAACCAGGACATGACCCAGGACGTTATGAAAGAAGCACACGACACGCCTCTGTCAATTCACCCTGGTAGCACAAAGATGTACCAAGACATTCATCAACGGTACTGGTGGCCTGGTATGAAGCAAGACATTGCTCATTATGTGGCTGAGTGTGACGTTTGCCGTCGCATCAAAGCAGAACATCAAAGGCCTGCTGGAACTCTGCAACCCCTTGATATTCCTGAATGGAAATGGGACAAAGTCAAAATGGATTTCATTACTGGTTTTCCTAGATCTCAAAAGGGTCATAATGCTATCTTTGTCGTCATTGACCGATTCTCTAAGGTTGCCCACTTTCTGCCAGTCAAGGAGACAATCACTGCTAGTCAGCTAGCAGACTTGTATGTTTCCAGAATTGTGTCACTCCACAGTGTTCCGTTGGAAATCAGTTCAGACCATGGCAGCCTCTTTACCTCAAGATTCTAGGAAAGTTTCCAAGAAGCTATGGGAACTCATCTGTCCTTTAGCACTGCTTTTCACCCCCAGTCTCAGGGACAAGTCGAGCGAGTCAATCAAGTGCTTGAAGATATGCTTCGAGCTTGTGTCATCTCATTCGGTAAGAAATGGGAGGAATCTCTCCCGTATGCTGAATTCTCATACAACAATAGCTACCAAGCGAGTCTGAAGATGGCACCATTCGAAGTTCTCTAAGGACGTAAGTGCCGAACCCCTCTGAATTGGTCAGAAACTGGGGAACGGTCACTCGTCGGATTGGATATTATCCAACAAGCTGAAGAGCAAGTCCGCATTGTCCGTGAACATTTAAAAGCTGCTCAGTCTCGTCAGAAGAGCAATTATGACAGGAAGCACCAGGTAATGGTCTATCAGCCTGGCGAGCAAGCTTACCTTCGCGTCACTCCGTTGAAAGGCACTCATCGGTTTGGAATCAAGGGCAAGTTAGCTCCTCGCTACATTGGCCCGTTCCGTATTCTCGCCCATCGAGGAGAAGTGGCATACCAATTGGAATTGCCGCCAAACCTTTCTCAAGTGCATGATGTCTTCCATGTATCGCAACTCCGTCGCTGCTTCAAGGATCCTATCCGAGAAGTGAATCATGAAATGCTTGAATTGCGAGAAGATCTGTCTTATCCAGAGTATCCGATCCGCATTCTTGATCAAGCTGAACGACAAACCCGTCAGAAGGCAATCAAGTTCCTCAAAGTTCAGTGGTTGAATCATTCTGAAGATGAAGCCACTTGGGAACGCGAGGATCGTCTTCGTGAAGAATATCCCGTTTTCTTTCAGCCTACCTCTTAATTCTCGGGATGAGAATTTCTTTTAGAGGAGGAGAGTTGTAACATCCCCATGTAATAGCTACAGTAATCACCCTTTTGATAATGCCAAGTCAGCATGATTAACAGTGCTTGATCATCATTAGCATCATATCTCATTTCAAATTCCAATTCAGATTGAAATTCAAATTTAAAGTGAAAAATAAAAGTTGTCCAAATTGGAAATAAAAATGTTCATCAAATAGAAAATAATCTATTTCTAATTATGTTCAGGAAAACAACATCACCTAAATTCACTAAGTAACTCTAACATCATCAAAACAGTACCAAACAGCACCATTTGATCCCATTGCAATTAAATAAAGTTCAAATGAAATCATGTTTTCTCCAAACCAATTTCTGGTGGTAGGTAATATTACATTGTAATTATTGAACCAAGTCACACATTTTACAAAAGTCATTAAGTGGCCTAACTATTTACAAAATAGAAATAAAAACAGAAAACAGAAAAATAAAAAGAGAAAAGGCCTACTTCTACTGTGGCGCTGGGCTCTAATCTACAGTGCCCGAGCCCAGCCCACCGCGCGGTCGTCGTCCTCCTCCCGTGCTGTCACTCGCCCGCGTTGACACGGCGCCGAGAGCCGCGCTGTCAGCCAACCCGCGGCGCCCCTGAGCAGATAAGGCCGTCCCCGAGCGCCTCCTCCTCCCCCCGCAACCCTAGCTGCCCCCAGATCCCCCCTTCGCTCTCTGCCTCGCTCGCGTTCGAGCTCGCCGCCGCCACCATGTCTGCGCCGCCGTAAAACCCGTAGCCACCGTCACCTACTCGTCGCTCCATCGTGCCAGATCGACGCGCTGACCTCGACTCCTTCTTCTGCATCGACTGGAACGAGACGGGAGCCACCGAGCCGACCGCTACGACCTCTTCTTCCTCTTCTGCATCGCCGCCGTTCACCGTCGTCCCCGGCCACATCGAGCCCTCCCCGAGCACGCTGCTACCCCCTACCGCATCGCAGTGAGCTCCTCCCCATTTCCTCTCTCCTCTCGCCGTTGATTTCGAGCCGTAGCTGCCGCCCCCATCGCGCCCAAACTCTCCGCCGCGGAACACGTCGCCGGCGTCGTTCCGGTGACCGTTTGGTCGCGCGCTGCTGCCCATCTTGCTCGCCGCACCGCGTAGAGCCTCCCCAGCCGCTTTACTTGCTCGCTAGCACGCCGTAGCGCCGAACCCGAGCGCCGCCCGAGAACCCCGCCGCCCGACGTCGTCGTCGGCGACCATTTCGGCCACCCCAGCCACCGTGACCCCCACCGTCGGACGCGGCCTCGAGTACTCGTTCCAGAGAGCCATAGCGTGCGCGAAATGGTGCACCGCAGAAGAAATCCGAGCTCGCCGGAGTTGCCGCCGCGCTCGGGCTCGCCGGAGAGCTCCGGTGGCCGGCGCTGACTCGGCGTCCGATGTGGCCGACTGGGCCCCGCCTCTGTGCCACTGACCGCGGGCCCCGCGGGCCCAGTTGACCCGGTCAACGCTGACTTGGCTGGCCCCGTGTCACTGACATGTGGGTCCCGCCGGATTAAAATGATTTTATAAATAAATAAAACATTAATTAATTTGTTAATTAAATTAATTAGTTAATTAGTCACTGACTAATGGGTCCCACCTGCTAATTAGGTTAATTAATTAAATAAAACTCTATTTAATTAAGTCAGTCACCGACCAGTGGGACCCACTGGTCAGGTTTGACTAGTCAGCAAGTCTGTTGACTGCTGACGCCATCATTACGTCATGCTGACATCACCTAGCACTGTTCTGGATAATTCGGATTTAATTAATTAAAATAATTCCCGAAAATCAATAAAACTTTGAAAAATCATATAAATTAAACCGTAACTCGGATGAAAATAATTTATATATGAAAAATGATCTGAAAAATATGAAGAATCTCAATATGTGATCAAAATGCTTGACCATCACACCTATCTAGGTGAACATGGAACTTTTTGCCCGTTTTCGATAAATGAATAGTGCATAACTTCAATAAACTAATTCCAAATAAATTCCTAAATTAACTAAATCATTTAGATAGGCAGTATATCACATCTGCATATCATTTTAGGCATGTCATGCATCGCTATTGCATTTTGCCATGAATTTATTGTTTCTTCCCCCTCCTTCTCTCCCGATAGCCGTCGAGACCGACGCCGACGCAGCTGAGTTCGACTACACTCCCGACGAGCAGCCGTCAGACGACCAGCCCCTCTTAGCAGAGCTTCCAGGAAAGCAACCCCCCTTGACGCATGCCTATATCACCTATTCCTTCTCCCTCCTGCTTGCATTAGAAAATTGCTACTGTTTTGTATATCCTATTCTGATGCATGGCCTATTCTTGTAACTGCTTTTGATACCTGCCTGTTATCCAAGATGCTTAGTATAGGTTGGATGGTAAACCATCTGTGGCCCCTCTTCTTTGCTGTAGTTGCCCTGCTTTAGTACCTGTGCCCCGATCGATGAGATCGAACGGGTTGAGAACAGCACATCACTGCACACCCCCTAAGTTGCTCGTCTCTGCAGAGTTGGCATCGAGTGCCGAGGGTGATACCTCTTATCTCACTTCCAATGATGCCCCTGTAGAATTGCTATCCGGTTGTGGGTTACCGAGGGTGATTCCTCTTTCATCACTTCCGGTTAAGCTTCCATCGTGCAACTCCTCGAGTGGGAAACCATTGAGGGTGATTCCTCAGATTCCTTCTCGATACTTGGACACACGGTTACTTTGACCTTTATTACAGGCGGGTCGACCCCGAGGGGTACCCGCAGGGAAATGTGAAGCCGGGCTTGCCAGGAGGGCACCCGCGAGTGATATTGTGGCGGAACGACAGGGCAGGCGGAGACCACCCTGATCGTGACCCGTGTGTTACTAAGTTGGAGCGACAGGTAGTCTGATCGTCTCTGCGAGTTACTAAATACGCCTAACGGATATGGGTATTTGATCTGAGTAGGCCGCTGGCCTTATACGCACTACCACCACGTGGGATAATGGTTTAATGGGGCCCTCAACGACGTATGTATCAGCCGAAAGCTCTTCAGACGTCACAACTCAGAGATGCGGGCTGATTGCTGGGGTGGGCTGGTTATGTCACTTGTGTATACAGTGTCACGCCTGGGCCCCGGACAGTCTCGCAATGTGCAGGATGCAAAGGGCGATGGGCCCAAGACCCCTTCGCACTTAGGATTTAGACCGGCGTGTTGACCTCTCTGCTGGGCCTAGGTAGGATTGCGTCGTGTCGATCACCCGAGGCCGGGTATTACCCAGCAAGTGTGTCCGGCCAGAGGTAATCGAGCGTGTTGGGTAACAGTAGTGCACCCCTGCAGTTAAGTGATCTATTCGAATAGCCGTGTCCACGGTAACAGGACGCTCGGAGTTGTATCATGATCCATTACAACTACAAACTGATGATGATCAATATTAAACTGTTAATACTGCTCTCGGGATCACTTTCTCGTAGGGAGTCGAGGAAGGATCTCAGGGCGTTGTTACTATATAGCCACTATTATATGTTACTGTATTCTACTCTCTTCTGATGCTGCGAGATTGCTTCAAGATGCTAGTCTTCGATAGGCTAGGTTTCTCCCCCTCTATTCTGGCATTCTGCAGTTCAGTCCAAAGATATAGCCCCATTCCTTTGATACCGATGCATACCTAGCATAGTTCTGATGTAAGTCTTGCGAGTACTTTGGATCAGTACTCACGGTTGCTTTGCTTCCCATTTTTCTCATACTCAATTGATGTGATCAGACGACAGAGCCCAGGAGCCAGACGACACCGTAGGAGCCTACTACCAGGAGAGTCCCGGAGGCACGTACTACTGGATTGAGGCAGCCGACCAGGATTAGTTCGGAGGCCCTAGGCAGGAGGCCTTCGCCTTTTCGATCTAGTGTCGCTGTTTGTGCTAGCCTTCTTAAGGCAAACTTGACTAACTATGTCTGTACCCAGATATTATTTGTGTGTATGACTTATGTATTCGGGTCCTCGTGTCCCCTGGTTTGTAATATGAAGATTTATGTTTAAATTTGAGTTTAGAGTTGTGTTGTGATATCTTCCCGTGAGTCTCTGATCTCGATCGTGTGCATTTGCGTGTATGATTAGTGCATGGTCGAGCAGGGGCGTCACAATAATGGATGTGGAGATGGCACCCGTCAATACTGACACGCCGATCCCCGACAACCAACCAGCGACGTCAATCCTGCAGATCCCATCAAGCAGTTTGGCGCTGGTTGCTTCTCAACGAGAACCTGGAGCCCCCAGTTCATCAAGCACTGTAGAACTGGATTTTGATGCAGAAATGGCCCGCATCCTCGCCTCCATCCCCAAGAGCACCCTTGAATCCGACAACGCCGCCGATAGCACAACAGATCTTGCCTTCCTGGAAACCATGGCTGAAGGCCTCAGGGATGTGCAAGAGCACTACGGCAAGCGGTGGGATAAGCTTCAAGCAGAACACACGGCTCTGGAGGTGATCGAGGAGAAGCTGAAGAAGATGACAGAAGATATCCGCGCTTGGTATAATAATCAATCCAGCAACCTGAGGAGATAGGAGGAAAAGCTTGCCGCCGCCCAGGGGAAGGCGACAGCCTTGGATGGCAAGCTGGCAGAGCGCGAGGCGCTGCTCGATGCCCGGGAAAGGAATCTTGCCGCACAAGAGGAGGCCCATGCCGCCGAACTTCGCGGCAAGGATGAAGAAATTGAGAAGCTCCTTGAACAGAGGACTCAAGAGTTGGAGAAAAACCACAAAGAGTTTATCAAAATCCAAGCTCAAGAGAATGCCGCCAAGCTCAAGGAGGCGACCGACAACGCTGCTGCTACTGCCACTGCCAAGGCAGATTTTGAGATCCAGGTGGGCAAGCTGAAGGAGGAGCTTGCCGGTAGCAGTAAAGAGATCGAGACTCTCAAGGGCGAAGCACAGAAAGCAGCCCTCACCCTAGGGGAACTGCAAGCGCAACTCTCGTCCAAGAATCAAGATCTTAATACCACCACTAAGGTAGCTGAGGATTTGAAATCCAAACTTGCCGGCTGGAAACAGATCTTGAATCCGCCAAGGAATGAGAAAGGCTCTTGACGGAGAAGCTTGACGCAGAAGAAACTCTTCGGGAAGACGCCGAGAACAAATTCATAGAGCTACGTGAGGTGCTCTCCCTTTGGACGAAGAGGCTTGTCGATATAGCTGAGCGCCTCACTTCCCAACTTGCCGTCATGGATATGAAGAGCTGGAGCTTCACCGTCAATGAAAACGACACCGCCAGTGCCAGATTGACCAAATTCTTCGATGGCCTCATTGATGCACTGAAGACATATCATGATGACAGGTCCACCACGTTCGCCGACGAATCCGAGAAGTTTGCGAGCAACGTCCTTTACAAGGTACTGCTCAAGCTTGCTCATCACAATCCCGGCCTTGATCTCTCCGGGATCTTCAGGAAGCTACCGGAGAACACCAATGTCACTACCGCCGACAAGATTGCTGCTCCACTTGCCGACAAGGTTCTCCAAGTTCCCAGGATCCAGGGTGATCGTCGGGATTAAACTTGCCGTTATATCCACCGCAGTGCTGTCATGTAAAAGATACATTCGATCTTATGTTAGATCTGCACCGCTTTTGTGATGTAATATAACTTGTGCTGATGAATGTATGCTATCTCCCTTGTTCCTCTTTGTCTTTGTATGATTTGATTTTATACCCTACGCATACCAGAAGCTTGCCAGTGCATACACTTGCCGCGAACGCTTGAGGAACGGGTCCTTAGCTGCCTGCCGGTAGTGTTGCCGCCGACAAGTTTTCCTTTGTCGTTTTCAATGCAGCTACTTAAATTGTTGAGCGGACTCAAAACAAAGTAAGAGTGCAACTGATCATGACAAGGTTCCTTCGCGTGCAGGTTTTTCATACAAACACAAAATCGTTCAAGGGAAATTGTTGAATGTAACAAGGAAATTATTTCAAAGTTTTTCAACTTAGCTTTTCCTTGTACTATTTTTCTTGTCGCACAGAATGATCACTTGAATGTCATTAAATGGTATCCCCATCGTCACCCCCCTGGGAAACTTGCACGTGAGGGATCCTTCTGTCCTTTGTGAAAAAGAAAGAACAGAAAAGAGTGGTTTTGGGAACCTTGACGGTTCATCAGCCATTTCATACGAATCAAAGTGTGATCACAACATCACATGCATTCATACATAAATGAATATGTACAAAAAGTTGCGAAAAACTTAGCTTTATTTCACTTATGCACAGGATTTGCGCCTGGTTTTGTACAAAGGGTTACAAGTCTTGCCGACAAAGCTTGTACAAAAGGGGTTGCTGGGAGGCCCGGCAACTGCGCCTTATGGGTAGAACTTACGAAGGTGCTCAATATTCCATGAGTTTTGCAGTGGGATGCCATCTTCAGTCTCCAGACGGACTGCGCCAGGTCTGGTGACTCGTTGTCGGGGCCGGTTTTCCGGGACACAATATCCTAGCAAATGACCCCTCGTGTCGTCACCAACCCCAAGATCATTTTTACTGGTGGACACGTCCTTGATACAGAATTCCAAGCAATTACAAGAATTGGATACAAGACCATAAAGGTCTAATGATACAACAATGATTTCTAACAGCGGGTGGTGGAAGCGGGTAGCAGATCTCCATCTCTGGTGGGGCTCCATTTCCACAGGAGTGGCTGACCGGGATAACTCCTATCTTGCGTGGCTGCTATCTTAGGTTCCTAGGTTGCGGGGTGTGCCTTCGTAGTGCTCTCCTTGTTG
This sequence comes from Elymus sibiricus, assembly GCA_039707655.1. Taxonomy (NCBI): domain Eukaryota; kingdom Viridiplantae; phylum Streptophyta; class Magnoliopsida; order Poales; family Poaceae; genus Elymus; species Elymus sibiricus. The sequence goes on along the minus strand of CM077676.1, from coordinate 185,245,362 downwards.
AAATCTGGACCTGTCCAATTAAATAGCCAGGGACAAGCCTGTGAGTACGTTTGAATGTACTCGCAAACATCATGAACAAAAGATATACCGAATGCATATGTTCATGATGGATTAAATTATATGCATATGCTGACCGAAATTAAAGCATGGCATGATAAGTATTACTACGGTGCAGATGAAATAATATATTACATTAGTAATGAAACAAGTAAAATAAAATGGGACATCGGGCGCTGGACCGCCCGAGAAATTCCAAGAAAAATGCCAAACGGGTGTCTGAATGCGACGCCTCGAGAGGTCTTGAAAAGAAATGCCAAATGGGTGTCTAAATGCGGCGCCTCGAGAGGTCTTGAAAAGAAATGCCAAACGGGTGTCTAAATGCGACACCTCGAGAGGTCTTGAAAAGAAATGCCAAACGGGTGTCTAAATGCGATGCCTCGAGAGGTCTTGAAAAGAAATGCCAAACGGGTGTCTAAATGCGACGCCTCAAGAGGTCTTGAAAATAAATGAGTATCCAGGTGGACTAGTCATCCCAAGTGATACCGAAAAAAATAGAAATGAGTATCCAGGTGGACTAGCCATCCCAAGTGATACCCAGAAAAGAAAATAAAACTGAGTATCCAGGTGGATTAACCATCCCAAGTGATACTCAAGGTTGCACATAGAAGAAAAGGTTAGTCCACAATAATATTGATGTTAACAATAATATTCATGCTGGCATAAGTGGAGACAATAATTATCCTGCAAAAATGAATCCTGCTCAATTTTAATTATTTCCTCCGAAGACCGACACTAAGACTGACACTTAACCAACCCAGACTGTAGTCCTTAACCACGGATAGGGCTATTCGAATAGGTTTTAAAACTCTGCAGAGGGTGTACTCTTTACCCACAACTAAATGATTTCTTTAGCCAACACCGAGATGCTGACTAATTCCGATTACGGTCTTTGGGTTGAAAACACACCTGACCAACACATACCAGTTTTAACTCACCAAAGCTAGGAATCACCCAAGGCAATGATAAAGTAAAACTCTAAGTGGGAAGGCTTCTCACCTCCAATAGCATGGGATCACAATATTTATAACGCGCGCAAACAGGGGTGCTACCCCCTCGGCCCAGCCGGTTACACCCATGCCCCCGGACCAAGTGACATGCCTACCATGGGCCAATGGTATCTTTCACTATGGCCTCTCTGTACGGTGTGTGCAGGAAAGGGGTTAACAACTTACTGAACTGTACCCTACCTGGGGTAGGGACATGTGGTAGCACGTATCAAGTATGGGGGTTACCGGAACAAGACTCGATCTATGGTCGACTTAGGAGGTTAAGTTTTCCTGCAGTGGTTAGCACAATATATATATCCTCGGTAGTGCACAACAGGGTCACCACCTGGCATGTCCCAACATGCCATCACTGATCACTCTCGTCACAACGAGAATTCTGTTTCACGGTCACCTTTACACGTGACGGATTCTTTCCTGCATGTTAGTTAGAACAAATATAGCCATGTGTGGCACAATTGTTTCATGTTGAAGTGAAATTAAATACTAACAAAGGGACCACATATGCATGATCATCAATATGCAATTTCATTTGAGGTAACATAACACTTCCTAAAATTTTAGCAAGCAATCAACCAAGCAATCACCATATCAAGTGTTCAAGATGCTTGCCTTGAGCATGCAGAAAGATTGGGTGCACTCCAAAACTTTGAATTTTTTTATCTTCCCTCCATTTTCCTATTTTCAAAACATTGATATTACCACATAATTTGAAAACAGTACAAACAAGTTGTTTCGAAATTTTTGAAATAAATACTAAAATAAACTAGAGGAAAAATAAGGAATAACAGAAAAAGAATCAATTCATTTGGAGTTCATATGATTATGCTAGGGAATTTCTAAGCTGGAATAAATGAAGAAATGGACTATTTAATAGATCCAACAGAAACAAAGCTTAGGAAAAATGTTCACCCTATCTGGATTAATAGAGCATGAATTTAGGAGTATGTAGAAATTTGAATCATCAAATTTGGTTTTGAAATGATTACTGTAGGATTATTTGAAACCTGCTGGAAAGAAAAAAAGAAAAGGCAGCTACCTGGCACGCAAAAACGCGCCTTGAGCGTGATTTAGCCGCAGGGCGCCACTGGCTAGGCCCAGTTGCTCGGCCGCACGGAAAATCTGCTGACGTCGAAGGCATACTCGTGGGAGTACGTTTTCCAGAGGAGAAGACGTAATATCGAAAATACGCCTCCACATAACAGCGCGCGCGTGACCCCCAGTCACTGACGGTGGGTCCCGCGGGCCCACCAGTCAGGTTTGACTGGTCAGCTGCGCGCCTTCTCTCTCCTCGGTAGAACAGAGAGCCTCGCCAGTGGCGATTGCCGGAGAACGGCTGAGACCCACGGGGAGCTGAGCTCACATGCGAGCTCAGGAGGTCGAGGCGGTCCTTCCGGTACCCGTCATGGTAGCTGGGGTGGATGGAGTCGCCGGCGGCGAGCTCCCCCGAAGAGCTCCGGCGAAGGTGGAAGGGGGATTTCATCCATGGTCGATCTTGAGTGGAATTGAGGTGTGGGATGGATGCGTAGAACCGAGAGGAATCCAGTGGTGAAGAGAACAAGAATGGGGAGGCTCTGGTGGTGTCGGAATCGTCGAGGAAGTGACGGTGGCCATAGCTACCGAAGAGGTAGAAGACGACCTTCCCTGGTCGTTTGGCTGTTCCGGGTGGCTTACAGAGAGGAGTGGAGAAGTCCTGGTGGCGGGGAAGTGCTTGCGGTGGCCTTTTATAGCGGGGAAGAGGCGGTTCGCGAGGGGGCTGTTCCACCCGATTCGGTGGCGTCCATTGATGGCTTACCAAGGTCGGTGGCGAGGTAGGTAAGCTGTGGATAGGTTCAGGTGGTTAGCAGTTAAGGATAGGGCGTGCTGGTTGGCTTGGAAGGGCGCCAGGTGGTTTGGGCGGCGCCGTCCCCAAGTCGGCGATCGTGGGCGGCGGCTCTGGTTGGTGCGGGTTGGTTGCGGGCGGCGCTAGAGGACCAGGGGGAGGTCGTAGCAGGTGCGGTGGCCAGCTGGGGTGTGCGGGGCAGGCCAGGGAGTCAGCAGAGAAGCAACAGGGGTCCGAACACCGACGGGTGCAATGCAGGCGCTGTGGCTATTCCCAGGGCACACCCACAGAGTGTTCGATCAAATGCCAGGGTGACCTAGGCTGTCCCAAAAGAGCTGGTATTTGGCAGTGGGTTGCTAGTATGGATGGTGGTGATGATGGACATGCTGGTTTAGCTAGGTGGGCAAGTTTCAAATGCAGCTTTAGAAAGTTGCAAAATTTATGTCATGCCCACAAGCTGCTTGACAGAATGCCAGGGGAACCTAGGGGTTTTTGTAGAGTGTGAAAATTGGCAGGAGGATGTCTCCTTACAAGTTAGAGATGATGGTGTGGTTGGTTCTGTAAAAAGAAAAAGTTGCTAGTGCAAATTTTGGAGGAATTCAATTCTGGGCAGAAACTACAGGGATCTATTTGGTGAACTAAAAAGAGGTAATTGGAGCTGATCTTCTAGCCTTAAGTGTTTGGTTGGAAGGACTATAAGTGGGAAAAATTTCAGAATTGTTTGATGAAGGAAAATTAGGGTTTCAGTTATAACCCAAGAATGGGACAGAATTGAAAAGAGAATGTTTTGCGAATTTTTTTCAAAAGACCAAGTTGGGTATTTGCATAAAAGTGATCAATAGGCATCTCATGACCCCTCATAATTTTTGTGGAATTTTAAAAGAATTATTTGAAATAGTTATAGTGCAACAGAAGCATTTCAAAGATTGAAAATGCTATTGAAAGGATTATTTTGGGCAATTTTTATTATGAAAATATTTCCTACTGTTATTAAAAATATAATTGAAATGGTTTCAAAAAACTACCAAAGCCCATAATATTTTTCCAAAATTTTCTATATGGAGGGAAGAATTTTAGAAAACAAAAAACAGAAAATACTCTAAAATTAACAAAAGACCAAATATAATTCAAAATTTTATTTCTGGCCAGATTTTATTTAATAAAAATATGGTTAAATTTTTGGGGTGTTACAAACTCTACCCCCCTTAGGAAAATCTCGTCCTCGAGATTTATTAAGGTGGTCATCAGAATTAAGCCCACCTTTTCGAGGATATTTTTCTGAGCTAATTATCTAAATAACCTAATTAGGCACAGTTGATGCGGGGCCACTGGTAATTGGTGCAACTATGGTGAGATACTAGTGCTATGGTTCTACTGTACGGCAAATGTGGATAAAGTAAAATTTCTAAATTCCAAATTTCGCTTGCCGTACTCCAGTGCACAGTGTTCTCTCCGGCTGACAGGTGGACCCAGGGCCCATTATCAGTCTCTTCTTCTCCCTCCGGCTCTCCTTTCTCCTCTCTCTCGCGCGTGCTCTCTCGCACTTTCTCCTCATGTGGCGTCTAGCACGTAGGGCTTCTAGGACCGTACTGTGGTAGTGCGCGGCGTGCTTGTCGCCGGTGCAGCGTGCACTCACCTCGCGGGCCAGCACCCTGTCGGCACTGCTCGCGGATTCGCCTCTGAACACCGTTGATCGAGCGACGAGTGGCGCTGCTGGACTTTGCTCACTGTGCACCGAGGTCGCGCTATAAAAACGATCGCGGTTTTTCCTTCCTTCTATCTCACACCTCACCTCACTTCTTCTTCTTCTTCTCCTTCTGGTTGCAGGAGCTCAAGACGAGGCAATAATGGAGGACGTGGTTCTGGAGCTGATCACAATCCTCCTGGTGGGTATGCTGGCGGCATTGGTTGGCTTCTCGCTGCTGCTATGTGCGATGATCCTCGATGATCGCTGTGATGCCGTAGCTCGAGTGGTGGCTCTCCGAGGTGGCGGTGATCATGGGAACTAGGCATCCGTGTCGGGTACGAGTGAGTGTTAGTGCGTTTTGCAGCAGGCTCCGTAGAAATAAAAACCCATGAGTTTTTCTTCGGAAAAACTATGTTGTGGTGAGAGTGATCCAGTCAGCGAGGCGGTTAATTAGTTGCTAAGTTTGTGTGTGTGTGTGTGTGTGTGTGTGGTTTCTGCACTTAGTGCATGTGGTAGAGTCAGTGTGACTGTAAGCCGGATGCCGTGGCTGCACGCAAATTAAATTTATGCTGGGAATTTTTTTGTGATTATGGCCCTTAAGAAATTTCACCCTAAGAACGGATGAACCAAATGCAGATCACCACAATCAACTATTCGTAGGTAAACTGCGATCATATTAATGCATTCATGACATATGCCCTAAAATACTTCGCAAAGATTGCATATTGTAAACAAGTGCTAGACACAGTAACAACCATACTTATGACTGTCTACGGTTCGATGGTGAGATCTACAGGGTCTTGTGGAAGGGTTCCTGGTACTGGAGCACATTCTTCTTCTTCCAGAGGAAGTGGAGGAAGCAGACGAAGAACATGTCCTTCTTGGGTTGGCAGAGGTGGTCCGCCAATGGCGATCCGAGGATTTAGGACAGCAAGATAATGGAGATACTCCATTAGTTGCTGGGTGAAATGCTCCTGGGCCATCACATACTGAATGAGATATACTAGAGCTAGATCTCTTTCTATACGTTCACAGCGAAACATAGTATCTGCTCCAAACGCTGCGTGGCTCGAGAAATAGCAGTATTCCCTTCCGCTGGCACAAGGTACCGCAAATCGAAGACGGGTAACTGCTTCGTAAGCAGCAGCCTCAATGGCCCTTCCTGAGGTTGGCATGGATCTCCCAATGAAGACAACATACGGAGGGCCTTGGTTCAAATCCTTTGGTGGGATTTGCACAACTGCCCAGTATTTTGAGGAATCAGAGGTGATCCTCATCTTGTACAACTCATACTGGGGTGGGTGGATGGAACCAAGGGTATTGCGGGTAAAGTCCCACAAAATCTTAACAAAACTACCAGGGCTTGCCTCTGGAGTTCTCAGGTAGGCTCCGGGGTGAAACAGGGAGTGATGGAGTGATGGATGCGGTGCTCAAGGTTGATGGTGGCTGGTGTGGAGTGGGATATGGCCGCTTATAAGGTACCTGGGTTAGGAAACATGAGGCGGCGCCAGTACGACTTGTGTATCGGCTCTGGCGTAGGGTTATCTGAGTCAAAATCTCAGACCCCATTCCCCAAAAGAAATGTGATGTATTACTGTGCGTGTCGGTTAGGGGGGGGGGGTTCGGCAGTCACGTCTAAAATTTACTCTGCCACCACACGCCAATAGTATACGCTAGATCACGTGTACTACGATTAAGACAATGGCACCCAAGTAGTTTACAAACTTACTATGCCATACGACTGCTACTACGAAAATACAAGGCAACAGGGCCTCCAAGGCTCGACAACAATTCTGGTGGACTCAGTCCACCTCGTTGACATCTAGACGGGCGTGTCTTGTGGATGTCGAGGCTTCCCCGTGAGCTTCAGTGTCGGAGCTGACCGGGGTCGGATGGGGAGCTATAGGACTGGGGTAGCGGTGATACCCCTCGCGGGGTGTCGAGGTGACCGTCCCGTTGGAGTAGGTCTCCAAGAGACAATGGAGTTCCCCGGGGGAGGTGAAGGCATTGCCCGGGTAGATAACAGGGGCAGATCTTGGGGGCTCAACTGGCCTCCCAAGCAGGATTATCAAGGCGTCGGTGGTGGGTGCCGCTTCACTTCTCACCAGGGTTAGGAGAACGAGCGTCCTGCGGGTCGCAATCAGATCAAGGGTGACCTGATCGAATAGCGCCTCTTGCGCTCTCAGGTAGCGCACCAGATGCACTAGAGTAGGATCCGTCTCATGGTCTCCGTTGGCGACTTGGGTCAGGCTACCATAGCCTTCATGACTAGGGTAGTAGTAGAAAGGGCATATGTTAACCCTCGGCGACAAATGTCGGAGGTTAACTATAGCCTCTCGGGCTGCAAGTTGGATGGCTTGGGGCTCGTTGGAGGTCGTCCTCCCGGTGAACCGGTAGGGGCGTTCTGACGGGGTGCCCCTCCCGTAGATGTGCACCGTTGCCCAGAAGTGGTGGATGGCATCACTCGTGTGCTCTTGGTACACGACATACTCCGGGGGCTCTTCTGTGCCAAAAGCTCGACGGGTGAGATTGGCGAGGATGACAACAAAGTCTCCAAGCTCGGCTGCGGTGGTCTCGTTGCGAACGATGGGGCCAGGCATCTTGGTGGTTGAATATCCAACTGAGAGTGAGGCTGTGATGTGCTGAGTTGGGGCAAGGCTTCCATTATAGGCCAACAAAGTCTTCCATCGCATGCTTGTGGATGGGACAACTTAGGTGTCGGCCACAGGCACACGGCCTATGGGTAGGGCTGATAGGTTGGGCACCGAGTGTCAAAAGATGTCGGCTGGCCACTGTGTAGGCTTATTGGATGAGATGGGCTTGGCTACGGACAAGGAAAGATTCGCATGGTGTGGAAACCTAAGGATAATGACCAGGCTAAGATAGGATTAGCCAGTGCTCAGCCTGGGCTCTGATACCAAGGCTGTCGGGGCCGGTTTCCCGGGACACAATATCCGAGCAAATGACCCCTCGTGTCGTCACCAGCCCCAAGATCATTTTTACTGGTGGACACGTCCTTGATACAAAATTCCAAGCAATTACAAGAATTGGATACAAGACCATAAAGGTCTAATGATACAACAATGATTTCTAACAGCGGGTGGCGGAAGCGGGTAGCAGATCTCCATCTCTGGTGGGGCTCCATTTCCACAGGAATGGCTGACCGGGATAACTCCTATCTCGCGTGGCTGCTGTCTTAGGCTCCTAGGTTGCAGGGTGTTGCCTTCGTAGTGCTCTCCTCGTTGAAATCCTGACCTGGCCAATTAAATACCCAGGGACAAGCCAGTGAGTACGTTTGAATGTACTCGCAAACATCATGAACAAAAGATATACCGAATGCATATGTTCATGATGGATTAAATTATATGCATATGCCGACCGAAATTAAAGCATGGCATGATAAGTGTTACTACGGTGCGGATGAAATAATATATTACTTTAGTAATGAACCAAGTAAAATAAAATGGGACATCGGGCGCTGGACCGCCCGAGAAATTCCAAGAAAAATGCCAAACGGGTGTCTGAATGCGACGCCTCGAGAGGTCTTGAAAAGAAATGCCAAACGGGTGTCTAAATGCGACACCTCGAGAGGTCTTGAAAAGAAATGCCAAACGGGTGTCTAAATGCGACGCCTCGAGAGGTCCTGAAAAGAAATGCCAAACAGGTGTCTAAATGCAACGCCTCGAGAGGTCTTGAAAAGAAATGCCAAACGGGTGTCTAAATGCGACGCCTCGAGAGGTCTTGAAAAGAAATGAGTATCCAGGTGGACTAGCCATCCCAAGTGATACCCAGAAAAATAGAAATGAGTATCCAGGTGGACTAGCCATCCCAAGTGATACCTAGAAAAGAAAATAAAACTGAGTATCCAGGGGGATTAACCATCCCAAGTGATACTCAAGGTTGCACATAGAAGAAAAGCTTAGTTCACAATAATATTCATGTTAACAATAATATTCATGCTGGCATAAGTGGCGACAATAATTATCCTGCAAAAATGAATCTTGCTCAATTTTAATTATTTCCTCCGAAGACCGACACTAAGACCGACACTTGACCAACCCAGACTGTAGTCCTTAACCGCGGACACGGCTATTCGAATAGGTTTTAAAACTCTGCAGAGGGTGTACTCTTTACCCACAAGTAAAGGATTTCTTTAGCCAACACCGAGATGCTGACTAATTCCGATTACGGTCTTTGGGTTGAAAACACACCTGACCAGCACATACCAGTTTTAACTCACCAAAGCCAGGAATCACCCAAGGCAATGATAAAGTAAAACTCTAAGTGGGAAGGCTTCTCACCTCCAATAGCATGGGATCACAATATTTATACCGCGCGCAAACAGGGGTGCTACCCCCTCGGCCCAGCCGGTTACACCCATGCCCCCGGACCAAGTAACATGCCTACCATGGGTCAATGGTATCTTTCACTATGGCCTCTCTGTACGGTGTGTGCAGGAAAGGGGTTAACAACTTACTGAACCATACCCTACCTGTGGTAGGGACATGTGGTAGCACGGATCAAGTATGGGGGTTACCGGAACAAGACTCGATCTATGGTCGACTTAGGAGGTTAAGTTTTCCTGCAGTGGTTAGCACAATATATATATCCTCGGTAGTGCCCAACAGAGTCACCACCTGGCATGTCCCAACATGCCATCACTGATCACTCTCGTCACAACGAGAATTCTGTTTCATGGTCACCTTTACACGTGACGGATTCTTTCCTGCATGTTAGTTAGAACAAATATAGCCATGTGTGGCACAATTGTTTCATGTTGAAGTGAAATTAAATACTGACAAAGGGACCATATATGCATGATCATCTATATGCAATTTCATTTGAGGTAACATAACACTTCCTAAAATTTTAGCAAGCAATCAACCAAGCAATCACCATATCAAGTGTTCAAGATGCTTGTCTTGAGCATGCAGAAAGATTGGGTGCACTCCAAAACTTTGAATTTTTTTATCTTCCCTCCATTTTCCTATTTTCAAAACATTGATATTACCACATAATTTGAAAATAGTACAAACAAGTTGTTTGGAAATTTTTGAAATAAATACTAAAATAAACTAGAGGAAAAATAAGGAATAACAGAAAAAGAATCAATTCATTTGGAGTTCATATGATTATCCTAGGGAATTTCTAAGCTGAAATAAATGAAGAAATGGACTATTTAATAGATCCAACAGAAACAAAGCTTAGGAAAATTGTTCACCCTATCTGGATTAATAGAGCATGAATTTCGGAGTATGTAGAAATTTGAATAATCAAATTTGGTTTTGAAATGATTGTTGTAGGATTATTTGAAACCTGCTGGAAAAAAAAGGCAGTAACCTGGCACGCAGAGACATGCCCTGAGCATGATTTAGCTGCAGGGCACCACTGGGCTAGGCCCAGTTGCTTGGCCACGTGGAAAATCTGCCGACGTTAAAGGCATACTCATGTGAGTACGTTTTCCAGAGGAGAAGATGTAATCTCGAAAATACGACTCCACTTAACAGCGCGCGCGTGACCTCCAGTCACTAACGATGGGTCCCGCGGGCCCACCAGTCAGGTTTGACTGGTCAGCTGTGCGCCTTCTCTCTCCTCGGCAGAACAAAGAGCCTCGCCGGCGGCGATTGCTGGAGAACTGCTGCGACCCATGGGGAGCTGAGCTCACGTGCGAGCTCAGGAGGTCAAGGCGGTCCTTCCAGTACCCGTCATGGTAGCTGGGGTGGATGGAGTCACCGGCGGTGAGCTCTCCCGAAGAGCTCCGGCGGAGGTGGAAGGGGGATTTCGTCCATGGTCAATCTTGAGTGGAATTGAGGGGTGGGATGGATGCACAGAACCGAGAGGAATCCAGTGGTGAAGAGAATGAGAATGGGGAGGCTCTGGTGGCGTCGGAATCGTCGAGGAAGTGACGGTGGCCGTAGCTACCGGAGAGGTAGAAGACGACCTTCCCTGGTCATTTGGCTATTCCGGGTGGCTTACAGAGAGGAGTGGAGAAGTCCTGGTGGCGGGGAAGTGCTTGCGGTGGCCTTTTATAGCGGGGAAGAGGCGGTTCGCGAGGGGGCTGTTCCACCCGATTCGGCGATGGCCATTGATGGCTTACCGAGGTCGGTGGCGAGGTAGGCAAGCTGCAGATAGGTTCAAGTGGTTAGCAGTTAAGGCTAGGGCATGCTGGTTGGCTTGGAAGGGCGCCAGGTGGTTTGGGCGGCGCCGTCCCCGAGTCGGCGATCGTGGGTGGCGGCTCTGGTCGGTGCGGGTTGGTGGCGGGTGGCGCTAGAGGACCAGGGGGAGGTCACAGCAGGTGCGGTGGCTAGCTGGGGTGTGCGGGGCAGGCCAGGGAGGCAGCAGAGAGGCAAAAGGGGTCCGGACACCGACGGGTGCAACGCGGGCGCTCTGGCTATGCCCAGGGCACGCCCACAGAGTGCTCGATCAAATGCCAGGGTGACCTAGGCTGTCCCAAAAGAGCTGGTTTTTGGCAGGGGGTTGCTAGTATGGATGGTGGTGATGATGGACATGCTGGTTTAGCTAGGTGGGCAAGTTTCATATGCAGCTTTAGAAAGTTGTAAAATTTCTGTCATGCCCACAAGCTGCTTGACAAAATGCCAGGGGAACCTAGGGGTTTTTGTAGAGTGTGAAAATTGGCAGGAGGATGTCTCCTTACAAGTTAGAGATGATGGTGTGGTTGGTTCTGTAAAAAGAAAAACTTGTTAGTGCAAATTTTGGAGGAATTCAATTCTGGGCAGAAACTACAGGAAATTATTTGGTGAACTAAAAAAAGGTAATTGGAGCTGATCTTCTAGACTTAAGTGTTTGGTTGGAAGGACTATAAGTGGGAAAAATTTCAGAATTGTTTGATGAAGGAAAATTAGGGTTGCAGTTATAACCCAAGAATGGGACAAAATTGAAAAGAGAATGTTTTGCTCAAAATTTTCATGGGTATTTGCATAAAAGTGATCAATAGGCATCTCATAACCCCTCATAATTTTTGTGGAATTTTAAAAGAATTATTTGAAATAGTAGTAGTGGAACAGAAGCATTTCAAAGATTGAAAATGCTATTGAAAGGATTATTATGGGAAAAATTTATTATGAAAATATTTCCTACTGTTATTAAAAATATAATTGAAATGATTTCAGAAAACTACCAAAGCCCATAATATTTTTCCAAAATTTTCTATATGGAGGGAAGAATTTTAGAAAACAGAAAACAGAAAATACTCTGAAATTAACAAAAGACCTAATATAATTCAAAATTTTATTTCTGGCCAAATTTTATTTAATAAAAACATGGTTAAATTTTTGGGGTGTTACACTCGTGCTACCCGATAAGGGCCTTCCCACTTTGGCGTCAACTTGTTTGATTTCTTGGCGGACTGAATGCGCCGAAGAACAAGGTTGCCTTCCTCAAGGCTTCGGTCATGCACTTTGCGGCTGTGGTAGCGGCGCAAACCTTGCTGGTAGTGTGCAGCTTGCACAGCTGCCCGAAGACGATCTTCCTCAAGGAGCGTGGCGTCATCTTGCCGCAGCTGCTCTTGCTGCGCCTCATCGTAGGCGAGCACTTGAGGTGACCCGTATGTGAGTTCTGTGGGGAGCACCAATTCTGCACCATAGACTAGGGAGAAGGGTGTTTGGCTGGTACCTCGATTTGGTGTCGTCCTGAGTGACCAAAGAACCGCCGGCAACTCATCAATTCAGCGTCTTCCGCACTTATGCAGCCTGTCAAACGTTCTCGTCTTGAGGCCTCGCAGCACTTCAGCATTTGCCCTTTCCGCTTGGCCGTTGCTTCTCGGGTGAGCAACAGACGCAAAATAGATTTTGCTGCCAAGGTCTTGGATGTACTGCATGAAGGCGCGGCTCGTGAATTGTGTGCCGTTGTCGGTGATGACCCTGTTGGGAACACCAAAACGACAAACTAATCCTTTGAAAAACTTGACGGCTGACTGTGCTGTCACCTTCCTCACTGGCTCCACCTCAGGCCACTTTGTGAACTTGTCGATTGCAACATACAAGAACTCAAAGCCCCTGGTAGCACGGGGAAAGGGCCTAAGATGTCAAGCCCCCAGACCGAGAAGGTCCAGGAGAGAGGTATTGTTTGGAGAGCTTGAGCTGGCTGATGTATGTTCTTTGAATGGAACTGGCATGCTTCACACTTGGTTACTAGCTCAGTCGCATCCTGGAGGGCAGTGGGCCAATAGAAGCCTTGCCGGAAAGCTTTGCCGACAAGTGCTCTTGAAACTATGTGACAGCCACATACACCTCCATGTATCTCCGCTAACATCTTTAGTCCATCTTCCCGGCAAATACACTTCAATTTCACACCGTTTGGCCTTTTTCTGTGCAGAATGTTATCCACAATTTGATACATATTTGACTGACGGGCTACTTTCTCAGCTTCTTCTTGATCATCGGGAAGTTCTCCTGTTTGAAGGAAATGAACTATTTGCTGTGCCCAAGTTGGAGCCTGCGGCTCGACGACAAGTACTAAAGGCATCTCTTCGGCTGTGGGACCGCTTGCTTCGGCGGCAAGAACCTGAGGTTCTGTGCGAAACCGCTGCTCACCACCAGTCGTGTCATTGTCTCTGGCAACCTTCTTGCTGGCGGCTTCTGGGAGCTCTACCGGAAAATAGTTGCCGGTGTTCAACTTTCTTCTCTTGTTCACCTGTGTTGATGGAGTGACTGATGGTTGATTCAAATGGAGTACAAAAGTTCCCGGTTCCACAGGAAGCTTTTGAGCATCACATTTTGACAGGTGATTAGTGATGCTGTTTTCCGCACTAGGAATGTGCTTTGTTTGCAATCCGTCAAAGTGCTCTTCCAATTTCCTCACTTCTTCCACATACGTTTCCATCAACGGGCCCTGATAATCTTTGTTGACCTGTTTTACAACAAGCTGCGAGTCACCACGGATGATCAATTTTCTGATTCCAAGGCCCACTGCGATCCTAAGACCAGCAAGGAGCCCTTCATACTCAGCAGTGTTGCTTGTAGCTTTCTCCCTTGGAAAGTGCATTTGGATTACATACTTGAGGTGCTCTGCGGTGGGTGCGACAAGCAGCACTCCGGCACCGGCACCTTGCAGCGAGAAGGCACCGTCAAAGTACATGATCCATTCTTTAGTTGTTTCTTTGTTAGGGAGAGCTGATTCTTGAATCTCTTCATCTTGCGTTGGCATCCATTCTGCAATGATTCTGCCAAGGCTCTGCTCTGAATAGTTGAAGTGCTTTCAAACTTGAGTGCAAAGCTCAACAACTCCAATGCCCACTCCACTATCCTGCCAGTTGCATCTGGATGTCTCAAAATGTGCTGTAGCAGAAAGCGAGTGACAACGGTAATCTCATGTGCTTGGAAATAATGGCGCAGCTTTCTCGAGGCCATGTGAAGACCGAAAAGCAATTTTTGCACCCCAGAATACCTTGATCTAGCCCCCTGCAAAAGGGAGCTTACAAAGTAGACTGGGCGCTACACCAACTTTTTCTTGGGCACCATCTGTTGATTTGCTTCATCTGCTTGCGCTGCTTCTGACTCATCGGCACCAGATTTTGCCGAAGAAGATTCCGGCTTGTCGCTTGATGGTCTTGCCGCTGTTGCTTCTTCGTCATCAACTTCCCTCTATGCCACTAATGCAGCACTGACCACTTGATTTGTTGCCGCCAAATATAGCAACAACGGTTCTTGTGGTTTAGGCGCAACTAGTGTTGGCGCAGAGGAGAGGTATCTTTTCAAATCCTGCAGCACGGACTTCGCTTCCGGAGTCCATTTCATTGGACCTGCCTTTTTCAAAATTTTGAAAACCGGCAAGTTTCGCTCGGTAGATTTTGAAATGAACCTACTGATACGTCTCCAACGTATCTATAATTTTTTATTGTTCCATGCTGTTATATTATCAATCTTGGATGTTTTTATATACATTTACAGCAATTATATATCATTTTTTGGGACTAACCTATTAACTTAGTGCCCAGTGCCAGATGTTGTTTTCTTCCTATTTTTGGTTTTACAGAAAATCAATACCAAACGAAGTACAAATGCGACGAAACTTTTTGGAGATTTTTTTCTGCACAAGATAAACACTAGAAGCTTTGGGGGAAGACCAGACGCCAGAGGAGGTGGCCACAAGCCACCAGGGCGCGCCTTGGGGGGTGCAGGCGCGCCCTGGTGCCTCGTGGGACCACCTCAGCTCCGTTTGACCTAATTCCACCACTAAAAATTCCCAAAAAATCAGAAACCCTCAGGGGAGTCCACGAAATACTTTTTCCGCCACCGCAAGTTTCTGTTCTCAAGATATCCCATCTGGAGGCCTTCTCCGGTACTCCGCCGGAGGGGGAATCGATCACGGAGGGGCTCTACATCAACCTTGCTACCCTTCCGATGATGCGTGAGTAGTTTACCACAGACCTTCGGGTCCTGTGGCACCCCGGCTCAGAGAGACCGGAACACCCCGCATTCCAGCCCAGAGATCAAGTCTTCTGGAATACGGCACTGCTTGGCATAGAACAAATCAGCTCTTTATTACAAGTAATACGGGTACAAGGGTCCGATATTACAAAGGTTACAGGGGCACGGCGATACTTCGCCTGCTAAGGTAGCTCTATGCTAGCAGCGGAACAACTCGTAGCAGAATAACTTCTAGCAGCGGAACAACGATGACGGCGATGGACTCCACTCCGCAGGGACTCTGGGTGGGACGTACCCTAGTTCGCCAACTCGGGATCCTCGACAAGTAAGCAATCACAGCATGACCTGCAATCTGGCATGACACGCCAGGTGAGTACTTTGAATGTACTCGCAAGCTCACAGCAACCAAAGCAATCAAGACAAACAACAACATGGCATTTACAAGTTAAACATTAACGATGAGCACGATACTACTAGAGCAACATGAGCATGGCATGTACATATAATTCATGATATGAACATGATGATACTAGCACTAGCATGCAAGGGGGTCGACGTTTAAGGTCTCATGGACCAACTTACTCTGCTCGGAGGTTATCTCGTAACCACCTTAAATATCAATCTTTCTTACCGTCGTGATCATCACACGATCACCTCATGCTCAACCATCATCAAGAATACCATCGTGATCATCTCGTGACCACATAAAGATCAACCAACTTCTTTTCTCATCGAACCGGGGTTGTTATTATTCAGGTTATTATTTTTGTTGACCCATAGTGTGACCTACTATGAACTGTGTCCATGACCGAGGACGCAGCTATCAATAGATTATACACTCTGCAGAGGTTAGTACACTGTACCCACACTACGGAACTCACGGCCTCGTGCTCCCATTCGGGTGGAACAACGACATTTCGAAAAAACCAATCTATTGCATAACACTCTCCCGGCCACTCCGACAAACTCCCCTTTGGGCTATGTCCTAGGGGACCCCGATGCCAACTTGTGAAATCCACCACCTCTGTGGCCGCCACCGTCATGGCCAAACATAAACATCGTCCCAAACGGGGACCTCGGATATCCATACAACTCGGGCCTTCAAGGTTATGACTGCCTACCGGGCCAGGGTAGCGCCAGTGCACAACCTTCCCTCGTAGGAGGCACCGGCGAGAGGCATGACAATAGACCACATTAGGGCCCCCATAAGGCAGGTGTGGCTGCACTGGTTAGCTCGATTCGGTGGCACCATGACTCAGCCAACAGATTTGTTCAAGTTCGATTAATGTCAGGTTCACTTGAATGGTGATGAGTTGAGTCACAGTAAAATGACAATGCATATGAGCAAGATATCAACATAAACATGGATGGGCAACATAACCATTTAACATCATTACATCAACAATGATAAATCTTTTATTCTACGAGATGCAAATGAGCATGGCATAATGACGATCATGAATATAACAAGTATTTTCATAAACAACCGAAAACTATTCATATGAGCATAACATTATCACTAGCATCGGAAATGATCACAAGAAAAAAAAGCATGAGAATAACCATAGCACTAATAATGGAGAAGAATTGTATATGCACAAGAACATAGCATAAGCATGGACATGGATTCACGAGCATATTCGAAGCATTCAAAAAATTATTTAAAAGAGCAAAAAATTATTTAAATATTCAAGTGGAAACCATGGCTACTGCAATGCCATCATGCAAGTCGCTGTTGTGGCTTGCCTGGGGTTGAAGGATTCACCGGGAAGAAGTGCGATGAACTCGCGGAAAGAATCGCCAGAAAAGTTACCCTCTCGGCGGAGCTGTTTTAAGGGCAAGGACAAAATGGTCATTTTCACAGTGTGACAACCTCATGAAAATGATACCATCGGAACGGGCTCGACAAACTAAGATCGCGGGCATTGGAATCACCTGAATCGGAGTCATGGTTGCGGAGATACGGCCGTTCGTTCGTTAGGCAGAAAATTAAATAAAAATATTCATTTCTGCTGCTAACGGACGAACGTCCGCAAATTAAGGGTTTCGGCCGGCGGTTAAAACAGAAAGCGCATTTTAAAGAATACGCTTTCTCTACTGAGAAACGCATTTCACCCTGAAGCTGCAGAGGAATACGTTTTCTTCAGAGGAAAGCGTATTCCACCGAATATGTTTCCATTTAAAAATACGCGGGCCCAGGGTCAATGCCGTTGTTAGGATGACGAGTGGGACCCGTGGGGAGGTGGGACCCGCTTGGTTTGGTCGTCTCTTTCCTCTCAATGGAAGACAGAGGAGGCGATGCTGGGCACGGCCGTCGCCGGCCCCGACGCCACCGGCCGAAGTCCGGCCACCGGCGGGCTCGGGAAGAGATGCCGCGCCCACCTGGCCCAATCCCGACCGCCGAGGAGGGTCAGAGCGGCGGCGGCTCACGCTCCCGCGGACGGGGCCGTCGACCAAATATGGGAACGCGGCCACGGGCGCCCCGGCGAAGAAACGAGGAGGTGGGGAGGCTAGCCGGGCTCTGGAGGTCCTCTGGTGCTGGAATGAGGAGGGGAGGAGCTCCGGTGTGCATGAATTTGAGAGGGCAGCCGCGGCGGCCATGGTGGCCGTGGGGGAGAATGGAGGGCTCCGAGGCTTGTTGGAGTGGTCTAGGAGGGCTAAGGGAGATAGGAGAGGATGTTGGTGTGCTCGGAGGGCTCGGGGAAGGGCTTATATAGCCGTGGCAAAGCCATGGCCGTGGTGACGCGTGCGCCGCGCTCTGACGCGACCACGTACGCGTGCGCATGCGGGCTGGCTCGGACAGTGACTAGAGCGGGCTAGTCGAGTGCCAGAGGAGGCCAGCGACGGCAGACGCGTGGAGGAGGAAGTCCGGTCGGCCACTCGGCCACTGTGCGCACGCGGCCAGGGCTGCCGTGGCGCGAGGAGAGTGAAGGAGGAGGGGGCCCGGACATGAGCGGACGCGGGGGACTGTGGGCGACGCGGTGGCCAAGGTGAGACGAGCGAGAGCGGCCAGGAGGGCAGTGCCCGGAGCTAGCCGACGCCCAGAGCGCGCCAAAAGCATGCCATCCAATGTGGTCACCGCGTGCATTGGCGAGAGGAGGGCACGTATGCCTGGCAAAAGGTGTCAAACGTGTTGTCCCTCCATCCTACAGTCCCACTGATGTGATTGTTCGGCCAAAGAGACTATGAGTTGATGGGATGGATCAGCTAAAGTTTGTTGTAGCAAACTAGATCATGAAGTTGCGGTCAAATGGGATGGGATAAGGGTTAACCAGGATGTCACAGAGGCTTAGGGTAGGAAGGACTACAATCCTGTGGATTTTGAAAAGATTTGGACCAGTATTTAACATAGTTGCTTTACAACTGCAAAAACTGGTCCAGAAACTTGATCATGAAGTAGCACTCACATGGGTGATTGTATTGGGCTGAAAATTGGTGGAGTATGATCATTTGGGCATATGACGGCACCATAAAAATTTCATACCATTTGGATGAATAAAAATGGTACTTCCTTGACAATGCTTTCTGCTGGACAGAATCTTTGGGGGAATTTTGTGAGGAAAATGGCTTGGCAAAATGATGTTAATTTTGGCATGCTCAAACGATATAGGGATACTTAGGTCCTGGATTAATTTCAGAATTTTTGAAGCAATATCAAATATAGTTGCTTCACAAACTGAAATTGTGACCAGAAACCAAGATTTGAAGGTGTGCTCACATAGATAGTTAGATGAAGCTAAAAATTGGTGGAGAGTCATTATTTGATCATATGAATGATCTACCAAAATTTCAACTCATTTGGGTTAGCCTAGGCAGTACTTCCTTCAAAAAGCTTCTCTCTGGTCAGAAACTTTGGGAATTTGCTGAGGAAGATTTACTAGGCAAATGAAGCTGAGTTTTGGCATGTGGCAATTATTTGGATAGGAAAGAGTGCCCAAAAATTTTGAGGGCAATCAAGAAAATATAAATAGCACTTCCTTCACAAAGTGCCATACTGGACAGAATAGGAAATGAATATTCCTGAATTATTTTTGAACTAGGCAAGGATGGGTTTTGGAATATTAGTGGGAGATATGATCCCAAGAATTTATGGGAATTTTTTTGGAATGACAGAAATATAGGTTGCTTCACAACCTAGAGTTAACAGGGTTATTCCTTTTAATAGAAAAAGGAATATTCCCAAGAAATAAATATTGGGGTTGGGCTAAGATGGAAATGACATGGTCTTAGGAAAGATTTGGGAGTGACAGGCCACTTGGGAGAGGCAGAAGAGAAGATCTCCCCATATTTCAAGACCACATAGCCATGGAAAAAGAAATTCCAAATAAAAATTCGAAGAAATCCAAATGAAAAAGAAAGGGCCAAAAATCGGGGTGTTACAAACCTACCCCCCTTACGATAAATCTCGTCCTCGAGATTTGGTTGCTCAGGGAACAAGTATGAATATTCTGACTTAAGGAAATCGTTTCCAACTCGGGTATCCTTTTTCCTTCATATGATGTTCCCTCTGAATTCCATATGACTGACTGCCTTGCTCTGGGGTGGTTTGCTTCACCGTATCCGTATTCTGACAGGTCTTACCTCATATGTTCATCCTTACTCTGACTCCAATTCTTTTATGTCTGCTGGCTTGTCTGATATTATCATGACTGGAATTTTCATGAGTCCGGGAGTGATTTCCAATTGACGTGGCATTCCTCTATCCGGCACTGATAGTATTCCATGGAGTTGTGAACAAATTCCCTTGGTGGACACAAAACATTTAATTATTGCATCGGGTTACTCAAGTGGATGCATGTCCTCCTGGGTTCAAAACAATTCTCAGAATCATAACCGCTCTCTTGGCGGAATCTGACTGCTTGTAAGTGGTTCTGAATCATCTTGGATGGCTTCACTGTCTCGAGCATCAAATTCATACCATGTTGTTCGTGCAACAATTTATCATACCTGTATTGCCGGTCTTGCTCCTTCATTATTGTTGCCTTCGTCTAGATCCTTTGATGAAAGGACTTGGCCTTATGCACCCTTAATTCTTCGTGTGACCATAGGTGCTATCAGGTGCAATATTCCGGCAGGCATACCTTATCCTTATCCTCAGGCAGTGCAGCAACGTTTAACTGGCAAGTTTATCATCTCTCAAGCTCTAACTGTAGGGCAATGATCATCTGAACCTTCGCAAGAAATCGACAAATAAATCAGTAGCCACCAGAACGGCCTTTACAACTCAGATCTGGGACATTACTGAAATAACTCAACCATGGCTCACGACGGCTGAAAAGCAGCTCAGCGCATGAGGCAGTGTTGATAAGAAGAATGTAGCAGTTTCCTAAGATGGCCGAAGAACAGCTCAGAGCATAGGGTCACTGCTACAAAAAGAAACTCAACAGCTGCCCGAGACGGCCGAAAAGCAGCTCAGAACACGGGCCAGTTGTTGAAAAGAGAAATATAAAAGCGGCATCCACCCTGGACGGCCGAAAGCAGCTCAGAACCCAGGCGTGGTGCCGTTACCAGGAAGAGGTAAGCAAGGGTTCATCAGAATCATATACCAGGTTCACAGTTACTTGTATAGAGCTCACTGTTGTGGTCAATCATACATGCTGGTGACGAGGGCTAACGATATCACCTTGTGAGGAAACTGGCCTTGATATCCATTGTCAAGATTGGTTGTCCCAATGTTGCCTTGCTTCATAGCTTGTCAGTCCTTGCAACACACTGAGGTGTATACTGGCTTTTCTTCCTCTTGCATAACTCATGTGGTTGTCGGATTCTCACCATGCTGGTATTATCGTATGAATGACTTGCATGACCTTGGCAGCATGTTCACAATATTCATGAAAGTATGTGTATCTGAGCATTTGGTTCCCGAGGCAGACACTTGTGTCTTAACTGATTCTTGCTTCCGACAAACTGTTGCGGATCTGATCCTTGGGATGCACTGCCATATGCTGCCAACTCACGATGTAATATCTTGTACCACTGTCGATGATTGTTTGTAGTGTCTTATTGACGAAGACTGGATAGCTTGTGTTGGAAGCTATCGAGAGTAGCGTGCTGAAGAATGCTGGATAGCTTATGCTCGAAGCTTTTGCCGGGATAGTGTGCTGAAGAAGACTGGGCATCGTGCTCCAAAAGCTTCTCCTCCTGGTTGCTTACTGAGGGCGATTCGGTGCCTTATGCCAGAAGCTTTCTGCGGTGGCTTACCGAAGAAGACTGAGTATCTTGCACTGTAAGTCATCCACATGTCATACTGAAGAAGACTGAGGAGCCTTGCGTCATAAGCTTCTCTGGTAGCTTGCGGAGAAAGACTGGGTTGCTTACACCAGAAGCTTCTCTCTGTGATATGCGAACTGAATGCCATACATATATATATACCCTTGATATTTTTGCTGCTGATTACTTGGATGAAAAGGATTTGTCAGACAATCCTTCTTGCTGAGTACTGGATACATGGCGCATTCTGACTTGCTTCCGAGTAATAGCACGCTCCAAATTTTACTCAAAGCGAAACGAAACCTTGTATATGGACCATACCTTTGACTGAGAATATAATGTGGGTCTTACACACAACTCGTCTTCCTGCTGGTTTAATCATTACTGCTGTGAAGTTTCTCCACTGATCTAAATCTTGATATTGATTGTCAATCCAGAATATCATTTGTATTCAGACCAGATATTCCCAACATAATGCAGTCGGTTGAGAATTCCATAGTGTTTAGCTGAGCTTCCAAATATTTGAAATCCTCACTGATTCTCCGAGTCCGGTGTCGGTTGATGAGCAACCTTCATAAGGGGAAATAAGGTAACACCGAGGGCCCAAACAAGGAAGCAAAAGAAACAACTCAAACAAAAGCACACATAGCATTAAGATTACATACAAGCAACATCAAATTTCACAGCTATTCACCTCACTATGCATGCCTACTTAAGCACACAATTCTCGAGGAAACTCCGGTACTATGATCTAATATGCTGTGGCGGTGTGCACGAAAGTGAATCAACGTGTGGAGATGTTGGTGTAAACAGAGCTACACCAAATGCTGGCTCAACACCAGTGGCATCTGGACGGGCTCGGAGGTGAGGACGGACTCGGTGATCAGGTAGCTAGACACGGATGTCACGGCCACATCATCATCAAGCGTACGGAAGGGAACCGTACTCGTCTCAGGAATGATTGATAGGGTAGTGGTGGAAGAACGGGTCTGCTGGCATTGCCCTTTCTTGGTAACAAAGACCAGTGAGGGTTGCCAAACGGCGGGTTGGATAGCAAGATCCGGGGTAGAAACATGTCTACCACCGAAACAATAGGTGTGGCTGAAGAGAAAATATTGGTGCGATACCTGGGCATCAATCCTGCAAGTGATCGACACCACTAGGTACCTTGGCATCACTCCGCTGGGACAGAGATGACACCAAACACCAAAGAGCAAGTATGCAAGACTGGAGGGTGCAGGTAGTGGATCGAAACCGATGCCACCTACACTCACAAGATCAACCGTTAGTGACAAGATAATAAGTCTATATGCATGCTATGCAGCAAACAAATGCAGCAATCAAGTGCAGCAAACCGACTAGACTGTATACTAACGGTTTCTAACGCTCGCGCTGACTAGGGCGTCCTACAGCCAGACCTGCTCTGATTCCAATCGCTGTGGCACCCCGGCTCAGAGAGACCGGAACACCCCGCATTCCAGCCCAGAGATCAAGTCTTCTGGAATACGGCACTGCTTGGCATAGAACAAATCAGCTCTTTATTACAAGTAATACGGGTACAAGGGTCCGATATTACAAAGGTTATAGGGGCACGGCGATACTTCGCCTGCTAAGGTAGCTCTATGCTAGCAGCGGAACAACTCGTAGCGGAATAACTTCTAGCAGCGGAACAACGATGACGGCGATGGACTCCACTCCGCAGGGACTCTAGCTAGGACGTATCCTAGTTCGCCAACTCGGGATCCTCGACAAGTAAGCAATCACAGCATGAACTGCAATCTGGCATGACACGCCAGGTGAGTACTTTGAATGTACTCGCAAGCTCACAGCAACCAAAGCAATCAAGACAAACAACAGCATGGCATTTACAAGTTAAACATTAAGGATGAGCACGATACTACTAGAGCAACATGAGCATGGCATGTACATATAATTCATGATATGAACATGATGATACTAGCAGTTGCATGCAAGGGGGTTGACATTTAAGCTCTCATGGACCAACTTACTCTGCTCGGAGGTTATCTCGTAACCACCTTAGAAATCAATCTTTCTTACCGTCGTGATCATCACACGATCACCTCATGCTCAACCATCATCAAGAATACCATCGTGATCATCTTGTGACCACATAAAGATCAACCAACTTCTTTTCTCATCGAACCGGGGTTGTTATTATTCAGGTTATTATTTCTGTTGACCCATAGTGTGACCTACTATGAACTGTGTCCATGACCGAGGACACGGCTATCGATAGATTATACACTCTGCAGAGGTTAGTACACTGTACCCATACTACGGAACTCATGGCCTCGTGCTCCCATTCGGGTGGACCAACGACATTCCGACAAAACCAATCTATTGCATGACACTCTCCCGGCCACTCCGACAAACTCCCCTTTGGGCTATGTCCTGGGTGACCCCGATGCCAACTTGTGACATCCGCCACCTCTGTGGCCGCCACCGTCGTGGCCAAACATAAACATCATCCCAAACGGGGACCTCGGATATCCATACAAATCGGGCCTTCAAGGTTATGACTGCCTACCGGGCCAGGGTAGCGCCAGTGCACAACCTTCCTCTCGGCGGAGCTGTTTTAAGGGCAAGGGCAAAATGGTCATTTTCACAGTATGACAACCTCATGAAAATGATACCATCGGAACGGGCTCGCCGAACTGAGACTGCGGGCGTTGGAATCACCTGAATCGGATTCACGGTTGCAGAGATACGGCCGTTCGTTCGTTAGGCAAAAAATTAAATAAAAATATTCATTTCTGCTGCTAACGGACGAACGTCCGCAAATTAAGGGTTTCGGCCTCCGGTTAAAACAGAAAGCGCATTTTAAAGAATACGCTTTCTCTACTGAGAAACGCATTTCACCCTGAAGCTGCAGAGGAATACGTTTTCTTCAGAGGAAAGCGTATTCCACCGAATACTTTTCCATTTAAAAATACGCGGGCCCAGAGTCAACGCCGTTGTTAGGCTGACGAGTGGGACCCGTGGGGAGGTGGGACCCGCCTGGCTTGGTCGTCTCCTTCCTCTCGATGGAAGACAGAGGAGGCGATGCTGGGCACGGCCGTCGCCGGCCCTGACGCCACCGGCCGCCTCCGGCCGAAGTCCGGCCACCGGCGGGCTCGGGAAGAGACGCCGCGCCCACCTTGCCCAATCTCGACCGCCGAGGAGGAACAGAGTGGCGGCGGCTCACGCTCCCGCGGACGGGGCCGTCGACCGAATATGGGAACGCGGCCACGGGTGCCCCGGCGACGAAACGAGGAGGTGGGGAGGCTAGCCGGGCTCTGGAGGTCCTCTGGCGGTGGAATGAGGAGGGGAGGAGCTCCGGTGTGCATGAATTTTAGAGGGCAGCCACGGCGGCCATGGTGGCCGTGGGGGAGAATGGAGGGCTCCGAGGCTTGTTGGAGTGGTCTAGGAGGGCTAAGGGAGATAGGAGAGGATGTTGGTGTGCTCGGAGGTCTCGGGGAAGGGCTTATATAGCCTTGGCAAAGCCATGGCCATGGCGCCGCGTGCGCCACGCTCTAATGCGACCGCGTACGCATGCGCATGCGGGCTGGCTCAGACGGTGACTAGAGCGGGCTAGTGGAGTGCTAGAGGAGGCCAGCGACGGCAAGCGCGGGGAGGAGGAAGTCCGGTCGGCCACTCGGCCACTGTGCGCACACGGCCGGGGCTGCTGTGGCACGAGGAGAGCGAAGGAGGAGGGGGCCCGGACATGAGCGGACGCGGGGGACTGTGGGCGACGCGGTGGACAAGGTGAGACGAGCGAGAGCGGCCGGGAGGGCAGTGCCCGGGGCTAGACGACGCCCAGAGCGCACCAACCGCATGCCATCCCGTGTGGTCACCGCGTGCGTTGGCGAGAGGAGGGCACGTATGCCTGGAAAAAGGTGTCAAACGTGTTGTCCCTCCATCCTACAGTCCCATTGATGTGATGGTTCGGCCAAAGAGACTATGAGTTGATGGGATGGATCAGCTACAGTTTGTTGTACCAAACTAGATCATGAAGTTGCGGTCAAATGGGATGGGATAAGGGTTAACCAGGATGTCACAGAGGCTTAGGGTAGGAAGGACTACGATCCTGTGGATTTTGAAAAGATTTGGACCAGTATTTAACATAGTTGCTTTACAACTGCAAAAACTGGTCCAGAAACTTGATCATGAAGTAGCACTCACATGGGTGATTGTATTGGGCTGAAAATTGGTGGAGTATGATCATTTGGGCATATGAAGGCACCATAAAAATTTCATACCATTTGGATGAATAAAAATGGTACTTCCTTGACAATGCTTTCTGCTGGACAGAATCTTTGGGGGAATTTTTTGAGGAAAATGGCTTGGCAAAATGATGTTAATTTTGGCATGCTCAAACGATATAGGGATACTTAGGTCCTGGATTAATTTCAGAATTTTTGAAGCATTATCAAATATAGTTACTTCACAAACTGAAATTGTGACCAGAAACCAAGATTTGAAGGTGTGCTCACATAGATAGTTAGATGAAGCTGAAAATTGGTGGAGAGTCATTATTTGATCATATGAATGATCTACCAAAATTTCAACTCATTTGGATTAGCCTAGCCAGTACTTCCTTCACAAAGCTTCTCTCTGGTCAGAAACTTTGGGAATTTGCTGAGGAATATTTACTAGGCAAATGAAGCTGAGTTTTGGCATGTGGCAATTATTTGGATAGGAAAGAGTGCCCAAAATTTTTGAGGGCAATCAAGAAAAGATAAATAGCACTTCCTTCACAAAGTGCCATACTGGACATAATAGGAAATGAATATTCCTGAATTATTTTTGAACTAGGCAAGGATGGGTTTTGGAATATTAGTGGGAGATATGATCCCAAGAATTTATGGGAATTTTTTTGGAATGACAGAAATATAGGTTGCTTCACAACCTAGAGTTAACAGGGTTATTCCTTTTAATAGAAAAAGGAATATTCCCAAGAAATAAATATTGGGGTTGGGCTAAGATGGAAATGACATGGTCTTAGGAAAGATTTGGGAGTGACAGGCCACTTGGGAGAGGCAGAAGAGAAGATCTCCCCAGATTTCAAGACCACATAGCCATGGAAAAAGAAATTCCAAATAAAAATTCGAAGAAATCCAAAAGAAAAAGAAAGGGCCAAAAATCGGGTGTTATAGGTCCATAGTTAGTAGCTAGATGGCTTCTTCTCTCTTTTTGATCTTCAATACAATGTTCTCCTCGATGTTCTTGGAGTTCTATCCGATGTAATCACTTTTTGCGGTGTGTTTGTTGGGATCCGATGAATTGTGAGTTTATGATCAGATTATCCATGAATATTATTTGAGTCTTGTCTGATCTCTTTTATGCATGATTATTATAGCTTCGTATTTCTTCTCCGATCTATTGATTTGGTTTGGCCAACTAGATTGATTTATCTTGCCATGGGAAGAGGTGCTTTGTAATGGGTTCGATCTTGCGGTGCTCAATCCCAGTGACAGAAAGGGACATGACACGTATGTATCGTAGCTATTAAGGGTAAAAAGATGGGGTTTATTCATGCGTGAGTTTATCTTGTCTACATCATGTCATCTTGCTAAGGCATTACTCCGTTCTTATGGACTTAATACACTAGATGCATGCTGGATAGCGGCCGATGTGTGGAGTAATAGTAGTACATGCAGGCAGGAGTCGGTCTACTTGTCTCGGACGTGATGTCTATATACATGATCATTGCCTTGGATATCATCATGATTATTTTCTTTTCTATCAATTGCCCAACAGTAATTTGTCTACCCACCGTATGCTATTTTCTTGAGAGAAGCCTCTACTGAAAACTATGGCCCCCGGGTCTATCTAAATCAAATTACTAAAACCCTAAAAATATTGCTGCACTTTTTCTTTATTTATTTTATTTTGTATTTTTGTTTCAATCTATCCATCTATCACATACAATTTAATCTTGCAATTAACCGCCGAGGGATTGACAACCCCTTGTTTGCGTTGGGTGCAAGGATTTGTTGTTTGTGTGCAGGTACTGCTAACGAGGTGTTGTGTGGTTCTCCAACTGGATTGATGACCTTGGTTTCATAACTGAGGGAAATACTTACCTCTACTGTACTGCATCATCCCTTCCTCTTCGGGGATAATACCAACGCAAGCTACAAGTAGCAGGAAGAATTTCTGGCGCCGTTACCGGGCAGACATCATCAACATCTATCAAGTACCTTTGCATAAACTCTCATCTCCTTGCATTTAATTTATTTGCCTCTCGTTTTCATCTCCCCCACTTCTAATTTTTTTTTACAAAAATACAAAAATATTTTCCGTTTGCCTTTTTCTTGTTTGCTTGCTTGTTATCTTGTTTGCGTAGTCACGATGTCTCAAGAAAATACAAAATTGTGTGATTTTTCCAATACTAATAATTATGATTTTATTAGTACTCCGATTGCTCCTCCCGCCGCTAGTGCGGAGACTTATGATATTAATGCCTCTTTGTTAAATCTTGTTATTAAAGAACAATTTTCTGGTAGTCCTAATGAAGATGCTGCATCCCATCTTAACACTTTCGTAGAATTGTGTGACATGCAAAAGAAAAAAGATGTGGATAATGATATTGTGAAATTAAAATTATTCCCATTCTCATTGCGGCATCGTGCAAAAATTTGGTTTTCATCTTTACCATGAAATAGTATCGATTCTTGGGATATGTGTAAAGATGCTTTTATTACTAAGTATTTTCCTCCCGCGAAAATTATTTCTCTTAGAAATCAAATTATGAATTTCAAGCAACTTGATCATGAACATGTTGCCCAATCTTGGGAGAGGATGGAATTAATGATAAGAAATTGCCCTACTCATGGTTTAAATTTATGGATGATCATACAAAGTTTTTATGCGGGATTGAATTTTGTTTCTAGAAATCTTTTAGATTCCGCCGCGGGTGGTACTTTTATGGAAATTACTTTGGGAGAAGCTACTAAATTGCTTGATAATATTATGGCAAATTATTCACAATGGCATACTGAAAGAGCTCCTACTAGTAAAAAGGTGAATTCAATTGAAGAAATTAGTACTTTGAGTGATAAAGTTGATGCGCTTATGAAATTGGTTGCTAGTAAAAATGCTCATATTGATCCTAATGATGTGCCATTGTCTACTTTGATTGAGCAAAATAATGATCCCGTAGATGTGAATTTTGTCTCGCGAAACAATTTTAATAATAATGCTTATAGAAGTAATTTCAACGGTAGACCGTTCTTACGAACCATAGGTGCCGTTATTGATATGAAAGAAGGGAATATAAAATTTCAATTTCCATTAAAAAAGGGTATGGAGCATTTCCCTAGGAAAAGAATTAAAGCACCATATGAATCAATTATGAGGGCCACTTATGGAATCAACTTGAAAGATGACAATACTTGAAACTATGCATTATACCTAGCTAGGGGCATAAAACAATAGCGCTTGTTGGGAGGCAACCCAATGAATAAAATAAATTTTTAACTTTTGTTTCTGTTATTGTGTGTTTTCACAATTATGCTACTGGTATTATTGTGTTTTTGTGTTTTTAATTAGTGTTTGTGCCAAGTAATACCTTTAGGATCATTTGGAAGATAGTATAATTGATGCTGTTTGGAAAACAGAAAGTTTTGCGTCCAGTGCTGGAATTTGTTTTCTGTACTGGAGCTTCAAATAAATCTGAAATGTTTACACAGTATTTGTATATGAATTTCCCACGTTGTCCTAATTTTTCAGAATTTTTGGAGTTACAGAAGTATGGCTTTTAAATAGATTGCTACAGACTGTTCTGTTTTTGACAGATTCTGTTTTTGATGCACTACTTGCTTGTTTTGATGAATCTATGGATTGTATCGGGGGGTATAAGCCATGGTGAAGTTAGAGTACAGTAGGTATAATGCAAAAATAAAATATGAATGGGTTTGCAATAGTACTTAAAGTAGTGATTTATTTTGTTATACTAACAGATCCCACGAAGGTTTTGTTGAGTTTTGTGTGATTGAAGTTTTCAAGTTTTGGGTGAGATCACGATGGATGAAGGAATAAGGAGTGGCAAGAGCCTAAGCTTGGGGATGCCCGAGGCACCCCAAGGTAATATTCAAGGAAGACTCAAGCGTCTACGCTTGGGGATGCCCCGGAAGGCATCCCCTCTTTCTTCTACCAACCATCGGTAATTTTACTTGGAGCTATATTTTTATTCATCACATGATATGTGTTTTACTTGGAGGGTCTTGTATTATATGAGTCTTTGCTTTGTTTGCTTTTTAGTTTGTCACAATCATCCTTGCTGAACACACCTATCTTGAGAGAGCCACACGTTTATCATCATTTGTTAGAATACTCTATGTGCTTCACTTAAATTTTTTGAGCTAGGCAGTTGCTCTAGTGCTTCACTTAAATCCTTTTGAGCACGGTGGTGGCTATATTTTGAAGAAATGAACTCTCATGCTTCACTTATATTATTTTGAGAGTTGATAAGATTAAAATTTTGAAGAAATAAACTCTCATGCTTCACTTATATTATTTTGAGAGTTGATAAGATTGATATTTTGAAGAAATGAATTCTCATGCTTCACTTATATTATTTTGAGAATTGATAAGATTGAAATTTTGAAGAAATATTTGCACTCTCATGCTTCACTTATATCTTTTTGAGAGTTGATAATAGTAACGGTAATTTGCACAAGATATGAATTTGGTCCCAAAGTGATGAATATTCAAGAGGGATATAATAAAAACTTTCATATAGATCATTGGATATGATAAGTGTGATTCGTTGCAATAGTTTTGCGATATGGAAATGATAATATGTGAGTCATGTTAGTGAGTAATTGTGATTTAGTAAGAATATTAGTGTTAAGGTTTGTGATTCCCTATGCATGCACATCAAGTCAATAGTTATGCAACAAAATTATATCCTACTTATGGTGCATTATTCGGTGTTAGTTATGTTCAATGCATGTTTATGACCGTTTTCGTTTTTTGGTTGGTTGCTTCTCAATCTATTTGCTAGCTTTCATTTGTACTAAGCGAAAATACTGCTTGTGCATCCAAAATCCTTAAACCCAAGTTGTGCCAAATGAGTCCACTATATCTACCTATATGCTGTATTGCCATGCCGTTCTAAGTAAATTTGCATGTGCCAACTCTAAATTTCAAAATAATTTTTCCGTTTTGTGTGCCCATACCGCTCATGAAGCGGCAGGGGGTGGCCATTATTTTCCATGCTAGGTGTGTTATTCTCACGATGAGTGTTTATTCACTTGTCATTGCACGAGAGAGTGGTTGGTAAAAGGGATGCCCAGTCCCACAATGAATCAAAAATTAATAACAACAAAATTCCTTGGAAAGTGTTGGTATGGAGGGTACCCGTGGATACGGCTAGCCATGGATTGTGAAAGAATGGTGGAAAGGAAATAAACTTTACTTTCTATTTGGGAACCGCCTATAATGTATCTAGCATGGAAAATATTGGGAATTCTCGGTCGTTTTCGTTGACAGGAAAAGCATGCCTGTCAAAATATTTTATCTCTTTAATTTCAGCTTTGAGCTCTGGCACATTTGACAAATCTCTGCTTCCCTCTGCGAAGGGCCTGTCTATTTACTTTTATGCAATTTTTATTTTTATTTGAGTCTCCATCTTCTCTTACAAAAGCACCAACTAGAGAGCATTATTGTCATACTTGTGCATTGGATGTAGCTAATACTTGAATGTGTTTCATGAATGGATCAATGATTGAGCATAATGGGCTAGGGATAACTTTCTTTAGCGTTGATATTTTGAAAGACATGGTTGCTTCTTAGCATGCTTGAGTATTTATATCTTAATGTCAAATTATAGACTATTGCTTTGAATCATTCAAGTCCAATGTCCATCCTATAAAAGAAAAGAATGTATGATATGATAGGCAGCATTCCACATCAAAAATTCTGTTTTTATCATTTACCTACTCGAGGACGAGAAGGAATTAAGCTTGGGGATGCTGATACGTCTCCAACGTATCTATAATTTTTTATTGTTCCATGCTGTTATATTATCAATCTTGGATGTTTTTATATACATTTACAGCAATTATATATCATTTTTTGGGACTAGCCTACTAACTTAGTGCCCAGTGCCAGTTGCTGTTTTCTGCCTGTTTTTGGTTTTACAGAAAATCAATACCAAACGAAGTCCAAATGCCACGAAACTTTTTGGAGATTTTTTTCTGGACAAGATAAACACTAGAAGCTTCGGGAGAAGACCAGACGCCAGAGGAGGTGGCCACGAGCCACAAGGGCACGCCTGGGGGGGCAGGTGCACCCTGGTGCCTCGTGGGCCCACCTCAGCTCCGTTTGACCTAATTCCACCACTATAAATTCCCAAAAAAATCAAAAACTCACAGGGGAGTACACGAAATACTTTTTCCGCCGCCGCAAGTTTCTGTTCTCGAGAGATCCCATCTAGAGGCCTTCTCCGGTACTTTGCCGGAGGGGGAATCGATCACGGAGGGGCTCTACATCAACGTTGCAGCCCTTTCGATGATGCGTGAGTAGTTTACCACAGACCTTCAGGTCCGTAGTTAGTAGCTAGATGGCTTCTTCTCTCTTTTTGATCTTCAATACAATGTTCTCCTCGATGTTCTTGGAGTTCTATCCGATGTAATCACTTGTTGCGGTGTGTTTGTTGGGATCCGATGAATTGTGAGTTTATGATCAGATTATCCATGAATATTATTTGAGTCTTCTCTGATCTCTTTTATGCATGATTATTATAGCTTCGTATTTCTTCTCCGATCTATTGATTTGGTTTGGCCAACTAGATTGATTTATCTTGCCATGGGAAGAGGTGCTTTGTAATGGGTTCGGTCTTGCGGTGCTCAATCCCAGTGACAGAAAGGGACATGACACGTATGTATCGTTGCTATTAAGGGTAAAAAGATGGGGTTTATTCATGCATGAGTTTATCTTGTCTACATCATGTCATCTTTCTTAAGGCGTTACTCCGTTCTTATGGACTTAATACACTAGATGCATGCTGGATAGCGGTCGATGTGTGGAGTAATAGTAGTAGATGCAGGCAGGAGTCGGTCTACTTGTCTCGGACATGATGCCTATATACATGATCATTGCCTTGGATATCGTCATGATTATTTTCTTTTCTATCAATTTCCCAACAGTAATTTGTCTACCCACCGTATGCTATTTTCTTGAGAGAAGCCTCTAGTGAAAACTATGGCCCCCGGGTCTATCTAAATCAAATTACTAAAACCCTAAAAAAATTGCTGCACTTTTTCTTTATTTATTTTATTTTGTATTTTTGTTTCAATCTATCTATCTATCACATACAATTTAATCTTGCAATTAACCGCCGAGGGATTGACAACCCCTTGTTTGCGTTGGGTGCAAGGATTTGTTGTTTGTGTGCAGGTACTGCTAACGAGGTGTTGCGTGGTTCTCCTACTGGATTGATAACGTTGGTTTCATAACTGAGGGAAATACTTACCTCTACTGTGCTGCATCATCCCTTCTTCTTCAGGGATAATACCAACGCAAGCTACAAGTAGCACCTACTCAACGCAGCCAGATGATACGTCTCCAATGTATCTGTAATTTTTGAATGTTCCATGCTATTATAGTATCAATCTTGGATGTTTTTATATGCAATTGTATGCAATTATATATCATTTTTTGGCACTAACCTGTTAACCCAGTGCCTAGTGCCAGTTGCAGTTTTCTAATTGTTTTTGGCTTTTAAGAGAAACAGTACCAAATGAAGTCCAAATGCCATGAAACTTTTTGGAGATTTTTTTTCTGGACAAAAGAAACCTGGGAAGCTTCGGGAGGAGGCCAAAAGCCTCACAGAGGCTTCACAAGGCACTAGGGCGTGCCCCAGGGGGGCGCCGTGGTACCTTGTCGGGCCCACGTGACTCCGTTTGACCTAATCCCACTTCTATAAATTCACAAATATTGGGAAACCCCCAGAGAGCCAGAAGAGAAAACATTTCCGCCGCCGCAAGCCTCTGTTCTTCCGCGATCCCATCTGGAGGCCTTTTCTGGTACTCTGCCGGAGGGGGAATCAATCACGGAGGGCTTCGACATCAACCTTGCTGCCCTTCCGATGATGTGTGAGTAGTTTACCACAGACCTACGGGTCCATAGCTAGTAGCTAGATGGCTTCTTCTCTCTCTTTGATCTTCAATACAATGTTCTCCTCCATGTTCTTGGAGTTCTATCCGATGTAATCTTCTTTTTCGGTGTGTTTGTTGGGATCCGATGAATTGTGAGTTTATGATTAGATTATTCATGGGAAATATTTGAGTCTTCTCTGAAATCTTTTATGCATGATTGTTATAGCTTTGTATTTCTCTCCAATCTATCGGTTTAGTTTAGCCTACTAGATTGATTTATCTTGCAATGGGAGAGGTGCTTTGTGATGGGTTTAATCTTGCGGTGCTCAATCCATGTGACAGAAAGGGACATGGCACGTATTTGTATTGTTGCCATTAAGGATAAAAAGATGGGGTTTATTCATATTGCTTGAATTTGTCTTATCTACATCATGTCATCTTGCTTAAGGCGTTACTCTGTTTCATACTTAATACCCTAGATGCATGCTGGATAGCGGTCGATGGGTGGAGTAATAGTAGTAGATGCAGGCAGGAGTCGGTCTACTTGTCTCGGACATGATGCCTATATACATGATCATTGCCATGAATCCGTCATAATTATTTGCTTTTCTATCAATTGGCCAACAGTAATTTGTTTACCCACCGTATGTTTATGTGCTCAAGAGAGAAGCCTCTAGTGAAAACTATGGTCCCCGGGTCAATCTTTATTATATAAAAAACCTAAAAATACCTTGCTACAATTTATTTGCTTTTATTTTAATTAGTAGTTTAGTTTATTTATTTACCTTGATAAGATTTAATCTTTGCAAATAACCGCTAGGAGGATTGACAACCCTCTTATTTGCGTTGGGTGCAAGTGTTTGCTCTTGTGTGTGCAGGTGCGCTTAATGGAATTTTTCTTGGTACTCCTACTATATTGATAACCTTGGTTCTTAACTGAGGGAAATACTTATCTCTACTGTACTGCATCATCCTCTCCTCTTCGGAGAAATACCAACGCAGACTACAAGTAGCAGGAAGAATTTCTGGCGCCGTTGCCAGGGATACATCATCAAAATTACCAAGTATCTTCGCACAAATTATCATTCACTTGCATTTAATTTATTTACCTTTTATTTTAATTTGCCTCTCATTTTCATCTCCCCCACTTCTAATTTTTTTTACAAAAACACAAAAATATTTTGTTTGCTAGTTTACTTGAAGTTGCCACTATGTCTGATTTTGTCATTGAAAAAGATGAGGATACTAAAATTCCTAAGGTATAAATTCCCTCAAATTTAGACTCAAATTTTTTTGTAGTTGGGAGTGGAAATATCATAGGGAAGAATTTTATTCAAGAGTTTTTTAATTGCACGGGAACTTTGGTTTGTAATGACACCCCAATTCTTAAAAGAACCAATAGTTATGGGGAAGCTATCTCCGCACTCATTCTTAAACTTGAAAGAAGATTTATTCGTACCCATCCTACCATGCAAAGATTGTTTTATGAGTTGCCGGTTATAAATAACCGCAAAGCTAAAAAGATAGCTGCTCTTATCCTTATGAATGAGTTTGATTACATAGTGCGAGAAGCTAGAGAGATCTTTGATTTCTATAATATGAGTCAGGAAAATCCTGTGATAGATGAAATTTTATATAATGAGGAATATATGTTGCGATATGTTTTTCATGATCACCATGTTTTAATTAGTGTTTGTCCCAAGTAATGCCTTTGGGATGATTTGGAAGATAGTATAATTGATGCTGTTTGGAAAACAGAAAGTTTTGTGTCCAGTGCTGGAATTTTAATTCTGTACTGGAGAATCAGAAAAATTTGAAATTTGTACACAGTATTGGTATATGAATTTCCCACGTTGTCCTAATTTTTCATAATTTTTTGAGTTACAGAAGTATGGCTTTTAAATAGATCTTTACAGACTGTTCTGTTTTAGACAGATTCTGTTTTTGTTGCATAGTTTGCTTATTTTGATGAACCCATGGATCGTATCGGGGGGTATGAGTCATGGAGAAGTTGGAGTACAGTAGCATTATGCCAATATTAAAAATGAATCAATTTACTACAGTACCTAAAGTTTAAGATTTGTTAGTTATGCAAACGGATCTCACGAGGTTTCTGTTGAGTTTTGTGTGCTAAAGTTTTCAAGTTTTGGCTGAGACTACCATGGACAAAGGAATAGGGAGTGGCAAGAGCCTAAGCTTGGGGATGCACAAGGCACCCCAAGGTAATATTCAAGGAAGACTCAAGCGTCTAAGCTTGGTAATGCCCCGGAAGGCATCCCCTTTTTCGTCTACAATCTATCGGTAACTCACTTGGAGCTATATTTTTATTCATCACATGATATGTGTTTTACTTGGAGCGTCTTGTGAAATAGTTTGTTTGCTTTTGCTTGCCTTTTAGTTTGTCACAATCATCTTTGCTGAACACACCTTTTTGAGTGGGACACACATTATTCATGATTTGTTAGAATACTCTATGTGCTTCACTTATATCTTTTGAGCTAGGCAGTTGCTCTAGTGCTTCACTTATATCTTTTAGAGCACGGCGGTGATGATATTTTAAAGAAATAGTTGCACTCTCATGCTTCACTTATACCTTTTTGAGAGTCTCATGATAGCAATGGTAATATGCACGGGTTATGAATTTGGTCCTGATATGATAGGTATTCAAGAAGGATATAATAAAAGCATTCATGTAGATCACTGGATATCATAAATTTGATTCCTTGCAATAGTTTTGCGATATTAAGATGGGAATATGTGGGAGGTATTAGTAGATAATTGTGGTTTCGTAAGAATAATTGAGTTAAGGTTTGTGATTCCTGGAGCATGCACGTATGGTCTGTCGTTATGCTAAGAAGTTGGAGCATGAATTATTATTGATTGTCTTCCTTTGTGTGGCGGTCCGGGGCACGCGATGGTTAACTCCTACCAACCTCCCCCTAGGGGCATGCGTAGTAGTACTTTGCTTCGAGGGCTAATAAACTTTTGCAATAAGTATGTGAGTTCTTTATGACTAATGTGAGTCCATGGATTATACGCACTCTCACCTTTACACAATTTGCTAGCCTCTTCGGTACCGTGCATTGCCCTTTCTCACATCGAGAGTTGGTGCAAACTTCGCCGGTGCATCCAAACCCCGTGATATGATACTCTCTATCACACATAAGCCTCTTTATATCTTCCTCAAAACAGCCACTATACCTAGCTATCATGGCATTTCCATAGCCATTCTGAGATATATTGCCATGCAACATCCATCGTTCCATTTTTATGACACACATCATCATTGTCATATTGCTTTGCATGATCATATAGCTGACATAGTATTTGTGGCTCGGCCGCCATTCATCATTTTTATACATGTTACTCTAGCATCATTGCACATCCTGGTACACTACCAGAGGCATTCATATAGAGTCATATTTTGTTCTAGTATCGAGTTGTAATTTTGAGTTGTAAGTAAATAGAGGTGTGATCATCATCATTATTAGAGCATTGTCCCAGTGAGGAAAGGATGACAGTGGCTATGATTCCCCCACAAGTCGGGATGAGACTCCGGACGAAGATAAAAAAATAGAAAAAAGAGGCGAAAAAGAGCCATCAAAAAAAAGAAAAAAAAGAAAAGAAAAAAATGGGAAAGAAAGAAAAGAAAAAGAAAAAATAAATGAGAGAAAAAGAGAGAAGGGGCAATGTTACTATCTTTTTCCACACTTGTGCTTCAGAGTTGCACCATTTTTTCATATAGAGAATCTACTATTTTGTCACTTTTATATTGTAGTGGGAATTTTTCATTATAGAACTTGGCTTGTATATTCCGATGATGGGCTTCCTCAAATGCCCGAGGTCTTCATGAGCAAGCAAGTTGGATGCGCACCCACTTAGTTTTCATGTTGAGCTTTCATACACTTATAGCTCTTAGTGCATCCATTGCATGGCAATCCCTACTCCTCGCATTGACATCAATTGATGGACATCTCAATAGCCCGTTGATAAGCCTCGTTGATGTGAGACTTTCTCCATTTTTGACTTCTCCTATTTATCTCTATTACCATACTCTATTCCACCCATAGTGCTATATCCATGGCTTGCGCTCATGTATTGAGTGGGAGTTGAAAAAGCTGAAGCGCGTTAAAAAGTATGAACCAATTTGTCGGTGTATAAAACATGGGTATTTTATACCCTGACTTATGCACAGATGGTAGCAGCCTCCTTGCCGGCCAAGGCTTGCCGAAACTTGCCAATTAACATGATTCAAGACCCAACCACAGAAACTACTGGAGAGAAGCTCAAGACGAAGCATTAACAAGCACTCAACTAGTACTGAGGATGAAGACGTTCCTTGCCGGCATGGCTGAACCGACAAGGCGAAGACCCGGCAAGCTCCGTGCAGTCAAGCTTTCGCCAGCCCTCCAGCGCTCCACCTCACCGGGCAGTTAGTCGCTAATCGGTGAAGTGTTGACCGTGTAGGCTGGTTGGTGAGATTTGTCGTGCACGTGTCAGCACACAGGGATAAGATTTGCCTTTAATGACACCCGTCTAGGAGGCGTGTCAGGCTAATAGGAGGTAGCTGGGCGAGCAGTGCAGAAACCTTGCCGGGGCTACCTCTCCACATGACACCTAACGGTGCATTTAATGCTTTTGTCCTAAACTGACAGAGTTAGGTATGATCGCACTGTTTGCTGTCTAATGGACTTGTAATTACTGTTTTGCCACTGTGGTAACCCCTTGAGCTATAAAAGGAGGGCTAGGGCAACAGTTAGGGGGATTCAGATCCTTTTTCAAACACCAGCACGTCTTGCATGCGTAGCTGCTCTCTCCGCACCTTGCCGGGAGAAGCGCTCCTTGTACTTGTGCTCTCACACATCCAATACACCAAAGCAGGAGTAGGGTTTTACACCTCACGGTGGCCCGAACCTGGGTAAATCCCTTGCTTTCTCCATTGATTCTGCTCTTTGTGCACGTTGATCTCCTCTGCCGAACCACAAGGGGCTAGATGGCCTCATAGATGGCCGTACCCACGACATCTTTGGCGCGCCAGGTAGGGGAATCGCTTGGGCGAACCTGAATCAGTGGTTTGCACATCAGCTTCATCAGCTTCATCACTGTTCTCCTCGTTGTCGATGGCCCCCAAGAAGAAGGGCATCACGATGACGGCCCCTTCGAGCGTATCCGCAGGCGGCGCAGGTGGCGCGGTCGCCATGCCCACCGTGGTCAGTGCAGGAGACGAGCGCGCTGGAGGCGGTCGACTTCCTCGACCCTTTGGTGAACAAAGTCGAGACGGCGCGGGCGGGGCAGATGGACGTTTTCCTCCTCCTCCTCGCCGCGCCGACGAACACATCCACCGTAGCAGCAATGCCCAGACTGGCGCGAGCCAAGATCCCGCCGCAGCGGCGCCCAGAGATGCTGCTTCAGGATAGACGCCGCTCCCCTCGCATAATGGGCGCAGTGCAACTCCGAGCGGCGTCAACGACTCAGGGCAACGGCGACCTCACGGCAAGACCCCTGTCGATCAAGTTCCGGATCCCCAGGCTTCACCTCCGCCACGGCAACCTGCAGCTGATCATGTGCCGTGGCAGCAAGACCGCAATGGCGCTCCTGCTGGCTCTGCCAGGAGTAGAGCTACGTCGCGCTCTTCGCTTCCGGCCATGCCAGCCACAGCAGCAGAGGCGATGGCGCAAGCCCAGATGCTGCTGAACTTCTCTCCGGCAGCAGAGAAAATGGATGAATGGAGAGCCACCATCCAGAGCCTGATTGGGTTTGTCGAGGCGAGCAAATCACAGCAAGCGGAGCCCTCATGGCGTCCGCAGCCACCACCAGTAGCTCTAACTGGTGGCCGCGTTGACGGTGCTGCGCTAACGGTGCAATCACCCCAGTAGCAACAGTCTCAACAGCAGCAACGTCAACAACCGCGGCAGGCTCAATGATCTTTTGAGCCCGACGAGATGTCGATGGCCTCTTCGGATCCGCGAGCGTGGCAAGATCAGCGGCAAGTGCTGCGGGACAGGCGGGTGGAGGACGCCCGCACCACCATTGAACGGCGTCGGGAGGCGCGCCGTCAATCCGACGCGCGCAACGGCCTCATCGTTGATGAGCCTGTGCCAGGGGTTGGCGGGTATCTGCCTTACGAGGTTGGATGTACCGCCTTCACCCGTGAGCTGCGGCAAGTCCGATGGCCGTCCGTCTGGGCCTTCAAGCCAGAAGTACCAGAAAAGTACGACGGCAAGCTGAACCTGGCAGAATTTCTGGGCATCTACACGATTGCCGTGCAAGCTGCCGGAGGAAGAGATGAGAAAATACTCGCCAACTACTTTTCGTGCTGAAGCCCAACGTGAGATCTTGGCTGATGAACTTGCCGGAGAACTCCATTTCTTCGTGGGCAGATCTCTGTAATGAGTTTGTTGGTGCCTTTACCGGAGACCACAAGGCCCCTGGATAGCCCAGCGACCTGCAAGTGATTCCGCAAAGAGATGGAGAAACTTTGCACAAGTACATCCAGAGGTTCAGCCGTGTACACCGTAACATTCCAGATGTGCACCCCGCAGCCGTCATTGCCGCCTTTCACACGAATGTGCGCAATCGGAGGATGCGGGAGAAGATGAACGTCAAGCTGCCCAAAACCGTCAATGAGCTCTATATGTTGGCAGATAAGTGCGCACGCACTGAGGAAGGAAGAAGGCTTCCCGGGGAGGATGCTAGTGCCGAGGTAGATTCCGAGGATGACGATGCTGCCACCCCGAGGAAAAAGGGCCGAAAGCGCAACAGGAAGCAGAAAGGCAAAACTGTTATGGCCGTTGAGGGCTCCGGCAACTCTAAGTCCACCAAGAAAGCTAAGACTGAGAACTCCGGTAAGGAGGCTGCTGTATGCGCCACTTGCCAGGAGGCGGCGGCAAACGAGAAGGCCAGCAAGTCTGATGGGCCGTACTGCAAGATTCACCGCACCAAGGGCCACGATCTCCAAGAGTGACGACAAGTCGAGCACCTTGTTGAGAAATAGAAGGCTGAATCTGAAAAACGTGACAAAGAGAAGGGTCAAGATGGTGCCGGTGGATCCGGCAAAAAGGGCCGTGGTGGTCGAGGAGGCCGTCATGGCAAGGCCAGGCTGCAGAAAGAGAAGCCTGCTAGAGGCCGCGAAAACAAAGAGGAAGATGATGGAAGTGAAGAGGAAGAGGACGATGGAGAGTCCAGTGAACAGGAATTCCAGAAGGCAACTGAGGCCATGTGCATTGACGGAGGTGCATCTTTGCACTCCTCTCACTGCCAACTTAAGCAGTGGGCACGTGAGGTTAATGCAGCAGAACCGGCAATAGGCTCTCCAAAGCCACTCAAGTGGTCTCACACGCCTATCATTTTCGATGCCGAGGATCACCCAGATCGCACTACCGCGGTCGGGTGTTTGCCGTTGTTGGTTTCGCCAACAATTTGCAACCTCCAGGTCACGAAAATGTTAGTTGATGTTGGGGCTAGCCTAAATTTGATTTCTCCGGAAGTAATCAAGAGGCTAAAGATTCCTGACGAGGAGCTCGAGAAAACCGGCACTTTTCAAGGAGTAAACCCGGGAAGAAGCCAGACCAAGGGAAAGATCACATTGCCGGTGAAGTTTGGTGGGGAATTGAATTACAGAATAGAAAAGATTGTGTTTGACGTTGTCAAGATCCCCTTGCCGTATAATGGAATTCTTGGCCGCCCAGCCTTGGCAAAATTCATGGCAGCATCTCACTACACTTACAATACGTTGAAGATGCCAGGGCCGATGGGTGTCATTTCCATCAACTCTGACAAGAAAGATGCAGTTATCTGCGTCGATAAGATGTACAGAGATGCGGTTGCAGCAGAGGCCGCCAAGGCGCCAGCTCCCACCAACAAGAAGAAAAGCAAGAAGTCCGGCAAGACCTCTGGCAAGGATTCTGGGAAGCGCGCCTCTTCGGAGTGTTGCGCGCCTGTTGAAGACCTACCGGAGTGCTCTGCCAGTAAGAAATCCAAAGCTACTTCACCAGCAACCAAAAAGGTGCCGGCGAGGGAGGACGGCACTGACGGTACCTTCACCATCAGTGCCACCCTTGACAGCAAATAGGAAAGCACGCTCATTGCCTTCCTGCGGGCGAATGTCGATGTATTTGCATGGCGACCATCTGACATCCCCGATGTTCCCAGGGAGGTAATTGAGCACCACCTTCTTGTCTGTCCCCACGCTCAGCCCATCAAGCAGAAAGTTAGGAAGCAAGCTTTGGAGCAGCAATAGTTCATTGCCAAGGAAATCAAGAAGCTTGAAGTAGCAGGTTTGGTTAGAGGTGTACTACATCCAACTTGGTTGGCAAATCCAGTTGTGGTGCGCAAAGCAAATGGAAAGTGGAGACTTTGTATTGACTACACTGATATTAACAAAGCATGTCCAAAGGATCCTTTCCCTTTGCCACGCATTGATCAAATTGTAGACTCTACTTCCGGCTGCGATTTACTCTCCTTCCTTGATGCATATTCTGGATACCATCAGATATTCATGGCCAAGGAGGATGAGGAGAAAACCGCATTCATTATTCCATGTGGCACATACTGCTTCGTGCGTATGCCTTTCGGATTAAAGAGTGCTGGTTCAACAATCATGAGAGCAGTCCAGATTGGTTTTGAGCCCCAGCTGCATAGGAATGTGGAAGCATATATGGATGACATAGTGGTCAAAACCAAGGACAAATCAACCCTCATTCAAGATTTAGAAGAAACATTTGCAAACTTGCGCAAAATCAATTTGAAGCTCAATCCCGAGAAGTGTGTGTTTGGCGTTCCATCCGGCAAGCTTCTCGGATTCTTTGTATCTCAATGTGGAATGGAAGCAAATCCCGACAAGATCAAAGCAATTGAGCAGATTCAAGCACCAAAAAGCGTCAAAGATGTACGGCATCTTGCCGGCTGTGTTGCTGCCTTGAGTAGGTTCATTTCAAGATCTGCTGAGCGCGCCCTACCGTTTTTCAAGATCTTGAAAAAGGCAGCTCCGATGAAATGGACTCCGGAGGCAGAGGCCGCGCTGCAAGACTTGACAAGATACCTCTCCTCCGCGCCAACACTAGTTGCACCTAGACCACAAGAGCCGTTGCTGCTGTATGTAGCGGCAACAAATCAAGTGGTTAGTGCTGCATTAGTGGCGCAGAGGGAAGTCGATGACGAGGAAGCAGCCGCGGCAAGCCCGTCCAGCGACAAACCGGAATCTTCTCCGGCAAAGTCAGCACAAGCAAATGAAGCTAATCAACAAGTGGTGCCGAAGAAGAAACTGGTATAGCGGCCCATGTATTTTGTTAGTTCCCTTTTGTAGGGGTCTAGATCAAGATACTCTGGGGTACAGAAGTTGCTTTTCGGCCTTCTTATGGCTTCGAGAAAGCTGCGTCACTACTTCCAAGCACACGAGATCACCGTCGTCACTCGCTTTCCAGAGCAGAGCCTTGGCGGAGTTCATTGCAGAATGGACACCAACGCAAGACGAAGATATTCAAGAAACAGCTCTTCCCGACAAAGAGACAGCCAAAGAATGGATCATGTACTTTGACGGTGCCTTCTCGCTGCAAGGCGCTAGTGCCGGAGTGCTACTTGTCGCACCCACCAGAGTGCCGTATGTGGTTCAAATACATTTTCCCAGGGAGCAAGCTACAAACAACACTGCTGAGTACGAAGGGCTCCTTGCCGGTCTTAGGATCGCAGTGGACCTTAGGATCAGAAAATTGATCATCCGCGGTGCCTCACAGCTTGTTGTGAAGCAAGTAAACAAAGATTACCAGAGCCCGTTGATGGAAGCGTATGTGGGAGAAGTGAGGAAATTGGAGGCACACTTTGATGGGTTACAAACAGAGCACATCCCTCGTGCAGAAAACAGCATTGCTGATTACCTATCAAAGTGTGCTGCTCAAAAGCTACCTGTGGAACCAGGAACTTTTGTGCTCCATTTGAATCAACCAACAGTCACTCCATCAATGCAGGCCAGTAAGAGAAGGAAGTTGAATACCGACAAGTATTTTCTGGCGGAACTCCCAGAAGCCGCCGGCGAAAGGGGTGCCGAAGACAATGACACAGCTGTCGGTGAGCAGCAGCTTCGCGCAGAACCTCAGGTTCTTGCCACTGAGGCAAGTGCTCCCGCGGTCGAAGAAATGCCTTTAGTCCTTGTCGTCGAGCTGCAGGCTCTGGCATGGGCACAGCAAATAGTCCATTTCCTTCAAACAGGAGAACTTCCCGATGAGAAAGTAGCTCGTCAGTCATGTATGTATCAGTTTGTGGATAGCATTCTATACAGAAAGTGACCAAACAGTGTGAAATTGAAGTGTATTTGCTGGAAAGACGGACTGAAGCTGTTGGTGGAGATACATGGGGGCATATGTGGCTCTCACATAGGATCAAGGGCACTTGCTGACAAAGCTTTCCGGCAAGGCTTCTATTGGCCCACTGCCCTCCAAGATGCAACTGAGCTAGTAACAAAGTGTGAATCATGCCAGTTCCAT
Source organism: Elymus sibiricus (assembly GCA_039707655.1). Taxonomy (NCBI): domain Eukaryota; kingdom Viridiplantae; phylum Streptophyta; class Magnoliopsida; order Poales; family Poaceae; genus Elymus; species Elymus sibiricus. The sequence goes on along the minus strand of CM077676.1, from coordinate 185,201,606 downwards.
TCAAAGAACATACATCAGCCACCTCAAGCTCTTCAAACAATCCCTCTCTCCTGGCCTTTTTCAGTCTAGGGGCTCAATATCTTGGGCCCCTTCCCCCGCGCTACCGGGAGCTTTGAGTTCTTGTACGTCGCCATCGACAAGTTCACAAAGTGGCCTGAAGTGGAGCCAGGGAGGAAGGTGACAGCGCAATCAGCCGTCAAGTTCTTCAAAGGATTAGTTTGCCGTTTCAGGGTTCCTAACAGAATCATCACCGACAACGGCACACAATTCACGAGCCGCACCTTCATGCAGTACATCCAGGACCTTGGCGGCAAAATCTGTTTTGCATCTGTTGCTCACCCAAGAAGCAACGACCAAGCGGAAAGGATGAACACTGAAGTGCTGCGGGGTCTCAAGACAAGAACCTTTGACAGGTTGCGCAAGTGTGGGAGACGCTGGATTGATGAGTTGCCGGCAGTTCTTTGGTCACTCAAGACGAAACCAAATCGAGCTACCGGCCAAACACCCTTCTCCCTAGTCTATGGTGCAGAAGCAGTGCTCCCCACGGAATGCATATACGGCTCACCTCGAGTGCTCGCTTACGATGAAGCTGAGCAAGAGCAGTTGCGGCAAGATGAAACAACGCTCCTTGAGGAGGATCGTCTTCGGGCGGCTGTGCGAGCTGCACGCTACCAACAAGCTTTGCACCGCTATCATAGCCGCAAAGTGCATGCCCGGAGCCTTGAGGAAGGCAACCTTGTTCTTCGGCGCGTTCAGTCCGCCAAGAAATCCAACAAGTTGACGCCAAAGTGGGAAGGCCCTTATCGGGTAGCACGAGTCACCAGACCTGGCGCAGTCCATCTGGAGACTGAAGATGGCACCCCAGTGCAGAACTCATGGAATATTGAGCATCTTCGCAAGTTCTACCCATAAGGCGCGGTTGCCGGGTCCCCCGGCAACCCCTTTTGTACAAGCTTTGTCGGCAAGACTTGTAATCCTTTGTACAAAACCAGGCGCAGATCCTGTGCATAATAAAGCTAAGTGTTTCGTAACTCTTCATACATATTCATTTATATATGGACGCATGTGATGTTGTGATTACACTTTAGTTTGTATGGAATGGCTAATGAACCGTCAAGGTTCCCAAACCACTCTTTTCTCTTCTTAATTTCTTTTTCTTAAGAGGACAGAAGGATCCCTCGTGTGCAAGTTTCCTGTGGGGAATGATGATGGGGTACCATTTTAATGACGTTCAAGCAATCATTTCATACGACAAGAGAGACAGTGCAAGGAAAAGCTAAGTTGAAAAACTTTGAAACTTTTTCCTTGTTACGTTTGCAGTTTCCCTTGAACGATTCTGTGTTTGTATGAAAAAACCTGCACGCGAAGGAACCTTGTCGTGATTAGTCCGCGCTCTAGTTTGCCTCGAGTCCACTCGGCAAGCTTAGCAGCTGCGTTCTGGCCTGGCAAGTTACCTTGACGGCTGCGGCACCTCCAGCAGGCTGCTAAGGACCTGTTCCTCGAAGCGCTCGTGGCAAGTGTGCACACCGGCAAGTTTCCCAACAGCATAGGGAACACAATCATACAAAGACGAAATAAAACGAGGGGAATAGCATGCATTCATCTAAGCCCGACAAACAATAGATATTCATTAAAAAAGTACTCAGCCACATTTTATTGGCCCTTCCCCAGGGTTTACATCGAGTGCAAGGAGGGCAAAAGGAGCGCCTAGGCGAAGCCCGACTCGTTCCCGGAAGACCAGATGATGGTGCTGCCGTCGTTCAGCCAGACTCATCGCCGTCGTCCTCGATCTTCATGCCTGGAGCGCCGTCGTCATCGCCGTCATCATCGTCATCCTCAGCCTCGCTGGAGGAAGCGGTGTCGCTGTCGCTCGAGCTTTCGGCACAACACTCCAGGCGAGCGCCCGAAACCCTGAAGAACTTCGCAACAAGCGTGTCGGATCCGGCAAGCCTGAAGTGAAGGAGGTGCCCTTGCCCTAAGCAACGAGCACGGACAAAGGATTTCCACCCGCGCGTAAGGTACATGATGCCGTTGTTGGAGGTCTCAACGGTCACCCAGACTGGGCCGTTGCAGCAACCATCCACACGCAGCCATAAGCCTCGCAGATGACGGCCTTCCATCTCCCTAGCGAAAGGGCGAGGAAGCCGCAGCTAGCTCCGTGGCCGATCTCGCAGTTCCACGACAAACTCCTGCACCGTGTCCTCCGTATGGCCTTCTGCCGGGGGAGGAAGTGCCAAAGATGAAGTGGCAAGCGCTCCACCATGACCGCCTTGACCACGGGCACCGCGTCTTCCTCGACCACGGGCCGCGGCCCTTCCTTGAGCACTGGAGCCGGCTTCCGCAGCCGTGACCGAGGCGTGGGCATGGAGCCGAGGAGAAGCTCTCGCCGCGGTGGTGGAGACACGACCGCGGCCTCTTCCCCTCACCATACCGTTGACAGATGCAGAGGGAGGAGGTAGAAGAAGGAGGCGACAGTTGCTGAAGATTGGAGTGAAAGGAGATCAATGAGCGTCGCATCCCGTGGCCCCCTCTTTATAGGGACAGCGCGGGGAGCTGGCTCTTTACTGTCTTCGGGCGGCCGCCCAGATTCGCCAATCCTGTGCCCTGCGCTTCTGGCCGGGCGCGTTACTCCAGCAACCGTCCAAGTTCGCCTATCCCGCGCCCTGCGCCCTCGACCAGGCGCGCCACTCCAACGACCGCCCTTCTTCGCCAATCCGTTGCCTTGCATGCATGCAAACGCGCGTGATGGAAGGGCGCAGAAAAAGGAGAAGTCAAGACAGATATGGCAGTTATCCTTTGCCACGCATAGCCGTGCGCTGGTTCAGTTTGAACCAACGACGCCCCGCATATGAGCGTATTCCTGGTCTGAGCATGCCTAGCGGCTGTCCGTCCGACGACAAGGTTTGCCGGAAGATGACCAAGAACGCACTCAAGTCCAGATTAATGAAGAAGCAAAGAAGATCTCAAGAGGTGAAAACCATCATGACGAAAATTACAGTGGCAGTTTTCCCGCCGCGTGTCTGTACATTGTTTGGGCCTAGCCCAACGATGCTTCGGACGCGCGTATGGCCCAGGCCCGAGGGCTCTTGTCGGTGTATAAAACATGGGTATTTTATACCCTGACTTATGCACAGACGGTAGCAGCCTCCTTGCCGGCCAAGGCTTGCCGGAACTTGCCAATTAACAAGATTCAAGACCCAACCACAGAAACTACTGGAGAGAAGCTCAGGACGAAGCATTAACAAGCACTCCACTAGTACTGAGGATGAAGACGTTCCTTGCCGGCAAGGCTGAATAGGCAAGGCGAAGACCCGACAAGCTCCGTGCCGGCAAGCTTTCGCCAGCCCTCCAGCGCTCCACCTCACCGGGCAGCTAGTCGCTAATCGATGAAGTGTCGACCACGCAGGCTGGTTGGTGAGATTTGTCGGGCACGTGTCAGCACGCAGGGATAAGATTTGCCTTTAATGACACCCGTCTAGGAGGCGTGTCAGGCTAATAGGCGGTAGCTGGGCGAGCAGTGCAGAAACCTTGCCGGGGCTACCTCTCCACATGACACCTAACGGTGCATTTAATGCTTTTGTCCTAAACTAGCAGAGTTAGGTATGATAGCACTGTTTGTTGTCTAATCGACTTGTAATTACTTTTTTGCCACTGTGGTAACCCCTTGAGCTATAAAAGGAGGGCCAGGGCAATAGTTAGTAGGATTCAGATCCTTTTTCAAACACCAGCACGTGTTGCATGCGTAGCTGCTGTCTCCGCACCTTGCCGGGAGAAGCGCTCCTTGTACTTGTGCTCTCACACATCCAATACACCAAAGTAGGAGTAGGGTTTTACACCTCACAGTGGCCCAAACCTGGGTAAATCCCTTGCGTTCTCCATTGATTCCTCTCTTTTTGCACGTTGATCTCCCCTGCCGAACCACAAGGGGCTAGATGGCCTCATAGATGGTCGTACCCTCAACATTCAAGCAATTAGTTCATACGACGAGAGAGACAGTGCAAGGAAAAGCTAAGTTGAAAAACTTTGAAACTTTTTCCTTGTTACGTTTGCAGTTTCCCTTGAACGATTCTGTGTTTGTATGAAAAAACCTGCACGCGAAGGAACCTTGTCGCGATCATTCTGCAGTCTAGTTTGCCTCGAGTCCGCTCGACAAGCTTAGCAGCTGCGTTCTGGCCCGACAAGTTACCTTGCTGGCTACGGCACTTCCAGCAGGCTGCTAAGGACCTGTTCCTCGAAGCGCTCGCGGCAAGTGTGCGCATCAGCAAGTTTCCCAACAGTGTAGGGAACACAATCATACAAAGACGAAATAAAACAAGGGGAACAACATGCATTCATCTAAGCCTGACAAACAATAGATATTCATTAAAAAAGTACTCGGTCACATTTTATTGGCCCTTCCCCAGGGTTTACATCGAGTGCAAGCAGGGCAAAAGGAGCGCCTTGGCGAAGCCCGACTCGTTCCCGGAAGACCAGATGATGGTGCTGCCGGCGTTCAGCCAGACTCGTCGCTGTCGTCCTCGATCTTCACGCCTAGAGCGCCTTCGTCATCGCCGTCATCATCGTCATCCTCAGCCTCGCTGGAGGAAACGGTGTCGCTGTCACTCGAGCTTTCCGCACAGCCCTCCAGGCGAGCACACCCCGAAGAACTTCACGACAAGCGTGACAGATCTGGCAAGCCTGAAGTGAAGGAGGTGCCCTTACCCTAAGCAATGAGCACGGACAAAGGATTTCCACCCGCGATTAAGGTACATGATGCCATTGTTGGAGGTCTCAACGGTCACCCAGACCGGGCCATTGCAGCAGCCATCCACACGCAGCGACAAGCCGTGCAGATGGCAGCCTTCCATCTCCCTACCGAAAGGGCGAGGAAGCCGCAGCCAACTCCGTGGCCGATCGCGTAGTTCCACGATGAACTCCTGCGCCGTGTCCTCCATATGGCCTTCTACCGGGGGAGGAAGGGCCGAAGATGAAGCGGCAAGCGCTCCGGCATGACCGCCTCAACCACGGGCACCGCATCTTCCTCGACCACGGGCCACGGCCCTTCCTTGAGCGCTGGAGCTGGCTTCCGCAGCCGTGACCGAGGCATGGGCATGGAGCCGAGGAGAAGCTCTTGCCGTGGCGGCGGAGACACGACCGCGGCCTCTTCCCCTCACCATACCGTCGACAGATGCAGAGGGAGGAGGTAGAAGAAGGAGGCGACAGTTGCTGAAGATTGGAGCGAAAGGAGATGGATAAGTGTCGCATCCCGCGGCCCCCTCTTTATAGGGAGAGCACGGGGAGCTGGCTCTTTACTGTCTTCGGGCGGCCGCCCAGATTCACCAATCCTGTGCCCTGTGCTTCTGGCCGGGCGCGTTACTCCAGCAACCGTCCAAGTTCGCCAATCTCGCGCCCTGCGCCCTCGGCCAGGCGCGTCACTCCAATGACCCCCCTTCTTCGCCAATCCGTTGCCTTGCATGCATGCAAATGCCCATGATGGAAGGGCGCAGAAAAAGGAGAAGTAAAGACAGATATGGCAGTTATCCTTTGCCACGCGTAGCCATGCGCCGGTTCAGTCTGAACCAACGACGCCCCGCATATGAGCGTATTCTTGGTCTGAGCATGCCTAGCGGCTGTCCATCCGACGGCAAGGTTTGCCGGAATATGACCAAGAACGCACTCAAGTCCAGATTAATGAAGAAGCAAAGAAGCTCTCAAGAGGTGAAAACCATCATGACGAAAATTACAGCGGCAGTTTTCCCGCCGCGTGTCTGTGCATTGTTTGGGCCTAGCCCAACGACGCTTCGGACGCGCGTATGGCCCAGGCCTGGGGGCTCCTGTCGGTGTATAAAACATGGGTATTTTATACCCTGACTTATGCACATACGGTAGCAACCTCCTTAACAGCCAAGGCTTGCCGGAACTTGCCAATTAACATGATTCAAGACCCAACCACAGAAACTACTGGAGAGAAGCTCAGGACGAAGCATTAACAAGCACTCAACTAGTACCGAGGATGAAGATGTTCCTTGCCGGCAAGGCTGAACCGGCAAGGCGAAGACCCGGCAAGCTCCGTGCCGGCAAGCTTTCGCCAGCCCTCCAGCGCTCCACCTCACCGGGCAGCTAGTCGCTAATCGGTGAAGTGTCGACCTCGTAGGCTAGTTGGTGAGATTTGTCGGGCACATGTCAGCATGCAGGGATAAGATTTGCCTTTAATGATACCCATCCAGGAGGTGTGTCAGGCTAATAGGAGGTAGCTGGGCGAGCGGTGTAGAAACCTTGCCGGGGCTACCTCTCCACATGACACCTAACGATGCATTTAATGCGTTTATCCTAAACTGGCAGAGTTAGGTATGATAGCACTGTTTGCTGTCTAATCGACTTGTAATTATTGTTTTGCCACTGTGGTAACCCCTTGAGCTATAAAAGGAGGGCCAGGGCAACAGTTAGGGGGATTCGGATCCTTTTTCAAACACCAGCACATCTTGCATGGATAGCTGCTCTCTCTGCACCTTGCCGGGAGAAGCGCTCCTTGTACTTGTGCTCTCACACATCCAATACACCAAAGCAGGATTAGGGTTTTACACCTCATGGTGGCCCGAACCTGGGTAAATCCCTTGCGTTCTCCATTGATTCCGCTCTTTGTGCACGTTGATCTCCCCTGCCGAACCACAAGGGGCTAGATGGCCTCATAGATGGTCGTACCCACGGCACAATTGCTTGGCTAAAACCAGGGTTGTTCATGATAAATACTTTGTGTGAAGAAGATGGAGCATGACAGGATTATATGATTTTGTAGGGATAACGTTCTTTAGCATTTTTATTTTGAAAGACATGATTGTTTGCTAGTATGCCTGAGTATTGATGTCTTTATATCAAATTATAGACTATTGCTTTGAATCATTTGGATCTTATTATTCATACCGTAAGAGAGAGATTACATGATGAAACATGATAGGTAGCATTCCACATCAAAAATTCTGTTTTTATCATTTACCTACTCGAGGACGAGCAGGAATTAAGCTTGGGGATGCTTGATACGTCTCCAACGTATCTATAATTTTTGATTGTTCCATGCTATTATAGTATCAATCTTGGATGTTTTTATATGCAATTGTACGCAATTATATATCATTTTTTGGGACTAACCTATTAACCCAGTGCATAGTGCCAGTTGCTGTTTTCTGCTTGTTTTTGGCTTTTCCGAGAAACAGTACCAAATGAAGTCCAAATGCCATGAAACTTTTTGGAGATTTTTTTCTGGACAAAAGAAACCTGGCAAGCTTCGGGAGGAGGCCAGAAGCCTCGCGGAGGCTTCACAACGCACTAGGACGCGCCCCAGGGGGGCGCCATAGTACCTTGTGGGGCCCACGTGACTCCGTTTGACCTAATTCCACTTCTATAAATTCACAAATATTGGGAAACCCCCAGAGAGCAAGAAGAGAAAACCTTTCCGCCGCCGCAAGCCTCTGTTCTTCCGCGATCCCATCTGGATGCCTTTTCCGGTACTCTGCCGGAGGGGGAATCGATCACGGAGGGCTTCTACATCAACCTTGCTGCCCTTCCGATGATGTGTGAGTAGTTTACCACAGACCTACAGGTCCATAGCTAGTAGCTAGATGGCTTCTTCTCTCTCTTTGATCTTCAATACAATGTTCTCCTCGATGTTCTTGGAGTTCTATCCGATGTAATCTTCTTTTGCGGTGTGTTTGTTGGGATCCGATGAATTGTGAGTTTATGATCAGATTATTCATGAGAAATATTTGAGTCTTCTCTAAACTCTTTTATGCATGATTGTTATAGCTTTGTATTTCTCTCCGATCTATCGGTTTAGTTTGGCCTACCAGATTGATTTATCTTGCAATGGGAGAGGTGCTTTGTGATGGGTTCAATCTTGCGGTGCTCAATCCCAGTGATAGAAAGGGACATGACACGTATTTGTATTGTTGCCATTAAGGATAAAAAGATGGGGTTTATTCATATTGCTTGAATTTGCTTCTCTACATCATGTCATCTTGCTTAAGGCGTTACTCTGTTTCATACGTAATACCCTAGATGCATGCTGGATAGCGGTCGATGGGTGGAGTAATAGTAGTAGATGAAGGCAGGAGTCGGTCTACTTGTCTCGGACATGATGCCTATATACATGATCATTGTCATGAATTCGTCATAATTATTTGCTTTTTTATCAATTGCCCAACAGTAATTTGTTTACCCACCGTATGTTTATGTGCTCAAGAGAGAAGCCTCTAGTGAAAACTATGGTCCCCCGGTCTATCTTTATTATATAAAAAACCTAAAAATACCTTCCTGCAATTTATTTACTTTTATTTTAATTAGTAGTTTAGTTTATTTATTTACCTAGATAAGATTTAATCCTTGCAAATAACCGCTAGGAGGATTGACAACCCTCTTATTTGCGTTGGGTGCAAGTGTTTGCTCTTGTGTGTGCAGGTGCGCTTAACGGAATTTTGCTTGGTTCTCCTACTGGATTGATAACCTTGGTTCTTAGTTGAGGGAAATACTTATCTATACTGTAATGCATCATCCTCTCCGCTTCGGGGAAATACCAACGCAGACTACAAGTAGCAGGAAGAATTTCTGGCGCTGTTGCCGGGGAGACATCATCAAAATTACCAAGTATCTTCGCACAAATTATCATTCACTTGCTTTTACTTTATTTACCTTTTATTTGCATTTGCCTCTTGTTTTCAGCTCCCCAACTTCTTAATTTTTTTACAAAAACACAAAAATATTTTGTTCGCTTGTTTGCTAGTTTACTTGAAGTTGCCACTATGTCTGATTTTGTCATTGAAAAAGATGAGGATACTAAAATTTCTAAGGTAGAAATTCCCTCAAATTTAGACTCAAAATTTTTTGTAGTAGGGAGTGGAAATATCATAGGGAAGAATTTTATTCAAGAGTTCTTTAATTGCACGGGAACTTTGGTTTGTAATGACACCCAATTCTTAAAAGAACCAACAGTTATGAGGAAGCTATCTCCGCACTCATTCTTAAACTTGAAAGAATATTTATTCATACCCATCCTACCTTGCAAAGATTGTTTTATGAGTTTCCGGTTATAAATAACCCCAAAGCTAAAAAGATAGCTGCTCTTATCCTTATGAATGAGTTTGATTACATAGTGCGAGAAGCTAGAGAGATCTTTGATTTCTATAATATGAGTCAGGAAAATCCTGTGATAGATGAAATTTTATATAATGAGGAATATATGTTGCGATATGTTTTTCATGATCACCATGCTTTTGATGAAAATACAAAAAAGGAAGTTCCTCCCATACATATCATTCAACAAGTTTTTAATGGAATTAATCGTAAATATGCTTGGATTGTAAAGGGGAACCAAGAGGGGTTTGAAGAAGGTAGCCTTAATAACCCTAGTATTTTTGTTGATGATGTGTTCCCCATTGTTTTTGAAAAACCTTCTGAAAATCACACACCTAAGGAGTTGGAAACGAAGGATGACAACACTTGGAACTATGCTTTATGCCTAGCTAGGGGCATAAAACAATAGCGCTTGTTGGGAGGCAACCCAATGAATAAAATAATTTTTTGCTTTTACCTACAGTTCTTGAGTGTTTGCATGGTTATAGCTTCTGTTATGATATTGTATTTATGTTTTAATTAGTGTTTGTGCCAAGTAATGCCTTTGGGATGATTTGGAAGATAGTATAATTGATGCTGTTTGGAAAACAGAAAGTTTTGCGTCAAGTGCTGGAATTTTAGTTCTGTACTGGAGCATGAGAAAAATCTGAAATTTTTACACAGTATTTTTATATGAATTGTTCACGTTTTCCTAAGTTTTCAGAATTTTTGAAGTAACAAAAGTATGGCTTTTAAATAGATCTTTACAGACTGTTCTGTTTTAGACAGATTCTGTTTTTGTTGCATAGTTTGCTTATTTTGATGAATGCATGGATCGTATCGGGGGGTATGAGTCATGGAGAAGTTGGAGTACAGTAGCATTATGCCAATATTAAATATAAATCAATTTACTACAGTACCTAAAGTTTAAAATTTGTTTGTTATGCTAACGGATCTCACGAGGTTTCTGTTGAGTTTTGTGTGCAGAAGTTTTCAAGTTTTGGGTGAGACTACAATGGCCAAAGGAATAAGGAGTGGCAAGAGCCTAAGCTTGGGGATGCCCAAGGCACCCCAAGGTAATATTCAAGGAAGACTCAAGCGTCTAAGCTTGGTGATGCCCCGGAAGGCATCCCCTCTTTCGTCTACAATCTATCGGTAACTCACTTGGAGCTATATTTTTATTCATCACATGATATGTGTTTTACTTGGTGCGTCTTGTGAAATAGTTTGTTTGCTTTTCTTTGCCTTTTAGTTTGTCACAATCATCTTTGCTGAACACACCTTTTTGAGAGGGACACACATTATTCGTGATTTGTTAGAATACTCTATGTGCTTCACTTATATCTTTTGAGCTAGGCAGTTGCTCTAGTGCTTCACTTATATCTTTTGAGCTAGGCAGTTGCTCTAGTGCTTCACTTATATCTTTTAGAGCATGGCGGTGATGATATTTAAAGAAATAGTTGCACTCTCATGCTTCACTTATATCTTTTTTAGAGTCTCACGATAGCAATGGTAATATGCATGAATTATTATTGATTGTCTTCCTTTGTGTGGTGGTCGGGGGCGCGCGATGGTTAACTCCTACCAACCTCCCCCCTAGGGGCATGCGTAGTAGTACTTTGCTTCGAGGGCTAATAAACTTTTGCAATAAGTATGTGAGTTCTTTATGACTAATGTGAGTCCATGGATTATACGCACTCTCACCTTTCCGCAATTTGCTAGCTCTTCAGTACCGTGCATTGCCCTTTCTCACATCGAGAGTTGGTGCAAACTTCGCCGGTGCATCCAAACCCCGTGATATGATATGCTCTATCACACATAAGCCTCTTTATATCTTCCTCAAAACAGCCACTATACCTACCTATCATGGCATTTCCATAGCCATTCTGAGATATATTGCCATGCAACTTCCACCGTTCCATTTTTATAACACACATCATCATTGTCATATTGCTTTGCATGATCATATAGCTGACATAGTATTTGTGGCTCAGCCACCGTTCATCATTTTTATACATGTTACTCTAGCATCATTGCACATCCTGGTACACTGCCAGAGGCATTCATATAGAGTCATATTTTGTTCTAGTATCGAGTTGTAATTTTGAGTTGTAAGTAAATAGAGGTGTGATCATCATCATTATTAGAGCATTGTCCCAGTGAGGAAAGGATGATGGTGGCTATGATTCCCCCACAAGTCGGGATGAGACTCCGGATGAAGATAAAAAATATAGAAAAAAAGAGGCAAAAAAGAGCCATGAAAAAAAAGAAAAAAAAGAAAAGAAAAAAATGGGAAAGAAAGAAAAGAAAAAGAAAAAATAAATGAGAGAAAAAGAGAGGAGGGGCATTGTTACTATCTTTTTCCACACTTGTGCTTCAGAGTAGCACCATGTTTTTCATATAGAGAGTCTCCTATTTTGTCACTTTCATATACTAGTGGGAATTTTTCATTATCGAACTTGGCTTGTATATTCCGATGATGGGCTTCCTCAAATGCTCGAGGTCTTCATGAGCAAGCAAGTTGGATGCACACCCACTTAGTTTTCATGTTGAGCTTTCATACACTTATAGCTCTTAGTGCATCCGTTGCATGGCAACCCCTACTCCTCGCATTGACATCAATTGATGGGCATCTCCATAGCCCGTTGATTAGCCTCGTTGATGTGAGACTTTCTACATTTTTGACTTCTCCTATTTATCTCTATCACCATACTCTATTCCACCCATAGTGCTATATCCATGGCTTGCGCTCATGTATTGAGTGGGAGTTGAAAAAGCTGCAGCGCGTTAAAAAGTATGAACCAATTGCTTGGCTAAAACCGGGGTTGTTCATGATAAATACTTTGGGTGAAGAAGATGGAGCATGATAGGATTATATGACTTTCATATACTAGTGGGAATTTTTCATTATAGAACTTGGCTTGTATATTCCGATGATGGGCTTCCTCAAATGCCCGAGGTCTTCATGAGCAAGCAAATTCGATGCACACCCACTTAGTTTTCATGTTGAGCTTTCATACACTTATAGCTCTTAGTGCATCCATTGCATGGCAATCCCTACTCCTCGCAATTTGCCATCTGTCCCCTCTTTGCTGTCTGCTCTTTGCCGTCAGCTGGCTCTTTGTCATCTGCCAGCTGACGGCAAAGAGGCCAATGGCAGACGGCAAAGAGGCCCGTGGGCCCCACGGGGGCTCGGCGCTGGCTAGGTCACCTCTTTGCTGTCTGCTAGCCCTTTGCCGTCTGCTAGCAGACGGCAAAGAACGGCCAGGCAGACGGCAAATAAGGGATGCAGGGCCCACCAAAGCACGGCGTGGGCTAACCTAACGGCTGGCCTCTTTGCCGTCTGCTAGCAGATGGCATATCCATCTTTGCCGTCTACTAGCAGACGGCAAAGGAGCGATGTGCCTTAACGGCTAGCCCGCGCACGCCCGGCCCCCACTACCCCACTCTCCTCCCCCGCACCCCTCTCTCGTTCGCTCCCTCCGCCACCGCGCCCGTCGCCGCCGCCGGCCCGCCGCCCCGCGCCGCCGGCCCCCGCGCCCCGCCGCCCCTGCCCCCGCGCCCCGCCGCCCCTGCCCGCGCGGTCCGCCGCCCCCTGCCCGGCGGCCTCCTCTCCTCGCCGCCGGCCACCCCCGCCCGGCGGCCTCCTCTCCTCGCCGCCAGCAGCACCCGGTCGCCCCGGAGCTTCACGCCCGCCCCTCGTCGCCGGCCGCCCCCGCCGCCCCCTGGTGAGTGCCCCACCCCCGTCTTTTTTTTGTTTTTTTTCTGTTAAATTAGTTAGTTAGTTTATTAGGTAGAAAAAACTTAGATAGAAAAGAAGAAAAGAAAAAACTTAGAAGAAAAAGAAGAAAAGAAAAAACCTAGAAGAAAAAACTTAGAAGAAAAAACCTAGAAGAAAAAAAAAGAAGAAGGAAAAAAAAGGAAAAAGAAAAAAGGAAAAGAAGAAAAAATAAGAAGAAGAAGAAGAAGAAGAGGAGGAGAAGAAAAAAGAAGAAGAAGAAGAAGAAGAAAGAGGAGAGGAGGAGAAGAAGAAGAGGAAAAAGGAAAGGAAGAAGAAGAAGAAGAAGAAGAAGAAGAAGAAGAGGAGGAGGAGGAGGAGAAGAAAGAAGAAGAAGAAGAAGAAGAAGAAGAAGAAGAAGAAGAAAAAGAAGAAGAAGAAGAAGAAGAAGAAGAAGAAGAAGAAGAAGAAAAGGAAGAAGAGGAAGAAGAAGAAAAGGAAAAAGAGGAAAAAAAGAAGAAGAGGAAGAAGAAGAAAACGACACCCGATCCCGACACGACACCCCGACCCCGACACGACACCCCGACACCCCGACCCCGACACAACACCCTGACCCCGACACGACACCCCGACACCCCGACAGCCCGAGACCCCGACACCCCGACACGACGACACCCAGACACGACACCCCCGACACCCCGACACCCCGACTCCGACACGACACCCCGACCCCGACCCGACACCCCGACACCACGACACCCAGACACGACACCCCCGACAGCCCCGACCCCCGACACCTCTTCGGCCTCCTGTTGATCGAAAAGGTGCTCTTCGGCCTTCCAGAGGCCGACGGGGTCATATATTTGTGAATTATGAGTTAGGTCATATATTTTCTGATTTTGTTATGAAAAACATCATATATATTTGTGTTGATCGGGTGGATTTAAATGTGCAGTTGTTTCGTCGCTGCGAGGGTCTGGTGTTCGACGACCTCCCCGTGCGTTCGACGAGCTCCGCCCCTGCGTTCGTGGGTGAGCACAAATGGCATCTCCTCCTCCCCCCTTCATTTGATCTGTTCCGGTCTTCGTGCTGATGAAACTTGCTAGATATAGGTGTCTTCAAACATCAGTATGCGTGACCACTATGCGTCTCCCGTTCGAAAGGGTTACATCTATAAATATGCATGCATTTGCATATTTATAACCGTGATTCTTTCGAATTGTCCAACGTTATCCATGGACAGCTCGAGTATGTGTAGATTGGGTTCGTTTTCCCATATGCTCTGCTCCGGATCCGATGCAGAATTTCGTCAGTGCCTCCCTGTTGTTCTCAGGGTACACATCCTCTCTGCTTATTGCCGAGACGTGTATCAGGAGAATAGCAGGGAGGTGCTGCCGAAATTTTGAGTCGGATCCGGAGCAGAGCATGGGAAAACGAACCCAATCTACACATACTCGGGTGGGATTAGGACCTATCTTTACCTATTAGCGTCTAGGTTGCATGGACATAATAAAACTAACAAACTCCATTAACTGATGAATATGGTTTGCTGAATTATGTATATATTTCTTGTGTGTCCAGTAGCTAGGCAATATGAGTGATCGTGCGTGGATGTACACCGGTCACACTAGTCAGAAAGACAGGACCGATGAGTGGTTAACAAAAACCAAGGGGTTTGTGAGAGCCGCATTTGCAAATGGCCAGAGAAAAACCTGGTGCCCCTGTGTCCGGTGCGACAACTATCATAAGAGGACAGAGCTTGAAATGAGTAAACACCTGCAGAAGTGGGGTTTTACGCCTACTTATACGGTCTGGACATTTCATGGTGAGTCTGCCCAACGTGCCAGAGCTGAGGTGGGCCGTCGTCGCACCGACGAGCATGGTACCGGGATCGAAGACATGGTGGAAGACTTTGATGATGCTAGGGATTCGGACGATGAGATGGAGGAATCTGCAAAGGCCTTCAATGATATGTTGGAGTCTTCAAAACGTCCTCTCCACGAGCACACTGAGCTTTGTCAGCTGGATGCCAACGCACAAGTAATGGCTCTGAAGGCTTAATTCAACTTGGGCAGAGAATGCTACGACGCGATGATGACACTATTCAGACGCTTTCTACCCAAAGGCCATGTAATGCCTGCAAACCTGTACCAGTCGGACAAAATCCTCCGTGTACTTAAGATGCCCTATGAGAAGATAGATGCCTGTGAGAATGGATGTGCCTTATTTAGGCTTGAGTATGCGGACTTGAACTATTGTCCCATTTGCAAGTCTTCCAGGTATGTTGTGGTAGACAATGGTATGGGTGAGAAGAGTCAGAAAAAAATCCCAGTTAATGTTCTTCGGTATATGCTAATCATACCAAGACTTCAACGTCTTTTCATGGTCGAAGAGACGGTCAGACAGATGACATGGCACAAATTGGGCAAAAGAACCGAACTAGATGCAGATGGGAATCAGATGTTGGTACACACATCGGAAGCTTTTGCGTGGAAGCACTTCGATGCAATACATCATGATAAAGCGGCAGATCCAAGGCATCCTCGAGTCGCCATCAGCACGGATGGGTTCAATGTGTTTGGTATGATGGCAGCCCAATACAGTTGTTGGCCTGTATTTCTCATTCCACTCAATCTCCCCCCTGGACAGATTATGCAAAGAAAGAACATTTTCCTGATGTTGATAATTCCGGGGCCCAACTATCCGGGGAAGAGTATGAATGTGTACATGCAGCCGCTTAAGGATGAATTGCATGAAGCTTGGGATAATGGGATCAAGACATACGACGCCGCTACAAAAAAAACTTCCTAATGCATGTGTGGTACATGTACTCGATGCAAGACTTGCCGGCGTATGCGCTATTCGTTGGCTGGTGTGTGCATGGAAGGTTACCGTGCCCCACATGCAAGGCAGCTCTTGAGTTTCGTTGGCTGGATGCGGGTCGCAAGTATTCTTGCTTCGACTTGCATAGACAGTTCCTGGATCCTCGCCATAAGTTCAGAAAAGACAAGAAGAACTTCATCAAAGGTAGAGTTGTCAAAAACTCTACACCACCTGCGCTGACAGGCCAACAGACCCTGGATCAGTTAAACGCTCTCGAGCCGGATCCAGAGCGTCTAGGGTATTTCAAGGGGTATAATTCAGAACACGCCTGGACTCACAAGACATGCTTGTGGGATCTGCCTTACTTCACAGACCTCCTTTGCCCACACAACATCGACGTGATGCACACTGAAAAGAATGTCACTGAGGCCCTCTTTGGTACATTGTTCGGCATAGAGGGGAAGTCAAAGGATAATCCTAAGGCTAGAGTCGATCAGGAGGCTCTATGTGATAGACCGTTACAAAACATGCGACAACCGAAAGGAAAGCAGAACTGGACGAAGCCAAAGGCATGGTTCAATCTTCGAAGGCCAGATATGAGGGAAATTATCCTGTGGGTGAAAAAGGAGTTGATGTTCCCCGATGGGTATGCAGCGAATCTAAAGAGGGGAGCGAGTCTTGAAAAATTGAAAATATTTGGTCTCAAGAGTCATGATTGGCACATATGGCTTGAGCGGGTAATGCCGGTGATGTTGCGTGGCTTTATCCCTGAGGATGAATGGCTAGTACTGGCAGAGCTGATCTATTTCTTCCGTGTTCTTTGTGCAAAAGAACTATCGCCTAGCTTGCTAGATGAAATGGAAGAGTTGGCGCCGGAGTTGATCTGCAAGTTAGAGAAGATCTCCCCACCGGGCTTCTTTAATCCAATGCAGCATTTGATTTTGCATCTCCCGTCCGAGGCACGATTGGGGGGGGCCGTGCAGAATCGTTGGTGCTACGCAACTGAGAGGATGCAGAAGTCGCTTCGAGCAAAATGTAAAAATAAACGTAGAATTGAAGCATCGATGGCCGAGGCATTCATTAGTGAGGAGGCGGCAAACTTCGTGACAGCACACTACGAAGCCAAAAATCGTCATTTGCATAATCTGAAGCCTCGGTACAATGCTGGCGACCCTAAAAAGGGTGGATCCAACCTCAGCCTATTCAAAGGGAAGCTCGCACCAGCCGGTGCTTCGAAACCAGTAGGGTTGGATGTTGAAGAATGGCGGACCATTTCGTTGTATATCTTCAACAACCTAACAGAAGTGCGGCCGTACATCGAGTAAGTTCTCGGTACATTGTTTCGCAACTTCTAATTCCTTTGAACTGCTCTTATTCCCGGATATTTGATACAGTCGATACGTCGCCAAATTCTCGGATGGAGCGGTGATCCAAAAGGATTCCGTCGAAGAGTATGAGCTTCTGGCAAAGCATGGAGGCGGCTATCCCGGTTTCATCTCTTGGTTCAAACAAACGGTAATTTCCATTAGACCATTTCATTTCTTCGTCTAATTTGCGGCTAATTCAACAATCCTTCCATATTAAACTTGTAGGCTAATTCAGAGTCAATGGACGCCGAATTGAGACAAATCGCTAATGGTTTTGACTATAAGGTCCGTTCATTTGACAAATACGACATCAACGGGTATCACTTTCGTACCTTTGGCAAAGAGCTATCTATGGCTGACCGAAAGTCTACAAATTGTTGTGTCTCTGCTATCGGCGAAGGAGATACCGAGTATTATGGAAGAGTTGAAGCAATTTATGAACTTCTATTATATGGTGAAAACCCACCAAACGTCGTAGTCTTCAAATGTTGTTGGTTCCAGCCGAAGGAGACTAGAAGGACTCATGAACATTTAGGGCTAGTCGAAATCAAACAAAGCACCCATTTAGATGTTCCTGATGTCTATATTATGGCTCAACAGGCGACCCAAGTTTTCTGTCTACCGTGGGCCTGCCAAACTGATCCAAATCTGAATGGTTGAGAGGTCGTTTATGAAGTGCCACCATGTGTTAGACCACCTCCCCCCAATGAAGAGGATAATGAACCTCACATTAACCCAGACACATATGAAGGAGAATTCTTCCAAGAAACACGTATTTCCAAAAAATGTTTCAAGAACCGCTCTACTTCACCCCAGAACATTGAAGTAGATAGCGACAGTGAATCCGACTTCACCCCTGAGCCGGAAGAAGAAGAGGTTACTGCTGCGGATGACCTGTCAATGCTTGACCGATTACGTAAAGGAGGCCTTCCACATGTTGATGCATTTATTGATGATGATGATGAGCACGTCATTACTGATAGTGATGATGATGATGCATTTATTGACCCCGGAGCATATATAGATGATGAAGATTAATATTAGTTCATGTCAGGTATTCAACTATTATTATGTACGTATATATTATTAATTAGTTCATGTTAGGTATTCCATTTTTTATTATGTTCATGATGATGATACACTTAAATTATATACATATTATTATTCATGTCAGGTATTCAATTTTTTTATGTGGTACTAATTTCGTTTACTCTTTGTCATTGCAGGTGTTGACAGATGGTGGGCGCAGGTCCAGAGCGCTCCGAGGCTCTTTCCTCGGCGCGTGGTGTGAGGGGTGCTTCCATTCCACCCAAGTACCTCCGGAGAGTGCTGGATCTCAGTATGCAGACACCACCGGCGGGCGCTTCTTCTTCGGCCGGGAGAGGTCGGGGGAAGAAGAGGGGTACTAGAGGTGGCCGTGGCGGCGGGAGAGGTAGGAAGGCTGCTACGCCTTCCTCGCCGCCACCCCCAGCTGATTCACCCGACCACAGGACTGCTCCGTCTGAGGTGGACCCATCTCGGACTCCAGTCCACAAGCCTCGGGCCGACGAGCCTCGGGCCGACGAGCCTCAGGTCGCCGAGCCTTCGCCCCACGAGACTCCGGTCCATGAGCCTCGGGCCGCCGAGCCTTCGCCCCACGAGACTCCGGTCCCAGAGGCTTCATCCCACGAGACTCCGGAGCAGAGCACGGATCAGGCTACGTCGCAGTCGACCTGATGGGGGGACTGGCCGCCGAAGGCGAGTGGCCATGCTGATGGTGGCGAGGATCGCTTTTCGGATGATAGCTATAGCGAGGGCGAGCTGGTTGAGGCGGGCAACGTTTACCAGCGTGGTAGTACAAAGCTCCCGCCCGTGCCGGCGACCCGCGAGCAGAGGTGGTTGATTGCGCCTAATGGGGAGAAGTAAGTGCATTTACTCTTTTTTAACCTTTTACCTTCACGTTTCTTCAAAATCTAATGTGTTGGCCTTGTCATACTGCAGGGGTTGGATACACGGCCCTGGTATCCGCAAGCCCAACTTCGTCCTTGGTGTGCTTTGCCGGCAGAACTTCTCGGGGTGGGTCACGTTACCCGGTGAGGGTCAGGTTCGACAGCTCGGACTGAGCTAGGAGCTGTACTTGGCTGCCCCGGCCCCGCCGCAGGGGAGGATCGACGGTGTCTTGTGCCGCACGAGGGCCGAGATGGTGATCCAGACGTTTTGGGTAATTTCTCCTTTACAGAATTAAAAATCAACAGTACCGAGTTATTGTACTAATCAGTGTTGTCTTGTTTGATTGCAGACCTTTTACAGGTGTCTTGAGGGAGAGGAGGAGGCCGCGGCTATGGTTATCGAAGCCGAGTGCAGGTGCCTACTTCAGAACTTACGGCACGAGGCTCGGGTGCAGGCTGTTCGAGACTACTACGCCTCGGCTGGTATTAAGAGGTCCAAGACGAAGTGCCGCGGCAAGTTTCTGAGTAAGGAGAAGTACATGAAGGTAAATACCTATTCTTAAGGCCTTGTACTTAGTTTCCTTGATTTGATTCGTAGGCGTAGCGCTGAAATTTCTCTTGACTAACTTAGGTGCCCCCGAGATGGTGTGCGGATAGGATGGACTGTTGGGAGGCGTTGGTGGATGAGTGGTGCTCTCCCCAATGGCTAGCCATCCACAAAAATGCCAAGGAGCGGCGTGCCAAAATGGTTGGTGTGCCACACCATCAAGGGAGCGCCAACCTATATGAGTTCGGGAATAACTGGGTATGTGGTTTGCTTCATGATTCATGCAATTTCATTCTTCATGCTAGCTTGAGTCCTTAATTAATACTTTGTTCCTCTCTTTTAGGCGCGCTACAACAAGACGGAGGTGCCAGAGGTGTTCGACCTCTATGGCATGGCCCATACTGCAAAGTACAAGAAGGCCAAGGCATTCTCTGAGTCTGACCTTGATCATCCAGAGAGCTTCACCAACATCTCCTCCCACAACAAGCTCGTGAGGTACAGAGACGAGGGGAAGGCGAGGAAAGGGGAGGACTTTAACCAGAGCCGGCAACCTCTTGATCCAGAGCTGGTGATGATATCTAGTGGCGGGAGGCCCCATGGCTCGATAGCCATTAGGGATGGACTGATACGTTGTCCTAGCACTCTCCCGGAGATCAAGAAGCGCCAGACGAGCTCCGATCCTGAGATAAGGCCTCGTCCACGGCCAATGGAGCTCCAAATCGAGGTTAGTTATATGGACTCAGTTACCTTTCCTCCATTACATTGTGTGTGCGGCCGTCGATGATTACAATGCTAACGAGGAGTGGTGTTGTAGGCTGCTCTTGAGAAAGAGAGAGCGAAGACCCAGGAGCTTCTGGCGGAGGCAAAGAGGCAGGCGGCGGAGAGGGAGAGGGAGTTGGAGGAGAGGACTGCTACACTGTTGGAGGAGGAGAGGAACCGGAACAACGCGGCTAACCGGGCCTTATACGAGCTCTTCGTGGTAAGTTTCTTCTGCATATTAGCCAAATCATGCACGTAATGTTCGTTTCATTACTAACTAATATGACTGACTCGTGAAAACCAAATGTGCAGACCATGTGCCAGAGCAACGGTCAGACCCCTCCGCCGATGCCAGTCATTGCTCCGGCGGGCACGGTGAGTTTCATTTGAATGGTCATTAGTTACTAGTCTTCACATTTGAGTTGCATCCTGCTAACGAGACATTGCAAATGATCTTTGGTGCAGCGTAACTCCCGACAAGCATCGACCGATCCCTCTGCGTCTGCCACTGGCGCGACCGGTCCTTCACCTCCGTGATGACGGTACGTTTTCCCTAGTGTTTTGCTTAACAAATGCATACTTAGCTTAAGAAATGACCTATTTAGCTCCAAAATGTCATATAGTTAGCTTATTTTCCTCGAAAATGACATAATAACCTTACTTAGCTCCAAAATGACCTACTTTACCTAGGCTAGCTCAATAATGACCTATACTTAGCTTAATTAGTTCATTTATGACATAATTATCTTACTTAGGTCAAAAATGGCATAATAACCTTGGTTTAGCTCCAAAATGTCATATACTTAGCTTATTTTCCTCGAAAATGACATAATAACCTTACTTAGCTCCAAAATGACCTATTTTACCTAGGATAGCTCTAAAATTACCTACACTTAGCATTTTTTCCTCCAAAATGACTTAATATGCTTAGTTAGCTCAAAAATGGCATAACTACCTAGGCTAGCTCAAAAATGACCTATACTTAGCTTAGCTAGTTCATTTATGACATAATTAGCTTACTTAGGTCAAAAATGGCACAATAACCTTGGTTTAGCTCCAAAATGCCGTATACTTAGCTTATTTTCCTCGAAAATGACATAATAACCTTACTTAGCTCCAAAATGACCTATTTTTCCTAGGTTAGCTCTCAAATGACCTATACTTAGCTTAGCTAGTTCATTTATGACATAATTAGCTTACGTAGGTAAAAAAATGGCATAATAACCTTGGTTTAGCTCCAAAATGTCATATACTTAGCTTATTTTCCTCGAAAATGACATAATAACCTTACTTAGCTCCAAAATGACCTATTTTACCTAGGATAGCTCTAAAATGACCTATACTTAGCATTTTTTCCTCCAAAATGACTTAATATGCTTAGGTAGCTAAAAAATGGCATAACTACCTAAGATAGCTCAATAATGACCTACACTTAGCTTAGCTAGTTCATTTATGACATAATTAGCTTACTTAGGTAAAAATGGCATAATAACCTTGGTTTAGCTCCAAAATGACCTATTTACCTAGGTTAGCTCTAAAATGACCTACACTTAGCATTTTTTCCTCCAAAATGACTTAATATGCTTAGTTAGCTCAAAAATGGCATAATTACCTAGGTTAGCTCAATAATGACCTATACTTAGCTTATTTAGTTCATTTATGACATACTTAGCATACTTAGGTCAAAAATGGCATAATAACCTTGGTTACCTCCAATATGTCATATACTTAGCTTATTTTCCTCGAAAATGACATAATAACCTTACTTAGCTCCAAAATGACCTATTTACCTAGGTTAGCTCTAAAATGACACAAGTAAGCAATAAGAAGAAGAAAAAGAAGAGGAGAAAAAGAAAGAGAAGAAAAATTCTTCTTCTTCTTCTTCTTCTTCTTCTTCTTGTTTTTCTTTTTCTTCTTCTTCTTCTTCTTCTAGTCTTCTTCTTCTTCTTCTTCTTGTCTTCTTCTTCTTCTTCTATTCTTCTTCTTCTAACTTTCTTCTTTCCCATTTTGCAGATTTGCTTCAGATCACGGAAGCTTGCGTTGATGGAGTCTACTCTTCTCCTTGTCCTTCCTTTTTGTTTTGATTTTGTAGGATGAACAATGTGAAACTTGCTACCTATATATGTATGTATGGATGAAACCATTGTATATGGACTTTTTGCTTAATTGTTGGATATGTTGGCTATATATATGTTGGATATGGACTTTTGATTTGGTATATATATGTGTTGGATGATCATATCCATATGGCAGGGATATGTATGCTTGTTGAAAGTATTTTGAAATGAATATATATATATATATCTGTGAAATTGATTGAATTTAAGAACAAACAGAATTAACAGGGGCAATACATGCACTTTGTCGTCTGTCAGCGGACGGCAAAGCTGCCACGTGGCAGCTACCTGTGCAACCTGGGGGCACCTGGGCTGGCCTATTTGGGCACTTTGCCGTCTGCCAGCAGACGGCAAAGGCTGGTGTGCTTTGCCGTCTGTTGGCAGACGGCAAAGGGTATGCATTGGCCCCAGCTGACGCCTGACGTCAGCTGAAGTTAGCTGGCAGACGGCAAAGAACTTTGCGCCTTTGCCGTCTGCTGGCAGACGGCAAAGTACGCCGTTAGCCACCTAACGGGCCTAACCCTATTCCTCTGCCGTCCAAGCCCTTTGCCGTCTGCTTGCTTAGTATGGCTGACGGCAAACTTCTTTGCCGTCCGCTTTATTTAAGCAGACGGCAAAGCAGCCCTCTGCCGTAGTTCATTCAGCCGGACGTGGGGCCGTCAGCTGGCTGACGGCAAAGGGCTTTGCCGTCCGCCAGACATTCCTTTGCCGTCTGCCATGTCAGACGGCAAAGTGCCTGATTCCTGTAGTGTTATGTGCTCAAGAGAGAAGCCTCTAGTGAAAACTATGGTCCCCCGGTCTATCTTTATTATATAAAAAACCTAAAAATACCTTCCTGCAATTTATTTACTTTTATTTTAATTAGTAGTTTAGTTTATTTATTTACCTCGAGAAGATTTAATCCTTGCAAATAACCGCTAGGAGGATTGACAACCCTCTTATTTGCGTTGGGTGCAAGTGTTTGCTCTTGTGTGTGCAGGTGCGCTTAATGGAATTTTGCTTGGTTCTCCTACTGTATTGATAACCTTGGTTCTTAGCTGAGGGAAATACTTATCTATACTGTACTGCATCATCCTCTCCGCTTCGGGGAAATACCAACGCAGACTACAAGTAACAGGAAGAATTTCTGCCGCTGTTGCTGGGGAGACATCATCAAAATTACCAAGTATCTTCGCACAAATTATCATTCACTTGCATTTACTTTATGTACCTTTTATTTGCATTTGCCTCTCGTTTTCAGCTCCCCAACTTCTTAATTTTTTTACAAAAACACAAAAATATTTTGTTTGCTTGTTTGCTAGTTTACTTGAAGTTGCCACTATGTCTGATTTTGTCATTGAAAAAGATGAGGATACTAAAATTTCTAAGGTAGAAATTCCCTCAAATTTAGACTCAAATTTTTTTGTAGTAGGGAGTGGAAATATCATAGGGAAGAATGTTATTCAAGAGTTCTTTAATTGCACGGGAACTTTGGTTTGTAATGACACCCAATTCTTAAAAGAACCAACAGTTATGGGGAAGCTATCTCCGCACTCATTCTTAAACTTGAAGGAATATTTATTCATACCCATCCTACCTTGCAAAGATTGTTTTATGAGTTGCCGGTTATAAATAACCCCAAAGCTAAAAAGATAGCTGCTCTTATCCTTATGAATGAGTTTGATTACCTAGTGCGAGAAGCTAGAGAGATCTTTGATTTCTATAATATGAGTCAGGAAAATCCTGTGATAGATCAAATTTTATATAATGAGGAATATATGTTGCGATATGTTTTTCATGATCACCATGCTTTTGATGAAAATACAAAAAAGGAAGTTCCTCCCATACATATCATTCAACAAGTTTTTAATGGAATTAATCATAAATATGCTTGGATTGTAAAGGGGAACCAAGAGGGGTTTCAAGAAGGTAGCCTTAATAACCCTAGTATTTTGGTTGATGATGTGTTCCCCATTGTTTTTGAAAAACCTTCTGAAAATCACACACCTAAGGAGTTGGAAACGAAGGATGACAACACTTGAAACTATGCATTATGCCTAGCTAGGGGCATAAAACCATAACGCTTGTTGGGAGGCAACCCAATGAATAAAATAAAATTTTGCTTTTACCTACTGTTCTAGAGTGTTTTCATGGTTATAGCTTCTGTTATGATATTGTCTTTATGTTTTAATTAGTGTTTGTGCCAAGTAATGCCTTTGGGATGATATGGAAGATAGTATAATTGATGCTGTTTGGAAAACAGAAAGTTTTGCGTCCAGTGCTGGAATTTTCGTTCTGTACTGGAGCATGACAAAAATCTGAAATTTTTACACAGTATTTTTATATGAATTGTTCACGTTTTCCTAATTTTTCAGAATTTTTGGAGTTACAAAAGTATGGATTTTAAATAGATCTTTGCAAACTGTTCTGTTTTAGACAGATTCTGTTTTTGTTGCATAGTTTGCTTATTTTGATGAATCCATGGATCGTATCGGGGGGTATGAGTCATGGAGAAGTTGGAGTACAGTAGCATTATGCCAATATTAAATATAAATCAATTTACTACAGTACCTAAAGTTTAAAGTTTGTTTGTTCTGCTAACGGATCTCACGAGGTTTCTGTTGAGTTTTGTGTGCAGAAGTTTTCAAGTTTTGGGCGAGACTACAATGGCCAAAGGAATAAGGAGTGGCAAGAGCCTAAGCTTGGGGATGCCCAAGGCACCCCAAGGTAATATTCAAGGAAGACTCAAGCGTCTAAGCTTGGTGATGCCCCGGAAGGCATCCCCTCTTTCGTCTACAATCTATCGGTAACTCACTTGGAGCTATATTTTTATTCATCACATGATATATGTTTTACTTGGTGCGTCTTGTGAAATAGTTTGTTTGCTTTTCTTTGCCTTTTAGTTTGTCACAATCATCTTTGCTGAACACACCTTTTTGAGAGGGACACACATTATTCGTGATTTGTTAGAATACTCTATGTGCTTCACTTATATCTTTTGAGCTAGGCAGTTGCTCTAGTGCTTCACTTATATCTTTTGAGCTAGGCAGTTGCTCTAGTGGTTCACTTATATCTTTTAGAGCATGGCGGTGATGATATTTAAAGAAATAGTTGCACTCTCATGCTTCACTTATATCTTTTTTAGAGTCTCACGATAGCAATGGTAATATGCATGAATTATTATTGATTGTCTTCCTTTTTGTGGTGGTCGGGGGCGCGCGATGGTTAACTCCTACCAACCTCCCCCCTAGGGGCATGCGTAGTAGTACTTTGCTTCGAGGGCTAATAAACTTTTGCAATAAGTATGTGAGTTCTTTATGACTAATGTGAGTCCATGGATTATACGCACTCTCACCTTTCCGCAATTTGCTAGCTCTTCAGTACCGTGCATTGCCCTTTCTCACATCGAGAGTTGGTGCAAACTTCGCCGGTGTATCCAAACCCCGTGATATGATATGCTCTATCACACATAAGCCTCTTTATATCTTCC
This sequence comes from Elymus sibiricus, assembly GCA_039707655.1. NCBI lineage: Eukaryota > Viridiplantae > Streptophyta > Magnoliopsida > Poales > Poaceae > Elymus > Elymus sibiricus. The sequence goes on along the minus strand of CM077676.1, from coordinate 185,175,797 downwards.
TCAAAACAGCCACTATACCTACCTATCATGGCATTTCCATAGCCATTCTGAGATATATTGCCATGCAACTTCCACCGTTCCATTTTTATAACACACATCATCATTGTCATATTGCTTTGCATGATCATATAGCTGACATAGTATTTGTGGCTCAGCCACCGTTCATCATTTTTATACATGTTACTCTAGCATCATTGCACATCCTGGTACACTGCCAGAGGCATTCATATAGAGTCATATTTTGTTCTAGTATCGAGTTGTAATTTTGAGTTGTAAGTAAATAGAGGTGTGATCATCATCATTATTAGAGCATTGTCCCAGTGAGGAAAGGATGATGGTGGCTATGATTCCCCCACAAGTCGGGATGAGACTCCGGATGAAGATAAAAAATATAGAAAAAAAGAGGCAAAAAAGAGCCATGAAAAAAAAGAAAAAAAAGAAAAGAAAAAAATGGGAAAGAAAGAAAAGAAAAAGAAAAAATAAATGAGAGAAAAAGAGAGGAGGGGCATTGTTACTATCTTTTTCCACACTTGTGCTTCAGAGTAGCACCATGTTTTTCATATAGAGAGTCTCCTATTTTGTCACTTTCATATACTAGTGGGAATTTTTCATTATAGAACTTGGCTTGTATATTCCGATGATGGGCTTCCTCAAATGCTCGAGGTCTTCATGAGCAAGCAAGTTGGATGCACACCCACTTAGTTTTCATGTTGAGCTTTCATACACTTATAGCTCTTAGTGCATCCGTTGCATGGCAACCCCTACTCCTCGCATTGACATCAATTGATGGGCATCTCCATAGCCCGTTGATTAGCCTCGTTGATGTGAGACTTTCTACATTTTTGACTTCTCCTATTTATCTCTATCACCATACTCTATTCCACCCATAGTGCTATATCCATGGCTTGCGCTCATGTATTGAGTGGGAGTTGAAAAAGCTGCAGCGCGTTAAAAAGTATGAACCAATTGCTTGGCTAAAACCGGGGTTGTTCATGATAAATACTTTGGGTGAAGAAGATGGAGCATGATAGGATTATATGATTTTGTAGGGATAACATTCTTTAGCATTTTTATTTGGAAAGACATGATTGTTTGCTAGTATGCCTGAGTATTGATGTCTTTATATCAAATTATAGACTATTGCGTTGAATCATTTGGATCTTATTATTCATACCGTAAGAGAGAGATTACATGATGAAACATGATAGGTAGCATTCCACATCAAAATTCTGTTTTTATCATTGACCTACTCGAGGACGAGCAGGAATTAAGCTTGGGGATGCTTGATATGTCTCCAACGTATCTATAATTTTTTATTGTTCCATGCTATTATAGTATCAATCCTGGATGTTTTTATATGCAATTGTATGCAATTATATATCATTTTTTGGGACTAACCTATTAACCCAGTGCCTAGTGCCAGTTGCTGTTTTCTGCTTGTTTTTGGATTTTCAGAGAAACAGTACCAAATGTAGTCCAAATGCCACGAAACTTTTTGGAGATTTTTTTTTCTGGACAAAAGAAACCTGGGAAGCTTCGGGAGGCTTCACAAGGCACTAGGGCGCGCCCCAGGGGGGGCACCGTGGTACCTTGTGGGGCCCACGTGACTCTGTTTGAATTAATTCCACTTCTATAAATTCACAAATATTGGGAAACCCCCAGAGATCCAGAAGAGAAAACCTTTCCGCCGCCGCAAGCCTCTGTTCTTCCGCGATCCCATCTGGAGGCCTTTTCCGGTACTCTGTCGGAGGGGGAATCGATCACGGAGGGCTTCTACATCAACCTTGCTCCCCTTCCGATGGTGTGTGAGTAGTGTACCACAGACCTACGGGTCCATAGCTAGTAGCAAGATGGCTTCTTCTCTCTCTTTGATCTTCAATACAATGTTCTCCTCGATGTTCTTGGAGTTCTATCCGATGTAATCTTCTTTTGTGGTGTGTTTGTTGGGATCCGATGAATTGTGAGTTTATGATCAGATTATTCATGAGAAATATTTGAGTCTTCTCTGAACTCTTTTATGCATGATTATTATAGCTTTGTATTTCTCTCTGATCTATCGGTTTAGTGTGGCCTACTAGATTGATTTATCTTGCAATGGGAGAGGTGCTTTGTGATGGGTTCAATCTTGCGGTGCTCAATCCCAGTGACAGAAAGGGACATGACATGTATTTGTATTGTTGCCATTAAGGATAAAAAGATGGGGTTTATTCATATTGCTTGAATTTTCTTCTCTACATCATGTCATCTTGCTTAAGGTGTTACTCTGTTTCATACTTAATACCCTAGATGCATGCTGGATAGCGGTCGATGGGTGGAGTAATAATAGTAGATGCAGGCAGGAGTCGGTCTACTTGTCTCAGACGTGATGCCTATATACATGATCATTGCCATGAATCTGTCATAATTATTTGCTTTTCTATCAATTGCCCAACAGTAACTTGTTTACCCACCGTATGTTTATGTGCTCAAGAGAGAAGCCTCTAGTGAAAACTATGGTCCCCGGGTCTATCTTTATTATATAAAAAACCTAAAAATACCTTGCTGCAATTTATTTACTTTTATTGTAATTAGTAGTTTAGCTTATTTATTTACCTCGATAAGATTTAATCCTTGCAAATAACCGCTAGGAGGATTGACAACCCTCTTATTTGCGTTGGGTGTATGTGTTTGCTCTTGTGTGTGAAGGTGCGCTTAACGGAATTTTGCTTGGTTCTCCTACTGGATTGATAACCTTGGTTCTTAACTAAGGGAAATACTTATCTCTACTGTACTGCATCATCCTCTCCTCTTCGGGGAAATACCAACGCAGACTACAAGTAGCACCACACAGCCGGCAAGATGCCGCACATCCTTGACGCGCTTGGGTGCTTTGATTTGCTCAATGGCTTTGATCTTGTCAGGATTTGCTTCAATTCCATGTGGAGATACAAAGAACCCGAGAAGCTTGCCATATGGAACGCCAAACACACACTTCTCGGGGTTGAGCTTTGGATTGATCTTGCACAAATTCGCAAATGTCTCTTCTAAATCTTGAATGAGGGTTGATTTGTCCTTGGTTTTGACCACTATATCATACATGTATGCTTCCACATTTCTGTGTAATTGGGGCTGAAAACCAATTTGGACAGCTCTTGCAAAGGTTGAACCAGCACTCTTTAATCTGAAAGGCATACGCACGAAGTAGTATGTACCACATGGAGTAATGAATGCGGTTTTCTCCTCATCCTCCTTGGCCATGAAAATCTGATGATAACCAGAATATGCATCAAGAAAGGAGAGTAAATCGCAACCAGCAGTAGAGTCAACAATTTGATCTATGTGCGGCAAAGGGAAAGGATCCTTTGGACATGCTTTGTTGATATCAGTATAGTCAATACAAAGTCTCATTTTCCATTTGCTTTGCGTACTACAATAGGATTTGCCAACCACGTTGGATGTAGCATGCCTCTAACCAAACCAGCTTCTTTATTTCTTCGGCGATGAACTGCTGCCGTTCCAAAGCTTGCTTCCTGACCTTCTGCTTGACGGGCCGAGCATGAGGACAAACGGCAAGGTGGTGCTCGATTACCTCCCTGGGAACGCCGGGGATGCCAGATGGTTGCCATGCAAACACATCGACATTCGCCCATAGGAAGGCAACGAGCGCGCTTTCCTATTTGCTGTCAAGGGAGGCACTGACGGTGAAAGTACCGCCGGTACCGTCCTCCTTTGCCGACACCTTCTTCTTTGCTGGTGGAGTAGCTTTGGACTTCTTGGCGGTAGAGCTCTCCGGCAAATCCTCAATGGGTGCGCAGCACTCCGAAGAGGTGCGCTTCCCGGAAGACTTATCAGAGGTCTTGCCGCTCTTCTTGCTCTTCTTCTTCTCATTGGCGGGAACAGGTGCTTTGGCGACAGATGCCACAACCTCCTCTCTGTACATCTTGTCGACGCAGATAACTGCATCCTTCTTATCGGAGTTGATGGTGATGACACCCATCGGCCCTGGCATCTTCAATGTGTTGTAAGCATAGTGGGATGCTGCCATGAATTTTGCCAAGGCTGGACGGCCAAGGATTCCATTATACGACAAGGGGATCTTGACAACATCAAAAACAACTTTCTCTGTTCTGTAATTTAGTTCCCGCCAAACGTCACCGGCAATGTGATCTTCCCTTTTGGCTGGCTCCTTCCCGGGTTCACTCCTTGAAACGTACCTGTTTTCTTGAGTTCCTCGTCGGGAATCTGCAGCCTCTTGATAACTTCTGGTGAGATCAAGTTCAGACTAGCCCCACTGTCAACTAACATTTTCGTGACCTGGAGGTTGCGTATTGTTGGTGAAACCAACAACGGCAAGCACCCGACCGCAGTTGTGCGATCAGGGTGGTCCTCGGCATAAAAAATGATAGGCGTGTGTGACCATTTGAGTGGTTTCTGGGCACATATTGCCGGTTCCACTGCATTGACCTCATGCACCCTCTGCTTGAGCTGGCGGTGAGAGGAGTGCAAATATGCACCTCCGTCAATGCACATGGCCTCAGTTGCTTTCTGGAATTCCTGCTCACTGGACTCTCCGTTGTCCTCCTCATCACTTTCATCATCTTCCTCCTTCTTTTCACGGCCTCTAGTAGGCTTCTCTTTTTGCTGCTTGGCCTTGCCGCGGTGGCCTCCTCGACCACCACGACCTCTCTTGCCAGATCCGCCAGCACCATCCTGGCCCTTTTCCTTGTCGCACTTTTCATATTCAGCTTTTTGCTTTTCGGCAAGTTGCTCAACCTGCCGGCACTCTTGGAGGTCATGACCTTTAGTGCGGTGAATCTTGCAATATGGCCTGTCAGACTTCCCGGCCTTCTCATTTGCCACCGCGTCCTGACAAGCGGCGCATACAGTAGCCTCCTTGCCGGAGTTCTCTGTCTTGGCTTTCTTGGCGGACTCAGAGTTGCTTGCGCTTTTGACCTTTCTTTTTTGGGGTGGCGGTGTCGTCGTCTTCCGAATTGACTTCTGCGCCTGCATCTTCCCCAGGGAGCCTCCTCCCCTCTTCAGCTCGCGCACACTTATCCACCAACGTATAGAGCTCGTTGACGGTCTTCGGTAGCTTGATGTTCATCTTCTCCCGCATCCTTCGATTGCGCACATTCGTGTGAAAGGCGGCAATGACGGCTGCGGGGTGCACATCTGGAATATTGTGGTGCACACGACTGAACCTCTTGGTATACTTGCGCAAAGATTCACCATCCCTCTACGGGATCACTTGCAGATCGCTGGGCTGACCGGGAGCCTTATGGCCCCCAGTGAAAGCACCAACAAACTCATTGCAAAGATCAGACCACGAAGAAATGGAGTTCTCTGGCAAATTCATCAGCCAAGACCTCACATTGGGCTTGAGCACCAATGGAAAGTAGTTGGCGAGGATCTTCTCATCTCTTCCCCCGGCAGCTTGCACAGCAATCGTGTATATACCCAAGAACTCTGTCGGGTTCAGCTTGCCGTCGTACTTCTCTGGTACTTCTGGCTTGAAGGCCCGGACTGACGGCCAGCGGACTTGCCGCAGCTCACGAGTGAAGGCTGGGCATCCGACCTCGTAAGGCAAGTACCCGCCAACCTCGGGCGCAGGCTCATCAACGACTGGTCCATTGCGCACGTCAGATTGACGGCGCGCCTCCCGGCGCCGTTCGATGGTAGTACGGGCATCCTCTACCCGCCTATCTTGCAGCACTCGCCGCTGATCTTGCCATGCTCGCGGATCCGAAGAGGCCATCGACATCTCGTCGGGCTCGAAAGATCGTTGAGTTTGCCATGGTTGCTGTTGCTGTTGATGTTGATGCTGTTGCCGCGGAGGTGACTGCACCGTTGGCACAGCACCCTCAACAGGGCCACCAGTTGGAGCTACTGGTACCGTCTGTGGACACTGAGATGGTCCCACTTGCTATGATTTGGTGGCTTCAGCAAATCCAATGAGGCTTTGATGGTGGCTCTCCACTCATCCATCTTATCTGCTGCTGGAGGAAAGTTTAGCAGCATCTAAGCTCGCGCCATCGCCTCTGCTGATGTGGCTGGCATGGCCGGAAGCGAAGAACGCTATGTCGCTCTACTCCTGGCAGAGCCAGTAGGAGCGCCACTGCGATCTTGCTGCCACGGCACATGCTCAATAGCGGGCTATCGTGGCGGAGGTGGTGCCTGAGGATCTGGAACTTGATCGACAGGCGCCTTGCCATGTCGTCGCCGCCGCCCTAGATCGTCGATGCTGCTCGGAGTCATGCTGCACCCATCATGCGACGGGCGCGGCGCATGTATTGATGTAGCATCTCTGGACATAGCCATGGCGGGATCTTGACTTGCGCCGGTCCGGGCATTATTGCTCCGGTGGCTGCGCTCATCAACGCGTAGAGGAGGTGGGAGTCATCCGTCCGCACCGCCTGCACCCCTGTGACTTCGCTCGCCAGAGGGTCGAGGAGGTTGGCCGCCTCCAGTGCCTCCGCCTCCTGCTCCGACCACAGTGGACATGACAACCGCGCCGCCTGTGCCGGTCGTGTCAACCGCGGTGTCCGCACCGCCCGCGTTGGCTGCGCTGCCTGCAGACACGTGCGAAGGAACCTTGGAAGTGGAAGGATCCATCATCGTGATGCCCTTCTTCTTGGGAGCCATCAACGACGAGGAAGATGGTGATGAAGCTGATGAACCTGACACGCAATCTACTGATTCAGGTTCGCGCAAGCTATTCCCCTACCTGGCGCGCCATTTATATGTCATGCGTACGACCATCTATGGGGCCATCTAGCCCCTTTGCGGTTCGACTAGGGGAATGCGCAAGCACAAAGAGCAGAATCAGCAGAGAATGCGAAGGATTTTACCCAGGTTCGGGCCACCGTGAGGTGTAAAACCCTATTCCTGCTTTGGTGTATTATATGTGGAAAGCTCAAGTACAAGGAGCGCTTTGTCCCGGCAAGGTGCGGAGGGAAGCAGCTACACATGCAAAGTGAGCTAAAGTGTCTAAGGATCTATCCTTGTAAAGGTTGCCCTAGCCCCCCTTTTATAGCTCAAGGGGTAACCACAGTGGCAAAACAGTCATTACAAGTCGATTAGATAGCAAACAGTGCTATCATACCTAACTCTGCCAGTTTAGGACAAAAGCATTAAATGTGCCGTTAGGTGTCATGTGGAGGAGGAGTCCCGGCAAGCTTCCTGCACCGCTCGCCCAGCTACCTCATATTATCTTGACACGCCTCCTGGACGGGTGTCATTAAAGTTAAATCTCCTTCCAGCAGGCTGACACGTGCCCCGACAAATCTCACCAAACCACCTGCGTGGTCGACACCTCACCGATTAGCGACTAGCTGCTCGGTGAGGTGGAGCGCTGAGTAGCTGGCGAAAGCTTGCCGGCACGGAGCTTGCCGGGCCTTCATCTTGCCGGCTCAAATCTTGCCGGCGAGTAATGCCTTCATCTTCAGTACCAGTCAAGTACTTATTGATGCTTCCTCTTGATTTCTTCCTTAGTGCTTTTGCAACTAAGCCTTGAGTCTTGATCTTGGTAATCCTCGGCAAGCCTAGCCATCAAGAAGGCTGCTACGGTCTGTGCATAAGTCAGGGTATAAAATACCCATGTTTTATACACCGACAACAGGTATGTTTAAACATGTTTCTTTAACTGGTTTGCTCTTCTAAATTGATCTATGTTGATTTCAATTTCAATTGTGTAGACAGTTGTCTTCTCATATCATGCACATTACTAGCATCAAACTAGAGCCAATAGTGTTGTTAGTTGTACATGTATACCCGTGGTACCCATCTAAAATCTTGTGGTGCCGTGTACTTTCCCACACTTATATTCTTTCGATGCTATTTTGTCTTGAACTGATATGATTTGAACTGTGTCTCTATTTTGATTTGGCAAGACAATGCAAGGACAGTAGCACATAGATATATGTTTGTTTGATGCTTTTATAATGTACTACTTTGCAATAGAAGACTTGATAGTTTAATCATGTCCACCTTCCTACTGAACTGGTTCACCAAAATGAGTTTCATATACTACATGCTAAACCTGTTATGTGTCTGCTTGTTTCTTCTTTTAGAATGCTGACAGAATATTGGAGAAGAGTACCACATTAAGCAATGGTAAAGGAAGTAATGCAGATAAGGTTGAAGATAGTGAGACAACCTTGCTAGTCTCCAACAAAGCTGATAAAACAGATAAGGAAAACTATCTTGAAGATAGTGAGACAACCCCAAAGTCATGTCTTGATGTAGTGTTCGAGTTACTGGCCACTACCGCTTGCACAAGCTCTTCAAACTCGCTGTCTGAATCAGTTCGGTTTCTTGAGTCTTAACTACAAGCTGAAAGACATCGATAAGCTGTGCTGCGACAAGAAGCCGAAGGACTGAGGAAGTCCCTGGAGAATTCAGATGCATACTTTCTGGTGCAACAGCAAGCGTTGGAGGATTTTAACGCCAAACAAGAGAAAGCTAATAAGCTTGCTAAGTTTATTGCCAGCATGGTGGATACCCAGGATAACGTTTCTTGAGATCTTCTGAAGTTGTTTCATTTATGGACTTGTTTTGCTACCGCGTTTATTTGCACTGTTGGCCAATTTAGACGCCCAGTGTATGTAATATGGTGCTTTGTTGTTCCCTTTATTTGCACTGGTGGCGAACTTTGATGCCCAGTGGATGTAATGTCTGTAATCGCTGTAATAGCCTAGCGTTAGTTGCTTGCTTATTTATTTGTAGTCACTGCAGTTCTTTTTCCTTGGTTTGCTAGTGGCCGCAATAACCATGGGCCACATATGGGTCGTGGTAACGATGGGCCTCCTACGGACCGTAGGGATCCATGGGCCTCCTACGGGCCGTAGGATCCATGGGCCTCCTACGGGCCGTATTTTCCATGGGCCTCGTACTTGCTGTAGGATCCATGGGCCGTACTGTTCGTGGGCCAAAACTGAACCGCAATATCGACCGTAAACGGGCCTAAATCGGAACCGTCCGTTTATGGGCCCAGACCATAACGGGCCGTTAACAGGCTGGAAGGCAGCACTGGCTTAATTCTATCAACAGGCATGACGGGTCGTTAATGGGCCGGATTACAGGACAGGATGAAAACGGCCCAACGTGTTAACGGGCCACAAACGGACCGATTGTCACCACGGGCTGAATTTGGCCCATTAGCATAACAGGCCAGTAACGGACCGTAAGTAATCGAGGGCCGGAAATGAGACCAAGAATTTATGGGCCCTTAGAAGGCCGAAAGAAAACACGGGCTGGAAACGGCCCAACTGAATCATGGGCCGTTAATGGGCTCAAAGCATTTTACTGTTCATGTTGGGCCTGTTTCACCATGGGCCGTTGTCGGCCCAGTGGGAACCAGGGTACCACGGCCCGTCTGCCTCTGGCCCAGAGGACCGCGCTCGGGGCGGCCCATGAGAGTGGCCTTGCCGAGGCCGCTCCGGAGGAAGCCGCCTCGTGAGGGGAGAGCCTCGCGAGGCTCCTCGCCTCCAGGTCAGACCCTGCCGAGGCCGCCAAGCGCCAGGATGCCTTGCGAGGCTCTCCTCGCGAGGCCTCCTCACGAAGCAGATTGTACGGCGCCGGCCGTAGGGCCTCGTGCCCAGCACATGGGTGATGTTCCGTTGTCAGGATAAGGACAGCGGGGCGTGGCCAAGCCCAGCTTCCATTCTGGTGATAAGGGAGCAGTGGCATCTGCCTCCCCCAAAGCAAGTCCCAAAGGTTTTCCTCTTTGGTGATAGAAGATCAGGACGGATCGGCACACCAGGACGGAGGTCATCGCCAAGCCCACCGAGACATCACGAGGAGCTGCTTTATCAGGCGGAGACCGCCTTTTGTCAGGATAAGCCTGTGCTGCTGTCCCCCTTTGAATTGCTGCCCTGTGGCTACACTTTCCCGCTCATATTTTCGGGGAAGAGGACCAAGGCACTACAAAAGGGACAGGGCCACCTCCATGTAAGGGGATCGATTCATTCCCCCCCACACCTCATGTACTCGGAGCCACAAGCTCTCCATACAGAGCAATCCAACGCATGCAGGAGTTCGGTATTACACCACACGGTGGCCCGAACCTAGGTAGCTCGCGTGTCCCCTTCGTGTCCGATGAGAGCCAATGAGTCCGTCGTCCTCCCACCATAGAGGCCGTCGTGTCATAGGCTGCCAAGCTAAGCCCCCCAGAGTTCGAATCCTAAGTTCTTGGAGAAGTTTCTTGGACGCAGATCCTAGACCCCGACATTTGGTGCGCTAGGTAGGGGGGCTTGGCGTCTTCGCGCCTTCGATCTCGATGCCAGCATCGACATGGATGCCGCTGCTGCTCACCAGGAATGCGCTGCGCGCCGCGCCGCTGTCAGGGTCCTCGTAGCGCCCACCACCCACGGTGCCCCTAGGCGGCACCCTCAAGCCACCACCTAGCCCGTTGGGGAGCGGGTGGCCTCCTCTGCCCACCCGTCGGTGAACGAGCAGGCGCACGGCCGCTCTGCCTTCACCTCCTCGCTCGCGCGTCGCGACCCTCCTGCTCCGCACGCCGCGCTGCTCATGGCGCAAGAGCTGCTACACTACTGCCCCACCGAGGACGGCTATGACGCCTGGCTCGGGCACATCACCGAGCTCGTTGACGCCGCGCGCGATGGCCAAGCACCCTCCCGCTCCCTGCCTGCTCTGCCGTCCTGCGCCGACCAGGCTGGGCGCGGCGCTCCTCCTCCTCCTCCTCCTCCTCCGGACCACGACTTGGCCAAACACCACCCCGCCGCGCGCGCCCCGGAGCCGTCTTGCGGCTCGCTCGTGCCAGGCGGCGACGGCGACAGCTGCTAGATCGTCCACCGCGCACCCCAGGATGCGCGTGTGGGCCTCGAGGATGCACGCGACCGCCAGGGTCGCGTCCTCCACGACGTCACCATGGCAAGGCGCCAGAACCGCGCAGCCCTCGATGGTGGAGCCGTCACCAACCGGGGCTACCTGGCCCTCGCCCCCGAGCTACGTCGCGTGGTGTGGCCCGACAAGTTCAAGCCAGAGCTCCCTCAGCGCTACGATGGCAGCGGCAACCCCACGGAGTCCCTCCTGCTCTACACCATCAGCATCCAGGCCGTGAGGAGGGACGGCCGGGTCATGGCGAACTGGTTCTTTGTGGCCCTCAAGGACGCTGCGCGCTCGTGGCTCATGAACCTCCCCGAGGCATCCATCTCTTCGTGGGAAGACCTATGCAAGCAGTTCGTCGCCAACTTCAAGGGCACGACCGACCGCGCCCTCACGCTCAACGACCTGTGGAACGTGCGCCAGCGCCCTGGCGAGCCCCTTCGTAAGTTCATCCAGCGCTTCAGCCAGGTGTGCCACAAGATCCCGAAGGCCTCTGACGCCGCGATCGTCTCCGCCTTCACCAATGGTGTCACGGACATGAAGATGCGCGAGAAGCTCTCAGTCAGGGACGAGCTCGACTCCGTAGCAGAGCTGTTCGTCCTTGCCAACCGCTGCGCCAATACCGAGGAGGGATGCCTCTTCCTCCACAATGACGCTGATGCTGAGCCTGACACGGCGAAGCCCAAGGCCAAGGACACCAAGAGCAAGGGCCCTGCCATGCTCGCGGCGGAGCCGGACTACAAGTGCCGCCGCGACCGCGGCGAGACCACGAAGGACGCCCACCCTTTCTGCGCGTACCACAACATGAACTCCCACAGCACAGAGGACTGCCACGAGCTCAAGCTGCTTTGTGAGGGCCGCACCGAGAGCCGCGGCAGTGGCAAGGAGCGCGACAAGGGCCGCGAGGGCGGTAGCGGAGGCGGCCACTAGGGCGGCAACCACAACAACGGCGCCGGTGACAACAACCGTCAGGGCTAGCAGAACCAGCCGCGGCAGGCTGACCCTCAGCCCAACGCCGCCCCAGTATGCGCCAAGGACTCCCCTCCCGCTGAGAATGCTGGGGGCTACCAAGAGCCCCGTAGGGTGGCCTGCATCCTCGGCGGGGCCCAGGCCCATCCGTCCAACCGCTACTTCAAGCAGTTCTCTCGGGAGGTGAATGCGGCCCTCCCGGCCCTCGACTCCACCGGCCGCCTCAAGTGGTCTGAGTTCCCCATCGCCTTCGACGCCAACGACCACCCCGAGTCCCCGAAGGCCGTGGGCGCCGTTCCCCTGCTGTGTACGCCTACCATCAGCAATGTGGCTGTCACCAAGACCCTCATCGATGGTGGAGCAGGCCTCAACATACTCTCCGTGGAGAGCTTCGAGATGCTGCAAGTGCCCGACGAGCGCCTGATGCCCACCAGGCCCTTCTCGGGCATCACCGACGGCTCCACTGTCCCCCTGGGGAAGGTGCGCCTTCCCGTCACCTTCGGCACCCGCAAGAACTACCGCACAGAGTTCATCGTCTTCGATGTGGCTCACATCGGCCTCCCTTACAACGCCATCTTGGGCTACCCGGCGCTCACCAAGTTCATGGCCGCAACCCACCACGCCTACGGCCTCGTCAAAATGCCCGGCTGCCGCGGTACCCTCACTGTTCGCTGTGACGAGAAGGATGCGCTGCAGGCCCTCGAGCACTCCTACAAGACCGCCTCCGTCGCGTACCCGGCCGATGAAGACGTGCTTGGGCTTGCCGAGGAGGCGCCCGCAAAGAAGAAGCCCCTGTTCTCTCTGGAGCGGGCCAAGCCCAAGAAGGCGTCGCCGGATGGGGGAGAAGCACGCCCCTCCCTCGTCGTCGGCGGCAGGCCCTCCCTCAAATAGGAAGGCGCGCTCGTCACCTCCCTCTGGGCTAGCCCTGATGCATTGGCTTGGACTGCGTCAGGCGCTCCCGGCCTACCGAGGGAGGTGGTCGAGCACCACTCAACTGTGTGCCGAAGCGCGCGGCCCGTCAAGCATGAGGAATATCGTCAAGCGCCCAAGAAGTAGGAAGTCGTCACCCAAGAAGTCAACCAGCCCAAGGATGCCGGAACCGCCCGTGAAGCTCCCCACCCCAGGTGGATCGCCAGCATCACCCCCGTTGCCAGGCCGTGTAGCAGCACGCGCATGTGCGTCTACTTCATCACCCTCAACCAGGCTCGCCCCGCGGGCCCCTTCCCTCCTCGCGCATCGCCGCGGACTCACCCTGGCTCGTGCGTATGCCATTCGGCCTGGAGGGTGCCGGGGCCACCTTCGCGAGGCTGATGCACATGAGCCTGGAGTCCCACATAGCAAGGAATACGGAGGTGGTTAACACTCGCCCACCGGCCCACCGCGGCCCCACTCGTGACAGCGGCGGGTGTTCCGGCACCAAACACATGGAACGCCCGCCATCACTGTAATTTCTGTCCATGCCCCATGGATACGAGCGACATGGAGCTGTACACGCTCCGGGGCTCTCTCTACCCACGCTGCCACCGGCACGTGAGAGATCCTTCCCACTTTCGTGGAAGCCCCAAGCTCAGCGCTGGCGGATGCCCCATGCTCCGCGCTGGTGGCCTACTTACCTGAGGGGCCCTCGGCCATCACATCCTCAAGCTGACCCGTGTCGAACACGGCAGCATGTATCTTTCTGTTATGTAATGAACTTGCTTCATGCATCAGTAAAGCTTATTTCCTCAAAAACCCTGTGTGCTTGCAGCTAAGGGTACCCTAGCGGAGGCGCGCGCTCGTGGTCTCACCTGTGCCTGTCACACAAGTGGGGCCTGGGCACGGTGTTTGTGCTCGGGTCAGTCCCAGCAGCATTGAAAAACCCAAGCGACTGAGCTCTGACTCACGGGCCTACTCCCGTGCACGTCACCTCACCAAGTCCTTGGTGCTCTTGTCTCCTGGCTCACGATGTCTGTGCTCGGGTCAGTCCCAGCAGCGCCGAAAAACCCAAGCGACTGAGCTCTGGCTCGCGGGCCTGCTCCCATGTACGTCACCTCACCAGGTCCTTGGTGCTCTCGTCTCCTCGCATAACACCCACAGGTGACCTCGTGAGCGCGCCCTGCTGCACTACTTGCAAAAACTTGGCATTTTCCCTGGTGCAGGATATCGAAGCTTTAGGAGCCCCCATCGGGAGGCCTAGCGAGCGGCGTTCTGCGGGCGGAGGGCCTCACGAAGGGGATACGCCTCATGAGCCGCGCCCTGCGAAGGGCTCGCCCCAGGCCGCACGCCTCCAAGGAGCTAAGTCCAAAGCACCCCTTGGGTTTTTTCCCTCTTGTTTCTCTCTCGTGGCGTCTCGATTTCCTTGGCATGAGCCGCCTGCGCGTCAAGGGGGGGACCCTGAGCATCGCGCCTCAGGGACTCCTACCAGCTCTAATAGCCCTACACCCTCTAGCCTTGCTGAGCGCACGCTCTGGGCATACCAGCGACGGTGTAGCCCGCCTCGGGGGCTGGGTCCCAGCGACGCAGGGCATGAAGGCAATGTAAAAAGGAAATTAAAGGCCGCAAGAGGAAAATGAAAATGCATCAAACATCGAGTACTTAATAGCAAAAGTGCCCTACAAATGTCTTCACGCCCCCTCGGGGCCGCATCTACTCTGTTACAGGAGGGTGAGCGTAGGGCCTCAGGCAGCGGAGCCACTGCCGGCGTCGTCAACAACCGGATTGCCATCGTCGCCAGATCCTTCCCCGACAGGCGCGAACCGCTCCAGCAGACTCGCCACATGGTCCTCCACTGCCCTCGCAAGCTTGCCTTGGAGCTCCTCGGGGACCGGAGACAGCACCTGGTCAAAGTTGAAGCGGCCGTCGATGTGCAGCAGGTTGCTGAAGATGCGGGTCGACGCCTGGCGTAGGAGGTTGCGGCACTCGGCGTCACGGATCTCGTCCCACCAGGTGGAGCTCGCTTCCAGCCGCTCCACGAGCCTTGTGAAGAAGGCCAGGTAGCTGGCGTCGTTGGTCTCTAGAGGATCCTCCACCCTCTCGACCGAGAAGGCAGCCACAGTGCTGCGAGCGCGCCCCATAAGCTCGCAGAATATTTTGGAGTGCTGGAGCTGCTCCCCGCGCCCTCGGGCGGCCTCGTGGCAGGCCCGCTGCACCACGTCGCTAACCTTGCCCACCTGAGCCTGGAGGTCTTCCAGCTCATGGCAGGTCGTGGCGTGGAGCAACGCCGCACTCCACCTCTCGGCCTCCGACGCCGCGAGCTGCCGCTTGAGCTTGGTGATTTTGGCGTCGAGCTCGCCACGCCTCTTCGTGAAGTGGTCCTCCTGCTTCTTCAAGTTGTTGGAGTAGGTGTCGGCTAGGGCCTTGGCCTTCCATGCGACCTCTTCCTGGCCCCGCTTGTCGATCTCCGCCTTGTACCTCACAGCTCTTTCCTCGAGCGTGGCATTGGCTTTTGCAAGGTGTTCCTGGTAGGTGGCCTCGCCGGCCGCCACGATATGGTCCAGGTTCTCCAAGCGCTCCCGCTCCCTCTCCTGCTCGATGGTGATCCACAGGAGTTCACGCTCCCAGATCTCCATGTCCATCTCCAGGACCGCTGCCATGCTCTCGCGCCGGGGGACCGCCTCCTCGCGGGAGGCTAGCCGGGCCTCGCGGGCCGCGACGCGCCCCCGCTCCAGGCAGAGGTTTTCCTCCTGGGCCACGAGCTCGGCCTCTAGGGAGCTGAGGGCCGACTAGGCATGGCGGAGGGTCCCGATCGATGATAAGATGCTGCGGCTCACCAGGGCCAAGGTCCCGGGCGCGCCCGGCCCTTCCATCTCCGCCCCCGTGCCTCCGGGGCCTCGGGGGCTGCTGCGTCATCGAATCCGCCCAGTCCCCCGCCTGAGGGAGCATCATTCCCCTCTGGGAGACCAGGATCCTCCTCGACCTCCACCTCGGCTCCCGCACCTGCCAGCCGCTTGGCTGTGCGGGGAGGACTGGGCATGGCCGCCTCCGGCTCGCGACGCCCTGGTGATCGCTCGAGGCTTGCGGTGGCCGCCGCGTCGGCGCCTACCTCCCCCTCGGGGCGGGCTTCTTCTAGAGGCACTCTTTCTCCAGCAGGGGGAGGGCCTCCTCGGGGGGCTGGGCAGATTCCGCAGATCCCTCCTCCGTGACTCCGGCATGCTTCACGGGGCTCGTCGGGGGCATCTGTGCGCCAGCCGCCCCCAACTCCCGTCGAGCCCCGGCCTGCTCGCCGGCACCCTCGTCCCGGGTGTCCTCCTTCTTCTTCTTAGGTGGGGAGCCCCTCCTGCATGACAGGGGATCAGGCCGAGCCTGGCAAGATGAAGCGGTGGGCGTGAGGAGTGTGCGGGGTAAAGGGACTTACTCGTCTCTGGGGACCCATCGCCGCTTCCTTAGCTTCCCTCCTGGGCGGCTGCCGCTTCCGCCCTCTTGAGATGCTTTGGGGCCCCCTCCTGAGGCCCCGCCACAAGGGACGCCTAGGCCCCCTCCCGAGGCTTCGGCGGGCAGGACCGCCCCACCAGGCAAGGGGCTTTCTGCGCCAGGGGTTTCCTCCATCGGGGGCGCAGATTGCAGGGGCTCGCCTCGGGGCCCCCCAGCGCCACTGCCACCGCCGTTGCCAGCTCCTGCCATTGACAGGCGGCGAGTCGGCTCGGAGGCCGCCGCCTCGCTCTAGGCATCGTCCACGGCTGCCACCTTGGTGTCGTCTTTGCCTTCGGGAAGCGGCAGCACCTGCATCGGATTGTCGCGGGGTCCCACATGACCCGAGGGCACAAGCCCCCACTGATCAAACAGTGGCATGCCGGCCTGCGTGTCCTCCCACTTTCCAAAGCAGTAAAGTAGAGCCGCGCTTGGCGGCGGGAACGGCGTCGCCGCGGCAAGGAGAATGCTCACCAGCCCCTCCACCACCTCCGGGGCAAGGCGATCGGAGCTCAGCCTCATGGGGTCCCCCAGGCCTGAGTGGGTCCACACTGGACGAGGGCGCCTATGGAGGGGAGCAATGCGCTTGCGCATGAACTCCTTGACGACCATGCTCGCGGTGAGCCCGTTGGCTTGGAGCACTCGCATCCTCGCCATGACTGGCCTCAGCGCGGCCTCGGTCAGCTCGGCGGGCCCCCACCCGGAGCTCGGCATAGCTGGCGCCTCCGGGATTTCGAGTAAGGGGATGTACTGGTGCGCGTCCATGTAGACCCAGCGCTCCCTGAAGCCTTCCACCTCCTCGGGAATCTACATGTCGATGATGTATGTGTGCATGCCCACGACCATCTGGAACGACACGCAGCCCGAGCACTGGTCCGCCTCGGTCAGTCGGAGGCGGAGGAATTTCTGGAGGAAGGCCACGGATGGCATCACCCCCAAAAAGGCCTCGAGAGATAGGCGAAGATGGAGATAAGGAGGACCGAGCTCGGGTGCAGGTGCAGCGCATGGACCTGGTAATGGCGGAGCACGGCGTCGAAGAAGTCGGAGAAGGGGGGGACCAGCCCGGCGAAGATGGAATGGAGGAAGAACGGGAAGGTCGTGCCAGCTCGCTGAGCTGCGGGGCACGACGGCGGCCAAATCTTCGTCGCCCCGTTCCCGTTGTGGGCGCTGGCCGCCATCAGCCGCACCTTGTCCAGGCCCTCCTCGTTGAGGATCACAGATTTCATCAGCGCGGGCCCCGGCCCCGGCGGGGCCAACGACCTCGGCTCAGTGGTCTTCTTCTTCCCTTTCTTGCATGGGGCCATGGCTGCAGAGAATTTGGAGGTTGGGGAAGGAGCACAAAGGAGCCGCTCACGCGAGATGAAGGGCAAGATGGGGACGAAGAGCAATGACATGCCAGCGCCCCACGCGGGCAGGCTTTATCGCCAAGACGGCGATTACCGAGGCATCGTGGGGAGTGGGGGCGACCCTCCCCGTGAAAGCCGCCACATGTCACCTCTGGGCCTGGCAGCTCAGTGGGCCCCGCGGCGTTTCATCCCTAACGGGCGGAACGTGCGCGCCGCGGGCCCGGGGGCTACTGTCGGCCCAGTGGGAACCAGGGTACCATGGCCCGTCTGCCTTTGGCCCAGAGGACCGCGCTCGGGGCGGCCCATGAGAGTGGCCCTGCCGAGCCGCTCTGGAGGAAGCCGCCTCGCGAGGGGCGAGCCACGCGAGGCCCCTCGCCGCCAGGTCAGACCCTGTCGAGGCCACCAAGCACCAGGATTCCTTGCGAGGCTCCCCTCGCGAGGCCTCCTCACGAAGCAGATCGTACGGCGCTAGCCGCAGGGCCTCGCACCCATCACATGGGTGACGTTCCGCTATGAGGATAAGGACAGCGGGGCGTGGCCAAGCCCAGCTTCCATTCTGGTGATAAGGGAGCAGTGGCATCTGCCTCCCCCAAAGCAAGTCCCAAAGGTATTCCTCTTTGGTGATAGAAGATCAGGATGGATCGGCACGCCAGGATGGAGGTCATTGCCAAGCCCACCGAGACGTCACGAGGAGCTGCTTTATCAGGCGGAGACCGCCTTTAGTCAGGATAAGCCTGTGCTCCTGTCCCCTTTGAATTGCCGCCCTGTGGCTACCGTTTCCCGTTCATATTCTCGAGGAAGAGGACCAAGGCACTACAAAAGGGACATGGCCGCCTCCATGTAAGGGGATCGATTCATTCCCCCCCACACCTCGTGTACTCGGAGCCACAAGCTCTCCATACAAAGCAATCCAATGCAGGCAGGAGTAGGGTATTACACTACACGGTGGCCCGAACCTGGGTAGCTCACGCATCCCCTTCGTGTCCGGTGAGAGCCAGTGAGTCCGTCGTCCTCCCACCGTAGAGGCCGTCGGGTCGTAGGTTGCCAAGCTAAGCCCCCCAGAGTTGGAATCCTAAGTTCTTGGCGAAGTTTCTTAGACGTAGATCCTAGACCCCGACAGCCGTGAATGGGCCCAAGATGCAAAAGGCCTCATATGGGCCAAAAGACTTCACGGGCCATAGATGGGCCGAAAGTGACAACGAGCTGGAATGATATGGGACGGCCCACTTGACGCTACTGGGCCGAATATTGAAAGGCCCTAACGGTGCGTGAGTACCCGGGCCGTAAATGGGCTGTATGCGAATAGGCCGTTAACAGGCTTTCCATGGGCCGGCCCGCTAACTTTTGACCAAGTCAAACGGGCTGGCCTTTATAACCTAAATGGGCCACTGTTGGGCCGCGCCATGTGTCGATGTATCATAGGCGTCTCTCATCCAATGAATGGATGACATCTGTCGCAACGCCGAGCTGACACGTGGATCGATCGGCGAATGAGAAATTTACACGTGGAAAATCGCCATTGGTCAGGCCTGCTAACGGGTTATCGGATCCAAACCGGAACCTGATAGCTTAACGGCGACCCATTACGGTGGATGCCACTTGTCGGTTACCCTTGATGAAAACACTTCCATGACGCGACATTTATCGTCATGGAAGTGGACACTTCCGTGATGATAATTTCAGTATTGTCATTGTTGGGGATATGATCCCACGGTATAACCTGCCCGTTCAGGGCCGGGTTATCCAATGGCGGCTTAAAGAGAATTGCAGCAGTCGAGACTCCAAGGCCCATCAGGGCGACTCATAAGTGGGCCGGCTTAGGGCCCGATACATGAGGCGGCGGCTTATCTAAGGCGGCGGCTTACCTACGATGATGAGTAGGAGATAGACTAGATCACGGGTCATGTTACGACCCAGATTCTGTTGTAAACCCAGGGCCTCGACCTGTATATAAAGGCGAGCCCTTGAGGCGGAAAGACTAGGTTACGAGCTCTCGAGTACTAGGTTAGCCAAGTCGCACCCTTGTAATCGAGATCATCATCAATACAACCAAAGCAGGACGTAGGCTATTACCTCCTTCGAGAGGGGCCGAACCTGGGTAAACGCTTGTCTCTTGATTCCGAGCAACCCCGTTCGAGTTACCACCTAGCTGCGATGGCCACACGACTAAGTCCTTTCACGAGGACATCTGCCGTGACAAAACCACGACAGTTGGCGCCCACCGTGGGGCTCTCGCTCGGTGGTGTTGAGTACTTGAAGGGAACTCCCGCAGGGATCGAGGGATACGCGATTGGCCGCATGACCAAGAGTCGCCGCGGCAAGCTCTACATCGACGATTCAGGCTAGGGCCCCGAGGCCGACTCAATCGAGTATGGGTATCGGGTCCCCTTCGGCAAAATCCACGTCTTCATCGGCAAGGCCGGCGGATCTGAACTCGAGCCGGACATCTGCACCGACATCGTCGAGCCGGCTCGGCGCGCTCAACCCGCCCAGGCTCAAGCCGGACGAAAGCATGTCTTCATCGGTTTCACCCAGGGGGTGGACCTTGCTGATAACTCGGCCTCCGGAGGCGAAACCCTCGTCTACTCTGATGGCGAATCCTCGGTGGGCAAGACCGAGTCGATCCTCCCGCTTTACGATGGCGGGCTTGGGGGCTATTCCGACGATCCGGCGGCTCAGGACTCCTTTAACACGCCTCCCCGGGCTGCTGTCTATATGGCCGGCTCAGCCCCGGCCCTTAATTCCATGGTGGCTGGCGCAGCGACGGGAACCGACACCTCAGGGGCCGGCTCAGCCGTGCCGCCGGCTCAAGCTTTGACAGAATTGGCAACCGCCCTGGCGACGCTCCTTGCGACACCGGTGACTGCAGAAAACCAGGCGGAATGCAACACGGAGGTAACTAAGCTCCGCGAGCAGATGCCTAAGGTACAGGCAGATATCAACGCCGAAAACACCCGCATGGCGGAGTTGCAGTCTCAAGTCCAAAGCGAGGTAGAGCGCCTCAAAGCTGAAGCCTGGCGCATGGGGCTCCGTCAGAGTGCCTCAGAGGCGGTTCTTCAGAGGCGTCATATGAGCCGTCTGCCGCCCAACTATGAGCCCATGCGTCTATTTAACACGCCGCAGGATGCGCCTGTTCAGGGGGCTGGGGCAGGCACCCCGGAAGCACCGCTTGTGCCCCCGAATGGAGGCAGGCAACCGTCGCCGGGTCAACCACATCAGCCGGTTCAGCAGCGCCAGCAAGAGCCGGCCCAGCGGCTCCCGCCGGTTCATACGCCTTCGCATCACTTTCTCACGCCGGCGGGTCATTTCACCAATCCTTTAGACAATTTGGTGGCAGCAGCGACCAACCTGGCCGCGCTCCCAATCACGGGAAACTCACCGGTTGAGATTGAAGCCCGGAATTCCATTGAGATGTTAAAAACTGCGGTTGCTCAGCAGGCGAACTACTCCTACAGTCGGCAGCGAATCCACTCTACCCCTCTTCCGAGCCGTAGCAGGAGCCACCACGATGAGTCGCCGGCCGTCTCTAGCAGTGCTCGTCGACATCGTGAGTAGCCTCATGACCCACCGCGCCGTGAGTCCCTCAACACCCGGGAAATCGTTGACACGGCCCGGGCTCAGCGAGCAGCGGAGGCGGCAAACGCGGCGGCTCAAGCGCCGCTTGTCACAACCCAATTGATGTCCAGTAGCAGGACCATCGGGATACCGTGTTTGGTGCCAGCTTTATGCAACAAGCGCATGCCCAAGGACTTCAAAGGCCCTCGTAAGGTTCCAAATTACACGGCTGACCTTGAGCCGGCCGCCTGGATTGAGAGCCACGAGATAGCCATGGACATGCTGCATGTCAGCGACGCTGTCTGCGCCAAGTACCTAACGATGATGTTGGAAGGGCCAGCTCATACGTGGTTGAAAAACTTGCCCCCTAACTCTATTAACACTTGGGGGAGTTGAAGGACCGTTTCATCAAGAATTTCCAGGGAACTTGCAAGCGCCCAATGACGATCGTCGATCTTCAACACTGCATCCAGCGCGGGGGTGAGTCGGCCCATCACTGGACACGCCGGGTCGCAGAAATTATTCACGCCTCTGACAGCATCACGGTGGCTCAGGCGGTTTTGATCTTGGAGAAAAACTGCCACTTTGAGCCGCTCGTGCAGAAACTGGGCCGGCTCAAGCGGAAGGTTCAGGATATGGGCGAGCTCATTGATGTCCTCACCAGGTATGCCGAGTCAGACACCACGAAGAATCCTAGCCTGGACGATGACCAGACCGGCAAGGGCAAGAAAAACGGTGGTGGCAAGGGTAACCAGCAGAACAACTTCGGTAACAATGGCAACCAAGGCAACGGAGGAAAGCGTAAAAACCCGGATGGCGGGTCAGATTTTGTGGCTAACACAAACACTAGCTATAAGTACCAGAAGGGAAACAACTCCGGAAGGCCCTATGGGAATAAGCCCAAAAGTTTTGAGGAAGCCCTTAAAGGCCCATGCCCAAAGCACAGCCTCCCCAATTAGCCGTCAACCCACTCTTGGTAGAACTGTCACATAATGCAAGCTTTCGGAGAGCAATTCTTTCAGAACCGCCAGGGCGGCGGAGGAGGCAACCCGGGGTAGCCTGGAGCCGGCTCGTCTGGTGGCTTTCACAGCCCGGCGTTTCAAGGCCCGGGCGGCTCAGGAGCAGGTTATCAGGGCTCTAGCAACAACGGAGGCAATCAGCATCCGGGGCAAGGAAATCAACAGCAGGGCAATCATCAGCATGGCAATCAGTCTGGTTTTCAGAGCAATCCCAAGCAGTTGAATAGTGGGCAGTACCATGTGTTCACGACTCATACTAACAAGCGAGATCGCAAACTCCAGAAACGAGACGTCGGTGTTGTTGAGCCGGCGGCCCCAGAATATCTATGTTGGTCAGAACAGCCCATTACATGGAGCAGAGAGGACCATCCTCCCCGGATTGACAGTCCGGGTTGCCTGGCTTTGGTGGTGGTGCCTCAAGTTGGCGGCTATTCACTCACGAAAGTGCTCATGGACGGAGGAAGCAGCATAAACATCTTGTATTACGACACTTTCCGACGGATGAATCTGTCTGAAAAACAGCTCCAGTCGTCTTCCACCGTGTTTCACGGGATTGTTCCCGGAAAGTCTGCATATCCTATCGGGCGGATCAAGCTGGATGTCGCGTTTGGCACTGATGGTAACTACAGGTGCGAGTCTTTGACCTTTGAGGTGGTCAAAATCAAGAGCCCGTATCACACCCTGTTTGGGCGGCCGGCTTATGCTCGCTTTATGGCTCGACCTTGCTATGTCTACCTCAAGCTCAAGATGCCTAGACCACAAGGCACTATCACAGTTAATGGAGATCGAAAGATCGCCCTTGAGTGCGAGGAAGGGGATGCAGCCTATGCTGAGATGGCTTGCGCTGCGGAAGAGTTGAAATTTTACACTACCAATGTTGACCCGGCCGATATGACGCCCTTGAAGAAACCCACCGCAGAGTCTGACCCGCCGCTGAAGTTTAAGTCGGCCGAGGACACCAAGCAGGTTGAGTTCGTCCCTGGTGACCCGTCCAAGAAGTTCACTATTGGGACTGGTATGGATCTCAAATAGGAAAGCACGCTCATCGAGTTCATCCGTGAGAATCGGGACATCTTCGCGTGGAAACCTTCTGACATGCCAGGTGTACCGAGAGAACTCGCTGAGCACCACCTTAATGTGGATCCGAAAATGAAGCCTGTTCGACTATTCCTCTGTCGTTTTAACGAGGAGAGACGCAAGGTTATTGGGGAAGAAGTAGCCCGGCTCCTAGCTGCCGGGTTCATCGTCGAAGTTTTTCACCCTCAGTGGTTGGCTAATCCAGTGCTTGTTCTAAATAAAAACGGCACTTGGCGCATGTGTGTTGACTACACAGATCTCAACAAGCCTTGTCCCAAAGACCCGCTCGCCCTCCCTCGTATTGATCAGATCATTGATGCCACGGCGGGTTGTGAGAGTTTGTGTTTTCTGGATGCTTGCTACGGCTATCATCAGATAAAGATGGCCGTCGAGGATCAGGAGAAGACGGCTTTCATCACACCTTTTGGGGCCTTTTGCTATGTCTCTATGCCTTTCGGGCTCAAAAGTGCAGGGGCGACTTATCAGCACTGTGTCCAGAATTGTGTCCACAAGCAGATCGGGCGCAACGTTCATGCTTATGTGGATGATATCATGGTCAAGTCATTGAAGAAGGAGACCTTGCTGGATGATCTCAAGGAAATTTTTGCTAATCTTCGGACTTACCAGATGAAGCTTAACCCGGATAAGTGTGTTTTTGGGTTTCCTAGTATCGGAACGAGGCATTGAAGCCAACCCGGACAAGATCAAGGCAGTAACCTCGCTTGCGAAGCCGGAGAATATAAATGATGTTCAATGGATGGCGGGTCAGATCGCGGCCTTGAGCCGGTTCATAAGCCGCCTTGGCGAAAAGGCGATTCCCCTTTATCAGATGTTGAAAAAGACTGACACTTTTGTCTGGAGTGATGCTGCTGATGCTGCTTTCGAAGCCCTCAAGAAACAATTGGCTGAGCCACCTGTTCTCGCTGCTCCCATTGCCAAAGAGCCTATGCTCCTATACATTGCTGCCAATAACAAAGAGGTAAGTGTTGCAGTTGTTGTTGAGAGGAAAGAGGCAGGGAAAGAATATCCAGTCCAGAGACCAGTCTATTATGTCAGCGAAGTTTTATCCGAGTCCAAGCAGAGGTACCCACATTGGCAGAAACTGGTGTTTGGTGTCTTCATGGCTAGTCGCAAGCTCAGACATTATTTCCTGGAGCACCCCATTACTGTGGTCAGTTCAGCACCCTTGGGAGATATCATCCAGAACAGGGAAGTGACAGGCCGGGTTTCCAAGTGGGCGATTGAGCTTGGCCCACATCACCTTAAATATGTGCCTCGCACGGCCATCAAGTCCCAGGTACTTGTCGATTTCATCAATGATTGGACTGAACTCCAAGCTCCGGAAGAGAAGCTTGATAATACATATTGGACTATACATTTTGATGGTTCCAGACAGCTAGAAGGCTCGGGGGCTGGAGTCGTCATATCTTCCCCTCGAGGTGATAAATTTTGTTATGTCCTGAGGATTCTTTTTCCTTGTACTAACAATGCAGCTGAATATGAGGCTCTCCTCCACAGTCTTCGGATGGCTAAAGCGATGAATCTCAGCTGGGTCAGGTGCTTGGGCGACTCAGATTTGGTCGCTCAACAAGTTTCAGGAACGTGGGATTCCAAGGACCCGCTTATGGGGGCTTATCGGCAGGCAGTAAGCACTGTGGTGGGTCATTTCAAGGGATATCAAGTTGATCACATTGATCGGCGACACAATGAGGCGGCTGATGCATTGTCACGACTCGGCTCTCAGCGTAAGCCGGTCCCCCCTAATGTGTTCCTTGACGTGCTCCATAACCCTTCTGTCAAGCTACCTTCCGAGGAAGATCTCGCTGTACCTGACCCGGAGGCACTGTTGGTGGCGGCTCTTCATGCTATTCCGGACTGGACAGTTCCTTATCTGGATTATCTGACTCGAGGCGAGCTCCCTGAAGATGAACTCATGGCTCGTCAGATCGTCCACCATTCCAAGTCTATGTCCATCGTCAATGGCGAGTTACATAGGAGAAGCATCACAGGAGTTTTTCAGCGTTGTGTTTCCCCTGACGAAGGGCGAGAAATTCTCAATGAGATCCACTCTGGCGATTGTGGGCATCATGCCGGCTCAAGGTCCTTAGTGGCAAAAGCTTTTCGGCATGGTTTTTACTGGCTTACGGCTCACGAAGATGCTGAGGATATCGTACAAAAGTGTGATGGTTGCCAGAAGTTTGCACGCCAGGCTCATGTTCCGGCTCAAGAACTCCGCAGGATCCCAATCACTTGGCCCTTTGCAGTCTGGGGGCTCGACATGGTTGGTCCGTTTAAGCCGTCCAAGGATAAGAAGACCCATCTTTTGGTCGCTGTTGATAAATTCACCAAGTGGGTTGAGGCCGAGCCAATCAACAATTGTGATGCGGCCACAACAGTCAAGTTCTTGAAAAAATTGATTTTTCGCTTTGGTTATCCACATAGCATCATCACTGATAATGGCACAAATTTATCAAAGGGTGCTATGAAGCAGTTTTGTCAAAGAGAGCATATCCGGCTTGATGTTGCATCAGTTGCACACCCTCAGTCCAATGGCCAAGCAGAACGTGCTAATCAAGAGATTTTACGAGGTATCAAGCCAAGGCTTATGGTGCCCCTCGAGCGCACACCGGGTTGCTGGGTTGAGGAACTCCCTTCTGTCCTTTGGAGCATACGGACTACCCCTAACAGATCAATAGGCTTTACGCCTTTCTTCATGGTCTATGGTGCAGAAGCTGTTTTGCCCAGCGATATTCGTCACGATTCCCTCTGAGTCACCGCCTATGTCGAAGCAGATAACGAGCAGGCTCGTCAAGATTCTCTCGATGCATTGGAGGAGGAACGGGACTTAGCAGCAGCACGATCTGCAATCTATCAGCAAGACCTACGTCGCTATCACAGCCGTCGGGTCCGCAGCCGTACTTTCCAAGAGGGCGACTTAGTAATCCGTTTGATTCAAGAACAGCAGGTATGCACAAGCTGGGAAGGGCCTTTTGTCATCATCAAGAATCTCCACAACGGTTCCTATTACCTGATGGACATACGTGAAAGCAACAAGTCACGCACATTGGAGGAAGAGACCAGCAGGCCCTGGAATATTGCTCATCTCTGTCCTTACTACACTTAGAGCCACCGGCTCAAGTTTTCTTGTACATACCTCTGTATATATTATGATCAATAAACATAAGCCGGCATCCCCGAAACTCGGGGCCTCTGTCGTTTCATCTCAAATATTGTGCATGAGTCTTTTCGTTTTTGATCATTGGTCACTTGGGGGCTTCCAACTCACCGAGTTTAGCTATCTCACCCTCTTGACCCGGCAATTAACGCCACATTATCTTGGTTAAACCTGCCTTTCTGCTTGATGCTACTCCGATTAGGTGACCCGGTGTACTCTTGACAAGTCAATCATCTCTATGAACCTGAACTTGTCTTGGTTAAAACATCGGTTATGTCACGTGAGAGCCGGCTTACAGAGAGCGAGGATAAACCATGGGCTATCACGCCAGCTTCATTGAAGCAAGACTCGAGCCTCGAAAGCCGGTCTATATTGTCGTGCCTCGAAAGCCGACTTAACATTGATATCTATTCATGCTTGCTGTTCAATTTTTACAGGGGTTATCTTTGTTTCCCTTTGGCCATGAGCCGCCGGATCCTGGAGGAGCCGGGTTAAATGACAATCCTCATAGGTTATTTCAGACTTGTGCTAACCACAAGCCGGATAGCTCTTAAGCGCTCCGGGTTATTCTACGCCTGTGTTTTGCTGTGAAGGATAAGCTACTGCTGGTTCATACAAATATAACTCGCTACACTGATATTCAACGAAGCAGTTTCTTCCAAAAGAGACTGGGCGGGTTAATATATCATCACACCAGTGCAGGTGTTTCATCCAAAATACTGCCAACTATTTAAGTGCGCGAAGGCACGTCAGAGCACCCAAGTGTTTTTACTATCCTATTACAAAAAGCCACAGCTGGGCTCCATGATGTCAACGTTTTTGGAGATCTACTCCTGGGCACCAGTTTCTGTGCCTTCTGGGTTATCAGTTCCCGGGTTAGCTCCTTCTTGATGTTCATCGGCGGCTTGGGCCTCCGGGTCATCCTCCTCCAGCTCCGCTCTTCTTCCGATCTGAAGTTTGTCCAGATCCCGGTCGATAGTTGTCAAGGCTTGGAAGACGGCGTCCTCTTTCATGATAATTGATGGGTCAACATCAGGAGCAAAGATATGCTTACGCCGTGATGGAGCGAGGTTGATGGGCGTGTAAGATGGCGGGGTGACCCAGACATTTTCTTCATTGTAAGCCGGCTGGTACCTCTTGAAGTCCACCTCTTCAACAAGTTGACTCGCCAAAACACGAGTTTCCTTCCTACACCGGGTGTAATCTTCTACAGAGAATGCGCTGCCGTCAGTATTGAACTCTGGAAACCCGCCGGCCATCTCGGATGGATCCATATCTGGCACATATGCTTTGGCCCGGCTTAAGGCCAACATGGCTCCTGCTCGGGCGGCTGATTTTTTCAACTCTTCAATTTGGGCAGGCATGGTTGACAGTTGCTTCAGCACATCCCTTATGAAACGTGGCGGCTCTTTGTGTCCCATAACGGACATAATAGTGAATAGGCTCCCTGCATACAGTTGCTCCAAGAATGTGTAAACCGCCTTGAGCTTGACACGGGGATCTTGCCGCAGATTGATGCTTCTGCTACCTGCACAATTTGAACACATTCGATTACAACATTCCCTTACAAATGTCAATGCTTTCGGGCGAGTTATTCCTGACAGATTGGCGGGTCACTTACCAAAGCTGGCCTGGGTCATATCAGTAATATAGCGCTTCAAGCCGCTTAATTCGTCAGTAATGGGCTTGAGCCGGTTCTCTGCCTCTTCAGCACGTTTCAACAGCAATGTTTTCTCTTTCTCATGAGAGGCCGTCAACGCTCTCAATTTTTCGTTAGTAGTTTATGCTGATTCTTCCAGAGACGTGGCTGCTGACTCGGCATCAGATCGAAGCTTCTTCTCCGCCTTAAGTTGCTCTTGCAAGCCGGCCACTCTTGACTCAGCATCATTCAACAGACCATGTCATAACCAGGTCACATCAGCACAATAATATATGGTCCACTTTGGTGTTTGGGGTCTATGAAACACCCACACCTTTCAAAACTGAAGTCCCAAGCTGTTGCTAGCAATCTACATGGCACTTGGGGGCTAATGCAGGTCATTTTTTCTCTTATGATGATCACTTTTCAAGTACAATTATTGAAGATCCGGCTCATCTTATTACAATGAGCCGGCCCTTGGGGGCTACATGTCACTTCGCTCTCAGTATTGCTGAAGACCCGGCTGTTTCATAGAAGCAAGCCGGCCCTTGGGGGCTACAAGTCACTTTTTAAAGGACAATTGCTGAAGACCCGGCTCATTTTATCAAAATGAGTCGGCCCTTGGGGGCTACACGTTGCTTTTCAGACATATGTTAAAGAACCGGCTTGTTATATACATAACAACCTGGTCCTTGGGGGCTACAGTTCCGAAACGAAGTATATCATCCTGGAAGTCTTACACACATTCATGCTGACCTATGTCTAAGACTTGGCAGCTACACAAGATATATACAGTATGGAAAGGACGAGACGCTATTTACCTCATATTTCCTTTTCAACATGTTGACCATGTTGGCTTCCATCTCCCGCCTTGTAGATAGCCGGGTCAGATATAATTCACGAATATCAGCCGCGCTGAGTTCTTCAAGCATTGGAAGTTCAAGTTTGGTTTTCCCTTTCTTAGCCGCCACCGGGTCATCTTTTGCTGCAAGTTTGGTCAAAACAGTTGATGGCTCTGGGGTTTTAAAAGACGCCCCTGTGATGGTGACATCGTCGGCGATTTGCGGAGATGATAAGGCTATATCTTCAGTCGCCGTCCTTGGACTGGAAGGGTTAATAGGACTTGGCGGGTTAAGATCCTCCATCATGTTAGATGCGCCGACTTGAGTGTCCACCTCTTCAGTAGTTGGTGGCTCGTTTTGCTTGGGTGGATCAACATCTTCACCAGGTTGATCTTCCGCCATCTCGCGTTGGCCTACAGGGGTCACCAAATTTGGATCTTCCAGTTCAAGGTTCTCTGGGGTCGAAGATGACTCGCCAGTTTTCCTCTTCTTGGCCTTGGCTCTGTGAATATGCACGTAGAGTAAGATAAACAAATTCAATGGTTGCAGGAAAGCATGACTTGGTGAAAAATAACACTTACCCCTGTTTAATAACCAGGGGGGAGTTGAGTGGCAAATGAGTCGCCCGATGATGGTGGCGACTCCTGATAATCCGAATCAGACGGGTTAAGTGGTTGTTTAAAAAGGCTGGCAAGCGGGTGAGATGGAGTTGGACTGTGAGGGACCTCATTGCATCGCTTACGGGCGGCTGAAGCATCAGGTAAGCCGGTCAAGAGTTCTCCAGAGCCGCTTCGAGTCTGGCGTCGTGCAGAGCCGGCATGCTGCAATTTCTTTAAAGAAAATTGTGGGTCTAAATAAGCGTGTGGATGAGAAAATGGCACTTTTCTGATAGTTTTTCTGACTCTTTGGGGAACAAAGTTTTCTGAGTCAGAGGAGATGGAAATTACCTCAACTTCATCAGCCCGGCTGGTTTCCGCATCGCCCTGAGAATAAGAGGCGTTAGCTGTTTCAATAGAAAGATGGAAAGGGAGTCAAGTTTTTTACCTCTGATTCGTCATCAGCTGCTGGCGACCCGCCTCTAGCTACCGTCTCGTTTTCAATGTCCGGCTTATTCTTCTTCTGAACCGGCGCAGCCTTGGGCTTGATCGCCGGTACTTTCTTTTTCTTCTTGTTCCAGAATGAAGAGTCGGCCTGCACAGTTTAAAACAATATCAATCAAGTAAAGCTTTGAGAATTGACAAGCTGGACCAGTGATCACAGGAATGCTTACTGGAGGAGCCTGGTTAAGGGCATAGAATGGTTTCAGTCCGGTCTTGTTGCACATTTCTTGAGTTTCCCCAAGTAGCTTCTTCGTAGACTTATTTACTTCATCAGTCGACATATTAAGGGGACTGAACTGTTGTGGGTCGGTTGACTCGCCAGAATAATTACACATTAAGTCGGCTCGGCGGCTTAAGGGCGGGATCTTCCAGGTAAGCCATCACCGGGTCAGGTCAACACCAGTCAGACCGTGGGCAAGCAAAGCCCTCAACTTTGGATATACATGGGCGACTTGGGCACGTTCTTCTTGAGAAGCCCAGCCAGGAAGTTCAAAGGTTGGGGGAAGGCATTCAGGTCTATAACCCGGCAGAGAGTTTTCATCAGCTGGAGCTATGTTCTTGCAGCAGAACCACGTTCTGTTCCAACCTTTAGGGTGACTCGGCAGAACAACTGAGGGAAACGGAATGTCTCTTCATCTTTGAATTGAGACCCCGCCAAGTTCTAGGCAGGGGCCATCAGCGCACTCAGTTTGGCGGTTGAGATAGAAGAACTCTCTAAAGAGAGGAACAGTGGGCTCTATTTGCAGATATACCTCACACAAGACATGGAATTGGCACAGGTTGGATACAGAGTTTGGACCAATGTCTTGAGGATGAAGGTTGAAGAAGTGTAGAACATCCCGGAAGAATTTTGACCCGGGTGGAGAGAAACCCCTACGTAGATGGTCTGTAAAAATCATGACTTCCCCTTCGCGGGGATGAGGGACGTCTTCTGCTGCTTGACGGGCTCGATAGGCAATTACTTCTTGAGCCGGTAGGAAGCCTTGCTCTTTAAAATCGTTCAGTACAAGGTCATAAACTTGAGAACACACCCAGTTGCAGACTGTGGTCTTCGCCATGGCAAGTCACCTAAAATATGAACGAGGAATGCAAAAACATAAATGGCAGGGTTATTCATGTTCATGATAAGCTCGCATCATACGAATAAAGGCACAAGGGCGAGTCGCCATGTTCGATAAGTCACCAAAAGTTATAAGTCGCTTGACTGCGATTTCAGCTATGATTATTAGAATTGGGCGGATCATAATAAATGGACATGAGTCGCCAAGAGTAAGGGCGGCTTATCCTAAGGTTCAAGGTTCTCCGATTTTTTCCTAAGTGTTACAGAAAAAAGTTTCGAACAAGAACAATTACTACTATGGATCTACAAAACAGCTTAAAAAGAGAAATATTTACTATACCTAGTTCATACAGAGGAAACAGAGTTTGATCTACTCCAGATTTCTAGTACAGATCTGAGGCTCCTAGATGCAAAATGGTAATACAGATGGCGGAGGGATATTTCTATGAAGAAGGAATTTAGAAATAAGATCTAAACAACGGCAATGGCGATACGGCCTATGCAAGAACACCGATGAACTAGGGTGAGCTACTGCTATAGATTTGAGGATGCAATGGAGTGTACTTGGATGCGGTGAATGGCCTTGAGAAGATCCTGAGCAGTCTCGACGACGGCGCCGGTGGAGAAAAGAGTGTGGTTGAGGTCGCCGGCGTACGTCGGGGTCGAACGGCGGCGGAGCTTCTGACACTGGCTGATGCGTCGCGAGGAAGAAGAAGCAGTGGGCGGTCAAAGTGGTAAAAGGAAGACTGCGGCCCCTCGGGCGTATTTAAAACGGAGTAAAAAATAAGGGGAAGAGGCAGGCGCGAAAAAAGAGGAACACAGTAACTTCTGTGGGAGGATGACGCCTCGATTTTCGGGCCTGACAGATAGCGCCATATATATAAAAAAAGATTCACTATGATGTCACGCCTGAACCCCGCGATTTCTGGAAGATGATGTCATGACACGGAAGAACCGAGGATGCCAAGGTAAAAAGTGTTATGAGCCGGCAAATTTGTATGACCCGGAAGTACAAGACTGAAGATTGACGTGAATGAATCCACATCACTCTGGGGGCTAATGTTGGGGATATGACCCCATGGTATAACCCGCCCGTTCAGGGCCGGGTTATCCAATGGCGGCTTAAAGAGAATTGCAGTGGTCGAGACTCCAAGGCCCATCAGGGGGACTCATAAGTGGGCCGGCTTAGGGCCCGATACATGAGGCGGCGGCTTATCTAAGGCGGCGGCTTACCTACGATGATGAGTAGGAGATAGACTAGATCACGGGTCATGTTACGACCCGGATTCTATTGTAAACCCAGGGCCTCGACCTGTATATAAAGGCGAGCCCCTGAGGCGGAAAGACTAGGTTACGAGCTCTCGAGTACTAGGTTAGCCAAGTCGCACCCTTGTAATCGAGATCATCATGAATACAACCAAAGCAGGACGTAGGCTATTACCTCCTTCGAGAGGGGCCGAACCTGGGTAAACCCTTGTCTCTTGATTCCGATCAACCCCGTTCGAGTTACCACCTAGCTGCGATGGCCTCACGACTAAGTCCTTTCACGAGGACATCTGCCGTGACAAAACCACGATAGTCATGGAACACTTCTACGATAGCACAGGTATGAATATCTTGATTCTGTCATAAAATTGTCACGGATGTACATGCATGATAGAAAACTTGACCTACTGTGACAAAGACGTATCATCACGGAAGTGTTTTTTTTCTAGTGACAGCAACTGGCACTGGGCACTAGGTTAATAGGTTAGTCCCAAAAAATGATATATAATTTCATATAATTGCATAATAAACATCCAATATTGATACTATAATAGCATGGAACAGTCAAAAATTATAGATACGTTGGAGACGTATCAATGCCTATGATGGAGTGAGAGATACTCGTACTTAGCTAGGGGGAGATTGTGTGTGTGTGCGTGTGAGTTAGAGAGAGAACGAGGGAGAGAGAGTGTTAGATGGGTCTATTTAGTGTGAGTGAGATATGTGTGTGTGACCTAGTGAGATAGAATGTTTGAGAGAGCGACAGAGAAGAGCCCGGAGATGGCAGAGTGGTGCGTGAGAGAGTTATGGACAACGAGCGAGAGAATTTGTGTGTGTACGATGAGTGCACCCTAGCTATTTAGCTTAGACTTGAGAGTCATACATTGTGTGCGAGGGAGACCTATACATAGAGTGTGCATGCGAACTAGAAAGACTTAGAAAGAGAGAGAGAGAGAGAGAGAGACAGAGACAGAGAGAGAGAGAGAGAGGACAACAAGGATTGTGCTCGTATATGCGCAACAGAAACAAGGAGTGTCGGCTAGAGAGAGAATGGGAGTACGGGAGAGGGGAGAGGTCGCGTTTATGCATCGAAGACTGATATAAACCATGATTCAGTATAAAATTGTATTCAAATGTTTGAATTGGAGAACATGGTGTTTGCAATTCACACATGAACGGAGATATGCGTATCAAACAGGTTCATTAATTTGACTTTGAGCATGTTCATGGAGTACTATAATACAACATGCTATTCAATTGATGTGTTCAATTTTGGATTTAGTCCACAATTTTGACTGGGTCAACGAGCTATTTCATTGAATTGAGATATTTCATTTCGGGTTTGATTCCTGTTTTTGAGTGGGTCAACTATTTGTCAAATTAATCGGTAGCAACGAGCATGCAAAAACACATTAGTCCCGAGCATCATCTAACCATCTAAAAAAGAAGTGGCAAGATGTGACACTATAGAACTAATATTTCCAATTTGATTCGGATCTACTTTGTACGGTACTCGTGGATGCTTGTTCTTTGAAAGAACCGCTAAAACACCCTCTGCTCACTGGAATTCGCCCGAGCAAATAAATGGGAGATGTGAAATTACCGTCCTATCTGGGACCCGCATCAATTGGCCTGTTGTATATCGAGGGTAGGTTTGTAACTTCATCCAAGCACGCACTCTCATCGGCCGAAATGACAGGCGCTGAATAATTCATAAACCATGGGCGGCAAAACACCCTCTCCTCGGCCAAAATCGGAGGCGCCGAATAATTCATAAACCATGGGCGGCAAAACACCCTCTCCTCGGCCGAAATTGCTCGCGCCCACTATTTCAAAGCACGCCCAAAATTGCTTGTGCCCACTATTTGGGAGAAGCAAAGTTACCCTACTATCCCCGACCCTCGAGACTCAGACCCAAGCGCACAAGCCAAAAGACAGGGGTAGAATTGTAACTTCCCCCACATTTCAGACAAATGCGTCTGTAAGACATGGTTCCCCCTCCCAATTTCCTATTCATACACCGTGGGCGCCAAATCACCTTCTCCCCAGCCGCGAAACCTCAGCCCCTCCTCCATGCCCCCGCACCGCACCAGATTCACCGCCGCCCTCCTCCCCAATGCCGGAACTGCAGTCCGTTTGCCATCGTGCACTGGGCCGTGTGCCTCTTACTCCGTGCTGCCAGAGCTGCCTCGACGACGACCGCGTGAACCGCACAGGAGCCGATTCAACCGCGCCGTCGTGCACGGTGCCGGAGCGGCTCATACTTTGGACGCGTCCAGCGCACTGGCGCTGGTCCCCCGTAGCCGTCGACCGCCGCCACATATCTGCTTTCCCACCGCCGGCAGCCACCGCAATCGCGCCGGCCTCACCGACTCGGCAGATGGAGCTGCCTACTTCACCGGGCCACAAGATAGGTCGTACACTTATCTTATTCACTTTACCTAGGCGTCAATCACCTATATTTTTATTCTGGGTCAATCGGTTCCAAATGGAAGGAAGCAGCTTCCCTCGAGGCGGTGGAGCTCCTAGGCTACCGGTTGGCCGGGGAAGGAGTGCCTCGGTGTCTATCGTGGGGGTGCGGGCAGGTGGGGCAGGTTCACCGAGGAAGTGGCGCTTCGGTGCCTATCTTATTGGGTTCAAGGTACTGCTGGCACCGGATATGGATGACGACGAGTCTTTGAGGTATGGCCAGGGCGGCGCAACCACGGTAGTGCGGTGGGGCAGGGGGCGACGTCGAGGTCGGAGCTGCCATGGCCAGGGATGGCGAAGGCAGGCTGCTCTGCCGGTGCTCGTTGGCTATTGAAGGAAGATCCTGAACAGTGACAGCCGGGAGGCACAAGACGGCCATCCAGCCATCCAGCGTAGATCGGATAGTGAAAAAAAGTGTGTGACCACAATTTAGTTTTCAATGGACAGACGTGTGACCAGTCTCGTACCTTACTGTTGATCGTAGTTGTTCAGATCAGAGATATGTGTCATTCTTAACATTGTGTGTTTTCTGCATCTTCAGCCACACCGTCTTCCTTCTCACCGGAGCTGCTCCAACAAGGGAAGCATGCACTAGAGGGAGCTATACTCCCCACTCAAGAGTTCACTGCCTCGAATGTGCCAGCCAGACATGGACAGCCACAACAACCGCAACGCCATCAATGATTCAGCAGATGATGCTCACTCCTACGGAGGGCGGCAAGATAGGTTGTGCCCTCATCTTACTTGTGTGCAGCATGGCTTCATTCTTCATCTAAGCATGGAAAATAGATTATCACTTGTCACTGTACATTCATGTTGATCTCTTAGTCTTACTTCAGATAAGAGACTTGTGCAGGAGTTAACATTGTTCCATAGTTATCGTCCCTCAGCCAAAGCTATCCCACAGGCTGGTGATTATACCCCTTCTAGTATTACCTATGCTGTTGTTCTGTAGTACTTTTGTGTGCCATTTAGTTAATCTCGAGTACAAACAGTATATATTTTGTAGCTATCATCTGTGCTCTCTCTTTAGTCTTTTAGGTATCAACCTGTTGCTGCTATTTAAGTCGACTCCTACTATTTAAGTCATCTCCTATAGGCACTCATTACATAATCTCACTACTAGTTGTCTTCCATGCATGTCAGATATTATTGCACACAATGACATTGAATATCAGAACAAATCCACTAAAAGAAACTCGCGGAGCAATGCAACGGCCAACATACTCGACGTCAATGATATTCAATATCATGGAACAGTTAAATGTAGTTCTTCAGGAGATTTGCAGAGAGATAATGATTCCTATTCACCCCACAAGGTCTTTGCTCTAACTTGACCCGTGATATGGGTCGCATCATGCATATAATGTCTTGCAATGCATCTACTCTATTGCAATGGCATGTGCTTAGCCCGCTGATCATACATGTTAATATGTCATGCCTTCCAGTTTGTCTGTACCCATTCCATTCATGATAACATCTTTTCAAATTCAAGTACTTTCATTCTACTCTGTTGCAATGCCATCTGCTTAGTTTGGACATCATCCTTCTGAATATCTCATGCATTGTTGTTCATCAGTATGTACTCCATCCGTCTACCATACCATGGTTTTTACATTGAAGTGTTGTTCTACTGTTCTGTTATAATGCGATCTTAGTTTGCCCATCAGACATGTGAATATGCTGCCTTGTTGTTTTTCTGTACCTATTCCAGCTATCATACAGTTTTACATTCAACTACTGTTTCTTTTACTCTGTTGTCCTGTCATATCCTTAGCTAATACTACATCATACCCCCTTCGTCTGTATGACTTGTGGCATAAACGGATAAAAATGGATGTATCTAGAGCTAAAATATGTCTAGACACATCCATTTATTTCCAGATGGAGCGAGTACATGTCAATATGTTATGCCTTTCTATTCTTCAGTACCTATTCCATCTCTCTGCCATAGCATGTTTTATAACTAAAGCACCATTCTTCTGTACAAGGCATGCAAGCGGAAGGAGGCATTGTTAGAATCTGAAGGGGTACAAACAAGTTCTTTGCAAAAGATCCAAACTCCAGGAGATAGTAACACAAGGTCTTCGCACAGAGAAACCCAAGTCCTCCAGATAATAACTAGATTCCAGTGGCCAAAGAACCAGCCCGCTCCAGTCTAAGAAAAATATGTCAACTCCTTGCTAGGAAGTGTGTGCGTATCCACGCATCCTGAAATTTTATAGCATTCAGATCACATTTGATCTTACATATTCTACATCTGTCTAACGCATCTTTGTTGTAGAGAATATGCTTAAAGGATAACAAACGTTCTAAACTGGGATCATATTCGAGGAAAGTATCTTGCAGCAATGCTCTGCACTCCAATGCTGATGTAAGTACCTATTGTATATCACTATATTTTTTAGATCAGTATGTAGTTTATTAAGTAGCATCGGCGTGAATCCAATCTTCAGTACCCTACACCAATTATCTGATCTAAATTTACTTTTAGCAAAATGTATAATTAAGGCGCCAATGTAGATTTTTGTATGGGAAACTGCCTGGTAGTTTTGCATATTGAGCTGCATGATTGTACTATCTCATATATTGCACATTACTAAAATCTAGTGGTGTTGTCTGGTTGCCCAATCGTTTATTGTGTCAATGTAGCTTTCATATTAACCTACCTGGCTGATGATAGCATTGCCATTTTGTGTTAATTTGGTGTAGGCTGGCGTGGTCTGGTTGCCCAAATGTTCATTGTGTCAATACTGCTTTCCTATTAAGTATTAACTGACCTAGCCGATGATTTGGTGCAGGCTGCTGAAGATAATACGACAAAGTCTCAAGACAGCAAGGCAACCCCATCGTTTCTCTCCAATAAATCTAGCGAAGGTAATATGGCAATAACTCTTGATTAATCTATTCAGTTTGCCCTCTAATTTAAGTTATGATGCAGGGGTCGAGACACTTTCCACTATCATTGATACAAGCCTGCCAAAATCCCCATATGAATCTGTTCAGTTTCCTCTGTCTCGAATCCAACGGAAAAGATATACGTTTGCGAACCAATTACTGGCTGAAGCAATGATGGAAATCATGGAGGAAACAGAGGTGCACATTCTTGCATAACAACAACTGATCGATGATTTCAGTGACAGTATAGAAAAGAAGAAAGAACTTGCTCACATGCTTATGGGCGTCATCCGCGCTGAGGTTACAGATTGTGAGGTTGTAGATCATTAAGCTCTGTTCGTTTATTTGCACTGGCATCAATCTTTGATTGCCCAGTGGATGTAATTTCCTGTAATATTTGCTTTGATGTGCTACATTTTTCCTTTTCTGTGTATATTTTCTTAGTGCGGGGTTGCACCCGAGCTTTCTGGGCCAAAACCTCAACTGGCGGCAAACTAGCCAAAATATGCAGTGAAATTAATAACTGGAACAAAGCGACGGGGGCCCTTCTTCTAGGGGAACGGCCCAGTGCCTGTAATGGCCCTGCAGTTACTAGATGGGCTCTACGACAGTCCATAATTGTTTCGCGTAATGGGCTCAAAGTAATAGCTGGCCCTAAATCAACGTGGGCCTTTGATGGAGTGTATTCGGCCCTTTCCTTCAATGGGCCTGGAGCCATTCAGAAAATTTAGAAGGCCCAAATTTAAGGTGGGCCCAATTAGTTGGCGGGCCATTAACAAGCCCAAATGTAAGATATGCCCAATTAGTTGACGGGCCCTTAGCAGGCCCAAATGTAAGGTAGGCCAAATTAGTTGACGGGTTGTTAGCAGGCCGAAACCTTAATTGGGCTCCAATAGTGGATACGGGCCTACGGGCCTATAGCAGGCCCAAATAGATCAAAATTAATGCTTGGCCCCTTTCCATGTCGGGCCGTTAACAGGCCAAAAGCCAATCTGGCCCTAAGTGGGCCCATATAAAAAATGGGCCTTTAACAGGCCGAAAGTCATGTTGGGCTGGAAGTGGGCCATGGAGACTATGGGCCGCTAAGAGGCAAAAGTCAGGTCGGACTGTAAATGGCCCAAATATGGTTTGGGCCATTAATAGGCCGAAAGATACATCGGGCTAGAAGTTGTCCAAATCCCTAATGGCCCGCTAAAAGGCCAAAATACGTACCGCCTGGAATTTGGCCCATCTCTATAATGGGCCTCTAACAGGCCGAAAGACGTACAACCTGGAAATTGGCCCATCTCTGTAATGGGCATCTAATAGGCCGAAAGAACCTAGAGCGGCAAATGAGCCCAAAGACATAGCAAGGTGTTAACTGTCTGGAACAGACGATGGGCCGCAATGGTGTCAAATCATTAACGGGCCTTTGACGGGCTGAATTGGCAGAACTCGCATGGGCCATTTTTGTAAATGGGCCAGACGAAAGTATGCCGTAAATGGGCTGGCCCTCTTATTTCGACTGGGCCGGCCTTTTTAGCTAAACGAACCTGTTTTGGGCCGTGCCACGTGTCACTGTTCCATAGGCGCGTCTCATCCAGAGGATGGATGACATATGTCGCGGCTCCGAGCAGACACGTGGATCCATTGGCCAATGAGAATTTTACACATGGAAAATCCCCATTGGCCCGGGCTGTTAACGGGTTATCGAATCCAAACCCGCACCCGATTGCTTAACGGTGACCCGTTATGGTGAATGCCACGTGCCGGTTACCCTTGACGAAAACACTTCCATGACGCGACATTTATCGTCATGGAAGTGGACACTTCCGTGATGATAATTTCAGTATTGTCATGGAACACTTCTACGATAGCACATGTATGACTATCTTGATTCTGTCATAAAATCGTCACGGATGTACATGCGTGACAGAAAACGTGACCTACTGTGACAAACACGTATCGTCGCGGAAGTGTTTTTTTTGTAGTGTGTATATGATTATGTCGCTAGCATCCATATGACAGAGAACCCAGGTTGACATGACTAGTCATAAACCAAGGTGCCACAAACATACAGGGACAGACATAGGTAACCCAGCAATGCACGTGTCGGTCATCAGCGTGTGTAACCGAGTTGTAGCAAGCTACAAGGACTCCAGTAAGCACCGCATGACATTTCCCCGTAGGGACAAACACATGAGCAAAGAAGGATACATGTCAGTTAATCGATGTGTCCGGAGCAGTAGCAAACTACCAAGGCTCAGTGGAAGCACAAAGAGGCATTTCCCTATATGGAAGGCTACCAAAGGCAAACAACTAGGTGTCGAATCCCACACATACCAATGCATTTCAAACATACACACAATATGCAGGATATGTGTAGATACAACATGGCATCACAACATAACTCTATGACTCAAAGTATAGACAAGGCTCGGGAGAGCCATACATAACATGATATTACAAGCATGGGTGTCACGACCCAACATACAAAGTCATACAAGCAACGGACGCATAAACCTGTCTGATTACAGACAGCTGAAAAGAAAGAAGGCTAGAAAGCCTGTCTATCTACAAGACCCTCCATAGGAGCCAAACCTCTGTTTGGGATTCCCAAGCTACTCAGTCAACATCGAACTCGTCGTTGAAACCACTAATGAGACTAACATCTCCTCTACGCAAACATAAATTAAGCAACCGTGAGTACAAAGGTACTCAGCAAGACTTACATCCGAACTATCTACATATGCATCATTATCAAGAAGGGTGTTCTGGGGTTTAACTGTAGCAAGCCAGCTTTGACTCAGTGGCTAACTTGTACTACGACTACTAGTATTTCATTGGGGTGAGAGAGCGCACACGGGTCCACATAGTCACCACAACAATACACCACTATGGATACTCTCCCGTCTCCCTATGAGAAGGCCATCCATAGCACTCACACTTATCTTGCGCATTTTAGAGTATCCATTTAAAGTTATCTATGAACAATGTAAGTTTCCAAGTAGTCCATATCCGAGGACGCGGCTATTCGAATAGTTTTATAACCCTACAGGGGTGTACTTCTGCACACATGCTCTCACCACTTACCACCATATACACGTCATGTATCTCGGCAACCTTCAAGCGGAAGCCTGGCGAGGGTGTCGGCCACAACCTGACTAACCACGCAAGACTCCAGTCCAATTTTATCGCCTATTTGAGACTGAGCCCCAAGGAAGTCCAGCCAAAGTTTCCGTTACGGCCCCAAACGATGTGAGCAGGGTTCCACAAGCCCACCATCCGGGTGCCACTTGGTACATCGTGCTACTTCCTACCGTGTCATAGCCCACCCCTAAGGTCAGCGCTAAGCACGACCCCCACCATCCTACAAACACCAGAAACTAGTTGCAACTCCTGGACAGAGTAAGGGGCGATTAATAAGTTGAGAGAGTCAATTAAGGATCCCAATGTGTGGTAGTAGCTAGTCTTGGATCAGATACACAGAACTTAGTTCTTAAGGACGGTTCCAATGAGACAACCCACCATGTACTCCTACATGGCCTCTCATTGCTACCTTTACCAAATCGGGTTCACACACTTAGCTCTCACATAGTAGGACATGAACACAACTATTCCAATTCATCGCCCAGATGGATCAGACCCGACACGACTCTAAGCATAGCAAGCATGGCAAGAAAGGATGGATGAGTTTTTACATCATGGCTCAAGCAATTCCTACTCATGCTAGTAGGTTTTACTATTTATCGTGGCAAAGACAGGTCATGCAAAGGAATGGGTTCAACTACCGCAACAAGTAACAGTTGAATCGTTGTTGTCCTAATGCAATAAAAGAGAGCAAGAGCGAGAGAGTGGGATTGTATTAGAATGTTCAATGGGGGTTGCTTGCCTGGCACTTCTGAAGATAGTGCTGCTCTTCACTGGTGTCAATGGTCACTACATCTGAAATGTCTTTTACCGAGAAGGAACAAACACCGGCAAACAAGGGAACAACATTCAGTTCACGGAAATGCAACAATATGATGCATGATCATGACATGGCAATATGATGTTCATTGGGCTAATGCATCTGGTAACAAAGTTAAATGAAGTTGGTTTGAACCCAAGGTTCAAAATCAAACTCCATATGTGATTATTTAAATGACATTTAATTGATTTGTCCTAAACAGAGGACAAAAGTTGTTCTAACACGCATGCAAATGGTATAGATGGAAAGATTGGATTTTTCTGACAACTTTTCATATATAAATTATTTCAATCTGAGCTACGGTTGATTTACTATGAATTTTTGAAGTTTGTGGTATTTTCTGAAATTAAATAAACCATTTTTCATTTATTTTAATTCCAGAAAAGCTTTATTGCATCAGCACTACGTCAGCAGTTGGCTGTCAAAGTCAAACCTGACAGGTGGGGTCTACCTGTCATGGACACAGAGAGTTAACATGGGGTTATTTAACTTTAACCATGTCATTAACAGTGGGGGTCCCACATGTCATACACTCAGGGGTTAATTAACTGGGTGATTAGCAGCTAATCAACCTCCTGACCAGTGGGGCCCACCAGCCAGTGGTTTAGGCCGGCGAGGTCGTCGCCGGTGACCACTGGACGCGGCGGAGTCCGCGCTGGAGGCCACGGGAACGGCGACTGAGGGCACCAGGAGGTAGCCCGAGCTTATCAGCATCTAGGGAAGCAGGCAGCTGGGCGCGGGGTGGCCGGAGCTCGCCGGAAATGAGCTCGGGGTGGTGGTGCTACTACGGCTGCTACGGTGTTGGCGCTGCAGGGCATGGGCGAGCAAGCTCAGGGGCTCTACGGCTTCCTAGGGTCACCAGGAGCATGACCATGTGCCCGGGCACGACCAATGAAAGCTAAAACAACGGCGGCGGCCAAAATGCTGGCGGTGAGCTCACAGGCACTTGCAGGCGACAACTACGAAGCGAAATTGAGCATGAGAGAGGAGGGGAAACGGAGGAGAGCTCACGACGTGTCGAACGGAAGGCTCAGCGGGCTCGGGGATGACTCGAACAGGGTAAATTGACGATGGCAATCTCGGTAGCCTAAGGTTGAAGATGATGAAGAAGGCGATGCTGTGGTGCTCCCGGCGTCGAACAGCCTGGGGTAGATGATGCAGGAGACGAAGACGGAGCTCGGGGACAAGGTGGGGAGGCATGGGGAGCACGGTGGCTGCGGCTACACGTCCATGGCGGCTTCGGCCAAGGGTGGAGGAGAGCGAGGGGGAGTGTGAGGGGGCGAATGGCAAGGTGGGATCGATTCGGACGGCAACGGTGAGGCTGTCTGCGGCGTCGACGTAGCCAGGGGAGGGCAGGCAGGTAGGTGGCGTGGCGCCCTCGCGCACGCCGTGCGCCGTCTCGCCTCTACTTACTGGCAGAGGTGGAAGATGACTGGCACGGGCCAGCATAGTGTTGGGCCGACCAGTGGGCTGCAGGTAATTCCTCTCTGTCTCTCTCTCTCTACCTTTTTCTATTTTGTTTCTGCTTTTCTATTTTCTATAACTTTTTTTGATTTGATTAAAATACCAAATCATTTTTATAAATCCTGAAAATATTTGTGGGCGCTAACTGAATTATTCCAGAGGCCCTCAGTATTTCTAGAATATTTATAGCAACTAAATTATATATAACATTTAAATAGGTCCAATTCAAATCCTTTTGGGTTAATTCAAAACCCAGGAATGTCCTAGAAATATGTGCATCATTTTTGGGAGAGGTTTTCACCTTAATCAAAAATCATGAACTTTTATCAAGGCCATTTTGGATTCATTGAAATATTTTTATTTGAACCTAGTTGAAAAATTATCTGCTAGGGTTTGATCATCCCCATTTCAACTTTAATTGAAATTTACACATGATGCATTGATGATTATGCAATGACAAGTAATGACTAAGTTAGGGCTGTGACAACTCACCCCCACTAAACAAGAATCTCGTCCCGAGATTCAAGACGTGAGGTAAGAAGAAAGAGGGGGCACAAAACTAACACAATCTTCTCAATCCAATTGCCCTTCTCGAAGATGTTGATCCATTACACCATATTGATCTTGACATCTTTGCTTTCGAGATCTTCATCCAATCACGACGACAAAAGGAACTGGAAAAACTCTACGACAATCGATCTTCACAAAGATCGAGCAACTCACAATCAACTCATGGAGTGAGACATAAGAACATCGCTTGAGCTGAGACACAAAACACACTTCAGGAGCAATGGAAAAAAATAGATGACGGGGGTTTCAATTTGGTTGGCAACAATTCCATGCTTAAATAATATGGTGCGTGGGTTTCAAAGTAGCGGGGAGTTAATTGCCCTTCATACCATAACGGGGCACCTTAGAAGAGGTGACTCGTTGAATTATTTCCTAAGTCAGGCAAAAAGAATTACTTTTGATACAGGGATCATCAAAACTCTTCATACCAGGCTGAGGCAAAATCACAAATGACCGTTTGAAGGAATCTGAGAGAATGGCATACCCAGATCAGACAGGAAACTAGAGTTATAGAACAACTTGGCAACGGAAGGCATATTCCAATTGATATCGAGGGTATAACGTAGTGTCTAAGCGTGCTCTCAAGAACGTTAGCATTTCCATATTCATCAGGGTTTTACCAACATCCATGCCAAAGATCTTGGTAACTCTTCATACTACCATGATGAATAACTATGGAGGATGCAGATGCAAAGGAAGAAAACACTTTCTCATATTTTACCTTAGCAATGCCAATGAACAAAATCTGGATGATCGACTGAGAGACATTTAGCACTCCGCTTCTAATGTTCTCCTGAACATTTTAGGTACCACGGTCATGCTTAAAAGCATCATCGATAAGGTCATCAAGTAAAGGTCGGACTTCAGGAACACGAAAGAATCCATAAGAAACAACTTCTAGAATAAGCCGCATGAAATCCTCATGGAAGGATGGCCAAGTTGCTGAAACAAGATACTACAATAATAGGTCATCCGGATAAGTGTGTTAGCCATGATATCCACTTACCGGTTTAGAAACACCATTATTATAATTCTTGGAAGAAGTTCCAACCATCATATCTGCCCGAGATTCAGATCTAGTTGGTGACAGGATGCTTGAGACTCAG
Source organism: Elymus sibiricus (assembly GCA_039707655.1). Taxonomy (NCBI): domain Eukaryota; kingdom Viridiplantae; phylum Streptophyta; class Magnoliopsida; order Poales; family Poaceae; genus Elymus; species Elymus sibiricus. The sequence continues at coordinate 185,131,083 of CM077676.1, read as the reverse complement.
CTTGTCTGAAAAGAAAGTTTGCAACACAAATCGACGAGATGGCATTGCGAGATTCTTGGGAAATGAACTATGGTAGCAAGCTCCAAAACATGAGTTGGTTCGCAAGACACACGTGAACACACTGTCCAAGACAAGTATGACCACATAGAAGTCTTACAATAAAACACTATCGAGTTCTGGTTGGGAACCATCATTAATGATATCAAAGTCTCCGTGCGGAAGTCTAAAGGATTAACACTTTAGAACAGACTCCTTTATCTTGAACAAATCAATCAGTGCTTGGTGTGCTAGGGAATACATATGGAATGGAGTTATATAATCTCTCAAACCATAGAATACTTCGCACATGCATGACTGACTTGGGATGGTTCCAAAGGAAGCAGGACAACTTTCTTGAATTCACGGCGGCAACTTGCATCAATGCACGTGAACTTAGAGGAAGTCACTTCTTTCACCAAGACATATACTTCATGAACTAGCATGACGAACATGCTTTCGAAAGTTTCCAACACTAGATTTAATGTTTGCTACCTGTGAGCTGCATTGGGATTTTCTCCGAAGAGGAAGGGTGAAGCAGTACAGTAGAGATAAGTATTTCCCTCAGTGAGAACCAAGGTTAACGAACCAATAGGAGAACCACACAAATCCTAGTGAACAGCACTTGCACACACAAAAGGAAATACTTGCACCGAACGCAGGCAACCTGGTTGTCAATCCCCTTGAACTCGTTACTTGCAAGGATCAAATCTTGTATAGGTAGATGGATAAATTGCAAAGCAAAAGAAAAGTAAATAAATTACAGCAAGGTATTTTTGGTTTTAGCAATATATGTAAAGTAGACCCGGGGGACATAGTTTTCACTAGAGGCTTCTCTCTTGAACAAATAGCATACGGTGGGTAGACAAATTACTACTATTGGGCAATTGATACTGAAAGTGGTAGTTATCGACTAGAGGGGGTGACTGATGTCTACTACGCAACTTTATTCTTGTAAACGTTGTTGGGCCTCCAAGTGCAGAGTTTTGTAGGACAGTAGCAAATTTCCCTCAAGTGGATGACCTAAGGTTATCAATCCGTGGGAGGCGTAGGATGAAGAAGGTCTCTCTCAAACAACCCTACAATCAAATACAAGAAATCTCTTGTGTCCCCAACACACCCAATACAATGGTAAATTGTATAGGTGCACTAGTTCGGCGAAGTGATGGTGATACAAGTGTAGTATGGATAGTAGATATAGGTTTTTGTAATCTGAAAATAAAAAACAGCAAGGTAGCAAGTGATAAAACGGAGCACAAACGGTATTGCAATGCTTGAAAACAAGGCCTAGGGTTCATACTTTCACTAGTGCAATCTCTCAACAGTGCTAACATAATTGAATCATATAACAATCCCTCAACGTGCGATAAAGAATCACTCCAAAGTTCTGTGGCACCCCGGCTCAGAGAGACCGGAACACCCCGCATTCCAGCCCAGAGATCAAGTCTTCTGGAATACGGCACTGCTTGGCATAGAACAAACCAGCTCTTTATTATGAATAAACGGGGTACAAGGGTCCGATATTACAACGGATCAAAAGGGCACGGCGACACTTCGCCTGCTAAGGTAGCTCTATGCTAGCAGCGGAACATCTCGAAGCGGAATGACTTCTAGCAGCGGAACGACAACGACAGTGATGAACTCCACTCCGCAGGGACTCTGGCTGGGACGTATCCTAGAGCGCAACCTCGAGATCCTCGACAAGCAAACACGGCATCACCTGCAATCGGGCATGACACGCCAGGTGAGTACTTTGAATGTACTAGCAAGCTCACAGCATCCAAAGCAATCAAGACATACAACAGCATGGCATTTACAGGTTAATCTTCAAAGATGAACATGATACTACTGGAACAACATGAGCATGGCAACAACATGAGCATGGCATGTACATATAATTCATGATATGAACAGGATGATACTAGCACTAGCAAGAAAGGGGGTCGACGTTTAAGGTCTCATGGACCAACTTACTCTGCTCGGAGGTTATCTCGTAACCACAAACTTACCATCGTGATCATCACATGACCACACGGAGCTTGATCTCTATCTGTGATCATCGCATGACCACATAAAGATCAACCAACCTCTTTTCTCATCGAACCGGGGTTGTTTATTATACAGATTATTATTACTGTTGACCCATAGTGTGACCTACTACGAACTGTGTCCATATCCGAGGACGCGGCTATCGATAGATTATACACTCTGCAGAGGTTAGTACACTGTACCCACACCACGGAACTCATGGCCTCGTGCTCCCATTCGGGTGGACCAACGACGTTCCGACAAAACCAGTCTATTGCATGACACTCCCTCGGCCACTCCCGACAAACTCCCCTTTGGGCTATGTCCTGGGTCACCCCGATGTCATCTCGTGACATCCGCCACCTCTGTGGCTGCCACCGTCGTGGCCCAACAAAACAAACTCGTCCCAAACGGGGACAACCGCGCGCAAACAACTCGGGCACAAGGCTTATGGCCGCCTACCTGATCAGGGTAGCGCGCGCGCATAACCTTCCCTAGTTGGAGGCATCGGCGAGAGGCATGACAATAGACCGAATCAGGGCTCCCCATAAGGCAAGTGTGGCTGCACTGGTTAGCTCGATTCGGTGGCACCATGACTCAGCCAACAGATTTGTTCAAGTTCGATTAATGTCAGGTTCAACTTGAATGGTGATGAGCTGAGTCACAATAAAATAACATGATGAAATAACAATGCATATGAGCATGATATCAGTGTAACCATGGAGGGGCAACATAACCATTTAACATCATGATGATAAATCATTTATGCTACGGGATGCAAATGAGCATGGTATAACGATGATCACGAATATCACAAGGAATTTCATAACCAACTGGTAACTATTCATATGAGCATAATATTATCAATAGCATCGGGAATGATTACAAGAATAAAACATGATAAGAATATCCTTAGCAATTACTCATATCACTTACTAGATGAAAATGAACATGGCATAAGCAATGAGCATGGATTCACAAGCATATTCGAAGCATTCACAAAATAATTAAATGAGCAAACAAATATTAAATATTCAAGTGGAAACCATGGCTACTGCAATGCCATCATGCAAGTGGCTGTCGTGGCTTGCCTGGGGATGAAGGACACACCGGGGAGAAGTGCGGAGACACTCGCGGAAAAAAAATCGCCGGAAAAGTTTCCCTCTCGGCGGAGCTGTTTTAAGGGCAAGGGCAAAATGGTCATCTTCACAGTGTTACAACATAGTGATAATGATACCATCGGAACGGGATCGACAAACTGAGATCGTGGGCTTTGGAATCACCTGAATCGGAGTTACGGGCGCGAAGTTACGGCCGTTCATTCGTTAGGCAGAAAAAGAATTTAAAACTGTCCATTTCTGCCCTTAACGGACGAACGTCCGCAAATTAGAGGTTTCGGCTGGCGGCTGGAGATAGAAAGCGCACTTTGCGGAAATACGCTTTCAATGCAGTGAAAACGTATTACCACCCAAAGAAGCAGAGAGTACGCTTTCTTTAAGCGAAAGCGTACTTTTGAAAATCCGTCTCCACTTAAGTTGCGCGGGCCCGGCCTCTGGGTCGATGACAGGCGGGTCCCGCATTGACTGCGCTATCTCTCTCTCCTGCCTCCTTCTTCCTCCCGACGCGGGCAGAGAGGAGAGGTGAGGCCGGCCGTGTCCGGCGATGGCCCCGGCGGCTCCGGCCTTCTCCGACCAAGGGGGAGACACTGGCGGGCTCAGGGCTGCATGCCGCGCCCACCTGGGCCATGCACGGGCACCGAGGAGGGAGGGGGCCACAGCAGCTTAGCGACCCGCGGGTGAGGCCGTCGGCCGGGATCATTGCCGGCGCTCCGGTCACTTCCCGGTGATCTGAAAGATACTGAGGAACTCGCAGATGCCTGAGGGGTACTATGGTGGTGGGAGAAGGGAGAGGAGAGTTCGGCATTGAGTGAATTTAGGCGGAGGCAGTAGCGGTCATGACGGCTAGAGGAGGAGCAGAGGAGCTCGTCGAGCTCAATCGAGAGGTCGGGGAGGGAGCTGGGACGAAGTAGATGAGGTTTGGCTGCTCGGGGAGGCTTGGGAACGGCTTTTTATAGCCGGGGCAAGATGCCCGTGGCCGGATGCCACCGAGAGCGCGTGGGCGATGCTCTGGCTCGGCCGCGGACGCGTGGGCGCGCGGGAGGGCATTGACGGCGACTAGAGGGAGTTAGTGGAGTGGCAGAGGAGGGCAGACGCGGTATGGGCGAAGTCCGGTCGGCCACCGAGCACTGTGCTCATGCGGGCACGATCGCCGTGGCATGAGGAGGGCGAAGGAGGAGGGGGGCAGGGCGGGGGAGCGAACGCGTGGCTACGGCGATGCTCTGGGACATGCTGTGACGCGCGAGAACGGTCAGGAGGAAGACGCCCGAAGCAAAACGCCAACCAGAGCACGCCCAACGCTAGCAAATAGCATGGTCACCACGTGCACAGGCGCACATGGTGCGCTCTGGCCAATGAAAACATGTCTAGCGCATAGTCCTTGCTGAGTGGGTCCTCCCTGAAGTGATAGCTCGAAGAAATCAACTGTGGGTTGATGGGAAGGTTCAGCTAAAGTTTGATGTAGCAAACTTTGACCAATAGCTGTGGTAAAATGGTTTGGTTAAATGGTCAAATAAGATGTCACACAGGTTTAGGGTAGGAAGGACTACAATACACTGAATAATGAAATGATTTGGACCAGTATTTAATATAGTTGCTTCACAACCACATATTCTGGTCCAGAAACTAGATCAGGAAGTAGCACTCACATGGTTGCTTGGATTGAGCTGAAAATTGGTGAAGGGTGATCATTTGGGCATATGAAGGTTCCATAAAAAATTCATACCAATTGGATGAATAGAAATGGTACTTCCTTCACAATGCTCCACACTGGATAGAAACTTGGGGGAATTTTGCAGAGAAAATGACTAGCAAAAATAATGTTAATTTTGGCATGCTCACATTATTTAGGGATACTTAGGTCCTGGATTAATTTCAGAATTTTTAAAGCAAAATAAAATATAGTTGCTTCACAAACTGAAATTGTGACCAGAAACCAAGATTTGCAGGTGTGCTCACCTAGATTGTTGGATGGAGATGAAATTTTGTGGAGAGTCATTATTTGATCATATAAATGATCTACCAAAATTTCAACTCATTTGGATTATCCTAGCTGGTACTTCCTTCACAAAGCTTCTCTCTGATCAGAAACTTTGGAAATTTGTTGAGGAAGATTTACTAGGCAAATGAAGTTGAATTTTGGCATGTGGCAATAATTTGGATAGGAAAGAGTGCCCAAAAATTTTGAGGGCAATCAAGACAATATAAATGGCACTTCCTTCTCAAAGTGCCATTCTGGACAGAATGGAAAATGAATATTCCTGAATTATTTTTGAACTAGGCAAGGATGGGTTTTGACATATTGGTGGAAGATATGATCCAAAGAATTTATGAGAATTTTGTGGGAATTTTGTGGAAGACAGAAATATAGGTTGCTTCACAACCTAGGGCAAACAGGGTTATTCCTTTAATAGAAAAAGGAATATTCCCAATAAATATTGGAGTTGGACTAAGATGGAAATGACATGGCCTTGGGATAGATTTGAGAGTGACAAGCCACCAGGAAGTGGCAGGAGAGAAGATTTTCCCAGGTTTCAAGACCACATAGCCACGGAAAAAGGAACTCCAAATAAAATTCGAAGAAATCCAAAAGAAAAAGAAAGGGCCAAAAATCGGGGTGTTACAAACCTACCCCCCTTATGATAAATCTCGTCCTCGAGATTTGGTTGCTCAGGGAACAAGTATGAATATTCTGACTTAAGGAAACCGTTTCCAACTCGGGTATCCTTTTCCTTTATAAATTGTTCCCACTGAATTGCATCTGGCTGACTGACTTGCTCTGGGGTGGTTTGTTTCATTGTATCCAACATTCTGACAGGTCTTCCTTCATATGTTCATCCTTGCTCTGACTTCAATTCTTTTATGTCTGCTGGCTTATCTGATATTATCATGACCGGGATTTCCATAAGTCCGGGAGTGACTTCCATTTGACATGACATTCTTCTATCCAGCACTGATAGTATCAATGGAGTCGTGAACAAATTTCCTCGGTGGACATGAAACATTGGATTACTCAAGTAGATGCATATCCTCCGGGTTCAAAACAGTGCTGAGAATCATGGCCGTTCTTTTTGGCAGAATCTGACTACTGGTAGGGAGTTCTGAATTATCTTGGCTGACTTCTTTGTCTTAGATCCGTACAGACGATTCAACTGTCACCCTGATATGAGGTCCTTACGAACAGAGTAGACCCCTTGGGTGTGTGTTCATGGATATCAATACGGATTCAGACTGTCTTGGGTATCCGTACCATGTTGTTCATGCCACCATTATCATACCGGTATTGCTGGTCTTGCTCCTCCATTATTGTTGCCTTCTGTCCGGATCTTTTGCTGAAAGAGCTTGGCCATATATATCCTTAATTCTTCGTGTGACCATAGGTGCTGTCAGGTGCAATATTCTGGCAGTCATACCTTATCCTTATCCTCAGGCAGTGCAGCAATGTTTAACTGGCAAGTTCACAAGCTCTAACTATATGGCAATGATCCTCCGAACCTTTGCTTGAAATCGGCAAATAAATCAGTAGCCACCAGAACGGTCTTTACAACTCAGATCTGGGACATTACTGAAATAACTCAACCATGGCCCACGGCCGCTGACAAGCAGCTTAGAACATGAGGCCGTGTTGATAAGAAGAATGTAGCAGTTCCCTAAGACGGCCGAAGAATAGCTCAGAGCATAGGGTCACTGCTACGAAAAGAAACTCAACAGCTGCCCGAGACAGCCAAAAAGCAGCTCAGAACACGGGTCAGTTGTTGAAAAGAGAAATATAAAGGCGGCATCCACCCTGAACGGCCGAAAGCAGCTCAGAACACAGGCGTGGTGCCGTTACCAGAGAAAGGTAAGCAAGGGTTCATCATGATCATATACCAGATTCACCGTTACTTGTATAGAGCTCACTATTGTGGTCAATCATACATGACAGTGACAGGGGTTAATGATATTACTTTGTCGGGTGTGAGGAAGCTGGCCTTGATATCCATTGTCAATATTGTTGTCCCAACATTGTCTTGCTTCATGGCTTGTCAGACATTGTATCACACTGAGGTGTATAACTTGCTTTCTTCCTCTTACATAACTCCTGTGGTTGTCCAATTCTCACCGTGCTTGCCTCATCGTACAAGTGACTTGCATTATCTTGGCAGCATGCTCACAGTATATATGGAAGGGTGTGTAGCTGAGCAGTTGATTCCTGAGGCAGACACTTGGGTCCTGACTGATTCTTGCTTCTGACAAAATTGTTGTGGATCTGATCCTTGAGAGGCACTGCCATATACTGCCAAATCACTGTGTAACATCTTGATGACTGTTGGTAGTGCCGTACTGACAAAGATTGGATAGCTTGTGTTGGAAGCCATCGAGAGTAGCGTGCTGAGGAAGACTGAATAGCTTATGCTCGAAGCTTTTGCCGGGTAGCTTGCCGAAGAAGACTGGGTACCGTGCTTCAGAAGCTTCTCCTCCCAGTTGCTTACTGGGGAAGATTCGGTGTCTTATGCCGGAAGCTTTCTGTGGTGGCTTACCGAAGAAGACTGGGTATCTTATGCTGGAAGTTATCCACATAGCGTACCGAGGAAGACTGCGGAACCTTGCTTCGTAAGCCTTCCTTGGTAGCGTGCGGAGGAAGACTGGGTTGCTTATACCAGAAGCTTCTCTCCGTGATATGCAGACTGAATGCCATATATATATATATACCCTTGATATTCCTTTGACTGGAAATGTACTGTTGTCTTGCACACAAATTGTCTTCCAGCTGGTTTATTACGATTGTGATGGTTGCACACTGAGTCTGTCTTGATGCTAATAGTTATTCCAGAATATCATTTGTATTCAAACCGAATATTCTCAATATAATGCAGTCGGCTGAGAGTTTCATAATGTTTTGCTGAGCTTCCAAATATTTGAAATCCCCACTGATTCTTTGAGTCCGGTGTCAGTTGATGAGCAACTTTCATAAGGGGAAATAAGGTAACACCGAGGGCCCAAAAAAAAGAAGCAAAAGAAATGACTGAATAAAAGCACACACAGCATTAAGATTACATACAAGCAACATCACATTTCACAGCTATTCACCTCACTATGCATGCCTACTTAAGCACACAATTCTCGAGGGAACTCCGGTACTACAAGCTAATATGCTGTGGCGGTGTGCACGAAAGTGAATCAACGTGTGGAGAGGTTGGAGTAAACAGAGCTACACCAAGAGCTAGCTCGGCACCGGTTGCATCAAGACGAGCTTAGCGGTGCAGACGGACTCAGTGATCATGTAGCGAGACACGGATGTCATGACCACATCATCATCAAGCGTACGGAAGGGAACTGTACTCGTCCAGAGAATGGGTGATAGAGTAGGATAGCGGCGGAAAACAGGATTTGCTAGCATTGCCCTTTTCTGGTAACAAAGACCAGTGAGGGTTGCCAAACGGCGGGTTGGATGGCAAGATCAGGGGTAGAAACATGTCTACCACCGAAACGATAGGTGGCTGGCGCAAAGATATTGGTGTGATACTTGTGCATCAATCCTGCAAAGTGATCGACACCACTAGGTACCTCGGCATCACTCCGCTGGGACAGAGATGACACCAAACACCAACTAGCAAGTATGCAAAACTGGAGGGTGCAGGTAGTGGATCGAAAACGATGCCACCTACACTCACAAGATCAACCGTTAGCGACAATATAATGAGTCTATATGCATGCTATGCAGCAAACAAATGCAACAACCAAATGCAACAAGCAAGCTAGACTCTGAACTACCGGTTTCTAACGCTCGCGCTGAATAGGGCGTCCTACAGCCAGACCGGCTCTGATACCAAGCCTTGTGGCACCCCGGCTCAGAGAGACCGGAACACCCCGCATTCCAGCCCAGAGATCAAGTCTTCTGGAATACGGCACTGCTTGGCATAGAACAAACCAGCTCTTTATTATGAATAAACGGGGTACAAGGGTCCGATATTACAACGGATCACAAGGGCACGGCAACACTTCGCCTGCTAAGGTAGCTCTATGCTAGCAGCGGAACATCTCGAAGCGGAATGACTTCTAGCAGCGGAACGACAACGACAGTGATGAACTCCACTCCGCAGGGACTCTGGCTAGGACGTATCCTAGAGTGCAACCTCGAGATCCTCGACAAGCAAACACGGCATCACCTGCAATCTGGCATGACACGCCAGGTGAGTACTTTGAATGTACTCGCAAGCTCACAGCAACCAAAGCAATCAAGACATACAACAGCATGGCATTTATAGGTTAATCTTCAAAGATGAACATGATACTACTGGAACAACATGAGCATGGCAACAACATGAGCATGGCATGTACATATAATTCATGATATGAATAGGATGATACTAGCACTAGCATGCAAGGGGGTCGACGTTTAAGGTCTCATGGACCAACTTACTCTGCTCGGAGGTTATCTCGTAACCACAAACTTACCATCATGATCATCACATGACCACACGGAGCTTGATCTCTATCTGTGATCATCGCATGACCACATAAAGATCAACCAACCTCTTTTCTCATCGAACCGGGGTTGTTTATTATACAGATTATTATTACTGTTGACCCATAGTGTGACCTACTACGAACTGTGTCCATATCCGAGGACGCGGCTATCGATAGATTATACACTCTGCAGAGGTTAGTACACTGTACCCACACCACGGAACTCATGACCTCGTGCTCCCATTCGGGTGGACCAACGACATTCCGACAAAACCAGTCTATTGCATGAAACTCTCCCGGCCACTCCCGACAAACTCCCCTTTGGGCTATGTCCTGGGTCGCCCCGATGTCAACTCGTGACATCCGCCACCTCTGTGGCTGCCACCATCGTGGCCCAACAAAACAAACTCGTCCCAAACGGGGACAACCGCGCGCAAACAACTCGGGCACAAGGCTTATGGCCGCCTACCTGATCAGGGTAGCGCACGCGCATAACCTTCCCTAGTTGGAGGCACCGGCGAGAGGCATGACAATAGACCGAATCAGGGCCCCACATAAGGCAAGTGTGGCTGCACTGGTTAGCTCGATTCGGTGGCACCATGACTCAGCCAACAGATTTGTTCAAGTTCGATTAATGTCAGGTTCAACTTGAATGGTGATGAGCTGAGTCACAATAAAAATAACATGATGAAATAACAATGCATATGAGCATGATATCAGTGTAACCATGGAGGGGCGACATAACCATTTAACATCATGATGATAAATCATTTATGCTACGGGATGCAAATGAGCATGGTATAATGATGATCACGAATATCACAAGTAATTTCATAACCAACCGGTAACTATTCATATGAGCATATTGTTATCAATAGCATCGGGAATGATTACAAGAATAAAACATGATAAGAATATCCTTAGCAATTAATCATATCACTTACTAGATGAAAATGAACATGGCATAAGCAATGAGCATGGATTCACAAGCATATACGAAGCATTCACAAAATAATTAAATGAGCAAACAAATATTAAATATTCAAGTGGAAACCATGGCTACTGCAATGCCATCATGCAAGTGGCTGTCGTGGCTTGCCTCGGGATGAAGGATAAACCGGGGAGAAGTGCGGAGACACTCGTGGAAAAAAAATCGCCGGAAAAGTTTCCCTCTCGGCGGAGCTGTTTTAAGGGCAAGGGCAAAATGGTCATTTTCACAGTGTTACAACATAGTGAAAATGATACAATCGGAACGGGCTCGACGAACTGAGATCGTGGGCTTTGGAATCACCTGAATCGGAGTTACGGGCGCGAAGTTACGGCCGTTCGTTCGTTAGGCAGGAAAAGAATTAAAAATTGTCCATTTCTGCCCTTAACGGACGAACGTCCGCAAATTAGAGGTTTCGGCTGGCGGCTGGAGATAGAAAGCGCACTTTGCGGAAATACGCTTTCAATGCAGTGAAAACGTATTACCACCCGAAGAAGCAGAGAGTACGCTTTCTTTAAGCGAAAGCGTACTTTTGAAAATCCGTCTCCACATAAGTTGCGCGGGCCCGGCCTCTGGGTCGATGACAGGAGGGTCCCGCGTTGACTGCGCTATCTCTCTCTCCTGCCTCCTTCTTCCTCCCGACAAGGGCAGAGAGGAGAGGCGAGCCCGACCGTGTCCGGCGATGGCCCCGACGGCTCCGGCCTTCTCCGGCCAAGGGGGAGACACCGGCGGGCTCAGGGCTGCATGCTGCGCCCACCTGGGCCACGCACGGGCACCGAGGAGGGAGGGGGCCTCAGCAGCTTAGCGACCCGCAGGCGAGGCCGTCGGCCGGGATCGTTGCCGGCGCTCCGGTCACTTCCCGGCGATCTGAAAGATACTGAGGAACTCGCAGATGCCTGAGGGGTACTATGGTGGTGGTAGAAGGGAGAGGAGAGCTCGGCATTGAGTGAATTTAGGCGGAGGCAGTAGTGGTCATGGCGGCTAGAGGAGGAGCAGAGGAGCTCGTCGAGCTCAATCGAGAGGTCGGGGAAGGAGCTGGGACGAAGTAGAAGAGGTTTGGCTGCTCGGGGAGGCTTGGGAACGGCTATTTATAGCCGGGGCAAGATGCCCGTGGCCGGATGCCGCCGAGAGCGCGTGGGCGATGCTCTGGCTCGGCCGCGGACGCGTGGGCGCGCGGGAGGACATTGACGGCGACTAGAGGGAGTTAGTGGAGTGGCAGAGGAGGGCAGACGTGGTATGGGCGAAGTCCGGTCGGCCACCGAGCACTGTGCTCACGCGGGCACGATCGTCGTGGCATGAGGAGGGCGAAGGAGGAGGGGGGCAGGGCGGGGGGGCGAACGCGTGGCTACGGTGGTGCTCTGGGACATGCTATGACGCGCGAGAACGGGCAGGAGGAAGACGCCCGAAGCAAAACGCCAACCAGAGCACGCCCAACGCTGGCAAACAGCGTGGTCACCGCGTGCATAGGCGCACGCGGTGCGCTCTGGCCAATGAAAACATGTCTAGTGCGTAGTCCTTGCTGAGTGGGTCCTCCCTGAAGTTATAGCTCGAAGAAATCTACTGTGGGTTGATGGGAAGGTTCAGCTAAAGTTTGATGTAGCAACCTTTGACCAATAGCTGTGGTAAAATGGTTTGGTTAAATGGTCAAATAAGATGTCACACAGGTTTTGGGTAGGAAGGACTACAATACAGTGAATAATGAAATGATTTGGACCAGTATTTAATATAGTTGCTTCACAACCACATATTCTGGTCCAGAAACTAGATCAGGAAGTAGCACTCACTTGGTTGCTTGGATTGAGCTGAAAATGGGTGAAGGGTGATCATTTGGGCATATGAAGGTTCCATTAAAATTTCATACCAATTGGATGAATAGAAATGGTACTTCCTTCACAATGCTCCACACTGGATAGAAACTTGGGGGAATTTTGCAGAGAAAATGACTTGGCAAAATAATGTGAATTTTGGCATGCTCACATTATTTAGGGATACTTAGGTCCTGGATAACTTTCAGAATTTTTAAAGCAAAATAAAATATAGTTGCTTCACAAACTGAAATTGTGACCAGAAACCAAGATTTGCAGGTGTGCTCACCTAGATTGTTCGATGGAGATGAAATTTTGTGGCGAGTCATTATTTGATCATATAAATGATCTATCAAAATTTCAACTCATTTGGATTAGCCTAGCTAGTACTTCCTTCACAAAGCTTCTCTCTGATCAGAAACGTTGGAAATTTGCTGAGGAAGATTTACTAAGCAAATGAAGTTGAATTTTGGCATGTGGCAATAATTTGGATAGGAAAGAGTGCCCAAAATTTTTGAGGGCAATCAAGACAATATAAATGGCACTTCCTTCACAAAGTGCCAATCTGGACAGAATGGAAAATGAATATTCCTGAATTATTTTTGAACTAGGCAAGGATGGGTTTTGACATATTGGTGGAAGATATGATCCAAAGAATTTATGAGAATTTTGTGGGAATTTTGTGGAAGACAGAAATATAGGTTGCTTCACAACCTAGGGCAAACAGGGTTATTCCTTTAATAGAAAAAGGAATATTCCCAATAAATATTGGAGTTGGACTAAGATGGAAATGACATGGCCTTGGGATAGATTTGAGAGTGACAAGCCACCAGGAAGTGGCAGGAGAGAAGATTTTCCCAGGTTTCAAGACCACATAGCCACGGAAAAAGGAACTCAAAATAAAATTCGAAGAAATCCAAAAGAAAAAGAAAGGGCCAAAAATCGGGGTGTTAGAAGTTCCTATTAGCGGAGAACATAAGATGAAATTGTTGTAGGGTACAAAACCACCTCAAAGTTATCATTTCCGATCGATCTATTGAGCTATCCCTATAAGTGTCACAAACAGCCCTAGAGTTCGTACTAAAATAACACCATATGATATGCATCAACCAACTCTAATGTCACCTAGATACTCCAATGTCACCACAAGTATCTGTGAGTTGATTATTCAATATGCATCAAAATAACTTCAGATTCATAATATTCAATCCACACAAAGAACTTCAAAGAGTACCCCAAAGTTTCTATCAGAGAAAAGAAGATGAAAACGTGCAACCAACCCCTATGCCTAGATCACCCCAAGGTCACGAAAATCCGAGAGTTGATCACCAAAACATACATCAAGTGAAATAATAGAATACCCCATTGTCACCACGGGTATCCACATGCAAGACATACATCAAGTGTTCTCAAATCTGAAATATTCAATCCGACAATAACGAAACCTCAAAGGGAAAGACTCAATTCATCACAAGAAGTGTAGGAGATATGCCCTAGAGGCAATAACAAATGTTATTATTTATCTCCATGTTCATGATTATGTTTATGTTCCATGCTATAACTGCTATGGTTCTCGAGTCTGCAATAACCACGAGGCTCGAAGGAAGACTCATATGCACGTGTGGAATAATAAACGATAAAATGTATTCCTAGTCTGGCCTCTAAGACTAGCTCAAATGTTGCATGATGGTTTTGTTTTCCTGATCATGGGCATGTCTATGCCGGCAACTTTGAGGGCACAATGTTAGTAGAACACTTGTGTTGAATCGACCCGATTGATGTTATGCTATGAGATTCATTCGTCACAAGTTAATGGTTAATAACACAGAGAAGTTAATGTTTGCATAATTCCTTAGACCATGAGAGTGTCGAGTTTCTTCATGCTTGCTTCATGAACTTTGGGGTTTGTTAAACGTCATCCGTAAATGGGTGGCTATTACGGCGGCTTACGGGTTCATGGAAAAGTATGTCAAGTAACTTGATAGCTCAAGATTGGGATTTGCTCCTCCGACGATGGAGAGATATCTCTGGGCCCTCTCGGTGTTACGGTATCCATCATCGTCTGGCCAGACACAAGTGTGATTTGATCACAGGGATGCCGGAACACGGGAACGAGAAAAGAGAACAAAACCGGCAACGAGGAAACTGGCATTGTGGACAAGTGTTGATCCATGAGGATGCCGATGTTTCTCACCTCGAGTATTTGTAACATATCGCGAAGCAACAGGAATAGCATACGGCAACTGGAGGTTCACTCGAATATTCATTCGTGTGGGTATAGGGGTCAATATGGGTGTCCACGGCTCCGATGTTGATCATTGATCGGAAAGAGTTCCGGTCATGTCTATACTTCACCGAACCTATAGGGTCACACGCTTAAGGGTCATCTATCTGCTGAATACTAGACGGGGAGTCTGAGAGAAAATCACCGAAAAAGTTTCGGACGAAACGGAAACGTTCCGGAGAGGACACCGGAATAGTTCCGGTAAAACTGAAAAGTTGTTTCAGGGTATTCCATTAAGTCAAATTGGTTCTGGCACACGCCTGGAAAGTCTTGGAGGATGCCAGAAGTGTTCTGGAAACTTTTAGGAATTTTCCGGGATAAAAACCGGAAATGTTCCGGAGCAGCCGGAACCACTTTGGTTGCTTTTCGCTGAAGAAACATTGTTCCGAAATTGTTTCGGAATGCGTTCAAAATTATTTTAGTGGGTACTGGAATTGTTCTAGGCACACAGAAATAATTTGGGATTTAACGGACGCAGAAAAATGTCTTTGTGAATAGTGAAAGTGCTTTTTGGATATTTTTTGGAAAGCACCTTTTGGGATATTTTCCAAAAGGCTTCTAGAAGGCTTGGGGGCTAAGAAACCCCCCTTGGGGGGCCCCCCAAGAGGGAGTGGCCGGCCACATGTGGTGCTCCATCATGGAGCCCCACTTTTCTCATGGTTTCACCTTTATGCCCATGTGAAGGACTTCCTTTATGAGCATTTTGGGTTTTATTGTAAAACCACCCTACCCCTTGGATTTCCTATAAATAGAGGTGGAGGGGCTGCCTCCACACTCAATCCCTTCTCACATACAAGTGCCATGACATTTCTGGCTTCTCTCTCCCTCCCAGCGAAATAGTTTCGTAGAGCCGAAAGTACTACTAGAATCAGCAAATTTGCCGTCAGCCAGCTCTTTGCCGTCTGCTAGCTGACGGCAAAGAAGGTCTTTGCCATCAGCTTACAGAAAACTGACGGCAAAGAAAGAGCTGACGGCAAAGATCATGTTTGCCGTCAGCCAGCTCTTTGCCGTCTGCTAGCAGACGGCATAGAAGCTTTGACGTCAGCTCGCAGATGGCAAAGAGGAAGGGTGGCCCACTAACGAGAACCACCTAACGGCCACTTTCTTTTCCGTCTGCTAGCAGACGGCAAAGCTTCTTTGCCGTCTGCTAGCAGACGGCAAAGAAAGTGGCCAACTAACGGCCGTTCCCCCCCACCCCACTAGAGAAAGAGGTGGGGCTACCACCTCCTCTCTCTCTCTCTCCCCTCTCTCTCCGCCCGGCCCCACCGCTCTCTCTCTCCCGCTCGTCTCTCCCTCTCCATCACGCGAGCAGCTACGGCGGCCGATTCCGGCGAGCTCCGGCGGGATTCGACGGCGCCTAGCACACCCACGTGACCCCCTCGCCCCGCTCCTCCATCCCCTCCGACCAGATCCGACGCGCGCGTCCTCCTGCGACCACGCGCGACCCTCCCTTGCGGCTAGGGTTTCGGCCACCACGTCGCCGGCGTGGCTCCGGCGTTGCTCCGGTGACTCAGGTGAGTCCCTTCACTCCTCCTCGTCACATCCATCCCTCTCTTTCTCACAGTGTCGCGTCGCGTCTCCTCTCCCTCCTAGATCCAGCACGCCGGGACGCCGGCCAATTTCCGGCCGCTCCGGCTGTCTCCGGCGACGCCCTGGCCCTCTACTGCTTTCTCTCGACAAGCTCTATCGATTCCTCCGCATCGATCTGCTTTTGCCCGCCTCCTGCGGTCGTCCCCTTCGGTTTCTCCCCGTTAGGATTTCGGTGCTGGTGGTGGTTCGGCCGTGGTGCTCCGATGATGGTCCGGTCGCCGTGAGGATCCTCCGGCGGTGCTGGATGTGCCGTGGCGCGGTGGTGCCCCTGGGTGGCGCCTCCGTGCTGCGGTGCCCCTGGGTGGTCGCCTCCGTGCCCATGCTCTCGCTGGCGCCGCCGTTGTGGTGCTCTCTGGCGAGCTCCGGCGTGTTGTGGTGGTGTTGGTTGTGCTGCTGGTCACACCATAGTGATGGTGTGGCTGCATCCTGCTTCGGCTACAACTCCTCTTGGTGAGCTTCTCCTTGCTCCCCTCCTCTGATCTCTCTAATGCATAGCTCTAGCTCTTGATCTTGTTGGATGTGAGGCTCTATTAGCTGTGGTTAGCTGTTGTAGATGAGCATCAACTTGTGTTGGAGCTCTCTGTGATGGATTCTTGCTGTGTCAGGGTTTTGGTCAGTGGCCATCTATGTGTATTTGTGAAGTATATATGCTCCTGTACTGCTCTGTTCTGTGTAGTTGCTCCTGGAGTTGTTACTTAATTCAGTTAACTGAATCTCTAGTGTTACATTTTCTTTTCCATTGGTCTGTTTAACCTTTGGAAATTAGTTATCACTTCTGTTGTTATTTGCTGCTGCTGCTATTACTTGCAGTAGCAGTTTATAATGGTACTAGCCCCCTGTGCTTGTGGGTGCAGTGCCCTAATTACAGAAAAATACCAGGTGCAAGTGTGGTGCTGTGTTCTGCAAAAGCAGATAATCATTTGGGGTGCTACCCTGCTATTTCTTCTATGCTATAGTTACTTTACTCATGAACAGATACTCACTTGTTCTTAGTTGTTTTACTTCTAATACTGATATGAACAGATACCACTTGGTTTGGCTATTCCTATTGGTCTCTTTCTAATAGCCTATGAACAGATGCTATACTTGGTTTTGGCTGTTACTTTCCTAGTTTTCTACTGATAAGACAGATACTACATCTGATTTGGGCAGTGATGCTGGTCTGAGCCCCCCTCTCTTAGGCTTAATTTCAATGTGGCTATCCCTGTGCTGTGATGAACTAGCCCTGGCACTTCCAGGCTGTCTGAGCACATAATCCCTCAAGTATACCTTGAGGTCTTCTGTAGCTTGGTCTTGTGGATTCTGGTAAATCTGCTTCTTGTGGACAGCCTGCTCCTCCTAGCTGCTTCACACTATCTCACAGATATGGTTTTGGGCCCAGTCCTGTTTGATGTTTTGGACACCAAGTGTTTAACAGACCCTACTCTACAGTTGGCTGCCCTATTTATACTGGCCTGAATGGTGTGACTAAGTTGTGTGTGTGTTTGTGCTGTCCTCACGGGTGGCTTTGGTGATTGTGGTGTTAACAGCAGCTGCTTGCTGTGTCAAGCTCTCCTTGATAGTTATCTCTTCTAAGCTGCTGGTGGCTGGATGTGTTGGGACTTGGTCTGGTCGGCTGGTTGTGATGTATATCTCCTCCTGGAGCTTTGTTTTTGGCGTTGCACAGTGACATGTACCTATTGTCACTGGACAAAACTGATTGTGGTGATGAAATCTAATCCTTGGCTTTAATCACTAGTTTTTAGTTGGCTTAATTCCTGGAGCTAGTACTGATAGTGGTCTTTGTGTTGGCATTTAACTTACTACTAATTGTTGTGGCTTCTTGATTGGGTCCTTGGCTGGTTCTCTCCTTTGGCTCTATGGTATTGGTTTACTCTATTTGGCTTTCTAATTAAGATCACTTTGAAAATCAGGATCTTAACTAAGATTGTCTTGATCTCAAGTGCTGGCTCCTACAGCATTGCATTTCACCAAGTGAAATGCTACATTTCTACTCCTAACCCATTCTCTCTTTCTTAGTGTTTTTGTTATGCAGGTTGGAAGAAAAGAAGAAGATCCAGAGAAGATCTTAGTAATAAGATAGTTTTTAGGAAAATAGATATTTAGTTTTAGGTCATTTCTTGCAATTTCAGATATGGAGTGCTTGTCTTTAGTTTTTGTTTTGACTTTGTGAAACTTGCTACCTATGGATGAAACTGTGTAATATTGATGAAACTATGTATATGTATGGATGAAACTTGCTACTATTGGTAACATGTGTTGGATATATATGTGTTCATGACTATTGGTAATATGTGTTGGATATGCTATATTGGTCATATATATATCTGTGTTTGATTTTCTGTGAAAATGAATTGATATAAGAAAAAACAGAATTAAATGGGGCAATATAGGCACTTTGCCATCTGCTGGCAGATGGCAAAGAGCTTTGGGCTGGCCTATTTGGAAGCTTTGCCGTCTGCTGGCTGACGACAAAGACCTTTGCATCTTTGCCGTCATCCAGCAGACGGCAAAGCACGCCGTTAGCCCCTTAACGGACCTAAACTGCCACGTGTGCCGTCCATGCCCTTTGACGGCAAAGATCTTTGCATCTTTGCCGTCGGCCAGCAGACGGCAAAGTGGCCTTTATCGGAGCTTGTTCAGCCGGACGTGTTGCCGTCTGCTGGCTGACGGCAAAGACCTTTGCCGTCCGCAAAGCATGCCTTTGCCATCAGCCATGGCAACTAGTTCTCGACGGCGAAGCCCTGCCGGATAGATGACACCATATGTTTGCAACTCTGTAGAGAGATCGTAGTTTCGGTCTTAGTTCGAGAGTGCCTCCAGAAGGGCTGTCCAAGTGACTGACGGAGTTTCGAGGGTCCTCCCGAAGGGCTGTCCGAGTGACCGTCCGAGTTTCGAAGGTCCTCCCGAAGGGCTGTCCGCGACACCGTCCGAGGGACTGTCCGACCGCCTCCCGGAGGGCTGTCCGAGGGGCAGATGTGGGAGTACATCCTCGTGGTTGGGAGGTTGTAAATCCTAGCTGCGGGGATCTGCACCGCCGATCGTCATCGACTCTACTTCCGTTGCGCTATGAGTCGGTAACAAAAAAGAGCAAACCTTGTATGCAGTCTCCATAGTGGTCCTGGGCTGGTGCGTAGGTCGGAAATTTTTTGTTTTCTGCTGCGTTACCCTACAGTGGCATCATGAGCCGTGCTATGCGTAGATGCAGGTTGCGATCTAGAATACATGGAGATGTATGCGTATTGCATAATATAATTTTGGAGTAGATGAGATCTATTGCTGAAAATTATTTATGCGGGTAGTAGATGAAATCTGTTACCCGATGTTCTTGTTGCTTCCCTGAAATTTGCATATTTCTGATCTTGATAACGGTATGGTGGAGTTTCAAAGTTCTGGCAATCCGCGATCCTGATTGATCAACGAAGTGCTAACAGTTCTTTGAATTCCACCATAGTTAAAAAGAAAGATGAAATTTCGCAGACGAAAGGACAATGCAGATATGATCTGCACGGGGGTCATGCGTATGACGAAGTTCAGTATGGGGCTCGAGATTTTATTATCTCGTGTTTCATACACCCCGTAAAGTTAATCTAGCGACTTGAATAATCATACTTGATGATGGACGTTGGTAGCTGCGGTTTGTTCGAAACCTTAGAAGCCACGTAAAATGAAAATTTGCATAAACCGATTAGAGGCATCTAACTTGGTTTTGCAGGATGGTTTGCATGTGCATGTGATGTGGTATAGCAGTGCTCATATTAATTTGATTATGTATGAGATGACTATATGATGTAAATTAACATGACCTGCATGTCATGATTTGGCATGATGGCTGGAGCCATATGATTGTCACTTTAATGACCTGCGTGTCAACCTTAAGTAATGCACTTATTTTATTAGCTATAGAGATAGCAATATTATCTGGTGCATCGACAAGGTGGTGGCAAACTTCGCGAAGGTGAACACCGACGCGAATGCCGAAGACGAAGAAATACAAGACTTCTTCGTCAGAAAGGGCTATACCATATCATGCTATTATGAATTGCCTGAGATGTTAATCCCTTATGTTGCACCCTTCTTGATTGCGCGGTAGTCGCTTTTATTAGGGTGATCTCTCACAAAAATATCAAGTAGTTAGTGTTCTCCCAAGTGTAGCACCGTCATGGCACCTAACTTCTCGGAGTGCGTCATGTCCACATGAGTACAAATGATTAGGGAAGTGTGAGGCGGGTGAGTTGAGACCTCGCAGCGAGATCACTTGGTTGTCTTGACGTCCAGGCATGACCGTCATGAGCTCAGAACACACGCATCGAAAGATGAACAAGAATCACATAGAGATGTGATTGGCAAGTTGGCCTACCGATTAAAATTCTCGTCATCAGTGATGTCCACATCAATGGCGTTGAATTGAAATGCAGATCTTGAATCACTCACAATCAATTTTGAGAGATATTGATTTGAGTGGGAGCGCACTGTAGAATTAACTTGTTTAATTCTCTGTGAAATTAATTATGAACTTTGTCTAAGTGAAATTTGCATAAATAGTTATAGAATAATGGCTCGCGTTTCCACCTTCCCTATTAAAATTAAATAGCTGTTAAAAATCTGGTTAAAACTTTACGGTTGGTAACGTAATGTGAGGATTGTCCTCAAAAGTGCCGAGAAGGACTTTGTCCTATCGCATGCTTTTGGTATTCTCCCGCTAATGCTATGGATAATGTGACTCTCGTCCTTCGATCCAAAAGCTAGAATTCCATTACGGTCAAGTGCAATACGTTTGCTTCCATGAAACCCAAACTTCAAAAGTTTTGGGATAGCTATGTGATATTCATGGAACTGAAAATCATTTTCAGACACAAACAAAGGCTAAAAGATATGGGATATCCAAAGCAATGTTTGTTTTGCAAACTATTAGTAAAAGTGTTTACTATGCATTTGACTAATAACAGAGGGATCCAGTAGAACGCATGTCATATGATGATGATGGTGAATAAAACAACAACTTAAAGAGGAAGGAAATGTCCGAAGGGTGTTAGTAAGACTTTCACGCCTAGGAAGTTCGGGGCTAACGCCACTCTTAAGTTGGGTGCTTCTTCTGAGAGTAGGAGAAATACAGAAAGTTAAACTGTTAGAAGTATAAAGGCAAAAAGAGAGAAGACTGGAATATCCAGCTGATGTATGAAAGTCATACAAGCTATTGATGTATAAAAGGGTTGGTCAAAAGAAATAGTTCTTGGGAATTATGATTAAACATGTTAATCACTGATTCTTGGGTATTGTGAGTTGATCACAGAGATACCCGCTCGATTGCATTCCGTTGCAATTCGATGCAAGAACTACTACGGCCTAAAAGACTTGCCGGAGTGAGGTTTAGATACGCACTGGGAATATAGTAAATGTCACTATACCTTCCATCGGTGTATTTCTGTCTGTATTTATTTTCATAATTCATTTAGAGTTTTTACACACTCTAGCCCATTGCATAAGGTATCTTGCAAGGAGGTTGTTCATAAGAGAACTTTTAATGTTCGGTGTTATGAATAACATAAGGGCCATACTTTCATTATGAATGAGATGTATGTTATGAATATTGATAATAATACATTACCTCTGTATTTACTTTCATAATTCATTTTAGAGTTTCATACACTCTAGCCCTTTTGCATAATGTTTGTTGCAAGAGTGTTGTTCATAAAACAACAATTGTTGTTCAGCATCATGAATAACATAAGGGCCATGCTTCCATAGTGGATGGGATGTATGCTATGAATATTGGTGGTAATATGATACATCCATAACACTGACACTAAATGTCGCAAGACTAAGAGAATACCACACATGTGTGGCACTGCATTTGGTCACATTGGAGAAACCCGCATGGAGAAATTCCATAATGATGGATTTTGAAGTCGTTTGATTATGAATCATCTGACACTTGCAACTTTCCTCCGAAAAGTGAAGTGACTGAAATACCGTTCACAGGCCATAAGGAACGAGCAACGAACTTATTGGTGATCATACATTTTGATGTATGTAGTCCAAAAAGGTTATTGCTAGCAGTGGATTTGTCTATCTTCAAAATGACTCAAGTAGATATATGGATATTTGCTTGATGAGACGTAAGTCTGGATCTTTTGAAATCATTCATAAGGTTTTCAAAAATGAAGTAGAAATTATTGTAACAAGAAAAATATGTTTCTGCAAACTAGATTGCCGAAAGGAATATTTGACTTACAAGTTTAGCGAATGTCTGATGAGTTGTGAAAGGAGTTTCATAACTTACACCTCCCGGAACACCATTGTGTGTGGTATGTCTGTGAAGATGTAATCAAACCATTTTCGACATGGTAAGATCAAAGATGACATAAATCAATTTGCCATTATCCCTTTTAAAGGTAATGCTTTAGAGACTGCGGCTTTTACACTGAAAAGAGCGCCATCAGGTCTGTTGAAATGACGCCATGGTATGGTATGCCCAACCATGCTTAGTCTTTTCTTAACATTTGGAATATGGGGCTTGTGTAAAATATTTACAAACCTATTCCAAATCAGACAAGTACTACTTTGTAGGTTATCCCAAGTAATTGGGAATTCCTCCACCACTATACCGAGGCAAAAGGTTTGCCACCAAAAACGGTATGCTTTTAAAGAGAATGGTTCTTGCAAAAAGGTGAGTGGGAGGACAGTGCAACTCGACGAGATAACAGTATCTTTGTCATCAGATCAAAGGAAAGAAACCTTGGAAGTAATTCCAGAGTTTCCTACTGCGACTGATACGGAAGCCTCTACATGAGATGTATGGACTTCGGTCGAACTTGCAACTGAACCAGGTAGGCAAAACTCGTGCAAACCTCTCAGGTGCGCAAGCGAGATATTGTTGTTAGACAATAGTATACCTACGATACACAAGGAAGCGTTGATGGGCCCTGACTCTGGAATTGGCTAAATGCCAATACAATCCGAGATAGTTTCCATATATGTGATTCAAGATTAAAATCTTGATACACCTTTCAGAAGACTTAGAGTCTAACGAATATTTATGGAACTATAAACTGATGTGGATAAAATGTTTTATCCATAAAGCTCGACTTGTTGCAATAACAAGTTCAAGGAGTTGACTACGATGAGGTTATCTCACCGTAGCGATGCTTAAAGTCAGGTTGGGTTAAACTAGCAATTAATACATATTTCAATCTTGATATATGATACATGGATGCCAAAAGGATTTCCATCTGATGGAAATGCAACCTAGAACTTGTATGAGATACATTCCAAAGTATTTTGTCGATCCAGAGGATGCTAGTAAGTATGCAAACTTCAGAGTTCCAGCGATGGACTGAAGAGAGCAAAATGGAGTTGGAATCTTCAATTTTGATGAAATAGTCAAAGGAGTTTGATTTCATCAATGGATAATGAAGATGCTTGTGGTTTCAAGAAAGTAAGTGGGAGCATAATAATATTTCTAAAAACTTTGTGTGCTTGACACATTGTTGATTGGAAATAATATAAATTTCTTGACACGAATTAGGACTTCATTGAAAATAGCCTTGACATTAGGCATATTTATCTACGAGATAGAATTGCCTAATAGGCTAAAGCCAAAAATACATATTGACAAGATGCTAAAACAGTTTAGCATAAGAACGCCAAGGAGTGATTCTTGCCGAAGTCACATGGAAAGAGTTTTGCAAGACTCGGTGTCCCAAAACACTGATGAGCAAAATACATGATGGAGATTTCACACACTCTTATGTTTGGAGTAATCATGTATTCCATGGTATGTAAGACAACCAGATATGTCCGATACTCCCAAAGTTGTTGCGAGTATAGATACCAAAGTGATCAAAGTACTGATCATGGGACAACAGTGAAAAATGTCATTGAGTACTAAAGTAGCACTGATGACATGTTTTCTCGCAAGCAGAGATTATGAAGTGCTCGTCGTAAGTGATTACATCGATACAGTCTTCATCAATGCTCCATGCGATTTTTGATTTAAGTTAAGGGTTTTGTGTAATACACAATATGTTGGCACGGTAGTTGGAAATTGTTCCAAACAAGTTACTGTGGCGATTTCTATAACAAAGGCTAAGTATGTTGACGCTTTAGAAGTGACAAAGAAGATGTTGAATCATATAGTTCATTCATGAACTTAGTATGATTCCAAAATGGCTTTGGTCAATGGGACACTATTGCAGATAGTTGCTCCATAGCTCAGTCTGAGGAATCAAGGTTTGACCTATGATTCACGTATATACAAAGCCAAGTCCACACAAAATATGAATTTTGTGAAAGCATGAAAATTCGAGGACATGCAAAGATACACACGGAACTGAAGTTGTCAGATCCGTTGGACATCAGGCTATACCACATGCGAAGCATTTTTACACCGGTATGCCACAAGTGTAATGTGCATTAGCATTGACTAGATTATTGACTCTAGTGCAAGTGGGAGTCTGTAGGAGATATGCCCTAGAGGCAATAACAAATGTTATTATTTATCTCCATGTTCATGATTATGTTTATGTTCCATGCTATAACTGCTATGGTTCTCGAGTCTGCAATAACCACGAGGCTCGAAGGAAGACTCATATGCACGTGTGGAATAATAAACGATAAAATGTATTCCTAGTCTGGCCTCTAAGACTAGCTCAAGTGTTGCATGATGGTTTTGTTTTCCTGATCATGGGCATGTCTATGCCGGCAACTTTGAGGGCACAATGTTAGTAGAACACTTGTCTTGAATCGACCCGATTGATGTTATGCTATGAGATTCATTCGTCACAAGTTAATGGTTAATAACACAAAGAAGTTAATGTTTGCATAATTCCTTAGACCATGAGAGTGTCGAGTTTCTTCATGCTTGCTTCATGAACTTTGGGGTTTGTTAAACGTCATCCGTAAATGGGTGGCTATTACGGCGGCTTACGGGTTCATGGAAAAGTATGTCAAGTAACTTGATAGCTCAAGATTGGGATTTGCTCCTCCAACGATGGAGAGATATCTCTGGGCCCTCTCGGTGTTACGGTATCCATCATCGTCTGGCCAGACACAAGTGTGATTTGATCACAGGGATGCCGGAACACGGGAACGAGAAAAGAGAACAAAACCGGCAATGAGGTAACTGGCATTGTGGAAAAGTGTTGATCCATGAGGATGCTGATGTTTCTCACCTCGGGTATTTGTAACATATCGCGAAGCAACAGGAATAGCACACGGCAACTGGAGGTTCACTCGAATATTCATTCGTGTGGGTATAGGTGTCAATATGGGTGTCCACGGCTCCGATGTTGATCATTGATCAGAAAGAGTTCCGGTCATGTCTATACTTCACCGAACCTATAGGGTCACACGCTTAAGGGTCATCTATCTGCTGAATACTAGACGGGGAGTCTGAGAGAAAATCACCGAAAAAGTTTCGGACGAAACGGAAACGTTCCGGAGAGGACACCGGAATAGTTCCGGTAAAACTGAAAAGTTGTTTCAGGGTATTCCATTAAGTCAAATTGGTTCCGGCACACGCCTGGAAATTCTTGGAGGATGCCAGAAGTGTTCTGGAAACTTCTAGGAATTTTCCGGGATCAAAACAGGAAATGTTCCGGAGCAGCCGAAACCGCTTTGGTTGCTTTTCTCTGAAGAAACATTGTTCCGAAATTGTTTCGGAATGCGTTCAAAATTATTTTAGTGGGTACTGGAATTGTTCTAGGCACACAGAAATAATTTGGGATTTAACGGACGCCGAAAAATGTCTTTGTGAATAGTGAAAGTGCTTTTTGGATATTTTTTGGAAACCACCTTTTGGGATATTTTCCAAAAGGCTTCTAGAAGGCTTGGGGGCTAAGAAACCCCCCTTGGGGGCCCCCCCAAGAGGGAGTGGCCGGCCACATGTGGTGCTCCATCATGGAGCCCCACTTGTCTCATGGTTTCACCTTTATGCCCATGTGAAGGACTTCCTTTATGAGTATTTTGGGTTTTATTGTAAAACCACCCTACCCCTTGGATTTCCTATAAATAGAGGTGGAGGGGCTGCCTCCACACTCAATCCCTTCTCACATACAAGTGCCATGACATTTCTGGCTTCTCTCTCCCTCCCAGCGAAATAGTTTCGTAGAGCCGAAAGGCTGTCTGGGTTCTGGTGGGAACTAGTTCTGGACGGCGAAGCCCTGCCGGATAGATGACACCGTATGTGTGCAACTCTGTAGAGAGATCGTAGTTTCGGTCTTAGTTCGAGAGTGCCTCCCGAAGGGCTGTCCAAGTGACTGTCGGAGTTTTGAGGGTCCTCCTGAAGGGTTGTCCGAGTGACCATCCGAGTTTCGAAGGTCCTCCCGAAGGGCTATCCGCGACACCGTCCGAGGGACTGTCCGACCGCCTCCCGGAGGGCTGTCCGAGGGGCAAATGTGGGAGTACATTCTCGCGGTTGGGAGGTTGTAAATCCTAGCTGCGGGGATCTGCACCACCGATCGTCATCGACTCTACTTCCGTTGCGCTATGAGTCGGTAACGAAAAAGATCAAACCTTGTATGCAGTCTCCATAGTGGTCCTGGGCTGGTGCGTAGGTCGGAAAAATTTTGTTTTCTGCTGTGTTACCCTACAAGAAGATAGAGAGGGAAGAAACACCATATGATCCAACTATATTAATAAAGCTCACGATACATCAAGATCGTGCCAAATCAAGAACATGAGAGAGAGAGATCAAACACATAGCTACTAGTGCATACCCTTAGCCCCGAGGGTGAACTACTCCCTCCTCGTCATGGAGACCGCCGGGATGATGAAGATGGCCTCCGGTGATGATTTCCCCCTCCGACAGGGTGCCGGAAAAGGCCTCCAGATGGTATTTCTTCGGTACAGAGGCTTGCGGCGGCAGCGGCGGTGAAGTTCTAGGTTTATTTTTGGGGGTTTCTCTATTTATAGGATTTTTCAGTGTTGGAATCACGCGAAAAGAAGCTACGAGGGCCCCATAAGGCAACAGCACACGACCCCCCCCCCCCCAGGGCACGCCATGTTGCCTTGTGAGCTCCTCGTGAGGCTTCTGGTCCTTCCACGAAGCTTCAGAGTTCTCTTTTGGTTCAAAAAATTGTCAAAAAGTTTCGTCCAATTCCGAGAACTTTTATTTCTGCACATCAAACAACACCACGGTAGTTCTGCTGAAAACAGTGTCAGTCCGGGTTAGTTCTAATCAAATCATACCAAAACCATATAAAATTGTTATAAACATGGCATGCATACTTCATAAATTATAGATACATTGGAGACATATTAGCATCCCCAAGCTTAATTCCTGCGCGTCCTCGAGTAGGTAAATGATAAAAGAAATAATTTATGAAGCGTGAATGCTAGCATAGTGCATAAGTTTGATCAATGATAATTTCAATCACTTTTCCTAGCATCATAACAGCAACTATTTCTCATAAAACTCATCATGATAAAGTAGCAATCAATTCACATGTTGTGGCTTAAACAATATATTCTCTTGAAACTTAACAAGCTATGTTCTTAGTCACCAAACAATTTCAATGCATCTCATTTTCAGCAAAGTCTAAG
This sequence comes from Elymus sibiricus, assembly GCA_039707655.1. Lineage (NCBI taxonomy): Eukaryota > Viridiplantae > Streptophyta > Magnoliopsida > Poales > Poaceae > Elymus > Elymus sibiricus. The sequence continues at coordinate 185,103,243 of CM077676.1, read as the reverse complement.
TAAGAGCTCCACATACTCAATTATCATATAGTCTTCTATGATTGCTAATACTCAAAGCATATTTTTAGAACAAATAGCATCCATCGAACACAGAGAAAGATAGGGGCTTGATGTTTCGCCTCCCAACTCATTTATCATAGAGATAATTGTTAACAATAATAAATCATGATCAAATATATTTGAATGGATATATGTGCCTGGATCTATCCCCACCACATGATGCTTGCCAACTAGAGAATAGGTTGGAATAACAAATTGACTCAACATAAAAAGTAAATAACATGAAAGTAAATAACACAAAAGTAAATAGAATGCCCCTTCGCAGAGGGAAGCAGCGATTTGCAGAGGTGCCAGAGCTTGAAGCTTAAATCAGAGATGAATACATTTTGAGAGGTGTACTTTTCCTGTCAACGTCACGACCGAGGTTTCTCAATATCTTCCATGCTAAACACATTATAGGCGGTTCCCAAGCGGAAAGGTAAAGTTTACTCCCGCTCAACCATTCAAACACAAGCCATGGCTAACCGAATCCTCGGGTGCCCTCCATACAATCAACTTTCTGGGGGAGTTTGTTTAATTATATATTTTTGTTTTGCGAGACTGGGCATCCCAATTACCGCCCTCTCTCATGCAATGACAAGTGAATAAACACCCATCATGAGAATAACCCGCTTAACATGGAAGATACTGACCACCCCTGCCGCTTCATGAGTGGTACGGGCACACAAAACAGATGCTTATTTGAATGATTAGAGGTGGCACATGCAAATTTACTTGGAACGGCAGAGTAATACCGTATATAGGTAGGTATGGTGGACACTCATGGAAGAACTTGGCTCAAGGATTTTTGATGCACAAGCAGTATTCCCGCTTAGTACAGAAATTTAGGCTAGCAAAAGATTCTAAACAAGCACCACGTGTTGGAGGATCCATAACAATATAACTTCTATGCAAATATACCCAAACATAACTCATTACGTTGTCTTCCTTGTCCAACTTCAAATACTTGATCAAGTTTGAAAATAATTAATGGGTATTCACAATCATAAAAGATGTCCAAGATAATATATTTGTATGTGAAATTTCTCTTCCATATACTAATCATTCATGAATTGCTTGTATGACCAATATTGTGATTGTCAAATTTCAATAGATTTTACTTTCTAAACCCAATGTGAAATATTACTAAGCATATAGAACATATATAATTTCAGATTTATGATATTCAATTCATTCAAACATTTTCTCTTAGGATATAAGTGAAGCACAAGAATGAATGACAAACTACTCCAAAAGATATAAGTGAAGATCAATGAGTAGTCAAATAATTAAGTAGCTATGTGAAGACTCTCTCCAAATAAAGATTTAAGATCTAATAATTTTATTCAAACAGCAAACAAAATTAAAAGAAAAGGACACTCCAAGAATAGCACATATCATGTGAACAAGTAAAAACTTAGGCTAACCGATAGTTGTTGATGAAGAAAGGTGGGATGCCTACCGGGGAATCCCCAAGCTTAGTTGCTTGAGACTTCTTGGAATGTTATCTTGGGGATCCTTGGGCATCCCCAATCTTGAGCTCTTGTGTCTCCTTAATTCCTCTCATATCATGGTTTCCCTAAATCTTTAAAACTTCATCCACACAAAACTCAACAAGAACTCGTGAGATAAGTTAGTATAAATCAACTCAAAACCTTAACATTCTCTACTGTAGAAAATCACAATAATAGAAAACTTTCTGTTTTGAAACAGCAACTCATACACTTGCAAATTAAGCATGGTAAAGGCTATAATTGACATTTTATTGAACTAAAAGATACAAAACATGATTATTGATAACAGCAAGAAAAGTAAAATAAAATAAAATGATGCTCCAAGAAAAACACATAATATGTGACGAATAAAAATATAGCTCCAAGTAAGATATACCGATAGTTTTGAAGACGAAAGAGGGGATGCCTTCCGGGGCATCCCCAAGCTTAGACGCTTGAGTCTTCCTTGAATATTACCTTGGGGTGCCTTGGGAATCCCCAATATTAGGGTCTTGCCACTCCTTATTCTCCTCATATCGATATCTCACCCAAAACTTGAAACTTCAATCACACAAAACTTAACGAAACTTCTTGAGATGTGTTAGTATAATAAAACAAATCATTCACTTGGGTACTGTCAATACAAGATTCATAATTGTTATCACATAATTACTACTGTACTCTATCGTTTCCACAATTTATATTGACCAATATAAGCTATGGAAATGCTAAAACAAGCAAACTATGCAAACAAAGCAGATTTTGTCAAAAAAAAACAGAACCGTCTGTAATGATCTGAATTAAAGTCATACTTATGAAACTCCAAAAATTCTGAAAAATTAGGAAAACCTAAAAAACTTATAACCCAATAATGTGAAAAAAAATTCAGAATTTTATCACTTTCTAGTACAGAACAGAAATTCCATAACTGGGCGCAAAAGTTTCTGTTTTTGCACAGAATCAAATCAACAAGTATCCACACTATCCCAAAGGCTTTACTTGGCACATTATTGAAAGAAAACATATAAAACATGATTACTACAGTAGATTAATCATGTGAACACACAAAAACAGAAGGTATAAGTATTGGGTTGTCTCCCAACAAGCGATTTTCTTTAATGCCTTTTAGCTAGGCATGATGATTTTAATGATGCTCGCTTAAAAGTAAAGAATTGAAACACAAAGAGAGAATCATGAATTATATGACAAGAAAATTTAAGCCTAACCCACTTCCTATGCATAGGGATTTTGTGAGCAAACAATTTATGGGAGCAAGAATCAACTAGCATAGGAAGGCAAAACAAGCATGACTTCAAAACTTTCAACACATAGAGAGGAAACTTGATATTATTGAGATATGTAAAAGCATATGTTCCTCTCTCATAATAATTTTCAGTAGCATCATGAATGAATTCAACAATATAGCTATCACAAAAAGCATTCTTTTCATGACCTACAAGCGTAGAATTTTTGTTACTCTCCACATAAGCAAATTTCTTCTCATTCATAATAGTGGGAGCAAACTCAACAAAATAACTATCATGAGATACTTGATTGGCATAATCCAATTGAAAATTAAAATCATGATGACAAGTTTCATGGTTATCATTACTCTTTATAGCATACATGTCATCACCATAATCATCATAGATAGCAACTTTATTCTCATAATCAATTGAAACCTCTTCCAAAATAGTGGATTCATCACTAAATAAAGTCATGACCTCTCGAAATCCACTTTTATCATTATTCCAATAAGATTCAACACCCTCAAAAATAGTGGGATCATTATTACATAAAGTTGACACTCTTCCAAACCCACTTTCATCATTGTAATCATCATAAATAGGAGGCATGCTATCATCATAATAAATTTGCTCATCAAAACTTGGGGGACTAAAAATATCATCTTCATCAAACATAGCATCCCCAAGCTTGTAGCTTTGCATATCATTAGCATCATGGATATTCATAGAAAGCATACTAACGACATTGCAATCATGCTTATCATTCAAAGAATTTATGCTAAACATTTTATTAAATTCTTCTTCTAACACTTTAGCACAATTTTCCGATCCATCATTATAGAGATGAAGTAATTGAGGCAATCTCAATTCCATTTTTTTGTAGTTTTCTTTTGTAAACCAAACTAGTGATAAAACAAGAAACTAAAAGATTCAATTGCAAGATCTAAAGATATACCTTCAAGCACTCACCTCCCCGGCAACAGTGCTAGAAAAGAGCTCGATGTCTACTACGCAACTTTATTCTTGTAGACGTTGTTGGGCCTCCAAGTGCAGAGTTTTGTAGGACAGTAGCAAATTTCCCTTAAGTGGATGACCTAAGGTTTATCAATCCATGGGAGGCGTAGGATGAAGATGGTCTCTCTCAAACAACCCTGCAATCAAATACAAGAAATCTCTTGTGTCCCCAACACACCCAATACAATGGTAAATTGTATAGGTGCACTAGTTCGGCGAAGAGATGGTGATACAAGTGTAGTATGGATAGTAGATATAGGTTTTTGTAATCTGAAAATAAAAAACAGCAAGGTAGCAAGTGATAAAACAGAGCACAAACAGTATTGGAATGCTTGAAAACAAGGCCTAGGGTTCATACTTTCACTAGTGCAATCTCTCAACAGTGCTAACATAATTGAATCATATAACAATCCCTCAACGTGCGATAAAGAATCACTCCAAAGTTTCTATTAGCAGAGAACATAAGACGAAATTGTTGTAGGGTATGAAACCACCTCAAAGTTATCCTTTCCGATCGATCTATTGAGCTATCCCTATAAGTGTCACAAACAGCCCTAGAGTTCGTACTAAAATAACACCATATGATACGCATCAACCAACTCTAATGTCACCTAGATACTGCAATGTCACCACAAGTCTCCGTGAGTTGATTATTTGATATGCATCAAAACAACTTCAGATTCATAATATTCAATCCACACAAAGAACTTCAAAGAGTACCCCAAAGTTTCTATCGGAGAAAAGAAGATGAAAACGTGCAACCAACCCCTATGCCTAGATCACCCCAAGGTCACGGAAATCCGCGAGTTGATCACCAAAGCATACATCAAGTGAACCAATAGAATACCCCATTGTCACCACGGGTATCCACATGCAAGACATACATCAAGTGCTCTCAAATCTGAAATATTCAATTCGGCAATAACAAAACCTCAAAGGGAAAGACTCAATTCATCACAAGAAGATAGAGAGGGAAGAAACACCATATGATCCAACTATATTAACAAAGCTCGTGATACATCAAGATCGTGCCAAATCAAGAACACGAGAGAGAGAGAGAGAGAGATCAAACACATAGCTACTAGTAGATACCCTCAGCCCCGAGGGTGAACTACTCCCTCCTCGTCATGGAGACCGCCAGGATGATGAAGATGGCCTCCGATGATGATTTCACCCTCCGGAAGGGTGCCAGAAAAGGCCTCCAAATGGTATTTCTTCGGTACAGAGGCTTGCGGCGGCGGCGGAAAAGTTCTAGGTTTGTTTTTTGGGGTTTCTCTATTTATAGGATTTTTCAGCGTTGGAATCACGCGAAAAGGAGCTACGAGGGCCCCACAAGGCAACAGCACACGACCCCCCCAGGGCGCGCCATGTTGCCTTGTGAGCTCCTCATGAGGCTTCTGGTCCTTCGACGAAGCTTCGGGGGTCTCTTTTGGTCCAAAAAAGATAATCAAAAAGTTTAGTCCAATTCCGAGAACTTTTATTTCTGCACAAAAAACAACACCACGGTAGTTCTGCTAAAAACAGCGTCAGTCCAGGTTAGTTCTAATCAAATCATACCAAAACCATATAAAATTGTTATAAACATGGCATGAATACTTCTTACATTATAGATATGTTGGAGACGTATCAGTGACTAGGTGATTTTTATGAAAGCTTCGGAAACAGACAATGTCTTCGAAGCTAGCGGAAGCACGACGATATCTAACAACAGTTGTAACTAAGATGAACAGATATGACAGGCATAGACATCATATATACATGCATGCGTTGAACATAAACACAAGAAGCATGAAGACAAATGGGCAAACAGATGAATGGCTTCAGGGAATATCTTCCAACATAGACAAGCATGCAAATGCTTCACAGTACGAAACAATAAGTAAGGAAGGGAAAGGATAGAACCAGTAGCTCGGGGAAGACAATGATTTGTTTGACCAGTTCCAACTGTTGTGACAGTTGTATGTCTGGTTAGGGAGGCTGAGATTGAACTCAGAAGACCACGTCTGCACCTTATTCCCCTTGAGCTAAAACCCGCAGATCTCGCCCAATCACTCTGGTAAGTCTTCAAGGTAGACTTCCAAACCTTCACAAAATTCGTTCATCGGCAATCCACAATGACTCTTGGATGCTCAGAACATGACGCCTAACCGGCTGGAAGATCACAGTCTTCAAGTGTAATAAGTCTTCGGTTCACTCAGAACAGAATATCTTCAGTGATGCTCAATCACTTTGGGCTCTGGGTGTTTTGGGTTTTGTCCTCGCAAGGATTCTCTCTCAAAGGGTTCAGAGGTGGGTTTCTCTCAAACGACAAAAGCCGTGCACTAACTCGGAGCAGCCACCAACTTATGGTGGAGGGGGTGGCTATTTATAGCCAGGAGGCAACCCGACATGATTTGTCCAAAATGACCTTGGGTCATTGGGAAACAAACACGTGTCCAACGGTCGGATCCCAACACACGCGGCAACTTTACTTGGGCTCCAAGCAAAGCTGACTCAAACAACTCTTGAAGAGATTTTCTCTCATTTGTCTTCGCTCGAAGACATAGGATTTTGGGCTGAGCATCATGTCAGTTTCTGACTTCGTTTACCTCGACCCCACTTAATAGTACGGTGGTTCCTATGACTCAAGAAAGAAGAATATGAAACTACCAAAAGACTAAGTCTTCGTGTTCCATTGGCTTCAAGTGAATGTCTTCGTGAGCCATTATCTTCAACACGAATGTCTTCGTGAACCACCATTGTCTTCAACGTCTTCATACATTTTTAAGGATCATCTTTGATGGGTAAACCAAATCAATAGGGACTTCTACCTGTGTTAACCTATGAATCTCACAAACACATTAGTCCCTCAACCAAGTTTGTCTTCAATTCTCCAAAAGACCAAAACCAACAAGGGGTGGCACTAGATGCACTTACAATTTCCCCCTTTTTGGTGATTGATGACAAACTGGTTGAAGTTTCAACGGGGATAATAATATGTGAAATTTGAGGAACAAGGTGTTTGGCTTCATGCATTTGAAGGGGCCTCCCCTGAAGATGTGCATATAAGTAATTTGCTTTTGAATGCAAATGCACATGGCAGGTTTTACTTTGTGGAGATCTCCCTCTTTTCATGAAGTCAAAAACATAGTGCATAAAACTATTATGAAGATAATGAAATGCACAATGAGAAATGGGCGTCTGTAGAATGACTTCAAGTGCACAAGATCAGATATCATAGTCGCGCAGAAATGACAAGAAGCAAATGTAGTAGACGTCCACCAGGACTTAAGTTTACAACCCAAATACCAAATGTTCTAAACGAAAGTTGCAAACTTAAAAAATATATCAAGCTTGACCCAAAATGCCCGCTTGAAGACTATCAACCCATTTGCTTCTCCCCCTTTTGTCATCGAATGACCAAAAAGGTGTGAAGACATAGGGTGTCTAAACATCTCGAGGAGGCGACGAAGATGTTGGGGTAGCCAGGTCGATGGTGGAGTTTGGCGGTGCAGAAGGGCCTGATGCAGCATCGTGATGTAGTGAAGTCATAGCTGGAGAAGTGACATCATCTTCTACACCAAACACCCTGGCATGAACTGTGGGCACTGAAGAAGAGTAGTATGAATCTTCAAGTGATGGCATAGCATGCCACTTCTCTATTACCGGAGGCTTGGAGTCAAATTTGAAGCCTTCCTTGAAGCCATCGGCATCAAGGTCTTCTTCAGAACACAAGAGTGTGAGGCTCTTCCAAGCACAGCGACTTGCTTCATGAATGACAAACGCATTTTTGGTAGAGAGATTTCTGATGCGATTGACGTAAGTGAGAAGACTTTGCATCTGACGCTTCATCCAGTCGTGATGCTTATCGTGTTTTTGATGAAGAGAAACAATAAGTTCCCTGTCTGTCATCACCTTGGCCCGCTTCTAAGGCCTTTGAGGAACAGTATTGGTAGTGGCTTTAGTGTTTGCTTGACGTGGTTGCCGAAACTGACCATCAAGTTCAGAAGTAGGGGCCACATTGGGAAGATGAATAGCTTCCATATGAGCAGAGTGGCTTGTTTCAACCAGTCTTGTTTATCTGCTGAAGGGTAAATGACTTCATGTGGTGCATCAACTTCTGGCAGAAAGATGTGATGTGTGCGACCAGAGGGTTCATATTGCACTATGGAGCTGATCTTGATGAGGCGCATGATCCATGGCGCATAAAACTTGAGGCCAAATAGATCCATCCCAGAAGCAGCAAGCTGTCTGATGAAGAAGTCATGCGTGTTGAATCTGATGCCATTGATGACATAGTATACCAATGTCTTCATGGCGCCTTCAAGCTTGGCTGAAGATGAATGCCCTTTAATTGGCCATAGAGTGTTGCGAAGAATGTGATAGACAGTGCGAGGCAAGTACTCAAGGTCTTTGATAAGAAATTCCTTGGGGCAATCAGCTTCAAAAGGCAGTGGCTTCATCATGGTGAGCATCTCAGTCATGTTAGGCTCTGGCTTGTGGAAGATGCTTTCAACTTCTCTCTCATAGGCTTCACAACCTGGATTGTAATTGTCACCAAGAGTGGGCAGGTTGGTGAGCTCAAGCAGCTCTTGAGTGTGAACCTTATGGTGTACATCTCCTGTCATCCACTCAAGAACCCAAGTATTTGGATCCTTGTTGTAGCCTGAGATGTGGAGCGTTGCATAAAATTGGAGAATTAACTCCTCATTCTAATGTTCCTTGTCCACGACAAAGGGCAACAATCCAACATCTCTGAAGCAGTCCAAAGCAAGATCGAAGCATGGTAGATCTGACATGGCTTCAAAACTAAGTTGCTTGTGAGGATGAATCCTATCTTGATTGTATAGAATGCACATGTAATAGCTTCTTTGATGATGAGTCCAGAACCGGTCAGATGATATTCTTGGCATGGTGTAAGGGTTCTTGGAGCTGTCAAAGAAGGTATTTTCATTTATGAAGCTGGCCACACTGAAGTTGCAGTTGGTAGAGGGAGCGCTGCGAAGCCTTGGCATCCTTGGCATTGGCTTCTGGATCTGAGGCATGTTGTGGATGTTGAACTCATACTGTGGTCCATGCTGCGCAGGAGGAGTGAGGGTCGGCCATAAAACAGGAATCAGCTCACCAGCTCGATTGTAGGCCAAAGCAACATTGGGCGCATTGGCTTCAATTGGAGCAATGACTTCAGTCCCACGGGCCATTATGGCATCTGTGGCAGTGGCGTCAGTGACGGTGTCTTGAATATCTTCGGCTGTTGCAGCCGGAATGTCTTCAGACTGTTTGACTTCAAGCTCATGATGGACTTCAGCTGATTCAGTTTGTACAGCTTCAACATGCATACCTTCAGGTTGTGTGGTGCTGGGGGGAACATCTTCTTGAATGACCTCTTGAGAGACAGAGGTTTCTTGATGCATTTCCTCTTCAGGAATACTAGACATGGAGACGAGGGCCTCAGGCCACGGTGAAGCCTTTGGAATGATGGCGACGCCTTTGGAGAAGAAATGTCTTCCTCCATGGCTTCTGGTGTTCCTTGCGGTGTTTGCATAACTGGTGTTACAACCTGAGGAGGTGGAGTAGTGGGAATCACTTCATGCAGTGGTGAATTTGGATGCTGCTCATCCCAGAACTCATCTTGTACCATTGGCGTCGGAGGATTGCCAATGCTTATAGGCTCACTATTCTCGTGAACAGGCAATGATACCACATCTTGTGTGATCTGAGGAAGGACGTCATCATCATTTTGACTCACATTGGCTTCAGTACCAATGTCTTCAGCTGCGGTGGGGTCGACAACTGGAATCTCTTCAGCTTCAGGAACCTCTGTGGAAGCAGGTTCATGCACAACAATTCTTCGATCAGTGTTGTCTGAGGTAGGGGGAGCAACTGAGATAGGAGTCACAAGCAGCGGCTCATGATGAGCAGATGGAGCTTTTGATGCTTGTGCCCTGTGTGAAGCCTTAGAAGACTTTGTTTTCTGGCGCTTCTGAGAAGGAGAAGCAGCATAGGCATCTGATTTCTTGCGCTTGCGAGCATCGGCTTCAGCTTGCTGTGTCTTCTTCCTTTCTGAAGCTATTGAGGGCACTGATGGCTTCGGGCCAGAGAAGCTTGGTGGAAAGATGATCTTGGGCACATCTTGCCTTGAAGCCTCAGCAGCAGGTGTGACAGGCTTCTTCTTCCTTTTCTTGATCAGCTGTGGAGCAAGAGCGGGGCGACCAAGTGCTTTTCTCTTCAAGCCCTCATTGTGAGCTTGCACAGTCTTCTCAGCATATTTCCTGAGGCGGTCTCTCGCCCCTTTAGCATCATCACGGTGTCTCTGAAACTCATCTTTCAGTTTAGACATCATTTTCTTGAAGCCCTTGATTTCCTGGATGCTGAACTTCTCAACATGCTTCTTAAAAAGCTTCTTCTCATGCTGAATCTTGTTTTTCTGTTCAATGACTTTCTGAACAACAGCCATTTCTTGGACAACAAAACCTTGAAACGTGATGCTGATGTCAATGGGCAGTTGTAGATCGTCAAGAGTCGGAGAGGAATCTTGAAACTATTCATCAATAAAATTGTTCAAGATATCAGCATCGAACAGAGGCAGGTCCTTGAAGATATCAGCTTCTTCATGCTTGTTCTTGATAAGTTGCTCAAGAGCATCATCATTGAATTCATCATCAGAGAGATCAATGATGTCTTCGTCATCGTGCAAAGTACTGGTTGGTTTAGGGCCACACCCTGCAGATTTCTTTCTCTTTGGAGAATTTTGAGACACATCTTCAGATTGTACACTGGATTCAGGAGGTGCGGATCTCATAGGCTTCACTCTTGAAGCTTTTGGTGCAGCAGCAGACTTTGAAGATTTCTCCCCTTTAGCTTTAGTCTTGCGTTGGGACTTGGGGGAGGCAGGAGCAATGTCTTCAGCTTGAGCTTCTCCGCGAGCGGCAGCAGCGGCATTACGAAGAGCATCAATGTGCTCTATGTAAGCTTGAAGACTGTCCCATGGCCCAGTCAGATTTGGATTGACTTCACGAGTGCCATCAGCCCTTGGTTCAGCCGGACCTGGGTTGAAGTCAACTCCAAACTCCTTCTTGTTCTGTTCTACTGGACCCTTTGCAAACTGATAGTTGGTTTCAAACAGATCATCTTCACGACACCATCGAATGCTGGATGGGTCAGGATCTTGAGGCATGGCATATCTGACCATGCAGGGGTAGAAGCTTAAGGCTAGGGCGTCAGCCTTTGTCTTCGGAACAAGCTTCCTGTACACAATGTCTGCCCATGGTGGCCTAACAACATTCTTGGTAGCATACTCTAGAGTAACAAAGTGATAATAGAACCATTCTTCTGCCCAATATCTGCGAGTCCATTGCACGCGCGACTTGCGCTCTCCATAAGTTTCCTCAGGATCTGACTTGTATTTTTCATATAGATCTGGAGGGAGATCTAGAGCAGTGTTTGCTTGCCGTTGTCTTCCTCCCTTCTTTGAAGACTTACCACCAGCCATTGGCTTCAAGGGGCTGATAGGCTTCGCTCTGCTGATTCGACAGGAACTGGCTTCAGGAGAGTTAAGATGAAGCTATAAGAAGTCTGCAAATGAATTCAGACTATGAGAACCAAGTGACTCGCCCACGGACATGTACCTGTGAAAGAATTATAGATGCGAGGGAAGGGGGAGAGGTCATATGAATTCTCGGAATATTTTGAAGTTAAATCAGTTTGAAGACAATGACCTCATACTGCGAAGATATTCACTTATCGTGAGAGGTTGGTTCCAGATTTGTACGAATTCGAGAATAGGTACAAGTGAGGAATCATACAAGTCATGTAACATAAGTGAAATAACTTTGCGATGTGAGATGTAAATGGCTGAAGATATTGATTGGTAGTGAAAGAACAACTTTTGAAGATATTTGAAAACTTATCGGATCAAACGAACGGTAAAAACTGAACTTTTATTTACCGCATGATGAACAGACGATGAACAGCTCAATGAGGCGAGGAGGAAGCTGAGCAGTTTGATCTCCCACGCCCTAATTGGTAGTGGAAGACGGCTACGGCGGCGGTGGAGCGAAGATATCCGTGGCCGGCATGAGTACGGCGTTGGAGAGGTCGCGGCAACAAAGTGCTTCTTCTCCGGCGTCGAAGGAAGCTAGCGACGGTGCTAGGGTGTGCGAAGGCGATAGCGACAGGTGTGAAGAGCATTAACGGAAGTAGGGGCGAAGTATTTATAAGGAATAGTTCGGTCCTGGTGAAATGATAGCTTTGCCCCTAGCGATACGTATTTGCTCGACGCGTGGCATGCATGCACAATTTTTACAGCCACGCCTTGACCCCACTACTTGGCAGTTTTGGCGGGAGGTCGTTCTGGTTTCTACGGTGGCCGGCAAAGTGAATAAGGATATTAAAACATTTTAAATATTGGTCTCAAAATCTTTGACTGACAAGGACACAGTGAAGACAATCGACACGTGTCAAGTAGAATGCATATGAAGATTTAGAGAGATTGGAAGAGATAAGCACAGAGAGGTAAGGGTCCGATCACATTCACTTAGTTCAGAAAAATCCAACTTGAAGACATAGCTATAAGTGAATGCTGTTGAGGACAAACTCATATATATAGTAGGCAATGAGATCAAATAAAGTGCAAAGACGAAACCAGTAATGAAGACAACCAAAATCAAGAAGATAATGCAATAGATGTGACGCCAAATGAAAATCTTCAAGAAAGTTTGGTGGTGGCATTACCCACCGTATAGGAAGTATTAGACCCAGACATGGTGCACAATTATCATGGCACTCTGAAGTTAAATTCCACGTTAATATCATTACACTTAGAGTGTAAATCTTCATGAATTGAAGACATACGTTACTTCGTGTGTTTTACATCATAGTCATCAACAATGCATAAGCGTTAGGATGTGTGCCCATTCACTGGACATTCGAGGATTCTAAGATATTTAGTTCACACCGCAACTTGCAAAACCTCTTCTCATCCAAAGGCTTCGTGAAGGTATCTGCCAACTGATCTTCAGTGTTGACGTGAATGATGTCAATGTCTTCTTTGAGCACATGCTCACGAAGAAAATGATGTTGAATCTGAATATGCTTCGTCTTGGAGTGTTGAACTGGATTGTGAGAAATCTTGATGGCGCTCTCATTGTCACAGAATAGAGGTACTTTCTTCTTGTTGATGCCGTAGTCCTTAAGGGTTTGCTTCATCCAGAGAAGCCGAGCACAGTAGGATCCAGCAGCAATGTATTCAGCTTCAGCAGTGGAGAGTGATACACAGTTCTGCTTCTTTGAAGACCAACATACAAGTGAATGGCCAAGAAAGTGACAAGTGCCTGATGTCGACATGCAATCCACCCTATCTCCAGCATAGTCAGAATCAGAGAATCCAACTAAGTCAAACTCCGAGCCCTTTGGATATCATAATCCTAGCATTGGGGTGTGAGCCAAATATCGAAGTATTCGCTTCACCGCGAGGTGATGCGATTCCTTTGGTCCCACTTGGAATCGGGCACACATGCAAATGCTAAGCATTATATCTGGCCTAGATGCACATAAGTACAATAAAGAACCAATCATGGAGCGGTATACCTTTTGATCAAACTCTTTACCATTGTCGTCGGAGCTCAGTTGACCATTGGTTGGCATTGGCGTTTTGTAACCCTTGTTGTCTTGCATACAAAACTTCTTCAAGCAGTCCTTGAGATACTTCTCTTGTGATATGAAGATGCCATTGCGTTGTTGGCGAATTTGAAGACCAAGAAAGAATTTCAGTTCTCCCATCATGGACATTTGATATTGCTCTTGCATCATGTGACTGAACTCATCACTATATCTTTTGTCAGTGCAGCCGAAGATAATATCATCCACATAGATTTGGCATACAAACAGTTCACCATCATATGATTTGGTGAAGAGAGTGGGATCAAGTGAACCAGGTCTGAAGCTTCTGCTTTTCAGGAATTCCTTGAGTGTGTCATACCAAGCTCGTGGAGCTTGTTTGAGGCCATACAGTGCCTTGTTGAGCCTATAGACCTTGTCAGGGTGTTTATGATCTTCAAACCCAGGTGGTTGAGCACAATAGACTTCTTCTTCAATTTTGCCATTGAGAAAGGCACTCTTCACATCCATTTGATACAAGAGGATATCATGATGATTGGCATATGCTAGCAATATACGAATGGATTCAAGTCTGGCCACAGGAGCAAAGGTTTCATCGAAGTCAATGCCTTCAACTTGAGTATAGCCTTGAGCAACAAGACGAGCTTTGTTTCTGACAACTTGACCATGTTCATCTTGTTTGTTGCGGTAGATCCATTTGGTTCCAATGATGTTGTGCTTGCGAGGGTCAGGACGCTTGACAAGTTCCCACACATTGTTGAGCTCAAATTGTCGAAGCTCTTCTTGCATAGCTTGAATCCATTCTGGTTCCATGAAAGCTTCAGTAACATTGGTGGGTTCTGTGATGGAGACGAAAGCAAAGTGTCCAAAAAAGTTTGCTAGCTGTGTGGCTCTAGAGCAAGTGAGAGGACCAGGTGCATTTATGTTGTCAAGTATCTTCTTGATATAAACTTCATTGGCCACACGAGGATGAACAGGGTGAAGACTTTGCTGTTGTTGAGCATTGTCTTCAGTGGCATTGTCTTTAGGCTCAGCATTATCTTCAGGCTGATCATTGTCTTCACGCTGGAAAGGAGCAGGTATCACCACCTCTTCATCTCCACGTTCCTCAATGGGTATTATATCTCCAGTACCCATTAGCTTGATGGATTCACTTGGAGGAAGTTCATTTAGCACATGTGGCAGGTGCTCTCTTTGCGAGCCGTTAGTCTCATCAAACCACACATCTACAGTTTCAACCACTTTATGGTGAAAGAGGATGAAGACTCTGTAGGTGTGCGAATCCTTTCCATAGCCAAGCATAAAACCCTCACGTGCTTTCGGTGCAAATTTGAAAGTGTGATGTGGATCCCGTATCCAGCACCTAGCATCGAATACATTGAAATAACTTGTGAAGATATACTCTGTTGATGATGTGGCATGTAGTATCAATGGCTTCAGGCCACCACTTGCGTGGTGTCTTGTATTCATCAAGCATAGTGCGAGCCATCTCAATGAGAGTCCTGTTCTTGTGCTCCATGACGCCATTCTGCTATGGAGTGTATGGAGCTGATAACTCCTGAGTGATGCCAAGAACGTCAAGATAGGTGTCGAGCCCAGTGTTCTTGAACTCGGTGCCATTATCACTCCTGATGTGCTTGATCTTGACGCCATAGTTGGTCATGGCTTGGTTGGCGAACCGCCTGAAGACATCCTGCACTTCAATCTTATACAGGATTATGTGCACCCAGGTATATCGAGAATAATCATCAACAATCACGAAGCCATATAGATGTGCAGAAGTAGTAAGGGTGGAGTAATGAGTAGGGCCGAAAAAGTCCATGTGTAGCAGCTCGAAGGGACGAGTGGTCGTCATGATTTTCTTCGAGGGGTGTTTCGCCCTAGTCATCTTCCCAGCTTCACAGGCCCCACATAGATGATCCTTCTTGAACTTGATGCCCTCGATCCCAATGATGTGGTTCTTCCTCACAAGGGTGTGCAAGTTCCTCATGCCAGCATGTCCTAGCCATCGATGCCAAAGCCAACATTCTGAAGCTTTTGCTAGAAGACATGTGGCAAGCTATGGTCCTGTGGAGAAATCTACCATGTACAAGTCACCGCTTTGATAACCTTCGAAGACTTGAATTTTTTCAGAAGCCATTAGCACAAGACAGCGAAATTTGCCAAAGATGACAATCATATCAAGATCACAAAGCATTGAGATGGACATGAGGTTGAATCCAAGGGATTCGACAAGCATCACTTTATCCATGTGCCGATCCTTTGATATTGCAACCCTACCTAGGCCCAATACCTTGCTTTTCCCAGTGTCAGCAAATGTAATGTGATTTTGTGTAGATGGACGAAGTGTAGAGTCCATGAGCAAGCTTCGGTCACCAGTTATATGGTTGGTGCAGCCACTATCCAGGATCCATTCAGTGGCTTTCGGAAGTGTACCCTATAGTGCAGTTAGTAGGATAGGCTTCACCAAGACAATTGTGAAGTGCAAACATTTGACGATGAATACTTTCAGAGAATGTAAGTTTCTTGGAGGATATAGTAGGATGATCATCAAGAAATCCATGGATGAAATAAATGGTAAGACCATTTGGACATTTTATCTTGCGTCCGACAAGGTTTTTCAGGTCCCCTGCATTGTCTTCAGAACCCAATGTATTTCGGCTGGAGACCCGACCCTGCAAGAAAGATCAGTTCTTCTTAACCACCCACATCTGAAGGGGTGGCTTAGAAGCAATGAGTCTAAGTGCAGCATCCGAGAATTTTGGCTTTGAAGCCCTAGCAAATAGCTTCACAGGGGGGTTAGAGTACTCAAACGAATATGCGGATTTTTTTTTGATTTGTGAACATAATGGTTTGAAGAATAATGCTCATATTCATGAGTCTGATCATTGTAACCCTGTGAAACATGAGTGTTAGCACGATCATACGATGACCTCGGTCTGTATGAATGCTACATGTAGACTACGTTGGTATTTCCCCGAAGAGGAGAGGATGATGCAGTATAGTAGAGATAAGTATTTCCCTCAATTAAGAACCAAGGTTATCAATACAGTGGGAGAACCAAGCAAAATCCTGTTAAGCGCACCTGCACACACAAAAGCAAACACTTGCACCCAACACAAATAAGAGGGTTGTCAATCCTCTTAGCGGTTATTTGCAAGGATTAAATCTGATAGTGGTAGATAGATAAACTAAAATACTAAATAAAATAAAAGTAAATAAATTGCAGCAAGTATTTTTAGGTTTTTAATATATGATAAAGTAGACCCAGGGGCCATAGTTTTCACTAGAGGCTTCTCTCTCGAACACATAGCATACGGTGGGTAAACAAATTACTGTTGGGCAATTGATAGAAAAGCAAATAATTATGACGGAATCACGGCAATGATCATGTATATAGGCATCACGTCCGAGACAAGTAGACCGACTCCTGCCTGCATCTACTACTATTACTCCACCCCTCGACCGCTATCCAGCATGCATCTAGGGTATTAAGTATGAAACAGAGTAACGCCTTAAGCAATATGACATGATGTAGACAAAGTAAACTCAAGCAATATGATTAAACCCCATCTTTTTATCCTTAATGGCAACAATACAAATACGTGTCATGTCCCCTTCTGTCACTGGGATTGAGTACCGCAAGATTGAACCCATCACAAAGCACCTCTCCCATTGCAAGATAAATCAATCTAGTAGGCCAAACCAAATTGATAGATCGGAGCGAAATACAAAGCTATAATAATCATGCATAAAAGAGTTCAGAGAAGACTCAAATATTTCCCATGAATAATCTGATCATAAACTCACAATTCGTCGGATCCCAACAAACACACCGCAAAAGAAGATTACATCGGATAGAACTCCAAGAACATCGAGGAGAACATGGTATTGAAGATCAAAGAGAGAGATGAAGCCATCTAGCTACTAGCTATGGACCCGTAGGTCTATGGTAAACTACTCACACATCGTCGAAAGGGTAGCAAGGTTGATGTAGAAGCCCTCCGTGATCGATTCCCCCTCCGGCAGAGTACCGGAAAAGGCCTCCAGATGGGATCGCGGAAGAACAAAGGCTTGCGGCGGCGTAAAAGTTATTCGGGGTGGCTCTCTATTGGTTTCCCAATATTTGAGAATTTATAGAAGTGGAATTAGGTCAAACAGAGCCACGAGGGCCCCACAAGGCATCAGGGCGCCCCCTGGGGCCGCGCCCTATTGCCTTGAGGAGGCTTCGTGAACCTTCTAGCCTCCTCTCCAAGTCTCCAGGGTCTCTTTTGTCCAGAAAAAAATCTCCAAAAAGTTTCATGGCATTTGGACTTCGTTTGGTACTGATTTCCTGAAAAACCAAAAACAAGCAGAAAACAACAACTGGCACTGGGCACTAGGTTAATAGGTTAGTCCCAAAAAATGATATATAATTGCATATAAAAACATCCAAGATTGATACTATAATAGCATGGAACAATCAAAAATTATAGATACGTTGGAGACGTATCAAGCATCCCCAAGCTTAATTCCTGCTCGTCCTCGAGTAGGTAAATGATAAAAACAGAATTTTTGATGTGGAATGCTACCTAGCATGTTTCATCATGTAATCTCTCTCTTACGGTATGAATAATAAGATCCGAATGATTAGTCTATAGTTTGACATAAAGACATCAATACTCAGGCATACTAATAAACAATCATGTCTTTCAAAATAAAAATGCTAAAGAACGTTATCCCTACAAAATCATATAATCCTGTCATGCTCCATCTTCTTAATACAAAATACTTATCATGCACTACCCCAATGACAAGCCGAGCAATTGGTTCATACTTTTTAACGCGCTTCAACTTTTTCAACCCCCACGCAATACATGAGCGCAAGCCATGGATAGAGCACTATGGGTGGAATTGAGTGTGGTGGTAGCGATTAATAAGGGGAAGTCAAAAATAAGAAGATTGTCTCACATCGACGAGGCTAATCAACGGGCTATGGAGATGCCCATCAATTGATGTCAATGCAAGGAGTAGGGATTGCCATGCAACGGATGCACTAAGAGCTATAAGTGTATGAAAGCTCAACATGAAAAACTAAGTGGGTGTGCATCCAACTTGCTTGCTCATGAAGACTGAAAGTGCTAGTTATCGACTAGAGGGGGGTGAATAGGCAATTTTTATGAAAGTCTTTGAAAACAGGCAATGTCTTCGAAGTAAGCGGAAGCAAGATGAGAACTAGCAAAGCCTATCAATAAGATGAACAGATATGACATGCATAGACATCATACATACAAGCATGTGTTGAACATAAACACAAGAAGCATGAAGATAAATGAGTAAACAGATGAATGGCTTCAGGGAATATCTTCAAACACAGACAAGCATGCAAAGGCTTCACAGTTCAAAACAGTAAGTAAGGAAGTGAAAGGATATAACCAGGAGCTCGGGGAAGACAATGATTTGTTTGACCAGTTCCAACTACTGTGACAGTTGTACGTCTGGTTAGGGAGGCTGAGATTGAACTCAGAAGACCATGTCTTCACCTTATTCCCCTTAAGCTAAGACCCGCAGATCTTGCCCAATCACTCTGGTAAGTCTTCAATGTCTTCATACATTTTTACGGGTCATCTTCGATGGGTAAACTGAATCAATGGGGACTTGTACTTGTGTTCTCCTGTGAATCTCACAAACTAATTAGTCCCACAACCAAGTTTGTCTTCAATACTCCAAAACCAACAGGGGTGTGTGGCACCCCGGCTCAGAGAACCGGTTTACCAGTGTTTCCAACCTAGAGATCATGTCTTCTGGAAACACACAACAACTTGGAACAGAACATAACTGAACTTTATTGATATATCTCGAGTACAAGCTCATAATTTACATTGATAGCAAGGCCAGAAGCACATCATGTGCTATGACAATATCTACATTATTTATGAAACATAACAAGGCCTCGATACTACTGGGTGACTCTACAGCGTAGTGGAACATAGCGCGGAAAACTACATCCACAGGGACACTGCTGGGACACGGCCTAGTTAGCGTAGCACGAACCATCGGGACCTCCGTCCTAAGCTTCTCCTACATCTGGCATGATACGCCAGGTGAGTACTTGGAATGTACTCGCAAGCTCACGGCAACCATAACAATGCAGCAAACAATAGCATGGCAATTAACATGTTAAGTGCTTAGGTGGCTTACTTACTGCTACCAAATATCAACTTACTCTCTCTTCCGGGTTGTCCCACAACCCTAGAGGTACTCATGAACCAACGAGTTCTTCCCAATATAAGACAAGTTCTTCCATCATTATTATCATTATTGCGGTTGACCATTCAGTTGCCTAGTATAGACTGTCCAATACCGTGGACGCGGCTATTCAAATAGATTCATACACTCTGCAGAGGTTGCGCACTTTACCCATACTATGAAGCTCCTGGTCATGTACCTCGGTACACTTCCCTCTCGGGTGGACCGGTGCTGCTCCAACGAAACTTGCCTAACCCGTGACTCCTCCATCGTACCACCGACAATCATACCCTCCCAGGGTCATGTCCTGGGTGGCCCCTGTGTCACCCCGTGACACCTGCCACCGTCGTGGCTAACTAAACTGTCCCAAACGGGGACGCCGGCAAAATAACTCAACTGGGCTCACAGGATTATCGTTGTCTACCTGATCAGGGTAGCACACACGCATAACCCTCCATCTTTGGTGGTACCGATAAAAGAGCACAAAGCCAGACCAAGTCAAGGCCGTCCCATACCGGCAAATGTGGCTGCACAGATAAGTCTGGATAGGTGGCACTTGATCAACCAATTAGGTTTAGTGTTGTCAAGTATTTAACAAGCATGGATATTTATCATGAGTAACTTAACATGGCAGTAGCTATGCATCAAAATAAATTACTTTAAATTATTACATATTAAAATAATGCAAACAATTCAATTAAATAACCAACACTATTGAAATGCTTCAATAAATGGATGTCATGGCTTGCCTTGCTCTGTTGGGTTGTCCACAAACTCCTGGGCTTCAAATTCAAAAGGATTTCCCTCTGAAAATATTTTAAAAGTTCAAAGGAAAATGTCACATAACACTATTCTGTTCACCAGAAATTCTGTGAGCATGAGAAAAATACCAAATTTTACCAGAAAATAGAGGAGCTCAAGACAAACCCAATGCAAAAAAGAATCAATTGATTTGGACTTATAGATAAAAAGTTATGGGTGGTCAAAGTTCCTGGTCAAATCTGAATTAAAACAGAAAATAAGAAAATCTACAGAGGACCACGTCGAAGACGTATTTCGCCAGGGCGCCTCCACTTACCGCTTCGGCGAGCCACTGACTAGCGGGCCCCTCTGTCAGATTTAAACTTGAGAGAGAGGGAACAAAGAGCTGCGGCTCTCCGGCGATGGTCATCGGCGATGCAGTCGACGGCGAGGTCGGGTGACTACGGGGATGGAACGAGCTCACAGAGGCGAACGCGTACATACCCGCAGCGTGACGAGAGATGGACGGATGACGTCGTCCCCTTCCTCTCTGACGGCGGTGGATTTCGGGTGTTGCTGGAGAGCTTGGGCGGGGTCAGGAGAGTGAGCTGAGCTCATGCGTGGAGTCAGTGGAGGCTGGGGTGGAGTAGAACAGCGAGGCGGCAGAGCTCGGGTGGCGGCAGATCTCCGGCGAGATGCGAGGCCAGAGGGCCTCTCGGCCTTGGCTCGATGCTTGGGAGCCCGATTGGAAGGTGGAGGAGGGTGGTGAGGAGCTAGGAAGGGCTGGTCGTGCCCTTTTATAGGCGGGGGCGAGCTCTCTGGAACGGGCGGGGGTCGGGCCACGTCGCCGGCACAAGGACGCCGCGCTGGCTGGCTCGGCGTGGGCGACGGGATAGGAGAGAGCAGAGGAGTTAAGGCGTGCGGTGGCCGCTTGCGGAGGAAGGCAACGAGCAGCAGGGTCACTGTGCCCGCACGGGTGCCACTGTGCCCGTGCGCGTGGCGGCCGCCGGGGACGATTCCGGCGAGGGGAGAACTCCAGAACGGCCAGGTGGGTGGAGGAGAGGATGTCGGCGAGCTGAGACAAGGCGCGGTCACGCGGGGCAGCTGGATACATCACGTCAGACACGGGCGCGGTGCAGAGCGCGTGCAGTGGCATGCCATTGCCGTGCTCACCACAGGGTCTGGCATCTAGAGCCCAGGCAAGTCTGGCGTATCTTGTCCAACACGTCGACCTTCGACCACCTAGTCCCCCTGTGCCCTTGGTTTGGCCAGATTCACTCTGATTCGAAGTGTAGCTTCAGCTACAGTTTCTGACAGAAACTTAGAGAGAGATCTAAAGGAGAGGTGAGCTGGAGATGGAGCCAGTAGAGACGTCTGGGATGATCTAGTTTGGAAGGACACCAAACTGACCAAGTTTTAGGAATTTTTATCAAGATTTGAATGCAGTTCATGTACAACTGCTGTTACTGCTCCAGAAGCAAGATGAGCTTGTTGCACTCATCTGGTTGGTCTGCTGGAGCTGAATTTTGGTGTGGGAGGGTTATTTGGTGGATAGAAGATGTCATAAAAATTTCAGCTCAAAAGGATACCTCTAGCTGGTACTTCCTTCACAGAGGTTCAAATTGAGCAGAAACTTGGCAGAATAATGCTGCTGAAAATTTGTACTGGGCAAGATGATATTTTCGGATATTGTGGCAAGATAGGTTCCCTAGTATCTAAGGGAATTATCTGAGAGTTTTCTGAGTTGAGAAAATAGGGGTTGCTTCACAAAGGGCCAGTACTGTCCAGAAGGTAAATGGAGTTTTCTGGACAAAATTTTATACTGGACCATGAAATGTTTTTGAAGATTGTGGGAGTAGATGATGACAAGAAGGTGTGGTATTAATTTGGGATTTTTCTGATCACCAGAACTATAGGTTGCTTCATAACCCATAGTGATGACAGATTTTCCCAAAGGAAGAAAATGAATTATTGGAAAAGATTGAGAATTGGAATTTGATCCAGTAGGTGTGTGGTAAGATTTTGGCAAGATGTTGAGGGCTTTGGATCACTGAGAGAGATTCATAAGTCCAAAGTCAACTGAAAAGATTCAAGAACCATCCAAATTGCAAATAAAGCCAGAAAGATTTTGAAAAGAAAAAGTTGCCAAAAACTAGGGTGTCACAAACCTACCCCCCTTAGAATGAATCTCGTCCTCGAGATTCGGTTGCTCAGGGAACAAGTGTGGATATGTTGATCTCAGAAAATCCTCTCTTTCCCAAGTAGCTTCCTCCTTAGTGTGATGCTCCCACAATACCTTGTAAAACTTGATCACTTTACTTCTGGTAGTTCTTTCCATCTCATCCAATATCCTGACAGGTTTTTCCTCGTAGGTCAAATCTTTGGTCAACTCTAGCTCACTCATATTTGCATGTTTGATCGGGGGTGCAATGCACTTTCTCAGCTATGATATGTGGAAGACGTCGTGAACGTCAGACAACTCCGGTGGTAACTCTAGCTGATATGCCACTCTGCCTCTTCTAGCCATTACTGGAAAGGGACCGACATATCTCGATGCAAGTTTCCTCGGGTGTGAAACCTGTTTATTCCTTTCATGGGGGTGACTCGGAGATAGGCATATTCTCAGGGCTCAAAAGTTACTTCTCGGTGCTTCGGGTCATAGTAACTCTTTTGACGGGACTTGGCTGCTCGAAGACGTTCCTGTATATCCTTGACTTGTTTCTCGGCCTCAAGCATCAAATCCGTGCCGAAGATGCGGTTGTCTCCTGTCTGAGACCAACTTAAAGGAGTGCGACACTTTTGTCCATACAGGGCTTCAAATGGTGACATCTTGAGACTCGACTGAAACTGTTATTGTAAGAGAATTCTGCATAGGGTAGACTATCCTCCCATTTGGGTCCATAGGTGAGGGCACAAGATCGAAGCATATCTTCCAATATCTGGTTCACACGCTCGGTCTGTCCATCCGTCTGTGGATGATATGCCGTTCTATGCTTTAGCACGGTTCCCAGGGCTTGGTGCAATCGTAGAAGCCTCTATCTGATGTGATAGACTTGGGTACTCCATGAAGGCTGACTATCCGGGACATGTAGAGCTGTGCAAGCTGAATAGCTTTGAAAGTGGTTTTTACCAGAATAAAGTGAGCCACTTTCGTAAGTATATCCACGATGACCCAGATAGCATCATGGCCTCTTGTTGACTTGGGTAGTCCAACAATGAAGTCCATGCATATGTCATCCCACTTCCACTGAGGAACCGGTAAAGGTTGCAGTAGTCCAGCGGGTTTCTGGTGTTCAGCCTTAACTCTGTTGCAAACATCACAACAGGCAACATAATATGCAATATCCCTTCGCATTCCTGGCCACCAAAAGGTTTCTCGCAAGTCCTGGTACATTTTTGTTCCTCCCGGATGGATAGAGTAGGCGGATTCATGTGCCTCTCTAAGTATTTGTTGTCTCAAGTTTTCTTGGTCAGGCACACATATTCGGTTTTCAAACCATAAGGTGCCTTGGTCATCAACATGGAAGGACTTGGCCTTTCCTTGCAGAATATTTTCCTTAATCTCTTGTATACCTTCATCTGATTTCTGAGCTTCCTTAATTTCTTCCATAAGTGTTGGAATAATCTCCATTGTGTCCGGGCTAACTGGGCCGCATAGCACCATAGTGAGCTTGGCAAACTCTTCCTATAGCCTCGGATGGATTCCCTCCATTATTGCATTTATGGTGCCTTGTTTTCTGCTGAGAGCATCGGCGACCACGTTGGCTTTTCCCGGATGATAATTGATTCCAATGTCGTAGTCCTTGACCAATTCAAGCCATCTTCTTTGCCTGAGGTTAAGGTCAGGTTGAGTGAAAATATACTTGAGACTTTTATGGTCTGTGTATATTTCACATCGCTGCCCAATGAGATAATGCCTCCAAATCTTCAATGCATGAACCACGGCTGTCAATTCCAAATCGTGAGTAGGAAAGTTCTCTTCGTGGGGTCGTAGATGTCTGGACGCGTATGCTACAACCTTTCCTTCTTGCATTAGAACGCAGCCGATTCCACGCCTGGAAGCATCACAATATATGTCAAAGCTCTTGTGGATATCTGGAAGAACTAAGACAGGGGTCGTAGTTAGCCTCGTCTTTAACTCCATGAAACTGCTATCGCATTCTTCCTTCCAAGCAAATTTGTGGTTCTTCTTCAACAGTTCTGTCAATGGCTTGGCAATTTTTGAGAAGCCTTCAATGAAGCGACGGTAGTAGCCTGCCAATCCCAGAAAACCGCGGACTTCAGTTACTGTGGCTGGTGTCTTCCAGTTTAATATCGCGGTCACTTTGCTGGGGTCAACGGCCACACCCTGTTCTGACAGAACATGTCCCAGAAAGCCCACCTCTTTTAGCCAGAATTCACATTTACTGAACTTGGCATACAAGCGATGGGTCCTTAGTCTTTCCAGGATAGTACGGAGGTGTTGCGTGTGCTCTTCTTCATCTTTCGAATAGATGAGGATATCATCAATAAATATTACCACAAATTTGTCCAAGAAATCCATGAAGACCTTGTTCATCATGCTCATGAAGTAAGCTGGAGCATTTGTCAGCCCGAATGACATGACTGTAAATTCATACAGACCATATCTAGTAGTAAAGGCTGTCTTGGGGATATCCTCTTTCCTGATTTTTAACTGATGATACCCCATCCGAAGGTCAATCTTGGAGAATACCCGGGCCCCGTTCAACTGGTCGAACAGATCATCAATGCGGGGAAGCGGATATTTATTTTTGATGGTGACCTCATTCAGCTGGCGGTAGTCCACGCACATCCGTAGGCTGCCATCCTTCTTCTTAACAAACAGCACAGGTGATCCCCATGGTGAAGTGCTCGGACGAATGTACCCTTTTTGCAACAATTCATCCAACTGTTTCTTTAGCTCCACCAGCTCTGGGGAAGGCATGCGGTAGTACTTCTTATAAATTGGAGCAGTTCCGGGAACAACATCAATAGCGAACTCTAGTTCCCGATCAGGTGGCATTCTTGGTATTTCTTCCGGAAATACGTCCGGAAATTCACTGACTACTGGAATCAGATTTATATCTGTAGTTGTGGCTTTGAATGCCATTCCTTTCTTTGACATCATTCTGCTAGCAGTGAATTGCACTGTTTGGCCTGCCGGGTTAACCAGTGTCACCGCCCTGGTGGCATAGTTGATACACACCTGATGTGGTACCAACCAATCCATCCCCAGTGTTATATCCAGCCCAGGGGATTCAATGGCCACAAGGGTAGCTGGAAACTTAACGCCATGTATCAAAATTTCCAGATCCTTATATATCACATTTGTTCTGAGCATGGAGCTAGGGGATTGTACCACCATGATTTTGTCCAAAATAGAAGGAGAAAGTTTGTGCAAGGTGGCAAAACTCCGCGAAATAAATGAATGAGAAGCCCCAAAATCAAATAAAATTATTGCAAGTATGTCGTTAACAGAAAACATACCAATGACTACATCTGGTGCTTCGCGGGCTTCCTCAGCGGAGATATGATGGACTTGGCCATGATAGAAGTTCGGGTTGGGGCGGCGTCCAACATTGTTGACTTGTGGCTTGAAGTCAGATGATGGTTTTCCATTTCTTGAAGGGCACTGCTTGGAATAATGCCCTCTCTGGCCACAAGTAAAGCAAGTGTTGTTGCGACGGCAGTCCTCCAGCACTGGCTGTTTGCCGAAGGTCTTGTTCTGGCTGACGGGCTTGTTGCCGTTATTGCCATTGTTCCAGGCAGGCTTGTATTCAGATGGACCTGGTTGCCAGATGCATGGCTTCTACGCAAACTGCTCGCGGTTGTCCTTCTTGGGTTCAAACTTCCGCTTGCGATCATCATATCCTGACTTATGCTCTCGTTCAGCTATGAAAGCCTTGTTCACCAGAGTCTGGAAGTCAGGAAAATCAAGCATACAAAGCTGACAGCGAAGGGTATGATTCAGCCCTCCTAGGAATCGGTCAATCTTCCTTTCTTCTGTGGACACGTCATGGGTAGAGTACCGTGCCAGATTATTAAACTTGTTTAGATACTCACCCACTGACATGTTCCCTTGAGTAAGGGCCAGAAATTCCCTCTGCTTCACCTTCATTATGCCGGTAGGAATATGATACTTACGGAATATCTCTTTGAACTTTTCCCAAGAAATATCTTCTCCAGAAGGCCACATGATTTTCGTATTGTCCCACCATATAGCCGTTGGTCCCTCTAGGTAGTGAGTGACAAAAGGAACCTTGTCTGACTCATCACAGCGGGCTATGTCCAACTTCTTTTCCATGGTCCTCAGCCAGTCATCAGCTTCCATAGGATCCACAGCTTAACCAAAACTGGGTGGCTTGGTACGCTGAAAATCAGCCAATTTAGAGTGTGTCCCATTGTTGTTATTCTGACCCACCATAGTCTGCATACTTTTCAGAAATTCCATGAGATCTTGATTTCTCTTCTCTTCAAACATTCTCATAATCTGATCAGTGGTTGGTGACTGTGGTGGCGGAGGGGGTAAATCTTCTGGTGACTGTCCTGCTTGTCTGGCGGATCGACGAACGGGAGTTCCATCACCGCCTTGATTACTACACCTCTTCATCCTAAATTTGTTCCCATTGCAAAATACCGAATCGATGAGCAACATCCATAAGGGAAAGCACAGCAATATGACACCAGAAAAAAAGAAACCAAATAAAAGAGAAGATAAGGAGGACAACATAATTATACAAGACAACCCAACATCATACATGACAAGCTAGTAGGGGATTATCATGACTGGACTGCTCATACGGTAGTTGACATATGCAGAGATGCTATGATGCATACACTGATACTCAAGCCTCCACTCTAGTGGCGCTGGTGGCACGAACACTGGTAAACTGAAGACTCCTCATCCTCTGATCCCGTCTCGGAATCTGAGCTGATGATGTGAACCTCGGTCTCTAGATCAAAGGTAACACGACGACGCTGACGGGAAGGCTCTGCCTCTGAAGGAGAAGAAGCACGACGCCGCAGCATCGGAGCAGCTGGAGTAGCTAGGAGTGAGGTCCACTCTACAGGGGTCTCACGTCGGCTACCAGACGAAAAGCCTGGCGGTCCGAACGAGCTAGAAGGAGTCTCAGAAGGTGGAACGGGTGGAGTATACACAGGTGAAAACGGAGGTGGAGGAGGAGACTGTGCTGCCGCAACAGCTGCAAGTGCCTCTCGGGCATGAGTCAACTCCTCAGCTAGTGAAGTGATCATACGGTAACTGGCATTCAGATAACGAGATAAAACACCAGTAGCACGATCACTCGCCGGGTCAACAGGTGCGAAAAGGACTCACCCTATCGCAGGCGACAGGGTGGGATAGTGGAAGAAACCTGGATGAGTCTGCATCTCGACCTCATGAACGCGCAAGTCAGTGAGAGCCTCCATCGCAGCAAACTGGATCGCCAGCTCCAGAGTAGAAGCAGTTCCGCCCTTGGAAGAACGGGAGTAACTACCAATATCCGAACTCGCAGTAAGAAAGGCCTCCGCGTGATACTCATACACTGAACCAGCAAGCTTCTCTCGGAACACCTGGTACACTGGGTCTTCGCCGTTGGGATACAGCCGAAGCTAGACGCTACGAAGCAGTACTGGAAAAGTGAACGGTGCCGTCTCATGATTGTAGTGGTACGGAACTGGTGCCATCTACACTCACAAGGCCAACGGTTAGCACGATAAAAACTATATGCATGCCATGCAGCAAACAGATGCAACAAGCAAAGCACACACCAAGACCCTAAACTAGTCGCGGTTCTAGCGCAGGGTTAACTAGGGTGTCCTACAGTCAGCGTGGCTCTGATACCAAGCATTGTGGCACCCCGGCTCAGAGAACCAGTTTACCAGTGTTTCCAACCCAGAGATCATGTCTTCTGGAAACACACAACAACTTGGAACAGAACAGAACTGAACTTTATTGATATATCTCGAGTACAAGCTCATAATTTACATTGATAGCGAGGCCAGAAGCGCATCATGTGCTATGACAATATCTACATTATTTATGAAACATAACAAGGTCTTGATACTGCTGGGTGACTCTACAGCGTAGCGGAACATAGCGCGGAAAACTCCATCCACAGGGACACTGCTGGGACACAGCCTAGTTAGCGTAGCACGAACCATCGGGACCTCCGTCCTCGGCTTCTCCTGCATCTGGCATGATACGCCAGGTGAGTACTTGGAATGTACTCGCAAGCTCACAGCAACCATAACAATGCAGCAAACAATAGCATGGCAATTAACATGTTAAGTGCTTAGGTGGCTTACTTACTGCTACCAAATATCAACTTACTCTCTCTTCCGGGTTGTCCCACAACCCTAGAGGTACTCATGAACCAACGAGTTCTTCCCAATATAAGACAAGTTCTTCCATCATTATTATCATTATTGCGGTTGACCATTCAGTGGCCTAGTACGGACTGTCCAATACCGTGGACGCGGCTATTCGAATAGATTCATACACTCTGCAGAGGTTGCGCACTTTACCCACACTATGAAGCTCCTGGTCCCGTACCTCGGCCACTTCCCTCTCGGGTGGACCGGTGTTGCTCCAACGAAACTTGCCTAACCCGTGACTCCTCCATCGTACCACCGACAATCATACCCTCCCAGGGTCATGTCCTGGGTGGCCCCTGTGTCACCCCATGACACCTGCCACCGTCGTGGCTAACTAAACTGTCCCAAACGGGGACGCCGGCAAAATAACTCAACTGGGCTCACAGGATTATCGTTGTCTACCTGATCAGGGTAGCACACACGCATAACCCTCCCTCTTTGGTGGTACCGATAAAAGAGCACAAAGCCAGACCAAGTCAAGGCCGTCCCATACCGGCAAATGTGGCTGCACGGATAAGTCTGGATAGGTGGCACTTGATCAACCAATTAGGTTTAGTGTTGTCAAGTATTTAACAAGCATGGATATTTATCATGAGTAACTTAACATGGCAGTAGCTATGCATCAAAATAAATTACTTTAAATTATTACATATTAAAATAATGCAAACAATTCAATTAAATAACCAACACTATTGAAATGCTTCATGAAATGGATGTCATGGCTTGCCTTGCTCTGTTGGGTTGTCCACAAACTCCTGGGCTTCAAATTCAAAAGGATTTCCCTCTGAAAATATTTTAAAAGTACAAAGGAAAATGTCACATAACACTGTTCTATTCACCAGAAATTCTGTGAGCATGAGAAAAATACCAAATTTTACCAGAAAATAGAGGAGCTCAAGACAAACCCAATGCAAAAAGAATCAATTGATTTGGACTTATGGATAAAAAGTTATGGGTGGTCAAAGTTCCTGGTCAAATCTGAATTAAAACAGAAAATAAGAAAATCTACAGAGGGCCACGTCGAAGACGTATTTCGCCAGGGCGTCTCCACTTACCGCTTCGGTGAGCCACTGACTAGCGGGCCCCTCTGTCAGATTTAAATGAGAGAGAGAGGGAACAGAGAGCTGCAGCTCTCCGGCGATGGTCGCCGGCGATGCAGTCGACGGCGAGGTCGGGTTAGTACGGGGATGGAACGAGCTCACAGAGGCGAACGCGTACGTACCCGCAGCATGACGAGGGATGGCCGGACGACGTCGTCCCCTTCCTCTCCGGCGGCGGTGGCTTTCGGGTGTCACCGGAGACGGCGTTTCTGGCAAGGTTTCAGTCGGGCAAGAGCTTGGGCGGGGTCAGGAGAGTGAGCTGAGCTCGCGCGTGGAGTCAGTGGAGGCTGGGGTGGAGTAGAACAGCGAGACGGCAGAGCTCGGGTGGCGGCGGATCTCCGGCGAGATGCAAGGCCATAGGGCCTCTCGGCCTTGGCTCGATGCTTGGGAGCCCGATTGGAAGGTGGAGGAGGGTGGTGAGGAGCTAGGAAGGGCTAGCCGTGCCCTTTTATAGGCGGGGGCGAGCTCTCTGGAATGGGCGGGGCTCGGGCCACGTCGCCGGCGCAAGGACGCCGCGCTGGCTGGCTCGGCGTGGGCGACGGGATAGGAGAGAGCAGAGGAGTTAAGGCGTGCAGTGGCCGCTTGCGGAGGAAGGCGACGAGCAGCAGGGTCACTGTGCCCGCACGGGTGCCACAGTGCCCGTGCACGTTGTCGGAAGTGGGGGTCCGGGGACCCAAAGGTTCGAACACTGGGGTGAGCTCGTTCTACTACTTCTTCCCCTACCACGGCAGTGCTACGGCGAGACTACGGCGAGAGCATGCTAGCGTAGGACGGGCAAAGGCACAGCGGTTTACCCAGGTTCGGGCCACCTTGCGGTGTAAGACACTACTCCTGCTTTGTGGTTGAGATTATCGTGGATGAGAGAGTTCTTGGGTACAAGGTTGAAGATGATGGATCTCCCTCCGAAGATGATCGATCCCCCTCTACGGTGGCTGCACTGCCCCTTTTATGCCGCCTTGGTCCTCTTCCCCCTCGAAACTTAGGCGGGAAGGGTTGCCACAATTGGCTGTTTTGAAAGGGGACAGGCGCTCAGGCTATCCTGACTAAAGGTGGTCTTCGCCTGCCAAAGCATGATCCATGACGCGCCGGTGGGCTCGGTGATGACCTCCGCCCTGCGCGCCCACCGTCTTCGTCTTTCTTCGCCGTTCGGGCAACCTTTGGGGTTGCTTTGGGGAGTAGATAGCTGGCCCTGCTTCCCTAGCACAAAAGAGGAAACCATCTGCATCCGCGCCTGCTGGCGCGGCCTCTGCTGCTGCTCGTCGCCGCGCGCGTCACCCACGTGATGGGCTCCAGTCCGCGCGACACACCGAACGGTCTTCTCCTCGAGCGCCAGCGGGAGGGGGCCTCGGAAGGCCACCTCGGGAAGCCGCCTCGTGAGGCCACTTGGGAAGCCGCCTCGTGAGGGGACTTGGGAAGCTACCTCGTGAGGGGACCTCGCGAGGCCGTTTATGGTGGTGCTGAGCGTTGCCTGCTACTCCCTGAAGAGGGGGCCTCAGGAGGCTAGGGCCCCATGAGGGGGCATGGCGAGACACTTGGTGGCGACGGCCCGCCAGGCACACTCCAGGCGTCGCGCCCTGGGCCAAAGGCAGACGGGCCTGGATACCCTGGGTTCCATGGGCCCAACAGTAGCCCCCGGGCCAGCGGCGCGCAAGTTCCCGCCTACGGAGGGGCGAAATGGCGCGGGCCCTAACCGCCTGCGTCCAGGCGCCACGCGTGGCGCACGATGTGACGGGCGATGCCCTCACTTCCCACGACGCCTCGGGAACTGCCGCGCTGACATAAATCTGCCGCGGGCGGCGCGAGACCATCATTGCCTTCCCTTGCACATTCCGCCTCCCTGCGCCTTCCTTCCTGCGCGCGGCTTCTTCTACTTCTCCCAAGCTCCGCCGCCCTAACCCCTTGTTGTGCCGCCATGGCACCCGCCGGCAGGGAGGAAGAAGAGGCAGACACGGCGGTCGCGGAAGTGGTGCCAGAGCCTGCTCTGGGTATGCCCACAATTGTCAACGCCGAGGGGATCGACAAGGTGCTTCCGATGACCGCGGCCACTTCCAACGAGTGGGGGGCCACTCGCATGTGGCCAGCTTCGCGCCCAATCGCTGACCTCGATGCCACCTCCGCCGTCCTCTTCCTTCATGCGCTCTTCGCGGGCCTGCTGCCTCCATTCTCCGATTTCTTCAACGCCATTCTTTCCCACTACCAGGTCCATGCGCTGCATCCCGAGCCGACTTCTGTCCTCCTTCTTTCCGCCTTTGCCTTCTTATGCGAGGCCTTCCTGGGCGTGACGCCTTTGGTGGCGCTCTTCCGTCACTTCTTCAGTCTGCGGCTGACCGCGGCGAACCAGTGCTCCGGGTGCGTCTCGTTTCGCGTCGCAGGCGACGCGGCGGGCGACGGTATTGACATGAGGCTTACCAAAGAGGTCGAGGGCTTCAGGCGGCAATGGTTGTACATGGACGCGGCCCAGTTCAGCCCCTTGTTGCAGCTGCCGACATCCCCGGCCGTGAGAAGCTCCGGGTGGGGGCACGAAAGGCTCGCCGACCCGCGGCTGGCGCGGGTATGGAAGAAGTTGGCTGAGCTGAGGGCCGCAAAAGTAACGGTGGTCATGATCGTGTGGGAGTTCCTCTGGCGCCGCATAGCCCCCTTGCAGCGACACTCCCGCCCGATGTGGGCCTTCACTGGCCCACAGGATCGGATGCGAGTGAGCGTGGACAGCTTGCTGCCGGAGGTGCTGAACGGGATGCTCCATACCCTGACCGGTGAAGAAGCGAGTGAGCCACCAAGGGACGGGCTTCCTTTGTATCGCTACAGGAACAAGGAGGCGCTGGCGGGCTCAATGCCGCGTTTCGACCAGTGGGGACCGCTCCCAGAGGGCTTCGAAGGGCCCCGTGACAACCCTTTTCTGGCGGTCCCCGGCTCAGGCGAGCACGGCAGCGCCGCGGCTTCGGCGGGCGCAGCGGGGGGCGGAGGCCACCTGGTTCGTCCGGCCCGCCGCCAGCTCGTCCGCAATCTCGGAAACGACGATGGTACCACCCCGCCTGCGGCCTTGCCTGCCGCGTCCGTCCGGGCGGAGGGCGCGGGAAGCCCCCGCGCGGCAGCTGCGAAGTCGCGGGGCCCCGGAGACGGTGGTGGAGGCGGGTCCCGTGGCCCTCCCGAAAGGGGGGTCGACCGCGAAGGAGGGCCCGGCGAAGGCGGTGGCAGCAACGCGCCTCCGTGGCCGCTGAAGAAGAGGAGGTGGTTTGCCAGGGACCAATAAGCGCTCGCTTTCCTTTCTCTTGCGCCCTGTGTGTTGCGCGCATCTGAGTCCTTGTTTTTCTTTCCGTCTCCAGGATTTCCTCGAGCAAGAAGAAGAAGGAGGAGAGGCCCCCTGTCCTGGCGGGAGCTTCACCGCCGATTGCTAGGACTGGGGGGCGCACGGAGGGCACCAGCAGCCTCGCCGCCGGGGCCGACCTCGCAGGGGCCGAAGAGGAGGCGGCGCCTCCGGACCCGCAGGAGGACGCGGCTCGGGGGGCCCAGGCCAGCGGGCCATCGGAGGCGTCGTCGAGGGACGGCTCCGCCACCCCCGGGGCGCCCACCGCCGGGGCGAAAAACGCGGCGACGGAAGCGGAGGCGCCGGCTTCCACCCCCCGGAACGCTGTCGACGGCGGTGTCGCGGGAGGTCAACCGGGCTTGGCAGCGCGCGGGACCCCGCAGGCCAGAGGGTCGCTAAGCTCACGGGGCGCGTCGCCTCGTCGGAACGAAGAGGGGACCCCTGCAAGCCCTTCGCTCCCGGCCGGCAGCGGCGGGCCCTCGCGAGAGGGCAGCACTCGGGCGCACACCGGTTGGGCCCTGCAGCTCGTGAGCGGCAGCGCCGTGCTCAAGCGTGGGGCCCTGCAAGGCGCCAGGGCTGCCCTTGACCAGCTGGAAGCAGACCTTCGGGCGGAAGAAGCGCGCATCATCGAGGAGCATCAGCGCCTTGCGGAGAGATGGCACCAGCTTGATGTGGCCATCAAACTGAGCCGCCGCCAAGACGACACCGCGCGGGAGAAGCGCGAGAAGGCCGCCCAGGACGCGAAGGAGATCTTTGAGAACGCTGTCCGGGAGGCCAGCGAGGCCGACAGGCGGCGCGAGGCGGCGGAGGTACGCGAAAAGGAGCTCCAGGACCAGAACGCCTCGCTGGAGCGACAACTCCAGGCAAGAAGGGACGCCATCTCCGCCCTCGAAGAGGGGCTGGCGGCCCGCAAGGCGGACCTTGCCATCCGTGAGCGGGAGCTCGCACGCTCGGCATCCGCGCAGGACCTGGAGCGCGAGCGGCTGGAGACGCTGGAGCGAGAGGTGTCCTCTGCCCAAAACTCCTACGCCGAGCGCCTAAACAAGGCCAACGCCAAATTGGCGGCCATGGTGGAGAAGATCCAGGAGGACGCCGACAGGAGGGTCGCGGAGAGCCGCGAAGCGTTTGCGGACGAGAACGGCAAGAAGCTGAAACGGCAGGAGGACCGCTTCAAGGCCAAGCGCGAGGAGCTCCGGCATGAGATCGCGGGCCTTAAGGAAATGCTAGCCGAAGCTGAAGGGCGGCGGAAGACTGCTCTGAAGGCCCAGGCCGACGCCCAGGCCGAGCTGTCCTTCCTCCGACAGCAGGTGGGGGGTGTCACCGCGGTCGTGGAGCAAGCGCGGGACGAGGCGGCCCACGCGCGGGGGCGGCAACTCCAGCGCTCTAAGATGTTCCGCGCCCTCGAGCTCCGGGCCCGCCGCGCCTTGGGCTCCATTTGCAAGGAGGACGTCAGCAGCCCCCTCGAGACCCACGATGGCAGCTACCTCGATTTCTTCACCAAGCTCATGGAGCGGCTCGAGGTGGGCGCCAAGAAGGTAGGCGGAATCGTCGAGGAGGAGAGCTGCGACCTCCTCACTCAGGCCGCGACGCGCATCTTCAGCCATCTTCTGAACGCCGACCCCAACTTTGACTTTGGCAAGGTGATAATCCGTGTCCCCGAGGATGTCCGTGACACCCTTGGGAAGGTGGTGGAGGACTATGTGGACGCCCTGCACGAGCACTTCGCTCCTGGCGAGAGCTCGAGCGGAGCCGAGTAGGGTGACGATGACGGTGGCAGTGGCGGCGATGGCGACATGTCTTTTTAGGTCCCTCCCCATATTCTGCATATAGCTGATTGTGACCCCGTGGGGGCATGAGGACAGTGCTTTGCATTTTAAGTGCTTTGTTCTTGACTGTATCGAACGCCCGCGCCCTCGTAGCTTGTTTTGTTCTTTCTGCTCATCACGACACTCTGCGCTGTTAGGACCTAGCCCCCGAGCGGGCCATAATCGCTGCCGGTATGACGGGTCGTGAGGGCTCTGTTCGCGCGGTCTCTGGAGGCGGGGCCTGCATGCATGCTGGGGGGCCGGCGGGGCCACCTCGCGAGGCCCCTCCATGAACCTGTTACTATGATAGCTGCATGTAGCGTACTCAACGACAGGGGAGTGGTGCACGCTTGTCGATTCGCTCATGGGCATCACGCGAGGAGATAAGACGCCAAGAACCTTGGCGAGGTGGCGTGCGTGGGGAGCAGACCCGCGAGCTAGAGCCTAGCCGAAGCCTGCTGCTTGGGCTTTTCGGCGCTGCCGAGACTGATCCGGGCACAGACACCGTGTCCAGCCCCCGCTCGCGTGAGGCTCATGGGGGACGTCGTGAGCGCGCGGGGCTCGTGAGGCAAGAACAAGGCGGAATGCCATGCAGAAAACTGAGCTTGCTGAAGCAAGATAGCGACCCGTTACATAATTAAAACGAGATGCGGCTGCTGTGTCCGGCACGGGTCAGCTTGAGGTTGGTGCAACCCGTGGGGCGCCCTCAGTTGATTGTTCCGCCAGCGCGGAGCATGGGGCTTCCACAGGGGTGTGGGCATGATCGCGGGTCGATCGTTCCGCCAGCGCGGAGCATGGGGCTTCCACTGGGGCGTGGGCGGGAGCTCTCGCGGGCCCATCAGGCGAACGCAATGAGAGGCTCCGGGGCGTGTACAGCCCCATTTCGTTCGTACTCGTGAGGGTCACGGGTAGAACTTGCGGAGGTGTTGGATGTTCCAGGCGTTAGGCACAGGAACTCCGTCCTCCGTCTCCAGCCGGGCTGAGCCGGGCCTGGAGACATGAGTAACCCTGAAAGGGCCTTCCCACATAGGTGGGAGTTTGTGTGGTCCCTCTCTGGAGAGGATCCTGCGCAGGACGAGGTCACCGACCTCGAGGGTGCGAGGGCGGACGCCGCGGCTGTAATGGGGGCG
The DNA here is from genome assembly GCA_039707655.1 of Elymus sibiricus. Taxonomy (NCBI): domain Eukaryota; kingdom Viridiplantae; phylum Streptophyta; class Magnoliopsida; order Poales; family Poaceae; genus Elymus; species Elymus sibiricus. Next base: position 185,067,169 of record CM077676.1, on the reverse strand, counting down.
CGAGGCCGGTTTGGCGGCTGCCGTCCTCAATGCGTGGTAGGTCGGCCTCCCGCGAGCCGTCCTGACGCGCCTTGTCGAAGGCAGGGGCTCACGGGGGACCATGCTTAACTTCAGAGGGGAACCATGCCAACGCCGTAGACGAGGAAGACGGGGGTCTCGCCGGTGGGCTCGCTTGTCGCCGCGCGGATGGACATGGCACGGACCGCCACTCGCCGAGCCAACCCTTGCCGCTCCCGAGCTACGCCCACGAGGCGCGCTCACGAGACGCACACACAAGGCTCGGCGTTTGGAGTGCCTTTGCCTTGCGAAGCCGGCTCGTGAGAGGCTGCCTGCGAGGTCTTCGCGCAGCTCGCCTCCTAAAGGGCTGTATGTCGAAAAATCTCACGATAGGGGGAGCGGCACGCGCTTGCTAACTCACCCGTGGCCGTTGCGTGAGGAGATAAGGCACCAAGGACCTTGGTGAGGTGACGTGCGCGGGAGCAGGCCCGCGAGCCAGAGCTCAGTCGCATGGATTTGGCAGCGCTGCAGGGACGGACCCGAGCACAGGCACTGTGCCTAGCCCCCGCTCACGGAATTGGTCAGGGGAGGGGTCGCGAGCGTGAGGCGCTCTCGGGCGGCGTCGAATTTGTCATAGAAATTAGCAGGCAATTGAGTAGGTAATATAATTCATCAAAGTAAAAGTCAGTAAAATCCATTACACGACCAAAAGGATAAGGTTCTGGGAGCGAAGCTCGAGAGGCGCGGCGGGAAGGAGTGCGGGTCGCGCGGGGCGACACGCCGGGCGCGCCCGGCAGGACCGCACTGTAGTGACGTCAGACCACTCGGCGCGGCGCGCCAAGGGAGTCTGCTCCTTCGGAGCTAGGGGGCTCGCGAGGCGCTGGGAGCTCGCGAGGAGTGGGAGGCTCACGAGGCCCTGGTGCGAAGGGCGCCAGCCTCTGGAAAGAGGCGCCGGCGTTCCTCAGCCCAAAGGGCATGCACGTGCCGCCGACGGTGGGACCAATGCCCTGACCGCCTCGCGGCAGCTGCAAGGGGTCACGAGGGCAGGACTTGTTGAAGCTGGTGAAGTCAACGCACATGCGCTCCTTGCCGCCCTTCTTGGGGACGATGACTGGGTTGGCGAGCCATTTGGGATGGCGCACCTCATGAACGATTCCGGCTTCTTGGAGCTTCTGAACTTCACTGACGATGAACTCTTGCTTCTCTGGCGCTTGGCGCCGCGCTTTCTGCTTGACTGGGCGTGCATTGGGGCACACCGCTAAGTGGTGCTCGATCACCTCCCTCGGCACACCGGACAAGTCGGATGCTTTCCAGGCAAAAACATCCGAGTTTGCCTGAAGGAAGGTGACGAGCGCGTTTTCCTATGCAGGAGGGAGGCATGTGCCGATGGTGAAGGCGGGGCCGGAGCCGCTGCCATCCACCGACACCTTCTTCGTCTCGGCGCGGTCCTGAGAGAACAACTGCTTCTTCTTCGCGGGCGCGGCTTCGGAAGGCTCGGCCGCGTCCTCGTCGGCTGGGTGCGCGACAGCGGCAGCCTTGTAGGCGCGCTCGAGGGTGCTGGCCGCGTCCTTTTCGTCGCAGGCGACGGTGATGATGCCGCTGCAGCCGGGCATCTTGAGGACGTTGTAGGCGTGATGAGTGGCCGCCATGAACTTGGTGAGAGTTGGGTAGCCCAAGATGGCATTGTAGGGCAGGCCGATGTGCGCCACGTCGAAGTCGATGAGCTCGGTGTGGTAGTTCTTGCGGGTGCCGAAGGTGACGGGGAGGCGCACCTGCCCCAGCGGAATGGTGGAGCCATCGGTCACTCCGGAGAAAGGCCTGGTCGGCATCAGCTGGTCGTAGGGCACCTGGAGCGTCTCGAAGGTTTCGATGGAGAGCACGTTGAGGCCGGCACCCCCGTCGATGAGGGTCTTGGTGACCGCGACGTTGTTGATGGTGGGAGTGCACAGCATGGGGAGCGCGCCTGTGGAGGCCGTGGACTTGGGGTGGTCCTTGGAGTCGAAGGTGATGGCGTACTGTGACCACTTGAGGGGCCGCGTGACCTCAGGCCTCGGGAGGGCGGCGTACACCTCGCGAGAGAGTTGCTTGAAGTGGCGGACGGACGCGGGGCTTGGGACCCGCCAAGGATGCAGGCGACCGCGCGAGGCTCCTGGTAGCGCCCAGCGCCCTCGTCAGGCTGGTTGACGTCGTTCCTCCGAGGAGGCGGAGGCAGCGGCGGGAGAGCGGCATTAGCCTGAGGATTCGCCTCACGAGGCTGGTCGCGCCAGGCGGCCTCACGAGGATGATCGCGCCAGCCCTGGCGGTAGTTGCTGTTATTGTTGCTGCTGTCCCAGCGGTTGCCGCTGCGGCCACCTCCGCGGCCGGCGCCACGGCCGTTGCGGTCGTCTCGGCGGCTCTGGCGCTCGTCGCGGAGCAGCTTGAGCTCATGACAGTCTTCGGTGATGTGGGAGCGGACATTGTGAAAGGCGCAGAGTGGCCGGTTGTCCTTCCTGGGTTCGTCGAGGTCGCGGCCGCGCTTCTGCTCAGGCTCCGCCACAAGCACGGCATGGCCTTTGCGCTTGACGTCCTTGCTCTTGGCCTTGGTGTCGTCGAGCGCCGCGTCGGGGTCGTTGTGGACAAAGAGGCGGCCTTCTTCAGCCTTGGCGCACTTGTCGGCGAGGTCGAGCAGCTCGAGCACGGAGTCGAGCTCACCATTGATGGCGAGCTTCTCGCGCATCTTGATGTCCGTGACGCCGGTGGAGAACGCGGAGATGACGGCCGCGTCGGAAGCGCGCGGGATCTTGTTGCGCACCTGGCTGAAGCCCTGGATGTACTTATGGAGGGTCTCGTCTGGGCGCTGTCGAACGCGCCGCAGGTCGTTGATGGTGAGGGAGCGATCCTGTGTGCCCTTGAAGTTGGCAATGAACTGGCTGCAGAGCTCGGCCCACGACGAGATGGAAACCTCGGGGAGGTTCATGAGCCAGGAGCGCGGGCCGTCCTTGAGGGCCATGGGGAACCAGTTCGCCATGACCTTGTCGTCGCCGTTCGCCGCCTCGACGCTCAGTGCGTAGAGCTGGAAGAACTCCGTGGGGTTGGGGGTGCCATCGTAGCGCGGAGGCAGCTCAGGCTTGAAATTCGCGGGCCAGACCACGCGACGCAGCTCGCGGGTGAAGGCACGGCAGCCCACGCCGCTCGAGGGGACGCCGCCAGTGAGGGCGGCGCGGTTTTGACGCCCGGCCGCTGCAACGTCTTGAACGGCCTGGTCTTGGCGCTGGCGCTGGCGCTCGAGGAGCACTCGCGCGTCGGGGGGCGCGCGGCGGATGATCTGGCAGCTGGGCTCGCAGTGGTCCGGAGAAGGCGCGCCGCGGGACGGCTCACAAGCCCGCGCGCTGCGCTGGGGCCCGGCGTGCTCGTCACGCAGAGGAGGCGGCGGGGGGGCGCCGTACGCCGGGTCCCCAGCACGAGACGGTGGAGGGCGGAGCGAGTGAGAAGGTGCCGGAGCGTCCCCGGCGACGTTGACGAGCTCGGCGATGCGACCGAGCCAGGCGGCGTCAGCCAGACGGTAGCGGAGCAGCTCACGCGCCATGAGCAGCGCGGCCTGCAGGTTCGGCGGCCCACGGTTGGCGAGGGAGGAGGCCGTGGCGGTGTGGCCGTCCGCCCGCACGGAGGGGTGCGGGGAGGAGGCCTGCTGCTCGCGGGCAGCGGGGTCGGTGGCGGTGGCAGCCTCGGCTTCAGGGCGGCGGCGATTGCCACGGGCCACCAGCTGCGTCTGGGCCACGCGGCCAGCCCTGCGCTCAGCGCGCTCGCGACGTGCGTCCGCCATGGGACTGGTGGAGCTGAAGGTCAAGTAGAGGAACAGTAGCGCACCCCTACCTGGCGCGCCAAATGTCGGAAGTGGGGCTCCGGGGATCCAAAGGTTCGAACACTGGGGTGAGCTCGTTCTACTACTTCTTCCCCTACCACGGCAGTGCTATGGCGAGACTACGGCGAGAGCGCGCTAGCGTAGGACGGGCAAAGGCACAGCGGTTTACCCAGGTTCGGGCCACCTTGCGGTATAAGACCCTACTCCTGCTTTGTGGTTGAGATTATCGTGGATGAGAGAGTTCTTGCGTACAAGGTTGAAGATGATGGATCTCCCTCCGAAGATGATCGATCCCCCTCTACGGTGGCTGCACTGCCCCTTTTATGCCGCCTTGGTCCTCTTCCCCCTCGAAACTTAGGCGGGAAGGGTTGCCACACTTGGCTGTTTTGAAAGGGGACAGGCGCTCAGACTATCCTGACTAAAGGTGGTCTTCGCCTGCCAAAGCATAATCCATGACGCGCCGGTGGGCTCGGTGATGACCTCCGCCCTGCGCGCCTGCCGTCTTGGTCTTTCTTCGCCGATCGGGCAACCTTTGGGGTTGCTTTGGGGAGTAGATAGCTGGCCCTGCTTCCCTAGCACAAAAGAGGAAACCATCTGCATCCGCGCCTGCTGGCGCGGCCTCTGCTGCTGCACGTCGCCGCGCGCGTCACCCACGTGATCGGCTCCAGTCCGCGCGACACACCGAACGGTCTTCTCCTCGAGCGCCTGCGGGAGGGGGCCTCGGAAGGCCACCTCGGGAAGCCGCCTCGTGAGGCCACTTGGGAAGCTGCCTCGTGAAGGGACTTGGAAAGCTGCCTCATGAGGGGACCTCGCGAGGCCATTTATGGTGGTGCTGAGCGTTGCCTGCTACTCCCTGAAGAGGGGGCCTCATGAGGCTAGGGCCCCATGAGGGGGCATGGCGAGACACTTGGTGGCGACGGCCCGCCGGGCACACTCCAGGCGTCGCGACCTGGGTCAAAGGCAGATGGGCCTGGATACCCCGGGTTCCATGGGCCCGACACACGTGGCGGCCGCCGGGGACGATTCCAGCGAGGGGAGAACTCCAGAACGGACAGGTGGGTGGAGGAGAGGATGTCGGCGAGCTGAGACAAGGCGCGGTCACGCGGGGCAGCTGGATACATCACGTCAGACACGGGCGCGGTGCAGAGCGTGTGCAGTGGCATGCCATTGCCGTGCTCACCACAGGGTCTGGCATCTAGAGGCCACGCAAGTCCGGCGTATCTTGTCCAACACGTTGACCGTCGACCACCTAGTCCCCCTGTGCCCTTGGTTTGGCCAGATTTACTCTGATTCGAAGTGTAGCTTCAGCTACAGTTTCTGACAGAAACTTAGAGAGAGATCTAGAGGAGAGGTGAGCTGGAGATGGAGCCAGTAGAGATGTCTGGGATGATCTAGTTTGGAAGGAATCCAAACTGACCAAGTTTTAGGAATTTTTATCAAGATTTGAATGCCGTTCATGTACAACTGCTGTTACTGGTCCAAAAGCAAGATGAGCTTGTTGCACTCATCTGGTTGGTCTGCTGGAGCTGAATTTTGGTGTGGGAGGTTATTTGGTGGATAGAAGATGTCATAAAAATTTCAGCTCAAAAGGATACCTCTAGCTGGTACTTCCTTCACAGAGGTTCAAATTGAGCAGAAACTTGGCAGAATAATGCTGCTGAAAATTTGTACTGGACAAGATGATATTTTTGGATATTGTGGCAAGATAGGTTCCCTAGTATCTCAGGGAAATATCTGAGAGTTTTCTGAGTTGAGAAAATAGGGGTTGCTTCACAAAGGGCCAGTACTGTCCAGAAGGTAAATGGAGTTTTCTGGACAAAATTTTATACTGGACCATGAAATGTTTTTGAAGATTGTGGGAGTAGATGATGACAAGAAGGTGTGGTATTAATTTGGGATTTTTCTGATCACCAGAACTATAGATTGCTTCATAACCCATAGTGATGACAGATTTTCCCAAAGGAAGAAAATGAATTATTGGAAAAGATTGAGAATTGGAATTTGATCCAGTAGGTGTGTGGTAAGATTTTGGCAAGATGTTGAGGGCTTTGGATCACTGAGAGATATTCATAAGTCCAAAGTCAACTGAAAAGATTCAAGAACCATCCAAATTGCACATAAAGCCAGAAAGATTTTGAAAAGAAAAAGTTGCCAAAAAACCAGGGTGTCACAGGGTGGCACTAGATGCACTTACAATCTCCCCCTTTTTGGTGATTGATGACAAACTGGTTGAAGTTTCAATGGGGATAAAAAAATATGTGAAAGTTAAGGAACAAGGTGTTTGGCTTCATGAAAGTTGAGGAGCTCCCCCTGAAGATGTGCATATAAGTAATTTGCTTTTGAATGCAAATGCACATGGCAGGTTTTACTTTGTGGAGATCTCCCTCTATTCATGAAGTCACAACATGTGCATACATATAATATGAAGATAATGGAATGCACAATGGAATATGGTCGTCTGCAAATGACTTCATGCGCATAAGATCAAATTTAAGTAGCGCATAATAAAACGGCAGTGAATGTAGCAGACGTCCATCAGGACTTAAGTTTACAAACCAAACACCAAATGTTCAAGAACGAGAGTTGCAAACTTAACAAAATATCTCAAGCCCGACCCAATATGCCCGCTTGAAGACTATCAACCCAAATGCTTCTCCCTCTTTTGTCAACAAGTGACCAAAAAGGTGTGAAGACATAGGGTGTCTACACGTCCCGAGGAGGCGACGAAGATGTTGGGGCAGCCGGGTCGATGTTGGAGTTTGGCGGTGCAGACGGGCCTGATGCAGCATCATGGTGCAGTGAAGCCATAGCTGGAGAGGTGGCATCATCTTCTTCATCAACAATCCTTGCATGAATCATGGGTGCTAAAGAAGAATAATCGGAGTCCTCAAGTGAAGGTGTAGCACGCCACTTCTCAGATGAGGGAGGCTTGGAGCCAAATTTGAAGCTCTCCTTGAAGCCATCGGCAACAAGGTCATCTTCAGAACATAGTAGTGTGAGGCTCTTCCAAGCTCTACGGTTGGCTTCATGTGCAACAAATGCATTCTTGGTAGAGAGGTTGCGCACTCTGTTGAGATCAGATACGATGCTCTTCATTTGCCATATCAACCAATCATGATGCTTGTCTTGCTTCTGATGAAGAGAAACAAGAAACTCTCTATCTGTCATCACCTTGGCTTGTTTCTGAGGCCTTTGAGGTATTGTGCTGGTAGTGGCTTCAGTGTAAGCTTGTCGTGGTTGCCGAAACTGACCAGCAAGTTCAGAGATAGGGGCCACATTGGGAAGGTGAATGGCTTCCATATGAGCAGAGTGGCTGGCTTCAACAAGTCTTGGATCTTTCTCAGCCGAAGGATAAATGACTTCATGGGGAGCATCAACTTTAGGCAGAAGGATATGATGAGTGCGACCAGAGGATTCATACTGAACAGTCGAACGAAGCTTGATGAGGCGCATAATCCATGGCGCATAGAATTTGAGGCCAAACAGATCCATGCCAGACGCAGCAAGTTGGCGAATGAAGAAGTCATGCGTGTTGAATCTGATGCCATTTACTACATAGTAGACCAATGTCTTCATGGCGCCTTCAAGCTTGGCTGAAGATGAATGCCCTTTGATTGGCCATAGAGTGTTGCAAAGGATGTGATATACGGTTCGAGGCAAGTACTCAAGGTCACTGACGAAGAACTCCTTGGGGTATTCAGTTTCAAATGGCAATGGCTTCATCATTGTCAGCATCTCAATCATGTTGGGCTCTGGCTTCTGGAAGATACTTTCCACTTCCTTTTCATAAGAAGCACAACCTAGATTGTAGAAGTCACCAGGTACAGGCAGACGAGTGAGTTCGAGAAGATCTTGAGGTTTAGCTTCATAATGAACGTCACCAGTCATCCACTCAAGGGTCCAAGTCTTGGGGTCCCTGTTGAAGCCAGAAATGTGGAGAGTTGCATAAAATTGGAGTATGATCTTCTCATTCCAGTGTTCCTTGTCCGTGACAAAGGGTAGCAATCCAACATCTCTGAAGCATTCCATCGCTTGATCCAGACAAGGGAGTCCAGACATGGCTTCATGATCCAGACGCCTGTGAGAATGAATCCTGTCTTGGTTGTAGAGGACACACATGTAATAGCTTCGCTGATGATGAGTCCAAAACCTATCTGAGGATATGCGAGGCTTCCTGAATGGATTCTTGGAGCTGTCGAAGAAAGTGTTCTCATTTCTGAAGCCAGCAACACTGAATGTGCAATCAGTTGATGGAGCACTATGAAGCCTGGGCATTCTAGGCATAGGCTTCTGAACTTGTGGTCGCTCATTGATGTTAAACTCATATTGCGGGCCATGCTGCACTGGAGGAGTAAGTGCTGGCCATAGAATAAGAACTAGCTCACCAGCTCGATTGTATGCCATTGCAATGTTTGGTGCGTTGGCTTCAGGTGGAGCAATAACTTCAGGAGTAGGAGCTTCATGTGTTTCACTCAATATGATTTCAGGCACAAGGGTCTCAGTGGCAGCAGGGGCAGGAGTTTCAGACATCGGCTCTTGAATAGGTTCATGTGTTGTAGCCGGAATCTCTTCAGTCTGTTTGGCTTCTAGCTCCGGATTGGCTTCAGCTGATGCACGCATAACAGTTTCAACTGGTGCATCTTCTGTTTGTGTGGTGGTGGTACTTGGAGGAACATCTTCTAGCACAACATCCTCTTGAGTAACTGAAGCTTCTTGACGGACTTCCTCTTCAGGAATGCTGAACATGGTGGCTCTTAGGCCGCGGTGAAGCCTTTGGAATGAGGGCGATGCCTTTGGAGAAGAGATGTCTTCCTCCATGGCTTCAGGTGTTCCTTGGGCTGGCAACTCATCAGTTGGTTCAACTTGAGGGGGTGGTGTGTGAGGAATCACTTCATCATGGTCCATTGGCGTCAGAGGTCGGCCAATGCTGATAGGCTCACTGTTCTCTTGAACAGGTGATGATACCACTTCTTGAGTGATTTGAGGAAGAACTGCATCATCTTCATTCTGCACATTGGCATCAGTACCAATGTCTTCAGCTACAGTGGGGTTAGCAGCTGGTATGTCTTCAGTGAGAGAAACCTCTATGGAAGCAGGTTCATGCACAATGACTTGTCTCTTGGTGTTGACGGTGGTAGGGGGAGCAACAGATATTGGCGTCACAAGCAGAGGCTCTTGATGAGCTGATGGAGCAGTTTCTGCTTGGGCCCTGCGCGAAGCCTTTGAAGACTTTGTCTTCTGACGCTTCTGAGACGGAGGAGTAGCAGAGGCATCGGTTTGCTTGCTCTTGTGAGCATCGACTTCAGCTTGCTGAGTCCGCTTCCTCTCTAAAGCAATTGATGGAGCAGATGGCTTCGAGCGGAGCATAGATGAGGGGAATACAATCTTGGGCGCTTCTTGACTTGAAGCCTCAACAGCCAGTGTGACTGGCTTCTTCTTCTTCTTCTTGACCAACTTAGGATCAATGGCAGGGCGTCCAAGAGCTTTTATCTTCAAACCCTCATTATGCGCTTGCACAGTTTTCTCGGCATAATGTTTGAGGCGTTCTCTCGCACCTTTGGCGTCATCACGACGCTTTTGAAATTCATCTTTGAGCTCAGCCATCATCTTCTTGTAGCCCTGAATTTCCTTGATGCTGAACTTGGCCAGGTGCTTCTTGAAGAGCTGCTTCCCATATTCAATCTTGTTCTTTTGCTCAAGCACCTTTTGAACAACAGCAAGTTCCTTGTCAATGAAGCCTTGGAATGTGACACTGATGTCAATGGGAAGTTGCAGATCATCAATCGACAGAGACGGGTCGCGAAACCATTCGTCAATGAAGTTATTCAGGATGTCGTGGTCGAACAGAGGCAGGTCCTTGAAGATATCAGCCTCTTCCTGCTTGTTCTTGATGAGAAGCTCAAGGGCATCATCATCAAATTCATCATTAGATAAGTCAATTATAGCATCATCATCTCTCAATGTGCTTGTTGGTTTGGGGCCTCGCCCAACAGTTTTCTTTGTCTTCGGAGAGTTCTGAGACACATCTTCAGATTGCACACTGGATTCAGGAGGTGCAGTTTTCATTGGCTTCACTCTTGAAGCTTTTGGTGCAGCAGCAGACTTAGAAGATTGCCCTTCTTTAGGCTTGAAAGCTTTTGGCTTTCTTTGTGTCTTGGGGGAGGCAGGAGCAATGTCTTCAGCTGGGGATTCTCCACGAGCAGCAGCTGCGGCAGCATGAAGAGCGTTGATATGCTCAATGTAAGCTTGAAGACTGTCCCATGGCCCAGTCAGATTGGGATCTGCTTGACGGGAGCCATTGGGCCTTGGCTCGGCTAGACCAGGGTTGAAGTCAACACCATAGTCTTTCTTGTTCTGCTCTGCTGAACCCTTAGCAAACTGGTAATTGGCTTCAAAGAAATCATCTTCACGACACCATCTAATACTGGATGGGTCAGCATCTTCTGGCTTCACACCTCGGACCATGCATGGATAGAAGTGTTGAGCGATGGAGTTAGCCTTTGTCTTCGGAATCTGCTTCTGGTACACAATATCGGCCCACGGTGGCCTGACTGCATTCTTGTTAGCATACTCTGGCGTAACAAAATGATAGTAGAACCATTGCTCTGCCCAATATCTTTGGATCCACTACACATGTGACTTACGCTCTCCATATGTTTCCTCTGGATCTGACTTGTATTGCTCATATAGATCTGGAGGGAGGTCAAGAGCAGTGTTAGCTCGCCTTTGCCTTCCTCCCTTCTTTGCAGATTTTCCACTAGCCATTGGCTTCAAAGGGCTGAATGGCTTCGCACTGCTGATTTGATAGGAACTGGCTTCAGGAGAGTCAAGATGAAGCTGTAAGAAGTCTGCAAATGAATTCAGACTATGAGAACCAAGAGACTCCCCCACGGACATGTACCTGTGAAAGAATTAGAGATGCGAGGGAAGGAGGAGAGGTCATATGCATTCTTAAAGGATTTTGAAGATAAATCGGTTTGAAGACAATGACCTCATAGTGCGAAGACATTCACTTATAGTGTGTTGGTTCCAGATTTGTACGAATCCAAAAATAGGTACAAGTGAGGAATCATACGAATCATAGCATAAGTAAAGGAACATAGCAAGTTATGAGATGTGTGAATGAAGACTTAGATTTGGAGATGAAAGAACAACTTCTGAAGATATATGTAGAAATTTTAGATCAAACAAATGGTAAAAAGTAGTTTTTATGTACCGCACGAGGAACAACTCAACGAGATGCAAAAGAAGCTGAGCAGTTCAATCTCGCACGCCCTAACTTGGCAGTGGAAGACAGCTATGGTGGCGGCGGCGAGAAGATATCCGCGGCCGGCGTGAGTACGGCGTCGAAGAGGTCGCGGCAGCTAAGCGCTTCTTCTCCGGCATCGATGGAAGCTAGCGACGGCGCTAGGGTTGTATGGAGGCGATGGCGACAGATGTGAAGAGCATTAATGGATGCGGGGGCGAAGTATTTATAAAGGAAGAGTCGGCCCAGGTGGAACGACTGTTTTGCCCCTGGCGATACATATTTGCTCGACGCATGGCACGGATGTGTTGTTTTACTGCCACGCCTGGACCCCACTACTTAGCAGTTTTGGCGGGAGGTCGATCCGGCTTCTGCGACGGCCGGTTAAAATGGATAAGGATATAAAAACATTTTAAATGTTGGTCTCAAAATCTTCGACTGACAAGGACACAGTGAAGACAATCGACATGTGTCAAATAGAATGCATATGAAGATTTAGAGAGATTGGAAGAGATAAGCATAGAGGGGGTACGGGTCCGATCACATTCACTTAGTTCAGAAAACACAGTTTGAAGACATAGCTATAAGTGATGCTGTCGAGGACAAACTCATATATATATATATATATATATATATATATATATATATATATATATATATATATACATAAACACTATTCTGATCACGGGATCAGAATAATATTCTGATTCTTAGTTGAACTGCCTGAGTTGTTCGACCTGAACTTCACTTGGTGACAGGTTGAACTTCCGCTAACTTTGTCCAAATGAGGCTTGCGATATACCATTGGAAAGCTGTGGACACGAGGGTCATGACCTAAGTTGAATTTTTGTCAAAATCTAAACTGTTTAAGAGCAGTTTTGAAAACCATTTTTCTTCACACATAAAAACGCGAATTGTATTTTCAAGCCCATTTCTAAACCGTTTATCGGAATGAGGAAAATAATACGGCGTTGCAAAGCTGCTACAAATCCGCTCATTCCACATATAGAAAGTTTTCCCAAATTCCTTACGGTTAAAGAGCAATTTCACAAATGGCGGAATTTTTCAAACCAAACAGCCGAGCTCGTATTTTTGGCGCCATTTGAAAACGGCTAATCCGATTGAGGCAAATGATACGGTGTTGGAAAGCTTATGAAAATGCGCTTCTTTTCATATAGAAAGTTTTTCCTAATTTTATACGGTTTAAATGTAATTTAGAAAATGGCTGAAGTTCTGTCGAGATGGTATTTTCACGTCAATTTTTAAATGGTATGTCGGAATGCAGCAAACGATATGGAGTTGGAAAGCTTGAACAAATGCGAAACTTTCATGTATAGAATGTTTCTCCTAATTCTTTACGGTTTTATGTCAATTTTGAATATGGCCGAAATCGTTTTTTGGCTGTAATTTTCGCAAACTTCATCGGAATGGGGCAAATAATATACCGTTGAAAAGCTATGGAAAATGCGAAACTTTTTCATATAGAAAGTTTTCTCTAATTCCCAGCCGTTTTTATGTAATTTTGAAAATGGCGAGATCATGCGTTGTGCCTTCATCGCTATACAGAGTCTTCGAAACTGCACTCTGTGTAGAAGTTGGACTTCTCGTACATCTCAACTCGAACTTCACTCTGTTTTTCACGTGCTGTTTTTTGCCCGTAACTTCCCAACCTCTTATCGGAATTGAGCGAATGATATATCGATGGAAAGCTGTTGAAAACGCGCATCTTCCATGTGTTGATCATTTTTTCATATTCGCGACGGTTCAAGATATATTTTTTTAATACACAAAAACTTGTTTTTAACGGTATACATGAAACTTTTAAACCGTTCATCGAAATGAACCATATAATATATCGTTGGAAAGCTTATGAATAGGAGCAACTTTTTCATGTAGATAGTTGTCACAAATTCGTTGCCGTTTGCGAGCAGTTTTAAAAATGGCAAAAACAACGTTGTTTTTTGCATTTTTTTATCATGTAAATGAATGACGGACTTCTCTCACTAGAAATTTTGAACCATGCAGGGAGAAGCACGTGAACTTCTTGCAACAACACTTTTAGGCTTTTAGTTTTGTTCCTTTTATTCTCTTCTGAAACGCATTTCGTATAGTAGTTGAACTGCTCGCTGTTTCCAAGTTGAACTTCGGTCTCGTATTTTTGTTTGTAGTTCCTCACCCGTTCCCCGGAGTTCCATAAATGATAAACCATTAGAAACCTATTGAAAAGACTCAACTTTTTTCTAATATGGTTAAAATTCTGCTTCGAACAACATACACCAATTTGTTTTAACCGTTTTTCGGATTAGAGCATACGATATACCGTTTGGAAAGTTTTTGAATACATGGTGAACCTCTCTCACACAAATTTCTGAATTTTTCCCGGGCCGAGCACTTGAACTTCTAGCAACAAATTTTTTACCTTTTTATTGTATTTTTCTCATATGAAACACACACCATGCAGTACGTGAACTTCCGGTTGTTATCACTTTGAACTTCTCTCTGGTTTGAGAAAATTATTTTAAAACACCAAAAACAACATATTTTTATGTGTTTTGGACATCTAAATACACGGTGAACCTCTCTCACAAGAATTTTTGAACTTTCCCAGGCCGAGCACTTGAACTTCTAGCAACAAAATTTTTAGACTTTGCCTTTTTATTGTATTTTTCTCATACAAAACACACACCATGCAGTACGTGAACTTCCGGTTGTTATCACTTTGAACTTCTCTCTGGTTTGAGAGAATTATTTTAAAACACCAAAAACAACATCTTTTTTATGTGTTTTGGACATCTAAATACACGGTGAACCTCTCTCACAAGAATTTTTGAACTTTTCCTCGCCGAGCACTTAAACTTCTAGCAACCATTTTTTTTACGTTTATGAGTTGTTTTTAAAAGTGCAAAAAATGGCGTTGTGTTTTTTATTTTTTGAACATGTAAATCCTAGGTTTTAATAAACTCCGAACTTCTGCGTTATTTCAATTTGAACTTCACCTTTTTATATTTTTGAGTAAAGAATTGTTTTTGATTTTTAAATAAACATCAAATTTGACTACTTTTTCAATTTGAACTTCATCGTTGATAATTTAACAAAAACGGATATCTGTGAAAATCCTAGATTTTTTAATAAACATCAACACTTTGTAAACTTTTTTTAGTTGTTGCTTTACTTTAATTTGAAGTTCTTCATTTTATTCTTTAGTAACGAGAAAAAATCTGAGCTTTTTATATACTTCGAACTTCTCTGTTATTTTAATTTCAAATTCTTAGTTTTATTTCTAAAATAATATGATTTTTAAATAAGCATCAAACATTTTTTTTAAAAATTGAACTTCATACTCTTATTTTTTCCTTGGAACGGAAAGAATTTGAGTTTCCCGTATACATTGAACTACTCCGTTTTTTTAATTTGAACTTCTTGATTTTATTTCTTTAGTAACAAGAAAAATCTGAGTTTTTTTATAAATATTGAACTGCACTATTTTTTAATTTGGACTTCTTGGTTTATTCTTTAGTAACGTGAGAAAATTCTAGTATTTATAATAAACATTTGAACCTCTTTCATTATTAAATTTGAACTTCTAGTGTTTTTTTTAAACAGAGAAAATCTGTATTTTTATAAACTCTTGAACTGGTATGTTATTTCAATTTGACCTTCCTTGGTTTTTTAATACAAAATGTGTAAGCAACGCTAGCTAGAGCAGTAACACTGCCCTCCAACACAAAAGTAGCATAAAATCTGGTGAGTATGCATGAACCGAAGTAGTACATCTAGTGCGCATGTTCTGTAACTACACGCAAAAGCAAAAAAAAAAATGAACGTTTTTTTCTCTGATCCACCTGGTTCGGTAAGAGCTACCTAGCACAGAGGGATGATGGCTCTCTGGGCGCATCTGAAGTTCTGAACCTGCCCATCGCTGAGCCTGCAAGTTGACAGAGAAAGTCCTCCATACTGTGCAAGTACCCAATGTGTCTGCACACAAGCCGGACGCCTGCTGGGAGCCGGGGAAACGCAGGCAAAGGATAGAAATTATATGAGCACACAATTAGTAATACACGAACCCTCTGGGAAGTTATACATGGACTTCTCTGTACTGACACTTTTCTCTCATTCACATGCACATTTTCTTTTTCAAAACACAAGCTCAGGAGAATACAGGAGTGCACAAAGCAAAATTTCATAGAAACGATCAAGAATAAAAAGAACACAAACATTCATTATGCAAAACAAGACATGGCATCGAGATTTCAGAAGAAAAGTAGAAGCAGTTCCTCCAGTTGTAGGCAGCAGCAACTTGGAGAAGATTCAAGCACGAAGGTCACGCTTAGGCCTCGGACAGGTCGCCGACGGCGTGAGGTGAGTGGCCGTGGTGGTGGGATCCGGCAGTTGCAGCACGGCCCTTTCCCGGCGACTTGCTGCTGCAAGGATTGGTCTCCGATGGAGGCGTTGCGTAGCAGCGTAGGGACGCGAGACTTCCAGTGGCACACATGAGGAGAGGCGGGATCCGACGCGAGCTTCTCGCAGGGGGCATCGGCTTGACCGCTCCGCTAGCTACCCGGGTCGCGGGGACCCGAACTACAACGCAGGAGCAGAACCTCTGCCGACTGGTTCGTGTTCGTGGGGAGGCCCGGATTACATCGTCTGAAGAACTGATTTCCCATCATTTTCTCTGAACTTTTAAAGGTGGAATCTCTGAATTTTCTGTTTTCTCTTTCTTCTTCACTAGATCGCAGCAGTAGTAAGTAGCGGCTACACCTTGTTTTGGTGAAAGACTGATCAAGTTTGCGGCGGCTTGGTGACCTGATGTATGTGAAATGATGCAACAAGTGTCAATTTTTTCCAATGATAATAAAGGTGAACTTCATGGGTTTTCTATTTTGAACTTGTCTTAAGGCTTTTTAGCAACTAATTGAACTCCTACAATTCATGAAAATCAACCAAAATGATAAAATGAAAAAGCAAACTCTCATGGGCATAAGAACAAACAGGCGCAGTGCACTTAATTACAACATAATACATCCATTTTTTTTACCTTTGCTTGCTGATCCACGCGCGGGAAATTGTTGCTGGATGCACGTGAGATGCATCCTGGAGTAGTCCTGCTACTGTTGCACGAAGTGGACTGCAGCGACCCACTTGTTTTGTTGATACATGCGCGAGGAGGAGGTGAGCAGCAGGACGGGCCGGGAGCATCAGTCGTGAGGCGGAGGAGCGGCGTGGATCCTCCGGTGTCGCGACGCATCTGGCGGTGGGTGGCTGTGGTGGGGGTGTTTGCCGCAGCGCCGGCTGTAGGAGGTGGACCTCGCCGGCAGCGGCGCGCGCGACCAGGTGCAGGTCGAGACCTCCCCCAGCTGCAGGTCGAGACCTGCCTCAGCTGCAGGTCGGCCGAAGGGATGGGGAGGCCGGAGGCGGTGGTTGGTTGGGAGGCGAGCGGGATGGGGTGGGAAGGCGCCGGTTGGCCGGACGGCGCGCGAGGCGGTTGGGGAAGCGGTGGTTGGCCGGATGTTACGGTTTTGTTGTCGGGGCAGGGGCGGCGCGCGTGGCAGGGAGTCGTCGCCGGAAGAGGAGCTGGGCGAGGCCGGGGGCAGCCTAGGTGGGGTAGGGGAGGCGTGGCGGTGTACCAGAGGTAGGCGGCGGGTCGCGCGCCGGCGCTTGGTGGCGGCAGGCGGCGGCGGGATCGGTCCCGGGCGGATCTAGGGGCAGGAGGCGACCCGGCGGCTGGATCCGGGGGCGGAGGCGGCCCGGAGGCCGGATCCGGGGGCGGGGCAGGGGCGGCGCGTGGGTGCCGGTGGTTGTGTGCGGGGGAAGAAGGTGGACTCGGGGGTGGGATAGTGCGCGGGGGAAGAAGGTGGGCTGGGTGTTTTTTTTCCTTGTCGCTTCCAATCGGGAGTTCGGGATGATCTCGTCGGCACTACATAGGGCGCGCCGTGATCCGAATAACTATTCTGATCCTGGGATCAGAATAGTGCCACTATTATATATATATATATATATAAAGTCTATTCATCACCCAAGGTGCAGAATAAGTTATTCTTCACCCGAGGTAATCTTACGATCATTTCATAAATAAATTACATTTGAAATACAAATAATTACAATCATATTGATTCATTACGTAAAATTTGGCATAAGAAAACAAAAAATTAGCTCATAAGACCAAAAAAATTAAATTTTATGTATATTTTACACTATGTTTTTACGTTTGTAATTTTATGTAACATAAAATATTTTTTACGGTGATTATATATTTTCTTACATTCTTTTTTTAGTATGAAATAAGAAAAAATTTACGGAACGTAAAATTACGGTGCATTGATGCCAAAATAGAGGGGTGTGAAGAATAACTATTCCTCACCCAGGATGACGATGAGATCAAATGAAATGCTAAGATAAATCCATTTGTGAAGACAAACCAAATCAAGAAGATGATGCAAAAGATGTGACGCCAATTGAAAATCTTCAAGAAAAGTTTGGTGGTGGCGTTACCTACCGTATAGGAAGTATTAGATATTGACACGGCACACAATTATCATGGCGCTCTAAGGTCAATTCCTCGTTAATATCTTCACACTTAGAGTGTACATCTTCATTATTTGAAGACATACGTTACTTCGTGTGTTGTACATCATAGTCATCAACAATGCATAAGTGTTAGGATGTGTCTCCATTCACTGGACATTCGAGGATTCTAAGATATTTAGCTCACACCGCAACTTGCAAAACCTCTTCTCATCCAAAGGCTTCATGAAGATATCTGCCAGCTGATCTTCAGTGTTGACGTGAATGATGTCAATGTCTTCCTTGAGCACATGGTCATGAAGGAAATGATGCCTGATCTCAATATGCTTCATCTTGGAGTGCTGGACAGGATTGTGCAAAATCTTGATGGCGCTCTCATTGTCATAGAATAGGGGTACTTTCTTCTTGTTGATGTTGTAGTCCTTCAGGGTTGGCTTCATCCGGAGAAGCTGAGCACAGGAGGATCCAGCAACAATGTATTCGGCTTCAGCAGTGGAGAGTGATACACAATTCTGCTTCTTTGAAGACCAACATACAAGTGAACGTCCAAGAAAGTGACACGTGCCTGATGTGGATTTGTGATTCACTCTATCTCCAGCATAATCAGAATCAGAGAATCCAACCAAATCAAACTCTGAACCCTTTGGATACCATAATCCTAGCGTTGGGGTGTGAGCCAAATATCGAAGTATTCGCTTCACCGCGAGGTGATGCGATTCCTTTGGTGCTGCTTGGAATCGGGCACACATGCAAACGCTAAGCATTATATATGGCCTAGATGCACATAAGTACAATAAAGAACCAATCATGGAGCGGTATACCTTTTGATCGAACTCTTTACCATTGTCGTCAGAACTCAGATGACCATTGGTTGGCATTGGCGTCTTGTAGCCCTTGCAATCTTGCATTCCAAACTTCTTTAAGCAATCTTTGAGATACTTCTCTTGTGATATGAAGATGCCATTGCGTTGTTGATGAATTTGAAGACCAAGGAAGAATTTCAGCTCTCCCATCATGGACATTTTATATTGCACTTGCATCATATGACTGAACTCATCACTATATCGTTTGTCAGTGCAGCCGAAGATAATGTCATCCACATAGATTTGGCACACAAACAGTTCACCGTCATATGATTTGGTGAAGAGAGTGGGATCCAGTGAACCAGGTTTGAAGCCTTTGCTTTTCAGGAACTCCTTGAGTGTGTCATACCAGGCTCGTGAAGCTTGTTTGAGGCCATACAGTGCCTTGTTGAGCCTATAGACCTTGTCAGGGTGCTTTGGATTTTCAAACCCAGGTGGTTGAGCAACATAGACTTCTTCTTCAATTTTGCCGTTGAGAAAGGCACTCTTCACATCCATTTGATACAGAAGAATATCATGATGATTGGCATAAGCAAGAAGTATGCGGATGGCTTCAAGTCTGGCCACAGGAGCAAAGGTTTCATCGAAGTCAATTCCTTCCACTTGTGTGTATCCTTGTGCAACTAGACGAGCTTTGTTTCTGACAACTTGACCATGTTCATCTTGCTTGTTGCGGTAGATCCATTTGGTTCCAATAATGTTGTGTTTGCAAGGGTCAGGATGCTTAACAAGTTCCCACACATTGTTGAGTTCAAATTGCTTAAGCTCTTCTTGCATAGCTTGAATCCATTCTGGTTCCATGAAAGCTTCAGTGACTTTGGTGGGTTCTGTATTGGAGAGGAAAGCGAAGTGTCCACAAAAGTTCGCTAGCTGTGTGGCTCTTGAGCGAGTGAGAGGACCAGGTGCATTGATGTTGTCAATTATCTTCTCGATCTGAACTTCATTGGCCACTCGAGGATGTACAGGGCGAAGACTTTGCTGTTGCTGAGCATTCTCTTCAGGCTCAGTATTATCTTTAGTCTGATCATTGCCTTCACGCTGGACAGGAGCAGGTATCACAACCTCTTCATCTCCGGGTTCCTCAGTGGGTATTATGTCTCCAGTACCCATTAGCTTGATGGATTCACTAGGAGGGAGTTAATCTATCACATGTGGCAGGTGCTCGCTTTGCGAGCCGTTAGTCTCATCGAACCGCACATCTATAGTTTCAACCACTTTGTGGTGAAAGAGGTTGAAGACTCTGTAGGTGTGCGAATCCTTTCCATAGCCAAGCATAAAACCCTCATGTGCTTTCGGTGCAAATTTGGAAGTGTGATGTGGATCCCGTATCCAACACCTAGCACCAAATACTTTGAAATAACTTACATTTGGCTTCTTACCAGTGATAAGTTCATAAGATGTCTTCTTGAAGAACTTGTGAAGATATACTCTGTTGATGATGTGGCATGCAGTATCAATGGCTTTAAGCCACCACTTGCGTGGTGTCTTGTATTCGTCAAGCATAGTGCGAGCCATCTCAATGAGAGTCCTGTTCTTGCGCTCCACGATGCCATTCTGCTGTGGAGTGTATGGGGATGATAACTCATGAGTGATGCCAAGAACGTCAAGATAGGTGTCGAGCCCAGTGTTCTTGAACTCGGTGCCATTGTCACTCCTGATGTGCTTGATCTTGACGCCATAGTTGGTCATGGCTCGGTTAGCGAACCGCCTGAAGACATCCTATACTTCATTCTTATACAGGATTATGTGCACCCAGGTATATCGAGAATAATCATCAACAATCACGAAGCCATATAGATGTGCAAAAGTAGTAAGAGTGGAGTAATGAGTAGGGCGAAATAGGTCCATGTGTAGCAGCTTGAAGGGACGAGTGGTCGTCATGATTGTCTTCGAGGGGTGTTTCGCCCTAGTCATCTTCCCAGCTTCATAGGCTCCACATCGGTGATCCTTCTTGAACTTGACGCCCTCGATCCCAATGATGTGCTTCTTCTTCACAAGGGTGTGCAAGTTCCTCATGCCAGCATGCCCCAGCCGTGGATGCCAAAGCTAGCATTCTAAAGCTTTTGCTAGAAGACATGTGGCAAGCTGTGGTCCTGTGGAGAAATCTACCATGTACAAGTCACCACTTCGATAACCTTTGAAGACTTGAGTTTTGTCAGAAGCCATAAGCACAAGACAGCGAAATTTTCCAAAGATGACAATCATATCAAGATCACAAAGCATTGAGACGGACATGAGGTTGAATCCAAGGGATTCGACAAGCATCACTTTATCCATGTGCCGATCCTTCGAGATTGCAACCCTACCTAGACCCAATACCTTGCTTTTCCCAGTGTCAGCAAAAGTAATGTGCTTTTGGGTAGATAGACGAAGTGTAGAGTCCATGAGTAAGCTTCGGTCACCAGTCATATGGTTGGTGCAGCCACTGTCCAGGATCCATTCAGTAGCTTTCGGAAGTGTGCCCTACAAAGCAGTTAGTAGGATAGGCCTCACCAAGACAATTGTGAAGTGCGAGCATTTGACAATGAAGACTTTCAGAGAATGTAAGTTTCTTGGAGGATATAGTAGGATGATCATCAACAAATCCATGGACGAAATAAATGGTAAGACCATTTTGACATTTTATCTTGCGTCCGACAAGATTTTTCAGGTCCCCAGCATTGTCTTCAGAACCCAATGCTTTTCGGCTGGAGACCTGACCCTGCAGGAGAGATCAGTTCTTCTTAACCACCCACATCTAAACGGGTGGCTTAGAAGCAATGAGTCTAAGTGCAGCATCTGAGAACTTTGGCTTTGAAGCCCTAGCAAATAGCTTCACAGGGGGGTTAGAGTACTCAAATGAATAAGCAGAGAAATTCTTTGATTTATGAACATAATGGTTTGAGGAACGTCTCTCATATTCATGAGTCTGATCATTGTAACCCTGCAACATTGGCGTTAGGGCGACCATACGAAGACCTTCGTCTGTATGAAGACTTTGGTCCATATGAAGCTTTTGGTCTGGGGTTTGTCTTCTTCCCTGGTGGTGTCACTATGACATTCATGGGAAGCCTTTTCAGAAGACTTTTGGGAACCCAGATCTTCTTCATAGGCGAACCATTCCTGCAGTTAGTTCCAATAAACCTGGCAAACACTTCACCATTCTGATTTTTGAACAGTTTATAGTTTGAGTCAAAGGACTCATTAATGATGATGGGGTTAGCACAGGTATAGCCAGATAATGTGGATGGGTCTACTGGAGGGCCTGTTGCAGCAACCCAAGTGGTTTTGGGATACTGCTCAGGCTTCCAATATGTACCATCAGCATTTATGTTTCGCTCGAAACCAATGCCGTCTTTCCTAGGGTTCCTGTTCTGTCGTGGGAAACGACTATCTATGGGACCGAACAGGTCCCTTTAAGATTCGGCTCAGGGGACGTGCACGGGACAAAGAGCAGGTCTTTAGTAAGTGCGAGAACACACGGGGGAGTTATCCAGGTTTGGGCCGCTATGAGCGTAAAACCCTACTCCTGCTCTATGGTTGATCGACTATGAACTTTGGTTACAGGGGGCGCAGTCTTCTGGCAAGGTGCTCGGGAAAATGCAGCTGCAGCATGTAATTGAACTAGGTGTCGACCGTTCTACCTGTAGCCGTGGGCCTTCTTTTATAGGCCAAGGGGTGACCACAATGGCTAATACAGTCATTTACAAAGTGTGAACAGTGACTTGCACCGTCATCATGTTCATCTTCCAACGGGGTTAGACAAACGCATTTAATGCATCCTTTAGGTGCTACGTTGGGGTGGCGAGGCCTTGGGCAAAAGATCTGTACCACCCGTCTTGGCGCCCTCCTGTGATCTCGACACGTCCCGGGGATGGGTGTCATTAAAGTTAATCTCGGCGTGGCGTGCTGACACGTGCCCTGGCTGGCCATGTTGACTACCTGCCCGCTCGACACCTAGCCTACGAGCCTATCTGGTCGATGGCGAGGTGGAGCGGTAATGGGACAGAACAAACCTGCTGGCACGGAGCTGGCCGGGCCTTGCTTGCCGGGAAGGGAGCTTGCCGGCAACCATAGCTTTGGTCTTCATCTTGCCGGGGCGAAGCTGGCCGGCAAGAACAGCGTTGATCTTTAGTACTTAGAATAGTATTTCTCGATGACCTGCCTTGAGGTCTTCTTCACGGTCTTGGTGTTGAGTCTTGAGTTGTAGTTATACTCCATCGAGCCCTTGCCGGAAGGGAGGCTACGACTGCCTGTGCACAAGTCTGGGTACGAGGGCACCCATGTCTTAGTACACCGACAGGAGCCCCTGGGCCTGGGCCACGCGCGCATGCGAGGCATCATTGGGCTAGGCCCAAACAGTGCACAGGCGGCACGTGGCAGAGGATAACTGTCTTAATCTTCTCTTTTACTGCACCCACCCACGATGCGCATTCAATGCGGGCGTGGGAGAGGTGGAGCAGAACGGCGGCGGGAGGTGGTGCGCCTGAAAAAGCGCGGCCACGTAGCACGGGAAAGAGCCAGCTCCTGCGCCTTCCCCATAAAAAAGGGAAACTACGAGGGGCGTTGCTCATTTACCCCCTCTTCCCAATCTAGCCAATTCGCCATCGTCTTCAACCTTGCGCAGAAGCGGAGTGCCCCCCCCCCTCCATTTTCGCCGCCGTACAAGAGCAGAGCACACCCTTTGCTTCAGCCGGTGCGCCTGCCCCCCCCCTCTCACACCTTGTCATGGCGCTGAAGAGAGGCGGGAAGGCCCCGAGTTCGGCGGTGGCTGAGAAGAGAGCCGCCAAGGCTGCGCAACTGTCGGAGTCTAGGATCTGCGTCCAAGAAACTTCTCCAAGAACTTAGGATTCGAACTCTGGGGGACTTTGCTTAGCAGCCTACGACGGGACTACGGCGTGGACATGACGGACTCGCTGGCTCTCACCGGACACGAAGGGGACGCGCGAGCTACCCAGGTTCGGCCACCGTGCGGTGTAATACCCTACTCCTACTTGTGTTGGATTGCTTTGTGGAGAGCTTGTGCTCAAAGTACAAGAGGTGCGGGGGAGAATGGGTCGATCCCCTTACACAGAAGCAGCCCTGCCCCCATTTGTAGTGCCTCGGTCCTCTTCCCCGAAAATATGAGCGGGAAAGGGTTGCCACAGGGCCGCAATTCAAAAGGGGGACAAGAGCGCAGGCTTATCCTGACTAAAGGCGGTCTCCGCCTGTTAAAGCAGCTCCATGTGACGCGCTGGTGGGCTTGGCGACGAACTCCGTCCTGGCGCCCCGATCCGTCCTGATCTTCTATCACCAAAGAGGAAAACCTTTGGGACTTGCTTTGGGGGAGGCAGCTGCCACGGCTCCCTTATCACCAGAATGGAAGCTGGGCTTGGTCACGCCCCGCTGTCCTTATCCTGACAGCGGGACATCACCCATGTGTTGGGCGCGGAGCCCTGCGGCGGGCACCGTACAACTTGCTTCGCGAGGAGGCCTCGCGAGGCATCCTGGTGCTCAGCGGCCTCGGCAGGGCCTGTCCTGACGGCGAGGAGCCTCGCGAGGCGGCTTCCTCCGAAGCAGCCTCGGCAGGGCTGCTCTCGTGGGCCGCCCCGAGCGCGGTCCTCTAGGCCAGAGGCAGACGGACCGGGGTACCCTGGTTCCCACTGGGCCGACAGTAGCCCCCGGGTCCGTGGCACACACGTTCCGCCCGCAGGGGACGAAACACCGCGGCGCCCACTGAGCTGTCGGGCCCAGAGGCGACGCGTGGCGGCTTTCGCGGGGAGGGTCGCCCCCACTCCCCATGACGCCTCGGTAACTGTCGTCTTGGCGATAATGCCTGCCCGCGCGGAGCGCAGGCACGTCATTGCTCTTCGTCCCCATCTTGCCCTTCGTCTTGCGCGAGCGGCTTCTCTGTTGTTCCTCCCCCAACTCCCCATCTCTCCGCCACCATGGCCCCTGGCAGCAAAGGGAAGAAGAAAACCGCCGAGCCAGGGTCGTCAGTCCCACCGGGGCCGGGGCCCGCGCTGCTGAAATCCGTGATCCTCAACGAGGAGGGCCTAGACAAGGTGCGGCCAATGACGGCCAGCGCCCACAACGGAAATGGGGCGACGAAGATCTGGCCAGCGTCGCGCCCCGCGGTGCAGCGAGGGGGTACGACCTTCCCTTTCTTCCTCCACTCCATCTTCACCGGGCTGGTGCCTCCCTTCTCCGACTTCTTCAACGCCGTGCTTAGCCACTACCAGGTTCACGCGCTGCACCTGCACCCGAGCTCGGTCCTTCTTCTCTCCGTCTTCGCCTATCTCTGCGAGGCCTTTCTGGGGGTGCTGCCCTCCGTGGCCTTCCTCCGGAAATTTTTCTGCCTCCGACTGACCGAGGTGGACCAGCGCTCGGGCTGCGTGTCATTCCAGATGGTCGCGGGTATGTGCTCGCACATCATCGACATGCGGCTCCCCGAGGAGGTGGAGGGCTTCAGGGAGCGCTGGGTCTACATGGACGCGCGCCAGTACAGTCCCTTGCTCGAAATCCCGGAGGTGCCAGCGATGCCGAGCTCCGGGTGGGGGCCCGCCGAGCTGATAGGGGCCGCGCTGGGGCCAGTCATGGCGAGGATGCGAGTGCTCCAAGACGGCGGGCTCACCGCGAGCATGGTCGTCAAGGAGTTCGTGCGCAAGCGCATTGCCCCCCTCCAGAGGCACCCTCGCCCGGTATGGACCCACTTAGGCCTGGGGGACCCCATGAGGCTGAGCTCCGATCGGCTCACCCCAGAGGTGATGGAGGGGATGGCTAATGTTCTCCTCGCCGCAGCGATGCCATTCCCGCCTCCAAGTGCGGCTCCAATTTACTACTTCGGGAACCGGGAGGACGTGCGGGCCGGCATGCCACTGTTTGATCAGTGGGGGCTTGTGCCCCTGGGGCATGCGGGACCCCGCGACAACCCGGTCCAAGTGCTGCCGCTTCCCGGAGGCGAAGGCGACACCGAGGCGGTGGCCGCAGTGGAAGCCTGGAGCGAGGCGGCGGCCTCCGAGCCGACTTGCCGCCTGTCGGCGGCAGGGACCGGCAGCGGCGGCAGCAGTGATGCCGGGGGGCCCTGAGACGAGCCCCAGTGGTCCGCGCCCTCGACGAAGGAAGCCCTTGGAGCGGAGAACCCCGCGGCCGGTGGGGCAATACCGCCCATCGCAGCCTCGGGAGGGGGCCTAGACGGGCCCCGCAGTGGGGCCTCAAGAGGGGGCCCCAAAGAGTCCCGAGAGGGCGAAAGCGGTAGCCGTCCTAGAGGGAAGCTAAGGAAGCGGAAATGGGTCCCCAAAGACGAGTAAGTCCCCCTGGCTCGCGCGTTCCTTACGCCCACCGCCTCACCTTGCACGGCTTGGTTTGATTCCTAGTTATGCAGTAGGGGCTCCGTGCTGAAGAAGAGGAAGGAGGATGCCCAGGACGAAGATGCCGGAGAGCCCGCCGGGGCTCAGCGGGAGTTGGGGGCGGTTGGCGCACCGGCGCCCCCAACGGTCCCCGCGGAGCGTGACAGAGTTGTGGAGGAGGGGCTCGCGGGATCTGTGCAGCCTCCCGAGGAGGCCTTCCCTCCTGCCGGGGGAAGGGTGCCTCCGGAAGGGGCCCACCCCGAGGGGGAGGCGGGCGCCGACCCGGCGGCCACCACGAGCCTCGAGCGGTCACCAGGGCGCCACGAGCCGAAGGTGGCCGCGCCCAGTCCTACCCGCACGAGCAAGCGGCCGGCGGGGGCAGAGGCCGAGGAGGATCCTGGCCGCCTGGAGGGGAATGAGCCCCCCCCCCCCGGACGGAGGTCTGGGCAGATCCGATGACGCAGCAGCCCCCGAGCCCCCAGAGCCACGGGGGGCGGAGACGGGAGGGCCGAACGCACCCAGGACCCTGGCCCTGGTGAGCCGCGGCATCCTATCGCGGATCGGGACTCTCCGCCATGCCCGGTCGGCCTTCGACTCCCTAGAGGCCGAGCTCGTGGCCGAGGAGGAGAACCTTCGCCTGGTGCGGGGGCGCGTCGCGGCCCGCGAGGCCCGGCTAGCCTCCCGCGAGGAGGCGGTCACCCAGCGCGAGAGCATGGCGGCGGTCCTGGAGATGGATATGGAGATCCGGGAGCGCGAACTCCTGCGGACCACCATCGAGCAGGAGAGGGAGCGAGAGCGCTTGGAGCATCTGGACCGTATCGTGGCGGACGGCGAGGCCACCTACCAAGAACGCCTCGCGAAAGCTAACACCACACTTGAAGAGAGAGCTGCGAGGTACAGGGCCAAAATCGATAAGTGGGGCCAGGAGGAGGTCGCGCGAAGGGCGAAGGCCCTGGCGGACACCTACTCCAATAACCTGAAGAAGCAGGAGGTCCGCTTCACGAAGAGGCGCGGCGAACTCGACACCGAAATCGCCAAGCTCCAGCGGCAACTCGCGGCGTCGGAAGCCGAGAGGCGGAGCGCGACGGAGCTCCACGCCGCGACTCGCCGTGAGCTGGAAGACCTCCAGGCTCAGGTGAGCGAGGTTAGCGACAAGGCGTAGCGGGCCCGCGACGAGGCCGCCTGAGGGCGTGGGGAGCAGCTCCAGCGTTCCAAGATGTTCCGCGAGCTCATGGGGCGCGCTCGCAGCGCCGTGGCCGCTTTCTCAGTCGAGAGGGTGGAGGATCCCCTGAAGACCGATGAAGCTAGCTACCTGGCCTTCTTCACAAGGCTCGTGGAGCGGCTGGAGGCGAGCTCCACCCGGTGGGACGAGATCCGCGACACTGAGTGCCGCGACCTCCTGCGCCAGGCGTCGACCCGCGTCTTCAGCAACCTGCTGCGCGTTGATGGCAGCTTCAACTTCGACCAGGTGCTGTCTCCGATTCCCGAGGAGCTCCAAGGCAAGCTTGCAAGGGCGGTGGAAGACCATGTGGCGAGCCTGCTGGAGCGTTTTGCGCCCGTCGGGGAAGGGTCCGGCAACGATGGCCATCCAGTAGACGACGCCGACGGTGGCTCCGCTACCTGAGGCCCTGCGCCAACCTTCATGTAAGAGAGTGGATGCAGCCCCGAGAGGGCGTGAAAACATCTGTACGGCACTTTTTGTTGTTAAGTACTTAATGGTCCGCGCGCTTTCGTTTTCCCCCCGAGACCTTTGCTTCCCTTTTACGTTGCCTTTGTGCCCTGTGTCGCTGGGACCCAGCCCCCGAGGCGGGCTACATTGTCGCTGGGATACCCAGAGCATGCGCTCGACAAGGCCAGAGGGTGTAGGGCTCTTAGGGCTAGTAGGAGCCCCTGAGGCGCGATGCTCAGGGTCCCCCCCTTGACGCGCAGGCGGCTTGTGCCAAGGAAATCAGGAGGCCACGAGGGAGAAATGAGAAGGAAAGGACCCGAGGGGCGCCTTGGACTTAGCTCCTTTGAGGCGCGCGGCTTGGGGCGAGGCCATCACAGGCATGGCCCATGAGGCATGGTCCCTCGTGAGGCCCTCCTCCTGTAGGACCCACCGCGAGGCCTCCCGAGGGGGGGGGGGCTCTTGAGGCCTTTGATATCCTGCACCAGGGAAACTGCCAAGTTTTTGCATGTAGCGCAGCAGGGCGCGCTCGCGAGGTTGCCTGTGGGTGTTATGCGAGGAGACGAGAGCACCAAGGACCTGGTGAGGTGACGTGCACGGGAGCAGGCCTGCGAGCCAGAGCTCAGTCACTTGGGTTTTTCGGCGCTGTTGGGACTGACCCGAGCACAGACACCGTGCCCCAGGAGACAAGAGCACCAAGGACTTGGTGAGGTGACGTGCGCGGGAGCAGGCCCGCGAGTCAGAGCTCAGTCGCTTGGGTTTTTCAGCGCTGCTGGGACTGACCCGAGCACAGACACCGTGCCCAGCCCCCGCTCGCGTAACAGGCATAGGTGAGACCGCGAGCGTGCACCTCCGCTAGGGTACCCTTAGCTGCAAGCACACAGGGTTTCTGAGGAAACAAGCTTTACTGATGCATGAAGCAAGTTCATTACATAACAGAAAGATACATGCTGCCGTGCTCGACACGGGTCAGCTTGATGATGCGATGTCCGAGGGCCCCTCAGGTAAGTAGGCCACCAGCGCGGAGCATGGGGCATCCGCCAGCACTGAGCATGGGGCTTCCACGAGAGTGGGAAGGAGCTCTCACGTGCCGGCGGCAGCGTGGGTAGAGAGAACCCCGGAGCGTGTACAGCTCCATGTCGCTCGTATCCGTGGGGCACGGACAGAACTTACGGCGATGGTGGGCGTTCCATGTGTTTGGTACCGGAACACCCGCCGCCGTCACGAGTGGGGCCGCGGCGGGCCGGTCGGCGAGTGTTCACCACCTCTGTATTCCTTGCGATGTGGGGATCCAGGCTCATGCGCATCAGCCTCACGAAGGTGGCTGCGGCACCCTCCAGGCCGAATGGCATACGCATGAGCCAGGGCGAGCCTACGGCGATGCGCGGAGGAGGGAAGGGGCCTGCGGGGCAAGCCTAGTTGAGGGCGATGAAGTCGACGCACGTGCGCATGCTATCGCGCGGCCGGGTGTCGGGGGGATGACCCCCGGGTAGGCTCAAGAGGACAAGTCACCATTTCAAAACTTTGCCATGGGAGCGGCCCCTGGCTGGCTGGAACCCAGCCGGCTGGCTTGAGCCCCCGAAGACGGCCGGCGGGCTTGAGCCCGGAAGACGGCCGGCTGGCTTGAGCCCCGAAGACGGCCGACCGGCTTGTGCCCGGAAGACGACCGGCTGGCTTGAGCCCGGAAGACGGCCGGCTGGCTTGAGCCCCGAAGACGGCCGACCGGCTTGAGCCCGGAAGACGACTGGCTGGCTTGAGCCCGGAAGACGGTCGGCTGGCTTGAGCCCGGAAGACGGCCGGCTGGCTTGAGCTCGGAAGACGGCCGGCTGGCTGGCTTGAGCTCGGAAGACGGCCGGCTGGCTGGCTTGAGCTCGGAAGACGGCCGGCTGGCAACCCTGCAACTCGTCCGGCTGGCAACCCTGCAACTCGTCCAGCTGGCAACCCTGCAACTCGTCCGGCTGGCAACCCTGCAACTCATCCGGCTGGCCACCCTGCAACCCGTCCGGCTGGCAACCCTGCAACTCGTCCGGCTGGCCACCTGGAGCCAGCTGGCCTGCCACACGAAGTCAACCGCGACGTCCCGTCGGACCTGCGCGGACGAGACGGCCATGCTCTACAGTGGAGCACTGTCGAAAAATAGCAGACACTGTTCATATGTCATGTGTCACCTCAAATAGTGTATAGTTTGCCATGTGGGCCACCCCTTGTCCCCTGGGCACCCCTTTATAAGGTGCACCAGGGAGGAGCTCTTCCACAGGCTCTCACGGGCTCATCTCTCTCTCTCTCATTCTCACACATGCATGAGGCAAGGAAGAGAGCACATAGCTCTCTTCTTCCTCCTCCAGACAGCTCCAGGAGCAACCATGTACTACCATATACTCCACATATACAACAGACATGCAGGAGTAGGGGTGTTACCTCCCACGGAGGGCCCCGAACCTGGGTAAACCACCGTGTACAGTTGCCCAATCCCGTCTTGGATCTCCACTGTAGCCTTGCTCTCACCTCTTTAAGCCATCCCATGGAATCTACTGTGATCGCACGCCCCCCGCGAGAACACCACGACAGTTGGCGCCCACTGTGGAGTTATCTGCTGCTGGAATCACGGTCCGGGCGGGACCCTCTTCATCACAGCTCCCGCGACGTTGCCCGGAGGCGGCAGGCTCACGTACCTCCGCGCGCTGCTCTGCCCACGGCCGCGCGTCCGCTCTCCACTGCGTCGCCTCGCTCCGCCCCCCGCGCGCCCGCGCGAACCTTTCCTGCAAGCCGCCGGCCTCGCCCATCTCCTGCTCGGCCTCACCCTCGCGCATGCTCTGTTCTTCCTCCTGCTCTGACCACCAAACCAAGGATGCTCTGCTCCATTCCTCGCACTCTCGTTTTCCTCTCGGGCTATCACACAACAAAAAAGGGGCCCAGCCCGACCTCCCTGCCGAAACCGCACTTCGCCGCCGCCATGCAGTGGCCCCCGCGCGCCCCGCCGGTGAGCCGCGCCCGGCTCCTCCGCGGCGAGCTCCTCGCTGGCCGGCGCACAGCCCGCTCCTCTCTCCTTCACCTCGCTCGCTCGCCGCCAGGGGAGGAGCTCCTCGCGCCATGCCTCCACCCTGCTCCTCGTCCGAGCACCAGCGGCGGCCGTGCGCCCGCGTCCGCTGCCCCGCTCCCGCGCTCCTCCACCTCTCGATCCCTGCTCCTGTGTGACGCCACCCACAGGAGACGCACAACTCCCGCGCGTCGTCCCCTGCTCGCCGGACAGCCATGGTGTGGCCTCGCCGGCCCCGTGCTCCTCCTCCGCTCGTCTTCAACTCCAGCGCCCGACCGCCGCCGGAACTGCGCCGGCGAACCAGCAGCGCGCCCGTGCCTCCTTCCCCCGCCTAGCTGGGCTCCCCGCCGGCCAGCCCTGCTGCCACTGCTGCTTTCTTCCGGAGTGCCCCGCCTCGCTTGCTCTGGCCGCCCCCGCACCCGTCTGCGCATGCGTGGCTCCCTTGCGTGCCGTCGGGCCCCCCGCGGCTCCGCTCCGAGGCCGCCCTTGCGTGCCTCCGCCCTGAGCCCAGACACCTCGCCGCTGCCGCCGGGCACTGCTGCACCCACACAAGCCGGCTGCGCCACTTCGCCTCCCACGCGCTCGCCGATTCCCCATCGCCGCGCTTGGCCGGCTCCCGCGCGCGCCCGCCGACTCGTGCCTTCGCGCGCCCCCGCAGCCGGCTCCGCTCGCCGCTGCGCTCAGCCGGCTCCGCGTGAGCTACTTCGCTCCGCCCCGCGCGCCCCTGCCGGCTTCTGCTCCGTGCGCCGCCGCCGGCTGCGCCGCGCACGTCGTCAGCTGGCTGCGCCCTGTGCTCTCTCGGGCCGGTTGGAGACTAAAAAAAAGAGAGAGAAAGAGAGGGCCGGCAGGAACAAAATTGGTGAGGCCGGCCACCCGGCAAACAAAAAAAAAGAGTATGGGCGGCTGTGCAGCCGGGAAGAAACAAAAAAAGAGAGAAAGAGAGGGCCGACTGGAACAAAATTGGTGAGGCCGGCCACCCGGCAAACAAAAGAAAAAGAGTATGGCCAGCTGCGCAGCCAGCTAGAAAAAAAAGAGGGAAAGAGAGGGCCGGCTGCCCGAGGGCCGGCTGGAACAAAATTGGTGAGGCCGGCCACCCGGCAAACAAAAAAAAGAGTATGGCCGGGTGCGCAGCTGGCTAGAAAAAAAGAGAGAGAGAAAGAGAGGGTCGGCTGCCCGAGGGCCGGCTGGAACAAAATTGGTGAGGCCGGCCACCCGGCAAAAAAAATGCTGGCCGGCTGGGCTAGCCTGACCGTCCTGCTACCCGCCCTGCTGGTGTCTGGTCCGGCTGCACCCGTCCTGCTGCCTCTCCGGTTCGGTCTAGGCCGGCTGGGGTGCTCCTCGACCGCCCGGAGGCTCAGGCCGCCTACCGGAGGTCGCCTCCGACCCATCTGTGCCAAACGCAAAGTGAGCTCCTCTTCCGCATACCCTTGCATTGTGCACACAAAACGGATAACCCCGAGCGACCCTCGGGGGCCATCTCCGCATTTTTTCCAGCTGCTTTGCTGTTCCCCCCGGCGCCTGCTAGTCTCAGCCCGGGGCTGGCCGTTTGGCCCGATACGTTCTTCCCTGCAGACGGCATATTAGTGTGCACGGTACCGAAGCCCCACTCTTCGTCTCAGGTACAGACCGGCTCCCGGCTATCCGGCTAGCGAGAGCATAAGCTGGAGGACACCCCACGCGAAATACGTCCGGGGGAGAAAACGGCTTGGGCAACCCGGTCGTTTCCTTTGTGAGTATCTGCTCGGTCGAATCTGCTCCCAGAGTCCGAGTACTGTACACTCTACTCCGCGGCCCACTCTTCGCCTCAGCTACAGACCGGCTCCCGGCTGTCCGGCTAGCAAGAGCAAACGCCAAAGTGTGGGGGGACATGAAAAACACTGAAGGGGGCTCGGACGAAACCGAGTCGGCACCCTCTGCATAAAAGTTGCACTGCCAAAACCAAAACATTCGATATATCTGCGCTGGCTAACCTTGTCTTTCACATGATCATATCCGTGGGGAATCCCCCCCCTCCTCGCCCGGAGGCTCGGAGGCCACACCCAGTGGGTGTGCCGGCGCGCCCCGCTGGGAAAACGCCGCACAGGTCGTAGGGCCGCTGCCGGCTGCGACCGACACCCTCGACGCCACCGTCTGCTTCAACAACCGCGAAGACCCTCCGCCCGACTCGTCGAGTCGCCCGGAGGCTACACCCAGTGGGTGCACTGGCGCGCCCCCACTGGAAGCGAGCTATGCCGGCTGCAGCCCGCAGCCGGCCGCCATCATCAACCTCTACTACGACAACTGCGAAGACCCTCCGCCCGACTCTTCGAGTCGCCCGGAGGCTCGGAGGCTACACCCAGTGGGTGCGCTGGCGCGCCCCCACTGGAGAGTCAGCAAAGCTCCGCGCCCACCTGCCGGGGGACTTCGCTCCGCGCCCGGCGGCGCCTCGCGCCCACCTGCTGGCGGACTCCGTTCCGCGCCCGGTGGCGCCTCGCGCCCACCTGCCGGCGAACTCTGTTCCGCGCCTGGCGGCGCCTCGCGCCCACCTGCCGGCGGACTCCGCTCCGCGCCCGGCGGCGCTCCGCGCCCGGCGGCGCTCCGCGCCCATCTGCTTCAACAAGCTGCAAGGACCCTCCGCCCGACTCTTTGAGTCGCCCGGAGGCTCGGATGGCTCCGCGCCCACCTACCGGCGGACTCTGCTCCGCGCCCGGCGGCGCCTCGCGCCCCCCTGCCGGCGGACTCCGCTCCGCGCCCGGTGGCGCTCCGTGCCCATCTGCTTCAACAAGCTGCAAGGACCCTCCGCCCGACTCTTCGAGTCGCCCGGAGGCTCAGAGGCTACACCCAGTGGGCGCGCTGGCGCGCCCCCACTGGAAGCGAGCCGCGCCGGCTGCGACCCGCGGCCGGCTGTCATCGACAATATCTGCTTCAACACCAGTGAACACCCTTCGCCGGACTCTTCGAGTTGCCCGAAGGCTCGGAGGCTACTGTCGGTGGGATGACCCCCGGGTAGGCTCAAGAGGACAAGCCAACATTTCAAAACTTTGCCAGGGGAGCGGCCCCTAGCTGGTGGGAACCCAGCCGGCTGGCTTGAGCCCCGAAGACGGCCGGCGGGCTTGAGCCTGGAAGACGGCCGGCGGGCTTGAGGCCCGAAGACGGCTGACCGGCTTGAGCCCGGAAGATGACCGGCTGGCTTGAGCCCGGAAGACGACCGGCTGGCTTGATCCCCGAAGATGGCTGACCGGCTTGAGCCCGGAAGACGACCGGCTGGCTTGAGCCCCGAAGATGGCCGACCGGCTTGAGCCCGGAAGACGACCGGCTGGCTTGAGCCCGGAAGACGGCCGGCTGGCTTGAGACCCAAAGACGGCCGGCTGGCTTGAGCCCGGAAGACGGCCGGCTGGCTTGAGCTCGGAAGACGGCCGGCTGGCTGGCTTGAGCTCGGAAGACGGCCGGCTGGCAACCCTGCAACTCGTCCGGTTGGCAACCCTGCAACTCATCCAGCTGGCAACCCTGCAACTCGTCCGGCTGGCAACCCTGCAACTCGTCTGGCTGGCCACCCTGCAACCCGTCCGGCTGGCAACCCTGCAACTCGTCTGGCTGGCCACCCTGCAACCCGTCCGGCTGGCAACCCTGCAACTCGTCCGGCTGGCCACCTGGAGCCAGCCGGCCTGCCACACGAAGTCAACCGCGACGTCCCGTCGGACCTGCGCGGATGAGACGGCCATGCTCTACAGTGGAGCACTGTTGATGAACAGCAGACACTGTTCATACGTCATGTGTCACCTCAAATAGTGTATAGTTGGCCATGTGGGCCACCCCTTGTCCCCTGGGCACCCCTTTATAAGGTGCACCAGGGAGGAGCTCTTCCACAGGCTCTCACGGGCTCATCTCTCTCTCACTCTCATTCTCACACACGCATGAGGCAAGGAAGAGAGCACAGAGCTCTCTTCTTCCTCCTCCAGACAGCTCCAGGAGCAACCATGTACTACCATATACTCCACATATACATCAGACATGCAGGAGTAGGGGTGTTACCTCCCACGGAGGGCCCCGAACCTGGGTAAACCACCGTGTACAGTTGCCCAATCCCGTCCCGGATCACCACTGTAGCCTTGCTCTCACCTCTTTAAGGCATCCCATGGCATTTGCCGTGATTGCACGCCCCCCGCGAGAACACCACGACACCGGGTGCCGGGGGTGTGGCTGGCGATCCTCTTGGGGTGGGGGGCTTCACGGGCGATTCTAGCATCCTGGGGCTTGTTGACCTCTTGGGTGACGGCTTCCTGCTTCTTGGGCGCTTGACGATATTCCTCACGCTTGACGGGCCGCGCGCTCCGGCACGCGGCTGAGTGGTGCTCGATCACCTCCCTCGGCAGGCTGGGCGCGCCTGATGCTGTCCAAGCCAACACATCAGGGCACGCCCGGAGAAAGGTGATGAGCGCGCCTTCCTATTTGGGGGAGGGCCCGCCGCCAGCGGCGAGGGAGGGGCCTGCTTCGCCCCCGTCCAGTGACGCCTTCTTGGACTCAGCCCGCTCCTGAGGGAGCGAGGGCTTCTTCTTCCCGGCGTCCCCTCGGTAGGCCCAAGCACGTCCTCATCGGTCGGGTACGCGACGGAGGCAGTCTTGTAGGCGTGCTTGAGGGTTTGCAGCGCATCCTTCTTGTAGCAGTGGATGGTGAGGGTACCACGACTACCGGGCATTTTGACGAGGCCGTAGGCATGGTGGGTTGTGGCCATGAACTTGGTGAGCGCCGGGTAGCCCAAGATGGCGTTGTAAGGCAGGACGATGTGAGCCACATCGAAGACGATGAACTCTGTACGGTAGTTCTTGCGGGTGCCGAAGGTGACGGGAAGGAGCACCTACCCCAGGGGGACCGTGGAGCCGTCGGTGACGCCCGAGAAGGGCCTGGTGGGCATCAGGCGCTCGTAGGGCACTTGGAGCATCTCGAAGGTCTCGATGGAGATCGCATTGAGGCCGGCGCCTCCGTCGACGAGGGTCTTGGTTACGGCGACGTTGCTGATGGTGGGAGTGCACAACAAGGGGACGGCGCCCATGCCCTTCGTGGACTTGGGGTGGGAGCTGGCGTCGAAGGCGATGGGGAACTCGGACCACTTGAGGCGGCCGGTGGAATCGAACGACGGGAGCGCCGCGTTCACCTCCCGAGAGAACTGCTTGAAGTGGCGGTTGGATGGAGGGGCCTTGGCCCTACCGAGGATGCTGGCCACCGCGGGGCTCCTGGTAGCCCCCAGCGTTCTCAGCGGGAGGGGAGTCATTGGCGCATGCCGGGGCAGCGTTGGTCGGAGGGTCAGCCTGCCGCGGCTGGTTCTGCCAGCCCTGACGTTTGCTTTCGCCAGAGCCGTTGTTGTGGTTGTCGCCCCAGCAGCCACCTCCGCCGCCGCCACCGCGGCCCTTGCCGCGCTCCTTACGGCATTCGGTGCGGCCCTCGCGAAGCAGCTTGAGCTCGTGGCAGTCTTCTGTGTTGTGGGAGTTCATGTTGTGGTTGGTGCAGAAAGGGCGGCCGTCCTTCTTGGCCTCGCCGCGGTCGCGGCCGTGCTTGCAGTTCGGCTGCGCCGCGAGCACGGCCGGGCCCTTGCGCTTGGTGTCCTTGGCCTTGGGTTTCGCCGCGTCAGGCTCAGCGTCAGCGTTGTCATGGAGGAAGAGGCGCCCCTCCTCGGCCTTGGTGCAGCAGTCGGCGAGGACGAACAGCTCTGTCGCGGAGTCAAGCTCGTCCCTGACTGAGAGCTTCTCGCGCATCTTCACTTCCATGATGCCACTGGTGAAGGCAGAGACAATCGAGGTGTCGGAGGCCTTCGGGATCTTGTGGCGCACTTGGCTGAAGCGCTGGATGAACTTGCGAAGGGGCTTGCCAGGGCGTTGGCGCACGTTCCGCAGGTCCTTGATCGTGAGGGCGCGGTCGCTTGTGCCCTTGAAGTTGGCAATGAACTGCTTGCACAGGTCCTCCCACGAAGAGATGGATGCCTCGGGAAGGTTCATGAGCCACGAGCGCGCGGTGTCCTTGAGGGCCATGGGGAACCAGTTCGCCATGACCCGATCGTCCCCCTCGCTGCCTGGATGCTGATGGTGTAGAGCAGGAGGAACTCCGTGGGGTTGGCGCTGCCGTCGTAGCGCCGAGGGAGCTCTGGCTTGAACTTGTCGGGCCACACCACACGGCGCAGCTCGGGGGCAAGGGCCAGGTAGCCCCCATTGGTGACAGCTCCACCGTTGAGGGCTGCGCGGTTCTGGTGCCCAGCCATGGTGACGTTGTGGAGGACGCGGTCCTGGCAGTCACGCGCCTTCTCGAGGCCCACGCGCGCGTCCTGGGGTGCGCGGTTGATGATCTGGCAGCTGTCGCCATCGCCGCCTGGCGCGAGCGAGCCGCGAGACGGCTCTGGGGCGCGCGCGGCGGGGCGGTGCTCGGCCATGTCGCGGTCCAAAGGTGGAGGAGGGGGAGGAGGAGCGCCGCGCCCGGCCTGGTCGGTGCAGGACGGCGGAGTAGGCAGGGAGTGGGAGGGCGCCTGGCCATCGTGCGCGGCGTCGACGAGCTCGGTGATGCGCCCCAGCCAGGCATCGTAGGCATCCTCGGTGTAGCGGTAGCGCAGCAGCTCCTGCGCCATGAGCAGCACGGCGCGCGGAGCGGGAGGATCACGACGCGTGAGCGAGGAAGAGGCAACGGAAGGGCCATGCGCCTGCTCGTTCACCGACGGGTGGGCGGAGGAGGCCACCCGCTCCCCAATGGGCTCGGTGGCGGCACGAGGGCGTCGCCCAGGGGCACTGCGGGCGGCGGGTGCCGCGAGGACCCTGACTGCGGCGCGGCGCACGGCGCGTTCCTGGCGAGCGGCGGCGGCGTCCATGTCGATGCTGATGTCGAGGTCGAAGGCGCAAAGACGGCAAGCCCCCCTACCTGGCGCGCCAAATGTCGGAGTCTAGGATCTGCGTCCAAGAAACTTCTCCAAGAACTTAGGATTCGAACTCTGAGGGACTTTGCTTGGTAGCCTACGATGGGACTACGGCGTGGACACGACGGACTCGCTGGCTCTCACCGGACATGAAGGGGAAGCGCGGGCTACCCAGGTTCGGGACACCGTGCGGTGTAATACCCTACTCCTGCTTGTGTTGGATTGCTCTGTGGAGAGCTTGTGCTCAAAGTACAAGAGGTGCGGGGGAGAATGGGTCGATCCCCTTACACAGAAGCAGCCCTGCCCCCTTTTGTAGTGCCTCGGTCCTCTTCCCCGAAAATATGAGCGGGAAACGGTTGCCACAGGGCGGCAATTCAAAAGGGGGACAAGAGCGCATGCTTATCCTGACTAAAGGCGGTCTCCGCCTGTTAAAGCAGCTCCTTGTGACGCGCTGGTGAGCTTGGCGACGAACTCCGTCCTGGCGCGCTGATCCGTCCTGATCTTCTATCACCAAAGAGGAAAACCTTTGGGACTTGCTTTGGGGGAGGCAGCTGCCACGGCTCCGTTATCACCAGAATGGAAGCTGGGCTTGGTCACGCCCCGCTATCCTTATCCTGACAGCAGGACGTCACCCATGTGCTGGGCGCGGAGCCCTGCGGTGGGCGCCGTATGGCTTGCTTCGTGAGGAGGCCTAGCGAGGGGAGCCTCGCGAGGCATCCTGGTGCTCGGCGGCCTCGGCAGGGCCTGTCCTGACGGCGAGGGGCCTCACGAGGCTCGCCCCTCGCGAGGCGGCTTCCTCTGGAGCAGCCTCGGCGGGGCTGCTCTCGTGGGCCGCCCCGAGCGCGGTCCTCTGGGCCAGAGGCAGACGGACCGGGGTACCCTGGTTCCCATTGGGCCGACAGGAACAATGGGACCATGCTGTTTTCCCGCCGATGCTTACAGCAGACGATCTGGCGAGGGACTACGCGTATATGTACGCGAGTGAAACAGAAGATCATGAGGCCAAAGTGGTGCTTCCCGGATCTCTCCCTCCAGCCGGCGACCAATTCCACTTCTTCACTGGGTACTTCTACTGCGGTCTGTGTCCGCCCTTTCCTGCTTTCTTTGTTGAGGTGATGGACACCTTTGGGCTAAGGCTGCTCGATTTTACACCCAATGCGGTCACCTGCCTGGCAACCTTTGCGCATTTGTGCAAGAATTTTGTGGGGATGGCCCCAAATGTCGCTCTGTTCCGGCACTTCTTCATCCCTCGGGTCCAGAAGGGCGCTCTTTCCGGTAGCGTCGCCTGGGTCCCAAGGGGGAATTCGAAGCGATACTACTTGGAGGGCGAGCTTCACTCCAGATGGGACAAGTGGCGAGCTGATTGGTGCTGGGTCAAGCAGAAAGATTTCCCAGCCTTTTGCCACCTCAGGACCGAGATGGTTGCAAAGCCTGATAGCTGGAACCAGGTCAACCCCAATGATGCCAAACTGGGAGTGGCGCTGCGCCGAATCCTCGCTCTGAAAGAGGCCGGATTGACGATTAAGAAGGTGGGAGCAGATTTCCTTTGCCGTCGAATCGCCCCACTACAGCACAGGAAAATCCGGCAAGCGTGGGATTACCAGGGCCCCGCTGACCCAATGCGGCTGTGCCAGGGCCCTGACGACAACTTGACAATGATGGGACATTATCTGCTCATCTGCCGGATTTTCAACAAGGGTTGCGACTTCGACTCGCCGGCGAAGGTGGTCCCTCTGTGCAACAACACTGCCAAGGCCTCTATCCTAGCATGGATTCCGGACTGTGACGCTCGGACAGTCCTGAGCACATGGAAGGAGCCCATCCAGAAGGACGTGGACAACTGGTATGCCGGCCTGGTAGAGGAGGCCATTAGAGCTGAGGATGGCTTGATGCACCTGACGAAGGATGACCGGGAAGAGTTTCTTGCGGCAAGGGCTGATGAGTCCAAAAAGACGAAGGTAACTCGTCCTCGGCTAGGCAAGGACCAGTCCAAAAAGCGAGCCGCTGCTCCAGAGGCCGGCGGAGGAAGCCGCTCCCAAGAGCATACTAAAGAGCACGCTGAAGAGCATGCTGAGGA
The DNA here is from genome assembly GCA_039707655.1 of Elymus sibiricus. Taxonomy (NCBI): domain Eukaryota; kingdom Viridiplantae; phylum Streptophyta; class Magnoliopsida; order Poales; family Poaceae; genus Elymus; species Elymus sibiricus. The sequence goes on along the minus strand of CM077676.1, from coordinate 185,027,742 downwards.
GGAAGAGCGGGCTGAGGAATCCGAGGGAGGGGAGGAAGAGGAGGAGCAATCCGAGGAGTCCTCGGGTGAGGAGGAGTCGGAAGAGGAAGAGGAACCACCTTGTCCTCCTCCTGCCAAGGGAAAAATGACTGTCGCCAAGAAGACTACCCACAAGAGGGGGGTGCACACCGAGTCAGCGAGCCAAGGGCTCGCCGGTGTCAAGGTGGTAGCCGCAACCCCCCGGGCGCAGCCTTCCCGGCAACTGCCTTCTCGCGTTGGTGTCCCTCGTCGACCCATCCTGCCGATCGTGGAGGAGGCGGGTACTTCGCAGCTCCCAGACCGCCCGAAGCATCCTAGGAGTCCACTGTCATTACCACAACTGTGGCGACCGAGGAGACAGTTCATTATGACCTGTCAGTCCTAAGTGATCCTGATGAGGACGAAGAGTAAGCATTTCCATCCCCATGTGTTTCCTAATTGTCCAGACCCTGTTGCCTGAGCTGATCTTCTTCTTGGTCCTAATCTTGCAGGGACGAGGTGCCGTTGGCGAAAAGGCTCAGGACCACCGAGGAGGGCGAGACGGCAACCGGCACCGATCAAGGTGCAATTTCTCTTGAAGTTGCCGGCTCGAGCCCCCCGCATGAGGCACGTGCACAGTTCCCGCTGGCAGGCACCACTGTCAGATCTTCTGTAATGGAGACTGACAAAGGGCTGGAAAGTAGCCAGCCGGAAGGAGGGCGTCAAGGAATAGACCTCTTGACAGCGCCCTCGACCCCTAGGCCGTCACCAAGACTTTCACCGGCAAGGGGCAGCCCTCCCCCAGAGGAGCCCCAAGAAGGGCTCACCCGTGCGAAGGCCCCTCTGACAACCAATGTTGCCGGAGACCAGGCGCTGGCAACCGAGGTTGCCGGGGGAAGAACGGCGTCCCCCCCACACGCTTGTCAAGGTAATTTTCTTTCTGAGTATACTTGACTCTTTCTAATGCTTCTTCTTTTTGTTTTCTTGAACTTGATCTGAAATTTGAATTTTTCTTCCCTCTGCTTCTTCTCCACCCTACAGAGCCAACTCCTCTGGAGTGGGAGGAGGCATCCGGAGGGAGACACGCCAAGAGTGCCGCTGATGAGGTCGCCAGGATTTCCGGCATGGAAGCCGCCGCGTCTGCTGCCGAGGAGGCCAGGAGAACTCCAGAAGAAACGGCCCAGCCCCTTGGTGGCATATCTGGGCTTGCCATTATGGGCGTTGAGATGGGAGAGGTTGACACCGACAAGTCAAGTGTTGTCTGCCATCCTGGCCCATCCGAGGCGCATGCCCTGATCAGCCTCTCGGAATCTGTCCATCTGCGGTAGGAGTTTGAGGCCCCCAGCACATCTGGTGCTGGGGAGCCTACTTTTGATGAAGCCATCGCGGAGATCTTGGCACCCCTCTCCAACAGTGTCGCAGCGTCAGACGGTTCTGGTGACAACGCCGTAGATCTTGCCTTCCTGAAGATGATGGCTAGTGGCCTCAAGGATGTGCAAGACCGCTACGGCTGGCGCTGGGACGAGCTGCGCGCCCAATGGCAAGCCGTAGGGCAGGCCGAACAAAAACCGAGGAAAAAGGTAGAGGAAATCCGTGCCTGGCACAACAGCAAATTTCATGGCCTCAGGAGGCAAGAAGAGAAGCTTGACGCTACCAAAGAGAAGGCAACGGCTCTGGACGGCAAGTTAGCGGAGCACGAAGTGCAGCTTGCCGCTAAAGAAAGGGACCTTGCCGCCCGAGAAGAGGCTCTCACCATCAAGCAACGCGGCAAGGAGGAGGAGATCCAGACTCTGCTTGCGCAGCGGACCCAAGAGCTAGAGGAGGGCCATAACCAGGCCCTCGAGACTCTAACCTAGGCTCACGCCACCAAGCTCTCGGAGGTCATCAAAGTCACGGAAAGCGCTGAGGCCGCCAAGGCAGAGTTGGAGTCCAAAGTGTCGAAGCTTGAAGAGGAACTTGTCAGCAAAACCCAAGAGTTCTCGACCGCCAACATCTCCTTGGCAGACCTTAGTTCAAAGCTCGCAACTCTGGAGAAGGACCTGGAGGTTGGCAGGGAAAAAGAGAGGGAGCTGCTGGAGGGCTGTGAAAAAGATAAGGCTGAGCATGCCAATGTTGCAAACTCTTTCGAGGAGCACAAGAAAGCCGTGGATCTATGGACTGGTTGCCTTGTCGACGTTGCTGAGCGTCTCGCTGCTCAGGTAAGCGTCATGGACGGGGAGGAACATCACTTCACGATTGGCGAGCATGATTCTAGAAGCGCCAGCCTCTCCCTCTTCTTCGACGGACTCCTCCAGATATTGAAGAAACATCATGAGAAGAGGTCCGCCAGCTTTGCCAACGAGTCTCGGAAGTTTTGCATCGAGGTCATCTCCAAGATCCTCGTCAAGATTATCTGTCGGAATCCTGACGTCGACGTCTCCAAGGCCTTCAAGACCTTGCCGCCGGGGACGGACACTACAGTTGCTGAAAGAGCCATCGTTCCCCTTATCGACAAGATCAATCAAATCCCGAGGACTGAGGGTGACCGTAGGGATTAGCCTCCCTTGTCGCTCTTTGTTGCAAATGTAGTTCATGCACAAGACAAATTTATCTTAAGTCAGACTGCACTTGGGCTTGATGTATTATAACTTATATTTAAGATAGATGTATGTGCGTTGTTCTCCTTATTCCGTTCTGTCTTTGTATGATTCTTGTACCCTACGCTTGCAGGAAGCTGGCCAGTGCGAATACCCTTGCCGTAAGTGTCGCTGTCGGCAAGGTCACGCTCGACGGTCACAACGCGGCTGCTTAGGTTGCCGAGCGGACTCGAAGCAAAGTAAGAGCGTAGTCGATCACGACAAGGTTCCTTAGCGTGCAGGTTTCTCATACAAAGGCTAGAGTCGTTCAAGGAGAATCGCAACTACAACAAAGAATTTATTTCAAAGTTTTGCAACTTAGCTCATTCCTTGTTGTACTTCTTGTCGGAGGGTGACATCTTGAACGCGTCCTTTGGTATCCATACCATCACTCCCCCCCAGGAAACTTGTATGCGAGGAATCCTTCCTTCCTATAAGAAAGAAAAGAAAAGAGGAGGCTGGAACCTTGGCAGTTCGTTAATCACCTTATGCAAGGGAAAATGTAACACAAGACTGCCTACAACACATAAATATATATGTACTTGACAAAGAATTGTGGAACATCTAACTTTTATTTATCTTGCACGGGATCTGCGCCCGGCTTTGTACAAAGGATTACATGCCCTGGCGGAAAACTTGTACAAAAGAAGTTGCCGGGGCAGCCCGGCAACCGCGCCCTACGGGTAAAACTTACGAAGATGCTCAATATTTCATGAGTTTAGCACCGGAGTGCCATCTTCGGTCTCTAGGTGGACTGTGCCGGGCCTAGTGACTCGTATTACCCGGTAAGGGCCTTCCCACTTTGGCGTCAACTTGTTTTTTATCCTTCATGGATCAAATCCAACGAGGAACAAGGTCGCCTTTCTCAAGGTCCCTGGCTTTCACTTTGCGGCTAAGGCAGCGGCGCAAAGCTTGCTGGCACCATGCAGCACGGGCAGTAGCCTGGAAACGATCTTCCTCAAGGAGCGCATCATCGTCATGCCACAGCTCATCTTGGTCCTCCTCATTGAAGGCCAAGACTCGAGGTGACCTGTGTTTGAGTTCCGTGGGGGGAGGGGGGGGGGTTGCTTCTGCACCAAGGCTCGCTTCCCGACCTTCTGCTTGAGGGGTCTCGCATGGGGGCAGACAGCGAGGTGGTGCCTGCTACTTGTGATCTGCGTTGGTTTTTCCTTGAAGAGGAAGGGATGATGCAGTACGGTAGAGATAAGTATTTTCCTCAGTTATGAAACCAAGGTTATCAATCCAGTAGGAGAATCACGCAACACCTCGTTAACAGCACCTGCACACAAACAACAAATCCTTGCACCCAACGCTTACAAGGGGTTGCCAATCCCTTGGTGGTTAATTGCAAGATTAAATTGTATGGTGATAGATAAATAGATTGAACAAAAATACAAAATAACATAAATAAAGAAAAAGTGCAGCAAGGTATTTTTAGGATTTTTAATATATGATTTAGATAGACCCGGGGGCCATAGTTTTCACTAGAGGCTTCTCTCATAAAAATAGCATACGGTGGGTGAACAAATTACTGTTGGGCAATTGATAGAAAAGAAAATAATCATGACGATATCCAAGGCAATGATCATGTATATAGGCATCACGTCCGAGACAAGTAGACCGACTCCTGCCTGCATCTACTACTATTACTCCACACATCGACCGCTATCCAGCATGCATCTAGTGTATTAAGTCCATAAAGAACGGAGTAATGCCTTAAGCAAGATGACATGATGTAGACAAAGTAAACTCACGCATGAATAAACCCCATCTTTTTACCCTTAATAGCAATGATACATACGTGTCATGTCCCTTTCTGTCACTGGGATTGAGCACCGTAAGATCGAACCCATTACAAAGCACCTCTCCCATTGCAAGATAAATCAATCTAGTTGGCCAAACCAAATCAATAGATCGGAGAGAAATACGAAGCTATAATAATCATGCATAAAAGAGTTCAGAGAAGACTCAAATAATATTCATAGATAATCTGATCATGAACTCACAATTCATCGGATCCCAACAAACACACCGCAAAAAGTGATTACATCGGATAGAACTCCAAGAACATCGAGGAGAACATTGTATTGAAGATCAAAAAGAGAGAAGAAGCCATCTAGCTACTAACTATGGACCCGAAGGTCTGTGGTAAACTACTCACGCATCATTGGAAGGGCCACAAGGTTGATGGAGAGCCCCTCCGTGATCGATTCCCCCTCCGGCGGAGTACCGGAAAAGGCCTCCAGATGGGATCTCTCGAGAGCAGAAGCTTGCGGCGGCGAAAAAAGTATTTCGTGGACTCCTTTGTTGGTTTCCTGATTTTAGAGAATTTATAGAGGTGGAATTAGGTCAAACGGAGCAGAGCTGGGCCCACGAGGCACCAGGGCGCGCCACCCCCCGGGGCGTGCCCTGGTTGCTCGTGGCCACCTCCTCTGTCTTCTGGCCCTCTCCCGAAGCTTCTAGTGTCTCTTATGTCCAGAAAAAAATCTCCAAAAAGTTTCGTGGCATTTGGACTTCGTTTGGTACTAATATTCTGGAAAACCAAAAACAGGCAAAAAACAGCAACTGGCACTGGGAACTAAGTTAATAGGTTAGTCCCAAAAAATGATATATAATTGCTGTAAATGTATATAAAAACATCCAAGATTGATATTATAATAGCATGGAACAATCAAAAATTATAGATACGTTGGAGACGTATCAGCATCCCCAAGCTTAATTCCTGCTCGTCCTCGAGTAGGTAATTGATAAAAATAGAATTTTTGATGTGGAATGCTACCTATCATATTCATCATATATTATTTTCTTTATAGCATGGACATTTGGACTTGAATGATTCAAAGCAATAGTCTATAGTTTGACATGAAGATATAAATACTCAAGCATACTAACAAGCAACCATGTCTTTCAAAATATCAACGCTAAAGAAAGTTATCCCTAGCCCATTATGCTCAATCATTGATCCATTCATGAAACATGCTCAATATTAGCTACACACAATGCACAAGTATGACAATAGTGCTCTCTAGTTGGTGCTTTCTAAGAGAAGATGGAGACTCAAAATAAAAATAAAAATTGCATAAAAGTAAATAGAAAGGCCCTTCGCAGAGGGAAGTAGAGATTTACTAATGTGCCAGAGCTCAAAGCTTAAATTAGAGATATAAAATTATTTTGAGAGGCATGCTTTTCCTGTCAACGAAAACGACCGAGAATTCCCAATATTTTCCATGCTAGACACATCATAGGCGGTTCCCAAACAGAAAGTAAAGTTTATTTCCTTTCCACCATTCTTTCACAATCCATGGCTAGCCGTATCTACGGGTGCCCTCCATACCAACACTTTCCAAGGAATTTTGTTGTTATTAATTTTTGATTCATTATGGGACTGGGCATCCCTATTACCAACCACTCTCTCGTGCAATGACAAGTGAATAAACACTCATCATGAGAATAACACGCCTAGCATGGAAAATATTGGCCACCCCCTGCCGCTTCATGAGTGGTACGGGCACACAAAACAGAAAATTATTTTGAAAATTAGAGTTGGCACATGCAAATTTACTTGGAACGGCATCGAAATACCGCATATAGGTAGATATGGTGGACTCATTTGGCACAACTTGGGTTTAAGGAGTTTGGATGCACAAGCAGTATTCCCGCTTAGTACAAATGAAGGCTAGCAAATAGATTGAGAAGCAACCAACCAAAAACCGAAAACGGTCATAAACATGCATTGAACATAACTAACACCGAATAATGCACCATAAGTAGGATATAATTTCTTTGCATAACTATTGACTTAATGTGTATGCATAGGGAATCACAAACCTTAACACTAATATTCTTACTAAATCACAATTACTCACTAACATGACTCACATATCATCATCTCCATATCGCAAAACTATTGCAAGGAATCACACTTATCATATCCAATGATCTTTCATGAAAGTTTTTATTATATCCCTCTTGAATATTCATCACTTTGGGACCAAATTCATATCTTGTGCAAATTACCATTACTATTATCAACTCTCAAAAAGATATAAGTGAAGCATGAGAGCGCAAATATTTCTTCAAAATTTTATCTTATCAACTCTCAAAATAATATAAGTGAAGCATGAGAGTTTAAATAGTTCTTCAAAATATGTCCACCGCCGTGCTCAAAAAGATTTAAGTGAAGCACTAGAGCAACTGCCTAGCTCAAAAAATTTAAGTGAAGCACATAGAGTATTCTAACAAATCATGATAAACGTGTGGCTCTCTCAAATAGGTGTGTCCAGCAAAGATGATTGTGACAAAATAAAAAGCAAACAAAGCAAAGACTCATATAATACACGACGCTCCAAGCAAAACACATATCATGTGACGAATAAAAATATAGCTCCAAGTAAAATTACCGATGGTTGGTAGAAGAAAGAGGGGATGACTTTCGGGGCATCCCCAATCTTAGACGCTTGAGTCTTCCTTGAACATTACCTTGGGGTGCCTTGGGCATCCCCAAGCTTAGGCTCTTGCCACTCCTTATTCCTTCATCAATAGTGATCTCACCCAAAACTTGAAAACTTCAATCACACAAAACTCAACAAAACCTTCGTGAGATCCGTTAGTATAACAAAATAAATCACCACTTTAAGTACTGTTGCAGACCCATTAATATTTTATTTTTGCATTATACCTACTATATTCTAACTTCTCCATGGCTTATACCCCCCGATACAATCCATAGTTTCATCAAAACAAGCAAGTAGTGCATCAAAAACAGAGCAGTCTGTAGAGATCTATTTAAAAGCCATACTTATGTAACTCCAAATATTCTGAAAAATTAGGACAACGTGGTAAATTCATATACCAATACTGTGTAAAAATTTCAGATTTTTCTGATGCTCCAGTACAGTACCAAAATTCCAGCACTGGACGCAAAACTTTCTGTTTTCCAAACAGCATCAATTATACTATCTTCCAAATCATCCTAAAGGCTTTACTTGGCACAAACACTAATTAAAAACACAATCATAACAGTAGCATAAATGTGAAAACACACAATAACAGAAACAAAAGGTAAAAATTTATTTTATTCATTGGGTTGCCTCCCAACAAGCGCTATTGTTTTATGCCCCTAGCTAGGCATAATGCATAGTTTCAAGTATTGTCATCTTTGGTTTCCAACTCCTCAATCACACATCCATTTTTTCTAATAGATTTAGCATAGGTGTTTCTCATCATCACACTTCTAGGCACAAAATCAAGAATTTTACTTTTGTGGATAGGTTCCTTAATTATATCGATGAAACTGGGGTGCACGCTAATCATTTTAAGATCCTCATTTCCCTTACTAGAAGTAGCACCATTGGTTTTAGGAACATACATAAACTTGCAATTTTTATTGGGAGGAGTTCTATCAATATTCTTAACGGAGGAGAAAGCCGAGCCCAAAATTTTTAATAATTTCTTCTAACTTATCGATTCTAGCGGGGCTTTGTTCTATTCTTTCATTAATTGCCGATTCCTTTTCCTTTAAGGTTTCCAATGTGATTCCTACCTTAGAACCAAATTGAGTGATATGATTATGGAATTTTTTATCTAAATTCTCAAGATGTTCAATAGTAGGTATTTCATTTTCAATAGCTTCTAACCTTTGCATAACATGTTCCAAAGTCAAAGTTGTTTCATTAACAGTGATAGGTGGCGATCCCACAAAATTTCCCATAGCATTGAAAGCATCCATAGAGGGACACATCAAGAAATTGCCTCCAATAATAGTATCAAGTACAAATCTATACCAAGTAGTAATGCCCACATAAATTGCGAAGAAGGATGGTGGTGGATTGCTTACGAGTTGATCTATTATGAGCATCAGAAATCCTGTACCAAGCATCTTTTAAATTCTCTCCTCCCCTTTGTTTAAAATTAAGCACTTCATTTTCAAGGGTAATAGTAACGAGCGAAGAATTAGCCATAATGGTAAAGTGAGCAAGCAATCAAGCAAACAAGGAAAAGGCAAACGGAAAATATTTTTGTATTTTTGTAAAAAAATTTAGAAGTGGGGGAGATGAAAACGAGAGGCAAAGGCAAATAAAATAAATGCAAGGAGATGAAAGTTTATGCATAGGTACTTGATAGATGTTGATGATGTCTACCCGGCAACGGCGCCAGAAATTCTTCCTTCTACTTGTGATCTGCGTTGGTTTTTCCCTGAAGTGGAAGGGATGATGCAGTACGGTAGAGATAAGTATTTCCCTCAGTTATGAAACCAAGGTTATCAATCCAGTAGGAGAATCACGCAACACCTCGTTAACAGCACCTGCACACAAACAACAAATCCTTGCACCCAACGCTTACAAGGGGTTGTCAATCCATTGGCGGTTAATTGCAAGATTAAATTGTATGGTGATAGATAAATAGATTGAACAAAAATACAAAATAAAATAAATAAAGAAAAAGTGCAGCAAGGTATTTTTAGGATTTTTAATATATGATTTAGATAGACCCGGGGGCCATAGTTTTCACTATAGGCTTCTCATAAAAATAGCATACGGTGGGTGAACAAATTACTGTTGGGCAATTGATAGAAAAGCAAATAATCATGACGATATCCAAGGCAATGATCATGTATATAGGCATCACGTCCGAGACAAGTAGACCGACTCCTGCTTGCATCTACTACTATTACTCCACACATCGACCGCTATCCAGCATGCATCTAGTGTATTAAGTCCATAAAGAACGGAGTAACGCCTTAAGCAAGATGACATGATGTAGACAAAGTAAACTCACGCATGAATAAACCCCATCTTTTTACCCTTAATAGCAATGATACATACGTGTCATGTCCCTTTCTGTCACTGGGATTGAGCACCGTAAGATCGAACCCATTACAAAGCACCTTTCCCATTGCAAGATAAATTAATCTAGTTGGCCAAACCAAATCAATAGATCAAAGAGAAATACGAAGCTATAATAATCATGCATAAAAGAGTTCAGAGAAGACTCAAATAATATTCATGGATAATCTGATCATAAACTCACAATTCATCGGATCCCAACAAACACACCGCAAAAAGTGATTACATCGGGTAGAACTCCAAGAACATCGAGGAGAACATTGTATTGAAGATCAAAAAGAGAGAAGAAGCCATCTAGCTACTAACTATGGACCCAAAGGTCTGTGGTAAACTACTCACGCATCATCGGAAGGGCAACAAGGTTGATGGAGAGCCCCTCTGTGATCGATTCCCCCTCCGGCGGAGTACCGGAAAAGGCCTCCAGATGGGATCTCTCGAGAACAGAAGCTTGCGGCGGCGAAAAAAGTATTTCGTGGACTCCTCTGTTGGTTTCCTGATTTTAGAGAATTTATAGAGGTGGAATTAGGTCAAACAGAGCAAAGTTGGGCCCACGAGGCACCAGGGCGCGCCACCCCCCTGGGGCGCGCCCTCGTGGATCGTGTCCACCTCCTCTGTCTTCTGGCCCTCTCCCGAAGCTTCTAGTGTCTCTTATGTCCAGAAAAAATCTCCAAAAAGTTTCGTGGCATTTGGACTTCGTTTGGTACTGATATTCTGGAAAACCAAAAACAGGCAAAAAACAACAACTGGCACTGGGCACTAAGTTAATAGGTTAGTCCCAAAAAATGATATATAATTGCTGTAAATGTATATAAAAACATCCAAGATTGATATTATAATAGCACGGAACAATCAAAAATTATAGATACGTTGGAGACGTATCAGTGCCTAGTTACCCTCCTAAGAACTTCAGGGACGTCAGGTGCTTCCCGGGCAAGCACACTGGCATTCAGCCGTAGGAAGGCAACGAGCTCGACTCCCTATTTGTTGCCGAGAGTGGCACTTTTAGAAAAAGTGCCACTCATCCCATCCCCTTTCGCAGAAACTCATTTGGTCGTGGATGCGGAAGCCTTGGCTCTCTTGCTCTTGCCGGTAGAGCTCTCCGGTATGTCCTCGACAGGCATGCTGCACTCTAAAGTGCGCTTCCCGGAGTCCTTCCCAGAGGTCTTGCCGGTCTTCTTCTTCTTTCCTTCCCCGGGAGTTTTGACGGCATGGGCAAGCGCCTCGATGGCAGCTGCTGCCGTCGCCTCCCGGTATAGCTTGTCGGTACAGATGATCGCGTCCTTGTGGTTTGACTTGAGGGTGAGGACCCCCATCAGCATCTTGATGACGTATTACTTATAGTGCGACGCGGCCATAAACTTTGCCAGGGCTGGGCGGCCTAGAATCCCATTATACGGCAGCGGCATCTTGACGACGTCGAAGGTAATCTTCTCCGTCCGATAGTTGAGCTCGCCGCTGAACGTGACCGGCAACGTGACTTGGCCTTTCGGCTTATTTCTCCCTGAATTGATCCCTTGGAAACTGCCTGTTTCCTCGAGATCCCTGTCGGGGATCTGCAGCCTCTTGATCACATCTGGGGAGATCAAGTTTAAACCAGCCCCACCGTCAACCAGCATCTTTGTCACCTTGAGGTTGCGAATTGTTGGTGAGACCAACAACGGCAAACACCCGACCGCAGTGGTGCGATCAGGGTGGTCCTCGGCGTCAAAGATGATGGGCGAGTGTGACCACTTGAGTGGCTTCTGTGCCTCCATCACCGGTTCCACTGCGTTGACTTCGTGGATCCACTGCTTTTGTTGCCGGTGATAGGAGTGCAAAGATGTGCCTCCGTCAACACACATGGCATCCACCGCATTTTGGAACTCCTTGCTGGACCCGCCTCCATCTTCATCACTACCATCCTCTTCTTGTTGGCCCTGAGCAGCCTTCTCTTTTGGCTGCTTGGCCCTGCCACAGCGGCCTCCGCGGCCACCATGGTCTTGCTTACTGGACCCACCAGCACCATCTTGGGCCTTCTCCTTGTCACACTTCTCATACTCTTGCTTCTGCTTTTCGGCAAGTTGCTCCACTTGCCGGCATTGTTGGAGATCGTGGCCCTTGGTGCGGTGGATCTTGCAGTACAGCCCACCGGTCTTGCCAGCCTTCTCGCCTGCCGCAACCTCCCGGCAAGCATCGCACCCGGCAACTTCCTTCCCAGGGGCATCTGCCTTCGGCTTTTTGGTGGCATTGGTGTCGCCGGAGCTCTCGACGGCCAGTACTGTCTTGTTCTTGCGCTTTCTGTCGCGCTTTCTGCTCTTCTTCTATGGGGTTGATGCGTCGTCGTCTTTAGAATCGACGTTTCCACCCGCATCTTCCCCGGGGAGTCGCCTCCCTTCCTCAGCACGTGCACACCTATCCGCCAAGGCGTACAGATCATTGATGGTCTTGACCTGCTCGACATTCATCTCTGACCACATCCTGCGGTTGCGCACGTTCGTGTGGAACGCGGTAACAACAGCTGCGGGATGGATGTCGGGGATGTTGTGGTGCACACGGCTGAACCGTTGTATGTACTTGCGGAGGTTCTCTCCATCCCTTTGGGGGATCACCTACAAATCGCTGGGCTGACCCGGGAGGTTGTGGCCTCCCTGGTAAGCGCCAATGAAATGATGGCACAGATCCGCCCAAGAAGAGATGGAGCCCTCAGGCAGGTTCATCAACCCACGACCTGACGTTGGGCCGAAGCGCCAACGGGAAGTAGTTGGCAAGCACTTTCTCGTCCCGTCCCCCGGCAGCCTCCACCGCGATGGTGTAGATGCCAAGGAACTCGGCTGGGTTGAGCGTGCCGTCATACTTGTCGGGCAGCTCTGGCTTGAAGGCTCGGGCGGACGGCCAGCGAACTTGCCGCAGCTCATGAGTAAATGCTGGGCACCCCACATCGTAGGGCAGGTACCCAATGGCTATCAGAGCGAGCACGTTTACTGCTGGCCTGGCACGGTCGTCAAATTGACGACGTGCTTCCCGGCGCCGCTCGATCTTCGTGCGGGCGTCTTACGTCGCATCGCTCGCGGAGCACTTGGCGCTGATCTTGGCGGCACCACGGATCTGACAAAGCCATGGACAAAACGTCATGGTCGTCTGACCGGCGGGCCGACCACTGCATCGGTGGGGGCTGGCGAGGCGACTGCACCATCTGCACGGCGTCTCCGGCAAGGTAGTCGGAGGGTCCCGCCAACATGGTGGGTGATCGCCACGAGGGCCCCACGTCTTGTGTTTTGCCAGGATCAGCAAAACTGATGAGACTCTGAATGGTAGCTCTCCATTCGTCCATCTTGTCTGGGCTTGGCGGGAAGTTCAAAAGTATTTGAACCCGCACCATGGCCTCGGCCGCCGTGGTCGGCATGGCTGGGAGCACAGAACGAGGCGTCGCTCGACTCCTGGCGGAGCCAGAAGGAGCTTCGTTACGTTCGTGCCGCTGTGGCTCATGCTCGCCAACAGGCGGACGTGGCGGTGGTGGCGACGCTCCGTGAGCAATCGGAAGTTGATGCACGGGGATCCTGCCTCGCGGTGGTCCGGAACCGCCATCAACATGGGGAAGCGTGTCATGCCCATCTTGCAATGGTCGCGGCATACACCTCCCCGCGCCGTTGTTGGACGTCGCCGCCATGTTCTGAGACATTGCAGCGGTTGGGTTCTGGGTGGCAGCAGTATGAACTATATTACTATGATGACTACGCTCACTAGAATGTCTTGGAAGCTGACTGGTTGCGACGTCGCCGGTCCTGTGGCTAGGCTTAGCATCGTGGCGGGGGTGCTGGGCACCCACACTACTTGTGCCTCCTACGCCGCCCGACCCAACCGTAGCGCCCACGGCGGCTGCACCGCCTGCGGCCGCCCGGGAAGGTGGCTTGGACACGGTAGGAGCCTTCGTGGCTCCACTCTTCTTCTTCGGCGCCATCGACGAAGATGGTGAAGTTGGTACTCACACTACCAAAAAACCGATTTGTGACACACACAGCCCCTGCCTGGCACGCCAAAGATGTCGTGGGAAATGACTATCTATGGGACCGAACGGGTCCCTTTGCGATTCGGCTCAGGGGACGTGCACGGGACAAAGAGCAGGTCTTTAGTAAGTGCGAGAACACACGGGGGAGTTATCCAAGTTCGGGCCGCTATGAGCGTAAAACCCTACTCCTGCTCTGTGGTTGATCGACTATGAACTTTGGTTACAGGGGGCGCAGTCTTCCGGCAAGGTGCTCAGGAAAACGCAGCTGCAGCGTGTAATTGAACTGGGTGTCGACCGTTCTACCTGTAGCTATGGGCCTCCTTTTATAGGCCAAGGGGTGACCACAATGGCTAATACGGTCATTTACAGAGTGTGAACAGTGACTTGCACCATCATCATGTTTATCTTCCAACGGGGTAAGACAAATGCATTTAATGCATCGTTTAGGTGCTACGTTGGGGAGGCGAGGCCTTGGGCAAAAGATCTGTACCACCGGTCCTGGCGCCCTCCTGTGATCTCGACATGTCCCGGGGACAGGTGTCATTAAAGTTAATCTCGGCATGGCGTGCTGACACGTGCCCTGGCTGGCCATGTTGACTGCCTGCCCATTTGACACCTAGCCTACGAGCCTATCTGATCGATGGCGAGGTGGAGCGGTAATGGGACAGAACAAACCTGCTGGCACAGAGCTGGCCGGGCCTTGCTTGCCGGGAAGGGAGCTTGCCGGCAACCATAGCTTTGGTCTTCATCTTGCCGGGTTGAAGCTGGTCGGCAAGAATAGCGTTGATCTTCAGTACTTAGAATAGTATTTCTCGATGACCTGCCTTGAGGTCTTCTTCACGGTCCTGGTGTTGAGTCTTGAGTTGTAGTTATCCTCCATCGAGCCCTTGCCAGAAGGGAGGCTACAACTGCCTGTGCACAAGTCTGGGTACGAGGGCACCCATGTCTTAGTACACCGACATGTTCAGGATCTGTTTCTTGAGGACATCACAAAGAGTCTGATGCCCTTTGAGACTCTTATACATTCCTGTCTCAAGCAATGTCTTCAACCTGGCATTCTCATCAATAAGAGCAGTGGCTTCCTCAGATGAGGGGTTAGTGGCCACTTCAACAGTTGAAGATATTGTAGATTCAGAAACAGTGGAACTTTCAGCAGAAGAATTAGCATTATCACTCTCAAGGCATTTCAAACATGGTGGCACAAATTCTTCGTGAGCGGTACTGATCTGTTGAGTGAGTAGTGAATCATTTTCTGTTCGAAGATCATCATGAGACGCTCTCAGCTTCTCAAGCTCTTGCTTCCTTTGAAGATATTCATAGGAGAGCTTCTCATGATCAGATGAGAGGGTATCATGAGGACTTAGGAGCTCGTCATACTTAACTTGAAGATTTTTTTATGTCTTCAATTAAGGATTGACTTCGATTCATCTCCTCGTCCAATAGAATATCGCTTTTGTCTAGCAGTTTTTGAATCTTTTCCATAGCAGTTTGTTGCTCAGTTGCAATTTTAGCAAGTGTCTTATAGCTAGGTTTGGATTCACATTCAGAATCATCTTCACTTGAGGTTTCAAAGTAGGTAGAACGTGAAGTTACCTTGGCGCCTCTTGCCATGAAGCAGTAGGCAGGAGCAGAGTCGTTGTCGTCGTCCTTAGTCTCGGTGACGGGGTCATTGTCTTCATTACTGAAGATGGACTTGGCGACGAATGCTGAAGCCCAAGCCAGGCTTGCCACGCCTGGGTCTGACTGTTGGGGAACGTTGCATGGAAAACAAAAATTTTCTACGCACACGCAAGATCTATCCATGGAGATGCATAGCTACGAGAGGGGGAGTGTGTCTACGTACCCTCGTAGACCGTAAGCAGAAGTGTTAGAACAACGCGGTTGATGTCGTCGAACAACTTCACGATCCAACCGACCGAGCACCGAACGTACGGCACCTCCGCGTTCAGCACACGTTCAGCTCGGTGACGTCCTCAACTTCTTGATCCAGCAAGACGGCGAGGTAGTGGATGAGTTCCGGCAGCACGACGGCGTGGTGACGGTGATGGTGATGCTATCTCCGTAGGGCTTCGCCGAAGCACTGCGAAAATATGACCGAGGGACGGAACTGTGGAGGGGAGCGCCGCACACGGCTAAGACAATGTTGTGTCCCTTTGGGGCGCCCCCTCTCCTCTATTTATATATGTGTAGGGGCTTGGAGTAGAAGGAATAGTGCCACGTGAACAGTAACCGTGAATAGTACACACGTGGACTTGGACTCCAAAGTCCAATCCTATTCCTACTAGGACTCTCCCTTTTTTCTTTCCCTAGCTGCGTGGGCTTTTGAGGACTTGGTGCTCCTGGCCCAATAAGGCCAGGGCGCCTCCCCTTAACCCATGCCAGCCCTTGGGACGTGGTGGACCCACTTGTGGACTTCCGGACTCCTCCGTAATCCTCCGGAACCTTCTGGAAGCTTCCCGGTACAATACCGAAAAAACTGCACCTTTTTCCGGAACCCAAAATATGACTTCCCATATATAAATCTTTACCTCTCGACCATTCCGAGACTCCTCATGACATCCGGGATCTCATCCGGGACTCCGAACAATATTCGGTTACCAATTCACATAACTCATATAACACTATATCGTCAACGAACGTTAAGCGTGCGGACCCTACGGGTTCGGGAATAATGTAGACATGACTGAGACGCCTCTCCGGTCAATAACCAATAGCGGAACCTGGATGCTCATATTGGTTCCTACATATTCCACGAAGATCTTATCGGTCGAACCGCAATGACAACATACGTAATTCCCTTTGTCCGTCGGTATGTTACTTGCCCGAGATTCGATCGTCGGTATCTCCATACCTAGTTCAATCTCGTTACCGGCAAGTCTCTTTACTCGTTTCGTAATACATCATCCCGTAACTAACTCCTTAGTCACTTTGCTTGCAAGCTTCTTATGATGTGCATTACCGAGAGGGCCCAGAGATACCTCTCCGAAACACGGAGTGACAAATCCCAGTCTCGATCCATGCCAACTCAACGGACACCTTCGGAGATACCTGTAGAGCATCTTTATGATCACCTAGTTACGTTGTGACGTTTGATAGCACACAAGGTATTCCTCCGGTATCCGGGAGTTGCATGATCTCATGGTCTGAGGAACATGTATTTGACATTCAAGAAAGTAGTAGCAATAAACAGAACGATCATATGCTAAGCTAATGGATGGGTCTTGTCCATCACATCATTCTCCTAATGATGTGATCCCGTTATCAAATGACAACTCATGTCTATGGTTAGGAAACCTTAACCATCTTTGATCAACGAGCTAGTCTAGTAGAGGCTCACTAGGGACACATTATTTGTTTATGTATTAACACATGTATTTAAGTTTCCGGTCAATACAATTCTAGCATGAATAATAAACCTTTATCATGAACAAGGAAATATAAAATAATAACAACTTTATTATTGCCTCTAGGGCATATTTCCATGAGTCTCCCTCTTGCACTAGAGTGAATAATCTAGATTACATAGTAATGAATCTAACACCCATGGAGTCTTGGTGCTGATCATGTTTTGCTCGTGGAAGAGTCTTAGTCAACGGGTCTGCCACATTCAGATCCGTGTGTACTTTGCAAATTTCTATGTCTCCATCCTTAACATATTCATGAATGGAGTTGAAGCGTCTCTTGATGTGTTTGGTCTTCTTGTGAAACCTGGGCTCCTTAGCTATGGCAATTGCTCCAGTGTTGTCACAAAAGATTGTCATTGGACCCGATGCACTAGGTATTACACCTAGATCGGATATGAACTCCTTCATCCAGACTCCTTCATGTGCTGCTTCCGAAGCAGCTATGTATTCCGCTTCACACGTAGATCCCGCCACGACGCTCTGCTTGGAACTGCACCAACTGACAGCTCCACCATTTAATATAAATACGTATCCGGTTTGTGACTTAGAGTCATCTGGATCAGTGTCGAAGCTTGCATCGACGTAACCCTTTACGACGAGCTCTTCGTCACCTCCATAAACGAGAAACATGTCCTTGGTCCTTTTCAGGTACTTCAGGATATTCTTGACCGCTGTCCAGTGATCCACTCCTGGATTACTCTGGTACCTCCCTACCAAACTTATGGCAAGGCACACATCAGGTCTGGTACACAGCATGGCATACATAATAGAACCTATGGCCGAGGCATAGGGAATGACTTTCATTTTCTCTATATCTTCTGCCGTGGTCGGGCATTGAGTCTGACTCAACTTCACACCTTGCAAGACAGGCAAGAACCCTTTCTTTGACTGATCCATTTTGAACTTCTTCAAAACTTTGTCAAGGTATGTGCTTTGTGAAAGTCCTATCAAGCGTCTTGATCTATCCCTATAGATCTTGATGCCCAATATATAAGCAGCTTCACCGAGGTCTTTCATTGAAAAATTCTTATTCAAGTATCCCTTTATGCCATCCAGAAATTCTATATCACTTCCAATCAACAATATGTCATCCACATATAATATTAGAAATGCTACAGAGCTCCCACTCACTTTCTTGTAAATACAAGCTTCACCGTAAGTCTGTACAAAACCATATGCTTTGATCACCTCATCAAAGCGTATATTCCAACTCCAAGATGCTTGCACCAGTCCATAGATGGATCGCTGGACCTTGCACACTTTGTTAGCACCCTTAGGATCGACAAAACCTTCTGGTTGCATCATATACAACTCTTCTTTGAGAAAACCATTAAGGAATGCAGTTTTGACATCCATTTGCCAGATTTCATAATCATAAAATGCGGCAATTGCTAACATGATTCGGACAGACTTAAGCATCGCTACGGGTGAGAAAGTCTCATCGTAGTCAACCCCTAGAACTTGTCGAAAACCTTTCGCGACAAGTCGAGCTTTGTAGACAGTGATATTACCATCAGCATCCGTCTTCCTCTTAAAAATCCATTTATTCTCAATGGCTTGCCG
The DNA here is from genome assembly GCA_039707655.1 of Elymus sibiricus. Lineage (NCBI taxonomy): Eukaryota > Viridiplantae > Streptophyta > Magnoliopsida > Poales > Poaceae > Elymus > Elymus sibiricus. Next base: position 185,009,333 of record CM077676.1, on the reverse strand, counting down.
ATCATCGGGCAAGTCCACCAAAGTCCACACTTTGTTCTCATACATGGATCCTATCTCAGATTTCATGGCCTCAAGCCATTTGTCGGAATTCGGGCTTATCATAGCTTCTTCATAGTTCGTAGGTTCGCCGTTGTCTAACAACATAACTTCCAGAACAGGATTACCGTACCAGTCTGGTGCGGAACGTACTCTGGTCGACCTACGAAGTTCAGTAGTAACTTGATCTGAAGTTTCATGATCTTTATCATTATCTTCCTCTCTTATTGGTGTAGGCATCACGGGAACGGTTTTCTCTGATGAGCTACTTTCCAATTCGAGAGAAGGTACAATTACCTCATCAAGTTCTACTTTCCTCCCACTCACTTCTTTCGAGAGAAACTCCTTCTCTAGAAAGGACCCATTCTTGGCAACAAAGACCTTGCCTTCGGATCTGTGGTAGAAGGTGTACCCAATTGTTTCTTTAGGGTATCCTATGAAGACGCACTTCTCCGCTTTGGGTTCGAGCTTATCAGGTTGAAGCTTTTTCACATAAGCATCGCATCCCCAAACTTTAAGAAACGACAGCTTAGGTTTCTTGCCAAACCATAGTTCATATGGTGTCGTCTCAACGGATTTAGACGGTGCCCTATTTAACGTGAATGCAGCTGTCTCTAATGCATAACCCCAAAACGATAGTGACAAATTGGTAAGAGACATCATAGAACGCACCATATCCAATAAAGTACGGTTACGACGTTCGGACACACCATTACGCTGTGGTGTTCCAGGTGGCGTGAGTTGTGAAACAATTCCACATTTTCTTAAATGAAGGCCAAAATCGTAACTCAAATATTTGCCTCCGCGATCAGATCGTAGAAACTTTATTTTCTTGTTACGATGATTCTCTACTTCACTCTGAAATTCTTTGAACTTTTCAAATATTTCAGACTTGTGTTTCATCAAGTAGATATACCCATATCTACTCAAATCATCTATGAAGGTTAGAAAATAACGATACCCGCCGCGTGCTTCAACATTCATCGGACCGCATACATCGGTATGTATTATTTCCAACAAATCTGTAGCTCGCTCCATTGTTCCGGAGAACGGAGTTTTAGTCATCTTGCCCATGAGGCATGGTTCGCAAGTATCAAATGATTCATAATCAACAGATTCCAAAAGTCCATCCGCACGGAGTTTCTTCATGCGCTTTACACCAATATGACCTAAACGGCAGTGCCACAAGTATGTTGCACTATCATTATCAACTTTGCATCTTTTGGCATCAATATTATGAATATGTGTATCACTACGATCGAGATTCAACAAGAATAGACCATTCACAAAAGGTGCGTGACCATAAAAGATGTTACTCATATAAATAGAACAACCATTATTCTCTGACTTAAATGAATAACTGTCTCGCAATAAACAAGATCCAGATATAATGTTCATGCTCAACGTTGGCACCAAATAACAATTATTGAGGTCTAAAACTAATCCCGAAGGTAGATGTAGAGGTAGCGTGCCGACGGCGATCACATCAACCTTGGAACCATTCCCGACGCGCATCGTCACCTCGTCCTTAGCCAATCTTCGCTTATTCCGTAGCTCCTATTTCGAGGTACAAATATGAGCAACCGAACCAGTATCAAATACCCAGGCGCTACTGCGAGCATTAGTGAGGAACACATCAATAACATGTATATCAAATATACCTTTGCTCACTTTGCCATCCTTCTTATCCGCCAAATACTTGGGGCAGTTCCGCTTCCAGTTCATGATAAATTAAGTTCAATTAATCAAATTACTAATGAACTCCCACTTAGATTAACATCCCTCAAGTTAACTAAGTGATACATGATCCAAATCAACTAGCCCATGTCCGATCATCACGTGAGATGGGATAGTCATCAATGGTGAACATCTCCATGTTGATCATATCTACTATATGACTCATGTTCGACCTTTCGGTCTCCAGTGTTCCGAGACCATGTCTGTACATGCTAGGCTCGTCAAGTTTAACCCAAGTATTCTGCTTGTGTAAAACTGGCTTACACCCGTTGTATGTGAACGTAGAATCTATCACACCCGATCATCACGAGGTGCTTCGAAACGACGAACTTTAGCAACGGTGCATACTCGGGGAGAACACTTTTATCTTGAAATTTAGCGAAGGGATCATCTTATAATGCTACCGTCGTTCTAAGCAAAATAAGATGCATAAAGGATAAACATCACATGCAATCAAAATATGTGACATGATATGGCCATCATCTTGTGCTTTTGATCTCCATCTCCAAAGCATCGTCATGATCTCCATCGTCACCGGCTCGACACCTTGATCTCCATCGTTGCGTCGTGGTCGTTTCGCCAACTATTGCTTCTACAACTATTGCTAACGCATAGCGATAAAGTAAAGCAATTACATGGCGCTTGCATTTCATACAATAAAGAGACAACCATAAGGCTCCTGCCGGTTGCCGATAAATTACAAAACATGATCATCTCATACAATAACGTATATCACATCATGTCTTGACCATATCACATCACAACATACCCTGTAAAAACAACTTAGATGTCCTCTACTTTGTTGTTGCAAGTTTTATGTGGCTGCTACGGGCTTCTAGCAAGAACCGTTCTTACCTACGGCACAAAACCACAACGGTGATTTATCAAGTTTGCTGTTTTAACCTTCAACAAGGACCGGCCGCAGTCAAATTCGATTCAACTAAAGTAGGAGAAACAGACACCTGCCAGCCACCTTTATGCAAAACAAGTTGCATGTCTGTCGGTGGAACCGGTCTCATGTACGTGGACATGTAAGGTTGGTCCGGGCCGCTTCTTCTTACAATACCGCCGAATCAAAATAAGACGTTGGTGGTAAGCAGTATGACGATCACCGCCCACAACTCTTTGTGTTCTACTCGTGCATATCATCTACGCATAGACCTGGCTCATGATGCCACTGTTGGGGAACGTTGCATGGAAAACAAAAAATTTGTATGCACACACAAGATCTATCCATGGAGATGCATAGCTACGAGAGGGAGAGTGTGTCTACGTACCCTCGTAGACCGTAAGCGGAAGCGTTAGAACAACACGGTTGATGTCGTCGAACAACTTCACGATCCAACCGACCGAGCACCGAACGTACGGCACCTCCGCGTTCAGCACACGTTCAGCTCGGTGACGTCCTCGACTTCTTGATCCAGAAAGACGGCGAGGTAGTGGATGAGTTCCGGCAGCACGACGGCGTGGTGACGGTGATGGTGATGCTATCTCCGCAGGGCTTCGCCGAAGCACTGCGAAACTATGACCGAGGGACGGAACTGTGGAGGGGAGCGCCGCACACGGCTAAGACAATGTTGTGTCCCTTTGGGGCGCCCCCTCTCCTCTATTTATATATGTGTAGGGGCTTGGAGTAGAAGGAATAGTGCCACGTGAACAGTAACCGTGAATAGTACACACGTGGACTTGGACTCCAAAGTCCAATCCTATTCCTACTAGGACTCTCCCTTTTTTCTTTCCCTAGCTGCGTGGGCTTTTGAGGACTTGGTGTGCCTGGCCCAATAAGGCCAGGGCGCCTCCCCATAGCCCATGCCAGCCCTTGGGACATGGTGGACCCACTTGTGGACTTCCGGACTCCTCCGGAATCCTCCGGAACCTTCTGGAAGCTTCCCGGTACAATACCGAAAAAACTGCACCTTTTTCCGGAACCCAAAATATGACTTCCCATACCTCTCGACCATTCCGAGACTCCTCGTGACGTCCGGGATCTCATCCGGGACTCTGAACAATATTCGGTTACGAATTCACATAACTCATATAACACTATATCGTCAACGAACGTTAAGCGTGCGGACCCTACGGGTTCGGGAATGATGTAGACATGACTGAGACGCCTCTCCAGTTAATAACCAATAGCAGAACCTGGATGCTCATATTGGTTCCTACATATTCCACAATGATCTTATCGGTCGAACCGCAATGACAACATACGTAATTCCCTTTGTCCGTCGGTATGTTACTTGCCCGAGATTCGATCGTCGGTATCTCCATACCTAGTTCAATCTCGTTACCGGCAAGTCTCTTTACTCGTTCCGTAATACATCATCCCGTAACTAACTCCTTAGTCACTTTGCTTGCAAGCTTCTTATGATGTGCATTACCGAGAGGGCCCAGAGATACCTCTCCGAAACACGGAGTGACAAATCCCAGTCTTGATCCATGCCAACTCAACGGACACCTTCGGAGATACCTATAGAGCATCTTTATGATCACCCAGTTACGTTGTGACGTTTGATAGCACACAAGGTATTCCTCCGGTATCCAGGAGTTGCATGATCTCATGGTCTGAGGAACATGTATTTGACATTCAAGAAAGCAGTAGCAATAAACAGAACGATCATATGCTAAGCTAACGGATGGGTCTTGTCCATCACATCATTCTCCTAATGATGTGATCCCGTTATCAAATGACAACTCATGTCTATGGTTAGGAAACCTTAACCATCTTTGATCAACGAGCTAGTCTAGTAGAGGCTCACTAGGGACACGGTATTTGTTTATGTATTCACACATGTATTTAAGTTTCCGGTCAATACAATTCTAGCATGAATAATAAACCTTTATCGTGAACAAGGAAATATAAAATAATAACAACTTTATTATTGCCTCTACGGCATATTTCCATCACTGACTCCTCCACCACCTCCTCTGAAGCAGACTCCTCCTCTGAATCCATTTCCTTGCTGATGAATGCACGAGCTTTGCTGGAGGAACTTCTTTTGTGCGATGAAGACTTTGATGAAGACTTTGATGGAGACTTTGAGTGTTTCTTCTTCTTCTTGTCATCAGAGTCATAGTCTTTGCTCTTCTTTTTCTTTGGTTCCTTTTCCCATTGAGGACAATCAGCGATGTAGTGACCTGATTTCTTGCATTTGTGGCAAGTTGTCTTCTTGTAGTCATGAGTGGAAGCCTCAGCCATCTTGGAATCATATTTTGAAGATTTTCCAAAACAGTTCTTCTTGGTGAACTTCTGGAACTTCTTCACAAGCATTGCAAGCTCTCTACCAATGTCTTCAGCACCATCGGAACAACAGTCAGAGTCTTCAGATGAAGATACAGCCTTTGCTTTCAAATCACGTGAACGTCCATATCTAGGACCATAGATATCTCTCTTCTCAGATAGCTGGAACTCATGTGTATTGAGCCTCTCAAGTATATCGGCAGGATCCAATGGCTTGAAATCAGGGCACTCTTGAATCATCAGTGATAAGGTGTCAAATGAACTGTCAAGATACCTCAATAGCTTCTTCACAACTTCATGCTTGGTGATGTTAGTGGCACCAAGAGCATGAAGCTCATTGGTGATATCCGTGAGTCGATCGAAGGTGAGCTAAACATTCTCATTCTCGAGTCTCTTGAAGCGGTTGAAGAGATTGCGAAGTACATCGATTCAGGGGTCTCGTTGAGATGAGACGCCCTCGTTGACCTTGGAGAGCCAGTGCCAGACTAGCTTCACAGAGTCCAGTGCACTCACACGACCATACCGTCCTTTGGTCAGATGACCACAGATGATGTTCTTGGCGGTCGAGTCCAGTTGCGCGAACCTCTTCACATCAGCAGCGGTGATGCCTTCACCGACCTTGGGGACACCAGTCTTGATGACATACCAGAGGTCGTTGTCAATGGCTTCAACATGCATTCGTATCTTATTCTTCCAGTAGGGATAGTCAGTGCCATCAAAGACAGGGCACGCAGCAGAAACCTTGATTATCCCTGCAGTCGACATAGCTAAAACTCCAGGTGGTTAAACCGAATCACACAGAACAAGGGAGCACCTTGCTCTGATACCAGTTGAAAGTGCTAGTTATCGACTAGAGGGTGGGGTGAATAGGCGATTTTTATGAAAGGCTTCGAAAACAGGCAATGTCTTCGAAGTAAGCGGAAGCAAGATGAGAACTAGCAAAGCCTATCAATAAGATGAACAGATATGACAAGCATAGACATCATACATACAAGCATGTGTTGAACATAAACACAAGAAGCATGAAGATAAATGAGTAAACAGATGAATGGCTTCAGGGAATATCTTCAAACACAGACAAGCATGCAAAGGCTTCACAGTTCAAAACAGTAAGTAAGGAAGTGAAAGGATAGAACCAGAGCTCGGCGAAGACTATGATTTGCTTGACCAGTTCCAACTGCTGTGACAGTTGTACGTCTGGTTAGGGAGGCTGAGATTGAACTCAGAAGACCACGTCTTCACCTTATTCCCCTTGAGCTAAGACCCACGGAGCTCGCCTAATAACTCTGGTAAGTCTTCAATGTCTTCATACATTTTTAGGGGTCATCTTCAATGGGTAAACCGAATCAATGGGGACTTCTACCTGTGTTCTCCTGTGAATCTCACAAACACATTAGTCCCACAACCAAGTTTGTCTTCAATACTCCAAAACCAACAAGGGGTGTCACTAGATGCACTTACACTCGGGCATTTGAGGAAGCCCGTCATCAGAATATACAAGCCAAGTTCTATAATGAAAAATTCCCACTAGTATATGAAAGTCACAAAATACGAGACTCTCTATATGAAAAACATGGTGCTACTCTGAAGCACAAGTGTGGAAAAAGGATAGTAACATTGCCCCTTCTCTCTTTTTCTCTCATTTTTTGTGGGCTCTTTTTGGCCTCTTTTTTTTATTTAGAACGATCTCGTGGACCTCATCCCCACTTTTTCGAGGACTCATTAGTCTCCACCATTCTTTCCTCACTGGGACAATGCTCTAATAATGATGATCATCACACTTTTATTTACTTACAACTCGATACTAGAACAAAAATATGACTCTATATGAATGCCTCTGGCAGTGTACCAGGATCTGCAATGATGCTAGCGTAACATGTATAAAAATGATGAACGGTGGCTGAGCCACAAATACTATGTCAGCTATATGATCATGCAAAGCAATATGACAATGATGATGTGTGTCATAAAAACGGAACGGTGGAAGTTGCATGGCAATATATCTCGGAATGGCTATGGAAATGCCATGATAGGTAGGTATGGTGGCTGTTTTGAGGAAGATATAAGGAGGCTTATGTGTGATAGAGCGTATCATATCACGGGGTTTGGATGCACCGACGAAGTTTGCACCAACTCTCAATTTGAGAAAGGGCAATGCACGGTACCGAAGAGGCTAGCAAATTGCGGAAAGGTGAGAGTGCGTATAATCCATGGACTCACATTAGTCATAAAGAACTCACATACTTATTGCGAAAGTTTATTAGCCCTCAAAGCAAAGTACTACTATGCATGCCCCTAGGGGGATAGATTGGTAGGAAAAATCCATCGCTCGTCCCCGACCGCCACTCATAAGGTAGACAATAAATAATAAATCATGCTCCAACTTCTTAGCATAACGACAGATCATACGTGCATGCTTCGGGAATCACAAACCTTAACACCAATATTCTTACTAAACCACAATTATCTACTAGCACCTCCCACATATTACCATCTTAATATGGCAAAACTATTGCAAGGAATCAAACTTATCATATTTAGTGATCTACATGAAAGTTTTTATTATATCCCTCTTGAATACCTATCATATCAGGACCAAATTCATAACCCATGCATATTACCATTGCTATTCATTAGTCTCTCAAAAAGATATAAGTGAAGCATGAGAGTGCAACTATTTCTTTAAAATAAAACCACCGCCGTGCTCTAAAAGATATAAGTGAAGCACTAGAGCAACTGCCTAGCTCAAAAGATATAAGTGAAGCACATAGCGTATTCTAACAAATCACGAATAATGTGTGTCCCTCTCAAAAAGGTGTGTTCAGCAAAGATGATTGTGACAAACTGATGACCCACAAGTATAGGGGATCAATCATAGTCCTTTCGATAAGTAAGAGTGTCGAACCCAACGAGGAGCAGAAGGAAATGACAAGCGGTTTTTCAGCAAGGTATTCTCTGCAAGTACTGAAAGTAGCGGTAAGAGATAGTTTCGGTAGCAAGATGATTCGTAACAAGTAACAAGTAACAAGTATAATAAAGTGCAGCAAGGTGGCCCAATCCTTTTTGTAGCAAAGGACAAGCCGGAACGAACTCATATAATAAGCAAAGCGTTCTCGAGGACACATGGGAATTTCATCTAGTCACTTTCATCATGTTTGTTTGATTTGCGTTCGCTACTTTGATAATTTGATATGTGGGTGGACCGGTGCTTGGGTGCTGTTCTTACATGAACAAGCCTCCCACTTATGATTACACCCTTTCGCAAGCATCCGCAACTACGAAATAAGAATTAAGATAACTCTAACCATAGCATGAAACATATGGATCCAAATCAGCCCCTTACGGAATAGCGCATAAACTAGGGTTTAAGCTTCTGTCACTCTAGCAGCCCATCATCTAATTACTACTCCACAATGCCTTCCCTTAGGCCCAAAGATGGTGAAGTTTCATGTAGTCGACGTTCACACGACACCAATAAAGGAAGCACAACATACATAGCATCAAAATATCGAACGAATACCAAATTCACATGATTACTTATGACAAGACTTCTCCCATGTCCTCAAGAACAAAAGTAACTACTCACAAATAATATTCATGTTCAAGATCAGAGGGGTATTGAATGGCATTAAGGATCTGAACATATAATCTTCCACCAAATAAACCAACTAGCATCAAGTACAAGATGTAATCAACACTACTAGCAACCCACAGGTACCAATCTGAGATTTTGAGACAAAGATTGAATACAAGAGATGAACTAGGGTTTGAGATGAGATGGTGCTGGTGAAGATGTTGATGAAGATTGGTCCTCCCATGATGAGAGGATCGTTGGTGATGTCGATGGGTTCGATTTCCCCCTCTTGGAGGGAAGTATCCCCGGCGGAATCGCTCCGCCGGAGAGCAAAATAGCTCCTACCCAAGTTCCGCCTCGAGACGGCAGCGCTTCGTCCCGAAAGTCTTCTTCTAATTTTTTCTAGGGAAAATGGCTTCATATAGTGGAAGGAGGGGCCAGAGGCCTGCCAAGGGCCCCACAAGCCACGGGGGCGCGCCCAGGGGGTAGGCCGCACCCCCCAGGCTTGTGGCTTACTGGTGGGCCCCCTTCTGTTAATTCTTTGGCCAGTATTTTTTATATATTCCAAAACAATTCTCCATAAATTTTCAGGTCATTTGGAGTTGTGTAGAATAGCTATCTCTGTTTCACCCCTTTCAGGTCCAGAATTCCAGCTGCCGGCATTCTCCCTCTTCATGTAAATCTTGCAAAATAAGAGAGAAAAGGCATAAGAATTGTACCATAAAGTGAAATAATGATCAAAAACATAATAATTATTAGTAGGAATTCATGATGCAAATTGGACGTATCAACTCCCCCAAGCTTAGACCTCGCTTGTCCTCAAGCGAAAGTCGAAATTGATAATCATGACCACATGTTTAGAGAGAGAGAGAGACGTCAAGAAAAAAATAAAATACGGACATGGAGCATCATGATCTTTATTATAACAGCAATATATCATCATAAAACTTCTCATGAAAAAGTGATAATTCATCCACAAGTTAAATTATGAACCATAAACCAAATTGAAAACTAACAACCTATGATCTCAGTCACTGAAGCAATTGCAATTCATCATATTATTAGAAAGAGTCTATGTAACAGCTTTGTTTAGCAAGTTCACATACTCAACTATCATTTAGTCTTCTATGATTGCTGACACTCACGGCATACTTATGGAGCAAAAGTTTCAGTCAAACACATAGAAAGATAGGGGTTTATAACTTCACCTCCCAACGTATTTACCTCAAGGGTAATGTCAACAATAATAAGTCATGATCACCTACATCCAACTGGATATATATGCATGGATCAATCCCCACCACATGATTCTTGCCAATAGAGAAAATAAAAACAGAATAGAGGAGAATACTATTGACTCTTGCATGAAAGTAAATACATAAAGTAAAAGATAGGCCCTTCGCAGAGGGAAGCAGGGGTTGTCATGCGCTTTTTGTTTTTGGATGTGCAAGCTCTTAATGTAAAGGAACGTCATTTTATATTGCCCCTTGTGATAGCGGCCTTTATTATGCAGTCTGTCGCTTTTATTCTCCACCATCACAAGATTGTACAAAGCTTATTTTCCCTAACAATAAAAGTTCATACATGTTTAGGAGCAATTTTTATTGCTTTGCACCGATGAAAACTTACTTGAACGATCTTATTCAATCCATAGGTAGATATAGTGGACTCTCATGGCATGAAACTGGGTTTAAGGGTTTTTGGATGCACAAGTAGTATCTCTACTTAGTACAGAATTTTGGCTAGCAAAAGATAGGGGGCAAGCACCACATGTTAGAGGATCCAAAACAATATAACTTCTATGTGAATATAAGCAAACATAATCCATTACGTTGTCTTCCTTGTCCAACGTCGACTAATTGACACAGAATATTTAATGGGGGCTCACAATCATAAAAGATGTCCAAGATAGTGTATTTATATGTGAGACCTCTCTTCCTTTATTACTTTTTCATGAATTGCAACATTGACCAATGCTATGTTTGTCAACTTCCAACAAGTTTTATCAATTATACTTCTTTTATGTGAAGTCATCACTCCCCATGCGATTAGCATATGATCTTATTTTATTCTTTCTTTATTTCTAAGATTGGATCATCAAAAGCAAAACACTCAACTCAAACTAATCTTTATTATATAACTTTCACACACGATTACATAGATAGATAGATCACAAAGCAAGCACTTGAAACTAAATCATACTAAAACTTTATTCTTCTAAATTATGAAATAACTAAGGATCGAACTAAGATAGATAATGATGATGGAAAAGTGATGGTGATACGATACCGGGGCACCTCCCCCAAGCTTGGCACAAGCTAAGGGGGGTGCCCATACCCATGTACTCAAATCTCTTTCTTGGGTGATGGTGAGGTAGGCTTGTCCTTCAGCTTTAGCAAGTACTCCAGATTATGATTGATCCTTCGGAGGGCATGATTCTGCTCTTCTAACACAATAACTTCATGAGTAAACGAAGTATTCTGAGCACAAATTGTTTCAAAAACTTTTAGTGTATCAATTTCAGATGGGGGAAATTTATCATAAAGAGTGCCATGAATCTCCCTTTTCTGTAGGTTCCTTCTTGTGTGTGGCTTGATCTTCTTCTCCTTGAATCCGGTCCTCCAAGACCTTTCCCGGCTCCTCCTCCATAGCAATATCCTCCTCTCCGGACGACCACTCATAATATACTTCGCTGAAAGGACATTTGCCGGGTGAAGGTTTAACAATCCGGTGCTTGGTGCGGAGTCTTCGGGGAGCCATGGCGGTCTAGATCTGTCAGAAAAATAGCCCGAAACAAGAACAGAGGAGAAACTTGCGATGCGGTGGTCAAAACACCCATGAGTATATATAATGAATTTTTCTCGTGCAGGACAAGTAATATGGAAGAAAAACGGAGTCGGGAAAGTCCACGAGGGAGCCACAAACCTGGTAGGTGCGCCCTGGGGGTAGGGCGCGCCCCCCAGGCTTGTTGCCTCCTCGTGCACTTTTCAGACTGTTTATTATTTTCCTAATTTTTTATATATTCCAAAACGGACAGAAAGTACTTTTATGGAAGTATTGGAGTCGGTTTTCATATCGTACCACATACCTACTCCTTTTTAGGCTTTTGGAGCGTTCCGGAAGGTTTGCTCTATGTGCTCTTCCGGTGTAATTGTTTGAATAATATTAGTTTCAACATTAATGGGCGTACCTGAGATATAATGTTTAATTCTTTGCCCATTAACCACTCTCGGATTATTGCCTTCGGATTTGTTTATTTTGATGGCTCCGGAGCGATAAACTTCTTCGATGATGTATGGGCCTTCCCATTTAGAGAGAAGTTTTCCTGCAAAAAATCTTAAACAAGAATTGTATAATAGAACATGATCACCTACATTGAATTCCCATTTCTGAATTTTCTTATCATGCCATCTTTTAACTTTTTCTTTAAACAACTTGGCATTTTCATAAGCTTGGGTTCTCCATTCATCTAAAGAGCTAATATCAAATAACCTCTTTTCACCGGCAAATTTAAAATCATAGTTAAGTTCTTTAATTGCCTAATATGCTTTATGTTCTAACTCAAGAGGTAAATGACATGCTTCCCATAAACCATTTTATATGGAGACATACCCATAGGATTTTTATAAGCAGTTCTGTAAGCCCATAATGCATCATCAAGTTTCTTAGACCAATTCTTTCTGGATCTATTAACGGTCTTTTGCAAAATTAATTTTATTTCTCTATTAGTTAATTCAACTTGACCAGTAAACTGAGGATGATAAGGAGATGCAATTCTATGGTTAACATCATATTTAGCAAGCAACTTACGGAAAGCACCATGAATAAAATGTGAACCACCATCAGTTATTAAATATCTAGGGACTCCAAACCTCGGGAATATAACTTCTTTAAGCATTTTAATGGAAGTGTTATGATCAGCACTACTAGTTGGAATAGCTTCTACCCACTTAGTAACATAATCAATAGCAACCAAAATATGAGTATACCCATTGGATTTAGGAAAAGGTCCCATATAATCAAAACCCCAAACATCAAATGGTTCAATAACAAGTGAATAATTCATAGGCATTTCCTGACGTCTGCCAACATTACCAATTCTTTGACATTCATCACAAGAAAGGATAAACTTACGTGCATCTTTGAAAAGAGTGGGCCAATAAAAACCAGATTGTAATACCTTGTGTGCAGTTCTGTCTCCCGCATGGTGTCCTCCATATGCCTCGGAGTGAAACTTACGTAGGATTTGTTCCTGTTCATGCTCAGGTACACAATGTCTAATAATACCATCTACTCCTTCTTTATATAAGTGTGGGTCATCCCAAAAGTAATGTCTTAAATCAAAGAAAAACTTTTTCTTTTGTTGGTATGTGAAACTAGGTGGTATATATTTAGCAACAATGTAATTAGCATAGTCTGCATACCAAGGAGTATTACGAGAAGCATTTATCACAGCTAATTGTTCAACAGGAAAATCATCATTAATAGGAAGTGGGTCATCAAGAACATTTTCCATTCTAGACAAGTTATCAGCTACGGGATTCTCAGCTCCCTTTCTATCGACAATATGCAAATCAAATTCTTGTAGCAAAAGAACCCACCTAATAAGTCTAGGTTTAGCATCTTTCTTTTCCATAAGATATTTAATAGCAGCATGATTAGTGTGAATAGTAACCTTGGAATTAACAATGTAAGATCTGAATTTATCACATGCAAACACAACTGCTAAAAATTCTTTCTCAGTAGTAGCGTAATTTCTTTGAGTATTGTCTAGAGTTTTACTAGCATAATGGATAACATTTAATTTCTTATCAACTCTTTGTCCTAGAACAGCACCAACAGCATAATCACTAGCATCACACATAATTTCAAAGGGTAGGTTCCAATCAGGTGGTTGAACAATAGGTGAAGAAATTAAGGCTTTCTTAAGTACTTCAAAGGCTTCTACGCAATCATCATCAAAAAAAATGGAACAACTTTTTGCAAGAGATTAGTAAGAGGCCTAGAAATTTTAGAGAAGTCTTTTATAAACCTTCTATAGAAACCAGCATGACCAAGGAAACTTCTTATACCTTTGATATCTTTAGGACATGGCATTTTCTCAATAGCATCAACTTTAGCTTTATCAACTTCGATACCTCTTTTAGAAATTTTATGCCCAAGGACTATACCTTCATTCACCATAAAGTGGCACTCTCCAAATTCAAGACAAGATTAGTTTCTTCACATCTCTGCAAAACTCGATCAAGGTTGCTCAAGCAATTAATCATCAAAAGAAGTTCCGTAAATGGAGAAATCATCCATGAAAACCTCAACAATCTTTTCACAAAAGTCAGAGAATATAGCAGTCATACATCTTTGAAAGGTAGCAGGTGCATTACATAAACCAAAAGGCATACGACAATAAGCATAAGTTCCAAAAGGACAAGTAAAGGTGGTTTTCTCTTGATCTTTAGGTGACATAGGTATTTGAGAGAAACCAGAATAACCATCTAGGAAGCAAAAGTGTGTATGTTTAGATAATCTTTCTAACATTTGATCAATAAAAGGCAAGGGGTAATGATCTTTCCTAGTAGCTTTATTTAATTTCCTAAAATCAATTACCATTCTATAACCAGTTACAATTCTTTGTGGGATAAGTTCATTTTTATCATTAGGAACAACGGTAATACCTCCTTTCTTAGGAACACAATGAACAGGACTTACCCATCAACTATCAGCTATTGGATAAATTATACCTACCTCCAGAAGCTTTAATATTTCAGTTCTTACCACATCCTTCATTCTAGGATTCAGCCTTCTTGTGGCACCCCGGCTCAGAGCAACCGGTTTACCTTGCATTGCCAGCCCAGAGATCAAGTCTTCTGGCAATACACAACAACTTGGTACAGAAAACAACCGCTTTATTGATCTCTTAGCGGAAACATGGGTTTACATCTTACATGATGAGCGAGGCCAAGAGGCACACACGGTGCGGCTGCACTTATGTACATTATTTAGTAGACATGGCAGGGGCCTCGATGATAAGGGAACTACTACGTGACAGCGGAACGACGAGGTAGCAGAACTCCATTCCACAGGGACACTGCTGGGACACGGCCTAGATCGCGACATACTGCTCGACATCAACTCCTTGCACGACTTCTCCTGCATCTGGCATGATAAGCCAGGTGAGTACTTTGAATGTACTCGCAAGCTCACAACAAACAAAACAAGTGCGACAAACAATAACAGGGCATTTAACAAGTTGAATGCATGATCATGATACTATCAACATGAAGTGTGCGTGAAACATTGTCATGGTCCCTGGGACCAACTTACCATCTTGGGGTTACCGACTAACCACCGTTCATCACTTACCAACGTGATCCTCACTTGATCACATTCATACCTTTCGTAGTGATCCTCGATCACCATTTCTGCATGTGCTATCTTGTGAAGCTTAGTGTGCAAGTTAATTATATCTGTTGACCCACGGTGTGACCTACTACGAACTGTGTCCATATCCGAGGACGCGGCTATCGATAGTTTATACACTCTGCAGAGGTTAGTACACTGTACCCACACTACGGAACTCATGGTCTCGTGCTCCCATTCGGGTGGACCAACGACATTCTGACAAAATCAATCTATTGCATGTCACTCTCCCGGCCACTCCGACAAACTCACCTTTGGGCTATGTCCTGGGTGACCCTGGTGCCAACATGTGACACCCGCCACCTCTGTGGCTGCCACCGTCGTGGCCAACATCAAAACTGTCCCAAACGGGGACCTCGGTACCATCAAAACTTGGGTTCTCAAGGTTATGACTGCCTACCGGGCCAGGGTAGCGCCAGAGCACAACCTTCCCTCGTAGGAGGCACCGGCGAGAGGCATGACAACAGACCGCATTAGGGCCTCCCCATCCAGGCAAGTGTGGTTGCACTGGTGAGCTCGATTCGGTGGCACCATGACTCGATCAACATCATGTTCAAGTTGGATTATTATCAAGTTTAACTTGAAAAGAAAATGATTCGAGCCATAGTGTATGAATGGATGCACGGGTCATGATCATGAATAACAAATGCATCATGTTGTCATATGAGTATATGCCATGATACCTACTGCACACTAGCAAGAAAGCAGGTATCCTACTGCATAAATTATCAACATGACAGGATAAAGTTTATGCAATAAGCTTTATGTAACAAGTTATTTTAAATAGTGAATAAAGGATGAATTTAATTCGATTAAACCAAGTCATTGCAATGCCATCCTTGCATATGAATGTTGTGGCTTGCCTTGGTTCAGAGGAGTGTCACAGTACTCCTGGCCTTCTCCAACACAACTAGGTTCTTCTGAAATTAAATTAAATGCAAAAAGAAAATGTCACATAACACTGTTTAATGCTCTAGAAAATCTCAAGAGCAAGGAAAATTCTGAAACTTGGCACACAGAAACTTTGGAATTTTATAAACCAGTAGCAAAAAGAATCAAATCATTTGGACTTATAGATTAAAAGTTATTGCAGGTCAAAGTTGGATTAGAATCTGGTCAAAATTTCCATTTAAAAGAATTTACCCGAGCGGCCACGTCGAAGGCGTATTTTGAGAATACGCCTCCACTTACGTACCGGTTCGGGAGCGAGGGAGAGAATGACAGGTGGGGCCCGATGTCAAGATTAAATAGAGAGAGAGAGAAACAGAGGGCGACGGCGCTGTCGTCGGCGTTTCTCCGGCGAGGAGACGTCGGCGATCACAGGAGAGGAGAGGGATGGGTTCTGCTCGGCGAGACGGTCACACACGTAGCCGAAACTCGAGCTGAGGAGGTCGGACGGCGTCGTAGCGATCTTCTCCAGAGACGGCGGCGGCGGAGCTGATCGGAGTCGGCGTTTCCGACGACAATCGGGTGAGTTCTTGCTACCGTCGTGCTCAGGAGGTTGCTTGGTCTCGTTGGTGGCAGTGGTTGGAGCTGAGGTGGACTAGGATGAGTGCACGAAGAAGGGGGATCCGCGGTGGTCGCCGGCGAGGTCTGAAGGCCAGGGGCCTTCTCGGCGTTGCCACCAGCTACTAGTGATCGATTTGAGAGAGGAGAGGGGGTTTGGGTTGGCTAGAACGGTCGGGGGAGTGTTCTATATATAGGAGGAGGCGAGGCAGGGTTCGGGCTCTGCCGGAGCTGAGCGGGAGGGCGAACTGGGGGCAGTGAGGACTCGGGCGAGCTAGGGGATGACGCAGGCGAGGCCAAGCACAGCGCTCGCACGCGGGCTCGGGCGCAGGCGCACTAAGGAGGAACAGGGCACGCGTGCAAGCCACTGTGCCGTTGGCTAGCGCCGTGGCCGCTTCCGCCGTACCCCCTTCCGGCGCCGGGGAAGGTCAGGGAGGGGCTGGGGGGATGAATGGGTGTACCAGGAGTGGACTAGACATGTTGCGGTGGCAGGAGAGTAGAGGTTGGACGGCGGCCGATCGAACCCGTCGGGCAGAGCGCGCAGAGCGCGTGCGCTGCACCCTGCCCGCACGTGGTCACCGCGTGCACTGACACGGGGGTGGCTTTCGGCGCTGCCAAATCATGTCCATCGTGTTGTCCCTTCAACGCTTTGCCAAGGAATGCGCTGGGCTTGCCAAATGGCTCACTGGATGTGATTGGAGCTAGAGCTAAAGTTTCTGGACAGAAACTTGCTACAAGAGCTGAGGACAAATGGCTGGGATCCTAGGGCTGGTTTTAGGCATTTAAGCATCACTTAGGAAGGTTATCAAGTGGTAAAAATTTCAGCTAAGATGGATCAAGGAAAAATATAGTTGCTTCACAATGTGCTCTTTCAGACCAGAAGCAAAAACATTTTCCTTGGCTAAATTTGTCCAAATGACCATGGGATATTTTTGCATAGGAAGGTGTGGCATGTCCCAAAGAATATTTGGGAATTTTCTAGGATTTTTCTGAGCAATAAAAATAGGGGTTGCTTTAGAGCTTAGTGAGAAAAGAGGCATTTTCAGAGAGAAAAAGGGTATAATGCCATTAAATAAAAATACCCAATGGCATTATTATGAGAGGGATGAGGTCTAGGGAGGGTTTATGGATGATAGAACCCACTTGGAAGAAAATAAAAAATAAATCCAAGTGGTAAGTTCAAAAGAAATGACAGGAAAACTCAGATGCAAATAGAATACTTCATAAATCCAAATAAAAGGCAAAATCCAGGGTGTTACAAACCTCCCCCCCTTAGGATCAATCTCGTCCTCAAGATTCGGTTGCTCAGGAAACAAATATGGGTATGCAGTCCTTAAGAAATCCGCTCTTTCCCAGGTGGCTTCGTCCTCAGTGTGGTGCTCCCATTGGACCTTGTAAAACTTTATAGTTTTGCTGCGGGTGACTCTGTCCATTTCTTTCAAGATTCTCAAAGGTTTCTCCTCATATGTTAAATCCTTGGCCAGCTCTAGTTCTGTCATGTCTTTCTGTTTTGCAGGTGGTGCGATGCATTTTCGTAGCTGAGATACGTGGAACACATCATGAACCTCGGATAGCTCGGGCGGCAATTCTAACTGATAGGCCACTTTGCCCACTCTGGTCATAACTGGGAACGGACCGATGTATCTTGGTGCGAGCTTTCCCCGAGTGTGGAACCTCTTGACTCCTTTCATGGGGGTAACTCAGAGATATGCGTATTCACCTGGTTCGAAGCTGATCTGTCTATGCTTTGAGTCATAGTACCTCTTCTAACGAGATTTTGCCACTTGCAGTCTGTCTCGAATTTCTTTGACTTGCTTTTCTGCTTCCATCATCAAATCAGTCCCGAAGATTCGGCTGTCTCCTGTCTGAGACAAGTTCAGTGGGGTACGGCACTTACGTCCATATAGAGCCTCAAAAGGTGACATCTTGAGGCTAGTCTGATAGCCGTTGTTGTAAGAAAACTCAGCGTATGGCAGGCTGTCCTCCCATTTGTGTCCATGAGCAAGAGCGCATGCCCGAAGCATGTCTTCTAAGATTTGATTTACCCGCTCTGTCCGCCCATCTGTCTGAGGGTGATAGGCGGTGCTATGCTTCAAAGCGGTTCCCAAGGCTTGGTGTAGACGTAGCCAGAATACCGAGGTAAACAGAGATCCTCGGTCTGAAGTGATAGTTCTGGGTACTCCATGTAGACTGACAATCCAGGATACGTAGAGTTGAGCGAGTTGGTCTACACGATAGGTTGTCTTTATTGGAATAAAGTGGGCCACCTTGGTGAGCATGTCGACCACGACCCATATGGCATTATTCCCTCGTGGTGTCTTTGGTCGTCCCACGATAAAGTCCATGCAGATATCATCCCATTTCCATTGCGGAACACGTAAGGGTTGAAGTAGGCCGGCGGGTTTCTTTTGTTCGGCCTTCACTTTGTTGCATATGTCGCAGCATGCGATGTAATAGGCGATATCTTTCTTCATACCTTCCCACCAGAATGTTTGCTTGAAGTCTTGATACATTTTGTGCCCCCAGGATGAATAGAGTATGCGGACTCATGAGCTTCCTTCAGAATCTGCTGCTTTAGGTCCTTGAGGTCCGGTACACAGACCCGATCCCAAAATCGGAGTGTACCTTTATCATCAATGTTGAAATCTGGCGTCTTCCCTTCTCATACTTGAGCCTTTATCTTGAGTAACATAGGGTCACCAGGTTGAGCTTTTCGAATTTCATCCTCCAAGGTAGGGGTTACTTCCAAGGTAACCGAGCAGATTGCATCACACAAGATCATATTGAGCTGAGCTATTTCTTCTTGAAGTGCTGGGTACAGACGCTCGATTAATGCGTTTGCGGTAGCCGGTTTACGACTGAGGGCATCGGCGACCACATTCACTTTCCTTGGGTGGTAGTTGATACCCAGGTCATAGTCTTTGACCAACTCAAGCCATCTTCTTTGTCGGAGGTTCAAGTCCGGCTGTGTGAATATATACTTGACACTCTTGTGGTCGGTGTAGATTTGGCATCGCTTTCCAATGATGTAATGCCTCCAAATTTTTAGGGCGTGAACCACAGCTGCCATCTCTAAGTCATGGGTAGGATAATTCTCCTCATGGGGTCGGAGCTGCCTTGATGCATAGGCCACGACCTTTCCTTCTTGCATAAGTACACACCCAATGCCACGCCTGGATGCGTCGCAATAGATGTCGAAGCTCCGGTAGATGTCTGGTAGAGTCAACACTGGAGCGGTAGTCAAACGGGTCTTGAGCTCATTGAAACTGTTCTCACATGCTTTGGTCCACATAAACTTCTGATTCTTCTTAAGCAGTTCAGTCATTGGCTTGGCAATCTTTGAGAAGCCTTCAATGAAACGACGGTAATAGCCTGCTAGACCCAAGAAACTTCTGATTTCTGTTACTGAAACAGGTGTCTTCCACTTCAGAACTTCGGTGACTTTGCTTTGGTCCACGGCCACTCCTTGAGCGGAAAGAGTATGCCCAAGGAATCCCACTTCTTTTAGCCAAAATTCGCATTTGCTGAACTTGGCATAAAGTTGATGAGCGCTAATCGTTCCAACACTGCTCGGAGATGTTGCCTGTGCTCCTCTTCACTTTTGGAATATATGAGGATGTCATCAATGAACACCACTACAAACTTATCCAAGAAGTCCATGAATACCTTGTTCATCATGTGCATGAAGAATGCAGGAGCATTGGTCAGCCCAAATGACATGACCGTATACTCGTACAGCCCGTACCGTGTAGTGAATGCCGTCTTGGGAATATCTTCTTTTCTGATTTTCAGCTGGTGATACCCGATGCGCAAATCAATCTTGGAGAACACTTGAGCTCCGCTGAGTTGATCGAACAAATCATCAATCTTGGGCAGCGGGTATTTATTCTTGATGGTGGCATCATTTAGGGCACGATAGTCAACACACATCCGAAGACTGCCGTCTTTCTTGCCCACGAATATGGTAGGTGCACCCCAAGGAGATGAACTGGGGCGGATATATCCTTTTTGGAGCATCTCATCCAATTGCTTTTTGAACTCCACTAGTTCAGACGAAGGCATTCGATAATATTTCTTGTAAATTGGTGCTGTTCCGGGTACAAGCTCAATAGAAAATTCCAACTCCCGGTCAGGTGGCATGCCTGGCAACTCATCTGGGAACTCACAGACCACTGGGACTAGATTCATTTGTGTGGCGATGGCAGCATAAACCATTCCTTTCTTTGGTATGGCTCGACCAGCATAGAATCGGGCAAACTGACCTGAGGGATTTATGAGCGTGACTTCTCTTGTTGCGCAGTTGATACAGACCTGGTGTCTTGTCAACCAATCCATCCCCAAAATAATATCCAAGGTGGGGGACTCAATGGATACCAGTGATGCGGGGAACATGACTCCATAGATTGATATTTTCAATCCCCGGCATACAATATTTGTCTTGAGCATGGATCCGGGGGACTGTACCACCATAGCAATGACCACATCGGGGACTTCTGCGGCTTCTTCAGCGGAGATATGATGAACTTGCCCTTGAATGTACCTCCATTTGGGGAATTGTCCCACATAATTGACTTGAGGCTTCAGGTTGGCTTGTATCTTGCCGTTCTTGGGACACTGCCTAGCGTAATGCCCATTCTGCCCACATGTGAAACAGGCATTGCTACGCTGACAGTCTTCCTTGTTTGGCTTGGCGACCACGGTCTTGTTCTGACTTTCATTCTTGATGTTCCCTTGCTGCCAGGTTGGCTTGAACTCGAACTGAGGTTGCTGCCAAGTACGAACCTTCTGAAAAACTTGCCCTTCCTTCTTGGGTTCAAACTTGCGTTTGCGGTCTTCATAGGCCGTCTTATGATCATTAACCAGTTTGTGTTCCCTTTCGGCAATGAGTGCCTTGTTCACCAAAGTTTGGAAGTCGGGGAAGTCTAGCATGCTGAGTGCACATCGAAGGGTAAGGTTGAGTCCTCCGAGGAACCGATCTATCTTCCGTTCTTCGGTGGCCACATCATGAGTGGAGTAACGGGCTAAGTGATTGAACTTGTTTAAATATTCACTTACAGTCGAGGTTCCTTGGGTAAGAGTGAGAAATTCTCGCTGCTTGACCTTCATGATACCGGCAGGAATGTGATACTTGCAGAATTTGTCTTTGAATTTATCCCAAGTGATCTCGTCTTCAGCAGGCCACATAACTTTGGCATTGTCCCACCATATAGCAGCTGGTCCTTCAAGGTAATGAGTGGCGAAGGGCACCTTGTCAGCATCTTCTGTGCGAGCAATTTCCAGCTTCTTCTCAATAGTCCTCAACCAATCATCGGCTTCCATCGGGTCTACTGCTTGACTGAAACTCGGCGGTTTGGTCCTCTGAAAGTCTGACAGCTTGGAGTGATTACCATTGTGATTATTCTGCCCAACCATAGTCTGCATGCTCCTCAAGAATTCCATCAGATCTTGGTTCCTCTTCTCTTCAAACATCCGCATAATCTGTTCTGTTGTGGGTGCTTGAGGTGGAGGAGGTGGTGGCTGATATGGTTCCGGAGAATGTCCTGCTTGCCTGGCGGATCGACGAACTGGAGTGTCGTCGCCACCATGATAGTTATTGCCACACCTTGTCATCCTATATATGTTTCCCAATACGAAGCATCGAGATGAGCAACATCCATTAGGGGAAAACAAGAAAAATAGGGAGGTGAAGCAACAAACCCGGAAGCGAAATTGAGAAAAGCCAAAGCGAATAACAGAAAACAACATAACTATACAATGCATCATCCAGCATACATAGCAGGGTAACAACATGGATAGTACCACTACATGCATACAACCAAACACCACATCATCCTCGTCTACATGCGACGACCGGGATCGCACTGGCACACTGACGGTCCTGCTGGTGTCTCCTCGGTGTCAGACTCCGAACCGGAACTGATAACTGATACGTCTGGTGCAAAGGAAACACGACGACGCTGACGGGAAGGCTCTCCCTCAAGGTCTAGAGCAGGGTGACTCCGTAGCATCAGAGCGGCTGGGGTAGCAAGAAGCATAGCCCACTAGGCTGGGGACTCATGGGGAGTCACTACCGAAGTTCCTGAGCTACTCTGGGAGGGTGTGGGGATCACTGGGGTGGGTGGAGGCAAAGTAGCTGGAGGAACGAGTGATATGTGGATAAGCAGAGGTGGAGCGAAGGCAGATCGAGCGGCAGCTAGCTCACCTCTAATGCGGGTCAGCTCCTGGGATAGACTGGTGATCAGAAAATATCCCGCCGTTATGTAGCGAGACAGGTGACTGGCTGACCGGTCGCACTCCGGATCAATGTAAGGGAAGCGGATCTGTCCTGACTCATACAGGGACGGATAGAAGTAGAAACCTGGGTGAGTCTGCATCTGAACCTCGTTATAGTGCAAGTCAGTGAGAGCCTCGAATGTTGCAAACTGGACCGCCTGGTCGGGTGTAGAAGCAGTCCCGCCCTTGGTGGAGCGAGTGTACGTGCCCACCATGGTACTGTTGTGCAGGATGACCTCCGCGTGATACTCGTAAACGCCATCAGCGAGCTGCTCTCGGTACACCTGGTATATGGTGTCATCGCCATCGGGGTATAGTCGGTGCCATACGTTGGTAAGTAGGTGCGGAAAAGTGGAAGGTGCCGGCTCAGGCTGGTACGGATAAGGGACTGGTGCCATCTACACTCACAACATTAGCTGGTCAGCATTAACAGTAAGCTATATGCATGCAATGCAACACCCAAGTGCACAAACAAGTCTCAAGTCACTATCGAGACTAAGACTACCGTTTTTCTAACGTGTCGGCTGTCTAGGGCGTCCTACAGTCAGCGCGGCTCTGATACCAAGCGTTGTGGCACCCCGGCTAAGAGCAACCGGTTTACCTTGCATTGCCAGCCCAGAGATCAAGTCTTCTGGCAATACACAACAACTTGGTACAGAAAACAACCGCTTTATTGATCTCTTAGCGGAAACATGGGTTTACATCTTACATGATGAGCGAGGCCAAGCGGCACACACGGTGCGGCTGCACTTATGTACATTATTTAGTAGACATGCCAGGGGCCTCGATGATAAGGGAACTACTACGCAACAGCGGAACGACGAGGTAGCGGAACTCCATTCCACAGGGACACTGCTGGGACACGGCCTAGATCGTGACATACTGCTCGACATCAACTCCTTGCACGGCTTCTCCTGCATCTGGCATGATAAGCCAGGTGAGTACTTTGAATGTACTCGCAAGCTCACAACTAACAAAACAAGTGCGACAAACAATAACAGGGCATTTAACAAGTTGAATGCATGAGCATGATACTATCAACATGAAGTGTGCGTGAAACATTGTCATGGTCCGTGGGACCAACTTACCATCTCGGGGTTACCGAGTAACCACCGTTCATCACTTACCAACGTGATCCTCACTTGATCACATTCATACCTTTCGTAGTGATCCTCGATCACCATTTCTGCATGTGCTATCTTGTGAAGCTTAGTGTGCAAGTTAATTATATCTGTTGACCCACGGTGTGACCTACTACGAACTGTGTCCATATCCAAGGACGCGGCTATCGATAGTTTATACACTCTACAGAGGTTAGTACACTGTACCCACACTACGGAACTCATGGCCTCGTGCTCCCATTCGGGTGGACCAACGACATTCCGACAAAATCAATCTATTGCATGTCACTCTCCCGGCCACTCCGACAAACTCCCTTTGGGCTATGTCCTGGGTGACCCTGGTGCCAACATGTGACACCCGCCACCTCTGTGGCTGCCACCGTCGTGGCCAACATAAAAAATGTCCCAAACGGGGACCTCGGTACCATCAAAACTTGGGTTCTCAAGGTTATGACTGCCTACCGGGCCAGGGTAGCGCCAGAGCACAACCTTCCCTCGTCGGAGGCACCGGCGAGAGGCATGACAATAGACCGCATTAGGGCCTCCCCATCCAGGCAAGTGTGGTTGCACTGGTGAGCTCGATTCGGTGGCACCATGACTCGATCAACAGCATGTTCAAGTTGGATTATTATCAAGTTTAACTTGAAAAGAAAATGATTCGAGCCATAGTGTATGAATGGATGCACGGGTCATGATCAGGAATAACAAATGCATCATGTTGTCATATGAGTATATGCCATGATACCTACTGCACACTAGCAAGAAAGCAGGTATCCTACTGCATAAATTATCAACATGACAGGATAAAGTTTATGCAATAAGCTTTATGTAACAAGTTATTTTAAATAGTGAATAAAGGATGAATTTAATTCGATTAAACCAAGTCATTGCAATGCCATCCTTGCATATGAATGTTGTGGCTTGCCTTGGTTCAGAGGAGTGTCACAGTACTCCTGGCGTTCTCTAACACAACTAGGTTCTTCTGAAATTAAATTAAATGCAAAAAGAAAATGTCACATAACACTGTTTAATGCACCAGAAAATCTCAACAGCAAGGAAAATTCTGAAACTTGGCACAGAGAAACTTTGGAATTTTATAAACCAGTAGCAAAAAGAATCAAATCATTTGGACTTATAGATTAAAAGTTATTGCAGGTCAAAGTTGGATTAGAATCTGGTCAAAATTTCCATTTAAAAGAATTTACCCGAGCGGCCACGTGGAAGGCGTATTTTGAGAATACGCCTCCACTTACGTACAGGTTCGGGAGCGAGGGAGAGAATGCCAGGTGGGGCCCGATGTCTGGATTAAATAGAGAGAGAGAGAGAAACAGAGGGCGGCGGCGCTGTCGTCGGCGTTTCTCCGGCGAGGAGACGTCGGCGATCACCGGAGAGGAGAGGGATGGGTTCAGCTCGGCCAGACGGTCACACACGTACCCGAAACTCTTGAGACGATCTTCTCCAGAGACGGCGGCGGCGGAGCTGATCGCAGTTGGCGTTTCCGGCGACAATCCGGTGAGTTCTTGCTACCGTCGTGCTCAGGAGGTTGCTACGGTCTCGTTGGTGGCAGTGGTTGGAGCTGAGGTTGACTAGGATGAGTGCACGAAGAAGGGGGATCCGCGGCGGTCGCCGGCAAGGTCTGAAGGCCAGGGGCCTTCTCGGCGTTGCCACCAGCTACTAGTGATCGATTTGAGAGAGGATAGGGGGTTTGGGATGGCTAGAACGGTCGGGGGAGTGCTCTATATATAGGAGGAGGCGAGGCAGGGTTCGGGCTCTGCCGGAGCTGAGCGGGAGGGCGAACTGGGGGCGGTGAGGACTCGGGCGAGCTAGGGGATGACGCAGGCGAGGCCAAGCAGAACGCTCGCACGCGGGCTCGGGCGCAGGCGAACTAAGGAGGAACAGGGCGCACATGCAAGCTACTGTGCCGTCGGCTAGCGCCGTGGCCGCTTCCGCCGTGCCCCCTTCCGGCGCCGGGGAAGGCCAGGGAGGGGCTGGGGGATGAATGGGTGTACCAGGAGTGGACTAGACATGTTGCTGTGGCAGGTGAGGAGAGGTTGGACGGCGGCCGATCGAACCCGTCGGGCAGAGCGCGCAGAGCACGTGCGCTGCACCCTGCCCACACGCGGTCACCGCGTGCACTGGCACGGGGGTGGCTTTCGGCGCTGCCAAATCATGTCCATCGTGTTGTCCCTTCAACTCTTTGCCAAGGAATGCGCTGGGCTTGCCAAATGGCTCACTGGATGTGACTGGAGCTAGAGCTAAAGTTTCTGGACAGAAACTTGCTCCAAGAGCTGAGGACAAATGGCTGGGATCCTAGGGCTGGTTTTAGGCATTTAAGCATCACTTAGGAAGGTTATCAAGTGGTAAAAATTTCAGCTAAGAGGGATCAAGGAAAAATATAGTTGCTTCACAATGTGCTCTTTCTGACCAGAAGCAAAAACATTTTCCTTGGCTGAATTTTTCCAAATGACCATGGGATATTTTTGCATAGGAAGGTGAGGCATGCCCCAAAGAATATTTGGGAATTTTCTAGGATTTTTCTGAGCAATAAAAATAGGGGTTGCTTTAGAGCTTAGTGAGAAAAGAGGCATTTTCAGAGAGAAAAAGGGTATAATGCCATTAAATAAAAATACCCAATGGCATTATTATGAGAGGGATGAGGTCTAGGGAGGGTTTATGGATGATAGAACCCACTTGGAAGAAAATCAAAAATAAATCCAAGTGGTAAGTCCAAATGAAATGACAGGAAAACTCAGATGCAAATAGAATACTTCATAAATCCAAATAAAAGGCAAAATCCAGGGTGTTACACTTCTTTGATGATCAACAACGGGTTTAGCGTCTGGCTCCATATGAATTTTATGCTGACATAAAATGGGACTAATGCCCTTAAGATCATCGAGAGTATATCCAATAGCAGCCCGGTGCTTCTTCAGAGTTTTAAGTAATCTCTTTTCTTCATGCTCTGAAAGGTTTGCACTAATAATAATAGGATATATCTTCTTTTCATCAAGATAAGCATATTTAAGTGTGTCAGGTAATTGCTTTAATTCAAACACAGGATCACCCTTGGGTGGAGGTGGACCTCCCAAGGTTTCAACAGGCAAATTATGTTTATGGATAGGTGCTTGTTTAATGAACAGCTCATCTATTTCATTTTATTCATTCATGTTCATATCATTCTCATGGTCTAGCAAATATTGTTCTAAAGGATCAGTATGAGGCACAGCAATAGAAGCAAGACCAATAATTTCATCCTTATTAGGTAATTCTTTATCATGAGGTTGTCTACGAAACTTAGAGAAATTAAACTCATGATACATCTCACCAAAATTAACACTGACAATTTCTTTAGTGCAATCAATCTTGGCATTAACAGTATTCAAGAAGGGTCTACCAAATATAATGGGACAAAATTCATATTGTGGTGATCCAAGAACAAGAAAATCAGTAGGATATTTGATCTTACCGCACAAGACTTCAACATCTCTAACAATCCCAAGTGGTGAAATAGTATCTCTATTTGCAAGCTTAATAGTAACATCAATATCTTCAATCTCAACAGGTGCAATATCATTCATGACTTCTTGATAGAGAGTAAACAGAATAGCACTCACACTAGCACCAATATCACATAGACCATGATAGCAATGATCTCCAATTTTAACAGATATAACAGGCATGCCAATTACAGGTTTGTTTTTATCTTTAGTGTCTGGCTTAGCAATTCTAGTTGCTTCATCACAGAAATATATGGCATGTCCATCAATATTGTCAACCAAAAGATCTTTAACCATTGCAATATTAGGTTCAACTTTAATTTGTTCAGAAGGTCTAGGTGCTCTAATATTAGTCTTATTAACCATAGTTGAAGCTTTAGCATGTTCCTTAATCCTAACAGGGAAAGGAAGCTTCTCAATATAAGCAGTAGGCACAATTGGATCAACATGGTAAACAATTGTTTCTTCTTTAACACTAACAGGTTCATTATTCAATTCAATAGGTGGATGATATTTAAACCATTTCTCCTTAGGGAGATCAACATGAGCAGCAAAATATTCACAAAAGGTAGCTACTATCTCAGAGTCAAGTCCATATTTAGTACTAAACTTATGAAAAGCATCGGTTTCCATAAAAGATTTAACACAATCAAACTCAAGATTTATACCTGACTCATTACCTTTGTCAATTTCCCAATCTTCAGAGTTACGTTTAATTCTTTCCAGAAGATCCCATCAGAATTCAATAGTTCTCTTCATAAAGGAACCAGCAGAAGAAGTATCGAGCATGGATTGATCATTATGAGAAAGCCGAGCATAAAAGTTTTGAAGAATTATTTCTCTTGAGAGTTCATGATTCGGGCATGTGTGCAACATAACTTAAGCCTCCCCCAAGCTTGAGCAATACTTTCTCCTTCACGAGGCCAAAAATTATATATATAATTCCGATCACGATGAACCAAATGCATAGGATAAAATTTCTGGTGGAATTCCAGCTTCAACCAGTTCCAGTCCCATGTTTCAGTATCATCACATAGCCTATACCATGTCAAGGCCTTTCCCTCCAAAGATAAAGGGAATACCTTCTTCTTAACTCCATCTCCGGATAGACCTGCAAGCTTAAACAATCCACAAATTTCATCCACATAGATAAAGTGCATATCAGGATGTACCGTTCCATCTCCTGCATAAGGATTAGCTAGCAGTTTCTCTACCATACCCGAAGGAATTTCATAATAAATATTTTCAGTAGGTTCAATAGGTTGAGGAGCAACTCTCAATGCTTTCGGTCGAGGTGAAGATACCCCGAACAAGCCCCTCAAAGGATTACTTTCCATAGTGACCAGTGACAAAAAATTTCAGCACGTAATATAAATGTTTCCTTACCAAATTCCACTCACCAAAGGCGCTTCACTCCCTGGAAACGGTGCTAGAAAAGAGTCTTGATGACCCACAAGTATAGGGGATCAATCGTAGTCCTTTCGATAAGTAAGAGTGTCGAACCCAACGAGGAGCAGAAGGAAATGACAAGCGGTTTTTCAGCAAGGTATTCTCTGCAAGTACTGAAAGTAGCGGTAAAAAATAGTTTCGGTAGCAAGATGATTCGTAACAAGTAACAAGTATAATAAAGTGCAGCAAGGTGGCCCAATCCTTTTTGTAGCAAAGGACAAGCCGGAACGAACTTGTATAATAAGCAAAGCGTTCTCGAGGACACATGGGAATTTCATCTAGTCACTTTCATCATGTTTGTTTGATTTGCGTTCGCTACTTTGATAATTTGATATGTGGGTGGACCGGTGCTTGGGTGCTGTTCTTACATGAACAAGCCTCCCACTTATGATTACACCATTTCGCAAGCATCCACAACTACGAAAGAAGAATTAAGATAACTCTAACCATAGCATGAAACATATGGATCCAAATCAGCCCCTTACGGAATAGCGCATAAACTAGGGTTTAATCTTCTGTCACTCTAGTAGCCCATCATCTAATTACTACTCCACAATGCCTTCCCTTAGGCCTAAAGATGGTGAAGTTTCATGTAGTCGACGTTCACACGACACCACTAAAGGAAGCACAACATACATAGCATCAAAATATCGAACGAATACCAAATTCACATGATTACTTATGACAAGACTTCTCCCATGTCCTCAAGAACAAAAGTAACTACTCACAAATAATATTCATGTTCAAGATCAGAGGGGTATTGAATGGCATTAAGGATCTGAACATATAATCTTCCACCAAATAAACCAACTAGCATCAAGTACAAGATGTAATCAACACTACTAGCAACCCACAGGTACCAATCTGAGGTTTTGAGACAAAGATGGAATACAAGAGATGAACTAGGGTTTGAGATGAGATGGTGCTGGTGAAGATGTTGATGAAGATTGGTCCTCCCACGATGAGAGGCTCGTTGGTGATGTCGATGGCTTTGATTTCCCCCTCCCGAAGGGAAGTATCCCCAGCAGAATCACTCCGCCGGAGAGCAAAATAGCTCCTGCCCAAGTTCCGCCTCGAGATGGCGGCGCTTCATCCCGAAAGTCTTCTTCTGATTTTTTCTATGGGGGGCGCGCCCAGGGGGTAGGCTGCCCCCCAGGCTTGTTGCTTCCTGGTTGTGACACCTTGGTTTTTCTCAGCTTTTCTTTTCAATTTTGTTTGAAAATTTTATTTGGAATTTGGTTTGGCTTTGTTTCCGAATGGCTCTATGGACATAAAACTTGGGAATTGTTTTTGATTTTCTTTCCCAAGTGACTTAGGCCCTCAAAAACTTCTCTCAAGTCATGTCACTTCCACTCTTGCTCAATCTCAATTTTATCCCAATTTAATATTCCTTTTTCTATTAAAGGAATAACCCTAGGAGCTCTAGGTTGTGAAGCAACCTAAATTTCTGCTCTCCCAAAAATCCCAAGAAAATTCTTATAAATCCTTTGGGCCATGTGAACCTTGGATATGTAAAAATATTCAAGATTTACTCCTCATGTTGAGCTCAGCATCCAATCTTTCATTCTGGTCAAAATTTCAGTTTGTGAAGCAACTATATTTTATATTGCTTCAAAAATTATGAAATTAATCCAGGACATT
Source organism: Elymus sibiricus (assembly GCA_039707655.1). Lineage (NCBI taxonomy): Eukaryota > Viridiplantae > Streptophyta > Magnoliopsida > Poales > Poaceae > Elymus > Elymus sibiricus. The sequence continues at coordinate 184,978,841 of CM077676.1, read as the reverse complement.
CTCCTACCCATATTATTAGTCCCCACATATTTTTGGCTCATTTAATTCAGCCAATTTCTCTATAAAATACTCCCAAGTTTCTGTCCAGTGGGAAGTGTTGTGAAGGAAGTACCCTGTACACTAACCCAATTGGACTGAAATTTTTATGGCATGTTGGCATTCCCAAATAACCCACAAATACCAAGTTTCAGATCCAGGAACCCATCTCAGTGAGTGCAACATCCTCTGCAAGATTTCTGGATCAAAGAGGCAGTTGTGAAGCAACCATGCTCTACACCTATCCATTTGGTCTGAATTTTTCCCAGCATATGCACCTTCCTACTACACTCCAATATGGTAAACTTGTACTCTCAAAGCCCTAGCCCTAGCCATTTCTTCTTAGCTTGCTGCACAAGTTTCTGTCCAGAAACTTCCAGTGAACCTAGCCAGCTGTCCAGATCAGCTCTTGTCAAACCAAAGGCACAGGAAGGACTCAGGTTGAGAGGACTACCGCGTAGACATGATTGTTTGGGTCAGAGCGCGCTGCAAGCGTCCATGCATGCGGTGACCATGCGTCTGCCAGGGCAGAACTCACACTCTGCGCACTGAACCCTCTGGGGCCTCGCCGGTTCTTCGCGGCTACGCCATCACGCCGTGTCCCTTAGTGCCGACGTTCTCCCTGCTGTCCACCTGGCTCGCCTGGAAGCCTCCCGTCGCCAGCAGCGCCCTCACCGGACACGGCCAAGCGCCGCCACACGCGGCACAGTACTCGCACTGTGGCCGCGCTGGCTGTCTTCTTCCTCCCGTCGAGCCGTCGCGTCGCCTTAACTCCCCTGACCTCTCTAGCACCCTCCCTCGCTCCACGACGGCCAGCTCGCCGTCCTCGCCGCGCCAGCTCACCCGTGGTGGGATCCGGCTCGGCCACCCTCCGCCCACATATAAATAGCCCCTCCCGGCCTCCCCAGCGCTCACCACTCCACCCCTCTCCCTCTCAATCGCCGCCTAGTAGCTCCAGAGTGAGCCGGAGAGCCCTTCTGCTCCATCTCCGACGAGCTGCTCCGCCACTCCGCCCCAGCTCCATTCGCTCACCTCCGCCCTCCCCAGCCCCAGCCGAGACCACCAGTGAGCCCGTGAAGCTCCACTGATCCTCTCCAGCCTCTCCTCTGCCCAAGAGCTCGCCGGAGTCGCCGGATCCGTCGACCCCCGAAGCACGCCGCCGCCTGAGACGAAGGGGGTGACGCTGTCCGTCCATCTCCCGACAAGCTATGGGTACCGGAGTGCTCGCCGTCATCCGCTCGTTCCATCCCTGCCGTCCCCGGAGCTCGCCGCCGTCGCTATCGCCGGCAACTCTCGCCGGTGAGCCGCCGCTCTCTGTTCCCTCTCTCTCTCTGTTCAAATATGACACGCGGGTCCCGCTGGTCAGTGACTCCACGCGCGGCTGAACCGGTACGTAAGTGGAGGCGCCCAGCCAGTTTACGCCTTCGGCGTGGCCGCCCCTGGGTTTTTCTATTTTTCTGTTTAAATTCATTTTAAACCCAGATTTGACTGAACTTTGACCAGCTATAACTCTTAAACCATAAGTCCAAATGAGTTCATTCTTTTTGCATTATTTTTCTTATGAGCTCCTCTAGTTGCTGTAAAAATTTGGGATTTTTCTCTGCTGTCTAGAATTTCTGGTTAATAGGAAATGCTTTATGTGGTATTTGAAAATGCTTTCATAAATGCTTTTCAGATTTGTTTGCCTAGTTGGTGAAGGCCAGGTGTACTCCCACACTCTGTTGGTGCAAGGCAAGCCACAACTCTCATTTGCATAATTGCATTGCAATATCATAGTTTAAATAATTATTTTAATGCCAATTATGAATTATTTATGATAGATTATTTTGTGCAATACTTTGAAGATCTTAGATAAGTTACTGTCTTGATGATGATGGGGTTTTGGATTAGTAGGAAATTTTCAGATTTATGTCATAGTGCTGTCGGACTGTGAGATTACCGTCTATGATTATTTTGTGATACTGCTGGCCCTGCATATAGGGGATCAGTAGAATAGGGTGATCATGATGTTCGTTGGATTTCTAGTTGGTTGTTGTGATAACTTGGATCACTTGTATATCGGAGTATCAGTGATGACTATGGTTACTCGGGGATAAAATCCTTCATCGTTGATCAAGTGCCACTGAACCGAACTTTCCAGTGCACCCACACCTGCCGGATTGGGATGGCCTTGGCTTGGTCTAACAGCGTGCTCTTTTATCGGTACCACCAAAAAGGGAAGGTTATGCGTGCGTGCTACCCTGATCAGGTAGATGACGATAACCTTGTGAGCCCAGTTTGGTTTTGAGCTCAGGTCCCCGTTTGGGACAATTAGTTGGCCACGATGGTGGCAGGTGTCACGGGTGACACAGGGGCCACCCAGGGCAGGACTCCAGCGGAGGATGATTGTCGGTGGTACGGTGGAGGAGTCACGGGTTCGGCAAGCTTCGTTGGAGCAGCACCGGTCCAACCGAAAAGGGAAGTGTACCGAGGTATGGGGCTGTAGGATCGAAAGTATGTCTAGAGGGGGTGATTAGACTACTTGACCAAATAAAACCTAACCTTTTCCCAGTTTTAGTTGTGGGCAGATTTTAGCAATAGTACATGTCAAGCATCACCCTACACATGCAATTCTAAGAGTATAGCAGCGAAAAGTAAGCAATTGCATATGTATGTAAAGGAGGGGGTCGGAGCTTTCAAACGCAATGAAGACATGGTGGTTTTTGGCGTGGTTCCAATAGGTGGTGCTATCGTACGTCCACGTTGATGGAGACTACAACCCACGAAGGGTAACGGCTGCGCGAGTCCACGGAGGGCTCCACCCACGAAGGGTCCACGAAGAAGCAACCTTGTCTATTCCACCATGGCTTACGTCCACGAAGGACTAGCCTCACTCGGGGTAGATCTTCACGAAGTAGGTGATCTCCTTGCCCTTACAAACTCTTGGTTCAACTGCACATCATGTCGGAGGCTCCCAAGTGACACCTAACCAATCTAGGAGACACCACTCTCCAAAAGGTAATAGACGGTGTGTTGTTGATGAACTCCTTGCTCTTGTGCTTCAAATGATAGTCTTCCCAGCACTCAAACAATTCCTCACAGATTTGCCTATGGTGGAAGAAGGATTTGAGTAGAAAGCAACTTGGGAAAGGCTAGAAATCAAGGTTCAAATGGTAGGAATGGAATCTCTTGATCTCAACACATGAGTAGGTGGTTCTCTCTCAGAAAATGTATGGTGGAAGTGTAGGCATGTTCTGATGGCTCTCCTTACAGAGAAGGAGGTGGTGGAGGGGTATATATAGCCTCCACACAAAATCCAACCGTTACACACTTTTGACCCAACTCGGTGGCACCGATTCAGAAAACTCGGTGCCACCGAACTGTGTAAAAGATATGAACGTTAGGCATTTTGGTGGGATCGATACGGACAACTTGGATGGACCGAAGTGCAATGGCTTAGGGCAAAGCTCATCTCGGTGGCATCGATTGCATCAACTCGGTTAGACCGAAGTGAAGCAATAAGGCAACAGAGACTTGGCAAGCCATCTCGGTGAGACCGATTTGCATAACTCAGTAAGACCGAAGTGAATGCACATGATTATAGAGAGTTGGCAAGGCCATCTCGATGGGACCGAGATCCATTTCGGTGGATCTGATTTGTTAGGGTTTTGGCAGTGGCTAAGTCTAGGTGAACTCGGTGGGGCCGGATAGAGAAATTCGGTGGGGCCGAGTTGGAATGTTGGTTTTGGACATATTTGGGATAGAGAGAGTGGTTGAGGGTTTAGGAGTACTGTCACTAAGCACTTGAGCAAAAAGACCATTAAGCAACAGCTCATCCCCTTTTAATAGTATTGGCTTTCCTATGGACTCAATGTGATCTTGGATCACTAAACCAAAAATGTAGAGTCTTGATCCTTTGCCAATCCTTGTCCTTAGCATTTTGAGGGGTCCACATCTCTAGTCCATGCCATGCCAATCATTGAACATCCTGAAATCTTTAACTTGAATGGACATTAGTTCAATGAGATATATGTTGTTATGAATTACCAAAACCACCAAGGGAGCAAATGTGCTTCCAATCTCCCACTTTTTGGTAATTGATGACAACATATAGATCAAAGCTTTGACAAATGATTAAATGAATGAAATACATCATCGCTTTGAGAAGTATGTGATAAGCAAGATCTCCCCCTAAATTTGTGCATTATTAAAAATTTGCGTTTGAATGCAAATGCACAATCGATTAGGCTCAAGGGTCACTCTTCCATGTCACATACATCTTGGTGGAGCGCGCAAAATGATATGATTAGAATAGTAAGCACGCATCACCAACACAAGTAAGGGATCATACAAGATAATGATAAAGATAAGCATTGATCATCACAAGAGACATAGTATGATCATCACATGAGGTAGCTCACAAGCATAAGTAATCATCAAAGTACTGTAGCAAGCACACTCATAACAAAGTAGCATCAAACAAATTGTAGCAAAAGAACTCGAAGCAAATCAAAGCAAGGACTCTCTCTCTCGAAGCCTATGATCTATACAAATTCTCCCCCTTTGGCAACAAGTACCAAAAAGTTCAAATAAGTATAGGACTAATCGGCTCGCTAAGCATGGTCCTCCGAAGCTCCTGAAGGCGATCTCCTGCTGGCAGCTCCGGTGTGCATAGATGGCGTGGAGAGGAGAGCATCCGCGAAGGCTTCTGCAGAAGTTTGCTGGGCTGGTGGAGTGGAGACCTGTGGTGGCACTGTGGCAGTAGCAGCTGGTGCAGATACTGTGGTCCGTGGATCCACAACTGGCACTGCAGCAGACCTGGCTGCCCTAGGCACTGTCTGAAAACGCTCTGTGGTAGGTCTGTCATCTCCACTGTCATCTGATCGGGCTATCTTGACAGCATCAACATCACCCTGCAGCTGCTCCACTGAAGTCTGAATCTCTGTGACCTTGACAGCCAAATCATGAAATTTAGTCTCAATAATCCTCTCAAAGCTAGCCTGGGTCTCGGTGAGGTTGGCCAAACTTCGCTCAATCCTCGGAGTGGCTTCAAGCAGATATGTCATTTGATCCTTGGGTGTCTTGAGATTGGCAATTGGAGCATTAGGAGCTGATGCCTCCTCGGCTGCTTTTGCTTCTTTGGCTTTGCGGATTTCCTCTTGAGCTTGTGCTGAAGTGGGATGCGAAGGATCCATCACTATAACATTGTCCTCAAACTCTGGACGCAATGGCAAATGCTCTCGATCAAGAAGGTATGTGCTGGTTCCAACCTTGGAATTGATCAATAGCTGAATATGTGGAGCATATCCGCACGATCTCTTCTGATCTGCTGCAGTCCTCTTGATAGTTTCTACTATCAGGCTCATCACCTTGAATTTCTGAGGTGTATCAAACAAATTCAGCAAATTGATGGAGTGGCCACGAATCATTTTGTCATCTCCTGATTTGGGTAACAAGGTGTAACGCAAGATGGTGTTCATGGTGGCCAGTCCTGGCAGCAAATGCTTCACTGATCCAAGTTTGTGTGTCTCTATATCCTTTTGAGGAATTGAAGTGTACATGTTCTTCATGGAGTTGTGATCCATCTTGAGCTTGGCATAAACATCATAATCATCATCCTCTTCCTTGGGTGCGCCAAGAAGACCTGCGCACTCAGAGATGGTTGATTGGTACCTTATACCCTCAGTCATCCACACTATTCTGCCATCTGGATAGAAATGTGTTGTGGAGTAGAATTGCATGACCATTTCGCCATTCCACTTGGTTAACTTCTGTCCAACAAACTCGTCAACTCCTGCAATTCTGAAGCTCTCATGGACATGGGGAAAATAGTCTTCATTTGCATCAATATATTTCCAGTCCACCCACCTCATGTCACTGACTATGGGCTTCTTATCAAGCAAAACTGTCTCATAAAAGTCCTGTTGTTCTTGTGTGTGAAAGCGATAATCACATGCTGTCTTCCTCCTCACAGCATAAGGATCTGATTTCCTCCATTGACGTAGTCCTTTATCCTTCCTCAGCATCATGTTTTCTGCGACTGGGTGTGCATTGTCATGGTCTGGTATCTTTGGCTTCAACTTTCTGAGCACTAGTGGCTCTTCATCAACATTTGACTCAGGCACTGGGGCCTTGTTCTTCTCAGCAGCTGATATGTTCCTGGTTGACCTCTTGCGTGCTGGCACCTTTCGCTTGGACTTGGAGGGTGCAGCAGTCTTGATTGCATCAGACATGAGCTTCTGAGCTTTTGCTGGGGGTGCAGTGGCTGCTGGCTCCTCCTCCTCTTCCTCCTCATCAATCATCATGGAGGGTCTGCCAATCACACGGGCATTAATTTTCCTTACTCTTTTCTTCTTAGCTCCTGCAGCTGCCTCTGTGTCACTAGGCTCTTCAAGAGTGAATTGCATAGTCTGCTTAGGGACTTTCCTCACAGCAATCCTCTCTTTGGCAGATGTAGGCTTGGTGTTGTACTCCTTAGCAAGCACAACTCTCTTTTTCTTAGCTGCTGTTTCACTGGCAACAAAATCTTCATCCTCACTATCAGAGGTTTTCTTCTTCCTTGTTCTGGTAGCTGCCTTAGGAAGATCTGGAGAGCTCCTCTCTCCCTCATAGAAACTCTCATCAGGGCTTGACCCTTCACTTAGTTCTGCATGCTGTTCAGACCTGTTCTGACTGTCACTGCCACTAGACATCTTGCTGAGCAGACCCTGTGAATAGATGGGTATGGGCAGAGTAGATGAGTCATCACAAAATGCAGATAGTTTAAAAAAAAATTGAGTTCAAACTTTAGTTCTAGGTTTTCACAGAATGCATTTCGGATGGACCGAGTTGATAATCTCGGTGATACCGAAGCACTCTACAGAGACCTTGCACGCCATTTTGGTCAGACCGAGATGTGTTTCGGTGGCTCCGAGATGCTAGGGTTTCACTGAGATGTTACTTTCAGTCTCACCGATTCGCACAACTCAGTGGCACCGAGATGTACTAGTGCTATGGCCAGGGCCAAATCGGTAGGACCGAAAATTACTATTTGGTCGGTCCGAGATGCGTTCGGCGGAAACCTAACCCTAAATTTTTTGCTCGAATCTTGTTCTTACGAACTAATCTGGTGGAAAGAGTATTGCATTCGTGGCAAGATATATGGCATTATCCTTGTGCATTGAATCGGAAGAAAAAAGAGGCACGAGGAGATCGAATCTCACCCTAACTCGGTGGAGATTCTCTACGGCGGCAACGGCGGTGGAGATTACCGTTGACGGCGACGGAGTCCTGTGGCGAAGGCACACAGGAGACGACGGCGATGATCCGGAGACCAAGGGAGCGGCTGCAATGGGGCACGGGCGCGTGATGTTTGAAGTAATTTTCAACCGCACGGTCCGGTGGATATATATACCCATGTGCTGTCGGTGGCACCGAGTGGAACAAATCGGTAGCACCGAGATGTGCAACTGCTTGCAGTTACAGCAACTCGGTGGCACCGAGTTGGTCTAATCGGTAGCACCGAGATGAAAACCTAGATCAATCTAAATGATTTTGGTTCGACCGAGTTTGAGTGAGTTGGTTCGGCCGAAATCAATTAGAAGGTTTTGGAGGTTCAGCCCTTTCAGATCGGTGACTCCGAGTGCTCCTCACCAGGAGGGTCCGAAAATGACTTGTTCAATTTTTGTGATGCAGCAAGAATAGAATTTGAGACAAGAAAGCATAGATAGCTAGAGAAGGTACTTAGGCATTCTTGTACATCCACTTGGCCAGAGAAACCAAGACAATCAAAACAACAAATGGATGTCCTCGAATGATGAAAACATGCAAACCAACATGCTCACACAATAAGATAGCAAATGAAATATGTGTCAACCATGCACAACCAATTCTAGCATCTATCAAGCAATGGCAATGACTAGGTCATCTATATATGAGTATATTGACTTAGGAGCCAAATGAGAACATTTGATCATAGGTCATACTCATCATTTAAGCACAAGTGGGGTTACCACTTTTACATAAAGTATTTGATGTGTTCACACCATTAGAGTTGCTTTAGCTCAATTGTTTAGAGCAAAGCTCCCCCTAGATGTGATATCCCCCCTAAGAGGGATAAACTAACCTTGGGTTTTGTCGATGATGACTTCATGTAGATGTGGATGCTCAATGTTGATGTAGACCATCAAGAGTTGGGAGCAATCCTTTGGATTTTTGTGCTTTCAATACCTACATGGGTTAGTCCCACACAAGGAACATACAAGGATATCCATAGACATAGAGTGAAATACACATATGATGATGTCCATGAATGGATTGATTACCTTGTCCCTTGCCTTACCAACAAGAGGGTTTGTGACTCCATGAACTAGTGCAAAATGTGGAAGTTGATTGCACAAGTCCTTGCCATAAAGAATGTGAGTGCAGTTTGTTGGCGGAGTCACCCTCAAGAACTCTCTAGTTCTTCTTCTTTTGGACCCACATCAACTTGATGGGAATCCTTGGAGTTGTAGTAGCTCTTGATGAAGTAGAACTTGATGAAGTCTTGGGAACCCACTTGACCATGGCTTGAGGAGCTTCTTCAAATGAATCAATCTCTTCTTGAAGCTTGTCCTTGCCTTTTAGCTTGTGGTCTTGTGGTGGAAGATCTTCTTGAGCTTGTGTTCCCTTGAAGGAAGTAGGATCATACTTCTCTTGTTGAGGAACAAACTTCGTCTTGGGGTATTGATCTTCTTCCCACTCAACTCCATTGGCATTGAACTTTCGTTCAAAACCAACACCTTGGTTCTTCCGGTGCCTACCTTGCTTGCGTACAATTTCCTCAAATTGCTTACTCCCGGCAAGGCTCTTGTAGACATCTTTTTCTATAATTCCTTTCAATAGCATATTTTTTGCTCAAGTGTAACTTGGCTAAGAGAATCATTAGTGGAATCAATAGAACTACTAGAAGCAACAACATTGGATTTAGCATTGTTATTGTTACTACTAGAGGTAGAACCATTTTTACCCTTGTTGCTAGTTTGCTTAGGTTTAACTTGTGGCATAAAGGTAGACAAGAGTAAACGCTTGGCAAGATATGAAGAACTCTTCTTTCGAAGATCGTCATTGATAGCTTTAAGAAACTCATGCTCTTGCTCTAAATTTAGCTTCTCGAAGCATAGCTTCTCATGAGTTCTTAGAAGTTCTCTATGATCCTCTTGAGTTGTTTCATGAGCTAACTTAAGAGCATTTAGTTCTTTAGTTAGACGCTCAATCTCCTTCATAGCATTGTCACTCGTTTCCTCTTGACTATCATAATTACTAGCATTTTCATTATAGCTCACATCACTAGCCTTATCAACAAGTAAATCATCATCACCAAGCAAATCATCTTCATCACTATTGAAATCAAGATACTCGGGGTGTGATACCTAGGGGCCTTTTGCCATGAAGCATCTTCCAATTCCTTCATTTGGTGAGTCAAATAGATCATAGGAGTTGGATGACACAAGAACAAGTGCGGCAACACCTTCATCTTGACTATAGTCGGAGTTGGAGTGATAACTTCTCTCGGAGTGGTGGTCGGAGTCGGAGCTGAAAACCCATTCACCAACATGAGCTTGATGTCTTCTTCTTGTGTAGCTCTTGGATGACTTGTCCTTCCTCTCCGAATCCTTGCTTCTTCGAGAGTGTCTTCGTTCATAACGATCATCTCTACTCCTTCTCTCCTTGTGAGGTGATTCATCTCTTCTATGTCTTCCTCTTGGTGATTCATCTCTTTTCTTGTAGGGAGCCGTACACTCATTGGAATAGTGTCCGGGCTTTCCACAATTGTAGCAATTACGCTCACGACTTGATGATCTTCTCTCATAGTGTCTTGAGCTAGAGCTTCTTTCTTTCCCTTTGTTCTTGTAGAACTTGTTGAACCTTTTCACCATTAGGCTTATCTCTTCATTGGATACTAGCTTGTCACTTGTAGTTGTTGGAGCATCGGTTGAGGCTTTGTAAGCACCACTTGATTTCTTGTGTAGCTCCTCTTTGTCCTTGAGTTACATTTCATGAGAAACAATCCTTCCAATGACTTCCGTGGGCATGAGATCTTTGTAATTTGGCATCATTTGGATCAATGTGCAAACGGTATCATATTTGGATCAATGTGCAAACGGTATCATATTTGTAATTTTCCATCCAAAGCTCTAAGGATCTTCTTGATGATGAATTTGTCGGTCATCTTTTCACTTCCTAAGCCGGTAATCTCATTTGTGATGAGAGCAAGCCTAGAGTACATCTCAGCGACTCCTTCACCATCCTTCATCTTGAACTTGTCAAGTTGACTTTGAAGCACATCCAACTTAGATTCCTTGACGGACTCGGTACCCTCATTCATATAAACCAAAGTATCCCAAATTTCCTTTGCATTCTCGAGGCGGCTGATTTTGTTGAATTCCTCGGGACATAAACCGTTGAAGAGAATGCCGCAAGCTTGAGCATTGTATTGCAACATCTTCAATTCTTCCGGGGTTGCTTCATGATCCGGTTCCTTGCCATCCTCAAAGAAGTCACCTTGCAAGCCAACACGAACAACAGCCCAAACGGCAGGGTTATGGCCAAGAATATGCATTTTCATCTTATGTTTCCAGCTAGCAAAGTTTGTACCATCAAAATATGGACCTCTACGGTGATAGTTACCCTCACTAGATGCCATACTCTCCTAGGTTGTGAAACCAAGGCTATGATCACCAAAGCAATGGAAATCAAGGCTTAAGGAGACCAAAGCTCTGATACCACTTGTAGAATCGAAAGTATGTCTAGAGGGGGGTGATTAGACTACTTGACCAAATAAAACCTAACCTTTTCCCAGTTTTAGTTGTGGGCAGATTTTAGCAATAGTACATGTCAAGCATCACCCTACACATGCAATTCTAAGAGTATAGCAGCGGAAAGTAAGCAATTGCATATGTATGTAAAGGAGGGGATCGGAGATTTCAAATGCAATGAAGACACGGTAGTTTTTGGCGTGGTTCCGATAGTTGGTGCTATCGTACGTCCATGTTGATGGAGACTTCAACCCACGAAGGGTAACGGCTGCGCGAGTCCACGGAGGGCTCCACCCATGAAGGGTGCACGAAGAAGCAACCTTGTCTATTCCACCATGGCTTACGTCCACGAAGGACTAGCCTCACTCGGGGTAGATCTTCACGAAGTAGGCGATCTCCTTGCCCTTACAAACTCTTGGTTCAACTCCACATCATGTCGGAGGCTCCCAAGTGACACCTAACCAATCTAGGAGACACCACTCTCCAAAAGGTAATAGACGGTGTGTTGTTGATGAACTCCTTGCTCTTGTGCTTCAAATGATAGTCTTCCCAGCACTCCAACAATTCCTCACAGATTTGGCTATGGTGGAAGAAGGATTTGAGTAGAAAGCAACTTGGGAAAGGCTAGAAATCAAGGTTCAAATGGTAGGAATGGAATCTCTTGATCTCAACACATGAGTAGGTGGTTCTCTCTCAGAAAATGTATGGTGGAAGTGTAGGAACATTCTGATGGCTCTCCTTACAGAGAAGGAGGTGGTGGAGGGGTATATATAGCCTCCACACAAAATCCAACCGTTACACACTTTTGACCCAACTCGGTGGCACCGAACTGTGTAAAAGATATGAACGTTAGGCATTTCGGTGGGACCGATACGGACAACTCGGATGGACCGAAGTGCAATGGCTTAGGGCAAACCTCATCTCGGTGGCACCGATTGCATCAACTCGGTTGGACCGAAGTGAAGCAATAAGGCAACAGAGACTTGGCAAGCCATCTCGGTGAGACCGATTTGCATAACTCGGTAAGACCGAAGTGAATGCAAACGATTACAGAGAGTTGGCAAGGCCATCTCGGTGGGACCGAGATCCATTTCGGTGGATCTGATTTGTTAGGGTTTTGGCAGTAGTTAAGTCTAGGTGAACTCGGTGGGGCCGGATAGAGAAATTCGATGGGGCCGAGTTGGAATGTTGGTTTTGGACATATTTGGGATAGAGAGAGTGGTTGAGGGTTTAGGAGTACTGTCACTAAGCACTTGAGCAAAAAGACCATTAAGCAACACCTCATCCCCTTTTAATAGTATTGGCTTTCCTATAGACTCAATGTGATCTTGGATCACTAAACCAAAAATGTAGAGTCTTGATCCGTTGCCAATCCTTGTCCTTAGCATTTTGAGGGGTCCACATCTCTAGTCCATGCCATGCCAATCATTGAACATCCTGAAATCTTTAACTTGAATGGACATTAGTTCAATGAGATATATGTTGTTATGAATTACCAAAACCACCAAGGGAGCAAATGTGCTTTCAGGGGCCAGGAGCTTCATAGTGTGGGTAAAGTGCGCAACCTCTGCAGAGTGTAAGAATCTATTCGAATAGCCGAGTCCACGGTATTGGACACAGTTCATACTAAGTCACACTGTCTGATGAACACATATGAGGGAATGACGTGTTAATGATGGAAGAACTCGTCTCAGTACGGTTAGGTGACCGATTGTTGGGATCTGCTGGTAATTGTTGAGGATGATCCCAGGAATAATTGTCCGATGTTCTTGAGGTGATCACGAGCTGACCATGAGAGTAAGTGGTTCAATTACAGGGCTCAGGATTAAAGTGGTTACATAGTAGTAGCAAGATTGATAGTGATATCAATAATATGTTAATATTTTCTTCCACCCTTTTAGTAATATTGAATTCTAATTCAATCCGGATTGTATGACATTGTTATGCCTTGATGCCTTTGATTGTTGCGAGCTTGCGAGTACATTCAAAGTATTCACCTTGCATGTCATGCCAGTTTGCAGGTGCTGCCATGTTTGCCTAGTGGAGGTGTTCGCATTGCAAGCTAGGACGTGTCCCTAGCCAGAGTCCCTGCGGAATGGAGTCCATTTCGACGCCGTGATTCTGCTGCTAGGATTCGAGCCGCTGCTAGCATAGAATTGTCGTAGCAAGCGTAGCTTTGCCGAGGCAACCCTTTGTAATATCTCAAAACCCTTGTACCCATCTATTTGTAATAAAGAGCTAATTTGTTCTATGCCAAGCAGTGTCGTATTCCAGAAGACTTGATCTCTGGGCTGGAATACGGGGTACTCCGGTGACTCTGAGCCGGTGTGCCACAAGGTTTGGTATCAGAGCCAGTCTGGCTATAGGACCCGCTAGCTAACCTGGACGTTAGAAACCGTTAGTTTAGAGCCCAGTCTGCTTGTGTGTTGCATCTGAGTGTTGCACTTGGTTGATGCATTTGCTTGTTGCATGGCATGCATATAGATTTGGCTCACTAATTAGTTGATTTTGTAGATGGCATCTGTTCCGGTTGACTACAACTCAGCCCCTGCACCCCTCAGCTTCGCATCCCTGCTTTAGGATGTTTGGCGTCTTCTCTATCCCAATGGAGAGATGCCAAGGTACCAAGTGTTCCACACCTCGCTTGCGGGAATGTTGCATGAGTATCATGCTAATGTCATTATGTCAGTCGACTTACCTTTGGGGAAGCGCACCTACGGTCTCCATGGTGGTTATGCCTCTACTCCGGACTGCGCTGTCCAGCTTGCCGCTCTTGCAGGCCTCACTATTATTCGCCATCAGGAAAGCGCGATGCAGGAGAATCGTGCCTTTCAGTACTATCCCACCATGTCCACCACTCCTAGACGGATTAGATTTCCTCCTGTCCGCTCAGATGACGATGTTGCTGTGGCATACATGTCTCGTTACATGGTCGCAGAGTACGTCCTCATCGCTGAGCTAGTCCGAGATGCAACTCGTGCCCGGAGAGCCCTTGGTATGGCTTTAACTCCGTCAACCTCTCCGCCAGCTCCTTCGCTCTCCAGCAACCCGCCATCCAACCCTAGTACCTAAGTATCCACGAGGTTCATGTTGCATGAGTTGTGGTAATGCCAAGTACTGTAAATTACCCTGAGTAGCAATAAAGTGTGGTTTCACAAGTTTGTTGCCTTTCCTTGAATGGTCTTTATTTTTTTTTCTTTGGTTCCTCGGTGTCATACTACCTTCTCTATGGAAGTTGCTCATCAGCTATCGGACATGAAAAGATAATGAGGATTGTCAGTACTAGGAGGATTAAGTTGAGCAGTATGAAGTCCTCAGGATCACGTTGCTCGAGGAAGTATTGGGATGAAAGCAAATAGTATTCGGAAAGGACTATCAGTATCAATCTTACATCAGTAATACCATTAGCAGTAATGGTTAAACAAGCAGGAAGGCCAGTGTGTGCAAAACCAGTGATATGGCTACAGTACAAGTTGGGATTCAAGAAGGATAGTCGGCCAACTCTTTCGCAGGCAACCAACAAGCAAAGTTGTGAGGATGTATATATAGCAATATGGTACAACAAGAAACTTCTGGTGTAAGTAACCCAGTCTTTCATCGCACACCACCGGAGAAACTTATGGGGCAAGGCTCTTCGAGTCTTCCTCAGTACGACATGCGGATGGCTTCCCGCACAAGATACCCTGTCTTCCTCGGTAAGCTACCATGGAAAAGCTTCCAGCATAAGGTACAGAGTCTTCCTCGATAAGTAACCAGGAGGGAAAGCTTCTGGGGACGCTACCCAGCCTTCTTCAGCACACTATTCCGGCAGAAGCTTCGAGCCCAAGCCATCCAGTCTTTTTCAGCACGCTACCTGATGGCTTCCAACCCAAGCTATCCAATCTTCTTCAGCACGGTACCACAAACAGTCGGCAGCATTGGTATAAGTTAAGACACGGCATGTGGGTAGTGCATATTGAGGAGTTAGATTATAAATAGCTCGGTCAGAAATATGAGTTAGCCAGAACACAAAAGTTGGCCTTGGAAATCAGATGATCAGCTACACCTGCTTCTATACACATTATGGAGTATTGCTCGAGTCATGGCAGACACTCGTATAGAAGCAACTATGTTTGAGCCGTACTACCAAAGGAAGGTAAGGATCCAACACCTGCATAAGTTATGCAAGTAACGAAAGCCAGTATAACCATCAGCATATTGGGAGGACTCACCAGCTATGAAGTAAGACAATTTGGAACCACAATTTGGGCAGTGGATACCAAGGTACTTATAAGTTTGGTATATGGTCCCGATGAACCCTTGCTTGCTTTTCCTTGGAGACAGCACCATGCCCGTGTTCTGAGCTATTTCTAGCCGTCCAGGGTGGATGCCGATGTTATATTTTCTCTTTTCAACAACTGTCCTATGTTCTGCGCTGTTTCCTTTCGGCCGTCTCAGGCAGCTGTTGAGTTTCTCTTGGTAGCGGTGACTCTATGTTCTGAGCTGTTCTTCGGCTGTCTTAGGGAGCCACTACACTCCTTTTATCAACACGGTCTCATGCTCTGAGCTGCTTTCCAGCCGTCTTGAGACATGATTGAATTACTCCAGTAAAGGTCCAAGATCTGAGTTGTAAAGACCATTCTGGTGGCCACTGGCTTATTTGCCGATTTGATGCAAGGGGTTCGGAGGACCAATATTTTACCACTATAGCTTGTTAGGTGAAAAGCTTGCCAGATAAGTGTGACTGCACATGGTTGAGGACCAGGTATGCTTGCCGGAACTTTGCACATCTATGGTCATATGAAGAGTTGAGAATACGTGACCTAGTTCCTGTCGCAAAAGAATCAGGAAAGAAAGCAATAAAGAAGAGCAAGACTGAAGTTGTAAGCGTGATGATCATTACAAAAACCACATGATACGAATACCCAAGCTGGGCTGGTCAATTGTCGTAAACGTACCATCATGTGGTCCACTTAGCTCTCTATTGAAGGATTCCATATGAGGCATTGCAAGACTAATGGATATCTTGACAAGATGGGCGCTTGCAATGTTATACAACAACTTTGGATTAAATGCCCATGCATGCGCTCCCCTATCATGAGTAAAGTTATTCTGTCAAAACCACCGTCAGTCAGGGTATTGCTATAAGGTATTATTCCCTTGGCATGACAAATAGCGGCCAAATCGCCAATACAGAATGGAGACAAAACCGTCAGCTCAGAGGATTCAGTCAACTTGCAAGCAGTCAGATTCCACCAGGAAAAACATTGTGGTTCTCAGCATGGTAACTTGATACCATGACCGGTTGGGTTGTGTCCACGAAGGAAAGTTGTCCATAGTCCTTATTGGTACCAGACGGAAGCAAGATATGCTCATCAAACATCGCTCCCGGACTTATGGAAGGGTGACTTACTCCAGCCAGGAAAAATATGCCAGATGAACCAGCAGACATGGTAACAATGAAGTCAACATAATATCGAAAAGATCTGTCATAATGTGGGTGCAGTAAAGCAAACCACCCCAGAGTAAGAAAGTCAGGCCATATGAAGTTCGTGAGGAAACAGTATAGCAAGAAAAAGGACATCCGAGTTGGAACCGGTTCTCCTTAAAGGCAAAATATTCATACTGGTTCCCTGAGCAACCAAATCTCGAGGACGAGATTTATTCTAAGGGGGGTAGGTTTGTGACACCCTGGTTTTTCTCAGCTTTTCTTTTCAATTTTGTTTGAAAAATTTATTTGGAATTTGGTTTGGCTTTGTTTCCGAATGGCTATATGGACTTAAAACTTGGGAATTGTTTTTGATTTTCTTTCCCAAGTGACTCAAGCCCTCAAAAACTTCTCTCAAGTCATGTCACTTCCACTCTTGCTCAATCTCAATTTTATCCCAATTTAATATTCCTTTTTCTATTAAAGGAATAACCCTAGGAGCTCTAGGTTGTGAAGCAACCTATATTTCTGTTCTCCCAAAAATCCCAAGAAAATTCTTATCAATCCTTTGGGCCATGTGAACCTTGGATATGTGAAAATATTCAAGATTTACTCCTCATGGTGAGCTCAGCATCCAATCTTTGATTCTGGTCAAAATTTCAGTTTGTGAAGAAACTATTTTTATATTGCTTCAAAAAATCTGAAATTAATCCAGGAAATTCTCCTACCCATATTATCAGTCCCCACAAATTTTTGGCTCATTTCATTCAACCAATTTCTCTATAAAATACTCCCAAGTTTCTGTCCAGTGGGAAGTGTTGTGAAGGAAGTACCCTGTACACTAACCCAATTGGACTGAAATTTTTATGGCATGTTGGCATTCCCAAATAACCCACAAATACCAAGTTTCAGATCCAGGAAGCCATCTCAGTGAGTGCAACATCCTCTGCAAGATTTCTGGATCAAAGAGGCAGTTGTGAAGCAACCATGCTCTACACCTGTCCATTTGGTCTGAATTTTTCCCAGCATATGCACCTTCCTACTACACTCCAATATGGAAAACTTTTACTCTCAAAGCCCTAGCCATTTCTTCTTAACTTGCTACACAAGTTTCTATCCAGAAACTTCCAGTGAACCTAGCCAGCTGTCCAGATCAGCTCTTGTCAAACCAAAGGCACAGGAAGGACTCAGGTTGAGAGGACTACGACGTAGACGTGATTGTTCGGGTCAGAGCGCGCCGCAAGCATCCATGCATGCGGTGACCACGCGTCTGCCAGGGCAGAACTCGCGCTCTACGCACTGAACCCTCTCGGGCCTCGCCAGTTCTTCGCGGCTACGCCATCTCGCCGTGTCCCTTAATGCCGACGTTCTCCCCGCCGTCCACCTGGCTCGCCTGGAAGTCTCCCGTCTCCGGCAGCACCCTCGCTGAACACGGCCAAGCGCCGCCACGTGCGGCACAGTACTGGCACTGTGGCCGCGCTGGCTGTCTTCTTCCTCCCGTCGAGCCGTCGCGTCGCCTGAACTCCGCTGACCTCTCTAGCACCCTCCCTCGCTCCACGATAGCCAGCTCGCCGTCCTCGCCGCGCCAGCTCACCCGTGGTGGGATCCGGCTCGGCCACCCTCCGCCCACATATAAATAGCCCCTGCCGGCCTCCCCAGCCCTCACCACTCCACCCCTCTCCGTCTCAATCGCCGCCCAGTAGCTCCAGAGTGAGCCGGAGAGCCCTTCTTCTCCATCTCCGGCGATCTGCTCCGCCACTCTGCCCCTGCTCCGTTCGCTCGCCTCCGCCCTCCCCAGCCCCAGCCGAGACCACCAGTGAGCCCGTGAAGCTCCACTGATCCTCCCTAGCCTCTCCTCTGCCCAAGAGCTCGTCGGAGTCGCCGGATCCGTCGACCCCCGAAGCATGCCGCCGCCTGAGACGAAGGGGGCGACGCCGTCCGGCCATCTCCCGACAAGCTGTGGGTACCGTAGTGCTCGCCGTCATCCACTCGTTCTATCCCCGCCATCCCCAGAGCTCACCGCCGTCGCTATCGCCGGCAACTCTCGCCGGTGAACCGCCGCTCTCTGTTCCCTCTCTCTCTCTGTTCAAATATGGCAGGCGGGTCCCGCTGGTCAGTGACTCCACGCGCGGCCGAACCGGTACGTAAGTGGAGGCGCCCAGCCAGTTTACGCCTTCGATGTGGCCGCCCCTGGGTTTTTCTGTTTTTCTGTTTAAATTCATTTTAAACCCAGATTTGACTGAACTTTGACCAGCTATAACTCTTAAACCATAAGTCCAAATGAGTTCATTCTTTTTGCATTATTTTTCTTATGAGCTCCCCTAGTTGCTGTAAAAATTTGGGATTTTTCTCTGCTGTCTAGAATTTCTGGTCAATAGGAAATGCTTTATGTGGTATTTGAAAATGCTTTCAAAAATGCTTTTCAGATTTGTGTGCCTAGTTGATGAAGGCCAGGTGTACTCCCACACTCTGTTGGTGCAAGGCAAGCCATAACTCTCATTTGCATAATTGCATTGCAATATCATAGTTTAAATAATTATTTTAATGCCAATTATGAATTATTTATGATAGATTATTTTATGCAATACTTTGAAGATCTTAGATAAGTTACTGTCTTGATGATGATGGGATTTTGGATTAGTAGGAAATTTTCAGATTTATGTCATAGTGCTGTCGGACTGTGAGATTACCGTCTATGATTATTTTGTGATACTGCCGGCCCTGCATATAGGGGATCAGTAGCATAGGGTGATCATGTGTTCGTTGGATTTCTAGTTAGTTGTTGTGATAACTTGGATCACTTGTATATCGGAGTATCAGTGATGACTATGGTTACTCGGGGATAAAATCCTTCATCGTTGATCAAGTGCCACTGAACCGAACTTTCCAGTGCACCCACACCTATCGGAATGGGACGGCCTTGGCTTGGTCTAACAGCGTGCTCTTTTATCGGTACCACCAAAGAGGGAAGGTTATGCGTGCGTGCTGCCCTGATCAGGTAGACGATGATAACCTTGTGAGCCCAGTTTGGTTTTGAGCTCAGGTCCCCGTTTAGGACAATTAGTTGGCCACGACGGTGGCAGATGTCACGGGGTGACAAAGGGGCCACCCAGGGCAGGACTCCGGGGGAGGATGTTTGTGTCGGTGGTATGGTGGAGGAGTCACGGGTTAGGCAAGCTTCGTTGGAGCAGCACCGGTCCACCCAGAAAGGGAAGTGTACCGAGGTACGGGGCCAGGAGCTTCATAGTGTGGGTAAAGTGCGCAACCTCTGCAGAGTGTAAAAATCTATTCGAATAGCCGAGTCCACGGTATTGGACACAGTTCATACTAAGTCACACTGTCTGATCAACACATATGAGGGAATGATGTGTTAATGATGGAAGAACTCGTCTCAGTATGGTTAGGTAACCGATTGTTGGGATCTGCTGGTAATTGTTGAGGATGATCCCAGGAATGATTGTCCGATGTTCTTGAGGTGATCACGAGCTGACCACGAGAGTAAGTGGTTCAATTACAAGGCTCAGGAGTAAAGTGGTTACATAGTAGTAGCAAGATTGATAGTGGTATCAATAATATGTTAATATTTTCTTCCACTCTTTTAGTAATATTGAATTCTAATTCAATCCGGATTGCTATGACATTGTTATGCCATGATGCTTTTGATTGTTACGAGCTTGCGAGTACATTCAAAGTACTCACCTGGCGTGTCATGCCAGTTTGCAGGTGCTGCCATGTTTGCCTAGTGGAGGTGTTCGCATTGCAAGCTAGGACGTGTCCCTAGCCAGAGTCCCTATGGAATGGAGTACATTTCGACGCCTTGATTCTGCTGCTAGGATTCGAGCCGCTGCTAGCATAGAATTGTCGTAGCAAGCGTAGCTTTGCCGAGGCAACCCTTTGTAATATATAAAAACCCTTGTACCCATCTATTTGTAATAAAGAGCTGATTTGTTCTATGCCAAGCAGTGCCGTATTTTCAGAAGACTTGATCTCTAGGCTGGAATACGGGGTACTCCGGTGACTCTGAGCCGGGGTGCCACACTGGTGGGCCCCCTTCTGTTGATTCTTTTGCCAGTATTTTTTATATATTCCAAAACAATTCTCTGTAAATTTTCAGGTCATTTGGATTTGTGCAGAATAGCTATCTCTGTTTCACCCATTTCAGGTCCAGAATTCCAGCTGCCGGCATTCTCCCTCTTCATGTAAATCTTGCAAAATAAGAGAGAAAAGGCATAAGAATTGTACCATAAAGTGAAATAATGATAAAAAACATAATAATTATTAGTAGGAAATCTTGATGCAAATTGGATGTATCACAAACTAAAAACCAAACAAAAACAAACAAACTATATCACAAAACGCTCCAAGTAAAACACATATCATGTGATGAATAAAAATATAGCTCCAAGTGAGTTACCGATAGATTGTAGACGAAAGGGGGGATGCCTTCCGAGGCATCCCCAAGCTTAGATGCTTGAGTCTTCCTTGAATATTACCTTGGGGTGCCTTGGGTATCCCCAAGCTTAGGCTCTTGCCACTCCTTATTCCTTTGTCCATCGTAGTCTCACCCAAAACATGAAAACTTCAGCACACAAAACTCAACAGAAACCTCATGAGATCCGTTAGTATAACAAACAAATCTTAAACTTTAGGTACTATTGTAAATTGATTCATATGTAATATTGGCATAATTCTATTGTACTCCAACTTCTCCATGACTCATACCCCCCGATACGATCCATAGATTCATCAAAATAAGCAAACTATGCAACAAAAACAGAATCTGTCTAAAACAGAACAGTCTGTAAAGATCTATTTAAAAGCCATACTTCTGTAACTTCAAAAATTCTGAAAAATTAGGAAAACGTGGGCCATTCATATATCAATACTGTGTAAAAAATTCAGAATTTTATCACACTCCCGCAAAAAATCAAAATTCCAGCACTGGATGCAAAAGTTTCTGTTTTCCAACAGCATCAATCATACTATCTTCCAAATCCTCCCAAAGGCATTACTTGGCACAAACACTAATTAAAAGATAAAAACACAATCATAACAGAGGCTATAATTGTGTAAACACACAAGAACAGAAAGTAAAAACAAAAATTTATTTTATTCATTGGGTTGCCTCCCGACAAGCGCTATTGTTTTATGCCCCTAGCTAGGCATAATGCATAGTTTCAAGTGTTGTCATCCTTGGTTTTTGCTAATTTAGATGGGTTGGTGTTGGTGTACTAAGACATGGGTGCCCTCGTACCCAGACTTGTGCACAGGCAGTAGTGGCCTCCCTTCCGGCAAGGGCCTGATAGAGGATAATTACAGCTTAAGATTCAACACCAAGACCGTGAAGAAGACCTCAAGGCAAGTCATCGAGAAGTACTATTCTCATACTGAAGATTGACGTTGTCCTTGCTGGCAAGTTCCGTCTCGGCAAGGTGAAGACCGAGGCTATGATTTCTGGCAAGCTCCCTTTCCAGCAAGCAAGGCCCGGCAAGCCCCGTGCCAGCAGGCTTGTTCTGTCTCGTTACCGCTCCACCTCACCATCGACCAGATAGGCTCGTATGCTAGGTGTCAAGCGGGCAGGCAGTCAACTCAGCCAGCCAAGGCATGTGTCAGCATGCCACGCCAAGGTTAACTATAAGGACACCCATCCCTGGGATGTGTCGAGATTACAGGAGGGCGCCAGTACCGGTGGTACATTTGCCCAAGGTCTCGCCTCCCCAACGTAGCACCTAACGGTGCATTAAATGTGTTTGTCTTACCCCGTTGGAAGATAGATGTGATTACGGTGCAAGTCACTGTTCACACTCTGTAATGACCGTATTAGCCATTGTGTTAACCCCTTGGCCTATAAAAGGAGGCCCACGGCTACAGGTAGAACGGTCGACACCCAGCTCAATTACACGCCGTAGCTGCACTTTCCCGAGCACCTTGCTGGAAAACTGCGCTCCCTATAACCAGAGTTCATATACGATCAACCACAGAGCAGGAGTAGGGTTTTATGCTCATAGCGGCCCAAACCTGGATAAATCCCCCGCGTGTTCTTGCACTTACTAAAAACTTGATATTTGTCCCATGCATGTCCCCTGAGCCGAATCGCAAAGGGACCCGTTCGGTCCCATAGATAGTCGTTTCCCACGACATCTTTGGCGCACCAGGCAGGGGCATTGTGGGTCACAAATCAGTTCATTGGTAGTGTGAGTACCAACTTCATCATCCTTCGTTGATGGCGCCAAAGAAGAAGAGTGGAACCATGAAGGCTCCTACCGCGTCCAAGCCACCTTCCCAGGCGGCCGCAGGCGGCGCAGCCGGTGCGGGCGCTACGGTTGGGACGGGCGGCGCAAGAGGTGCGGGTGCCCAGCATCCCCGCCATGATGCTGAGCCTAGCCACAGGACCGGCGACGTTGATGAGGTCACCTACCCCTGGTAGGGACAATGACCTGACATCTAGGGCCCACCTAAGGCCCACATCATTATTCAGAGACCCCAGGGTCGCTATTACAGTCGGATACATACCATGGGAGATCCACTCGGACCTTGCAAGGATAACACTTGGACGTCCCCTGTAACACCCCTGGGTAATGCACTACAGTAATCCCGCATGATTAAGCCAAGTCACATTGTTTTGCAAAGCTTAATCATCTTTGATTCATATCTCATTTCAAATTCCACCACTGAATTCAATTCAAATTATAAGTGAAATTTGAAGTTGCTCAAAAGTTGCTGAAAAATTGTTCATGTTTTAGCAAATATTCCATAACATTTATTTGTTAAGGAAAACAACCTCACTTATTTGCTAAAATGAGCTATAGCAATTAAATCAGTGCCATTTCAGCATTTTAAGTGTCATTTCATTTATGAAAAATTCAAATGAATTCTAATGCCCTCCAAACTTTTTGTGGCAGAGCAGAATATGGCAATGTAATTATGTGGTCAAGTCACATATTTTACAAAAGTCATTTGACAGCTCAATTATTGCAAAACCCTTTCTGTAAAAAGAAAAACAGAAAAGAAATTGAAAAGACTCTAACACTACTGAACATATGGGCCTAACTGCACAGTGCCCGTGGCCCAGCCCATCTCTCTCTCTCTCCCACCTCCTGCCTCTCTCTCCTCGCTGTCGACCGCAGCACGCGCGCGCACTGGCCCCCCCTCCCGCACGCTCGACAACGCCCAGCTACAGCGTCGCGACGCCAGCAAGAACCCCGCCCCCTGGCAACCCTAGCTCTTCCCATCTCCCCTCTCTCACTCGCCCTCTTCCTTTTCTCCTAGACCCGAACGCGGCCATGGCCGCCCCTCCGTAACCACGCGGCCACCGAGCCCCTCTTGCCTCGCCGAGCTATCCCACGGTTCCACCTCGTCGTCGCCTTCCTCTACGCCAATGCACGCTTGCCGGGGTGCTCCACATCGACGCCTGCGACCCCTTCTTCAACCTCGGGCACCCGAGGACGTTGTCGACCGATTCGTCGCTCTCGAGCTCCCTCCGGCTTCCTCGACCGCTTCTCTGCAACCGCGGTGAGCACGCGGTCAAAACCCCCATGGATAGGTGCTCGATTTCGCCCCCTAGGCCATGTTCCACTCGAGCCAAATCCACCGCCGCACGACCTCATTGCCGGCAGCGTTTCGGTGACCAAATCGTTGTGCTGGAGCACCCAGTCGCATTGCTTGCTCGCGTAGGACCTCGCTAGTGCAAAAACGTGCTCGTTTGCATGCTCTACGCCGTACCCGCGCAACCACCGAACGTTGTCGCCGCCATTGTTGACGCCCAGCTCAGCTCCGGTCACCCTGTGACCACCATTCGACGCGGACGACCACCAGCTATCCATCGGTGCCCTCAGCGCATCGAACCGACGCTCGTAGCGCAAATCCGATGAGTTCCAGCGTCGCTGCCGTCGCCGGCACACTGTAGCTCCTCACCGGCATTAACCACAATGACGTGGACATCATTAACTCCCTAACCAAAACCCTAACAGCCACTAACATCAGGCCCCACCGCACTTAATTAGTCCCTGGATTAAATTTAAATCTGTTTAGTATTTCACCCAATGACATATGGGGCCCTCATGTACTGTTCATTTGGATAAGGCATACACAGTCAGCTATTGACTTTGACTCTGGGCCCACCGTCAGCCTCACGTGCAAAAGTCTGGGTACACTTTCAGGTACCCGTAGCAATTAGGTATTAAAATGATTTTCGAAATAAAATAAATCTGTAATTTCAGAATATTGTTTAAAACTTTGAAAAATCATAGAAAATAATCCGTAGCTCGGATGAAAAAGTTTTCTACATGAAAGTTGATCAGAAAAAGGAGATGAATCCGAATATGCCCTCCATGTAGTTGTCACATGTCTCTAACACTGCAAACATGGAACCTTCCCCTCCGGTTCATCTGTCTGACAGATGCCTAAAATCGGGAAAATATTCCCAGATATTTTCCTGCTTCGTCTGCAACGTGTAGCACTGCGTTAGGTCACCCCTAGCTGCATATTGCCATGTCTTGCTCTGTGTTGCTTTTGTTTGCTTGTATTTATTGTTTCTTCCCCCTCTTCTCTCCGGTAGACAACGAGGCCGACGCTGCTGCCGAGTACGACTACACCCCTGACGACCAGACCTTTTCAGCAGAGCTTCCAGGCAAGCAAAACCCCCTTGATCATTCCTATATCGCCTATTCTCTCTCTCCCCCATGCTTGCATTAGAATTTGCTACTGTAATTGATTGCTCCTATTCTGATGCATAGCCTGTTTTTGTAATTGCTATTGATACCTTACCGGCTATCCTATATGCTTAGTATAGGTTGGTTAGTGATCCATCATTGACCCCTCACCCTTGTCCTTGTTGCCCCGCTTTGTTACCGGTGCCCCGATCAATGTGATCGATATACAAGGACCGACACAGCACCACACACCCCTTAGTTGTACGACTCTGCAGAGCTACTATCGAGTGCCGAGGGTGATACCTCCTACCTCACTCCTGATGATATCTTTATAGCGTAGCTAGTCGATTGTGGGTTACCGAGGGTGATTCCTCTTTCACCACCTCCGATGAAGCCTCTGTCGTGCAACCCCTCAAGTGTGAACCCATCGAGGGTGATTCCTCCGAGGTCACCTTGATGGTTACATCGAGTGGTAATCCATCGAGGGTGATTCCTCGGATTACCCTCTTGATATTACGGACACACGGTTACCTTTAACTGTTGCCCCCCCATGTACTATTACTGCGGGACTGAAGGGACAGGCGGTAGCACCCCGGTAGAGGTGGACCTGAGTTCCCGACAGTCTCTTGGGAAGTCGGGTTGACCTGGAGGGTACCCGCCAGATAATTACGTGGCAGGGCCGGGCATTCTTGGCCCTTGCCATAAGTCCACGAGACGGGGCGACGGGACCACAAATCGTGGATCACTGATTGTCACCGCGAGCTCCCAACACACTAATGGGTTAGGATATGTGATCTGAGTAGGCCTCTGGCCTTTTCGCACTAACCACCACGCGGGAATAGTATGGGCACTCGGCGTCGTATGTATCAGCCGAAGCTCTTTATACGTCAGCAGTTGAGCGGCGCGCGCCCGGGTGGACCGCGACAGCCGGTGTGTGTATACAGGGGCTAGGTCTGGTCCCGGCCGCGTTCACAACGCGCAGGAGTGCAAAGGGCGATGGGCCCAAGACTCCTGAGCGCTTAGGGTGTAGACCGGCGTGCTGACCTCTCTGTTGAGCCTAGGTAGGACTACGGCGTGTCGATCCGCCTAGGCCGGGCATGACCCAATAAAAGTGTGTCCGGCCAGAGTTAATCGAGCGTGTTGGGTAAGTTGGTGCACCCCTGCAGGGAAGTATATCTATTCAAATAGCCGTGTCCACGGTAACGGACGCTCGGAGAGTATCCCGATCTACTACAACTAGAATTGGATACCTATGTTACTTAGATAATATGTTGGCTCCGGGATCGCTTTCTCGCGGGGAGTCGAGGAAGGATCTTTGGGCGTTACTAATATATATATATCTGTTACTACATTTTATGTTACTCTACTCTCTTCTAATGCTGCAAGATGCTAGTCTTCGATAGGCTAGGCCTTTCTCTCTATTCTGGCATTTCTGCAGTCTAGTCCACAGATACAGCCCTTTCTTTTGATACCGATGCATAACTAGAATAGATCTAATGTAAGTCTTGCGAGTACTTTGGAAGAGTACTCACAGTTGCTTTGCTCCCCTTTTTCCCCATACCCGATTGCTGCGATCAGATGACGGAGCCCCGGAGCCAGCTGCCCCCGCCGATGACTACTACTACCACGGTGGAACCTACTACTACGTGGATGCCGACGACCAGGAGTAGATAGGAGGCTCCCAGGCAGGAGGCCTGCGCCTTTTCGATCTAGTGTCGTTGTTTTGCTCAACCTTCTTAAGGCAGACTTGTTTAATCTTTATGTCTGTACCCAGATATTGTTGCTTCCGCTAACGCTTGTGCTCAATCTTATGTATTCGAGCCCTCGAGGTCCCTGGCTTGTAATATAAAGCTTGTATTATTTTATTTTGTGTCTAGAGTTGTGTTGTGATATCTCCCTGTGAGTCCCTGGGCTTGATCGTGCGCATTTGCGTGTATGATTAGTGCACGATTGAGTCGGGGCGTCACAAGTTGGTATCAGAGCCAGGTTGCCTGTAGGAAGCCCCTTTCCAACTCCTTGGCCGAAGTTGAGTCTAGTCTTTGAAAAACGATTTTACTAACATGGCTGTGTGGCTTATGGGCCCACATCGCCAATGGATGGGTTTAGGATCTTTTATTCCTCTTCCTTACTCTGGGATTCTGATCTCTCTTCTTTTCGGGTTAAAGATTTTGCTAACTCTAACACTAAGTTCTCGTAATCACATTCAACCGGAGAGCTGGATTATCTGCAAACATTCATTTCAATGCTATCATATGCTTCTCACACTGTCATTTGACATCTTGCACTCCTTTGTTTCAGATGCGTCCCGCAAGACAGTTCGTATGCCAGACTATGGCTATTGATGCGACTGGATTCCCTGCTATTTTGGTCGACCTTTTGACCAGGCTAGGATATCGCTGGTACCCCAAGTACACTATTTACGAGGATTACCGTGAGTTCAACCAGGAGCAGTACCACGCTGTGGTTCATATCTTTGATTGGCAGGAGAACTCCATCACTGAGTTGCACACCTTTCATGGTGTTGGAGTGACTGTTGACATGGCAGTCCATGATGCTGCCTATGCTGCTATTGCCCATCTCTGTGGAGAGCACACCCGCTTGGAGGAGACTGGTTTCCGATATATCCCACATGCCCCTGCTGGGGATGAGAGTGGATACTACACTGCTATTTGTACCCCTTACGTGTGACGTCGTTATGACCCGCAGGTTTTGGTACAGTACACTGAGGCTTTGGATCGCACTACCCGAGCTCTTGCTGTCGAGTTGTACGCCACTCGTGCTCATCTTTACGACGCTCTGGCACAATTGCTACCAGCAGTCAGTGCAGGGATACATCCTCAGTACATCCTTTACCCGCGCAGGACAGAGATGCCACCAGGTCTTGAGTTGCCTGCTGTTGGAGGTTATACTCCACCACGTGGTCCTCTTCTTCCAGTTCAGGACCAGGTTCTGCACCAGAGTGTTCACGGAGCGCAGGATCCTCGTGTCGAGGGCACCCTGCATCGTCACTTGCAGTTGCCTGGCTCCGGTGGTTCTTTCCGACATTGAGGTAGCTATGGCTATGTCCCGTTGTTGTATCCCTCCACTGCGTGCCTGCGTGCCACCTAGTGTGTCTAGATTTTCCTTTCCGAACTTGTACCGCTGGCTTGTAACCGACACTATGTATGGATCTGCATGTCATGTTTGACTATTATGTTGTATTTACTGCACTTCTATTGTTGTGCGTGTTACTTCATGAATGATTCCATACACCTGAAATTGCTCGTTGCTAAACTACCCCCTGTTAATTTTAGCAGGATGGTTAGACCCGCAGGTCGTGGCCGTGGTGCCAACAATCCACCACCGCCCGACTATATGGCTGCAATGATGCAACAGTTTGAACTGAACCGTCAATTCATGCAAGGGATAATGGATCAGTTTCCACGTCCGAACATGAATCAGCAGCCATTTCCAATAACCTTTCAAGACTTTGTTCGCCTCAACCCTGCTGTGTTCCGCAACTCCATTCAGCCACTTGATGCTGATGACTGGCTTCATGACATCACTTATGAGATGGAGTCAGCCAATGTTTCGCCTGACAGCTATGTCACGTTTGCATCCTACTTCCTGAAGGGTCCCGCTGCTCAATGGTGGGACAGTCACAGGCGTACCCTACCTGTTGGAACCATCATCACTTGGATGGAGTTCCAAGCTGCTTTCCGTGCCCTCTACATTCCTCAGGGTATCATGGACCGGAAGAAATGTGAGTTCCGCAACCTCACCCAGGGCAGTAAGACTGTCGATGTTTATCAGCGGGAGTTCCTTGACTTGTCTCGCTATGCTGAGGAAGACATCACTACTGATGCCCACAGACAGGAGAAGTTCCATGAAGGGCTCAATCCTGATATCAAGCTAGCCCTTCTTGTCCAAGACTTCGCTGACTTCGCCACCGTGGTGAATAAGGCCATTCAAGTTGAGACTGGACTGAAGGAACACAAGGATGCTCTAGAGCGCACCCATGATGCGGGCTCATCATCGCAGAAGAGCCGTATCTGGATTCCTCATAGCATGTACCATCCGGTTGCACCTCCTCCACCACCGGGGCGGCCAAGACCTCTAGCTCCACTGCTTCGAGCTCCTGCTCCCCGTCCCAATGATGGGCTCTGCTTCAAGTGTGGCCGTCCAGGTCACCGTGCCAGAGAATGCCCTCAGAACCAGAATCAGCTTGCACTTCCCTCTGCTGGCCCTGGTAATGGTCGTGGTAACAACCAGCCCCGCAACAACAATACCAGACCTTCTTATGGTCGTGGTCAAGCTTACCATGTTGATCTGAATGAAGCTCAAGGTCAGCCAGCTACTGTGAAGGGTACTCTTCTTGTTAATTTAGTACCAGCTTCTGTTTTATTTAATTCAGGAGCATCGTATTCATTCATATCATAAGCTTTTGTGTACATGCATGGCATTAAATATGAGGAGTTGAAAACGTTCCAGTCGTTCGCGACTTCTAAGAGGTACTTCCAGAAGAACTTCCAGGAAGACCCCGCTCTTTTCCCTTCTACCTCTTGAATTCTCGGGATGAGAATTTCTTTTAGGGCAGGAGAATTGTAACACCCCTGGGTAATGCACTACAGTAATCCCGCATGATTAAGCCAAGTCACATTGTTTTGCAAAGTTTAATCATCTTTGATTCATATCTCATTTCAAATTCCACCACTGAATTCAATTCAAATTATAAGTGAAATTTGAAGTTGCTCAAAAGTTGCTGAAAAATAGTTCATGTTTTAGCAAATATTCCATAACATTTATTTGTTAAGGAAAACAACCTCACTTATTTGCTAAAATGAGCTATAGCAATTAAATCAGTGCCATTTCAGCATTTTAAGTGCCATTTCATTTATGAAAAAATCAAATGAATTCTAATACCCTCCAAACTTTTTGTGGTAGAGCAGAATATGGCAATGTAATTATGTGGTCAAGTCACATATTTTACAAAAGTCATCT
Organism: Elymus sibiricus; assembly: GCA_039707655.1. Lineage (NCBI taxonomy): Eukaryota > Viridiplantae > Streptophyta > Magnoliopsida > Poales > Poaceae > Elymus > Elymus sibiricus. The sequence goes on along the minus strand of CM077676.1, from coordinate 184,949,013 downwards.
GACAGCTCAATTATTGCAAAACCCTTTCTGTAAAAAGAAAAACAGAAAAGAAATTGAAAAGGCTCTAACACTACTGCGCATATGGGCCTAACTGCACAGTGCCCGTGGCCCAACCCACCTCTCTCTCTCTCCCACCTCCCGCCTTTCTCTTCTCGCTGTTGACCGCAGCACGCGTGCGCGCACTGGCTCCCCCTCCCGCATGCTCGATAGGGCCCAGCTACAGCGCCGCGACGCCTGCAAGAACCCAGGCCCCCCTGGCAACCCTAGCTCTCCCCATCTCCCCTCTCTCACTTGCCCCCTTCCTTTTCTCCTAGACCCGAACGCGGCCATGGCCGCCCCTCCGTAACCACGCGGCCATCGAGCCCCTCTTGCCTCGCCGAGCTGTCCCACGGTTCCGCCTCGTCGTCGCCTTCCTCCACGCCAACGCACGCTTGCCGGGGTGCTCCACATCGATGCCTGTGACCCCTTCTTCAACCTCGGGCACCCGAGAACATCGTCGACCAATTCGTCGCCATCGAGCTCCCTCCGGCTTCCTCGACCGCTTCTCTGCAACCGCGGTGAGCACGCGGTCAAAACCCCCATGGATAGGTGCTCGATTTCGCCCCCTAGGCCATGTTCCACTCAAGGCCGAACCCACCGCCGCACGGCCTCATCACCGGTAGTGTTTCGGTGACCAAATGGTTGCGCTAGAGCACCCAGTCGCATTGCCTCCTCGCGTAGGACCTCGCTAGCGCAAAACACGCTCGTTTGCATGCTCTACGCCGCACCCGCGCAACCACCGAACGCCGTCGCCGCCATTGTTGACGCCCAGCTCAGCTCCATCCACATCCGGTCACCCTGCGACCACCGTTCGATGCGGACGACCACCAGCTATCCATCGGTGCCCTCAGCGCATCGAACCGACGCTCATAGCGCAAACTCGGTGAGTTCCCGCGTCGCTGCCGTCGCCGGCACACTGTAACTCCTCGCCGGCGTTAACCACGATGACGTGGACGTCATTAACACCCTTACCAAAACCCTAACAGCCACTGACATCCGGCCCACTGCACTTAATTAGTCCCTGGATTAAATTTAACTCTGTTTAGTATTTCACCCAATGACATGTGGGGCCCTTGTGTACTATTCATTTGGATAAGGCATACACATTCAGCTGTTGACTTTGACTCTGGGCCCACTGTCAGCCTCACGTGCAAAAGTGTGGGTACACATTCGGGTACCCGTAGCAATTAGGTAATAAAATGATTTTCGAATTAAAATAAGTCTGTAATTTCAGAATATTATTTAAAACTTTGAAAAATCATAGAAAATAATCCGTAGCTCGGATGAAAAAGTTTTCTACATGAAAGTTGATCAGAAAAACGAGACGAATCCGAATATGCCCTCCATGTAGCTGTCACATGCCTCTAACACTGCAAACATGGAACCTTCCCCTCCGGTTCATCTGTCTGACAGATGCCTAAAATCGGGAAAATATTCCCAGATATTTTCCCTCTTCGTCTGCAACGTGTAGCACTGCGTTAGGTCACCCCTAGCTGCATATTGCCATGTCTTGCTCTGTGTTTCTTTTGTTTGCTTGTACTTATTGTTTCTTCCCCCTCTTCTCTCCGGTAGACCCCGAGGCCGACGCTGCTGCCGAGTACGATTACGCCCCTGATGACCAGACCTTTTCAGCAGAGCTTCCTGGCAAGCAAAACCCCCTTGATCATTCCTATATCGCCTATTCTCTCTCCCCCATGTTTGCATTAGAATTTGCTACTGTAATTGATTGCTCCTATTCTGATGCATAGCCTGTTTTTGTAACTGTTGTTCATACCTTACCTGCTATCCTATATGCTTAGTATAGGTTGGTTAGTGATCCATCATTGAGCCCTCACCCTTGTCCTTGTTGCCCCGCTTTGTTACCGATGCCCCGATCAATGTGATCGATATACAGAGACTGACATAGCACCGCACACCCCTTTGTAGTACGACTCTGCAGAGCTACTATCGAGTGCCGAGGGTGATACCTCCTACCTCACTTCTGATGATATCTCTGTAGCGTAGCTAGTCGGTTGTGGGTTACCGAGGGTGATTCCTCTTTCACCACCTCCGATGAAGCCTCTGTCGTGCAACCCCTCAAGTGTGAACCCATCGAGGGTGATTCCTCCAAGTTCACCTTTACGGTTACATCGAGTGGGAATCCATCAAGGGAGATTCCTCGGATTACCCTCTTGATGTTACGGACACACGGTTACCTTTAACTGTTGCCCCCATGTACTATTACTGCGGGACTGAAGGGACATGTGGTACCACCCCGTTAGAGGTGGACCTGAGTTCCCGACAGTCTCTTGGGAAGTCGGGTTGACCTGGAGGGTACCCGCGAGATAATTACGTGGCACGGCCGGGCATTCCTGGCCCTTGCCGTAAGTCCATGAGACGGGGCGACGGGACCACAAATCGTGGATCACTGATTGTCATTGCGTGCTCCCAACACACTAATGGGTTAGGATATGTGATCTGAGTAGGCCTCTGGCCTTTTCGCACTAACCACCACGCGGGAATAGTATGGGCACTCGGCGTCGTATGTATTAGCCGAAGTTCTTTAGACGTCAGTAGTTGAGCGGCGCGTGCCCGGGTGGACCGTGACAGCCTGCGTGTGTATACAGGGGTTAGGTCTGGTCCCAGCCGCATTCACAATGCGCAGGAGTGCAAAGGGCGATGGGCCCAAGACCCCTGAGCGCTTAGAGTGTAGACCGGCGTGCAGACCTCTCTGTTGAGCCTAGGTAGGACTATGGCTTGTCGATCAGCCGAGGCCGGGCATGACCCGATAAAAGTGTGTCCGGCCAGAGTTAATCGAGCGTGTTGGGTAAGTATATCTATTCGAATAGCCATGTCCACGGTAACGGATGCTCGGAGAGTATCCCGTTCTAGTACAACTAGAATTGGATACCTGTGTTACTTAATTAATATGTTGGCTTCGGGATCGCTTTCTCGCGGGGAGTCAAGGAAGGATCTCTGGGCATTACTAATGTATATATCTGTTACTACATGTTATGTTACTCTACTCTCTTCTAATGCTGCAAGATGCTAGTCTTCGATAGGCTAGGCATTTCTCTCTATTCTGGCATTTCTACAGTCTAGTGCACAGATACAACCCCTTCTTTTGATACCAATGCATAACTAGAATAGATCTGATGTAAGTCTTGCGAGTACTTTGGAAGAGTACTCATGGTTGCTTTGCCCCCCTTTTTCCCCATACCCGATTGCTGTGATCAAATGACGGAGCCCCGGAGCCAGCTGCCCCCGCCGATGACTACTACTACCATGGTGGAACCTACTACCACGTGGATGCCGATGACCAGGAGTAGATAGGAGGCTCCCAGGCAGGAGGCCTGCGCCTTTTCGATCTAGTGTCGTTCTTTTGCTCAGGCTTCTTAAGACGAACTTGTTTAATCTTTATGTTTGTACTCAGATATTGTTGCTTCCGCTAACGCTTGTGCTCAAGCTTATGTATTCGAGCCCTCGAGGCCCCTGGCTTGTAATATAAAGCTTGTATTATTTTATTTTGTGTCTAGAGTTGTGTTGTGATATCTCCCCGTGAGTCCCTAGGCTTGATCGTGCACATTTGCATGTATGATTAGTGCACGATTGAGTTGAGGGCGTCACATCCCCCCTCCAGTCGGCCGGTCATCATCACTCGGACAATAGAGGCGCTGGGACGGCGTGGGAACTGCAACGGTCAAGTAATCTTCAATTAGGCTTGAAGTGTTGTTATGTCTACCGTTACCTGTAACTACTGTAGTCATGGCCGTGTTAAGCACCTGTAACTGCTGTAGTTAATGTCATAATTACCCCGCGATGTGGTGGCTGAGGGGCTGCGGTGGACTCCTATATAAACCGCCCTCTCCCTCTGTCACTGAGGTTAAGCACTGATTGTAATCAGATACCCCCCAGAGAAAACAAGCCTCAGGGCACGAGACATAGGGCTATTACCTCCTCCGAGAGGGGCCTGAACTCGCTAAATCCGAGTGTTACACCTATGCTGTAGCTAGGATCTTCTCCTCTTACGTACCCCCCGTACTCACTATCAGACTAGTAACCACGACAGTTGGCGCCCACCATGGGGCAGAGCGTCTAGCGACTTTAGCAGTTCAGGTGAAATTTCATCATCACCATGTTAGTCGGCGATGAGATCTGTTTCGGAGCTCTTAGCTTCATCGCCGATGACTCAGCGTGGCTCCGAGAAGCCCCACTGGATGTGGAGTCGCTGCCCATCCGTGGCGCGGCACACTTCCGCGCATCTTCATTCGGAGTTCTCCTCCGCCAGCCATCGGTTCCGTACCGAGTGGTTTCCGTCCTTCCCGCTGGACGTCGTCGCAAGTGCTCCAGATGCTCGCGGCTCCAGCGCTGGATCAAGCACGTGGTGGCTGTCTAGGCCGCAGCGGAGCATGTGGTGGCTCTTGACCCTGACGAGCACGCCCTAGACCTCTTCGCTCAGCTCCACGAGGACTCTGTCAGCGAGTCCGAGTGCGAGAGCGTAGAGTCCACCTCCGAGGTTCTCATGTCCGGCACAGAGCCACGCGGCCCTTTGGGTCATTCCGGTGCTCGCGACGGGAACGTGGGCACTTCGCGCGGGAACAACAACGACGATCATGGGAATGACCATTCGCTTCACCACGATCCTTACATCCCGCAGGCTCTCACTCGGGAGCAGAGTGTGTTGGAAATATGCCCTAGAGGCAATAATAAAATGGTTATTGTTATATTTCCTTGTTCATGATAATCGTTTATTATCCATGCTATAATTGTATTGGTTGGAAACACAAATACATGTGTGGATACATAGACAACAACATGTCCCTAGTGAGCCTCTACCGGACTAGCACGTTGATCAAAGATGGCTATCGTTTCCTAGTCATAGACATGAGTTGTCATTTGATAACGGGATCACATCATTAGAAGAATGATGTGATGGACAAGACCCAAACTATAAACGTAGCATATGATCATATCAAGTTTATTGCTATCGTTTTCCGCATGTCAAGTATCTATTCCTATGACCATGAGATCATGCAACTCACTGACATCGGAGGAGTACCTTGTGTGTGCCAAACGTCGCAACGTAACTGGGTGACTATAAAGGTGCTCTAAAGGTGTCTCCGAGGGTGTCTGTTGGGTTGGCATGGATCAAGACTGGGATTTGTTACTCCGTATGACGGAGAGGTATCTCGGGGCCCACTCGGTAATACAAGATCACAATTAGCTTGCAAGCAATGTGACTAAAGAGTTAGCCACGGGATCTTGTATTACAGAACGAGTAAAGAGACTTGCCGGTAACGAGATTGAAATAGGTATGAGATACCGACGACCGAATCTCGGGCAAGTAACATACCGATAGACAAAGGGAACTCCATACGGGATTAGCTGAATCCTTGACATCATGGTTCAACCGATAAAGATCTTCATGGAATATGTAGGAATCAATATGGGCATCCAGTTCCCGCTACTGGTTATTGACCGGAGATGAGTCTCGGTCATGTCTACATGATTCTCGAACCCGTAGGGTCGCACACTTAATGTTCGGTAGCGCTAGGGTAGTATTGAGATATTAATAGTGGAAAGTCCGAAGGTTGTTCGGAGTCCCGGATGGGATCCGGGACATCACGAGGAGCTCCAGAATAGTCCGGAGGTAAAGATTCATATATGGAAAGTTGTTATCGGGGTTCCGGAAAAAGTTCGAGTTTTTTCGATATTGTACCGGGAAGGTTCTAGAAGGTTCCGGAGTGGGGCCCCACCTGCATGGGGACCCACCTGAACGTGGGTAGTAGGGAAAGTCCCCACAACCCTGGTCTAGGCACACCAAGATCCTCCCTTAAAAGGAATAGGATCATATCCCAAGGGGATAAGATCAGGATCGCTAAAAAGGGGGGATAGCGATCGGTGCGGAAGGAAAGGTGGGATTTCCTTCCTCCCCCTTTGGCCAACGACCCTAGGGCCTTGGAGGGCAAGCCACCAGCCCCCTCCACGCCTATATAAAGGTGGGGAGGCATTGGGGGCAGCACCCGTTGGACCCTTGCCCGTTACCTCTCCCAACTCCTCCCACATTTCACCGGTACGCGCTTGGCGAAGCCCTGCCAGAATTCCGCTGCCACCACCAGCACCATACCGTCGTGTTGGTCCCGATCTCATCTACCCCCTCTCTCTTGCTTGCTGGATCAAGAAGGAGAGGACACCTGCGAGCCGCATGTGTGCTAAACTTGGAGGTGCCGTCCGTTCGGCACTTGATCGGGAGTTCGCGGGACGGATCGTGATTGGATCGCGAAGACGTTCGACTACATGAACCGCGATTCTTAATGCTTCTACTTAGCGATCTACAAGGGTATGTAGATGCAATCTCTCCTCTCGTAGATGTTCATCTCCTAGATCGATCTTGGTGAGCGTAGGAAATTTTTTGTTTCCCATGCAACGTTCCCCAACAGTGGCATCATGAGCTAGGTCTTTGCGTAGATGACATCACGAGTAGAACACAAAGGAGTTTGTGGGTGTTGATATTCAGATTGCTTCCTTCCTTGGTCTTTTCTTGATTCAGCGGTATTGTGGGATGAAGCGGCCCGGACCAACTTTACATGTCCACGTACATGAGATCGGTTCCATCGACTGACATGCGACTTTGTTGCATAAGATGGATGGCGGGTGTGTGTCTCTCCCACCTTAGTTGAATCGGATTCAACGAAGGCTGTCCTTGTAGAAGGTTAAATAGCAACTTGCATATCACCGTTGTGGTTTTGCGTAGGTAAGAATCGTTCTTGCTAGATACCCATAGCAGCCACGTAAAACATGCAACAACAAATTAGAGGACGTCTAACTTGTTTTTGCAGGGTATGTTGTGATATGATATGGCCAAAGACATGATGAAATATATTTGATGTATGAGATGATCATGTTTTGTAATAGTTTATCTCGACTTGCATGTCGATGAATACGGCAACCGGCAGGGGCTATAGGGTTGTCTTTAATTATTGTATGACCTGCGTGTCAATCATTAAGCGCTATGTAATGCTTTACTTTATCGCTAAATGGTAGCAATAGTAGTAGAAGCATGATTGGCGTGACAACCCCGATGGCAACGCAATGATGGAGATCATGATGATGGAGATCATGGTGTCATGCCGGTGACGATGGAGATCATGCCGGTGCTTTGGAGATGGAGATCAAAAGCACAAGTTCATGGCCATATCATGTCACTTATGATTTGCATGTGATGTTAATCCTTTTATGCATCTTATTTTGCTTAGGACGACGGTAACATTATAAGGTGATCCCTCTCTAAAATTTCAAGATAAAATTGTGTTCTCCCCAAGTGTGCACCGTTGCGAAAGTTCGTCGTTTTGAAGCACCACGTGATGATCGGGTGTGATAGACTCTACGTTCACATACAATGGGTACAAGCCAGTTTTGCACATGCGGAACACTTGGGTTAAACTTGACGAGCCTAGCATGTACAGACATGGCCTCGGAACACAAGAGACCGAAAGGTCGAACATGAGTCATATAGTAGATATGATCAACATGGAGATGTTCACCATTGAAACCACCTCATCCCAGGTGATGATCGGACTTGGGTTGGTGAATTTGGATCATGTTACACTCGGACAACCAGAGGGATGTTGATTTGAGTGGGAGTTCTTAGGTAATATGATTAACTGAACTCATTATCTTGAACAATAGTCTAAGTTATCTTTGAAAATTATGTTGTAGATCAATGGCTCGCGCAGTAGCTTCCCTGAACTTCAATGCGTTCCTAGAGAAAGCCAAGCTGAAAGATGATGGAAGTAACTTTGTAGAGTGGGCCCGTAATCTGAGGATTATCCTCACGGCTGCCCAAAAGGTTTATGTCCTTGATGCACCACTTGGTGAGCAACCTCCTCCGGCGTCTGTGGACGTTATGAACGCCTGGCAAGCGCGTGTTGATGACTACTCAATAGTTCAGTGCGCCATGTTGTATGGCTTAGAACCGGGACTTCAAAGGCATTTTGAACGTCATGGAGCATATGAGATGTTCCAGGAGTTGAAGTTTATTTTTGAGAAGAATGCCCGGATCGAGAGGTATGAGACCTCCGATAAGTTCTATGCTTGCAAGATGGAGGAGAACGGGTCTGTCAGTGCACACATACTCAAAATGTCTGGGTATTACAACCGTCTGGCTGAGTTGGGATTTGTGCTCCCGCCAGAGGTGATCACTGACAGAGTTCTTCAATCGCTACCACCTAGCTACAAGAGCTTTGTGTTGAACTATAACATGCAAGGGATGAACAAGTCAGTCGCCGAGCTGTTTGCGATGCTGAAAGTCGCTGAGTCAGACATCTAGAAGGAGCATCAAGTGTTGATGGTCAATAAAACCACTAGTTTCAAGAAGAATGGCAAGGGCAAGAAGGGAAACTCCAAGAAGAGTGGCAAAGTAGTTGCCCCTCCCGTGAAGAAACCCAAGGCTGGGCCCAAGCCGGAAACTGAGTGCTTCTATTGCAAGGGAACTGGCCACTGGAAGCGGAATTGCCCCAAGTATCTGGCCGACAAGAAGGGGGCCAACGCCAAACAAGGTATATATGATATACATTTTATTGATGTGTACCTTACCAACTCTCGTTGTAGTGCCTGGGTATTTGATACCGGTGCGGTTGCTCACATTTGCAACTCAAAGCAGGAACTACGGAATAGACGGAGGCTGGCGAAGGACAAAGTGACGATGCGCGTGGGAAATCGTTCCAAGGTTGATGTGATCGCCGTCGGCACGTGTCGTGGGAACAAGCCTGACAGTAGAAGATAGGGGTACGAATGGAGAGGGCAGAGTCCTAGCTACGGCGAGGTTGTACACACAGATGTATGAGTTCAGGCCCCTCTCGTGGAGGTAACAGCCCTACGTCTCAGTGCTCCGGAGAGCTCTCTACTCTGTCGAGTGAAATATGTGTGTTGTATTACAAAAGGTTGCGAACCCTTCTACCAGCGGGGAGGGGTGGCTTATATAGAGTGCGCTGCCCCTCATAACGTCCGGCATGAAGGGGTTTAATCGTGGTCATAAAGAGGTGTACGTTACTGGTAACGTACACCATAAATGCTGTTAATGATCTTGATGACTGCTTGCCCGATAGCCTCCCTGGGGTGACTTCTGGACTCCTGCGGTCGACTGTCTTCAGACTCTTCCGAGTGAAAGATAACCGTCGAGTGAAAGGCATCTCCGAGTGTATATTGTCGAGTGATTTATGCTTCTTCATTATTTCAGTCGGAGACTTCCTTGTGGCCCTTAAGCTTTCTGGGGCAGTGTCCTTGGGTAGGATATGTAGGTCAGGCCTATAACCCTACCCTAGGTACGTATCCCCATCATTAGCCCCCGAATGGATCGGGGTTCGAGGGTAAAAGGTGTCAATGCAAGTTCAAACGAGACACCAAAACTCCGAGTGTACTTTGAGGCTTCCTCGAAATCTGCGTCGATTGAAACCTTAACCGTTTGCCCTGATCAATTCCGTCTTGAAGTTATCCGAGTAAAACTGAGCTTGAAAACCGGTCCGAGTAAAACTGGTTCGAGAGTCCGAGTAAAACTGAACTTGAAAACAGGTCCGAGTGATCTGGAAAACCTTCTGACGAAATAGTTTGCTCCACCGGGTCCGAGCCTCGCGGGCTTCGAAATTTGGATAAGAGCGCGCGCGCGCGCAGCGGAGATGGCGTAACTGCTAAGGCAAGTGCGGGAACGACGCCTCGATTATCACGCCGCCCAAATCGCCACGTACCGCTCCTCCTCTGATTTCGGGATATTCAGAGATCCGGCGGGCCCGCAGGTCAGTGGCTCACTTGAGTGCATATAAGAGGCGACGACGCCGGTGCTGGCACAGTATTTTTCTCCCAAATCCACTCCTCTCCTCTTCTTCCTCCGCCCTGCTCTGCTTCGTTGATCGCCGCCGCCATGACGAAGGGCAAAATGGAGAAGCTCGAGCGCGCCCAGAGGGGAGGCGCCAAGGCGAAGAAGCCGTCGGGAGCTCGGTCGACGGTGCCGCCGGGGTGGATCCAGGGGGATTTTCTCCAATCGACGGTCACTGCGGAAGATGTGGACAAACTCGTCGTCGACGGGTTGATAGCTGCCGATTCATGGCGGTTGCCGAAGGGGGAGATCGAGCCGGAGCCACGCGACGGCGAGCGAGTTCTGCTTCTCACCCACATCGAGCGAGGTTTCTCCATGCCTCCCCATCCGTTCATCCGCGCTTTCTTGAACTATTTTGGAGCGCAACTCCACCACCTTCCTCCGAATGCGGTTGCATATCTTTCCTGCTTCGTAACTTTGTGCGAATGTTTCCTGGGCTGTCCCCCACATTGGGGTTTGTTCAAGCACATATTCTCTGTCCGATCCCAAGCTGTCAAGAAAGCCAATCCCAAAGATAGCAAAACCAATGTGATCCAACTGTGTGGTGGCTTAGGGATTCAGAAGAGAGGTAGGAGTGGGTTCCCCTCTATGACCTTTCCCGATTCTGTTCGGGGATGGCAGTCGACCTGGTTTTACTGCAAAGATGCCGCATCGCCAAATATGTCGACTGGGCTTCCTCCCTTCACCTTGGATCGACCTGTTACTCCCAAACCGCTGTACGTGACAAAGGTAGAGAAAATCCAGGTAGGGATCTTAGTGAACGCCATATCCGAACTGATCCGCGGTGGAGTGACTGGTCTGGACCTCCTTGAAACGTTTCTGAGTCGGCGAATTCAGCCTCTCCAAGCTCGGGATCACACCATGTGGCATTATTCGGGCCCTGAGGATACCACTCGGACTCATCCTGAGGAAGTTTCCGATCAGACTGTTTCTCAGTGGCTCAGGAGCATCACTGGAGCCTGTGATAATCCGGAAGGATCCAAACGAATTCCGCCTTTCTCCGCTTTGAACCCGCCAAAGAACTTGGTGAGTCACATATTTGTCGATTGTTTTAATACTTTGCCGAGTAACTGAATCTTCAGTCGACTGAATTTGAAGCTTGAACCTCGCAGGAATTTACGAACATGTACTCGCCCATACCCAATGGAGAACATCCTGATGAAGAGGAAGGAAGCGTCGACGGCAGCGCAGACGGTGACTATGCTGATGACACCGAGAGCAGTGATGACGACCTGGATGAGGATGAGGTGGAGGCCCCTGTCCCTTCGCGCACCGAGCGTCGAGCCAGGCAGCAGAACGACCCGGAGGTCACCCCGAGCAAAACAGTGGCGTCGAGCACAAGGAACCCGAAACGTGACCGTGTCGCGGCATCGGGGTCGACTGAAAAGGCTGCGAAACAGCTCAAGCCAGACGTGCCAAAGCCTCGGAAGGCCCTGCCTCGAATCAAGATAGCCGTGCCTGTTGCCTCCACGTGAGTGTTCGTTCTCCTTATTCTGCTGTTGAAGAACTTCATGTTGACGTTGACCGAGTGAAATATATTTGCCAGAGCCGCTACCTCCGTAACGTCGCCCCATCGGGATGATGGAGACCATATGGAAGTAGACACTCCTGATGCGGCCACCTCCCTACGAGGTATGACAATCCCACACTTTACTCTGCTTGCTGAAGAATAATTGTCGAGTGTCGAATGCAGCTGACGAAGTCATCGAACTGGAAGATGATGAGGAGCCGCGGCGGGGAGCAGAGGATGAAGCTGTGCTTCCGGAGGCTCCACGCGTGGACACTCAGGGACCACCGTCTGTCCAGACGCCCCGTGGGACGAGTGCTGCGACGCCTCTAAGCCTTGTAATTCCGCTGTCGAGTGCTCCGCCGGCTACTTCTACTCTGGTGGCTTCGACGCAGATCGGACAATCCCAAGCACCTCCAGCTGCTCCATTGACTACACCAATTCACTCGACGCCTGCATACCCTTTGTACCACGTCCCGGAGGACCAAACCGGAGCTGCCAAGGAAGCCATGATCCAGGCTGGGCAGATGATGCTACGAACAAAGGAGGCGTATGAAGCCAGCAAGTTAGCCTATGATGCCAGCTCAGCGCTTCAGGCCAACGTCCGAGTAAGTGGTATTGTAAGTTCATTTCCGATTGAATTCCTGTCCGTCATGATTTTACACCCACTGGGGTGTTTTTCTTCGCCAGTAGACCAAATAGTTTCTGGTCCAGTGGGGGCACGCTGAGTGCACCAACTGGGTGTAGTCCCCGAGACCGCTGTCGAATGACGAAGGCTTCGGCGGGGGTCTTAATATTGTTTCCATTCGACAGGGCAGTGGGGGCACGCTGAGTGCACCCACTGGGTGTAGTCCCCGAGGCCGCCGTCGAGTGCTTGCTTCGGCGGTGGTCTGATAGAGACGATGTTCGGTTGCTTGCTTCTTTCTTTTATACTCGGACAGGCCAGACCTGGTCGAGTATTTTCGTTTCCAGTGGGGGCACGCTGAGTGCACCCACTGGGTGTAGTCCCCGAGACTACTGTCGATCGTTGACGATGGGCGGTAGTCTTTAGAATCATTCTGCAGGTTTCATGGACATCATTTCCATCAACCATGGTATGATGCTTGTATAGGGTTGTGAGGTGGGGTGCCGGGCCATCTTTCAGTCGAGTGCAATTGACCTTTTCCACTCGGGAGTAGAGAAATGGTTATGTCGACTGAACCCCTATTTCTGCTGATTTCAGAAAGCCTGTGGGCTCGGGACCAAGTACGTCGAGCTGGAGAAGGAAAAGAACCGACTTCTGCTGGATCTGGAACTGACGAACAACAACCTGGACCGTGCACAGACCGAACTGAAGACTTTGGGAGGTAATCTTTGTTGATCAATTGTATTATCACTTTCAATTTCCATCTTTTGAACCGAGTGAATCCACTCGAACAGACGTACGTGATGAAAACCGTCGTCTCCGAGTGCGCCTCAACAATGCTATTTCTTTAGATACCATGAAGAAAGCGCTCGAGGACAAGGACAAATCACTTGCTGATGCTCAGAAGGAAGCGAAGGAGAAGACTGCAGCTGCTGAGAAGAAACTTGCAGCAGCCAGTAAACTGGAAGAGGAGAACGCCAAGCTCAAGCAGGAACGATCCGAGTGGATCAAAAAACTCGAAGAGCAGACCAAGAGTAGGACCGCTCTGGAGAAACACTTGGGCGACTTTGCGAAGAAAATGTTCAGCATGCTCGAAGGTAACCCTCATTTGTCGAATGAATTTCCCCGGTTTTTCCAGAATGGTATTATGATCACCCTTTCACTTTCTCTTCATGTAGAATTCTGTCGAGACTTCGAAAAAGAAACTGAAGAAATTGAACCCAATCTGGACCCCACAAAGTCTCTCGTCGGAGACGCCGTGGCCATGGATATGTTTCGTCTCGAAGCTCGTCTTAAGAGCGTCCAAGGATTCATCACTCGGCTGAGAGCTGCATTTGAGAAGGTCGACAAGGAACTGTGGCCTGAAGATCCTCTCCAGACTGACCTCGAGTCAATGATGACTCGGCTCAATGAGATTCCCAATCGAGTGCAATCGTGGAAGAAATCTGCTGCCCGCTGTGGAGCTGACGTGGCACTTTCACTCGTCAGGGTTCATTGCAAGGAAGCTAGAGAGGACAAACTGAAGGATCTCCGAGTGACCAACACGAAGAAACTCAAATTTGAAGATTTCATGGAGACTTTCATCGATGCTGCCACTCGGATCGCCGACGGAATCGACCTGGATACCTTTGTTGAGCCTTCAAGTCCTGCTGGAGCTTAAGTTGGTATTTTGCTTATGGTAAAAACTTTATTTGCCTCGGTATGCCGAGTGTTGGTGTAACCGAGTAAACTTCGTTCAGGCTTTAAGCCTGAGAACTTCCCTTTTGCGCGAACAAGTTCCTGCTGCGCCGGAGATTTTAGTCTTACTCGCATTTCGCTTTCTGACATTTAGCTTGGCCGAATTTATTTGATTCTCGAGTGAAACGGGTGTTCTGCACTCGAAAGAATTCGGGACATAGACGAGGACTGGCTCGCAGCTAAGCTTCCGAGTGTATTGTATGTAATACACTCGGAAAGGTTTTAAACTTAGGCGAAACGGATTCGCAGCTAAGCCCCCGAGAGAGAGGATTGCTCTTCACTCGGAGTAATTTTTGAACTTAGATGAGGTCTGGCTCGCAGCTAAGTCTCCGAGTGTATTGAATGTAATACACTCGGAAAAGTTTTAAACTTAGTCGAAACGGATTCGCAGCTAAGCCCCAGAGAGAGAGGATTGCTCTTCACTCGGAGTAATTTTTGAACTTAGACGAGACTGGCTCGCAGCTAAGTCTCCGAGTGTATTGAATGTAATACACTCGGAAAAGTTTTGAACTTAGGCGAAACGGATTCGCAGCTAAGCCCCCGAGAGAGAGGATTGCTCTTCACTCGGAGTAATTTTTGAACTTAGACGAGACTGGCTCGCAGCTAAGTCTCCGAGTGTATTGAATGTAATACACTCGGAAAAGTTTTGAACTTAGGCGAAACGGATTCGCAGCTAAGCCCCAGAGAGAGAGGATTGCTCTTCACTCGGAGTAATTTTTGAACTTAGACGAGACTGGCTCGCAGCTAAGTCTCCGAGTGTATTGAATGTAATACACTCGGAAAAGTTTTGAACTTAGGCGAAACGGATTCGCAGCTAAGCCCCCGAGAGAGAGGATTGCTCTTCACTCGGAGTAATTTTTGAACTTAGACGAGACTGGCTCGCAGCTAAGTCTCCGAGTGTATTGAATGTAATACACTCGGAAAAGTTTTGAACTTAGGCGAAACGGATTCGCAGCTAAGCCCCCGAGAGAGAGGATTGCTCTTCACTCGGAGTAATTTTTGAACTTAGACGAGACTGGCTCGCAGCTAAGTCTCTGAGTGTATTGAATGTAATACACTCGGAAAAGTTTTGAACTTAGGCGAAACGGATTCGCAGCTAAGCCCCCGAGAGAGAGGATTGCTCTTCACTCGGAGTAATTTTTGAACTTAGACGAGACTGGCTCGCAGCTAAGTCTCCGAGTGTATTGAATGTAATACACTCGGAAAAGTTTTGAACTTAGGCGAAACGGATTCGCAGCTAAGCCCCCGAGAGAGAGGATTGCTCTTCACTCGGAGTAATTTTTGAACTTAGACGAGACTGGCTCGCAGCTAAGTCTCCGAGTGTATTGAATGTAATACACTCGGAAAAGTTTTGAACTTAGGCGAAACGGATTCGCACCTAAGCCCCCGAGAGAGAGGATTGCTCTTCACTCGGAGTAATTTTTGAACTTAGACGAGACTGGCTCGCAGCTAAGTCTCCGAGTGTATTGAATGTAATACACTCGGAAAAGTTTTGAACTTAGGCGAAACGGATTCGCACCTAAGCCCCCGAGAGAGAGGATTGCTCTTCACTCGGAGTAATTTTGAATGTAAATCTGTGCGATCGGAATCGACAATAGACTGCGGGAGTCTTCATTCAATCCATAACATCATCTGGGATACTCTTATTACATCAAAACAACTCTGTTATCAAGAATAAAAACGTCGAAGTAGGTCCGCATTCCAGGCGCGTGGCTCGTCAATATTCTTCTTCAAGTTGAAAAGATGGTACGCCCCGTTGTTAAGCACCTTGGTAATGACGAATGGTCCTTCCCAGGCTGGGGCCAATTTATGAGGTCGCTGCTGATCCACTCGGAGCACCAAATCCCCTTCGTGGAATGAACGGCTCTTGACATGTCTTGCATGGAAGCGGCGAAGGTCTTGTTGATATGCAGTTGATCGGATCAGGGCCATCTCACGCTCCTCCTCCAGGAGATCCACTCCGTCCTGTCTTGCTTGTTCAGCCTCGTCTTCAGAGTAAAGATCCACTCGAGGAGAATTGTGAAGGATGTCACTTGGCAATACGGCTTCGGCTCCATATACAAGGAAGAAAGGAGTTCGTCCAGTCGACCGGTTGGGAGTTGTCCTCAAGCCCCACAGAACAGACGGTAACTCAGTGACCCAAGCTCCGGCAGCATGATCAAGATCTCGCATGAGCCGAGGTTTCAATCCTTGGAGGATAAGGCCATTCGCTCGCTCAGCTTGACCGTTTGACTGGGGGTGCGCAACAGATGCGTAATCCACCCGAGTGCCTTGAGAAGAGCAATAGTACCTGAACTCTTCCGAGTCAAAGTTAGAACCATTGTCTGTAATGATATTGTGAGGGACCCCATACCGGAACGTTATCTCTCTTATGAATTTGATAGCAGTGCGGGCGTTCAGCTTCCTGATGGGTTTAGCTTCGATCCACTTAGTGAACTTGTCGACTGCAACCAGTAAATGAGTAAACCCGCTCTGACCTGTTCTAAGGGGTCCAACCATATCCAAGCCCCACACAGCAAACGGCCAGACGAGTGGAATGGTCTTCAAGGCAGACGCAGGTTTGTGTGACAGATTCGAGTAAAACTGACATCCTTCGCAGTGATCGACAATATCTTTAGCCATCTCATTGGCGCGTGGCCAGAAGAAACCAGCTCGATAAGCTTTGGCAACAATCGTCCTAGAGGACGCATGATGGCCACAAGTTCCCGAGTGAATCTCCTCCAGAATCAGTCGACCTTCTTCAGGAGAAATGCACCGCTGAGCTACGCCAGTCACACTTTCTCTGTAGAGTTGTTCATTGATCACAGTGAAAGCCTTGGACCTGCGGACTATCTGCCGAGCCTCATCTTCATCAACTGGGAGTTCTCTTCTGAGAATGTACGCAATATATGGTACAGTCCAGTCGGGCGTGATTACCAAAATCTCCATGACCAGATCAATGACAGCTGGGACATCAACTTCAGTCGGATCAGAAGCACTCTTTGCTTGCGGGGGCTCTTCAGTGAAAAGATCTTCTTGCACCGAAGGAGAATGAATGTGTTCGAAAAATACATTGCTGGGGACAGGTTTCCGAGTGGATCCAATCTTTGCCAACTCATCAGCTGCTTGATTCTTCACTCGGGGAACATGATGGAGTTCCAAACCTTCAAATTTCTTCTCAAGTTTTCTTACTGCATTGCAGTATCCAGTCATAGCGGGGTTCCTGACATCCCACTCTTTCATCACTTGATTAACCACCAAATCAGAATCGCCATATACCATCAGGCGACGGACGCCGAGTGAAATGGCCATACGCAATCCATACAAAAGTGCTTCATATTCAGCTTCATTGTTGGAGGAATCAAAGTGAATCTGTAAGACATAACTGAGCTTATCACCTTTTGGGGATACCAGAACGACGCCAGCACCAGACCCATTCAACATCTTTGAACCATCAAAGAACATGGTCCAGTGTGCCGAGTGAAGTTGGATTGGCTGCTGTTGCTCAATCCACTCGGCGAGGAAATCAGCCAGCGCTTGAGATTTGATTGCTTTCTTCGCCTCAAACTTGATATTAAGATGAAGGAGCTCAATAGCCCATTTGGCCACTCGACCAGTCGCGTCTCGATTATTGAGAATTTCAGACAACGGAGCATCACTGACGACTGAAATGGAGTGATCCTGAAAATAGTGTGCTACCTTCTTTGCAGTCAGATATATACCATATACGAGCTTCTGGTAATGTGGATATCTTTGCTTCGACGGAGTCAACACTTCAGAAATATAATAGACCGGGCGTTGAACTTTGTAAGCCTTGCCTTCCTCTTCCCGCTCGACAGTTAGTACTGTACTGACGACCTGATTAGTGGCCGCGATGTACAATAACAATGGCTCTTTGCTGTGCGGAGCAGCAAGCACCGGCTGGGTGGTAAGCAGGGCTTTGAGCTCGACAAACGCTGCTTCAGCTTCTGGAGTCCACTCAAATGTATCAGACTTTTTCATCAGTCGGTATAAAGGCAGTGCCTTCTCACCGAGACGAGAAATGAATCGACTCAATGCTGCCAAGCAACCTGTGAGCTTCTGGACATCGTGCACACGCTCAGGGCTTTTCATTCGGACGATGGCACCGATCTTTTCAGGGTTGACGTCGATTCCTTTCTCGGAAACGAGGAAACCGAGTAATTTGCCACCAGGAACGCCGAAAGTGCATTTAGTCGGATTTAACTTAATATCATATCTCCTCAAATTGGCGAATGTTTCAGCCAAGTCAGACAACAGGTCGGAACCTTTGCGAGACTTGACCACGATATCATCCATATAAGCTTCGATGTTCCGAGGGATCTGATCGAGCAAACACTTCTGAATCATGCGCATGAAAGTAGCGCCAGCATTCTTCAAACCAAAAGGCATGGTGATATAACAGAAACACCCGAAAGGGGTGATGAAGGCTGTCTTTATTTCATCTGGACCAAACAGACGGATCTGATGGTAGCCAGAATAAGCATCAAGAAAAGATAAACGCTCGCATCCCGCAGTTGAGTCGACAATCTGATCAATGCGGGGGAGCGGGAAATGATCTTTCGGGCAGACCCGATTGATATGTTTGAAATCAATACACATGCGAAGAGACTTGTCTTTCTTAGGGACCATGACAACGTTTGATAACCACTCGGAGTGGTAAATCTCACGTATAAACTTGGCCGTCAAGAGACGAGCCACCTCTTCGCCGATTGCTTTTCGCTTCTCTGTTGCTGACCGACGCAAATGTTCCTTCACAGGCTTGGCCTTCGGATCAACTCTCAAACGGTGCTCAGCCAGTTCCCTGGGTACACCAGGCATGTCAACGGGCTTCCATGCGAAGATGTCCCAGTTCTCACGGAGGAACTGGATGAGCTCGGCTTCCTATTTGCTGTCGAGTGTTATTGAGATGTTGGTCGGGGCAGCAGTCGGATCTGTCGGGTGAATGTGCACCTTCTTCACCTCTCCTGCCGACTGAAAAGCTGACTCAGAAGCGGGCTTCTTGGCACGCAACAGGTCGGCAGGATCAGCATTTTTCTTGTATTCCTCCAACTCAACCATAGCCATCTGCTGGTCGGCGATCTTGGAGCCCTGCTGGAGGCACTCCTCAGCCCTTTGTCGATTGCCAGTGACTGTGATCACACCTTTTGGTCCAGGCATCTTCAGCTTGAGATACACGTAACATGGTCGGGCCATGAAACGGGCATAAGCTGGTCGACCAAGGATGGCGTGGTAGGCACTCTGGAAATCTACCACTTCAAACGTCAGTTTTTCCTTGCGAAAGTGCTTGTCATCACCAAACACCACATCCAATGCTATCTGGCCGAGTGAACGGGCCTTCTTCCCAGGGATTACTCCATGAAACTGCATGTTGCTTTCACTGAGCCGGGACATCGGAATGCCCATTGCCTTAAGGGTATCAGCATACAGGATGTTCAGACCGCTCCCGCCATCCATCAAAACTTTGCGGAGTCGAGTGCCCCCCACAACTGGGTCTACCACCAGCGCTTGCCGCCCGGGGGTAGCAATGTGCGCAGGGTGATCTGACTGACTGAAAGTGACAGCAGTTTGAGACCACTTGAGATATGTGGGGGTAGAAGGAACCGCCATGTTAACCTCCCTGTTGATAACTTTCAGTCGACTCTTACTCTCAACATCAGCAAAAATCAACAAGGTGGCATTGACTTCAGGGAACTCTTCTTTTTCTTCTTCATCTTCTTTCTCAGGGTCTTTCTCACTCGACTGGTTCTCTTTGAATGACTGGATCAACAGACGGCACTGTCGAGTGGTATGCTTCGGCAATATCAAATTGCCCTCTTCATCTTTCCTCGTGTGGATTACACACGGTAAATCCAAAACATCGGTACCCGGCTGATTCTTTGACTTCTTTGGGGTGAACTTAGCCTTGGACTTTCCCTTATTCTTGCCTTGTGCCGCCAGGGCGGCCGCTTCTGCCTGAGCAGGGGGATCAGCTTTGCGCTTTTGTTTCCGACTGGAATTCCCACCTGCATCATTGTCGACTATTTTGGCTTTACCGCTTCGGAGGCGGTCTTCTTCTTCTCCATTGGCGTACCGAGTGGCAATCTCCATCATCTTGCTCATAGAAATGTCACCGGTGCGACCAAACTTCAGATAGAGCTCTCTGTATCTAACCCCAGCCTTGAAGGCACAAACAGCTTGATGCTCGGAAACATTCTCCACCGTGTGATGCAAGGTGGACCAACGCTGAATGTAATCTCGCAAGGTTTCATTGGGCTTCTGGACACAGTGCTGCAAATCAGTCAAACCAGCTGGACGTTTACAAGTGCCTTCAAAAGTTCTGATAAACACTCGGGCCAAATCTTCCCAGCAATAGATGCTAGAGGGAGCCAAACGATTTAACCAAGCTCTGGCCGAACCATCCAACATCAAGGACAGATGCTTCATGGCTATGTTGTCGTTACCTCCACCAATCTGTACAGCCACTCGGTAATCATCCAACCAGGTTTCAGGCTTTGACTCGCCAGAAAACTTGCCGATCCCGGCCGCCAACCTGAAGTTGGGGGGAATCTCTGCAGAGCGAATGGCTCTGCTAAAACACTCGGGCCCAGAAACAACAGCACTGCTTCCACTCGGATAATCTCTGTTATGACCATCTCTGTGGGCTCTGCCTCTGTCGACCTTCCTTTGAGCAAGGACATCCCTTGCGTCAAATCCGGGATTCCGCTCATCACCGAACGGGCGCCTATCATCATTGTGCCGGGACACATAAGAACCATTCCGCGGAGGAGAAAACATTCGACGGCGGTCATCACGGTGATAACGGGGAGCAGACTGATCTCGCCCCTGATCTCTGTACCGGTCTTCACGGTATTCTCCGCCTCTGCGACGCGAAGGTGACCCAGGACTGTGAGCCGACTGAACTGTTTCTGCCCTGGTAGAATTGCCATGTAACCTGTTCTGCGACTGAGAAACAGCTGCATTCTGGTGCTGCGCCGCCTCAAGCAATGCCTTGATCTGCTGCAGACCTCTACCAGCCTCTGATCGTGACGGTTGAATAGACTCTGCAATTCTAGCAGCTGCTGCAACATTTAAAACTGGAGTACGAAATACCTCGATGTTATTTCGAGATCTACTCGGAAACAACTGTCGCTGCTGTCGATTGGGACGTGGTGGACGCTGCCCAGCACGCTCGTCGAGTGCCTCCTGCATCTCTATGAGCCGAAGGCGTGTAGCCTCCATGGCCTGGGCCTCAGCGGTCGTACCGACGATGGGAGTACGGAGAACATCCTCATCCCGGCGCTGCTGATCATTCGACATTCCACCAATCTCACGCCTGGAGTGGTCGAAGCCGGGCGGCGGACTCTGATGAGGGCCAGCCATGAAAACTTCCGCCGCAGGGTCGCAGCTCTCGCACTCGGAAGGGATGTCGGACCGATCCGACGCCGAGTCGAACACGCCGTGAAGTGACTCGGCGGGCTCGATGGCCGCAATCTGCGGGGACGAAACCTGGCGTGCCGCCGCGTGCCGCACCCAACGCTGTAGCCGCGAGCGACCGGATCGCTTGCGACGATGAACAGCAGGGAGGGCCGATACACACGGAGTCGACGACTGAAGGAGAAGAACGCCGCAGGAGCTTGCACAGAAGTGCGTCGCCCCGCGAATCGGGAGCGCTTCCACATCCAAAGGCGCTTCCTGGAGCCATGCCGAATCGTCGGCGATGAAGGTGAGTGCTCCGAGACGGATCTCGCGGCCCAGGAACAAATCACCACCGGAAGACATGACGAAGGAGAAAAAATGCAAACTCGCCGGAAGTCGCTTAGACGCCTGCCCCACGATGGGCGCCAACTGTCGTGGGAACAAGCCTGACAGTAGAAGATAGGGGTACGAATGGAGAGGGCAGAGTCCTAGCTACGGCGAGGTTGTACACACAGATGTATGAGTTCAGGCCCCTCTCGTGGAGGTAACAGCCCTACGTCTCAGTGCTCCGGAGAGCTCTCTACTCTGTCGAGTGAAATATGTGTGTTGTATTACAAAAGGTTGCGAACCCTTCTACCAGCGGGGAGGGGTGGCTTATATAGAGTGCGCTGCCCCTCATAACGTCCGGCATGAAGGGGTTTAATCGTGGTCATAAAGAGGTGTACGTTACTGGTAACGTACACCATAAATGCTGTTAATGATCTTGATGACTGCTTGCCCGATAGCCTCCCTGGGGTGACTTCTGGACTCCTGCGGTCGACTGTCTTCAGACTCTTCCGAGTGAAAGATAACCGTCGAGTGAAAGGCATCTCCGAGTGTATATTGTCGAGTGATTTATGCTTCTTCATTATTTCAGTCGGAGACTTCCTTGTGGCCCTTAAGCTTTCTGGGGCAGTGTCCTTGGGTAGGATATGTAGGTCAGGCCTATAACCCTACCCTAGGTACGTATCCCCATCAGCACGCTCGCTCTTCGATTACCATCGGGATTAGTGATGAACCTGAATAATTGTTATTTAGTGCCTGCGTTGAGCATGAACATTATATCTGGATCTTGTTTAATGCGAGACGGTTACTCATTTAAATCAGAGAATAATGGTTGTTCTATTTATATGGGTAATATCTTTTATGGTCATGCACCCAATGTGAGGGGTTTATTCTTATTGAATCTCGATAGTGATGATACACATGTTCATAACATTGATGCCAAAAGATGTAGAGTTGATAATGATAGTACCACTTTCTTGTGGCACTGCCGCTTAGGTCATATTGGTGTAAAACGCATGAAGAAACTCCATGCTGATGGATTTTTGGAGTCACTTGATTTTGAATCACTTGACACATGCGAACCATGCCTCATGGGCAAGATGACTAAGACCCCGTTCTCCGGAACAATGGAACGGGCAAGTGACTTGTTGGAAATCATACATACTGATGTGTGCGGTCCAATGAGCATTGAGGCGCGCGGTGGATATCGTTACTTTCTCACCTTCATCGACGATTTGAGTAGATATGGGTATATTTACTTAATGAAACACAAGTCTGAAACGTTTGAAAAGTTCAAGCAATTTCAGAGTGAAATTGAGAATCATCGTAACAAGAAGATCAAGTTCCTACAATCTGATCGAGGGGGAGAATATCTGAGTTATGAGTTTGGTAGTCACTTAAGACAATGTGGAATTGTTTCACAGTTGACGCCACCTGGAACACCACAGCGTAATGGTGTGTCTGAACGTCGTAATCGAACCTTATTGGATATGGTGCATTCTATGATGTCTCTTGCCGATCTGCCACTATCATTTCGGGGTTATGCGTTAGAGACAGCTGCATTCACTTTAAATAGGGCACCATCTAAGTCCGTTGAGACGACACCGTATGAACTGTGGTTTGGCAAGAAACCAAAGTTGTCGTTTCTTAAAGTTTGGGGATGCGATGCTTATGTCAAAAAGCATCAGCCAGAAAAGCTGGAACCCAAAGCGGACATATGCGTCTTCATAGGATACCCAAAAGAGACGGTTGGGTATACCTTCTATCTCAGATCCGAAGGCAAAGTGTTTGTCGCTAAGAACGGGTCCTTTCTCGAGAAAGAGTTTCTCTCGAAAGAATTGAGTGGGAGGAAAATAGAACTTGATGAGGTTGTTGAACCTTTACTTCAACCAGAGAGTAGCACTGCTCAGAAAGATGTTTCTGTGGAACCTACATCAGTTGAAGAGGAAGTTGATGATGGCGATCATGAAGCTTCGGATCAAGTTGCTATCGAACCTCGTAGGTCGACAAGGATACATACTGCTCCTGAGTGGTACGGTAACCCTGTCTTAAAGGTCATGTTGTTGGACAACGATGAACGTACGAGCTATGGAGAAGCGATGGTGGGCCCGGATTCCGACAAATGGTTAGAGGCCATGAAATCCGAGATGGGATCCATGTATGAAAACAAAGTATGGACTTTGGAAGTATTACCTGAAGGGCGAAAGGCCATTCAGAATAAATGGATCTTCAAGAAGAAGACGGACACGGACGGTAATATCACCGTCTATAAAGCTAGACTTGTGGCAAAGGGTTTTTCACAAGTTCAAGGAGTTGACTACGATGAGACTTTTTCACCCGTAGCGATGCTTAAGTCTGTCAGAATCATAGCAATAGCTGCATTTTTCGATTATGAAATTTGGCAGATGGATGTCAAAACAGCGTTCCTTAACGGTTTCCTTAAGGAAGAGTTGTATATGATGCAACCAGAAGGTTTTGTCGATCCAGAGAATGCTGACAAAGTTTGCAAACTCCAGCGATCCATTTATGGACTGGTGCAAGCGTCTCGGAGTTTGAATCTTCGCTTTGATGAGGTGATCAAAGCGTTTGGGTTTATACAAGTTTACGGAGAAGCTTGTATTTACAAGAAAGTGAGTGGGAGCTCTATAGCGTTTCTAATATTATATGTGGATGACATATTGCTGATTGGAAACAATATAGAACTTTTGGAAAGTGTGAAGTAATATTTGAACAAGAGTTTTTCAATGAAGGACCTAGGAGAAGCTTCTTTCATATTAGGCATCAAGATCTATAGAGATAGATCGAGACGCTTAATAGGACTTTCACAGAGCACATACCTTGATAAAATTTTGAAGAAGTACAAAATGGATCAGTCCAAGAAGGGATTCTTGCCTGTTTTGCAAGGTGTGAAGTTGAGTAAGACTCAATGCCCAGCGACTACAGATGATAGAGAAAAGATGAGTGTCATCCCCTATGCTTCTGCCATAGGCTCTATTATGTATGCGATGCTATGCACAAGACCAGATGTCAGCCTTGCCATAAGTATGGCTGGAAGGTTTCAAAGTGATCCAGGAGTGGAACACTGGACAGCGGTCAAGAATATCCTTAAGTACCTGAAAAGGACTAAGGAAATGTTTCTCGTTTATGGAGGTGATCAAGAGCTCGTCGTAAAGTGTTACGTCAATGCAAGCTTTGACACTGATCCGGATGACTCTAAGTCTCAAACCGGATACATATATATTCTAAATGGGGGAGCGGTAAGCTGGTGCAGTTCCAAGCAAAGCGTGGTAGCTGATTCTACATGCGAAGCGGAGTACATAGCTGCCTCGGAGGCGGTGAAGGAAGGTGTCTGGATGAAGCAGTTCATGACAGATCTTGGAGTTGTGCCCAGTGCACTGGACCCGATGACTCTGTTCTGTGACAACACTGGTGCCATTGCTCTAGCCAAGGGACCAAGGTTTCACAAGAGGACCAGACACATAAAGCGACGCTTCAATTCCATCCAAGATGCGATCAAGGAGGAGGACATAAACATTTGCAAAGTGCACACGGATCTGAATGTTGCAGATCCGTTGACTAAACCTCATCCACGGGCAAAACATGATCCACACCAGAACTCTATGGGTGTTAGATTTATAACCATGTAATGCTAGATTATTGACTCTAGTGCAAGTGGGAGACTGTTGGAAATATGCCCTAGAGGAAATAATAAAATGGTTATTATTATATTTCCTTGTTCATGATAATCATTTATTATCCATGCTATAATTGTATTGGTTGGAAACACAAATACATGTGTGGATACATAGACAACAACATGTCCCTAGTGAGCCTCTACCGGACTAGCTCATTGATCAAAGATGGCTATCATTTCCTAGTCATAGACATGAGTTGTCATTTGATAATGGGATCACATCATTAGGAGAATGATGTGATGGACAAGACCCAAACTATAAACGTAGCATATGATCGTATCAAGTTTATTGCTATCGTTTTCCGCATGTCAAGTATCTGTTCCTATGACCATGAGATCATGCCACTCACTGACACCGGAGGAGTACCTTGTGTCGTGGATTTGTCACGGCAAATGTCCTAGTTAGCGGACTTAGTCGTGAGGTCCGGCGCACGTAACTGGTAGCTTGAGAGGGGTTGAGCGGGACGAGAGACGCGGAGTTTTTACCCAGGTTCGGCCCCTCCGATGGAGGTAAAAGCCTACGTCCTGCTTTGTGTCTTATATTGATGATGATGACGATCTCGGTTACAGGGGTGCGGAGTCGCTACCTCTAATCTCGAGACCCTCTTGTCTGACTATCTTTTCTGACCTGTCTATGAGACCTGTCTATGAGACGTCTAACCTGACCCTCTTGGGGTGACCCGCCCCTCCTTATAAAGGCTGAAGGGGCGGTTTACATGTAGAGTCTAAGTCGGATTGATGACTTCCCATCGCGGGCTTCTCTTCATGGGCTTCCGAGTCCTGGGCTTCTAACCCCTCCCGGGCGGCTTACACCGGGCGGGTTACAACCAGGGCTTATCTTCAGAGACTCGTCTCTGAGACTATCTGATAACACTGTTCACCTCCTGGTACTGTAGCCGGGTTAGCATCCTGACACTATAACCGGGTTAGCATCCTGACACTGTAGCCGGGTTACCATCCTGACACTGTAGCAGCCGGGTTACCATCCCGA
Organism: Elymus sibiricus; assembly: GCA_039707655.1. Taxonomy (NCBI): domain Eukaryota; kingdom Viridiplantae; phylum Streptophyta; class Magnoliopsida; order Poales; family Poaceae; genus Elymus; species Elymus sibiricus. The sequence goes on along the minus strand of CM077676.1, from coordinate 184,922,851 downwards.
CACTGTAGCAGCCGGGTTACATCCTGGTACTGTAGCTGCCGGGTTACAATTGTCTGCCGGGTTAGAACTGTAACCAGGTCTGTACTGCTTGCCGGGTCAGCATGTCTGCCGGGTCAGTACTGTTCTCCGGGTCAGTACTGTTTACCGGGTCAGCATGTCTGCCGGGTCATATCGCGGGGTAATATCCCCGTCACCTTGTGTGTGCCAAACGTCACAACGTAACTGGGTGACTATAAAGGTGCTCTACAGGTGTCTCCGAGGGTGTCTGTTGGGTTGGCATGGATCAAGACTGGGATTTGTCACTCCGTATGATGGAGAGGTATCTCGGGGCCCACTCGGTAATACAGCATCACAATTAGCTTGCAAGCAATGTGACTAAAGAGTTAGCCATGTGATCTTGTATTACAGAACGAGTAAAGAGACTTGCCAGTAACGAGATTGAACTAGGTATGAGAAACCGACGATCGAATCTCGGGCAAGTAACATACCGATAGACAAAGGAAACTGCGTACGGGATTAGCTGAATCCTTGACATCATGGTTCAACTGATAAAGATCTTCGTGGAATATGTAGGAATCAATATGGGCATCCAGGTGCCGCTATTGGTTATTGACCGGAGAGGAGTCTCGGTCATGTCTACATGATTCTCGAACCCGTAGGGTCGCACACTTAACGTTCGGTACCACTTGGGTAGTATTGAGATATTAATAGTGGAAATCCCGAAGGTTGTTCGGAGTCCCGGATGGGATTCGGGACATCACGAGGAGCTCCGGAATAGTCCGGAGGTAAAGATTCATATATGGAAAGTTGTTATCGGGGTTCCGGAAAAAGTTCGAGTTTTTTCGGTATTATACCGGGAAGGTTCTAGAAGGTTCCGGAGTGGGGCCCCACCTGCATGGGGACCCACATGAACGTGGGTAGTGGGGAAAGTCCCCACAACCCTGGTCTAGGTGCACCAAGATCCTCCCTTAAAAGGAATAGGATCATATCCCAAGGGGATAAGATCAGGATTCCTAAAAAGGGGGGATAGCGATCGGTGGGGAAGGAAAGGTGGGATTTCCTTCCTCCCCCTTTCGCCAACAACCCTAGGGCCTTGGAGGGCAAGCCACCAGCCCCCTCCACTCCTATATAAAGGTGGGGAGGCATTGGGGGCAGCACCCCTTGGACCCTTGCCCGTTACCTCTGCCAACTCCTCCCACGTTTCACCGGTACGCGCTTGGCGAAGCCCTGCCGGAATTCCGCTGCCACCACCAGCACCATACAGTCGTGTTGGTCCCGATCTCATCTACCCCCTCTCTCTCGCTTGCTGGATCAAGAAGGAGAGGACGCCGCCGAGCCGCACGTGTGCTAAACTCGGAGGTGCCGTCCGTTCGGCACTTGATCGGGAGTTTGCGGGACGGATCGTGATTGGATCGCGAAGACGTTCGACTACATCAACCGCGTTTCTTAACGCTTCCGCTTAGCGATCTACAAGGGTATGTAGATGCAATATCTCCTCTCGTAGATGTTCATCTCCTAGATTGATCTTGGTGAGCGTAGGAAAATTTTTGTTTCCCATGCAACGTCCCCCAACAGAGTGATGAGCTCCGGCGGATAAACGAACAAGCTCTACACACTCCCGTCACCGGGACGACTCCCGAGGCCCTGGCCATGGAGTCGGCGCGTTTGGCCACTCTGGCTGAACGAGACCACTTAGAGCGGCTGCAGAGGGAGTTGGACGACCGCGCTCGCCAACAACCTAGTTCCAGTCGGCACAAGCGCCGGCTGTTCCCGAGTGATCAACCTCATAAGTACCAGGTGCTGAACACTCCCATGCAGAACCTGGCAGCGGCTACCAGGATTGCTGATTCCATTCAGCCCTCCGATTCCGCGGCCAGGGAAGGGATCCGGCAGATCCAAGCGCTCCTGAAGACGGCCCTGTCGCAGAATGCGGCGGTGTCACAGTCCCGCGACCGCATCCATAGCGCATCAGTCCGTGCCGAGACTGTCTAGTCGGCTCATAGCCCGCTAGGTTCAGGAAGACGCCGAACGTCGCCCTCTTCCCAAGACCATCACGGGGAGCGAAGGCGCGACCGAGTCATTTCGCCCTGGCAATACGGTGATTACGATCGAACCCAGATGCCCCCTCCATGGGACGTCCCATACGGGTGCCCGCCCTATGGTGACAGGCGTTCACCCGGGAATGATCGCAAGCCGAGTCCCTCGTACCGTCCGGGTAACCTCCGGGACCCCCAGTTCAACGCGAGGTCTGTGCTCGCTCAGAACTTGGTCGACAGAGGACGGGCCCTGAGAGAAGGCCTTGACGCCGATGTCCTGAGTGGTTCCGTACCCTCCAGACCCGAGTGTTTCAGTCATTACATTCGAGCAGCGGATATCCCATACAACTTCAGGTTAGCGGCTGGCATCAGCAAGTTCACTGGCGAGTCAAAGCCAGAGATTTGGTTGGAGGACTACTGAGTGGCCGTTCAGATCGGCGGTGGTAATGATAGTGTGGCTATGAAACATCTGCAACTTATGCTCGAGGGGTCTGCCAGGGCGTGGCTCAACCAGTTGGCACCAGGCAGTATTTACTGTTGGGATGATCTGCCTCGGGTCTTCATCAAGAGTTTCGAGGGCACATACAAGCGCCCGGGTGGATTGGCAGAACTACAACATTGTGTCCAGAAGCAGAATGAAACTCTCCGAGAGTACATCCATCGATGGACCACTCTTCATATCATGGTGGAAAACGTCAATGAGCACCAGGCGATCTATGCCTTCAAGGCTGGCGTCAGGTACCGTGAGTTGGCCCTGAAGTTCGGCCGCACTGAGATCCTGACTCTTAGTCGTGCGATGGAAATAGCCAACTGGTACACCAACGGCGAAGAGGAAGACCGACTGAGAAGCGGCAAGGGCCGTGCTGGAGATGCGAATCAGTCGGACCACAACAAGAACAAGAAGTAGAAGCGCAAATCCGAGGCGGACAGCAATGCGGAGGCTGCAGCTCTAGCTGGCCAAAGCTAAGGCAAGGGACCGCCAAAGCAGAAGAAGGAATGAGCCGGCAAAAAGAAGGCCACCCCAAAAAATGACATCCTTGATCAGCCTTGTGAGATTCACACGAAGAAAGATGAAGAGGGCAACTTGATCTTGCCGAAGCATACCACTCGGGAATGCTGGCTACTCAAGCAAGAGATGCGTCAGGACCCTTCCGAGGGGAAGGATGAGGACAAGGACGACGATGGGGATAAAGGCACCTCTGGGTACCCCCATGTTGAGAAGGTTCTCATGATTTTTGCTGACGTAGAAAGCAAGAGTCGCCTCAAGGTGATAAACCGAGAGGTCAACATGGCAGTTCCGACTATCACCAAGTTCCTAGACTGGGCCCAGACCCCTATCACCTTCGATCACTCGGATCAACCAGCTCACATACCGACCCCCGGGCAGCAAGCGCTGGTGGTCGATCCTGCTGTCGGAGGAGTCCGACTGCATAAAGTCCTCATGGACGGTGGCAGCGGTTTCAACATCATTTACGCCGATACTCTGGAGGCGATGGGCATTCCGATGTCCCGACTGAGTAAGAGCAACATGCAGTTCCATGGGGTTATTCTCAGGAAGAAAGAAAAGTCACTCGGGTAAATTGCCCTCGACGTCGTATTCGGCGGAGAAAAGAACTTCAGAAAGGCGAGGTTAACCTTTGAGGTGGTGGACTTCAAGAGTGCTTATCACGCCATCCTTGGTAGGCCTGCCTACTCACAGCTCATGGCCAGACCATGTTACGTGTATCTTAAGCTTAAGATGCCAGGCCCGAAAGGTGTGATCACCATCACAGGGAATCGGAAGATAGCTGAAGAGTGCTTGCAGAAAGGCTCTCAGATTGCTGATGAGCAAATGGCGTTGGCGGAGTTAGATGAGTACAAGAAGACGGCTGATTCGAGTGATTTGCTCAAGAGCAAGAAACCGACTGTGGAATCCGCTTTCCAGTCGGCTGGCGACTCAAAGCAGGTTCACATTCACCCGGAGAACCCAAACGCTGCTCCGACCAACATATCGACGACGCTCGATAGCAAATAGGAAAGCGAGCTCATCCAGTTCCTCCGTGAGAACTGGGACATCTTCACATGGAAACCCTCTGACATGCCGGGTGTTCCCAGGGGACTGGCTAAGCATCGTCTCAGAGTTGACCCGAAAGCGAAGCCTGTCAAAGAGCATCTCCGATGCTCCACTACGGAGAAACGAAAGGCGATTGGTGAGGAGATCGCGCGGCTCTTGGCCGCCGAGTTCATCCGTGAAATATACCACTCCGAGTGACTCGCCAATGCTGTGTTAGTCCCCAAGAAAGATAAGTCCCTCCGAATGTGTATTGACTTCAAACACATCAATCGGGCCTGCCCGAAGGACCACTTCCCTCTTCCCCACATAGATCAGATCATAGACTCTTCTGCGAGGTGCGAGCACTTATCGTTTCTGGATGCATACTCCGGCTACCACCAAATCCGAATGTATGGTCCGGATGAAATAAAGACTGCATTCATCACCCCATTCAGGTGTTTCTATTACACTACGATGCCATTCGGGTTGAAGAATGCTGGCACAACTTTCATGCGCATGATTAAGAAATGCTTATAGAAATAGATCAGTCGGAATGTCGAGGCTTATATGGATGACATTGTGGTCAAGTCACACAAGAGCTCTGACCTCCTGACTGACCTCGCTGAAACCTTCGCGAACTTATGCCAGTACGGCATCAAGCTCAATCCAGCTAAGTGTACTTTCGGGGTGCCCACCGGGAAGTTACTCGGCTTCCTTGTTTCCGAACGAGGGATCGATACTAACCCTGAAAAGATCGGCGCGATAATCTGAATGAAGCAGCCGCAACGTCTACATGATGTTCAGAAGCTCACGGGCTGTCTGCAGCCCTGAGTAGATTCATCTCGCGACTCGGAGAGAAGGCCTTGCCACTCTACCGACTCATGAAGAAATCAGAAAGGTTCGAGTGGACGACAGAAGCGCAGGCCGCATTCTAGGAACTCAAAGCCCTGCTTTCCACCTGGCCGGTGGTTGCTGCTCCGGGCAGCCAAGAGCCCTTGCTCTTGTACATCGCGGCTTCAGGCCAAGTTGTTAGCACTGTGCTCACCGTGGAATGTGAAGAACAAGGCAAAGCCTATAAGGTTGAAAGGCCAGTTTACTACATCTCTGAAGTTTTGACCCCTTCCAAGCAAAGATATCCACACTACCAGAAGTTGGTATACGGGATTTACCTGACTGCGAAGAAGGTAGCTCATTACTTTCAAGAGCACTCGGTCACGGTGATAAGCGATGCCCCCCTGTCGGAGATCCTGAACAACAGAGACGCCACGGGCCGAGTGGCCAAGTGGGCCATCGAACTCCTCCCTCTGGACATCAAGTTTGAAGCTAAGAAAGCTATCTAGTCGCAAGCTCTGGTAGACTTCCTGGCCGAGTGGATTGAACAGGAGCAGCCAGCCTCGAGTGTCCCCGAACACTGGACTATGTTTTTCGATGGTTCCATGTTGCTGAATGGCTCGGGGGCTGGTGTTGTCCTAGTGTCCCCCAAAGGCGACAGGCTCAGCTATGTTCTTCAGATCCACTTCGACTCCTCAAACAATGAGGCAGAGTATGAAGCCCTCCTGCACGGGTTGCATATGGCAATCTCCATGGGAATCCGCCTACTGATGGTGTACGGTGACTCGGATCTAGTGGTGAACCAGGTGATGAAGGAATGGGATATTCGGAGCCTAGCCATGACAGGTTACTGCAATGCCGTCCGGAAGCTGGAAAAGAACTTTGAAGGACTGGAGCTCCACCACATCCCTCGAATAAAAAACCAGGCTGCTGATGACTTGGCCAAGATTGGTTCCACTCGAAAAGCAGTCCCGAAGAACATGTTCCTGGAGCACTTGCACTCGCCCACAATCAAGGAAGACCCTTTTGTGGAGGAGCCCCCACAATCAGTCGGACCATCGAATCCAACAAAAGTTGACATCCCAGTGGTGTTGGATCTGGTCCAAGAGGTGCTCGTCATCACTCCCGAGTGGACCGAGCCGTACCTCGCATACCTGCTCAGGCAGGAGCTCCCTGAAGATGAAGAAGAGGCCCATCAGATCATCTGCCAGTCGAAAGCCTTTACCGTCATGGGAGATCAACTTTACAAGAAGAGCGCCACCAGTGTCACTCAGCGTTGCATCACGCCGGAGGAAGGGCAGCAGATCCTGCAGGGGATTCATTCGGGAACTTGTGGTCACCATGCTTCCTCCCGGACCTTGGTCGCCAAAGCGCTTTGGGCAGGTTTCTATTGACCCAGAGCCAATGAAGCCGCTCGTGATATCGTTGACCACTGTGTTGGGTGTCAATTTTATGCAAATCAGTCGCACAAGCCATCGTCCGCGCTGAAGAGAATTCCACTCGCCTGGCCGTTCGTGGTTTGGGGACTCGACATGGTCGGTCCACTCCGGACCGGGGCCAGTGGGTTCACACATCTGTTGGTTGCAGTGGATAAGTTCACCAAGTGGATCGAAGCGAAGCCCATAAAGAAGCTAGACTCCTCGAATGCGATCAAGTTCATCAAGGAAATAGTCTTCCGGTTTGGAGTCCCCCACAGCATCATCACGGATAATGGGTCGAATTTTGACTCGGACGAATTCCACGAGTTCTGTTATTCCCAGGGCACTCGGGTCGATTATGCCTCCGTGGCTCACCCGCAGTCGAATGGACAAGCAGAGCGGGTGAATGGACTGATACTTCAGGGGCTCAAGCCACATCTTGATACGTCTCCAACGTATTTATATGTTTTGAATGTTCCATGCTATTATAGTATCAATCTTGGATGTCTTTATATGCAATTATATATCATTTTTTCGGACTAACCTATTAACCTAGTGCCCAGTGCCAGTTGCTGTTTTCTGCTTGTTTTTGGCTTTTCAGAGAAATAGTACCAAATGAAGTCCAAATGCCATGAAACTTTTTGGAGATTTTTTTCTGGACAAAAGAGACCTTGGAAGCTTCGGGAGGAGGCCAGAAGCCTCACAGAGGCTTCACCAGGAAACCTTCCACTTCTATAAATTCACAAATATTGGGAAACCAACAGGGAGCCAGAAGAGAAAACCTTTCCGCCGCCGCAATCCTCTGTTCTTCCGGGATCCCATCTGGAGGCCTTTTCTGGTACTCTGCCGGAGGGGGAATCGATCACGGAGGGCTTCTACATCAACCTTGCTGCCCTTCCGATGATGTGTGAGTAGTTTACCACAGACCTATGGGTCCATAGCTAGTAGCTAGATGGCTTCTTCTCTCTCTTTGATCTTCAATACTATGTTCTCCTTGATGTTCTTGGAGTTCTATCCGATGTAATCTTCTTTTGCGGTGTGTTTGTTGGGATCCGATGAATTGTGAGTTTATGATCAGATTATTCATGAGAAATATTTCAGTCTTCTCTCAACTCTTTTATGCATGATTGTTATAGCTTTGTATTTCTCTCCGGTCTATTGATTTGGTTTGGCCTACTAGATTAATTTATCTTGCAATGGGAGAGGTGTTTTGTGATGGGTTCAATCTTGCGGTGCTCAATCCCAGTGACAGAAGGGGACATGACACGTATTTGTATTGTTGCCATTAAGGATAAAAAGATGGGGTTTATTCATATTGCTTGAATTTGCTTCTCTACATCATGTCATCTTGCTTAAGGCGTTATTCTATTTTTATTAACTTAATACTCTAGATGCATGCTGGATAGCGGTCGATGAGTGGAGTAATAGAAGTAGATGTAGGCAGGAGTCGGTCTACTTGTCTCAGACGTGATGCCTATATACATGATCATTGCCATGAATCAGTCATAATTATTTGCTTTTCTATCAATTGCCCAACAGTAATTTGTTTACCCACCGTATGTTTCTGTGCTCGAGAGAGAAGCCTCTAGTGAAAACTATGCCCCTGGGTCTATCTTTATCATATAAAAAACCTAAAAATACCTTGCTGCAATTTATTTAATTTTATTTTTATTAGTATTTTAGTTTATCTATTTATCTCTATCAGACTTAATCCTTGCAAGTAACCGCTAAGAGGATTGACAACCCTCTTATTCGCGTTGGGTGCAAGTGTTTGCTTTTCTGTGTGTAGGTGCTGTTCACTGGATTTTGCTTTGTTCTCCTACTGGATTGATAACCTTGGTTCTTAACTGAGGTAAATACTTATCTCTAGTATACTGCATCATCATCTCCTCTTCGAGGAAATACCAACGCAGACTACAAGTAGCAGGAAGAATTTCTAGCGCCGTTGCCGGGGAGACGTCATCGAAATTACCAAGTTCCTTCGCACAAATTATCATTCACTTGCATTTACTTTATTCGCCTTTTATTTGCATTTGCCTCTCATTTTCATCTCCCCCACTTCTAATTTTTTTTACAAAAACACAAAAATATTTTTATTTGCTTGTTTGCTCGTTTGCTTGCTAAAATTGTGTGACTCAATGAAAATAAAAATATAGACTTATGGATCCTCATCCACTTTCTAATCCTTTCAAAAGATCCAAGTATAATGAACCAATTGCTAGTGAGTTGAGTGCACTTGATTATCTCTATGAAGTTTTGCTTGAAAATCATGAATGTGAAAATTGTGATGAAGTGTTAGAAGAAGAAATTTATAAAGTGATTCATGATAGCTCCTTGATTGAAAAGCTTGATTGCAATGATGTTATTATAAATTCTATTAATGTCAATTGTGTTAATAATATGCAAAACTACAAGCTTGGGGATGATGATTTTGTTATGTCCACTGGTTATTGCAATGATCATGATTGGGGTGATAATGCTTCTTATGATCTTGAAAATTTATTCATGCCTCATGAGGAATGTGTTATTGATAATAATGTTTGCAATAATATTGAAAGTGGGTTTGGAAGAGTGTCAACTTTAGGTAAAAAGAATCCCACATATTCAGAGAGTGTTCAATCTTATGCAATTTTTGATAAAAGTGGGTTTGGACAGGTCATGACTTTAGTTGATGTTAATCCCACTATCTTGGAAGATTATAAAACTTTTATGCATATGGATCATGAAGATAAAATTTTATATGATAGCTATATTGTTGAATTTGATTATGATCCTACATGCAATTATTATGAGAGAGGAAAATATGGTTATAGAAGTCTTCATGTTATTAAATTACCTCTCTTTGTGTTGAAATTTTTAATGCTTCATTCTTCTCATTTGCATATGCTAGATATTGCTTGTCTTGATAATTTGTTTTCCCATAAATTTCCTATGCATAGGAAGTATGTTAGACATAAATGTGTTTGTCACATGTTTTATGATGCTTTCTTTGTGTTTCAATTCTTGTCTTTTGTGAGAGCATCATTATTATCCCAAGCCTATCTTAATGGCTATAAAGAAAGAGCTTGTTGGGAGGCAACCCAATGAATAAAATAATTTTTTGCTTTTACCTTCTGTTTTTGAGTGTTTTCATGACCATAGCCTCTTTTATGATTGTGTTTTTATGTTTAAATTAGTGTTTATGCCAAGTAATGCCTTTGGGATGATTTGGAAGATAGTATGATAGATGCTGTTTCAAAACAGAAACTTTTCTGTCCAGTGCTGGAATTTCTACTTTTCTCTGGAGTGTCAGAACCTTCTGAATTTTTTACACAGTATTAATATTTGAATTGCAAACGTTTTCCTAATTTTTCAGAATTTTTGGAGTTACAGAAGTATGACCATAATTCAGATCTTTACAGACTGTTCTGTTTTAGACAGATTCTGTTTTTGTTGCATAGTTTGCTTAGTTTGATGAATCTATGGATCGTATCAGGGGCGTATGAGTCATGGAGAAGTTGGAGTAAAGTATAATTATTCCAATATTAAATATGAATAAATTTACAACAGTACCTAAAGTTTAAGATTTATTTGTTATACTAACGGATCTCACGAGGTTTCTGTTGAGTTTTGTGTGCTGAAGTTTTCAAGTTTTGGGTGAGACTACGATGGATAAAGGAATAAGGAGCGGCAAGAGCCTAAGCTTGGGGATGCCCAAGGCACCCCAAGGTAATATTCAAGAAAGACTCAAGCGTCTAAGCTTGGGGATGCCCCGGAAGGCATCCCCTCTTTCGTCCATGATCTATCGGTAATTCACTCCGAGCTATATTTTTATTCCTCACATGATATGTGTTTTACTTGGAGCGTCTTGTGATATAGTTTGTTTGATTTTTAGTTTGTCACAATCATCTTTGCTGAACACACCTTTTTGAGAAGGACACACATTATTCATGATTTGTTAGAATACTCTATGTGCTTCACTTATATCTTTTGAGCTAGGGAGTTGCTTTAGTGCTTCACTTATATCTTTTAGAGCACGGCGGTGGTTATATTTTAAAGAAATAGTTGCAATCTCATGCTTCACTTATATATTTTTGAGAGTCTAATGAATAGCAATGGTAATATGCACGGGTTATGAATTTGGTCCGGATATGATAGGTATTCAAGAGGGATATAATAAAAACTTTCATGTAGATCACTGAATATGATAAATTTGATTCCTTGCAATAGTTTTGCGACATTAAGATGGTAATATGGGGGAGGTACTAGTAGATGATTGTGGTTTAGTAAGAATAGTTGTGTTAAGGTTTGTGATTCCCGAAGCATGCACGTATGATCTGTCGTTATGCTAAGAAGTTGGATCATGATTTATTATTGATTGTCTACCTTATGAGTGGCAGTCGGGGACGAGCGATGGACCTTGTCCTACCAATCTATCCCTCTAGGGGCATGCGTAGTAGTACTTTGCTTCGAGGGCTAATAAACTTTCGCAATAAGTATGTGAGTTCTTTATGACTAATGTGAGTCCATGGATTATACACACTCTCGCCCTTCCGCAATTTGCTAGCCTATTCGGTACCGTGCATTGCCCTTTCTCACCTCGAGAGTTGGTGCAAACTTCGCTGGTGCATCCAAACCCCGTGATATGATACGCTCTATCACACATAAGCCTCCTTATATCTTCCTCAAAACAGCCACCATACCTACCTATCATGGCATTTCCATAGCCATTCCGAGATATATTGCCATGCAACTTCCACCGTTTCGTTTTTATGACATACATCATCATTGTCATATTGCTTTGCATGATCATATAGCTGACATAGTATTTGTGGCTCAGCCCCCGTTCATCATTGTTATACATGTTATGCTAGCATCATTGCACATCCTGGTACACTGCCAGAGGCATTTATATAGAGTCATATTTTTGTTCTAGTATCGAGTTGTAATGTTGAGTTGTAATTAAATAGAGGTGTGATGATCATAATTATTAGAGCATTTTCCCAGTGAGGAAAGAATGGTTGAGACTAATGAGTCCTCGAAAAAGTGGGGATGAGGTCCATGAGACCGTTCTAAAAAAAGGCGAAAAAAGCCATGAAAAAAAATGAGAGAAAAAGAGAGAAGGGGCAATGTTACTATCCTTTTCCACACTTGTGCTTCAGAGTAGCACCATGTTTTTCATATAGTGAGTCTCATATTTTGTCACTTTCATATACTAGTGGGAATTTTTCATTATAGAACTTGGCTTGTATATTCTGATGACGGGCTTCCTCAAATGCCCGAGGTCTTCATGAGCAAGCAAGTTGGATGCACACCCACTTAGTTTTCATGTTGAGCTTTCATACACTTATAGCTCTTAGTGCATCTGTTGCATGGCAATCCCTACTCCTCGCATTGACATCAATTGATGGGCATCTCCATAGCCCGTTGGTTAGCCTCGTTGATGTGAGACTATCTTCTTATTTTTGACTTCTCCTATTTACCTCTACCACCATACTCTATTCCACCCATCGTGCTATATCCATGGCTTGCTCTCATGTATTGAGTGGGAGTTGAAAAAGCTGAAGCGCGTTAAAAAGTATGAACCAATTGCTCGGCTTGTCATCGGGGAAGTGCATGATAAATACTTTGTGTGAAGAAGATGGAGCATGACAGGATTATATGATTTTGTAGGGATAATGTTCTTTAGCATTTTTATTTTGAAAGGCATGATTGTTTGCTAGTATGCCTGAGTATTGATGTCTTTATATCGAATTATAGACTATTGCTTTGAATCATTCGGATCTTATTATTCATACCGTAAGAAAGAGATTACATGATGAAACATGATAGGTAGCATTCCACATCAAAAATTCTATTTTTATCATTTACCTACTCGAGGACGAGCAGGAATTAAGCCTGGGGATGCTTGATACGTCTCCAACGTATCTATAATTTTTGATTGTTCCATGCTATTATAGTATCAATCTTGGATGTTTTTATATGCAATTATATATCATTTTTTGGGACTAACCTATTAACCTAGTGCCACCAGTTGCTGTTTTCTGCTTGTTTTTGGTTTTTCAGAGAAATAGTACCAAATGAAGTCCAAATGCCACGAAACTTTTTGGAGATTTTTTTTCTGGACAAAAGAGACCTTGGAAGCTTCGGGAGGAGGCCAGAAGCCTCACGGAGGCTTCACAAGGTAACAGGGCGCGCCCCAGGGGGCGGGCGCGCCGTGTTGCCTTGTGGAGCCCATGTGACTCTGTTTGACCTAATTCCACTTCTATAAATTCACAAATATTGGGAAACCAATAGGGAGCCAGAAGAGAAAACCTTTCCGCCGCCGCAAGCCTCTGTTCTTCCGCGATCCCATCTGGGGGCCTTTTTCGGTACTCTGTCGGAGGGGGAATCGATCACGGAGGGCTTCTACATCAACCTTGCTGCCCTTCCGATGATGTGTGAGTAGTTTACCACAGACCTACGGGTCCATAGCTAGTAGCTAGATGTCTTCTTCTCTCTCTTTGATCTTCAATACCATGTTCTCCTTGATGTTCTTGGAGTTCTATCCGATGTAATCTTCTTTTGCGGTGTGTTTGTTGGGATCCGATGAATTGTGAGTTTATGATCAGATTATTCGTGAGAAATATTTGAGTCTTCTCTAAACTCTTTTATGCATGATTAAATATAGCTTTGTATTTCTCTCCGATATATCGATTTGGTTTGGCCAACTAGATTGGTTTATCTTGCAATGGGAGAGGTGCTTTGTGATGGGTTCAATCTTGCGGTGCTCAATCCCAGTGACAGAAGGGGACATGACACGTATTTGTATTGTTGCCATTAAGGATAAAAAGATGGGGTTTATTTATATTGCTTGAATTTGCTTCTCTACATCATGTCATCTTGCTTAAGTCATTACTCTGTTTTTATTAACTTAATACTCTAGATGCATGCTGGATAGCGGTCGATGAGTGGAGTAATAGTAGTAGATGCAGGCAGGAGTCGGTTTACTTGTCTCGGACGTTATGCCTATATACATGATCATTGCCATGAATCCATCATAATTATTTGCTTTTCTATCAATTGCCCAATAGTAATTTGTTTACCCACCGTATGTTTCTGTGCTCGAGAGAGAAGCCTCTAGTGAAAACTATGGCCCCCAGGTCTATCTTTATCTTTACCTAATAATAAAGCGGCTACCGCTTCTGCCCGCATACCCGTCACGGCGTTTTTGCAAAAAAGTCCCTCTCATTTTTGGTATTCAACCCGCGGTCCTCATCATAAGTCATAAGTCAGCCCGAACCGGTATACGAGCGAGAGAAAAGAAAAAAAATAGCCCAGCCGGCCGCACGACCCTGCCTCCAAATCCATCTCCACCTGCAGCGCGCCGCCACCTCCTGCCCGCCCCGCCTCACCGCATGCCGCCGGTCACCCCCGCTGCCGAGCGCCGCCACCGCCTACCCTCCTCCCATCGGGATCCCCGAGCGCCCGACCCGGCCGTCGTGCGTCGCCAGCACCTGCGGATCCGACCGCCCCTCGCCATCCCCGTCGGCTGCACCTCCCAGTGCCGCCGCCCCTGCCAAGCTCCACCGCTGGAGGATCTCCGCCACCTGGATCCACATCCCCACGGCCGGAACGGGTCCTCCTCGAGGAGTCGCGCATCCTCTGCCTGCTCCAACGCTGCACACATCCTAGGTTGACTCCCGCCGCCTACGACCGTCGCTGCCATCAGATCTGCTCCAATTTGAGCGCCCCCAATCTTTACTTCCCCGATCCAGTGGGATTTCCATGAGTGTCATGTAGCAAATCGGGAAGCGGCAGGGCCCGTCTGGCTGGTGCTCCAGTGATGAATTTTGTTGAACTAGCTAAAGCTTTAGATGTCAGACATGCTCTGAACTTTACTGCACAAGCACTCGACAGCATGGTTCTATTAGTGACCGAGGGACATGCACTCGACAGCGTGGTTTTCAGAAAATTGAATTTTTTTCCCCTCAGTTTCTGAATCACCTGGAGACCACGCAAGCACTAATAGAACCACACAGGACATTTTCCTAGCATTAGGTCAGACTGCATGTTCTTGTTGTGTAGATGACATACTCAGTTTGTTCTTGTTTCATATAGAATTGATATCTGCAAGTAGTTCTACTATATAAGCTGACCACAGTTTGGTCGCCTGAGCTGGGCTCGTGTTCATGAATCACGATCACATTTTTGTTTTATTGCAATCTAGGTTTTTAGAGTCATAAAATGAATGTCACTTAGATATTGTTGTGCACTTATGAAAAGTGGGGTCTGTAACTCTGTATACATCATATAGTGAGTTTCATATATGTATTCTAGGACCTATGATACTCAGCAAGCATGAATTAATTTAGCTTCCAGTTTTATTAACACATAGCCATGCTTTGATAGATAATTTACCTGCAGTTACACTTCATTGATAAATTATGTGGCGGTAAGGTTTATATTTAAGTCTTGATCTTAACTACCCTATGAGTCTCACATCTGGTCCACAGCGCGCTGTCGAGTGCGTGTCCCTCGGTCTCGCGTCGGCGGTGGGGGCATAGCAGCAGCACGGCGGTGGCGGGGCGCAACAGCATACTAGTTCGGGACAAGGAGCTCATTCCTTGGAGATGAGGGAAGGAAGGAGAACTGCACTAGACCTGTCCGCAGTTGTGCCAGCTCCTGTGATGGGTATTGCTAAAGGTGGGGCTTGCCCTGAGGCTTGTTGTTTTTATCTAACGGACATCATGAATGTCGTAGAAAGTAGTATCATTTATATGATATATTTTCTGGAAGGCAGGAGATTGCAGTGGCGGAGATTGAGGTCGGGGCCTCCTGAAGGCACATGCTCCTGGCTAGCTGGTCATCACAGCAAAATCCTTTTTAATTTTCCCATTTAAATTAGCTAGATATAATAGTTTTGTAGTGTAATTCTTTGTGAGCTTCAACAAGGACTAAAATTGAGCTATGATTTGTGAAAGCCACTTAGTTGCCGCCGATATGTACTGAAGGGTAATGGGTTTGAAGGTTGCTATATCTTGAGTTGTCCCATTGTCTTAATAAATTAAGGATTCAACTCAGGAGAGTCTACAGAACATGCAGGTCTGTATTCTTTCCGGTGTATGTTGGTCATGCATCGGATGTCACTCAGTTTCTAGGAATTTCAAGATGGCATGTAAGCTTGTCCTATTTGATGTATTTTTACTTTCTCGAAATCTCTTTATTAATACCAATGGTGATTTTATTTCTGCCTGATGACTTGCTGTCATATTGTTTTAGCAAAGAAACCGACAAACAAGGAGAGAAAACTTAAACAAGAGAGATGTATGAGGATGTCGGTGTCTCATCAAACATGTATTGTGTGAGGACACCCTTCGTCCGACCTAATCTTGACGATCATCCACAGGTACACACATACATGTTCTTCCCTGCCGCCTCTTGGTTTAGTTCACATGTCTTGAATTACTTTGATCCTTTTGGTAACATCAAACTGGGTTGCATAGAAGTAACTGCTAACTGGGTTGCATAGAAGTAACTGCTAACTGGGTTTGACCTTTGTGAGGAATCTACAGCAGCACTTCAAAACTCCCAGGCTGTTTTCATCAGCAAGCTTACAGCTGACCACATGATGGAACTCGATAATACAACACTGTACGATGCACCTGAGATTCCAATGGATACCTGTCGAAGCGATGTGGTCATCAGCATGTATGCTCTCAATCTCCTGGTACAGTATTTTCCCTTAAACGATGCTACTGTCACATGATGCATATCATGGTTTTGTTGCGTGGTAATTTGACCTGCACAACACTTGCTGCTATTATCCTTTCCAGGATGCAGAATGATTCTTCAATTTGGGGTACCAACTATGCTAGCTTTATATTGCTGAATGTAGGAGTTCATTTTTTTCTTGTTAGTTATTCAATGATATTGGGTAGGGCATCTGAATGAACTATTCTTTCTGATTCCTGGAGTTACATGTGTGATTGCTTAGACTCTTCTAATACTGTCATAGTCTGGTTGGTTGCTTGGCTGAAATAGTTTCTTACGGGCCTCGTTCTAGACCTGTTCCCACTTATATAGAATATATTTTCCACTGGTTTCATCAAACAAAAAAGTCATAAATATTAAATATTTAAAGCTTTTTCTCGTTCATACTTGCTAAAATCTGAAACTGTACTGAAATCATCATAGAAATTCTGCAAGTAAGAATATTAAAGGCACCTGTGTCATTCATCCCTACTAGATGATGAATGCTATTGCTATTTTTTTTTCTCAAAGATGCCTCATTTTCATTAAGAAGAAAGCTCAATAGACCAAAATTCCATATCATTTGTTCTTTCTTAAGGAAAACTGACTGCAAGCAGCAATCACAGATGTTCAGCCTATTTTCAGTTGACAATATACTGAATAATTTGGCAGTGAACAAGTACAGAAAACGCTCTTATGAAGCGATAGTTTTGAACCTGAATTTATAAAAGAAAATGAACCAATTCGTGTTGAAAATATCTTAGGCATCAAGTCCACCAGGTTTGAGATGTTCACAGAAACATGTCAGTTTCAGGCAACTATAATTCAGAATTGTTTGCCACACTGTAACGTTTCAGGCATTCAGAAACATTGCCCATGATGTTAATATGTTGACTAGGGGGCTTTTGTAGCTACTTTAATGAAAATTGTAGTAACACAATGTTCTGTTGCATATATTAAATTGCAAAGTGAAAGTAAAAAAAACTTAGGATTTGGTTGTCTATCCGATCCATCAGTAAGCAAGCAGGGGCCATGTTGTCAAGGAACAGAGTTCAAAACCCATCAATCTCAGGAACACTCTGACCATGTATTCGATTCTGTTGAAGACCCAATATATGATAAGATGCTATTTTCATTTGCTAGGCAGCCATGAAAAAGTTTTTGTCCAATTCATAATTTAAATTAGTCATGTGTGTTCTTTTATTCAGTTATTATAACTTTACTCATGTGTGTTCTTTTATTTAGTTCTGTGAGGAAGAAGAAGGGATTACATCGATGTGTAATATGTTCTTTGTTCTACAACCATACCTACATGGGATTATATTTCAGTTAGAAATCTGAGATTATTTTCCTCTAGAAATGAGCATTAGCCCTCAGAACAGAAACGAACTGCACAACTATCCTCCTACTTAATTATTAATCTATATGTTCATTATTACAGTAAGTTCAGAAACTGCATTTGTGTATTTGTACCAAGCTTCCTTGCTCTTCTCATTCTGTACCTACCATTTTGTATGTCCGAAAGCAATGGTTTCTATATAGAGCTATAGTTCATCTATATGTTTCTGCTGCCTATATATTATTGATGTGTTTCCCTCACCTGCTATTTGAATGACATAATCCTTCAGATCTTTCCCAAGTTTTGTGTTAAAGCTAACAAGACTCCTCCTTCCTGTAAATACAACTTTGAATGAAGGAAAGCAAGACAGGGCCGCCTTGGTATCTTGGATCACTCCATAGCAGGGAGCAAGAGTGGGCACAACCGAGTTTAGATATTCAGTCACCATTTTGCAATCCATCTCAAGCTCCACGGGTCCTCTGAAAACTTTTGCCAGAGCATGCAGCCGAACCAGGGCTGCCTGAGCTTCAGCTTCCTCCACACTGTCAGAAACTGGTAACTGACAGTATGTCGACAGATACACTAGCCTCTGTAATCCATGGCTACAGCTCCCACCCATCCCGGCCACTGATCTGCTAAAAAACTTGCGCCAGTGTTCAACTAGGCCGTGCCCTGTTCCGGCGGAGTCCACTGTATGGGTACCAGTGATGTCTGAACTCGTCAAGGAGTGGAGATGTACATCCCACTGCTTATGTGATGATTATGTCATGGATGAGATACCCATGTCTATGCCGTCGTGAATATGCCCGCCATGTCCTAGTGTCCTATTTTTGTCATGTTGTAGTGTCCTATTTTTTCCCGTTGCAACGCACGGGCATTTGTATATACATGCTAAATTGTGTAGCATCTTATATTCCGATGAGAGGGATAATGAAAATATATAGAGGAATATAAATCTGCATACATTATTAGCATCTTACAATTTTATATTTGGGCTCATGGCCACTTCAATATCTTTTTTTGGTGATCTGCAATACTTCTTTCTCGATGCAATGGGTGATATATGTTTTTTTTCCATGGTTGCTATGTTAGTAAAAAATATATGCAAATTTGTGTTCATTTTGTTCTCTAAGGAGTATACTAGGACACTCATTTGAATAGGCCTACTATGCACGTGGAGCTCTCAAAAAACCTATATGAGCAAACTTAATATATCATAATATTGGTATGTGGATCACATATAGGATTTGTAATGTACATCTCAAATCTTTAAATGATTTTAACTACTACCAATACCGGTATGGTCGCATTATTGATCGCAGTGAAAATGGATCTGCTATTGTTGATTCGACTTGAGTCTTTGCATCTATACTCATGTAAGTGATTTGCCTCTCCATAGTTTTTTAGGTCTTAGAATTTCTCCTTCCATATCCAAAAAATACATAATTTTTCAGCAAAATCAATGTAAAAGATTGTGTGTTTCAAACATTTACCTTTTGAATATTTAGAGTATGTTAGTGCTTATTTTTTATCATTTAGGTAGATACCCGCATCAATGTTTACCTAATTCTATTGTTAGTTTAACATGATTAATTAATCATACTTAGTTGGTTATTCTATTTTTGGAGCAAACTATAATTTGCAGCCAATCAATTTTTTTATTTTCATAAGTTTTTCAAAACATTCGCACATCTTGAGAATACTGAATTCGATTTATCAAAAATCAATCGAATACTGAATTCAAGGGAATGAGGATAAGCATCGGAACCGGTGGGCTGTCATACTGAAAAGGAGGTCCTGGATGACCTATGTGTGTGTGGGAGTAGAGGGTTATAAGTCATGATTACTGGGTTAGGACCTTGTGTTCTTTCCGTTGCAACGCACAGGCATGTTTACTAGTCATATAAAAAACCTAAAAATACCTTGCTGCAATTTATTTACTTTTATTTTTATTAGTATTTTAGTTTATCTATTTATCTCTATCAGACTTAATCCTTGCAAGTAACTGCTAAGAGGATTGACAACCCTCTTATTCGCGTTGGGTGCAAGTGTTTGCTTTTCTGTGTGTAGGTGCTGTTCACTGGATTTTGCTTGGTTCTCCTACTGGATTGATAACCTTGGTTCTTAACTGAGGGAAATACTTATCTCTACTATACTACATCATCCTCTCCGCTTCGGGGAAATACCAACGCAGACTACAAGTAGCACGTCTCATGCGTGACCTGAAGCATGCAGCGGAAGCCTGGGTCACCGAACTGCCGTCGGTCCTCTGGGGCTTGCGGACGACCCCAAACCGGTCCACGAAGTGCACTCCGTTCTTCTTGGTGTATGGCTCGGAGGCTGTCCTGCCGAGTGATCTGCTCCACAACTCCCCCGAGTGGATCTTTACTCGGAGGCGGAGGCAGAGGAAGCGCGTCAAGATGGCCTCGACCTGCTGGAGGAAGAGCGCGAGTTGGCCCTTGTCAGGATGACTGCGTATCAGCAAGACCTACGCCGCTATCATGACAGACATGTCAGGGGACGCGCTTTCCAGGAAGGCAACCTGGTCCTCCGACTGGATCAGCAGAAGCCTCACAAGCTGGCGCCTCCGTGGCAGGGGCCCTTCGTGATATCGAAGGTGCTGAATAACGGAGCCTATCGGCTCTAGAACTTCACCAAGAGCGAGGAAGAACCCCGAGCTTGGAATGCGGATCTGCTCCGCAAATTCTTTACTTAGAATAATTTTTTTTCCCATTGTAATAATGTTCCGAAATTAGAGGAATAAAAGTCTTACTTTTCCTATATTTCATCTAATTTGGATCAACACCATGTTTTCACTTCGGTGACTAACAATATTCGGAATCTAACAACACGCCCCCAGTAGGTGTTCAGACTTGGCTTAGCTGCAAACCAGATTTTGCCTAAGTCAAAAACTATCCGAGTGCGGACACGCTCCACACTCGGGGGCTTAGCTGTGAACCAGCTTTCGCCTAAATTAAAAACTATCCGAGTGCGGACATGCTCCACACTCGGGGGCTTAGCTGTGAACCAGCTTTCGCCTAAGTTAAAAACTATCCGAGTGCGGACACGCTCCACACTCGGGGGCTTAGCTGCGAACCAGTTTTCGCCTAAGTCAAAAACTATCCGAGTGCGGGCACGCTCCACACTCGGGGGCTTAGCTGTGAACCAGTTTTCGCCCAAGTCGAAAACTATCTGAGTGCAGGCACGCTCCACACTCAGGGGGCTTAGCTGTGAATCAGCTTTCGCTTAAGTCAAAAACTATCTGAGTGCGGACACGCTCCACACTCGGGGGCTTAGCTGCGAACCAGCTTTCGCCTAAGTTAAAAACTATCCCAGTGTGGACACGCTCCACACTCGGGGGCTTAGCTGCGAACCAGCTTTCGGCTAAGTTAAAAACTATCCGAGTGCAGACACGCTCCACACTCGGGGGCTTAGCTGCGAACCAGCTTTCACCTAAGTCAAAAACTATCCGAGTGCGGGCACGCTCCACACTCGGGGGCTTAACTACGACCCAACTTTTGCCTAAGTCAAAAACTATCCAAGTGCGGACATGCTCCACACTCGGGGGCTTAGCTGCGAACCAGCTTTCTCCTAAGTTAAAATCGATCCGAGTGCGGACAATCTCCACACTCGGGGGGCTTAGCTGCGAACCAGCCTTCGCCTAAGTTAGAAAAATAATAACACTGGCAAATGGCATAAGCATTCAAGCATTCGAGTAAACTCCGATCCGTTCGAGTTCTCCTAGCAAAAGCAAAGTACGCGAGCCCAAGGCTCATTAAAGTTTAACGGTTACAGCAACCACTCGGCATTCCGAGGCAAATCAAGACTTAAGTGTTTTTCACTCCGCTGCGGGAGGATTGGCCGGCTCGACGAAGGTGTCCAGATCGATGCCGTCTGCGATCCGAGTCACGGCCTTGATGAATGTCTCCATGAAGTCCTTAAACTTTAGCTTCTTCCTGTTGGCGACCTTCAACGACTTCAGCTGCTCCTCGTCCACGTCCTTGCAGTGGACGCGGACGAGTGCAAGAGCCACGTCAGCACCGCAGCGAGCAGCAGACTTCTTTCGGGCTTGCATGCGGCTTGGGATGTCCTTCAGTCGAGTCATCATGGACTCCACGTCATTCTGAAGCTCTTCGCCGGGGAGTAGTTCTTGATCGATCTTGGACAGGACAGACCGCAGCCGGACGATATACCCCACTGCACTCTCAAGACGCTCCTCCAGTCGGAGAATGGACAAGGCGGTGCGGTCACTGAGATCAGCCTGGAGGGGTCCAAGTCTTTCTCGACTCTGTCAGTTTCTAGCTCAAAGTCATAGCAAAACTCTGTTGTGAAAAATGACCCGGGGTCAGAGACATGAAACCCCCGAGCAAAGCAGACAAAATTCAATTGGTGAGACGACTTACCTTCAAGCTTCTTGCCCATGCCCTCGCTGAATTCTTGGATGTACTCCTCGAGTCCACCTTTCTTCTCAAGGAGCTTGGCGATCTGGTCGTTCAGCCTCTTCTTCTCCTCTTCGAAGATGTTTGCCTGAGTGTTGTGCTTCACCTCCCACTCGGCGTTGGACTTCTTAAGCTCGGAAACCTCGTTCTTGGCAGTATCGATGGCAGCCTTCAGGGTCTCGATCTCCTTCTCAAGCTTGCCGACTGAAGCCAGCTTCTCTTCGGCAGCCTTGGTCTTGCTCCTAGCCTCCTTCTGCGCTAGCGCCAGCTCCTTGTCCTTCTTCTCCAAGGCCTGCTTCATGGTGTCTAAAGAAATAGAAGTCCTCAACCTCATTATGAGTTGGGGGTTCTCGCCACGGACATCTGTTGAAGTGAATTGACTCGGATCAAAAGAAAATACGACTCGGCGAACAATAGAGAAGTGGAACGTACCTCCCAGGGTGTTCTTCTCCTTCTTCAGATGGCCGCTCTTGTGCTTCTCTGCGTCTAAGTCCACTCGGAGTTGCAACACTTCCTTCTCCAAGGCAGCATAGTGAGAGCCCAGCTCGCAAGCCCTCTGTGGCGAAACAAAGCGAATGATCAGCCAGTCGGAATAACAAGCTACCTCCTTCAAGGAGGAACAAGCTCGATCAGTACCAGATCTTGAAGTACCCTCTTACAACTGAGTCGGCAATGAAGAACATCAAAGACAACAATATTCTGACCTTCATAGTCGACCTCAAGGCAGACAAAGCTTGACCAGTTCGAAGCTTTCTAGTCTACCAAGCCTTCCAATCGGCCAGCCGAGTGGGAGGTCGCACTCCAAGTGCAATCGAATAAACAACTCTAAGACTTCCACCGACTGCTTCCAGTCGACGGCAGTCTCGGGGACTACACCCAGTGGGTGCACTCAGCGTGCCCCCACTGGAAAGTGACTTGTGTTGAGCTTAAAAAAAGAGCTTGTGTGTGAGTTCTATCAGACTCCCACCGATTGCCCGCAATCGATAGCAGTCTCGGGGACTACACCCAGTGGGTGCACTTAGCGTGCCCCCACCGAAGAAAACACACTCGGCACAGACTCTGGTCAACCCGAGTCGGTATAACGACGGTACAGAGTTCTAAGACTCCCACCAACTGTCTCCAGTCAACGGGAGCCTCGGGGACTACACCCAATGGGTGCACTCAGCGTGCCCCCACTGGAGAAAAACGAACACTCAGTGGGTGTGCCCCGCGCAAACCCACTGACGGAAGTTCAGTTTTAAATCCAAAACAAAAACTTCGAACAACACTTACAATGGTACTTACTCGGACGTTGGTCCTCAGAGCCTCGCTGGCGTCGTACGCCTCCTTCAGCCGGCTGTTCATCACCTCCACTTGGTCCAAGGCCTCCTTGCTCACCCCCACCTGGTCCTCTGGGACCCTGTGGAGGGCGAAAACGGTGGTGGGAGCTGAGTGTTGCATGGGTGTAGGTTTAGGAGGCGGCGCTGTAAGCGTCAACGAAGACCTGGCCTGTGCCGGAGGACTCGGACCAACGGGCTCCCTGGCGGCCTTAGCAGGAGAAACTCGAGTCTTCTGGCTGGGCAAAGCCTCCCGCATCATGATGTCTGTACCAGTTGGCACCACCTTGTCGACCTCTGGGTTCGGTGGTTCGGCCTTGTCGTCCTCGTCCAGATGGATGACTTCGGTCGGGGCTGTGAGGACATTCGGGAGATAATGTCAAGTTATAAACCACTAGGTCGAGGCTCAAGTCGAACGACAACCGGGAAAACCTTACCCTTGGAAGTAGCAGCGTCGGCAGCATCGCCTTCAGTTTGGCCTCGCTTCGGAGTGTCCGGGTCTGGAGAAGTCGTCGAAGTCTCATTGCTACAAGATAGGAGATCACTCGGTACCTCAAACGGATGGAAATTACACAGGAGAGAGAGTCAGTGCCAAGTGCTTACGTTGAAGCCAGTGGCACCACAACTTTGATCTTCGGCACCGCCGCCTTCCGGGGCTTGGCAGCGACTTGCTTCGGTTGTTTGGGCTGTTTCTCTACCGATTCAGCATCCTCCGCCCTCAGGCGCTTCGCTCCGCGTGAAGAGGCCAAAGCAGTCGGCCTCGAATCACTCGGTGCCCGAGTGCTCTTTGCTTTGGCACTTGGGTCGTTCTTCTCCTTGGTGCGGCGCTCCCGAGGAACATTCTCAGACGGGGAAGATTTGGCCTTCTCGCCCTCCTCCGTGTCACTCACGTCTTCGCCACTCTCTTCCTTGTCCTCGTCACTGTCCTCCTCCTCCTCGTTGCTGTCTTCCGGGTGCTGGTGCTTCGTGTTACTCTTCACATCCTCTGGGTCGTGCTCGACGGCCGGCACCTATGAAAGCATCTTCTGGAAACTCTGCAAGATGACATCACTCATCAAGACACAAACATACGCAAAAGAATTGCCATATGAAACACTCGGATGGAGTACGGACTTACATCAATGGGCTGGTTGTCAAGATCATAGGGGGGAACCCTCCTAGCCCCACGTGGATTGTCGCACGCAGAGGTGATCACCTCGATTTTGCCCTAGAGGGCCTTCGCCGACAAGACGCCGGGGTGCACCCGAGTGGGATCACTCGGCCCCTGGTACATCCACATGGGGTGCGCCCTGTCCTGCAGCGACTGGATCCACCGACTGAGGAACGCCTCCAGCAGATCCATCCCGTCAACTCCGGTCCGCACCACTCCCACCAGAGCATCCACCAAGATGCCCACATCCACCTTCTCCTCCTTGGCAACTATAAGAGATGGTGGAGCAGCGACCCACGCGGCCGAGTACAGCGGCAGCCCAATAGGGCTCCCTTCACTCAGGACGTCTTTGCAATAGAACCAGCTATCCTGCCATCCTTTGACAGAGTCGGGGAAGCTCATTTTGGGGAAGGCCGAGTGCCCCCTGAGCTGGATCCCCAACCTGCCACACTGCTGCGTCACACTGGTCTTCGCACCCCTGGGCGAGTCCTTCTTCACCGTCATCGACCGACAAGTGAAAATGTGCTTGAACAGCCCCCAATGGGGGTAACAACCGATGAAGTTTTCACACAGCGAAATAAACGCTGCCAAGTAAACCACCGCATTCGGCGGAAGGTGGTGGAGCTGCACCCCGAAGAAGTCCAAGAATGCACGGAAGAAGGGGTGTGGGGGCATCAAGAAACCTCGCTCGACGTGGGTGACGAGGAGGACTCGCTCGTTGGCATGCGGGATGGGCTCGATCTCTCCCTCCTCGGGCAGCCTCTAGCCGCCTACGGGGATCAATCCCTCACCCTCTAGCTCCCTCAGCCGTGCCTCCATCACTCAAGACGGGACCCAGTCTCCCTAGGTGCGGCCGGCTGCCGCACTGCCGCTCGAGGACGCGCCCTTCCCGGCCTTCTTCGCCCTCTCCAACCTGGCCATCGTCTCCTTCACCATGGCTACGAGTGCTCGGGAGCTCGGAGCGGAGAAGCGAGAGGGAGAAGAGAGCAGAGGATGCGGGGGAAAAAGGGGATCTGCGATTTACCCTAGCCCGCATCGGCTTTATACCACGGGTAAAAACTCGTCAGGCGTGATCTCAGTCCCGAATCCCTGGATCGGACGGCGCCCGCGCTGGATGCGCCCGCAGATAAGATGGGACACGTGTCAGTAGTTAGGGCGAAAATCGAGGTGCCACGCCCCACTTTCCCCACTAGTCGCGGCGTAACCGCTTCTGCGCGCACACGCCTGATTTCGAATCCCGGAAATCCCGCAACGAATCGGCCTGACAGATTGCCTTCCTTAGGCCCCCGTGCACTCGGACACGTTAAACACCAAACTGGAGCCCGCTCCCGGAATGCGAAATGACGAGCTCGACGGTCCCCCGCGGATTAACTTGGCCCTTTCACTAGGCTCCAAGGCGCGTGTCTCATAAATTTGGACTCAGAGCTGGCCTGCGCTGGTGTTCCCCAGGGATATGGAGCGGCATCTCTGCGGAGAGTCAGCCCAAGCGTCGGCGTCTCCACTCGAGTTTCATGGCATGCCTCACTCGGGCCTCAAGTCCATCTCTCCCGAGAGACATGCGAATGCCACCGAATTTTTCCTAGCAATCACCACTACCTGATCACTCAGGAAACCTCAAGTCCAGAATCCGCTGCGGCTTCTCCTAAGGACAATCATGGGAGAGCAGACACCGAGTGCCCCCGGGACACTCGGATTGCTCCGAAGGCTCGACCAATTCATCATGTGAAGCCTCAACCGATTCGGGGGCTAATGGTGGGGTCACCTACCCCTGGTAGGGACAAAGACCTGACATCTAGGGCCCACCTAAGGCCCACATCATTATTCAGAGACCCCAGGGTCATGATTACAGTCGGATACATACCATGGGAGATCCACTCGGACCTTGCAAGGATAACACTTGGACGTCCCCACTCCAGTCGGCCGGTCGTCATCGCTCAGACAATAGAGGTGCTGGGACGGCGTGGGAACTGCAATGGTCAAGTAGTCTTCAATTAGGCTTAAAGTGCTATTATGTCTACCGTTACCTGTAACTGCTGTAGTCATGGCCATGTTGAGCACCTATAACTGCTGTAGTTAATGTCATAATTACCCCACAACGTGGTGGTTGAGGGGCTGCGGTGGACTCCTATATAAACCGCCCTCTCCCTCCGTCGCTGAGGTTAAGCACTCATTGTAATTAGATACCCCCGGAGAAAACAAGCCTCAGGGCATGAGACGTAGGGCTATTACCTCCTCCGAGAGGGGCCCGAACTCGCTAAATCCGAGTGTTACACCTGTGCTGTAGCTAGGCTCTGCTCCTCTTACGTACCCCCCGTACTCACTGTCAGACTAGTAACCACGACAGATGTCGCAGCCGGTCAACTTCCAAGACATTCTGGTGAGCGCAGTCATGATAGTAATATAGTTCATACTGTTGTGACCCAAAACCCAGCCGCCACAATGTCCTAGAATGTAGCGGCGACGTCCAACAACGGCGCGGGGAGGCGTACGCCGTGACCATCGCAAGATGGACACGACACGCTCCCACGTTGCTGGCGGTTCCAGACAACCGCAAGGCGGAATCCCCGTGCAACAACTTCTGATTGCTGACGGAGCGCCACCGCCACAACCACGTCCGCCTGTTGGCGAGCATGAGCCGCAGCGGCTCGGACGTAACGAAGCTCCTTGTGGCTCTGCCAGGAGTCGAGCGACGCCTCGTTCTATGCTCCCAGCCATGCCAACCACGGCGGCAGAGGCCATGGCGTGGGTTCAAATACTTTTTAACTTCCCGCCAAGCCTAGACAAGATGGATGAATGGTGAGCCACCATTCAGAGTCTCATCAGTGTTGCCGACGCCGACAAAACACAAGACGTGGGGCCCTCGCGGTGACCACCCACCATGTTGGCGGGACCATCCGGCTACCTTGCCGGAGACGCTGCGCAAACGGTGCAGTGGCCTCGGCACCCCCCACCATCTCAGCGGCCAGCCCGCCGATCAGACGACCATGACGTTCTGTCGATGGCTTCGTCGGATCCGCGGTGTCACCAAGATCAGCACCAAGTGCTCCACGAGCGATGCGATGAAGACGCCCGCACGAAGATCGAGCGGCGTCGGGAAGCACGTCGTCAATCTGACGACCGTGCCAGGTCGGCAGTGAACGTGCTCGCTCTGGTAGCCACTGGGTACTTGCCCTACGATGTGGGGTGCCCAGCGTTTACTCATGAGCTGCGGCAAGTTCGCTAGCCGTCCACCCGACCCTTCAAGCCGGAGCTGCCCGACAAGTACGACGGCACGCTCAACCCAACCGAGTTCCTTGGCATCTACACCATTGCGGTGGAGGCTGCCGGGGGACGGGATGAGAAAGTGCTCACCAACTACTTCCCGTTGGCCTCCAGCCCAACGTCAGGTCGTGGTTGATGAACCTGCCTGAGGGCTCCATTTCTTCTTGGGCGGATTTGTGCCATCATTTCGTTGGCACTTACCAGGGTGGCCACAAGCTCCCAGGTGTAGGATCGAAAGTATGTCTAGAGGGGGGGTGATTAGACTACTTGACCAAATAAAACCTAACCTTTTCCCAGTTTTAGTTGTGGGCAGATTTTAACAATAGTACATGTCAAGCATCACCCTACACATGCAATTCTAAGAGTATAACAGCGGAAAGTAAGCAATTGCATATGTATGTAAAGGAGGGGATCGGAGATTTCAAACGCAATGAAGACACGGTGGTTTTTGGCGTGGTTCCGATAGGTGGTGCTATCGTACGTTCACGTTGATGGAGACTTCAACCCACGAAGGGTAACGGCTGCGCGAGTCCACGGAGGGCTCCACCCACGAAGGGTCCACGAAGAAGCAACCTTGTCTATTCCACCATGGCTTACGTCCACGAAGGACTAGCCTCACTCGGGGTAGATCTTCACGAAGTAGGCGATCTCCTTGCCCTTACAAACTCCTTGGTTCAACTCCACATCATGACGGAGGCTCCCAAGTGACACCTAACCAATCTAGGAGACACCACTCTCCAAAAGGTAATAGTCGGTGTGTTGTTGATGAACTCCTTGCTCTTGTGCTTCAAATGATAGTCTTCCCAGCACTCAAACAACTCCTCACAGATTTGGCTATGGTGGAAGAAGGATTTGAGTGGAAAGCAACTTGGGAAAGGCTAGAAATCATGGTTCAAATGGTAGGAGTGGAATCTCTTGATCTCAACACATGAGTAGGTGGTTCTCTCTCAGAAAATGTATGGTGGAAGTGTAGGCACGTTCTGATGGCTCTCCTTACAGAGAAGGAGGTGGTGGAGGGGTATATATAGCCTCCACACAAAATCCAACCGATACACACTTTTGACCCAACTCGGTGGCACCGATTCAGAAGACTCGGTAGCACCGAACTGTGTAAAAGATATGAACATTAGGCATTTCGGTGGGACCGATACGGACAACTCGGATGGACCGAAGTGCAATGGCTTAGGGCAAACCTCATCTCGGTGGCACCGATTGCATCAACTCGGTTGGACCGAAGTGAAGCAATAAGGCAATAGAGACTTGGCAAGCCATCTCGGTGAGACCGATTTGCATAACTCGGTGAGACCGAAGTAAATGCAAACGATTACAGAGAGTTGGCAAGGCCATCTCGGTGGGACCGAGATCCATTTCGGTGGATCCGATTTGTTAGGGTTTTGGCAGTGGCTAAGTCTAGGTGAACTCGGTGGGGCCGGATAGAGAAATTCGGTGGGGCCGAGTTGGAATGTTGGTTTTGGACATATTTGGGATAGAGAGAGTGGTTGAGGGTTTAAGAACACTGTCACTAAGCACTTGAGCAAAAAGACCATTAAGCAACACCTCATCCCCTTTTAATAGTATTGGCTTTCCTATGGACTCAATGTGATCTTGGATCACTAAACCAAAAATGTAGAGTCTTGATCTTTTGCCAATCCTCGTCCTTAGCATTTTGAAGGGGGTTCCACATCCTCTTGTTCATGCCACGCCATTGTTGAACTTGTCTGAAATTCACTAGATAAAAGCATTAGTCCAACAACATGTATGTTGGCATAAATTATCAAAACCACCAAGGGAGCAAATGTGCTTTCAATCTCCCCCTTTTTGGTAATTGATGACAACATACGTCAAAGCTTCAAATAAAGATATAGCAGAGGTATGTATGAAAGCTTTGAAGGAAACATGTAACATATATGAGCTCCCCTGAACTCCCCCTGAAGAGGTGCATATAACATGATGATACCACATGGGAGATATATATGCAACATGTATCTTGGCTATATGCATCAGAGCAAATATATATATCATATAGGGTCCACATGTCCATGATTGTCTCCTTGCAAACATTATATACTAGCAAGAGGTCAATCATGTACATGAGTGTGATGCATATACTTACCTTGAAGTTCTTGATCAAGTACCTGAAGAAATACACTTGAGAAAACAGGGTTAGATAACACAAGATAACTTCTTCAAGAAAAAGACACAAGATCAACAGGAAACCAAGATTGGGATGACATGTAAAAGAGAATATCACTAGGTGAATACTCCTTTGAAGCAGACATGTCCCCAAAAAGAAGTAGTTGTCTCCCCTTAAAGAACTTCCTCTCCCCCTGAATCTGACATAGGATATTGGGAGTAGGTAGGGTGAGAAAACTAGAGAAAACTAGAACAACCAAAGAACAAATTGATCATATTTCTCCCCTCTTAGAAACATGTAACATTCTCTCCTCTTGTAAGGTGCATCTCTTTTGTAGTAATAAGCTTTGATGTATTCCTCTCTCCCCCTTTGACATCAATTTCCAAGAAGGGATTTCAAGGTTGTTGATCAAGTGGGTTTGGTCCTTGAGAAATACATCTAGCCATTGAATGGCTCTAGATGCAAGCAGAGGATAAGAATCATTGAGTGGAGCTGGAGCAGAAAAACTCAGGGAATATTTGACAGAAAATTCCTTAGAGCAGCAAAGTTGGTGACACCGAGTTGATTCAATTCGGTGGAACCGAGTTTGATGCAATGGAACAATTTGTCAACTCAGCTCACTAGGCAAAGGAAATCTCACAAGGATTTGCAAGGAATTTACTGTGAAACTAGCTAAAGGCAAAGAAAAAACAGAAGAGAGACAAAGAAACATCTAGATGAAGTTTTTTTTTGAGAACTTCATCTAGATGGGTTGGCGACTAGGTCACCTGTGTTAGAGTATATTGACTTAGGAGTCAAGTGAGAACACTTGATCATAGGTCATACTCATCGTTTAAGCTTGAAATGGGGTTGCCATTTTTCCTTAAGCATTTCAATGTATTCACAACTTGTTGAGTTGCTTTAGCTCATGTCTTTGAGTAAAGCGTCTCTAAGATGTGAGAACTTACATTGGGATTGTGTGGTGATGTCCATCATGTAGTTGAACTTGAAGTGGATGGTCATGAGTTGAAGTTTGGAGCTATCCTATCATTTGTAGTTCATATTCCTACATGGGTTAGATTTGCAAGGAACAACATGTATATCCAAAATGACAAGAATGAAGCATATCTCAAAAGTTTGTCAAAGGATATGTTTAGGTTGTCTTGTTCCTTGTTCCACCATCTATTGTTGATACTTGGGTTATACAAGATTGCTCAAGATAAGAGTGAGATGCAATCTTGTGACATGAAGCTTGTCCAAGTACCTTCGACTTGTGTGAAACCTTGTGCTATGAAACAAGCCTTGTTGCGTACAACTTGTCCATCTTCATCTTGCTTATTCCGGAACACCCATTTGGTTCCAATGATGTTTTGCTCTTCCTTAGGCTTCTCAACCAAAGTCCAAACTTGGTTCCTCTCAAAGTTGTGTAGCTCCTCGTGCATTGCATTCACCCAATCGGGGTCCTTGAGAGCATCTTCCACCTTCAAAGGTTCAACACTAGAGATGAATGAGTAGTGCTCACAAAAGTTAGCTAAACGAGTTTTAGAGCGAGTGATTCTCCCGGTTTGGATATCTCCAAGTATTTATTCGACGGGATGATCCTTGTCGATTCCTGCTCTAACTCGAGGTAGCTTTTTCTTGGGTTGTGGTGAGGCTTCCTCATCATCATCTTCTTCTTCTTCGTTGATGTTGTCATTGTTCGCTTATGGAGGTGGAGAAGGAGGTCGAGGTGGATCATCTTGTTGCACTTCCTCATTCCCATCGTCTTGACGTGTTCCAGTTGTGGATGCCTCCATATCAACTTGTCGTTCACCTTGATGTGAAGTTGGGGCTTCCACTTGAATAGACGAGGTACTCTCCTTCACTTCCACGGGACGAATCTTACCAATGGGCAAGTCTTGGATTGCTTCCGATGGTTCTTGATCTCCTACATCAAGTGGCAATTGCTCGACTTGAGAGCCGTTAGTCTCATCAAACTTCACATCTACCGTCTCTTCAACTTTTCGAGTGAAGTTGTTGTAGACACGGTAAGTGTGAGAGTTCGATCCATAACCGAGTAGGAAACCTTCATGAGATTTAGGAGCAAATTTTGAACGACGATGCTTATCTAGAATGTAACATTTTGAGCCAAATACTCGAAAGTATCCAACTTGTGGTTTGTTACCGGTGAGCAGTTCATATGCCGTTTTACCAAGAAGCTTGTGAAGGTAGAGTCGATTTGTTGCATGACAAGCTGTTTCAACCGCTTCCGCCCAAAAATGTCTTGGCGTCTTGTATTCATCAAGCATTGTTCTTGCCATCTCAATAAGTGTCCGGTTCTTCCTCTCAACAACTCCATTTTGTTGAGGTGTGTACGTAGCCGAGAACTCATGTGAAATACCCTCCTCATCAAGAAAGGTGTCCACATTGGCGTTCTTGAACTCCGTTCCGTTGTCACTCTGAACCTTCTTGATCTTCACTTCAAATTGGTTTTGGGCCTTTCTTGCAAAGTTCTTGAAGATCCTTTGTACCTGCGATTTGTCATCAAGAAAGAACACCCACGTAAATCTGAAAAAATCATCAACAATGACCAAACCGAAAGAGTTACCACCAAGACTCTTATAGGAGTTGGGACCAAAAAGATCCATATGAAGTAGCTCAAGTGGTCTCCTCGTGGTCATAATGTTCTTCACGGGATGGCTTCCTCCAACTTGATTTCCTGCTTTGCAAGCACTACAAAGTCGATCTTTGTCAAATATAACATCTTTCACTCCAAGAATGTGATCTCCTTTAACAAGTTTATCAATGTTACGCATACCAACATGTCCAAGTCTTCTATGCCATAACCAACCCTTAGAAGATTTAGCAATTAAACAAGTACGAGGTTGAGCTCTCTTAGTGAAATCAACAATGTATAGATCACCTCTACGAATGCCGGTAAAGACCATATTATGATTATCTTGACGAAACACTTGGCAATCTACTTTGGTAAACAAAACATTAAAGCCAAAATCAGCTAGTCTAGATACGGAAAGAAGATTGTAACCAAGAGATTCAACAAGCATAACATTTTGTATGGAGCTGTCATTGGATATGACCACCTTACCAAGGCCAAGTACCTTACCCTTGGAGTTGTCTCCAAAAGTCACATACTTGCGTGGACTATCATTTTTAGCAAGCTCACGAAACATGTCTCTATCTCCGGTCATGTGATCGGTACATCCACTATCAAGAATCCACTCTTTTCCTCCGGCCATGTAATCTCAAAGATTTGCCATAAGACTGAGATTCCTCATGGTCTTCTCGAATTCAATGTCAAATTCTTTGGCCTCATCATAGTAGCCATGCTCAACATCATCATTATCAGGCATGTGATCATCACCTTGGGCAATAGATTCATTAGTTTCATGATCATGACAATGTTCAAGTTTATGAATTCTAATGGCTTCCATGATAATGTTACTAATAGTTTTAACATCTCCTTTGGCACGCATAAGATCACGAAGCACAAACAAGTAATCATCAAACTTAGGATCATTAGGACTCATCTTGTGAAAAGCAACAGCCTTATGAAGAATCTTATCAAGACTCTTTAAAGAGTAATCGGGATATCGCTTTTCCAAGTCATGCCATAGAGTATAAGCACATTCAAAGTTTTGCATACAACCAAGCACAATTTTAGGTAATCCTCTAATGATAAGATTGACGGTTCTAAGATTACGAAGCATGTCAATTTCCTCTTCATGAGTAGGATGCAAGGGATCAATATGGGGCACATAAGGATTATGAATACTAGTCATAAACCCGTGCACCTGCACAGGCTAGTTTTTCAAATGGTACAATACTTCTATATTTTGTAGTGAACATTAGTTGTTTGAAGCCGGCGATTTTTGAGTTGCTCTCCCTCCAACCTCCACATGTCGGCACCACCTATCGAGTAGTGTTTCCACCGTATTTGACTCGTTATTACATTTTCTCCCGGATGATGGGTTAAAGATTCTCATAGTGACGTCTGCTTCTTTTCTCATGACAAAGACTTACATAACTGTATTTGTGAGATCTTTCAACAATTAACTTACATTTTTAATATGTGCATTCGTACAGTTAATTTAAGGAATAGCAGTTTTATACCTTCACTAATATGACACAGAAACACATCACGCATAATTCAACAAATAACATATATGTAATTGGTCTAGAAAAAATTGACGGGTATCTTAGCATTAGGAAAGTAAATTCTATATTTATTCCTATTGAGTTCGAACACTTTTCTAGATGCCAGTTTTCATTAATACTTATAATTTTGAAAAATCTATGTCGTAACTTTGTATTTTGGAAATATTTTAGCAAATATGACACAAAATGTTGTCCTTTTCCACATACATGTCTATGAAATAAGTACACCCTTATTTTGAATCCAGTTTTTATTTTGTAATATTTTGAATCGTACAGTACTATGCTATTATTTTTAAATCACCCATTTCAATTATTCGGCTCACACTTTTGAACTCTACATTTGGAAATTATAATTTAAATTAGCTTTAGCAGATCTGGCACCATATCTTTTTAATAGTTTTATCGGATTCCCAAACCAAAACTTCAAGTGACACACTAAAAAAAAGCTCCAACCGACACATAATTTATTGTTTGCACTTAAAAATATAACTCACTCAGTTCAGTTCAGAGTATTATATATATAATTATTTCCCATTATGCATTAACTTACTTCTTTCTCAATAGTAAAACCAATCATTTAACCTCGGTCACTATATTCAACTTAGTAAGACATACGATAGTTTTATGTTTTAAAAAATTGTTAAAAATCCACACATGTAGAGGTCACATACGACATACATATGTGAAATTTGGTAAAATAATGTGATAATTTTTAACTCAAAGAAAATAATATGATAATTTATGATATGTACTTACCGGTAATTTTAATACATTTTTACTGCATATGTTACTGTTACCTAGTGTCGCTTAGTGCACAAATAACTTAATTTCCAATTTTCTCAGCTTCAAAATGCTATTTCCTCATATGTATATACGTGCGTATATATGTTTACATGCACGTAATTTTTATATTTAAAGTAAAACAGAATATGATTTCCCCGAGTTAGTTCGTCATGATGTCCAGTTAGTGGAGGCCGATTCATGCTACTTTTTTCGTAATTGTTGGAGTTTAACTCAATTTTGCACATATATCCAAACAAATCATACACATGAAAGTAACCCATTGTTTGAGTACGTGGAGATTCATTGATCGCCTCATTAGCGAATATAGTCACTGAAAAATGAATACCAAGAAACCAACTT
The DNA here is from genome assembly GCA_039707655.1 of Elymus sibiricus. Taxonomy (NCBI): domain Eukaryota; kingdom Viridiplantae; phylum Streptophyta; class Magnoliopsida; order Poales; family Poaceae; genus Elymus; species Elymus sibiricus. The sequence continues at coordinate 184,887,907 of CM077676.1, read as the reverse complement.
TCCAGGCCAACTTGTAATTTTATATTGTTGGCCTGTAAAAAATCCTACGTACTACGGTGTTAGTGAAGATATATAGAGACCGTGTTATTTTGATTGACGTTATCACAATTTCTTACCGGAGATCATAGTAGATTTCGAGGCCGAGATTGTGCCATCTCTTGATCATCTACTCCAGGAGCAAGCAGCCAACACGTGATCCGCCGGCGATCCGCAGACAGCAGCAAAATCTGGAAAGGAAGAAAAGAGGCTCGTTTGCATATTTTTCTACAGCAATTTTGTCCGCTCAAAAGCCTGGACACCATCGGTGTCGTCGGTCGGCTCCAAGATCCAGGAGCATACGACCGTGTGTGCACCATGCATCATATATGCATCCAGCCACCAGCTAGCTTCATCTATGTGCGTTTTTCAAGGCCAAAAGCAATGGAGGCCAGCTTCAGACACCGCCATAACGTCGGCCGGAGGTCGTCGGCTTGCATCGGGAAAATCACCAAGTCGGGCTTGCGGCAATGCTTTTTGCTGTAGCATGTATCTCCACAGGGCAACAGAAATTAATTCGTTTATTCAAGGAATCACAGGGAGATAGAGACCATGGATAAGACAACTCACTTGCGTGGGATAACGGAGGGGCATGTTAGGCTTCGTGAACAGCTACAAATACATTAAGTTTTAATCGGAGGAACGAAACTGCTTAACTCTTAGGATTAACGTAGAACCTCATAGGATGTGAGGAGTTTGGTGGAATCTAGATTGAATTGAAGAGATTTTGAGGGATGAACATCCTGAGTGCACGCACTGCCCAACACCATGAAATAAAACAATGGAACTAGGGATATGGTAGGTAAATGATATGTACCATGCTCTGGATAGGACGGAGTACAACATGGGTATGATTGCGTCCTCGTCGAAGTAGTCGACGGCGAGATGTAGCTCTGGCCACGCTCGCAAGGAAGGTACTTTGTGTGTGCATCGTCGAGTTCTTGATAATCACACCGGTGTAATTCGTGTCGCCATCGGAACTCTTTTTAATCTGCCACCTCAAAACATCCCTCTTATTCCCTTTATTCCTCTATAATTTTCACCACGTAGCAGTGATTTTGCGTGTGGAGGGAAGGGATAGAAAGGACTGTACATGTTCTACAGGAAGCTGGCTGCTTAGGTATTGACATCGGCAATTGATCTAGGAGAGCAACCATGCACAAACACGAAGAAGCGGCGGCAGAGAGGCGACATCGCAGAACGACCGGAGGGGAGGAGGCGTGCCTGATGGCCGTCGGCGAGGATTGCGAGATATTTTTTGTAGAGTTTTTTTAGAGGTTGCTAGACTGATTTCTTTCATGAACGTGAGATAGATTATTATTTTTTAGTTCTGAACGTGGGAAAGATTGTGAGGACTCTTTAATGCACTACATCCCACGGCTGCATATTTATAATTTGTTTTTTAACTGTGAATGTGGGATAGATTGCAAGGACTCTTTGAGGCACCCTTTTTTTTCTTTTTAGTTGTGAACGTGGGATAGATTGGGAGGACTCTTTGAGGCACTTCATCCAACGGCTGCAAATTTATAATTTGCAGATCTAACAGACAATTTATTATGTTTTCTAGAATTAACGTGGTGGCTCGATTGGTGCTTCCAATTAGTAAATATAAGATACTTGCTCAAGTTAAATTCATCAAGATATCAAGCACTTCATCTTTTCAAAAGTTGTAATACTCCCCATTGAGAATAGGCACTCTACGTCTAAGACTCCCCAACGTAGACACATCCATCTCCCTCCAATGGTGATGAAACCAAAGCAATGGAGACCAATGCTCTGATACCAATTGTAGGATCGAAAGTATGTCTAGAGGGGGGTGATTAAACTACTTGACCAAATAAAACCTAACCTTTTCCCAGTTTTAGTTGTGGGCAGATTTTAACAATAGTACATGTCAAGCATCACCCTACACATGCAATTCTAAGAGTATAGCAGCAGAAAGTAAGCAATTGCATATGTATGTAAAGAAGGGGATCGGAGATTTCAAACGCAATGAAGACACGGTGGTTTTTGGCGTGGTTCCGATAGATGGTGCTATCGTACGTCCACATTGATGGAGACTTCAACCCACGAAGGGTCATGGCTGCGCGAGTCCACGGAGGGCTCCACCCACGAAGGGTCCACGAAGAAGCAACCTTGTCTATTCCACCATGGCTTACGTCCACGAAGGACTAGCCTCACTCGGGGTAGATCTTCACGAAGTAGGCGATCTCCTTGCCCTTACAAACTCCTTGGTTCAACTCCACATCATGACGGAGGATCCCAAGTGACACCTAACCAATCTAGGAGACACCACTCTCCAAAAGGTAATAGACGGTGTGTTGTTGATAAACTCCTTGATCTTGTGCTTCAAATGATAGTCTTCCCAGCACTCAAACAACTCCTCACAGATTTGGCTATGGTGGAAGAAGGATTTGAGTGAAAAGCAACTTGGGAAAGGCTAGAAATCAAGGTTCAAATGGTAGGAGTGGAATCTCTTGATCTCAACACATGAGTAGGTGGTTCTCTCTCAGAAAATGTATGGTGGAAGTGTAGGCACGTTCTGATGGCTCTCCTTACAGAGAAGGAGGTGGTGGAGGGGTATATATAGCCTCCACACAAAATCCAACCGTTACACACTTTTGACCCAACTCGGTGGCACCGATTCAGAAGACTCGGTAGCACCGAACTGTGTAAAAGATATGAACGTTAGGCATTTCGGTGGGACCGATACGGACAACTCGGATGGACCGAAGTGCAATGGCTTAGGGCAAACCTCATCTCGGTGGCACCGATTGCATCAACTCGGTTGGACCGAAGGGAAGCAATAAGGCAACAGAGACTTGGCAAGCCATCTCGGTGAGACCGATTTGCATAACTCGGTGAGACCGAAGTAAATGCAAACGATTACAGAGAGTTGGCAAGGCCATCTCGGTGGGACCGAGATCCATTTTGGTGGATCCGATTTATTAGGGTTTTGGCAGTGGCTAAGTCTAGGTGAACACGGTGGGGCCGGATAGAGAAATTCGGTGGGGCTGAGTTGGAATGTTGGTTTTGGACATATTTGGGATAGAGAGAGTGGTTGAGGGTTTAGGAACACTGTCACTAAGCACTTGAGCAAAAAGACCATTAAGCAACACCTCATCCCCTTTTAATAGTATTGGCTTTCCTATGGACTCAATGTGATCTTGGATTACTAAACCAAAAATGTAGAGTCTTGATCTTTTGCCAATCCTTGTCCTTAGCATTTTGAAGGGGGTTCCACATCCTCTTGTCCATGCCACGCCATTGTTGAACTTGTCTGAAATTCACTAGATAAAAGCATTAGTCCAACAACATGTATGTTGGCATAAATTACCAAAACCACCAAGGGAGCAAATGTGCTTTCACCAGGTCAGCCCAGCGATTTGCAGGTGATCCCCCAAAGGGATGGAGAGAACCTCCGCAAGTACATACAACGGTTCTGCCATGTGCACCACAACATCCCCGACATCCATCCCGCAGCTGTCGTTGCCGCGTTCCACACGAATGTGCGCAACCGCAGGATGCGGCCTGAGATGAATGTCGAGCAGGTCAAAACCATCAATGATCTGTACGCCTTGGCGGATAGGTGTGCACGTGCTGAGGAAGGGAGGCGACTCCCCGGGGAAGATGCCGGTGCAGATGTCGATTCCGAGGATGACGACGCATCAACCCCATAGAAGAAGAACAGGAAGCGCAACAGAGAGCGCAAGAATAAGACTGTATTGGCCGTCGAGGGCTCCGGCGACACCAATGCCACGAAGAAACCGAAGGCAGACATCCTCGGCAAGGAGATTGCCGGGTGCGATGCTTGCTGGGAAGCTGCGGCAGGCAAGAAGGCCGGCAAGACTGGCGGGCCATACTGCAAGATCCACCGCACCAAGGGCCACGATCTCCAACAATGCTGGCAAGTAGAGCAACTTGCCGAAAAACAGAAGCAAGCGTGCGAGAAGTGAGACAAAGAGAAGGCCCAAGATGGTGCTAGTGGGTCTGGCAAGCTAAACCATGGTGGCCGTGGAAACCGCCGCGGCAAGGCCAAGCAGCCAAAAGAGAAAGCTGCTCAGGGCCATCAAGAAGAGGATGATAGTGATGAGGACGGAAGCGGGTCCGACAAGGAGTTCCAAAATGCAGTGGATGCCATGTGTGTTGACGGAGGCACATCTTTGCACTCCTCGCACTGGTAACTAAAGCAGTGGATCCGCGAAGTCAATGCAGCAGAACCGGTGATGGAGACACAGAAGCCACTCAAGTGGTCGCACTCGCCCATCATCTTTGACGCCGAGGACCACCCTGATCGCACCACTTCAGTCGGGTGTTTGCCATTGTTGGTCTCACCAACAATTCGCAGCCTCAAGGTGACGAAGATGTTGGTCGACGGTGGGGCAGGCTTGAGCTTGATCTCCCCAGATGTGATCAAGAGGCTGCAAATCCCTGAAAAAGATCTCGAGGAGACATGCCGTTTCCAAGGGGTCAGTCCGGGGAGGAACAAGCCGAAGGGCCAGATCACATTACCGGTCACGTTCGGAAGCGAGCTCAACCATCGGATGGAGAAGGTTACCTTCGACGTCATCGAGATGCCACTGCCATACAATGGGATTCTGGGCCGCCCAGCCCTGGCAAAGTTTATGGCCGCGTCGCACTATGCGTACAACGTCATCAAGATGCCGGGGCCGATGGGGGTCCTCGCCATCAAGTCAAACCACAAGGATGCAATCATCTGTGTTAACAAGATCTATCGGGAGGCAGCGGCAGCATTTGCCATCGAGGCGCTTGCCCCTGCCGTCAAAGCTCCCGGGGAAGGAAAGAAGAAGAAGGCCGGCAAGACCTCTGGGAAGGACTCTGGGAAGCGCACTTCAGAGTGCAGCATGCCTGTCGAGGACGTACCAGAGAGCTCTATCGGCAAGGGCAAGAGAGCCAAGGCCTCTGCGCCAGCGACCAAGCGAGTCTCTGCGAAAGAAGATGGGACAAGCGGCACTTTCTCTATAAGTGCCACTCTCAGTGACGAGCAGGAAAGTGAGCTCGTTGCCTTCCTATGGGTGAATGTCGATGTATTTTCTTGGCAAGCATCTGACATCCCCGGTGTTCCTAGGGAGGTAATTGAGCATCACCTTCCTGTCTGCCCTCATGCAAGGCCCGTCAAGCCGAAGATAAGGAAGCAAGCCTTGGAGCGGCAAGAGTTCATTGCCGAGGAGATTAAGAAGTTAGAAGCAGCAGGCCTGGTTAGAGGAGTGTTGCACCCTACGTGGTTAGCCAATCCGTTGGTGGTGCGCAAGGCGAACGGGAAGTGGAGGCTTTGTATCAACTTCACCGATATAAATAAAGCCTGTCCCATGGACCCTTTCCCTTTGCCGCGCATTGACCAGATTGTAGACTCCACTGCCGGCTGTGACCTACTCTCTTTCCTTGATGCCTATTCTGGTTATCATCAGATTTTTATGGCCAAGGAAGATGAGGAGAAGACTGCATTCATCACTCCATGTTGCACATACTGCTTTTTGCGTATGCCTTTCGGACTGAAGTGTGCCGGAGCGACCTTTGCCAAAGCAGTCCAGATTGGTTTTGAACCACAGCTGCACAGAAATGTGGAAGCTTATATGGATGACACTGTGGTCAAAACCAGAGACAAGTCAACATTGATCCAGGATATCGAGGAAACTTTTGCCAACTTGTGCAAGCTTAACTTGAAGCTCAACCCCGAGAAGTGTGTGTTCGGTGTTCCATCCGGAAAGCTTCTTGGTTTCTTCGTGTCTCAGAGGAGGATTGAAGCCAACCCCGACAAGATCAGAGCAATTGAGCAGATGGAAGCACCGAGACGCGTCAAGGATGTCAGGCGCCTTGCCGACTGCGTTGCCGCCCTCAGCAGGTTAATCTCCAAATCAGCAGAGCGCTCCTTGCCGTTTTTCAAGATATTGAAAAAGTCAGGTCCAGTAAACTGGACTCCGAAAGCGGAGGCCGCACTCCAAGATTTGAAGGAGTACCTGTCCTCTCTGCCAGTTATAGTTGCATGTAGGCCGCAAGAGACGTTGCTGCTATATTTAGCAGCAATGAATCAAGTGGTTAGTGCTGCACTTGTGGCTGAAAGAGAGGCCAATGAGGAAGAGGTAGCAACCGCAGAGCCATGACTCGATGAGCCGGAATCTTCTCCAGCAAGGTCAGGTGCTGACAAGACAGAGATTATGCAAGCCAGCCAACCAGATCAGCAAGTTGTGAAGAAAAAGATGGTGCAGCGCCCAGTCTACTTTGTCAGCTCCCTCCCGCAAGGGGCTAGATCAAGGTACTCTGGTGTGCAAAAGTTGCTTTTTGGCCTTCTCATGGGCTCAAGGAAGCTGCGCCATTATTTTCAAGCACACCCAGTCACCGTTGTCACTCTCTTTCCGTTGCAACGCATCTTGAGAAATCCAGAGGCAATCGGAAGGATTGTGGAGTGGGCGCTGGAGTTATCAAGTTTTGATCTAAAATTTGAGAGCACCTCGATGATCCAAAGTAGAGCCTTGGCAGAATTCATTACAGAATGGACTCCAATGCCAGATGAAGAAAAACTAGAGACATCTCTCCCCAGCAAGGAAACAGTTGACGATTGGGTCATGTATTTGACTGTGCTTTCACGCTGAAAGGCGCCGGTGCCGGTGTGTTGCTTATCACACCCACTGGAGAGCACCTCAAGTACGTGGTCCAGATGCTCTTCCCCAGGGAGCAGGCTACCAACAACACTGCTGAGTACGAGGGTTTGCTTGTCGGTCTGTGCATTGCAATTGACCTCGGTATCCGGAAACTAATTATCAGAGGTGACTCGCAGCTTGTGGTGAGGCAGGTCAACAAGGATTACCAAAGCCCTTTGATGGAGGCATATGTCGATGAAGTGAGAAAGTTGGAAGAGCACTTTGATGGTCTGCAAGCAGAGCACATTCCTCATGCACAGAATGAGATTGCCGATGACCTGTCAAAGCTTGCTGCCCAAAAGATGCCTGTGGAACCAGGAACTTTTGTGCTCCAACTAACTCAGCCATCCGTTACACCATCGAAGCTGGCAAAGAAAAGAAAACAAGATGTTGATGGTTACTTTCCAGCAGAGCTACCCGTGGCCACCAAGAAAGAAGATACCACCGACAAGCCACCCTTTGCTGGTGAGCCACAGTATCCGGCAAGCTAGGTCCTTGCCATCGAAGAAAGTGCTCCCGTAGAGGAAGAAATGCCTTTAGTCCTTGTCGTCGAGACACAAGCTCCGACATGGGTGCAGCCGATTGTCCAATTCCTCCAGACAGGAGACCTTCCCGATGAGCAAGAAGATGCAGAAAGAGTGGCCTGTCAATCAAGGATGTATAAGTTTATTGACAACACCTTGTACAGGAAGAGACCTAACGAGGTAAAATTGAGATGCATCTCCCGGGAAGATGGACAATGGATGTTGGAAGAGATACATGAAGGGATGTGCGGATCTCATATTGGGTCACGTGCACTTGTTGGCAAGGCGTTCCATCAAGGATTCTACTGGCCGACAGCCCTTCAAGACGCCTTGGCGGTGGTTATCAGGTGTGAAGCATGCCAGTTCCACTCCAAGGACATCCACCAACCAGCTCAAGCCTTCCAAACCACCCCTCTTTCCTGGCCCATCTCGGTCTGGGGGCTCGACATCGTCGGCCCCTTCCCCCGTCCTACCGGGGGCTTTGAATTCTTGTACGTTGCAATCGACAAGTTTACAAAGTGGCCTAAAGTAGAGCCAGTGAGAAAGGTGATGGCACAGTCAGCTATCAAGTTCCTCAAAGGATTGGTTGCCCATTTTGGTGTACCCAACAGGATCATTACCGACAATGGCACCCAATTCACGAGCCACGCCTTCACAGCATATTGCGAGGAACTTGGAAATAAGATCTGCTATGCCTCCGTTGCTCACCCAAGAAGCAATGGGCAAGTAGAGAGGGCAAATGTAGAAGTGTTGCGTGGTCTAAAGACTAGGACTTTCGACAAGCTGCACCAGTGTGGAAGGCGCTGGGTGGAAGAATTGCCGGCGGTTCTTTGGTCAATCAGAACGACACCAAATCGAGCCACTGGCCAGACACCCTTCTCCCTTGTGTATGGTGCAGAAGCGGTACTCCCCACAGAACTCAAATATGGGTCACCTCGAGTCTTGGCCTTCGATGAGGAGGACCAAGATGAGCTGCGGCAAGACGATGCCACGCTCCTTGAGGAAGATCATTTCCGGGCTGTTGTCCGTGCTGCATGGTACCAGCAAGCTTTGCGCCGCTACCATAGCCGCAAAGTGAATGCCAGGAACCTTGAGGAAGGCGACCTTATTCTTCGTCGGATTCAATCCATGAAGGGTAAAAACAAGTTGACGCCAAAGTGGGAGGGCCCTTACCGGGTAGTACGAGTCTCTAGGCCCGGCGCAGTCCGCCTAGAGACCGAAGATGGCACTCCGGTGCTTAACTCATGGAATATTGAGAATCTTCGTAAGTTCTACCCGTAAGGCATGGTTGCCGGGCTGCCCGGCAACCTATTTTGTACAAGTTTGCCGTCAAGGCATGTAAACCTTTGTACAAAGCCGGGCGCAGATCCCGTGCACAATAAATAAAACTAAGTGTTTCACAACTATTTGTCCAAATGCATATTTATTTATGTGCTGCATGTAGTCTTGTGTTACAGTCTTTGCCTTGCATAAGGTGGTTAATGAACCGTCAAGGTTCCAGTCTCCTCTTTTCTCTTCTTTCTTTTTCCTAAAGGAAGGAAGGATTCCTCGTGTACAAGCTTCCCGGGGGGAGTGATGGTCATGGATACCAAAGGACGCGTTCAAGATGTCGCCCTACGGCAAGAAGTACAGCAAGGAATGAGCTAAGTTGCAAAACTTTGAAATAAATTCTTTGTTGTAGTTGTGGCTCTCCTTGAATGATTTTGGCCTTTGTATGAGAAACCTGCACGCTAAGGAACCTTGCCGTAATTGACTGCGCTCTTACTTTGCTTCGAGTCCGCTCGGCAACCTAAGTAGCTGCATTGTGATCGGCAAGCGTGATCTTGCCAGCAGCGGCGCTTTCGGCAAGCTGTTGAGGACTTGTTCCTCGGGTACTTGCGGTAAGGGTGTGCACACCGGCAAGTCTCCAGTAAGTGTAGGGTACGAAAATCATGCAAAGACAGAATGGAATAAGGAGAACAACATGCATACGTCCATTCAAAGTATGAACTACAGCAACTGTTAAACATTTAGATACAAAAGTTATCTTCCATGCCCCCATGGGGCTACATTGGTTTTGATACAGGAGCTAAACAGAGGAGCCTAGGTGGAGCACGGCTCATCTTCAAGATTCGACTGGGGAAATACTATGCGCCTAGTCGGAGTCGTCGCCTTCGCCCTTGATACGCGAGGAGCTTTCGTCGCTCTCGCTCTCGCTGGTGGAGTCAGTGCCGCTGCTACTCTCACTTTCAGCGCAGCATTCGATGCGGCCGCCAGAGACCCCGAAGAACTCACGAAGAGTGTGGTAGCTCCATTGTACCTAAACTGGAGAAGCTCCCCCTGCCCTAGACCACGGGAGCGGGCGAACGACTTCCACCCCCGCGTCAGGAACAGAGAGCCGGCGATGGAGAACTCTGCCACCACCCATGAGGGGCTGTTGCAACAGCCATCCGCCTGTAGCCACAGGCCCGAGGGCCTGCTGCTCTCCATCACCCTCGCAAAGGGGTCCGGGAGCAGGAGCCAACTATGAAGCCGGTGGCGTAACCCCACGACAAACTCGTGCGCTGCCACCGCCGTGTGGGACTCATGTGCCGTCACCGCCATGCGGGCTTCCGGCTGAGGAGGAAGGGCAGCCACCCCACCACGTCCGCCACGCCCACCTCGTCCACGGGAACCGCGCCCTCCACGGCCACGGGAGGCGGCTCTGCTGTGGGCGCTAGGGCTGGCGCTCATGACGACCACCGAGGAACACGTCCGGCCCCGAGAGGGGACCCTCAAGGCGGAAGCAGATGCACGGACTCGACCTCCACCCCTCGCCATCACAGCGATAGACCTCAAGGAAAGCAAGGATGAATGAAAAGTTGGAGGAGGAGAATGGCAAAGGCAGAAGATGGGTGGGGAATATTGCCACTCCCCCCACCCTCTCTTATAGCGCCCTAGGGGGATTACTCTTCCTGCCGCCTCGCCTCCCTTAATGGCAGAAATCGAGGAAGGAGATGTGAGAAGTCTGGCGAAATGAGCAGCACCCTCCATGTTTTTCCTTTTTATGGGGAAGGCGCGAGGGCTGGCTCTTTTTTGTCCTACGTGGGTACGCTTTTCAGACGCTCCACCTCCTGCCGCCGCTTCGCTCCACCTCTCCCACACCCACATTTAATGCGCATCGTGGGCGGGTGCGGTAAAAGAGAAGATTATGACAGTTATCCTCTGCCATGCGCCGCCTGTGCACTATTTGGGCCTAGCCCAACGATGCCTCGCATGCGCGTGTGGCCCAGGCCCAGGGGCTCCTGTCGGTGTACTAAGACATGGGTGCCCTCGTACCCAGACTTGTGCACAGGCAGTAGTGGCCTCCCTTCTGGCAAGGGCCTGATATAGGATAATTAGAGCTTAAGACTCAACACCAAGACCGTGAAGAAGACCTCAAGGCAGGTCATCGAGAAGTACTATTCTCGTACTGAAGATTGACGCTATCCTTGCCGGCAAGTTCCGTCCTGGCAAGGTGAAGACCGAGGCTATGATTGCCGGCAAGCTCCCTTGCCGGCAAGCAAGGCCCGGCAAGTCCCGTGCCAGCAGGCTTGTTCTGTCTTGTTACCGCTCCACCTCACCATCGACCAGATAGGCTCGCATGCTAGGTGTCGAGCGGGCAGGTAGTCAACACAGCCAGCCAAGGCACGTGTCAGCACGCCACACCAAGGTTAACTTTAAGGACACCCGTCCCTGGGATGTGTCGAGAATACAGGAGGGCGCCAGGACCGGTGGTACAAATCTTCTGCCCAAGGCCTCGCCTCCCCAACGTAGCACCTAACGGTGCATTAAATGTGTTTGTCTTACCCCGTTGGAAGATAGACGTGATGACGGTGCAAGTCACTGTTCACACTCTGTAATGACCGTATTAGCCATTGTGGTAACCCCTTGGCCTATAAAAGGAGGCCCACGGCTACAGCTAGAATGGTCGACACCCAGCTCAATTACACGCCGTAGCTGCACTTTCTCGAGCACCTTGCCGGAAAACTGCACTCCCTGTAACCAGAGTTCATATACGATCAACCACAGAGCAGGAGTAGGGTTGTACGCTCATAGTGGCCCGAACCAGGATAAATCCCCCGCGTGTTCTTGCACTTACTAAAAACCTGCTCTTTGTCCCATGCATGTCCCCTGAGCCGAATCGCAAAGGGACTCGTTCAGTCCCATAGATAGTTGTCTCCCACGACAGTTGGTTTCGAACCCGGGAGGCTCTTACGCTTCCCATTACTTTCAAAAAATAAGGCAATTTTACTATCTAAAGTGTCTAACTTCTTGTTACAAATAGGGAGGAGATTATTCATGCGATTGAGGTTACCACTAACATTTTTAGGAGGTTCATTAGAATTTTGTAACTCCACCAAATTTTTTTGTATGTCACCTAGCTTTTCCAAAATTTGTATCCCTTCTTGAGTATAATTAGATCCTTTTTGCAAGGGTGGGGTTCCCACTATTCCCTCTATTAATTCATAAGCAGTATTAGGATCACTGTCAATAAAATTTCCTTTGGTAGCAAAGTCCAAGAGTTGTCTATTTGGCATAGTTAGCCCTACATAATAGTTTCGCAACAAAATTTTCATATCCCCTTTTATGGTGCAAACACGATAAGATTCAATTATCCTGTACCAAGCATCTTTAAAATTATCTCCTTGTTTCTGTTTGAAGTAAAGAACTTCAAAGTCCGGAGACAAAGGAGGGATGGTAAAACTAGTCATAGCGACGAGGCAAACAAGCAAATAAAAATATTTTTGTGTTTTTGTAAAAAAAATTAGAAATGGGGGAGATGAAAATGAGAGGCAAATGCAAATAAAAAGGCAAATAAAATAAATGCAAGTGGATGATAGTTTGTGCGAAGGTACTTGGTAATTCTGATGATGTCTCCCCAGCAACGGCGCCAGAAATTCTTCCTGCTACTTGTAGACTGCGTTGGTATTTCCTCGAAGATGAGAGGATGATGCAGTATAGTAGAGATAAGTATTTCCCTCAGTTAAGAACCAAGGTTATCAGTCCAATAGGAGAACCAAGCAAAATCCCGTTAAGCGCATCTGCACACACAAAAGCAAACACTTGCACCCAATACAAATAAGAGGGTTGTCAATCCTCTTAGCGGTTATTTGCAAGGATTAAATCTGATAGTGGTAGATAGATAAACTAAAATACTAAATAAAATAAAAGTAAATAAATTGCAACAAGGTATTTTTAGGTTTTTAATATATGATAAAGTAGACCCGGGGGTCATAGTTTTCACTAGAGGCTTCTCTCTCGAACACATAGCATACGGTGGGTAAACAAATTACTGTTGGGCAATTGATAGAAAAGCAAATAATTATGACGGAATCACGGCAATGATCATGTATATAGGCATCACATCCGAGACAAGTAGACCGACTCCTGCCTGCATCTACTACTATTACTCCACCCATCGACCGCTATTCAGCATGCATCTAGGGTATTAAGTATGAAACAGAGTAACGCCTTAAGAAGATGACATGATGTAGACAAAGTAAACTCATGCAATATGATTAAACCCCATATTTTTATCCTTAATGGCAACAATACAAATACGTGTCATGTCCCCTTCTGTCACTGGGATTAAGCACCGCAAGATTGAACCCATCACAAAGCACCTCTCCCATTGCAAGATAAATCAATCTAGTAGGCCAAACCAAATCGATAGATCGGAGAGAAATACAAAGTTATAATAATCATGCATAATAGAGTTCAGAGAAGACTCAAATATATCTCATGAATAATCTGATCATAAAGTCACAATTCATCGGATCCCAACAAACACACCGCAAAAGAAGATTACATCGGATAGAACTCCAAGAACATCGAGGAGAACATGGTATTGAAGATCAAAGAGAGAGAAGAAGCCATCTAGCTACTAGCTATGGACATGTAGGTCTATGGTAAACTACTCACACATCATCGGAAGGGCAGCAAGGTTGATGTAGAAGCCCTCCGTGATCGATTCCCCCTCCGGCAGAGTATCGGAAAAGGACTCCAGATGGGATCGCGGAAGAACAGAGGCTTGCGGTGGCATAAAAGTTATTCAGGGTGGCTCTCTATTGGTTTCCCAATATTTGATTTATAGAAGTGGAATTAGGTCAAACGGAGCCACGAGGGCCCCACAAGGCATCAGGGCTCGCCCCCCTGGGGCTGCGCCATGTTGCCTTGTGGAAGCTTCGTGAACCTTCTGGCCTCCTCTCTAAGTCTCCAGGGTCTCTTTTGTCCAGAAAAAAATCTCTAAAAAGTTTTGTGGCATTTGGACTTCGTTTGGTACTGATTTTCTGAAAAACCAAAAACAAGCAGAAAACAGCAACTGGCACTGGGCACTAGGTTAATAGGTTAGTCCCAAAAAATGATATATAATTGCATATAAAAACATCCAAGATTGATACTATAATAGCATGGAACAATCAAAAATTATAGATATGTTGGAGATGTATCAATGAAGACTTTGGTCCATATGAAGCTTTTGGTCTGGGGTTTATCTTCTTCCCTGGTGGTGTCATGATGAAATTCACGGGAAGCCTTTCCAGAAGACTTTTGGGAACCCAGATCTTCTTCATGGGTGAACCATTCCTGAAGTTAGTTCCAATAAACCTGGCAAACACTTCACCATTCTGGTTTTTGAACAGTTTATAGTTTGAGTCAAAGGACTCATCAATGATGATGGGGTCAGCACAGGTATAGCCAGATAATGTGGATGGGCCTATTGGGGGTCCTGTTGCAGCAACCCAAGCTCAGGTTTCCAATATGTACCTTCAACATTCATGTTTATTTCGAAGCCTATGCCCTCTTTCCTAGGGTTTCTGTTCAGGATCTGTTTCTTGAGGACATCACAAAGAGTCTGATGCCCTTTGAGACTCTTATACATGCCTGTCTCAAGCAATGTCTTCAACCTAGCATTATCATCAGTAATAGCAGTGGCTTCCTCAGATGAGGGGTTAGTTGCCACACCAACAGTTGAAGATATTGTAGATTCAGAAATAGTGGAACACTCAGTAGAAGAATTAGCATTATCACGCTCAAGGCATTTCAAGCAAGGTGGCACAAATTCATCCTGAGCAGTACTGGTCTACTGAGTGAGTAGTGAATCGTTTTCAGTTCAAACATCATCATGAGACGCTCTCAGCTTCTCAAGCTCTTGCTTCCTTTGAAGATATTCATAGGAGAGCTTCTCATGAACAACTGAGAGGGTATCATGACGACTTAGGAGCTCGTCATACTTAACTTGAAGATTTTTTATGTCTTCAATTAAGGATTGACTTTGATTCATTTCCTCGTCCAACAAATCATCGCTTTTGTCTAGCAGTTTTTGAATCTTTTCCATAGCAGTTTGTTGCTCAGTTGCAATTTTAGCAAGTGTCTTATAGATAGGTTTGGATTCACATTCAGAGTCATCTTCACTTGAGGTTTCAAAGTAGGCAGCGTGAGATGTTACCTTAGCGCCTCTTGCCATGAAGCAGTAGGTAGGAGCAGAGTCATCGTCATCGTCGTCCTTAGTGTCGGTGACGTAACCATTGTCTTCATTGCTGAAGATGGACTTGGCGACGAATGTTGAAGCCAAAGCCAGGCTTGCCATGCTTGAATCTAACTCCTCCATCACCTCCTCTAAAGCAGACTCCTCCTCTGAATCCATTTCCTTGCCGATCAATGCACAAGCTTTGCTGGAGGAACTTCTTTTGTGCGATGAAGCCTTTGATGAAGACTTTGAGTACTTCTTCTTCTTCTCATCAGAGTCATAGTCCTTGCTCTTCTTCTTCTTCTTTGATTCCTTTTCCCATTGAGGACATTATGCCATGTAGTGGCCTGACTTCTTGCATTTGTGGCAAGTTCTGTTCTTGTAGTCACGAGTGGAAGCCTCAGCCTTCTTGGAATCATACTTTGAAGACTTTCCGAAGCGATTTTTCTTGGTGAACTTATGGAACTTCTTTACAAGCATTGCAAGTTTTCTACCAATGTCTCCAGGGCCATCGGAACAACGGCCAGAGTCTTCAGATGAAGATACAACCTTTGCTTTCAGAGCACGGGTACGTCCATAGCTAGGACCATAGATATCTCTCTTCTTAGATAGTTGGAATTCATGAATATTGAGCCTCTCAAGTATATCGGCAGGGTCCAATTGCTTGAAATCAGAGCGCTCTTGAATCATCAGTGATAAGGTGTCAAACAAACTATCAAGAGATCTCAATAGCTTCTTCACAACTTCATGCTTGGTGATGTCAGTGGCGCCGAGAGCATGAAGCTCATTGGTGATATCAGTAAGATGATCGAAGGTGAGCTGAACATTTTCATTTTTGAGCCTCTTGAAGTGGTTGAAGAGATTGTGAAGAACATCGATTCGGGAGTCTGGCTGCGATGAGACGCCCTCGTTGACTGTCGTGGTTTTGTCACGGCAAGATGTCCTCGTGAAAGGATTTAGTGGTGAGGCCATTGCACCTAGGTGGTAGATTGAATGGGGTTGATCGGAATCGAGAGACACGAGTTTTACCCAGGTTCGGTTCCTCACGGTGGAGGTAAAAGCCTACATCTTGCTTGATTGCTATTGATGATGATGATCTCAATTACAAGGGTGCTGTTTCGCTACCTCTATCTCGAGAGCTACTAATTTGTCTGTCTATCCCGACCTGTCCTCTTTTGGGGTGCCTTGTCCCTCCTTATATAAGTTGAAGGGGCCGGCTTACATGTAGAGTCCTAGTAGGACTACAACTAATCTCTTTTCTATTACAAGCCGGATATTAGTCCGGGTATTATTCGAACAGTCCAAAACTGGCCTGCTGGGCCACCCCATGTTGGGCCACATTCTTCCTCCATGTGGGCACCCGTATTCTCTCCCGCACCAATCCACCCAGGCCAGGTCTATCCTCCGTCAGGTCATGCTTCCTCCGCCGGGTCTTGCTTCCCTTGCCGGGTCTTGATATTCCTGGCCGGGGTCCGTGCAGGCTCCCAGCTCATAATGAGCCAGTCCAATTTGTTTCCTCGATAACCTGGGCCTTAGCCTTCTGGTCTAACCGGGTCATGTCTTGGAGTGCCGGGTCTAGCCGCGGGTAATTCTCCCGATATTAGCCCCCAGGTTAGCTTGAATTTATTCATGCTAAGCTCCTGAAATAAGAATAATCAATGTGTTAAGGCGCTCACTCAACTAGCCAGCTTACTCAATGAAACGGCTCCTCAAAAATCTGGGTCTCTTTGTCATGTCAACAGGCTGGCTTCAGAATCAACTTGCTGATGCTTCTTCCACGTAGAAAAATAGTAGAAAAATAACCCATCTGACATTTGAGTCGGTCTTCTAGTGCTTCGGCTTGATTAAAATATTGGAAATATGGAATCCATATGATGCTGAGCCAGCTTTCAATGCTTCCTATGAATAGCTTGGAGTAGATAAACTATTGCAAATTCTTCCACTAAGAACATGAAACCCAGCTCGATCAAAACTGAGAGCTTTGAAGATGTTCCTCCTCTTCTTCTTTTTTTATCTCCATATTACCTGTAGCCCCCAAGCTCCGAGTTTATCAGTTCATGATGACTTGGTGCTTTGCATAGAAATAATATCTTGACTGTGTAGCCCCCAAGTGCCGGGTTGTCTTGCCTGCAGCAACCTGGGACTTGTAATTGTCTTATACTTATAAAACTTCAGCCAGTGTAGCCCCCAAGTCTTAAGAGCAGAACATAGTGATAGCTTAAGACTTGCTTAAATATAAATGTTGCAACTTTGAAGAAATCCAGGTTGTTCATCTGAGTCGCCAGTCATAAACTGAATGTTTTGCATTTCACATGTGTAGCCCCCAAGGGTCGGCTCATCAGTGTGTGATGGGCCGGGTCTTCAATTTGGACCTTATGATCTGTTTAAACAACTGAACGCTGTAGCCCCCAAGTGTCGGGTCACATGCCTGCAGTGACTTGGGACTTTTTATAAAATTTGTAAATCTTGAACTGAGTAGTGTAGCCCCCAAGAGCCGGGTCGTATGCCTGCAACGACTCGGGACTTACATGTACTTCTCCTTTGAAAAGAATAACATCATATGATGTAGCCCCCAAGTGTCGGGTCACAAGCTTGCAGCGATTTGGGACTGTTGAAGAAGTTATATAACCTTGATTCTTATTTATGCAGGCTCTATTGACAAAAGCCGGCTCAGAAATTGCCGAGTTGAAAGAGCAGGACTTGTTGCTTTATCTGGCAGTGCCATCATGCACTTTTGAAATGTTTGTGCCAAAAGATCATCCTCAAAACTTGTTATGTTGATTGCTCAATATGAATCCTTGACTGGAGTTGCAGCTTAACCAAATAAAGGTCGGCTTTCGAGGCTCGACACTTGAAATATAAAGGCCGGCAACCACTGATGCTGAGACGAATCAAGCAAACATCAACCTGGACAATCCAGCTGCCAGCTTTCAGCAATGAATTTTGCCCTCTTAACCCATTGAGATAAAAACTTGTTGAAAATGGCCCATCTATGGCTCTGTAATAGCTGTTGCAAAACTCCATAGTTTGCTAGTGCCATCGAGTACTGAGTAATTTGTCTTGGTGAACTGGTGATATCGCAATATCGCAAGAAATCCATGGCCGGGTTGCAATGCAACCCGGCAATTTTATGCACTGTCTTGTGACTTCAGCTTGTTTTTGCTATCAACAGATAACCCGGACCGTGGTTGCAATGCAACCCGGTAATCATGATGAGTATCGAACCCAAGTGATTTGTATAAGGATGAATCATATACCATAGTTGCGGTGCAACCCCGAATTATGTTGCCCTTATTTTCATAGTATAAATTACGAGACCCAACCTTTTTGAAGATAAGGATGGTTTCTACAAAAAAGATGCAATATGTACAAATAATTGTAATATAAATGCAAAGTACTACATAACAGGATAATTATAGTAATGCAAAATGTAAAATAAAAAGCCAGCTTTCGAGGCACGACATAGAGACCGGCTTTCGAGGCTCGAGTCTGATTTGCTTTCATGAAGCAGGCTTTTTTAGCCTCTTTTGGTTTGTCCTAGCTTTCTGAAGTCCGGCTCTCGCGTGACATAACCAATGTTTTAACTTTGATGAGTTCAGGGTCACCTCTGTGATTGACTCATCAGGCGTACACTGGGTCACCTTTTTGGACTAGCATCTTGCCAACAGGCAGGTATAACCAAGTATATAATGGCATTTGCCGGGTTAAGAGGGATGTTAATAGCTAAACTCGATGAGTTGGAAGCCCCCAAATAACTAATGATCAAAGAATAAAGACTCCACACATAATTTGAGGCGAAACGACAAACTCTCTTATATAGAGATACCGGCTTTATTGCCACGGTGGGCGCCAGCTGTCGTGGTTTTGTCACGGCAAGATGTCCTCATGAAAGGATTTAGTGGTGAGGCCATCGCACCTAGGTGGTAGCTTGAATGGGGTTGATCAGAATTGAGAGACACGAGTTTTACCCAGGTTCGTCCCCTCACAGTGGCGGTAAAAGCCTACATCCTGCTTGATTGCTATTGATGATGATGATCTCGATTACAAGGGTGCTGTTTCGCTACCTCTATCTCGAGAGCTACTAATTTGTCTGTCTATCCTGACCTGTCCTCTTTTGGGCTGCCTTGCCCCTCCTTATGTAAGTTGAAGGGCCGGCTTACATGTAGAGTCCTAGTAGGACTACAACTAATCTCTTTTCTATTACAAGCCGGATATTAGTCCGGGTCTTATTCGAATGGTCCAAAACTAGCCTGCTGGGCCACCCCCATGTTGGGCCACGTTCTTCCTCCGTGCGGGCACCTGTATTCTCTCCCGCACCAATCCACCCAGGCCGGGTCTGTCCTCCGCTGGGTCATGCTTCCTCCGCCGGGTCTTGCTTCCCTTGCCGGGTCTTGATATTCCTGGCCGGGTTCCGTGCAGGCTCCCAGCTCATAATGAGTCGGTCCAATTTGTTTCCTTGATAACCCAGGCCTGGGGCTTCTGGTCTAGCCGGGTCATGTCTTGGACTGCCGGGTCTAGCTGCGGATAATTCTCCCGACATTGACCTTGGAGAGCCAGTCCCAGACTAGATTTGTAGACTCCAGTGCACTCACACGACCATACTGCTCTTTGGTCAGATGGCCACAGATGATGTTCTTGGCAATTGAGTCCAATTGCGTGAACCTCTTCACATCAGCAGCGGTGACACCTTCACCGACCTTGGGGATGCCAGTCCTGATGACATACCAGAGGTCGTTGTCAATGGCTTCAAGATGCATGCGCATCTTATTCTTCCAGTAGGGATAGTGAAAGTGCTAGGTATCGACTAGAGGGGGGTGAATAGGCGATTTTTATGAAAGGCTTCAAAAACAGGCAATGTCTTCGAAGTAAGCGGAAGCAAGATGAGAACTAGCAAAGCCTATGAATAAGATGAACAGATATGACAAGCATAGACATCATACATACAAGCATGCATTGAACATAAACACAAGAAGCATGAAGATAAATGAGTAAACAGATGAATGGCTTCAAGGAATATCATCAAACACAGACAAGCATGCAAAGGCTTCACAGTTCAAAATAGTAAGTGACGAGGGCATATACTAGGGATAGGGTAATAGGCCTGACCTACGGACCTTACCCTAGGACGCCACACACCTTATACTGTGCCCCAGGGCCAGCAATCAGGAGTTCTGCAACCTGACATTCACTCGGAGTTCAATGAACCACTCGGGAGGCAATAGTTCACTCGACCGGTCTATTTCACTCGGAGTACCTGGCAGTCACTCGGACGGAGAAGACCAGGGCTCTCCAGGATTGCAACGGTCAGGACGTGCGTCCCCCCTCATCAATTGTAATCAATGCGCTCGTTGCCTGTAACTGACGCCCTTAAACCCCCTCTTTAACCCCTGGTAGTGGCGGCATTCATGGGGGCTGGGCGGACTCTATATAAGCCACCCCTCAGCTCCATTCCAGGGGTTCACAATCTTTGTAATCTGTACACTCAGAGAAAACAAGCTCCAGAGCACCGAGACGTAGGGCTATTACCTCCACCGCTGAGGGGCCTGAACTCGTAACTCCGAGTGTAACAACTGCGTCATAGCTAGGCTCTGCCCTCCAATTCGTACCCCCATACGCTACTGTCAGACCTATACCCACTACAGTTGGCGCCCACCGAGGGGCAGGCGTCTAGCAACATCCGGCGTAGTTGCGTTTTCCCCGTCATTGTTGTGGTTTTCGGCGGCGGACTGACTCTGGGCGGCGAGATCCGTTTCGGCGTCCTCAGTTTCATCGCCGATGATTCGGTGTGGTTTCAGGAAGCCCCGCTGGATGTCGAGGCGTTACCCGTCCGCGGCGCAGCGCACTTCCGCACGAGTGCCTTCGGCGTCCTTCTTCGACAGCCGTCAACCCCGTACTAGTCGGCATCTCCTCGCTCCACCAGCGGCCCTCGCAAGCGTTCCGGGCGCTCACGACTTCAACGGTGGATCAGGCACGCGGTGGCCCTTCAGGCGGCCACCCCGCAAGTCGCAGTGATCGAGCCTGACGAGCCCGTCTTTGATTTGTTCGCCTCCTTGCACGAACACTCGGAAAGCCTATCCGAGTGCGAGAGCAACGATCCTGCTGCAGAGGTGCTCATGGCCGATTCCCCACCCAGTCCGCCTGGGTACGGCTGCGGCGGCGCGGAGACCGGCGACCCGTCGCACGTGAATCTTGGCGGCGGCGGAGACCGTCACGATGACGAGTACTATCCCCGACCTCTCACTCGGCAGCAGAGGGAGGAACAGCTGCATAGAAACGAGCAGACCCTCCAGACGCCCATCGTTGGGACGACCCCCGAGGCTCAGGCTTTGGAGGTCGCACGCCAGGCCAACTTGGCTGAGCGCAGTCGTCTGGAGGCGCTCCAGAAATCACTCGACGATCGCGCTCCCAGACAGCATTAGCCCAGTTCCAGTCGACGACAGCGGCAGTTGTTCTCGAGTGACCACCAGCAGAACTTCCAGGTATTTCGCACTCCCGTTCAGAATTTGGCGGCAGCCACTCGGATAACAGATTCCATCGAGCCGTCCAGATCTGAGGCAGGAGAGGGTCTACGGCAGATCCAGGCCTTACTCAAGGCGGCTAAAGAACAGAATTCAGCGGTGTCCCAGTCGCGCAACATGATTCATAGCAGATCCATCAGGGCTGACACCGTCTAGTCGGCCCACAGCCCGGTGTCCCTGAGGAGAAACAGACACTCGCCTCCGCGGCAAAACGACCGAGACCCCCACCGAGACCAGTACTCGGGGTAGGGTCGAAGTCGGAATACGCCTCCGCGGCGTCAAGATGATCGTCGTCGTATGCCGTCGCCCCCTCCGCGGGATGGCTCGTACGCGCCCCGGCCGTACGATGCCAGGCGTCCTTACGACAATGATCGGAGGGCCAGCCCTCCCCGCCATGGTGACGGTTATCGCCAGAGAGAACCAGTCGACCTCCACGATCCACAGTTCAACGCGAGATCTGTACTCGCTCAGAACCTGGTCAACAGAGGCAGAGCTCTAAGAGAGAATTTGGACAGAGATCGTCCGAGTGGAAGTGGAGCCTTCATCTCCGGGCCCGAGTGTTTCAGCAGAGTGATCAGGGCCGTGGAGATCCCGCCCAACTTCAGGTTGGCGGCTGGAGTAAGTAAGTTCACCGGCGAGTCCAAGCCAGAAACTTGGTTAGAGGATTACCGAGTGGCTGTGCAGATTAGAGGAGGAAATGACTATGTGGCTATGAAGCATTTGCCATTGATGCTGGAAGGGTCCGCCCGAGCCTAGCTCAACCAACTCACTCTGGCCAGCATCTACTGCTAGGAAGATTTGGCTCGAGTGTTCATCAAAACATTCGAGGGCACGTGCAAACGCCAGGCCGGTTTGACTGAGTTGCAGCATTGTGTGCAAAAGCCGAATGAAACCTTGAGGGAGTACATTCAGCGGTGGACAACCTTGCATCATGTGGTGGAGAACGTCACGGAGCACCAAGCCGTCTGCGCCTTCAAGGCAGGAGTCAGATATAGGGAGCTCATCCTGAAATTCGGTCGGTCAGGATTTTGACCATGAGCCAAATGATGGAGATTGCAACTCGGTACGCTAACGGAGAAGAGGAAGACCGTCTTCGTAACGGCAAGGGGAAAACTAGTGAGCCCAACCCTAGAAACAATAATCCTAGTCGGAAGCCGAAGCACAAGGCTGACGGTTCGGCACAGGCCGAGGCTGCCGCACTGGCCGGTCAAGCCAAGAACAAGGGGAAAGCTAAGGAAAATTGGATCCCGAGGAAAAAGAAAGATCAATCGGGCCAGGATGTCCTTGATTTGCCATGCCACATTCACACCAGAAAAGATGAGGAGGGCAATCTGATATTGCCCAAGCATACCACTCGACAGTGTAGATTGTTGATACAACAGTTCCGAGAGGGCCAGTCGAGTGAGAAGAGCCCAGAAGATGCTGATGATGGAGACAAAGATGAAGCTTTTCCCAGTGTCAACGCAACCCTGATGATCTTTGCAGATGTAGAGAGCAAGAGCTGGTTGAAGGTTATCAACCGAGAAGTGAACATGGCTATGCCGGCGATGACGAAGTTTCTGAACTGGTCGAAGACTCCGATCACCTTTGATCAGTCGGATCACCCGGCCTACATTGCCACCCCTGGGCGGCAGGCGCTGGTGGTGGATCCGGTCGTGGGAGGCGTTCAGTTGCGAAAGGTCCTCATGGACGGTGGAAGCGGGCTGAACATACTCTATGCTGACACCCTGAAGGGGATGGGCATCCCGATGTCCCGTCTCAGTGAAAGCAGTATGCAGTTCCACGGAGTGATCCCCGGCAAGAAAGCAAAGTCACTCGGGCAGATTGCCCTGGATGTAGTCTTTGGAGATGACAAGAACTTCAGGAAGGAAAGGCTGGCCTTCGAAGTGGTCGACTTCCGCAGCGCCTACCATGCCATCCTTGGTCGGCCAGCCTACGCACGTTTCCTGGCCCATCCATGTTATGTGTACCTTAAGCTGAAGATGCCCGGCCCCAAAGGCGTGATCACGGTCACTAGCAGTCGGCAGCGCGCGGAAGAATGTTTGCAGCAGGGGTCCAAGATTGTTGATGAGCAAATGGCTATGGTGGAGTTGGAGGAATACAAGAAAAACGCTGATCCGAGTGATCTGCTACGCTCCACGAAACCAGCTGCAGAGTCTGCGTTCCAGTCGGCTGGCGAGACGAAGCCTGTGCACATTCATCCAGAGGACCCCAACGCAGCGCCCACCAACATCTCAACGACACTCGACAGCAAATAGGAAGAAGCGCTCATCCAGTTCCTCCGTGAGAACTGGGACATCTTCGCATGGAAGCCACACGACATGCCGGGTGTACCCAGGGAGCTAGCTGAGCATCGTTTGCGAGTTGACCCGAAAGCAAAACCTATGAAGGAGCATCTTCGTCGCTCTGCTACACAGAAGAGGAAGGCCATTGGCGAAGAAGTTGCTCGGCTCCTGGCAGCCGAGTTCATCCCTGAGGTGTACCACTCCGAGTGGCTCGCCAACGTCGTCATGGTTCCTAAGAAGGATAAGTCTCTCCGAATGTGCATCGATTTCAAGCACATTAATCGGGTCTGCCCGAAGGATCATTTCCCACTCCCCCGCATAGATCAAATCGTAGATTCCACCGCGGGTTGTGAGCGATTGTCTTTTCTAGATGCGTACTCCGGGTACCACCAGATCTGACTGTATGGGCCAGATGAAATAAAAACAGCTTTTATCACCCCATTCGGGTGTTTCTGCTAAATCACCATGCCATTCGGTCTTAAAAATGCTGGCGCCACTTTCATGCGCATGGTTCAAAAGTGTTTGCACACACAGATTAGTCGGAACATCGAGGCATACATGGATGACATAGTGGTCAAGTCCAGAAAAGGTTCCGACCTCCTGGCTGACTTATCTGAAACTTTCGCAAATCTGCGGAAGTATGATATCAAGCTGAATCCGGCGAAATGCACTTTCGGAGTTCCTGGAGGCAAGTTACTCGGTTTTCTCATTTCCGAACGAGGGATAGATGCCAATCCTGAGAAGATCGGGGCGATTGTACGAATGAAACGTCCAGAACGGCTTCATGATGTATAGAAGCTCACGGGTTGCCTTGTAGCTCTGAGCCGATTCATCTCCCGTCTCGGTGAGAAGGCACTGCCCCTGTACCGATTGATGAAGAAATCTGATTCGTTCGAGTGGACTGCTGAAGCACAAGCAGCGTTTGTTGAGCTCAAAGCCCTGCTTTCCACCCAGCCGGTGCTCGCCGCTCCGAACAGCAACGAGCCGTTGCTCCTGTACATTGCGGCCACTGGTCAGGTTGTCAGTACCGTCCTCACCGTCGAGCGAGAAGAACAGGGCAAAACTTACAAAGTTCAGCGCCCAGTCTATTACATTTCGAAAGTCCTGACTCCATCCAAGCAGAGGTATCCTCATTATCAGAAGCTCGTTTATGGCATCTACCTGACTGCGAAGAAAGTAGCCCATTACTTCCAAGAGTACACCGTGTCAGTCGTCAGCGATGCCCCGCTGTCTGAAATCATGAACAATTGGGATGCGACTGGTCGAGTGGCGAAGTGGGCTATCGAGCTCCTGCCCCTGGACATCAAGTTCGAGGCAAAAAAGGCAATCAAGTCCCAAGCATTAGCTGATTTCTTAGCCGAATGGACTGAACAGCAGCAGCCGACTCAGAGTCACCCGGAACACTGGACCATGTTCTTTGATGGCTCCAAGATGCTGAATGGTTCAAGAGCTAGAGTTGTGTTGGTGTCTCCAAAAGGCGATCGACTCAGTTATGTTCTGCAGATTCACTTTGATTCCTCCAACAATGAGGCCGAGTACGAAGCGCTCCTTTATGGTCTACGTATGGCCATCTCACTCGGCGTCCGATGCCTGATGGTTTACGGAGACTCAGATCTAGTTGTGAATCAAGTGATGAAGGAATGGGACATCAGGAGCCCTGCTATTACAGGATATTGCAATGCAGTGAGAAAGTTGGAGAAGAAATTCGAGGGACTAGAGCTCCACCACATTCCCCGAGCCAAGAATCAAGCGGCAGATGATCTGGCGAAAATTGGGTCCACTTGGAAACCTGTACCCAGTAATGTGTTCCTTGAGCATCTGCATTCCCCAACGGTGAAAGAAGATCCCTTCACTGAAGAGCCCCCGCAAGTGGTCGGTCCATCTGATTCGACTGAAATCGAGGTCCCAGCAGTCATGGACTTGGTCATGGAGGTTTTGGCGATCACGCCCGATTGGATGGTGCCGTACATTGCGTACCTGCTCAGACAGCAGCTTCCAAAGGATGAAGTCGAGGCCCGCCAGATTGTTCGCAGGTCCAAGGACTTTACAGTGATGGGCGATCAGTTATACAGAAAGAGCATCACCAGTGTGACTCAGCGCTGCATCTCTCCGGAAGAAGGTTGATTGATCCTGGAGGAGATTCACTCGGGAACTTGTGGACACCACGCGTCCTCTCGTACAATCGTGGCTAAAGCTTACCGAGTCGGCTTCTTCTAGCCACGTGCCAATGAAGCTGCGCAGGAGATAGTCCAACACTGCGTCGGGTGCCAGTTCTACGCAAACATATCGCACAAGCCTGCGTCTGCTCTAAAGACGATTCCACTTGTCTGGCCGTTTGCAGTCTGGGGACTCGACATGGTGGGACCCCTCCGGATAGGGGCGAGTGGATTCACCCACTTGCTGGTTGCAGTCGACAAGTTCACTAAGTGGATCGAAGCCAAACCCATCAAGAAGCTAGACTCTCGTACATCGATCAAGTTTATGAA
Source organism: Elymus sibiricus (assembly GCA_039707655.1). Lineage (NCBI taxonomy): Eukaryota > Viridiplantae > Streptophyta > Magnoliopsida > Poales > Poaceae > Elymus > Elymus sibiricus. The sequence continues at coordinate 184,861,931 of CM077676.1, read as the reverse complement.
GGAGTTAGTCTTCAGATATGGCGTGCCCCACAGCATTATCACTGACAACGGCTCAAACTTCGACTCAGAAGAGTTCAGGGCGTTCTGTGCCGCCCAAGGCACCCGAGTTGACTATGCATCTGTGGCGCACCCGCAGTCGAATGGACAAGCTGAGAGAGCAAACGGACTGATCCTTCAGGGGTTAAAGCCACGACTCATGCGCGATTTGGAGCACGCAGCTGGAGCCTGGGTCACCGAGTTGCCATCAGTTATTTGGGGCTTGAGGACGACCCCCAATCGGTCTACCAATCGTACTCCCTTCTTCATGGTGTACGGAGCTGAAGCCGTCTTGCCGAGTGACCTACTCCACAATTCGCCCCGAGTGGAACTATACTCCGAAGCTGAAGCTGAGCAGGCGCGGCAAGACGCAGTTGATCTCCTGGAAGAGGAGAGAGAGATGGCTCTTATCCGTTCGGCCACTTATTAGCAAGATCTACGACGTTTTCACAACAGGCACGTCAGAAGTTGGACCTTTCAGGAAGGAGATCTTGTGCTCCGAGTGGATCAGCAGCGACCTCACAAGCTTGCTCCCGCGTGGGAAGGTCCCTTTATTGTGTCAAAGGTTCTACATAACGGAGCATACCGTCTGTACAACCTTCTAAAGCAAGCAGACGAGCCCCGTGCTTGGAATGCGGATTTGCTACGACGATTTTATACTTGATATTGAGATGTAATAAAAGCATTTGAGTGATGTTTGATGAATAAAAGCATGACTTTTCCAGTTCCACATTGAGTTGACTCGTACGCATTCTCTGGCTTACAACCCCCAGTGGGTGTATGCCCTTCAACTTAGCTGCAAACCAGTTTTTGCCTAAGTTAAAAAACCTACTCCGAGTGAAGAGCATCCCTCTCGCTCGGGGGCTTGGCTGCGAACCAGCTTTCGCCCAATTTAAAAATCTACTCCGAGTGAAGAGCATCCCCCTCACTCGGAGGCTTGGCTGCAAACCAGCTTTCGCCCAAGTTAAAAAACGACTCCGAGTGAAGAGCATCCCTCTCGCTCGAGGGCTTGGCTGCGAACCAGCTTTCGCCCAAGTTAAAAATCTACTCCGAGTGAAGAGTATCCCCCTCACTCGGAGGCTTGGCTGCGAACCAGCTTTTGCCCAAGTTAAAAAACGACTCCGAGTGAAGAGCATCCCTCTCACTCGGAGGTTTGGCTGCAAACCAGCTTTCGCCCAAGTTAAAAAACGACTCCAAGTGAAGAGCATACCTCTCACTCGGGGGCTTGGCTGCGAACTAGCTTTTGCCCAAGTTAAAAATCTACTCCGAGTGAAGAGCATCCCTCTCACTCGGGGGGCTTGGCTGCAAACCAGCTTTCGCCCAAGTTAAAAAACGACTCCGAGTGAAGAGCATCCCTCTCACTCGGGGGCTTGGCTGCGAACCAGCTTTCTCCCAAGTTAAAAATCTACTCCGAGTGAAGAGCATCCCTCTCACTCGGGGGCTTGGCTGCGAACCAGCTTTCGCCCAAGTTAAAAAATGACTCCGAGTGAAGAGCATCCCTCTCACTCGGGGGCTTGGCTGCGAACCAGCTTTCGCCCAAGTTAAAAAATGACTCCGAGTGAAGAGCATCCCTCTCACTCGGGGGCTTGGCTGCGAACCAGCTTTCGCCCAAGTTAAAAAACAACTCTGAGTGAAGAGCATCCCTCTCACTCGGGGGCTTGGCTGCGAACCGGCTTTCGCCCAAGTTAAAAATCTACTCCGAGTGAAGAGCATCCCTCTCACTCGGGGGCTTGGCTGCGAACCAGCTTTCGCCCAAGTTAAAAAATGACTCTGAGTGAAGAGCATCCCTCTCACTCAGGGGCTTGGCTACGAACCAGCTTTTGCCCAAGTTAAAAAACGACTCCGAGTGAAGAGCATCCCTCTCACTCGAGGGCTTGGCTGCGAACTAGCTTTCGCCTAAGTTAAAAACTCGACTCCGAGTGAAGAGCATCCCTCTCACTCGGGGGCTTGGCTGCGAACCAGCTTTCGCCCAAGTTAAAAAACGACTCCGAGTGAAGAGCATCCCTGTCACTCGGGGGCTTGGCTGCGAACCAGATTTCGCCTAAGCTAAAAACTCTACTCTGAGTGAAGATCATCCCTCTCACTCGGGGGCTTAGCTGCGAACCAGCTTTCGCCTAAGTTAAAACCCACTCCAAAGTCTCGAAAGGCTCGAAAGAAAGCATTCAGATAACTTCAGAAATTTGAAAGTAAACGCGAGTACTCGGGCCCGAAGCCCAAAAGAGTTTGATAGATACAAATCCACTCGGCATACCGAGGCAAATGGGTAAAGCTCAAAGTTTTTCTTATGCTCCAGAGGGGCTGGCCGGCTCGACGAAGGCGTCCAAGTCGATGCCATCTGCAATCCGAGTGGCTGCTTCTATGAACGTCTCCATGAAGTCCTCGAACTTGAGCTTCTTAGTGTTGGCAACCTGAAGATACTTCAGCTTCTCCTCCTTGGCGTCCTTGCAATGCAGTCGGACCAGAGAGAGGGCCAAGTCGGCTCTGCAGGGGGCAGCTGATTTCTTCCACGCTTGCACTTGGCTAGGAATGTCATTGAGACGAGTCATCATGGCTTCCAGATCGGCGTCAAGAGTGTCCGTTGGCCACAGTTCCTTGTCGATCCTCCCGAGTGCGCCCCGCAGACGGATGATGTACCCCTGGACGTCTTCGATACAAGATTCAAGCCGCAAGATACCTAGAGCAGCCTTGTCACCGACGATTGACCTGGAGGGATCCAGATCCCTCTTGATTCTGTCAGTTTCCAACTCGAAGTCTTGGCAGTACTCTGTGAATAGGAAAAGAGGAGAGTTGAAGATCAGCATGCATGAAGTTCACTCGGAGATAAGTTAAAACTCACTCGGTTATTACAGGTTACCTGCAAGCTTGGTGTACATCTCCTCCGCGAACTCTTCTATATACCTTTCTAGAGAATTATTCTTTTCGATGAGCTGGGTGATCTTCTCGTTCAGAGTCTTCTTCTCTTGCTCGTAGACATTCGCCTGAGCCTTGAGCTTGCCTTCCCACTCGGTCTGCTGCTTCTTGAGTTCGATCACCTCCTTCTTCAGCAACTTGTTCTCCCCTTCAAGCTTCTCGAGTGAGGCCAACTTCTTTTCGGCGGCCTTGGTCTTTTCCCTCGCCACTTTCTACGCTCCCGCCAGCTCATTATCCTTGTTTTCGAGTGCCTGCTTCATAGTTTCTAAAGAGACAGAAGTTCTGAGCCGCACTTGGAGTCGATGGTTTTCATTACGCACATCTGTTCGAGTGAAGTCACTCGGTTCAAAGAATGGAAACAGGCGAAAGCAGAATGCTCAGTAATTGAGGCTTACCTCCCATGGCCTTGAGCTCCGCTTGGGCGCGCGTTATGTTCCTCTTCTCCACCTCCAAGTCCAGTCGGAGCTGGACCATCTCCTTCTCCAGTGACACGTACTGAGTCCCAAGCTCGCAAGTTTTCTGAAAGACAAGAGAGAGCAGACCAGTCAATATTAAGGAATATTCCGAGTGCCCAGAGACCAGCAAAGACAACAATATTCTGACCTTCATAGTCAACCTCAAGGCAGACAAGGCTCGATCAGTTCGAAGCATCCTAGTCTACCAAGCCTTACACTCGGCCAGCCGAGTGAGAGGCCGCGCTTGGTGTGCAATCGAATAAAAACTCTAAGACTCATGCCGACTGCCCGCAGTCGACGGCAGTCTCGGGGACTACACCCAGTGGGTGCACTCAGCGTGCCCCCACTGGAAAGTGACTTGTGATTGAGCTAAAAAAAGAGTTCTAAGACTCCCGCCGATTGCTTGCAGTCGACGGCAGTCTCGGGGACTACACCCAGTGGGTGCACTCAGCGTGCTCCCACTGGAATGGTATCCACTCGGAAAGGTCCGCCCGATCCGAGTGACGGCCAAACAACAACAAAAAAAGTTCTAAGACTCCCGCCGACTGCCTGCAGTCGACGGCAGTCTCGGGGACTACACCCAGTGGGTGCACTCAGCGTGCCCCCACTGGAACGGTATCCACTCGGAATGGTCCGCCCGATCCGAGTGACGGCCAAACAACAAAAAAACACCCAGTGGGTGTACTGAACATTTTCCGACTGAAATTCCTACAGAGGAAAAATGACTTGGAGATCAACTTACAAGGGCACTTACTCGAACGTTTTCCTGGAGGGCAGCACTGGCATCGTATGCCAGCTTGCCAGCCGCGCACATCTCCTTCAGTCGCTGGGTCATCAGCTCCGCCTGGATCATTGCCTCCTTGCTGGCTCCAGTTTGGTCCTCTGGCACCTTGTACAGACTGAAGATGTTGATGGGAGGAGTTGGAGCCGAGACTAGGGCAGTCGACGGCGCTGTGACTGGGCCAGCACCGGCCTGAGAAGAACCTTGCCCCAGAGGCACGGTCACAGGCTGCGCAGGAAGAACTGGAGGTGCTTGGCTTGGAGGTGCCTTAGGTGTGGTGGTCTGAGAAGCAGTCGGAGCTGCGGTCCCCTTCTCGGTGTCCTTCCGCGACGGCCCTTCATCGTTGTTCGCGACATGGATGATCTTTGCAAGTGCTACATTCACTCGACACAATCAGTCGCAGTACACAATTCAGTCGGATGAGAACATTTCAGTCGAATGACAGATCGAAGTAAAAATGAAGTCATTGTTACCTTTCTGAGAGGTGGCCGTGTCTGCCGACTCGGCTTCGATATGATCTCCATCGATCTGCATGGGAGACATTGTCGAGGTTGCAGCTCTGGTTCATAAGTTTCACTCGGTCAGAAAAGTCCAGAAGTTCGCAGAGACAGAAAAGAAAGATGCGGCACTCACGTTGAGGCAACAGGCACGGTGACCTTGATCCTGGGTAGAGCCTTCCGAGGCTTGGGGGAAGTGACCTTGAGCTGCTTGGCGGTCTTCTCTGTCGGCTCCGGCATCGATGTCTGAGTGCGCTTCGGAGCCTTAGCACTCGGAGCCACCGTCTTCTCCGAGCCAGCACTCGGATCATGAGTGTGCTTAGAGCGACGCTCAGAGCGCAGCTCCGGAGACTGGGAAGACTCGACCTCGTCGCTCTCTTCCAAGTTGTCGCTTTCCTCCTCACTGTCCTCCACGTAGCTACCCTCGACACAGCCATGTTCACTCTCCACGTCTCCGACAAGGTGTTCTCCATTCGGCACAGGCGAAAGCACCTTCTGGAACTCCTGCAAGACACGAAGAGTAGAGACAGTCAGACCATTCAGTTCACTCACATAATTTGCGCATAAGTAATTCACTCGGAAATGCATGTCACACCTCCAACGGTTGGTTCTTGGCGTCATAGGGCGGGACCCGTCTCGACCCTCATGGATTGTCGCGTGCGCCGGTGATACCCTTGAGCCACTCTTTCACGATCTTCTCGTTGATGTCCTCCGGGTGCACTCGAGTCGAGTCGTCAGCGCCAGTGTATTGCCACATGGGATGAGCTCGCTCCTGCAGCGACTGGATTCACCGACTGAGAAAGACCTCCAGCAAATCCAGACCCGTCACCCCGCCCTGTATCAGGCTGACTACCGCAGTTACCAAGATCCCCACATTAGTCTTCTCCTCTTTGTCCACCGTCAGCGATGGAGGCACATTGACCCTCTCGGATGTATAAGGGGGGAGACCAGTCGACGAGCCAGCACAAGGGATGTCTTTGCAGTAAAACCAAGTTGACTGCCAGCCCCTAACCAAATCGGGAAAGGTCATCGTTGGGAAAGCGCTCCTACCCCGCATCTGAATACCCAAGCCGCTGCACAGCTGGGTCACATGGGTTCTCTCCCCCTCGGGGTTGGCCTTTTTGACCGACTGAGAATGACACGTGAAGATGTGCTTGAATAACCCCCAATGCGGCTGGCAACCCAAGAAATTTTCACACAAGGAAACAAACGTGGCGAGGTACGCTATAGCATTCGGAGGGAGGTGATGGAGCTGGGCGCCGAAAAAGTTTAGGAAACCGCGGAGAAAGGGATGGGGCGGCATGGAGAAACCACTTTCCACATGGGTGACGAGGAGCACGCGTTCCCCCGGCCGCGGCGCAGGCTCGATTTCCCCCTCCTCCGGCAGCCTCCAGCTACCCTCTGGCACCAGTCCGTCGATGACGAGCCCGCTGATGTCTTCGGCGATGGTGGTTGGCGGGAGCCAGTCTCCCTAGATCCATCCCCGTGGCGGAGCGGCGCGAGTGAGGGTGTCCCGGACTAGGGGGTACTCGGGCTACCGGCCTATCTCTCGTAGGCCGGGCTGATGGGCCGCTCTCTACTCATCGAAGGAAGGCCGGATTGTGGGCGACCACGTACACCAGAAGGAAACCACCGAAGACCTGGCGTCTCCTCCAAGTAATTATTGGCGTAGTCGGCATGTTTATCCTCGGATGGTAACCGACAGTATGTAACCCTAGGTCCCTCTGGTGTCTATATAAACCAGAGGGTTTAGTCCATAGAGGATCATCATATTCATTACCTAGGGTTTAGCCCATCCGATCTCGAGGTAGATTAACTCTGTAACCTTCATACAATCACATCAATACAATCTAACAGGACGTAGGGTATTACCTCTTCGAGAGGGCCCGAACCTGGGTAAATCATCGTCTCTACGTTCTCTGTTACCCATTGATTCCTAGACCCATAGTTCCGATCCCCTACCCGAGATCTACCGGTTTTGGTACCGACATTGGTGCTTTCATTGAGAGATCCGCCGTTGGTCATCAAGGATCAATGGCTCGCCCAATCATCAGCGACGGCGCTAGCAGCAGGGACACTTTCGTTCCCGGCTAGCTCTTCGCGATCGGCAGCGTCATGCTACACGCTGATCCGGCCGGCCGCCTCGGCCGGGTCGATAGCTTCACCCCCGACCAGGAGATCAGGTTCGGAAACTTAGAGTTCGTCGCCGACTCCCGGGGAGATCTTATCCTCACAGGGTCCTCAGCCTCGCCTGAAGGACCCGCAAATCCTAAAGCATCGACTTCAAGTACGGCCAATCCCACTACCAGTAGAGCCGCCACTGCGGACCTAGACTTGAGCCCGGATCTAATCTCCGCGCTCGGCTGCCGAAAATCAGCCTCGACCGAACATGACTGCCGGGCAGATTTGGACGCCCCGTCAAGACCATACTGCGGGTTGACCCTGTAAACTGCTAGAACTTGGAGCCGACGGATCTCTCGTTATTAAATGGGATACTAGATCGAATCCAAGCCATGGGAATCACCAAGGGTCAGTCCTCGGTCTACGATCAGATCGGGATTAAGACCGATGACAGGGAAATTCACGCCCCTCCGGCTGCCCACATGGTCGCCACTATCGAAGGCTCGACTGAGGGCCCGCCCCTCTCCCCGGAACCGGAAGCACATGAAGTGCGAATTCCCAATCAGCAGGCCTCGCCTTCCAGCTCGGCAGCCGAACTCCGCTCCGGAGAGAGTTTAAAGCCGAAGTCTGGTTCAGCACGCAACCTCGAGTCCACGCACTCGAGCTCGGCCAACTATCTGGGTCTAGAGCTCGGCGCGTTAGGATCAAATTTTTTATCCCGGACTCACACTCCGCTGGGATCAAATTTTTTATCCCGCCCACCCCCCACATCAAGTACTGTCCAAATAACTCAGGACGGTGTCGTGGGTGCAAGTCTGACAGTAGTGTGTGGGGGTAGGAATGAGAGGGCAGAGCCTAGCTACGGCGCAGGTGTTACACTCGGATTTACGAGCTCAGGCCCCTCAGCGGTGGAGGTAATAGCCCTACGTCTCGGTGCTCTGGAGCTGTATTGCTTGAGTGTATGATTACAATAGGTTGCGAACCCTTGGAATGGAGCAGTGGGGCGGCTTATATAGTCTCGCCAGCCCTCCCATCGACGCCAGCCATTACAGGGGGTTAAGAGGGGTATAAGTGCGCCAGGTAACGGGCATATTGATGACAATTAATACAGGAGAACGTGCGTCCCGACCGTTGCGCTCCTGGAGACTCCTGGTCTTCTCTGGCCGAGTGACTTTCGGGTGTTCCGAGTGAAACGAGTCTGTCGAGTGAACTCTTGCCTCCCGAGTGGTTTGTAAAACTCCGAGTGAATGTCAGTTTGCGGAATTCTGGGTTGTTGATCTGGCCTTGGGGCCCAGTGTAAGACGTGTGGCGTCCTAGGGAAGGGTCCATAAGTCAGGCCTATTACCCTATCCCTAGTACATGCCCTCGTCATTAGCCCCCGAATCGATCGAGGTTAGGTGAGTCGAGTCAAGGCAAATTTCCAGATGAGTTGAGTGCTACGGGAGCGCTCAAGAACTCTAACTGGTCATTAGACGCCCTTGTTTTCGCATCGCACCTTGACGGATTCTGGACCATACGATGTCCGAGTGAAATGAGCGGTCTTCATCCGGATGAGTAGTTTCTGTCCGAGTGAGTAGCTTCCATCCGAGTGGGTAGCTTCCATCCGAGTGAGTAGTTTCCCATCCGAGTGAAATGAGTATCCATATGCCGTGCACCGGAGCGGATCCGAGCGAATGCGGCACGTCTTTGGAGTGAGGGCAATCGGGTTGCCAGACTCCAGATTTTGCGGGATTTGAAACCATATTTGAGCGCGCATAAACGGTTGCAGCGCAATGAGTGGTGAAAGTGGGGCGTGACGCCTCGATTTTTGCCCCACTTTTCGCCACGTACTGCTGGATCTTCGGCGGCACGATTTGAGGAGATCTGCGGGCCCGCTGTTCAACGGCGTGGATTGGGGAGCGGTGCGGGCGGCGATATAAGAGGCGGCCGTGGCGGAGAGGGAGAGAGAGATAGATCCCCTTTTCTCAACTTCCTCAATCTGCCCGATCTCTTCTCCCGCGACCCACTCCGCGCAAATCTTCCTCGGTGCTGGTGAGTTCAGCGGCGATGGTGAAGGACAAGACCGCTCAGCTCGAGAAGGCGAAGAAGGCGGCGAAGGGGAGGAAGGCTTCGAGCTCGCGAGCCGTGCGCCCGCCCGGGTGGATCCAGGGCGACTGGATCCCGCCGACCACCACGCTCGATGACGTCAACGGGCTCGTCGTGGACGGGCTGATCCGTGACGGGACGTGGAGGCTGCCGGAGGAGGGGGAGATCGAGCCCGCGCCGCGCCCCGGGGAGCGAGTGCTTCTCACCACTCACGTGGAGCGAGGTTTCTCCATGCCACCCCATCCTTTTTTCCGCGGATTCTTGAACTTCTTCGGTGCTCAGCTCCACCATCTGCCTCCAAACGCTATTATGTATCTCGCCGCATTTGTTTCTTTGTGCGAAAACTTTCTGGGTTGTCCGCCGCACTGGGGTTTGTTCAAACATATCTTCACGTGCCGATCTCAATCGGTTAAGAAGGTTGACCCGAATGGAGACAGGACGCACGTGATCCAGATGTGCGGTGGCCTAGGTATTCAGATGAGGGGTAAGAGTGCATTCCCATCCATGTCTTTTCCTGACTCGGTGAGGGGCTGGCAGTCGTCCTGGTTCTACTGCAATGACCTGCCGTGCTCGGGCTCGTCGACTGGTCTTCCTCCTTACACGACCGAGAGAATTCAGCCTCCTCCCTCGCTAACAGTTGATAAAAAGGAGAAGACGGATGTATCGATCTTGATGACTGCCGTGGTTAGTCTGATTCAGGGTGAATTGACTGGCCTAGACCTTCTGGAGGTATTTCTCAGTCGGAGAATCCAACCGCTGCAGGAGCGGGCTCACCCCATGTGGCTCTATGCTGGGCCCAGCGATCCGACCCGAGTGCATCCGGAAAACGTCGAGGCGAAAGACATGGAACGGTGGATCAAGTGCATCACTAGCGCGCGTGACAATCCGCGAGGGTCGAGACGGGTCCCGCCCTTCGATGCCAACAACCTGCCGCTGGAGGTATGACATGCATTTCCGAGTGAATCACTTATGTGCAAATGTTCCGAATGAACTGAGTAATCTAACTGAACCGACTGTCTCTGATCTTTGTGTCTTGCAGGAATTCCAAAAGATGTTATCGCCTGTGCCGAATGGAGAACAACTTGTCGGAGGTGCAGAGAGCGAGCATGGCAGCGCCAGGGGCAGCTACACGGAGGACATCGAGGAGGAAAGTGAAGACTCAGACGGCAGCGACGATGACGAGTCTTCTCTTTCTCCGGAGCTGGGTTACGAGCACGGCTCCAAACGAGCCCAGGATCCGAGTGAAGGCTCGGAGAAGAAGGCGGTTCCGAGTGCTAAGGCTCCGAAGCGCGCTCGGACGCCGATGCCTGCGCCGACTGAGAAGGCCGCCAAGCAGCCCAAGGTCGCTTCCCCCAAGCCTCGGAAGGCTATGCCCCAAATCAAGGTCGTTGTGCCTGTCGCCTCAACGTGAGTATTCTTCTCAGCTTTTCTTTTCTGTCTTTGCTAACTTTTGTGATTCTTCTGACCGAGTGCATCTTATGAACCAGTGCTGCAACCTCGACGATGTCTCCCATGCAGATTGATGGGGATCACACCGAAGCTGAGACAGCAGACGCGGCCACTTCTCAAAGAGGTAACAATAACTTCATCTTTACTGTAACTTGTCATTCGACTGAAATGTCCTCGTTCGATTGAATCGTGCATTGCGACTGATTGCGCCGAGTGAACGTAATGTTTGCAGAGGTCATCCACGTCGGAGATGATGATGAAGAGCCGCCGCGGAGGGCCACAGAGAAGGAGACCCCAGTTCCGACTGCTCCTCGGACCACCACACGAAAGATGTCGCCGAACGAAGTGCCTCGAGCTCCACCTGCCCCCGCTTTGACCGCGCCTCTGGGGCAAGGTTCTCAGGCTGGGGCTGGTCCTGCTGCGGTTCCGTCGACTGCCCTGGCCTCGGTTCCGACTGCTCCCGTCAACATCTTCACTCTGTACAAGACGCCAGAGGACCAAACCGGGGCCAGCAAGGAGGCGATGATCCAGGCGGAATTGATGACCCAACGGCTCAGGGAGATGTGCGCGGTCGGGAAGCTAGCTTATGATGCCAGTGTCGCTCTCCAGGAGAATGTCCGAGTAAGTGCTCTTGTAAGTTGACTTCCAAGTCTTTTTTCTTCATTAGGAATTCCAGTTGGAAAGTATCTAGTACACCCACTGGGTGTTTTTGTGTTTGGCCGTCACTCGGACCGGGCGGACCGGTTCCGAGTGGATACCATTCCAATGGGGGCACGCTGAGTGCACCCACTGGGTGTAGTCCCCGAGACTGCCGTCGACTGCGGGTAGTCAGCGGGAGTCTTAGAGCTTAGAACTTGTTTTGTTGTTGTTGTTGTTGTTGTTTTTTTTGCTTTTCGGCCATCACTCGGATCGGGCGGACCGTTCCGAGTGGATACCATTCCAGTGGGGGCACGCTGAGTGCACCCACTTGGTGTAGTCCCCGAGACTACCATCGACTGCGGGCAGTCGGCGGAAGTCTTAGAACTTAGGATCTGATACTGGTCAAGCTTGTTCCTTCCAGGAGTGTCGATCTCTGGGCACCTATTTTTTTTGTGTTTGGCCATCACTCGGATCGGGCGGACCGTTCTGAGTGGATACCATTCCAGTGGGGGCACGCTGAGTGCACCCACTAGGTGTAGTCCCCGAGATTGCCGTCGACTGCGGGCAGTCGGCAGGAGTCTTAGAACTTAGGATCTGATACTGATCAAGCTTGTTCTTCCCTTGTCGAATGGTACTTCAGGATATTTCTTGACGTTAACTGTTCTCTCTCGTATTTCAGAAAACTTGTGAGCTTGGGACTCAGTACGTGGCACTGGAGAAGGAAACGGCCCAGCTCCGAGTGAATTTGGAGGTGACCACCATGCAGGGGGTGTTGTGCAGCCAGTTGCTGATCTTCACCGAGTCGATTTGGAGGTGGAGAGGAGGAACACTGCGCGTGCTCAAGCAGAGCTCAAGACTATGGGAGGTAAGCTTCAATTGCCGAGCATTCTGCCTTCACCTTTTTTCATTCTTTGAACCGAGTGACTTCACTCGAACAGATGTGCGTAGTGAAAACCACCGACTCCAAGTGCGGCTCAGAACTTCTATCTCTTTAGATACCATGAAGCAGGCACTCGAGAACAAGGACAACGAACTGGCTGGAGCGCAGCAAATCGCGAAGGAGAAGACTAAGGCCGCCGAAGAGAAGCTGGCCTCATTCGGGAAGCTCGAAGCAGAGAACGCATCGCTGAAGAAAGAGGTACTGGAGCTCAAGAAGCAGCAAACCGAGTGGGAAAGCAAGCTCAAGATCCAGGCGGAAGCCTTCGAGAAAGAGAAGGAGACTCTGAATGAGAAGGTCACCCAGTTGATCGAGAAGAAGAACGCCCTGGAGAAGTACATAGAGGAGTTCACGGAGGAGATGTACACCAAGCTTGCAGGTAACTTATATCGACCGAGCGCATTTCAACTTTTCTCCGAGTGAACTTCTTGCATGTTGATGTTCAACTCTCCTCTTTTCTTCTTCGCAGAGTACTGCCGAGACTTCAATCTGGAAACTGACAGAATCGAGAAGGATCTGGATCCTTCCGTTTCACTCGTCGGTGATAAGGCTGCTATGGGCATCCTACGGGTGGAAACCCGCATCGAAGACGTCCAAGGGTATATCATCCGTCTGCGGGGTGCACTCGGCAGAATCGACAAGGAGCTGTGGCCAGAAGATACTCTCGACACCGACCTGGAGGCCATGATGACTCGCCTCAACGACATTCCCGGCCGAGTGCAAGCGTGGAAGAAGTCGACTGCTCGCTGCGGGGCCGACGTGGCGCTCTCCCTGGTCCGAGTGCATTGCAAGGAGGCCAAGGAGGAGAAACTGAAGGCTCTCCAAGTTGCCAACACGAAGAAACTCCAGTTTGAGGACTTCATGGAGACGTTCATCGAAGCGGCCACTCGGATTGCGGACGGAATCGACTTGGATGTCTTTGTCGAGCCAGCCAGCCCTACAGGGGCGTGAAAGAACTGTAAGTCTCATCCATTAACCTCGGTATGCCGAGTGGAATTGTAATCGTTAAACTCTTTCGGGTTTTGGGCCCGCATACTCGTATTCGCTTTTGAACTTCTGGAGTTAATCGAATGCTTTCCTTCGAGTTTTTCGCATCTTTGAATTGGGTTTTGTCTTAGGCGAAGACTGGTTCGCAGCTAAGCCTCCGAGTGAGAGGGATGCTCTTCACTCGGAGTAATTTTTAACTTGGGCGAAAGCTGGTCCGCAGCCAAGCCCCCCGAGTGAGAGGGTTTCTCTTCGCTCGGAGTAGTTTTTAACTTGGGCGAAAGCTGGTCCGCAGCCAAACCTCCGAGTGAGGGGGTTGCTCTTCACTCGGAGTAGCGTTTAACTTGGGCGAAAACTGGTCCGCAGCCAAGCCTCCGAGTGAGAGGGTTGCTCTTCGCTCGGAGTAGCGTTTTAGACTTGGGTGAAAGCTGGTCTGCAACCAAGCCTCCGAGTGAGAGGGTTGCTCTTAACTCGGAGTAGCGTTTAACTTGGGCGAAAACTGGTCCGCAGCCAAGCCTCCGAGTGAGAGGGTTGCTCGTCACTTGGAGTAGTTTTTAACTTGGGCGGAAGCTGGTCCGCAGCCAAGCCCCCGAGTGAGAGGGTTGCTCTTCACTCGGAGTAGCGTTTAACTTGGGCGAAAACTGGTCCGCAGCCAAGCCCCCGAGTGAGAGGGTTGCTCGTCACTCGGAGTAGCGTTTTAGACTTGGGCGAAAACTGGTTCGTAGCCAAGCCTCCGAGTGAGAGGGTTGCTCGTCACTCGGAGTAGTTTTTAACTTGGGCGGAAGCTGGTCCGAAGCCAAGCCCCCGAGTGAGAGGGTTGCTCTTCACTCGGAGTAGCGTTTAACTTGGGCGAAAACTGGTCCGCAAGCCCCCGAGTGAGAGGGTTGCTCGTCACTCGGAGTAGCGTTTTAGACTTGGGCGAAAACTGGTTCGCAGCCAAGCCTCGGAGTGAGAGGGTTGCTCGTCACTCGGAGTAGTTTTTAACTTGGGCGGAAGCTGGTCCGCGGCCAAGCCCCCGAGTGAGAGGGTTGCTCTTCACTCGGAGTAGCGTTTAACTTGGGCGAAAACTGGTCCGCAGCCAAGCCTCGGAGTGAGAGGGTTGCTCTTCGCTTGGAGTAGCGTTTTAGACTTGGGCGAAAGCTGGTCCGCAGCCAAGCCTCTGAGTGAGAGGGTTGCTCTTCACTCGGAGTAGTGTTTAACTTGGGCGAAAACTGGTCCGCAGCCAAGCCTCCGAGTGAGAGGGTTGCTCGTCACTCGGAGTAGTTTTTAACTTGGGTGGAAGCTGGTCCGCAGCCAAGCCCCTGAGTGAGAGGGTTGCTCTTCACTCGGAGTAGCATTTAACTTGGGCGAAAACTGGTCCGCAGCCAAGCCCCCGAGTGAGAGGGTTGCTCGTCACTCGGAGTAGCGTTTTCGACTTGGGCGAAAACTGGTTCGCAGCCAAGCCTCCGAGTGAGAGGGTTGCTCGTCACTCGGAGTAGCGTTTTAACTTAGGCAAAAACTGGTTTGCAGCTAAGTTGAACGTCATACACCCACTGGGGGTTGTAAGCCAGAGAATGCGTACGAGCGAACTTGAACGTAGAACTGGAAAAGTCATGCTTTTATTCATCAAATGTCACTCGAGTACTTTTTATTACATCTCATCATCAAGTATAAAATCGTCGCAGCAAATCTGCATTCCAAGCACGGGGCTCGTCCGCTTGCTTCTGAAGGTTGTACAGGCGGTATGCTCCGTTGTGCAGAACCTTTGACACGAGGAAGGGGCCTTCCCACGCGGGAGCAAGCTTTTGTGGTCGCTGTTGATCCACTCGGAGGACAAGATCTCCTTCCTGAAAGGTCTGACTTCGGACGTGCCTGCTGTGAAAACGTCGTAGATCTTGCTGATAAATGGTTGAACGGATCAGAGCCATCTCCCTTTCCTCCTCCAAGAGATCAACGGCGTCTTGCCGTGCTTGCTCTGCTTCAGCTTCAGAGTACAGTTCCACTCGGGGTGAATTATGGAGCAAGTCACTCGGCAGGACGGCTTCAGCTCCGTACACCATGAAGAAGGGAGTACGATTGGTGGACCGGTTGGGGGTCGTCCTCAAGCCCCAAAGAACCGATGGCAACTCGGTGACCCAGGCTCCAGCTGCATGATCCAAATCGCGCATGAGTCGCGGCTTTAACCCTTGAAGTATCAGTCCATTTGCTCTCTCCGCTTGTCCATTCGACTGCGGGTGTGCCACAGATGCATAATCGACTCGAGTACCCTGGCCGGCACAAAATGTCCTGAACTCTTCCGAGTCAAAGTTTGAACCGTTGTCAGTGATGATGCTGTGAGGCACGCCGTATCTGAATACTATCTCCTTCATGAACTTGATCGCTGTACGAGAGTCTAGTTTCTTGATGGGTTTGGCTTCGATGCACTTAGTGAACTTGTCGACTGCAACCAGCAAGTGAGTGAATCCACTCGCCCCCGTCCGGAGGGGTCCTACCATGTCGAGTCCCCAGACTGCAAACGGCCAGACGAGTGGAATGGTCTTCAGAGCAGACGCAGGCTTGTGGGATAAGTTCGCATAGAACTGGCACCCGGCACAGTGCTGTACTATCTCCAGCGCAGCTTCATTGGCACAGGGCCAGAAGAAACCGGCTCGGTAAGCTTTAGCCACGATTGTCCGAGAGGACGCGTGGTGCCCACAAGTTCCCGAGTGAATCTCCTCCAGGAGCAGTCGACCTCCTTCCGGAGAAATGCAGCGCTGAGTCACACCAGTGACGCTCTTTCTGTATAACCGATCACCGACCACTTCAAAGGCTTTGGACCTGCGAACAATCTGGCGGGCCTCAGCTTCGTCTTCTGGAAGTTCCTGCCTGAGCGGGTATGCGATGTAAGGCACCGTCCACTCGGGTGTGATTGCTAGGACCTCCATTACCAAATCAATGACTGCCGGGACTTCAACCTCAGTCGGATCGGACGGACTGACTGCCTGTGGGGGCTCTTCCGTGAAGGGATCTTCTTTTACAGTCGGGGAACGTAAATGCTCGAGGCAAACATTGTTGGGTATGGATTTCCGAGTGGACCCGATTTTTGCCAGATCGTCTGCTTCCTGATTTTTGGCTCGGGGAACGTGATGTAGCTCTAGACCTTCAAATTTTTTTCCAACTTCCTCACTGCGTTGCAGTATCCTGTCATAGCGGGGCTTCTGATGTCCCACTCCTTCATCACTTGGTTCACAACTAGATCCGAGTCTCCGTAGACCATCAGGCGCCGACGCCGAGTGAGATAGCCATACGTAGACCATAGAGGAGCGCTTCGTACTCGGCATCGTTGTTGGAGGAATCAAAGTGAATCTGCAGAACATATCTGAGACGATCGCCCTTCGGGGATATTAACACAACTCCGGCTCCTGAACCATTCAGCATCTTGGAACCGTCAAAGAACATGGTCCAGTGTTCCGGGTGACTCTGAGTCGGTTGCTGCTGTTCAGTCCACTCGGCTAGGAAATCGACTAATACTTGGGATTTGATCGCCTTCTTTGCCTCGAACTTGATGTCCAGGGGCAGGAGCTCGATAGCCCACTTCGCCACTCGACCAGTCACGTCCCGATTGTTCATGATCTCAGACAGTGGGCCGTCGCTGACGACTGACACAGAGTGCTCCTGGAAGTAATGGGCTACTTTCTTCGCAGTCAGATAAATGCCGTAGACGAGCTTCTGGTAATGACGATACCTCTGCTTGGACGGAGTCAGAACTTCAGAAATATAATAAACTGGGCACTGCATTTTGTAAGCCTTGCCCTGTTCTTCTCGCTCGACTGTGAGGACAGTGCTGACAACTTGACCAGTGGCCGCGATGTACAAGAGCAACGGTTCCTTTTCATTCGGAGTGGCAAGCACCGGCTGGGTGGAAAGCAAGGCTTTGAGCTCAACAAACGCTGCTTGTGCTTCAGCAGTCCACTCGAACGAATCAGATTTCTTCATCAATCGGTACAGGGGCAGTGCCTTCTCGCCGAGACGGGAGATGAATCGGCTCAGAGCTGCAAGGCAACCCGTGAGCTTCTGCACATCATGAAGACGCTCTGGATGTTTCATTCGTACAATCGCCCCGATCTTCTCAGGATTGGCATCTATCCCTCGTTCGGAAACGAGGAAACCGAGTAGTTTGCCCCCAGGAACTCCGAAAGTGCACTTTGCTGGATTCAGTTTGATGTCATACTTCCGCGGATTTGCGAAAGTTTCAGCTAAGTCAGCCAGCAGGTCGAAACCTTTTCTGGACTTGACCACGATATCATCAATGTACGCCTCAATATTCCGACTGGTCTATTTTTGCAAACACTTCTGGATCATGCGCATGAAAGTGGCACCGGCATTTTTGAGGCCGAATGGCATGGTGATATAGCAGAAACACCCGAATGGGGTGATGAAGGCAGTTTTTATTTCGTCCGGCCCATACAGTTGGATCTGGTGGTACCCGGAGTACGCATCCAGAAAAGACAGACGCTCACAACCCGCAGTGGAATCTACGATTTGATCTATGTGGGGGAGTGGGAAGTGATCCTTGGGGCAGACCCGATTGATGTGCTTGAAATCAATGCACATTTGGAGAGACTTGTCCTTCTTAGGGACCATGATGACGTTGGCGAGCCACTCGGAGTGGTACACCTCACGGATGAACTCGGCTGCGAGGAGCCGAGCAACTTCTTCGCCAATGGCCTTCCTCTTCTGGGAAGCAGAGCGACAGAGATGCTCCTTCACAGGTTTTGCCTTTGGGTCGACTCGCAAACGGTGCTCAGCCAGCTCTCTGGGTACACCCGGCATGTCAGATGGTTTCCATGCGAAGATGTCCCAGTTCTCACGGAGGAACTGGACGAGCGCTTCTTCCTATTTGCTGTCGAGTGTTGTTGATATGTTGGTGGGAACATCATTGGGATCTTCCGGGTGGATGTGCACAGGCTTCGTGTCGCCAGCCGACTGAAATGCAGATTCTGCAGCCCGCTTCTTCGAGCGCAGCAGATCACTCAGATCGGCGTTCTTCTTGTACTCTTCCAGCTCCACCATGGCCATCTGCTCATCGGCTATCTTGGACCCTTGCTGCAAACACTCTTCCGCGCGCTGTCGACTGCCAGTCACTGTGATTACACCTTTGGGGCCCGGCATCTTCAGCTTGAGATACACATAACATGGACGGGCCATGAAACGTGCATACGCTGGCCGACCGAGGATGGCGTGATATGCGCTGTGGAAGTCGACTACTTCGAAGGTCAACCTTTCCTTCCGAAAGTTCCTGTCGTCTCCAAAGGCCACATCCAGGGCGATTTGCCTGAGTGACTTTGCTTTCTTGCCGGGGATCACTCCATGGAACTGCATGCTGCTCTCGCTGAGTCGGGACATCGGAATGCCCATTGCTTGCAGAGTGTCAGCGTACAGTATGTTCAGTCCGCTCCCTCCGTCCATGAGGACCTTGCGCAGTCGGACGCCTCCCACGACTGGGTCAACCACCAGTGCGTGCCGCCCAGGGGTGGCAATATAGGCTGGGTGATCCGACTGATCAAAGGTGATCGGAGTCTTCGACCAGTTCAGAAACTTTGTCGTCGCCAGCGCTGCCATATTCACTTCTCGATTGATGACTTTCAATCGGCTCCTGCTCTCTACATCTGCAAAGATCATCAGGGTTGCGTTGACACTGGGGAAGGGTTCATCTTTGTCTCCGTCATCAGCGTCTTCTGGGCTCTTCTCACTCGACGGGTCCTCTCGGAACTGCTGGATCAACAGTCTGCACTGTCGAGTGGTATGTTTAGGCAATATCACATTGCCATCTTCATCCTTTCTGGTGTGGATGTGACACGGTAAATCAAGGACATCTTTGCCCGACTGGTCTTTCTTTTTCTTCGGGACCCATTTATCCTTGGCTTTCCCCTTGTTCTTGGCTTGACCGGCTAGAGTGGCAGCCTCGGCCTGAGCCGAACCATCAGCCTTGCGCTTCGGCTTCCGATTGGGATTACTGTTTCCGGGGTTGGGCTCGCTGGTTTTCCCTTTGTCGTTACGGAGACGGTCTTCCGCTTCTCCATTCGCGTACCGAGTGGCTATCTCCATCATTCGGCTCATGGTCAAAGCTCCTGACCGACCGAATTTCAGGATGAGCTCCCGATATCTGACTCCTGCCTTAAAGACGCAGACGGCTTGATGTTCTATGACGTTTTCCACCACGTGATGCAAGGTTGTCCACCGCTGGATGTACTCCCTCAGTGTTTCATTCGGTTTCTGCACGCAGTGCTGCAACTTAGACAATCCAGTCGGGCATTTGCATGTGCCCTCGAATGTCTTGATGAACACTCGGGTCAAATCCTCCCAGCAGTATATGCTGGCCGGAGCGAGCTGATTGAGCCAGGCGCGGGCGGACCCTTCAAGCATCAATGGCAAATGCTTCATAGCCACGTAATCGTTTCCTCCTCCAATCTGCACAGCCACTCGGTAATCCTCTAACCAAGTCTCGGGTTTGGACTCACCGGTGAACTTACTCACTCCAGCCGCCAATCTGAAGTTTGGTAGAATCTCAGCAGCCCGGATGGCCCTACTGAAACACTCGGGCCCGGAGATAAATGCTCCACTTCCACTCGGACGATATCTATCCAAGTTCTCTCTCTGAGCTCTGCCTCTGTTGACCAGGTTCTAAGCGAGAACGGATCTCGTGTTGAACTGCGGGTCACGGTGGTCGACTGGCTCTCTCTGGCGATAACCGTCACCATGACGGGGAGGGCTGGCCCCCCGATCGTTTCCGTAAGGACGCCTGGCGTCGTACGGCCGGGGCGCGTACGAGCCATCCCGCGGAAGGGGCGATTGCATGCGGTGACGATCGTCCTGACGCCGCGGAGGCATATTCCGACTGCGACCCTGCCCCGAGTACTGGTCCCGGTGGCGGTCTTGGTCGTTTCGCCGCGGAGGCGAGTGCCTGTTTCTCCTTGGAGACACTGGGCTGTGTGCCGACTGGACGGTGTCAGCCCGAATGGATCTGCTGTGTATCCTGTTGCGCGACTGAGATACTGCCGAATTTTGCTCTTCAGCCGTCTTGAGCAAGGCCCGGATCTGTCGAAGACCCTCCCCCGCCTCGGATCGGGACGGCTCGATGGAATCTGCTATCCGAGTGGCCGCCGCCAGATTCTGGACGGGAGTGCGGAATACCTGGAAACTCTGTTGCTGGTCATTCGGAAACAACTGCCGCTGTCGCCGACTGGAACTGGGCTGAAGCTGTCTGCGGGCGTGATCGTCGAGTGCCTTCTGGAGCACTTCCAAACGATTGCGCTCAGCCAAGTTGGCCTGGCGCACGGCCTCCAAAGCATGAGCTTCGGGGGTCGTCCCAACGATGGGCGTCTGGAGGGCCTGCTCGGTCCTGCGCTGCTGTTCCTCCCTCTGCTGCCGAGTGAGAGGTCGGGGGACGTACTCGGAGTACTCGCCGTCCCGCCGGTCCCTGCCGCCGCCAAGATCAGTGTGCGACGGGTCGTCGTTCTCCGTGCCGCCGCGGCCGTACCTAGGCGGACTGGGCGGGGAATCGGCCATCAGCACCTCCGCAGCGGGATCGCTGCTCTCACACTCGGATACGCTTTCCGAGTGCTCATACACGGAGGCGAACAGATCGAAGACAGGCTCATCGGGCTCGATTGCCACAATTTGTGGGGCCGCGACCTGAAGGGCCACCGCGTGCCTGATCCACCGCTGAAGCCGCGAGCGTCCGGAGCGCTTGCGACGACGGCTGGTGGGGAGCGAAGAAGTCGACTGGTAGGGAGTCGACGGTTGCCGAAGAAGGACGCCGAAGGAACTCGCACGGAAGTGCGCCGCGCCGAGGACGGGCAACGCCTCGACATCCAGCGAGGCTTCCTGGAGCCACGCCGAATCGTCGGCGATGAAGCTGAGGACGCCAAAACGGATCTCGCTGCCCAGAGTCAGTCCGCCGCCGGAAACCATGGTGATGATCGGAAAAATGCAACTACGCCGGAAGTCGCTAGACGCCTGCCCCACGTTGGGCGCCAACTGTCGTGGGTGCAAGTCTGACAGTAGTGTGTGGGGGTAGGAATGAGAGGGCAGAGCCTAGCTACGGCGCAGGTGTTACACTCGGATTTACGAGTTCAGGCCCCTCAGCGATGGAGGTAATAGCCCTACGTCTCGGTGCTCTGGAGCTGTATTGCTTGAGTGTATGATTACAACAGGTTGCGAACCCTTGGAATGGAGCAGTGGGGCGGCTTATATAGTCTCGCCAGCCCTCCCATCGACGCCAGCCATTACATGGGGTTAAGAGGGGTATAAGTGCGCCAGGTAACGGGCGTATTGATGACAATTAATATAGGAGAACGTGCGTCCCGACCATTGCGCTCCTGGAGACTCCTGGTCTTCTCTGGCCGAGTGACTTTCGGGTGTTCCGAGTGAAACGAGTCTATCGAGTGAACTCTTGCCTCCCGAGTGGTTTGTAGAACTCCGAGTGAATGTCAGTCTGCGGAATTCTAGGTTGTTGATCTGGCCTTGGGGCCCAGTGTAAGACGTGTGGCGTCCTAGGGTAGGGTCCATAAGTCAGGCCTATTACCCTATCCCTAGTACATGCCCTCGTCAGACGGCCTGACATATGGGACCTAATGTATGTAAAGAAACAGCCCGGAGAGACAGTTCGGCACTTCTGGGCCAGATTCCTTATCGTCAAAAATAAGATGACGAACGGTTGCAACAAGGAAATTCTGGAGATCTTCTGACAAAACTGTCAAGACGAGGGCATCTTAAACGCCCTCGCCCACCGCCACATCCAAAATTTCTTGCATTTATCGGATCTGGTGTTCAAATACTGCGCCATGGAGTATGCTTGGTAGGCTCAGCTCGAACAAATGGAGTCAATCCGTACAGAGGAACCAAATCGAGCTCGGACAAAACGCGCACACCCTCGCCAGACACCCCAATACAAGCCATCCGAGAAAAGGATGAAACCCCTGACAAGATCCAGAATGGTCCTTGATGAACTACTAGACAAACCATGCCCCATACACTCCGTCCTCCTCAACACAAACCCATCCCACAACCTTCGAGCTTGCTGGGTGGTCAGGCAAGTCGCCAAGAGCGGCGAAGTCATCCTCGGAGGCCCGTAGTCCAATAAACGTCCAGCAACACCCTTTGATGACGACGCTGAGATCCTAACAATTTACGAGACATATTCCTCGAAGAATCAGAGGAAAAGAGCCCTTCGAGAGCTCGCTGAAATTCACCATGTGGCAGAGACAGACTCATGGACAGACACACCCATCACTTTCAGTGAACAAGACCAGCCGAGGTCCCGCCCTACTCGAGCCGCTACCGCCCTTGTCCTTGATCCCATAGTGGATGGATTTTGACTCCAAAAGGTGTTAATGGACGGCGGTAGCGGGTTAAACCTCATTTATGAGGACACCTTGGATAAAATGAAGTTTGACAGATCCCGCGTCGAGCAAAGTCACACAACCTTTCGAGGGATCATCCCCGGAAAAGAGGCGCGTTGTAGTGGCCAAGTTGCTTTTATTGTGGTCTTCGGAACTCCCGAGAACTACCGATCCGAAGAACTGCTTTTCTACATCATCCCCTTTCGCAGTGGCTACCATGCCATTTTAGGGCGTGATGCCTTCACACGATTCCACGCCGTCCCACACTACGGGTACATGAAGCTTAAAATGCCAGGGCCAAACGGTGTGATCACAGTAATAAGTGATCCGGACAAAGCTCTTCGGACCGAGAACAAAACAGCATCCCTAGCCCTCGAAGCGTTGTCCGAAGACCTCGCAACTGAAGAACTGACCGCGCTCTGCTCAACGGTGGATAAGGACGACGTAATCCTCGACAAAAGGCCCAAATCCACGTCCTTCAAACCAGCGGATGAAATCGTTAAATTCCAAGTGCACCCAACAGATCCAAACAAGACGGCGTCCATTGGAGCTCAGCTGGACCCCGCGGTCGATCAAGAATTGCGCAAATTTCTGCGTGCAAACTGGGATATCTTCGCCTGGCACCCATCTGAAATGCCAGGGATCCCGCGTATATTAGCCGAGCACAGCCTGAATATAATTAAAGGTTCCAAGCCAGTCAAACAGACTCTCCGTCGGTTTTTCGAACCCAAGCGTCAAGCCATGGGCGAGGAACTGGCCAAGTTGCTCGAAGCCGGATTCATCCGAGACACCAAACATCCCGACTGGTTGGCCAATTTAGTCATGGTACCCAAGAAAGATAAGTCCTGGCGGTTGTGTGTCGATTTCAAGGATTTAAACAAAGCTTGCCCCAAGGATCCTTTTCCCTTGCCCCGAATAGACCAGATCATCGACGCCACCGCCGGACATGACTCGCTGTGTTTTCTCGACGCTTACTCCAGATACCACCAAATCAAAATGAAGGAGTCCGACCAAGCGGCCACAGCATTCATTACTCCCTACGGACCATTCTGTTTCAACACAATGCCCTTCGGATTAAAGAACGCATGGGCTACATACCAACGCATGATTCAAACATGTTTGGAAAACAAATCGGCAAAACGGTCGAGGCATATGTGTTCGACGTGGTCGTTAAGACCAAGCACGTCAGCCAGTTGGTGGACGACCTCCGACAAACCTTCGATAGTCTTCGGACCTTCGATATACGGCTCAATCCGGAAAAGTGTGTCTTCGGAGTGCCAGCCGGTAAGCTGCTCGGGTTCATTGTTTCCCATAGAGGAATAGAGGCCAACCCAGCGAAAATACGGGCACTGTCTGAGCTGGCGATCCCCACTGAGCTAAAGCACGTCCAGAAACTGGCCGGCTGCGTTGCAGCCTTAAGCCGCTTCATCTCACGCCTCGGAGAAAAATCCTTACCGCTCTATAAATTGCTCAAACGGACGAAGAACTTCGACTGGACCAGCGAAGCGGCGGCAGCACTCGAGGAAATAAAAACTCTACTGGCCAGCAACCCGATCTTGACAGCACCCAGTCCGGCCGAGCCAGTGCTGCTATATATCTCGGCCACGAATCAGGTGGTCAGCGCGGTTCTCGTCGTCGAATGAGAGACAGAGGGTCACAAGCTCCAGGTGCAGAAAAATGTGTATTACGTATCCGAAGTGCTCACCCCATGTAAAACGAGGTACCCGCACTATCAGAAGATCGCCTACGTAGTTTTCATGGCATCCCGCAAGCTCCGCCATTATTTTCAAGAGTGCTCGGTCATGGTGGCATCAGAAGTACCACTGAACGACATAATCAACAATCGAGATGCCACCGGCCGTATAGCCAAATGGACTATAGAACTCCTTCCCTTCGAAATCACATACCGACTGTGCCGAGCTATTAACTCTCAGGTTTTGGCTGATTTCGTCGCGGAATGGACGGAAGCCGAACTCCCTAGGGAGTACAGTACATACTCGCATTGGACGATGTACTTTGGCGGCTCCAAAATGCTCGCCGGGCTAGGGGCTGGCGTGGTCCTCACATCCCCCACTGGCGATAATATTCGGTATATACTCCAGATCATGTACACCGACTCCAACAACGCAGCCGAATACGAAGCTCTGTTGCATGGACTTCGGATTGCGGTGTCAATGGGCATACAGCTGCTCGAGGTACGGGGAGATTCTAATCTCGCCATCTCTCAAGTTAACGGCGAATTCGACGCAAAAGACCCAAAAATGACAGCATACCGCAACGCCGTCCTAAAAATCTCCGCCCGTTTTGAAGGACTGGAGTTTCACCACATACCTAGAGACAGGAATCAAGCTGCCGATACCCTTGCTCGAATGGGCGCCAAGCGCGACCGTGTCCCTCAGAACACCTTTTTAGAACGACTCTTCAAGCCGTCCGTGGTGTGGCAGGAGGATGCCCAGGGCTCGGAAACCAATACCTCGGGAGAACTCGTCCCTCCGCCTATCGAACCAGACGAAGGAATTATCGGGGGCTCGGCCATTGAAATGACATCTTCGGCTCACGAAGTCATGGCGGTAATTGCGCCATGGACCAAGCCCTTCCTCGCCTACCTCCTCCACCAAGAACTACCGGCTGACCAGACTGAGGCACGGCGTATCATTCGACGATCTAAAGCCTATAAAATCCACGAGGGAGAACTATATAAGAAAAGCACTACTGGCGTCCTCCAAAGATGTATATCCGAAGAGGAGGGAAGGCAGCTCCTGGCCGAGATTCACGCTGGCATGGGCGGTCACCACGCGGCAGCTTGGGCCCTGGTCAGCAAGGCTTTCCGAGCAGGGTTCTTCTGTCCCATTGCCCGAACAGATGCCCAAACATTGGTCCAACATTGTGTTGGATGCCAGCTCTTTGCAAATCAGAGCCATATGCCCCCCACGGCCCTTCGGACGATACCGATTACTTGGCCTTTCGCGGTCTGGGGGCTGGACATGGTCGGACCACTTAAAGGGGGGACCAAGAAAAAGAAATATTTACTCGTCATGGTAGACAAATTCACTAAATGGATTGAGGCAAAGCCGGTCACTTCAGCCAAGTCTAAGCCGGTCATCGATTTTATATCCGGCGTCATACACCTTTACGGTGTCCCCCACAACATAATAACGGACAATGGATCCAATTTTACCGCCCAGGAAGTCAAGGACTGGTGCGCTAATTTAGGCATTAAGCTCGACTTGCCTCGGTATATCACCCACAGTCTAATGGACAGGTCGAGAGAGCTAATGGACTGATCTTGAGTAGCATCAAGCCCCGTCTGGTCCGATCTTTAAAAGAATCGGACTGCCATTGGGTTGAGGAGCTTGACTCCGTACTGTGGGGCCTGCTCACCACTCCTAAGCGATCCACGGGCTACACACCGTTCTTCATGGTGTATGGGGCAGAAGCCGTCCTCCCCAGCGACCTTATTCACGACGCCCCTCGGGTGCGTATGTATGAAGAAAAGGAGGCCGAGCTAGATCGGCAAGATGACCTGGACGCCCTGGAGGGCGAGCGCGACATAGCTCGGGCTCGTTCTGCTTTTTATCAGCAGCAGGCCAGACGTTATCAGAGCAAGGAAGTACGGGCAAAGGCCTACAACGTCGGCGATCTAGTCCTGCGCCTCCCGGAGAAGCAGAAGCATAAGCTATCGCCCAAATGGGAGGGGCCCTTCATAATCGATCAAGTACTCGCGGGCAGAGCATATCGTCTCCGTGACCCAAAGGACGACCGCCTCGAGCGAAACCCATGGAATGCAGCTCGGCTACGACGTTTCTACGGCTAACTCCGCGACCTTGCCGTGTTCGGTCTATCCTTCTCGGATCTATATTTTTCTAGTAAATAGTCTTTCCCGGGTTGTGTTCGGATCTGCCGAACTACGTTAAGTTTTTCTTCGGCAAACATTATTGAATGTACCACACGCTATTACCCGGGGGCTTCTTTTGCGGAGCCAATCATATCTTATTTATGCAACCATTCGCTTTTACGTGTTCGCAGCCTTCCTGTATCGTTCTCAAGCCATTATATGCATCAATTTGACTTAAGATTTGGCCAAGCTGGGTTTGGCTAGGGAGTAAAGGGAGCACCTCTGTGATTGTTACATCCGGATTTCCCGGGTACGTACCTCAGACGGGTGAAGCCAAAAGCTAGCGTTCTTAAGAACATAATTGGTCGGCCACGAAGGAAGTGAAAATAATTGGTCATAATAGCCAAGATTCCGGGGTTATTTTCCCGAAGTAACCATCCCCGTCTTCTTCGGGTATTCGGTTATACGTCCACGATTCAACGTGGTAACCCGAAGAAAGGAACCCACAGAGGAACTATTTTCGTCGGAAGATGTTTCTTACGTTAAACAGTAATATAACATAACTCCTCGAGCGCGTTTTTGTCTGTTTGCACCAAGTGGACGGATTGCCTGGTTCTCCAAAGTGTTTTCCGATTTCTCCGGATCACATAGTAGGAAACACTCCTCGGCCCCTGGTCGTGGAGGCGGAAGCCGATGGCCGGTTAAGACAACGTTTTCAGCACGGGTTGGAGACCATTTGATGTAAAGTGCATAGATACATCGAATCAAAATATTAATCTTGGTCAAGACCATCTATTATGGTCTCCAGAGCACAATCTGCTGGGGACAGTCGAGCCGCGGGCATAACCTGGTCATACACCAGATGCACGGGCACTTCCTGTCCATCTGGCCCTACCGGCCCAACCCTAGCTAAATGCTCCGGTTCAAGCTTGGTGAAGCGAGTCTTGATCATCGCCCAAGCCTCTCGTGCTCCTTCTTGACAAGATGACATCTTCCATAACTCAAAGCGGCGCCGAGCTCCTTTGAATCGATTCGCAAGTTCGGCCATACCTTCCGGGGCCACCTCGCCAGGCCACAGTGCCCGGAACATGCTCTTCATGGCTTTTCGGGCCCGCTCATGTATAGCGGAGAGCTCCTTCAACAGATCCTGTCCAAAAGAGCTGGCCTCCTCCTCGGGACGTCCAGTCAGAAGAACTGCAATAAGACAAGAGAGTTGTTCTCCTTACCGTCTAAGACATGCAGTCAATACCCTGACAGGCTAGAACGCACTTACCGAACATGCCAGCTTTCAGTTTCTGGCTCTCTTCCTGGGATAGGGCCAGCAGAGCTTTCAAGTTCTTGATTTCCTGGGCCTGTTGTTGATTTTTCTCTTTGAGCTTATCCCTCTCCTCATGACTTCGGGAAAGCACTCGGTAGCCGGCCTCTTGTTGTGACTCCGCATACCTTTGAGCTTCCCTGGCAGTATCCAGATCCTTCTGCAGCTGATTTATCGACTCGGCTGCTATGGAATCATCTTTCATTAGCAGAGGTGTTCCATCAAATTTTTCTCAAACAACTTTAAGTTCAGTACTTACCATGTGCCTCTCTGGTGAATTTATTCACACCCTCTAGCTCGGCTTTCACAGACTCCAACTCTGTTCGCGCCAGCTGGAGGTCCTCGGACAGCCTTTTGTTTTGCTCCTGAACAGTCTGCACAATAGCATGGCATTATAAATATCAGACCCTTAACTCGGCCATCCCGCCCAAATTAAGGCTCGGGGGCTACTGGGTTAGATACTAGTTGTCAAAACCAATACCATACCTGCACATTAGTCGACATGAGCTTCACCGCCCCTTCAAATCCCGTTCGGGCAGCGCCGAGGTATGCGTCTACCGAACTAAGAGCATTAAACTCCTGATCAGAAAACGCGGAGTGCCGAAGTGACGCCTTATGCCGCCGATGGTTCATCACACTTTCAACCTCGGAGTTAGTGACCGAGACGCCTCCTGGGTCCTCGGGATGTTGGTCCTCGGTAGGGACCCCCGGAGTAACTCCGGTTACAGCTGGCGATCTCGGGTTCGAGTCACCCCTCGGCACCTCTTCAGCATCCTTAGCCGAGGGCGGTTCCACATATCGTCTATAGGACACCATGGAGAAAATTATTGACATACTCGCTGGATGTCGAGGATAGAGGCTATAACGGTACGGCGGATGCATTACCTCTTCGGGGGGGCGCCGATGATGTAGCTCCCGTTGGGGCCGCGCGTCTAGTCACCCCACGACTGCTCGTCGCTGGGGCCGCTGGTGCCGCTCTTGCGGCCGTCCGGCGCGTCGTACGGAGGCCCTTGGGAGTAGGTGTCAGTGTATTCGGAGCAGCCGCGGCTAAGTGTTTCTTTCGAGAAGAAGCCCGTTGGCCACTTACAGCGGAGGAGGGAAGCGCCCCGGGATGATCGGCCAAAAGGGCCACCTTAGAACCATCAAGGCTCTCCTGGTAAAAGACCCCCTCCTCGAAATCAATTGATGTTTCAGGGTCATCATGGAACCCCGGATCATCGTCACGAGAGTGATCCTCCGGTTGAGGAGCAGGGCAGCTCACCGTCTCGATCCAGCGCCTCCAGTTCTGTTCGGACAGGACAGGAATCTGGTTAAAGAAAAATTTGGGGTGCCTTCCGAACTATAAGGCATGGTAGGACTCACTATTTCAATGGGTTTATAGCTCAAGAAGCCTTCCTTGGGCCTTAACCGAGCAAATTCTTGCTCTTCTCCCTTGAAGAGATCGGCCAGTATGGCTGCCATTGCCGCCTGGTCGGCAGGTCCCATCCGTGTGTACTGGGTTGCATCATCTTCCCCGTTGTAGCACCAAAGCGGGTGTATTCTCTGTTGAAGAGGTTGGACGCACCGAGCAATGGCTACGGCCATCACGTTGATAACGGTTAGCCCGTTGTGGGCCAGCCACCTCACTTGAGTGGCCAGCCGAGTTACTTCGGCGCTTTCATCTTGGGAAGGGCTCTTCGGGCGCCAGTTGAACCGCTTCTTCGGAGAGACCAATGAGAATTCGGGCAGCCCCCTCCAAAATGGATCGAATAGGGGGACGTCTTCGATGTAAAACCATTCCGAAGTCCACTCTTCGGCGTCTTTCTTCGGAGTCCCTACGGGGTATCCGGTTCCGGCGATGCGCCATACTTCGGCCCCGCCAACCTCGTAGATTGTCCCTCCTCTGGTACGGGGGACAAGGCAGAAGAACTTCCTCCACAACTCGAAGTGGGCCTCGCAGCCCAGGAACATCTCGCAAAGAGCGACGAAGCCCGCTATATGAAGAATTGATCCTGGGGTAAGGTGGTGGAGTTGGATCCAGTAAAACTCTAATAAACCCCTCAAGAAAGGATGAATGGGGAAACCCAGGCCACACAAGAGGAAGGGCACGAAGCACACCTTTTCCTCCCCATGAGGGGAAGGAAAGTTCTCTGCGAGGGCCTCCCCGTCTGCAGTAATTAATCTGGGGCGGGTGTGTGCGAGATCTAAAGCAGGGAGATATCCCTGCGTCTTGAGCCTGCGTAAACACATGAGGGATACGGAGCAGCTCGCCCAATCACCTTGACGGGGGCCGTGAGGGCATGAGGAAGAGCCTGGGACGCTCACCATTGTATGCTGGTCGCGACCTCGCGAGGACGTGAGGAAGAATGGCAAGGGGTGGGGTGCGTTTAGCCTCCGCGCCCCTGGCCTTTTAAAAGGGCATTGGTTCCCCCCCCCCCCAAAGAGGGGCATTTTTGTAAAAACCCATCGGGCCACTCGCATTCCGTGGGTGCGCAGAAATTGAGGGTCGTCATTTAATTCTAGGCGAAGAAAAGTGGTGTGACGGGCCCTACGGGGCCACACCAATCGGAGGATACTTCGGCAACCGAGCTGCTGGTTGCCGAACTAGTGCTAAATCAAACACAGGTAATGGAGGGAACTCGCCACCCAAGCCGAAGACCCTTGGAGCATGAAGCTACCGAAGACTTTCAAACCCGGCATTGGAGGCTAGTTCGGGGGCTACTAAGGGTGTCCCGGACTAGGGGGTACTCGGGCTGCCGGCCTATCTCTCATAGGCCGGGCTGATGGGCCGCTCTCTACTCATCGATGGAAGGCCAGATTGTGGGCGACCACGTACACCAGAAGGAAACCACCGAAGACCTGGCGTCTCCTCCAAGTAATTATTGGCGTAGTCGGCATGTTTATCCTCTGAGGGTAACCGACAGTATGTAACCCTAGGTCCCTCTGGTGTCTATATAAACCGGAGGGTTTAGTCCGTAGAGGATCATCATATTCATTACCTAGGGTTTAGCCCATCCGATCTCGAGGTAGATCAACTCTGTAACCTTCATACAATCACATCAATACAATCTAGCAGGATGTAGGGTATTACCTCTTCGAGAGAGCCCGAACCTGGGTAAATCATCGTCTCTACGTTCTCTGTTACCGATTGATTCCTAGACCCATAGTTCGGATCCCCTACCCAAGATCTGCCGGTTTTGGTACCGACAGCGAGTGCTCTACGCTTTCTTTGCCTTATTCGCTCGCTCCAGCTTCGCTGTCTTGTCCTTCGCCATCGCCGCGGAGTGCTCCGGTGCCGGGGTGGATTTGCGCGGAATGGGGTGCGGGACAGAAGATTGGAGGACTGGAAGGAACGAGGAAGAGGCGATCTGGCTCTCTCTCCCTCTCCGATGCGGTGGCTCCTTATATCACCGCCCGCTCCGCTCCCTGATGTCTACTACACAACTTGTTCTTGTAGACTCGTGTTGGGCCTCCAAGCGCAGAGGTTTGTAGGACAGTAGCAATTTTCCCACAAGTGGATGACCTAAGGTTTATCAATCCGTGGGAGGCGTAGGATGAAGATGGTCTCTCTCAAACAACCCTGCAATCAAATAACAAAGAGTCTCTTGTGTCCCCAACACACCCAATACAATGGTAAATTATATAGGTGCACTAGTTCGGCGAAGAGATTGTGATACAAGTGTAATATGGATAATAGATATAGGTTTTTGTAATCTGAAATAATAAAAACAGCAAGGTAACTAGTAATAAAAGTGAGCACAAACGGTATTGCAATGCTTGAAAATAAGTCCTAGGGTTCATACTTTCACTAGTGCAATCTCTCAACAATGCTAACATAATTGGATCATATAATCATCCCTCAACGTGCGATAAAGAATCACTCCCAAGTTCCTATTAGCGGAGAACATAAGATAGAAATTGTTTGTAGGGTACGAAACCACCTCAAAGTTATCCTTTCCGATCGATCTATTGAGCTATTCCTATAAGTGCCACAAACAGCCCTAGAGTTCATACTAAAATAACACCATATGATACACATCAACCAACTCTAATGTCACCTAGATACTCCAATGTCACCACAAGTATCCGTGAGTTGATTATACGATATGCATCAAACAACTTCATAATCATAATATTCAATCCACACAAAGAACTCCAAGGAGCACCCCAAAGTTTCTATCGGAGAAAAGATAATGAAAACGTGCATCAACCCCTATGCATAGATTACCCCAATGTCACCGCGGGAATCCGCGAGTTGAATGCCAAAACATATATCAAGTGAATCAATATAATACCCCATTGTCACCACGGGCATTCATATGCAAGACATACATCAAGTGTTCTCAAATCAGAAATATTCCATCCGACAATAACGAAACCTCAAAGGGAAAAGAGTCGATTCATCACAACAAGGACAGAGAGGGGAGAAACACCATATGATCCAACTATATTAACAAAGCCCGCGATACATCAAGATCATGCCAAATCAAGAACGCGAGAGAGAGATAAAACACATAGGTACTGGTACAAACCCTCAGCCCCGAGGGTGAACTACTCCCTCCTCGTCATGGAATCACGCAAAACGGAGCCACGTGGGCCCCACAAGGTACCAGGGCGCGCCTGGGGGGGAGGGGGTGGCGCGCCCTGGTGCCTCGTGGGCACTGGGTGGCCCCCCTCCAGTGGGTCTTGGTGCCAATATTTTTTATTTTTCCAATAAAAAATCTCCAAAAAGTTTCAGCTCATTTGGAAAACTTTCATTTCTGCACAAAAAACAACACCACGGTAGTTCTGCTGAAAACAGCGTCAGTCCGGGTTAGTTCTAATCAAATCATACCAAAACCATATAGAATTGTTATAAATATGGCATGAATACTTCATAAATTATAGATACGTTGGAGACGTATCAGCATCCCCAAGCTTAATTCCTACTCGTCCTCGAGTAGGTAAATGATAAAAGAAATAATTTATGAAGTGTGAATGCTAGCATAGTGCATAAGTTTGATCAATGATAATTTCAATCACTTTTCCTAGCATCATAACAGCAACTTTCTCTCATAAAATTCATCATGATAAAGTAGCAATTAAAAACAGAAATTTTGATGTGGAATGCAATCTATCACAATCATCATATAATCTTTTCTTTTGTTGCATGGACATTGGACTTGAATGATTCAAAGCAAGATCATTATTATAACAACAATATTTATTGTCATAAAACTTCTCATGAGCAAGTAACAATTCATCACAACAATGAAGTATAAGGCATAAACTTTCTTGGAAACTAACAAACTATTCTAGTCAACAATGCAATTGCAATTCATCATATTTTCAGGAAGGGTCTCATGTAGGAGCTTTTTAGCAAGTCCACATACTCAACCATCATTTAGTCTTCTATGATTGCTAACACTCACGACATATATATGGAGCAAAAGTTTCAGCCAGACACATAGAAAGATAGGGGCTTGTGATTTCGCCTCCCAACTTATTCACCTCAAGGGTGATGTCAACAATAATAACTCATGATCACTCATATCCAACTGGATATATGTGCCTAGATCTTTCCCCACCACATGATGCTTGCAAAAGAGAAAAATAAAAAGGAAGTAGAGGAGAACACTATTGACTCTTGCATAAAAAATAAATACATAAAAGTAAATGCATAAAAGTAAAAGATGGGCCCTTCGCAGAGGGAAGCAGAGGTTGTCATGCGCTTTTTATTTTTGGATGCAGAAGCCCTTAATGAAAAGGAACGTCACGTTATATTTCCCCTTGTGATAGCAACCTTTATTATGCAGTCTGTCACTTTTATTTCTTTACCATCACAAGTTCGTACAACGCTTATTTCCCTTACAATAAAAGATCATACATATTTTAGAGGCAATTTTTATTGCTTTTTGCACCGATGACAACTTACTTGAAGGATCTTATTCAATCCATAGGTAGATATAGTGGACTCTCATGATATGAAACTATGTTTAAGGGTTTTGGATGCACAAGTAGTATCTCTACTTGGTGCGGATCTTTGGCTAGCAAACATATTGGGCAAGCACCACATGTTGGAGGATCTATAACAATATAACTTCTATGTGAATATGAACAAACATAATTCATTACGTTGTCTTCCTTGTCCAACGTCAACAATTTGACATAAAATACTTAATGGGGGCTCACAATCATAAAATATTTCCAAGATAATATATTTGCATGTGAATCTTCTCTTCCCTTATTAACTTTTTCATGAATTGCATCATTGACTAATGCTACGCTTGTTAACCTCCAATAAATTTTACCACTTATACTTTTCTTTATGTAATGTCATTACTTTCCATAAGATTAGCATATGAAGCATATAAATTTCAACTTTATGATATTCAATTCATTTCAACAATTTACTCATAGGATATAAGTGAAGCTCAAGAGTAAATGACAAACTACTCCAAAAAGATATAAGTGAAGATCAAATGAGTAGTTAAGCAAATAGGTAGCTATGTGAGGACTCTCTCTCATTTAAAAATTTCAGATATTATTATTTTATTCAAACAGCAAGAAAAACAAAATAAAATGACATTCCAAGAATAGCACATATCATGTGAAGAAGCAAAAACTTAGGCTCAACCAAAACTGACCGATAGTTGTTGAAGAAGAAAGGTGGGATGCCTACCGGGGCATCCCCAAGCTTAGTTGCTTGAGAATTCTTAGAATAAATACTTGGGATGCCTTGGGCATCCCCAAGCTTGATCTTTTGTGTCTCCTTAATTCCTCTCATATCACTATTTCTATAAATCTTAAAAACTTCATCCACACAAAACTTAACAAGAACTCGTGAGGTAAGTTAGTATAAATCAACTCAAAACCTTAACATTCTCTACTGTAGAAAATCACAAAAATTATAATTAAACATTGCATACTAAATTCCTCTTCATATTTAATACTCCTATCCTCAAATAGAAACATTAAACACGCAAACATATGCAAACAATGCAACTATAACAGCAATCTTCCAAAACAGAATAGTCTGTAAAGGGTGAATAAGAATCCATACTTACCTAACTCCAAAAATTCTGAAAAATTACCACGTGACAGAGAACTCATGCATTCTTACTTTGTAAAAATTTCAGATTTTTATCATGTTCTGACTATTCAGGAATATTCTGGACATAACAGAAAACTTTCTGTTTTCAAACAGCAACACATGAACTTGCAAACTGAGCATGGTAAAGGCTATAATTGGCATTTTATT
This sequence comes from Elymus sibiricus, assembly GCA_039707655.1. NCBI lineage: Eukaryota > Viridiplantae > Streptophyta > Magnoliopsida > Poales > Poaceae > Elymus > Elymus sibiricus. Next base: position 184,827,306 of record CM077676.1, on the reverse strand, counting down.
AAACTAAAAGATACAAAACATGATTATTGATAACACCAAGTGAATATCAACAGAATAAAATGATGCTCCAAGCAAAACTCATATTATGTGACGAATAAAAATATAGCTCCAAGTGAGGTTACCGATAATGTTGAAGACGAAAGAGGGGATGCCTTCTGGGGCATCCCCAAGCTTAGTTGCTTGGGTGTTCCTTGAATATTACCTTGGGGTGCCTTGGGAATCCCCAAGCTTAGGTTCTTGCCACTCCTTATTCTCCTCATATCGATATCTCACCCAAAACTTGAAAACTTCAATCACACAAAACTTAACGAAACTTCGTGAGAACGGTTAGTATGATAAAGAATAAACCATCACTTAGGTACTGTCCAAGACAAGATTAAAAATTGTTCCCATATAATGCCTACTGTATTCTATCATTTCCACAATTTAGATCTCATAATATAAACTACGGAAACATTAAAACAAGCAAACTATGCATTGAAAACAGAATCTGTCAAAAACAGAACAGTCTGTAATGATCTGAGCAACTACCAAACTTATGGAACTCTAAAAATTCTGAAAAATTAGGACAACGTAAAAAAATTGTAATCCAATTACCTGTAAAAATTTCAGAATTTTTTGACGCTCCAGTAAAATCTGCGAAATTAAACACTGGAGGCAAAAGTTTCTGTTTTTGCCCAGAATTGAATCAACAAGTATCCACACTATCCCAAAGGTTTTACTTGGCACTTTATTGAAACAAAACATATAAAACATGATTACTAAAGTAGATTAATCATGTGAACACACTAAAACAGAAATGATATATATTGGGTTGTCTCCCAACAAGCGCTTTTCTTTAATGCCTTTTAGCTAGGCATGATGATTTCAATGATGCTCACATAGAAGTAAAGAATTGAAACACAATGGGAGCATCATGAAGCATATGACTAGCACATTTAAGCCTAACCCACTTCCTATGCATAGGGATTTTGTGAGCAAATAGTTTATGGGAGCAAGAATCAACTAGCATAGGAAGGCAAAACAAGCATGACTTCAAAACTTTCAACACATAGAGAGGAAACTTGTTATTATTAAAATATGTAGAAGCATATATTCCTCTCTCAAAATAATTTTCAGTAGCATCATGAAAAAATTCAACAATATAGCTATCACATAAAGCATTCTTTTCATGATCCACAAGCATAGAAATTTTACTACTCTCCACATAAGCAATTTTCTTTTCATTCATAACAGTGGGAGCAAACTCAACAAAATAACTATCATGAGTTACTTGATTGGCATAATCCATTTGAGCATTAAAATCATGATGACAAATTTCATGGTTATAATTATTCTTTATAGCATACATGTCATCACAATAATCATCATAGATAGCAACTTTGTTGTCATAATCAATTGAAACCTCTTCCAAAATAGTGGATTCATCATTAAATAAATTCATGACCTCTCCAAATCCACTTTCATAAATATAATCATCATAAATAGGAGGCATGATTTCATCATAATAAATTTTCTCATCAAAACTTGGGGGAGTAAAAATATCATCTTCATCAAACATAGCATCCCCAAGCCTGTGGCTTTGCATATAATTAGCATCATGGATATTCAAAGAATTCATACTAGCAACATTGCAATCTTGCTCATCATTCAAATATTTTATGCCAAACATTTTATTAAATTCTTCTTCTATCAATTGAGCACAATTTTCTGATCCATCATTTTCAAGAAAGACAAGATAAAGACAAATAATATGAGGCAACCTCAATTCCATTTTTTTGTAGTTTTCTTTTATAAACCAAACTAGTGATAAACAAGAAACTAAAAGATTCGATTGCAAGATCTAAAGATATACCTTCAAGCACTCACCTCCCCGGCAACGGCGCCAGAAAAGAGCTTGATGTCTACTACACAACTTGTTCTTGTAGACTCGTGTTGGGCCTCCAAGCGCAGAGGTTTGTAGGACAGTAGCAATTTTCCCTCAAGTGGATGACCTAAGATTTATCAATCCGTGGGAGGCGTAGGATGAAGATGGTCTCTCTCAAACAACCCTGCAATCAAATAACAAAGAGTCTCTTGTGTCCCCAACACACCCAATACAATGGTAAATTGTATAGGTGCACTAGTTCGGCGAAGAGATCGTGATACAAGTGTACTATGGATAGTAGATATAGGTTTTTGTAATCTGAAATAATAAAAACAGTAAGGTAACTAGTAATAAAAGTGAGCACAAACGGTATTGCAATGCTTGAAAATAAGGCCTAGGGTTCATACTTTCACTAGTGCAATCTCTCAACAATGCTAACATAATTGGATCATATAATCATCCCTCAACGTGCGATAAAGAATCACTCCCAAGTTCCTATTAGCGGAGAACATAAGATAGAAATTGTTTGTAGGTTATGAAACCACCTCAAAGTTATCCTTTCCGATCGATCTATTGAGCTATTCCTATAAGTGCCACAAACAGCCCTAGAGTTCATACTAAAATAACACCATATGATACACATCAACCAACTCTAATGTCACCTAGATACTCCAATGTCACCACAAGTATCCGTGAGTTGATTATACGATGTGCATCAAACAACTTCATAATCATAATATTCAATCCACACAAAGAACTCCAAGGAGCACCCCAAAGTTTCTATCGGAGAAAAGATAATGAAAACGTGCATCAACCCCTATGCATAGATTACCCCAATGTCACCGCGGGAATCCGCGAGTTGAATGCCAAAACATATATCAAGTGAATCAATATAATACCCCATTGTCACCACGGGTATTCATATGCAAGACATACATCAAGTGTTCTCAAATCTGAAATATTCCATCCGACAATAACGAAACCTCAAAGGGAAAAGATTCGATTCATCACAACAAGGATAGAGAGGGGAGAAACACCATATGATCCAACTATATTAACAAAGCTCGCGATACATCAAGATCGTGCCAAATCAAGAACGCGAGAGAGAGATAAAACACAGAGCTACTGGTACAAACCCTCAGCCCCGAGGGTGAACTACTCCCTCCTCGTCATGGAGACCGCCGGGATGATGAAGATGGCCTCCGGTGATGCTTTCCCCCCTCCGGCAGGGTGCCGGAAAAGGGCTGTAGATGGGATCTCTCTGGTACAGAGGCTTGCGGCGGCATAAAAACTCATCTAGGTTAACTTTCGGGGGTTTCTGAATATATATGATTTTTCAGCGTTGGAATCACGCGAAACGGAGCCACGTGGGCCCCACGAGGTACCATGGCGCGCTTGGGGGGGTGGCGCGCCCTGGTGCCTCGTGGGCACTGGGTGGCCCCCCTCTAGTGGGTCTTGGTGCCAATATTTTTTATTTGACCAATAAAAAATCTCCAAAAAGTTTCAGCTCATTTGGAAAACTTTCATTTCTGCACAAAAAACAACACCACGGTAGTTCTGCTGAAAACAGCGTCAGTCCGGGTTAGTTCTAATAAAATCATACCAAAACCATATAGAATTGTTATAAATATGGCATGAATACTTCATAAATTATAGATACGTTGGAGACGTATCACTCCCCAATCCGTGCCACTGATTCGTGGGCCCGCGGATCCCCTCAAATTGCGTCGTCAGAGATCCAGCGGTACGTGGCGGAAAGCGGGGCAAAAATCGAGGCGTCATGCCCCCTTTCCCCACTCACCGCGTCACAACCGTTCGCGCGCGCTCATATCTGATTTCAAATCCCGCAAGATCCGGAGCCCAGCGATCCAATTGCTCGCCTTTAAAGACATTCCATAAACGCTCGGATCTGTTTCGTGACTTGGATGGAGACTACTCGTTTCACTCGGATGGAGACTATTAATTTCATTCAGATGGAGACTTTCACTCGGACGTCATATGGTCTGGAATTCGTCAAGGTGCCGCATGAAGACAAGGCCGTCCAATGACCAGTAGGAGTTCTTGAGTGCCCCTGTAGCGCTCAACCCACCTGGGAATTGGCCTTGACTCGACCCGCTTAACCTCGACCGATTCGGGGGCTAATGACGAGGGCATATACTAGGGATAGGGTAATAGGCCTGACCTATGGACCCTACCCTAGGACGCCACACACCTTATACTGTGCCCCAGGGCCAGTTTAGCAGTCAGGAGTTCTGCAACCTGACATTCACTCGGAGTTCAATGAACCACTCGGGAGGCAACAGTTCACTCGACCGGTCTATTTCACTCGGAGTACCTGGCAGTCACTCGGACGGAGAAGACCAGGAGGCTCTCCAGGATTGCAACGATCAGGACGTGCGTCCCCCCTCATCAGTTGTAATCAATGCACCCGTTACGAGTAACTGGCGCCCTTAAACCCCCTCTTTAACCCCTGGTAATGGCGACATTCATGGGGGCTGGGCGGACTCTATATAAGCCACCCCTCAGCTCCATTCCAGGGGTTCGCAATCTTTGTAATCTGTACACTCAGAGAAAACAAGCTCCAGAGCACCAAGACATAGGGTTATTGCCTCCACCGCTGAGGGGCCTGAACTCATAAATCCGAGTGTAACAACTGCGTCGTAGCTAGGCTCTGCCCTCCAATTCGTACCCCCATACACTACTGTCAGACCTATACCCACGACAGTAAGTAAGGAAGTGAAAGGATAGAACCAGTGGCTTGGGGAAGACAGTGATTTGTTTGACCAGTTCCAACTGCTGTGACAGTTGTACGTCTGGTTAGGGAGGCTGAGATTGAACTCAGAAGACCACGTCTTCACCTTATTCCCCTTGAGCTAAGACCCGCAGATCTCGCCCAATCACTCTGGTAAGTCTTCAAGGTAGACTTCCAAACCTTCACAGACTTCGTTCACCGGCAATCCACAATGACTCTTGGATGCTCAGAACGTGACGCCTAACAGGCTGGAAGATCACAGTCTTCAAGTGTAATAAGTCTTCAGTTCACTCAGAATAGAATGTCTTCAGTGATGCTCAATCACTTTGGGCTCTGGGTGTTTTGGGTTTGTCCTCGCAAGGATTCTCTCTCAGAGGCTTCGAGGTGGGTTGCTCTCAAACGACAAAAGCCGTGCACTAACTCGGAGCATCCACCAATTTATGGTGGTAGGGGTGGCTATTTATAGCTAGGAGGCAACCCGACATGATATGTCCGAAATGACCTTGGGTCATAGGGAAGCTGACACGTGTCTAACGGTCGGATCCCAACACACGCGGCAACTTTACTTGGGCTCCAAGCAAAGCTGACTCAACCAACTCTGGAAGAGGTTTTCTCTCATTTGTCTTTGCTCGAAGACATAGGATTGGGTTGAGCATCACATCAGTTTCTGACTTCGTTTACCTCGACCAAACTTAACAGTACGGTGGTTCCTATGACTCAAGAAAGCAGAAAATGAAACTACCAAGAGACTAAGTCTTCGCGTTCCATTGACTTCAAGTGAATGTCTTTGCGAACCATTAGCTTCATCACGAATGTCTTCGTGAACCACCATTGACTTCAATGTCTTCATACATTTTTAGGGGTCATCTTTGATGGGTAAACCGAATCAATAGGGACTTCTACATGTGTTCTCCTGTGAATCTCATAAACACATTAGTCCCTTCAACCAAGTTTGTCTTCAATACTCCAAAACCAACAAGGGGTGGCATTAGATGCACTTATAATCTCCCCCTTTTTGGTGATTGATGACAAACTGGTTGAAGTTTCAATGGGGATAAAAATATGTGAAAGTTTAAGGAACAAGGTGTTTGGCTTCATGAAATTTGAGGAGCTCCCCTGAAGATGTGCATATAAGTACTTTGCTTTTGAATGCAAATGCACATGGCAGGTTTTGCTTTATGGAGATCTCCCTCTATTCATGAAGTCACAACATGTGCATACATATAATATGAAGAGAATGGAATGCACAATGAAAAATGGGCGTCTGCAGAATGACTTCAAGCGCATAGAATCAGATATAACAGTAGCGCAGAAATGACAAGTAGCAAATGTAGCAGACGTCCATCAGGACTTAAGTTTACAACCCAAATAACCAAGTGTTTCAAAATGAGAGTTGCAAACTTAACAAAATATAGCAAGCCCAACCCAAAATGCCTGCTTGAAGACTATTAACCCATATGCTTCTCCCCCTTTTGTCATCGAATGACCAAAAAGGTATGAAGACATAGGATGTCTAAACGTCCTGAGGAGGTGACGAAGATGTTGGGGCAGCCGGGTCGATGTTGGAGTTTGGCGGTGCAGATGGGCCTGATGCAGCATCATGGTGCAGTGAAGCCATAGCTGGAGAAGTAGCATCATCTTCTTCATCAACAATCCTGGCATGAATTGTGGGCGCTGAAGAAGAGTAATCCGAGTCCTCAAGTGAAGGTGTAGCACGCCACTTCTCTGATGATGGAGGCTTGGAGCCAAATTTGAAGCTCTCCTTGAAGCCATCGGCAACAAGGTCATCTTCAGAACATAGCAGTGTGAGGCTCTTCCAAGCACGATGGTTGGCTCCATGTGCAACAAATGCATTCTTAGTGGAGAGGTTGCGCACTCTGTTGAGATCAGATATGATGCACTTCATTTGCCTCTTGAGCCAGTCATGATGCTTATCTTGCTTCTGATGTAGCGAAACAATCAACTCCCTATCTATCATCACCTTGGTCCGCTTTTGAGGCCTTTGAGGAACAGTACTGGTAGTGGCTTCAGTGTTGGCTTGACGTGGTTGCCGAAACTGACCAGCAAGTTCAGAAGTAGGGGCCACATTTGGAAGATGAATAGCTTCCATATAAGCAGAGTGGCTTGCTTCAACAATTCTTGGATCTTTATCTGCTGAAGGATAAATGACTTCATGAGGTGCATCAACTTCAGGCAGAAAGATATGATGTGTGCGACCAGAGGGTTCATATTGCACAGCTGAGCGAAGCTTAATGAGGCGCATGATCCATGGTGCATAGAACTTGAGGCCAAACAGATCCATCCCAGAGGCAGCAAGCTGTCGGATGAAGAAGTCATATGTAACATCCCCATGTAATAGTTACAGTGATCACCTCTTGATAATGCCAAGTCACCATGCTTAACAGTGCTAGATCATCATTTTCTTCATATCTCATTTCAAATTTAAAGTGAAAATAAAAGTTGTTCCAATTTGAAAACTAAAATGTTCATAATATTGCAAATAATCCCAGAGCAATTATAAAAATAAAATCAACATTATTAAAATTCTAGATCTGACCCTAGCAACCAAAACAGTACCCAAAATAGATAATTTAAGTCTTCTCCTATTAATACAAAATCCAAATTAAATTATATTGCCACCAAACTTTTTGTGTTGTCTCAGATTATTGCATACTAATTATTGGGACAGGTTCCACATTGTACAAAACTATTTTTGTGCAAAAGGAAATTACAAACAGAAAGTAAAAATGAAACAAAAAATGAAAAAAAAATAGAAAAAGAGGGAAAGGCTCACCTGCTCACCTGGGCCGACGCAGCACAGATGAAGGCCCAGCCCAACCGCGGCCTATACGGCCTCGCTCCACCCCGAACCCTAACCCCTTTCTCCCCCTCATCTCGCTCTGCTCTCTCCCTCTTCCCCGCACGCCCGCACCCGAACGCCGCCGTTCGCCGTCTTCGCGCCAGGAGCCACCACGCGCCACTCCGTCGTAGCCAGCAGCGCCGCCACCCTCGCCGCTGGATCGGAGCAGGGAGGCCGTCACGCCTCGCCATCGACCGTCTCCCTCATCTACGGCCGCCGTCGCCATTTCCAGTCGATCTCCGCCACCGGCGCCTCCCCGAGCCTTCCCTGCCCTCAACGTGAGCTGCCGCACCGGATTTCGCCTCTCCTCTCTCTCCCTGGCCAAGAGCACGAGCTCTCGTGGCCGGAATCAGCCGGCCGGTGAGCTCCGCCGCCGCTGGATTAGCACCGGCGGCTAATCGCCGGTTAGTGCTGACGTGGCACGTCATTAGGGCGCTAACCCCCCCACTAACACTCGCTGACACTGGGCCCCGCGCGGTTTAATTAACAGACTAATAAAAGGGTTTAGTTAATTAATAAACTAACAGGTGGGGCCGTAGTTACTGTTTAAATGGATAAGCCCCGCTGAGTCAGCGTGCTGACTCAGCACTAGGGCCCACCAGTCAGTCTCTGTTGACTGGTCTGTTGACCCAGTCAACGGGCCCACCAGTCAGCCACTGTGTGTGCTGGCTGGGTACAAAACTGCGTACACATAGCATTTCCAATTACTGTTTATAATTCGGATTTAGTAATTAAAATAATTCCAGAAAATTCAGAAAAATCATTAAAACTTTGCAAAATCATATAAAATAAACCGTAACTCGGATGAAAATAATTTATATATGTAAAACGATCAGAAAAATGTGAAGAATCCAATTATGCCATCCACATACCTGTCAGATGCCTCCAGCACTGCAAACATGGAACCTTCCCCTCCGGTTCATCTGTCTGACAGATGTCCGAAACCGGGAAAACGTTCCAGTTAATTTCCCGCTTTGTCTGCCACGTGTAGCACTGCGATAGGTCACCCCTAGCATAGCATACTGCCTTGTCAGGCCTTTGTGTTGCATTGTTTGCCGTGTATTTATTGTTTCTTCTCCCCCCTTCTTTCTGATAGCCTCCGAGACCGACGCTGCCCAGGAGACTGACTACACCGTTGACGACCCCGCCTTTGCCGCAGAGCAACCAGGCAAGCAGAACCCCCTTGATCATCAGATATCGCCCATTCCCTCTCTCTTATGCTTGCATTAGTATTGCTTCTGTTGTTGCTCCGATAGCTCCTATTCTGATGCATAGCCTGATTTTGTCGCCTGCTACTGATACATTACCTGCTATCCCATGATGCTTAGTTAGCTGTGCTATTGCTTCATCTGTGGCCCTTCACCCTTGTCCATTTGCCATGCTTAATATCGGGCCGTGATCACTCCGGGTGTGATCGCGGAAATGTTTACACTACTGCATTACTTAAACTGTTAAAGTCGGGCTGGCCCCAAGGGTGCCCGCGAGAGAATAACATTAAAGACGGGTCGGCTCCAAGAGCACCCGCGAGCCATGTGTTACCAAGTCGGAGCGACAGGAATCCTATTCGTCTTCGCGAGTTACTAAACACGCCTAACGGATTTGGGTATTTGATCTGAGTTGGCCAATGGCCTATACGCACTACCACCACGTGGGATAGTGGTTTAATGGGGGCCTCTACGCCGTATGTATCAGCCGAAAGCTTTGTCAGACGTCCAGTTCAGCATTGTGAGCCGGTCGGGACAAGGCCATCCAGGACTGAGGTGGTGCTTGGACTCCGACCCGTGACACAACGACCCGGAGTGCACAGGGCGATGGCCCAAGACCCCTGAGCACTTAGGATGTAGACCGGCGGGGACCTCTCTGCTGAGCTCTAGGTGGGGCTGCGGTGTGTCGATCAGCTGAGGCCGGGCATGACCCGGAAAAGTGTGTCCGGCCAGAGTTAATCGAGCGTGTTGGGTAACAGTAGTGCACCCCTGCAGGGAAGTAATCTATTCGAATAGCCGTGTCCACGGTAACAGGACGCTCGGAGTTGTATCCTTATCTACTACAACTACAAATGGATTTGTTACGATAATAAACTGCTACTACTGCTCTCGGGATCGCTTTCTCGCAGGGAGTCGAGAAAGGATCTCAGGGCGCTGCTACTATATAACCACTATTATATATTGCTTGCTCTACTCTCTTCTGATGCTGTAAGATTGCTTCAAGATGCTAGTCTTCAATAGGCTAGGCTTCTCCCCCCCCCCCTATTCTGGCATTCTGTAGTATAGTCCACAGATACAGCCCCTTCCTTTGATACCAATGCATAATTAGTATAGTTCTGATGTCAGTCTTGCGAGTACTTTGGATGAGTACTCACGGTTGCTTTGCTGCTCTTTTCCCCCATACCCGATTGCTGCGACCAGATGATGGAGCCCCGGAGTCAGTCGCCCCAGTCGACAACTACTACTACCCCTCTGGAGGATCCTACTTCTACGTGGAGACCGCCGACGACCAGGAGTAGATAGGAGGCTCCCAGGCAGGAGGCCTGCGCCTTTTTGATCCGTGTCGTTGTTTTGCCCCGCCTGTTTAAGGCTTATCTGTTTTACTTTTATATCTGTACTCAGATATCTGATGCTTTCGCTAACGCTTGTATGCGTGAGCTTATGTATTCGAGCCCTCGAGGCCCCTGGCTTGAAATAATAAGCTTGTATTATTTTATTTGTGTCTAGAGTTGTGTTGTGATATCTTCAAGTGAGTCCCTAGGCTTGATCGTGTGCATTTGCGTGTATGATTAGTGCACGATTAAGTCAGGGGCGTCACAGGTTGGTATCAGAGCCAACTGCCTGTAGGAACCCCCCCTTTCTAACTCCTTGGCCAAAGTTGAGTCTAGTCTTCAAAAACTGTTTTACTAACATGGCTGTGTGGCTTACGGGCCCACGTCGCCAATGGATGGGATTAGGATCTTTTATTCCTCTCCTTTACTCTGGGACTCTGATCTCTCTTCTATTCGGGTTAATGATTTTACTAACTCTAACATTAGGTTCTCGTGATCACCTCCACCCGGAGTTCTGAATTAACCCCCCTTTCTTCAAGATGAGGGCCAGGTTCTGCTGCGCAATGCCCACGGACCGCAGGATCCTTTTATCAAGGACACCCTGTGTTGTTCCTTGCAGATTCCTCGCCCCAATGGTTTTCTCCGACATTGGTGTAGCCTTTGCTATGTCTCGTTGTTGTATTCCTCACCGCGTGCCTGCGCGCCGCCTAGTTGTCCAGCTACGAGTGTTTCCGAACTCGTACTATCCGTTTGAACCTAACTCTGTGCATGGATCTGTCTGTCTTTAATGACTACTAATATGTATCTAATGCACTTTTTGTTCATTGCCCATATTACATCATGAATAACTCCATACACCTGCAGTTGTTCTTGCTAAACTGCCCCTGTTGATTTGGCAGGATGGCTGACGATCCTCCACCTCCGCCCTATATTGCCGCACTGATGAAGCAGTTTGAGCTGAATCGTCAGTTTATGACTGGGGTAATGGCCCAATTCCCAACTCAGAATGCTCAGCAACAGTCTGCCCCAGTAACACTGCAAGAATTCGTGTGCCTCAACCCGTCCACCTTCCGCAACTCGACTGATCCAATGGAGGCTGATGATTGGCTCCGTGACATCGCCTTTCAGATGGAGTCGGCTAAGGTTGACCCTGACAGTTACGTCACTTTTGCGACGTATCATCTGAGGGGCCCAGCTACATAATGGTGGGAAAGCCACAGGCGTATGCTGCCTGCTGGAACTGTAACCACTTGGCAGGAATTTTAGTCAGCCTTTCGTGCACGATACATCCCTCAAGGTCTGATCGACCGGAAGAAGAAGGAGTTCCGCAAACTCACTCAGGGCAAGATGACTGTGGATGAGTATCAGAGAAAATTTCTCGATTTATCCCGCTATGCTGAAGATGACGTCTGCACTGACACTCGCAAGCAGGAGAAATTCTGTGAAGGGCTGCATCCTGATATAAAGCTCGCGCTTGCCGTCCATGATTGCGCGGATTTTGCGACGCTTGTCAGCCAATCTTTCCGAGTTGAAACTAGTCTGATTGAATACCAGGAATCGATCAAGCGTACTTGAGATGTTGGCTCATCCTCGAGTCGGCCTGCTCAGAAGCGCAGAGTGTGGATTCCACATAATGTCCATCATCGACCTGCCCCTGCACCGAGGCCTTCTTATGTTGCACCTCGTCTGCCTCCACCACCAAGACAACTGAATATTCCAAGTGGATAGTCCAATACTATGACTCCTCACCCCAATGATGGGAATTGCTTCACGTGTGGACAGCCAGCGCACCATGCTTCCAGCTGCCGCCCGAACCAGAACCGGAATGCGCCAGCTGGTCAACCCCGAAGAGTTAAGTCTAGACCGCCTGCAGTCGGTCATGTTCGTGTCAATCATGTTAAGATCGAAGAAGCTCGACAGGACACAAAAATTGTGATGGGAACCCTTTCTGTCAATACCGTGCCAGCTTCTGTCCTCTTTGATTCAGGAGCATCGCATTCCTTTTTGTCTGAAGCATTTGTGCTCAAGCACGATATGCAATTCGAAGAGTTGCATCCTCCCTTATCGGTTCAATCCCCCGGTGGGAGATGGAACACGGCTATGATAAGTCACCACAACCAGATCGAAATTGGAGGGCTACTATTCTCTGCACCACTCATCGCCCTCAAGGCTACTAACATAGATGTTATTCTTGGTATGGATTGGCTGGAAGCCCATAATGCTATGATCAACTGTGCCGCCAAGACAGTCCAGCTCACCCACCCTTCTGGCCAGGTGATCAACTACTCAGCCCGGATAATCCAGAATGCCGAGAACCAAATATATGCTCTGAATGCTTTGAATGCTTCACCTCTTGAAGGAATCGAGAATGTTCCAGTTGTTCGTGATTTTCAAAACGTCTTTCCAGAGGAACTTCCAGGAGTGCCCCCTATTAGAGTAGTCGAATTCGTCATCGACTTGAAACCAGGCACCACTCCCATTGCCAATAGCCCATACAAGATGCCGCCGCATGAACTCCTTGAACTTAAGGAGGAAATCGACAAGTCACTTAAAAAGGGTTTCATCCGCCCCAGTTCTTCTGCTTGGGGAGCACCTTCGCTCTTTGTTAAGAAGAAGGATGGAACAAACCGGTTGGTCCAAGATTACCGACCTATCGACCAAGCAACAATTCAAAACAAGTATCCGCTTCCCAGAATCAACGATCTGTATGATCAACTTGCTGGTTCCTCAGTGTTCTCTAAACTTGATTTGAGATTGGGATACCGCCAGATCCGAGTTCGTAAAGAGGACATTCCGAAGACAGCCATTGTTACTTGCTATGGTTCTTACGAGTACACCGTCATGTCTTTCGGCTTAACCAATGCTCCAGCAACATTCTCTCGACTGATGAACTACATCTTCATGGATTACCTCGACAAATTTGTCGTGGTTTATCTGGATGATATCCTTATATATTCAAAGAATGAAGAAGAACATGCCGAACATCTTCGACTTGTACTGGAGAAGCTGCGTGAACATCAACTGTATGCCAAGTATTCTAAGTGTGAGTTTTGGTTATCTGAAGTGACATATCTCGGTCACGTGATTTCCAAAGATGGCATTGCTGTTAACCCAGAACGAGTTCAGGCTATTCTTGAATGGACTCCCCCAAAGAATGTCAAGCAAGTCAGAAGTTTTCTCGGACTTGCCAGCTATTGCCGCCGATTTGTCGAGAACTTCTCCAAGATTGCCAAGCCTCTGACTGATCTGCTTCACAAAGGCGTTAAGTTTGAATGGACAGAAAAATGTCAGGAAAGTTTTCAAACACTCAAGGACAAGGTGACATCTGCACCAGTGCTTGCTCCTCCAGATTCCCGCAAGGACTTCGTAATTTATTGTGATGCATCCCGTCAAGGATTAGGCTGTGTTCTAATGCAAGAGCATAAAGTGATTGCTTATGGCTCTCGACAGTTGCGTCCGCATGAAGAGAACTATCCAGTACATGACCTAGAACTAGCTGCTGTCATCTATGCATTGAAGTTATGGCGACATTACCTACTCGGTAATCGTTGTGAGATCTACACGGATCATAAAAGTCTGAAGTACTTGTTCACTCAACCATCTCTGAATCTCCGTCAGCAAACATGGATGGAGGCCATTACGGACTATGACTTGGGTATTTCTTATACCCCTGGCAAGGCTAATGCAATGGCTGATGCTTTGAGCCGTAAATCCTACTGTTGTGAACTTGAGGTTCAGCTGCAGCAACCACTCCTGTATGAAGAGCTTCGAAAGCTGAACATCGAGATAGTTCCTCAAGGATATCTAAATACCTTGGTTGTTGAACCAGATCTCGAGCACAACATCAAGACACGGCAGAAATATGACTCGGAAGTCGAGAAGATTAAGAAATACCTCTCGAAGGGAAATTCTTCATTCTACCATGTTGGTGATGATGGTGCATTGTTCTTCAAAGGCCGCCTAGTGGTCCCCAGAAAGAGATCAAACTCTCACTCGGATGTCATGAAAGAAGCCCATGACACACCCTTGTCAATTCATCCCGGTAGTACCAAGATGTACCAAGACATTCGTCAGCGGTACTGGTGGCCTGATATGAAGCGAGACATTGCTCGTTATGTTGCTGAGTGTGACGTTTGCCGTCGCATCAAAGCAGAACATCAAAGACCTGCTGGGACTCTGCAACCCCTTGATATTCCTGAATGGAAATGGGACAAAGTCGAAATGGATTTCATTACTGGTTTTCCCAGATCGCAGAAGGGTCATGATGCTATTTTTGTCGTCATTGACCGATTCTCAAAGGTTGCTCACTTTCTGCCAGTCAAGGAGACAATCACTGCTAGTCAGTTAGCAGACTTGTATGTTTCCAGAATTGTGTCACTCCACGGTATTCCGTTGGAGATCAGCTCAGACCGTGGCAGCCTCTTTACCTCAAGATTTTGGAACAGTTTCCAAGAAGCTATGGGAACTCATCTATCCCTCAGCACCGCTTTTCACCCTCAGTCCCAGGGACAAGTTGAACGAGTCAATCAAGTGCTTGAAAATATGCTTCGAGCTTGTGTCATCTCCTTTGGCAAGAAATGGGAGGAATCTCTCCCGTATGTTGAATTCTCTTACAACAATAGCTATCAGGCTAGTTTGAAGATGGCACCCTTTGAAGTTCTTTATGGACGTAAGTGTCGAACCCCCCTGAACTGGTCAGAAACTGGGGAACGATCACTCGTTGGTCCGGACATTATTCAACAAGCTGAAGAGCAAGTCCGCATTGTCCGTGAACACTTGAAAACTGCTCAGTCTCGTCAGAAGAGCAACTATGACCGAAAACACTAGGCAATGGTCTATCAACCTGGCGAACAAGCTTACCTCCGCGTCACTCCAATGAAAGGCACTCATCGTTTTGGAATCAAAGGCAAGTTAGCTCCCCGCTACATTGGCCCGTTCCGTATTCTCGCAAGACGTGGAGAAGTGGCATATCAATTGGAATTGCTGCCGAACCTTTCTCGGGTTCACGATGTTTTTCATGTGTCGCAACTCCGCCGCTGTTTCAAGGATCCGATCCGAGCAGTGGATCATGAAGTACTTGAATTGCAGGATGACTTGTCTTATAAGGAGCATCCGATCCGCATTCTTGATCAAGCTGAACGTCAAACCCGTCAGAAGACAATCAAGTTCCTTAAAGTACAGTGGTCGAATCATTCTGAAGATGGAGCCACTTGGGAACGCGAGGATCGTCTTCGTGAAGAATACCCCGCTCTCTTTCAGCCTACCTCTTAATTCTCGGGACGAGAATTTCTTTTAGAGGAGGAGAATTGTAACATCCCCATGTAATAGCTACAGTGATCACCTCTTGATAATGCCAAGTCACCATGCTTAACAGTGCTAGATCATCATTTTCTTCATATCTCATTTCAAATTCCAATTCAATTGAAATTCAAATTTAAAGTGAAAATAAAAGTTGTTCCAATTTGAAAACTAAAATGTTCATAATATTGCAAATAATCCCAGAGCAATTATAAAAATAAAATCAACATTATTAAAATTCTAGATCTGACCCTAGCAACCAAAACAGATAATTTAAGTCTTCTCCTATTAATACAAAATCCAAATTAAATTATATTGCCACCAAACTTTTTGTGCTGTCTCAGATTATTGCATACTAATTATTGGGACAGGTTCCACATTTTACAGAACTATTTTTGTGCAAAAGGAAATTACAAACACAAAGTAAAAATGAAACAGAATATGAAAAAAAAAATAGAAAAAGAGGGAAAGGCTCACCTGCACACCTGGGCCGATGCAGCACAGATGAAGGACCAGCCCAATCGCGGCCTATATGGCCTCGCTCCACCCCGAACCCTAACCCCTTTCTCCCCCTCCTCTCGCTCTGCTCTCTCCCTCTTGCCCGCACGCCCGCACCCGAACGCCGCCGTTCGCCGTCTTCGCGCCAGGAGCCACCCCGCGCCACTCCGTCGTAGCCAGCAGCGCCGCCAGCCTCCCCTTTATCCCCCTCGCCGCTGGATCGGAGCAGGGAGGCCGTCACGCCTCGCCATCGACCGTCTCCCTCATCTACGGCCGCCGTCGCCATTTCCGGTCGATCTCCGCCACCGGCGCCTCCCCGAGCCTTCCCTGCCCTCAACGTGAGCCGCCGCACCGGATTTCGCCTCTCCTCTCTCTCCCTGGCCTTCTCTGGCCTCGTTTCGAGCAGCGCCACCCATCGCCGCTGCGGACGAACTCACCGCCGTTATCGCAGTAGACCTCGCCGGACGAAACCAAGCACATGGGTGAGCTCCCCGTGCTCCGTAGAGCCCGCCTGGCTGCCTCGCTCGCTCATTGGCATCCGGCAACGGGGCGCCCGAGTAGAACCGTGCGTGCACCGCCGCCATTGCCGGCGTGGAGCTCAACTCCTGCCGCCTCCGCACCTGCTGCCACCATCATCCGACGCGCCGCATCGCGCTGGTTCCGAAGAGCCCAAGAGCACGAGCTCTTGTGGCCGGAATCGGCCGGCCGGTGAGCTCCGCCGCCGCTGGATTAGCACCGGCGGCTAATCGCCGGTTAGTGCTGACGTGGCACGTCATTAGGGCGCTAACCCCCCCCCCCCACTAACACTCGCTGACACTGGGCCCCACGCGGTTTAATTAAGAGACAAATAAAACGGTTTAGTTATTTAATAAACTGACAGGTGGGGCTGTAGTTACTGTTTAAATGGAAAAGCCCCGCTGAGTCAGCATGCTGACTCAGCACTAGGGCCCACCAGTCAGTCTCTGTTGACTGGTCTGTTGACTCAGTCAACGGGCCCACCAGTCAGCCACTGTGTGTGCTAGCTGGGTACAAAACTGCATACACATAGCATTTCCAATTACTGTTTATAATTCGGATTTAGTAATTAAAATAATTCTAGAAAATTCAGAAAAATCATTAAAACTTTGCAAAATCATATAAAATAAACCGTAACTCGGATGAAAATAATTTATATATGTAAAACGATCAGAAAAATGTGAAGAATCCGATTATGCCATCCACAAACCTGTCCGAAACCGGGAAAACGTTCCAGTTAATTTCCCGCTTCGTCTGCCACGTGTAGCACTGCGATGGGTCACCCCTAGCATAGCATACTGCCTTGTCAGGCCTTTGTGTTGCATTGTTTGCCATGTATTTATTGTTTCTTCTCCCCCCTTCTTTCCGATAGCCTCCGAGACCGACGCTGCCCAGGAGACCGACTACACCGTTGACGACCCCGCCTTTGCCGCAGAGCAACCAGGCAAGCAAAACCCCCTTGATCATCAGATATCGCCCATTCCCTCTCTCTTATGCTTGCATTAGTATTGCTTCTGTTGTTGCTCCGATAGCTCCTATTCTGATGCATAGCCTGATTTTGTCGCCAGCTACTGATACATTACTTGCTATCCCATGATGCTTAGTTAGCTGTGCTATTGCTTCATCTGTGGCCCTTCACCCTTGTCCGTTTGCCATGCTTAATATCGGGCCGTGATCACTCCGGGTGTGGTCGCGGAAATGTTTACACTACTGCATTACTAAAACTGTTAAAGTCGGGCTGGCCCCAAGGGTGCCCGCGAGAGAATAACATTAAAGACGGGTCGGCTCCAAGAGCACCCGCGAGCCATGTGTTACCAAGTCGGAGCGACAGGAATCCTGTTCGTCTTCGCGAGTTACTAAACACGCCTAACGGATTTGGGTATTTGATCTGAGTTGGCCAATGGCCAATACGCACTACCACCACGTGGGATAATGGTTTAATGGGGCCCTCTACGCCATATGTATCAGCCGAAAGCTTTGTCAGACGTCCAGTTCAGCATTGTGAGCCGGTCGGACAAGGCCATCCAGGACTGAGGTGGTGCTTGGACTCCGAACCGCGACACAACGACCCGGAGTGCACAGGGCGATGGCCCAAGACCCCTGAGCACTTAGGATGTAGACCGGCGGGGACCTCTCTGCTGAGCTCTAGGTGGGGCTGCGGTGTGTCGATCAGCCGAGGCCGGGCATGACCCGGAAAAGTGTGTCCGGCCAGAGTTAATCGAGCGTGTTGGGTAACAGTAGTGCACCCCGGCAGGGAAGTAATCTATTCGAATAGCCGTGTCCACGGTAACAGGACGCTCGGAGTTGTATCCTTATCTACTACAACTACAAATGGATTTGTACGATAATAAACTGCTACTACTGCTCTCGGGATCGCTTTCTCGCAGGGAGTCGAGAAAGGATCTCAGGGCGCTGCTACTATATAACCACTATTATATATTGCTTGCTTTACTCTCTTCTGATGATGTAAGATTGCTTCAAGATGCTAGTCTTCGATAGGCTAGGCTTCTCCCCCCTATTCTGGCATTCTGTAGTATAGTCCACAGATACAGCCCCTTCCTTTGATACCAATGCATAATTAGTATAGTTCTGATGTCAGTCTTGCGAGTACTTTGGATGAGTACTCACGGTTGCTTTGCTGCTCTTTTCCCCCATACCCGATTGCTGCGACCAGATGATGGAGCCCCGGAGTCAGCCGCCCCAGTCGACGACTACTACTACCCCTCTGGAGGATCCTACTTCTACATGGAGACCGCCGACGACCAGGAGTAGATAGGAGGCTCCCAGGCAGGAGGCCTGTGCCTTTTCGATCCGTGTCGTTGTTTTGCCCCGCCTGTTTAAGGCTTATCTGTTTTACTTTTATATATGTACTCAGATATCTGATGCTTTCGCTGACGCTTGTATGCGCGAGCTTATGTATTCGAGCCCTCGAGGCCCCTGGCTTGTAATAATAAGCTTGTATTATTTTATTTGTGTCTAGAGTTGTGTTGTGATATCTTCAAGTGAGTCCCTAGGCTTGATCGTGTGCATTTGCGTGTATGATTAGTGCACGATTAAGTCGGGGGCGTCACATCATAGGTGTTGAATCTGATGACATTGACGACATAGTATACCAATATCTTCATGGCGCCTTCAAGCTTGGCTGAAGATGAATGCCCTTTGGTTGGCCATAAAGTGTTGGGAAGAATGTGATATACATTTCGAGGCAAGTACTCAAGGTCATTGATGAAGAACTCCTTGGGGTATTCAACTTCAAATGGCAATGGCTTCATCATTGTGAGCATTTCAGTCATGTTCGGTTCTGGCTTCTGGAAGATGCTTTCAACTTCCTTCTCATAAGTAGCATAACCTGGATTGTAGAAGTCACTAGGAGTGGGCAAGGTGGTGAGCTCGAGAAGGTCTTGAGGTTTGGCTTCATGATGAACATCCCGAGTCATCCACTCAAGGGTCCAAGTCTTGGGGTCCCTGTTGAAGCCAGAAATGTGGAGAGTTGCATAAAATTGGAGTATGAGCTCCTCATTCCAGTGTTCCTTGTCCGTGACAAAGGGCAACAATCCAATGTCTCTGAAGCATTCCAAAGCTTGGTCCAAGCATGGGAGTCCAGACATGGCTTCATGATCCAAACGCCTATGAGGATGAATCCAGTCTTGATTATACAGGACGCACATATAGTAGCTGCGCAGATGATGAGTCCAGAATCTGTCCGAAGATATCCGTGTCTTCTTGAAGGGATTCTTGGAGCTGTCAAAGAATGTGTTCTCATTTCTGAAAGCAGCAACACTGAATGAACAGTCAGTTGAAGGTGCGCTGTGAAGTCTCGGTATTCTGGGCATAGGCCTCTGAATGAGCGGTCGATTGTTGATGTTGAACTCATATTGTGGGCCATGCTGCATAGGTGGAGTGAGAGTTGGCCACAAAACTGTAACAAGCTCACCAGCTCGATTATAAGCCAAAGCTGTAGTTGGCGCATTGGCTTCAGTCAGAGCAATGACTTCAAGAGCAGGAGCAGGAGCTTCATGAGTTTCACTCAATATGACTTCACGCACGAGGGCCTCAGTAGCAGCAGTAGCAGCAGGTTAAGACACCGGCACTAGAGTAGGTTCAGTTGTTGTAGCCGGAATGTCTTCAGTCTGTTTGGCTTCTAGCTCAGGATTGGCTTCAGCTGATGCAATCAGAACAGTTTCAACTGGTGCATCTTCTGGTTGTGCTATGGAGCTGGGACGAACATCGTCTTGCACAACATCTTCTTGAGTAACAGAAGCTTCTTGATGCACATCCTTCTCAGGAATACGTGACATGGAGGCTGAAGGTTTAGGGCCACGGCTAAGCCTTCGAAAGGATGGCGACGCCTTTGGAGATGAATGATCTTCCTCCATGGCTTCATACGTTCCTTGCATCTGCGGCATATCAGTGGTTGCTGTTTGAGGAGGTGGAGTGGTGGGGATCTCTTCATGAGTCTGCTCATCCCAGCACTCATTAGTAGCCATTGGCGTCAGGGGTCTGCCAATGCTGATAGGCTCACTGTTCTCTTGAACAGGCGATGATACCACATCTTGGGTATTCTGAGGAAGGACTTCATCATCTTCATTTTCCACATTGGCGTCAGTACCAATGTCTTCAGCTGTGGTGGGGTCGACAGCTGGAATATCTTCTGTAACAGGAACCTCTGTGGAAGCAGGTTCATGCACCACAACTCTTCTTTCTGTATTTTCTGAAACAGGGGGTGCCACAGAGATTGGCATCACAAGCAGCGGCTCTTGAGGAGCTAATGAAGCAGTTGTTGCTTGTGCCCTGCACGAAGCCTTTGAAGAGTTCGTCTTTTGGCACTTCTGAGACGAAGAGACAGCAGAGGCATCGATTTGCTTGCGCTTGCGAGCTTCGGCTTCAGCTTGTTGTGTCTTCTTCTTTTCTGAAGCAATCGATGGCACAGATGGCTTCAAGCCAGAGAAGCTTGGCGGGAAGACAATCTTGGGCATATCTTGCCTTGGTGCCTCAGCAGCAGGAGTCACAGGCTTCTTCTTCTTCTTCTTGATCAACTTTGGATCAATTGCTGGACGGCCAAGTGCTTTTCTCTTCAAGCCCTCATTGTGGGCTTGCACTGTCTTCTCAACATAGTGCTTGAGGCATTCCCTGGCACCTTTGGCGTCATCGCGACACTTTTGAAATTCATCTTTTAGTTCAGCCATCATCTTCTTGTAACCCTGAATTTCCTTGACGCTGAACTTGGCAAGATGCTTCTTGAAAAGCTATTTTTCATGCTCAATCTTGTTCTTCTGCTCAAGTAATTTTTGCACGACTGCAAGTTCCTGGTTGATGAAGCCTTGGAAGGTGACACTGATGTCAATTGGGAGCTACAGATCGTCAATAGACAGAGTTGGATCACGAAACCATTCATCAATGAAGTTATTCAGAATGTCATGATCGAACAGAGGCGGGTCCTTGAAGATATCAGCCTCTTCCTGCTTGTTCTTGATGAGTTGATTAAGAGCATCATCATCAAAGTCATCATCAGACAGATCAATGATATCATCATCATCTCGTAAGGTGCTTGATGGTTTGGGGCCTCGCCCTGCTGGTTCCTTTCTCTTCGGAGAATTGCGAGATACATCTTCAGATTGCACACTGGATTCAGGAGGTGCAGATCTCATAGGCTTCACTCTTGAAGCTTTTGGTGCAGAAGCAGACTTGGTAGATTGCCCCTCTTTAGCTTTGGAATCTTTAGACTTTCGTTGCGTCTTGGGGGAGGCAGGAGCAATGTCTTCAGCAGGAGCTTCACCACGAGCAGCAGTTGCGGCAGCACGAAGAGCATCAATATGCTCAATATATGCTTGAAGACTATCACATGGCCCAGTCAGATTTGGATCTGCATGACGAGTGCCATCTGGCCTTGGCTTGGCCGGACCAGGGTTGAAGTCAATACCATAGTCCTTTTTGTTTTGCTTGGCTGAACCCTTGGCAAACTGGTAATTGGCTTCAAAGAGATCATCTTCACGACACCATCTGATACTGGATGGGTCAGCCTTTGTCTTTGCAATAAGCTTCCTGTAAACATTGTCTGCCCATGGAGGCCTGACCGTGTTCTTGTCTGCATATTCTTGTGTAACAAACTGATAGAAGAACCACTTCTCAGCCCAATATCTTCTGATCCACTGTACACGCGACTTGCGTTCACCATACGTTTTCTCTGGATCTGACTTGTATTGCTCATACAGATCTGGAGGGAGGTCAAGAGCAGTGTTTGCTCACCTTTGTCTTCCTCCCTTCTTTGAAGATTTACCACCAGCCACTGGCTTCAAAGGGCTGATTTGCTTCGCTCTGCCGATTCGATAGGAACTGGCTTCAGGAGAATCAAGATGAAGCTGTAAGAAGTCTGCAAATGAATTCAGACTATGAGAACCAAGTGACTCCCCCACGGACGTGTACCTGTGAAAGAATTAGAGATGCGAGGGAAGGAGGAGAGGTCATATGCATTCTCAGAGGATTTTGAAGATAAATCAGTTTGAAGACAATGACCTCATAGTGCAAAGACATTCACTTACAAAGTGTTGGTTCTAGATTTGTACTAATTCAAAAATAGGTACAAGTGAGGAATCATATGAAACATAGCATAAGTGACGGAACTTTGCAAGGTATGAGATGTGTGAATGAAGATATAGACTTTGGTGGGTTCTGTGATGGAGATGAAAGCAAAGTGTGTCCACAAAAGTTTGCTAGCTGGGTGGCTCTTGAGCGAGTGAGAGGACCAGGTGCATTTATGTTGTCAATTATCTTCTTGATCTGAACTTCATTGGCCACTCGAGGATGTACAGGGCGAAGACTTTGCTGTTGCTGAGCATTGTCTTCAGGCTCAGCATTATCTTCAGGCTGATCATTCTCTTCACGCTGGACAGGAGCAGGTATCACTACCTCTTCATCTCCGGGTTCCTCAGTGGGTATTATGTCTCCAGTACCCATTAGCTTGATGGATACACTTGGAGGGAGTTCATCTATCACATGTGGCAGGTGCTCTCTTTGCGAGCCGTTAGTCTCATCGAACCGCACATCTACAGTTTCAACCACTTTGTGGTGAAAGAGGTTGAAGACCCTGTAGGTGTGCGAATCCTTTCCATAGCCAAGCATAAAACCCTCATGTGCTTTTGGTGCAAATTTGGAAGTGTGATGTGGATCCCGTATCCAACACCTAGCACCAAATACTTTGAAATAACTTA
The DNA here is from genome assembly GCA_039707655.1 of Elymus sibiricus. Taxonomy (NCBI): domain Eukaryota; kingdom Viridiplantae; phylum Streptophyta; class Magnoliopsida; order Poales; family Poaceae; genus Elymus; species Elymus sibiricus. The sequence continues at coordinate 184,804,272 of CM077676.1, read as the reverse complement.
CATTTGGCTTCTTACCAGTGATTAGTTCATAAGATGTCTTCTTGAAGAACTTGTGAAGATATACTCTGTTGATGATGTGGCATGCAGTATCAATGGCTTCAGGCCACCACTTGCGTGGTGTCTTGTATTCGTCGAGCATAGTGCAAGCCATTTCAATGAGAGTCATGTTCTTGCACTCCACGACGCCATTATGTTGTGGAGTGTATGGAGATGATAACTCATGAGTGATGCCAAGAACGTCAAGATAGGTGTCGAGCCCAGTGTTCTTGAACTCGGTGCCATTGTCACTCCTGATGTGCTTGATCTTGACGCCATAGTTGGTCATGGCCCGGTTGGCGAACCGCCTGAAGACATCCTGCACTTCATTCTTATACAGGATTATGTGCACCCAGGTATATCGAGAATAATCATCAATAATCACGAAGCCATATAGATGTGCAGAAGTAGTAAGAGTGGAGTAATGAGTAGGGCCAAATAAGTCCATGTGTAGCAGCTCAAAGGGACGAGTGGTCGTCATGATTGTCTTCGAGGGGTGTTTCGCCCTAGTCATCTTCCCAGCTTCATAGGCTCCGCATAGGTGATCCTTCTTGAACTTGACGCCCTCGATCCCAATGATGTGCTTCTTCTTCACAAGGGTGTGCAAGTTCCTCATGCCAGCATATCCTAGCCGTCGATACCAAAGCCAGCATTCTGAAGCTTTTGCTAGAAGACATGTGGCAAGCTGTGATCATGTGGAGAAATCTACCATGTACAAGTCACCGCTTTGATAACCTTCGAAGACTTGAGTTTTGTCAAAAGCCATAAGCACAAGACAGCAAAATTTTCCAAAGATGACAATCATATCAAGATCACAAAGCATTGAGATGGACATGAGGTTGAATCCAAGGGATTCGACAAGCATCACTTTATCCATGTGCCGATCCTTCAAGATTGCAACCCTACCTAGACCCAATACCTTGCTTTTCCTAGTGTCAGCAAAAGTAATGTGCTTTTGTGTAGATGGACGAAGTGTAGAGTCCATGAGCAAGCTTCGGTCACCAGTCATATGGTTGGTGCAGCCACTGTCCAGGATCCATTCAGTGGCTTTCGGAAGTGTACCCTACAGAGCAGTTAGTAGGATAGGCTTCACCAAGACAATTATGAAGTGCAAACATTTGACGATGAAGACTTTCAGAGAATGTAAGTTTCTTGGAGGATATAGTAGGATGATCATCAAGAAATCCATGGATGAAATAAATGGTAAGACCATTTGGACATTTTATCTTGCATCCAACAAGATTTTTCAGGTCCCCAGCATTGTCTTCAGAACCCAATGCTTTTCGGCTAGAGACCTGACCCTGCAAGAAAGATCAGTTCTTCTTAACCACCCACATCTGAAGGGGTGGCTTAGAAGCAATGAGTCTAAGTGCAGCATCTGAGAACTTTGGCTTTGAAGCCCTAGCAAATAGCTTCACAGGGGGGTTAGAGTACTCGAATGAATAAGCAGAGAAATTATTTGATTTGTGAACATAATGGTTTGAGGAACGTCTCTCATATTCATGAGTCTGATCATTGTAACCTTGCGAAACATAAGTGTTAGCTCGATCATACGAAGACCTTCGTCTATATGAAGACTTTGGTCCATATGAATCTTTTGCTCTGGAGTTTGTCTTCTTCCCTGGTGGTGTCATGATGACATTCACGGGAAGCCTTTCAGAAGACTTTTGGGAACCCAAATCTTCTTCATAGGCGAGCCATTCCTGCAGTTAGTTCCAATAAACCTGGCAAACACTTCACCATTCTGGTTTTTGAACAGTTTATAGTTTGAGTCGAAAGACTCATCAATGATGATGGGGTTAGCAGAAGGTATAACCAGATAATGTGGATGGGTCTACTAGAGGGCCTGTTGCAGCAAGCCAAGTGGTTTTGGGGTACTACTCAGGCTTCCAATAAGTACCATCAACATTTATAGCTGGAATTTATGTGTGTTGAGCCTCTCAAGTATATCGGCATGATCAAATTGCTTGAAATCAGGGCGCTCTTGAATCATCAGTGATAAGGTGTCAAACGAACTGTCAAGAGACCTCAATAGCTTCTTCACAACTTCATGCTTGGTGATGTCAGTGGCGCCTAGAGCATGAAGCTCATTGGTGATATCAGTGAAACGATCGAAGGTGAGCTGAACATTTTCATTCTCGAGTCTCTTGAAGCGGTTGAAGAGATTGCGAAGTACATCGATCCGGGAGTCTCGTTGAGATGAGACGCCTGAGGGTGTCCCAGACTAGGGGGAACTCGGGCTGCAGGCCTATCTCCTATAGGCCGGACTAATGGGCCGCTCTTAACTCATCGAAGGAAGGCCGGATTGCGGGTGACCCCATGCACCAGAAGAAAACCTCCGAAGATTTGACGTCTCCTCCAAGAGATGTTTAGCGTAGCCGGCATGTTTATCCCCTGATGGCAATCGACCATATGTAACCCTAGGCCCCCCTAGTGTCTATATAAACCAGAGGGCTTAGTCCGTAGAGGCAGAAGAACCATTATCACCATACCCACCTAGGGTTTAGTCCATCCAATCTTGAGGTAGATCAACTCTGTAATCATCATACAAACACATCAATACAATCAAGCAGGACGTAGCGTTTTACCTCTTCGAGAGGGCCCGAACCTGGGTAATCGCTGTCTGTACGTTCCTTGTTATCCATTGACTCCAAGATCCACAGCTCGGACCCCCTACCCGAGATCTCCCGGTTTTGGTACCGACATTGGTGCTTTCATTGAGAGTTCTGTTGTTGGGTCATCAAGGATAACTTGCTCGCCTAGTCATCAGCGACGGCATTCGCAGCAGGGACATCTTCCTCCCCGGCTAGCTTTTCGCGTTTGGCAGCATCGTGCTGCACGCCAACCCGACTGGTCACCTTGACCAGATCGACAGCTTCGCCCCTGAGCAGGAGATCAGGTTTGGCAACCTAGAGTACGTTGCCGACTCTCGGGGCGATCTGATCTTTACTGGGTTCTCAGCTTTACCTGAGGATCCTAATAATCCCGAGGCCTCAACTTCGGATCTTCTCCCCGGCCCGGTCTCCGGGCACCGGGCCGGTCCTCATTTCGGATCTGGCCTCGAGTTCGGATCCGATCCCGACGCCAGAGAACCAGGGGTCGCCCTTGGCCGAACACACCCCTGGCGCAGGCACACCGGAGTTCAACTCCGAAGGATGCCCAAGGATGAATCCGGCGGACCTCTCGCTCTTAAGCGAGATATTAGATCGGATCCAGAAGATGAGTATCGCGGATGCCCCGTCCTCGGTCCATGAACAAATCGGACTTGAGGCCAACCGCGGGGAATTTTACGCCCGACCCACCACCCACTTAGTAGCCACTGTCAAAGATTTAACCGACATGTTGGACTACGCCTCCGAGGAGGCTGACGACATGGACGAGGATATCGACGTCATGCCTTATATGGCTCCCTCCCTTGCCACTCGTAACACCGGAAAGTAGACCGCCACCTCCACCTACGATGTTTACATGGTCGACACCCCCAAGAAGGATGATGATACCCCCAAGAAGGATGGCGGCGGCCCCGACGAGGAACCGCCCAAACGCCGACGAAAGCGATCCAGGGGACGCGGAAGGGGCAGGGAAAGTAACACAGACACAAACGGCACCGGAGATAAAGATGCTCCGGACAACAAGGGGGAGTCCGGCGACAACACCACCCCTGAACAACACTTCCACGCTTCTGAAGAGCAAGAGGATCAGGGCAACCCCGAGGACCCCGAGGATTCCGAGGATAGCAACTACCTCCCTCCTTCCGAAGAGGAGGACAGCCTCGGACCCGAAGACTTTCCCGTCCCCGAGGACCCTCTGGACCAGGAAAGGTTCAAGCAGCAACTCATAGCCACCACCCGAAGTCTGAAGAAGTAGCAACAGCAGCTAAAAGCAGAACAGGATACCCTCAATGACAGGTGGACATTGGTCTTAGCAGCCGAAGAGGGCTTCGACAATCTGCGACAGGATAAGAGCAAAAGCTACCCACGGTGGCGCTTGCTTCCGTCATTTGAAGACGAGGCCCTTGAACCTATACCTCCCAGACGAACTCAGGCAAACCAGCCCGACCGCCCCCCTCGAGGACGGGACAGGACGGCTGGAGAAGCTGAAAACCCACCCGTGCTCCCTCGCCGGGCGGGCAAGGAGCCGGTTCAACCGGATGACCCATATGATCTGCAGCACAACCTAAACGCCAGAGGGGCACAGTCGAGATCCATTTATGGATCCAGAGGACACACGCCCGCTGGACGGGACGGATACCAAGCTTGGCACAACAGGAATGATAGAGCTCGGGAGCAGCACCGTGCCCGGATGACAACCGATCTCTGGCACGACGTGGCCCGGGTCAGGGGCGCCGCACACCCAATGTGTTTTACAGACAAGGTGATGCAGCATCAGTTCCCCGAAGGGTTTAAACCCGTGAACATAGAACAGTATGATGGGACAACTGACCCAGCCGTGTGGATTGAAGATTTTCTTCTCCACATTCATATGGCCTGAGGAGATGACCTCCACGCCATTAAATATCTGCCATTAAAACTTAAAGGACCGGCAAGGCACTGGTTGAACAGCCTACCCGAAAAATCCATCGGGAGCTGGGAGGAGCTCGAGGATGCATTCCGAGCCAACTTTCAAGGCACATATGTTCGGCCGCCGGATGCCGACGACCTGAGCCACGTCGTTCAGCAGCCCGGGGAGTCAGCTCGGCAATTCTAGAATCGGTTCTTGACTAAGAAGAACCAGATCATCGACTGTCCGGATGCTGAAGCAATTGCCGCATTCAAGCACAGTATTTGGACGAATGGCTCGCTCGCCAGCTCGGCCAAGATAAGCCGAGAACAATGTCGGCCCTCACCACCCTAATGACCCGCTTTTGCACGGGTGAGGATAGTTGGTTGGCTCGTCGAAGCAACCATCCCGACGACCCCGGCGCCTCAGAGGCCCGGGACGGGAACGGTAAACCCCAGCGCAACAAGAATAATAAGCGCTGGCACACAAACAACGGCAGTGAAGCCGATGATGCGGCAGTACACGCCGGGTTCAGCGGCTCAAAATCAGGACCGCGGAAGAAACCCTCTAAAGGGAACCGGGACGGCCCGACTGCACTAGATAGAATCCTAGATAGGCCCTGCTAGATCCACGGTACCCCGGATAAGCCCGCCAACCACACCAACCATAACTGTTGGGTAATCAAGCAGGCCGGCAAGCTTACAACCAAGGAACAGAGAAAGGGTCCCCGCGGTGAGGATGACGACAAACCTCGCGGGCCGAACAATGGAGGCCAAAAGCAGTTCCCTCCCGAGGTAAAAACCGTGAACATGATTTACGTCACACATATACCCAAGAAGGAGCGGAAACGTGCACTTCGGGATGTCTACGCCCTAGAGCCGGTGGCCCCGAAGTACAACCCATGGTCGGCTTGCCCGATCACTTTCGACCGTCGAGACCATCCGACCAGTATCCGTCATGCAGGAATGGCGGCTCTGGTGCTTGACCCCATCATGGATGGATATCACCTCACCAGAGTCCTTATGGACGGAGGCAGCAGCCTCAACCTGATTTACTCAGATACCGTGAGGAAGATGGGAATCGACCCGTCAAGGATCAAACCCAGTAACACCACCATTAAAGGTGTAATCCCACGCATCGAGGCACGATGCTCGGGATCCGTGACCTTGGAAGTAGTCTTTGGTTTGCCCGACAACTTCCGCGGCGAAGACTTAATCTTCGACATTGTTCCCTTCCGCAGCGGTTACCACGCACTCCTCCGCCGGACAGGGTTCGTCCTCTTTAATGTTGTCCCGCACTACACATATCTGAAGCTCAAGATGCCAGGACTGAAGGGTGTTATTATCGTCAACGGTCACACCGAGTGCTCGCTCCGAACCAAGGAACACACGGCGGCTTTAGCCGCCGAAGTCCAGGCCGCCAAAGAAGCATCGCAGGCCCAGTCTACCATCAAGGCACTGGACGCACGCAAATGCGCCCGAGCTACGGCCTCGGTCCCGGAGCACTCCCGTGCTCACCCTAAATAGGGATACGCGCCCCACAACACGGCCTACCCAGCCGTGAAATACGTACCTCGACTGCACAACTTCGCGCTTAAGATTCCATGGGCAGCTGTGGGGGCAAACGACTCATGGGCTGAGAGCTCGGTTCGACCGAGCCATGGCCAAAGATTTTCTCAGAACACTACTAAATAACAGGCACCATCTAGGGCCTAACTAGCATCAAGCCGGTACCTCACGGCGACTTCTCAAAACCCTTTCCCAAGGGGCTCGTCTGCCGAACATTATTACTTCCGCCAAGCATACAATCGACGACTCCAATCACACGGAAGCTTCATAAAGAGCAAAGGCGCAGACGTGCGGCAGGGCACGGTAGGGACGTCAAACCACTCATGAAGGCCCTGTGTAAACCTAAAGTATCTGTAAAAGTTACTTCGGCAGTTCGGACTGTACGAATAGACGTCACAAATTCAACGGAAATAAAGACCATTTTTCTCCGGTCATACTGCAGTCAATTATGTTGCGCTTTCCTTTCCACTTTCTAGGCGGAAGTAAACTATTAAGATACGTTCTTTTTTTAGATGTGATCAGCACCGGGGGCTCGACCATAAATCTTGCCCCAAACATCATTCCAACACCAATTTCATTTTATGTGCTCGGTGTCATGGATATTGCATTATATGAATCAGTTCCGAATTATTTCTTTGGTCAATGGTTAGGTTGCCCGGCTCCTGTGTTTGCCCTCTTATGTTCCGCATTGTTCGGCTAGGAGGGTAAAGGGAGAACCACTACGATTGTAGTTCTAGCTAGCCTGGTTAAGTACCTCAGTGGAGAAAGCCGAAAACCGACTGTCATAATAAGCGAGAACTGGTCGGCGATCCGATGACAAGTGTTAAACTAAAAATCGATGGAGATTAGTCTGTGTCAAATGAAGGGTTCGCTGTTACAGGAACCAAGTGATAAAGGTATCAACCTCGGTGCGCCCGGATATCACATACACTGGGGGCTAGTCACTAGCCCCCGTAGTCAAGCTCCTATGGCTAAGTGAAAGCAATAAAACCGCATAGTCCGATTGCCTCATTTTCCTTACACACTGTCAGGCCCATGGAACCCAGGGTATCCAGACCCGTCTGCCTTTGGCCCAGGGCGCAACGCCTGGCGTGGGCCCAGCAGGCTGTCATCACCAAGCACCTCACCAGGACTCTTCATGAGGCCCTGGCCTCCTGAGGCCCCCTCCTCAGGGAGCGGCGAGCAAGGCTCAGCATCTTCACCAGCAGCCTCGCGAGGCCCTCTCGCGAGGCGGCCTCCCGAGGTGGCCTCCCGAGGCCTCCTCCTGAAGGCGCCCAAGACGAAGGCCGTTCGGCACAGCCGCGCGGTCTGGAGCCCATCACGTGGGTGACGCGCGCGATGACGAGCGGCGACAGAGGCCGCGCCAGCAGGCGCGGATGAAGATGGTTTCCTCTTTTGTGTTAAGGGAGAAGGGCCAGCTATCTACTTCCCAAAGCGACCCCAAAGGTTGCCCGATCGGCGGGAGAAGACCAAGACGGCGAGCGCAGGGCGGAGGTCATCACCGAGCCCACCGGCGCGTCATGGATCATGCTTTGGCAGGCGAAGACCGCCTTTAGTCGGGATAGCCTGAGCGCCTGTCCCCTTTCAAAACCGCTAAGTGTGGCAACCCTTCCCGCCTAAGTTTTCGAGGGGGGAGAGGACCAAGGCTGGTATAAAGGGCAGTGCTGCCGTTGTAGAGGGAGAGACCTCGGTTGAGTTCTGCCTCCTCCTCCTTGTACGCAAGAACTCTCTTGCCCCTTGCAATCCCAACCACAAGCAGGAGTAGGGTTTTACACCGCAAGGTGGCCCGAACCTGGGTAACCGCTGAGTCCACGGTCCGTTCCTCGCTAGCGCGCTCTCGCCGTAGCCTCGCCGTTGCTTAGTCGTGGTAGGAGACGAAGTGGTAGAACGAGCTCACCCCAGTGTTCGAACGTTTGGGTCCCCGGAGCCCGACTTCCGACATTTGGCACTCTAGGTAGGGGTGTGCTACTGTTCTTCCGCTCCGCCCTCTGCTCCACCAACCTCATGGCCGACGCATGCCGCAAGCGCGCCGAGCGCAGGGCTGTCCACGTGGCTCAGACGGAGCCAGTGGCCCGTGGCAATCACCGCCGCCCCGACGCCGAGGCTTCTGCCGCCACCGACCCCGCTGTCCGCGAGCAGCAGGACTCCTCCTTGCACCCCTCCGTGCAGGCGAACGGCCACACCGCCACGGCCTCCTCCCTCGCCAACCGCGGGCCGCCGAACCCGCAGGCCGCGCTGCTCATGGCGCGCGAGCTGCTCCGCTACCGTCCTGCCGACACCGGCTATGACGCCTGGCTTGGCCGCATCACCGAGCTCGTCAACGTAGCCGGGGACGCTCCGGCGCCTTCCCACTCGCTCCGCCCGCCGCCGTCTCGTGCTGGGGACCTGGCGCACGGCGCTCCCCCGCCGCCTCCTCTGCGCGACGAGCATGGCAGGCCCCAGCGCAACGCGCGGGCTCGTGAGCCGTCCCATGGCGCGTCCTCGCTGGTCTGAGACAAGGCCAGCTGCCAGATCATCCGTCGTGCGCCCCCTCATGCGCGAGTGCTCCTCGAGCGGCAGCACCAGCGCTAGGACCAGGCCGTTCAGGATGTTGCGGCGGCTGGGCGTCAAAACCGCGCCGCCCTCGCTGGTGGCGTCCCCTCAAGCGATGTGGGCTGCCGTGCCTTCACCCGCGAGCTGCGTCGCGTGGTCTGGCCCGCGAAGTTCAAGCCTGAGCTGCCTCCGCGCTATGACGGCACCCCCAGCCCCGCGGAGTTCCTCTAGCTCTACGCGCTGAGCGTCGAGGCGGCGAACGGCGACGACAAGGTCATGGCGAACTGGTTTCCCATGGCCCTCAAGGACGGCCCGCGCTCCTGGCTCATGAACCTCCCCGAGGCGTCCATCTCATCGTGGGCCGAGCTCTGCAGCCAGTTCATCGCCAACTTCAAGGGCACACAGGACCGCTCCCTCACCATCAACGACCTGCGGCATGTGCGGCAACGCCCAGGCGAGACCCTCCGCAAGTACATCCAGCGCTTCAGCCAGGTGTGCAACAAGATCCCGCGCGCCTCCGACGCGGCCATCATCTCTACGTTCTCCACCGGCGTCATGGACGTCAAGATGCGCGAGAAGCTCGCCATCAACGGTGAGCTCGACTCCGTGCTTGAGCTGCTCGACCTCGCCGACAAGTGCGCCAAGGCTGAAGAAGGCCGCCTCTTCGTCCACAATGACCCCGACGCGGCGCTCGACGCCGCCAAGACCAAGAACAAGGACGTCAAGCTCAAGGGCCCTGCCGTGCTTGCGGCGGAACCCGAGCAGAAGCGCGGCCGCAACCGTGACGAGCCCAGGAAAGACAGCCGGCCGCTCTGCACCTTCCACAATGTGCGCTCCCACAGCACTGAAGACTGTCAGGAGCTCAAGCTGCTCCGCGATGAGCGCCAGAGCCGCCGAGACGATCGCAATGGCCGCGGCGCCGGCCGCGGAAGTGGCCGCGGCGGCAGCCGCTGGGACGGCCGCAACGGCAACGGCAACTTCTGCCAGGGTTGGCGCGACCAGCCTCGTGAGGCCGCCTGGCGCGATCAGCCTCGTGAGGCCGCCTGGCGCGACCAGCCTCGTGAGGCGAACCCCCAGGCTAATGCCGCTGCCGCCGCCACCCCGGAGGAACGACGTCAACCAGCCTGACAAGGGCGCCGGGGGATACCAGGAGCCTCGCGCGGTCGCCTGCATCCTCGGTGGGTCTCAAGCCCCCGCATCCATCCGCCACTTCAAGCAATTCTCTCACGAGGTGTATGCCGCCCTCCCGAGGCCTGAATCCACGCGGCCCCTCAAGTGGTTGCAGTACGCCATCACCTTCGACTCCAAGGACCACCCCAAGTCCGTGGCCTCTGCAGGCGCGCTCCCCATGCTATGCACTCCCACCATCAGCAATGTCGCAGTCACCAAGACCCTCATCGACGGAGGTGCCGGCCTCAACGTGATCTCCATCGAGACCTTCGAGACGCTCCAAGTGCCCTACGACCAGCTGATGCCGACCAGGCCCTTCTCCAGAGTGACCGATGGCTCCACCATCCCACTGGGGCAAGTGCGCCTCCCTGTCACCTTTGGCACCCGCAAGAAATACCACACTGAGCTCATCGACTTCGACGTGGCACACATCGGCCTGCCTTACAACGCCATCTTGGGCTACCCAGCTCTCACCAAGTTCATGGCGGCAACCCACCATGCCTACAATGTCCTCAAGATGCCCGGCTGCAGCGACATCATTACCGTCACCTGCGACGAGAAGGACGCGATCTGCTCCCTGGAGCACGCTTACAAGGCTGCTGTTGTCGCGCATCCGGCTGACGAGGACACGACTGAGCCTCCTGAGGCCGCGCCCGCGAAGAAGAAGCAGCTGTTCTCTCAGGACCGCACCTAGACGAAGAAGGTGTCGGTGGACGGCAGCGGCTCCGGCCCTGCCTTCACCATCGGCGCTGGCCTTCCTCCTGCATAGGAAAGCGCGCTCGTCACCTTCCTTCGGGCAAACTCGGATGTTTTTGCCTGGAAAGCATCTGACTTGTCCGGTGTGCCGAGGGAGGTGATCGAGCACCACTTAGCGGTGTGCCCCAATGCACGCCCCGTCAAGCAGAAAGCACGGTGCCAGGCGCCAGAGAAGCAAGATTTCATCGTCAAGGAAGTTCAGAAGCTCCAAGAAGCTAGGGTCGTTCGCAAGGTGCGCCATCCCGAATGGCTCGCCAACCCAGTCGTCGTCCCCAAGAAGGGCAGCAAGGAGCGCATGTGCGTCGATTTCACCAGCCTCAACAAGCTCTGCCCTCAAGACCCCTTCCAGCTGCCACGAATCGGCCAGGGCGTTGGCCCCGCCGTCGGCGGCGCATGCCCTTCGGCCTGAGGAACGCCGGTGCCTCTTTCCAGAGGCTGGCGCCCCTCGTGCCAGGGCCTCGTGAGCCCCCTGCTCCTTGCGAGCCCCCAGGGCCTCGCGAGCCCCCTGGCCCCGGAGGAGCGGACTCCCTTGGCGCACCTCGCCAAGCGGTCTGACACCACCCCAGCACGGTCCTGCCAGGTGCGTCCGACGCATCACCTCGCGCGGCCCACACTCCTTCTCGCCGCGCCTCCCGCGCCTCGCTCCCGGAACCCTTCCGCCAAGGTGATTTTGTTTAAATGCGGCTGAGGGCGCCCCACGGGCTGCACCAACCTCAAGCTGATCCGTGCCGGGCACGGTAGCCTAGCCCCTATCCTTTTGGTTGTGTAATGGATTTTGCTGATTTCACCCTGACGAGTTATGTTACCTGCTTAATTGTCTGTTAAGTTCGATGCCGACCGGAGAGCGCCACACGCTCGCGACCCCTCCCCTGGGTGATTCCGTGAGCGGGGGCTAGGCACGGTGCATGTGCTCGAGTCCGTCCCTGCAGTGCCGCCAAATCCAAGCGACTGAGCTCTGGCTCGCGGGCCTGCTCCCGTGCACATCACCTCACCAAGGTCCTTGGTGCCTTATCTCCTCACGCAACGGCCACGGGCGAGTTAGCGAGCGCGTGCCGCTCCCCCCATTGTGAAATTTGTCGACATGCAGTCCCTCAGGAGGCGAGCTGCGCGAGGACCTCGCGGGCGGCCTCTCGCGAGGCGAAGACACTTCGAACGCCGAGCCTCGTGAGCATGCCTCGCGAGCTGCGTGAGCTCCTCATGAGCTGTGGCTCGCCCGACACCGCTCTCTGCCAAAAGCTAAGTCTGACTACCTCGCGAGACGCCCTTACCGTCATTCAGCTCTCTCCCCTCACGATCCCGCTGGGTGCTGGCGTTTTTTCTTCTACGTAAGCCGCTTGCACGCAAAGGGGGGCTCCCTGAGCATCGCGCCTCAGGAGCCCTCACTAGCTCCCGGTGCCCCTCACCTCCTGGCCTTGTCCCGGCATCGCGACCGGACATACCAGTGGCGGCTGAGGCCCGCTCGGGGGCTGGGTCCTGAAGGCGTAGAGCGCTGAGGTGAACAAAGAAAAAAAAACAGCCTCACGAGAGGACTTCGGGAGGGAATGCATACACCCCGAATCACAAAATCATTAAGCTAAACAAAGAAGATACTGTTTTCACGCCCCCACGGGGCTACATTGGTTCAATGCAGGAAAATAAAAAGAAAGAAAGGGCCTAGGAGAGGCGCCGTCACCCCCAAGACTCCAGCGCGGGCACCGCGCGTGTTCCCAAGAAGGTGCTGCAGGCAAGTGCGGCTCCGTCACCGTGCGCACGGTGCCCGCCGCCAGGGGTTCCAGAATTGTCGCCGCGCGTGCCTAGTCGGAGTCCTCATCCTCGCTCTTGACGCGGGGGGAGGAGTCGTCGCTTCCGCCCCCGCCGTAGGGGGCGGCACCGCTGGAGCTATCGTCCTCGCTGGAGGAGCCGCTGTAGCTGCCATCCTCGCTCTCCGCGCAGCACTCCAGACGGCTGCCGGAGATCCCGAAGATCTTCATGAAGAGCGTGGCGGCCCCATCGTACTTGAATTGGAGGACGTGCCCCCACTTCAGGCCGTGGGCAAGGGCGAACGACTTCCACCCCTGCCTCAAGAACATGAAGCCCGAGGGGGTGAGCTCCGTCGCCACCCAGGAGGGGCCATTGCAGCAGTCGTTGGCCTACACCCACAAGCCCAAGGGCGCGCGGTCCGCCATCGCCGCCGCGAAGGAGTCCGGGAGCCGGAGCCAGGTGCGGGGGATGCGGTGCATGTTCACGATGAATTCATGCGCCGCCTCCGCCGAATGGCTCCTCGCCTGGGGCGGTAGCGTGGCCGCTCCGCGCGGCCGCCTCGGCCCCGCGCGCCTTGCCCTCCGCGCCCGTGAGCGGCGCCCCTTCCGCGACCACTGGGCCCAGCGCCGGCAGCCATCGGGGAGCACCCGCGCCCCCGGGGCGGAACCTGGGATGCGGCAGCGGAAGCACGGCCACGCCCTCTCCCCCTCACCATCTCTGCGGCGGCTCTAACAAGAAGACGGAGGAGGCTGCAGGAAGGAGAAGATGGGTGGAGGACTCTGGCTCTCCTCTCCCCCTCTTTATGCTCGGCACGGAGCTCCTCTCGTCGCTCCGGCTTCTCCGGCGTCGGGAATTGAAGTAGCAGCAACGTGCGAAGGAAGGCAATGATGGCCTCGCGTCGCCTGCGGCAGGTTTTATGTTAGCGCGGGCGGTCACCGAGGCGTCATGGGAGAAGTGGGGGCGTCCCCCGTCACATCATGCGTCACGCATCGTGCCTGGCCGCAGGCGGTTAGGGCCCGCGCAGTAGGCGGGAGCGTGCACGCCGCGGGCCCGGGGGCTACTGTTGGGCCCATGGAACCTAGGGTATCCAGACCCGTCGGCCTTTGGCCTAGGGCGCAATGCCTGGCGTGGGCCCAGCAGGCCGTCATCACCAAGCACCTCACCAGGACTCTTCATGAGGCCCTAGCCTCCTGAGGCCCCCTCCTCAGGGAGCGGCGAGCAAGGCTCAGCATCTTCACCAGTAGCCTCGCGAGGCCCTCTCTCGAGGCGGCCTCCCGAGGCCTCCTCCCGAAGGCGCCCAAGACGAAGGCCGTTCGGCACAGCCGCACAGTCTGGAGCCCATCACATGGGTGATGCGTGCGACGACGAGCGGCGACAGAGGCCGCGCCAGCAGGCGCGGATGAAGATGGTTTCCTCTTTTGTGTTAAGGGAGCAGGGCCATCTATCTACTTCCCAAAGCGACCCCAAAGGTTGCCCGATCGGCGGGAGAAGACCAAGACGGCGGGCGTGCTGGGCGGAGGTCATCACCGAGCCCACCGGCGCGTCATGGATCATGCTTTGGTAGGCGAAGACCGCCTTTAGTCAGGATAGCCTGAGCGCCTGTCCCCTTTCAAAACCGCTAAGTGTGGCAACCCTTCCCGCCTAAGTTTTCAAGGGGGAAGAGGACCAAGGCTGGTATAAAGGGCAGTGCTACCGTTGTAGAGGAAGAGACCTCGGTTGAGTTCTGCCTCCTCCACCTTGTACGCAAGAACTCTCTTGCCCCTTGCAATCCCAACCACAAGCAGGAGTAGGGTTTTACACCGCAAGGTGGCCCGAACCTGGGTAACCGCTGAGTCCACGGTCCGTTCCTCGCTAGCGCGCTCTCGCCGTAGCCTCGCTGTTGCTTAGACGTGGTAGGAGACGAAGTGGTAGAACGAGCTCACCCCAGTGTTCGAACCTTTGGGTCCCCGGAGCCCGACTTCCGACACACACATCCGCCTCCGGGCGCCGAGACGTCGGCTAAGGGTTAAGGTGTTCGGGAGAAACACCCCATGCAGTCTCTGCAAGGGGGTTGAAGCCGACGACTGGTAACTTTCAGTTTAAAATGGCCGCACAGGAGTCAAAATAAAAACACAAAGGTAATATATTTACAGCCGACCAGTTGCATTTTTCACAGCACAAAAGTTTCAACTCCTCGGATACAAGGAAACTAAATTCATTCTAATTACATCTTTTGAGCACTGAGCCTCTATCGCCCGAGCACCATCCATCACGATGGGAAAGTACTGCTCAGGGCGCCTATGCTCCTTCCCGGGGGGCGGAGGTCCGGTGGCCACCTCAGCTGGCTTGATCTTCGGCCAGTGCACCATGGTCTTGCCGAAGGCCATCCGAGCTCCCTCAATGCACAAGGAGCGCTTACAGGCATCAATCCGGGGCGTGGCGTCGTACAGTGCTACTTGTAGCTTGCGTTGGTATTTCCCCGAAGAGGAAGGGATGATGCAGCACAGTAGAGATAAGTATTTCCCTCAATTATGAAACCAAGGTTATCAAACCAGTAGGAGAATCACACAAGACCTAGTAAGCAGTACCTGCACACAAGCAACAAATCCTTGCACCCAACGCTAACAAGGGGTTGTCAATCCCTTGGCGGTAAGATTGCAAGATTAAATTGTATTTGATAGATTGATAGATTGCAGCAAAAATACTAAATAAAATAAATAAAAGAAAATGGCAGCAATATTTTTAGGGTTTTAGTAATATGATTTTGATAGACCCGGGGGCCATAGGTTTCACTAGAGGCTTCTCTCATAGAAAATAGCATACGGTGGGTAGACAAATTACTGTTGGGAAATTGATAGAAAAGCAAATAATCATGATGATATCCAAGGCAATGATCATGTATATAGGCATCACGTCCAAGATTAGTAGACCGACTCCTGCCTGCATCTACTACTATTAATCCACACATCGATGGGCTATCCAGCATGCATCTAGTGTATTAAGTCAATAAGAACGGAGTAATGCCTTAAGAACGATGACATGATGTAGACAAGACAAACTCACGAATTAATAAACCCAATGAATAGATCCCATCTTTTTACCTTTAGTAGCAACGATACATACGTGTCATGTCCCCTTCTGTCACTGGGATTGAGCACCGCAAGATCGAACCCACTACAAAGCACCTCTTCCCATGGCAAGATAAATCAACTTAGTTGGCCAAACCAAATCAATAGATCGAAGAAGAAATACGAGGCTATAATAATCATGCATAAAAGAGATCAGAGAAGACTCAAATAATTTCATGGATAATCTGATCATAAACTCACAATTCATCGGATGCCAACAAACACACCGCAAAGAAAGATTACATCGGATAGATCTCCAAGAACATCAAGGAGAACATTGTATTGAACATCAAAAAGAGAGAAGAAGCCATCTAGCTACTGCCTATGGACCCGAAGGTCTGTGGTAGACTACTCACGCATCATCGGAGAGGCAGCAAGGATGATGTAGAGCCCCTCCGTGATCGATTCCCCCTCCGGCAGATTACCGGAGAAGGACCCCAGATGGGATCTCTCTGGAAGAGGAGCTTGCGGCGGCGTAAAAAGTATTTCGTGGACTCTCCTGAGGGTTTCTGATTTTTCTGGAATTTATAGTGCTGGAATTAGGTCAAACGGAGCTCTGTGGGCCCCACGAGGCACCAGGGCGCGCCACCCCCCTGGGGCGCGCCCTGGTGGCTCGTGGGCCCCACAGAGGGCTTCTGGCCTCCTCCCGAAGCTTCTAGTATTCTTCATGTCCAAGAAAAAATCTCCAAAAATTTTGGTTGCATTTGGACTTCGTTTGATATTGATTTTCTGTAAAGCAAAAACAGGGCAGAAAACAGCAACTGGCACTGGGCACTAGGTTAATAGGTTAGTCTCCAAAAATGATATAAAATTGATGTAAATGATTATAAAAACATCCAAGGTTGATATTATAACAACATGGAACAATAAAAAATTATAAATACGTTGGAGACATATCAGCATCCCCAAGCTTAATTCCTGCTCGTCCTCGAGTAGGTAAATGATAAAAACAGAACTTTTGATGTGGAATGCTGCCTAACATATTTATCTCATATTCTTTTCTTTTTGTAGCATGGACATTGGACTCATATGATTCAAAGCAATAGTCTATAATTTGACATGAAAACATAGATACTCAAGCATACTAACAAGCAACCATGTCTTTCAAAATATCAACGCTAAAGAAAGTTATCCCTAGCCTATTATGCTCAATCATTGATCCATTCATGAAACACACTCAAATATTATCTACAACCAATGCACAAGTATGACAATAGTGTTCTCTAGTTGGTGCTTTTGTAAGAGAAGATGGAGACTCAAGAAAAATAAAAATTGCATAAAAGTAAATAGATAGGCCCTTCGCAGAGGGAAGCAGAGATTTGTCAAATGTGCCAGAGCTCAAAGCTGAAATTAAAGAGATAAAAATATTTTGGGAGGCATGCTTTTCCTGTCAACAAAAACGAATGAGAATTCCCAATATCTTCCATGCTACATACATCATAGGCGGTTCCCAAACAGAAAATAAATTATACTCTCCTTCATTAAGATTTTTCTTTCCGCGAGAGTACTCCCCTTCATTAAGATTTTTTTATTTCTTTTCGAGGGAGATTTGCTTTTGTTCTCATTATTTTTTGCATTACTGCAATTTTGGCATTTTAGCAATTTAACAATTCGGGACGGGCATCCCTATTACCACCACACTCTCGTGCAATGACAAGTGAATAAACACTCATCGTG
The DNA here is from genome assembly GCA_039707655.1 of Elymus sibiricus. Classification (NCBI taxonomy): domain Eukaryota; kingdom Viridiplantae; phylum Streptophyta; class Magnoliopsida; order Poales; family Poaceae; genus Elymus; species Elymus sibiricus. Next base: position 184,787,186 of record CM077676.1, on the reverse strand, counting down.
AGAATAACACACCTAGCATGGAAGATATTGGCTACCCCCTTCTGCTTCATGAGTGGTACGGGCACACAAAACAGAAAAATTATTTTGAAATTTAGAGTTGGCACACGCAAATTTACTTGGAACGGCATTGGAATACCGCATATAGGTAGATATAGTGGACTCATAAGGCAAAACTGGTTTTAAGGATTTTGGATGCACAAGCAGTATTTCCGCTTAGTACAAATGAAGGCTAGCAAAAGATTGAGAAGCAACCAACCAAAAAACGAAAACGGTCATAAACATGCATTGAACGTAACTAACACCGAATAATGCACCAAAGTAGGATATAACTTCATTGCATAACTATTGACTTAACGTGCTTGCATGGGGAATCACAAACCTTAACACTAATATTCTTACTTAAGCACAATTACTCACTAACATGGCATCACATATCATCATTTCCACATCGCAAAACTATTGCAAGGAATCACACTTGTCATATCCAATGATCCATATGAAAGTTTTTATCTATATCCCTCTTGAATATTCATCACTTTGGGACCAATTGCATAACATGTGCAAATTACCGTTACTATCATCATCTCTCAAAAAGATTTAAGTGAAGCATGAGAGTGCAAATATTTCTTCAAAATTTCAATCTTAACAATTCTAAAAATAATATAAGTGAAGCATGAGAATTCATTTCTTCAAAATTTCAATCAACTCAATTCTCAAAATGATATAAGTGAAGCATGAGAATTTATTTCTACAAAATTTCAGCCACCACCGTGCTCAAAAAGATTTAAGTGAAGCACTAGAGCAACTGCCTAGCTCAAAAAATTTAAGTGAAGCACATAGAGTATTCTACAAATTATGATGATAACGTGTGGCTCTCTCAAAATAGGTGTGTGCAGCAAAGATGATTGTGAAAAACTAAAAAGCAAACAAATCAAAGACTCATATCATACAAGACGCTCCAAGCAAAACACATATCATGTGACGAATAAAAATACAGCTCCAAGTAAAATTACCGATGGTCGGTAGAATAAAGAGGGGATGCCTTACGGGGCATCCCCAAGCTTAGACGCTTGAGTCTTCCTTGAATATTACCTTGGGGTGCCTCAGGCATCCCCAAGCTTAGGCTTTTGCTACTCCGTATTCCTTCATCCATCGTGATCTCACCCAAAACTTGAAAACTTCAATCACACAAAACTCAACAAAACCTTCGTGAGATCCGTTAGTATAACAAAACAAATCACTACTATAAGTACTGTTGCAAACCCATTCATATTTTATTTTTGCATTATACCTACTGTACTCTAACTTCACCATGGCTTATACCCCCCGATACAATCCATAGATTCATCAAAACAAGCAAGTAGTGCATCAAAAACAGAATCTGTCAAAAACAGAACAGTCTGTAGCAATCTATTTAAAAGCCATACTTCTGTAACTCCAAAAGTTCTGAAAAATTAGGACAACGTGGAAAATTCATATATCAATACTGTGTAAAAAATTCAGAATTTTCTGACGTAATAGTGAAAAAACAAAATTCCAGCACTGGACGCAAAATTTTCTGTTTTCAAACAGAATCAATTATACTATCTTCCAAATCATCCTAAAGGCTTTACTTGGCACAAACGGTAATTAAAAACATAAAAACACTATCATACCAGTAGCATGACAGTAAAAACACACCATAACAGAAACTTATAACAAAAAATTATTTTATTCATTGGGTTGCCTCCCAACAAGCGCTATTGTTTTATGCCCCTAGCTAGGCATAATGCATAATCTCAAGTATTGTCATACTTCTTAATGGTCCTAGCAACTCCTATTTCATTATCTTTGCCATTATCAATTATGTATACTAGATGATCAAGCTTAGTGCAAAGGGTTTTTATTTCTTTCAGGACACATAAAGAGATCTTTTTATCCAAGGCATCGATCCTTCTATTTTGTGATACTACATGACCATTTATCGTAGAAGCAAGATTAAATATTCCTCGAAAGTAGGAATCCATGCTAGCCTTTGTTTCTTTTATTAGCTCATTTTGATAAAAGCACACTAGAGCAGTAGGTTCAATAATTTCAATAGTTGGTTGCCCAAATATGTTTTTCATCTTTTCATAGGTGTCAAAGGCATCACCCCCAAGAAAATCGTTTTCAAATATAGAGTCCAAAACGCGTCTATGAGCAAGGGGTAAACCAACATAAAAACTCCTTAGGAGTAACTTAACATGATATTGAGGCCTAGCACTTGTTTGAATTTTTAACAATCTATCCCAAGCTTCTTTTAAAGATTCATCACTCAAGTATTTAAAATTTAAAAGTCCTGGATCATCCTCGGCAAGATTGTCAAATTTTTCTTTAGAAACTTTAGGAAAACCTCTTTTAATATTTTCATCATTCATAAGCTTCAAGAGGATAGACGGATTGTCTAAGGAACTAGCACTAGGAAGGGGATTACTTTTCTTAAATTCAGCCATGATAACAACTTCAAACAAGCAAACAAGCAAACGAGAAAAAGGCAAACGGAAAATATTTTTGTATTTTTGTAAAAACGTTTTAGAAGTGGGGGAGATGAAAACGAGAGGCAAATGGCAAATAAAGTAAATGCAAGGAGATGAGTGTTTGTGCAAAGGTACTTGATAAATGTTGATGATGTCTCCCCGGCAACGGCGCCGGAAATTCTTCCTGCTACTTGTAGCTTGCGTTGGTATTTCCCCGAAGAGGAAGGGATGATGCAGCACAGTAGAGATAAGTATTTCCCTCAATTATGAAACCAAGGTTATCGAACCAGTAGGAGAATCACACAGGACCTAGTAAGCAGTACCTGCACACAAGCAACAAATCCTTGCACCCAACGCTAACAAGGGGTTGTCAATCCCTTGGCGGTAAGATTGCAAGATTAAATTGTATTTGATAGATTGATAGATTGCAGCAAAAATACTAAATAAAATAAATAAAAGAAAATGGCAGCAATATTTTTAGGGTTTTAGTAATATGATTTTGATAGACCCGGGGGCCATAGGTTTCACTAGAGGCTTCTCTCATAGAAAATAGCATACGGTGGGTAGACAAATTACTGTTGGGCAATTGATAGAAAAGCAAATAATCATGACAATATCCAAGGCAATGATCATGTATATAGGCATCATGTCCAAGATTAGTAGACCGACTCCTGCCTGCATCTACTACTATTACTCCACACATCGATGGGCTATCCAGCATGCATCTAGTGTATTAAGTCAATAAGAACGGAGTAATGCCTTAAGAACGATGACATGATGTAGACAAGACAAACTCGTGAATTAATAAACCCAATGAATAGATCCCATCTTTTTACCCTTAGTAGCAATGATACATACGTGTCATGTCCCCTTCTGTCACTGGGATTGAGCACCGCAAGATCGAACCCACTACAAAGCACCTCTTCCCATGGAAAGATAAATCAACTTAGTTGGCCAAACCAAATCAATAGATCGAAGAAGAAATACGAGGCTATAATAATCATGCATAAAAGAGATCAGAGAAGACTCAAATAATTTCATGGATAATCTGATCATAAACTCACAATTCATCGGATGCCAACAAACACACCTCAAAGAAAGATTACATCGGATAGATCTACAAGAACATCAAGGAGAACATTGTATTGAACATCAAAAAGATAGAAGAAGCCATCTAGCTACTGCCTATGGACCCGAAGGTCTGTGGTAGACTACTCACGCATCATCGGAGAGGCAGCAAGGATGATGTAGAGCCCCTCCGTGATCGATTCCCCCTCCGGCAGATTACCGGAGAAGGACCCCAGATGGGATCTCTCTGGAAGAGAAGCTTGCGGCGGCGTAAAAAGTATTTCGTGGACTCTCCTCAGGGTTTCTGATTTTTCTGGAATTTATAGTGCTGGAATTAGGTCAAACGGAGCTCTGTGGGCCCCACGAGGCACCAGGGCGCGCCACCCCCCTGGGGCACGCCCTGGTGGCTCGTGGGCCCCACAGAGGGCTTCTGGCCTCCTCCCGAAGCTTCTAGTATTCTTCATGTCCAAGAAAAAATCTCCAAAAAGTTTGGTTGCATTTGGACTTCGTTTGATATTGATTTTCTGTAAAGCAAAAACAGGGCAGAAAACAGCAACTGGCACTGGGCACTAGGTTAATAGGTTAGTCTCCAAAAATGATATAAAATTGATGTAAATGATTATAAAAACATCCAAGGTTGATATTATAACAACATGGAACAATAAAAAATTATAGATACGTTGGAGACGTATCAGCATCCCCAAGCTTAATTCCTGCTCGTCCTCGAGTAGGTAAATGATAAAAACAGAACTTTTGATGTGGAATGCTGCCTAACATATTTATCTCATATTTTTTTCTTTTTGTAGCATGGACATTGGACTCATATGATTCAAAGCAATAGTCTATAATTTGACATGAAAACATAGATACTCAAGCATACTAACAAGCAACCATGTCTTTCAAAATATCAACGCTAAAAAAAGTTATCCCTAGCCCATTATGCTCAATCATTGATCCATTCATGAAACACACTCAAATATTAGCTACAACCAATGCACAAGTATGACAATAGTGTTCTCTAGTTGGTGCTTTTGTAAGAGAAGATGGAGACTCAAGAAAAATAAAAATTGCATAAAAGTAAATAGATAGGCCCTTCGCAGAGGGAAGCAGAGATTTGTCAAATGTGCCAGAGCTCAAAGCTGAAATTAAAGAGATAAAAATATTTTGGGAGGCATGCTTTTCCTGTCAACGAAAACGAATGAGAATTCCCAATATCTTCCATGCTACATACATCATAGGCGGTTCCCAAACAGAAAATAAATTATACTCTCCTTCATTAAGATTTTTCTTTCCGCGAGAGTACTCCCCTTCATTAAGATTTTTTTATTTATTTCCGAGGGAAATTTGCTTTTGTTCTCATTATTTTTTGCATTACTGCAATTTTGGCATTTTAGCAATTTAACAATTCGGGACGGGCATCCCTATTACCACCACACTCTCGTGCAATGACAAGTGAATAAACACTCATCGTGAGAATAACACACCTAGCATGGAAGATATTGGCTACCCCCTTCTGCTTCATGAGTGGTACGGGCACACAAAACAGAAAAATTATTTTGAAATTTAGAGTTGGCACACGCAAATTTACTTGGAACGGCATTGGAATACCGCATATAGGTAGATATAGTGGACTCATAAGGCAAAACTGGTTTTAAGGATTTTGGATGCACAAGCAGTATTTCCGCTTAGTACAAATGAAGGCTAGCAAAAGATTGAGAAGCAACCAACCAAAAAACGAAAACGGTCATAAACATGCATTGAACGTAACTAACACCGAATAATGCACCAAAGTAGGATATAACTTCATTGCATAACTATTGACTTAACGTGCTTGCATGGGGAATCACAAACCTTAACACTAATATTCTTACTTAAGCACAATTACTCACTAACATGGCATCACATATCATCATTTCCACATCGCAAAACTATTGCAAGGAATCACACTTGTCATATCCAATGATCCATATGAAAGTTTTTATCTATATCCCTCTTGAATATTCATCACTTTGGGACCAATTGCATAACATGTGCAAATTACCGTTACTATCATCATCTCTCAAAAAGATTTAAGTGAAGCATGAGAGTGCAAATATTTCTTCAAAATTTCAATCTTAACAATTCTAAAAATAATATAAGTGAAGCATGAGAATTCATTTCTTCAAAATTTCAATCAACTCAATTCTCAAAATGATATAAGTGAAGCATGAGAATTTATTTCTACAAAATTTCAGCCACCACCGTGCTCAAAAAGATTTAAGTGAAGCACTAGAGCAACTGCCTAGCTCAAAAAATTTAAGTGAAGCACATAGAGTATTCTACAAATTATGATGATAACGTGTGGCTCTCTCAAAATAGGTGTGTGCAGCAAAGATGATTGTGACAAACTAAAAAGCAAACAAATCAAAGACTCATATCATACAAGACGCTCCAAGCAAAACACATATCATGTGACGAATAAAAATACAGCTCCAAGTAAAATTACCGATGGTCGGTAGAATAAAGAGGGGATGCCTTACGGGGCATCCCCAAGCTTAGACGCTTGAGTCTTCCTTGAATATTACCTTGGGGTGCCTCAGGCATCCCCAAGCTTAGGCTTTTGCTACTCCGTATTCCTTCATCCATCGTGATCTCACCCAAAACTTGAAAACTTCAATCACACAAAACTCAACAAAACCTTCGTGAGATCCGTTAGTATAACAAAACAAATCACTACTATAAGTACTGTTGCAAACCCATTCATATTTTATTTTTGCATTATACCTACTGTACTCTAACTTCACCATGGCTTATACCCCCCGATACAATCCATAGATTCATCAAAACAAGCAAGTAGTGCATCAAAAACAGAATCTGTCAAAAACAGAACAGTCTGTAGCAATCTATTTAAAAGCCATACTTCTGTAACTCCAAAAGTTCTGAAAAATTAGGACAACGTGGAAAATTCATATATCAATACTGTGTAAAAAATTCAGAATTTTCTGACGTAATAGTGAAAAAACAAAATTCCAGCACTGGACGCAAAACTTTCTGTTTTCAAACAGAATCAATTATACTATCTTCCAAATCATCCTAAAGGCTTTACTTGGCACAAACGGTAATTAAAAACATAAAAACACTATCATACCAGTAGCATGACAGTAAAAACACACCATAACAGAAACTTATAACAAAAAATTATTTTATTCATTGGGTTGCCTCCCAACAAGCGCTATTGTTTTATGCCCCTAGCTAGGCATAATGCATAATCTCAAGTATTGTCATACTTCTTAATGGTCCTAGCAACTCCTATTTCATTATCTTTGCCATTATCAATTATGTATACTAGATGATCAACCTTAGTGCAAAGGGTTTTTATTTCTTTCAGGACACATAAAGAGATCTTTTTATCCAAGGCATCGATCCTTCTATTTTGTGATACTACATGACCATTTATCGTAGAAGCAAGATTAAATATTCCTCGAAAGTTGGAATCCATGCTAGCCTTTGTTTCTTTTATTAGCTCATTTTGATAAAAGCACACTAGAGCAGTAGGTTCAATAATTTCAACAGTTGGTTGCCCAAATATGTTTTTCATCTTTTCATAGGTGTCAAAGGCATCACCCCCAAGAAAATCGTTTTCAAATATAGAGTCCAAAACGCGTCTATGAGCAAGGGGTAAACCAACATAAAAACTCCTTAGGAATAACTTAACATGATATTGAGGCCTAGCACTTGTTTGAATTTTTAATAATCTATCACAAGCTTCTTTTAAAGATTCATCACTCAAGTATTTAAAATTTAAAAGTCCTGGATCATCCTCGGCAAGATTGTCAAATTTTTCTTTAGAAACTTTAGGAAAACCTCTTTTAATATTTTCATCATTCATAAGCTTCAAGAGGATAGACGGATTGTCTAAGGAACTAGCACTAGGAAGGGGATTACTTTTCTTAAATTCAGCCATGATAACAACTTCAAACAAGCAAACAAGCAAACGAGAAAAAGGCAAACGGAAAATATTTTTGTATTTTTGTAAAAACGTTTTAGAAGTGGGGGAGATGAAAACGAGAGGCAAATGGCAAATAAAGTAAATGCAAGGAGATGAGTGTTTGTGCAAAGGTACTTGATAAATGTTGATGATGTCTCCCCGGCAACGGCGCCGGAAATTCTTCCTGCTACTTGTAGCTTGCGTTGGTATTTCCCCGAAGAGGAAGGGATGATGCAGCACAGTAGAGATAAGTATTTCCCTCAATTATGAAACCAAGGTTATCGAACCAGTAGGAGAATCACACAGGACCTAGTAAGCAGTACCTGCACACAAGCAACAAATCCTTGCACCCAACGCTAACAAGGGGTTGTCAATCCCTTGGCGGTAAGATTGCAAGATTAAATTGTATTTGATAGATTGATAGATTGCAGAAAAAATACTAAATAAAATAAATAAAAGAAAATGCCAGCAATATTTTTAGGGTTTTAGTAATATGATTTTGATAGACCCGGGGGCCATAGGTTTCACTAGAGGCTTCTCTCATAGAAAATAGCATACGGTGGGTAGACAAATTACTGTTGGGCAATTGATAGAAAAGCAAATAATCATGACGATATCCAAGGCAATGATCATGTATATAGGCATCACATCCAAGATTAGTAGACCGACTCCTGCCTGCATCTACTACTATTACTCCACACATCGATGGGCTATCCAGCATGCATCTAGTGTATTAAGTCAATAAGAATGGAGTAATGCCTTAAGAACGATGACATGATGTAGACAAGACAAACTCATGAATTAATAAACCCAATGAATAGATCCCATCTTTTTACCCTTAGTAGCAATGATACATACGTGTCATGTCCCCTTCTGTCACTGGGATTGAGCACCGCAAGATCCAACCCACTACAAAGCACCTCTTCCCATGGCAAGATAAATCAACTTAGTTGGCCAAACCAAATCAATAGATCGGAGAAGAAATACGAGGCTATAATAATCATGCATAAAAGAGATCAGAGAACACTCAAATAATTTCATGGATACTCTGATCATAAACTCACAATTCATCGGATCCCAACAAACACACCGCAAAGAAAGATTACATCGGATAGATCTCCAAGAACATCAAGGAGAACATTGTATTGAACATCAAAAAGAGAGAAGAAGCCATCTAGCTACTGCCTATGGACCCAAAGGTCTGTGGTAGACTACTCACGCATCATCGGAGAGGCAGCAAGGATGATGTAGAGCCCCTCCGTGATCGATTCCCCCTCCGGCAGATTACCGGAGAAGGACCCCATATGGGATCTCTCTGGAACAGAAGCTTGCGGCGGCATAAAAAGTATTTCGTGGACTCTCCTGAGGGTTTCTGATTTTTCTGGAATTTATAGTGCTGGAATTAGGTCAAACGGAGCTCTATGGGCCCCACGAGGCACCAGGGCGCGCCACCCCCCTGGGGCGCGCCCTGGTGGCTCGTGGGCCCCACAGAGGGCTTCCGGCCTCCTCCCGAAGCTTCTAGTATTCTTCATGTCCAAGAAAAAATCTCCAAAAAGTTTGGTTGCATTTGGACTTCGTTTGATATTGATTTTCTGTAAAGCAAAAACAGGGCAGAAAACAGCAACTGGCACTGGGCACTAGGTTAATAGTTTAGTCTCCAAAAATGATATAAAATTGTTGTAAATGATTATAAAAACATCCAAGGTTGATATTATAACAACATGGAACAATAAAAAATTATAGATACGTTGGAGACGTATCAGCATCCCCAAGCTTAATTCCTGCTCGTCCTCGAGTAGGTAAATGATAAAAATAGAATTTTTGATGTGGAATGCTGTCTAACATATTTATCTCATATTCTTTTCTTTTTGTAGCATGGACATTGGACTTATATGATTCAAATCAATAGTCTATAATTTGACATGAAAACATAGATACTCAAGCATACTAACAAGCAACCATGTCTTTCAAAATATCAACGCTAAAGAAAGTTATCCCTAGCCCATTATGCTCAATCATTGATCCATTCATGAAACACACTCAAATATTAGCTACAACCAATGCACAAGTATGACAATAGTGTTCTTTAGTTGGTGCTTTTGTAAGAGAAGATGGAGACTCAAGAAAAATAAAAATTGCATAAAAGTAAATAGATAGGCCCTTCGCAGAGGTAAGCAGAGATTTGTCAAATGTGCTAGAGCTCAAAGCTGAAATTAAAGAGATAAAAATATTTTGGGAGGCATTCTTTTCCTGTCAACGAAAACGAATGAGAATTCCCAATATCTTCCATGCTACATACATCATAGGCGGTTCCCAAACAAAAAATAAATTATACTCTCCTTCAATAAGATTTTTCTTTCCGCGAGAGTACTCCCCTTCATTAAGATTTTTTTATTTCTTTCCGAGGGAGATTTGCTTTCGTTCTCATTATTTTTTGCATTACTACAATTTTGGCTTTTTAGCAATTTAACAATTCGGGACGGGCATCCCTATTACCACCACACTCTCTTGCAATGACAAGTGAATAAACACTCATCGTGAGAATAACACACCTAGCATGGAAGATATTGGCTACCCCCTTCCGCTTCATGAGCGGTACGGGCACACAAAACAGAAAAATTATTTTGAAATTTAGAGTTGGCACACGCAAATTTACTTGGAACGGCATTGGAATACCGCATATAGGTAGATATAGTGGACTCATAAGGCAAAACTGGTTTTAAGGATTTTGGATGCACAAGCAGTATTTCCGCTTAGTACAAATGAAGGCTAGCAAAAGATTGAGAAGCAACCAACCAAAAAACAAAAACGGTCATAAACATGCATTGAACATAACTAACACCGAATAATGCACCAAAGTAGGATATAACTTCATTGCATAACTATTGACTTAACGTGCTTGCTTAGGGAATCACAAACCTCAACACTAATATTCTTACTTAAGCACAATTACTCACTAACATGGCATCACATATCATCATTTCCATATCGCAAAACTATTGCAAGGAATCACACTTGTCATATCCAATGATCCATATGAAAGTTTTTATCTATATCCCTCTTGAATATTCATCACTTTGGGACCAATTGCATAACATGTGCAAATTACCGTTACTATCATCATCTCTCAAAAAGATTTAAGTGAAGCATGAGAGTGCAAATATTTCTTCAAAATTTCAATCTTAACAATTCTCAAAATAATATAAGTGAAGCATGAGAATTCATTTCTTCAAAATTTCAATCAACTCAATTCTCAAAATGATATAAGTGAAGCATGAGAATTTATTTCTACAAAATTTCAGCCACCACCGTGCTCAAAAAGATTTAAGTGAAGCACTAGAGCAAGTGCCTAGCTCAAAAGATTTAAGTGAAGCACTAGAGCAACTGCCTTAAGAATGATGACATGATGTAGACAAGACAAACTCACGAATTAATAAACCCAATGAATAGATCCCATCTTTTTACCCTTAGTAGCAACGATACCTACGTGTCATGTCCCCTTCTGTCACTGGGATTGAGCACCGCAAGATCGAACCCACTACAAAGCACCTCTTCCCATGGCAAGATAAATCAACTTAGTTGGCCAAACCAAATCAATAGATCGGAGAAGAAATACGAGGCTATAATAATCATGCATAAAAGAGATCAGAGAAGACTCAAATAATTTCATGGATAATCTGATCATAAACTCACAATTCATCGGATCCCAACAAACACACCGCAAAGAAAGATTACATCGGATAGATCTCCAAGAACATCAAGGAGAACATTGTATTGAACATCAAAAAGAGAGAAGAAGCCATCTAGCTACTGCCTATGGACCCGAAGGTCTGTGGTAGACTACTCACGCATCATCGGAGAGGCAGCAAGGATGATGTAGAGCCCCTCCGTGATCGATTCCCCCTCCGGCAGATTACCGGAGAAGGACCCCATATGGGATCTCTCTAGAACAGAAGCTTGCGGCGGCGTAAAAAGTATTTCGTGGACTCTCCTGAGGGTTTCTGATTTTTCTGGAATTTATAGTGCTGGAATTAGGTCAAACGGAGCTCTATGGGCCCCACGAGGCACCAGGGCGCGCCACCCCCCTGGGGCGCGCCCTGGTGGCTCGTGGGCCCCACAGAGGGCTTCTGGCCTCCTCCCGAAGCTTCTAGTATTCTTCATGTCCAAGAAAAAATCTCCAAAAAGTTTGGTTGCATTTGGACTTCATTTGATATTGATTTTCTGTAAAGCAAAAACAGGGCAGAAAACAGCAACTGGCACTGGGCACTAGGTTAATAGGTTAGTCTCCAAAAATGATATAAAATTGTTGTAAATGATTATAAAAACATCCAAGATTGATATTATAACTACATGGAACAATAAAAAATTATAGATACGTTGGAGACGTATCATACATCTTCTGCACTAAGCCAAAATAGCTGCTCGGCAGCAGCTCCGAAGGCCACAGCTTGATGTAGAGGTCCTTCATCGCTGGCTCCGCCATCCGATGCAACTCCATCAGCTGCTTCATCTGGTTGTTGGGGAGGGGAGGGTGTTCGGGCGCTTGAAACTGTGCCCAAAACAGCCTCTGCTCGGCACGACCCTCCCGGGTTGCAAAGAACCTAGCTGCATCCGATGCACTCCTCGGGAGGTCTGCAAAGGCGCCTGGGGAACGCCACACTCGCATGAGCAAAGCGAACCTGTTACCACCAAAGACACTTTGCAGTAAGTATGGCTTACCATCCACAATAAGTTTAACTTGGCGGAGTTCCTCTTGGTAGCCTCGCACCTCCGTCCGCGCTTCCTTGGCCGCCGATCCCAGTAAGGTCAGCTCGGTGGCCTGATCCTTATTCTTCTGCTAAAGGACCTCACATTTTGTGACGGCATCCTTGAGCTCTTGCTGCACTTCAGACACTCTGGTCTCGTGCTTCTGGCCAGCGGTTTTCATCGTAGCCAGTTCGGCGGCTGCATGTTCGGCCGCAGCCTTCTGCTCCGCGGTCTTCTGCTGAGCTTTCCTCAGCTCGGCCTTGAGTTTCTCGACCTCCACGGCGGCAACTGCAGAAAAGTCCATCGCACCCAGTTTAGGTTCACTTCTTCAAACCTTACTAAAGCCGCTGTAGTAAAGCAGTTTAGTTCGGACTTGCCTTGTGCCTCGTCGAACCGCTTATTCAGCAGGCCGAGGTCGTCCTCGGAACTCTTGAGCTTCCAATTCAGCTCGGCCAACTCCTCGGCGTTGGCAGCTGTCGCCAAGGACGACGCCTGCACATTAGACTCAGCACATCAGGCTCCCGAGTTATCAATTTTCGATCCTCTGACCGGCTTTTGTCAATCCAGTCAGAGTCTCGGGGGCTACTACCCATTCTGCTATCATCTATACATCAAATCTATTCGACCCCCGCCTAAGTTTTTTCAAACTTATCCAGGGCTCGGGGGCTACTATGTATGAGGTTACATATTCATATAAAAGAAATTTTCTGAGGAAAAGGCATTACATGGCCTACCTTGAAGCCTGTGAGAAGGCCGCTGAAGGCCTCCTTCAGTCCGTTGTCCACGGACCGAAGGCTTTGCAACACCGCGCCCATCAGGGCACGGTGTTCTTTGGCGATAGAGGAGCTGGTTAAAGCTTCCTCCATCTCATCCGGCCACCCAGTCGAAACCCGCTCTGGAGCGGGCGGGGGTGGCGGGGGTACCTCGGCTCCTTCTTCTGTGGAGACCAAAATGGTGGGCTCTGGGTGCCTTAACGGCTCCGGAGCCACCCTCGGGGAGAGCTCAGATGGTCCAGGCTCCCCCTCTTCATTCACCAGAAGGGTTCTCTCCTCCTGGTCTTCGGTGGCCGATGTATGCGCCTCGGCCATAACAGTGTCACCTCCTCCCCCTGTGTGCGGCACGGGAGGGGTCCTCCTTGACAGAACCTTCTCGGCCTCCTCAACGATCGAAGGAGGCGAGGCACGCGACTCGGTCCCGCTCTCTGCCAGCACGGCCAGTGGAGAATCCCCCTCCGAGACTCAATCGGTAGGGAGGTCGCGCAGCGGGCTGCAATGTTAGAAGCAGAAGCGCGATCAATAGCAGACTTAGTTCGGCTGAAAATGCATAGGTGTATCTTAGGATACGTACCTTTGGGCCTGCGGTTTGATCCTGGGGGCCCGCCGAGGAACCTCTTCGGAGGCCTCGGAGTCCTCGGCAGAGGCCGAGCTATTGTTGGACAGGGCTACCTTGGCCCTGCACGGTTTTTTGGGGACAGGAGGAAGCTGATCCTCCTCGGCGTCCTCGGACACCGCCCTCTTCCTTGTCCGGGAGGAATCACTTTCCTCCCCATCCTCTCCCTGCTCCTTCTCCTCCTCTAGGGCAGAGGGGGCATGGGTGTCCCCGGATCTAGTGTCCGGGGGTCCTCGGGAACGGAGGCCCTCTCTGGCCTCCTTCTTCTTCTCCTTTTTCTCTGGCGCCTCGTACGGCTCCTCGGCCAACATGGCCATCAGCAGGGCCGTCCTGGGGCCTTCAGGCAGCGGGGCTGGGCTGTCGATTCGCTCGGCCTTCTTCAGCCAGCTCTGTGGATGGGAGAAAAGGGAGTTGAGCACTTTGTCAAAAAGGAACAATCCGAAACACAAGAGTAAAACTTATCATACCTCCCGAGGGGGGTTTGCGGCGTCAAGGCCGATGTCTTCCTCCTCAGCCGGCCAGTCCTTCTGCGGCTTGAACAGCACCTTCCACAACTGAGCGTGGGAAGTGCGGTAGAAGCTGAGCACGGTGGCGGGGTCTTCGGGCTTGTAGACCCACATGGGGGAGGCCCGGTCTTGAAAGGGGAGGATGCGGCGGCAAAGCATGATCTGAATCACGTTGGGCAGCTCAACCCCCCACTCTATCATCTTGGATATCCGGCTCTGCAGCAATGCCACATCCTTGTTTGACCCCTAGTCGAGGCCCTTCTTGGTCCACGAGACCAACCTCGTGGGGGGTCCGGATCTGAAGGCGGGGATCGCCCCCCAATCCGCGTTCCGCGGCTCTGTGATGTAGAACCACTCCTTCTGCCAGATCTTTACGGTTTCGATGAAAGTGCCCTCTGGCCACTCAACCCGGGGGAGTTTGCTGACCATTGCCCCCCCGCAGTCCGCCTGTTGGCCGTCAACAATCTTTGGCTTGACGTTGAAAATCTTCAGCCACATGCCAAAGTGTGGCCGGACCCGAAGAAAGGCCTCGCAGATGATGATGAAGGCCGAGATATGCAGAAAAGAGTTCGGGGCGAGATCGTGGAAATCGAGCCCATAGAAAAACATCAGGCCCCTGACGAAGGGGTGGAGAGGAAAACCTAACCGTCGGATGAAATGGGGGAGGAACACCACCCTCTCGCCAGGCCTCGGCGTGGGGATGACTTGACCCGCCTCTGGGGCGCGGTGAGCGACGTCGGTGGGAAGGTAACCCACGTTCTTCAGCTCTAGGATGGCGCTCTCGGTGACGATGGAGGCCTCCCACTTGCCCTTAGACCTGGAGCCGGCCATGGCTGAATTGAGGGGGTGGCCGGAGAGGTTCTTGGAAGGGAGAACAGATCAGGGCGCTGGAGCTCAAGAGATTGGGAGGGCAATGGCGAAGGGGGGAGTGAGAGCGTGCGAATGGTGGCCGCTTCCCTTTTATGGGCTACCGTAAAACCAAGGGTCCTTTTACTGCGCCGCAGGCTTCGCTGTTTCCCCGTATAATCATGCCATTATGCGCATGTGGGATAGTGCAAATCATTGATCATATCCCTTAAAAACAGGGCACGATCTCCATATCGATGGGACGCGCCAATGGAGGAACCTCCTCGAACCACGAATCGAGTTTTCATAAACCAACTCGTGGTCGTGGTGGGTCATGACCCTTCGGCAAAAGTTGTCAGATGGGGTCACTGTTCACACCTATGCGACTAGCCTTCAGGGCTAAGTTATTGATACACTTCGGCGACCGAAGCATAGTTCGGGGAACATACGGATAGGCAACCCTTGAGAACTTGATTCAGAGGGGACGCAGGCTTGACACAAGTATCACAGAAGGGAAGGAACTGGTCCACAAAGCCGATGGTGTTCAGTATATACCTCGGCTTCGAAGACTAGTTCGGGGGCTACTGAGGGTGTCCCGGACTAGGGGGTACTCGGGCTGCCGGCCTATCTCCTATAGGCCGGACTAATGGGCCGCTCTTAACTCATCGAAGGAAGGCCGGATTGCGGGCGACCCCGTGCACCAGAAGGAAACCTCCGAAGACTTGACGTCTCCTCCAAGAGATGTTTAGCGTAGCCGGCATGTTTATCCCCTGATGGCAATCGACCATATGTAACCCTAGGTCCCCCTGGTGTCTATATAAACCAGAGGGCTTAGTCCGTAGAGGCAGAAGAACCATTATCATCATACCCACCTAGGGTTTAGTCCATCCGATCTCGAGGTAGATCAACTCTGTAATCATCATACAAACACATCAATACAATCAAGCAGGACGTAGGGTTTTACCTCTTCAGGAGGGCCCGAACCTGGGTAATCGCTGTCTCTACGTTCCTTGTTATCCATTGACTCCAAGATCCACAGCTCGGACCCCTTACCCGAGATCTGCCGGTTTTGGTATCGACAATGCCCTCGTTGACCTTGGAGAGCCAGTCCCAGACTAGCTTCGCAGACTCCAGTGCACTCACACGACCATACTGTCCTTTGGTCAGATGACCATAGATGATGTTCTTGGTGGTCGAGTCCAGTTGCGCGAACCTCTTCACATCAGCAGCGGTGATACCTTCACCGACCTTGGGGACACCAGTCTTGACGACATACCAGGGGTCGTTGTCAATGGCTTCAAGATGCATGCGCATCTTATTCTTCTAGTAGGGATAGTCAGTGCCATCGAAGACGAGGCACGCAGCGGAAACCTTGATTATCCCTGCAGTCGACATAGCTAAAACTCTAGGTGGTTAAATCGAATCACACAGAACAAGGGAGCACCTTGCTCTGATACCAATTGAAAGTGCTAGTTATCGACTAGAGGGGGGTGAATAGGCGAGTTTTATGAAAGGCTTCAAAAATAGGTAATGTCTTCGAAGTAAGCGGAAGCAAGATGAGAACTAGCAAAGCCTATGAATAAGATGAACAGATATGACAAGCATAGACATCATACATATAAGCATGCGTTGAACATAAATACAAGAAGCATGAAGATAAATGAGTAAACAGATGAATGGCTTCAAGGAATATCTTCAAACACAGACAAGCATGCAAAGGCTTCATAGTTCAAAACAGTAAGTAAGGAAGTGAAAGGATAGAACCAGTGGCTTGTGGAAGACAGTGATTTGTTTGACCAGTTCCAACTGTTGTGACAATTGTCCGTCTGGGTAGGGAGGCTGAGATTGAACTCAGAAGACCACGTCTTCACCTTATTCCCCTTGAGCTAAGACCCGCAGATCTCGCCCAATCACTCTGGTAAGTCTTCAAGGTAGACTTCCAAACCTTCACAGACTTCGTTCACCGGCAATCCACAATGACTCTTGGATGGTCAGAACGTGACGCCTAACCGGCTGAAAGATCACAATCTTCAAGTGTAATAAGTCTTCAGTTCACTCGGAATAGAATGTCTTCAGTGATGCTCAATCACTTTGGGCTCTGGGTGTTTTGGGTTTGTCCTCGCTAGGATTCTCTCTCAGAGGCTTCGAGGTGGGTTGCTCTCAAACGACAAAAGCAGTGCACTAACTCGGAGCATCAACCAATTTATGGTGGTAGGGGGTGCTATTTATAGCCAGGAGGCAACCCGACATGATATGTCCGAAATGACCTTGGGTCATAGGGAAGCTGACATGTGTCTAACGGTCGGATCCCAACACACGCGGCAACTTTACTTGGGCTTCAAGCAAAGCTGACTCAACCAACTCTAGAAGAGGTTTTCTCTCATTTGTCTTCGCTCGAAGACATAGGATTGGGTTGAGCATCACGTCAGTTTCTGACTTCGTTTACCTCGACCCCACTTAACAGTACGGTGGTTCCTATGACTCAAGAAAGCAGAAAATGAAACTACCAAAAGACTAAGTCTGCGTGTTCCATTGACTTCAAGTGGATGTCTTCGTGAACCATTAGCTTCATCACGAATGTCTTCGTGAACCACCATTGACTTCAATGTCTTCATACATTTGTAGGGGTCATGTTTGATGGGTAAACCAAATCAATAGGGACTTCTACCTGTGTTCTCCTGTGAATCTCACAAACACATTAGTACCTTCAACCAAGTTTGTCTTCAATACTCCAAAACCAACAACGGGTGGCACTAGATGCACTTACAGATAGTCAGTGCCATCGAAGACAGGGCACGCAGCGGAAACCTTGATTATCCCTGCAGTCGACATATCTAAAACTCTAGGTGGTTAAGCCGAATCACACAGAACAAGGGAGCACCTTGCTCTGATACCAATTGAAAGTGCTAGTTATTGATTAGAGGGTGGGTGAATAGGCGATTTTTATGATAGGCTTCGAAAACAGACAATGTCTTCGAAGCTAGCGGAAGCACGACGATATCTAACAACAGTTGTAACTAAGATGAACAGATATGACAGACATAGACATCATACATACATGCATGCGTTGAATATAAACACAAGAAGCATGAAGACAAATGGGAAAATAGATGAATGGCTTCAAGGAATATCTTCAAACGCAGACAAGCATGCAAAGGCTTCACAGTACGAAACAGTAAGTAAGGAAGGGAAATTAAGGATATAACCAGTAGCTCGGGGAAGACAATGATTTGTTTGACCAGTTCCAACTGCTGTGACAGTTGTACGTCTGGTTAGGAAGGCTGAGATTGAACTCAGAAGACCACGTCTTCACCTTATTCCCCTTGAGCTAAAACCCGCAGATCTCGCCCAATCACTCTGGTAAGTCTTCAAGGTAGACTTCCAAACCTTCACAGACTTCATTCACCGGCAATCCACAATGACTCTTGAATGCTCAGAACGTGACGCCTAACCGGCTGGAAGATCACAGTCTTCAAGTGTAATAAGTCTTCGGTTCACTCGGAACAGAATATCTTCAGTGATGCTCAATCTCTTTGGGCTCTGGGTGTTTTGGGTTTTGTCCTCGCAAGGATTCTACCTCAAAGGGTTCGGAGGTGGGTTGCTCTCAAACGACAAAAGCCGTGCACTAACTCGGAGCAGCCACCAACTTATGGTGGAGGGGGTGGCTATTTATAGCGAGGAGGCAACCCGACATGATTTGTCCGAAATGACCTTGGGTCATTGGGAAACAGACACGTGTCCAATGGTCGGATCCCAACATACGCGGCAACTTTACTTGGGCTCCAAGCAAAGCTGACTCAACCAACTCTGGAAGAGATTTTCTCTCATTTGTCTTCACTTGAAGACATAGGATTTTAGGTTGAGCATCACGTCAGTTTCTGACTTCGTTTACCTCGACCCCACTTAACAGTACGGTGGTTCCTATGACTCAAGAAAGAAGAATATGAAACTAACAAAAGACTAAGTCTTCGTGTTCCATTGGCTTCAAGTGAATGTCTTCTGAGCCATTATCTTCAATACGAATGTCTTCGTGAACCACCATTGTCTTCAATGTCTTCATACATTTTTAGTGTCACGCCCAATATGCGATCCTATCCTCGAGGGACTCGGAGGCCCCACCAGGGATAGAAGCGCATATCGAAGACGCTTGCAAGGTGGATATCATTACATCGTCCCATGTACATAATAGATGGGGATACATACAAATACATACAGTCATCACAGGAATACATCAATACATAGCAAACACCATACAGAAGAGCAGAATCCGACTACGGATGAAACACAAACGAAAAACACGAACGACATCCACCCTGCTAGCCCAGGCTGCCGACCAGGAGCCTATCCCAAGATCGACGAAGAAGAAGAAGCAGAAGAAGAACTCCAAAAGCAAACGTGCATCGCTCTCACGTCAAATCATCGCATTACCTGTACCTGCATTTGTTGTTGTAGTAATCTGTGAGCCACGAGGACTCAACAATCCCATAACCATGGGTAGCAAGACTACCAAAGCTTAAATGGGTATGGAAGGGTAAAGTGGTGAGGTTGCAGCAAGCACTAAGCATTATATGGTGGCTAACTTACGAGTACAAGAATAAGAAGAGTAACTATGCATAACGGTCGCAAACTAATAATGATCAAGAAGTGATCCTGAACACCTACTTACGAGTCAAACATAACCCCACCGTGTTCTCTTCTCGAACTCCTTCGAAAAGAGACGATCACAGTTACGCACGCGGTTGGTGTATTTTAATTAGGATTAGTGTCAAGTTCTCTACAACCGGAGGTTATAAATATCCAAGTCGCCACATAACCGCGGGCACGGCTTCGTGTAAGATTTAACCCTGCAGGGGTGTTCCAACCTGGTCCATCACAAACCAACACAAGCTGCGGTGGAAGATCTCAACCTCAAGAAAACCCGATCAACCTCGAGTCAGCCCGAAGTATCCTCGGAATCCCGGTGCACAAGACATTTCGACAATGGTAACGCAAGTCCAGCAAGACCTCCCGGCGTGCCGACACCCTGATAGTAGCCGCGCGTATCTCGTCTCAGGCCACGACCGGATGAGCAGTCCGTACAACTAAAACCAGTGCCTCGAGTTTCCTCGTGGTGGCGCTGCAAGGGGCTCTAGTTTGGACCAGCACCATCAGCACTGGCCCACCTGTATTATGTTGAATTAAGAATCCTCGGGTAGCGCTAACTTCCTATGCATATTAATTATTTAATTTAGTATTATTATGTTGGCAAATGTTAAAACCAAAGTTGGGCCTTGCTGGAAGCGGTTATTCAAAGCGAACTATCAAGAGGGTCCCATTCCCCTGAGCATGTTAGGAACGCTAATCAAGGATCATAACACCGGTATTACGGAAACTAAGGCAGCATGAGTGGAACAAAACACCAGGTAAAAGGTCGAGCCTTCCACCCAAAACCAAGTATATAGATGCATTAATTAAATAAGAGATATTGTGATATCCCATGATATCCATGTCCCAACATGGAACAACCTGCAACTGCACCTGCAACTAGCAACGCTATAAGAAAGGGCTGAGCAAAGCGGTAACATAGCCAAACAACGGTTTGCTGGGTAAGGGTGGTTAGAGGCTGTATCATGGCATATGGGAGGCTGACATATATGTGGTAGGAAGCGCGACATAGCGATAGCAACGAGACAACTAGCAAGCAAAGATAGTAAAGATATCCAAGGTCATGATCATCTTGCCTGAAATCCCGCTCGGAAGAAGACGAACACGCGTAGTCGAACGAATCCTCACAATCGCAATATAACCGGAGCTATCAAGAAGAAGCACAACCGGAAAGAAGCAAACAACATGGTAAACACACAAGCATAAACATGGCATTATGCACAACCAAGTATGATGCATGTCCGGTTAAAGAGGCATTTCATGGCAAGATGCAACAACCAAATACTACACATTAAGTGAAGCTCAATATGCAACGAGTTGCATATTGACGAAACTCCACAACAATTATTTAGTTCAATCCCGTTTATGCTACTCATCAATATTAAATGTTGTTAAACATGGCAAGATATGAAGCATAATTAAGCTATCTATCTAGGCAATTTAAATGAGGCCGGAAACAACAAACAACAATTCCGGAAAATCCTCATATGCAATTTTTGAAATTGGTACTGTTCTGCCCTAAACACAATTTTAATGTTGTTAAACATGCAAAGTGAGTGCACCATGTTAACCTACACGTTTTTCTACCCCATTTACATATAAAGTTTATTTAATTCGAAGCTACGGTTATTTAGCTATGAAATAAACCATTTTAGCATGTCATTTATGCAAATTAATGCAAACAACAATTTAAACATTTTAAATGTTGTTATCATGATGCGGATGACAAATTCAAGTTATATGCAATTTTTGATGAAAAAGGTGGCATAAAAGGACATGGAGCATTTGTCGCCATGACGGAAAGAAATGGGTGCCACGACGGCGATAACGGAAATGATGCCACGGCAACATTCTGTTCCGGTAACTCGTCGAGAGACTGGTGCAAAAGAAGTGTCATGATCATGTCATGCAAAAGATGTGGGGTTATCCCGGTTACCGGGTTCCCACGTGTCGGTGGCATGGAAACGGGGAACGTGCAAGAACAATTCGGCCACGATGCACACTCGAGCATTTCATACATCATAAGCATTCGTTCATGGGCGGTCGTCTCGTTGGTTATACCTTCCAAGTGCGTTTCGGGGCGGAATGGTTCGATGCAGGGTAGTTGTACACGGCGACGGTAGTGGTTCACGGCGATGGTAGTCGAACTTGCTGAACCGAGGGGTACTTGGCGGTCTCGGTCTTGGCGACGGTAGGCGTACACTTGTCGGCGAGGTACTTGATGGTCCGTGGGTGTCGTGGTACTTGCGATATACGAGGCGATCTTGGCGTTGAGGGACTTGGCGGAAACCTCATACTTGGTCTCCGGGGTGGCATCGGTCTCTGGTGGTGCAACGGTGTCCAAGCAGCAGACAAGGGGGCCGCAAGAGGTCATCGGGGCGAGGAGCTGCAGCAAGGGCCTATGGCCACGAAGATGAACAGGGGAGGAAGGGTGAGGTGGTTCGAGCTCCTGGCTGCTGGGGCTCGGGCTCCTGCGGGAGAGCTGCGGGCGACGAGGAGGAGGCAGGGGACGATGTGGAGGCAGCAGGCGGTTGCAGAGCAACGGGCAGCGGCGACGGGGGTGCTGGTGGTGAGGCCAGGTGCTTGGGCACGGCAGCAGCAAGGCAGCGGGGCCCGCGAGCAGCGGAGGTTGTTGGCCGGGCAAGCGCGCATGAGGCGAGGGAAGGAGGTCAGGGCCAGCCACGGTGGCCGAGCAGCAGCACGGTGAAGGGCCAGCCGCGACTCCATGGGGGCGGCGACCCGAGCTCAAAGGTGAGCAGGATGTGGCGTGGACAGACGCGAGGAGCGGGGGAGGAAAAGGGGAGGCGCGACGGCCGGAGGCTTCGCCAGAGCCAGGCGGGCGGCGCACAGGGCCGGAGGCCGCGGCGGACGGAGCAGGAAGGTGCACGAGGAGCTCGCAGAGGGCTAGCCGGGCACGAGCGGCGCGGGGAAGCAGGAGGCGGGGCAGAGCAGAGGCTCAGCGCCGGTTGCCGGCGGCGACGGGCACGGCGACCTGCGGGGCCAGGGCGGCGGCGCTGTGTGTGGCGGCGCGCAGGAGGATCGAGGGAGACATAGTGGGGATCGGGAGGAGCGTGGTGAGGGGCTAGGGTTTAGATAGGCACCGGACTTGGGCCTTGGGATGGCCTGACTGCGACTTAGGAGCAAGCCGGCCTTTTCTCTATTTCCCATCTGCGGAAAAATAGAGAGAAGGAAAAGAGAAGCAAAGAAATAGCTAGGGGTTTAGAAAAATGCTAAAACTTTTCCGGTAGAGTCTAGGATTTATACTTAGACCAACCGAAGAAGTTTTTATCACAATTGGAAAAGTTTAATTCAAACGCATTTGAATTTAATTCAAATGGTTTTGAATAGGAAGTAGGTGCTAGGGAGGTTCAAAAATGTTGAGGTTTTGGGTGGAGCTTGGGAAAAGGACAAAATAATTAAGGGCAAAGTTTGAGGCCAAGAATTGATATTGAAAAGGCATGGAATTAAATTGCATGTGTGTTATGGTTAATTCCCAATTAATGGAATATTTAATATAGCTCCCTAAAATATTGGGAGAATATGTTGTAAAGAGAAATCACCATGTGAATTCCCTCAATTTAAATAGATCAAGAAACCTATGCAATTTATTTATTTGAGTTGGAAAAAATTAATGACATGATGGCATGATGAAATGATGCAATGCAAAAAAAAAAGATAGAGCAACCAATATAATAATAATAATGGAAAGAATCGGTCTCGGGGTGTCACATTTATGGGTCATCTTTGATGGGTAAACCGAATCAATAGGGACTTCTACCTGTGTTAAGCTGTGAATCTCACAAACACATTAGTCCCTCAACCAAGTTTGTCTTCAATTCTCCAAAACCAACAAGGGGTGGCACTAGATGCACTTACAGATAGAAAAGCGCATAGTTATGATGTTATTCATGGCAATGATCACATATATAGGCATCACGTCCGTGACAAGTAGACCGATTCCTGCCTGCATCTACTACTATTACTCCACCAATCGACCGCTATCCAGCATGCATCTATGGTATTAAGTTCATGACAAACAGAGTAACGCTTTAAGCAAGATGACATGATGTAGACCAAGTAAACCCAATCAATATGAATAAAACCCAGTTGTTTTATCCTTAGTAGCAACAATAAAATACATACCCCGTCCCCTTCTGCCACTGGGTGGAGACACCGCAAGATTGAATCCACTACAAAGCACATCTTCCACTGAAGATAAATCAATCTAGTTGGCCAAACCAAACGGATAGATCGGAGAGAAATACAAAGCTATAATAATCATGCATAATAAAGTTCAGAAAAGACTCAATTACTTTCAATAATCTGATCATAAACCCACAATTCATCGGATCCCAACAAACACTCCGCAAAAGAAGATTACATCGGATAGAACTCCAAGAAGATCGAGGAGAACATTGTATTGAAGATCAAAGAGAGAGAAGAAGCCATCTAGCTACTAGCTATGGACCCGTAGGTCTGTGGTAAACTACTCACACATCATCGGTAGGGCAGCAAGGTTGATGTAGAAGCCCTCCGTGATCGATTCCCCCTCCGGCAGAGTACCAGAAATGGCCTCCAGATGGGATCACGGAAGAACAGAAGCTTGTAGCGGCGGAAAAGTTATTTCGGGTGGCTCTCTGTTGGTTTGGGAATATTTGGGAATTTATAGAAGTGGAATTAGGTCAAACGGAGCTGCGTGGGCCCCACAAGCTCAGGGGGCGCGCCCTGTGAGCTTGTGGCTCTCTCGTATCCCTTCAGGCCTCCTCCCGAAGCTTCTAGGGCCCCTTCTGGTCCAGAAAAATTAATCCAAAGATTTTTTTTTCCGTTTGGACTTCGTTTGATATTGATTTTCTGAAAAGCCAAAAACAAGCAAAAAATAAGAACTGGCACTGGGCACTGGGTTAATAGGTTAGTCCCAGAAAATAATTTAAAATATCATATAATTGCATATAAAGCATCCAAGATTGATAATATAATAGCATGAAACAATCAAAAATTATAGATACGTTGGAGACGTATCAGCATCCCCAAGCTTAATTTCTGCTCGTCCTCGAGTAGGTAAATGATAAAAACAGAATTTTTGATGTTGAATGATACCTAACATGTGTATCATGTAATCTCTTTATAGTATAAATATTGAGAAACGATGAAGTAATAATATCAACATAAGAATATCCATGAACATAAGAAGCATAATCACTAAACTTTCAAAATATACGATCCATAATGAGTGTTATCCCTACTCATTTTATCATATTAGCATGGCATGACTCCGGCTTCACCGCATAAATATAAATCATGAGTAGCCCGGTGTTAAACCAGGCAATTGATTCGTTCTTCTAACGCGCTTCAGCATTTTCAACTACACGCAATACATGAGCGTGAGCCATGGACATAGCACTATAGGTGAAAGAGAATGCGGTGGTAGAGATCAATAAGGGAAGTTAAAAAGAAAGAAAGTCTCGCATCAACTCGGCGGATCAACGGGCTATGGAGATTCCCATCAATCGATATCAATGCGAGGAGTAGGGATTGCTATGCAACGAATGCACTAAGAGCAATAAGTGTATAAAATCTCAAATGAAAATTAAGTGGGTGTGCATCCAACTTGCTTGCTCATGAAGACCTCAGGCATTTGAGGAGGCTCATCATTGGAATATACAAGTCAAGTTCTATAATGAAAAATTCCCACTAGTATATGAAAGTGACAACATAGGAGACTCTCTATATGAAGAACATGATGCTACTCTAAAGCACAAGTGTGATAAAAGGATAGTAACATTGCCCCTTCTCTCTTTATCTCTTTTTTTTCTTTTTTTTTCTTTTTTTTTCGTCCGGAGTCTCATCCCGACTTGTGGGGGAATCATGGTCTCCATCATCCTTTCCTCACTGGGACAATGCTCTAATAATGACGATCATCACACTTTTATTTACTTACAACTCGATATTAAAACAATATGACTCTATATGAATGCATATGACAGTGTACCAGGATGTGCAATGATCTAGCGTAACATGTATGATAATGATGAAGGGTGGCTTTGCCACAAATATCATGTCGGCTCTATATGAAAATGATGATGAACACACAAGTCATGAGACGGAACGGTGGAAATTGCATGGCAATATATTTCGGAATGGTTATGGAAATGTCATAATAGGTAGGTATGGTGGCTGGTTTGAGGAAGATATAAGGAGACTTATGTGTGAAAGAGCGTATCATATCACGGGATTTGAATGTACCGGCGAAGTTTGCACTAACTCTCGAGATGAGAAAGGGCAATGCACGGTACCGAAGAAGCTAGCAAATTACGAAAAGATAGGAGTGTGTATAATTCATGAACTCACATTAGTCATAAAGAACTCATATACTAATTATGAAAGCCTATTAGCTCTCGAATTAAAGTACTACTCGCAAGCCTCTAGAGAAAAGGTTGGAAGGAGTTAATCATCGCGCGCTCCCGATTGTAACAACACTCAAGAATTTCATTTCAGACATATAAATGTTCAAACCTCCCCACCATGCCATGATCAATACTTAAATGAGAAGTAAATAATAAACTTTAATGTTGATATTTATATACTAACCAATGATCATAAACCAATATCTTTTCATATTACTACATCAATAAAATTAAACCATACATTTCATATTTATAATGATCTAATAAGGCGTAAACCTGTTCTTCTCCTCCGCCCGTCAGCGATGACGCGAGCGACGGAAGCCGTGACGGCACCGAACGCGGGGTCCGTGTGACCGCCGACGGCGTCGTCCTCGTCGTCTCTGCGTTCTCGAACGTTCCTCTCGCCTCCAAATAACAACACACCCAAGGGCGGGGAGGCGGCCCATCACTTCCCCGCAACCAGATTCTGGAAGCACCCTTCCGTCGCCCCCTCCATCGGCCGATTGCTCCGTGGTGCTCGGCTCGGCAGGAAGCCTCTGCCTAGGTGCGTACGGTCGCTCAACCGCCTCTATCCGCAGGCTTCGATTTCCTCTTTCGCCGCTCCCTTTGGTCGAACCGGCGGCTGCCTGCTGCGATTTTAGCCCGGATGGTTGCGGTTAGGTCGGGAATTTTGGTCGAATTGGGAGTAGTCTTAGGATTCCAACAAGTATTCAGTTGTGGTAGTACTAATTTGTAAGTCTAGTTTTCTGCAGCTTCGGTAAAGATCTCATGGAAGTATTGGGGTAGCAATACCAGTGGGAATTCTGCCCCCTTTTGGTTGCGCGGATAATCAATGGAGCCTTCAATTTTTTCCTCTGCTTCTGATGGAATCTCGGAAATTAGGAGTAGTATACAGGATGATAACAATTGGGTTCAAGATTGACCCCATGGTGTTGACAGGATGCGTTGAGCTTATTTCCATTGCTAATTTTCTATCTTCCCCTCCCACTGATAACACGCCACTCTGGTTGTAAATACTAGCATGATTATCACATAATTTATCAAACACATAAACTGACAGCACAAGGTGGTTTTTGTCAGGAACAAAATGGAAGAAAAGAGAATAGCTCGAATATCGGTCACTTAGAGAGGCAGGCAACTTGACGTTGATGCAGATGCAAGCTGTACGGTGAAGGAATTTGGGCAACTGCTCCAGGATTTGACTAATGTTAAACCAGAGACGTTGAAGCTCATAGTTCCGCAATCTGCAAATAAAGGTTCCAAGCTGATCAGTCCATTTTCAGACCCCCATTCAAGTTTAACACTGAAAGAAGCTGCTGTCAGTGAGGTAAGATGCACATGCATTGCACGCATATTCAACATGCTGTTGGGTAATTGCTAATGCAATGGTGAATAACATCATTTCTATGCACCTTTCTCTCTCTCTCTCTCTCTTTTCGTGCATCGGGGTAAGCCTATTAGAATGATGGGTGTCTTTGAAGATATGCAACAAGTTACACAACCAGGTTCAGAAGACGCGTTTCTGTACAGACGGAGGCGTAAACCTGTTCTTCTCCTGAGGCCGTCAGCGATGACGCGAGCGACGGAAGCCATGACGGCACCGAACCCGGGGTCCGTGTGACCGGTGACGGTATGCAGTTGTGGTAGTACTAATTTGTAAGTCTAGTTTTCTACAGCTTCGGTAAAGATCACATGGAAGTATTGGGGTAGCAATACCAGTGGGAATTCTGCCTCCTTTTGGTTGCGCGGATAATCAATTGAGCCTCCATCTTTTTCCTCTGCTTCTGATGGAATCTCGGAAATTGGGAGTATACAGGATGATGGCAGTTGGTTCAGTATTGACCCCATGGTGTTAACAGGATGCCTCGAGCTTATTTTCATGGCTACTTAATTTTCTATCTTCCCTTCCCACTGATAACATTGATGAGATGACACTCTGGTTGTATATAATATCATGATCATCATATAATTTATCAAACACATAAACTGACAGCATTAGGTGGTTTTTGTCAGGAACAAAATGGATGAACAGAGAATAGCTCGAATATCGGTCACTTCGAGAGGCAGGCAACTTGACGTTGATGCAGACCCAAGCTGTACGGTGAAGGAATTTGGGCAACTGCTCCAGGATTTGACTAATGTTAAACCAGAGACGTTGAAGCTCATAGTTCCACAATCTGCAAATAAAGGTTCCAAGCTGATCAGTCCATTTTTAGACCCCCATTCAAGCTTAACACTGAAAGAAGCTGCTGTCAGTGAGGTAAGATGCGCATGCATTGCACGTATATTCAACATGCTGTTGGGTAATTGCTAATGCAATGGTGAATAACATCATTTCTATGCACCTTTCTCTCTCTCTTTTCGTGCATCAGGGTAAGCCTATTAGAATGATGGGTGTCTTTGAAGATGAAATTGAGGAAGTATCAGACAATGGCAAAAGACCAGATCTGCGGATAATTGGATTTGAAGAGGAAGAACAACGGCTGAGGCAACTATCTTCAGGCAGGCCCCGTGTTTCACTAAAACTTCCACAGGGGCAATACATTTTCTGTGATTTTCGGACACTTCACTTACCCGGGGCTGAGGTTAGTCAATCTTCTGAACCCATATGTGTTTTTCGGTTCATATGAGACAGATACATTGGATAACAATCACGACACCAGTTTGCTCTTTTGGACCCGTATATGTCAACCTATCATAAATCTTACTTCTGCTCATGCTATTTTGCACGTTTACATTTTTGGTCTTCCTGCTTGAATAGTTCTATGCTCTTTCCATTGGATCATTCGAGCAGTCAGCAGTGTGTATGTCATGGATATTGATTTGCAAAGTATGAAAAAACTAGATTGTGCAATTTAAACAAATATCTATACAGGAGAGCATAGAAGACCCAAAATCATGTTGTCTGCTAATTTGTTTATTTAGTCCAGAATAAATGAACATAATTTTGAAGCCATCATCTCATACCACTAACTTTCTAGAATGATGAAATCCATGTTATACTCCTTGATCGTGTCAGGTGTTACCTAAAAACCCTACTTTCTCCGTCCGTCCGTCCGTCCGTCCCAAAATTACACAATCATGGCATGCTAGTAGTAGCAACTTTCTGTCTGATTTGTATAATCGTGGGTAGGCCAATCATGGCATCATAAATTAAAATTGTGTGCTTATTTGCTTTTTGGGTGCCAGTTGAATCCACCACCTTCAGAAGCTCTGAAAAGAATTAACATGCTTGCTTGTGACCCCAGCATAATTGCGATCATGAACAAGGTAACAATCTTCAAGTGGCAAGTCTGTTTCTTTGTGTAGTTTCATATTTAGACAGTTAATTTTTTTGGGTTTTTTCAGCATAGATGGCGAGTGGGAATCATGACTGAAATGGCACCAGTGGGATATGTAGGTGTTGGTCCGAAATGCATTCTAGGCTTCAATAAGGTGAATATAAGTTACTCTCATACAGTACAATTAATATTCATCACGCAGCAATTTTTGTTTTCTGAGAGTATATTGTGTGCTATTCATATAGAACATGGGAGAGGAGATATCCCTTCGCCTACGAACTGATGATTTGAAAGGATTTTGGAAATAGGAAAGTATCAAGAAAACTCTGCTCCATGAACTTGTAATTTTTTTGGTTTTATATTTCCATAGAATTTGTATTTCGTATGCGGATCACCTTTTTGCTATAGTTACGGGCTTCTACATTTTTTTTTTACTTGTCTATTCATTGATTTCAGGCGCATATGGTGCACTCTGAGCATGATGCCCACTTTTTCGCTCTTAATAAGCAGGTTCTTTATTTTAGCTGCCCCTGTTGCCTTTGTTTGCCAGCTGTTTACTTTGACTTCACCTGATCCTCAACTTACAGTTATTTTTCTATTCAGTTGAATGAGGAAGCTGTGTCCTTGGACTGGACCAAATCAAGTGGACATGTGCTGAGTGGCCGCAAAATATTTGATTCCTATGAAGGTGAGTTTGATTTAGAACCGGAAGCTCGTGTTGTCGGTCACAAGCTTGGGGGCAGATCGAGTTCACTGGCAAGTGCCCGTGTGTTGCCAGGGGTAGCTGCTTATCAGCGTCTCTTGAGTGCATCATCAACAGATTTGGGGAGTTCCCACAGTAGTGTTACTAAATCTGTGGAGAGATATAAGTGCAAGGTACACAAGCTGAACCTGATCCGGATGATGCTGGTCAGGGTTTTATTCAAGGCGGAACCAGACCCAGATGATAATGATGCCATGCCTATTGATGTAGGATCAGCAGGTTTTGTAGCATCTACAGAGCAGAATACCATAGGTTATTCTGAGCCTGTTCCTGATGATGTTGCCAAGAAAAGCTCTGTTGGTTGCCTAGAACCTGATCCTGATGATTCCGCAGATGTTGACATGCTTAACAAGGAGATCAATGGTGAGCATGATAATGAACCTGATCCTGATGATGGTACTAGTGAATTTGTCCTGGAATCTGGAAACAAGATGGAAGTGGAGATGGAGCTGAGAATTGACTCCACAGTTCTGAAATCTGAACCTGATTCTGATGACTCCTCTAGCTCTATTCAAAACCAGGAGGTGAGCATTGATGGGAAGCACATGGGAGAACCTGATCTGGATGCTAGTACCTGTGGAGCTGTTCTGAAACCTGGAAATAAGATTCGAGCGGAGATTGGGCAGAGCAGAAACCACTCAGTTTTGGAGTCTGAACCTGACCCTGACGATCATGCTGCTAATTTAAAGAGCGATGAGCTGCAAAGAATAGAAGAGCCAGTGGCAGCCCTCTGTTCGCGTCTCCAGAAGGCTATTGAAATGCTTCGGTCGCAAGCTACACCTTCAGAGGCATCCTCTGCACTTCAAACACTCTTCAAAATTATCAAGAATGTGATAGAGAACCCAAATGACATTCGATATAGAAGATTGCGCAAGGTATGCTTGGTTTCTGTATGTTATGCTTTGTCTTCTGATGCACTAAAACAAATTGTTGCTAATTATCATCCTTTTGTCCAAACTTCTAGACCAATCCGCATTTCCAAAGGAGCGTGGCGAATTACAAAGGTACATCTCTTATCTCTGCAAACTGCCACTAGTCTTAAAATTCTGCTGTACACTATAGGAGTAACTGTCTTCTTCCCCTTCCCTCTCAAAACCAGCTGCGATGGAGGTCCTCGAGTTGATTGGCTTCCGCGAGGATGTGGTCTCGGATGAGATTGGGCGTGCGGAGACCTACCTGGTTCTGAAGAGGAAGGATCCTGTGTTGCTGTGGCTTGCGAAGTCCTCTCTTGAAGTATCCATGGCTTGACCCTGTCGGCTGTATACCTGCATTTCATCCCCTTTGTGCCGCGAAAATGGTTTAGTTTGTTCTTGTGCAATGAGAATGAGAACATGAAACTCTGTGTTGTCTGTCAGCTTCTCAGCTGTATACCAAAGATATGTGATTGCAGATAGACTCGTATACATCTTCTCTGGGGCTTGTGCTAGATTGAATTGGTTTTGGAAAAACATTGACCATCACATATGCTGTCTGTGCTCAGTGCTCCCCTTTTGGAGAGAGCGTGACACTTTTTTTTTGTGTGTGTGTGCATGGAGAGCGTGACACTTTTTTTTTAGATCAATCGGCCAGGCTTTATTAATCAATAGGAATGGTTCCAGGGATCAGGATCATGCAAGTACCCTGACCTAAAGATAAGCAACAGATTGTCATATATTGGATAAAACCACATCTGACCTGAAACAATTAGATACTGTGCTCCCACTTCCTAATTTTGTAGGATACTGATTATAGATCTTATGATTTTGTTACAGAAGGTGCGCTAGCTGGTACCCTCATTTGCCTAATGCACTAGCTGCTGAAGCTCACGCTGCCAGGGATGGTCTAAAGCTAGCAAGAGATCACACAGACATTCTAATGTGATCATGCAAAATGGGAGCCCTCAATTGCTGAATTTCTGGAAGCTTGCAATGGAAAATGGGAGCCTTTTTCCACTGTCCGTTTCATCGGTGTTTTTTCTACAATTTGTAACAAGAGTTAGCACACCAGTGTGCTAAGAAACCCTACAGGGAGCGGCACCTGAACATTTGGTTGTGTACTGTGCCGATCTTCCTGCTAGGAGATGTATGTTTATGATAAATAAAGCTCACGCTGCGGTTATATACATATGATAAAACAGTTTTATTTTGTCCAGCCGGCCCTTTCATGCTATGTATATCCACCTCTACCATACAGTCATGAAGAATACTAGTAATTCAGAACAATATTGCAAAAAATAACAACCATACAGGCATAAGGCATAAATTCCATATTAAAATAACCATACAGGCATAATACGGTTCAGGATAGAAAATTGCCATACAGGAATGACAAGATTCAGCGAAAATAAGCATAGATGCCCAGGAACATGAGCTACTCGTCTGAAGACAGTACTAGATAAAAGCACAAGACTGAAGAACATATGCTTCAGCTCACAGCTGCTGCTACTGGGAAGGAAGGAGCCTTGGGAACAAGCCCAGGGACTTCAGAGGCATGTCGTAGACGATAAAATTACCAGACTTGCAATCGGCAGCCTTACCTTCAAGCACACAAGGGACACATTCTTTTACTTCTGCCGAACTGATGTTGACAGAGATCAGCTTGCCTTCCTGAGTCAGGTATATTACTTCATTGTCGAAGGGGTGCAGAAGAGCGAGCGCCGGCCTCTCCCGCCGAAGTCCTTTGCCATGAAAGGTCTTTTTGGACCATACTTCTGTTATCTTCAGATCATACTCACGTCTCCAGCTCATTCCCTTGCTTTGAGCGACCATCGTCCATAGTGTGATCACTGGCTCTTCATCTGGTCCATGGAGCTCAGCATATTGTAACTTACCACAGCTAATATTGACCAGCCTCCTCTCTACAATTGAAGGGCTGATATCATTCTCGGCAATTTCATGCCCACCTAGGAAAGCTAGGTAACAAAGCTTCGACTTTGCACCAAATGGGTCATAGGACATCAGCCCTTGGGACAGGTCAATCCACCAGATTTTCCCTCCCCATGAGATGGCCCCATTTCCATTCCATCGCCGGCTGCCCTGCAGTGGGAAGTTCACCTCCTTATCAGACCACTTATCCTTTTTATCATCTGATTTCCATAACCGGATCAGCCCACTGTTCTTGTTTTTGGTGCGCACAAGCTCGGCAACCACACACACCCCTTTGTTGTCCACGACAAGGCCAACGTTTCCATGCACCAGAGCACCATGGCCAAGATCGGGTAGCCTTGTATGTGACTTCTCAGTTATATCATGTCTCAGAAAATAGGTCCTCCTGATTGCAGTCTCCCCTATGCGGTGAATGCCAGCACAGATCAACATAGCACCTGATCTATCGATCGCTGCCAGATACATGTACTTGGCTGTCCTGTTCTTGACGCATGTATTGCCATAATTCAGACAGCTCTGGGCCGGTGGTACAGTTCGCTCCAATAGCATCGCGTCTTTCAGTTGAGCAATGCACACACCCGTAGACGCCACAATTGCCCATGGGCGCCACGCCATTTGAAATGGCATGAACCGCGGCTCAACGCCCGTAGCACCATCCAGGGCGGTCAGCGAATAGAGGGGAGAGTTTTCTCCTGATTTTAAGTCCACACAGAAAAGAACAGATCCTTTAAGCATGTACACCAAGTCTGGGGTAACTGGACTGACAAAGAGTGTTGACAGAACACCATATGGTCTGTTTGGTTGGCCTGCCCAAATTTCAACTTCTGGCAGCTCGAACTCTGGCATCCATCCCGCTGGCTCGGCATCACACACAAACGACCAGGCTTTGATGATCACTGAAGCGCCGGTCCCCTCTAGGTTCACAAACCGCAGGGTCTTTCCACTGATGCCCAGACACCGGGTTCTTGATAACTGTTGCTGATACAGTGGGAGCTCGCAGCCGGGCGGAAGGGGGAAGTATGTCATTACAGGGCTCTCAGCGAAAGGATCGCAGCATAAGACGCCAAGCGAGAGATCGACCCACCACATCTTGTTTAGATGTGAGATGGTGAAATTGCCATGCCATGGTCGAAGAGCAAAGGGAGGCAAAGCAAGTTCCTTTTCGACCCACTGGCCGATGGATGGACAGTAGCAGAAGAGCGCGAGTCGCGTCGCGTCGGCGCTCGCATGGGAAAGCTCCGCGACGAGATAGATGAAGTTTTTTGCCATGAGGCCGATCTTAGTCGCCCTTGGACCGACGACGCACTCGTTTCCGGCGATGTCGAGATGGTTGAGGACGGGGCGCTCCGGGATGCGGGTCACCACGCCCTTCCTGGCGTCGCATCCGTAGAAGACCTCGGGGCCCTGCAAGGCCGGCCCTTGAACTTCACAGAGGACGAAGAAACCCTTTGTGTCGGCCGCGGCTACGTAGAGGGGGAGGTCGGAGACGCGGCCGGGCAAGAAGAGCTTCGAAAGCCCCGGCGGCTCCTGAAACGCCACCAGCAGGTCAGCCCCCTTAAGCTTGGCCAGCCCACCCTCCGGCACAAGGGCTGTGAGACGATCCAAAACGATCCATGGACGGCCGAGGGCCGCAGCGTCCTCCGCTGGATCCGACATTGCGGTGAACAAGCGATGATTTTTGGTGGGAGGGCGAAAAATGGGAGCTTTGGCCGCCTTGGGTGCGGGTGGGTGTGTGTCTTGCAACAGGGGAAGGAAAGGAAGGCGGATTTGGCGTGCCGCCCGTTTGGTGTTGGGGTCGGAGGGGGAGGGATGTATGTCAGAGGGGCTGTGCTCTGCTTTTTCACAACCCGGGCAAGTGTCCTGTAAAATCCTATGCCGTGCCAATTTCGAATTGGTTGTTCGAAAATCCTCCAGTCAAAAGAGCTCCTCCCACGAGTCGGACCCAGCTGGCATTTCTTCTATAAATGGCAAATGATTTACCTTTAATATTCTTCTATATAAAAAAACAATCTATTTTTTCTGATCTAGGCTGCTAGCTCTTTTCGTCCGGTCTACTTGCTGTTTGTTTTCCGTCTTCTACCCAGTTGTCACGGCCAGCAAGTACACCTGCCTTGGACAAAACCACGTCGAAACGAAATACATCACTGAATCGTGATCCGTAAGAGCATCTCTAGCAGACCCCTTATATCGCGGACCCTTATAGTGTGTTTACACTTCGTGAAAAACATGTTTTGCAGGCTGAACTATAAAACAGAATATTCTGTTTGCATAGCGGAACTATAAAACAGAATATTCTGTTTTATAGTTCTATTTTATAGTTCCGCTATGCGGGGTCTGTTCGGCCGCAGCCCGCGCCAGCCCGCAGAACACGTGGTTTTTTGAATTTGACACATATGTTACATATTACACAGAATTAATGAATTCAATACAAGAATCATCCAAATTACAATAATTATTCAAATCACCGAATTAAACTAATAATTCAATACAAGAATTGTCCCGAATACAACAATGATACAATGATACAAATCACACATGAATTAAATGAAAAGAATGTAAAAATGGCAGGTTTTACCACCCATGCCTTTGCCAATGGTGCTCAATGAGATCCTTCTGAAGCTGATAGTGGGTGTTTGCGTCTTCAATCTGCCGGTGTCTGAAGGAATGCTTGTATGCGGTCAGGGTCTCTAGCTGGCTTCACACGGCTACCAACATTGTCGTAGAAGAACTCTAAGTTCATGTCCCTCTCATCTTCGATGATCATGTTGTGAAGAATCACATAACATGTCATGATGTTGCTCAGGGTTCGCTTGTCCCAAAAAACGAGCAGGACCACGAACAATGGCAAATCTAGATTGCAAAACCACAAAGGCTCTTTCAATATCTTTTCGGGCAGCCTCTTGTGCCTTTGCAAATTCAATATGCTTCCTAGTTGCGGGCTTTTTGATGCTCTTGACAAATGTACACCAAGAAGGGTAAATATCATCTGCAAGATAGTACCCCTTTGTGTACTCATGCCCATTAACCGTGTAGTTGCAAGCAGGAGCATCACCACTAGCAAATCTAGCAAACAAATGAGACCGTTGCAACACATTGATATCATTGAGAGTACCCCGCATACCAAAAAAGTAATGCCAAATCCATAAATCCTCGGATGCGACGGCCTCTAGCACAATTATTGCATCACGAGACTTGCCACAATACTGCCCATGCCATGCCTTCGGGCAGTTTTTCCAAGTCCAATGCATGCAATCAACGCTTCCTAGCATGCCGGGCCAACCTCGCCTCTCATTTGCTGCCATCAATATTTTGTGTCTTCCTCGTTGGGTGCACGAAGATAGACAGGACCAAAGACGCGGATGATCACTTTGGCGAACCTACGCACTGACTCAATTGTAGTATCTTCGCCAATGCGAAGATATTTGTCGGCATAGTCAGCCGGAATGCCATATGCAATCACTCGCATAGCTGCCGAGATTTTTTGATATGCGCTAAAACCCATCCAGCCCGCGGCGTTTCTCCTTTGAGTAAAAAACCGAGAATTGGCCTCGCAAGCTTTCACTATTTTTACGAAGAGGGATCGGCGCATGCGATACCTTCTTCGAAAGACGTGTGGCGGATACGTAGGATTGTCCGCGAAGTAGTCTTGCATCAACATCATGTTCCCAAGATGGTGGTTGCGAGGGATGCAAAGACGGCCGACGGTTGATCCTCGCCGTCTCTTTCGGTTCTGATCCTCGAGCTCCTTCACGGCGAGGACCGCCACCACCATCTGTTGCCGATGGCTCTCGAGCAGCGACTCTACGTCCGAATCGTCGGACGAGGACGAATCCTCGAGCAAAAATTCCTTGCAAGGGCTCAAATCCATCTACAAATCGCACCCGAGCTCGCATGAACGGAAATTCATCTACAAATCATTCGCTAAGTCGAACTAGAAGGGGAAAAAGGACTCACCGGCGGCGGCGACCCGGGGGCGGCTCATCTCGGTGAATCCGGGGAGGGCGGCGAAGCGGCGCGGTGGACCCGGGGCGGCGGCGACCCGGGGGCAGCTAGGCTAGGCGGATTCGGGGCGCCAGCGAAGCGGCGCAGTGGACCCGGGTCTAGAGCGGCCCGGCGGCGTGATTCCGTCGGCGGATATGGCCGGAATCGAAGGCCGTCGGCGGGCGGGTGGCTGCGGGATGGGGTTGGGGAACCCGCGCGGGCTGAAATGTCCCTCCCACCAACCGCTTTCGCGAGATACAGGGCACCGACGGGGCGGGGGGGGGGGGGGAACTGGGTTTTCGCGGGTCGGAGGGGACAATTTACCGCGCCCCTCAAAGAATTTTAAGGGTCGGACGCGTTTACGGTGTCTGTTCGGGCCATTTTTTCACGCAAAACCATAAACTAGCGGTTATTTTGCGGGTTGGCGTGATATAAGGGGTCTACTAGAGATGCTCTAAGCATGGAATGGAGGGATTTTTGTAAGACAAAATGGATCAATAATTAGTTATTCCACGTTAGGCTAATGATTCTGCCCGGCCGACCGAACCAAAAACTGCATCGGACGCACGCTGGCCTTTTGTTTAAAACTGATCCAACAGTCCACCGCTTCGCACGCATCACAGGGGACCCACGCACTGCAGTCTTTCTTCCTCCTCCCGTTTTGCTTTTTTGTTTTCACATTGCTACCCCCAACCGTCCTCCCCTACTCCGGCTAACCCACCACATCCCCAGATCCTGGCATTGCACGCTGCCATGGACGCGCTGCCCGCGATGCGAAGAACGCACACACGGGGTTAATACGAGCCCATCCCGGAGAGGAGAGACGATGGCGGCGGCGGCTGATGTGGGGGCAGTAACGGGACGGCGACAGGTGGTCTTGCATGCAGGCGGTCCCGACGTTGCCACCGGCGACCAGCGCCGCAAAACCGGAGAGGGTGCTGCTATCGGCGACGGGGCAAAGGAGCAACGACGATGGTTAACTCGAGCCGCATTTTTTTTGCTGCAACCGCCGATTGCAGAAGCTACTACCGGCAAAACTTTTGCTGCAATCGTTCATGGTTTAGCTGTGACCCCGCGATGGCGGCGGCGACGTTTTATTGCAACCATCATTGTGTTTTGCTACTACCGAATAATTTTTTTGCTACATCCATTTATGACTTAGCTGGGATCGGCGACGGTCAGGACGACATTTTTGCTGCAACTGTCTTGATTTTTTGCTACTACCGGCAACGTGTTTGCTACATCCATTCACAAGGCCATGGTGCTTTGCGACTTAGCTGCGACCCGCGACGGCGAGGATGACATTTTTGCTGCAATTGTCTCGATTTTTTGCTACTACCGGCGACTTGTTTGCTACATCCATTCACGAGGCCATGGTGCTTTACGACTTAGCTGCGACCGGCGATGGCGAGGACGACATTTTTGTTGCAAATGGCTTGATTTTTTGCTACTACCGGCAACGTGTTTTGCTACATCCATTCACGAGGCCATGGTGCTTCAAGTGTGGCAGCGAGCACGAACAAGATGCTGGTGGTGGGTTGCCGCGAATCCCGGCGACGAGAACTAGCATGGAGCGGAAGGGGCCACGCGGTGCTGCGACTGGGAGGGGGGCAGCAGGAGACCATGGTGCGTGTACCCGGCGAGCTACGCGAGATGCTGGGGGAAGACGTGGGTGCTGCGCGAGGAAGAATGAGATCTGGCCAAACCGTTTTCTGCCTATATCCGACGAACCAGACGACTGGCATCTGATGGCCTGCGCGCGACCGACCGAATTTTGGGCCGGTCGGTCGGCGCCTAACACGCGCCTTCCACGTTATGGGTTGTCATTCCACAACAACATCCACCTAGGCGACTGGCACACCCCCCTCACACACACACACACACCCCGGCCTGCCCGCGCGTTCCCTCCCCTCACCTATGGTTTGACGGTGGGTTCTTCCTCCTAATGGTTTGGATCTGTGGGTTTGGGCTGGTAGCGGCGTGGTGGTTGGTGGTGCACTCGTTGGCTGTGGTGTTGCAATGATATCAATGGTGCAGGCTGGACAGCTAGAGATTTGGGCCATGCCTCGCTGATGAGTTCACAGCCAGAGGCACACTGGTAGCCGAAGCAATGCCACCAAGGTCGTCAGTTGATGCCAGTGGAGGTTGATTGTGTTCATGGTGGACCTACAGTTATTCCGTCAGCGGGCTCGTGAAATTTGGTCGTGGTGCAGTTTGGACATGAGTCCAGATTCTGTGGGGATTTCCTGTCCCAAATCAAGCGCTTCCACCATAGGTTGTGCACATTGGTGACTTTAGTGGAGGCCATGTCATCTGTCGTCAACACCCAAAGCTGGTTGCTGATGATAGGTCAAGGCATGTGGTTGTCATATGGCCTCGTGAGTGGGCTCTTGATGGTCCAAGCGAGGTCCCACTAAGGATGGTCGCTGACGGAGCGAAATCTCGGGTAGGGGGTCTGAGTTAGTAGCCTTGATGCGATGGTAACATGGGCACGGGTTTTTACCCAGGTTTGGGCTCTCCTTAGAGATTAAAACCCTACATCCTGCTTGTGTTTTATTGCTTTTGGGTGGAGTACAAAATACAGATGATCTACCATGAGATTGTTTTGTGTCATCTACATGCCCTAGCCCTCGGTTTATATAGATACCGGGGGGGGGGGGGTCTAGGGTTACATCCTAATCGGTTATGTACAAAGAGAATGGGTCGTAGACGACTTCTATATCTTGGAGTATACACCAAGTCTTCGGGAGCCTTCCTTTTATACGCCATGGGTGGCTTCGACGTGGCCCACTGGTGAACTGACATGGGGTCCTCGGCCCGGCCCATCTGGCCGAGGGACGATGTGGTGAGTGACCCCAATCCGGGACACCGTCAGTAGCCCCTGAACCGGTCTTCAAGTCTTGACGCTCCTCAGTTTTTTTGAGTTGTTCCTCTTCTTCGGTCGTCGGTCTTGAAAACTGGTTCAACGAATCCTTCTCCCGCATCCAAGTTCTTGAATGTTTGCATCCGAGGAGCTTCAAGCTCTCCGACAAGCACTACAAAAAAAAACACTTCCGTGATAATACGTGTTTCTCACATTAGGTCACGTTTTCTGTCACGCATGTACATCCGTGGCGATCTTATGAAAATCAAGATAGTCATACATGTGCTTTCACGGAAGTTGACGGGGTCCTGTACCGGGGGTAGCTAACCGCCAGGGAGCCCGACCTCATCGACTACAAGGGGCCTGCTAGGTCCAACACAGGGGGCAAACCCTAGGAGGCGCAGATGACCTTCGTGATCTCCAAGACTAGAAGGCGGCAGCGCCCTAGATCGCATCTACCATGTAAACCTTAGACCTCTTCTGCCTATATAAAGGGAGGTCTAGGGTCCTCATTCATCATCTATCCACAGATAGAAAAATATTGGAAACATGCCCTAGAGGCAATAATATTGTATTATTATATTTCCGTTTTCATAATTAAGAGTTTATATTTCATGCTATAACTGCTATGATCCTGGAATATGTGATTCAGTGGAAAACTCATATGCACGTGTGTAATGATAAACGGTAAAGAATAGGTTCCTAGTCTCACCTCTAAGACTGTCTCAAGTGTTGTTGATGATCATGTTTTCTGGATCTTAGGATATCGTTAAGTGTAACGATAGTCCTAAAAACAACATTGAGAGTATGACGTTATAGAAGAACGATCATATTGAATCGACCCACACTTGTTTGTTATGCATTGAGATAATATCGTCTAAAATCAATTGTTATAAGACGGAGAGTTAGCATGTGTTTTAGTTCCTCAGACCATGAGAGTATCGTTGTCACTAACTACCGTACGGTGGACTTTGGGGTTGCTCAAACGTCATATGTAACTAGGTGATCATAACGACAACTTACAGGTTCATCGGAAAGTTTGACAAGGGACTGGATAGCTCGAGAGTGGGATTTGCTCCTCCGATGATGGATAGATATTCTTAGGGCCCTCTCGGTATGACGACATCAATCATCATCTGGCCAGACACAGGTGACTACGTCACGGGGATGCCGGAACACTTCAACGAGAAAGAAGAACAAAATTGTAACGAGGATGACGGTATAGTGAGCACGTGCATGACTCAGGAGGATACCGATGCACCTCGGGTTTTGTAAAGTGTCGCGAAGCAAAGGGAACATCACATGATAACCAAAGGTTCACTCGAATGTCATTCGTGATCATAGGGATCGATATGGACGTCCACGGTTCCACTATCGGTCATTGAACGAAGGAGTTTCGTTCATGTCTGTGATTTACCGAACCTACGGGGTCACAAGCTTAAGGTAATCACGATCTGCTGAGTGTTATTAGGACAAGAGTATCGAGGATTTATTTGTGTAATTGTTTCATTCATATTCGGAATAGTTTCGAGAGGAATCAGAAGCGTTTCGGGGTCACCGAAAGGGTTTCGGAGTTTATCGGGCAATACCGGATATTACCGATAAATAATATATAGGTGGAAAATGTTTTCGGAGATGTTAAATTAATAATAAAATGCTCTAGTAATTGTTAGAGGGCTTTTATATTTAATTTAATATCAACGGGCATTAAAAGGCCAAGTGGTGGAAGGAGTATTGGGCCACCATGTCCCAATAGAAAGTGGGGCAACTCCTATTTGGCGCACGGGTCGCACGCTAGCGACATAGCGCGCACCCCGAGCTCCTGAACGTTCGTATGGGCCGGCCCATTACGCGGTTTATTTTGTTTTTTATGTTTTCTCTACTGATTTTTCTTTTTGTCTTTTCCTTTTTTCTTTTCTTTTCCATTTTTTCTTTTCTTCTTTTTCTTTTTTTCCTTTTTTATTTATTTTCTTTTTTTCCTTTCCTTTTTTATTTCTTTTTCCTTTTTCGTTTTCCTTTTTCTCTTTCTTTTCTGTTTTCCTTTTTTTTCTTTACTTTTTTCACTTTTTTTGTGATTTTTCTTTTCAAATTCGTGAACATTTTTTTGTTCATCAAATTCAAAAAAGTTCAACCATGTAAAAAGGTTCAACAATTTAAATAATGTTCAGCCGATTCAATATCTTGTTCATCGAATTTAAAAAATGTTCATCAAAATTCAAAATTTGTTCATCGAACTAAAAATATGTTCATCAAATTCTATTTTTGTTCATTGTTTTCAAAAAATCTTCATCAAATTCAAAATTTGTTCATTGAAATAAAATTTTATTCATCATTTTTCAAAAAAATGTTCTTGAATACAAATTTTGTTCATCAAGTTCAAAAAATGTTCATGGAATTCAAAATGTGTTCATCAAATAAAAAAATTGTTCATCAATATTTAAAAATTGTTCATCAAAATAAAAAATGTTCATTAAAATTTAAAGAATGTTCATTCTTTTTAAATCGCGAACATTTTTTGAATTTAAGAATTGTTTTTAACAATTCATAGTTTTTTATTTATTTTAGAACTTATTGTAATCCTGAATTATTTTGACATAGAATTAAAAAAACAGAAAATAAAAAAAGCAAAACAAACAAAAACGAGAACGAAAAAGAGGAAGCGCCCCGCCCCGCGCATGGGCCGGCCTATCAGGGCGTGCATGGGGTGCTGGAGGATGCTCGCTGCCGCGACTGGGGGCGCCTCACGCGCCAAATAGGGGCTCTGAGGAAGTGGCGCCCCCCTTTCCTTGTGGGGGGCCGAATTGGACTAGGGGAGGAGTTGGACTCCTCCCTCTTGGCCGGCGCCTAAAGGAGGGACCCTCCTTGGTGGCTGCCCCTCCCTCCT
This sequence comes from Elymus sibiricus, assembly GCA_039707655.1. Classification (NCBI taxonomy): domain Eukaryota; kingdom Viridiplantae; phylum Streptophyta; class Magnoliopsida; order Poales; family Poaceae; genus Elymus; species Elymus sibiricus. The sequence goes on along the minus strand of CM077676.1, from coordinate 184,744,485 downwards.
CCTCTAACCTATATATACTTGAGGTATTGGCCCTTTTGGATGCACAAGTTTTGGAGCCTCCTCTAGTTCTAGTTGATCCTAGTTGATCAATTAGAGCTTGACCTAGATCCTCTAATCCTCATAATTAGAAGCCCAGTGTGGTTATAATCTGCTCCCCCTAATTCTTCGGCGACAATTAGCTCTGGATGGCAAAGCGCGGCCGGATCGTGAAGACCGTACGCTTGCAACCAAGTAGAGAGGCCGTGCTTTCGGTCTTCCGTTCGAGAGATCGTTCGAGGATGGTACACGGAATCGTCATCAACAGTTTGAGGGATTCCAAGTACGATCTACACCGACTCGTCTACTTCCGCTGCACTCCGAAGTCGGTAACGATCGTGATCCAAACCTTATATGCATCTTCATATTGTTCTTGGGTGATCGTAGGGCGATTTTTTGTTTGTTTTTTACTATGTTTCCCAACAGTGGCATCATGAACGGTTCTATGAGTAGATGCAGGTTTCGATCTAGATCACATGTGGATGTGAGGGTTTGATGTTCTTGCTATGCCTCCCTCGAGTGTTGCTTCAGTTTAGTTCATTAACGACATGATGTAGTCTTTCACAAAGTTTTGACAATCGATCGGCTCTGGCTGTCGATGATCTGCTAACAGTTCTTTGGGCTACATCATAGTCAAGAATAGTGAACCGTCGCGTACACAAGAGGGCAATGGATATGAACGATCTCCTAGGGGGTCACGCGTATTTGACGAAGTTTAGTGTGTAGCAGAGATTTTTAATTAAGTCTCTTCTTTCACACACCCCAAAAGTTAATCTAGCAACAAGAATCGCCTTGATGGTGTGCGTAGGTAGCTAGTGTTATCTGGAAACCCTAGAAGCCACATAATTAAAATTTGCCAAACCGATTAGAGGACGTCTAACTTGGTTTTGCAGGATTGCATATGATGTGTTATAGCCTTCATCATGATAATGAGTTTATGTATGAGATGGTTATATGTTGTAATGTTAAGTGGCCTGCGCATCACGGCATGATGGCTGGAGCCACGGGATTGCCACCCTAATGTAATAAATGTAGACATAGCCTACAGATTACACGGAGGACCCGGAGCTTCACTAGGCACAGGAGAACAAATTCATTGCCACGGCGGTAGTTTTTCTAAATTGTCGCCACGGCAACGCTTCCGGAGAAAACTTCATGAAGACCTTGATGGACCATGGAGACGTTCCCAGCGCCCAGGGCTATACCATATCATGCTATTATGAATTACCTAAGATGTTTATCCCTTTGTTGTTCACACCCTTTGATTGCGCAGTAGTCAATTATAGGGTGATCTCTCACAGTAAATATCAAGTTAAAATGTGCTCTTCCTTGTGATGCCACCGTCTATGACACGTAACATTCCGGAATGTGTCATGTCTACATGAGTACAATTTTCGGAAATGTAGTAGAAAAACAAAAAAATCGCACCTACGCACACCCAAGATCAATATGAAGATGCATTACGGGTTGGGATCACGATCATTACCGTCACCGAGTTGCAGCGAAAGAAGAACGTGTCAGTGTGGATCGTACTTGGAGTCCCTCAAACCGTCGATGAACTATCCCGCGAATCGCCCACGAACAGTCCCTCGAACCGAAGACCGAAGGCACGGCCTCTCTACTTGGTTGCAAGCGTGCAACCTTCACGATCCGACAGCGCTTTGCCGTCCAGAGCTAATCATCACCGGAGAATTAGAGGGAGGAGATTAGAACCACACTAGGCTTCTAATTATGAGGATTAGAGGATCTAGGTCTAGCTCTAATTAGATCAACTAGGATCAACTAGAACTAGAACTAGAGGGAACTAGAGGAGGCTCGGAGGCTCAAAAACTTGTATGTCTCCATAGAGCAAAAACCCCTAGTATCTCTACTCCTAAAGGGGGAGTTGGTAGTCTCGCCTCACTCCCACCAACCCCTAGGCAAACACTATATTACGCCCGCGAGCGTCTTAAGGCGACCTTTCGCTCAAGCGCAGCCAATTTGGACCGGCCCATTTGACGCGTGCGTTAACTCAATCAAATCGGCACTTTCCCAAAACAACGTCATGCATTAATCTCTACTCCTAATGGGAGACTTCGTAGTCTCGCATCAATCCCACCAACCCCTAGATAAACACTATATTACGCCCGCGAGCGTCTTAAGGCGACCTTTCGCTCAAGCACATCCAATTTGGACCGGCCCATTTGACGCGTGCGTTCACTCAATCAAATCGGCACTTTCCCAAAACAACGCCATGCATTAAATCATTCTAATCAAATCTTTCAGAAAATCTCAACTAAATCCAAACTTTACTTGCCTTCAACTACTCATACCCAAATCAAATCAAATCTTACCAAAACATCAACTATAATCAAATTTGACTGGCCATTTGACGCGTGCGCGCATTTTTATTTTTTGTTTTTTTCTATGTTTTGTTTTTTCATTTTGTTTTTTCTTTTTTATTTTTTCTATGACCAATCTATTATTTTCTTCTCGGCATCTTCTTTACTATTAAAGGGGAGTCTTCGACGGTGATGGTACGTCACTACGTTGTTCGTTGGTTCGTTCGTCCATTCCCGCCCATTTGCCCGTAAGCAAATCATCATTCAATCTACCATGTTCCTGTAAGAAAGTTTCTCCTAGAAAATTAAGACGTGATCTGATTTTGAATGCATGACACGATGCACTGCCTAAAAGGAGGGCCGCCTCTCCCACCAGACTTCATGGCGCCTCCTCTATGTCTACCGCCAAACCGCGTTGTACCTTCTGCCATTCTCCAGCGGAAGTCGCATCCCTGCAAAGCCAACAGGCGGGCCGCCTCCCGGCCGCTGGTCCTTTGTCATTGTCTTGGACCCCTTCTCGTACCCCGCTAGTGCGACGCCGACTGCCTTGCTTGCACACATCAGCATCGACCTTGCTTATCCCGTGGCGGATCTCGCCCCCATTGTTGCCGGCGCCATGGTCGTCTTCCACATTGACGGCGAGCGCATTCCCGAGCACGATGAGGCCGAAAAGTCCCAGTATGGCCTCCTCAGACGCCATCCTTCCTCTTGCATGCGGCCGCCACACCTTCTCGCTAGCACGTCGCCCCGCTACCCTCCCTCGAATGCCGCCCTATCCTCGTCGCCGGCTGCGGGCTACATCCTGACACTACAAGAAATCTCTTAATACATGACAGAATCAATCACCGCAGGTCGGTCGCACAACAGCCGTCATGTGGCACCCCGGCTCAGAGCAACCGGTTTACCTTGCATTGCCAGCCCAGAGATCAAGTCTTCTGGCAACACACAACAACTTGGTACAGACATAACAACTTTATTGATCTCTTGCGGATACATAGGTTCGATGATTACATAGGAAAGCAAGGCCAAGTGGCACACATGGTGCGGCTCCGCTATGTACATTATTTAGTAAACAACTCTGGGGCCTCGACGATAGTGGAAACATCTACCCGGCAGCGGAACAACAGGGTAGTGGAACTCCATGCCACAAGGACACTGCTGGGATACGGCCTAGAACGCGAAGTACCGGTCGGCATCAACTCCTTGCACGGCTTCTCCTGCATCTGGCATGACACGCCAGGTGAGTACTTTGAATGTACTCGCAATCTCATAGCAAACAAAGCAAATACGACAAACAATAACATGGCATTAACAGATTAAAATATGCTCATGAACATGATGCTACCAATCTTAGTGTGCTCGTGAATTACTGTCACGGTCCCTTGGACCAACTTACCCATCTCGGAGGTTACCTCATAACCACCATCGGTATCAAGCATACCATCGTGATCATCACACGATCACCTCAAGATCAACCAATATCGGTATCAAAGATACCATCATGATCACCACATGATCACCTCATGATCAACCAACATCTTCATGTGCAAGATCAAGGTTCTTTAGTGTGCAAGTTAATTATTTCTGTTGACCCATAGTGTGACCTACTACGAACTGTGTCCATCACCGAGGTCGCAGCTATCGATAGATTATACACTCCGTAGAGTTTAGTACACTGTACCCACACTATGGAACTCATGGCATCATGCTCCCATTCGGGTGGACCAACGACGTTCCAACAAAACCAATCTATTGCATGACACTCTCCTGGCCACTCCGACAAACGCTCGTCTGGGATATGCCATGGGTGGCCCCTATGTCAACTCGTGACATCCGCCACCTTTGTGGCCACCACCGTCGTGGCCAAACTTAAACATCATCGTCCCAAATGGGGACCTTGGTACTGATGTCTACTACGCAACTTTTATTCTTGTAGACGTTGTTGGGCCTCCAAGTACAGAGTTTTGTAGGACAGTAGCAAATTTCCCTCAACTGGATGACCTAAGGTTTATCAATCCGTGGGAGGAGTAGGATGAAGACGGTCTCTCTCAAACAACCCTGCAATCAAATACAAGAAATCTCTTGTGTCCCCAACACACCCAATACAATGGTAAATTGTATAGGTGCACTAGTTCGGCGAAGAGATGGTGATACAAGTGTAGTATGGATAGTAGATATAGGTTTTTGTAATCTGAAAATAAAAAAACAGCAAGGTAGCAAGTGATAAAATAGAGCAAAAATGGTATTGCAATGCTTGGAAACAAGGCCTAGGGTTCATACTTTCACTAGTGCAATCTCTCAATAGTGCTAAAATAGTTGAATTATATAACAATCCCTCAACATGCGACAAAGAATCACTCCAAAGTTCCTATTAGCGGAGAACATAAGAAAGAAATTGTTGTAGGGTACGAAACCACCTCAAAGTTATCCTTTCCGATCAATCTATTGAGCCATCCCTTTAAGTGTCACAAACAGCCCTAGAGTTTGTACTAAAATAACACCATATGATACGCATCAACCAACTCTAATGTCACCTAGATACTCCAATGTCACCACAAGTATCCGTGAGTTGATTATTCGATATGCATCAAACAACTTCAAATTCCTAATATTCAATCCACACAAAGAACTTCAAAGAGTACCCCAAAGTTTCTTATCGGAGAAAAGATATTGAAAACGTGCAACCAACCCCTATGCTTAGATCACCCCATGGTCACGGGAATCCGCGAGTTGATTACCAAAACATACATCAAGTGAATCAATAGAATACCCCATTGTCACCACGGGTATCCACATGCAAGACATACATCAAGTGTTCTCAAATCTGAAATATTCAATCCGACAATAATGAAACCTCAAAGGAAAAGACTCAATCCATCACAAGAAGATAGAGAGGGAAGAAACACCATATGATCCAACTATATTAACAAAGCTCGCGATACATCAAGATCGTGCCAAATCAAGAACACGAGAGAGAGAGAGATCAAACACATAGCTACTGGTACATACCCTCAGCTCCGAGGGTGAACTACTCCCTCCTCGTCATGGAGACCGCCGGGATGATGAAGATGGCCCCCGGTGATGATTTCCCCCTCCGGCAGAGTGCCGAAATAGGGCTCCAGATGGGTTTTCTTCGGTACAGAGGCTTGCGGCGGCGGCGTCGAAGTTCTAGGTTTCTTTCTGGGGTTTTTGGTATTTATAGGAATTTTTGGCGTTGGTTTCACGTCAAGGGGGCCCACGAGGGAGCGACAAGCTTGCTAGGCCCTCCCTACCCTCTAGGGCGCGCCTAACAGGCTTGTCACTTCCTCGTGACTCTTCTGGTCCTTCCACGAAGCTTCGGGGGTCTCTTATGTTCCAAAAAAAATCACCAAAAAGTTTCAGCCAATTCCGAGAACTTTTATTTCTGCACAAAAAACAACACCACGGTAGTTCTGCTGAAAACAACGTCAGTCCGGGTTAGTTCCACTCAAATCATACCTAAACCATATCAAATTGTTGTAAACATGGCATGAATACTTCATAAATTATAGATACGTTGGAGACGTATCAGCATCCCCAAGCTTAATTCCTGCTCATCCTCGAGTAGGTAAATGATAAAAGAAGTAATTTATGAAGTGTGAATGCTAGCATAGTGCACAAGTTTGATCAATGATAATTTCAATCACTTTTCCTAGCATCATAACTGTGGCACCCCGGCTCAGAGCAACCAGTTTACCTTGCATTGCCAGCCCAGAGATCAAGTCTTCTGGCAATACACAACAACTTGGCGCAGAACACAACCGCTTTATTGATCTCTTAGCGGAAACATAGGTTTACATCTTACATGATGAGCGAGGCCAAGTGGCACACACGGTGCGGCTGCACTTATGTACATTATTTAGTAGACTTGGCAGGGGCCTCGATGATAGGGGAACTACTACGCGATAGCGGAACGATGAGGTAGCGGGACTCCATTCCACAGGGACACTGCTGGGACGCGGCCGAGATCGCGACAAACTGCTCAACGTCAACTCCTTGCACGGCTTCTCCTGCATCTGGCATGATAAGCCAGGTGAGTACTTTGAATGTACTCGCAAGCTCACAGCAAACAAAACAAGTGCGACAAACAATAACAAGGCATTTAACAGATTTAATGCATGAGCATGATGCTACTCAACATGAGATGTGCGTGAAACATTGCCATGGTCCTCGGGGCCAACTTACCATTTCGGGGTTACCGCATAACCACCGTTCATAACTTACCAACATGATCCTTACTGGATCACATTCATACCTTTCATAGTGATCCTCGATCACCATTTCTGCATGTGCCATCTTGTGAATCTTAGTGTGCAAGTTAATAATTTCTGTTGACCCACGGTGTGACCTACTACGAACTGTGCCCATATCCGAGGACGCGGCTATCGATAGATTATACACTCTGCAGAGGTTAGTACACTGTACCCACACTACGGAATTCATGGCCTCGTGCTCCCATTCGGGTGGACCAACGACATTCCGACAAAACCAATCTATTGCATGACACTCTCCCAGCCACTCCGACAAACTCCCCTTTGGGCTATGTCCTGGGTGACCCTGATGTCAACATGTGACATCCGCCACCTCTGTGGCTGCCACCGTCGTGGCCAACATCAAAACTGTCCCACACGGGGACCTCGGTACCATCAAAACTCGGGTCCTCAAGGTTATGACTGCCTACCGGGCCAGAGTAGCGCCAGAGCACAACCTTCCCTTGTAGGAGGCACCGGCGAGAGGCATGACAATAGACCGCATTAGGGCCTCCCCATCCAGGCAAGTGTGGTTGCATTGGTGAGCTCGATTCGGTGGCACCATGACTCGATCAACAGCATGTTCAAGTTGGATTATTATCAAGTTTAACTTGAAAATAAAATGATTCGAGCCATAGTGAATGAATGGGTGCATGGGTCACAGTCATGAATAACAAATGCATCATGTTGTCATATGAGTATATGCCATGATACCTACTGCACACTAGCAAGAAAGCATGTATCCTACTGCATAAATTATCAGCATGATAGAACAAAGTTTATGCAATAAGATTTATATAGCAAATTATTTTAAATAGTGAATAAAGGATGAATTTAATTCAATTAAACCAAGTCATTGCAATGCCATCCTTGCATATGAATGTTGTGGCTTGCCTTGGTTCAGAGGAGTGTCACAGTACTCCTAGCCTTCTTCAACACAATTAGGCTCTTCTGAAATTAAATTAAAAGAAAAAAGAAAATGTCACATACTACTGTTTATTGCACCAGAAATTCTCAACAGCAAGAAAACTTCTGAAACTCTCATACAGAAAGTTTGGAATTTTACAAACCAGCAGCAAAAAGAATAATCTCATTTGGACTTATAGATAAAAAGTTATTGATGGTCAAAGTTGGATTAGAATCTGGTCAAAATTTCCATTTAAATGAATTTAACCGAGCGGCCACGTAGAAGGCGTATTTTGAGAATACGCCTCCACTTATGTACCGGTTCGGGAGCGAGAGAGAGAATGACAGGTGGGGCCCGATGTCAGGATTAAATAGATAGAGAGAGAAACAGAGGGCGGCGGCGCTGTCGTCGGCGTTTCTCCGGCGAGGAGACGTTGGCGATCACCGGAGAGGAGGGGGATGGGTTCATCTCGGCGAGACGGTCACACACGTACCGGAAGCTCGAGCTGAGGAGGTCGGACTGCGTCGCGGCGATCTTCTCCAGAGACGGCGGCGGCGGAGCTGATCGGAGTCGGCGTTTCCGGCGACAATCCGGTGAGTTCTTGCTACCGTCGTGCTCAGGAGGTTGTTACGGTCTCAACAGTGGCAGTGGTTGGAGCTGAGGTGGACTAGGATGAGTGAACGGAGGAGAGGGATCTGTGGCGGTCTCCGGCGAGGTTTGAAGGCCAGAGGCCTTCCCGGCTTTGCCACCAGCTACTGGGGTTCAATTTGAGAGTGTAGGAGTGGGTTGGGATGGTTAGACCGGTCGGGGAGGGGCTCTATTTATAGGAGGAGGCGAGGCAGTGCTCGGGCTTCCGCCGGAGCTGAGCGGGAGGGCGAACTGGGGGCGGTGAGGTCTCGGGCGAGCAAGGGGACGACGCAGGCGAGGCCAAGCATAGTGCTTGCACGCGGGCTCGAGCGCAGGCGCACTAAGGAGGAACAGGGCGCGCGTGCAAGCCACTGTGCCGTCGGCTAGCGCCGTGGCCGCTTCCGCCGTGCCCCTTCCGGCGCCGGGGAAGGTCAGGGAGGGGCTGGGAGGATGAATGGGAGTGTACTGAGTCGACTAGACATGATTCGGTGGCGCGAGGGGAGAGGTTGGACGGCGGTCGATCGAACCCGACGGGCAGAGCACTCAGAGCGCGTGCATTGCACCCTGCTCGCACACGGTCACCGCGTGCACTGGCACGGGGGTGGCTTTCGGCGCTGCTAAAGCATGTCTACGGTGTTGTCCCTTCAACACTTTGCCAGGAAACGCGCTGGGCTTGCCAAATGGTGCAATGGAGGTGACAAGAGGAAGAAGAAACGTTTCTGGACAGAAACTTGCTCCAAGTGCTGAGGACAAATGGCTGAGATTCTAGGGCTGGTTTTAGGCGTTTAAGCATTACTTAGGAAGGTCATTAAGTGGTAAAAAATTCAGATTAAAAAGATCAAGGAATAATATAGTTGCTTCACAAAGTGACTTTTCTGTCCAGAAGCAAAAATATTTTCCTGGGCTGAAATTTTCCAAATGACTATGGGATATTTTTGCATAGGAAGGTGAGGCATTACCCAAAGAATATTTGGGAATTTTCTAGGAATTTTCTGGGCAATAAAAATAAGGGTTGCTTCATAGCTATATGAGAAAAGGAGCATTTTCAGAGAGAAAAAGCATATAATGCCATTAAATAAAAATACCCAATGGCATTATTATGAGAGGGATGAGGTCTAGGGAGGGTTTATGGATGAAAGAACCCACTTGGAAGAAAATCAAAAATAAATCCAAGTGGTAAGTCCAAAAGAAATGACTGGAAAACCCAATTGCAAATAAAACATTCAATAAATCCAAATAAAAGAAAAAGGCAAAATCCAGGGTGTTACAAACCTTCCGCCCTTAGGATGAATCTCGTCCTCGAGATTCGGTTGCTCAGGAAACAAATATGGGTATGCAGTCCTTAAGAAATCCGCTCTTTCCCAGGTGGCCTTATCCTCGGTGTGGTGCTCCCATTGGACTTTGTAAAATTTTATAGTCTTGCTGCGGATGACTTTGTCCATTTCTTCCAGGATTCTCAAGGGTTTCTCCTCGTATGTTAAATCTTTGGCAAGCTCTAGTTCTGTCATATCCGCCTGTTTTTCTGGTGGTGCGATGCATTTCCGTAGCTGAGATACGTGGAACACATCATGAACCTCGGATAGCTCGGGAGGCAATTCCAACTGGTAAGCCACTTTACCAACTCGGGTCATAACTGGAAATGGACCTATGTATCTTGGTGCGAGCTTTCCTCGAGTGTGAAACCTTTTAACTCCCTTCATGGGGGTAACTCGGAGATATGCATATTCACCTGGTTCGAAGCTGATCTGCCGATGCTTTGAGTCATAGTAGCTTTTCTGACGAGATTTTGCCACTTGCAGTCGGTCTCGAATTTCCTTTACTTGCTTTTCTGCTTCCATCATCAAGTTAGTCCCGAAGATTCGGCTGTCTCCTGTCTGTGACCAGTTCAGCGGGGTACGACACTTACGTCCATATAGGGCCTCAAAAGGTGACATCTTGAGGCTAGTCTGATAGCCGTTGTTGTAGGAGAACTCAGCGTACGGCAGGCTGTCTTCCCATTTGGGTCCTTGTGCAAGAGCGCATGCCCGGATCATATCTTCCAAGATTTGATTTACTCGCTCTGTCTGTCCATCTGTCTGCGGGTGATAAGCGGTGCTGTGCTTCAAGGCGGTTCCCAAGGCTTGGTGTAGACGTAGCCAGAATGCTGAGGTAAACAAAGATCCTCGGTCTGAAGTGATAGTCCTGGGTACCCCATGCAGACCGACAATCCTGGATACATAGAGTTGAGCAAGTTGATCTGCACGGTAGGTGGTCCTGATTGGAATAAAATGGGACACCTTGGTAAGCATGTCGACCACGACCCATATGGCATTGTTTCCTCGTGGGGTTCTGGGTAATCCCACGATGAAGTCCATGCAGATATCATCCCACTTCCATTGTGGAATGGGTAAGGGTTGAAGTAGGCCGGCTGGTTTCTGGTGTTCAGCCTTCACCTTGTTGCATATATCACAACAGGCGACGTAGTAAGCGATGTCTTTCTTCATACCTTCCCACCAGAATGTTTGCTTTAAGTCTTGATACGTTTTGGTGCCCCCAGGATGAATAGAGTATGCGGACTCGTGAGCTTCCTTCAGAATCTGCTGCTTTAGGTCCTTGAGGTCCGGTACACAGACTCGATCCCGAAATCGCAGTGTACCCTTGTCATCAATGTTGAAGTCTAGCGTCTTCCCTTCTCGTACTTGAGTCATCATCTTTAGTAACACAGGGTCACCAGGTTGAGCCTTTCGAATTTTGTCTTCCAAGGTAGGGGTTACTTCCAAGGTAACCAAGCAGATCGCATCACACAAAATCATATTGAGCTGAGCTATTTCTTCTTGAATTGCTGGGTGCAGACGCTCGATTAATGAGTTTGCGAGCTGGTTTGCAACTGAGGGCATCGGCGACCACATTCGCTTTCCCTGGGTGGTAGTTGATACCCAGGTCATAGTCTTTGACCAACTCAAGCCATCTTCTTTGTCGGAGGTTCAAGTCCGACTGTATGAATATATACTTGAGACTCTTGTGGTCGGTGTAGATTTGGCATCGCTTTCCAATGATGTAATGCCTCCAAATTTTTAGGGCGTGAACCACAGCTGCCATCTCTAAGTCATGGGTAGGATAATTCTCCTCATGGGGTCGGAGCTGCCTTGATGCATAGGCCACGACCTTTCCATCTTGCATAAGTACACACCCAATGCCACGCCTGGATGCGTCGCAATAGATGTCGAAGCTCCGGTAGATGTCTGGTAGAGTCAACACTGGAGCGGTAGTCAAACGGGTCTTGAGCTCATTGAAACTGTTCTCACATGCTTCGGTCCATATAAACTTCTGATTCTTCTTAAGCAGTTCAGTCATTGGCTTGGCAATCTTTGAGAAGCCTTCAATGAAACGACGGTAACAGCCTGCTAGACCCAAGAAACTTCTGATTTCTGTTACTGAAACAGGTGTCTTCCACTTCAGAACTTCGGTGATTTTGCTTTGGTCCACGGCCACTCCTTGAGCGGAAAGAGTATGCCCAAGGAATCCTACTTCCTTTAGCCAAAATTCGCATTTGCTGAACTTGGCGTAGAGTTGATGAGCGCGTAATCGTTCCAACACTGCTCGGAGATGCTGCTTGTGCTCTTCTTCACTTTTGGAATATATGAGGATGTCATCAATGAACACCACTACAAACTTGTCCAAGAAGTCCATGAACACCTTGTTCATCATGTGCATGAAGAATGCAGGGGCGTTGGTCAGCCCAAATGACATGACCGTATACTCGTACAGCCCGTATCTTGTGGTGAATGCTGTCTTAGGGATATCTTCTTTTCTGATTTTCAGCTGGTGATACCCGGTGCGCAAGTCGATCTTGGAGAACACTTGAGCTCCGCTGAGTTGATCGAACAAATCATCAATCCTTGGCAGTGGGTATTTATTCTTGATTGTGACATCATTGAGAGCACAGTAATCAACACACATTCGAAGACTGCCATCTTTCTTGCCCACGAATATTGCAGGAGCACCCCATGGAGATGAGCTGGGGCGAATGTATCCTTTTTGAAGCATCTCATCCAATTGCTTCTTCAACTCCACTAGTTCAGACGAAGGCATTCGATAGTATTTCTTGTAAATTGGTGCTGTCCCGGGCACAAGTTCGATTGAGAATTCAAGCTCTCGATCAGGTGGCATGCCTGGTAATTCATCTGGAAACACATCTGGGAACTCACAGACCACGGGGACTAGATTCATTTCTGTTGCAATGGCAGCATAAACCATCCCTTTCTTTGGTATGGCTCGACCCGCATAGAATCGAGCGGACTGGCCCGAGGGATTTATTAGCGTGACTTCTCTTGTTGCGCAGTTGATGCAGACCTGGTGTCTTGTCAACCAATCCATCCCCAAAATAATATCCAAGGTGGGAGACTCAATGGATACCAGTGATGCGGGGAAGATGACTCCATAGATTGATATCGTCAACCCTCGGCATACAATATTTGTCTTGAGCCTGGACCCGGGGGACTGTACCACCATAGTTTTGTCCAAAAGAGTATAGGGGAGACGATGTTGGGCAACAAAACTCCGCGAAATAAAAGAATGGGAAGCCCCAGAATCGAATAAAATTGTTGCAGGTATGTCATTAACAGGAAACATACCAATGACCACCTCGGGGACTTCGGCGGCTTCTTCAGCGGAGATATGATGAACTTGCCCTTGAATGTATCTCCGTTTGGGGAATTGCCCCACGTAATTGACTTGAGGTTTCAGGTTGGCTTGTGCCTTGCCGTTCTTGGGACACTGCCTAGCGTAATGCCCAGTCTGTCCGCAGGTGAAATAGGCATTGTTACGCTGACAGTCTTCCTTATTTGGCTTGGCGACCACAGTCTTGATCTGACTTTCATTCTTGATGTTCCCCTGCTTCCAGGTCGGCTTGAACTCAAACTGAGGTTGCTGCCAAGTACGAACCTTCTGAAAAACTTGCCCTTCCTCTTGGGTTCAAACTTGCGTTTGCGGTCTTCAAAGGCAGTCTTATGATCATTAACCAGTTTGTGTTCCCTTTCGGCAATGAGTGCCTTGTTTACCAAAGTTTGGAAGTCGGGGAAATCCAGCATGCTGAGTGCACATCGGAGGGTAAGATTGAGCCCTCCGAGGAACCGATCTATCTTCCGTTCTTCAGTGGCCACATCATGAGTGGAGTAACGGGCCAAATGATTGAACTTGTTTAAATATTCACTTACAGTTGAGGTTCCTTGGGTAAGAGTGAGAAATTCTCGCTGCTTGACCTTCATGATGCCGGCAGGAATATGGTACTTGCGGAATTTGTCTTTGAATTTTTCCCAAGTAATCTCGTCTTCAACGGGCCACATCTCTTTGGCATTGTCCCACCATATATCAGCTGGTGCTTCTAGATAATGAGTGGCGAATGGTACCTTGTCAGCATCTTCGGTGCGAGCAATTTCCAGCTTCTTCTCTATGGTCCTTAACCAATCATCGGCTTCCATCGGGTCCACTTCTTGACTGAAACTTGGGGGCTTGGTCCTCTGAAAGTCTGACAGCTTGGAGTGATTACCATTGTGATTATTCTGCCCAACCACAGTCTGCATGCTTCTCAGGAATTCCATCAGGTCTTGGTTTCTCTTTTCCTCAAACATCCGCATAATCTGCTCTGTCGTGGGTGCTTGAGGTGGAGGAGGTGGTGGCTGATATGGTTCCGGAGAATGTCCTGCTTGCCTGACGGATCGACGAACTGGAATATCGTCGCCACCATAACAGTTACTGCCACACCTTGTCATCCTATATATGTTTCCCAATACGAAGCATCGAGATGAGCAACACCCATTAGGGGAAAACAAGCAAAAATAGGGAGGTGAAGCAACAAACCCGGAAAAGAAATCGAGAAAAGACAAAGCGAATAACAGAAAGCAACATAATTATACAATACACCATCCAGCATACATAGCAGGGCAACAACATGGATAGTACCACTACATGCATACAACCAAACACCACATCATCCTCGTCTACATGCGACGACCGGGATCGCACTGGCACACTGATGGTCCTACTGGTGTCTCCTCGGTGTCAGACTCCGAACCGGAACTGATAACTGATACGTCCGGTGCAAAGGAAACACGATGACGCTGATGGGAAGGCTCTCCCTCAGGGTCTGGAGCGGGGTGACTCCGCAGCATCGGAGCGGCTGGGGTAGCGAGAAGCATAGCCCACTGGGCTAGGGACTCATGAGGAGTCACTACCGAAGTGCCTGAGCTACTCTGGGAGGGTGTGGGGACCACGGGTGTGGGTGGAGGTAATGTAGCTGGAGGGACAAGTGATGTATGGATGAGCATAGGTGGAGCGAAGGCAGATCGAGCGGCAGCTAGCTCACCTCGAACGCGGTTCAGCTCCTGGGCTAGACTGGTGATCAGAAAATACCCTGCCGTTATGTAGCGAGACAGGTGACTGGCTGACCGGTTGCACTCCGGATTAATGTAAGGGAAGCGGATCTGTCCTGACTCGTACAGGGACGGATAGAAGTAGAAACCTGGGTGAGTCTGCATCTGAACCTCGTTATAGCGCAAGTCAGTGAGAGCCTCGAATGCTGCAAACTGGACCGCCTGGTCGGGTGTAGAAGCAGTCCCGCCCTTAGTGGAGCGAGTGTACGTGCCCACCTTGGTACTGTTGTGCAGGATGACCTCTGCGTGGTACTCGTAAACGCCGTCGGCAAGCTGCTCTCGGTACACCTGGTATATGGGGCCATCGCCATCGGGGTAGAGTCGGCGCCACACGTTGGTCAGCAGATGCGGAAAGGTGGAAGGTGCCGGCTCAGGCTAGTACGGATAAGGGACTGGTGCCATCTACACTCACAACATTAGCTGGTCAGCATTAAAAGTAAGCTATATGCATGCAGTGCAACACCCAAGTGCACAATCAAGTCTTAAATCGCTACCGAGACTAAGACTACCGTTTTTCTAACGCGTCGGCTGTCTAGGGCGTCCTACAGTCAGCGCGGCTCTGATACAAAGCGTTGTGGCACCCCGGCTCAGAGCAACCGGTTAACGTTGCATTGCCAGCCCAGAGATCAAGTCTTCTGGCAATACACAACAACTTGGTGCAGAAAACAACCGCTTTATTGATCTCTTAGCGGAAACATAGGTTTACATCTTACATGATGAGCGAGGCCAAGCGGCACACACGGTGCGGCTGCACTTATGTACATTATTTAGTAGACATGGCAGGGGCCTCGATGATAGGGGAACTACTACGCGACAGCGGAACGACGAGGTAGCGGGACTCCATTCCACAGGGACACTGCTGGGACGCGGCCTAGATCGCGACAAACTGCTCAACGTCAACTCCTTGCACGGCTTCTCCTGCATCTGGCATGATAAGCCAAGTGAGTACTTTGAATGTACTCGCAAGCTCACAACAAACAAAACAAGTGCGACAAACAATAACAAGGCATTTAACAGATTTAATGCATGAGCATGATGCTACTCAACATGAGATGTGCGTGAAACATTGCCATGGTCCTCGGGACCAACTTACCATTTCGGGGTTACCGCATAACCACCGTTCATAACATACCAACGTGATCCTTACTGGATCACATTCATACCTTTCATAGTGATCCTCGATCACCATTTCTGCATGTGCCATCTTGTGAATCTTAGTGTGCAAGTTAATTATTTCTGTTGACCCACGGTGTGACCTACTATGAACTGTGTCCATATCTGAGGACGCGGCTATCGATAGATTATACACTCTGCAGAGGTTAGTACACTGTACCCACACTACGGAATTCATGGCCTCGTGCTCCCATTCGGGTGGACCAACGACATTCCGACAAAACCAATCTATTGCATGACACTCTCCCGGCCACTCCGACAAACTCCCCTTTGGGCTATGTCCTGGGTGACCCTGATGTCAACATGTGACATCCACCACCTCTGTGGCTGCCACCGTCGTGGCCAACATCAAAACTGTCCCATACGGGGACCTCGGTACCATCAAAACTCGGGTCCTCAAGGTTATGACTGCCTACCGGGCCAGGGTAGCGCCAGAGCACAACCTTCCCTCGTAGGAGGCACCGGCGAGAGGCATGACAATAGACCGCATTAGGGCCTCCCCATCCAGGCAAGTGTGGTTGCACTGGTGAGCTCGATTCGGTGGCACCATGACTCGATCAACAGCATGTTCAAGTTGGATTATTATCAAGTTTAACTTGAAAAGAAAATGATTCGAGCCATAGTGAATGAATGGGTGCACGGGTCACAGTCATGAATAACAAATGCATCATGTTGTCATATGAGTATATGCCATGATACCTACTGCACACTAGCAAGAAAGCATGTATCCTACTGCATAAATTATCAGCATGACAGAACAAAGTTTATGCAATAAGATTTATATAGCAAATTATTTTAAATAGTGAATAAAGGATGAATTTAATTCAATTAAACCAAGTCATTGCAATGCCATCCTTGCATATGAATGTTGTGGCTTGCCTTGGTTCAGAGGAGTGTCACAGTACTCCTGGACTTCTTCAACACAATTAGGCTCTTCTGAAATTAAATTAAAAGCAAAAAGAAAATGTCACATACAACTGTTTATTGCACCAGAAATTCTCAACAGCAAGAAAAATTATGAAACTTGGCATACAGAAACTTTGGAATTTTACAAACCAGCAGCAAAAAGAATCATCTCATTTGGACTTATAGATAAAAAGTTATTGATGGTCAAAGTTGGATTAGAATCTGGTCAAAATTTCCATTTAAATGAATTTAACCGAGCGGCCACGTCGAAGGCGTATTTTGAGAATACGCCTCCACTTACGTACCGGTTCGGGAGCGAGAGAGAGAATGACAGGTGGGGCCCGATGTCAGGATTAAATAGAGAGAGAGAGAAACAGAGGGCGGCGGCGCTGTCGTCGGCGTTTCTCCGGCGAGGAGACGTCGGCGATCACCGGAGAGGAGGGGGATGCGTTCAGCTCGGCGAGATGGTCACACACGTACCCGAAACTCGAGCTGAGGAGGTCGGACGGCGTCGCGGCGATCTTCTCCAGAGACGGCGGCGGCGGAGCTGATCGGAGTCGGCGTTTCCGGCGACATTCCGGTGAGTTCTTGCTACCGTCGTGCTCAGGAGGTTGCTACGGTCTCAACAGTGGCAGTGGTTGGAGCTGAGGTGGACTAGGATGAGTGAACGGAGGAGAGGGATCCGTGGCGGTCTCCGGCGAGGTTTGAAGGCCAGAGGCCTTCCCGGCTTTGCCACCAGCTACTGGGGTTCGATTTGAGAGTGTAGGAGTGGGTTGGGATGGTTAGACCGGTCGGGGAGGGGCTCTATTTATAGGAGGAGGCGAGGCAGTGCTCGGGCTTCCGCCGGAGCTGAGCGGGAGGGCGAACTGGGGGCGGTGAGGTCTTGGGCGAGCAAGGGGACGACGCAGGCGAGGCCAAGCATAGTGCTTGCACGCGGGCTCGAGCGCAGGCGCACTAAGGAGGAACAGGGCGCGCGTGCAAGCCACTGTGCCATCGGCTAGCGCCGTGGCCGCTTCCGCCGTGCCCCTTCCGGCGCCGGGGAAGGACAGGGAGGGGCTGGGGGGATGAATGGGAGTGTACTGAGTCGACTAGACATGATTCGGTGGCGCGAGGGGAGAGGTTGGACGGCGGCCGATCGAACCCGACGGGCAGAGCACTCAGAGCGCGTGCATTGCACCCTGCTCGCACACGGTCACCGCGTCCACTGGCACGGGGGTGGCTTTCGGCGCTGCCAAAGCATGTCTATGGTGTTGTCCCTTCAACACTTTGCCAGGAAACGCGCTGGGCTTGCCAAATGGTGCAATGGAGGTGACAAGAGGAAGAAGAAAAGTTTCTGGACAGAAACTTGCTCCAAGTGCTGAGGACAAATGGCTGAGATTCTAGGGCTGGTTTTAGGCGTTTAAGCATTACTTAGGAAGGTCATTAAGTGGTAAAAATTTCAGATTAAAAAGATCAAGGAATAATATAGTTGCTTCACAAAGTGACTTTTCTGTCCAGAAGCAAAAATATTTTCCTGGGCTAAAATTTTCCAAATGACCATGGGATATTTTTGCATAGGAAGGTGAGGCATGACCCAAAGAATATTTGGGAATTTTCTAGGAATTTTCTGGGCAATAAAAATAAGGGTTGTTTCATAGCTATATGAGAAAAGGAGCATTTTCAGAGAGAAAAAGCATATAATGCCATTAAATAAAAATACCCAATGGCATTATTATGAGAGGGATGAGGTCTAGGGAGGGTTTATGGATGAAAGAACCCACATGGAAGAAAATCAAAAATAAATCCAAGTGGTAAGTCCAAAAGAAATGACTGGAAAACCCAATTGCAAATAAAACATTCAATAAATCCAAATAAAAGAAAAAGGCAAAATCCAGGGTGTTACAATAACAACAACTCTTTCTCATAAAACTCATCATGATAAAGTAGCAATCAATTCACATGTTATGGTTTAAACAATACATTCTCTTGAAACTTAACAAGCTATGTTCCTAGTCACCAAACAATTTCAATGCATCACATTTTCAACAAAGTCTAAGTAAGAGCTCCACATACTCAATTATCATATAGTATTCCATGATTGCTAATACTCAAAGCATATTTTTAGAACAAATAACATCCATCGAACACAGAGAAAGATAGGGACTTGATGTTTTGCCTCCCAACTTATTTATCATAGAGATAATTGTCAACAATAATAATTCATGATCAAATATATTTGAATGGATATATGTGCCTGGATCTATCCCCACCACATGATGCTTGCCAACTAGAGAATAGATTGGAATAAGAAGTTGACTCAACATAAAAAGTAAATAACATGAAAGTAAATAACATAACAGTAAATAGAATGCCCCTTCACAGAAGGAAGCAGGGATTTGCAGAGGTGCCAGAGCTCATTGCTTAAAACAGAGATGAATACATTTTGAGAGGCATGCCTTTCCTGTCAACGTCATGACCGAGAGTTCTCAATATCTTCCATGCTAAACACATTATAGGCGGTTCCCAAGCAGAAAGGTAAAGTTTACTTCCCCTCAACCATTCAAACACAAGCCATGGCTAGCCGAATCCTCGGGTGCCCTCCATACAATCAACTTTCCAGGGGAGTTTGTTTAATTATATATATTTTTTATTACAGGACTGGGCATCCCAATTACCAGCCTCTGTCGTGCAATGACAAGTTAATAAACACCCATCATGAGAATAACCCTCTTAACATGGAACATACTGACCACCCCCTGCCGCTTCATGAGCGGTACGGGCACACAAAACTGATGCTTATTTGAATAATTAGAGGTGGCACATGCAAATTTACTTGGAACGACAGAGTAATATCGTATATCGGTTGGTATGGTGGACACTCATGGAAGAAACTTGGCTCATGGATTTTTGATGCACAAGCAGTATTCCTACTTAGTACAGAAATTTTGGATAGCAAAAGATTCTGAACAAGCACCACATGTTGGAGGATCCATAACAATATAACTTCCATGCAAATATACCCAAACATAACTCATTACGTTGTCTTCCTTGTCCAACTTCAACCAATTTGCTCAAGTTTGAAAATAATTAATGGGTATTCACAATGATAAAAGATGTCCAAGATAATATATTTGTATGTGAAAGTTCTCTTCCATATACTAATCATTCATGAATTGCTTGTATGACTAAGATTGTGATTGCCAAACTTCAATAGATTTTATTTTCTAAACCGAATGTGAAATATTTCTAAGCATGAGACAAGCATATGAAGCACATATAATTTCAACTTTATGATATTCAATTCATTCAACAATTTACTCATAAGATATAAGTGAAGCACAAGAGTGAATGACAAATTACTCCAAAAGATATAAGTGAAGAACAATGAGTAGTTAAACAATTAAGTAGCTATGTGAAGACTCTCTCCAAATAAACATTTCAGATCTTGATAATTTTATTCAAACAGCAAATAAAATGAAAATAAAAGGACACTCCAAGAATAGCACATATCATGTGAACAAGTAAAAAACTTAGGCTAACCGATAGGTGTTGATGAAGAAAGGTGGGATGCCTACCGGGGCATCCCCAAACTTATTTGCTTGAGACTTCTTGGAATGTTATCTTGGGGAGCCTTGGGAATCCCCAACCTTGAGCTCTTGTGTCTCCTTAATTCCTCTCATATCATGGCTTCTCCTAAATCTTTAAAAACTTCATCCACACAAAACTCAACAAGAACTCGCAAGATAAGTTAGTATAAATCCACTCAAAACCTTAACATTCTCTACTGTAACAAATCAGTAAAATTATAATTAAACATTGCATACTAAATGCCTCTGCATATTTAATACTCCTATCCACAAATAGAAACATTAAACAAGCAACATATGCAAACAAAGCAACTATAACCGAAATCTGTCTAAACAGAACAGTCTGTAAAGGGTGAATAAGAATTCATACTTCCCTAACTCCAAAAATTCTGAAAACTTACCACGTGACAGAGAACTAATTCATGCTTACTGTGTAAAAATTTCAGATTCTTATCATGTTCTGACTATTCAGGAATATTCTGGACATAACAGAAAACTTTCTGTTTTCAAACAGCAACACATGAACTTGCAAACTGAGCATGGTAAAGGCTATAATTGGCATTTTATTGAACTAAAAGATACAAAACATGATTATTTATAACAGAAAGCAAATATCAACTAAATAAAATGACGGTCCAAGCAAAACTCATATTATGTAACGAATAAAAATATAGCTCCAAGTGAGGTTACCGATAGTGTTGAAGACGAAAGAGGGGATGCCTTCCAGGGAATCCCCAAGCTTAGACGCTTGAGTCTTCCTTGAGTATTACTTTGGGGTGCCTTGGGAATCCCCAAGCTTAGGGTCTTGCGACTCCTTATTCTCCTCATATCGATATCTCTCCCAAAACTTGAAAACTTCAATCACACAAAACTTAACGGAACTTCGTGAGATAGGTTAGTATGATAAAAATAAATCATCCACTTAGGTACTGTCAAGGAAAGATTCATAATTTTTCTCACATAATTCCTACTGTATTCAACCATTTCCATAATTTATATTACTCAATATAAGCTATGGAAACACTAAAACAAGCAAACTATGCACCAAAAACAGAATCTGTCAAAAACAGAACAGCATGTAGTGAGCGATTTCAAAACCATACTTATGTACCTCCAAAAATTCTGAAAATTTAGGAAGACGTAAAAATTTTGTAACCCAACAATCTGTAAAAATTTCAGAATTTTTTCATGCTCCAGTACATAATAGAAATTCGAGCACTGGACGCAAAAGTTTATGTTTTTGCACAGAATCAAATCAACAAGTATCCACACTATCCCAAAGGCTTTACTTGGCACATTATTGAAAGAAAACATATAAAACATGATTAATACAGTAGCTTAATCATGTGGACACACAAAAACAGTAGGTATAAATATTGGGTTGCTCCCAACAAGCGCTTTTTCTTTAAAGCCTTTTAGCTAGGCATGATGATTTTATTGATGCTCACATAAAAAGTAAAGAATTGAAACACAATGGGAGCATCATGAAACATATGGCAAGCACATTTAAGCCTAACCCACTTCCTATGCATAGGGATTTTGTGAGCAAATAATTTATGGGAGCAAGAGTCAACTAGCATAGGAAGGCAAAATAAGTATAACTTCAAATATTTCAACACATAGAGAGGAAACTTGAAATTATTGAGATATGTAGAAGCATATATTCCTATCTCAAAATAATTTTTAGTAGCATCATGAAGAAATTCAACAACATATCCATCACACAAAGCATTCCTTTCATGATCCTCAAGCATAGAATTTTTACTACTCTCCACATAAACAGTTTTCTTCTCATTCATAATAGTGGGAGCAAACTCAACAAAATAACTATCATGAGATACTTGATTGGCATAATCCAATTGAAAATTAAAATCATGATGACAAGTTTCATAGTTATCATTATTCTTTATAGCATACATGTCATCACAATAATCATCATAGATAGCGACTTTGTTGTCATAATCAATTGAAACCTCTTCCACATGTAACACCCCTCTGTAATGAGCAACAGTGATCCATAATGATTATGCTAAGTCAAGTTGATTTGGAATGCTTGATCAAAGTGGATTCATATCTCATTTCAAATTCCACCACCAAATTCAATTCAAATCATAAGTGAAATTTGAAGTTGCTCAAAAATTGCAGAAAAATAGTTCATCATTTAGCAAATATTCCAAAATAAATTATTGTTCAGGAAAACAACATCACCATCAAGCTAAAAATGGGCTAGAGCATTTAAAACAGTGCAAAAACAACAATTTAAATGCCATTTCATTTATGAAATGTTCAAATGAAATCAAATGGCCTCCAAACTTTTTGTGGCAGTGCAGAATAGTGCAATGTAATTTTGTGGCTAAGTCACATATTTTACAAAACTCAATTGGCAGCTCAAATTGTTGAAAAACCATTTCTGTAAAAAGAAACAGAAAATAAAAATGGAAAAAGGCCCTACTCTACTATGAGCTGGGCCTAAGTGCACAGTGCACCGGCCCAGCCCACCTCCCTCTCTCTCTTCCTCCTCCCGCTCTTTCTCTGCGCGTGTCAACGCAGCCGTGGACGCGCGCGCGCGCTCCGACGGCTGGGCGACACCGCAGCGCTACAGGGGCCATCGAGGGGATAAGGTTGTCGCCCTCGACCCCCCTGGGCATCCCTATCCATTCCCCCTCCTCGCTCGCCCTCTCTCGCTCGCTCCCCAAGCTCACCAGTACGCCGCCGTCGCCGCGCCACTACTCCACCGCGGCCACTGACCTCACCTCGCCCCGCCACCATGCCCGTCGTCTTCCCCGTGGTCCGCTATGTCATCCCCGTCCACGAACGCGAGCCGGGAGCCACTGCATCGGCGCCCCGCCTCGTCTTCTTCCTCCTTGGCCGCCGTCGTCTTCGCCGTCGATTCGCCGCCGTCTGCAGCTCCTAAACTCTCAACGGCCACCGTGAGCCACACGGTGAGCTCCCGCACGGATCCCCTCCTTCTTTCCCTTCTTTCCGCGCCTGTGACCGCTGATCCCGTCGTGGCCGTACCCATCGCCACCGATGAGCTCGTCGCCGTGGCCACCGCAGCCCGAGCTCGCTTCCGAGCTCGTAGGTGAGCTCCTGGAGCTCGTAGGAGCCCAACGCCGTCGCCCGTTTGCCTTGCCGCGCCCCACATCGCCCTAACTGAGCTCACCCGAACGCACCGCCGCCTGCCGTCGCCGCTCCGGCCAACTCCGGCCACCCCAGCCCGCGCTGCTGCCACCAATCGACGCGGCGCGAAGCGCACGTTCGAACGCCGCAAAGCGCGCGTCGAACGGCCCACCGTAGCCGTTTTCCCGTGAGTTCCGAGGACGCCGTCGTGTTTTGGCGTCGCCGGCGACGAGTCGCCGACCACTGCCGATGTGGCTCGGTCGGGGCCTACCCTGGGGCGCTGACCAGTGGGCCCAGGGGCCCCAGCTGACTGGGTTGACCAGTCAACCTTTCTGACTGGGCAACCACAGTGGCTTACATGCGGGCCCCACTCGTTTAATTAAAATTTTTGCTAAATAAAATTAACCTAATAACTAATTAGTCACTGACAGTGGGGCCCCACCTCCCTAATTAACCTATTTAGTTAAATTAATCTTTGTTTAGCCACTGAGTCACTAGCATGTGGGACCCAGTGGTCAGGTTTGACCTGGACCAGCTGGAGTTGACTGCTGACGTCACCCTGACATCATGCTGACGCAATAAAACCTTTTCTGTTATTTTCTTATTTAAAATTAATTTCAGGATATTTAGAAAATGTTTAAAACTTTGAAAAAATCGTAGAAAATAAACCGTAGCTCGGATCGAAAAGTTTTCTACATGAAAGTTGATCAGAAAAACGAGACGAATCCGAATATGTAGTCAAAATGCTTGACCATCACTCCTAACTAGCTGAACCTGGAACCTTTCCCTCCGGTTCATCTGTCTGACAGATGCCTATAGCTGGGAAAATATTCCCAGATATTTTCCCGCTCCGTCTCTAACGTGTAGTACTGCGATAGGTCACCACCAGCACAGCATACTACCATGCCATGCATATGTGTTGCATTTGTTTGCTTTTATTTATTGTTTGTTCCCCCTCTTCTTATCCAGTAGACCCCGAGACCGACGCAGCTCCGGAGTACGACTACACCGTCGACGACCCCTCTTTCTCCGCAGAGCTTCCAGGCAAGCAAACCCCCTTGAACATGCCTATATCACCTATTCTTTCTCCCTCATGCTTGCATTAGAATTGCTACAGTTATTGTTCCGAAATACCTATTCTGATGCATAGCCTGTTTTTGTAAACTGCTATTGATACCTTACCTGCTATCCTAAATGCTTAGTATAGGTGGGTTAGTGAACCATCTGTGGCCCCTCATCCTTGTTCCAGTTGCCCTGCTTTGTTACCAGTGCCCCGATCGATGTGATCGACGGGCTGAGACCAGCACATCACCGCACACCCCCTAAGTTGTACGACTCTGCAGAGCTAATATTGAGTGCCGAGGGTGATACCTCTTATCTCACTCCTGATGATGCCTCTGTAGTATAGCTAGTCAGTTGTGGGATATCGAGGGTGATTCCTCTTTGACCACCTCTGATGAAGCCTCTGTCGTGCAACCCCTCAAGTGTGAACCCATCGAGGGTGATTCCTCCGAGTTCACCTTGACGGATACATCTGGTGGGAATCCAACGAGGGTGATTCCTCGGATTCCTCCTTGATGTTTTGGACACACGGTTACTTTGACTTTACCACAGAAACTTGTTAAAGACGGGTCGGCCCCGAGGGGTACCCACGAGAGATGTGGAATCGGGTTGACAGTAAGGGTACCCGAGAGATAATTACGTGGCACGGCCGGGCATTCCTGGCCCTTGCCGTAAGTCCACGAGACGGGGTGACGGGGTCACATAATCGTTAGTCTCTGCTCGTTTCCGCGAGCTCCCAACACACTAATGGGTTAGGATATGTGATCTGAGTAGGCCTCTGGCCTTTTCGCACTAACCACCACGCGGGAATAGTATGGGTACTCGGCGTCGTATGTATCAGCCGAAGCTCTCCAGATGTCAGCAGTTGAGCGGCGCGCGCCGGGTTGGACTGGGAAAGCCTGCGCTTGTATTAAGGGGGCTAGGTCTGCTCACCGGCCGCGTACGCAACGCACAGGAGTGCAAAGGGCGATGGGCCCAAGACCCCTGAGCGCTTAGGGTGTAGATCGGCGTGCTGGCCTCTCTGTTGAGCCTAGGTAGGGCTACGACATGTCGATCAGCCGAGGCCGGGCATGGACCGAGTAAGTGTGTCCGGCCAGAGTTAATCGAGCGTGTTGGGTAAGTTGGTGCACCCCTGCAGGGAAGTATATCTATTCGAATAGCCGTGTCCACAGTAACAGGACGCTCGGAAAATATCCCGATCTTCTACAACTAGAACTAGATACTGGTGATGTTTTAAAATATGTTGGCTCCGGGATCGCTTTCTCGCAGGGAGTCGAGAAAGGATCTCTGGGCATGGCTACTTATACTTGATGCTACTACTATATGTTATGTTACTAATCTGCACTCTTCTAATGCTGAAAGACGCTGAAGATGCTAGTCTTCGATAGGCTAGGTCTTCTCCCCCTATTCTGGCATTTCTGCAGTCTAGTCCACAGATACAGCCCCCTTTTAATACCAATGCATAATTAGTATAGCTCTGATGTAAGTCTTGCGAGTACTTTGGATGAGTACTCACGGTTGCTTTGCTACCTCTTTTCCCCTATACCCGATTGCTGAGAGCAGATGACGGAGCCCCGGAGCCAGCTGCCCCAATCGACGACTACTACTACCCCTCCGGTGGCGCCTACTACTACGTGGAGACCGACGACCAGGAGTAGATAGGAGGCACCCAGGCAGGAGGCCTGCGCCTTTTCGATCAGTGTCGTTGTTTTGCTCAGCCTTCTTAAGGCAGACTTGTTTAACTTTGTGTCTGTACTCAGATACTGCTGTTGCTTCCGCTGACGCTTGTTTGCGAGCTTATGTATTCAAGCCCTCGAGGCCCCTAGATTGTAATATAAAGCTTGTATGACTTTTATTTGTGTTTAGAGTTGTGTTGTGATATCTTCCCGTGAGTCCTTAGGCTTGATCGTGTGCATTTGCGTGTATGATTAGTTCATGATTAAGTCAGGGGCGTCACACCAAAATAGTGGAATCATCATTAAATAAAGTCATGACCTCTCCAAATCCACTTTCATAATTATTGCCATAAGATTCAACACCCTCCAAAATAGTGGGATCATTAGTACCTAGAGTTGACACTCTTCCAAACCCTCTTTCATCAATATAATCATCATAAATAGGAGGCATGCTTTCATCATAATAAATTCTCTCATCAAAACTTGGGTGACTAAAAATATCATCTTCATCAAACATAGCATCCCCAAGCTTATGGCTTTGCAAATCATTAGCATCATGGATATTCATAGAAAGCATACTAAAAATATTGCAATCATGCTCATCATTCAAAGGACTCACATTAAACATTTTATTTAATTCTTTCTCTAAGAATTGAGCACAATTTTCCGATCCATTATTTTCAAGAAAGACATCATATAGATGAAGTATGTGAGGCAACATCGATTCCATTTTTTGTAATTTTCTTTTATAAACCAAACTAGTGATAAAACAAGAAACTAAAAGCTTCAATTGCAAGATCTAAAGATATACCTTCAAGCACTCACCTCCCCGGCAACGGTGCCAGAAAAGAGCTTGATGTCTACTACGCAACGTTTATTCTTGTAGACGTTGTTGGGCCTCCAAGTGCAGAGTTTTGTAGGACAGTAGCAAATTTCCCTCAAGTGGATGACCTAAGGTTTATGAAGCTGTGGGAGGCGTAGGATGAAGACGGTCTCTCTCAAACAACCCTGCAATCAAATACAAGAAATCTCTTGTGTCCCCAACACACCCAATACAATGGTAAATTGTATAGGTGCACTAGTTTGGCGAAGAGATGGTGATACAATTGTAGTATGGATAGTAGATATAGGTTTTTGTAATCTGAAAATAAAAAACCAGCAAGGTAGCAAGTGATAAAACGGAGCACAAACGGTATTGCAATGCTTGGAAACAAGGCCTAGGGTTCATACTTTCACTAGTGCAATCTCCCAACAGTGCTAACATAGTTGAATCATATAAAAATCCCTCAACGTGCGACAAAGAATCACTCCAAAGTTCCTATTAGCGCAGAACATAAGAAAGAAATTGTTATAGGGTACGAAACCACCTCAAAGTTATCCTTTCCGATCAATCTATTGAGCCATCCCCTTAAGTGTCACAAACAGCCCTAGAGTTCATACTAAAATAACACCATATGATACGCATCAACCAAATCTAATGTCACCTAGATACTCCAATGTCACCACAAGTATCCGTGAGTTGATTATTCGATATGCATCAAACAACTTCAAATTCATAATATTCAATCCACACAAAGAACTTCAAAGATTACCCCAAAGTTTCTTATCGGAGAAAAGATAATGAAAACGTGCAACCAACCCCTATGCCTAGAACACCCCAAGGTCACGGGAATCAGCGAGTTGATTACCAAAACATACATCAAGTGAATCAATAGAATACCCATTTATCACCACGGGTATCCACATGCAAGACATACATCAAGTGTTCTCAAATCTGAAATATTCAATCCGACAATAACAAAACCTCAAAGGGAAAGACTCAATCCATCACAAGAAGATAGAGAGGGAAGAAACACCATATGATCCAACTATATTAACAAAGCTCGTGATACATCAAGATCGTGCCAAATCAAGAACACGAGAGAGAGAGAGAGAGGGATCAAACACATAGCTACTGGTACATACCCTCAGCCCCGAGGGTGAACTACTCCCTCCTCGTCATGGAGACCGCCGGGATGATGAAGATGGCCTCCGGTGATGATTTCCCCCTCCGACAGAGTGCCGGAACAGGGCTCCAGATGGGTTTTCTTCGGTACAGAGGCTTGCGGTGGCGGCGTTGAAGTTCTAGGTTTCTTTCTTGGGTTTTTGGTATTTATAGGATTTTCTGGCGTTGGTTTCACGTCAAGGGGGACCACGAGGGAGCGACAAGCTTGCTAGGCCCTCCCTACCCCCTAGGGCGCGCTTAACAGGCTTGTCGCTTCCTCGTGACTCTTCTGGTCCTTCCACGAAGCTTCGGGGGTCTCTTATGTTCCAAAAAAAATCACCAAAAAGTTTCAGCCAATTTCGAGAACTTTTATTTTTGCAAAAAAAACAACACCACGGTAGTTCTGCTGAAAACAACGTCAGTCCGGGATAGTTCCACTCAAATCATACCTAAACCATATAAAATTGTTGTAAACATGGCATGAATACTTCATAAATTATAGATACGTTGGAGACGTATCAGTATCCCCAAGCTTAATTCCTGCTCGTCCTCGAGTAGGTAAATGATAAAAGAAATAATTTATGAAGTGTGAATGCTAGCATAGTGCACAAGTTTGATCAATGATAATTTCAATCACTTTTCCTAGCATCATAATAGCAACTCTTTCTCATAAAACTCATCATGATAAAGTAGCAATCAATTCACATGTTATGGTTTAAACAATACATTCTCTTGAAACTTAACAAGCTATGTTCCTAGTCACCAAACAATTTCAATGCATCACATTTTCAACAAAGTCTAAGTAAGAGCTCCACATACTCAATTATCATATAGTCTTCCCTGATTGCTAATACTCAAAGCATATTTTTAGAACAAATAACATTCATCGAACAAAGAGAAAGATAGGGGCTTGATGTTTCGCCTCCCAATTTATTTATCATAGAGATAATTGTTGTGGCACCCCGGCTCAGAGAGACCGGAACACCCCGTATTCCAGCCCAGAGATCAAGTCTTCTGGAATACATCACTGCTTGGCATAGAACAAATCAACTCTTTATTACGAATAAACGGGGTACAAGGGTCCGATATTACAAAGGTTACAGGGGCACGGCGACACTTCGCCTGCTAAGGTAGTTCGATGCTAGCAGCGGAACGTCTCGAAGCGGAATAAACTCTAGCAGCGGAACAACGATGACGGTGATGAACTCCACTCCGCAGGGACTCTGTCTGGGACGTATCCTAGAGCGCAACCTCGGGATCCTCGACAAACAAGCAATCACGGCATCACCTGCAATCTGGCATGACACGCTAGGTGAGTACTTTGAATGTACTCGCAAGCTCACAGCAACTAAAGCAATCAAGACAAACAACAACATGGCATTTACAGGTTAAATATCAATGATGAACAACAACATGAGCATGGCAACAACATGAGCATGGCAACATCATGAGCATGGCATGTACATATAATTCATGATATGAACAGGATGACACGAGCACTAGCATGCAAGGGGGTCGACGTTTAAGGTCTCATGGACCAACTTACTCTGCTCGGAGGTTATCTCGTAACCACCAACTTACCATCGTGATCATCACATCATCACCTCAGGATCAACCAAGCTCGGTATCAACTATACCATCGTGATCATCACATGACCACACGGAGCTTGATCTCTACCTGTGATCATCGCATGACCACATAAAGATCAACCAGCTTCTTTCCTCATCGAACCGGGGTTGTTTATTATTCAGGTTATTATTTCTGTTGACCCATAGTGTGACCTACTACGAACTGTGTCCATGACCGAGGGCGCGGCTATCGATAGATTATACACTCTGCACAGGTTAGTACACTGTACCCACACTACGGAACTCATGGCCTCGTGCTCCCATTCGGGTGGACCAACGACGTTCCGACAAAACCAATCTATTGCATGACACTCTCCCGGCCACTCCGACAAACTCCCCTTTGGGCTATGTCCTGGGTTGCTCCTGATGTCAACTCGTGACATCCGCCACCTTTGTGGCTGCCACCGTCGTGGCCAAAACATAACATTGTCCCAAACGGGGACCTCGGATATCCATACAAATCGGGCACTCAAGGCTTATGGCTGCCCACCGGGCCAGGGTAGCGCGCGCACATAACCTTCCCTAGTTGGAGGCACCGGCGAGAGGCATGACAATAGACCGCATTAGGGCCTCCCATAAGGCAAGTGTGGCTGCACTGGTTAGCTCGATTCGGTGGCACCATGACTCAGCCAACAGATTTGTTCAAGTTCGATTAATGTCATATTTAACTTGAATGGTGATGAGCTGAGTCACAGTAATATAGCATGATGAAATAACAATGTAGATGAGCATGATATCAGTGCAACCATGGATGGGCAACATAACCAATTAACAACATAGTATCAACAATGATAAATCATGAAGTCTACGGAATATAAATGAGCATGGCATAATGATGATCACGAATATAACAAGTATTTTCATAACAACCCTAACTATTCAAATGAGCATAGCATTATCACTAGCATCGGAAAATAAATCTGAGAACTAACATGATAATAATAATACTAGCAAATAATCATTTAACTTACTAGATGCAAATGAACAAGGCATAAGAACGAGCATGGATTCACCATCATTTATCATTCCCAAAATAATTAAATGAGAAAATAAATATTTAAATATTCAAGTGGAAAACCATGGCTACTGCAATGCCATCATGCAAGTGGCTGTTGTGGCTTGCCTGGGGATGGAGGAACCATCGGGGAGAAGTGCGGACACACTCGCGGAAAAATCGCCGGAAAAGATTCCCTTTCAGAGTGTGACAATATCATGAAAATGGTACCATCGGAATGGGCTCGACGAACTAAGATCGTGGGCTTTGGAATCACCTGATTCGGAGTTGTGGGCGAAAAGTTACGGCCGTTCGTTCGATAGGCAGAAATTTAAATAAAAATTATTCATTTCTGGCCTTAAAGAGTGAACGTCCGCAATATAAGCCTTTCGGCGCTGGGCTGAAAAAGGAGAAAACGCATTTCGAGAAATACGTCTCCGAGGTATGAAAGCGTAATTTCAATCGAAAGTGCACCAGAGTACGCTTTCAATAAATGAAAACATATTATACCGTAGTGCGCCTCCACTTAACCCGACATGCGGGACCGGCCGGGGACTTATTAGGCTGACTAGTGGGGCCCGCGTTGACTTCTCTCTCTCCTCCCGCTCTTCTTCTCCTTCCTCGCGATGAACAGAGGCCGAGGTGAGGCCGCGCGGCGCCGGCGCTGGCTCCGGTGGCTCCGGCCATCTCCGGCCGAGGAGGAGGCACCGGCGGGCTCGGGAGGAACCGCCGCATCCAACCAGAGGCTCTACGCGCGCCGAGGAAGGCCCAAACAGTGGCGGCTCAGGCGCCCGCGGCAGATGCCAGCTACGGGCGAGCTCAGGCTCGGGGGCACAGGCGCCCTAGGGACGAACTGAAGGGCTGGGGAGGGTCGCCGGGCTTCGGTGGTTCCTTTGGTAACAGAAAGAGGGGGAGGGAGGTCAGCCATTGCGCGAATTTGAGCGGGGCGAGGCGGCTGCCATGGCGGCTGTTGGAGGCGAGGAGAGGCTCCGGAGCTCATTTGAGCTATCGGGGAGGGTTCTAGGAGGGTGGAGGAGAGGCTGGTGAGGACGGGGGTGCTCGGGATGGACTTAAATAGGTGGGGGGGGGGGGGGGAGAGGGGCTCGCGCCGGTTGCCGCCGCGGCCAGAAGAGCTCGCCCCGGCGAGGCGACGAGCACAAACGGCGGCCACAGTGGCTTTGGACGACGGATGGAGAAGAGGCTGACGAGCGGGCCAGACGCCCGGGGAGGCAGGAGGAGCAGGGCACGCGCGGCCAGTGCTGTCGGCCACGAACGGCCACTGTTCCCGCATGCGCCCGCGGTTTGGCTCGGTCCGGCGAGCTCCTAGCGGGGGAGGGCGAACCAGAGAGGCGAGGGCGAGCTGGGGAAGGACTGCGGCAAGGCGAGGTGGCGCACGGAGGAGGTTTGGGCGGCGGCAGAGCAGTCCCGACGCCAGAGCGCCCTGTTGTCCTGCAGAGCACGCGCTCTGTACCTGGTCACCGCGTGCAATGGCAATAGGAGGGATCCAGTGCTTGGCTAATGTTGTCTATAGCATTGTCCTTCCTGGATGGGCCCTACCAGAAGTGATATATCGACAAAAGACATTGTGGGTGGATGTGAGTGATCAGGGAAAGATTGCTATATCCAACTTAGTCATGAAATATAGATCAACTGAGATGATCTAAGAGCTAACAAAGATGTCACAGAGGTTTAGGGTAGGAAGGACTATGATACTGTGAATTTTGAGGTCATTTGGACAAATATTTAATATAGTTGCTTTGCAACCACCAAATCTGGTCCAGAAGATAGTTCATGAAGTAGCACTCACATGGTGGCTTGGGTTGACCTGAAAATTGGTGGATCATGATAATTTGTGAGTATGAAGGTACCATAAAAATTTCATCCCATTTGGATAAGTAAAAATGATACTTCCTTCACAATGATCCACACTGGACAGAAACTTGGGGGAATTTTTCAGAGAAAATGGCTGGGCAAAATAATGTGATTTTTGTCATTCTCACATTATTTAGGGATAGTTAGCTTCTGGATTAATTTCAGAATTTTGGAAGCAATATAATATATAGTTGCTTCACAAACTGAAATTGTGACCAGAAACCAAGATTTGAAGGTGTGATTACATAGTTTGTTGGATGAAGATGAAATTTTGTGGAGAGTAATTATTTGACCATATGGATGATGTCCCAAAATTTCAACTCATTTTAATAAGCCTAGCTAGTACTTCCTTCAGAAAGCTTCTCTTTGGACAGAAAGTTTGGAAATTTGCTGAGGAAGATTTACTAGGCAAATGAAGCTGAATTTTGGCATGAAGAAATTATTTGGATGAGAGAGAGTGCCCAAAATTTTTTATGGCAATCAGGAAAAGATAAATAGCACTTCCTTCACAAAGTGCCATTCTGGACAGAATGGAAAATGAATATTCCTGGATTATTTTTGAACTAGGCAAGGATGGATTTTGACATATTTGTGGAAGATATTATCCAAAGAATTTATGAGAATTTTGTGGGAATTTTGTGGAAGACAGAAATATAGGTTGCTTCACAACCTAGGGCAAACAGGGTTATTCCTTTAATAGAAAAAGGAATATTCCCAAGAAATAAATATCGGGGTTGGGCTAAGATGGAAATGACATGGCCTTGGGATAGATTTGAGAGTGACAAGCCACTTGGGGGAGGAGGAAAATAAAATCTTCCCAGGTTTCAAGACCACATAGCCACGGAAAAAGGAACTCCAAAAGCAAATTCGAAGAAATCCAAAAGAAAAAGAAAGGGCCAAAAATCGGGGTGTTACAAACCTACCCCCCTTACGATAAATCTCGGCCTCGAGATTTGGTTGCTCAGGGAACCAGTATAGATATTCTGACTTAAGGAAACCGTTTCCATCTCGGGTATCCTTTTCCTTTATATGATGTTCCCACTGAATTGCATCTGACTGACTGCCTTGCTCTGGGGTGGTTTGCTTCACTGTATCCAACATTCTGACAAGTCTTCCTTCATATGTTCATCCTTATTCTGACTCCAATTTTATGTCTGCTGGCTTGTTTGATATTATCATGACTCGGATTTTTATAAGTCCGGGAGTGACTTCCATTCGACGTGACATTCTTTATCAGCACCGATAGTATCAATGGAGCCGGGAACAAATTTCCTCGATGGACATGAAACATTTTATTCCTTGCGTCAGGTTGCTCGAGTAGATGCAGGTCCTCCGGGTCCAAAACAATGCTGAGAATCATAATCATTCTCTTGGCGGAATCTGACTGCTTGCAGGAAATTCTGAATCTTGCTGACTTCTTTGTCTCAGATCCGTACCGACGATTCAACTGTCACCCTGATATGAGGTCCTTACAAACAGAGTAGACCCCTTGGGTGTGTGTTCATGGTGATCAATACGGATTCAAACTGTCTTGTGTATCCGTACCATGCTGTTCATGCAACAATTATAATACCTGTATTGCCAGTCTTGCTTCTTCATTATCGTTTTCTTTTGTCCAAATCTTTTGCTGAAAGGGCTTGGCCATAAATATCTTTGATTCTTTGTGTGACCATAGGTACTATCAGGTGCAATATTCCGGCAATCATACCTTATCCTTATCCTTATCCTATGATCGTGCAACAGCGCTTAACTGGCAAGTTCATCATCTCTCAAGCTCTAACTGTAGGGCAATGATCATCCGAACCTTTGCATAAAATCGACAAATAAATCAGTAGCCACCAGAACGGTCTTTACAACTTAGATCTGGGACATTACTGAAATAACTCAACCCTGGCTCACGACGGCTGAAAAGCAGCTCAGAGCATGAGGCAGTGTTGATAAGAAGAATGTAGCAGTTCCCTAAGACGGCCGAAGAACAGCTCAGAGCATGGGGTCACTGCTACAAAAAGAAACTCAACAGCTGCCCGAGACGGCCGAAAAGCAGCTCAGAACACGGGCCCGTTGTTGAAAAGAGAAATATAAAATCGGCATCCACCCCGGATGGCCGAAAGCGGCTCAGAACACAGGCGTGGTGCCGTTACCAGGAAGAGGCAAGCAAGGGTTCATCAAGATCATATACCAGGTCCACAGTTACTTGTATAGAGCTCACTGTTGTGGTCAATCATACATGACAATGACAGAGGTTAATGATATCACTTTGTTGGTTGGGAGGAAGCTAGCCTTGATATCCACTGTCAAGATTGTTGTTCCAAATTGTCTTACTTCATAGCTTGTCAGTCCTTGCGACACACTGAGGTGTATACTGGTTTTCTTCCTCTTCCCGTGGTTGTCGGATTCTCACCGTGCTTGCATCATCGTACGAGTGACTTGCATGACCTTGGCAGCATGTTCACAATATATAAGGAAGCATGTGTAACTGAGCATTCGATTCCCAAAGTAGACTTGTGTCCTGACTGATTCTTGCTTCTGACAAAACTGTTGAGGATCTGATTCTTGAGATGCACTACCATATGCTGCCAACTCACTGTGTAATATCTTGTACCAATGACGATGACGGTTGGTAGTGCCGTACTGACGAAGATTTGATAGCTTGTGTTGGGAAGCCATCGAGAGTAGCATGCTGAGAAAGGCTGGATATCTTGCACTCGAAGCTTTTGCCGGGATAGCGTACTAAAGAAGACTGGGTACCGTATCTCAGAAACTTCTCCTCCTGGTTGCTTGCTGAGGAAGATTTGGTGACTTATGCTGTAAGCTTCCTGCGGTGGCTTACCGAAGAAGGCTGAGTATCTTGCACTGTAAGCTATCCACATATCGTACCGAGGAAGACTGAGGAGCCTTGTATCGTAAGCTTCTCTGGTAGTGTGCGGAGGAAGACTGGATTTTCTTACACCAGAAGCTTCTCACTATAGTGTGCGGACTGAATGCCATATATATGTATACCCTTGATATTTCTTTGACCGGAAATGTATTGTTGTCTTGCACACCAATTGTCTTCCAGCTGGTTTTTTATAATTGTGATGATTTCACACTGATGTAAACTTGATGTTGATAATCACTCTAGGATATCATTTGTATTCCACCAGATATTCCCATACAATGTAGTCGGCTGAGATTTTCATAATGTTTAGCTGAGCTTCCAAATATCTGAACTCCGCACTGTTTCTTTGGGTTCGGTGTCGGTTGATGAGCAACTTTCATAAGGGGAAATAAGGTAACACCGAGGGCCCAAAGAAAAAAGCAAAAGAAACGACTAAACAAAAGCACACACAGCATTAAGATTACATACAACAGCACATATTACTGCTATTCACCTCACTATGCATGCCTACTTAAGCACACAATTCTCGAGGAAACTCCGGTACTACGATCTAATATGCTGTGGCGGTGTGCACGAAAGTGAATCATCGTGTGGAGAGGTTGGTGTAAACAGAGCTACACCAAGAACAGGCTCAGCACTGGTTGCATCTGGACCGGCTCAGGGGTGAGGACTGACTCGGTGATAATGTAGCGAGACACGGATGTCACGGCCACTTCATCATCAAGCGTACGGACTGAAACCGTACTCGTCCCGGGAATGGGTGATAGGGTAGGATAGCGGTGAAAAACAAGGTCTGCTGGCATTGCCCTTTCTTGATAACAAAGACCAGTAAGGGTTGCCAAAGCGGCGGGTTGGATGGCGAGATCCGGGGTAGAAACATGTCTACCACCGAAACGATAGGTGGGGCTGAAGAGAAAATATTGGTGCGATACCCGTGCATCAATCCTGCAAGTGATCGACACCACTAGATACCTCGGCATCACTCCGCTGGGACAGAGCTGACACCAAACACCAACGAGCAAGTATGCAAAAC
Organism: Elymus sibiricus; assembly: GCA_039707655.1. Taxonomy (NCBI): domain Eukaryota; kingdom Viridiplantae; phylum Streptophyta; class Magnoliopsida; order Poales; family Poaceae; genus Elymus; species Elymus sibiricus. The sequence continues at coordinate 184,708,023 of CM077676.1, read as the reverse complement.
AGGAGGGTGCAGGTAGTGGATCAAAACTGATGCCACCTACACTCACAAGATCAACCGTTAGTGACAAGATAATAAGTCTATATGCATGCTATGCAGCAAACAAATGCAACAACCAAATGCAGCAAGCAAGCTAGACTCTGAACTACTAGTTTCTAACGATCGCGCTGACTAGGGCGTCCTACAGCCAGACCTGCTCTGATACCAAGTCTTGTGGCACCCCGGCTCAGAGAGACCGGAACACCCCGTATTCCAGCCCAGAGATCAAGTCTTCTGGAATATGGCACTGCTTGGCATAGAACAAATCAACTCTTTATTATGAATAAACGGGGTACAAGGGTCCGATATTACAAAGGTTACAGGGGCACGGCGACACTTCGCCTGCTAAGGTAGTTCGATGCTAGCAGCGGAACGTCTCGAAGCGGAATAAACTCTAGCAGCGGAACAACGACGACGGTGATGAACTCCACTACGCAGGGACTCTGGCTGGGACGTATCCTAGAGCGCAACCTCGGGATCCTCGATAAACAAGCAATCACGGCATCACCTGCAATCTGGCATGACACGCCAGGTGAGTACTTTGAATGTACTCGCAAGCTCACAGCAACCAAAGCAATCAAGACAAACAACAGCATGGCATTTACAGGTTAAATATCAATGATGAACAACAACATGAGCATGGCAACAACATGAGCATGGCAACATCATGAGCATGGCATGTACATATAATTCATGATATGAATAGGATGACACTAGCACTAGCATGCAAGGGGGTCGACGTTTAAGGTCTCATGGACCAACTTACTCTGCTCGGAGGTTATCTCGTAACCACCAACTTACCATCGTGATCATCACACGATCACCTCAGGATCAACCAAGCTCGGTATCAACTATACCATCGTGATCATCACATGACCACACGGAGCTTGATCTCTACCTGTGATCATCGCATGACCACATAAAGATTAACCAGCTTCTTTCCTCATCAAACCGGGGTTGTTTATTATTCAGGTTATTATTTCTGTTGACCCATAGTGTGACCTACTACGAACTGTGTCCATGACCGAGGACGCGGCTATCGATAGATTATACACTCTGCAAAGGTTAGTACATTATACCCACACTACGGAACTCATGGCCTCGTGCTCCCATTCGGGTGGACCAACGACGTTCCGACAAAACCAATCTATTGCATGACACTCTCCCGGCCACTCCGACAAACTCCCCTTTGGGCTATGTCCTGGGTTGCTCCTGATGTCAACTCGTGACATCCGCCACCTTTGTGGCTGCCACCGTCGTGGCCAAAACATAACATTGTCCCAAACGGGGACCTCGGATATCCATACAAATCGGGCACTCAAGGCTTATAGCCGCCCACCGGGCCAGGGTAGCGCGCGCACATAACCTTCCCTAGTTGGAGGCACCGGCGAGAGGCATGACAATAGACCACATTAGGGCCTCCCATAAGGCAAGTGTGGCTGCACTGGTTAGCTCGATTCGGTGGCACCATGACTCAGCCAACAGATTTGTTCAAGTTCGATTAATGTTAGATTTAACTTGAATGGTGATGAGCTGAGTCACAGTAATATAGCATGATGAAATAACAATGCAGATGAGCATGATATCAGTGCAACCATGGATGGGCAACATAACCAATTAACAACATAGTATCAACAATGATAAATCATGAAGTCTACGGAATATAAATGAGCATGGCATAATGATGATCACGAATATAACAAGTATTTTCATAACAACCCTAACTATTCAAATGAGCATAGCATTATCACTAGCATCGGAAAATAAATCTGAGAACTAACATGATAATAATAATACTAGCAAATAATCATTTAACTTACTAGATGCAAATGAACAAGGCATAAGAACGAGCATGGATTCACCATCATTTATCATTCCCAAAATAATTAAATGAGCAAATAAATATTTAAATATTCAAGTGGAAAACCATGGCTACTACAATGCCATCATGCAAGTGGCTATTGTGGCTTGCCTAGGGATGGAGGAACCATCGGGGAGAAGTGCGGAGACACTCGCGGAAAAATCGCCAGAAAAGATTCCCTTTCGGAGGGGGCTGAAGAAGAGCAGGGGCAAAATGGTCATTTTCAGAGTGTGACAATATCATGAAAATGGTACCATCGGAACGGGCTCGATGAACTGAGATCGTGGGCTTTGGAATCACCTGATTCGGAGTTGTGGGTGAAAAGTTACGGCCGTTCGTTCGATAGGCAGAAATTTAAATAAAAATTATTCATTTCTGGCCTTAAAGAGTGAACGTCCGCAATATAAGCCTTTCGGCGCTGGGCTGAAAAAGGAGAAAACGCATTCTGAGAAATACGTCTCCGAAGTATGAAAGCGTAATTTCAACCGAAAGTGCACCAGAGTACGCTTTCAATAAACGAAAACATATTATACCGTAGTGCGCCTCCACTTTACCCGACATGCGGGACCGGCCGGGGACTTATTAGGCTGACTAGTGGGGCCCGCGTTGACTTCTCTCTCTCCTCCCGCTCTTCTTCTCCTTCCTCGCGATGAACAGAGGCCGAGGCGAGGCCGCGCGGCGCCGGCGCTGGCCCCGGTGGCTCCGGCCATCTTCGGCCGAGGAGGAGGCACCGGCGGGCTCGGGAGGAACCGCCGCATCCAACTAGAGGCTCTACGCGCGCCGAGGAAGGCACAAACAATGGCAGCTCAGGCGCCCGCGGCAGATGCCGGCTACGGGCGAGCTCGGGCTCGGGGGCACAGGCGCCCTAGGGACGAACTGAAGGGCTGGGGAGGGTCGCCGGGCTTCGGTGGTTCCTTTGGTAACAGAAAGAGGGGAAGGGAGGCCAGCCATTGTGCAAATTTGAGCGGGGCGAGGCGGCTGCCATGGCAGCTGTTGGAGGCAAGGAGAGGCTCCGGAGCTCATTTGAGCTATCGGGAAGGGTTCTAGGAGGGTGGAGGAGAGGCTGGTGAGGACAGGGGTGCTCGGGATGGACTTAAATAGGTGGGGGGAGAGGGGCTCGGGCCGGTTGCCGCCGCGGCCAGAAGAGCTCGCCCCGGCGAGGCGACGAGCACAAACGGCGGCCACAGTGGCTTTGGACGGCGGATGGAGAAGAGGCTGACGAGCGGGCCAGACGCCCGGGGAGGCAGGAGGAGCAGGGCACGCGCGGCCAGTGCTGTCGGCCACGAACGGCCACTGTTCCCGCATGCGCCCACGGTTTGGCTCGGTCCGGCGAGCTCCTAGCGGGGGAGGGCGAACCAGAGAGGTGAGGGCAAGCTGGGGAAGGACTGCGGCAAGGCGAGGTGGCGCACGGAGGAGGTTTGGGCGGCGGCAGAGCGGTCCCGGCGCCAGAGCGCCCTGTTGTCCTGCAGAGCACGCGCTCTGTACCTGGTCACCGCGTGCAATGGCAATAGGAGGGATCCAGTGCTTGGCTAATGTTGTCTAGCGCATTGTCCTTCCTGGATGGGCCCTACCAGAAGTGATAGATCGACAAAAGACACTGTGGGTGGATGTGAGTGATCAGGGAAAGATTGCTATATCCAACTTAGTCATGAAATATAGATCAACTGAGATGATCTAAGAGCTAACAAAGATGTCACAGAGGTTTAGGGTAGGAAGGACTATGATACTGTGAATTTTGAGGTCATTTGGACAAATATTTAATATAGTTGCTTTGCAACCACCAAATTTGATCCAGAAGATAGTTCATGAAGTAGCACTCACATGGTGGCTTGGGTTGAGCTGAAAATTGGTGGATCATGATCATTTGTGAGTATGAAGATACCATAAAAATTTCATCCCATTTGGATAAGTAAAAATGGTACTTCCTTCACAATGATCCACACTGGACAGAAACTTAGGGGAATGTTTCAGAGAAAATGGCTGGGCAAAATAATGTGATTTTTGTCATTCTCACATTATTTAGGGATATTTAGCTCCTGGATTAATTTCAGAATTTTGGAAGCAATATAAAATATAGTTGCTTCACAAACTGAAATTGTGACCAGAAACCAAGATTTGAAGATGTGATTACATAGATTGTTGGATGAAGATGAAATTTGGTGGAGAGTAATTATTTGACCATATGGATGATGTCCCAAAATTTCAACTCATTTGAATAAGCCTAGCTAGTACTTCCTTCACAAAGCTTCTCTCTGGACAGAAACTTTGGAAATTTGCTGAGGAAGATTTACTGAGCAAATGAAGCTGAATTTTGGCATGAAGCAATTATTTGGATGAGATAGAGTGTTCAAAATTTTTAATGGCAATCAGGAAAAGATAAATAGCACTTCCTTCACAAAGTGCCATTCTGGACAGAATGGAAAATGAATATTCCTGGATTATTTTTGAACTAGGCAAGGATGGATTTTGACATATTTGTGGAAGATATGATCCAAAGAATTTATGAGAATTTTGTGGGAATTTTGTGGAAGACAGAAATATAGGTTGCTTCACAACCTAGGGCAAACAGGGTTATTCCTTTAATAGAAAAAGGAATATTCCCAAGAAATAAATATTGGGGTTGGGCTAAGATGGAAATGACATGGCCTTGGGATAGATTTGAGAGTGACAAGCCACTTGGGGCAGGAGGAAAATAAAATCTTCCCAGGTTTCAAGACCACATAGCCAAGGAAAAAGGAACTCCAAAAGCAAATTCGAAGAAATCCAAAACAAAAAGAAAGGGCCAAAAATCGGGGTGTTACAATTGTCAACAATAATATTCATGATCAAATATATTTGAATGGATATTTGTGCCTGGATCTATCCCCACCACATTATGCTTGCCAACTAGAGAATAGGTCGGAATAAGAAGTTGACTCAACATAAAAAGTAAATGACATAACAGTAAATAGAATGCCCCTTCACAGAAGGAAGCAGGGATTTGCAGAGGTGCCAGAGCTCATTGCTTAAAACAGAGATGAATATATTTTGAGAGGCATGCCTTTCCTGTCAACGTCATGACCGAGAGTTCTCAATATCTTCCATGCTAAACACATTATAGGCGGTTCCCAAGCGGAAAGGTAAAGTTTACTCCCCCTCAACCATTCAAACACAAGCCATGGCTAGCCGAATCCTCGGGTGCCCTCCATACAATCAACTTTCCAGGGGAGTTTGTTTAATTATATATATTTTTGATTACAGGACTGGGCATCCCAATTACCATCCTCTCTCATGCAAGGACAAGTTAATAAACACCCATCATTAGAATAACCCGCTTAACATGGAAGATACTGACCACCCCCAGCCGCTTCATGAGCGGTACGGGCACACAAAACAGATGATTATTTGAATAATTAGAGGTGGCACATGCAAATTTACTTGGAACGACGGAGTAATACCGTATATCGGTTGGTATGGTGGACACTCATGGAAGAAACTTGGCTCATGGATTTTGGATGCACAAGCAGTATTCCTACTTAGTATAGAAATTTTGGATAGCAAAAGATTCTAAACAAGCACCACATGTTGGAGGATCCATAACAATATAACTTCCATGCAAATATACCCAAACATAACTCATTACGTTGTCTTCCTTGTCCAACTTCAACCAATTTGCTCAAGTTTGAAAATAATTAATGGGTATTCACAATCATAAAAGATGTCCAAGATAATATATTTGTATGTGAAAGTTCTCTTCCATATACTAATCAATCATGAATTGCTTGTGTCACTAAGATTGTGAGTGCCAAACTTCAATAGATTTTACTTTCTAAATAGAATGTGAAATATTTCTAAGCATGAGACAAGCATATGAAGCACATATAATTTCAACTTTATGATATTCAATTCATTCGACAATTTACTCATAGGATATAAGTGAAGCACAAGAGTGAATGACAAACTACTCCAAAAGATATAAGTGAAGAACAATGAGTAGTTAAACAATTAAGTAGATATGTGAAGACTCTCTCCAAATAAAGATTTCCGATCTTGATAATTTTATTCAAATAGCAAACAAAATGAAAATAAAAGGACACTCCAAGAATAGCACATATCATGTGAACAAGTAAAAAACTTAGGCTAACCGATAGGTGTTGATGAAGAAAGGTGGGATGCCTACCGGGGCATCCCCAAGCTTATTTGCTTGAGACTTCTTGGAATGTTATCTTGGGGAGCCTTGGGCATCCCCAAGCTTGAGCTCTTGTGTCTCCTTAATTCCTCTCATATCATGGCTTCTCCTAAATCTTTAAAAACTTCATCCACACAAAACTCAACAAGAACTCGTGAGATAAGTTAGTATAAATCCACACAAAACCTTAACATTATCTACTGTAACAAATCACTAAAATTATAATTAAACATTTCATACTAAATGCCTCTGCATATTTAATACTCCTATCCACAAATAGAAACATTAAACAAGCAACATATGCAAACAATGCAACTAATAAAATCTGTCTAAACAGAATAGTCTGTAAAGGGTGAATAAGAATTCATATTCCCTAACACGAAAAATTCTGAAAAATTACCACATGACAGATAACTCATTAATGCTTACTGTGTAAAAATTTCAGATTTTTAGCATGTTCTGACTATTCAGGAATATTCTGGACATAACAGAAAACTTTCTGTTTTCAAACAGCAACACATGAACTTGCAAACTGAGCATGGTAAAGGCTATAATTGGCATTTTATTGAACTAAAAGATAAAAAACATGATTATTGATAAAATAAATCAAATCTCAACAAAATAAAATGATGCTCCAAGCCAAACTCATATTATGTGACGAATAAAAATATAGCTCCAAGTGAGGTTACCGATAGTGTTGAAGACGAAAGAGGGGATGCCTTCCAGGGCATCCCAAGCTTAGACGCTTGAGTCTTCCCTGAGTATCACCTTGGGGTGCCTTGGGAATCCCCAATCTTAGGGTCTTGCCACTCCTTATTCTCCTCATATCGATATCCCACCCAAAACTTGAAAACTTCAATCACACAAAAATTTACGGAACTTCGTGAGATAGGCTAGTATGATAAAAATAAATCATCCACTTAGGTACTATCAAGACAAGATTCATAATTTTTATCACATAATGCCTACTTTATTCCACTATTTCCACAATTTATATTACTCAATATAAGCTATGGAAACACTAAAACAAGCGAACTATGCACCAAAAACAGAATCTGTCAAAAACAGAACAGCATGTAGTGAGTGATTTAAAAACCATACTTCTGTACCTCCAAAAATTCTGAAAAATTAGGAAAACGTAAAACATTTGTAACCCAACAATCTTTAAAAATTTCAGAATTCTTTCACCCTCCAGTACAGAATATAAATTCCAGCACTGGACGCAAAAGTTTCTGTTTTTGCACAGAATCAAATCAATAAGTATCCACACTATCCCAAAGGCTTTACTTGGTACATTATTGAAAGAAAACATATAAAACATGATTACTACAGTAGCTTAATCATGTGGACACACAAAAACAGTAGGTATTAATATTGGGTTTCCTCCCAACAAGCGCTTTTTCTTTAAAGCCATTTAGCTAGGCATGATTATTTTAATGATGCTCACATAAAAAGTAAAGAATTGAAACACAATGGGAGCATCATGAAACATATGGCAAGCACATTTAAGCCTAACCCACTTCCTATGCATAGGGAGTTTTTGAGCAAATAATTTATGGGAGCAAGAATAACCTAGCATAGGAAGGCAAAACAAGTATAACTTCAAAAATTTCAACACATAGAGAGGAAACTTGATATTATTGAGATATGTAGAAGCATATATTCCTCTCTCAAAATAATTTTCAGTAGAATCATGAAGAAATTCAACAACATATCCATCACACAAAGCATTCCTTTCATGATCCTCAAGCATAGAATTTTTACTACTCTCCACATAAGCAGTTTTCTTCTCATTCATAATAGTGGGAGCAAACTCAATAAAATAACTATCATGAGATACTTGATTGGCATAATCCAATTGAAAATTAAAATCATGATGAGAAGGTTCATAGTTATCATTATTCTTTATAGCATACATGTCATCACAATAATCATCATAGATAGCAACTTTGTTGTCATAATCAATTGAAACCTCTTCCAAAGTAGTGGAATCATCATTAAATAAAGTCATGACCTCTCCAAATCCACTTTCATAATTATTGCCATAAGATTTAACACCCTCCAAAATAGTGGGATCATTAGTACCTAGAGTTGACACTCTTCCAAACCCACTTTCATCAATATAATCATCATAAATAGGAGGCATGCTTTCATCATAATAAATTTGCTCATGAAAACTTGGGGGACTAAAAATATCATCTTCATCAAACATAGCATCCCCAAGCTTATGGCTCTGCATATCATTAGCATCTTGGATATTCATAGAAAGCATACTAACAACATTGCAATCATGCTCATCATTCAAAGGATTCACATTAAACATTTTATTAAATTCTTCCTCTAACAATTGAGCACAATTTTCCGATCCATTATTTTCAAGAAAGACATCATATAGATGAAGTATGTGAGGCAACCTCAATTCCATTTTTTGTAATTTTCTTTTATAAACTAAACTAGTGATAAAACAAGAAACTAAAAGATTCAATTGCAAGATCTAAAGATATACCTTCAAGCACTCACCTCCCCGGCAACGGCGCCAGAAAAGAGCTTGATGTCTACTACCCAACTTTTATTCTTGTAGACGTTGTTGGGCCTCCAAGTGTAGAGTTTTGTAGGACAGTAGCAAATTTCCCTCAAGTGGGTGACCTAAGGTTTATCAATCCATGGGAGGCTTAGGATGAAGATGGTCTCTCTCAAACAACCCTGCAATCAAATACAAGAAATCTCTTGTGTCCCCAACACACCCAATACAATGCTAAATTGTATAGGTGCACTAGTTCGGTGAAGAGATGGTGATACAAGTGTAGTATGGATAGTAGATATAGGTTTTTGTAATCTGAAAATAAAAAAACAGCAAGGTAGAAAGTGATTAAATGGAGCACAAACGGTATTGCAATGCTTGGAAACAAGGCCTAGGGTTCATACTTTCACTAGTGAAATCTCTCAACAGTGCTAACGTAGTTGAATCATATAACAATCCCTCAACGTGTGACAAAGAATCACTCCAAAGTTCCTATTAGCGGAGAACATAAGAAAGAAATTGTTGTAGGGTACGAAACCACCTCAAAGTTATCCTTTCCGATCAATCTATTGAGCCATCCCTTTAAGTGTCACAAACAGACCTAGAGTTCGTACTAAAATAACACCATATGATACGCATCAACTAACTCTAATGTCACCTAGATACTCTAATGTCACCACAAGTATCCGTGAGTTGATTATTCGATATGCATCAAACAACTTCAAATTCATAATATTCAATCCACACAAAAAATTTCAAAGAGTACCCCAAAGTTTCTTATTGGAGAAAAGATAATGAAAACGTGCAACCAACCCCTATGCCTAGATCACCCCAAGGTCACGGGAATCCGGGAGTTGATTACCAAAACACACAACAAGTGAATCAATAGAATACCCCATTGTCACCACGGGTATCCACATGCAAGACATACATCAAGTGTTCTCAAATCTGAAATATTCAATCCAACAATAACGAAACCTCAAAGGAAAAGACTCAATCCATCACAAGAAGATAGAGAGGGAAGAAACACCATATGATCCAACTATATTAACAAAGCTCGCGATACATCAAGATCGTACCAAATCAAGAACACGAGAGAGAGAGAGATCAAACACATAGCTATTGGTACATACCCTCAGCCCCGTGGGTGAACTACTCCCTCCTCGTCATGGAGACCGCCGGGATGATGACGATGGCCTCCGGTGATGATTTCCCCCTCCGTCGAGGAGGCCATGGCGGCCGGCGGCGATGGTCGGGATGGGTTCAGGGCAACGTGGGGAGCACACACGTACCCGAGGCTTGGTCGGAGGTGGAAGAATGGCGAGGCTAGCTTCCTCTCCAGAGACGGCAGGCGGCGGAGCTCGTCGGAGTCGGCGTTCCTGGCATTGTTCCGACCAGCTGGCTACACCGTCGTGCTGAGGAGATCAACGCAAGCTCGCCTGAAGCAGTAGTGGAAGCAGAGGAGGGCAGGAGCGAGCGGACGACCGAGGGGAATCTGCGGCCAACTCCGGTGTTTATCGGAGGCAGGAGGCCCTCTTGGCCTTGCCCCGCTCGTCGGTGATCAATTTGTGGCCAGTGGAGGTGAGTTGGATGGTTTGAGCAGCTCGGGAGGGCTCTATTTATAGTGGAGGGGAAGGCTGAGCCCCGGGTGCCGCCGCGAGGAAGCTGTCAGAGCTCTGGCGAGGTGTGCGGCTCAGGCACGGGCTGGAAAATGACTAGAGGGGTGTGGGTGAGCTGTAGATGCATGCGAGCAAGGCTGCCGCGCACGATGTGGGGCAAGAGACATACTAGCGCGCACTGTTCCCGCACGGACGTGCCGTGTCTGCGTCTGGCCAGCCGCTTGCCAGAGTCGGGAGGTACTGGGAGCAGGACTGGTGGAAGAAGGAGAGCGAGTGAGGTGGCGCGAGGGCGGCGTTTGGGCGGCGGCCGAGGGCCCCGGCGTCCAGAGCGCGCGTATTGCATGTCGAACACCTTGCATCCAGCATGGTCACCGCATGCACTGGCACACGCTAGACTTTAGGGCCGCGTAGACCATGTCTACGATGATGTCCTTTCAACATTGAGCTGCAATGCACCCTTGGCTTGCCACCTAGCACAATGGATGTGACTAGAGCTTGCTGTGAAGTTTCTGGACAGAAACTTTAGCTAGATGTGTAGCTCAAATGGCTAGGATTTTAGGGCTGAATTTTTGTGGTTAAGCTTATCTTAGGAAGGTCCTAATGTGGTAAATTTTTTAGCTCAAATGGGTGAAGGAAAAGTATAGTTGCTTCACAAACTGCCATTTCTGACCAGAAGCAAAAAATATTTTCCCTAGCTGAAAATTTATAAAGAACCATGGCATATTTTTGCATGGGAGGGTGAAGGATGATGCAAAGAAATTTAGGGAATTTTCTGAGAATTTTATATGCAACAAAAATGAGGGTTGCTTCATAACATAGAGAGAGAAAGGGGTGTTTCTGAAAGAAAATGAAATGAAATGCCATAAAGAAAATTATGGCATGGCAAGGGAGTGTGAGACATGAGATTTTGAGAGGGTCTAGGGTGATAGGACTCACTTGGAAGAAAATAAAAAATGTTTCCATGTGCTAAGTCCAAATGAATTGACAAAAAAAATCCAACTGCAAATGAAATATCCAACAAAACAAAACAAAAAGAAAAAGGCCAAAAACCAGGGTGTCACAAACCTCCCCCCTTTGGATGAATCTCATCCTCGAGATTCGGTTGCTCAGGGAACAAGTATGGATATGCAGTCCTCAAGAAATCCTCTCTTTCCCATGTGGCCTCATCCTCGGTATGATGCTCCCACTGTACCTTATAAAACCTTATAGTTTTACTTCGGGTGACTCTTTCCATCTCATCCAAGATTCTTAAGGGCTTTTCCTCGTAGGTCAAATCCTCAGTTACCCGTAAATATGCATATTCTCCTGGTTCGAAACTGATTTGTCTATGCTTAGGGTCATAGTAACTCTTTTGACGGGATTTAGCTGCTTGTAAACGATCCTGAATTTCCTTGATTTGCTTTTTTTGCTTCCAGCATTAAATCAATTCTGAAAATTCGGCTGTCTCTAGTGTGGGACCAATTCAGGGGTGTGCAGCATTTGCGTCCGTATAGGGCCTCAAAAGGTGACAATTTGAGACTTTCTTGATAGCTGTTGTTGTATGAGAATTCCGCGTAAGGAAGGCTGTCTTCCCACTTGGGTCCTTAAGCGAGAGCGCATGCCCGAAGCATGTCCTCCAAGATTTGATTAACCCACTCTGTCTGGCCATCTGTCTGTGGGTGATAGGCAGTGCTATGCTTCAAAGCGGTTCCCAAGGCTTGGTGGAGTCGTAGCCAGAATGCTAAGGTGAACAAAGATCCTTGGTCTGAAGTGATAGTCTTGGGTACTCCATGCAGACTGACGATCCTTGATATATAGAGTTGAGTGAGTTGCTCCGCACGGTAGGTGGTCCTTACTAGAATGAAGTGAGTTGTGAGCATGTCGACTACAACCCAGATAGCATTATTCCCTCGTGCGGTCTTGGGCAATCCCACTATGAAATCCATACAGATATCGTCCCATTTCCATTGTGGAACTGGTAATGGTTGCAGTAGTCCAGCTGTTTTCTGATGCTCAGCTTTTACTTTATTGCAGACATCACAGCAGGCGATGTAATAGGCTATATCTTCCTTCATGCCTTCCCACCAGAATGTCTGTTTCAGATCTTCATACATTTTAGTGCCTCTCGGGTGAATAGAGTATGCAGATTCATGAGCTTCCTTCAATATTTGCTGCTTCAAATCACCTTGGTGTGGTACACATACTCGATTTTGGAATCGTAGTGTACCTTGATCGTCTATGTGGAAATCCTGGGCCTTCCCGGCGTGCACTCGGGCTATTTCCTTGAGTAAGACTAGATCTTCAGGTTGAGCCTTACGAATCTCAGTCTCCAGGGTAGGGGTGATTTCCAAGGTAGCTGAGCATGTTGCATCATAGATGATCATATTGAGCTGTGCTATCTCTTCTTAAAGCGTGATACGTCTCCAACGTATCTATAATTTTTGATTATTCCATGCTATTATAGTATCAATCTTGGATGTTTTATATGCAATTATATGCCATTATATATCATTTTTTGGGACTAACCTATTAACCTAGTGCCTAGTGCCTAGTGCCAGTTGCTGTTTTTTGCCTATTTTTGCCTTTTCAGAAAATCATTATCAAAAGGAGTCCAAACAAAGAAAAAACTTTGGATTAATTTTTTCTGGACCAGAAGAGACCCTGGAAGCTTCGGGAGAAGACCAGAGGAGTCACGAGGAAGCGACAAGTCCAGGGGGCGCGCCCCAGGGGGGTAGGCGTGCCCCTAGGCTTGTGGGCCCCTCGTGGCACCTCTTGATAATGATTTTCAAAATATTCCCCGTATACCAAAAAGACAAAAGAGAAAACCTTTCCGCCGCCGCAAGCCTCTGTTCTTCCGCGATCCCATCTGGAGGCCTTTTCCGGTACTCTGCCGTAGGGGGAATCGATCATGGAGGGCTTCTTCATCAACCTTGCTGCTCTTCCGATGATGTGTGAGTAGTTTACCACAGACCTACGGGTCCATAGCTAGTAGCTAGATGGATTCTTCTCTCTCTTTGATCTTCAATACCATGTTCTCCTTGATGTTCTTGGAGTTCTATCCGATGTAATCTTCTTTTGCGGTGTGTTTGTTGGGATCCGATGAATTGTGAGTTTATGATCAGATTATTCATGAGAAATATTTGAGTCTTCTCTGAACTCTTTTATGCATGATTGTTATAGCTTTGTATTTCTCTCCGATCTATCCGTTTGGTTTGGCCAACTAGATTGATTTATCTTGCAATGGGAGAGGTGCTTTGTGATGGGTTCAATCTTGCGGTGCTCAATCCTAGTGGCAGAAAGGGACATGACACGTATTTGTATTGTTGCCATTAAGGATAAAAAGACGGGGTTTAATCATATTGCTTGAGTTTACTTTGTCTACATCATGTCATCTTGCTTAAGGCGTTACTCTGTTTTATACTTAATACCCTAGATGCATGCTGGATAGCGGTCGATGGGTGGAGTAATAGTAGTAGATGCAGACAAGAGTCGGTCTACTTCTCTCGGACGTGATGCCTATATACATGATCATTTCCATGAATCCATGATAATTATTTGCTTTTCTATCAAGTGCCCAACAGTAATTTGTTTACCCACCGTATGCTATGTCTTCGAGAGAGAAGCCTCTAGTGAAAACTATGGCCCCCGGGTCTATCTTTATCATATATTAAAATCCAAAAATACCTTGCTGCAATTTATTTACTTTTATTTTATTTTGCAATTTACTTTTCTATCTATCACTATCAGAATTAATCTTTGCAAATAACCGCTAAGGGGATTGACAACCCTCTTATTTGCGTTGGGTGCAAGTGTTTGCTTTTGTGTGTGTAGGTGCTGCTAATGAGGTTTCGTGTGGTTCTCCTACTGGCTTGATAACCTTGGTTCTTAACTAAGGGAAATACTTATCTCTACTATACTGCATCATCCTCTCCTCTTCGGGGAAATACCAACGCAGTTTACAAGTAGCAGGAAGAAGTTCTGGCGCCGTTGCCGGGGAGACATCACCAAAACTTATCAAGTACCTTCGCATAAACTATCATCCACTTGCATTTATTTTATTTGCCTTTTTATTTGCATTTGCCTCTCGTTTTCATCTCCCCCACTTCTAAAACAATTTTACAAAAACACAAAAACATTTTATTTTGCTTGTTTGCTAGTTTGCTTGCTTCGTCGCGATGTCTCAAGAAAACACAAAATTGTGTGACTTTTCCAATACTAATAATAATGATTTTATTAGTACTCCAATTGCTCCTCCCGCCACCAGTGCGGAGTCGTGTGACATTAATGCTGCTTTGCTTAATCTTGTTATGAAAGAACAATTTTCTGGTAGTCCTAATGAAGATGTTACATCCCATCTAAATACTTTCGTTGAACTTTGTGATATGCAAAAGAAGAAATATGTGGATAATGATATTGTCAAATTGAAATTATTTCCGTTCTCACTACGAGATCGTGCTAAAAGTTGGTTTTCATCCTTGCCTCAAAATAGTATTGATTCTTGGGATAAGTGTAAGGATGCTTTTATTGCCAAGTATTTTCCTCCCGCTAAGATTATTTCTTTAAGAAATCAAATTATGAATTTTAATCAACTTGAGCATGAACATGTTGCGCAATATTGGGAGAGAATGAAATTAATGATAAGAAATTGCCCTACTCATGGTTTAAGCTTATGGATGATCATACAATTTTTTTATGCGGGACTAAACTTTGTTTCTAGAAATTTGCTAGACTCTGCTGCAGGTGGTACTTTTATGGAAATTACATTGGGAGAAGCTACAAAACTTCTTGATAATATTATGACAAATTATTCTCAATGGCATACTGAAAGAACTCCCATTGGTACAGCGACCTGCTATACAAACGGTTTTTAACCCCTTTCCGCGACGTAGTTTTAAACCGCCGCCTTGCCTGTGTGTGCGATAGGGGGGTCCTTCCCACACAACCCAGAAACCGTCAGGGATAGGTCCTCCGGTCATACACGCTGGGCCAAAATGAGGTCGTGTGCGATCGGGCGAGCCATCGCATACATATATACATGCCCAATCATTTCCGTTCGTATGTACATCCCACACAGTGAATCCCAGACAAACGTTTCCGTTCGTATGTACATCCCACACAGTGAATCCCAGACAAACGTTTCCGTTCGTATGTATATCCCACATAGTGAATCCCAGCCAAACGTTTCCGTTCGTATGCACATCCCACACAGTGAATCCCAGACAAACGTTTCCGTTCGTATCTACATCACACACAGTTTTCCGTATAGCCTCGTCTGTGATAGGTGTAACGATCACACACGCTCTACCTCCGTTAACTGTTTGCGTTATTCAAGTATATCACTCACGCTTTTGCTGCTAGAACCATTTGTAAAGTCCATGACCCATTTAGCAGGTTTATTAGTTTACTATTAATAATTCCAGTATTAAGCAAAATCACATTTCATATCGAACAGCTGTTTGCCAATTTCATATCAGGCACATAAATATATTATAACATCACAGTACGATAGCTACGTGAAAATAGCACGGTACAGCATATAGCTAGTTCACCTTCATAAGCACAATATTAGAACAATATATTCATTTCCCTAATCGACTGATGCATGATCAACCAAATTAGTCTTCTCCACCTCTGCTTTCAGTTCAGTAAGAACCTGTTTTGCACTGACCAACTGGGAAAGTGCCTCCTCCTTCACAAACACCATCTTAGCAAAGTCTAATTTAAAAAATCTGAGCTCATTCTCCATCTTCCTCTTTTTTTCCAGTACCTTGAAATATTCTTCAGCGTTGACAACATTTTCTCTAAGCCTATCTCTATTCTCTTCCTCAAACATGCTCCAGAGCTTTGCTACGCACATCTTCAAAGACGGTGGCCACTCTTGATCAACCCACTACAGGTAAGAACACTTCCGTTCATCCTATAATATTTAAAACTAAATAAGTTACAGTTGTAGGGAAAATGGGTTTCTAGCAACATAGAAAATCACCACATACATATTTTGAAAAACTGAAGAAACACATTTATTATAAAAAATCTTCTCAAAAAGTTCAATGTGCAAATGAATTAATTGCTACTGAGACAACAACCAAATTCAGGAATCACAAGCTATAATTAAGTTCTTAGTCAGGTACTATAATAGCAAATTGACCATTTTATGAGGAAGCTATATATAACTGCAACAGCACAGCGACAGTGTTTCAATGCCATCAAATTAATACTAACAGGTATGTACATGCACAAATTTAATAACATAGAACTAATACCAATAAAGGCCCTCCACTGTGTAGGCCAAAACCAGTGTCAAATCAACTGTTGCTACATTTGGCACCGGTATCCTACACTGCCGAGTCGTTGCTAGAGGAAAAATTCAGGGAACCGGAGCACCTAGTTGCTCCGATGCCCAATTCCTTCCTGCCATAAAGTATTAGTATTTTATTGCTTGGCTGCTCAGATGTGTGGAGCAAAGTTGGGTGCACAAACTGCTAAAGCGGTGCCAAATAATTTTCTCAGGGCACCGCTGATGAGATGGCAACATTTTTAGATACTAGGTAGAAACTTTGACAGTGTCTTAATCACATCCATATTAACATAGCACAGTGACAGTGTCTGAATCACATCTAACAAATGATTTGTAACAACAAAAGTGGGGCTAACCTTCTCTGCACATGCCAGAAACTTCCTCCTACTGTCCATAGATTCAAAAGCCACTAACTTCACGCATGGAGATTGATGGTGACAACGAGCAGGCAGATCTTTAGCTACCCCACTCCATTCCTTGCAAGTGATGGTCCTAGGGAGCTACAAGAGGAACAAATGGCTCAAATCGGTCTCCTGGTTAAAATCCTTTATTACCAATCAGAACCCTAAGCCTAGGGGGGGCGGGAGAGAGGAGAGAGGCATACCCGGCTGGTGACATAGTCGTCGTCGTCGGAGGAACCGCTGGAGAGGTCAAAGAAGACCATGGCGTCCACAGCGAGAGCGAGGAAAGCAAGCGAGGAAGCGGCTATAGCTTGGGAAGGAGGGAAGGAGTAGACAGGGGAAATGTGGCTCGTGGTCGGGGAGAAAAGGGGGTGGGAAGGGGGGGAAGAGTTAGATATTTCGGCGGTAGGCAAAAAATTTCGAAAGGTGGGGGGGGGGGGAACTTGGCGCAGTGTCATCGGACACCTTTCACTTTGAACAAATGTGTGCATCGCAAACGATTCTTCTGCTTTACGCGCATGCGATGAGTTTGAGCACTCAAATTTTGGTGGAAATTTCCCTAGGTACAGTGCTCATCCACGTCATTGCATATTTAACATCACTTGCTAATTTGGGGGTACACAAAAGAACCTACAGCACACGGACCACACTTACTAAATCGAGCAATTTTAGTAATTAAACAGAGCCAGTTGACCTAAACATTGCTCTAACAAAAGACCAGCGTTATAAACAAAGGCTAAGTACGCATAATTTAAACAAAGCCGCCGACGCGCCGCCGCCATATGCCTCGCCGGTGTAAGATGAGATGTCGATGACTTGTCCTGGCGACATGTCGCCGCTAGTGGACTCCGCACCCCCCAGGCTAAAGTCGACCACGTCGTCGTCCTCGTCCTCGTACTCGAGGCCGCCCTCAAGGTTGTAATAGTCATAGTAGTGGCGGCGCCAGAGCTCGCGTTGGTACTCCACCGCCGATTCCTCGATGGACAGGCGGCTCTCTACCTCCTCCTTAGCCATGCGGAACTCCTCCTCCCAGCGCTCCTCGATCTCCACTGCCTCCTGCATCTCCAGCTCCCGCTCAGCGATCTCATGAGGAAGCAGGGGCTCCATGGCCTACGCTGCCTTTTCGGACGTGGGGTACATGCTGGATTCCGAGGAGGCTTGGAATATCTTGGCGTGGGCGTCCTCAACCTGGGAGTGGATGGCCTCGACCCGGGCCAGGGCGACCTCCGCGGCACGGACGGCTGCTCGAGCGCTCTCGGTGTTTCCAGCCGCCATCGCAGTAGCAGCTGTAGCCATCTCGGCTGCTGCAGCTGCCCTATCGGCTGCAGCAGACGCCCTCTCGACGGATGCGGCCGCGCTCTCGGCGGAGGCGGAGCCGCTCGGGGAGGACCCGACGACTGTACGAGCCCTCACGAAGCATCTCCATGGTGTCATTCTTTGCAAGAAGGGGATGGGGAATGGGTATCGGGGACTCGAGGATTCGGGGGTGAACAACGCTTGAGCAGACGAATCCGGCGAAGCTTATGGAGGAAGACATAAAAAGACCCGCGAATTTTCATCGCAAACGGTTCTTATAACCAACTATGTGCGATGTAGTCCATTTTTTAATTACAAGTGGCAGACTAATTTGGAGTACACTGGCAACGGATGGTGATGGAAATTGTTCAAATTTTTTTGTACCGTTAACATGCACTGATACAAGTGTCATGTTAAAATTTGGAATTTTTCAGGGTTCATCTGACCTTTTTAAGACATTAAGTGAGTTCCTAGCCATATAATGGCTGTAATTCAAATTTGAATTGCATGTACATGCAACGGCAAACCATCATGGGTTGGAAAATCATATTTGTGTCCTTGTGTGCGAGTTAATGCCTTGTGCAGTAAATTGGAAGGAATTTTCAAACATATTGGTGTCACGGCTGGGACACAAACAGTGAGAACCATGGCTTTTAAATTCCAAAAAATTCAAAAATGATCAAAAATACATGAAACCTTGCTTGATGTCATGAAAGGGTACCAAGATGCAGTGGTAAAAGAATTGGCTAATTTGACGGAAGTTTTGACACAGACCTCTCACAAATCGGAGCATCTCACGAGAAGACACGTGGTTCCGAGAGGGAACAATGCATGTTTGATGATGAACCGGTGCTCGTTTACTCGTATGACCTAAATTTTTTCTACCGTTAACATGCACTAATGCAATGGCCATGTTAAATTTTTGAAATTTTCATTGTTGATTTGACCTTTTTAAGACTTTAAGTTGTTGGAAATATGCCCTAGAGGCAATAATAAATTGGTTATTATCATATTTCCTTGTTCATGATAAATGTTTATTATTCATGCTAGAATTGTATTGACCAGAAACTTAAATACATGTGTGAATATATAAACAACACCATGTCCCTAGTGAGCCTCTACAAGACTAGCTCGTTGATCAAAGATGATTAAGGTTTCCTAACCATAGACATGAGTTTTCATTTGATAATGGGATCACATCATTAGGAGAATGATGTGATGGACAAGACCCAACCGTAAGCTTAGCATCAGATCGTTTAGTTATTTCCTATTGCTTTCTTCATGTCAAGTATCTGTTCCTTAGACCATGAGATCATGTCACTCCCGGATACTAGAGGAATGCCTTGTGTGCTATCAAACGTCACTTCGTAACTGGGTGATCATAAAGGTGCTCTACAGGTATCTTCGAAGGTGTCTGTTGGGTTGCATGGATCGAGACTGGGATTTGTCACTCCGTATGACAGAGAGATATCTCTGGGCCCTCTCGGTAATACAACATCGTAAAGAGCTTGCAAGCAATGTGGCTAATGAGTTAGTCACGGGATCTTGTATTATGGAACGAGTAAAGAGACTTGCCAGTAACGAGATTGAACTAGGTATGGAGATATCGATGATCGAATCTCGGGCAAGTAACATATCGCCGAACAAAGGGAATTACATGCGGGATTAATTGAATCCTTGACATCGTGGTTCAACCAATAAAGATCTTCGTACAATATCTAGGAACCAATATGGGCATCCAGGTCCCGCTATTGGTTATTGATCGGAGAGGGGTCTTGATTATGAATCATTTGAGACATGTGAACCATGCCTTATGGGCAAGATGACTAAAACCCCGTTTTCCGGTACAATGGAGCGGGCAAGTGACTTGTTGGAAATAATACATACCGATGTATGTGGTCCGATGAGTGTTGAAGCACGTGGTGGATATCGTTATTTTCTTACCTTCACGGATGATTTGAGTAGATATGGATATATTTACTTAATGAAACACAAGTCTAAAACATTTGAAAAGTTCAAGGAGTTTCAGAGTGAAGTAGAGAATCATCTTAATATGAAAATTAAATTTCTATGATCTGATCATGGAGGTGAATATTTGAGTTACGAGTTTGGTATGCATTTAAGACAATGTGGAATTGTTTCACAGCACACGCCACCTGGAACACCACATCGTAATGGTGTGTCCGAACGTCGTAATCGTACTCTATTGGATATGGTGCGTTCTATGATGTCTCTTACCGATTTGCCACTGTCATTTTGGGGTTATGCATTAGAGACAGCCACATTCACTTTAAACAGGGCACCGTCTAAATCCGTTGAGACAACACCGTATGAGTTATGGTTTGGCAAGAAACCTAAGCTGTCATTTCTTAAAGTTTGGGGATGCGACGCTTATGTCAAAAGGCTTCAGCCTGATAAGCTCGAACCCAAAGCGGAGAAGTGCGCCTTCATAGGATACCCTAAAGAGACCATTGGGTATACCTTCTATCATAGATCCGAGGGCAAAATCTTTGTTGCCAAGAATGGGTCCTTTCTAGAGAAGGAGTTTCTCTTGAAAGAAGTGAGTGGGAGGAAAGTAGAACTTGATGTGGTAATTGTACCTTCTACCGAATTGGAAAGTAGCACATCACAGAAAGAAGTTCCCGTGATACCTACACTAGCCAGAGAGGAAGCTAATGATGATGATCATGGAACTTCGGATCAAGTTACTACTGAACTTCGTAGGTCGACCAGGGTACGTTCCACACCAGAGTGGTATCGTAATCCAGTCCTGGAAGTCATGTTGTTAGATAACGGCGAACCTACGAACTATGAAGAAGCAATGATGAGCCCGGATTCCAACAAATGGCTTGAGGCCATGAAATCAGAGATAGGATCCATGCATGAGAACAAAGTATGGACTTTGGTGGACTTGACCGATGATCGGCATGCCATTGAGAATAAATGGATCTTTAAGAAGAAGACAAACGCTGATGGTAATGTCACCGTCTATAAAGCTCGACTTGTCGCAAAGGGTTTCCGACAAATTCAAGGGGTTGACTACGATGAGACTTACTCACCCATAGTGATGCTTAAGTCTGTTAGAATCATGTTAGCAATTACCGCATTTTATGATTATGAAATTTGGCAGATGGACGTCAAAACAGCGTTCCTTAACGGGTTTCTTAAGGAAGAGTTGTATATGATGCAGCCCGAAGGTTTTGTCGATCCTAAGGATGCTAATAAGGCATGCAAGCTCCAACGATCCATCTATGGACTGGTGCAAGCATCTCGGAGTTGGAATATACGTTTTGATGAGGTGATCAAAGTTTTTGGTTTTATACAAACTTACGAAGAAGCTTGTATTTACAAGAAAGTGAGTGGGAGCTCTGTAACATTTCTAATATTATATGTGGATGACATATTGTTGATTGGTAATGATATAGAATTTCTGGAAAGCACAAAGGGTTATTTGAACAAGAGTTTTTCAATGAAAGACCTGGGTGAAGCTGCTTACAGATTGGGCATCAAGATATATAGAGATAGATCGAGACGCCTGCTAGGACTTTCACAGAGCACATACCTTGACAAGATTTTGAAGAAGTTCAAAATGGACCAGTCAAAGAAGGGGTTCTTGCTTGTGTTGCAAGGTGTGAAGTTGAGTAGGACTCAAAGCCCGACCACGGTAGAAGAAAGAGAAAGGATGAAAGTCGTCCCCTATGCCTCAGCCATAGGCTCTACAATGTATGCCATGCTGTGTACCAGACCTGATGTGTGCCTTGCCATAAGTCTGGCAGGGAGGTACCAAAGTGATCCAGGAGTAGATCCTTGGACAGCGGTCAGGAATATCCTCAAGTACCTGAAGAGGACTAAGGACATGTTTCTCGTTTATGGAGATGAAGATAAGCTCGTCGTAAAGGGTTACGTCGATGATAGTTTTGACATTGATGCAGATGACTAAAATTCTCAATCCGGATACGTATTGAATAGTGGAGCAGTTAGCTGGAGTAGCTCCAAGCAGAGCATTGTAGACGTAAAGATTTGCAAAAGTACATACGGAACTGAATGTGGCAGACCCGTTGACTAAACCTCTTCCGCGAGCAAAACATGATCAACACCATGACTCCATGGGTGTTAGATTCATTACAATGTAAACTAGATTATTGACTCTAGTTCAAGTGGGAGACTATTGGAAATATGCCCTAGAGGCAATAATAAATTGGTTATTATCATATTTCCTTGTTCATGATAAATGTTTATTATTCATGCTAGAATTGTATTTATCGGAAACTTAAATACATGTGTGAATATATAAACAACAACATGTCCCTAGTGAGCCTCTACAAGACTAGCTCATTGATCAAAGATTGTTGAGGTTTCCTAACCATAGACATGATTTGTCATTTGATAACGGGATCACATCATTAGGAGAATGATGTGATGGACAAGACCCAACCGTAAGCTTAGCATCAGATCGTTTAGTTATTTGCTACAGCTTTCTTCATGTCAAGTATCTGTTCCTTAGACCATGAGATCATGTCACTCCCAGATACTCGAGGAATGCCTTGTGTGCTATCAAATGTCACTTCATAACTGGGTGATCATAAAGGTGCTCTACAGGTATCTCCGAAGGTGTCTGTTGGGTTGCATGGATCGAGACTGGGATTTGTCACTCCGTATGACGGAGAGATATCTCTGGGACCTCTCGGTAATACAACATCGTAAAGAGCTTGCAAGCAATGTGGCTAATGAGTTAGTCACAGGATCTTGTATTACGGAACGAGTAAAGAGACTTGCCGGTAACAAGATTGAACTAGGTATGGAGATACCGATGATCGAATATCGGGCAAGTAACATATCGCCGGACAAAGGGAATTACATACGGGATTAATTGAATCCTTGACATCGTGGTTCAACCGATAAAGATCTTCGTAGAATATGTAGGAACCAATATGGGCATCCAGGTCCCACTATTGGTTATTGACCGAAGAGGTGTCTCGGTCATGTCTACATGATTCTCGAACCCGTAGGGTCGCACGCTTAACGTTCGTTGACGCTAGAGTAGAACTGGGATATGTACGTTGGTGACCGAATTTTGTTCGGAGTCTCGGATGAGATCTCGGACGTCACGATGAGTTTCGGAATGGTCTGGAGGTAAAGATTTATATATGGTAAGTCCTATTTTGGTCACCGGAAAAGTTTCGGGATTTTTCGGTATTGTACCGGGAGTGCTGAAAGGGTTTCGGGGGTCCACCGGGGGGTCCACATGCCCCGGGGGGCCACATGGACTGTAGAGGAAGGTCCACCAGCCCCTAGTGGGCTGGGCGCCCCTTCCCCCAAGGCCCATGCACCCTAGGGTTGGTAGGGAAACCCTAAAGGGGCGCCCCCCTTGCTTGGGGGCTACTCCACCCCCTAGGGGCCGCCGCCCCCTGCTTGGAGGAGGGGTAAAGGGGGCTGCGCCCCTCCCCCTTACTCCTATAAATAGAGGAGGGGTGGGAGGGCAGCCTTACCCTTCTCCTGGCGCAGCCCCTCCCCCTCTCTACCACCTCCTCGTCCCGGTACGGCTTGGTGAAGCCCTGCCGGAGTAACTCCACCACCATCTCCACCATGCCGTCATGCTGGTTGAGATCCCGTCTACTTCTTCCCCTTCGCTTGCTGGATCAAGGAGGAGGAGACGTCACCAAGCCACACGTGTGCTAAACTTGGAGGTGACGTCCGTTCGGCGCTAGATCGGTTGGATCGTGATTGGATCGCGAAGAGTACGACTACATCAACCGCGTTTTATATGCTTCCGCTTTTGGTCTACAAGGGTATGTAGACACACTCCCCTCTCATTGCTATGCATCTCCTAGATTAGATCTTGGGTGGAATTTTTTTGATTTTCATGCAGCGTTCCCCTTCATAAGTGAGTTTCTAGCCATATAATGGCCGTAATTCAAATTTGAACTGCATGTACATGCAACGGCAAACCATCATGGGTTGGAAAATCATATTTGTGTCCTTGTGTGCAAGTTAATGCCCTGTGCAGTAAATTGGAAGGAATTTTCAAACATATCGGTGTCAAGGCTTGGACACAAACAGTGAGAACCATGGCTTTTAAATTCCAAAAAAATAAAAAATGATCAGAAATACATGAAACCTTGCTTGATGTCATGAAATGGCACCAAGCTGCTATGGTAAAAGAATTAGCCACTTTGACGAAAGTTTTGGCACACACCTCTCCCAAATCGGAGCATCTCGCGAGAGGACACGTGGTTCCAAGAGGGAACAATGCATGTTTGATGATGAACCGGTGCTCGCTTCCTCGTATGACCCTGAATTTTTTTCTATCGTTAACATGCACTAATGCAACGGTCATGTTAAATTTTTGAATTTGTCGGTGTTGATTTGACCTGTTTAAGACATTAAGTGAGTTTTTTGCCATATAATGGCCGTAATTCAAATTTGAACTACATGTACATGCAACGGCAAACCATCATGGGTTGGAAAATCATATTTGTGTCCTTGTGTGCGAGTTAATGCCCTATGCAGTAAATTGGAAGGAATTTTCAAACATATTGGTGTCAAAGCTTGGACACAAACAGTGAGAACCATGGCTTTTAAATTCCAAAAAAATTGAAAATGATCAGAAATACATGAAACCTTGCTTGATGTCATGAAATGGCAGCAAGATGCCGTGGTAAAAGAATTGGCCACTTTGATGAAAGTTTTGGCACACACCTCTCACAAATTGGAGCATCTCACGAGAAGACTCGTGGTTCTGAGAGGGAAGAATATGCATGTTTGATGACGAACCGACAGTGGCTTCCTCTTATGGCTTGGCATTTTTTTTCTACCGTTAACATGCATGAATACAACTTTCATGTTAAAATTTGGAAATTTTCAGGGGTTATTTGACATTTTTAAGACATTAAGTGAGTTTCTAACCATTTAATGGCTTTAATTCAAATTTGAACTACATGTACATGCAACAGAATATCATCATGGGTTGGAAAAATCATTTATGTAATACATTTTCCAACAATATCATGGTAACACGAAATAAGCATTCATGCAAAACATTTGGAAAGAAAATGTTAATATCTGGCAAGACAACTGGGCCCCCCATGATTGGCACTCTGTTTCGCGCCGCGAGGTTTGGAAGGTGAGTGGCACGGGTTATTAATCAGACGTGGTTCAGTCCTGGGAACCGTCGGCGATTTATTTCACACACGGATTTTGATGCAGGAATCGTGTGTAATTCAAGCTATAGTACTCATAAATTCCGGCCACCGGCGCTTCTACTGCTCCTGTCGATCTAGATTCTGGCCGCCAATAAATACTACCCCGCCCACGTCGTCCCGCCTGCATTCTCATCTACATTCTCTCCTCACTCGCCCCCTTCTCTCTCACAAAACTCTGCCATGGCGCCGATGATCTGCCCACCTGTCAAGGAGGAGGCGCCGCCCCGCGAGGACATCCAGGTGCAGAGTAGCGACGAGGAGGACCCCTACGCGCCATCAGACGTGGTTGCGCCAGAACCCCCAACTTTATAGTGGTTTTGGGGCCAGTACAATCTTTGTCTGTGGAAAGCGCTGCCGTCGGCTGAGAAAGTCAGGCAAGTGGCGTTCAAGAAGGAGTTGGCGGAGGAGCGCGCCAGGTACCAGGCGGCCTGTGAAGCCCGTGAGGCCGCCTGGGAAAAGGAGAAGCTGGAGCTTTGGCGGCGGGCGTGTCGACGTGCGAACGAGGTGTACAAAGACGGCCGGTACTTCGCTAGGAAGGCCAAAGGCGCTAGGCACCTCATCGCTGCGTGGAGGTGGGCCGATAAGCTCTAGCGTGCTATGATGAGGATCTCCGGTGGGCGCCCAACGAAATGGCAAGATCGTTCGCGCACGTCCGCCAGCAAGAGGCAGATCGGCACGTCAAGCGCTGCGAGGCGGAGGAAGTGGAGAACTCCCTTCGTGCTGGGAAGCTGCCGCGCACCAGGGAGCTGCTAGCGAGGGGCTGCCAAAACACTAGCCGCATCAGAAGGGATTATTAGTTTTAGTATTGTTCGTTTTCAATTTTATGCATTGTACTTAGTAGTTAAGTATGGGATCCCAGTTAAGTATCATCACGTATTGTTCGTTTTCGTACTAATTTATATCTAGCTGTTTACCATCCACATGTACAAAATGGAAAACATACACATTGAAACAGAACAATATATAAGAGCGGAAAATAGAGTACACACATTGAAACAAAGCAAAAAACAGAGCAATATTATGATTGTTGGGAATACATAGCGATCAACGTCGAAATGACTCAACAAAATAAAACGCGTCCATGACCACCACCCCCGCCTACGGTAGCTCTTGCCTCTGCCTGAACTCGTGCAGGTGTTCGTCCAAGCGGTTGACATGCTCGCAGTACATCTAGAGCGCGATCTCGAGCTCCAAGTTGGCTATTTCATCGGAGATCACCAGCTCGAGGATACGACGGCCATGTTCCTCTACTGCGCCTATGTGGACACCTGGGCCAAGGAGGCGCTCGAGCCTAGCGACCAGCGTGTTGGCATCGAGCGGGCCGCGGATAAGGCGAATGGTGCGACCCATGCGAATGGCGCGGCCGGCGTCCGGTGCAAGCATGGCATGGCCGGCCTCTGGTGCTAGTATGGCGCAGACGGCCTCTGGCCACTCCTGGCGAGGAATGGGACTACTGACGGGCCGTGTAGCCAGCTGCAATGCCCTGTCGACATTAGGCAAGCGCCGATGGAATCGCTCTTGCAGTGCGGCGTGCCGCGCCTCTCGCTCTGCGGCGGTCCATCGGTCTTGCTATGCGGCGAGCCACAACCTATCGGCGCGGACGCACCTATCTTGCCCTGCGGGGCACCACCGATCATGTTGTGCGTCGAGCTGCAGCCTCTCAGTGCTGAGTTGCCTTTCTTGATCTGCGGCGCTGAAGTGCCGTCCACCAAGGGTCTGCTGACCCCTGGCGATGACGCGCAGCACGGCGTCGTCCATCGCGTTACCGGGGACGCCCTTGGCCTCGACGGGCCGTGGCGTCTGCTTGTTTACCTCGTCGAGGAGGTTGATGGCAGAGGCGGCGCTTCGGTGGGTTGGCATGCTTGGAAAAGGTAGCTAGAGGGGCTATAGGCTGCGCTTGTGCCTCAGTGTGTCGCGCACCACCTAGTCTTATGCGCAATCGCTGGGTGGCGGCGTGAAACCGATGGGGAAATGGCGGGAAATGGTGGCATGTTCATAAAACGTCATCAATTAATGGAAACTTAGCATATAAGGAAGCGCGAACTAGCACGACGCGTGCGCGCACATTGCTTGCCCACGGGTGTGATCCATATATCTTGTGTGCCCAACAGAGCACACTATTCACACAAAATAATATTGTTCTGTACACAGAGAGTGTAGATGTTGTGCAGACTGAGCAAATCACATCGCACATGGATTAAACTACGGAACCCGTCGGTGATGATTTCATCAATCGCTGACAATTGTTTACCAACAAGCGTTTGCCTACAACACACACGACTTATTTGGAGCAATCATCTGTGTTATTATCGGTCTTCCAACACATTTCTGATTACTGACCTGTTTGCTGCATATCACACACATCTTCTTAAGTTGAACCATTTCTGTTGTGTTGGGTAATCACAAACAGTTCATCCTAGTGAACTATATGCCGTGTATCGCACACACCATACAGTGTCTGACCGTTTCTGTTGTGTTGGGTAATCACAAACAGTTCATCCGAGTGAACTGTACGCCGTGTATCGCACACACCTCGAACTACCTACCCGTTTCTGTTATTCTGGCTTATCGCAAACAGTTCATATGGATCAACTGTATGCCACATATCGCACACGCATCTTTAATCTGAATTGTGCTTGATGTCTCCGCCATTGCAAACAGTTCTTCTTATTGGTGATGGTTTTATTACGACACCGTTTGCGCTTCATGCATCGCACACAGTTTGGTTGCGGGGTCTCTGATTCACGTGTCGCGTTAGCGGTCGCCTGCAGTAGTGTTCAACTGGTAAGAAGGTAAATTCTATCGAAGAAATTAATACTTTGAGTGATAAGATGGATGCTCTTATGAAATTGGTTGCTAGTAAACGTGCTCATATTGATCCTAATGATGTGCCATTGTCTACTTTGATTGAGCAAAATAACGATGCTATTGATGTGAATTTTGTCTCTAGAAATAATTTCAACAACAATGCTTATAGGGGTAATTTCAATCCTAGACCATTTCCTGGAAATTCCTCTAATAATTATGGTAATTCCTATGGTAATCCATATAATAATAATAATAATAGGATACCCTCTGATCTTCAAAGTAATATTAAAGAATTTATTAATTCGCAAAAGATTTTCAATGCTATGGTAGAAGAAAAATTGAATAGAGTTGATGAAATGTCTAGGAACATGGATAGAATTGCTCATGATGTGGAAAATCTCAAAATTAAAATTTTGCCACTCAAGCATGATATAAATGAGTCTATTAAAGCTATCTATGTCTCCATTAATGAAAGTAAAAAAAGGACCGCTTGGTTGAGAGCTAAGCGAGAATTCCTAGAAAAAGCTATTCCACCCGGTTTTTATCGTAGTAATGATGAAGATATTAAAATGATTGGTGTCTCACCTATTGAATCTTTATTTAGTAATATAAAACTTGATGAAAAAGGGACTGGAGATGAGTCAACTATAGCTAGAAGGTGCCCAATTATTTGGAGGGTGACGATCCTAATTGTAGGATCGAAAGTATGTCTAGAAGGGGGGTGATTAGACTACTTGACCAAATAAAAACCTAACCTTTTCCCAATTTTAGTTGCAGGCAGATTTTAGCAAGTATACAAGTCAAGCATCACCCTACACATGCAATTCTAAGAGTGTAGCAGCGGAAAGTAGACAATTGCATATGTAAGTAAAGGAGGGGATCGGAGATTTCAAACGCAATGAAGACACGGTGGTTTTTGGCGTGATTCCGATAGGTGGTGCTATCGTACATCCACGTTGATGGAGACTTCAACCCATGGAGGGTAACGGCTGCACGAGTCCACGGAGGGCTCCACTCACGAAGGGTCCACGAAGAAGCAACCTTGTATATTCCATCATGGCTTATGTCCACGAAGGACTAGCCTCACTCGGGGTAGATCTTCACGAAGTAGGCGATCTCCTTGCCCTTACAAACTCCTTGGTTCAACTCCACATCATGTCAGAGGCTCCCAAGTGACACCTAACCAATCTAGGAGACACCACTCTCCAAAAGGTAATAGACGGTGTGTTGTTGATGAACTCCTTGCTCTTGTGCTTCAAATGATAGTCTCCCCAACACTCAAACAACTCCTCACAGATTTGGCTATGGTGGAAGAAGGATTTGAGTGGAAAGAAACTTGGGAAAGGCTAGAAATCAAGGTTCAAATGGTTGGAATGGAATCTCTTGATCTCAACACTTGAGTAGGTGGTTCTCTCTCAGAAAATGTATGGTGGAAGTGTAGGCACGTTCTGATAGCTCTCCTTACTGAGTAAGAAGGGGTGGAGGGGTATATATAGCCTCCACACTAAATCCAACCGTTACACACTTTTGACCCAACTCAGTGGCACCGATCAGAAATCTCGGTGGTACCGAACTGTGTAAAAGATATGAACGTTAGGAATCTCGGTGGGACCAACTGGAACAACTCGGATGGACCGATGTGCAATGGTCAGGGCAAACCTCATCTCGGTGGCACCGATTGCATCAACTCGGTGGGACCAAAGTGAAGCAATAAGACAACAGAGAGTTGGCAAGCCATCTCGGTGCGACTGATTTGTAGAACTCGGTGGGACCGAAGTAAGTGCAAACGATTACAGAGAGTTGGCAAGGTCATCTTGGTGGGACCGAGATCCATATCGGTGGATCCGATTTGTTAGGGTTTTGGCAGTGGCTAAGTCCAGATGAACTCGGTGGCTCCGGATAGGAAATTTCGGTGGGGCCGAGTTAGAATGTAGGTTTTGGACATATTTGGATGGAGAAAGTGGTTGAGGGTTTTGGAGTACTGTCACTAAGCACTTGAGCAAAAAGATCATTAAGCAACACCTCATCCCCTTTTAATAGTATTGGCTTTCCTATGGACTCAATGTGATCTTGAATCACTTAACAAAAAATGTAGAGTCTTGAACTTTTGCCAATCCATGTCCTTAGCATTTTGAGGGGTCCACATCTCTAGTCCTTGCCATGCCAATCATTGAACATCCTAAAATCTTTAACTTGAATGGACATTAGTTCAATGAGATATATGTTGTTATGAATTACCAAAACCACCAAGGGAGCAAATGTGCTTTCAATCTCCCCCTTTTTGGTAATTGATGACAACATATAGATCAAAGCTTTGACAAATGATTAAATGAATGGAATACATCATCGCTTTGAGAAGTATGTGATAAGCAAGAGCTCCCCCTAAATTTGTGCATTATTAATAATTTGCATTTGAATGCAAATGCACAATCGATTAGGATCATGGGTCACTCTTCCATGTCACATACAACTTGGTGGAGCGCACAAAATGATATGAATGGAATAGTAGGCACGCATCACCAAAAACACAAGTGAATGATCATACAAAGATAATGATAAGGATAAGCATTAAGCATAGCATGAAGCATAGTATGATCAATCACACATAGTATCTCACAAACACATAGTATCAAGCACACATCAAGCAGAAGTAGCATAAACCAAATAGTAGCAAAAACTCAAGAAAACAACGAGCAAAAGCAAGACACTCTCTCTTGAAGCCTAATGATCTATACAAATTCTCCCCCTTTGGCAACAAGTACCAAAAAGTTCGAATAGGTATAGGACTATGCGTCTCTCTAGGCACGATCCTTGGCAACTCCTGAAGGTGAAATCCGGCTAGCAGCTCCGGTGTGCGTGGATGGCATTGAGAGAAGTGCATCTACGAAGGCTTCAGCTGACGTCTGCTGGGCTGGTGGAGTAGAGACTGGAGGTGGCACTATAGCAGCAGCAGCAGATGCAGAGACTGTAGTCCTCGTATCCGCAGCAGGCACTACAGTTGACCTGGCTGCCCTGGGCACTATCTGGAATCTGTCATCTCCACTATCATCAGAAGCGGCCCTGGCTGCATCAACATCATCTTTCAGCTTCTCCACTATGGTCTGAACCTCAGTGATCTTCACATCAAGATCATGAATCTTTGTCTCAACTATCCGCTCTAGGCTAGCCTGGTTCTTGGTGAGGTTGGCCAGACTTCGCTCAATCCTCAGGGTGGCTTCCAGCAGATAAGTCATTTGATCATTCTTTGACTTGAGGTTTGCAATAGGTGCATTGAGAGCAGATGCCTTCTGAGCTTCTTTTGCTTCTGCGGCTGCTCGGATTTTCTCTTGAGCTTGAGCAGATGTAGGATGCGAAGGGTCCATCACTATAACATTGTCCTCGAACTCTGGACGCAATGGAAGATGTTCACGATCGAGTAGATATGTGCTCGTTCCAACCTTGGAGTTGATGAGCATCTGAATGTGTGGAGCATATCCGTAAGATCTCTTCTGATCAGCAGTTGTTCTCTTGATAGTTTCAACAATCAAGCTCATCACCTTGAACTTCTGAGGTGTATCAAAGAGGTGCAGTAGGTTGATGGAGTAGCCACGTATCATCTTATCATGTCCAGACTTGGGCAACAGAGTGTACCTCAAGATTGTGTTAGTGGTGGCCAAACCAGGTAGCAAGTGCTTCACTGATCCTAGCTTGTGAGACTCAATATATTTCTCTGGAATAGCTGTGTACATATTAGCCATGGAATTGTGGTCCATCTTGAGCTTGGCATATATATCAATGTCATCATCTTCTTCCTTTGGAGCACCAAGAAGATCAGCCCACTCAGAGATGGCTGACTGGTATCTGGATCCCTCAGTCATCCACACAATTCGGCCATCTGGATAAAAATGAGCTGTGGAGTATAATTGCATTATCATCTCATCATTCCACTTGGTAAGCTTCTGTCCAACAAAGTCATCAACACCAGCTATCCTGAAGCTCTCATGAACATGGGGGAAATAATCTTCATTTGCATCAATATATTTCCAATCCACCCATCTCATGTCACTAACGATTGGCTTCTTATCAAGTAACACAGTTTCATAGAAATCTTGTTGTTCTCTGGTCTGAAAGCGGTAATCACAAGTAGTTCTTCTCCTTGCAGCATAAGGATCTGACAATCTCCACTGACGCAGTCCTTTGTCCTTCCTGAGCATCATGTTTTCGGCAACTGGGTGTGCATTGTCATGATCTGGAATCTTGGGTTTCAATTTTCTGAGCACTAGTGGCTCCTCCTCAACATCATCTTCAGGCACTGGGGCCTTGTTTCTTCTCAGTAGCAGGGATGTTTCTAGTTGATCTCTTTGGTGCTGGGGCTTTAGGTTTAGACTTGGTGTGGGCAGCAGTCCTTATAGCATCAGACATAAGCTTCTGAGTCTTGGCAGGAGGTGCATCAGCTGCTGGCTCCTCCTCCTCCTCTTCAGCCATGGAGGGCTTGCCTAGAACACGAGCAACCGTTTTCCTTGGCCTCTTCTTCTTTGATGCAGCTGCTGTTTCTGTATCACTTGGCTCCTCAAGTGTGAATGTCATAGTTTCCTTTGTGACTTTCTTCACTACTGTCTTCTCTTTGGTTCTAGCAGGTTTTGAGCTAGCATTTCTGCCATATTCCTTAGCAACCACTTTCTTCTTTGAAGTGGCCTCTCTAGCCACAAAGTCCTCATCCTCATCATCTGAGGTTCTCTTCTTCCTGGTCCTTGTTACGTCTTTTCAAAGATCTGGAGAGCTTCTCTCTCCCTCATAAAAGCTTTCCTCGGGACTAGAGCCTGAACTGATATTTGTGTGCTGCTCTGACATGTTCTGGCTGTCACTGGCATCAGACATCTTGCAAAGCTGACCTTGTGAATAGATGTGTATGGGCAGAGTAGATGAGTCATCACAAAAAGCAGATGTTTTTCATGAAAATTGAGTTCAAATCTTAGTTTCAAGTTCTCACAAAAGGCATTTCGGATGGACCGAGTTGATCATCTCGGTGATACCGAAGCACTCAACAGAAACTTTACACTCCATTTCGGTCAGACCGAGATGTGGTTCGGTGTCTCTGAGATGCTAGGGTTTCACAGAGACTTTACTTTCGGTCTCACCGATTCGTACAACTCGGTGGCACCAAGACGTACTAGTGCAATGGCCTGGGGCCAAATCGGTGACTCCAAAAATCTCTAATCGGTCGGTCCGAGATGCGTTCGGTGGAAACTTAAACCTAAATTTTTTACTCGAATCTAATCTAAGGAATTTTATTCGTGGAATAAGCATTGCAATCTGTGGCAAGAATAATGGCAATCCATCCGTGCATTGAATCAGAATTTAGAGCACGAAGGGGGTCGAATCTCACCCTAACTTTGTGGAGATCCTCTACGGCGGCAACGGCGGGGCGATTGCCGTTGATGGCGGCGGATTCCGGCGGCGAAGATGCACAGGAGACAAAGGCGATGATCCGAAGTCCAAGGCGACGGCAACAACGGGGTGCGGGAACGAAGAAGTTTGAGAAATTTCAATCGTTCGGGCCCGCGGAGTATATATACCCGTGTGCTATCGGTGGCTCCGAGTTAGACAACTCGGTGGCACCGATATGTGTAACTGCAAGCAGTTTAGCACATCGGTGGCGCCGAAATGGTTCAACTCGGTGACACCGAGATGGAAACCTAGATCAATCTAAATGGTTTCGGTTGGACCGAGTGTGAGTGGATTGGTTCGGCCGAAATCATGTAGAAGGTTTTGGAGGTTCAGCCCTTTCAGATCGGTGGCTCTGAGTGCACCTCACCCGGAGGGTCCGAAAATGACTTGTTCAATTTTTGTGATGTAGCAAGAATAGAATTTGAGACAAGAAAGCATAGATAGCTAGAGAAGGTACTTAGGTATTCTTGTACATCCACTTGGCCAGAAAAACCAAGACAATCAAAACAACAAATGGATGTCCTCGAATGAAGAAAACATGCAAATCAACATGCTCACACAATAAGATAGCAAATGAAATATGTGTCAAACATGCACAACCAATTCTAGCATCTATCAAGCAATGGCGATGACTAGGTCATCTATATATGAGTATATTGACTTAGGAGTCAAATGAGAACATTTGTTCATAGGTCATACTCATCGTTTAAGCACCAGTGGGGTTGCCACTTTTACATAAAGCATTGATGTGTTCACACCATTAGAGTTGCTTTAGCTCAATTTTTAGAGTAAAGCTCCCCCTAGATGTGATATCCCCCCAAAGAGGGATGAACTAACCTTGGGTTTTGTCGATGATGACTTCATGTAGATGTTGAAGATGTGGATGCTCAATGTTGATGTAGACCATCAAGAGTTGGGAGCAATCCTTTGGAGTTTTGTGCTTTCAATACCTTGTCCCTTGCCTTACCAACAAGGGGGTTTGTGACTCCATGAACTAGTGCAAGATGTGGAAGTTGATTGCACAAGTTCTTGCCAAAAATGAATGTGAGTGAAGTTTTTTGGCGGAGTCACCCTCAAGAACTCTCTAGTTCTTCTTCTTTTGGACCCACATCAACTTGATGGGAATCCTTGGAGTTGTAGTAGCACTTGATGAAGTAGAACTTGATGAAGTCTTGGGAACCCACTTGACCAAGGCTTGAGGCGCTTCTTCAAATGAATCAATCTCTTCTTGAAGCTTGTCCTTGCCTTTTAGCTTGTGGTCTTGTGGTGGAAGATCTTCTTGAGCTTGTGTTCCCTTGAAGGAAGTAGGATCATACTTCCCTTGTTGAGGAACAAACTTTGTCTTGGGGTATTGATCTTCTTCCCACTCAACTCCATTGGCATGTTTTTCTATAATTCCTTTCAATAGAATGTTTTCTTGCTCAAGTGTAACTTGGCTAAAAGAATCATTAGTAGAATCAATAGAACTACTAGAAGCAACAACATTGGATATAGCATTGTTATTGTTACTACTAGAGGTAGAACCCTTTTTACCCTTGTTACTAGTTTGCTTAGGTTTAACTTGTGGCATAAAGGTAGACAAGAGTAAATGTTTGGCAAGATATGAAGAACTCTTCTTTCGAAGATCGTCATTGATAGCTTTAAGAAACTAATGCTCTTGCTCTAAATTTAGCTTCTCGAAGCGTAGCTTCTCATGAGTTCTTAGAAGTTCTCTATGATCCTCTTGAGTTGTTTCATGAGCTAACTTAAGAGCATTTAGTTCTTTAGTTAGATGCTCAATCTCCTTCATAGCATTATCATTCGTTTCCTCTTGACTATCATGATTACTAGCATTTTCATTATAGCTCACATCACTAGCTCTATCAACAAGTAAATCATCATCACCAAGCAAATCATCTTCATCACTATTGAAATCAAGATACTCGGGGTCTGATACCTTGGGGCCTTTTGCCATGAAGCATCTTCCAATTCCTTCATTTGGTGATTCGAAGAGATCATAGGAGTTGGATGACACAAGAGCAAGTCTGGCAACACCTTCATCTTGACTATAGTCGGAGTTGGAGTGATAACTTCTCTCAGAGTGGTTGTCGGAGTCGGAGCCGGAAACCCATTCACCAACATGAGCTTGATGCCTTCTTCTTGTGTATCTCTTTGATGACTTGTCCTTCCTCTCCAAATCCTTGCTTCTACGAGAGGGTCTTCGTTCATAATGATCATCTCTACTCCTTCTCTCCTTGTGAGGTGATTCATCTCTTCTATGTCTTCCTCTTGGTTATTCGTCTCTTTTCTTGTAGGGAGCCGTACACTCATTAGAGTAGTGTCTGGGTTTTCCACAATTGTAGCAATTTTGGTCACGACTTGATGATCTTCTCTCATAGTGTCTTGAGCTAGAGCTTCTTTCTTTCCCTTTGTTCTTGTAGAACTTGTTGAATCTTTTCACCATTAGGCTTATCTCTTCATTGGATACTAGCTTGTCACTTGGAGTTATTGGAGCATCGGTTGAGGCTTTGTAAGCACCACTTGATTTGTTGTGTAGCTCCTCTTTGTCCTTGAGTGACATTTCATGAGCAACAATCCTTCCAATGACTTCCATGGGCTTGAGATATTTGTAATTTGGCATCATTTGGATCAATGTGCAAACGGTATCATATTTTCCATCAAAAGCTCTAAGGATCTTCTTGATGATGAATTTGTCTGTCATCTCTTCACTTCCTAAGCCGGCAATCTCATTTGTGATGAGAGCAAGCCTAGAGTACATTTCAGCGACTCCTTCACCATCCTTCATCTTGAACTTGTCAAGTTGACTTTGAAGCACATCCAACTTAGATTCCTTGATGGACTCGGTACCCTCATGCATATCAACCAAAGTATCCCAAATTTCCTTTGCATTATTGAGGCGGTTGATTTTGTTGAATTCCTCGGGACACAAATTGTTGAAGAGAATGTCACAAGCTTGAGCATTGTATTACAACATCTTCAATTCTTCCGGGGTTGCTTCACGATCCAGTTCCTTGCCATCCTCAAAGAATTCACCTTGCAAGCCAACACGAACAACAGCCCAAACGGTGGGGTTATGACCAAGAATATGCATTTTCATCTTATGTTTCCAACTAGCAAAGTTTGTACCATCAAAATATGGACCTCTACGGTGATAATTACCCTCACTAGACGCCATACTCTCCTAGGTTGTGAAACCAAAGCAATGGAGACCAAAGCTCTGATACCACTTGTAGGATCGAAAGTATGTCTAGAGGGGGGGTGATTAGACTACTTGACCAACTAAAAACCTAACCTTTTCCCAATTTTAGTTGTAGGCAGATTTTAGCAAGTATACAAGTCAAGCATCACCCTACACATGCAATTCTAAAAGTGTAGCAGCGAAAAGTAAACAATTGCATATGTAAATAAGGAGGGGATCGGAGATTTCAAACGCAATGAAGACACGGTGGTTTTTGGTGTGGTTCCGATAGGTGGTGCTATCGTACGTCCACGTTGTGGAGACTTCAACCCACGGAGGGTAACGGCTATGTGAGTCCATGGAGGGCTCCACCCACGAAGGGTCCACGAAGAAGCAACCTTGTCTATTCCATCATGGCTTACGTCCACAAAGGACTAGCCTCACTCGGGGTAGATCTTCACGAAGTAGGCGATCTCCTTGCCCTTACAAACTCCTTGGTTCAACTCCACATCATGTCGGAGGCTCCCAAGTGACACCTAACCAATCTAGGAGACACCACTCTCCAAAAGGTAATAGACGGTGTGTTGTTGATGAACTCCTTGCTCTTGTGTTTCAAATGATAGTCTCCCCAACACTCAAACAACTCCTCATAGATTTGGCTATGGTGGAAGAAGGATTTGAGTGGAAAGCAACTTGGGAAAGGCTAGAAATCAAGGTTCAAATGTTGGAATGGAATTTCTTGATCTCAACACATGAGTAGGTGGTTCTCTCTCAGAAAATGTATGGTGGAAGTGTAGGCACGTTCTGATGGCTCTCCATACTGAGTAAGAAGGGGCGGAGGGCTATATATAGCCTCCACACTAAATCCAACCGTTACACACTTTTGACCCAACTCGGTGGCACCGATCAGAAATCTCAGTGGCACCGAACCGTGTAAAAGATATGAACATTAGGAATCTCGGTGGGACCGACTGGAACAACTCGGATGGACCGATGTGCAATTGTTAGGGCAAACCTCGTCTCGGTGGCACCGATTGCATCAACTCGGTGGGGCCGAAGTGAAGCAATAAGACAACAGAGAGTTGGCAAGCCATCTCGGTGCGACTGATTTGTAGAACTCGGTGGGACCGAAGTAAGTGCAAACGATTACAGAGAGTTGGCAAGGTCATCTTGGTGGGACCGAGATCCATATCGGTGGATCCGATTTGTTAGGGTTTTGGCAGTGGCTAAGTACATATGAACTCGGTGGCTCCGGATAGGAAATTTCGGTGGGGCCGAGTTAGAATGTAGGTTTTGGACATATTTGGATGGAGAAAGTGGTTGAGGGTTTTGGAGTACTGTCACTAAGCACTTGAGCAAAAAGATCATTAAGCAACACCTCATCCCCTTTTAATAGTATTGGCTTTCCTCTGGACTCAATGTGATCTTGGATCACTTAACAAAAAATGTAGAGTCTTGAACTTTTGCCAATCCATGTCCTTAGAATTTTGAGGGGTTCACATCTCTAGTCCTTGCCATGCCAATCATTGAACATCCTGAAATCTTTAACTTGAATGGACATTAGTTCAATGAGATATATGTTGTTATGAATTACCAAAACCACCAAGGGAGCAAATGTGCTTTCACTAATGATAAAAATGAAAAAAGTGGGTTTGGGGAGGTCAGAACTTTAAATAGTGATGTGCCCACTACTTTGGATTGCAAGGACTTTAATTATGATAATTGCTCTTTAGTTGAATATATTTCCTTGTTGCAATCCATGATTAATTCACCTAATGCCTATGAACAAAATAAAGCTTTCACTAAACATATTGTGGAAGCTATGATAAAAGCTCATGAAGAAAAACTTGAGTTGGAAGTTTCAATTCCTAGAAAATTACATGATGAATGGGAACCTACTATCAAAGTTAAAATCAAAGATTATGAATGTAATGCCTTGTGTGATCTAGGTTCTAGCGTCTCTACTATACCAAAATCCCTTTGTGACGTACTAGGTCTCACCGATATGGATGGTTGTTCCCTTAATTTACATCTTGCGGATTCCTCTATTAAAAATCCATTGGGTAGAATAAATGATGTGCTTATTCTTGCTAATAAAAACTATGTGCCCGTGGATTTCAGTGTGCTTGATATTGAATGTAGTCCGTCTTGTCCTATAATACTTGGTAGGCCTTTCCTACGAACCATAGGTGCTATTATTGATATGAAAGAAGGTAATATAAGATTTCAATTTCCATTAAAGAAAGGGATGGAACACTTCCCTAGAAAGAGAATTAAGCCACCATATGAATCTATTATGAGGGCCACCTATGGAATTAATATGAAAGATGACAATACTTGAAACTATGCATTATGCCTAGCTAGGGGCATAAAACAATAGCGCTTGTTAGGAGGCAACCCAATGAATAAAATAAATTTTTGTTTTACTTTCTGTTTTTGTGTGTTTACACAATTGTAGCCTCTGTTATGACTATGTTTTTATCTTTTAATTAGTGTTTGTGCCAAGTAATGCCTTTGGGATGATTTGGATGATAGTATAATTGATGTTGTTTGAAAACAGAATCTTTTGTGTCCAGTGCTGGAATTTTATTTTTTTGCTGGAGTGTCAGAACCTTATGATTTTT
The DNA here is from genome assembly GCA_039707655.1 of Elymus sibiricus. NCBI lineage: Eukaryota > Viridiplantae > Streptophyta > Magnoliopsida > Poales > Poaceae > Elymus > Elymus sibiricus. Next base: position 184,668,605 of record CM077676.1, on the reverse strand, counting down.
TACACATTATTGATATATGAATTGCCCATGTTTTTCCAATTTTTCAGAATTTTGGGAGTTACAGAAGTATGGCTTTAATTCAGATCTTTACAGACTGTTCTGTTTTAGACAGATTCTATTTTTGTTGCATAGTTTGCTTATTTTGATGAATCTATGGATCGTATCGGGGGGTGTAGGATCGAAAGTATGTCTAGAGGGGGGGGGGGGGGGTGATTAGACTACTTGACCAAATAAAACCTAACCTTTTCCCAGTTTTAGTTGTGGGCAGATTTTAGCAATAGTACATGTCAAGCATCACCCTACACATGCAATTCTAAGAGTATAGCAGCGGAAAGTAAGCAATTGCATATGTATGTAAAGGAGGGGATCGGAGATTTCAAACGCAATGAAGACACGGTGGTTTTTGGCGTGGTTCCGATAGGTGGTGCTATCGTACATCCACGTTGATGGAGACTTCAACCCACGAAGGGTAATGGCTGCGCGAGTCCACGGAGGGCTCCACCCACGAAGGGTCCACGAAGAAGCAACCTTGTCTATTCCACCATGGCTTACGTCCACGAAGGATTAGCCTCACTCGGGGTAGATCTTCACGAAGTAGGTGATCTCCTTGCCCTTACAAACTCTTGGTTCAACTCCACATCATGTTGGAGGCTCCCAAGTGACACCTAACCAATCTAGGAGACACCACTCTCCAAAAGGTAATAAATGGTGTGTTGTTGATGAACTCCTTGCTCTTGTGCTTCAAATGATAGTCTTCCCAGCACTCAAACAACTCCTCATAGATTTGGCTATGGTGGAAGAAGGATTTGAGTGGAAAGCAACTTGGGAAAGGCTAGAAATCAAGGTTCAAATGGTAGGGATGGAATCTCTTGATCTCAACACATGAGTAGGTGGTTCTCTCTCAGAAAATGTATGGTGGAAGTGTAGGCACGTTCTGATGGCTCTCCTTTTCAGAGAAGGAGGTGGTGGAGGGGTATATATAGCCTCCACACAAAATCCAACCGTTACACACTTTTGACCCAACTCGGTGGCACCGATTCAGAGTTGGCAAGGCCATCTCGGTGGGACCGAGATCCATTTCGGTGGATCCGATTTGTTAGGGTTTTGGCAGTGGCTAAGTCTAGGTGAACTCGGTGGGGCCGGAGAGAGAAATTCGGTGGGGCCGAGTTGGAATGTTGGTTTTGGACATATTTGGGATAGAGAGAGTGGTTGAGGGTTTAGGAGTACTGTCACTAAGCACTTGAGCAAAAGGACCATTAAGCAACACCTCATCCCCTTTTAATAGTATTGGCTTTCCTATGGACTCAATGTGATCTTGGATCACTAAACCAAAAATGTAGAGTCTTGATCCTTTGCCAATCCTTGTCCTTAGCACTTTGAGGGGTCCACATCTCTAGTCCATGCCATGCCAATCATTGAACATCCTGAAATCTTTAACTTGAATGGACATTAGTTCAATGAGATATATGTTGTTATGAATTACCAAAACCACCGAGGGAGCAAATGTGCTTTCAATCTCCCCCTTTTTGGTAATTGATGACAACATATAGATCAAAGCTTCGACAAATGATTAAATGAATGAAATACATCGTCGCTTTGAGAAGTATGTGATAAGCAAGAGCTCCCCCTAAATTTGTGCATTATTAAAAATTTGTGTTTGAATGCAAATGCACAATCGATTAGGCTCATGGTTCACTCTTCCATGTCACATACATCTTGGTGGAGTGCGCAAAATGATATGATTAGAGTAGTAAGCACGCATCACCAACACAAGTAAGGGATCATACAAGATAATGATAAAGATAAGCATTGGTCATCATAAGAGACATAGTATGATCATCACAAGCATAAGAAATCATTAAAGTATTGTAGCAAGCACACTCATAACACAGTAGCATCAAACAAACAGTAGCAAAAGAACTCGAAGTAAATCAAAGCAAGGACTCTCTCTCTCGAAGCCTATGATCTATACAGATTCTCCCCCTTTGGCAACAAGTACCAAAAAGTTCAAATAAGTATAGGACTAATCGACTCGCTAAGCACGGTCCTCCGAAGCTCCTGAAGGCGATCTCCTGCTGGCAGCTCCGGTGTGCGTAGATGGCGTGGAGAGGAGAGCATCCGCGAAGGCTTCTACAGAAGTTTGCTGGGCTGGTGGAGTGGAGACCTGTGGTGGCACTGTGGCAGTAGCAGCTGGTGCAGATACTGTGGTCCGTGGATCCACAACTGGCACTGCAGCAGACCTGGCTGCCCTAGGCACTGTCTGAAAACGCTCTGTGGTAGGTCTGTCATCTCCACTGTCATTTGATCGGGCTATCTTGACAGCATCAACATCACCCTGTAGCTGCTCCACTGAAGTCTGAATCTCTGTGACCTTGACATCCAAATCATGAAATTTAGTCTCAATAATCCGCTCAAAGCTAGCCTGGGTCTGAGTGAGGTTGGCCAAACTTCGGTCAATCCTCAGAGTGGCTTCAAGCAGATATGTCATTTGATCCTTGGGTGTCTTGAGATTGGCAATTGGAGCATTAGGAGCTGATGCCTCCTCGGCTGCTTTTGCTTCTTTGGCTTTCCGGATTTCCTCTTGAGCTTGTGCTGAAGTGGGATGCGAAGGATCCATCACTATAACATTGTCCTCAAACTCTGGACGCAATGGCAAATGCTCTCGATCAAGAAGGTAAGTGCTGGTTCCAACCTTGGAATTGATCAATAGCTGAATATGTGGAGCATATCTGCACGACCTCTTCTGATCTGCTGCAGTCCTCTTGATAGTTTCTACTATCAGGCTCATCACCTTGAATTTCTGAGGTGTATCAAACAAATGCAACAAATTGATGGAGTGGCCACGAATCATTTTGTCATCTCCTGACTTGGGTAACTAGGTGTACCGCAAGATGGTGTTCGTGGTGGCCAGTCCTGGCAGCAAATGCTTCACTGATCCAAGTTTGTGTGTCTCTATATCCTTCTGAGGAATTGCAGTGTACATGTTCTTCATGGAGTTGTGATCCATCTTGAGCTTGGCATAAACATCATAATCATCATCCTCTTCCTTGGGTGCGCCAAGAAGACTTGCCCACTCAGAGATGGTCGACTGGTATCTTATACCCTCAGTCATCCACACTATTCTGCCATCTGGGTAGAAATGTGCTGTGGAGTAGAATTGCATGACCATTTCGTCATTCCACTTGGTCAACTTCTGTCCAACAAACTCGTCAACTCCTGCAATTCTGAAGCTCTCATGGACATGGGGAAAATAGTCTTCATTTGCATCAATATATTTCCAGTCCACCCACCTCATGTCACTGACTATGGGCTTCTTATCAAGCAAAACTGTCTCATAAAAGTCCTGTTGTTCTTGTGTGTGAAAGCGATAATCACATGCTGTCTTCCTCCTCACAGCATAAGGATCTGATTTCCTCCATTGACGCAGTCCTTTATCCTTCCTCAGCATCATGTTTTCTGCGACTGGGTGTGTATTGTCATGATCTGGTATCTTTGGCTTCAACTTTCTGAGCACTAGTGGCTCTTCATCAACATTTGACTCAGGCACTGGGGCCTTGTTCTTCTCAGCAACTGATATGTTCCTGGTTGACCTCTTGGGTGCTGGAGCTTTTGGATTGGACTTGGCGGGGGCAGCAGTCTTGATTGCATCAGACATGAGCTTCTGAGATTTTGCTGGGGGTGCAGTGGCTGCTGGCTCCTCCTCCTGTTCCTCCTCATCAATCATCATGGAGGGTCTGCCAATCACACGGGCATTAATTTTCCTTACTCTTTTCTTCTTAGCTCCTGCAGCTGCCTCAGTGTCACTAGGCTCTTCAAGAGTGAATTGCATAGTCTACTTAGGAACTTTCCTCACAGCAATCCTCTCTTTGGCAGATGTAGGCTTGGTGTTGTACTCCTTAGCAAGCACAACTCTCTTTTTCTTAGCTGCTATTTCACTGGCAACAAAATCTTCATCCTCACTGTCAGAGGTTTTCTTCTTCCTTGTTCTGGTAGCTGCCTTAGGAAGATATGGAGAGCTCCTCTCTCCCTCATAGAAACTCTCATCAGGGCTTGACCCTTCACTTAGTTCTGCATGCTGTTCAGACCTGTTCTGACTGTCACTGCCACTTGACATCTTGCTGAGCTGACCCTATGAATAGATGGGTATGGGCAGAGTAGATGAGTCATCACAAAAAGCAGATAGTTTTTCAAAAAATTGAGTTCAAACTTTAGTTCTAGGTTTTCACAGAATGCATTTTGGATGGACCGAGTTGATAATCTCGGTGATACCGAAGCACACTACAGAGACCTTGCACGCCATTTCGGTCAGGCCGATATGGGTTTCGGTGGCTCAGAGATGCTAGGGTTTCACTGAGATGTTACTTTCGGTCTCACCGATTTTCACAACTCGGTGGCACCGAGATGTACTAGTGCTATGGCCAGGGCCAAATCGGTGGGACCGAAAATTACTATTCGGTCGGTCCAAGATGCGTTCGGCGGAAACCTAACCCTAATTTTTTTGCTCGAATCTTGTTCTTACGAACTAATCTGGTGGAAAGAGTATTGCATTCGTGGCAAGATATATGGCATTATCCTTGTGCATTGAATCGGAAGAAAAAAAGAGGCACGAGGAGATCGAATCTCACCCTAACTCGGTGGAGATTCTCTACGGCGGCAACGGCGGTGGAGATTACCGTTGACGGCGACGGAGTCCTGCGGCGAAGGCGCACAGGAGACGACGGCGACGATCTGGAGACCAAGGGAGCGGCAGCAATGGGGCGCGGGCGTGTGACGTTTGAAGTAATTTTCAACCGCACGGTCCGCTAGATATATATACCCATGTGCTGTCGGTGGCACCGAGTGGAACAAATCAGTAGCACCGAGACGTGCAACTGCTTGCATTTACAGCAACTCGGTGTCACCCAGTTGGTCTAATCGGTAGCACCGAGATGAAAACCTAGATCAATCTAAATGATTTCGGTTCGACCGAGTTTGAGTGAGTTGGTTCGGCCGAAATCAATTAGAAGGTTTTGGCGGTTCAGCCCTTTCAGATCGGTGGCTCCGAGTGCTCCTCACCCGGAGGGTCCGAAAATGACTTGTTCAATTTTTGTGATGCAGCAAGAATAGAATTTGAGACAAGAAAGCATAGATAGCTAGAGAAGGTACTTAGGCATTCTTGTACATCCACTTGGCCAGAAAACCAAGACAATCAAAACAACAAATGGATGTCCTCGAATGATGAAAACATGCAAACCAACATGCTCACACAATAAGATAGCAAATGAAATATGTGTCAAACATGCACAACCAATTCTAGCATCTATCAAGCAATGGAGATGACTAGGTCATCTATATATGAGTATATTGACTTAGGAGCCAAATGAGAACATTTGATCATAGGTCATACTCATCATTTAAGCACAAGTGGGGTTACCACTTTTACATAAAGCATTTAATGTGTTCACACCATTAAAGTTGCTTTAGCTCAATTGTTTAGAGCAAAGCTCCCCCTAGATGTGATATCCCCCCTAAGAGGGATGAACTAACCTTGGGTTTTGTCGATGACGACTTCATGTAGATGTTGAAGATGTGGATGCTCATTGTTGATGTAGACCATCAAGAGTTGGGAGCAATCCTTTGGAGTTTTGTGATTTCAATACCTACATGGGTTAGTCCCACACAAGGAACATACAAGGATATCCATAGACATAGAGTGAAATACACATATGATGATGTCCATGAATGCATTGATTACCTTGTCCCTTGCCTTACCAACAAGAGGGTTTGTGACTCCATGAATTAGTGCAAAATGTGGAAGTTGGTTGCACAAGTTCTTGCCATAAAGAATATGAGTGAAATTGTTGGCGGAGTCACCCTCAAGAACTCTCTAGATCTTCTTCTTTTGGACCCACATCAACTTGATGGGAATCCTTGGAGTTGTAGTAGCACTTGATGAAGTAGAACTTGATGAAGTCTTGGGAACCCACTTGACCATGGCTTGAGGAGCTTCTTCAAATGAATCAATCTCTTCTTGAAGCTTGTCCTTGCCTTTTAGCTTGTGGTCTTGTGGTGGAAGATCTTCTTGAGCTTCTGTTCCCTTGAAGGAAGTAGGATCATACTTCTCTTGTTGAGGAACAAACTTCGTCTTGGGGTATTGATCTTCTTCCCACTCAACTCCATTGGCATTGAACTTTTGTTCAAAACCAACACCTTGGTTCTTCCGGTGCCTTCCTTGCTTGCGTACAATTTCCTCAAATTGCTTACTCCCGGCAAGGCTCTTGTAGACACCTTTTTCTATAATTCCTTTCAATAGCATATTTTCTTGCTCAAGTATAACTTGGCTAAGAGAATCATTAGTGGAATCAATAGAACTACTAGAAGCAACAACATTGGATTTAGCATTGTTATTGTTACTACTAGAGGTAGAACCATTTTTACCCTTGTTGCTAGTTTGCTTAGATTTAACTTGTGGCATAAAGGTAGACAAGAGTAAACGTTTGGCAAGATATGAAGAACTCTTCTTTCGAAGATCGTCATTGATAGCTTTAAGAAAGTCATGCTCTTGCTCTAAATTTAGCTTCTCGAAGCATAGCTTCTCATGAGTTCTTAGAAGTTCTCTATGATCCTCTTGAGTTGTTTCATGAGCTAACTTAAGAGCATTTAGTTCTTTAGTTAGACGCTCAATCTCCTTCATAGCATTGTCACTCGTTTCCTCTTGACTATCATGATTACTAGCATTTTCATTATAGCTCATCACTAGCTCTATCAATAAGTTAATCATCATCACCAAGCAAATCATCTTCATCACTATTGAAATCAAGATACTCGGGGTGTGATACCTTGGGGCCTTTTGCCATGAAGCATCTACCAATTCCTTCATTTGGTGAGTCAAATAGATCATAGGAGTTGGATGACACAAGAGCAAGTCTGGCAACACCTTCATCTTGACTATAGTCGGAGTTGGAGTGATAACTTCTCTCGGAGTGGTGGTCGGAGTCGGAGCCGGAAACCCATTCACCAATATGAACTTGATGTCTTCTTCTTGTGTAGCTCTTGGATGACTTGTCCTTCTTCTCCGAATCCTTGCTTCTTCGAGAGTGTCTTCGTTCATAACGATCATCTCTACTCCTTCTCTCCTTATGAGGTGATTCATCTCTTCTATGTCTTCCTCTTGGTGATTCATCTCTTTTCTTGTAGGGAGCCATACACTCATTGGAATAGTGTTCGGGCTTTCCACAATTGTAGCAATTACGCTCACAACTTGGTGATCTTCTCTCATAGTGTCTTGAGCTGGAGCTTCTTTCTTTCCCTTTGTTCTTGTAGAACTTGTTGAACCTTTTCACCATTAGGCTTATCTCTTCATTGGATACTAGCTTGTCACTTGAAGTTGTTGGAGCATAGGTTGAGGCTTTGTAGGCACCACTTGATTTGTTGTGCAGCTCCTCTTTGTCCTTGAGTGACATTTCATGAGCAACAATCCTTCCAATGACTTCCGTGGGCTTGAGATCTTTGTAATTTGGCATCATTTGGATCAATGTGCAAACGGTATCATATTTTCCATCCAAAGCTCTAAGTATCTTCTTGATGATGAATTTGTCGGTCATCTCTTCACTTCCTAAGCCGGCAATCTCATTTGTGATGAGAGCAAGCCTAGAGTACATCTCAGCGACTCCTTCACCATCCTTCATCTTGAACTTGTGAAGTTGACTTTGAAGCACATCCAACTTAGATTCCTTGACGGACTTGGTACCCTCATGCATATCAACCAAAGTATCCCAAATTTCCTTTGCATTCTCGAGGTGGCTGATTTTGTTGAATTCTTCGGGACATAAACCGTTGAATAGAATGTCACAAGCTTGAGCATTGTATTGCAACATCTTCAATTCTTCCGGGGTTGCTTCACGATCCGGTTCCTTGCCATCCTCAAAGAAGTCACCTTGCAAGCCAACACGAACAATAGCCCAAATGGCGGGGTTATGACCAAGAATATGCATTTTCATCTTATGTTTCCTACTAGCAAAGTTTGTACCATCAAAGTATGGACCTCTACGGTGATAGTTACCCTCACTAGACGCCATACTCTCCAAGGTTGTGAAACCAAGGCTATGATCACCAAAGCAATGGAAATCAAGGCCTAAGGAGACCAAATCTCTGATACCACTTGTAGGATCGAAAGTATGTCTAGAGGGGGGGGGGGGTGATTGGACTACTTGACCAAATAAAACCTAACCTTTTCCCAGTTTTAGTTGTTGGCAGATTTTAGCAATAGTACATGTCAAGCATCACCCTACACATGCAATTCTAAGAGTATAGCAGCGGAAAGTAAGCAATTGCATATGTATGTAAAGGAGGGGATCGGAGATTTCAAACGCAATGAAGACACGGTGGTTTTTGGCGTGGTTCCGATAGGTGGTGCTATCGTACGTCCACGTTGATGGAGACTTCAACCCACGAAGGGTAATGGATGCGCGAGTCCACGGAGGGCTCCACCCACGAAGGGTCCACGAAGAAGCAACCTTGTCTATTCCACCATGGCTTACGTCCACGAAGGACTAGCCTAACTCGGGGTAGATCTTCACGAAGTAGGCGATCTGCTTGCCCTTACAAACTCTTGGTTCAACTCCACATCATGTCGGAGGCTCCCAAGTGACACCTAACCAATCTAGGAGACACCACTCTCCAAAAGGTAATAGACGGTGTGTTGTTGATGAACTTCTTGCTCTTGTGCTTCAATGATAGTCTTCCCAGCACTCAAACAACTCCTCACAGATTTGGCTATGGTGGAAGAAGGATTTGAGTGGAAAGCAACTTGGGAAAGGCAAGAAATCAAGGTTCAAATGGTAGGAATGGAATCTCTTGATCTCAACACATGAGTAGGTGGTTCTCTATCATAAAATGTATGGTGGAAGTATAGGCACGTTCTGATGGCTCTCCTTTTCAGAGAAGGAGGTGGTGGAGGGGTATATATAGCCTCCACACAAAATCCAACCGTTACACACTTTTGACCCAACTCGGTGGCACCAATTCAGAAGACTCGGTGGCACCAAATAGTGTAAAAGATATGAACTTTAGGCATTTCGGTGGGACCGATACGGACAACTTGGATGGACCGAAGTGCAATGGCTTAGGGCAAACCTCATCTCGGTGGCACCGATTGCATCAACTCGGTTGGACCGAAGTGAAGCAATAAGGCAACAGAGACTTGGCAAGCCATCTCAGTGAGACCGATTTGCATTACTCGGTGAGACCGAAGTGAATGCAAATGATTACAGAGAGTTGGCAAGACCGATTTGCATGGCTCTCCTTTTCAGAGAAGGAGGTGGTGGAGGGGTATATATAGCCTCCACACAAAATCCAACCGTTACACACTTTTGACCCAACTCGGTGGCACCGATTCAGAGTTGGCAAGGCCATCTCGGTGGGACCGAGATCCATTTCGGTGGATCCGATTTGTTAGGGTTTTGGCAGTGGCTAAGTCTAGGTGAACTCGGTGGGGCCGGATAGAGAAATTCGGTGGGGCCGAGTTGGAATGTTGGTTTTGGACATATTTGGGATAGAGAGAGTGGTTGAGGGTTTAGGAGTACTGTCACTAAGCACTTGAGCAAAAGGACCATTAATCAACACCTCATCCCCTTTTAATAGTATTGGCTTTCCTATGGACTCAATGTGATCTTGGATCACTAAACCAAAAATGTAGAGTCTTGATCCTTTGCCAATCCTTGTCCTTAGCATTTTGAGGGGTCCACATCTCTAGTCCATGCCATGCCAATCATTGAACATCCTGAAATCTTTAACTTGAATGGACATTAGTTCAATGAGATATATGTTGTTATGAATTACCAAAACCACCAAGGGAGCAAATGTGCTTTCAGGGGGTATGCGTCATGGAGAAGTTGGAGTACAGTAGGATTATGACAATATTAAATATGAATCAATTTACAACAGTACCTAAAGTTTAAGATTTGTTTGTTATACTAATGGATCTCACGAGGTTTCTGTTGAGTTTTGTGTGCTGAAGTTTTCAAGTTTTGGGTGAGACTACGATGGATAAAGGAATAAGGAGTAGCAAGAGCCTAAGCTTGGGGATGCCCAAGTCACTCCAAGGTAATATGCAAGGAAGACTCAAGGGTCTAAGCTTGGGGATGCCCCGGATGGCATCCCCTCTTTCGTCTACAATCTATCGGTAACTCACTTGGAGCTATATTTTTATTCATCACATGATATGTATTTTACTTGGAGCGGCTTGTGCTATAGTTTGTTTGCTTTTGTTTGCTTTTTAGTTTTTCACAATCATCTTTGCTGAACACACCTTTTTGAGAGGGACACACATTATTCGTGATTTGTTAGAATACTCTATGTGCTTCACTTATATCTTTTGAGCTAGGCAGTTGCTCTAGTGCTTCACTTATATCTTTTAGAGCATGGTGGTGGCTATATTTTAAAGAAATAGTTGCACTAGCAATGGTAATATGCACGGGTTATGAATTTGGTCCTAATATGATAGGTATTCAAGAGGGATATAATAAAAACTTTCATGTAGATCACTGAATATGATAAGTTTGATTCCTTGCAATAGTTTTGCGTTATTAAGATGGTAATATGTGGGAGGTACTAGTAGATAATTGTGGTTTAGTAAGAATATTGGTGTTAAGGTTTGTGATTCCCGAAGCATGCACATATGATCTGTCGTTATGCTAAGAAGTTGGAGCATGATTTATTCTTGACTGTCTACCTTATGACTGGCGGTCGGGGACGAGCGATGGTCTTTTCCTACCAATCTATCCCCCTAGGGGCATGCGTAGTAGTACTTTGCTTCGAGGGCTAATAAACTTTAGCAATAAGTAGGTGAGTTCTTTATGACTAATGTGAGTCCATGGATTATACGCACTCTCACCTTTCCGCAATTTGCTAGCCTCTTCGGTACCGTGCATTGCCCTTTCTCACATCGAGAGTTGGTGCAAACTTCGCCGGTGCATCCAAACCCCGTGATATGATACGCTCTATCACACATGAGCCTCCTTATATCTTCCTCAAAACAGCCACCATACCTACCTATTATGGCATTTCCATAGCCATTCTGAGATATATTGCCATGCAACTTCCACTGTTCCGTTTTTATGACACACATCATCATTGTCATATTGCTTTGCATGATCATATAGCTGACATAGTATTTGTGGCTCAGCCACCGTTCATCATTTTTTATACATGTTATGCTACTATCATTGCACACCGCCAGAGGCATTCATATAGAGTCATATTTGTTCTAGTTTCGAGTTGTAATTTTTTTTGAGTTGTAAGTAAATAGGAGTGTGATGATCATCATTATTAGAGCATTGTCCCAGTGAGGAAATAAATAAATAAATAAAAGGAAAAAAAAGAGGCCAAAAAGAGCCCACGAAAAAGAAAAAAAGAAAAAAATGAAATGAGAGAAAAAGAGAGAAGGGGCAGTGTTACTATCTTTTTCCATACTTGTACTTCAAAGTAGCACCATGTTTTTCATATAGAGAGTCTCCTATTTTGTCACTTTCATATACTAGTGGGAATTTTTCATTATAGAACTTGGCTTGTATATTTCGATGATGGGCTTCCTCAAATGCCCGAGGTCTTCATGAGCAAGCAAGTTGGATGCACACCCACTTAGTTTTCATGTTGTGCTTTCATACACTTATAGCTCTTAGTGCATCTGTTGCATGGCAATCCCTACTCCTCGCACTGACATCAATTGATGGGCATCTCCGTAGCCCGTTGATTAGCCACGTCGATGTGAGACTATCTTCTTCTTTTTGACTTCCCCTTATTAATCTCTACCACCACATTCTATTCCACCCATAGTGCTATATCCATGGCTTGCGCTCATGTATTGCGTGGGGGTTGAAAAAGCTGAAGCGCGTTAAAAAGTATGAACCAATTGCTCGGCTTGTCATCGGGGTAGTGCATGATAAATACTTTGTGTTAAGAAGATGGAGCATGACAGGATTATATGATTTTGTAGGGATAACTTTCTTTAGCATTTTTATTTTGAAAGACATGATTGTTTGTTAGTATGCCTGAGTATTGATGTCTTTATATCAAATTATAGACTATTGCTTTGAATCACTCAGATCTTAATATACATACCATAAAGAGATTACGTGATGAAACATGTTAGGTAGCATTCCACATCAAAAATTCTGTTTTTATCATTTACCTACTCGAGGACGAGCAGGAATTAAGCTTGGGGATGCTTGATACATCTCCAACGTATCTATAATTTTTTATTGTTCCATGCTATTATAGTATCAATCTTGGATGTTTTATATGCCACTATATATCATTTTTTGGGACTAACCTATTAACCTAGTGCCCAATGCCAGTTGCTGTTTTTTTTGCTTGTTTTTGCCTTTTCAGAAAATCATTATCAAATGGAGTTCAAACGAAGAAAAAACTTTGGATTAATTTTTTCTGGACCAGAAGAGACCCTGGAAGCTTCGGGAGAAGACCAGAGGAGTCACGAGGAAGCGACAAGTCCAGGGGCGCGCCCCAGGGGGGTAGGCGCGCCCCCAGGCTTGTGGGCCCCTCGTGGCTCCTGTTGACCTAATCCAGCGCTATAAATTCCAAAATATTCCCCGTATACCAAAAATACAAAAGAGAAAATCTTTCTGCCGCGGCAAGCCTCTGTTCTTCCATGATCCCATCTGGAGGCCTTTTCCGGTACTCTGCCAGAAGGGGAATCGATCACGGAGGGCTTCTTCATCAACCTTGCTGCACTTCCGATGATGTGTGAGTAGTTTACCACAGACCTACGGGTCCATAGATACTAGCTAGATGGCTTCTTCTCTCTCTTTGATCTTCAATACCATTGTTTTCCTTGATGTTCTTGGAGTTCTATCCGATGTAATCTTCTTTTGCGATGTGTTTGTTGGGATCCGATGAATTGTGAGTTATGATCAGATTATTCATGAGAAATATTTGAGTCTTCTCTGAATTCTTTTATGCATGATTGTTATAGCTTTGTATTTCTCTCCGATCTATCCGTTTGGTTTGGCCAACTAGATTGATTTATCTTGCAATGGGAGAGGTGCTTTGTGATGGGTTCAATCTTGCGTTGCTCAATCCCAGTGACAGAAAGGGACATGACACGTAATTGTATTGTTGCCATTAAGGATAAAAAGATGGGGTTTAATCATATTGCTTGAGTTTACTTTGTCTACATCTTGTCATCTTGCTTAAGGCGTTACTTTGTTTTATACTTAATACCCTAGATGCATGCTGGATAGCGGTCGATGGGTGGAGTAATAGTAGTAGATGCAGGCAGGAGTCGGTCTACTTGTCTCGGACGTGATGCCTATATAAATGATCATTGCCATGAATCCGTCATAATTATTTGCTTTTCTGTCAATTGCCCAACAGTAATTTGTTTACCCACCGTATGCTATGTGTTCGAGAGAGAAGCCTCTAGTGAAAACTATGGCCCCCGGGTCTATCTTTATCATATATTAAAATCCAAAAATACCTTGCTGCAATTTATTTACTTTTATTTTATTTTGCAATTTACTTTTCTATCTATCACTATCAGAATTAATCCTTGCAAATAACTGCTAAGGGGATTGACAACCCTCTTATTTGCGTTGGGTGCAAGTGTTTGCTTTTGTGTGTGTAGGTGCTGCTAACGAGGTTTTGTATGGTTCTCCTACTAGATTGATAACCTTGGTTCCTAACTAAGGGAAATACTTATCTCTACTATACTGCATCATCCTCTCCTCTTCGGGGAAATACCAACGCAGTTTACAAGTAGCAAAGCGCTGCGTGCAGGGACTCAAATATTGAGTTTACTGAGGCCGGTTTTTGATTGAGAGCATCAGCGATCACATTGGCCTTTCCCGGATGGTAATTGATACCAAGGTGCTAATCCTTGACCAATTCAAGTCATCTTCTTTGTCAGAGATTCAGGTCCGGTTGAGTGAATATATACTTGAGACTCTTGTGGTCTGTGTATATTTGACATCTTTTCCCGATGATGTAGTGCCTCCAAATTTTTAGGGCATGCACCACCGCTGCAAATTCGAAGTCATGCATTGGATATTTTTCCTCATGCGGCCATAGTTGTTGAGAAGCATAGGCCACGGCCGTTCCGTCTTGCATAAGTACACACCCAATGCCACGCCTGGATGCGTCACAATAAATATCGAAGCTGCGGTAAATATCTGGTAGCGCCAATACTGGGGCGGTAGTCAATCGGGTTTTTAGCTCATTGAAATTGTTCTCACAAGCTTCTGTCCATGTGAATTTCTGTTTTTTCTTAAGTAATTCCATCATTGGCTTGGCGATTTTAGAGAAGCCTTCAATGAAGCGACGGTAATAGCCTGCCAATCCCAAGAAACTTCTGACTTCTGTCACTGTAACGGGTGACTTCCAATTCAGTACTTCCGTCACCTTGCTTTGGTCCACGGCCACTCCTTGTGCCGATAGAGTATGCCCGAGAAATCCCACTTCCTTAAGGCAAAATTCACATTTGCTAAATTATGCATAAAGATGGTGGCCTCGTAATCGCTCCAATACAGCACGGAGATGCTATTTGTGCTCTTCTTCACCTTTGGAATATATGAGAATATCATCAATGAATACCACCATGAACTTGTCCAAAAAGTCCATGAATACCTTGTTCATCATATGCATGAAAAATGCGGGGGCGTTAGTCAGCCCAAATGACGTGATGGTGTATTCATATAATCCGTATCGGGTAGTGAATGCTATGTTAGGAATGTCTTCTTGTCTGATTTTCAACTGATGATACCCAGTTTGCAAGTAAATCTTGGAGAATATTTGAGCTCCATTTAGTTGATCGAACAAATCGTCGATCCAGGGAAGTGGGTATTTATTTTTGATCATGACATCATTGAGGGCGCGATAGTCAACACACATTCGGAGACTACCATCTTTCTTGCTGACGAATATTGCAGGTGACCCCCATGGAGATGAACTGGGGCGAATATATCCTTTTTGTAGCAACTCATCCAGTTGTTTCTTCAGTTCCACTAATTCAGAAGAAGGCATACGATAATACTTTTTGTAGATTGGTGCTGGGGAACAATATCAATAGAAAAGTCAAGCTCGTGGTCGGGTGGCATTCCTGGCAATTCTTCTAGAAATACATCTGGAAATTCGCTGACCACTGGAATCAACTCCATATCTGTGGCGGTAGCTGTGTAAGCCATACCTTTTTTGACATGGTTCTACTGGCAAAGAACCGAGCTTGTTGTACAGATGGGTTTACCAATGTAACTTCTCTGGTTGCACAATTGATACAGACTTGATGTGCCATTAACCAATCCATCCCCAATATAACATCCAACCCTGAGGATTCAATGGATACAAGGGATGTGGGGAAGATTATCCCATTAATTGATATCTCCAGGTCTCGACATATGATATTTGTCCTGAGCATGGATCCGGGGGATTGACCACCATAATTTTGTCCAAAAGAGTATAGGAAAGGCGATGTTGGGCAACAAAACTCCGTGAAATAAAAGAATGGGAAGCCTCGGAATCGAATAAAATCATTGCAGGTATGTTATTAACAGGAAACATACCAAGGACCACATCTGGTGCTTCGTGGGCTTCTTCTACGGAGATATAGTGAACTTGCCCTTGAGTATACCCCGTTTGGGGAACTGCCCCACATTATTGACTTGAGGCTTGTGGTTCATGGGCGGCTTTCCGTTCTTGGGGCACTTTCTGGCATATTGTCCTGTTTGTCCACATGAGTAACATGCATTATTATGCTGGCAATCTTCTTTTACGGGGTGTGTCACAATAGTCTTGACTCAATTTTCAGTCTTGGTGTTGCCCTGTTGCCATGTTGGCTTGAACTCGATTTGCGGCTGCTGCCAAGTACGAATCTGCTAAGAAAATTGCCCTTCCTTCTTGGGTTCGAACTTGCGTTTGCGGTCTTCATTTGTAGACTTATGATCATTGGCAAGTTTGTGTTCCCTTTCTGCAATGAGTGCTTTATTCACCAAAGTTTGGAAGTCGTGGAAGTCCAACGTACTGAGCGGGCATCGGAGGGTATGGTTGAGCCCTCCAAGAAACCGATCTATCTTCCGTTCTTTGGTGGCTACATCATGAGTGGAATAGCATGCCAAATGATTGAACTTGTTTAAATACTCACTTCCAGTTGAGTTTCCTTGAATAAGGGTAAGGAATTCTCGCTGCTTGACTTTCATGATGCCGGCAGGAATATAATACTTGCGGAATTTATCTCTGAATTTGTCCCAAGTAATTTCATCTTCAGTAGGCCACATAAGTTTTGTATTGTCCCACCATATAGTAGCTGGCCCTTCCAGATAATGAGTGGCATAGGGTACCTTGTTAGCTTCTTCAGTACGTGCAATTTCTAGCTTCTTTTCGATGGTCCTCAACTAGTCATCAGCTTCCATGGGATCTACTACTTGGCTGAAACTTGGTGGTTTGGTCCTCTGAAAATCTGACAGCTTGGAGTGCGTACCATTATGATTATTCTGATTCTGCCCAACCAGAGTCTGCATGCTTCTCAAGAATTCCATTAGATCCTGATTTCTCTTTTCCTCAAACATTCGAATGATTTAATCTATTGTGGGTGCTTGCGGTGGAGGAGGGGGGGTGGTTGATATGGTTCTGGAGAATGTCCTGCCTATCTGGCGGATCGACGAATTGGGATGTCATCGCCACCATGACTGCTGCTGCCACACCTTGTCATCCTATATTTGTTGCCAATACGAAGCATCGAGATGAGCAACATCCATAAAGGGGAAAATGGGAACGTAAGCCAACAACCTAGAAAAAGGCGACAGAATGACCAAGGCAAATGAAAGAAGGCAACATAATTATACATAACGGCACACCTCATACAAGTAAATAGAACATCATGGATAGTACTACATCGCTACATGCATATGCCCTACTACCACCATCATACATCGGCGTCATGATCGTCTAATCGCTGCTATAGAACTCGCACTGGCAAGCTGAAGACTCTGCTGGTGTCTCCTCGGTCTCGGACTCTGAATCGGAACTGATGATGCTAACGGAGACCTCCTGAGCAAAGGAAACACGATGACGCTGATGGGATGGCTCTCCCTCAGAGTCTGGGGTAGGACGACTCTTTAGCATAGGAGCAGCTGGAGTAGTGAGAAGAGAAGCCCACTCGGCTAGAGACTCGTGGGGAGTCACAGCCGAGACATCCGAGTTCCCCTGGGAAGGTACGGATGTATCGGAAGTAGGTGGGGGTAGAGTGATTGGAGGGACGAACGGCGTATTAGAAAGTGAAATAGGAGTAAGCGCGACTCAAGTGTGGGTTAACTCCTGAGTCAAGCTGTGGATCAGCCAGTAGCCGGCTGTTATGAAACGAGACAGGTGGCTAGCTAAATGGTCACACTCCGGATCAATGATAGGAAAACAGAATCGCCCTGTTTCAAACAAGGACGGGTAGAAATAGAAACCTGTGTGCGTCTGCATCTGAATCTTGTTGTATCGCAGGTTGGTGAGAGCCTCAAGTGCCGCGAATTGGATCACCTGGTCAGGTGTAGAAGCAACCCCGCCCTTGGAGGAGCGGGTGTAGGTGCCCACCATGGTGCTGTTGTGCATAATAACCTCCACATGGTACTCGTACACGGCGTCGGCAAGCTGCTCTCGGTACACCTGGTACACAGGGTCATCACCGTCGGGGTATAGTCGGCACCAAACATTGCGAAGCAGTGGCGGAAAAGTGGAAGGTGCCGGCTCAGGATGATATGGATACGGAACTCGTGCCATCTACACTCACAACATTAGCTGATCAGCAACAAAAGCAAACTATATGGATGCAATGCAACAACCAAGTGCAGATGCACACTCAGATCACCACCAAGCCTTATAGCTACCGTTTCCTAACACGTCGGTTATCTAGGGTGTCCTACAGTCAGCGCGGCTCTGATACCAAGTGTTGTGGAACCCCGGCTCAAAGCAACCGGTTTACCTTACATTGCCAGCCCAGAGATCAAGTCTTTTGGCAACACACAACAGCTTCGTATAGACATAACCGCTTTATTGATCTCTTGCAGATACATAGGTTCGATGATTACATAGGAAAGCAAGGCCAAGCGGCACACACGGTGCAGCTCCGCTATGTACATTATTTAGTAAACAATTCTGGGGCCTTGACGATAGTGGAAACATCTACTCGGTAGCGGAACAATGGGGTAGCGGAACTCCATGCTACAAGGACACTACTGGGACACGGCCTAGAATGCGAAGTACCGGTCGACATCAACTCCTTGCACGGCTTCTCCTGCATCTGGCATGACACGCCAGGTGAGTACTTTGAATGTACTCGCAAGCTCACAGCAAACAAAGCAAATACGACAAACAATAACATGGCATTAACATATTAAAATATGCTCATGAACATGATGCTACCAATCTTAGTGTGCTCATGAATTACCGTCATGGTCCCTTGGACCAACTTACCCATCTCGGAGGTTACCTCGTAACCACCATCGGTATCAATCATACCATCGTGATCATCACACGATCACCTCAAGATCAACCAACATCGGAATCAAAGATACCATCGTGATCATGACATGATCACCTCATGATCAACCAACATCTTCATGTGCAAGCTCGAGGTTCTTTAGTGTGCAAGTTAATTATTTCTGTTGACCCATAGTGTGACCTACTACGAACTGTGTCCATCACCGAGGATGCGGCTATCGATAGATTATACACTCTGCAGAGGTTAGTACACTGTACCCACACTATGGAACTCATGGCCTCATGCTCCCATTCAGGTGGACCAATGACGTTCCAACAAAACCGATCTATTGCATGACACTCTCCCGGCCACTCCGACAAACTCCCGTCTGGGCTATGCCATGGGTGGCCCTGATGTCAACTCGTGACATCCGCCACCTTTGTGGCCGCCACCGTCGTGACCAAACTTAAACATCATCGTCCCAAACGGGGACCTTAGGACCATAAAACTCGGGCTCACAAGGTTATTTCCGCCTACCAGGCCAGGGTAGCACGCACACATAACCTTCCCTCGTTGGAGGGACCGGCGAGAGGCATGACAATAGACCGAATTAGGGCCTCCCCATCCAGGCAAGTTTGGTTGCACTGGTGAGCTCAATTCGGTGGCACTATGACTCGATTAACAGCTTGTTCAAGTTTGATTATAGTCAGGTTTAACTTGAATAAAAATGATTCGAGCCATAGAATGCAATAGGGTGCATGAGAACATGATATCATAAACTTAAATGGTGAATGCATCATAACTCAACCATGGCATATAACATTCACTCTACTGTCTACATCATTAATATGATATGAAAATGAGCATAATGCAACAAGTAGCATGAAGTAAATATTTTAAATTAAAATGCATATAATTAGCCAATATTCAAGTGGAACCATTGCCATTGCAATTCCATCTTTGCAAATGAATGTTGTGGCTTGCTGTAGTTCAGAGGAGTGTCACAATACTCCTAGTCTTCTCCCACACAATTAGTTTCTTCTAAAAATAAATTTAATAACAAAAAGAAAATGTCACATAGAGCCTTTTCTATTACCAAAAATTGTAGACAGCAAGGAAAAATCTCAAATTGCACCAACAAAAACTTTAGCTCAAGACAAAACTGTAGCAAAAAGTTTCATCTCATTTGGACTTATGGTTTAGAAATTATAGCTGGTCAAAGTTTTGGTCAAAATCTGAATTAAATTGAAATAATAGAATTTCCAGAGAGGGCCACGTCGAAGGCGTATTTGCCCGGGGCGCCTCCACTAGAAAACAGTTCAGAGGGGAGAGAGAGAGGCTGGCGGGTGGGGTCCCCGTGTTAGGTTTAGAAGAGAGACAGAGAGAACAGAGGTGGACGGCTCTGTCACCGGTGGTTCTCCGGCGAGGAAGCCACGGTGGCCGCCGACGATGGTCGGGATGGGTTCAGGGCAACATGGGGAGCACGCACGTACCCAAGGCTTGGTCGGAGGTGGATGGACGATGAGGCTAGCTTCCTCTCCATAGACGGCGGGCGGCGGAGCTCGTCGGAGTCGGCGTTCCCGGCATTGTGCCGACCAGCTGGCTACACCGTCGTGCTGAGGAGATCAACGCGAGCTCGTCTGAAGCAGTTGTGGAAGCAGAGGAGGGCAGGAGCGAGCGGACGGCCGAGGGGGATCCGCGGCCAACTCCGGCGATGATCGGAGGCAGGAGGCCCTCCTGGCCTTGCCCCGCTCATCGGTGATCAATTTGTGGCCAGTGGAGGTGAGTTGGATGGTTTGAGGAGCTAGGGAGGGCTCTATTTATAGTGGAGGGGAATGCTGAGCACCGGACGCCACCGCGAGGAAGCTACCGGAGCTCTGGCGAGGCGTGCGGCTCGGGCACGGGCTGGGGAATGACTAGAGGGGCGCGGGTGAGCTGTAGATGCACGCGAGCAAGGCTGCCGCGCACGATGTGGGGCAGGAGACGCACTAGCGCGCACTGTTCCCACACGGACGCGCCGTGTCTGTGTCCGGCGAGCCGCTTGCCGGCGTCGGGTGTGACACCCTGGTTTTCGCTCCCTGTTTTTTTTCCTTCACGGGATTGGACTCCTTTTTTTCCGATGTTATTGGATTTTCTCTCGCTCTTGGGTATATGAAGATGGTCATTTAGCTTTGCCTTCCCTACCCAACCAGAGATTCTCTCCCGTCCAACCTCGCCACCCAAAATTTATTCTCAGGATTTTGCCACCGAAACCTTATCTTCCGAGTTATCGAAAGGGAAACCCTAATTCCTTCTGTTACAAAGGAACTCCAATTTCCTTTGATCTGTTGACTCCCAAACTTTTCCCAGTAATCAACCCACATCTATAAACCCTGGATATGCAAAAATAATGCCAAGTAATTTGCAATATTTTTCATTTAAAATTAATTCCTTTTTCTGCTGTTTAAAGGAATTAAATCCAGGAAAATAGCTATCCATCTCCAAAGCTCATGAAAACTTGTGGAGATACCCTTTGTCGGGCCCATGGAACCCAGGGTATCCAGGCCCGTCTGCCTTTGGCCCAGGGCGCAATGCCTGGAGTGGGCCCGGCGGGCCGTTGCCACTAAGTGTCTCACCAAGACCCCTCTTGGGGCCCTGGCCTCCTCAGCCCCCCTCCTCAGGGAGTAGCAGGCAACGCTCACCACCACCATCAACGGCCTCGCGAGGTCTCCTCACGAGGCGGCTCCCCGAGTGGCCTCACGAGGCGGCTTCCCGAGGGGGCCTCACGAGGCGGCTTCCTGAGGCGGCCTTCCGAGGCCTCCTCCCGCAGGCGTTCGAGACGAAGGCTGTTCGACGTGTCGCGCGGTCTGGGGCCCACCACGTGGGTGACGTGCACGGCGACGAGCAGCAGCAGAGGCCGGGCCAGCAGGCGCGGATGCTGATGGTTTCCTCTTTTGCGTTAGGGGAGCAGGGCCAGCTATCTACTCTCAAAAGCAACCCCAAAGGTTGCCCGATCGGTGAAGGAAGACCAAGACGGCGGGCGCGCGGGGCGGAGGTCATCACCGAGCCCACCGGCGCGTCATGGATCATGCTTTGGCAGGAGAAGACCACCTTTAGTCAGGATAGCCTGAGCGCCTGTCCCCTTTCAAAAACCGCCAAGTGTGGCAACACTTCCCGCCTAAGTTTCCAGGGGGAAGAGGACCAAGGCTGGCATAAAAGGGGCAGTGCAGCCACCATAGCGAGGGGACTGGATGGTCTTCAACCTTGTACGCGAGAACTCTCTCACCCACAATAATCCCAACTACAAGCCGGAGTAGGGTCTTACACCGCAAGGTGGCCCGAAACTGGGTAACCGTTGTGTCCTCGCCTGTCCTACGCTAGCGCGCTCTCGCCGTAGTCTCGCCGTAGCGTTTCCATGGTAGGAGAGGAAGTAGTAGAACGAGCTCACCCTAGTGTTCGAACCTTTGGGTCACCGGAGCCCCACTTCCAACATTTGGCACGCCAGGTAGGGGTGCGCTACTGTTCTCCTGCTCCGCCCTCAGTTCCACTAGCCCCATGGCCGACGCACGTCACGAGCGCGCTGAGCGCAGGGCTAGCCGCGTGGCCTAGACAGAGCCGGTGGCCCGCGGCAATCGCCGCAGCCCCGACGCCGAGGCTGCCACCGCCACCGACCCCGCTACCCGCGAGCAGCAGGCCTCCTCCCTGCACCCCTCCGTGTGGGCGGACGGCCACACCGCCACGGCCTGCTCCCTCGCCAACCATGGGCCCCTGAACCCACAGGCCGCGCTGCTCATGGCGCGCGAGCTACTCCGCTACCGTCCTGATGACGCCGGCTACGACGCCTGGCTTGGTCGCATCACCGAGCTCGTCAACATCGCCGGGGAAGCTCCGGCGCCTTCCCACTCGCTCCGCCCTCCGCCGTCTCGTGCTGGGGACCTGGCGCACGGCGCTCCCCCGCCGCCTCCTCTGCGTGACTAGTGCGCCGGGCCCCAGCGCAGCGCGCGGGCTCGTGAGCCGTCCCGCGGTGCGTCTTCTCCGGACCACTGCGAGCCCAGCTGCCAGATCATCCACCGCGTGCTCCCCGACGCGCGAGTGCTCCTCGAGCGCCAAAGCCAGCGCCAGGACCAGGCCGTTCAAGACGTTGCAGCGGCCGGGAGTCAAAACCGTGCCGCCCTCGCCGGCGGCGTCCCCTCGAGCGGCGTAGGCTGCTGTTCCTTCACCCGCGAGCTGCGTCGCGTCGTCTGGCCTGCGAAGTTCAAGCCTGAGCTGCCTCCGCACTACGACGGCACCCCCAACCCCACGGAGTTCCTCAGCTCTACGTGCTGAGTGTCGAGGCGGCGAACGAAGACGACAAGGTCATGGCGAACTGGTTCCCCATGGCCCTCAAGGACGGCCCGCGCTCCTGGCTCATGAACCTCCCCGAGGCTTCCATTTTGTCGTGGGCCGAGATCTGCAACCAGTTGATCGCCAACTTCAAGGGCACACAGGACCGCTCCCTCACCATCAACGACCTGCGGCGTGTTCGACAGCGCCCAGACGAGACCCTCCGCAAGTACATCCAGCGCTTCAGTCAGGTGCGCAACAAGATCCCGCGCGCTTCCGACGCGGCCGTCATCTCCGCATTCTCAACCGGCGTCACGGACATCAAGATGTGCGAGAAGCTCGCCATCAACGGTGAGCTCGACTCCGTGCTCGAGCTGCTCGACCTCGCCAACAAGTGTGCCAAGGCTGAAGAAGGCCGCCTCTTCGTCCACAACGACCCCGATGCGGCGCTCGACGGCACCAAGGCCAAGAGCAAGGACGTCAAGCGCAAGGGCCCCGCCGTGCTTGCGGCGGAGCCCGAGCAGAAGCGAGGCCGCGATCTCGACGAGCCCAGGAAGGACAACCGGCCACTCTGCGCCTTTCACAACGTCCGCTCCCATGGCACCGAAGACTGTCATGAGCTCAAGTTGCTCCACGACGAGCGCCAGAGCCACCGTGACGACCGCAACGGCCGCGGCGCCGGCCGCGGAGGTGGCCGCAGCGGCAACCGCTGGGACAGCCGCAACAATAATAGCAACTACCGCCAGGGCTGGCGCGATCAGCCCCGTGAGGCCGCCTGGCGCGACCAGCCTCGTGAGGCGAATCCTCAGGCTAATGCCGCTCTCGTGCCGTTGCCTCCGCCACCTCAGAGGAACGACGTCAACCAGCCTGACGAGGGCGCTGGGGGCTACCAGGAGCCTCGTGCGGTCGCCTGCATCCTTGGCGGGTCCCAAGCCCCCGTGTCCGTCCGCCACTTCAAGCAACTCTCTCGCGAGGTGTACGCCGCCCTCCCGAGGCCTGAGGTCACGCGGCCCCTCAAGTGGTCGCAGTACGCCATCACCTTTGACTCCAAGGACCACCCCAAGTCCACGGCCTCCACATGCGCGCTCCCCATGCCGTGCACTCCCACCATCAGCAACGTCGCGGTCACCAAGACCCTCATCGACGGGGGTGACGGCATCAACGTGCTCTCCATCGAGACCTTCAAGATGCTCCAGGTGCCCTACGACCAGCTGATGCCGACCAGGCCCTTCTCTGGAGTGACCGATGGCTCCACCATTCCGCTGGAGCAGGTGCGCCTCCCCGCCACCTTCGGCACCCGCAAGAACTACCACACTGAGCTCATCGACTTCGACGTGGCGCACATCGGCCTGCCCTACAACGCCATCTTGAGCTACCCAGCTCTCACCAAGTTCATGGCGGCCACTCATCACGCCTACAACGTCCTCAAGATGCCCAGCTGTAGCGGCATCATCACCGTCGCCTGCGACGAAAAAGACGTGGCCAGCACCCTCGAGCGCGCCTACAAGGCTGCCGCTGTCACGCACCCAGCCGACGATGACGTGGCCGAGCCTTCCGAGGCCGCGCCCGCGAAGAAGAAGCATCTGTTCTCTCAGGACCGCGCTGAGACGAAGATGGTGTCGGTGGACGGCAGCGGCTCCGGCCCCGCCTTCACCATCGGCACGGGCCTCCCTCCTGCATAGGAAAGCGCGCTCATCACCTTCCTTCGGGCAAACTCGGATGTTTTCGCCTGGAAAGCATCCGACTTGTCCGGTGTGCCGAGGGAGGTGATCGAGCACCACTTAGCGGTGTGCCCCAATGCACACCCGGTCAAGCAGAAAGCACGGCGCCAGGCACCAGAGAAGCAGGAGTTCATCGTCAGTGAAGTTCAGAAGCTCCAAGAAGCCAGAGTCGTTCGTGAGGGGCGCCATCCTGAATGGCTCGCCAACCCAGTCGTCGTCCCCAAGAAGGGCGGCAAGGAGCGCATGTGCGTCGACTTCACCAGCCTCAACAAGTTCTGCCCTCAGGATCCGTTTTCGCTGCCCCGCATCGATCAAATCGTGGATTCCACCGCCGGGTGTGATCTGCTATGTTTCCTGGATGCCTTCTCAGGCTATCATCAGATCAAGATGGCAGCCGAAGACGTGGAGAAGACGGCCTTCATCACCCCTTGCAGCGTATTTTGTTACGTCTGCATGCCCTTCGGTTTAAGGAGCGCGGGCACCACCTTCCAGCGGCTAATGTGCATCACCCTGGGGCCTCAGATGGGGAGGAATGCAGAGGCCTACGTCGACGACATCGTGGTCAAATCCCGCGAGGCTGGATCCCTCATCGCGGACCTCCAGGAGACATTTGCTAACCTGCACAAGGTTAACCTCAAGCTCAACCCGGATAAGTGCGTCTTCGGAGTCCCCTCCGGCAAGCTCCTCGGCTTCCTAGTCTCGCACCGTGGCATCGAGGCCAACCCAGAAAAGATCAAGGCCATCGAGAAAATGCGCCCTCCCCGGACCCTCAAGGAAATGCAGCGCTTGGTGGGGTGTATGGCGTCCTTAGGGCGTTTCATCTCCAAGTTTGGCGAACGAGCCCTGCCCTTCTTCAAGCTCCTGAAGAGGTCCGGCTCCTTCAAGTGGACTCCTGAGGCAGACGCCGCCTTTGAAGCCCTCAAGAGGTACCTCACGAGCCCGCCCATCATGGTCGCGCCGCGCTCTCGCGAGCCCTTGCTCCTGTACTTGGCGGCCACCCCCCAGACGGCCAACGCGACGTTGGTGGCGGTGCGGGAGGAGCGCGTCTATGCCAAAGAAAAACCCTCGGTGCCCCTACAGACTCACGAGACCGCTGAGCCTCGCGAGCCCCCGGGGCCTCGCGAGCCTCCTGGGCCTCATGAGGCCGCCGTCCCCCACAAGCCTTCTGAGCCTCACGAGCCTTCCGAGGCGTTCGAGGAGCAAGCCGTCACAACAGGTATGCGCCTCGTCGAGCACCCCGTGTACTTTGTCAGAACTGTGCTAAGGGACGCGCGCGAGCGCTACCCCATGCAGCAGAAGCTTCTTCTCGCGCTCCTCGTTGCCTCCAGGAAGCTGCGCCACTACCTTCAGGGTCATCCCATCAAGGTCATTTCATCCTACCCCTTGGAGCAAGTTCTGCGCAGCCCCAACGCCGCCGGCCGCGTCGCCGAGTGGAACATCGAGCTGCAAGCCTTCCAACTGGAGTTCTCCACCACCAGAGTCATCAAAGGCGCGGCTCTGGCCGACTTCTTGGCAGAATGGACAGACACGTACGAGGACGAGCCTCGCGAGGCCCAGTCCCTCCTGCCAGGGGATGAGGCGCCTGGCGGATGGACCATGCACTTCGACGGCGCCTTCTTCGACAGGGCGCGGGGGCTGGGGTCATGCTCACCTCGCCACCAGGAGACAGGCTCTACTACGCTGTGCAGCTCTGCTTCAGGCACACCGACAAGGTCTCCAACAACATCGCAGATTATGAGGGCCTCATCGCCGGCCTCAAGGCCGTGTTCGCCCTAGGCATCAAGCGTCTGACTATCAAGGGCGATTCGCAACTCCTCATCAACTTCTCCAACAAAAGCTACAAGCCCAAGGATGAGCACATGGCCGCCTACCTGGAAGAGGTACGTAAACTTGAGAAGCGCTTTCTTGGCCTAGAGCTGCAGCACATCCCCCGCAGCAGCAACAAAGAGGCTGACAACATCGCCAAACGAGCGTCACGTCGCGAGCCCCAGAGCCCCGGCGTCTTTGAGGAAAGGCTCCTCAAGCCATCCGCCGCTCCCCCAGCCACGAGCACGGCGCTCCTTCGCGAGGAACTACCGCCCGCGCCACCCACGGGCGTGCCAGACTGTGGCCCGGCCTCAGGAGCCCGCCTGCTGCTAGCGCTCGAGCCTCAGGCAGATAGCTGGGCCGCGGAGCTCAAGGCTTACTTGCTTCGTGGCACCTTGACGGAGGAGGACTCGGAAGTGGAGCGCGTGGCCCGGCAGGCCACCGCCTACTGCATACAAGATGGCGAGCTGTACTGTAGGCGCCCCAATGGCGTCTCGCTGTGGTGCATCTCTGAAGAGCAAGGGCGCGAGTTGCTGGCTGATATACATGGAGAAGACTGTGGCCACCACTCTTCATCACGCACCCTCGTTGGTAAGGTTTTCCGCAGCGGCTTCTACTGGCCCACTGCTCTACGTGACGCTACCGCACTGGTCCAAGCCTGCGAGGCCTGCCAATTCCATGCCAAGCAGATCCACCAGCCGGCGCAGGGCCTCCAGACGATCCCCCTCTCATGCCCCTTCATGGTCTGGGGGATTTCCCTTGCGCGGCTGGTGGTTATCGCTACCTCTACGTCGCCATCGACAAGTTCACCAAATGGGCGGAGGTCGAGCCGGTGCGCACCATCCCGGCAGGCTCCGCCGTCAAATTCATCAAGGGCCTTGTGAGCCGCTTTGGAGTTCCCAATCGCATCATCACCGACAATGGCTCCCAGTTCACGAGCGGCCTCTTCAAGTCCTACTGCGCCAGCCTCGGCACGTAGATCTGCTACGCCTCGGTGGCGCACCCGCGAAGCAATGGCCAGGCCGAGCGCGCCAACGCCGAGGTCCTCAAGGGCCTCAAGACAAGGAGCTTCAAGAAGAAACTTGAGGCCTGCGGCAAGGGCTGGCTCGACGAGCTGCAGTCCATGCTATGGTCCATCCGCACGACGGCGAGCAAGCCTACTGGCGAGACGCCCTTCTTCCTCGTCTACGGCGCTGAGGCGGTCCTCCCACTGGAGCTTAAGCACAGCTCCCCGTGAGTCCTTGCCCTCGACGAGGCGCGCCAGGATGGATCGCGGGAGACCGATCTGCTGATCCTCGAGGAGGGCCGCCGTCAGGCCGCCCTTCGTGCTGCGAGGTACCAGCAGGCCTTGCGCCGCTACCACAGCCGCAACATCCGCCCTCGCACTCTCGAGGTCGGCGACCTCGTCCTGCGCAGGATCCTCTCCAGAGAGGAACTACACAAACTCTCACCTATGTGGGAAGGCCCTTTCAGGGTTACTCATGTCTCCAGGCCCGTCTCAGCCCAGCTAGAGACGGAGGACGGAGTTCCTGTGCCTAATGCCTGGAACATCCAACACCTCCGCAAGTTCTACCCATGACCCTCACGAGTATGAACGAAACGGGGCTGTACACGCCCTGGAGCCTCTCATTGCGTTCGCCTGATGGGCCCGCGAGAGCTCCCGCCCACGCCCCAGTGGAAGCCCCATGCTCCGCGCTGGGGGAACGATCGACCCGCGATCATACCCACATCCCAGTGGAAGCCCCATGCTCCGCGCTGGCGGAACGATCGACCTGCGATCATACCCACACCCCTGTGAAAGCCCCATGCACCGCGCCGGCGGAACAATCAACTGAGGGTGCCCCACGGGCTGCACCATCCTCAAGCTGACCCGTGCCGGACACGGCAGCACTCTTTTTCTTGTTTTGGTGTGTAATTGAGGGCGCCCTACGGGTTGCACCAACCTCAAGCTGACCCGTGCCAGACACGGCAGCCGCATCTTTGTTTGGTTATGTAATGGGTTGCTCTCTTGCCTCAGTAGATTTCCATTTCCTTATATGGAGTTTCGTTTTCACCTCGCCTCACGAGCCTCGCGCGCTCATGACGTCCCTCATGCGCCTCACGCGAGCGGGGGCTGGACACGGTGCATGCGCTTGGGTCAGTCCCAGCAGCACTGAAAAATCCAAGCGACCGGGCTCTGGCTCGCGGGCCTGCCCCGTGCACGCCACCCCACCAAGGTCCTTGGTGTCCTGTCTCCTCGCGTAATACCCATGAACGAACGGACGAACGCGCGCTGTCGTTGAGTGCTCTGCGTGTATCTATCTCAGGAGCGGGTCCCTGGAAGGATCTCGCGAGGTAGCACCCTCGGGACCTCAGGAGGCCAGCAGGCACCGCCTTGGGGACTAACCCTCGGCGGCCGTCCCAGCAGGAGACCTCGTGAGCGGAACCCTCACAAGACGTACCCTGCGAGAGATGGCCCACCATACTACCTCCTGGAGGGCTAAGTCTCCTGTCTCACGAGCCACCCTCGCTGTCTCTCGAGCCTTCCCCTCCGACAGCCTCGCGAGCGCCAGTGTTCCTCTTGGCGCAAGCCACTTGTGCGTTAAAGGCGGGCTCCCTGAGCATCGTGCCTAAGGAAGTCTCACTAGCTCCCGGTGCCCCTCGCCTCCTGGCCTTGTCCAGGCATCGCGACCCGACATACCAGCGACGGCTATGGCCGCTCAAGAGCTGGGCCCTGACAACGTAGAGCATCATGGCAAGCAAAAAGAGAAAGCCTCGCGAGGGCTCGAATGTCCGTTATAGCAAACATAAAGTATTTAACACCAGGGCATCGTCGCCACGCCCCCACAGGCCACATCGATCTAGCGCAGGGTGACAAAGGGAAAAAGCACCCTAGGAGCTCGCGCCGTCGTCGTCTTCGCCGGCGCCGTCACCGTCGGAGCTCTCGCCACTGCCGCAGGAGTACTTCCCGAGTAACGCGCTCACATGGCCTTCCACCGCCCTTGCGAGCCCATCACGAAGTTCCTCGGGGACTAGGGCTATCAACTTGTCAAAGTCGAAGTTGGGGTCGGAGTGGAGGAGGTGGCTGAAGACGCGAGTCGCCGCCAGGGAGAAGAGGCTGCGGAACTCCTCCTCTAGGATACCGTCCACCTCCTTGGC
Organism: Elymus sibiricus; assembly: GCA_039707655.1. Lineage (NCBI taxonomy): Eukaryota > Viridiplantae > Streptophyta > Magnoliopsida > Poales > Poaceae > Elymus > Elymus sibiricus. The sequence continues at coordinate 184,639,187 of CM077676.1, read as the reverse complement.
TCCGTCCTCAAGCCGTTCCACGAGCTTGGTGGAGAAGTTGATGTAGTCGGCGTCGCGGGACTCGCGGAGGGCCCCAAGATTTCCCTGGCAGATGGAATTCAGGGCGTCGTGGGCGCGGATCTCGAGGGAGCGAAGTGCCTTGGCACGCTCGCGATGCTCCTGTTCCTGATCAACGGCGCCAGAGCCGGGCTGCGGTGCGGCTCCCCGGCGGGTCTCCGCCTCGGTGAGCGCCGCCTTGAGATCAGTGACCTCCATCCGGAGCCGCTCGCGTTCTGACTCGAAGGCGTCAGTGTCCTCTTGGACCTTCTTTTCTTTGGCCTCCAGTCGGGCGTTGGCGTCGGTGACGCACTTCGTGTGAGCCTCCTGGGCATCGGCCAGCTGGCGCCCCAGCGTCTCCAGACGCTCCTTCTCCATGGCCTGCTCGGCCGCCTTCTTCTCGAGGCCCTCCGCGCGTGACTCGAGGTCTGCCTCGCGGGCTGCGGCCTCCTTCTCGTGAGTGGCAAGGGCGCCTTCCCGCACGAGGAGCGACCGCGCCCGCTCGGCGTGTTGGTCTTGGAGCTCTTTCAGGAGGGTCTCCGCCTCTTTGCGGCGCACGGTGGCCGCTTCGGCCTCCTGGAGGGCTCTCGCGCGAGCCCCCTCCGCTTTGGCGGTGTCCTTCTCGCGCAATGCGCGAGCACGTTCGTCATGACGCCGGGCCGTATCGACGGCGACGCTGAGCCGGCGCCACCCGTACGCAAGTTTCAGGCGCTCCTCGGCGAGGCGCGTCTCCGCGTCCTGGAAGTCCGTGCCGAGCCGAGCGAGCGCGGCCTTGGCGTCGCGCAAGGCTTCAGGCCTGAGCAAAGCACGGTCACTCGCGAGGACCAGGGGCCAGTCCGGGTCGGGCCCTCTGGCACCCTCCGCTGCGACGGCGAGGGAGCCCTTGGCGCCGCTTGCCTGGGGCGGCGGGCTCGCCAGGCCACCCCCCTCGTTCAGCCGCGGCGGTGCGCTACAGGGGCTCTCAGTGCCGGTCATGGCACGCCCCGCAACTCCTTCCCCTGCGCCCAAGGAGGCCCCCGGCGGGGGGGGGGGGGGGCAGACGCTTCGGCCTCCCTCGTCGTCGCTTCCTTGCCCGCGGCAGGGCCAAGGGGGAGGGCGTCTCCGCCTCCTGAGGCTGCCTCCCGAGGCTCCCCCATTTCGGCCTCATAGGATGCGCCCGCGTGCGACCCTGGAGGAGCGACTGCCCCCTCCTCGATTTCCGTACTCCCCGCTTCGGCGTCGGGACGGCGGGTGGCCTCTCCACGCCCTCCGGCACCGGCAGCGGGCGTCGACGCCCCCTGCGGGTTGGGGGTAACCCTCGCCTTTGTCGTTGTCTTCTTCTTCTTCTTCTTCTGATCCGCGGCAGATCCCCTACACGAATGGTGGCTCAGCTCCGAGCCGGGTAAAAGAGCAAGAATTAAGGACGCCGGCAGAAGGCAGAGGGCTTACTCATCGCTGACGTGCCACTTCCTCTTCTTCTCCCCCGCAGACGGCTGGCTGGCGCTGCCCTCGCCGAGCATCGCCTCGGCGCCGCTGCTTCGGCCCCCGGGGCGTGCCGCGGTAGACCCGGACGCGTCGTCACCCGTCTCCGGGCCCTGGGTGGCTTCAGCCTCGTGGCGGGCCTCAAGCGCTGGGGGCTGACCCGCCCCCGCGTCGGGAGCCCCTGCCGCCGCGGGCAGGACGCTCTCGGCGTCATCATCCTCGAGGTCACAGATGAGCTGACGGCGAGCGCGTGGGGGCACCCGGCTGAGGTCGTCCTCCGTGGCTTCCTTAGAATCTCTGTTGCCGCTGCTGCTTCCCGAATCCACCTCCACCACGAGGGGGTTGTCGCGGGGCCCGACGTGGCCCTCCGGCACGAGGCCCCACTGATCGAAGAGGGGCATCACCTTCACCAGCTCCTCCTTCTCTGGATAGCGAAAAAGCGGGAGCGCCCCCTCCGGCATTTCCGCGGCAAGAGTATTGAGCAGAATCGCCAGGGCACCGTCCAGCACGTCCGACCCCAGGCTGCCCGGCTTCAGCCTCATGGCGTCGTCCGCGCCGGAATACTCCCACATGGGGCGCGAGTGCTGCTGAAGTGGCGCGATGCGCCGCCGCAGGTACTCCCTGACAACCGCCGTTCCCGATAGTGCTGCAGCCCGGTGCACCACCATCCGCTCAAGGACAGGCTCCATCCTCGGGTCGACGAGCTTCTCGTGCCCCCATACGGCGATCTTCTCGGCCGGGTCCGTAGGGATCATCAGGAGCCGGTTGGTCTGGCGCACGTCCATATAGACCCAGCGCTGCCGGTATCCTTCCACCTTCTTCGCAACCCGCAAGTTGATGATGCCGTCCTCCATTCCCTTGACGGCAAGGAACGACGCACATCCGGAGCGCTGGTCCACCGCAGTTAGCCGCAGGCAGAAGAAGTGGCGGAAGAGCGCCACAGAGGGCCTCACGCCCACGAAGGCCTCGCAGTAAAAGGCGAACGTGGCCAGGAGAAAAATGGAGTTGAGTTGAAGATGAAGAGCGTGAACCTGATAGTGGGTGAGTATGGCATAGAAGAAGTCTAAAAATGGCGGCACCAACCCTGCATACACGCTGTGGAGGAAGAAGGGATAGGCCGTTGCCCCAAGGTCGCGCCGCGCGCGCGACCCCGGCCAGATTTGGGTCGCATGGTTCTCGTTCTGGCCGCCGGCCACGAACGGAAGGCAATGATGGCTTCACGCCGCCTGCGCCAGGATTTATGTCAGCGCGGCAGTTCCCGAGGCATCGTGGGGAAGTGGGGGCGTCGCCCGTCACATCGTGCGCCACGCGTCGCGCCTGGCCGCAAGCGGTTAGGGCCCGCGCCGTTTCGCCCCTCTGTAGGCGGGAACGTGCGCGCCGCGGGCCCGGGGGCTACTGTCGGGCCCATGGAACCCGGGGTATCCAGGCCTGTCTGCCTTTGGCCCAGGGCGCAACGCCTGGAGTGGGCCCGGCGGGCCGTTGCCACCAAGTGTCTCACCAAGACCCCTCATGGGGCCCTGGCCTCCTGAGCCCTCCTCCTCAGGGAGTAGCAGGCAACGCTCAGCACCACCATCAACGGCCTTGCGAGGTCCCCTCACGAGGCGGCTCCCCGAGTGGCCTCACGAGGCGGCTTCCCGAGGGGACCTCACGAGGCGGCTTCCCGAGGTGGCCTTCCGAGGCCTCCTCCCGTAGGCGTTCGAGACGAAGGCCGTTCGACGTGTCGCGCGGTCTGGGGCCCACCACGTGGGTGACGCGCACGGCGACGAGCAGCAGCAGAGGCCGCGCCAGCAGGCGCGGATGCAGATGGTTTCCTCTTTTGCGTTAGGGGAGCAAGGCCAGCTATCTACTCTCAAAAGCAACCCCAAAGGTTGCCCGATCGGCGAAGGAAGACCAAGACGGCGGGCGCGCGGGGCGGAGGTCATCACCGAGCCCACCGGCGCGTCATGGATCATGCTTTGGCAGGCGAAGACCACCTTTAGTCAGGATAGCCTGAGCGCCTGTCCCCTTTAAAAAACCGCCAAGTGTGGCAACCCTTCCCGCCTAAGTTTCCAGGGGGAAGAGGACCAAGGCTGGCATAAAAGGGGCAGTGCAGCCACCATAGCGAGGGGACTGGATAGTCTTCAACCTTGTACGCGAGAACTCTGTAACCCACAATAATCCCAACTACAAGCAGGAGTAGGGTCTTACACCGCAAGGTGGCCCGAACCTAGGTAACCGCTGTGTCCTCGCCCGTCCTACGCTAGTGCGCTCTCGCCGTAGTCTCGCCGTAGCGTTGCCGTGGTAGGAGAGGAAGTAGTAGAACGAGCTCACCCCAGTGTTCGAACCTTTGGGTCCCCGGAGCCCCACTTCCGACACCCTTTGTGATCATATTGAGCTCCCATAAAAATATTGGCTATAATTAAATAAGGGAAATTGCATTTTTCCTATTTAAAGCCAATATTGCATTTTGGGCACTTTCCAAAGGAACTACCATTTTGCTAGCCAGGAAAAATCCCAAATAATTTGTGGAGCTTCTCCTATCCATATATTCACCATTTCCATCAAGAACCCAAGTTCCATAGATCAGATTTTGGGCACAACATCCATTTGCAAATTCTGTCCAGGTTTCCAGTTTGCAAAGGAAGTGCTTGCTCCCTTGATCTTTTTGGGCTGAAACTTTTCAGGATGGTTAACCATGATAAATAACCCCTGGATACCAAAAACCAGCCCATTTCATCTAGCCAATTTTCCCCAGTAAAATCACTAAGTTTCTGTCTAGATTGCAACTCTGTGAAGGAAGTACCTTCATAGGGTATCCAAATGAGCTGAAATTTTTCCAGTATCTCCATATGCCCAAATAACTCCCCTCCACCAAAATTCAGCTCATTAAATTTATTCATTTGAGCACAACATCAAAATCCATTTTCTGGACCAGATTTTGCATTACAAAGGAAGTATATGCAAAATAGGTCCAAATGCCTTAAAATTTAACCAGCACCTAGTCCTTCCTACCACATTTCATTGTGACAAAGATCAAACTCCATTTCTCCAGAAAATACCAGTCAATTTTGCTGTCAGAACTTGTTTCAGCAAGTTTCTCTCACCTCAGAGCTATCTAGATGATCCCAGCCACATCTCTCATCTATTTGAGCAGTGAGACACCACGTTGACATGATGTAGAATTCAGGAAAACTCCAGAGCACGTGGCACCCATGGTGACCACGCTTGGGACAGGCCAAAACGGTGGTCAGCGCACTGTTCTCGTCGGCAGGCCAGCTCCGCCCAGCTCCAGCGTGTCCCGGCGTATCAAATGGCTCCGCGGCGTCCACCTGCCCCTCCCTAGACCTTTCTGCACTTCTCTCTCTTCCTCCTCGCGCCACGGCGGTCGCCGCCGCAGCACTGTCCCGCCAGTGACCCGTGTCTTCTTCCTCTCCGAGCCCTCCCGAAGCCGCAGCTAGTTTCTCCACTATCCCTGAGGCCATGCCGACATCGCCTCCGTCCTCCGCGTGTCTCTGAGCGCCAGTGCGTGGCTAAGGTCGCCACGGCGGCCGAGCCAATCTCCTCCGTCGCCGGGCTATAAATAGCCAGCCCGAGCTCTCCCCGAGCACCATCAGCAACCGCAACTTCCTCCTCTCCCTCCTTGCTCTTGCCCAGATCGAAGAATCGAGCCACGGAGCTCATTCTTCTCCACCTACTGCCATGGAGCCGCCGCTGCCCCTCCTCTCAAATTCGGGCGAGCCCGAACCCCTCTCCTCCTCTTTCCACCACCAGTGAAGCCCTCAAGGTCCGGCGACCCTCCCCCGCTCTTCGGCCCCTCCTCCGGCACACCAGGGCACCGTACCCATCTCCACCCGAGGACCTCACCGTGGGAACCTACGCTGCCACCGCTCGGGTCCTCGCCGTTGACCGTGCTCAGACGGGATGGAGGCGGCGTCCTCCCCTGAGGATGTCGGTGGCCGGAGCATCTCGAGAGGTGGCCAGAATCGGCCGGACGAGCGACGGCGCCGGCGGCCTCCTCTGTGCGGTCGCTTTCTTCGGGGGTAGGACAAGCAGCGCGGGAGGAGAGAGAGAGGTCAACGCGGGCCCCTCTCATCAATCACTCAGCCCCGGGCCCGCGGTGACTTAAGTGGAAGCGCATTTCTCAAAATGTGTTTCCAGTTCAGAGAAAGCGTACTCCAGCTCTGCTTTAAGCAATATTACGTTTTCTCGGCTCGAAAGCATATTCGCAGAAAGGCGCTTCCTCTCTCCAGCCGGCGGCCGAAACCGTTATTTAGCGGACGTTCGTCCGTTAAGGCCAGAAATGGACAATTTCTGTTTATTTCTCTGCCTAAACAACGAACGGCCACAACTTTTCACTCGTAACTCTGATTGAGGTAAATCCAACGCCCACGTCTTCAGTTCGTCGAGCCCGTTTCGATGGTTTCATTTTCATAATGTTTCCACACTTTGAAAATGACCATTTTGCCCTTGCCCTTCTATCGGCCCCTCCGAGAGAGAATCCTTTCCGGCAAATTTTCTGCGAGGTGATCGCACTTCTCCCGGAGTATTCCTTCACCCCCAGGCAAGCTGACCATATGATATGTGCCCTAAAGTATTGCTCTATGTTATTATTGCGTGTTTAAATTAGTATGCTTACGCTGGTATGTATAGTGGTGAGCTGTATGTGACACTGATGAACCCTTGCTTGCCTTTCTTTGATGACGGCACCACGCCTGTGTTCTGAGCCGCTTTCGGCCGTCTGGGGTGGATGCCGACTTTATGTTTCTCTTTTCAACAACTGGCCCGTGTTCCGAACTGCTTTTCGGCCGTCTCGGATAGCTGTTGAATTTCTTTCTGTAGCGGTGACCCTATGCTCTGAGCTGTTCTTCGGCCGTCTTAGGGAACCGCTACACTCTTTTTATCAACACCGTCTCATGCTCTGAGATGCTTTTCAGCCGTCTTGAGCCGGGGTTGAGTTATTCCGGTAACGTCCCAGATCTGAGTTATAAAGACCGTTCTGGTGGCTACTGGTTTATTTGCCGGTTTCATGCAAGAGTTCAGATGGTCGTCACTTACCGCTAAGACTTGTAAAGTAATTAAACTCCTGCTAGGTTGAACTTGGTATATACATTACTCGTTAATGCTCGTCATGTTATTGCACTAGTGACTCATATGTAACAATATGGAGATAGGTTGTTATGTTTTCATCGTGCATTACTGTGGTTATCGCAATGATTAAGAATGTGACTTAATAATGACAACCTCCTCCGTCGACTGGATCGAGTCGTAGTGCCACCGAACCAAGCTCATCAGTGCAGCCACATTTGCCAGTATGGGACAGCCCTAGCTTGGTCTATTGTCCTGCCTCTGGTCGGTACCTTCAAAGAGGGAAGGTTATGCGTGCGTGCTACCCTGATTAGGTAGGCGGCGATAACCTTGTGACCCAGTTGAGTTATATGGATCCAGGTCCCCGTTTGGGACAGTTTTGTTTGGCAACGACGGTGGCAGGTGTCACGGGGTGACACAGGGGCCACCCAGGACATGACCCTGGGAGGGTATGATTGTCGGTGGGACCGTAAGAGTGCCAGGCAATAGGCAAGTTTTGTTGGAGCAGCACCAGTCCACCCGAATGGGAGTACGAGGCCAGGAGCTCCATGGTGTGGGTAAAGTGTGCAACCTCTGTAGAGTGTAAATCTATTTGAATAGCCGCGTCCTTGGTCATGGGACACAGTTCGTACTAGGTCACACACTATTTGGTCTGTGTCGAGTCTGGAGGAACAAACTATATAATGTTATTGCTAAGACTGAATCAGAGAATGGTAAGATTTGTCAGACTTGCAGTGCACATGCATGGACATCAGATGATGTCAGGGGTATGAATGTTAGCCATGCGATGGCTATAAGATGAGTGGTCAGATGACCGCAAGAGTGGGATTGGATTCGGTTATGGTTTGGATTGGATCATGAGAATGTTCGGAGTATGGATTATTTTCTTGTTCTACTTCACTTTACTTTAGCAGTTATCATGATAGATAATCCTGATATGTCATGATGATTAATGCTGCTAAATGATTAATATTGCTAGATAATTCTGTGATAATGTGATGGTTAATACTATTAAGATAACAAATGCATGCTTGAATGCCATGGATTGCATTGCTTGGGTATATATGTTGGTTTGGTTTGCTTGCGAGTACATTCAAAAGTACTCAGCGGCCTTGAATGTGGCCAGGTTCACCTAAGGATCCGACGTCACTAGCGAGGAGCCAGAGTGTTCGCGGGCTAGAAGAGTAACCCAGTCAGATCCCTGTGGATTGGAGCCGCACCAAGACCATGCTGCCTTAGATACAGCTTTTCCGCTGCCATTCCTCTTGTAAATATCATGTAAGACTTATATATCCATTAATTGAAAAGTCTGTGTTCATGATACTTGTTGTAAAAGCGCATGCCAGAGTGATTTCCTGGGCTGGTATGTGCGGCGACTGTCTGACTACAGTGGTATTCAGGCGGGGTGCCACAACGGATGGTATCAGAGCCAAGCTGACGATAGGTTACCCTAGCCGGATTTCATTGCCTCTTGATCAGTAGAAAGCCCAGATGGACTTCAGCCATCTTTGCCAGCCTGGCATGGCTACTATTGATCATAAGGCAACCCCATAGGCTTTTGGCTCGATCAGACCCCAACTCTCATGGCCTTTGTCTTCGGGATGAAATGCCCGCACCAGGCAACGACCCGTGAGCCCTGAACCCCTAGGTAAACCAGATATTCCCACCCTGCTTGCTAACCATGGCATTTCTCTTCTCAAATCTAGTTTCCTTTGGGAAACTCTTATAAATTCTATCTTTCCCCGACAACCTTAGGATCGTTGACCAAGCCACTTTGGCTATGGTCATGCGTTGAGTTTGATGTTCCCTAAGGAAGTAGTAGGAGCCTGACCCCAATTGCTTCCAGGAGCATTGTGTGGTTTGCTTCTAAATCCTTAGAGGCACATCGAGTGCGCTAGCATCGTTATACTAGTGAATCTTCGGCCACATGTGTAAAGTCCGCAAAATTTGAGCTTTATTGGCTTTTTGAGTTTTCGCGGTTCTTGTTTCTTTTCTCGATTCCGTTCTTTTGCTCCGACTGGATCCATCTGCAAGTGCTGCTAAGAAGATCAGCTTACAACCCGGATAATACCCAATAATCCAAATTCAGAAAGAATCAAGCCAAGTCAACTGCCCGATATTCAGAATAGCAACCCCAGAATCTTTTAAGAATAAAGCACGAGTCAGAAGCAGACTCTGCGTGGCACCGACAAGGCCAGAATATACCTGAGAGAGTTTGCCTCAGAACAAATCATACCTAAGGAATAGTCAGACGAGCTATCGGGAATGGACATCAGCAAGAGCAAAGTATTCGGTCCACGATACAAGGATTATTTCAGTCTGTAGGGTGAACCTTGAGTCTTTTCTCAATGGACTCAAGAATCATTTATTACCCACAGAAGACATATTTCAAGAATGTGAACAGGCCGAGAGCAGCAACAACACTCTGGTATGTGGATACACATTTCAAAACATATTTTGGAGTTTACCGGTGCACATACGAAATTTTCTGGGCAAAGTGAACAAGGTCTGTGAAAAATATGAATAAGTTCACGGCTGCCCAAAATCCATGAGAATTCCAAACACCTGGAGGCTCAGCCAAATCGAAGGAAATTATCCGCCAACTGTCTACTACCGGCAACATTGGATATCCGAATTAATTGTCAACATAAAGTCCGCATCGGTTGTGCAACCTTTACAGCAACAATGGCCAGGCCAGTAGAAGGACAAGTGATATGCATGACCAAGGGAATATCTTCTGTCAAGACCGCACATCACAGTGAAAGGCTTCTGGTGCAAGGAACCTAGCCTTCCTCCGCAAGTTATCGGGAGAAAAGCTTATGACGCAAGACTCCCAATCTTCCTCGCTACGCCACTAGGGGGAAAATCTTCTGGGGTACGACACTCCTATCTTCCTCAGCCTGCTACCGCGTAAAGCATCCAACATAAGGCACCTGACCTTCTGTTGTAAGCCACATGAAGGAAATCTTCTGGGGTACGATACCCAGCCTTCATCAGCACGCTACCCTGGCAGAAGCTTCGAGCATAAGGAATTCAGCCTTCTTCAACACGCCATCAACAATCTTGTCAGAAGCACGAACTAGTCTAGACACACATCCACCTCAGAACTCAGTGGTTATGAAAGGATCTATCCTACCTCTGCATATGTTGTGAGCATGCAGTCCAGTGGATCAGTTCATGCGAGCCACTCGTACACAGGAATGACTGTGTTCAGAGAAATATCGGCCCAATAGTTCAAAGAAGGATATGAACACAGCCACCCCTACGAGATATGCAAGAGTAAATTGTGAATACAAGCCCAACAAGCTGGGATACGACCAAGGAGCCATGATGGTAGGTCATGAGAAGTTTCCCCAAAAAGAAACCCCCAAGAACAAAGAAGTTGTGGACAAACAGTTTCCGCGATGATTCGTAAAATAAAGCTTCATGGATAAGGTAATATTACCAATTTTGTCGGACCCTTGCATGTACGGCCACAACAATGCAGCCAGCATGTCATACTCATCATGAATATGGGCCATCAACCAAGACAAGAGGCTAGTCTCCGAAAGGTGCACCGAGTGATAGCCGTACTATGTTCAACTCAGTGGTCATAACAGGGACTACAGAGGCTATATATGGCAGAGCCACCTCAGTAATTGACAAAGCTTAACAGTCTGAATTCACCAGGAAGTAAGACATTCAGATAGAATGGCTAAAAACACATACACATCGGCATCGACCGTTCATAGATGCCACGATGTCATTGGAGAAGGAGATTACCGTCTATGACCACTTTGTGTTCATGCCTGACACTTCAGTTGAGAATGCGGCGGTAATAGCTTGGTCATGTTGGATTGTGGATCACCTGAGGACAAAGATAGAATACGTAAGACAGAAGGAAACATCAGTACGGAACCCACCGTCAGACTGAGCATTCCGACAAGGCAGAAAGAAAGCTACCCCTAGTCACTCGAGGCCATACGAGCACGTGATCCCTGTATCTAGAAAGGATGTCTCGCCATTGGCAGCCAGGGTACGAAGTAGCGCAACAAAACCCGAAGCAGCTAGCTCTAGGCTATGGAAGTCAAGCTATTTGTTGATACTACCGCTACCCCACCAACCAACAAACTACCAGGACAAAAGGTATGCCTGACAGGAAAGAGAAGGACTCAATGTAGCTGTGTGGAAAGACAACACCCGAGCCGTCAGAAGAGACAGTTCGAAGGACCAGTAAATCAATGAAGACAAGACAGCTGATGGATCCAAGTCACACACAGGTATGTTCCCCCTTCGCCGGGAGGTAAGCCCAGAAATCTCGAGGACGAGATTTTCTTAAGGGGGGTAGGTTTGTGACAACCTGGTTTTTGCTCCCTGTTTTTTTTCCTTCGCGGGATTGGACTCCCGTTTTTTTCCGATGTTATTGGATTTTCTCTCGCTCTTGGGTATATGAAGATGGTCATTTAGCTTTGCCTTCCCTATCCAACCAGAGATTCTCTCCCGTCCAACCTCGCCACCCAAAATTTGTTCTCAGGATTTTGCCACCGAAACCTTATCTTCCGAGTTATCGGAAGGGAAACCCTAATTCCTTCCGTTACAAAGGAACTCCAATTTCCTTTGATCTGTTGACTCTCAAACTTTTCCCAGTAATCAACCCACATCTATAAACCCTGGATATGCAAAAATATTGCCAAGTAATTTGCAATATTTTTCATTTAAAATTAATTCCTTTTTCTGCAGTTTAAAGGAATTAAATCCAGGAAAATATCTATCCATCTCCAAAGCTCATGAAAACTTGTGGAGATACCCTTTGTGATCATATTGAGCTCCCATAAAAATATTGGCTATAATTAAATAAGGGAAATTGCATTTTCCTATTTAAAGCCAATATTGCATTTTGGGCACTTTCCAAAGGAACTACCATTTTGGTAGCCAGGAAAAATCCCAAATAATTTGTGGAGCTTCTCCTATCCATATATTCACCATTTCCATCAAGAATTCAAGTTCCATAGATCAAATTTTGAGCACAACATCCATTTGCAAATTCTGTCCAGGTTTCCAGTTTGCAAAGGAAGTGCTTGCTCCCTTGATCTTTTTGGGCTGAAACTTTTCAGGATGGTTAACCATGATAAATAAACCCTGGATACCAAAAACCAGCCCATTTCATCTAGCCAATTTTCCCCAGTAAATTCACTAAGTTTCTGTCCAGATTGGAGGTCTGTGAAGGAAGTACCTTCATAGTGTATCCAAATGAGCTGAAAATTTTCCAGTATCTCCATATGCCCAAATAACTCCCCTCCACAAAAATTCAGCTCATTTCATTGATTAATTTGAGCACAACATCAAAATCCATTTTCTGGACCAGATTTTGCATTACAAAGGAAGTATATGCAAAATAGGTCCAAATGCCTTAAAATTTAACCAGCACGTAGTCCTTCCTACGAAATTTCATTGTGACAAAGATCAAACTCCATTTCTCCATCCATTTCTCCAGAAAATTCCAGTCAATTTTGCTGTCAGAACTTGTTTCAGCAAGTTTCTCTCACCTCAGAGCTATCTAGATGATCCCAGCCACATCTCTCATCTATTTGAGCAGTGAGACACCCCGTTGACATGATGTAGCATTCAGGAAAACTCCAGAGCACGTGGCACCCGTGGTGACCACGCTTGGGACAGGCCAAAACGGTGGTCAGCGCACTGTTCTCGTCGGCAGGCCAGCTCCGGCCAGCTCCGGTGTGTCCCGGCGTGTCAAATGGCCCCGCGGCATCCACTTGCCCTCCCTAGACCTTTCTCGACTTCTCTCTCTTCCTCCTCGCACCACGGCGGTCGCCGTCGCAGCACTGTCCTGCCCGTGACCCTTGTCTTCTTCCTCTCCGAGCCCTTCCGAAGCCGCGGCTGGTTTCTCCACTATCCCTGAGGCCCTGCCGACATCGCCTCCGTCCTCCGCGTGTCTCCGAGCGCCAGTGCGTGGCTAAGGTTGCCACGGCGGCCGAGCCAATCTCCTCCGTCGCCGGGCTATAAATAGCAAGCCCGAGCTCTCCCCGAGCACCATTAGCAACCGCAACTACCTCCTCTCCCTCCTTGCTCTTGCCCAGATCGAAGAATCGAGCCATGGAGCTCCTTCTTCTTCACCTACTGCCATGGAGCCGCTGCCGCCCCTCCTCTCAAATTCCGGCGAGCCCGAACCCCTCTCCTCCTCTTTCCACCACTAGTGAAGACCTCAAGGTCCGGCGAACCTCCCCCGCTCTTCGGCCCCTCCTCCAGCGCACCAGGGCGCCGTACCCATCTCCACCCGAGGACCTCGCCGCGGGAACCCACGCCACCACCGCTCGGGTCCTTGCCGCTGTCCGTGCTCAGACAGGATGGAGGCGGCATCCTCCCCTAAGCACGTCGGTGGCCGGAGCATCTCAAGAGGTGGCCGGAGTCGGCAGGCCGAGCGACGACGCCGGCGGCCTCCTCTATGCGGTCGCGTTCTTCGGGGGTAGGAGAAGCAGTGCGGGAGGAGAGAGAGAGGTCAACGCGGGCCCCACTCGTCAGTCACTCAGCCCCGGGCCCGTGGTGACTTAAGTGGAAGCGTATTTCTGAAAATACGTTTTCAGTTCAGAGAAAACTTACGCCAGCTCTGCTTTAAGCAATATTACGTTTTCTCGGCTCGAAAGCGTATTCGTAGAAAGGCGCTTCCTCTCTCCAGCCGGCGGCCAAAACCGTTATTTAGCGGACGTTCGTCCGTTAAGGCCAGAAATGGACAATTTCTATTTATTTCTTTGCTTAAACAACGAACGGCCACAACTTTTCGCTCGTAACTCCGATTGAGGTAAATCCAGCGCCCACGTCTTTAGTTCGTCGAGCCCGTTCCGGTGGTATCATTTTCATAATGTTTCTATACTGCGAAAATGACCATTTTGCCCTTGCCCTTCTATCAGCCCCTCCGAGAGAGAATCCTTTCCGGCAAATTTTCTGCGAGGTGATCGCACTTCTCCTGGAGTATTCCTTCACCCCCAGGCAAGTCGACCATCTGATATGTTCCCTAAAGCATTGCTCTATGTTATTCTTTCATGTTTAAATTAGTATGCTTACGCTGGTATGTATAGTGGTGAGCTGTATGTGACGCTGATGAACCCTTGCTTGCCTTTCTTTGATGACGGCACCACGCCTGTGTTCTGAGCCGCTTTCGGCCATCCGGGGTGGATGCCGACTTTATGTTTCTCTTTTCAACAACTGGCCCGTGTTCTGAGCTGCTTTTCGGCCGTCCGGACAGCTGTTGAATTTCTTTCTGTAGTGGTGACCCTATGCTCTGAGCTGTTCTTTGGCCGTCTTAGGGAACTGCTACACTCTTTTTATCAACACCGTCTCATGCTCTGAGCTGCTTTTCAGCCGTCTTGAGCCGGGGTTGAGTTATTTCGGTAACGTCCCAGATCTGAGTTGTAAAGACCGTTCTGGTGGCTACTGGTTTATTTGCCGGTTTCATGCAATAGTTCAGATGGTCGTCACTTACCGCTAAGACTTGTAAAGTAATTAAACTCCTACTTGGTTGAACTTGCTATATACATTACTTGTTAATGCTTGTCATGTTATTGCACTAGTGACTCATATCTAACAATATGGAGATAGGTTGTTATGTTTTCATCGTGCATTACTGTGGTTATCGCAATGATTAAGAATGTGACTTAATAATGACAACCTCCTCCGTCGACTGGATCGAGTCATAGTGCCACCGAACCGAGCTCATCAGTGCAGCCACATTTGCCTATATGGGACGGCCCTAGCTTGGTCTATTGTCCTGCCTCTTGTCAGTACCTCCAAAGAGGGAAGGTTATGCGTGCATGCTACCCTGATCAGGTAGGCGGCGTTAACCTTGTGAGCCCAGTTGAGTTACATGGATCCAGGTCCCCGTTTGGGACAGCTTTGTTTGGCCACGACAGTGGCAGGTGTCACAGGGTGACACAGGGGCCACCCAGGACATGACCCTGGGAGGGTATGATTGTCGGTGGGACTGTAAGAGTGCCAGGCAATAGGCAAGTTTTGTTGGAGCAGCACCGGTCCACCCGAATGGGAGTACGAGGCCAGGAGCTCCATGGTGTGGGTAAAGTGCGCAACCTCTGCAGAGTGTAAATCTATTCGAATAGCCGCGTCCTCGGTCATGGGACACAGTTCGTACTAGGTCACACACTATTTGGTCTGTGTCGAGTCTGGAGGAACAAACTATATAATATTGTTGCTAAGACTGAATCAAAGAATGGTAAGGCTTGTCAGACTTGCAGTGCAGATGCATGGACATCAGATGATGTCAGGGGTATGAATGTTAGCCATGCGATGGCTATAAGATGAGTGGTCAGATGACCGCAAGAGTGAGATTGGATTCGGTTATGGTTTGGATTGGATCATGAGAATGTTCGGAGTATGGATTATTTTCTTGTTCTACTTCACTTTACTTTAGCAGTTATCATGATAGATAATCCTGATATGTCATGATGATTAATGCTGCTAAATGATTAATATTGCTAGATAATCCTGTCATAATGTGATGGTTAATACTATTAAGATAACAAATGCATGCTTGAATGCCATGGATTGCATTGCTTGGGTATATTTGTTGGTTTGGTTTGCTTGCGAGTACATTCAAAAGTACTCAGCGGCCTTCAATGTGGTCAGGTTCACCTAAGGATCCGACGTCACTAGCGAGGAGCCGGAGTGTTCGCGGGCTAGAAGAGTAACCCAGTCAGATCCCTGTGGATTGGAGCCGCACCAAGACCATGCTGCCTTAGATAGAGCTTTTCCGCTGCCATTCCCCTTGTAAATATCATGTAAGACTTATATATACATTAATAGAAAAGTCTGTGTTCATGATACTTGTTGTAAAAGCGCATGCCAGAGTGATTTCTTGGGCTGGTATGTGCGGTGACCGTCTGACTACAGTGGTATTCAGGCGGGGTGCCACATCGGGAGGGACTGGGAGCGGGACAGGTGGAAGAAGGAGAGCGAGTGAGGTGGCGCGGGCAAGCTGTGGTGGCGCGAGGGCGGCGTTTGGGCGGCGGCTGAGGGCCCCGCGTCCAGAGCACGCGTATTGCATGTCGAACACCTTGCATCCAGCGTGGTCACCGCGTGCACTGGCACACATGGAACTTTAGGGCCACGCAGACCATGTCTACCGTGAAGTCCTTTCAACATTGAGCTGCAATGCACCCTTGGCTTGCCACCTAGCATGATGGATGTGACTAGAGCTTGTTGTGAGGTTTCTGGATAGAAACTTTAGCTAGATGTGTAGCTCGAATGGATGGGAGTTTAGGGCTGAATTTCGGTGGTTAAGCATTGTGGCGCCCCGCCTGTTTACCACTGTAGCCAGACGGTCGCCGCACACACCAGCCCAGGAAATCACTCTGGCATGCGCGTTTACATCAAGTATCATGAACATAGGCACAACTGTATTAAGAATGTATTTATTAGCCATTGTGGCTGGAATGAATACATCATGGTTACAAGGGTGAAATAGTAGAAAAAATACTAGCTAAGGCATCATGGTCTTGGTGCGGCTCCAATCCACAGGGATCTGACTGGGTTACTCTTCTAGCCCGCGAACACTCCGGCTCCTTGCTAGTGGACGTCGGATCCTTAGGTGAACCTGGCCACATTGAAGGCCGCTGAGTACTTTTGAATGTACTCGCAAGCAAGCCAAATAACATATAGACCAAGCAAAGCAATCCATGGCATTCAAGCATGCATTTGTTATCTTAGCAATATTAGCTATCATGTTATGGCAGGATTATCTAGCAGAATAATTACTAGAGTGAATGCAATGAGGTATAACAATGAAGGTACTTAATCAAGTTTGATCTCGTGATCCCTCCAGATCGCATCCAGGTCCTCACGGTCATCTGACCATTTTCTTATAGCCATCACATGGCTAACATCTCAACTTCCTGACATCGTTCGATGTCCAGGCATCTGTGCTATAAATCTGACAAAGCTTACCTTATCTGGTTCGTTCTAAGCAATCATTCGGTTAACTCCTCCAGACTCGACACAGACCAAATAGTGTGACCTAGTACGAACTGTGTCCCAGTACCGAGGACGCGGCTATTCGAATAGATTTGACCTCTGCAGAGGTTGCGCACTTTACCCACATTATGGAGCTCCCGGCCTCGTACATCAGTACCTGCTCCCATTCGGGTGGACCGGTGCTGCTCAAAGAAAACTTGTGTATTGCCCAGCACTCTTACGGCCCCACCGACAATCATACCACTTCCGGGTCAAGTCCTGGGTAGCCCCTGTGTCCCTCCTGACACCTGCCACCATCGTGGCCAAACTAAACTGTCCCAAACGGGGACCCTGGATCCATATAACTTGGGCTCACAAGGTTATCGCCGCCTACCAGGCTAGGGTAGCACGCACGCATAACCTTCCCTCTTTGGAGGTACCGATAAGAGGCAAGACAATAGACCAAGTTAGGGCCTCCCTGAGGGTGTCGCGGACTAGGGGGTACTCGGACTGCCGGCCTATTTCTCGTAGGCCGGACTAGTGGACCGCTCTTTACTCATCAAAGGAAGGCCTGAGTACGGGCGACCCCGTGCACCAGAAGGAAACCTCTGAAGACTTGGCGTCTCCTCCAAGAAATAATTAGCGGCGTGTGTATCTCCTGATGGCAACCGACCATATGTAATCCTAGGTCCCTCTGGTGTCTATATAAACCAGAGGGTTTAGTTTGTAGGGGGGAATCATCATAACCACCTAGGGTTTAGCCCATCCGGTCTCGAGGTAGATCAACTCTGTAACCTTCATACAATCACATCAATACAATCTAGCAGGACATAGGGTTTTACCTCTTCGAGAGGGCCCGAACCTGGGTAAATCAATGTCTCTACGTTCCCTGTTACTCATTGATTCCTAGATCCACAGTTCGGACCCCCTACCCGAGATCTTCCAGTTTCAGTACCGACATTGGTGCTTTCATTGAGAGTTCCGCCATTGGGTCACCAAGGATCAATGGCTGGCCTTGTCATCAGCGACGGCATCCGCAGCAGGGACATCTTCGTCCTCGGTCAACTCTTCGCGTTCGGCAGCATTGTGCTGCACGCCGACCCGACAGGTCACATTGACCAGGTCAACAGCTTCGCCCCTGAGCAGGAAATCAGGTTCGGCAACCTGGAGTACATCGCCGATTCTTGGGGCAATCTGGTCCTTATTGGGTTCTCAGCTTTACCTGAGGAGCCTAATAATCCCGAGGCCTTAAACTCGGATTCTCTCCTCGGCTCCGTCTCTGGGCCGGTCCTCAGTTTGGATCTGGCCTCGAGTTCGGATCTGACCCCGGCGCCAGAGAACCAAGGGTCACCCTTGGCCGAACACACTTCCGACGCCGGCACACCGGAGTTCGACTCTGAAGTATGCCCAAGGATGGGTCCAGTGGACCTCTCGCTCTTAAGCGACATGCTAGATCGGATCCATAAGATTAGTATCGTGGATGACCCATCCTCAGCCCATGAGCAAATCAGACTTGAGGCCAACCACGGGGAATTTCGCGTCCCACCCACCACCCACTTAATTGCCACTATCAAAGATTTAACCGACATGCTGGACTACGCCCCCAAGGAGGCTGACGACATTGACGAGGATATCGACGCCCCGCCTGATATGGCTCCCTCCCTTGCCACCTCCAACACCGGAAAGTGGACCGCCACCTCCACCTACGACGTTTATATGGTCGATACCCCCAAGAAGGATGGTGACACGACCAAGATGGACGGCGACGGCCCCGCCGAAGAACCACCCAGATGCTGACGAAGGCAAGCCAGAGGGCGAGGAAAGGGCAAGCAAAACAACACATACACGAATGGTACCGGAGATAACGAGACTCCGGACAACATGGGGGAGCTCGGCGACAACACCCCCGAACAGCACCACGACACCCCTGTAGGGCACGTGGACCAGGGCAATCCTGAGGACCCCGAGGATTCCGAGGACAGTAATTACCTCCCTTCGTCCGAAGAGGAGGATAGCCTCGGACCCGAGGATTTCGTCATCCCAGAGGACCCCCTGGAGCAAGAAAGATTCAAGCAGCAACTCATCGCCACTGCCCGAAGCTTGAAGAAGAAGCAATAGCAGCTAAAGGCCGAACAAGATACACTCAACGACAGATCGACGATGGTCTTAGCAGCTGAAGAGGGCCTCGACGATCAACGCCAGGGTCAATACAAGTGTTACCCACGGCGGCGCTTGCTCCCGGCATTTGAGGATGAGGCCCTTGAGCCCATACCTCCTAGACAAACTCAAACAAACCAGCCCGACCGCCCCCATCGAGGACGAGACAAGATGGCTGGAGAAACCAAATACCTACCCGCGCCTCCTCGCCGAGCAGGCAAAGACCCGGTTCAACCGGATGACCAATATGATCTACACCATGACCTGAATGCCAGAGGGATCCAGTCAAGATCCATCTATGGATCCAGAGGACACACGCCCGCTGGACGGGATGGATACCAAGCCTGGCACGATAGGAACGATAGAGCTCGGGAGCAGCACCGTGCCCGGATGACAACCGATCTCCGGCACGACGTGGCCCGGGTCAGGGGCGCCGCACACCCAATGTGTTTCACTGATGAGGTGATGCAGCATCAGTTCCCCGAGGGGTTTACACCCGTGAATATAGAATAATACAATGGGACAACTGACCCAGCTGTGTGGATCGAAGATTTTCTTGTCCACATTCATATGGCCCGAGGAGACGACCTCCACGCCATTAAATATCTACCATTGAAACTTAAAGGACCAGCAAGGCATTGGTTGAACATCCTACCCAAAAACTCCATCGGGAGCTGGGAAGAGCTCGAGGATTCATTCCGAGCTAACTTTCAAGGCACCTATGTTCGGCCGCCGGACGCCGACGACCTGAGCCATGTCGTTCAGCAGCCCGGGGAGTCAGCTCGGCAATTCTGGAACCGGTTCTTGACTAAGAAGAACCAAACCGTCGACTGTCCGGATGCTGAAGCAATCGCCGCATTCAAGCACAGTATTCGGGACGAGTGGCTCGCCCGCCAGCTCAGCCAGGATAAGCCGAGAACAATGTCGGCCCTCACCTCCCTAATGACCCGCTTTTGCACAGGTGAAGATAGTTGGTTAGCTCGTCGAAGCAACCATCCCGAAGACCCCGGCACTTCAGAGGCCCGGGACGGGAACGAGAAACCTCGGCGCAATAAGAATAACAAGCGCCGGCACACAAACAACGGCAGTGAAGTCGATGATGCAGCGGTAAACGCCGGGTTCAGCGGCTCGAAATCAGGACCGTGGAAAAAACCTTCTAAAGGGAACCAGGACGGCCCGTCTGCACTAGATAGAATCTTGGATAGGCCCTGCCAGATTCATGGTACCCCGGATAAGCCCGCCAACCACACCAACCGTAAATGTTGGGTAATCAAACAGGCCGGCAAGATCACAGCCGAGGAACAGAGCAAGGGCCCCCGCAGCAAGGATGACGACGAACCTCGCAGGCCGAACAATGGAGGCCAAAAGCAGTTCCCTCCCATGGTAAAGACCGTGAACATGATTTACGTCACGCATATACCGAAGAAGGAGCGGAAACGTGCACTCCGGGATGTCTACGCCTTAGAGCCGGTGGCCCCAAAATTCAACCCATGGTGGGCCTGCCCGATCACTTTCGACCATCGAGACCACCCGACCAGTATCCGTCATGGAGGAACGGCGGCTCTGGTGCTCGACCCCATCGTGGATGGATTTCACCCCACCAGAGTCCTCATGGACGGAGGCAGCAGCCTCAACCTGATTTATTCAGATACAGTGAGGAAAATGGGGATCGACCCGTCAAGGATCAAACCCAGCAACACCACCTTTAAAGGTGTAATCCCAGGCGTCGAGGCACACTGCTCGGGATCCGTGACATTGGAGGTAGTCTTCGGTTCGCCCGACAACTTCCGCAGGGAGGACTTAATCTTTGACATTGTTCCCTTCCGCAGCGGTTACCACGCTCTCCTCGGCCGGACAGCATTCGCCCGCTTCAACGCCGTCCCGCATTACGCATATCTAAAGCTCAAGATGCCAGGACCGAAGGGTGTTATTACCGTCAACGGTAACACCGAGCGCTCGCTCCAAACAGAGGAACACACAGCGGCTTTAGCCGCCGAAGTCCAGGCCGCCGAAGAAGCATTGTAGGCCCAGTCTACCAGCAAGGCACTGGATGCACGCAAACGCGCCCGAGCTATGGCCTCGGTCCTGGAGCATTCCCGTACTCACCCTAAATAGGGATACGCGCCCCATAGCAAGACCCACCCAGCCACGAAATACGTGCCTCGAGTGCACAACTTTGCGCTCAAGATTCCCTGGGCAGCTATGGGGGCAAAACAACTCAAGGGCCATCAGCTCGGTTCGACCAGGCCACGGCCGAAGATGTCCTCGGGACACTATGAAACTACAGGAACCATCTAGGGCCTGAATAGCGTTAAGCTGACACAGTGCGGCAACTTTTCAAAGCCCTCCCCCAAGGGCTCGTCCGCTGAACATTACCACTTCCACCAAGCATACAGTCGACAGCTACACTCACACGGAAGCCTCGTACAGAGCAAAGGTGTAGACGTGCGGCAGGGTGCAGTAGGGACATCAAACCACTCGTGAAGGCCCTGTGTAAACCTTTCCTGTAATGTATTTATTTCTTAAGGTATCTGTAAAAGTTACTTCGGCAGTTCGGATTGTACGGATAGACATCACAAATTCAAAGGAAATAAAGACCAATTCTTCTATGGTAATTGTGCAGTCATTCGTGTTGCATATTCCTTTTCGCTTTTTAGGCCAAAGTAAACTATTACGATACGTCCTTTTTTTAGTGACTGGCTAATAGACCGGGGGATCGATCATAAATCTTGCCTCAAACTTCATTCCGGCACCAACTTTTATTATATGTGCTCGGCGTCATGGATATTGTGTTATATGAATCAGTTCCGAATTGTGTCTTTGGTCAATAGTTGGGTTGCCCGGCTCCTGTGTTTGCCTTCTTACGTTCCGCATTGTTCGGCTAGGAGGGTAAAGGGAGAACCACTGCAATTGTACTTCTAGCTAGCCTGGTTAAGTACCTCAGTGGAGAAAGCCGAAAACTGACTGTCATAATAAGCGAGAACTGGTCGGCGATTCGATAACTAGTGTCAAACTAAAAATCGTTGGAGGTTAGCCCGTGTTAAACGAAGGGTTCTCTATCACAGGAACCACATGATAATGGTGTCAACCGCGGTCTGTCCGGATATCACATACACTGGGGGCTAGTCACCAGCCCCCGCAGTTAAGTTCCTATGGCTAAGTGAAAGCAATAAAGCCGCATAGTCTGATTGCCTAGTTTTTCCTTACACATAACCGTCTTCAGGCACCGAGATGTCGGCTAAGGGTTAAGATGTTCGGGAGAAACACCCCATGCAGTATCTGTAAGGGGGTTGAAGCCGACAACTGGTAACTTTCAGTCTTAAACGACCGCACAAGACTCAAAATAAAACACATGAGGCATTATATTTACAACCAACCAGTTGTATTTCAACAAAACAAAAGTTTCAACTCCTCGGATACAAGGAAACTAAATCTACTCATAAATTACATATTTTGAGCATTGGGCCTCTATTGCCCGAGCACCATCCATCACGATGGGAAAGTACTGCTCGGGGCGCCTATGCTCCTTCCTAGGAGGCGGAGGTCCAGTGGCTACATCGGCTGGCTTGATGTTCGGCCAGTGCACCATGGTTTTTCTGAAGGACATCCGAGCTCCCTCAATGCATACAGAGCGCTTCCACGCATCGATCCGGGGAGTGGCATCGTACAACCTCTGCACCAAACCGAAGTAGCTGCTCGGCAGCGGCTTCGATGGCCATAGCTTGATGCAGAGGTCCTTCATCGCCGGCTCCGCCATCCGATGCAACTCCATCAACTGCTTCATCTGGTTGTTGAGGAGGGGAGGGTGTTCAGGCGCCTAAAATTGTGCCCAAAACAGCCTCTGCTTGGCCCGACCCTCCTGGGTGGCGAAGAACCTAGCCGCATCAGCCGCACTCCTCGGGAGGTCCGCAAAGGCGCCTGGGGAACGCCACACTCGCGTGAGCAAAGCGAACCTGTTACCACCAAAGACACTTTGCCGCAAGTACGGCTTACCATCCGCAATGAGTTTCACTTGACGAAGTTCTTCTTGGTAGCCGCGCGCCTCCGTCCGCGCTTCCTTGGCCACCGACCCCAATGAGGTTAGCTCGGCGGCCTGCTCTTTATTCTTCTGCTCAAGGGCCTCACATTTCGTGATGGCATCCTTGAGCTCTTGCTGCACTTCAGCCACTATGGCTGCGTGCTTCTAGCTAGCGGTTCTCAACGTAGCCAGTTCGGCAGCTGCCTGTTCGGCCGCCGACCTCTGCTCCGCCGCTTCCAGCTGAGCCTTCCTCAGCGCGGACTTGAGGTTCTCGACCTCCGTGGCAGCAGCTTTAGTCATGTTAGTTAACCCCGTTTAGGCCACTCACTTCAAACCTTACTTAAAAAAAGAGAGAAACTGTTGTAATAGACACTAGTGCAGACTTGCCTTGCGCTTTGTCGAACCGCTTGTTCAGCAGGCCAAGGTCGTCCTCGGAGCTCTTGAGCTTCTGATTCAGCTCGGCCAACTCCTCGGCGTTGGCGGCTGCCACCGAGGATGACGCCTGCACATCACTCTACGCACATTAGCATCCGAGTTATCGATTTTCGATCCTCCGTCCGGCTTTACTCAAGCTAGTCAGAGTCTCAGGGGCTACTGTGTATGAGGTTATGCATTCATATAAAAGAAATTTTCCAAGGGAAAAAAATTACTTGGCCTACCTTGAAGCCTATGAGAAGTCCACTGAAGGCCTCCTTCAGTCCGTTGTCCATGGACCGAAGGCTTTGCAACACCGCGCCCATAAGGTCACGGTGCTCTTCAGCGATAGAGGAGCTGGTTAAAGCGTCCTCCATCTTGTCCGGCCACCCAGTCAAAGCCCGCTCTGGGGTGGGCGGGGGTGGTGGGGGCACCTCGGCTCCTCCTCTTGAGGAGTCCGGAATGCTTGACTCCGGGTACCTTGTCGGTTCCGGAGCCATTCTCGGAGAGAGCTCGGATCATCCAGGCTCCTCATCTTCATTTACCAGAGGGTTCCTCCCCTCCTGGCCTTCGGTGGCCGAGGTATGCACCGCGGCCATAATAGTGTTGCCCCCTCCTCCTGTGTCCGGCACAGGAGGGGTCCTCCTTGACAGGACCTCCTCGGCCTCCTCGGCGATCAGAGGAGGCGAGGCGCGCGACTCGGTCCCGCTCTCCGCCAGCGTAGCCGGTGGAGAATCCCCCTCCGAGACTCGATCGGTTGGGAGGTCGTGCAGCGGGCTGAAATATTAAAGGCGGAAGCATGATCAGTAGCAGACTTAGCTCGGCTGACAGAGCATAGGCGGATCTTAAGGATGCATACCTTTGGGCTAACGGTTTGACCCTGGGGTCCTCCGGGGAACCTCTTCGGAGGCCTCGGAGTCCTTGGCCAAAGCCGAGCTATTGTTGGACGAGGCCACCTTGGCCCTGCATGGTCTCTTGGGTGCGGGATGAGGCTGCTCCTCCTCGGCGTCCTCGGACACCGCCCTCTTCTTTGTTCGGGAGGAATCACTTTCATCCCCCTCCTCTCCCTGCTCCCTCTCCTCCTCTTGTGCGGAGGGAGCATGGGTGTCCCTGGATCTGGTGTCCGGGGGTCCTCGGGAACGGAGGCCCTCTCTGGCCTCCCTCTTCTTTTCCTTCTTCTTCTCCTTGCTCTCCGGCGCCTCGTACGGCTCCACGACCAACATGGCCGTCAGCAAGGGCGTCCTGGGGCCATCTGGCAGCGGAGCCGGGCTGCCGATCCGCTCAGCCTTCTTCAGCCAGCTCTACGGATGAGAAATTACAAAGTTGAGTACCTTATCAAAAGGGAATAATCCGAATACAAGAGTAACACTTAACGTACCTCTCGAGGGGGGTTTGCGGCGTCAAGGCCGATGTCTTCCTCCTCGGCCGACCAGTCCTTCTGCGGCTTGAACAGCACCTTCCACAGCTAAGCATGGGAAGTGCGGTAGAAGCTAAGCATGGTGGCGGGGTCCTCGGGCTTGTAGGCCCACATGGGGGAAGCCCGGTCCTGGAAGGGGAGGATACGGCGGCAGAGCATGATCTGGATCACGTTGGGCAGTTCGACTCCCCGCACAATCATCTTTGCTATCCGGCTCTGCAGCAACGCCACCTCCTTGTTGGACCCCCAGTCGAGGCCTTTCTTGGTCCATGAGACCAGCCTCGTGGGGGTCTGGATCGGAAGGCAGGGATCGCCCCCCAATCCGCGCTCCTTGGCCGTGATGTAGAACCACTCCTTCTGCCAGATCTTGACGGTGTTGATGAAGGTGCCCTCGGGCCACTCCACCCCGGGAAGTTTGCTGACCATCGCTCCCCCGTAGTCCACCTGCTGGACGTCAACAATCTTCGGCTTGATGTTGAAGATCTTCAGCCACAGGCCGAAGTGTGGTCGGACCCGAAGAAAGGCCTCGCAGATAACGATGAAGGCCAAGATGTGCAGGAAGGAATTTGGGGCAAGATTGTGGAAATCGAGCCAGTAGAAAAACACGAGGCCCCTGATGAAGGGGTGGAGGGGAAAGCCCAAACCTCGGATGAAATGGGGTAGGAACACCACCCTCTCGCCCTGCCGCGGTGTGGGGATGACCTGGCCCGCCTCTGGAGCACGGTGGGCGACATTGGCTGGGAGATAGCCCGCGCTCTTCAGCTCCAAGATAGCACTTTCGGTGACGATGGAAGCCTCCCACTTGCCCTTGGACCTGGAACCAGCCATTGCTGGATTGAACGGGTGGCTGGAGAGGTTCTTGGGAGGGAGAGCAGATCTGGGCGCTGGAGCTCAAGCGATTGGGAGGGCAACGGCGAAGGGAGAGGTGAGAGCGTGCAAAGGAAATGGAGGCCGCTCCCCTTTTATGGGCTGTAAAACCTAAGGTCCCTTTACTGCGCCGCAGTCCTCGCCGTTTCCCCGTGTAATCATGCCATTATGCACGTGTGGGATGAGGCAAATTATTGATCATATCCCTTGAAAATAGGGCACGATCTCCATATCGATGGGACGCGCCAATGAAGAAACCACCTCGAACCGCGAATCGAGTTTTCATAAACCAACTCGTGGTCGTGGCAGGCTGTGACCCTTTGGTAAAAGTTGTCAGATGGGGTCACTGTTCACACCAATACGACTAGCCTTCGGGGCTAAGTTACCGGTACTCCTCGGTAACTGAAGCATAGTTCGGGGAGCAAGGGGCTAGGCGACACAAGTATCACGGAAAGGGAAAGGACTGGTCAACAAGGCTGATGGTGTTCGGCGTATACCTCGGCTTCGAAGACTAGTTCGGGGGCTACTGAGGGTGTCCAGGACTAGGGGGTACTCGGGCTGCCGGGCTATTTCTCGTAGGCCGGACTAGTGGGCCGCTCTTTACTCATCAAAGGAAGGCCGGATTGCGGGCGACCCCGTGCACCAGAAGGAAACCTCCGAAGACTTGGCGTCTCCTCCAAGAAATAATTAGCGGCGTGTGTATCTCCTGATGGCAACTGACCATATGTAACCCTAGGTCCCTCTGATGTCTATATAAACCAGAGGGTTTAGTCCGTAGGGGGGAATCATCATAACCGCCTATGGTTTAGCCCATCCAATCTCGAGGTAGATCAACTCTGTAACCTTCATATAATCACATCAATACAATCTAGCAGGACGTAGGGTTTTACCTCTTCGAGAGGGCCCAAACCTGGGTAAATCGTTGTCTCTACGTTCCCTGTTACTCATTGATTCCTAGATCCACAGTTCGGTCCCCCTACCCGAGATCTGCCGGTTTCAGTACAGACACTCCCGATAAAGACAAATATGGCTGCACTGATGAGCTCGGTTCGGTGGCACTATGACTCGATCCAGCCGACGGAGGAGGTTGTCATTATTGAGTCACATTCTTTATCATTGCAATAACAGTAACAATGCATGATGTAACAACTATGGAAACGTAACAACCTAACTCCATATAATATCACAATGAGTCATTAGTGAAACAATGTTTAAATGGCAAGTTTATCACTTTACAAATTTTAGTTGTAGGTTACGATCATCCGAACCCTTGCATGAAACCGGCAAAAAAACCAGTAGCCACTAGAATGGTCTTTACAACTCAGATCTGGGACGTTACTAGAGTAACTCAACCCCAGCTCAAGACGGCTGAAAAGCAGCTCAGAGCATGAGACCGTGTTGATAAAAAGAGTGTAGCGGTTCAGTAAGACGGCCGAAGAACAGCTCAGAGCATGGGGTCACCGCAACAAAAAGAAACTCAACAGCTGCCCGAGACGGCCGAAAAGCAGCTCAGAACACGGGACAGTTGTTGAAAAGAGAAATATAAAGTCGGCATCCACCCCGGACAGCCGGAAGCAGCGCAGAACACAGGCGTGGTGCCGTCACCAAAGAAAGGCAAGCAAGGGTTCATCAGAGTCACATACAGCTTACCACTATGCACCCGAGCATAAACATGTTCATTAATTAAACACACTAGAATAACACAGAAGCAATGCTTTAGGGCATATATCAGATGGTCGGCTTGCCTGGGGGTGAAGGAATGCTCCGGGAAGAAGTACGATCATTTCGCGGAAGGACTCGCCGGAAAAGTTTCTCTCCCGAACGGACTGAATATAGGGCAGGGGAAAAATGGGTATTTTCAGAATGTGTAAACATTATGAAAGTGATGTCATCGGAATGGTCTCGGCGAATAGAGAACGTGGGCTTTGGAATCACCTGAATCGGAGTTACGAGCAAAAAGTTTTGGCCGTTCATTCGTTAAGCGGTAAAATGAATAAAAGTTGTTCATGTTAGCCATTAACCAGTGAACAATCACAACATAACTGTTTCGGCGGCTGGGCTAAGACAGAAAGCGCACTTTAGGGAAATAGCTTTCAGCATAGCGGAAACGTATTCCTGAGAATACGCTTTGACTTAAGTTGTGCGGGCCCGGGCCATAGCCACTTACAGCCGGGCCCCATCAGATCTTTCTCTCTCTCTCTCCTCCCACCTCTCCTTCTACCTCGCGACGGGGGGCAGAGAAGGGCATGGCCGAGCGTGCGTCAGCGCTCTCCGGCGGCACAAGCCACCCCCGACGGCACTCCGCCCACCGGCGTGCTCAGCAAAACACGGCGCACCTCCCGGTGGGGCGCCCGAACCTCGGGGAAGGCCAGAGCTAAGGCGGCATGGGTGTCCACATAGGAGGCCATCGACCGAGGATGAAGTCGAGCGTACGGCCGCCTCGGGGAGGAAATGACGGGATGGGTTGCTTCGAGGTGCTTGGTAGGTTCCTTGGGTGTGGGTAGGAGGGAGAGAGGGGGCTCAGGTGGCCCGAATTTAAGCGGCGGCCGAAGATGGCCATGATGGCAGTGGAGAAAAATTGGGCACGAGAGCTTGCCCCTTCGAGCTAGGAGGGGAGTTTGGAGGTGGAGGAGGAGCTGTGATGCCTAGGGGCTCGAGGGCTCGGCTATTTATAGCTCGGCCGCCACGTTGAGCTGGCCGGCATGCTCTTGCTCGCGGCGAGCTGTCATGCGGCTAGCGGTGCCGACCTGACGAGGAGCAGTGCCATGCAGTGCAACAGTGAGGAAGAGGCCAAGCGGGGAAAGGGGGCAGGAGGAAGGTGACGGCGGGGTGTCACGGGTGCACAGAGCTCCGGCGGAGCTTCTCGGGGCGCGATGAAGAAGAAGATGGAAGAGAAGAGACCAGACGAGGGGTGTGTGGATGGTGGCGAAGAAGGACGGCACGAACGGACAAGCTAGGGTGGCCATAGCTGGCCTGGCCGACGTGACCGAACGTGGTCAGCGCCCAGAGCGCCATTTCCGTGCGACCGCCACGTGGTCACCATGTCAACATGCGCCTTGCTGCGCGTCCGGCCACAAAACCATGTCCCACACGCTGTTCACTGCTCCTGGAGATGACTCCAATGGTTGGAATTCATTGGGAGGCTGAAAGGTGAGGTAATTGGCAAGAACTTGTTTCTGAACATAAACTTAGCTAGAGTTTTCTGGAGCAATGGCTGGAGAAATGGAGTTGAGTATTTGTCATACTGAAATGTGGTGGAAAGATGTAGGTGCTTGCAGAATTTAAAGTCATTTGGACCCAGTTTGCAAATACCTCCTTCACAATGCACAATCTGGTCCAGAGACTAGGTTTTGATGCCGTGCTCAAATGGATAAATGGATTGGGCTATATTTTTGTGTAGAGAGGTTATTTGAATGTAAGAATGCACTGGTAAAATTTCATACCATTTGGATGCTCCTAAATGGTACTTCCTTCACAGTGCTTTGCTCTGGACAGAAATCAGATGGAATTTTTGGGAGAAATTTGCTAGATAAAATGATATGAATTTTTGCATGATCACATCATATAGGGAATGTGAGGTCCTGGATTTATTTCAAGAACTATGGAGCAATCTGAAATATAGTTGCTTCACAATCTCAAAATAGGTCCAGAAACTAGAACTGGATGATGCTCTCAAACTTTGAACTGTGGAACTTGGGTTCTTGATGGAAATGGTGAATATAAGGATAGGATAATCTCCACAAATTATTTGGGATTTTACCTGGCCACCAAAATGGTAGTTCCTTTAGAAAGGGCCCAAACTGCAATATTGGCTTTAAATAGGAAAATGCAATTTCCCTTATTTAATTATGACCAATATTTATATGGGAGCTCAATATGATCACAAAGAATATCTCCACAAGTTTTCATGAACTTTGGAGATGGATAGATACTTTCCTGGATTTAATTCCTTTAACTGGCAGAAAAATGAATTAATTTTAAATGAAAAATATTGCAAATGACTTGGCAATATTTTTACATATCAAGGGTTTATAGATGTGGGATGATCACTGGGAAAAATTTGAGAAGCAAAAGGTCAAAGGAAATTGGAGTTCCTTTGTAACTGAAGGAATTAGGGTTTCCATTCCGGGTAAGTCGGAAAGCAGGGTTTCGGTGGCAAAGCCCTGAGAATTTAGTTTGAGTGGCAAGGTTAAATTGGAGAGAATCTCTGGTCTGATAGGATAGGCCAGGCTATATGACCATCTTCATATACCCAAAGGCGAGAGAAAATCCAATAACACCGGAAAAAAAAGACGGGAGTCAAATCC
The DNA here is from genome assembly GCA_039707655.1 of Elymus sibiricus. Lineage (NCBI taxonomy): Eukaryota > Viridiplantae > Streptophyta > Magnoliopsida > Poales > Poaceae > Elymus > Elymus sibiricus. The sequence continues at coordinate 184,609,492 of CM077676.1, read as the reverse complement.
CGCGAAGGAAGAAATCAGGGAGCGAAAACCAGGGTGTCACAAACCTACCCCCCTTAAGAAAATCTCGTCCTCGAGATTTCTGGGCTTACCTCCCGGCGAGGGGGACGTACCTGTGTGCGACCTGGATCCATCAGCTGTCTTGTCTTCGTTGGTCCACTGGCCTTTTAACTGCCTCTTCTGATGGCCCAGGTGTTGTCTTTTCACACAGCTACCTTGAATCCTTCTCTTTCCTATTAGGTGTACCTTTTGTCCTGGTAGTGGTGTTGCTGGGTGGGGTAGCGGGTAATACCAACAAGCAGCTCAGTTTCCATGGCCTAGAAGTAGCTGCTTCAGGTTTTATTGTGATACTCCGTGTCCTGACTGCCAAGGGCGAGACATCCTTTCCGGGTACAGGGCTCACATGCTCGTATGGCCTCGAGTGACTAGGGGTGGCTTTCTTTCTATCTTGTTAGAAGGCTCAGTCTGGCTCTGGGTTCCGTACTGATGTTTCCTTTTGTCTTATGCATTCTGACTTTGTTCTTAGGTGATCCACAATCCAAGGAACAACATGACCGAACTATTACCGCCGTATCCTCAACTGAAATGTCAAGCATGATCACAAAGTAATCATCTACTCCAATGACACCATGGCATCTATGAACCATCGATGCCGACATGTATGTGCTTTTAGCTATTCTATCTGAATGTCTTATTTCCAAGTGAATTCAAACTGTCAAACTTTGTCAATTAGTGAGGTGGCTCTGCCATATATAGCCTTTGTAGTCCTTGTTATGACCACTGAGCTGAACATAATATGGATATCATTCGGTGCATCTTCCTGAGCATAGCCTCTTGTCTTGGTTGATGGCCCATATTCATGAGGAGTACGGCAGGCTCACTTGTAACCATGAATAGTGCATTGTTGTGGCCGCATATGCAATAGTCTGACAAGGATTGGTAATATTACCTTGTTTGTGAGGTTTTGTTTAACTATCGCGAATGTGGTTTATCCGAAGCTTTATTGTTCTTGGCAGTTTCTTTTGTAGGCCTATCATGACCTGCCGACACGGCTCCTTGGTCATATCCCAGCTTGCTGGGCTTGTACTCACAACTTGCTCTTGCATATCTCATAGGGGTTGCTGTATTCATATCCTTCTTTGCAATATGGGGCCATGGTTTTACTGAACACAGTCATTCCCATGTATGAGTGGCTCACAGGAACTGATGAATTGGACTGCATGCTTACAACATATGTAGGGGTAAGATAAATCCTTTCATAACCATTGAGTTCTGAGGCAGACGTGTGTCCGGACTAGTTCGGTCTTCGGACAAGATTGTTGCGGGCACGATGGCATGCTGCAGAAGGCTGAATACGTTATGCTCGAAGCTTCTGCTGGGGTAGTGTGCCGAGGCAGGCTAGGTATCGTACCTCAGAAGTTTCCCCTCATATTGCTTACTGAGGAAGGTCAGGTGTCTTATGTTGGAAGCTTTCCACAGTAGCGGACTGAAGAAGATTGGAGGGTCGTACCCCAGAAGATTTTCCCCCTAGTAGCATAGCGAGGAAGATTGGGAGTCCTGCGTCGTAAGCTCTTCTCGATAGCTTGCGTAGGAAGGCTGGGTTTCTTATACCAGAAGCCTTTTGCTGTGATATGCGGTCGGATCTATGGCCGATTCTGGCTTCCTTCCGAAGTATACGGAATTTACCCATAGCGGAGCCAAAACTTGGTATAGGCCACACCTTGACTGGAGATATTCCGTTGGTCATGCACACCACTTGTCCTTCTGCTGGTCTGATCATTGTTGTTGTAGAAGTTGCACAACTGATGCAGACTTCATGTTGATAATTAATTCGGAATACCCTTTGCGTTCAAACCAAGTGTTGCCGGTAGTAAGCAGTTGACGGATAATTCCATTTGGTTTAGCTGAACTTCCACGTGTTTGGAATCCTCATTGATTCTGGGCAGCCGTGAACTCATCCGTATTTCTCGCAGACCTTGTTCATCATGCCCAGAAAATTTTGTATATGCATTGGTAAATTTCCAGAATATGCTTTGAAATTTGTGTCAACATACCAGAGTCATGTGGTTGCTCTCAGCATCTTTACCTTCTTGAAATATGTCTTCCGTGGGGAATAAATGATTCTTGAGTCCATTGGGAAAAGACTCAAGGTTCATCCCACTGGCTGAAATAGTCCTTGTGTCGAGGACGGAATAATTTGTCCCTGTTGGTGTCCATTCCTATTGGCTCATCCGACTGTTCCTTAGGTGTCATCCATTCCGAGGCAAACTCCCTCAGGTATATTATGGCCTTATCTGTTGCACACAGATTCTGCTTCTGACCCACTCTTCATTCTTGGCAGTTCTGGGGTTGCTGTTCTGAATATCATGTGGTTGACTTGGCTCATACAGAATTTGGATTATTGGGTATTATCCAAGTTGTATGCTGGTCTTCTTTGGCAGTTCTTGCAGATGGATCCAGTCGGAGTGACAGAACGGAATCGACAAAAGAAGCAAGAACCGTGAAAAGCCCAAAAACAATACTACAAAGCAAATAAAGCTCAAGTTTTGCGGACCTTACACACGTGGCCGAAGATTCACTAGTATAACTATTATAGCGCACTCGATGCACCTCTAAGGACTTAGAAGCAAAACCACACAATGCTCTTGGTAGCAATTGGTGTCGAGCTCCTACTATTTCCTTAGGGAACATCAAACTCGACGCACGACCATAGCCAAAATGGCTTAGTAAACGATCCTAGGGTTATCGGGAAAAGATGGAATTTATAGGCGTTTCCCAAAGGAAACTAGATTTAAGGAGAGAAATGCCATGGTTAGCAAGCAAGGTAGGGATATCTGGTTTACCTAGGGGTTAAAGGCTCACAGGTCATTGCCTGGTGTGTAGGTTTCATACCAGAGGCAAGGGCCACGAGAGTTAAGGTTTGATAGGGGCAAAAACCTATGATATTCCCTTTTGATCAATAGTAGCCGTGTCGGTTTGGCGAAGATGGTTGAAATCCATCGGGGCTTTCCACTGAGCAAGAGGCAATGAAATCTGGCTAGGGTAACCTACAGTTAGCCTGCCTACTCTGATACCATCCGTTGTGGCGCCCCGCCTGATTACCACTGTAGCCAGACGGTCGCCGCACACACCAGCCCAGGAAATCACTCTGGCATGCGCGTTTACAACAAGTATCATGAACATAGGCACAACTGCATTAAGAATGTATTTATTAGCCATTGTGGATGGAATGAATACATCATGGTTACAAGGGTGAAATAGTAGAAAAAATACTAGCTAAGGAAGCATGGTCTTGGTGCGGCTCCAATCCACAGGGATTTGACTGGGTTACTCTTCTAGCCCGCGAACACTCCGGCTCCTCGCTAGTGGACGTCGGATCCTTAGGTGAACCTGGCCACATTGAAGGCCGCTGAGTACTTTTGAATGTACTCGCAAGCAAGCCAAATAACATATACACCAAGCAAAGCAATCCATGGCATTCAAGCATGCATTTGTTATCTTAGCAATATTAGCTATCATGTTATGGCAGGATTATCTAGCAGAATAATTACTAGAGTGAATGCAATGAGGTATAACAAAGAAGGTACTTAATCAAGTTTGATCTCGTGATCCCTCCGGATCGCATCCAGGTCCTCACGGTCATCCGAACATTTTCTTATAGCCATCACATGGCTAACATCTCAACTTCCTGACATCGTCCGATGTCCAGGCATCTGTGCTATAAATCTGACAAAGCTTACCTTATCTGGTTCGTTCTAAGCAATCATTCGGTTAATTCCTCCAGACTCGACACAGACCAAATAATGTGACCTAGTACGAACTGTGTCCCATGACCGAGGATGCGGCTATTCGAATAGATTTACACTCTGCAGAGGTTGCGCACTTTTCCCACATTATGGAGCTCCCGGCCTCGTACATCAGTACCTGCTCCCATTCGGGTGGACTGGTGCTGCTCCAACAAAACTTGTCTATTGCCCGACACTCTTACGGCCCCACTGACAATGATACTCCTTCCGGGTCAAGTCCTGGGTGGTCCTTGTGTCACTCCTGACACCTGCCACCATCGTGGCCAAACTAAACTGTCCCAAACGGGGACCCTGGATCCATATAACTTGGGCTCACAAGGTTATCGCCGCCTACCGGGCCAGGGTAGCACACACGCATAACCTTCCCTCTTTGGAGGTACCGATAAGAGGCAAGACAATAGACCAAGTTAGGGCCTCCCCATAAAGGCAAATGTGGCTGCACTGATGAGCTCGGTTCGGTGGCACTATGACTCGATCCAGCCGACGGAGGAGGTTGTCATTATTAAGTCACATTCTTTATCATTGCAATAATAGTAACAATGCATGATGCAACAACTATGGAAATGTAACAACCTATCTCCCTATAATATCACAATGAGTCATTAGTGAAACAATGTTTAAATGGCAAGTTTATCACTTTACAAGTTTTAGTTGTAGGTTTTGATCATCCGAACCCTTGCATGAAACCGGCAAATAAACCAGTAGCCACCAGAACGGTCTTTACAACTCAGATCTGGGACGTTACTGGAGTAACTAAACCCCGGCTTAAGACGGCTAAAAAGCAGCTCAGAGCATGAGACGGTGTTGATAAAAAGAGTGTAGCGGTTCCCTAAGATGGCCGAACAATAACTCAGAGCATGGGGTCACCGCTACAAAAAGAAACTCAACAGCTGCTCGAGACGGCCGAAAAGCAGCTCGGAACACGGGACAGTTGTTGAAAAGAGAAATATAAAGTTGGCATCCACCCCGGACGGCCGGAAGAAGCGCAGAACACAGGCATGGTGCCGTCACCAAAGAAAGGCAAGCAAGGGTTCATCAGAGTCACATGCAGCTTACCACTATCCACCCGAGCATAAACATGTTCATTAATTAAACACACCAGAATAACACAGAAGCAATGCTTTAGGGCATATATCAGATGGTCGGCTTGCCTTGGGGTGAAGGAATGCTCCGGGAAGAAGTACGATCATTTCGAGGAAGGACTGGCCGGAAAAGTTTCTCTCCCGAACGGACTGAATATAGGGCAGGGGCAAAATGTGTATTTTCAGAATGTGTAAACATTATGAAAGTGATGTCATCGGAACTGGCTCGGCGAATAGAGAACGTGGGCTTTGGAATCACCTGAATCGGAGTTGCGAGCAAAAAGTTGTGGCCGTTCATTTGTAAAGCGGTAAAATGAATAAAAGCTGTTCATTTTAGCCACTAACCAGTGAACATTCACAACATAACTGTTTCGGCGGCTGGGCTAAAATAGAGAGCACACTTTAGGGAAATACGCTTTCAGCATAGCGGAAATGTATTCCTGAGAATACGCTTCCACTTAAGTTGTGCGGGCCCGGGCCATAGCCACTTACAGCCGGGCCCCACTGGATCTTTCTCTCTCTCCTCCCACCTCTCCTTCTACCTCGCGACGGGAGGCAGAGAGGGGCACGGCCGAGCGTGCGTCGGCGCTCTCCAGCGGCACAGGCCACCCCCGACGGCGCTCTGCCCACCGGCGTGCTCAGCAAAACACGGCGCACCTCCCGGTGGGGCGCCCGAACCTCGGGGAAGGCCGGAGCAAAGGCGGCGTGGGCGTCCACGGAGGAGGCCATCGGCCGAGGATGAAGTCGAGCGTACGGCCGCTCCGGGGAGGAACTAAGGGGATGGGTAGCTTCGAGGTGCTTGGAAGGTTCCTCGGGTGTGGGTAGGAGGGAGAGAGGGGGCTCGGGTGGCCCGAATTTAAGCGGCGGCCGAAGATGGCCATGACGGCCGTGGAGAAAAATTGGGCACGGGAGCTCGCCCCTTCGAGCTAGGAGGGGGGTTTGGAGGTGGAGGAGGAGCTGTGATGCCTAGGGGCTGGAGGGCTCGGCTATTTATAGCCTGGCCGAGGCAATGGATAGGCACGGCTGCTGTGTTGAGCTGGCCAGCGTGCTGTTACTCGCGGCGAGCTGGCGTGCGGCTAGCGGTGCCGACCTGACGAGGAGCAGTGCCACGCGGTGCAACAGCGAGGAAGAGGCCAAGCAGGGAAAGGGGGCAGGAGGAAGGCGACCGTGGGGTGTCACGGGTGCACAGAGCTCCTGCGGAGCTTGTCGGGGCGTGACGAAGAAGAAGACGGAAAAGAAGAAGCCAGAGGAGGGGTGCGTGGACGTCGGCGAAGAAGGGCGACACGAACGGACAAGCTAGGGTGGCCATAGCTGGCCTGGCCGATGTGACCGAATGCGGGCGGTGCCCAGAGCGCCATTTCCGCGCGACCGCCACGTGGTCACCACATCAACACGCGCCCTGCTGTGAGTCCTGCCACAAAACCGTGTCCCACACACTCTTCACTGCTCCTGGAGATGACTCCAATGGTTGGAATTCATTGGGAGGCTGAAAGGTGAGGAAATTGGCAAGAACTTGTTTCTGAACAGAAACTTAGCTGGAGTTTTCTAGAGCAATGGTTGGAGAAATGGAGTTGAGTATTTGTCATACTGAAATGTGGTGGAAAGATGTAGGTGCTTGCAGAATTTGAAGTCATTTGGACCCAGTTTGCATATACCTCCTTCACAATGCACAATTGGGTCCAGAGACTAGGTTTTGATGCTGTGCTCAAATGGCTGAATGGATTGGGCTGACTTTTTGTGTAGAGAGGTTATTTGAATGTAAGAATGCACTGGTAAAATTTCATACCATTTGGATGCTACTAAATGGTACTTCCTTCACAGTGCTTTGCTCTGGACAGAAATCAGATGGAATTTTTGGGAGAAATTGGCTAGATAAAATGATATGAATTTTTGCATGCTCACATCATATAGGGAATGTGAGGTCCTGGATTTATTTCAAGAACTATGGAGCAATCTAAAATATAGTTGCTTCACAATCTCAAAATAGGTCTAGAAACTAGAATTGGATGATGCTCTCAAACTTTGAACTGTGGAACTTGGGTTCTTCACTACTGGAATCAGCAAATTTGCCGTCTGCCAGTTCTTTGCCGTCAGCTGGCGGACGGCAAAGAAGCTCTTTGCCATCCGTTTCCAGAAAACACACGGCAAAGAACTAGCTGACGGCAAAGAAGGTGTTTACCGTCAGCCTTCTCTTTGCCGTCTGCTAGCTGACGGCATCGAAGCTTTGCCGTCTGCTAGCAGACGGCAAAGAGGGTGGGTGGCCCACTAACGAGAACAACCTAACGGCCACTTTCTTTGCCGTCCGCCAGCAGACGGCAAAGAAAGTGGCCCTTTTAACGGCCGTTTCCCCCCGACCCCACCCCACTAGCTAGGCTCTTTGCCGTCTGCTAGCAGACGGCAAAGAGCTGTGACCTAACTGAAAAGGGGCCGGCGCCCGCGCCCCACCCCTCTCTCTCTCCCCTCTAGATCTCTCTCTCTCCCGGCCCTCGCCTCACCCGCGCCGCCGCCCCTCTCTCTCTCTCCTGGCCCTCACCTCACCCGCGCCCCACCCCTCTCTCTCTCCCCTCTCTCTCTCTCCCGGCCCTCACCTCACCCGCGCCCCACCCCTCTCTCTCTCCCCTCTCTCTCTCTCCCGGCCCTCACCTCACCCGCCCCGCTGCCACGGCGACGCCCCGCCCCCGGCGCCTAGGCGCCCCGCCCCGCCGCCCCGGTGGCGCCCCGCCGCCTCCTCCACCACTCCCGGAGCCAAGGTGAACTTTTTTTTTGTTTTTTTCTACTGTTATTTGCTGTTTAGGTTTAGGTGTTATCAATAGGTTTAGGTTAGTGGTAGGATTAGGTTAGTGCTAGGTTTAGGTTTAGATAATTAGAAGAAGAAGAAAGTTGAAAAAAAGAAGAATAAGTAGAAGAAGAGGAAAAAGGAAAAAAGGAAGAGGGTCGTGGATCGCCGGTCGCCGAGGGGAGAGATGGTGGAGCCAGTGGGTCCCGCCGGTCCCGACGCCGTCCCCCATGCCGAGAATCCCCCGGTCCGAGTGCTGACCCGTCGACCGTGCGTCGCCATACCAGAGGGCGCCCGGGGACGAGCGGGTTAGGGGGTTCCTCGACGTCGATGGAACCCTAAATAGCAAGTATCGTCGGTGCGAGATACATGTGGCCGTCGGTGTCGAACACTACATCCACGTCCCACAAGTGACGCCGGCGTCCGGCGTCCCGCAGCAATAGTTCTCGGGGTCGATGGCGGTCGAACACCTATGCGAATTTGTCTTGCAGCCTCTGCGATGACGATTAAAAGCCAAGTGTTGAAACTTGAAACACCCAAACCGACTCAAGTCGGTTTGGTTGTTTGAAGTTTCAAAACTTGGCTTTAATCCTCATCGCAGAGGCTGGCAGACAAATTTGCCAAGGTGTTCGACCGTCATCGGCCCCCAGAACTATTGCTGCGCGCGGGACACCGGGCGCCGGCGTCACTTGTGGGATGTGGATCTAGTGTTCAACGCCGAGCGCCACATGTATCTCGGACCGATGATACTTGCTATTTAGGGTTTCATCGACGTCGAGGAACCCCCTAACCCGCTCGTCCTATTATAAATATTTAGTTAGGTTGACGGAAAAAACAATATTGCTATGTTACTCATCTTTCGATTAAAATGTGTAGTTTTTTCGTCGGTGCAAGGGTCTAGTGTTCGACGAGCTTCGCCCCTGCGTTCGTGGGTGAGCACAAATGACATCTCCTCCTCCCCCCTTCATTTGCTCTGTTCCGGTCTTCGTGCCGATGAAACTTGCTAGCTGTAGGTGTCTTCAATCATCAGTATGCGTGACCACTATGCGTCTCCCGTTCGAAAGGGTTACATCTATAAATATGCATGCATTAGCATATTTATAACCATGATTCTTTCGAATTGTCCAACGTTATCCATGGACAGCCCGAGTATGTGTAGATTGGGTTTGTTTTCCCATATGCTCTGCTCCGGATCCGATGCAGAATGTGATGCACACTGAAAAGAATGTCGCCGAGGCCCTCTTTGGTACATTGTTCGGCATAGAGGGGAAGTCAAAGGATAATCCTAAGGCTAGAGTCGATCAGGAGGCTATATGTGATAGACCGTTACAAAACATGCGACAACCGAAAGGAAAGCAGAACTGGACGAAGCCAAAGGCATGGTTCAATCTTGGAAGGCCAGATATGAAGGAAATTATCCTGTGGGTGAAAAATGAGTTGATGTTCCCCGATGAGTATGCAGCGAATCTAAAGAGGGGAGCGAGTCTTGAAAAGTTGAAAATATTTGGTCTCAAGCGTTAGCTATACTTAGCATTTTTCCTCCTAAATGACTTAATATGCTTAGTTAGCTAAAAAATGGCATAACTACCTAGGATAGCTCCAAAATGACCTATACTTAGCTTCTTTAGTTCATTTATGACATACTTAGCATACTTAGGTAAAAAATGGCATGATAATCCTGGTTTAGCTCCAAAATGACATTGACTTAGCTTATTTTCCTCCAAAATGACAAAATAACCTTACCTACCTCCAAAATGACCGATTTTAACTAGGATAGCTCTAAAATGACCTACACTTGCCATTTTCTTGTATGATTTATATAGTTACTTGTATAATTTTCTTACTTTGTATGATTGTTTCTTATACATAGTGCCATGGTCTTGATATCCGTCCCCGTCGGCCCTCGCCCGCTTTATGATTCGGATGTGGTAAATTCTCTTTTATAACTATTTGTTGCATTTCGCATTTATGACAATTATGGCCATCAAGTTGACATAGAGATATTTTAATCTAGGAGGTATGTGAACCGGAATTTGCAACCGACCCTCTTGTCGAGAAGTTAAATTTAGTTGAAAAAGAAAATGAGTATTTGAAAGAAAAAATTAAAAGAATTGAAAAAGAGAAGATGACATTGGAGTTGTATGTTGCCGATGTCGTCGATGATCACAAGATGAAGATGAATGCAATGCGCTTGAAGATGGATGCAATACGCTTGAAGATTAAGAAGATTAGAAAATATGCCATTGATAATGAGGCTTGGTATCATTATGCCGTTGGATCAATTGTTACCTTAGTTGCGATCTTCATCGCATTTGTTGTGATGAGGGTACGTTTTCTCTAGTGTTTTGCTTAACAAATGCATACTTAGCTTATTTTCCTCCTAAATGGCATAATTACCTAAGTTAGATAAAAAATGAGCTATACTTACGTAAGTTGGCTCAAAAATGGCATCATCCTCGAAAATGACATAATAACCTTACTAAGCTCCAAAATGACCTATTTACCTAGCTTAGCTCTAAAATGACCTACACTTAGCATTTTTTCCTAGCTTAGCTAAAAAATGGCATTTTTACCTACCTTAGTTAGAAGAAGAAGAAGATAAAGAAGAGGAGAGGAGAAAAAGAAAGAGATGAAAAATTCTTCTTCTTCTTCTTCTTCTTCTTCTTCTAGTCTTCTTCTTCTTCTTCTTCTTCTTCTTCTTCTAGCTAGTCTTCTTCTTCTAGTCTTCTTCTTCTTCTTCTTCTTCTAGCTAGTCTTCTTCTTCTAGTCTTCTTCTTCTTCTTCTTCTTCTTCTAGCTAGTCTTCTTCTTCTAGTCTTCTTCTTCTTCTTCTTCTTCTTCTTCTTCTTCTTCTTCTAACTTTCTTCTTTCCCAATTTGCAGATTTGCTTTCGATGACGAAGCTTGCGTTGATGGAGTCTACTCTTCTTCTTGTGCTTCCTTTTTGTTTTGATTTTGTAGGATGAACAATGTGAAACTTGCTACCTATATATGTATGTATGGATGAAACCATTGTATGCTTGTTGTTGGATATGTTGGCTAGCTATATATGTTGCGTATGGACTTTTCATTTGGTATGTATATGTGTTGGATGATCATATCCGTATGGCAGGGATATGATTTGGTATGTATATGTGTTGTTATGCTTGTTGACAGTATTATCAAATGTGTGTATATATATATATGTGAAATTCTGTGAAATTGAATGAATTTAAGAAAAAAAAGAAAAAACAGGGGCTGTACAGGCTCTTTGCCGTCTGCTGGCAGACGGCAAAGAGCTTTGCCATCAGCCAGCAGACGGCAAAGATGCCACGTGGTAGCTACCTGTGCAACCTGGGGTGCACTGGGCTGGCCTATTTGGCAGCTTTACCATCTGCTGGCTGACGGCAAAGACCTTTGCATCTTTGCCGTCAGCCAGCAGACGGCAAAGCACGCCGTTAACCCCTTAACGGACCTAAGCTGCCACGTGTGCCGTCCATGCTCTTTGCCGTCTGCTGGCAAAAGACAAAGACCTTTGCCTCTTTGTCGTCGGCCAGCAGACGGCAAAGTGGCCTTTACCGGACCTTGTTCAGCCGGATGTGGTGCCGTCTGCTGGCTGATGGCAAAGACCTTTGCCGTCCGCAATTCATGCCTTTGCCGTCAGCCATGGCAGACGGAAAAGTTGCTGATTCCAGTAGTGCTTGATGGAAATGGTGAATATAAGTATAGGATAAGCTCCACAAATTATTTGGGATTTTTCCTAGCTACCAAAATGGTAGTTCCTTTAGAAAGGGCCCAAACTGCAATATTGGCTTTAAATAGGAAAATGCAATTTCCCTTATTTAATTATGGCCAATATTTATATGGGAGCTCAATATGATCACAAAGTATATCTCCACAAATTTTCATGAACATTGGAGATGGATATATATTTTCCTGGATTTAATTCCTTTAACTGGTAGAAAAAGGAATTAATTTTAAATCAAAAAATATTGCAAATGACTTGGCAATATTTTTACATATCCAGGGTTTATAGATGTGGGATGATCACTGGGAAAATTTTGATAAGCAAAAGGTCAAAGAAAATTGGAGTTCCTTTGTAACTGAAGGAATTAGGGTTTCCTTTCCGAGTAAGTCAGAAAGCAGGGTTTCGGTGGCAAAGCCCTGAGAATTTAGTTTGAGTGGCAAGGTTAAATTGGAGAGAATCTCTGGTCTGATAGGATAGGCCAGGCTATATGACCATCTTCATATACCCAAAGGCGAGAGAAAATCCAATAACACTGGAAAAAAAGACGGGGGTCAAATCCCGCGAAGGAAGAAATCAGGGAGCGAAAACCAGGGTGTCACAAGCATCTCATAGGAAGGTCCCTATGTGGTAAAAATTTCAGCTCAAATGGGTGAAGGAAAAGTATAGTTGCTTCACAAGCTGCCATTTCTGACCAGAAGCAAAAATATTTTCCCTAGCTGAAAATTTACAAAGGACCATGGCATATTTTTGCATGGGAGGGTGAGGCATGATTCAAAGAAATTTAGGGAATTTTCTGAGAATTTTATATGCAACAAAAATGAGGATTGCTTCATAGCATAGAGAGAGAAAGGGGTGTTTCTGAAAGAAAATGAAATGAAATGCCATAAAGTAAATTATGGCATGGCAAGGGAGTGTGAGACATGAGATTTTGAGAGGGTCTAGGGTGATAGGTCTCACTTGGAAGAAAATAAAAAATGTTTCCAAGTGCTAAGTCCAAATGAATTGACAGAAAAAATCCAACTGCAAATGAAGTATCCAACAAAATAAAAGAAAAAGAAAAAGGCCAAAAACAGGGTGTCACAAACCTCCCCCCTTTGGATGAATCTCGTTCTCGAGATTCGGGTGCTCAGGGAACAAGTATGGACATGCAGTCCTCAAGAAATCCTCTCTTTCCCATGTGGCCTCATCCTCGGTATGATGCTCCCACCGTACCTTATAAAACCTTCAGGTTTCACTACAAAAGAAAACACTTCCGTGATGATACGTGTTTGTCACAGTTGGTCACGTTTTCTGTCATGCATGTACATCCGTAATGATTTTATGACAGAATCAAGATAGTCATACTTGTCCTGTCGTAGAAGTGTTCCATGACAATACTCAAACTATCAGCACGGAAGTGTCCACTTCCATGACGATAAATGGCGCGTCATGGAAGTGTTTTCTTCAAGGGTAACTGACACGTGGCATCCACCATAACGGGTCACCCTTAAGCTATCGGGTTCCGGTTTGGATCTGATAACCCGCTAATAGACCCGACCAATGGCAATTTTCCATGTGTAAATATCTGATTTGCCAGAGGATCCACGTGTCAGCTCCCCGTGGTGATAGATGTCAACCATCCAATGGACAGGAGTCGCCAATGAAACGTTGACACGTGGAACGGCCCAGCATTGGCCCATTTAAGGTAAAAGGGCCGGCCCAGCAAAAGGCCCACAAGATTTCGTCAGATACTGATGGGTCGGCCCATTAACAGCCTACCAGGTTTTGGGCCAAATTACGGCTCATATCAGATCCAGCCTATTGACAGCGTGCCATGTTTTGGGCCAAATTACGTCCCATATAAGATCTAGCCCGTTAACAGCCTGCCATGTTTTCGGCCAAATTATGGCCAGTATCAGATCCGGCCCGTTAATAGCCTGCCAAGTTTTGGCCCAAATTACGGCCCATATCAGAATCGGCCCGTTAATAGGCACTGTGCTTTTGGGCCCATTGCCGGCCCGATTTGGACTTCGGCCTCTTAAAGGCCCGTTTAACAGTTCGGCCCGATATTAGTTTCGGCCTGTTAGCAGCCCTTGGTACATTTGGGCCATTGTCGGCCCGGTTTCACTTTCGGCCATTTAATGGGCCATGCTGCAAGTGGGCCTATTTCTGGTCCGCAGTGACATTCAGCCTCTTAATGATCCGTAGTCTTCGTGGATACATTTTAGCCCAACCTGACTATCGGCCTGTCAAAGGCCCGTGATATAGTTGGGCCTAATAATGGCCCGCTTTGCATCCGGCCTGCTTACAGCCCATCATGTGATTGGGCCAACCAAGGCCCAATATTAATTTTGGCCTATTAACGGCCCGTCATGTCATTGGGCCATTCATGGGCCAAGGTATATTTCGGCCTGCTGTCGGCCTGTGAATTGTTCGGCACAATTCAGGCCCAATCTACTTTTCAGCCTATTAAAAGCCCATTGTATTTTCTGGCCCATCTAAGGCAAGCGGTTTACTCGGCCTATTAAAGGCCCGAAACTAATAGTGGACCAGTTTACGTCTAGGCCAGATAATAGCCTGAGATGATTGTGGGCCAACATTTCGGCCCATTTATAGCGATTGGTGGGCCAGCCAGTTTTAGTACCGTAATTTTTTTATATAAACCTAACGATTTGGCCCATTGCGCTCGGTCGAAGCTTACGGCCTTTTCAGAGAGTGACGACAGCATGTACAGTAAATAAATTACAGCATCGTGATGAAGAATTAACCTAGACTATACAACAAAGAAATTACGGCATATTACATCCACTGGGCATTAAAGTTCGTCGCCAGTGACAATAAAGCGCAACCATACAGCAGAGTACATACACTGGGCATCAAAGGTCGCCACCAGTGCAAATAAACACGCTGACAAAATAATATACAGAACCGACAGCACTTCAACACAGTTCAAGAAAGGTTAGCCCTGCTCGGGAGCTGCAGCGCAAGCAACTGAGCAAGCTGATGAGACTATGCTTGTTTGACGCTTATATCCTCCAACTCTAGCTACATAACATCAATAGACGTCCTGTACTTTTGGTTAATCTTCCATAGAGATCGGAGTTCCAGTAGGAGTTGAGCTGAAGCATGTCTTTCTGCTTGAATTTGAGACTGAAGAAGTCGAACAGATTCAGGCGGTGACTTCATCGAGCTTGTGTCACTGCTATTAGCGAGTAACTTCGACACTACATCAAGACATGACTTTGGGGTTGTATCTCTATCCCCAAGATGTGTTGCCTTCTTCCCTGCAATATATGTTAGAGGGACAAGCAATGGGTTTGTCTCACTATCATTGTGGCAGTTCTTCCCGGCGTCAGAGATATCACTCTGAAAGACAAACATGAAAACAGATAACAGGTTTTGCACGTATAAGCATCAGTGCTATCAATTCATCCCATTTCTTATGGGCAAATAAAGAGACACGGTTTAAAATAACATTAACATCATATGGCATTGTTCATAGTTAAGACATGGCAGGAAATGGCATTGTGCAGGAGTGGCCAGGTTCACCACACCACTGGATTACAAATCAAGAACACAAACATACATGCGTTGCTAAAGAACGTATAAGCATCAATGGCCAGTGTGCTGTCAATTAATCCCATTTCAGATTGGCAAATAAAGAGACACAATTTGAATAACATTAACGAAATATGGCATTGTTCATAGTTAAGACATAGCAGGATATGACATTGTGCTGGAGTGGGTAGTTTCACCACACCCCTGAATTACAGACAAAGAACACAAGCATGCATGCACTCTAAAGAAGATCACTTGCTCTGTTTAGTTTCATTTACATGGTATGAATAAGGAACTTGGTTGTACAACTAAAAACTGAAATTGAGAAGGACAAACTTATGTTTATGAACTTCTTCATAAGAAACTTTAAACATGCAATTTGATGCAAACATGAAAAATAAACAGCAGTTGCAGTCATGCCTATCCAAATATACTCAACAAAGTTTGAAGGATCGAGAAGGACAAACTTACGTTAGTAGTGAAGACCGGCTCTATAAAGGCCTTGTCCATGCTGATGTGGGGGCAATTCAAGTAGTTTACCACAGAATCTTCTTCATAACCATTGCCTTTATTCTACATTTTGTTAAGTGTAAATATAGATGTGATAATATAGGAACAAATGGAGAATATTTAAGCTAAGATGCAGAGTGATGCTACATAATCAACTAGCTAGAAATGTAAGTATAGCGGTACAGGTAAAAAGGTACTGACAAGAGCAATTTAGAGCTAAACTTCTTCAGTAGGATTTGTTTTATTCAACATTTTGGTAAGAGTAAATATAGATCTGATAAGGTCTAGAAAATGGAGGGCAAGGGGAAATAAGCTGCAGAGTGATGGTACATGAACAACTAGCTGTCAATATAAGTACAGCGATAGAGGACAACAGGTACTTACAAGAACAATGCAGAGCTAAACTTCTTCATAAGCATTGGGTTTATTCTACATTAATGTAAGCATTAATATAGATCTGATAATTTGGAGGGAACAATGGATACGCAAGCTATCATGCACAGAGATGTCACATAATCAACCAGGTATGAATGTAAGTACAACGATACAGGGCAGCAGGTACTAACAAGAGCAAAGCAGCGAGCAGCATAGTTGCGATATCCTGTCGTCCATTTCAAACCGTTATTCTTCTTCGAGTAGTTTTCCTGCAAAAGAGATCGGTAAGGCACATGCAGAAATGTAGGAGTTCAAATTGTCATGTGATCTCATAGACAGTGATGACCCACAAGTATAGGGGATCAATCGTAGTCCTTTTGATAAGTAAGAGTGTCGAACCCAACGAGGAGCAGAAGGAAATGACAAGCGGTTTTCAGTAAGGTATTCTCTGCAAGCACTGAAATTATCGGTAACAGATAGTTTTGATAGCATGATAATTCGTAACAAGTAACAAGTGACAAGTATAATAAAGTGTAGCAAGGTGGCCCAATCCTTTTTATAGCAATGGACAAGCCAGAACAAACTCGTATAATAAGCAAAGCATTCTCAAGGACACATGGGAATTTCATCTAGTCACTTTCATCATATTTGTTTGATTCGCGTTCGCTACTTTGATAATTTGATATGTGGGTGGACCGGTGCTTGGGTGCTATTCTTACTTGAACAAGCCTCCCACTTATGATTACCCCCTCTCGCAAGCATCCGCAACTATGAAAGAAGAATTAAGATAACTCTAACCATAGCAAGAAACATATGGATCAAAATCAGCCCCTTACGGAATAGCGCATAAACTAGGGTTTAAGCTTCTGTCACTCTAGCAACCCATCATCTAATTACTACTCCACAATGCCTTCCCTTAGGCCCAAAGATGGTGAAGTGTCATGTAGTCGACGTTCACACGACACCACTAAAGGAAGCAACAACATACATATCATCAAAATATCGAACGAATACCAAATTCACATGATTACTTATGACAAGACTTCTCCCATGTCCTCAAGAACAAAAGGAACTACTCACAAATCATATTCATGTTCAAGATCAGAGGGGTATTGAATATCATTAAGGATCTGAACATATAATCTTCCACCAAATAAACCAACTAGCATCAACTACAAGATGTAATCAACACTACTAGCAACCCACAGGTACCAATCTGAGGTTTTGAGACAAAGATTGAATACAAGAGATGGACTAGGGTTTGAGATGAGATGGTGCTGGTGAAGATGTTGATGAAGATTGGTCCTCCCACGATGAGAGGCTCGTTGGTGATGTCGATGGCTTCGATTTCCCCCTTTCGGAGGGAAGTTTCCCCGGTGGAATCGCTCCGCCGGAGAGCAAAAGTACTCCTGCCCAGGTTTCGCCTCGAGACGGTGGCGCTTCGTCCCGAAAGACTTCTTGTTATTTTTTCTTGGGCAAATGGCTTCATATAGCAGAAGGAGGGGGCCAGAGGCCTGCCAGGGGCCCCACAAGCTCGGGGGCGCGCCCAGGGGGTAGGGCGCACCCCCAGGCTTGTGGCTTCCTGGTGGGCCCCCTCCTGATAATTCTTTAGCCAGTATTTTTTATATATTCCAAAATAATTCTCCGTAAATTTTCAGCTCATTTGGAGTTGTGCAGAATAGCCATCTCTGTTTCACCCCTTTCCGGTCCAGAATTCCAGCTGCCGGCAATCTCCCTCTTCATGTGAAACTTGCAATTTAAGAGAGAAAATGCATAATAATTGTACCATAAAGTGAAATAATGATCAAAAACATAATAAATAACAGTAGGAAAACATGATGCAAAATGGACGTATCAAACAGTACCTCTTCCTGGGGATGAGACCAGTGCATAACAAGGTTTTTCCATTCAATATCTTGTAAATTTAGCACATGAGACTTCACCGAAATTTTGTTTATAGACTTGCCATCAAAGTGTGTTTGCCTCAGGTAACACCGATACTGCTGCAATGCGTCCTTGAAAAGCACAAGCAAGCTTTGCTTGTCATGACTATCCAGATTGACCCTCTCCTATTTACAAGAATGTAATGTAAATCATTGATGTGTTCAATCAACAGAAAACAAGACAATAATCACCATGAATAATAGCACTTACACGTAAGTGCGACATGAGTATGTGAAAATGGTGTTTGTCTTCACTATAATCTTCCCATGATGGGAAGATATGCACATGGTTCCTAACAACATTGAAAGCATTGTCTTTTAAACTAGGAATAACTGGAATGGGGTTCCAATCTGCAGGAATTGGGGCACTCTGCAGTTGGAATAGGTCTTTGGCCTGTGGATTTGGTGTACTTTTTGCTGGATTGGGATTTTTCTGTGGTACGGCTAGTGCTATGGCAACTGAAATCGGCATACCTTTTGCTGGAGTGTGGTTCCTGTGTGGTGGGGCTAGTGGTATGGCCAGTGGAGTATGGGTACAGTGTGCTGGAGTCGGGCCTAGGTTTTGTGGCGCTGGTTCTGTCACCAATATAAGTGGGGTGCTATCAGATTTGTCCGGTACCACCACCTCTTTCAAAGACTTTGTTTGTACTCCTTCAAGTTCTACAACCACCCTCTTCCTTTTGGGTGTCTGATACACAAGAACATCATTTGAATGAAAAACATGGTATGATGATAGATGGAATAGGTATTGATAATGGATGGGCATGACATCTTCACATATATGATGAGTAAACTAAGCAGATGGTGGTGCAACAAAGTAGAAGAAATGCAAGACACCTTATGCAAGATATGTGCAACCAATAAAACCTTGCCAAATTAGAACAAGCACCTTGATGGGTGAACACGATAGGCGATCTGCCTTTGACTGCAAGAGTTCAGAATAGTCATTAGGATCATATTCTGAACACAAATCTATTCGTGGAGAGCGTGTGGGTTTCATTCCATCCAGAATGGAACTCAATCCCTTGATGCCAAGTTTGTTAGCCATTGCACTTTTCTGCAGTATTCCTCTGATGCACGCATTCTCATATTCATTGTGATCATGTCCAATATCTGATATGCATGAGAACAGAAATAGTAGTGAGTATCTTTGAAATGCATAGGATATCCTAATATAATAGGGGCGTAAACCCTTGTGTGCTACTTCTGGAATTCTTATGAGAGAGCCCATGTGTGTTGTAATTTGGTGCATACATTAATATAATCTGGCACTACTACTCAAAAAATTAGGCTCCCTATTGGGAGCTCCAGAAGTAATGATAGTTGGCAGATGATAGGTTCAAAATATACTGTATGCAAAGTTTATATGTGGCGCACATGCATTTCAAAACTCGCGTAGTAACATTAGCTGACCAATTAAATGTGTCTCTATTTTATTAGTATCTGTATCGTATCAGATTTGAATTTGATAACTAACCTTTGGAATTATGAGTGGCATGTAGTTTAGCTTGAAGGATGGAGTGTTGCTAGTACAACATGAAGCATCTAGGTAGATAGTAGTGTAGATAAAAGGGGGAAACCATAATATCATAAATAAATCTGGAAAGTGGAACTGGCTCGAAAACATGGGGTTGTATTGCAGCTACTAATCGAAAGCATTTCGATCCCCTACAATCCAGCTCTATTCAACTAAAGGCGCACTACTGTTACTATCAGTCTAGTCTCTCAAAGGCTACACACCTCCTAACATTTCCTGGATATTATGGCAGACCAACTCGAAGTGCTGAAAGCATCTAGCAAAAGTGGCCAATAGACCTATTTACTGCAGATCTCCCTGCTCCCCTTACCGACAAGGAACATACTGTACTTATTAAAGAAGAACAGAAGAGGAACATGTTAAAGAATAGAAGAGGAAGCATATTATTGAGATTCCACTTCTTTATATACATTTGGAAACTAAGCTCATGATAAACCAGGCCACGTGCATTTGGAAACTCAAGTGGGAACATTAGCTGACCAATTAAATGTGTCTGGTAACTAATATCATTATCATATCACATTCGGATATGAACAACTAAGCTTTGGAAATATGAGTGGTGTGTTGTTTAGCTTGAAGGGTGGAGTGCTGCTAGTACGACACAAAGCACTTGAACTGATGATAGTGTAGATAAAATGGGAAGTCCCTAAGCATCACGAGTAAAATTGGGAAAGTGGAACCAGCTAGAAAATATGGGCTTGTATTGCCGGTACGGCTACAAAGGCTTTGGATCCTCTACAGGGGCAGCTCTCTTGAACTAAAGGCGCACTACTGTTACTATCAGTCTAGACTATCAAAGGCGACATAGCTCTCAGCATTTCCTGGATATTATGGCAGACCAACTCAAAGAGTTGAAGGCATCGATCAGAAATGACCCAATAGACCCGTGGACTACAAGTGTCCCTGCTCCTCTTCCCGACAAGGAACATACTTTACTACTATACTTATTAAAGAAGAACCGAAGAGGAACATGCTAAAGAAGAGCAAGCCGATTTTGGATAATACAATGTTTGTTGCCCACCCATGATGAACCAGAGCGCACAAAGAAATGCAATTCCCTGCTGTCTCTCTATATGTGGCCATGTGCGTTTGGGAACTCTAGTGGAAACATTAGCTGACCAATTAAATGTGTGTCTGTTAAC
Organism: Elymus sibiricus; assembly: GCA_039707655.1. Taxonomy (NCBI): domain Eukaryota; kingdom Viridiplantae; phylum Streptophyta; class Magnoliopsida; order Poales; family Poaceae; genus Elymus; species Elymus sibiricus. The sequence continues at coordinate 184,589,062 of CM077676.1, read as the reverse complement.
TAATATATTTATCATATCACATTCATATATGAACAACTAAGCTTTGGAATTATGAGTGGTGTGTTGTTTAGCTTGAAGGGAGGAGTGCTGCTAGTACGACACAAAGCACATACAAATCATAGTGTAGATAAAATGGGAAAACCCTAAGCATCACGAGTAAAATCGGGAAAGTGGAACTAGCTAGAAAATATGGGCTTGTATTGCCGATATGGCTAGATAGGCTTTGGATCCCCTACAGGGGCAGCTCTCTTCAACTGAAGGTGCACTACTGTTACTATCAGTCTAGACTCTCAAAGGTGACACAGCTCCCAACATTTCCTGGATATTATGGTAGACCAACTCGAAGAGTTGAAAGCATCCATCAAAAGCGACACAATAGACCTGTCAACTGCAAATGTCCCTGCTCCTCTTCCAGGCAAGGAACATACTGTACTGCTATACTTAATAAAGAACAAAAGAGGAACAGGTTAAAGAAGAGCAATCAGATTTTGGATACTACAATGTTCGTTGCCCACCCATGATGAACCAGAGCGCATAAAGAACTGCAATTCCCTGATGTCTCTCTATATGTGGCGCACATGCTTTTTTGAAACTAAAGTAGGAACATTAGCTGACCAATTAAACGTTCTCTGTTTTAGTAATATCAACATCGTATCAGATTCGTATTTGAACAACTAAGCTTTGGAAATATGAGTGCCATGTTGTTTCGCTTGATGGGTTGAGGAGCAGTGCTGGCATGACACGAAGCACCTAGGATGATGGTAGTGAATATAAAAGGGGAAAACCATAAGCATTGTGAGTATAGTCTTGAGCGTACCATGGCGGATCTGAAGGTGCAAAGGAGACATAGGCTACTTCGCAAACAATGTTTGCTTTCAACTAAGAAGTAAGATTCTAAGTGATGGACAAGAATACACAATAAAGCAGTGGCGATCTATTTTCTGGCTGAGATAAATAACTTGAGCAGATATGAAAGAGTACCGCCTCTGTTGCGGCGCCGTGTAGGCATCTGCTGAGAAGTTGAGGGTGATGCGGTTGCGATGGCTGTCGGTGGCGTGGAAGCAGATCTGGCAGGGCAGACGGTGGCGGCGGGGGATATGTCCCGGCGCGGTGGACGAGATGGTCGTAGGAGCGGCCCCGGCAAGGTGGACGATGGCGTGGATGAAGCGAGAGGACGCGATGCAAGGATCTTGGTCCAGAACCATGGATGAGAGAGGTCAATCTCTTGTAATGGACAACAGCGTCGGGGTATCAGCTCCGGCATGGTGGAGGAGGACGGCGGCAGATGGGGTGGCGGACGGAGGAGGCTGGGGTGGAGAGGGTGTTTTGGCGCCCACGGAGTACGAATGGGGAAATGGAGGGAGAGAGAGGTAGGGGGGAACCATGTCTTTGGGACATGCTTGTCTCAGATGCGGGGAAAGTTACAAACTTAGCCCCCGTTTAAAATTTCAGACATCAAAGCGATATTGGTCGGTTGGGGGTAGGACGGTAATCTCGCATACCCTAAATATTGGGCGAGAGCGATTTCGGCCGAGGAGAGTTTGTTTTGGCGCCCACCGTGTATGAATCGGGGTGAGAGCCGATTTCGGCCGAGGAGAGACTGTATTTTGGCGCCCACCGTGTATGAATCGGGGTGAGAGGCGGTTATGTCACGTTTGAGTGAAATTACAAAATTACCCCTATCGAGACCTATAGAAATCAAGCCCGCAGGTTTTGCGTGTCAGGGCATAGGTAGTAATTTCCATCACCCAAAATTTGGTTTCGGGCGGTTACGGCCGATGAGGGACTGGGTGTTTCGCCGCTTCGTTCAAAATTTAGGAGAATAAGCTTTCACGTTTACCGTGCCAACTCAATTCGAATCCATTTTGTATTCTTTTTTTCGGGCAGGATCCAGTTTGTATTCGAATACAAATCTATATACATCATTTTTCATATATACTTTCAAAAGCACAACACCCTTTATATATATGGTTTACAAATGCCATAATCTTAAATTCATAAGGTTGAATTCAAATATTTGAAACCACTTTATGTTCAACTCAAGTGCATGGATCACTAATATCGAGAAATTAAATAACATACATGTGCCCAAATTCAAACGAATATGCATGTTTGATAGATCAATTTTGGTTCGAGTATGAAGTACATGTATCATCATCTCTAAATCAAATATTTGAATCCCTTTTATGTTGACATCTTTTACACACGCAACTAAATATTTGAATCTCCTTTCATGCCCATCTCTCTCTAGGTCTCTCTCGTGTGCTCCTTCATATAGTAGTATAGCTATCACTCTCTTTTCTCTATCTCACCCGCACACTCAGTACATGTTTCTCTTTTTTCACAAACATAGTCTCTCGCCGTCTCTCTCAACACGTGTCACACTCTCTCTATTTCTGTAGACCACTCGGCTTTCATTATCTCTTACGTCTCTATCATGCTCTGGTATCTCTCCAGCTACCTAGCGTTATTTTTCCCCGCCACACACTCTCTCTCTCACTCGGCTTTCATTTTGTCTCTCTCTCTCTAGGGATCTATCACGCACCTCATCTCTTTCTAGATATGACTCCTACCACTAAAATCTATCTCTCTCTCACACACACACCGTTTGTCGGCGTCTCCTTTCCCTCTTCACCTCAGTTCCAAAACTAAAACTATTCCTTTGTTTACTGGTCAGACAATCTCTCTCTCTCTCTCTAACTCTCTCACAAACACACACACACACATACACACACACAAACACACACACACACACACACACACACACACACACACACACACACACACCTCTTTGCTTTCGCCTGCCCCCTCCCGACCCCTGTCTCCCTCTCACACACACAGGGACGGAGCCAGGATTTTGACATAGGGGGGCGAGGTTTCACACTATGTCTCATGGGGAACGTCTATGTTATAAAAAAAAATCTTAGGGTCTGGTCTAATGGAGATGCCATGGTGCAAACATGCCCTTTCTTCTCTATTCATTGCATTCACATGATCAAAACTTAAAGAAAATTGATAAATGACAAAATAAACTCACAACACTAGAAACACAAGATAATTTCATGAAGTAATAATTTGTAGTAATGCAATGTGGGTAAATAATACATTACCTTATCTCATTATTTTTATTGGAATTGGCGAGATGGACCTCACTGATTTAACCAAATACCAAAGCCAGAACCGGCGAAAGCATGCGATTCTGTGGGAGCAAATTAAGAAGAGTGGTATAGGGAGAAAGATGTTTAGTTTGGGAAGGACCAACCAGGACTAATATAATGCTCAAAATAAACTACCTTTTTTCCTCGTTTTGTTGCCATTCGTGCGGTCGGCCTACCCATCTCCGCTTCTCCTGATTGTGATGCAACAGTCACGGAAAGATCCAATAGCAGGCAAGCGACATGTGTGACGCTTGATCGTAGCAGGCCGCTTGGAAACGAAGTGATTATGGATCTGCGTGTGCATTGCATGGCTGCGTGCTGCTACTAACTGGCCCTTTGACCCCATGAATCTGTCCTTGGTTTTGATGGCTGAGAGTTTGAACCTACTGGTTTGAAAAAAATATGAATTAATTCTTCTTCTTCTTCTTCTTCTTAATGACTATAGACTATAGTCTGTGTGATTATACTTCTATACTTTTCAAAGGCACGAATTAATCTGATGCGAAAATCAACTACCTTCTCCCCTTGTGTTGTTGCTGCTCATCCGTGCACCCTGTCTGCTGGCAACCGGCAACGTCTCCGTGGATCAACACCTGCCTGTCCCGGCGTGGTGGCGTCCTCTTCCCTTCTCCGCTACTCAATGGCCGCGCGATGGAGAGATGAGAGATCCGATTGCAACAGGCGTCCTTCTAGATCGCAGCGGCGGTTTGGAAACGAAGTGACGATATGTGCATGCGTAATCGTGGCTGCGTTCTGCAACTAACTAAGGTGTTCGTGGTTAGGCTGGCCAGTTCGTTGATTTTGTGCCTTTAGCCAATGGGCTGTACATGAGCAGATGGGCTGATGCTTCACATTAGTAATAAAGGCCCAAGGGATAGGGGGGGCGAAGCAAGCTACAGACAAGTGCGCAGGCAAAAAAGATTAGCCTATAGCTGATCGCTACACGGGATGACACGATCGTTGGGGGGGGGGGGGTCTCGCCCCCCCTCGTCCCCCCTGCATCCGTGCCTGCACACACACACAACTCTCCCTTTCACACCCCCGACTCCTGTCTCTCCCACACACACTTATTGACCAGCCTCTGGCTAGGTTTATCCATCTATTACACAGTCCCGCTTCCCCTCTCTCGTATATGTCTCTCTCGCGCTCCTTGTATCGATGTAGATATCTCGCCCCTTCTTGAAACACACCCTCTCTGTGTAGTGTCTCCCGCGCTCCCTATTTGTTTGTAGCAAGAACTCTCTTTCTCCACAGCACACATACACACGCACTCGGCATTCTTTCTCGTGCGCTCTCTCTAGGTCTCTCTCGCACAATGTTTGTAGGCCCCTTCGTTCCACGCACCCCGTCTCTGTCGGCCTCCCTTGCACACAATGTATCTCGCTCCCTAACCATTCATGTGTACTCCATGTAACTTCTCCCATCCTTTCTCTGTCGCACACAAACATGCTCAATCGATCACTGAGCCTTCTTCCCTACATCTCTCACACCCGCATACTCTGATGTCTCTCTCTGATCCTCGATCTGTTGTCTACCTCTATTTCTCTCGATCGTGCACACACACTAGCTACCGTCTCTCTTTATGTCGATACCTCTCACACACACACTCTTTGTGTCTTTTCACACATGCAGTACTCCCTTCTCTCTCTCGCTCTCTATCTCTCTCCCTCTCTCTTTTAGACACACGATCTATCTCGAGGTCGATCTCTCATATGCACGCTCTCCCCCCCTCTCTCTCTCTCTAGGTTACTCTCTTTCTCTATGCCAGTTCTCACGCACACACACCATTTGTTTGTAGGATGATCCCTTGTAGGAAAAAATCTGGTGCTCCAAGGCCTCCCAAGCTCCCACGATACGATAGTTCTCCGGCCGTTGGATCGTGGATAAAACCTCTGGACCCGAGCGAAATTTTGAGACTCTCTGAGGGGTTTTCTGCAAATTTTTATGATCTCTACTTGTGTCCATTTGATCGACGATCCAACGGTCCCCACAGGAATGCTGGAGTACTATTGTTATTTTTTGGACATCACACAAACACTGGAGTACATATATGAAGAGAAGAGGCGCACGCAGTCGGTCTCTTGCTGTCTCGCACATATGAGAGTTACGTAATGCACAGTAAACAAATAAACCCGTAGGTGCATGATTTTTGCATGCGCAGGTACCGGGTACGTGCTGGAGCGCACTTTTGTACGAAGAGTGAGCTCGCGTGATAATTTGATCCGCAGGTGTTGATGGTCCGGGACCACACGTGAACGACCAGGAGGCGGTGGCTTGCTACTGATCGAGTTGCCACGTTTATAAAATACATTTTTTTAGCAAGACACGACTTTTGTTTTTCAATGGCGTGTTATACAATTTATTAAAACGATTGGTATGGAGCGAAAAATGAAAATCATCACTATACACGTAGGCTGGAGTTTTAGCGCTTGCGGCTAGCCAGGGTTGCTCCCTTCACACGCTCACCCTCTCCTGATCTAAACAAGATGGGCGGTAAGCATTGTCTCTCTCCTCACAGGCGGTGAAAGATCCGACCGGATCCTGTCCACCATGGAAGGGCGGCGATGCAGCGTTGATGTGGTCATCGTCGGTGAGGTAGGAGACACACTGCCGACGCATGCTGATCTACGGACCATGCCGTCCTCTCTCACCCGGTGCCAGAGCGGACGCGACCTCTCACTGGCGCAGGCATTGAACCGGCGCGCCAGCTGAGAGAGCAGCACCCGCTGCACGCCAGGCTGAACATGCCTCCTCACCGCATTATATCTTTTCTTAGTTGGAAGAGAGAGAAGAGGAGAGAGAAGGAAAGCGGGCTATAGAATAAGAGCCGGCTATAGCATGAGACCCAAGACACTTTGTGAGAATGTATGGTGAGCCAGCTATTAACAAAGTACTACATATTTATATCTTACTATTGTACAAGCCGGCTATTACGTTGACTCTAAATGACATGGCAACTTCTTATAGCCAATTGTTGGCTATATTATTAACCATGCTCTCAACCGGCTTCAGACTGCCCTGCCTACCTCCATTGAACCCTCGTGTGTGCCGAGAAACCAACTCCGGCCACACGTCCATCCGCGAGCCTACCGGCATTCAACACAACGCCGCTTGGCTCCTCGCGTCTGCCCGCTAGTTAAACGAGGCCAGACGCCTTGCAAGAACCGCACCACACCTCCGCTCCCCATCTCCTCCTTGCAACATTTTCTCCACACTCTCCATAGCATCCGGCGAGCATGAAGACGAGTTCTCCGGTGTAAAAGCCGGTTGGGTGCCAAGCCGAGCCTGCCGGATACGAGCCAGGCAACTCGGTGCTCCACCTCCCTCCCCGCCCCAGGCCGTCAATACCATGGGCAAGGCTACAGGCGGGCAAGCGGAGGAGCAAGCCGCTGCTCCAAGCTAGCCCCTGGTGTAGCAACTCGCCGCTCCAAGCTAGCTCACAGAGGAGTGGCCAGTTGCTCCACGGCGGCACGCGGGGGAGCACGGCGTCTAGTGCACCGTGGCTGGCCGCGCCATCCACTACAAACGTTGGCGGAACCGCGGCTTGCCAACGGAGGCGGCCAGCACCTTCGCGGCCGCCGCCGACACCGTGGAAATGTAGACCATGGGAGCCGCTGCCCGCTTGGGTCACTAAGGCCACCTCCACGACATCATCGGCATACACACCCGGTGTGTTGCCCGGTTTAGCGCACAACACAGTTGACCCCCGCCTCGGCTTCACAGAAGCGGAGGAGCCACTCTTCCCCCGGGTCATCCCCATCGGGTGAAGTGCAGCCGGACATAGGGAAGTTATGGCGGAGGTGGAGGCCACGGTGGTGGCAGGCACGGAGGGCCGCCGCGGCCGGCATTAGATTATACCTGCCTCCAGAGCTATTCGCGTTTAGTTAAAAAATGTCCGAAATGTAATTAATTTCGTACGGTCTAGTTTTGTTGTGCTCGCACTGATATGTTTGTTACTCTCGACAATGAGCTCTGCCTCACCAATTTATTGCATCTGTGGAGGTACTTTACATGGTGTTGGCGCGCCCAACATTGCCATGCCCTTATATTGCCATTGTTTTATTGTTGTCAATCCAATGTCACTTGCAAAATGATGCAATGTCACACAAGGAGTAATATGCTGCTGTCAATCTAGTGCCATCGATAAATCCAATGGCACTTGTAAAATGACGCAATGCCATCGATAACCCTTTTACATATTTTTGCAAACACGGATGTCAATCTCAGGGATGTTTGTGCAAAAAGAAGTAGATATCTCAATTTTAGTGGAACCACAAAATTATACGGGAGTCCCTCCGCCATTGGTAGAAAATGCACCTTTTTCATCAATGCTCTCAGAAGGAATTTGTGTTTTGGCTGTGAACTAAATGTTGTTTTGGAGAAGCATTGATGTTGGTAGTAAGAACTATAGATTTTTCTTTATTTCTAATTCTCCTCACTTTTTTTAGCTTTGAAGTGAATCATTGAGATGCATAAACTATTTCAACTATGGCTATTAATTGGTTGTGGACATTATCTATGAATGTGAAGATATCTGTGAACATGAGTTTGATGTGAAAGTTGAACTTGGAATGTTGGGCTTGCATGTGAACTATACCATGTCCAATGGTTTGTCTGTTATTGTTCTGGAAATAGAGTAAGTTATTACATGAACCAGAAAAAATATATTTTGTGCCACATCTCGGCATCAGACTTACATACATCTCAGTCGATGCACGCACATCACAATATGCATACTGACTGGATCAACATTTGAACCTAGCTATTATGAATGAAAATTCGGATTGACATCAGTTTTAGATAGCAGGAGACGCTTAGCCTGCTCTGCCTCTGCTAGCTTCCTTCTGGCTTCTTCCATCTCTTGTTTGGCTTGGGTGAAGAGAGCATCTGATTGCTCTTTTCGCATCTTCAGGAACTCAGCTACATTCTCCAGGGTTGCTGCACGCTTTCTTTCAGCCTTTACTAGAGCCACGAGGACACGAACACTTGACGACTTCACCTGGGTAGTGTGTAATCCAGCATCATTTAGGAATTGGCACCTTGTGTCTAATCTGGCATCATTAGGGAACTAGCACCTTGTGTGTAATCCAGCATCATTTTGGAACTGGCACATAGGACTAGCCTCAAAACCTGATCTTGAGGTTGACCATACTTCCCTCCTCGCACGAACTGCATCCTGACATGAAGAAGTTACTTCTTTTTTAGATCAATAGTGAGAGCTCCACAGATCCATTCAGTAGAAGCCCCATAAACAGGACTAGTAGAAGTGAGTTCAGAAGGAGAAATATAAAAACAGACTCGTAGGGTGAGAACACCCACTTCCTACATCAAGCTAAGGGCCTCTTTGATTAGCAGGATTTTGAAAATGTAGGAATAGGAAAAGTATAGGATTGAAGTGGCATGCCAACTTCAATCCTACAGGATTAGCAAGGAGTGTTTGATGCCACATGAAAAACAAAGGAATTGTAAAAAGAGGTTGGAGTGGATGTTAGATTTCCTATAAAATGTAGTACAAAAGATTCCATAGGTAAAATTCCTATGGAATCCAATCCTATGAATCAAAGGGCTAACATAGGAAAAATTCCTAAGGGTTTTAATCCTCTAGAAATCCTATAGAATTCCTTTGAATCAAAGCAGAAGGATAGCATTAGGACGATTAAGAGTGTGCTTATTACATATCGAGCAGAGCTACTTTACAGAAACTACAATATCTACATCAAAGAACACAAGGCTAAGCCAAATAGGAAAACCAGCACAGGGGTGCACTAAGCCAAGGGTAGCTGCAGCAAAACAACCGGCAACTAGATGATCTCCAGGGCCTCTGTAGCCGCGTTTGACTGAATAGTTTTTCATCCTATGGCATGGTGGGTCCAATGAGTAAATTGAGATTCTACAAATGATAGAGAGCCTAATCAAGTGTAGAGGCAATTGTTTGTCCCGCCTATTACTGTTTAATAATTTGCCACACTGCTGGATTGCATGGCAAGAACCCTAGCCAAGCACACAACATTGTTTGACGCTGTTTTCGGCTCGGGGCTTGCCCAGGGCCTGGCCTGGTCCTATCTGCAATACTGCTGCCAGACACATACCATGTCAAAGTAATTGAAAGGTTGTTACTTACCAAAGCTCGTTTTACAGGTTCGGTGCAGCTCATCTTTATCTTGCGACGTTCCTTGAAGATGTCCCCAACATCCTGCATTTGATCTTCATTTCCCCTCTGCATGTTGGCATTAGTACTTTTGTAAAATCCCAACATGGCAAGAAAAATATAGTAATACTCACACATCTTGTAGGCAACATTAAAGCACTCATTTGCAATGTTGGCACGAGTAATTTTTAATATCCTACTTTGTTGTTATTCAACTTTGCTACAACTACGTTGTGGTCTCATTCTGAGTCAATAGAACTGGGGGATCACCTCCCTGCTATTCTCAAAAACTTTTAACCATCTGCCACACTACTGGTTAGAGATGAAGAACCTACGCAAGCACACCACAATACAGGAGGGATGCCCAATTACAAGATGATATTCTGTTGGATAATGCAAGCTATAACCAATTACTTTTACTGGAACAATAGCAGCCAGGAAAGGGGAACAATAGCAGCACAGAAATTTGATGGGTAGGTATGAACAAAATCGGAACTGCACAAGTACAACTCAGAGAATTAATGTACAGATTACCAATCATAGAGGATCATGAATGTCGCGGCCTCGTCTGTGCATCATGGGTGGCAACGGGAGTCAGTTCATTGTCACCGATGGTGCTGCTACTGTAATTGCCGTCGGCTACCGGGGAGTAGATCCGAGTGTAACACCCCGATTTTTGGCCCTTTCTTTTTCTTTTGGTTTTCTTTGAATTTTTATTTGGAGTTCCTTTTTCTGTGGCTATGTGGTCTTAAAACCTGGGGAGATCATCTCTTCTTCCTCTCCCAAGTGGCTTGTCACTCTCAAATCTTTCCCAAGGCCATGTAATTTCCATATTAGCCCAACCCCAATATTTATTTCTTGGGAATATTCATTTTTCTATTAAAGGAATAACCCTGTTTTCTCTTGGTTGTGAAGCAACCTATATTTCTGTCCTTCCTAAAATCCCCACAAAATTCTCATAAATTCTTTGGATCATATCTTCCACAAATATGCCAAAACCCATCCTTGTCTAGTTCAAAAATAATTCAGAAATATTCATTTTCCATTCTGTCCAGAATGGCACTTTGAGAAGGAAGTGTCATTTATCCTTTCTTGATTGCCCTCAAAAATTTGGGCACCCTTTAATATCCAAATAATTGCCACATGCCAAAATTCAGCTTCATTTGCCTATTAAATCTTCCTCAGCAAATTCCCAAAGTTTCTGACCAGAGAGAAGCTTTGTGAAGGAAGTACTAGCTAGGCTTATCCAAATGAGTTGAAATTTTGGTAGATCATCCATATGGTCAAATCATTACTCTACACCAAATTTAATCTCTATCCAACAATATATGTGAGCACACCTTCAAATCTTGGTTTCTAGTCACAATTTCAGTTTATAAAGCAACTATATTTTGTGTTGCTTCAAAAATTCTGAAATTAATCCAGGACCTAAATATCCCTATATCATTTGAGCATGCCAAAATTCACATCATTTTGCCAAGCAATTTTCTCCACAAAATTCCCCCAAGTTTCTGTCCAGTGTGGAGCACTATGAAGGAAGTACCATTTATACTTATCCAAATGGGATGAAATTTTTATGGTGCCTTCATATGCCCAAATCATCATCCTACACCAAATTTCAGCTCAATCAAACACTCCATGTGAGTGCAGCTTCATGATGTAGTTTCTAGACCAGTTTTTGCAGTTGTAAAGCAACTATGTTAAATCCTGGTCCAAATCTTTTCAAAATCCACATGATTGTAGTCCTTTCTACCCTAAACCTCTGAGACATCCTGGTTAGCTTTTATCTCATTCCATTTGACCACAACTTCATGATCAAGTTTGCTACATCAAACTTCAGTCGATCACTCCCATCAGCACACAGTCGATTTCTTCGATCTATCACCTCAGGAGGGTCCCAGGACGCATGGACTACGCTGTGGACACCTTTTGCCAGTCCCGCGTGCCCTCAGAGTGCCATGCCACGTGGTGACCGCGTGCCTGGCATGCCTTGGCCGCGCACTCTGCGTTGTTTTGCTTCGGGCACCTCTCTCCCTGCCGTTTCCGCGCGTCCCTGCGTGTCCCAGAGCACCGCCGTAGCCACACGCTCGCCCCTCAGCCCTGGCCCCCTCCTCCTTCGCCCTCCTCGCGCCACGTTAGCTCCGGCCGCGTGCGCACAGTGGCCGAGTGGCCGACCGGACTTCTCCCTCCCCGCGTCTGCCTTCGCTGCATTCCTCTGGCACTCCACTATCCCTCTCACGTCACCGTTCGAGCCAGCCCGCGTGCGCACGCGTACGCGGTCACCTCAGAATGCGGCGCACGCGTCGCCTTAGCCACGAGCTCGCCGCGGCTATATAAGCCCTCCCCGCGGCCTCCCGAGCTCATCAACCTCCTGACCACCCTCCTCTAGGTGTCCCAAACCTCTCCCCCGAGCTCGAGGAGCCCTCCTCGCTCCGCATTGCCACCATGACCGCCGCGGGCTTCGCTCGAATTCGAGCTCCACGTCCCCCTCCGCTCCACCTAACCTCTTCTGGAGACCACCCTAGCCATCCGCGAGCCGCCCCCTACCTTCTCCCCTACTTTCCGCGGCCATAGCGCCATGACCACCGCCGCCCGGAATCGCCGTCCGCCACGGCCGAAGTCCCTCTCTATCCTGTCCTCCCCGGCGCTCGTGTGGCAGCCCATCTGACGCGGCTCATTCCCCTGGTTTCGCCGGTAGCCAGGGCGTCGCCGGAGACGGCCTACGGCGGCGGCAATCGCCGTCGGGGCCGGCCCTATCCTCGGCCAGGCGCGGGCACGGGAGGAAGAAGACGACGCCCTGCCCAGCTGGCTAGGCGGGCCCCGCCTCCCCTTCGGCCCCACCTGTCGGCCTCCTAGCGTTGACCCCGCCTCGGGCCCGCGCGGGATAAGTGGATGCGTACTTCAGAAAATCCGTCTTCGGGTACTGAAAACGCACTCTGCGGCGTCTTCTATTGAAATTACGCTTTCACTACTGCGAAGACGTATTTCTCAAAGTGCGCTTTCTCTTTTTCAGCCCAGCACCGAAAGGCTTATATAGCGGACGTTTGTCAGTTAAACGCAGAAATGAATATTTTTATTTAATTTTCTGCCTAACGAACGAACGGCCGTATCTCGACAACCGTGACTCCGATTTAGGTGATTCCAAAGCCCACGATCTCAGTTCGTCGAGCCCGTTCCGATGGTATCATTTTCATGAGGTTGTCACACTATGAAAATGACCATTTTACCCTTGCCCTTAATCAGCCCCCTTCGAGAGGGAAGCTTTTCTGGCGATTCTTTCCGCGAGTTCATCGCACCTCTCCCCGATGGTTCCTCCATCCCCAGGCAAGCCACAACAGCCACTTGCATGATGGCATTGCAGTAGCCATGGTTTCCACTTGAATATTTAAATAATTGTTTGCTCATTCAATTATTTTGTGAATGTTATATGCTCGTGAATCCATGTCTATGCTTATGCCATGTTCATTTTCATCTAGAAAGTGAAATGATTAAATTGATAATGTTATTATTATCATGTTTCATTCTCGTAATCATTTCCGATGCTAGTGATAATGCTATGCTCATATGAATTGTTATGGTTTGATACGAAAGTACTTGTGATATTCATGATCATCGTTATGCTATGCTCACTTGCACCCCGTAGAATAAATGATTTATCATCATTCATGTTATTATGTTAAATGGTTATGTTGCCCATCCATGGTTACACTGATATCATGCTCATATGCCTTGTTATTTTATTGTGGCTCAGTTCATCACCATTCAAGTTGAACCTGACATTAATCGAACTTGAACAAATCTGTTGGCTGAGTGATGGTGCCACCGAATCGAGCTCACCAGTGCAGCCACACTTGCCTGGATGGGGAGGCCCTAATTCGGTCGATTGTCATGCCTCTTGCTGGTGCCTCCTACTAAGGAAGGATATGCGCGTGCGCTACCCTGATCAGGTAGGCGGCCATAAGCCTTGTGTGCCTGGGTTGGTATTGAGCTCAGGTCCCCGTTTGGGACGATGTTGTTGTTTGGCCACGACGGTGGCAGCCACAAAGGTGGCGGATGTCACGAGTTGGCATCGGGGCCACCCAGGACATAGCCCAAATGGGAGTTTGTCGGAGTGGCCGGGAGAGTGTCATGCAATAGATTGGTTTTGTCGGAATATCGTTGGTCCACCCGAATGGGAGCACGAGGCCATGATTTTCCATAGTGTGGGTACAGTGTACTAACCTCTGCAGAGTGTATAATCTATCGATAGCCGCGTCCTCGGTCATGGACACAGTTCGTAGTAGGTCACACTATGGGTCAACAGAAATAATAACCTGGATAATGACAACCCCGGTTCCATGAGAAAAGAAGTTGGTTGATCTTTATGTGGTCATGTGATGATCACAGGTAGAAATCAAGCTCCGTGTGGTCATGTGATGATCACGATGGTATAGTTGATACCAAGCTTGGTTGATCCTGAGGTGATCGTGTGATGTTCACGATGGTAAGCTTGATGCCTATGGTGGTTACGAGATAACCTCCGAACAGAGTAAGTTGGTCCATGAGACCTTAAACGTTGACCCCTTGCATGCAAGTAGCATCATGTTCATGCTCATGAATTATGTACATGCCATGCTCATGTTGTTCTAATAGTATCATGTTCATCATTGATGATTAACCTGTAAATGCCATGCTGTTGTTTGTCTTGATTGCTTTGGTTGCTGTGAGCTTGCGAGTACATTCAAAGTACTCACCTGGCGTGTCATGCCAGATTGCAGGTGATGCTGTGATTGCTTGTTTGTCGAGGATTCTGAGGTTGCGCTCTAGGATGCGTCCCAACCAGAGTCCCTGCGGAGTGGAGTTCATCACCGTCGTCGTTGTTTGGCTGCTAGAATTTATTTTGCTATGAGATGTTCCGCTGCTAGCATAGAACTACCTTAGCAGGTGAAGTGTCACCATGCCCCTTGTAACCTTTGTAATATCGGACCCCTGTACCCGTGTTATTTGTAATAAAAAGCTGATTTGTTCTATGCCAAGCAGTGTCGTATTCCAAAAGACTTGATCTCTGGGCTGGAATACGGGGTGTTCCGGTTTCTCTGAGCCGGGGTGCCACACCGAGACCGTGGACGACGGCGCCGGGGAAGCGGCTCCTATGCGGTGTACGACGGCGACGGTGGACCAGCTCTAGTGCGGCGTATGACATCGTCGATGAGGCAGATGCGCTGCGGTGGACGAGTGCACCGATGTAGAAGGGGAGGGGCAGCAAGGTCGGCTAACCACAGCCGGCTTGTTATGGGGTGCTGCAGTGCCGTGGAGAAGTGTATTTTGCTGCGGGGATAGAAAATGGGGATTATTGAGGTGTCCTCTTGGTGCGGGGGTGGGGGTGGCTGGGCGGGATAACGTGAAGTTACCAAAGCAACCCCCGACCCAACACCGTCCTTCGGCCAGTTGTACAAAGGGTATGATGGTAATTTTGCATTGCTCGAATCTGGGTCGCAGGACATCTCGATGGAAGCGGGAGATTTTGCCGCTAACCTGAAAATTTGTAACATTGTACTCCCCGTCCGGCGTGTTGGATGATCGGGCTAAGCAACTAGGAGTACTAGTACACATCTGTTTTCTTAGTTTACTATCGTGACATTAATTATTTGTTATAGTTGTCAAATAAATATATTAAGCTATTGACTTCGAATGTAATGGTTTATACAATTCAACAGTTAGAATCATTGTTAAATTCCAAGATGAATACCAAGTCTAGGGTACTTCACAATATACTCAAACTCACATAATCCAACTCAAATGAAAATCTAAATGCATTTCATAATTATTAATTAGTTGGATGCAACAGAACCATTAATAACTCTACATGATCCAGTCCAAAACAATATTTGAACACATCCCAATGTGTGAATTCCTGCGTTTGTGAATGAAGCGTAGAGAGAGAGTGTGTGTGGCGATGGAGCAATGGCGGGAGAGTGATGTGTGCGCGCACACACAAGATATATACCCCATGGAAGAGAGATATAGAGGGCGGGAAAGATTGTATATATGTGGGCGAGAGAGTAGGAGAGAAACCTCACGAGGGAGACAGAGAGAGAGGAAGTGTGCGAGAGAGGGATATTTGTATAGGGAGGAAGAAGTTAGGTCTGTGAGAAAGATGGAGACATGCATATATACAGAGTGAGATGCATGCGTGCGATCAAGATTTTGTACATGTGGAAGGAGAAGAGACAAAAGGTTTGATGAGAGAGCTCAAAAAAACATGGACGAGGGGGGTGGGAGCTTGTGTGTGTGCTTGTGGCCTTGTGGGTTGAGGGATTGGTATTTTTGTGCGGGGAGAGAGAGCAAAGGAGTCAATCAACAACTTTTACTCCAGCCTGCTTCCAAATGGCCCTGCATTCTCTAGTGCGGTCTGGTCGGTGTCTTCGTTCTTCCCGATGCCCTTCTTGAAGATCGAGGTGGTGTGCATGTCGAGGTGCAGAGAAGCACAAGCGATAGTGGTCGCTATATAACCTTGGACGGGGATGGATAATGTGCGAGGGGGGGGAGTGTGTGTGCGAAATATTGAGAGAAATCAAGCCTAGGGAGAGAATGTGTGTGCATAGTGTGCAGGCGAGAGATGCTAATGGTGCGAGATGGATACATCGTGTGCATGAGTGTTTAAGCAATATAGAGAGACCATGTGCGGGATACGAAGAGAGGACTATGGGGAGTGTGTTTGTGAGGTAGAGAGACATAGCGAGAGATAAATGTGTGTGCGTGGTATAGGGTGTATGTGACGGAGAGGTACATGCTAAATAGGGTTTTCGAGAAGAGATTGTGTGTGCGAGAGAGATAGGGGCTGGATGAGGGTGTGAAAATGTGTGCGTTGATGAATGTGTTACATGCAAGTGTGTGAGCGAGGGTCGAATCGAGAGAGATGGTTGTTGTGTTACGGATGCCTTTCTCTCTCTCACACACACACACAAACACAAATACAAGACCGTTCTCTCATGCATACACCATATCTCGGCATCTCTCTATGTCTCACTCATACACGATCATTTGCACATTCACACATCTCTATATCACACACACACCATCTCCACATTGCCCTTTCGCCACAACACACATATATACACATACATACGTTCTCTCTCCGTCACACCCACAGAATCTCTCTCAAAAAATACTATTAGGGTGCACCTAAAACGTCCAAATCCAAATAAGCATGAACTGAAGCTAAATTCAAATATATGGAAATATTGTAGCGTGAAGAAATTTTCCAGCAAAAAAGTGTAGTGTGATATTCGGGGATTGTTTTCACACACACACAAAGGTTCGGTGGATGTCCCTCGAGCGCGACACCGCGACGCACCGTTCGATCGACCGCGCGGCCACGGTGCACGCGCTTGTAGAGGATTCCGTATCGATGCTGTGCTAATTAATGTGGTACTGCTCTGGCCGACCATTTCTCGACCATCACCGCCATGTCCGCCATCCCTGTGCCATGAAGTCGCAGCCTCACCTGCTCACGTCGTCTGCAGTCCCTCCGGGCAATGCCACCGCGCTGCCAAGGACACGTGCAGCTGGAGCCGCGTATATGCCCGCAGCGTACGAAGAGGAGGAGGACGAGGGCGTACTCTAGCACGCCGGCAAGGAGGAGGAGCTAGCGGGTCATTGTGGCTCCGCCCGCAAGGAGGAGGCCTGCATGGTGGCTGTCGCAGCGGAAGCCGGTCACGTCCACGCCGAGGCTGCAAACCGGGTGCGGACATGGAATCTGCCCTCGAGACCTTGAACGCCACGTGGGTCCTCCAATCTGAAGGAACAATTTGGGTCAGTCAACTCTTGTGAGCCATTGGATGCAACATGGACGGCCAGAAGGGCTTCTTCAACCTCCGAAATGATGCACTCTTCATCTTCTCATTTAAACATCGAGCCACCGCAGGCCTAACTGCCTACTGCCATCGCCCCGCCCTTCCCTCAACCGCCTCCCACCACCATGCTCCCCCCTTGCCATCCGTCTAACCCCGGGAAAGATCCATTTTTTCTGGTGAACTGCATCCCACACCCAATACTCATAAGATAGATCATGGGCACCCTGCCACCATAATATATATACTGGGGTAGCATCTCTGCCGTCTTCTTCCTTCCCTCTGGCGAACTTCTTCTTTCACAGACCGACTGACCCAAATTGCTATAGTTGTTGGGTAAGAAATGATTATTACAGATGAATAGTACCAACTAGTTAGATGGATGGAAATAATACTACTAGTACTTATTAAGTATAGTAGGAAGGTGAAGAAACGAGTAGTAGTACCATCTACAACTCGAACTGTAAGAAATACTAGTACGTAGTAAAGAGTTCAAGTAACGAGAAAGAACATAACATAGTTCTGCTGGGGGCTTAGCACAACACACTCCTGAAATAAAACTAAGCACACTGAAATAAAACTAAGCACCCTGAAATAAAACTAAGCAACTAATCCGGTTGACACTGCATCAGAACCAGCATGAGCAATGACACTGCCACCTTACTCGGAGTCCTCGTCCACGTCCTCGACTTCGTCCTTGTCCCTCTTCCTCTTCGCCGATACTTCCTTGCTTGAACCGGACACTAGGCTCCGCCTCTTCATCCAAACCTTGTAGATATTTAAACAAAGTAGGCATCCAGTGCTGCGTACTCGATGTGAGCTTCATCTATTTTCTTCCACTCCCATGAATAATGAAACCTATAGTGAAGTTTCTTCAGTTTACCGTACGAAGGATCAATCATGGCTTCTGCCAGGGTCAGCATTGAAGGCTGAGAGGAGGACACTAGGTCTTTCTTCTGGAGGTCGAAGGGCTGGTGTACAATGAGGCCTATCTGACCCAGGACTTCCTTGTCATTGTTAAAGTCTACAGTAATGAATTTGACTCTTTTGTCCTTGAGGAAGTCTTCAAAATTCTAGCACCTAATGTTGGCATGGCATATGTGGTACACCAAGCACAAGTTATGTACGCAAACCTGGATCACGGCGGGCTTCTTCTTCTCTTCCTCCTTTAGAAACCTCTCTTTATCCAAAACTGTGGTGTACTCAACATCTAGCCCAGTGACCCACTCACCATTTGAATTTTTGAACATGCATTTGAAGCGACCAAGGCATCCTTGCACCGTCGCGGATGAACGGGTGTAGATGACATCGAACTCATCGCTGGTGATGGTTTCAACCTTGTACTCACCATCGATCATGGAGATTTGGGAGTCCATGGAGTTTGGAGGAGGGCTAGGAGAAGTGGAACTGCTGTAATGTGAAAGGACGGGACGAGTGGGAGCGAACTGCTATAATGTTAAAGGACGGGGACGAGTAGGACCGAACTGCTAGTGGTTTTCCGATTGTAAAAATGCTGAGTAGGGCATGCGAACGGCATGGGGTAGTGGCCTGCCCGGTGGATAAATGGCTGCATGCCCCCAAAGAGTTCTCTAGTACTATGGGGGACCCACTAGATGTCATGTCTACTAGACCCATTTCGTAGGGCTAACAGTATAGGATCTACGTGTTTGCACGCCATGCCGGCGTGTGCATGCAACTTTGACTTAATTCCGTCAAGCGTCGCGCCTCCCACGACCGTCGCCTCGCTCACGCTGTCGCGCCCTTTGAGACTTGGGACGGCTATAAATGAACAATTTTTTTTCCGATTTACCCTCTCTCTAAGGCTCGTCTCCTAATGCTAATAACTCTCTACTGGTCCTTTCTCCTTTTTTCCATTGGTGGAAACGACTAGCATGCCAGCGGGTGGGAATTCCATTGGTCTTCATGAGGGGGCTGCATTGACCACACCATGAGAATACAATTGCATGCATGCATATCGTGGGAAACAAACTCTATTTAATTAACTAAATAGGATCTTGATTGGAGGAAAGGAACGAGATGAGTAATCGCTACTAGCCAGTAGTCATCCACCTTGGTCACAATGCGATTCCTAGTGAGCCTTACACACCAGACCAGAGTACTACTTCCTCCGTCCAGGTGCGTTAGGCTATATGATGTTGACATGTCATATATAGTCACTCATACAACAAGGTTAGTTATAAGGTTGGCTATAAGAGTACTATTTTTTTACCTTCTCTTTGTCTCGTACTTCGTATTTCTTGCATTTGCCAAGGAGTACGCATATAGCTAGGCTCTTGCAAGAGAGCCTAGTCCCACCATTTTTCCATTTCTCTCTACTCCACGTAGGCAAAAGTGCCATGTAAGCGGGCTATAAGTTCATTATTGTACTTACTCTAAGAGAATTCATAAAATCTTAAAGTATTAGCTGCGATGTGCAGTAGTAATTAAACTACGCCTTGTTTAACTCAACTACCTCATGCGCCCACCTCCCTCTCAATTCATTTTTCTCGTTCGTCCTACCAGGAAACCCGTTCGCCTCGAAATCTTTTCCTCTCCATGTGTGAAAACAATCTGCTGCATGACTCTCCTTCCGCCCCCCCCCCCGCAGTCCCACCTATCCTCCCCGTGTGAAAACAATCTGCATGCATGAGAGCAAGTACAATAAGGTGATGTAGGCGGGCTGTAAGACTTTAAATAATATATTTTTGCTGAATTGGATGAGAGAGAACAGGAGCGGGCTACAAACTTACAGTCGGCTGTAGCACGAGCTCCAACACACTTTGTGAGAGAAACATGTGGGCCATATATTAATGCTATAGCATACTAGTATGACTAACCATTGTATGAGTGGGCTATAAGGTTGGCTATAAGTGACATGGCAAATTCATGTAGCCGATTGTTGACTCTCCCTCCCATGCTCGTCCAATTTCCTCCTACCTAATAAATCGCAGATCACCTAAACCCTAAACCGTTGTGACCAGCAATATCTCCACCTCTCCCCCTGAATTCAGCTCGGTGCCCCCCACCCCCCTTAATTTCCTCCAACAAAAAAAAATGCCTACCTAGCTGTTACATTAATCACGCAACCTATCTTACATAGGTGTACCATTGCTCGCTATAAATAATACGCCACCCACGGCATTCCGAAGAACGCTCACATTCATCTCCTCGCCCTCCCTCTCAATTACAGACTCGTCGACCACCATGACATCACCCCTCCCTAGACCTAGGCGCCCCTCGCTACCCCGCGTGGACGGTCATGCGTCGGTGTTCCGTTCCTCGCCACCACGATTCAAGGAGGATGCGTCGGCGTTCCACTCCTCGCTGCCACGAGTCGAGGATGACGTGTCCGCGTTCCACTCCTCGCCATCGCCGCGACGCGTTGAGGTGGACGCGTCGGCGTTCCCAGTCTTGCCACCACACGCATCGGAGGACGCATCGGCGCCCCGCTACGAGGAGGACGTCACGCCGTCCCCCGAGCCACCCATCTTGGAGGAGCTATGGAAAGAAATGGAGGTCGCCTTGTGGAAGGCTTTGCCTCTGGTGGAGGGCGCCAAAAGAGAGGCAGAGAAGAAGGCCGAGGAAGAGAAGTGTGCCACGAGGGATGCTGCCTGGCAGGCCTATGTCGCCTCCGAGAGAGTCAGGCAATTCGCTCTTTGGCAGAAGGCTCGTGCGAGGGCCGTGTGGGTGGCGGAGGACGCCCATGCCAAAGCCCTGAGTGTGGTTGGGTCAATGTGCCTCATCTATGCTTGGCGGTACGTCGATCGGGTGCACGCTTCCAGCGATGAGTACCTGTTGGCGCTGGATCACCAGACCGGTGAGATCGTGCTCGCCCACCGGCAAGCTGCTAATTAGCACCTCGCGACTTGCGAGGCCGAGCAAGAGGCGTTGTCTCGCTGTGCTGGGAAACGGCCGCGCACCAGGGCACTCGTGGCGCGCCGCAGCGCTCCTGCGAGCGCCATGTCTTTTATGAGGAATAATTTATTGTCGTAAGGTGATCCCATTAGTAGGTCGGAGTACTCATAGTTTTCTATGGTATTGGGACGGAAATGATAAATCCTGAATGCTCGGGACTTATTAGCGTCCTTAATTAATTATGTATAAAAGGAACAAGTTTGAAAACCTTTTGTATCCGTACGCTTGTTACTTTTTGTAAGTAGAGTACGTACATAGCATGAAGTTCAACACTATATTGCAGTACAAGTCTCTCTCTATATCTAGGCTTATGCACTAGTACAACTAGTATATATGTATACACACGTGCGAATGCACGTTTGAACATTACGATGCGGTTTTGGTAAAAGTAGTAAAATAGTAGACAACCTTGTGAAATGATACAATGCAAAAGAAATGCAAGAATGAGAAGTGAAAACTCCATTCATTGTTTTCTGATGAGCTATAAATAGTGGGACTCATTTGTCGCCCCAGTGGGAACCAGGGTACCACGGGCCATCTGCCTGCGGCCCAGGAAGCAACGCCTGGCAAAGGCCCAAGATGTGGCCCAGCCATGGGCGCCACGAAGCAAGACACCTCGCGAGGCTCCGGCCTCACGAGGACCCTCTCCACAAGTGGCGGACCCACCTAAGTCCACCAGCAGCGGCAGGCAGCCTCGTGAGGCCCTTCTTGCGAGGCGGCCTCCCGAGGCCACCCGTGCAAGGATCCGCTTAGCGCTGGTTGCGCGGTCACGTGCCCACCACGTGGGTGATGCGCCCGCACAAGACGACAGCGACAGGGGCCGTATCAGCAGGCGCGGTCAGGGAGGATTTCCTCTTCCTCTTTGGTGATAAAGGGGCAGCGCCAGTTGCCCTCCCATAAAGCAAGTCCCAAAGCTTGCCTATTTGGTGTAAGAAGACCACGATGACGAGGCGCGCCAGGGCAGATGTCATCGCTATGCCCACCAGCGCGTCATGGACAGCTTCTTTGCAGACGAAGACCACTTTCGCCAGCATAAGACTGAGCGATTGTCCCCCTTTGAACTATCGTTGTGTGGCAACCCTTCCCGCCAATATTTTTGGGGGAAGAGGACCAAGGCAGCTATAAAAGGGGCAGTGCGGCTACCTTAGAGGGGGGGCAATTCCTCCTACTTCTACCTTGTACGCAGCAACACTTCACCATAGCAATCCCAGACAAGCAGGAGTAGGGTTTTACACTGCTTGGTGGCCCGAACCTGGGTAGCTGCTTATGTCCCTGCCGTGCCTTGTGTGTGTGTGTGTGCGCTCTCGTCATGCTCCGCTCGCCGTAGCCTCGTCAAGGTCACCGTCCGGTCGTTAGGTAGCGAGCCGGGCCCCAGAGTTCGAACCCGGGTTCCCGGAGCCCCTCTTCTGACATCATTCTCATTTGATTGTTTACTTCCTTCTCTCTGTAGATTTTTTCTCTATCATAGTAGTTATATCTCACTAGTCGGGAGGCATGCAAATTTTTCGGACAAGTGCCCTTGTGATTGTTCCAAAAAAGTACGGATGCAGCAGCTACTGGCTACTGTTCAAGCGAATCCCGCAGATCAGCCATTCGATCTATGCCCTATGCACCGGGGAGGGAGTAGTGGCCTTTGGCGGCACACCGTACGTACTAGCATGTACTCCTACGAGTGACTCCTACTACCCTCCGTTCCATAATGTAGTGCATATAGACTTTTTGAAAAGTCAAACTGCACTAAATTTGACCCAGTTTTTGGAGAAAAATATTTGCATCTAGAATGCAAAACATATTTCATTAGATTCATCACAACACATAGTTTCATAATTTATATATTCACTATTATAGATACAAGTAGTTTTCTATATAAACTTGGTCAAAGTTTGTAAAGTTTGACTTTTCAAAAAATCTATATGCACTTTTTTTTGCAAGTACTACTACTACTCCCAAATCACTTCGTACACCCTCGGTCGTATTTTTTCCTACAAAGTTGTGCCATGCAATTGGAATTCCAACTTGAGTACTAGTGTTAGTTAGGGATCGAGCGTGCCGCTTTAGGATCGACCGTAAATGTGGAGAGATGAACCGGACTGCAGAAAGATGAAATGTAATAAAGACAGGAGTGATATGATGGTTGCTTGTCCGTTCATTTTATCAGGCCACTTATTACTGGGAGTGGTGGGGTTTTGTGATATGACGGCTTTACTGCCGCGCCACGAGCGGGGTGAGACTCCCCTGCAGCACTGCCCTCTACTCTAGTACTACTCCTACTTCTGTCCCGGTTTACTAGCACCTCTCGTATTTCGACTTTTCGACCTATATTTTTTACTGTAAATTTAACTAGTAGGGAAATAGTACTCCAGTACAAGTTCGACATCGAAACCACATGACACATATGGTAAGCAATCCAAATAAAAAAAAGAATTCGACATTGGATTCGGGTTAAAAAATAGTGTATGTTATATGCCCTGGCAAAAATAATATTACTAAAAAGTGCATTCAATTGCAAATTATGATGACTGTGAGTCGAGAAACTGGTTCCGATGATCAAAGAGGATCCAGGAAGCGGTAGATTTTTTTTAGAGAAAAGGCAGATCGCCCGTCCAACCAGCCAAATCACAGAGTAGCAACATGAACAGTACAACAACAAGGAAGGTTTAATACAACCAAGCAGGCAAAAGGCGTGCAGGCCCAACGAAACGAACGAAGATAAAGCAGCAGCAATCACACTCGAGGGAGCTGGCTCTCACGGGCTGCATGACAAAGGCTAAGGGCAGACGTACGGATGTTGGTAATGAAACCGATGAGAGCGTCGGTGTCCATATGCTTAGACAGCTGCTTCCATTGAGCGAAGACTAATGATGAACAGTTAACTTGGTAATGCATATGCCTAGGTGAACCTCCTTGGAGTCCCCGTGCAGCATGTTGGGGTTGACATGCGCATGAAGCCTGCCCTGTTCCATGTCCACCTAGACGGGAACGGAGCAGCTCGCCACAGTCTCATTCAGCCTGAGGGAGCCGCCGAGGTCGCCCTCGTACACCGGAGGGGCATCAATAGTGAACACGCACCTGTACAGCGGCCTCGTGTCGGTGTCGGCGTTATTGCCCCTGACGCACACGGCAGAGATGGGGCGGCAGCCTGCGCAGGCCCTACCGGTGCCCACGGCCAAGAGGAAGACGCTGCCGTCCTCCTTCGTGACAAGCAGGCGGCGGTGATCCTCCAGCGACTCCGGCACGGCGAACGGGTAGCACGTCTCGTACTTGATGTTCGCCGCGGGCCAGGAGTGTTTGCCAGACGGTGCCGTGAGGTGATGAATGAGGTTTTCTGGCGAGCACTCAAACGTCGGCGTGCACTCATAGCAGTAGCAGGGCGCGTGCGCGCATCTGGACCTATGGTCCGCCACCGAGTGGTAGGCGACGGACCTCTCGCAGCTGAAACTCTTGTAGATGCAGGGCACCTTGCAGGCATCGACCAGGCCGTCCATGAAATGGGAGTGGCTGTAGGGGACGTCGCGCCCACTACATGGAGCGCAGGAGTAGCACATGGAGCGGTAGATCGTACATAGTACTAAAATGGTAGTTTTCACCCGGTGCAAGTTGTAGCCCCTGCTGTTTTAACCTTTTTTTTAGTAGTGATACCTGGCGTACGTTCCCCACGAGCCCAATCCTGGCGAACGTCCACATAACCGCCAGATTTCCATCCGATGGTGGCCTTTTTTTTAAGCCCATGGTATTTGACAAAACTGCCACCCTTACACACGTAACTGCGACGCGGGCGTTTGCAACTGCCATGTCTCCCAGCGAACGTTTGATGGAGATTGGCGTTAGCACCGATGGTGGTTCATAGTAGTTCCATGCTCGGGCATTGAATTTGTACTATTTACTATACTACTCCGGTAGAGCAGAATCCTACTCCACTATAGTAGGTACTGTAGTTTATAGGAGTATATTTTAGTAGTACTGTAATCAGTCAAGTTGTCTGGCATCGATATGACCCTATGCTGTTGGGATGTGTCTCGTAAGTCAAGCGGCGTGCTGCTATTACATTGTCATCATCACCTGTCCACTTCCCGCAGCACATATTCGCTTCTCCATCCTCGCCAGCACATAATCGTCCAATCTTCCATCCCCACTAGGTGCCTCCCCCCTCTTCCGAAACCCAAGCACTAACAATGGCAGAACCGAGCAGCGTCTGCCAAAAGAGTGGCTGGAATTCGCTCCCCACAGAGGTAATGAAACTCATTGTTTCACGTGTGGACAATCTCAATACCATGCCGCTCGCCGCGTGCTCGTCGGGGCTGTTCCATTTACTCAAAGCCCTCAGGCCGGAGCTTTTTAAGCTAGCTCCCTGCTTGCTGATGCCGAATGATCTTCAGAAACGGCATGTCACGCAGCTTAACACTACTAGGGAAAACCCTATTAGTAGCGCGGGTTTTTTTCCTAGCAGTAGCGCGGGCACCCGTGCTGCTGCTAGGGCGCTACAGCTAAACTTTAGCAGTAGCGCTGGTTTGACACACGCTACTACTAAATCAGTTAGCAGTAGCGTCCTTCTGTACCAGCGCTACTGCTAAGTTGTAGCAGCATGGGCTTTACCCCGTGCTACTACTATTCATCTGTATTTCATTTCTTTTATTTTATACTGTATTTATACATCGTTATACAAATTTTGATATAGTAGCAATTAAGAGATTGTTATATCATTATGATCATGATGAGTTATTATATCATTGGGTGGAAGAAACACGGATTAGATTCATGTGGATGGATCTAAAATGACCAAAAGATGGATTAGTAGGATCGTCCTACTAATCCAACTTTTGGTCACTTTGGATCCATCCACATGAATCTAATCCACGTTTCTCCCACCCAATGATATAATAACTCATCATGATCATAATAACTCATCATCATCATCATCATAATATTCATATAAGAACTCATACATCATCATCATCATAATAACAACTCATCATCATAGTCATATAAGAACTAGCTCATCATTCTAGCACAATGTAGCACATAACTCATCATCATCATGATGATGATAACAACTCATCATCATAGTCATATAAGAACTAGCTCATCATTCTAGCACAATGTGTAGCACATAACTCATCATCATCATCATGATAACAACTCATCATCATCATCATAGTCATAACCAACACTAGCTAATTGTTCTTAGCACATGATGAGTACGTACTACCTAAGACCTGCTACTCTCTCAAAGGTAAAATAGCATAAAACAGGTAAACCCCTGAATCTCCATTATGGAGAATAGAGATCAACCTATCTCCCATTTGTGGGATGCGCTTGATGTTGCCCCCAAGTAGTTCCCTGCGATCATTCAGAACTTTTCTCTAGTCTTTGATTCTGAGGACTTCATCTCTTCGAGAAATCGTGTATGCACTGCGGTGACACGTAGGCCAACTTGGCTGTAAGCTAATAATGTTCATGTCACCTTTCATATGCATAAGACGAGGCACACAATCCACCGAGAGTTTCTGTTGAAGAACATCATAATAACATAGCAAAATGTAGTTTAGCTTAAGAAAAATGTATGCAAAAGATGCACTGGTGACATAATAGGAAAAATCTTACCATGATATCTCGATGGATGTTACCGTAGTTCAACACATGGACTAGTGGCATGTATTGATCATAACTTGGAGGAATATGACGGCTCTTCTTAAAAGTCTCAACATCATTATTCCATGAAACAAAATGATTTATCTCCTCACAAGTTAGTTCAGACCCACAAGTGTAGTAGGTTTTGTCTACTACGTTCCGTACATTTCTTGAAGAATGGAAATAAGCTGTCAATGGAAATAAGCTGTCAACTATTTTTAAATAAACAATATAAATTACTTAATAAATATGTTTGAGAAACTCACATAGAGGTAGAACTAGAAGCGTATCAACATCGACCCAAATGTCGATATTATCTTCGATGTCATCTTCAGGATGAATATCGAAGGTGACATGCATACCCTCCTGAAAACCATATGCCTTGCATAGTGCTATCCAATTCGAGCAACCAAAATGGGAGTAGGTCACCACATTGTATAGCTTTACGGCAAAAGCATAACCATGTTGGGTCCTAAGGTGAACTCTCTTTGTCTCCTTATTCTCATGATCTTCGAAATCCAGCTTCTCCAAGACATAACGTCTTGCATGGCAGGGGATCCACTAGTCGAATTGTAAAAAACGGAAATTACACGTTGAAGCAAAGAAGTAGAAGTCATGCTTACTTACAAAAAAAGACTTGTCGTCGTTGCGTACCGTACAAACATCGAAGGTCTCGTCGAGATTAATACTGAAGCGCCGACCGTCTTCTAGGTGAGGCCTGTCGCACAGACCCCGGTCGTCACTGCAGTAGTCGCACTTAGGGATCCTATCGTGATCAGACATTTCCTATGTTCATAATTCAAAGATTAAAAATCGAACGACGGCAATTACCAGGAAACTCAACACACAAATCACTATTCAGCACGGGTTGACTTTCGGTCCATCGAGTCTTCCTTGCTACACTCTCATCTCACGTGGTGTATATGGTGGGCACTCCCTCTCTGATATTGCGACCATTGGTGATGGTCGCTCCTCCCTTCGTTCTCGAGTGCATTACACCAAAATGTCTAGCACACGGGAACGAAGGAGAAGCGACCCCCATGACAGTAGTCGGGATTCTTCCTCTCTGATATTTTGACAGTATATGGTGGACACTCCCTCACAGATATTTTGACCGTCGGTGATGGTTGCTTCCCCTCCTTCTCTCATGCATTACCAAGGTATATCACAAGAAGAAGGAGAGGAAACGACCCCCATGACAACAGTCGGCATCGTTCCTTCCTTCAAGAATAGACTCAAAGTCACTCAAGGAGCATCGACAGACTGAAAGTCAACCCGTTACATATATGGAGCAATGACATAAAAAATGGCCTATGTTTTGCCGGAATGTCGATTAATTCCCGTTTCGGCAAATCACGGGCACTCGATATTTCCTACTTTCTAGCACAAGTCATGCCAAAATTCACGAATTTTTTTGGCATGACCTTTGCTAAAAACAGGACATATCAAGCGCCTGAAATTTGCCGGAACGGAAATGAATCAACATTCCGGCAAAACATAGGCCACTCGGAGTTTCCCTGCAAACAATAAGAGCCAAGATAGCACTTGGGCAAGCACATACACAAGCTAGTACTACACATCACTACTCCACATATCACATTTCCAAATAGACCATCTTTACTCACTAGACGGCTGTCGAGGATGCCGGTGATCTTCTGGGTGTCGTCGAGCGGCACGTCAGTGATCTTCCCGGCACACAAATAAAATAACTATGTGAGCTATGCTTGTTATGCTATCAAATCTCCAAATGGCTAGTTAACAATAACCTATGAGAATATCCAGTTTCATTCCTAATAAAAATTTCTACTATCTACAATTTCATTCCTAAACCCTAGAAAAATGCCCTAATTTTTTTACCTACTGTCTACTTCTTGAACCCTAGAAAAATGCCAACTAAACTCTACCAACTAAATTCTAACAACTAAATATAACTTAGAGTTTGATTGCTAAAATATATTTGAAAATATAGCATGAACCCTAAATTCTACCAACTAAATTGAAAATTCTACGAACTAATTTCTACCAACTAAATATAACTTAGAGTTTGATTGCTGAAATATATTTGAAAATATACCATGAACCCTAAATTCTACCAACTAAATTAAAAATTCTACGAACTAAATTCTACCTACTAAAATCAGTAAACTACAAACTAGAAACTATAAAGTAGAAATTATTAACTAATTTAGTTAAATGAGGGAGCTAGGAGGGAGGAGAGGAGGAGGGAGGAGGGAGCAGTGCGGTGGCTAGAGAGGAGAGAGGGAGGAGGAGGAGAAAGGAGGGGCGGCGGCTGGAGAGGAGAGAGGGAGGAGGAGGAGGGAGGAGGGGCGGCGGTTGGAGGAGGAGGGAGGAGGTGCGGCGGCAGCAGCAGGAGGAGGGCGGCAGCTGGGCCGGGCGTGCTCACCTCAGCGGAGGTGAGGAGGAGGAGGAGGTCGCAGAGGGCGCCGGGGCTCGGGGGTCGAAGGGGAGGCAGCGGAGGTCGCCGGGGCTAGGAGGACTGCGGCAATGCGGCGACGGCGGGAGGAGCATGCTGTCGACAGTGAGAGGTAGAGAGAGTGAGTGAGGAGAGTGAGCGCGCAGAGGAGAGGAAGAGGATAAGGCTGGCTTAGCAGCAGCACGGGTCAGGGACCAACGGTACTGCTAAGCGATATAGCTATGGCGCGTGTCAGGGACGCACGCTACTGCTAAGTGGGGCCCACCAGCTGGTAGAGTGCAAACACAGTTGCAGCGCGGGTCAAAGAACACGTGCTAATGCTATCCTTTTAGCAGTAGCGATGGTTCTGCTAGCAGCGCAGCTACTATAGACAGCCCCGTGGGTACGGTTGGGACCATTTATCAGCAGCGTAGGTTTGCATGCCAGCGCTACTGCTATATTATTACCTGTAGTGCTGGTCAGCCACCCGCGCTACTGCAAAGTAGCAGTAGCGTGTGACCTTTACCCCACGCTACTGTTAAGACTCTACCTATAAGGTATTTCCTAGTAGTGTAAGGATCCTAGGGTGGCGAGCATCAACCCCCTCGACTACGATCCGATCCCCGTCACCCTCAACTACATTAACGGTATATACTGGGTCGCCATGAACACGTCTTGGATGGTTCTCGTCGACGGACGTGGCAGGTGGATGCTCGTGGAGGTCTACACCCAGCGATTGATACCCCTTCCTTCGATTAACACTGCACTGCTTTGGCACCGTGACCCAGAATGCTCGGAATCTTACAGTAGCCAACATGATACCAAGTTTGATTTGCTCAAGGTTGTAATCTGCCAAGTGCCCACAAGATCTGCGAAGTATAAAGACTTTAGGCTAATTGCGTTCTTCAACCGCGGTCTCACCTATCTGACAGGACACTGTGGTAAGTGGATAAATCTCCACGTCCATCGCAAGATCATACATCCTCCATGGTTCTCTGATGCCATTGAACACAAGGGCTTCATTTACGTTGTGGACTCCTTCTATGGCTGGACATATTGCTGGCCTACTCCAGTCATTGCTACAAATGGCGGTTACAGCAGTATGTTACTCCTAATTTCCTATGATATCATGATGGCTTGCTTCCTATTGTTGGAGTATAGTTTGAGAAGAGTTAGAATCATGACATTGTTGTTAGAAATTAACACCACACTGTCAAATACACCCTTTGTTCAGTAACGTGGACGTTTTGACAGTTTTATTCGAATTTCCAAAACGTCCCACATTGGTGATTAGATGTAGTAGAATTTTGGTGAAATCAAATCATCCCTCCCATGCTTATATTATTGTCAACATTTACTGAAAACATATTCATGCTCTGAACATGCTGTTCTTAGATTTACAGTACCAGCCCATTTTTATTTGACTCCAACTTGATATGATGTTGTAGGCCGCCTGGTGTCCCTACCCTTCCTAATCCCAGAACCTTTCAAAGAAAAGCGGCATGGCAGTTGCAGGTGGTTCTTGGCTCGATCAGACGATGGTGAATGATTGATGATTGTTCACATGTACCAGATGTGTTGTTTCGCGGAATACAATCACAGTCACTGCATGGTCTTTGAGCAGGATCTCAACTTCTTTGGGCCTTCAGGAATTTTTGACTGGAGGCCGGTAAGTAGCCTTGGCACACGTTCTCTGTTTCTCGGACTGAATTATCCAATTAACCAGGAGATCACCAACGTCAAGTATCCTGATGGCAGCGCGGCTCCGTTCATCAGGCAAAACTATGTGTACACAGCGTACCATGCATCTCTCCATGCACCATACCCTGATATGTGGCGCCACGCTCTATAGCCCAAAGTAGGAGAGAGGGTCGCATGTATCAGACTTCGACCTGCTGGCTGGAATTTCCCCCGTCGGGCACCCATCTGGTTCAAGCCTTCAGCCAATCTCCACAGCTTAATAAATAGTAACGTCTAACTGATCCAGTTAGTTAGATGCGTATACTTGGTGTAGTAGGATCTTTATTAAGTTTGATGCATACACTTGGTTTTTTTGGTAGCCCTTCTATAATGTTGGCTGATCTTTGGTTGGAAGAGAGAGCTGTGTCTTTAGTCTTCTGGCCTGCTTACTACTTTTGTTGCACCCCCACCCCTGGTTGTATCTTCAATCCCAAGGCTCCCTTGTAGGCCTCTAGTTTGTTGTGAACATCTAGTGGTTTCTATTAATGGAAAATTGGCGGCAAACCCTTTTTACTAAAACAATATAGAGCCATGGATGTTGCTGGTGTTTTCAATGTACAATGAGTAATATATTTTGTCTGTTGGTTGAATAAATAGTGGTGTTAGAATGATAAAAACAATGTTTTGGAAGTCGTTGCATGCTCCGATCCTTTAGTGCCCCGTACGTAGCACATACTATTTTTTCTAGGGAACAAATCTTCCACTTGTCGAGGACATGCAGCCTAGTGATTTAGGCCCAATAGAAGAGCCCATAATTAACTGGGAGGGAGGCTCTCACATGAATCCGGCCCAGCTACATGCTCATGCTCCCCTAAATAAATAAATAAATAAAGCTAAATGTTCATGCACAGGTTGTTTAAATTTATGATTTGAAAAGTATGATTTTAACTGGACGATATTAT
The DNA here is from genome assembly GCA_039707655.1 of Elymus sibiricus. NCBI lineage: Eukaryota > Viridiplantae > Streptophyta > Magnoliopsida > Poales > Poaceae > Elymus > Elymus sibiricus. The sequence goes on along the minus strand of CM077676.1, from coordinate 184,557,326 downwards.
TTTCCTATGAGAGTATCTTTACATTCAGTCGGTATTATTCTTAGGCAAAGATAGCGACCAGTCTTTTTTTCTCACACGCTTTTCTTCCTGCAACCAGCGAACTGTTATTTGGTACCCACCAGGTTGAAGCCGATGCAAATCATAGTCAACGTGGTCAACATCTAACAAATATTAGTGGCAAGTTGTAATAAATATCACAATTTTTTTCTGTTGCATTTGTATGTTTTATGGATTGTGCTGCCCAGGTCTCCCATTCAAATCCCAAGTACCACAAGTGTTTTGACAAGCCGAGTTTTTTTTATGATAAAAAGTTCCAGCCCAACATTATTTTTTGATAAGAATGCCCAGCCCAGCCCAACACATGAGGCGACCCCACTTTATCCCAGGGCTTTTGAATGTGCTCGGCTTCACACCTAAAGAAAAAAAAGTGCTCGGCTTCATTTTACAATAAATTGTAGCCATATAAAATTAGTTCTTATTATCGAGCATGCTGAGTTTTTGGGTCTGACCGATCCAGGCGGTAAATCCAAACCAGCGCCGGCGGGACGGCCTGATCCCGCCTTCCACGGCTGGTTGCGGTGCCATGCCCGGATCGCCGCCCTGTCGTACCATGAAATGCTGGCATGGCCATCCCTCTACTCCCCCACACATCCTATTCTTCTTCGGCGACGGCAACCCGCCCCGCACCAGAACCAGTCAACTCTCGTACTCCCCGCCACCTACGACCACCACTACAAAAAAAAGACACATCCGTGACATGGTTGGGACACGTCTATGACAATAATTGTGACAAAAACACGCATCATCATAGATGTGGTGGGCTCCTACTTCTATGACAAAAAAATACGACAGAAAATGGGCTTTTTGTCCTGGGCGGGCCGAAGACACACCCGCATGACATTCTTTGGGCCGTCCATGATGTAAAAAATCATGGTAGAAGTGAGGGCGAGGAAATTTTTGGGGAGTTCCCAGTTACGGTGGCTGGTCGGGGCCGAGCGATGCAGTGTGGTTTGCGCATTTCTCTCGTACGCGTGTGCATGTGCGAGGCGTCCGCTAACTGAACCCGAGCGAGGCGTTCGCTTACTGAACCCGAGCGATCGATCGATCCCTCGCACTACTACATGTACTGAACCCGAGCAATTGATCCCACTGCGTACTGAAGCCGAGCGATCCCTTCGCTGCTAACTAAACCCGAGCGATCCCTTCACTACTAACTGAACCCGAGCGATCCCTTCGCTACTAACTGAACCCGATCGATCCTTCTTGCTGCTTACTAGAGCCGATCGAGCCCCCGTGCGAGACGTACGTAGCTAGCCGGTGTTGGGTTGCCTCTCGATGCACAGTGCATGTTGCTTCCGTGCGCGCGATACACGTAGACACAAGTCGAGACACATCGATCGAGCCGGTTGGTTGGCTATGGATGAACAGTTCCCGTTGCTGCCGCCCGCTCGTACGCCCCACCCCAGCTGTCGGTGGGTTGGCTGTGGATGAACAGTACCCTGGCCGTGTGAAGGTGGTTGGTGCTGGATGAACAGGACCCCGAGGAGGCCACCACACACCCCAGCCGGTTGGGGGTGGATGAACAGGACCCCGTGGAGGCTGGATGAACAGTAGCCGATGGAGGCTGGAGGAAGCCGACGGTGGATGAACAGTAGCCCGTGGAGTCCCATTTTGTGGTACGCCACACACCTCCCGATGAACAGGACCCCCGTTTCGACCATAGGCAGTTGGGGAGAAGTCTGTTTCCTCCGTTTTGCGGTACGCCATAGCCCTCCCGATCAACAGGACCCCGTTTCGACCATAGGTGCTCGAACAGAAGTCCATTTCCTCCGTTTTGTGGTCTGCCAGACCCCCAGTCGATGAACAGGACCCCGTTTTGACCGTAGGTGCTCGAACAGAAGGCCGTTTCCACCGTTTTGCGGTACGCCAGACCCCGAGTCGATGAACAGGACCCCGTTTTGGCTGTTCCGTCCAAGCCGGTTGGCTCCCGATGAATAGGAGGCGTTCCGACCCAGTCGCTTGGCTCCCGATGAACACGACGCTGTTTCCTCCGTTCTAACCCAGCCGGTTGGCTGCCGATGAATAGGAGTCCATTGCTGCCGTCTGTTGCCTCTCTCCATGTACACGAGCCCTGGCCATACGTATGCGCGAGTACGCGTTCGAGACCCCGTCCGTATATGTACGTACGTGGCCGTATTTTTTGCTGTGTGGCTGTTCGTATGTGTACACAATTTAGACGGGGCTGCCTGAACTGCTACGTCGGGGGCTCTACTATGACACGTGCCACTCCTTACACGCCCACGGTTCATCGTTGCAGAAAGACCGATCAACCAGTATGTACGTACATGTTCGTGACCAGATAGACAACGCTACGTACGCTTCGACCGGGTGGGTCCATGCTATCAAGGAGGATAAGGAGGCACTTCCTTGCGTGCGAAGTTATAGAAGGTGGGTCCCAGCTGTTAGGGGGAGGAATCATTTTTTTGCGCGTAGTAAGGAAGCACTTCCTTGCATGCGAAGATGTAGCTGGTGGGTCCAGATGTCAGCCTCACCGCGTATATCCTCTTCCGATGGCTGTCGTTCATTGACCAAGTTGACTACGCCATGCTGAGAGCACCAATGCGGTGGACGACGGCGAGGCCTAGGAAGGGAACAACGCGGAGCCGGGGAAGACACGGCAGTGGATGCCCACGCGGATGGGAGTACAAGGGTTGACTGGTTCGGCTGCGGTGTGAGGTTGCCATCGACGGAGAATAACAGGGGATGTGAGTGAGTAGAGGGAAGGCCTAGCCAGCGGTGGGAGTAGGGTAGGGCGGTGAGGCCTGCGCGGCAGCACAGCTGGCCATGGGAGGCAGGAGCAGGCGGTCCCACCAACGCTGGTTTGGGTGGCTGGAGCAAGAAGATCAGAGATTGAAGATGCAGCACGGCCGTTGGATTAGCATCCAACGGTCAGTGCTGCTAGAATCATTTGTTGACTAAGTTGACAAAACCCTGCGTACGCGTCAACCTAGTAGGCCCACAAGTCAGCCTCCCAATCTGATGGGTCCCACTTGTCATTGGTAGGAATCATTTTTTTCGCGTAATAAGGAGGCACTTCCTTCCGTGCGAAGATATAGCTGGTGGGTCCCAGCTATCAGGGGGAGGAATCATTTTTTCGCGTAATAAGGAGAAACTTGCTTGCATGCGGCCATGGACCATGTGGGTCCCTACTGTCAGCCTCTCCACATACATCCCTCTTCCGATGGCTGTCGTTTGTTGACCACGTTGCCATGCCGCACCGAGAGCACCAACGCGGTGGACGACGGCGAGGCCCAGGAAGGGAACGACCCGGAGCCAGCGAAGCCACATCAGTGGATGCCCACACTAAGGGGAGTACGAGGGTTGACTGGTTCGGCTGTGGTGTGAGGCCTGTGTCACCGGAGAATAACAGGAGGTGTGGGTGAGTAGAGGGATGGCCTGGCCAGCGGTGCGAGTAGGAGGGGGCGGTGAGGCCTGCGCGGCAGCATAGCCGGCCACGGGAGGCGGGAGCAGGCGGTCCCGCCGGCGATGGATGGGCGGCTAGAGCAAGAAGATCAGAGATTGAAGAAGCACGATGGCCATTGGATTGACATCCAATGGTCACTTCTGCTAGAATCGTTTGTTGACTAATATATAATAAGTAAAGAATTCTTGCATACGTGTCAACTTAATAGGCCCACAAGTCAGCCTCCCAATCTGTGGCGGATAGCATACAGCCCATTTGCTATTTTTTTAAATAATTTATAGCTCATTTTCAAATTCTTATGCAATTTATTGCAGTCCATTTTCTTTTTGTTGACCAGGACGAGGGCTAAAAATTTAAACAAAATTTTGCATATATCGGTGGGGGTCCAAACTATTTTTAATCCCAAAATGTCGAGCTATATTTAAATTAATTTCAAAATATATTTAAATTAGGTTAAAAACCAATGAAATTTGAACTCTGAAAATGTGAAAAAAATTAGAAAATTGAAAGTAATTGCCAATTTGTTGTGTGTTTTTTATATTTACATCCCATTTCATATTACTTTTTAGATTTGCAGCCGTCTTGAAAGATTTGCAGCCCAGCAGGGTGGAGAAAAACAAGTTGGCCTGGGTTGGGTTGGCCTCGATTGGGTATTCATCAGAAAAAAAAACAACTGGGCTAGCCATTTTCACAAAGAAAAAAATAGCTGGGTTGGTCATGTGGTAAACGTAAAATAGAAGCCTGGGCTAGACGGGCCACAGCCCAGTTGATAACCTGCTCCGTCTCAACAATAACAAAAAAAAAGATATAGCTGCTAGGTCCCAGGTGTCAGCCGCTCTTGTGCAGTTCTCTTCTCTATTGACTATACGCTGACAATGTCGTGGGTCCCAGATGTCAGCAGACCACTATGAGGAAGCATTTTCTTTTTTGCTTGTAAGAATGAGGCACTTGCTTGCGTACGGCCATGGACATGGTGGGTCCCTACTGTCATCCTCTCCATGTACAGTCCTCTCCCGATTCCTCTCGTTTGTTGACCATGTTGACAACGCCAGACGGCGGCGACGTGGCGACCGCACCAAGGCGCGCGGTGGACGACGGCAAGGCCTCGGACGGGAACGAACAGGAGCCAGGGAAGATGCGGCAGTGAAGTCACGGGCAAAGGGGAGTACAAGGGTTGACTGGTTTGGGTGCTGGGTGGGGCTGACGTCGCCGTTAATGATTTAGGAGACGGTAGGGCGGCGATGCGTGCGTGGAGGCGCAGCCAGCCGTGGGAGGCGGGAGCAGGCGGCCCCTCCGGCGCTGGTTTGGTTTTGGTGGCTGGAGGAAGAAGAGACTGAAGAAACATGACAGAGTGTACAAGCAGCAGGAGTACTTAACAATGTTAACTGAAAGCAGCAGGAGTAGTTAACAACCAGAGCTGAAAGCAGTATGAGTACTTATACAGGTTCAACCATACAAGGCACGCCTCGAACAGTGCTACTTTTCCTACTCTTAACGAAGGGTGAGGCCACCAAGCCCCAGGACAAGGCCCAGGCGCCACCCCGCGCATCCACAACTTTCTGAAAGCGGCTTCATCTCGCAATGTGGTCAATAAACAGGATATTCGCTTCAGAGCCATGGAAAAGCATGAACATAACCTTCTGTCCTATTCTCCAAGATCGTCGGGCCTTCATGATTTGAGACCACCCATGAATAATTATTTTTTCACCTCTAAGGGAAATGGAGTAGGTTGTCTTGCGTACGACCATCTATGGGGCCATCTAGCCCCTTTGCGGTTCAACTAGGGAGATGCGCAAGCACAAAGAGCAGAACCAGCAGGAACGCAAAGGATTTACCCAGGTTTGGGCCACCGTGAGGTGTAAAACCCTACTCCTGCTTTGTGTATTGGATGTGTTTAAGCTCAAGTAGAAGGAGCGCTTCTTGCCGGCAAGGTGCAGGAAGAGCAGCTACACACGCAAAGTGAGCAAAGTGTCGACCCTTGTAAAGGTTGCCCTGGCCCTCCTTTTATAGCTCAAAGGGGTAACCACAATGGCAAAACAGTCATTACAACTTGATTAGATAGCAAACAGCGCTATCATACCTAACTCTGCCAGATTAGGACAAAAGCATTTATTGCGCCATTAGGTGTCATGTGGAGGAGGAGCCCCGGCAAGGTTTCTGCACCGCTCGCCTAGCTAACTCTTATTACCTTGACACGCCTCCTGGATGGGTGTCATTAAAGCTAATCCTCCTTCCAGCAGGCTAACACGTGCCCTAACAAACCTCACCAGACTGCCTGTGTGGTTGACACCTCACCGATTAGCGACTAGCAGCTCGGTGCATTGGAGCGCCAACGAGCTAGCGAGGGCTTGCCGGCACGGAGCTTGCCGAGCCTTCATCTTGCCGACCTGAGCCTTGCTAGCAAGTATAATTTTGTGCTTCTTGACATCTTGTCCTGACCTTCTCCCTAGTGCGTTTGCAACTAGGGCTTCAATCTTGATCTTGGTAATCCCCAGCAAGCCCTGGCCATCAGGAAGGCTGCTACTGTCTGTGCATAAGTCAGGGTATAAAATAATCATGTTTTATACACCGACAGGATCCCCCGGGCCTGGGCCACACGCACGTCCGAAGTGACATTGGGCTAGGGCCAAACAATGCATAGACACGCGGCGGGAAATTACCGCCGTAATTTTTGCAATGATGATTTCCCTCCAAGCATGCCCACGCCGTGCATTAAATGTGGGATGCAGGAGTGGTGGACTGTAGTGGTTATTCCGCGGTAGTGCACCTGCAAAGGTGCTGCCAAGGCAAACAGTAAAGAGCCAGGCCCCTCGCGTTTTCCCCATTAAAAGGCAACCGCGAGGGGACGCTGCTCATTCACCCTTGCTTCCCTCTGCTTCATCTTCTTCCTCTAGCCAGAGCAGCTTCCGCCGCCGCCGCCGCCGATTCACACCTCACCTCGACTCTCTCTTTTCTCCCTGAGCCCTTATGGCACCCAAGAAGACCGACGCAGCGGGGAAGAAGCCCGCCAAGCCTGTCGATCCCAAGGCGGAGAAGAAGAAGAAGGAACTGGAGAAGCGGCGGAGGGAGAATGTGGTATTCTTGCCGCCGGCTTTGGATGAGAATACCTTGATCGAGAGGTATGCCTATATGTGGGGACGAGACACCAAAGATCATGATGCCCCAGTGGTGCTCCCCGCCGGAGGCAAGACCCTGTCAGATTCGTATCCATTTTTCTGCGCATACTTCTATTGCGGGCTGGTTCCTCCATTTTCGGACTTCTTCAGCGTAATAATGTACAGCTTTGGGTTTAGACTGTTGGATTTTACCCCAAATGCTTTGACTTGCATGTCAGTTTTTGCCCATTTCTGTGAAAATTTCATTGGAGTTGCCCCCAATGTGGATCTATTCCGCCATTTCTTCATTCCTCACATTGAAGGTAAAGTGCTCTCCGGTAGTGTCACTTGGATCCCCAGGGCCAAGACCAAGGACCAGTATCTTCCCGGGCAGCTGCACTTAAAGTGGGAAGAATGGCGGGCTGAGTGGTGTTGGATCCAGGAGAAGGATTTTCCTAGTTTCTGCTTGCCGCGCACAAAGAGAGTTATACGTGGCGACAACTGGAGCAACTTGGGCGCCAGCGACAAGAGACTTGGCTCAGCACTGAACCGAATTGCTCGCCTTAAAGCCGCCAAGTTGACTATAGAGATGGTGGGTGCCGATTTCCTTCGGCGACGCATTGCGCCACTGCAGAAAAGGCAGAGGTTCACCTGGGAGTAGCAGAACGCAGGTGATATCATGCAATTGTATCCAGGGCTCGGCAACAATTTGACTGTTCTGGAGCACGCCAGCCTCTGTGAGCAGCTATTCAGATCTACCGGGACCTTCCACTTGCCGGACCAGATCATCCCATCGCATATCAATTCCGCCAAGGATTCCATCTTGGCGATGATGCCAGAATGCAATGCTCAAGGATTTGAAGCTCTCTGGCCAATGCCTACTCTGAAGAATGAAATGTCCAGGGCTTCAAACTTGACGGAGAAGGCCATTCCAAAAGAGAGGGACCTCATCAAGGCCACCAAAGACGAGAAGCTGGCATATATCGCCAGCAAAGCCATAGAAATTGCTAGAATTAGCAAGGCTGGCAGTTCTCAGGTCGCGACAACTGAGGATGATGAAGAAGAACATCCTGACAAGGAGGCTACCGAGGAAACCCAAGAAGAGCCTGCCGGGGACTAGGTTGCCGGGGAACCTGAAGACGAAGAAGAAGAAGGTCCTCGGGTTCCAAAGAAGAGGGCACGCATTCTTCGAAAGATGGCCAGCCAAGAGCCAGTGCACGCTCCTTCGCCAAAGGCTGGTCCTATCGTGAAGAAGACGACCACCAAAACTGGCCATCAAGAAGAAGTACGCCTACAACAAACTCGGCGTCCATGAGCTCAGCGTCCATCTTCTCAGCAAAAAGTTGTCAGTGAAATTGGGTCTTCTCAGCCGGCAAGTTCATCCCCTCCGGCACTCAAAAGGGCCAGGGAATCGCCCCCACCAGCGAGATATGACCTCTCCATCCTCAGTGAGTCAGAAGACGAGGAGTAAGCATAATTGCCTTTATCTTTACCAAGTCTTGACTCCATCTTGATTATGATTTCTGACTTGATTCTTTCTATTTTTGCAGAGACACATAACCACTTGTGCATCGGGCCAAGCGAGCCAAGGCTGTAGCGGAAAGCGAGCCTGTGGCAAGCACTGGGCAAGGGGGCGTATCTGCTGATACCATCGTCATCAGCCCCCAGCCCAGCCCCCTGCGCGAGGCCGTGACGCGGTTTCCGCTCGCCGGTACTGGCACCGACGCTCCTTCTCTTGGTCTCGACAAGGAGGTAGGTGAAGGCTACCAGGAGGAAGAGCACCAAGAGGCAGATCCCACCATGGTTCCTCCATCAACCACCGTCCCGGAGAGTGCTTCTCTGACAAGGGCCTCCACTGATGAGCCCATCCGCACTGAAATAGTCCCAGCAAGCGAGGCTGCCAGAGACCGCGTGGCGGCAACTAAAGCTGCCGGGGAAGGAACTGTCCTTCCACAACAAGCACCAACAGGTAATCCACTTGTTTTTTTAAGCACTTCCCAAATTTTTTGTTTTCTTGAACTTGACTTGTAAACTGATTTTCATTTTGTCCTTTGCTTCTGTTTCATTCTGCAGCTCCCACCTCTCCCGAAGAAGGGGAAATCCTTGTAGAAGTGGCAGATATCACAAAGGAAGTTGCTGATGAAGCCACCAAGATAGCGGCTGAAGAGGCCACCAACTCTGCTGCCGAGGAAGCAAGGGAAGTTGCTGGAGACATAAGAGAATCTTCTGGCAACACATCTGCTCCCATCCAGACAAGCACGGAGATGGTGCTGGTTGATGCTGACAGGCTAGGTTTCGAGACTCAACCAACCGCGCCAACAACTCAAGTCTTGACGGATGCACTTATCCCTGCCGCTCCTCAACAAGGGTCCAAAGCTCCCAGTTCATCAGGCACCGGAGAACTGAACTTTGATGAAGAAATCGCTCGCATCCTTGCCTCCATCCTCAAAAGCACTCTTGAAGATGACAACGCTACTGATAGCATAGTAGACCTTGCCTTCCTAGAGACCATGGCTGCTGGTCTCAGGGATGTGCAAGAACGTTATGGTAAGCGATGGGACAAACTTCAAGTAGAACACACGGCTCTGGAGGTGATCGAGGAGAAGCTGAAGAAGAAGGCAGAAGATATCCGCACTTGGTACAACAACCAATCCCACAATCTAAGGAGGCAAGAGGAAAAACTTGCCGCCGCCCAGGAGAAGGCGACAACCTTGGATGGCAAGCTGGCAGAGCGCTAGGCGCAACTCAATGCCCGGGAAAGGAATCTTGCCGCACAAGAGGAGGCCCTTGCCACCAAACTTCGTTGCAAGAATGAAGAAATCGGGAAGCTCCTTGAGCAAGGGATGCAGGAGCTGGAGAAGAATCATAAGGATTTCATTGAGACCCAAGCTCAAGAAAACGCCGCCAAGCTCAAGGAGGCTACTGATCAAGTTGCCGCTGCCACTGCCGCCAAGGCGGGTCTTGATTCCCAACTGACCAAGCTGAAAGAGGAACTTGCCGGCAGGAGGAAAGAGGTTGAGACTCTCAAGGGTGAAGCGCAGAAAGCAGCCCTCACCTTAGGGGAACTGCAAGCACAGCTCTCATCCAAGAATCAAGATCTTGATACCGCCGTCAAGGTAGCCGAGGACTTGAAGTCTAAACTTGCCTGCCTGGAAATAGATCTCGAGTTCGCCAAGGAGCGGGAAAGAATCTTGACGGAGAAGCTAGGAACAGAGGAGGCTTTGCACGTAGAAGTTGAAAACAATTAGCTGCAAGAGAACCTCTCCCTCTGGACCAACGGTCTCGTCAACATTGCCAAGCGCATCACCTCCTAAATTACTGTCATGGACATGAGGAGCTGGGGCTTCACCATCAACGACAAGGAGGCCACCAGCGTCAGGCTAACCAAGTTCTTCGAGGGTCTTATTGATGCCTTGAAGACATATCATGAAGATAGATCTGCCTCATTTGCTGACGAATCTCAGAAGTTTGCGCGCAACATCCTTTATAAGGTACTGCTCAAGCTTGCACACCGCCATCCTGATCTCGATCTCTCCGGGAACTTTAGGAAATTGCCGCAGAACACCGACGTCACTACCGCCGACAAGATTGCCGGTCCTCTTGCCGACAAGGTCCTCCACATCCCCAGGATCCAAGGTGATCGTCAGGTTTAAGCTTGTCTTCGCATTCGCCACAGTGCTGTCATTTAAAAGATACATTTGATCTTATGTTAGATCTGCACTGATTTTGTGATGTAATATAACTTTTGTTAATGGATGAATGTATTCTATCTCCCTTGTTTCACTTTGTCTTTGTATGATTTATTTTATACCCTACGCATACCAGAAGCCTGCCAGTGCGTGCACTTGCCGCGAGCGCTTGAGGAACAAATCCTTAGCAGCCTGCCGGTAGTGTCACCAGCTACTTGTAATCTGCGTTGGTATTTCCCCGAAGAGGAGAAGATGATGCAGTACAGTAGAGATAATTATTTCCCTCATTTAAGAACCAAGGTTATCAATCTAGTAGGAGTACCAAGCAAAATTCTTTTAAGCGCACCTGCACACAAAAGAGCAAACACTTGCACCCAACGCAAATAAGAGGGTTGTCAATCCTCTTAGCGGTTATTTGCAAGGATTAAATCTTATCAAGGTAAATAGATAAACTAAAATACTAATTAAAATAAAATTAAATAAATTGCAGCAAGGTATTTTTAGGTTTTTAATATATGATAAAGTAGACCGGGGGCCATAGTTTTCACTAGAGGCTTCTCTCTCTAACACATAGCATACGGTGGGTAAACAAATTACTGTTGGGCAATTGATAGAAAAGCAAATAATTATGATGGATTCATGGCAATGATCATGTATATAGGCATCACATCCGAGACAAGTAGACCGACTCCTGCCTGCATCTACTACTATTACTCCACCCATCGACCGCTATCCAGCATGCATCTAGGGTATTAAGTATGAAGCAGAGTAACGCCTTAAGCAAGATGACATGATGTAGACAAAGTAAACTCAAGCAATATGATTAAACCCAATCTTTTTATCCTTAATGGCAACAATACAAATACATGTCATGTCCCCTTCTGTCACTGGGATTGAGCACCGCAAGATTAAACCTATCACAAAGCACCTCTCCCATTGCAATATAAATCAATCTAGTAGGCCAAACCAAATCGATAGATCGGAGAGAAATACAAATCTATAATAATCATGCATAAAAGAGTTCAGAGAAGACTCAAATATTTCTATGAATAATCTGATCATAAACTCACAATTCATCGGATCCCAACAAACACACCGCAAAAGAAGATTACACCGGATAGAACTCCAAGAACATCGAGGAGAACATGGTATTGAAGATCAAAGAGAGAGAAGAAGCCATCTAGCTACTAGCTATGGACCCGTAGGTCTGTGGTAAACTACTCACACATCATCGGAAGGGTAGCAAGGTTGATGTAGAAGCCCTCCATGATCGATTCCCCCTCTCGCAGAGTACTGGAAAAGGCCTCCAGATGGGATCGCGGAAGAACAGAGGCTTGCGGCAGTGGAAAGGTTTTCTCTTCTGTCTGTCTATTGGTTTGGGAATATTTGTGAATTTATAGTGAAGGAATTAGGTCAAGAGGTGCCACGAGGGGCCCACAAGCCTAGGGGTGCGGCCACCCCCCTGGGGCGCGCCCTCCAGGCTTGTCGCCTCCTCGTGACTCTTCTGGTCTTCTCCCAAAGCTTCCTAGGTCTCTTGTGGTCCAGAAAAAATTAATCCAAAGTTTTTTTCTCATTTGGACACTTTTTGATAATGATTTTCTGAAAAGGCAAAAACAAGCAGAAAACAGCAACTGGCACTGGGCACTGAGTTAATAGGTTAGTCCCAAAAAATGATATATAATGGCATATAAGTGCATATAAAACATCCAAGATTGATACTATAATAGCATGGAAGAATAAAAAATTATAGATACGTTGGAGACGTATCAAGCATCCCCAAGCTTAATTCCTGCTCGTCCTCGAGTTGGTAAATGATAAAAACATAATTTTTGATGTGGAATGCTACCTATCATGTTTCATCATGTAATCTTTCTCTTACGATACGAATAATAAGATCCGAATGACTCAAAGCAATAGTCTATAATTTGATATAAAGACATCAATACTCAGGCATACCAATAAACAATCATGTCTTTCAAAATAAAAATGCTAAAGAACGTTATCCCTACAAAATCATACAATCCTGTCATGCTCCATCTTCTTAACACTAAGTATTTATCATGCACTACCCCGATGACAAGCCGAGCAATTGGTTCATACTTTTTAGCGCGCTTCAGCTTTTTCAACTCCCATGCAATACATGAGCGCAAGCCATGGATATAGCACTATGGGTGGAATAGAGTGTGGTGGTAGAGATAAATAAGAGAAGTTAAAAATAAGAAGATAGTCTCACATCAACGAGGCTAATCAACGGGCTATGGAGATGCCCATCAATTGATGTCAATGCGAGGAGTAGGGATTGCCATGCAACGGATGCACTAAGAGCAATAAGTGTCTGAAAGCTCAACATGAAAACTAAGTGGGTGTGCAAGCAACTTGCTTGCTCATGAAGACCTCAGGCATTTGAGGAAGCCTGTGATCGGAATATACAAGCCAAGTTCTATAATGAAAAATTCCCACTAGTATATGAAAGTGACAAAATAGGAGACTCTCTATATGAAAAACATGGTGCTACTCTGAAGCACAAGTGTGGAAAAAGGATAGTAACATTGCCCCTTCTCTCTTTTTCTCTCATTTTTTTTTCATGGCTCTTTTTCGCCTCTCTTTTTTTTTCGTCCAGAGTCTCATCCCGACTTGTGGGGGAATCATGGTCTCCATCATCCTTTCCTCACTGGGACAATGCTCTAATAATGATGATCATCACACTTTTATTTACTTACAACTCAATATTACAACTTGATACTAGAACAAAAAATATGACTCTATATGAATGCCTCTGACAGGGTACCAGGATGTGCAATGATGCTAGCGTAACATGTATAAAAATGATGAATGGTGGCTGAGCCACAAATACATGTCAGCTATATGATCATGCAAAGCAATATGACAATGATGATGTGTGTCATAACAATGGAACGATGGAAGTTGCATGGCAATATATCTCGGAATGGCTATGGAAATGCCATGATAGGGTAGGTATGGCGTCTATTTTGAGGAAGATATAAAGAGGCTTATGTGTGATAGAGCGTATCATATCACGGGGTTTGGATGCACCGGCGAAGTTTGCACCAACTCTCGATGTGAGAAAGGGCAGTGCACGGTACCGAAGAGGTTAGCAAATTGCGGAAGGGTGAGAGTGCGTATAGTCCATGGACTCACATTAGTCATAAAGAACTCACATACTTATTGCGAAAGTTTATTAGCCCTCAAAGCAAAGTACTACTATGCATGCCCCTAGAGGGATAGATTGGTAGGACAAGGTCCATCGCTCGTCCCCGACCGCCACTCATAAGGTAGACAATCAACAATAAATCATGCTCCAACTTCTTAGCATAACGACAGATCATACGTGCATGCTTCGAGAATCACAAACCTTAACACCAATATTCTTACTAATCCACAATCATCTACTAATACCTCCCACATATTACCATCTTAATATTGCAAAACTATTGCAAGGAATCAAACTTATCATATTCAGTGATCTACATGAAAGTTTTTATTATATCCCTCTTGAATACCTATCATATCAGGACCAAATTCATATCCCGTGCATATTACCATTGCTATTCATTAGACTCTCAAAAAGATATAAGTGAATAATGAGAGTGCAACTATTTCTTTAAAATATAACCACCACCGTGCTCTAAAAGATATAAGTGAAGCACTAGAGCAACTGCCTAGCACAAAAGATATAAGTGAAGCACATAGAGTATTCTAACAAATCACGAATAATGTGTGTCCCTCTCAAAAAGGTGTGTTCAGCAAAGATGATTGTGACAAACTAAAAAGCAAACAAAAGCAAACAAACTATATCACAAGACGCTCCAACTAAAACACATATCATGTGATGAATAAAAATATAGCTCCAAGTGAGTTACCGATAGATTGTAGACGAAAGAGGGGATGCCTTCCGGGCCATCCCCAAGCTTAGACGCTTGAGTCTTTCTTGAATATTACCTTGGGGTGCCTTGGGCATCCCCAACCTTAGGCTCTTGCCACTCCTTATTCCTTTGTCCATCGTAGTCTCACGCAAAACTTGAAAACTTTAGCACACAAAACTCAACAGAAACCTCGTGAGATCCGTTAGTATAACAAACAAATCTTAAAATTTAGTTACTGCTGTAAATTGATTTATATTTAATATTTGCATAATGCTACTGCACTCCAACTTCTCCATGACTCATACCCCTAGATACGATCCATAGATTCATCAAAATAAGCAAACTATGCAACAAAAACATAATCTGCCTAAAACAGAACAGACTGTAACGATCTGAATTATCTTCATAATTCTGTAACTCCAAAAATTCTGAAAAATCAGGAAAACATGGACAATTCATATATCAATACTGTGTAAAAAACTTAGAAGGTTCTGACTCTCTAGCGAAAAAAAAAATTCCAGCACTGGACAAAAAAGTTTCTGTTTTCCAACAGCATCTATCATACTATCTTCCAAATCATCCCAAAGGCATTACTTGGCACAAACACTAATTAAAGCATAAAATAAAATCATAATAGAAGCTATAATTGTGTAAACACTCAAAAACAGAAGGTCAAAGAAAAAATTTACTTTATTCATTGGGTTGCCTCCCAACAAGCGCTATTGCTTTATGCCCCTAACTAGGCATAATGCATAGTTTCAAGTGTTGTTATCCTTCATGTTAATTCCATAGGTGGCCCTCATAATAGATTCATAAGGTGCTTTAATTCTCTTTCTAGGGAAATGTTCCATCTCTTTCTTTAATGGAAATTGAAATCTTATATTACCTTCTTTCATATCAATAATAGCAACAATTGTTCATAGAAAAGAACTACCAAGTATTATGGGGCAAGAAGGATTGCATTCAATATGAAGAACAATAAAGTCCACGGGCACATAATTTCTATTTGCAGGAATAAGCACATCATTTATTCTACCCAATGGCTTTTTAATAGTTGAATCCGCAAGATGTAAATTAAGGGAACAAGGATCCATGTCGGTGAGACCTAGCACATCACACAAAGACTTTGGTATAGTGGAAATGCTAGCACCAAGATCACAAAGAGCATTACATTCATAATCTTTAATTTTGACTTTAATAGTAGGTTCCCATTCATCTTGTAATTTTCTAGGAATTGAAACTTCTAACTCAAGTTTTTCTTCAAGTGCTTTCATCATAGCTTCTACAATATGTTTAGTGAAAGCTTTATTTTGTTCATATGCATTTGGTGAATTAATCATGGATTGCAACAAGGAAATGCACTCAATTAAAGAACAACTATCATAATTAAAGTCCTTGTCATCCAAAGTAGTGGGTTCATTACTATTTAAAGTTTTGACCTCTCCAAACCCACTTTTTTTCATTTTTATGATCAAGATTATCACCCTCCAAGCAAGTGGGACTCCTTCTATCTAAAGTTGACTCTTCTCCAGTCCCTTTTTCATCAATTTTTATGTTACTAAATAATGATTCAATCAGAGTGACACCAATCATTTTAATATCTTCATCATTACTAGATAGTGACTCTGGTTTGGCGGCCATCCAATTCACTAGAGTTGTTTGTTTATCCGAAATTTTTCCTAGTAAATTTTCAGTATTAGCAAGTTGAGCCTGAAGGTTGGATACTTCTAGATTAACATCTTCAAGTTGTTTATTAATTGCATCCAACAAGCTAGAATGTTCCTTAAGCTCTTCGGAAAAGAATTTATTTTGCTCAAATTGCGAAGTCATAAAACTCTTAGTGACATTTTCAATTTCAGACAATCTTCTGGTATCGAAACTATCGCGAAATTCCTCTAGCGACATAGTGACAGAACTGGTGAACTAGCAAACAAGCAAAAAAAATATTTTTGTATTTTTGTAAAAAAAATTAGAAGTGGGGGAGATGAAAACGAGGAGGCAAATGCAAATAAAAGGCAAATAAAATAAATGCAAGTGGATGATAGTTTGTGCGAAGGTACTTAGTAATTTTGATGATGTCTCCCCGGCAACGGCGCCAGAAATTCTTCCTGCTACTTATAATCTGCGTTGGTATTTCCCCGAAGAGGAGAGGATGATGCAGTACAGTTAAGAACCAAGGTTATCAATCCAATAGGAGAACCAAGCAAAATTCCATTAAGCGCACCTGCACACAAAAGAGCAAACACTTGCACCCAACGCAAATAAGAGGGTTGTCAATCCTCTTAGCGGTTATTTGCAAGGATTATCTCTTATCGAGGTAAATAGATAAACTAAAATACTAATTAAAATAAAAGTAAATAAATTGCAGCAAGGAATTTTTAGGTTTTTAATATATGATAAAGTAGACCGGGGGCCATAGTTTTCATTAGAGGCTTCTCTCTCGAACACATAGCATACGGTGGGTAAACAAATTACTGTTGGGTAATTGATAGAAAAGCAAATAATTATGACGGATTCATGGTAATGATCATGTATATAGGCATCACATCCGAGACAACTAGACCGACTCCTGCCTACATCTACTACTATTACTCCACCCATCGACCGCTATCCAGCATGCATCTAGGGTATTAAGTATGAAGCAGAGTAACGCCTTAAGCAAGATGACATGATGTAGACAAAGTAAACACAAGAAATTTGATTAAACCCCATCTTTTTATCCTTAACGGCAACAATAAAAATACGTGTCATGTCCCCTTCTGTCACTGGGATTGAGCACCGCAAGATTGAACCCATCACAAAGCACCTCTCCCATTGCAAGATAAATCAATCTAGTAGGCCAAACCAAATCGATAGATCGGAGAGAAATACAAAGCTATAATAATCATGCATAAAAGAGTTCAGAGAAGACTCAAATATTTCTCATGAATAATCTGATCATAAACTCACAATTCATCGGATCCCAACAAACATGTGGCGCCCCGCCTGAATACCACTGTAGTCAGACGGTCGCCGCACGTACCAGCCCAGGAAATCACTCTGGCATGCGCTTTTACAACAAGTACCATGAACACAAGCTTTCTATTAATTGATATATATATATAAGTCTTACATGATATGGCAGCGGAAAGGCTCTATCTAAGGCAGCAGGGTCTTGGTGCGGCTCCAATCCACAGGGATCTGACTGGGTTATTCTTCTAGCCCGCGAACACTCCGGCTCCTCGCTAGCGAACGTCGGATCCTTAGGTGAACCTGGCCACATTGAAGGCCGCTGAGTACTTTTGAATGTACTCGCAAGCAAACCATACCAACATATACACCAAGCAAAGCATACCATGGCATTCAAGCATGCAATTGTTATCTTAACAGAATTAACTATCATGTTATGGTAGGATTATCTAGCATGATAACTACTGAAATAAATACGGTAAAGTAAAGCATATCAAATAAATAATCTATACTCCGAATATTCTTATGATCCAATCCAAATCCGATCCAAATCCAAATCCAAATCCAAATCCGATCCAAATCCAATCCAAACCTTTTGGTCATACGACCGTTTCTCTCCTAGCCATCCCATGGCTAACATCCATATCCCTGACATCATCTGATGTCCATGCATCTGCACTGCAAGTCTGACCAACCTTACTATTCTCTGGTTCAGTCTTAACAATAACATTATATAGTTTGTTCCTCCAGACTCGACACAGACCAAATAGGGGCCTATACGAACTGTCCATGACCGAGAACGCGGCTATTCGAATAGATTTACACTCTGCAGAGGTTCGCACTTTACCCACACCATGGAGCGCCTGGCCTCATACTTTAGTACATGTTCCCATTCGGGTGGACCAGTGCTGCTCCAACAAAACTTGTCTATTGCCCTGGCACTCTTACGGTCCCACCGACAATCATACCCTCCCAGGGTCATGTCCTGGGTGGCCCCTGTGTCACCCCGTGACACCTGCCACCGTCGTGGCCAAACAAAACTGTCCCAAACGGGGACGTGCGCACATAACCATAAACTGGGCTCACAAGGTTATCGCCGCCTACCGGGCCAGGGTAGCGCGCACGCATAACCTTCCCTATTTGGTGGTACCAACAAGAGGCAAGACAATAGACCAAGCTAGGGCCGTCCCATACCGGCAAATGTGGCTGCACGGGTAAGTCCGGATAGGTGACACTATGACTCGATCCAGTTGACGAAGGAGGTTGTTGTCATTAAGTCACATTCTTAATTACTGTAATAAGAACAGTAATGCATGATGAAAATATAACAACCTATCTCCATACTGTCATCTACGAGTCACTAGGGCGATAATATGATGAGCATTAACAACTACTGTAAATAACAAATTCAATCTAGCAGGAGTTTAATTATTACTAACACAGGCATATGCATTAATTAAACACACAAGAATAACACAGAGCAATGCTTTAGGGCATATATCAGATGGTTGGCTTGCCTGGGGGTCGAGGAATACTCCGGGAAGAAGTGCGATCACCTCGCGGAAAATTTTGCCGGAAAGGGTTCTCTCTCGGAGGGCTGAATAAGGGCAGGGGCAAAATGGTCATTTTCACAGTGTGTCAACATGGTGAAAGTGGTATCATCGGAACGGGCTCGACGAACTGAAGAAGTGGGCTTTGGATTCACCTCAATCGGAGTCACGAGCGAAAAGTTACGGGCGTTCGTTCGTTAAACGGTGAAATGAACAAATAGTGTCCACTTCAGCCGCTAACCAGTGAACGTCCACTAAGTAACTTTTTCGGCAGCCGGCTGGAGAGAGAAAGCGCGTTTCTGGGAATACGCTTTCGATTAAAGAAAACATACTCCTCCCCGTAGCGGTAGTAGAGTGCGCTTGCTGAAGTAGAAAATGTATTTTTGAAATACGCCTTCACTTACACCACGCGGGCCCGGGGCTGAGTCAACGCCTAGGGGCCGACATGTGGGGTCCGCGGGAGGTGGGGCCCGCCAGCTGGTCGCCTCCTTCTTCCCTGGACGCGCGCCCGCGAGACAGAGAGGGAGTTCGGTGTCGGCGACTGTCCGGTCGGCTCCGGCCACCTCGGGCAGGGCTCCGGCCACCGGCAGGCTCGGGCGGAGGAGCCGCGCCCACCAGGACCAGTCACGGATGCCGAGGAGGGCCGGGGCAACGACTGCGCGGGTTCTCGCAGACACGAGTGGCTGCCGGACTCGGGAACACGGACGCGGGCGTCCCGGAGATGCGGCGAGGGGACGGGGAGGCTGGCGGAGGTCGGTGGGGAGCTCTGGTGCAGCCCGGAGGGAGAGAAGAGGCTTGGCCCGCTCCAATTTAGGAGGGAGTCGACGTCGGACAAGGTGGCCATTGGAGGGAATGAGAGCTCCAGGAGCTCCGGTGAGCGGTGGGAGGGGAGCTAGGAGGGAGAGGAGGAGGCCGCGGGAGGTGGTGGTGCTCGGGAAGGGCTCGGGCCACGGCTATTTATAGCCGGCCGAGGCGGATGGATAGGGACGGCCGCCGTGGCGTTCCTATTGTCGCACTGGAGCTCCGGGAGTACGTGACTGGCCGGTAGCGATGTCGGCAGGGCTTCCGGGAGAGCGGAGGAGCTCGTAGGAGCTTCGGGAGAGGTCAGAGAGGAAGAGGACAGAGGAAGACGACGACACATGTCACGGGCGCACAGTGCGTCGGAGTTGCCGTGCCGTGGGGAAGAAGAAGGGAGGGGAAGAAGGGTCCAGGGCGAGGGTGTGCCCAAGGGGAAGCTGCTGGACACGGTGTGGTGTCGAGGGGGCGAGGAAACGGACGAGGCCGAGGACCCCAATGCACAGAGCGCGTGACTTGGCATGTCATACGCGTGGTCACCGCGTGAACAGGCTCACGCGGTGCGCTCTGACGTGCAACAGGTTGTCTAACATGTGAACCCTGCATGACAGAGACCCACTATGAGCTTGGTTTGGTTAAATAACCACTAGGCTGATGGGAGGGATCACCTGAAGTTTGCTGTAGCAAACTTGGGCAGGAAGTTGTGGTCAAGATGGAGGGGATAAAGGCTAACCAGAATGTCACAGAGGTTTAGGGTAGGAAGGACTAGGTGCTGCCAAAATTTGAAGGCATTTGGATAAGTTTTGCATACACTTCCTTTGAAATGCCAAATCTGGCCCAGAAACTGAATCTTGAAGCTGCACTCATATGGCTTGGTGGAATCAGCTGAATTTTGGTGGAGGGTAGTTATTTCGGAATATGGAGATACTGGGAAAATTTCAGCTCATTTGGATATACCAAAATGGTACTTCCTTCACAGAGTTAGAATCTGGACAGAAACTTGATGGAATTTTTGGGAGAGATTGGCTAGGTGAAATGATGTGAATTTTTGCATAGTCACATCATATATGGAATGTGAGGTCCTGGATTAATTTTAAGATTTTTGAAGCAATATAAAATATTGTTGCTTCACAACCTCAAAATAGATCCAGAAACAAGAAGTGGATGATGCTCTCAAAATTTGATCTGTGAAACTTGGGATCTTGATGTAAATGGTGAAGATATGGATAGGAGAAGCTCCACAAATTATTTGGGATTTTTCCTGGCTACCAAAATGGTAGTTCCTTTGGAAAGTGCCCAAATTGCAATATTGGCTTTAAATAGGAAAAGGCAATTTCCCTTATTTAATTATTGCCAATATTTTTATTGGAGCTCAATATGATAACAAAGAATATCTCCACAAGTTTTCATGAACTTTGGAGATGGATAGATATTTTCCTGGATTTAATTCCTTTAACTGGCAGAAAAAGGAATTAATTTTAAATGAAAAATATTGCAAATGAATTGGCAATATTTTTGCATATCCAGGTTTTATAGAGATAGGGTGATCACTGGGAAAATTTTGGGAGGCAACAGATCAAAGGAAAATAGAGTTCCTTTGTAACGGAAGGAATTAGGGTTTCCCTTCCGGTGAACCGGAGAGTAGGGTTTCAGTGGCAAAATCCTGAGAATATACCCTGGGGTGGCAAGGTTAGTCTGGGGAGAATCTCTGGTTGGATAAGAAAGGCAAGGCTAAATGACCATCTTCATATACCCAAGAGCGAGAGAAAATCCAAGAACATCGAAAAAAAGACGGGAGTCAAATCCCGCAAAGGAAAAAAACAAGGAGCAAAAACCAGGGTGTCACAAAACACACCGCAAAAGAAGATTACATCGGATAGAACTCCAAGAACATCGAGGAGAACATGGTATTGAAGATCAAAGAGAGAGAAGAAGCCATCTAGCTACTAGCTATGGACCCGTAGGTCTGTGGTAAACTACTCACACATCATCGGAAGGGCAGCAAGATTGATGTAGAAGCCCTCCATGATCGATTCCCCTTCCGGTAGAGTACTGGA
Organism: Elymus sibiricus; assembly: GCA_039707655.1. Taxonomy (NCBI): domain Eukaryota; kingdom Viridiplantae; phylum Streptophyta; class Magnoliopsida; order Poales; family Poaceae; genus Elymus; species Elymus sibiricus. The sequence continues at coordinate 184,535,823 of CM077676.1, read as the reverse complement.
AAAGGCCTCCAGATGGGATCGTAGAAGAACAGAGGCTTGCGGCGGTGGAAAGGTTTTCTCTTCTGTCTGTCTGTTGGTTTGGGAATATTTGTGAATTTATAGCGAAGGAATTAGGTCAAGAGGTGCCACGAGGGGCCCACAAGCCTAGGGGGCGCGGCCACCCCCCTGGGGAGCGTCCTCCAGGCATGTCGCCTCCTCGTGACTCTTTTGGTCTTCTCCCAAAGCTTCCTGGGTCTCTTCTAGTCTAGAAAAAATCAATCCAAAGTTTTTTTCTTGTTTGGACACTTTTTGATAATGATTTTCTGAAAAGGCAAAAACAAGTAGAAAACAGCAACTGGCACTGGGCACTGAGTTAATAGGTTAGTCCCAAAAAATGATATATAATGGCATATAATTGAATATAAAACATCCAAGATTGATACTATAATAGCATGGAACAATCAAAAATTATAGATACATTGGAGACGTATTGTAACACCCCCAGTGTCATGCTACAATGATCTCATGCTAATGATGACATGTCACCATGTTTGCTAAGCCAAATTGCCATTCGTTAAAAATCAAAGTCAAATTCAAAAATTAAATTGCAAGTCAAAATAAATATTTCTTGAAACAGCAAAACTAGAATGTTTGCACTATTCTATAATTTCCCGTAATCATTTGTCATGTTGAAACCAGCATCATTTGACTCACCAATTAATACCTAGGAAATTATAAAGTGGTCCAACATCAAATAAAATAGCCTTTTCAAAATAAACAAATACTTATGCTTTTCAAAAATGTTGTGAAACCTTGTGTGGGGTCTCAGAATGATGTGTTTGAATTATGTGCCAAGTTTTCAAGTTGAACTAAATTCATTTAGTACATAAATAAAATACAAAACAAAGCAAAATAAAAGAAAGCAGAAAAAGAAAACATAAACGAAACTAAAAAAAGAGAGGCCCAAGTGGGGCTGGGCGGCCCAGCCCACCTCACCTGATCTCCCTTCTCGCGCTACAGAAGAAAGGGGAGGGCGTGGCAGCCATCCCGCGGCCATGGCCGCTCCCCGGCCACGTGCCGGCGATCCCCCGCCTCCCCGACGACTACAAGTCCTCCCCCGACCACCCAGGCGAAACCCTAGCCCCCCCTCTCTCTCTCCCCACAGCCCCTCGCTTCGAATTGGAGCTCGCCCGAGCTCACGTACTCCATGGCCATGGTCGATGACGCGGCCACCAACCTCCCCGCTCCCTGAAAATATGTCCAGGAGCACCGTCGTCCTCGTCTCCTTCGCCCCCGCCTCTGGATCGAGGCCAAAACACCCCGTAGCCTCGCCATCGTCCTCGTCTTCACCCACGGTCGCCAACGTTCGTCGCTGGTTGCCGCTGTTCCGGGCCGCCCCCGACCATCCGACCATGTCCACGAGCACCACCGTGAGTTCCTCTACCGATTCCCCCACTTTCCCCCTTCAATCCGCTCCATTTTCCACTGCCTCCGAGCTAGCCCATGGCCACGCCTCCTGCTTCTCCCTGTGTTGCTGTTGCTCCTGGCGCTGCTCCTTGATGCTGCTGCCTGTACTACTGTTGCTGTTGCGTTATGCTGCTTGCTACTGCCGCTTCCCGCTGCTTAGCCGCTGCCGCCGTTGCCCGCCATTGCCGCTGGCCATGGCCATGTGTGTGCAACATGTCTGTGTGCAGCGTGTGTGTGTGTGCTCTGTGTGTCTGTCGTGTGTGTGTGTGTGTGGCCGGTGTTCCACTGCACGTGGACCGGCCCTTGTTTAATTAGTGCTAGATTTAGTTAGTGATAATTTAGTGCTAGATTAGTCTAATAGAAAATGACATGTGGCCCCATTTTAATTCTTACACTAGTTTAATTTTTGTGCCTATGACATGTGGGCCACCCCTTCCCTTTTGACCAGTCAAATTGACTTGGTCAATTCGGATTAATTAAATATAATAATTTCAAAAATTCCTGAATATTGATAAAACTTTGAAAATTAATAGAAAATAAACCGTAAGTCAGATGAAAATAATTTATATATGAAAAATGATCAGAAAAATATAACGAATCCGAATATGTCATCCACTTGCATGACCAACCCCTCTAATATACTGAACCTTGAACTTTTGCTACCGGATCAATATACCGAATAATACCTGGAGCCGAGAAAATATTCCCAAATATTTTCCTGCTTCATTTAAAATGCTTAGTAATGCATTAGGTCACATCGTCACCCCATTTAGTCATGTCATGCATTGTGTTGCATCTGTTTGCCATGTTATTTATTGTTTCCCCCTCCTCTCTTCTTTCTGGTAGACCCCGGTACCGCGATAGCCCCGGAGACCGGCTACTTCCCTGAGGAGCCGTATTTGTCTGCAGAGCAACCAGGCAAGCAAACCCCCTTGATCATTCCTATATCGCCCATTCTTTCTCTCCCATGCTTGCATTAGATTTTGCTACTGTATTTGATTGCTCCTATTCTGATGCATAGCCTGATTTTGTAACCCATTGTTGATAATTTACCTGTTGTCCTATATGCTTAGTATAGGCTGGTTAGTGATCCATCAGAGGCCCCACACCCTTGTCCTTGTTGCCATGCTTTACTTCCGATGACTCAATCAACATGATCGCCGTGCATTGACCGACACAGCACCGCACACCCCCTTAGTTGTACGACTCTGCAGAGTTACTATCGAGTGACGAGGGTGATACCTCCTACCTCACTTCTGATGATATCTCTATAGCGTAGCTAGTTGGTTGTGGGTTACCGAGGGTGATTCCTCGTTCACCACCTCCGATGATGCTTCTGTCGTGTAGCCCCTCAAGTGTGAACCCATCGAGGGTGATTCCTCCAGGTTCACCTTGACATTTTTACATCGAGTAGGAATCCAACGAGGGTGATTCCTCGGATTCCCCCTTGATGTTACGGACACAAGGATACCTTGACTTTTACCTCAGAACCTTGTTGAAGTCGGGTCGACCCCGAGGGGTACCCGCGAGAGATGTGGAGTCGGGTTGACCGTGAGGGTACCCACGAGATAATTACGTGGCACGGCCGGGCAGGCAGATCGCCTCAGGAGAGGGAGGAGAGGGATTGGGCTTGACCCTTGCCTTAAGTCCACGAGACGGGGTGACGGGACCACAGATCGTGGAGCACTGATCGACACCGCGAGCTCCCAACACACTAATGGGTTAGAATATGTGATCTGAGTAGGCCTCTGGCCTTTTTGCACTAACCACCACGCGAGAATAGTATGGGCACTCGGCGTCGTATGTTTCAGCCAAAGTTCTTCAGACGTCAGCAACTGAGCGGCGCTCGCCCGGGTGGATCGCGATAGCCTGCGTGTGTATATAGGGGCTAGATCTGGTCCCGGCCACCCACGCAACGCGCATGAGTGCAAAGGGCGATGGGCCCAAGACCCTTGAGCGCTTAGGATGTAGACCGGCGTGCTGGCCTCTCTGCTGAGCCTAGGTAGGGCTACGGCATGTCGATCAGCCGAGGCCGGGCATGACCCGATAAAAGTGTGTCCGGCCAGAGTTAATCGAGCGTGTTGGGTAAGTTGGTGCACCCTTGCAGGGAAGTATATCTATTCTAATAGCCGTGTCCACGGTAACAGGACGCTCGGAAAGTATCCCGATCTTCTACAACTAGAACTTGATACTTGAGATGTTTAATAATTTATTAGCTCCGGGATTGCTTTCTCGCAGGGAGTCGAGGAAGGATCTCTGGGCATCGCTACAATTATACTTGTTGTTTCTACTATATTTATGTGCTAATCTACACTCTTCTAATGTTGCAAGATGCTGAAGATGCTAGTCTTCGATAAGCTAGGCCTTTCCCCTCTATTCTGGCATTTCTGCAGTCTAGACCACAAATACAGCCTCCCCTTTGATACCGATGCATAAATAGAATAGATCTGATGTAAGTCTTGCGAGTACTTTTGATGAGTACTCATGGTTGCTTTGCTCCCCTTTTTCCCCATACCCGATTGCTGCGACCAGATGACGGTGCCCCGGAGCCAGCTGCCCCAGTCGACGACTACTACTACCCCTCCAGTTGCGCTTACTACTACGTGGAGACTGACAACCAGGAGTAGTTAAGAGGCTCCCAGGCAGGAGGCCTGCGCCTTTTCGATCTAGTGTCATTGTTTTGCTCAGCCTTCTTAAGGCAGACTTGTTTAACTTTATGTCTGTACTCAGATATTGTTGTTGCTTCAGCTAACGCTTGTACGCTAGCTTATGTATTCGAGCCCTTGAGGCCCCTGGATTGTAATATAAAGCTTGCATTATTTTATTTTGTGTCTAGAGTTGTGTTGTGATATCTTCCCGTGAGTCCTTAGGCTTGATCGTGCGCATTTGCGTGTATGAGTAGTGCACAATTGAGTCGGGGGCGTCACACGTATCATCGCCATCTACAAGTTTTCCTTTGATGTTTTCAAATGTAGCTACTTAAATTGTTGAGCGGACTCGAAACAAAGTAAGAGCGCAACTGATTACGACAAGGTTCCTTCGCGTGCAGGTTTTCCATACAAACACAGAATCGTTCAAGGGAATTGCAAATGTAACAAGGAATTTGTTTCAAAAAATTTCAACTTAGCATTTCCTTGTACTATTTTTCTTTTTGCACAAAATGATCACTTGAATGTCATTAAGTGGTGTCCTCATCATCACTCCCCCCGGGAAAATTGCACGCGAGGAATCCTTCTGTTCTTTGAGAAAAAGAAAGAAGAGAAAAGAGTGGTTTGGAAACCTTGACGGTCTATTAACCATTTCATACAAGTCAAAGCGCAGTCACAACATCACATGCAATATACACAAATAAATATGTACTTTGACAAAGAGTTGCAAAACACTTAGCTTTATTTCACTTATGCATAGGATCTGCGCCTGGCTTTGTACAAAGGGTTACAAGTCTTGCCAACAAAGCTTGTACAAAAAGGGCTGCTGGGGGGCCCGGCAACCGCGCCTCACGGGTAGAACTTGTGAAGATGCTCAATATTCCATGAGTTTTGCACCGGGATGCCATCTTCGGTCTCCAGATGGACTGCGCTAGGTTTGGTGACTCGTGCTACCCGATAAGGGCCTTCCAACTTCAGCGTCAACTTGTTTGAATTCTTGGCGGACTGGATGCGCCGAAGAACAAGGTCGCCTTCCTCAAGGCTTCGGGCATGCACTTTGTGGCTGTGATAGTGGCGCAAGGCTTGCTGGTAGCGTGCAGCTCGCACAGCTGCCCAAAGACGATCTTCCTCAAGGAGCGTGGCGTCATCTTGCCGCAGCTGCTCTTGCTCTGCCTCATCGCAGGTGAGCACTCGAGGTGACCCGTATGTGAGTTCCGTGGGGAGCACTGCTTCTGCACCATAGACTAGGGAGAAGGGCGTTTGGCCGGTGGCTCGATTTGGTGTCGTCCTGAGTGACCAAAGAACTGCTGGCAACTCATTAATCCAGCACCTTCCGCACTTGTGCAGCCTGTCAAATGTTCTTGTTTTGAGGCCTCGCAACACTTTAGCATTTGCCCTTTCCGCCTGACCATTGCTTCACGGGTGAGCAACAGATGCAAAATAGATTTTGCTGCCAAGGTCTTGGATGTACTGCATGAAGGTGCGGCTCGTGAATTGTGTACCGTTGTCGGTGATGACCCTATTGGGAACACCAAAATGGCAAACTAATCCCTTGAAGAACTTGACGGCTGACTATGCTGTCACCTTCCTCACTAGCTCCACTTCAGGCCACTTCGTGAACTTGTCGATTGCGACGTACAAGAACTCAAAGCCCACGGTAGCACGGGGGAAGGGACCCAAAATGTCAAGCCCCCAGACCGAGAAGGGCCAGGAGAGAGGTATTGTTTGAAGAGCTTGAGCTACCTGATGTATATTCTTTGAATGAAACCGGCATGCTTCACACTTGGTTACTAGCTCAGTTGCATCCTGGAGGGCAGTGGGCCAATAGAAGCATTGCCGGAAGGCTTTGCCGACAAGTGCTCTTGAACCTATGTGAGATCCACATACGCCTCCATGTATCTCTGCCAACAGCTTCAGTCCATCTTCCTGGCAAATACACTTCAATTTCACACCGTTTGGTCTTCTTTTGTACAGAATGTTACCCACAAACTGATACATACTTGACTATCGGGCTACTTTCTCAACTTCTTCTTGGTCATCAGGAAGTTCTCTTGTTTGAAGGAAATGAACTATCTGCTGTGCCCAAGTTGGAGCCTGTGGTTCGACGACAAGGACTAAAGGCATCTCTTCGGGTGTAGGAGCGCTTGCCTCAATGGCAAGAACTTGACGTTCCGCTAGAGGCCGCTGCTCACTAACAACCTCAGTGTTGTTCCCGGCGACATTCTTGCCGATGGCTTCTGGGAGCTCTGTTGGAAAATACTTGCCGATGTTCAACTTTCTTCTCTTGTTTGCCTGCGTTGATGGAGTGACTGATGGTTGATTCAAATGGAGCACAAAAGTTCCTGGTTCCACGGGAAGTTTTTGAGAAGCACACTTTGATAGGTTATCAGCAATGCTGTTTTCCGCACGAGGAACGTGCTCTGTTTGCAATCCGTCAAAATGTTCTTCCAATTTCCTTACTTCTTCCACATATGCTTCCATCAACGGGCTCTGATAATCTTTATTGACTTGCTTGACAACGAGCTGCGAGTCGCCACGGATGATCAACTTCCTGATTCCAAGGTCCACTGTGATCCTGAGACTGGCAAGGAGTCCTTCATACTTAGCAGTGTTGTTTGTAGCTTTCTCCCTGGGAAAGTGCATTTGGATTACGTACTTGAGATGCTCTCTGGTGGGTGCGACAAGTAGCACTCCGGCACTGGCGCCTTGCAGTGAAAAAGCTCCGTGAAAGTACATAATTCACTCCTTAGCTGTTTCTTTGCCAGGGAGAGCTGATTCTTGAATCTCTTCATCTTGCGTTGGCGTCCATTCTGCAATGAACTATGCCAAGGCTCTGCTCTGAATAGTTGAAGTGCTTTCAAACATAATTGCAAAGCTTGATAGCTCCAACGCCCACTCCAGTATCCTGTCGGTTGCATCTGGATTTCTCAAAATGTGTTTCAATGGAAAGCGAGTGACGGCGGTAATCTCATGTGCTTGGAAATAATGGCGCGGCTTTCTCGAGGCCATCAACAGACCGAAAAGCAATATTTGCACACCATAGTACCTTGACCTAGCCCCCTGCAAAAGGGAGCTTACAAAGTAAATTGGGCACTGCACCAATCTCTTCTTGGACACTATCTGCTGATTTGCTTCATTTGCTTGGGCTGTTTCTGATTTATCGGCACCAGACTTTGCCAGAGAAGATTTCGGCTTGTCGCTTGACGGGCTTGCTGCTGCTGTTTCTTCGTCATCAACTTTCCTCTGTGCCACTAATGTAGCACTGACCGCTTCATTCGTTGCCGCCAAGTATAACAGCAACGGTTCTTGCGGCTTAGGCGCAACTAGTGCTGGCGCAGAGGAGAGGTACCATTTCAAATCCTGCAGCGCGGCCTCCGCTTCCGGAGTCCATTTCATTGGACCTGCATTTTTCAAAATCTTGAAAAACGGCAAGGCGCGCTCGGCAGACTTTGAAATGAACCTACTCAATGCAGCAACGCAGCCGGCAAGACGCCGCACATCCTTGACGCGCTTTGGTGCTTCAATTTGCTCAATAGCTTTGATCTTGTCAGGATTAGCTTCTATTCCACGTTGAAATACAAAGAACCCAAGAAGCTTGCTGGATGGAACACCAAACACACACTTCTCGGGGTTGAGCTTCAGATTGATCTTGTGCAAATTTGCAAATGTTTCTTCTAAATCTTGAATGAGGGTTGATTTGTCCTTGGTTTTAACCACTATGTCATCCATATAAGCTTCCACATTTCTGTGCAGCTGGGGCTCAAAACCAATTTGGACAGCTCTTGCAAAGGTTGTACCAGCACCCTTTAATCTGAAAGGCATACGCACGAAGAAGTATGTGCCACATGGAGTAATGAATGCGGTTTTCTCCTCATCTTCCTTGGCCATGAAAATCTGATGATAGCCAGAATATGCATCAAGAAAGGAGAGTAGATCACAGCCGGCAGTAGAGTCAACAATTTGATCGATGTGCGGCAAAGGGAAAGGATCCTTTGGACATGCTTTGTTGATATCATTATAATCAATACAAAGTCTCCACTTTCCATTTGCTTTGCGTACTACAACTGGATTTGCCAACCATGTTGGATGTAGCACACCTCTAACTAACCCTGCCGCTTCTAGCTTCTTTATTTCTTTAGCGATGAACTCTTGTCGTTCCAAAGCTTGCTTCCTGACCTTCTGCTTGATGGGCCAAGCATGAGGACAGACGGCAAGGTGGTGCTCGATTACCTCCCTGGGAACGTCGGGGATGTCAGATGGTTGCCATGCAAACACATCGACATTCGCCCGCAGGAAGGCAACGAGCACGCTTTCCTATTTGCTGTCAAGGGAGGCACTGACGGTGAAGGTACCGCCCATGCCGTCCTCCTTCGCCGGCACCTTCTTGGTTGCTGGTGGAGTAGCTTTGGACTTCTTGGCGGTAGAGCTCTCTGGTAAGTCCTCAACGGGTGCGCAGCACCCCGAAGAGGCGCGCTTACTGGAAGACTTATCAGAGGTCTTGCCGTTCTTCTTGTTTTTCTTCTCAGCGGGAGCTGGTGCCTTGATGGCAGATACTACAACCACTTCTCTGTAGAGCTTGTCGATGTAGATAACTGCATCCTTCTTCTCGGAGTTGATGGTTATGACGCCCATCGGCCCTAGCATCTTTAGCGTGTTATAAGCATAGTGGGATGCCGCCATGAATTTTGCCAAGGCTGGGCGACCCAAAATTCCATTATAAGGCAAAGGGATCTTCACAACATCGAAAACAACTTTCTCTGTCCTGTAGTTCAGTTCCCCGCCAAACATCACCAGCAAAGTGATCTTCCCTTTAGGCTGGCTTCTTCCTGGGTTTACTCCTTGAAACGTGCCAGTTTTCTCAAGTTCCTCGTCGGGAATTTGCAGCCTCTTGATTACCTCTGGTGAAATCAAATTCAGGCCAGCCCCACCGTCAACTAACATTTTTGTGACCTTGAGGTTGCGTATTGTTGGTGAAACCAACAACGGCAAGCACCCGATCGCAATTGTGCGATCAGGGTGGTCCTCGGCATAAAAAATGATAGGCGTGTGTGACCATTTGAGCGGCTTCTGAGCAGCTATCGCTGATTCTGCTGCGTTGACTTCACGCGCCCACTGCTTGAGTTGGCGGTGAGAAGAGTGCAGGGATGCGCCCCCATCAATACACATAGCCTCAGTTGCCTTCTGGAATTCCTGTTCACTGGACTCTTCGTCGTCCTCCTCATCACTTCCATCATCATCCCCTTTCTTCTCGTGGCCTCTAGCAGTCTTCTCTTTTTGCTGTTTGGCCTTGCCGCGGTGGCCTCCTCAACCACCACGACCTCTCTTGCCAGATCCGCCCGCACCTTCCTGGCCCTTCTCCTTGTCACGCTTTTCATATTCAGCCTTTTGCTTCTCAGCAAGTTGCTCAACCTGCCGGCACTCTTGGAGGTCGTGACCTTTAGTGCGATGGATCTTGCAGTATGGCCCGTCTGATTTGCCAGCCTTCTCGTTTTCCGCCGCCTCCTAACAAGCAGCGCATACAGTAGCCTCCTTGCCGGAGTTCTTTGTTTTGGCATTCTTGGCGGCGGCAGAATTGCCGGAGCCCTCGACAACCATAACTGTTTTGCCTTTGGGCTTCCTGTTGCGCTTTCGGCCTTTCTTCTTAGGGGTGGCGGCATCATCGTCCTCGGAATCTACCTCAGCACCAGCGTCCTCCCCGGGAAGTCTCCTTCCTTCTTCAGCGTGCGCACACTTATCCGCCAACGTGTACAGCTCATTGACGGTCTTCGGCAACTTCATGTTCATCTTTTCCCGCATCTGTCGGAGTCTGGACCCCAGAGGACTAAAGGTTCGAACACTGGGGGTGCTCTAGTTCTCTCCAATCAACAGTGGCCACGGCGAGGCTACAGCGAGAGCGCTAGGCGCGGGCACGACAGGGGACACGACGGTTACCCAGGTTCGGGCCACCTTGTAGTGTAAAAACCTACTCCTGCCTGTGTTGGGATTGCTGTGGGCAAGAAGATGTTCTCGCGTACAAGGTAGAAGGCAGAGGAATATGTTGGGCCCATGGAACCCGGGGTATCCAGGCCCGTCTGCCTTTGGCCCAGGGCGCAACGCCTGGAGTGGGCCCGGCGGGCCGTCGCCAGCAAGTGTCTCACCAAGACCCCTCATGGGGCCCTGGCCTCCTGAGGCCCCCGCCTCAAGGAGTAGCAGGCAACGCTCAGCACCACCATCAACGGCCTCGCGAGGTCCCCTCACGAGGCGGCTTCCTGAGTGGCCTCACGAGGCGGCTTCCCGAGGTGGCCTCACGAGGCGACTTCCCGAGGTGGCCTTCCGAGGCCCCCTCCCACAGGCGTTCGAGACGAGGGCCGTTCGGCGTGTCGCGCGGTCTGGAGCCCATCACGTGGGTGACGCACACGGCAACGAGCAGCAGCAGAGGCCGCGCCAGCAGGCGCGGATGCAGATGGTTTCCTCTTTTGCGTTAGGGGAGCAGGGCCAGCTATCTGCTCTCCAAAGCAACCCCAAAGGTTGCCTGATCGGCGAAGGAAGACCAAGACGGCGGGCGCCCAGGGCGGAGGTCATCACCGAGCCCACCGGCGCGTCATGGATCATGCTTTGGTAGGCGAAGACCACCTTTAGTCAGGATAGCCTAAGCGCCTGTCCCCTTTCAAAACCGCCAAGTGTGGCAACCCTTCCCGCCTAAGTTTCTAGGGGGAAGAGGACCAAGGCTGGCATAAAAGGGGGCAGTGCAGCCACCATAGCAAGAGACTGGATCGTCTTCAACCTTGTACGCGAGAACTCTCTCACCCACAATAATCCCAACTACAAGCAGGAGTAGGGTCTTACACCGCAAGGTGGCCCGAATCTGGGTAACCGATGTGTCCTCGCCCGTCCTACGCTAGCGCGCTCTCGCCGTAGTCTCGCCGTAGCGTTGCCGTGGCAGGAGAGGAAGTAGTAGAACGAGCTCACCCCAGTGTTCGAACCTTTGGGTCCCCGGAGCCCCACTTCCGACATTTGGCGCGCCAGGTAGGGGTGCGCTACTGTTCTTCTGCTCCGCCCTCAGCTCCACCAGCCCCATGGCCGATGCACGTCACGAGCGCGCTGAGCGCAGGGCTGGCCGCATGGCCCAAACAGAGCCGGTGGCCCGCGGCAATCGCCGCCACCGACCCCGCTGCCCGCGAGCAGCAGGCCTCCTCCCTGCACCCCTCCGTGCGGGCGGACGGCCACACCGCCACGGCCTCCTCCCTCGCCAACCGTGGGCCGCCGAACCCGCAGGTCGCACTGCTCATGGCGCGCGAGCTACTCCGGTACCGTCCTGATGACGCCGGCTACGACACCTGGCTTGGTCGCATCACCGAGCTCGTCAACGTCGCCGGGGACGCTCCGGCGCCTTCTCACTCGCTCCGCCCTCCACCATCTCGTGCTGGGGACCTGGCGCACGGCGCTCCCCCGCCGCTTCCTCTGCGTGACGAGCGCGCCGGGCCCCGGCGCAGCGCGCGGGCTCGTGAGCCATCCCGCGACGCGTCTTCTCCGGACCACTGCGAGCCCAGCTGCCAGATCATTCGCCGCGCGCCCCCTGACGCGCGAGTGCTCCTCGAGCGCCAATGCCAGCACCAAGACCAGGCCGTTCAAGACGTTGCAGCGGCCGGGCGTCAAAACCGCGCCGCCCTCGCTGGCGGCGTCCCCTCGAGTGGCGTGGGCTGCCGTGCCTTCACCCGTGAGCTGCGTTGCGTGGTCTGGCCTGCGAAGTTCAAGCCTGAGCTGCCTCCGCGCTACGACGGCACCCCCAACCCCACGGAGTTCCTCCAGCTCTATGCGTTGAGTGTCGAGGCGGCGAACGGAGACGACAAGGTCATGGCAAACTGGTTCCCCATGGCCCTCAAGGACGGCCCGCGCTCCTTGCTCATGAACCTCCCCGAGGCTTCCATCTCGTCGTGGGCCGAGCTCTGCAGCCAGTTCATCGCCAACTTCAAGGGCGCACAGGACCGCTCCCTCACCATCAACGACCTGCGGCGTGTTCGGCAGCACCCAGACGAGACCCTCCGCAAGTACATCCAGCGCTTCAGTCAGGTGCGCAACAAGATCCCGCGCGCTTCCGACGCGGCCGTCATCTCCGCATTCTCAACCGGCGTCACGGACATCAAGATGCGCGAGAAGCTCGCCATCAACGGTCAGCTCGACTCCGTGCTCGAGCTGCTCGACCTCGCCGACAAGTGCACCAAGGCTGAAGAAGGCCGCCTCTTCGTCCACAACGACCCCGACGCGGCGCTCGACGGCACCAAGGCCAAGAGCAAGGACATCAAGCGCAAGGGCCCTACCGTGCTTGCGGCGGAGCCCGAGCAGAAGCGCGGCCGTGACCTCGACGAGCCCAGGAAGGACAACCGGCCACTCTGCGCCTTTCAAACGTCCGCTCCCACAGCACCGAAGACGGTCATGAGCTCAAGTTGCTCCGCGACGAGCGCCAGAGCCGCCGTGACGACCGCAACGGCCGCGGCGCCAGCCGCGGAGGTGGCCGCAGCGGCAACCGCTGGGACAGCCGCAACAATAATAGCAACTACCGCCAGGGCTGGCGCGATCAGCCTCGTGAGGCCGCCTGGCGCGACCAGCCTCATGAAGCAAATCCTCAGGCTAATGCCGCTCTCCTGCCGCTGCCTCCGCCTCCTCGGAGGAACGACGTCAACCAGCCTGACGAGGGCGCCGGGGGCTACTAGGAGCCTCGCGCGGTCGCCTGCATCCTTGGCGGGTCCCAAGCCCCCGCGTCCGTCCGCCACTTCAAGCAACTCTCTCGCAAGGTGTACGCCACCCTCCCGAGGCCTGAGGTCACGCGGCCCCTCAAGTGGTCGCAGTACGCCATCACCTTCGACTCCAAGGACCACCCCAAGTCCACGGCCTCCACATGCGCGCTCCACATGCTGTGCACTCCCACCATCAGCAACGTCGCGGTCACCAAGAACCTCATCAACGGGGGTGCCGGCCTCAATGTGCTCTCCATCGAGACCTTCAAGACGTTCCAGGTGCGCTACGACCAGCTGATGCCAACCAGGCCCTTCTCCGGAGTGACCGATGGCTCCACCATTCCACTGGGGCAGGTGCGCCTCCCCGTCACTTTCGGCACCCTCAAGAACTACCACACCGAGCTCATCGACTTCGACGTGGCGCACATCGGCCTGCCCTACAATGCCATCTTGGGCTACCTAGCTCTCACCAAGTTCATGGCGGCCACTCATCACGCCTACAACGTCCTCAAGATGCCCGGCTGCAGCGACATCATCACCGTCGCCTGCGACGAAAAAGACGCGGCCAGCACCCTCGAGCGCGCCGACAAGGTTGTCGCTGTCGTGCACCCAGCCGACGAGGACGCGGCCGAGCCTTCCGAGGCCGCGCCCACGAAGAAGAAGCAGCTATTCTCTCAGGACCACGCCGAGACAAAGAAGGTGTCGGTGGACCGCAGTGGCTCCGGCCCCGCCTTCACCATCGGCACGGGCCTCCCTCCTGCATAGGAAAGCGCGCTCGTCACCTTCCTTCGGGCAAACTCGGATGTTTTCGCCTGGAAAGCATCCGACTTGTCCGGTGTGCCGAGGGAGGTGATTGAGCACCACTTAGCGGTGTGCCCCAATGCACGCCCGGTCAAGCAGAAAGCATGGTGCCAGGCGCCAGAGAAGCAAGAGTTCATCGTCAGCGAAGTTCAGAAGCTCCAAGAAGCCGGAGTCGTTCGTGAGGTGCGCCATCCCGAATGGCTCGCCAACCCAGTCGTCGTCCCCAAGAAGGGCGACAAGGAGCGCATGTGCGTCGACTTCACCAGCCTCAACAAGTCCTGCCCTCGTGAGCCCTTCCAGCTGCCGCGAGGCCGCCAGGGCGTTGGCCCCACCGTCGGCGGCACGTGCATGCCCTTCGGTCTGATGAACGCCGGCGCCTCTTTCCAGAGGCTTGCGCCCTTTGCACCAGGGCCTCGTGAGCCTCCCGCTCCTCGCGAGCTCCCAGCGCCTCGCGAGCCCCCTGGCTCCGAAGGAGCAGACCACCTTGGCGTGCCGCGCCGAGTGGTCTGACGTCGCTACAGTGAGGTTCCGCCAGGTGCGCCCGGCGCGTCGCCTCGCACGACCCTCACTTCTTCCCGCCGCGCCTCTCGAGCTTCACTCCCGGAACCTTATCCTTTTGGCTGTGTAATGGATTTCACTGATTTCGCCCTGATGAGTTATAGTACCCGCTAATTTCTATGTTAAGTTCGATGCTGGCCGGAGAGCGCCACGCGCTCGCGACCCCCCCCTTTGACCAGTTCCGTGAGCGGGGGCTGAGGCACGGTGCCTGTGCTTGGGTCCGTCTCTGCAGTACCGCAAAATTCAAGCGACTGAGCTTTGGCTCGCGGGCCTGCTCCGGGCACGTCACCTCACCAAGGTCCTTGGTGTCTTATCCCCTCACGCAACGGCCACGGGCGAGATAGCAAGCGTGTGCCGCTCCCCCACCGTGAATCTGTTGACATGCAGCCCCTCAGAAGGCGAATTGCGCGAGGACCTCGCGGGCAGCCCCTCACGAGCCGGCCTCGCGAGACGAAGGTACTTCGATCACCGAGCCTCGTGAGCGCACCTCGCGAGCTGCTTGAGCCCCTCACGAGTTGAGGCTCGCCCGTCGTCGCCCTCCGCCAAAGCTAAGTCTGACTGCCTCGTGAGACGCCCTCACCTTCATTCAAGCTCTCTCCCCTCGCGATCCCGCTGGGTGCTAGCGTTTTTTCTTCTGCGTAAGCCGCTTGCATGCCAAAGGGGGGCTTCCTGAGCATCGCGCCTCAGGAGCCCTCACTAGCTCACGGTGCCCCTTACCTCCTGGCCTTGTCCCGGCATCGCGACCGGACATACCAGCGGCGGTTGAGGCTCGCCCGGGGGCTGGGCCTGACGGCGTAGAGCGCTGAGGCGAGCAAAGAAAAAAAACCAGCCCCAAGAGAGGACGTCGGGAGAGAATGCATGCAACCCCATGTCACAAAAGCATTAAGTTAAACATAAGAAGATACTGTTTCACGCCCCTGTGGGGTTACATCGGTTCAATGCAGGAATATGAAAAGAAAGAAGGGGCCTGGGCGAGGCGCCGTCGCCCTCAAGACTCCAGCGCAGGGTGCCGCGCGCATCCCCAAGCAGGCCCCACGGGCACGAGCGGCTCCGTCACCATGCGCACAGTGCCACCTCCATCGGTTCCGGAGCCCTCGCCACGCGCGCCTAGTCGGAGTCTTCGTCCTCGCTCCTGATGCGGGGGGAGCCGCCGTCGCCTCCGCCCCCGCCGGAGGGGGCAACACCGTCAGAGGAGGTGTCCTCGCTGGAGGAGCCGCTGTAGCTGTCCTCGCTCTCGGCGCAGCACTCCAAGCGGCTACCGGAGAGCCCGAAGATCTTAACGAAAAGCGTGGCGTCCCGTCATACTTGAACTGGAGGATGTGCCCCCGCTTCAGGCCGCGGGCGAGGGCGAACGACTTCCACCCCTGCCTCAGGAACATGAAGCCCGAGGCGGTGAGCTCCGTCGCCACCCAGGAGGGGCCGTTGCAGCAACCGTCGGCCTGCACCCACAGGCCTAAGGGCGCGCGCTCCTCCATCGCCGCCGCGAAGGAGTCCGGGAGCGGAGCCAGGTGCAGGGGCTGCGGTGCATGTTCACGATGAACTCGCATGCCGCCTCCGCCGAGTGGCTCCCCGCCTGGGGCGGGAGCGTAGCCGCTCCGCCGCGGCCGCCTCGGCCTTGCGTGCCTCACCCGCCGCGCCTGCGGGCGGCGCCCCTTCCGCGACTGCTGGGCCCGGCGTCGGCGGCCGTCGAGGATCGACCACGCCCCCGGGGCGGGACCTGCGATGCGGCGGCGGAAGCACGGCCGCGCCCTCGTCCTCTCGCCATCTCTTCGGTAGTTCTAGCAAGGAGACGAGGAAGCTGGAGGAAGGAGAAGATGAGTGGGGGCTCTGGCTCTCCCTTCCCCCTTTTTTATCTCGGCGCAGGACTCCCCTCGTCGCTCCGCCTTCTCCGGCGCCCTGATTTATGTCAGCGCGGCAGTTCCCGAGGAGTCGTGGGGAAGTGGGGGCGTCGCCCGTCACATCATGCGCCATGCATCGCGCCTGGCCGCAAGCGGTTAGGGCCCGCGCCGTTTCGCCCCTCTGTAGGCAGGAACGTGCGCGCCGCGGGCCCGGGGGCTACCTTCGGGCCCATGGAACCCGGGGTATCCAGGCCCGTCTGCCTTTGGCCCAGGGCGCAACGCCTGGAGTGGGCCCGGCGGTCCGTCGCCACCAAGTGTCTCACCAAGACCCCTCATGGGGCCCTGGCCTCCTGAGGCCTCCTCCTCAGGGAGTAGCAGGCAACGCTCAGCACCACCATCAACGGCCTCGCGTGGTCCCCTCACGAGGCGGCTTCCCGAGTGGCTTCACGAGGCGGCTTCCCGAGGTGGCCTCACGAGGCGACTTCCCGAGGTGGCCTTCCGAGGCCCCCTCCCACAGGCGTTCGAGACGAGGGCCGTTCGGCGTGTCGCGCGGTCTGGAGCCCATCACGTGGGTGACGCGCACTGCAACGAGCAGCAGCAGAGGCCGCGCCAGCTGGCGCGGATGCAGATGGTTTCCTCTTTTGCGTTAAGGGAGCAGGGCCAGCTATCTTCTCTCCAAAGCAATGCCAAAGGTTGCCCGATCGGCGAAGGAAGACCAAGACGGCGGGCGCGCAGGGCGGAGGTCATCACCGAGCCCACCGGCGCGTCATGGATCATGCTTTGGCAGGCGAAGACCACCTTTAGTCAGGATAGCCTGAGCGCCTGTCCCCTTTAAAAACCGCCAAGTGTGGCAACCCTTCCCGCCTAATTTCCAGCGGGAAGAGGACCAAGGCTGGCATAAAAGGGGGCAGTGCAGCCACCATAGCAAGAGACTGGATCGTCTTCAACCTTGTATGTGAGAACTCTCTCACCCACAATAATCCCAACTACAAGCAGGAGTAGGGTCTTACACCGCAAGGTGGCCCGAACCTGGGTAACCGCTGTGTCCTCGCCCGTCCTACGCTAGCGCGCTCTCGCCGTAGTCTCGCCGTAGCGTTGCCGTGGCAGGAGAGGAAGTAGTAGAACGAGCTCACCCCAGTGTTTGAACCTTTGGGTCCCCGGAGCCCCACTTCCGACAGAATCGATCCCTTCTACAGTGGCAGCGCTGCCCCCTTTTATAGCCGCCTTGGTCCTCTTCCCCCAAAAACTAGGCAGGAAGGGTTGCCACACTTGGCGTGTTTTGAAAGGGGACAGGTGCTCAGTCCTATCCTGACTAAAGGCGGTCTCCGCTTACAAAAGCATTATCCATGACGTGCCGGTGGGCTCGGTGGAGACCTCCGCCCTGTGCGCCTTGCTGTCTTGGTCTTCTTTCACCAAACGGGCGGTCTTTGGGATTTGCTTTGGAGGTGGGCAGCTGGGGCTGCCCCTTTAACACCAAAGAGGAAAGCCTCTCTATCCGCACCCGCTGGCGCATCTTTTGCTGCCCTTCATCGCCACGCGTGTCACCCATGTGAGGGGCAATGGACCGCGCAGCTGATGTCAAGCGAGGTGGCCTCGGGCGCCTAGCTCGGGAGGGCGCCCAGGGAGGTAGCCTTGCGAGAGGGCCTCGCGAGGCTCCTGCTCCTGCCGTGGCTAAGTGCCGGCAGGGTGTGTCTTGAGGAGGGGTCCTCAGGAGGCCGCCGCCTCGGGAGATGTCTTCACTTCGAGGGGCCCTTGGATGGGCCACATCTTGGGCCTTTGCTAGGCGTCTCTTCCTAGGTCGCAGGCAGACGAGCCGGGATACCCCAGTTCCCAATGGCCCGACAGTAGCCCCCGGGCCCATGGCGCGCACGTTCCCGCCTGTTGGGAGTGAAACGCCGCGGGCCCTAACAGACTGTGAGGCCCAGGCATGACGTGTGGCGCACAGCGGGACATGGGACGCCCCCACTTCCCACTATGCCTCGGTAACTGCCCGCGCCTGCCATAAAGCCTGCCTGCGCGGGGTGCAGGCCATCATTGCTTCCTTGCTGCCAGTTCCATTCCCGACGCTGAAGAAGGCGCAGCGACGGGGAGAGCCCCCCGCCGAGCATAAAGATGGGGGAGCGGAGAGCTGAGGTCCTTCGCCCATCTTCTTCTTCCTCCGCTCTTTCCTTTCACGTCTTTCGGAGCCACCACAGCGATGGTGAGGGGCAGAGGGCGAGCTCGCGCGTCCGCCGTCACCACGAGGGTTCCACCTCGGGGGCGTGGGCGCTCCTCGGCGGCCGTCGAAGCCGGCCCAAGCACTCGCGGGAGGGCCGGCGCCCGTGGTCGCGGAGGGCGCGATGCGCACGGCCGAGGCGGGCGCGGCGGGACGACCGCTCATCCCCCCAAGTGGGGTTTCACTTGGCAGATGCGACATATGAGTTCATCATAGGAATGCATCATCGGCCTTGCAGCTGGCTCCGACTCCCCGACTCCTTCGCGAAGACGATGGAGGGGTGGGAGCCCTTGGGGCTATGGTTGCAGGCAGATGGCTGCTGTAGCGGGCCCTCCTGGGTGGCGACAAAGCTCACCCCCTGCGGCTTCATGTTCTTGAAGCAGGGATTGACGTCCTTCGCCCTCGCCCACGGCCTGGAGCGGTGGCATCTCCTTCAATTCAAGTTCGACGGAGCTGCCACCCTTTTCATGAAGATCTTCGGGGCCTCTGGGACCCGCCTCGGGTGCTACACGGAGAGCGAGGAGGACAGCGGCTCTGAGTCCTCCGACGGGAGTGACAGCGGCAGCAGCGGGGGTGAGAGCGGCAAAGGATCTCCCCGCATCAAGAGCGAGGATGAAGATTCTGACTAGGTGCAGACGGCGTCCGTGTTGGAGTCTTGGGGATGACTGCGCCCCGCCTAGGCCTCTTTCTTCTTTTTCTCTTTTCTCCTGCACTGGATCGATGTAGCACTGTGGGGGGTGTGAAAACAGTGGCTTTTGCTTAAGTACTGCATAATTTATCGTGATGCATATTTCCTCGTGAGGTGCTCTCGTGAGGCCTCATTTATCTCTTCTTGTTTGCCATGGTGCTCTACCTTGTCAGGACCCAGCCCCCGAGCGGGCCACAGCCATCGCTGGTATGTCAGGTCGCGATGCCCGGACAAGGCCAGGAGGTGTGGGGCACTGGTACGCGGTAAGGACTCCTGAGGCGCGATGCTCAGGAAGTCCCCCTTTGATGTGCAAGCGGCTTACGCGAAGGAGGAAATGTGGGCGCTCAACGAGATTGCAAGAAGAGGGAGCTTGAGAAATGACGAGGGTGTCTCACGAGATAGTTAGACTTAGCTTTTGTGAAGAGGGCGCTGGGTGAGCCGCGGCTCACGAGGCGCACCTCACGGGGCTTGGCCAACGAGATCTTCTGCTCGCAAGGCCTCTTGCTTAAATGACCGCAGTAGGCCGGCCCGCGGGACGCCGCCCGCGAGGCTTCAGGGGAACCGAAGCGGTATCCCGCCGGGGCTATCTCACGAGCCAACGCTCGCGAGGCCTTCCGAGCGGCTTGCTCCTGAGACAACTGCAAGTCGACAAGCTTGACAACAGCGGAGCTACGCACGCTTGCTGGCTCGCTCGCGGCCGTTACGTGAGGGGGTAAAGCACCAAGGACCTTGGCGAGGTGACGTGCATGGAAGCAGGCCCGCGAGCCAGAGCTCAGTCACTTGGGTTTAGCGGCGCTGCAGGGACGGACCCGAGCACAGGCGCTGTGCCTAGTAGCCCCTGCTCACGGAATAGGCAGGAGGGAGATTGCGAGTGCACGACACTCTCGAGACGACACCTTACCAAATACACAATCATGCAGACAACACAATCTTACTGGGGCATAACAATAAGACTCATTATACAACCAAAAAGAGAGGCACGAGGTTACCGTGTCTGGCACGGATCAACTTGAGGTTGGTGCAGCCCGTGAGGCGCCCTTGGTCTCGTGCTAAAACTGAAGTGCTGCCGTGTCCGGCGCGGGTCAGCCTGAGGTTGGTGCGTCCATGGTGGCGCCCTCAATTGAGTAAAACAGAATCACCTTGGCAGGGGGGCCGGAGAAGCGCGCGGGTCGCTTGGCGAGGCGTGTAGTCGTTGCAGTGGCTTGGTCTTCGTGGGGCCCAAGGGGAGCACGAGGCTCGGGAAGCTCGGGGGTGGCTCAGGAGGTGGCTCAACGGAGGTCTCCAGAGGTGAGGGCCTGGCAGGCGATGGCGCGGCCTCGAGAGGCGACGCTCCAAGGGCCTCCTGAGGCGGGACCTCAGCAGGTGGCGGCGCGCTTCTTCTGTGCACAAACGCGCTCTTCTCGAGCTGCCACCAGGGCCACACTGGCTGTCTGGGGAGTAGCCACCAAGTACAGGAGCAGGGGCTCGCGAGAGCGTGGCGCGACCATGATGGGCGGGCTCGTGAGGTACCTCTTGAGGTCTTCGAAGGCAGCGTCAACCTCGGGAGTCCACTTGAAGGGGCCGGATCTCTTCATAAGCTTGAAGAATGGCAGGGCTCGCTCGCCGAACTTGGAGATGAATCGCCCAAGAGAGGCCATGCATCCCGCCATGCGCTGCATCTCCTTGAGGTTCCGGGGGGGTGCATTTTCTCAATGGCCTTGATATTCTTGGGGTTGGCTTCGATGCCATGGTGGGAGACCAGGAAGCCGAGCAGCTTGCTGGAGGGGACTCCGAAGACGCACTTGTCGGGGTTGCGCCTTAGGTTGACCTTGCGCAGGTTGTCGAACGTCTCTTGGAGGTCCGCGAGGAGGGACCAGGCCTCGCGAGTTTTGACAATGATGTCGTCGATGTAAGCCTCGGCATTTCTTCCCATCTGGGGCCCCAGGGCAATGCGCATCAGCCTCTGGAAGGTGGCCCCGGCGCTCCGGAGACCGAAAGGCATGCAGATGTAGCAGAATATGTCGCAGGGTGTGTTGAAGGCCGTTTTCTCCAAGTCTTCGGTCGCCATCTTGACCTGGTGGTAGCCTGAGAAGGCATCTAGGAAGCATAACAACTCACACCCAGCGGTGGAGTCCACGATCTGGTTGATGCGGGGCAGCGGGAAAGGGTCTTGAGGGCAGAACTTGTTGAGGCTTGTGAAGTCCATGCACATGCGCTCCTTGCCGCCCTTCTTGGGCACCACCACGGGGTTAGCGAGCCACTCAGGGTGGCGAACCTCACGGATGACCCCTGCTTCTTGGAGCTTCTGAACTTCCTTGACGATGAAATCTTGCTTCTCTGGTGTCTGGCGCCATGCCTTCTGTTTCACGGGTCGTGCATTGGGGCACACCGCTAAGTGGTGCTCGATCACCTCCCTCGGCACACTGGACAAATCAGATGCCGTCCAGGCGAACACATCCAAATTTACCCGAAGGAAGGTGATGCGAGCGCCTTCCTATGCAGGAGAAAGGCCTGTGCCGATGGTGAAGGCAAGGCCTGAGCCGCTGCCGTCCACCGACACCTTCTTCGTCTCGGTGCGGTCCTGAGAGAACAACTGCTTCTTCTTCGCGGGTGCGGCCTCGTGAGGCTCGGCGGCATCCTCGTCAGCAGTGTAGGCGGTGGCGGCAGCCTTATAAGAGCTCTCGAGGGAACGGACTACGTCCTTCTTGTCGTAGCAGACGGTGATGATGCTGCTGCAGCCTGGCATCTTGAGGACGTTGTAGGCGTGGTGGGTTGCCGCCATGAACTTGGCAAGAGCCGGATAGCCCAAGATGGTGTTGTATGGCAGGCCGATGTGCACCACGTCGAAGTCAAATGAGCTCGGTATGGTAATTCTTGCGGGTGCGGAAGGTGACGGGGAGGCGCACTTGGCCCAGAGGAATGGTGGAGCCATCGGTCACTCCAGAGAAGGGCCTGGTGGGCAGCAGCTGATCGTAAGGCACCTGGAGCTGCTCAAAGGTCTCGATGGAGATCACATTGAGGCTGGCACCCCCGTCGATGAGCGTCTTGGTGACAGCGACATTGCTGATGGTGGGGGTGCACAGCATGGGGACCGTGCCAACCATGCTTGTAGACTTGGGGTGATCATTGGAGTCGAAGGTGATCGGGTACTGAGACCTCTTGAGGGGGCGAGAAGCTTCAGGCCTTGGGAGGGCAGCGTTCACCTCGCGAGAGAACATCTTGAAGAGGCGGTTGGATGCAGGAGCCTGAGCTCCGCCTAGGATGCATGCCACCCCACGAGGCTCTTGGTAGCCCCCGGCGTCTTGGTCAGGCTGGTTGCCATCATTCCATCGCGGCGGCAGCAGTGGCGGAAGGGCAGCGTTAGCCTGAGGGTTGGCCTCACGAGGCGGGTCATGCCAGACGGCCTCACGAGGCTGGTCGCGCCAGCCCTGGCGGAAGTTGCCGTTGCCATTGCGATCTCCCCAGCGGCCGCCGCCACGGCCACCTCCACGGCCGGTGCCGCGGTCCTTGCGGTCGCTGCGGCGGCCAAGGCGCTCGTCGCGAAGTAGCTTGAGCTCGTGGCAGTCTTCAGTGCTGTGGGAGTGCGAGTTGTGGTAGGCACAGAGGGGGCGGTTGTCTCTTTTGGGCTCGTCACGCTCATGGCCGTGCTTTTGCTCTAGCTCCGCCGCGAGCACGGCCAGGCCTTTGCGCTTGACGTCCTTGTTCTTGGCCTTGGCGGCATCTGGCGCCACGTCGGGGTCGTTGTGGATGAAGAGGCGGCCCTCCTCGGCCTTGGCGCACTTGTCGGTGAGGTTGAACAGCTCGAGCACGGAGTCGAGCTCATCGTTGATGGCGAGCTTCTTGCCCATCCGGACGTCCGTGGCGCCGTTAGAGAACGCGGAGACGATGGCAGCCTCGGAGGCGCGCGGGATCTTGTTGCGCACTTGGTTGAAGCGCTGGATGTACTTGCGAAGGGTCTCGTCGGGGTGCTGGCGTACAGCGCGCAGGTCATTGAGCATGAGGGAGCGCTCGTGCGTGCCCTTGAAGTTGCCAACGAACTGCCGGCAAAGTTCGCCCCACGAAGAGATGGACGCCTCGGGGAGGTTCATGAGCCAAGAGCGCGGGACATCCTTGAGGGCCATGGGGAACCAGTTTGCCATGACCTTGTCATCGCCGTTCGCTGCCTCGATGCTCAGGCCATAGAGCTGTAGGAACTCCGTAGGGTTGGGGGTACCGTTGTAGCGTTGAGGGAGGTGTGGCTTGAATTTGGCGGGCCACACCACACGACGCAGCTCATGGGTGAAGGCACGACAGCCCACCCAGCTGGAGGGGACGCCGCTGGCGAGGGCGGCGCGGTTCTGACGGCCGGCGGCCGCGACTTCTTGAATAGTCCTGTCTTGGCGCTGGCGCTGCTGCTCGAGGAGGACGCGCACATCGGGCGGCGGGCACCGAACGATCTGGCAGCTGGGCTCGTCGTGGTCCGGCAAAGACGCGCCGCGAGAGTGCTCACGCGCCCACGGGTCATGGTGGCGTCGGGCGTCCTCGCCATGCAGAGGAGGCGGAGGGGGCGCGTCATGCGCCACATCTCCAGTGCGAGACGGTGGAGGATGGAGCGAGTGAGAGGGCATCGGGGCGTCACTTGCGGCGTTGACAAGCTCGATGATGCGGCCGAGCCAGGCGTCGCAGCCGGCGTCGGTGGGATGGTAGCGCAGGAGCTCTCGCGCCATGAGTAGCGCGGCTTGCGGGGCCGGTGCGTCGCGGCGAGCAAGCGACGAGGCCGTGGCGGTGTGGCCAACTGCCTACACGGATGGGTGGAGGGAAGATGCCTACTGCTCCCTAGTAGCGGGGTCGGTGACGGCGCCAGCGGCGCCCCGTCGACGCCGTCGCGGGCGACAGGCTCCGTCTGGGCCACCCTGGCAGCCCGGCGCGCGTAGCGCTCACGGTGAGCGTCGGCCATGGCGGCAAGGAGGTGGAGGAGAACTTGAGGACCCCCTACCTGGCATGCCAAAATGTCGGAGTCTGGACCCCGGGGGACAAAAGGTTCGAACACCGGGGGCACTCTTGTTCTCTCCAACCAACGGTGGCCACAGCGAGGCTACGGTGAGAGCACTACGCGGGGGCACGACAGGGGACATGACGGTTACCCAGGTTCGGGCCACCTTGCGGTGTAAAACCCTACTCCTGCTTGTGTTGGGATTGCTGTGGGCAAGAAGATGTTCTCGCGTACAAGGTAGAAGGCGGAGGAATCGATCCCTTCTACAGTGGCAGCGCTGCCCCCTTTTATAGCCGCCTTGGTTCTCTTCCCCCAAAAACTAGGCGGGAAGGGTTGCCACACTTGGCGAGTTTTGAAAGGGGACAGGTGCTCAGTCTTATCCTGACTAAAGGCGGTCTCCGCCTGCAAAACCATTATCCATGATGCGCTGGTGGGCTCGGTGGTGACCTCTGCCCTGCACACCTTGTTGTCTTGGTCTTCTTTCACCAAGCTGGCGGTCTTTGGGGCTTGCTTTGGAGGTGGGCAGATGGGGCTGCCCCTTTAACACCAAAGAGGAAAGCTTCTCTGTCCGCGCCCGCTAGCGCATCTTCTGCCGCCCTTCGTCGCCATGCGCGTCACCCATGTGAGGGGCAACGGACCACGCAGCTGACGTCAGGCGAGGTGGCCTCGGGCGCTCCGGGAGGCAGCCTTGCGAGAGGGCCTCGCGAGGCTCCTGCTCCTGCCGCGGCTAAGTGCCGGCAGGGCGTGTCTTGAGGAGGTGTCCTCAGGAGGCCGCCGCCTCGGGAGATGTCTTCACTTCGCGGGGCCCTTGGATGGGCCGCGTCTTGGGCCTTCGCCAGGCGTCTCTTCCTGGGCCGCAGGCAGACGGGCTGGGATACCCCGATTCCCAATGGCCCGACAGCATCCTTCGATTGCACACATTCGTGTGAAAGGCTGCAATCACGGCTGCGGGGTGCACATCTGGAATGTTGGGGTGCACGCGGCTGAATCTCTGGATATACTTGCGCAAGGATTCCCCATCTCTCTGTGGGATCACTTGTAGATCGCTGGGCTGACCAGGAGCCTTGTGACTTTCGGTAAAAGCACCAACAAACTCGTTGCATAGATCGGACCATGAGGAAATGGAGTTTTCGGCAAGTTCATCAGCCAAGACACACATTGGGCTTGAGCACCAATGGGAAGTAATTGGCGAGAATCTTCTCATCTCTTCCCCCAGCAGCTTGCACAGCAATCGTGTAGATGTCTAAAAACTCTGCTGGGTTCAGCTTGCCATCGTACTTCTCTGGTACTTCTGGCTTGAAGGCCCGAACAGACGGCCAGCAGACTTGCCATAGCTCGCGAGTGAAGGCTGGGCACCCAACCTCGTAAGGCAGATACCCGCTAGCCTCGGGCGCAGGCTCATCCACGACTGGGCCATTGCGCGCGTCAGACTGACGGCGCGCCTCCCGGCGCCATTCAATGGTAGTGCGGGCATCTTCTGCTCGCCTATCTTGTAACACTTGTCGCTGATCTTGCCGCGCTCGCGGATCCAAAGAAGCCATTGACATCTCATCGGGCTCAACGGACCGGTGAGTTTGCCGCGGCTGCTGTTGTTGTTGTTGACATTGTTGCCGCGGAGGTGATTGCACCGTTGGTGCAGCACCTTCGACACGACCACCAGTTTGAGCTACTAGTGCTATTTGCGGGCGTTGAGATGGTCCCGCTTGCTGTGACTTGCTTGCTTCGGCAAACCCAATGAGGCTTTGGATGATGGCCCTCCAGTCATTCATATTGTCTGCCGTCGGAGGGAAGTTTAACAGCATCTGAGCTCGCGCCATTGCTTCTGCTGCTGTGGCGGGCATGGCTGGGAGCGAAGAACACGACGTCGCTCGACTCCTGGCAGAGCCAGCAGGAGCGCCGTTGTGATCTTGCTGCCATGGCTCATGCCCAGCAGTGGGTTGACCAGGTGGAGGTGGTGCCTGAAGATCTCGTGGCTGATCAACAGGCGTCTTGCCATATGGACGCCGCCGACCGGAGCTGCCTGCGCCATTCGGAGCCACGTCACGCCCATCTTGCGATGGTCGCGGTGTGTGTCCCGATGCAGCATCCTTGGATGCTGCGGCAGCAGGGTCTTGACTCGCGCCGGACCGGACGGTGTTGCTCCGGTGGCTTCGCTCTTCGGTGCATCAAGGAGGCGGGAGTTGGCCATCTGCGCCGCCTGCACCGTTGTGGCTTCAATCGCCAGAGTGGCGAAGAAGCTGGGAGTTGGTGTTGCGCGCTCCGCCTGCGCCACCAGTGCTAGCTACACCGCCCGCGCCGCCTGCACTGGTGACGCCTTCCGCTCCGCCTGCGCCTCCTGCGCCGGCCGGATCATCTCCGCCGCCCGTGGGCATATGTGACGGAAGCTTGGAGGTCGATAGAGCTGCTACAGACGCGCCCTTCTTCTTGGGCGCCATCACTGGTGATGAAGATGTAACTGATGCGCAAACTGCTGATTCAGGTTCACGCAAGCGATCCTCCTACCTGGCGTGCCAAAGATGTCATGCGTATGACCATCTATGGGGCCATCTAGCCCCTTTGCGGTTCGACTAGGGAGATGCTCAAGCACAAAGAGCAGAACCAGTAGGAATGCAAAGGATTTACCCAGGTTCGGGCCACCATGAGGTGTAAAAGCCTACTCCTGCTTTGTGTATTGGATGTGTTTAAGCTCAAGTACAAGGAGCGCTTCTTGCCGGCAAGGTGGAGGAAGAGCAGCTACACATGGAAAGTGAGCAAAGTGTCGACCCTTGTAAATTTTGCCATGGCCCTCCTTTTATAGCTCAAAGGGGTAACCACAGTGGCAAAACAGTCATTACAAGTTGATTAGATAGCAAACAGTGCTATCATACCTAGCTCTGCTGGATTAGGACAAAAGCATTTATTGCGCCGTTAGGTGTCATGTGGAGGAGGAGCCCCGGCAAGGTTTCTGCACCGCTCACCCAGCTACCTCTTATTACCTTGACACGCCTCCTGGATGGGTGTCATTAAAGCTAATCCTCCTTCCAGCAGGCTGACACGTGCCCCGACAAACCTCACCAAACTACCTGCGCGGTCGACACCTCACCGATTAGCGACTAGCAGCTCGGTGCAGTGGAGCGCTGACGAGCTAGCGAGGGTTTGCCGGCACGGAGCTTGCCGGGCCTTCATCTTGCCGGCCTGAGCCTTGCCAGCAAGTATCATTTTGTCCTTCTTGACATCTTGTCTTGACCTTCTCCCTAGTGCCTTTGCAACTAGGCCTTCAATCTTGATCTTGGTAATCCCCGGCAAGCCCTGGCCATCAGGAAGGCTGCTACTGTCTGTGCATAAGTCAGGGTATAAAATACCTATGTTTTATACACCGACATAGGTCGACATAAACATCATGTTGTGACCAAGCGCAAGTCCTAATTGACCATGGCCAGACATCTGTATAGGAACAATAAAACTGGGCAGTTTCTGTTTCAAGAAGAAGAACACAGCTGTAAAACTGTGTATAAGCAAGAGTTTATGAACAACATATATAACAGAAAACAGCTCGTACCATCAGTTTGTTGACACAGTTGGACCTGTTCAACATGTGCACCAGTGGCACACATGTCCCACGTGGCCTTCCACCATTGAAATGCCCCACAAGGTCCTCGAGACGATCAATAAAGTGTAGGAATTGGTGGATGTCGTCCCAGTCGACTTCAGTGCCATCAGTAACCGTCGAGTTCTTATCAAATAACAGACGAGTAGTGTCCTGCACTTTGTAATAACCTACGCGTGTCACCAATTATAAGAAATATTAGTTAGAAGTAGCATCATTGTCAGAGAAGGGAATCACAAATTGTTGCTACTTCTAAAGTCAAATTGTGATCAGTTAGACAGAATAGGTGGATTACAAAGTAACAGAGGCCACATGCAAGAACCAGATACAAAACTAACATCGATGAACCACTGGAACGACATTGGGGTGGAAGGTCACAGGGAAGATAAGACCAGGTTCTGCTATTTCCATGAACATTGGTGTGACAACTTTCAGTCCGTATCACTTGACAAAGTTTATCCAAGTTTGGCCATAAAAAAAGGAGCGATCTTCTTGGTTAATGAACCCAACTATGAACTTATATCCATGGCATGTCTCCAATGTGACCATTATACTAGTGTATTCAGTTATGGCAAGGCCGACCTTCTTGAGTACATGTGTTCTGGCAGAGCAAGGGATGCACTGCAGGAAAAATAATATGAGAACACAATTTATTCGCTATCCAAATCTAGAAATAATTTCCTCTTTCACGTCAGTGTTCAGCATGGTACTAGTACCTTTTATCCAAATATAGCAATCCAAATTTCCAAATTAGTCGACAGCATGTTCAAAAAACCCAACCCTACTAGATAGAAAAGAGGATTCTTGGAACATACCATGCGCTTTTTGAAATCATGTGTTAGGATGAGAAGGAACAAGTCTGGCGTCTCGCCAAGGGCGCAGAAACCTGTAGGGTCCTCGCACTTTGGGCACTGCAAATGAAACACACTAGATTCAGTACGAAGAAAAATGCATCAACGGCGGTGGTTGCCATCCTAGGATTACCGGCGACAAAGGGACAAGGATTTATCAGGGATGGATGATGATTTCGTACCTGGTTCTCCATGAGAAAACCCTAAGCAATCGCCGAGAGGAGGTTTTCTCTGAACAAGCAGACGAGGGAGAACGGGATTCAGGTCGAGTGAAATAATGCTGCTTCGTCCGTCGAGCTTACTGCTAATGCTGGAAAGGTGGGGTTTTGTGATTTGATGGCTCATTGAGCATTACTGCGGCGCTATGACCGGGGTGAGTCTACCATGCAGTTGTGCACTCTAATTTGGTGCATGGCACGTGGACCTAGTTGCTGGATGTCTCGCATATCAGCAAAATGAAGTAGAAAGGGGACAGGAGTAACTTGTTACACATAAATATTTTTTTGATAAGAGAGATACTCCCTCTGTAAAGAAATATAAAAATATTTTATATCACCACTTTATAAATAAGAAAAATCAAGGGGAATATATATACATAAATATGGGGTTCGGATATATATATATCTATATATATATGTATATATATATGTGTATATATATATATATGTGTGTGTGTGTGTGTATTTTTTAAAATAAAATGCTCAGATTTTTTTTGAGACATATAAAATGTTCAAATAGGTTGACGGCTCTTGACTTTGGGCCACAGGCCGGTGGGCATGCATGTTTGGGGGCCCATGTGTTCTAAGTCAGCACATTTCAACCCATAAATATTGCATCCAATAGGGACATCACTAGTTTTAGATGCTGTCGCAAGGAGAAGACAAAAAACTGAATAAAGCACGGCAACTGTTAGGCTGAAATCGAACGACAGTTCCTAACCAGCAATCAGAGTTGCAATTCTTTCAGGATGTCCAACATGTTATACGCTAGTACTACTTATACACACATGACAGTACTTGTTTCACCATGGCATATATTACATTAGAATCTCTTGGAGGATAGATCAGTTCGGCAGTTGCGTGCTGCTACTGAAGAATTTCAAAGTTGATTAGGACCAGATCTCCTTGTAGAGAAACTTCGATTCTGACATCATCCCCAACCGCAAGATTTGATTGAGTTTTGAACCTTGACCATCCTTTAGCATCAATCATCATGCGACCATCCTTTCTACTTATGGTATATTGCGCAGGTTCATTCACACCAAGGCTGCACATGGTAAGAGAAACTTGGCCACGGTCGCCCGGATTATTGAACGACTCCCTCATTTCTCTAGGAATTTTCTGTTTGCAAACAAGAGGACATACGCAAATAGTTAGATCAACATGGTGAATCATGTGAAACAACATGGAAAGACAAAAGAACGAAGCACTTGGGCTGCCAGTGCTTACCAAAGAGGTGGAGATGTCGGTTTTTGTAAGGACTTTGGAATATGCAGTGCGAACTGCAGCCCAGTCTGTTGCCGGTGCAAGTGCAAGTTCAAGTGTTGGTGTAGGTGCCAGAGCTGTTGCTGGTGCCTGTGGCAATGCGACTGGTAGTGCCGCTGCTGCTACTGGAGACGATGCTCTTTCTGGAGCTGGTGCCGGTGTCGGTGCCGGATCCTCTGGTACATCAGCCTAATCCACTGACGCGGTCAGTGCCCAATCCTCTACTGGATCAGACTGAGATGATGCCGCTATCAGTGCTAGAGCCAGTACCGGTGCCGGTGCTCGATCCGCTGCGGCTGCCGATGCTGGAGGTGGTACCTATGCGAGATAGCAGCGCTCGTCTCTGGTCTGCTTTGATTTCAGACTGTAGCTTTGTAACTTTGCTAAGCATCCTTCTTAAGCGAGAGTGCACATGAGCAATTCAAACTTCCTCCAGCTCCGTGACCCGGATCCAGTCCTTTTCTTTCCATCTTTTAAAGGTGGCAAGGACTAATTCTGGCGTGTTTGTTAAAGTAAACTGCAGTTGATCAGAGGGCTTCAGATTGTACTCAGACAACAAACGGATCCAATTGTGTCCACTAATATAAGTGATGGACAATGCCTTCATTATTGACACATCATAAGAAGTGAAACCTGCTAAAATAACCATCATAAAGCAAACCAAACGGTTTATTCTGTAACGAATGTGACATTGCAAAACCTGCATCGTAAAATTGCAGCAAAAGTAAGAAAACATGACAGTTAATCAATGAGATTTACTTTATGTGACATGACTTAATCCTTACCAGGAAATCACTATCTTCAAGTTCTGAATTGAAGGTTGTTCGTCTAATTACGGGTGGCATGCATGGCCCCTCCTTACTCCCACAAGCAGGACAGTCCAAAGGTCGTGACAACTCGTATGGAGCGAACATCCATGGGAATGGAAATCCTGGTGGGTGCGATAAACCCTGCAATGCATACATATATTGGAGTGTAACCATAACTAATGTATACTCCCGCCATCCACAAAAATAATATGATCTGGATATTTCAAAATATACGGACTGAATTGAGTGGACAAACACACCAAAATGTGTCTAACTCTATATACATCTGATTCAGAAAAAATGTAAACATCTTATATTTTTGAACAGAGGGAGTACTGTACTGGCATGAAAAAACACAGATATCAAACAACCGAAATTAGTATTATAGGTTCACCATTTCTAAAACATTAACATAGAGTGTTCTCAGGATTCACCACAAAACAAAAGCGGCAGTACTAACCAATACAGGGTTCACACACACAAATCAAGTACTGAACAATATTACTTACTAACCACAAGCCAAGTTGCACTAATTAAACTCTGCAGACTATTTCTTGCCACCGACCTACGGGATGTGCCCCACATAACTGACCAGGCCATGGACATCGTGAGAGATGTCTATCGGCACCTTCGCCATCCTGTCAACCTTGGAGAACCTAACAGTGTGGTCTTTCCACTCATAAACATGCCGATGAAGACAGGCCGCATCAGATTTGTTGGGAGGCTTTACAAGAACCACACCCTTCGTAATCGCAGGCACAGCTACGAAATTGTTGTGGTGAAGTACACCCTCGAGAACATGCTTGACAACAATGCTACAGGAAAACACTTGTTCACGACATGTGGCTACAAGGACACGGCAGCTGGATAGTTTAGTAGTGCACATCCTCAGGTCTTCCAGTTCACACGGCATGACTTTGAGAACTTCATCTCCATAGCGGACCTGGTTCTAATTCAAACAGAAACCAATATTTTATTACTGCCTCCGTTCACAAATATAAGATGATTTTCTATATTTTACTCCATATAAGACTACATATAAGCACAGAAATGAGTGAACAAAGACACTAAA
Organism: Elymus sibiricus; assembly: GCA_039707655.1. Classification (NCBI taxonomy): domain Eukaryota; kingdom Viridiplantae; phylum Streptophyta; class Magnoliopsida; order Poales; family Poaceae; genus Elymus; species Elymus sibiricus. The sequence continues at coordinate 184,504,162 of CM077676.1, read as the reverse complement.
ACATGTCTACATCAGATACACAAAAAAGTTAGAACATCTTATATCTGTGAACAGAGCGATTACTTACAATACCTATAACACAAGTTACTAAGGGTACTATATTCTCTTCCTACAGCTAGCGTTGATGTTCATAAAGTAGTTGAAAGTAATCTATAAGAAATCTATGTTATGTGCAAAAATCATATGCATGTCAACCTCTCGCATGTTTTGGTCAAAAGAGACATTTAGAACAGTCATTTGGCACACAAAAACCACATGAAAGATCGCCCAGAAAGTTATACTAGTAGTCCTACGTGTACATTACACAAACATCGCATATTAGCAAGCACTTTGCAAGTTAGATCAGAAAACATGATCAAGATCGCCAAAAAGATCGTCAACAAGAGATATTACCTCGACTGGCTTAATGAGGGATCCCGGAGAGGTGGCCTTGGCCAAGGCGATGGCCTTGAGCTTGTCTATGGTCGTCTCGGCAGGGTGCTTGCGCTTCTTTAGACTCTGAGCCTCAACGGTTTTGGCCAGAGCCATAGACATCACTTTGGCCGGTGCTCCAGGGTCCATCAAGAAACTGTCAAATAGAAATAAAAGGAAAGAAAATGATAATCAGAAACCCAAAAGAAGAACAGAGAGGGAGTTAGGATCGGTCGCGGGGTTGCAAAAGATAACTAGAACGGAAGTATAGCAGCACCATTGATGCGCTCACCTTTCCTTCTTTGGGAGAGAAGAACAATGGCAGAAGCGAGTTGGGGTTTTCTTGAAGAAATGAGGAACAAGATGAGGGAGAAGCGAGCGGGGTTTTCTTGAAGAGAGGAAGACGAGGAAGAAGAGTGAAATGATGGTTGCTTCGTCCATCCAACTTACTGCTGGAAAGGTGGGGTTTTGTGATTTGATGCCTCATGGGGCATTACTGCGGCACTACGACCGCGGTAAGTCCACCGTGCAGTTGTGCACTCTAGTGCGGAGTAATTTGGTGCATGGCAAGTGGACCCCGAAGCTGGCTATCCCACACGTCGGCGAAAGTGAGTAGCAAGGTTCCAGATGACCGTGGAGGAGGATCCGCGCGGTAGAGCGTCTCCACTATTTCTTAAAAAAAAATTGATTATAGCAAGCATTTCCACTCTTACGACGGAGGAGTGCGAAACCCGGCAGCCACTTGAACTTACACTACTAGTACTCCTACTACTAGGCATGTGCAGTGGTTCATACAACAGTCTTATCTTGTTGCCAGTGTAGTAAGATATGACGATAAAAAATGATGTATAGTAAACTGATTATACCACCCATAGAAAAGTAACTGATTATAAATAAATCTATTGTGAGGGATATTGTTGCGAGTGTTTCAGCATATTTTTGGTTTACATCGCGGCTAGTATTCATGAATACGGTCCTGGGTGGGTCCCCTGCGTGTACGTGCCTTCTATCCCGTGCTACCTCGGCGTACTGTCGACCTGTGGTGGAGTACTATTATTTTTAGCAGACAAGGCAACCAGAGAAGTAGAATTAAGGGATGGAGACGGCAGCCACTCCGTAAGGGTGTCTCGGGAGGATTGACATCCAGTGGCATGCTGTGCGCATGTCACCTATAAACAGTAGTGTAACATGCCCATTTTTTTAACGTCCGATCGAGTATGAACGGTGATATCAATGTCAACAGTACTCGGGGTACAGTGCACGGAGAGTATGCTGCTACAGTGCTCGACCGAACAGGAACCATACGAAGCACGCCTCTATAGTGCTCTGTGCTACAGTGACTGTTCTGGACCATCTGAGTTTGATCCAACGATCATGTTACGCCATGACATGCCCATGCAGAGGACACCTAAAAAGCACCGAAGTCCCTCTACTTCTCCAGGCACATGACGGTGGTGATGCAGGGTGCCACCGCCCGCAGAGCCTGCTCCCGGTCGATGGGAGCCAGCTCGTCAAAGACGGCATCCAATGGCACAAATGGATTCCGGTGACGTAGCCCGGAGAGGATTCGCCCGGCAACGGCGATGGCCGCCCGCACCCCCTCCTTGTCCAGCGCCGCCCCCACCACCATGCGGAGACGGTTCAGCTCCTCAGAGATATAGGTGAAGAAGAAGACCAGGTCAGGAAGCCGTAGCTCGTTAAAGTCGATGGGCTGGTCGAACGGGTTTAACCCGACGGCTGGCATGGTCGCGCTGGCATGACGGTAGGCATCGCGCAGCTGCAACACTTACGTGGCAACATGGTCCAGCAAGTGGTTGAGGCGATCCTGGACCTCGTCACGATCGGCATGCTCGTGCTCCAGCCGGCTTGCCATCAGTGCAACCTAGACGCCTAGGGTATCTCCCGCTTTCTACAACAACGCCGCCGACGCCTCAAGCATCTTTGTGGTGGACTCCTGCCACTTTTGAAGCTCCGTGAACTCCCGCTCATAATGGAGGAGCATGGCACTCTTCTCCTCCCTGAGCTCAAGGATCTCCACGTCCTTGGCCCTGAGCTCCGCATCCTTGGCCTGGAGCTCCTCTGTCAGGCACCTCACCTCAGACTCCGTGGTCTGGTGCGCCGCCATGGAACCCGGTAGAAGCAATGGGGAAAGGAAGCAAAGGGGGCAAAATGGCTGGAAGGCAATGCAATCTATGGGAAGGCGGAGGGATCGGGGTAAATCTTTTGGTTTTCACCATGGGAAACCCCAGTCGATGCCTTTTCACATCAGGGAGCAGTGGGTTTTACTGGTGAAGTCATCATGACTAATTCCTGCCGCGCCTGCTCCTGTCAAACAAAAAAAGAATCTTGCCACACCCAAGGACCAAAGCAACTCAGCGGTGGATAGTATTTTAATTTACCTAGCTGCAAGGTGGGAAAAAATGCTTGAAAAAACAAATGTGGCGGCGGCCTAGCTGATCGGTCGCACTAGCCCAACTAGCTAGCCACCGTGCTTGTACTCGGCGGGAAAGGTGGGGTTTTGTGATTTGATCACTCATTACTTCGGCGCTACGACCGAGGAGGACCCAGAAACCGCGCGGTAGGGCGTCCCACGCTCCCACCGTCCCATGTCTCAGTAAGGACAAAAATATGCGTGCACCACCGGGGAGGACCCAGAAACCGCGCGGTAGGGTGTGCCACATCTCAACACAGAGGAAAATGTACGTGTAAAAATATATGAGACGTAGCTATGGTACGAACTTGGGACCCAGCAAGTGTGTCGAAAACACCCCACTAGCCACACAGCTTCATCATGCTAACGTGGCACGGAGGATAGGTGTGGTTAGCTCCGTCTTGACCCACCATGAGGTCTCTTGTTCCTAGGCAATTCATCTATTTTCCAAGTATTTTTTTAGTTATAATAACACCACAGCCAGCTCGCGCCGCTCTTCGTGTTTGCCCGTGCGTCTAAAGATTGTAGTACTAGATGGAGAGGAGAGAGAGATCGCAGACATGGGACCAGGCAGTAACTGAGTCAACGTTCATGCACGTGCTGACGAGCCACTCCCTCTACTCTACTCAACGTGATACAGTACAGTATAAAATCATGTTATGCGACAAAGCCAACAACCGTTGCTATTTCTGGCTATCAACGTACACTTTGTAGTCCAGGTTGCCGGCTCGAATCTCGTCCTTTTGATTTTTTATTTTTAGGTCCAAATTTGTTCCATGATGAGTGGAACCCCCGTGTGTTGTTCCGATATTTCTGTGTACGAGGGATTTTTTGCACAAACACTTTGCGCAGTTAGACAAGTTACGGCACCAGTTACATGTATTTTACAAGTTTAGGAACAAAAGTGACAGCGGCGGAGAATATCACGTGCTCCCCGCGGCTTAGATGCTATGGTGATACGAGATTATATGTCGTTGGATCTGATATCCAATGGCATGTGAGTAGTCTTTGTACTTTTGCGCAATTCCCAAACTCTTCGAGGGCTTTTTTGCAAAAAAAAACATACAGGCCTCTGTGAGCCGCTAGATCTTGGATCCAACGGCTCCCATGAGCTCTTATCATGGTAGCATCTAAGGTGTGGGAGAACCCAATATTCTCACGTATGAGAGAATATAAGGTGCTCCCCGCAGCTTAGCCGCTACGGCGATACGAGCTGCTAGCAGCCGTTGGATCTGAGATCCAATGACATGTGCGTAGTATTTGTACTTCTGCACAATTCCCAAACTCTTTGAGGCCTATATTGCAAAAACATTCAGACCACCTAATGGGAGCCGTTAGATCTCCCGGGATCTCGTATCACCGTAGTATCTACAGTATGGGAGCACCTCATATTCTCCCGCGCGAGAGAACATCAGGTGCTCTCGCTGCTTGGATGCTACGGTGATACGAGCTTCGAGGCGGTTCGATCTGAGATCCAATGGCATCTGAGTATAGTCTTTGTACTTGTGAGCAATTCCCAAACTCTTTGAGGTTTTTTTTGCAAAAACCATTTGGACCTATTAGGAGCCGTTGGATCTCAAATCCAACGGCTCTGAGGAGCTCGTATCACTGCATCATCTAAGGTGTGGTAGCACGTGATATTCTTATAGACGAGAGAATATTAGGTGCTCCTGCATCTTAGATGCTACGGTGATACGAGCTTCGAGGCCGTTGGATCTGGGATCAAATGGCATCTGAGTAGTTTTTGTACTAATTGTGTGCAATTCCCAAACTCATTAACGTTTTTTTGCAAAAATATTCAGACCTCGTGTGAGCCGCTGGATCTTAGATCTAACAGCACACAAGAACTCGTATCACCATATAGCATCTAAGGTGGGAGCACCTGATATTCTCCCAGGGGGTGGGGGCACAACCCATCGGTGTTTGGGAGGGTGGAGCCAAATGTTTAAAAAATATAATCTAAACCCTCCTAAAAAACGACCTTCATAATTTTATCTAAGGTTGGGGGTAACTCGGGGGTTACCCCCCCTCCTAACAATCTACATGGCTCCGCCTATGCAAGAGGCATAGAGCGAGCGTCTATGTGTGCGAGGTCAATCGAGTCATATATAGAGGGAGAGATCGAGTTAGTGTGGGCTAGCGTACACTCGAATGAGAAAGATGATACAGAGAGATATTGTTTGACGAAGCTGTAGCGAGGGACGGAGGGAGATAGTTACCGAGAGAGTGGCCTAGATAGACTTTGTGTTTGTGCGCGTGGTGTGCATGGAGTTTTTTTACAGAGGCAAAATATGTGTCTAGAGGGAGAGAGGGAGGGCGATATAGAGGGAGAGAGAGAGAGCTCGTCATGGAGGGGCCGACGAGGTTGTGTGTGAGAAATACATTTGTTGAGAGCGTGTGGGTGGGTGTGACATAAATGGAGATCGAAACATGAAGAGAAATAATGAGCGTGTGTCGAATACCAATAGCTCTATTAACAAAGAGATGAAGATCGATCGATACAGGAAGTATGTGTGGTGAAGGGGGGGGGGGGGGGGCGATGGACAGACCTAACACAACATTTGAGTGTACATAGTAGTAGACTTAATATTCACATTTTAGTTTAGTGTACATTGTAAACATTGAATTGAGGAGCATGTATGGCTTACATTTTATTTTTGAATTTGTGCCATACATGCATGGATTGGAAAAGTAGATGCACTATACTGACTCGTTTGTCGTTGTATTTGTGTGTGTGTGGTCATATGCTTGAATACATACAAAGTTTTCTCACCACCATACCGTTCATCTTTTAAATTTGAATTTGCATTAAAAAACCTAGTGTGCATACCATGAAATGTGAAATCCACGTTGAGATCACTATATCACTCATCATAAATCAATTACCGTCCCTTTTGGAATGACCAATTATTTGCAAGGAAAATACGGGCATTGTAATACATATAGATTCGTTCACCAATTTTAAAAAAGATTCCTTTCCTGATAAAAAAAGATTCCTTTCTCCTTCTCTAATGGTAGCACCCGACGGCGTACCAGCTAGACTGGGCTCGTGTAATGATGGTGGCGTGCATGGTACGCTAGCCAACCCCAACCAAAAGAACCACGATAAAACTTCGTGCCTCCACTCGAGCCTCCGCGTTTCGAATCGAAATATCTGGCGGCCAGAATTCCAGCCCTGCGAAATTCCCCTTATGTCCCGGTCCATAATGACTACTCCTACTACTACCGATGAACAGTGGAGGGATGCTTTAGTAACTAGCCCACGTTACCTACCATGCCGAGCACGTTCAAGTCCCTCGGTCGCCGCTACCCAAGGTCACTCATCAACTCCATTGCTTACTACACTAGGATGAGTATAGAATGGAGCTTCATTTGTTTGTGCCTACTACCTCTGTCCTAGTTTATTGGTCCTCTTCGCATTTTGTGCTAAATTTTGACCTTACATTTAACTAACAAAATGTTAATGCATGTAACCAAAAATAATATCACTGGAAACTATGTTCAAATACGAGTCGAACGACATAATTTTTGGTGACATGCATTATTATTAGAGTATGACGCAATGCATTGTTTGAAGTCTAACTAAGCACTGTTTGACCAAATTCTATCTTAAAAAATATGAACATCTACTAGAACAATAAAGATGCATCGCCTGAAAGTTTATTTCATGATGCATGTAATGATATTGTTTCAAATCCTGGTTTTTAAATTCCAGAAAATCCAAAACTCGCCTGAAATTCATGAAACACAAATAGGCTGTGGTAATTTTTTTGATCAATTTGAGACAAGCTGCTTATGAAAAGTTGCACACATGAACAGCCAAGGTATTTTGGAACAAAGAGCTATCACATTAATGCGAACGGTTCACAAATATATTCAAACCATGGGCGTTAGACCAGCGTGCCGCCACGCGTCCCGCTTCTCAAAGGTAGGTGCCGTTCAAGCAAGCGTGTGAGTCGGTGCGAGGCATGCGAGCAGGCCGCTGCGCAGGCTCACCGGGAGGCGAGCCCTTTGACCAGCCTCCTCCACCCACCTTCATTCCAACTACACCCACTTTTAATGGCGCCCGCCCCATAGTTTAAATCACCGCCGCACTCCCCGCTCTCACTACAATCTTCTCTCTGCCTCTCCGATTCTCCTGTTGTCTGCCTCCAATCAGCCTGACCTCGCCGTACGCCATGGCGCATCACGATGGGCTGCCCCTAGTCTTCCAGTTTCCTGAGGAAGACCCTAATGAGGTTTCGGACGAGCTTGACCTGGCCGTGCAGGAAGTCGCCGCGTCTGTCCCCACCCCCGTTCCAGCTCCCGTCCCCGCGCCAGCGCCAGCGCCCATCCCCGTGGCATTGATGGGCTGGGAGCCGCACACTGTTACCAAGCTTGAAGCCACGGGGATCCACGAGGTCCCCGCTGACTTGCACGCGTCCGTGCACCTACTAGCGCATGCGCCTGCGGGTGCACTGACGCACGCGCCTGTGCCGGTGCACGGGCACAAGAATTTCTCCGCTGCGCCGTTGCCAGCGCCTGTTCCCGCGCCAGTGCCAGTGCCCCCCTCAGTGGCATGGGTCCCTGCTACTTGTAGCTTGCGTTGGTATTATCCCCGAAGAGGAAGGGATGATGCAGTATAGCAGAGGTAAGTATTTCCCTCAGTTATGAAACCAAGGTTATCAATCCAGTAGGAGAACCATGCAACACCTCGTTAGCAGTACCTGCACACAAACAACAAATCCTTGCACCCAACGCAAACGAGGGGTTGTCAATCCCTCGGCGGTCAATTGCAAGATTAAATTGTATGTGATAAATAGATAGATTGAAACAAAAATACAAAATTTAATAAATAAAATAAAATGGCAGCAATATTTTTAGGGTTTTAGTAATATGATTTAGATAGACCCGGGGGCCATAGTTTTCACTAGAGGCTTCTCTCGAGAAAATAGCATACGGTGGGTAGACAAATTACTGTTGGGCAATTGATAGAAAAGCAAATAATCTTGATGATATCCAAAGCAATGATCATGTATATAGGCATCACGTCCAAGATAAGTAGACCGACTCCTGCCTGCATCTACTACTATAACTCCACACATCGACCGCTATCCAGCATGCATCTAGTGTATTAAGTCCATAAAGAACGGAGTAACGCCTTCAGAACGATGACATGATGTAGACAAGATAAACTCATGCATGAATAAACCCCATCTTTTTACCCTTAATAGCAACGATACATATGTGTCATGTCCCTTTTTGTCACTGGGATTGAGCACCGCAAGATCGAACCCATTACAAAGCACCTCTTCCCATGGCAAGATAAATCAATCTAGTTGGCCAAACCAAATCAATAGATCGGAGAAGAAATATGAAGCTATAATAATCATGCATAAAAGAGATCAGAGAAGACTCAAATATATTCATGGATAATCTGATCATAAACTCACAATTCATCGGATCCCAACAAACACACCGCAAAAAGTGATTACATCGGATAGAACTCCAAGAACATCGAGGAGAACATTGTATTGAAGATCAAAAAGAGAGAAGAAGCCATCTAGCTACTAACTATGGACCCGAAGGTCTATGGTAAACTACTCACGCATCATTGGAAGGGCAGCAAGGTTGATGTAGAGCCCCTCCGCGATCGATTCCCCCTCCGGCGGAGTACCGGAAAAGGCCTCCAGATGGGATCTCTCGAGAACAGAAACTTGCGGCGGCGAAAAAAGTATTTCGTGGACTCCCCTAAGGGTTTCTGATTTTTTCTGAATTTATAGTGGTGGAATTAGGTCAAACGGAGCTCTGTGGGCCCCATGAGGTCTTCTGGCCTCCTCCCGAAGCTTCTAGTGTTTATCTTCTTGAGAAAAAAATCTCCAAAAAGTTTCGTGGCATTTGGACTTCGTTTGGTATTGATTTTATGTAAAACAAAAACAGAGCAGAAAACAACAACTGGCACTGGGTACTAGGTTAATAGGTTAGTCTCCAAAAATGATATATAATTGCTGTAAATGAATATAAAAACATCCAAGATTGATAATATAATAGCATGGAACAATCAAAAATTATAGATACGTTGGAGACGTATCAGCATCCCCAAGCTTAATTCCTGCTCGTCCTCGAGTAGGTAAATGATAAAAATAGAATTTTTGATGTGGAATGTTGCCTATCATATTCATCACATATTCTTTTCTTTTATAGCATGGACATTGGACTTGAATGATTCAAAGCAATAGTCTATAATTTGACATGAAGATATAAATACTCAAGCATGCTAACAAGCAACCATGTCTTTCAAAATATCAACGCTAAAGAAAGTTATCCCTAGCCCATTATGCTCAATCGTTGATCCATTCATGAAACACACTCAAATATTAGCTACATCCAATGCACAAGTATGACAATAGTGCTCTCTAGTTGGTGCTTTTGTAAAAGAAGATGGAGACTCAAAAAAATAAAAATTGCATAAAAGTAAATAGACAGGCCCTTCGCAGAGGGAAGCAGAGATTTGTCAAATGTGGCAGAGCTCAAAGCTGAAATTAAAGAGATAAAAATATTTTGAGAGGCATGTTTTTCCTGTCAACGAAAACGACCGAGAATTCCCATTATTTTCCATGCTAGACACATCATAGGCGGTTCCCAAACAGAAAGTAAAGTTTATTTCCTTTCCACCATTCTTTCACAATCCATGGCTAGCCGTATCCACGGGTGCCCTCCATACCAACACTTTCCAAGGAATTTTGTTGTTATTAATTTTTGATTTCATTGTGGGACTGGGCATCCCTATTACCAGCCATTCTCTCGTGCAATGACAAGTGAATAAACACTCATCGTGAGAATAACAGACCTAGCATGGAAAATAATGGCCACCCCCTGCCGCTTCATGAGCGGTACGGGCATACAAAACGTAAAAATTATTTTGAAAATTAGAGTTGGCACACGCAAATTTACTTGGAACGGCATTGAAATACCGCATATAGGTAGATATAGTGGACTCATTTGGCACAACTTGGGTTTAAGGATTTTGGATGCACAAGCAGTATTTCCGCTTAGTACAAATGAAGGCTAGCAAATAGATTGAGAAGCAACCAACCAAAAAACCAAAACGGTCATAAACATGCATTGAACATAACTAACACCGAATAATGCACCATAAGTAGGATATAATTTTGTTGCATAACTATTGACTTGATGTGCATGCATAGGGAATCACAAACCTTAACACTAATATTCTTACTAAATCACAATTACTCACTAACATGACTCACATATTATCATTTCCATATCGCAAAACTATTGCAAGGAATCACACTTGTCATATCCAATGATCTATATGAAAGTTTTTATTATATCCCTCTTGAATATTCATCACTTTGGGACCAATTTCATGTCTTGTGCAAATTACCGTTACTATCATCAACTCTCAAAAAGATTTAAGTGAAGCATGAGAGTGCAAATATTTCTTCAAAATTTCAATCTTATCAATTCTCAAAATAATATAAGTGAAGCATGAGAATTTATTTCTTCAAAATTTCACTCAACTCTCAAAATAATATAAGTGAAGCATGAGAGTTTATTTCTTCAAAATATAGCCACCACCGTGCTCAAAAAGATTTAAGTGAAGCACTAGAGCAGCTGCCTAGCTCAAAAAATTTAAGTGAAGCACATAGAGTATTCTAACAAATGATGATAAACTTGTGGCTCTCTCAAGATAGGTGTGTTCAGCAAACATGATTGTGACAAACTAAAAAGCAAACAAAGCAAAGACTCATATAATACAAGACGCTCCAAGCAAAACACATATCATGTGACGAATAAAAATATAGCTCCAAGTAAAATTACCGATGGTTGGTAGAAGAAAGAGGAGATGCCTTCCGGGGCATCCCCAAGCTTAGACGCTTGAGTCTTCCTTGAATATTACCTTGGGGTGCCTCGGGCATCCCCAAGCTTAGGCTTTTGCTACTCCTTATTCCTTCATCCATCGTGATCTCACCCAAAACTTGAAAACTTCAATCACACAAAACTCAACAAAACCTTCGTGAGATCCGTTAGTATAACAAAATAAATCACTACTTTAAGTACTGTTGCAAACCCATTCATATTTTATTTTTGCATTATACCTACTGTACTCTAACTTCACCATGGCTTATACCACCCCCCCCCCCCCCCCGATAAAATCCATAGATTCATCAAAACAAGCAAGTAGTGCATCAAAAACAGAATCTGTCAAAAACAGAATAGTCTGTAGCAATCTATTTAAAAGCCATACTTCTGTAACTCCAAAAATTCGGAAAAATTAAGGCAACGTGGGCAATTCATATACAAATACTGTGTAAAAATACGTGCAAGCGTCGTCCTCCACCTCCTGCCTGTCTGCTTCGCGCCCTCGACCGATTAGAGACGCCCCGCAGCCCCTTCTGCCTCTCCCCTCGCTCTGGAACTCTCTCCCTTACTCTGCCCTTCTTCCCGAGCGCATCCGAGAGCCAGCCATGGCCGTTGTCCGTCGTCCGCGTAGCCAACGCCGCCGAGAAGACGAGCCACCATGTGCGGGAACTTCACAATTTACCAGAACATCACCAAGCCGAAGATTAAGTCCCCGGACATCCTACAGAGACGCCATCGAGCTCGACCTCGTCCCTCTGCACCGCCGCTCGCCATCGCCGATTTGCACCGTCCAGAGCATCCCCGAGCCAGCCGACCTACCCAAATGACTCGCGGTGAGCCCCTGAGCGTTTCCCCTCTCCCCTTTTGCTCGCTCCCATGCCGGAGCGCTGTTCTCCACCGTAACCGAAGCCGACGTCCGCCATGGATGACGAGCTCATCGTTGCCAAGCTTTCCCAGTTGACCTGTGCTACCTAGAGAGCTTCTAGTTCTCCTAGGAACCCGACACGCCCCTCAGACCACTCGTTAGCGCGCTGCAGCCCTCGCGCCCGTGCAGCCGTAGCTCCGCCCACCGCCCAGCTTGCTGCTGCCACCGCCATAGGCCATCCCAGGCTGTGCTGCTTGCATCCAGAGATGCGCGCGAGCACCAGGAACCAACAGAGCCTCTCCACGCAACATTTGGTCGCCGGAGGAGGAATTCTGGCAAGCCTCCGCCGTGTACCGTGGTCGCCGGCGTTAAGCCGCCGACGTGGCACACTTAGTTAGCACTAATTAAACCCCCCCCCCCTCACTGACAGTGGGCCCCAGGCCCTACTAACATTTTTAGTTAGGATTAAAATTAGCACTAATTACCCTGTTAACTAACTGGGTCACTGACTAGTGGGTCCCACCGGTCAGGTTTGACTTGGACCGGCTCAGTTGACGGCTGACGTCATCCTGACGCACAGCTGATGCAGTAAATGATTTCTGGAATTTTAAATAAATCAGAAATGATTTATTATTTTCAGAAATGTTTAAAACTTCTAAAAATCATAGAAAATAATCTATAACTCCAATGAAAATAATTTATATATGAAAAATGATCAGAAAAATATGAAGAATCTGTTTATGCCATGTTCATGCATGTTTGAACAAGTTAACTCCACTGTTTAGGACAAATCATGATTAGGGCAAATTTGATAAATAGATTTGGAGTTGGAATTTGATGTAGGTTTGAATTCCACTTCAATTAAAATGACTTACTGTTGCATTAGGTCAATTCAGCACCTTAACATGTCATGTGATTCATTTGGTTGTGCATTGCATTAAATGTTGTTCCTTTGTTGTTTGCCGGTGTTGTTCCTTCTCGGTAGAAGACCATTCTGACATAGCGATCGTTGCCACCGATGAAGAGCAGTGCTATCTTCAGAAGTGCCAGGCAAGCAAACCCCCATTGAGCATTTCGATACAATCCCACTCTCTCGCTCTTGCTGTCTTTTATTGCATTAGGACAACAACGAATCAACTGCTACATGTGGCGGTAGTTGAACCCATTCCTCTGCATGACCTGTCTTTGCCACAGTAAATAGTAAAACCCACTAGCATGAGTAGGAGTTGTTTGAGCCATGATGTGTCTACTCATCCATGCTTGCTTGTTATGCCTGCTATTGCTTAGAGTTGAGTCAGGTCTGATTCATCCGGGAATTAATTGGAATGTTGTGATCATGTTCTGATGTTGAGAGCAAAGTGTGTGAACACGATTTGGTAAAGGTAGTGATGAGAGGCCATGTAGGAGTACATGGTGGGTTGTCTTATTGAGACCGTCCTTAAGAACTGAGCTCTGTGTATGTTATCCAAGACCAGATACTACCACACATTGGGATACTTAATTGACCCTCTCGACTTATTAATCGCCTTGATCTCTGTCCAGGAGTTACAACTAGTTTCCGGTGTTTGTAGGATGTGCTAGTAGTCTACCAAGTGGCACCCGGTACAAGTGGGCTTGGGACAGACTAGGCACCGTGGCCCGGTGTACCAAGTGGCACCTGGATGGTGGACTTGGGAACCCTGCACACATCGTTTGGGGCCGTAGTGGAAACCTCGGCCGGACTTCCTTGCGGGTCGGACTCAAATAGGCGATAAACCTGGACTAGAGTCTTGCGTGGTTAGTCAGGTTGTGGCCGACACCCTCGCCAGGCTTCCGCTTGAAGGTTGCCGAGATACATGACGTGTATATGGTGGTAAGTGGTGAGAGCGTGTGTGAAGAAGTACACCCTTGCAGGGTAATATGATCTATTCGAATAGCCGCGTCCTCGGATATGGACTACTTGGAGACTTATATGGTTCATAGATAACTTGAAGTGGTTACCCTGAAATGTGCAAAATAAGTGTGAGTGCTATGGATGGCCTTCTCATAGGGAGACGGGAGAAGATCCATAGTGGTGTATTGATATGGTGAATATGTGGACTCGTGTGCGCTTTCTCACCTCAAAGAAAATACTGGTAGTCGTAGTGCAGGTTAGCCAAGAGTCAAAGCTGGCTTGCTGCAGTTAAACTCCACAACCTCATTGTTGAAACTGATGCATATGCAAATAGTTCTGATGTAAGTCTTGCTGAGTACCTTTGTACTCACATTTGCTTAATTTATGTTTTTGCAGAGGAGACTTCAGTCTCACTTTAGATTCCTACGATGGGTTCGATGTTGACCGATTACCTTGGTCTGGTTCCTATGGAGGGTCTTGTAGATAGACAGGCTTCCTAGCCTTCTTTATTTTCAGCTGTCTGTACTCAGACAGGCTTGTGCTTCAGCTTGTTGCTTGTATGACGTTGTATGTTGGGTCATGAGACCCATGTTTGTAATATCATTGTATGTATGGCTCCTTGGAGCCTCTTAAAGAAATACTTTGAGTCATAGAGTTATGTTGTGATGCCATGTTGTATCCACACATATCGAGCATATTGTGTGTATGTTATTGAAATGCTTTGGTATGTGTGGGATCCGACACCTAGTTGTTTATTCTTGGTAGCCATCCTTATGGGGAAATGCCTCCTAGTGCTTCCATCCGAAACACATAGATTGACTGGCATGTGTCCTTTGCTCCTGTGTCTGTCCCTATGAGGAAATGTCACGCGGTGTTCCTTAAAGTCCTTGTAGCTAGCTACGACTTGGGTTCATACATTGATGACCGACACGTGCATTGCTGGGTCATGTATGCCTGTCCCTGTAAGTTTGTGCCACCTTGGTTTATGACTAGTCATGTCGGCCCGGGTTCTCTGTCATATGGATGCTAGCATCACAATCATATACGTGAGCCAAAAGGCGCAAACGGTCCCGGCCAAGGTAAGGCAACAGCCGTGGGAATACCGTGCGTGAGGCCGCAGAGTGATATGATGTGTCTTATGCTAAATCTGTGTGGCCTAGGATCGGGGTCCTGACAGCTTTGGTATCAGAGCCTGACTGCCTGTAGGATTACCAAGCCAAACTGGTCGAAGTCGAGTCTAGAAATGCTTTAGTTATATAAGGGAATTGATTGTGGAAGGGAACGTAAGGCTCTTTTACTCCTTATCCTTGTGTCCCTCTAATTCCGAGTCACCCTCTTCTTTTCTACGGGGTTAAGAAAACTAGGCTTTCCCATCTATCTATCAGGATGACGAGTTACTATGTTGGAGACTTGTAGGAAAGATGTTGCCTTCTCGGATCGGTGTTCCCATAAGAATTCCATTGTTGAGTTGTCAGTTGTCTTGCATGTAGTCCCATGTTTCATGCCCGAATAGCTGTTATGCTGTCCGAGTTGTCCCAGGTTTCTAAACAATCTGATGCATTTGCAAATCTTTCCTCCCTGTTCCCGATGTTCTTTTGGGCCAGATTAACCACACTAATCACCGAGTTGAGGTACTCCGTTGCCTTGACATATTTGTCGGAGCTATCAGGAACTAGGATATCTTAGAGGACCACTCGGTAATCTAGCCATGTTTTGTGTTCCCAGTGTGATGATTCTGGCCACCATTCTTGAAGGCATCTCGTGATGTTATTTAGTTAGTAGGTATTCTATTTCCGGGTTCCTGAACCCATGATTCATTCCATCCATTCCCATTGATAGTGTTTGCTTATTCCTTTAGGGTATTAGTAACCTTTGTGATAGTCTTCAAGGTTCGTGGTTTATCATTCTTCCAATACCATGAACCATGCCATGGCAGACGTTCTCCTTGAATGAAAAGATCACAACAAGAGTGCTCTTGATGAGTTCTCCATTCTATAATTGTGACTCTACCAATCCTATCTTTCTGCATGGGTTATTCAGAAGAAATATGTTGAGCCTTGTTTGACATGCTAACCCACGCATCCACAACTCAGAAAATCATATGTTTCTTTGAGTTGTCCCTCTTCAGTTGCATTCCGACCTTCGTCTATCAATTAACAGCCAGGAGTAGTTGTGTGTTTGTGTTCATCGGTGCATATTATCCCTGTGGTACTTAAGCCATTCTATTCCAGGATGTCTAGGAGAAAAAAACTCCAGTACCTTATCCATCTCAAGGATTGGGTCAAAGCAGTTGTATTCCGCAGATCAAGAATGCCAATCCAATTTCTTTTATGTTCCATCTTGGAGTATTGCCCTATTTATATCAGGAATGTCGTGAGAATTGCACAATATCTTATGAATTCTTGATTCAGTGATACTTGTCGCCATCATTACTCATTTCTTGGTCTCCGTATTGTTTGTAACCAGAATGCCGACAAGTGAACTGTGATGTGTGAAATCAATACTCCTAGCAACCTCGTTGCTTGGTAGTTAATGGACGATAATATCATTCTTGGCGTGTTGGTTATTGAATCGCCATTCTAAGATTGATTGTGCTACCTAGTCCATTTTCCTGGTGCACTCTTCGATCAAAGAGTTAGAATTGTGTCAATCCCTCGCTTATTTAATCATATCGTCTTGTCCTGAAAAGCAAGATTGTTCTCGAGCTTGGTAACATATCGGTGGTTCGTGATTTTCCGAATATCTTCTTGGAAGTATCACCAGGTTGTCCCCAGACCGTTATGTTGAGTTCGTGATCAAGTTAGTTTTCCATAAACCACCCCTTCTCCAAGAATCTGTGTTGGATACCCCTGAGCTAGCTGGTTAAGCTTAAACAACAACTTGGAGAGTTGGAAGATAAAAGCTTGCCTGACTTAGTTCATTCCAACGGGATATCCTTTGTGTGTGTGTGTGTGTGTGTTGAAGATAAATGATATCTTCATCGGTTGATCCTTGTGGTCAATTGTTGGATCTATTGTTTTATCCAAGCTTTGATTGGAGTATGGGCTATCGTCAAGTCAAAATCAGCACCAACGATTTTCGTAATGTTGTCCTACTCGTGGATGTTCCTCGAGCATACACCATTATATCTTTTGGGCTGACCAATGCTATCACCTTGTTCACATAGTTATGGAATTCCATCTTCATTGGAATTTTGATGAATTGTTGTTGAGCCCATCGGCAACATCTTTAGCATGTCCATGATTTGTGATGGACATTACGCTAGTGTTGGAAACTTTTGTAAGCGTTACCTCCTGGTTCATGAGGTATATGTTTGGAAGAGAGAAGTGACTTTCTCTAATTCACGTGCATTTGGTGCAAGTTGCCACCGTGAATTCAAGAAAGCTTGTTTTGCTTCATTTGGAATTGTCCCAAGTCAGTCATGCATGTGCGAAGTATTCTATGGTTTGATAGATTAGCTACCTTCATTCCATATGTATTCCCTAGCACACCAAGCCACTAATTGATTGGTTCAAGGAGAAGAAGTTCCTTCTTAAGACCCGGGCTTATACAAGGACTTCGATATCCTCGATGATGATTTCCAATCAGAACTCGGTAGTAGTTATTGTAAGCCTTCTATGTGATCATGTCTGCCTTGGACAATGTGTTCATGTGTGTCTGGCGAACCAGCTCATGTTTTGGACCTTGCTACCGTAGTTCATCTCCCCAGAATCTCGCAACGTCGTCTCGTCGATTTGGGTTGCAAACTTTTCTTTTCAGACATGCTGAGTCTGAAGCATCTTATCACCAACCAGGTCTGAATCTCAGGCATATATGATGGTTGGAACTTTTCCAAGATCTATGATGTAGGTTCCGGCAAGGTTGATGTTTTGGCCGACACACCTAGCCGTAAGATCTATTATTGTAGTACCTTGATCGAGCAATTTGACCATCTTCTCCATGAGGATTTCATATGACTTATCCTACAAGTTGTTCCTTATGGATTTTTGTGCTCCCGAACTCCGACCTTTACTTGATGGCCATGTTGAAGCTTCTAAGCATAACCGTGGTAGCTAGAACATCAAGGAGAACATTAGAAGCGGAGTGCTAAATGTCTCTCGGTCGATCATCCAGATTTAGTTCCCTTGGCACCGCTAAGGTGAAATCTGAGAAAGTGTTGTCTTCCTTTGCAGCTGCATCCTCCATCTATATTCATCGTGGTAGTATGAGGTGTTGCCAGGTTCTTGGCACGGATGTTGGTAGAAACATGATGAATATTGAAATACTCAAGTTCTTGAAAGCACGCTCAGTCACTGGGTTATATCCTCGGTATCAATTGGAAGGTGCCTTCCGTTTGTTGATTGCTCTATAACCATAGTTTCCTTTCTAAGCTGAGTATGCCATTCTTTTGAATTCCTTCAAACAATCATTTGTGAATTTACCTCAGTCCGGTATAAGAGTTTCAATGATCCCTGTATCAAAGGTAATTCTTTTTGCCTGGCTTAGGAGATAATTAGACGAGTCACCTCTCCTAAGGTGCCGTTATGGTATAAAGGGCAATAAATCTTCTTGCTACCTTGAAACCCGTTCACCCTCTTCTTAAGCATCGAATCGTTGCCTACCAAATTGAACGTTCGTCATCTACCTCCTTTCCTCGTTCCTGAAGTGTGTTTTGTGTCTCAGCTCAAGAGATGTTCTTACGTCTCATTCCATGAGTTGATCATGAGTTGCTCGATCTTCGAGAAGATTGATTCCTGTAGAGTTTCTTTCTTTCGTCATCGTGTTGGGTGAAGTTCTCAAAGGCAAGGATATCAGAATCAAGATGATGCAATGAATCAACATCTTCAAGAAGTGCAATCTGGATCGTGAAGATCGTGTTAGTTTTTATACCCTCTTCATCTTACCCTATGCCTGAATCTCGGGACGAGATTCTTATTTAGTGGGGGTGAGTTGTCACAGCCCTAGAATTGATTGTAAATAGTTGCATTAAAGCATCCATGCATCATGTTTAAATTCCAAAGAAACTTGAAATGGGGATGATCAAACCCCTAGCACTAAAACAATTCAAATAGGTTCAACTTGAAATATTTTCAATGAGCCCAAAATGCCCTTCTAAAATGTTCATGATTTATGGGAAGTGATGAAAAGCTCCACCATAAATGTTCCACATTTTTCCATGGCATTTATGGCCTTTGAACTAATCCATATTGTATTTGAGTTGGAGCTATTAAACGCTATAAATACTTTCATTGCTCCAATAATTCTGAAACTTTTTGTGGGGCTTTGGAATAGTCCATATTGCATCCACAATTATTTTCAGAAGCAACAAAAATGATTTGGTTAGCAAACCAAATTCAAAACAATTGCAGAAAATAGAAAACAGAAATAAAGAGAGAAAGAGAGAAGTACCTGGGCCTTACCTACTACAGTATCCGGCCTGCCAGGCCCAGCCCCTGGGGGGCACCCTCGTCTTCTTCCTCTAGACAGTAGGCAGAGCGAGGCCGTGGCGACAGCGCACGCGTCGGCCTCCACCTCCTGCCTGTCTGCTTTGCGCCCTCGACCGGATAGAGATGCCCCGCAGCCCCTTCCGCCTCTCCCCTCGCTCTGGAACTCTCTCCCTTACTCTGCCCTTCTTCCCGAGCGCATCCGAGAGCCAGCCATGGCCGTTGTCCGTCGTCCGCATAGCCAACGTCGCCGAGAAGACGAGCCACCATGTGCGGGAACTTCGCAATTTACCAGAACGTCACCAAGCCAAAGATTAAGTCCCCGGACGTCCTGCAGAGATGCCATCGAGCTCGACCTCGCCCCTCTGCACCGCCGCTTGCCATCGCCGATTTGCACCGTCCAGAGCGTCCCCGAGCCAGCCGACCTACCCAAATGACTCGCGGTGAGCCCCTGAGCATTTGCCCTCTCCCCTTTTGCTCTCTCCCATGCCGCAGCGCTGTTCTCCACCATAACCGAAGCCGACGTCCGCCATGGACGACGAGCTCATCGTTGCCAAGCTTTCCCAGTTGACCTGTGCTACCTAGAGAGCTTGTAGTTCTCCTAGGAACCCGACGCGCCCCTCAGACCACTCGTTAGCGCGCTGCAGCCCTCGCGCCCGTGCAGCCGTAGCTCCGCCCGCCACCCAGCTTGCTGCCGCCGCCGCCACAGGCCATCCCAGGCCGTGCTGCTTGCATCCAGAGATGTGCGCGAGCGCCAGGAACCCACAGAGCCTCTCGGCGCAGCATTTGGTCGCTGGAGGAGGAATTCCGGCGAGCCTCCGCCGTGTACCGTGGTCACCGGCGTTAAGCCACCGACGTGGCACACTTAGTTAGCACTAATTACCCCCCCCCACTGACAGTGGGCCCCAGGCCCTGCTAACATTTTTAGTTAGGATTAAAATTAGCACTAATTACCCTGTTAACTAACTGGGTCACTGACCAGTGGGTCCCACCGGTCAGGTTTGACCTGGACCGGCTCAGTTGACTGCTGACATCATCCTGACGCAGTAAATGATTTCTGGAATTTTAAAAAAAATCAGAAATGATTTATTATTTTCAGAAATGTTTAAAACTTTTAAAAATCATACAAAATAATCTATAACTCCAATGAAAATAATTTATATATGAAAAATGATCAGAAAAATATGAAGAATCTGTTTATGACATGTTCATGCATGTTTGAACAAGCTAACTCCACTGTTTAGGACAAATCATGATTAGGGCAAATTTGATAAATAGATTTGGAGTTGGAATTTGATGTAGGTTTGAATTCCACTTCAATTAAAATGACTTACTGTTGCATTAGGTCAATTCAGCACCTTAACATGTCATGTGATTCTTTTGGTTGTCCATTGCATTAAATGTTGTTCCTTTGTTGTTTGTCGGTGTTGTTCCTTCTGAGTAGAAGACGATTCCGACATAGCGATCGTTCACACCGATGAAGAGCAGTGCTATCTTCAGAAGTGCCAGGCAAGCAAACCCCCATTGAGCATTCCGATACAATCCCACTCTCGCGCTCTTGCTTTCTTTTATTGCATTAGGACAACAACGAATCAACTGCTACATGTGGCGGTAGTTGAACCCATTCCTCTGCATGACCTGTCTTTGCCACAGTAAATAGTAAAACCCACTAGCATGAGTAGGAGTTGTTTGAGCCATTATGTGTCTACTCATCCATGCTTGCTTGTTATGCCTGCTATTGCTTAGAGTTGAGTCAGGTCTGATTCATCCGGGAATGAATTGGAATGTTGTGATCATGTTCTGATGTTGAGAGCTAAGTGTGTGAACACGATTTGGTAAAGGTAGCGATGAGAGGCCATGTAGGAGTACATGGTGGGTTGTCTCATTGAGACCGTCCTTAAGAACTGAGCTCTGTGTATGTTATCCAAGACACATTGGGATACTTAATTGACCCTCTCGATTTATTAATCACCTTGATCTCTGTCCAGGAGTTGCAACTAGTTTCTGGTGTTTGTAGGACGTGCTAGTAGTCTACCAAGTGGCACCCGGTACAAGTGGGCTTGGGACAGACTAGGCACCGTTGCCTGGTGTACCAAGTGGCACCCGGATGGTGGACTTGGGAACCCTGCACACATCGTTTGGGGCCGTAGTGGAAATCTCGGCCGGACTTCCTTGCGGGTCGGACTCAAATAGGTGATAAACCTAGACGAGAGTCTTGCGTGGTTAGTCAGGTTGTGGCCGACACCCTCACCAGGCTTCTGCTTGAAGGTTGTCGAGATACATGACGTGTATATGGTGGTAAGTGGTGAGAGCGTGTGTGAAGAAGTACACCCCTACAGGGTAATATGATCTATTCGAATAGCCGCGTCCTCGGATATGGACTACTTGGAGACTTATATGGTTCATAGACAACTTGAAGTGGTTACCCTAAAATGTGCAAGATAAGTGTGAGTGCTATGGATGGCCTTCTCGTAGGGAGACGGGAGAGGATCCGTAGTGGTGTATTGATATGGTGAATATGTGGACTCGTGTGCGCTTTCTCACCTCAAAGAAAATACTGGTAGTCGTAGTACAGGTTAGCCAAGAGTCAAAGCTGGTTTGCTGCAGTTAAACTCCACAACCTCATTGTTGATACTGCTGCATATGCAAACAGTTCTGATGTAAGTCTTGCTGAGTACCTTTATACTCACGTTTGCTTAATTTATGTTTTTGCAGAGGAGACTTCAGTCTCACTTTATATTCCTGCGATGGGTTCGATGTTGACCGATTACCTTGGTCTGGTTCCTATGGAGAGTCTTGTAGATAGACAGGCTTCCTAGCCTTTTTCTTTTCAGCTGTCCGCCTGTCCGTACTCAGATAGGCTTATGCTTCCGCTTGTTGCTTGTATGACGTTGTATGTTGGGTCATGAGACCCATGTTTGTAATATCATGCTATGTATGGCTCCTTGGAGCCTCTTAAAGAAATACTTTGAGTCATAGAGTTATGTTGTGATGCCATGTTGTATCTACACATATCGAGCATATTGTGTGTATGTTATTGAAATGCTTTGGTATGTGTGGGATCCGACACCTAGTTGTTTATTCTTGGTAGCCTTCGTTATGCGGAAATGCCTCCTAGTGCTTCCATCCGGAACACATGGATTGACCGGCATGTGTCCTTCTTTGCTCCTGTGCCTGTCCCTATGGGGAAATGTCACGTGATGTTCCTTAAAGTCCTTGTAGCTTGCTACGACTTGGGTTCATACGTTGATGACCGACACGTGCATTGCTGGGTCATGTATGCCAGTCCCTGTAAGTTTGTGCCACCTTGGTTTACGACTAGTCATGTCGGCCCGGGTTCTCTGTCATATGGATGCTATCATCACAATCATATACATGAGCCAAAAGGCGCAAACGGTCCCGGCCAAGGTAAGGCTACAGCCGTGGGAATACCATGCGTGAGGCCGCAAAGTGATATGATGTGTCTTATGCTAGATCGGTGTGGCTTAGGATCGGGGTCCTGACAGAAAGGTACATGACACATATGTATCGTTGCTATTAAGGATAAAAAGATTGGGTTTATTCATGCGTGAGTTTACTTTGTCTACATCATGTTATCTTGCTTAAGGCGTTACTCCGTTCTTTATGGACTTAATGCACTAGATGCATGCTGGATAGCGGTCGATGTGTGGAGTAATAGTTGTAGATGCAGGCAGGAGTCGGTCTACTTGTATAGGACGTGATGCCTATATACATGATCATTGCCTTGGATATCGTCATGATTATTTGCTTTTCTATCAATTGCCCAACAGTAATTTGTTCACCCACCGTATGCTATTTTTATGAGAGAAGCCTCTAGTGAAAACTATGGCCCCCGGGTCTATCTAAATCATATATTAAAAATCCTAAAAATACCTTGCTGCACTTTTTCTTTATTTATTTTATTTTGTATTTTTGGTCAATCTATCGATCTATCACCATACAATTTAATCTTGCAATTAACCGCCAAGGGATTGACAACCCCTTGTAAGCGTTGGGTGCAAGGATTTGTTGTTTGTGTGCAGGAGCTGTTAACGAGGTGTTGCGTGATTCTCCTACTGGATTGATAACCTTGGTTTCATAACTGAGGGAAATACTTATCTCTATTATACTGCATCATCCCTTCCTCTTCAGGGAAATCCCAACGCAGCTCACAAGTAGCAACGAGACCCTTCGCAAGTACATCCAACGCATCAGCCAGGTGCGCAACAAGATTCCGCGCGCCTCCGACGTGGCCGTCATCTCTGCGTTCTCCACTGGCGTCACGGACGTCAAGATGCGCGAGAAGCTCGCCATCAATGACGAGTTGGACTCGGTGCTTGAGCTGTTTGACCTCGCCGACAAGTGCGCCAAGGCTGAAGAAGGTCGCCTCTTCGTCCACAACGACCCCGATGCGGCGCTCGACGCCGCCAAGGCCAAGAGCAAGGACATCAAGCGCAAGGGCCCTGCCGTGCTTGCGGCAGAGCCCGAGCAGAAGCGCAGCCGTGACCGCGACGAGCCTAGGAAGGACGGTCGGTCACTCTGCGTCTACCACAACGTGCGCTCCCACAGCACTGAAGACTGCCAGGAGCTCAAGCTGCTCAGCGACAAGCGCCTAGGCCGCCGAGGCGACCGCAACGACCGCGGTGCCGGTCGCGGAGGTGGCCGCGGCGACAACCGCTAGGACGGCTGCAACGGAAATGGCAACTTCCGCCAAGGCTGGCGCGACCAGCCTCGTGAGGCTGCCTGGCGCGATCAGCCTCGTGAGGCAAACCCTCAGGCCAACGCCGCTCTTCCGCTACTGCCGCCTTCACCCCGGAGGAATGATGTCAACTAGCCTGACGAGGGCGCTGGGGGCTACCAGGAGCCTCGCGTGGTTGCTTGCATCCTTGGCGGGGCTCAGGCTCCCATGTCCAACCGCCACTTCAAGCAGCTCTCTCACAAGGTGAACGCCGCCCTCCCGAAGCCTGAGGACGCACGGCCCCTCAAGTGGTCGCAGTACGCCATCACCTTCGACTCCAAGGACCACCCCAAGTCCACGGCCACTGCAGGCGCGCTCCCCATGTTGTGCACTCCCACCATCAGCAATGTCACGGTCACCAAGACCCTCATCAACGGAGGCGCCGACCTAAACGTGCTCTCCATCAAGACCTTCGAGCAGCTCCAGGTGCCTTACAAGCAGCTCATGCCGACAAGGCCCTTCTTGGGTGTGACCGATGGCTCCACGCTGCCTCTGGGGTAGGTGCGCCTCCCCGTCACCTTTGGCACCCACAAGAACTACCACACTGAGCTCATCGACTTCGACGTCGCCCACCTCGGCCTGCCCTACAACGCCATCTTGGGCTACCCCGCGCTCGCCAAGTTCATGACGGTGTCTCATCATGCCTATAATGTCCTCAAGATGCCTGGCTACAGCAGCATCATCACCGTCACCTGCGACGAGAAGGACGTGGTCTGCTCCCTTGAGCACACCTACAAGGCTGCCGCTGCCGCGCATCCGGCTGAGGAGGACGTGGTTGAGCCTCCTGAAGCCGCACCCACGAAGAAGAAGCAGCTGTTCTCTCAGGACCGCGCCAAGACGAAGAAGCTGTCGGTTGAAGGCAGCGGCTCAGGCCCCGCCTTCACCATCGGCACCTGCCTCCCTCTTGCATAGGAAAGCACGCTCGTCGCCTTCCTTCGGGCAAACTCGGATGTTTTCTCCTGGAAAGCATCTGACTTGTTCGGTGTACCGAGGGAGGTGATCGAGCACCACTTAGCGGTGTGCCCCAATGCACGCCCCATCAAGAAAAAAGCACGGTGCCAGGCGCCCGAGAAGCAAGACTTCATTGTCCAAGAAGTGCACAAGTTGCAAGAAGCTGGAGTCGTCCATGAGGTGCGCCATCCCAAGTGGCTCGCTAACCCAGTCATCGTCCCCAAGAAGGGCGGCAAGGAACGTATGTGCGTCGACTTCATGAGCCTCAACAAGGCTTCCCCTCAAGACCCTTTTCTACTGCCGCGCGCTGGCCAGGGCGTGGACCCCGCCACCAGCTTCGCCGGCATGCCCTTCGGCCTGAGGAACGCCGGTGCCACCTTCCAGTGGCTGACGCGCTTCGTGCCAGGGCCTCGGGCGGGGAGAGATGCGGAGGTCACGGGATGCCCCCGACGCGCCGTTTCCTCAGACCTCCCCCTCTGAGTCTCGCGAGCACCCTGGGCCTCAGGAGCCCCTCTGTCCTTGAGGAGCAAGCTGCCATGACAAACCTCGCTGAGCGACCCTCGCACTTCTCCAGCATAGTGCTACCAGGTGATTTTTGATTTGTTTAATTGAGGGCACCCCACGGGCCGCACCAACTTCAAACTGACCCATGTCGGACACGGCAGCCTCGCCCCTTTCCCTTTTGGTTGTGTAACAAATCTTACTGATTATGCTCTAATGAGTTTATGTTGCCTACATGGCTGTGTACTTGGTACGATGCCGTCTCGAGAGCGCCGCACGCTCGCGGCCCGTCTCCTGACCGTTCCATGAGCGGGGGCTAGGCATGGCGCCTGTGCTCGGGTTCCTCCCTGCAGCACCGCTAAATCCAAGTGACTGAGTGCTGGCTCGCGGGCCTGCTCCCATGCACGTCACCTCACCAAGGTCCTTGGTGCCTTATCTCCTCACGCAACGGCCACGAGCAAGCTAGCGAGTGCGCGTCGCTCCCCCATTGTGAGATTTGTCGACATGAAGTTGTCTCAGGAGGCAAGCCGCTCAGAAGCCTCGCGGGTGGCGTCTCATGAGCCGGCCTGCAGCGGTCGCCTAATCGGAAGGCCTCGCGATATGAAGACTTCGAGGGCCAAGCCTCGAGAGGCATGCCTCGTGAGCCGCATGCACCGCGCGCGCCTCGTGAGTGGCGGCTCGCCAAACGCTACCCTCCGCGAAAAGCTAAGTCTAACAACCTCGCGAGACGCCCTCACCATCACTTGAGCTCCCTCCCTTCGCGATCTCGCTAAGTGCTGGCATTTTTCTTTCGCGTGAGCCACTTGCATGCCAAAAGGGGGGCTTCTTGAGCATCGCGCCTCAGGAGCCCTCACTAGCTCCCGGTGCCCCTCACCTCCTGGCCTTGTCCAGGCATCGCGACCTGACATACCAGCGACGGCTGTAGGCTCGCTTGGGGGCTGGGTTCTGACGGCGTAGAGCGCCGAGGCAAACAAGAAAGAGAAAAACAGGCCTCGCGAGAGGACTTCGGGAGGGAACACACATTCCAAACCACAAAAGCATTAAGTAAAACATAGAAGCCATTGTTTTCACACCCCCATGGGGCTACATCGATCCAGTGCAGGAGAAAAGAAAAAGAGAAGAAAGAGGCCTAGGCGGGGCGCCGTCATCCCCAAGTCTCCAACACGGACGTCGTCTGCACCTAGTCGGAGTCTTCATCTTCTCTCTTGACGCGGGGGGAGCGGTCGTAGCTCCCGCTTCCACCAGAGGAGGCGGCACCATCGTCGCTGTTGTCCCCGCTGGAGGAGCCACTGTAGCTGTCATCCTCGCTCTCCGCGCAGCACTCCAGACGACTGCCAGAGATCCCGAAGATCTTCACGAAGAGCATGGTGGCCCCGTCATACTTGAACTGATGAACGTGGCCCTGCTTCAGGCTGCGAGCAAGGGCAAACAACTTCCACCCCTGCTTCAAGAACATGAAGCCCGAGGGGGTGAACTCTGTCGCCACCTAGGAGGGGCCGTTGTAGCAGTCATCGGCCTGCATCCACAGACCCAAGGGCGCGCGATCCGCCATCGCCTCCGCGAAGGAGTCTGGAAGCCGGAGCCAGGTGCAGGGCCGGCGATGCATGTTCACTATGAACTCATGAGCCGCCTCCGCTGAGTGGCTCCCTGCCTGGGGAGGTAGGGAGGCTGCCCCGCCGCGGCCACCTCGGTCGCGGGCACCGCGCCCTCCGCGCCCACTGTCAGGACCCCGATCCTAAGTCACACCGATCTAGCATAAGACACATCATATCGCTTTGCGGCCTCATGCACGGTAACCCACGGCTGCCGCCTTTACCTTGGCCGGGACCATTTGCGTCTTTTGGCTCACGTATATGATCGTGATGCTAGCATCCGTATGACAGAGAAACCGGGCCGACATGACTAGTCGTAAACCAAGGTGGTACAAACTTACAGGGACAGGCATACATGACCCAGCAATGCACGTGTCGGCCATCAACGTATGAACCCAAGTCGTAGCATGCTACAAG
Organism: Elymus sibiricus; assembly: GCA_039707655.1. Taxonomy (NCBI): domain Eukaryota; kingdom Viridiplantae; phylum Streptophyta; class Magnoliopsida; order Poales; family Poaceae; genus Elymus; species Elymus sibiricus. Next base: position 184,477,094 of record CM077676.1, on the reverse strand, counting down.
GACTTAAAGGAACACCGCGTGACATTTCCCCGTAGGGATAGACACAGGAGCAAAGAAGGACACATGCTAGTCAATCCATGTGTTCCGGATGGAAGCACTAGGAGGCATTTCCCCATAAGGAAGGCTACCAAGAATAAACAACTAGGTGTCGGATCCCACACATACCAAAGCATTTCAATAACATACACACAATATGATCGATATGTGTAGATACAACATGGCATCACAACATAACTCTACGACTCAAAGTATTTCTTTAAGAGGCTCCAAGGGGCCATACATACCATGATATTACAACCATGGGTCTCATGACCCAACATACAAAGTCATACAAGCAACAGAAGCATAAACCTTTCTGAGTATAGACAGCTGAAAAGAAAGAAGGCTGGAAAGCCTGACTATCTACAAGACCCTTCATAGGAACCAGACCTCTGTCTGGGATTCCCAAGCTAATCGGTCAACATCAAACTCATCGTAGGAACCACTAGTGAGACTGAGGTCTCCTCTGCAAAAACATAAATTAAGCAACCGTGAGTACAAAGGTACTCAGCAAGACTTACATCAGAGCTAACTACATATGCATCAGTATCAACAATGGGGTTGTGGAGTTTAACTGCAGCAAGCCAGCTTTGACTCAATGGCTATCCTGTACTACGACTGCCAGTATTTTCTTTGAGGTGAGAAAGCGCACACGAGTCCACATATTCACCATAAAAATACACCACTATGGATCCGCTCCCATCTCCCTACGAGAAGGCCATCCATAGCACTCATGCTTATCTTGTGCATTTTAGAGTATCCACTTCAACTTGTCTATGAACAATGTAAGCTTTCCAAGTAGTCCATACCCGCGGACGCGGCTATTCGAATAGATCATTAATAACCTTGTAGGGGTGTACTTCTTCACACACGCTCTCACCACTTACCACCATGTACACGTCATGTATCTCGGCAACCTTCAAGCGGAAGCCTGGCGAGGGTGTCGGCCACGACCTGACTAACCACACAAGTTTCTAGTCCAGGTTTATTGCCTATTTGAGTTCCATCCGCAAGGAAGTCCGGCCAAGGTTTCCACTACGGCCCCAAACGATGTGTGCAGGGTTCCCATGTCCACCATCCAGGTGCCACTTGGTACACCGGGCCATGGTGCCTAGTCTGTCCCAAGCCCACCTGGCCGGGTGCCACTTGGTAGACTACTAGCAGTACCTACAAACATCAGAAACTAGTTGCAACTCCTGGACAGAGATCAAGGAGATTAATAAGTCGAGAGGGGTCATTGGTTTCGAGCCCAATGCGTGGTAGTATCTGTCTTGGATCACAAACATGGAACTCAGTTCCTGAGGACGGTCCCAATGCGACAACCCACCATGTACTCCTACATGGCCTCTCATCGCTACCTTTACCAAAACGTGTTCACACACTTAGCTCTCAACAGTAGGACATGTTCACCACCATTCCAATCCATCCCAAACGAACCAGACCTGACACAACTCTAAGCATAGCAGGCATAACAAGCAAGCATGAATGAGTAGGCACATCATGGCTCAAACAACTCCTACTCATGCTAGTGGGTTTCAACTATTTACTGTGGCAAAGACAGGTCATGCAGAGGAATGGGTTCAACTACCGCAACAAGTAACAGTTGAATCATTGTTGTCCTAATGCAGTAAAAGAGAGCAAGAGCAAGAGAGTGGGATTGTATCGGAATGCTCAATGGGGGTTGCTTGCCTGGCACTTCTGAAGATAGTATAGCTCTTCGTCAGTGTCAACAATCACATCGTCGGAACAACGTCTACTGAGGAAGAACAAACACCGGCAACATAAAAAGGGAACCAGAATGACAGGACCCCGATCCTAAGTCACACCGGTCTAGCATGTAACACATCATATCACTTTGCGGCCTCACGCACGGAGACCCATGGCTGCAGCCTTTACCTTGGCCGGGACCGTTTGCGACTTTTGGCTCACGTATATGATTATGTCGCTAGCATCCACATGACAGAGAACCCAGGCCGACATGACTAGTCGTAAACCAAGCTGGCACAAACTTACAGGGACAGGCATACATGACCCAACAATGCACGTGTCAGTCAGCAGCGAGTGTAACCGAGTCGTAGCAAGCTACAAGGACTCCAGTAAAACACCGCGTGACATTTCCCCGTAGGGACAGACATAGGAGCAAAGAAGGACACATGCCGGTCAATCCAGGTGTTTCGGATGGAAGCACTAGGAGGCATTTCCCCATAAGGAAGGCTACCAAGAATAAACAACTAGGTGTCGGATCCCACACATACCGGTGCATTTCAAACATACACACAATATGCACGATATGTGTAGATACAACATGGCATCACAACATAACTCTATGACTCAAAGTATTTATTTAAAAGTGCTCCGAGGAGCCTTACATAGCATGATATTACAAACATGGGTCTCATGACCCAACATTCAAGTCATACAAGCAACAAGCGGAAGCATAACCTGTCTGAGTACAGACAGCTAAAAGAAAGAAGGCTAGGAAGCCTGTCTATCTACAAGACCCTCCATAGGAGCCAGACCTCTGTCTGGGATTCCCAAGCTAATCGGTCAACTTCGAACACATCATAGGAACCACTAGTGAGACTGAAGTCTCCTCTGCAAAATATAAATTAAGCAAACGTGAGTACAAATGTACTCAGCAAGACTTACATCAGAACTAACTACTTATGCATCAGTATCAACAATGGGGTTGTAGAGTTTAACTACAGCAAGCCATCTTTGACTCAGTGGCTACCCTGTACTACGTCTACCAGTATTTTGCTTGAGGTGAGAAAGCGCACACGAGTCCACATATTCACCATATCAATACACCACTATGGATCCGCTCCTGTCTACCTACGAGAAGGCCATCCATAGCACTCACACTTATCTTGGACATTTTAAAGTATCCATTTCAACTTGTCTATGAACAACGTAAGCTTTCCAAGTAGTCCATATCCGCGGACGCGGCTATTCGAATAGATCATATTACCCTGCAGGGGTGTACTTCTTCACTCACGCTTTTCCCACTTACCACCATGTACACGTCATGTATCTCGGCAACCTTCAAGTGGAAGCCTGGTGAGGGTGTCGGCCACGACCTGACTAACCACACAAGTCTCTAGTCCAGGTTTATTGCCTATTTGAGTTCCATCCACAAGGAAGTTCGGCCGAGGTTTCCACTACGGCCCCAAACGATGAGTGTAGGGTTCCCAAGAGCACCATTCGGGTGACACCTGGTACACCATGCCTCGTGTCTCTACCACATCATAGCCCACCCCTAGGGTCAGCGCTACGCATGGCCCCTAACAGATAACCTACAAACACCAGAAACTAGTTACAACTCCTGGACAGAGGACACGGCGATTAATAGGCCGAGAGGGGTCGAGTTACAGGAACCCAATGTGTGGTAGTAACTGTCCTGGATCACAAACACAGAACTCAGTTCCTGAGGATGGTCCCAATGAGACAACCCACCATGTACTCCTACATGGCCTCTCATCGCTACCTTTACCAAATCATATTCACACACTTAGCTCTCAACAGTAGGACATGTTCACCACCATTCCAATCCATCCCAGATGAATCAGACCTGACACAACTCTAAGCATAGCAGGCATAACAAGCAAGCATGAATGAGTAGGCACATCATGGCTCAAACAACTCCTACTCATGCTAGTGGGTTTCAACTATTTACTGTGGCAAAGACAGGTCATGCAGAGGAATGGGTTCAGCTACCGCAACAAGTAACCGTTGAATCATTGTTATCCTAATGCAGTAAAAGAGAGCAAGAGTGAGAGAGTGGAATTGTATCGGAATGCTCAATGAGGGTTTGCTTGCCTGGCACTTCTGAAGATAGTATAGCTCTTCATCGGTGTCAACGATCATCATGTCGGAATCGTCTTCTACCGAGAAGGAACAAACACCGGCAAACAAGGGAAGCAACATTCAATGCACTGCACGACCAAATGAATGGCATGACATGTTAAGGTACTGGATTCACCTAATGCAACAATTATCCAAGTTAATTGGAGTGGAATTCAAACAAGATCAAATTCCAACTCCAAAATGTTATTTCATAAATTGCCCTAATCATCATTTATCCTATTCAGTGAGGTTAACTTGTTCAAACTTGGATGGAAATGGCATAAACAGATTCTTTGGATTTTTTTGATAATTTTTCATATATAAATTATTTTCATCTGAGTTACAGTTGATTTTATATGAATTTTAGAAGTTTAAACTATTTTCTGAATTTCCTGGTTATTTTAAATAAATCTAAAACCAGAAAATGATTTATTGCATCAGCATGATGTCACTGTGACATCAGCAGTCAACAGAGGTGGTCCAGGTCAAACCTGACCGGTGGGGCCCACTGGTCAGTGACCTAGTGTCATTTAGTGTCACAGACAGGTGGGTCCGGTCAACGACCACGTCAGCATAGTCAAATCTGACACGTGGGTCCACTGGTTTTATTAATTAGCTTAATTATTTTAGTTAACCGGTAAGCTAATAAGGCGGGACCCGCTGTCAGAGTCTCAGAGGGTCAATTAGTGGCGTCATTAGACACTAACGACGTTGCCACGTCGGCGGCTAACCGCCGGCGACACATAGACGCGGCGGCGTCGCTCGTCCCGGCGATTTCGGCGACAAGAGCTCGCGCGGCTGGGCGTGTTGATACCGGAGCAGCGAGGCGTGTCGGTTGGTGGCCTCGGGTGGTGCTGGGGTGGCCGGGAATGTCGACGGTGTCGAGTTCCACGGTGGCGCAGCTACGACTTGCACGAACGTGAGGGCTACGGTGCACTAGCTAGCGGCCTGGGGCGCGCTACGGCTTTCTGGGGAAGCCCGGAGCACGACTGCGTGCTTGGGTTGGCCTGGCGGGGCTGCTAGCGACGGCGAACTTTGCGGTGGCGGCAGCGAGCTCCGGCAGAGGTGGGAACCATAGCTAGAGGACGAAAGAGACGACGGGGAGAGGGGCGAAGGACGAGGGGCTCACAGGGAACCCGCAGCGATGCTCAGCGTGCTCGGGGATGGCTTGGATGGAGCGAATCGATGCCGGCGATCTCGGATGCCCGAGGTTGAAGACGAGGGTGGTGAGGACGAAGCACGGCTCGGTGGAGACGAAGAGGATGACGTGGAGAAGCTTCCAGACACGAAGGCTAGGCGAGGGGGAGGCAGTGGCTATGGCGTTCATGGCGGCACAGCTGCGGCGTGTTCGGGCGGCTGCGGGAGAGAGAGACAGAGGAGGAAATGAGCACGGGGTCGAGGGGGTTGCGTGGCGTCCATAGCGACGTCGGGGGAGGCAGCAGGCAGGCAGGAGCTGGCCGAGCGCGTGCGCGCGCGCGGCGACCACGCGCCCCTGTCCTTCTGTCCAGAGGAGGAAGACGACAGGAGGAGGAGGTGGGCTGGGCCTGGCTCTGGTGGGCCGCCAGGTGGCTGCAGGTATTCTCTCTCTCTCTGTGTCCTTTTTCTAATTCTTTTCTATTTTCTATTTTGTTTCTCTATTTTTGATTTAGTAAAATACTAAACCATTTTTAAAACTCCTGAAAATAATTGTGGGCACATTTTGAATTATTTCCAACAACCCTCAACTGTTTTCAGAATTATTTGAGCATTTAAAATATTTATAGCATTTAAATGCCCAAACTCAAATACTTTATGATTTAGTTCAAAAATCCAGAGATGACCTAGAAAAATGTGCACCATTTTTGGCAGAGGTTTCCAACCAATTCAAAAATGATGAACTTTTCTGAAGGGCATTTTGGGTTCATTGAAAATATTTGATTTGAACCTAGTTGATTTCATTTAGTGCTAGGGTTTGAACATTCCCCATTTCAAATTTATTTGAAAATTAACATGATGCATGGATGATTATGCAACTATTTACAATCAAATTCTAGGGCTGTGACACACAATCAATTCAATGCACATCAAAATTAATGACATGTCATATTAAGGTACTGAATTGACATAATGCAATAGTTATCCAAGTTTATTGGAGTGGAGTTCAAACAAGATCAAATTTCAACTCCAAATGCTATTTCATAAATTGCCCTAATCATCATTTGTCCTATTCAGTGAAGTTAACTTGTTTAAACTTGCATGAAAGTGTCATAAACAGATTCTTCATATTTTTCTGATAATTTTTCATATATAAATTATTTCAATCTGAGTTACGGTTGAATTTATATTAATTTTTGAAGTTTATATCATTTTCTGGATTTTCCTGAATTATTTGAATTAATCTAAATCCAGAAAATGATTTATTGCGTCATCATTTCATCGGCAGGATGTCAGCAGGTCAACGGGGTTGACCCAGGTCAAACCTGACCAGTGGGGTCCACTGGTCAGTGACACAGAGACTAATCCCGGCCAAACCCAACGCTGACTAGGTTTGACCCCATGGTAGGGCCCGCTATCAGCGGCTGTGGGGTGGCTAATTAGCGGGGTTAGCCCCTAATGACCGTGCCATAGCGGCTGGGTTACGCCGGCGATGACCCGACGCGGCGGCGATCGCCGGCCCGCCATTTCCGGCCACGGCTGGCCGCGCAGCTAGGCCCGTTGGAGAGCCCGTGGTGCAGGGCATCCAGCGGTGGTCGTGGGGGTGCTGGGGATGGCGTGTAGCAGCGGCGGCGGCGAGCATATGCGGCGGCGGAGCTCGGGCGTCGACAGGAATGACGGCTAGAGCGGCTAATTGGGCTCGGGAGTGAGTGGAGGGGACGCAGGGGCTCACAGCGAACGCGTAGAGGGGGTGAGCGGGCTCGGGGAGGCACCAGAGCGGCCGTGGCATCGAGGCCGATCTCCGGCGACCCGTGGAGGTAGACGGCGGCGGTGAGGCATTCGGGGCGTTCCGGCGAGGCGTGCGTCTGCGTGGAGCTGCAAGGCGTCATGGCGGATCTCCTGACCAGCTCGGGGAGGCTCGGCGGAGGCTCTGGCTACGCCTGCGATGAGCGGCGGCGACGGCGATGCTCGGTGAGTGAGAGAGAAGGGGAATAGAGGAGGGGAAAGCGTCCAGGGAAGAGTGAAAGGGGTCGGGCAGCCGCGTGGCATCATTCAGAGAGGTCGAGGAGGAAACAGGTAGACAGGGAGGGAGGAGGTGGCCGCGGCGTGTGGCGGCGCGCGCTGGGCACACGCCCTCCTGCCCACTGGCAGGAGGTTGAAGATGACTGGTGAGGCCAGTCGGCTGGGCCGCCGACTGGGCCGGCCAGGTAAGGCCCAGGTGGGTTTCTCTCTCTCCTTTTTCTGTTTTTCTTTCTGTTTTCTTTTTCTGTTTCTGTTTTGGCCTTAGTAGAAATACTAGGGCATTTCTAAAAATCCTGAAATTATTTATGGACTCTTGCTGAATTATTCTAGTGGCCCACATTTAACTTCAGAATTATTTGAGCATTTAAAATAATTATAACAATTAAATGCCCAAATTCAAATACACTATGATTTAATTCAAAAATCCAGGTTGACCTAGAAAAATGTGCACCATTTTTGGCAGAGGTTTCCAACCAATTAAAAAATGATGAACTTTTTTGAAGTGCATTTTGGGTTCATTGAAAACTATTTTAAGTTGAACCTATTTGAAATTCATTTGGTGCTAGGGTTTAATCATCCCCAATTCAAGTTTCCTTTGAGCTTAACATGATGCATGGATTATTATGCAACTAATTACAAACATAATTCTAGGGCTGTGACAACTCACCCCCACTAAACAAGAATCTCATCCCGAGATTCAAGACGTGAGGTGGGAGGAAGGGAGGTCACGGAACTGACACAGTCTTCATGATCCATTTGCCCTCCTCGAAGGTGCTGATCCATTGCATCATGTTGATCTTGACATCTTTGCCTTCGAGAGCCTCACCCAACAGGATGACGATAGAAGGAACTCTACAAGAATCGATCTTCTCGAAGATTGAGCAACTCAAGATCAACTCATGGAGTGAGATAATAACATCTCTCGAGCTGAGGCACAAAACACACATCAGGAATGATGGAGGAGAGCAGATAACGAAGGTTCAATTTGGTAGGCAACAATTCCACGCTTAGGTAAGATGGTGCATGGTTTCAACGTATTGCGGAGTTAATTGCCATGATTCCATGACGGGGCACCCTAGGGAAGGTGACTCGTAGAATTATTCCCTTAAGTGGCAAAAAGAATTACTTTTGATACATAGATCATTGAAACTCTCTATACCAGCCTAAGGCAATTCACAAACGATCGTTTGAAGGAGTTTAAAAGAATGGCATACCCAGACTAGAATGGATGATGTAGACTACCTTGTTGAAGACAACGCGATGGATGATGTTTGCTTATCATCGGAAATGGATGGGACCCATGGTAAGCCCACTATTGAAAATGATCCTGAACAGCAATTACTAAGAAGGGCAGCCCATGGGAAAATAGCACAATGGCGGATGCAAGCTGGGAACAAAATGCAAATGCTGGGAATGATTCTAGTAGCTGGGGAGAAGGCTCAACAATAGAGAGTGATTCCACTGTTTGAATGGCTATAGAATAATCAAAAAAAAACTGAGGGCACATTCCAGTTAATGCTGACGAGAAAACCTAGTGCCTGAGCGTTCCCTCAAGAACTTGAGCATTCCATATTCGTTAGGGTTTTACCAGCAACTATGCCAAGGATGCTGGTAGCACCTCATACTACCATGACGGATATAGATGGAGGATGCGGATGCAAAGGAAGACAACACTTTCTCAGATTTCACCTGAGCGAAGCCAAGGGAACAAAATTTGGATGATCGAGCGAGAGACATTTAGCATTCTGCTTCTAATGTTCTCCTTGATGTACTAGCGTAACCCAACTATAGATACTGTTTGGTACCTAGAACATCAAGTAAAGGTCGGACTTCGGGAACACAAAGGATCCATAAGGAACAACTTCTAGAATAAGTCACACGAAAATCCTCATGGAGAAGATGGTCAAATTGCTCAATCAAGATACTACAATAATAGATCTTCCGGCTAGGTGTGTCCACTTTACCGCAATCTACATCGTAGTTCTTGGAAGAAATTCCAACAATCATATCTGCCTGAGATTCAGATCTGGTTGGTGTCAGGAAACTTCAGACTCGGCATGTCTGAAAATAAATTTTGCAACACAAATCGACGAGATGACGTTGCAAGATTCTCGGGAAATGAACTATGGAAGCCAACTCCAAAACATGAGCTAGATTGCAAGATACATGTGAACACACTGTCCAAGACAATCATGACCACATGGAAGTCTTACAACAAAATGCTACCGAGTTCTGGTTGGGAACCACCATCAAGGATAACGAAGTCCTTGTATAAGCCGGGTCTTAAGAAGGTGCTTCTTCTCCTTGAACAAATCAATCATTGGCTTGGGGTGCTAGGAAATACATATGGAATGGAGGCGGCCAACCCATCAAACCATAGAATACTTCGCACATGCGTGACTGACTTGGGATGATTCCAGAGGAAACAAAAACAAAAACTTTTCTCAAATTCATGGCGGCAACTTGCATCAAATGCACGTGAACTTGGAGAAAGTCACTTCTTTCATCCGAACATATGCTTCGTGAACGAGACACGGAGATAATGCATACAAAGTTTCCAACACTAGCTTTAATGTCCAACATGAAATCATGGAGGAGATAAAATGCTGCTGATGGGCTCAACAACAAGTCATCGAGATTTCCTTATAGATGGGATTCCACAATTATGTGAGCAAGGTGAAAGCATTGGTCAGACCAAAAGATATAATGGTGTATGCTCGAGGAATCAACCACGAGTAAATATCACTACGAAAATCGGTGGCACTGATTTTGATTTGACGATAGCCCACACTCAAGTCAAAGATTGGATAAGACAATAGATCCAACAACTGATCACGAAGATCAATCGATGAAAATATCATCTTTCTTCAACACACACACACACACACAAACACAAGATATCCCTTTAGAATGAACTAGGTTAGGCAAAGCTTTTATCTTCCAACTCTCCAAGTTGTTGCTTAGCTTAACCAACTAGCTCAGCAACACAGGTTCTTGGAGAAGGGGTGGTTTATAGAAATAAACCAACTTGATCACGAACTCAACATAACGGTCAGGGGCAACCTGGTGATACTTCCAACAAGAAGATATTTAGAAAATCATGAACCACCGATATGTTACTAAGCTCGAGAACAATCTTGCTTTTCAGGGCAAGACGATATGATCAAAAGAGTGAGGGACTGGCACAATCCTAACTCATTGATCGAAAAATGCACCAAGAAAAATGGACTAGGTAGCACGATCAATCTTAGAATGATAATTCAATAACCACATGCTAAGAATGAAATTATTGTCCATTAACTTCCAGGCAACATGGTTGCTAGGAGTATTGATTTCACACATCACGATTCACTTGTCGGTATTTCGGTTACAACAACACAGAGACCAATAAATAAATGATGATGGTGAGAAGTATCACTATATCAAGAGTTCATAAGAGGTTGTGCAATTCTCATGGCATACTTGATATGTGTGGCTCCCCGCCTGAATACCACTATAGTCAGACGGTCACCGCACATACCAGCCCAGGAAATCACTCTGGTATGCGCTTTTACAACAAGTATCATGAACATAGACTTTTCTATTAATGGATATATAATAGTCTTACATGATATATTACAAGGGGAATGGCAGCGGAAAAGCTCTATCTAAGGTAGCATGGTCCTGGTGCGGCTCCAATCCACAGGGATCTGACTGGGTTACTCTTATAGCCCGCGAACACTCCGGCTCCTTGCTAGCGAACGTTGGATCCTTAGGTGAACCTGGCCACATTGAAGGCCGCTGAGTACTTTTGAATGTACTCGCAAGCAAACCAAACCAACATATACACCAAGCAATGCTATCCATGGCATTCAAGCATGCATTTGTTATTAGAACAACATTAACTATCATAGCATAACATAATTACCTAGCAAGATTAATTATCATGTCACAACAGGATTATCTAGTATGATAACTATCAAAGTAACTGCAAAGATACATCATTTTAAGTAGTTAATCCATATTCCGAATATTCTTAGGATCCGAATCCGGTCCAAACCTTGCGGTCACCTGACCGCTCATCTCATAGCCATCCCATGGCCAGCATTTCATATTCCTGACATCAACCGATGTCTAGGCATCTGCATTGCAAGTCTGACAACCCTTACCATTCTCTGGTTCAGTCTTAACAGTAACATTATATAGTTTGTTCCTCCAGACTCGACACAGACCAAATAATGGCCTAGTACGAACTGTCCATGACCGAGGACGCGGCTATTCGAATAGATTTACACTCTGCAGAGGTTGCGCACTTGACCCACACTATGGAGCTCCTGGCCTCGTACTCCCATTCGGGTGGACCGGTGCTGCTTCAACGAAACTTGCCTAACCCGTGACTCCTCCATCGTACCACCGACAATCATACCCTCCCAGGGTCATGTCCTGGGTGGCCCCTGTGTCACCCCGTGACACCTGCCACCGTCGTGGCCAAACAAAATTGTCCGAAACGGGGACGTGCACACAAAACCATAAACTGGGCTCACAGGATTATCGCCGCCTACCTGATTAGGGTAGCACGCACGCATAATCCTCCCTCTTTGGTGGTACCAATGAAAGAGCACGTGGTCAGACCAAGTCAAGGCCGTCCCATACCGGCAAATGTGGCTGCGCGGATAAGTCCGGATAGGTGGCACTATGACTAGATCCAGCCGACGGAGGAGGTTGTTGTCATTATTAAGTCACATTTCTTTATTATTGCAATAACAGTAACCATGCATGAAGTAACAATTATGAAAAGCATAACAACCTATCTCCATACAATATCACAACGAGTCACTAGTGCTATAATATAATGAGCAATAGCAAGTAATGTAAATAGCAGGTTATCACTTTACCAGCTCTAGCTGTAGGTTACGACCATCTGAACCCTTGTATGAAACCGGCAAATAAACCAGTAGCCACCAGAACGGTCTTTACAACTCAGATCTGGGACGTGACTAGAATAACTCAACCCCGGCTCAAGACGGCCGAAAAGCAGCTCAGAGCATGAGACGGTGTTGATAAAAAGAGTGTAGTGGCTCCCTAAGACGGCCGAAAAACAGCTCAGAGCATAGGGTCACCGCTACAGAAAGAAATTCAACAGCAGCCCAAGACGGCCGGAAAGCAGCTCAGAACACGGGCCAGTTGTTGAAAAGAGAACATAAAGTCGGCATCCACCCCGGACGGCCGGAAGCAGCTCAGAACACACGCGTGGTGCCGTCACCAAAGAAAGGCAGCCAAGGGTTCATTGGCGTCACATACAGCTCACTACTATACATACTAGCATAAGTTTATTAATTTAAACACGCAAGAATAACACAGAGCAATGCTTTAGGGCACATATCAGATGGTCGGCTTGCCTGGGGGTGAAGGAATACTCCGGGAGAAGTGCGGGAAGCTCGCGGAAAAATTTGCCGGAAAGGATTCTCTCTCGGAGGGCTGATTATAGGGCAGGGGCAAAATGGTCATTTTTAGAAAGTGTAAACATGGTGAAAGTGAGGTCAACGGAACGGGCTCGACAAACTGAAGAAGTGAGCATTGGTTTCACCTGATTCGGAGTTACGGTTAAAAAGTTAGGGCCGTTCGTTCGTTAGGCAGAAAAACAAACAAAAACTGAGCTTTTCTGCTGCTAACGGGCGAACACCCGCAATTTAACCTTTTCGGCTGCCCGGCTGAGACCGAAAGCGCACTTTGGCGGAATACGCTTTCACAACAGAGGAAACGCATTCCAACCAAACGCAGCACGGGAGTACGCTTTCCCAAGAGGAAGACGTATTCCAGTGAATACGCTTTCACTTAAAAACACGCGGGCCCGGGTCAACACCGTTGTCTGGATGATGGGCGGGCCCCGCGGGCATTGACTCCCTCCTCCACGTCCCTTCTTCCACCTCGCGACGGGGACAGAGGAGAGTCACGCGCCGGCGACGACTCCCGGCGACACAGGCCACCTCTGGCCAAGATCCAGCCACCGGCGTGACCAGGGTGACGAGCCGCGTCCACCGGTGTACCGTACGGCTGCGGGGGAGCCCGGGAACGAGCAGGACTTGGCCGCGGAAGATGGCGGCTCCGGCGAGCTCGGACTCGAGGCTTCAATTGTTCCCGGGGTAAAATGGAGACGTGGAGAGCTTCTAGTGGTGGTGGTGGGAGGAGGAAGAGGGCTAGCTGGAGTGGAGGGAGCGGGGGCGGCTCGAATTTGAGCGGGGAGCAGCGGCGGCTATGGCGGCAGTGAGAGGCGAGGAGAGGCTCTGGCGTCGAACGAAGAGTTCCAGGAGGGCTCAGAGAGAGAGGGGAGGAGGTGCGGTGCTCGGAGGGGCTCGGGAGCGGCCTATTTATAGGCGGAGAGGAGAGGCGATGAGGACGGCCGCGGTGGCGATCTCATCGGTGCACTGGCGCTACGGGGAGACGTGGCTAGACGGTAGCGGCGTCGAGCGGCTTCGCGGGGAGTGGAGAGGTCTTGGGAGCGCTCATGAAGGAAGGAGACAAGAGAGGAAACGATGACGGCGGGATTCACGCGGGACAGTGCCGCGGCGGCGCTCGCCGTGGCGCGAGGAAGAAGAAATCGGAGAGGAGAAGGGCCTATAGGGGGGCGCGTGGACTCCTCGGAGCCGTAGGACATGCTCGGACAAGCCTAAGCCGGCCGGAGTTACCTGGCCGACGAGGACAGTGCCGCAGAGCACTATTTTGGCCTGTCCCAAGCGTGGTCACCACGGGTGCCACGTGCTCTGGAGTTTTCCTGAGTGCTACATCATGTCAACGGGGTGTCTCACTACTCATATAGATGAGAGATGTGGCTGGAATCCACTGGAAGGCCATGAGGTGAGAGAAACTTGCAGAAACAAGTTCTGACAGCAAAATTGGCTGGAATCTTGTGGAGAAATGAATGAGAGTGGGGAGTTGAAACTTTGTCAAAATGAAATATGGTAGGAAGGACTAGGTTCTGGCAAAATTTGGAGGCATTTGCACCTATTTTGCATATACTTCCTTTGTAATGCCAAATCTGGTCCAGAAACTGCATCTTGATGCTGTGCTCAAATGGATTGATGAAATGAGCTGAATTTTGGTGGAGGGGAGTTATTTGGGCATATGGAGATACTGGCAAAATTTCAGCTCATTTGGATACCCTATGAAGGTACTTCCTTCACAGAGCTGCAATCTGGACAGAAACTAGATGGAATTTTTGGGAGAAATTGGCTAGATAGAATGATGTGAATTTTTTGCATGCTCACATCATATAGGGAATGTGAGGTCCTGGATTAATTTGAGGATTTTTGAAGCAATATAAAATATAGTTGCTTCACAACCTCAAAATAGGTCCAGAAACAAGAACTGGATGATGTGCTCAAAAGTTGAACTATGGAACTTGGGTTCTTGATGGAAATGGTGAAGATATGGGTAGGATAAGCTCCATAAATTATTTGGGATTTTTCCTGGCTACCAAAATGGTAGTTCCTTGGGAAAGTGCCCAGATTGCAATATTGGCATAAAATAGGAAAATGCAATTTCCCTTATTTAAATATTGCCAATATTTTTATGGGAGCTCAATATGATCACAAAGAATATCTCCACAAGTTTTCATGAACTTTGGAGATGGATAGATATTTTCCTGGATTTAATTCCTTTAACTGGCAGAAAAAGGAATTAATTTTAAATGAAAAATATTGCAAATGACTTGGCAATATTTTTGCATATCCAAGGTTTATAGATAAGGGATTATCACTGGGAAAAGTCTGGGAGGCAACAGATCAAAGGAAATTGGGGTTCCTTTGTATCGGAAGGAATTAGGGTTTCCCTTCCGGTAATTCGGAAGGTAGGGTTCCGGCGGCAAAATCCTGAGAATAAATCTTGGGTGGCAAGGTTGGACTGGAGAGAATCTCTAGTTGGATAGGAGAAGCAAGGCTAAATGACCATCTTCATATACCCAAGAGCGAGAGAAAATTCGATAACATCGAAAAAAAAGACGGGGGTCAAATCCCGCGAAGGAGAAAATCAAGGAGCGAAAACCAGGGTGTCATAATATGAAAGGGGGTAACATTCCAAGATAGAGCAGACCAGAAGCTGGATTGACATTATTAATCCGTGGAATACAACTGCTTCGACCCAATCCTAGAAATGGATGAGGTGCTGGAGTTTGTTTCTCCTAGTCATTCTGAATAGAATGGCTTGACGGACCACAAGAATAATAGGCATCGATGAACACGAATGCACAACTACTCTTGACTATCAACTGATAGATGAAGGTCAGAATACAACTGAAAAGGGATAACTCAAAGAAACATATGATTTTTCTGAGTTGTGGATGCATAGATTAACATGTCGAACAAAACTCAACATAATTCTTCCGGATAACCCATGCAGAAAGGTAGAATTGGCAGAGTCACAAATATAGAATGGAGAACTCATCAAGGGCACTCTTTTGTGATCTTTTCGCTCAAGGAGAACGTCTGCCATAGCTAGTTCATAGTATTGGAAGAATGATATACCACGGACCTAGATGACTAAAACAAGTTACTAACCAACCTAAAGGAGCTACAAACACCATCAAAAGAAATGAGTGGGATGAATCATAGGTCCAAGAAGCCAGTAATGGAATACCTACTAACTAAATGGCATCACGAGAGGCTTTCGGAAATGATGGCCAAAATTATCACACTAGGGATAAATCACATAGGTTGAATCTCTGGGTGGTTCACTTAAGATAACATAGTTTCCTAATAACTTCAATATCTTTGTCGAGGCAACTGGATACCTCAACACAACAATTTGTGTGTCTAGTCTGGCCAAAAGACATCGGGAATGGGGAGAAAAGAGGTTGCAAATGCATCGGATTATTAAGGAACCTTGGGTAACTCGGACAGCATAACGGATGTACGAGCATGAAATATGAGACAACCTGCAAGACAACTGACAACTCAACAACTGAATTATGATGGAAACACCGATCCAAGAAGACAACACCTTTCCTATAAGTCTCCAGCATAGTAACTCATCATCCTGATAGATAGATGAGAAGCCTAGTTCTTAAACCCCGTAGAAAAGAAGAGGGTGACTCAGAATTAGCATGACACGAGGAAAGGAGTGAAAAGAGCCTTACGTTCCCTTCCACAATCAATTCCCTTATATAACTAGAGCATTTCTAGACTCGACTTCGACCAGTTTGGCTTGGTAATCCTACAGGCAGTCAAGCTCCGATACCAACGCTGTCAGGACCCCGATCCTAAGTCACACCGATCTAGCATAAGACACATCATATCGCTTTGCGGCCTCACGCACGGTAACCCACGGTTGCTGCCTTTACCTTGGCCAGGACCGTTTGCGTCTTTTGGCTCACGTATATGATCATGATGCTAGCATCCGTACGACAGAGAACCTGGGCTGACATGACTAGTCGTAAACCAAGGAGGCACAAACTTACAGGGACAGGCATACATGACCCAGCAATGCACGTGTCGGCCATCAGCGTATGAAACAAAGTCGTAGCAAGCTACAAGGACTTAAAGGAACACCGCGTGACATTTCCCCGTTGGGACAGACACATGAGCAAAGAAGGACACATGCCGGTCAATCCATGTGTTCCGGATGGAAGCACTAGGAGGCATTTCCCCATAAGGAAGGCTACCAAGAATAAACAACTAGGTGTCAGATCCCACACATACCAAAGCATTTCAATAACATACACACAATATGCTCGATATGTGTAGATACAACATGGCATCACAACATAACTCTACGACTCAAAGTATTTCTTTAAGAGGCTCCAAGGGGCCATACATAGCATGATATTACAACCATGGGTCTCATGACCCAACATACAAAGTCATACAAGCAACGGAAGCATAAACCTGTCTAAGTACAGACAGCTGAAAATAAAGAAGGCTAGAAAGCCTCACTATCTACAAGACCCTCCATAGGAACCAGACCTCTGTCTGGGATTCCCAAGCTAATTGGTCAACATCAAACTCATCGTAGGAACCACGAGTGAGACTGAGGTCTCCTCTGCAAAAACATAAATTAAGCAACCGTGAGTACAAAGGTACTCAGCAAGACTTACATCAGAGCTAACTACATATGCATCAGTATCAACGATGGGGTTGTGGAGTTTAACTGCAGCAAGCCAGCTTTGACTCAGTGGCTATCCTGTACTACGACTACCAGTATTTTCTTTGAGGTGAGAAAGCACACACGAGTCCACATATTCACCATAACAATACACCACTATGGATCCGCTCCCATCTCCCTATGAGAAGGCCATCCATAGCCCTCACGCTTATCTTGCGCATTTTAGAGTATCCACTTCAACTTGTCTATGAACAATGTAAGCTTTCCAAGTAGTCCATATCCGCGGACGCGGCTATTCGAATAGATCATTAATAACCCTGCAGGGGTGTACTTCTTCACACATGCTCTCACCACTTACCACCATGTACACATCATGTATCTCGTCAACCTTCAAGCGGAAGCCTGGCGAGGGTGTCGGCCACGACCTGACTAACCACACAAGTCTCTAGTCCAGGTTTATCGCCTATTTGAGTTCCATCCGCAAGGAAGTCCGGCCGTGGTTTCCACTACGGCCCCAAACGATGTGTGCAGGGTTCCCAAGTCCACCATCTGGGTGCCACTTGGTACACCGGGCCACGGTGCCTAGTCTGTCCCAAGCCCACCTGGCCGGGTGCCACTTGGTAGACTACTAGCACTACCTACAAACACCAGAAACTAGTTGCAACTCCTGGACAGAGATTGATACGTCTCCATCGTATCTATAATTTTTGATTGTTTCGTGCCAATATTCTACAACTTTCATATACTTTTGGCAACATTTTATATTATTTTTGGGACTAACATATTGATCCAGTGCCTAGTGTCAGTTCCTGTTTTCTGCTTGTTTTTTGTTTCACAGAAAATCCATATCAAACGAAGTGCAAATGCAATAAAATTTTACAAAAAATTATTTTTGAATATATGTGATTTTTGGGAGGTGGAATCAACGCAAGGTGGTGCTCGTGGGCCCCACGAGGCACCAGGGCACACCAGGGGGGGTCCAGCGCGCCGTGGTGCCTCGTGAGGCCCTCGTAGGTCGGTTGGTGCCCTTCTTTGGCATAAAGGAAGCTAATATCCGGAAAAAAATCATGTTAAAATTTCAGCGCAATCGGAGTTACGGATCTCCAGGAATTTAAGAAACGGTGAAAGGCCAGAAAACAGGAACGCGAAACAGAAGAGAACAGAGAGAGAGATCCAATCTCGGAGGGGCCCTTGCTCCTCCGCCGCCATGGCAGCCATGTACCAGAGGGGAAACTCTCCACCCATCTAGGAGGGAGGCCAAGGAAGAAGAAAATGGAGGGGGGCTCTCTCCCTCTCTCTTCCGGTGGCGCCGGAGCACCGTTGGGGGAACCATCGTGATGGTGATCTACACCAACAACTTCGCCGCCGTCATCACCAACTCTCTCCCCCTCTATGCAGCGGTGTAACCTCTCAATTCCCGCTGTAATTCTCTACTTAAACATGATGCTTAATGATACATATTATTATCCAATGATTTGTGGCCATCCTATGATGTTTGAGTAGATTTGTTTTGTCCTATGGGTTGATTGATGATCGTGATTGGTTTGAGTTGTACGTTTTATTTTGGTGCTGTCCTATGGTGCCTTATGTGCCACGCACACATGGGGGATTCCCTCTGTAGGGTTTGCAATACGTTCATAATTCTCTTATAGTGGGCGGCTAGAGTGACAGAAGCTTACACCCGAGTAAGGGGGTTGTTGCGTATCGGAGTAAAGGGGACTTGATACTTCATGCTATGGTTGGGTTTTTCCTTAATGATCTTTGGTAGTTGCAGATGCTTGCTAGAGGTCCAATCATAAGTGCATATGATCCAAGTACGGAAAGTATGTTAGCTCATGCCTCTCCCTTATATAAAATTGCAACAATGATTACCGGCCTAGTTATCGATTGCCTAGGGACAAATCATTCTCTTGTGTTACAAAAGCTTTCTACTAAACAACTAACTTTTATTATCTTGCAAATTACTCTTAGTTTTATTCTCGCAAAGTACTTCTAGTTTTATTCTTGCAAACCTATCCTATCAGCTACAAAATAGTTTCATACTTGTTCTAGGTAAAGCGAATGTTAAGTGCGCGTAGAGTTGTATCGGTGGTCGATAGAACTTGAAGGGAATATTAATTCTACCTTTAGCTCCTCGTTGGGTTCGACACTCTTATTTATCGAAAAAGCTACAATTGATCCCTTATACTTGTGGGTTATCAAGACCTTTTTCTGGCGCCGTTGCCGGGGAGCAATAGCGTGGGGTTGATATTCTCGTGTGTGGTTGTTTGCTTTATCACTAAGTAGATTTTATTTTGTGATCTTGTTTTCTATCTTTAGTTATGGGTAGGAAATGTAAAATACCAAAAAGATTAGTTATACTTGCTAAACCAATGGTTGAAGAACCACCCAAAATCTATCATACTGCTGAAGCTTTCTACTTGGATCATCTTCGATCCCTTTGTGCTCGTGCTGAAAACCCAACTAGCTTAGTTGAGGGAAAATCATTAAATGAGCATGCTTATTTTGTGTGACACCGCTTGTCTCAAAAAGGGAAACTCTTATGGCATCATATTAATACTTTGAATTGCTATGCTTGGAATTTATGCGAAATACATGATTTTACTTGTTGTTCTGAAGACCCTAAGAAACATCTTCCCTACCAATGTGAGTTTAGTGATAATTGAATCGTATCTTCTTATGCTAAAGGTGTTTATAGTTACTATGATATTGAACAAATTGAAGAATTTGTTGCTTTTAAGGGTGCTTATGAAATTGCTTCTTTGATTGAAAAGTATGATGCTACTCTTTACAAATCTAAAAATTCTGCCATACTTAAATATTGCTATGAAAACTATGCTTCTAATGCTTATGTGAAAGAATATATTGAGGACACCTCCGCTGTCCAAGAAGAGACTAATATTTTGCAGGAATCTATGGAAGAAGAAATTGATGACACCGTGAGCTCATTAGATGAAAAAATTGAGGAGGAGAGCGAAGAACAAAAGGAGGAAGAGCGGATTGATCACCCGTGCCCACCTTCTGATGAGAGTAACTCTTTATCTCATACATTGTTTAATTTCCCTTCGTGCTTACCGAAGGATGAATGCTATGATCCCTTTGATGCGTCCGAAATATCCCTTTTTGATGAAATTGATTCTTGCTATGCTTGTGGCCATGATGCCAATATGAATGATGCTTATGGATATGAAATTGCTATAGTTCCACATGTTAAACATGAAATTGTTTCTATTGCACCCACACATGATAGTCCTATTATCTTTTTGAATTCTCCCAACTACACTATATCGGAGAAGTTTGTGCTTATTAAGGATTATATTGATGGGTTGCGTTTTACTACTACACATGATAATTTTGATGAATATAATATGCATGTGCTTGCTGCTCCTAATTGCAATTATTATGAGAGAGGAACTACATATCCACCTCTCTATGTTTCCAATACGATAAAATTGCAAGAAATTGGTTATACTATGCATTGGCCTTTACTTGGTGTGCATGAATTGTTCTTTTATGACATGCCGATGCATAGGAAGAGAGTTAGACTTCGTCATTGCATGATATATGTTGCTTTGTCCTCATTACTAAATTACAAATCATTGTTAATTAAAATTGGCTTTGATATACCTTGGGATCCGGGTGGATCAATTACTTGAGCACTTTATGCCTAGCTTAATGGCTTTAAAGAAAGCGCTGGCAGGGAGACAACCCGGAAGTTTTAAAGAGTCATTTATTTCTGTTGAGTGCTTTTCTAAATTTTAAAACCAAAAAAATATAGAGGGGAACCTAAAACTTTTCAAAAAGGAAAGTGAAAGTAAGAAAGGCGAGCACCGTTGAAGTGGGGGAGCTCCTTGAACTTTGTTCATGCCCATGGAAACTTTGCAAATCTTGAATTACAGAAACTTTTCAAAAAAACATAATTATCCCCTTGTACAAATCCATTGTATTATAAAAATAATGTGCCATGATTTACCGTTAGGATGGTTAAATTGCTTGTTTGGTGTGTGCGGTGCAAAAACAGAAACTTTTGCTTTAGTGCGTGAATTTACATTTTTCACTGGAGCGTCAAAAAATTCTGAAATTTTTACACAGTACTTCTATGCAAATTTTTTATTTTTTCCTAATTTTTCAGAATTTTTGGAGTTACAGAAGTATGGTCAATGTTCAGATTACTACAGACTGTTCTGTTTTTGACAGATTCTGTTTTTGATGCATTGTTTTGCTTGTTTTGATGAAACTATGGATTGTATCGGAAGGTATAAGCCATGGAGAAGTTAGAATACAGTAGGTATAATGTAAAAATAAAATATGAATGGGTTTTCAACAGTACTTAAAATAGTGATTAGCTTTATTATACTAACGGATCTCACGAAGGTTTTGTTAAGTTTTGTGTGGATGAAGTGTTCAAAGATCGAGGAGGTATTGATATGAGAAGAATGAGGAGAGGCAAGAGCTCAAGATTGGGGATGCCCATGGAGCCCCAAGTAAATATTCAAGGAGACTCAAGCGTCTAAGCTTGGGGATGCCCCGGAAGGCATCCCATCTTTATTCAACAATTATCGGTATGTTTCGGTTTTTGTTTTGTTCACATGATATGCGTAAATTCTTGGAGCGTCATGTGCTCATTCTTTTTCTTTTAATAAATGCACCATGCTGGTATGAGATAGTCCTTGGTTGATTTATAGAATACTTCATGCACTTCGCTTATATCTTTTGAGTATGGCTTTATAGAATGCTTCATGTGCTTCACTTATATCATTTGAAGTTTGGATGCCTGTTTCTCTTCATATAGAAAACCGTTATTTGTAGAATGCTCTTTCGCTTCACTTATATTTATTAGAACATGGTCTTTTGTAGAAAGAATTAAACTCTCATGCTTCACTTATATCTGTTTAGAGAGTCAACATGAATTGGTCATTCACATGGTTAGTCATAAAATCCTACATAAAACATATAGATCACTGAATATGATATGTTCAATTCCTTGCAATAGTTTTGCGATATAGAGATGGTAATATGTGGGAGGTACCAGTGAATGATTGTGGTTTAGTAGGAATATTGGTGTTAAGGTTTGTGATTCCCGAAGCATGCACGTATAGTCTTTAGTTATGCTAAGAAGTTGGAGCATGATTTATTATTGAGTGTCTTCCTTTGCGTGGAGGTCGGGGGCGCGCGATGGTTAACTCCTACCAACCTCCCCCCTAGGGGCATGCGTAGTAGTACTTTGCTTCGAGGGCTAATAAACTTTCACAATAAGTATGTGAGTTCTTTATGACTAATGTGAGTCCATAGATTATACGCACTCTCACCCTTCCGCAATTTGCTAGCCTCTTCGGTGCCGTGCATTGCCCTTTCTCACCTTGAGAGTCGGTGCAAACTTCGCCGGTGCATCCAAACCCCGTGATATGATACGCTCTATCACACATAAGCCTCCTTATATCTTCCTCAAAATAGCCACCATACCTACCTATTATGGCATTTCCATAGCCATTCCGAGATATATTGCCATGCAACTTCCATCATCATCATATACATGACTTGAGCATTCATTGTTATATTGCTTTGCATGATCGTAAGATAGCTAGCATGATATTTTCATGGCTTGTCCGTTTTTTGATATCTTTGCCATGCTAGATCATTGCACATCCTGCTACACCGCCAGAGGCATTCATATAGAGTCATACTTTGTTCTAGTATCGAGTTGTAATTTTTTGAGTTGTAAGTAAATAGAAGTGTGATGATCATCATTATTCATTATTAGAGCATTGTCCTAGTGAGGAAAGGATGATGGAGACTATGATTCCCCCACAAGTCGGGATGAGACTTCGGACAAAATAAAAAAAAAGAGAAAAAAAGTGAGGCCAAAAAGAGCCCAAAAAGAAAAAGAAAGAAAAAAAAGAAGAAGAAAAAAAAGAAAAAAAAGAAAAAAAATGAAATGAGAGAAAAAGAGAGAAGGGGCAATGTTACTATCCTTTCCACACTTGTGCTTCAAAGTAGCGCCATGTTTTTCATATAGAGAGTCTCCTATGTTGTCACTATACTAGTGGGAATTTTTCATTATAGAACTTGGCTTGTATATTCCGATGATGGGCTTCCTTAATTGCCCGAGGTCTTCTAGAGCAATAAGTTGGATGCACACCCACTTAGTTTTATTTTTGAGCTTTCATACACTTATAGCTCTTAGTGCATCAATTGCATGGCAATCCCTACTCCTCGCATTGACATCAATTGATGGGCATCTCCATAGCCCGTTGATTAGCCGCGTCGATGTGAGACTTTCTTCCTTTTTTGTCTTCTCCACCTATAGTACTATATCCATGGCTTGCGCTCATGTATTGCGTGGGGGTTGAAAAAGCTGAAGCGCGTTAAAAAGTATGAACCAATTGCTTGGCTGACACCGGGGTTGTGCATGATATATATTTTGTGTTAAGAAGATGGAGCATGACAAGGCTATATGATTTTGTAGGGATAGCGTTCTTGAGCATTTTTATTCTGAAAGACATGATTGTTTGTTGGGATGCCTGAGTATTGATGTCTTTATATCAAATTATAGACTATTGCTTTGAATCACTCGTGTCTTAATATTCATGCCATGATTAGATTATATGATCAAGATTATGCTAGGTAGCATTCCACATCAAAAATTATCTTTTTTATCATTTACCTACTCGAGGAGGAGCAGGAATTAAGCTTGGGCATGCTGATACATCCCAGTCGTATCTATATTTTTTGATTGTTTCATGCCAATATTCTAAAACGTTCATATACTTTTGGCAACATTTTATATTATTTTTGGGACTAACATATTGATCCAGTGCCTAGAGCCAGTTCCTGTTTTCTGCTTGTTTTTTGTTTCACAGAAAATCCATATCAAACGAAGTCCAAATGCAATAAAATTTTACAGAGAATTATTTTGGAATATATGTGATTTTTGGGAGGTCAAATCAACGCAAGGCGGTGCCTGTCGGCCCCACGAGGCACCAGGGCACGCCAGGGGGGTCCGGCGCGCCATGGGGCCTCGTGAGGCCCTCGTAGGTCAGTTGGTGCCCTTTTTCGGGTGCAAGGAAGCTAATATACTGAAAAAAATCGTGTTAAAATTTCAGCGCAATCGGAGTTACGGATCTCCGGGAATTTAAGAAACGGTGAAAGGCCAGAAAACAGGAACGCGAAACAAAAGAGAACAGAGAGAGATATCCAATCTCGGAGGGGCTCTTGCTCCTCCGCCGCCATGGCAGCCATGGACCAGAGGGGAAACTCTCCTCCCATCTAGGGGGGAGCCCAAGGAAGAAGAAAAAGGAGGGGGGTTCTCTCCCTCTCTCTTCCGGTGGCGCCGGAGCGCCGCCGGGCATCGTGATGGCGATCTACACCGACAACTTCGCCGCCGTCATCACCAACTCTCTCCCCCTCAATGCAGCGGTGTAACCTCTCAATTGCCGCTGCAATTCTCTACTTAAACATGATGCTTAATGCTACATATTATTATCCAATGATTTGTGGCCATCCTATGATGTTTGAGTAGATTTGTTTTGTCCTATGGGTTGATTGGTGATCGTGATTGGTTTGAGTTGTATGTTTTATTTTGGTGCTATCCTATGGTGCCTTCCGTGCCACGCACACATGGGGGATTCCTGCTGTAGGGTTTGCAATACGTTCATAATTCTCTTATAGTGGGCGGCTAGAGTGATAGAAGCTTACACCCGAGTAAGGGGGTTATTGCGTATGGGAGTAAAGGGGACTTGATACTTAATGCTATGGTTGGGTTTTACCTTAATGATCTTTGGTAGTTGCAGATGCTTGCTAGAGTTCCAATCATAAGTGCATATGATCCAAGTACGGAAAGTATGTTAGCTCATGCCTCTCCCTCATATAAAATTGCAACAATGATTACCGGTCTAGTTATCGATTGCCAAGGGACAAATCATTCTCTTGTGTTACAAAAGCTTTCTACTAAACAACTAACTTTTATTATCTTGCAAATTACTCATAGTTTTATTCTTGCAAAGTACTTCTAGTTTTATTCTTGCAAACCTATTCTATCACCTACAAAATAGTTTCATACTTGTTCTAGGTAAAGCGAACGTTAAGTGGGCGTAGAGTTGTATCGGTGGTCGATAGAACTTGAAGGGAATATTAAGTCTACCTTTAGCTCCTCGTTGGGTTCGACACTCTTATTTATCGAAAAAGCTACAATTGATCCCCTATACTTGTGGGTTATCAGAGATCAAGGCGATTGATAATTCAAGAGGGGTCATTGGTTTCGAGCCCAATGCGTGGTAGTATCTGTCTTGGATCACAAACACGGAACTCAGTTCCTGAGGACGGTCCCAATGAGACAACCCACCATGTACTCCTACATGGCCTCTCATCGCTACCTTTACCAAAACGTGTTCACACACTTAGCTCTCAACAGTAGGACATGTTCACCACCATTCCAATCCATCCCATACAAACCAGACCTGACACAACTCTAAGCATAGCAGGCATAACAAGCAAGCATGAATGAGTAGGCACATCATGGCTCAAACAACTCCTACTCATGCTAGTGGGTTTCAACTATTTACTGTGGCAAAGACAGGTTATGCAGAGGAATGGGTTCAACTACCGCAACAAGTAACAATTGAATCATTGTTGTCCTAATGCAGTAAAAGAGAGCAAGAGCGAGAGAGTGGGATTGTATTGGAATGCTCAATGGGGGCTGCTTGCCTGGCACTTCTGAAGATAGTATAGCTCTGCGTCAGTGTCAACGATCACATCATCGGAACAATGTCTACTGAGGGAGAACAAACACCGGCAACATAAAAAGGGAACCACAATCAATGCAATGCACATCCAAATGAATGACATGTCATATTAGGGTACTAAATTGACCTAATGCAATAGTTATCCAAGTTAATTGGAGTGGAGTTCAAACAAGATCAAATTCCAACTCCAAATGCTATTTCATAAATTGCCCTAATCATCATTTGTCATATTAAGTGAGGTTAACTTGTTTAAACATGCATGAAAGGGTCATAAACAGATTCTTCATATTTTTTTGATAACTTTTCATATATAAATTATTTCAATATGAGTTACGGTTGAATTTATATGAATTTTTGAAGTTTATATCATTTTCTGGAATTTCCTGAATTATTTGAATTAATCTAAATCCAAAAAATGATTTATTGCGTCAGCATTTCGTCGGCATGACATCAGCAGGTCAACGGGGTTGACCCAGGTCAAACCTGACCAGTGGGGTCCACTGGTCAGTGACGCAGGGACTAATCCCGGTCAAACCCAGCGCTGACTGGGTTTGACCCCGCGGTAGGGCCCGCTGTCAGCAGCTGTAGGACAGCTAATTAGCGGGGTTAGCCCCTAATGACCGTGCCACGGTGGCAGGGTTACGCCGGTGATGACCCTATGAGGCGGAGATCGTCGGCCGATCATTTCCGGCCATGGCTGGCCGCGCGGCTAGGCGCGTTGGAGAGCCCATGGTGCGGGGCATCCAGCGGTGGTCGTGGGGATGCCGCGGACGGCGTGTAGCGGCGGCGGCGGAGCTCGGGCGTTGTTGGGAATGACGGCTAGAGCGGCTAATCGAGCTCGGGAGCAAGGGGAGGGGACGCAGGGGCTCACAGGGAACGCGTAGAGGGGGTCAGCGGGCTCGGGGAGGCACCGGAGTGGCCGTGGCGTCGAGGCCGATCTCCGGCGACTCGAGGAGGTAGACGGCGGTGGTTAGGCATTCGGGGCGTTCCAGCGAGGCATGCGTCTGTGTGGAGCTCCAAGGTGTCATGGCGGATCTCCTGACTAGCTCGGGGAGGCTCTGGCTACGCCTGCGACGAGCGACGGCGACGGTGACGCTCGGTGAGTGAGAGTGAAGGGGAACAGAGGAGGGGAAAGTGTCCAAGGGAGAGTGAGAGGGGTCGGGCGGCCGCGTGGCGTCATTCAGAGAGGTCGAGGAGGAAACAGGCAGACAAGGAGGGAGGAGGTGGCCGCGGCATGTGGCGGCGCGCGCTGGGCACACGCCCTCCTGCCCACTGGCAGGAGGTTGAAGAAGACTGGCGAGGCCAGTCGGCTGGGCCGCCAACTGGGCTGGCCAGGTAAGGCCAAGGTAGGTTTCTCTCTCTCTCTCCTTTTTCTATTTTTCTTTCTGTTTTCTTTTTCTGTTTCTGTTTTGGCCTTAGTAGAAATACTAGGGCATTTCTAAAAATCCTGAAATTATTTATGGACACTTGCTGAATTATTCATGTGGCCCACATTTAACTTCAAAATTATTTGAGCATTTAAAATAATTATAACAATTAAATGCCCAAATTCAAATACACTATGATTTTAATTCAAAAATACAGGATGACCTAGAAAAATGTGCACCATTTTTGGCAGAGGTTTCCAACCAATTCAAAAATGATGAACTTTTCTGAAGGGCATTTTGGGTTCATTGAAAAATATTTTAAGTTGAACCTATTTGAAATTCATTTGGTGCTAGGGTTTAATCATCCCCAATTCAAGTTTCCTTTGAGCTTAACATGATGCATGGATTATTATGCAACTAATTACAAACATAATTCTAGGGCTGTGACACCCACGGGCGGCGCCCCTTCCACGACCGCTGGGACCGGCGCCGGCAGCCGCCGGGGTGCGCCCGCTCCCCCGAGGCGGAACCCTGGATGCAGCAGCCCACTACAAGAAATATGTTAACTTGTGACCTTCTGTCAGTGACCCTGGAAGAAATGGTCGTAAATCTACGACCATTTGAGACCAATTGGTCATAAGCTGTTCGGGGGGCTCCAAACCCTAAACCATAACGACCATTTTGGTCAGAAAGGTCATAATTTCCTTACACGAAATGATCGTAAAGCAGTCAGCACTGGCCCGCTGCCTTATTTCTAGCTAATCATGACCAATATAGATGGTCATAGCCTTGTAAATTGTGGTGCATTGCTATGACTATGCGCCACCTCATCAGTTTTGCCTATGTGTCATGTCCATGTGTCAATTTTTGCCCTAGGTTGTGAAGCAGCCTACATTTCTGTCATTCCTAAAATTCCCAAAAAATTCTCATAAATTCTTTGGATCATATCTTCCTCAAATATGTCAAAAACCTGCCTTGCCTAGTTCAAAAATAATTCAGAAATATTCATTTTCCTATTCTGTTCAGAATAGCACTTTGTGAAGGAAGTGCTATTTATATTTTCTTGATTGCCCTCAAAAATTTTGGGCACTATTTCCTATCCAAATAATTGGCTCATGACAAAATTCAGCTCCATTTTCTTAGTAAATTTTCCTCGGCAAATTTCCAAAATTTCTGTTCAGCTAGAAGCTTTGTGAAGGAAGTACCAGCTAGGCATATCCTAATGAGTTGAATTTTTGCCACATCTTCTATATGCCCAAATCATAGCTCTCCACAAAATTTGAACCCCATATAATAATCCATGTGAGCTCACCATCCAATATTTGTTTCTAGTAATATTTTCAGTTTGGGAAGCAACTATATTTTATATTACTTTATAATTGTAGCAAATTTACCAGGACATGACCCTTCCCATAGAACTTCCCTCCACCAAATTTTAGCTCAATTAATTTAGCCAATTTCCCTCAATATTTTTCCCAATTTTCTGTTCAGTGGAGAGCATTGTGAAGGAAGTACCATTTTTATTTATCCAAATGGTATGAAATTTTTACAGTGCGTTCATATGCCCAAAATATCATCCTCATCCAAATTGCACTGAATCGAATCATCTATGTGAGCCCAGCTTCAATTTCTATTTTCTGGCCAGATTGGCACATTGCAAAGCAAGTGCTATCTAGACCACTCCTATTGCCCTCAAACTTTTTGGGCACTCTTCCATATCCAAATCATTGCCACATGACAATATTCAGCTCCATTTGCATGGTAAATCTTCCTCAGAAAATTTCCAAAGTTTCTATCCAGAGAGAAGCTTTGTGAAGGAAGTACTAGCTAGGATTATCCAAATGATTTGAGATTTTTCCAAATCTTCCATATGGTCAAATCATCACTCTCCATAAAATTTGAGCTCTATCCAGCAATCCATGTGAGCTCATCATCCAATCTTTTATTCTGGTCGTATTTTCAGTTTGTGAAGCAACTATATTTTATATTGCTTAATTATTGCTGAAACTTTACCAGGGCATGTTCCTACCTATATAACTTCCCTCCACAAAGTGTCAGCTCAATCTATTCGTTCATTTGAGCCCAGCTTCAACATCCATATTTCTTTCCAGTGTGGTACTTTGCAAAGCAAGTGCCACCTAGGCTCCTCCATTTGAGCTGCAAATTTGCCAAGACAGTCTCCTTAGTAGATGATCATCCTCACCCAAAACTCAGGCCCATTGGCCATGTGCATTTCCCCCACTGCTAATCAAACACTTGGCTGCTAATTCATGTTTGAGCTTAGTTCAGTCTCCTCATGAGATTCTTCTGTTGTATTCTTCTTCCTAACACCTACCGGGGGAGTGCCCAACCCACCAGACATGCCTAGGCCACCCAGAACGTGTGGCAACGCCACGGTCACGCGGTGACCACGCGGTTGGCATGCCAGTTTACGCGCTCTGGAGTTGGGGGCCTCGGCCACCATCCAAACCTCGACGTCTCGCCACCACACCATGTATATCTGATTAAATAGATACTTATGTAGCTAGAAATGATTTTTGGAAAAAATAAAGAGCAAACTATAAGGCAACTGCAGTTCAAATTTGACCCGCTTCCTGCTGAATCGGCGGAAATTTGTCTTTTTCACGAGAGGTGGATCATAGCTTTTGACACGTAACCATTTGGTCAATTGTACATTAAATATGGTCTAATATTTTAGAAAATTCATTTGGTCCAATTTTGCAACAAATATATGGTAGGTCCTTCACAAAAAAAGCTTACTTTGGGCACTCGAAAAATGGAAAATGAATTTTTCGTCCAAAGAAAATGAAAACTTCCTTAGGCAACATTGTTTGCCATTTCAAGATGCACCCTTGTGCAAAATATGAGATGATTTGAACAAACTATGCCATGAATGTGGCCATAAGATTGATCATCTCGCTTGAAAGCCATGAATCTTCACACATGATAGCTCATTTCTGAGAACACTTTTTATAAATAATTGCCGTATTACAAGTTTAATATTTTTCCTGGTAACTTGGTCACATATAATGACACAATGCGAAGGTTTTCCAATTTTTTGATTTTTTTTGAATTTTTCATGCCCATTTCAAAATGCGGTCAAAACGGCGGGCATGACCGTTCCTAGCTAGTGGTTGAATCTTGGAAAACTTTTGGTGTTTCTCTAATTAAATAGATACTTATGTACCTAGAAATGATTTTTGGAAAAAATAAAGAGCAAACTATAAGGCAGCTGCAGTTCAAATTTGACCCGCTTCCTACGGAATCGGCGGAAATTTGTCTTTTTCGCGAGAGGTGGATCAAAAGCTTTTGACACCCAACCATTTGGTCAATTATACATTAAATATGGCCTAATATTTTAGAAAATTGATTTGGTCCAATTTTGAAACAAATATTTGCTAGGTTCTTCACAAAAAAATCCATTTTGGGCACTCAAAAAATGGAAAATGAATTTTTCTTGCAAAGAAAGTGAAAACTTCCTTAGGCAACATTGTTTGCCATTCCAAGATGCACCCTTGTGCAAAATATGAGATCATTTGAACAAACTATGCCATGAATGTGGCCATAAGATTGATCATTTGGCTTGAAATCCATGAATCTTCACACATGATAGCTTATTTCTGAGAACACTTTTTGAAAATAATTACCGTATTACAAGTTTATTATTTTTTATGGAAACTAGGTCACATATAATGACACAATGCGAAGGTTTTCAATTTTTTTGATTTTTTTTTGAATTTCTTGTGCCCGTTTCAAAATGCGGTCAAAACGACGGGCATGACCGTTCGTAGCTAGGGGTTGAATCTTGCAAAACTTTTGGAGTTTCTCTGATTAAATAGATACTTATGTACCTAGAAATGATTTTTGGAAAAAATAAAGAGCAAACTATAAGGCAGCTGCAGTTCAAATTTGACCCGCTTCCTACTGAATCGGCGGAAATTTGTCTTTTTCACGAGAGGTGGATCAAAACTTTTGACACGCAACCATTTGGTCAATTGTACATAAATATGGCCTAATATTTTAGAAAACTGATTTGGTCTAATTTTGCAACAAATATTTGCTAGGTTCTTCACAAAAAAACTCATTTTGGGCACTCAAAAAATGGAAAATGAAATTTTCATCCAAAGAAAATGAAAACTTCCTTAGGCAACATTGTTTGCCATTCCAAGATGCACCCTTGTGCAAAATATGAGATCATTTGAACAAACTATGCCATGAATGTGGCCATAAGATTGATCATTTGGCTTGAAAGCCATGAATCTTCACACATGATAGATTATTTCTGAGAACACTTTTTTTAAAATAATTGCCGTATTACAAGTTTATTATTTTTTCTGATAACTTGATCACATATAATGACACAATGCGAAGTTTTTCCAATTTTTTGATTTTTTTTTGAAATTTTCATGACCATTTCAAAATGCGGTCAAAACGGCGGGCATGACCGTTCCTAGTTAGTGGTTGAATCTTGGAAAACTTTTGGTGTTTCTCTGATTAAATAGATACTTATGTACCTAGAAATGATTTTTGGAAAAAATAAAGAGCAAACTATGAGGCAGCTGCAGTTCAAATTTGACCCGCTTCCAACTGAATCGGCAGAAATTTATCTTTTTCATGAGAGGTGGATCAAAGCTTTTGACACGCAACCATTTTGTCAATTGTACATTAAATATGGCCTAATATTTTAGAAAATTGATTTGGTCCAATTTTGCAACAAATATATGGTAGGTCCTTCATAAAAAAACTCATTTTGGGCACTCAAAAAATGGAAAATGTTTTTTTCGTGCAAAGAAAATGAAAACTTCCTTAGGAAACATTGTTTGTCATTCCAAGATGAAAACTTGTGCACAATGTGAGATCATTTGAACAAAACTATGCCATGAATGTTGCCATAACATTGGCCATTTGCCTTGAAAGCCATGGATGTTCATACGTAATAGCTCGTTTCTGAGAACACTTTTTAAGACATTTGTCATAGTCCAAGTTTGTTATTTTTCCTGGAAAATTGGTCACGAATAATGACATAATGCGAAGGTTTTCAAAATTTTTGATTTTTTTTGAATTTCTTATGCCCGTTTCAAAATGCGGTCAAAACGGCGGGCATGACTGTTCATAGCTAGGGGTTGAATCTTGCAAAACTTTTGGAGTTTCTCTTATTAAATAGATACTTATGTACCTAGAAATGATTTTTGGAAAAAATAAAGAGCAAACTATAAGGCAGCTGCAGTTCAAATTTGACCCGCTTCCAGCTGAATCGTTGGAAATTTGTCTTTTTCACGAGAGGTGGATCAATGCTTTTGGCACGCAACCATTTGATCAATTGTACATTAAATATGGCCTAATATTTTAGAAAATTGATTTGGTCCAATTTTGCAACAAATATTTGGTAGGTTTTCACCAAAAAAAATCCATTTCGGCTACTCAAAAAATGATTCTCTTTAAAAAAACTCGTTTCTGAGAACATTTTTTTATGATATTTGTATTATTCAAAGTTTGTTATTTTTACTGAAAAGTAGGTCACACTTGGTGACACAATGCGAAGGTTTTTCTTTTCTATTTATTTTTATAATTTCCTAGGCCGTAAAATAGTTGACATGATTTAGCATCTTATTTTTAATCGATTACGACCAATTTGAATGGTCATAACGTCATCAGAGGGGGTACTACGTTCTGATTGGTCAAAAAGCATCTCACGCGGATCATGGATTAAGCACCGTCGGATGCTTCGGATCCAACGGCATCCCACACCCCCCTTGTCGCTCTCATCCCCTACCGAATCACCCCGTGTCCCTCTCATCCTGGTCCACCCACGAAACCCTAGCTATCTCTCATACACCGCCGCCACTCCCTTCTCCCCATCGCCGCCACCGCTCCCTTTTCCCCATCGCTGCCGCCACCACCTTTCCGCAGCCCATGAACTGGTCCTTCCCCCTGGCTCGCGCTGCCCAGATCCGTGTTCCTCGCACCCCGACCCCCGACCCCTTCGGTGGCCACCACCGCGCACTCCCATTGTCGGCTCGCCGATACCGCGCCGAGAGGTAAGCCCCGAATCCCCCGGGCTGGATCTGCTTGCTCGCTCCCCGTGAGCGAGGCGTAAACCCTAGGTCCACCTGCGATTTTCCTCTCACCCTTCTGCTACGCGCGGCCGTAGGTTCCCTGCCACGGCGTCGGATTTGATCTTTGACCCACCTCGCAGATTGCTCCTGACGATGGGTGGCGTGGTGAGAGACCAGCAGCAGCAGCTCCACCCGTGTGATTCGCTTCTCCTCGAGCTCAACGTACCTCGCGGCTTCCCGATTCGATTCGATCCTCAAGGTAGCCCTTCCCTTCCCCTTCTCTCTTCGATTCGATCCGATCTGGCAGTCATGGATGAACACTGACCGCAGTGTATGTTGCTCTATTCGTCGTGTTATGCTGTGTTGAATGACATCCCCGGATTTTGCTGCAGGAGGTGGGTTTTGGAGAACCAACCTGAGATGCAACCAGCCTCCAGTTCTTTGGTCCTGCTCTGCTGAAGGAAGAGGGGTAGGAGGGGTTTGCTCCTCTGCTCCTAGGGCGACCAAGAGGTCCTGCCGAACTCAAGCTCGTCCACGACGACCCACCACGGCAGGTAGCATCTCCCTCTCCCTCTCATCTTCCTCTGCTCACTACTGCTGTTAAGTTGAGGAATAGTTGATGTAAATCCTGGTTGTGTCAAGGAATTGAAGAGGGATTTGTATGAACAAGTCCAGTTATTTATTTATTTAGTTAGTACCAAACAGAGAGAGAAGATGAGGTCTAGATTGGTCAATTTTGCTGCCACCACATGGATTTGTATATATGCAACCATCTTCATGATGTTTGTATTGTCTGGATTGCAAGAAATTCAGTTTTCGGTGACCTGCACTTAGTTTAACTTCTCTGAATAATCAACCATTTGACATAAATATGTTGTGTACATTCTGAACCCCCCCAACATGACACAATTGATATGTATATGCAGCAGGGCAACACATAGCATTATAAGTTACAAATTCTTGCTTGCTCTGTTTGTCAACCCTTGCTTATTTATTTTTTTGTTCGGTTTGGATGCAGCAGGTGCCATCACTGCGGTGGTGGCATGAAGCCCCACCGCTTCACCTGTCGCCATCAGCCTGCCTTCGACGGAGAACCGCAAGCCGCCTGCAACATCACCAACTTGTGCACCTCGCGCTGCGGTCGGTCGTCTCCTCGGAGGAGGGGATGGCCGTGTTCGTCGTAACCCACCCTACGTGCTCACGGTCCTCTCCAGGGTGACTCCCTCCCCCCCTTCACGAATCAGTGTAGGTCTTTTAGCGATCCTGATGCAATCCCCTTAGCGTTCCAAGTCCGATATGCTCGATTCTGTTATAGTTTTATTGGTTGAACGACACCCTGGTTGTTATAAGTTTAATAATTTATCCGTGCTTAATTTGTATCTGATTCCACTGTTTGATTCCTCCCTAGATTTGTGTCTAGTTTAAACATTACATGGAATATTTATCAGCAGTCTGATAGGCAACGATGATATCCATATAACAGGTTAGCTTAGCTTGTTAATGTGTGCTCAGTGAACTATATGAGCTCTCTTTACTGCATCTTGTATGCTCATACATTAGCATGAAATAGTATCGCTCATACACTACATGGAATATTTATGAGCATAAAATTTGTGCCATATCCATTTCACACCTGGCACCTGCCATTGTAACTTCATACTGATGTAACATGTGAATCTGTTGGTCCTGCTTATTGTCTTTAAAGAAGTCAATGTACCTACCTATTTTTGTGCTATGTTATTATCTTTGATCAGTATCAGTTGTGTCTCTCTTAAGAGACGCTCCTACCTTTTCTGACTCGAGTTGTTAACTATTGTTCCATACTTCTGCTAGCTACAACAAAAAATCTTTGAATTTGGTACTGCATGAGTTTTTACTACTGCTAACACAGAGAGTATTTGCTACTGCTAACACAGAGAGCTTATTTCTGCTGTGATTTGGTTGCAGGTGAGGAAGGTGGACATGCTCGACG
The DNA here is from genome assembly GCA_039707655.1 of Elymus sibiricus. Classification (NCBI taxonomy): domain Eukaryota; kingdom Viridiplantae; phylum Streptophyta; class Magnoliopsida; order Poales; family Poaceae; genus Elymus; species Elymus sibiricus. The sequence continues at coordinate 184,441,843 of CM077676.1, read as the reverse complement.
GAGTCACCATCTTGCGGTCCGAGAAGGTCAAGGATGAGATCGTCCTTGATGGCAACGACATCAAGCTCGTCTCTCGCTCTGCCGCCCTCATCAACTAGGTGAATCAAACAGGACCCAGAACCTGTCTTTGTTCATGTGCATGCTGTGCTGCCTGAATAATTTGGTTGATGTGGTGCAAATGATATTGTATCATGTTTGCTTTTGCTCTTTGCGGAAACTAGTATGCTAGATGTGCTTAGAAATCATTGCAATGTCTTCAGATGTTGGATGTCGAGTGTTCTTTGTTTGCGATGCATATATGGCTGCTTGTGATGTTCAACATGATGCAAACAGGGCTACTTCTGCCATTGTGCTGTTGTTGTTTGTGGTTTGTCCAGTTTTGGCCTGTATAGTTGCTTCTTTCTCTTCATGTATTATTATGTGCTCCGTAATGATTTGGTTTTTGCTTCCATATAATCTGCTTCTACATTCTGTTCCTGTGTAATCTGATCTGCAATGATTCAGTTTTTGGTTCCATATAATTAATCCGCTTCTATGTTCTGTTCTTGTATAATTTTCTCTGTAGTGATTCTGTTCTTGTGAAAAGTTGCAGTCTGGAGTGCCCTGGGTTCTGGATCAACCTTACTCCCCCTTTGCACTCAACCAAGCTGCTATTTTGCTTAACGCCAACGCACATCTCCGCCACTCTCCAACACAAGTGAGCAGCTCACCGCGCAAACTGGCTGTGGTTTGTCTCTTTGTTTGTCTCTGCGCAAATCTACCCTTGGTGCTCAAGTCTCCCTTGTCTCTGCGCAAGCTAAATTCTTCAACTGAACTGCTCTTTCATTGTACCACCAAATACTGAAGTTTTGCTATGTATAACATTGCTACATGTGTTTTTGTCTATATAGAATTGCATTCATTTCCTCTTCTTTCAGTAATTACATGGCTTGAGGTCTGTGTATTCTTTTGAATAGGATGTACGGTTCTATGCAGAAGATCTGATCTGCACAAACATAGTGCACCACGGCGCAAGGCCAAGGGAGCAAGCAGCGCGGCTGGTTCCTTGAGGCCGGATCGAGTAAGATGGTGCACCACGGCGTGACAAAGGTGCCCATTTTCCATTTCTTACATTTTTGCTCTGTTTTGTGTTCTGCTTGTATGTCCAGTTTCACATTGTTTAATACCTACATGGCAGCCTGAGAATTGGGATGATGGGGAACATGGCAATGTGCATCAGACAAGTAACCACCAAAGTTCTTGGACATACAAGCCATGACTCTTCTTTTGCAGGATGTGAAGGCTGTGAATGCTGCTTGTGCTCAGGTGATGAAAGCATGATCCGCTAACAAGAAGCTTGCGGCGTCGACTGACGAGAAGGTGGAGGACATTAGCAAAGATGCTTCCAAGAACAGTACTGTTTATTTGAAGTGAGATGTACTCGTCTACTGCCTAGTAAAAAAATGAAGGATGAAGTGTCATGTATTGTCTATGATGTAGTGAGCTGTAGTAGGAGTGAAATGAAATTTTATCTGCTGTTGTATGTGCTATTTTCCTGTAATGTGTTGTGTAAATTTTACTTTAATAGTAAAATTCTCCAGAAAATGTTCTTACTGGACCTGACAGAGGCCACGGCCCAAATATACATACTATTAAGATGCCATGGCCCAAAATGACCTTGGCTGAAAAGCTATTCAGAATCTGTACTATAAGTAGGCCTCGACTCAAATAGAAAATAGAAACAAAAAGGAAACGGACTCGATTCAAATACAAAATAGAAACAAAAAGGAAATGGACTATGTGGAAAGGCGAAGGCCCAAGATAGAGAAGGCCCAAAAAAATCAGGCAAAAAAATCATAAAAAGGCTGAATTATTGGGCTCGGCCCATAGAGATGGCTAGACCGGACCGGGCCGATTCTGATCAACGACCATTTTGTTTGGTTGTAATTTTGCCACGTCAGCTTGCTAGGTTGGATCTGACGTGGTCTGGGCAGACAGCCAGTGACCAAAACAATTGGTCCTAGAATCAACGACCTTTTATTTTGGTCGTAACCTTCTACGACCATTTCACAAAGAAGGTCGTTAAGTTTCATTAAAGACGGCCAGCTTTTGACCAACTGTTTTTGGTCACAAAAAGGTGAAAAATGGAAAATAATGACCATTCAGTGACCAATATTGATGGTCGCAAATTAACATATTTCTTGTAGTGGCCGAAGCGCGAGCTCGGCCTCTTCCCCTCGCCATCGCTGCGGAGGCCCGCCTGGATCGTGGAGTAGGGGAGAGGAGCTGATGGAGAAGATGGGTAGGGAGTCCTTCCCCTTCGCCTTTATAGCACTCGAGGGAGGCGTGCTTCGCGCCGCTCTACCTTCGACACGCCTGGGGAGACGGAATGTGCGAAGGGAGGTAATGATGATCTTGCATCGCGCGCGGGCAAGCTTTATGTCAGCGCGGGCGGTTACCGAGGCGTCGTGGGAGAAGTGGGGGCATCCCTCGTCACGTCGTGCGCCACGCGTCACACCTGGCCTGCGCTGAGTAGGCGGGAGCATGCACGCCATGGGCCCGGGGGCTACTATCGGTCCCGTGGAACCCAGGGTATCCTGGCCCGCCTGCCTTTGGCCCAGGGCACAACGCGTGGCAGAGGCACAACAGGCGGCCACCAGCGGGCGCCTCGAGCAAGACCCCTCATGAGGCCCTGGCCTCCTGAGGACCCCTCCTCAGGGAGTGGGCAAGCAAGACTTCGCCACTTCACCGAGAGCCTCGCGAGGCCACCTCGCGAGGCGGCCTCTCGAGGCTGCCTCCCGAGGCACCCTCCTGAGGGCATGCAAGACAAGTGCTATTCGGCTCGGTCGTGTGGTCTCATGCCCATCACGTGGGTGACGCGCGCGGCGACGAATGGCGACAGAGGCCGTGGCAGCAGGTGCGGATAGAGAAGATTTCCCCTTTTGTGCTAAGCGAGCAAGGCCAGCAATCCATTTCCCAAAGCAACCCCCAAAGGTTGCCCGATCGATGAAAGAAGACCAAGACGGTGGGCGCGTAGGGTGGAGGTCATCCCCGAGCCCACCGGCGCGTCATGGATAATCACTTTGCAGATGAAGACCACCTTTTGTCAGGATAGACTGCGCCCCTGTACCCCTTCGAACTTGCCATTGTGTGGCAACCCTTCCCGCCAATGTTTTCGGGGGAAGAGGACCAAGGCAGGTATAAAAGGACGGCAGGGTGCTGCTGTAGGTAGGATCGACTCTTCCTCCCAAAACCTTGTACACTCGCACCAGAGCAATCCCAACCAAGCAGGAGTATGGTTTTACAACACAAGGTGGCCTGAACCTGGGTAAACTGCTATCTCCGCCCCGCTCCCGCTAGCGTGCTCTCACCATAGCTTCGCCGTAATTTAGCCGTGGTAGGGGACGAGAAGGTAGGAACGAGCTCACCCCAGTGTTCGAACCTTTGGGTCCCCGGAGCCCGACTTCCGACAGAAGTGCCTCGTTATTATGCAGAAAAAAAAGTTTCGTCCACCTGATAGCTGGGACCCACCAACTGCATCTTTTTCAAGGAAGTGCCTCCTTATTACGCGCAAGAAAAATAATTCCTCCCCCTGCTAGCTGGGTCCCACCAGATTTGGAGGCTGACTTGTGGGCCTACTAAGTTGACGTGTACGCAAGGCTATGTCAACTTAGTCAACAAATCGACTCTAGTAGTGTGAGACCGTTAGATGTCAATCCAACGGCCGACGTGCTTCTTCAATCTCTGATCTTCCTGCTCCAGCCGCCCAAACCAGCGACGGCGTGACTGCCTGCTCCTGCCTTCTGTGGCCGGTTGTGCTGCCGCACAGGCCTCACCGCCCCACCCTACTGCCATCGCTAGCTAGGCCAACCCTCTACTGACCCACACCTCGTGTTATTTTCCGGCGATGACAGCTTCACAGTGCAGCCGAGCCAGTAAACCCTCGTATTCCCCTCCACGTGGGCATCCACTGCCGAGTCTTCCCCGGCTCCGGGTCGTTCCCTCTCTAGGCCTCGCCGTCGTCCACCGCCTTGGTGCTCTCAGCACGACGTGGTAAACGTGGTCAATGAACGATATCCATTGGAAGAGGATTGTACGTGGACAGGCGGACAGCTGGGACCCACGAGGTCCATGGTCGCACGCAAGGAACTTCCTCCTTATTATGCGGAAGAAAAATGATTCCCCTCCCTGACAGCTGGGACCCACCAGCTACACTTCGCTCGCAAGGAAGCTCCTCCTTATTACATGAAAAAAAATGCTTCCTCCTAATGATTTGCTGACATCTGGGACCTACGACATTGTCAACGTAGTTAATAAACGAGAGAATTGCACATGGAGTGGTTGACACGTGGGACCCAGTTGCTCGAGCAGTTTTGTTATTGTTGTTTTGTTGTTGTTGTGGAGACATAGTAGGTTATCAACTGGGCTGTGCGGTGTCTATGGCCCGTCTAGTCCAGGCTTTTATTCTATGTTTACAACATGACGAGTCCAGCTATTTTTTTTCTTGGTGAAAATGAGTAGCCCACCTCTTTTTTTTTCATAGAATAGCTGCTACTTGTAGCTTGCGTTGGTTTTATCCCCGAAGAGGAAGGGATGATGCAGCACAGCAGAGGTAAGTATTTCCCTCAGTTATGAAACCAAGCATATCAATCCAGTAGGAGAACCATGCAACACCTCGTTAGCAGTACCTTCACACAAACAACAAATCCTTGCACCCAACGCAAACGAGGGGTTGTCAATCCCTCAGCGGTTAATTGCAAGATTAAATTGTATGTGATAGATAGATAGATTGAAGCAAAAATACAAAATAAAATAAATAAAAGAAAATGGAAGCAATATTTTTAGGGTTTTAGTAATATGATTTAGATAGACCCGGGGGCCATAGTTTTTACTAGAGGCTTCTCTCAAGAAAATAGCATACGGTGGGTAGACAAATTACTGTTGGGCAATTGATAGAAAAGCAAATAATCATGATGATATCCAAGGCAATGATCATGTATATAGGCATCAAGTCCAAGATAAGTAGACCCACTCCTGCCTGCATCTACTACTATTACTCCACACATCGACCGCTATCCAGCATGCGTCTAGTGTATTAAGTCCATAAAAGAACGGAGTAACGCCTTAAGAACGATGACATGATGTAGACAAGATAAACTCACGTATGAATAAACCCCATATTTTTACCCTTAATAGCAACGATACATACATGTCATGTCCCTTTTTGTCACTGGGATTGAGCACCGCAAGATCGAACCCATTACAAAGCACCTCTCCCCATGGCAAGATAAATCAATCTAGTTGGCCAAACCAAATCAATAGATCGGAGAAGAAATACGAAGCTATAATAATCATGCATAAAAGAGATCAGAGAAGACTCAAATATATTCATGGATAATCTGATCATAAACTCACAATTCATCGGATCCCAACAAACACACCGCAAAAAGTGATTACATCGGATAGAACTCCAAGAACATCGAGGAGAACATTGTATTGAAGATCAAAAAGAGAGAAGAAGCCATCTAGCTACTAACTATGGACCCGAAGGTCTGTGGTAAACTACTCACGCATCATCGGAAGGGCAGCAAGGTTGATGTAGAGCCCCTCCGTGATCGATTCCCCCTCTGGCGGAGTACCGGAGAAGGCCTCCAGATGGGATCTCTCGAGAACAGAAACTTGCGGCAGCGGAAAAAGTATTTCGTGGACTCCCCTGAGGGTTTTTGATTTTTTTCTGAATTTATAGTGGAGGAATTAGGTCAAACGGAGCTCTGTGGGCCCCACGAGGTACCAGGGCACGCCTGCCCCCCCAGGCGCGCCCTGGTGCCTCGTGGGCACCCCCGGGGCTTCTGGCCTCCTCCCGAAGCTTCTAGTGTTTGTCATGTCCAGAAAAAAATCTCCAAAAAGTTTCGTGGCATTTGGACTTCGTTTGGTATTGATTTTATGTAAAACAAATACAGGGCAGAAAACAGCAACTTGCACTCGGCACTAGGTTAATAGGTTAGTCTCCAAAAATGATATATAATTGCTGTAAATGAATATAAAAACATCCAAGATTGATAATATAATAGCATGGAACAATAAAAAATTATAGGTACGTTGGAGACGTATCAGCATCCCCAAGTTTAATTCCTGCTCGTCCTCGAGTAGGTACATGATAAAAACAGAATTTTTGATGTGGAATGCTGCCTATCATATTCATCACATATTCTTTTCTTTTATAGCATGGACATTGGACTTGAATGATTCAAAGCAATAGTCTATAGTTTGACATGAAGATATAAATACTCAAGCATGCTAACAAGCAACCATGTCTTTCAAAATATCAACGCTAAAGAAAGTTATCCCTAGCCCATTATACTCAATCATTGATCCATTCATGAAACACACTCAAATATTAGCTACATCCAATGCACAAGTATGACAATAGTGCTCTCTAGTTGGTGCTTTATAAGAGAAGATGGAGACTCAAATAAAAATAAAAATTGCATAAAAGTAAATAGGTAGGCCCTTCGTAGAGGGAAACAGAGATTTGTCAAATGTGCCAGAGCTCAAAGCTGAAATTAGAGAGATAAACATATTTTGAGAGGCATGCTTTTCCTATCAACGAAAACGACTGAGAATTCCCAATATTTTCCATGCTAGACACATCATAGGCGGTTCCAAACAGAAAGTAAAGTCTATTTCCTTTCCACCATTTCTTTCACAATCCATGGCTAGCCATATCCACGGGTGCCCTCCAAACCAACACTTTCCAAGGAATTTTGTTGTTATTAATTTTTGATTTCATTGTGGGACTGGGCATCCCTATTACCAACACTACATGAATCAGGCAGTTTGACGTCTGCCATGGCAGACGGCAAAGGAATGTCTGGCGGACGGCAAAGCCCTTTGCCGTCAGCCAGCAGACGGCCCCACGTCCGGCTGAATGAACTACGGCAAAGGGCTGCTTTGCCGTCTGCTTAAATAAAGCGGACGGCAAAGAAGTTTGCTGTCAGCCATACTAAGAAAGCAGACGGCAAAGGCTTTGGACGGCAGAGGGATATGGTTAGGCCCGTTAGGTGGCTAACGGCGTACTTTGCCGTCCGCCAGCAGACGGCAAAGGCACAATGTTCTTTGTCGTCTGCCAGCTGACATCACGCGTCAGCTGGGGCCAATGCATGCCCTTTGCCGTCTGCCAGCAGACGGCAAAGCACACCAGCCTTTGCCGTCTGCTGGCAGACGGCAAAGTGCCCAAATAGGCCAGCCCAGGTACCCCCCAGGTTGCACAGGTAGCTGCCATGTGGCAGCTTTGCCGTCTGCTGGCAGACGGCAAAGTGCCTGTATTGCCCCTGTTAATTCTGTTTTTTCTTAAATTCAATCAATTTCACAGATATATATATATATATATATATATATATATTCATTTGAAAATACTTTCAACATGCATACATATCCCTGCCATATGGATATGATCATCCAACACATATATATACCAAATCAAAAGTCCATATCCAACATATATATATCCAACAATTAAGTAAAAAGTCCATATACAATGGTTTCATCCATACATACATATATAGGTAGCAAGTTTCACATTGTTCATCCTACAAAATCAAAACAAAAAGGAAGGACACGGAGAAGAGTAGACTCCATCAACGCAAGCTTCCGTGATCTGAAGCAAATCTGCAAAATGGGAAAGAAGAAAGTTAGAAGAAGAAGACTAGAAGAAGAAGAAGAAGAATAAGAAGAAGAAGAAGACTAGAAGAAGAAGAAGGAGAAAAAGAAGAAGAAGAAGAAGAAGAAGAATTTTTCTTCTCTTTCTTTTTCTCCTCTTCTTTTTCTTCTTCTTATTGCTTACTTGTGTCATTTTAGAGCTAACCTAGGTAAATAGGTCATTTTGGAGCTAAGTAAGGTTATTATGTCATTTTCAAGGAAAATAAGCTAAGTATATGACATTTTGGAGGTAACCAAGGTTATCATGCCATTTTTGACCTAAGTATGCTAAGTATGTCATAAATGAACTAAATAAGCTAAGTATAGGTCATTATTGAGCTAACCTAGGTAATTATGCCATTTTGGAGCTAACTAAGCATATTAAGTCATTTTGGAGGAAAAAATGCTAAGTGTAGGTCATTTTAGAGCTAAGCTAGGTAAATAGGTCATTTTGGAGCCAAACCAAGGTTATTATGCCATTTTTGTTACCTAAGTAAGCTAATTATGTCATAAATGAACTAGCTAAGCTAAGTATAGGTCATTATTGAGCTATCTTAGGTAGTTATGCAATTTTTTAGCTAACTAAGCATATTAAGTCATTTTGGAGGAAAAAATTCTAAGTATAGGTCATTTTAGAGCTATCCTAGGTAAAATAGGTCATTTTGGAGCTAAGTAAGGTTATTATGTCATTTTCGAGGAAAATAAGCTAAGTATATGATATTTTGGAGCTAAACCAAGGTTATTATGCCATTTTTGACCTAAGTAAGCTAATTATGTCATAAATGAACTAGCTAAGCTAAGTATAGGTCATTATTGAGCTAGCCTAGGTAAAATAGGTCATTTTGGAGCTAAGTAAGGTTATTATGTCATTTTCGAGGAAAATAAGCTAACTATATGACATTTTGGAGCTAAATAGGTCATTTCTTAAGCTAAGTATGCATTTGTTAAGCAAAACACTAGGGAAAACGTACCGTCATCATGGAGGTGAAGGACCGGTCGCGCCAGTGGCAGACGCAGAAGGATCGGTCGATGCTTGTCGGGAGTTACGCTGCAGCAAAGATCATTTGCAATGTCTCGTTAGCATGATGCAACTCAAATGTGAAGACTAGTAACTAATGACCATTCAAATGAAACTCACCGTGCCCGCCGGAGCAATGACTGGCATCGGCGGAGGGGTCTGACCGTTGCTCTGGCACATGGTCTGCACATTTGGTTTTCACGAGTCAGTCATATTAGTTAGTAATGAAACGAACATTACGTGCATGATTTGGCTAATATGCAGAAGAAACTTACCACGAAGAGCTCGTATAAGGCCCGGTTAGACGCGTCGTTCCGGTTCCTCTCCTCCTCCAACAGCGTAGCAGTCCTCTCCTCCAACTCCCTCTCCCTCTCCGCCGCCTGCCTCTTTGCCTCCGCCAGAAGCTCCTGGGTCTTCGCTCTCTCTTTCTCAAGAGCAGCCTGCAACACCACTCCTCGTTAGCATTGTAATCATCGACGGCCGCACACACAATGTAATGGAGGAAAGGTATCTGAGTCCGTATAACTAACCTCGATTTGGAGCTCCATTGGCCGTGGACGAGGCCTTATCTCAGGATTAGAGCTCGTCTGGCACTTCTTGATCTCCGGGAGAGTGCTAGGACAACGTATCAGTCCATCCCCAATGGCTATCGAGCCATGGGGCCTCCCGCCACCAGATATCATCACCAGCTCTGGATCAAGAGGTTGCCGGCTCGGGTTAAAGTCCTCCCCTTTCCTCGCCTTCCCCTTGTCTCTGTACCTCACGAGCTTGTTGTGGGAGGAGATGTTGGTGAAGCTCTCTGGATGATCAAGGTCAGACTCAGAGAATGCCTTGGCCTTCTTGTACGGCGCGGTATGGGCCATGGCATAGAGGTCGAACACCTCTGGCACCTCCGTCTTGTTGTGTCGCGCCTAAAAGAGAGGAACAGATTATTAGTTAAGGGCTCAAGCTAGCATGAAGAATGAAATTGCATGAATCATGAAGCAAACCACATACCCAGTTATTCCCGAACTCATATAGGTTGGCGCTCCCTTGATGGTGTGGCACACCAACCATTTTGGCACGCCACTCCTTGGCATTGTTGTGGATGGCTAGCCATTGGGGAGAGCACCACTCATCGACCAACGCCTCCCAACAGTCCATCCTATCCGCACACCATCTCGGGGGCACCTAAGTTAGTCAAGAGAAATTTCAGCGCTACGCCTACGAATCAAATCAAGGAAACTAAGTACAAGGCCTTAAGAATAGGTATTTACCTTCATGTACTTCTCCTTACTCAGAAACTTGCCGCGGCACTTCGTCTTGGACCTCTTAATACCATTCGAGGCGTAGTAGTCTCGAACAGCCTGCACCCGAGCCACGTGCCATAAGTTCTGAAGTAGGCGCCTGCACTCGGCTTCGATAACCATAACCGCGGCATCCTCCTCTCCCTCAAGACACCTGTAGAAGGTCTGCAATCAAACAAGACAACACTGATTAGTACAATAACTTGGTACTGTTGATTTTTAATTCTGTAAAGGAGAAATTACCCAAAACGTCTGGATCACCATCTCGGCCCTCGTGCAGCACAAGACACCGTCGATCCTCTCCTACGGCGGGGCCGGGGCAGCCAAGTACAACTCCCAGCTCAGTCCGAGCTGTCGAACCTGACCCTCACCGGGCAACGTGACCCACCCCAGGAAGTTCTGCCGGCAAAGCACACCAAGGACGGAGTTGGGCTTGCGGATACCAGGGCCGTGCATCCAACCCCTGCAGTATGACAAGGCCAACGCATTAGATTTTGAAGAAACGTGAAGGCAAAAGGTTAAAAAAGAGTAAATGCACTTACTTCTCCCCATTAGGCGCAATCAACCACCTCTGCTCGCGGGTCGCCGGCACGGGCGGGAGCTTTGTACCACCACGCTGGTAGACGTTGCCCCCCTCAACCAGCTCGCCCTCGCTATAGCTATCATCCGAAAAGCGATCCTCGCCACCATCAGCATGGCCACTCCCCTCCGGCGGCCAGTCCCCCCATCGGGTCGACTGCGATGTAGCCTGATCCGTGCTCTGCTCCGGAGTCTCGTGGGATAAAGACTCTGGGACCGGAGTCTTGTGGGGCGAAGGCTCGGCGGCCCGAGGCTCGTGGACCGGAGTCTGGTGGGGCGAAGGCTCGGCGGCCCGAGGCTCGTCGGCCCGAGGCTCGTGGACCGGAGTCCGAGACGGGTCCACCTTAGACGGAGCAGTCCTGTGGTCGGGTGAATCAGCTGGGGGTGGCGGCGAGGAAGGCGTAGCAGCCTTCCTACCTCTCCCGCCGCCAAGGCCACCTCTAGTACCCCTCTTCTTCCCCCGACCTCTCCCGGCCGAAGAAGAAGCGCCCGCCGGTGGTGTCTGCATACTGAGATGCAGCACTCTTCGGAGGTGCTGGGGTGGAATGGAAGCACCCCTCCCACCACGCGCCGAGGAAGGAGCCTCGGAGCGCTCTGGACCCGCGCCCACCATCTGTCAACACCTGCAATGACAAAGAGTAAACGAAATTAGTACAACATAAAAAAATTGAATACCTGACATGAATAATAATATGTATATAATTTAAGTGTATCATCATCATGAACATAATAAAAAATGGAATACCTAACATGAACTAATTAATAATATATATGTACATAATAATAATTGAATACCTGACATGAACTAATATTAATCTTCATCGTCTATATATGCTTCGGGGTCAATAAATGCATCATCATCATCACTATCAGTAATGACGTGCTCATCATCATCATCAATAAATGCATCAACATGTGGAAGGCCTCCTTTACGTAATCGGTCAAGCATTGACAGGTCATCCGCAGCAGTAACCTCTTCTTGTTCCAGCTCAGGGGTGAAGTCGGATTCACTGTCACTGTCTACTTCAATGTTCTGGGGTGAAGTAGAGCGGTTCTTGAAACGTTTTTTGGAAAGACGTGTTTCTTGGAAGAATTCTCCTTCATATGTGTCTGGGTTAATGTGAGGATCATAATCCTCTTCATTGGGGGGAGGTGGTCTAACACGTGGTAGCACTTCATAAACGACATCCCAACCATTCAGATTTGGATCAGTTTGGCAGGCCCACGGTAGATAGAAAACTTGAGTCGCCCATTGAGCCGTAATATAGACATCGGGAACATCTAAATGGGTGCTTTGTTTGATTTCGACTAGCCCTAAATGTTCATGAGTCCTTCTAGTCTCCTTCGGTTGGAACCAATAACATGTGAAGACTACGACGTTCGGTGGGTTTTCACCATAGAATAGAAGTTCATAAATTGCTTCAACTCTTCCATAATACTCGGTATCTCCTTCGCCGATAGCAGAGACACAACAATTTGTAGACTTTCGGTCGGCCATAGATAGCTCTTTGCCAAAGGTACAAAAGCGATACCCGTTGATGTCGTATTTGTCAAATGAACAGACCTTATAGTCAAAACCATTATCGACTTGTCTCAATTCGGCGTCCATTGACTCTGAATTAGCCTACAAGTTTAATACGGAAGGATTGTTGCATTAGCCACAAATTAGACGAAGAAATGAAATGGTCTAATGCAAATTACCGTTTGTTTGAGCCAAGAGATGAAACCGGCATAGCCGCCTCCATGCTTTGCCAGAAGCTCATACTCTTCGACGGAATCCTTTTGGATCACCGCTCCATCCGAGAATTTGGCGACGTATCGACTGTATCAAATATCGGGGAATAAGAGCAGTTCAAAGTAATTAGAAGTTGCGAAACAATGTACCGAGAACTTACTCGATGTACGGCCGCACTTCTGTTAGGTTGTTGAAGATATACAACGAAATGGTCCGCCATTCTTCGACATCCAACCCTACTGGTTTCGAAGCACCGGCTGGTGCGAGCTTCCCTTTGAATAGGCTGAGGTTGGATCCACCTTTTTTAGGGTCGCAATCATTGTACCGAGGCTTCGGATTATGCAAATGACGATTTTTGGCTTCGTAGTGTGCTGTCATGAAGTTTGCCGCCTCCTCAGTAATGAATGCCTCGGCCATCGATGCTTCAATTCTACGTTTATTTTTACATTTTGCTCGAAGCGTCTTCTGCATCCTCTCAGTTACGTAGCACCAACGATTTTGCACGGGCCCCCCCAATCTTGCCTCGGTCGGGAGATGCAAAATCAAATGCTGCATTGGATTAAAGAAGCCCGGTGGAAAGATCTTCTCTAACTTGCAGATCAACTCCGGCGCCAACTCTTCCATTTCATCTATCACCGCAGGCGATAGTTCTTTCACACAAAGAACACGGAAGAAATAGCTCAGCTCTGCCAGTACTAGCCATTCATCCTCAGGGATAAAGCCATGCAACATCACCGGCATTACCCGCTCAAGCCATATGTGCCAATCATGACTCTTGAGACCAAATATTTTCAATTTTTCAAGACTCGCTCCCCTCTTTAGATTCGCTGCATACCCATCGGGGAACATCAACTGCATTTTCACCCACAAGATAATTTCCCTCATAGCTGGCCTTCCAAGATTGAACCATGCCTTTGGCTTCGTCCAGTTCTGCTTTCCTTTCGGTTGTCGCATGTTCTGTAACGGTCTATCACATAGAGCCTCCTAATCGACTCTAGCCTTAGGATTATCCTTTGACTTCCCCTCTATGCCGAATAATGTACCAAAAAGGGCCTCGGCGATATTCTTTTCAGTGTGCATCACGTCGATGTTGTGTGGGCAAAGGAGGTCTTTGAAGTAAGGTAGATCCCACAAGCATGTCTTGTGAGTCCAGGCGTGTTCCGAATTATACCCCTTGAAATACCCTGGACGCTCTGCATCAGGCTCGAGAGCGTTTAACTGATCCAGGATCTGTTGGCCTGTCAACGCTGGTGGTGCTGAGTTTTTCACAACTCTACCTTTGATGAAGTTCTTCTTGTCTTTTCTGAACTTATGGCGAGGATCCAGGAACTGTCTATGCAAGTCGAAGCAAGAATACTTGCGACCCGCATCCAGCCAACGAAACTGATGAGCTGCCTTGCATGTGGGGCACGGGAACCTTCCATGCACACACCAGCCAACGAATACCGCATACGCCGGCAAGTCATGCATCGAGTACATGTACCAGACACGCATTATGAAGTTTTTTTGTAGCGGCGTCGTATGTCTTGATCCCATTATCCCAAGCTTCTTGCAATTCATCCTTAAGCGGCTGCATGTACACATTCATACTCTTCCCCGGATAGTTGGGCCCTGGAATTATTAACGTCAGGAAAATGTTCTTTCTTTGCATAATCTGTCCGGGGGGGGGGAGATTGAGTGGAATGACAAATACAGGCCAACAACTGTATTGGGTTGCCGTCATACCAAACGGATTGAACCCATCTGTGCCGATGCAGACTCGAGGATGCCTTGGATCTGCCGCTTTATCATGATGTATTGCATCAAAGTGCTTCCACGCAAAAGCGTCCGATGTGTGTACCAACATCTGATTCCCATCTGCATCTAGTTCAGTTCTTTTGCCCAATTTGTGCCATGTCATCTGTCTGGCCGTCTCTTCGACCATGAAAAGACGTTGATGTCTTGGTATGATTGGCATATACCGAAGAACATTAACTGGGATTTTTGTCTGACTCTTCTCACCCATACCGTTGTCTACCACAACATACCTGGAAGACTTGCAAATGGGACAATAGTTCAAGTCCGCATACTCAAGCCTAAATAAGGCACATCCATTCTCACAGGCATCTATCTTCTCATAGGGCATCTTAAGTACACGGAGGATTTTGTCCGACTGGTACAGGTTTGCAGGCATTACATGGCCTTTGGGTAGAAAGCGTCCAAATAGTGTCATCATCGCGTCGTAGCATTCTCTGCCCAAGTTGAATTGAGTCTTCAGAGCCATTACTTGTGCGATGGCATCCAGCTGACAAAGCTCAGTGTGCTCGTGGAGAGGAAGTTTTGAAGACTCCAACATATCATTGAAGGCCTTTGCAGATTCCTCCATCTCATCGTCTGAATCCCGAGCATCATCAAAGTCTTCCACCATGTCTTTGATCCCGGTACCATGCTCGTCGGTGCGACGACGGCCCACCTCAGCTCTGGCACGTTGGGCAGACTCACCATGAAATGTCCAGACCGTATAAGCAGGCATAAAACCCCACTTCTGCAGGTGTTTACTCATTTCAAGCTCTGTCCTCTTATAATAGTTGTCGCACCGGACACAGGGGCACCAGGTTTTTCTCTGGCCATTTGCAAATGCGGCTCTCACAAACCCTTGGTTTTTGTCATCCATTCATCGGTCATGTCTTTCTGACTAGTGTGACCGGTGTACATCCACGCACGATCACTCATCTTGCCTAGGTACTGGACACACAAGAAATATATACATAATTCAGCAAACCATATTCATCAGTTAATGGAGTTTGTCAGTTTTATTACGTCCATGCAACCTAGACGCTAATAGGTAAAGATAGGTCCTAATCCTACCCGAGTATGTGTAGATTGGGTTCGTTTTCCCATGCTCTGCTCCGGATCCGACGCAAAATTTCGGCAGCACCTCCCCGCTGTTCTCCTGATACACGTCTCGGCAATAAGCAGAAAGGATGTGTACCCGGAGAACAACAGGGAGGCACTGACGAAATTCTGCATCGGATCCGGAGCAGAGCATATGGGAAAACGAACCCAATCTACACATACTCGGGCTGTCCATGGATAACGTTGGACAATTCGAAAGAATCACGGTTATAAATATGCAAATGCATGCATATTTATAGATGTAACCCTTTCGAACGGGAGACGCATAGTGGACACGCATACTGATGATTGAAGACACCTATAGCTAGCAAGTTTCATCGGCACGAAGACCGGAACAGAGCAAATGAAGGGGGAGGAGGAGATGTCATTTGTGCTCACCCACGAACGCAGGGGCGGAGCTCGTCGAACGCACGGGGAGGTCGTCTAACACCAGACCCTCGCAGCGACGAAACAACTGCACATTTAAATCCACCCGATCAACACAAATATATATGATGTTTTTCATAACAAAATCAGAAAATATATGACCTAACTCATAATTCACAAATTTATGACGGGGTGTCTGGTCGGGGTGTCGTGGTGTCGGAGTGTCGGGGTGTCGGGTCTTGGTGTCGGGGTGTCGTGTCAGGGTGTCGGGGTGTCGAGGTGTCGTGTCGGGCTGTCGGGGTGTCGGGGTGTCGTGTCGGGGTGTCGTGCTGTCGGGTCGGGGTGTCGGGGTGTCGTGGTGTCGGGGTCTTTTTTTTCTCTTTTTCCTTTTCTTCTTCTTCCTTTTCTTCATTTTCTTCTTCTTCTTCTTCTTCTTCTTCTTCTTCTTCTTCTTCTTCTTCTTCTTCCTTTCCTTTTTCCTCTTGTTCTTCTTCTCCTCCTCTCCTCTTTCTTCTTCTTCTTCTTCTTCTTCTTCTTCTTCTTCTTCTTCTTCTTCTTCTTCTTCTTCTTCTTCTTCTTCTTTTTTCTTCTCTTCCTCCTCTTCTTCTTGTTCTTCTTCCTTTCCTTTTTCCTCTTCTTCTTCTACTCCTCTCCTCTTTTCTTCTTCTTCTTCTTCTTCTTCTTCTTCTTCTTCTTCCTTTCTTTTCCTTTTTCCTCTTCTTCTACTTCTCCTTCTTTTCTTCTTCTTCTTCTTCTCACTTTCTTCTTCTCCTCCTCCTCTTCTTCTTCTTATTCTTCTTCCTTTCTTCTCTTCCCCCTCTTTTTCTTCTTCTTCTTCTTCCTTTCTTTTCCTTTTTCCTCCTTTTCTACTTCTCCATCTTTTCTTCTTTTTTTTCATCTTTCTAACCTAACCTAGCACTAACCTAACCTAGCACTAACATAACCTAGCACTAACCTAACCTAGAACTAACCTAATTTAACAGTACCAATTAACAGTAGAAAAAAAAAAGAAAAGAAAAAACAAGATGAATGCTCACCTAAAAAAACCTAATTGATGCAAAAAAAAAACTAAAAAAACAGAGGGGGGGTGGGGTGGGGCAGGGGGCTCACCGGAGGGGGGGTCGGGGCAGAGGGCGGGGCGGCGGCGTCGGGGCGGCGCAGAGGGCGGCGGCGGCGGGGCAGAGGGAGGGAGGCGGCGTCGAGCTCGGGGCAGAGGGCGGCGGAGCGGAGGGCCGGGGCGGCGGGGCGCCAGGGCGGCCGCAACGTCGTGGCTGGCGAGCGGCGGGGGCGGTGGGGGTCGGGGGTGACGGCCGGTGCGGCGGGGGGTCAGGGGCGGCGGGTGCTGGGAACGGGGGAGAGAGAGATGTGGGAGGTGGGGGGTGGCCGTTAGGGCCGTTAGAAGGGTTTTTGTTTGCCGTCTGCTAGCGGACGGCAAAGAATCTTTGCCGTCAGCTAGCAGACGGCAAAGAGGGAATCTCCATGCGCTGGCCTCCAGTGGGCCCCACCCACCTCTTTGCCGTCTGCTAGCGGACGGCAAAGATTCTTTGCCGTCCGCTAGCAGACGGCAAAGAACTGGCTGATGGCAAACATTATCTTTACCATCAGCCAGTTCTTTGCCATCTGTTTTTTGTAGGCGGATGGGAAAGACCTTCTTTGCCGTCAGCTAGCAGACGACAAAGAACTGGCTGATGGCAAATTCCCTGATTCCAGTAGTGCAACCATCCTCTCGTGCAATGAGAAGTGAATAAACACTCATCGTGAGAATAACACACCTAGCATGGAAAATAATGGCCACCCCCTGCCGCTTCATGAGCGGTACGGGCACACAAAACGGAAAAATTATTTTGAAAATTAGAGTTGGCACACGCAAATTTACTTGGAACGGCATTGAAATACCGCATATAGGTAGATATAGTGGACTCATTTGGCACAACTTGGGTTTAAGGATTTTGGATGCACAAGCAGTATTTCCGCTTAGTACAAATGAAGGCTAGCAAATAGATTGAGAAGCAACCAACCAAAAAACAAAAACGGTCATAAACATGCATTGAACATAACTAACACCGAATAATGCACCATAAGTAGGATATAATTTCATTGCATAACTATTTACTTAACGAGCATGCATAGGGAATCACAAACCTTAACACTAATATTCTTACTAAATCACAATTACTCACTAACATGACTCACATATTATCATTTCCATATCGCTCTTGAATATTCATCACTTTGGGACCAAATTCATATCCAATCATCTATATGAAAGTTCTTATTATATCCCTCTTGAATATTCATCACTTTGGGACCAAATTCATATCTTGTGCAAATTACCGTTACTATTATCAACTCTCGAAAAGATTTAAGTGAAGCATGAGAGTGCAAATATTTGTTCAAAATTTCAATCTTATCAATTCTCAAAATAATATAAGTGAAGCATGAGAATTCATTTCTTCAAAATTTTAATCTTGTCAATTCTCAAAATAATATAAGTGAAGCATGAGAATTTATTTCTTCAAAATTTCAATCAACTCTCAAAATAATATAAGTGAAGCATGAGAGTTTATTTCTTAAAATGTTTAATCAACTCTCGAAATAATATAAGTGAAGCATGAGAGTTTATTTCTTCAAAATTTAGCCACCACCGTGCTCAAAAAGATTTAAGTGAAGCACTAGAGCAACTGCCTAGCTCAAAAAAATTTAAGTGAAGCACATAGAGTATTCTAACAAATGATGATAAACGTGTGGCTCTCTCAAGATAGGTGTGTTCAGCAAATATGATTGTGGCAAACTAAAAAGCAAACAAAGCAAAGACTCATATAATACAAGACGCTCCAAGTAAAACACATATCATGTGACGAATAAAAATATAGCTCCAAGTAAAATTACCGATGGTTGGTAGAAGAAAGAGGGGATGCCTTCCGGGGCATCCCCAAGCTTAGACGCTTGAGTCTTCCTTGAATATTGCCTTGGGGTGCCTCGGGCATCCCCAAGCTTAGGCTCTTTCTACTCCTTATTCCTTCATCCATCGTGATCTCACCCAAAACTTGAAAACTTCAATCACACAAAACTCAACAAAACCTTCGTGAGATCCGTTAGTATAACAAAATAAATCACTACTTTAAGTACTGTTGCAAACCCATTCATATTTTATTTTTGCATTATACCTACTGTACTCTAACTTCACCATGGCTTATACCCCCCGATACAATCCATAGATTCATCAAAACAAGCCAGTAGTGCATCAAAAACAGAATCTGTCAAAAACAGAACAGTCTGTAGCATTCTATTTAAAAGCCATACTTCTGTAAATCCAAAAATTCTGAAAAATTAGGACAACGTGGGAATTCATATACCAATAGTTTTTAAAAATTTCAGATTTTTCTAACTCTCCAGAACAGAAACAAAATTCAGGCACTGGACGCAAAACTTTCTGTTTTCCAAACAGCATCAATTATACTATCTTCCAAATCATCCTAAAGGCTTTACTTGGCACAAACACTAATTAAAAACACAAAAACACAATCATACCAGTAGCATAATTGTGGAAACACACAATAACAGAAAAAAATTATTTTATTCATTGGGTTGCCTCCCAACAAGCGCTATTGTTTTATGCCCCTAGCTAGGCATAATGCATAATTTCAAGTATTGTCATCTTTCTTCTTCTTATCCAAAGGTGCACTTTCATCAAGGGGTTTTTCAAAGGTAATATGAAATATATCATCCATAGAAATTTTAGCCTTAGCAAGTTGTCCATCTTTAAATCCCTCTTGATTACCGGCTACAATCCAAGAGTATTGTCTATTGACGCTATTGAAAACTTGTTGGATTATATTCAAAGGAGGAACTTCCTTTTTAATATTCTCATCAAAGATGTGGTCATTGCAGAAGAAATACCTCAACAAGTAATCATTATTATAGAGGATCTCATCTATTACCGGTTTTTCACAGTTCATACCATAGAAATCAAAGATCTCCCTAGCTTCTCGCACTATATGATCAAATTCATTCATGAGAACAAGGGTAGCTATTTCCTTAGCTCTAGGGTCTTTTATAACCGATAATTCATAAAACAATATTTGCAAAGTAGGATGGGTATGAATAAATCTCCTTCAAGTTTAAGAACAAGTGCGGAAATAGCATCGGCATAATTCTTAGTTTCTTTAAGTATAGGTGCATCATCAAAAGCCAAAGTCCCAATGCAATTGAAGAATTCTTGGATGACACTTTTTCCTAAAACATTACCATGTCCCAACACAAAAGTTTTAGCATCAAGATTAGTAGAACTTCCCTTTTTAGGAGTTTTACCATCATCAGTTTCCGCCATGCCAAAATCACTCATGATAACAATCTTCAAGCAAGCGAAATAGCAAGCAAGAAAAAGGCAAATAGAAAATATTTTTGTATTTTTGTAAAAATGTTTTAGAAGTGGGGGAGATGAAAATGAGAGGCAAATGGAAAATAAAGTAAATGCAAGGAGATGAGAGTTTATGCAAAGGTACTTGATAGATGTTGATGATGTCTCCCCGGCAATGGCGCCAGAAATTCTTCCTGCTACTTGTAGCTTGCGTTGGTTTTATCCCCGATGAGGAAGGGATGATGCAGCACAGCAGAGGTAAGTATTTCCCTCAGTTATGAAACCAAGGTTATCAATCCAGTAGGAGAACCACGCAACACCTCGTTAGCAGTACCTGCACACAAACAACAAATCCTTGCACCCAACGCAAACGAGGGGTTGTCAATCCCTCGGCGGTTAATTACAAGATTAAATTGTATGTTATAGATAGATAGATTGAAACAAAAATACAAAATAAAATAAATAAAAGAAAATGGCAGCAATATTTTTAGGGTTTTAGTAATATGATTTAGATAGACCCGGGGGCCATAGTTTTCACTAGAGGCTTCTCTCGAGAAAATAGCATACGGTGGGTAGACAAATTACTGTTGGGCAATTGATAGAAAAGCAAATAATCATGATGATATCCAAGGCAATGATCATGTATATAGGCATCATGTCCAAGATAAGTAGACCGACTCCTGCCTGCATCTACTACTATTACTCCACACATCGACCGCTATCCAACATGCATCTAGTGTATTAAGTCCATATAAAAGAACGGAGTAACGCCTTAAGAACGATGACATGATGTAGACAAGATAAACTCACATATGAATAAACCCCATCTTTTTACTCTTAATAGCAATGATACATATGTGGCATGTCCCTTTCTGTCATTGGGATTGAGCACCGCAAGATCGAACCCATTACAAAGCACCTCTCCCCATGGCAAGTTAAATCAATCTAGTTGGCCATACCAAATCAATAGATCGGAGAAGAAATACAAAGCTATAATAATCATGCATAAAAGAGATCAGTGAAGACTCAAATATATTCATGGATAATCTGATCATAAACTCACAATTCATCGAATCCCAACAAACACACCGCAAAAAGTGATTACATCGGATAGAACTCCAAGAACATCGAGGAGAACATTGTATTGAAGATCAAAAAGAGAGAAGAAGCCATCTAGCTACTAACTATGGACCCGGAGGTCTGTGGTAAACTACTCATGCATCATCGGAAGGGCAGCAAGGTTAATGTAGAGCCCCCCCGTGATCGAATCCCCCTCCGGCGAAGTACCGGAGAAGGCCTCCAGATGGGATCTCTCGAGAACAGAAACTTGTGGTGGCGAAAAAAGTATTTCGTGGACTCCCCTGAGGGTTTCTGATTTTTTCTGAATTTATAGTGGAGGAATTAGGTCAAACAACCTGAGGGGCAGGCGCACCCTGGTGCCTCGTGGGCACCCCCTGGGGCTTCTGGCCTCCTCCCGAAGCTTCTAGGTTTATCTTGTCCAGAAAAAAATCTCCAATAAGTTTCGTGGCATTTGGACTTCGTTTGGTATTGATTTTCTGTAAAACAAAAACAGGGCAGAAAACAGCAACTGGCACTGGGCACTAGGTTAATAGGTTAGTCTCCAAAAATGATATAAAATTGCTGTAAATGAATATAAAAACATCCAAGATTGATAATATAACAGCATGGAACAATCAAAAATTATAGATACGTTGGAGACGTATCAATAGCCTACACAGACTGATTTCTTTTTCCCCGTCCTACTGGGCTGCAAATCTTTCAAGACGACGAGGGATATGAAATGGGCTGTATATGTATAAAAACAAAGAAAATGGGCAATTAGTTTCAAATTGTGGATTTACTTTTATTTTTTTGATATTTCAATTTTCATTTGATTTTAACATAATTTAAATATATTTTAAATTTAGTTTTTATCGGGCTCGAAATTTCGGGATTAGAAATAGTTTAGCAATTTCAATGAAATATCGCTGAAATTTTTAATCCTGTCCTTGCGAGAAAATGGTAAGGTATTCTAAAAATATAATATGGGCTGCAATAAATTACGTAATAACTAGCAAATGGTCTGTAAATTTAGGAAAATAGCAAATAGGCTATATGTTGTCCGCCATAGATGTTATGCTGACTTGTGGGCCTACTAAGTTGACGCGTACGCATGGCTTTGTCAACTTATAGTTAACAAATGATTCTTGCAGCGGTGACCGTTGGATGCTAATCCAACGGCCGTGCTGCTTCTTCAATCTCTGATCTTCTTGCTCCAGCCGCCCAAACCAGCGCTGGCGGGACCGCATGCTCCTGCCTCCCGTGGCCGGCTGTGCTGCCGCGCAGGCCTCAACGCCCCACCCAACTCCCACCGCTGGCTAGGCCTTCCCTCTACTCACTCACATCCCTTGTTATTCTTCGGTGATGGCAGCCTCACACCACAGCCGAACCAGTCAACCCTCATACTCCCATCCGTGTGGGCATCCACTGCCGCGTCTGTGGCACCCCGGTTCAGAGGAACCGGAACACCCCGTATTCCTGCCCAGAGATCAAGTCTTCTGGAATACGGCACTGCTTGGCATAGAATAGAATAGTTCTTTATTACAAAGAATAGGGGTACAAGGGTTATGATATGACAAAGGTTACAGGGGCACAGCGACACTACGCCTGCTAAGATAGCTCTATGCTAGCAGCGGAACAACTCGGGGCAGCGGAATAACTTCTAGCAGCGGAACAGCGACGACGGTGATGAACTCCACTCCGCAGTGACTCTGGCTGGAACACATCCTAGCCCGCAAACTCGGGATCCTCGACAAGTAATCAATCTCGGCATTACCTGCAATCTGGCATGACACGCCAGGTGAGTACTTTGAATGTACTCGCAAGCTCACAGCAACCAAAGCAATCAGGACAAACAACAACATGGCATTTAGAGGTTTATTATCAATGATAAAAATGATACTACTAGAACAATATGAGAGTGAGCGTGGCATGTACATGTTACTCATGATATGAACATCATGATAATGCATGAGAGGGAGTCGACGTTTAAGGTCTCATGGACCAACTTACTCATCTCGGAGGTTATCTCATAACCACCACATGTATCAATCTTACTTACCGCTGTGATCATTACACGATCACCTCCTGATCAACCATCATCGGTATCACAATACCATCATGATCATCACATGACCACAAGGAGCTCGATCTTTATCCGTGATCATCGCATGACCACATAAAGATCAACCAACTTCTTACCACAGGGAACCGGGGTTGTTAATTATCCAGGTTATTATTACTGTTGACCCATAGTGTGACCTACTACGAACTGTGTGTCCATGACTGAGGACACGGCTATCGATAGATTATACACTCTGCAGAGGTTAGTACACTGTACCCACACTATGGAACTCATGGCCTTGTGCTCCCATTCGGGTGGACTAACGACGTTCCAACAAAACCAATCTATTGCATGACACTCTCCCAGCCATTCCGACAAACTCCCCTTTGGGCTATGTCATGGGTGGCCCTGATGTCACCGCATGACATCCGCCACCTTTCTGGCTACCACCATCGTGACCAAACAAAACTGTCCCAAACGGGGACCCTCGGGTACTACACAACTCGGGCACACAAGGGTATGGCTGCCTACCTAATCAGGGTACCGCACACACATAACCTTCCCTAGTTGGATGTACCAGCGAGAGGCATGACAATAGATCGAATTAGGGCCTCCCCATCTAGGCAAGTGTGGTGAGCTCGATTCGGTGGCACTATGACTCACCCAACAGATTTGTTCAAGTTCAATTAATGTCAGTTTTAACTAGAATGGTGATGAGCTAAGCCATAGCAAAATATAACATGACAATACATATGAGCATGATATCTACATAAACATGGATGGGAAACATAACCATTTAGCATATGAATCTTAACATCAATAACGATAAATCATTAAGCCTATCGGA
The DNA here is from genome assembly GCA_039707655.1 of Elymus sibiricus. Taxonomy (NCBI): domain Eukaryota; kingdom Viridiplantae; phylum Streptophyta; class Magnoliopsida; order Poales; family Poaceae; genus Elymus; species Elymus sibiricus. Next base: position 184,417,956 of record CM077676.1, on the reverse strand, counting down.
TGCAAATGAGCATGGCATAGTGATGATCATGAATCTCACAAGTATTTCCATAACAAACCATAACAATTCATATGAGCATATCAGGATCACTAGCATCGGAAATAATTACAAGAATTAAACATGATAATGATAACATTAGCAATTAATCCTTTAACTAACTAGATCCACATGAACATGGCACAAGAATGAGCATGGATTCACAAGCATAAACATAGTATTAACAAAATAATTACATGAGCACACAATTATTCAAGTATTCAAGTGAAAACCATGGCCATTGAAATGTCATCATGCAAATGGCTATTGTGGCTTGCCTAAGGTTGAAGGATTCACCGGGAAGAAGTGCGAGAAGCTCGTGGAAAAATTTGTCGAAAACGTCTCTCCCTCGAAGAGGGCTGAATAAGGGCAAGTGCAGAACGGTCATTTCTAGAATGTGACAACATAATGAAAATGGTACCAACGGAACGGGCTTGACGAATAGAGAATGTGTGCTTTTGAATCACCTGATTCGGAGTTTTGCGAAAATAAGGCCGTTCATTCATTAGGCAGAAGACAAACAAAACCCTGTTCATTTCTGCTCTTAACGGATGAACGCCTGCAATTTAGAGGTTTCGGCGCCGGCGGCTGAAAAACATAAAGCGCTTTTCTAAAAGTACTCTTTCGCTGTAGGGAAAACATATTCTTCCCTGAAGCAGTGTCGAAGTACGCTTTCTGAGGAGGAAAACGTATTCCAAAGAATACGCCTTCACTTACTCCAGTCAACGGGCCGGCCTGGTCAGCGCCTGAGAGGCTTCCAAGTGGGGCCCACTGGCAAGCCTCGGGGGTCGTCATCTTCTACCTCGCGCCCGCGTCTGGCCGAGGGAGGCGCGGCTCCCGCCGATGATTGTCGGCGCTGTGGGCCACCAAATGAGATGCCCGGCACACTGGAGTGATCGGGAGGCCAAGCCGCGTCCGTCCTAGGTGTGCACGGACCCCGGGGAGGGCGGAGGCAAGTGTACCACCGGCCGCGGCGGATGGCGGTTACGGGCGACGATGGGCTCGCGGCTATGGTGGTGGAAAGGGAGAGGTAAGGTTAGGGAGGGCTCCTCCGAGGTTGAGGGGCTCCACTGGTGAAGAAATGAGGGAGGAAGAAGCTCTGGTGATCACGAATTTAGGTGGAGGGCAGTGGTGGCCATGGCGGCAATGGAGCGCGAGGAGGGACTCCGGAGCTTGATAGAGAGGTCCGAGAGGATGCTAGGGAAGTGGGGAGGCTGTTGGTTAGGTCAAAAGGGTCGGGAGGAAGCTATAAATAGATGGAGCGAGCTCAAGGGTGAGCGCGGTCACGGCGACGTGTTGCCGGCGCTCTAGAGCTCGAGGACACATGGAGGGGAGGGGGAGACATGTTGAGGAGATCCACGGGGAGAGGAGAGGGCTCGGGCATGCTCGAGAAGGCTCAGGAGAGGCGTGGCCGACCGGCCATGGTGGTGGGGACGGTGACAGAGCGCGGGCAGGGCTGCCGTGGCATCAGGAGGAAGAAAGAGGAGGGGGAGAGGGTTCCAGAGCAAGCGCGTGGCGTCTACGAAGTTGCTGGACATGGTGCGGTGGCGAGAGCACGTGAATGGACGGAGGTCGAGGGCCCCAACTTCCAGAGCGCGTCTGTTGGTGTACTAAAGTTCGGGTCCTTTAGTACCCCGTACTTGTGCACAGACGGTTGTAGCCGTACCAGCGGCAAGGCCCGTTGGAGAATAGCTGGGAATAGTTGCGAGATTATCGAAGAGGCACTTAAGTCAAAGATCAGAAGGCAGAAGACCGAAGGCTGGATTCCCGGCAAGATCCTTGCTGGGAAGGCTCGCGAGGGCCCGGCAAGGCCTCGCGCCCGGCAAGGTATCGCACCCAGCACAGTGCCACCGCTCCAGCGCAGCGATCGGTCCGTCGTTTAGGGCTTGTCTGCCTGGTTGCGTGTCATGGCGCTGGCCACAGAAGGGGTTAAGCGGTGCTGATGGGACGGGTCCTTTTTCTGTCCCCGAGAAAGGTGAGGGACACCTAGACGGAGCATTGAATGCGTTTGTCCTAAGACGTCGGTGGTAATCATGAGATACTGTAGTAACTTTACACCTCTTGCACTCCTGTCTGCCACTGTTGATGACCCCTTGGACGTATAAAAGGAGGCCCAATGCAGAGCTACAGGGGGGAGGACTCTTCCGGCCCATTCTGCATGCGTAGCTGCTTTCCCACCACAAGCGCTCCGTGTACTTGAGCCAAGAACATCCACAGTAATACAACCAAAACAGGAGTAGGGTTTTATGATTCTCAGCGGCCCGAACCTGGGTAAAGATCCTCGCGTTGATCGTTGGTTCCACTCTTTGTGCGTACCTTTCCCCCTTGCCGAACCGTAAAGGGATCCGCGAGATCCCATAGGTGTCGTACGCCGCCGGCAAGGAAGTTGCCGGGAACGACACAGTTGCCGGTGAGCAGCAGCTTCGCGCAGAACCTCAGGTTCTTGCCGCAGAAGCAAGCGCTCCCGCGGCCGAAGATATGCCTTTAGTCCTTGTTGTCGAGCCGCAGGCTCCGACATGGGCGCAGCACATCGTCCAATTCCTTCAAACAGGAGAACTCCCTGAGGAACAGGAAGAAGCGGAGAAAGTAGCCCGTCAGTCTAGTATGTACCAGTTTGTGGACAGCGTCCTGTACAGAAAAAGACCGAACGGTGTGAAATTGAAGTGCATTCCTCGGGAGGATGGACTAGAGCTGTTGGCAGAGATACATGGAGGCATATGTGGCTCTCACATAGGCTCAAGAGCTCTTGTCGGCAAGGCGTTCCGGCAAGGTTTCTTCTGGCCCACTGCTCTCCAGGATGCAACTGCACTAGTAACCAAGTGTGAAGCGTGCCAGTTCCATTCAAAGCAATTGCATCAACCAGCTCAAGCTCTTCAGACAATCCCTCTTTCCTGGCCATTTTTTGTCTGGGGGCTCGACATATTGGGCCCCTTTCCCCGTGCTGCCGGGGGCTTCGAGTACTTGTACGTTGCCATCGACAAGTTCACGAAGTGGCCGGAAGTGGAAGCAGTGAGAAAGGTGACAGCACAGTCAGCGGTCAAGTTCTTCAAGGGAATAGTGTGCCGTTTTGGTGTGCCGAACAGGATCATCACCGACAATGGCACGCAGTTCACGAGCCGCACCTTCATGCAGTATGTCCAAGACCTTGGCGGCAGAATCTGTTTCGCCTCTGTTGCTCACCCGAGAAGCAACGGCCAAGCGGAGAGGGCAAATGCTGAAGTGCTGCGAGGTCTCAGAACAAGAACTTTCGACAAGCTGTGCAAGTGCGGAAGACGCTGGATTGATGAGCTGCCGGCAGTTCTTTGGTCAATCAGAACGACACCAAATCGAGCTACCGGCCAGACACCCTTCTCCCTGGTCTACGGGGCAGAAGCTGTTCTCCCCACGGAACTCATATACGGTTCACCTCGAGTGCTCGCTTATGATGAGCTCGAGCAAGAGCAGTTGCGCCAAGATGACGCCACGATCCTTGAGGAAGATCGTCTTCGGGCTGCTGTGCAAGCTGCACGCTACCAGCAAGCTTTGCGCCGCTATCATAGCCGCAAGGTTCATGCCCAAAGCCTTGAGGAAGGCGACCTTGTTCTTCGGCGCGTTCAGTCGGCCAAGAATTCCAACAAGTTGACGCCGAAGTGGGAAGGCCCTTATCGGGTAGTACGAGTCACCAGGCCTGGCGCAGTCCGCCTAGAGACCGAAGATGGCGTTCCAGTGAGCAACTCCTAGAATATCGAACACCTTCGTAAGTTCTACCCGTAAGGCGCGGTTGCCGAGTCTCCCGGCAACCACCTTTTGTACGAGTTTTGCCGGCAAGGCATGTGATCCTTTGTACAAAGCCAGGCGCAGACCCTGTGCATAGTTGAATAAAGTTAAGTGTTTTACAATTCTTGTCAATTTTCATGTCATTTTATATGCATGCTTGTCTGAGATATTGTATGACATCTTGCTTCGGGTAAGCACTAATGAACCGCCAAGGTTCCATATCTCTATTTTCTCTTCTTTCTTTTTCTCAAAGGACAGAAGGTTCCCTCGCGTACACGTTTGCCGGGGGGGGGGGGAATGATGGTATGGACACCGACAGGCGACGTTCAAGTTGGCATTTTGCGATAAGGAGTACAACAACGAAAAGCTAAGTTGCAAAACTCGTTAAGCAGATTTTTGTTGTAGAGTTATTTTCCTTGAACGATTTCGGCCTTTGTATGGAAAACCTGTACGCGAAGGAACCTTGTCGTGATTGGTTACGCCCTTACTTTGTTTCGAGTCCGCTGAACAACTTAAGTGGCTGCACTGAAAACGTCAAGGTATCTTGTCGGTAGCGACACCCCTAGCAGGCTGCTAAGGACCCGTTCCTCAAAGCGCTCGCGGCAGGGCGCGCGCACCGGCAAGATCCCAATAAGCGTAGGGCAAAAACCATACAGAAAGAAATCAGACAAGGGAAATAGCATACATTCATTCAAACATAGCAAGTTATATTACATTAGCAGTTGTCACGGTTCTAACTTAAGATAACACTGTCTTTGGCATGGAATAGTGGCGACAAGATGAAGCAAAGCGGCTAGTCCCTGCGCTAGCCTTCGACCCGCTTGACGTGGCTCACTCTGTCAACGATGGGCACGACAAGCTCTTCGAGTGCCCTGAGATCTGCATCCTCCGGCAAGCTAGCAAGGACATTGGTGAGGTTGATGCCAGGGTTCTTGTGCACCACCTTCATGAGCACCTTGCGGAGGACGGCCCGGCAGAGTTTGCGAGCCTCGTTGGCCAGATGGCTCGCCCTGTCAGCCTGGAGCAGCTTGAGAGCATCAACGACGCCCTCGAAGAACATGGTCAGCTTGGCGCTCGAAGACACCCTCTCGTCAGAAGAGTACCTGAAGTTATCCAAGCCGATGGTGGACAGTTCTGCGGCAAGCCTTTCCGCAACGTCGACGAGGCGCTCAGTCCAGATCGTCACACCCTTCTCGAAGTCATTGTAGGTGGCGGCGGCGCTATTGAGTAGGCTCTTCTCAGCCTGGAGATCCTTGGTCAGAGCCCTCTCACGAGCCTTGCTGCTCTCAAGGGACCCCTCCAGCGTTGTCAGCTTCAATGTCAGATCGGCAATGGATTCATTGGCTGAAGAGAGCTCTTTCATCTTGTCGGACATGGCGGCTTGCATCTCCGCCAAGCTAAAGAGAGTCTTATCTCTGTCGGCTTTGAGCGTTGAGATCTCCTTGCCGTGACCCTCAAGATCCGCCTCCAGCCTCTTTACCTTATTGATCAGCTCACTCTTGGCGGCCTCTGCAGCTTCGGCGGCATCGACGGCTTCCTTTAGCTTGCCGGCGTGATCTACGACCAGAGCTTCAAGTGCTTCCTTGTGCCTCTACTCCAGCTCCTGGGTTCGCAGCGCGACGAGCTTCTCGATCTCCTCGTCCTTGCTGCGGAGCTTGGCGGCAAGCGCCTCCTCGCGAGCGGCAAGGTCTTCCTCGTGAGCATCGAGCCCGATGCGGCGTTCCGTCAAGCGAGCTTCCTCTGCAGCGGCTTGCCGTGCAGCCTCCTCCTGTGCCTGCTCCACATCGGACTGCTTCATGAGGAGCTCGTTCCAGCTCTGATTCAGCTGCTCCCGACCAGCCGTCAGCTCTTGGAAGGCCTCGGCAAACCAGACTTGCGTCTCCCCGACACGCTTCTGGAAGTCTGCCTCCGTTGTTTCAACAACTGCCGCCCTGGAGTCCAACTTCTCCTTTTGGGTGCGTTGAAGCGCCTGGAGCTTCTGATAGTTATCACTTATGGCTTGGAGGAGCTGCTCTTCCTTGGGTCCGCTGCTGCTAGCGGCGACAACGACGTCTCCATCCAAAGTTTCTCCTTAAACTGGCACCCCAGTGCTTGCCGTCCCTGCCATGCTGACGAACAGATTGTCGCCAACCTTGAGGTAACTGCTTGACGGGGGCACGTCGGATGTTGACGGTTGATCCTCGACGACCGCTTCCCCGGCAGCTGGGGGCTCCGCGACCGGTGTAGCGCCAGGCGCTCCCGCGGCAGGAATGCCGTCAGTGTGGTCGCCGGTCTCCTTGCCGCCCCCCTCAGCATACCTCTTGACGGTTTCTTCCTGCGCGGCCTTGGCGGCCTCGTCAGCTGCGACCCTATCGGCCTCGGCGGCAGCATCCCTGGCGGACTCTTCAATGACCGTATCGACATCCATTTGTTCCGCCAAGGGGAAGTCTGAAAACCCAAGAAGGGAAACAAGATGAGACCAAGGTTGAAGTTCAAGAAGACAAAAACAGAGAAAGAATAATAAGTGTGTCAAAGCAAGTGGTTTACCCGCGTCGGGCTGTTGAGAGGTGGCTTCTCCTTTCCCGGCAACATTGGTTGCCGATGTAGGATGGCCAATGCCTGTGCTTGCCGGCTCCTCTTCAATTCGAATGGGCTCGCCAGTGGAACCCCCTGCCGAAGGTTCATCCCTGGGCGGCATGGTCGATGGAGGCGGCACTTCAGGAACGGCCTCCAATGGCTCTCCCTGTTGCCGTCCTTCTCCTACAAGCCCGGTGATGTCAATAGCGAAGATAATCTCCCCAACGCTCGCCAGTGGAAAATGAGTAGTGGACTCACGCTGGGGGCTGGGTTCGAGACCGCGTTGAGGGCTGAGCTCCGGGCTGATAACGATGGTCTCTGGCGCACCTACGGTGCTTGCCGAAGGCTCCTCGTCCGTAGAAGTCTTTGCCCTCTTCGCCGACCTTTGCGCCAACGTCTCTGTATCTCTGCGGGGACAGGCCAAAGCAAAACAATTGAGTTAAACAAAGCCAAGAATTCAAAGATTGAAATATGCGGCAAGGATCACTTACTCCTCTCTTTCCGGGCTGAAGGAAGAGATGTCGAAATCAACCTCCTCTACGATGTCCATGCGAGGGGGAGGAGAAGGGGTCCTGGTACGTTTGGCTGCGGCAGAAGCAGGCGGTTGATGTGATCCTGCCGCTCCAGCTGTTGATGTCGTCGGGCGAGACTCCCCCGCCACATCAGTTGTTGCCGCGGTCGTGCGTGGCGAGCGTCGCACAGGTTGCTGCTGGGTTCCTTGCCGCTGCGCAGCCTTGCCGGTCGCTCCCTTGCCAGCCTCGCCGCTTGAGGAAGACTGACGTGCTGGGGCACCAGAGCCAGCTTTCCAAAGAACACGCTTTTTCTTCCCTGGAGCTGGGGGCTCCTCATGCGGCTGCTCCTCGGCTGTGTCCTCGACAGAAGGGCCCCCGATGGCCATGCCGCTCTGTTCCGGGGCAGCTTCCCCTTGCTCGGCAAGGATCTCCTCTGGCACTATCTCTTCTTCACTAGTGTCCTCTCCCGTGAAGCCGAAGTTGCCGGCCTCTGCGGCAAGATTTGCCTCTTCCGCCCTGCTAGCAATATAAGCCACTTCTTCGTCAATGGTGGGGCGGACAAGGTTAGAATCTTCCCGGATGGCCCTCTCCGACAAGCTGTCGAAGAACTCCTGCACACGCTCTGGAGGTGGCTCTACCCAAGTCCCGTCAAGGCCATGGGCATTGCACACTGGCATCATAGCGATGATGGAGCTCAGGCAGAATTGTTGCACAGAGGAATCACACCAGCCGGCAACGTGTACCTCCCGTCAGGCCTGAACAGCTTGTGGTAGAGGAACGCGTGCTGCAAGATCGTCAGATTATTATTCAGACCAGGGCGCAGCCTCATGATATCTGCCGCGTTCTTGAAATCCCAGGCTGGCCTCCCTTTGTTATGCAAAGGGGCAATGCGCCGGCGGAGGAAATCTGCGCCAACCATGTCAATCGTGAGCCCGGCAGCCTTAAGACGGTGGATCCTGGTGATCGCAATTGTGAGCTTCCCATCTTGAGGATCGAGGTCGCTCCAATTCTTGCCGCGGACTACCTTCTTTTGCCGGGGCAAGCAGAACGGCTGAGGGTCTTTCTCCTGGATCCAGCACCACTCGGACCGCCATTCCTCCCACTTCTTGCGGTAGAGACACCCTGGGTATATATCCTTGTTCCATGCCCTTGGAATCCAAGTGATAGAACCAGAGACGGCGTCTCCTATTTCGTTGCGGGGGATGAAATAAGGGCGGAAGAGGGCGGTGTTTGGGACTACTCCGGCAAAATTTTCGCAGAGGTGAGCAAAGACTGACATGCATGCTACGGCGTTCGGCGTGAAATCCAAAAGGCGGAACCCGTACGTGTACATGATGTCGACAAAGAAGTCGGAGAATGGAGGATAGAGCCCGCAGTAAAAATAAGCAGCAAAGAAGGGGAATCTATCCGCGCCGCCCCCGGCGGAAGCTGGAAGCGCGCGGGTGGCGAGATGGCCATTTGTTTTCTTCCCCCACACGCACCTGTACCGAGCAATCAGGGTGTGCCCGTCGAGCGTCGGGTCGAAGACGGCGTGCTCCTTCCGCATCTTCACCAGATCAACCTGATCCACTCCTGCGGCCGAGCCGGCGGCTTTCACCCCTTTACCCTTGCCTACTTTGGGCGGCATGGCGGCTGTGGAAGCAGAGTCCGAAGATGATGAGGGCGTGTGGGTGGCGGGTGAATGGAGGAGGCTCCGATTCAGGCTCGAGGAGGAAGACGACGGCGGTTGCTAGATTGGAAAGGAGGTAAATGAGCAGCGCCCCTGCGGATTCCTTCTTATGGGGAAGACGCGGGGCTGCCTCTTTACTGGCCCGCTTTTATAGCGATTATCCCGCGCACGTCCTCCACGTCCCGCGTTTTACGCGCATCAAGGGAAGGCGCGGTAAATAAGGCAATTATGACAGCTAAATTCCCGCCACGCGTGCCCGTGCACTGTTTGGGCCTAGCCCAACAACGCCTCGCACCCGTGTATGGCCTAGGCCTGGGGGCTCCTGTCGGTGTACTAAAGTTCGGGTCCTTTAGTACCCCGTACTTGTGCACGGACGGTTGTAGCCGTACCAGCGGCAAGGCCCGTCGGAGAATAGCTAGGAATAGTTGCGAGATTATCGAAGAGGCACTTAAGTCAAAGATCAGAAGGCAGAAGACCGAAGGCTGGATTCCCAGCAAGATCCTTGCCGGGAAGGTTCGCGAGGGCCCGGCAAGGCCTCGCGCCCAGCAAGGTATCGCACCCAGCACAGTGCCACCGCTCCAGCGCAGCGATCGGTCCGTCGTTTAGGGCCTGTCTGCCTGGTTGCGTGTCATGGCGCTGGCCGCAGATGGGGTTAAGCGGTGCTGATGGGACGGGTCCTTTTTCCGTCCCCGAGAAAGGTGAGGGACACCTATATGGAGCATTGAATGCGTTTGTCCTAAGACGTTTGTCCTAAGACGTCGGTGGTAATCATGAGATACTGTAGTAACTTTACACCTCTTGTACTCCTGTCTGCCACTGTTGGTGACCCCTTGGACGTATAAAAGGAGGCCCAAGGCGGAGCTACAGGGGGGAGGACTCTTCCGGCCCATTCTACATGCGTAGCTGCTTTCCCACCACAAGCGCTCCATGTACTTGAGCCAAGAACATCCACAGAAATACAACCAAAGCAGGAGTAGGGTTTTACGCTGCTCAGCGGCCCGAACCTGGGTAAAGATCCTCGCGTTGATCGTTGGTTCCGCTCTTTGTGCGTACCTTTCCCCCTTGCCGAACCGTAAAGGGATCCGCGAGATCCCATAGGTGTCGTATGCCGACAGCGTCGAACGGGATGCCAACCGCGTGGTCACCGTGTGCCCGCGGCGTTGACACATGTTTTGGGTGGCCCAAGTATGTCTGGCGGGTTGGCAACTCCCCCAGTAGCTACTAGGAAGAAAGAGACAACAACAGTGGCTCAAGATAAGACTGACCTAAGCACAAACATGAATTAGCAGCAAAGTGTTTGATCAGTGGTGAGAGCAACGCACAAGTTCATTGGGCCTGATATTTGGCTGAGGGTGATCATCCACTAAGGTGATCACCGTGGCATGGTGTTAGCTCAATAGGAGGGGTATAGCTAGCACTTCCTATGCAAAAGTGCCCAAACTGGCCAGAAAATGAAAAAGGAAGCTACACTCACATCGATGATTGGATTGAGCTGGAATTTGGTGGAGAGTGATGATTTGGGCATAGGAAGGCACTGTAAATATTTCATACCATTTGGATAAATAAAAATGGTACTTCCTTCACAATGCTTTCCCCTGGACAGAAAATTGGGAAAATTCTTGAGAAATATTGGATAGATAAAATGATCTCAAATTTGGTGGAGGGAAGTTACATAGGTTAAAGAATGTCCTGGTAAAATTTCAGAAATTATGGAGCAATATAAAATATAGTTGCTACACAATCTGAAAATATGACCAGAAGCAAAGATTGGATGGTGTGGTCACCATGAGCATGAAATCTTGAATATTTTTACATATCCAAGGTCCTTATGGTCCAAAGGAATTTTTAGAATTTTGTGGGAATTTTGGGAGTGACAGAAATATAGGTTGCCTCACAACCTAGGGCAAACAAGGTTATTCCTTTAATAGAAAAAGGAATATTCCCAAGAAATAAATATTGGGTTTGGTCTAGGATGGAAATGACATGATCTTGGGATGGATTTGAGAGTGATGAATCACTTGGGAGAGGAAAAAGAGATGGTCTTCCCAGGTTTCAAGACCACAGAGCCAAATCAGAAGAAAACCAAATCAAAATCCAAAGCAATCCAAAAGAAAAAGAAAGGGCCAAATATCAGGGTGTCACAAACCTACCCCCCTTACAAAAATCTCATCCTCGAGATTTGGTTGCTCAGGGAAACAATATGAATATTCTGACTTAAGGAAACCGTTTTCAGCTCGGGTATCCTTTTCCTTTATAAGTTGTACCCACTGAATTTCATATGATCTGATTACCTTGCTCTGGGGTGGTTTGCTTCACCGTACCCAACATTCTGACAGGTCTTCCCTCATATTTTCAACCTTACGCTGACTCCAATTCTTTCATATCTGCCGGCTTATCTGATATATTATCATGACTGGAATATGTCATCTTTCCATAAGTCCGGGAGTGATTTCCCCTTTGACGTGACATTCGTCTATCCATCACTCATAGTATTGAATGGAGTTGTGAACAAATTTCCTTGGTGGACACAACACATTTAATCCTTGCATCAGGTTACTCAAGTAGATGCATATCCTCTGGGTTCGAAACAATGCTGAGAATCATAACGTTTCTCTTGGCGGAATCTGACTGCTTGTAGGGAGTCTGAATCATCTTGGCTGACTTCTTTGTCTCAAATTCGTACCGATGATTTGATTGTCACCTGTCATGACAAGTATAAAGGAGTAATACCTTATAGCAATAGCTTCTAGAGACTTGACTGACGGTGGTTCTAGAGAAGAATCTTGTTCATGACAGGCTATCATTTCACTGGGTACCATATGTGAGAGCACATGATCCGAGACTGTTGTTCCGCATTTCAATTGCTCATTCTGTCAGTAAATCCATATGTGGGTAGTAGGCCATGCAATGCTTTAACACGGTCACTGAAGTCAAACTGCTGAGCTAGCTAAGGAATCTTTGATCTGACATAACAGACTTGGATATTCGATACTAACAATTCTGAGCATATACAGTTGGACAAGCGGGTTACCTTGATATGAGGTCCTTACAAAACAGAGTAGACCCCTTGGGTGTACATTCATGGTGAGCGATATGGAATCATGCTATCATGGGTATCCGTACCATGTCGTTCATGCAACGATTATCACAACCGCATTGCCGGTCTTGCTCCTTCATTATTATTTTCTTGGTCTGAATCTTTTGCCGAAAGAGCTTGGCCATATAAATTCTTCGTGTAACCACAGGTGCTGTCAAGTGCAATATTCTGGCAAGTATACCTTATTCTTGGTCATGACTCGTGTCATAGAAAATATGCCAGGGTCACATGTGCTTGGATAGAGCTCATTGTAGTGGTTACTCATGCAAGATAGTGCAATAGGTTAATGATATCTCTTTGTCGGGCGTGAGGAAGCTGGCCTTGATCACCACTGCTAAGGTTGTTACCCAAAAGTTGTCTTAGTTCATAGCTTCTCAGTCCTTGCAGCGCACTGAGGTGTATAACTGGCTTTGTTCCTCTTGCATAACTCATGTGGTTGTTGGATTCTCATTTTCCTCGTACTTGCATCATCGTACGAGTGACTTGCCTGACCTTGGCAGCATGCTCACAATATATATGGAAGTATGTGTAGCTGAGCATTTGATTTCCCGAGGCAGACACTTGTGTCTTGACTAGCTCGTGTTTCTGACCAAACTGTTGTGGATTTGACTCTTGAGATGCACTGCAATATGCTGCCAACTCACTGTGTAATATCTTGGACCAATGACGATGATTGTTTGTAGTGCCGTACTGAGGAAGATTGGATAGCTTGTGTTGGAAGCTATCGAGAGTATCGTGCTGAAGAAGACTGAATATCTTACGCTCGAAGCTTTTCCCAGATAGTGTGCTGAAGAAGGCTGGGTACTTCAGAAGCTTCTCCTCCTGGTTGCTTACTGGCGAAGATTCGGTGCCTTATGCTAGAAGCTTTCTGCGGTAGCTTACCGAAGAAGACTAGATATCTTACACTGGAAGCTATCCATATGTCGTACTGAGGAAGGCTGAGGAACCTTGTGTCGTAAGCTTCTCTGGTAGCGTGCGGTGGAAGACTGGGTTGCTTACTCCAGAAGCTTCTCTTTGTGATATGCGGATTGAATGCCATATATATATATACCCTTGATATTCCTGCTGTTGATTGCTTGTATGAAAAGAATTTGTCGGACTATCCTTCTTGTTGAGTACTGGATACATGGCACATTCTAGCTTTCTTCCGGGGTATAACATATTTCAAATTTTACTCAAAGCGGAACCGAACCTTTTATATGAACCGTACCTTTGACTGTAAATGTACTGTTGTCTTGCACACAAATTGTCTTCCAATTGGTTTAATCATTACTGCTGAGGAGATCGTACAACTGATGTAAACTTGATGCTGATAGTCAATCCAGAATATCATTTGTATCAGACCAGATATTCCTAATATAATGCAGTCAGCTGAGAATTCCATAATGTTTAGTTGAGCTTCCAAATATTTGAAATCCTCACTGATTCTTCGAGTCTGGTGGCGGTTGGTGAGCAACTTTCATAAGGGAAAATATGGTAACACCGAAGGCCCAAATAAAGAATCAAAAGAAACAACTCAAACAAATGCACACAAGGCATCAAGATTACATACAAGCATCATCACATTTTACTACTATTCACAACAATATGCATGCCTACTTCAGCACACAAATCTTGCAGGGACTCCGGTAATATGATCTAATATGCTATAGCGGTGTGCACGAAGGTGAATCAACGTGTGGAGAGGTCGGTGTAAACAGAGCTACACCAAGTGCTGGCTTAACACAGATTGCACCTCTGACGGGCATCGGAGGTGAGGACGTACTTGGTGATCATGTAGCGGAACATGAATGTCATGGCCACATCATCATCAAGCGGACGGAAGGGAACCGTACTCGTCCAAGGAATGAGTGAGAGGGTAGGATAGCGGTGGAAAGCAGGCTCTGTAGGCATTACCCTTTCCTGGTAACAAAGATCAGTAAGGGTTGGCAAAACAGCGAGTTGGATGGCAAGATCCGGGATAGAAACATGTCTATCACCGAAACGATAGGTGTGGCTGGCAGAAAGATATTGGCGCAATACCTAAGCACGAATCCTGCAATTGTTTGACACCACTTGGCACCTTGGCATCACTCTGTTGGGATAGACATGACGCCAAACAACGAAAAAGCAGGTATGCAAAGCTGGAGGGTGCAGGGGCTGGGTTGTAGTGGATCGAAACCGATGCCATCTACACTCACAAGATCAACCGTTAGTGACAAGATAATAAGTCTATGCATTCTATGTGGCAAACAAATGCAGCAATCTGGCTAGACTCTATACTACCGGTTTCTAACGCTCGCGGTGACTAGGGCGTCCTACAGCCAGACCTGGCTCTGATACCAAAGCCTGTGGCACCCTGGCTCAGAGGAACAGGAACACCCCGTATTCCAACCCAGAGATCAAGTCTTCTGGAATACGGCACTGCGTGGCATAGAACAGAACAACTCTTTATTACAAAGAATAAGGGTACAAGGGTTCTGATATGACAAAGATTATAGGGGCACGACGACACTATGCCTGCTAAGATAGCTCTATGCTAGCAGCGGAACAACTCGAGGCAGCGGAATAACTTCTATCTGCGGAACAACGACGACGGTGATGAACTCCACTCCGCAGGGACTCTGGCTGGGACACATCCTAGCTCACAAACTCAGGATCCTCGACAGGCAATCAATCATGGCATTACCTGCAATCTAGCATGACATGCTAGGTGAGTACTTTGAATGTACTCGCAAGCTCACAGCAACCAAAGCAATCAAGACAAACAACAGCATGTCATTTACAGGTTTATTATCAATGATAAACATGATACTACTAGAACAATATGAGAGTGAGCGTGGCATGTACATGTTACTCATGATATGAACATGATGATAATGCATGAGAGGGAGTCGATGTTTAAGGTCTCATGGACCAACTTACTCATCTCGAAGGTTATCTCATAACCACCACATGTATCAATCTTACTTACCGCTGTGATCATTACACGATCACCTCCTAATCAACCATGATCGGTATCACAATACCATCGTGATCATTACATGACCACAAGGAGCACGATCTTTATCCGTGATCATCGAATGACCACATAGAGATCAACCAACTTCTTACCACAGGGAACCGGGGTTGTTAATTATCCAGGTTATTATTACTGTTGACCCATAGTGTGACCTACTATGAACTATGTCCATGACCAAGGATGCGGCTATCGATAGATTATACACTCTGCAGAGGTTAGTACACTGTACCCACACTATGGAACTCATGGCCTCGTGCTCCCATTCGGGTGGACCAATGACATTCCAACAAAACCAATCTATTACATGACACTCTCCTGGCCACTTCGACAAACTCCCCTTTGGGCAATGTCATGGGTGGCCCCGATGTCACCGCGTGACATCCGCCACCTTTGTGGCTTCCACCGTCATGGCCAAACAAAACTGTCCCAAACGGGGACCCCCGGGTACTACACAACTCTGGCACACAAGGGTATGGCCGCCTACCTGATCAGGGTAGCGCGCGCACATAACCTTCCCTAGTTGGAGATACCGGCGAGAGGCTTGACAATAGACCGAATTAGGGCCTTCCCATCCAGGCAAGTGTTGCTGCATTGGTGAGCTCGATTCGGTGGCACTATGACTCAGCCAACAGATTTGTTCAAGTTCAATTAATGTCAGTTTTAACTAGAATGGTGATGAGCTGAGACATAGCAAAATATAACATGACAATACATATGAGTATGATATCAACATAAACATGGATGGGAAACATAACCATTTAGCATATGAATCTTAACATCAACAACGAGAAATCATTTAGTCTATAGGATGCAAATGAGCATGGCATAGTGATGATCATGAATCTCACAAGTATTTCCATAACAAACCATAACAATTCATATGAGCATATCAGGATCACTAGCATCGGAAATAATTACAAGAATTAAACATGATAATGATAACATTAGCAATTAATCCTTTAACTAACTAGATCCACATGAACATGGCATAAGAATGAGCATGGATTCACAAGCATAAACATAGTATTAACAAAATAATTACATGAGCACATAATTATTCAAGTATTCAAGTGAAAACCATGGCCATTGAAATGTCATCATGCAAATGGCTATTGTGGCTTGCCTGAGGTTAAAGGATTCACCAGGAAGAAGTGCGAGGGCTGAATTTGCCGGAAACGTTTCTCCCTCGTAGAGGGCTGAATAAGTGCAAGGGCAAAATGGTCATTTTTAGAATGTGACAACATAATGAAAATGGTACCAACAGAACGGACTCGACGAATAGAGAACGTGAGCTTTTAAATCACCTGATTCAGAGTTACGGTTGCGAAAATACGGCCGTTCATTCGTTAGGCAGAAAACAAAAAAAACCATGTTCATTTCTACTCTTAACGGACGAACGCCCGCAATTTAGAGGTTTCGGCGCTGGCGGCTGAAAAACAGAAAGCGCATTTCTGAAAGTACTCTTTCGCTGTAGGGAAAACGTATACTTCCCTGAAGCAGTGCCGAAGTACGCTTTCTAAGGAGGAAAACCTATTCGAAAGAATACGCCTTCACTTACTCCAGTCAACGGGCCGGCCTGGTCAGAGCCTGAGAGGCTTCCAAGTGGGGCCCACTGGCAGGCCTGGGGAGGGGTCGTCGTCTTCTACCTCGCGCCCGCGTCTGGCCGAGGGTGGCGCGGCACCCACCGGTGATTGCCGGTGCTGTGGGCCACCAAATGAGATGCCCGGCACACCGTAGTGATCAGGAGGCGAAGCCGCGTCCGTCCCAGGGTTGCACGGACCCCGGGGAGAGCGGAGGTGAGCGTACCACCGGCCGCGGTGGACGGCGGTTACGAGCGACAGTGGGCTCACGGCTATGGTGGTGGAAAGGGAGTGGTAAGGTTAGGGAGGGCCCCGCCGAGGTTGAGGGGCTCCACTGGTGAAGAAATGAGGGATGAAGATGCTCCGACGATCACGAATTTAGGTCGAGGGCAGTGGCGGCCATGGTGGCAATGGAGCGTGAGAAGGGACTCTGGAGCTCGATAGAGACGTCTGAGAGGATGCTAGGGAAGTGGGGAGGCTGTTGGTAAGGTCGAGCGGGTCGGGGGAGGGCTATAAATAGCCGGAGCGAGCTCGTGGGTGAGTGCGGTCACGGCGACACATTGCCGGTGCTCTAGAGCTCGGGGACACATGGAGGGGAGGGGGAGACGTGTCGAGGAGATCCACGGGGGAGAGGAGAGGGCTCGGGCATGCTCGAGAAGGCTCAGGAGAGGCGTGGCCAACCGGCCATGGTGGTGGGGACGACAATAGAGCGCGGGCAGGGTTGCCGTGGCGTGAAGAGGAAGAAATAGGAGGGGGAGAGGGTTCCAGAGCGAGCGCATGGCCTCTACGAAGCTACTAGACATGGTGCGGTGGTGAGAGCACGATGAATGGACGGAGGTCGAGGGCCCCAACTTCCAGAGCACGTAAAACGGGATGCCAGCCGCGTGGTCACCGCGTGCCCGCAGCGTTGACACGCGTTCTGGGTGGCCCAAGCATGTCTGGCAGGTTGGAAACTCCCCTAGTAGCTGCTAGGAAGAAAGAGACAACAACAGTGGCTCAAGATAAGACTGATCTAAGCACAAACATGAATTAGCAGCAAAGTGTTTGATCAGTGGTGAGAGCAATGCACAAGTTCATTGGGCCTGATATCTGGCTGAGGGTGATCATCCACTAAGGTGATCACTGTGGCATGGTTTTAGCTCAGTAGAAGGGGTATACCTAGCACTTCCTATGCAAAGTGCCCAAACTGGCCATAAAATGAAAATGGAAGCTGCACTCACATAGTTGATTGGATTGAGCTGAAATTTGGTGGAGAGTGATGATTTGGGCATAGAAAGGCACTGTAAGAATTTCATACCATTTGGATAAATAAAAATGGTACTTCCTTCACAATGCTTTCCTCTGGACAGAAAGTTGGGAAAATTCTTGAGAAATATTGGATAGATAAAATAATCTCAAATTTGGTGGAGGGAAGTTATATAGGTTAAAGAATGTCCTGGTAAAATTTCCGAAATTATGGAGCAATATAAAATATAGTTGCTTCACAATTTGAAAATATGACCAGAAGCTAAGATTGGATGGTGTGCTCACCATGAGCATGGAATCTTGAATATTTTTACATATCCAAGGTCCTTATGGTCCAAAGGAATTTTGAGAATTTTTTGGGAATTTTGGAAATGACAGAAATATAAACAAGGTTATTCCTTTAATAGAAAAAGGAATATTCCGAAGAAATAAATATTGGGGTTGGTCTAGGATGGAAATGACATGATCTTGGGATGGATTTGAGAGTGATGAATCACTTGGGAGAGGAAAAGAGATGGTCTTCCCAGGTTTCAAGACCACAGAGCCAAACCAGAAGAAAACCAAATCAAAATCCAAAGCAATCCAAAAGAAAAAAAAGGGTCAAAAATCAGGGTGTCATAGCGTCTTCCCCGGCTCCGCGTCGTTCCCTTCCGAGGCCTTGCCGTCGTCCACCACTTTGGTGCTCTCGGCACGGCATACTCAATGTGTTCAATGAACGATAGCCATCGGAAGAGGACTGTGCGCGGTGAGGCTGACAGCTGGACCCACAAGCTACATCTTTGCACACAAGGAAGTGCCTCCTTATTACGCACAAAAAAATGGTTCCTCCCCCTTACAGTTGGGACCCACCAGCTATATCTTCGCACGCAAGGAAGTGCCTCCTTATCCACTGATAGCTGGGACCCACCAGGTCGAAGCGTACGTAGCATTGTCTGTCTGGTCGTGAACATGTACGTACATACTAGTCGATCGGTCTCTCTGCAAGGATGAACCGTGGCCGAGTAAGTAGCGGCACGTGTCATAGTAGAGCCCCCGACATGGCAATTCAGACATGTCGGGCCCATGGAACCCAGGGTATCCAGGCCCGTCTGCCTTTGGCCCAGGGCGCAACGCCTGGCGTGGGCCCAGCAGGCCGTCATCATCAAGCATCTCACCAGGACCCCTCATGAGGCCCTGGCCTCATGAGGACCCCTCCTCGGGGAGCGGCGCACAAGACTCAGCATTTTCACTGGCGCGTCATGGATCATGCTTTTGCAGGCGAAGACCGCCTTTAGTCAGGATAGCCTGAGCGCCTGTCCCCCTTCAAAACCTGCCAAGTGTGGCAATCCTTCCCGCCTAAGTTTTGAGGGGGAAGAGGACCAATGCAGGTATAAAGGGACAGTGCTGCCATCGTGGTAGAGAGCCCCGATTCGGTCGACTCCTTCTCCTACCTTGTACACGAGAACACCCTCTTGCTCACTACAATCAAAACTAAGCAGGAGTAGGGTTTTACACCGCAAGGTGGCCTGAACCTGGGTAAACCGCTGAGTCCACGGCCCGCTCCTCGCTAGCGCGCTCCTACCGTAGCTTCGCCATAGCTTTGCCATGGTAGGGGACGAAGAGGTAGGAACAAGCTCACCCCAGTGTTTGAACCTTTGGGTCCCCGGAGCCCCAACTTCCGACAAGACAGTCCCATTTAAATTGTGTACACGTACGTATAGCAACACGGCAAAGAATACGACCACGTACGGTCATACGGGCGGGGTCTTGAACACGTACTCGTGCATACGTACGGCCAGGGCTCGTGTACATGGAGAGGCAACGGACGGCAGCAATGGCCTCCTGTTCATCGGCAGCCAACCGGCTGGGTCGGAACGGAGGAAACTGTGTTGTGTTCATCGGGAGCCAAACGACTGGGTCAGAACACGTCCTATTCATCGAGAGCCAACCGGCTTGGACGGAACAGCCGAAATGGGGTCC
This sequence comes from Elymus sibiricus, assembly GCA_039707655.1. Lineage (NCBI taxonomy): Eukaryota > Viridiplantae > Streptophyta > Magnoliopsida > Poales > Poaceae > Elymus > Elymus sibiricus. The sequence continues at coordinate 184,398,545 of CM077676.1, read as the reverse complement.
TGTTCATCGACTCAGGGTCTGGCATACCGCAAAACGGAGGAAACGGCCTTCTGTTCGACCGCCTACGGTCGAAATGGGGTCCTGTTCATCTGCTGGGGCTCTGGCATACCGCAAAACGGAGGAAACAAACTTCTGATCGAGTGCCTATGGTCAAAATGGGGTCCTGTTGATCGGGTGGGCTCTGGCGTACCGCAAAACGGAGGAAACGGACTTCTCCCCAACTGGCTCAGGTCGAAACGGGGGTCCTGTTCATCGGGAGGGGTGTGGCGTACCGCAAAACGGGACTCCATGGGCTACTGTTCATCCACGGTTGACCTCCTCCAGCCTCCACGAGCTACTGTTCATCCACCGTCTACTTCCTCCAGCTTCCACCGGCTACTGTTCATCCAGCGTTCACGGGGGTCCTGTTCATCCACCCCCAACATGCTGGGGTGTGGCGGCCTCCTCGAGGTCCTGTTCATCTAGCGCCAACCACCTTCACATGGTTAGGGTACTATTCATCCACAGCCAACCCACCGGCTGGGGTGGGGCGTACGAGCGGGCGGCAGCAACAGGAACTGTTCATCCACAGCCAACCAACCGGCTAGGTCAACTCACCACGTCTCGCGCAAGGGGCTCGATCCATGCATCTCGACTCGTTCTATGTATCACGCGCGTGGCAGCAACGGGCACTGCTCATCGAGAGACAACCCAACAACGGCTACGTCTCACATGTACGGGGGCTTGACCGGCTTCAGTTAGCCGCGAAGGAATCGCTCGGGTTCAGTTAGCAGCGATGGAATCGCTCGGGTTCAGTTAGCAGCAAAGGGATCGATCGGCTTCAGTACGGAGCTAGTGCAATCGCTCAGGTTCAGTAAGCGAACGCCTCGCTCAGGTTCAGTTAGCAACGCCATGCACACACGTGCGCGTATGAGAGTAACGCGCAAACCACACTACATCGCTCGACCCCGATCACCCACCGTAACCGGGAACTCCCCGAAAATTTCCTCGCCCTCACTTCTACCATGATTTTTTATGTCATGGACTTCCCAAAGAATGTCATGCATGTGCGTCTCCGGCCCGCCCAGGACGAAAAGCCCATTTTCTGTCATAATTTTTTGTCATAGAAGTAGAAGCCCACCACATCTATGACGATACGTGTTTTTGTCACAATTATTGTCATAGAAGTGTCACAACCATGACAGAAAAAGTTTTCGTTCGGGCCATAATGTCATGGATGTGTCTTTTTTTTGTAATGTTTACTGCGGGTGACTCTTTCCATCTCATCCAAGATTCTTAAGGGCTTTTTCTCATAGGTCAAATCCTCAGTGAGCTCTAGTTCTGCCATATCTACCTGTTTCACGGGTGGTGCGATGCCCTTCCGTAGTTGAGATACGTGAAATACATCGTGAACCTCGGATAGTTTTGGAGGTAACTCTAACTGATAAGCCACTTTGCCAACTCTGGTCATGACTGGGAACGGACCAATATATCTCGTTGTGAGCTTTCCCCGGGTGTGAAACCTCTTAACTCCTTTCATTGGGGTTACCCGTAAATATACATATTCTCCTGGTTCGAAACTGATTTGTCTATGCTTAGGGTCATAGTAACTCTTTTGACGAGATTTAGCTGCTTGCAAACGATCCTGAATTTCCTTGACTTGCTTTTCTGCTTCCAGCATTAAATCGGTTCCGAAAATTCGGCTACCTCCGGTCTGGGACCAATTCAGGGGTGTGCGGCATTTGCGTCTGTATAGGGCCTCAGAAGGTGACAATTTTAGACTTGCTTGATAGATGTTGTTGTATGAGAATTCCGCGCAAGGAAGGCTATCTTCCCACTTGGGTCCATAAGCGAGAGCGCATGCCTGAAGCATGTCCTCCAAGGTTTGATTAACCTGCTCTGTCAGGCCATCTGTCTATGGGTGATAGGCAGTGCTATGCTTCAAAGTGGTTCCCAAGGCTTGGTGGAGTTGTAGCCAGAATGCCATGGTGAACAAAGATCCTCGGTCTGAAGTGATAGTCTTGGGTACTCCATGCAGACTAACGATCCTTGATATATAGAGTTGAGCGAGTTGGTCTGCACGATAGGTGGTCCTTACTAGAATGAAGTGAGCCACTTTTGTGAGCTTGTCGACTACAACCCAGATAGCATTATTCCCTCATGGGGTCTTGGGCAATCCCACTATGAAATCCATACAGATATTGTCCCGTTTCCATTGTGGAACTGGTAATGGTTGCAGTAGTCCGGCTGGTTTCAGATGCTTAGCTTCTACTTTATTGCAGACATCACAGTAGGCGATGTAAGAGGCTATATCTTTCTTCATGCCTTCCCACCAGAATGTCGTTTTCAGATCTTCATACATTTTAGTGCGTCCAGGCTGAATAGAGTATGTAGATTCATGAGCTTCCTTCAATATTTGCTGCTTCAAATCACCTTGGTCTGGTACATAGATTTTATTTCAGAATCGTAGTGTACCTTGATCGTCTATGTGGAAATCCTGGGCCTTCCCGGCGTGCACTCGGGCTATTTCCTTGAGTAAGACTGGATCTTCAGGTTGAGCCTGACGAATCTCGGTCTCCAGGGTAGGGGTGATTTCCAAGGTAACTGAGCATGTTGCATCATAGATGATCATATTGAGCTGTGCTATCTCTTCTTGAAGCGCTGCGTGCAGGGACTCAATTATTGAGTTTACTATGGCTGGTTTTCGACTGAGAGCATCGGCGACTACATTGGCCTTTCCCGAATGGTAATTGATACCAAGGTTGTAATCCTTGACCAATTCAAGCAATATTCTTTGTCGGAGATTCAGGTCCGGTTGAGTGAATATATACTTGAGACTCTTGTGGTCTGTGTATATTTGACATCTTTTCCCGATGATGTAATGCCTCCAAATTTTTAGGGCATGCACCACCGCTGCAAATTCCAAGTCATGCATTGGATAGCTTTCCTCATGTGGCCGTAGTTCTCGAGAAGCATAGGCCACGGTCATTCCGTCTTGCATAAGTACACACCCAATGCCACGCTTGGATGTGTCACAATAAATATCGAAGCTGCGGTAAATATCTGGTAGTGCCAATACTGGGGCGGTGGTCAATCGGGTTTTTAGCTCATTGAAACTGTTCTCACAAGCTTCTATCCATATGACTTTCTGATTTTCTGAAGTAATTCCATCATTGGCTTGGTGATCTTAGAGAAGCCTTCAATGAAGCGACGGTAATAGCCTGCCAATCCCAAGAAACTTCTAACTTCTGTCACTGTAACAGGTGCCTTCCAATTCAGCACTTCCATCACCTTGCTTTGGTCCACGGCCACTCCTTGTGCCGATAGAGTATGCCTGAGAAATCCCACTTCCTTAAGCCAAAATTCACATTTGCTAAATTTGGCATAAAGACGGTGGGCTTGTAATCGCTCCAATATAGCACGGAAATGATGTTTGTGCTCTTCTTCACCTTTGGAATATATGAGAATATCATCAATGAATACCACCACGAACTTTTCCAAAAAGTCCATGAATACCTTGTTCATCATATGCATGAAAAGGCGGGGGCATTAGTCAGCCCAAATGACATGACGGTGTATTCATATAATCCGTATCGGGTAGTGAATGTTGTCTTAGGAATATCTTCTTCTCTAATTTTCAACTGATGATACCCGGTTCGCAAGTCAATCTTGGAGAATATTTGAGCTCCATTTAGTTGATCGAACAAATCGTCGATCCGGGGAAGTGGGTATTTATTTTTGATCATGACATCATTGAGGGCGCGATAGTCAGCACACATCCGGAGACTACCATCTTTCTTGCTGACAAATATTGCAGGTGACCCCCATGGAGACGAACTGGGGTGAATATATCCTTTTTGTAGCAACTCATCCAGCTATTTCTTCAATTCCACTAATTCAGAAGAAGGCATACGATAATACTTTTTGTAGATTGGTGCTGTCCCGGGAACAATATCAATAGAAAACTCAAGCTCACTGTCGGGTGGCATTCCTGGCAATTCTTCTAGAAATACATATGGAAATTCGCTGACCATATCTGTGGCGGTAGCTGTGTAAGCCATACCTTTGTTTGACATGGTTCTACTGACAAAGAACTGAGCTTGTTGTCCAGATGGGTTTACCAATGTAACTTCTCTAGTTGCACAATTGATACAGACTTGATGTGGCATTAACCAATCCATCCCCAATATAATATCCAACCTTGAGGATTCAATGGATACAAGGGATGCGGGGAAGATTATCCCATTAATTGATATCTCTAGGTCCCGACATATGACATTTGTTCTGAGCATGGATCCGGGGGATTGCACCACCATAATTTTGTCCAAAAGAGTATGGGAAAGGCGATGTTGGGTAACAATACTCCGCGAAATAAAAGAATGGGAAGCCCCAGAATCGAATAAAATCATTGTAGGTATGTTATTAACAGGAAACATACCACGGACCACATCTGGTGCTTCGTGGGCTTCTTCTGCGGAGATATGGTGAACTTGCCCTTGAGTATACCTGAGGGTGTCCCGGACTAGGGGGTACTCGGGCTGCCGGCCTATCTCCTATAGACCGGACTAATGGGCCGCTATTAACTCATCAAAGGAAGGCCGGATTACGGGCGACCCCGTGCACCAGAAGGAAACCTCCGAAGACTTGACGTCTCCTCCAAGAAAGGTTTAGCGTAGTCGGCATGTTTATCCCTGATGGCAACCGACCATATGTATTCCTATGTACCCCTGGTGTCTATATAAACCAGTGGGCTTAGTCCATAGAAGAGGAGGAGCCATCATCATCATACCCACCTAGGGTTTAGTCCATCCGATCTTGAGGTAGATCAACTCTGTAATCATCATACAAACACATCAATACAATCAAGCAGGACGTAGGGTTTTACCTCTTCGAGAGGGCCCGAACCTGGGTAATCACTGTCTGTACGTTCCATGTTATCCATTGACTCCCAAATCCACAGCTCGGACCCCCTACCCGAGATCTACCGGTTTTGGTACCGACATTGGTGCTTTCATTGAGAGTTCCACTGTTGGGTCATCAAGGATCAATGGCTCGCCTAGTTATCAGCGACGGCATCCGCAGCGGGGACATCTTCATCCCCAGCCAGCTTTTCGCATTTGGCAGCATCGTGCTGCATGCCAACCCGACCGGTCACCTTGACCAGATCGACAGCTTTGCCCTTGAGCAGGAGATCAGGTTTGGCAACCTGGAGTACGTCACCGACTCTCGGGGCGATCTGATCTTTACTAGGTTCTTAGCTTTACCTGAGGAGCCTAATAATCCCGAGGCCTTAACTTCGGATCTTCTCCCCGGCCCTGTCTCCGGGCCAGTCCTCAGTTCGGATCTGGCCTCGAGTTTGGATCCGATCCCAGCGCCAAAGAACCAGGGGTCGCCCTTGGCCAAACACACCCCTGGCGCAGGCACACCGTATTTCAACTCCGAAGGATGCCCAAGGATGAATCCGGCGGACCTCTCGCTCTTAAGCGAGACATTAGATCGGATCCAGAAGATGAGTATCGTGGATGGCCCATCCTCGGTCCATGAACAGATCGGACTTGAGGCCAACCGCGGGGAATTTTAGGTCCCACCCACCACCCACTTAGTAGCCACTATCGAAGATTTAACTGACATGTTGGACTATGCCTCCGAGGAGGCTGACGACATGGACGAGGATATCGACGTCATTCCTTATATGGCTCCCTCCCTTGCCACTCCCAACACCGGAAAGTGGACCGCCACCTCCACCTACGACGTTTACATGGTCGACACCCCCAAGAAGGATGATGACTCCCCCAAGAAGGATGGTGGCGGCCCCGACGAGGAACCGCCCAAACGCCGACGAAAGCGATCCAGGGGATGCGAAGGGGCAGGGAAAGTAACACAGACACAAACGGCACCGGAGATAAAGATGCTCCGGACAGCAACGGGGAGCCCGGCGACAACGCTACCCCTGAACAGCACTTCCACGCCTCTGAAGAGCAAGAGGATCAAGGCAACCCCAAGGACCCCAAGGATTCCGAGGACAACAACTACCTCCCTCCTTCCGAAGAGGAGGACAGCCTCGGACCCGAAGACTTTCTCGTCCCCAAGAACCCTCTGGACCAGGAAAGGTTCAAGCAGCAACTCATAGCCACCACCCGAAGTCTGAAGAAGAAGCAACAGCAGCTAAAAGCAGAACAAGATACCCTCAATGATAGGTGGACATTGGTCTTAGCATCCGAAGAGGGCTTCGACAATCAGAGACAGGATCAGAGCAAAAGCTACCCACGGTGGCGCTTGCTTCTGTCATTTGAAGACGAGGCCCTTGAGCCTATACCTCTCAGACGAACTCAGGCAAACCAGCCCGACTGCCCCCCTCGAGGACGGGACAGGACGGCTGGAGAAGCCGAAAACCCACCCGTGCTCCCTCGCCGGGCGGACAAGGAGCCGGTTCAACCGGATGACCCATATGATCTACGGCACAACCTAAATGCCAGAGGGGCACAGTCGAGATCCATTTATGGATCCAGAGGGCACACGCCCACTAGACGGGATGGATACCAAGCTTGGCGCGACAGGAACAATAGAGCTTGGGAGCAGCACTGTGCCCGGATGACAATCGATCTCCGGCACAACGTGGCCCGGGTCAAGGGCGCCGCACACCCAATGTGTTTTACAGACGAGGTAATGCAGCATCAGTTCCCTGAAGGGTTTAAACCCGTGAACATAGAACAGTACGATGGGACAACTGACCCAGCCGTGTGGATTGAAGATTTTCTTCTCCACATTCATATGGCCCGAGGAGATGACCTCCACGCCATTAAATATCTGCCATTAAAACTTAAAGGAACGGCAAGGCACTGGTTGAACAACCTACCCGAAAACTCCATCGGGAGCTGGGAGGAGCTCAAGGATGCATTCCGAGCCAACTTTCAAGGCACCTATGTTTGGCCACCGGATGCCGACGACCTGAGCCACGTCGTTCAGCAGCCCGGGGAGTCAGCTCGGCAATTCTGGAATCGGTTCTTGACCAAGAAGAACCAGATCGTCGACTGTCCGGATGCGGAAGCAATTGCCACATTCAAGCACAATATTCGGGACGAATGGCTCGCTCGCCAGCTCGGCCAGGATAAGCCGAGAACAATGTCGGCCCTCACCTCCCTAATGACCCGCTTTTGTGCGGGTGAGGATAGTTGGTTGACTCGCCGAAGCAACCATCCCCATGACCCCGGCACCTCAGAGGCCCGGTGTCGGTACCAAAACCGGCAGATCTCGGGTAGGGGATCCGAACTATGGGTCTAGGAATCAATGGTTAACAGAGAGTGTAGAGACGACGATTTACCCAGGTTTGGGCCCTCTCGAAGAGGTAATACCCTACGTCCTGCTAGATTGTATTGATGTGATTGTATGAAGGTTGCAGAGTTGATCTACCTCGAGATTGGATGGGCTAAACCCTAGGCAGTTATGATATCATGATCCTCTACGGACTAAACCCTCCGGTTTATATAGACACCAGAGGGACCTAGGGTTACATACTGTCAGTTACCATCAGAGGATAAACATGCCGGCCACGCCACTAATTGCTCGGAGGAGACGCCAAGTCTTCGGTGGTTTCCTTCTGGTGTACGTGGTCACCCACAATCCGGCCGTCCATCGACGAGTAGAGAGCGGCCCACCAGCCCGGCCTATGAGAGATAGGCCGGCAGCCCGAGTACCCCCAAATCCGGGACACCCTCAGTAGCCCCCGAACTAGTATTCGAAGCCGAGGTAGGTGCCGAACATCATCGGCTTTGTAGACCAGTTCCCTTTCTTCCGTGACACCGGTAACAGGCCTGTATCACTCCGAATTGTATTCTCAAGAGTTTCTCGGTCGTATATGCGCTGAACTATACCTCGGTAACGAAGTATACTAATAACTTAGCCCCGAAGGCTAGTCGCTTTGGTGTGAATAGTGTCCTCATCTGACAACTTTTACCGAAGGTTCACACGTTGCCACGATCGCGAGTCGGTTTATGATAAACTCGATTCGCGGTTCGAGGCAGTTTTCATTGGCACATCCCATCGATATAGAGATCGTGTCCTATTTTCAAGGGATATGATCAATAATCCGATTCACCACACGCGCGCATAATGGCATGGTTACATGGGGAAATGGCGAGGACTGCGGCGTAGTAAAGGGACTGTGGGTTTTATGGCCCAAAAAAGGGGCACAGCCTTTTGTTCCTTTCGTACGCTCTCATTTCCCCCCTTCGCCATTGCCGTCCCCATCTTTTGAGCTCCAGCGCCCAGATCCGCTCTCCCTTCCAAGGACCTTTCCAGCCGCCTGTTCGATTTAGCAATGGCGGGCTCCGGTTCCAAAGGCAAGTGGGAGGCGTCCGTCGTCACCAAGAGCGGCATCATGGAGCTGAAGGGCGCGGGATATCTCCCCGCGAACATCGCCCACCGTGCTCCAGAGGCCGGCTAGGTTGTCCCCACACCGCGGCAGGGCGAGAGGGTGGTGTTCATCCCCCAGTTCCTCCGAGGTTTGGGCTTTCCCCTTCACCCCTTCATCAGGGGTCTCATGTTCTTTTACGGGCTTGACTTCCACGATCTCGCGCCGAACTCCTTCCTCCACATCTCGGCCTTCATCATCATTTGTGAGGCTTTTCTCTGGGTCCGGCCACACTTCGGCCTGTGGCTGAAGATCTTCAACGTCAAGCCGAAGATCGTCGACGGTCAGCAGGCGGACTGCGGGGGCGCGATGGTCAGCAAGCTTCCCCAAGTGGAGTGGCCAAAGGGCACCTTCATCGAGACCGTCAAGGTTTGGTAGAGAGAATGGTTCTACATCACCGAGCCGAGGAGCGCGGACTGGGGGGCGATTCCGGCCTTCCGATCCGGACCCCCTACAAGGCTGGTCTCCTGGACCAAGAAAGGCCTCGACTGGGGGCCGAATACGGAGGTGGTGCTGCTGTAGAGCCGGATCGCCAAAATGAGGGAGAAGGGCGTTGAGCTGGTCAACGTGATCCAGATCATGCTCGGCCGCCGAATCCTCCCTTTCCAGGACAGGGCTTCCCCCATGTGGGCCTACAAGCCCGAAGACCTGGCCATCGTGCGCAGCTTCTTCCGCACCTCCCACGCTCAAATATGGAAGGCGCTGTTCAAGCCGCAGAAGGAGTGGCCGGCCGTAGAGGAGGACATCAGCCTCGACGCCGCAAACCCCCCACGGGAGGTATGACAAGTACTGTTCTTGTATCCGAACTATTTCTCCTTCATAAGGTATTTAGCTTTTTTACTTCTCATCCGCAGAGCTGGCTGAAGAAGGCCAAGCGGATCGACAATCCGGCGCCGCTGCCAGAGGGGCCCAGGACGCCCCTGCTGACGGCCATGCTGGCCGTGGAGCCATACGAGGCGCCGGAGAGGAAGGAGAAGAAGAAGGACCAGAAGAGGGAGGCTAGAGAGGGCCTCCGCTCCCGAGGACCCCCGGGTGCTAGATCTGGGGACACCAATGCTCCCTCCGCGCAAGAGGTGGAGAAGGAGCAGGGAGAGGACGGGGAGGAAGACGATTCCTCCCGACCAGGGAAGAGGGCGGCGTCCGAGGACGCTGAGGAGGAGCCACCTCAACCCGCTCCCAAAAGACCGCACAAGGCCAAGGTAGCCTTGTCCGGCGATAGCTCAGCTTCTGCCGGGGACTCTGAGGCCTCCGAAGAGGTTCCTCGGAGGATCCCCAGGGCCAAGCCACAGGCTCAAAGGTACGTGTTCTAGTAACCGCTTGACCGTCCTTAGCCAAACTGGGCTTGATATTGCTCACGTTTGCGTTTGTAATTTTGTAGCCCGCTGCGCGATCTCCCCACCGACCGAGTCTCGGAGGGGGATTCTCCACCGGCGGCGCTAGCGGAGAGCAGGACAAAATCCCGCGCCTCGCCTCCCCCAATCATCGACGAGGCCGAGGAGGTTCTGTTGAGGAGGACCCCTCCCGTGCCGCACACAGGGGGAGGAGGCGATACTATGATGGCCGAGGTGAACACCTTGGTCGCCGAAGACCAGGAGGGATGGGGCCCTCTGGTGAACGAAGAGGAGGAGGCCAGACAAGCTGAGCTCTCTCCGAGGATGATCCCGGAGACGTCAAGGCATCCAGAGTCCGGTGCCCCGGACTCCGAGAAGGAAGAAGCCGAAGCGCCCCCGCCACCCCCGCCCGCCCCAGAGCAGGCGTCGACCGGGTGGCCGGACAAGATGGAGGAAGCTCTAACCAGCTCCTCTATCGCAGAAGAGCACCGTGCCCTTATGGGCGTGGTGTTGCAAAGTCTTCGGTCCGTGGATAACGGACTGGAGGCCTTCAATGGCCTTCTCACAGGCTTCAAGGCGAGCGAAGTAATGCTTTTCCCTTAGAAAAGTTCATTTGCCTAAATGTATAGCCTGATATACAGTAGCCCCCGAGACTCTGACTGGTTTTGAACAAAGCCAGTCAGAGGATCGAAAATCAATATCTTGGATACTAATCTGCGTAGAATAATGCACAGGCGTCATCTTTGGCCGCAGCCGCAAACGCCGAAGAGTTGGCCGAGTTGAATCGGAAGCTGAAGAGCTCCGAGGACGACCTATGCCTGGTGAACAGGAGGTTCGACGATGCGCAAGGCAAGTCCGAGCTGTAGTTAAGATTACAGCCGCGTTGTTCTTTGTAAGTAGGGTTCAAAGTATCTAATGGAGCTAACCGATTCTACTGCAGCTGCCGCCGTGGAGGTGGAAAACCTCAAGGCCGCGCTGAGGATGGCTCAGCTGGAAGCGGTGGCGCAGAAGTCGGCAGCCGAATAGGCGGTTGCCGAGCTGGCTGCGGTGAGAACCGCTAGTGAGAAGCACGAGGCCAGGGTGCTGGAAGTGCAGCAAGAGCTCGGGGATGCCGTCACAAGGTGTGAGGCCCTCGAGCAGAAGAATAAGGAGCAGGCCACTGAGCTGACCTCGTTGGCGGTGGTGGCTAAGGAGGCGCGGACAGAGGCGCGCGGCTACCAAGAAGAGCTCCGGCAAGTCAGGCTTATTGCGGACGGTAAGCCGTACTTGCTGCAAAGTATCTTTGGATGTAACAGGTTCGCTTTGCTCGCGCGAGTATGGCGTTCCCTAGGCACCTTTGCGGACCTCCCGAAGAGTGCGGCGGACGTGGCCAGGTTCTTGGCTGCTCAGGAGGGTCAGGCCGAGCAGAGGCTGTTCTGGGCGCAATTTCAAGCGCCCGAACACCCTCCCCTCCTCAACAACCAAATGAAGCAGCTGGTGGAGCTGCATCGGATGGCGGAGCCGGCGATGAAGGACCTTTGCGTCAAGCTATGGCCTTCAGAGCCGCTGTCGAGCAGCTACTTCGGTCTGGTGCAGTGGCTGTACGACGCCGCTCCCCGGGTCGATGCCTGGAAGTGTTCCACATGCATAGAGGGGGCTCGGATGGTCTTCGGCAAAACAATGGTATATTGGCCGAAGATAAAGCCAGCCGAGATGGCCACCGGGCCTCCGCCACCAGGGAAGGAGCATAGGCGCCCCGAGCAATACTTTATCATCGTGATGGATGGTGCTCGGGCAGTAGAGGCCCAGTGCTCAAAAGATGTAATCTATGAGTAGAGTAGCGTTCCTTTGTATTCGAGGAGTTTAAAAACCTTTTGCTTTACTTGGAATGCACTATGTTGGCTGTATATAATGTCTGCTATGTTAATTTTGACTCCTGTGCGGCCGTTTATTAACTGAAAGTTACCAGTCATCGGCTTCAGCCCCCAGTGCAGATACTGCCTGGGGTGTTTCCTCGTTACATCTTAACCCTTAGCCGATGTCTCGGTGCCCGGAGGCGGTTGTATGTACGGAAAACAAGGCAATCAGACTATGCGGTTTTAGTGCTTTCACTTAGCCATAGGAGCTTGACTGCGGGGGCTGGTGACTAGCCCCCAGTGTTTGTGATATTCGGACGAGCCACGGTTAACACCATCATCACATGGTTTCCGTAATAGAGAACCCTTCATTTAACACAGACTAACCTCCAACGATTTTTGGTTTGACACGAGTCATCGGATCACCGACCAGTTCTCGCTTATTGTGATAGTAAGTTTTCGGCTTTCTCCACTGAGGTACTTAACCAGGCTAGCTAGAAGTACAATCGCAGTGGTTCTCCCTTTACTCTCTTAGCCAAACAGTGCGGAACGTAAGAGGGTAAACACAGGAGCCGGGCAACCCAACTATTGACCAAAGACGTAATTCGGAACTGATTCATATAGTGCAAATTCCGTGACGCCGAGCACATAAAATAAGAGTAAGTGCCGGGATATATTTTGAGGTAAGATTTATGTTCGAGCCCTCGGTCTATTAGCCGGTTACTAAAAAGGGACATATCGTAATAGTTTGCTTCGGCTTAAAAAAGCGGAAAGGAATATGCAATGTGAGTGACTGCACAATTACCAGAGAAAAATTGGTCTTTATTTCCTTTGAATATGTGACGTCCAACCGTACAATCCGGATTGCCGAAGTAACTTTGATAGATACTTTTAAAGAAATGAATACATTAGAGTAAAGGTTTACACAGGGCCTTCATGAGTGGTTTGACGTCCGTACTACGCCGTGCTGCATGTCTACGCCTTTGCTCTTTTAAAAAGATTCCGTGTGAGCGAAGCTGTCGACCGTGTGTTCGGCGAAAGTAATGTTCGGCGGATGAGCCCTTGGGAAAGGGTTTTGAGAAGTTGCCGTGGTATATCAGCTTGACGCTGATCAGGCCCTAGATGGTGCCCATTGTCGATGTTGATTCGAAGACATCTGTTGGCCATTGCTCGGTCGAAACCGAGCTCTCGGCCTTTGTTTCATGTGTCCCCACAACTGCCCATGGAATTTTGAGCGCGAAATTGTGCACTCGAGGTACGTATTTCGCGACTAGGTGGGACGTGCTGTGGGGCGCGTGCCCCTATTTGGGGTGAGCATGGGAGTGCTCCAGGACCAAGGTTGTAGCTCGGGAGCCCTTGCGTGCGTCCAGTTTCTTGGCAATAGACTAGGCTTGCGACGCTTCTTCGGCGGCTTGGACTTTGGCGGCTAGAGCGGCCGTGTGTTCCTCTGTTCGGAGCGAGCGCTCAGTATTACCGTTGATGGTAATAACGCCCTTTGGTCCTGGCATCTTGAGCTTCAGGTATGCGTAGTGCGGGACGGCGTTGAAGCGGGCGAACGCAGTCCGGCCGAGGAGTGCGTGGTAACCGCTGCGGAAGGGGAAAATATCGATGATCAAGTCCTCGCTGCGGAAGTTATCGGGCGAGCCGAAGACTACTTCCAATGTCACGGATCCCGAGCAGCGTGCCTCGACACCTGGGATTACACCTTTAAAGGTGGTGTTGCTGGGTTTGATCCTTGACGGGTCGATCCCCATTTTCCTCACTGTATCTGAGTAAAGCAGGTTGAGACTGCTACCTCCGTCCATAAGGACTCTGGTGAGGTGAAATCCGTCCACGATGGGGTCGAGCACCAGAGCCGCGGTTCCTCCACGGCGTATACTAGTCGGGTGGTCTCGATGGTCGAAAGTGATTGGGCAAGCCGACCACGGGTTGAATTTCGGGGCTACCGGCTCTAAGGCGTAGACATCCCGAAGTGCGCGTTTCCGCTCCTTCTTCGGTATATGTGTGACGTAGATCATGTTCACGGTTTTAACCTCTGGAAGGAACTATTTTTGGCCTCCATTGTTCAGCCCGCGAGGTTTGTCGTCATCCTCGCTGCGGGGGCCCTTGCCCTGCTCTTCAGCCGTAACCTTGCCGGCCTGTCCGGGGTGCCGTGAATCTGGCAGGGCCTAACCAATATTCTATCCAGCGCACACGGGCCGTCCCGGTTCCCTTTACAGGGTTTTTTCCGCGGTCCCGATTTCGAGCCGCTGAATCCGGCGTTTACCGCTGCGGCATCGGCTTCACCGCCGTTGTTCGAGTGCCGACGCTTAGTGTTCATATTGCGCCGGGGTTTCCCGTTCCCGTCCCGGGCCTCTGAAGTGCCGGGGTCTTCGGGGTGGTTGCTTCGATGAGCTAACCATCTATCCTCAGCCGAACAAAAGCGGGTCATTAGGGAGGTAAGAGCCGATATCGTTCTCGGCTTATCATGGCCGAGCTGGCGGGCGAGCCACTCGTCCCGAATAGTGTGTTTGAATGCCGCAATTGCTTCGGCATCCGGGCAGTCGACGATCTGGTTCTTCTTGGTCAAGAACCGGTTCCAGAATTGCCAGGCTGACTCTCCGGGCTGCTAAATGACATGGCTCAGGTCGTCGGCGTCCGGTGGCCGAACATAGGTGCCCTGAAAGTTAGCTCGGAATGCATCCTCGAGCTCTTCCCAGCTCCCGATGGAGTTTTCGGGTAGGCTGTTCAGCCAATGCCTTGCTGGTCCCTTGAGTTTCAACGGTAAGTACTTAATGGCGTGGAGATCATCTCCTCGGGCCATATGAATGTGGAGAAGAAAATCTTCAATCCACACGGCTGGGTCGGTTGTCCCATTGTAAGATTCTATATTGACGGGCTTGAACCCTTCGGGAAATTGATGCTGCATCACCTCATCGGTGAAACACATTGGGTGTACGGCGCCCCTAGCCCGGGCCACATCGCGCCGGAGATCGATTGTCATCCGGGCACGGTGCTGCTCCCGAGCTCTGTCGTTCCTATCGCGCCAGGCTTGGTATCCGTCCCGTCCAGCGGGCGCGTATCCTGTGGATCCGTATATGGATCTGGACTAGATCCCTCGGGCATTCAGGTCGTGGCGCAGATCGTATCGGTCATCCGGTTGAACCGGGTCTTTGCCTGCTCGGCGAGGAGGCGCGGGTGGGTATTCGGCTTCCCTGGCGGCCCTATCTCATCCTCGAGGGGGGACGGGCGGGAGTTCGGCTTCCACAGCCGGCCTATCCCGTCCTCGAGGGGGTGCGAGTTGGAGTTCGGTTTCTGTCATGGGAACGTGCCTGACAGTAGATGGTAGGGGTACGAAAGGAGAGGGCAGAGTCCTAGCTACGGCGAGGGTGTACACACAGATGTATGAGTTCAGGCCTCACTCGGAAGTGATAACAGCCCTACGTCTCAGGTGCTCCGGGGAGCTTACTCTGTCGAGTGATATGTGCGTTGTGTTTACAAAGGATTGCGAACCCTTGTGCCAGTGGGGAGGGGTGGCTTATATAGAGTGCGCTGCCCCTCATAAACGTCTGGCCTTTAGGGGTTTGATTGTAGGTAATAAAGGGGGGGGGGGACGTTACTGGTAACGTATACAATAAATGCCAGTTAAGGCGGCGAGCGTAACGCCTGCCCGTTGGCCTCCCTGGGAAGACTCTTGGTCTTCTGTGGTCGAGTGACTGGCGCCCCCTCCGAGTGAGAGCTGACCGTCGAGTGGAGGGGGGGGGATTCCGAGTGACTCATACGCCATGGCTAGTTCAGTCGGAATCTCTCTCGTAGTCTTGTAGTCCTCCAATGTGGTGTCCTTAGGTGGGGTATGTAGGACGGGCCTAGCACCCTACCCTAAGTACATATCCTCGTCATTAGTCCCCGAGTGGATCAGGGCTCGAGTGGAGAAGGTGCAGTGCAGGTTCTGTCGAACTCAGCGTTCTGAATGGGCTTCGAGATCTTTCCGATACCTGTGACGACTGGACCTTCCAACGTCTGCCTTGATCTATTCAGCTTGTCATTTCTTCCGAGTGAATTTAGATGCAGGTTCGAGTCTGAATGGTCAACAGGATCTTCAGATGTGACAGGACGCTCTGTCCGGCCCGGATTTCGCGGGATTCGAAATTTCGGGGAACGCGCGCCGAGCAGGGATGACGCAACTGACGGGGAAGCGGCTCCTTGGTCCTCGCACCACCGTTATCGCCACATATCGCGGCTCCTCCGTTAGTGGGATACATAGGGATTTGGCGGGCCCACGAGTCAGTGACTCGGGTCGACGGACATAAAAAACGAGAGGGGAGGGGAATTTGCGACAGTGCGCTCATTTTCCCCTCGTCTCCTCCGCTTCTTCTGCTCTGCCGCCGCGCTGCTCAGATCGAATCCGCTCGCTGCTGCGACAATGGCGCCCAAGAAGACGACGAAGGGGAAGAAACCCTCAAGCGCCCGGGCCGCAGCGCCACCCGGATGGATGCAGGGTGATTTCCTGCCGTCAACCGTGACGGCGTTGGACGTGGAGAAGCTCGTCGCTGACGGCCTGATTGCTGCCGGGTCGTGGAGGTTGCCGGGGACAGAAGCGGAGCCCGAGCCGCGCGAGGGCTAGCGGGTCCTCCTGACCACCCATTTGGAGAGAGGTTTTGCTCTGCCCCCGCATCCCTTCTTCCGCGGTTTTCTGAATTACTTCGGGGCTCAGTTGCATCATTTTCCTCCCAACGCAATTGCGTATCTCGCTGCGTTCGTGACGATGTGTGAATGTTTCTTGGGTTGTCCCGCCCACTGGGGTCTGTTCAAGCACATCTTTACCATCCGTTCTCAGTCGGTAAAGAAGGCCCACGCTAGTGATAATAGAACCAACGTCATCCAGCTATGCGGGGGTTTGGGTCTTCAGAAGAGGACGGGGAGTGCCTTCCCAGCGCTCACCCTTCCGGAGTCGGTGCGGGGCTGGCAGTCGACCTAGTTCTACTGCCACGACGTCGCGTCCCCAAACATGTCGACTGGCCTTCCTCCCTTCACGCTGGATCGTGGCCGAAGAAGAGAAGGCCAATGTGGGGATCTTGATGAACAGTGTTGTGAATCTGATTCGTGATGGAGTGACTGGCTTGGATCTGTTGGAGGTGTTCCTGGGTCGACGGATCCAGCCGCTCCAGGCGCGGGACCATCCGATGTGGCATTACTCAGGAGTCGACGATACCACTCATACCCACCCGGAAGATGTTTCAGGGGAAACCATCACGCTATGGCTGCGCGGCATCACTGGTGCGCGAGACAACCCCCGGGGTTCCAAAAGAGTATCGCCTTTCTCAGCTGCGAACCCGCCGAATGTGGTGAGTCATGTCATTGTCGATTGCTTTTGTATCTTGTCGAGTGAATATGTCTTCAGCTGACTGACTTGAATCTTTGCAGGAGCTCACGAACATGTATTCACCCGTGCCGAATGGCGGCCAGAACCTTGAAGGAGCGGGGAGCGAGAGCGACAGTGACAGCATCAGCTACGCCGAGGACAGCGAAGGCAACGGTGACGACTCGTCGGGGAGCGATGAAGTTGAAGTCGTGTCTCCTCCGCGTACTGAAGGGCGTTCCAAGCAGCGTCACGACCCAACACTCGACCGGGGTCGGGCCGGGGGGTCGACCACCAGGAGCTCCAAGCGCAGTCGGACGTCGACGCCAGAGCTGATTGAAAAGGTTGCCAAGCAGCCCAAGGTCACCACCACCAAGCCCCGGAAGGCTCTCCCCAGAATCAAGGTTGACGTGTCGATTGCTTCAACGTAAGTATCCTTGCTCTTCGTTTAACTTGTTGCTGAACTTCATATTTTTGCTGACCGAGTGGATCTTGATCGTCAGGGCCGCTACCTCGGTGACATCGCCGGGGCGAAGAGAGGAAAGCGCGGAGAAGGACACGCCGGACGCAGCTACTTCTCGCCAAGGTATGGCATATTGTCATTTGACATTCTTTTCAAACCATTCGACAGTCATGTAATATGTCGACTGGTGACATGCAGAGCCAATGGATACCGACCCCGCAGCCCCGTCTCCGACTGTACCGATTACAGCACCGACCCAGATGGCCGTGGAGCTCGCCAGTCCGCCACAAGCGCCTGTCTCCCAAGCGCCAGTCCTTCCGACTACATCGCCGCTCCCTTCACAGACCATCTTCTCTCTGCACCGTGTTCCAGAAGACCAGACTGGAGCTGCTAAGGAGGCGATGATGCAGGCCGAACATATGATGCAGCGTACGAAGGAGACGTACGAGGCCATCAAGCTGGCTTACGACGCTAGCTCAGCGCTTCGGGCAAACGTCCAAGTAAGTGCACTTGTAAGTGCGCTTTTTGATTGTGTCGTTTTCCGTCTACCATGACTTGACTTCTGCACCCACTAGGAGTTTTTTGTCTGTCGACTGGTAATCGCTTGTCACGCACTCGGCTAGGGCTGACCTGGTCGAGTGGACAATCTCTTTTTTTTTTTTTGTTCGGCCGTCACTCGGATCGGGCGGACCGTTCCGAGTGGATACCGTCCCGGTGGGGGCAGGCCGAGTGCACCCACTGGGTGTAGTCCCCGAGACTATCGTCGACTGCGGGCAGTCGGCGGGAGTCTTAGAACTTGGACTCGAAGCCCATATTTCTGTCCATTGAATTGTTTTTGTCGTTGATTTCAGAAGGCCTGTGAGCTCGGTACTCGATACGCTGACCTGGAGAAGGAGAAGACTCAGCTTCAGCTCGACTTGGAACTGACGAGGAGAGACCTGGAGCGTGTGCAAGCTGATCTGAAGGCTTCAGGAGGTAAACTTTGTTGATCGAGTACTTCATTATTTGTTTCTTCTATCTTTGAACCGAGTGACTCCACTCGAGCAGACGTGCGTGCTCAAAACCGTCGACTCCGAGCGTGACTCAACAATGCTATTGCTTTAGATATCATGAAGAAGGCGCTGGAGGACAAAGACAGATCACTCGCCGAGGCTCAGAAGACGGCGAGGGAGAAGACTGAAGCTGCCGAGAAGAAGCTCGCCGCGGCCAGCAAGCTTGAGGAAGAGAACACGAAGCTGAAGCAGGAGCGAGCTGACTGGAGCAAAAGGCTTGACCATGCAACCAAGGGAGCAAAGGGCTTGGAGACCTATCCGGGGGATTACGCCCAGAAGATGTATGTTTTGCTTGAAGGTAATTTTCTCCAGTCGAGTGAATTCCGTTAATCCCCACTTCATCCAGTCGAGTGAATTCCGTTGATTTTCAGGGAACAGTATCATGACTAATTCTTTCCATCTTCTTCATGTAGAATTCTGCAAGGACTTCGAGAAGGAGACCAAGGCGGTCGAGCCCAATCTGGACCCTTCCAAGTCACCTGTCGGAGATGATGTGGCTATGAACATGTTCCGGCTTGAAGCTCGAGTCGCAGGCGTCTGGGAGTATGTCGCTCGACTGCGAGGTGCAATGGAGAAGGTCGACAAGGAGCTGTGGCCGGAAGACTCACTTCAGGCTGACCTCGAGTCAATGATGACTCGGCTTGACGAGCTCCCTAGTCGAGTGCAGGCATGGAAGAAATCTGCTGCACGCTGCGGAGCTGACATAGCACTCTCACTCGTCAGGGTCCATTGCAAGGAGGTCAAGGAGGACAAACTGAAAGCACTTCAGGTGGCCAACACAAAGAAGCTCCAATTCCAGGACTTCATGGAGACCTTCATCGAAGCGGCCACTCGGATCGCTGACGGGATCGACCTGGACACCTTCGTCGAGCCTGCGAGTCCCACTGGAGCTTGAAAAAACTTTGCTGGTGATCAAAAACTTTAATTTGCCTCGGTATGCCGAGTGGTGGTGTATCATTAAAACTTCTTTCGGGTCTTGGGCCCGAGTACTTTCGTCATTTGCATGGGCAACTTTTATCCATGCTGAATACTCTGGATTTATCTGAATTTGTTTTTCAGTCCTTTGCTTGATTTCCTCTCGAGTAGATCAGGCCTTGCCGAGTGGTTTCTGGTCCAGTGGGGGCACGCGGAGTGCACCCACTGGGTGTAGTCCCCGAGACCGCTGTCGTGTGGCGGCGACATCGGCAGGGGTCTTAAATTTGTTTGATTGATTTCGGACTTAGGCGAGGACTGCCTCGCAGCTAAGCCCCCCGAGTGAGAGGACCGCTCGTCACTCGGAGTAGTTTATAACTTAGGTGATGCGGAATCACGGCTAAGCCCCCGAGTGTGAGGATCGCTCATCACTCGGAGTAGTTTATAACTTAGGTGATGCGGAATCATGGCTAAGCCCCCGAGTGTGAGGATCGCTCATCACACGGAGTAGCGTTTTAACTTGGGCGAAGCGGATTCGCAACCAAGCCCCTGAGTGAGAGGATCGCTCATCACTCGGAGTAGCGTTTTAACTTGGGCGAAGCGGATTCGCAGCCAAGCCCCCGAGTGGGAGGATCGCTCGTCACTCGGAGTATGTTTTTAACTTGGGCGAAGCGGATTCGCAGCCAAGCCCCCGAGTGAGAGGATCGCTCATCACTCGGAGTAACGTTTTAACTTGGGCGAAGCGGATTCGCAGCCAAGCCCCCGAGTGAGAGGATCGCTCGTCACTCGGAGTAGCGTTTTAACTTGGGCGAAGCGGATTCGCAGCCAAGCTCTCGAGTGAATGCGATGATATTCACCCGACGAGGTTCTGAACTTAGGCGACACGGAGTCGCAGCTAAGCCCCCGAGTGTGAGGATCGCTCATCACTCGAAGTAGATTTAAACTTAGGCGATGCGGAACCGCGGCTAAGCTTTCGAGTGATGTTATTCACTCGACGAGGTTCTGAACTTAGGCGACACGAAGTCGCAGCTAAGCCCCCGAGTGTGAGGATCGCCCATCACTCGGAGTAGATTTAAACTTAGGCGATGCGGAATCGCGGCTAAGCTTTCGAGTGATGTTATTCACTCGACGAGGTTCTGAACTTAGGCGACACGGAGTCGCAGCTAAGCCCCCGAGTGTGAGGATCGCCCATCACTCGGAGTAGATTTAAACTTAGGCGATGCGGAATCGCGGCTAAGCTTTCGAGTGAATGCGAAGCTGTTCACTCGACGAGGTTCTGAACTTAGGCGACACGGAGTCGCAGCTAAGCCCCCGAGTGTGAGGATCGCCCATCACTCGGAGTAGATTTAAACTTAGGCGATGCGGAACCTCGGCTAAGCTTTCGAGTGATGTTATTCACTCGACGAGGTTCTGAACTTAGGCGACACGGAGTCGCAGCTAAGCCCCCGAGTGTGAGGATCGCCCATCACTCGGAGTAGATTTAAACTTAGGCGATGCGGAATCGCGGCTAAGCTTTCGAGTGATGTTATTCACTCGACGAGGTTCTGAACTTAGGCGACACGGAGTCGCAGCTAAGCCCCCGAGTGTGAGGATCGCCCATCACTCGGAGTAGATTTAAACTTAGGCGATGCGCAACCGCGGCTAAGCTTTCGAGTGAAGTTATTCACTCGACGAGGTTCTGAACTTAGGTGACACGGAGTCGTAGCTAAGCCCCCGAGTGTGAGGATCGCCCATCACTCGGAATAGATTTAAACTTAGGCGATGCGGAATCGCGGCTAAGCCCCCCGAGTGGAAAATCGCTCGCACTCGGAGTATTCTTGAACTCAGAATTGTGCGATCGGAATCGACAAAAGACCGCAGGAGTCGTATCCTTGATAATCAAAATAGTTTACTCTTATTACATCAGACAGATCAACCTTCAGGTGTAGAACCGACGAAGCAGATCCGCGTTCCAGGCCCGTGGCTCGTTAGCGTTCTTCTTGAGATTGAAGAGGTGGTAGGCTCCATTGTTCAGCACCTTGGTGACAACGAAAGGGCCTTCCCACGCGGGGGCTAGCTTGTGAGGCCGCTGCTGATCCGCTCGGAGCACGAGGTCACCTTCGTGGAAGGTCCGACTCCTGACGTGCCTTGCGTGGAAGCGACGCAGATCTTGCTGGTATGCAGTCGACCGGATCAAAGCCATTTCCCGCTCTTCTTCAAGGAGATCCACAGCATCTTGGCGTGCTTGGTCAGCTTCAACCTCTGAGTAAAGGTCCACCCGAGGAGAATTGTGAAGAACATCACTCGGCAGGACAGCTTCAGCCCCATACACCATGAAGAAAGGAGTGCGATCAGTTGACCGATTTGGAGTTGTCCTCAAGCCCCACAGAATAGACGGTAATTCTGTAACCCAAGCTCCAGCTGCGTGATCGAGTTCGCGCATGAGTTGAGGCTTCAACCCTTGAAGGATAAGGCCATTTGCTCGCTCGGCCTGACCGTTTGACTGGGGGTGCGCAACGGATGCATAATCCACCCGAGTGCCTTGAGAGGAGCAAAAAGCTCTGAACTCTTCCGAATCAAAATTAGAACCATTGTCCGTGATGATACTATGGGGAACTCCGTATCTGAATATTATTTCCCTCATGAATTTGATGGCTGTGCGAGAATTCAGCTTCCTGATAGGCTTGGCCTCAATCCATTTAGTGAACTTGTCGACTGCTACCAGAAGGTGCGTGAAACCACTCTGGCCCGTGCGGAGAGGTCCGATCATATCCAATCCCCATACAGCGAACGGCCAGACGAGTGGGATGGTCTTCAAGGCAGACGCAGGCTTGTGCGACAAGTTTGCATAGAATTGGCATCCTTCACAGTGCTGCACAATATCCTTAGCCATCTCATTGGCGCGCGGCCAGAAGAAACCAGCTCGATAGGCCTTGGCAACAATCGTCCGAGAGGACGCATGATGGCCGCATGTTCCCGAGTGAATTTCCTCCAGAATCAGTCGACCTTCTTCGGGAGAAATGCATCGCTGAGCCACGCCGGTTACGCTCTCTCTGTAGAGCTGCCCATTCATAACAGTGAAAGCTTTGGATCTGCGGACAATCTGTCGAGCTTCAACTTCGTCTTCTGGAAGTTCTCGCCTGAGGATGTACGCGATGTAGGGCACCGTCCAATCGGGAGTTATCACCAGAATCTCACTGACCAGATCTATGACTGCTGGGACATCAACTTCAGTCGGATTGGAGGCGCTTATAGGCTGCGGGGGCTCTTCGGTGAAGGGGTCCTCTTGTACCGAAGGAGAGTGCAAATGCTCCAGGAACACATTGCTGGGCACAGGCTTCCGAGTGGAACCGATTTTTGCCAGTTCGTCATCCTCGTTGATTCTTCACTCGGGGAACGTGATGGAGTTCCAAACCCTCAAACTTCTTCTCAAGCTTTCTTACTGCATTGCAATATCCGGTCATGGCGGGGTTTGTGACATCCCACTCCTTCATCACTTGATTGACCACCAAATCCGAGTCACCGTATACCATCAGGTGACGGACGCCGAGCGAGATGGCCATACGCAACCCGTAAAGGAGTGCTTCGTACTCAGCTTCATTATTGGAGGAATCAAAGTGAATCTGGAGGACATAGCTGAGTTTATCGCCCTTGGGAGACACCAATACGACACCAGCACCAGAACCGTTCAACATCTTCGAGCCGTCAAAGAACATGGTCCAGTGTTCTGAGTGGATCCGGACTGGCTGCTGCTGTTCTATCCACTCGGCCATGAAGTCAGCAAGTGCTTGAGATTTAATGGCTTTCTTCGCTTCAAACTTGATATCAAAATAAAGAAGTTCAATGGCCCATTTGGCCACTCGACCAGTCGCGTCTCTATTGTTGAGGATTTCATTCAAAGCCGCATCACTGACGACTGAGACTGAGTGATCTTGAAAATAGTGCGCCACTTTCTTCACCGTTAGATATATACCATAGACAAGCTTCTGGTAATGTGGGTACCTTTGCTTAGAAGGAGTCAACACTTCAGAGATGTAATAAACTGGGCGCTGGACTTTGTAGGCCTTGCCCTCTTCTTCTCGCTCGACAGTAAGAACTGTACTGACGACCTGATTGGTGGCTGCAATGTACAGGAGCAGGGGTTCTTTGCTGTGTGGAGCGGCAAGCACCGGCTGGGTGGAGAGCAGGGCTTTGAGCTGGACAAACGCTGCTTCTGCCTCTGAATTCCACTCGAACGTATCGGATTTCTTCATCAGTCGGTACAAAGGGAGTGCCTTCTCTCCGAGACGAGAAATGAATCTGCTCAGCGCTGCCAGGCAACCAGTAAGCTTCTGGACATCGTGAATACGCTCGGGGCGTTTCATTCGGATGATGGCACCGATCTTCTCGGGGTTGATGTCGATTCCTCGTTCGGAAATGAGATAACCGAGCAACTTTCCACCCGGAACTCCAAAAGTACACTTGGTTGGATTCAGCTTGAGGTCATATCTTCTTAAGTTGGCGAATGTTTCCGCCAAGTCAGTCAGCAGGTCGGAACCTTTGCGAGACTTGACTACGATATCATCCATGTAGGCCTCGACATTCCGACTGATCTGGTCGAGGAGACACTTCTGAATCATGCGCATGAAAGTAGCGCCAGCATTCTTCAGACCAAAAGGCATGGTGATGTAACAGAAACACCCGAAAGGGGTGATGAAGGCCGTTTTTATTTCATCAGGACCAAACAGACGGATCTGATGGTAGCCAGAGTATGCATCGAGAAAAGACAAACGCTCGCACCCCGCAGTCGAGTCCACAATCTGGTCGATGCGGGGGAGCGGGAAATGATCCTTCGTGCAGGCCCGATTGATTTGCTTGAAGTCTATACACATTCGGAGCGACTTGTCCTTCTTGGGGACCATGACGACATTCGCAAGCCACTCGGAGTGGTAGACCTCGCGAATGAACTTGGCCTCCAAGAGTCGAGCCACCTCCTCGCCGATTGCCTTCCGCTTCTCTGTTGCCGACCGGCGCAAGTGTTCTTTTACAGGCTTGGCCTTCGGATCAACTCTCAGACGGTGCTCAGCCAGTCCCCTGGGTACACCAGGCATGTCAGCGGGCTTCCATGCAAAGATGTCCCAGTTCTCACGGAGGAACTGGATGAGCTCGGCTTCCTATTTGCTGTCGAGTGTGGTTGAGATGTTGGTCGGAGCAGCAGTAGGATCTGTCGGGTGAATGTGCACTTGCTTCAAGTCTCCTGCCGGCTGAAAAGCTGACTCGGTGGAGGGCTTCTTGGAACGCAACAGATCAGCGGGATCAGCAGTCTTCTTGTACTCTTCTAACTCGACTATAGCCATCTGCATGTCGGCGATCTTGGAGCCCTGTTGGAGGCACTCCTCAGCCCTCTGTCGATTGCCTGTGACTATGATCACACCCTTGGGACCGGGCATCTTCAGCTTGAGATACACGTAACACGGGCGGGCCATGAAACGTGCATACGCTAGACGGCCAAGGATGGCATGATATGCACTCTTGAAGTCTACAACCTCAAATGTCAGCTTCTCTTTGCGAAAGTTCTTGTCAGTGCCGAACACCACATCCAGCGCAATCTGTCCGAGTGACTTGGCCTTCTTCCCCGGGATGACCCCGTGGAATTGCATATTGCTTTCGCTGAGCCTGGACATCGGAATGCCCATCCCTTTGAGGGTATCAGCGTACAGAATATTCAGGCCACTTCCTCCATCCATGAGAACTTTGCGGAGCCGAGTGCCTCCTACCACCGGATCCACCACCAGCGCCTGTCGACCTGGGGTAGGGACATGAGCGGGATGGTCTGACTGATCGAAGGTGATAGCTGTCTGGGACCACTTGAGGTACTCGGGGGTAGCTGGAGCAGCCATGTTGACCTCCCTGTTGATGACCTTCAATCGACTCTTGCTTTCTACATCGGCAAAAATCACCAATGTGGCATTGATCTCAGGAAAGTCTTCTTTATCTTCGTCCTCTTCTTTCTCAGGATCTTTGTCACTCGACTGCTCTCCCTTGAACCCTTGGATCAGCAATCGGCACTGTCGAGTGGTATGCTTTGACAGGATCAAGTTGCCTTCTTCATCCTTCCGTGAGTGAATGGGACATGGCATATCTAGGACATCTGTCGACTGGTTCTTCGACTTCTTCTGAACAAACTGCCCCTTTGGCTTCACTTTCCCTTTCGCCGCCAGAGCGGCTACTTCTGCCTGGACAGAGCCGTCAGCTTTACGCTTTTGCTTCCGACTGGAATTTCCGCCGCCGGGATTACTGTCGACTGCTTTACCCTTGCCACTGCGGAGGCGATCCTCCTGCTCGCCGTTGGCGTATCGGGTGGCAATCTCCATCATCTTGCTCAGGGACATTTCTCCTGTCCGACCAAACTTCAAATAGAGCTCTCTGTATCTGACTCCGGCCTTGAAGGCGCAAACAGCCTGGTGCTCGGAAACACCTTCCACCGTGTGATGAAGAGTGGTCCACCGCTGAATGTAATCCCTCAAGGTCTCATTCGGCTTCTGGACACAGTGCTGCAACTCGAGAAAACCGGCAGGGCGCTTGCAGGTGCCTTCGAAGGTCTTGACAAACACTCGGGCAAGATCCTCCCAGCAATAGATGCTAGAAGGAGCCAACTGATTAAGCCACGCCCAGGCCGGACCATCCAACATCAGGGGCAGATGCTTCATAGCCACGTTGTCGTTGCCTCCGCCGATCTGAACAGCCACTCGGTAATCGTCTAGCCACGTTTCCGGCTTCGACTCGCCAGTGAATTTGCTAATCCCAGCCGCCAACCTGAAGTTGGGGGGGATCTCAGCAGATCGGATGGCTCTACTGAAACACTCTGGACCAGAAACAGTTGTACCACTACCACTCGGAAAATCTCTATCATAGCCACCTCTATTGTATCTGCCTCTGTCGACCCGGTTCTGAACGAGAACGGATCTCGCGTCAAACCCAGGGTCCCGCTCATCACCGTACGGGTGCCTGTCATCATATTGCCGGGGCACGTATGGACCACTCCGCGGAGGAGTAGGCACTCGACGGTGGTCATCACGGTGATGTCGAGGAGCAAACTGATCTCGCCTCTGATCTCTGGACTGATCGTTGTGGTAATCTCTGCCTCTGCGACGCTGAGGTGACCCTGGACTGTGGGCCGATTGGACTGTGTCTGCCCTAACTGATTTGCTGTGAATCCTATTGCGCGACTGAGAGACAGCGGAGTTCTGCTGTCGAGCCGCCCCAAGCAGGGTTCGGATCTGCTTGAGTCCTCTGCCGGCCTCTGAATCGGACGGCTGTATAGAATCTGCAATCCTAGCCGCCGCTGCAACATTCTGGATCGGAGAACGGTATACCTGACGATTGTCATCGACTGGAGGGAACAACTGACGCTCGCGGCGCTGTCGAGTGCGCTCGTCGAGTGACCTCTGCATCCCCTCGAGCGCGTGCGCTCTGCCAAGGTGGCGAGACGCGCAGCCTCCAGAGCCTGGGCTTCTGCAGTCGTGCTGACGATGGGGGTTTGGAGGACCTCCTCATCCCTGCGCTGCTGATCATTCGGCGGGCCGCCACGCTCGCGGCCGCCACGGCCATAACCGGGTGGGCTCTGATGAGAACCCGCCATGAAAATTTCTGCTGCAGGATCGCAGCTCTCGCACTCGGAAGGGAGCTCGGATGAATCTGATGCCGAGTCGAACGCGCCGTGAAGTGGCTCGGCGGGCTCGATAGCCGCGATCTGCGGAGTGGACGCCTGGCGCGCCGCCGCGTGCCTCACCCATCGCTGGAGCCGCGAACGACCGGATCGCTTGCGTCGACGAACAGCGGGGAGAGTGGACGACGCTGGAGCCAACATATACGGGGTCGACGGCTGACGAAGGAGAACGCCGCATGAACTCGCACTGAAGTGCGTCGCTCCGCGGACGGGGAGAGCCTCAACGTCGAGAGGGGCTTCCTGGAGCCATGCGGAGTCGTCAGCGATGAAGGTGAACGCACCGAGACGGATCTCGCAGCCCAGGATCAAACCGCCGTCGGGAGACATGGTGAAGATGAAAAACTGCAACCTCGCCGGAAGTCGCTTAGACGCCTGCCCCATGGTGGGCGCCAACTGTCGTGGGAACGTGCCTGACAGTAGATGGTAGGGGTACGAAAGGAGAGGGCAGAGTCCTACCTACGGCGAGGGTGTACACACAGATGTATGAGTTCAGGCCTCACTCGGAAGTGATAACAGCCCTACGTCTCAGGTGCTCCGGGGAGCTTACTCTGTCGAGTGATACGTGTGTTGTGTTTACAAAGGATTGCGAACCCTTGTGCCAGTGGGGAGGGGTGGCTTATATAGAGTGCGCTGCCCCTCATAAACGTCTGGCCTTTAGGGGTTTGATTGTAGGTAATAAAGGGGGGGACGTTACTGGTAACGTATACAATAAATGCCAATTAAGGCGGCGAGCGTAACGCCTGCCCGTTGGCCTCCCTGGGGAGACTCTTGGTCTTCTGTGGTCGAGTGACTGGCGCCCCCTCCGAGTGAGAGCTGACCGTCGAGTGGAGGGGGGGGATTCCGAGTGACTCATACGCCATGGCTAGTTCAGTCGGAATCTCTCTCGTAGTCTTGTAGTCCTCCAATGTGGTGTCCTTAGGTGGGGTATGTAGGACGGGCCTAGCACCCTACCCTAAGTACATATCCTCGTCAGTTTCCACAGCCGGCCTATCCCGTCCTCGAGGGGGGCGATCGGGCTGGTTTGTGTAAGTTCGTCTGGGAGGCATGGGCTCAAGGGCCTCATCCTCGAATTCTGGGAGTAGGCGCCGCCGTGGGTAACTCTTGTATTGACCCTGACGTTGATCGTCAAGGCCTTCTTCGGCAGGTAAGACCATCGTCCATCTGTCGTTGAGCGTATCCTGTTCGGCTTTTAGCTGTTGTTGTTTCATCTTCAAGCTTCGGGTGGTGGCGATGAGTTGCCGCTTGAATTTCTCTTGCTCTAGGGGGTCCTCCGGGACGATGAAGTCTTCGAGTTCGAGGCTGTCCTCCTCTTCGGACGGAGGGAGGTAATTACTATCCTCGCAATCCTCGAGGTCCTCGGGGTCACCCTGGTCCTCATGCCCTTCAGGGGTGTCACGGCGCTGCTCGGGGGTGTTGTCGCCGAGCTCCTCCAAGTTGTCCGGAGTCTCGTTATCTCCTGTGCCGTTCGTGTCTGTGTGATCTTCCTTGCCCTTTCCCCGCCCTCTGGCTCGCCGTCGTCGGCGTCTGGGCGGTTCTTCGGCGGGACCGTCGCCGTCTTTGGGGGTATCGACCATGTAAATGTCATAGGTGGAGGTGGCGGTCCACTTTCCGGTGTTGGAAGTGGCAAGGGAAGGAGCCGTATAGGGCGGGACGTCGATATCCTCGTCCATGTCGTCAGCCTTCTCGGAGGCGTAGTCCAACATGTCGGTTAAATCTTCGACAGTGGCTACCAAGTGGGTGGTGGGTGGGACGCAAAATTCCCCGCGGCTGGCGTCCTGTCCGACCTGCTCCTGGTCTGAGGACGGGCCATCCGCGATATTCATCTTCTGGATCTGGTCTAACATCTCGCCTAAAATCGAGGGGTCCACCGGATCTATGTTCGGGCAGCCATCGGAGCTAAGCTCCGGCGCGCCGATAATGGGAGTTTGCTCGGCCAAGGGTGACCCTTGGTTTTCCGGTGCCGGGGTTGGATCTGAACTCAAGGCCAGATCCGAACTGAGGCCCGGCCCGGGGACGGGGGCGGGGAAGGAATCCGAGGTCAAGGCCTCGGGATCGGTAGGTTCCTTGGGTAAAGCCGAGAACCCAGTGAAGACCAGATCGCCTCGAGCATCGGCGATGTACTCAAGGCCGCCGAACCTGATTTCCTGCTCGGGGGCGAAGCTGCCGACCTGGTCGAGGTGACCGGTTGGATCGGCTTGCAGCACAATGCTGCCGAACGCGAAGAGCTATCCGGGGACGAAGATGTCCCCACTACGGATTCCATCGCTGAAGAGAAGAGATGTCCGGGGACGAAGATGTCCCCGCTGTGGATTCCATCGCCAAAGAGCTGTCCGGGGATGGCGAGCCATTGATCCTTGGCGACCCACGACGGAACTATCAATGAAAGCACCAATGTCGGTACCAAAACCGGCAGATCCAGGGTAGGGGATCCGAACTATGGGTCTAGGAATCAATGGTTAACAGAGAGCGTAGAGATGACGATTTACCCAGGTTCAGGCCCTCTCGAAGAGGTAATACCCTACGTCCTACTAGATTGTATTGATGTGATTGTATGAAGGTTACAGAGTTGATCTACCTCGAGATCGGATGGGCTAAACCCTAGGCAGTTATGATATCATGATCCTCTACGGACTAAACCCTCCGGTTTATATAGACACCAGAGGGGCCTAGGGTTACATACTGTCGGTTACCATCAGAGGATAAATATGCCAGCCACACCACTAATTGCTTGGAGGAGACGCCAAGTCTTCGCTGGTTTCCTTCTGGTGTACGTGGCCGCCCACATTCCAGCCGTCCATCGACGAGTAGAGAGCGGCCCACCAGCCCGGCCTACGAGAGATAGGCCGGCAGCCCGAGTACCCCCTAGTCCGGGACACCCTCACGCGGGACGGGAATGGTAAACCCCGGTGCAACAAGAATAATAAGCACCGGCACACAAACAATGGCAGTGAAGCTGATGATGCGGCCGTAAACGCCGGGTTCAGCGGCCCAAAATCAGGACCGCGGAAGAAACCCTCTAAGGGGAACCGGGACGGCCCGACTGCACTGGATAGAATCCTGGATAGGCCCTACCAGATTCACGGTACCCCGGACAAGCCCGCCAACCACACCATCCTTAACTGTTGGGTAATCAAGCAGGCCGGCAAGCTTACAGCCGAAGAACAGAGCAAGGGTCCCCGCAGCGAGGATGACGACGAACCTCGCGGGCCGAATAATGGAGGCCAAAAGCAGTTCCCTCCCGAGGTAAACACCGTGGACATGATCTACATCACGCATATACCCAAGAAGGAGCGGAAACGTGCACCTCGGGATGTCTACGCCCTAGAGCCGGTGGCCCCGAAGTACAACCCATGGTCGGCTTGCTCGATCGTTTTCGACCGTCGAGACCATCCGACCAGTATCCATCATGAAGGAATGGCGGCTCTGGTGCTCGACCCCATCATGGATGGATATCACCTCACCAGAGTCCTTATGGACGGAGGCAGCAGCCTCAACCTGATTTACTCAGATACAGTGAGGAAGATGGGAATCGACCCATCAAGGAGCAAACCCAGTAACACCACCTTTAAAGGTGTAATCCCAGGCATCGAGGCATGATGCTCAGGATCCGTGACCTTGGAAGTAGTCTTCGGTTCGCTCGACAACTTCCGCAGCGAAGACTTAATCTTCGACATTGTTCCCTTCCGCAACGGTTACCACGCACTCCTTGGACGGACAGCGTTCGCCCGCTTTAATGCTGTCCCACACTATGCATATCTGAAGCTCAAGATGCCAGGACCAAAGGGGGTTATTACCGTCAACGGTAACACCGAGCGCTCGCTCCGAACAGAGGAACACACAGCGGCTTTAGCCGCCGAAGTCCAGGCCGCCGAAGAAGCGTCGCAGGCTTAGTCTACCATTAAGGCACTGGACGTACGCAAACGCGCCCGAGCTACGGCCTCGGTCCCGGAGCACTCCTGTGCTCACCCTAAATAGGGATACGCTCCCCACATCACGGCCTACGCAGCCGCGAAATACGTACCTCGAGTGCACAAGTTCGCGCTTAAGATTCCATGGGTAGCAGTGGGGGCAAACGACTCAGGGGCCGAGAGCTCGGTTCAACCGAGCCACGGCCAAAGATGTTCTCGGAACACTACTAAATAACAGGCACCATCTAGGGCCTTAACAATGTCAAGCCATTACCTCGCGGCAACTTATCAAAACCCTTTCCCAAGGACTCGTCCGTCGAACATTATTACTTCCGCCAAGCATACAATCGACGACTCCAATCACACGGAAGCTTCATAAAGAACAAAGGTGCAGACGTGCGGCACGGTACAGTAGGGACGTCAAACCACCCATGAAGGCCCTGTGTAAACCTTTCCTCTGATGTGTTTATTTCTTAAAGTATCTGTAAAAGTTACTTTGGCAGTTCGGACTGGACGGATAGATATCACGGATTCAACGGAAATAAAGACCATTTTTCTCCAGTCATACTGCAGTCAATTATGTTGCACTTTCCTTTCTGCTTTCTAGGCCGAAGTAAACAATTAAGATACATTCTTTTTTTAGATGTGATCGACTAATAGACTAGTGGCTCGACCATAAATCTTGCCCCAAACAGCATTCCGGCACCAATTTCATTATATGTGCTCGGCGTCATGGATATTGCATTATATGAATCAGTTCCGAATTATGTCTTTGGTCAATGGTTAGGTTGCCCGGCTCCTGTGTTTGCCCTCTTATGTTCTGCATTGTTCGACTAGGAGGGTAAAGGAAGAACCACTGCAATTGTACTTCTAGCTAGCCTAGTTAAGTACCTCAGTGGAGAAAGGCGAAAACCGACTGTCATAATAAGCGAGAACTGGTCGGCGATCCAATGACAAGTGTGAAACTAAAAATCGATGGAGATTAGTCCGTGTCAAACGAAGGGTTCACTGTTAATGGAACCAAGTGATAAAGGTATCAACCTCGGTGCGCCCGGATATCACATACACTGGGGGCTAGTCACTAGCCCCTGCAGTCAAGCTCCTATGGCTAAGTGAAAGCAATAAAACCGCATAGTCCGATTGCCTCATTTTCCTTACAGACAACCGCCTCCGGGCGCCGAGACATCGGCTAAGGGTTAAGGTGTTCGGGAGAAACACCCCATGCAGTCTCTGCAAGGGGGTTGAAGCCGACGACTGGTAACTTTCAGTTTAAAACGGCCGCACAGGAGTCAAAATAAAAAACACAAAGGCATTATATTTACAGCCGACCAGTTGCATTTTTAACAGCACAAAAGTTTCAACTCCTCGAATACAAGGAAAATAAAATTCACTCATAAATTACATCTTTTGAGCACTGGGCCTCTATCGCCCGAGCACCATCCATCACGATGGGAAAGTACTGCTCGGGGCTCCTGTGCTCCTTCCCAGGGGGCGGAGGTCCGGTGGCCACCTCAGCTAGCCCGATCTTCGGCCAGTGCACCATGGTCTTGCCAAAGGCCATCCGAGCTCCCTCAATGCATACGGAGCGCTTCCAGGCATCAACCGGCCGGGGCGTGGCATCATACAGCTTCTGCACTAAGCCAAAATAGCTGCTCGGCAGCGGCTCCGAAGGCCATAGCTTGACATAGAGGTCCTTCATCGCTGTCTCCGCCATCCGATGCAACTCCATTAACTGCTTCATCTAGTTGTTGAGGAGGGGAGGGTGTTCGGGTGCTTGAAACTGCGCCCAAAACAGCCTCTGCTCGGCACGACCCTCCTGGGTTGCAAAGAACCTAGCTGCATCCGATGCACTCCTTGGGA
Source organism: Elymus sibiricus (assembly GCA_039707655.1). NCBI lineage: Eukaryota > Viridiplantae > Streptophyta > Magnoliopsida > Poales > Poaceae > Elymus > Elymus sibiricus. The sequence goes on along the minus strand of CM077676.1, from coordinate 184,365,770 downwards.
GGTCCGCAAAGGCTCCTGGGGAACGCCACACTCGCATGAGCAAAGCGGACCTGTTAGCACCAAAGACACTTTGCAGTAAGTATGGCTTACCATCCCCAATAAGACTAACTTGGCGGAGCTCCTCCTAGTAGCCTCGCGCCTCCGTCCGCACTTCCTTAGCCGCCGATCCCAGTGAGGTTAGCTCGGCCGCCTGATCCTTATTCTTCTGCTCAAGGACGTCACACTTTGTGACGGCATCCTTGAGCTCTTGCTGCACTTCAGACACTCTGGCATCGTGCTTCTGGCTAGCGGTTTTCACCGTAGCCAGTTCGGCGGCCGCCTGTTCGGCCGCAGCCTTCTGCTCCGCGGCCTCCTGCTGAGCTTTCCTCAGCTCGGCCTTGAGGTTCTCGACCTCCGCGGCTGCAACTGTAGAAAGGTCCATCACACCCAGTTTAGGTTAACTTCTTCAAACCTTACTAAAGCCGTTGTAGTAAAACAGTTTAGTTCAGACTTGCCTTGTGCCTCGTTGAACCACTTATTCAGCAGGCCGAGGTCGTCCTCGGAACTCTTGAGCTTCCAATTCATCTCGGCCAACTCCTCGGCGTTGGCAGCTATCGCCAAGGACGATGCCTGCACATTAGACTCAGCAGATCAGACTCCCGAGTTATCAATTTTCGATCATCTGACCGGCTTTTGTCAATCCAGTTAGAGTCTCGGGGGCTACTGCTCATTTTGGTGTCATCTATACATCAAATCTATTCGACCCCCGCCTAAGTTTTTTCAAACTTATCCAGGGCTTGGGGGCTAATGTGTATGAGGTTACATATTCATATAAAAGAAATTTTCTAAGGAAAAGACATTACATGACCTACCTTGAAGCCCATGAGAAGGCCGCTGAAGGCCTCCTTCAGTACGTTGTCCACGGACCAAAGACTTTGCAACACTGCGCCCATAAGGACACGGTGCTCTTCGGTGATAGAGCAACTGGTTAAAGCTTCCTCCATCTCGTCTGGCCAGCCGGTTGAAACCCGCTCTGGAGCGGGCGGGGGTGGCGGGGGCACCTCGGCTCTTCCTTCTATGGAGACCGGAATGGTTGGCTCCGGGTGCCTTAACGGCTCCGGAGCCACTCTCGGGGAGAGCTCGGATTGTCCAGGCTCCCCCTCTTCATTCACCAGAGGGGTTCTCCCCTCCTGGTCTTCGGTGGCCAAGGTATGCACCTCGGCCATAACGGTGTCGCCCCCTCCCCCTGTGTGCGGCACGGGAGGGTCCTCCTTGACAGAACCTCCTAGACCTCCTCGACGATTGGAGGAGGCGAGGCGCGCGACTCGGTCCCACTCTCTACCCGTGCGGCCGGTGGAGAATCCCCCTCCGAGACTCGATCGGTAGGGAGGTCGCGCAGCGGGCTACAATGTTAGAAGCAGAAGCGCGATCAATAGCAGACTTAGTTTGGCTGAAAATTCCTAGTCGTATCTTAGGATACGTACCTTTGGGCCAGCGGTTTGATCCTGGGGGTCCTCCAAGGAACCTCTTCGGAGGCCTCAGAGTCCTCAGCAGAGGCCGAGCTATTGTTGGACGGGGCCACCTTGGCCCTACATGGTCTTTTAGGGACGGGAGGAGGCTGCTCCTCCTCGGCATCCTCGGACACTGCCCTCTTCCTTGTTCGGGAGGAGTCACTTTCCTCCCCATCCTCTCCCTACTCCTTCTCCTCCTCTTGTCCGGAGGAAGCATTGGTGTCCCCGGATCTAGTGTCCGGGCGTCCTCGGGAATGGAGGCCCTCTCTAGCCTCCTTCTTTTCCTTCTTCTTCTCCTTCTTCGGCAACTCGTACGGCTCCTCGGCCAACATGGCCGTCAGCAACGCCGTCCTGGGGCCCTCGGGCAGCGGGGCCGGGCTGTCGATCCGCTCGGCCTTCTTTAGCCAGCTTTGTGGAGGAGAAATAAGAGAGTTGAGTACTTTGTCAAAAGGGAACAATCCGAATACAAGAGTAAAGCTTATCATACCTCGCGAGGGGGGTTTGCGGCATCAAGGCCGATGTCTTCCTCCTCGGCCGGCCAGTCCTTCTGTGGCTTGAACATCACCTTCCACAGCTGAGCATGGGAAGTGCGGTAGAAGCTGAGCATGGTGGCAGGGTCTTCGGGCTTGTAGACCCACATGGGGGAGGCCCGGTCTTGAAAGGGGAGGATGCGGCGGCAAAGCATGATCTGAATCACGTTGGGCAGCTCAACCCCCCGCTCTATCAGCTTGGATATCCGGTCTGCAGCAGCACCACCTACTAGTTTGACCCCCAGTCGAGGCCCTTCTTGGTCCACGAGACCAACCTCGTGGGGGGTCTAGATCTGAAGGCGGGGATTGCCCCCCAATCCGCGTTCCACGGCTCCGTGATGTAGAACCACTCCTTCTGCCAGATCTTGACGGTTTCAATGAAGGTGCCCTCTGGCCACTCAACCCAGGGAAGCTTGCTGACCATCGCTCCCCCGCAGTCCACCTGCTGGCCGTCAACGATCTTCGGCTTGACGTTGAAAATCTTTAGCCACAGGCCGAAGTGTGGCCGCACCCAAAGAATGGCCTCGCAGATGATGATGAAGGCCGAGATGTGCAGAAAAGAGTTCAGGGCAAGATCGTGGAAATTGAGCCCATAGAATAACATCAGGCCCCTGACGAAGGGGTGGAGGGGAAGTCCTAACCCTCGGATGAAATGGGGGAGGAACGCCACCCTCTCGCTGGGCCTCGGCGTGGGGATGACTTGACCCACCTCCGGAGCGCAGTGAGTGACGTCGGCGGGAAGGTAACCCGCGTTCTTCAGCTCTAGGATGGCGCTCTCGGTGACGATGGATGCCTCCCACTTGCCATTAGACCCGGAACCGGCCATGGCTGGATTGAGTGGGTGGCCGGAGAGGTTCTTCGAAGGGAGAACAGATCTGCGCGCTGGAGCTCAAGAGATTGGGAGGGCAATGGCGAAGGAAGAAGTGAGAGCGTGCGAAGGAAATGGTGGCCGCTCCCCTTTTATGGGCTGCTGTAAAACAAAGGGTCCTTTTACTGTGCCGCAGGCTTCGCCGTTTCCCTGTATAATCGTGCCATTATGCGCGCGTGGGATAGTGCAAATTATTGATCATATCCCTTAAAAACAGGGCATGATCTCCATATCGATGGGACGCGCCAATGATGGAACCTCTTCGAACCGCGAATCGAGTTTCATAAACCAACTCGTGGTCATGGTGGGTCGTGACCCTTCGGCAATAGTTGTCAGATGGGGTCACAGTTCACACCTATGCGACTAGCCTTCGGGGCTAAGTTATCGGTGCACTTCGGCGCCCGAAGCATAGTTCGGGGAACATACGGCTAGGCAACCCTTGAGAACTTGATTCAGAGGGGACGCAGGCTCGACACAAGTATCACAGAAGGGAAGGAACTAGTCCACAAAGCCGATGGTGTTCGGCATATACCTCGACTTCGAAGACTAGTTCGGGGGTTACTGAGGGTGTCCCGGACTAGGGGGTACTTGGGCTGCCAGCCTATCTCCTATAGGCCGGACTAATGGGCCGCTATTAACTCATCGAAGGAAGGCCGGATTACGGGCGACCCCGTGCACCAGAAGGAAACCTCCGAAGACTTGACGTCTCCTCCAAGAAATGTTTAGCGTAGTCGGCATGTTTATCCCTGATGGCAACTGACCATATGTAACCCTAGGTACCCCTAGTGTCTATATAAACTAGAGGGCTTAGTCCATAGAAGAGGAGGAGCCATCATCATCGTACGCACCTAGGGTTTCGTCCATCCGATCTTGAGGTAGATCAACTCTGTAATCATCATACAAACACATCAATACAATCAAGCAGGACGTAGGGTTTTACCTCTTCGAGAGGGCCCGAACCTGGGTGATCGCTGTCTCTACGTTCCATGTTATCCATTGACTCCAAGATCCATAGCTCGGACCCCCTACCCGAGATCTACCGGTTTTGGTACCGACAATACCCACGTTTGGGGAACTGCCCCACATTATTGACTTGAGGCTTGTGGTTCATGGGTGGCTTTCCGTTCTTGGAGCACTGTCTGGCATAGTTTCCTGTTTGTCCATAGGAGTAACATGCATTATTACGCTGGCAATCTTCTTTTACGGGGTGTGTCACAATAGTCTTGACTCAATTTTTCGTCTTGGCATTGCCCAGCTACCATGTTGGCTTGAACTCGATTTGCGGCTGCTGCCAAGTACGAATCTGCTGAGAAAATTGCCCTTCCTTCTTGGGTTCGAACTTGCGTTTGTGGTCTTCATATGCAGACTTATGATCATTGGCAAGTTTGTGTTCCCTTTCTCTAATGAGTGCTTTATTCACCAAAGTTTGGAAGTCGTGGAAGTCCAACGTACTGAGCGGGCATCGGAGGGTATGATTGAGCCCTCCAAGAAACCGATCTATCTTCTGTTCTTCGGTGGCTACATCATGAGTGGAATAGCGTGCCAAATGATTGAACTTGTTTAAATACTCACTTACAGTTGAGTTTCCTTGAATAAGGGTAAGGAATTCTTGCTGCTTGACTTTCATGATGCAGGCAGGAATATAATACTTGCGGAATTTATCTCCGAATTTGTCCCAAGTAATTTCATCTTCAGCAGGCCACATAAGTTTTGCATTGTCCCACCATATAGTAGCTGGCCCTTCCAGATAATGAGTGGCAAAGGGTACCTTGTCAGCTTCTTCGGTACGTGCAATTTCTAGCTGCTTTTCGATGGTCCTCAACTAGTCATCAGCTTCCATGGGATCTACTGCTTGGCTGAAACTTGGTGGTTTGGTCCTCTGAAAATCTGACAGCTTGGAGTGCGTACCATTATGATTATTCTGATTCTGCCCAACCTGAGTCTGCATGCTTCTCAAGAATTCCATCAGATCCTGATTTCTCTTTTCCTCAAACATTCGAATGATTTGATCTGTTGTGGGCGCTTGCAGTGGAGGAGGGGGTGGCTGATATGGTTTTGGAAAATGTCCTGCCTGTCTGGCGGATCGATGAATTGGGATGTCATCGCCACCATGACTGCTGCTACCACACCTTGTCATCCTATATTTGTTCCCAATAGGAAGCATCGAGATGAGTGTCGGTCCTGAAACCGGCAGATCTCGGGTAGGGGGTCCGAACTGTTGATATAGGAATCAATGGGTAATAGGGAACGTAGAGACAGCGATTTACCCAAGTTCGAGCCCTCTCGAAGAGGTAAAACCCTACGTCCTGCTAGATTGTATTGATGTGATTGTATGAAGGTTACATAGTTGATCTGCCTCGAGATCGGATGGGCTAAACCCTAGGTTGGTATCTAATCCTCTCTACCGACTAAACCCTCTGGTTTATATAGACACCAGAAGGACCTAGGGTTACATATGGTCGGTTACCATCAGGGGATAAACATGCCGGTCACACTAATTATTCCTTGGAGGAGACGCCAAGTCTTCGGATGTTTCCTTCTGGTGCACGGGGTCGCCCACAATCCGGCCTTCCCTTGATGAGTAAAGAGCGGCCCAATAGTCCGGCCTACGAGAGATAGGCCAGCAGCCCGAGTACCCCCTAATCCGGGACACCCTCAGTAGGCCCCGAACTAGTCTTTGAAGCCGAGGTAGACGCCAAACACCATCGGCTTTGTGGACCAGTTCCCTTCCTTCCATGATACTGGTGATAGGCCTGCATCTCCTCTGAATCGAGCTCTCAAGCATTGCCGAGCCGCACACGTCCCGAACTATGCTTCGGTCGCTGAGGTGTACCGATAACTTAGCCCCGAAGGCTAGTCACTTCGGTGTGAACAATACCCCCATCTGACAGCTTTTACCAAAGGGTCACAACCCGCCACGGCCGTGAGTTGGTTTATGAAAAACTTGATTCGCGGTTCGAGGTGGTCCTTTCATTGGCATGTCCCATCGATATGGAGATCGTGCCCTATTTTTAAGGGATATGATCAATAATTTGCTCTATCCCACGCGCGCATAATGGCACGATTTATATGGGGAACGGCGAAGCCCGCGGCGTAGTAAAGGGACCTTAGTTTTTATAGCCCTTAAAAGGGGAACAACCTCCATTTCCTCTGCACGCTTTCACCTCTTGCCTCGCCGTTGCCTTCCCCATCTCTTGAGCTCCATCTCCCAGATCTCTTCTCCCTTTCAAGAACCCCTCCAGCCATCCGCCCAATCCAGCAATGGCCGGTTCCGGGTCCAAGGGCAAGTGGGATTCGTCCATCGTCACCGAGAGCGCCATCTTGGAGCTGAAGAGTGCGGGCTATCTGCCTGCCGACATCGCCCACCGTGCTCTAGAGGCTGGCCAAGTCGTCCCCATGCCGCGGCAAGGCGAGAGGGTGGTGTTCATCCCCCATTTCATTCGAGGTTTGGGTTTTCCCCTCCACCCCTTCGTCAGGGGCCTCATGTTCTTCTATGGGCTTGATTTCCATGATCTTGCCCCAAACTCCTTCCTGCATATCTCGGCCTTCATCATCATCTGCGAGGCCTTTCTTCGGGTCCGACCACACTTCGGCCTGTGGCTGAAGATCTTCAACATCAAGCTGAAGATCGTTGATGGCCAGCAGGCGGACTGCGGGGGAGCGATGGTCAGCAAGCTTCCCCGAGTGGAGTGGCCAGAGGGCACCTTCATCAAAACCATCAAGATCTGGCAGAAGGAATGGTTCTACATCTCAGAGCCAAGGAGCACGGATTGGGGGGCGATCCCCGCCTTTAGATCCGGACCCCCCATGAGGCTGGTCTCATGGACCAAGAAAGGCCTCGACTGGGGGTCGAACAAGGAGGTGGCACTGCTGCACAGCCGGATTGCCAAGATGATAGAGCGGGGCGTCGAACTGCCCAACGTGATCCAGATCATGCTCTCCGCCGAATCCTCCCCTTCCAAGACTAGGCTTCCCCATTGTGGGCCTACAAGCCCGAAGACCCGGCCACCGTGCTCAGCTTCTTCCGCACTTCCCACGCTCAACTATGGAAGGTGCTGTTTAAGCCGCAAAAGGACTGCCCGGCCGAGGCGGAAGACATCGGCCTCGACGCCGCACACCCCCCTCGGGAGGTACGTTAAGTTTTACTCTTGTATCCGGATTATTCCCTTTTGATAAGGTACTCAATTCCCTTGTTCCTCATCCACAGAACTCTCTGAAGAAGGCCGAGCGGATCAACAGCCCGGCCCCGCTGCCCGGGGGTCCCCGGACGGCCTTGCTAATGGCCATGCTGGCGGAGGAGCCGTACGAGGCACCAGAGAGGAAGGACAAGAAGGAGTAGAAGAGGGAGGCCAGAGAGGGCCTCCGCTCCCGAGGACCCCCGGACACTAGATCCTGGGACACCCATGCTCCCTCCGCACAAGAGGTGGAGAAGGAGCAGGGAGAGGAAGGGGAGGAAAGCGATTCCTCCCGAACAAAGAAGAGGGTGGTGTCCGAGGACGCCGAGGAGGAGCCGCTTCGTCCCTCCCCCAAGAGACCATGCAGGGCCAAGGTGGCCCTGTCCGACAATAGCTCGGCTTCTACCGAGGACTTCGAGGCCTCCGAAGAGGTTCCTCGAAGGGCCCCCAGGGTCAAACCGCAGGCCCAATGGTACGCATCCTAATATCCGCTTAAGTGTTTTCGGCCGAACTGGGTTTGATATTGATCACATTTTTGCTTCTAACATCGCTGCCCGCTGCGTGACCTCCCCACCGACCGAGTTTCGGAGGGGGATTCTCCACCGGCCGCGCTGGCGGAAAGCGGGACCGCATCACGCGCCTCGCCTCCCCCAATCGTCGAGGAGGCCGAGGAGGTCCTGTCGAGGAGGACCCCTCCAGTGCCGCACACAGGGGGAGCGGGCGACACCGTCATGGCCGAGGTGAATACCTCGGCCGCCGAAGACCAGGAGGGGAGGGCCCCTCTGGTAAATGAAGAGGAGGAGCCCGGACGATCCGAGCTCTCTCCGAGTACGGCTCCGGAGTCGTCAAGGCATCCGGAGTTGGGTACTCCGGTCATCGAGAGGGGAGAAGCCGAAGTGCCCCTGCCACCCCCGCCCGCCCCAGAGCGGGCATCGAGTGGGTGGCCGAACGAGATGGAGGATGCTTTAACCAGCTCCTCTATCGCTGAAGAGCACCGTGCCCTTATGGGCACGGTGTTGCAAAGTCTTCGGTCCGTGGATAACGGACTGAAGGAGGCCTTCAATGGCCTTCTCATAGGCTTCAAGGTGAGCCAAGTAATGTTTTTCCCATAGAAAATTTCTTTTGCATAAATGTATAGCCTCATACACAGTAGCCCCTGAGACTCTGACTGGTTTGAACAAAGCCGGTCAGAGGATCGAAAATTGATATCTCGAATCCTAATGTGCGTAGAGTGATGCGCGGGCATCATCTTCGGCAGCAGCCACCAACGCCGAGGAGTTGGCCGAGCTGAATCGGAAGCTCAAGAGCTCCGAGGACGACCTTAGCCTAGTGAACAAGAGGTTCGACAAAGCGCAAGGCAAGTCCAGACTGTAGTGTTTATTTCAGCTGTTTCTTTTTTGTTAAATAAGGTTTAAAGTAGCCTAATGGAGTCAACTGATTTTACTATAGCTGCCGCCGCGGAGGTGGAGAACCTCAAGGCCGCGCTGAGGACGGCTCAGCTGGAAGCGGCGGAGCAGAGGTCGGTGGCCGAACAAGTAGCTACCGAACTGGCTACGGTGAGAACTGCTAGCCAGAAGCACGAGGCCAGAGTGCTGGAAGTGCAGCAAGAGCTCAAAGATGCCGTCACGAAATGTGAGGCTCTTGAGTAGAAGAATAAAGAGCAGGCCGCCGAGCTATCCTCATTGGGGACGGTGGCCAAGGAAGTGCGGACAGAGCCGCGCGGCTGCCAAGAAGAACTCTGCCAAGTCAAACTCATTGCGGATGGTAAGCCGTACTTGCTGCAAAGTGACTTTGGTGGTAACAGGTTTGCTTTGCTCACGCGAGTGTGGCGTTCCCTAGGCGCCTTTGTGGACCTCCCGAGGAGTGCGGCTGATGCGGCTAGGTTCTTCGCCGCCCAGGAGGGTCGGGCCGAGCAGCGGTTATTTTGGGCACAATTTCAAACGCCCGAACATCCTCCCCTCCTCAACAACCAGATGAAGCAGCTGATGGAGTTGCATCGGATGGTGGAGCCGGCGATGAAGGACCTCCGTGTCAAGCTATGGCCTTTGGAGCCGCTACCAAGCAGCTACTTCGGTTTGGTGCAGAGGCTGTACGACGCCCCTCCCCGGATCGATGCCTGGAAGCACTCCGTGTGCATTGAGGGGGCTCAGATGGCCTTCGGCAAAACAATGGTGCACTGGCCAAAGATCAAGCCAGCCGAAGTGGCCACCGGGCCTCCGCCTCCTGGGAAGGAGCATAGACGCCCCAAGCAGTACTTTCCCATCGTGATGGATGGTGCTCGGGTGATAGAGGCCCAATGCTCAAAGGAGGTAATTTATGAGTAGATTTATTTTCCTTGTATCCGAGGAGTTGAAACTTTTGTTTTGTTGAAATACAACTGGTTGGCTGTACATATAATGCCTGCTATGTTAATTTTGACTCCTGTGCGGCCGTTTCTTAACTGAAAGTTACCAGTCGTCGGCTTCAGCCCCCTTTGCAGATGCTGCATGGGGTGTTTCCCCATCATACCTTAACCCTTAGCCGACGTCTCGGTGCCCGGAGGCGGTTATATGTACGGAAAACAAGGCAATCAGACTATGTGGTTTTAGTGCTTTCACTTAGCCATAGGAGCTTGACGGTGGGGGCTGGTGACTAGCCCCCAGTGTATGTGATATCCGGGTATACCGAGGTTGATACCATTATCACATGGTTTTTGTGACAACAAACCCTTCGTGTAACACGGATTAACCTCCAACGATTTTTAGTTTGACACTTGTCATCGGATCGCTGACCAGTTCTCGCTTATTATGACGGTCGGTTTTTGGCTTTCTCCACTGAGGTACTTAACCAGGCTAGCTAGAATTACAATCGTAGTGGTTATCCCTTTAGCCTCCTAGCTGAACAAAGCGGAACGTAGGTGGGCAAACACAGGAGCCGGGCAACCTAACCATTGACCAAAGACATAATTCGGAACTGATTCATATAATGCAATATCCGTGATGCCGAGCACATGTAATAATATTGGTGCCGGGATGATGTTTTAGGGCTAGAGTAAGGTGCGAGCCCCCGGTCTATTAGCCGATCACATTGACCAAAGGAAACGTATCATAAATAGTTTACTTCGGCCGAAAAGCAGAAAGGAAAGTGCAACATAAGTACTCGCGGTATGACCGGAAAAGATGGTCATTATTTCGTTTAAATTTGTGACGTCTATCTGTACAATCTGAACTGCCAAAGTAACTTTTACAGATACTTTAAGAAAGAAATATGTAAGAGGTAAGGTTTACACAGGGTCTTCATGAGTGGTTTGACGTCCCTACTATGCCTTGCTGCATGTGTGCGCCTTCGCTCTTTATGAAGCTTCCGTGTGAGTGAAGTTGTCGACTGTATGCTCGGCGGAAGTGGTAATGTTTGGCAGATGAGCCCTTGGGGAAGGGTTTTCAGAAGTCGCCGCAGTATATCAGTTTGACGCTGATCAGGCCCTAGATGGTGCCCGTTGTTGATGTTGATCCGAAAACATCTTTTGGCCATTGCTCGGTCGAACCGAGCTCTCGGCCTTTGTGTCATGTGCCCCCACAACTGCCCATAGAATTTTGAGCACAAAATTGTGCACTCGAGGCACGTTTTTCACGACTAGGTGGGCCGTTCTGTGGGGCGCGTACCCCTATTTAGGGTGGGCATGGGAGTGCTCCGGGACTGAGGCTGTACCTCGGGCGCGTTTGCGTGCGTCCAGTGTCTTGGCAGTAGACTGGGCTTGCCACGCTTCTTCGGCGGCTTGGACTTCGGCGGCTAGAGCCGCCGTATGTTCCTCTGTTCGGAGCGAGCGCTCGGTATTACCGTTGATGGTAATAACGCCCTTTGGTCCTGGCATCTTGAGCTTCAGGTATGCATAGTGTGGGATGGCGTTAAAGCGGGCGAACGTTGTTCGGCCGAGGAGTGCGTGGTAACCGCTGCGAAAGGGGACAATATCAAAGATCAAATCCTCGCCGCGGAAGTTATCGGGCGAACCAAAGACTACTTCCAATGACACCTGGGATTACACCAGTAAAGGTGGTGGTACTGGGTTTGATCCTTGATGGGTCGATCCCCAATTTCCTCACTGTATCTGAGTAAATCAGGTTGAGGCTGCTGCCTCCATCCATAAGGACTCTGGTGAGGTGAAATCCGTCCATGATGGGGTCGAGCACCAGAGCCGCCGTTCCTCCATGACGTATACTGGTCGGATGGTCTCGACGGTCGAAAGTGATCGGGCAAGCTGACCATGGGTTGAATTTCGGGGCTACCGGCTCTAAGGCATCGACATCCCGAAGTGCGCGTTCTCGCTCCTTCTTCGGTATATGCGTGACGTAAATCATGTTCACGGTTTTTACCTTTGGAGGGAACTGCTTTTGGCCTCCAATGTTCGGCCCGCGAGGTTCGTCGTCATCCTTGCTGCGGGGACCCTTGCCCTGTTACTCGGCTATGATCTTGCCGGCCTGTTTGATTACCCAACAGTTATGGTTGGTGTGGTTGGCGGGCTTATCCAGGGTGCCATGAATCTGGCAGGGCCTATCCAATATTCTATCCAGTGCAGACAGCATCATCGCCTTCACTGCCATTGTTTGTGTGCCAGCGCTTATTGTTCCTGTTGCGCTGTGGTTTCCCTTTCCCGTCTTGGGCCTTTGAAGTGCCGGGGTGTTCGGGGTGGTTGCTTCAATGAGCTAACCAGCTATCCTCACCCGCGTAAAAGCGGGTCATTAGGGAGGTGAGGGCCGACATTGTTCTCAGCTTGTCCTGGCCAAGCTGGCGGGCGAGCCACTCGTCCCGAATACTGTGCTTGAATGCAGCAATTGCTTTGGCATCCGGACAGTCGATGATCTGGTTCTTCTTGGTCAAGAACCGGTTCCAGAATTGCCGGGCTGACTCCTCAGGCTACTGAATGACATGGCTGAGGTCGTCGGCGTCCGGTGGCCGAACATAGGTGCCTTGAAAGTTAGCTCGGAATGCATCCTCGAGCTCTTCCTAGCTCCCGATGGAGTTTTTGGGTAGGCTGTTCAGCCAATGCCTTGTTGGTCCTTTGAGTTTCAACGGTAAGTATTTAATGGCGTGGAGGTCATCTCCTCGGGCCATATGAATGTGGGGAAGAAAATCTTCGATCCACACGGCTGGGTCAGTTGTCCCATTGTATGGTTCTATATTCACAGGTTTAAACGCCTTGGGGAACTGATGCTGCATCACCTCATCAGTGAAACACATTGGGTGTGCGGTGCCCCTGACCCGGGCCACGTCGTGCCGGAGATCGGTTGTCATCCGGGCACGGTGCTGCTCCTGAGCTCTGTCGTTCCTATCGCACCAGGCTTGGTATCCGTCCCGTCCAGCAGGCGTGTGTCCTTTGGATCCATAGATGGATCTTGACTGGATCCCTCTGGCGTTCAGGTCGCGGCCCAGATCATATTGGTCATCCGGTTGAACCAGGTCTTTGCCTGCTCGGTGAGGAGGCGCGGGTGGGTTTTCGGTTTCTCCAGCCGCCCTGTCTCGTCCTCGAGGGGGCGGTTGGGCTGGTTTGCTTGAGTTCGTTTGGGAGGAATGGGCTCGCGGGCCTCATCCTCAAATTCCAGGAGCAAGCACCACCGTGGGTAACTCTTGTATTGACCCTGGCGTTGATCGTCGAGGCCTTCTTCAGCTGCTAAGACCATCGTCCATCTGTCGTTGAGCGTATCGTGTTCGGCTTTTAGCTGCTGTTGCATCCTCTTCAAGCTTCGGGCAGTGGCGATGAGTTGCTGCTTGAATCTCTCATGCTCTAGGGGGTCCTCTGGGATGACGAAGTCGTCGGGTCCAAGGCTATCCACCTCTTCAGACAGAGGGAGGTAATTACTGTCCTCGGAGTCCTCAGGGCCGCCCTGGTCCTCGTGCCCTTCAGGGGCGTCGTGGTGCTGCTCGGGGGTGTTGTCGCCGAGCTCCCCCAGGTTGTCCGGAGTCTCGTTATCTCCGGTGCCATTCGTGTCTATGTTGTTTTCCTTGCCCTTTCCTCGCCCTCTGGCTCGCCGTCGTCAGCGTCTGGGCGGTTCTTCGGCGGGGCCGTCGCCATCCTTCTTGGTCGTGTCGCCATCCTTCTTGGGGGTATCGACCATATAAACGTCGTAGGTGGAGGTAGTGGTCCACTTTCCGGTGTTGGAGGTGGCAAGGGAAGGATCCATATAAGGTGGGACGTCGATATCCTCGTCCATGTCGTCAGCCTCCTCGGAGGCATAGTCCAGGTTAAATCTTCGACAGTGGCTACCAAGTGGGTGGTGGGTGGGACGCAAAATTCCCCACGGTTGGCCTCCTGTCCGAGCTGCTCCTGGTCTGAGGATGGGCCATCCGCGATACTCATCTTCTGGATCCGATCTAACATCTCGCTTAAAAACGAGAGGTCCACTGGATTCATGCTCAGGCAGCCATCGGAGTCAAACTCTGGTGCACCAATACTGGGAGTGTGTTCGGCCGGGGGCGGCCCCTGGCTCTCCAGTGCCGGGACCGGGTCCGGACTCAAGGCCAGATCTGAGATGAGGACCGGCCTGGAGGCAGGGTCGAGGAGAGAATCCGAAGTCAAGGCCTCGGAATTGTTAGGCTCCTCGGGTGAAGCCGAGAACCCGGTAAAGACCAGATCGCCCCGGGAGTCGGCGACGTACTCCAGGTTGCCGAACCTGATTTCCTGCTCGGGGACGAAGCCAGCGACCTTGTCAAGGTGACCGGTTGGATCGGCGTGCAGTACGATGCTGCCAAGCGCAAAAAGCTGACCGAGGACAAAGATGTCCCCGCTGCGGATGCCATTGCTGATGACAAGGCGAGCCATTGATCCTTGGCGACCCAACGGCGGAACTCTCAATGAAAGCACCAATGTCGGTACTGAAATCAGCAGATCTCGGGTAGGGGGTCCGAACTGTGGATCTAGGAATCAATAGGTAACAGGGAACGTAGAGACAGCGATTTACCCAGGTTCGCGCCCTCTCGAAGAGGTAAAACCCTACGTCCTGCTAGATTGTATTGATGTGATTGTATGAAGATTGCAGAGTTGATCTACCTCGAGATCGGATGGGCTAAACCCTAGGTTGGTATCTGATCCTCTCTACCGACTAAACCCTCTGGTTTATATAGACACCAGAAGGACCTAGGGTTACATATGGTCAGTTACCATCAGGGGATAAACATGCCGGTCACACTAATTATTCCTTGGAGGAGACGCCAAGTCTTCGGAGGTTTCCTTCTGGTGCATGGGGTCGCCCACAATCCGGCCTTCCCTTGATGAGTAAAGAGCTGCCCAATAGTCCGGCCTACGAGAGATAGGCCGGCAGCCCAAGTACCCCCTAATCCGGGACACCCTCAATGTGCAACATCCATAAAGGGGAAATGGGAACGTAAGGCAACAACCCAGAAAAAGGTGACAGAATGACCAAGGCAAATGAAAGAAGGCAACATAATTACACATAACGGCACACCTCATACAAGTAAATAGAACATCATGGATAGTACTACATCGCTACATGTATACGCCCTACTACCACCATCATACATCGGCGTCATGATCGTTTAATCGTGGCTACAGAACTCGCACTGGCAAGCTGAAGACTCTGCTGGTGTCTCCTCGGTCTCGGACTCTGAATCGGAACTGATGATACTAACGGAGACCTCCGGAGCAAAGGAAACACGATGACGCTGACGTGATGGCTCTCCCTCAGAGTCTGGGGAAGGATGGCTCCTTAGCATAGGAGCATCTGGAGTAGCGAGAAGAGAAGCCCACTCGGCTGGAGACTCGTGGGGAGTCATGGTCGAGACATCCGAGTTCCCCTGGGAAGGTACAGATGTATCAGAAGTGGGTGGGGGTAGAGTGACTGGAGGGACGAACGGCGTATTAGAAAGTGAAATAGGAGTAAGCGCGGCTCGAGCGGCAGCGAGTGCGTCTCGAGTGCGGGTTAACTCTTGAGTCAAGCTGTGGATCAACCAGTACCCGGCTATTATGTAACGAGATAGGTGGCTAGCTGAACGGTCATAGTCTGGATCAATGATAGGAAAACGGACCCGCCCTGTTTCAAACAGCGACGGGTAGAAATAGAAACTTGGGTGAGTCTGCATCTGAATCTTGTTGTATCACAGGTTAGTGAGAGCCTCAAGTGCCGCGAATTGGATCGCCTGGTCAGGTGTAGAAGCAACCCCGCCCTTGGAGGAGCGGGTGTAGGTGCCCACCATGGTGCTGTTGTGCATAATGACCTCCGGATGGTACTCGTACATGGCGTCGGCAAGCTGCTCTCGGTACACCTAGTACATAGGGTCATCACCGTTGGGGTAGAGTCGGTGCCAAAGGTTATGAAGCGGTGGCGGAAATGTGGAAGGTGCCGGCTCAGGATGATATGGATACGGAATTGGTGCCATCTACACTCACAACATTAGCTGGTCAGCAACAAAAGCAAACTATATGCATGCAATGCAACAACCAAGTGCAGATGCACACTCAGATCACCACCAAGCCTTATGGCTACCGTTTCCTAATGCGCTGGTTATCTAGGGTGTCCTACAGTCAGCGCGGCTCTGATACCAAGCGTTGTGGAACCCCGGCTCAGAGCAACCGGTTTACCTTGCATTGCCAGCCCAGAGATCAAGTCTTCTGACAACACACAACAACTTGGTACAGACATAACTGCTTTATTGATCTCTTGCGGATACATAGGTTCAATGATTACATAGAAAATCAAGGCCAAGCGGCACACACGGTGCAGCTCCTCTATGTACATTATTTAGTAAACAACTCTGGGGCCTCGACGATAGTGGAAACATCTACTCGGCAGCGGAACACGGGGGTAGCGGAACTCCATGCCACAAGGACACTACTGGGACACGGCCTAGAACGCCAAGTACAGGTCGACATCAAATTCTTGCATGGCTTCTCCTGCATCTGGCATGACACGCTAGGTGAGTACCTTGATTGTACTTGCAAGCTCATAGCAAACAAAGCAAATAGGACAAACAATAACATGGCTTTAATAGATTAAAATATGCTCATGAACATGATGCTACCAATCTTAGTGTGCTTGTGAATTACCGTCACGGTCCCTTGGACTAACTTACCCATCTCGGAGGTTACCTCGTAACCACCATCGGTATCAATCATACCATCGTGATCATCACATGATCATCTCAAGATCAACCAACATCGGTATCAAAGATACCATCATGATCACCACATGATCACCTCATGATCAATGAACATCTTCATGTGCAAGCTCGAGGTTCTTTAATGTGCAAGTTAATTATTTCTGTTGACCCATAGTGTGACCTACTATGAACTGTGTCCATCAACGAGGACGCGGCTATCGATAGATTATACACTCTACAGAGGTTAGTACACTGTACCCACACAATGGAACTCATGACCTCATGCTCCCATTCGGGTGGACCAACGACGTTCCAACAAAACCAATCTATTGCATGACACTCTCCCGGCCACTCCGACAAACTCCCGTCTGGGCTATGCCATGGGTGGCCCCGATGTCAACTCATGACATCCACCACCTTTGTGGGCGCCATCGTCGTGGCCAAACTTAAACATCATCATCCCAAACGGGGACCTTGGTATCATAAAACTTGGGCTTACAAGGTTATTGCCGCCTACCGGGCTAGGGTAGAACGCACACATAACCTTTCCTCGTTGGAGGCAGCGGCGAGAGGAATGACAATAGACCGAATTAGGGCCTCCCCATCCAGGCAAGTGTGGTTGCACTGGTGAGCTCGATTCGGTGGCACTATGACTCGATCAACACCTTGTTCAAGTTTGATTATAGTCAGGTTTAACTTGAATAAAAATGATTCAAGCCATAGAATGCAATAGGGTGCATGAGAACATGATATCATAAACTTAAATGGAGAATGCATCATAACTCAACCATGGCATATAACATTCACTCTACTGTCTACATCATTAATATGATATGAAAATGAGCATAATGCAACAAGTAGCATGAAGTAAATATTTTAAATTAAAATGCATATAATTAGCCAATATTTGAGTGGACCCATTTGTCAGAGTTCAGGATCCGGGGACCCAAAGGTTCAAACACTGGGGTGAGCTTGTTCCTACCTCCTCATCCCCTACCACAGCCAACCTACGGCGAAGCTACGACGAGAGCGCGCTAGCGAGGAGTGGACCGTGGACTCGGCGGTTTACCCAGGTTCGGGCCACCTTGTGGTGTAAAACCCTACTCCTGCTTGGTTTGGATTGCAGTGAGCAAGAAGGTGTTCTCGCGTACAAGGTAGGAGAGGAAGGAGTCGATCCTCTACCACAATGACAGCATTGTCCCTTTATACCCACCTCGGTCCTCTTCTCCCTCGAAACTTAGGCGGGAAGGGTTGCCACACTTGGCGGGTTTTGAAAGGGGACAGGCGCTCAGGCTATCCTAACTAAAGGCGGTCTTCGCCTGCAAAAGCATGATCCATGACGCGCCGGTGGGCTCCGTGATGACATCCGCCCTGTGCGCCCGCCATCTTGGTCTTCTTTCACCGATCGGGCAACCTTTGGGGTTGCTTTGGGAAGTGGACTGCTGGCCTTGTTCCCTTAGAACAAAAGGGGAAAACCCTCTTCATCCGCACCTGCTGGCACGGCCTCTGTCGCCGTTCGTCGCCGTGCGCGTCACCCACTTGATGGGCACGAGACCGTGTGGCCAAGCCGAACAGCCCTCGTCTTGTGTGCCTTCGGGAGGGCGCCTCGGGAGGCTGCCTCACGAGAGGGCCTCGCGAGGCTGTTGGTGAAGATACTGAGTCTTGCTTGCCCGCTCCCTGAGGAGGGGTCCTCAGGAGGCCAAGGCCTCATGAGGGGTCTTGGTAAGATGCTCGATGGTGGCGGTCTGCTGGGCCTATGCCAGGTGTTGCGCCCTGGGCCAAAGGCAGACGGGCTAGGATACCCTGGGTTCCACAGGCCCGACAGTAGCCCCCGGGCCCACGGCACGCACGTTCCCGCCTATTAGGGGGCGAAACGGCACGGGCCCTAACCGCCTGCGGGCCAGACACGACGCGTGGCGCACAATGTGATGGGGGACGCCCCCACTTCTCCCACGACGCCTCGGTAACCGTCCGCACTGACATCATTGCCTTCCTTCGTGCACTCCGTTTCCCTGTGCCTTCCTTCTCGCGCGTAGTTCCTCGCGACCCCATCTCCAAGCTCCGCCTCTTGCCCCTCTTCCATCCGCGACTCTGCCGTGCTTAGATGGCGCCCGTCGGCAAGAAGGGAAAGGCGGCGGCCCCGTCCCCAAGCGCGCCCGCCATCGGGGTGTCGCTGTAGTGCTCCTCCATCGTCGATCGTGAGGGCCTGGACAAGGTGCTCCCGCTGGTGGCCGGCGACCAGAACGAGAATCAGGTGACCCAGATCGGGCCGGGGTCACGCGCACGGCGTGACCTGGGGGCGACGGCCTACCCCTTCTTCCTCCACAGTGTTTACGCTGGGTTGGTGCCGCCATTCTCGGACTTTTTCTACG
Source organism: Elymus sibiricus (assembly GCA_039707655.1). Classification (NCBI taxonomy): domain Eukaryota; kingdom Viridiplantae; phylum Streptophyta; class Magnoliopsida; order Poales; family Poaceae; genus Elymus; species Elymus sibiricus. The sequence goes on along the minus strand of CM077676.1, from coordinate 184,347,248 downwards.
CCATCCTCTCCCATTATCAGATTCACGCCCTCCACCTTCAACCTAATTCCATCCCCCTCCTAGCAATGTTTGCCTTTTACAGTGAGGCTTTCGTGGGCGTGATGCCTTCGGTGGCGCTATTCCGCCACTTCTTCAGCCTACGGCTGACTGCAGCAGACCAGTGCTCCAGATGCACGTCGTTCCTCGCCGTTAAGGGGATGGAGAGCAGCATCATCAACTTGAAGGTTGTGAAGAAGGTGGAGGGCTACCGGCAGTGCTGGGTCTATATGGACGCGTGCCGGACCAGCCGGCTCCTGATGATCCTGACGGACCCAACTGAGAAGAACTCCGGGTGGGGGCACGAGAAGCTCACTGACCCGAGGATGGAACCCGTCTTGGATTGGATGGCCGCGCACCGGGCCGCAAAGCTATCGGGGGCGACGGACGTCAGGGAGTACCTGCAACGGCGCATCATGCTGCTCCAACATCACTTGCGCCCCGTGTGGGAGTACACCGGCGCGGGCTACGCCATTAGGCTGCACCCCAGTAGCCTGAAACAATAAGTGCTAGACAGGGCCCTGGCGACTCTGCTCAGCACCCTTGCCGCGGACCTGCTTGAGGATGCACTCCCGCTGTTCCGCTACAAGGAGATGGTGGAGCTGGTTGCGGAGATGCCTCTCTTTGACCAGTGGGGTCTCATGCCAGAGGGCCATGTCAGGGCCCGCGAGAACCCTCTCGTGGTGGAGCTGGATTCAGGAGGCAGCGGCGGTAACGAGGACTCGGAGGAGGTCACAGAGGAGGACGCCAACCGGGCGCCACCATGCACTCGCCGTCAGCTCCTCCGTGACCTCGAGGATGATGACGCCGACAGCGCGCCACCTGCAGCGGAGGGTGCTCTCGGCCAGGGGGCGGTCGAGCCCCCAGCGCCAAAGGCCCGTCAAGGGGCCGAATCTTCTCAGGCCCTCGAGGCAGGCGACGACGCGTCCGGGTCCACCGCGACCCGCTCCGGGGGCCCGAGCGGCGGAGCCGGGGCGATGCTTGATGGTGGCAGCGACGACCCGCCCCTCGTGAAGAAGAAGAGGAAGTGGTCCACCAGTGATGAGTAAGTTCCCCTTACCCCTCCCAGTGTTTTATGCTCGTACTCTTTGTCCGGGCTCGGGGCTGAGCCACCATTTGCGCAGGAGGTCCGTCGGGGTTCAGAGGAAGAAGAAGAAGACAACGACAAAGGCGAAGGCGACCCCCAGCCCGCAAGGGGCTTTAATGCCCGATGCGGGTGCTGGGGGGCATGAAGAGGCCGCCCGCCACCCTGACACCGAGACGGGGCGCGTGAAGTCGAGGAGGAGCCGGCCGTTCCTCCGGAGCCGGACGCAGACGCGTCTCGCGAGGCCGAGACGGAAGAGCCTCGGCCGGCAGCCTCAGGAGGTGGGGACGTGCTCCCCTCAGACCCCACCGCGTGGGAAGAAGCAGTGATGGGGGAGGCCAAAGCATCCACTCCCCCGCCCGAGGCCTCTCTTAGTGCGGGGGGAGGCAACGTGGGGCGTGCTGCGGCGGGCATGGTGGGCCCCCACCGCGTGCCGCCGCAGCCGAACGCGGGGGAAGCCCCGAAAATCCCACCGCTCCTGGCAAGCGGCACCGAGGCATCCCTGACCACGGCGACAGAGAATGATGGGGGGCCGGACCCGGACTGGCCCCTGGCACTCGTGAGCAGCCGTGCCCTGCTCAGGCCTAGAGCCTTGTGCGACGCCAAGGCCGCGCTCGCTCGGCTCGGGACAGACTTCCAGGATGCGGAGACGCGCCTCGCCAAGGAGCACCTGGACCTTGATGGCGGGTGGCGCCGGCGTAGCGTCGCCGTCGAAACGGCCCATCGTCAAAACGAAGCCGCTCGTGCATAGGGTGAGAAGGACGCCGCCGAGGCGAAGGGGGTCCATGTGAGCGCTCTCAGGGAGGCCGAAGCGGCCGTCAAGCACCGCGAGGAGGCAGAGGCCTGCCTGAAGGAGCTCCAGGATCAACATGCCGCACAGGCGTAGTCGTTCCACACACGGGAAAGCACCCTCGTTACTCGCGAGAGGGAGCTTGCGGCCTGCGAAGCGGACCTCGTGACTCGCACAAAAGATCTCAAGAGGGTGTCGACCTAGCAGGCCACGGAGCGCGGGCGCCTGGAGACGCTGGGGTGCCAGTTGGCCGATGCCCAGGATGCCCACGCGAAGCGTGTCAACGAGGCCAACACCCAGCTGGAAGATAAGGAGAAGATGGCCCGGGAGGACGCTGATGCGAAGATAGTGGAGGCACACCTGGCGCTCGCTGAGGAGCACGGTAAGGCACTGAAGCAGCAGAAGGACGCCTTTGAGATGGAGCGTGAGCGGTTCTGGCAGGAAATCGCCGGTCTCAAGGCGGAACTAAACAAGGCGGAGACCCACCGAGAGGCCACGCCGCAGGCCCGTTCCGGCGCCGAGGCCGAGCCGTCCTCCCTTCGTCTTCAAGTGGGGGGCGCCACCAGCGCCGCCGAGCAGGCCGGAGGCGAGGCGGATTAGGAGCGGGAGCGGCAGTGCGAATGCGTCAAGATGCTCCATTCCCTCAAGCTTCGAGCCCGCAACGCCCTGAACTCCATCTACAAGGAGAGGCTTGAATCCCTCTGTGAGTCCCGCGATGCCGACTACGTCGACTTCTCCATCAAGCTCGTGGAGCGGCTCGAGGACAGGGCCAAGAAGGTGGATGACATCTTGGAAGAGGAGTGCCGTGACCTCTTCTCTCAGGCGGCGACCCGCGTCTTCAGTCACCTCCTTCACGCCGATCCCAGCTTTGATTTTGACAAGGTGATAGCCCCCGTCCCCGAGGAGATCCGTGATGGCCTCGCAAAGGCGGTAGAAGGCCATGTGGACGCGCTTCTTGGGAAGTATTCCTACGACAGCGGCGAGAGCTCAGGAGGAGGCGGGGACGACCATGATGGCGGCGACGATGGCGATGGCGATGACGACGACGACGCGAGTTCCTAGGGTCCTCTTTTCTCCGTCACCCTGCACTAGACCGATGTGGCCCCGTGGGGGCGTGAAGAAGATGCCTTTGTGTTTAAATACTTTATGATTTGCTGTAATGAATGCTCGTGCCCTCGTGAGGCTTTCTCTCGAGGCTTGTTTTGCTCTTTTTGCTTGCCCTGATGCTCTACGTCGTCAGGACCCAGCCCCCGAGTGGGCCACAGCCGTCGCTAGTATGTCCGGTCGCGATGCCTGGACAAGGCTAGGAGGCAGGGGGCACCGGGAGCTAGTGAGGGCTCCTGAGGCGCGATGCTCAAGGAGCCCCCCTTCGACGTGCAACTGGCCCGCGACAAGAGAAACGCCGGCGCTCATGAGGTTGCTAGAGGGGAAGGCTTAGGAGACGGCAAGGGCAGCTCGTGAGGCAGGAGACTTAGCTCTGTGCAGGATAGTGTCTGGTGGGCCGCCACTTGTAGGGTACGCCTCGTGAGGTTTTTGCTGATGAGATCTCCTGCTGAGATGGCCGTCGTGGGTTGGTTCCCGAGGCAGGGCCTGCGAAGCTTCCTGAGGCCCTGAGGGGGCATCTTGTTACCGAGCCACCTCGCGAGGCATCCTCGCGAGGCCTTTCAGGGGACTTGTTCCTGAGATAACTGCCTGCAGAATGTTCAACAACAGGGGAGCAGCGCACGCTTGCCGGTTCTCTCATGGGCATTACGCGAGGAGATAAGACACCAAGAACCTTGGTGGGGTGGCGTGCACGGGAGCAGCCCTGCGAGCCAGAGCCCGGTTGCTTGGGTTTTTCAGCGCTGCTAGGACTGACCTGAGCACAGACACCTTGTCCAGCCCCCTCTCGCATGAGGCTCATGAGGGAGGTCGTGAGCGCGCGAGGCTCGTGAGGCAAAGACAAGACGAAACACCATGTAAGGAAACCGAAGCTTTTCTGAAGTAAGATAGCAAACCATTACACAACCAAAACGAGATGCGGCTACCATGTCTGGCACGGGTCAGCTTGAGGTTGGTGCAGCCCGTGGGGTGCCCTCAGTTACACATCAAAACGAGAAAAAAGGGGGCTGCCATGTCTGGCACGGGTCAGCTTGAGGTTGGTGCAGCCCGTGGGGCGCCCTCAGTTGATTGTTCCGCCAGCACGGAGCATGGGGCTTCCACCGGGGTGTGGGTATGATCGCAGGTCGATCGTTCCGCCAGCGCGGAGCATGGGGCTTCCACTTGGGCGTGGGCAGGAGCTCTCGCGGGCCCATCAGGCGAACGCAATGAGAGGCTCTGGGGTGTGTACAGCCCCATTTTGTTCGTACGCATGAGGGTCACGGGAAGAACTTGCGGAGGCATTGGATGTTCTAGGCGTTAGGCACAGGAACTCCATCCTCCGTCTCCAGCCGGGCTGCGCCGGGCCTGGAGACATGAGTAACCCTAAAAGGGCCTTCCCACATAGGTGAGAGTTTGTGGAGTCCCTCTCTGGAGACGATCCTGCGCAGGACGAGGTCGCCGACCTCGAGGGTGCGAGGGCGGATGTTGCGGCTGTGGTAGCGACGCAGGGCCTGCTGGTACCTCGCGGCGCGAAGAGCGGCCTGACGGCGGCCCTCCTCGAGGAGCAGCAGATCGGTCTCCCGCGAGCCATCCTGGCGCACCTCGTCGAGGCAAGGACTCATGGAGAGCCGTGCTTAAGCTCCAATGGAAGGACCGCGTCAGCTCCGTAGACGAGGAAGAAGGGGGTCTCGCCGGTAGGCTTGCTTGCTGTCGTGCGGATGGACCACAACACGGACTGCAGCTCGTTGAGCCAACCCTTGCCACAGGCCTTGAGCTTCTTCTTGAAGCTCCTCGTTTTGAGGCCCTTGAGGACCTCGGCGTTGGCACGCTCGGCCTGGCCATTGCTTCGCGGGTGCACCACCGAGGCGTAGCAGATCTGCATGCCGAGGCTGGCGCGGTAGGACCTGAAGAGGCCGCTTATGAACTGGGTGCCATTGTCGGTGATGATGCGGTTGGGAACTCCAAAGCGGCTCACGAGGCCCTTGATGAACTTGACGGCAGAGCCTACCGGGATGGTGCGCACAGGCTCAACCTCTGCCCACTTGGTGAACTTGTCGATGGCGACGTAAAGGTAGCGGTAACCGCCAGCCGCGTGAGGGAAAGGCCCCAGGATATCCAACCCCTAGACCGTGAAGGGCCATGAGAGGGGAATTGTCTGGAGGCCCTGCGCCGGCTGGTGGATCTGCTTGGCATGGGACTGGCAGGCCTTGCAGGTTTGGACCAGCGTGGTAGCGTCACGCAGCACAGTGGGCCAGTAGAAGCCGCTGCGGAACACCTTGCCGACGAGGGTGCGTGACGAGGAGTGGTGGCCGCAGTCTCCTCCATGGATATCGGCGAGCAACTCGCGCCCTTGTTCTTCAGAGATGCAGCTCAGCAAGACGCCATTGCGGCGCCTGTGGTATAGCTCGCCATCTTGTAAGCAGTAAGCGGTGGCCTACCGGACCACGTGCTCTACTTCTAAGTCCTCTTCCGGGAGGGTGGCATGAAGCAAGTATACCTTCAACTCCGCGGCCCAGCTGTTTGCCTGAGGCTCCAGCGCCAGCAGCAGGCGGGCTCCTGAGGCAGGGCCGCAGTCTGGCGCACCCATGGGCGGTGCGGGCGGGAGTTCTTTGTGAAGGAGCGTGGTGCTCGCGGCAAGGGGTGCAGCTGATGGCTTGAGGAACCTTTCCTCGAAGATGCTGGGGCTCTGAGGCTCACGGCGAGATGCTGGTTTGGCGATGTTGTCAGCCTCTTTGTTGCCGCTGTGGGGAACGTGCTGCAACTCTAGGCCAAGAAAATGCTTCTCAAGTTTACGTACCTCTTCTAGGTAGGCGGCCATGTGCTCGTCCTTGGGCTTGTAGCTTTTCTTGGAGAAGTTGTCAAGAAGTTGCGAATCACCTTTGATGGTCAGACGCTTGATGCCCAGAGTGAACGCGGCCTTGAGGCTGGCGATGAGGCCCTCATACTCTGCGATGCTGTTGGAAACCTTGTCGGTGTGGCTGAAGCAGAACTGCACGGCGTAATAGAGCCTGTCTCCTGTCGGCGAGGTGAGCATGACTCCAGCCCCTACGCCCTGTCGAGAGAAGGCGCCGTCGAAGTGCATGGTCCAGTCGCCAGGCGCCTCGTCCCCTGGTAGGAGGGGTTTGGCCTCGCGAGGCTCCTCCTCGTAGGTGTCCGTCCACTCTGCCACGAAGTCGGCCAGAGCCGCGCCTTTGATGACTCTGGTGGTGGAGAACTCCAGCTGGAAGGCATGCAGTTCGATGTTCCATTCGGCAACGCGGTCGGCGGCGTTGGGGCTGCGCAGAACCTGCTCCAAGGGGTAGGAAGAGATGACCTTGATGGGATGACCCTGAAAGTAGTGGCACAGCTTCCTGGAGGCGACGAGGAGCGCGAGGAGGAGCTTCTGCTGCATGGGGTAGCGCTCACGCGCATCCCTTAGCATGGTGCTGACGAAGTACACGGGGTGTTCGACGAGGCGTGTGGTTGTGGTGGCAGCTTGCTCTCCAGGTGGCTCACAAGGCTCAGGGGGCTCGCGAGGCTCAGGAAGCTCGCGAGGCTCGGAAGGCTCATGAGGCTCGCAAGGTTCGGAGGGCTCGGGAGGTGCGGAGGGCTTATCCTTAGCACAGACACTCTCCTCTCGCACCTCTACAAGCGCCGCGCTGGCCATCTGAGGGGTGGCCTCCAAGTACAGGAGCAAGGGCTCGCGAGAGCACGGCATGACCATGATGGGCGGGCTCGTGAGGTACCTCTTGAGGTCTTCAAAGGCGGTGTCTGCCTTAGGGGTCCACTTGAAGGAGCCCGACCTCTTCATGAGCATCAAGAATGGCAGGGCTCGCTCACCAAACTTGGAGATGAAGCGTCCCAGGGAGGCCATACATCCTGCCAAGCGCTGCATTTCCTTGAGGGTCCGGGGAGGACGCATTTTCTCAATGGCCTTGATCTTCTCAGGGTTGGCCTCGATGCCATGGAGCGAGACCAGGAAGCCGAGGAGTTTGCCAGAGGGAACTCCGAAGATGCACTTCTCGGGGTTGAGCTTGAGGTTGACCTTGCGCAGGTTGGTGAACGCTTCCTTGAGGTCCGCGATGAGGGATCCAGCCTCACGAGACTTGACCACGATGTCGTCGACGTAGGTGTCAGAAGTCGGGCTCCAGGGACCCAAAGGTTCGAAACTGGGGTGAGCTCGTTCTACCACTTCGTCTCCTACCATGACTAAGCAACAGCGAGGCTACGACGAGAGCGCGCTAGCAAGGAACGGACCGTGGACTCAGCGGTTACCCAGGTTCGGGCCACTTTGCGGTGGAAAACCCTACTCCTGCTTGTGGTTGGGATTGCAAGGGGCAAGAGAGTTCTTGCGTACAAGGTGGAGGAGGCAGAACCCAACCGAGGTCTTCCTCTCTACAATGGCAGCACTGCCCTTTATACCAGCCTTGGTCCTCTCCCCCCTCGAAAACTTAGGCGGTAAGCGTTGCCACACTTGGCGGTTTTGAAAGGGGACAGGTGCTTAGGCTATCCTGACTAAAGGCGGTATTTGCCTGCCAAAGCATGATCCATGACGCGCCGGTGGGCTCGGTGGTGACCTCCGCCCTGCGCGCCCGCCGTCTTGGTCTCCTTTCGTCGATCGGGCAACCCTTGAAATTGCTTTGGGAAGTAGATAGCTGGCCCTGCTCCCTTAAGACAAAAGAGGAAACCATCTTCTTCCGCGCCTGCTGGTGCGGCCTCTGTCGCTGCTCGTTGTCGCGCGCATCACCCACGTGATGGGCCCCAGACCGCGCGGCTGTGCCGAACGGCCTTTGTCTTGGGCGCCTTCGGGAGGAGGCCTCGGGAGGCCACCTCGGGAGGCCGCCTCGCGAGAGGGCCTCGTGAGGCCGTTGGTGAAGATGCCGAGCCCTGCTCGCCGCTCCCTGAGGAGGGAGCCTCAGGAGGCCAAGGCCTCATGAAGAGTCCTGGTAAGGTGCTTGGTGATGACGGCCTGCTGGGCCCACGCCAGGTGTTGCGTCCTGGGCCAAAGGCAGATGGGTCTAGATGCCCTGGGTTCCATGGGCTCGACAGTAGGCCTCCGTGTTCCTCCCCATCTGAGGCCCCAGCGTGATCCACATTAGCCGTTGGAAAGTGGCGCCCGCGCTCCTCAAGCCGAAGGGCATGCAGACGTAGCAGTATATGCCGCAGGGGGTGATGATGGCCGTCCTCTCCACGTCTTCAGCTGCCATCTTGATCTGGTGATAGCCTGAGAAGGCATCTAGGAAGCATAGCAAATCGCACCCGGCAGTGGAGTCCATGATCTGGTCGATGTGGGGCAGCGAAAATGGATCTTGAGGGCAGAACTTGTTGAGGCTGGTGAAGTCAACGAACATACACTCCTTGCCGCCCTTCTTGGGGACGACGACTGGGTTGGCGAGCCATTCGGGATGGCGCACCTCTCGGATGACTCCAGCTTCTTGGAGCTTCTGAACTTCCTTGATGATGAAATCTTGCTTCTCTGGCGCCTGGCGCCATGCTTTTTGCTTGACGGGGCGTGCGTTGGGGCACACCGCTAAGTGGTGTTCGATCACCTCCCTCGGCACACCGGACAAGTCAGATGCTTTCCAGGCGAAAACATCCGAGTTTGCCCGAAGGAAGGTGACGAGCGCACTTTCCTATGCAGGAGGAAGGCCAGCGCCGATGGTGAAGGCAGGGCCGGAGCAGCTGCCATCCACCGACACCTTCTTTGTCTCGGCGTGGTCCTGAGAGAACAGCTGCTTCTTCTTCACGGGTGCGGCCTCAGGAGGCTCGACCGCGTCCTCGTCAGCCGAATGCGTGACCGCGGCGGCTTTGTAGGCATGCTCGAGGGAGCAGACCACGTCCTTATCGTGTCAGGTGATAGTGATGATGCCGCTGCAGCCAGGCTTCTTGAGGACATTGTAGGCGTGGTGGGTCGCCGCCATGAACTTGGCGAGAGCTGGGTAGCCCAAGATGGCGTTGTATGGCAGGCCGATGTGCGCCATGTCGAAGTCGATGAGCTTGGTGTGGTAGTTCTTGTGGGTGCCGAAGCTGACGGGAAGGCGCACTTGCCCCAGAGGGATGGTGGAGCCATCAGTCACTCTAGAGAAGGGCCTGGTTGGCATCAGCTGGTCATAGGGCACTTGGAGCGTCTCGAAGGTCTCGATGGAGATCACGTTGAGGCCAGCACCTCCGTCGATGAGGGTCTTGGTGACCTCGATGTTGCTGATGGTGGGAGTGCACAACATGGGGAGTGTGCCTGCAGAAGCCGTGGACTTGGGGTGATCCTTGGAGTCAAAGGTGATGGCGTACTGCGACCACTTGAGGGGCCGTGCGACCTGAGGCCTCGGGAGGGCGGCGTTCACCTCACGAGAGAGCTGCTTGAAGTGGCGGTTGGACACGGGGGCCTGAGCCCCGCCAAGGATACAGGCGACCGCGCGAGGCTCCTGGTAGCCCCCAGCACCCTCATCAGGCTGGTTGACATCGTTCCTCCGGGGTGGCGGCAGTAACGGCGGGAGAGCGGCATTGGCCTGAGGGTTTGCCTCACGAGGCTGGTCGCGCCAGGCGGCCTCACGAGGCTGGTCGCGCCAGCCCTGGCGGAAGTCGCCGTTGCCGTTGCGGCCGTCCCAGCGGTTGCCACCGTGGCCACCTCTGCGACCGGCGCCGCGGCCGTTGCGGTCGTCTCGGCGGCCCTGGCACTCGTCACGGAGCAGCTTGAGCTCCTGGCAGTCTTCAGTGCTGTGGGAGCGCACGTTGTGGTAGGCGCAGAGTGGGCGGCCATCTTTCCTGGGTTCATCGCGGTCACGGACGCGCTTCTGCTTGGGCTCCGCCGCAAGCACAGCAGGGCCCTTGTGCTTGACGTCCTTGTTTTTGGCCTTGGCGGCATCGAGCGCCGCATCGAGTTCGTTGTGGACGAAGAGGCGACCTTCTTCAGCCTTGGCGCACTTGTCGGCGAGGTCGAACAGCTCAAGCACTGAGTCTAGCTCGTCATTGATGGCAAGCTTCTCACGCATCTTGACGTCCGTGACGCCGGTGGAGAACGCAGAGATGACGGCCGCGTCGGAGGCGCGCGGTATTATCTTGTTGCGCACTTGGCTGAAGCGCTGGATGTACTTGCGGAGAGTCTCGTCTGGGCGCTGTCGTACATGCCGCGGGTCATTGATGGTGAGGGAGCGGTCTTGCGTGCCCTTGAAGTTGGCGACAAACTGGCTGCAAAGCTCGGCCCACGATGAGATAGACACCTCGGGGAGGTTCATGAGCAAGGAGCGCGGGCCGTCCTTGAGGGCCATGGGGAACCAGTTCGCCTTGACCTTGTCGCCGCCGTTCGCCGCCTCGACGCTCAGTGCGTAGAGCTGAAGAAACTCTGCAGGGTTGGGGGTTCCGTCATAGCGTGGAGACAGCTCAGGCTTGAACTTCGCGGGCCACACTGCTACTTGTAGCTTGCATTGGTATTATCCCCGAAGAGGAAGGGATGATGCAGCACAGCAGAGGTAAGTATTTCCCTCAGTTATGAAACCAAGGTTATTGATACGCCTCCAACGTATCTATAATTTATGAAGTATTCATGCCATATTTATAACAATTCTATATGGTTTTGGTATGATTTTATTAGAACTAACCCGGACTGACGCTGTTTTCAGCAGAACTACCGTGGTGTTGTTTTTTGTGCATAAATGAAAGTTTTCCAAATGAGCTGAAACTTTTTGGAGATTTTTTATTGGACAAATAAAAAATATTGGCACCAAGACCCACTGAAGGGGGGCCACCCAGTGCCCACGAGGCACCAGGGCGCGCCACCCCCCCCCCCCCGCCTGGCGCGCCCTGGTACCTCGTGGGGCCCACGTGGCTCTGTTTGACATGATTCCAACGCTGAAAAATCCTATATATTCAGAAACCCCCAAAAGTTAACCTAGATGAGTTTTTACGCGGCCGCAAGCCTCTGTACCAGAGATATCCCATCTACAGCCCTTTTCCGGCACCCTGCCGGAGGGGGGAAAGCATCACCGGTGGCCATCTTCATCATCCCGACGGTCTCCATGACGAGGAGGGAGTAGTTCACCCTCGGGACTGAGGGTTTGTACCAGTAGCTATGTGTTTGATCTCTCTCTCTCGTGTTCTTGAGATGTCACGATCTTGATGTATCGAGAGCTTTGTTGATATAGATGAATCATATAGAGTTTTCCCCTCTCTATCTTCTTGTGATGAATTGAGTTTTCCCTTTGAAGTTTTCTTATCGGATCGAGTCTTTAAGGATTTGAGAACACTTGATGTATGTCTTGCATATGGATATCTGTGGTGACAATGGGATATTCACTTGAGTCACTTGATGTATGTTTTGGTGATCAACTTGCGGGTTCTGTGACCTTGGAGATCTATGCATAAGGGTTGGCACACGTTTTCGTCTTGACTTTCCGGTAGAAACATTGGGGCACTCTTTGAAGTTCTTTGTGTTGGTTTGAATAGATGAATCTGAGATTGTGTGATGCATATCGTATAATCAAACCCGCGGGTACTCGTGGTGACATTGGAGTGCCTAGGTAACATTAGGGTTTTGGTTGATGTGTATCTTAAGGTGTTATTCTAGTACGAACTCTAGGGCTGTTCGTGACAATTAATGGGGATGGCTCATAAGATTGATCGGGAAGGATAACTTTGAGGTGGTTTCGTACCCTACAACAATTTCTTCGTTTGTTCTCCGCTATTTGTGACTTTGGAGTGAACTCTTTGTCGCACGTGAGGGATTTACATATGATTCAACTATGTCAACAATGTTGGGAGATCGCACTAGTGAAAGTATGAACCGTAGGCCTTGTTTCTAAGCATTGCAATACCGTTTTTATGCCCGTTTACTATTTGCTACCGTGCTGTTTTTATATTTTCAGATTACAAAAACCTATATCTACTATCCATACTACACTTTTATCACCATCTCTTCGCCGAACTAGTGCATCTATACAATTTACCATTGTATTAGGTGTGTTGGGGACACAAGAGATTTCTTGTATTTGGTTGCAAGGTTGTTTGAGAGATACCATCTTCAACCTACGCCTCCCACGGATTGATAAACCTTAGGTCATCCACTTGAGGGAAAATTGCTACTGTCCTACAAACCTCTGCGCTTGGAGGCCCAACACGAGTCTACAAGAATAAGTTGTGTAGTAGACATCAAGCTCTTTTCTGGCGCCGTTGCCGGGGAGGTGAGTGCTTGAAGGTATATCTTTAGATCTTGCAATCGAATCTTTTAGTTTCTTGTTTTATCACTAGTTTGGTTTATAAAAGAAAACTACAAAAAATGGAATTGAGGTTACCTCATATTATTCGTCTTTATCATGTCTTTCGTGAAAATGATGGAAAGGAAAATTGTGCTCAATTGATAGAAGAAGAATTCAATAAAATGTTTGGTATAATCTTTGAATGATGAGCATGATTGCAATGAAATTAGTATGAATTCTTTGAATATCCATGATGCTAATGACATGCAAAGCCATAAGCTTGGGGATGCTATGTTTGATGAAGATGATATTTTTAGTCCCCCAAGTTTTGATGAGAAAATTTATTATGATGATAGCATGCCTCCTATTTATGATGATTATAATTATGAAAGTGGATTTGGAGAGGTCATGCCTCTATTTAATAATGATTCCACTATTTTGGAAGAGGTTTCAATTGACTATGACAACAAAGTTGCTATCTACGATGATTATTGTGATGACTTGTATGCTATAAAGAATAATGATAACCATGAAACTTGTCATCATGATTTTAATGTTCAATTTGATTATGCCAATCAAGTATCTCATGATAATTATTTTGTTGAGTTTGCTCCCACTATTATGAATGAGAAGGAATTTGCTTATGTGGAGAGTAATAAAAAAATTATGCTTATGTATCATGACAAGAATGCTTTGTGTGATGGATATATTGTTGAATTCATTCATGATGCTACTGAAAATTATTATGAGAGAGGGTCATATGCTTTTACATATTGCAATAATATCAAGTTTCCTCTCTATGTGTTGAAAGTTTCGAAGTTATGCTTGTTTTGCCTTCCTATGCTAGTTGATTCTTGCTCCCATAAATTATTTGCTCACAAAATCCCTATGCATAGGAAGTGGGTTAGGCTTAAATGTGCTAGTCAGATGCTTCATGATGCTCTCTTTATGTTTCAATTCTTTACTTTTATGCGAGCATCATTGAAATCATCATGCCTAGCTAAAAGGCATTAAAGAAAAGCGCTTGTTGGGAGGCAACCCAATATGTATCCTTTCTGTTTTAGTGTGTTCACATGATTAAGATACTGTAGTAATCATGTTTTATATGTTTTCTTTCAATAAAGTGCCAAGTAAAACCTTTGGGATAGTGTGGATACTTGTTGATTCAATTCTGTGCAAAAACAGAAACTTTTACCTCCAGTGCTTAATTTCCCTGATTTTACTGGAGTGTAAAAAAATTCTGAAATTTTTACAGGGAATTGGCTTACAAATTTTTTACGTTGTCCTAATTTTTCAGAATTTTTAGAGTTCCAGAAGTTTGGTAGTTGCTCAGATCATTACAGACTGTTCTGTTTTTGACAGATTCTGTTTTCAATGCATAGTTTGCATGTTTTAATGTTTCCGTAGCTTATATTATGAGATATAAATTTTGGAAATGATAGAATACATTAGGCATTATATGGGAACAATTGTTAATCTTGTCTTGGACAGTACCTAAGTGATGGTTTATTCTTTATCATACTAACCGTTTTCACGAAGTTCCGTTAAGTTTTGTGTGATTGAAGTTTTCAAGTTTTGGGTGAGATATCGATATGAGGAGAATAAGGAGTGGCAAGACCCTAAGCTTGAGGATGCCCAAGGCACCCCAAGGTAATACTCAAGGAAGACCCAAGCAACTAAGCTTGGGGATGCCCCGGAAGGCATCCCCTCTTTCGTCTTCAACATTATCGGTAACCTCACTTGGAGCTATATTTTTATTCATCACATAATATGATTTTTGCTTGGAGTGTCATTTTATTCTGTTGATATTCACTTGGTGTTATCAATAATCATGTTTTGTATCTTTTAGTTCAATAAAATGCCATTTATAGCCTTTACTATGCTCAGTTTGCAAGTTCATGTGTTGCTGTTTGAAAACAGAAAGTTTTCTGTTATGTCCAGAATATTCCTGAATAGTCAGAACATGATAAAAGTCTGAAATTTTTACACAGTAAGCATGAATGATTTCTCTGTCACGTGGTAATTTTTCAGAATTTTTGGAGTTAGGGAAGTATGGATTCTTATTCACCTTTTACAGACTTTTCTGTTTTGGCAGATTGCTGTTATAGTTGCATTGTTTGCATATGTTTGCGTGTTTAATGTTCCTATTTGAGGATAGGAGTATTAAATATGCAGAGGCATTTAGTATGCAATGTTTAATTATAATTTTTGTGATCTGCTACAGTAGAGAATGTTAAGGTTTTGAGTTGATTTATACTAACTTACCTCACGTGTTCTTGTTGAGTTTTGTGTGGATGAGGTTTTTAAGATTTATAGAAACCGTGATATGAGAGGAATTAAGGAGACACAAAAGCTCAAGATTGGGGATGACCAAGGCATCCCAATATAATATTTCAAGAAGTCTCAAGCATCTAAGCTTGGGTATGCCCCGGTAGGCATCCCACCTTTCTTCATCAACAATTATCGGTCAGTTTCGGTTGAGCCTAAGTTTTTGCTTCTTCACATGATATGAGCTATTCTTGGAATGTCATTTTATTTTGTTTTCTTTGCTGTTTGAATAACATAATAAGACCTGAAATTTTTAAATGAGAGAGAGTCCTTACATAGCTACTTAATTGTTTCACTACTCATTGATCTTCGCTTATATATTTTGGAGTAGTTTGTCATTAATTCTCATGCTTCACTTATATCTTTTTGAGAGTTAATAATAGTAATGGTAATTTGCACAAGATATGAATTTGGTCCCAAGATGAATATTCGAGAGGGATATAATAAAAACTTTCATATAGATCATTTGATATGATAAGTGTGATTCCTTGCAATGAAAATAATGAAAGAGATCATATGCTAATCTTATGGAAAGTAATGACATTACATAAAGAAAAGTATAAGTGGTAAAATTTATTGGAGGTTAACAAGCATAGCATTAGTCAATGATGCAATTCATGAAAAAGTTAATAAGGGAAGAGAAGATTCACATGCAAATATATTATCTTGGACATCTTTTATGATTGTGAGCCCCCATTAAGTATTTTATGTCAAAGTGTTGACGTTGGACAAGGAAGACAACGTAATGAATTATGTTTGTTCATATTCACATAGAAGTTATATTGTTATAGATCCTCCAACATGTGGTGCTTGCCCAATATCTTTGCTAGCCAAAAATCCGCACCAAGTAGAGATACTACTTGTGCATCCGAAACCCTTAAACCCAGTTTCATGTCACGAGTGTCCACCATATCTACCTATGGATTGAATAAGATCCTTCAAGTAAGTTGTCATCGGTGCAAAAAGCAATAAAAATTGCCTCTAAATATGTATGATCTTTTATTGTAAGGGAAATAAGCGTTGTACGAACTTGTGATGGTAAGAAATAAAAGCGACGGACTGCATAATAAAGGTTGCTATCACAAGGGGCAATATAACGTGACGTTCCTTTTCATTAAGGGCTTGTGCATCCAAAAATAAAAAGCACATGACAACCTGTGCTTCCCTCTGCGAAGGGCCTATCTTTTACTTTTATGCATTTACTTTTATGTATTTACTTTTTATGCAAGAGTCAATAGTGTTCTCCTCTATTCCTTTTTTATTTTTCTCTTTTGCAAGCATCATGTGGTGGGGAAAGATCTAGGCACATATATCCAGTTGGATATGAGTGATCATGAGTTATTATTGTTGACATCACCCTTGAGGTGAATAAGTTGGGAGGCGAAATCACAAGCCCCTATCTTTCTATGTGTCTGGCTGAAACTTTTGCTCCATATATATGTCGTGAGTGTTAGCAATCATAGAAGACTAAATGTGTGTTGAGTATGTGGACTTGCTAAAAAGCTCCTACATGAGACCCTTCCTGAAAATATGATGAATTGCAATTGCATTGTTGACTAGAATAGTTTGTTAGTTTCCAAGAAAGTTTATGCCTTATACATCATTGTTGTGATGAATTTTTACTTGCTCATGAGAAGTTTTATGATAATAAATATTGCTGTTATAATAATGATCTTGCTTTGAATCATTCAAGTCCAATGTCCATGCTATAAAAGAAAAGAATATATGATGATTATGATAGGTAGCATTCCACATCAAAAAATTTGTTTTTAATTGCTACTTTATCATGTTTTATGAGAAAAAGTTGCTGTTATGATTGCTAGGAAAAATGATTGAAATTATCATTGATCAAACTTATGCACTATGCTAGCATTCACACTTCATAAATTATTTCTTTTATCATTTACCTACTCGAGGACGAGTAGGAATTAAGCTTGGGGATGCTGATATGTATCCAACGTATCTATAATTTATGAAGTATTCATGCCATATTTATAACAATTCTATATGGTTTTGGTATGATTTGATTAGAACTAACCCGGACTGACGCTGTTTTTAGCAGAACTACCGTGGTGTTGTTTTTTGTGCAGAAATGAAAGTATTCCAAATGAGCTGAAACTTTTTGGAGATTTTTTATTGGACAAATAAAAAATATTGGCACCCAGACCCACTGAAGGGGGGCCACCCAGTGCCCACGAGGAACCAGGGCGCGCCACCCCCCTAGGCGCGCCCTGGTACCTCGTGGGGCCCACGTGGCTCCGTTTGGCGTGATTCCAACGCTGAAAAATCCTATATATTCAGAAACCCCCGAAAGTTAACCTAGATGAGTTTTTACGCCGCCGCAAGCCTCTGTACGAGAGAGGTCCCATCTACAGCCCTTTTCCGGCACCCTGCCGGAGGGGGGAAAGCATCACCAGAGGCCATCTTCATCATCCCGGCGGTCTCCATGACGAGGAGGGAGTAGTTCACCCTCGGGGCTGAGGGTTTGTACCAGTAGCTATGTGTTTGATCTCTCTCTCTCGTGTTCTTGAGATGTCACGATCTTGATGTATCGCGAGCTTTGTTGATATAGATGAATCATATGGAGGTTTCCCCTCTCTATCTTCTTGTGATGAATTGAGTTTTCCCTTTGAAGTTTTCTTATCGGATCGAGTCTTTAAGGACTTGAGAACACTTGATGTATGTCTTGCATATGGATATCTGTGGTGACAATGGGATATTCACTTGAGTCACTTGATGTATGTTTTGGTGATCAACTTGCGGGTTCTGTGACCTTGGGGATCTATGCATAAGGGTTGGCACACGTTTTCGTCTTGACTTTCTGGTAGAAACTTTGGGGCACTCTTTGAAGTTCTTTCTGTTGGTTTGAATAGATGAATCTGAGATTGTGTGATGCATATCGTATAATCAAACCCGCGGGTACTCGTGGTGACATTGGAGTGCCTAGGTGACATTAGGGTTTTGGTTGATGTGTATCTTAAGGTGTTATTCTAGTACGAACTCTAGGGCTGTTCATGACAATTAATGGGGATGGCTCATAAGATTGATCGGGAAGGATAACTTTGAGGTGGTTTCGTACCCTACAACAATTTCTTCGTTTGTTCTCCACTATTTGTGACTTTGGAGTGAACTCTTTGTCGCACGTGAGGGATTTACATATGATTCAACTATGTCAACAATGTTGGGAGATCGCACTAGTGAAAGTATGAACCCTAGGCCTTGTTTCTAAGCATTGCAATACCGTTTTTATGCCCGTTTACTATTTTCTACCTTGCTGTTTTTATATTTTCAGATTACAAAAACCTATATCTACTATCCATACTACACTTTTATCACCATCTCTTCGCCGAACTAGTGCACCTATACAATTTACCATTGTATTGGGTGTGTTGGGGACACAAGAGATTTCTTGTATTTGGTTGCAGGGTTGTTTGAGAGATACCATCTTCAACCTATGCCTCTCACGGATTGATAAACCTTAGGTCATCCACTTGAGGGAAAATTGCTACTGTCCTACAAACTTCTGCGCTTGGAGGCCCAACACGAGTCTACAAGAATAAGTTGTGTAGTAGACATCAGTTATCAATCCAGTAGGAAAACCACGCAACACCTCGTTAGCAGTACCTGCACACAAACAAGAAATCCTTGCACCCAACACAAATGAGGGGTTGTCAATCCCTCGGCGGTTAGTTGCAAGATTAAATTTTATGTGATAGATAGATAGATTGAAACAATAATACAAAATAAATAAATAAAAGAAAAGTGCAGCAATATTTTTAGGGTTTTAGTAATATGATTTAGATAGACCCAGGGGCCATAGTTTTCACTAGAGGCTTCTCTCAATAAAATAGCATACGGTGGGTAGACAAATTACCGTTGGCAATTGATAGAAAAGCAAATAATCATGACGATATCCAAGGCAATGATCATGTATATAGGCATCACGTCCGAGACAAGTAGACCGACTCCTGCCTGCATCTACTACTATTACTCCACACATCAACCGCTATCCAGCATGCATCTAGTGTATTAAGTCCATAAAGAACGGAGTATCGCCTTAAGAACGATGACATGATGTAGACAAGCTAAACTCACGTATGAATAAACCCCATCTTTTTACCCTTAATAGCAACGATACATACGTGTCATGTCCCTTTCTGTCACTGGGATTGAGCACCGCAAGATCGAACCCATTACAAAGCACCTCTTCCCATGGCAAGATAAATTAATCTAGTTGGCCAAACCAAATCAATAGATCGGAGAAGAAATACGAAGCTATAATAATCATGCATAAAAGAGATCAGAGAAGACTCAAATAATATTCATGGATAATCTGATCATAAATTCACAATTCATCGGATCCCAACAAACACACCGCAAAAAGTGATTACATCGGATAGAACTCCAAGAACATCGAGGAGAACATTGTATTGAAGATCAAAAGAAGAGAAGAAGCCATCTAGCTACTAACTATGGACCCGAAGGTCTGTGGTAAACTACTCATGCATCGTTGGAAGGGCGGCAAGGTTGATGTAGAGCCCCTCCGTGATCGATTCCCCCTCCGGCGGAGTACCGGAGAATGCCTCCAGATGGGATCTCTCGAGAACAGAAACTTGCGGCAGCGGAAAAATTATTTCATGGACTCCCCTGAGGGTTTTTGATTTTTTCTGAATTTATAGTGGTGGAATTAGGTCAAATGGAGCTCTGTGGGCCCCATGAGGTACCAGATCGCGCCAGCCCCCCCCCCCAGGCGCGCCCTGGTGCCTCGTGGGCACCCCCTGGGGCTTCTGGCCTCCTCCCGAAGCTTCTAGTGTTTATCATGTCCACACAAAAATCTCCAAAAAGTTTCGTGGCATTTGGACTTCGTTTGGTATTGATTTTTTGTAAAACAAAAACAGGGCAGAAAACAGCAACTGGCACTGGGCACTAAGTTAATAGGTTAGTCCCAAAAAATGATATATAATTGCTGTAAATGTGTATAAAAACATCCAAGATTGATAATATAACAGCATGGAACAATCAAAAATTATTGATACGTTGGAGACGTATCAGCATCCCCAAGCTTAATTCCTGCTCATCCTCGAGTAGGTAAATGATAAAAACAGAATTTTTGATGTGGAATGCTGCCTATCATATTCGTCATATATTGTTTTCTTTGTAGCATGGACATTTGGACTTGAATGATTTAAAGCAATAGTCTATAGTTTGACATGAAGATATAAATACTCAAGCATGCTAACAAGCAACCATGTCTTTCAAAATATCAACGCTAAAGAAAGTTATCCCTAGCCCATTATGCTCAATCATTGATCTATTCATGAAACACACTCAAATATTAGCTACATCCAATGCACAAGTATGACAATAGTTCTCTCTAGTTGGTGCTTTTGTAAGAGAAGATGGAGACTCAAATAAATATTGCATAAAAGTAAATAGATAGGCCCTTCGCAGAGGGAAGCACAGATTTGTCAAATGTGCCAGAGTTCAAGGCTAAAATTAAAGAGATAAAAATATTTTGAGAGGCATGCTTTTCCTGTCAACGAAAACGACCGAGAATTCCCTATATTTTCCATGCTAGACACATCATAGGCGGTTCCCAAACAGAAAGTGAAGTTTATTTCCTTTCCACCATTTCTTTCACAATCCATGGCTAGCCGTATCCACGGGTGCCCTCCATACCATCACTTTCCAAGGAATTTTGTTGTTATTAATTTTTGATTTCATTGTGGGACTGGGCATCCCTATTACCAGCCACTCTCTCGTGCAATGACAAGTGAATAAACACTCATCGTGAGAATAACACACCTAGCATGGAAAATGTTGGCCACCCCCTGCCGCTTCATGAGCGGTATGGGCACACAAAACGAGAAAATTATTTTGAAAATTAGAGTTGCACACGCAAATTTACTTGGAACGGCATTGAAATACCGCATATAGGTAGATATAGTGGACTCATTTGGCACAACTTGGGTTTAAGGATTTTGGATGCACAAGCAGTATTTCCACTTAGTACAAATGAAGGCTAGCAAAAAGATTGAGAAGCAACCAACCAAAAAGCAAAAACGGTCATAAACATGCATTGAACATAACTAACACCGAATAATGCACCATAAGTAGGATATAATTTCATTGCATAACTATTGACTTAACGTGCATGCATAGGGAATCGCAAACCTTAACACTAATATTCTTACTAAATCACAATTACTCACTAACATGACTCACATATCATCATCTCCATATCGCAAAACTATTGCAAGGAATCACACTTATCATATCCAATGATCTATATGAAAGTTTTTATTATATCCCTCTTGAATATTCATCACTTTGGGACCACATTCATATCTTGTGCAAATTACCGTTACTATTATTAACTCTCAAAAAGATTTAAGTGAAGCATGAGAGTGCAAATATTTCTTCAAAATTTCTATATTATCAATTCTCAAAATAATATAAGTGAAGCATGAGAATTCATTTCTTCAAAATTTTAATCTTGTCAATTCTCAAAATAATATAAGTGAAGCATGAGAATTCATTTCTTCAAAATTTTAATCTTGTCAATTCTCAAAATAATGTAAGTGAAGCATGAGAATTTATTTCTTCAAAATTTGAATCAACTCTCAAAATAATAAAAGTGAAGCAAGAGAGTTCATTTCTTCAAAATATAGCCACCACCGTGCTCAAAAAGATTTAAGTGAAGCACTGGAGCAACTGCCTAGCTCAAAAAAATTTAAGTGAAGCACATAGAGTATTCTAACAAATGATGATAAATGTGTGGCTCTCTCAAAATAGGTGTGTTCAGCAAGGATGATTGTGACAAACTAAAAAGCAAACAAAGCAAAGACTCATATAATACAAGACGCTCCAAGTAAAACACATATCATGTGACGAATAAAAATATAGCTCCAAGTAAAATTACCGATGGTTGGTAGAAGAAAGAGGGGATGCCTTCCGGGGCATCCCCAAGCTTAGATGCTTGGGTCTTCCTTGAATATTACCTTGGGGTGCCTCGGGCATCCCCAAGCTTAGGCTCTTACTACTCCTTATTCCTTCATCCATCGTGATCTCACCCAAAACTTGAAAACTTCAATCACACAAAACTCAACAAAACCTTCGTGAGATCCGTTAGTATAACAAAAGAAATCACTACTTTAAGTACTCTTGCAAACCCATTCATATTTTATTTTTGCATTATACATACTGTACTCTAACTTCACCATGGCTTATACCCCCCGATACAATCCATAGATTCATCAAAACAAGCAAGTAGTGCATCAAAAACAGAATCTGTCAAAAACAGAACAGTCTGCAGAAATATATTTAAAACCATACTTATGTAACTCCAAAAATTCTAAAAAGTTAGGACAACATGGGCAATTCATGTACGAATACTGTGTAAAAATTTCAGATTTTTATGACGCTCTAGTACAGAAACAAAATTCGGGCACTGGACAGAAAACTTTCTGTTTTCCAAACAGCATCAATTATATTATCTTCCAAATCATCCCAAAGGCTTTACTTGGCACAAACACTAATTAAAAACACAAAAACACAATAATATCAGTAGCATAATTGTGAAAACACACAATAATAGAAACAATAAGTAAAAATTTATTTTATTCATTGGGTTGCCTCCCAACAAGCGCTATTGTTTTATGCCCCTAGCTAGGCATAATGCATAGTTTCAAGTATTGTCATTTTTCTTCTTATTTTCTAACGGTACATTCTCATCAGGAGGCTTTTCAAAGACAATTTTAAACACATCATCCATGGAAATTTTAGCATTACTAAGTTGGCCATCCTCGAATCCCTCTTGATTCCCTTTTACAATCCAAGAATATTGTTTATTAATACCATTGAAAACTTGTTCGATTATATTTAAGGGAGGAACCTCCTTTTTGGTATTCTCATCAAATGTGTGATCATCATGAAATAAATATCTTAACAAATAATCATCATTGTATAAAATCTCATCTATCATCGGTTTCTCACGATTCATGCCATAAAAATCAAAGATTATTCTAGCTTCTCGAACTATGTAATCAAATCCATTCATGAGGATAAGAGTTGCTATCTTCTTAGCCTTAGGATTTTTTATAACTGGCAACTCATAAAACAATATTTGCAAAGTAGGATGGGTACGAATAAATCTTTTTTCTAGTTTAAGAACAAGAGCAGAAATAGCTTCGGCATAATTCTTGGTTCTACTAAGAATAGGAGCATCATCACAAGCCAAAGTTCCAGTGCAATTAAAGAATTCTTGTACGACATTTTTCCCTATAATATTCCCATGTCCCATCACAAAAGTTTTAGTATCTAAGTTGGTAGGAATTTTGATTTTAGGGGTTTCACAACCCTCACTCTTGTCCATACCAAAATCAGCCATAGTAACGACTTCAAGCAAAAGAACAAGAAAACACGCAAAGAGGCAAACGGAAAATATTTTTGTATTTTTGTAAAAACATTTTAGAAGTGGGGGAGATGAAAACGAGAGGCAAATAAAGTAAATGCAAGGAGATGAGAGTTTATGCAAAGGTACCTGATAGATGTTGATGATGTCTTCCCGGCAACGGCGCCAGAAATTCTTCCTGCTACTTATAGCTTGCGTTGGTATTATCCCCGAAGAGGAAGGGATGATGCAGCACAGCAGAGGTAAGTATTTCCCTCAGTTATGAAACCAAGGTTATCAATCCAGTAGGAGAACTACGCAACACATCGTTAGCAGTACCTGCACACAAACAACAAATCCTTGCACCCAACGCAAATGAGGGGTTGTCAATCCCTCGGCAGTTAATTGCAAGATTAAATTGTATGTGATACATAGATAGATTGAAACAAAAATACAAAATAAATAAATAAAAGAAAAGTGCAGCAATATTTTTAGGGTTTTAGTAATATGATTTAGATAGACCCGGGGGCCATAGTTTTCACTAGAGGCTTCTCTCAATAAAATAGCATACGGTGGGTAGACAAATTACTGTTGGGCAATTGATACAAAAGCAAATAATCATGCCGATACCCAAGGCAATGATCATGTATATAGGCATCACATCCGAGACAAGTAGACTGACTCCTGCCTGCATCTACTACTATTACTCCACACATCGACCGCTATCCAGTATGCATCTAGTGTATTAAGTCCATAAAGAACGGAGTAATGCCTTAAGAACAATGACATGATGTAGACAAGATAAACTCACGTATGAATAAACCCCATCCTTTTACCTTTAATAGCAAGGATACATACGTGTCATGTCCCTTTCTGTCACTGGGATTGAGCACCGCAAGATTGAACCCATTACAAAGCACCTCTTCCCATGGCAAGATAAATCAATCTAGTTGGCCAAACCAAATCAATGGATCGGAGAAGAAATACGAAGCTATAATAATCATGCATAAAAGTGATCAAAGAAGAGTCAAATAATATTCATGGATAATCTGATCATAAACTCACAATTCATCGGATCCCAACAAACACACCGCAAAAAGTGATTACATCGGATAGAACTCCAAGAATATCGAGGAGAACATTGTATTGAAGATCAAAAAGAGAGAAGAAGCCATCTAGCTACTAACTATGGACCCAAAGGTCTGTGGTAAACTACTCACGCCTCATCGGCAGGGCAGCAAGGTTGATGTAGAGCCCCTCCATGATCGATTCCCCCTCCGGCGTAGTACCGGAGAAGGCCTCCAGATGGGATCTCTCGAGAACAGAAACTTGCGGCGGTGGAAAAAGTATTTCGTGGACTCCCCTGAGGGTTTCTGATTTTTTTTCTGAATTTATAGTGGTGGAATTAGGTCAAACGGAGCTCTGTGGGCCCCATGAGGTACCAGGGTGCGCCTGCCCCCCCTCCCCCAGGCGCACCCTGGTGCCTCGTGGGCACCCGCTGGGGCTTCTGGCCTCCTCCCGAAGCTTCTAGTGTTTATCTTGTCCAGAAAAAATCTCGAAAAAGTTTCGTGGCATTTGGACTTCGTTTGGTATTTATTTTCTGTAAAACAAAAACAGGGCAGAAAACAGCAACTGGCACTGGGCACTAAGTTAATAGGTTAGTCCCAAAAAATGATATATAATTACTGTAAATGTGTATAAAAATATCCAAGATTGATAATATAACAGCATGGAACAATCAAAAATTATAGATACGTTGGAGACGTATCACACACCACCCGACGTAGTTCACGGATGAAGGCACGGCAGCCCACACCGCTTGAGGCGATGCCGCCGGTGAGGGCGGCGCGGTTCTGGTGCCCAGCCGCCGCAACCTCCTGGCCGGCCTGGTCCTGGCACTGGCGCTGCCACTCGAGGAGCACTCACGCATCGGGGGGCGCGCGTCGGATGATCTTGCAGCTGGCCTCGTCTCGGACTGGCGGGGACGCGCCACGGGACGGCTCGCGTGCCCACGCGTTGCGCTGGGGCCCGCTTGCTCGGCGCGCAGAGTAGACGGCGGGGGAGCACCGTGCACCAGGTCCCCAGCGCAAGATAGCGGAGGGCGGAGCGAGTGGGAAGGTGCCGGAGCGTCCCCGGTGGTGTTGACGAGCTCAGTGATGCGGCCAAGCCAGGCATCGTAGCCGGCGTCAGCCGGACGGTAGCGGAGCAGCTCGCGCACCATGAGTAGCGCGGCCTGTGCGTTCGGTGGCCCACAGTGGGCGAGGGAGGAAGAGGCCATAGCGGTGTGGCCGTTCTCCTGCACAGAGGGGTGCAGGGAGCAGTCCTGCTGCTCACGGGTAGCGGGGTCGGTGGCGGCCGCAGCCTCGATAGGGCGGCGGCGGTTGCCGCAGGTCACCGGCTCCGTCTGAGCCACACGGCCAGCCCTGTGCTCAGCGTGCTCGCGGCGGGCGTCGGCCATGAAGCTGGTGGAGCGAAGGACGGAGCGGAAGAGCGGTAGCGCACCCCTACCTGGTGCGCCAAATGTCACAGTTCGGGCTCCGGGGACCCAAAGGTTCAAACACTGGGGTGAGCTTGTTCCTACCTCCTCGTCCCCTACCACAGCCAACCTACGGCGAAGCTATGGCGAGAGCGCGCCAGCGAGGAGCGGACCATGGACTGAGCGGTTTACCCAGGTTCGGGCCACCTTCCGGTGTAAAACCCTACTCCTGCTTGGTTTGGATTGCAGTGAGCAAGAAGGTGTTCTCGCGTACAAGGTAGGAGAGGAAGGAGTCGATCCTCTACCACAATGGCAGCACTGTCCCTTTATACCCACTTCGGTCCTCTTCCCCCTCGAAACTTAGGCGGGAAGGGTTGCCACACTTGGCGGGTTTTGAAAGGGGACAGGCGCTCGGGCTATCCTGACTAAAGGCAGTCTTCGCCTGCATAAGCATGATCCATGACGCGTCGGTGGGCTCGGTGATGACCTACGCCATGCGTGCCCGCCGTCTTGGTCTTCTTTCGCCGATCGGGCAACCTTTGGGTTGCTTTGGGAAGTGGACTGCTGGCCTTGTTCTCTTAGCACAAAAGGGGAAAACCCTCTTCATCCACGCCTGCTGGCACGGCCTCTGTCGCCGTTCTTTGCCGTGCGCGTCACCCACGTGATGGGCACGAGACCGCGTGGCCGAGCTGAACAGCCCTCATCTTGTGCGCCTTTGGGAGGGCGCCTCAGGAGGCCACCTCGGGAGGCCGCCTCGCGAGAGGGCATCGCGAGGCTATTGGTCAAGATACTGCGTCTTGCTCGCCCGCTCCCTAAGGAGGGGTCCTCAGGAGGCCAAGGCCTCATGAGGGGTCTTGGTGAGATGCTCGACGGTGGTGGCCTGCTGGGCCTACGCTAGGTCTTGCGCCCTGGGCCAAAGGTAGATGGGCCAGGATACCCTGGGTTCCACGGGCCCGACACCATTGCCATTGCAATGCCATCTTTGCAAATGAATGTTGTGGCTTGCCTTAGTTTAGAGGAGTGTCACAATACTCCTGGTCTTCTCCCATACAATTAGTTTCTTTTGAAAATAAATTTAATAACAAGAAGAAAATGTCACATAGAGCCTTTTCTATTACCAGAAATTCTAGACAGCAAGGAAAAATCTCAAATTGCACCAACAAAAACTTTAGCTCAAGACAAAACTGTAGCAAAAAGTTTCATCTCATTTGGACCTATGGTTTAGAAATTATAGCTGGTCAAAGTTTTGGTCAAAATCTGAATTAAATTGAAATAATAGAATTTCCAGAGAGGGCCATGTCGAAGGCGTATTTGCCCGGGGCGCCTCCACTAGAAAATTGTTCAGAGGGGAGAGAGAGAGGCTGATGGGTGGGGGCCCCGTGTCAGGTTTAGAAGAGAGAGAGAGAGAGAGAGAACAGAGGCGGGCGGCTCTGTCGCCAACGGTTCTCCGGCGAGGAGGCCACGGCGGCCGCCGGCGATGGTCGGGATGGGTTCAGGGCAATGTGGGAAGCACACACGTACCCGAGGGTTGGTCGGAGGTAGACGGACGGCGAGGCTAGCTTCCTCTCCATAGACGGCGGGCGGCGGAGTTCGTCGGAGTCGGCGTTCCCGACGTTGTTACGACCAGCTGGATACACCGTCGTGCTGAGGAGATCAACGCAAGCTCGCCTGAAGAAGTAGTGGAAGCAGAGGAGGGCAGGAGCAAGCGGACGACCGAGGGGGATCCGCGGCCAACTCTGGCATGATCGGAGGCAGGAGGCCCTCCTGGACTTGCCTCGCTCGTCGGTGATCAATTTGTGGCTAGTGGAGGTGAGTTGGATGGTTTGACCAGCTCGGGAGGGCTCTATTTATAGTGGAGGGGAATGCTGAGCATCGGGCGCCGCCGCGAGGAAGTTGCCGGAGCTCTGGCGAGGCGTGCGGCTCGGTCACGGGCTTGGAAATGACTAGAGGGGCGCGGGTGAGCTCTAGATGCACGCGAGCAAGGCTGCCGCGCATGATGTGGGGCAAGAGACGCACTAGCGCGCACTGTTCCCGCACGGACGCGCCGTGTCTGCGTCTGGCGAGCCGCTTGCCGGCGTTGTGAGGGACTAGGAGCGGGACAGGTGGAAGAAGGAGAGCGAGTGAGGTGGCGCGCGCAAGTTTTGGTGGCGCGAGGGTGGCGTTTGGGCGGTGGCCGAGGGCCCCAGCGTCTAGAGCACGCGTATTGCATGTCGAACACCTTGCATCCAGCATGGTCGCCGTGTGCACTGGCACACGCGGGACTTTAGGGCCGCGCAGACCATGTCTACGGTGAAGTCCTTTCCACACAAAGCTGCAATGCACCCTTGGCTTGCCACCTAGCACAATGGATGTGACTAGAGCTTGCTGTGAAGTTTCTGGACAGAAACTTTACCTAGATGTGTTGCTCGAATGGCTGGAACTTTAGGGCTGAATTTTGGTGGTTAAGCATCTCTTAGGAAGGTCCCAATGTTGACAAAATTTCAGCTCAAATGGGTGAAGTAAAAGTATAGTTGCTTCACAAACTGCAATTTCTGACCAGAAGAAAAAATATTTTCCCTAGCTGAAAATTTACAAAGGACCATGGCATATTTTTGCATGGGAGGTTGAGGCATGATGCAAAGAAATTTAGGGAATTTTCTGAGAATTTTATATGCAACAGAAATGAGGGTTGCTTCATAGCATAGAGAGAGAAAGGGGTGTTTCTGAAAGAAAATGAAATGCCATAAAGAAAATTATGGCATGGCAAGGGAGTGTGAGACATGAGATTTTGAGAGGGTCTAGGGTGATAGGTCTCACTTGGAAGAAAATCAAAAATGTTTCCAAGTGCTAACTCCAAATGAATTGAACGAAAAAATCCAACTGCAAATGAAATATCCAACAAAAAAAAGAAAAAGGCCAAAAACCAGGGTGTCACACGTCAAGGTGACCGAGTTGGTTCACCAAGTAGCCCAACCACAGCCCGACATGTCTGCATAGTTGAAAAAAACTAGAGCCCGGTCGCACAACGACCGTTAGTTTGGCCGAGCCAGTTCACCGCATCATAGTTAAAAAAATCATGGCCTGGGCCAACCACATCACGCCACGTCTGCAACAACAAATCCATGACGGTTTCAACATTGTAAAATTGAAAGACAAAACTCTAAAACTCTGCATTTTAGGACCACTCAGCCGCTCCTGTGGATTCATCACGGATCCGCTTAAACCGTCATGGTCCATGACTGTTTCTAGGAACGTCACCAGAAATTCGTCACCAGAAATTCGTCATGGATTAACAGATTTCCTGTAGTGCAACTCCCCACACCACGCCGCCCCAACTCGCTGATCCACCTGGACCCGATAACCGCTGACGCCCGGATCCTGTCGCCATGGTCAGCGTCATTGGTTGCCTCCCTCACCTTGTGCCTCACCTTGTCGATCCCGCTGCCTGGCCACATCCATCTTCTAAAGAAGCCAAAGGCGCCGGGTCTTTGGCTTCCTCGAGCCTCCCCGTGTACGGCTGGCCGCAACGTGCCTCATTGGTTGCCATACAACCACGTAGCCAACGATGACAACCTCAAATGTCTTTCTCTGCTCAAGGATATCATTTCTGGCATGGATGCCAGCAACAATGGGGCACAATCATGAAAGTGCTCATTTTATCCTGAGTCACATGCTCCCTGATGAACAGTAAGGTCCAAAAAAATAGTAAAAAAATTCTGAGTTTTTTGTGATAAACATTGATGAAAGTTTTAACATCCTGCAAATTTTTGTGATGAAATAACATTCGTGGAGGTTTGTACAAAAAAATGATGTTCCAAATGGTTTCAATAATAGTCTTCTCGGAGCATCAATTGTTTTTGCCCAGACCTATGAATGTCATTTCATCACAAAAAATTGTAGGGGGTTAAAAATTTCATCACTGTTTATCACAAAAAAATCAGAATTTTTTCAATTTTTTACTATTTGTTCAGATTTTGCTGTTCATCAGGGAGCATGTGAGCTTGGGTTCAAATACTCCGCATCCGCACAATCACCGCTTTTCTTTGAACCGCCTAGCCAATAATCCAAGTAAGCACTCTTTTCGTTTGTTGTATGTAGCCTGGGAGTTCTTTATTGCTTTTGTTATTGGTACTGGATTTTTTGCCAATAATTATTGTTACTGGTTATCAAGGGAGAGATGGAGGGAGCGAGGGGGAACGAGCAGTTCTAGCGGAATTATTTATAGTTCATGGTTTTTAGAAAAATCATAAATCTGAAATGTTCAAGCAAAATCATATGATCTGGTTAGCTCATAAACCTGAAGTGTTAGACGAGGGGAAAAGATGATGGATATTAAGGAGGAAGTGGGACATCGGGAGGAAATTGCTGAAGCTGGCCAAGCAAAAGTAAGAATGTCTCTCCTATGTGTTTAAGAAATAGAACAGTCGGTGTATAAATATTTGACCCAAGGTAGGGGCAAACAATGCTAGCTTCTCGTGCATGGGAAAAGATATGTAAGAATATATTAGTTTATTTCTTGAGGGGAGGAGAATATATAAAGTTTGTGCACATAATACATCTGTGTGCCATGGATGCTCTTGGAACATTGGTTAGATTATGGCTTGATACTTCATACGCTCCAAGTCGCTCCTGTTGGGGATGTTTCCCAGCGTAGAGACCCGCCAGGTGGATGACTCGGCCATAGAGCCATGAGGCTCAGCGGGCCATCACACTACCGGGCCTTGAAGATCCGTAACGGGCCGGTTTAATTAAGAGAAATCCGATGCAGTGGCCGGCTTAACATATGGGCCGGCTCAAGAAGGAAGGATCAGGCGAGAAGGTCGCCTTGGAGAACAGGATGGTTAGAGAAAGAGTAGGATACGGGTTGACTCTATTGCCCAGACTCTGATATAAATCTAGGGGCTCAACCTGTTATATAAAGGAGAGCACCTAGGGAAAAAAGACTAAGTTCCAATCTCTTGAAAGCTAGGTTAGCGAATCCGCATCCTTGTAATCGAGATCCAATGCAATACAATCAAGCAGGACGTAGGCTGTTACCTCCATCGTGAGGGGCTGAACCTGGGTAAACTCGTGTCTCTCGCTTCCCGATCAACCCCGTTAAGCTTCCACCTTCGTGTGATGGCCTCATCACTAAGTCCTTTCACAAGGGCATCTGCCATGATAAAACCATGACAGTTGGCGCCCACCATGGGGCCTATGCATGGTGGAGTTGAGTTCTTGGCAGGAGCTCCGGCGGGGATCGAGAGATACGCGATCGGTCATATGACCAAGAGTTGCCGTGGCAAGCTCTACATCGACGACTCAAGCTTGGGCCCCGAGGCTGACTCAATTGAGTACGGGTACCGGGTCCCCTTCGGCAAGATCCATGTCTTCATCGGTGTCGTCGGTGGATCAACCGCCGGGCTGGATGCCGTCCCCAACACCGAATCAGCCCATCGCGCCAGTCCTCACCAGGCAAGACCCGGCCTGCCGAGAGCCGGCCGGATGCACGCCTTCGTGGGCTTTACCCAGGGGGTGGCCTTGTCAGAAAATTCCTAGTCTGGAGATGAAACGCTCGTCCAATCTGATGGCGAGTCATCGATGGGAGAGACTGCGTCGATCCGTCCGCTGAATGACAGAAGGCTTGGAGGATATACTGACGAGGTTTTTTCTGAGACCTTCGAGCCGCCCCGATTTGCGGCAGTCTACATGGCAGGGAGACAGGATCCCCTTCGTGACCCGGCCGATCCAGCGGTAGGGCAAAACCTCACTATTGCCGGCTCAGGAGGAGTCGGCACAGCCGCCGCCGGCTCTCAGAGAACCGGGGCGTAGGCACTTGCCGAGATGATGGCTAATCTGG
Source organism: Elymus sibiricus (assembly GCA_039707655.1). NCBI lineage: Eukaryota > Viridiplantae > Streptophyta > Magnoliopsida > Poales > Poaceae > Elymus > Elymus sibiricus. Next base: position 184,316,077 of record CM077676.1, on the reverse strand, counting down.
GGGCTCTGTTGGCTGAGCCAGTTACTGCGGAGAACGCCGCGGAACGTAACACGGAAATTATGAAGTGTCGTGAGCAGTTGGCCAAGATCCAGGAGGATATCAACGGAGAGAACACCCGTATGGTGGAAAAATAGGCTCGACTCATCGAGGAGACAAAGCGTTTGGAAGAGGAGGCTCTCTATCTCAGCCACCGTCAGAATGAGTAAGAGATTATTCACCGGAGGAGGCACCAAAGCCGGCTTCCAGCCCAGATCGAGTCAACTCAGCTGTTTCCCATGCCACGTGACCCGCTTGCTCCGATAAATCCAGGGGCTAGTGTGGTGTCCCCAAACGGGCCACCGTTACAACAGCCGGCTCAGCAGCAGCAGCAGCCGACTTACCAGAGACCGCCGGCTCAGCAGCAGCCGCCAGTTCAGTCACCACCACGAGTCCAGCAGCAATAGTAGTTGCCGCCTCACCATTTCTAGACCCCAATTGGACATTACTCCAACCCAGTGGATACTGTATTGGCAGCAACTCATAACCTAGCGGCAATACTGATTGAAGGAAATAGCCCTATCGAAGTTGAGGCTAGGAACACCATCGAGATGCTATAGATGGCAGTAACTCAGCCGGCAAAGTACTCCCATAGTCAACATCAGCTGCACTCTACCCTCCAGCAGAGCCGCAGCAGGAGCCGACGTCCTGAGTCACCGGTAGTTTCTAGTAGTGCGCAGCACAGAAGGGCCGCGCAACCACTCTTAAATCAGCAACAGCCGGAAATCCCAAATGCACAGGCGATTGTGGATGCCGCTCGGGCTTTGCGAGCGTTAGAAGAAGGGAATGCAAGCACAACGTATAATCAGCCCATTGCGCAAACCCCACCCGCCGCAACCCGGATAGCCGCCCGCACAGGTGGTCTGTCAAGCCGGATAATTGGAACTCCCTGTTTAGTCCCAGCGTTGCGAGATGCGGGAATGCCGCTGGATTTCAAGGGTCCTCACAAGGTGCCTAATTATACAGCTGATCTGGAGCCGGCTGAATGGATAGAGAGTTATGAGTTAGCTATGGATCTGTTGGAGGCTAGTGAGGCAGTCTGCGTGCGTTATCTACCTCTAATGTTGGAAGGTCCAGCGCGCACTTGGTTGAAAAACTTGCCTGTAAATGCCATTAACACATGGCAGGAGTTGAAGGAGCGCTTCATCAAAAACTTCCAAGGGACTTGTAAGTGTCGGACCACAATTGTTGATCTCGAGCACTGTGTTCAATGCGAAGATGAGTCAGCACATCGTTGGTCTCACCGGGTTGCCGAGGTCATACACTCTTCTGACAGCATCACAGCCCAGCAAGCAGTGCTTGTCCTAGAACGGAATTGCAAATTCTAGCCTTTAGTACAGAAGTTGGGGCGGCTCAAACGGAAGGTCCGGGACATGGGTGATCTTATGGATGTTTTAACTCGGTATGCCGAGTCCGATAGCACAAAGGATCCATCATCTGATGATGAGAAGTTAGGCAAGGGCAAGAAAAACGGTGGCAAGGGTCACCAGCAGAATAATGGCAATGGGCAGCCCAATAACAGCAACAAGCGCAAGAATTATGAGGGAGGCTCTGATCTGGTGGAAAATACTAATACTGGCGGTAAAAATCAGCGTCAGAACAATGGTTCCTGGAAGCCTTTTTCTGGTAATCGCCATCGTAGCTTCGAGGAGGCTCTCAAGGGTCCGTGTCCCAAACACAGCTTTGATGGTAAGCCGTCTACTCATTCATGGGAGAACCGTTACATTACGCAAGAGTTTTCCAAGCAGATATTTCAGAATCATCACAATGGAGGCGGCAACGGAGGACACCCTGGCAACCCTAGACTAGGCAACCAGGGAGCCGGCTTTCAGGGAGCCGGCTCATAGGGGCACTTCGTAGGCCCCGGGTTCCAGGGGAACAATGGTCAGAATGCCGGGTTTCAGGGGGCTGGCAATGCTGGAGGCAATAATTAGCGTAACAACCAAGGAAATCAGAATCAAGGTGGCCAGTCCGGGTTCTAGAGTAATCCGAAGAAGTTGAACAGTAGGCAGTATCATGTTTTTACCACCAGTACCTACAAGCGTGATTGGAAGGTTCAGCGGAGAGCCGCGAACTTGGTTGAGCCGGTAGCCCCATATTACCTGAACTGGTCACTTGGAGTCGGGCGGATCATCCTGAGTTCATTGATCACCCCGGCCATGTGGCCTTAGTGGTGGCACCACAAGTCGGCGGCTATACGTTAACCAAAGTGCTCATGGACGGAGGCAGCAACATCTATATACTCTATTATGACAATTTCAAACAGATGAATCTGTCTGATAAGTAGTTGACTCTGTCCTCCACAGTCTTTCATGGCATTGTTCCTGTCAAGTCAGCTTACCCCGTTGGCAGAATCTCTCTGGAAGTGGCTTTTGGAACAGAGTATAACTATCGTTCTGAGTTCTTGTCCTTTGAGGTGGTCAAGCTTAAAGTCCATATCATGCTCTATTCGGCAGGCCAGCTTGTGCGCGGTTCATGGCATGACCCTGCAATGTTTATCTGAAATTGAAAATGCCTGGGCCTGAGGGAACCATTACTGTTGAAGGTAATCAGAAAATTGCACTTGAATGCGAGGAAGGAGATGCAGCTTATGCTGAGTCGGCTTGTGCGGCAGAAGAGCTGAAGTATTACAAGGACAATGTTGACCCGGCTGACAGAACCTCTCTGAAGAAGTCAATGACTGAGTCTGACCCTTTGCTCAAATTCAAGTCGGCCAAAGACACCAAGCAAGTGGATTTCACCCCTGGTAATTCTTCCGAGCAGTTTACTATTGGGGCGAATATGGATCCAAAATAGGAAAGCACACTCATCGAGTTCATCCATGAGAACCAGGACACTTTTGCATGGAAACCTTGTGACATGCCAGGTGTACCGAGAGAACTCGCTGAGCACTCCCTTAATGAGGATCCTAAGTTTAAACCTGTTCGCCAGTATCTCCGTCGTTTTAATGGGGAAAGGCGGAAAGCTATTGGCGAAGAAGTAGCTCGGCTCCTAGCTGCCGGGTTCATTATAGAGGTTTTTCATCCAGAGTGGCTGGCTAACCCGGTGCTTGTTCTGAAGAAAAATGGGACTTGGCGGATGTGTGTTGATTACACGGACCTGAATAAAGCTTGTCCCGGTGATCCCTTTGCTCTGCCCCGTATTGACCAGATCATTGATGCCACGGCGGGTTGTGAGTGTTTATGCTTTCTGGATGCCTACTCCGGTTATCATCAGATCAAGATGAAGCAGGAGGACCAGGAAAAGATGGCTTTCATCATGCCTTTTGGAGCTTTCTGCTATATGTCCATGCCGTTTGGTATGAAGTGTGCACAGGCGACTTATCAGTGATGTGTCAAAATTGTTTCCACAAGTAGATTGGGTGTAATGTTCATGCATATGTTGATGACATCGTGGTCAAGTCTCGGAAGAAGGAAACCTTCTTGGTTGATCTCAAGGAGATGTTTGATAACCTCCGAGTGTACCAGATGAAACTCAACCCAGAGAAGTGTGTCTTCGGCATTCCTGCAAGGAAGTTACTGGGCTTTCTAGTTTCTGAGCATGGAATTGAGGCCAACCCAGAAAAAATCAAAGCTATCACGACCTTGGCCAAGCCGGCCAATCTTAACGCTGTCCAGAAGCTCACAGGAAGGGTCTCGGCGTTGAGCCAGTTGATCAGCCGGCTTGGGGAGAAGGCGATTCCACTTTACCAGTTGCTCCGGAAGTCAGACAATTTTGTTTGGAGTGATGCTGCAGATCAAGCCTTTGAGTAACTCAAGAAGCAGTTGTCTGAGCCGCCCATCCTTGCCGCCCCTCAAGAGAAGGAGCCAATGTTGTTATATATCACAGCCAACGGCAAAGCCGTCAGTGTTGCAGTTGTTGTGGAGCGCATGGAGGCAGGCAAAGGCTACCCAGTTCAACGCCCGGTGTATTATATCAGTGAAGTTTTAATAGAGTCCAAGCAGCGGTATCCGCATTGGCAAAAGCTGGTCTACGGTGTGTTTATGGCAAGCCGCAAATTGAAGCATTACTTCCATGAGCATCCAATTACGGTGGTCAGTTCAGCACCTCTTGGTGACATAATTTAGAACATGGAGGCCACTGGCCGGGTTGCCATGTGGGCTATTGAGGTTGGGCCACATCATCTCAAATATATGCCACGGACTGCCATTAAATCTCAAGCTTTGGTGGATTTCATCAATGACTAGACTGAATTGCAGGCTCCGGAAGAGAAGTCAGATACCACATATTGGTCTATTCACTTTGATGGTTCCCGGTAATTGGAAGGTTCGGGGGCTGGAGTTGTGATAACTTCCCCACGAGGTGATAAGTTTTGTTATGTTTTGAGGCTTATGTCTCCTTGTACTAACAATGCAGCTGAATATGAATCTTTGCTTCATGGGCTCCGTATGGCTAAGGAGATGAACTTAAGCTGAGTCAGATGCCTCAGTGACTCAGATTTGGTGGCTCAGCAAGTTTCTGGAACCTGGGACTCCAAGGATCCCCTCATGGCGGCTTACAGACGCGAAGTCACAAACATCGCTGGGCACTTCAAGGGATATCAGGTTGATCATATTGATCACCGGCTTAACGAGGCAGCAGATGCATTGTCTCGTTTGGGGTCTCAGCGAAAGCCTGTTCCACCCAATGTTTTCCTTGATGTTCTACACAACCCGTTAATCAAGTTACCGACGGAGGAGGACCTTGCTATTCCAGATCCAGAGGCGGCATTGGTGGCCGCTGTTCACGCTATACCAGATTGGACAGTACCTTACCTGGCTTATTTAAGCCGTGGAGAGCTCCCAGCAGAGGAAATTGTGGCACCCCGGCTCAGAGAGACCGGAACACCCCGTATTCCAGCCCAGAGATCAAGTCTTCTGGAATACGGCACTACTTGGCATAGAACAAATCAGCTCTTTATTACAAATAAACGGGGTACAAGGGTCTGATATTACAAAGGTTACAAGGGCACGACGACACTTCGCCTGCTAAGGTAGTTCTATGCTAGCAGCGGAACATCTCGAAGCGGAATGAACTCTAGCAGCGGAACAACGACGATGGTGATGAACTCCACTCCGCAGGGACTCTGGCTGGGACACATCCTAGAGCGCAACCTCGGGATCCTCGACAAACAAGCAATCACGGCATCACCTGCAATCTGGCATGACACGCCAGGTGAGTACTTTAAATGTACTCGCAAGCTCACAACAACCAAAGAAATCAAGACATACAACAGCATGGCATTTATAGGTTAATCCTCAAATATGAACACAATACTACTAGAACAACATGAGCATGGCAACAACATGAGCATGGCAACAACATGAGCATGGCATGTACATATAATTCATGATTTGAACAGGATGATACCAGCACTAGCATGCAAGGGGGTCGCCGTTTAAGGTCTCATGGACCAACTTACTCTGCTCGGAGGTTACCTCGTAACCACCATAGGTATCAATCTTTCTTACCGTCGTGATCATCACACGATCACCTCATGATCAACCATCATCAAGAATACCATCGTGATCATCTCATGACCACATAAAGATCAACCAACTTCTTTTCTCATCACACCGGGGTTGTTATTATTCAGGTTATTATTTCTGTTGACCCATAGTGTGACCTACTATGAACTGTGTCCATGACCGAGGACGCGGCTATCGATAGATTATACACTCTGTAGAGGTTAGTACACTGTACCCACACTACGGAACTCATGGCCTCGTGCTCCCATTCGGGTGGACCAACGACATTTCGACAAAACCAATCTATTGCATGACACTCTCCCGGCCACTCCAACAAACTCCCCTTTGGGCTATGTCCTGGGTGACCCCGATGCCAACTTGTGACATTCGCCACCTCTGTGGCCGCCACCGTCGTGGCCAAACATAAACATCGTCCCAAACGGGGACCTCGGATATCCATACAACTAGGGGCCTTAAAGGCTATGGCCGCCTACCTGATCAGGGTAGCGTGCACCCATAACCTTCCCTAGTAGGAGGCACCGGCGAGAGGCATGACAATAGACCGCATTAGGGCCCCCCATAAGGCAAGTGTGGCTGCACTGGTTAGCTCGATTCGGTGGCACCATGACTCAGCCAACAGGTTTGTTCAAGTTCGATTAATGTTCGGTTTAACTTTAATGGTGATGAGCTGAGTCACAATAAAATACATAAGGGAATAACAATGCAGATGAGCATGATATCAGTGTAACCATGGATGGGCAACATAACCATTTAACAACATAACATCAACAATGATAAGTCATCTATTCTACGGGATGCAAATGCACATGGCATAATAACGATCATGAATATAACAAGTATTTTCATAACAAACCCTAACTATTCAAATGAGCATATCATTATCACTAGCATCGGAAAATAAATCTGAGAACTAACATGACAATAATAGTACTAGCAAATAGTCATTTAACTTACTAGATGCAAATGAACAAGGCATAAGAACGAGCATGGACTCACAAGCATATATTATTCATGAAATAATTAAATGAGCAAACAATCATTTAAATATTCAAGTGGAAACCATGGCTACTGCAAGGCCATCATGCAAGTGGTTGTCGTGGCTTGCCTGGGGATGAAGGATTCATCGGGGAGAGGTGCGATGAACTCGCGGAAAGAATCGCTGGAAAAGTTTCCCTCTCGGCGGAGCTGTTTTAAGGGCAAGGGCCAAATGGTCATTTTCACAGTGTGACAACCTCATGAAAATGATACCATCGGCACGAGCTCGACGAACTGAGATCGTGGGCTTTGGAATCACCTGAATCGGAGTCACGGTCGCGGAGTTACGGCCGTTAGTTCGTTAGGCAGAAATTTAAATAAAAATATTCATTTCCGCGCTTAACGGGCGAATGTCCGCTATTTAATACTTTCGGCCGGCGGCTGGAGATAGAAAGCGCACTTTCTGAAATACTCTTTCACAACAACGAAAACGTATTCCACCCCAAAGCGGTGACAGAGTACGCTTCCTATAGGTGAAAACGTATTTTTGAAAATACGCTTTCACTCAAAATGCGCGGGCCCGGGGCTGGGTCAACACCAAGAGGCCGACAAGCGGGCCCCACTGGCAAGCCTGGAGTCATCGTCTTCCTCCATCCGCGCCCGCGCCTGGCCGAGGACGGGGCCGACTCCGGCGATGGTTGCCGGCGGCTCCGGCCACCATTCACACCGGCCGACCTACCGGTGAGCTCAGTGCGTCGAGCCGCACCCATCCAGGGGTAGCACGGACCTCGAGGAGGGCGGACTTGGGCACACCCTCGACCGCGGCGGACGGCGGCCTCGGCCATCTTCGGACACGGAGCCACAGGGCACCGGAGAAGGAGGGGAAGGGCGGGGAAGATCCGCTGGGTCTTGGTGATCCTCATGGTGAGGAAATGAGGGGGCGGTGAGCTCGGTGCTGCCCGAATTTAGCAGGAGCAGAGCGGTGGCCATGGCGGTCAACTGAGGCGAGGAGGGCGGCTAGAGCTCAATGGAGTGTCTCGGGAGGTTCCTAGAGGAGTGGTGAGCAAGATGGAGTGCTCGGACAGGCTCGGGGTGGCCTTATATAGCCACGACGACGATGCCGTAGCCGGAAGCCGCCGCGGATGCGCGGACGATGCCTCTAGCGCGACCGCGTGCGCACGCGCACGCACTGAGGGGGAGAGAGGCCAGGGGGAGTGCACGCGGTGCAGAGATGCCGCGGGGGAGCAAGAGGACAAAGGCAAGGCGACGATGGCCGCGGGCATCCCGGGACGGCGTGGCTCGCCGGAGAGGAAAGAGGAGAGGGGGAGGGGTCCAGAGAGGTGGCGTGGACGCAAGGGAGTGGGTGCAACGCAGTGGACATGACGCGGTGTCGCCAAGGCGGCGAAAGAGGGGTCCCGGCGGCCAGAGCACGCTTTCGGTGCGCCAGACCGCATGGTCACCGCATGCATAGGCGCACGCGGTGCATTCTGGCCAACCACAAGATGTCTAGCGTGTAGTCCTTCCTAAGTGGGTCCTACCTGAGGTGATAGATCGAAGAAAGCCACTGTGGGTTGATGGGAATGATCGACTGAAGTTTGCTGTTGCAAACTTAGGCATGAAATAGTGATCAAATAGGATGGGGTAAGAGCGAACCAGGATGTCTCAGGGGTTTAGGGTAGGAAGGACTATGATCCTGTGAATTTTGAAATGATTTGGACCAATATTTAACATAGTTGCTTTACAACTGCCAAATCTGGTCCAGAAGCTAGATCAGGAAGTAGCACTCACATGGTTGCTTGGGTTGAGCTGAAATTTGGTAGAGGGTGATGACTTGGGCATATGAAGGCACCATAAAAATTTCATCCCATTTGGATAAGTATAAATGGTACTTCCTTCACAATGCTCCTCACTGGGCAGAAACTTGGGGAATTTTGTGGGGAAAATGACTTGGTAAAATGATGTCAATTTTGGCATTCTCAAATGATATAGGGATACTTAGGTCCTGGATTAATTTCAGAATTTTTGAAGCAATATAAAATATAGTTGCTTCACAAACTGAAATTGTGACCAGAAACCAAGATTTGAAGGTGTGCTCACATAGTTTGTTGGATGGGGATGAAATTTTGTGGAGAGTCATAATTTGACCATATATATGATATACCAAAATTTCAACTCATTTGGATTATCCTAGCTAGTACTTCTTTAGCAAAGCTTCTCTCTGGACAGAAACTTCGGGAATTTGCTGAGGAAGTTTTACTAGGCAAATGAATTTGAATTTTGGCATGTGGCAATCATATGGGTATGAGAGAGTGCACAATTTTTTTGAAGGCAACCAGGAAAAGATAAATAGCACTTCCTTCACAAAGTGCCTTGCTGGACAGAATAGGAAATGAATATTCCGGAATTATTTTTGAACTAGGCAATGATGGGTTTTGGCATATTTGTGGAAGATGTGGTCCAAAGAATTTATGAGAATTTTGTGGGAATTTTTTTAAATGGAAGAAATATAGGTTGCTTCACAACCTAGGGCAAACAGGGTTAGTCCTTTAATAGAAAAAGGAATATTCCCAAGGAATAAAAATTAGGGTTGGGCTAAGATGGAAATGACATGGCCTTGGGATAGGTTTGAGAATGACAAGCCACTTGGAAGTGACAGCCCCAGGTTTTAAGACCACATAGCCACGGAAAAAGGAACTCCAAATAAAAAAAATTCGAAGAAATCTAAAAGAAAAAGAAAGGGCCAAAAATCGGGGTGTTACAGAAATCATCGCTCGGCAGATTATTAGGCGGTCCAAATCCATGACTATAGTCAATGGCGAGTTACACAGACGAAGTGTCATAGGTGTTTTTCAGCGTTGTGTTTCGCCTGAGGAAGGTCGTGTAATTCTCAATGAAATCCACTCTGGCGATTGTGGGCATCATGCTGGCTCAAGGCCATTGGTCGCGAAAGCATTTCGGCATGGGTTTTACTGGCTTACAGCTCACGCAGACGCAGAGGATATTGTCCGCAAATGTGATGGTTGTCAAAAATTAGCTCATCAAGCTCATGTGCCGGCTCAAGAGTTGAGGATGATTCCAATAACCTGGCCTTTTGCAGTCTGGGGGCTTGACATGGTCCGGCCCTTCAAGAGATCCAAGAATGAACATACTCACTTATTGGTGGCCGTTGACAAGTTCACTAAGTGGGTTGAAGCAGAGCTAGTCAGTAGTTGTGATGCTGCTACGGCTGTTAAATTCCTCAAAAAGCTGATCTATCATTTTGGCTATCCACATAGCATTATTATAGACAATGGCACTAATCTTTCCAAAGGAGTCATGAAGCAGTTCTGTCAACACGAGCACATCAGGCTGGATTTAGCATCTGTTACACATCCTCAGTCCAATGGATAGGCGGAACGTGCTAATCAGGAGTTGCTGCATGGCGTAAAACCCCGGCTCATGGCGCCTTTACAACGCACGCCTGGTTGCTGGGAGGAGGAGTTACCTGCAGTACTTTGGAGCATACAGACCACTCCCAACAGGTCGACAGGCTACACGCCATTTTTGCTGGTCTATGGTGCAGAGGCTGTCCTTCCAAGTGATATTCGTCATGACTCCCCCCGAGTTACAACTTATGTGGAGGCTGATAATGAACAAGCTCGCCAAAACGCTCTTGATGCTCTGGAAGAGGAACGTGAACTTACCGCATCCAGATCTGCAATTTATCAACAAGACCTACGTCGCTATCACAGCCGTAGAGTTCGAAGCCGTACCTTTCAGGAAGGTGACCTAGTGCTCCGTCTGATACAAGACCAGACAGGCATGCATAAGCTTTTGCCTCCTTGGGATGGATCCTTCGTCATCAGCAAGAATCTCAACAACGGAACATATTACCTTGTTGATATACATGAAGCAGATAAATCACGTACCTCTGAGGAGGAGGGCAGCCGACCCTGGAATATTGCACATCTCCGGCCGTACTACACCTAAGTCACAGACTTGGTGTTGTCTTTGTACATGCCTTAGTCATGTATATAAATATTATGGTCAATCAAATAAAGCCGGCATCTCTGTATAAGAGAGTTTGTCGTTTCGCCTCGAATTGTGTGTTGAGTCTTTATTCTTTGATCATTCGTTACTTGGGGGCTTCCAACTCATCGAGTTTAGCTATTAACATCCCTCTTAACCGGGCAAAATGCCAAAATTTAGTTGGTTAAGCCTGCCTGTTAGCAAGATGCTACTCCGAAAAGGTGACCCAGTGTACGCCTGATGAGTCAATCACAGAGGTGACCCTGAACTCTTCAGAGTTAAAACACTGCTTATGTCACGTGAGAGCTGGCTTTCAGAAAGCTAGGATAAACCAAAAGAGGACAACAAGCCTGCTTCATGAAAGCGAATCAGACTCGCGCCTTGAAAGCCGGTCTTTAAGTCATGCCTTGAAAGCCATTTTTTTTACTTTTTCATATATGCATTGTTTTTATCTTTTGCATGCATGCATACATCCCTATATTACTGAAATTCTATAACTAAGTTCTTGTTTGTCAAGCCGGCAGCATGATTTGCCGCGTTACCCTACAGATAAGATTTCAATCTTAATGAACCGCATCATTGGTGTTTGGGTTAAATCGGTAAAATAGCCGGGTCTCAGATTTTGTCTCAGGCTTTATCAATGACATGTCACATGGTGATCAATTTCGGCGACTTAGCTCATGAAGCCGGGTTACCTCTCATACATTTCAACCATAAGATGGATCTTTGCTCTCAAAGCGGGACAAGATTGTCATTCTGGGCAGTCAACAAAATTTACAAAAGGTAGAGCAATCCAGTGCACGATAGCACTCGTACCAGCAGAAGTTTTCTGACTACAGCTATTACAAGCCACGTCAGGGCTATGATCAAATCAAGTGTTTTTTTCTACCACTTTCAAATCAAAAAGTTTTGCTAAGCCAGCAAGCACTATGGCAGGTCGATGCTCCAAGTACGGGATGCCGGGTCAAGTTCGCACCGGTGCTTCTTGGTCTTCAGGCGCCGTCTCTTCTGCCTCTGTGGTCTGGGGGTCATCCTCCAGCCACTGGACGGATCGCAAAGCTTCAAAAACTGAGTCGGCCATCCTTAGAGAGGAAGGGTCGACGTCAGGAGCGAAAGATTGCTTACGACGAGTCAGCGCAACAGGCTGCGGGTTCGGCGGCTCAATGCGTTCATTAGCTTCAGAATAGCTGGCTTGATACTTGGTGAGATCTATCTCCTCTGTCAGTGCTGTTGCAGCGACCCAGGTTTTTTTACACACCGCAAAAAATCCTTCTTGGTAAAAGGCATGTCATCCGTGTTGAATTCTAGGTATCCACCGACTATTTGAGCCGGATCCAACTCCGGTACATATGCCTTGGCACGTGCAAGGGCAGTGAGAGCTCCATGGCGACAAGCCGCCTTCTTCAGTTCTTGAAACCATTCAGGCACAATAGATAGCTCTTTAAGCATATCCATGATTTGTTGGGGTGGTGCCTTGGTGTTCTTCACCACCATAATGCAACATGCGCCACCCATGTACAGCTGCTTGCAAAGAGTATAAACGGCCTTCAACTTCACCAGGGGACGTTCCACCAGGTTATGATGCCTTCGGCCTGCAAATACAGCACAGTATGTATCAAACAGCCAGCTCAACAAATTAAGCCAGTACGTTATGGAGACTTGTCCTCTTTTTCGACTTACCAAAGATAGCATTGCACATGGTGGTGATATGACCCTTTAAGGTTGCTAACTCTTGAGTCATCGGTTCAAGTTTAGCTTCGGCCTCTTCAGCACGTTTGATCAGGATGGCTTTTTCATCTTCAAATGCCGCCTCGGCCTTCTTTAGGGTCTCTGTCACATTGAGCAGCGACTTGTGGAAGTCAGAAGATAAGCATTCCGCTTTTTCCCAGAGTTTTTCTCTTTCTTCACTTCCTTTTGGAAGTCGGCCGCTTGTGACTCAGCTTCATTCAGCATATCCTGCATGACAATTTACAAAGTTACAGGATATAAATGTATAATAGTCCCGAGCCACCATGACGGTCGACCCGGTACTTGGGGGCTACATCTATCAAAGCTCTCTCTTAAATATATCAAGTCCCATGAAGATGCAGGCATTCAACATGGCACTTGGGAGCTAATGTATAGTCTTTTCATCAATACATACAGAGACCTGGCCCATCATATGATGTTGAGCCAGCTCTCGGGGGCTACCAATCATTCATCTACATGAGTATCAATTTACAGAAGTCCCGGGTCATCATTTCATAAAGACCCGGCCCTTGGGGGCTACATGTATATATGTATAAAGCCAGGTGACAGAGGTTACTCATACTTCTGTTTGAGAGAAGTCACCATTGCAATTTCAGTATCCCAGCTCTCAGACAGCCGGGTCAAGACAGTTTGATGCAGCGAGTCAATGTCTTGATCTTCAAACGAGTGGAAGTGAAGAGCTGCCTTCCCCTTATTTTTTGGCGACTCAACCTTGGCGGGGATTTTCGTCAAGACAGTGGAAGATTCTGGTGGAGGGTTCTGGTTCTCACCAGTCACCACCACCTCATCCTAAGCCTTCGTAACGGGCTGCTCTTCTGTCATATCTTCTTTCTCCTGATCAGCAACGGGAGGAGAAGCGCGAGCGGGGCTCACTGTAGTGTCTTGCTGTGGCGGCTCGTCTTGGATAACCGGCTCATCCGGAATATCCGGGTTGTCTGCTACTGCTTCCTGAGAAGGGCCTTCTTTCTCAACAGTGGGGTCGAAAGACCCGGCAACAGGTTTCTTCTTGATTGCTTTGGCGCTGCACAAGGTAAAAAATTATTATTCAGTCAAGGAATAAAAAGAAAGAGTATAAGCTTGAAAAGTAAATAGTGAGTTATACCCGGGGTTAATGTTAAAGGCTGGTGCTTGAGTGGCGCTGGACTCATCCGATGAAGGAGAAGTCAGATAGGCCGAGTCATTTAGTGGAAGTGGTTCTTTGAAGCAACCGGCTTGAGGGAGAGAAGGAGTGGGGATGTGAGGTACTTCGGTCCGAGCCCTTCGTGTGGGCGGCTCGTTTGTTAACCCGCCACTTAATTCTCCCTCGCAGCTCCGTGTCTTCCGTTTTGAAGTGCCAGTGTGCTAAGATATTTTCAAAAGAAAGCATGGATCTAAGTGAGCGTCTGGATGCGAGAATGGGACTTTGCGGACTGCAACCCGGAATTTCTTTTGGACAGGTATTGTTGAGTCGGAATCTGAGGAAATCAGGGTTACCTCTGGCTCGCCGGCTTGGCTGGTTTCAGCTTGTTCCTGAGTAGAGTCGGCGTCAGCAAGTCGGTTAAAAAGATGACCAAGGGAATCAAGTTCTACCTCACACTACAAAAAAAAGACACATCCGTGACATTATGGCCCGAACAAAAAAAATTCTGTCATGGTTGTGACACTTCTATGACAATAATTGTGACAAAAACATGTATCATCATAGATGTGGTGGGCTCCTACTTCTATGACAAAAAATTATGACAGAAAATGGGCTTTTCTTCCTGGGCGGGCCGGAGACGCACCAGCATGACATTCTTTGGGCCGTCCATGACGTAAAAAATCGTGGTAGAAGTGAGGGCGAGGAAATTTTTGGGGAGTTCCCGATTAAGGTGGGTGGTCGGGCCTAGCGATGCAGTGTGGTTTTGCGCGTTTCTCTCTCGTACACGCACGTGTGTGCGAGGCGCTCGCTAACTGAACCCGAGCGAGGCGTACGTTTGCTTACTGAACCCGAGCAATCGATCGCCCTCGCACTACGTACTGAACACGAGCGATCGATCCCTCGCACTACGTACTGAACCCGATCGATCCCTTCGCTGCTAACTGAAGCCGATCGATCCCTTCGCTGCTAACTAAGCCCGAGCAATTCCTTCGCTACTAACTAAACCCGATCGATCCTTCTCGCTACTTACAGAAGCCGATCGAGCCCCCGTGAGAGACGTAGCTTGCCGGTTGGGTTGCCTCTCGATGAACAGTGCCCATTGCTGTCGCGCGCGCGATACACGTAGACACGAGTCGAGACTTGCATCGATCGAGCCGGTTGGTTGGCTGTGGATGAACAGTTCCTGTTGCTACCGTTCGCTCGTAAGCCCCACCCCAGCCGGTGGGGGTTGGATGAATAGGACCTCGGCTGTGTAGGTGGTTGGCACTGGATGAACAGGACCCCAAGGCGGCCGTGCCGTGGTATGCCATACCCCAGCCAGTTAGGGGTGGATGAACAGGACCCCGTGGAGGCTGGATGAACAGTAGCCGGTGGAGGCTAGATGAACAGGACCCCATGGAGGCTGGATGAACAGTAGCTGGTGGAGGCTAGAGGAAGTCGACGGTGGATGAACAGTAGCCCGTGGAGTCCCATTTTGCGGTACGCCACACCCCCCGATGAACAGGACTCCGTTTTGACTGTAGGCAGTTGGGTAGAAGTCTGTTTCGTCCGTTTTGCGGTACGCCAGACCCCTCCCGATCAACAGGACCCCGTTTCGACTGTAGGCGGTTGAACAAAAAGTCCGTTTCCTCCGTTTTGCGATACGCCAGACACCCAACCGATGAACAAGACCCCGTTTTGACCGTAGGCAGTCGAACAAAAGCCGTTTCCTCCGTTTTGCGGTATGCCAGACCCCGAGTCGATGAACAGGACCCCATTTCGGCTGTTCCGTCCAAGCCGGTTGGCTCCCGATGAACAAGATGAGTTCCGACCCAGTCGCTTGGCTCCCGATGAACACGACGCTGTTTCCTCCATTCCGACCCAGCCGGTTGGCTGCCGATGAACACGAGGCCATTGCTGCCGTCCGTTGCCTCTCCATGTACACGAGCCCTGGCCGTACGTATGCGCGAGTACGCGTTCCAGACCCCGCCCGTATGTACGTAAGTGGCCGTATTCTTTGCCGTGTGGTTGTACGTATGTGTACACGATTTAGATGGGACTGTCTGAACTGCTACGTCAGGGGCTCAACTACGGCACGTGTCGCTACTTCCTCGGCCACGGTTCATCCTTACAGAGACACCGATTGACCAGTATGTACGTACACGTTCGTGACCAGACAGACAACGCTATGTATGCTTTGACCGGGTGGGTCCCTGCTGTCAGGGAGGATAAGGAGGCACTTCCTTGCGTGTGAAGATATAGCAGGTGGGTCCCAGCTGTCAGGGGGAGGAATCATTTTTTTCCGTGTAATAAGGAGGCACTTCCTTGCATGCGAAGATGTAGCTGGTGGGTCCAGCTGACAGCCTCAACGCATATAGTCCTCTGCCGATGGCTGTCGTTCATTGACCACGTTGACTACGCCGCACCGAGAGCACCAAAGCGGTGGACGACGGCGAGGCCTAGGAAGGGAATGATGCAGAGTCGGGGAAGACGCGGCAGTGGATGCCCACGCAGAGGGGAGTACGAGGGTTGACTAGTTCGGCTGCGGTGTGAGGCTGCCATCGCCGGAGAATAACAGGGGATGTGGGTGAGTAGAGGGAAGGCCTGGCCAGCGGTGGGAGTAGGGTGGGGCGGTGAGGCCTGCGTGGCGGCACAGCCGGCCACGGGAGGTAGGAGCAGACTATCCCGCCGGCGTTGGTTTGGGCGGCTGGAGCAAGAAGATCAGAGATTGAACAAGCAGCACGGCCATTGGATGAACATCCAACGGTCACTGCTACTAGAATCGTTTGTTGACTAAGTTGACAAAGCCCTGCGTACGGGTCAACTTAGTAGGCCCACAAGTCAGCCTCCAAATAAGGTGGGTCCCAGTAAGCAAGGGGAGGAATCATTTTTCTTGCGCGTAATAAGGAGGCACTTCCTTGCATGCGACCATGGACCTCGTGGGTCCCAGCTCTCAGCCTCTCCACGTACAGTCCTCTTCCGATGGCTGTCGTTCGTTGACCGCATTGACAACATCGTGCCGAGAGCACCAAGGCGGTGGACAACGACGGGGCCTAGGAAGGGAACGACCTGGAGCCGGGGAAGACGCGGCAGTGGTTGCCCATGCGGAGGGGGGTACGAGGGTTTACTGGTTCGGCTGTGGTGTGAGGCTGCCATCGCTGGAGAATAACAGGAGGTGTGGGTGAGTAGATGGATGGCCTAGCCAGCTATGGGAGTAGGGTGGGGCCATGAGGCCTGCGCGGCAGCGTAGCTGGCCACGGGAGGCGGGAGCAGGCGGTCTCGCCGGCGCTTGTTTGGGCGGTTGGAGCAAGAAGATCAGAGATTGAAGAAGCAGCACAGCCGTTGGATTAGCATCCAACGGTCACTGCTGCTAGAATCGTTTGTTGACTATAAGTTGACAAAGTCCTGCGTACGCATCAACTTAGTAGGCCCACAAGTCAGCATAACATCTGTGGCGGACAGCATATATCCCATTTGCTATTTTTCCTAAATTTACAAATCAATTGCTAATTATTATGTAATTTATTGCAGCCCAAATTATATTTTTAGAATACCTGACCATTTTCTCCAAGGACAGGATTAAAAATTTCAACGATATTTCATTGAAATTGCTGAACTATTTTTAATTCCGAAATTTCGATCCCGATAATAACTAAATTTAAAATATATTTAAATTATGTTAAAATCCAATGAAATTTGAAATATCAAAAAATAAAAGAAAATTTGCAATTTGAAACTAATTGCCCATTTTCTTTGTTTTTATATATATACAGCCCATTTCATATTACTTATGTGATTTACAACCCTTTTTGTCTGGGTAGGCTAAATGTATCCCTCGTCGTCTTGAAAGATTTGCATCCCAGCAGGACGGAGAAAAATAAATCGGCCTGTGTAGGCTATTCTACGAAAAAAGGTGGGCTAGTCATTTTCACCGTGAAAAAAAAACAGCTGGGATGATCATATTGTAAACAAAAAATAAAAGCCTGGGCTAGACGGGCCACAGACACCGCACAGCCTAGTTGATAACCTACTCCGTCTCAACAACAACAACAAAACTGCTCGAGCAACTGGGTCCCACGTGTCTGCCGCTCCATGTGCAATTCTCTCATAGTACGTTGACAATGTCGTAGGTCCCAGATGTCAGCAAACCAATGGGAGGAAGCATTTTTTCATGTAATAAGGAGGAGCTTCCTTGCGTGCGAAGATGTAGCTGGTGGGTCCCAGCTGTAAGGGAGTGGAATCATTTTTCTTCCGTGTAATAAGGAGGCACTTCCTTCCATGCAACCATGGACCTCGTGGGTCCCAGCTGTCAGGCTGTTCACGTACAGTCCTCTTCTGATGGTTGTCGTTCGTTGACCACATTTACGACGCCGTGCCGAGAGCACCAAGGCGGTGGACGATGGCGAGGCCTAGGGAGGGAATGACCCGGAGCCAGGGAAGACTCGGTAGTGGATGCTCACGCGGAGGGGAATATGAGGGTTTACTGGCTCGGCTGTGGTGTGAGTCTACCGTCGTCGGAGAATAACAGGAGGTGTGGGTCAGTACAGGGATGGCCTGGCAAGCGATGGGAGTAGGGTGGGGCGGTGAGGCCTGCGCGGCAGAATAGCCGGCCACGGAAGGCAGGAGCAGGCGACGCCGGCGCTGGTTTGGGCGGCTAGAGCAGGAAGATCAGAGATTGAAGAAGCACGCCGGCAGTTGGATTGACATCTAACGGTCTCACGCTGGTAGACTCGATTTGTTGACTAAGTTGACATAGCCTTGCGTATGCATCAACTTAGTAGGCCCACAACTTAATATATAAACTATTTTTTGTGAATATAATATATAAACTAATAAAACTATATATATACTCCCTCCATTCCACAATGTAGTGCGCCCGCGCTTCCCGAGATCTAAGTTTGACCATAAATTTAACCAATGAGACCGACTGTAGTGGGAGCAAAAATTACACCACTGAATTCGCTATTTTGATACGAATTCAGTGGTGTGGGTACTTCGCAGATTACAACCTTCAGCAAACGGAGGTCCAACCAAGTGCCCGACGCCTCTCGTGCGTAGTAGGCAGGAGTGTCCGGCGGGCCACGAGGCTGGATGTCGGCAGTATCCAACGATGGAAGGGTGATCTCTCGCAGGGTTTAGATATCCATGAGACACCACGGACTACCCGATTGGTGGATGAGGATGATCTAGTTGGCCTTCATGCCCGCCCAGTAGTGGTGGCGTATGAAGGGCAGGTGGGTGGGGAGTGGTAGCATGTCCAGGGGCACGACGGAAACCTCCGTAGGATCGTCACGTCGGTGTCTGGGCCAGTTCTGAGGATCGGGCATCAGCAAGCAGGGTGTCTTGAAAAGGGCCGGCCGGCTGTCGATGAGTAGACGGTGCATAGACACCGAGCATGCGGCCAGACACACAGTGCTGAGCAGGTCCATACGATTACAGATCTACTCCAAGAGAACATCGGGGAGGGAATTCCAATCGCGGCTCTGCGTGTTAGTCGGTTCTGCCATTGGGTTTTTTAGGGCGGTGAGTGATTCGGGTTTTCGGTGCATGCGGGCGAGCGGGAAAGTGGATGCGGGCGGGCGAGAGAAGAAGATGGCATGTGTGGGTGAGTAGTGAGCGGGGGGAGATGGTGCGCGCGAGCGACTAAGGAAGATGGCGCGGGCGGGCGAGCAGTGAGCACTGGAAAATGGTGTGCGGACGAAGATGGGGAAGGGACGTCCATGGGGAAGAGAGGAGGAAGAAGAGGGAGAGATGGGGAAGAAGGTGCATTAAATCTCAATTCAACTAGTACTACTAGTATACACGAGTGTAAATAGTTAAGCGGAAGACATGTGGGTCTACGTCAAGCGGGCCCATATGTCAGTCAACGGAAGAGAGAGGTGCGTACGCGTAATTGTGGAAGCGTGCTGCACTGGCAGACATGATGGCACTACAGGGTAAGGCTGATTTAGTAACACCAGCACGCTGGCTCAGCTTATTAATCAAGTGTCCCATCTGCTGCTGCGTGTATTGTCACTTCACTGTGAAGACTAGTAGTTGATTAGAACGATGGGGAATAATGGATCGCCAAGACTTCCTATCTATGCCTCTACTCTCATCCTGTCCAACATTAAGAACTATTGGCCAAGGCTCCCGGCACCAATTATGAAGTAGTACCTACACCCTCATTCCGGTTTGTATACAGCTCAATAAAAAAGATTCATCAACCAAGGTAATAGTAGATGATGAGTGCCAGAAGAATTTTTTGTACTACCTCTGTCCTGGTTTATTGGTCCTCTTCGTATTTTGTGTAAAATTTTGATCATAATTTAACTAACAAATTATTAATGCATGTCATAAAAAATGATATCATGGAAAACTATGCTCAAATACGAATCCAATGATATAATTTTTTGTGACATGCATTAACATTTTATTAGTTAAATCTTTGGTCAAAATTTGGAACAAAATACAATGAGGACCAGTAAACCAGGATGGAGGTAGTAGTACTACTATAGTACTTTGCAAAATTACTCAATTAATGGGCTCATTTTCCTCAAGAAAATTGTGTTTACGAACATATTAATTGCAATGCATGCGTGCATGCATGAACAACAAATGACCAGGACTTTTACATGCATTGGAGTAATTCTTGCATGCAACATTTTAATGAAGCTTGAAATATGAACATGTGAATGGGAGGGACTAGAACCCTCACGCATTCATGCAACACTCACACGTACACATGCACGCACGCAACACTCACGAAGCCATGCATGCGGCACACAGCGCACGACGCAACACACACGCTCACGCTCAAGTGCTCAACCTACACGTCCAGGGTGGTTCGCGCACAAAGGTTGGACTCCTGTCACGCCTGTGTAAAGTATTGTTTAACTTATTTCTTTCTTCTGCCAACTGATAGTTGGGACCTAGAAACCACATGCCAATTTAACTAGTCAAGAAACTGCCACGTACACTATTTGGTCGGTCATTGGAGTGCAATACGGTGCTCTACGGTGAGCTAGTGACTGTATAATCACGGCAAAACGTATATAGTGACCGTAATGAGCGTATTATGAAATCTAGTGACCGTATTGTTACAAATACAGTGACCGCCACTTTATTTATCTCATTTCAAATTAAGCCATATTAACCGGAAAGGAAGCAGTATGGACTACTAGTACTACTGTGTCCCGTCAACTCGCAGAACGAGGAGAAGCTTGCTTACTACGCCCACTCCCTCGCCCACACGCGCGGTGGCTCGCAGGACGAGGAGAAGCTTAGTTAGTATGCCTACGCCCTCTCCCTCGCCCACGCGTGCCGTGGCTCGCAGGACGAGGAGAATCTTTTGACTACAGCGCGCTCTCCCTCGCCCTCGCCCTCGCTCACGCGGTGGACGTGCGGCAGTTCATTCGGTGTCAGATTGCCAGAAGCATATAGTACTGTAGTACCATCATTGTCGAACTTGGACCTCCCGAAGAGGCGAAGAGCCAAGCGCAAGGTTTATAGGAGTATGAGCAGTCGTAAAACCATAGCAAACAACTGCTATTGTATGATGCTGCCACGTCACCTATAGTCAAAGCTATGCCACCTTTTTTTGTCACAAAGCGTGTTGGTGCCCGTGGAACAGCCACACAAGTTGCACGTACACATAACATGTCTACTAGTAAATTCTAAAGGACAAATGCCAACATGCCACACAAGTTCATCTCCACTTCATGTGATAAATTTGTGCATGACTACTCTACATATATTTACAGCGCTACCATTCATAATTTACCATACTCCACTTGCACATTATAGATGGGCTCCATGTCGTCCTCCAGGTTCCAGTCCCATGTGTTCTTCATAGATGGCACGATCCATAGCGGTGGGCAACGGGAATCATTGTCGCAGCTTCCTAGTCCGGTTCCACACGATGGAGACTCATCCAAGCTAAAGTAACATAAATCAGGGATTGCGTGTCCCAACATGTTCAACCGGAGGTGCACACTGAAGACACAACCATGCTTCATGAACGGCAGGCCTTCGGTGTCGTGCGGGGAAGGTGGCATCTGTTTGACAATGGGGGTAGCTGTACCCAATGAAAAGCGAGTACTCTCCAAGAGTGTCCCTCGGCTCCCACATAGCATCACGGGGGTCGAACTCGGAGCCGTCCATCTAGTACACGTGGCATCTCATATCTCGACACATGGTGACGTACATGGTCAAGGTCCATGTAGGATAATGTTGTGCTCAAATATGGCGCGCAGTAATATTGTGCAGAGAGTAGTACTACTATACTATAGAGGAAGTTCAATAACTGACTGATTATATATAGCCATTTTTGGCTACACGGAGGAGACAAGACATGGAAAAACAAAAATGGTGGGAGTGGATTCAAGAGCCAGCTATACGCGTACTCCTAGGTAAAAAGTACTACTCCTGCCGATCCTTGTGACACACTACTATGGATCCGAAGTAGTAGTAGTAGTAGTACTAGTACTAGTACAATGAAAGAGAAGGCAATGAGAGAATGGAATACCTGGGTACATGGTGAGGGTCCGATCGTGGTAGATCATGGAACCTTGTTGCACATCAATGGTACCATGGGTAACCACTGCTACGATAGTTGATCCCAATTTGCCAAAGTCAACTACAAGGTTCCAGGTTAGACCAAATGGTGGATGCACATAATCCAACACATCCAGGATCGGCGATATGATTTTGATCGGGGGATGCATGGTCCCTGCAAAATAATGGAGTGCTGTTAGGGATGCAAATGATGGTTACTGCATTCCGTTTGTTATTGTAACACCCCTATGTAATGCACTACAGTAATCCCTCATGATTATGACAAGTCACTTTGTTTTGCAAAGCTTAATCATCTTTGGTTCATATCTCATTTAAAATTCCATTTCAAACTTAAATTCAAATAGCAAGTGAAATTTGAAAAGCTACAAACTTGTATGAAAAAATAGTTCATGTTTTAGACAATATTCAATAGATAATTAATGTTAAGGAAAACAATATCACTTGTTTGCTCATTTGGGAGCTAGCCCCCCAAAATAGTGACCAAAACATCACCATTAATCCATTTTCATTTATACAAAATTCAAATGAAATCATCCTGCCTCCAAACTTTTTGTGGCAGTGCTAAATATTGCAACATAATTATGTGCAAGGTTCCACATTTTACAAAAGTCTTTTGGGTACAAATTAAAATGCAGAACAGGAGCTAAACTAGCTAACAGAAAAGAAAATGGATAAAAGAGAAAAACTAGCACTGTGCACTCTAGCCCAACCGCTACAGGAACTGGCCCAGCCCATCTAAGGCCTTCTCCTTCCTCTATACAGAGGAGACAGAGCCATGGTGCTGTCGGCCATCCACGGCGCCTGGGACACCGATGCTAGACGTCTGGCACTACAGAGCCCGTCTGGGAGTGGATAAGACCATCCCCGACGCGGTGGACAAACCCTAGCGCCCACTTTCCCCTCCCCTCGCTCGCTCTCATCCTCGCATCGCTCGGCCGAACCACCACCGCCATGGCCATCGCCGTCGTCGCGGCCACTAGCCTCCCCGGCGACCGGGAGGTTGTCCAGGGACTTCCTCGTCGTCGACTCCATCATCCCCGTGCATCCGTTCGACCGGAGCTGCACCGTACGCTCGGGATCGAGCTGGTTTTCCGCCACGGCCGTCGCATCTCGCCGTCAAGCTTGACGCATCCAGCCACCCCCGCGCTCTCTAATCACGTCCACGAGCTCCGTGGTGAGCTCTTCTGCTGATCCCCTCCCTTTTCCCCCTCAATCCGTTGCCGTAGCCGCCGTCCCCGAGCTCATCCGAGCTCCCGCGTACGCATACGCGTACGTGCGTGCTTGCTGCCACTGCTCTCTGTCTCTGCTGCTACTGCTAGCTGCTGCTCTGCTTGCTGCCACTGCCGCCCTGCTTCTCTTCTGCCGCTGTTCGCTGCGCACTACGCTTGGGCGCTGTGGCCGCCGGCGCCCTGTGCTAGCGCTGCTGCCTGCTGCGCTCCTGCCGCTGCTACTTCTTGCTGCTGCTGCTACCTCCTGCTGCTGCTTTGCTAGCTGCTGCCGCCGCCGCTGCCTGCAGCTCACCGCGCCTGCGTGCGCGCGCCACAGCGCCCGGCCGTGCCCGCCGCTCCCCGCGCTCGCACGGCCATGGCCGACCCCTTGTGCGTGCGTGCACAGCCGCGGACTGAGCCGGCTGTGTCACTGCCAGATGGGGGCCGGCTTGTTTAATTAGATAGATTAGTCTAATTACTTAATTAGTTTAGCTAATGGACAATGACGTATGGGCCCTCTCGGTTAACTAAATGTTTAAAATAAATCTAATTAATATTCTGTCAATGACATATGGGCCCCACTGGACCATTTGACCGGTCAACGCTGACCAGTCAACTGCTGACTAGGCAAATGACTCGCCCCACCTGTCAGCTTCTAATAGCCCTGCTGGGTACACTTTCTGTGTACCCGTAGCAATTTCCATTTAAATTTCAAAATAATAATAATTCCAGAATATCCAGAATATCAATAAAACTTTGTAAATTCATATAAAATAATCCATAGCTCAGATGAAAATGTTTTCTATATGAAAAATGATCAGAAAAATAAGACGAATTCGTACATGTCACATGCCGCCAACACTACAAACATGGAACGTTCCCCTCCGGATCGTCTATCCAATAATTGCCTAAAGCCAGGAAAATATTCCCAGATATTTTCCCGCTCCGTCTGTAATGCTTAGCATCGCATTAGGTCACCCCCAGCATAGCTTACTGTCATGTCATGCAATGTGATGCATTTGTTTGCTTTATATTTACTGTTTCTTCCCCCTCTTCTCTCCGGTAGACCCCGAGGCTGCTGTTGACCCCGAGTACGACTACGTTGCAGATGCCCAGCCTCTTTCAGCAGAGCTTCCAGGCAAGCAAAAAACCCCTTGATCATTCCTATATCACCCATTCTTTCTCTCCCATGCTTGCATTAGATTTTGCTACTGTTATTCGATAGCTCCTATTCTGATGCATAGCCTGATTTTGTAACCTGCTGTTGATACTTTACCTGTTATCCTATATGCTTAGTATATGCTGGTTAGTGATCCATCAGTGGCCCCGCACCCTTGTCCATGCTGCCATGCTTTGCTTCTGGATGCTCGATCAGTGTGGTCGACGTGCAGAGACCGACACATCACTGCACACCCCCTTAGTTGTACGACTCTGTAGAGCTACTATCAAGTGCCGAGGGTGATACCTCCTACCTCACTCCTGATGATATCTCTGTAGCATAGCTAGTCGGTTGTGGGTTACCGAGGGTGATTCCTCTTTCACCACCTCCGATGATGCCTCTATCGTGCAGCCCCTCAAGTGTGAACCCATCGAGGGTGATTCCTTCAAGTTCATCTTGACGGTTACATCGAGTGGGAATCCATCGAGGGTGATTCCTCGGATTTCCCCCTTGATGTTACAGACACACGGTTACCTTACACTGTTGCCCATTTTAACTGTTATTGCGGGACTGAAGGGACAGGCGGTACCACCCCGGTAGAGGTGGACCTGAGTTCCCGACAGTCTCTGGATAAGTCGGGCTGACCAGGAGGGTACCCGCGAGATAATTATGCGGCACGGCCAGGCAGGCAGAGACTGCCCTAGAGAGGGATGGGCCTGGCCCTTGCCATAAGTCCGCGAGACGGGGCGACAGGATCACTGATCGTCTCCGCGAGCTCCCAATACACTAACGGTTTGGATATATGATCTGAGTAGGCCTCTGGCCTTTTCGCACTAACCACCACGCGGGATAAGTTATGGGCACTCGGCGTCATACGATTCTTCCGAAAGCTTCGTCAGACGTCTAGTTCAGCATTGCGGTCGGGCGACAGCAGATACCCACAGGCACAACGTGGTGAGGCTGACCCTGCACGCAATGACAAGGAGTGCTTAGGGGTGAGCGGCTGACCTACCCCCTCGCGCTTAGGATGTAGACCGGTGGGGACCTCTCTGCGGACCCAAGGTAGGACTACGGTGTGTCGATCAGCCGAGGCCGGGCATGACCAGGAAAAGTGTGTTCGGTCGGAGTTAATCGAGCGTGTTGGGTAAGTTGGTGCACCCCTGCAGGGAAGTTATCTATTCGAATAGCCGTGTCCACGGTAACAGGACCCTCGGAGTTGTATCCCGATCTACTACAACTAGAACTGGATACATGTGATACTAAACTAATATTATGGCTCCGGGATCGCTTTCTCGCAGGGTGTCGAGGAAGGATCTCTGGGCGTTACTAATATATACTTGTTACTACATTAAATGTTATTCTACTCTCTTCTGTTGCTGCAAGACGCTGCAAGATGCTAGTCTTTGATAGGCTAGGCCTTCCCCTCTATTCTGGCATTTCTGCAGTATAGTCCACAGATACAGCCCCTTCCCTTTGATACCGATGCATACTTAGCATAGATCTGATGTAAGTCTTGCGAGTACTTTGGATGAGTACTCACGGTTGCTTTGCTGCCTTTTTCCCCCCTACCCGACTGCTGTGATCAGATGACGGAGCCCAGGAGTCGGAGATCCTCGATGGTGCCTACTACTACATGGAGACTGATGACCAGGAGTAGTTTAGGAGGCTCCCAGGCAGGAGGTCTACGCCTTTTCGATCTAGATGTCATTGTTTTGCTCAGCCTTCTTAAGGAAACCTTGTCTAACTATGTATATACTTGGATATTATTGCTTCCACTGACTCTTGTATTCGAGCTTATGTATTCGAGCCCTCGAGGCCCCTGGATTATAATATAAAACTTGTATTATTTTATTTTGTGTCTAGAGTTGTGTTGTGATATCTTCCCGTGAGTCTCTGGGCTTGATCATGCGCATTGCGTGTATGATTTGTGGCTTACGGGCCCACAATGCAAATGGATGGGATTAGAATCTTTTATTCCTCTCCTTTAGTCTGGGATTCTGATCTCTCTTCTATTTAGGTTAAAGATTTTACTAACTCTAACATTAGGTTCTCGTGATCACATCTACCTGGAGAGCTGGATTATCTGCAACTATTCCTTTGAATGTATGATGTACGATTCACACACTGTCATTTGACATCATTGAACTCCTTTGTTACAGATGCGTCCCGCGACGCAGCTCGTACGCCAGACTATGGCTGTTGATGTGACTGGATTCCCTGCTATTCTGGTCTCAATCAATTGTGCCACTAAAGTCGTCCAACTCCTGCATCCTTCGGATGAGATAGTAAACTACCATGCTTATCTTATACGAGATGCCGAAGCCCAAATTTATTCCCTGACTGCGTTGAACGCTTCTCCTCTTGAGGGAATCGAAAACGTTCCAATCAGTCATGACTTCCAAGATGTTTTCCCAGAAGAACTTCCAGGAGTACCCCCTGTTAGAGCTGTCGAGTTCGTCATCGACTTGAAATCAGGCACTACTCCTATTGCGAAGCATCCTTACAAGATGCCACCGCAGTTCTCTCACATCCACGATGTCTTTCATGTGTCGCAACTTCGTCGTTGCTTCAAGGGTCCGCACCGTGCAGTGGATCATTAGATGCTCGAATTGCAAGATGATCTCTCTTATAAGGAGCATCCGATCCGCATCCTGGATCAAGCTGAACGGCGGACCCGTTGATGTCTACTACACAACTTATTCTTGTAGACTCGTGTTGGGCCTCCAAGCGCAGCGTTTTGTAGGACAGTAGCAAATTTCCCTCAAGTGGATGACCTAAGGTTTATCAATCCGTGGGAGGCGTAGGATGAAGATGGTCTCTCTCAAACAAACCTGCAATCAAATACAAGAAATCTCTTGTGTCCCCAACACACCCAATACAATGGTAAATTGTATAGGTGCACTAGTTCGGCGAAGAGATGGTACTACAAGTGTAGTATGGATAGTAGAAATATATTTTTATAATCTGAATAAATAAAAAAAGCAAGGTAGCAAGTGATAAAATGGAGCACAAATGGTATTGCAATGCTTGAAAACAAGGCCTAGGGTTCATACTTTCACTAGTGCAATCTCTCAATATTGCTAACATAATTGAATCATATAACAATCCCTCAATGTGCGACAAAGTATCACTCCAAAGTTCTTATCTAGCGGAGAACATAAGATGAAATTGTTTGTAGGGTACGAAACCACCTCAAAGTTATCCTTTCCGATCAATCTATTGAGCTATTCCTATAAGTGTCACAAATAGTCCTAGAGTTCGTACTAGAATAACACCATATGATACACATCAACCAACCCTAATGTCACCTAGATACTCCAATGTCACCACAAGTATCCATGAGTTGATTACACGATATGCATCAAACAACTTCAGATTCATAATATTCAATCCAACACAAAGAACTTCAAAGAGTGCCCCAAGATTTCTACCGGAGAAAGTAGGACGAAAATGTGCATCAACCCCTATGCATAGATTACCCCAATGTCACCTCGGGAATCCGCAAGTTGAGTGCCAAAACATACATCAAGTTAATCAATATAATACCCCATTGTCACCACGGGTATTCATATGCAAGACATACATCAAGTGTTCTCAAATCCATAAAAGAATTCAATCCGATAATAGTGAAACCTCAAAGGTAAAAACTCAATTCATCACAACAAGATAGAGAGGGAGAAACACCATATGATCCAACTATATTAACAAAGCTCGCGGTACATCAAGATCATGCCAAATCAAGAACACGAGAGAGAGAGATCAAACACATAGCTACTAGTACATACCCTCAGCCCCGAGGGTGAACTACTCCCTTCCTCGTCATGGTGGCCGCCGGGATGATGAAGATGGCCTTTGGTGATGATTTCCACCTCCGGTAGGGTGCCGGAAAAGGGCTCCAGATGGGATCATGGAGGTATAGAGGCTTGCAGCGGCGGAGTCGAAGTTCTAGGGTTATTTCTGGGGGTTTCTCTATTTATAAGAATTTTTGGCATTGGAATCACGCGAAGATGGGCTAAGATGGTCCCACGAGGCATCACCACACCATACCCCCCCTGGCGTGCGGTGGTGGCTTGTGAGCACCTCGTAAGGCTTATGGTCCTTCCATGAAGCTTCGGGGGTCTCTTTTGGTCCAAAAAAATCGTCAAAAAGTTTCGTCCAATTCCGAGAACTTTTATTTCTGCACAAAAAACGACACCACGGTAGTTCTGCTGAAAACAACGTCAGTCCGGGTTAGTTCTAATCAAATCATACCAAAACCATATAAAATTGTTGTAAACATGGCATGAATACTTCATAAATTATAGATACGTTGTAGACATATCAGCATCCCCAAGCTTAATTCCTGCTCGTCCTCGAGTAGGTAAATGATAAAAGAAATAATTTATGAAGTGTGAATGCTAGCATAGTGCATAAGTTTGATCAATGGTAATTTCAATCACTTTTCCTAGCATCATAACAGCAACTCTTTCTCATAAAACTCATCATGATAAAGTAGCAATCAATTCACATGTTATGGTTCAAACAATGCATTCTCTTGAAACTTAACAACCTATGTTCTTAGTCACCAAACAATTGCAATTCAACTTAATTTCAACAAAGTCTAAGTAAGAGCTCCACATACTCAATTATCATATAGTCTTCTATGATTACTAGTACTCAAAGCATAT
Source organism: Elymus sibiricus (assembly GCA_039707655.1). Classification (NCBI taxonomy): domain Eukaryota; kingdom Viridiplantae; phylum Streptophyta; class Magnoliopsida; order Poales; family Poaceae; genus Elymus; species Elymus sibiricus. The sequence goes on along the minus strand of CM077676.1, from coordinate 184,287,152 downwards.
TTTTAAAACAAATAGCATCCATCGAACACAGAGAAAGATAGGGGCTTAATGTTTCGCCTCCCAACTTATTTATCATAGAGATAATTGTCAACAATAATAATTCATGATCAAATATATTTGACTGGCCATATGTGCCTGGATCTTTCCCCACCACATGATGCTTGCCAACTAAAGAATAATTGAGATTGAAATGAGAAGGGATACTATTGACTCTTGCATAAAAATAAATACATAAAGTAAAAGATAGGCCCTTCGCAGAGGGAAGCAGAGGTTGTCATGCGCTTTTGATTTTTGGATGTGCAAGCCCTTAATGCAAAGAAACGTCACGTTATATTGCCCCTTGTGATAGAAACCTTTATTATGTAGTCCATCGCTATTATTTCTTTACCATCACAAGTTCGTACAATGCTTATTTTCCCTTGCAATAAAAGATCATACATATTTTAGGAACAATTTTCATTGCTTTTTGCACCGATGACAACTTACTTGAAGGATCTTATTCAATCCATAGGTAGATATGGTGGACACTCATGGGAAGAAACTGGGTTTAAGGGTTTTTGGATGCACAAGTAGTATCTCTACTTAGTACGATTTTTTGGCTAGCAAAAGATCCTAAGCAATCACCACATGTTGGAGGATCCATAACAATATAACTTCTATGCAAATATACCCAAACATAACTTATTACGTTGTCTTCCTTGTCCAACTTAAACTAATTTAATCAAGTTTGAAAATAATTAATGGGTATTCACAATCATAAAACATGTCCAAGATAATATATTTATATGTGAAAGTTCTCTTCCTTATACTAATCATTCATGAATTGCTTGTATGACCAATATTGTGATTGTCAAGCTTCAATAGATTTCACTTTCTAACCCAAATGTGAAACTACTACTAGACATGATACAAGCATATGAAGCACATATAATTTCAACTTTATGATATTCAATTCATTCAACAATTTACTCATAGGATATAAGTGAAGAACAAGAGTAAATGACAAACTACTCCAAAAAGATATAAGTGAAGACCAAATGAGTAGATAAGTAAATAGGTAGCTATGTGAGGACTCTCTCTCATTTAAAATTTCAGATCTTGATAATTTTATTCAAACAACAAACAAAACAAAAATAAAAGGACACTCCAAGAATAGCACATAACACGTCAACAAGTAAAAATTTAGGCTAACCGATAGGTGTTGATAAAGAAAGGTGGGATGCCAACCAGGGCATCCCCAAGCTTAGTTGCTTGAGACTTCTTGGAATGTTATCTTGGGGTGCCTTGGGAATCCCCAAGCTTGAGATCTTGTGTCTCCTTAATTCCTCTCACATCATGGCTTCTCCTAAATCTTAAAAACTTCATCCACACAAAACTCAACAAGAACTCGTGAGATAAGTTAGTATAAATCAAATCAAAACCTTAACATTCTCTACTGTAACAAATCACTAAAATTGTAATTGAACATTGCATACTAAATGCCTCTACATATTTAATACTCCTATCGACAAATAGAAACATTAAACAAGCAACATATGCAAACAATGCAACTATAACCGAAATCTGTCTAAACAGAACAGTCTGTAAAGGTTGAATAAGAATTCATACTTCCCTAACTCCAAAAATTCTGAAAAATTACCACGTGACATAGAACTCATGCATTCTTACTGTGTAAAATTTTCAGATTTTTATCATGTTCTGACTATTCAGGAATATTCTGGACATAACAGAAAACTTTCTGTTTTCAAACTGCAACACATGAACTTGCAAACTGAGCATGGTAAAGGCTATAATTGGCATTTTATTGAACTAAAAGATACAAAACATGATTATTTATAACATCAAGCAAATATCAACAAAATAAAATGATGCTCCAAGAAAAACACATATCATGTGACGAATAAAAATATAGCTCCAAGTAAGGTTACCGATAATGTTGAAGACGAAAGAGGGGATGCCTTCCGGGGCATCCCCAAGCTTAGACGCTTGAGCCTTCCTTGAGTATTAACTTGTGGTGCCTTGGGCATCCCCAAGCTTAGGGTATTGCCACTCCTTATTCGCCTCATATCGATATCTCACCCAAAACTTGAAAACTTCAATCACATAAAACTTAACGGATCTTGTGAGATAGGTTAGTATGATAGAAATAAATCATCCACTTAGGTAGTGTCAATACAAGTTTCATAATTGTTCTCACATAATCCCTACTGTATTATATCATTTCCATGATTTATATCACTCAATATAAGCTATGGAAATACTAAAACAAGCAAACTATGCACCGAAAACAGAATCTGTCAAAAACAGAACAACATGTAGTGAGCGATTTAAAAAACCATACTTCTCTACCGCCAAAAATTCTTAAAAATTATGAAAACGTAAACAATTTGTAACCCAATACTGTGTAAAAATTTCAGAATTTTCTCACGCTCCAGTACAGAATAGAAATTCCAGCACTGGACGCAAAAGTTTCTGTTTTTGCACAGAATCAAATCAACAAGCATCCACACTATCCCAAAGCTTTACTTGGCACATTATTGAAATAAAACATATAAAACATGATTAATACAGTAGATTAATCATGTGGACACACAAAAACAGTAGGTACAAATATTGGGTTGTCTCCCAACAAGCGCTTTTCTTTAATGACTTTTAGCTAGGCATGATGATTTCAATGATGCTCGCATAAAAGTAAAGAATTGAAACACAAAGAGAGCATCATGAAGCATATGACTAGCACATTTAAGCCTAACCCACTTCCTATGCATAGGGATTTTGTGAGCAAACAATTTATGGGAGCAAGAATCAACTAGCATAGGAAGGCAAAACAAGCATAACTTCAAAACTTTCAACGTAAAGAGAGGAAACTTAATGTTGTTGAAATATATATAAGCATATCTCCCTCTGTCATAATAATTTTCAGTAGCATCATGAACAAATTCAACAATATAAGTATCACATAAAGCCTTCTTTTCATGATCCACAAGCATAAATTTTTTATTACTCTCCACATAAGCAAATTTCTTCTCATTCATAATAGTGGGAGCAAACTCAATGAAATAACTATCATGTGATACTTGATTGGCATAATCCAATTGAAAATTAAAATCATGATGACAAGTTTCATGGTTATTATTACTCTTTATAGCATACATGTCATCACCATAATCATCATAGATAGCAATTTTTTTATCATAATCAATTGAAACCTCTTCCAAAATAGTGGAATCATCATTAAATAAAGTCATGACCTCTCCAAATCCACTTTCATAATTATTACAATAGGATTCAACACCCTCCAAATAGTGGGATCATTATTACATAAAGTTGACACTCTTCCAAACCCACTTTCATCATTGTAATCATCATAAATAGGAGGCATGCAATCATCATAATAAATTTGGTCATCAAAACTTGGGGGACTAAAAATATCATATTCATCAAACATAGCATCCCCAAGCTTGTAGTTTTGCATATCATTAGCATCATGGGTATTCAAAGAATTCATACTAACAACATTACAATCATGCTCATCATTCAAGGAACTCACATTAAACATTTAATTAAATTCTTCTTCTAACAATTGAGCACAATTTTCCGATCCATCATTTTCAAGGAAGACATTATATAGATGAAGTATGTGAAGCAACCTCAATTCCATTTTTTGTAATTTTATTTTATAAAACCAAACTAGTGATAAAACAAGAAACTAAAAGATTCAATTGCAAGATCTAAATATATACCTTCAAGCACTCACCTCCCCGGCAACGGCGCCAGAAAAGAGCTTGATGTCTACTACACAACTTATTCTTGTAGACTCGTGTTGGGCCTCCAAGCGCAGAGTTTTGTAGGACAGTAGCAAATTTCCCTCAAGTGGATGACCTAAGATTTATCAATCCGTGGGAGGCATAGGATAAAGATGGTCTCTCTCAAACAACCCTGCAATCAAATACAAGAAATCTCTTGTGTCCCCAACACACCCAATACAATGGTAAATTGTATAGGTGCACTAGTTCGGTGAAGAGATGGTACTACAAGTGTAGTATGGATAGTAGAAATATATTTTTATAATCTGAATAAATAAAAACAACAAGGTAGCAAGTGATAAAATGGAGCACAAACGGTATTGCAATGCTTGAAAACAAGGCCTAGGGTTCATACTTTCACTAGTGCAATCTCTCAACAATGCTAACATAATTGAATCAAATAACAATCCCTCAACGTGCGACAAAGTATCACTCCAAAGTTCTTATCTAGCGGAGAACATAAGATGAAATTGTTTGTAGGGTACGAAACCACCTCAAAGTTATCCTTTTCGATCAATCTATTGAGCTATTCCTATAAGTGTCACAAACAGTCCTAGAGTTCGTACTAGAATAACACCATATGATACACATCAACCAACCCTAATGCCACCTAGATACTCCAATGTCACCACAAGTATCCATGAGTTGATTATACGATATGCATCAAACAACTTCAGATTCATAATATTTAATCCAACACAAATATCTTCAAAGATTGCCCCAAGATTTCTACCGGAGAAAGTAGGACGAAAACGTGCATCAACCCCTATGCATAGATTACCCCAATGTCACCTCGGGAATCCGTGAGTTGAGTGCCAAAACATACATCAAGTGAAGCAATATAATACCCCATTGTCACCATGGGTATTCATATGCAAGAGATATATCAAGTGTTCTCAAATCCATAAAAGAATTCAATCCGATAATAGTGAAACCTCAAAGGTAAAAACTCAATTCATCACAACAAGATAGAGAGGGAGAAACACCATATGATCCAACTATATTAACAAAGCTCACGGTACATCAAGATCATGCCAAATCAAGAACACGAGAGAGAGAGAGAGATCAAACACATAGCTACTAGTACATACCCTCAGCCCCGAGGGTGAACTACTCACTCCTCGTCATGGTGGCCGCCGGGATGATGAAGATGGCCTCCGATGATGATTTCCCCCTCCGGCAAGGTGTCGAAAAAGGGATCCAGATGGGATCACGGAGGTACAGAGGCTTGCGGCAGAGGAGTCGAAGTTCTAGGGTTATTTCTAGGGGTTTCTCTATTTATAAGAATTTTTGGCGTTGGAATCACGCGAAGATGGGCTAAGATGGGCCCACGAGGCATCACCACGCCATACCCCCCTGGCGCACGGTGGTGGCTTGTGAGCACCTCGTAACGCTTTTGGTCCTTCCACAAAGCTTCAAGGGTCTATTTTGGTCCAAAAAAAATCATCAAAAAGTTTCGTCCAATTCCGAGAACTTTTATTTCTGCACAAAAAACAACACCACGGTAGTTCTGCTGAAAACAGCGTCAGTCCGGGTTAGTTCTAATCAAATCATACCAAAACCATATAAAATTGTTGTAAACATGGCATGAATACTTCATAAATTATAGATACGTTAGAGACGTATCACCCGTCAGAAGGCAACCAAGTTCCTTAAAGTGCAGTGGTCGAATCATACTGAGGATGAAGCCACTTGCGAAATCGAAGATCGCCTACGGGAAGAATACCTCGACCTTTTCCCTTCTACCTCCTAAATTCTTGGGACGAGAATTTGTTTTAGAGGAGGAGAATTTTAACACCCCTATGTAATGCACTACAGTAAGCCCTCATGATTATGCCAAGTCACTTTGTTTTGCAAAGCTTAATCATCTTTGGTTCATATCTCATTTAAAATTCCATTTCAAACTTAAATTCAAATAGCAAGTGAAATTTGAAAAGCTACAAACTTGTATGAAAAAATAGTTCATGTTTTAGACAATATTCAATAGATAATTGATGTTAGGGAAAACAATATCACTTGTTTGCTCATTTGGGAGTTAGCCCCCAAAAACAGTGACCAAAACAGCCCCATTAATCCATTTTCATTTATACAAAATTCAAATGAAATCATCTTGCCTCCAAACTTTTTGTGGCAGTGCTAAATATTGCAACATAATTATGTGCAAGGTTCCACATTTACAAAAGTCTTTTGGGTACAAATTAAAATGCAGAACAGGAGCTAAACTAGCTAACAGAAAAGAAAATGGATAAAAGAGAAAACCCAGCACTGTCCACTCTAGCCCAACCGCTACAGGAACTGGCCCAGCCCATCTAAGGCCTTTTCCTTCCTCTGTACAGAGGAGGAGACAGAGCCATGGTGTTGTCGGCCATCCACGGCGCCTGGGACACCGATGCTCGACGTCTGGCGCTACAGAGCCTGTCTGGGAGTGGATAAGACCATCCTCGACGTGGTGGACAAACCCTACCGCCCACTTTCCCCTCCCCTCGCTCGCTCTCGTCCTCGCATTGCTCGGCCGAACCACAACCGCCATGGCCATCGCCGTCGTCGCGGCCACTGGCCTCCCCGGTGACCGGGAGGTTGTCCAGGGACTTCCTCGTCATCGACTCCTTCATCCCCGTGCATCCGTTCGACCGGAGCTGCACCGTACGCTCGGGATCGAGCTGGTTTTCTGCCACGGCCGTCGCATCTTGCCGTCGAGCTTGACGCATCCGGCCACCTTTGCGTTCTCTAATCACGTCCACGAGCTCCGTGGTGAGCTCTTCTGCCGATCCCCTCCCTTTTCCCCCTCGATCCGTTGCCGTAGCCGCCATCCCCGAGCTCGTCCGAGCTCCCGCGTACGCGTACACGTACGTGCGTGCTTGCTGCCACTGCTCTCTGTCTCTGCTGCTATCGCTAGCTGCTGCTCTGCTTGCTACCGATGCCACCCTGCTTCAACCCTGCGGCTGTTCGCCGTGCGCTGCGCTTGGGCGCCATGGCCGCCGGCGCCATGTGTTGGCGCTGCTGCCTGCTGTGCTCCTGCCGTTGCTGCTTCTTACTGCTGCTGCTCGCGCGCTGCTGCTTCTTGCTGCTGTTCCTACCTCCTGCTCCTGCTTTGCTAGCTGCTGCCGCCGCCGCTGCCTGCAGCTCGTCGCGTCTGCGCGCACGCGCCGCAGCGCCCGGCCGCGCCCGCCGCTCCCCGCGCTCGCACGGCCATGGCCGAACCCTTGTGCATGTGTGCACAGCCGCGGACTGAGTCGGCCGTGTCACTGCCAGATGGGGGCCGGCTCGTTTAATTAGATAGATTAGTCTAATTACTTAATTAGTTTAGCTAATGGACTATGATGTGTGGGCCCTCTCAGTTAACTAAATGTTTAAAATAAATCTAATTAATGTTCTATCAATGACATATGGGCCCCACTGGACCATTTGACCGGTCAACGCTGACCAGTCAACTGCTGACTGGGCAATTGATTGGCCCCACCTGTCAGCCTCTAACAGCCCTGCTGGGTACACTTTCTGTGTACCCGTAGGAATTTCCATTTAAATTTTGAAATAATAATAATTCCAGAAATTCAAGAATATCAATAAAACTTTGTAAATTCATATAAAATAATCCGTAGCTCAGATGAAAATGTTTTCTATATGAAAAATGATCAGAAAAATAAGACGAATCCGAATATCCCATCCACATACCTGTCACATGCCTCCAACACTGCAAACATGGAATCTTCCTCTCCGGATCATCTGTTCGATAATTGCCTAAAGCCGGGAAAATATTCCCAGATATTTTCCCGCTCCTTCTGTAATGCTTAGCATCGCATTAGTTCACCCCCAGCATAGCTTACTGTCATGTCATGCAATGTGATGCATTTATTTGCCTTATATTTACTGTTTCTTCCCCCTCTTCTCTCCGGTAGACCCCGAGGCTACTGTTGACCCCGAGTATGACTACGTCGCAGACGCCCAGCCTCTTTTAGCAGAGCTTCCAGGCAAGCAAAACCCCCTTGATCATTCCTATATCACCCATTCTTTCTCTCCCATGCTTGCATTAGATTTTGCTACTGTTATTCGATAGCTCCTATTCTGATGCATAGCCTGATTTTGTAACCTGCTGTTGATACTTTACATGTTATCCTATATGCTTAGTATAGGCTGATTAGTGATCCATCAGTGGCCCCGCACCCTTGTCCATGTTGCCATGCTTTGCTTCCGGATGCTCGATCAGTGTGGTCGACTTGCAGAGACCGACACATCACCGCACACCCCCTTAGTTGTACGACTCTGCAGAGCTACTATCGAGTGCCGAGGGTGATACCTCCTACCTCACTCCTGATGATATCTCTGTAGCGTAGCTAGTCGGTTGTGGGTTACCGAGGGTGATTCCTCTTTCACCACCTCCGGTGATGCCTCTGTCGTGCAGCCCCTCAAGTGTGAACCCATCGAGGGTGATTCCTCCAAGTTCACCTTGACAGTTACATTGAGTGGGAATCCATTGAGGGTGATTCCTCAGATTTCCCCCTTGATGTTTCGGACAAACTATTACCTTACACTGTTGCCCCATTTAAGTGTTACTGCGGGACTGAAGGGACAGGTGGTACCACCCCGGTAGAGGTGGACCTGAGTTTCCGACAGTCTCTAGATAAGTCGGGTTGACCAGGAAGGTACCCGCGAGATAATTACGCGGCACGGCCTGGCAGGCAGAGACCGCCCTAGAGAGGGATGGGCCTGGCCCTTGCCGTAAGTCCGCGAGATGTGGCGACAGGATCACTGATCGTCTCCGCGAGCTCCCAATACACTAACGGTTTGGATATATGATCTGAGTAGGCCTCTGGCCTTTTCGCACTAACCACCACGCGGGATAAGTTATGGGCACTCGGTGTCGTACGATTCTCCCGAAAGCTTTGTCAGATGTCCAGTTCAGCATTGCGGCCGGGCGACAGCAGATACCCACAGGCACAACATGGTGAGGCTGACCCTGCGCGCAACGACCCGGAGTGCTTAGGGGTGAGCGGAGGAACTACCCCCTCGCGCTTAGGATGTGGACTAGCGGGGACCTCTCTGCGGAGCCTAGGTAGGTCTACGGTGTGTCGATCAGCCGAGGCCGGGCATGACCAGGAAAAGTGTGTCCGGTCGGAGTTAATCGAGCGTGTTGGGTAAGTTGGTGCACCCCTGCAGGGAAGTTATCTATTCGAATAGCCGTGTCCACGGTAACAGGACGCTCGGAGTTGTATCCCGATCTACTACAACTAGAACTGGATACATGTGATACTAAACTGATATTATGGCTCCGGGATAGCTTTCTCACAGGGTGTCGAGGAAGGATCTCTGGGCGTTACTAATATATACTTGTTACTACATTATATGTTATTCTACTCTCTTCTGTTGCTGCAAGACGCTGCAAGATGCTAGTCTTCGATAGGCTAGGCCTTCCGCTCTATTCTGGCATTTCTGCAGTATAGTCCACAGATACAACCCCTTCCCTTTGATACCGATGCATACTTAGCATAGATCTAATGTAAGTTTTGCGAGTACTTTGGATGAGTACTCACGGTTGCTTTGCTGCCTTTTTCCCCCCTACTCGACTGCTGCGATCAGATGACGGAGCCCAGGAGTTGGAGATCCTCGATGGTGCCTATTACTACATGGAGACTGACGACCAGGAGTAGTTTAGGAGGCTCCCAGGCAGGAGGCCTGCGCCTTTTCGATCTAGATGTCGTTATTTTGCTTAGCCTTCTTAAGGCAACCTTGTCTAACTATGTCTGTACTCAGATATTGTTGCTTCTGCTGACTCTTGTATTCGAGCTTATGTATTCAAGCCCTCGAGGCCCCTGGCTTGTAATATAAAGCTTGTATTATTTTATTTTATGTCTAGAGTTGTGTTGTGATATCTTCCCCTGAGTCTCTGGGCTTGATCGTGCGCATTGCGTGTATGATTAGTGCACGGTCGAGCTGGGGGCGTCACAGTTATCTCCTGTACCGTAGGATGGCACCCAGATGAAACAAGTCCCCTGGCATTTCACAGCGCAGATGCGGACTACATGGCACAAGGTGTCTTCGAACTTGTGCGGGTACAAATCAGCTGTGGCCAACAGGTGCCAGCCTCTGCCGTCAGGGCCATCTTATTGATGGCAATCCTTATGTCGAACACCGTGATGAGATAGTAATCGTCATAGCTGCGGGTGCTTGGTCGGCGGGTCTGCAATTGCTATCTTCTTCAATCTCATGGAGGCTTCATCATACCTATTCAAGCCGTTCCAGTCCGGAAGGCCGAACCCAATGATGGACAAGGGGTCTACGGGAACGGCCGCACTGCTATGGATGTTGTGCAAAATGATGGTGGTATCCGGCCGTAGGTATGCAAGCCAATCTCCATTGGCACCAACCCAAACCTGTGGGACAGTGGGCAGCGGAGAAACTACAGGATGGAATAACTAAGTATTTTTAGAATATACATTACATGATCAAACACAATGACTCACCTTCTCATCAGACAAAATCCGACTGCCTCTCAACGTCGGCAACTCAAGCGGCATCAAGATGCAACTGCGGCCACGTTGCGGTGGACTGGAGTCCCATTGAATAACCTTCTCCCTGAGGACGCATGGAAGACCAACAAGCATGGCCTTCTCCCAAGCCTGTTTACGCACTGTCTTAAAATAGTTGGTGCAGGAAGCACCAAGTCTTGCGGCGGTGAGGAAGTCGGAGCGGCGTGCAATTTCTCCCAGAGAATCATCGTCCAAGGTCTCCCAGCCCCGGCGAGCAGGAGAACCGCCTGGCGAATCCATGGCAGCAGCGACGAACTGCCTGGGTCTCTTCAGGAGGGGAAATGGCGAGGAGGAGATAAGAGCGTGACTGCAGGGCCTCGTCCCTTCGTGAAGGAAGTTATGCGGGCACGCATTAGCGGTACTACGATGGTCTAGTTACGTATTATTTAATATAGGAGTAGTACTAGTACTCCAATGGTCGTATGATCATCGTTGGTAAATCTACCATGTAGACTGTTTTGGTGAGCTGGCATAAAGTAAAAGAAGAGAGAGAATGAGATCGTATGATCCTGAACCAATTTTCCGGGCACAAGCTCCGAGATAATTACATTCATTTCTGTGGGCCCTGACTCACCTGGTGAGAGCTGCCGCAGCTGGCTCCCCAATTTCCTTCTCTCGGGCACTGGTCATCAGGTTTTGTTTATTGATTTAATGTGTGTGGTACCCATCAGAGTACGATTCATTGGAGAACTTGTATATGACTACGAATCTAGCATACAAACTATTGCCGATGCTCTTAGTGTACCAGTTTTTAACTTTTGAATCTCAAGGCCAAGGAGCTACAGTAGCAAGTGGAGGGTAGTACATTCAAATTCGAATCCAACAATATAATTTTCGGTGACATCCATTAACATTTTGCTAGTCAAATATGTGATCAAACTTTAACTCAAAATACGATGGGGACTAGTAAACCAACCCGGAAGCAGCAGTAGTACTGTTCTCTAGAACCATCACTGTAACTATCAATGCAGGGAAAGTACACCTGCATACTGCAGACCTGCTTGCTGCTCTATTCATGCGCGTAGCTGGCCTGCTCAGCCGCTCCTCTCACGCACACACTATTGCGGGGGCAAAACATTTGAGTTCTTTCATACCGTCAGAGTAGGCTTTTTCTTTTCCACTAGTACACGCGTACGTCCATAGCACGTGCAATGTTCAATTTATGAATACAACTTTTCCATGATTTTTGCAAAAGAATGAAACAATCACATGGCTCTAGAAAAGTCTAACAAATCAACTATTCTACTCCCTCCATCCCATATTATGAAAACGTTTTCTCAAGCTAATTTTGTACTATAAGGAGCGAAGTCCATGCGTGCAATGCCACAAGCTACAGAGTACTTACATTAGGTTCAGGTCCAGGGCCATATTGCACAGTTCCCAATGCAGCGCCAGGCTTTTCCGGCTCCTCCGGCTTAATTGGGAGGCGGTGCTACTTGTAGCTTGCGTTGGTATTATCCCCGAAGAGGAAGGGATGATGCAGCACAGTAGAGATAAGTATTTCCCTCAGTTATGAAACCAAGGTTATCGAACCAGTAGGAGAATCACACAACACCTCGTTAGCAGTTCCTGCACACAAACAACAAACCCTTAAACCCAACGCAAACGAGGGGTTGCCAATCCCTCGGCGGTAAATTGCAAGATTAAATTGTATGTGATAGATTGATAGATTGAAACAAAAATACAAAATAAAATAAATAAAAGAAAATGGCAGCAATATTTTTTGGGTTTTAGTAGTATGATTTAGATAGACCCGGGGGCCATAGTTTTCACTAGAGGCTTCTCTCAAGAAAATAGCATATGGTGGGTAGACAAATTACTGTTGGGCAATTGATAGAAAAGCAAATAATCATGACGATATCCAAGGCAATGATCATGTATATAGGCATCACGTCCAAGATAAGTAGACCGACTCCTACCTGCATCTACTATTATTACTCCACACATCGACCGCTATCCAGCATGCATCTAGTGTATTAAGTCCATAAAAGAACTGAGTAATGCCTTAAGAACGATGACATGATGTAGACAAGATAAACTCACGTATGAATAAACCCCATCTTTTTACCCTTAATAGCAATGATACATACGTGTCATGTCCCATTCTGTCACTGGGATTGAGCACCGCAAGATCGAACCCATTACAAAGCACCTCTTCCCATGGCAAGATAAATCAACTCAGTTGGCCAAACCAAATCAATAGATCGGAGAAGAAATACGAGGCTATAATAATCGTGCATAAAAGAGTATAGCAAAGACTCAGATAATTTCATGGATAATCTGATCATAAACTCACAATTCATCGGATCCCAACAAACACACCGCAAAAAGTGATTACATCGGATAGAACTCCAAGAACATCGAGGAGAACATTGTATTGAAGATCAAAAAGAGAGAAGAAGCCATCTAGCTACTAACTATGGACCCGAAGGTATGTGGTAAACTACTCACGCATTATCGGAAGGGCGGCAAGGTTGATGTAGAGCCCCTCCGTGATCGATTCCCCCTCCGGCGGAGTACCGGAGAAGGCCTCCAGATGGGATCTCTTTGGAACAGAAACTTGCGGCGGCGAAAAAAGTATTTCGTGGACTCCCCTGAGGGTTTCTGATTTTTCAGAATTTATAGTGCTGGAATTAGGTCAAACGGAGCAAAGGGGGGCCCACGAGGCACCAGGGCACGCCTGCCCCCCCCAGGCGCGCCCTGGTGGCTCGTGGCCACCTCCTGGGTCTTCTGGCCCTCTCCCAAAGCTTCTAGTGTTTATCTTGGCCAATAAAAATCTCCAAAAAGTTTCGTGGAATTTGGACTTCGTTTGGTATTGATTTTCTGTAAAACAAAAATAGGGAAGAAAACATCCAAGATTATAGGTTAATAGGTTAGTCTCCAAAAATGATATATAATTGATGTAAATGCTTATAAAAACATCCAAGATTGATAATATATCAGCATGGAATAATAAAAAATTATAGATACGTTGGAGACGTATCAGCATCCCCAAGCTTAATTCCTGCTCGTCCTCGAGTAGGTAAATGATAAAAATAGAATTTTTGATGTGGAATGCTGCCTAACATATTCATCACATATTCTTTTTCTTTTATAGCATGGACATTGGACTTGTATGATTCAAAGCAATAGTCTATAGTTTGACATGAAAATATAGATACTCAAGCATACTAACAAGCAACCATGTCTTTCAAAATATCAACGCTAAAGAAAGTTATCCCTAGCCCATTATGCTCAATCATTGATCCATTCATGAAACACACTCAAATATTAGCTACATCCAATGCACAAGTATGACAATAGTGCTCTCTAGTTGGTGCTTTATAAGAGAAGACGGAGACTCAAATAAAAAATAAAAATTGCATAAAAGTAAATAGATAGGCCCTTCGCAGAGGGAAGCAGAGATTTGTCAAATGTGCCAGAGCTCAAGGCTGAAATTAAAGAGATAAAAACTATTTTGAGAGGCATGCTTTTCCTGTCAACGAAAATGACCGAGAATTCCCAATATTTTTCATGCTAGACACATCATAGGTGGTTCCCAAACAGAAAGTAAAGTTTATTTCCTTTCCACCATTTCTTTCACAATCCATGGCTAGCCGTATCCACGGGTGCCCTCCATACCATCACTTTCCAAGGAATTTTGTTGTTATTAATTTTGATTTCATTGTGGGACTGGGCATCCCTATTACCAACCATACTCTCGTGCAATGACAAGTGAATAAACACTCATCGTGAGAATAACACACCTAGCATAGAAAATATTGGCCACCCCCGGCTGCTTCATGAGCGGTACAGGCACACAAAACAGAAAAATTATTTTGAAAATTAGAGTTGGCACACGTAAATTTACTTGGAACGGCATTGAAATACCGCATATAGGTAGATATATTGGACTCATTTGGCACAACTTGGGTTTAAGGATTTTGGATGCACAAGCAGTATTCCCACTTAGTACAGATGAAGGCTAGCAAATAGATTGAGAATCAACCAACCAAAAAACGAAAACGGTCATAAACATGCATTGAACATAACTAACACCGAATAATGCACCATAAGTAGGATATAATTTCTTTGCATAACTATTGACTTCACGTGCATGCATAGGGAATCACAAACCTTAACACTAATATTTTTACTAAATCACAATTACTCACTAACATGACTCACATATCATCATCACCATATCGCAAAAATATTGCATGGAATCACAATTATCATATCCAATGATCTATATGAAAGTTTTTATTATATCCCTCTTGAATATTCATCACTTTGGAACCAATTTCATATCTTGTGCAAATTACCGTTACTATTGTGAACTCTCAAAAAGATTTAAGTGAAGCATGAGAGTGCCAATATTTCTTCAAAATTTTAATCTTATCAATTCTCAAAATGATATAAGTGAAGCATGAGAATTTATTTCTTCAAAATTTTAATCAACTCTCAAAATAATATAAGTGAAGCAAGAGAATTCATTTCTTCAAAATTTCAATGAACTCTCAAAATAATATAAGTGAAGCATGAGAGTTTATTTCTTCAAAATTTAGCCACCACCGTGCTCAAAAAGATTTAAGTGAAGCACTAGAGCAACTGCCTAGCTCAAAAAATTTAAGTGAAGCACATAGAGTATTCTAACAAATTATGATGATAAACGTGTGGCTCTCTCAAGATAGGTGTGTTCAGCAAAGATGATTGTGACAAACTAAAAAGCAAACAAAGCAAAGAATCATATAATACAAGACGCTCCAAGCAAAACACATATCATGTGACGAATAAAAATATAGCTCCAAGTAAAATTACCGATGGTTGGTAGAAGAAAGAGGGGATGCCTTCCGGGGCATCCCCAAGCTTAGACGCTTGAGTCTTCCTTGAATATTACCTTGGGGTGCCTCGGGCATCCCCAAGCTTAGGCTTTTGCTACTCCTTATTCCTTCATCCATTGTGATCTCACCCAAAACTTGAAAACTTCAATCACACAAAACTCAACAAAACCTTCGTGAGATCCGTTAGTATAACAAAATAAATCACTACTTAGGTACTGTTGAAAACCCATTCATATTTTATTTTTGCATTATACCTACTGTATTCTAACTTCTCCATGGCTTATACCCCCCGATACAATCCATAGTTCCATCAAAACAAGCAAGCAACACATCAAAAACAGAATCTGTCAAAAACAGAACAGTCTGTAGCAACCTATTTCAAAGCCATACTTCTGTAACACCAAAAATTCTGAAAAATTAGGAAAACGTGGGAAATTCATATACCAATACTGTGTAAAAATTTCAGATTTTTTTGAATCTCCAGTACAGAAAAAAAATTCGGACACTGGACACAAAACTTTCTGTTTTCCAAACAGCATCAATTATATTATCTTCCAAATCATCCCAAAGGCTTTACTTGGCACAAACACTAATTAAAAACACAAAAACACAATCATACCAGTAGAATAATTGTGAAAACACACAAGAATTTATTTTATTTTTTGGGTTGTCTCCCAACAAGCTCTTTCTTTATAGCCATTAAGATAGGGTTGGAATATTAATGATGCTCACATAAAAGATAAGAATTGAAGCACAAAGAGAGCGCCATAAAACATGTGACAAACACATTTAAGTCTCACATACTTCCTATGCATAGGCATTTTATATGCAAACAAATTATCAAGGCAATGAATATTTAGCGTATGCAAAGAAGAAGAATAAAACATTGACAATTTAAACTTCAAGAGAGGTAATTGAGTAACATGAAAATTTCTACAACCATATTTTCCTCTCTCATAATAATTACATGTAGGATCATATTCCAATTCAACAATATAGCCATCACATAACATATTCTCTACATGATCCACATGCATGCAAACTTGACACTCTTCCAAAATAGTGGGATTATCATCAACTAAAGTCGTGACCTCTCCAAACCCACTTTTATCAAAAAATTCATAAGATTGAACACTCTCCAAATATGTGGGATTATTTTTACCTAGAGTTGACACTCTTCCAAACCCACTTTCAATATTATAGCAAACATTATTATCAATAGCATATTCATCATGAGTCTTAAATAAAATTTCAAGATCATAAGAAGCATTATCACCCCAATCATGATCATTGCAATAAGTAGTGGATATAACAAAATTATCATCCCCAAGCTCGTAGTTTTGCATATTATTAGCACAATTGACATTAATAAAATTTATAATAACATTATTGCAATCATGCTTTTCATTAAAGGAGCTATCATGAATCACTTTATAAATTTCTTCTTTCAACACTTCATCACAATTTTCCGGTTCATGATTTTCAAGCAAAACTTCATAGAGATAATCAATTACACTCAACTCACTAGCAAGCGAAGATGCAAGCAAATAGAAGGCACATGGCACACAAGCAAAGATAGCAAACGAGCAAAAAGGCAAACGGAAAATATTTTTTTATTTTCGTAAAAACGTTTTAGAAGTGGGGGAGATGAAAATGAGAGGAAAATGGCAAATAAAGTAAATGCAAGGAGATGAGAGTTTATGCAAAGGTACTTGATAGATGTTGATGATGTCTCCCCGGCAACGGCGCCAGAAATTCTTCCTGCTACTTGTAGCTTGCGTTGGTATTATCCCTGAAGAGGAAGGGATGATGCAGCACAGTAGAGATAAGTATTTCACTCTGTTATGAAACCAAGGTTATCAAACCAGTAGGAGAATCACACAACACCTCGTTAGCAGTACCTGCACACAAACAACAAACCCTTGCACCCAACGCAAATGAGGGGTTGTCAATCCCTCGGCGGTAAATTGCAAGATTAAATTGTGTGTGATAGATTGATAGATTGAAACAAAAATGCAAAATAAAATAAATAAAAGAAAATGGCAGCAATATTTTTAGTGTTTTAGTAGTATGATTTAGATAGACCCGGGGGCCATAGTTTTCACTAGAGGTTTCTCTCAAGAAAATAGCATACAGTGGGTAGACAAATTACTGTTGGGCAATTGATAGAAAAGCAAATAATCATGACGATATCCAAGGCAATGATCATGTATATAGGCATCACGTCCAAGATAAGTAGACTGACTCCTGCCTGCATCTACTACTATTACTCCACACATCGACCGCTATCCAGCATGCATCTAGTGTATTAAGCCCATAAAGGAACGGAGTAATGCCTTAAGAATGATGACATGATGTAGACAAGATAAACTAACATATGAATAAACCCCATATTTTTACCCTTAATAGCAATGATACATACGTGTCATGTCCCTTTCTGTCACTGGGAGTGAGCACCGCAAGATCGAACCCATTACAAAGCACCTCTTCCCATGGCAAGATAAATCAACTCAGTTGGCCAAACCAAATCAATAGATCAGAGAAGAAATACGAGGCTATAATAATCATGCATAAAAGAGTGCAGCAAAGACTCAAATAATTTCATGGATAATCTGATCATAAACTCACAATTCATCAGATCCCAACAAACACACCGCAAAAAGTGATTACATTGGATAGAACTCCAAGAACATCGAGGAGAACATTGTATTGAAGATCAAAAAGAGAGAAGAAGCCATCTAGCTACTAACTATGGACCCGAACGTCTGTGGTAAACTACTCACACATCATCGGAAGGACATCAACGTTGATGTAGAGGCCCTCCGTGATCAATTGCCCCTCTGGCGGAGTACCGGAGAAGGCCTCCAGATGGGATCTCTCTGGAACAGAAACTTGCGGCGGTGGAAAAAGTATTTCATGGACTCCCCTGAGGGTTTCTGATTTTTTCTGAATTTATAGTGCTGGAATTAGGTCAAACGGAGCAAAGGGGAGCCCACGAGGCACCAGGGCGCGCCTGCCCCCCCCCCCCCCCAGGCGCGCCCTGGTGGCTCGTGGCCACCTCCTGGGTCTTCTGGCCCTCTCCCAAAGGTTCTAGTGTTTATCTTGGCCACTAAAAAATCTCCAAAAAGTTTCGGGGCATTTGGACTTCGTTTGGTATTGATTTTCTGTAAAACAAAAATAGGGCAGAAAACAACAACTGGCACTGGGCGCTAAGTTAATAGGTTAGTCTCCAAAAATGATATATAATTGCTGTAAATGCCTATAAAAACATCCAAGATTGATAATATAAAAGCATGGAACAATCAAAAATTATAGATACGTTGGAGATGTATCAGGCGGCATTAAAGATGGCAGCTGAGGAAGCAGCAAGCGAGGGTGGCTGCTACTCTACACAAGCCACGAGATGATGGCGCGTGCAAAATATACGAGAGGGAAAACCCGTGCACGTGGTTGGGCTATCCGCGACCACTGGTACAACGCAACATAGAATTACTATTTGTCGCTAGTAGATTGTTCCTTATACATATTGGAGTATTTAACAAAAAACTACCACTTTCAAACCAGCCATACCAAGAAACCACCACTCTACAAAAATTAGCAAAAACATACCAAAAATTTCTTAAACCATTGCGAAAAACTACCAAGTGCCGATTAGGCTCGTTTAAACCCATGTGGCACCTTAAGTCAACGCCATCTGTTTGACCGGCAACTTAGGCGTTATGACTTGTGGGACCTACATGTCAGTCTAAAAAAAATCCCCGAGTCACCTCCTACCTCCGGCCCGTCCCCCTAGTCATCCTCGGCCATGGGAGGTAGCCACCGCTGCCGGCTAAAAGCGAGGTCAAAAGCGCCGGTGGCACGGAGCCCATCTTGCATCAGCCGGAAGCCAGCTCGACGCGGCACTCGCGGCCGCTAGCTAACAAAGCTAGCACACAACCTGTTGGATGCATCCAGATGCTTGTGTGCAAGCTTTGCGAGCTAGCTTGGAACGGCGGTGCGGCGGCTTGCTCACGCGTGCCGCGCTAAGGCCAGCCATCCGGCTCGGGTGGAGGCCAGTGCGGCGGCTTGCTCGCGCGTGCCGCGCTCGGGCCAGCCATCCGGCTCGGGCGGAGGCCAACGCGGCAGCTTGCTCACGTGTGAGCCGCGGTCGGGCCAGCCAACCAGCCCGTACGGAGGCCAGCGCGGCGGCTTGCTCGCGCATGAGCCGCGCTCGGGCTAGCCAGCCAGCCTTTGCGTAGGCCAGCACGGCGGCCGGCCCGTCCGCCGGAGCGGCGGCTAGCTCGCCCATCACCGGCGCCGGCGACGAACACGCATATGAACTGTTTGAAGAAGAGGATACATGCTCACATGTGGGTCCCACCTGTCGTAACAGTCAACTCTATGGGTAAACATATGGTGTTGACTTAAGGTGCATCATCAGCATGGACGTGTGGGCCAACCCTGTCATACACAGGTTTAAACGAGCCTAATCGGCACTTGGTACTAGTTTTTTTAAGAAGTTTGGTAGTAGTTTTTTGGCACGGATTGAGAAATTTTTGGTATGTTTTTGCTATTTGTTGTACAATAGTTTCTTGCTAGGGCTGGTTGAAAGTGGTAGTCTTTTGTTAAATACTCTACATATTGTAAGTAGGAGTGAAAGCTAAGCTTTGGAAGTCTATAAGCATGGCTAGTTACATAGTATGTATGTGTACGTAATTCAAACTAAATATTGACCATGGCTGACTAATATCTTGATGGAAAACTCGAAACTATGGAAATACAAACGTATTATTGATACTTGTTTCCATAAACTTGGATCTACGTTCTATTCAACGGCTGAGCATGTGGGGCCTTAGCACGATGACTTCTCGACTATCTAAAACAAGGTTTTCCCGTCTCCGGTAAGGAGGAGGATGACTGCGGCATGCCTTCGACTGGCTCTAGTGCTCGTAGTCATCGCTAGGTGGTCTACGAACATGTAGATGTATTTTTTTCACGTCTCGTGTTATTTGTACTGCCACGACTGATGAATAGATCATAAGTATCTCACAAGAAAACCTTGGTTGAGTGTGTGTGCGAGCGAGAGATCATGCACGTGTGTGATATGGAGATACTAAGGTAGAGAGAAGAGAGTCATTGCATGTTTTTGTGTGTGTGGAAGATAGAGAGAGAGACCTATATGGGACTTTGTGTTGTGTAACGTGGAGGCGGATAGACATAGTCATAGAGTGAGTGTGTGAGATACGCATGCGGACATAGGGAGAGAGGTGTGAATTAGAGAGACGGGGATTTTTGGTGTGCATGTGAGTTAGAGAGAGAGAGAGAGAGATAGGGATATATATATACCTAGAGCTGGAAAGAATATACAAGGGTGTGTGTCTTAAAAGAGGGATCCAGATAGATGGCGTGGTGTGTGTGTCTGTGTCTGTTTTGGGCGCGCGTGTGTGGGAAAGGAAGAGTGTGTGTGTGTGTGTGTGGAGAAGAGAGACCACTGATGATGTAAACCTAGTAGGGGGAGGGGGATGATATGGCATGTGTGTCCAAGAGAAAGAGAGAGAGAGGCATGTCTAGTAGCGGGACAGCGTGGGTGCGGGCGGGGGTGTGTGCTATATATTTGGCAGGGACATCGAGTGTGTGTGAGAGAGGGGTGCGAGAGAGAGAGAGAGAGAGAGAGGGAGAGTGCGGGAGAGGGAGAGAGAGTGAGAGAGATAGATGGATAGAGAGAGTGAGAGAGAGAGAGAGATGGAGGTCGATTGTGTGCGAAAAGTGGCCTATAGATAGGCAAAGGCGGTTGATGGTGTTCGAAAGTTGCCTATGTAAGGAGACACAAGTAAAGTGAGTCATTGCGTGCGTCAGAGAGACTTCATGAGAGATCAAAATAGATGGTGGAGAGAACATCGCGCGAGTTTGAGATCGATGATATGCTAGAGATTTATGGAGAGAGTCGCGACATATAGTGGGACGAAGGGTCGGGTCCGCATGTGAAGAGATGGAAAGAGGCGAGAGGTGCACAAGGACAGGGAGGGTGTTTGTGTGTAGTGGGGGTGGTGAGTGAGATGTGTGTCAATACGAGAGTGATAGATGGCGGAGAGCGTGCGAGAGCCAGATATATGTAGGGAGAAAGATGTTGGGGGCAGTGTGTTCTGTGTGTATGGGAAAGATACACGGCTATAGAGTGTGCGCTTGGCAAAGATAGATGCCGGGAGACCTAGAGAGTGGGGGAACAGATGTGTGCATGTCCGAGAGACAAAGAGATAGAGACCTATTTTAGGGATCAGACCTAGAAGAGAGAGAGAGGGGATAATGTGTGCGCGTGTTTGTGTCCGGGGGAGAGAAAGGCTTGTGTGTGTGGGTGGGGGAGAGGGGCCGAGATGGTGTGCTTCAGATAAAGAGTGAGGGGTGTATGTCTGAGAGATATAGACTAATTAAAATACATGGTCAAGAGTGTGTGCACTCATGCTTGATCATTTTTTCTTCATATTTTTGGACTATGAGATAGCGATACTTTTGAACATGCCAGGTATATTTTGAAGTACTACAATTACTGACCTAAGATTGGAAATTCTGAATTCGACTGCATTATTAGCTTTTTTTAATTCATTTAAATGGGGGTACAATTTTTAACCCGATTGCGTGATTTCAAATTCATATGTCAAACCTAGAGATATAGACATATGGTCGTGTTCAAACCTTGTAATCATCCACTTTATTCATACACATACATATTTGTTTGTGTCATCATATTTAGGAGAAACACATTCGAAATTTCATTTGAATTGGAGCATATGATGGTATTTGCTTGCAATAGCTCAATGATCCATATTTGAATTGAATGGACAATCTAAGTTTCGAGTTGGAGACATTGATTTTCGAAACCTGCACCTTTTTTTTCTCGCGTGCACAACAAATAAATACTCGGCCATGATATCATAGTCGGTTGTACAAGACGAGAAGACATAATTTTAGCCGCCAAAAGCTTTCAAACTTCCCGCTCACATCGAAATTTCTCGCGCCCGAAAGTTTAGCCCTACGATATTCCTCTTTTACCCCTGCCACATCAACGGAGAAGGGCTGCTTTGGTAACTCCATTGTTTTCCCCTCTTTGCCCCCAACATTCTAACCCAGAACCACTCCCCTCCCCGCCTCCCCCCTTCCCCAAGCCACCGAATCTAGTCCTCCGCCGCGGCGGTGCACCTCTCACCCCGCCGGATCTACCTTCCGCACCTTGGAACCCCCAACTGCCAACTCACCACTGCACCGGAGCCGCTTCAGCGACTGGCTTGTCCACCGCACCAGATCTCCTTGACCGCCATCATGGTCCAGCGCACCAGATCTGCTTCACCAGCGCCCTCGTCCACCATAGTGTAGGCCCATCACCGATGCCCTCGTCTGCCACATCGCTGGCCATTCATAGAAGCCCTCGTCTGCCGCAAAAGATCCGCCTCACCGAAAGCACTGTACACCGCCCCGGATGTGCATCGCCGACGCCTTTGTCCACTGCACCGGACCCGCTTCACGAACGCCATATTCAACTCCACCAGCCCAGCTTTACTGCCGCCGCTGCCTCATTAGGTTATTTCAATTAGTACTCCTTTGGTTTTTCTCGTCTTTATTGTACAACAGTTCACTTACCACAGATCAACTTTCTTGGATGTCGACAGGCACCGCACCTGAGCACCGGAGCCGCTTCACCAACGGCGACAGCCGGCCCAACTCAACCGCAACACGAGCACTATCGATGACACTTAGCTTTCACGTATGACAACGATGCCCATACGCCACCGAGAATCAGGTACTATTCTCCAACGGCCGGCGCCTACGTTCACCTTCTTAGCATAAGCACCGCACCTTCGAATTTCTTCAGGGCATCATTCAATTTTTTATGAGAGGCGTTATTCTGCTTGCACCTGTAGGTCCAAACGTGTGGTAGTGAACAGGTTATATGTGCTAAATTACAAATCAGTGCACCTGTAGTTACAATGCTTTTTCTTTGTCCTAAGTATTACTGTACTTCCTAGATATTACTGCCTCCTATTTTACTTCTTGCATGCTATATTTATGATAATGGTGTTGTTCTGATGTCACCTCTTGGTTACAATTATTGTACTGGACTGCTTCTATGCTCTCTATTCTAAATTACACATCAGCAAACTAGCTTGTAGTTCCGCTACTTTTGGTTCACCTTAACCTACATTTTTCAATGCTAGCTATTACCGCACTGCTCCGAGCCTCTGTTCATAACTTTTTTGTGCGTTATTGATCTTCCCAAGTTGCATGACTAATTTGTTGCTTTTATTCATTATGGAGCTGCCAACCGCATCAAGCAAAATGCTTTTTCTTTTAGGGCTGGCACCTCGAACAAGCACAAAAATAGAGTGAAGCACACATATTATCGTGTAAGCACGCACCCTTCTTTCATTAGTTTAGATGAATCATTGATGTTCAATTTGAACAGTGCATGTGATTAAAATTAGTTTTACCAAAATAGAGGGGGTAGAATAAACTACAACGACTAGATTTGCATGCACGGGATGCTGACGACATCTTCAAAGAACATTGCAATAGCAGTGAGCCTTCACAGCGACATATGGTAAGCCAGTGTGTTTTAGTTACTGTGAAATGTCATGCGTGTGGGCTGCTTTCTTGGCTTGTGCCCTCAACCTGTAAACCTACTGAATTACAAATAGTTCAGTTGCTTGCTTTGTTGTATTGCTTGATTAGAATGCTTGTTTATTACTCCCTCCATAAACTAATATAAGAGCGTTTAGATCACTACTTTAGTAATCTAAACGCTCTTATATTAGTTTACAGAGGGAGTACTTGTTAGGCTATACCTGAGTTGGCCAATGTGTCAGAAGTGCCTGCCGTACTATCGTAAAGAAATGCATGCATACTTCATTTGACTCCTTAACTTTTCCTATGAACTCCATCACAAGACTGTCTTGCTAGTTTATATGAGGCCACACTGTTTAAGTGCTTTCTCAGAATATTTCAACTATTTATATGCTTGGGCAACTAAATATAGCTGTGGTACACTGCCTTTCAGCTAACCATTTTAATTTTTTTTTGGCTGATGCAACTTGGAACCATTTAAATATAGCTTGCCATGCTTGGTAATAATTCGTATGTAGTTTACCATGTAAGCTGACTGCCTGGATCATGCGATAACTATCTGTTACTTATGTCCAGCAGAAACCTTTCAGGATGCAGTTCAAACTAGGACACAATGTACACCCCCAGGATCTATTTGTGGAAGGAGTGCACCATCCATGTTACCAGATGGTAGCAGTTCAGAGGCAACCCCGTTGGAGAGCATAGATCTTATATTTCTTGAGGCTCTACTAGAGGCAGAAAGAGAGGGTGTGCCTGCAATGAATGAGGTAATCCTGATTATGAGGCTGGAAATTATGCAATTAGCTGCACGCATTATGCAAGCAAACAAACATGTGGAGCAAGACAGTTGCATTTGGAGACGGAGAAGGTCCTACTGCTTCTGCTATCTAAAGCCCAGGCTAATCCTAGTTCTTCTTTAGATACCAGTTGAAATTGTCATTAGATTAGTATACTTGCATGTTGTGTCATGTTTGTGAATGGATTATGTTGTAAGACCCCTTAGTTGTTGTCCATGTCTTGTAATGATCTGATTTTCTTAGGCAAGGCAATCCTCAGAACTTGTAGGAGTGGACATAAGGTGAATTGTTTTTCGTGTGAGCAGATTGTGTTGGATGAAATAACTGTTTGACTCAAAGTGGATTCAACGTTCTGAATTCGAGTATCATGGCATTTGTAAATCAAATTCATATATAAAGGTGGAATACATCTTTGTTGTGCTTTTGAAGATATCTAAAAAAACATAGAATGATTTATAAAGATTCGTAATTGAATACAAAATGGGTTTGAATTTAGTTGCCAGGGTAAACTTGAATGCTTATTCTCCCAAAATTCGAAAGAAGCGGCAAAACACCCACTCCCACGTCGGCTGCCCGAAACCAGTGTTTGGGAGATGGAAATTACTGTCTACCCCTGACATGCACAACCTATTGGCCCGATTTCCACTGCTCTAAATAGGGGTAGGTTTGTAACTTCACTCAGACGTGACACGACTGCCTCTCACCCCATTCAGACATGGTGGGCGCCAAACATGGGCGGCAAAACACATTTGATTCCAGCTCGTCCCAAAGACCTCTCTCTCCCCCTTCATTTCCCCATTCATACACGGTGGGCGGCAAAACAAACTCTCCTTGGCCGAAATCGATCTAGGCAAATATTTTAAGTAGGGCAGGTTTGTAACTTCACTCATATGTGACACAACCACCCTACCTGTCAGCCCCGTTCATACACCGTGGGCGCCAACTGTGGGCGCCAAAACACCCTCTCCTTGCCCGAAATCGCTCTCGGCAAATATTGGGGAGATGCGAGATTACCGTCCTATCCCCAACCAACGAGACGTCCGAAATTTTAAATGGAAGCTAAGTTGGTAACTTCCCCACATTTCAGACAAGCGCATCCCAAAGACATGGTCCCCCCTCCTCTCTCGCTCCATTTCCCCATTCGTACTCCGTGGGAGCCAAAACACCCTCTCCACCCCAGCCTCCTCCGTCCGCCACCCCATTCACTGCCGTCCTCCTCCACCATGCCGGAGCAGCTACCCCGACGCCGTCGTCCATTGCAAGAGATCGACGTCTCTCATCCACCGTGCCGGATCAGGATCCTAGTATCGCGTCCTCTCGCTTCATCCGTGCCGTCGTCCACCTTGCCGTGGCCGCTCCTACGACCGTCTCGTCCATGGCAACAGGACTTATCCCCCGATGCCGCTGTCTGTCGTCTCAGATCTGCTTCCGTGCTGCCGATAGCCAAAGCACCCTCAGCACCCTCAACGTATCAGCAGAGGCCTACACGGCATCGCAAGAGAGGTGGTACTCTTTCATATCTGCTTAATTTATTGATCTCACCCAGAAAATAGATCATCACTTGTTTACTGTACTTTCTTATCCATACCTAATCTTTATTTTTTAGTTGAAAGCAAACATTGGTTGCGAAGTAGCCTTTGTCCGGTTAGCACCTTCAGATCCGCCATCACACGGTCAACACTATACTCGCAATGCTTATGGTTTCCCCTTTTATATTCACTACCATCATCCTAGGTGCTTCGTGTCGTGCTAGCACTGCTCCTCAACCGATCAAGCGAAAGAACATGCCACTCATAATTTCGAAGCTTAGTTGTTCAAATATGAATCTGATATGATACTGATATTACAAAAACAGAGAACGTTTAATTGGTCAGCTAATGTTCCTACATTAGTTTCGAAAAGCATGTGCGCCACATATGGAGAGACAGCAGGGGATTGCATATCTTTATGCGCTCTGGTTCATCATGGGTGGGCAACACACATTGTATTATCCAAAATCTGCTTGCCCTTCTTTAACATGTTCCTCTTCTGTTCTTCTTAATAAGTATAGTAGTACAGTATGTTCCTTGTCGGGAACTGGAGCAGGGACATTTGCAGTCGACATGTATATTGGGTCGCTTCTAATGGATGCTTTCAACTATTCTAGTTGGTCTGCCATAATATCCAGAAAATGCTGGGAGCTGTGTCCCCTTTGAGAGTCTAGACTGATAGTAACAGTATTGCGCCTTCAGTTGAATAGAGCTGCCCCTATAGGGGATCCGAAGTGTTTCCAGCCGTACCGGCAATACAATCCCATATGTTCCAGCTAGTTCCACTTTCCGGATTTCACTCGTGATGCTTAGGGTTTTCCCCTTTTATCTACACTACTATGATCTGCGTAGGTGCTTTGTGTCGTACTAGCAGCACTCCACCCTTCAAGCTAAACAACACACCACTCATAATTCCAAAGCTTAGTTGTTCAAATACGAATGTGATATGATACTGATATTAGTTAACCGACACACATTTAATTGGTCAGCTAATGCTCCCACTTGAGTTTCCAAATGCATGTGGCAACATATAGAGAGACAGCAGGGAATTGCATTTCTTTGTCACTTGTTTACTGTACTATCTTGTCCATACCAAATCTTAGTTGTTAGTTGAAAGCAAACAATGGTTGCTAAGTAGCCTTTGTGCGGTTTGCAGCTTCAGATCTGCCATGCCACGGTCAACACTATACTCATCATGCTTAGGGTTTCCCCCTTTTATGATCACTACAATCAGCCTACGTGATTCGTATCGTAAGAGCACTACTCCACCCATCAAGCTAAACAAGCTTAGTTGTACAAATTCGAATATGATATGATGCTGATATTAGTAAGACAGAGACAGGTTTAATTGGTCAGCTAAATGTTCCTACTTTAGTTTCGAAACGCATATGAGCCACATATAGAGAGACAGGAAGGAAGAGTATTTCTCTATGCGCTCTGGTTCATCATGGGTGGGCAACACACATTATATTATCCAAAATCCGATTGCTCTTCTTTAACATGTTCCTCTTCTGTTCTTCTTAATAAGTATAGTGGTACAGTATGTTCCTTGTCGGGAACTGGTGCAGGGACATTTGCAGTCGACATGTATATTGGGTCGTGTCTGATGGATGCTTTCAACTATTCTAGTTGGTCTGCCATAATATCCAGGAAATGGTGGGAGCTGTGTCGCCTTTGAGAGTCTAGACTGATAGTAACGGTATTGCGCCTACAGTTGAATAGAGCTGCCCCTATAGGGGATCCGAAGCGTTTCCAGTCGTACTGGCAATACAATATCATATGTTCCAGCTAGTTCCACTTTCCCAATTTCACTCATGATGCTTAGGGTTTTCCCCTTTTATCTACACTACTATGATCTGCGTAGGTGCTTTGTGTCATACTAGTAGCACTCCACCCTTCAAGCTAAACAACACACGACTCATAATTCCAAAGCTTAGTTGTTCAAATATGAATGTGATATGATACTGATATTAGTTAACCGACACACATTTATGTAACACCCCGATTTTTGGCCCTCTCTTTTTCTCTTGGTTTTATTTGGCTTTGCTCTGGTTTTTCCTTTTTGCAGCAGTTCTATGGACTTGAAACCTGGGAGGTCATCATTTCTTCCTCTTCCAATATGTGTTTCATCCTTGTATCTTTCCCAAGATCATGGCATTTCCATTCTAGCCCTTTTCCAAAAAAAATAAAAATTCTTTTCTCAAGGAATATTCCTTTTCTGATTAAAGGGATAACCATATCTGACCTAGCTTGTGAAGCAACCTATATTTCTGTCATCCCATAAATTCCCAAATTATTCCCATAAATTATTTGGATCATATATTCCCCAAATATGCCCCAACCCTTCCTTGCCTAGTTCCAAAATAATTCAGCAATATTCCTTTTCCATTCTGTCCAGTTTGGCACTTTGTGAAGGAAGTGCCATTTATTTTTTCCTGATTACTCTCAAAAATTTTGGGCACTCTTTCCTACCCAAATAATAACCTCATGACAAAATTCAGCTCCATTTGCCTAGTGAATCTTCCCCAGCAAATTCCCAAAGTTTCTGTCCAGAAAGAAGCTTTGTGAAGGAAGTACTAGCTAGGTGTATCCAAATGAGTTGAAATTTTGCCAGGCCCTTCATATGCTTAAATGAATACCCTACACCAAATTTCAGTCCTGTCCAACCATCTATGTGACCACACCTTCCAATCTTTGGTTCTGGTTAAATTTTCAGGGTATGAAGCAACTACCTTTTATATTCCTTCAAAAATTCTGAAATTAATCCAGGGCCTAAAGGTCCATATATCCTTTGTTCCTGCAAAATTTCACATTAGCCGGCCTAGCCATTTGTCCTACAAAATTCTCCCAAGGTTCTGTGCAGAAAGAACCTTTGTGAAGGAAGTACCATCTAGGTATTTCCAAATGCCATGAAATTTTCCCAGCATCTTCAGGGTACCAAATCATCATCCTATGCCAAAATGCAGCTCAAGTCCATACCCCATGTGAGTGCTACTTCCTGATCAAGTATCTGGACCAAAAATGCAATTGCAAAGCAACCCCATGCTAACCTTGTCCATTTAGTCTCAAACTTTGCATTCCTGTAGTCCTTCTAACCCCAAATCCTTGTGACAAACTCTTTTACCATTTTACCTCATGATTTGACCTTAGATCTTTGCAAAAGTTTGCTGCTGCAAACTTTGGGTGATGTGATTGATCACCCCAAAAGCTCTTTTGTCGATCTATCACCATCTAGTGTCTGTAGTATGGATGGACTTGTCCCTGGACAAGCTTGTCTGGGCTTAGTCGTCACGCTCGCACTCGTGCACACGGTGACTGCGCCACTGGCATGCGGATGCGCGTGCGCTGGCTGCAGCACGCGTGCTCTGCGCCTCGGTCCCGCCCGGCCGCCGTCCAAACCCCCCTCCGTTCGCCACCTAGCCATGCCGCAGCTCTTCCCCGGTTCCTCCTTGCCGCCCTGGTCCGTTCTCCCCTGCTAGGAGCTCGCCGGAACGAGCCAAACGCCCGAGCGCATGCGGGAACAGCGGCCGTGCGTGCCTGACTGCCCCGCCCACGCGTGCTCTGCTCCTCCTGCCTCCCCGCGTGCTGGCCCGCTTCTCAGCCTCTTCTCCCTCCGCTGTCCGAGCTCGCTGTTGCAGCCGCTGGTGTTTGTCGCCTCGCCGGAGTTGGTTCTTCTGGCCGCAGCGTCAACCGGCCCGAGCCCCTCCTTCCTCCGCCTATTTAAGCTCTTCCCGAGATCGTAGCTCCACAGCTCTCGCCCTCCTCTTCACCCAATAGACCACCAGAGCCGCCCAACCAAGCCCGCGAGTCCTTCTTCTTCCTCTCCGGCCGAGCACTCGCCGCTCGGGTTCCACCCCGACCAGCCGTCTCCAGTGCCCCTCCGCCCTATGCGAAGCCGCCATCGAGCTCGTGGTGTTCTTCTGGTTTCCCCGCACCCATCCATTGGCCGGATTGCTGCCGGAATCTTCGATCTCGCCGGCGCCAGAAGCTCGTCGCCGCCGGAGAGCTTGCTTCCGACGTCGTTCGGCCACCGTTCGTTGCGCCACGGGTACGAGTAGCTCCGTTTCGGTCCGCTCGATCCATCCCCGTCGACGCCCAGCCCCGCCACGCCCTCCTCGCCGCCGTTTCATCGCCGGTGAGCCCGCCGTGCTCTGCCTCTTCCCCCTCTCCCTTTTAAAATGCTAGCAGGCCCCACCCGTCAGCCGCAGCAAGGCCGCCCGAAACGTTTTCTGAGTGAAAACGGTTTCTGGCTTTGCGCCTTCGACGTCGGCCTCTCTGAAGTTTTTCAGAAATTGCTTTTATTCAATTTCAAATCCAGTTTGACCTCAACTTTGACCATGAATAACTCCTAAACTACAAGTCCAAATGAACTGATTCTTTTTGCAGTATTTTTCTTTTGAGATCCTCTATTTTCTGGTAGAATTTGGGGTTTTTATCTTCTGTCTAGAATTTCTGGACAGAAGTATTTGCTTTATGGTCTATTTTTAAAATGTTTGCAAAATGTTTTCAGTAGGTTTGTGGTGTGTTGGTGAAGACCAGGAGCTCTTCCCCTCTCTGTTGGAGCAAGGCAAGCCACACCCTCCATTTGCATGATTGCAATGCAATGCATGGTTTATCTAAATTAAATTTGCTTAATATTGTCTTATTTAGAAATAATTTATTTATGGCGTTATGATTTGATATATGTGAGTTTTCTACTGATGTGATGATGCTTGGATCTCTACGACTTATATTTTGAAGAGTGAGGATGATATGTTACTTCGGGATTACTAGTAGCAGTAGTCATGCTTATTTCGTAGTCATATGGAATATGTGGATAACTTATACTTTGGATTCAGGATGGATATTGCTTTGATTTGAAACACAGGTTGATATGTATCATTGGAGTAACCGTTCTATCATATACTTATTTTGGGGATAAATTCCGTCATTCCGTTGGTCAGGTGCCACCGAATCGAGCTCACCAGTGCAGCCACACTTGCCTGGATGGGGAGGCCCTAACTCGGTCTGTTGTCATGCCTCTCGCCGGTGCCTCCAACTAGGGAAGGTTATGTGCTCGCGCTACCCTGGCCCGGTAGGCGGCCATAAGCCTTGAGCCCAAGTTGTGTTGTACCCGGGTGTCCCCGTTTGGGATGAGTTTGTTTTGGCCATGACGGTGGCGGCCACAAAGGTGGCGGATGTCACGAGTTGACATCAGGGCGACCCAGGACATAGCCCAAAGGGGAGTTTGTCAGGAGTGGCCGGGAGAGTGTCATGCAATAGATTGGTTTTGTCGGAATGTCGTTGGTCCACCCGAATGGGAGCACGAGGCCATGAGTTCCGTGGTGTGGGTACAATGTACTAACCTCTACAGAGTGTATAATCTATCGATAGCCGCGTCCTCGGTCATGGACACAGTTCGTTGTAGGTCACACCGTTCGATCAACACTCACAATGACGGAATGACTTACATTATGATTTATAGTTGTATGTGAGCAAGTAACAGTTTGGCAGGCTTTGATGATGATGAGGTTGATCAGCAGATTATGAGGTGATCATGTGATGATTACGAGGATGTATCGATCACAAAGTGATCAAGTGGATATGTTGGTTGGCCAGGTAGCCAAGAGTGAGATGGTTCCTTGCGAACCAAGATGATGGTTCATCAGTGATTCTATCCTTACCGTAGCAGTTTGTGTAACTTTTATTTCCACCTCATAGTAGTTGGTAATAAGTTAACCTGTAAATGCTATGTTGTTGGCTTGCCTTGATGCTTTTGGTGGTTGTGAGCTTGCGAGTACATTCAAAGTACTCACCTGGCTTATCATGCCAGTTTGCAGGTGATGCTGTGATTGATTGCTTGTTGTGGATCCCGTTCGTGCGAGCTAGGCCGTGTCCCAGCCAGAGTCCCTGCAGAGTGGAGTTCAAGTTGGGGAACGTTGCATGGGAAACAAAAATTTTCCTACGCACACACAAGATCTATCCATGGTGATGAGCATCTACGAGAGGGAGAGTGAATCTACATACCCTTGTAGATCGCTAAGCGGAAGCGTTTAAGAAACGCGGTTGATGTAGTCGAACGTCTCCGCGATCCAAATCGCAAGTCGTCCCTCGATCCGATCACGAACTAGCGCCGAACGGACGGCACCTCCGCGTTCAACACACGTACGGCTTGATGACGCCTTCACCTCCTCGATCCAGCGAGCGATGGTGAAGTAGTGGTTGAGTTCCAGCAGCACGACGGCGTGGTGATGGTGGTGAGGAACAATCTCTGCAGGGCTTCGCCAAGCGCTACGGAGATTATGACGGAAGAACTAGAGGGCTAGGGTTGCCGGCACACGGCTTGGGAAATCCTGATGTGTCCCGTGTGCTAGCCCTGCCCCTCTATTTATATGTTGAGCCTTGGGGTCTAAACTTGGAGTAAAAGCCTCCTCCAGGTCGGTTTTGCCCGCACAAGGTCGGTTTGGCCCGCAGGGAAAGAGTCCAACTCGGATCCCGGCCGAACCGTGCACAGCCGCGCACAAGCGGTAGTACCGCTCACAAGCGGTAGTACCGCTTGGGCGGTAGTACCGCTTCACACAAGCGGTAGTACCGCTCGGGCGGTAGTACCGCTTCACCAAGCGGTAGTACCGCTTACGCGGCAGCAAAACTACTTTTGCACTTTCCAATACCTCGTGGGCTTTATCCCTTTGGCCCATATAAAGTGTTGCTGCACCCGAACACTTCGGTAAACATCCGGAACCCCTTCCGGTGAACTCCGGAACTCTTTCGGAGATCAAAACACTATTATCACATATATCAATCTTTACCTCCGGACTATTCCAGAGATCCTCGTCATGTCCGGGATCTTATCCGAGACTTCCGAACAACTTTCGGTCACCAACATAATAACTCAATTATACTAATCGTCACCAAACGTTAAGTGTGTAGACCCTGCGGGTTCGAGAACTATGTAGACATGACCGAGACACCTCTACGGCCAATAACCAATAGCGGGACCTGGATGCCCATATTGGCTCCTACATATTCTACGAAGATCTTTATCGGTCGAACCTCTATGTCAAGGATTCAGTTAATCCCGTATGTTGTTCCCTTTGTTCTTCGGTATGTTACTTGCCCGAGATTCGATTGTCGGTATCTCTATACCTAGTTCAATCTCGTTACCGGCAAGTCTCTTTACTCGTTCCGTAATACAAGATCTCGTGGCTAACACTTTTAGTCACATTGCTTGCAAGGCTCATTGTGATGTTGTATTACCGAGTGGGCCCTGAGATACCTCTCCGTCATACGGAGTAACAAATCCCAGTCTTGATCCATGCCAACCCAACAGACACCCTCGGAGATATCTGTAGAGCACCTTTATAGTCACCCAGTTACGTTGCGACGTTTGATACACACAAGGTATTCCTCCGGTGTCAGTGAGTTGCATGATCTCATGGTCAAAGGAACAGATACTTGACATGCAGAAAACAATAGCAATAAACTGACACGATCAAATGCTACGTTTACAGTTTGGGTCTTGTCCATCACATCATTCTCCTAATGATGTGATCCCGTTATCAAATGACATCTCATGTCAATGGCTAGGAAACCTTAACCATCTTTGATCAACGAGCTAGTCAACTAGAGGCATACTAGGGACACAGTGTTGTCTATGTACCCACACATGTATTTGAGTTTCCAATCAATACAATTATAGCATGGATAATAAACGATTATCATGAACAAGGAAATATAATAATAACCAATTTATTATTGCCTCTAGGGCATATTTCCAACAGTCTCCCACTTGCACTAGAGTCAATAATCTAGTTCACATCACTATGTTATTTACATTGTAATGAATCGAACACCCATGCAGTTCTGGTGTTGTTCATGTTTAGCCCTTGGAAGAGGTTTAGTCATCGGATCTGCAACATTTAGATCCGTGTGTACTTTGCAAATATTTATGTCGTCCTCCTTGATGTAATCGCGGATGGAATTGAAACGTCGGTTTATGTGTCTGGTCCTCTTGTGAAATCTTGGTTCCTTGGCTAGAGCAATGGCACCAGTATTATCACAAAACAGAGTCATTGGGTTAAGCGCACTAGGCACTACTCCAAGATCTGTCATGAACTCCTTCATCCAGACACCTTCCTTCGCCGCCTCCGAGGCAGCGATGTACTCCGCTTCGCATGTAGAATCAGCTACCACGCTTTGCTTGGAACTGCACCAGCTAACCGCACCCCCATTAAGAATAAATACGTATCCGGTTTGCGACTTAGAGTCATCCGGATCAGTGTCAAAGCTTGCATCGACGTAACCCTTTACGACGAGCTCTTGATCACCTCCATAAACGAGAAACATGTCCTTAGTCCTTTTCAGGTACTTCAGGATATTCTTGACCGCCGTCCAGTGTTCCATTCCTGGTTCACTTTGAAACCTTCCGACCATACTTATGGCAAGGCTGACATCGGGTCTTGTGCACAGCATTGCATACATGATAGAGCCTATGGCCGAAGCATAGGGGATGACACTCATCTTTTCTCTATCTTCTGCAGTCACTGGGCATTGAGTCTTACTCAACTTCACACCTTGCAAAACAGGCAAGAACCCCTTCTTGGACTGATCCATTTTGAACTTCTTCAAAATCTTATCAAGGTATGTGCTTTGTGAAAGTCCTATTAAGCGTCTTGATCTATCTCTATAGATCTTGATGCCTAATATGAAAGCAGCTTCTCCTAGGTCCTTCATTGAAAAACTCTTGTTCAAATATTCCTTTACGCTTTCCAGCATTTCTATATTGTTTCCAATCAGCAATATGTCATCCACATATAATATTAGAAACGCTATAGAGCTCCCACTCACTTTCTTGTAAATACAAGCTTCTCCGTAAACTTGTATAAACTCGAACGCTTTGATCACTTTATCAAAACGAAGATTCCAACTCCGAGATGCTTGCACCAGTCCATAAATGGATCGCTGGAGTTTGCAAACTTTGTCAGCATTCTCTGGATTGACAAAACCTTCTGGTTGTG
The DNA here is from genome assembly GCA_039707655.1 of Elymus sibiricus. Lineage (NCBI taxonomy): Eukaryota > Viridiplantae > Streptophyta > Magnoliopsida > Poales > Poaceae > Elymus > Elymus sibiricus. The sequence continues at coordinate 184,252,085 of CM077676.1, read as the reverse complement.
TCATATACAACTCTTCCTTAAGGTAACCGTTAAGGAACGCTGTTTTGACATCCATCTGCCAAATTTCATAATCGAAAAAGGCAGCTATTGCTAACATGATTCTGACGGACTTAAGCATCGCTACGGGTGAGAAGGTCTCATCGTAGTCAACTCCTTGAACTTGTGAAAAACCCTTTGCCACAAGTCGAGCTTTATAGACGGTGACATTACCGTCCGCGTCCGTCTTCCTCTTAAAGATCCATTTGTTCTGAATGGCCTTACGCCCTTCAGGTAATACTTCCAAAGTCCATACTTTGTTTTCATACATGGATCCCATCTCGGATTTCATGGCCTCTAACCACTTCTCGGAATCCGGGCCCATCATCGCTTCTCCATAGCTCGTAGGTTCATCGTTGTTTAACAACATGACCTCTAAGACAGGGTTGCCGTACCACTCAGGAGCAGTACGCGTCCTTGTCGACCTACGAGGTTCGATAGCAACTTGATCCAAAGCTTCATGATCATCATCATTAACTTCCTCTTCAGCTAATGTAGGCTCCACAGAAACAACTTTCTGCGCTGCGCTACTCTCAGGTTGAAGTAAAGGTTCAACAACCTCATCAAGTTCTATCTTCCTCCCACTCAATTCTTTCGAGAGAAACTCTTTCTCAAGAAATGTTCCGTTTTTAGCGACAAACACTTTGCCCTCGGATCTGAGGTAGAAGGTATACCCAATTGTCTCTTTTGGGTATCCTATGAAGACGCATTTCTCCGCTTTGGGTTCCAGCTTTTCAGGCTGAAGCTTTTTGACATAAGCATCACATCCCCAAACTTTAAGAAACGACAGCTTTGGCTTCTTGTCAAACCAAAGTTCATATGGCGTTGTCTCAACGGATTTCGATGGTGCCCTATTTAAAGTGAATGCAGCTGTCTCTAATGCATAACCCCAAAACGATAGTGGCAAATCGGCAAGAGACATCATAGATCGCACCATATCCAATAAGGTTCGATTACGACGTTCGGACACACCATTACGCTGTGGTGTTCCAGGCGGTGTCAATTGTGAAACAATTCCACACTGTCTTAAGTGACTGCCAAACTCATAACTCAGATATTCTCCCCCTCGATCAGATCGTAGGAATTTAATCTTCTTGTTACGATGATTCTCAACTTCACTCTGAAATTGTTTGAACTTTTCAAATGTTTCAGACTTGTGTTTCATTAAGTAAATATACCCATATCTACTTAAGTCATCAGTGAAGGTGAGAAAGTAACGATAACCACCGCGCGCCTCAATACTCATCGGACCGCACACATCAGTATGTATGATTTCCAATAAGTCACTTGCCCGTTCCATTGTTCCAGAGAACGGCGTTTTAGTCATCTTGCCCATGAGGCATGGCTCACATGTGTCAAGTGATTCAAAATCAAGTGACTCCAAAAGTCCATCAGCATGGAGCTTCTTCATGCGTTTTACGCCAATATGACCTAAACGGCAGTGCCACAAGAAAGTGGTATTATCATTATCAATTCTATATCTTTTGGCATCAATGTTATGAACATGTGTATCATTACTATCGAGATTCAACAAGAATAAACCCCTCACATTGGGTGCATGACCATAAAAGATATTACTCATATAAATAGAACAACCATTATTCTCTGATTTAAATGAGTAACCGTCTCGCAATAAACAAGATCCAGATATAATGTTCATGCTTAACGCAGGCACCAAATAACACTTATTTAGGTTCATCACTAATCCCGACAGTAATCGAAGAGCGAGCGTGCCGACGGCGATCACATCAACCTTGGAACCATTTCCCACGCGCATCGTCACTTCGTCCTTTGCCAGCCTCCGTCTATTCCGCAGTTCCTGTTTTGAGTTGCAAATATGAGCAACCGCACCGGTATCAAATACCCAGGCACTACAACGAGAGTTGGTAAGGTACACATCAATAACATGTATATCATATATACCTTGTTTGTTGTTGGCCGCCTTCTTGTCAGCCAAATACTTGGGGCAATTCCGCTTCCAGTGTCCAGTTCCCTTGCAATGAAAACACACAGTTTCTGGTTTGGGTCCAGCCTTGGGTTTCTTCACGAGAGGAGCAACTGCTTTGCCACTCTGCTTGGAGTTACCCTTCTTACCCTTGCCATTTTTCTTGAAACTAGTGGTTTTATTGACCATCAACACTTGATGCTCCTTCTGAATTTCAGACTCAGCGGCTTTCAGCATCACAAACAGCTCGGCGACTGACTTGTTCATCCCGTGCATGCTATAGTTCAACACGAAGCTCTTGTAGCTAGGTGGCAATGATTGAAGAACTCTGTCAGTGATAGCCTCTGGCGGAAGGGGCATCCCTAACTCAGCCAGACGGGTGGAGTACCCAGACATTCTGAGCACGTGATCACTGATAGACCCGTTCTCCTCCATCTTGCAAGCATAGAACTTATCGGAGATCTCATATCTCTCGATCCGGGCATTCTTCTGAAAGATAAACTTCAACTCCTGGAACATCTCATATGCTCCATGACGTTCAAAACGTCTTTGAAGTCCCGGTTCTAAGCCATACAACATTGCACATTGAACTATTGAGTAATCATCAGAACGAGCCTGCCAGGCGTTCACAACGTCTAGAGACTCAACTGGAGCGGGTGGATCACCAAGCGGTGCATCAAGGACATAAGCCTTCTGGGAAGCCGTAAGGATAATCCTTAGATTACGGGCCCAGTCCACAAAGTTACTTCCATCATCTTTCAACTTAGCTTTCTCTAGGAACGCATTAAAATTCAGGGGTGCTACTGCGCGAGCCATGATCTACAACATAAATATAGCAAAGACAACTTAGACTATTGTTCTAGATAATGAGTTTAGTTAATCATATTTAAAAAAAAAACTCCCACTCAAATTGACATCCCTCCGATCATTCGAGTGTAACATGATCCAAATCCACCAACTCAAGTCCGATCATCACGTGAGTTGAGATGGTTTCAATGGTGAACATCTTCATGTTGATCATATCTACTATATGACTCATGTTCGACCTTTCGGTCTCTTGTGTTCCGAGGCCATGTCTGTACATGCTAGGCTCGTCAAGTTTAACCCGAGTGTTCCGCACGTGTAACATGGCTTACACCCGTTGTATGCGAACGTAGAGTCTATCACACCCGATCATCACGGCGTGTCTCGAAACGACGAACTTTCGCAACGGTGCACACTCGGGGAGAACACAATTTATCTTGAAATTTAAGTGAGGGATCACCTTATAATGCTACCGTCGTCCTAAGCAAAATAAGATGCATAAAAGGATTAACATCACATGCAAATCATAAGTGACATGATATGGCCATGAACTTGTGCTTTTGATCTCCATCTCCAAAGCACCGGCATGATCTCCATCGTCACCGGCATGACACCATGATCTCCATCATCTTGATCTCCATTAACGTGTCGCCATAAGGTTGTCGCGCCGACTGATGCTTCCACGACTATAGCTAACGTTTAGCGATAAAGTAAAGCATTACATAGCGCTTAATGATTGACACGCAGGTCATACAATAATTAAAGACAACTCTATGGCTCCTGCGAGTTGCCGTATTCATCGACATGCAAGTCGTGATATTCTATACAACACATGATCATCTCATACATCACATATATCTCATCATGTAATTGGCCATATCACATCACAACATACCCTGCAAAAACAAGTTAGACGTCCTCTAATTGTTGTTGCAAATTTTACGTGGCTGCTACGGGTTTGCAAGAACCGTTCTTACCTACGCAAAACCACAACGTGGTGTAGTGATTGCTTTTTGATCTTCTAAAAGAACCCTCTTCATTGAAATCGATTCAACTAAAGTGAGAGAGACAGACACCCGCTAGCCATCTTTATGCAACGAAGTTACATGTCAGTTGAAGGAACCTGTCTCGCGTAAGTGTACGCGTAATGTCGGTCCGGGCCGCTTCATCTCACAGTACCGCCGAATCAAATATCAACTAGTAACGGCAAGCAATATGTATACATCCACGCCCACAACTCGTTTGTGTTCTACTCGAGATCTCATCTACGCATAGACCTAGCTCATGATGCCACTGTTGGGGAACGTTGCATGGGAAACAAAAATTTTCCTACGCACACACAAGATCTATCCATGGTGATGAGCATCTACGAGAGGGAGAGTGAATCTACATACCCTTGTAGATCGCTAAGCGGAAGCGTTTAAGAAACGCGGTTGATGTAGTCGAACGTCTCCGCGATCCAAATCGCAAGTCGTCCCTCGATCCGATCACGAACTAGCGCCGAACGGACGGCACCTCCGCGTTCAACACACGTACGGCTTGATGACGCCTTCACCTCCTCGATCCAGCGAGCGATGGTGAAGTAGTGGTTGAGTTCCAGCAGCACGACGGCGTGGTGATGGTGGTGAGGAACAATCTCTGCAGGGCTTCGCCAAGCGCTACGGAGATTATGACGGAAGAACTAGAGGGCTAGGGTTGCCGGCACACGGCTTGGGAAATCCTGATGTGTCCCGTGTGCTAGCCCTGCCCCTCTATTTATATGTTGAGCCTTGGGGTCTAAACTTGGAGTAAAAGCCTCCTCCAGGTCGGTTTTGCCCGCACAAGGTCGGTTTGGCCCGCAGGGAAAGAGTCCAACTCGGATCCCGGCCGAACCGTGCACAGCCGCGCACAAGCGGTAGTACCGCTCACAAGCGGTAGTACCGCTTGGGCGGTAGTACCGCTTCACACAAGCGGTAGTACCGCTCGGGCGGTAGTACCGCTTCACCAAGCGGTAGTACCGCTTACGCGGCAGCAAAACTACTTTTGCACTTTCCAATACCTCGTGGGCTTTATCCCTTTGGCCCATATAAAGTGTTGCTGCACCCGAACACTTCGGTAAACATCCGGAACCCCTTCCGGTGAACTCCGGAACTCTTTCGGAGATCAAAACACTATTATCACATATATCAATCTTTACCTCCGGACTATTCCAGAGATCCTCGTCATGTCCGGGATCTTATCCGAGACTTCCGAACAACTTTCGGTCACCAACATAATAACTCAATTATACTAATCGTCACCAAACGTTAAGTGTGTAGACCCTGCGGGTTCGAGAACTATGTAGACATGACCGAGACACCTCTACGGCCAATAACCAATAGCGGGACCTGGATGCCCATATTGGCTCCTACATATTCTACGAAGATCTTTATCGGTCGAACCTCTATGTCAAGGATTCAGTTAATCCCGTATGTTGTTCCCTTTGTTCTTCGGTATGTTACTTGCCCGAGATTCGATTGTCGGTATCTCTATACCTAGTTCAATCTCGTTACCGGCAAGTCTCTTTACTCGTTCCGTAATACAAGATCTCGTGGCTAACACTTTTAGTCACATTGCTTGCAAGGCTCATTGTGATGTTGTATTACCGAGTGGGCCCTGAGATACCTCTCCGTCATACGGAGTAACAAATCCCAGTCTTGATCCATGCCAACCCAACAGACACCCTCGGAGATATCTGTAGAGCACCTTTATAGTCACCCAGTTACGTTGCGACGTTTGATACACACAAGGTATTCCTCCGGTGTCAGTGAGTTGCATGATCTCATGGTCAAAGGAACAGATACTTGACATGCAGAAAACAATAGCAATAAACTGACACGATCAAATGCTACGTTTACAGTTTGGGTCTTGTCCATCACATCATTCTCCTAATGATGTGATCCCGTTATCAAATGACATCTCATGTCAATGGCTAGGAAACCTTAACCATCTTTGATCAACGAGCTAGTCAACTAGAGGCATACTAGGGACACAGTGTTGTCTATGTACCCACACATGTATTTGAGTTTCCAATCAATACAATTATAGCATGGATAATAAACGATTATCATGAACAAGGAAATATAATAATAACCAATTTATTATTGCCTCTAGGGCATATTTCCAACAGTTCACCACCGTCGTCGTCGTTCCGCTGCTACGAGTTGGTCCGCTGCTAGCATAGAGCTTCTTTAGCAGGCGTAGTGTCGCCGTGCTATGTAACCGTTGTAATAGCAAACCTTTGTACCTTTATCGCCTGTAATAAAAGCTGATTTGTTCTATGCCATGCAGTGCCGTATTCCAGAAGACATTTCTGGGCTGGAATACGGGGCGTTCCGGTCCCTCTGAGCCGGGGTGCCACAACTGTTGGTATCAGAGCAAGTCTGGCTGTAGGATGCCCTAGCCAACGCAAGCGTTAGAAACTCGTAGTGTAGGATCTTGATTGATTGTTGCATTTGATTGCTGCACTTGGTTGTTGCATGGCATGCATATAGGTTCCGTCTTTCTTCTGACCATCTATTCCATGAGTGTAGATGGCCACCACTCCCATTGAGTTCAATGCAGTGCCTGCACCGCTTACCTTCGCGTCCCTGCTCCACGAGGTGTGGCATAGTCTCTATCCCAATGGAGAGATGCCGCGGTACCAGGTGTTTGAGGTTCAGCTTGGAGGCAGATTACTGGAGTATTTTGCCCATGTTTTTCTGGAAGCCAGAATCCCTATTGGAAGATGTTCCTACAGGTTCCATGGTGGATATGGTGCCACCCCGGATCGCGCAGTTCAACTCGCAGCCCTGGCAGGAATCACGGGTCTTCGTCATCAAGAGCTGGTGATGCAAGAAAACCGTGCTTACTCCTACTACCCCACCATAGCCGAGAACCCCAGGCAAGTCAGGTTCCCCTCTACTCGTCCTAATGATGATGTGGCCATCCCAGCAATGTCCCGGTTCATGACAACCGAGTATATGCTGATTGCTGAGCTCGTCCGAGACGCGCCCCGGGCCAGACACTTGCTCGGTGCTGCAATGGCCCCACGTCCATTGCCTCCTTCGTCGACTTCTACACCCCCAGTATCAACTGCTTCACCCACCCCTACACCAGCCGCTTCGCCAGTTACCCAGCTTTAGTTTGCTCGTAGTACGTTAGAATCTGAATAGCTCATGTTGCATCAGTTGTAGTAGCAGGCATGTTGTGTTGTGTGTCGACTAGTAGGGATGCAGTGTTATTTATGGATGCTTGTATGACTGTTATGTGCCGCTTTCGATTGATTTGTTTTCTTTGTTGCTTCTTTTGGGCCTTTGGTGTTACTTTATTTTTCCCCTCTTATGAAAGTTGCTCATCAATCACCTTCGGACCCGAAGAAGAAATGAGGATCTAAGTATTTGGAAGCTCAGCTAAATAGTATGGCAATCTCTGTTGACTGCAATATATCGGGAATCTGAATGATAGTCTGGATTTATTACCAGCATCAAGTCTACCTCAGTGGTGCAACCTTTACAGCAGCAATAATCAAGCTAGCAGAAGGACAAGTCAGGCACAAGATCAGCTATATATTCTCCACCGAAGGCATGACTATATATATAAAATTTTATTTCAGCCACAGGTGGAATTTGAAATATGTTGTACTACGAAAGAAAGACAGAAGTAGCTCAGAGTTCAACTTTCAGCTAAAAAGACAGCCCGGCAATTCTCTTCATATACACACCCAGCATCAGAAATGTTATGGATATATGTACAGTATGCAGTCCACAGATCGCAGTATGAATCTCCTGGTGTAAGGAGCTCAGCCTTCCTCCACACGGTACCGGAAGAAGCTTATAATGTAAGTCTCCCCAAGTTCCCTCTGCACAACATATGAACACTTTCCAGCCCAAGATACCCAGTCTTTCACAGCAAGCTACCCTGGCGACAGCTTCCGGCCTAAGGTAGTGAATCTTCCTCAGTAAGCAACCAGGGGAGAAGCTTCTCAAGCACGGAACCCAGTCTTCTCCAGCACGCTACCTCGACTAAAGCTTCTAGTGTAAGGGAGCCTGCACCCCAGATCATGCAAGTCATTTATACAAGGATACAACTCTGATCACATAAACCAACCAAACGAAGGCCAAGATGCACCAACTCCATAATTCGGGTTAGAAGAAACAAAATCAGAGACACCTCACAGGTGAATCAACAAACGGTGAAGCAGACCGGCGGGAAACAACAGTGTTGACAGCAACTATAAAGATCAGTTTCTCAGCGCCAGAAAGGGTGGTATCACAGACTTTTGTTACAGCCTTGGCTGATCAGCTCAAATAACGCCCTCTGTACCAACTATGTGGTACGAGAAGTCGTTTTATGCAAGACACGGGGGATGATAAAGAAAGATTGCACCAACTACAATTATGGTCACAAGCAGAACCGAGGATAAGAAAAGGTGGCCCAGCGCTTTCCGCAAGGGATTCAGACAAAGAAAAACTGGTAATCAAGAAGTAAGTCTAACAGCAACATCATGATAATTCTTGCCCGATCGACAGGGTCCGGGTATCCATGTCAGATTGAGGCCATAGAAATCAGCATGGGCATGTACTCAGAAGCCCACCCTACTACACAAGGGCCTCACGTCACGATAACCTGTTCATCCGGTTACACATGGATAGCAGGTTCAGTGCGTAATATCCAAGTCTATCTCGTCAGATGCAAGATTTCCTCAGTCATTTCAGCATGTGACCACAGCGACCAAGATAAAATATTTCACCGCCTTGTAACACCGCTAACAAGGCCGACAGCATGGGTAAGACAAAACTGAGCACCCTGTTCAGCTCAGATGCTCTCACTAATGTAGCTGAGTACAAGGACAACTGTACACGAGAAATATTTTCCAGGCAACGCAACTGTCAGCCCAGACTCGAGATGTTACCATTACAAGCTCGGACGAAGAGACGAATCCCGATGCCGCAGTATCAGGTTGTCGGATCTCGTTAACAGAACAACTATGATTCTCAGCAATGATAGTACCCGGAAGACACACCTCCATTTGAGCAAATCAATACAAAAGTTTCGTGCCCACAGGAGAATTTATTTTCACGATATCACTGGCAGACATGAACCCATCCAAGTCAGCATAGAGTTGGATGAATGAGGTAAGGCTCGTCAGAACTTCAAGTAAAGTAAAGCAAATCATCTCAGAGGCAAAATGTCCGATCATAGGAAATTCTAAGGGAACAATGCACAAAGGAAAAAGGACGCCCGAGTTGGAAACGGCTTCCTTAAGTCATATTCACACTTGTTCCATGAGCAACCAAATCTCGAGGACGAGATTTTTGTAAGGGGGGTAGGTTTGTAACACCCCGATTTTTGGCCCTCTCTTTTTCTCTTGGTTTTATTTGGCTTTGCTCTGGTTTTTCCTTTTTGTAGCAGTTCTATGGACTTGAAACCTGGGAGGTCATCATTTCTTCCTCTTCCAATATGTGTTTCATCCTTGTATCTTTCCCAAGATCATGGCATTTCCATTCTAGCCCTTTTCCAAAAAACAAAAAAAATTCTTTTCTTAAGGAATATTCCTTTTCTGCTTAAAGGGATAACCATATATGACCTAGGTTGTGAAGCAACCTATATTTCTGTCATCCCATAAATTCCCAAATTATTCCCATAAATTATTTGGATCATCTATTCCCCAAATATGCCCAACCCTTCCTTGCCTAGTTCAAAAATAATTCAGCAATATTCCTTTTCCATTCTGTCCAGTTTGGCACTTTGTGAAGGAAGTGCTATTTATTTTTTCCTGATTGCTCTCAAAATTTTTGGGCACTCTTTCCTACCCAAATAATTACCTCATGACAAAATTCAGCTCCATTTGCCTAGTGAATCTTCCCCAGCAAATTCCCAAAGTTTCTGTCCAGAAAGAAGCTTTGTGAAGGAAGTACTAGCTAGGAGTATCCAAATGAGTTGAAATTTTGCCAGGCCCTTCATGTGCTTAAATGAATACCCTACACCAAATTTCAGTCCTGTCCAACCATCTATGTGAGCACACCTTCCAATCTTTGGTTCTGGTTAAATTTTCAGGGTATGAAGCAACTACCTTTTATATTGCTTCAAACATTCTGAAATTAATCCAGGGCCTAAAGATCCATATATCCTTTGTTCCTGCAAAAATTCACATTAGCCTGCCTAGCCATTTGTCCTAAAAAATTCTCCCAAGGTTCTGTGCAGAAAGGACCTTTGTGAAGGAAGTACCATGTAGGTATTTCCAAATGCCATGAAATTTTCCCAGCATCTTCAGGGTACCAAATCATCATCCTATGCCAAAATGCAGCTCAAGTCCATACCCCATGTGACTGCTACTTCCTGATCAAGTATCTGGACCAGAAATGCAATTGCAAAGCAACCCCATGCTAACCTTGTCCATTTAGTCTCAAACTTTGCATTCCTGTAGTCCTTCTAACCCCAAATCCTTGTGACAAACTCTTTTACCATTTTACCTCATGATTTGACCTCAGAGCTCCGCAAAACTTTGCTGCTGCAAACTTTGGGTGATGTGATTGATCACCCCAAAAGCTCTTTTGTCGATCTATCACCATCTAGTGTCTGTAGTATGGATGGACTTGTCCCTGGACAAGCTTGTCTGGGCTTAGTCGTCGCGCTCGCGCTCGTGCACACGGTGACTGCGCCACTGGCATGCGGATGCGCGTGCGCTGGCTGCAGCACGCGTGCTCTGCGCCTCGGTCCCGCCCGGCCGCCGTCCAAACCCCCCTCCGTTCGCCACCTAGCCATGCCGCAGCTCTTCCCCGGTTCCTCCTTGCCGCCCTGGTCCGTTCTCCCCTGCTAGGAGCTCGCCGGAACGAGCCAAACGCCCGAGCGCATGCGGGAACAGCGGCCGTGCGTGCCTGACTGCCCCGCCCACGCGTGCTCTGCTCCTCCTGCCTCCCCGCGTGCTGGCCCGCTTCTCAGCCTCTTCTCCCTCCGCTGTCCGAGCTCCCTGTTGCAGCCGCTGGTGTTTGTCGCCTCGCCGGAGTTGGTTCTTCTGGCCGCAGCGTCAACCGGCCCGAGCCCCTCCTTCCTCCGCCTATTTAAGCTCTTCCCGAGATCGTAGCTCCACAGCTCTCGCCCTCCTCTTCACCCAATAGACCACCAGAGCCGCCCAACCAAGCCCGCGAGTCCTTCTTCTTCCTCTCCGGCCGAGCACTCGCCGCTCAGGTTCCACCCCGACCAGCCGTCTCCAGTGCCCCTCCGCCCTATGCGAAGCCGCCATCGAGCTCGTGGTGTTATTCTGGTTTCCCCGCACCCATCCATTGGCCGGATTGCTGCCGGAATCTTCGATCTCGCCGGCGCCAGAAGCTCGTCGCCGCTGGAGAGCTCGCTTCCGACGTCGTTCGGCCACCGTTCGTTGCGCCAGGGGTACGAGTAGCTCCGTTTCGGTCCGCTCGATCCATCCCCGTCGACGCCCAGCCCCGCCGTGCCCTCCTCGCCGCCGTTTCATCGCCGGTGAGCCCGCCGTGCTCTGCCTCTTCCCCCTCTCCCTTTTAAAATGCTAGCAGGCCCCACCCGTCAGCCGCAGCAAGGCCGCCCGAAACATTTTCTGAGTGAAAACGGTTTCTGGCTTTGCGCCTTCGACGTCGGCCTCTCTGAAGTTTTTCAGAAATTGTTTTTATTCAATTTCAAATCCAGTTTGACCTCAACTTTGACCATGAATAACTCCTAAACTACAAGTCCAAATGAACTGATTCTTTTTGCAGTATTTTTCTTTTGAGATCCTCTATTTTCTGGTAGAATTTGGGGTTTTTATCTTCTGTCTAGAATTTCTGGACAGAAGTATTTGCTTTATGGTCTATTTTTAAAATGTTTGCAAAATGTTTTCAGTAGGTTTGTGGTGTATTGGTGAAGACCAGGAGCTCTTCCCCTCTCTGTTGGAGCAAGGCAAGCCACACCCTCCATTTGCATGATTGCAATGCAATGCATGGTTTATCTGAATTAAATTTGCTTAATATTGTCTTATTTAGAAATAATTTATTTATGGCATTATGATTTGATATATGTAAGTTTGCTACTGATGTGATGATGCTTGGATCTCTAGGACTTATATTTTGAAGAGTGAGGATGATATGTTACTTCGGGATTACTAGTAGCAGTAGTCATGCTTATTTCGTAGTCATATGGAATATGTGGATAACTTATACTTTGGATTCTGGATGGATATTGCTTTGATTTGAAACACAGGTTGATATGTATCATTGGAGTAACCGTTCTATCATATACTTATTTTGGGGATAAATTCCGTCATTCCGTTGGTCAGGTGCCACCGAATCGAGCTCACCAGTGCAGCCACACTTGCCTGGATGGGGAGGCCCTAACTCGGTCTGTTGTCATGCCTCTCGCTGGTGCCTCCAACTAGGGAAGGTTATGTGCTCGCGCTGCCCTGGCCCGGTAGGCGGCCATAAGCCTTGTGCCCAAGTTGTGTTGTACCCGGGTGTCCCCGTTTGGGACGAGTTTGTTTTGGCCACGACGGTGGCGGCCACAAAGGTGGCGGATGTCACGAGTTGACATCAGGGCGACCCAGGACATAGCCCAAAGGGGAGTTTGTCGGGAGTGGCCGGGAGAGTGTCATGCAATAGATTGGTTTTGTCGGAATGTCGTTGGTCCACCCGAATGGGAGCACGAGGCCATGAGTTCCGTGGTGTGGGTACAGTGTACTAACCTCTGCAGAGTGTATAATCTATCGATAGCCGCGTCCTCGGTCATGGACACAGTTCGTTGTAGGTCACACCGTTCGATCAACACTCACAATGACGGAATGACTTACATTATGATTTATAGTTGTATGTGAGCAAGTAACAGTTTGGCAGGCTTTGATGATGATGAGGTTGATCAGCAGATTATGAGGTGATCATGTGATGATTACGAGGATGTATCGATCACGAAGTGATCAAGTGGATATGTTGCTTGGCCAGGTAGCCAAGAGTGAGATGGTTCCTTGCGAACCAAGATGATGGTTCATCAGTGATTCTATCCTTACCGTAGCAGTTTGTGTAACTTTTATTTCTACCTCATAGTAGTTGGTAATAAGTTAACCTGTAAATGCTATGTTGTTGTCTTGCCTTGATGATTTTGGTGGTTGTGAGCTTGCGAGTACATTTAAAGTACTCACCTGGCTTATCATGCCAGTTTGCAGGTGATGCTGTGATTGATTGCTTGTTGTGGATCCCGTTCGTGCGAGCTAGGCCGTGTCCCAGCCAGAGTCCCTGCGGAGTGGAGTTCACCACCGTCGTCATCGTTCTGCTGCTACTAGTTGGTCCGCTACTAGCATAGAGCTTCTTTAGCAGGCGTAGTGTCGCCGTGCTATGTAACCGTTGTAATAGCAAACCTTTGTACCTTTATCGCCTGTAATAAAAGCTGATTTGTTCTATGCCATGCAGTGCCGTATTCCAGAAGACATTTCTGGGATGGAATACGGGGCTTTCCGGTCCCTCTGAGCCGGGGTGCCACAATTTAATTGGTAGGCTAATGCACCGACTTGAGTTTCCAAATGCATGTGGCAACATATAGAGAGACAGCAGGGAATTGCATTTCTTTGTCACTTGTTTATCATACTATCTTGTCCATACCAAATCATAGTTGTTAGTTGAAAACAAACAATGGTTGCTAAGTAGCCTTTGTGCGGTTTGCGGCTTCAGATCTGCCATGCCACGGTCAACACTATACTCATCATGCTTACGGTTTCCCCTTTTATGATCACTACAATCAGCCTACGTGATTCGTGTCGTAAGAGCATTACTCCACCCATCAAGCTAAAGAAGCTCAGTTGAACAAATTCGAATCTGATATAATGTTGATATTACTAAGACAAAGACAGGTTTAATTGGTCAGCTAAATGTTCCTACTTTAGTTTCGAAACGCATGTGAGCCACATATAGAGAGACAGGAAGGAAGAGTATTTCTCTGTGCGCTCTGGTTCATCATGGGTGGGCAACACACATTATATTATCCAAAATTTGCTTGCTCTTCTTTAACATGTTCCTCTTCTGTTCTTCTTAATAAGTATAGTGGTACAGTATGTTCCTTGTCGGGAACTGGAGCAGGGACATTTGCAGTCGACAGGTATATTGGGTTGCTTCTAATGGATGCTTTCAACTATTCTAGTTGGTCTGCCATAATATCCAGGAAATGCTGGGAGCTGTGTCGCCTTTGAGAGTCTAGACTGATAGTAATAGTATTGCGCCTTCAGTTGAATAGAGCTGCGCTTATAGGGGATCCGAAGCATTTCCAGCCGTACCGGCAATACAAGGCCATATGTTCCAACTAGTTCCACTTTCCCTATTTTACTCGTGATGCTTAGGGTTTTCCCCTTTTATCTACACTAATATGATCTGCATAGGTGCTTTGTGTCGTACTAGCAGCATTCCACCATTCAAGCTAAACAACACACCCTCATAATTCCAAAGCTTAGTTGTTCAAATACGAATGTGATATGATACTGATATTAGTTAACAGACATACATTTAATTGGTTAGCTAATGCTCCCACTTGAGTTTCCAAATGCATGTGGCAACATATAGAGAGACAGCAGGGAATTGCATTTCTTTGTCACTTGTTTACTGTACTATCTTGTCCATACCAAATCTTAGTTGTTAGTTGAAAGCAAACATCGGTTGCTAAGTAGACTTTGTGTGGTTTGCAGCTTCAGATCTGCCATGCCATGGTCAACACTATACTCATCATGCTTAGGGTTTCCCCCTTTTATGATCACTATGACCAGCTTACGTGATTCGTGTCGTAAGAGCACTGCTCCACCCATCAAGCTAAACAAGCTTAGTTGTACAAATTCGAATCTGATATAATGCTGATATTAGTAAGACAGAGACAGGTTTAATTGGTGAGCTAAATGTTCCTACTTTAGTTTCGAAATGCATGTGAGCCACATATAGAGAGACAGAAAGGAATAGTATTTCTTTGTGCGCTCTGGTTCATCATGGGTGGGCAACAGACATTGTATAGAAAGACTTGTAATATCTACAATCTGCTGGCTCCTCTGCTCTTCTTTAACATGGTCCTCTTCTCTTGTTCTTTAATAAGTATAGTATGTTCCTTCTTTGGGAAGATGAGTAGAGACATTTGCGGTCGACAGGTCAGGTCGAGTTGTTCTTCCTTAGTATATTTTGAAGTTGTCATCTATGAAGTATCATTACTTCTGGAGCTCTCAATAGGGAGCCAATATTTTGAGTAGCAGGCCACACTATATTAATGCACACACCAAATTATAGCACACATGGCATCTTTCAGAAGAAATGCACAGAGATAGCACATAGGGGTTTACAGGGAGGCACTATTGGATTAGAATCCCATATGCATTACAAAGATAATCTCACTTATTTTTATGTTTTCATGCATGTCAGGTATTGAACATGATCATAATTAATATGACAATGGGCGCACCAGAGGAATATTGTGGAACAATCCACTAGTTAACAAACTTGGCATCAAGGGATTAGGATCCTGTCTGGATGCAATGGAACACACACGCTCCCCATCTACAGATTGCATTGTAGAATATGATCCTAAAGACGATTCTGAGCTAGATAGAGACCCAAGTCTATTTAGCTCTCCAGATGAGTCAGAGTCAGATGGCCTATCTTATTCACCCATCAAGGTGCTTGCTCTAACTTGGCAAGGTTGTATTGGTCGCACATATCTTGCATTACTTCTACTTTGTTACACCACCATCTGCTTAGTTTACACATCATATATCAGAATATTCCATGCCTATCCATTTTCTGTACCTATTCCATGCGTCATCATATTAGGTTTTTCCACTCAAATGTTGTTCTTTCGTAATAGATGTCCAAAAGGAAGAGGGTGATTGCAGATCCTGAAGGAGTACAAACAAAGTATTTGCAAAAGGCAGTGATCCATTCTCAAGGGATCATATATAGGATCTCACAAAAATACTGCGCACTGCATTGCTCTTGTCAGTACCTCTTGCCCTTTATCACCATACTTAACCTCATTGCTGTTTGATTATGTAGTATCACTATGCATGTTAGATTCCTTATCCACCGTTTGCTCGAAATTATAAGATCTATATTTACTCTTACATAAATGTAGAATAATCCCAATGGTTATGAAGTTCTGGATTGCTCTTGTAATTACCTGTTGTCATGTACTCCCTCCGTATCGAATTACTTGTTGCTCAATTAGATGTATTTAGAACTAAAATAGTGCTAGATACATTCATTTCAGTGAAAAGTAGTTCCGTACGGAGGTAGTATTACTGTACTTACATTGAGAGATAGTTGATTGTTTGGCATTACTCTGCATCTTATCTGCCATGCCCTCCATTTTCTCCAAATCATCAGATCTACATTTACTCTTACCAAAATGTTGAATAAAGCCAATGCCACTGCAAAAGTTGAGGTCTGCATTCCTCTTGTCAGTACCTTTTGCCTTGTAACGCTGTACTTAATTGATAGCTATTTGATTATGTATCATCACTCTGCATCTGAGCTTCATTATCCTCTATTTCTTCCAATATTATTAGATATATATTTACTGTTTAAAAAATATAGAATAAAGGCAACGCTTATGAAGAAGTTTCTTTGGGGAATTGCTTGAATTATCATTCCATTGACATGGAGAAGGGCTTTGTCGAGCCCATGTTGACATGTAATGTAAGTCCATCCTTCTCAAGCCTTCAAACTTTGTTCTAGTATAGATTTGGATAGGCATCATTTCCTCCAATGCTTTTTACTTTGGTGTTTGCATTAGATTGCATGTTTGCAACAACTACCAGTTTCAAATTGTAGTTGTAAAAACATGTTCCTTATTCATACCATTCACATTAATCAGAACAGATGCATTGATTTTCTTTAGCCCTGCATGTATGCCTGTGTTCTAGATCTCTAATCCGGTGGTGTGGTGAAGCTGCCCATGCCTGCATCATCTCATTTGCTGCTTTGTCTTAACTGATTTTGCCGATGAAACGCACAATGTCGTATTATGTTAATGCTATTTTAAATTGTATCTCTGAATTTGCCAATATAAAATGGAATGGAATTGTCACACACTGAGCATCGTTGCTTATATATTTGTGACACTTGTTCTCTGTCTCCTTCTTTCTCTTTCAGATTAATATCTCTGACGCCAGGCAGAACTTTAGGGAAGATAGTGAGCCAAACCCATTGCTGGTACCTATCACTTATATTGCAGCGAAGAAGGTAAACAATCTTGAAGAGAGCGAGATGACCCCAAGGTTATGTCTTGATGAAGACAGTGAGTTCAAGAGACTCACCAACAGCTGTGACACAACCTTGGTTAAGTTGCTGCCTGAATTAGTTTGACTTCTTCAGTCTCAACTTCAAGCTGAAAGACTTGGTGCAGCTCAGGTACGACTTGAAGTACAATCTCTAACGAAGATCAAAGAGGACACCCGTGCGTGCTTTATAGCTACGCGTCTAGAGCTAGAGGATTTAACGTTCAGACAACTGAGGTCTCATCAGCTTGTTCAGCTGCTTGCGCTACAGCACCGGGGTAGGACTAACGTTTCTTGAACTGTGTTGAAGTGTTGTTGGTTTTGTCTATTATTTTGTCGGCGTGTTTTTTTGCACTGTTGGCGACCATTGATGCCCAATGTATGTAATCTGCGGTCTGGTTGCCCTTTATTATCAATGGTGGCGAACTTTGATGCCCAGTCGATGTAATATTCCATAATTTCATTATTGTATAGTCTAGGTTTATTTTTAGTCTTTTTTTAGGGGAGGTTTATTCTTAGTCGGTATGCTGTAATTTAGGCCGGTAGCTTCAACGGAGCTCAATGTCCCAATACGTTATCGGTCTGTCAGCGGTATATAAAAAGAAATTATGCTACCCAAATGGGCCGGCCCGTAACTAGTTATATATGGGCCGGAAAGTCGGCCTATAATCATCTCGGGCAATTATTAGGCCTAAACATAAAGTAGTTTTCGGCCTTTAACAGGCCTAGTAAAACGTGGGCCGCGGCCAGAAATTTCCCTGGGCTTTTAACAGGCTGAAAAGGAGATTGGGCTTGAATTGAGCCAAACAATTCATGGGCCGGAAGCAGGCCGAAACATCCGTAGGCCCATGATTGGCCCAATTGCATATGAGCCGTTAACAGGCCAAAATTTATCATGGGCCTTGGTTGGCCCAATAAAATTATGGGCTGTGAGCAGGCCGGATGCAAAGTAGGCCATAATTTGGCCCAACTATGTCACGGGCCTTTAACAGGCCACTAGTTAGGTTGGGCTGAAATTTATCCACGAAGAGTACGGGCCGTTAAGAGGCCAAAAGTCACTTCGGACTAGAAATCGGCCCAGATGCAGCACGGGCTCTTAAATGGCCGAAAGTTAAACCGGGCTGAAAATGGCCCATATGCAGTAACGGCGGCTAATAGGCCGAAACGAATATCGGGCCGAACTGTTAAACGGGCCTTTAACAGGCCGAGATACAAACCGGGCCTACAATGGGCCCAAAAGCACAGTGGCCTGTTAACGGGCCAGATCTGTTATAGGCCGTAATTTGGCCCAAAACACGATCCGATATGGGCCGTAATTTGGCCCAAACCATGGTAAGCTGTTAACGGACTGGTCCACTAGTATCTGACAAAATCTTGTGGGCCTTTGGCTGGCCCGGCTTATTTAGGTTAAATGGGCCACTGTTGGGCCGTGCCATGTGTCGACGTATCATAGGCGCATCTTGTCCATTGGACGAATGACATCTGTACCAACGCCGGGCTGACACGTGGATCTGCTAGCAAATGAGAAATTTACACGTGGAAAATCGCCATTGGTCAGAGCTGCTAACGGGTTATCGGATCCCAACCGGAACCCGATAGCTTAACGGCGACCCGTTA
The DNA here is from genome assembly GCA_039707655.1 of Elymus sibiricus. Classification (NCBI taxonomy): domain Eukaryota; kingdom Viridiplantae; phylum Streptophyta; class Magnoliopsida; order Poales; family Poaceae; genus Elymus; species Elymus sibiricus. Next base: position 184,233,450 of record CM077676.1, on the reverse strand, counting down.
CGGTGGATGCCATGTGTCGGTCACCCTTGACGAAAACACTTCCATGACGCGACATTTATCATCATAGAAGTGGACACTTCCGTGATGATAATTCCAGTATTGTCATGGAACACTTCTACGATAGCACATGTATGACTATCTTGATTCTGTCATAAAATTGTCACGAATGTACATGCATGACAGAAAACTTGACCTATTGTGACAAAGATGTATCATCACGGAAGTGTTTTTTTTTGTAGTGTCATGCTCTTCTTTGTCTTCCGGCTCTTTCCCATCATCGTCCTTGGGAGGAGTAGGACCTTGAGGCTCAATCTTCCACCAATCAGCATTTTCCTGCACAATGATGGAATAGTAAATTTACAACAAAAACAAGGCAATGTAGGCAAAGCAAGGGGAAACATGAAAGGCGGCTTACTTCGGGAGCCGGGTTGCCCGAGAAAAAGGGAGCTAGCCCCACAAGCTCAATTGCATCTTTTATTTCACCAAGGAGTTTCTTGGCGAATTTGACAATATCCTTTTGTTGGAGGTTGACCCGGCTAAACCGTAATGAATCTTCGGTCTTGCCTGAGTACGTGTGCATGAGCCGGCTTCTTAGACTGAGAGGCTGGATCCGCTAGCTCACCCAGGTCCGGGTTAAATCAACACCAGTGAGGCCGTGGGCAGTCAAGGCATTGATCTTGGAGTATAAGGGCTGCAGAGCTTCCCTTTCAACCCTGGAGGCGAAACCCGGGAATATAATGGAGGCGTTGAGCCGGTCAGCCTTGTAACCCGAAAGCTGATGCTGCTGTTCTGGGGAAGTGTCTTTGCAATAAAACCAAGATCTGTACCATCCTTTAGTATGGCTTGCCGGCTTAGCTTCTGGAAAAGCTGAGTTCTTCCTTCTTTGGATGGTGACCCCACCAAGTTCTATGCTGGGTCCACCTTTGTGTTCTGTCTGATTATTCTGGTAGAAGAACTCCTAAAATAAGTTGATTGACGGCTCAATTTGCAGATAAACTTTGCAAAACACTTAAAACTGGCTCAAGTTGTGAATGGAGTTGGGGCCCAAGTCTTGAGGCCTGATAGCGAAGAAGTGAAGTACATCCCGAAAAATTTTGGAACCCGAGGGACGGAAACCTCTGTCTAGATAATCACCAAAGATGACGATCTCATTTTGAGCCGGCTGAGGATGGATTTCTTCCTCAGGGGCTCGCCATTCAATTTCTTCTTGGGTTGGAAGTAATCCGGAGTCGACCAGGGCCTACAGTCTGAGTTCTGACATGTTGGATTTGGCCCAGTTAACGATCTTGTTGGTCTTTGGAGCCATGGTTCCACTACAAGAAAGCGGGAAGTTAGTATGAGCCAATAAAATTCAGAAGTTTGCCGGGTTATCATAAAATAGATGGCAGAACCGGTGTTGTGCCGGGTTATGACTATCGATATAATGGAGCCGGTTTAAACACCGGGTCAAGGTAACTAAGGCAATTAGAAGATGCAATCAGGCATAAGTCATAAGGCTGAAAACAGTTGTTGCACAGATTGAGAAATCATTCGGATCTAAAAAATGGTTATAAAGGAAAAAGAAAATACCTAGCTATGGCAGTATGGGTGAAGGTCTAGTTTGAATGGGATGAGCTCCAAATACGAAGAAGATTTGGAAGGTACTAAATACACTGTGGAGGTAACGCCACATCTACAGATGATGGATTGAAAAGAAAACTAGATCTACGGGCTGCTGTTTGTGAAGAACACTGAAGAACTTCAATGAGCTCTAACGAAAAAGTAGCAATGGGGAATAAGGTACTTACAGATCTGTAGGAAGAGGCGTGGGATCTTCAGGAGTCGCAGATGTGGCCACGCTGTGCTAGATGGCGCTGTTTTCGGCGGCGGCGAGCTCGATAAGGTGCAGAGGCATCGGGAAGCAGAGGAGGAAGAAGATGAGTAGAAGGGCAGTAGCAATGAAAGTGAGCTTCAGGGGACCTGCTGGCCTATTCATAGACATAGTAGAACTCAAAGTGGCAAGTGCGAAACCCCAAGCGGCGCAGTAAAATTTTAGCTAAAAAGACTCCCCGATTTTCGCGCCTGACAAGACAATACAAAATCGTTCAAAGATTCGGTATGATGTCATGCCCGGATCTTGCGGGAGTGGATTGTGACGTCATATAAAAAGGGAGTGAGAAAGTACTAAGTCTGAAGGAGCTAAATGGCCTGGCAAAAATGATTGACCCGGGAAACATATTTGATAAGGGATGAAGACTGGAAGGGTGCAACAAATGCCCGCTCAGGAAACAAGACTCAGAAATAGAACTCTTCACAGTTAGTCCTTTACTTTTATTTTTCAGGATGAAGTTTAACATGGATAAATCCAGGTCAAACTGGGGGCTAATGTTGGGGATGTTTCCCAGCGTAGAGACCCACCAGGTGGATGACCCGGCCATAGTGCCATGAGGCTCAGCGGGCCATCACACTACTGGGCCTTGAAGATTCGTAACGGGCCGGTTTAAGAGAAACCCGATGCAGAGGCCGGCTTAACATATGAGCGGCTCAAGAAGGAAGGATCAAACGAGAAGGTCGCCTTGGAGAACAAGATGGTTAGAGAAAGAGTACGATACGGGTTGAATCTACGACCCGGACTCTGATGTAAATCTAGGGGCTCAACCTATTATATAAAGGAGAGCACCTAGGTAAAAAAGACTAAGTTCCAATCTCTTGAAAGCTAGGTTAGTGAATCCGCATCCTTGTAATCGAGATCCAAAGCAATAGAATCAAGCAGGACGTAGGCTGTTAGCTCCATCATGAGGGGCTGAACCTGGGTAAACTCGTGTCTCTCGCTTCCCGATCAACCCTGTTAAGCTTCCACCTTCGTGTGATGGCCTCATCACTAAGTCCTTTCACAAGGGCATCTGCCGTGATAAAACCACGACAGCTCTCATGAGGGATAGGGGATCTCCTCGACGTCGCCCAACCCCACTCCCTCCTACCGCCGCTTGCACGTGGCGCCTGGTGAAGCCCGGCCGATGTCGGCATCAGCGGGTCCTCCACTCCCCTTCACTCGTACCACCCCCGGCTGGCGCGGGGCGACTTGTGCAGGCGGCGGCACCATGCTTGCGTGGGGGCGGCAGTGCAGCATCAGACGTTTGGGCCGGCAGCGGCGACCTGTGTTGGCAGCATGGTGGTGGGCTAGACATAAACTGGCGGCGCGGCTACTTCATGAGATCTGGATGTGGTGGTGCTTGCTGGCCAAGATCCGATCTGGACCTTCCGGCTCCGGCTCCTGGACGACGGTGGGCGGCGCGGGGTGACCATCTGGTGAGCTCTCTTGACTTTAGGTTGTGGTCGATTTGGTCTTTCCCGTTGAAGGGCAGATGGCCTCCGGTGGCCTCACATGGATCTGTCCTGACGGCCGCCGTCCAACCCCACTCCCTCCCGCCTCTCCTCCCCCTGCCGGCACCGGCACGTGCCGCAGGGCATGCCCGACCGGCATCGGCGGCGATGGGTCCTACTCTCCCCTTCGCGGCGACCGGCATCGTACCTCCCGGCTAGCGCGGGATAGCTTGTGTGAGCGACGGCATCGTGCTTGCGTGGGGGGCGACGCGACGTTGGGCATTCAGACCGACAGCGATGACCTATGTTGGCGGTGCGGCGGCGGCCCGGACATTAGCTGGCGGCACGGCGGCTTCGCGAGATCTGGATGTGGTGCTGTGTGGTGGCCGAGATCTGATCTGGACCTTCTAGCTCTGGCTCCTGGACGACGGCGGGTGGTGTCGGGTGACCTTCCTGTGAGCTCTCTTGACTGCAAGCTGTGGTCAATTTGGTCTCTTCCATCGATGTGCAGACAGCTTTCGATGGCCTCGCATGGATCTGTGTTGATGGATGTGGTGGGGCGGCACAGGGGTGTGTTCGGTGGGAGATTGGCATGAGGGATGGGCAGCTGCGACGTGGTCAGGCCACCCGTCGTCGATGCAGGGGCGGATTGTTCATGGATGTGTCCGCTCCTCCTCCTCCTCCTCCTTTCCCCGACCGTGTGTTGGCCGACACAGTTCTTGCGATGTTCGAGGCAGGGAATTTGTTGGCTGCTCTGTCGGTTGTGGATTGCCGGTCAGCCAAAATCCAAGGTCTTTGGATGGTCACAGAGTAGTCTGGATGCAGGGCGGCGGCCCTGGTGGTGGGAGTCACAATGTTCGTGGGTGGAGCACCCGTCTCATGTGCGCGTGGGGGGAGGGGGCAGCCATGGCCACACGGGTGGCATGGGTGTTGGTGTTCGCCGTAGCATGGCGGCGGAGGGGTGTGAGCACCAGGGTACATAATCTGACATGCGTTGTAGCGGAGGGATGTGAGCGCATGCATACATGATCATCGAGTTTTATGCAACAATATAGGTATATATATTTGACCAGACAAAAATTTAAAGGCCCGTAGCAACGCACGGGTGTTCTACTAGTATATAGATTGGAGTGGAGGGAGAGGGCAGCCACCAAGGAGGGAAATTCCTCCTTGGGGCGCCGGCCTTGGGAGGAGGAGTTGGACTCCTCGCCCGCTCCAATTCGGACCCCCACAAGAAAGGGGGGCACCACTTCCTATTGGGCCAAGTTGGTCCAATGCTCCTTCCCCGATTTGGCCTTTTATGGCCTGTTGGTATTAATTTAATATAAAAGCCTTGTAATAAATATTAGACCCTTTTATATATAATTTGACTGCCCCGAAAACATTTTCCACCTATATATTATTTATCGGTAATACCCGGTATTACCCGATACTCTCTGAAACCCTTCCGGTGACCCCGAAACGCTTCCGGATCCTCTCGAAACTATTTCGAATATTTATGAAACAATTCCACAAATATATTCTCATCACTCCTGTCCTACTAACACTCAGTAGATCATGATTTCCTTAAGGTTGTGACCTCGTAGGTTCGGTAAGTCATAGACATGAACGAAATCCCTTTGTTCAATGACCGATAGCGGAGCCATGGAAGTCCATATCGATCCCCATGAGCACACGAATGATATTCGAGTGAACCTTTGGTTATCATGTGATGTTCCCTTTGCTTTGCGATACTTCAAAAAACCCGAGATGTGTCGGTATCCTCCTGTGTCATAACATGCTCATTATACCGTTATCCTCGTTACTGGTTTTGTTCTTCTTTCTCGTTATCGTGTTCCGGAATCCCTGTGATGCAGTCACCTATGTCTGGCCAGATGATGATGGATGTCGTCACACCGAGAGGGCCCTAAGAATATCTCTCCATCGTCGGAGGAGCAAATCCCACTTCGAGCTATCTAGTCCCTTGTCAAACTTTCCGATGAGCCTGTAAGTTGTCGTTACGATCACCGTGTTACATGTGATGTTTGAGCAAGAAGTGACTACCGTACTCTCATGGTCTAAGGAATAAAATCACATGTTAACACTACACGTTATTACAATTGATTACAAACGATATTAACTCAATTTCATAACAGACAAGTTTGGGTTGATTCAATATGATCGTTCTTCCAACGTCATAATCTCAATGTTGTTACACTTAATGATATCGTTACACTTAATGATATCCTAAGATCCGGAAAACGTGATCACGAACAACACTTGAGCTAGTCCTAGAGGCAAGACTAGGAACCTTTTATTTAACCGTTTATCATTCCACACGTGCATATGAGTTTCCCACTGAATCACATATTCCAGGATCATAGCAGTTATAGCGTAGAATATAAACTCTTTAATTATGAATACGGAAATATAATAATACAAATATTATTGCCTCTAGGGCATATTTCCAACAGTCTCCCACTTGCACTAGAGTCAATAATCTAGTTGCATGCTTTTCTATCTGGTGTTGCTCATGCTTTGTTAGTGGTAGAGCCTTCGTCACCGGATCTGATACTCTTCAAATCCTAATGTTATTTGTGTCGGTAATATCGGTTTTTCTGTGTAATTCTTATGTTACATTAAAGGTAACACTATATCTCTATATAGTCCATTTTATAGTAACACTATATCTCCATATAGTCCATTTGCTATATCTACATATAGTCAATTTTCATTTGGAACTACACCATTGTCTATCAATAAACTTTTATTGATCCAGATTATATTCTACGAAAACTTCTCAAGCCTCCATCTATATCATTTATAAAATCCACAATTACGTTCGTTTTCTGAAACTATTTCAAAATTTATTGCCCGATAGTTTATTTATATCAGTCATGAAGTTGTCTTGTGTAACCTTTACAACAAACAATTTGTGTAACTATTTACAACAATCTCTTCATCTCCTCCATGGATAAGAAGCAAAACCTTCGTCCAACTGAGGTACTTAATCTTTAAGCAATCACCCTAAAATGCACCGTTTGAAAGTTTTTGTACGCCAATGTTGTAGCATTCATAAGTTTTTGTATGATTTTGTTGTCGACTAAAAAGAAATGGAGGGCCTTTCTCTCTCTCTATCCCACAACCCCTCTCTAACACACGCACACACACACTCTGTAGGCACTGCAAAAGTACTACTCATTCACGCTTCCTCCAAAAGATCGACAGCCAAACCTATTAGTGTAGAACGAGGTGATTAGCCCCAACATTTCTCTTCGGTCAATGTTTGCAAGTAGTAGTATAGCTCGCAAAGTAGCTATCCTACTAACATAGCGTGGATTCAAACGAGGTTTGACACCAAGAATCATCAAACAAGCCTTGCTTATAAGATAGACAGTGCAAACTTACGTCTCAGCATGCCATATGTTACATCAAAAGCTGGTGAGGATACATCTATTTCCATAACTCGGAGAGGGTTCGCATGATTCACTAACAAACAAAAGTATCAAGTACCGCCCACACAGACCCTATAGGGTTTGATAACATGCATCTAGTAATTAAACACAATGCAAACTACATTGAAAGATTAGCACGACCAACTATTTTGCGTCATCGATCTCTGGGGCAATGTCCACAAGACGGACTGCGGCATGGGAATCATCAAGGACGTCCACCGGCAGCTACACAACCCTAACATATTAGCAAGCACAATGCAAATAATCAAAGACCACAATTATGGTAAGCAGATATATTTTTTTACCTTGGGCACCTCACCGGGGGATCCCATCCCTCCGAGGGCCATCGTCTTGCCAGGGGAACACTGCTCCTCGACGGTGACTATCTCCTCAAACCCGGCCATGAGCCTCTCATAGGTGGCCATTAGGGTCTCTAGGGTTGGCACGGGGGGGGGGGGGGGCTTGCTATTGTTGGAGCTCTCTGTGTTCAGGAGTTCGTCCGCCAACATCGTCAACTGTTTGGCCAGTGCTTGTTTCTTGGAGCTCTTCGTCTCCATGCGTTTGCATGCCAACATCGCCAACTCGCTGGCTGGTGCTCGCTTCCTGGAGATCTCTATCTCAAGTGGGTTGTCCACCAGCAACTCTTTGCCCAGTGCTCCAGGATCCATGAATAAACTGACAAACAAAAAGGAATCGAAAGGAAAACACAATCACAATGACAACAGAAAAAGAATAGGCGGTGAGGATCGGTCGGTGCTTGCTACTTGTAGACTGCGTTGGTATTTCCCTGAAGAGGAGAGGATGATCCAGTATAGTAGAGATAAGTATTTCCCTCAGTTAAGAACCAAGGTTATCAATCCAGTAGGAGAACCAAGCAAAATCCCGTTAAGCGCACCTGCACACACAAAAGCAAACACTTGCACCCAACGCAAATAAGAGGGTTGTCAATCCTCTTAGCGGTTATTTGCAAGGATTAAATCTGATAGTGGTAGATAGATAAACTAAAATACTAAATAAAATAAAAGTAAATAAATTGCAGCAAGGTATTTTTAGGTTTTTTAAAGTATGATAAAGTAGACCCGGGGGCCATAGTTTTCACTAGAGGCTTCTCTCTCGAACACATAGCATACGGTGGGTAAACAAATTATTGTTGGGCAATTGATAGAAAAGCAAATAATTATGATAGATTCATGGCAATGATCATGTATATAGGCATCACGACGGAGACAGGTAGACCGACTCCTGCCTGCATCTACTACTATTACTCTACCCATCGACCGCTATCCAGCATGCATCTAGGGTTATTAAGTATGAAACAGAGTAACGCCTTAAGCCACATGACATGATGTAGACAAAGTAAACTCAAGCAATATGATTAAACCCCATCTTTTTATCCTTAATGGCAACAATACAAATACATGTCATGTCCCCTTCTGTCACTGGGATTGAGCACCGCAAGATTGAACCCATCACAAAGCACCACTCCCATTGCAAGATAAATCAATCTAGTTGGCCAAACCAAATGGATAGATCAGAGAGAAATACAAAGCTATAATAATCATGCATAAAATAGTTCAGAGAAGACTCAAATATTTCTCATGAAGAATCTGATCATAAACTCACAATTCATCGGATCCCAACAAACACACCGCAAAAGAAGATTACATCGGATAGAACTCCAAGAACATCGAGGAGAACATGGTATTGAAGATCAAAGAGAAAGAGAAGAAGCCATCTAGCTACTAGCTATGGACCCGTAGGTCTATGGTAAACTACTCACACATCATCGGAAGGGCAGAAAGGTTGATGTAGAAGCCCTCCGTGATCGATCCCCCCTCCGGCAGAGTACCAGAAAAGGCCTCCAGATGGGATCATGGAAGAACAGATGCTTGCGGCGGCGTAAAAGTTATTCGGGGTGGCTCTCTGTTGGTTTCCCAATATTTGAGAATTTATAGAAGTGGAATTAGGTCAAACGGAGCCACGAGGGCCCCACAAGGCAACACGGCGCCCCCCCTCCCTGTGCCGCACCCTGTTGCCTTGTGAAGCCTTCGTGAGACTTCTGGCCTCCTCCTGAAGCTTCCAAGGTCTCTTTTGTCCAAAAAAAATCTCCAAAAAGTTTCGTGGCATTTGGACTTCGTTTGGTACTGATTTCCTGAAAAACCAAAAACAAGCAGAAAACAGTAACTGGCACTGGGCACTAGGTTAACAGGCTAGTCCCAAAAAATGATATATAATTGCATATAATTGCATATAAAAACATCAAAGATTCATACTATAATAGCATGGAACAATCAAAAACTATAGATACATTGGAGACGTATCAAGCATCCCCAACCTTAATTCGTGCTCGTCCTTGAGTAGGTAAATGATAAAACAGAATTTTTGATGTGGCATGCTACCTAACATGTTTCATCATGTAATCTTTCTCTTACGGTATGAATAATAAGATCTGAATGATTCAAAGCAATAGTCTATAGTTTGCCATAAAGACATCAATACTCAGGCATACTAATAAACAATCATGTCTTTCAAAATAAGATTGCTAAAGAATGTTATCCCTACAAAATCATATAATTCCTTCATGCTCCATCTTCTTAACACAAAATACTTATCATGCACTACCCCGATGACAAGCCGAGCAATTGGTTCATCATTTTTAACGCGCTTCAGCTTTTTCAACCACCATGCAATACATGAGCGCAAGCCATGGATATAGCACTATAGGTGGAATAGAGTGTGGTGGTATAGATCAATAATGGGAAGTCAAAAATAAGAAGATAGTCTCACATCGACGATGCTAATCAACAGGCTATGGAGATGCCCATCAATTGATGTCAATGTGAGGAGTAGGGATTGCCATGCAACGGATGCACTAAGAGCTATAAGTGTATGAAAGCTCAACATGAAAAACTAAGTGGGTGTGCATCCAACTTGCTTGCTCATGAAGACCTCGGGCATTTGAGGAAGCCCGTCATCGGAATATACAAGCCAAGTTCTATAATGAAAAATTCCCACTAGTATATGAAAGTGACAAAATAGGAGACTCTCTATATGAAAAACATGGTGCTACCCTGAAGCACAAGTGAGGAAAAAAAAGATAGTAACATTGCTCCTTCTCTCTTTTTCTCTCATTTTTTTTGTGGGCTCTTTTTGGCCTCTTTTTTTATTTAGAACGGTCTCATGGTTCTCATCCCAACTTTTTCGAGGACTCATTAGTCTCCACCATTCTTTCCTTACTGGGACAATGCTCTAATAATGATGATCATCACACTTTTATTTACTTACAACTCAATATTACAACTCGATACTGGAACAATATGACTCTATATGAATGCCTCTGGCAGTGTACCAGGATGTGCAATGATACTAGCGTAACATGTATAAAAATGATGAACGGTGGCTGAGCCACAAATACTATGTCAGCTATATGATCATGCAAAGCAATATGACAATGATGATGTGTGTCATAGAAACGAAACGGCGGAAGTTGCATGGCAATATATCTCGGAATGGCTATGGAAATGCCTTGATAGGTAGGTATGGTGGCTGTTTTGCGGAAGATATAAGGAGGCTTATGTGTGATAGAGCGTATCATATCACGGGGTTTGGATGCATCGGCGATGTTTGCACCAACTCTCGATGTGAGAAAGGGCAATCCACGGTACCGTAGAGGCTAGCAAATTGCGGAAAGGTGAGAGTGCGTATAATCCATGGTCTCACATTAGTCATAAAGAACTCACATACTTATTGCGAAAGTTTATTAGCCCTCAAAGCAAAGTACTACTATGCATGCCCCTACGGGGATAGATTGGTAGGAAACATCCATCGCTCGTCCCCAACCGCCACTCATAAGGTAGACAATCAATAATAAATCATGCTCCAACTTCTTAGCATAACGACAGATCATACATGCATGCTTCGGTAATCACAAACCTTAACACCAATATTCTTACTAAACCACAATTATCTACTAGCACCTCCCACATATTACCATCATAATATCGCAAAACTATTGCAAGGAATCAAACTTATCATATTCAGTGATCTACATGAAAGTTTTTATTATATCCCTCTTGAATACCTATCATATCAGGACCAAATTCATAACCCGTGCATATTACCATTGCTATTCATTAGACTCTCAAAAAGATATAAGTGAAGCATGAGAGTGCAACTATTTATTTAAAATATAACCACCGCCGTGCTCTAAAAGATATAAGTGAAGCACTAGAGCAACTGCCTAGCTCAAAAGATATAAGTGAAGCACATAGAGTATTCTAACAAATCACGAATAATGTGTGTCCCTCTCAAAAAGGTGTTTTAAGCAAACATGATTGTGACAAACTAAAAAGCAAACAAACTATATCACAAGACGCTCCAAGTAAAACACATATCATGTGATGAATAAAAATATAGCCCCAAGTGAGTTACCGATAGATTGTAGACGAAAGAGGGGAAGCCTTCTGGGGCATCCCCAAGCTTAGACGCTTGAGTCTTCCTTGAATATTACTTTGGGGTGCCTTGGGCATCCCCAAGCTTAGGCTCGTGCCGCTCCATATTCCTTTATCCATCGTAGTCTCACCCAAAACATGAAAACTTCAGCACACAAAACTCAACAGAAACCTCATGAGATCCGTTAGTATAACAAACAAATCTTAAACTCATGGTACTATTGTAAATTGATTCATACTTAATATTGACATCATGCTACTATACTCCAACTTCTCCATGACTCATACCCCCCGATACGATCCATAGATTCATCAAAATAAGCAAACTATGCAACAAAAACAGAATCTGTCTAAAACAGAACAGTTTGTAAAGATCTATTAAAAAGTCATACTTCTGTAACTCCAAAAATTCTAAACAATTAGGACAACGTGGGAAATTTATATATCAATACTGTGTAAAAAATTCAGAAATTTATCAAGCTCCGGAAAAAAAAATCAAAATTCCAGCACTGGATGCAAAAGTTTCTGTTTTACAACAGCATCAATCATACTATCTTCCAAATCATCCCAAAGGCATTACTTGGCACAAACACTAATTAAAAGATAAAAACACAATCATAACAGAGGCCATAATTATGTAAACACACAAAAACATAAAGTAAAACAAAAAATTTATTTTATTCATTGGGTTGTCTCCCAACATGCTCTTTCTTTATAGCCATTAAGATAGGCTTGGAGATTTTAATGATGCTCACATGAAAGATAATAATTGAAACACAAAGAGAGCATCATAAAACATGTGACAAACACATTTAAGTATAACATACTTCCTATGCATAGGCATTTTATAGGAAAACAAATTATCAAGACAAGGAAAACCTAGCATATGCAAGGAAGAAGAAAGAAACAATTTCAACATGAAGAAAGGTAATTTAGTAACATGAAGATTTCTACAACCATATTTGCCTCTCTCATAATAATTACATGTAGGATCATAATCAAATTCAACAATATATCCATCACATAACATATTCTCTACATGATGCACATGCATAAAAGTTTTATAATCTTCCAAAATAGTGGGATTAACATCAACTAAAGTCATGACCTCTCCAAACCCACATTCAATATTATTGCAAACATTATTATCAATAACATACTCATCATGAGGCTTAAATAAATTTTCAAGATCATAAGAAGCATCACCCCAATCATGATCATTACAATAAGTAGTGGACATAACAAAATCATCATCCCCAAGCTTGTAGTTTTGCATATTATTAACACAATTGACATTAATAGAATTTATAATAACATCATTGAAATCATGCTTTTCAATCAAGGAGCTATCATGAATCACTTTATAAATTTCTTCTTCTAACACTTCATCACAATTTTCAGATTCATGATTTTGAAGCAAAACTTCATAGAGAAAATCAAGTGCACTCAAATCACTAGCAATTGGTTCATTATAATTGGATCTTTTGAAAAGATTAGAAAGTGGATGAGGATCCATATCAATAGATTTTTAGCAAGCGAAGATGCAAGCAAATAGAAGGCACATGGCAACACAGGCAAAGAAAGCACAAAAAATATTTTTGGTGTTTTTGATTTTTAGAGAAGTGTGGGAGATGAAAACGAGAGGCAAATGCAAATAAAAAGGCAAATAAGATAAATGCAAGTGGATTATAGTTTATGCGAAGGTACTTGATAATTTTGATGATGTCTCCCCGGCAACGGTGCCAGAAATTCTTACTGCTACTTGTAGACTGCGTTGGTATTTTCCCGAAGAGGAGAGGATGATGCAGTATAGTAGAGATAAGTATTTCCCTCATAAGAACCAAGGTTATCAATCCAGTAGGAGAACCAAGCAAAATCCTGTTAAGCGCACCTGCACACACAAAAGCAAACACTTGCACCCAACGCAAATAAGAGGGTTGTCAATCCTCTTAGCGGTTATTTGCAAGGATTAAATCTGATAGTGGTAGATAGATAAACTAAAATACTAAATAAAATAAAATTAAATAAATTGCAACAAGGTATTTTTAGGTTTTTTAATATATGATAAAGTAGATCCGGGGGCCATAGTTTTCACTAGAGGCTTCTCTCTCGAACACATAGCATACGGTGGGTAAACAAATTACTGTTGGGCAATTGATAGAAAAGCAAATAATTATGACGGATTCATGGCAATGATCATGTATATAGGCATCACGTCTGAGACAAGTAGACCGACTCGTGCCTGCATCTACTACTATTACTCCACCCATCGACCGCTATCTAATACGTCTCCAACGTATCTATTATAGTATCAATCTTGGATGTTTTTATATACATTTACAAGCAATTATACATCATTTTTTGGGACTAACCTATTAACTTAGTGCCCAGTGCCAGTTGCTGTTTTTTGCCTGTTTTTGGTTTTCCAGAATATCAGTACCAAATGAAGTCCAAATGCCACGAAACATTTTGGAGATTTTTTTCTGGACATAAGAGACACTAAAAGCATCGGGAGAGGGCTAGAAGCCAGAGGAGGTGGCCACGAGCCACCAGGGCGTGCCCTGGTGCCTCGTGGGCCCACCTCTGCTCCGTTTGGCCTATTTCCACCTCTATAAATTCTCTAAAATCAGGAAACCAACAGAGGAGTCCACGAATTTCTTTTCCGCCACCGCAAGTTCCTGTTCTCGAGAGATCCCATCTGGAGGCCTTTTCCGGCACTCCGCCGGAGGGGGAATCGATCACGAAGGGGCTCTACATCATCCTTGCCGCCCTTTCGATGATGCGTGAGTAGTTTACCACAAACCTTTGGGTCCATAGTTAGTAGCTAGATGGCTTCTTCTCTCTTTTTGATCTTCAATACAATGTTCTCCTTGATGTTCTTGGAGATCTATCCGATGTAATCACTTTTTGCGGTGTGTTCGTTGGGATCCGATGAATTGTGAGTTTATGATCAGATTATCCATGAATATTATTTGAGTCTTCTCTGAGCTCTTTTATGCATGATTGTTATAGCTTCGTATTTCTCTCCGATCTATTGATTTGGTTTGGCCAACTAGATTGATTTATCTTGCAATGGGAGAGGTGCTTTGTAATGGGTTCGATCTTGCGGTGCTCAATCCCAGTGACAGAAAGGGACATGACACGTATGTATCATTGCTATTAAGGGTAAAAAGATGGGGTTTATTCATGCGTGAGTTTACTTTGTCTACATCATGTCATCTTGCTTAAGGCGTTACTCCGTTCTTTATGAACTTAATACACTAGATGCATGTTGGATAGCGGTCGATGTGTGGAGTAATAGTAGTAGATGCAGAATCGTTTCGGTCTACTTGTCTCGGACGTGATGCCTATATACATGATCATTGCCTTGGATATCATCATGATTATTTGCTTTTCTATCAATTGCCCAACAGTAATTTATTCACCCACCGTATGCTATTTTCAAGAGCGAAGCCTCTAGTGAAAATTATGGCCCCCGGGTCTACCTTAATCATATATTGAAAACCCTAAAAATACCTTGATATAATTTTACTTTATTTATTTTATTTTGTATTTTTTTTTCGATCTATCTATCTATCACCATACAATTTAATCTTGCAATTAACCGCCAAGGGATTGACAACCCCTTGTTCGCGTTGGGTGCAAGGATTTGTTGTTTTGTGTGCAGGTACTGCTAACGAGTTGTTGTGTGATTCTCCTACTGGATTGATAACCTTGGTTTCATAACTGAGGGAAATACTTATCTCTACTGTACTGCATCATCCCCTCCTCTTCGGGGAAATCCCAACGCAGCTCACAAGTAGTAGGAAGAATTTCTCGCGTCGTTGCCGGGGAGACATCGTCAACATCTATCAAGTACCTACGCATAAACCTTCATCTCCTTGCATTTATTTTATTTGCCTTTGCCTCTCATTTTTATCTACCCCACTTCTAAAAAGTTTTTACAAAAATACAAAAATATTTTCCATTTGCCTTTTTGCTTGTTTGCTATCTTTGCTTGTGTTGCCATGTGCCTTCTATTTGCTTGAATCTTCGCTTGCTAAAAATTTATTGATATGGATCCTCATCCACTTGCTAATCTTTTCAAAAGACCCAATTATGATGAACCAATTGCTAGTGAGTTGAGTCCACTTGATTTTCTCTATGAAGTTCTGCTTGAAAATCATGAATCTGAAAATTGTGATGAAGTGTTAGAAGAAGAAATTTATAAAGTGATTCATGATAGCTCCTTGATTGGAAAGCATGATTGCAATGATGTTACTATAAATTCTATTAATGTGAATTGTGCTAATAATATGCAAAACTACAAGCTTGGGGATGATAATTTTGTTATGTCCACTACTCATTGCAATGATCATGATTGGGGTGATAATGCCTCTTATGATCTTGAAAATTTATTTAAGCCTCATGATGAATATGTTATTGATAATAATGTTTGCAATACTATTAAAAGTGGGTTTGTAAGAGCGTCAACTTTAGGTAATAATGATCCCACTACTTTGGAGAATTATCAATCTTATGAATTTTTGGATAAAAGTGGGGTTGGAGAGGTCATGACTTTAGTTGATGTTAATCCCACTATCTTGGAAGATTATAAAACTTTTGTGCATGTGGATCATGAAGATAAAATTTTATATGATAGATATATTGTTGAATTTGATTATGATCCTACATGTAATTATTATGAGAGAGGAAAATATGGTTGTAGAAATTTTCATGTTACTCAATTACCTCTCTTGAAGTTCAAATTGTTATTGCTCCGTTCTTCTTCCTTGCATATGCTAGAGATTGCTTGTCTTGATAATTTGTTCTCCTATAAAATGCCTATTCATAGGAAGTATGTTAGACTTAAGTGTGTTTTTCACATATTTCATGATGTTCTCTTTGTGTTTCAATTATTATCTTTCATGTGAGCATCAGTGAAATCTCAAGCCTATCTTAATGGCTATAAAGAAAGAGCTTGTTGGGAGACACCCCAATGAATAAAATAAGTTCTTGTGAATTTACAAAATTATGCTACTGTTATTATTGTGTTTTTATGTTTTAATTAGTGTTTGTGCCGAGTAATGCCTTTGGGCTGATTTGGAAGATAGTATAATTGATGCTGTTTGGAAAACAGAAAGTTTTGCGTCCAGTGCTGGAATTTTTATTCCGTACTGTAGCATCAGAAAAATCTGAAATTTTTACAACGTATTTTTATATGAATTTCACACGATGTTCTAATTTTTCAGAATTTTTGGATTTACATAAGTATGGCTTTTAAATATATCTTTGCAGACTGTTCTGTTTTAGACAGATTCTGTTTTTGTTGCATAGTTTGCTTATTTTGATGAATCTATGGATCGTATCGGGGGGTATGAGTCATGGAGAAATTGGAGTACAGTAGAATTATGCCAATATTAAATATGAATTAATTTACTTAGATTTAAGGATTTATTTGTTATACTAACGGATCTCACGAAGGTTTTGTTGAGTTTTGTGTGATTGAAGTTTTCAAGTTTTGGGTGAGATCACGATAGATGAAGGAATAAGGAGTGGCAAAAGCCTAAGCTTGGGGATGCCCAAGGCACCCCAAGGTAATATTAAAGGAAGAATCAAGCGTCTAAGCTTGGGGATGCCCCGGAGGGCATCCCCTCTTTCTTCTACCAACTATCGGTAATTTTATTTGGAGCTATATTTTTATTCATCACATGATATGTGTTTTACTTGGAGCGTCGTGTATTATATGAGTCTTTGCTTTGTTTTCTTTTTAGTTTGTCACAATTATCTTTGCTGGACACACCTATTTGAGAGAGCCATACGTTTATCATGATTTGTTAGAATACTCTATGTGCTTCACTTAAATTTTTTGAGCTAGGCAGTTGCGCTAGTGCTTCCACTACAAGAGATCAGGCCTACTATGATGAGGCAAAGAATGTCAAGGAATAGCCAAAAACGTCACAAAATACACTAGAGTGACATTTTATGTGCGTCACGAGCATCATCAGAGAATCCCCGTCACATATTACTCCTAGTGACGGCGCGCACACTAAACGTCACTGAAAATAGGACCTTCAGTGACATTTTCGACAATGTCATCGACTTGGTATTTCTGTGATGGTCGATAAATGTCATATGTTAGATAAAAATATGCCATAGTCTACCATATTTAGTGACAGAGCAACGTCACTGCCTTGATGCCACGTCAGCATAGGACATACTATCCTGCTGCCACAAACGTCACAATTTTTGTCATAATTATATAGGACATTGATTAAACTAGCATCACATATTTCATCATTCATTAATATGACATCATCGGGATATATTTACTTTATTTCAAAATTAAATCACACTGAATTATCATATCCAATATTTCCAAATTTACATCACAATAAGTATTTAATTCACATCATATAAATTAGTTACAGCCAAATCACATTATAAATTGAAATAAAAGCAAAATCAAATTATAAATTCAATCATCTTAGCTAAATAACATGAATTAATAAGTTTGGGCACTGGTGAGAATATACAAGTTGCAAGTAATATTTAGATAACTAAAGACCACAAAAGTTTTTCCCGATGGCCTTCATACACCATCAGGTTTGGATTGGGACTAAGTTGCTCGAGCCTTTAAGAGAAAACCAATCAATATATCCATTTTCTGTTGCTTATTATCCGAGGCTTTCACTCTTGTCTTGTTGGCTCTTCTTAACAGCTTCCAATTCTTGTTGCTTCCTCTCCATCTCTTCAAGTGTTTTCTCTTGTGCTTCAAGTCTAGCGATTAACTCCTCCACGTGCCTATAAATTAATGAAACACAATGGCGTTGCATATTCAATAGACGAAAAAAACAAGACAACAAGGTACAAGAGTATGAGTAAGAAGCTTACAATCTATCAAATTATGAATTTAAAATTGAAAAATACTTTAGTAAATACATAGGCAAGTATGCGAATGGGCCAATAAAATAGTAAACCTAGGAATAAGTTATAATGATTAAAGAACATGCATAACCTAGAGCTAGAGTTATAATGGTTAAAGAACATGTAATCAATGCACCCCTTAGCTTAGCATACACATCACCCATGTGTTTATGTTCCACGAGGAATGCCCTCCTTTCCCTCTCACTCTCCAGAACTTGTGGCATGATTGTAGTACCCAAACCTGCAAGATGAAAAAGAGTGCAACTGAATGAATTGCAAAATACTTACTAGCCTATGTTATAAACACTAACAAAATGAATTCCGCTTCAACTCGTTTGGAACTGGACCTTAGACAATGCAACAATTTTACATGCGCATATGTACTTTCCTAAAGCAAACATGAATGTAATAAAGTAGCTAAATTAGAATGCAGATACAGGTTTGTGTTTGCATTGATGGTATTCAAAAAATAAACAAAACATATTGTGTACCATAGTATTTTAAACAAGCAGCACTATTAATAGGCATTTCACGTAATATAGTATTAACAGAAAATGAAGATTTCGACGCTTTGGAGTCTAACAAGTGTCCCAAGTAGCATGGAAGACGCAGCCAGCAATCCTATGAAAACAGATGAGAAAATTCAGAAGAAAAAATAGCAAAACTTAAGATTACCAAAGATGATACACAAGTGCTTGACTTGAAAGATTACTTACAAAAACTTGCCAATAACGATAGCAAAGATTTACTTGTACATTATCAAGCTACTTACTCAATCAAGCAATTTAATTTGATGGCAATGTGATAAAATAATAATATAAGAAACAAGGTATCCTTAAATATTAGTGCATCTCCGAGTGCAATGCTGGGACCAAATCCCATCCACGCCCTCCTCCACCTTCAGCCTGCTCAAAAAGATTTCAGCTAATTAGACTATCACACACATAACCAAGTGGTACAAACGTTTTGTTCACTTATATGTTCTATATTAGCAAATTGTTTGCCTATAATATCCCCAAAATTGTTTTCCTATAATATCCCCAATAGTCCATCGTACTCATGTTTGCTACACTTGTGCTAATTGAAAAATAAAACTCCCAGCGATTGCATATTTCAATTGAAAAACATCAATTGCTATCTAAGTGTTGATAAGCTGCGGGTGCCAATGTTAGTCATAATCTCCAAAGTATATATAGACTAATAGATGCATGGGTAAACACGTCAAAACTACAGCAAGAAACATTTTGCTCACCTTGGGTTCAATTTTCTCACCAACGATGTCAGCTTTGCACTTGAGAAATCCCACACGCGCTGAACATGTCCACCCCTGCACAGCGAGAAAGTGCCATTGATTTCCCGCTCAAACATTTCAATGGAGAGAACGAGAGGAGGAGTGATACGTCTCCAACGTATCTATAATTTATGAAGTATTCATGCCATATTTATAACAATTCTATATGGTTTTGGTATGATTTGATTAGAACTAACCCGGACTGACGTTGTTTTCAGCAGAACTACCGTGGTGTTGTTTTTTGTGCAGAAATGAAAGTTCTCCAAATGAGCTGAAACTTTTTGATGATTTTTTTTTGGAACAAAAGAGACCCTAGAAGCCTTGTGGGAGGACCAGAAGAGCAACGAGGTGCTCACGAGGCACCAGGGTGTGCCAGGGGGGGTGGCGTGCCCTGGTACCTCATGGCCCCCCTGTGGCCCATCTTGACGTGATTCCAACGCTAAAAAAATCCTATAAATAGAGGAACCCCCAGAAATAACCCTAGATTTTGGAATACGCCGCCGCAGCTCTCTGTATCCTCGAAATACCATCTGGAGCCCTATTCTGGCACCCTGCCGGAGCGGGAAATCATCACCGGAGGCCATCTTCATCACCCCGGCGGTCTCCATGACGAGGAGGGAGTAGTTCACCCTCGAGGCTAGGGGTATGCACCAGTAGCTATGTGTTTGATCTCTCTCTCTCGTGTTCTTGAGATGGCACGATCTTGATGTATTGCGAGCTTTGTTGATATAGATGACTCATATGGAGTTTTCCCCTCTCTATCTTCTTGTGATGAATTGAGTTTTCCCTTTGAAGTTTTCTTATCGGAATGAGTCTTTAAGGATTTGAGAACACTTGATGTATGTCTTGCATATGGATATCTGTGGTGACAATGGGATATTCACTTGAGTCACTTGATGTATGTTTTGGTGATCAACTTGCGGGTTCCGTGACCTTGGGGATTTATGCATAAGGGTTGGCACACGTTTTCGTCTTGACTTTCCGGTAGAAACTTTGTGGCACTCTTTGAAGTTCTTTGTGTTGGTTTGAATAGATGAATCTGAGATAATGTGATGCATATCGTATAATCAGACCCGTGGGTACTCGTGGTGACATTGGAGTGCCTCGGCGACATTAGGGTTTTGGTTGATGTGTATCTTAAGGTGTTATTCTAGTACGAACTCTAGGGCTGTTCGTGACAATTAATGGGGATGGCTCATAAGATTCATCGGGAAGGATAACTTTGAGGTGGTTTCATACCCTACAACAATTTCTTCGTTTGTTCTCCGCTATTTGTGACTTTGGAGTGAACTCTTTGTCACACGTGAGGGATTTACATATGATTCAACTATGTCATCAATGTTGGGAGATCGCACTAGTGAAAGTATGAACCCTAGGCCTTGTTTCTAAGCACTGCAATATCGTTTTTATGCCAGTTTACTTTTTGCTACCTTGTTGTTTTTATATTTTCAGATTACAAAAACCTATATCTACTATCCATACTACACTTTTATCACCATCTCTTCACCGAACTAGTGCACCTATACAATTTACCATTGTATTGGGTGTGTTGGGGACACAAGAGATTTCTTGTATTTGGTTGCAGGGTTGCTTGAGAGATACCATCTTCAACCTACGCCTCCCATGGATTGATAAACCTTAGGTCATCCACTTGAGGGAAAATTGCTACATTCCTACAAAACTCTGCGCTTGGAGGCCCAAGACGAGTCTACAAGAACAAGTTGTGTAGTAGACATCAAGCTCTTTTCTGGCGCCGTTGCCGGGGAGGTGACTGCTTGAAGGTTTATCTTTAGATCTTGCAATCGAATCTTTTAGTTTCTCGTTTTATCACTAGTTTGGTTTATAAAAGAAAACTACAAAAAATGGAATTGAGGTTGCCTCATATTATTCGTCTTTATAATGTCTTTCTTGAAAATAAGGATTCCAATAATTGTGCTCAATTGATAGAAGAAGAATTCAATAAAATGTTTGGCATAAAATCCATGAATGATGAGCATAATTGAAATGTTGCTAGTATGAATTCTTTGAATATCCATAATACTAATGATGATTGCACTAGTCATGATAATGATGTCTCCTATAAGAATGTCAATTTTTGTGGAGTGAATTGGGAGTGCAAATGCATACCAAAAAGGGAAAATAGATTTTGTAAGAGGCATAAGTATTTAGAAACTAAAGGGTTGCAAGAGAGGCTAGATGATTGTGCTGAAAGATTTAATTTTTCTCGCCATCCTTGTGAACTTTGCAATGAACATGGTCATTTAAATCTCCAATGCAAATTGTTTCATGATCAAATCGTGTCCAAAAATTGTGATAACTTGATTACCCTTGCACATCATAATGAACTTAGTCTGCTTCTGTGGTATGAAGAAATGAAACATATAGTTAGGGATATTCCAGAATATAATCTCAAGAGATTTCTCGATTTTGATCTAGAGGAAATTTATATGTATTGTGAGGTAAATTGCATTGAGAATCCTTGTATTGCCAATTATTTAAATACAAGAAAACAAATAGAAGATGAATAGAATACTAATGAAGGGGAAGAGGTTTCCTAAAATCCTCCTATTTTTTCTTATGATGAAATAGGTGACGAGAAGGAGCTCCCTATTCAACCAATCTCATCAATAAGAAGCTCGAAAAAATTGATTAAACCCACACATGATGTGGTGAAGAAGAAGAAAAGAAGAAAAAGTAGAGGTAAAAAGGTATCTCTCCCAAATAATGTTGCTCCTATTATTGTTGTGCCTCATGAGAATGAATCAAAAACAATTGTGGAAGATGATACACTTGATGATGATATTGCTTCTTTGTCTTATGGCACAATGTCTGAAGGAATTGTTGAGGATGATTTTGTTATGCCTATTACTCATTATGATGATTATGATTGGGAAAGTAATGATACTTCTTATAATCTTTAAAATATTTTTGGCACCAACTTAGAAAATTGTGATGATTATAATTGTTATACTATTGGTGCTATTCATACTATTAATGATGAGAGTGATTATGCTTATGATATGCCAAGCCACAAGCTTGGGGATGCTATGATTGATGAAAATGACATGTTTGAGAATTTATTTGCTGCAATTAATGTTTGTCCCAAGCTTGGGGATGCTATGCTTAATGAAGATGATCTTTTTAGTCCCCCTACTTTGAATGATCAAATTTGTTATGATGATTGCATGCCTCCTACTTATGATGATTATTGTGATGATACTTATGTTATAAAAAGTAGTGATGATTATATTTATAAAAATTGTCATAATTATGATTACCCTTTTACTGAAAATTACTCTTTTAATGTGGAAACAATTTATAGTATTCAAGTTTCACATGATACTCCTACTCCTATTGATGAGAAGAAATGTGCTTATGTGGAGAGTAATAAAAATTCTACGCTTGTGGATCATGAAAAGAATACTTTATGTGATAGCTATATTGATGAATCCATTCATGATGCCACTTAAAATTATTATGAGAGAGGAACATATGATTCATGATGCTCCCATTATGTTTCAATTCTTTACTTCTATGTGAGCATCATTGAAATCATCATGGCTATCTAAAAGGCATTAAAGAAAAGCGCTTGTTGGGAGACAACCCAACATTTATACCTAATGTTTTTTTGTGTTCACATGATTAAGCTACTTTAGTAATCATGTTTCATATATTTTCTTTCAATAATGTGCCAAGTAAAGCCTTTGGGATAGTGTGGATGCTTGTTGATTTGATTCTGTGCAAAAACAGAAACTTTTGCGTCCTGTGATGGAATTTCTATTCTGTACTGGAGCATGAAAAAATTCTGAAATTTTTACAAAATATTGGGTTACAAATGTTTTATGTTGTCCTAATGTTTCAGAATTTTTAGAGGTACAGAAGTATGGTTTTTAAATCGCCCACTACATGCTGTTCTGTTTTTGACAGATTCTGTTTTCGGTGCATAGTTTGCTTGTTTTAGTGTTTCCATAGCTTATATTATGAAATATAAATTGTGGAAATGATAGAATACAGTAGGAATTATTTGAGAAAAATTATGAATCTTGTCTTGACAGTACCAAAGTGGATGATTTATTTTTATCATACTAACCTATCTCACAAGTTCCGTTAAGTTTTGTGTGATTGAAGTTTTCATGTTTTGGGTGAGATATCGATATGAGGAGAATAAGGAGTGGCAAGACCCTAATCTTGGGGATGCCCAAGGCACCCCAAGTTAATATTCAAGGAAGACCCAAGCAACTAAGCTTGGGGATGCCCCGGAAGGCATCCCCTCTTTAGTCTTCAACACTATCGGTAACCTCACTTGAAGCTATATTTTTATTCGTCACATAATATGAATTTTGCTTGGAGCGTCATTTTATTATGTTGATATTTGCTTGCTGTTATCAATAATCATGTTTTGTATCTTTTAGTTCAATAAAATGCCAATTACAGCCTTTACCATGCTCAGTTTGCAAGTTCATGTGTTGCTGTTTGAAAACAGAAAGTTTTCTATTATGTCAAGAATATTCCTGAATAGTCAGTACATGATAAAAATCTGAAATTTTTACACAGTAAGCATGCTTGAGTTCTCTGTCACGTGGTAATATTTCAGAATTTTTGGAGTTAGGGAAGTATGGATTCTTATTCCCCTTTTACAGACTGTTCTGTTTGCCAGATTGCTGTTATAGTTGCCTTGTTTGCATATGTTTGCGTGTTTAATGATTCTATTTAAGGATAGGAGTATTAAATATGCAGAGGCATTTAGTATGCAATGTTTAATTATAATTTTTGTGATTTTTTACAGTAGATAATGTTAAGGTTTTGAGTTGATTTATACTAACTTATCTCACGAGTTCTTGTTGAGTTTTGTGTGGATGAAGTTTTTAAGATTTAGGGAAACCGTGATATGAGAGGAATTAAGGAGACACAAAAGCTCAAGCTTGGGGATGCCCAAGGCATCCCAAGTTAATATTTCAAGAAGTCTGAAGCATCTAAGCTTGGGGATGCCCCGGTAGGCATCCCACCTTTCTTCTTCAACAACTATCCGTCAGTTTTGGTTGAGCCTAAGTTTTTGCTTCTTCACATGATATGTGCTATTCTTGGAATGTCATTTTATTTTGTTTTCTTTGCTGTTTGAATAAAATACATAAGATCTGAAATTTTTAAATGAGAGAGAGTCCTCACATAGCTACCTATTTACTTAACTACTCATTTTATCTTCACTTATATCTTTTTGGAGTAGTTTGTCATTTACTCTTGTGCTTCACTTATACCCTATGAGTAAATTGTGAAAGAATTGAATATCATAAAGTTGAAATTTTATATGCTTCATATGCTAATCTTATGGAAAGTAATGACATTACATAAAGAAAAGTATAAGTGGTAAAATTTATTGGAGGTTAACAAGCATAGCATTAGTCAGTGATGCAATTCATGAAAAAGTTAATAAGGGAAGAGAAGATTCACATGCAAATATACCATCTTGGACATCTTCTATGATTGTGAGCCCCCATTAAGTATTTTATGTCAAAATGTTGACGTTGGACAAGGAAGACAACGTAATGAATTATGTTTGTTCATATTCTCATAGAAGTTATATTGTTATAGATCCTCCAACATGTGGTGCTTGCCCAATATCTTTGCTAGCCAAAAATCCACACCAAGTAGAGATACTACTTGTGCATCCAAAACCCTTAAACCCAGTTTCTTCTCATGAGTGTCCACCATATCTACCTATGGATTGAATAAGATCCTTCAAGTAAGTTGTCATCGGTGCAAAAAGCAATAAAAATTGCTCCTAAAATATGTATGATCTTTTATTGTAAGGGAAATAAGCGTTGTACGAACTTGTGATGGTAAAGAAATAAAAGCGACGGACTGCATAATAAAGGTTGCTATCACAAGGGGCAATATAACGTGATGTTCCTTTGCATTAGGGGCTTGTGCATCCAAAAATAAAAAGCGCATGACAACCTCTGCTTCCCTCTGCGAAGGGCCAATCTTTTACTTTTATGCATTTACTTTTATGAATTACTTTTTATGCAAGAGTCAATAGTGTTCTCCTCTACTTCCTTTTTATTTTTTCTCTTTCGCAAGCATCATGTGGTGGGGAAATATCTAGGCACATATATCCAGTTGGATATGAGTGATCATGAGTTATTATTGTTGACATCACCCTTGAGGTGAATAAGTTGGGAGGCGAAATCACAAGCCCCTATCTTTCTATGTGTGTGGCTGAAACTTTTGTTCCATATATATGTCGTGAGTGTTAGCAATCATAGAAGACTAAATGATGGTTGAGTATGTGGACTTGCTAAAAAGCTCCTACATGAGACCCTTCCTGAAAATATGATGAATTGCAATTGCATTGTTGACTAGAATAGTTTGTTAGTTTCCAAGAAAGTTTATGCCTTATACTTCATTGTTGTGATGAATTGTTACTTGCTCATGAGAAGTTTTATGATAATAAATATTGCTGTTATAATAATGATCTTGCTTTGAATCATTCAAGTCCAATGTCCATGCTATAAAAGAAAAGAATATATGATGATTATGACAGGTAGCATTCCACATCAAAAATTTTGTTTTTAATTGCTACTTTATCATGTTGAGTTTTATGATAAAAAGTTGTTGTTATGATGCTAAGAAAAGTGATTGAAATTATCATTGATCAAACTTATGCACTATGCTAGCATTCACACATCATAAATTATTTCTTTTATCATTTACCTACTCGAGGACGAGCAGGAATTAAGCTTGGGGATGCTGATACATCTACAACGTATCTATAATTTATGAAGTATTAATGCCATATTTATAACAATTCTCTATGGTTTTGGTATGATTTGATTAGAACTAACCCGGACTGACGTTGTTTTCAGCAGAACTACCGTGGTGTTGTTTTTTTGTGCAGAAATGAAAGTTCTCCAAATGAACTAAAACCTTTTGATGATTTTTTTGGAACAAAAGAGACCCTAGAAGCCTTGTGGGAGGACCAGAAGAGCAACGAGGTGCTCACGAGGCACCAGGGCGCGCCGGGGGGGTGGCGTGCCCTGGTACCTCGTGGGCCCCCTGTGGCCCATCTTGACGTGATTCCAACGCTGAAAAATCCTATAAATAGTGAAACCCCCAGAAATAACCCTAGATTTTGGACTACGCCGCCGCAGCTCTCTATATCCTCAAAATACCATCTGGAGCCCTATTCCGGCACCTTGCCGGAGCTGAAATCATCACCGGAGGCCATCTTCATCACCCCGACAGTCTCCATGACGAGGAGGGAGTAGTTCACCCTCGAGGCTAGGGGTATGGACCAGTAGCTATGTGTTTGATCTCTCTCTCTCTCTCGTGTTCTTGAGATGGCATGATCTTGATGTATCGCGAGCTTTGTTGATATAGATGAATCATATGGAGTTTTCCCCTCTCTATCTTCTTGTGATGAATTGAGTTTTCCCTTTGAAGTTTTCTTATTGGATTGAGTCTTTAAGGATTTGAGAACACTTGATGTATGTCTTGCATATGGATATCTGTGGTGACAATGGGATATTCACTTGAGTCACTTGATGTATGTTTTGGTGATCAGCTTGCGGGTTCTGTGACCTTGGGGATTTATGCATAAGGGTTGGCACACGTTTTCGTCTTGACTTTCCGGTAGAAACTTTGGGGCACTCTTTGAAGTTCTTTGTGTTGGTTTGAATAGATGAATCTGAGATTGTTTGATGCATATCGTATAATCAGACCCGTTGTGACACCCTGGTTTTCGCTCCTTGTTTTTTTTCTTTTGCGGGATTTGACTCCCGTCTTTTTTCGGTGTTATCGGATTTTCTCTCGCTCTTGGGTATATGAAGATGGTCATTTAGCCTTGTCTCTCCTATCTGACCAGAGATTCTCTCCAGTCCAATCTTGCCACCCAGGATATTTTCTCAAGACTTTGCCACCAAAACCCTACTCTCCGGTCTACCGGAAGGGAAACCCTAATTCCTTCCGTTACAAAGGAACCCCAATTTCCTTTGATTTGTTACCTCCCAAACTTATCCCAGTGATCATCCTATCTTTTTAAACCCTGGATATGCAAAAATATTGCCAAGTCATTTGCAATATTTTTCATTTAAAATTAATTCCTTTTTCTGCCAGTTAAAGGAATTAAATCCAGGAAAATATATATCCATCTCCAAAGTTCAACAAAACTTGTGAAGATATTCTTTGTGATCATATTGAGCTCCCACCAAAAATATTGGCATAATTAAATAAAGGAAATTGCATTTTCCTATTTAAAGCCAATATTCCAATTTGGGGCCTTTCCAAAGGAACTACCATTTTGGTAGTCAGGAAAAATCCCAAATAATTTGTGAAGCTTCTCCTATCCATATCTTCACCATTTCCATCAAGAACCCAAGTTCCATAGTTCAAACTTTGAGCACATCATCCAATTCTTGTTTCTAGATCAATTTTGAGGTTATGAAGCAACTATATTTTATATTGCTTCAAAAATTCTCAAATTAATCCTGGACCTCACATTCCCTATATGATGTGATTATGCAAAAATTCACATCATTTCATCTAGCCAATTCCTCCCAAAAATTCCATCAAGTTTCGGTCCAGATTCTAACTCTGTGAAGGAAGTACCACTTTGGCATATCCAAATGAGCTGAAATTTTCCCAGTACCTCCATACCTTCAAATCATCATTCTCCACCAAAATTCAGCTTATTTCATCAAGCCATATGAGTGCAGCTTCGAAGTCAAGTTTCTGGACCAGAATTTGTATTGCAAAGAAAGTGTATGCAAAACTTGTCCAAATGGGCTCAAATTGTGCAAGCACCTAGTCCTTCCTACCACATTTCCCTGTGACAACTTTTCCAGCTCATTGGCACCTCTGTTTGACCACAACTTCCTCCACAAGTTTCTGTCCAAAAGCTTTTCTGGATCCCCCCGGCCACTCTAGAGCAATCCTGGTCCATCCAATGACCCATCTCATCTTTATGATCAATGCCTTCCGTGTTTGACAAGATTCGGCACCTAGAGGAGGGCCAGAACACGACATGCCCGTGGTGACCGCGTGAGCTGCACGCAGAAACTGTGCACTGCGTGTTCGTCGCGTCGGGCAGTCCAGCTCAGGCCGGCGAGGCTTGTCCATTCATGCCGACCTGACTCCCCGTCGTCCACTTCCTCCTCTCGGGTCATTTCCCCCTCCGTTCTCTTCCTTCTCGCACCGCGACGAACCTCAACATGGCACTGCTCCGCCCGTGACTTGTCGTCGTCGCCTTCCCCTCTGTCCTCTTCTCCCCCGAGCTCTCTCGAGCGCTCCCGAGGTCTCCTCCCTCCCCGCGAAGTCGCTCGATGCCGCAACCCGCCAACCTCGTCGCCACGGCACCGAGCATCGAGCAGCTTCGGCCATCGTCGGGAAGCCCTCCCCGCGGCTATAAATAGCCGTTCCCCGGCCCTCTCGAGCTCACCCACCTCTCCCCTCTGCTCCTATAGTCCACCCAGTGGCCGCGCCCGACCGAAATCCTCGCTGGAGCTCTCCAATTTCCGACGAGCTCCACCCATTGCCCCGCCTCCAATCCCCACACCCGAGCACCCCCAGGCTGCATCCGACCCACCATGGGAAGCTCCACTCTCCGGCGAGCTCGCCCATGCCCTCGCCCAGCCCCCTAGCTCACCGGAACCCCGCCACCGCATGCGGAGCCGCCGCCTTTGGCCACTGTTGCCGCGGCCAGCTCCGGCCGTCCCCGTCGCCCTCTCCACCACTCATGGGCGCGAGGTGGAGTGGGGTATCAATACCCGGCGACGCCCCAGCCCGCCATGGCCTCCAGTCGCCGGCGCCGGCGAGGCCGATCCCCAGCCGCTCTCTGTCAGGGAGGAGGAAGAAGGAGATGGAGGGAGGAGAGAGAAGGGGTGCGGGACCCACCTGTCGGCGTCCTAAGGCCGGCCACGTAGGATAAGTGGAAGCGCCCTGCCGCCTTTACGTTTTCCCCGTGGGAAAGCGTATTCTCTAAAATGCGCTTTCACTTATTCCGCCGGCGGCCGAACCGGTTATTTAATGAACGTTCACTCGTTAAGGGTAAAAACAGACAGAAATCTGTTTGTTTGTTGCTTAACGAACGAACGGCCATAACTTTTTGCCCGTAACTCCGATCGAGGTGAATCCAACGCCCACTTCTTCAGTTCGTCGAGCCCATTCCGATGAGATCACTTTCACCATGTTTACACATTCTGAAAATACCCATTTTGCCCCTGCCCTTACTCAGCCCCCCCGAGAGGGAATCCTTTCCGGCGAATTCTTCCGCGAGGTGATCGCACTTCTCCCGGAGTATTCCTTCACCCCCAGGCAAGCCGACCATCTGATATATGCCCTAAAGCATTGCTCTGTGTTATTCTTGCGTGTTTAATTAATGTTTATGCCTGTGTTAGAAATAATAAAACTCCTGCCAATTTGAATTTGCCGTTTACATTACCTGCTAGTGCTCATCACATTATCGCACTAGTGACTCGTAGGTGACAATCTGGAGATAAGTTGTTATGTTGATATACTAGTTTACATCTTGGATTATCGTTATTGTTGTAATGATTAAGAATATGATTAAATGACAACCTCCTCTGTCGGCTAGATCGAGTCATAGTGTCACCTATCCGTGCAGCCACATTTGCCGGTATGGGACGGCCTTGGCTTGGTCTAACCTCGTGCTCTTTTATCGGTACCACCCCCTAGGGAAGGTTATGCGTGCATGCTGCCCTGATCAGGTAGACGGCGATAACCTTGTGAGCCCAGTTGTTTGTTTGCGCGTGGTCCCCATTTGGGACAGTTTAGTTTGGCCACGACGGTGTCAGGTGTCACGGGGTGACACAGGGGCCACCCAGGGCATCACTCCAGGGCAGGATGATTGTCGGTGGTATGGTGGGGGAGTCACGGGTTAGGCAAGTTTCGTTGGAGCAGCACCAGTCCACCCGAATGGGAACATGTACTAAAGTACGAGGCCAGGCGCTCCATGGTGTGGGTAAAGTGCGCAACCTCTGCAGAGTGTAAATCTATTCGAATAGCCGCGTCCTTGGTCATGGACAGTTCGTACTAGGCCACTATTTGGTCTGTGTCGAGTCTGGAGGAACAAACCATATGATGTTAATAATGAACCAGAGTAAGGTATGATTTGTCAGACTGGCAGTGCAGATGCATGGACATCAGATGATGTCAGAGGTATGATTGCTAGCCATGTGATGGCTATGAGATGGGACTTGGATGGTGAGAATACTCAGAGTATGAATTATTTACTTGATATGCTTTACCCTACTGTATTTACTTCAATAGTTAGTATGATAGATAATCCTGCTATGACATGTTCATTAATGCTGCTAGATTATTAACCTTGCTAGATAATCCTGCCATAACATAATAGTTAATACTGTTAAGATAATAAGTACATGCTTGAATGCCATGGATTGCTTTGCTTGGTGTATATGTTGGTTTGGTTTGCTTGTGAGTACATTCAAAAGTACTCAGCGGCCTTCAATGTGGCCAGGTTCACCTAAGGATCTCGTGGGCTAGAAGAGTAACCCAGTCAGATCCCTGTGGATTGGAGCCGCACCAAGGCCATGCTGCCTTAGATAGAGCTTTTCCGCTGCCATTCCCCTTGTAATATATCATGTAAGACTGATATATTCATTAATAGAAAAGCTTGTGTTCATGATACTTGTTGTAAACGCGCACGCCAGAGTGATCTCCTGGGCTGGCGTGTGCGGCGACCGTCTGGCTACAGTGGTATTCAGGCGGGGCGCCACACCCGTGGGTACTCGTGGTGACATTAGAGTGCCTAGGTGACATTAGGGTTTTGGTTGATGTGTATCTTAAGGTGTTATTCTAGTATGAACTCTAGGGCTATTCGTGACAATTAATGGGGATGGCTCATAAGATTGATCGGGAAGGATAACTTTGAGGTGGTTTCGTACCCTACAACAATTTCTTCGTTTGTTCTCCGCTATTTGTGACTTTGGAGTGAACTCTTTGTCGCACGTGAGGGATTTACATATGATTCAACTATGTCAACAATGTTGGGAGATCGCACTATTGAAAGTATGAACCCTAGGCCTTGTTTCTAAGCATTGCAATACCGTTTTTATGCCCGTTTACTTTTTGCTACCTTTCTGTTTTTATATTTTCAGATTACAAAAACCTATATCTACTATCCATACTACACTTTAATCACCATCTCTTCACCGAACTAGTGCACCTATACAATTTACCATTGTATTGGGTGTGTTGGGGACACAAGAGATTTCTTGTATTTGGTTGCAGGGTTGCTTGAGAGATACCATCTTCAACCTACGCCTCCCACGGATTGATAAACCTTAGCTCATCCACTTGAGGGAAAATTGCTACTGTCCTACAAACCTCTGTGCTTGGAGGCCCAACACGAGTCTACAAGAACAAGTTGTGTAGTAGACATCAAGGAGCGCCACAACAATGCATCTGGATGGGAGCAGCGCCGCAAAATGCCAGCGACCGTGGCCTTATCAGGGAAACAGAGAAGGGCGGCATGGTTTCGAGGAGGATGCAGCGGGCGTGGTAGAGGAGCGCCATGGTAGCGGGTTGGCTCCGGCCAGAACCCGCCCAGCTGTACGCGAATTGGCAGAACTGGAGCAAGAGGTCAGTGTGGTTGGAGGCAGCGGCAGCTGAGATCACGCCATGGAAGAGCAGCGCCGATAGGGTCCAGAAGAGCAGCCGCACGGCACGGAGTTCTTCAGGTGGGTCGTCGGTTTACGTCACCAGATCATGTGGAGAATTATCTCGTGCAGGGGCTGCTCCACCCGAGCGTGGCTGCCTGCGGCGTCGGCGGCGCCTCTTCCACCATCGGCGTTGCAACGGCTTCCTCCGGGGTCTCGATGGCGGCGGTGGCGGTGGTTGTTTCCTCGATGGTGGGGGTGGCGTAGGTGGACGGGAGTGGGAGCATGGGGGCTGCTGGAGAGGAGCGGTGGAGGGGATGTGAAGATTGGATCAAGATGGAGAAAGGAAGGAGACGGCGCAAGATTGGATCAGGACGACGCGAGATGAGATAACGGGGATTAGGGTGGAACAGTGGGTAGTTAAATGGGCTTCGTTCCGAAAGTTTTGCCAGCCCGCCTAATTAACTTAAAATTTTAATTCTTAGCGCGCAAGAGGGCAAATCGATTATACGCTTAAAGTAGAAAAAATTGTGGGTTTGACACGATCATGTCAAAAAAATGTGGTTTTTTTAGGGGTAAAATATAAAACGTGGGTTTGACACGTACCATGAACATCTATAATCTGATAAAAAAATTATAAAGGCACGTACCATGTTTGTGTATAATCTGATAATAAAAAAAGTAAAAGGCACCAAGGGTACCCTCTTAAAAAAAACATATCACGTTCATGTATAATCTGATTGAAAAAGTTTGAAACATTGGATTTTTTTTCTGCTCTACATGTGGGTTAGACATAAATACAAATGTCTGCCGTACAAAAATAGCGAAAAATATTAGCAGATAAAAATTTCACCTCCGAAATAAATAACTAACTTGCTGTTGTCACCTAACAAAAAAAAATCCTGCTGTAGGCCGTATAGTACAACGACATGATAAAGAACCACATTTTTTTTTCTACTCTACATGTAGGTGCTTGCTCTAACTTGCTGTTCGCACAGTTTAGATCTTTTCTTTTCTCGTGCACAGTTTAGATCAACGCGTGAACCCTATCCTATTGAAAATTCCTACAGGAAAGACCATGTTGGAGGTTGCGGTTTCACACTCCTCCTACCGAACTACTTCCAATCCAATCTCTTATTACATTTTTTGTTTAGGACCAAACAACTGGAGCACTATACTGCCATATCCATCAGCTCACCAACGCAACCAATAAGATTTTTTTTCAGCCACTACTTATTTATATTAGACTGAGAAAATAATTACATTGCTCAATACCCTGTAAAGAAATTATGATGGGTCCTGCGTGTGGACCCCAAAGAGAAACACTAAAGCATGGGTCCCATAGAAAAAATCATCCTACCGAATCTTTCACGGCCAATCTATTATTTCCCTTTTTGAGATGGAGCGAAACAACTGCAATGTCATATTCATCAGCTCACGACACCACTAATAAGTTTTTTTCTGGCCACTACATCTTTATATTAGATTGAAAAAAGTAATGGCATCGCTCAATAACCTATGAAGAAACTATGGTGTGTTCAACTAGCAAAACTGACACATGGGTCCCATAAATACCACTGACACATTGGTCCTACTGCTCAATAACCCGTGAAGCAGATATGGCAGGTCCCACTACTAGCAGTTACATGACAAAAAAATGAATGTCACACATTTGTAATAGTCAGTGACTGTAGCAGGTTTGTCATGAAAATTACCAAAACGTCATAGAAATTGGTAGCTAGGTGGTGCTCAACGGCCGAATCGTTTCAATGACATTAATCGTCACTAATTTACTGAAATCAGTGACACGACCTCTAGAACATCACACATTAGATACATATGTGACGTTGTCAACCACCGTCATGAGGATTTTCGTCACAGTATCTCAATTTTCTTGTAGTGTTCACTTAAATCTTTTTTAGCACGGTGGTGGCTATATTTTGAAGAAATATTTGAACTCTCATGCTTCACTTATATTATTTTGAGAGTTGATAAGATTAAAATTTTGAAGAAATATTTGCACTCTCATGCTTCACTTATATCTTTTTGAGAGTTGATAATAGTAATGGTAATTTGCACAAGATATGAATTTGGTCCCAAAGTGATGAATATTCAAGAGGGATATAATAAAAACATTCATGAAAGATCATTGGATATGATAAGTTTGATTCCTTGCAATAGTTTTGCAATATGGAGATGATAATATGTGAGTCATGTTAGTGAGTAATTGTGATTTAGTAAGAATATTGGTGTTAAGGTTTGTGATTCCCTATGCATGCACATAAAGTTAATAGTTATGCAATGAAATTATATCCTACCTATGGTGCATTATTCGATGTTAGTTATGTTCAATGCATGTTTATGACCGTTTTCGCTTTTTGGTTGGTCGCTTCTCAATCTATTTGCTAGCCTTCATTTGTACTAAGTGGGAATACTGCTTGTGCATCCAATTCCTTAAACCCAAGTTGTGCCCAATGAGTCCACCATATCTACCTATATGCGGTATTTCCATGCCGTTCCAAGTAAATTTGCATGTGCCAACTCTAATTATTTTCAAAATAATTTTCCGTTTTGTGTGCCCGTACCGCTCATGAAGCGGCAGGGGGTGGCCAATATTTTCCATGCTAGGTGTGTTATTCTCATGATGAGTGTTTATTCACTTGTCATTGCATGAGAGAGTGGCTGGTAATAGGGATGCCCAGACCCGAAATGAAAAAAAATTTATATGATAATAATAAATTCCTTGGAAAGTGTTGGTATGGAGGGCACCCGTGGATATGGCTAGCCATGGATTGTGAAAGAATGGTGGAAAGGAAATAAACTTTATTTTCTGTTTGGGAACCGCCTATGATGTGTCTAGCATGGAAAATATTGGAAATTCTCGGTCGTTTTCGTTGACAGGAAAAGCATGCCTCTCAAAATAATTTCATCTCTCTAATTTAAGCTTTGAGCTCTGGCACATCTGCAAATCTCTGCTTCCCTCTGCGAAGGGCCTATCTATTTACTTTTATGCAATTTTTATTATTATTTTGAGTCTCCATCTTCTCTTATAAAGCACCAACTAGAGAGCACTATTGTCATACTTGTGCATTGTGTGTAGCTAATATTGAGTGTGTTTCATGAATGGATCAATGATTGAGCATAATGGGCTAGGGAAAACTTTCTTTAGCATTGATATTTTGAAAAACATGGTTGCTTGTTAGTATGCTTGAGTATTTATGTCTTGATATCAAACTATAGACTATTGCTTTGAATCATTCAAGTCCAAATGTCTATGCTACAAAGAAAAGAATATATGATGAATATGATAGGTAGCATTCCACATCAAAAATTCTGTTTTTATCATTTACCTACTCGAGGATGAGCAGGAATTAAGCTTGGGGATGCTTGATATGTCTCCAACGTATCTATAATTTTTGATTATTCCATGCTATTATAGTATCAATCTTGGATGTTTTTATATACATTTACAAGCAATTATATATCATTTTTTGGGACTAACCTATTAACTTAGTGCCCAGTACCAGTTGCTGTTTTTTGCCTGTTTTTTGGTTTTCCAGAATATCAGTACCAAATGAAGTCCAAATGCCACGAAACTTTTTGGAGATTTTTTTTTTGGACATAAGAGACACTAGAAGCTTTGGGAGAGGGCCAGAAGCCAGAGGAAGTGGCCACGAGCCACCAGGGCGCGCCCCAGGGGGGTGGCGCGCCCTGGTGCCTCATGGGCCCACCTCTGCTCTGTTTGACCTAATTCCACCTCTATAAATTCTCTAAAATCGGGAAACCAACAGAGGAGTCCAAGAAATACTTTTTCCGCCGCCGCAAGTTCCTGTTCTCGAGAGATCCCATCTGGAGGCCTTTTCCGGCACTCCGCCGGAGGGGGAATCGATCACGGAGGGGCTCTACATCATCCTTGCTGCCCTTCCAATGATGCATGGGTATTTTACCACAGACCTTCGGGTCCATAGTTAGTAGCTAGATGGCTTCTTCTCTCTTTTTGATCTTCAATACAATGTTCTCCTTGATGTTCTTGGAGTTCTATCCGATGTAATCACTTTTTGCGGTGTGTTTGTTGGGATCTGATGAATTGTGAGTTTATGATCAGATTATCCATGAATATTATTTGAGTCTTCTCTGAACTCTTTTATGCATGATTGTTATAGCTTCGTATTTCTCTCCGATCTATTGATTTGGTTTGGCCAACTAGATTGATTTATCTTGCAATGGGAGAGGTGCTTTGTAATGGGTTCGATCTTGCGGTGCTCAATCCCAGTGACAGAAAGGGACATGACACGTATGTATCATTGCTATTAAGGGTAAAAAGATGGGGTTTATTCATGCGTGAGTTTACTTTGTCTACATCATGTCATCTTGCTTAAGGCGTTACTCTGTTCTTTATGAACTTAATACACTAGATGCATGTTGGATAGCGGTCGATGTGTGGAGTAATAGTAGTAGATGCAGAATCGTTTCGGTCTACTTGTCTCGGACGTGATGCCTATATACATGATCATTGCCTTGGATATCATCATGATTATTTGCTTTTCTATCAATTGCCCAACAATAATTTATTCACCCACCGTATGCTATTTTCAAGAGAGAAGCCTCTAGTGAAAACTATGGCCCCCGGGTCTACCTTAATCATATATTGAAAACCCTAAAAATACCTTGCTGCAATTTTACTTTATTTATTTTATTTTGAATTTTTGTTCGATCTATCTATCTATCACCATACAATTTAATCTTGCAATTAACCGCCAAGGGATTGACAACCCCTTGTTCGCGTTGGGTGCAAGGAATTGTTGTTTTGTGTGTAGGTACTGCTAACGAGTTGTTGCGTGATTCTCCTACTAGATTGATAACCTTGGTTTCATAACTGAGGGAAATACTTATCTCTACTGTACTACATCATCCCCTCCTCCTCGGGGAAATCCCAACGCAGCTCACAAGTAGCACTATCCAGCATGCATCTAGGGTTATTAAGTATGAAACAGAGTAACGCCTTAAGCAAGATGACATGATGTAGACAAAGTAAACTCAAGCAATATGATTAAACCCCATCTTTTTATCCTTAATGGCAAAAATACAAATACGTGTCATGTCCCCTTCTGTCACTGGGATTGAGCACCGCAAGATTGAACCCATCACAAAGTACCTCTCCCATTGCAAGATAAATCAATCTAGTAGGCCAAACCAAATCGATAGATCGGAGAGAAATACAAAGCTATAATAATCATGCATAAAAGATTTCAGAGAAGACTCAAATATTTCTCATGAATAATCTGATCATAAACTCACAATTCATTGGATCCCAACAAACACACCGCAAAACAAGATTACATCGGATAGAACTCCAAGAACATCGAGGAGAACATGGTATTGAAGATCAAAGAGAGAGAAGAAGCCATCTAGCTACTAGCTATGGACCCGTAGGTCTATGGTAAACTACTCACACATCATCGGAAGGGCAGCAAGGTTGATGTAGAAGCCCTCCGTGATCGATTCCCCCTCCGGCAGAGTACCGGAAAAGGCCTCCAGATGGGATCACGGAAGAACAGAGGCTTGCGGCAGCGTAAAAGTTATTCGGGGTGGCTCTCTGTTGGTTTCCCAATATTTGAGAATTTATAGAAGTGGAATTAGGTCAAACGGAGCCACGAGGACCCCACAACTCAACACGGCGCCCCCCCTGGGCCGTGCCCTATTGCCTTGTGAAGCCTTCGTGAGGCTTCTGGCCTCCTCCCGAAGTTTCCAAGTTCTCTTTTGTGCAGAAAAAATTCTCCAAAAAGTTTCGTGGCATTTGGACTTCGTTTGGTACTGATTTCCTGAAAAACCAAAAACAAGCAGAAAACAGCAACTGGCACTGGGCACTAGGTTAATAGGTTACTCCCAATATATGGTATATAATTCCATATAATTGCATATAAAAACATCCAAGATTGATACTATAATAGCATGGAACAATTAAAAATTATAGATACATTGGAGATGTATCCGTGCTTCGCAAAAAGAAGAATCTTGGAAAGAAAATAGAGCAGCATCACTTATTCGCTCACCTTTCCTTCGTCGCTAGAGAAGAAAAATGACTGAAGTGAGTAGCCTGGAGTGTGGTTTTCTTCAAGATAGAGGGGAGAAAGGGATTGAGCGAGCGTTCCATTGAAATGATGGCTGCTTCGTCCGTCCAACTTACCAGGCCACTTTACTACTACTGGTAAAGGTATGGGTTTTGTGATATGACGGGTCATGACTGCCACACCGGGGTGACTGGTGAGTCTACCTTGTAGCACCTCGCTGTCATTTGGTGGATGGCACTCGGGCCCGGATGCTTGATGGCCTAGATGTCTGTGAAACAATGGAATAGAGCGGCTTGTCATAGAAACAGTTTCGACGACCGAGGGGCTACCAAGCGGTCAAGCGTGTGTACTATTAGACTGGCCATAGTGGGAGTAATCCCCTCATATTTTGTGTTATATTTTGACCATAATTTGAACTAATAATCCCTCCATTCCTAAATATAAGTCTTTTTAGATATTTCAATATGAACTACATACGCATGTATATAGACGTAGTTTAGAGTGTAGATTGATACGTATCCAACGTATCTATAACTTTTTTATTGTTCCATGCTATTATAGTATCAATCTTGGATGCTTTATATGCATTTATATGCTATTTTATATCATTTTTGAGAACTAACCTATTAACATAGTGCCCAATGCCAGTTGTTGGTTTTCTAGAAAATCAGTACCAAACGGAGTCCAAACGCTACGAAACTTTTTG
The DNA here is from genome assembly GCA_039707655.1 of Elymus sibiricus. Lineage (NCBI taxonomy): Eukaryota > Viridiplantae > Streptophyta > Magnoliopsida > Poales > Poaceae > Elymus > Elymus sibiricus. The sequence continues at coordinate 184,194,653 of CM077676.1, read as the reverse complement.
ACGGTTTTTTTCTAGACATAAGAGACCCTAGAAGCTTTAGGAGAAGACCAGAGGATGTACAAGGAGACAGCAAGGCAACCCGGTGCGCCCTGGGGGCGCGCTCTGTTGCCTTATGGGCCCCTCGAGGCTCCGTCTGACCAAATTCCACTTCTATAAATTCTCAAATATTGGGAAACCAACAGAGGGCGACCCAAAACACTTTTTCCACCGCCGCAAGCTTCTGTTCTTCCGCGATCCCATCTGGAGGCCTTTTCCGGTACTCTGCCTTAGGGGGAATCGATCACAGAGGGCTTGCTGCCTTCCGATGATGCGTGAGTAGTTTACCACAGACCTACGGGTCCATAGCTAGTAGCTAGATGGCTTCTTCTCTCTTTAATCTTCAATACAATGTTCTCCTCGGTGTTCTTGGAGTTCTATTCGATGTAATCTTCTTTTGCGGTGTGTTTGTTGGGATCCGATGAATTGTTGGTTTATGATTTGAATATTCATGAGAAGTAATTGAGTCTTTTCTGAACTTTATTATGCATAATTGTTATAGCTTTGTATTTCTCTCCGAACTATCCATTTGGTCTGGCCAACTAGATTGATTTATCTTCAGTGGGAGAGGTGCTTTCTAATGGGTTCAATCTTGCAGTGCTCTATGTCCCAGTGACAGAAAGGGATAAGACACGTATTTGTATTGTTGTCATTAAGGGTAAAATGATGGGGTTTATTCATATTAGTTGAGTTTACTTTGTCTACATCATGTCATCTTGCTTAAGGCGTTACTCTGTTTTTATTAACTTAATACCCTAGATGCATGTTGGATAGTGGTCAATGGATGGAGTGATGACCCACAAGTATAGGGGATCAATCGTAGTCCTTTCGATAAGTAAGAGTGTCGAACCCAACGAGGAGCAGAAGGAAATGACAAGCGGTTTTCATCAAGGTGTTTTCTGCAAGCACTGAAATTATCGGTAACGAGTAGTTTGATAGCAAGATAATTTGTAACAAGTGACAAGTAGCAATAGTAACAAAGTATGCAGCAATATAGCCCAATCCTTTTTGTAGCAAACGACAGGCCGGAACGATCTCTTATAGTAAGTAAAGTGTTCTCGAGGACACATGGGAATTTCATCTAGTCACTTTCATCATGTTTATTCGATTCGCGTTCGTTACTTTGATAATTTGATATGTGGGTGGACCGGTGCTTGGGTGCTGTTCTTACTTGAACAAACCTCCCACTTATGATTGGCCCCTCTCGCAAGCATCCGCAACTACGAAAGAAGAATTAAGATTACTCTAACCATAGCATTAAACATGTGGATCCAAATCAGCCCCTTACGGAATAGCGCATAAACTAGGGTTTAAGCTTCTGTCACTCTAGCAACCCATCATCTAAGTAATACTCCACAATGCATTCCCTTAGGCCCAAAGATGGTGAAGTGTCATGTAGTCGACGTTCACATAACACCACTAAGAGAATCAACAACATACATATCATCAAAATATCGAACGAATACCAAATTCACATGATTACTTATGACAAGACTTCTCACATGTCCTCAAGAACAAAAGTAACTACTCACAAATCATCAACATGCCCATGACCAGTAGGGTATTGAATAGCATAATAAATCTGGACATATAATCTTCCACCAAATAAACCAACTAGCATCAACTACGAGATGTAATCAACACTACTAGCAACCCACAGGTACCAATCTGAGGTTTTGAGACAAAGATTGAATACAAGAGATGAACTAGGGTTTGAGATGAGATGGTGCTGGTGAAGATGTTGTTGAAGATTAGCCTCCCACGATGAGAGGGTCACTGGTGATGTCGATGGCGACGATTTCCCCCTCCCGGAGGGAAGTATCCCTCGCGGAATCTCTCCGCCGGAGAGCAAAAGTGCTCCTGCCCAAGTTCCGCCTCGAGATGGCGGCGCACCATCCCAAAAGTCTTCTCTCTAATTTTTTTAGGTCAAATGCACTTATATACCAGAAAATGGGGGCCAGAAGTCGGCCAGGGGCCCCACGAGGTACCAGGGCGCGCCTGGGGGGGTGGCACGCCCTGGTGCCTCATGGGCACGTGGGTGGCCCCCTCTAGTACTTTTTTCTTCCAATATTTTTTTATATTCCAAAATAATTCTCCAGAAAATTTCAGCTCATTTGGAGATGTGCAGAATAGGTATCTTGACAGAGCTTTTTCTGGTCCAGAATTCTAGCTACCGGCATTCTCCTTCCTTGTGTGAATCTTGCATATTAAGAGAGAAAAGGCATTAGAATTGCTCCACAAAGTGTTATATTGATTAAAAACACTATAAATAACAGTAGTAAAACATGATGCAAAATGGACGTATCAACTCCCCCAAGCTTAGACCTCGCTTGTCCTCAAGCGAAAGCCGATATCGATAATCATGTCCCCATGTTTAGAGAGAGAGGTGTCGATAAAAACAAAATACGGACATAGAAGCATCATGATCATTATTATAACAGCAATATTTATTATCATAAACTTCTTATGAGCAAGTAACAATTCACCACAACAATGGAGTATAAGGCATAAACCTTCTTGAAAACTAACAAACTATGTTCAAAGTCAACAATGCAATTACAATTCATCATATTTTCAGGAAGGGTCTCATGTAGGAGCTATTTAGCAAGTCCACATACTCAACCATCATTTAGTCTTCTATGATTGCTAACACTCACGACATATATATGGAGAAAAAAGTTTCAGCCAGACACATAGAAAGATAGGGGCTTGTGATTTTGCCTCCCAACTAATTCACCTCAAGGGTGATGTCAACAATAATAAATCATGATCACTCATATCCAACTGGATATATGTGCCTAGATCTTTCCCCACCACATGATGCTTGCAAAAGAGAAAAATAAAAGGAAATAGAGGAGAACACTATTGACTCTTGCATAAAAAAGTAAATACATAAAAGTAAAAGATAGGCCCTTCGCAGAGGGAAGCAGAGGTTGTCATGAGCTTTTTGTTGTTGGATGCAAGAGCTCTTAATGCAAAGGAACATCACTTTATATTGCCCCTTGTGATAGCAACCTTTATTATGCAGTCTGCCGCTTTTATTTCTTTACCATCACAAGTTCATACAAAGCTTATTTCCCTTACAATAAAAGTTCAGACATATTTAGAGGCAATTTTTATTGCTTTTTGCACCGATCACAACTTACTTGAATGATCTTATTCAATCCATAGGTAGATATAGTGGACTCTCATGACATGAAACTGGGTTTAAGGGTTTTGGATGCACAAGTAGTATCTCTACATGGTGCGAATTTGTGGCTAGCAAAGATATTGGGCAAGCGCCACATGTTGGAGGATCTATAACAATATAACTTCTATGTGAATATGAACAAACATAATTCATTACGCTGTCTTCCTTGTCCAACGTCATCAATTTGACATAAAATATTTAATGGGGGCTCACAATCATAAAAGATGTCCAAGATAGTATATTTGCATGTGAATCTTCTCTTCCCTTATTAATTCTTTCATGAATTGCATCATTGACTAATACTATGTTTGTTATCCTCCAATAAATTTTACCACTTATACATTTCTTTATGTGATGTCATTACTTTACATAAGATTAGCATATGGTCTTTTTCATTATTTTCATTGCTATGATTGAAACATGAAAGAAAAGAAACAAAAACTCAAACTACTCTTTATTATATAACTCTCAACTCGATTCCATAGATGGATGTATCACGAAACTAACACTCGAAAATAGATCATACTAAACTTTTATTCAACTAGATCACGAAATAACTAAGGATCGAACTAAAAGTAGGTAATGATAATAGAGGTGATGGTGATACGATACCGGGGCACCTCCCCCAAGCTTGTCACAAGCCAAGGGGAGTGCCCATACCCATGTGCTCAAGTCTCCTTCTTTGGTGATGGTGGTGGTGATGAAATAGGCTGGTCCTCCGGCTTCCATGGCATAGGTGCCCCATCATAGAAAGATGAACGAGTCTCCGGAGTCCTGAAACTTGCAGCTAAACTCATACCTTTGAATCTTGCCTCATACTCATAATTTCGGTTTTGAAGATCATAGATTTGGCCTTGGAGGTAGTCAATTCGTTCATTGAGCTTGAAGATGATGTCCCCCATCGATCGGTCTTCCACCTTGCGATCACGGGTGAACTCCGTGGTCATGGAGTGGTTGGCGCTGAGTCCATGTTCCACCATCCCTTAGCACTTGAAGATCTCCTGCTCCACCGCTTCGAGCCTGGATTCCACGCCCCCGGTCTTCTTGGGTCCTTGAACATCCCGGATGTGAAGCACCCCCTCACGCATCTCAATGGCTTGAGGGTGTTTCATCACCTCCGGTAGGTAAGGGTTGATGACCTTCTCGTAGAACTTGTCCTTGGAAGAACTTGATGAAGCCATAGCGATCTAGATCTGTCAGAAAAATAGCACGAAACAAGGACAGAGGAGATTTCTGCGATACGGTGGTCAAAACGTCTGGAAGTATATATAAAGATTTTTTATCTTGCAAAACAAGTAATCCAGAAGAAAAACGGAGTCGGGAAGGCACACGTGGGGCGCCCTGGTGCCTCGTGGGCACCAGGTGGGTCCCCCCGGCTGTTTCTTATTTTTGTATTTTTCTAAATATTCCAAAACTGGCACAAAATATTTTTATGGATATTTTGGAGTCGGTTTACTTACCGTATGACATACCTCTTCCTTTTCAGGGTTCTGGAGTGTTCCGGAAGGTCTCTCTTATGTATTCTTCCTGTGTAATTGTTTCAATAATATTAGTTTCAACATTAATAGGGGTACCTGAAATATAATGCTTAATTCTATGCCCATTCACCACTCTCGGATTGGTGCCTTCGGAGTTATTTATTTTGATGGCTCCGGAGCGATAGACTTCTTCGATGATATACGGTCCTTCCCATTTAGAGAGGAGTTTTCCTGCAAAGAATCTCAAACGAGAATTGTACAATAGAACTTGCTCACCTACTTTAAATTCCCGTTTTTGAATTCTTCTATCATGCCATCTTTTAACTTTTTCTTTAAACAATTTGGCATTTTCATAAGCTTGGGTTCTCCATTCATCTAATGAGCTAATGTCAAATAACCTCTTTTCACCAGCAAGTTTAAAATCATAATTTAGTTCTTTAATTGCCCAATATGCTTTATGTTCTAACTCAAGAGGTAAATGACATGCTTTTCCATAAACCATCTTATAAGGAGACATACCCATAGGATTTTTATAAGCAGTTCTATAAGCGCACAGTGCATCGTCAAGTTTCTTAGATCAATTCTTTCTAGATCTATTGACGGTTTTATGCAAAATTAATTTTATTTCTCTATTGCTCAATTCAACTTGACCACTAGTTTGAGGATGATAGGGAGATGCAATTCTATGGTTGATGTCATATTTAGCAAGCAATTTATGAAATGCACCATGAATAAAATGTGAGCCACCATCAGTTATTAAATATCTAGGGACTCCAAACCTTGGGAAAATAACATCTTTAAGAATTTTAATAGAAGTGTTATGATCAGCACTACTAGTTGGAATAGCTTCTACCACTTAGTAACGTAATCAACAGCAACTAAAATATGAGTATACCCATTGGATTTAGGAAAAGGTCCCATATAATCAAATCCCCAAACATCAAATGGTTCAACAGCAAGTGAATAATTCATAGGCATTTCCTGACGTCTACCAACATTACCAATTCTTTGACATTCATCACAAGAGGAGACAAACTTACGAGCATCTTTGAAAAGAGTAGGCCAATAAAAACCAGATTGTAATACCTTGTGTGCAGTTCTATCTCCCGCATGGTGTCCTCCGTAAGCTTCGGAGTGACACTTCCGTAAGATTTGTTCCTGTTCATGCTCAGGTATACAACTAATAATACCATCTACTCCTTCTTTATAAAGATGTGGGTCATCCCAGAAATAATGTCTTAAATCAAAGAAGAACTTTTTCTTTTGTTGGAATGTAAAACTAGGTGGTATATATTTAGCAACAATGTAATTAGCATAGTTTGCATACCAAGGAGTATTACAAGAGGCATTTATGACCGCTAATTGCTCATCAGGAAAATCATCATTAATAGGTAGTGGGTCATTAAGAACATTTTCAATTCTAGACAAATTATCTGCTACGGGATTCTCACTTCCCTTTCTATCAATAATATGCAAGTCAAATTCTTGTAGCAATAAAACCCACCCAATGAGTCTAGGTTTAGCATCTTTCTTTTCCATCAGATATTTAATAGCAGCATGATCGGTGTGAACAGTTACTTTAGAATCAACTATGTAGGATCTGAATTTATCACATGCAAACACAACTGCTAGAAATTCTTTTTCAGTAGTAGCATAATTTCTTTGGGCACTGTCTAGAGTTTTACTAGCATAATGGATAACATTTCATGGATAACATTTAATTTCTTATCAACTCTTTGTCCTAGAACAGCACCAACAGCATAATCACTAGCATCACACATAATTTCAAAAGGCAAGTTCCAATCAGTTGGTTGAACAATAGGTGCAGTGGTTAAGGCTTTCTTAAGTGTTTCAAAGGCTTCTAGACAATCATCATCAAAAACAAATGGGACATCTTTTTGCAAAAGATTGGTAAGAGGCCTAGAAATTTTAGAGAAGTCTTTAATAAACCTCCTATAGAAACCAGCATGACCAAGGAAACTTCTTATACCTTTAATATCTTTAGGACATGGCATTTTCTCAATAGCATCAACCTTAGCTTTATCAACTTCAATACCTCTCTCAGAAATTTTATGCCCCAAGACAATACCTTCATTCACCATAAAGTGGCACTTCTCCCAATTCAAGACAAGATTACTTTCTTCACATCTCTGCAAAACTCGATCAAGGTTGCTTAAGCAATCATCAAAAGAAGTTCCGTAAACGGAAAAATCATCCATGAAAACCTCAACAATCTTTTCACAAAAGTCAGAAAATATAGCAGTCATACATCTTTGAAAGGTAGCAGGTGCATTGCATAAACCAAAAGGCATACGTCTATAAGCATAAGTTCCAAAAGGACAAGTAAATGTGGTTTTCTCTTGATCGGGTTGTGATACAGGTATTTGAGAAAAACCAGAATAACCATCTAGGAAACAAAAGTGTGTATGCTTAGACAATCTTTCTAACATTTGATCAATAAAAGGTAAGGGGTAATGATCTTTATTAGTAGCTTTGTTTAATTTTCTAAAATCAATTACCATCCTATAACCTGTCACAATTCTTTGTGGAATGAGTTCATTTTTATCATTAGGAACAACGGTAATACCCCCTGATATGTCTCCAACGTATCTATAATTTATGAATTATTCATGCCATGTTTATAACAATTCTATATGGTTTTGGTATGATTTGATTAGAACTAACCCGGACTGACGCTGTTTTCAGCAGAATTGCCATGGTGTTGTTTTTTGTGAAAAATAAAAGTTCTTGGAATTGGATGAAACTTTTTGGAGATTTTTTATTGAACAAATGAAAAATACTGGAACCAAGACCCACTGGAGGGGGGCCACCCAGTGCCCACGAGGCACCAGGGCGCGCCACCCCCCCAGGCGCGCCCTGGTACCTCGTGGGGCCCACGTGGCTCCGTCTGACCTGATTCCAACGCTGAAAAATCCTATATATTCAGAAACCCCCGAAAATTAACCTAGATGAGTTTTTACGCCGCCGCAAGCCTCTGTACCAGAGAGATCCCATCTACAACCCTTTTCCGGCACCCTGCCGGAGGGGGGAAGGCATCACCGGAGGCCATCTTCATCATCCCGGCGGTCTCCATGACGAGGAGGGAGTAGTTCACACTCGGGGCTGAGGGTTTGTACCAGTAGCTATGTGTTTGATCTCTCTCTCTCTCGTGTTCTTGAGATGGCACGATCTTGATGTATCGCGAGCTTTGTTGATATAGATGAATCATATGGAGTTTTCCCCTCTCTATCTTCTTGTGATGAATTGAGTTTTCCCTTTGAAGTTTTCTTATCGGATTGAGTCTTTAAGGATTTGAGAACACTTGATGTATGTCTTGCATATGGATATCTGTGGTGACAATGGGATATTCACTTGAGTCACTTGATGTATGTTTTGGTGATCAACTTGCGGGTTCCGTGACCTTGGGGATTTATGCATAAGGGTTGGCACAGGTTTTCGTCTTGACTTTTCGGTAGAAACTTTGGGGCACTCTTTGAAGTTCTTTGTGTTGGTTTGAATAGATGAATCTAAGATTGTGTGATGCATATCATATAATCAAACCCATGGGTACTCGTGGTGACATTGGAGTGCCTAGGTGACATTAGGGTTTTGGTTGATGTGTATCTTAAGGTGTTATTCTAGTATGAACTCTAGGGCTGTTTGTGACAATTAATGGGGATGGCTCATAAGATTGATCGGGAAGGATAACTTTGAGGTGGTTTCATACCCTACAACAATTTCTTCGTTTGTTCTCCGCTATTTGTGACTTTGGAGTGAACTCTTTGTCGCACGTGAGGGATTTACATATGATTCAACTATGTCAACAATGTTGGGAGATCACACTAGTGAAAGTATGAACCCTAGGCCTTGTTTCTAAGCATTGCAATACCGTTTTTATGCCCGTTTACTTTCTGCTACCTTGCTGTTTTTGTATTTTCAGATTACAAAAACCTATATCTACTATCCATACTACACTTTTATCACCATCTCTTTGCCGAACTAGTGCACCTATACAATTTACCATTATATTGGGTGTGTTGGGGACACAAGAGATTTCTTGTATTTGGTTGCAGGGTTGCTTGAGAGATACCATCTTCAACCAACGCCTCCCACGGATTGATAAACCTTAGGTCATCCACTTGAGGGAAAATTGCTACTGTCCTACAAACCTCTGCGCTTGGAGGCCCAACACGAGTTTACAAGAACAAGTTGTGTAGTAGACATCAAGCTCTTTTCTGGCGCCGTTGCCTGGGAGGTGAGTGCTTGAAGGTATATCTTTAGATCTTGCAATCGAATCTTTTAGTTTCTTGTTTTATCACTAGTTTGGTTTATAAAAGAAAACTACAAAAAAATGGAATTGAGGTTGCTTCATATTATTTGTCTTTATAATGTCTTTCTTGAAAATAAGGATTCCGATAATTGTGCTAAATTGATAGAAGAAGAATTCAATAAAATGTTTGCAATAAAATCCATGAATGATGAGCATGATTGCAATGTTGCTAGTATGAATTCTTTGAATATCCATAATACTAATGATGATTGCACTAGTCATGATAATGATGTCTCCTATAAGGATGTCAATTTTTGTGGAGTGAATTAGGAGTGCAAATGCATACCAAAAAGGGAAAATAGATTTTGTAATAGGCATAAGTATTTAGAAACTAAAGGGTTGCAAGAGAGGCTAGATGTTTGTGCTGAAAGATTTAATTTTTCTCGCCATCCTTGTGAACTTTGAAATGAACGTGGTCATTTAAATCTCCAATGCCAATTGTTTCATGATTGAATCGGGTCCAAGAATTGTGATAACTTGATTACCCTTGCGCATCATAATGAACTTAGTCTGCTTCTCGGGTATGAAGAAATGAAACGTATAACTAGGGATATTCCAGAATATAATCTCAAGAGATTTCTCGATTTTGATCTAGAGGAAATTTATATGTATTGTGCGGTAAATTGCATTGAGAATCCTTATATTTCCAATTATTTAAAGACAAGAAAACAAATAGAAGATGAAGAGAATACTAATGAAGGGGAAGAGGTTTCCCAATATCCTCGTATTTCTTCTTCCGATGAGTCAGGTAACGAGGAGGAGCTTTTTATTCAACCAATCTCTTCAATAAAGTGCACAGAAAAATGGATTAAACCTCCACATGAGGTGGTGAAGAAGAAAAAGAAAAGAAGGAAAAGTAGAGGTAAAAAAGTATCTCTCCCAAGTAGTGTTGCTCCTATTACCATTGTGCCTCATGAAAATGAATCAAACATGATTGTGGAGGATGATGATATTGAGTATGATTTTGTGATTCCTACTACTTGTTGTGATGATTATGATTGGGAAGATAATGATACTTCTTATGATCTTGAAAATCTTTATGGCACCAACTTGGAAAATTATGATGATAATAATTGTTATACTATTGGTGCTATTCATACTATTAATGATGAGAGTGATTATGCTAATGATATGCAAAACCACAAGCTTGGGGATGCTATGTTTGATGAGAATGACATGTTTGAGAATGTATTTGCTGCAATTAATGTTTATCCCAAGCTTGGGGATGCTATGCTTAATGAAGATGATCTTTTTAGTCCCCCTACTTTGAATGATCAAATTTGTTATGATGATTTCATGCTTCCTACTTATGATGATATTGCAATGATACTTATGTTATAAAAATAAGTGATGATCATTCTTATAAAACTTATCATAATTATGAATATACTTTTACTGAACATCACTCTTTTAATGTGGAAACAAGTTATAGTATTCGAGTTTCATATGATACCCCCACTATTATGAATGAGAAGAAAATTGCTTGTGTGGAGAGTAATAGAAATTCTACGCTTGTGGATCATGAAAAGAATGCTTTATATGATAGCTATATTGATTAATCCATTCATGATGCTACTGAAAATTATTATGAGAGAGGAACATATGATTCATGATGCTCCCGTTATGTTTCAATTCTTTACTTCTATGTGAGCATCATTTAAATCATCATGCCTAGCTAAAAGGCATTAAAGAAAAGCGCTTGTTGGGAGGCAACCTAATATTTATCCTTTCTATTTTAGTGTGTTCACGTGATTAAGATACTGTAGTAATCATTTTTTACAAGTTTTCTTTCAATAAAGTGCCAAGTAAAGCCTTTGGGATAGTGTGGATAATTGTTGATTCAATTCTGTGCAAAAACAGAAACTTTTGCCTCCAGTGTTTAATTTCCCAGATTTTACTGGAGCGTCAAAAAATTCTGAAATTTTTACACAGTATTTATATGCAAATTTTTGACGTTTTCCTAATTTTTTGGAATTTTTAGAGTTCCAGAAGTATGGTAGTTGTTCAGATCATTACAGACTGTTCTGTTTTTGACAGATTCTGTTTCCAATGCATAGTTTGCTTGTTTTAATGTTTCCATAGCTTATATTATGAGATATAAATTGTGGAAATGATAGAATACAGTAGGCATTATATGGGAACAATTGTTAATCTTGTCTTGGACAGTACCTAAGTGATGGTTTATTCTTTATCATACTAACCGTTCTCACGAAGTTCCGTTAAGTTTTGTGTGATCGAAGTTTTCAAGTTTTGGGTGAGATATCGATATGAGGAGAATAAGGAGTGGCAAGACCCTAAGCTTGGGGATTACCAAGGAACCCCAAGGTAATACTCATGGAAGACTCAAACGCCTAAGCTTGGGGATGCCCTGGAAGGCATCCCCTCTTTCGTCTTCAACACTATCGGTAACCTCACTTGGAGCTATATTTTTATTCGTCACATAATATGAGTTTTGCTTGGAGCATCATTTTATTCTGTTAATATTTGATTTGTGTTATCAATAATCATGTTTTGTATCTTTTAGTTCAATAAAATGCCAATTATAGCCTTTACCATGCCCAGTTTGCAAGTTTATGAGTTGCTGTTTCAAAACAGAAAGTTTGCTGCTATTGATTAAATTGCCCAGAAATGTGAGAATGTGATAAAATCTTGAAATTTTGACACAGTCAACTTTGATAAATTATTTCCAGTGTGGTAAATTTTCAGAATTTTTTTAGTTATCTAAGTATGGATTCTTAATTATCCTTTACAGACTGTCCTGTTTAGGCAGATTGCTGTTATGTTTGCATATGTTGGCTTGTTTAATGATTCTATTTGAGGATAGGAGTATTAAATATGCAGAGGCATTTAGTATTCAATGTTTAATTATAATTTTAGTTATTTTCTACAGTAGAGAATGTTAAAGTTTTGAGTGGATTTATACTAACATATCTCACAAGTTCTTGTCAAGTTTTGTGTGGATGAAGTTTTTGAAACTTAGGGAAACTATTATATGAGAAGAATTAACGAGACACAAGAGTTCAAGCTTGGGGATGCCCAAGGCTCCCCAAGTTAATATTCTAATAAGTATCAAGCATTCAAGCTTGGGGATGCCCCGGTAGGCATCCCAGCACTTTTCTTCATCAACTACCGGTTAGTCTCGATTGAACCCAAGTTTTTACTCGTTCACATAATGTGTGCTATATTTGGTTGTGTCTTTGTTTTGCTTGCTGTTTGAATAAAATATCAAGATCTGAATTTTTTTTTATGAGAGAGAGTCCTCACATAGCTACTTAATTGTTTCACTACTCATTGATCTTCGCTTATATATTTTGGAGTAGTTTGTCATTAATTCTCATGCTTCACTTATATCTTTTTGAGAGTTAATAAAAGTAATGGTAATTTGCACAAGATATGAATTTGGTCCCAAGATGATTAATATTTGAGAGAGATATAATAAAAACTTTCATATAGATCATTGGATATGATAAGTGTGATTCCTTGCAATGAAAATAATGAAAGAGATCATATGCTAATCTTACGGAATGTAATGACATTACATAAAGAAAAGTATAAGTGGTAAAAAATTTTGGAGGTTAACAAGCATAGCATTAGTCAATGATGCAATTCATGAAAAAGTTAATAAGGGAAGAGAAGATTCACATGCAAATATACTATCTTGGACATCTTTTATGATTGTGAGCCCCCATTAAGTATTTTATGTCAAAGCGTTGACGTTGGACAAGGAAGACAACATAATGAATTATGTTTGTTCATATTCACATAGAAGTTATATTGTTATAGATCCTCCAACATGTGGTGCTTGCCCAATATCTTTGCTAGCCAAAAATTCATACTAAGTAGAGATACTACTTGTGCATCCAAAAACCCTTAAACCCAGTTTCTTGCCATGAGTGTCCACTATATCTACCTATGGATTGAATAAGATCCTTCAAGTAAGTTGTCATCGGTGCAAAAAGCAATAAAAATTGCTCCTAAAATATGTATGATCTTTTATTGTAAGGGAAAATAAGCATTGTACGAACTTGTGATGGTAAAGAAATAAAAGCGACAGACTGCATAATAAAGGTTGCTATCACAAGGGGCAATATAATGTGATGTTCCTTTGCATTAAGGGCTTGTGCATCCAACAACAAAAAGTGCATGACAACCTCTGCTTCCCTCTGCGAAGGGCCTATCTTTTAGTTTTATGCATTTACTTCTATGTATTTACTTTTTATGCAAGAGTCAATAATGTTCTCCTCTACTTCCTTTTTGTTTTTATCTTTTGCAAGCATCATGTGGTGGGGAAAGATCTAGGCAGATATATCCAGTTGGATATGAGTGATCATGAGTTATTATTGTTGACATCACCCTCGAGGCGAATAAGTTGGGAGGCGAAATCACAAGCCCCTATCTTTCTGTGTGTCTGGCTGAAACTTTTGCTCCATATATATGTCGTGAGTGTTAGCAATCATAGAAGACTAAATGATGGTTGAGTATGTGGACTTGCTAAAAAGCTCCTACATGAGACCCTTCCTGAAAATATGATGAATTGCAATTGCATTGTTGACTAGAATAGTTTGTTAGTTTCCAAGAAAGTTTATGCCTTATACTTCATTGTTGTGATGAATTGTTACTTGCTCATGAGAAGTTTTATGATAATAAATATTGTTGTTATAATAATGATCTTGCTTTGAATCATTCAAGTCCAATGTCCATGCAAAGAAAGAAAAGATTATATAATGATTGTGATAGGTAGCATTCCACATCAAAATTTCTGTTTTTAATTGCTACTTTATCATGATGACTTTGATGAGAAAAAGTTGCTGTTATGATGCTAGGAAAAGTGATTGAAATTATCATTGATCAAACTTATGCACTATGCTAGCATTCACACTTCATAAATTATTTCTTTTATCATTTACCTACTCGAGGACGAGCAGGAATTAAGCTTGGGGATGCTGATACATCTCCAACGTATCTATAATTTATGAAGTATTCATGCCATGTTTATAACAATTCTATATGGTTTTGGTATGATTTGATTAGAACTAACCCGGACTGACGCTGTTTTCAGCAGAATTGCCATGGTGTTGTTTTTTGTGCAGAAATAAAAGTTCTTGGAATTGGATGAAACTTTTTGGAGATTTTTTATTGAACAAATGAAAAATACTGGAACCAAGACCCACTGGAGGGGGGCCACCCAGTGCCCATGAGGCACTAGGGCGCGCCACCCCCCCCCCAGGCGTGCCCTGGTACCTCGTGGGGCCCACGTGGCTCCGTCTGACCTGATTCCAACGCTGAAAAATCCTATATATTCAGAAACCCCCGAAAGTTAACCTAGATGAGTTTTTACGCCGCCGCAAGCCTCTGTACCAGAGAGATCCCATCGACAACCCTTTTCCGGCACCCTGCCGGAGGGGGGAAGGCATCACCGGAGGCCATCTTCATCATCCCGGCGGTCTCCATGACGAGGAGGGAGTAGTTCACCCTCGGGGCTGACGGTTTGTACCAGTAGCTATGTGTTTGATTTCTCTCTCTCTCATGTTCTTAAGATGGCACGATCTTGATGTATCGCGAGCTTTGTTGATATAGATGAATCATATGGAGTTTTCCCCTCTCTATCTTCTTGTGATGAATTGAGTTTTCCCTTTGAAGTTTTCTTATCGGATTGAGTCTTTAAGGATTTGAGAACACTTGATGTACGTCTTGCATATGGATATCTGTGGTGACAATGGGATATTCACTTGAGTCACTTGATGTATGTTTTGGTGATCAACTTGCGGGTTCCGTGACCTTGGGGATTTATGCATAAGGGTTGGCACACGTTTTCGTCTTGACTTTCCGGTAGAAACTTTGGGGCAATCTTTGAAGTTCTTTGTGTTGGTTTGAATAGATGAATCTGAGATTGTGTGATGCATATCGTATAATCAAACACATGGGTACTCGTGGTGACATTGGAGTGCCTAGGTGACATTAGGGTTTTGGTTGATGTGTATCTTAAGGTGTTATTCTAGTACGAACTCTAGGGCTGTTCGTGACAATTAATGGGGATGGCTCATAAGATTGATCGGGAAGGATAACTTTGAGGTGGTTTCATACCCTACAACAATTTCTTCGTTTGTTCTCCGCTATTTGTGACTTTGGAGTGAACTCTTTGTCGCACGTGAGGGATTTACATATGATTCAACTATGTCAACAATGTTGGGAGATCGCACTAGTGAAAGTATGAACCCTAGGCCTTGTTTCTAAGCATTGCAATACCGTTTTTATGCCCGTTTACTTTCTGCTACCTTGCTGTTTTTTATATTTTCAGATTACAAAAACCTATATCTACTATCCATACTACACTTTTATCACCATCTCTTTGCCGAACTAGTGCACCTATACAATTTACCATTGTATTGGGTGTGTTGGGGACACAAGAAATTTCTTGTATTTGGTTGCAGGGTTGCTTGAGAGATACCATCTTCAACCTATGCCTCCCACGGATTGATAAACCTTAGGTCATCCACTTGAGGGAAAATTGCTATTGTCCTACAAACCTCTGCGCTTGGAGGCCCAACACGAGTCTACAAGAACAAGTTGTGTGGTAGACATCACCCCCTTTCTTAGGGACACAATGAACAGGACTTACCCATCTACTATCAGCTATGGGATAGATTATACCTGCTTCCAGAAGTTTCAATATTTCAGTTCTTACCACCTCTTTCATCTTAGGATTTAATCGTCGTTGGTGGTCGACAACTGGTTTAGCATCAGGCTCCATATTAATTTTGTGCTGACATAGAGTGGGACTAATGCCCTTAAGATCATCAAGAGTATATCCAATAGCAGCACGGTGCTTCCTCAGAGTTTTCATTAATCTCTTTTCTTCATGCGCTGAAAGGTTAGCACTAATAATAACAGGATATATCTTCTTTTTATCAAGATAAGCATATTTCAATGTATCAGGAAATTGCTTCAATTCAAACACAGGATCACCTTGGTGGAGGAGGATCTCCAATAGTTTCAACAGGCAAATTATGTTTAAGAATAGGTGGTTGATCAAAGAACATCTTATCTATTTCATTTCTTTCATTCATATGCATATCATTCTCATGGTCTAGCAAATATTGTTCTAATGGATCAGTAGGAGGCACGGCAATAGAAGAAAGACCAATAATTTCATATTTACTAGGAAATTCTTTATCATGAGGTTGTCTATGAAATTTGGAAAAATTAAACTCATGAGACATACCACCAAAATCAACACTGACAGTTTCTTTAGCGCAATCAATCTTAGCATTAACAGTGTTCAAGAAAGGTCTACCAAATATAATGGGACAAAAATCATCTTGTGGAGAACCAAGGACTAGAAAATCAGTAGGGTATTTGATTTTTCCACACAAGACTTCAACATCTCTAACGATCCCAAGCGGTGTAATGGTGTCTCTGTTTGTATGTTTAATAGTAACATCAATTTCCTCTATTTCAACAGGTGCAATATCATTCATAATTTCTTGATATAAGGTAAACGGAATAGCACTAACACTAGCACCCAAATCACATAAACCATGATAGCAATGATCTCCTATTTTAACAGAGACAACAGGCATGCCTACTACGGGTCTGTTTTTATCTTTAGAATCAGGTTTAGCAATTCTAGCTGCTTCATCGTAGAAGTAAATAACATGCCCATCTATATTATCAACCAAGAGATCTTTAACCATAGCAACATTAGGTTCAACTTTAATTTGTTCAGAGGGTCTAGGTGCTCTAATGTGACTTTTGTTAACCACAGTTGAAACTTTAGCATGTTCCTTAATCCTAACAGGAAAAGGTGGTTTCTCAATATAAGCGGTAGGCACAACTGGATCAACATGGTAAACAATTGTTTCTTCTTTAACACTAACAGGTTCCTTAATCTTTTCTTTAACAGGGGGATGATATTTAAACCACTTCTCCTTAGGGAGATCAACATGAGTAGCAAATGATTCACAAAAGGAAGCTACTATCTCTGAGTCAAGTCCATATTTAGTGCTAAACTTATGAAAAGCATCGGTGGCCATAAAAGATTTAACACAATCGAACTCAAGTATTATACCTGACTCATTACCTTTGTTGAGTTCCCAATCTTCAGAGTTGCGTTTAATTCTATCCAGAAGATCCCATCTAAATTCAGTAGTTTTCTTCATAAAGGAGCCAGTCGAAGAAGAATCGAGAGTATTTTGATTATCATGAGAAAGTCGAGCATAAAAATTCTGTAAGATGATTTCCTTTGCGAGCTCATGATTGGGGCATGTGTACATAATGTACTTAAGCCTCCCCCAACCTTGAGCAATGCTTTCTCCTTCACGAGGCCAAAATTATATATATAATTCCGATCACGATGAACCAAATGCATAGGATAAAATTTCTGATGGAATTCTAGTTTCAATCGGTTCCAGTCCCATGTATCAGTATCATCACATAGCCTATACCATATTAATGCTTTTCCCTCCAAAGATAAAGGGAATACTTTCTTCTTAACTCCATCTCCGGATATACCTGCAAGCTTAAACAATCCACAAATTTCATCCACATAGATTAAGTGCATATCAGGATGTACTGTTCCATCTCCTGCATAAGGATTAGCTAGCAGTTTCTCTAACATGCCCGAAGTAATTTCATATTCAATATATTTTTCAATAGGTGCAGTAGGTTGAGGAGCAACTATTTGTGTTTCCGGTCGAGGTGAAGATACCCCGAACAAACCCCTCAAAGGATTACTTTCCATAGTGACAAGTGACAATAAATTTCAGCACGTAATATAAATGTTTCCTTACCAAATTCCACTCACCAAAGGCACTTCACTCCCCGGCAACGGCGCCAGAAAAGAGTCTTGATGACCCACAAGTATAGGGGATCAATCATAGTCCTTTCATTAAGTAAGAGTGTTGAACCCAACGAGGAGCAGAAGGAAATGACAAGCGGTTTTCAGCAAGGTGTTTTCTGCAAGCACTGAAATTATCGGTAACGAGTAGTTTGATAGCAAGATAATTTGTAACAAGTGACAAGTAGCAATAGTAACAAAGCATGCAGAAATATAGCCCAATCCTTTTTGTAGCAAAGAACGGGCCGGAACGATCTCTTATAGTAAGTAAAGCGTTCTCGAGGACACATGGGAATTTCATCTAGTCACTTTCAAAATGTTTATTCGATTCGCCTTCGCTACTTTGATAATTTGATATGTGGGTGGACCGGTGCTTGGGTGCTGTTCTTACTTGAACAAACCTCCCACTTATGATTACCCCCTCTCGCAAGCATCCGCAACTACGAAAGAAGAATTAAGATTACTCTAACCATAGCATTAAACATGTGGATCCAAATCAGCCCCTTACGGAATAGCGCATAAACTAGGGTTTAAGCTTCTGTCACTCTAGCAACCCATCATCTAAGTACTACTCCACAATGCATTCCCTTAGGCCCAAAGATGGTGAAGAATCATGTAGTCGACGTTCATATAACACCACTAAGAGAATCAACAACATACATATCATCAAAATATCGAACGAATACCAAATTCACATGATTACTTATGATAAGACTTCTCCCATGTCCTCAAGAACAAAAGTAACTACTCACAAATCATCAACATGCCCATGACTAGTAGGGTATTGAATAGCATAATAAATCTGGACATATAATCTTCCACCAAATAAACCAACTAGCATCAACTACGAGATGTAATCAACACTACTAGCAACCCACAGGTACCAATCTTAGGTTTTGAGACAAAGATTGAATACAAGAGATGAACTAGGGTTTGAGATGAGATGGTGCTGGTGAAGATGTTGATGAAGATTGGCCCTCCCATGATGAGAGGGTCGCTGGTGATGTCGATGGCGATGATTTCCCCCTCCCAGAGGGAAGTATCCCCGGTGGAATCTCTCCGCCGGAGAGCAAAAGTGCTCCTGCCCAAGTTCTGCCTCGAGACGGCGGCGCACCATCCCAAAAGTCTTCTCTCTAATTTTTTAGGTCAAATGCCCTTATATACCAGAAAATGGGGGCTAGAAGTGGGCCAGGGGTCCCACGAGGTACCAGGGCGCGCCTGGGGGGGTGGCGCACCCTGGTGCCTCGTGGGCACCTGGGTGGCCCCCTCTTGTACTTTTTGCTTCCAATATTTTTTTATATATTCCAAAATAATTCTCCAGAAATTTTTAGCTCATTTGGAGATGTGCAGAATAGGTATCTTGACAGAGCTTTTTCAGGTCCAGAATTCCAGCTGCCGGCATTCTCCTTCCTTGTGTGAATCTTGCATATTAAGAGAGAAAAGGCATTAGAATTGCTCCACAAAGTGTTATATTGATTAAAAACACTATAAATAACAGTAGTAAAACATGATGCAAAATGGACGTATCATGGAGTAATAATAGTAGATGCAGGTAGGAGTCGGTCTACTTGTCTCGGACGTGATGCCTATATACATGATCATTGCCTTGAATATCGTCATAACTATGCGCTTTTCTATCAATTGCCCAACGGTAATTTGTTTACCCACCGTATGCTATATTCAAGAGAGAAGCCTCTAGTGAAAACTATGGCCCCGAGGTCTACTGAAATCATATAAAAAATCCAAAATATATTTGCTGCAATTTTATTTCTTTTATTATGTTTTGCAATTTATCTATCTACCACTACAAGATTTAATCCTTGCAAGTAATGAGTTCAAGGGGATTGACGACTCTCTTGCCTGCGTTGGGTGCAAGTATTTGCTTTTGCGTGTGAAGGTCCTGTTCATGGGGCTTTGCGTGATTCACTGACTGGTTTGATAACCTTGGTTCTACTGTACTGCATCTCCTCTCTCTTCGAGGAAAATCACAACGCAGCTCACAAGTAGCAGGAAGAATTTCTGGCGGCGTTGCCGGGAGACATCATCAAAACCTATCAAGTACCTTTACACAAACTATCATCTACTTTCTCTACTTTTTATTTGCCTTTTTATTTGCCTTTGCCTCTTATTTTAATCTCCCCTACTTCTCATAAAAAATACAAAAACACAAAAATATTTTTTTTACTACAGAGCATCACCGCGTAAGCGTAACCACATATCACGCGGGAGGTCGAGGAGCTGATGGCGGTCGATGGCGCGGTGGCCGCTGTGCGTGTCGACCCGGAGGAACACCTCGCCTCCGTCGCCGCCGACTTGGTGCGGGCTCTGGCCCAGATGAAGTGCCCCAGCAACTACCCCTCGGGATTTATCAAGTATGAACTGTCCAGTTCAATTTTACCAATACTAGTTGCAAGGGCTATGTTTTCTACGGTTGATGTATTAAGCCTATTGTAGTTAACACGCCTAACCATTCTTAGCTATTTTCCCTATCATTTTATAGACAACTGGGCCATTCTCTGCTCTTGCAGCACTTGCCTTGCGATGTTTAACTCTGTCAATTTCAATTTCATCAGTACCAGTTTCAATGGCTATATTAGGTTGTCTGTACTTAACACATGCCTTGTTTATTTCAGTAATGTACACAGTCATGTTGAAGTATGAACTGCCAAATTAAATTTCACCAATACCAGCTAGAAAATAACAATGCCTGACTTAGGTTGCTGTCAAGCCTGTTGTAGCAAACAGTTCTATCCATTTTTTAATCTATCCCTTTACTACCGTGCTACTCTACGAAATGAAGATATCACTAGAGATGCTGTCGTTTTATTACCATTTTCTATTTTTGGTGGATGTTAACCCTGTTGTAGTTAACATGCCTTTCCATGTACTTACACAGGGCCACAATGGGAAATGATGTTGTTTACCGTCGAGGTTAGTTCCATTCCAATGTCTTATAGTATTTTACATCATTTGTGCAATTGCAGTTTAGCTTATAGCATTTACGTGCTTCTTGTAGGTACACATGTCAGCGGCACTAATCCACGCTTCAACCCGGAGGAACACCTCGCCTCCGCCACCGCCAACTTGGGGCGGCCTCTGGCCCAGATGAAGTGCCCCACCAACCACCCCTCCGGATTTACCAAGTAGGAACTGTCCAGTTCAATTTTACCAATACCTGTTGCAATGGCTATGTTTTGTACGGTTGATGTATTAAGCCTGTTGTAGTAAACACGCCTAACCATTCTTAGCTATTTTTCCTACCTTTTTATAGACAACTGAGCCATTCTCTGCTCTAGCAGCACTTGCCTTACTCTTAATCCACACTCACCATAGTTCCACAGGATCGAAACCTGACTCCCCTGTACCTCCCTATTTCCAAAGTTATTCCTCATGTTTGGCTTCGTATGTGACTCACGAGCCACCTTCCTAGAGATGATCTATTCTGGTATCAGACGCAATATTTATTCATTGCTCTGAACCCCTTTCACACTCTGCTTCGGGCATCGAATGATCGCCTACCTACTTGAAGCTCCTTATAACTTCTTATATATGTATCTTGCTCTCGATGATTTCCCTGAGTTTCCAACTCGAGAGATACCTTGTGTTTCATTCCTTGAGATAATTACCGGATGACAATCCTTCCAGACATCCGACCCTATAAGAGTTTCCCCTCCTACCCTATTCGTAAGTACGATGGAGTTCCCGAAGGAAGGATGACGACTTCAACATGATGCCCTGATACAGTGAAATGAAGACATCAACGTAATGGATCAACCTCTTCGATGAGAGCATCAAGGCCAAGAAGACTCGTTACAATTGCGTAACCAATCCTTTCTCCTTTACTCCACCTCTTAAATCTCGGGACGAGATTTCTTGTAGTGGTGGAGATTTGTAACACCCCGAGAATCATACTACAGTGATCTCCCCCTAATGGTGGTCATGTCATCATGATCACTAAGCCAATCTGCCACTTGTCCAAAATCAAAGCCAAATTCCAATTTGAATTGCATGTCAAATATTTACTTCTTCTGTCATGCAATCAAAATAGTTCATATTATGGAAAATATTCCCTAAATAATTTTCATGATGGAACCAACCTCACCTAAATTCCCAAAATGCCCCTGGGAACTAATTTAGAGGTCCAGCAGCATTTATTTTGGCCTTTTCAATTTCTAAAAATATCTAACCTTTTCCAAATGGCCCCAAACTTTTTGTGCCACCTAGCAATGTTCTGCTTGATTTTTGTGCAAAATTTCAGAGCTAACAAAAATCACTTGCTAGCTCAGTTTAATGCAAACAAGAGGTATTCCCTTTAGATGGAAAAGAAAAAGGAGAAGAACACCTGTGCATTTCAGCCTAGTAAGGCAAAACCGAGCCGGCCCAGGCCACCCCTCCTATCGTCACCTACCTCCCACCTGCTCCCGCACTGTGTCAACGCCGAGCGCGTCCCCGCCGCCGATGGAGCTCGTGTCGGCCATCCCGCGGTCGTGGTGATGGATAAGGATGAACCTCGGACCTTCCCTGGAACCCTAGCTCTACTCCTCCCCCACCCTCGCGCTCTCTCTCTCTCTGGTTTCCGCATGCGGCCGAGAGCATCGTCGCCGCACCGCCGTGAACCAGAGCTCGTCCAGGAGGCTCGCCGCCCTCTTCTTCGTCCTCCCCAAGCAACAGGACTTGCCGGGAGGCCTCCAACCGTCTTCATCGAACTCCTTCCCGCTGCTGCATCCCGACGGACACCGTCTTCGATTCGTCGTGTCCGGCGCTCCCCCAAGCCCCTGGCCTGCCCTGCTGCCCCCTGTGAGCCCCTGCACCTTCTCCCCCCATCTTCTTGCATTGTTTGCGTGCTGTAGCACCGACGCCGCGAGCACTGAGCTCCGCCGTCCGCCATGGCCGACGGGCTCGTGCGTCCCGTGCTCCTCTGCTCAAACCCACGTGCCCCGCGCGCTCCTGGAGCTTCCCTGACGCTCCTGTGCTACTCCTTCCGCTCGCTGGCAAGCCGCACCAGAGCGCAAGCTCAGGACCGAGCTCCGGCCGCCTTCGTTGTCGACGCCGTGCCTGACTCCGACCTCCCCGGCACTAGCCACTGCCACCACCGGATGCGCCTCGCTGCGCTGGTTCCAGCGGGTCCAGTCGGGCGACCTCTCGTCGCCGGAGTTGGCCGGCCGGCGAGCGCCGCCGTGCTATGCTTAGCCCCGGCGTTAGGCCGCGGACATGGCACGTCATTAGGGCCTAACCCCCGCTTAGTTAGCACCCCGCGACGCTGACATGTGGGCCCAGCCCCTATTGATTTTTGGTTAAGTTAAAAATTAATCACTGTTTAGCACTATGCCTATGAAATGCGTGTCCCACTGGACCCGCTGACCAGTCAAAGGTTGACCAGTCAACTGCTGCGTCAGCAGTTGACTGGCCCCACCTGTCGGCCACTGGTGCACCTCTGGGTGCATAGCACCGGGTGCACCCAGCCCTTTTCTGCCTGGTGTTTTTCGAATTAAAATAATCAGTAAAATCCAGAAATTGTTTAAATCTTTGAAAATTCATAGAAAATAAACCGTACCTCCGATGAAAAAGTTTTCTATATGAAAGTTGATCAGAAAAATAAGACGAATCCGAATATGCCATCCACATACTTGTCACATACCTCCAAAACTGCAAACATGGAACCTTCCTCTCCGGTTCATCTGTCTGACAGATGCCTAAAACCGGGAAAATATTCCCGGATATTTTCCCTCTCCGTCTAAAATAATTAGTGAAGCAGTAGAGCACATAATCAACCCGTACTGACCTGACGTGCATCTGTGTGCATTTGTTTGCCTGTTATTTATTTGTTTCTTCCTCCTCTTTCTTCTCCGGTAGACCCTGCGATTGCTGCCGATGCCCCTGTGATCGACTACTTCGTCGAGGATCCATTTCTGTCTCCAGAGCAACCAGGCAAGCAAAACCACCCTTCATCTTTCCTATATCGCCCATTCTTTCTCTCTCGTGCTTGCATTAGATTTTGCTACTGTATTCTACAACTCCTATTCTGATGCATAGCCTGATTTTGTAACCTGCTGTTGATACTTTACCTGTTGACCTAAATGCTTAGTATAGGCTGGTTAGTGATCTATCAATGGCCCCACACCCTTGTCCTTGTTGCCATGCTTTACCACCGGAGACTCGATCAGTGTGATCGATGTACAGAGACCGAACACAGCACCGCACACCCCCTTAGTTGTATGACTCTACATAGCTACTATCGAGTGCCGAGGGTGATACCTCCTACCTCACTCCTGATGATATCTCTGTGGCGTAGCTAGTCGGTTGTGGGTTATCGAGGGTGATTCCTCTTTCCCCACCTCCAATGATGCCTCTGTCATGCAACCCCTCAAGTGTGAACCCATCGAGGGTGATTCCTCCGAGTTCACCTTGACGGTAGCATCGAGAGGGAATCCATCGAGGGTGATTCCTCGGATTACCCCCTTGATGTTACGGACACATGGTTACCTTTAACTGTTGCCCCCATGTACTGTTATTGCAGGACTGAAGGGATAGGCGGTACCACCCCGGTTGAGGTGGACCTGAGTTCCCGACAGTCTCTTGGGAAGTCGGGTTGACCTGGAGGGTACCCGCGAGATAGTTACGTGGCACGGCCGGGCAGGCAGACCGCCCAGGAGAGGGATGGGCCTGGCCCTTGCCGTAAATCCATGAGACGGGGCGATGGGGTCACATGAACGTGGATCTCTGCTCGTCTTCGTGAGCTCCTAATAATTCACTAACGGATTTGGGTATTTGATCTGAGTTGGCCACTGGCCTATACGCACTACCACCACGCGGGATAATGGTTTAATGGGGCCCTCGGCGTCATATGTATCAGCCGAAAGCTCTGTCAGATGTCCAGTTCAGCATTGTGGCTGGGTCGGATCGTGCCATCCAGGAGAGGGGTGGCGTGCTACTTGTAGCTTGCGTTGGTATTATCCCCGAAGAGGAAGGGATGATGCAGCACAGTAGAGATAAGTATTTCCCTCAGTTATGAAACCAAGGTTATCGAACCAGTAGGAGAATCACACAACACCTCGTTAGCAGTACCTGCACACAAACAACAAACCCTTGCACCCAACGCAAACGAGGGGTTGTCAATCCCTCGGCAGTAAATTGCAAGATTAAATTGTATGTGATAGATTGATAGATTGAAACAAAAATACAAAATAAAATAAATAAAAGAAAATGGCAGCAATGTTTTCAGGGTTTTAGTAATATGATTTAGATAGACCCGGGGGCCATAGTTTTCACTAGAGGCTTCTCTCGAGAAAATAGCATACAGTGGGTAGACAAATTACTGTTGGGCAATTGATATAAAAGCAAATAATCATAACGATATCCAAGGCAATGATCATATATATAGGCATCACGTCCAATACAAGTAGACCAACTCCTGCCTGCATCTACTACTATTACTCCACACATCGACCGCTATCCAGCATGCATCTAGTGTATTAAGTCCATAAAGAACGGAGTAATGCCTTAAGAACGATGACATGATGTAGACAAGATAAACTCACGTATGCATAAACCCCATCTTTTTACCCTTAATAGCAATGATACATACGTGTCATGTCCCTTTCTGTCACTGGGATTGAGCACCGCAAGATCGAACCCATTACAAAGCACCTCTTCCCATGGCAAGATAAATCAACTCAGTTGGCCAAACCAAATCAATAGATCGGAGAAGAAATACGAGGCTATAATAATCATGCATAAAAGAGTGCAGCAAAGACTCAAATAATTTCATGGATAATCTGATCATAAACTCACAATTCATCGGATCCCAACAAACACACCGCAAAAAGTGATTACATCGGATAGAACTCCAAGAACATCGAGGAGAACATTGTATTGAAGATCAAAAAGAGAGAAGAAGCCATCTAGCTACTAACTATGGACCCGAAGGTCTGTGGTAAACTACTCACGCATCATTGGAAGGGCAGCAAGGTTGATGTAGAGCCCCTCCGTGATCGATTCCCCCTCCGGCGGAGTACCGGAGAAGGCCTCCAGATGGGATCTCTCTGGAACAGAAACTTGCGGCGGCGGAAAAAGTATTTCGTGGACTCCCCTGAGGGTTGCTAATTTTTTCTGAATTTATAGTGCTGGAATTAGGTCAAACAGAGCAAAGGGGGGCCCACGAGGCACCAGGGCGCGCCTGCCCCCCCCCAGGCGCGCCCTGGTGGCTCGTGGTCACTTCCTGTGTCTTCTGGCCCTCTCCCGAAGCTTCTAGCATTTATCTTGGCCAATAAAAAATCTCAAAAAAGTTTCGTGGCATTTGGACTTCGTTTGGTATTGATTTTCTGTAAAACAAAAACAGGGCAAAAAACAGCAACTGGCACTGGGCACTAAGTTAATAGGTTAGTCTCCAAAAATGATATATAATTGCTGTAAATGCTTATAAAAACATCCAAGATTGATAATATAACAGCATGGAACAATCAAAAATTATAGATACGTTGGAGACGTATCAGCATCCCCAAGCTTAATTCCTGCTCGTCCTCGAGTAGGTAAATTATAAAAACAAATTTTTTGATGTGGAATGCTACCTATCATATTCATCACATATTCTTTTCTTTTATAGCATGGACATTGGACTTGTATGATTCAAAGCAATAGTCTATAGTTTGACATGAGGATATAAATACTCAAGCATGCTAAGAAGCAATCATGTCTTTCAAAATATCAACGCTAAAGAAAGTTATCCCTAGCCCATTATGCTCAATCATTGATCCATTCATGAAACACACTCAATATTAGCTACGCACAATGCACAAGTATGACAATAGTGCTCTCTATTTGGTGCTTTATAAGAGAAGATGGAGACTTAGTAAAAATAAAAATTGCATAAAAGTAAATAGATAGGCCCTTCGCAGAGGGAAGCAGAGATTTGTCAAATGTGCCAGAGCTCAAAGCTTAAATTAGAGAGATAAAAATATTTTGAGAGGCATGCTTTTCCTGTCAACGAAAATGACTGAGAATTCCCAATTTTTTCCATGCTAGACACATCATAGGTGGTTCCCAAACAGAAAGTAAAGTTTATTTCCTTTCCACCATTCTTTCACAATCCATGGCTAGCCATATCCACGGGTGCCCTCCATACCATCACTTTCCAAAGAATTTTGTTGTTTATTAATTTTAATTTCATTGTGGGACTGGGCATCCCTATTACCAACCATACTCTCGTGCAATGACAAGTGAATAAACACTCATCGTGAGAATAACACACCTAGCATGGAAAATATTGGCCACCCCCTGCCGCTTCATGAGCGGTACGGGCACACAAAACAGAAATATTTTGAAATTTAGAGTTGGCACAGGCAAAATTACTTGGAACGGCATTAAAATACCGCATATAGGTAGATATAGTGGACTCATTTGGCACAACTTGGGTTTAAGGAGTTTGGATGCACAAGCAGTATTTCTGCTTAGTGCAAATGAAGGCTAGCAAAAGATTGAGAAGCAACCAACCAAAAAACGAAAATGGTCATAAACATGCATTGAACATAACTAACACCGAATAATGCACCATAAGTAGGATATAATTTCTTTGCATAACTATTGACTTGACGTGCATGCATAGGGAATCACAAACCTTAGCACTAATATTCTTATAAAATCACAATTACTCACTAACATGACTCACATATCATCATCACCATATCACAAAACTATTGCAAGGAATCACACTTATCATATCCAATGATCTATATGAAAGGTTTTATTATATCCCTCTTGAACATTCATCACTTTGGGACCAATTTCATATCTTGTGCAAATTACCGTTACTACTGTCAACTCTCAAAAAGATTTAAGTGAAGCATGAGAGTGCAAATATTTCTTCAAAATTTTAATCTTATCAATTCTCAAAATAATATAAGTGAAGCATGAGAATTCATTTCTTCAAAATTTTAATCTTGTCAATTCTCAAAATAATATAAGTGAAGCATGAGAATTCATTTCTTCAAAATTTTAATCAACTCTCAAAATAATATAAGTGAAGCATGAGAGTTTATTTCTTCAAAATATAGCCACCACCGTGCTCAAAAAGATTTAAGTGAAGCACTAGAGCAACTGCCTAGCTCAAAAAATTTAAGTGAAGCACATAGAGAATTCTAACAAATTATGATGATAAACGTGTTGCTCTCTCAAGATAGGTGTGTTTAGAAAAGATGATTGTGACAAACTAAAAAGAAAACAAAGCAAAGACTCATATAATACACGACGCTCCAAGCAAAACACATATCATGTGACGAATAAAAATATAGCTCCAAGTAAAATTACCGATGGTTGGTCGAAGAAAGAGGGGATGCCTTCCAGGGCATCCCCAAGCTTAGACGCTTGAGTATTCCTTGAATATTACCTTGGGGTGCCTCAGGCATCCCCAAGCTTAGGCTCTTACTACTCCTTATTCCTTCATCCATCGTGATCTCACCCAAAACTTGAAAACTTCAATCACACAAAACTCAACAAAACCTTCGTGAGATCCGTTAGTATAACAAAATAAATCACTACTTTAAGTACTGTTGAAAACCCATTCATATTTTATTTTTGCATTATACCTACTGTAATCTAACTTCACCATGACTTATACCCCCTGATACAATCCATAGATTCATCAAAACAAGCAAGCAACACATCAAAAACAGAATCTTTCAAAAACAGAACAGTCTGTAGCAACCTATTTAAAAGCCATACTTATGTAACTCCAAAAATTCTGAAAAATTAGGACAACGTGGTAAATTCATATACCAATACTGTGTAAAAATATCAGATATTTCTGATGCTCCAGTACAGAAGAAAAATTTGGGCACTGGACGCAAAACTTTCTGTTTTCCAAACAGCATCAATTATATTATCTTCCAAATCATCCCAAAGGCTTTACTTGGCACAAACACTAATTAAAAACACAAAAACACAATCATACCAGTAGCATGAAAGTGAAAACACGCCATAACAAAAAAAAATTATTTTATTCATTGGGTTGCCTCCCAACAAGCGCTATTGTTTTATGCCCCTAGCTAGGCATAATGCATAGTTTCAAGTATTGTCATCTTTCAAGTTGATTCCATAAGCGGCCCTCATAATGGATTCATAGGGTGCTTTAATTTTCTTTCTAGGGAAATTTTCCATACCCTTTTTCAATGGAAATTGAAATTTTATATTCCCTTCTTTCATGTCAATAACGGCACCTATGGCTCGTAAGAACGGTCCGCCAAGTATTATTGGGCAAGAAGAATTGCATTCAATATCAAGTACAATAAAATCAACGGGCACATAGTTCCTATTTTCAAGAATAAGAACATCATTAATTCTTCCCAAAGGTTTTTTAATAGTAGAATCCGCAAGATGCAAATTAAGAGAGCATTCATCTATATTGGTAAAACCTAGCACATCACATAGAGATTTTGGAATTGTGGAAACGCTAGCACCCAAATCACATAAAGCATTGCACTCATAATTTTTAATTTTAACTTTAATGGTGGGTTCCCATTCATCATATAATTTTCTAGGAATTGAAATTTCTACTTCAAGCTTTTCTTCTAACGCTTTCATCATTGCTTCTACTATATGTTTAGTAAAAGCCTTGTTTTGCTCATAAGCGTTGGGTGAATTTAACATGGATTGTAACAAAGAAATGCACTCAATCAAGGAACAATTATCATAATTAAAATCTTTATAATCCAGGAGAGTGGGCACATCGCTATTTAAAGTTTTTACCTCTCCAAACCCACTTTTAGCAATTTTTTCATTAAGATTTTCACCCTTCGAATTATGGGAACGCCTACTAGCTAAAGTTGACTCGTCTTCAGTTCCCTTTTCATCAAGTTTTATATTGCTAAACAAAGAATCAAAAGATGAAACACCAATCATTTTAATATCCTCGTCATTACTACGATAAAAATCAGGAGGAATCGCTTTTTCCAAAAATTCTCGTTTAGCTTTTAGCATGGCGGTTCTTTTCTTACTCTCATCCTTGGAGACATATAAAGCTTTAATTGATTCACTAATATCAATTTTGGCTGGTAAAATTTTAGTCTTAAGGTTTTCCACATCGTAAATAATTCTATCAATGCTCCTAGACATATCATCAATTTTACTCAATTTTTCTTCTATCGTAGTGTTGAAATTTTTTTGAGCATTAATAAATTCTTTAATATTACTTTCAAGATCAGAGGGCATCCTATTATTATTATAAGAATTACCATAAGGATTAACATAATTGTTAGAGGAATTTCCAGGGAACGGTCTAGCGTTGAAATTACCTCTATAAGCATTATTATTAAAATTGTTTCACGAGACAAAATTCACATCTACGGGATCATTATTTTGCTCAATCAAAGTTGATAAAGGCACATCATTAGGATCAATAGGAGCATTTTTTCTAGCAACCAATTTCATAAGCGCATCAACTTTATCACTCAAAGTATTAATTTCTTCAATAGAATTCACTTTTTTACTGGTAGGAGTTCTTTCAGTATGCCATTGTGAATAATTTGCCACAATATTATCAAGCAATTTAGTAGCTTCTCCCAAAGTAATTTCCATAAAAGTACCACCCGCTGCGGAATCTAAAAGATTTCTAGGAACAAAATTCAATCCTCCATAAATTTTTTGTATGATCATCCATAAATTTAAACCATGAGTAGGGCAATTTCTTATCATTAATTTCATCCTCTCCCAAGATTGGGCAACATGTTCATGATCAAGTTTCTTGAAATTCATAATTTGATTTCTAAGAGAAATAATTTTTGCGGGAGGAAAATACTTAGTAATAAAAGCATCTTTACACCTATCCCAAGAATCGATACTATTTCGTGGTAAAGATGAAAACCAAATTTTTGCACGATCCCGCAACGAGAATGGGAACAATTTTAATTTCACAATATCATTATCCACATCTTTTTTCTTTTGCATATCACACAATTCTACGAACTATTAAGATGGGATGCGGCATCTTCATTAGGACTACCGGAAAATTGATCTTCCATGAAAAAATTTAGCAAAGCGGCATTAATATCACAAGTCTCCGCACTGGCGGCGGGAGGAGAAATTGGAGTACTAATAAAATCATTATTATTAGTATTGGAAAAATCACACAATTTTGTATTTTCTTGAGACATCGTGACTACGCAAACAAGATAGCAAACAAGCAAACAAGCAAACAAGAAAAAGGCAAACGGAAAATATTTTTGTATTTTTGTAAAAATGTTTTAGAAGTGGGGGAGATGAAAACGAGAGGCAAATAGAAAATAAAGTAAATGCAAGGAGATGAGAGTTTATGCAAAGGTACTTGATAGATGTTGATGATGTCTCCCCGGCAACGGCGCCAGAAATTCTTCCTGCTACTTGTAGCTTGCGTTGGTATTATCCCAGAAGAGGAAGGGATGATGCAGCACAGTAGAGATAAGTATTTCCCTCAGTGATGAAACCTAGGTTATCTAACCAGTAGGAGAATCACACAACACCTCGTTAGCAGTACCTGCACACAAACAACAAACCCTTCCACCCAACGCAAACGAGGGGTTGTCAATCCCTCGGCGGTAAATTGCAGGATTAAATTGTATGTGATAGATTGATAGATTGAAACAAAAATAAAAAATAAAAGAAATAAAAGAAAATGGCAGCAATATTTTTAGGGTTTTAGTAATATGATTTAGATAGACCCGGGGGCCATAGTTTTCACTAGAGGCTTCTCTCGAGAAAATAGCATACGGTGGGTAGACAAATTACTGTTGGGCAATTGATAGAAAAGCAAATAATCATGACGATATCCAAGGCAATGATCATGTATATAGGCATCACGTCCAATACAAGTAGACCGACTCCTGCCTGCATCTACTACTATTACTCCACACATCGAGCGCTATCCAGCATGCATCTAGTGTATTAAGTCCATAAAGAACGGAGTAATGCCTTAAGAACGATGACATGATGTAGACAAGATAAACTCACGTATGAATAAACCCCATATTTTTACCCTTAATAGCAACGATACATACGTGTCATGTCCCTTTCTGTCACTGGGATTGACCACCGCAAGATCGAACCCATTACAAAGCACCTCTTCCCATGGCAACATAAATCAACTCAGTTGGCCAAACCAAATCAATAGATCAGAGAAGAAATACGAGGCTATAATAATCATGCATAAAAGAGTGTAGCAAAGACTCAAATAATTTCATGGATAATCTGATCATAAATTTACAATTCATCGGATCCCAACAAACACACCGCAAAAAGTGATTACATCGGATAGAACTCCAAGAACATCGAGGAGAACATTGTATTGAAGATCAAAAAGAGAGAAGAAGCCTTCTAGCTACTAACTATGGACCTGAAGGTCTGTGGTAAACTACTCATGCATCATCGGAAGGGCAGCTAGGTTGATGTAGAGCACCTCTGTGATCGATTCCCCCTCCGGCGGAGTACCGGAGAAGGCCTCCAGATGGGATCTCTCTGGAACAGAAACTTGCGGCGGCGGAAAGAGTATTTCGTGGACTCCCCTCAGGGTTTCTGATTTTTTCTGAATTTATAGTGCTGGAATTAGGTCAAACGGAGCAAAGAGGGGCCCACGAGGCACCAGGGCGTGCCTGCCCTCCCAAGCGCGCCCTGGTGGCTCATGGCCACCTCCTGGGTCTTCTGGCCCTCTCCCGAAGCTTCTAGCATTTATCTTGGCCAATAAAAAATCTCCAAAAAGTTTCGTGGCATTTGGACTTCGTTTGGTATTGATTTTCTGTAAAACAAAAACAGGGCAGAAAACAGCAACTGGCACTGGGCACTAAGTTAATAGGTTAGTCTCCAAAAATGATATATAATTGCTGTAAATGCTTATAAAAACATCCAAGCTTGATAATATAACAACATGGAACAATCAAAAATTATAGATACGTTGGAGACGTATCATGGCGCTGGTATCCACCCTGCACACAGCGACCCGGAGTGCAAAGGGCGATGGGCCCAAGACCCCTAAGCACTTAGGATGTAGACTGGCGGGGACCTCTCTGCTGAGCCTAGGTAGGACTACGTCGTGTCGATCAGCCGAGGCCGGGATGACCCAGAAAAGTGTGTTTGGCCAAAGTTAATCGAGCGTGTTGGGTAACAGTAGTGCACCCCTGCATGGAAGTTATCTATTCGAATAGCCGTGTCCACGGTAACAGGACGCTCAGTGTTGTATCCCGATCTACTACAACTTTAACTGGATTCTTGTGTACTTAATAAAATAATAGCTCCGGGATCGCTTTCTCGCAGGGAGTCAAGGAAGGATCTCTGGGCTAGGCTAATATTATACTTGTTGCTACTACTACATTTATGTACTAATTTGCACTCTTCTAATGCTGCAAGACGCTGAAGATGCTAGTCTTCGATAGGCTAGGCTTTCCCCTCTACTCTGGCAATTCTGCAGTCCAGTCCATAGATACAGCCCTTTCCCTTTGATAACGATGCATACTAGCATAGATTTGATGTAAGTCTTGCGAGTACTTTGGATGAGTACTCACGGTTGCTTTGCTACCTCTTTTTCCCCATTCCCGATTACTACGATCAGATGATGGAGTCCCGAAGACAGTTGACCCCGTCGATGACTACTACTACCCCGGCGGAGCCTACTACTACGTGGAGACCGACGACCAGGAGTAGTTTATGAGGCTACCAGGCAGGAGGCCTGCTCCTTTTTGATCTAGATGTCATTGTTTTGCTCAGCCTTCGTAAGGCACCCTTGTCTAATCATGTCTGTACTCAGATACTGATGCTTCCACTGACTCTTGTGTAACTCGAGCTTATGTATTTGAGCCCTCAAGGCCCCTGGCTTGTAATATAAAGCTTGTATTATTTTATTTTGTGCATAGAGTTGTGTGGTGATATCTTCCCGTGAGTCCCTGGGCTTGATCATGTGCATTTGCGTGTATGATTAGTGCATGGTCGAGTCAGGGCGTCACATGCACCCAACGCAAATAAGAGGGTTGTCAATCCTCTTAGCGGTTATTTGCAAGGATTAATTCTGATAGTGATAGATAGAAAAGTAAATTGCAAAACAAAATAAAAGTAAATAAATTGCAGCAAGGTATTTTTGGATTTAAGATATGGTAAAGGTAGACCCAGGGCCATAGTTTTCACTAGAGGCTTCGCTCACGAACACAAAGCATACGGTGGGTAAACAAATTACTGTTGGGCAATTGATAGAAAAGCAAATAATTATGACGGATTCATGGCAATGATCATGTATATAGGCATTACGTCCGAGACAAGTAGACCGACTCTTGCCTCCATCTACTACTATTACTCCCCCCATCGACTGCTATCCAGCATGCATCTAGGGTATTAAGTATAAAACGGAGTAACACCTTAAGCAAGATGACATGATGTAGACAAAGTAAACTCAAGCAATAAGATTAAACCCCATCTTTTTATCCTTAATGCCAACAATACAAATACGTGTCATGTCCCTTTCTATCACTGGGATTGAGCACCGCAAGATTGAACCCATCACAAAGCACCTCTCCCATTGCAAGATAAATCAATCTAGTTGGCCAAACCAAACGGATAGATCAGAGAGAAATACAAAGCTATAACAATCATGCATAAAAGAGTTCAGAGAAGACTCAAATATTTCTCATGAATAATCTGATCATAAACTCACAATTCATCGGATCCCAACAAACACACCACAAAAGAAGATTACATCAGATAGAACTCCAAGAACATCAAGGAGAACATGGTATTGAAGATCAAAGAGAGAGAAGAAGCCATCTAGCTACTAGCTATGGACCCGTAGGTCTGTGGTAAACTACTCACACATCATCGGAAGGGCAGCAAGGTTGATGAAGAAGCCCTCCGTGATCGATTCACCCTTCGGCAGAGTACCGGAAAAGGCCTCCAGATGGGATCGCGGAAGAACAGAGGCTTGCGGCGGCGGAAAGGCTTTCTCTTCTGTCTTTCTGGTATACGGGGAATATTTTGAATTTATAGTGCTGGAATTAGGTCAAGAGGTGCCACGAGGGGGCCACAAGCCTGGGGGCACGCCTACCCCCCTAGGCGTGCCTCCTGGACTTGCCGCTTCCTCGTGGCTCCTCTAGTCTTCTCCCGAAGCTTCCAGGGTCTCTTCTGGTCTAGAAAAAATTAATCCAAAGTTTTTTCTTCGTTTGGACTTCGTTTGATAATGATTTTCTGAAAAGGCAAAAACAGGCAAAAAACAGCAACTGGCACTGGGCACTAGGTTAATAGGTTAGTCCCAAAAAATGATATATAATTGCATATAAAACATCCAAGATTGATACTATAATAGCATGGAACAATAAAAAATTATAGATACATTGGAGACGTATCATTGAACATATTCAGAATCTGGACAAGAAGGTTCACAATCACATTACTCAATTTGGCTCAAAGGTAGGAACTACATTAAAGATGTTAAAAGATAAAGAACCCATAGTTAATGACAGAATAGAGAAAAATTCTTCTAGAATTGATAAGTTGGAAGAAATTATTAATAATTTGGGTTCCGCATTTTCTGCCGCAAAAACTATTAAGAGGACTCCTCCTCCTAAGAGCTCAAAGTTTATTTATGTTCCTAAAAATAAAGGTGCTTCTTCTAGTAAGGGTAATGAGGACATTAAAATGATTAGTGTGCACCACGATTTCATTGATATAATAAAGGAAACTATCACTAGAAACAAATTCCTCAACTTTGTCCCTGGGAGTATAATTGTTAAAGATATGCATGCCAATTCTCCTAAAAAGAATGGTTGTAAAATTGAGGAAATCAATTTGAAGGATGACAATACTTGAAAACTTTGCATTACGCCTAGCTAGGGGCATAAAACAATAGCGCTTGTTGGGAGGCAACCCAATATTTATCTTTATTGCACTTTTTATTTTTCCTGTGTCACACAATTTTAGCTACTGTTATGATTGTGTTTTTATGTTTTAATTAGTGTTTGTGCCAAGTAATGCCTTTAGGATGATGTGGATGATTGTATTATTGATGCTGTTTGAAAACAGAAACTTTTGTGTCCAGTACGGGAATTAATGCTCCTTGCTCGAACATCAATAATTGCTGAATTTTTTACACATTATTGGAATATAAATTGTTTACGTTGCCCTAATATTTTAGAACTTTTGGAGTAGAAGTGTAGTTAAATATTACGTCATTACAAACTATATTGTTTTAGACAGATTCTGTTTTTGTTGCATAGTTTGCGTATTTTGATGAATCTATGGATTGTATCAGGGGTATAAGTCATGGAGAAGTTAGAGTATAGTAGCATTATGCCAATATTAAATATGAATCAATTTAAAACAGTACCTAAATGTTTTTATGTATTTATTATACTAACGGATCTCACGAGGTTTCTGTTGAGTTTTGCGTGCTGAAGTTTTCAAGTTTTGGGTGAGATCATGATGGATAAACGTATAAGGAGTGGCAAGAGCCTAAGCTTGGGGATGCCCCGGATGGAATCCCCTTTTTCGTCTACAATATATCGTAACTCACTTGGAGCTATATTTTTATTCATCACATGATATGAGTTTTATTGGGAGCGTCTTGTGCCATAGCTTTATTTTCTTTGTTTGCTTTTTAGTTTGCCACAATCATCTTTTGTTGTACACACCTTTTGAGAGGGACACACAATTATCGTGATTTGTTAGAATACTCTATGTGCTTCACTTATATCTTTTGAGCTCGGCAGTTGCTCTAGTGCTTCACTTATATCTTTTAGAGCACGGCGGTGGTTATATTTTATAGAAATGATTGCACTCTCATGCTTCACTTCAATATTTTTGAGAGTCTAATAAATAGTAATGGCAATTTGCACATGTTAAAAGAATGGTCCTGATATCATAAGGTATTCAAGGGGGATATAATAAAAACTTTCATGTAGATCACTAAATATGAAGTGTGTGGTCAATTTTATTAATGTCATAATATGAAAGGATATAGGTTCATGATCATTGGTTAGTAGAAATATCGGTATTAAAGTTTGTTATGACTACTCATCTAAGTATTGGTCATGGCATGGTGAGGAAGTTCGAGCATTTATAGGTCTGAAATGAAATCCTTGAGTGTTGTTATAATCGAGGGCGCACGATGGTTAACTCCTACCTACCTCCTCCCTAGGGGCACGCGGTTTGTACTTTGCTTCGAGGGCTAATAGACTTTTGCAATAAGTATGTGAGTTCTTTATGACTAATGTGAGTCCATGGATTATACGCACTCCTATCTTTTCGCAATTTGGTAGCCTTTTCGGTACTGTGCCTTGCCCTTTCTCACCTCAAGAGTTGGCGCAAACTTTGCCGGTGCATCCAAACCCCGTGATATGATACACTCTTTCACACATAAACGTCCTTTTACCTTCCTCAAAATAGCCACCATACCTACCTATTATGGCATTTCCATAGCCATTCCGAGATATATTGCCATGCAACTTCCACTGTTCCGTTTATATGACACACATCATTATTGTCATATTGCTTTGCATGATCATATAGCTGACATATATTTGTGGCTCAGCCACCGTTCATCATTTTTTATACATGTTACGCTAGATCATTGCACATCCTGGTACACTGTCAGAGGCATTCATATAGAGTCATGTTTGTTCTAGTATTGAGTTGTAATTTTGAGTTGTATGTAAATAGAAGTATGATGATCATCATTATTAGAGCATTGTCCCAGTGAGGAATGGATGATGGAGACCATGATTCCCCACAAGTCGGGATGAGACTCCAGAAAAAAAATAAAAAGAAAAAAGAGGCCAAAAAGAGCCCACCAAAAAAAGAGAAAAAGAGAGAAGGGGCAATGTTATTATCTTTTTCCATACTTGTGCTTCAAAGTAGCACCATGTTTTTCATATAGAGAGTCTCCTATGTAGTCAATTTCATATACCAGTGGGAATTTTTCATTATAGAACTTGGCTTGTATATTCCGATGATGGGCTTCCTCAAATGCCCGAGGTCTTCATGAGCAAGCAAATTGGATGCACACAAACTTAGTTTTCAGTTTGAGCTTTCATACACTTATAGCTCTAAGTGCATCCGTTGCATGGCAATCCCTACTCCTCGCATTGATATCGATTGATGGGCATCTCCATAGCCCGTTGATCTGCCGAGTTGATGCGAGACTCTCTTCTTCTCCTTTCCAGTATTTGATCCCTATCACGGCATTCTATTCCACCTAGTGCTATGTCCATGGCTCACGCTCATGTATTGCGTGAGAGTTTAAAATGTTGAAGCACGTTAGAAGTACGATCCAATTTCCTGGTTTAACACTGGGGTGCTCATGATTTATATATTTGCGGTGAAGATAGAGTCATGCCATTGCCAATATGAGAAAGTGAGTAGGGATAAACTCGTTATGGATCGTATATTTTGAAAGTTTAATGATTATGCTTCTTTTGTTCATGGATATTATTATGTTAATATTGTTAATTCATCGTTTCACAATTTATATGCCATAAAAGAGATTACATGATAGACATGTAAGGTAGCATTCCACATCAAAGATTCTGTTTTTATCATTTACCTACTCGAGGACGAGCAGGAATTAAGCTTGGGGATGCATGATATGTCTCCAACGTATCTATAATTTTTTGTTGTTCCATGCTATTATATTGTCAATCTTGGATGTTTTATATGCTATTTTATATCATTTTTTGGGACTAACCTATTAACCTAGTGCCCAGTGCTAGTTGTTGTTTTCTGCTTATTTTTGGTTTTTCAGGAAATCATTACCAAACAAAGTCCAAATGCTACGAAACTTATTGACGATTTTTTTCTGGACAAGAGAGACCCTAGAAGCTTCGGGAGGGGGCCAGAAGACCAATGAGGTGGCGACAAGGCACCAGGGCGCGGCCCCAGGGGGCGCGCCCAGGTACCTTGTGGGCCCCTCATGGCTCCTTTTGACCTAATTCCACCTATATAAATTCTCAAATATTGGGGAACCAACAGAGAGCCAGCCAAAATACTTTTTCCGCCACCGCAAGTTTTTGTTCTTCTGCAATCCCATCTGGAGGCCTTTTCCGGCACCCTGCCGGAGGGTGAATCATCATGGAGGGCTTCTACATCACCCTTGCCGCCTCTCCGATGATGTGTGAGTAGTTTACCACAGACCTATGGGTCCATAGCTAGTATCTAGATGGCTTCTTCTCTCTCTTTGATCCTCAATACAATGTTCTCCTCGATCTTCTTGGAGTTCTATTCGATGTAATCTTCTTTTGCGGTGTGTTTGTTGGGATCCGATGAATTCTGTATTTATGATCTGAATATTTATGAATATTAATTGAGTCTTGTCTGAACTCTTTTATGTATGATTGTTATAGCTTTGTATTTCTCTCCGATCTATCCGTTTAGTTTGGCCAACTAGATTGATTTATCTTGCAATGGGAGAGGTGCTTTGTGATGGGTTCAATCTTGCGGTGTCCTCACCCAGTGAAAGAAAGGGTAGAGAGGCATGTATTTGTATTGTTGCGATTAAGGATAAAATGACGGGGTTTATTCATATTGCTTGGATTTACTTTGTATACATCATGTCATCTTGCTTAAGGCGTTACTCTATTTTATACTTAATACTCTAGATGCATGCTGGATAGCGGTCAATGAGTGGAGTAATAGTAGTGGATGCAGGCAAGAGTCGGTCTACTTGTCTCGGAGGTGATGCCTATATACATGATCATTGCCTTGAATATCATCATAACTATTCGCTTTTCTATCAATTGCCCAACAGTAATTTGTTTACCCACCGTATGTTATGTGTTCGAGAGAGAAGCCTCTAGTGAAAACTATGGCCTGTCGTGGGAACGAGCCTGACAGTAGAGGATATGGGTACGTAAGGAGAGGGCAGAGTCCTAGCTACGGCGAGGGTGTACACACGGATGTATGAGTTCAGGCCCCTCTCGTGGAGGTAAAAGCCCTACGTCTCAGTGCTCGGGAGCTCTTGTCGAGTGAAATATAGGTGTCGTTACAGGGGATGCGAACCCTTATGCCAGAGGGGAGGGGTGTCTTATATAGAGTGCGCTGCCCCTCATAAGTGTCCGGCATCTAAGGGTCAGATCGTGGCTATAAAGGCGTACGTTACTGGTAACGTACGTAATAAATGCTATTAATGAGACAGACGAACGCCTGCCCGTTGGCCTCCCTGGGGTGGCTTCTGGTCTTCTGCGGTCGACTGTCTTCTGGTTCTTCCGAGTGAATGGTACCCGTCGAGTGAAAAGGTAATCTCTGAGTGGATATTGTCGAGTGACTTGTATGCCTTGGTGATTTCAGTCGGAGATCTCCTTGTAGCCCTTAAGCTTTCTGGGGCAGCGTCCTTGGGTAGAGTAGGTAGGTCAGGCCTATGACCCTACCCTAGCTACATATCCCCATCATTAGGCCCCGAATGGATCGGGGTTAGAGTATAAAAGGTGTCAATACAAGTTCTGACAAGACACAAAAATTCCGAGTGCATTTTGAGACTTCTCAGAAATCTGCGTCGATTGGAACCTTTATCGTTCGCCCTGATCGATTCTGTCTCGAAGTATATCCGCGTGAAACTGAGCTCGAAATCAGGTCCGAGTGAAACTGAGCTCGAAATCAGGTTCGAGTGTTCTGCAGAGTCTTCTGATGTGACGGTTCGCTCCGTCAGGTCCGGATTTTACGGGATTCGAAAATTGGATAAACGCGCGCCAAGCGAGGATGACGCAACCGCAAAAGCAAGTGGGGACACGACGCCTCGATTACCGCGCCGCCAAAATCACCACGAGGCGCGCCTCCTCTGAATTCGGGATACTCAGAGATCTGGCGGGCCTGCAGGTCACTGACCCACACGGGCGGATATAAGGGGCGACGACGCCGGTGCTGGTACAGTATTCTTCCCCCAAATCTGCTCTTCTCCTCCTCCTCCTCTGCTCAGCTCCGCTCCAACGACCGCCGCTGCCATGACGAAGGGCAAGACGGAGAAGCTCGAGCGCGCCAAGAAGGGAGGAGCCAAGGCAAAGAAGCCGTCGGGCGCCCGGTCGTCGGTGCCGCCGGGGTGGATCCAGGGGGATTTCCTCCAATCGACGGTCACGGCGGAGGATGTGCAAAATCTCGTCGACGACGGGTTGATAGCTGCGGAGTCCTGGAGATTGCCGAAGGGGGAGACCGAGCCAGAGCCACGCGACGGCGAGCGAGTTCTGCTTCTCACCCACGTCGAACGAGGTTTCTCCATGCCACCCACCCATTCATCCGTAGTTTCCTGAACTATTTTGGGGCGCAGCTCCACCAATTCCCTCCGAATGCAATTGCCTATCTTTCCTGTTTCATAACCCTGTGCGAATGCTTCTTGGGCTGTTCTCCGCATTGAGGTTTGTTTAAACACATATTCTCTGTTAGATCCCAATCCGTCAAGAAAGCCAATCCCAGTGATAGCAAAACCCACGTAATCCAACTGTGTGGTGGCTTAGGGATCCAAAAGAGAGGTAGGAGTGCATTCCCCTCTATGACCTTTCCTGATTCTGTCCGGGGTTGGCAGTCGACATGGTTCTATTGCAAGGATGTTGCATCACCAAATATGTCGACTGGACTTCCTCCTTTCACCTTGGATCGACCTACCACCCCCAAACCACTGTACGTGACAAAGGTAGAGAAAATCCAGGTAGGGATCCTAGTGAACGCTGTATCTGATCTGATCCGCGGCGGAGTGACTGGCTTGGATCTCCTTGAAACGTTTCTCAGTCGACGGATCCAGCCTCTCCAAGCCCGGGATCACACCATGTGGCATTACTCGGGCCCTGAGGATACCACTCGGACTCATCCTGAAGAAGTTTCCGACGAGACCGTTTGTCAGTGGCTCAGGAGCATCACCGGAGCCTGTGATAATCCCGAGGGAGCCAAGCGAATTCCGCCCTTTTCTGCTTTGAACCCACCCACGAACCTGGTGAGTTATACCTCTGTCGATTGTTTTAATATTTGTCGAGAAACTGGATCTTCAGTCGACTGACTTTGAAGCTTGTATCTTGCAGGAATTTACAAACATGTACTCGCCCGTGCCAAACGGAGAACAGCCTGACGAAGAAGAAGGGAGCGTAGATGGCAGCGCAGACGGCGATTACGCCGACGACAGCGAGAGTAGCGATGACGACCTGGAGGAAGGCGAGGTGGAAGCTCATGTCCCTCTGCGCACCGGGCGCCGCACCAAGCAGCAGGAAGACCTAGAGGTTGCCCCGAGCAAAACTGTGGCGTCGAGCACAAGGAACTCAAAGCGTGACCATGCCGCAACATCGGGGTCGACTGAAAAAGCTGCGAAACAACTCAAGCCGGACGCGCCAAAACCTCGGAAGGCCCTGCCTCGTATCAAGATTGATGTGCATGTTGCCTCAACGTGAGTGTTTATTTTCCCGCAATTGTGATTGTGGCACTTCATGTCTCTGCTGACCGAGTAGAGTTTATCCGCCAGAGCTGCTACCTCTGTGACATCGCCCCAGCGAAATGAGGGGGACCATATGGAAGTGGACACTCCTGATGCGGCCACCTCCCAACGAGGTATAACAAACCCACACTCTACTCTGTTTTTTGAAGAATAATCGTCGAGTGTCTTGATTAAAATTGCCGATTGATAGCTGACGAAGTCATCGAACTGGAAGATGACGAGGAGCTGCAGCGAGGAACGCAGGATGAAGCTGTGCCTCTAGGGGCTCCACGCGTATGCACTCGGAGAACATCGTCAGGACAGACGCCCCGTGGGACGACTGCTGCGACACCTCCAGCCCTTGTGGCCCCGCTGTCGAGTGCTCCGCCAGCCACTTCAATTCTAGTGGCTTCAGCACCTATTGGAGAATCTGAAGCACCTCCTGCTGCCTCAGTTACAGCACCAATTCATTCGACGCCCGCATACCCTTTGTATCACATCCCGGAGGACCAAACTGGAGCTGCCAAGGAAGCCATGATTCAGGCTGGGCAGATGATGCTGCGAACAAAGGAGGTGTATGAAGCCAGCAAGTTAGCCTATGATGCCAGCTCAGTGCTTCAAGCCAACGTCCGAGTAAGTGCTATTGTAAGTTCATTTCCAATTGAATTCCTGTCCGTCTTGATTTTACACCCACTGGGTGTTTTCTTCGTAAGTAGATCAGGTAGTCTCTGGTCCAGTGGGGGCACGCTGAGTGCACCCACTGGGTGTAGTCCCCGAGACCGCTGTCGAATGACGAAGGCATCGACAGTGGTCTTAGAGTCGGTTTGAAAGTTGTTTTCCAT
This sequence comes from Elymus sibiricus, assembly GCA_039707655.1. Classification (NCBI taxonomy): domain Eukaryota; kingdom Viridiplantae; phylum Streptophyta; class Magnoliopsida; order Poales; family Poaceae; genus Elymus; species Elymus sibiricus. The sequence continues at coordinate 184,151,565 of CM077676.1, read as the reverse complement.
TCGACAGGACAGACCTTGTCGAGTAAAAGTAGGTCCAGTGGGGGCATGCTGAGTGCACCCACTGGGTGTAGTCCCCGAGACCGCCATCGAGTGTGTGCATCGGCGGGGGTCTGATAGAAACGATGTCCGCTTGCTTGCTTTCTTCTCTCTTTTTTACATACACTCGGACAGGGCGGACCTGGTCGAGTAATTTCCTGTCCAGTGGGGACACGCTGAGTGCACCCACTGGGTGTAGTCCCCGAGACTACTGCCGATCATTTACGATGGGGAGTAGTCTTAAGAACTGTTTTGCAGGTTTCATGGACATCATTTCCATCAACCATGATATGACGCTGTATAGGGTTATGGGGTGGGGCGGCAGGCCGCCTTTTAGTCGACTGCACTTGTACTTCTCCACTCGGGAGTAGAGAAATATACATGTCGACTGAACCCCTTCTTTGCTGATTTCAGAAAGCCAGTGGGCTCGGGACCAAGTACGTCGAGCTGGAAAAAGAAAAGAATCGACTTCTGCTGGATCTGGAGCTGACGAACAACAACCTGGACCGAGCACAAACTGAATTGAAGACTTTGGGAGGTAATCCTTGTCGATCAATTGTATTATCACTTTCATCTTCCATCCTTTGAACCGAGTGAATCCACTCGAATAGACGTACGTGATGAGAACCGTCGTCTCCGAGCGCGACTCAACAATGTTATTTCTTTAGATACCATGAAGAAGGCGCTCGAGGACAAGGACAAATCACTTGCTGATGCTCAGAAGGAAGCGAAGGGGAAAACTGAAGCTGCTGAGAAGAAACTTGCTGCAGCCAGAAAACTGTAAGAAGAGAACACCAAACTCAAGCAGGAACGATCTGACTGGATCAAAAAACTTGAAGTGCAGACCTAGGGAAAGAGTGCTCTGGAAAAACACTTAGGAGACTTTGCGAAGGAAATGTTCAGCATGCTTGAAGGTGACTTTCTTCTGTCGAATGAATTTCTTTGATTTCTTCAGAACGGCATTGTGATCACCTTTTCCCTTTCCCTTCACGCAGAATTCTGTCAAGACTTCGAGAAGGAAACCGAAGAGATCGAGCCCAATCTGGACCCCACGAAGTCACTCGTCGGAGACGCCGTGGCCATGGATATGTTTCGACTGGAAGCTCGTCTTAAGAATGTCCAGGGATATGTCACTCGGCTGAGGGCTGCATTCGAGAAAGTCGACAAGGAACTGTGGCCTGCAGACCCCCTCCAGACTGACCTCGAGTGTATGATGACTCGCCTCAATGAAATTCCAAGTCGAGTGTAGGAGTGGAAGAAGTCCGCTGCCCGTTGTGGTGCCGATGTGGCACTTTCACTCGTCAGGGTTCATTGCAAGGAGGCCAGGGAGGACAAACTGAAGGCTCTCCGAGTGATCAACACAAAGAAACTTCAATTTGAAGATTTCATGGAGACTTTCATCGAAGCAGCTACTCGGATCGCCGACAAAATTGACCTGGATACCTTTGTCGAGCCTTCAAGCCCTACAGGGGCTTGAAAAAGTACGTTGCTTTCAGTTAACACTTTATTTGCCTCGGTATGCCGAGTGATGGTGTAACCGATTAAAACTTCGTTCAGGCCTTAAGCCTGAGAACTTCCCTTTGCGCGAACAAGTTTTTGCTGCGCTAGAGATTCTAGTCTTACTCGCATTTTGCTTTCCGCAATTTTTCTTGGATGAATTTATTTAATTCCCAAATGGAACGGGAGTTCTGCACTCGAAAGAATTTAGGACTTAGGCGAAGACTGGTTCGCAGCTAAGTTCCGAGTGTTAGGAATACCTTACACTCGGAGGGATTTTTTAACTTAGGTGAAAACTGGTTCACAGCTAAGGCCCCTGAGTGAGAGAATTGCTCTTTACTCGGAAAAGTTTTTGAACTTAGGCGAAGACTGGTTTGCGGCTAAGTCTCTGAGTGTATTGAATGTTATACACTTGGAAGGGTCTTTAACTTAGGCGAAATGGGTTCGCAGCTAAACCCCCGAGCAAGAGGGTTGCTCTTCACTCGGAGATGTTTTCTGAACATAGGCGAAGACTGGTTCGTGGCTAAGTCTCCGAGTGTATTGAATGTTATACACTCGGAAGGGTTTTTAACTTAGGCGAAATGGGTTCGCAGCTAAGCCTCCGAGTGTATTGAATGTTATACACTCGGAAGGGTTTTTAACTTAGGCGAAACGGGTTCGCAGCTAAGTCTCCGAGTGTATTGAATGTTATACACTCGGAAGGGTCCTTAACTTAGGCGAAACGGGTTCGCAGCTAAGCCCCCGAGCAAGAGGGTTGCTCTTCACTCGGAGAAGTTTTCTGAACTTAGGCGAAGACTGGTTCGCGGCTAAGTCTCCGAGTGTATTGAATGTTATACACTCGGAAGGGTTTTTAACTTAGGCAAAACGGGTTCGCAGCTATGCCCCCGAGCAAGAGGGTTGCTCTTCACTCGGAGAAGTTTTCTGAACTTAGGCGAAGACTGGTTCACGGCTAAGTCTCCGAGTGTATTGAATGTTATACACTCGGAAGGGTTTTTAACTTAGGCGAAACGGGTTCGCAGCTAAGCCTCCGAGTGTATTGAATGTTATACACTCGGAAGGGTTTTGAACTTAGGCGAAACAAGTTTGCAGCTAAGTCTCCGAGAGTATTGAATGTTATACACTCGGAAGGGTTTTTAACTTAGGCGAAACGGGTTCGCAGCTAAGCCCCCGAGCAAGAGGGTTGCTCTTCACTCGGAGAAGTTTTCTGAACTTAGGCGAAGACTGGTTCGCGGCTAAGTCTCCGAGTGTATTGAATGTTATACACTCGGAAGGGTTTTTAACTTAGGCGAAACGGGTTCGCAGCTAAGCCTCCGAGTGTATTGAATGTTATACACTCGGAAAGGTTTTTAACTTAGGCGAAACGGGTTCGCAGCTAAGCCTCCGAGTGTTTTGAATGTTATACACTCGGAAAGGTTTTTAACTTAGGCGAAACGGGTTCGCAGCTAAGCCTCCGAGTGTATTGAATGTTATACACTCAGAAAGGTTTTTAACTTAGGCGAAATGGGTTCGCAGCTAAGCCCCCGAGCAAGAGGGTTGCTCTTCACTCGGAGAAGTTTTCTAAACTTAGGCGAAGACTGGTTCGCGGCTAAGTCTCCGAGTGTATTGAATGTTATACACTCGGAAGGGTTTTTAACTTAGGCGAAACGGGTTCGCAGCTAAGCCCCGAGCAAGAGGGTTGCTCTTCACTCGGAGAAGTTTTCTGAACTTAGGCGAAGACTGGTTCGCGGCTAAGTCTCCGAGTGTATTGAATGTTATACACTCGGAAGGGTTTTTAACTTAGGCGAAACGGGTTCGCAGCTATGCCCCCGAGCAAGAGGGTTGCTCTTCACTCGGAGAAGTTTTCTGAACTTAGGCGAAGACTGGTTCACGGCTAAGTCTCCGAGTGTATTGAATGTTATACACTTGGAAGGGTTTTTAACTTAGGCGAAACGGGTTCGCAGCTAAGCCTCCGAGTGTATTGAATGTTATACACTCGGAAGGGTTTTGAACTTAGGCGAAACAAGTTTGCAGCTAAGTCTCCGAGAGTATTGAATGTTATACACTCGGAAGGGTTTTTAACTTAGGCGAAACGGGTTCGCAGCTAAGCCCCCGAGCAAGAGGGTTGCTCTTCACTCGGAGAAGTTTTCTGAACTTAGGCGAAGACTGGTTCGCGGCTAAGTCTCCGAGTGTATTGAATGTTATACACTCGGAAGGGTTTTTAACTTAGGCGAAACGGGTTCGCAGCTAAGCCTCCGAGTGTATTGAATGTTATACACTCGGAAAGGTTTTTAACTTAGGCGAAACGGGTTCGCAGCTAAGCCTCCGAGTGTTTTGAATGTTATACACTCGGAAAGGTTTTTAACTTAGGCGAAACGGGTTCGCAGCTAAGCCTCCGAGTGTATTGAATGTTATACACTCAGAAAGGTTTTTAACTTAGGCGAAATGGGTTCGCAGCTAAGCCCCCGAGCAAGAGGGTTGCTCTTCACTCGGAGAAGTTTTCTAAACTTAGGCGAAGACTGGTTCGCGGCTAAGTCTCCGAGTGTATTGAATGTTATACACTCGGAAGGGTTTTTAACTTAGGCGAAACGGGTTCGCAGCTAAGCCCCCGAGCAAGAGGGTTGCTCTTCACTCGGAGAAGTTTTCTGAACTTAGGCGAAGACTGGTTCGCGGCTAAGTCTCCGAGTGTATTGAATGTTATACACTCGGAAGGGTTTTTAACTTAGGCGAAACGGGTTCGCAGCCAAGCCCCCGAGCAAGAGGGTTGCTCTTCACTCGGAGAAGTCTTTGAATGTGAAACTGTGCGATCGGAATCGATAATAGACTGCGGAAGTGATAACTTAACAAACGACATCGTCTGGAGCACTCTTATTACATCAAAACAACTCAGTCGTCAAGTATAAAAGCGTTGAAGCAAATCCGCGTTCCAGGCACGTGGCTCATCAATATTCTTCTTCAAGTTGAAAAGATGGTACGCTGCATTGTTCAGCACCTTGGTGACGACGAATGGGCCTTCCCATGCTGGGGCCAACTTGTGGGGTCACTGCTGATCCACTCGGAGCACCAGATCACCTTCGTGTAGTGAACGGCTCTTGACGTGTCTCGCATGAAAGCGGCGAAGGTCTTGTTGATATACAGTCAACCGGATCAGGGCCATCTCTCGTTCTTCCTCTAGGAGATCCACCCCATTTTGTCTTGCTTGCTCAGCTTCGTCTTCAGAGTAAAGATCCACTCGGGGAGAATTGTGAAGGACGTCACTTGGCAGAACGGCTTCAGCTCCATACACAAGGAAGAAAGGAGTGCGTCCAGTCGACCGGTTTGGAGTCGTCCTCAAGCCCCACAGAACAGATGGCAATTCAGTGACCCAAGCTCCAGCAGCATGATCAAGATCTCGCATGAGCCGAGGCTTCAGTCCTTGGAGGATAAGGCCGTTCGCTCGCTCAGCTTGACCGTTAGACTGGGGGTGTGCAACAGACGCGTAATCCACCCGAGTGCCTTGAGAGGAGAAAAAGTATCTGAACTCTTCCGAGTCAAAATTAGAGCCGTTGTCTGTAATGATACTGTGGGGGACTCCATACCGGAATGTTATCTCTTTCATGAATTTGATAGCAGTGCGGGCGTTCAGCTTCTTGATGGGTTTAGCTTCAATCCACTTAGTGAACTTGTCGACTGCAACCAGTAAGTGAGTGAATCCACTCTGGCCTGTTCTAAGGGGTCCAACCATATCCAAGCCCCATACAGCAAACGGCCAGACGAGTGGAATAGTCTTCAAGGCAGACGCAGGTTTGTGTGACAGGTTCGAATAGAACTGGCATCCTTCGCAGTGATTGACTATATCTTTAGCCATCTCATTGGCGCGTGGCCAGAAGAAACCCGCTCGGTAAGCTTTGGCAACAATTGTCCTAGAGGACGCATGATGACCACAAGTTCCCGAGTGAATCTCCTCCAAACTCAGTCGACCTTCTTCAGGAGAAATACACCGCTGAGTCACGCCAGTCACACTTTCTCTGTAGAGTTGTCCATCCATAACAGTAAAAGCTTTGGATCTGCGGACTATCTGTCGAGCTTCATCTTCATCATCTGGGAGTTCTCTCCTAAGAATGTACGCCATATAGGGTACAGTCCAGTCGGGCGTGATCACTAAAATCTCCATGACCAGATCAATGACAGCTGGGACATCGACTTCAGTCGGAACAGAAGCGCTTTTTGCCTGCGGGGGCTCTTCAGTGAAGGGATCTTCCTGCACCGAAGGAGAATGAAAGTGCTCGAGAAATACATTGCTGGGGACATGCTTCCGAGTGGATCCAATCTTTGCCAGCTCATCAGCTGGTTGATTCTTCACTCGGGGAACATGATGGAGTTCCAAACCTTCGAATTTCTTCTCGAGTTTCCTTACTGCATTGCAGTATCCAGTCATAGCGGGGTTCCTGACATCCCACTCTTTCATCACTTGATTGACCACCAAATCAGAGTCGCCATATACCATCAGGCGCCGGACGCCGAGTGAAATGGCCATACGCAACCCATACAAGAGTGCTTCATATTCAGCTTCCTTGTTGGAGGAACCAAAGTGAATCTGCAAGACGTAACTGAGTTTGTCGCCTTTCGCGGACACCAGTACTACGCCAGCACCAGACCCATTGAGCATCTTCGAGCCATCAAAGAACATGGTCCAGTGTGCCGAGTAAACTTGGATCGGCTGCTGCTGTTCAGTCCACTCTGCCAGGAAATCAGCGAGGGCTTGAGACTTGATTGCTTTCTTTGCTTCAAACTTGATGTCAAAATAGAGGAGCTCAATAGCCCATTTGGCCACTCGACCGGACGCATCTCGATTGTGGAGAATTTCAGACAATGGAGCATCACTGATGACTGAAATTGAGTGATCTTGAAAATAATGTGCCACCTTCTTAGCTGATAGATATATACCGTACACGAGCTTCTGGTAATGTGGATATCTTTGCTTTGAAGGAGTCAACACTTCAGAGATGTAATAAACAGGACGCAGGACTTTGTAAGCTTTACCTTCCTCTTCCCTCTCGATAGTGAGAACTGTACTGACGACCTGATTAGTAGCCGCTATGTACAATAGCAATGGCTCTTTACTGTGCGGAGCAGCAAGCACCGGCTGGGTGGAAAGCAGAGCTTTGAGCTCGACAAACGCTGCTTCAGCTTCTGGAGTCCACTCGAATGTATCAGACCTCTTCATCAATCGGTATAAAGGCAATGCCTTTTCACCGAGACGAGAAATGAATCGACTCAATGCTGCCAAGCAACCTGTGAGCTTCTGGACATCGTGCACACGCTCAGGGCTTTTCATTCGGGTGATGGCACCGATCTTTTCAGGATTAACGTTGATTCCGTTTTCAGAAACGAGAAAACCGAGTAATTTGCCGCCAGGAACACCGAAAGTGCACTTAGTCGGATTTAGCTTGATGTCATATCTCCTCAGATTGGCGAATGTGTCAGCTAAGTCACACAACAGGTCGGAACCTTTGTGACACTTGACGACAATGTCATCCATGTACGCTTCAACATTCCAAGGGATCTGATCGAGTAAACATTTTTGAATCATGCGCATGAAAGTAGCGCCAGCGTTCTTCAAACCAAAAGGCATGGTGATATAACAGAAACACCCGAAAGGGGTGATGAAGGCTGTCTTTATTTCATCCGGACCAAACAGACGAATCTGATGGTAACCAGAGTAAGCATCCAGAAAAGATAGACGCTCACACCCCGCAGTCGAGTCGACAATCTAATCAATGCGGGGGAGTGGGAAATGATCTTTCGGGCAGACCCGATTGATATGTTTGAAATCAATACACATGCGGAGTGACTTGTCTTTCTTAGGGACCATAACGACGTTCGATAACCACTCGGAGTGGTAAATCTCACGTATGAACTTAGCCGCCAAGAGATGAGCCACCTCCTCGCCGATTGCCTTTCGCTTCTCCGTTGCCGACCGACGCAAATGCTCCTTCACAGGCTTGGCCTTCGGGTCAACTCTCAATCGGTGCTCAGCCAGTTCCCTGGGTACACCAGGCATGTCAGCAGGCTTCCATGCGAAGATGTCCCAGTTCTCACGGAGGAACTGGATGAGCTCGGCTTCCTATTTGCTGTCGAGTGTCGTCGAGATGTTGGTCGGGGCAGCAGTTGGATCTGTCGGGTGAATGTTCACTTTCTTCACTTCTCCTACCGACTGAAAAGCTGACTCAGAAGCGGACTTCTTAGTGCGCAATAGGTCGGAAGGATCAGCGTTTTTCTTGTATTCTTCCAATTCAACCATAGCCATCTGATGATCGGCGATCTTGGAGCCCTGCTGAAGGCACTCCTCAGCCCTCCGTCGAATGCCAGGGACTGTGATCACACCCTTGGGTCCGGGCATCTTCAGCTTGAGATACACGTAACATGGACGGGCCATGAAACGGGCATAAGCCGGACGACCAAGTATGGCGTGGTATGCGCTCTATAAGTCCACCACTTCAAATGTCAATTTTTCCTTGCGAAAATGCTTATCGTCACCAAACACAACATCCAACGCTATTTGACCGAGTGAACGGGCCTTTTTCCCAGGGATGACGCCATGGAACTGCATGTTGCTTTCACTGAGTCGGGACATCGGAATGCCCATCCCCTTGAGGGTTTCTGCATATAGGATGTTCAGACCGCTCCCACCGTCCATCAAAACCTTGCGGAGTCGAGTGCCCCCCACAACTGGGTCCACCAGCAGCGCTTGCCGCCCGGGGGTAGCGATATGTGCAGGGTGATCTGACTGATCAAACGTGATAGCAGTCTGAGACCACTTGAGATATGTGGGGGTAGAGGGAACCGCCATGTTAACCTCCCTGTTGATAACTTTCAGTCCACTCTTGCTCTCAACATCAGCAAAATTCAACAAAGTGGCATTGACCTCAGGAAACTCTTCTTTATCTTCTTCATCTCCCTTTTCAGGGACTTTTTCACTCGACTGGCTCTCTTTGAACTGTTGGATCAGCAAACGGCACTGTCGAGTGGTATGCTTTGGCAATATTAAATTGCCCTCTTCATCTTTCCTCGTGTGGATTGCACACGGTAAATCCATATCATCTGTACCCGATTGATTCTTTGACTTCTTGGGGGTGAACTTAGCTTTGGACTTTCCTTTATTTTTGGCCTGTGCCGCCAGAGCGGCCACTTCTGCCGGAGCAGGGGGATCAGCCTTGCGCTTTTGCTTCTGATTGGAATTTCCGCCTGCATCATTGTCGACTGCTTTTCCTTTACCGCTTCGGAGGCGGTCCTCTTCTTCACCATTGGTGTACCGAGTGGCAATCTCCATCATCTTGCTCAGAGAAATATCACCAGTGCGACCAAACTTCAGATAGAGCTCTCTGTATCTAACACCAGCCTTGAAGGCGCAAACAGCCTGATGTTCGGAAACATTCTCCACCGTGTGATGCAGGGTGGACCAGCGTTGAATGTAGTCTCGCAAGGTCTCATTGGGTTTCTGAACGCAGTGCTGCAAATCAATCAAACCAGCCGGACGTTTGCAGGTGCCCTCAAAGGTTCTGATGAACACTCGGGCCAAATCCTCCCAGCAATAGATACTAGAGGGAGCCAAACGATTCAACCAAGCTCTAGCCGAACCATCTAACATCAGGGACAAATGCTTCATGGCTATGTTGTCGTTTCCTCCACCAATCTGCACGGCCACTCGGTAATCATCTAACCATGTCTCGGGCTTCGACTCGCCAGAAAACTTGCTAATTCCAGCCGCCAACCTGAAGTTGGGGGGAATCTCTGCAGAGCGAATGGCTCTGCTAAAACATTCGGGACCAGACACAACAGCTCCACTTCCACTCGGATAGTCTCCGTTATAACCATCTCTGTGGGCTCTGCCTCTGTCGACCCGTCTTTGAGCGAGGACATCCCTTGCGTCAAATCCAGGATTCCGCTCATCACCGAACGGGCGCCTATCATCATTGTGCCGAGGCACATATGAACCACTCTGCAGAGGAGAAAGCACTCGACGGCGGTCATCGCGGTGATAACGGGGAGCAAATTGATCTCGCCCCTGATCTCTGTACCGACCCTCACGGAAGTCTCCGCCTCTGTGGCGCAGGGATGACCCAGGGCTGTGGGCCGACTGAACTGTTTCCGCCCTGGGCGAATTGCTATGTAACCTGTTCTGTGACTGAGAAACAACCGCATTCTGCTGCTGCGCTGCCTCGAGCAACGTTCTGATCTGTTGCAAACCTCTACCAGCTTTCGATCGTGACGGCTGTATAGAATCTGCAATCCTAGCAGCAGCTGCAACATTCAACACTGGAGTACGGAATACCTCGACGTTATTCCGAGACCCACTCGGAAACAACTGTCGCTGATGTCGATTGGGACGCGGCGGATGCTGTCGAGCACGCTCGTCGAGTGCCTTCTGCATCTCTTTGAGTCGAAGGCGAGTCGCCTCCATGGCCTGGGCCTCAGCAGTCGTGCCGACGATGGGAGTATGGAGAACATCCTCATCCCGGCGCTGCTGTTCATTCGACGTTCCACCAATCTCGCGCCTGGCGTGGTTGAAGCCAGGCGGCGGACTCTGATGAGAGCCAGCCATAAGAACTTCAGCCACAGGATCGCAGCTCTCGCACCCGGAGGAAACGTCCGACCAATCTGACGCCGAGTCGAACACGCTGAGAAGTGACTCGGCGGGCTCGATGGCCGCAATCTGCGGGGACGAAGCCTGGCGGGCCGCCGCATGTCGCACCCAACGCTGTAGCCGTGAACGACCGGATCGCTTGCGGCGACGAACAGCATGGAGGGCCGACACGTACGGAGTCGACAGCTGAAGGAGAAGAACACCGCAGGAGCTTGCGCAGAAGTGCGTCGCTCCACGTATTGGGAGCGCCTCAACATCTAGAGGCGCTTCCTGGAGCCATGCCAAACCGTCGGTGATGAAGGTGAGCGCTCCGAGACGGATCTCGCGGTCCAGGAACAAATCACCGCCGGAAGACATGACGAAGGAAAACAAATGCAACCTCGCCGGAAGTCGCTTAGAGGCCGCCCCACGGTGGGCGCCAACTGTCGTGGGAACGAGCCTGACAGTAGAGGTTAGGGGTACGTAAGGAGAGGGCAGAGTCCTAGCTACGGCGAGGGTGTACACACGGATGTATGAGTTTAGGCCCCTATCGTGGAGGTAAAAGCCCTATGTCTCAGTGCTCGGGAGCTCTTGTCGAGTGAAATATAGGTGTCATTACAGGGGATGCGAACCCTTATGCCAGAGGGGAGGGGTGGCTTATATAGAGTGCGCTGCCCCTCATAAGTGTCCGGCATCTAAGGGTCAGATCGTGGCTATAAAGGCGTACGTTACTGGTAACGTACGTAATAAATGCTATTAATGAGATAGACGAACGCCTGCCCGTTGGCCTCCCTGGGGTGGCTTCTGGTCTTCGGCGGTCGACTGTCTTCCGGTTCTTCCGAGTGAATGGTACCCGTCGAGTGAAAAGGTAATCTCTGAGTGGATATTGTCGAGTGACTTGTATGCCTTGGTGATTTCAGTCGGAGATCTCCTTGTAGCCCTTAAGAGTTCTGGGGCAGCGTCCTTGGGTAGAGTAGGTAGGTCAGGCCTATGACCCTACCCTAGGAATGGATGATGGAGACCATGATTCCCCACAAGTCGGGATGAGACTCCAGAAAAAAAATAAAAAGAAAAAAGAGGCCAAAAAGAGCCCACCAAAAAAAGAGAAAAAGAGAGAAGGGGCAATGTTATTATCTTTTTCCATACTTGTGCTTCAAAGTAGCACCATGTTTATCATATAGAGAGTCTCCTATGTAGTCAATTTCATATACCAGTGGGAATTTTTCATTATAGAACTTGGCTTGTATATTCCGATGATGGGCTTCCTCAAATGCCCGAGGTCTTCATGAGCAAGCAAATTGGATGCACACAAACTTAGTTTTCAGTTTGAGCTTTCATACACTTATAGCTCTAAGTGCATCCGTTGCATGGCTATCCCTACTCCTCGCATTGATATCGATTGATGGGCATCTCCATAGCCCGTTGATCTGCCAAGTTGATGCGAGACTCTCTTCTTCTCCTTTCCAGTATTTGATCCCTATCACGGCATTCTATTCCACCTAGTGCTATGTCCATGGCTCACGCTCATGTATTGCGTGAGAGTTGAAAATGCTGAAGCACATTAGAAGTACGATCCAATTTCCTGGTTTAACACTGGGGTGCTCATGATTTATATATTTGAGGTGAAGATAGAGTCATGCCATTGCCAATATGAGAAAGTGAGTAGGGATAACACTCGTTATGGATCGTATATTTTGAAAGTTTAATGATTATGCTTCTTATGTTCATGGATATTATTATGTTAATATTGTTAATTCATCGTTTCACAATTTATATGCCATAAAAGAGATTACATGATAGACATGTAAGGTAGCATTCCACATCAAAGATTCTGTTTTTATCATTTACCTACTCGAGGACGAGCAGGAATTAAGCTTGGGGATGCATGATATGTCTCCAACGAATCTATAAGTTTTTGTTGTTCCATGCTATTATATTGTCAATCTTGGATGTTTTATATGCTATTTTATATCATTTTTTGGGACTAACCTATTAACCTAGTGCCCAGTCCCAGTTGTTGTTTTCTGCTTATTTTTGGTTTTTCAGGAAATCAGTACCAAACAAAGTCCAAATGCTACGAAACTTATTGACGATTTTTTTCTGGACAAGAGAGACCCTACAAGCTTCGGGAGGGGGCCAGAAGACCAATGAGGTGGCGACAAGGCACCAGGGCGCGGCCCCAGGGGGGCGCGCCCAGGTACCTTGTGGGCCCCTCAAGGCTCCTTTTGACCTAATTCCACCTATATAAATTCTCAAATATTGGGGAACCAATAGAGAGCCAGCCAAAATACTTTTTCCGCCACCGCAAGTTTTTGTTCTTCTGCGATCCCATCTGGAGGCCTTTTCCGGCACCCTGCCGGAGGGTGAATCATCATGAAGGGCTTCTACATCACCCTTGCCGCCTCTCCGATGATGTGTGAGTAGTTTACCACAGACCTATGGGTCCATAGCTAGTATCTAGATGGCTTCTTCTCTCTCTTTGATCCTCAATACAATGTTCTCCTCGATCTTCTTGGAGTTCTATTCGATGTAATCTTCTTTTGCGGTGTGTTTGTTGGGATCCGATGAATTCTGGGTTTATGATCTGAATATTTATGAATATTAATTGAGTCTTCTCTGAACTCTTTTATGCATGATTGTTATAGCTTTGTATTTCTCTCCGATCTATCCGTTTAGTTTGGCCAACTAGATTGATTTATCTTGCAATGGGAGAGGTGCTTTGTGATGGGTTCAATCTTGCGGTGTCCTCACCCAGTGAAAGAAAGGGTAGAGAGGCATGTATTTGTATTGTTGCGATTAAGGATAAAATGACGGGGTTTATTCATATTGCTTGGATTTACTTTGTATACATCATGTCATCTTGCTTAAGGCGTTACTCTATTTTATACTTAATACTCTAGATGCATGCTGGATAGCGGTCAATGAGTGGAGTAATAGTAGTGGATGCAGGCAAGAGTCGGTCTACTTGTCTCGGATGTGATGCCTATATACATGATCATTGCCTTGAATATCATCATAACTATTCGCTTTTCTATCAATTGCCCAACAGTAATTTGTTTACCCACCGTATGTTATGTGTTCGAGAGAGAAGCCTCTAGTGAAAACTATGGCCCCCGGGTCTACTTTAATCATATAAACAAAAACCCTAAAAATACTTTGCTGCACTTTTTCTATTTTATTTCACAATTTACTTTATCTATCTAGCACTACAAGATTTGATCCTTGCAAATAACCGCCAAGGGGATTGACAACCGTCTTGATTGCGTTGGGTGCAAGTATTTGCTTTTGTGTGTGCAGGTGCTGCTAACGAGGTTCTGTGTGGTTCTCCTACTGGATTGATAACCTTGGTTCTTAACTGAGGGAAATACTTATCTCTACTGTACTGCATCATCCTCTCCTCTTCAAGGAAATCCCAACACAGCTCACAAGTAGTAGCCGTGCTTGCGACCCTCGAAGCTTTCGAGTTCGTATTCACGGATCTGTGAGTTCCTCATTTATCCATGTCATTTTCCTTCACTGCAGTTCTTTGCTAGTTCTTCAGTGTTCTTTGAAAAATGTGGCTACAGATCTAGGTTATTTACAAACTTTCATTTGTAGGGCCTTAAGTTACCCCCGCAACATAGTTCATCACCTTGTAGATCTTCTTCGTCACCTCAATGAACTTCATTACTATTTCATACCTAGCCATATCGCCAACCTAGGTTTTTACTTTCCCTTTCATAGTCATTTTCCAGATCCATATTTGATATTCAATCTGAATAGTAGTTTTTTATGATTGCCTTGACCTGGAATTTGCTTCATAACCTTTACCGGGTCTTAGATCGTAGTGATATTTCTGCCGGGTTGTACCCACTTTAGTTGGCCGGCTCTCGGGCAGTAGTAATCTATAACTGTTCCATACTTGCAGAAACCCTTATACTCTTAACACCCATGATCCATGTTCTCATAACTGGCTTGGTAATTTATTTCTTTCATCTTTGTAGTTGAGCTTTATTGCAACCCAAGTCCATGGCTCCTAAGATAAGCAAGGCCGCCAACTGGACCAAATCATGCATGACTGAGCTCATGCTCAACGAACTAGTGAAAGTCGGTACCTTGTCGGCTCAGGACCAGATTGAATGGTGAGTTCCTTAAGAGGAGACCCGGCCTCAGCCGGGTCAGAATGAGATTGTTATTTTTGCGAATCACCTGGATAGTGGGTTCTGTCCTCCAGGCTCCAAATTTTTCCCGGGCATCCTTCACTATTTCGGTATCCAGCCTCAAGATCTCGCTCCCAACTTGGTGCTTAACTTAAGAAACTTCCAAGTCTTCTATGAAGTATATCTTCAGACTGAGCCAGCTGTTAGTCTCTTTCAAGAATTTTTCTACTGCAATCGTCAAACTGAATATAAAGGAGGGCCGAGTCTGGAATGTGGAGGAGTCACAATTTGGCGGCGAAGGAATTCTGCCTTTCTTGAGATGGCACTGGCGAGTCACCCTAAGGCATGGCAAAAACTTGGATCTACAGCAAGGATACATCTCCAAGCCAACAACACTCACTGCCGGGTTATAGATTGGAACGTCTTGAAGCCTAAAAGCAATTTCCGGCTTATGGGTCTAGGGAAGAGAGGAAAGGAATTGAGCCCTTATATTCCCGAATAAACGCTCTAATTGCTCATGGTCTCTCTGGGGTCGATCTGACCCGGTGCTAGATGAGTTGGCGGATCCAACCCCTCAGTCTCAGGGGCCGTCTCATGTACAAGTATACTGGTGAACCGGACGACGACTTGCTCTTCAACAGCGTTAATCTGTCTTCCGGTGATCTGATGAAGGCCACCAAGAAACTCCTTGGTGACACTCGCGACAAGATCGCCACAGTGGTCCTTGCCCCCTTCTATGCTGGTAACCCAGCACCCGATGTGAGTCGCCATTTCATTTCCGTACTTAAATACTTGTGCACCTTTTGTTCTTACTTTATTTGATATGCCGGCTCACGCTTCCTTAGTATAACTCTGAGTGGTGGAAAATGGAGCCTGAAACCCCCACTCCACCTAAGGATCGCAACCAAGAAGAGGTGGAAGAAGATGAAGACGGTGAGGTAGAACTTGACTCCCTTGGTCGCCTTCATAATGAACTTGCTGACGCCGACTCTTCTCAGGAACAAACTGGAACTAGTAGAACCGTAGATGCAGAGGTAAATCCATCTTCTTCCGACTTTGAAAAACTTGGTTAAAGGAGAACCCGGAAAGCGGCCCGTAAGGTACCCTTCTCACATCCATCAGCTCACTTGGACAAAACTTTAACTTTGAAGAAAACGCAGCATGCTGAGAGCTTGAAGCGGAAGACCTGGAGCAGCTCGGGCGAGTTATCTGATGGCCTTTCATATGAGAGATCTCCACGCTGAGCTCGTCTTCAAGTGCCGACAAGCCCTACACTTAGTCATCCGCAAGCTGGCACATTCAAGCAGCCGTTGGCTTGCTCTGACCCAACTTATCAAACTTCTCCTTCATCCGTTGAGTCAAACGCCAGCCAATTGCCGGCTTTCACCATCAACCGTGGGTAAGTATATAAAGAAAAACTTATTAACTCATACATGTTCCTTTCATTCACTAATCACAATTTCCGTTGTTCTAGAGCCAAAGCTTTTGTGAAGAAGAAGACTGATGACCCGGCAACCACTTCTTCAAATGTACAGATGGAAATCCCTTCTCATGACGCCATGGTAGATGATACGTCTCCAACGTATCTATAATTTTTGATTGTTCCATGCTATTATAGTATCAATCTTGGATGTTTTATATGCAATTATATGCTATTTTATATCATTTTTGGGAACTAACCTATTAACCCAGTGCCCAACGTCAGTTGCTGTTTTCTGCTTGTTTTTGGTTTTTCAGAAAATCAGTACCAAACGGAGTCCAAACGCTATGAAACTTTTTGACGATTTTTTTCTGGACAAAAGAGACCCTAGAAGCTTCGGGATGAGGCCAGAAGACCAACGAGGAGGTGACAAGACAACAGGGCGTGCCCAGGGGGTGGCCGCGCCCTGTTACCTTGTGGGCCCCTCATGGCTCCTTTTGACCTAATTCCACTTCTATAAATTCTCAAATATTGAGAAACCATCAGAGAGCCCCACGAAATACTTTTTTCGCCGCTGCAAGCTTCTGTTCTTCCGCGATCCCATCTGGAAGCCTTTTCCGGCACTCTGCCGGAGGGGGAATCGATCACGGAGGGCTTCTACATCAACCTTGCTGCCCTACCGATGATGTGTGAGTAGTTCACCACAGACCTACGGGTCCATAGCTAGTAGCTAGATGGCTTCTTCTCTCTCTTTGATCTTCCATACAATGTTCTCCTCGATCTTCTTGGAGTTCTATTCGATGTAATCTTCTTTTGCGGTGTGTTTGTTGGGATCCGATGAATTGTGGGTTTATGATCAGATTATTCATTGAAAGTAATTGAGTCTTTTCTGAACTTTATTATGCATGATTATTATAGCTTTGTATTCCCCTCCGATCCATTTGGTTTGGCCAACTAGATTGATTTATCTTCAGCGGGAGGGGTGCTTTGTAATGGGTTCAATCTTGTAGTGCTCTATATCCCAGTGACAAAGTAGGGGACAAGACACGTATTTCTATTGTTGCCATTAAGTATAAGACGACAAGGTTTATTCATATTGATTGGGTTTACTTTGTCTACATCATGTCATATTGCTTAAGGCGTTACTATGTTTGTTATGAACTTAATACCATAGATGCATGCTGGATAGCGGTCGATTGGTGGAGTAATACTAGTAGATGCAGGCAAGATTCGGCCAACTTGTCTCAGACGTGATGCCTATATATGTGATCATTGCCGTGAATAACATCATAACTATGCGCTTTTCTATCAATTGCCCAACAGTAATTTGTTTACCCACCGTATGCTATGTGTTCGAGAGAGAAGCCTCTAGTGAAAACTATGGCCCCCGGGTCTACTTAAATCATATAAAAAGAAAACTAAAAATACTTTGCTGTAATTTATTTGCTTTTATTTTCTTTTGCAATTTATCGATCTAACACTACAAGATTTAATCCTTGCAAGTAACGAGTTCAAGGGGATTGACAACCCTCTTGCCCGCGTTGGGTGCAAGTATTTGCTTTTGTGTGTGCAGGTGCTGTTCACGAGACTTTGCGTGATTCTCCTATTTGTTCGATAACACTGGTTCTCACTGAGGGAAATACTTATCTCTATTGCACTGCATCTCCTCTCCTCTTCGGGGAAAATCCCAACGCAGCTCACAAGTAGCAGGAAAAATTTCTCGCACCGTTGCCGGGGAGACATCATCAAAACCTATCAAGTACCTTCACATAAACTATCATCTACTTGCTCTACTTTTTATTTGCATTTGCCTCTCGTTTTCATCTCCCCCACTTCTCATAAACAATTATAAAAATACAAAAATATTTATGTTTGCTTGTTTGCTTGCTTTGCTACTATGGCTAGTTCCTCAATTGTTGCTTGTACCCCTGAAAATGAAGTGCTTAATTTTAAGCAAAGGGGAGGAAAAATTTTAAAAGATGCTTGGCATAGGATTTGCGATGCTCAAAATAGATCAACTCGTAAGCAATCCACTACCGTTCTTCTTCGCAATTTTTATGTGGGTGTCACTACTTGGTATAGATTTGTGTTAGACACTATCACCGGAGAGAATTTTCTAAGTAGTCACCCTATGGATGCTTTCAATTCTATGGGAAATCCAGTGGGATCACCACCTATCACTGTCAATGAAACAACATTGACTTTGGAACATGTTATGCAAAGGCTAGAAGCTATTGAAAATAAAATGCCTACTATTGAACATATTGAGAATCTAGACAAGAAGGTTCATAATCACATTACTCAATTTGGCTCAAAGGTAGGAACTACATTAAAGATGTTAAAAGAGAAAGAACCCATAGTTAATGAGAGAATAGAACAAAGTCCTTCTAGAATTGATAAGTTGGAAGAAATTATTAATAATTTGTGTTCCACTTTTTCTTCCGTAGAAACTATTGAGAGGATCCCTCTTCCTAAGAATTCCAAATTTATTTATGTTCCTAAAAATAAAGGTGCTTCTTCTACTAAAGGTAATGAGGACATTAAAATGATTACTGTGCACCCCAATTTCATTGATATA
Source organism: Elymus sibiricus (assembly GCA_039707655.1). Classification (NCBI taxonomy): domain Eukaryota; kingdom Viridiplantae; phylum Streptophyta; class Magnoliopsida; order Poales; family Poaceae; genus Elymus; species Elymus sibiricus. The sequence goes on along the minus strand of CM077676.1, from coordinate 184,133,314 downwards.
ATAAAGGAACCTATCACTAGAAACAAATTCCTCAACTTTGTCCCTAGGTGTATGATTGTTAAAAATATGCATGCCAATTCTCCTAAGAAGCATGGTTGTATAATCGAGGAAATAAATTTGAAGGATGATAATACTTGAAACAATGCATTACGCCTAGCTAGGGGCATACCAATATTTATCTTTATTGCAATTTTTATTTTTCTTGTGTCACACATTTTTAGCTACTGTTATGATTGTGTTTTTATCTTTTAATTAGTGTTTGTGCCAAGTAATGCCTTTAGGATGATTTGGATGATAGTATTATTGATGTTGTTTGAAAAACAGAAAGTTTTACCTTCAGGAATTTATGTTTTTCTGCTGGAGCGTGGTAAAATCCTGATTTTTTTACACAGTTTTGAAATATAATTTTTTTATGTTGTCCTAATTTTTCAGAATTGTTGAATTACAGAAGTATAGTCAAATATTCCATCATTACAGACTATACTGTTTTAGACAGATTCTGTTTTTATTGCATAGTTTGCTTATTTTTATGAATCTATGGATTATATCGGGGGGTATAAGTCATCGAGAAGTTAGAATATAGTAGCAGTATGCAAGGATTAAATATGAATCAATTTACAACAGTACCTAAATGTTTTGATATGTTTATTATACTAACGGATCTCGTGAGGTTTCTGTTGAGTTTTGTGTGCTGAAGTTTTCAAGTTTTGGGTGATATCACGATGGATAAAGGAATAAGGAGCGGCAAGAACCTAAGCTTGGGGATGCACAAGGCACCCCAAGGTAATATTCAAGGAAGAACCAAGCATCTAAGCTTGGGGGTGCCCCGGATGGCATCCCCTCTTTCGTCTACAATCTATCGGTAACTCACTTGGAGCTATATTTTTTACTCATCACATGATATGAGTTTTACTTGGAGCATCTTGTGCCATAGTATTCTTTTCTTTGTTTGCTTTTTATATTACCACAATCATCTTTTGCTGTACAAACCTTTTGAGAGGGACACACAATTATCGTGATTTGTTAGAATACTCTATATGCTTCACTTATATCTTTTGAGCTAGGCAGTTGCTCTAGTGCTTCACTTATATCTTTTAGAGCACGGCGGTGGTTATATTTTATAGAAATGATTGCACTCTCATGCTTCACTTAAATCTTTTTGAGAGTCTTATAAATAGTGATGGCAATTTACACGTGGTAAAAGAATGGTCCTGATATGATAGGTATTCAAGGGGGATATAATAAAAACTTTCATGTAGATCACTAAATATGAAGTGCATGGTTTAATTTTATTAATGTCGTAATATGAAAGGATATAGGTTCATAATCATTGGTTAGTAGAAATATCGGTATTAAAGTTTGTTATGATTACTCATCTAAGTATTGGTCGTGGCATGGTGAGGAAGGTCGAGCATTTATAGGTCTGAAATGAAATCCTTGAGTGCTGTTACAATCGGGGGTGCACGATGGTTAACTCCTACCAACCTCCTCCCAAGGGGCATGCGGTTAGTGCTTTGCTTCGAGGGCTAATAGGCTTTCACAATAAGTATGTGAGTTCTTAATGACTAATGTGATTCCATGGATTATACACACTCCGATCTTTCCGCAATTTGATTGCCTCTTCGGTACCGTGCCTTGTCCTTTCTCGCCTCGAGAGTTGGCGCAAACTTTGCCGGTGCATCCAAACCCTGTGATATGATACGCTCTTTCACACATAAGCCTCATTTTATCTTCCTCAAAACAGCCACCATACCTACCTATTATGGCATTTCCATAGCCATTCCAAGATGTATTGCCATGCAACTTCCACCGTTTCATTTATATGACATACATCATCATTGTCATATTGCTTTGCATGATCATATAGCTGACATAGTATTTGTGGCTCTGTCACCGTTCATCATTTTTTATACATGTTACGCTAGATCATTGAACATCCTGGTACACTGCCAGAGGCATTCATATAGAGTCATATTGTTCTAGTATCAAGTTGTAATATCGAGTTGTAAGTAAATAGAAGTGTGATGATCATCATTATTAGAGCATTGTCCTAGTGAGGAAAGGATGATGGAGACCGTGATTCCCCCACAAGTCGGCATGAGACTCCGGACGAAAAATAAAAAAAAAAGAGGAAAAAAAGAGGCCAAAAAGAGCCCACAAAAAATGAGAGAAAAAGAGAGAAGGGGCAATGTTGCTATCCTTTTCCACACTTGTGCTTCAGAGTAGCACCATGTTTTTCATATAGAGAGTCTCCTGAGTTGTCACTTTCATATACTAGTGGGAATTTTACGTTATAGAACTTGGCGTGTATATTCCGATGATGTGCTTCCTCAAATGCCCGAGGTCTTCATGAGCAAGCAAGTTGGATGCACACCCACTTAGTTTTCAGTTTGAGCTTTCATAAACTTATAGCTCATAGTGCATCCGTTGCATGGCAATCCCTAATCCTCGCACTGATATCGATTGATGGGCATCTCCATAGCCCGTTGATCCGCCGAGTTGATGCGAGACTTTCTTCTTCCTCTTTTCATTATTTATCCCCTATCACTGCATTCTATTCCACCTAGTGCTATGTCCATGGCTCACGCTCATGTATTGCGTGGGAGTTGAAAACGCTGAAGCGCGCTAGAAGTACGATCCAATTGCCTGGTTTAACACCGGGGTGCTCAGGATTTATATATTTGCGGTGAAGATAGAGTCACGCCATGCTAATATGAGAAAGTGAGTAGGGATAACACTCATTAAGGATCGTATATTTTGAAAGTTTAATGATTATGCTTCTTATGTTCATGGATATTATTATGTTGATATTGTTAATTCATCGCTTCACAATATTTATGCCATAAAAGAGATTACATGATAGACATGTTAGGTAGCATTCCACATCAAAAAATTTGTTTTTATCATTTACATACTCGAGGACGAGCAAGAATTAAGCTTGGGGATGCTGATACATCTCCAACGCATCTATAATTTTTGATTGTTCCATGCTATTATAGTATCAATCTTGGATGTTTTATATGCAATTATATGCTATTTTATATCATTTTTGGGAACTAACCTATTAACCCAGTGCAAGTTGATGTTTTCTGCTTGTTTTTGGTTTTTCAGAAAACCAGTACCAAACAGAGTCCAAACGCTATGAAACTTTTTAACGATTTTTTTCTAGACAAAAGCGACCCTAGAAGCTTCGGGAGGAGGCCAAAAGACCTACAAGGAGGTGACAAGGCAACAGGGTGCGCCCAGGGGGGTGGCCGCGCTTTGTTACCTTGTGGGCCCCTCGTGGCTCCTTTTGACCTAATTCCACTTCTATAAATTCTCAAATATTGGGAATCCATCAGAGAGCCCCACGAAATACTTTTTCTGCCACCACAAGCTTTTGTTCTTCCGCGATCCCATCTGGAGGCCTTTTCCGGCACTCTAACGGAGGGGGAATCAATCACGGAGGGCTTCTACATCAACCTTGCTGCCCTACTGATGATGTGTGAGTAGTTCACCACAGACCTACGGGTCCATAGCTAGTAGCTAGATGGCTTCTTCTCTCTCCTTGATCTTCAATACAATGTTCTCCTCGATCTTCTTGGAGTTCTATTCGATGTAATCTTCTTTTGTGGTGTGTTTGTTGGGATCCGATGAATTGTGGGTTTATGATCAGATTATTCATTGAAAGTAATTGAGTCTTTTATGAACTTTATTATGGATGATTATTATAGCTTTGTATTCCTCTTCGATCTATCCGTTTGGTTTGGCCAACTATATTGATTTATCTTCAGCGGGAGGGGTGCTTTGTAATGGGTTCAATTTGCGGTGCTCTATATCCCAGTGACAAAGTAGGGGACAAGACATGTATTTGTATTGTTGCCATTAAGGATAAAACGCCGGGTTTATTCATATTGATTGGGTTTACTTTGTCTACATCATGTCATCTTGCTTAAGGTGTTACTCCATTTGTTATGAGCTTAATACCATAGATGCATGCTGGATAATGGTCGATTGGTGGAGTAATAGTAGTAGATGCAGGCAGGAGTCGGTCTACTTGTCTCGGACGTGATGCCCATATATGTGATCATTGCAGTGAATAACATCATAACTATGCGCTTTTCTATCAATTGCCCAACAGTAATTTGTTTACCCACCGTATGCTATGTGTTCAAGAGATAAGCCTCTAGTGAAAACTTTGGCCCCCGGGTCTACTTAAATCATATAAAAAGAAAACTAGAAATACTTTGCTGTAATTTCTTTGGTTTTATTTTGTTTTGCAATTTATCTATCTACCACTACAAGACTTAATCCCTGCAAGTAACGAGTTCAAAGGGATTGACAACCCTCTTGCCCGCGTTGGGTGCAAGTATTTGCTTTTGTGTGTGCAAGTGCTGTTCACGAGGCTTTGCGTGATTCTCCTATTGGTTGGATAACCTTGGTTCTCACTGAGGGAAATACATATCTCTATTGTGCTGCATCTCCTCTCCTCTTCGGGGAAATCCCAACACAGCTCACTGATGTCTACTACGCAACTTTTATTCTTGTACACGTTGTTGGGCCTCCAAGTGCAGAGTTTTGTAGGACAGTAGCAAATTTCCCTCAAGTGGATGACCTAAGGTTTATCAATCCGTGGGAGGCATAGGATGAAGATGGTCTCTCTCAAACAACCCTGCAATCAAATACAAGAAGTCTCTTGTGTCCCCAACACACCCAATACAATGGTAAATTGTATAGGTGCACTAGTTCGGCGAAGAGATGGTGATACAAGTGTAGTATGGATAGTAGATATAAGTTTTGTAATCTGAAAATATAAAAACAACAAGGTAGCAAGTGATAAAACGGAGCACAAACAGTATTGCAATGCTTGAAAACAAGTCCTAGGGTTCATACTTTCACTAGTGCATTCTCTCAACAATGCTAACATAATTGAATCATATAACAATCCCTCAACGTGCGACAAAGAATCACTCCAAAGTTCCTATTAGTGGAGAACATAAGATGAAATTGTTGTATGGTACGAAACCACCTCAAAGTTATCCTTTTTGATCAATCTATTGAGCCATCCCTATAAGTGTCACAAACAGCCCTAGAGATCGTACTAAAATAACACCATATGATACGCATCAACCAACTCTAATGTCACCTAGATACTCCAATGCCACCACAAGTATCCGTGAGTTGATTATTCGATATGCATCAAACAACTTCAGATTCATAATATTCAATCCACACAAAGAACTTCAAAGACTACCCCAAAGTTTCAATCGGAGAAAAGAAGATGAAAACTTGTATCAACCCATATGCCTAGATTACCCCAAGGTCACGGTAATCCGCGAGTTGATTACTAAAACATACATCAAGTGAGTCAATAGAATACCCCATTGTCACCATGGGTATCCACATGCAAGACATACAAAAAGTGTTCTCAAATCCAAAGTATTCAATCTAACAACAATGAAACCTCAAAGAGAAAGACTCAATTCATCACAACAAGATAGAGAGGGAAGAAACACCATATGATCCAGCTATATTAATAAAACTCGCAGTACATCAAGATCGTGCCAAATCAAGAACACGAGAGAGAGAGAGAGAGAGAGAGAGAGAGAGATCAAACACATAGCTACTGGTACATACCCTTAGCCCCGAGGGTGAACTACTCCCTCCTCGTCATGGAGACCGCCGGGATGATGAAGATGGCCTCCGGTGATGATTCCCCCCTCCGGCAGAGTGCCGGAACAGGGCTCTGGATGAGATTGCTTCAGTATAGAGGCTTGCGGTGGCGGCGTGGAAGTTCTAGGTTTATTTTCGAGGTTTTCTATATTTATAGGATTTTTCAGCGTTGGATTCATGCCAGGGGGGCCACGAGGGAGCGACAAGCTCGGTAGGCGCGCCCTGGGGGGGAGGGCACGCCCCCCAGGCTTGTCGCTTCCTCGTGAGGCTTCCGGTCCTTCCTCAAAGCTTCGGGGGGTCTCTTTTGGTCCATAAAAAATCACAGTAAATTTTCAGCCCAATCCGAGAACTTTTATTTCTGCACAAAAAACAACACCACGGTAGTTCTGCTGAAAACAGTATCAGTCCGGGTTAGTTCTAATCAAATCATACCAAAACCATATAAAATTGTTATAAACATGGCATGAATACTTCATAAATTATAGATACGTTGGAGACATATCAGCATCCCCAAGCTTAATTCCTGCTCGTCCTCGAGTAGGTAAATGATAAAAGAAATAATTTATGAAGGGTGAATGCTAGCATAGTGCATAAGTCTGATCAATGATAATTTCAATCACTTTTCCTAGCATCATTATATATCATAAACAATAGCTCATCTCATAAAACTTCTCATGATCAAGTAGCAAGCTATTCACATGCCAAAGTATAGACCATAAACTTTCTTGAAAACTAACAAACTATGTTCTCAGTCATCAAACAATTGCAATTCATCTTATTTTCATGAAGGTTCTATGTAAGAGCTTTGATTTAGCAAATTCCTCATACTCAACTATCATATAGTCTTCCATGATTGCTGACACTCAAAGCATATTTTCCGAACAAACTATTTCAGTCAAACACATAGGAAGATAGGGGCTTAATGTTTTGCCTCCCAACTTATTTATCTCAGGGATAATGTCAACAATAATAACTCATGATCACCTATATTCAACTGGATATATGTGCCTGGATCTTTCCCCACCACATGATGCTTGCCAAGAAAGAAAATAAAAACAGAATAGAGAAGCACACTATTGACTCTTGCATAAAAGTAAATACATAAAGTAAAAGATAGGCCCTTCGCAGAGGGAAGCAGAGGTTGTCATGCGCTTTTTATTTTTGGATGTGCAAGCTCTTAATGCAAAGGAACGTCACTTTATATTGCCCCTTGTGATAGCAACCTTTATTATGCTGTCCGTCACTTTTATTTCTTCACCATCACAAGTTCGTACAAAGATTATTTTCCCTTACAAAATAAAAGTTCATACATATTTAGGAGCAATTTTTATTGCTTTTGCACCGATGACAACTTACTTGAAGGATCTTATTCAATCCATAGGTAGGTATAGTGGACTCTCATTGCAAGAAACTAGGTTTAAGGGGTTTTGGATGTACAAGTAGTATTTCTACTTACTACGAAATTTTGGGTAGCAAAAGATTATGAGCAAGCACCACATGTTAGAGGTTCCAAGAACATATAACTTCTATGTGAATATAAACAAACATAACCCATTACGTTGTCTTCCTTGTTCAACATCAACTACTTGATCAAGGTTGAAAATAATTAATGGGGGCTCACAATCATAGAAGATGTCCAAGATAGTATATTTATATGTGAAATCTCTCTTCCTTCAATATTCTTTCATGAATTGTTCAAGTGACCAATGCTGTGTTTGCTAACTTTCAATAAATTTTACCACTTATACTTCTTTTATGTGAAATCACTACTCCCCATGGGACAAGCATATGAAGCATGTATAATTTCATATTTATGATATTCAGTTCATTCAACAATTCACTCTTAGGATATAAGTGAAGCACAAGAATGCATGACAAACTACTCCAAAAGATATAAGTGAGGATCAATGAGTAGTCAAACAATTAAGTAGCTATGTGAAGAATATATCCAAATAAAGATTTCAGATCCAAGTATTTTATTCAAACAGCAAACAAAATGAAAATAAAAGGACACTCCAAGAATAGCACATATCATGTGAACAAGTAAAAACTTAGGCTAACCGATAGGTGTTGATGAAGAAAGGTGGGATGCCTACCGGGGCATCCCCAAGCTTAGCTGCTTGAGACTTCTTGGAATGTTATGTTGGGGTGCCTTGGGCATACCCAAGCTTGAGCTCTTGTGTCTCCTTAATTCCTCTCATATCATGGCTTCTCCTAAATCTTAAAAACTTCATCCACACAAAACTCCACAGGAACTCGTGAGATAAGTTAGTATAAATCAACTCAAAACCTTGACATTCTCTACTGTAAAAAATCACTAAAATTATAATTAAACATTGCATACTAAATGCCTCTGCATATTTAATACTCCAATCCACAAATAGAAACATTAAATAGGTAAACATATGCAAACAATGCAACTATAACAGCAATCTGCCAAAACAGAACAGTCTGTAAAGGGGGAATAAAACTTCATATTTACCTCACTCCAAAAATTCTGAAAAATTACCACGTGACAGAGAAAGCATGCATGCTTACTGTGTAAAAATTTCAAATTTTATCATGTTCTGACAATTCACATAAATTCAGGACATAACAGGAAACTTTCTGTTTTCAAACAGCAACTCATAAACTTGTAAACTGAGCATGGTAAAGGCTATACTTGAAATTTTATTGAAATAAAAGATACAAAACATGATTGTTGATAACATCAAGCAAATATCAACAAAATAAAATGACGCTCCAAGTAAAACACATATCATGTGACGAATAAAAATATAGCTCCAAGTGAGGTATACCGATAGATTGAATACGAAAGAGGGGATGCCTTCCGGGACATCCCCAAGCTTAAACGCTTGAGTCTTCCTTGAATATTACCTTGGGCTTCCTTGGTCATAATTGTTATCACATAATTCCTACTGTACTATATCATTTCCACAATTTATATTGACCAATATAAGCCATAGAAACTATAAAACAAGCAAACTATGCATTGAAAACAGAATCTGTCAAAAACAGAATAGTCTGTAATGATCTGAATTAAACTCATACTTCTGTAACTCTAAAAATTCTGAAAAACTAGGAAAACGTAAAAAATATATAACCCAATAATGTGAAAAAAATTCAGAATTTTATCACGTTCCAGTACAGAAAAGAAATTCCAGCACTGGATGCAAAAGTTTCTGTTTTTTCACAGAATCAAATCAACAAGCATCCACACTATCCCAAAGGCTTTACTTGGCACATTATTGAAAGAAAACATATTAAACATGATTACTACAGTAGCTTAATCATGTGGACACACAAAACCAGTAGGGGTAAATATTGGGTTGCCTCCCAACAAGCGCTTTTCTTTAAAGCCTTAGCTAGGCATGATGATTTTAATGATGCTCACATAAGAGTAAAGAATTGAGACATAATGGGAGCATCATGAAACATATGGCAAGCATATTTAAGCCTAACCCACTTCCTATGCATAGGGATTTTGTGGGCAAACAATTTATGGGAGCAAGAATCAACTAGCATAGGAAGGCAAAACAAGCATGACTTCAAAATTTTCAACATAAAGAGAGGAAACTTGATGTTGTTGAAATATATATAAGCATATCTCCCTCTCTCATAATAATTTTCAGTAGCATCATGAACAAATTCAACAATATAGCTATCACATAAAGCATTCTTTTCATGATCCACAAGCATAGAATTTTTATTACTCTCCACATAAGCAAATTTCTTCTCATCAATAATAGTGGGAGCAAACTCAATGAAATAACTATCATGTAATGTTTGATTGGCATAATCAAATTGAACATTAAAATCATGATGAAAAGTTTCATGGTTATCATTACCCTTTATAGCATACATGTCATCACCATAATCATCATAGATAGCAACTCTATTGTCATAATCAATTGAAACCTCTTCCGAAATAGTGGAATCATCATTAATTAAAGTCATGACCTCTCCAAATCAACTTTCATAAATATAATCATCATAAATAGGGGCATGCTATCATCATAATAAATTTTCTCATCAAAACTTGGGGGACTAAAAATATCATCTTCATCAATCATAGCATCCCCAAGCTTGTAGCTTTGCATATCATTAGCATCATGGATATTCATAGAAAGCATACTAACAACATTGTAATCATGCTTATCATTCAAGGATTTTATGCCAAACATTTTATTGAATTCTTGTTCTAACACTTTGGCACAATATTGCGATCCATCATTTTCAAGAAAGACATCATATAGATGAAGTATGTGAGGCAACCTCAATTCCATTTTTTTAGTTTTCTTTTATAAAACCAAACTAGTAATAAAACATGCAAGTGCATCAAGTGCCCCTGAAAGCACATTTGCTCCCTTAGTGGTTTTGTTAAGTTGTAACAACATATATCTCATTGAACTAATGGCCATTCAAGATAAAGATTTCAGGATGTTCAATGATTGGCATGGCAAGGACTAGAGATGTGGACCCCTCAAAATGCTAAGGACATGGATTGGCAAAATCTCAAGACTCTACATTTTTGTTAAGTGATCAAAGATCACTTTGAGTCCATAGGAAAGCCAATATTATTAAAAGGGGATGAGGTGTTGCTTAATGGTCTTTTTGCTCAAGTGCTTAGTGACAGTGCTCCAAAACCCTCAACCACTTTCTCCATCCAAATATGTCCAAATACTACATTCCAACTCGGCCCCACCAAAAATTCTTATCCGGAGCCACCGAGTTCATCTGGACTTAGCCACTACCAAAACCCTAACAAATCGGATCCACCGATATGGATCTCTGTCCCACCGAGATGCCCTTGCCAACTCTCTGTAATCGTTCGCAATTACTTCGGTCCCACCGAGATTTTCAAATCGGTCTCACCGAGATGGCTTGCCAACTCTCTGTTGCCTTATTGCTTCACTTTGGTTCCATCGAGTTGATGCAATCGGTGCCACCGAGACGAGGTTTGCCCTAACCATTGCACATCGGTCCATCCGAGTTGTTCCAATCGGTCCCACCGATATTCCTAACGTTCATATCTTTTACACAGGTCGGTGCCACCGAGATTTCTTATCGGTGCCACCGAGTTGGGTCAAAAGTGTGTAATGGTTGGATTTTGTGTGGAGGCTATATATAGCCCTCTACCCCTTCTTACTCAGTGAGGAGAGCCATCAGAACGTGCCTACACTTCCACCATACATTTTCTGAGAGAGAACCACCCACTCATGTGTTGAGATCAAGACATTCCAATCCAACCATTTGAACCTTGATTTCTAGCCTTTCCCAAGTTGCTTTCCACTCAAATCCTTCTTCCACCATAGCCAAATCTGTGAGGAGTTGTTTGAGTGTTGGGGAGACTATCATTTGAAGCACAAGAGCAAGGAGTTCATCAACAACACACCATCTATTACCTTTTGGAGAGTGGTGTCTCCTAGATTGGTTAGGTGTCACTTGGGAGCCTCCGACATGATGTGGAGTTGAACCAAGGAGTTTGTAAGGGCAAGGAGATCGCCTACTTCGTGAAGATCTACCCCGAGTGAGGCTAGTCCTTCGTGGACGTAAGCCATGGTGGAATAGGCAAGGTTGCTTCTTCGTGGACCCTCCATGGTTGGAGCCCTCCGTGGACTCGCGCAGCCGTTACCCTCCGTGGGTTGAAGCCTCCATCAACGTGGACGTACGATAGCACCACCTATCGGAACCACGCCAAAAATCACCATGTCTTCATTGCGTTTGAAATCTCCGATCCCCTCCTTTACTTACATGTGCAATTGTTTACTTTCCGCTGCCACACTCTTAGAATTGCATGTGTAGGGTGATGCTTGACTTGTATACTTGCAAAAATCTGCCTACAACTAAAATTGGGAAAAGGTTAGGTTTTTATTTGGGCAAGTAGTCTAATCATCCCCCCTTTAGACATACTTTCGATCCTACATGTGGTATCAGAGCTTTGGTCTCCATTGCCTTGGTTTCACAACCTAGGAGAGTATGGCGTCTAGTGAGGGTAATTATCACCATAGCAGTCCATATTTTGATGGTACAAACTTTGCTAGTTGGAAACATAAGATGAAAATGCATATTCTTGGTCATAACCCTGCCGTTTGGGCTATTGTTCGTGTTGGCTTGCAAGGTGAATTCTTTGAGGATGGCAAGGAACCGGATCGTGAAGCAACCGCGGAAGAATTGAAGATGTTGCAATACAATGCTCAAGCTTGTGACATTCTCTTCAACGGTTTGTGTCCCGAGGAATTCAACAAAATCAACCGCCTCGAGAATGCAAAGAAAATTTGGGATACTTTGGTTGATATTCATGAGGGTACCGAGTCCATCAAGGAATCTAAGTTGGATGTGCTTCAAAGTCAACTTGACAAGTTCAAGATGAAGGATGGTGAAGGCTTGCTCTCATCACAAATGAGATTGCTGGCTTAGGAAGTGAAGAGATGACCGACAAATTCATCATCAAGAAGATCCTTAGAGCTTTGGATGGAAAATATGATACTGTTTGCACATTGATCCAAATGATGCCAAATTACAAAGATCTCAAGCCCATAGAAGTCATTGGAAGGATTGTTGCTCATGAAATGTCACTCAAGGACAAAGAGGAGCTACACAACAAATCAAGTGGTGCTTACAAAGCCTCAACCGATGCTCCCACAACTTCGAGCGACAAGCTAGTATCCAATGAAGAGATAAGCCTAATGGTGAAAAGATTCAAAAAGTTCTACAAGAACAAAGGGAAAGAAAGAAGCTCGAGCTCAAGACACTATGAGAGAAGATCATCAAGTCGTGACCGAAATTGCTACAATTGTGGAAAACCCGGACACTAATCCAATGAGTGTACGGCTCCCTACAAGAAAAGAGATGAATCACCAAGAGGAAGACATAGAAGAGATGAATCACCTCACAAGGAGAGAAGGAGTAGAGATGATCGTTATGAACGAAGACCCTCTCGAATAAGCAAAGATTCGGAAAGGAAGGACAAGTCATCAAAGAGTTACACAAGAAGAAGACATCAAGCTCATGTTGGTGAATGGATTTCAGGCACCGACTCCGACAACCACTCCGAGAGAAGCTATCACTCCAACTCCGACTATAGTCAAGATGAAGGTGTTGCCAGACTTGCTCTTGTGTCATCCAACTCCCATGATCTATTTGACTCACCAAATGAAGGAATTGGAATATGCTTCATGGCAAAAGGCCCCAAGGTATCACACCCCGAGTATCTTGATTTCAATAGTGATGAAGATGATTTGCTTGGTGATGATGATTTACTTGTTGATAAGGCTAGTGATGTGAGCTATAATGAAAATGCTAGTAATCATGATAGTCAAGAGGAAACGAATGACAATGCTATGAAGGAGATTGTGCGTCTAACTAAAGAACTAAATGCTCTTAAGTTAGCTCATGAAATAACTCAAGAGGATCATAGAGAACTTCTAAGAACTCATGAGAAGCTACGCTTCAAGAAGCTAAATTTAGAGAAAGAGCATGAGTTTCTTAAAGCTATCAATGATGATCTTCGAAAGAAGAGTTCTTCATATCTTGCCAAACGTTTACTCTTGTCTAAATTTATGCCACAAGTTAAACCTAAGCAAACTAGTAACAAGGGTAAAAAGGGTTCTACCTCTAGTAGTAACAATAACAATGCTATATACAATGTTGTTGCTTCTAGTAGTTCTATTGATTCCACTAATGATTCTCTTAGCCAAGTTACACTTGAGCAACAAAACAATCTATTGAAAGGAATTATAGAAAAAGGTGTCTACAAGAGCCTTGCCGGGAGTAAGCAATTTGAGGAAATTGTACGCAAGCAAGGAAGGCACCGGAAGAACCAAGGTGTTGGTTTTGAACAAAAGTTCAATGCCAATGGAGTTGAGTGGGAAGAAGATCAATACCCCAAGACGAAGTTCGTTCCTCAACTAGAGAAGTACGATCCTACTTCCTTCAAGGGAACACAAGCTCAAGAAGATCTTCCACCACAAGACCACAAGTTAAAAGGCAAGGACATGCTTCAAGAAGAGATTGACTCATTTGAAGAAGCACCTCAAGCCTTGGTCAAGTGGGTTCCCAAGACTTCATCAAGTTCTACTTCATCAAGTGCTACCACAACTCCAAGGATTCCCATCAAGTTGTTGTGGGTCCAAAAGAAGAAGAACTAGAAAGTTCTAGAGGGTGACTCCGCCAACAAACTTCACTCACATTCATTTATGGCAAGAACTTGTGCATTGAACTTCCACATCTTGCACTAGTTCATGGAGTCACAAACCCTCTTGTTGGTAAGGCAAGGGACAAGGTAGTCATTGCATTCATGGACATCATCATATGTGCATTTCACTCTATGTCTATGGATATTATTGTATGTTCCTTATGTGGGACTAACCCATGTAGGTATTGAAAGCACAAAACTCCAAAGGATTGCTCCCAACTCTTGATTGTCTACATCAACATTGAGCATCCACATCTTCAACATCTACATGAAGTCATCATCGACAAAACCCAAGGTTAGTTCATCCCTCTTTGGGGGGATATCACATCTAGGGGGAGCTTTGCTCTAAGACTTGAGCTAAAGCAACTCTAATGGTGTGAACACATCAATGCTTTATGTAAAAGTGGCAACCCCACTTGTGCTTAAACGATGAGTATGACCTATGATCAAATGTTCTCATTTGACTCCTAAGTCAATATACTCATATATAGATGACCTAGTCATCGCCATTGCTTGATAGATGCTAGAATTGGTTGTGCATGTTTGACACATATTTCATTTGCTATCTCATTGTGTGAGCATGTTTATTTGCATGTTTTCTTCATTTGAGGACATCCATTTGTTGTTTTGATTGTCTTGGTTTTTCTGGCCAAGTGGATGTACAAGAATGCCTGAGTACCTTCTCTAGCTATCTATGCTTTCTTGTCTCAAACTCTATTCTTGCTACATCACAAAAATTGAACAACTCATTTTCGGACCCTCCGGGTGAGGCGCACTCGGAGTCACCGATCTGAAAGGGCTGAACCTCCAAAACCTTCTTTATGCATTTCGGTTGGACCAAGCCACTCAAACTTGGTCAAACCGAAATCATTTAGATTGATCTAGATTTCAATATCGGTGTCACCGAGTTGAACATTTTGGAGTCACCGATTTGCTATACTGCTTGCAGTTACACATATCGGTGCCACCGAGTTGTTCCACTCGGAGCCACCGACAGCGGTTGGGTATATATACTCAGCGGGCCCATACGGTTGAAATTTCTCAAACATCACGACTCCCGCACCCCCTCTGCTGCCGTCGCCCTCGTCTCTGGACTTCATCGTTGCGTCCAGCGCGCCCTTGCCGCCGAAATCCGTCACCGTCAATGGGAATCTTCCCCGCCGTTGCCGCCGTAGAGGATCTCCACCAAGTTAGGGTGAGATTTGACCCCCTCAGTGTTCCTCTTTCTGATTCAATACACGGATGGATTGCCATTATTCTTGCCACAGATTGCAATGCATGTTCCACGAATAAATTCCGTAGATTAGATTCGAGCAAAAATTTTAGGTTTAAGTTTCCACCGTAAGCATCTCGGACCGACCGAATTGAGATTTTCGGAGTCACCGATTTGGCCCCAGGCCATTGCACTAGTACATCTCGGTGCCACCGAGAAGTATGAATCGGTGAGACCGAAAGTAATGTTTCAGTGAAACCCTAGCATCTTGGAGACACCGAACCACATCTCGGTCTGACCGAAATGGAGTGTTTTGTTTCTGCTGAGTGCTTCGGTATCACCGAGATTATCAACTCGGTGGATCCGAAATGCCTTCTGTGAAAACTTGAAACTAAGATTTGAACCCAATTTTCATGAAAAATGTCTGCTTTTTGTGATGACTCATCTACTCTGCCCATACCCATCTATTCACAGGGTCAGCCTTGCAAGATATCAGATGCTAGTGATAGTCAGAATGTCTCAGAAGCACACACTGATCTCAGTTCAGGCTCTAGCCCTGAGGGCAGCTACTATGAGGGAGAGAGGAGTTCTCCAGAATTGCCCAAAGCAGCTACTGGGGCAAGAAAGAAGAGAACCTCGGATGATGAGGATGAGGATTTTGTTGCTAGTGAGGCCACATCAAAGAAGAAGAAAGTGATTGCTAAGGAGTATGGCAGAACTGCTAGCACAAGACCTGTTGCCAAGGACAAATCTGCTGTGAAGAAAGTTACAAAGAAAACCATGACATTTACACTTGAGGAACCAAGTGATACAGAGGAAGCTGCTGCAGGAAAGAAGAAGAGGCCAAGGAAAACAGTTGCTCATGTTATAGGCAAACCCTCCATGGCTGATGAAGAGTAAGAGGAGAAACCAGCAGCTGATGCACCTCCTGCCAAGACTCAAAAGCTCATGTCTGATGCTATGAGGTCTGCTACTCCCACCAAATCCAACCCCAAAGCTCCAGCACCCAAGAGATCTACAAGAAACATCCCTACTACTGAGAAGAACAAGGCCCCAGTGCCTGAAGTTGATGTTGATGAGGAGCCACTAGTGCTCAGAAAGTTGAAACCCAATATTCCAGATCATGACAATGCTCATCCAGTTGCAGAAAACATGATGCTCAGGAAGGACAAAGGATTGCGTCAGTGGAGATTATCAGATCCATATGCTGCAAGGAAGAGGACTGCTTGTGATTACCGCTTTCACACATGAGAGCAACAAGATTTCTATGAGACTGTGTTGCTTGACAACAAGCCTATTGTCAGTGATATGAAGTGGGTGGATTGGAAATATATTGATGCAAATGAAGACTATTTCCCCCATGTTCATGAAAGCTTCAGAATTGCTGGTGTTGATGATTTCGTTGGACAAAAGCTTACCAAATGGAATGATGAGATGATCATGCAATTTTATTTGACAGCACACTTTTATCCAGATGGTAGAATTGTGTGGATGACCGAGGGATCCTAATACCAGTCAACCATCTCTGAGTGGGTTGCTCTTCTTGGTGCTCCAAAGGAAGAAGAAGATGACATTGATATATATGCCAAGCTCAAGATGGACCACAATTCCATGGCAAATATGTACACAGCAATTCTTGAGAAAGATATTGAGACTCACAAGCTAGGTTCAGTGAAGCACTTGCTACCTGGTTTGGCCACCACTAATACAATATTGAGGCACACTCTTTTGCCCAAGTCTAGAGATGACAAGATGATACATGGCCACTCCATCAACCTGCTACACTTGTTTGACACACCGTAGAAGTTCAAAGTTATGAGCCTTATTGTTGAAACTATCAAGAGAACCATAGCTGACCAGAAGAGATCTTGCGGATATGCTCCACACATTCAGATGCTCATCAACTCCAAGGTTGGAACGAGCACATATCTACTTGATCATGAGCATCTCCCATTGTGTCCATAGTTCAAGGACAATGTAGTGGTGATGGACCCTTCACACCCTACATCTGCCCAAGCTCAAGAGAGGATCCGGGCAGCTGAGGCAGCAAAAGAAGCCCAGAAGGCATCTGCTCCCAACGCACCTATTGCTAACCTCAAGACAAAGAATGACCAGATGACTTATCTGCTGGAAGCCACCCTGAGGATTGAGCGAAGTCTAGCCAACCTCACCAAGAACCAGGCGAGCCTATAGCGGATAGTCGAGATAAAGATTCATGATCTTGATGTGAAGATCACTGAGGTTCAGACTATCGTGGAGAAGCTGAAAGATGATGTTGACGCAGCCAGGGCTGCTACTGATGATAGTGGAGATGACAGACCGACGACTGAGAGATTCTAGATAGTGCCTAGGGCATCCAGGTCTGCTGCAGTGCCTGTTGCAGATACGAGGACTACAGTCTCTGCACCTGCTGCTGCTGCTATAGTACCACCTCCAGTCTCTACCCCTCTAGCCCAGCAGACATCAGCTGAAGCCTTCGCGGATGCACTTCTCTCAACCCCATCTATGCACACCGGAGTTGCCAGCCGGAGATCACCTTCAGGAGCTGCCGAGGATCGTGCCTAGAGAGACGCATAGTCCTATACCTATTCAAACTTTTTGGTACTTGTTGCCAAAGGGGGAGAATTTGTATAGATCATTAGGCTTCGAGAGAGAGTGTCTTGCTTTTGCTCATTGTTTTTTCTTGAGTTTCTGCTACTATTTCTATTTGGTTTGATATGTGTGTGAGATACTTTGATCATTATGTTTGTGAGATACTATGTGTGTGATTGATCATACTATGCTTCATGTGATGCTTAATGCTTATCCTTATCATTATCTTTGTATGATCATTCACTTGTGTTTTTGGTGATGCCTTCTTACTATTCCATTCATATCATTTTGTGCGCTCCACCAAGTTGTATGTGACATGGAAGAGTGATCCATGATCCTAATCGATTGTGCATTTCCATTCAAATGCAAATTATTAATAATGCACAAATTTAGGGGGAGCACTTGCTTATCACATACTTCTCAAAGCGACGATGTACTTCATTCATTTAATCATTTGTTGAAGCTTTGATCTATATGTTGTCATCAATTACCAAAAAGGGGGAGATTGAAAGCATATTTGCTCCCTTGGTGGTTTTGGTAATTTGTAACAACATATATCTCATTGAACTAATGTCCATTCAAGATAAAGATTTCAGGATGCTCAATGATTGGTGTGGCACTCCGGCTCAGAGAGACCGGAACACCCCGTATTCCAGCCCAGAGGCCAAGTCTTCTGGAATACGGCATTGCTTGGCATAGAACAAATCAGCTCTTTATTACAAATAATCGGGGTACAAGGGTCCGATATTACAAAGGTTACAGGGGCACGGCGACACTTCGCCTGCTAAGGGAGTTCTATGCTAGCAGCGGAACATCTCGAAGCGGAATAAATTCTAGCAGTGAAACAACGACGACGGTGATGAACTCCACTCCACAGGGACTCTGGCTGGGACGCATCCTAGAGCGCAACCTCAGAATCCTTGACAAGCAATCAATCATGGCATGACCTGCAATCTGGCATCACACGCCAGGTGAGTACTTTGAATGTACTCGCAAGCTCAAAGCAACCAAAGCAATAAGGACAAACAACAGCATGGCATTTACAGGTTAATCATCAATGATGAACATGATACTACTAGAACAACATGAGCATGGCATGTACATATTACTCATGATATGAACATGATGATACTAGCACTAGCATGCAAGGGGTCGACGTTTAAGGTCTCATGGACCAACTTACTCTGCTCGGAGGTTATCTCGTAACCACCTTAGGTATCAATCTTTCTTACCGTCGTGATCATCACACGATCACCTCATGATCAACCATCATCAAGAATACCATCGTGATCAACTCGTGACCACATAAAAATCAACCAACTTCTTTCCTCATCGAACCGGGGTTGTTATTATTCAGGTTATTATTTCTGTTGACCCATAGTGTGACCTACTACAAACTGTGTCCATGACCGAGGACGCGGCTATCGATAGATTATACACTCTGCAGAGGTTAGTACACTGTACCCACACTACGGAACTCATGGCCTCGTGCTCCCATTTGGGTGGACCAACGATGTTCCGACAAAACCAGTCTATTGTATGACACTCTCCCGGCCACTCCGACAAACTCCCCTTTGGGCTATGTCCTGGGTAGCCCCGATGCCAACTCCTGACATCCGCCACCTTCGTGGCTGCCACCGTTGTGGCCAAACAAACAAATTCGTCCCAAATGGGGACAACCGTGCGCAAACAACTCGGGCACAAGGCTTATGGCCGCCTACCTGATCAGGGTAGCGCACACACATAACCTTCCCTAGTTGGAGGCACCGGCGAGAGGCATGACAATAGACCGAATCAGGGCCACCCATAAGGCAAGTGTGGCTGCACTGGTTAGCTCGATTCGGTGGCACCATGACTTAGCCAACAGATTTGTTCAAGTTCAATTAATGTCAGGTTCAACTTGAATGGTGAGGAGCTGAGTCACAATAAAAAAATAGCATGATAATGCATATGAGCATGATACAAGTGTAACCATGGATGGGCAACATAACCATATAACAACAATAAATCATTTAGTCTACGGGATGCACATGAGCATGGCATAACGATGATCGTGAATATCACAAGTATTTGCATGACAAACCCCAACTATTCATATGAGCATATTATTATCACTAGCATCAGAAATGATTACAAGACTGAAACATGATAATAATAACATTAGCAATTAAACATTTCACTTACTAGATGAAAATGAACATGGCATAAGCATAGACATGGATTCACAAGCATATGTTATTCACAAAATAATTAAATGAGCAAACAATCATTTAAATATTCAAGTGGAAACCATGGCTACTGCAAGGCCATCATGCAAGTGGCTGTCATGGCTTGCCTGGGGATGAAGGATTCATCGGGGAGAAGTGCGATCAACTCGCGGAAAGAATCACCGGAAAAGTTTCCCTCCCGGCGGAGCTGTTTTAAGGGCAAGGGCAAAATGGTCATTTTCACAGTGCGACAACCTCATGAAAATGATACCAACAGAACGGGCTCGACGAACTAAGATCGTGGGCTTTGGAATCACCTGAATCGGAGTCACGGTTGCCGAGATACGACCGTTCGTTCGTTAGGCAGAAAATTAAATAAAAATATTCATTTTTGCTGCTAACGGACAAACGCCCGCAATTTAAGAGTTTCGGTGGCGGCGGCTGAAAAATAGAAAGCGCCTTTTGAGAAATATGTCTTCACAGTACTGAAAATGTATTTTCAATTGAAGACGTACCAAAGTACGCTTTCAATAATCGAAAACGTATTTTGCAGAAAGTCGTCTCCACTTATCCTGGCCTTAGTCGATGATAGGTGGGGTCGCGGGCCCCACGGGCTGGTCGTCTCCATCCTCAAGCTCCTGCCCGCGCTCGGCCGGGATAGGGCGGCGCTCGACCGGCATTTGCCGGCGACCCCGGCCTCCGTCTGGGCCGTGCGGCCTACCGGCGAGCTCATGGGACCGAGCCGCACCCATCCCCGCATAGCACGGACGCCGAGGAGGTCTGGAGCGGTGGCGGCTTGAGCAGCGGTGGGAGAGGCCGTCGGCCGAACTTGGGCACGCAGCCATGGGGCACGGGAGGAGAGGAGGGCTTCAGGGCGAGCTCCGAGGTGGCGGTGGAGGTCTCTGGTGGCGGCTAGAGGAGGAGGGAAGCTCGGCATTGAGCTAATTTAGGCGATGCTCGACGGCGGTCATGGCGGCCATGGGAGGGGAGGAGGGCTCCTCGAGCTCGGTGGAGTGGTTGGGCGGGGTCCTAGGAGGGAGGGAGAGAGGTTGGTGAGGTCCGGAAGGTTCGGGAAGGGCTTAAATAGCCGCGGCAACGATACCCTCGCCGGATGCCGCCACGGGCGCTCGGGGAGATGCACTGACGCGACCGCGTGCGTGTGCGCACGCGTGGGGAAAGAGAGAGGCCAGGGGGAGTGCACGCGGTGCGGAGATGCCGCGGTGGAGGAAGAAGACAGGAGGAAGACGCTGGCGGCCGCGGGCACGCGGTGCGGCATTGCGCGCCGGGGAGGAACGAGGGAGAAAGAGGAGGGGGCCAGGGCATGAGTGGATGCGGGGGACTGTGGGCGACGCGGTGGACAAGGTGGGACGCGCGACAGCGGCCGGGAGGGCAGTGCCCGGAGCTAGCCGACGCTCAGAGCGCGCCAAACGCATGCCAGCCCGCGTGGTCACCGCGTGGCATGGCGAGGAGAGGGCACGATGGCCTGCCAAAAGATGTCTACTGTGTTGTCCCTCCAACCTACAGCCCCACTGATGGGATGGCTCGACCAAAGTGACTGTGAGCTGACGGGATGGGTCAGCTAAAGTTTGTTGTATCCAACTTGGGCATGAAATAGTGATCAAATTAGAGGGGATAAGAGCTAACCAGGATGTCTCAGGGGTTTAGGGTAGGAAGGACTATGATCCTGTGAATTTTGAAAAGATTTGGACCAGTATTTAACATAGTTGCTTCACAACTGCAAAAACTGGTCCAGAAACTAGATCATGAAGTAGCACTCACATGGATGATTGGATTGGGCTGAAAATTTGTAGAGGGTGATGATTTGGGCATATGAAGGCACTGAAAAATTTCATACCATTTGGATACACCAAAATGGTACTTCCTCCACAATGCTCTTCCCTGGACAGAAACTTGGGGGTACTTGGAAAAATAATGTGAATTTTGGCATGACCAAATGATATAGGGATATTTAGGTACTGGATTAATTTCAGATTTTATGAAGCAATATAAAATATAGTTGCTTCACAAACTGAAATTGTGACCAGAAACAAAGATTTGAAGGTGTGCTCACATAGATTGTTGGATGGAGATGAAATTTGGTGGAGAGTTATGATTTGATCATATTAATGATCTCCCAAAATTTCAACTCATTTGGATAAGTCTAGCTAGTACTTCCTTCACAAAGCTTCTCTCTGGTCAGAAACTTTGGAAATTTGCTGAGGAAGATTTACTAGGCAAATGAAGTTGAATTTTGTCATGTGTCAATAATTTGGATATTAAAGAGTGCCCAAAAATTTTGAGGGCAATCAAGAAAATATAAATAACACTTCCTTCACAAAGTGCCATACTGGACAGAATAGGAAATGAATATTCCTGAATTATTTTTGAACTAGGCAAGGATGGATTTTGGCATATTTGTGGAAGATATGATCCAATAATTTATGAGAATTTTGTGGGAGTTTTTGGAATGGCGGAAATATAGGTTGCTTCACAACCTAAAGCAAACAGGGTTATTCCTTTAATAGAAAAAGGAATATTCCCAAGAAATAAATATTGGAGTTGGGCTAAGATGGAAATGACATGGCCTTGGGATAGATTTCAGAATGACAAGCCACTAGGAATTGGAAGGAGAGAAGGTCTTCCCAGGTTTCAAGACCACATAGCCACGGAAAAAGAACTCCAAATAAAAATTCGAAGAAATCCAAAAGAAAAAGAAAGGGCCAAAAATCGGGGTGTTACAATTGGCATGGCAAGGACTAGAGATGTGGACCCCTC
Organism: Elymus sibiricus; assembly: GCA_039707655.1. Classification (NCBI taxonomy): domain Eukaryota; kingdom Viridiplantae; phylum Streptophyta; class Magnoliopsida; order Poales; family Poaceae; genus Elymus; species Elymus sibiricus. The sequence goes on along the minus strand of CM077676.1, from coordinate 184,110,678 downwards.
AAAATGCTAAGGACATGGATTGGCAAAAGCTCAAGACTCTACATTTTTGTTAAGTGATCCAAGATCACATTGAGTCCATAGGAAAGCCAATACTATTAAAAGGGGATGAGGTGTTGCTTAATGGTCTTTTTGCTCAAGTGCTTAGTGACAATGCTCCAAAACCCTCAACCACTTTCTCCATCCAAATATGTCCAAACACTACATTCCAACTCGACCCCACCAAAAATTACTATCCGGAGCCACCAAGTTCATCTGGACTTAGCCACTGCCAAAACCTGAACAAATCGGATCCACCGATATGGATCTCGGTCCCACCGAGATGGCCTTGCCAACTCTCTGTAATCGTTTGCAATTACTTCGGTCCCACCGAGATTTACAAATCGGTCTCATCGAGATGGCTTGCCAACTCTCTGTTGCCTTATTGCTTCACTTAGGTCCCACCGAATTGATGCAATCGGTGCCACCGAGACGAGGTTTGCCCTAACCATTGCACATCGGTCCATCCGAGTTGCTCCAATCGGTCCCACTGATATTCCTAACATTCATATCTTTTACACAGGTCAGTGCCACCAAGATTTCTTATTGGTGCCACCGAATTGGGTCAAAAGTGTGTAACGGTTGGATTTTGTGTGGAGGCTATATATAGCCCTCCACCCCTTCTTACTCAGTGAGGAGAGCCATCAGAACATGCCTACACTTCCACCATACATTTTCTGAGAGAGAACCACCTACTCATGTGTTGAGATCAAGACATTCCAATCCAACCATTTGAACCTTGATTTCTAGCCTTTCCCAAGTTGCTTTCCACTCAAATCCTTCTTCCACCATAGCCAAATCTGTGAGGAGTTGTTTGAATGTTGGGGAGACTATCATTTGAAGCACAAGAGAAAGGAGTTCATCAACAACACACCGTCTATTACCTTTTGGAGAGTGGTGTCTCCTAGATTGGTTAGGTGTCACTTGGGAGCCTCCGACATGATGTGGAGTTGAACCAAGGAGTTTGTAAGGGCAAGGAGATCGCCAACTTCATGAAGATCTACCCCGAATGAGGCTAGTCCTTCGTGGACGTAAGCCATGGTGGAATAGGCAAGGTTGCTTCTTCGTGGACCCTCTGTGGGTGGAGCCCTCCGTGGACTCGCGTAGCCGTTACCCTCCGTGGGTTGAAGCCTCCATCAACGTGGACGTACGATAGCACCACCTATCGAAACCATGCCAAAAATCACCGTGTCTTCATTGCGTTTGAAATCTCCGATCCCCTCCTTTACTTACATGTGCAATTGTTTTCTTTCTGCTGCCACACTCTTAGAATTGCATGTGTAGGCTGATGCTTGACTTGTACACTTGCTAAAATCTGCTGACAACTAAAATTGGGAAAAGGTTAGGTTTTTATTTGGTCAAGTAGTCTAATTGTTGGGGAACGTTGCATGGGAAACAAAATTTTTTCCTACGCACACGCAAGATCTATCCATGGTGATGAGCATCTACGAGAGGGAGAGTGAATCTACATACCCTTGTAGATCGCTAAGCGGAAGCGTTAATAAACGCGGTTGATGTAGTCGAACGTCTTCGCGATCCAAATCGCCGAGCGTCCCGCGATCCAATCACGATCCTTCCGATCTAGTGCCGAACGGACGGCACCTCCGCGTTCAACACACGTACGGCTTGATGACGCCTTCACCTCCTCGATCCAGCGAGCGATGGTGAAGTAGTGGTTGAGTTCCAGCAGCACGACGGCGTGGTGATGATGGTGAGGAACAATCTCTGCAGGGCTTCGCCAAGCGCTACGGAGATTATGACGGAGGAACTAGAGGGTTAGGGTTGCCGCACACGGCTTGGGGAAATCTTTATGTATCCCGTGTGCTAGCCCTGCCCCTCTATTTATATGTTGAGCCTTGGGGTCTAAACTTGGAGTAAAAGCCTCCTCCGGGTCGGTTTTGCCCGCACAAGGTCGGTTTGGCCCGCAGGGAAAGAGTCCAACTCGGATCCCTGCCGAACCGTGCACAGCCGCGCACAAGCGGTAGTACCGCTTCACACAAGCGGTAGTACCGTTTGGGCGGTAGTACCGCTTCACACAAGCGGTAGTACCGCTCGGGCGGTAGTACCGCTTCACCAAGCGGTAGTACCGCTTACGCGGCAGCAAAACTACTTTTGCACTTTCCAATACCTTGTGGGCTATATCCCTTTGGCTCATATAAAGTGTTGCTGCACCCGAACACTTCGGTAAACATCCGGAACCCCTTCCGGTGAACTCCGGAACTCTTTCGGAGATCAAAACACTATTATCACATATATCAATCTTTACCTCCGGACTATTCCAGAGATCCTCGTCATGTCCGGGATCTTATCCGGGACTCCGAACAACTTTCGGTCACCAACATAATAACTCAATTATACTAATCGTCACCAAACGTTAAGTGTGTAGACCCTGCGGGTTCGAGAACTATGTAGACATGACCGAGACACCTCTACGGCCAATAACCAATAGCGGGACCTGGATGCCCATATTGGCTCCTACATATTCTACGAAGATCTTTATCGGTCGAACCTCTATGTCAAGGATTCAGTTAATCCCGTATGCTGTTCCCTTTGTTCTTCGGTATGTTACTTGCCCGAGATTCGATCGTCGGTATCACTATACCTAGTTCAATCTCGTTACCGGCAAGTCTCTTTACTCGTTCCGTAATACAAGATCTCGTGGCTAACACTTTAGTCACATTGCTTGCAAGGCTCATTGTGATGTTGTATTACCGAGTGGGCCCTGAGATACCTCTCCGTCACACGGAGTAACAAATCCCAGTCTTGATCCATGCCAACCCAACAGACACCCTCGGAGATACCTGTAGAGCACCTTTATAGTCACCCAGTTACGTTGCGACGTTTGATACACACAAGGTATTCCTCCGGTGTCAGAGAGTTGCATGATCTCATGGTCAAAGGAACAGATACTTGACATGCAGAAAACAATAGCAATAAACTGACACGATCAAATGCTACGTTTACAGTTTGGGTCTTGTCCATCACATCATTCTCCTAATGATGTGATCCCGTTATCAAATGACATCTCATGTCCATGGCTAGGAAACCTTAACCATCTTTGATCAACAAGCTAGTCAACTAGAGGCTTACTAGGGACACAGTGTTGTCTATGTACCCACACATGTATTTGAGTTTCCAATCAATACAATTATAGCATGGATAATAAACAATTATCATTAACAAGGAAATATAATAATAACCAATTTATTATTGCCTCTAGGGCATATTTCCAACAGTCTCCCACTTGCACTAGAGTCAATAATCTAGTTCACATCACTATGTGATTTACATTGTAATGAATCGAACACCCATGCAGTTCTGGTGTTGTTCATGTTTAGCCCTTGGAAGAGGTTTAGTCATCGGATCTGCAACATTTAGATCCGTGTGTACTTTGCAAATATTTATGTCGTCCTCCTTGATGTAATCGCGGATGGAATTGAAACGTCGCTTTATGTGTCTGGTCCTCTTGTGAAATCTTGGTTCCTTGGCTAGAGCAATGGCACCAGTATTATCACAAAACAGAGTCATTGGGTTAAGTGCACTTGGCACTACTCCAAGATCTGTCATGAACTCCTTCATCCAGACACCATCCTTCGCCGCCTCCGAGGCAGCGATGTACTCCGCTTCGCATGTAGAATCAGCTACCACGCTTTGCTTGGAACTGCACCAGCTAACCGCACCCCCATTAAGAATAAATACGTATCCGGTTTGCGACTTAGAGTCATCCGGATCAGTGTCAAAGCTTGCATCGACGTAACCCTTTACGACGAGCTCTTGATCACCTCCATAAACGAGAAACATGTCCTTAGTCCTTTTCAGGTATTTCAGGATATTCTTGACCGCCGTCCAGTGTTCCATTCCTGGATCACTTTGAAACCTTCCGGCCATACTTATGGCAAGGCTGACATCGGGTCTTGTGCACAGCATTGCATACATAATAGAGCCTATGGCTGAAGCATAGGGGATGACACTCATCTTTTCTCTATCTTCTGCAGTCACTGGGCATTGAGTCTTACTCAACTTCACACCTTGCAAAACAGGCAAGAACCCCTTCTTGGACTGATCCATTTTGAACTTCTTCAAAATCTTATCAAGGTATGTGCTTTGTGAAAGTCCTATAAGCGTCTCGATCTATCTCTATAGATCTTGATGCCTAATATGAAAGCAGCTTCTCCTAGGTCCTTCATTGAAAAACTCTTGTTCAAATATTCCTTTACGCTTTCCAGCATTTCTATATTGTTTCCAATCAGCAATATGTCATCCACATATAAGATTAGAAACGCTATAGAGCTCCCACTCACTTTCTTGTAAATACAAGCTTCTCCGTAAACTTGTATAAACTCGAACGCTTTGATCACCTCATCAAAACGAAGATTCCAACTCCGAGATGCTTGCACCAGTCCATAAATGGATCGCTGGAGTTTGCAAACTTTGTCAGCATTCTCTGGATCGACAAAACCTTCTGGTTGTATCATATACAACTCTTCCTTAAGGTAACCGTTAAGGAACGCTGTTTTGACATCCATCTGCCAAATTTCATAATCGAAAAAGGCAGCTATTGCTAACATGATTCTGACGGACTTAAGCATCGCTACGGGTGAGAAGGTCTCATCGTAGTCAACTCCTTGAACTTGTGAAAAACCCTTTGCCACAAGTCGAGCTTTATAGACGGTGACATTACCGTCCGCGTCCGTCTTCCTCTTAAAGATCCATTTGTTCTGAATGGCCTTACGCCCTTCAGGTAATACTTCCAAAGTCCATACTTTGTTTTCATACATGGATCCCATCTCGGATTTCATGGCCTCTAACCATTTCTCGGAATCCGGGCCCATCATCGCTTCTCCATAGCTCGTAGGTTCATCGTTGTCTAACAACATGACCTCTAAGACAGGGTTGCCGTACCACTCGGGAGCAGTACGCGTCCTTGTCGACCTACGAGGTTCGATAGCAACTTGATCCAAAGCTTCATGATCATCATCATTAACTTCCTCTTCAGCTAATGTAGGCTCCACAGAAACAACTTTCTGCGCTGCGCTACTCTCAGGTTGAAGTAAAGGTTCAACAACCTCATCAAGTTCTATCTTCCTCCCACTCAATTCTTTCGAGAGAAACTCTTTCTCAAGAAATGTTCCGTTTTTAGCGACAAACACTTTGCCTTCGGATCTGAGGTAGAAGGTATACCCAACTGTCTCTTTTGGGTATCCTATGAAGACGCATTTCTCCGCTTTGGGTTCCAGCTTTTCAGGCTGAAGCTTTTTGACATAAGCATCACATCCCCAAACTTTAAGAAACGACAGCTTTGGCTTCTTGCCAAACCAAAGTTCATATGGCGTCGTCTCAACGGATTTCGATGGTGCCCTATTTAAAGTGAATGCAGCTGTCTCTAATGCATAACCCCAAAACGATAGCGGCAAATCGGCAAGAGACATCATAGATCGCACCATATCCAATAAGGTTCGATTACGACGTTCGGACACACCATTACGCTGTGGTGTTCCAGGCGGTGTTAATTGTGAAACAATTCCACACTGTCTTAAGTGACTGCCAAACTCATAACTCAGATATTCTCCTCCTCGATCAGATCGTAGGAATTTAATCTTCTTGTTACGATGATTCTCAACTTCACTCTGAAATTGTTTGAACTTTTCAAATGTTTCAGACTTGTGTTTCATTAAGTAAATATACCCATATCTACTTAAGTCATCAGTGAAGGTGAGAAAGTAACGATAACCACCGCGCGCCTCAATACTCATCGGACCGCACACATCAGTATGTATGATTTCCAATAAGTCACTTGCCCGTTCCATTGTTCCAGAGAACGGCGTTTTAGTCATCTTGCCCATGAGGCATGGCTCACATGTGTCAAGTGATTCAAAATCAAGTGACTCCAAAAGTCCATCAGTATGGAGCTTCTTCATGCGTTTTACGCCAATATGACCTAAACGGCAGTGCCACAAGAAAGTGGTATTATCATTATCAATTCTATATCTTTTGGCATCAATGTTATGAACATGTGTATCATTACTATCGAGATTCAACAAGAATAAACCCCTCACATTGGGTGCATGACCATAAAAGATATTACTCATATAAATAGAACAACCATTATTCTCTGATTTAAATGAGTAACCGTCTCGCAATAAACAAGATCCAGATATAATGTTCATGCTTAACGCAGGCACCAAATAACACTTATTTAGGTTCATCACTAATCCCGACGGTAATCGAAGAGCGAGCGTGCCGACGGCGATCACATCAACCTTGGAACCATTTCCCACGCGCATCGTCACTTCGTCCTTTGCCAGCCTCCGTCTATTCCGCAGTTCCTGTTTTGAGTTGCAAATATGAGCAACCGCACCGGTATCAAATACCCAGGCACTACAACGAGAGTTGGTAAGGTACACAAATAACATGTATATCATATATACCTTGTTTGTTGTTGGCCGCCTTCTTGTCAGCCAAATACTTGGGGCAATTCCGCTTCCAGTGTCCAGTTCCCTTGCAATGAAAACACACAGTTTCTGGTTTGGGTCCAGCCTTGGGTTTCTTCACGAGAGGAGCAACTGCTTTGCCACTCTGCTTGGAGTTACCCTTCTTACCCTTGCCATTTTTCTTGAAACTAGTGGTTTTATTGACCATCAACACTTGATGCTCCTTCTGAATTTCAGACTCAGCGGCTTTCAGCATCGCAAACAGCTCGGCGACTGACTTGTTCATCCCGTGCATGTTATAGTTCAACACGAAGCTCTTGTAGCTAGGTGGCAATGATTGAAGAACTCTGTCAGTGATAGCCTCTGGCGGAAGGGGCATCCCTAACTCAGCCAGACGGGTGGAGTACCCAGACATTCTGAGCACGTGATCACTGATAGACCCGTTCTCCTCCATCTTGCAAGCATAGAACTTATCGGAGATCTCATATCTCTCGATCCGGGCATTCTTCTGAAAGATAAACTTCAACTCCTGGAACATCTCATATGCTCCATGACGTTCAAAACGTCTTTGAAGTCCCGGTTCTAAGCCATACAACATTGCACATTGAACTATTGAGTAATCATCAGAACGAGCCTGCCAGGCGTTCACAACGTCTAGAGACTCAACTGGAGCGGGTGGATCACCAAGCGGTGCATCAAGGACATAAGCCTTCTGGGAAGCCGTAAGGATAATCCTTAGATTACGGGCCCAGTCCACAAAGTTACTTCCATCATCTTTCAACTTAGCTTTCTCTAGGAACGCATTAAAATTCAGGGGTGCTACTGCGCGAGCCATGATCTACAACATAAATATAGCAAAGACAACTTAGACTATTGTTCTTAGATAATGAGTTTAGTTAATCATATTACTTAAAAAACTCCCACTCAAATTGACATCCCTCCGGTCATTCGAGTGTAACATGATCCAAATCCACCAACTCAAGTCCGATCATCACGTGAGTTGAGGTGGTTTCAATGGTGAACATCTTCATGTTGATCATATCTACTATATGACTCATGTTCGACCTTTCGGTCTCTTGTGTTCCGAGGCCATGTCTGTACATGCTAGGCTCGTCAAGTTTAACCCGAGTGTTCCGCACGTGTAACATGGCTTACACCCGTTGTATGCGAACGTAGAGTCTATCACACCCGATCATCACGGCGTGTCTCGAAACGACGAACTTTCGCAACGGTGCACACTTGGGGAGAACACAATTTATCTTGAAATTTAAGTGAGGGATCACCTTATAATGCTACCGTCGTCCTAAGCAAAATAAGATGCATAAAAGGATTAACATCACATGCAAATCATAAGTGACATGATATGGCCATGAACTTGTGCTTTTGATCTCCATCTCCAAAGCACCGGCATGATCTCCATCGTCACCGGCATGACACCATGATCTCCATCATCTTGATCTCCATCAACGTGTCGCCATAAGGTTGTCGCGCCGACTGTTGCTTCCACGACTATAGCTAACGTTTAGCGATAAAGTAAAGCATTACATAGCGCTTAATGATTGACACGCAGGTCATACAATAATTAAAGACAACTCTATGGCTCCTGCCAGTTGCCGTACTCATCGACATGCAAGTCGTGATATTCTATACAAAACATGATCATCTCATACATCACATATATCTCATCATGTAATTGGCCATATCACATCACAACATACCCTGCAAAAACAAGTTAGACGTCCTCTAATTGTTGTTGCAAATTTTACGTGGCTGCTACGGGTTTGCAAGAACCGTTCTTACCTACGCAAAACCACAACGTGGTGTAGTGATTGCTTTTTGATCTTCTAAAAGAACCCTCTTCATTGAAATCGATTCAACTAAAGTGAGAGAGACAGACACCCGCTAGCCATCTTTATGCAACGAAGTTACATGTTAGTTGAAGGAACCTGTCTCGCGTAAGAGTACGCGTAATGTCGGTCCGGGCCGCTTCATCTCACAGTACCGCCGAATCAAATATCAACTAGTAACGGCAAGCAATATGTATACACCCACGCCCACAACTCGTTTGTGTTCTACTCGAGATCTCATCTACGCATAGACCTAGCTCATGATGCCACTGTTGGGGAACGTTGCATGGGAAACAAAATTTTTTCCTACGCACACGCAAGATCTATCCATGGTGATGAGCATCTACGAGAGGGAGAGTGAATCTACATACCCTTGTAGATCGCTAAGCGGAAGCGTTAATAAACGCGGTTGATGTAGTCGAACGTCTTCGCGATCCAAATCGCCGAGCGTCCCGCGATCCAATCACGATCCTTCCGATCTAGTGCCGAACGGACGGCACCTCCGCGTTCAACACACGTACGGCTTGATGACGCCTTCACCTCCTCGATCCAGCGAGCGATGGTGAAGTAGTGGTTGAGTTCCAGCAGCACGACGGCGTGGTGATGATGGTGAGGAACAATCTCTGCAGGGCTTCGCCAAGCGCTACGGAGATTATGACGGAGGAACTAGAGGGTTAGGGTTGCCGCACACGGCTTGGGGAAATCTTGATGTATCCCGTGTGCTAGCCCTGCCCCTCTATTTATATGTTGAGCCTTGGGGTCTAAACTTGGAGTAAAAGCCTCCTCCGGGTCGGTTTTGCCCGCACAAGGTCGGTTTGGCCCGCAGGGAAAGAGTCCAACTCGGATCCCTGCCGAACCGTGCACAGCCGCGCACAAGCGGTAGTACCGCTTCACACAAGCGGTAGTACCGCTTGGGCGGTAGTACCGCTTCACACAAGCGGTAGTACCGCTCGGGCGGTAGTACCGCTTCACCAAGCGGTAGTACCGCTTACGCGGCAGCAAAACTACTTTTGCACTTTCCAATACCTTGTGGGCTATATCCCTTTGGCTCATATAAAGTGTTGCTGCACCCGAACACTTCGGTAAACATCCGGAACCCCTTCCGGTGAACTCCGGAACTCTTTCGGAGATCAAAACACTATTATCACATATATCAATCTTTACCTCCGGACTATTCCAGAGATCCTCGTCATGTCCGGGATCTTATCCGGGACTCCGAACAACTTTCGGTCACCAACATAATAACTCAATTATACTAATCGTCACCAAACGTTAAGTGTGTAGACCCTGCGGGTTCGAGAACTATGTAGACATGACCGAGACACCTCTACGGCCAATAACCAATAGCGGGACCTGGATGCCCATATTGGCTCCTACATATTCTACGAAGATCTTTATCGGTCGAACCTCTATGTCAAGGATTCAGTTAATCCCGTATGCTGTTCCCTTTGTTCTTCGGTATGTTACTTGCCCGAGATTCGATCGTCGGTATCACTATACCTAGTTCAATCTCGTTACCGGCAAGTCTCTTTACTCGTTCCGTAATACAAGATCTCGTGGCTAACACTTTAGTCACATTGCTTGCAAGGCTCATTGTGATGTTGTATTACCGAGTGGGCCCTGAGATACCTCTCCGTCACACGGAGTAACAAATCCCAGTCTTGATCCATGCCAACCCAACAGACACCCTCGGAGATACCTGTAGAGCACCTTTATAGTCACCCAGTTACGTTGCGACGTTTGATACACACAAGGTATTCCTCCGGTGTCAGAGAGTTGCATGATCTCATGGTCAAAGGAACAGATACTTGACATGCAGAAAACAATAGCAATAAACTGACACGATCAAATGCTACGTTTACAGTTTGGGTCTTGTCCATCACATCATTCTCCTAATGATGTGATCCCGTTATCAAATGACATCTCATGTCCATGGCTAGGAAACCTTAACCATCTTTGATCAACAAGCTAGTCAACTAGAGGCTTACTAGGGACACAGTGTTGTCTATGTACCCACACATGTATTTGAGTTTCCAATCAATACAATTATAGCATGGATAATAAACAATTATCATTAACAAGGAAATATAATAATAACCAATTTATTATTGCCTCTAGGGCATATTTCCAACACTAATCACCCCCCCTCTAGACTTACTTTCGATCCTACAGCCCCCTTAGTGGTTCTGGAGTATTGAAGACAAATAGGTTAAGGGAATAATATGTTTGTGAGTGTACACAGGAGAAAATAGTCCCTGAAGACTTGGTTTAACCACGGACGATGACCCCTAAAAATGTATTTCTTCAAGTGAAGAATTTGGTGTGGCCTTTGAGGAAATTGATGTGAAGACTTTGGAGGTTGAAGACTTTTTTTTCATAGTTTCTTTTTCTTCTTATTTGAGTCATAGGAAAAACCGTACTGTTAAAGGGGGTCAAGGTGAAACATATTTCATACTTCAAAGCGATGCTCAAAACAATACAAACCTAAGCCGCTTCGAGTGAAGCCTTTGGAAATCTCTGGAACAGCTGACGAATTTGACAGTGACATTGACGAAGTTCATCTGGTCTCTGACAAATTTGGTCATGCTGAGGAGTTAGGATTTCGCTAGTGCGATCTACCTATCGTGAGGAAATTGAGTGCCTTGACGAAATTGAGAGTTCAATTTTCCGACCGTTGCTGCGCTGCGTGCCAACTGTCGAGTGGATCCTTATCCTGACAACGGTCTTGTCTGAGAAGGGCATTTATGACATTTCATGTCGGTTTGCCTCCTGGCTATAAATAGCCACCCCCCATAACCACTAGTTGGTTGGCTGCTCGAGAGAGAGATTGACACTTGTCATTTGAGAGCAACCCTTCCTCTGACGACTTTGTGAGAACCCAAATGAGGAAAACCCAACTAGAGCCTAAGTGACTGAGCATCACTGAAGAAGTTGATCTGTGTGATCCGACGCCTATTACCTTTGAGGACTGTCATTCCTCCAGATGGTTAGGCGTCATGTTTTGAGCACCCAAGAGTAATTGTGGCATGCCGGTGAACAAGTCAGTGAAGGTTTCGGAAGTCTACCTTTAAGACTTACCACGAGTGATCGGGCGAGGACTAAGTGACCTTAGCTCAAGAGGAATACGGTGAGGACTAAGTGTCCTCTGAGGTAAAACTCAGCCGCCTCAACCAGACGTACAGTTGATACAGCAACTGGAACTGGTCTACCAAACTGCTGTGTCTCCGTCGAGCTCTACTGGTTTCAAATTCCTCACTCCTTGACTTTATTACTATTCCGCTGCTGAAGAACTTGTGTCTGACCTTTCTGAAGAATTTGAACTGAAGACTTTCATCATGCTGTCTCATTTTCTTCAGTTCATTTTCTTCGTGCTTATCTGTGTGTATGATTGCATGTTCTTCACCTGCTTATGCTTCGTATGCATGCTTTCCATATCTGTGTAGACTTAGTTTCAATTCTGTTTCTATTTCTTCACTCTGATTTTTGTCAAAGTCCTCGGAATTTGACGAATTTCTAAAAATCTCCCATTCACCCCCCTCTGGGAGTTATCCTGCGCTTTCAATTGGTATCAGAGCAAGGTACTCCCTTGTTCTGTGTGATTTTGGTTTAACCACCTGGAGTTTTAGTTATGTCGACCGCAGGAATGATCAAGGTCTCCGCTGCGTGCCCCATCTTCGATGGCACAGACTATCCCTACTGGAAGAACAAGATGCGAATGCATCTTGAGGCTATTGACAACGATCTCCGGTTTGTCGTCTAGAATGGCGTCCCCACCATTGCACCAAGCATCAATGCTGCTGATGTGAAGAGATTCAAGCAACTAGACTCTCAAGCAAAGAACATCATATGTGGTCATCTGAACAAAGGCCAGTATGGTAGAGTGCTTTGGCATCTTCAAAGCTGATCTAGGACCGGCTCTCTAAAGTTAATGAGGGAGTATCTACTCAACGCGACTCCGGAGTTGATGTCCTGCGCAATCTCTTCAATCGCTTCAAAAGACTCGACAACGAAAATGTGCAGCAAACCTTCAACCGCCTCACTGATATCTCCAATGAGCTTCAAACTCTTGGTGCTGCTGATATCACCAATCATGAGGTGGTGAAGAAATTGCTGAGGTCTCTGGACAGTTCCTTCGACACTTTGGCACTGATGATACAAGAGCGCCCTGATTACAAGTCACTGGATCCTGCTGACATTCTTGAGAGGCTCAACACACATGAATTTCAGCAAGCAGAGAAGAGAGATATGTATGGACCCAGCTATGGTCGTCCTCGCGCTCTGAAGGCTAAAGCAAAAGCCAAGGCTATTTCTTCATCTGAAGAAGAAGAGGAATATGAGAGCAGTTCTGATGGTGCTAAGGAAATTGGCAGAGAACTGTCTATGCTGGTGAAGAAGTTCCAGAAGTTTTCCAAGAAGAACCGATTTGGAAAATCTTCAAAGTATGACTCAAAGAACACTGGAGAAGCGTCTGCTCGAGACTACAACAAAAGAACCTGTCACAAATGCAAGAAGCCAGGCCACTACATCGCCGACTGCCCTCTTTGACTGAAGAAGAAGAAGAAGAAGAGCAGGGATGATGATGAGGCTGATGGCAAAAAGAAGAAGTCCTCAAAGTCCTCATCTCACAAGAAAACTTGTTCTAGCAAAGTTCGTGCATTCCTTGGGAAGGAAATGGATTCTGAAGAGGAATATGATGATCAGCAAGCTGAGGAATCTGAGGAGGAGTCAGACACTGGTGAGGCAAGCCTTGCACTCGCTACTGAATACGTCAGCGAGTCCATCTTCAACACTGAGGATAATGGTATCTCCACCAACAATGATGACTGTGCTGATGACTTCACTCCCACCTATTGCTTCATGGCAAGAGGTGCAAAGGAAACCTCACGAGAAGCTTACTTTGAAACTTCCAGTGATGACGACTCTGAGTGTGAATCTAAACCAAGCTATAAGAAACTTGCTAAAATTGCAATTGAGCAACAACATGTGAAAGCACATTTGTTCCCTTGGTGGTTTTGGTAATTTATGCCAACATACATGTTGTTGGACTAATGCTTTTATCTAGTAAATTTCAGGCAAGTTCAACAATGGCGTGGCATGGACAAGAGGACGTGGAACCCCTTCGAAATGCGAAGGACAAGGATTGGCAACTCAACAAGATGTGAATACATCAAAAAGCTTAAAGGAAAAATGGCAACCCCATTTTGAGCTTAAATGATGAGTATGACCTATTATCAAGTGTTCTCACTTGACTCCTAAGTCAATATACTCTAACATAGGTGACCTAGTCGCCAACCCATCTAGATGAAGTTAAAAAAAACCTTCATCTAGATGTTTCTTTGCTTCTTTTCTGTTTCATTTCGTTTGGTTTGTATCGCAGTTAATTCATTGCAAATCCTTGTGTTAATTCCTTGCCTAGTGAGCTGAGTTGACAAAAATTCCATTGCATCACACTCGGTTCCACCGAATTGTCTCAACTCGGTGTCACCGAATTTTCTGTCAAATTTTCCCTAAGTTTTTCTGCTCCAGCTCCACTCGATGATTCTTATCCTCTACATGCATCTAGCTGTATTTCTCAAGGACTAAACTGACTTAATCAATAACCCTGAAGTCCCTTCTTGGAAATTGATGTCAAAGGGGGAGAGAGGAATACATCAAAGCTTAAGCTTATCTATTCAAACCAAAGATGCACCTTACAAGAGGAGAGAATGTTACATGTTTCGTTTAGGGGGAGAGAAACATGATAAGTTTGTTCTTTGGCTGTTCTAGCTTTCTCACCCTACCTACTCCCAATATCCATGTCAGATTCAGGGGGAGAGGAAGTTCTTTAAGGGGAGACAGCTATTTCTTTTGGGGACATGTCTGCTTCAAAGATGTATTCACCTAGTGATACTCTCTTCTACATGTCGTCCCAATCTTGGTTTCTTGTTGATCTTGTGTCTTTTTCTTGAAGAAATTATCTTGTGTTATCTAACCCTGTTTTCTCAAGTGTATTTCTTCAGGTACCTGATCAAGAACTTCAAGGTAAGTATATGCATCACACTCATGTACATGGTTGACCTCTTGCTAAGTATATATTGTTTGCAAGGAGAAAATCTTGTACATGTGGATACCCTAATGTCATATATATATATATATTGCTCTGATGCATATAGCCAAGATACATGTTGCATGCATATTTCCCATAAGATATCATCATGCTATGCACATCTTCAGGGGGAGTTCAGCGGAGCTCATGCATGTTACATGTTTCCTTCAAAGCTTTCATACATACTTCTGCTATATCTGTATTTGAAGCTTTGATGTATGTTGTCATCAATTACCAAAAAGGGGGAGATTGAAAGCACATTTGCTCCCTTGGTGGTTTTGGTAATTTATGCCAACATACATGTTGTTGGACTAATGCTTTTATCTAGTAAATTTCAGGAAAGTTCAACAATGGCGTGGCATGGACAAGAGGACGTGGAACCCCTTCGAAATGCTAAGGACAAGGATTGGCAAAAGATCAAGACTCTACATTTTTGGTTTAGTGATCCAAGATCACATTGAGTCCATAGGAAAGCCAATACTATTAAAAGGGGATGAGGTGTTGCTTAATGGTCTTTTTGCTCAAGTGCTTAGTGACAGTATTCCTAAACCCTCAACCACTATCTCTACCCAAATATGTCCTAAACCTAAAGTCCAACTTGGCCCCATCGAATTTTCCAATCCGGCCCCACCGAGTTCATCCAAGACTTAGCCACTGCCAAACCCTAACAAATTGGATCCACCGAAATGGATCTCGGTCTCACCGAGATGGCCTTGCCAACTCTCTGTAATCGTTTGCATTTACTTCGGTCTCACCGAGTTTGCAAATCGGTCCCACCGAGATGGCTTGCCAAGTCTCTGTTGCCTTATTGCTTCACTTCGGTCCTACCGAGTTGATGCAATCGGTGCCACCGAGATGAGGATTGCCCTAAGCCATTGCACTTTGGTGCATCCGAGTTGTCTGTATCGGTCCCACCGAGATTCCTAAAGTTCATATCTTTTACACAGTTCGGTGCTACCGAGCTTATCATTTCGGTGCCACCGAGTTGGGTCAAAAGTGTGTAACGGTTGGATTTTGTGTGGAGGCTATATATACCCCTCCACCCCATCCTTCTCAGTAAGGAGAGCCATCAGAACGTGCCTACACTTCCACCATTCATTTTCTGAGAGAGAACCACCTACTCATGTGTTGAGATCAAGATATTCCATTCCTATCATTTGAACCTTGATCTCTAGCCTTTCCCAAGTTGCTTTCCACTCAAATCTCTTTTCCACCATAGCCAAATCTGTGAGGAGTTGATTGAGTGCTGGGAAGACTATCATTTGAAGCACAAGAGCAAGGAGTTCATCAACAACACACCGTCTATTACCTTTTGGAGAGTGGTGTCTCCTAGATTGGTTAGGTGTCACTTGGGAGCCTCCAACCAGATGTGGAGTTGAACCAAGAAGTTTGTAAGGGCAAGGAGATCGCCTACTTCGTGAAGATCTACCCCGAGTGAGGCTAGTCCTTCGTGGACGTAAGCCATGGTGGAATAGACATGGTTGCTTCTTCGTGGACCCTTCGTGGGTGGAGCCCTCCGTGGACTCGCGCAGCCATTACCCTTCGTGGGTTGAAGTCTCCATCAACGTGGACGTACGATAGCACCACCTATCGGAACCACGCCAAAAATCCACCGTGTCTTCATTGCGTTTGATCTTCCATACTCTACCCCTTTACTTTCCGTACTATTGCATGCTTTACTATTTCCACTGCTCAATCTCTAGATATGCATGTGTAGAAAGTATTGGAGTGATCTTAACTTATGCCAAAATCTGCCTAAGTTCCAAGAGAAATTAAAAACTGCTAATTTGTCTGGTTAGAAGTCTATTCACCCCCCCTCTAGACCTATCTCCTCGATCCTACAACATGCCATGGAAAAGATTCAAAAACTGCTAGACAAAAGCGATGACCTGTTGGACGAGGAAATGGATCATAGTCAAGCCTTGTTTGAGGATCTCAAAAGGCTTAAGTCTAAATATGACGAACTTGAAAGTCGTCATGTGTCCCTCTCAGCTAAACATGAGAAGCTGTCCTATGAATTTCTTCAAAGAAGCAAGATCTTGAGAAGCTGAGAGCATCTCATGATGATCTTCAAAGATAAAACGATTCACTCCTTGCTCAACAGATCAGTACCACTCAGGCAGAATTTATTGCACCATGCCTAAAATGCCTTGAACGTGACAATGCTAATTCTTTAGCTGAATGTTCAAATGCTTCTGTTCTTGCAATTGCTTCAACTGCTATGGTGGCCACTAACCCCTCATCTGAGGATGCCACCAGTGATACTGATGAAAATGCAGGGCTGAAGGAATTGTATGTCATTGGCATGTACAAAAGCCTCAAAGGGTATCAAACCCTGTGTGACGTGCTCAAAAAGCAAATTGTTCATAGGAACCCTAGGAAAGAGGGTATTGCCTTTGAGAGAAAGCTCAACGCTGATGGTTCATATTGGAGCCTGAGCAGTATCCCAAAACCACATGGGTTGCTGCAAAGGGACCTCCAATAGATCCATCCACTTTATCTGGCTATTCTTGTGATTCTTCACATTCTTCAGATAAGTCATTTAACTCCAACTATAAACTGTTCAAGAATCAGTATGGTGAGGTCTTTGCCAGATTCATTGGTACTAACTGCAGGAATGGTCCACCTGTGAAGAAAATCTGGGTTCCTAAAACCCGTCTGGAAAATCTTCAGATGAATGTCATCATGACACCACCGATGAAGAAGAAACTTCCCAGGGCAAATTCTTCATAGGGATCAAAGTCGTCAAATGGTCGCAGACCCACTTATGGACATGCTAATGCCTTTGCTTCGTAGGGAAACAAACATCGATTTGACAAATATGAGCATTATTCTTTGAACCACTATGTTCACAAATCTTCGAAGAATTTCTCTGCTTATTCATTCAACTACCATAACCCTCCTGTGAAAAGAAATGCATGTTCTTCAATGCCTAAGTTCTCCATTAATGCACTTTGCTACATTGCTTCTCAGCCACCCAGTCAGATGTGGGTGGTTAAGAAGAAGAACTAATCTCTTCTGCAGGGTCAGGTCTTCAGACAACAAAATGTCTGATGAATTTGCTGAAGACCTGACATAGTGCCTGTTGGAATGCAGGCTAATCACGATGAAATGAATGTTTCATTTCACACATCCCTTATGCTGCTAGATGTTATTCTTTGATGAAATTGTCTGATGAAAGTGATCATCATCATATTCTTCACTTTGAAGCATATGAATTTGTAAGTCAGACTAATGCTTCTACATGATGATACATCTTCTGCCACTGAATGGGTCTTGGACAGTGGCTGCACGAATCATATGACTGGAGATAGGAATCTCCTCACTGATGCTCCCCTTACTCCGTCTCATCTGAAGCATATTACCTACGCTGACAAAGGAAGAAAAGTAAGGTATTGGGTCTAGGTAAGGTTGCTATCTCAAAGGATCGACACATAGAAAAGGTGATGCTTGTCGAGTCCCTTGGATACAACCTCATGTCTGTCTCAATGCTTTGTGATCTTGATATGATTGTCATCTTTGGCAAATATAGATGCATTGTGCTGTTGGAATCTGACAAATCCAAAGTCTTCAAAGGCTTTAGGAGAGGTGACTTGTACATTGTAGATTTCTCTACAGGTCCTCAGCCTGCAACATGTCTAATGGCAAAAGCTTCGGAATGCTGGCTATGGCATCGACGACTTGGACATGCTGGGATGAGGAATTTGAGCACTCTCGTCAAGAAGAAGCATATCATTGGCGTCGAGGGTGTCAAATTCGTCAAGGATCATCTCTGTGGTGCTTGTGAGTCTGGAAAGATGACCAGATCCAAGCACTTCACGAAGACCATCATGACCACTACTCGTCCTTTTGAATTGCTTCACATGGATTTGTTTGGTCCTACACATTATGCTACACTAACCAATGCAGCATCTCTCTACGGATTCGTCATTGTTGATGACTACTCTCGTTACACCTGGGTGCACATCATTTCCTACAAGACTGAAGTTTTGGCTGTCTTCAGACGATTCTCCAATCGGGCCATGACAAATTATGGTCTCAAGATCAAGCACATCAGGAGTGACAATGGTACTGAGTTCAAGAACACAGGCCTCGACGACTATCTTGATGAACTTGGCATCACTCATGAGCTATCCGCGCCCTACACTCCTCAGCAGAATGGAGTCGTGGAGCGCAATAACAGAACCCTCATCGAGATGGCGCATACTATGCTTGATGAATACAAGACACCTCGTCATTTCTGGCCTGAAGCAATTGACACTGCATGCAATATCATCAACCGGGTATATCTTCACAAATTCCTCAAGAAGACCTCGTATGAGCTCCTCACTGACAAGAAACCCAATGTGAGTTATTTCAAAGTCTTCGGTGCTAAATGTTGGATTTGAGATCCTCACCACCGTTCTAAATTTGCACCGAAAGCACATGAAGGTTTTATGCTTGGTTATGGAAAGGACTCGCACACCTACATAGTCTTCAACTCCTTCCACCACAAGGTTGTTGAAACTGTAGATGTGCGGTTCGATGAAACTAACGGCTCGCAAAGAGAGCACCTGCCTCCTGTGCTAGATGAAATGCCTCCTGAGGAATCTACCAAGCTTATGGGCACTGGTGAAATTGTGCCCAGTGAACAAATAGCTGCTGATGAAGAAGTGGTTGTTCCTCATCGTGAAGAAAATGAACATCCTGATGAAAATGATGCTGAGGATTATGCACGGCAACAACAACATCAAGGCCCTCGTCCAGCACATCCACGAGTGGCAAATGAAGTGCATATTGAGAAGATCCTCAACAACATCAATGCACCTGGTCCCCTCACTCGCTCAAGAGCTTCACATTTAGCTAACTTTTGTGGGCATTACGTGTTTGTCTCTATTTCAGAGCCCACCAAAGTTGATGAAGCCTTTCTGGAACCTGAATGGATTCAAGCAATGCAAGATGAATTGCATCAGTTCGAGCTCAACAATGTGTGGGAGCTTGTCAAGCATCCCGATCCACGCAAGCACAATATCATCGGCACTAAGTGGATTTACCGCAACAAACAAGACGAAAATGGCCAACTGGTGAGGAATAAGGCCCGTCTTGTAGCTCAAGGCTACACACAGGTTGAGGGTATTGATTTCGATGAAACATTTGCACCTATTGCTAGGCTTGAAGCCATTCGTATACTGCTTGCATATGCGAACCATCATTATATCCTCTTATATCAAATGGATGTGAAAAGTGCATTCCTCAATGGTAAGTTTGAGGAAGAAGTATATGTTGCTCAACCACCAGGTTTTGAGGACCCAAAGCATCCTGACAAAGTCTTCAGACTCAACAAGGCACTCTATGGCCTTAAGCAGGCCCCGAGGGCTTGGTATGATACACTGAAGGAGTTCCTGAAGAAAAAGGGTTTCAAACCCGGTTCACTTGACCCTACTCTTTTCACTAAATCTTATGATGATGAACTGTTCATATGCCAAATATATGTTGATAATATTATATTTGGTTGCACTAACAAGAAATACAATGATGAATTTGCACATATGATGCAAGAAGAATATCAGATGTCTATGATGGGGGAGTTGAAATTCTTCCTTGGACTTCAAATTCGTCAACAACCCAATGGCATCTTCATATCTCAGGAGAAATATCTCAAAGACTGCCTGAAGAAATTCGGAATGCATGATTGCAAAGGCCTCAAGATACCAATGCCAACAAATGGCCAACTTAACACTGACGAAAATGGTAAAGATTTTGATCATAAGGTATATCGCTCCATCATTGGTTTGCTCCTTTAACTATGTGCATCTAGGCTAGATATTATGCTTAGCGTTTGCATGTGTGCCCGCTTTCAAGAGTCACCGAAGGAATCACACCACCAGGCTGTGAAACGAATTCTTCGATATTTAGCTCACACACCAACGCTTGGATTATGGTATCCCAAGGGCTCGTTGTCGGTACCAAAACCGGCAGATCTCGGGTAGGGGGTCCGAACTATGGGTCAAGGAGCCGATGGTAACAGAGAGCGTAGAGACAGCGATTTACCCAGGTTCGGGCCCTCTTGAGGAGGTAAAACCCTACGTCCTGCTTGATTGTATTGATGTGATTGTATGAAAGTTACAGAGTTGATCTACCTCGAGATCAGATGGGCTAAACCCTAGATTATGAGTCTCTTCCCTACGGACTAAACCTCTTGGTTTATATAGACACCAGGGGGGCCCTAGGGTTACATATGGTCGGTTACCATCAGGGATAAACATGCTGGTTACGCCATCTATTCCTTGGAGGAGACGCCAAGACTTCAGAGATTTCCTTCTATCATACGGGGTCGTCCACAATCCAGCCTTCCATCGACGTGTAGAGAGCGGCCCACCATTCCGGCCCATGAGAGATAGGCCGGCAGCCCGAGTACCCCCTAGTCCGGGACACCCTCAGTAGCCCCCGAAATAGTCTTCGAAGCCGAGGTAGATGCCGATCACTATCGGCTTCGTGGACGAGTTCACTTTCCTCCGTGACACCGGTAACAGGCCTGTATTACTCCGAGTTGTATTTTCAAGCATTATCCGGTCGTGTATGCGCCGAACTGTATCTTGGTAACGAAGTATAATAATAACTTAGCCCCGAAGGCTAGCCGCTTCGGCGTGAACAGTGTTCTCATCTGACAACTTTTACCGAAGGGTCACACCTTGCCACGACCGCAAGTTGGTTTATGACAAACTCGATTCGCGGTTCGAGGTGGTTCTCATTGGCTTGTTCCATCGATATGGAGATCGTGTCCTGTTTTCAAGGGATATAATCAATAATCCGCCTCACCCCACGCGCACATAATGGCACGGTTATACGGGGAAGCGGCGAGGACTGCGGCGCAGTAAAGGGACCGTGGGTTTTACAGCCCATAAAAGGGGCACAGTCCTTGTTTCGGTCGCACGCTCTCATTCCCCCCTTTCGCCATTGCCTTCCCCGTCTCTTGAGCTCCAACACCCAGATCTTCTCTCCCTCCCAAGAACCTTTCCATCCACCCGCCTAATTCGGCAATGGCGGGTTCCGGGTCCAAGGGCAAGTGGGAGGCGTCCGTCGTCACCGAAAGCGCCATCATGGAGTTGAAGGGCGCGGGATATCTCCCTGCCGACGTAGCCCACCGTGCTCCAGAGGCCGGCCAGGCCGTCCCCACGCCGCGACCGGGCGAAAGGGTGGTGTTCGTCCCCCACTTCCTCCGAGGTTTAGGATTTCCCCTTCACCCCTTCGTTAGGGGTCTTATGTTCTTTTACGGGCTTGACTTCCACGATCTCGCGCCGAATTCCTTTCTACATATCTCGGCCTTCATCATCATCTGTGAAGCCTTTCTCCGGATCCGGCCACACTTCGGCCTGTGGCTGAAGGTCTTCAACATCAAGCCAAAGAACGTCGACGGCCAACAAGCGGACTGCGGGGGTGCTATGGTCAGCAAACTCCCCCGAGTGGAATGGCCAGAGGGCACCTTCATCGAGACCATCAAGGTTTGGCAGAGGGAATGGTTCTACATCACCGAGCCGAGGAGCGCGGGTTGGGGGGCGATTTCGGCCTTCCGATCCGGACCCCCTACGAGGTTGGTCTCATGGACCAAGAAAGGCCTCGACTGGGGGGTAAACAAGGAGGTGGAGTAGCTACAGCAACGAATTGCCAAGATGATAGGGAGAGGCGTCGAGCTGCCCAACGTGGTCCAGATCATGCTCGGCCGTCGAATACTCCCATGCCAGGATAGGGGCTCCCCCATGTGGGCCTACAAGCCCGAAGACCCGGCCACCGTGCACAACTTCTTCCGCACCACCCACGCCCAGCTATGGAGAGCGTTGTTCAAGCCGCAGAAGGACTGGCCGGCCGAGGGAGAGGACATCGGACTTGACGCCGCAAACCCCCCACGGGAGGTATGACTAAGTTTGTTCTTATATCCGAACTATTTCCCTTTGATAAGGTACTCAGCTTCTTGACTTCTCATCCACAGAAGTGGCTGAAGAAGGCCTAGCGGATTGATAGTCCGGCGCCGCTGCTAGAAGGACCCAGGACGCCCCTCCTGACGGCCATGTTGGCCATAGAGCCGTACGAGGTGCCGGAAAGGAAGGAGAAGAAGAAGCAACAGGGGGAGGCCAGAGAGAGCCTCCGCTCCCGAAGACCCCCGGGTGCTAGATCCGGGGACACCAATGCTACCTCCGCGCAAGAGGAGGAGAAGGAGCAAGGAGAGGACGGGGTGGAGGATGATTCCTCCCGAACAGGGAAGAGGGTGGCGTCCGAGGATGCCGAGGAGGAGCCTCCTCGACCCGCTCCCAAAAGACCATGCAAGGCCAAGGTAGCCTTGTCCGGCGATAGCTTGGCTTCTGCCGAGGACTCTGAGGCCTCAGAAGAGGTTCCTCGGAAAATTCCCAGGGCCAAACCGCAGGCCCAAAGGTATGCGCTCTAGCGACTACCTGAGCGTCTTTAGCCGAACTGGGCTGATACTGATCAAGTTTCCATGTGCAACTTTGCAGTCCGCTGCGCGATCTCCCCGTCGACCGAGTTTCGGAGGGGGATTCTCCACCGGCGGCGCTAGCGGAGAGCAGCACTGGATCCCGCAGCTCGCCTTCCCCAATCGTGAAGGAAACCGAGGAGGTCCTGTCGAGGAGGACTCCTCCCATGCCACACACAGGGGAAGGAGGCGATACTATCATGGCCGAGGTGAATGCCTCGGTCGCCGAAGACCAGGAGGGGAGGGCCCCTCTGATGAACGAAAGGGAGGAGCTCGGACGAACCGAGCTCTCTCCGAGGACCACTCCAGAGACGTCAAGGCGTCCCGAGTCCGGTGCTCCGGACTTGGAGAAGGAAGGAGCCGGAGTGCCACCGCCACCCCCGCCTGCCCAAGAGCAGGCATCGACCAGGTGTCCGGACAAGATGGAGGACGCTGTAACCAGCTCCTCCATCGCCGAAGAGCACCGTGCACTTATGGGCGCGGTGTTACAGAGTATTCGGTCCGTGGATAACGGACTGAAGGAGGCTTTTAGTGGCCTTCTGACCGGCTTCAAGGTGAGCGAAGTATTACTTTTTCCTTAGGAAAATTCATTTGTGCAAATATATAGCCTCATACATAGTAGCCCCCGAGACTCTGACCGGTTGAGCAAAGCCGGTCAGAGGATCAAAAATCGACATCTCAGATACTAACGGGTGCAGAATAATGCGCAGGCATCATCCTCGGCCACAGCTGCCAACGCCGAAGAGTTGGCCAAGCTGAATCGGAAGCTAAAGAGCTCCGAGGACGATCTGAGCCTGGTGAACAAGAGGTTCGACGAGGCGCAAGGTAAGGCCGAGTTGTGATAGTGAATACAGCCGTAGATTTGAAGCAGTGTTCGATGTATCCTAACGAAGATAACCGATTGAACCGCAGCTGCCGCTGCGGAGGTCGAAAGCCTCAAGGCCGCACTGAGGACAGCTCAGGCGGACGCGGCGATGCAAAAGTCGGCAGCCGAACAGGCAGCTGCCGAGCTGGCGGCGCAAAGAACCACAAGTGAAAAGCACGAGGCCAGGGTGCTGGAAGTGCAGCAGGAGCTCGGGGATGCCGTCACAAGATGTGAGGCCCTCGAGCAAAAGAATAAGGAGCAGGCCGCCGAGCTGACCTCGTTAGCAGCGGTGGCTAAGGAAGCGCGGACATAGGCGCACGGTTACCAAGAAGAGCTCCGCCAAGTCAGGCTGATCGCGGACGGTAAGCCGTACTTTTTACAATGTGTGTTTGGAGGTAACAGGTTCGCGTTGCTCACGCGGGTATGGCGTTTCGTAGGCGCCTTTGCGGACCTCCCGAAGAGTGCGGCAGATGCGGCGAGGTTCTTCGCCGGCCAGGAGGGTTGGGCCGAGCAGAGGCTTTTCTGGGCGCAATTTCGAGCGCCCGAACACCCTCCCCTCCTCAACAACCAGATGAAACAGCTAATGGAGCTGCATCGGATGGCGGAGCCTGTGATGAAGGACCTCTGCGTCAAACTATGGCCGTCGGAGCCGCTGCCGAGCAGCTACTTCGGTCTGGTGCAGAGGCTGTTCGGCGCTCCTGCTCAGGTCGATGCCTGGAAGTGCTCCACATGTATCGAGGGTGCTCGGATGGCCTTCGGCAAGACAATGGTACATTGGCCGAAGCTAAAACCTACTGAGATAGCCACCGGACCTCCGCCGCCAGGGAAAGAGCATAGGCGCCCCGAGCAGTACTTTCCAGCCGTGATGGACGGTGCTCGGGCAGTAGATGCCCAATGCCCAAAAGATGTAATTTATGAGTAGATGTAGTTTCCTTGTAACCAAGGAGTTGAAACTTTTGCAATATTGTAGTGCAAGTGATCGGCTATGGATATAGTGCCGGATTAATTTTCACTCCTGTGCGGCCGATTTGAAACTGAAAGTTACCAGTCGTCGGCTTTAGCCCCCTAGCAGATACTGCGTGGGGTATTTTCTCGTAATATGTGAACCCTTAGCCGACGTCTCGGTCCCCGGGGGCGGTTGTATGTACGGAAAACCAGGCAATCAGACTATGTGGTTTTAGGGCTTTCAATTAGCCAGAGGAGCTTGACGGTGGGGGCCGGTGACGAGCCCCCGGTGTTTGTGATATTCGGACGAGCCGCGGTTGATACAATCATCACATGGTTTCTATGACAGAGAACCCTTCGTATGACACGGACTAACCTCCAACGATTTTAGGCTAACGCCAGCCATCGGATCGCCGACCAGTTCTTGCTTATTGGGACAGTCAGTTTTCGGCTTTCTCCACTGAGGTACTTAACTAGGCGAGCTAGAAGTACATTCGCAGTGGTTCTCCCTTTACCCTCTTAGCCGAACAGTGCGGAACGTAAGAGGGTAAACATAGGAGCCGGGCAACCCAACTATTGACCAAAGACGCAATTCGGAACTGATTCATATAATGCAATATCCGTGACACCGAGCACATGAAAAAAGAAGAAGTGCCGGTATAAAGTTTTAAGGCAAGATCTATGGTCGAGCCCCTGTCTATTAGTCGGTTTAAAATAAATGTATCGTGATAGTTTACTTCGGCGGAAAAAGGCGGAAAGGAATATGCAACGTGAATTACTGCACGAGTATACCATAATGAAGTGGTCTTTACTTCCTTTGAATGTGTGACGTCCAACCGTACAATCCGTATTGCCGAAGTAGCTTGAATAGATACTTTAAAGGAATGTATATATTGAGAGTAAAGGTTTACACAGGGCTTCCATGAGTGGTTTGACGTCCCTACTACGCCCTGCTGGACGCTGATCGGGCCCTAGATGGTGCCCATTGTTGATGTCGATTTGAAGACATTTGGTGGCCATTGGTCGGTCGAACCGAGCTCTGGACCTTTTGTTTGCTGTGTCCCCACAACTGCCCATGGAATTTTGAGCGCGAAATTGTGCACTCGAGGTACGTATTTCGCGACTAGGTGGGCCGTGCTGTGGGGCGCGTATCCCTATTTGGGTGGAGCATGGGAGCGCGCCGGGACCGAGGCTGCAGCTCGGGAGCGCTTGCATGTGTCCAGTGTCATGACAGTGGGCTGGGATTGCGACGCCTCTTCGGCAGCTTGGACTTCGGCGGCGAGAGCCGCAGTGTGTTCCTCTGTTCGGAGCGAGCGCTCGGTATTACCGTTAATGGTAATAACGCCCCTTGGTCCTGGCATCTTCAGCTTCAGGTACGCATAGTGCGGGACGGCGTTAAAGCGAGCGAAGGCGGTCCGTCCGAGGAGTGCGTGATAACCACTGCGGAAAGGAACAATATCAAAGATCAAGTCCTCGGCGCGGAAGTTGTCGGGCGAGCCAAAGACTACTTCCAAAGTCACGGATCCCGAGCAGCGTGCCTCGACGCCAGGTATTACACCTTTAAAGGTGGTGTTGTTGGGTTTGATCCTTGACGGGTCGATCCCCATCTTCCTCACTGTATCTGCGTAAAGCAGGTTAAGACTGCTACCTCCGTCCATCAGGACCCTAGTGAGGTGAAATCCGTCCACGATGGAGTCGAGTACCAGAGCCGCCGTTCCTCCATGGCGTATACTGGTCGGATGATCTCGACGGTCAAAAGTGATCGGGCAAGCCGACCAAGGGTTGAATTTTGGGGATACCGGCTCTAAGGCGTAAACATCCCGAAGCGCGCGTTTCCGCTCCTTCTTTGGTATATGCGTGACATAGATCATGTTCATGGTTTTGACCTTCGGAGGGAACTGTTTTTGGCCTCCATTGTTCGGCCCGCGAGGTTCATCGTCGTCCTCACTGCGGGGGCCCTTGCCCTGTTCTTCGGCTGTGGCCTTGCCGGCCTGCTTGATTACCCAACAGTGACGGTTGGTGTGGTTAGCTGGCTTGTCGGGGGTGCTGTGAATCTGGCAGGGCCTATCCAATATTCTGTCCAGCGTAGACGGGCCATCTTGGTTCCCTTTAAAAGGTTTTTTCCGTTGTCCCGATTTCGAGCCGCTGAATCCGGCGTTCACCGCTGCGTCATCGGCTTCACCGCCGTTGTTTGAGTGTCGGCGCTTGTTGTTACTATTGTGCCGAGGTTTTCCATTCCCGTCCCGGGTCTCTGAAGTACCGGGGTCTTCCGGGTGGTTGCTTCGACGAGCTAACCAGCTATCCTCACCCGCGCAAAAGCGGGTCATGAGAGAAGTAAGGGCCGACATTGTTCTTGGCTTGTCTTGGACGAGCTGGCGAGCGAGCCACTCGTCCCTGATACTGTGTTTGAATGCTCCAATTGCTTCGGCGTCCGAACAGTCGACGATCTGGTTCTTCTTGGTCAAGAACCGGTTCCAGAATTCCCGGGCTGACTCTCCGGGCTGTTGGATAACATGGCTCAGGTCATCGGCATCCGGTGGTCGAACGTAGGTGCCCTGAAAGTTAGCTCGGAATGCATCTTCGAGTTCTTCCCAGCTCCCGATGGAGTTTTCGGGTAGGCTGTTCAGCCAATGCCTGGCCGGTCCCTTGAGTTTCAGTGGTAAGTACTTGATAGCATGGAGATCATCTCCTCAAGCCATATGAATGTGGAGAAGAAAATCCGCAATCCACACGGCTGGGTCAGTTGTCCCAGCATAGGATTCTATATTAACGGGTTTAAACCCCTCGGGGAACTGATGCTGCATCACCTCGTCAGTGAAACACATTGGGTGTGCGGCGCCCCTGGCCCGGGCCGCATCGCGCCAAAGATCAGTTGTCATCCGGGCACGGTGCTGATCCCGAGCCCTGTCGTTTCTATCGTGCCAGGCCTGGTATCTATCCCGTCCAGCGGGTGCGTATCCTATAGATCCATAGATGGACCTTGACTGAATCGCTCGTGTGTTCAGGTCATGGCGCAGATCGTATTGGTCATCCGGTTGAACCGGATCTTTGCCTGCTCGGCGAGAAGGCACGAGTGGGTATTCAGCTTCCCTGGCCGTCCTATCCCGTCCTCGAGGGGGCACGGGTGGGAGTTTGGCTTCTCCGGCCATTCTATTTCCTCCTCGAGGGGACGCGGGTGGGTATTCAGCTTCTCCGGCCACTCTATCTCGTCCTCAAGGAGGCGCGGGTGGGAGCTCGGTTTCCACAGCCGGCCTATCTCGTCCTCGAGGGGGCCGGTCGGGCTGGTCTGCGTAAGTTCGTCTGGGAGGTACGGGCTCGAAGGCCTCATCCTCGAATTCTGGAAGGAGGCGCCGCTGCGGGTAACTCCTATATTGGCCCTGACGTTGATCGTCGAGGCCTTCTTTGGCGGCTAGGACCATCGTCCATCTATCGTTGAGTGTATCCTGCTCGGCCCTGAGCTGTTGTTGTTTCATCTTTAAACTTCGGGCAGTGGCAATGAGTTGCCGCTTGAATGATTCTTGTGCCAGGGGATCCTCTGGGACGATAAAGTCCTTGGGTCCGAGGCTATCTTCCTCTTCGGATGGGGGAGGTAATTACTGTCCTCGGAATCATCGAGGTCCTCGGGGTCACCCTGGTCCTCATGCCCTTCAGGGGTGTCAGGTCGTTGCTCTGGCGTGTTGTCGCCGAGCTCGCCCAAATTATCTGGAGTCTCGTTAGCTCCGGTGTCGTTTGTGTCTGTGTGATTTTCCTTGTCCTTCCCCCGCCCTCTGGCTCGCCATCGCCGGCGTCTGGGCGGGTCTTCGGTGGTGTCGTCGCCGCCTTTGTTGGTTGTGTCACCGTCCTTCACGGGGGTGTCAACCATGTAGACGTCATAAGTGGAGCTGGCGGTCCACTTTCCGGTATTTGTAGTGGGAAGGAAGGTGTCCGTGGAGGGCGGGACGTCCATGTCCTCGTCCATGTAGTCAGCCTCCTCGGAGGCGTAGTCCAGCATGTCGGTTAAATCTTCGACAGTGGCTACCAAATGGGTGGTGGGTGGGACGCAAAATTCCCCGCGGCCGGCATCCTGTCCGACCTGCTCCTGGTCCGAGGACGGGCCGTCTGCGATATTTATCATCTGGATCCGGTCCAGCATCTCGTTTAAAATTGAGGGATCCACCGGATCTATGATCGGATGGTCCTTGGAGTTGAGCTCTGGCGCGTCGTTAATGGGAGTTTGCTCGGCCAAGGGTGACCCCTGGTTCTCCAGCACTGGGGTTGGAGCCAAACTCAAGGTTAGGTCCGATCCGAGGCCCGCCCCGAGGACTGGGGCGGGGAAGGGATCCGAAGTCAAGGCCTCGGGGTTGGTGGGTTCCTCGGGTAAGGCCGAGAACCCAGTGAAGATCAGATCGCCTCGAGCGTCGGCGACGAACTGAAGGCCGCCGAACCTGATTTCCTGCTCGGGGCGAAGTTACCGACCTGGTCGAGGTGACCGGTCGGATCGGCGTATAACACGATGCTGCCGAACGCGAAGAGCTGGCCGGGGACGAAGATGTCGCTGCTACGAACTCCGTCGCTGAAGAGAAGAGCTGTCCGAGGATGATGATATCCCCACTGCAGATTCCATAGCTGAAGAACTGTCCGGGGACGGCGAGCCATTGATCCTTGGCGACCCACGACGGGACTCTCAATGAAAGCACCAATGTCGATACCAAAACCGGCAGATCTCGGGTAGGGGGTCCGAACTATGGGTCAAGGAGCCGATGGTAACAGAGAGCGTAGAGACAGCGATTTACCCAGGTTCGGGCCCTCTCGAGGAGGTAAAACCCTACGTCCTGCTTGATTGTATGAAAGTTACAGAGTTGATCTACCTCGAGATCAGATGGGCTAAACCCTAGATTATGAGTCTCTTCCCTACGGACTAAACCTCCTGGTTTATATAGACACCAGTGGGGCCCTAGGGTTACATATGGTCGGTTACCATCAGGGATAAACATGCCGGTTACGCCATCTATTCCTTGGAGGAGACACCAAGACTTCAGAGATTTCCTTCTATCATACGGGGTCGTCCACAATCCAGCCTTCCATAGACGTGTAGAGAGCGGCCCACCAGTCCGGCCCATGAGAGATAGGCCGGCAGCCCGAGTACCCCCTAGTCCGGGACACCCTCACTCGTCACTTGATCTTGCAAGATATTCCGATTCTGATTATGCTGGAGATCGAGTGGATCGCAAGTCAACATCAGGCACATGCCATTTCCTCGGACGATCTCTTGTATGTTAGTCCTCGAAGAAGCTGAACTGCGTCTCACTTTCCACTGCCAAGGCTGAGTACATTGCTGCTGGCGCCTGCTGCTCTCAGTTACTATGGATGAAGCAAACCGTCAAGGACTATGGCGTCAACGTGAAGAAAGTGCCACTCTACTGCGATAATGAGAGCGCCATCAAGACCGCTGATGTCTACTACACAACTTATTCTTTGTACACTCATGTTGGGCCTCCAAGCGCAGAGTTTTGTAGGACAATAGCAATTTTCCCTCAAGTGGATGACCTAAGGTTTATCAATCCGTGGGAGGCGTAGGATGAAGATGGTATCTCTCAAACAACTCTGCAACCAAATACAAGAAATCTCTTGTGTCCCCAACATACCCAATACAATGGTAAATTGTATAGGTGCACTAGTTCGGCGAAGAGATGGTGATACAAGTGTAGTATGGATAGTAGATATAAGTTTTTGTAATCTAAAAATAAAAAAACAGCAAGGTAACAAACGATAAAAGTGAGCACAAACGGTATTGCAATGCTTAAAAACAAGGCCTAGGGTTCATACTTTCACTTGTGCAATCTCTCAACAATGCTAACATAATTGGATCATATAACAATCCCTCAACGTGCGATAAAGAATCACTCCAAAGTTCCTATTCGCGGAGAACATAAGATAGAAATTGTTGTAGGTACGAAACCACCTCAAAGTTATCTTTTCCGATCAATCTATTGAGCCATCCCTATAAGTGTCACGAACAGCCCTAGAGTTCGTACTAAAATAACACCATATAATACGCATCAACCAACTCTAATGTCACCTAGATACTCCAATGTCACCACAAGTATCCATGAGTCAATTATACGATACGCATCAAACAACTTCAGATTCATAATATTCAATCCAACACAAAGAACTTCAAAGAGTGCCCCAAGATTTCTACCAGAGAAAGTAGGATGAAAATGTGCATCAACCCCTATGCATAGATTACCCCAATGTCACCTCAGGAATCCGCGAGTTGAGTGCCAAAACATATATCTAGTGAATCAATATAATACCCGATTGTCACCACGGGTATTCATGTTCGAGACATATATCAAGTGTTCTCAAATCCATAAAAGTATTCAATCCGATAATAGTGAAACCTCAAAGGTAAAAACTCAATTCATCACAACAAGATAGAGAGGGAGAAACACCATATGATCCAACTATATTAACAAAGCTCGCGGTACATCAAGATCGTGCCAAATCAAGAACACGAGAGAGATAGAGAGAGAGAGAGAGAGAGAGATCAAACACATAGCTACTAGTACATACCCTCAGCCTCGAGGGTGAACTACTCCCTCCTCGTCATGGAGACCGCCGGGATGATGAAGATGGCCTCCGGTGATGATTCCCCCTCCGGCAGGGTGCCGGAACGGACCTCCAGATGGGATCGCTTCGGAACAAAGGCTTGCGGCGATGTAAAAACTCATCTAGGTTAACTTTCGGTTTTTTTTTGAATATATATGATTTTTCAGCGTTGGAATCACGCAAAGAAGGGCCACAGGGGGCCCACAAGGCACCAGGGCGCGCCTGTTGGGGGGTGGCGCGCCCTGGTGGCTTGTGGGGCCCCTGTGGGTCTTCTGCTGCTCCTCCGAAGATTCCTGGGTCTGTTTCCTTCCAGAAAAAATCATCAAAAAATTTTGCTGCATTTGGACTTCATTTGATATGGATTTTCTGGAAAACCAAAAACAAGCAAAAAACAGCAACTGGCACTGGGCACTAGGTCAATATAAAAGTGCACCAAAATTATACAAAACTAAAATAAACATGGCATTAATACTTCATAAATTATAGATACATTGGAGACGTATCAGCATCCCCAAGCTTAATTCCTTCTCGTCCTCGAGTAGGTAAATGATAAAAGAAATAATTTATGAAGTGTGAATGCTAGCATAGTGCATAAGTTTGATCAATGATAATTTCAATCACTTTTCCTGGCATCATAACAGCAACTCTTTCTCATAAAACTCATCATGATAAAGTAGCAATCAATTCACATGTTATGGTTCAAACAATGCATTCTCTTGAAACTTAACAACCTATGTTCTTAGTCACCAAACAATTCCAATTCAACTTATCTTCAACAAAGTCTAAGTAAGAGCTCCACATACTCAATTATCATATAGTCTTCTATGATTGCTAGTACTCAAAGCATATTTTTAGAACAAATGGCATCCATCGAACACAGAGAAAGATAGGGGCTTAATGTTTCGCCTCCCAACTCATTTATCATAGAGATAATTGTCAACAATAATAATTCATGATCAAATATATTTGACTGGCCAGATATGCCTGGATCTTTCCCCACCACATGATGCTTGCCAACTAGAGAATAATTGAGGTTGAAATGCAAATGAATACTTATTGACTCTTGCATAAAAGTAAATACATAAAAGTAAATATATAAAAGTAAAAGATAGGCCCTTCGCAAAGGGAAGCAGAGGTTGTCATGCGCTTTTTATTTTTGGATGCACAAGCCCTTAATGCAAAGGAACGTCACGTTATATTGCCCCTTGTGATAGCAACCTTTATTATGCAGTCCGTCGCTTTTATTTCTTTACCATCACAAGTTCGTACAACGCTTATTTTCCCTTGCAATAAAAGATCATACATATTTTAGGAGCAATTTCTATTGCTTTTTGCATCGATGACAACTTACTTGAAGGATCTTATTCAATCCATAGGTAGATATGGTGGACACTCATGGCAAGAAACTGGCTTTAATGGTTTTGGGATGCACAAGTAGTATCTCTACTTAGTACGATTTTTTTTGGCTAGCAAAAGATCCTAAGCAAGCACCACATGTTGGAGGATCCATAACAATATAACTTCTATGCAAATATACCCAAACATAACTCATTATGTTGTCTTCCTTGTCCAACTTCAACTAATTTGCTCAAGTTTGAAAATAATTAATGGGTATTCACAATCATAAAATATGTCCAAGATAATATATTTATATGTGAAAGTTCTCTTCCTTATACTAATCATTCATGAATTGCTTGTATGACCAATATTGTGATTGTCAAGCTTCAATAGATTTCACTTTCTAAACCCAATGTGAAACTACTACTAAGCATGATACAAGCATATGAAGCACATATAATTTCAACTTTATGATATTCAATTCTTTCACAATTTACTCATAGGATATAAGTGAAGCACAAGAATAAATGACAAACTACTCCAAAAGATATAAGTGAAGATCAAAGAGTAGTTTAGTAAATAAGTAGCTATGTGAAGACTCTCTCCAAATAAAGATTTCAGATCTTGATAATTTTATTCAAACAGCAAACAAAATGAAAATAAAAGGACACTCAAAGAATAGCACACATCATGTGAACAAGTAAAAACTTAGGCTAACCGATAGGTGTTGATGAAGAAAGGTGGGATGCCTAATGGGGCATCCCCAAGCTTAGTTGCTTGAGACTTCTTGGAATGTTATCTTGGCGTGCCTTGGGAATCCCCAATCTTGAGTTCTTGTGTCTCCTTAATTCCTCTCATATCACGGTTTCTCTAAATCTTAAAAACTTCATACACATAAAACTCAACAAGAACTCGTGAGATAAGTTAGTATAAATCAATGCAAAACCTTATCATTCTCTACTATAGTAAATCACTAAAATTATAATTTAACATTGCATACTAAATGCCTCTGCATATTTAATACTCCTATCCTCAAATAGAATCATTAAACAAGCAAACATATGCAAACAATGCAACTATAACAGCAATCTGCCAAAATAGAACAGTCTATAAAAGGGGGATTTAAAATACATACTTCCCTAACTCCAATAATTCTGAAAAATTACCACGTGATAAAGAACTCATGCATGCTTACTGTGTAAAAAATTCAGATTTTTATCATGTTCTGACTATTCAGGAATATTCTGGACATAACAGAAAACTTTCTGTTTTCAAACAGCAACACATAAACTTGCAAACTGAGCATGGTAAAGGCTATACTTGGCATTTTATTGAAATAAAAGATACAAAACATTATTCTAAATAAAATAAAGCAAATCCAACTAAAATAAAATAATGCTCCAAGCAAAACACATATCATGTGACGAATAAAAATATAGCTCCAAGTGAGGTTACCGATAGTGTTGAAGACGAAAGAGGGGATGCCTTCCGGGGCATCCCCAAGCTTAGGCGCTTGAGTCTTACTTGAATATTACCTTGGGGTGCCCTGGGCATCCCCAATATTAGGGTCTTTTCACTCCTTATTCTCCTCATATCGATATCTCACCCAAAACTTGAAAACTTCAATCACACAAAACTTAACGGAACTTGTGAGATAGGTTAGTATGATAAAAATAAATCATCCACTTAGGTACTGTAAATACAAGATTCATAATTGTTCTCACATAATTCCTACTGTAGTCTATCATTTCCACAATTTATATCTCATAATATAAGCTATGGAAACACTAAAACAAGCAAACTATGCAATAAAAACAGAATCTGTCAAAAACAGAACAGCATGTAGTGAGAAATTTAAAAACCATACTTCTGTACCTCCAAAAATTCTGAACAATTAGGAAAACGTAAAAAAATTGTAAACCAATGCTCTGTAAAAATTTCAAAATTTTCTCTCTCTCCAGTACATAATAGAAATTCCAGCACCGGACGCAAAAGTTTCTGTTTTTGCACAGAATCGAATCAACAAGTATCCACACTATCCCAAAGGCTTTACTTGGCACATTATTAAAAGAAAACATATGAAATATGATTACTACAGTAGATTAATCATGTGAATACACAAAACCATTAGGTATAAATATTGGGTGGTCTTCCAACAAGCGCTTTTCTTTAATGCGTTTTTAGCTAGGCATGATGATTTCAATGATGCTCACATAAAAGTAAAGAATTGAAACACAAAGAGAGCATCATGAAGCATATGACTATCACATTTAAGCCTAACCCACTTCCTATGAATAGGGATTTTGTGAGAAAATTGTTTATGGGAGCAAAAATCAACTAGCATAGGAAGGCAAAACAAGCATAACTTCAAAACTTTCAACACATAGAGAGGGAACTTGATATTATTGCGATATGTAAAAGCATATGATCCTCTCTCATAATAATTTTCAGTAGCATCATGAATTAATTCAACAATATATCTATCACATAAAGCATTCTTTTCATGATCTACGAGCATAGAATTTTTATTACTCTCCACACAAGCAATTTTCTTCTCATTCATAATAGTGGGAGTATCGTATGAAACTCGAATACTATAGATTGTTTCCACATTAAAAGAGTGATGTTCAGTAAAAGGATTTTCATAATTATAACAAGTATTATAATAATAATACTCACTATTTTTCATAACATAAGTATCATCACAATAATCATCATAGATAGGAGGCATGTCATCATCATAATAAATTTGCTCATCAAAAGTAGGGGGAATAAAAAGATCATTTTCATTAAGCATAGCATCCCCAAGCTTAGGGAAAACATTATTTGCAGCAAATAAATTCTCAAACATATCATTCCAATCAAACATAGCATCCCCAAGCTTGTTGGTTTGCATATCATTAGCATTATCACTATTATCATCAATAGTATGAATAGCACCAATAGTATAACAATTATTAACATATTCCTCCAAGTTGGTGCCATAAAGATTTTCAATATCAGAAGAAGTATCATTATCTTCCCAATCATAATCATCACAACAAGCAATAGGCATAACAAAATCATCATCAAGTGTATCATCTTCCACAATTATTTTTGATTCATTCTCATGAGGTACAACAATAATAGGAGCAACATTATTTGGGAGAGACACCTCTTTACCTCTACTTTTCCTTCTTTTCTTTTTATTTACCACATTATGTGTGGGTTTATTTAATTCTTCCGAGCTTCTTATTGAAGAGATTGGTTGGATAGGAAGCTCCACCTCGTTACCTGTTTCATCATGAGAGAAAATAGGAGGGAAAGGGGGAATCTTTACCCTTCCATTAGTACTTCTTTTATATTCTATTTGTTTTCCCATTTTTCTATAGTTGGATATATAAGCATTCTCATTGCAATTTACCACACAAAACATATAGATTTCCTCTAAATTATTTTCAATGTCTCTTGTGAGAATGAATACTTCAAACCAACTATTTTTATGTGTCAATTCTTCACACCCCAAAAATAAATAAAGCTCATTATGTAGTTCAAGGGTGGTCAAGTCATTACAATATTTAGCCATGATTCGATCATGAAAAAGTATGCATTGAAAATTAAGGTGACCAACTTTATTGCAAAGTTCACAAGTAATAGGATAAAGAGAACATAATTTTGTAGCAAATTCATCTATCACTTTGAGCAAAAAATTGGTTCTATCATGTTTATGCTTCTTACAAAATCTATCATCCCTATAAGGCATGTCTTCACAAACTTTATGCACTCCACAAAAATTGACATGCATATAAGAAACATTTTTGTCATGACTAGTGCAATCATCTTTAGTATTTTAGATATTCATAGAATTCATACTAACAACATTGCAATCATGCTCATCATTCAAAGATTTTATGCAAAACATTTTATTGAATTCTTCTTCTATCAATTGAGCACAATTTTCCGCTCCATCATTTTCACGAAAGACATTATAAAGATGGATAATATGAGGCAACCTCAATTCCATTTTTTGTAGTTTTCTTTTATAAGCCAAACTAGTGATAAACAAGAAACTAAAAGATTCAATTGCAAGATCTAAAGATATGCCTTCAAGCACTCACCTCCCCGACAACGGCGCCAGAAAAGAGCTTGATGTCTACTACACAACTCATTCTTGTAGACTCGTGTTCGGCCTCCAAGCGCAGAGTTTTGTAGGACAGTAGCAATTTTCCCTCAAGTGGATGACCTAAGGTTTATCAATCCGTAGGAGGCGTAGGATGAAGATGGTATCTCTCAAACAACCCTGCAACCAAATACAAGAAATCTCTTGTGTCCCCAACACACCCAATACAATGGTAAATTGTATAGGTGCACTAGTTCGGCGTAGAGATGGTGATACAAGTGTAGTATGGATAGTAGATATAAGTTTTTGTAATCTGAAAATAAAAAAACAGCAAGGTAACAAACGATAAAAGTGAGCACAAACGGTATTGCAATGCTTAAAAACAAGGCCTAGGGTTCATACTTTCACTAGTGCAATCTCTCAACAATGCTAACATAATTGGATCATATAACAATCCCTCAACGTGCGATAAAGAATCACTCCAAAGTTTATATTTGTGGAGAACATAAGATAGAAACTGTTGTAGGGTACGAAACCACCTCAAAGTTATCTTTTCCGATCAATCTATTGAGCCATCCCTATAAGTGTCACGAACAACCCTAGAGTTCGTACTAAAATAACACCATATGATACGCATCAACCAACTCTAATGTCACCTAGATACTCCAATGTCACCACAAGTATCCATGATTCAATTATACGATACGCATCAAACAACTTCAGATTCATAATATTCAATCCAACACAAAGAACTTCAAAGAGTGCCCCAAGATTTCTACCGGAGAAAGTAGGATGAAAACGTGCATCAACCCCTATGCATAGATTACTCCAATGTCACCTCGGGAATCAGCGAGTTGAGTGCCAAAGCATATATCAAGTGAATCAATATAATACCCCATTGTCACCACGGGTATTCATATGCGAGACATATATCAAGTGCCCTCTAATCCATAAAAGTATTCAATCTGATAATAGTGAAACCTCAAAGGTAAAAATTCAATTCATCACAACAAGATAGAGAGGGAGAAACACCATATGATCCAACTATATTAACAAAGCTCGCGGTACATCAAGATTGTGCCAAATCAAGAACACGAGAGAGAGAGATCAAACACATAGATACTAGTACATACCCTCAGCCTTGAGGGTGAACTACTGCCTCCTCGTCATGGAGACCGCCGGGATGATGAAGGTGGCCCCCGGTGATGATTCCCCCCTCCGGCAGGGTGCCGGAACGGAGCTCCAGATAGGATCGCTTCGGAGCAGAGGCTTGCGGCGGCGTAAAAACTCATCTAGGTTAACTTTCGGGGGTTTCTGAATATATATGATTTTTCAGCGTTGGAATCACGCAAAGAAGGGCCACAGGGTGCCCACGAGGCACCAGGGCACGCCTGGGGGGGTGGCGTGCCCTGGTGGCTTGTGGGGCCCCTGTGGGTCTTTTGCTGCTCCCCCAAAGCTTCCTGGGTCTGTTTCCTTCCAGAAAAAATCGTCAAAAAGTTTCGCTGCATTTGGACTTCATTTGATATGGATTTTCTGGAAAACCAAAAACAAGCAAAAAATAGCAACTGGTATTGGGCACTAGGTCAATATGTTAGTCCATAAAAATCATATAAAAGCCATATAAAAGTGCACCAAAATTATACAAAACTATAATAAACATGGCATGAATAATTCATAAATTATAGATACGTTGGAGACGTATCATACGCCCACAACCCTGTGCAACACTCAAGGATGAAGCACATTGAGATTCGTCACCATTTTCTTCGTGATCATGTGCTGAAGGGAGACATCGTCATCGACCACGTGAAGACAGAAGACCAGCTTGCCGATATCTTCACCAAGCCCTTGGATGAGAGAAGGTTTTGCATGTTGCGGTGTGAGCTAAACATCCTAGAATCATCGAATGTCCTTTGATAAGGACACACATCCTAACGCTTATGCATTCTTAATGACTTTGATGCACAACACACGAAGTAATGTTTTTCTTCAATCAATGAAGATTAACCCTCTAAGTGTGAAGAAATTAATGAAGAACTTGATTCTTAGAACCCTACGACAATTCTATGCGGTGTCTGAAATCATCATAGTTCTTATACGGTGGGTAACGCCACCACCCACTTTTGACTTGCATGAATTTGAGTTTTTCTTCGTCATTTGCAATTTCGTCAAAACTTTTCAAATTCATCATTTGTGGTTATTCTTCATTTCTTGAGGAGATTCTATATATATA
The DNA here is from genome assembly GCA_039707655.1 of Elymus sibiricus. Taxonomy (NCBI): domain Eukaryota; kingdom Viridiplantae; phylum Streptophyta; class Magnoliopsida; order Poales; family Poaceae; genus Elymus; species Elymus sibiricus. Next base: position 184,071,744 of record CM077676.1, on the reverse strand, counting down.
TATATATATATATATATATATATATATATATATAAACACTATTCTGATCACGGGATCAGAATAATATTCTGATCCTTGGTTGAACTTCCTGAGTTGTTCGACCTGAACTGCCCTCTGTAAGAACCCGACCTTCGTCCTATCTTCGCAACCGTGGCTTCCCGCGAAAAATTTTCTGGTGCGTCGTGTTCTTTGTGATGTAAGTGTAATCCGGATACGCTTTGTAGCATCTAAATGGTCATTTTGTTTCGGAATCTGGCTCGTTGGCGGCTATGCTCTCGGGACGTGATGAACTTGTGTCTGTTACAAGTTTAATGCATGCACTGGATGTTCTCAAACCTGTAACACAATGGGAATTAGGTTTAGGTATGAGTTTCACGGTCAATTTGTTGTTATTTCTAACGGATTTGATTTCGGGTCGTGTTCTTCGTCCGCGGGAGTGGTTTCCTCCGCTTCTGTTGATTTGTCATTTTCCTGTGAAGATTGCCGGTGGATTTGCGTATTTTAGTGAAATTGAAGCATTCCTGCGTCATCAATTTCAGTCGGGAGGGTCCATACACTTTGAATTCGGGCGATTGGATCTTGCTCCGCCCGTGGCGGTTGCACGGGTGGTTTTTCGTTTGGACAGATTGGTGGCGCGTCGTTGTTGTTGTAGGAAGGGATTTGGCAAAGCTTTTCAAAAATATTGGCGGACGTGTTTTAAGCTGACATAGAGGATTTTATGCTTCGAACGAATTCGTTCGGGGATAGTTTTTGGATCATCCATGGTCTGTAGTAGAAGCTGGACTTCTTTGTTATTCATGGTTGAACTTCTGGTTTTCCACATTGAAAGGTAATGCAGCATTGTGCTCTATATTTGTTTGTTTGCTTTTTTTGTAATTTTCATTATTGAATTGGTTTTGATTTTTTAACATTGTCCCGTGAGCAACCATGGGATTGGCCCAAGTATGCACGCATAGTTTTTATTTTTTCAACATGTTTTCATACTTCGAACAGTAGTAGAACTTCAGTAGGTATGTAACCTGAACTTACTAGATTTTGCTCCAGTATAAATTGCTTTTTTTTTACATGTTCATCTGAGGTTTTTTCAAAACCCCGAACTTCTGTGTCTTTACAATTTGAACTTCTTATTTAAATTTTGATTAATTTTTTCTGGATTTAAATATTTTAATCATTGAAAACCGCATTGCGCTTGTCAACCAAGCATGCACTACCGCGTTAGCGCGAGGCCGAGCCGGGGGGGAGGGTGGTCGGGACCCCCCTCCCCTCCCCCTGCGAGGCCGAACTAGGAACGAGCCGGAGCAAACGACGACGCGGCGTGCCGCGTCGTCGCATGTGAAGGCGAGTCCGTCACATCAGTGACCCCACTATCTATCTTAGGGGTGTGGCTCTGGGGTGCGTGCATGGGGGGTGGAATTAGAATAACCGTATTGCGCCTGTCAACCAAACGCGCACTGCCGCGTTAGCGCGAGGCCGAGCGGGGGGGCCCCGCGGCGAGCGGATGCGAGTCCGCGGGGACCCCCCGGTGAGGCCTAGGTAGGAACGAGATGGAGCAGGGGACGACGCGGCATGCCGCGTCGTCGCATGCGGAGGCGAGTCCGTTATATAATTTGCTTTCTATTGAAAATTGGACTTAGCGTGTCGGTGAATTTGAACTTCTCCTTTGTTTCTAAGTTGTGTATTTAGTTATAGATGGACTTCCTTTGTTTGTGTATTTGAACTTCCCCTTTGTTAAACTGAGGTTGTTTTAATTTATATATGGACTTCCTTTGTTAGTGTATTTGAACTTCTGTTTTTGGTTTCTAAGGGTTGCCAACATTTTATTTTATTTTGTGTTTTTGTGTTTTTACTTGTACTGATTGTTATTTAATCTTTTCTTATTACATGCATGCATCATCTATATTTTATTTTTATTTTTATTTATTGAGTGTTGAAATTCTGCATTTTTATTGGAATGGTGTTGAAATGGTGCATTTATATTTGAATAGATGCATTTTTTTTGTAGTGGATGGGTTAATGTGTAATTATCCCCTGCCTCTCCACCATCTGTCAGAAAGCTGTCATTAACTCCCCCGCCGCTCGCCCACCTTGTCAGAAACCCCCCCTCTCGCTCACTCTCTTCTCCCTCTCTGTCGCTCGCTCTCTTCCTCCAAACTTCCCTCGAATTCGTCGTCGCATTCTCCTGTGCTCGTGGGTGGAGTAACCGGCGCGCACGCCCCGCTGCTATTTCTGCCCCACGCCCCGCTCTCCCTCCCTCGGGCCACTCTCTTCTGGTTTGAAGCGAAGCTGGCAACCGTCTCTACGGTTTGAAGTTGCGCGTGGCGTCGTGGGGTGGAAGAACTGCCACGGATTCGTGCATCAGCGTCGTCTGGAGAGGTACAAATGCTGCCTCCCCCCAACGCTCGCTCTTAGGATTCGCCAGATCTAGCGCGTGCTGTCTGTTTCTTCTGTGCACTCTCGCATCCGCCTCCCCCCTTTCTTCTGATGGTTGGATGCAAGGGTAGGTAGGGTTCTTCTGCAGGTGGTGGGTAGATGCTTCGATTTCGTGTATGTGTGCTATTTTAGCCTTTAGTCTTGTGTGGATTCCATTTCCCCGTGGGTATTTTTACCTGTGAGATGTATGTAAGCAGGGTGTGGTGTGGTGGTTACTGCTGGATCTGATGTAGCTTCATCCTTTCCTCTTATTGATTTGGCAGTCTAGTTTGCGTCTGTGACATACTAATAAGTTTCTGAGTACTGTTTGTTGCTGTGCTTGCCTTGATGTGCTGCTGTTCATCTTCATAGTTGTTGCTGTGATTTAGTTGTTATATTCTAGGGTTTGATTTAGTTGCTTTTGAACTGTGGTTTGATTTTCTACTTGCTAATAAGATGTATTTTTCCCCTATTTTTTGTGTTTGTTTTTGTAGGTGGATCTAGGGTTTGGACTATCTTACATCAGGGAGTGGTGTTGTGATGGCTTCAGAACCTTCTTCAGGTATGTATATGTATATGCATCTTGTCTTATAAATAGGAGTTTTCTTTTATATGGCTGCCCTGATCTTCACTTGGTTGTCATGTTGAACTGCCCTTGTTTGACAGTGTGAACTTCTTACATAGTTGATGTGTATGCATTTTACTCTTAGTTGAAGTTAGCAGAGTGTGCCTTAGTGGATTTTTGATGGAATTACCAATGAACTATCTCATCAAGTGTGTTTGGACTTCCCAATGTTTTATGTTTAGTGTATATCTTTGTATTTGTGTTATCATTTTCATGGTAATGAAAAGTAGTTTGGCTTTGTGGTTGTACATTGTTATACATTGCTGAACTTGTGGCTATTGAGTGACATAGATTGTTTTGCTCATGCTCCATCTTTTTTATGTAGTACTGCCTTGGGTCACAAAGTTGAACTTCTGGTTTTATTTATTTATTTATCATGAAATTTAGTTGAACTTCTGTTTGTGCATTGTTTTACTGATTTGTTAGGTATTGTTGAACTTCTGAATATTCATTGTTACGTATTGTTTTTCTCATGCTCCATCTTGTTTATGTAGTACTGCCTTTGGTCTACTTTGTTATATTTTTTGTATGTATCTTAGGCTTTGTGTTTTCATTTCTAAGGCCATTTTCTGTGTTGGATTAAAACTCAGCTGCCTTTTTTAACTTTTTGTAGTTGGTGATGAATTTAATAATTCTGAAAAAACTGCCTGTGATCAAGATGGAGCTTCAGAAGTTAATGCCGATGTTCCAAAATCTGGTGCCGCTAAATCACCTATTGTCCCTTTGAGTGTAATTGCTGAGGTTGCTTGCAGTCTTGAGAAAAATTTAAACCTCACAGATCTTGCTTCTGCAGCTCTTGCTTCACCTAGTATGTGCAACTCCTTTTATTTTTTTAATTCTATAGCCATGTTTTTGAACTTGTTCTTATCGTGTGCTTTGTATTTGTTCCTGACTCTTTTCCTTTTGTTTTGTTTTTGTGTTGGTTTTGCAGATGCATCCAGAGAGGAGGAAGCTGTTAATAACATCAACAATGTTCTATCTGACTTGGGTGGGGCAGATAACACTGCTGAGGCTAAGCAGGGGGCTCCATCAGTTGAAGATTGCGATCCCATTCAGGAGCCTTTGTGCTCTCTTCAGTTGTCAGTTCTATCTGACTTGGGTGGTGCTGAGAAGACTGCTGAGGCTGAGCAGGTGGCTCCATCAGCTGAAGATTGCAATCCCATTGAGGAGCCTTTGTGCTCTCTTCAGTTGTCAGAGACGCGGTCCCAATCCGTTGATGGCACTGAACCTGTCACACAAGCTGATGATGTGCCTCTGTATCTTCTTCTAGAGGATGAACGCAAGAGGAAAAAGCTAGAAGCCTTCGAGAGGAAGAAGGTGGCCCGCCTAGAGAAAGGTTCTAATGTTTCTGAATCTGGTGATGTTGCTGAGCCCACGCTTGGGCATGTGTCTAGTGCTGAAGAAGACGTGGCGCGTGCCAGTGATAACATGGTTGTTCCTGTGAAGAAGAAATTCAAGCGGACCGTAGTGAAGAAGCATCTCGTTGGTGAAGTTACTCCTCGGAGGAGCCCACGTGTTTCTAAGGTTGCAAGCCCAAGTGTAGTTGAACTTCCTGAAATTAGTGGTCAAGCTGCTGCAGTTACCCCATGTCGTAGTCCTCGTGTTCTTGGCTGTGCGAAGCCTACACCGTCTCCGCTTGGTGCTGGTGTATCTGGGAAGGGCAAGAAATGTGGCGTTAAGCACAAGGGTGGGCCGGCAAAGGTTAACAAGGGTTGCAAGAAGCGTTCTCATGTTAATGCAGATGGCCAGGATGATGTTGATTTCGACGCTGATGATGCGGATGCTGATGATGAAGGTGCTGATCAGGTATGAATCTGTTATATTTTATTGTTGTTTTTTGTTCCTTATGTTAATATTTTTATTTTTCTTTAGTTGTTTTGTCTGCATGCTCTATATTTTTGTATGTAGTACTGCCTTGTCCTACATTGTTGAATTTCTGGTATATTATTGTTAACATGGGAAACAGTTGAACTTCTGGTTATACATGCTTGAACTGCCTTGTTCTGCATTGTTGAACTTCTGGTATATGCAACCAGAAGTTCTACATTGTTGAACTTCTGGTTATACATGGTTTGCACTACCTTGTTTTACATTGTTGAACTTCTGGTATATTATTGTTAACATGTAAAAACAGTTGAACTTCTGGTTATACATGGTTGTGCTGCCTAGTTTTACATTGTTGAACTTCTGGTATATTATTGTTAACATGGAAAAAGAGCAGAACTTCTGGATATACACGATTGAACTGCCTTGTTATACATGGTTGAACTTCTGCTATATACATTGCTATACATTTTTTTGGCCATGCTCTATTTGCTTATGTAGTTCTTCCTTGTTCAGCATTACTGAACTTCTGGTTTATTTTGTTTAACACATTGTTCTGCCATGTTTTCTTCTATTGCATTTTTTGCAGTATGAGCTAGTGAAGAGGCCTGTGAGAAGGAAAAGAGGAAGCAAAGCAGTGGAAGGAGTTGTTGAAGGAGAAGACGATGCGAAACGTTTTAACAAGACTGTTCGTTGCTCACTGAAAGAGGTGAAGGTGTGCGCAAAATTGCTACAGCCTAGGCACAAGGAGAGGGTTGTCAAGCATGGTTTTGGTGTTGTGTTTGATTGGAAGATTGATTCGAACATTTCTCATCCCTTGATGGGCCACATCTACACCAAGATTGACCCTTCAACTATGATTCTAGACATGGGCGAGGCAAATAAGAATTTGCGTATTACAAGTGATGTTGTTCACCATCTTTTTGGTTTCCCTCAAGGTGATCGTACCCCTCCTAGGCCCTCAGAGGATGGATTCGATGACGCAGTTATGAGGCTGAAGGCCAAACTTGGCTATAAGAGGAGTGATGATATCAAGACAAAGGATCTGTGGAAGATCCTCAAGGATCTTGTGAAGGATGACAAGAAAGATGATTTGGCTCTGCAGGTGTTTTACCTGATTCTTTTCATGAAGGTTGTTATTCCTGGTACGTCTACATGGGTTTCCAGGGAGGCAGCAATGGCTGACGATCTTGTTTCTGAAGATATGGCAAATATGGACTATTGCCAGTTGCTTGTTGATGATCTTTGAAGGGCTGTAATTAGGTATCAAGAAGGGACTAGCAGGGGAAAAGCTGTTACAGGCTGTGGCATTGCGCCGCTTCTTATGTATCTGGACTGCCTTATCCTTGGCAAGAAGCCTGTTGTTGATTTGAGAACTCCACGCATCAATTTCATGGACCAGGCCAAGCTATCTAAGATTGCTGCAGCTGACTTGGTTAAGAAGGGTGATGATGACCCAGCCAACTAGGTGTTTGGGAAACTGCCTGTGAGTCTTATTATGCATCATTCTTTCCTGTATAGTTTAACTTGAACTTCTGATATTGTCTTAAGTATTGTTTCATGTCCCTTCATTATTTTTTGACCCGTTGACTTTTATTTGCATGTAGTGGAAGACACAGGCTGAGGTTGTGTTCTTTAGGCATATCCAACGTCCTGTTCTTACTATGCCTCGTGCCACCGGTATTGGGAGTGAAGCTGCCCCAAGAATTGAATGCTCCCAGGATGTCAACACTGGTGCTCCCCCTGTAGATCCTGGAGGTTCTTCTGCCCATGTGAATGCTGCAGCTGGCATTTCTTCTGAGTCTGCTAAGGGTTTCTATGATGCTGCCAGTGTTTCCCTTGGTAGGATTGATGGTCTTCTGGACACTGTTTGTGGGGAGATTCCCCGTGTTCCGACAACTGTTGAGCATCTTAGTCGTGTCGACGGGATTCTTCCTCCCGGTCATGGTTTTGATGCGGAGTCTTTGAAGGAGGCTTTGTCAATTGAAGCTAAAATTCTTGCTGAGCTTCGTCAGAGCACGGTCCACCTCCGGACTAGCTTTGGACTGTTCAAGGAAATGCAGGATGCTCGTTGCAAGCCTTTTGAAGATGAGGCTAGTGTTTACGTGAGTCGGATTGAGAGGCAAGATTCTGTTCGTTTGGGTCGTGAAGGAGGCAACGAGGAGCGTACTGAAGAGGTTTGTTTTGTTGACTTTGATAGTTCTTTGAATTAATGTTCAGTGTTAGCTTTCAGTTATTATTGTTTTGTCATAGGTGACCCTTCTTGATTTCATGTATTCTGAACTTCTTTTTTCAGTATTAGTGTTTCATAGCTGACCTTCTTTGTTTACAGAATCTGAACTTCTATGGCTACAGTATCTGAACTTCTTTGTTTTCCATAACTGGACTTTTTCCTTTGTATGTTAGTGTTTGTTATCTGACCTTCTATGTTTACTGTCTTTGGACTTCCTTCATGTGTCAGTGGTCATAGCTGACCTTCTTTATTTAGTTAATGTGAACTTCTCCTAATTACGCATTGTTCTTCGTAGCCTATCAAGTCTTTTTATTCTCATGTTTTCTATGATTTTTGTAGGCTGTTGTTGATGGTGTTAGGGATGATGATGATATTTTACCTGAAAGTGCAACTGTCCCTCTGCATGAATCTGCTCCTGCAAGTGATTTGTTTGTTGATGTGGTTCATGGCAGTGATCCTAAGGTATCATTTTTCTTGTCCATTTGTTTCCTTTTTCTTTTACTGCTTGTATTTTTTTTGCTATGTGCCCATTTTTATTGAGTTTTGTTCTTGCTGCAGAATGACGATGTTAGTGTTGCTTCAGAGAAGCTTGCAAAGAAGGATGTATTAGGCATTGGCTGCTCCGATGGGCTGGATCGAACTGAACCTCAGTCGTCCATTGGTGATGGGGTTTCTGATGCTGAGCAGGGCAAGTCAGCTGGAGCTAGCATTTTTGAGAAAGATTCTATTGAGGCTGCTGTCGAGACTGGTAGTGCTCATGCAGGGCCGGCGAAGTCTCCTGCAGCCGAGCCATCAGTGGTTCTTGATGCTGATTCTCCAGCTCCTCCTACTGCAGCACAACCAACAGTTTTTGTTGTTTCAGATTCTCCAGCTGCTACTGGTGTACTTGAAGACGATATTGCAATGTCTACTAGAGATGGCGATGATTCAGAAGCTGAAAGTGATAGTTTGGGAAAGGAGGATGATCTTTCCAGTGCTGCTACTGGTTTAGGCAAGAATCCATAAAGAGAGGAGCATGCTTCTCTCTTCTTTCCCCATCCCCATCCCTTTTGTTTTTGGTTTGCCTGTTTGATATCCCTATGTATTGTCTGTGTGGTACAAGTTGAACTTCTGGTTTGTCCTTTGTCATGTGATTGTAAATAAAGTGAAGTGCAGTTGTTTTTATGTAGGTGGAAGGTGTGTACTGCATGGGTTGTGATGTTTTTAATCCTGTGGGTTCTCTTTTGGTGTAGCAGCTGAGATGTGTTTGTGTAGTTTGTAGCACCTGTCATGATCTATGTGTTTGAATCTGATTTTTGTTAGTTGTGTGCATGGGAATCCCTTAATTTTCAGGGAACACTTGTGTCTATGTGTTGTATTGCTTTTCCCATACCGGAAATCGTTTATATATATGTATGTTTTGTATCTTGCTCTTATTTTCTATTCTTTTGCTGAGCAGATAGTGAACTTGCTGTCGTCGGAAAGAAGGTTGATGACTTTTATTTCAGTGTAACTAGGCTTAAGAATGATCGTTCTAAGAGGTGAGTCCAGTCGGTCAGAATTTATGTGCATCTAACTTATGTACTGCCTGTGGTTATGTAGTTGAACTTCTTGACTTTCTAATGCTGAACTTCTTGACTTTCTTTTGTTTGTACTCTCTAGTTGTTATTAAAGCACACATAGAATATAATGCCATTGTTTTCTGTTTTAGATCAAAGGTTATGTTCCGAAACAATGAGTGTGAAGCTACTGTTGAAGATGACGCATCGTCTTTTTCTTCTCGTGAAATGCTTCGATCTTCTGTCGCCGAGGTTGCCCTGTATATTCTACGTGCCAAATACTAGGGGTCAGACAAGCTCATCCTGCCGTATTGGGTTTGTGTAAGTCAACCCTATAGTATTTTCCTTTCTGTTGTTCTTTACCAAATTAGTTTAAACTTGTCGGTCTCATTGTATTTCATATGTACCTCTTTTGTTGCCCCTTATGTGTTATTTTGCTGTTATCTGCATTATCTTAGGACAAGATTTACAGAGGGCAATTTGATTCCCGTGTGAGGAAGTATTTCAAAGCGACTGGTCCAGATAGCATGGATGCGCATGATTGTGTAAGCAATATTTTGTACTTGTCTCTATATTTTTTTCCACTGTGATCCTCTCTGTTTTTAATGTTTTATTTTGTGCTCTTGATATTAATATCAGTTTTAATGATTGTGTGTTTATCTTGCGTCAGGTTATTTTCCCTACTTTTGACCCACCTGAAATTCCTGCTCACATGGGTGGTGTTGGTCATTGGGTTTCTATATTTCTTGACTTGAAGGCTGAAAGGTTTCTGCTTCTCGACTCCTACTATGGACCAAGTGATGAATGTGCGGTGCGCCTCTTTCGGCGGATGACTAATAACATCAAGAAGCTTTGGAGTGATGCCAGCAATGACAGGGAGACACCCTTCAGTCCAGTTTCTATTGACCACTTCCCTTTGGATTGGATTGATGTCCCCCAACAGAATAACAAGTATGAGTTCCACTTTCTCTCTATTACTTTTGTTCTTTTGTAGGAGTACGTAAGCTGCAACGTCTTGTTATGCTTTGGCTTTCTTTGTTTTCACACTGTTCTTTTGTTTGATGGCAGTATCGACTGCGGATTCTTCATGCTTACGAATGTTAATTCGTTTCATAATGGGGTTCTTGCAAACTATTCTCATGAGAATATCTTGGATATTAGGAAGACATGGTTGTACTCAATTGCTTCTTATAACTTGTTTGAAATAGATTTCAAGGATCTGTTTGCCTTCTATACACGTAAGTCTTGAAACTTAGAGTTTTTTGCTACTTTTTATCTCTCTTTTGCTAATTTGTGACCTGATTCATTGTCGTTTATTTGCTTGTATATTTTGTTTTAGTAGTTTTTCCTGTAATTACTTCCTTGGACTGCAGCTTTTATTGTACAAGAACTTCAGAGATTATACATTCTTATGTTTTGGTAGCTGAACTTGAATGGTTTTCATGTCAACAGCTTATCTAGAACTGTGCCTTGGGTTGTACCTGAACTTCATTAGTTTTTAAATGCAACACATTCTTTTGAGATGAAGATCTTTATTTTTGGTAGCTGAACTTGAGTAGTAATCATGTCATCTATATTTGTTGGACTGTACATTGTGTTGTACCTGAACTTCAGTTTTTTTAATGGTCTTTTTTTTATGACAGTGGAGCAGTTGGACTTGACCGACTACCATTACGCATTCCTCGGGACACAGGAATACCAGCCTAAGGAGGAATCGATGAGTACAAGTCCAAAACATGATGAGAGTGCTCGAACCCTTGTTCCTTCCAAGGTGGGCAAGCAGCCTGTCCGTATTCGAGTGTCAAAAGCTCCAGGGAGTGCCGCTCCAAAGACCCCTTGCACTGGGAAGGTGGATGCAGTCCAAGCTGAAGAGATTTCATCAGATGATGATTTCGAGAAGATTGCTGGCATGAGGAAGGGTAAATCTGCTGCTGCTACTATTGTTGGGAGAGGTGGGAAGAATGTTGTCATCGCCAGGAGGAATCCGGCACTTGAGTCTGGAAACATAACTTCCTCAAAGAGAGCAGCAAGATTGCCTATGAAGTGGCGTTCTGCTGTCCGTCCCCAAAAGAAATACAGTTACCCTCACCTATCTGAGGCCCGAAGGTTGAAAGAGTTTGTGCTTAGTGAAGATGGTCTAAAGAAGTATTTTGAGTGAGTTTTCTTCTTCTGTTTGCTCCCTGACATGCTCTTATGTGAACTTCTGTTGTGATGAACTTCTCTTCATTTTCTTTCTCTTCTCTTTCTCTTGTAGTTGCGCTTCTAATATTTTCCCATCCTTTTATTCTGCAGGACAACCTACTACATGTTTAGTCTCCCTGGCAATGTGATTGACCTCACTGGACGTGTCCTTCATACTCTTTTCGGTGAAGGGCAGCAGATGGAAGGAGACGTAATGGACTTTCTCATAAACCAGTGGAAGGATAAGCCGGAGACCTCTGAGATCTTCTCTTGTGCTGATAGGGTTGTTCTGAGTCCCTACTTCATACAGGTTTTTGTTTTTGTAATGCTATCTCCCTATTTTGCACTAGTTTTGGTTAAGTGGTATTGTGAGGTGTTTTTATTTGTCATGATTTTTGAGTTCTTAATTTTGTTGATGGTGTGTTTGTGATGCAGTACTGCCTAGAGTATGATTTTTTTGGTGCATCAATTCCAAAATTCGATGCAAAAAAAATCGGCTGGAATGTTCCGAATGTTTGTTCGTGAGGAAGAAGACCTTCTTAATGCAAAGCTGGTTAGGTTTTCATAACTCTTGCTTTTTAATAATGTATATCCTTTTGCTGAGTTTTTCAAGAAGTTTTTGTTCATCTCAGTTGTTCATTACTTATGGTTTATAGTTTGTGTTCTCCATTTTTTCAATCTCGGCAGGTTTTTATGCCATTTTTCAAGCCCATTAATAAATTAGCGCACTACAATGTGTATGTGCTGAATAGATATTGTGGGAGCATTGACATCCTTGATTCACTTCCTTACTCTAACAAGGGACTTTGACGAACAAGTTTCCACGAAGACTGCGCAAATATCGTGAGTTTTCTTAGTCTGAACCTCCCATCATTGGCTTTTTTGTCCTGAATTTTATTCTGCCTTCCTTTGACAAACATTTTTATCTATGGTTGGTAATACTGCTTCAAAGTTGTGTGCTTGAACTGATTATCATTTGACAGTTGAACTTCTGATATCTTTTAGTTGGATTTTATGCAAGTGTCAGTTTATGTACCTGAACTTAGCTATTTGTTTAAGATGTTTTTGATTTTATCGTATTTGTCATGTCTGGCAGTTCAAGAGATTCGTTGGGTTGCTGGAGGAGGTGCACGGCAAGGCTGAGTACAAAGCGAGCAAGCAGCCAAACTGGCCGACTATTGCAAAGAGGTCGGCTTTTGTTGATGTTCCAAAGCAAGGGAATAATGAGTGTGGTTTCTTCTGCGTGAAGTTCTTCTCTATATATGATGGCGATGAGCTTGTCGAAGATTTTGGTGATGTGGAAGTATGTTTTCTCCTTATTCTTGTCTCATCATCTTTTCATGTTTTATTTTGTTTTTGCCGACACGCTCCTGCTGTACTTTAGTTTGTGTTCTTACTTTTATCCTTTACTCTTTTTTTGATTGTTCATTCTTTTGTTTGCAAGCTGCTGTAGATGACTGGAAGGCCGAGTACATGCACACTCTAGTCTTCAGCGAGAAGAATGAAATTGTGCGTGGAGAGCTTCCAGCTGAGATCCAGTCCTTGGGCCCGTGAATTCTGCGCGTAGAAACATTGGTTTAGTGTAGATTTGATTTCGTAAAGAGTTGGTTTGATAATGATTGGAACGATTTAGTTGCATGAGCTGTGTAAGAATGGTTTAGTAATTTGTGTATCTATAGCTGCAGCACTGTTTTTATGTTATTGAGGACAAATGTATCTGGAATCAAGTATGTTTGGTTTGTGAATTTCAATGTATTGCATGGTTTCAGTAATCCAGTGTGGTTTCTTTTGCCCCAACATATGAACTTGAACTTCTGCCTGTGTTCTGGCTGAACTGCTGGTTTAATGTGGAGAGAGTTTTTTGTCCACAGAATCCAGTGTTGTTTTGTTTTGCCTAACCATATGCACTTGAACTTCTACTTGAGATTTGGCTGAACTGTTGGTTTAAGATGGAGAGATTTTTTGTGTTGTAAAATGTATTTATTATTTTTCAACTCATTCAAAATGTAGCCTTTTGCATAGAAGCTATATGTCCTTTTTTGTAATTCTTGAACTGCGAATAGTTTTCAACTAGAACTTCGTGTAAAAATATTCTCATACACTCCTTTATGTTTCTTTATCTTGTCGGCATTCTAGGTGAACTTCTCCAGGTATCCAAATAGAACTTCATAACTGCACGCGTCGCCTTTGGCTTACAAACTTAGTTTATACGGCAATACTTATTTGTCAAGCATATTTTTGCTACATCGATTATTCGATTATTATGCCAGAACTTCTATAGTAAGCTTACTTGAACTTCATAGTTTATTATTTATTCCTGCTTGCTCTTTTTTGTAATACAGCACCAGCACCTCCTCTCATATTATACCAGAACTTCTACAGTAAGCTTACTTGAACTTCATAGTTTATTTTTTTCCTGCTTGCTGTTTTATGAAATACAGCACCAGCACCTCCTCTCATATTATACCAGAACTTCTACAGTAAGCTTACTTGAAGTTCATAGTTTTCTTTATTCCTGCTTGCTCTTTTTTGTAATACAGCACCAGCACCTCCTCTCATATCATACCAGAACTTCTATAGTAAGCTTACTTGAACTTCATAGTTTATTCTTTATTCCTGCTTGCTCTTTTTTGTAATACAGCACCAGCACCTCCTCTCATATTATACCAGAACTTCTACAGTAAGCTTACTTGAACTTGTACAGTATAATTACTTTGAAACTTCTACAGTGTGCTTACTTTGAACTTCTCCAAACATACTATTCAATAGTGGAATAACATAATAGATACTGACATGACATAAGTTTGCTTTGTTTAATCGACCTAGTCTAATTGTTCATCGGCCTTGCGCTCCTCCTAGGCTTTGCTGCTTGTGGTTTATGTTTGACATGTACCTCTTCCTCTTCCTCTGCCTCTTCATCTTCCTCTTCGTCTTCCTCTTCTTCGATGATGTCTTCATCTTCTTCTTCCTCGTCCTCGTCTTCAAAGTCTTGCTCATCTTCATCTTCCACCACTTTCTTGATGCTGGCTCTAGGTTTTGCTTTCTGTTTCTTTTCTGGCTTTTGACTTCTCTTTTCAGCTTCTTCTCCGCGCTTCGGATATGTTCGTGCATTGTGTGGAGCATATTCCTTGCATATGCTACAAAGCCTGCTGCTAGCTTTCTCTGGGTGTGGTCCCTTGTTTTGTTTTTGGACTTTGGGTTGCTGTTTTTGAACTTTGGGTTGCTTGACCTCCTCGGCATCGTTTCTTTCTAAAAGTGTTGGACAAGTCAGTTTGTTGTGTCCTGCAACCAGTTTGCATACACTGCATTGCCTTTGTCCAAGTGGCACTCCATTCTCATCCAGCTTGACCACTCTATCTACAGGTGGTGCCTTTATTTGAGCTCTCTGTTCACTTTTCTTTGCTGCAGATTGTTTCTTCCTACCCTTTGTTTCAGAGTACAACGGTGGTTTCATCATCCCTTGCTGATGGTGTTGTTGGTTATGCTGCTGCATTAATTGGCCCACACCCTCCTTGCATTGATCGGCTTGAGCAGCGGTTTGGAGCATTTCAGCTTCATAATAAGCAAGGTCATCTTCAATTTCAGCATCCTCTTCAGCCATTCTTTCGTCAGCATCTCTTTGATTTGCTAAATGTATGGCGTCAAGTTCTTCTACGAGCCTCTTGAGAACATAGAAGGCTCTGTCGTATTGTTGTTCACATCTTATTGCTTTCTTGTTAACATTCAAATTTAGCTGCAGAAGGATGTCTTGCTTGGAGAGTTTTGAGCTGCCATCCGATGCTATTGTGTTGTAGTCCCTTGTATCAAATGTGGGTTGTGATTTTGCAGTCTTTGTGTACCGTTTTAGGATATACTTGTCTGGAAATTTGTCAGCCCTCAGGTAGTCCAGAATGTTCATTATGTGAAGGCAGAACAGACCTGCATTGTGATGAATGCAGAATACATTGTTTGTGAGCCAGCAATGAGTTCCATATAGTGATATCATACTACTAGTTTATCTATTTAATTAGTTTGTTTTTCAGCTCACCTGTGTGTGTCCAAAGCTTGCATTCACACTCATATATTTCATTCTCTGGGTCAGCTACAACCTGGAATTCATGCTTTGACCAGGCAAACCTTCTTTCCTCATCATTGTCACCCTTGTTGTGGTAGTACACAAGGTACTTATTTTTCTCTGCTGTTTTCTTTGCACGGAACAACGTGCTCTTTCTCATCCTATCCCTCATCTCGCTGTATACGGCTCTCGTGTACTTGATAGCCATGTCTTCCTCATAGCCGTAAGTTGTTTTGTCACTGGATTGCTCTGCACATGTCAAAAAATAAGAGGTTAGTCGAGCAGAGTCATCGATTTCATTTAAATACCAAGTGCACATGTTCAAGGAAGTCAGAATAGGAGGGTTTTTTTGTCTTAATACCATGCTGGCCATCGTTTGCTCGTTCTCCTTCTGCAACCGAGTTTGTATGCAAGCATTTACCCGCCTAGCAAACTTGTGTAGGTTCTGTGTCCCCTTGACAAACCCTCTCTTGAGCACGTGATTCATGCTCTCGCTTCGGTGTGTCGAAGTCATTCTAGCACAGAAAATGTTCTTGTAATATGTTGATATCCACATTTTCCTATCGCTCCACAGCTGCATCATCATCGGGTCGTTCTGCAGGTTGTACTTCTGCACGAGTGCAGCCCAGGCAGCTTCAAACTATGTTGGCATTAGCGGCCAGTTTAAGATAGATGTCAACTCCTCTTTGAATGTTGTATACTTTTTGTACAGCAACGCAAGGTATTCCTTGAACTTCTTGAGGATGTGCCAACGGCATAGCTTGTGGACGGTATTTGGGAATGCTTGTGGTATAGCTTTTGCCATTGACGGGCACTGGTCTGCATGAATAAAAAATCAGGATATGCAGTTTTTATTGAACTTCATTGATATATCTAATCATGTAAAATGTAATTTGCTTCTTGCACTGATGGTGAACTTCGGTGATATATCTAATCATGTAAAATGTAATTACTTGAACTTCACAGCTAGCAGTAGGTCTATCTAATCATGTGACATATATTTTTCTTATTCCAATGTTGTTGAACTTCTGTGCTACGAGTGCTTGAACTTCACAGCCAGAACTATATTTTTCTAAACATGTCACATATATTTCTCATATTGCAGTATTGTTGAACTTCTATGATTCCTGTATTTGAACTTCACAGCCAGCACTATATTTATTTAATCATGTCACATATATTTTTGCATTTTGTACTATTGTTGGACTTCTGTGCTACCAGTGTTTGAACTGCATGGTTTACTTTCTTTTCAATTTCAACCAATATACCCAATATACACCCAGAACTAAAAAGATGATGAAACTTGTAGTGTTTTTTTGAATTTACCTGTGAGAATGCAAGTTGGGTGTTTGTTGTTCATGTTGGAAATATGCCCTAGAGGCAATAATAAATTGGTTATTATTATATTTCCTTGTTCATGATAATCGTTTATTATCCATGCTATAATTGTATTGATTGGAAACTCAAATACATGTGTGGGTACATAGACAACACTGTGTCCCTAGTAAGCCTCTAGTTGACTAGCTCGTTGATCAAAGATGGTTAAGGTTTCCTAGCCATTGACATGAGATGTCATTTGATAACGGGATCACATCATTAGGAGAATGATGTGATGGACAAGACCCAAACTACGAACGTAGCATATGATCGTGTCAGTTTATTGCTATTGTTTTCTGCATGTCAAGTATCTGTTCCTTTGACCATGAGATCATGCAACTCACTAACACCGGAGGAATACCTTGTGTGTATCAAACGTCGCAACGTAACTGGGTGACTATAAAGGTGCTCTACAGGTATCTCCGAGGGTGTCTGTTGGGTTGGCATGGATCAAGACTGGGATTTGTTACTCCGTATGACGGAGAGGTATCTCAGGGCCCACTCGGTAATACAACATCACAATGAGCCTTGCAAGCAATGTGACTAAAGTGTTAGCCACGAGATCTTGTATTACGGAACGAGTAAAGAGACTTGCCGGTAACGAGATTGAACTAGGTATAGTGATACCGACGATCGAATCTCGGGCAAGTAACATACCGAAGAACAAAGGGAACAGCATACGGGATTAACTGAATCCTTGACATAGAGGTTCGACCGATAAAGATCTTCGTAGAATATGTAGGAGCCAATATGGGCATCCAGGTCCCGCTATTGGTTATTGGCCGTAGAGGTGTCTCGGTCATGTCTACATAGTTCTCGAACCCGCAGGGTCTACACACTTAACGTTTGGTGACGATTAGTATAATTGAGTTATTATGTTGGTGACCGAAAGTTGTTCGGAGTCCCGGATAAGATCCCGGACATGACGAGGATCTCCGGAATAGTCCGGAGGTAAAGATTGATATATGTGATAATAGTGTTTTGATCTCTGGAAGGGTTCCGAAGTTCACCGGAAGAGGTTCCGGATGTTTACCGAAGTGTTCGGGTGCAGCAACACTTTATATGAGCCAAAGGGATAAAGCCCACAAGGTATTGGAAAGTGCAAAAGTAGTTTTGCTGCCGCGTAAGCGGTACTACCGCTTGTTGAAGCGGTACTACCGCCCGAGCGGTACTACCGCTTGTGTGAAGCGGTACTACCGCCCAAGCGGTACTACCGCTTGTGTGAAGCGGTACTACCGCTTGTGCGCGGCTGTGCACGGTTCGGCAGGGATCCGAGTTGGACTCTTTCCCTGCGGGCCAAACCGACCTTGTGCGGGCAAAACCGACCCGGAGGAGGCTTTTACTCCAAGTTTAGACCCCAAGGCTCAACATATAAATAGAGGGGCAGGGCTAGCACACGGGACACATCAGGATTTCCCAAGCCGTGTGCCGGCAACCCTAGCCCTCTAGTTCCTCCGTCATAATCTCCGTAGTGCTTGGCGAAGCCCTGCAGAGATTGTTCCTCACCACCATCACCACGCCGTCGTGCTGCTGGAACTCAACCACTACTTCACCATCGCTCGCTGGATCGAGGAGGTGAAGGCGTCATCAAGCCGTACGTGTGTTGAACGCGGAGGTGCCGTCCGTTCGGCACTAGATCGGAAGGATCGTGATTGGATCGCGGGACGCTCGGCGATTTGGATCGCGAAGACGTTCGACTACATCAACCGCGTTTATTAACGCTTCCGCTTAGCGATCTACAAGGGTATGTAGATTCACTCTCCCTCTCGTAGATGCTCATCACCATGGATAGATCTTGCGTGTGCGTAGGAAAATTTTTGTTTCCCATGCAACGTTCCCCAACAGTGGCATCATGAGCTAGGTCTATGCGTAGATGAGATCTCGAGTAGAACACAAACGAGTTGTGGGCGTGGGTGTATACATATTGCTTGCCGTTACTAGTTGATACTTGATTCAGCGGTATTGTGAGATGAAGCGGCCCGGACCGACATTACGCGTACGCTTACGCGAGACTGGTTTTACCGCTGCGTGCACTTGTTGCATAAAGGTGACTGGCGGGTGTCTGTCTCTCTCACTTTAGTTGAATCGGTTCAATGAAGAGGGTTCTTTTAGAAGATCAAAAAGCAATCACTACACCACGTTGTGGTTTTGCGTAGGTAAGAACGGTTCTTGCAAACCCGTAGCAGCCACGTAAAATTTGCAACAACAATTAGAGGACGTCTAACTTGTTTTTGCAGGGTATGTTGTGATGTGATATGGCCAATTACATGATGAGATATATGTGATGTATGAGATGATCATGTTTTGTATAGAATATCACGACTTGCATGTCGATGAGTACGGCAACTGGCAGGAGCCATAGAGTTGTCTTTAATTATTGTATGACCTGCGTGTCAATCATTAAGCGCTATGTAATGCTTTACTTTATCGCTAAACGTTAGCTATAGTCGTGGAAGCAACAGTCGGCGCGACAACCTTATGGCGACACGTTGATGGAGATCAAGATGATGGAGATCATGGTGTCATGCCGGTGACGATGGAGATCATGCCGGTGCTTTGGAGATGGAGATCAAAAGCACAAGTTCATGGCCATATCATGTCACTTATGATTTGCATGTGATGTTAATCCTTTTATGCATCTTATTTTGCTTAGGACGACGGTAGCATTATAAGGTGATCCCTCACTTAAATTTCAAGATAAATTGTGTTCTCCCCAAGTGTGCACCGTTGCGAAAGTTCGTCGTTTCGAGACACGCCGTGATGATCGGGTGTGATAGACTCTACGTTCGCATACAACGGGTGTAAGCCATGTTGCACGTGCGGAACACTCGGGTTAAACTTGACGAGCCTAGCATGTACAGACATGGCCTCGGAACACAAGAGACCGAAAGGTCGAACATGAGTCATATAGTAGATATGATCAACATGAAGATGTTCACCATTGAAACCACCTCAACTCACGTGATGATCGGACTTGAGTTGGTGGATTTGGATCATGTTACACTCGAATGATCGGAGGGATGTCAATTTGAGTGGGAGTTTTTTTAAATATGATTAACTAAACTCATTATCTAAGAACAATAGTCTAAGTTGTCTTTGCTATATTTATGTTGTAGATCATGGCTCGCGCAGTAGCACCCCTGAATTTTAATGCGTTCCTAGAGAAAGCTAAGTTGAAAGATGATGGAAGTAACTTTGTGGACTGGGCCCGTAATCTAAGGATTATCCTTACGGCTTCCCAGAAGGCTTATGTCCTTGATGCACCGCTTGGTGATCCACCCGCTCCAGTTGAGTCTCTAGACGTTGTGAACGCCTGGCAGGCTCGTTCTGATGATTACTCAATAGTTCAATGTGCAATGTTGTATGGCTTAGAACCGGGACTTCAAAGACGTTTTGAACGTCATGGAGCATATGAGATGTTCCAGGAGTTGAAGTTTATCTTTCAGAAGAATGCCCGGATCGAGAGATATGAGATCTCCGATAAGTTCTATGCTTGCAAGATGGAGGAGAACGGGTCTATCAGTGATCACGTGCTCAGAATGTCTGGGTACTCCACCCGTCTGGCTGAGTTAGGGATGCCCCTTCCGCCAGAGGCTATCACTGACAGAGTTCTTCAATCATTGCCACCTAGCTACAAGAGCTTCGTGTTGAACTATAACATGCACGGGATGAACAAGTCAGTCGCCGAGCTGTTTGCGATGCTGAAAGCCGCTGAGTCTGAAATTCAGAAGGAGCATCAAGTGTTGATGGTCAATAAAACCACTAGTTTCAAGAAAAATGGCAAGGGTAAGAAGGGTAACTCCAAGAAGAGTGGCAAAGCAGTTGCTCCTCTCGTGAAGAAACCCAAGGCTGGACCCAAACCAGAAACTGTGTGTTTTCATTGCAAGGGAACTGGACACTGGAAGCGGAATTGCCCCAAGTATTTGGCTGACAAGAAGGCGGCCAACAACAAACAAGGTATATATGATATACATGTTATTGATGTGTACCTTACCAACTCTCGTTGTAGTGCCTGGGTATTTGATACCGGTGCGGTTGCTCATATTTGCAACTCAAAACAGGAACTGCGGAATAGACGGAGGCTGGCAAAGGACGAAGTGACGATGCGCGTGGGAAATGGTTCCAAGGTTGATGTGATCGCCGTCGGCACGCTCGCTCTTCGATTACCGTCGGGATTAGTGATGAACCTAAATAAGTGTTATTTGGTGCCTGCGTTAAGCATGAACATTATATCTGGATCTTGTTTATTGCGAGACGGTTACTCATTTAAATCAGAGAATAATGGTTGTTCTATTTATATGAGTAATATCTTTTATGGTCATGCACCCGATGTGAGGGGTTTATTCTTATTGAATCTCGATAGTAATGATACACATGTTCATAACATTGATGCCAAAAGATGTAGAATTGATAATGATAATACCACTTTCTTGTGGCACTGCCGTTTAGGTCATATTGGCGTAAAACGCATGAGGAAGCTCCATGCTGATGGACTTTTGGAGTCACTTGATTTTGAATCACTTGACACATGTGAGCCATGCCTCATGGGCAAGATGACTAAAACGCCGTTCTCTGGAACAATGGAACGGGCAAGTGACTTATTGGAAATCATACATACTGATGTGTGCGGTCCGATGAGTATTGAGGCGCGCGGTGGTTATCGTTACTTTCTCACCTTCACTGATGACTTAAGTAGATATGGGTATATTTACTTAATGAAACACAAGTCTGAAACATTTGAAAAGTTCAAACAATTTCAGAGTGAAGTTGAGAATCATCGTAACAAGAAGATTAAATTCCTACGATCTGATCGAGGAGGAGAATATCTGAGTTATGAGTTTGGCAGTCACTTAAGACAGTGTGGAATTGTTTCACAATTAACACCGCCTGGAACACCACAGCGTAATGGTGTGTCCGAACGTCGTAATCGAACCTTATTGGATATGGTGCGATCTATGATGTCTCTTGCCGATTTGCCGCTATCGTTTTGGGGTTATGCATTAGAGACAGCTGCATTCACTTTAAATAGGGCACCATCGAAATCCGTTGAGACGACGCCATATGAACTTTGGTTTGGCAAGAAGCCAAAGCTGTCATTTCTTAAAGTTTGGGGATGTGATGCTTATGTCAAAAAGCTTCAGCCTGAAAAGCTGGAACCCAAAGCGGAGAAATGCGTCTTCATAGGATACCCAAAAGAGACAGTTGGGTATACCTTCTACCTCAGATCCGAGGGCAAAGTGTTTGTCGCTAAAAACGGAACATTTCTTGAGAAAGAGTTTCTCTCGAAAGAATTGAGTGGGAGGAAGATAGAACTTGATGAGGTTGTTGAACCTTTACTTCAACCTGAGAGTAGCGCAGCGCAGAAAGTTGTTTCTGTGGAGCCTACATTAGCTGAAGAGGAAGTTAATGATGATGATCATGAAGCTTTGGATCAAGTTGCTATCGAACCTCGTAGGTCGACAAGGACGCGTGCTGCTCCCGAGTGGTACGGCAACCCTGTCTTAGAGGTCATGTTGTTAGACAACGATGAACCTACGAGCTATGGAGAAGCGATGATGGGCCCGGATTCCGAGAAGTGGTTAGAGGCCATGAAATCCGAGATGGGATCCATGTATGAAAACAAAGTATGGACTTTGGAAGTATTACCTGAAGGGCGTAAGGCCATTCAGAACAAATGGATCTTTAAGAGGAAGACGGACGCGGACGGTAATGTCACCGTCTATAAAGCTCGACTTGTGGCAAAGGGTTTTTCACAAGTTCAAGGAGTTGACTACGATGAGACCTTCTCACCCGTAGCGATGCTTAAGTCCGTCAGAATCATGTTAGCAATAGCTGCCTTTTTCGATTATGAAATTTGGCAGATGGATGTCAAAACAGCGTTCCTTAACGGTTACCTTAAGGAAGAGTTGTATATGATGCAACCAGAAGGTTTTGTCGATCCAGAGAATGCTGACAAAGTTTGCAAACTCCAGCGATCCATTTATGGACTGGTGCAAGCATCTCGGAGTTGGAATCTTCGTTTTGATGAGGTGATCAAAGCGTTCGAGTTTATACAAGTTTACGGAGAAGCTTGTATTTACAAGAAAGTGAGTGGGAGCTCTATAGCGTTTCTAATATTATATGTGGATGACATATTGCTGATTGGAAACAATATAGAAATGCTGGAAAGCGTAAAGGAATATTTGAACAAGAGTTTTTCAATGAAGGACCTAGGAGAAGCTGCTTTCATATTAGGCATCAAGATCTATAGAGATAGATCAAGACGCTTAATAGGACTTTCACAAAGCACATACCTTGATAAGATTTTGAAGAAGTTCAAAATGGATCAGTCCAAGAAGGGGTTCTTGCCTGTTTTGCAAGGTGTGAAGTTGAGTAAGACTCAATGCCCAGTGACTGCAGAAGATAGAGAAAAGATGAGTGTCATCCCCTATGCTTCAGCCATAGGCTCTATCATGTATGCAATGCTGTGCACAAGACCCGATGTCAGCCTTGCCATAAGTATGGTCGGAAGGTTTCAAGGTGATCCAGGAATGGAACACTGGACGGCGGTCAAGAATATCCTGAAGTACCTGAAAAGGACTAAGGACATGTTTCTCGTTTATGGAGGTGATCAAGAGCTCGTCGTAAAGGGTTACGTCGATGCAAGCTTTGACACTGATCCGGATGACTCTAAGTCGCAAACCGGATACGTATTTATTCTTAATGGGGGTGCGGTTAGCTGGTGCAGTTCCAAGCAAAGCGTGGTAGCAGATTCTACATGCGAAGCGGAGTACATCGCTGCCTCGGAGGCGGCGAAGGAAGGTGTCTGGATGAAGGAGTTCATGACAGATCTTGGAGTAGTGCCTAGTGCACTTGACCCAATGACTCTGTTTTGTGATAATACTGGTGCCATTGCTCTAGCCAAGGAACCAAGATTTCACAAGAGGACCAGACACATAAAGCGACGTTTCAATTCCATCCGCGATTACATCAAGGAGGACGACATAAATATTTGCAAAGTACACACGGATCTAAATGTTGCAGATCCGTTGACTAAACCTCTTCCAAGGGCTAAACATGAACAACACCAGAACTGCATGGGTGTTCGATTCATTACAATGTAAATCACATAGTGATGTGAACTAGATTATTGACTCTAGTGCAAGTGGGAGACTGTTGGAAATATGCCCTAGAGGCAATAATAAATTGGTTATTATTATATTTCCTTGTTCATGATAATCGTTTATTATCCATGCTATAATTGTATTGATTGGAAACTCAAATACATGTGTGGGTACATAGACAACACTGTGTCCCTAGTAAGCCTCTAGTTGACTAGCTCGTTGATCAAAGATGGTTAAGGTTTCCTAGCCATTGACATGAGATGTCATTTGATAACGGGATCACATCATTAGGAGAATGATGTGATGGACAAGACCCAAACTACGAACGTAGCATATGATCGTGTCAGTTTATTGCTATTGTTTTCTGCATGTCAAGTATCTGTTCCTTTGACCATGAGATCATGCAACTCACTAACACCGGAGGAATACCTTGTGTGTATCAAACGTCGCAACGTAACTGGGTGACTATAAAGGTGCTCTACAGGTATCTCCGAGGGTGTCTGTTGGGTTGGCATGGATCAAGACTGGGATTTGTTACTCCGTATGACGGAGAGGTATCTCAGGGCCCACTCGGTAATACAACATCACAATGAGCCTTGCAAGCAATGTGACTAAAGTGTTAGCCACGAGATCTTGTATTACGGAACGAGTAAAGAGACTTGCCGGTAACGAGATTGAACTAGGTATAGTGATACCGACGATCGAATCTCGGGCAAGTAACATACCGAAGAACAAAGGGAACAGCATACGGGATTAACTGAATCCTTGACATAGAGGTTCGACCGATAAAGATCTTCATAGAATATGTAGGAGCCAATATGGGCATCCAGGTCCCGCTATTGGTTATTGGCCGTAGAGGTGTCTCGGTCATGTCTACATAGTTCTCGAACCCGCAGGGTCTACACACTTAACGTTTGGTGACGATTAGTATAATTGAGTTATTATGTTGGTGACCGAAAGTTGTTCGGAGTCCCGGATAAGATCCCGGACATGACGAGGATCTCCGGAATAGTCCGGAGGTAAAGATTGATATATGTGATAATAGTGTTTTGATCTCTGGAAGGGTTCCGAAGTTCACCGGAAGAGGTTCCGGATGTTTACCGAAGTGTTCGGGTGCAGCAACACTTTCTATGAGCCAAAGGGATAAAGCCCACAAGGTATTGGAAAGTGCAAAAGTAGTTTTGCTGCCGCGTAAGCGGTACTACCGCTTGTTGAAGCGGTACTACCGCCCGAGCGGTACTACCGCTTGTGTGAAGCGGTACTACCGCCCAAGCGGTACTACCGCTTGTGTGAAGCGGTACTACCGCTTGTGCGCGGCTGTGCACGGTTCGGCAGGGATCCGAGTTGGACTCTTTCCCTGCGGGCCAAACCGACCTTGTGCGGGCAAAACCGACCCGGAGGAGGCTTTTACTCCAAGTTTAGACCCCAAGGCTCAACATATAAATAGAGGGGCAGGGCTAGCACACGGGACACATCAGGATTTCCCAAGCCGTGTGCCGGCAACCCTAGCCCTCTAGTTCCTCCGTCATAATCTCCGTAGTGCTTGGCGAAGCCCTGCAGAGATTGTTCCTCACCACCATCACCACGCCGTCGTGCTGCTGGAACTCAACCACTACTTCACCATCGCTCGCTGGATCGAGGAGGTGAAGGCGTCATCAAGCCGTACGTGTGTTGAACGCGGAGGTGCCGTCCGTTCGGCACTAGATCGGAAGGATCGTGATTGGATCGCGGGACGCTCGGCGATTTGGATCGCGAAGACGTTCGACTACATCAACCGCGTTTATTAACGCTTCCGCTTAGCGATCTACAAGGGTATGTAGATTCACTCTCCCTCTCGTAGATGCTCATCACCATGGATAGATCTTGCGTGTGCGTAGGAAAATTTTTGTTTCCCATGCAACGTTCCCCAACAGTTCATGCACCGTACAAATGTATCGAAGATCCACTTGAATGATTTTGCATCTTCGTCTCTGATCAGGGCAACAGCAAATATCGTTGACTGCAAATGGTGGTTTGTTCCAGCAAACACCCCCAGAGGCATATGAAATCTGTTAGTCTTGTAAGTTGCGTCGAATGTTACGCAGTCGCCAAAGTCTTGGTATGCTCCCCGGCAGCTTGCATTGGACCAGACAATGTTTTTTATTGCATTGTCGCTGTCTACTTGTATGTCATAGAAGAACTCATCATTGATTGCCTTCATGTCTTTAAAGAAAGATACAAGTTTCAATACATCATCCAAGTCATCTTTCCTTGCATTCATAGCTTTCCTGCAAAATATATACAAACATGCATTTGTTATTTTGCTAGCAAGGGTGGTGACTTAGGATGCTATGTACATTGCAGTATGTGCATTTTTTAATACTTACTGGTTTAGTAGGTCTCGTCCGGTCATGCTCAGGAAGTAGCTTCCATCTTCATTTTCTGATAGCATGGACAAAATTGTTGTATGTTTGACATCATGGTACTGCAAGAGCTTTACGTACTCCAAAATAGTGGGGTCATAATTCTTGTGTGACTGCAAGAATACCAGCATGTCAGCAGTTTGGATGTGGTGGTGATTATGGTTGTATTCAATGTCCACCACCACACATATGTTATCCTCTTGCACCTTCACCCTCATTCTTGCATTGCAGCCTGTCCTCTGCGATGTTTTGTTTCGCTTCCTGTCAGCTTCTGAAACAGTAGGATTGTGTTTCCCTTGGAACGCGCAAACAAAGTACTTGTGATTATCATTTCCCCACGTCTTCCTGATGCCAAAACCAGCGTGCCTGGCGTATCGGTTGTAAAATTCCCAGGCTTTGTCTACATTCTTGAATGGCATCTTTAGTCTTGGTATTAGATAATCTGGGAGATCCGGCATCTGCAAAAAAAGAAAAAAATCAAACGGTACGTTAATATGCAGTTTATAAATATGTTATCCTGGTGGTGCAGAAAAATGGCAGATCAGAACAGATGCATATATAAGTACTTAAATTTTTGTTCACTTACGTGTGTGTATGATCGCAACTCCACCGGAGTCTGCTGCTGGCCCGCTGGGATGGGGCAGGGCGGAGTTACCATAGCAGGGTGCAGGAGTGGATCACGAGGAGGTAGGAGGGTTGAAGATGGCCTCTCTCTTGTTTGTGTCCTTTTGGCTTGTGGTGGTTGTGGAGGTATGGCAATCCTGGTTTTTGTTTGCTCTTTTGTTCTGTGAAACAATCCATCAACCTCATGTCCCGTACGATCATGAGTTGTAGCAGCAGCATCAGCATCCCTCGGCGGTAGTGTGCAGAGCACTTTCCTATGTGAGTGTGTTACTGTTGGAATTGTCCTGGCATCTGTATTACTTGATGCTCTTTCACATTGACGAGCCATACCAGGATAACCTCTCGAGTTATACGCAGAACCTGAGCTAACACCCTCCTCCATCGGTGTGCTTGGAAGTCTGCTGGTGGATACAAAGAATCCGCGGGGGATTTCCGGCGTCACCCAATTAGGTGGAGGCGCAAAATGGTGCGGATCGGGGTGTGACCCAGCATCTTGGAAGTTTGCTAGGTTTTTGGGTGTAACCCAATTTTGGTGTGGAGCAGATTGGGAATGCTGATGGTGTGTTTGAGGTGTGACCCATTCAGGGGGCGGTGCAACGCGTACAGGCTTAGGGTTGTATACTTGCTGCTGGGAAGTTCTAACCTTCTTTCCGCGTCTCTCATCCTGCTGGCATGAAAAAAAAATGTGTTAGCACAAGTCACATCTGCCTATACTGGTGTAGCTGAACTGATCATTCTTCATAGTTTGAACTTCCCATAAAACGTGTTGTTATAATAAAAAATTTTGCAAGGGAAAGAGTCACAGCTTTTCTGTAGCTGAACTGAGCATTCTTCACAGTCTGAACTTCTGGTTTGCAAAGGGGGAAGGTTAAATGATATTTGAACGAGAGTCACAGCTCTACTCATGTCTACAGTTAAACCTGACCTTCATGTGATTGCATGGTTGAACTTACAACTACATAACAACCTGAACTGCTTGTTTCATGTTTGTTTCATGTCTGCACTTCAGTTTATGGTGTTTTCACATGTTTGTTTTATTTTCCTTTTTTGCACACAATCAGATACATACCAACCTGAACTCTGGCTCATTTACTAGTTGAACTTCACATGGTGTCTTGTTTCTCACAATTATTATCAAAAATAAAAAAGTAAACAAGCAGACCAGACATTTTTTTTGCAGCCTGAACTAAGCCTTAGTCACTAGTAGAACTTCACAATCACTAGTAGAAATTCACATGGTGTAGAGAAACAAAGTACATGATCATGCAGGAGACGAACAGGAAGTCCAACCATACCTTGGCTAGAAGTTCGGCTATTCTTTTTCCTGCAGCAGATAGGCCACCTTGAGAGCAAAGTGTCGGCATGTTGGAAGAGGAATCCCATGACATTCCATGGCTGTCAGAAGGCGCCAAATTCATCTGCTTGTGGTTTTGGATCGAAGTGATCAGCAAGAAGTTCAGATGCAGTAAGATGGCAGTAGGATAGAGCAAGATCATGCATGGTAGTAGGAGGTGGGGGAGAATAGTACCTGCGGTGCTGCAGGCTTTGCTGGATCTGTCAAATCCGGCTTCTCTGCCGCCACCCAGTCGTCGCCTCCACCCTGTCTCCGGCCTTCGCCGTCATTAGTTTGCCCACGCCGTTTGTAGGAGGCGAGGAGGGAAGGAGGAAGGCGGCGGTTGTCCATGGCGTGAGCAGGAACTCCGGCGGCTCCGCCGCGTCCAGTCAACGCGGGCTCCCTCGCTCCGGCGTCCGCCGTTGCTCGCTCGCCCGCGCCGTCTGTCGGAGGTGGCCACGGTGGGAGGGGGCGACGGTGGGGATCCGGCGGGTGGAGGGGAGGGGAGGGGAGGGGAGATTCCGGCGGCGGACGGGGTCGGATCCAGCGGTGGAGGTGGGGTAGGATGCGTCGGGGGAGGGGGGAAGGATTGTGGGACGAGGTGAAATCGGGATCGGGTGCCCTGAATTTTCGGGACCTGGTCTGGCACCTGGTCGGCCCGAAGTTCGGGAGGATTTGTGTCGGGCCCTATATAGGGTGGCTGGGATCAGAATAACTATTCTAATCCTGGGATTAGAATAGTGCTACTCTCTCTCTCTCTCTGTCTATATATATATATATATATTTGAGTTTTTCATGTCCTCAACAACATCCACATATAGCTAATTCTTCAAACTGTGTTTTTCGTCATCTAATTGGATGTGATCGGACCCACGCCGTTCTAATTGACACTGTTCGAAGTCTTCACTGTGTCCTTGTCAGCTAAAGAAATTGCGAACACATTTTGAAAATATTCCACTCAAATTTTTGGCGGTTGCCACAGTAACCTCATCTTGCGCATTCGACGCGTGGATAAGCGCACTCAAAATACATGGGTGACGCGTGTCACTCAAATGCGAAACACCAGGGGCTTATCCATCCAAAATCTTTGGACCGCTCAGTTTTCACTGCTCCTATATAAAGGCTTGACCTCGTCAACCCTAACTGGTTTCATTTTAAGAATCTCTGAGAACGCATGTGACTCTTCCCAATTTCCTCGCAACTATACTCTGTTCACAGGTACCCATGTCTGCAGACGAATCTCTTGGTTCTCATCAAATTAATTCATTTGCAGCATTGCTTGAGGATAATCTCTAGACTTCTTCAGAAACATCAAAAGTTCAAACCCCTCAGTTGAAGAAAATGGCAGATGGCAGAAAGCCTCAGAAGGGAGGCAAGAGGAAAGAGGAACAAACTGCTTTTGAGATACCTGATGAAATATATGCAGGGTACTGTACACCCGATGAAGAAACTCATGGCAAGGAAACAAAGGAGCAGCGCAAAACGCGCATGCAAAATATTAAGAGGTACTGGACTTATTAGTGGAGGAGCTACAGTTTTGTCACATCCAAATACATGAAGGACTTTGCCGTAAAGCCACCTTGCAACAGACCACCGTTGGCTCCTGGTCAAACAGCTGATCCCACAAACATCAGAAGGGGTGAAGAATTCCCCACGGAATGGGCAAAGCATCAAGCAAAATTGCAGAAGCAAGCTCAAAGAGCTGTTGAAGAATTTAACAGGGCCACAAAAGCTTCACAAGAAGCGGGTGCTGGCTCAAGTGGCGGAGCGCCAAAGAAATCTATGCAGAAGAAGCATGCTCAAAAGCCGAAGCCCTCAGCTGATGTGTCCTCATGGCCAAAAGCTTCAGCTCCAAAATCTTCAGTGGCTAAAACATCTGCAAAGCCCTCATAGCCCAAGCCGTCATCAAAGGCTTCAACGCCCAAGGCACCTACTGCTCCAACCTCTTCAACACCTCCGCCAGCCACAAGTTCCTCATTGGCTGCTGCAAGAGCATCAACGCCTGTCGTGCTAGCATCATGCGAGCGCACTGAAGGCTTTCAAACAGCCCCAATCGCTGCATCAAGTGCCTCAGCATCTGGGCATATATCCTCAAACACGCCGATGCTGAAGAAAAAGGCAACAGCAGGCCGTGGAACATGGCCCAGCCCCAAGAGCAAGGCCGTAGTGCCTCAGGCTAACGAACATGATATGGCTGGCGAAGATGAACTTGCTGAATATGTCCAAAGAAGAATGGAAGAAGCCGCTCGTGCAAAGAATTCCTCAGTCCCCACATTTCTGAGTCCTCAGACCATTCTTGATTTCATCGACATTTGGTGCCAGAATCCTAATACACCTCTTGACGATTTGAATCTGCCGCCTAGACCAAGCCATGTCTTGTCTGCTTTTGTACTCAATGAGAAGCACAAGATTGAAAAAGCTAAACTTTTGAGGAAGGAGATGAAGAAAAAGCAGAAAGAGCTCAAGGACCACATGCTCACCATATCCCCTCAGCAGCTGGTTGCAATGCAAACTGAGATTCAGCGCTTGTCTGAGGAATATGAGCGCCAGGCTGAGCACTGCTGTGGAGTGAAAGACAGATTCATCAGCACTTCCAACAAAGTTGTTGATGATTATAACAGAAGGGAAGCTGCAAAGTGTGGTCAAGCGCCTCCAACCAGCTCTTCAGCTCCACCGCAAGAACCCACCAGGGAAACTGC
This sequence comes from Elymus sibiricus, assembly GCA_039707655.1. Lineage (NCBI taxonomy): Eukaryota > Viridiplantae > Streptophyta > Magnoliopsida > Poales > Poaceae > Elymus > Elymus sibiricus. Next base: position 184,041,342 of record CM077676.1, on the reverse strand, counting down.
ATCTGTTGCGCCTGAAGAAACTGCCAGGGCGACTACATCAGTCATGCCTGATGAAATTGTACCACCCAGTTCCTCAGCAGCAGCACCAGAACAGTCTTCATCTTTGAAGCGTATCACACTTCCTTCTGCATCAGAAGTGAAGAAAACAAAGGCCGTTGAGAGGAGAAAAGCATCAACAACCCCTACCGCAGAAACTGTGAAGAAGTTGAAGACGGCTCCAATGTCTTCAACTGAGCCAATTGATGCTATCCCAATTTCATCGGCACCCCCAACAAGAAACATGGAAAAGTTCCAGATTGTTCCCTTCGGTGTGGATTATGTTATCCCACCTGAAGACGATACCGATACCCGCTCTGCTTCTTCCACAGAGCAAGTGGATGAAGAAATTGAGATTGAAGCAGATGCTTCTTTCCACCTGGTATCATCACCTCCAGTCCAAGTGACTGATGAAGAAACTGATGAGGACGTGAATGTGGGTTCTACAACGCCAGTTATGCATGATGACTTCTAGGATGTCGCTCATCCGAACTCACCCCTCACCACGCCGCTCACGCAAGTGCCTCAGTCACCTGCTGTAACTGAGGAAATTCAAACTGATTCTGAAGGTCACCAGCCATCCCTCCAAACCATTGATGAAGAAGTTCCAGCTGCATCAGCTGAAGAAATTGTGCAAACAATGGTTACTGATGATATTGCACCACCACCCCCTCAACATGAAGATCCAGCTCCCTCAGCCGATTCCGAAACTGTACCAGAAGCAACAACTGAGGAAGCTGCTAAATCTTTGGCCATCACGGATCCAAATGATTCAACTGGCTCTCCCAGGCCTATCCTTGATGTGAGGCCAAGGACAATCAATCTTCAACCTGTGCCCTCAATGCCTAAAGTTGGTAAAAGCATCAGAAGGCCGAAATTTGACAATGTTGCCTTCTTTGAGGAGAAGAATTTCTTCATAGGCGAGTCTCCATATGACCCTGCCAAGATAAGGCGCCAGAGATTTTGGACAAACACTCAGATGAACTTCTATTCCTCACTGCTGTTTGACAAAAACAAGGTATTCCCGCATCGTCATATTCCTCACGTGGATATGGAATCATTACCGTGTTTTCGGCCAGTTCTGGCTGTTCTTCACGATGCTGGTCTTCTCAGTTTCGTCACAGATGTATGCAACTGGAATGAAGAACTCATTCTTCAATTTTATGCCACCTTGCATCTATCTGGTGATGTTGATGACATTCACTCATGGGCGATCGACTGGATGAGTGAGGACACGCACTACAAGGCTCCTGCTGATGAATTGCTCTGAGGTCTTCCTGTTCATTTGCCCTCAGCTGAAGCCAGAAAGATCTATGAAGAACCAGAATTGCCAAATCATGTGATGCAAGTCCTGATGAAGCCTTTGGCTCAAGGAGAACCTCAGAGAACCACCTTCTTAGTGAAGGATTTGCTATACGTGCCAAGGACAGTATATCGCATTCTGGCCAAAACCCTCAGTCCCATCAAAGGCCACAATTCTGAGAGTGAAGAAGTTGTTGGAATCATGAAGAACTTGCTATTCAACATCATTCATGGGATTCCCATTGACATCCATGATTTCTTCATGAGGACTTTGGCCACAGTCGCGCAATCTCCATTTGACTTGAAGCCTTATGCTCCCTGGCTCATGAGATTCATCCGCACAACATCATCAATCAACTACAAAGCTGATAGTCAAAATCATCTCAGTTTTCTGCCAGACGTTGAAATTCTTCAAAGCACAATTGCTTCAGTTCCTGGCAAAGGGAAAGCTGTTATTGATGAAGGAGTCTGTTCCCTTGATGGCCAATTTCGTCAGCATGTCTCACAGTCCACTGGTTATGATTCTTCAAGCCATGACATTGACGCAAATGCCACAAAGAAAAAGCCTCAAGGCGAAGCTCCTCGAGTGATGACTGGCCGTGAGCTGCTCATAAGTCTTCATCAGAAAGTTGACAGAAATCACAATTGGGTTAAGCGTCAGCTCCATGCCATTCTGGGAAATATGACTGTGACGCAAAACTCTGTGCGCAAAAATCATTATTATCTGCATGAGATCTTCGACCGAAGTTGGGCCATTCTTTCACATCTCAAAACCCCTGATGTCGGGGGGGTGACCCCCGGGTAGGCAAGCGGACCCGGAGCGCCTTTTCAAAACGTCGGGGCAGCCCGTGCCCCTCCCCGCCGGCTGGCCGTCCGACCGGCTAGGCCCGGCCCCGGGCCGGGTCCGGCGGTCCGCTAGCCGGCTGGCGATGGGTCAGCGGCCGTCCCATCGCTTCCAACGACAAGACAACCCTCCACGACGGGAGAGTGTGGCTACAGTGCAATCCGTCTCGGGAAGGCGTGGCGACAGAGCTGCCAACCCTGCTGACCGGGATGACCAGCGTCAGCACCAGCGTGCCACTGCAGCCCCCACGACGCCAACCACTCCGTGACGCACGAAGCGACGGGCCACAGTGCCAAGCAGACGGCGGGCCCCATAGCCGACTCCAGATGCCGACGTCCGGGTCCGGCTGCGCGTAGTTTTACCAATGTAACCCTAGGGGGTTGGGCTATAAGACCCCCCAGGAGGCCTCCAGGCAAGGGGGTTCAGCTCCATTCGTAGTTCATTACCACATCCACACACATACACACAGGAGAGGCCGAGTGGAGAGCCAGCTCCCTCTTCCTCCTCCGCCCAAACAGCTCTAGGAGCATCATTGTAGCCCTTGTGCATATCATCCCATTCGGCAGGACTAGGGGTGTTACTGTCGGAAGTCGGGCTCCGGGGACCCAAAGGTTCGAACACTGGGGTGAGCTCGTTCTACCACTTCGTCTCCTACCACGACTAAGCAACGGCGAGGCTACAGCGAGAGCGCGCTAGCGAGGAACGGACCATGGACTCAGCGGTTACCCAAGTTCGGGCCACCTTGCGGTGTAAAACCCTACTCCTGCTTGTGGTTGGGATTGCAAAGGGCAAGAGAGTTCTTGCATACAAGGTGGAGGAGGCAGAACTCAACCGAGGTCTCCCTCTCTACAATGGCAACACTGCCCTTTATACCAGCCTTGGTCCTCTTCCCCCTCGAAAATTTAGGCGGGAAGGGTTGCCACACTTGGCGGTTTTGAAAGGGGACAGGCGCTCAGGCTATCCTGACTAAAGGCGGTCTTCGCCTGCCAAAGCATGATCCATCACGCGCCGGTGGGCTCGGTGGTGACCACCGCCGTGTGCGCCCGCCGTCTTGGTCTCCGTTCGTCGATTGGGCAACCCTTGGGGTTGCTTTGGGAAGTAGATAGCTGGCCCTGCTCCCTTAACACAAAAGAGGAAACCATCTTCATCCGTGCCTGTTGGCGCAGCCTCTATCGCCGCTCGTCGTCGCGCGCGTCACCCACGTGATGGGCCCCAGACCGCGCGGCTGTGCCGAACGGCCTTCGTCTTGGGCACCTTCGGGAGGAGGCCTCGGGAGGCCGCCTCGCGAGGCTGTCGGTGAAGATGCCGAGCCCTGCTCGCCGCTCCCTGAGGAGGGGGCCTCAGGAGGCCAGGGCCTCATGAAGAGTCCTGGTAAGGTGCTTGGTGATGACGGTCTGCTGGGCCCACGCCAGGCATTGCGCCCTGGGCCAAAGGCAGACGGGTCTGGATACCCTGGGTTCCATGGGCCCGACAGTAGCCCCCGGGCCCGTGGTGCGCACGTTCCCGCCTACTAGGGGGCAAAACGGCGCGGGCCCTAACCGCCTGCGGCCGGGCGCGACGCGTGGTGCACGATGTGATGGGGGACGCCCCCACTTCTCCCACGATGCCTCGGTAACCGCCCGCGCTAACATAAAACCTACCGCGGGCGATGCGAGGCCATCATTGCCTTCCTTCGCACGTTGCTGCTGTTTCAATTCCCGACACCGGAGAAGGCAGAGCGATGAGAGGAGCTCCGCGCCGAGCATAAAGAGGGGGAGAGGAGAGCCGGAGTCCTCCACCCATCTTCTCCTTCCTCCAACCTCCTCCGTCTTCTTGTTAGAGCCACCGCAGAGATGGTGAGGGGGAGAGGGCGTGGCCGTGCTTCCGCTGCCGCATCCCAGGTTCCGCCTCGGGGCGCGGGCGCTCCCCGACGGCTGCCGGCACCGGGCCCAGCGGTCGCGGAAGGGGCGCCGCTCGTGGGCGCGGAGGGCGAGGTACGCAGGGCCGAGGCGGCCGCGGCGGAGCGGCCGCGCTACCGCCCCAGGTGGGGAGCCATTCGGCGGAGGCGGCGCATGAATTCATAGTGAACATGCATCGCAGCCCCTGCACTTGGCTCCGGCTCCCGGACTCCTTCGCGGCAGCGATGGCAGACCGTGCGCCCTTGGGCCTGTGGGTGCAGGCCGATGGCTGCTGCAACGGCCCCACCTGGGTGGCGACGGAGTTCACCCCTTCGGGCTTCATGTTCTTGAAGCTGGGGTGGAAGTCGTTCGCCCTCGCCCGCGGCCTGAAGCGGGGGCACGTCCTCCAATTCAAGTACGACGGGGCCGCCACGCTCTTCGTGAAGATCTCGGGATCTCCGGCAGCCGTCTGGAGTGCTGCGCGGAGAGCGAGGACGGCAGCTACAACGGCTCCTCCAGCGAAGACGATAGCGGCAGCGGCGCCACCCCCTCTGGCAGAAGCGGGAGCGACGACGGCTCCCCCCGCGTCAAGAGCAAGGACGAGGAATCTGACTAGGCGTGCACGGCGACGATTCCGGAGCCCCTAGGGGCGGCACCACGTGCACGGTGACTAAGCCGCACTCACCTGCAGCACCTTCTTGGGGACGCGCGCGCGGCGTCCGCGCTGGAGTCTTGGGGTTGATGGCGCCTCACCTAGGCCCTTTCTTTCTTTTTATTTTCCTGCATTGAACCGATGTAGCCCCGCGGGGGCATGAAAATAGTATCTTCTATGTTTAACTTAATGCTTTTGTGATTCGGGGTGTAGGCATTCCCTCCCGAAGTCCTCTCGTGAGGCTGGTTTTTTTTTCTTTGTTCGCCTCAGCGCTCTACGCCATCAGGACCCAGCCCCCGAGTGGGCCTCAGCCGCCACTGGTATGTCCGGTCGTGATGCCGGGACAAGGCCAGGAGGTGAGGGGCACCGGGAGCTAGTGAGGGCTCCTGAGGCGCAATGCTCAGGGAGCCCCCCTTTGGCGTGCAAGCAGCTTACACAGAAGAAAAAATGCTAGCACCCAGCAGGATCGCGAGGGGAGAGAGCTTGAGTGACGGTAAGGGCATCTCGCGAGGTAGTCAGACTTAGCTTTTGGGGGAGAGCGGTGTCGGGCGAGCCACGGCTCATGAGGAGCTCACGCAGCTCGCGAGGCGTGGTCACGAGGCTCGGCGTTCGAAGTGTCTTTGCCTCGTGAGGCTGGCTCGCAGGAGGCCGCCCGCGAGGTCCTCGCGCAGCTCGCCTCCTAAGGGACTGCATGTTGACAGATTTCACAATGGGAGGGGGGAGCAGCACGCTATCGCTAACTCGCCCGTGGCCATTGCGTGAGGAGATAAGGCACCAAGGACCTTGGTGAGGTGACATGCACGGGAGCAGGCCCGTGAGCCAGAGCTCAGTCGCTTGGATTTGGCGGCACTGCAGGGATGGATCCGAGCACAGGCACCGTGCCTAGCCCCCGCTCATGGAATCAGCCAAGGGAGGGGTCGCGAGCGTGTGGCGCTCTCTGGTCGGCATCGAACTTGACAGGCAATTAAGCAGGTAACATAACTCATGAGGGTGAAATCAGCAAAATCCATTACACAACCAAAAGGATAGGGGCTAGGCTGCCGTGTCCGGCCCAGATCAGCTTGAGGTTGGTGCAGCCCGTGGGGCGCTCTCAGCCGCATTTAAACAAAATCACCTTGGCGGAAGGATTCCGGGAGCGAGGGCGCGGGAGGCGCGGTGAGAAGGAGTATGGGCCGCGCAAGGCGACTCGTCGGACGCACCTGGCAGTACCGTGCTGGGGTGACATCAGACCGCTTGGCGAGGTGCGCCAAGGGAGTCCGCTCCTCCGGGGCCAGGGGGCTCGCGAGGTCCTGGGTGCTCGCGAGGAGCAGGGGGCTCACGAGGCCCTGGCACGAGGGGCGCCAGCCTCTGGAAAGAGGCACCGGCGTTCCTCGGGCCGAAGGGCATGCGCATGCCCCCGACGGCAGGGCCAACGCCCTGGCCGATTCGTGGCACCTGGAAGGGGTCCTGAGGGCAGAGCTTGTTGAGGCTGGTGAAGTCGACGCACATGCGCTCCTTGCCGCCCTTCTTGGGGACAACGACTGGGTTGGCGAGCCATTCGGGATGGCGCACCTCGCGAACGACCCCAGCTTCTTGGAGCTTCTGAACTTCCTTGACGATGAAATATTGCTTCTCTGGCGCCTGGCGCCGTGCTTTCTGCTTGACGGGGCATGCATTGGGGCACACCGCTAAGTGGTGCTCGATCACCTCCCTCGGCACACCGGACAAGTCAGATGCTTTCCAGGCAAAAACATCCGAGTTTGCCCGAAGGAAGGTGACGAGCGTGCTTTCCTATGCAGGAGGAAGGCCAGCGGCGATGGTGAAGGCAGGGCCGGAGCCGCTGCCGTCCACCGACACCTTCTTCGTCTCGGCGCGGTCCTGAGAGAACAGTTGCTTCTTCTTCGCGGGCGCGGCCTCAGGAGGCTCAACCGCGTCCTCATCAGCCGAGTGCGCGACCGCAGCGGCCTTGTATGCACGCTCGAGTGTGCTGGCCGCGTCCTTCTCATCGCAGGTGACGGTGATGATGCCGCTGCAGCCGGGCATCTTGAGGACGTTGTAGGCGTGATGGGTGGCCGCCATGAACTTGGTGAGAGCCGGGTAGCCCAAGATGGAATTGTACGGCAGGCCGATGTGCGCCACATCGAAGTCGATGAGTTTGGTGTGGTAGTTCTTGCGGGTGCCAAAGGTGACGGGGAGGCGCACCTGCCCCAGAGGGATGGTGGAGCCATCGGTCACCCCAGAGAAAGGCCTGGTGGGCATCAACTGGTCGTAGGGTACTTGGAGCGTCTCGAAGGTCTCGATGGAGATCACGTTGAGGCCGGCACCCCCGTCGATGAGGATCTTGGTGACCGCGACGTTGCTGATGGTGGGAGTGCACAGCATGGGGAGCGCGCCTGCGGAGGCCGTGGACTTGGGGTGGTCCTTGGAGTCGAAGGTGATGGCGTACTGCGAGCACTTGAGGGCCCACGAGGCCTCCGGCCTCGGGAGGGCGACATTCACCTCGCGAGAGAACTGCTTGAAGTGGTGGTTGGACGTGGGGGCCTGAGACCCGCCAAGGATGTAGGCGACTGCGCGAGGCTCCTGGTAGCCCCCGGCGCCCTCGTCAGGCTGGTTGACGTCGTTCCTCCAGGGTGGCGGCGGCAGCGGCGAAGAGCGGCATTGGCTTGAGGATTCGCCTCACGAGGCTGGTCGCGCAAGGCGGCCTCACGAGGCTGATCGCGCCAGGCGTCCTCATGAGGCTGGTCGCGCCAACCCTAGCAGAAGTTGTCATTGCCGTTGCGGCCGTCCCAACGGTTGCCGCCGCGGCCACCTCCGCGGCCGGTGCCGCGGCCATTGCGATCGTCTCGGCGGCTCTGGTACTCGTCGCGTAGCAGCTTGAGCTCCTGACAGTCTTCAGTGCTATGGGAGCACACATTGTGGAAGGGGCAGAGTGGCCAGCTGTCTTTCCAGGGCTCGTCATGGTCGCGGCTGTGCTTCTGCTCGGGCTCCGCCGCAAGCACGGCAGGGCCCTTGCGCTTGACGTCCTTGTTCTTAGTCTTGGCGGCATCGAGCGCCGCGTCGGGGTCGTTGTGGACGAAGAGGCGGCCTTATTCAGCCTTGGCGCACTTGTCGGCGAGGTCGAGCAGCTCAAGCATGGAGTCGAGCTCACCGTTGATGGCAAGCTTCTCGCGCATCTTGATGTCCATGACGCCAGTGGAGAACGCAGAGATGATGGCCGCGTCGGAGGCGCGCGGGATCTTGTTGCGCACCTGGCTGAAGCGCTGGATGTACTTGCGGAGGGTCTCGTCTAGGCGCTGCCACACACACGGCAGGTCATTGATGGTGAGGGAGTGGTCCTGTGTTCCCTTGAAGTTGGCGACGAACTGGCTGCAGAGCTCGGCCCACGATGAGATGGACGCCTCGGTGAGGTTCATGAGCCAGGAGGGCGGGCCATCCTTGAGGGCCATGGGAAACCAGTTCGCCATGACGTTGTCGTTGCCGTTCGCCGCCTCGATGCTCAGTGCGTAGAGCTGGAGGAACTCCGCGGGTTTGGGGGTGCTGTCGTAGCGCGGAGGCAGCTCAGGCTTGAACTTCGCGGGCCAGACCACGCGACGCAGCTCGCGCGTGAAGGCACGGTAGCCTACACCACTTGAGGGGACGCCACCAGCGAGGGCGGAGCGGTTTTGACGCCCAGCCGCCGCAACATCCTAAACGGCCTGGTCCTGGCACTGGCGCTACCGCTCGAGGAGCACTCGCGCATCAGGGGGCGCGCGGCGGATGATCTGGCAGCTGGCCTCGTCTCGGACCGGCGAGGACGCGCCACGGGACGGCTCACGAGCCCGTGCGTTGCGTTGGGGCCCGCCATGCTCGTCGCGCAGAGGAGGCGGCGGGGGAGCACAGTGCGCCAGGTCCCCAGTGCAAGACGGTGGAGGGCGAAGCGAGTGGGAAGGCACCGGAGCGTCCCCGACGGCGTTGACAAGCTCGGTGATGCGGCCAAGCCAGGCGTGGTAGCCGGCGTCAGCTGGACGGTAGCGGAGCAGCTCGCGCACCATGTGCAGCGCTGCTTGCGGGTTCGGTTGCCCACGGTGGGCGAGGGAGGAGGCCGTGGCGGTGTGGCCGTTCGCCTGCACGGAGGGGTGCAGGGAGGAGTCCTGCTGCTCGCGGGCAGCGGGGTCGGTGGCGGCAGCAGCCTCGGCGTCGGGGCGGCGGCGGTTGCCACGGGCCACTGGCTCCGTCTGAGCCACGCGGCCAGCCCTGCGCTCGGCGCGCTCGCGACGTGCGTCGGCCATGAGGTTGGTGGAGCAGAGGATGGAGCGGAAGAACAATAGCGCACCCGTACCAGGCGCGCCAAATGTCGGAAGTCGGGCTCCGGAGACCCAAAGGTTCAAACACTAGGGTGAGCTCGTTCTACCACTTCGTCTCCTACCACGACTAAGCAACGGCGAGGCTACGGCGAGAGCGCGCTAGTGAGGAACGGACCGTGGACTCAGCGGTTACCTAGGTTCGGGCCACCTTGCGGTGTAAAACCCTACTCCTGCTTGTGGTTGGGATTGCAAGGGGCAAGAGAGTTCTTGCGTACAAGGTGGAGGAGGCAGAACTCAACCGAGGTCTCCCTCTCTACAACGGCAGCACTGCCCTTTATACCAGCCTTGGTCCTCTTCCCCCTCGAAAACTTAGGCGGGAAGGGTTGCCACACTTGGCGGTTTTGAAAGGGGACAGGCGCTCAGGCTATCCTGACTAAAGGCGGTCTTCGCCTGCCAAAGCATGATCCATGACGTGCCGGTGGGCTCAGTGGTGACCTCCGCCCTGCGCGCCCGTCGTCTTGGTCTCCTTTCGTCGATCGGGCAACCCTTGGGGTTGCTTTGGGAAGTAGATTGCTGGCCCTGCTCCCTTAACACAAAAGGGGAAACCATCTTCATCCGCGCCTGCTGGCGTGGCCTCTGTCGCAGCTCGTCGTCGCGCGCATCACCCACGTGATGGGCCCCAGACCGCGTGGCTGTGCCGAACAGCCTTCGTCTTGGGCGCCTTCGGGAGGAGGCCTCGAGAGGCCACCTCGCGATGCCGTTGGTGAAGATGCCGAGCCCTACTCGCCGCTCCCTGAGGAGGGGGCCTCATGAAGAGTCCTGGTAAGGTGCTTGGTGATGACGGCCTGCTGGGCCCACGCCAGGCGTTGCGCCCTGGGCCAAAGGCAGACGGGTTTGGATACCCTGGGTTCCATGGGCCCGACAGTTTCCTCTCCGGAGGGCCCCGAACCTGGGTACGCCTTGTGTCCCACGCACGCCTGTGCCAACCTCGTTTACGGAATCCACCGGCGTCCTCACGCAGCCCCCCACTTTTAGCCATCTCATGGCATCTGCCGTGATTTCACCACGACAGTTGGCGCCCACCGTGGGGCTGCTCGCGGCGTCGGCCGGAGTCAAGTTCTGGACGAGGCCGTTCACCAGCTGTGGCGAGCGCATTACGCACGGCTTGGTCTGTGCACCTTGCGCGGCCAACCTGGCCGGCTGCGACGCTGCGCCAGGCGAGGACGCTGCCTGCCCCGCAGGCTGCCTCGTCGTCCCTCTCGGCGCACTGCGCGTTTTCATCGCGCTCATCCCCGACGAGTACCCCAGCGAGGTACACAGCTTCGCCGACTCGCCCGTCCCCGTTGGCTGCGCCGTCTCCGCTGACGTCGCGGCCCTCTGCGCCCGTGCGGAGGTGCTGACCGTCGGCACTAGCTCCGGCCCCTCGCGCAGCAAGGAGAAGGCCGCTGCGGCCGCCGCCGCCGCTGCGGCCCCGCCTCGCCGGGTCGACCCGCTTCGCGAGACGATCCGAAGCCTACAAGCCCCCATCACGCCTGACGCCGACACGGCGGCCGCAGTGGTTCAGCTCAACGAGGACCGTCAGCAACTGCTGGTCGAGGCCACGGCGCTCGCGGCAACGCGGCGCCGGCTGGAGTCCGCCCAGCGAGAGTACGACAGCGTCCATAGCTTCACGCTGGCCGCCGCCAAGCCCAGCCGGGTCGCGGAGGTACGAATCCGTGGGGGCGCAATCGGCCGTGCGCTATGCGCAGGCCGGCCCGTCTATGACACCCCCGTCAAGAACATGTGCGCGGCTTAGGTGGCCGTGGCGGACTCGAGTTCCTGGAGGGCGAGGAGCTGCAGCAGCAGCAGCAGCGCATCCGCGACCTCATCACCACGGCGAACGAGCAGCAGAAGCGTTTCGACCCGGCCCAGCCATCCGCCTCCGCTTCGGGAAACACCGCGAACCCGGAGAGGGCCCTTCGGGACACGCAGCAGGTGTCTTCCCCTGCCGGCAGCGCCAGCCGCTCTGGCCGGCGCCAGGCAAGCCGGAGCCGGCACAACCGCGTCACGACGGCTGGCGACGGCATTGCCGACGAGACTGCCGGTAACGACCTGGTTCAGCAGCCGGAACTTCCTCCCCCGCCGCCTCGACGGCCCCGGCCGGCTTCCGCTGGCGCAGTGCCACGCGGCCCCGTCGCGAGCCGGCTGGGCCCTTGCAAACCCTACGACCGAACCAATGCTCGCCACCGCATTGACCGGCTGGCATGGTCCACACTTCTCGAGGAGGAGAGCTCTGTCGGCCCCGCCTGTTTCGGACCCCGCATCCGCGAAGAGCCCTTCCCCAAAGGGTTCATGCTGGCCCGCGACACCCCCAAGTACAGCGGCCTCTCCAAGCCGGAAGACTGGCTAACCGACTACACCACTGCTGTCGGCATCGCCGGCGGCAACCGGCGCATGGCGGTTCGCTACGTCCCCCTCATGCTTCGCGGCTCGGCCCGGACATGGCTTAACAACCTGAGGGCCGGCAGCGTCAACTCCTGGTTGGCCTTCGAGGATGCGTTCGTACTCAACTTCACCAGCACGTATATGCGTCCGGGTCGGGCTCGCCAGTTCTCCATGTGCGTTAAGGGCCCGGGCGAGCCTCTTCGTGACTTCCTCACGCGGTGGACCGAGCTGCGCAACTCCTGCGAAGGGGTCCACGAAGTGCAAGGCGTCCAGTACTTCATCGACGGGTGCCGAGACGGCACCCTACTCAAGCACCGCCTGATGTGTGACGAGCCGGACAACCTGGCGGAGCTCATGGCGGTGGCGGACAAGTACGCCATGGCCGACTCCGCAATGCACGTAAAGATCACCGTCGACGTAGACGGCAAGCCAGTCCAGGTCCAGCCGGCCACCCCAAAGCCGGCTGCCGAAACCAACCAGCGCCAGTAAGACAACAAGAACAACAAGCAGAAGGCCGAGCAGCCGGCTCCTCGCTACAACAATCAGCAAGTGGCCGGCGTGGCGGAGGAACAGCCGGCCGAGCAAGGCGGCGTCAAGCGCCAGCGCACCGGAAGACGGCCTGGCAGCCCAAATTCTCTTTCGAGCAGATGCTGGATGCCCCTTGCAAGCACCACAGCAGCGCAAAACCATCCACACACATGCTCCGGAACTGCAGCATCACCCATCGCCTGATGCGTGGCGATTTTCCACCACCACCGCCCGGTCCCAATCCGCAGCTCCCGCCACCTCCCCCGCCACCGCCGGCAGCCGGCGCCCTCGCCAACAACCCCTACCCGTAGCCGGACGCAGCCTACGTCGTCTTCACAAGTGAGGGCGATGACAAGCACAGCAAGCGCAAGTACCAGCATGAGGTGAATGCCGTGGTCCCCCCAGTCCCCCAGTACATGCACTGGTCCGACCGTCCTGTCAGCTGGACCCGGGAGGACCACCCGGCCGTGATGCCCACGCCGGGTGGCTACGCGCTCATCCTTGACCCCACCTTCGTCACTGAAAAGCGCACCTGCCACTTTTTGCGGGTGCTGATCGATGGCGGCAGCAGCATCAACATCCTCTACCGCGACACCATGGTCAAGCTCGGCATCGAGGAGAGCCAGCTGCAACCCACCCAGACGGTGTTCCACGGCTTTGTGCCGGGCGCCTCGTGCTCCCCCATCGGCAGGGTTCGGCTGGACATGTTGTTCGGCACCAGCGCCCACTTCCGCCGCGAGCCGATCTGGTTCGAGGTGGTCAACCTCGCCAGCCCCTACCACGCGATTTTGGGCCGGCCCGCCCTGGCCAAGTTCATGGCGGTCCCCCACTACGCCTACCTCAAGATGAAGCTGTCGGGTCCCAAGGGCATCATCACCATCACCGGCGACTACAAGAAGTCCCTGGAGTGCGCCAAAGCCGGCTCTAAGCTGGCCGAGTCGCTGGTCATCACCGAGGAGAGGCGCCAGCTCGACCGTCTCGTCGCGCGAGCCGGCGAGCAGCCGGTCATGCCGGCTCAGCTCAAGCAGCCGGCCGACGAGGGGTCCTTCAAGCCGGCCAAAGGCACGAGGAAGGTTTCGCTCAACCTGTCTAACCCCAACTCCAGCGGGTACGTCGTCGTGGGCTCCGGCCTCGACAGCAAATAGGAAGGCGAGCTCGTCGACTTCCTCTGTGAGAATCGGGATATCTTCGCATGGTCCCCTAAAGACATGCCTGGTGTTCCGAGGAAGTTCGTCGAGCACAAACTCCATGTCCGTCCGGATGCCAAGCCGGTCCGGCAGCCGCTACGCCGCTTCTCCGAGGAGAAGCGAAGAACCATTGGCGAAGAGATCGCCCGGCTGCTCAAAGCCAGGTTCATCATGGAACTGTTCCACCCCGAGTGGCTGGCCAACCCAGTCCTCGTCCTGAAGAAGAACGGCACTTGGCGCATGTGTATCGACTACACCAGCCTGAACAAGGCCTGCCCCAAGGACCCCTTTGCCCTACCCCAAATCGACCAAGTCATCGACTCCACCGCCGGCTACGAGCTCCTGTCCTTCCTGGACGCGTACTCTGGCTACCACCAGATCAAGCTGGACCCGGCGGATTCCCTCAAGATGTCCTTCATCACCCCCTTCGGGCCGTATTGCTACATCACCATGTCGTTCGGTTTGAAGAACGCCGGAGCCACTTTCCAGCACTGCATCCAAAAGTGCCTCCTGCCGCAAATCGGCCGCAATGTGCACGTCTACGTGGACGACATCGTGGTGAAGACCAAGAAGCACCTCACCCTCCTCGAGGATCTCAGGGAAACGTTTGCCAATCTGCGCCAATTCCAGATCAAGCTCAACCCGGAGAAATGCGTCTTTGGCGTACCAGCCGACCAACTCCTTGGTTTCCTCGTCTCGGAGCGCGGCATTGAGGCCAATCCGGAGAAGATCAAGGCCATCGAGCGCATGCACAAGCCACCCCGGCTGCGCGATGTCCAAAAGATCACCGGCTATTTGGCCTCTCTCAGCCGATTCGTCAACCGGCTGGGGGAGAGGGCCTTGCCCCTATATCAGCTGATGTAGAAGACGACGCCGTTCGAGTGGTCCGACCAGGCGGACAAAGCTTTCCGCGACCTCAAGCGCATGCTCTCCACCACACCCGTCTTGGCCGCGCCGGCTGAGAAGGAGCCGCTCCTGATGTACATCGCGGCAACCACCCGCGTGGTCAGTGTGGTGCTGGCGGTAGAGCGTCCCGAGGAAGGCAAGGCACAGCCGGTCCAGCGCCCTGTGTACGACCTGAGCGAGGTCCTCTCCACCTCCAAGCAGAACTACCCCACTACCAGAAGATGTGCTACGGTGTGTACTTGGCCGCCAAGAAGCTGAAGCGGTACTTCCAGGAGCACGCCATCACCGTGGTGAGCACGGCCCCCATCGGCGAGACCATGGGATGCCGGGACGCCTCTGGCTGGATCGCCAAATGGGCCATTGAGCTAGCCGGCCACACCATCCTCTACGAGCCTCGCACCGCCATCAAGTCGCAGGCGTTGGCCGATTTCCTCGTCGATTGGGCGGAGACCCAGTACTTGCCGTCGGCTCCCGACGCAACGCACTGGCGCATGCACTTCAACGGCTCAAAGATGGCCTCCGGCTTGGGAGCCGGCATCATGCTCTCCTCCCCCAAGGGCGACCGGCTGCGCTACGCGCTCCAAATCCACTTCGCTGCTTCCAACAACGTCGCCGAGTACAAAGCCATTGTCCACGGCCTCCAGCTGGCCAAAGAAATCGGCATCCGGCGTATCCTCTGCTTCGGCGACTCCGACCTGGTGGTCCAGCAGGTCGCCGGCGAGTGGGACGCTAGAGACTCCAACATGGCCAGCTACCGCAACCTGGTCCAACAGATGACCGACAGCTTCGACGGCTACCAGTTCCTCCACGTCCCCCGAAACAAGAACGAGGCGGCGGACACTCTCACCAAGCTTGGCTCCAGCCGGCAAGCAATCCCAACCGGCGTCTCCCTCGAACACTTGCGCAAGCCCTCCATCATGCCGTCTCCGGATTCGGAGTCCATCTTCGTCCCGGCCGACCCGACGGTCCCCGTTCCCGGCTCTGGGGCCGCCGGCTCCGGCTCGGGGACTGCCGCCCCGATCCTGGAGGCTGCCGCCTCCGACCCAGCCCAGGGGGCTGCCGGCTCCAGCTCGAGGACTGCCAGCGCCAACCCGGGGGCTGTCGTCCCGGCCCCGGGGGCTGCTGTCGTGAACCCAGCCCCGGGGACTGCCATCCCGATCCCGGGGGCTGCCACCTCTCACCCAGCCCCGGGGGCTGCCGGCTCCGGCTCGAGGGCTGCCGGCTCCAGCTCGCCGCCTCCTGACCCGGCCGAACCTGCGCAAGTGGCCGTCCTCACGGTGCTGGAGGCACCGTCTTGGGCCCAACCGATCCTCACTTTCCTGGCAAGCGGCGAGCTCCCGGCGAACGAGGTTGAGGCTCGGCAAGTGCAGCGCCGGGCCTCTGCCTACAGCATCATCAACCGCGAGCTCGTCAAGCGTAGCACAACCGGCGTCTTCCAGCAATGTGTCGAGACGGCCAGGGGCGTCGAGATCCTGATCGACATCCACCAGGGCGAGTGCGGGCACCACGCCGCCTCTCGGTCTCTGGTGGCCAAAGCATTCTGCCACGGCTTCTACTGGCCAACTGCGCTGAAGGACGTCGAGGAGTTGGTCCTCAAATGCAAGGGCTGCCAGCACTTCAAGGCCCAGAGCCACCAACCGGCTGCGGCTCTCCAGACCATCCCCATCGCGTGGCTCTTTGCCATTTGGGGCCTCGACATGGTGGGACCATTCAAAACCGCTCGTGGCGGCATGATGCACCTTCTGGTGGCCGTCGACAAGTTCACCAAGTGGATCGAGGGAAGGCCGATCAAGAAACTCGACGGCCCCACAGCCGTCAAGTTCATCAAAGACATCGCTATCCTCTACGGCGTCCCCAACAGCATCATCACCGACAACGGCACCAACTTCGCCAAAGGCACGCTGGCGCGCTACTGCTCCGTCTCCGGCATCCGGCTTGACCTGGCCTCCGTCGCACAGCCTCAGTCCAACGGCCAGGCGGAGCGGGCAAACGGCCTCATCTTGGCTGGCATCAAGCCGCGACTCGTCGAGCCGCTTGTGCGATCACCTGGCAGCTGGATCGACGAGCTGCCGGCCGTCCTATGGAGTCTCCGGACCATCCCCCAACCGCTCAACCGGCTTCACCCCATTCTTCCTCATCTACGGGGCCGAGGCGGTCATCCCCGCGGATCTCGAGTTCGACTCGCCTCGGGTCACCCTGTACACAAAAGTCGAAGCCGAAGCAGCACGCCAAGACAGCGTCGACCTGCTGGAGGAGGCGCGCCTGCTAGCCCTTAGCCGGTCGGCCATCTACCAATAGAACTTATGCCACTACCACAGCAAGAAGATCAAGCCCCTAGCTTTCCACGAGGGCGACCTCGTACTCCGGCTAATCCAGCGAACAGCCGGCCAGCACAAGCTATCCTCCCCATGGGAGGGCCCCTTCATCATCAGCAAGGCCCTACGCAACAACACGTACTACCTCATCGACGCACAAAAGCAAAACAAGCGCAAGAGAGACGCTTCTGGTGAAGAGACAGAACGCCCCTGGAACACGGAGTTCCTCCGTCCGTTTTACAGTTGAACCATGTATGTATGTATCACTACCCCTTTTGGAAGTTAATGAAAGCAGCAGGTCCCCCAAACGACACTCGGGGGCTACCTTTTCATCTCTATCGAGTTCTTGCGCACTTTACCACATTCGCCTCCCTCCCGCTAGGTCGGCATGGCCGGCTCGGTGGCTCGAGGGATCGCCGGCTAGCCCGCGCCTCGCTCTTCTAAATCCGGCCAGTAACGTGCGCCCCGCTAAAAGCCCCCTCTTTGCCACAAGCCACAGACCGGCTCCCGGCTGTTCAAGGCTGGCAAGAGCCAAAGGCTGCAAGCGTCCTCACACGAAAAATGGCTAAGTACGAACGCCCGGCTTGGCCAACCCGGATCTCTCCCTCTCCCTTTCTCTTCGCCGCACAGACCGGCTGCGCCCCAGCCGGCTTCGCCGCCTGCAACCAGCCGGCCCAGTGGGTGTTTCGCTCGCACTAAAATCCTAACGCCTAAAGTACTGCTCGCTCCCTTTCGAGTCTGGCTCCCCGTCCAAGCTACAGACCAGCTCCCGGCTGTCCGGCTGGCGGGGAGGAGTTTGAAAAGGGGAGGGAACGAGAAAACGGCTAAGGGAAAAGAGCAAGAGCGAAACCGGCAAACGGCAAGCACAAGCATACAAGGAAACAAACATGCATCTATATACAGCAAGGCCCACGGCCAGCAGTTCATTACAATAACTCACACCCCCCAGTGTGTGGATCTGCTGGCTAACAAAAGTTTCAAGTTTAAAAGAAATAGATACAGGAAAACTAAAACACCCTAGGCGGCGGCCTCATCGGCGTCGCTCGGCGCCGGATCCTCCGTGGTGGCGGTGTCTTCCAAGTCGACGGCGTCGTCATCCGTGCCGGCTCCCATCTCGGCCGAGCTCCCATTCGGGTCCTCGAGTGCCAGACCGAAGTCGTCGGCGGGTAGCTCCGTGCCGTCCGGCGCCCGCTCCGGCACGAACTCACCATGCGGGGTGAACGACGCGATGTCGCTGGCCCGCACGGCAATCGGCGTCACTCGCTCCGCCAGGTCCGCCTCCGCCCCAGCCCTCCGCGCCTGCAGCCGGTCTAGGCGGATTCCCGGGTACCAGGACACCACGAGCCCAAGCGCCATCTCCGCGCCGGCTCAGGCCGCGGATGCCCTCCACGCGCCAAGACGCGCCGCACCGGCCTCCAGCCAACGCGCCAGCCAGCTCACGGTGGTCGACACCACCGCACCCGGCCAGAGGGTGGCCACCATCGACAAACCAGCTTTGAAAAGCTGGTTCATGTCACGCTCCACCGCCTCCAAGCGGGCCTTGGCGGCCACGGTGATCTCCGCCACCGACCAGGCGGCATACTCCTCGATGGCGGCCCCGCGGCCATTTGCTCTTGCCGGTGGGTGTTCACCACCGCCTCGGACGGCTCTTGGGTCTCGGGGAAGACCCCTGGAAAAGAAGGGGAAGAAGAACGATCAAAAGGCCGAAGGGCGGAAAACAGGAAGAAACAAAGACGAAAACAAGTAGAGACGCTTACGCGTGAGGAGCTCGTCGATATATAGCGCCTCCCGCTCTGTAGGATCGAAAGTATGTCTAGAGGGGGTGATTATACTACTTGACCAAATAAAACTTAACCATTTCCCAGATTTTAGTTGTAGGCAGATTTTAGCAATAGTACATGTCAAGCATCACCCTACACATGCAATTCTAAGAGTATAGCAGCGGAATGTAAGCAATTGCATATGTATGTAGAGAGGGGGTAGGAGATTTCAAACGCAATGAAGACACGGCGGTTTTTGGCGTGGTTCCGATAGGTGGTGCTATCGTACGTCCATGTTGATGGAGGCTTCAACCCACGAAGGGTAACGGCTGCGCGAGTCCACGGAGGGCTCCACCCACGAAGGGTCCACGAAGAAGCAACCTTGCCTATTCCACCATGTCTTACGTCCACGAAGGACTAGCCTCACTCGAGGTAGATCTTCATGAAGTAGGCGATCTCCTTGCCCTTACAAACTTCTTGGTTCAACTCCACATCTGGTTGGAGGCTCCCAAGCGAGACCTAACCAATCTAGGAGACACCACTCTCCAAAAGGTAATAGATGGTGTGTTGTTGATGAACTCCTTGCTCTTGTGCTTCAAATGATAGTCTTCCCAGCACTCAATCAACTCCTCACAGATTTGGCTATGGTGGAAAAGAGATTTGAGTGGAAAGCAACTTGGGAAAGGCTAGAGATCAAGGTTCAAATGGTAGGAATGGAATATCTTGATCTCAACACATGAGTAGGTGGTTCTCTCTCAGAAAATGAATGGTGGAAGTGTAGGCACGTTCTGATGGCTCTCCTTACTGAGAAGGATGGGGTGGAGGGGTATATATAGACTCCACACAAAATCCAACCGTTACACATTTTTGACCCAACTCGGTGGCACCGAAACGATAATCTCGGTAGCACCGAACTGTGTAAAAGATATGAACTTTAGGAATCTCGGTGGGACCGATACAGACAACTCGGATGGACCGAAGTGCAATGGATACCCGGTTGATGATATTGCATGCAGTGTCAATTGCTTCAGGCCAGAAATGACGAGGTGTCTTGTATTCATCAAGCATAGTATGCGCGATCTCGATGAGGGTTCTGTTCTTGCGCTCCACAACTCCATTCTGCTGAGGAGTGTAGGGCGCGGATAGCTCATGAGTGATGCTAAGTTCATCAAGATAGTCGTCGAGGCCTGTGTTCTTGAACTCAGTACCATTATCACTCCTGATGTGCTTGATCTTGAGACCATAATTTGTCATGGCCCGATTGGAGAATCGTCTGAAGACAGCCAAAACTTCAGTCTTGTAGGAAATGATGTGCACCCAGGTGTAACGAGAGTAGTCATCAACAATGACGAATCCGTAGAGAGATGCTGCATTGGTTAGTGTAGCATAATGTGTAGGACCAAACAAATCCATGTGAAGCAATTCAAAAGGACGAGAAGTGTTCATGATTGTCTTCGTGAAGTGCTTGGATCTGGTCATCTTTCCAGACTCACAAGCACCACAGAGATGATCCTTGACGAATTTGACACCCTCGACGCCAATGATATGCTTCTTCTTGACGAGAGTGCTCAAATTCCTCATCCCGGCATGTCCAAGTCATCGATGCCATAGCCAGCATTCCGAAGCTTTTGCCATTAGACATGTTGCAGGCTGAGGACCTGTAGAGAAATCTACAATGTACAAGTCACCTCTCCTAAAGCCTTTGAAGACTTTGGATTTGTCAGATTCCAACAGCACAATGCATCTATATTTGCCAAAGATGACAATCATATCAAGATCACAAAGCATTGAGACAGACATGAGGTTGTATCCAAGGGACTCGACAAGCATCACCTTTTCTATGTGTCGATCCTTTGAGATAGCAACCTTACCTAGACCCAATACCTTACTTTTTTTCCTTTGTCAGCATAGGTAATATGCTTCAGATGAGACGGAGTAAGGGGAGCATCAGTGAGGAGATTCCTATCTCCAGTCATATGATTCGTGCAGCCACTGTCCAAGACCCATTCAGTGGCAGAAGATGTATCATCATGTAGAAGCATTAGTCTGACTTACAAATTCATATGCTTCAAAGTGAAGAATATGATGATGATCACTTTCATCAGACAATTTCATCAAAGAATAACATCTAGCAGCATAAGGGATGTGTGAAATGAAACATTCATTTCATCGTGATTAGCCTGCATTCCAACAAGCACTATGTCAGGTCTTCAGCAAATTCATTAGACATTTTGTTGTCTGAAGACCTGACCCTGCAGAAGAGATTAGTTCTTCTTCTTAACCACCCACATCTGACAGGGTGGCTGAGAAGCAATGTAGCAAAGTGCATTAATGGAGAACTTAGGCATTGAAGAACATGCATTTCTTTTCACAGGAGGGTTATGGTAGTTGAATGAATAAGCAGAGAAATTCTTCGAAGATTTGTGAACATAGTGGTTCGAAGAATAATGCTCATATTTGTCAAATCGATGTTTGTTTCCCTACGAAGCAAAGGCATTAGCACGTCCATAAGTGGGTCTGCGACCATTTGACGACTTTGATCCCTATGAAGAATTTGCCCTGGGAAGTTTCTTCTTCATCGGTGGTGTCATGATGACATTCATCTGAAGATTTTCCAGACGGGTTTTAGGAACCCAGATTTTCTTCACAGGTGGACCATTCCTGCAGTTAGTACCAATGAATCTGGCAAAGACCTCACCATACTGATTCTTGAACAGTTTATAGTTGGAGTCAAATGACTTATCTGAAGAATGTGAAGAATCACAAGAATAGCCAGATAAAGTGGATGGATCTATTGGAGGTCCCTTTGCAGCAACCCATGTGGTTTTGGGATACTGCTCAGGCTCCAATATGAACCATCAGCGTTGAGCTTTCTCTCAAAGGCAATACCCTCTTTCCTAGGGTTCCTATGAAGAATTTGCTTTTTGAGCACGTCACACAGGGTTTGATACCCTTTGAGGCTTTTCTACATGCGAATGACATACAATTCCTTCAGCCCTGCATTTTCATCAGTATCACTGGTGGCATCCTCAGATGAGGGGTTAGTGGCCACCATAGCAGTTGAAGCAATTGCAAGAACAGAAGCATTTGAACATTCAGCTGAAGAATTAGCATTGTCACGTTCAAGGCATTTTAGGCATGGTGCAATAAATTATGCCTGAGTGGTACTGATCTGTTGAGCAAGGAGTGAATCGTTTTATCTTTGAAGATCATCATGAGATGCTCTCAGCTTCTCAAGATCTTGCTTCCTTTGAAGAAATTCATAGGACAGCTTCTCATGTTCAGCTGAGAGGGACACATGACGACTTTCAAGTTCATCATATTTAGACTTAAGCCTTTTGAGATCCTCAAACAAGGCTTGACTATGATCCATTTCCTCGTCCAACAGGTCATCGCTTTTGTCTAGCAGTTTTTGAATCTTTTCCATGGCATGTTGTAGGATCGAGGAGATAGGTCTAGAGGGGGGGTGAATAGACTTCTAACCAGCCAAATTAGCAGTTTTTAATTTCTCTTGGAACTTAGGCAGATTTTGGCATAAGTTAAGATCACTCCAATACTTTCTACACATGCATATCTAGAGATTGAGCAGCGGAAATAGTAAAGCATGCAATAGTACGGAAAGTAAAGGGGTAGAGTATGGAAGATCAAACGCAATGAAGACACGGTGGATTTTTGGCGTGGTTCCGATAGGTGGTGCTATCGTACGTCCACGTTGATGGAGACTTCAACCCACGAAGGGTAATGGCTGCGCGAGTCCACGGAGGGCTCCACCCACGAAGGGTCCATGAAGAAGCAACCTTGTCTATTCCACCATGGCTTACGTCCACGAAGGACTAGCCTAACTCGGGGTAGATCTTCACGAAGTAGGCGATCTCCTTGCCCTTACAAACTTCTTGGTTCAACTCCACATCTGGTTGGAGGCTCCCAAGTGACACCTAACCAATCTAGGAGACACCACTCTCCAAAAGGTAATAGACGGTGTGTTGTTGATGAACTCCTTGCTCTTGTGCTTCAAATGATAGTCTTCCCAGCACTCAATCAACTCCTCACAGATTTGGCTATGGTGGAAAAGAGATTTGAGTGGAAAGCAACTTGGGAAAGGCTAGAGATCAAGGTTCAAATGATAGGAATGGAATATCTTGATCTCAACACATGAGTAGGTGGTTCTCTCTCAGAAAATGAATGGTGGAAGTGTAGGCACGTTCTGATGGCTCTCCTTACTGAGAAGGATGGGGTGCAGGGGTATATATGGCCTCCACACAAAATCCAACCGTTACACACTTTTGACCCAACTCGGTGGCACCGAAACGATAATCTCGGTAGCACCGAACTGTGTAAAAGATATGAACTTTAGGAATCTCGGTGGAACGGATACAGACAACTCGGATGGACCGAAGTGCAATGGCTTAGGGCAATCCTCATCTCGGTGGACCGATTGCATCAACTCGGTAGGACCGAAGTGAAGCAATAAGGCAACAGAGACTTGGCAAGCCATCTCGGTGAGACCGATTTGCAAACTCGGTGAGACCAAAGTAAATGCAAACGATTACAGAGAGTTGGCAAGGCCATCTCGGTGAGACCGAGATCCATTTCGGTGGATCCGATTTGTTAGGGTTTGGCAGTGGCTAAGTCTTGGATGAACTCGGTGGGGCCAGATTGGAAATTTCGGTGGGGCTGAGTTGGACTTTAGGTTTAGGACATATTTGGGTAGAGATAGTGGTTGAGGGTTTAGGAATACTGTCACTAAGCACTTGAGCAAAAAGACCATTAAGCAACACCTCATCCCCTTTTAATAGTATTGGCTTTCCTATGGACTCAATGTGATCTTGGATCACTAAACCAAAAATGTAAAGTCTTGATCTTTGCCAATTCTTGTCCTTAGCATTTTGAGGGGTCCACATCTCTAGTCCATGCCATGCCAATCATTGAACATCCTGAAATCTTAATCTTGAATGGACATTAGTTCAATCAGATATATGTTGTTAGGAATTACCAAAACCACCAAGGGAGCAAATGTGCTTTCAATGATTGGACATTCTAGTCCATGCGTGAGGAGCTCGTCGATATACAGCGCCTCCTGCAGCGCCTACCGCTCCCTCGCCGCCAGCACGTTGGCGCTATGGTCGCGGTCCGCCTTGAGCTGGGCGACCTCCTCGGCGGCCTTCTTCGCTTCCTCCTCCTGCCGTGCCGCCGCCTGATGGCGCTCCTCGGCGAGCCGATCCAGCTCAGCCTTGTGGACGGCGGTGGCCTCGTCCCTCTCCCGGACCGCCCGCACCGCCTCCTAGTGCAGCCGGTTGCGCTCTGCGACCGTCTGGTCACGAAGCCGGCCGGCTTCCGCCACCTGGCACCGGAGCCCCTCCATCTCCGTCGGGTCGATGGCGGCAGCTGCACGTCCGGATCCGGATTCTGGTCAGAAGTCGGACAAAAAGCGAAGTACAAAGCAAAGGAGATTCGACCCGGCTGCTGCACAACCGGCCCGGATCTCGGGGGCTACACCCAGTGGGAGCGCTGGCGCGCCCCCACTGAAGAAACGCAAGAAAAAGCTTGACGAAATACCTCTGGCCTGGCGAAGCTCCCCTTCCTTGGCCGCCAGCTGATCCCTGCCTGTGCGTTATCGGCTCAGAAGACGGTTATACACCGCCACCCGCTGGTCGTAGATGGACTGCGAGGAAAGAAAAGTTAGCACATAGACGCCTGAGAAGGCCCGACCCGCCTGCTGCGCAGCCGGCCCGGGCCTCGGGGGCTACACCCAGTGGGTGCGCTGACGCGCCCCCACTGGAAAGCGACCAAGCCAGTCAAGAAAAGCAAAAAAGAAAACGAGACGTAAGAAAACACGAAGAACAGGCGAACTTACCGCGAAGGTCTGCTCTAGCTGCTGCAGCCGGCCGCTCTCCGCCTGGGCGAAGCTCTGCCACTGGCCACGGTGGTTGGCGATCTGCAGCCGCAGGGAGTCCACCGCCGCGTCCAGTTCGCTCCGGGGGGCGCCGCTCGTCGCCTCGCTGGAGCTCGCCGCCCAGGCCCGCTGCGGCTAAACAGCGGACCCGGCGCTGGTTCCGCTGCCGGCTGGCCTCAGTACGAAGCTGCGCCCCGCGGCCCGCGGCTCCGTAGTCACCAGGGCACGAGAGCTCCCCGGGGTGGCCTCCGTCCTTGGGGGCGGCGCTCCTCCTCCGCCCGACGCGGCCTCCGGCTCGCGGTCCCCTCCATCTCCGCCTCCGGCCCCATCGGCCGGGTCGACAGCCGGCGGCACCTCTGGGTCTGCCGTTGGGTCGACCTCCAGCTCGTGGTTGCCGGATTCACCGCGACCAGATGCTTCCTCGGCGGCCGCACGGGCATCCGCCTCCGCCCGGCGGGCCGGGTCGTGCACCGACTTGGAGCGATGCTCCGCAACCGGCGAGTGCGGTGGCGATGATGCCGTCCATTCCGGCGACGCGGCCTCCTCCGCGACCCACCGCCGCCTCGCCACGACCTCGGCCACGGCGTCGCCCCACGCCTTGGCCGACGCCTCAGCCATCTCCTTCTCGGCCTTGGCCCGGGCCCTCCAGGCGTCCTGCTCGGCGTCCTCCACGGTGATGCCGGACTGGCGGGCCGCGAGCACATCTTCGGTGGTCTCCGCCACCTCGCGCTCCTCCGCATCGCTCCGGCCCCGCCGCCGGTCGGCCTCCTTGGCGGCTGCCGCTGCCGCGGCCGCCTCCGCCAGCTCAAGCGCGCTCCTGGACGGTGCGCGAGGGAGATGAAGAAGAAGAAAAGAGAAGAGAACAACAGCAACAGTGGCAAATAAGGCAACAACTTAACGACAAAGAAAAAACTTACCCTATGAGCACGGGAACCGCCTGCGTCGGGCCCACCGGCGGCGCCATCCGGCGCGCCTTCTTGACCGACCTCTTCATCGCACCCGGTTGTCCCGCATCAGGGTGCT
Source organism: Elymus sibiricus (assembly GCA_039707655.1). Taxonomy (NCBI): domain Eukaryota; kingdom Viridiplantae; phylum Streptophyta; class Magnoliopsida; order Poales; family Poaceae; genus Elymus; species Elymus sibiricus. The sequence goes on along the minus strand of CM077676.1, from coordinate 184,016,333 downwards.
TCGCAGCCGGCCGCGCCTCGACCGGCTGCTTCCCATGCGGCCGGCTTGGGCCCGCCGGCTCCCCGGTCGCCCTCCGCTGCCACCCCCTGGGGGCGGCCCCGTCGCCCGCCCCCGTGTCCGGCGGAGCTGCATCGCCCGCCCCGTCCTCATCATTTTCGTCCTCATCCGGCCACTCGCGCAAAGCATCCGGGATTAAAAACTCACCGGCTTGATCGGAGCCACCGGCTTCCGCGTCCGCAAGGCGCTCCTCGCTGCCTTCGGCTCCCGCGTCGCCATCCCCCTCGTCCTCCGGGTCCGATTCGTCCTAGTCCGGCTGCAGAACCATGGGACTCGGGCCGTCATGCACCAGCTGGCTCGGAAAGCGCCGCAGCCGGCCCAGGGCGTCAGGGTGCATGAAGAGGGCGGACGTCGCGAAGAACAAAGACCAGAGACTCACCGCTGGCGCCGGGTATCCCGGCTGTACGGCTCCTTGCCGAATCGCCACTCCTTCACCTTGAGCCCAGCGGCGGAGACGTCGTTGACGCGCTGGGCGATCTCGGCCGTTGTCAGCTCCTTCGTGGATAGCCGGCAAGGGTCACGCCGGTCGCTCATATCGCAGATCCGGTGCGGCCGCCATTGCAGCGGCAGCACCCGGCGGCCGATGAAGGCGGCGATGAGGTCCACGGCGGTGAGCACCTCCCTGTCCGTCATCTTCTTGACCCGGCAGCAGATGCCCAAGATCTCCGCGGACGGGTTCTTCGGATTGTGCTCCCAGTTCAGCTTCTCAGCCGGGGGCACGTCGATGAAGGGAGGGAGGTTGATGCGGTCGTTGGCCGGGGCGGCGTTCTTCACATAGAAGAAGGACTTCTACCACTTCTTGGTGGAGTCCTCGAGCGGCAGCTTCGGGAAGGGGCCCGCCGTCCGGGTAACCGGCACGGCCGCCCCGCACTCGGCCATAACGCCGGCGGCTGCTCGTTGCTGCTTCAAATAAAACATGCGGTACCACAACTCCACGTACGGGAGAAGGCCGACGTAGCCCTCGCACAGCGTCGCAAAGCCGGTGAGCTGCAAGATGGTGTTCGGCCCCAGATGATGCGGCTGGAGGCCAAAGTACGTGAGGAAGCGCCTGAAGAAGACGCTCGCGGGGAGCCCGAGCCCGCGGAGGAAGTGGGTGTAGAACACCACCACCTCGCCGTTCCGCGGCGCCAGCGCCATCTCCTCACCAGGCGCGCGCGCCTCCACCTCCTCCGCCGGCGGCAGCCGCCACGTGCGGCGAAGGTACTCGATGTCATCAGTGGTGACCACTGACCCCTCCCAAGAACCCTTCGGTGGCGCCATCGGCAAGAGCGGGAGGGGCACGGTCGACGAAGAGAGGATGGCGGCGGTGAAGCGGGGAGAGAATGGCCACTCGAGGGTCGTAGCGTGGCGTGGTGGCAGCTCGAGTGGACGGTGGCATGCGGCGGTGGCGTGTGGCGATGGCGTGCGGCGACGGCGTATGCGAGAAGGAAGATGGGGAGGTGGAGACGAAGCAACGGGCGGGGGCAGGGGAGCGAATGCCTCGGCCTCTCCCCCTCCCTTCCCATTTAAAGACTACGGTGGAACGTGGGGGAGTGGGATCGTCTGCGCCCACGATCCCCACTCCCCCGCAATGCACGGGCGCATTAAGACATGTCTTAACTACCCCGAGAACTCCAATAGGCAAACGCGGCCGCAGTAAATCCCGCGCACGGGCCGAGGCCGCGGCCTGGTAGGACCCAGCCCACCGCGACGTCCCGTCGCGCGCGTCGCCTGGCAGGCCTCATCGGCCGCTGGGCTACACGTGGCAGGATTTCGTCAGGCAACTGGCGCGCTCCCCCGTATCGGCCGGACCAGCCGGCCGAACCGTTCGGACTCCGGCACGGTTAAGTACTTCGACCCAGCTCCCGGCAGCCGGCGAACGGCGGCCTCAAGTCGGCGTTTCCTCGCCACGCAACCGCGCTCCTTCGGGGAGGGAATAAGCAGCAACCCCCCCCCCCCCCCCGCTTGGAGCCGACGAGCCTTTACAGCTTCGGGGACTACTGTCGGGGGGGTGACACCCGGGTAGGCAAGCGGACCCAGAGCGCCTTTTCAAAACGTCGGGGCAGCCCGTGCCCCTCCCCTCCGGCTGGCCGTCCGGCCGGCTTCCCAACGCGAGCTGGCTAGGCCCGGCCCCGGGCCGGGTCCGGCTGTCCGCTAGCTGGCTGGCGACGGGTTAGCGGCCATCCCATCGCTTCCAATGACAAGACAACCCTCCATGACGGGAGAGTGTGGCTACAATGCAATCCGTCTCGGGAAGGCGTGGCGACAGAGCTGCCAACCCCGCTGACCGGGATGACCAGCGTCAGCACCAGCGCGCCACTGCAGCCCCCACGACGCCAACCACTCCGTGAGGCACGAGGCGACGGGCCACAGTGCCAAGCAGCCGGCGGGCCCCACAGCCAGCGGGGCCCAGCAACCGGCGGGCCCCACAGCCGGCTCCAGACGCCGACGTTCGGGTCCTGCTGCGCGTAGTTTTACTGATGTAACCCTAGGGGGTTGGGCTACAAGACCCCCTAGGAGGCCTCCAGGCAGGGGGGTTCAGCTCCATTCGTAGTTCATTACCACATCCACACACATACACACAGGAGAGGCCGAGTGGAGAGCCAGCTCCCTCTTCCTCCTCCGCCCAAACAGCTCCAGGAGCATCATTGTAGCCCTTGTGCATATCATCCCATTCGGTAGGACTAGGGGTGTTACCTCTCCGGATGGCCCCAAACCTGGGTACGCCTTGTGTCCCGCGCACGCATGTGCCAACCTCATTTCCGGAACCCACCGGCGTCCTCACGCAGCCCCCCACTTTTAGCCATCTCATGGCATCTGCCGTGATTTCACCACGACACCTGATGAACTTGAAGAAATGGAATTCCAAATGAACTTTGATTTGGCCAATCCGCCCAAGAAGAAGTTCAAGAAGGTTCAAATTCCTCCGATGGTTCCAAGCTCTGTGTCTTCTTCACGTGCCACTGATGAAAATGAAGACGTTGACGACACTACTGCAGGTCCTTCTTCAACCCGCGACCCCAACAACATGGCTGGCGCTCCCTCAACTGCTTCATGAGCTCATTCTTCAGGGCGTGTTAGTCCTCAGTTTCGTTTCCTTTTGGTCATGTGATGACAAAGGGGGAGAAATTTGAGTGTTAAGTCTTCAAGCGGGTCTTATAAACTATGGAGTGGATTATTTTGCGAAGTTGCAACTCTTGTGTTCATTTGATTTGCTCTTTGAAGAGTTGTAACTTAAACTATTGGTGGTCTGACTCTGCTCTTTAATTCCTCAAATATTATGTGTGCATGCATACTGCAATTCGTCAGACACCAATTTTCATCATGTATTCAAATTCTTCAATATCTTATGATCATGCATGATTGGATTCCAAGATATAGTGGAGATCTCCACAATTTGAACCTGCCATGTGCATTTGCAATCAAAAGCAAATTCTTCATATGCACATCTTCAGGGGGAGTTCCTCAATATCTTGTAACCAATGTCTTCACATTCAGTACTTACACTTCCATTATTTTACTCCCGTTAAAAACTTAACTGATTTGTCATCAATCACCAAAAAGGGGGAGATTGTAAGTGCATCAAGTGCCTCCTTAGTGGTTTTGGAGTATTGAAGACAAATAGGTTAAGGGACTAATATGTTTGTGAGTGTACACAGGAGAAAATAGTCCCTGAAGGCTTGGTTTAACCACGGAAGACGACCCCTAAAAATGTATTTCTTCAAGTGAAGAATTTGGTGCGGCCTTTGAGGAAATTGATGTGAAGACTTTGGAGCTTGAAGACTTTGTTTTCATAGTTTCTTTTTCTTCTTATTTGAGTCATAGGAAAAACCGTACTGTTAAAGGGGGTCAAGGTGAAACATATTTCATACTTCAAAGCGATGCTCAAAACTATACAAACCTAAGCCGCTTCGAGTGAAGCCTTTGGAAATCTCCGGAACAGCTGACGAATTTGACAGTGACAGTGACGAAGTTCATCTGGTCTCTGATGAATTTGGTCATGCTAAGGAGTTAGGATTTCGCTAGTGCGATCTGCCTATCGTGAGGAAATTGAGTGCCTTGACGAAATTGAGAGTTCAATTTTCCGACCGTTGTTGCGCTGCATGCCAGCTGTCGAGTGGATCCTTATCCTGACAACGGTCTTGTCTGAGAAGGGCATTTATGACATTTCATGTCAGGTTGCCTCCTGGCTATAAATAGCCACCCCCCCATAACCACTAGTTGGTTGGCTGCTCGAGAGAGAGATTGACACTTGTCATTTGAGAGCAACCCTTCCTCTGACGACTTTGTGAGAACCCAAGTGAGGAAAACCCAAACAGAGCCTAAGTGACTGAGCATCACTGAAGAAGTTGATCTGTGTGATCCGACGCCTGTTACCTTTGAGGACTGTCATTCCTCCAGACGGTTAGGCGTCATGTTCTGAGCACCCAAGAGTAATTGTGGCGTGCCGGTGACCAAGTCTGTGAAGGTTTCGGAAGTCTACCTTGAAGACTTACCATGAGTGATCGGGCGAGGACTAAGTGACCTTAGCTCAAGAGGAATACGGTGAGGACTAAGTGTCCTCTGAGGTAAAACTCAGCCGCCTCAACCAGACGTACAGTTGATACAGCAACTGGAACTGGTCTACCAAACTGTTGTGTCTTCGTCGAGCTCTACTGGTTTCAAATTCCTCACTCCTTTACTTTACTACTATTCTGCCACTGAAGAACTTGTGTCTTACCTTTCTGAAGAATTTGAACTGAAGACTTTCATCATGCTGTCTCATTTTATTCAGTTCATTTTCTTCGTGCTTATATGTGTGTATGATTGCATGCTCTTCACCTGCTTATGCTTCGTATGCATGCTTTCCATATCTGGGTAGACTTAGTGTCAATTCTATTTCTATTTCTTCACTCTGATTTTCATCAAAGTCCTCGGAGTTTGACGAATTTCTAAAAATCTCCCATTCACCCCCCCCCCCCTCTGGGAGTTATCCTGCGCTTTCAAAACAAGAAACTAAAAGATTCAATTGCAAGATTTAAAGATATACCTTCAAGCACTCACCTCCCAGGCAACGGCGCCAGAAAAGAGCTTGATGTCTATTACGTAACTTTTATTCTTGTAGATGTTGTTGGGCCTCCAAGTGCAGAGTTTTGTAGGACAGTACCAAATTTCCCTCAAGTGGATGACCTAAGGTTTATCAATCCATGGGAGGCGTAGGATGAAGATGGTCTCTCTCAAACAACCCTGCAATCAAATACAAAAAGTCTCTTGTGTCCCCAACACACCCAATACAATGGTAAATTGTATAGGTGCACTAGTTCGGCGAAGAGATGGTGATACAAGTGTAGTATGGATAGTAGATATAAGTTTTTGTAATCTGAAAATATAAAAACAGCAAGGTAGCAAGTGATAAAACGGAGCACAAACGGTATTGCAATGCTTGAAAACAAGGCCTAGGGTTCATACTTTCACTAGTGCAATCTCTCAACAATGCTAACATAATTGAATCATATAACAATCCCTCAACGTGCGACAAAGAATCACTCCAAAGTTCCTATTAGCGGAGAACATAAGATGAAATTGTTGTAGGGTACAAAACCACCTCAAAGTTATCCTTTCCGATCAATCTATTGAGCCATCCCTATAAGTGTCAGAAACAGCCCTAGAGTTTGTACTAAAATAACACCATATGATACGCATCAACCAACTCTAATGTCACCTAGATACTACAATGTCACCACAAGTATCCGTGAGTTGATTATTCGATATGCATCAAACAACTTCAGATTCATAATATTCAATCCACACAAAGAACTTCAAAGAGTACCCCAAAGTTTCTATCAGAGAAAAGAAGATGAAAACTTGTACCAACCCATATGCCTAGATTACCCCAAGGTCATGGGAATCCGCGAGTTGATTACCAAAACATACATCAAGTGACTCAATAGAATACCCCATTTTCACCACAGGTATCCACATGCAAGACATACATCAAGTGTTCTCAAATCCAAAGTATTCAATCCGACAACAATGAAACCTCAAAGGGAAAGACTCAATTTATCACAACAAGATAGAGAGGGAAGAAACACCATATGATCCAACTATATTAACAAAGCTCGCGGTACATCAAGATCGTGCCAAATCAAGAACACAAGAGAGAGAGAGAGAGAGAGAGAGAGAGAGAGAGATCAAACACATAGCTACTGGTACATACCTTCAGCCTCGAGGGTGAACTACTCCCTCCTCGTCATGGAGACTGCCGGGATGATGAAGATGGCCTCCGGTGATGATTCCTCCCTCTGGCAGAGTGCCGGAACAGGGCTCCGGATGAGAACGCTTTGGTGCAGAGGCTTGCGGCGGGGGCGTGGAAATTCTAGGTTTATTTTCAGGGTTTTCTATATTTATAAGATTTTTCAGCATTGGATTCACGCTAGGGGGGCCACGAGGGAGCGACAAGCTTGGTAGGCGCGCCCTGGGGGGGAGGGCGCGCCCCCCAGGCTTGTCGCTTCCTCGTGAGGCTTCTAGTCCTTCCTCAAAGCTTCGGGGGTCTCTTTTGGTCCATAAAAAAATCACCGTAAATTTTCAGCCCAATCCAAGAACTTTTATTTCTGCACAAAAAACAACACCACGGTAGTTCTGCTGAAAACAGCGTCAGTCCGGGTTAGTTCTAATCAAATCATACCAAAACCATATAAAATTGTTATAAACATGGCATCAATACTTCATAAATTATAGATACGTTGGAGACATATCACTCACAAGTAGTAGTAGACAACCGGGCAACACAAGATGACCCAGCTGGTCAAGACGACCGGCTGGCCAGGATGAAACGACGCAACAAGAGGACCCGGCCTATCATGCTGAACCGGTGGGTTAGACTGATCAAATGGATCAAGATGAAGTTCTCCCTAACCCTGCTAATGCAGAAGAGCAGAGGAACAAAACAGTTGTGGAAGAGCTAGTCAAGACGGCGCAGGACGACGTGGTCGTTACTGGTGAACACCATGGCACGGCACCGGGGACTTCGGCTGCCTTGGCAAAGATCGTAGCCAAGGATGAGTCGCCCAGCTATGAGAAAGGGAAAAACACCATTCAATTTCAGTCTTTTGAAGACTTGGATGTGGACTCCCTTCATCAAAGCTATCTGACTCGGCTGTCTGAGAGTCGGCAAACTGAAACTACCATGAGAAACACACTGAAGCGGAAATATGAGGTATGTTTCTTTCTCACAATTATACTTATGTAGCCCCCAAGTCTTATGCGTAGAATGCAATGATAGCCTAAAACTTGTCTAAATATAGACTTGCTGAAAATCTGAGTCTTTTCTTTGGAGTCGCCTTGTAGCTTAGTGTACGTTAACCAAATGTAGTTCCCAAGAGTTGGCTTATCAGTGTGTGATAGGCTGGGTCTTCAATAAAACTATAGAACTTAGTCAAAATGGCTAAAATGCATTAGTCCCCCAGTTCTGGGTCAACTGCCTTCAATGACTCAGGACTGGCATTTGGAGAATCTGAAATTGGGTAGTGTAGCCCCCAAGTGCCGGGTCGATCGCCTGCGGCGACTCGGGCCTTTATAAATTGGCATATCTTTGAATTCAGCAATGTAGCCCCCAAGTGCCGGGTAGATCACCTGCGGTGACTCGGGACTTTATAAATTGGCATAACTTTGAAATCAGTAATGTAGCCCCCAAGTGCCGGGTCGATCGCCTACGCAAACTCGGGACTTTACTTCTATAAATATCTAGGCCATTTGTGAGGAAAATCAAATGCTCCGTAGCCCCCAAGTGCCGGGTTGCCGGCCTGCGGCGACTTGGGACTTATTTTAGACAGTATAAAGAATGTGTTGTTCTTGCAGGAACTGCTAGACCAAGCCGACTCAAATATCGCCGACTTGACAAAAGAGGTGAAGGCTGAGAAAAAGTTGCGAGAGACGGCCGAAAAGCTATCTTCCGACTTTCAAAAATCACTAATAAAATGCACAGATACCTTGGAGAAAACCAAGACTACTTTTGCTAATGAAAAGGCTACCTTACAAAAATGTGCTGAAGAGGCCGAGTCGCAACTTGAGCCGGTGAAGCAAGAGCTCACCTCCCTGAAAGATCACATCACGCAAATGTGCATAGCTATCTTTGGTAAGTGTGCCCTTTCCCTTTTATCAACTCGCCACTTTATCAACTCGCCACTGATGTTTGTCATGTTTATTGACAGGCAAAAGAAACCATAATGTGATGGGGCTTCCACTAGTCAAAGTTCAAGCCGTCTATAAGTTTCTGGAGCAGCTGTATGTAGGAGGAGCATACTGCATGATTGAAGTGAAGAATGCAAAGGCTCCGCCACAGAGGATCATGGAAATGCTCAATGAATTTTCGATGATCCCAGAGTGGATCCGAGAATTGAAGAAGTCGGCTTGCAGGCAAGGGGCAATGAGTGCACTTGCTTTGGCTAAGGCATACCACCCAGAGATGCAACCGGCTCTCCTTGACGACGGGTTCCCAGAGCTTAATGCCGATAACTCTGAATTTTCTGAGGTGGATGGTATGCGCTGCGTGCGTGAGACCCGGCCTGTCGCTACAAAAATTACTGACGAGTTGGATCTGAAGAAGTTCCAAGTCGGTTATACTGAAGCTGGGAAGCGTATGAGCATACCAGAGCCTCAACCTTTCAAACTCATCCCTCCACGTAAGCAAGCCTTTGCCTCAGAAACCAGCACTTCTGATGTGATTAGAGAAGATATGGTATTTGAAGCTTTGTCTTCAATTCAGTGGGTGGCAGAAAGCCCACAGACTGAACAAGCTGACACTGAGAAGGACCCGGAAAAACCAGTTGAGCCGGCGCACGTCAACCCGGCGTCAACCGGAGCTGAAGAGGACCAGGCCAATGTCAATCCGCAAAACCCAATGGCCGGGTCTCAGCCATCGACTGTTATTCCGCCGACTTAAATATTGAAAACAATGTTGATGTGTAACCCGGATGGGGTTTGTAATATTTTTTGGTCTGAAACTCCGTAGAGCTACCAGTGCCATCGAGCACTTAGTAGTTTCCTTTGGAACTGATGATGCCTTTTCACGAAAGAAAAACCTTGGGCGTGGTTGCAGTGCAACCCGGAATGCTATGCTTGTATATGATTTCTCAAGTGTTGCTTTGTCGTGAAAATGACTCCCAAGCCGGTGTGCATTAGAACCCGGCGCATATCGTTTGAATAGAAATCATACTTCCTTTGAATGTATAATTCGTAGGATAATGTATGAGACTCGGCCTTTCTTAAGAAAAGACCGGCTTATGCAAAAAATAGAGGATATGTCCTGATAATAATAATTTTAATACAAGTGAGAATTCAAAGTACTTGATAAAAGAAAAGATACAATATATAATAAAGCAAACTTTAAATTAAAAAGCCGGCTTTCGAGGCTCGACATAAAGACTGTCTTCTGCAAAAAATAGAGGATATGTCCTGATAATAATAATTTTAATACAAGTGAGAATTCAAAGTACTTGATAAAAGAAATGATACAATATATAATAAAGCAAACTTTAAATTAAAAAGCCGGCTTTTGAGCCTCGACATAAAGACCGGCTTTTGAGGCTCGAGTCTGAAATTTGCATTCTTGTGAAAGCAGGACTTGTAGCCTCTTTTGGTTTGTCTTCGCTATCTGTAAGCCGGTTCTCACGTGACTTAAGCCGGTTGCTACTTGTAGTCTGCGTTGGTATTTCCCCGAAGAGGAGAGGATGATGCAGTACAGTAGAGATAAGTATTTCCCTCAGTTAAGAACCAAGGTTATCAATCCAGTAGGAGAACCAAGCAAAATTCCGTTAAGCGCACCTGCACACACAAGAGCAAACACTTGCACCCAACACAAATAAGAGGGTTTTCAATCCTCTTAGCGGTTATTTGCAAGGATTAAATTTTATCGAGGTAAATAGATAAACTAAATTACTAATTAAATTAAACGTAAATAAATTGCAGCAAGGTATTTTTAGGTTTTTTATATAATAAAGATAGACCCGGGGACCATAGTTTTCACTAGAGGCTTCTCTCTTGAGCACATAAACATACGGTGGGTAAACAAATTACTGTTGGGCAATTGATAGAAAAGCAAATAATTATGACGGATTCATGGCAATGATCATGTATATAGGCATCACATCCAAGACAAGTAGACCGACTCCTGCCTGCATCTACTACTATTACTCCACCCATCGACCGCTATCCAGCATGCATCTAGGGTATTAAGTATGAAACAGAGTAACGCCTTAAGCAAGATGACATGATGTACAGAAGCAAATTCAAGCAATATGAATAAACCCCATCTTTTTATCCTTAATGGCAACAATACAAATACGTGTCATGTCCCTTTCTGTCACTGGGATTGAGCACCGCAAGATTGAACCCATCACAAAGCACCTCTCCCATTGCAAGATAAATCAATCTAGTAGGCCAAACTAAACCGATAGATCAGGGAGAAATACAAAGCTATAACAATCATGCATAAAAGAGTTCAGAGAAGACTCAAATATTTCACATGAATAATCTGATCATAAACTCAAAATTCATCGGATCCCAACAAACACACCGCAAAAGAAGATTACATCGGATAGAACTCCAAGAATATCGAGGAGAACATTGTATTGAAGATCAAAGAGAGAGAAGAAGCCATCTAGCTACTAGCTATGGATCCGTAGGTCTGTGGTAAACTACTCACACATCATCGGAAGGGCAACAAGGTTGATGTAGAAGCCCTCCGTGATCGATTCCCCCTCCGGCAGAGTACCAGAAAAGGCCTCCAGATGGGATCGCGGAAGAACAGAGGCATGCGGCGGCGTAAAGGTTTTCTCTTCCGGCTCTCTAGGGGTTTCCCAATATTTGTGAATTTATAGAAGTGGAATTAGGTCAAACGGAGTCACGTGGGCCCTCCAAGGTAGCACGGCAGCCCCCTGGGGCGCGCCCTAGTGCCTTGTGAAGCCATTGTGAGGCTTCTGGCCACCTCCCGAAGCTTCCCAGGTTTCTTTTGTCCAGAAAAAAATCTCCAAAAAGTTTCGTGGCATTTGGACTTCATTTGGTACTGTTTCTCTAAAAAGCCAAAAACAAGCAGAAAACAGCAACTGGCACTAGGCACTGGGTTAATAGGTTAGTCCCAAAAAATGATATATAATTGCATATAAAAACATCCAAGATTGATACTATAATAGCATGGAACAATCAAAAATTATAGATACGTTGGAGACGTATCAAGCATCCCCAAGCTTAATTCCTGCTCATCCTCGAGTAGGTAAATGGTAAAAACAGAATTTTTGATGTGGAATGCTACCTATCATGTTTCATCATGTAATCTCTCTCTTACGGTATGAATAATAAGATCCAAATGATTCAATGCAATAGTCTATAATTTGATATAAAGACATCAATACTCAGGCATGCTATCAAGCAATCATGTCTTTCAAAATAAAAATGCTAAAGAACGTTATCCCTACAAAATCATATAATCCTGTCATGCTCCATCTTCTTCACACAAAGTATTTATCATGAACAACCCCGGTTTTAGCCAAGCAATTGGTTCATACTTTTTAACGCGCTTCAGCTTTTTCAACTCCCACTCAATACATGAGCGCAAGCCATGGATATAGCACTATGGGTGGAATAGAGTATGGTGATAGAGATAAATAGTAGAAGTCAAAAATGGAGAAAGTCTCACATCAACGAGGTTAATCAACGGGCTATGGAGATTCCCATCAATTGATGTCAATGCGAGGAGTAGGGATTGCCATGCAACGGATGCACTAAGAGCTATAAGTGTATGAAAACTCAACATGAAAACTAAGTGGCTGTGCATCCAACTTGCTTGCTCATGAATACCTCGGGCATTTGAGGAAGCCCGTCATCGGAATATACAAGCCAAGTTCTATAATGAAAAATTCCCACTAGTATATGAAAGTAACAAAATAAGAGACTCTCTTTATGAAAAACATGGTGCTACTCTGAAGCACAAGTGTGGTAAAAGATAGTAACATTGCCCCTTCTCTCTTTTTCTCTCATTTTTTTTCTTTATATATTTTTATTTATTTTTTTCTTTTTTTCATGGCTCTTTTTTGCCTCTTTTTTTCTATTTTTTTTGTCCGGAGTCTCATCCCGACTTGTGGGGGAATCACAGCCACCATCATCCTTTCCTCACTGGGACAATGCTCTAATAATGATGATCATCACACCTCTATTTACTTACAACTCAAAATTACAATTCAATACTAGAACAAAAATATGACTCTATATGAATGCCTCTGGCAGTGTACCAGGATGTGCAATGATGCTAGCGTAACATGTATAACAATGATAAATGGTGGCTAAGCCACAAATACTATGTCAGCTATATGATCATGCAAAGCAATATGATAATGACGATGTGTGTCATAAAAACGGAACGGTGGAAGTTGCATGGCAATACATCTCGGAATGGCTATGGAAATGCCATGATAGGTAGGTATGGTGGCTGTTTTGAGGAAGATATAAAGAGGCTTATGTGTGATAGAGCGTATCATATCACGGGGTTTGGATGCACCGGCGAAGTTTGCACCAACTCTCGATGTGAGAAAGGGCAATGCACGGTACCGAAGAGGCTAGCAAATTGCGGAAGGGTGAGAGTGCGTATAATCCATGGACTCACATTAGTAATAAAGAACTCACATACTTATTGCGAAATTTTATTAGTGATGTCTACTACGCAACTTTATTCATGTAGACTCGTGTTGGGCCTCCAAGCGCAGAGTTTTGTAGGACAGCGGCAATTTTCCCTCAAGTGGATGACCTAAGGTTTATCAATCCGTGGGAGGCGTAGGATGAAGATGGTCTCTCTCAAACAACCCTGCAATCAAATACAAGAAATCTCTTGTGTCCCCAACACACCCAATACAATGGTAAATTGTATAGGTGCACTAGTTCCGCGAAGAGATGGTGATACAAGTGTAGTATGGATAGTAGATATAAGTTTTTATAATCTGAAAATAAAAAAAAGCAAGGTAGCAAGTAACAAAAGTGAGCACAAACAGTATTGCAATGCTTGAAAACAAGGCCTAGGGTTCATACTTTCACTAGTGCAACCTCTCAACAATGCTAACATAATTGGATCATATAACAATCCCTCAACGTGCGACAAAGAATCACTCCAAAGTTCTTATCAAGCGGAGAACATAAGATGAAATTATTGTAGGGTACGAAACCACCTCAAAGTTATCTTTTTCGATCAATCTATTGATCCATCCCTGTAAGTGTCACGAATAGCCCTAGAGTTCGTACTAAAATAACACCATATGATACGCATCAACCAACTCTAATGTCACCTAGATACTCCAATGTCACCACAAGTATCCATGAGTCAATTATACGATATGCATCAAACAACTTCAGATTCATAATATTCAATCCAACACAAAGAACTTCAAAGAGTGCCCCAAGATTTCTACCAGAGAAAGTAGGACGAAAACGTGCATCAACCCCTATGCATAGATTACCCCAATGTCACCTCGGGAATCCGCGAGTTGAGTGCCAAAACATACATCAAGTGAATCAATAGAACACCCCATTGTCACCATGGGTATTCATATGCAAGACATACATCAAGTGTTCTCAAATCCATAAAAGTATTCAATCCGATAATAGTGAAACCTCAAAGGTAAAAACTCAATTCATCACAACAAGATAGAGAGGGAGAAACACCATATGATCCAACTATATTAACAAAGATCGTGGTACATCAAGATTGTGCCAAATCAAGAACACGAGAGAGAGATCAAACACATAGCTACTTGTACATACCCCTAGCCTCGAGGGTGAACTACTCCCTCCTCGTCATGGAGACCGCCAGGATGATGAAGATGGCCTCCGGTGATGATTTCCCCCCTCCGGCAAGGTGTCGGAACAGGGCTCCAGTGGTATTTCGAAGGTACAGAGGCTTGCGGCGACGGAGTCGAAGTTCTAGGGTTATTTCTGGGGGTTTTGGTATTTATAAGAATTTTTGGCATTTGAATCACGTGAAGAGGGGCCACAGGGGGCCCACGAGGCACCAGGGCGCGCCAGGGGGGTGGCGCGCCCAGGTGGCTTGTGGGGCCCCTGTGGGTCTTCTGCTGCTCCCCCGAAGCTTCCTGGGTCTGTTTCCTTCCAGAAAAAATCGTCAAAAATTTTCGCTGCATTTGGACTTCATTTGATATGCATTTTCTAGAAAACCAAAAACAAGCAGAAAACATCAACTGGCACTAGGCACTAGGTCAATATGTTAGTCCATAAAAATCATATAAAATCCATATAAAAGTGTACCAAAATCATACAAAACTATAATAAACATGGCATGAATATAAATTATAGATACGTTGGAGACGTATCAGCATCCCCAAGCTTAATTCCTGCTCGTCCTCGAGTAGGTAAATGATAAAAGAAATAATTTATGAAGTGTGAATGCTAGCATAGTGCATAAGTTTGATCAATGATAATTGCAATCACTTTTTGTAGCATCATTATATATCATAAACAGTAGCTCATCTCATAAAAGTTATCATGATCAAGTAGCAAGCTATTCACATGTTAAAGTATAAACCATAAACTTTCTTGAAAACTAACAAACTATGTTCTCAGTCATCAAACAATTGCAATTCATCTTATTTTCAGGAAGGGTCTATGTAAGAGCTTTGTTTTAGCAAATTCCACATACTCAACGATCATTTAGTCTTCCATGATTGCTGACACTCAAAGCATATTTTAGAACAAACCGTTTCAGTCAAACACATAGGAAGATAGGAGCTTAATGTTTCGCCTCCCAACTTATATATCTCAGGGATAATGTCAACAATAATAACTCATGATCACCTATATTCAACTGGATATATGTGCCTGGATCATTCCCTACCACATGATGCTTGCCCACTAGAGAATAAATAGAGCGGAATAGGGATGAACATTAATGACTCTTGCATAAAAGTAAATACAGAAAAGTAAATATAGAAAAGTAAAAGATAGGCCCTTCGCAGAGGGAAGCAGAGGTTGTCATGCGCTTTTGATTTTTGGATGTGCAAGCCCTTAATGCAAAGGAACGTCACGTTATATTGATCCTTGTGATAGCAACCTTTATTATGCAGTCCGTCGCTTTTATTTCTTTACCATCACAAGTTCGTACAGCGCTTATTTTCCTTTGCAATAAAAGATCGTACATATTTTAGGAGCAATTTTTATTGCTTTTTGCACCGATGACAACTTACTTGAAGGATCTTATTCAATCCATAGGTAGATATGGTGGACACTCATGGCAAGAAACTGGGTTTAAGGGTTTTTGGATGCACAAGTAGTATCTCTACTTAGTACGAATTTTTGTCTAGCAAGAGATCCTAAGCAAGCACCACATGTTAGAGGATCCATGACAATATAACTTCTATGTGAATATAAACAAACATAACTCATTACGTTGTCTTCCTTGTCCAACGTCAACTACTTGATCAAGTTTGAAAATAATTAATGGGGGCTCACAATCATAGAAGATGTCCAAGATAGTATATTTATATGTGAAATCTCTCTTCAATATTCTTTCATGAATTGTTCAAGTGACCAATGCTATGTTTGCTAGCTTTCAATAAATTTTACCACTTATACTTTTTATATGTGAAGTCAATACTCCCCATGGGACAAGCATATGAAGCATATATAATTTCAAATTTATGACATTCAATTCATTCAACAATTTACTCTTGGGATATAAGTGAAGAACGAGAGTAAATGACAAACTACTCCAAAAGATATAAGTGAAGATCAATGAGTAGGCAAACAATTAAGTAGCTATGTGAAGACTCTCTCTCAATAAAGATTTCAGATCTTGAAAATTTTATTCAAACAGCAAACAAAATGAAAATAAAAGGACACTCCAAGAATAGCACATATCATGTGAACAAGTAAAAACTTAGGCTAACCGATAGGTGTTCATGAAGAAAGGTGGGATGCCCACCGGGGCATCCCCAAGCTTAGTTGCTTGAGACTTATTGGAATGTTAACTTGGGGTGCCTTGGGCATCCCCAAGCTTGAGCTCTTGTGTCTCCTTAATTCCTCTCATATCACGGTTTCCCTAAATCTTAAAAACTTCATCCACACAAAACTCAACAAGAACTCGTGAGATAAGTTAGTATAAATCAACTCAAAACCTTAATATTCTCTACTGTAACAAATCACTAAAATTATAATTAAACATTGCATACTAAATGCCTCTGCATATTTAATACTCCTATCAACAAATAGAAACATTAAACAAGCAACATATGCAAACAATGCAACTATAACCGAAATCTGTCTAAACAGAACAGTCTGTAAAGGGTGAATAAGAATTCATAATTCCCTAACTCCAAAAATTCTGAAAACTTACCACCTGACAGAGAAATCATGCATGCTTACTGTGTAAAAATTTCAGATTTTTATGATGTTCTAACAATTCACAAAAAATCAGGACATAACAGAAAACTTTGTGTTTTCAAACGGCAACACATAAACTTGCAAACTGAGCATGGTAAAGGCTATAATTGGCATTTTATTGAACTAAAAGATACAAAACATGATTATTGATAACAGCAAGCAAATATCAACTAAATAAAATGACGCTCCAAGCAAAACTCATATTATGTGACGAATAAAAATATAGCTCCAAGTGAAGTTACCGATAATATTGAAGACGAAAGAGGGGATGCCTTCTGGGGCATCCCCAAGCTTATTTGCTTGGGTCTTACTTGAATATTACCTTGGGGTGCCATGGTCATCCCCAAGCTTAGGGTCTTTCCACTCCTTATTCTACTCATATCGTTATCTCACCCAAAACTTGAAAACTTCAATCACACAAAACTTAACGGAACTTGTGAGATAGGTTAGTATGATAAAAATAAATCATCCACTTAGGTACTGTCAAGACAAGATTCATAATTGTTCTCACATAATGCCTACTGTATTCTATCATTTTCACAATTTATAAACACTAAAACAAGCAAACTATGCACTAAAAACAGAATCTGTCAAAAACAGAACAGCATGTAGTGAGCGATTTAAAAACCATACTTCTGTACCTCCAAAAATTATAAAAATTTAGGAAAACGTAAAAAGTTTGTAACCCAATACTGTGTAAAAATTTCATAATTTTATCACGCTCCGGTACAGAATAGAAATTCCAGCACTGGACGCAAAAGTTTCTGTTTTTGCACAGAATCAGATCAACAAGCATCCACACTATCCCAAAGGCTTTACTTGGCACATTATTGGAAGAAAACATATGAAACATGAGTACTACAGTGTCTTAATCATGTGAACACAAGAAAAACAGTAGGTATAAATATTGGGTTGTCTCCCAACAAGCAATTTTCTTTAATGCCTTTTAGCTAGGCATGATGATTTCAATGATGCTCACATACAAGTAAAGAATTGAAACACAAAGAGAGCATCATGAAGCATATGACTAGCACATTTAAACCTAACCCACTTCCTATGCATAGGGATTTTGTGAGCAAATAGTTTATGGAAGCAAGAATCAACTAGCATAGGAAGGCAAAACAAGCATAACTTCAAAACTTTCAACACATAGAGAGGAAACTTGATATTATTGCAACACCTAAAAGCATATGATCCTCTCTCATAATAATTTTCAGTAGCATCATGAATGAATTCAACAATATAGCGATCACATAAAGCATTCTTTTCATGATCCAGAAGCATAGAAATTTTATTACTCTCCACATAAGCAAATTTATTCTCAACAATAGTAGTGGGAGCAAACTCAACAAAATAACTATCATGAGATACTTGATTGACATAGTCAAATTGAGCATTAAAATCATGATGACAATTTTCATAGTTATCATTATTCTTTATAGCATACATGTTATCACAATAATCATCATAGATAGCAACTTTGTTGTCATAATCAATTGAAACCTCCTCCAAAATAGTGGAATCATCATTAAATAAAGTTGTGACCTCTCCAAATCCACTTTTATCAATATTGTAACAAGATTCAACACCCTCCAAAATAGTGGGATCATTAGTACCTAGAGTTGACACTCTTCCAAACCCACTTTCATCAATATAATCATCATAAATAGGAGGCATGTTATCATCATAATAAATTTTCTCATCAAAACTTGGGGGACTAAAAATATCATCTTCATCAAACATAGCATCCCCAAGCTTATGGCTTTGCATATCATTAGCATCATGGATATTCATAGAATTCATACTAGCAACATTGCAATCATGCTTATCATTCATGGATTTTATGCCAAACATTTTATCAAATTCTTCTTCTATTAATTGAGCACAATTTTCCGATCCATCATTTTCAAGAAAGACATTATAAAGACGAATAATATGAGGCAACCTCAATTCCATTTTTTTTGTAGTTTTCTTTTATAAACCAAACTAGTGATAAAACAAGAAACTAAAAGATTCAATTGCAAGATCTAAAGATATACCTTCAAGCACTCACCTCCCCGGCAATGGCGCCAGAAAAGAGCTTGATATCTACAATGCAACTTTATTTTTGTAGACTCGTGTTGGGCCTCCAAGCGCGGAGTTTTGTAGGACTACGACAATTTTCCCTCAAGTGGATGACCTAAGGTTTATCAATCCATGGGAGGCGTAGGATGAAGATGGTCTCTCTCAAACAACCCTGTTGTCGGCCCAGTGGGAACCAGGGTACCACGGCCCGTCTGCCTCTGGCCCAGGAGGCGGCGCTTGGGCAGGCCCAAGCAAGATGGCCCTGGGATCGTTGCCCGGGAGGGGTCGCCTCGCGAGGGGATAGCCTCGCGAGGCCCCTCATCACCAGGCCAAGCCCTGGCGAGGCCGGCAAGCCCCGGATCGCCTCGTGAGGCGATCCCTCGGGAGGCCGCTTTGCGGGGCATGGCGCGCTGTGCCAGCCTCGGGGCGGCCGGCTCGTCACGTGGGTGACGCCTCGACGACAGGACGAGGACAGCAGGGTGCAGCCCAGGCGGGTTTCCATTCTGGTGATAGGGGAGCAGTGGCATCTGCCTTCCCCCTGAAAGAAGGCCCAAGATATTTCCCCTTTGGTGAAGGAGGATCAGGACGGATCAGCGTGCCAGGATGGAGGTCATCGCTGAGCCTACCAGCGTGTCACAAGGAGCTACTTTAACAGGCGGAGACCGCCTTTAGTTAGGATAAGCCTGCGCTCTTGTCCCCCTTTTGAATTGCTGCCCTGTGGCAACCCTTTCCCGCTCATATTTTCGGGAAAGAGGACCAAGGCACGACAAAAGGGGCAAGGTTGCTTCCATGTAAGGGGATTAACCCATTCTCCCCCACACCTCTTGTACTTCGAGCACGAGCTCTCCACAGAGCAATCCAACACAAGCAGGAGTAGGGTATTACACCACACGGTGGCCCGAACCTGGGTAGCTCGCGCGTCCCCCTTCGTGTCCGGTGAGAGCCAGCGAGTCCGTCGTGTCCCCGAGGTAGTCCCGTCGTAGGCTGCCAAGCAAAGTCCCCCAGAGTTCGAATCCTAAGTTCTTGGAGAAGTTTCTTGGACGCAGATCCTCGACATTTGGCGTGCCAGGTAGGGGGACTTGCCGTCTTCGTGCCTTCGACCTCGACATCGGCACCGACATGGACGACGGCGCCGCACGCCGCGAGCGCGCTGCGCGCCGAGCTGCCGCCGCCGGGCCCGCTAGGGAGCGGGCGTCCTCCTCCATCCACCCGTCGGCGAGTGGGAGGGACCACGTCTTCACCCGCAGGGAGCGGCCCCCTTGCTCTGCGCGGCGCGCTGCTCATGGCGCGGGGGCTGCTGCGCTGTCACCCCTCCAAGGACGGCCGCGACGCCTGGCTCGAGCGCAACACCGAGCTCGTCTTCGCCGCAAGCGGCGGCCGGTCGCCCCCTCGCCCCTCGTCCACTTCTCCATGGCGCGCTGAGTGACCTGGGCGTGCCGCCCCCCATCTTCTTCCTCCTCCGGGCCGCAGCCCGTCCATGCTGAGCGGCGTTGGCGGCCGCCGCCCAACCAAGGCCGTTGCCACCAGCGGGGGTTCCCAGGGGCCTCGAGGGCTGGCCTGCATCCTAGGAGGGGCCCAGGCCCCTCCATCCAGCCGCCACCTCAAGCGCTTCACGCGCGAGGTGGGCGCGGCCCTTCAAGCGCTCGAGCTCGCCGGCCGCCTCAAGTGGTCTGAGTTCCCCGTCTCCTTCGACGCCAGCGACCATCCCGGGTCTGCCAGGGCTGCAGGGGCTATCCCTCTGCTGTGCACTCCGACTATCGGCGGTGTGGCCGTCACCAAGACGCTCATCGAAGGTGGCGCTGGCCTCAACCAGGCCCTTCTCAGGCGTCACCGACGGCTCCACTGCCCCCCTAGGGCAGGTGCGCCTTCCCGTCACCTTTGGCACCCGCGAGAACTACCAAACGGAGCTCGTCGTTTTCGATGTGGCTCGCATTGGCCTGCCCTACAACGCCATCTTGGGCTACCCGGCGCTCTCCAAATTCATGGCCGCAACACACCATGCCTACGGCCTCATCAAGATGCCCGGCAGCAGCGGCACCCTCACAATCCGTTGCGATGTGAAGGACGTGGTGCGTGCCCTCGCGCGCGCCCACAAGGTGGCCGCCGCCGCATCCCAAGCCGAGGAGGATGCCCCTGAGCTTGCCGAGCCGGTGCCCGCGAATAAGAAGCTGTTGTTCTCCCAGGAGCGGGCCGAGACCAAGAAGATGTCATTGGATGGGAGCGGCGCGGGCCCCTTCCTCACCATCGACAGCGGCCTTTCCCCCGAGCAAGAAGGCACCCTCGTCGACTTCCTTCGGGCGAATGCTGATATGTTCGCTTGGACAGCCTCGGACATGCCCGGCGTGCCGAGGGAGGTGATCGAGCACCACTTGGCGGTGTGCCCCAATGCATGCCCCGTCAAGCAGAAAGAACGGCGCCAGGCGCCCGAGAAGCAGGACTTCATCATTGGGGAGGTCGAGAAGCTTCAAGACGCCGGAATCATCTGCGAGGTGCTCCACCCGGAGTGGATCGCCAACCCCGTTGTCGTCGCCAAGCCGCACGGCGGCAAGCGCATGTGCGTCGACTTCACCAACCTCAACAAGGCATGCCCCAAGGACCACTTCCCGCTGCCCAGGATTGACCAAATAGTAGACTCCACCACCGGGTGCAATCTGCTCTGTTCCTGGACGCCTTCTCGGGCTATCATCAGATCAAGATGGCCAAGGAAGATGAGGAGAAAACCGCCTTCGTCACCCCCTGCGGAGTGTTCTGCTATGTGTGCATGCCCTTTGGCCTGAAGAGCGCGGGGGCTACCTTCCAGAGGCTGATGCGCATCTGCCTGGGGTGCCAGATGGGGAGAAACATGGAGGCATACGTCGATGACATCGTCATCAAAACGCGCGAGGCACGCACCCTCATCGAGGACCTGCAGGAAACCTTCGCCAACCTGCGCAAGGTCAACCTCAAGCTCAACCCTGCCAAGTGCGTCTTCGGTGTCCCTTCCGGCAAGCTCCTGGGTTTCCTGGTCTCCCATCGCGGCATCGAGGCCAACCCTGAGAAGATCAAGGCCATCGAGGATATGCGGCCGCCCCGCAACCTCAAGGAAATGTAGCGCCTGGCAGGATGCATGGCCTCGCTCGGTCGCTTCATATCCAAGTTCGGCGAGCGGGCTCTGCCTTTCTTCAAGCTCATGAAGAGGTCAGGCTCTTTCAAGTGGACCCCTGAGGCCAACGCTGCCTTCGAAGACCTCAAAAGATACCTCACGAGCCCTCCCGTCATGGTCGCCCCGCGGCCACGCGAGCGCCTGCTGCTATACTTGGCGGCCACTCCCCAAATGGCCAGTGCGGCCCTTGTGGCAGAGCAGGAGGAGCGAGTCTGCGTCAAGAAGAAGCCTGCCGAGCCTGTGCCTACGGGTGCCGCGGAGACATCGCTGGGGCCCCTCAAGGCCCTGCCGGCGCCTGTCGAGGGCCCCCCTCCGGAGGCCCCCGCACCCCCTCAGGAGGCCTCTGGAGCTAAGCCTCCGGTGGCCCCCGCGATGCGGCAGCCTGAGCCCCTCGGCGAGCACGACTTGGACACCACGGTCACGCGCCTCGTCGAGCACCCCATCTACTTCGTCAGTACGGTGCTGTGAGACGCGCGTGAACGGTACCCCATGCAGCAGAAGCTCCTCCTGGCGCTCCTCATGGCCTCCAGGAAGCTGCGCCACTACTTCCAGGGTCACCCGGTCAGAGTGATCTCCTCCTACCCGCTGGAGCAAGTCCTGCGGAGCCCAAATGCCACCGGTCGCGTTGCCGAATGGAACATTGAGCTGCAGCCTTTCGAGCTGGAGTTCCTCACCACCAGGACCATCAAGGGCGCGGCCTTGGCGGACTTCGCGGCTGAGTGGACGAACATGCGTCAGGATGAGCCGCAGGAGGAGTCGTCCTTGCCCGAGGAGGCTACCTCCGGAGGATGGAGCATGCACTTCGATGGGGCCTTCACGCGCCAGGGCGCGGGGGCTGGGGTGGTTCTCACTACACCTACAGGCGACAAGCTTTACTATGCAGTGCAGCTCTGCTTCGGGCACACCGATAAGGTCTCCAACAACATTGCCGAATATGAGGGTCTCATCGCCGGGCTCAAGGCCGCCATCGCGCTTGGAGTCAGGCGCATCATCATCAAGGGCGACTCGCAGCTCCTCGTCAACTTCTCCAACAAGAAGTACAAGCCGAAGGACGAGCACATGGCGGCCTACCTGGAGGAGGTGTGCAACCTCGAGAAGCGCTTCATGGGCATGGAGCTACAGCACGTCCCTTGCAGCGACAACAGTGAGGCGGACGAAATCGCCAAGCGCGCTTCTCGCCGTGAGCCCCAGAGCCCCGACGTCTTCGAGGAGCGGCTCCTGAAGCCTTCAGCGACGCCCCCGATCGTCAGCATCCCAGCGCCTCGCAAAGAGCTCCCTCCCGCACCACCCATGGGCGCACCAGACTGCGGACCAGCTTCAGGCGCTCGCCTGCTGCTGGCGCTCGAGCCGCAGCCTGAAAGCTGGACCGCGGAGATCAAGGCCTATCTGGAGGGCGGCGCCCTCCCAAAGATCGACGCGGAAGCAGAGTGCGTGGTCCGCTAGGCCGCGCTCTACCACTTGAGGGAGGGTGACCTGTACCGCCACCGCCCGAACGGAGTCGTGCTGCGGTGCATCTCCAAGGATCAAGGCCGCGAGCTGCTCGCCAACATCCACGGAGGCGACTGCGGCCATCACTCGTCCTCGCGCACTCTCGTAGGTAAGGCATTCCGCAGTGGTTTCTACTGGCCCACAACACTCGAGGATGCCACGGAGCTGGTCCAGGCATGCGAGGCCTGCCAGTTCCACGCCAAGCAGATCCACCAGCCGGCACAAGGGCTCTAGACCATCCCCCTCTCCTGGCCCTTCGCGGTCTAGGGGCTGGATATCCTTGGGCCTTTCCCTCGCGTGGGTGGCAGCTACCGCTACCTCTACGTCACCATCGACAAGTTCACCAAGTGGGCGGAGGTGGAGCCTGTCAGGACCATTCCGGCAGGATCGGCGGTCAAGTTCATCAAGGGCCTGGTGTGCCGCTTTGGTGTCCCCAACCGTATCATCATGGACAACGGCACACAGTTCACCAGCGGCCAGTTCAAGACCTACTGCGCCAGCATCGGCACGCGGATCTGCTTCGCCTCCGTGGCACACCCTCGAAGCAACGGCCAGGCTGAGCGCGCCAACACTGAGGTCCTCAAGGGCCTCAAGACTAGGAGCTTCAAGAAGCAGCTCGCGGCATGCGGCAAGGGCTGGCTGGAGGAGCTCCCTTCAGTGCTATGGTCCATCCGCACCACGCCAACCAAGCCCACCGGCGAGACACCTTTCTTCCTCGTCTACGGGGCAGAAGCGGTTCTCCCAGCCGAGGTCAAGCACCGGTCCCCGCGAGTTTTGGCTTTCGACGAGTCTCGTCAAGACGGCCTGTGGGAGGATGACCTGCTTTTCCTCGAAGGGGCGCGCCGCCAGGCCGCCCTTCGCGCGGCAAGCTACCAGCAGGCGTTGCGTCGCTATCACAGCCGCAACATACGCCCCCGCACCCTCGAGGCGGGCGACCTTGTCCTGCGTTGGATCCTCTCCAGAGAGGGACTCCACAAACTCTCACCCATGTGGGAGGGCCCTTTTAGGATCACGCACATCTCCCGGCCCGGCACGGCACGGCTCGAAACGGAGGAGGGTGTTCCGGTACAAAACACATGGAACATCCAACATCTCTGCAAGTTCTATCCATGACCTCACGGATACGAACGGAATGGAGCTGTACACACTCCGGAGCTCCCTCTACCAGCGCTGTCGTCGGCACGCGGGAGCTCCCTCCCACTCTCGTGGAAGCCCCATGCTCGGCGCTGGCGGATACCCCATGATCCGCGCTGGCGGACGCCCCATGCTCCCCGCTGGCGGCCTACTTACTTGAGGGGCCCACGGCCATCACATCCTCAAAAGCTGACCCATGTCGAACATGGCAGCGCGTATCTTTTTTGATTGTACAATGAATCTATTTCATGCATCAGTAAAGCCTACTCCCTAATAGCAACCGGTGTTCTTGCAGCTGAGTCTGCCTTGGGAGGCGTGCTCGCGATATCCCCCTGTGTGTCTCACGCGAGCGGGCGCTGGGCACGGTGCTTGTGCTCGGGTCAGTCCCAGCAGCGCTGCAAAACCCAAGTGACTGAGCTCTGGCTCGCGGGACGGCTCCCATGCACGTCACCTCACCAGGTTCTTGGTGCTCTTGCCTCCTCGCGTAACACCCACAGGCGGCCTCGCGAGCACGCCCCGCCACGTTACTTGCAAAGACTTGGCAATTTCCCTGGTGCAGGGCCTCAAGAACCTCAAGAGCCTCAGGAGCCCCGCCCTCAGGAGGCCTCGCGGTCGGCGCCCCGCGGACGGAAGGCTTCATGAGGAACCACGCCTCGCGTGCAGCGCCTCACGAAGGGCTCGCCCCAAGCCGAGCGTCGACAAAGGAGCTAAGTCTAAGTGCCCCTCGGGTCCTTTTCTTCTTGTTTCTCTCTCGTGGCATCCTGATTCCCTTGGCACAAGCCGCCTGCGCGTCAAGGGGGGGACCCTGAGCATCGCGTCTCAGGGACTCCTACAGGCCCTAAGAGCCCTACACCCTCTAGCCTTGGCGAGCGCACGCTTTGGGCATACCAGCGATGGTGTAGCCCACCTCACGGGCTGGGTCCCAGCGACACAGGGCACAGGGCAATGTAAAGGGGGATAAGGGCCTCGGGAGGAAAACAAAAACACATTAAGCATCAAGTACTTAGCAATAAAAGTGCTGCGCAAATGTCTCACACCCCCAGGGGGCTACATCGATCCAATACAGAAAAAAAGGGAAGAAAGAGGGCCAGCCGCAGCGCCATCATCCCCAAGAGTCCGCATCGAGCTCCGCCCATGCCTAATTAGAGTCTTCATCCTTTTCCTTGACGCGGGGGGAACTGTCGTCGCTCCCGCTTCCATCAGGGGAGGCGGCATTGTCGTCGCTGCCATCCTCGCTGGAGGAGCCGCTGTAGCTGCCATCCTCGCTCTCCACGCAGCACTCCAGGCGGCTGCCGGAAACCCCGAAGATCTTCACGAAGAGGGTGGCGGCTCTGTCATACTTGAAGTGGAGAAGGTGCCCCCACTTCAGGCCCCGGGCGAGGGCAAAGGACTTCCACCCCTGCTTCAAGAACATGAAGCCGGAGGGGGTGAACTCTGCCGCCACCCAGGAGGGGCCGTTGCAGCAGTCGTCCGCCTGCAGCCATAGGCCCAGGGGAGCACGCTCCTCCATCTCCCTCATGAAGGAGTCCGGGAGCCGAAGCCAGGTGCAGGGCAAGCGGTGCATGTCCACGATGAACTCGTGGGTCGCCTCCGCCGAGTGCCTCCCCGCCTGGGGAGGAAGAGCGGTGGAACCGCCGCGGCCTCCGTGCCCACGAGCGGCGCCTCTTCCACGACCACGAGTCGCGCCCGTTCCGTGGGTACTGGGGCCGGCCTCCGCGCCGGCGGCCGCGGAGCGCGCCCGACCCCGAGTAGGAACCCTCGTCGCCATGGACGAACCACGGGCCCGGCCTCTACCCCTCACCGCCGTCGGCTTCGGTGGCTCCACCTCCTCTGCCGTCCTCTTCCCTTTCTCGACCACGGAGAGCTTCCTTGGGGGAGCCATGGCCGCGGTGGTGACGGGCGGAGAGATTGGCGGAGAGGTTGGAAGTTGGAGAGAAATGGGGAGCCGAGGAGTTGGGCGCAAGACAGGCTGGGGATGGAGTGAAGGGGCAATGGAATGCCCACGCCCCGTGCGGGCAGGTTTTATCGCCGAGGTGGCGGTTATCAAGGCGTCGCAGGGAGTGGAGGCGCCGCGCCCGCAAAGGCCGCCATGCATCACCCATGGGCCCGGCAGCTTGATGGGCCCCGCAGCGCTTCATCCCCAACGGGCGGGACATGCACGCCGTGGGACCGGGGGCTACTATCGGCCCAGTGGGAACCAGGGTACCACGGCCCGTCTGCCTATGGCCCAGGAGGTGGCGCTTGGGCGGGCCCAAGCAAGATGGCCCTGGGATCGTCGCCCGGGAGGGGTCGCCTCGCGAGGGGATAACCTCGCGAGGCCCCTCATCGCCAGGCCAAGCCCTGGCGAGGCCGGCAAGCCCCGGATCGCCTCGTGAGGCGATCCCTCGGGAGGCCGCTTTGCGGGGCGTGGCGCGCGGTGCCAGCCTCGGGGCGGCCGGCTCATCACGTGGGTGACGCCCCGACGACAGGACGAGGACAGCAGGGTGCAGCTCAGGCGGGTTCTCATTTTGGTGATAGGGGAGCAGTGGCATCTGCCTTCCCCCCGAAGGAAGCCCCAAGATATTTCCTCTTTGGTGAAGGAGGATCAGGACGGATCAGCGTGCCAGGATGGAGGTCATCGCCGAGCCCACCAGCGCGTCACAAGGAGCTACTTTAGCAGGCGGAGACCGCCTTTAGTCAGGATAAGACTGCGCTCTTGTCCCCCTTTTGAATTGCCGCCCTGTGGCAACCCTTTCCCACTCATATTTTCGGGAAAGAGGACCAAGGCATGACAAAAGGGGCAAGGCTACTTCCATGTAAGGGGATTAACCCATTCTCCCCCACACCTCTTGTACTTCGAGCACGAGCCCTCCACAGAGCAATCCAACACAAGCAGGAGTAGGGTATTACACCGCACGGTGGCCCGAACCTGGGTAGCTCGTGCGTCCCCCTTCGTGTCCGGTGAGAGCCAGCGAGTCCATCGTGTCCCCGCCGTAGTCCCGTCGTAGGCTGCCAGGCAAAGTCCCCCAGAGTTCGAATCCTAAGTTCTTGGAGAAGTTTCTTGGACGCAGATCCTCGACATCGACACCTGCAATCAAATACAAGAAATCTCTTGTGTCCCCAACACACCCAATACAATGGTAAATTGTATAGGTGCACTAGTTCGGCGAAGAGATAGTGATACAAGTGTAGTATGGATAGTAGATATAAGTTTTTATAATCTGAAATAAAAAAACAGCAAGGTAGCAAGTTACAAAAGTGAGCACAAACGGTATTGCAATGCTTGAAAACAAGGCCTAGGGTTCATACTTTCACTAGTGCAATCTCTCAACAATGCTAACATAATTGGATCATATAACAATCCCTCAACGTGCGACAAAGAATCACTCCAAAGTTCTTATCAAGCGGAGAACATAAGATGAAATTATTGTAGGGTACGAAACCACCTCAAAGTTATCTTTTCCGATCAATCTATAGAGCCATCCCTATAAGTGTCACGAACAGCCCATGAGTTCGTACTAAAATAACACCATATGATACGCATCAACCAACTCTAATGTCACCTAGATACTCCAATGTCACCACAAGTATCCGTGAGTCAATTATACGATACACCTCAAACAACTTCAGATTCATAATATTCAATCCAAGACAAAGAACTTCAAAGAGTGCCCCAAGATTTCTACCGGAGAAAGTAGGACGAAAACGTGCATCAACCCCTATGCATAGATTACCCCAATGTCACCTCGGGAATCCATGAGTTGAGTGCCAAAACATACATCAAGTGAATCAATAGAACACCCCATTGTCACCACGGGTATTCATATGCAAGATATACATCAAGTGTTCTCAAATCCATAAAAGTATTCAATCCGATAATAGTGAAACCTCAAAGGTAAAAACTCAATTCATCACAACAAGATAGAGAGGAAGAAACACCATATGATCCAACTATATTACCAAAGCTCACGGTACATCAAGATCGTGCCAAATCAAGAACACGAGAGAGAGATCAAACACATAGCTACTTGTACATACCCCTAGCCTCGAGGGTGAACTACTCCCTCCTTGTCATGGAGACCGCCGGGATGATGAAGATGGCCTCCGGTGATGATTTCCCCCTCCGGCAGGGTGCCGGAACAGGGCTCCAGATGGTATTTCGAAGGTACAGAGGCTTGCGATGGCAGAGTCGAAGTTCTAGGGTTATTTCTAGGGGTTTTGGTATTTATAAGAATTTTTGGCGTTGGAATCACGCGAAGAGGGGCCACAGGGGGGGCCACGAGGCACCAGAGCACGCCAGGGGGGGTGGCGCGCCCAGGTGGCTTGTGGGGCCCCTGTGGGTCTTCTGCTGCTCCCCCGAAGCTTCCTAGGTCTGTTTCCTTCCAGAAAAAATCATCAAAAAGTTTCGCTGCATTTGGACTTCATTTGATATGGATTTTCTGGAAAACCAAAAACAAGCAGAAAACAGCAACTGGCACTGGGCACTAGGTCAATATGTTAGTCCATAAAAATCATATAAAATCCATACAAAAGTGCACCAAAATCATACAAAACTATAATAAACATGGCATGAATACTTCATAAATTATAGATACGTTGGAGACGTGTGAATTAGCCCTCGAAGCAAAGTACTACTACGCATGCCCCTAGGGGGGAGGTTGGTAGGAGTTAACCATCGCACGCCCCCGACCGCCACACAAAGGAAGACAATCAAGAATAAATCATGCTCCAACTTCTTAGCATAACGACAGATCATACGTGCATGCTTCGCACAAACCTTAACACAATTATTCTTACTAAACCACAATTATCTACTAATACCTCCCTATATTACCATCTTAATATCGCAAAACTATTGCAAGGAATCAAATTTATCATATTCAGTGATCTACATGAAAGTTTTTATTATATCCCTCTTGAATACCTATCATATCAGGACCAAATTCATAACCCGTGCATATTACCATTGCTATCATGAGACTCTTAAAAAGATATAAGTGAAGCATGAGAGTGCAACTATTTCTTTAAAATATCATCACCACCGTGCTCTAAAAGATATAAGTGAAGCACTAGAGCAACTGCCTAGCTCAAAAGATATAAGTGAAGCACATAGAGTATTCTAACAAATCACGAATAATGTGTGTCCCTCTCAAAAAGGTGTGTTCAGCAAAGATGATTGTGACAAACTAAAAATCAAACAAAAGCAAACAAACTATTTCACAAGATGCTCCAAGTAAAACACATATCATGTGATGAATAAAAATATAGCTCCAAGTGAGTTACCGATAGATTGTAGACGAAAGAGGGGATGCCTTCCGGGGCATCCCCAAGCTTAGACGCTTGAGTCTTCCTTGAATATTACCTTAGGGTGCCTTGGGAATCCCCAAGCTTAGGCTCTTGCCTCTCCTTATTCCTTTGTCTATCGTAGTCTCACCCAAAACTTGAAAACTTCAGCACACAAAACTCAACAGAAACCTCGTGAGATCCGTTAGTATAACAAACAAATCTTTAACTTTAGGTACTATTGTAAATTGATTCATATTTAATATTGGCATAATTCTACTGTACTCCAACTTCTCCATGACTCATACCCCCCGATACGATCCATAGATTCATCAAAATAAGCAAACTATGCAATAAAAACAGAATCTGTCTAAAACAGAACAGTCTGTAAAGATCTATTTAAAAGCCATACTTCTGTAACTCCAAAAATTCTGAAAAATTAGGACAACGTGGGAAATTCATATACCAATACTGTGTAAAAATTTCATATTTTTCTGATGCAAAACATTCTGTTTTCCAAACAGCATCAATTATACTATCTTCCAAATCATCCCAAAGGCATTACTTGGCACAAACACTAATTAAAACATAAAAACATAATCATAATAGAAGCTATAATCATGCAAATACTCAAGAACTTATTTTATCCATTGGGTTGTCTCCCAACAAGCTCTTTCTTTATAGCCATTAAGATAGGCTTGAGATTTCAGTGATGCTCTCATGAAAGATAATAATAGAAACACAAAGAGAGCATCATGAAGCATATGAAAAACACACTTAAGTCTAACATACTTCCTATGCATAGGCATTTTATAGGAGAACAAATTATCAAGACAAGCAATCTCTAGCATATGCAAATAGGAAGAATGAAGCATGAATAATTTCAACATCACGAGAGGCAATTTAGTAACATGAAGATTTCTATAACCATATTTTCCTCTCTCATAATAATCACATGTAGGATCATAATCAAACTCAACAATATAGCTATCATAAATAGTATTCTCCCTATGATGCATATGCATAAAAGTTTTATAATCGTCCAAAATAGTGGGATTATCATCAACTAAAGTCATGACCTCTCCAAACCCACTTTCATCAAAAAAATCATAAGATTGAACACTCTCCAAAGTAGTGGGATCATTATTACCTAAAGTTGACGCTCTTCCAAAACCACTTTTAATAGTATTGAAAATTTTATTATCAACAACATATTCATCATGAGGCTTAATTAAATTTTTAAGATCATAAGAAGCATCATCACCCCAATCATGATCATTGCAATAAGTAGTGCACATAAAAAAAAATCATCCCCAAGCTTGTAGCTTTGCATATCATTAGCACAATTCACATTAATAGAATTTATAGTGACATCATTGCAATCATGCTTTTCAATCAAGGAGCTATCATGAATCACTTTATAAATTTCTTCTTCTAACACTTCATCACAATTTTCAGATTCATGATTTTCAAGCAAAACATCATAGAGAAAATCAAGAGCACTCAAATCACTAGCAATTGGTTCATTATAATTGGATCTTTTGAAAAGATTAGCAAGTGGATGAGGATCCATAGTAATATTAAATTTTTGTTTTACTTTCTGTTCTTGAGTGTTGACATGGCAATAAAAGCAAGCAAGCAAATAAAATATTTTTGTGTTTTAAAAAAAAATTAGAAGTGGGGAATATGAAAACGAGAGGCAAATGCAAATAAAAGGCAAATAAAGTAAATGCAAGTGAAAGATAATTTGTGCGAAGGTACTTGGTAATTTTGATGATGTCTCCCCGTCAACGGCGCCAGAAATTCTTCCTGCTACTTGTAGTCTGCGTTGGTATTTCCCCGAAGAGGAGAGGATGATGCAGTACAGTAGAGATAAGTATTTCCCTCAGTTAAGAACCAAGGTTATCAATCCAGTAGGAGAACCAAGCAAAATTCCGTTAAGCGCACCTGCACACACAAGAGAAAACACTTGCACCCAACGCAAATAAGAGGGTTATCAATCCTCTTAGCGGTTATTTGCAAGGATTAAATCTTATCGAGGTAAATATATAAACTAAATTACTAATTAAATTAAAAGTAAATAAATTGCAGCAAGGTATTTTTAGGTTTTTTATATAATAAAGATAGACCCGGGGACCATAGTTTTCACTAGAGGCTTCTCTCTTGAGCACATAAACATACGGTGGGTAAACAAATTACTGTTGGGCAATTGATAGAAAAGCAAATAATTATGACGGATTCATGGCAATGATCATGTATATAGGCATCACGTCCAAGACAAGTAGACCGACTCCTGCCTGCATCTACTACTATTACTCCACCCATCGACCGCTATCCAGCATGCATCTAGGGTATTAAGTATGAAACAGAGTAACGCCTTAAGCAAGATGACATGATGTAGAGAAGCAAATTCAAGCAATATGAATAAACCCCATCTTTTTATCCTTAATGGCAACAATACAAATATGTGTCATGTCCCTTTCTGTCACTGGGATTGAGCACCGCAAGATTGAACCCATCACAAAGCACCTCTCCCATTGCAAGATAAATCAATCTAGTAGGCCAAACTAAACCGATAGATCGGAGAGAAATACAAAGCTATAACAATCATGCATAAAAGTGTTCAGAGAAGACTCAAATATTTCTCATGAATAATCTGATCATAAACTCACAATTCATCGGATCCCAACAAACACACCGCAAAAGAAGATTACATCGGATAGAACTCGAAGAACATCGAGGAGAACATTGTATTGAAGATCAAAGAGAGAGAAGCAGCCATCTAGCTACTAGCTATGGACACGTAGGTCTGTGGTAAACTACTCACACATCATCGGAAGGGCAGCAAGGTTGATGTAGAAGCCCTCCGTGATCGATTCCCCCTCCGGCAGAGTACAGGAAAAGGCCTCCAGATGGGATCGCGGAAGAACAAAGGCTTGCGGCAGCGGAAAGGTTTTCTCTTCTGGCTCTCTGGGGGTTTCCCAATATTTGTGAATTTATAGAAGTGGAATTAGGTCAAACGGAGTCACGTGGGCCCCACAAGGTAGCACGGCGCCCCCCTGGGGCGCGCCCTAGTGCCTTGTGAAGCCTCCGTGAGGCTTCTAGCCTCCTCCCAAAGCTTCCCAGGTTTCTTTTGTCCAGAAAAAAATCTCCAAAAAGTGTCGTGGCATTTGGACTTCATTTGGTACTGTTTCTCTGAAAAGCCAAAAACAAGCAGAAAACAGCAACTGGCACTAGGCACTGGGTTAGTAGGTTAGTCCCAAAAAATGATATATAATTGCATATAAAAACATCCAAGATTGATACTATAATAGCATGGAACAATCAAAAATTATAGATACGTTGGAGACGCATCACCGGTGTCTTAACTTTGATGAGTTCAGGGTCAACACAGTCCATAATAGGCATTAGTGTCATTGACTCATCAAACGTACAGCTGGGATCACCTTGTTGTGAGTAACATCAAGCTAACAGGCAGGTATAACCAAGTATTATGATGGCATATGCCGGGTTAAAAGGGATGTTAATAGCTAAACTCGATGAGTTGGAAGCCCCCAAGTAACCAAGGATCAAAGAAGAAAGACTCAACACACAGCTTTTGAGGCGAAACGACAAACTCTAGGGTCCAGTGATACCGGCTTTATTTCATTGATCATTATATGTATATACATAAGAAAAAACTAAAAATTTAACTAAGTACTTTTAAGTATAATATGGCCGAAGGTGTGCGATGTTCCAGGGTCGGCTGCCCTCCTCCTCAGAGGTACGTGACTTATTTGCTTCACGTATGTCAATAAGGTAATATGACCCGTTGTTCAAATTCTTGCTAATGACGAAGGGCCCTTCGCAAGGAGGGGAGAGCTTATGCATCCCTATCTGGTCTTGTATTCAGATGGAGCACTAAGTCACCCTCCTGAAAGGTGTGGCTTCTGACTCTACGGCTATGATAGCAACGTAGATCTTGTTGATAGATCACGGATCTTGACGCTGCCAGATCGCGTTCTTCTTCCAGAGCATCAAGAGAGTCTTGGTGAGTTGTCTCGTTGTTAGTGTCAACATAAGCTATAACTCTAGGAGAATCGTGGCGGATATCGCTTGGTAATATGGCTTCTGCACCATAGACCAGGAAAAATGGCGTATAGCCTATTGACCTGTTGGGAGTAGTCCGGATGCTCCAAAGTACTGCAGGGAGTTCCTCTTCCCAGCATCCCGGGGTGCGCTCAAGAGGCACCATGAGTCTTGGTTTAATCCCTCGCAACAACTCCTGATTAGCGTGCTCTGCCTGTCCATTGGACTGAGGATGCACAACTGACGCCAAGTCAAGCCTGATATGTTCCTGCTGACAGAACTGCTTCATAGCTCATTTGGACAAATTGCTGCCATTGTCAATAATGATGATATGTGGATAGCCGAAGCGATATATTAACTTCTTCAAAAACTTAACTGTTGTGGCGGCATCACAATTACTGACGGGCTCTGCTTCAACCCACTTGGTAAACTTGTCGACATCGACCAATAAGTGAGTATTCTTGCACTTGGATCGTTTGAACGGTCCAACCATATGAAGCCCCCAGACGGCGAACGGCCAAGTGATTGGAATCATCTGAAGTTCCTGAGCCGGCACATGGGCTTGACGTGCAAATTTCTGGCACCCATCACACTTGCGAACGATGTCCACTGCATCTGCGTGAGCTGTAAGCCAGTAGAAACCATGCCGAAAGGATTTTGCAACCAAAGATCTGGAACCGGCGTGATGCCCATAGTCTCTAGAGTAGATCTCATTAAGAATCTGATGACCCTCTTCAGGAGAAACACAACGTTGAAAAATGCCTGTAACACTCCATCTGTGCAACTCGCCATTGACTATGGTCATGGACTTGGACCTCCTGATAATCTGTCGGGCGATGATTTCCTCTTCGGGGAGCTCGTCGCGGGTGAGATACGTCAGATAAGGTACTGTCCAATCTGGTGTAGCATGAACAGCGGCCACCCGTGCTGCTTCCGGATCAAGAATAGCGATGTCTTCCTCCGTCGGTAGCTTGACTGACGGGTTATGCAGAACATCCAGAAAAACATTTGGTGGAACAGGCTTGCGCTGAGACCCCAAATGAGATAGTGCATCAGCTACCTCATTAAGCCGGTGATCTATATGATCAACCTGGTATCCTTTGAAGTGTCCAGCTATTACTGTGACAGCATGCCTGTAAGCCGCCATAAGGGGATCTTTGGAATCCCAAGTCCCAGAGACCTGCTGAGCCACCAAGTCTGAGTCGTCCAGACACCTGACCCGGCTGAGGTTCATCTCCTTAGCCATTCGAAGCCCATGAAGCAGAGCCTCATATTTTGTTGCATTGTTAGTACAAGAAAACATGAGTCTCAAAACATAACATAATTTATCACCTCGCGGGGAAGTTATCACAACGCCAGCCCCCGAGCCTTGCAATTGTCTGGATCCATCGAAGTGTATCGTCCAGTACGTAGTGTCCAGCTTTTCTTTCGGAGTTTGTAATTCAGTGCAGTCATTGATGAAGTCCATCAAAGCTTGAGACTTAATGGCAGTCCGTGGCACATATTTGAGATGATGTGGACCAAGCTCGATAGCCCACTTTGCAACCCGACCTGTCGCTTCTCTATTCTGAATAATATCCCCCAGAGGTGCTGAACTGACAACACTGATGGGATACTCCTGAAAATAGTGTTTCAGTTTTCGACTTGCCATGAACACACCATAGACCAGTTTCTGTCAATGCGGGTAGCGCTACTTGGACTCAGTTAAAACTTCACTGACATAATATACTGGTCGCTGAACGGGATATTCCTTGCCTTCTTCCTTGTGCTCCACAACCACAGCCACATTGACTGCTTTATGGTTAGCAGCGATGTATAGCAGCATTGGCTCTTTTAACTGAGGTGCAGCCAATATAGGTGCCTCAAACAACTGCTTCTTGAGGGATTCAAAGGCTTTATCTACAGCGTCATCCCATACGAAGTTATCTGTCTTTTTTAGCAACTGATACAGGGGAATTGCCTTCTCACCAAGCCGGATTATAAACCGACTGAGAGCTGCTACACAGCCTGTCAACTTCTGGACAGCATTGACGTTAGCCGGCTTCTGTAAGGTTGTGATAGCCTTGATTTTATCCGGGTTGGCCTCAATTCCGCGCTCAGTGACAAGAAAACCTAGCGAATTCCCAGCTAGAACTCCGAACACGCATTTGGCCGGGTTTAACTTCATCTGGTAAACTCGCAGGTTATCAAACGTCTCCTTCAAGTCGTCAAGCAAAGTTTCTTTCTTCTGAGATTTTACCACGGTATCATCAACATATGCATGAACATTGCGTCCAATCTAGTTGTGGAAACAGTTCTGCATGCAACGCTGATAAGTTGCACCTGCACTTTTCAGACCAAACGGCATCGAAGTATAACAGAAAGCTCCAAAAGGTGTGATGAAAGCTGTCTTTTCTTGGTTTTCCTCCTTCATCTTGATCTGATGATAACCAGATTAGGCATCTAGAAAACACAAACTCTCACAACCAGAGTGAACGGGTCCTTAGGGCAAGCATTGTTCAGATTAGTGTAATCAACGCACATATGCCAAGTCCCGTTCTTCTTCAGAACAGGCACTGGGTTAGCCAACCACTCAGGATGAAATACTTCAACAATAAACGCGGCAGCTAGGAGCCGGGCAAATTCCTCACCAATAGCTTTATGTCTCTCCTCGTTGAAACGACGGAGGTATTGCCGTACTGGCTTCATCTTAGGATCAATATTTAAGAAGTGCTCAGCGAGTTCTCTCGGTACACCAGGCATGTCAGAAGGCTTCCATGTGAAGATGTCTCGATTCTCATGAATGAACTCGATGAGCGCGCTTTCCTAGTTGGGATCCATATTGGTCCCAATAGTGAACTGCTGAGAGTGATCACCAGGAGTAAAGTCAACTTGCTTGGTGTTCTGGCCGACTTGAACTTGAGCAGGGGGTCAGACTAAGTAGTTGGTTTTTTCAGAGATGTCATATCAGCCGGGTCAACATTATCTTTGTAAATTTTTAACTCCTCAGCTGCACAAGTCGACTCGGCATAGGTGACATCTCCTTCCTCGCATTCCAGTGCAATTTTCCTATCACCATTGATTGTGATAGTTCCCTCTAGCCCAGGTATCTTCAGCTTCAGATAAACATAACATGGACATGCCATAAACCATGCGTAAGCTGGCCTGCCAAAAAGGGCATGATAAGGGCTCTTGAGTTTGACCACCTCAAACGTCAGAAACTCGGAGCGAAAGTTGAAATCAGTGCCAAAGGCCACTTCCAGAGAAATCCTGCCAATGGGTTAAGCCGACTTGCCAGGAACAATACCATGCAAAACTGTAGATGACGGAGTCAACTGCTTCTCTGACAGGTTCATCTGCCTGAAGGTATCATAATATAGTATATTGATACTGCTTCCTCCATCCATGAGTACCTTTGTTAACTTGTAACCGCCGACTTGAGGAGCGACCACCAAAGCGAGACCCCTTGGGTTATCAATCCGCGGAGGGTGATCCACCCGACTCCAAGTCACTGGCTGCTCCGACCAGTTTAAGTACTCAGGAACTGCCGGCTCGACAAGATTGATGGCTCATCTTTGGAGCTTCCGGTCACGCTTGCATGTGTTGATTGTGAAGACGTGGTACTGACTGCTGTTCAACTGTTTGGGATTGCTCTAAAACCCGGACTGACCTCCCTGGTTCTGATTTCCCTGACCGGCTCTCTAATTATTGCCTCCACCATTACCAGCCCCCTGGAACCCGGACCCTGAGCCGCCGTTTCCCTGCTACCTGGTGCCGGAGTAGGGACCGACCCTGAAAGCCGGCTCCAGAACCGTCGGGTCCAGGACTTCCTGGATGTCCACCGTTGCCACCACCATTGTGATGATTCTAAAAAGCTCGGTTTTTGAATTCCTGCATGATGAAGCAGTTTTCCCATGAGTGGTTGGCCGGCTTACCGTCCACGCTGTGTTTTGGACACGGGCCTTTGAGAGCTTCCTCATAACTACGAGGGCGATTACCAGAAAAGGGTTTCCTGGAATTGTTGTTCTGACGCTGGTACTTGAAACCAGTGTTGGTATTGGCAACAAAATCAGAGTTTCCTTCCAGATTCTTGCTCTTGTGATTGTTGTTGTTATTTCCATTACCATTATGCTGGTGACCCTTGCCACCGTTTTTCTTGCCCTTGCCTAACTTTTCATCATTGGAGGTTGGATCTTTGTGTTATCTAATTCGGCATACCTAGTTAAAACATCCATGAGATCACCTATATCCTTAACTTTCCATATCTCTGAATATAGGTCTTAGTATCAAATCCAAGACATGCCAAAACTTTTGTCTCACAAAAGATATTAAATGAGGATTGTTTTAGATACTCCTTCCGTCCAAATTTATTGGGCGTGCTAGACAAAACTCAAAAACCACTGTGATTTCTGAGCACAACAATATCCAATCACATGTAGCTCGCATTTACGTACATAGCATGGAAACAACTGGTTGCCCGTACTGCTTCTGCACGCAGCCAATCATCGTGTCCCTTCGGAGATAGCCTGAATAGCCCGTACTTATTGATTGTAGGTGGTTGCATGCTTTTTTTCATGCAGCGAACCACCGACATGTCAACCAATCACACACACGTTCATCAGAGGGGATCAAGGTTATTCAAATGCACACATCTAATATGGCCTTGAGAAACGAACGCGTATGGCTTGCTAACGGGCCCAATATACGTGTTTCGTCAACACATCCATGACAATCTGTGTTTTCTCCACTTTTTGTCATGGAAATGCACCTTCCATGCTAGAAAATATTTTCTTTTTGGCCAAAATGTCATGAATGTGTCTTTTTCTTGTACTTCCTCCCTATCCCAGAAGCTTCATACCACCTACACCTCCTTCCTCTCCTCCTGGAGACACCACCTTTCACGGCTAGAAGCATCGGACAATGGTCTGATGCTCATGAAGTGAGGTGTTGTGCCCTGACGTTTAGAGAAAATAATCGACCATTCTAGCGAGACCACCGCCCTATGGGGGTGGACCACACATTCCTGCTGTCGTCTTTCTTGTTATCATAAGTCCATGGGGTACCCACAAACCCCACATCATACACATTATAGTGTGATAATACTTCTCGAAAATCAACCATTTTCCTCTTCGACCGTCCAAGAGAAGTGCTCGTTGCCATTGTGCTTCATTAAAATCCTCGCAGATCATCCAGGGTGCCCCGATTTTGGTTTAATCTGGCACAACAGTGTCTACATATGATGTTGATCTTGTGCTCGAGGTTCTCCGTACACAAACGTTCCATGCCAATCCTCCACTCCACTCCTTGCTCCCTTGTCAACACATCGATATGTCTCTTAGTAAAGGACACCCGCCGCTAGGGCTAGCCATCCGCCAAATCCTCCTCCAGCACTACGTCCTCCTCTTCATCCACCCTTAACTGCATAGTTGACAATATAACCTCAATCGACACCTTTCCCCCGGTCTGACTTCACACTACTTCTCGCCTCTCATCCCTCCTCCTCCAAAACCCCACCTATATCATCCACCGTCTTTGACGTGGATGCCCTTTTTTTAACAATCACCCGGGGAGAGGGGGAGATCCCCACCTAAATGCATTACTCGAATGGGGGAAGGACCAGGTTTCAATAGAGGAGCGAGAGGCGAGGTAGGGCCGCCATGACATGGCGGCCGCCTTTTAAGCGGTATCCCTAAATCTATGAGTGCAGAGGGTAAAGTCTTAGATGATGTTTTGATGCCACCCCGCCTCCTTGCAGCCAAACTGATGGGCGATGGCCAAGGAAGGAAGCCCACATCTCTTTATGTAGATCAGACTAAGAATCACACTCGGAGCCGGCGAGAAGTCTGGCTCGGAGCAGGAGATACGGTGGCACTCTCGACGTCGCCTAAGGGGAGAGAAACCTTAACACGTTAGGGGAAAAGACAGATGGTTGAGTTTATTTGCTCAAGAGGTGCACTTAGGGCATTTCTAACCGATCCCCAATAAGGTCATAAGGGAGTAAAAAATCGGTTATACTCCCTTACGGCGCACCTAACCGATCCCCTAACCGGCATAGTGGAGTAAAAAATTTACTCCACCTCCCAATATCCCCCCAAATATCCCTAAATATACTTACTCCCGCCATGCCCAAGTAAAACTGGTGCCTCTCTTTCTCCCACCCCTCACGCCGCCCTGTCTCCCGCCACCGCAGCTGCCACGCCCTTCGCCGCCGCCGATGACCGTTCGTCCGACCGGAATGGATAGCCCAGACCCTTCCCTCACCCCACCGGCCACCGAAAATCACCCATGCGCCGCCGCCCGCGCCGAAGAAGAGTTTGGGGATGAAAAAAAAAACCCCACCGGGTTCAAGCTCCTCCTCCAACCGCGCAAATGGCCTCCGGGGTGGCCACCGCCTCTCCAGCAACGGCTCGCCACCCTCCCGCCACTCGCGCCGGAGCCAAACGAGCTCGAAAGCCGACGGCAGCGGCGTCGGCGCTCGCCGAGGCGGCCACGAAGAAGAAGATGAAGAAGGCCACAACGGCGCCTCGTGCAGCTACTTCGGCGCCCCCTACGACCACTGCTCCGGCGCAGGCAGCGGCCGTAGCCAGCAACAAGCATCGCGGCCGCCAAGTGCTCGATGAAATGCCTACATGGTAAAGAAAAACCACGCATCTTGTTGGTATCCGATAGTGATTGTTGATGGCCGGTAGTGATTGTTAGTGGTGTTTGCTTTGTTGTCGTAGTGCGGAGATGAACACGGCCGAATTCCTCGTGTCTTTGGAGTCCTCGGCCGCCGTTGGACTTGATGAGCTCAACTACGACTCGTTTTGGCATCATTCGGAGGCGACCCAAGACATGGAGCAAGAGGTGACCGGGGAAGAGGCCAAGGAGGAGGAGGCCGAAGAGGTGGTGGCCGATGAGGAGTTGGCCGAGGAAGAGGAGGTTGTGGAGGTGACCAAAGCAAGCACGAAGGTGCCAAGGTCACGCACCGCCAACTACAACCAAAAGGAGGATATTGCTCTCTGCGATGCTTGGTGCGCGATCTCCATGGATCCAACGACCAGAACGGATCAAACCAAGACCATGTTTTGGGAGAGAATTACCAAGTACTACAACAACTCCGTGGACGTGCGATCAAACCGTACGCAAGATTCTCTTGGGCATCGTTGGAGCACCATTCATGACCAATGCAACTGATGGTCCGGTTGCATCAACCAAGTGAATCATGCACCACCGAGAGTTGTGCAAGTGGCAGAGTATGGCCAGCATCATTCATGACCAATGCAACCGATGGTCCGGTTGCATCAACCAAGTGAATCATGCACCACCTAGCGGTGTGCAAGTGGCAGAGTATGCCCCCTACATCCATGAACTATTCAAGCATAGAAACACCAAGTTCGGCCACAAGCCCTTCATGTTGCATCATTGCTACAAAGAGCTATGCAAGAACGAGAAGTGGATCCAAAGAATCACGAAGACAACTCCAAAGAGATCAAGGTTGAGCATATCCATTGAGGAGGACGACGAGGTTGACGAAGATGTCAACAATAGATCGGAAGGAAACAAGATTGCAAAAGAAAGAAAGAAGAGAAAGAAGAGAAACGCATTCGGTGGCACTTACAAAGAAGAACTTGTGGCAATGATCGAGACCAAGAAGGTGCTGGTGGTCGATGGCAAAGAAGAGAAGATGGCGAGGTGGAATGAGCTCAAGGTGTTGGAGGATGAGAAATGCAAGGCCAAGTTGGAGGCCAACGAGAGAAAGTTGAAGGCGGGGGAGCGTAGGCTTGCACTTGAGGAGGAGAGGATTCGTGATGCCAAGAAGGCCGAAGAGCGTGCTATCATGTTCATGAATCCAAACATGATGGATGAAACCGCAAGAAAGTATTGGGAGCTCACTCGTGGAGAGATCTTGGAAGCCTCTCTTCGGAATGTCGGTGGTGGCCGAGGGGGTGGTGGCGGTGATGGTGGTGGCCGAGGTGGTGGTGGCCGAGGGGGTGGTAGCCGAGAGGATGGTGGAGTTGATTTCTTCGCCGACAACCTCGTTTGAGTGGTGGTGGCCGAGGGGGTAGTGGTGCATGCCATTGGTTGGCTCGATCCACAACATATACATGCTATGTTTGTGGTGATTTTGGATCAAACATTGTGTTTGAAGTGATGTCTTTTGGGTGAACTTTGCATGTTTTAATTTGAAAAACGCGTTGATGAAACTTTATGTTATGACGGTTATGCTATGTATGTTTTAATCTGAATGTTTTTAAGATATGTATTGTGTAGTGTTTGAAGTTCATATGGCTAGGACACAAAATCTATACAATTCTGTTTTTACTCCACTATAGGTAACTATAGGGGGTCGGCTAGATGCGGCCACCGTTAGTGAAGTAAAAATTTACTCCACTAACTTTACTTCGCTGGATACTCCCTTAACTTTTAGGGGATCGGTTAGAAATGCCCTTGGCCTGTTCTCAGATTGTTTTCCGATGAAAAAACAAAACAAGATTCATACACCAAAGAATTTCGTTACTCATTCTCCAATCGAAAAAAAAACACCCATTTTGTTGTTGTCGTTGTTGTTGCGTGCATGGAATTGTTCAGTACGTCATGTGTGTCACTCGGAAGCAGGAGCTAGCATAGGCCCTAGGCAACAACGCCGGAGAGCAAGCCA
This sequence comes from Elymus sibiricus, assembly GCA_039707655.1. Lineage (NCBI taxonomy): Eukaryota > Viridiplantae > Streptophyta > Magnoliopsida > Poales > Poaceae > Elymus > Elymus sibiricus. The sequence goes on along the minus strand of CM077676.1, from coordinate 183,974,109 downwards.
CAGATGCGGTTGACGACGGGGAGGTAGGCGGCGCCCAAGTGTAGGCGGGAGAACACGTCCACGACGCACCTCTCGCCGACCTGCCCCAGCACCACGTAGCACTCCTTGCTGAGGTGGGGCGCGCCCCGGACTAGCGTCCGGATGATGTCGCGCGCGCACGGCACCGGCGTCTCCATCACGGTCTTCCAGCAGTCGGGGGCGACCGGGCGGCCGCCGTGCCCAGGGGCCTCCGCCACCGCCGCGACCGTCGTCGACACGGCGTGCCCGACAACGATGAGGAGGATTGGGAGGCAAAGGCGGAGGAACGAGCACGAGCGGCCCGCCATTGTTGTTGTACCACGAGGTGGGAACTCTGCAATGCGGCTGTGCCATGCCAGTAATACTCGGTTCAGTATTTGTAGAGCAAGGTGTCCGTGTCTCACGTGCAGATTAAACCGGCCGCGTAACGCTGTTGGTTAGTGTCGATTACTCCCAGGACTCCGTTACTGAAGCTGTCTTTACGGCCATTGATGGCCATGGTGGAGAGTTTTGGAATGGCAACTACTAGTAATGTTCATGTCTGTTGCAAGATCTGTTATACAGAGATATGCATACTGAGCAGACCAAACAGAACTAGAGTTTGACAAACAAAAGCTAATTTTGTTACTACTACTACAAAAAGCAGTAGCATCAGAAAGAACCAATGGAACAAACATACTATAGACTTCAACATATACTCCCTCGGTAACTTAATATAAGAAGTTTTTTGACATTGTCATAGTGTCAAAAAAACGTTTTATATTAAGTTGCAGAAGTCTACAGCACTGCGTCGCTCTAACCTCTACTGCACATTTTATTCCAAGGCCAGCTACAACTTGCCTGCACTGTGATTTACCAGGGAAGAGATTAATCAGAAAACCAACGCTCTAGATCATGTAGATACCGAGGAAGAGACAACCTACAGAGCTACAGAAAAACTGAAACCATCTCAGCAGCCTATGCACAGGATTCCGCAGCAGCAACTCACGGATGTATGTTGCACTCCCTTATGAACGCTTGATCGAAACTGACATACTTGGACCAGTAGGTGCGGTATTTTGGCAACCCAACCTCAAGCCAAGGTTTCAGATTCCCGTTGTAGTGTATGACTGCAGCCCGCTCGATATCCTTTGGGTTGACATTCTTCTTGTATCCCAAGCCCAAGAGATGCCACGAGCGATCGAGAGGGAAAGTGTTGTTCCAGAATGTCACCAGGCCAGCAGGGAGAGTTCCTAACTTCCATAGCAGTCTTTGTTCATTCTGCAGAATGAGATACATGTCCTTGGTGACATATGGTAACAGCAGAACAGAATAGCGGAAACAAACTTATTGTTGAGTATGATACCACATCTTCAAGATAGCTCAATACTTGAAAAAAGGGATCAATAGAAAATATATATAATGCTCATATGGATAGAAAGAAATGCAATTTTCGTTTTAGTTGTTGTTGGAACTCATGCGAAACATAAGGGTGAGGGTAGTTTCACTTTAAATATTGTTGAAAAGCTCACGAATACTCACCTGTTCTTGCCAGTAGTGATACACAGCAGTAATATTCTGCCTTCTCCACTCAGACAAATCAAACATGTTCATGCCATATGCCCACCCACATGCACGTCGGTCAAACTTCCTGGCGATAAGAGGGTTTGAGAAGTTGAGGTACCTATCAAACCTATGGAAAACCTCACCACAGGTTTTGACAGCACCATTAACCCTGCCTTTGAGATCTACCGACCAAAGTGGACTTAAGTCCTGCTGAACTACAATGTCATCATCGACAAATAACACCTTGTTAAGTTTTGGGAAGATCTCAGGAAGATAAAACCTCAGATGATTGAGAATTGACAGGTACTTGGGGTTCCGGAACTTGGGGTTTTTATCAGGTTTATTCTGTGGAGTATGGAAGTAGTGATTGATCATGAACTGGGACGCCAGTTGCTTCAAAACTGGACTGTAGCTCGAATTTAGCCATGTAAAGTCTTCAATTTTCTGAACCTGAATAGCAGCTTTAACCGGGGGGTTCGCCAAAAACCACATCCTCATTGCAGCATAATTAAGTTTATCAGTCACAATATGGAAGACATGATCTGCTGGTTTCTGCATTTTATTTAGGTTAAGATATTAATACTTGGTACATGTAAAATGAATTTGAATTTTCTGAAAATGGTCACTTCACCATAAGTTTACTTGCAATGATGTAAGCACCTAATTAGTTATATGTGCTCCCTTACGCAACAAGAACTATACCTTAGCATGTATAAGAGTTGAGTTCACAACCACAGCGGCGGCAAGTACATTGTCAGAGAATAATGCATAGTGATGTAGTTTCGGATCTTCCAACTTGTCTTGATATGGAAAATGCTTACTGTTGGAACTGGATGTATAGTACTCATTTGTAAGCCGCAGTGCAAGACAATGAAGCCTCTTGGGCAGAGCTTTAGCTGCTACCTGTGCTGCGTAGGTAGCCTCTTGCTTGTTAGCCTCGAGCTGGTTCTCTGTCCAGTGAAGGTTTGTTTGTAGCTTATCAATAGCAGCTGCACAGTTATCATGAACTTGTTTGATCTTTGTTAATATTGATTCCATCGCTCTCATTTTTGCATGAACACTGTAGACAATAAAATTGGGTTAAATAGTTAAGAGCCAGTCACTTGCTAGGAAAGAGTAGCCAAACAGCAGGTACGCATCATCAGTCAACACAAGGGTGAAGAACTTTTGTAATACAAAGAAAGAGAAGTACTTCTTTGGTAACTGCCTATCGATGGTTGTACCACTCAGTGCTTGCTGGATATCCCTCATCCTTCTTCGGAGATCCTTTACAAACCCATGATTGCCTCTAGAAGGTAGAAACCCAATATATCTTTTCGCTCTTCTCAACTGGCCCTTGAGAGCAAGTATCGTCTTGTCTGAAGAAGTTGGGGAATAACTAGTATTACTACTAGTTATCATTGCACCAGACTCTTTTGACGTAGAGTCTGTAATTTGCTGAGATGATCTTTCATCATTAATTTCCTGGAAAATCAAATCACTGTCGGTTAAATAATTACCTAATGCCGAGAGAAAAACTACACTGTCAGCCTGTGAAAACTATAACCTGCAGATTAATTCTATAAATTACACAAAAAGCTAGGTACAGAAAGCTTCTCTTAAAAAGTGACTCATAACAATATTTTCCTGGGTTTTTTTTCTTCTAAAATACACCACGGCTGGTATATTATCTATTAATGTATTAAAAAAAAAGACTGCAAAGCAATTACAACGCCTAAATGATAGGCAAGTCCACGACAGGGAATAAACGTCAGGTTCTCTTCAACTAGTGTTTCTACAAAGAAGCATTTATAAGAACAAAACCAAAAGGATTCATTGCCTCAGTAAATGGAAAGGAGATGCACCAACAAATTAGTTACGAGAAGGAAAGCTAGCAAACATAAGAACCGCTAAGAAGTGAAACAAATAATACTTTGAGATTAGTCATGATGAAACTTTGATATTCCATCAGGCCACCAGCCCGGCAGTGTAGCAGCAACAGCAAACTGAATGTTGACCTATGATGCCTTTGTTAGTGACAAAATGTAATAAACCATGCCTCAATAAGCCTAGACGTAACCCAATAATAAAGATTTTGTCTGTTCACATAATTCAGAGTTATTTATGTACAAATTTAACACCTACAAATTTTAGTTGATTAGCAGGAATGTATGCACAGCTCTATTTTTCCAGAAAAAAAAACAGTCTTTACCTTGTCCAATTGGACATTTCGATCTCCAGCATTGTGCATTGCACGAACTTTGTTATCCCCTGCTGCACCAAAATTGGTCAGGCCACTCTGTTTGATGAGCTCAGCACCCTCCTCCGAAGTAATAACCACGCCATCAACGCGCTTTCTCTTACTCGTATCATGTGCCGACACTGTCGCCTCTTCTACGTTGCGCACTCCGCCGTCCTTACTACCCCTGGATTCACCTGGTATATCTATACTACCTCCCATGACAACTTGCTGAATTCCACCATTCTGTCCCAGTTGAGTGCCCTGATCGCCCACATTAAGGGTTCCCACATTGTTCGCTCTTGTATCCGATGCAACCTTCAGTACAGGATCAAATGTGTCCTAGGAATATATTCAGCACAACAAACTTCAGAAGTTGACAACCTTTCACATTCATTTCTGGAGAAGAAAAACAACAAATGGACACATATCTAAGATGAAATTCACCTGCGGCAGAGCGTTCAGGCGCTTCCCAGCCTCATTCCGGGAAATCTACGAAAAGGGAAACACATCAAGATCGCAAACATCAGTCGACCTCCGAAAGCCTGTCTAAAACATGCAGCCAAAAGCGGTCATACCAAATTGGAGGAATCACGGCCGAAGGCGCTCCCGGTCACTGCGAAGAGCACCAAGATCACACACACGCGTCAGGGACGTATTCGGTGGGCACACTGTCGCGAACGCGGGGTTGGGGGCAAGAGGCGTACGGGCGGGGCCGGAGAAGGGGGAGATGGGTGCGCCGCTGTAGAGCGCGAGGGGCGCGAGCACCGAGGCGATGAGCAGCGCCAGCACCGCGTCCCGCGTCCTACATTTTCGCCGCCGCCACCGCCCCGCGGCCATGGCCGCAGTCGATCGTCTCCGGCGACGTGATGATTAGAGCCGCCGATTCTGAGTGTCCTGGGAGCGTTCGGTTCAGAGAGACCTCCGCGGGTCAGTGCGCATTTGGGTTCAAGCCAGGCCGTCAAGATCAGGGTTGCCACGTTCCGGTGGTTCTGTTTGGGGCGGTCGCCCGAATGGCAAACTAGTTTTGTACATCTCCGAGGCTGACCCACGAGCCGCACGCATTCTTCCAGACCGCGTGAGCCATTCAACACCGACATGTATCAGTTCGCGGGACGGTTCGGACGCGATTTCTCCTGTAAAACAGAGACAAACGTGGGGGAGTTTTGCGGGAGTCCGGACCGATCCCAAGCCCTCTTCTGACCGCCTTGGCTCACCAAAAACCCCTCACCCCTCCCGCACGTTTTCGGTCAGCGCCGCTCTAGAGCGTCAGCGCCCGCATTCATGCCCGGCCAGAGCGAATGCGACCGCTCACTGGCACCGGCATTAAAGCGGCGCGCCGGTCGAGAGAGCGCCGCCCGCGCCGCTTCCCGTTGCAGACGACTGCCGTGCGTTCAAACGACACCACGGCCGCCCGTCCGTCCGTCTGCCGCCCGCATTGATGGCACGCGGTTGCCGAGGCGTCTCCTCCGGCGCTACCAGTCCGTCCATCTGCCGCCCACCATTGCTATAAAAGCCGGTACCCCGGCCATAGCCGCTGTCATCCACCTCCGATCCCTCTCCGCACCACTCCCGCCATGGATCCCTCCCCCGCCAAAGCTCTCTGGGACGGGCTGACGACGGACCAGAAGAAGGAGATGGCCGCCATTGCTGGCTGCTAGCTGCCGGCAGGCAGCCGGAGGACGACGACGTCCCAATGGAGGACGCTGTCGACGACGAGCCGGCGCCACCCTCATCCTCCGCGCCACCCTCGCCGGTGCATTGCACCTTGACCATCGGCGAGGCCCGTGCCCATTACATGGACATGGTGCGGGAGGAGCGGCAGGAGCAGTTCCAGGAGGCGTAGGCCGAAGCTGCCTACAACCACCGCGTCCTCCAGGAGCACCTGCAGGCGGAGGAGCAGCTCGACGCTGGCAGGGCGGTGGCGCCGGACGCGGACCTGACGGAGCAGGAGGCGCTGCTCCAGTCCTACCGCTCCGCCCGCGAGATCCGCCTCACCCGCTGGCGGTACCGGCAGCGGGTGGCGGAGGTGGCGGCCGCGTCCAAGGAGTGCGACGAGGCGGGCGAGGCGTTGTTCGGCGACGCCGACGACGAGGAGGACAACGCCGAGGCCGCGCCCCGCCGCCACGACCACGAAGCCGGCACGTCCGCGGGCGTCGGCGGCAGCGAGGAAGAGTAGTGCACGGGGGGTCGCCGCCGCTCGGGTCCCAGGAAGGCCACCGCTCCTCCCCTCCCGTCGATGCCAAGCTTGGTGGGCTCAACATCGACGGCCGATTAGTCGCTTGGCGGCGACGTGGAGGCAGACATCTGCGCTTGCCGGGTCTCCGGAGAAGGAGGTTACGGAGGCGGAGCTCGAGAGCGCCGAGGTGGAGCTGGAAAAGGCAAAGCTTCGGTTCTCTAGGTTCATGGCCGGACACGGGGAACGAGCACCTGCGACCATTTAGATTAGGTACTATTAGAGCCGGACTAGCACCGCTTTGATGTAAATGTAGTGAAATCCGTCATGTTTATATGAAATCCGGACGTGTTTATATGAAATCCGGACGTGTTTATATGAAATCCGGTCTTGTTTGCATGAATTTCATCTGGATTGTTGAAAAGGGGTTTGAAATGTATGCGGCTACGGTTGGATGGCTGATGACCCACAAGTATAGGGGATCAATCATAGTCCTTTCGATAAGTAAGAGTGTCGAACCCAACGAGGAGCAGAAGGAAATGACAAGCGGTTTTCAGCAAGGTGTTTTCTGCAAGCACTGAAATTATCGGTAACAGGTAGTTTGATAGCAAGATAATTTGTAACAAGTGACAAGTAACAATAGTAACAAAGAGTGCAGCAATATAGCCCAATCCTTTTTGTAGCAAAGGACAGGCCGAAACGATCTCTTATAATTAGTAAAACGTTCTCGAGACACATGGGAATTTCATCTAGTCACTTTCATCATGTTTGTTTGATTCGCGTTCGCTACTTTGATAATTTGATATGTGGGTGGACTGGTGCTTGGGTGCTACCCTTACCTGGACAAACCTCCCACTTATGATTACCCCCTCTCGCAAGCATCCTCAACTACGAAAGAAGAATTAAGATTACTCTAACCATAGCATTAAACGTGTGGATCCAAATCAGCCCCTTACAGAATAGCGCATAAACTAGGGTTTAAGCTTCTGTCACTCTAGCAATCCATCATCTAATTACTACTCCACAATGTATTTCCTTAGGACCAAAGATGGTGAAGTGTCATGTAGTCGACGTTCACATGACACCACTAAGAGAATCACAACATACACATCATCAAAATATCGAACGAATACCAAATTCACATGATTACTTATGACAAGACTTCTCCCATGTCCTCAAGAACAAAAGTAACTACTCACACATCATCAACATGTTCATGACCAGTAGGGTATTGAATTGCATAATAGATCTGAACATATAATCTTCCACCAAGTAAACCAACAAGCATCAACTACAAGATGTAATCAACACTACTAGCAACCCACAGGTACCAATCTGAGGTTTTGGGACAAAGATTGAATACAAGAGATGAACTAGGGTTTTGAGATGAGATGGTGCTGGTGAAGATGTTAATGAAGATTAGCCCTCCCACGATGAGAGGGTCGCTGGTGGTGTTGATGGCGACGATTTCCCCCTCCCGGAGGGAAGTATCCCCGGCAGAATCTCTCCGTCGGAGAGCAAAAGTGCTCCTGCCCAAGTTCCGCCTCGAGACGGCGGCGCACCGTCCCGAAAGTCTTCTCTCCATTTTTTTAGGTCAAATGCACTTATATACCAGAAAATGGGGGCCAGAAGTGGGCCAGGGGCCCCACGAGGTACCAGGGCGCGCCTGGGGGGGTGGCGCGCCCTGGTGCCTCGTGGGCACCTGGGTGGCCCCCTCTGGTACTTTTTGCTTCCAATATTTTTTTTATATTCCAAAATAATTCTCCAGAAAATTTCAGCTCATTTGGAGTTGTGCAGAATAGGTATCTTGACAGAGCTTTTTCAGGTCCAGAATTCCAGCTGCCGGCATTCTCCCCCTTCGTGTGAATCTTGCATATTTAGAGAGAAAAGGCATTAGAATAGATCCATAAAGTATTATATTGATTAAAAACACTATAAATAACAGTAGTAAAACATGATGCAAAATGGACGTATCAACTCCCCCAAGCTTAGACCTTGCTTGTCCTCAAGCGAAAGTCGATATCGATAATCATGTCCACATGTTTAGAGAGAGAGGTGTCGATAAAAACAAAATACGGACATAGAAGCATCATGATCATTATTATAACAGCAATATTTATTATCATAGCAGCAATATTCATTATCATAAACTTCTCATGAGCAAGTAACAATTCATCACAACAATGGAGTATAAGGCATAAACTTCCTTGAAACTAACAAACTATGTTCTTAGTCAACAATGCAATTACAATTCATCATATTTTCAGGAAGGGTCACATGTAGGAGCTATTTAGCAAGTCCACATACTCAACCATCATTTAGTCTTCTATGATTGCTAACACTCACGACATATATATGGAGCAAAAAGTTTCAGCCAGACACATAGAAAGATAGGGGCTTATAATTTCGCCTCCCAACTTATTCACCTCAAGGATGATGTCAACAATAATAACTCATGATCACTCATATCCAACTGGATATATGTGCCTAGATCTTTCCCCACCACATGATGCTTGCAAAAGAGAAAAATAAAAAGGAAATAGAGAAGAACACTATTGACTCTTGCATAAAAAGTAAATACATAAAAGTAAAGGATAGGCCCTTCGCAGAGGGAAGCAGAGGTTGTCATGCGCTTTTTGTTTTTGAATGCAAGAGCTCTTAATGCAAAGGAACATCACGTTATATTGCCCCTTGTGATAGCAACCTTTATTATGCAGTCCGTCGCTTTTATCCCTTTACCATCACAAGTTCGTACAACGCTTATTTCCCTTACAATAAAAGTTCAGACATATTTAGAGGCAATTTTTATTGCTTTTTGCACCGATGACAACTTACTTGAAGGATCTTATTCAATCCCTAGGTAGATATAGTGGACTCTCATGACATGAAACTGGGTTTAAGGGTTTTGGATGCACAAGTAGTATCTCTACTTAGTGCGAATTTTTGGCTAGCAAAGATATTGGGCAAGCACCACATGTTGGAGGATCTATAACAATATAACTTCTATGTGAATATGAACAAACATAACTCATTACGTTGTCTTCCTTGTCCAACGTCAACAATTTGACATAAAATACTTAATGGGGGCTCACAATCATAAAAGATGTCCAAGATAGTATATTTGCATGTGAATCTTCTCTTCCCTTATTAATTCTTTCATGAATTGCATCATTGACTAATACTATATTTGTTAACCTCCAATAAATTTTACCACTTATACTTTTCTTTATGTAATGTCATTACTTTCCATTAGATTAGCATATGATCTTTTTCGTTATTTTCATTGCTATGATTGAAACATGAAAGTAAAGAAACACAAGCTCAAACTACTCTTTATTATATAGCTCTCAACTCGATTACATAGATGGATGGATCACGGAACTAACACTCGAAAATAGATCATACTAAACTTTTATTCAACTAGATCACGAAATAATTAAGGATCGAATTAAAAGTAGGCAAAGATAATAAAAGTGATGGTGATACGATACCGGGGCACCTCCCCCAAGCTTGGCACAAGCCAAGGGGAGTGCCCATACCCATGTGCTCAAGTGTCCTTCTCCGGTGACGGTGGTGGTGATGTAGTGATGGGCTTGTCCTCTGGTTTCCATGGCATAGGTGCCCCATCATAGGAAGATGAACGAGTCTCCGGAGTCCTGAAATTTGCAGCTAAACTCATACCTTTGAATCTTGCCTCATATTCAAAATTCTGATTTTGGAGATCATAGATTTGGCCTTGGAGGTAATCAATTCGTTCATTGAGCTTGAAGATGATGTCCCCAATTGATCGGTCATCCACCTTGCGATCACGAGTGAACTCCGTGATCATGGAGTGGTTGGCGCTGAGTCCACGTTCCACCATCCCTTGGCACTTGAAAATCTCCTGCTCCACTGCCTCAAGCCTGGATTCCACGCTCCCGGTCTTCTTGGGTCCCTGAACATCCCGGATGTGAAGCACCCCCTCACGCATCTCAATAGCTTGAGGGTGTTTCATCACCTCCGGAAGGTAGGGATTGATGACCTTCTCATAGAACTTGTCTTTGGAAGAGCTTGGTGAAGTCATAGCGATCTAGATCTGTCAGAAAACAGCACAAAACAAGAACAGAGGAGATTTCTGCGATACGGTGGTCAAAACGTCTGGATGTCTATATATAGATTTTTTTATCTTGCAAAACAAGTAATCCAGAAGAAAAACGGAGTCGGGAAGGCACACGTGGGGCCCACGAGCCACCAGGGCGCGCCAGGGGGGGTGGCGCGCCCTGGTGCCTCGTGGGCACCAGGTGGGTCCCCCCGGCTGTTTCTTATTTTTGTATTTTTTTAAATATTCCAAAACTGACAGAAAATATTTTTATGGAATTTTTGGAGTTGGTTTACTTACCGTATCACATACCTCTTCCTTTTCAGTGTTCTGGAGTGTTCCGGAAGGTCTCCCTTATGTATTCTTCCGGTGTAATTGTTTCAATGATATTAGTTTCAACATTAATAGGGGTACCTGAAATATAATGCTTAATTCTTTGCCCATTCACCACTCTCGGATTAGTGCCTTCGGAGTTATTTATTTTGATGGCTCCGGAGCAATAAACTTCTTCGATAATATACGGTCCTTCCCATTTAGAGAGAAGTTTTCCTGCAAAGAATCTTAAACGAGAATTGTATAATAGAACTTGCTCACCTACTTTAAATTCCCATTTCTGAATTCTTCTATCATGCCATCTTTTAACTTTTTCTTTAAACAATTTGGCATTTTCATAAGCTTGGGTTCTCCATTCATCTAATGAGTTAATGTCAAATAACCTCTTCTCACCGGCAAGTTTGAAATCATAATTTAATTCTTTAATTTCCCAATATGCTTTATGTTCTAACTCAAGAGGTAAATGACATGCTTTTCCATAAACCATTTTATAAGGAGACATACCCATAGGATTTTTATAAGCAGTTCTATAAGCCCACAATGCATCGTCAAGTTTCTTAGACCAATTCTTTCTAGATCTATTGACGGTTTTCTGCAAAATTAATTTTATTTCTCTATTGCTTAATTCAACTTGACCACTAGTTTGAGGATGATAGGGTGATGCAATTCTGTGGTTGACATCATATTTAGCATGCAATTTACGGAATGCACCATGAATAAAATGTGAACCACCATCAGTTATTAAATATCTAGGGACTCCAAACCTTGGGAAAATAACATCTTTGAGCATTTTAATAGAAGTGTTATGATCAGCACTACTAGTTGGAATAGCTTCTACCCACTTAGTAACGTAATCAACAGCAAGTAAAATATGAGTATACTCATTGGATTTAGGAAAAGGTCCCATATAATCAAATCCCCAAACATCAAATGGTTCAACAGCAAGTGAATAATTCATAGGCATTTCTTGACGTCTACCAACATTACCAATTCTTTGACATTCATCACAAGAGGAGACAAACTTACGAGCATCCTTGAAAAGAGTAGGCCAATAAAAACCAGATTGTAATACCTTGTGTGCAGTTCTGTCTCCCGCATGGTGTCCTCCGTAAGCTTCGGAGTGACACTTCCGTAGGATTTGTTCTTGTTCATGCTCAGGTATACAACGTCTAATAATACCATCTACTCCTTCTTTATAAAGATGTGGGTCATCCCAGAAGTAATGTCTTAAATCAAAGAAGAACTTTTTCTTTTGTTGGTATGTAAAACTAGGTGGTATATATTTAGCAACAATGTAATTAGCATAGTCTGCATACCAAGGAGTATTACGAGAAGCATTTATGACAGCTAATTGTTCATCAGGAAAATCATCATTAATAGGTAGTGGGTCATCAAGAACATTTTCTATTCTAGACAAATTATCTGCTACGGGATTCTCAGCTCCCTTTCTATCGATATTGTGCAAGTCAAATTCTTGTAGCAATAAAACCCACCTAATGAGTCTAGGTTTAGCATCTTTCTTTTCCATAAGATATTTAATAGCAGCATGATCGGTGTGAACAGTTACTTTAGAATCAACTATATAAGATCTGAATTTATCACATGCAAACACAACTGCTAAAAAATCGTTTTCAGTAGTAGCATAATTTCTTTGGGCATTGTCTAGAGTTTTACTAGCATAATGGATAACATTTAATTTCTTATCAACTCTTTATCCTAGAATAGCACCAACAGCATAATCGCTAGCATCACACATAATTTCAAAAGGCAAGTTCCAGTCAGGTGGTTGAACAATGGGTGCAGTGGTTAAGGCTTTCTTAAGTGTTTCAAAGGCTTCTAGACAATCATCATCAAAAATAAATGGAACATCTTTTTGCAAAAGATTGGTAAGAGGCCTAGAAATTTTAGAGAAGTCTTTAATAAATCTCCTATAGAAACCAGCATGACCAAGGAAACTTCTTATACCTTTAATATCTTTAGGACATGGCATTTTCTCAATAGCATCAACCTTAGCTTTATCAACTTCAATACCTCTCTCAGAAATTTTATGACCCAAGACAATACCTTCATTCACCATAAAGTGGCACTTCTCCCAATTCAAGACAAGATTAGTTTCTTCACATCTCTGCAAAACTCGATCAAGGTTGCTTAAGCAATCATCAAAAGAAGTTCCGTAAACGGAAAAATCATCCATGAAAACCTCAACAATCTTTTCACAAAAATCAGAGAATATAGCAGTCATACATCTTTGAAAGGTAGCAGGTGCATTGCATAAACCAAAAGGCATACGTCTATAAGCATAATTTCTGAAAGGATAAGTAAATGTGGTTTTCTCTTGATCGGGTTGTGATACGGGTATTTGAGAAAAACCTGAATAACCATCTAGGAAACAAAAGTGTGTATGCTTGGACAACCTTTCTAACATTTGATCAATAAAAGGTAAGGGGTAATGATCTTTTCTAGTAGCTTTGTTTAATTTTCTAAAATCGATTACCATCCTATAACCAGTTACAATTCTTTGTGGAATGAGTTCATTTTTATCATTAGGAACAACGGTGATACCTCCTTTCTTAGGGACACAATGAACAGGACTTACCCATCTACTATCAGCTATGGGATAGATTATACCTGCTTCCAGAAGTTTTAATATCTCAGTTCTTACCACCTCCTTCATCTTAGGATTTAATCGACGTTGGTGGTCGACAACTGGTTTAGCATCAGGCTTCATATTAATTTTGTGCTGACATAGAGTGGGACTAATGCCCTTAAGATCATCAAGAGTATATCCAATAGCAGCTCGCTGCTTCCTTAGAGTTTTCAGCAATCTCTTTTCTTCATGCGCTGAAAGGTTAGCACTAATAATAACAGGATATATCTTCTTTTCGTCAAGATAAGCATATTTCAATGTATCAGGCAATTGCTTCAATTCAAACACAGGATCACCTTTAGGTGGAGGGGGACCTCCAAGAGTTTCAACAGGCAAATTATGTTTAAGGATAGGTGGTTGATCAAAGAACATCTTATCAATTTCATTTCTTTCATGCATATGCATATCATTCTCATGGTCTAGCAAATATTGTTCTAACGGATCAGTAGGAGGTACGGCAATAGAAGCAAGACCAATAATTTTGTCTTTACTAGGCAATTCTTTATCATGAGGTTGTCTACGATATTTGGAGAAATTAAACTCATGAGACACACCACCAAAATCAACACTGACTGTTTCTTTAGTGCAATCAATCTTAGCATTAACCATGTTCAAGAAAGGTCTACCAAATATAATGGGGCAGAAATCATCTTGTGGAGAACCAAGGACTAGAAAATTAGTAGGGTATTTTATTTTTCCACACAAGACTTCAACATCTCTGACAATCCCAAGTGGTGTAATGGTATCTCTATTTGCAAGTTTAATAGTAACATCAATATCCTCTAATTCAGCAGGTGCAATATCATTCATAATTTCTTGATATAAAGTAAAAGGAATAGCACTCACGCTAGCACCCAAATCACATAAGCCATGATAGCAGTGATCTCCTATTTTAACTGAGACAACAGGCATGCCCACAACGGGTCTATCTTTATCTTTAGAATCAGGTTTAGCAATTCTAGCTGCTTCATCGCAGAAGTAAATAACATGCCCATCTATATTATCAACCAAGAGATCTTTAACCATAGCAACATTAGGTTCAACTTTAATTTGTTCAGCGGGTCTAGGTGTTCTATTATGACTTTTGTTAACCACAGTTGAAACTTTAGCATGTTCCTTAATCCTAACAGGAAAAGGTGGTTTCTCAATATAAGCAGTAGGCACAACTGGATCAACATGGTAAACAATTGTTTCTTCTTTAACACTAATAGGTTCCTCTATCTTTTCTTTAATAGGGGGATGATATTTAAACCACTTCTCCTTAGGGAGGTCAACATGAGTAGCAAAGGATTCACAAAAGGAGGCTACTATCTCAGAGTCAAGTCCATATTTAGTGCTAAACTTATGAAAAGCATCGGTGGCCGTAAAAGATTTAACACAATCGAACTCAAGTATTATACCTGACTCATTACCTTTGTCGAGTTCCCAATCTTCAGAGTTGCGTTTAATTCTTTCTAAAAGATCCCATCTGAATTCAATAGTTTTCTTCATAAAGGAGCCAGTCGAAGAAGAATCGAGCATAGTTTGATTATCATGAGAAAGCCGAGCATAAAAATTTTCTAAGATAATTTTTCTTGAGAGGTCATGATTGGGGCATGTATGCAACATATATTTAAGCCACCCCCAAGCTTGAGCGATGCTTTCTCCTTCACGAGGCCAAAAATTATATATATAATTCCGATCACGATGAACCAAATGCATAGGATAAAATTTCTGATGGAATTCTAGTTTCAATCGGTTCCAGTCCCATGTATCAGTATCATCACATAGCCTATACCATATTAATGCTTTTCCCTCCAAAGATAAAGGGAATACTTTCTTCTTAACTCCATCTCCAGTTATACCTGCAAGCTTAAACAATCCACAAATTTCAGCCACATAGATCAAGTGTATATCAGGATGTACCGTTCCATCTCCTGCATAAGGATTAGCTAGCAGTTTTTCTAACATGCCTGGAGGAATTTCATATTCAATATCTTTTTCAATAGGTGCAGTAGGTTGAGGAGTAACTATTTGTGTTTCCGGTCGAGGTGAAGATACCCCGAACAAACCCCTCAAAGGATTACTTTCCATAGTGACAAGTGACAATAAATTTCAGCACGTAATATAAATGTTTCCTTACCAAATTCCACTCACCAAAGGCGCTTCACTCCCCGGCAACGGCGCCAGAAAAGAGTCTTGATGACCCACAAGTATAGGGGATCAATCGTAGTCCTTTCGATAAGTAAGAGTGTCAAACCCAACGAGGAGCAGAAGGAAATGACAAGCGGTTTTCAGCAAGGTGTTTTCTGCAAGCACTGAAATTATCGGTAATAGGTAGTTTGATAGCAAGATAATTTGTAACAAGTGACAAGTAACAATAGTAACAAAGAGTGCAGCAATATAGCCCAATCCTTTTTGTAGCAAAGGACAGGACGAAACGATCTCTTATAATTAGTAAAACGTTCTCGAGACACATGGGAATTTCATCTAGTCACTTTCATCATGTTTGTTTGATTCGCGTTCGCTACTTTGATAATTTGATATGTGGGTGGACCGGTGCTTGGGTGCTGCCCTTACCTGGAAAAACCTCCCACCTATGATTACCCCCTCTCGCAAGCATCCGCAACTACGAAAGAAGAATTAAGATTACTCTAACCATAGCATTAAACGTGTGGATCCAAATCAGCCCCTTACAGAATAGCGCATAACCTAGGGTTTAAGCTTCTGTCACTCTAGCAACCCATCATCTAATTACTACTCCACAATGCATTCCCTTAGGCCCAAAGATGGTGAAGTATCATGTAGTCGACGTTCACATGACACCACTAAGAGAATCACAACATACACATCATCAAAATATCGAACGAATACCAAATTCACATGATTACTTATGACAAGACTTCTCCCATGTCCTCAAGAACAAAATTAACTACTCACACATCATCAACATGTTCATGACCAGTAGGGTATTGAATTGCATAATAGATCTGAACATATAATCCTCCACCAAGTAAACCAACAAGCATCAACTACAAGATGTAATCAACACTACTAGCAACCCACAGGTACCAATCTGAGGTTTTGGGACAAAGATTGAATACAAGAGATGAACTAGGGTTTTGAGATGAGATGGTGCTGATGAAGATGTTGATGAAGATTAGCCCTCCCACGATGAGAGGGTCGCTGGTGGTGTTGATGGCGACGATTTCCCCCTCCCGGAAGGAAGTATCCCCGGCAGAATCTCTCCGCCGGAGAGCAAAAGTGCTCCTGCCCAAGTTCCGCCTCGAGACGGCGGTGCACTGTCCCGAAAGTCTTCTCTCTATTTTTTTAGGTCAAATGCACTTATATACCAGAAAATGGGGGCCAGAAGTGGGCCAGGGGCCCCACGAGGTACCAGGGCGCGCCTGGGGGGGGGGGGTGTCGCGCTGTAACATCCCAAGATCTCAACTCTGATATTAGGTTAATTAAATTGCCATGTCATCATAAATATATGCTAAGAAATGTAATTAAGGAATAATTCAATTCATATTCAAAATTCAAAATGCAAGTCAAAATAAAAGTTGTTCAAATCTGAAAACTAAAGTGTTCTAAATATGACAAATAATGCATAGGTAATTATGGTGGAGAAATCATATTTTTATAAAATGTTTAAATGTCCTCAAATAATTAAAACAGTAGCTAAAACAATTAATTAAATGCCTTTCATAATTTATAAAATATTAAACTATATTATTTAGGTGCCAAACTTTTTATGGCAGTGGTATATTTAGTAACACTAAATTAGGTGCTAATCTTATATTTTATAAAACTAAAATGATTTGGAAAGTAAAATAAAACACAAAAAGAAAAATAAACAAAAACAGAAAATAAGAAAAAGGAAAAAAACCCTCCCCCCACTGGGCCTTGGCCCAGCCGGCCGGCCCAGCAGCTGGCCTATATGGCCACTCCCTCGCTCCCCCACCGTAACCCTAACCCCATAACCCCCCTCGTTCCCCTCCTCGCTCTGGACGCCACCGCCGCCATCGTCCGTCGTCGTCGCCGCCCTTCCCCGTCGCCTCGTCGCTCGTCGCCGTCCTCGACCCCCTCCCCGAGTCGGCTTCACCAAGCCTCGCCGACCCCAAACCCCTGCCTCGCCCGTGAGCCGCGCCCCCTCTCCTCTCCCTCTCTCTGTCGCCGCCGTCCCGCCGCTCCGCCCGTGGCCTCTCTCGCCGCCACCCGCCGCTGCCCGTGCTCGGCCCCGCTGCCTCTGCCTCGCGTGCTCGTGCGCGCGCGCCCGCCTCCCAGCGCTGGCCTCGTTCCCGCGCCCGCGCTCGCGCCCGCTACCGCCGTGGCCTCGTGCCCGTTGCTTCCGCCGTGGCCGCCCCCTGCCCTGCCCCCGTTCCGCCGCGCCTCCGCCCGCTGCCGTCCGAGCCGCTCGCCGCCTGCCGCTGCTTCCCATCGCCGCAGCCGCTTCGCCGTCGCCGCCTCTGTCCGCGCGCGCGCACACGCGCCACCGGACAAGTCCGGCTTCCCCTGGTGCCCGCGCGCTAACGGGGCCCGGACATGTCCGGCCCCCCTTACACGGGCTCGGGCGCGGACATGTCCGCCTGCCCACTGACCAGTGGGGCCCCACCCATTTTAGAACGAAAAGGATTAAAAATAAAAAGAAAATAATAAAATAAATAAATAGTAATAAAAGAATTAAAATAAATAATAGTTAATTAATTAATTAATTAACTTAATTAATCCTGTTTAATTAAACTAATTAAATAATTAACCTAATTAAACTGTAATTAATTTAATTAAAACCCTAATTAACCTAAACAGTGACTGACAGGTGGGACCCACCTATCAGGTTAACCAGTCAACGGACTGTTGACTGCTGACGTGATGCTGATGTCAGCAATTACTGTTTCGGATAATGTTAATTTAAATAATTCCGGAAAATCATTAAAACTTTGAAAAATCATATAAATTAGACCGTAACTCGGATTAAAATAATTTATATATGAAAAACGATCAGAAATATGTGAAGAATCCGATTATGCCATCCACATACCTGTCAGATGCCTCCAGCACTTCAAACATGGAACCTTCCCCTTCGGTTCATCTGTCTGACAGATGTCCGAAACCGGGAAAACGTTCCAGTTAATTCCCCGTTTCATCTGCCACGTGTAGCGTTGCGTTAGGGCACCCTAGCACAGCCTATTGTCATGCCAAGCATCTGTGTGCATTTGTCTGATTTGTATTTACTGTTTCTTCCCCCTCTTCTCTCTGGTAGACTCCGAGACCGATGCTGCCTCCGTGATTGACTACGTCCCCGACGACCCGTCCTTTTCAGCAGAGCAACCAGGCAAGCAAAACCCTCTTGATGCATGCCTATATCGCCTATTCTTTCTCCCTCCTGCTTGCATTAGAATTTGCTACTGCTATTGTTTTATCCTACTCTGATGCAAAGCCTGTTCATTGTAACTTCTGTTGATACTTACCTGATATCCTAAATGCTTAGTATAGGTTGGATGAAATCCATCTGTGGCTCCATCCTTGTCCTAGTTGCCCCGCTTAGCTACTAGTGCCCCGATCGATGTGATCGTCGGGCTAAGACCAGCACAGCACCGCACACCCCCTAAGTTGTTCGACTCTACAGAGTTATCCTCGAGTGACGAGGGTGACACCTCTTAACTCACTCCCGACGATGCCTTTGTAGCACAGCTAGACGGACGTGGATTACCAAGGGTGATTCCTCTTCGTCCACCTCCGATGAGGCTTCTGTCGTGCAACCCCGCAAGTGTGGACCATCGAGGGTGATTCCTCCTGGTTCTCCTTGACGGATTACATCGAGTAGGAATCCATAGAGGGTGATTCCTCGGATTCCCCTTGATGTGATGAACACACGGATACCCTACTTTTACTACAGTCCCCGGGTAAAGTCGGGTCGACCCCGAGGGCTACCCGCGAGAGATGTGAAGTCGGGAATGACCGTGAGGGTACCCACGAGATAATTACGAGGCGCAACCGGGCAGGCAGAGACCGCCCTAGAGAGGGATGGGCCTGGCCCTTGTTGCACTTCCTCGAGACGGGACGACAGGAGTACTGATCGTCACCGCAAGCTCCTAATAATTCGCTAACGGATTTGGGTATTGATCTGAGTGGGTCGTTGGCCTATACGCACTACCACCACGTGGGATAATGGTTATGGGACCCTCTACGTCATATGTATCAGCCGAAAGCTCTGTCAGACGTCCAGTTCAGCATTGTGGGCCTGTCGGGCCAGTGCCATCCAGGATGAGGTGGTGCTCGTCCCGGCTCATCGCATAACGACCCGGAGTGCTAAGGGCAATGGCCCAAGACCCCTGAGCACTTAGGATGTAGACCGGCGGGGACCTCTCTGCTTAGCCTAGGATAGGACTGCGTCGTGTCGATTACCGAGGCCGGGTATTACCCAGCAAGTGTATCCGGCCAGATGTAATCGAGCGTGTTGGGTAACAGTAGTGCACCCCTGCAGGGAAGATTATCTATTCGAATAGCCGTGTCCACGGTAACAGGACGCTCAGTGTTGTATCCCGATCTGCTACACTTGAACTGGATACTTTAATTAAATGGAAGCTTCGGGATTGCTTTCTCGCAGGGAGTCGAGGAAGGATCTCTAGGCTTTGCTACAACATGCTTGCTACTTAATTATGTACCACTCTGCACTCTTCTTATGCTGCAAGGCCGCTGAAGATGCTAGTCTTCGATAGGCTAGGCCTTCCCCCCCTATTCTGGCATTTCTGCAGTTTAGTCCAAAGAATACAGCCCCATTTCCCTTGATACCGATGCATAACTAGCATAGTTCTGATGTCAGTCTTGCGAGTACTTTGGATGAGTACTCACGGTTGCTTTGCTACTTCTTTTTCCCCATTCCCGATTGTTGCGATCAGACGTTGGAGCCCAGGAGCAGGAGATCCCCGGAGGAGTATACTACAACGTGGAGATCATCGACGACCAGGAGTAGTTAGGAGGCTCCCAGGCAGGAGGCCTTACCTCTTTCGATCAGAGCAGTTGTTTGTTTTCGCCTTCTTAAGGCATTCTTGTTTAACTTTGTGTCTGTACTCAGATACTGTTGCTTTCGCTGACGCTTGTGTGCGCAAGCTTATGTATTCGAGCCCTCGAGGCCCCTGGCTTGTAATATAAAGCTTGTATTATTTTATTTCATTTTTAGAGTTGTGTTGTGATATCTTCAAGTGAGTCCCTAGGCTTGATCGTGTGCATTTGCGTGTATGATTAGCGCACGATTAAGTCGGGGGCGTCACACGCGCCCTGGTGCCTCGTGGGCACCTGGGTGGCCCCCTCTGGTACTTTTTTGCTTCCAATATTTTTTATATATTCCAAAATAATTCTCCAGAAAATTTCAACTCATTTGGAGTTGTGCAGAATAGGTATCTTGACAGAGCTTTTTCAGGTCCAGAATTCCAGCTGCCGGCATTCTCCCCCTTCGTGTGAATCTTGCATATTTAGAGAGAAAATGCATTAGAATAGCTCCACAAAGTATTATATTGATTAAAAACACTATAAATAACAGTAGTAAAACATGATGCAAAATGGACGTATCAATGGCGTCCTCCTGCATCCATGTCCACGGACTGGTCCCCCCCTGTCCGCAAACGGATGCGGGAGAAAATTTGCGGGTTGCCGTTGGAGATGCCCTAAGGAAACTTTTATCGCATACACCATAATAAATTCTGTTTTGTAAAATATTTTTGAAACATAGAAAATTTGTGGAACAAAGCATGGTAAATTCTGTTGTATACCATGGCAAATTATGTGAACATCACATGTCAAAAAAATTCAATATTTTTTGTGCCATCTTTTTTTAACACAATACAAACAGACGCTCATACATATGCACATACACTCTTTGTGCCATCTTCTGATGAAAGCACATTTGCTACCTTGGTGGTTTTGGTAATCAATGTCAACATATATGTTGTTGGACTAATACTTTTATCTAGTATATTTCAGACAAGTTCAACAAAGGCATGGCAAGGACAAGAAGATGTGGATCCCTTCAAAATGTCAAGGACAAGATTGGCAACTCCAAGACTCTACATTTTTGGTTTAGTGATCCAAGATCACATTGAGTCCCTTAGGAAAGCCAATACTATTAAAAGGGGATGAGGTTTTGATCATGATTCATTTGCTCAAAGTGCTCAGTGGTATTGCTCCAAAAATCCTCAGTCACTTTCTCAAAACACATCTGTCCAAACCCTAAAAGTCTATCTCGGTCCCACCGAAAATCTCCTATCCGGACCCACCGAGATTACCACTTCATTTGCCACTGCCAAACCCAAGCAATTTGGTTTGACCGAAATGGATTTCGGCCCCACCGAGATGGCGTTACCAAGTTTTTGTGATGACATTGTTTCACTTCGGAATCACCGAGTTGAAATAATCGGAATTTCCGAAACTGGTTTTGCCCTAGCCATTGCACTTCGTTCCCACCGAGTTGTTCCACTTCGGTCCCACCAAAAAGCTCAGTTCACATCTTTTACACTAATCGGTCTCACCGAGTTTTGCATTCGGTCTCACCGATTTGGGTCAAAAGTGTGCAACGGTTGGATTTTTGGTGAAGACTATTTATACCCTCCACCCCCACTTACTCTAAAAGAGAGCCATCATAACGTGCATACACTTCCACCATACATTTTCTGAGAGAGAACCACCTACTCATGTGTTGAGATCAAGAGATTCCAATCCAACCATTTGAACCTTGATTTCTAGCCTCTTCAAGTTGTTTTCCACTCCAATCCTTCTCCTACCCAAGCCAAATCTGTGTGAGAGAGATTGAGTGTTGAGGAGACTATCATTTGAAGCACAAGATCAAGGAGTTCATCATCAACACACCATCTATTACCTTTTGGAGAGTGGTGTCTCCTAGATTGGTTAAGTGTCACTTGGGAGGCTCCAAGATCATGTGGAGTTGAACCAAGGAGTTTGTAAGGGCAAGGAGATCGCCTACTTCGTGAAGATCTACCCCGAGTGAGTCTAGTCCTTTGCGGACATAAGCCATGGTGGAATAGGCAAGGTTGCTTCTTCGTGGACCATTCATGGGTGGAGCTCTCCGTGGACTCGCGCAACCACTACCCTTCATGGGTTGAAGTCTCCATCAATGTGGACGTACGATAGCACCACCTATCGGAACCACGCCAAAAACCATTGTGTCTTCATTGAGTTTGATCTTCTTTTCTCTACCCCATTACTTTCCGCACATTTGCATGCTCTACTTTTCCGCTGCTCTATCTCTAGATATCTTAACTAGTGCTAAAATCTGTCTAAATTCCAAGTGAACTTAAAAACTGCACCTTTGTTTGGTTAAGAGTCTATTCACCCCCCCTCTAGACCTATCTTCTCGACCCTACAATTAGTATCAGAGCATTGGTTTCCATTGCTTTGGTTTAATCACCATTGGAGGAAGATGGATGTGTCTACTTTGGGGAGTCTTAGACGTAGAGTGTCTATTCTCAATGGAGAGTATTATCACTTTTGGAAGGATGAGATGCTTGATATCTTTGATGAATTTAACTTGAGTAAGTATATTCATAGTCCATATGTTCCTCCCATTGATCCCTTGCATCCCACTCTAGAGGAAGAAATTGACATGCTTCGTAATCTTAAAACCATCAATCTTATCATTAGAGGATTACCTAAAATTGTGCTTGGTTGTATGCAAAACTTTGAGTGTGCCTATACTCTATGGAATGACTTAGAAAAGCGATATCCCAACTACTCTTTAAAGAATCTTGATGAGATTCTTCATAAGACTATTGCTTTTCACAAGATGAAGCCTAGTGATCCTAACTTTGATAATTGCCTGTTTGAGCTTCGTGATCTTATGCGTGCTAAAGGAGATGTTACAACCATTAGTAACATTATCATGGAAGCCATTAGAATTCACAAACTTGAACATTGTCATGATCATGAAACTAATGAATTCATTGCCCTAGGTGATGACCACATACATGTTGATGATGATGATGTTGAACATGGCTATTATGATGAGGACGAGGAATTCGACATCGAATATGAGAAGACATGAGGAATCTTAGTCTCATGGCTAATCTTCGAGATTACATGGCTGAAGGAAAAGAGTGGATTCTTGATAGTGGATGCACCGATCACATGACCGGAGATAGAGACATGCTTTGTGAGCTTGCAAAAAATGATGGTCCACGCAAGTATGTGACTTTTGGAGATAACGCCAAGGGTAAGGTACTTGGCCTTGGTAAGGTGGCCATATCTAATGATAGCTCCATTCAAAATGTTATGCTTGTTGAATCTCTTGGTTACAATCTTCTTTCCGTATCTAAACTAGCCGAATTTGGTTTCAATGTTCTATTTACCGAATTAGATTGCCAAGTGTTTCGTCGAGATAATCATAATATGGTCTTTACCGGCATTCGTAGAGGTGATCTATACATTGTTGATTTCACTAAGAGAGCCCAACCTCGTACATGTTTAATTGCTAAATCTTCTAAAGGTTGGTTGTGGCATAGAAGGCTTGGACATGTTGGCATGCGTAATCTTAATAAACTTGTTAAGGAAGATCATATTCTTGGTGTGAAAGATGTTATATTTGACAAGGATAGACTTTGTAGTGCTTGCCAAGCAGGAAAACAAGTTGGAGTAAGCCATCCCATGAAGAACATCATGACCACAAGGAGACCACTCGAACTGCTTCATATGGATCTTTTTGGTCCCAATGCCTATAAAAGTCTTGGTGGTAACTCTTTCGGTTTGGTCATTGTTGATGATTTTTCAAGATTTACGTGGGTGTTCTTTCTCAATGACAAATCGCAGGTACAAAAGATCTTCAAGAACTTCGCTAGGAAGGCCCAAAATCAATTTGAAGTGAAGATTAAGAAGGTTCAGAGCGACAATGGAACGGAGTTCAAGAACGCCAATGTGGATACCTTTCTTGATGAAGAAGGCATTTCACATGAGTTCTCGGCTACGTATACACCTCAACAAAATGGAGTTGTTGAGAGGAAGAACCGGACTCTTATCGAAATGGTAAGGACAATGCTAGATGAATACAAGACACCAAAACACTTTTGGGCGGAAGCGATTGAGATGGCTTGTCATCCTACAAATCGACTTTACCTTCACAAGCTTCTTGGTAAAACGGCATATGAGCTTCTCACTGGTAACAAACCACAAGTTGGATACTTTCGAGTATTTGGCTCAAAATGTTACATTCTTGACAAGCATCATCGTTCAAAATTTGCTCCTAAATCTCATGAAGGTTTCCTACTTGGTTACGGATCGAACTCTCACACTTACCGTGTCTACAACAACTTCACTCGAAAAGTTGAAGAGACGGTAGATGTGAAGTTTGATGAGACTAACGGCTCGCAAGTCGAGCAATTGCCAATTGATGTAGGAGATCAAGAACCATCGGAAGCAATCCAATACTTGTCTATTGGCAAGATTCGTCCCATGGAGGTGAAGGAGAGTACTTCGTCCATTCAAGTGGAAGCCCCAACTGCACATCAAGGTGAACCACAAGTTGATATGGAGGCATCCACAAGTGGAACACGTCAAGATGAAGGGAATGAGGAAGTGCGACAAGATGATCCACCACAACCTCCTTCTCCACCACCTCAAGCAAACAACGACAACAACAACAATGAGGAAGACAATGATGATGATGATGATGATGATGATGAGGAGGAGGAGGAGGAGGAAGCCTCACCACAACCCAAGCAAAAGGTACCTCGAGTTAGAGCTAGAATTTACAAGAATCATCCCGTCTAACAAATTCTTGGCGACATCAAATCCGGGAGAATCACTCGCTCTAAATCTCATTTAGCTAAATTTTGTGAGCACTACTCATTCATCTCTAGTATTGAACCTATGAAGGTAGAAGAAGCCCTCAAAGACCCGGATTGGGTAAATGCAATGCATGAAGAACTACACAACTTCGAGAGAAATCAAGGTTGGACGTTAGTTGAGAAGCCTAAGGATGAGCAAAACGTCATCGGAACCAAATGGGTGTTTCAAAACAAGCAAGATGAAGATGGACAAGTCATACGCAACAAGGCTCGTCTCGTAGCTCAAGGCTACACACAAGTTGAAGGTATGGACTATGGTGAGACCTATGCCCCCGTTGCTAGACTTGAGTCCATTCGCATCTTACTTGCTTATGCCAATCACCATGATATCACTCTTTACCAAATGGATATTAAAACTGCTTTCTTAAATGGTGAAATTGAGGAGGAAGTCTATGTTAAACAACCTCCTGGCTTTGTTAATCCCAAGAAACCTAACCACATTTATAAACTTCGTAAAGCTCTTTATGGTCTTAAACAAACACCTAGAGCTTGGTACAAATGGTTGACAAACTTTCTTCTTGAAAAGGGTTTCAAAATTGGGAAAATTAATTCAACCTTGTTCACTAAGAGGGTTAATGGAGAACTATTTGTATACCAAATATATGTTGATGATATTATCTTTGGATCTACTAATCCCTCTTTTAGTGAAAAGTTTGGAAGGTTGATGTCGGAAAAGTATGAGATGTCTATGATGTGTGAACTCAAATTCTTTCTTGGTTTGCAAATCAAGCAAACTAAGGAGGGTACCTTTGTCTCTCAAACAAAGTATACCAAGGACTTATTCAAGAAGTTCAACATGCAAGAAAGCAAAGGTATGAAAACTCCCATGCCTACGAGTGGACATCTTGACTTGACTAAGGATGGCAAACCGGTTGATCAAAAGGTTTATCGATCCATGATTGGTTCATTGCTATATCTATGTGCCTCCCATCCCGACATTATGCTAAGTGTGTGCATGTGTGCACGATACCAAGCGGCACCAAAAGAGTGTCATCTTAAGGCCGTGAAAAGAATAGTGAGATACTTGTTACATACACCAAATTTTGGCATTTGGTATCCCAAAGGATCTTCTTTCAATCTTGTTGGCTATTCCTATTCGGAGTATGCCGGAGACAAGGTTGATAGAAAATCCACTTCGGGTACATGTCAATTTCTTGGTAGATCTCTTGTGTCTTGGTCATCCAAGAAACAAAACTCGGTATCTCTATCCACCGCCGAAGCGGAATACATTGCCGCCGGATCTTGTTGTGCTCAATTGTTATGGATGAAACAAACTCTCAAAGACTATGGTGTGCATGTGAGACATGTTCCATTACTATGTGACAATGAGAGTGCTATTAAGATAGCACACAATCCCGTGCAACATTCTTGAACTAAGCATATTGAGGTTCGTCACCATTTCATTCGAGATCATGTTGCTAAAGGTGACATTGACCTTAAGCATGTTCGTACCGACAAGCAATTGGCGGATATCTTCACTAAACCTCTTGATGAGAAGGTATTTTGTCACTTGAGGAGTGAGTTGAATATCATTGATGCTTCTAACACTACTGGAATCAGGGACTTTGCCATCTGCCAGCTCTTTGCCGTCTGCTAGCAGATGGCAAAGAGGATATTTGCCGTCTGCTTTTATAAAGCAGACGGCAAAGAACATGCTGATGGCAAAGAGGCTCTTCGCCATCTGCACTTCTTTGCCGTCTGCTGGCAGACGGCAAAGAACAAAGTGGGCCCCACTTGGTACTGCACTTGCCAGGTCACACGGGCCACTTCTTTGCCGTCTGCTGGCAGACGGCAAAGAACTCTTTGCCGTCTGCCAGCAGACGGCAAAGAGGTGAGGGGGGGCCCCACAGTGTAACGGCGGGGACGGGCTAACGGCCCCCCTCTTTGCCGTCTGCCAGCAGACGGCAAAGAGGGGGCTTAATTTTCGCCATCCCCCCGCGCCTCCCGCCTCTCTCTCTTTCTCTCACCTCTCTCTCTCTCACACACCTGCGCCCGTTCCCCTCTCTCACCGCCGCCGCCGCCGCCGCCCCCTCCCCGCCCTCTCGCCGCCCCCTCCCCGCCCTCTCGCCGCCGCCCCCTCCCCCCTCTCTCACCACCGCCGCCGCCCCCTCCCCGCCCTCCACCACCGCCTGCCCCCTTCCCGTGGCGCACCTCCACCACCGCGGCGCCGCCCCCTCCTCACGGCCCTCCTGCCACCGCCGCCCCCTCCCCGGCGGCCTCCTCTCCTCGCCGCCGGTCTCCTCTCCTCGCCGCTGGCCGCCCTGCCCCCTGCCCCTCTCTGGTGAGCTTCCCCTGCCCCCCTTTTAATTTTTTTTCTGTTTTTCTAATTAGATTTTTAGTTTTCTGTTTTTAGATGTTTTGCAAATAGTTGTTTAGGTGTTTGGGTAAATAGGAAAAAATATTTAGACATTTAGGTAGAAAAAAAACCTAGAAGAAAAAAAAGAAGAAAAGAAGATGAAAAAAAAGGAAAAATAAAAAAGAAAAAGAACAAAAAATAATAATAAGAAGAAGAAACAGAAGAAGAGGAGGAGGAGAAGAAAAAAGAAGAAGAAGAAGAAGAAAAAAAGTGGAGAGGAGGAGAAGAAGAAGAGGAAAAAAGGAAAGGAAGAAGAATAAGAGGAGGAGGAGGAGAAGAAAAAAGAAGAAGAGGAAGAAGAAGAAGAAGAAAAAAGAGGAGAGGAGGAGAAGAAGAAGAGGAAAAAGGAAAGGAGGAAGAAGAAGAAGAAGAAGGAAAAAAAGGAAGAAAAGGAAGAAAAGAAAGAAGAGGAAGAAGAAGAAAAGAAAAAAAGAGAAAAAACCCCGACCCCGACACGGCACCTCGACCCCGACCCGACAACCCGACCCCGACCCGACACCCCGACCCCGACACCCCGACCTCGATCCCGACCCCGACACGGCACCCCGACCCCGACCCGACAACTCGACCCCGACCCGACACCCCGACCCTGACACCCCGACCCCGACCCCGACCCCGGCACGGCACCCCGACCCCGACCCCGACCCGACACCCCGACACCGACACGGCACCCCGACCCCGACCCGACACCCCGACCCGGACACGGCACCCCGACCCCGACACCCCGACACCCCTGACACCGCGACAGCACGACACCCAGACACGACACCCCCCGACACCCCGACCCCGACCCCGACCCCGACACCCCGACACCCCTGACACCCCGACACCACGACACCCAGACACGACACCCCCCGACACCCCGACCCCGACACGACACCCCGACACCCCGACACCACGACACCCCGACACCACGCCACCCAGACACGACACCCCCGACCCCCGACACCTCTTCGGCCTCCTATTGATCGAAAAGGTGCTCTTCGGCCTTCCAGAGGCCGATGGGGTCATATATTTGTGAATTATGAGTTAGGAAGTATATTTCCCGATTTTGTTAAGAAAAACATCATATATATTTGTGTTGATCGGGTGGATTTAAATGTGCAGTTCTTTCGGGGCTGCGAGGGTCTGGTGTTCGACGACCTCCCCGTGCGTTCGACGAGCTCCACCCCTGCGTTCGTGGGTGAGCACAAATGACATCTCCTCCTCCCCCCTTCATTTGCTCTGTTCCGGTCTTCGTGCCGATGAAACTTGCTAGCTATAGGTGTCAATCATCAGTATGCGTGACCACTATGCATCTCCCGTTCGAAAGGGTTACATCTATAAATATGCATGCATTTGCATATTTATAACCGTGATTCTTTCGAATTGTCCAACGTTATCCATGGACAGCCCGAGTATGTGTAGATTGGGTTCGTTTTCCCATATGCTCTGCTCCGGATCCGATGCAGAATTTTGTCAGTGCCTCCCTGTTGTTCTCCGGGTACACATCCTCTCTGCTTATTGCCGAGACGTGTATCAGGAGAACAGCGGGGAGGTGCTGCCGAGATTTTGCGTCGGATCCGGAGCAGAGCATGGGAAAACGAACCCAATCTACACATACTCGGGTGGGATTAGGACCTATCTTTACCTACTAGCGTCTAGGTTGCATGGACGTAATAAAACTGACAAACTCTATTAACTGATAAATATGGTTTGCTGAATTATGTATATATTTCTTGTGTGTCCAGTAGCTAGGCAAGATGAGTGATCGTGCGTGGATGTACACCGGTCACACTAGTCAGAAAGACATGACCCATGAATGGCTAAGAAAAACCAAGGGGTTTGTGAGAGTCGCATTTGCAAATGGACAGGAAACAAACTGGTGCCCCTGTGTCGACTGCGACAACTTTCATAAGAAGTCCGAGTTTGAAATGATCAAACACCTGCAGAAGTTGGGTTTTACGCCTGATTATACGGTCTGGACATTTCATGGTGAGTCTGCCCAACGTGCCAGAGCTGAGGAGGGCCGTCGTCGCACCGACGAGCATGGTACCGGGATGGAAGACATGGTGGAAGACTTTGATGATGCTCGGGATTCGGACGATGAGATGGAGGAATCTGTAAAGGCCTTCAATGATATGTTGGAGTCTTCAAAACGTCCTCTCCACGAGCACACTGAGCTTTGTCAGCTGGATGCCATCGCACAAGTAATGGCTCTGAAGGCTCAATTCAACTTGGGCAGAGAATGCTATGACGCGATGATGACACTATTTGGACGCTTTCTACCCAAAGGCCATGTAATGCCTGCAAACCTATACCAGTCGGACAAAATCCTCCGTGCACTTAAGATGCCCTATGAGAAGATAGATGCCTGTGAGAAAGGATGTGCCTTATTTAGGCTTGAGTATGCGGACTTGAAGTATTGTCCCGTTTGCCAGTCTTCCAGGTATGTTGAGGTAGACAACGGTATGGGTGAGAAGAGTCAGACAAAAATCCCAGTTAATGTTCTTCGGTATATGCCAATCATACCAAGACTTCAACGTCTTTTCATGGTCGAAGAGACGGCCAGACAGATGACATGGCACAAATTGGGCAAAAGAACCGAACTAGATGCAGATGGGGAGCCGATGTTGGTACACACATCGGACGCTTTTGCGTGGAAGCGCTTCGATGCAATACATCATGCTAAAGCGGCAGATCCAAGGCATCCTCGAATTGCCATAAGCACGGATGGGTTCAATGTGTTTGGTATGATGGCAGCTCAATACAGTTGTTGGCCTGTATTTGTCATTCCACTCAATCTCCCCCCGGACAGATTATGCAAAGAAAGAACATTTTCCTGACGTTGATAATTCCGGGGCCCAACTATCCGGGGAAGAATATGAATGTGTACATGCAGCCACTTAAGGATGAACTGCAAGAAGCTTGGGATAATGGGATCAAGACATACGACGCCGCTACAAAAAAAACATCCTAATGCGTGCGTGGTACATGTACTCGATGCATGACTTGCCGGCGTATGCGCTATTCGTTGGCTGGTGTGTGCATGGAAGGTTCCCTTGCCCCACATGCAAGGCAGCTCTTGAGTTTCGTCGGCTGCAGGCGGGTGGCAAGTTTTCTTGCTTCGACATGCATAGACAGTTCCTGGATCCTCGCCATAAGTTCAGAAAAGACAAGAAGAACTTCATCAAAGGTAGAGTTGTCAAAAACTCTGCACCACCTGCGTTGACAGGCCAACAGACCCTGGATCAGTTCAACTCTCTCGAGCCGGATCCGGAGCGTCCAGGGTATTTCAAGGGGTATAATTCCGAACACGCCTGGACTCACAAGACATGCTTGTGGGATCTGCCTTACTTCAAAGACCTCCTTTGCCCACACAACATCGACGTGATGCACACTGAAAAGAATGTCGGCGAGGCCCTCTTTGGTACATTGTTCGGCATAGAGGGGAAAACAAAGGATAATCCTAAGGCTAGAGTTGATCAGGAGGCTCTATGTGATAGACCGCTACAAAATATGCGACAACTGAAAGGAAAGCAGAACTGGACGAAGCCAAAGGCATGGTTCAATCTTGGAAGGCCAGCTATGAGGGAAATTATCCTGTGGGTGAAAAAGGAGTTGATGTTCCCCGATGGGTATGCAGCGAATCTAAAGAGGGGAGCGAGCCTTGAAAAATTGAAAATATTTGGTCTCAAGAGTCATGATTGGCACATATGGCTTGAGCGGGTAATGCCGGTGATGTTGCGTGGCTTTATCCCTAAGGATGAATGGCTAGTACTGGCAGAGCTGAGCTATTTCTTCCGTGTTCTTTGTGCGAAAGAACTATCGCCTGGCTTGCTAGAAGAACTGGAAGAGTTGGCGCCGGAGTTGATCTGCAAGTTAGAGAAGATCTTTCCACCGGGCTTCTTTAATCCAATGCAGCATTTGATTTTGCATCTCCCGACCGAGGCACGATTGGGGGGGCCCGTGCAGAATCGTTGGTGCTACGCAACTGAGAGGATGCAGAAGACGCTTCGAGAAAAATGTAAAAATAAACGTCGAATTGAAGCATCGATGGCCGAGGCATTCATTACTGAGGAGGCGCCAAACTTCGTGACAGCACACTACGAAGCGAAAAATCGTCATTTGCATAATCCGAAGCCTCGGTACAATGCTGGCGACCCTAAAAAGGGTGGATCCAACCTCAGCCTATTCAAAGGGAAGCTCGCACCAGCCAGTGCTTATACTTCCTTATCGCTGGATGTCGATGAATGGCGGACCATTACGTTGTATATCTTGAACAACCTAACAGAAGTGCGGCCGTACATCGAGTAAGTTCTCGGTACATTGTTTCGCAACCTCTAATTCCTTTGAACTGCTCTTATTCCCGGATATTTGATACAGTCGATACGTCGCCAAATTCTCGTATGGAGCGGTGATCCAAAAGGATTCCATCGAAGAGTATGAGCTTCTGGCAATGCATGGAGGCAGCTATCCCGGTTTCATCTCTTGGTTCAAACAAACGGTAATTTCCATTAGACCATTTCATTTCTTCGTCTAATTTCCGGCTAATGCAACAATCCTTTCGTATTAAACTTGTAGGCTAGTTCAGAGTCTATGGACGCCGAATTGAGACAAGTCGCTAATGGTTTTGACTATAAGGTCCGTTCATTTGACAAATACGACATCAACGGGTATCGCTTTCGTACCTATGGCAAAGAGCTATCTATGGCCGACCGAAAGTCTACAAATTGTTGTGTCTCTGCTATCGGCGAAGGAGGTACCGAGTATTATGGAAGAGTTGAAGCAATTTATGAACTTCTATTCTATGGTGCAAACCTACCGAAAGTCGTAGTCTTCAAATGTTATTGGTTCCAGCCGAAGGAGACTAGAAGGACTCATGAACATCTAGGGCTAGTCGAAATCAAACAAAGCACCCATTTGGATGTTCCCGATGTCTATATTACGGCTCAACAGGCAACCCAAGTTTTCTATCTACCGTGGGCCTGCCAAAGTGATCCAAATCTCAAAGGTTGGGATGTCGTTTATGAAGTGCCGCCACATGTTAGACCACCTCCCCCCAATGAAGAGGATTATGAACCTCACATTAACCCAGACACATATGAAGGAGAATTCTTCCAAGAAACACGTCTTTCCAAAAAACGTTTCAAGAATCGCTCTACTTCACCTCAGAACATTGAAGTAGACAGCGGCAGTGAATCCGAGCCTGAACTGGAACAAGAAGAGCCGGAACAAGAAGAGGTTACTGTTGCGGATGACCTGTCAATGCTTGACCGATTACGTACAGGAGGCCTTCCACATGTTGATGCATTTATTGATGATGATGATGAGCACGTCATTACTGATAGTGATGATGATGATGCATTTATTGACCCCGAAGCATATATAGACGATGATGATGCATTTATTAATGATGACGATGAAGATTAATATTATAGTTCATGTCAGGTATTCAATTATTATTATGTACATATATATTATTAATTGGTTCATGTTAGGTATTCAATTTTTTATTATGTTCATGATGATGATACACTTAAATTATATTCATGTCAGGTATTCATTTTTTTAATGTTGTACTAACTTCGTTTACTCTTTGTCATTGCAGGTGTTGACAGATGGTGGGCGCGGGTTGAGAGCGCTCCGAGGCTCCTTCCTCGGCGCGTGGTGGGAGGGGTACTTCCATCCCACCCCACCACCTCCGGAGAGCGCTGGATCTCAGTATGCAGACACCGGCGGGCGCTTCTTCTTCGACCGGGAGAGGTCGGGGGGGGGGGAAGAAGGTTGGTAGAGGTGGACGTGGCGGCGGGAGAGGTAGGAAGGCTGCTACTACGCCTTCCTCGCCGCCACCCCCAGCTGATTCACCCGACCACAGGAGTGCTCCGTCTGAGATGGAGCAGCCTGAGGTGTAGCCGTCTCGGACTCCGGTCCACGAGCCTCAGGCCGAGGAGCCTACGACAGACGAGGCTACGACAGACGCGCCTACAGCCGACGAGCCTGGGGCCGACGAGTGTCGGGCCGCCGAGCCTTCGTCCCACGAGACTGGGGATCACGCTGAGTCGCAGCAGAACCCAGGTGCGGGCTCGTCGAGTGGCCGTGCTGAGGGTGGCTATAGTTCTGATAGCTATAGCGAGAGTGAGTGGGTTGAGGGGCGCAAAGTCTACCAGCGTGGTGGTACAAAGCTCCCGCCCACCCCGGCGACCCCCGACCAGAGGTGGTTGATTGCGCCGCAGGGGGAGAAGTAAGTGCATTTACTCTTTTTTAACCTTTTGTCTTCACGTTTCTTCGAATATCTAATGCGTTGGCCTTGTCATATTGCAGGTCTTGGACACACGGGCCTGGTTGCCGCAAGCCCAACAGTGTCCTTGGCGTGATTTGTCGCCAGAGCTTCCCGGGGTGGGTCACGTTGCCCGGTGAGGGCTGGGTTCCAGAGCTAGGAATGACCTGGGAGCACTACTTGGCTGCCCCGGCCCCGCCGGGGCATAGGATCGGCGATGTCAAGTGCCACACGGTCGCCGACATTGTGATCCAGACGTTTTGGGTAATTTCTCCTTTGCCGTCTACGTTGTGTTTTCTTCTTTGATTGGCAACCCTAGTGATTGTACTAATCCGTGTTTTCTTGTTTGATTGCAGACCTTCTACAGGTGTGCTGAGGGACAGGAGGAGGCCGCGGCTCGGGTTATCGGCAACGAGTGCAGGCGCCTACTTCAAAACTTTTGGCACGAGGCTCGGACGCAGGCTATTCGAGACTACTACGCCTCGACTGGTATTCGGAGGAAAAAAGAGAAGTGCCGCCTCAACTATCTGAGTAAGGAGAAGTACATGAAGGTAATTACCTATTCTTAAGGCCTTGTACTTAGTTCCTTGATTTGATTCGTATGCGTAGCGCTCAAATTTCTCTTGCTTAACTTAGGTGCCCCCGAGATGGTGTGCGGATAGGATGGACTGTTGGGAGGCGTTGGTGGATGAGTGGTGCACTCCCCAATGGCGCAACGTCCACGACGGTGCAAAGGAGAAGCGTGCCCAAATGAAAGGTGTCCCACACCATCTAGGCAGCGTCAACCTACGTGGGTTCGGGGAAAACTGGGTATGTGGTTTGCTTCATGATTCATGCAAATTCATTCTTCATGCTAGCTTGAGCCCTTAACTAATACTCTGTTCCTCTCTTTTAGGCGCGGCACAACAAGGCTCCAGTGCCAGAGCTGTTCGACCTCTATGCCATGTCCAATACTGCCTCGTACAAGAAGGCCAAGGCATTCTCTGAGTCTGACCTCGATGATCCAGAGAAATTCAGCAACCGCGCCTCCCACAACAAGCTTGTGAGGTACAGAGACGAGGGGAAGGCGAGGAAAGGGCCGGAGTTTAACCCGAGCCAGCAACCTCTTGATCCAGAGCTGGTGATGATATCTGGTGGCGGGAGGCACCATGGCTTGTTAGCCATTGGGGATGGACTGATACGTTGTACTAGCACTCTCCCGCAGATCAAGAAGCGCCAGACCAGCTCCGATCCTGAGATAAGGCCTCGTGCACGGCCAATGGAGCTCGAATTCCAGGTTAGTTATACGGACTCAGATACCTTTCCTCCATTACATTGTGTGTGCGGCCGTCGATGATTACAATGCTAACGAGTGGTGTTGCAGGCTGCTATTGAGGCAGAGAGAGCGAAGACCCAGGCTGCTCTTGAGGAAGCAGAAGCGAGGACCCAGGCGCTTCTAGAGGAAGAGAGACGGCAGGCGGCGGCGAGGGAGAGGGAGGCGGAGGAGAGGACGGCTAAGCTATTGGAGGAGGAGAGGAACCGGAACGAGGCGGGTCAACGGGCCCTATACGAGCTCTTCGTGGTAAGTTTCTTCTGCATATTAGCCAAATCATGCACGTAATGTTCCTTTCATTACTAACTAATATGACTGACTCGAGAAAACCAAATGTGCAGAGCATGTGCGAAAAGAATGGCACGACCCCTCCGCCGATGCCAGTCATTGCTCCGGCGGGCACGGTGAGTTTCATTTGAATGGTCATTAGTTACTAGTCTTCACATTTGAGTTGCATCATGCTAACGATACACTGCAAATGATCTTTGGTGCAGCATAACTCCCGACAAGCATCGACCGATGCTTCTCCGTCTGCCACTGGCGCGACCGGTCCTTCATCTACATCTAAGTGATGACGGTAAGTTTTCCCAAGTGTTTAGCTTAACAAAATGACTCAATATGCTTAGCTAGCTAAAAAATGACATAACAACATTAATTAGCTCCAAAATGACCTATTTAACCTAGGATAGCTCTAAAATGACGTATACTTAGCATTTATTTCTCCAAAAATGGATTTATATGCTTAGCTAGCTCAAAAATGACATAATAACCTTAATTAGCTCTCAAATGACCCATTTAACCTAGGATAGCTCTAAAATGACCTATACTTAGCATTTATTCCTCCAAAATGACTTAATATGCTTAGCTAGCTCAAAAAGAACATAACAACCTTAATTAGCTCTCAAATGACCCATTTAACCTAGGAAAGCTCTAAAATGACCTATACTTAGCATTTTTTCCTCCAAAAATGAATTTATATGGTTAGGTAGCTCAAAAATGACACAATAACCTTAATTAGCTCAAAAATGACCTATCTAACCTAGGATAGCTCTAAAGTGACCTATATACTTACCATTTATTCCTCCAAAATGACTCAATATGCTTACCTAGCTAAAAATGACATAACAACCTTAATTAGCTCCAAAATGACCTATTTAACCTAGGATAGCTCTAAAATGACCTATACTTAGCATTTATTCCTCCAAAAATGGATTTATATGCTTAGCTAGCTAAAAAATGACATAATAACCTTAATTAGCTCTCAAATGACCTATTTAGCTCCAAAATGACCTATTAAGTCATTTAGGAGCATATTAAGTCATTTAGGAGCATATTAAGTCATTTAGGAGCATATTAAGTCATTTTGGAGCATATTAAGTCATTTTGGAGCATATTTAGCTCTAAAATGACCTATTTTGCTCCAAAATGACATATTTAGCTCCAAAATTACTTAATATGCTCCAAAATGACCTATTTAGCTCCAAAATGACTTAATATGCTCCAAAATGACCTATTTAGCTCCAAAATGACTTAATATGCTCCAAAATGACCTATTTAGCTCCAAAATGACTTAATATGCTTAATTAGCTAAAAAATGGCATAATTACTTATGTTAGCACAAAAATGACCTATACTTACCTTATTTTCCTCCAAATTGACATAATAAGCTTAGTTAGCTCAAAAATGGCATAATTACCTATGTAAGCTCTAAAATGACACAAATAAGGAATAAGAAGAAGAAAAACAAGGAAGAGGAGAAAAAGAAAGAATAGAAGAAGAAAGAGAAGAAAAGGAAAGAATAAAAGAAGAAGAATGAGAAGGAAAGCACAATAATGACCTATACTTTTTCTTCTTCTTCTTCTTCTTCTAGTCTTTTTCTTCTAGTCTTCTTTTCTTCTTCTTCTTCTTCTTGTCTTCTTCTTGTCTTCTTCTTGTCTTCTTCTTCTTCTAAAATGGCATATACTTACCTAATTTAGCTCAAAAATGGCATAATTACCAAGGTAAGCACAATAATGACCTATACTTACATAATTTTCCTAGGTTAGCAAAAAAATGGCATACTTAGATAGGTTAACTCTAAAATGACACAAATAATGAATAAGATGAAAGAAAAACAAGGAAGAGGAGGAAAAGAAGGAATAGGAGGAAGAAGAAGAAGAAGAGCTCCTCTTCTTCTTCTTCTTCATCTTCTTCATCATCATCTTCTTCTTCTTCTTCTTCTTAGCATTTATTCCTCCAAAATCACTTAATATGCTTAGCTAGCTCAAAAATGACATAATAACCTTAATTAGCTCAAAAATGACCTATTTAACCTAGGATAGCTCTAAAATGACCTAAACTTAGCATTTATTTCTCCAAAATGACTTTAATATGCTTAGCTAGCTAAAAAATGACATAACAACCTTAATTAGTTCCAAAATGACCTATTTAACCTAGGATAGCTCTAAAATGACCTATACTTAGCATTTATTCCTCCAAAAATGGATTTATATGCTTAGCTAGCTCAAAAATGATATAATAACCTTAATTAGCTCCAAAATGACCTATTTAGCTCCAAAATGACTTAATATGCTCCAAAATGACCTATTTAGCTCCAAAATGACTTAATATGACCTATTTAGCTCCTTCTCCTTCTCCTTCTCCTTCTCCTGCTCCTCCTTCTCCTCCTCCTCCTCCTTCTCCTCCTCCTTCTCCTCCTTCTCCTCCTCCTCCTTCTCCTCCTCCTTCTCCTCCTTCTCCTTCTTCTCCTTCTTCTTCTTCTTCTTCTTCTTCTTCTTCTTCTTCTTCTTCTTCTTCTTCTTCTTCTTCTTCTTCTTCTTCTCCATCTTCTCCTCTATTCCTTCTTCTTCTTCTTCTTCTCCTTCTTCTCCTTCTCCTTCTCCTTCTCCTTCTCCTCCTCTTCTCCTTCTTCTTCTTCTTCTCCTTCTTCTTCTTATTCTTCTTCTTCTTATTCTTCTCCTCTATTCCTTCTTCTTCTTCTTCTTCTTCTTTCTTCTTCTTCTTCTTCTTCTTCTTCTTCTTCTTCTTCTTCTTCTTCTTCTTCTTCTTCTCCTTCTTCTTCTTCCTCTTCTTCTTCTTCTTCTCCTTCTTCTCCTTCTCCTTCTCCTTCTTCTCCTTCTCCTTCTTCTTCCTCTTCTTCTTCTTCTTCTTCTTCTTCTTCTTCTTCTTCTTCTTCTTCTTCTTCTTCTTCTTCTTCTTCTTCTTCTTCTTCTTCTTCTTTTCTTCTTCTTCTTCTAGTCTTCTTCTTCTTCTTCTTCTTCTTTTTCTTCCTCTTCTTCTAGTCTTCTTCTTCTTCTTCTAATTTCTTACTCCCATTTTTGCAGGTTTGATTCACTTCATGGAAGGGCAGAATGCTACTGTTTACATATTAGATGTTTGTGAAACTATGTATATATGAATTGGATGTATGATGTTTGATGACGATGGTGAAACTATGTTTGATGTTGGAAACTACGTTTGATGTATGATGTTTGATGTTTGAAACTATGTGATTCTGAATATATATATATATGTGTTTGAATTTCTGTGAAAATGAATTGATATAACAAAAAACAGAAAAAACAGGGGCTATATAGCCACTTTGCCGTCTGCTAGTCTGCTAGCAGACGGCAAAGCTCTTTGCCGTCTGCTGGCAGACGGCAAAGAGGCCACGTGGCAGCAGCCTGTGCAACCTGGGCTGGCCTATGTGGCCTCTTTGCCATCTGCTGGCAGACGGCAAAGAAGGAAAGTTGTTTGCCGTCTGCCAGCAGACGGCAAAGAGCCTGCCTGGGCCCAGCTGAAGCCTGACGTCAGCTGACGTCATCTACAGCTCTTTGCCGTCTGCTGGCAGACGGCAAAGAAGGAAAGTTCTTTGCCGTCTGCCAGCAGACGGCAAAGAGCCTGCCTGGGCCCAGCTGAAGCCTGACGTCAGCTGACGTCATCTACAGCTCTTTGCCGTCTGCCAGCAGACGGCAAAGAGCGCCGTTAGCCACCTAACGGGGATGGAACCTTTTCTGTGCCGTCCACGCTCTTTGCCGTCTGCTGGCAGACGGCAAAGAAGGAAAGTTCTTTGCCGTCTGCCAACAGACGGCAAAGCGGCCTTTGCCGGCAGCCGTTCAGCCGGAGTGTTTGCCGTCTGCTGGCTGACGGCAAAGCCTTTACCGTCCGCCAAGCATGCCTTTGCCGTCTGCTATAGCAGACGGCAAAGTGCCTGATTCCAGTAGTGTTCATCAACCTTGCTGCCCTTCTGATGATGTGTGAGTAGTTTACCATAGACCTACGGGTCCATAGCTAGTAGCTAGATGGCTTCTTCTCTCTCTTTGATCTTCAATACCATGTTCTCCTCGATGTTCTTGGAGTTCTATCCGATGTAATCTTCTTGTGCAGTGTGTTTGTTGGGATCCGATGAATTGTGAGTTTATGATCAGATTATTCATGAGAAATATTTGAGTCTTCTCTGAACTCTTTTATGCATGATTGTTATAGCTTTGTATTTCTCTCTGATCTATTGATTTGGTTTGGCCTACTAGATTGATTTATCTTGCAATGGGAGAGGTGCTTTGTGATGGGTTCAATCTTGCGGTGCTCAATCCCAGTGACAGAAAGGGACATGACACGTATTTGTATTGTTGCCATTAAGTATAAAAAGATGGGGTTTAATCATATTGCTTGAGTTTACTTTGTCTACATCATGTCATCTTGCTTAAGGCGTTATTCGGTTTTATACTTAATACCCTAGATGCATGCTGGATAGCGGTCGATGGGTGGAGTAATAATAGTAGATGCAGGCAGGAGTCGGTCTACTTGTCTCGGACATGATGCCTATATACATGATCATTGCCATGAATCCGTCATAATTATTTGCTTTTCTATCAATTCCCCAACAGTAATTTGTTTACCCACCGTATGCTATGTGTTCGAGAGAGAAGCCTCTAGTGAAAAATATGGCCCCCGGGTCTGATTTTATCATATATTAAAATCCAAAAATACCTTGCTGCAATTTATTTACTTTTATTTTCTTTTGCAATTTTTATCTATCACTATCAGAATTAATCCTTGCAAATAACCACTAAGGGGATTGACAACCCTCTTATTTGCGTTGGGTGCAAGTGTTTGCTTTTGTGTGTTTAGGTGCTGCTAACGAGGTTCTGTGTGGTTCTCCTACTGGATTGATAACCTTGGTTCTTAACTGAGGGAAATACTTATCTCTACTATATTGCATCATCCTCTCCTCTTCGGGGAAATACAAACGCAGTCTACAAGTAGCAAGCAGCAGCAGCAGCTCCGGCTGGTATGGACGCCGCAGCCGAGGGAGCCTCGCAATGGGGGAGATCCACTGTGGAGAATGTCGCCGGCGGCACCGGCGTCGAGGGAGCCGCGCCATGGCGGAGCGGGATCGAGCACCGGCGGTGCCGTGAGGTCGAGTGAAGGAGAAGATGCGATGAATGTACAACCTCTTTGGTGGCGCCGAGTAGGCCTTGGCTTCATCCGAGGAGTCGGTGAGGATGCTGCGGTTCCGGTGGGGCAGGTTAAGGAGGCGTTGTGGGAATGGAGCAGCCGCGATAGACGAGGCGATCGTCGGAGCAGCTCCTTGGAGGTGGAGGACGGGGCGGCTGAACTGGCGGGACGACGAGATCGACGACGGATCCTCATCCGGTGCAGTGGATGAGGGATGTCGAGCTGTTGCGGTGGACGACGTCTTCGGGGAAGAGGCTCTGGCTGGGTGGCGATGGGGGGGGGGGGGGGGGGCGGACAGAGGAGGGTGGGGTTTCGCGGCTGGTGGAGAGAGGTTTTGGCGGCCTCGGTTTTCGAATGGGGAAAAGAAGGGGATGGGAGGGAGGAACCATGACTTAGGGACGCGCTTGTCCGATATGTAGGGTAAATTACAAAAGTACCCCCACCAATTTGAACTAGCGACTCTTTCCGATCAGGGTAGAATGGGGATTCCGCATGTCAGGATTTCGCAGGCGGAGGGAGTTTTCGCGCGCGTTTTAATTTCGGGATAGCAAGGCGCGGGTTGAGAACGAGGGAGTTTTCGGAGCACAGACAGACAAAGAGATATCTTGAAATTTCGGCATAATAAGGTGCGGGTTGAAATTTTGGGACAAGGCTAACGTGTACGGTACCATATCAATTCGCACTTCCCTCAACCAAAAAAAAATCAATTCGCACCACACAAGAGAGGGTCTTGTTCTGTTTTAGTGTATGAATTACTACAAATGTCATTCAAAACTTTGAATTCATGTTATCTCAATTAAAATATTTCGCTAGGTGTATAATGCATGTAACCTACTCAAATGAACATTTTAGTGCATTCCAAATGTATATACTACCGCTGCAATATGAACTAAATTTGAATTCGTTTCACTATTTAAATAAGAATCTACAATCATGATTGTTGTCAAGTTAAACCATCATCTGTATATTATCTTCACAACACACCACATGATTACTGTCAAGTTAGATATGAACTATGTGTACTATATGAACTCGAATTCAAATTTTCGAATCCACTTTATGTTGATTTCAAATAATAGTACATTCAAGCTCTAGCTAGATCTTCATAATCTAAACCATGTTTCATATGTATAATGTGTTTATCGCACAATGTATAGTGCCCCGCCCCCTACACCTGCAAGTACTTAGCTGTGAGCTGCAAAAGCCACACATTATCACAAATTCAAATAAATGTGAGATTGTTCGATATATATATATAATATATAATATATAATATCTATAGTATAACATGTTCATAACCACACCATGTGTATCACCATTATATTCATGCATGCATGGGTTTAAAACACTATGATCTCTTATTCAAATATCTGAATCCACTTTTGTAATGAATTATGATCTCTGTTAGACTTTGCACCCACACAATCCTCTTCTGTTTGTAGCTAGCACTAACTTTCTCTCGTGCATGCACACACCCTCCTCGCCCTCCCATTCTCTCTGTCGCGCACATTCATTATTTTTCTTTAGGTCGTTCACCCACGGTCTCTATAGGTCTCCCCAGCTCCTTTCCGGCACACAACGATCGATATACCTCTCTAGCTTGGTCTGCCTACCACATACACACACTTTCCCTCTTCTCCTCTATCTCACCGTCCATGCCTCTATCTCTCATACGGTCACACACATATGCACACTCTCGCCCCTCTTTTCATCGATCTCGCACTCGCACACTCCTCCATCTCTATATAGTAGGCCTATCGCACCAACTCCTAGCCGCATCCCTGTCTCTCTATCCGTCTCTCCGGGCCTTATTTGCCTCTAACACATGCATGTATATCGATCGATCTCACTCTGTACATATAGCTAGGTTGACTATAACTCTTTTTCACCACGCACTAATCGATCTACCTCACTAGATAAGTCTCTCCCTTTCTCCGACACACGACGATTGCTCTACCTATCTAGTTTGGTCTGCTTACCACAGACATATCGCCCTCCCCCCCACATCATCCATGCATGCCTCCCGACTTGTCTCTCACACGCACGCGCACACCGACACACATCCCCTCTCTTATTGATATTGCAGTCGTACCCTTCGTTTGTCTAGTAGGCCTCTCCCACCATCTCTGAGAAGCAACTCCACCACCACCCCTCCGGCACTCTAGCTCTGTCTCTCTCCCAACCTTAATTATTCCTCTCCTACACATATGTATGGATGCCGATCGATCTCCCTCAATACATAGCTAGGTCTCTCCTTCTCCACACACATACCTGTCGATCTACCTCTCTAGTTAGGTCTCTGCCCCCCCCACACACACCGATAGTTGAACGCTCTAGTTAGGTCTCCCTGCCACACACAAACTGCACGTGTCCCCTCTCATGTTCCAGTAGGCCAGCCACCCTGTATCTTTGATGTGCGCACACAAAATTTCGCTGGCTCTCTTTATCGATCTCGCATCCATACACCTTCATCCCTCTCTTCGATTGTATTGATATCTCACGCCGATGATCCCTCCCCTCTCTTCTCGTGGATCGCCCCCTCTATATATGATATATCTAGGCCTCCATTTCACACACATTGCATATGTTACATTTTTTTTGAGATATCATTGACTCATATTCCCTGTCTATCTCTCACGCACACAAATACACTTACAAAATCACCCCCCCAAAAAACTCACGAACGCACTCACCATCTCTCTCTAGGTTTGTATCTCTCTCACACACACCCACGTCGGTGTGGTACGTGCACGAAGAGAAGAGGTGCACGCACGACGCACGTACTCACATCTCGTTCCCAACCACACCCGCGCGGGTACAAGGTGGAGCTCATTTCTGTACGAAAAGGCAGCCCACGTGATAATTTGATGCGTGTCGGTTGTTCACTTGATGGAGGGTCATGTACCACGCGTGAACGAAACAAAGTGCGACATGACGCGTTGGCGCGTTATTTTTAAATAAAGTTTTATTCCTCAATGGCACGTACAGAATATAAAACGATTGTATGGAGAGAAAAACGAAAACCGCAGCACTATACTAGTACAAATATAGGTAGGAGCATCAATGCTTGCTTCCTGGGGTTCGTCTCTTCACACTCTCTCACACAAATATAGGTAGGAGCCAATCTCTCTCTCTCTTTCTCTAACCGCTGGTCACTGATCCGGCCGGATCCCGTCCACCAGTGGAAAGGGAGGATGTGCAGCGTTGCTCCGGTCGCCAACATCGAGGCAGGAAACCCTCTGCCGGCGTGTCCCGATCTGCGGTACCCGCCGTTCTCTCTGACCAAGCTCTGGCGCGGTAGGGCCTTCGACC
This sequence comes from Elymus sibiricus, assembly GCA_039707655.1. Taxonomy (NCBI): domain Eukaryota; kingdom Viridiplantae; phylum Streptophyta; class Magnoliopsida; order Poales; family Poaceae; genus Elymus; species Elymus sibiricus. The sequence continues at coordinate 183,930,588 of CM077676.1, read as the reverse complement.
CTTGCTCGCTGCCATAGCAGATCCCGCCCGCCGCCGCCCTCCTACTTACACCCCGACGACCCTCAGGTACAGCTTCCTCTAGAACCGGCCTTGCTCCACTGCCCAACTTCCCACGTCGCTGCATGTGGATCTTCTCTAGTTCTTTGCCTAAAGCAACGTACTAGCTCGGCCGGCGTACTTTCCATTTTGCAATCTCATCCTCACACCATTTGAGAGAAACCACTGTGCTGTTATCTTTCCCTTAAGACAATGAATATGCTTCTTTTTGTCGGTGTATGTGTCATCAACTGTCATTGGCCAGCAATTGTTTCCTTTCTACCTCTTTTTGCAAACAGGGATATCCATTTCACCTTGTTGCTATTGCGACCTTTTGGTGAACTGCACAAAGCACTTTTTTCTTAAGAGTGTTTTGTGCAGTTCTACTAAAATGTCTCACTGGCAACGTTTCTACATTTCAATGGGACTTCACAAAGGGAGTTTGGAGTTCCTATCCTCCTCATCCAACTCTCAGCCTACTTCTCCAACAAGTAAAGGTGACCGGCTTCTATTTGTGTGTTTATTGTTTCATCAACAGTGCCACTATTATTGTAATCACACTTACTCAATATCTTTGCTAACAGGGACGCTCAGCTCTATTTTAGTGGAACTGCACAAAATGATCGGAATGTTCCATGCTTCTGGCAGCTCCTTTCTTTGCCAACATGTCGTGTTGATTTTGTAAGAGCTGCGGGAAAGTAGCTGCCATCCAATGAATATCGTGGCCAGGAAATGAAATCTTTCCTATGGAGAGCATTGATCATTTTTTATTTTTTCTTTATTTGTACACCTTCTCACAACTTTGTCTTCACTTGTGATGTAAACACTAGCTCTGATCTGCGAATCATTGAGATGCATTAGCAAGGAAGTTAGTTTTTTTTGTGAAAGAGCATGGATGTTAGTTTCCTTTGTATTTGATGGAATGTTGTAACGAGACAACCTTCCAGCTGGCAAGACACATGAAACAAAAGTTGAAAGCTTCATAGTGTTGTACAATTTCATGTCGCTCAAAAATTATGTCTACATATATTATGTAAACAAATGCTAAAAGCTTGATAGCATTGCCAGAAGCCATTCTACTACTCCAGCATCCGGGTCCATGTGCCATGCACCAAATTAGAGTGCACAACCGCACGGGAGACTCCAGCCCGGTCGTTTCGCCGCTGTAATATACTACTCCAAAGAGCAGTCTAGTCACAAGCCCTACCTTTCCCACAGTAAGTTTCTCGGATGAAGCAACTATCAATTCAATCTTCTTTGAATCCGCTTCTACTACTAGGAGCAACTATAAATACTCTACTAAGGAGAACACAGACGGGCTAGGTGTCGCACGGAGGCCATATGGTGATAGTGTGATCTGAGGAGTAATACTTCACTGGGATGCCGTTTTCCGCACTACTCCGGAGTAAATGCGTACTAGTAGTAGAAGATTGCTTTATCACAGATTAAAATAAAATAAGAGTGCAGACGCTCCACCGTGTGGTTCCTAGTGTACCTATATACTGTACTACTCATACTATTAAATCTTGCACTTGGCTCTTCGCCTCTTCGTGAAGTCAAACCATTATGGTACTACAGTGTATGCTTCTGGCAATCTGACTCTGAATGAACTACTGCACGTCCACCACGTGGGCAAGGAGAGTGCTCAGTTGTCAAAAGCTTCTCCCCGTCCTTCGAGCCACCGCGCGTGTGGGAGAGGGAGAGGGCGTAGTAAGCAAGCTTCTCCTCGTTCTCCTCGTCTTGCGAGCCACCGCGCGTGTGGGAGAGGGAGAGGGCGTAGTGTATTATAATTAGTACTACTACTAGTCCACTACTAGTTCATACTGCCTCCTTTCCAGTTAATATGGCTTAATGGCGGTCACTGGACTTCATAATACGCTCATTACGGTCAATATATACATTTTGCGGTGTTTATACAGTCACTAGCTCACCGTAGAGCACCGTATTGCACTCTGTTGACCGGCCAAATAGTCTATGTAGCACTTTGTTGACTGGTTAAATTAACATGTAGACTGTGGGTCCCACCTGTCAGTCGGCTGAGGAAAGAAATAGGTTAAACAAAATTTTACACAGGCGCGGTAGGAGTTCAACCCTTGCGCGGGAACCACCCTGGCTGTGTATGTGTGCGCATGCACGTGTAGGCCGAGCACTTGAGCGTGAGCGTGTGTGTTGCATCGTGTGCTGTACACATGCATGCGTGCGTGCATGTGTACGTGTGACTACCACATGCATGCATTAGGGCGTCGCGTGCGTTTTTGTGTGCATGTGTACGTGTGACTACTGCATGCATGCATGAGGGTTGTAGTCTTCACATGTTCATATTTCATAATGTACTGCATGGACGGAGTTTTAGACGGCATTATCCCTTGCTGAAATGATGGATGTTAGAACATGTAGGGCACATGGGAGTGAGACAAACCTGCATGCAGGGGTATTTTGGTCGATAGCATAACAAACAGCTCATGCATCGTAAGATCCGTTTGCATGGAAATACTACTTCTCGGTCGTCGGAACTCGTTCTTCTTCCTTTCGCCGACACGTGGGACATCCAGCATCCGGATCCACGTGTCATGCAAGAAATTAGAGATAAGTACTTGGGAGTACAAGTGAGACTCAGGAACGGTCACACACGTAGGTGGAGTACCAGCAGGGGACGCAGTAATAATGCCTAATGAGCAGTCAAATCACACAGTAAGTTGCTCGGACGAAGCAACCATCATTTCTCTCTTCAATGGCATGTACGCAATATAAAAAGGTTGATATGGATAGAAAAGGAAAACCGCTCCACTATATATACATAATATAGCCAGGAGCCTAAGCTACACGCTTGCTTGCTGGGGTTGCTCTCTTCACACACTCTCGCACAAAACGACGGTGGCCACACCGCTGTTCGCATATCCGGCCGGATCCCGTCTGCCAGGGGAAATGGTGGATGTTTTGTGTAAACGCGGTAGCCAGCGGTGAGGGAGAAAACCCACTGTGGGTGCGTCCCGATCAGGGGTCCCGTCCGTTCTCTCTCACAAAGCTCCGGCGCGGTAGCCTTCGCCCCTTGCTCACTGCCGCGGTATGGGCTGATGCCACCTCCCACCGCCCTCCTAGATACATCCCGACGTCCCTTAGGTACAACTTCGTTTCGAGCCGGCTTCCTCCACTGCCCTAGCTCCCCACGTCGCTCCATGCGGATCTTTCTCTACTTCTTTGCCCTGCACGTTGCTCTACCGGCTTCTATTTGTGATGAGTTTATGTCTCACCAACTAGTGCCACTACTATTATTCTAATCACACTTCTTCAATATCTTTGCCAACAGGGATGCTCAGCTCGATTTTAGTGGAAGTGCATAAAATCATCGGATGGTCCATGGGTTCCAGACTTCTTTCCTTCGGAAGTTTCAACCTCGCCAGGAAATTAAAGCCTGTTTAGGGTTTAGGGTTCAAGGCCTAGGGACTGCATCGATCATTTTGTTCTTTATTTGTACATCTTCTCACAACATTTGTCTTTAGTTGTGAAGTAAATATTGGCTATGATATGTGAATCATTGAGATGCATCAACATGCATGTTAGTTTCCTTTGTATTTGATGATGGAATGTTGTAACGGGGCAACCTTGGAGGCCAGATACATGTAACAAAAGCTGAAAGCATCATAGCATTGTAAGTACAATTTTATCTCGCTGAGAAATTATAGTAGTATGTAGTACTCCTACTACTATTACTAATGAGCTAGGTGTCGCACGGTGTATAAGGAATATGGTGATAGTGTGAGGTGGGCCATGTACTACTCACTGGGCTACCGTGTTTCGCACTCCTCCGGTGTAAGAGTGAATACAATTAGCTTTATCACAGAATAAAAAAAAGAGTGCACACGCTCTACGGCGCGGTTCCTGGCTCCAAAATCATTCTACCTCCTTTCGCCGAAACGGGGGACATCTAGCATCCGGGTCCACGTGCCATGCACCAAAGTAGAGTGTAGTACTACAACTGACAATCACGAAGGTCGTACCGCTGCAGTAATAATGACCAATGAGCAGTCAAATCACATAGACCCTGCAGGAAGTTGGATGGACGAAGCAACCATCACTCTTCGTTGAATCCGCTTCTCCCTCATGCAGTACAGTATACTACAGTGTTCTTTTGGAAACCAATGTTTCTTGTCGATGGATCGCACCATGTTTATATACATCACATCTGTCGCGTTCGCGTCTCACCCCACACGGTTGCTCGGCGCGCCGCTCATCGCAAAGCGAGTATACGCAAACTTCCCCGCCCGCGTGTCGATGGATCGTGCCATGGAGTACTACTACTGGAAGAGATAGACGAGGGGGGAGAGGACAACTAGCTGTTGCACGGACTCCCAAGAACTTTTTTGCATGCATGTTGTGGCCGGCCGTGGTGTCGTTTGAACGCGGAGCAGTCGCGTGCACCGGGAAGCGGCGCGGGCGGTGCTCTCTCGGCCGCGCCAGTGAGAGGTCGCGTCTGCTCTGGCCGGGCATGAATGCGGCACTGACCTTTTCAGGCCGGGAGCGTGCGCGGGTGATGGAGATGGTTTTGTTGGGTCGGGGCGGTCAGGAGCGGGCGTGGCAGCCGTCCGGACGCCCGCAAACGAGAGACGCTGGACCTACGTAAATATTGTTAGGGTTTAGGGTTAACGTTAATTATTACGTAATTAACATAATAATGAGCCAGTTGGACAAATATGATTGGAGATGAAAGGAGGACGGGCCAACCCCCTTGAAATTCAGCGGGGGTAGGAGATGAAAGTAGGAATTTTACGTAAACACGGATATGTATGTGTATGTGCGTGCGCGTGCACACACACATAGTCACGACTCTCGCGACTACTCGTACACACCATCTCTCTGTAGGTCGATGTCTCGTTCTCTCTAACACACACACGCACACACACACACACACACACACACACACACACACACACATAGTTCGGCCTCATTTTGTTCCTAGGATAGGAATATCATAGGAGTGGGAAACAATAGGAAGTGAGATAAAAGGAGTAGTACTACCAGTTCAAAAAAAAGGAGTAGTATTACGCACAAGAAGAGAAGAGGTACACGCACACACCCTGCCTCTGACACACCCGTGAGTACACGATGGAGCGCATTTGTACACAAAGAGGCAGCTTACGTGATAATTTGACACTTTAATTTGGTCACTTAATAATGGAGGGTCGGGGACCACATGTGAGCGATACTCCTAGAAGCGGCGGCGTTTTATTGATCGAGTTTTCTTTCCTCGTACGTTAAAAAGAGATTCCTCCGTGAGTTTTCATTTTTGTTTCCGGGAACGCGCGTATTCTGTCTGAAACCATTGCTATGGAGAGATTTTTTTACTCCATTGTATATGTAGGCTTGAGAGGGCTTGGTTGATAGGGTTTCTTGCGTCTCACTCTCTCACCCTCTCCCAATCGAAATAAGACGACAATGTCCACTCTAATATCTCACCTCACCGGTGGTCACAGATCCGGCCAGATCCCGTCCGCTGCGGGAGGGGAGGAGGTGCAGCGTTGACGTGGTCGCCGTCGGCGAGGGAGGAAGCCGACGCGCACCGTCTTCTCTGAGCCAGTGCCGACACGGATGAAGGTCCTCCGCGCCCTTGTTCGCTACCGTCGAGTGGGCAGATCCCGCCGCCCACCTAAGCCACATCTCGCCCATCTGAGGTATAACTTCTTTTGGATTTCATGCTTCGTTCTACTGGTCCAGCTCCCCACGTCGCTGCATGCGGTTTTTGTATATACTAGTACTCCCCAGCTCACCATGTATAGTAGCTAGGCTTCATCTGCTGGTCCAACATCACCTAAATGTTTTGGTTACAGGAAAGGCCACTCCAAAAAATTGTCATGGTTTTTCCGTTCAAAAGAAAAGTTGTCCTGGTTTATGCCTCGGTGGAGGTACATGGTGGTTGTCCGCTGACTGTCCATGTGCCCCTATTGCTGCAGCTAATCTAATATCACTGATAAAATTAAGCAATGCCCATGTTAAAGTGACATCCCTTTAGTAATGCTGCTGTCAATCTAGAGGCGTCGATAAATAGAAGCAATGACACCGTTTTAAGAAATGCTTCTGTCCTGCTTTAGTCCCCTTGAAGATAATCATGATGCTTCTATTTGTGGGGTACATTTCATTAATTCTTATTGACAATTCAGATGCTGCTGTTAATCTTGTACCACTGCCAAAACAATGTAACGACACTACTTAAATATCCCTTTTTTATATTTTTGCAAACAGGGATGCATATCTCCACACTAGGGCATGTCTTCCTCAATTTTAGTGGAACTGCTCCAAATTGGATGGCCACTGTTGCTCCGCCTCATTGTCCTCTGCCACATAGTTTTACCTTTCTCAAGCTTGATTACCGAGAAGAAATAGACCACTGTGAGGATTTATCAAACCTTAGTGGTGCCGCACCCAAACTTGATGCCAAATAGATGATGCATCACCACGGTGACCTATCTATGCTCATGGTTGAGTATCATGGTTGCATCGGCTGGTGAAGCTGATCGATGTTCGATGAAATACGAGCTGTCTTCCATCAGTGCTCTTTGCTGGGTAGCCATGAAGACAAAGATATCATTCATCAGTGCACCTTGGTTGCGTTGGAGACGCAGCCGTCTTTCACCTGCAAATTTGTCTTTCGCTATGAACGAAATGTTTCCTCGGAGAAGCATCCATGTTGGTACTAAGAGCAAAAGATTTGTATTGGTTTCTAAGCCTTCTCACAACTTTGCCTTCAGCTCCCCTGTATTGGTTTCTAAATGTTGGCTATGATCTTTCAATCATTGAGTTGTATAAACATTTTATTTATGAGTTGGTTCTGAATTTTTGCGACTAGTTAATTATGTTGCCAAACTTTGATAAATATATTACTCATATAACTGCATATAAAATATGAAGCCAATTATTGGCATGTATTAGCCGTTTGCTAGTTAAATATGTGGTCAAACTTTGATAAAAAATATGATGTGTAGTAAAAACCCGGACGGAGGTACCACACGTCAACGATAGAAAGTGCGACCAGGACGTGTGGAGCGTTAGTTTGATCGTAGTTTTCTTCGCTGGTACATTAAATAAAGAGTTTTGTTTCGTACACAATTTAAAACGATTGTTATGGAGAGAAAATAAAACCACTCCACCATATAAGTACACTATATAAGCTGGAGCCTCAGCCTTTGTTTGCTAGGGTTTGCTCTCTTCACACTCTGTCTCTCCACTATATATATACACGCTGGAGCCTCGGCGTTTGTTTTCTAGGGTTTGCTCTATTCACACTCTCTCACCCTCTCCAGATCTAAACAAGACTGCCGTGGCCTCTCTCTCTCTCCCCTCACCGCTGGTCAAAGAGCCGTCCGGATCTCGTCGGCCGGGGAAGGTGAGGAGGTGCATCGTTGACTCTGTTGCCGTCGGCGAGGGAGGGAATCCACTGCTGGCGGCGCTGTTCTCTTTCACCCAGCGCCTACGCGGGAGGGCCTCCAACCCCTTCTTCATCGTTGCCGTACGTAGTGTGGGCAGATCCGGCCTCCCGCCGCCCACCTAGCCACATCCTGACAATCCTAAGGTATAACTTTACTTTGAAACCGGCATTGCTCTAGCTGCATGTGGATCTTTTTCGCTTCTGCAGTCTAATCTAGGTCTAGGTCTGGTTCAAACAGGAAAGAAGGGGGGAGTTTTATAGCATGAATCTAGGACGTGGTTCAAAGAGGAAAGGAAGGGGGGAAAGTAGTACAGACTGGCTATCCAGCCGCTCTGTTGGTCGAAAAGGGGAAAAGGGGAATCGCAGTACGCACATCTGTAAGGAACTGATTTCTTTGTTGAAAAAGGAAAGAACCCGGGGGGTGGGGGACAGGGCAGTAGAGTTTGTGCAGGACTAGATTTGCTGCCCTCACATAGGAAAAAGGTTGAAAGAGAACAAATATGGGACCAACACAGATATGCTGCTTAGTTCTTTGTTGCAACAGACTCTGCATCACCCATTTATACGTGTGGAGGCACATGGTGCTGGTGTGTTCCCTGTCCCATACAACTGTTTAGTTGTTGTTAATCTCATAATGCTGCTGGAAAATTGAAGCAATGTCACTGTTAAAAGTAAATTACATGTATAACGAATGTTAATTTTAAGAGAATGTCTCTGTTCATATGAATCAATGCCACTGTTTTAGAAATGCTACTGTCCTACTTTGTTTCCCATTAATATAAGGTAGATGCTTCTTTTTGTGGCCGTATGTGTCATTCTCTGTTATTGGCCAGTAATTGTTTCCTTTTTTACCTCTGTGCAAACAGGGATCTCTTTCACCTCTGTAACACCCCGATTTTTTGGCCCTTTCTTTTTCTTTTGGTTTTATTTGGTTTTGCTCTGGTTTTCCTTTTTGGAGCGGTTCTATGGACTTGAAACTTTGGAGATCATCATTTCTTCTTATCCCAAGTGGTATTTCATCCTTGTACGTTTCCCAAGATCATGGCACCTATATACTAGTCCACCTCCAAAATTCTTTTCTTAGGGAATATTCCTTTTCTCCTTAAAGGAATAACCCTACTTGACCTAGGTTGTGAAGCAACCTATATTTCTGTCATTCCAAAAATTCCCAAATAATTCTCATAAATTCTTTGGATCATATATTCTCCAAATATGTCCAAACCCTTCCTTGCCTAGTTCAAAAATAATTAAGCAATATTCATTTTCCATTCTGTCCAGAATGGCACTTTGTGAAGGAAGTGCTATTTATATTTTCTTGATGGCCCTAAAATTTTTGGGCACTCTTTCCTACCCAAATCATTACCACATGCCAAAATTTAGCTCCATTTGCCTAGTGAATCTTCCCCAGCAAATTCCCAAAGTTTCTGTCCAGAAATAAGCTTTGTGAAGGAAGTACTAGCTAGGGGTATCCAAATGGGTTGAAATTTTTCCAGGCCCTCCATATGTTCAAACTATTCACCTACACCAAATTATAGCCCCACCCCACCATCTAGGTGAGCACACCTTCCTATCTTTGGTTTTGATCAAATTTTCAGTGTATGAAGCAACTACCTTTTATATTGCTTCAAAAATTCTGAAATTAATCCGGGGCCTAAAGGTCCATATATCCTTTGTGCTTGCAAAATTTCACATTAGCTCGCCTAGCTATCTGCTCTACAAAATTCTCCCAAGGTTCTGTGCTGAAAGCACCTTTGTAAAGGAAGTACCATCTAGGTATTTCTAAATGGCATAATATTTTGCCAGCCTCTGCATGGTCCTAAATCACCATCCTATACCAAAATGCAGCTCAAGTCCACACTCCATGTGAGTGCATCTTCCTAATCTAGCTTCTATGCTGTTTTGGGCAGTTGTATAGCATCTATCTCCAAATCTTGCTCAATCCATCTCAAAACCCACAGGACTGTTGTCCTTCCTATCCTAAACCCCGGAGACATCCCCTCTGGTCCTATGGTCAAGTATTTTGACCACAGCATCTAACCACAGTTGACTGCAGTAGCAATTCCTGGATGCATCCCATCTACCCATAGTTCTTCTGATCGATCTATCTTATCAGGGAGACTATAGGATGGGTGGACAACGCTGTGGACATAGTGTAACCAGCCTGCGTGCCCTCTCCCTGGCCATGCACGCGGTGACCGCACTGTGGCCATGCGGTCGCGCGTGCTCCGCATGCAGCAAGCGCGCTCTGGGTGTCGTCGAGCTGCGGGCTGCTTCTGCTCGGCAGCGTCCGCACGTCTGGGGGTGCCACACTCCCTCTCTGACGTCCACCTGTCCGGCTGATCCCCTCGCCCCCTCCTCCCTTCCCACTCCTCGCGCCACGACGGCCCTGCCATCGCCGCGCACGCGCGCACAGTGCGCTAGTGGCCGACCGCGCATGCCCTGCCATCCCGCGTAGCTTTCTGCCATCCCGCGTCGCTGGCCCGCCGCTGAGCCTCTACCCCATCGCCGCAAAGCTCGCGCGCGTGCCCGAAACTCTCGCCGGAGCTCGCCCATCGGGTCGTGGCGACACCCGATCTGGAATCTCCCTCCCGCCTATATAAGCCCTCCCCGACCGCGGCTACCCTCACCACTCCTCCTCCCCCTCACCAAATCGACCTCCAGAGCCGCTAGCTCGAGCCGTAGCCCTCTTCTTCCTCCCCTCCGGCCAACGCTCCGCCGCTCGGCCATCTTCTCCTCGAGCTCACCCTGAGCCACCCCAGCCCCGGCTAAGCTCACCTTCGAGCTCCGCTCTCTTCCCTAGTCCTCCTCAGCCTTATCCCAAGCCATTGGTCATCGGAATCGCCGAGTTCGCCGACACCCGAAGCCCTCCGCAGCCGGAGACGAAGGGAACGACGTCGTCCGGCCACCATTTGAGGAGCCACGGGTACAGGCGGGTGCGTCATCGAGTGCCCGTTCCATCCCCGCCCTCTCCCAGCTCCGTCGACGTCTCTACGCCGGCGAACGGCCGCCGGTGAGCCGCCTCCTCTCTGTCCCTCCTCCCTCTCTTTAAAACTGACGGCTCGGCCCCACCCGTCAGCCTCACCCCGCCCCGCCGAAGCATTTTAAGTGGAGGCATAAACCCCACTTTACGCCTTCGACGTCAGCCCCTCTGGATATTCCAGAAAATCAGTTTAATTCAATTTTAAATCCAGATTTGACCAAACTTTGACCATGAATAACTCCTAAACTACAAGTCCAAATGAACTGATTCTTTTTGCATTATTTTTCTTTTGAGCTCCTTTATTTTTCTGGTAGAGTTTGGTCTTTTTCTCTTCTGCCTAGAATTTCTGGACAGAAGTATTTGCATTATGGTATATTCTTAAATGCTTGCAAAAATATTTTCAGAGTGCTTGTTGTTGGTGAAGACCAGGAGCTCTTCCCCTCTCTTTTGGAGCAAGGCAAGCCACACCCTCCATTTGCATGATTGCAATGCAATGCATGGTTTATTTGAATTAAAGTTGCATAATATTGCATTACTTAGAAATGATTTATTCATGGCATTATGATTGAATATATGTGAGTTTGTTACTGCCATGATGATGCTTGGATTTCCAGGACTAATGTTTTGTAGATTAGGGATGAAATGGTACTTCGGGATTATGGATAATAGTCATACTTTATTCGCGGTCATATTGAATATTAGTGGAATTCATGCTAATGATATGGATAGTTTATGCTTTGGATTTTGGATGGATATTGCTATGATTTGAATCACATGTTGATATGTAACAGTGGATTAACAGTTCTATCACAAACTTATCTTGGGGACAAATTCTGTCATTTCGTTGGTCAGGTGCCACCGAATCGAACTCACCAGTGCAACCACACTTGCCTGGATGGGGAGGCCCTAATTCGGTCTATTGTCATGCCTCTCGCCGATGCCTCCAACTAGGGAAGGTTATGTGCTCGCGCTGCCCTGGCCCGGTAGGCGGTCATAACCTTGTGTGCCCAAGTTGTGTTGTACCCGGGGGTCCCCGTGTGGGACAAGATTGTTGTGTTGGCCACGACGATGGCAGCCACAGAGGTGGCGGATGTCACGAGGTGACATGAGGGGCCACCCAGGACATAGCCCAAAGGGGAGTTTGTCGGGAGTGGCCGGGAGAGGGTCATGCAATAGATTGGTTTTGTCGGAATGTCGTTGGTCCACTCGAATGGGAGCACGAGGCCGTGAGTTCCGTGGTGTGGGTACAATGTACTAACCTCTGCAGAGTGTATAAACTATCGATAGCCGCGTCCTCGGTCATGGACACAGTTCGTTGTAGGTCACACCGTTCGATCAACACTCACAATGACGGAATGGCTTATATTATGATTTACAGTTGTATGTGAAAAAATAATAGTTTGGCAGGTTTCGATGATGATGGGATAATCTTGAGGTTGATCATCGGATTATGAGGTGATCATGTGGTGGTCACGAGGATGTATTGATCACGAAGTGATCGAGTGGATGTGTTGCTTGGCTAGGTAGCCAAGAGTGAGATGGTTCCTTGCGAACCAAGATGATGGTTCATCAGTGATTCTATCCTTACCTTATTACTTGAGTAATATTTACTTCTGCCTCATAGTAGTTAGTAATAAGTGAACTTGTAAATGCTATGTTGTTGTTTTGCCTTGATGCTTTTGGTTGTTGTGAGCTTGCGAGTACATTCAAAGTACTCACCTGGCTTATCATGCCAGTTTGCAGGTGATGCTGTGATTGATTGCTTGTCGTGGATCCCGTTCGTGCGAGCTAGGCTGTGTCCCAGACAGAGTCCTTGCGGAGTGGAGTCTACCACCATCATCGTCGTTCCGCTGCTACGAGTTGGTCCGCTGCTAGCATAGAGCTACCTTAGCAGGCGTAGTGTCGCCGTGCGGTGTAACCTTTGTAATAGCAAACCTTTGTACCTTTATCTCCTGTAATAAAGGCTGATTTGTTCTATGCCAAGCAGTGCCATATTCCAGAAGACATTTCTGGGCTGGAATACGGGGCATTCCGGTCCCTCTGAGCCGGGGTGCCACAACTGTTGGTATCAGAGCCGGTCTGGCTGTAGGACACCCTAGTCAACGCGAGTGTTAGAAACCGGTAGTGTAGGATCCTGATTGTTTGTTTCATTTGATTGCTGCACTTGGTTGTTGCATGGCATACATATAGATTCCGTCTTTCTTCTGACCATCTATTCCATGAGTGTAGATGGCCACCACTCCTATTGAGTTCAACGCAGCTCCTGCACCGCTCACCTTCGCATCTCTACTCCACGAGGTATGGCATAGCCTCTACCCTAATGGAGAGATGCCGCGGTACCAAGTGTTTGAGGTTCAGCTTGGGGGCAGATTACTGGAGTATTTTGCCCATGTTTTTCTGGAAGCCAGGATCCCTATTGGAAGATGTTCCTACAGATTCCATGGCGGATATGGTGCCACTCCAGATCGCGCAGTTCAACTTGCAACCCTGGCAGGAATCACGGGTCTTCGTCATCAAGAGTTGGTGATGCAAGAAAACCGTGCCTACTCCTACTACCCTACCATAGCCGAGAATCCCTGGAGAGTCAGGTTCCCATATACTCATCCTAATGATGATATGGCCATCCCCGCCATATCTCGTTTCATGACGGCCGAGTATATGCTGATTGCGGAGCTAGTTTGGGACGCAACCCGGGCCAGACACTTGCTCGGTGCTGCAATGGCTCCACGCCAGTTGCCTCCTTCCTCGAACCCTGCTCCTCCTGCATCAACTGCTTCACCCACCCCTCCACCAGCCGCTTCGCCAGCTACCCAGCTTTAGTTTGTTCGTAGTGCATTAGGATCTGAATAGCTCATGTTGCATCAGTTGTAGTAGCATGCATGTTGTGATGTGTATCGAGTAGTAAGGAATGCATTGTTACTTATGGATGCTCGTATGACTGTTATGTGCCATTTTTCGATTGAATTGTTTTCTTTGTTGCTTCTTTTGGGCCTTTGGTGTTACTTTATTTTTCCCCTCTTATGAAAGTTGCTCATCACTCACCATCGGACCCGAAGAAGCAAATGAGGATCTCAATTATTTGGAAGCCCAGCTAAAAAAATATGGCACTCTCAGTTGGCTGCATTACATTGAAAATATAAATGATAGCCTGGATTTATCAGCGTCAAGTTTATCTCAGTTGCGCAACCTCTACAAGCAGTAAGGACCAAGCCAGCAGGAAGGCAAGTCAGGCACGAGGTCTACATTATGTTTTCCATCAAAAGTATAAAGATATATGAAGTTTGTTTCAGCCACGGGCGAAATTGGAGGAATGTTACCCTACGCAAGAAAGACAGATGGGGCTATGAGATCAGTCCTCAACAAGAAAGACAGTCAGGCAATTCTTTCATACACATGACCAACATCAACAATGTTATGGGTATACATCATTTTGCCCACAGATCACAGTACGAAGCCTCTGGTATAAGGAGCTCAACCTTCACCCACACAGTACCGAAAGAAACGTATGGCGCAAGGCTCCTCAAGTCTTCTCGGTGCAACACATAAACAGTTTCCTGCCCAAAATACCCAGTCTTCCACAGCGAGATATCCTGATGCAAGCTTCGGGCATAAGGAAATGAATCTTCCCCAGTAAGCAACCCAAGGAGAAGCTTCTCAGGCACGGAACCCAGCCGTCTCCAGCACGCTACCACGACTACAGCTTCAAGAGTAAGGTATCCAACCTTTTCCAGCAAAGCAATCCAGTTTTCTTCAGTACGACATTACACACCATCATCAGTATTGCTACAAGATATTACACAGTAAATCGACAGTATAAGGCAACTTTAGAATTTGGTCCGCAACAAATTTTGGCCAAAGTCGGTCAGGACATATGTCTGCTCCGAGAACCTTGTTTATAACCCCAGAGTTTCGTATGAATAAGGAGCCTGCACCCCAGATCATGCAAGTCATTTATACAAGGATACAACTCTGGTCACATAAACCTACCAAACGAAGGCCAAGATGCACCAACTCCATAATTCGGGTTAGAAGAAGCAAAATCAGAGACGCCTCACATGTGAATCAACAAATGGTGAAGCAGGCAAGCTTGAAACAACAGTTTTGACAGCAATTTCCAAGGACAGTTTCTCGGCACCGAAAAACGTGGTATCACGGAATCTTGGCACAGCCTTGCCTGATTAGCTCGAACAACGCGCGCTGTACCAACTCTATGATATGACCGTGTGGACTCGTTTCATGCGCAAAAACGAAGTATGATGATGGAACATTGCACCAACCACAACTACGGTCATAAGAAGAACTGAGGATAAGTAAAGGTGGCCTAGCTCTTTCTGCAAGGAATTTCGACAATCAAGGAGTCAGTTTAACAACAGAATTATGATGATTACCGCACGACTGACAGGGTCCGGGTACCCAAGTCAGATTGAGACCATGGTTCCATAAAGAAGCAGCATGTATACTCACTCAGAGGACTACCCTGTCCCCTATGGGCCACCGGTCACGCTAATCAGTCCGTCTGGTTACGCGTGGTTAGCAGGGTCAGTACGAAATTTCCAAGTCTGTCTCATCAGATGCAAGATTTCCTCGGTCATTTCAGCATGTGACCACATCGACCAGGATAAAATATCTCACCGCCTTGTAACACCGCTAACAATACCGACCACATGGGTAAGTCAAAAACCGAGCACCCTGTTCAGCTCAGATGCTCTCACTGATGGAACTGAGTACAAGGACAACTTGTCATGAGAAATATTCTCCCGACGGTGCAACTGTCAGTCCAGACCCGGAATGCTATGATTTGAGATTTGCAAGCCCTGAGGCAAATCCCGACGCCGCAGTATCATACACGGGCAGTCGGACCACGAATAGCTATAACTCTCAGCAATGTTTGGACCTGGAAGACACACGTCTATCTGAATAAAACAATGGAAGAGATGCAAAGGTTTCGTGTTCACAGGAAAATTTATTTTCACGATATTACCGGCAGACATGAACCCATCCAAGTCAGCATAGAGTTGGACGAATGAGGTGAGGCTCGTCAGAAATTCAAGTAAAGTGAAGAAAATCATCTCAGAGGCAGAATGTCCGATCATAGGAAATTCTAAGGGAACAATGCACTAAGGAAAAAGGACGCCCGAGTTGGAAACGGCTTCCTTAAGTCATATTCATACTTGTTCCATGAGCAACCAAATCTCGAGGACGAGATTTTTGTAAGGGGGGTAGGTTTGTAACACCCCGATTTTTTGGCCCTTTCTTTTTATTTTGGTTTTATTTGGTTTTGCTCTGGTTTTCCTTTTTGGAGCGGTTCTATGGACTTGAAACTTTGGAGATCATCATTTCTTCTTATCCCAAGTGGTATTTCATCCTTGTACGTTTCCCAAGATCATGGCACCTATATACTAGTCCAACTCCAAAATTCTTTTCTTAGGGAATATTCCTTTTCTCCTTAAAGGAATAACCCTATTTGACCTAGGTTGTGAAGCAACCTATATTTCTGTCATTCCAAAAATTCCCAGATAATTCTCAGAAATTCTATGGATCATATATTCTCCAAATATGTCCAAACCCTTCCTTTCCTAGTTCAAAAATAATTCAGCAATATGCATTTTACATTCTGTCCAGAATGGCACTTTGTGAAGGAAGTGCTATTTATATTTTCTTGATGGCCCTCAAAATTTTAGGGCACTGTTTCCTACCCAAATCATTACCACAAGCCAAAATTCAGCTCCATTTGCCTAGTGAATCTTCCCCAGCAAATTCCCAAAGTTTCTGTCCAGAAATAAGCTTTGTGAAGGAAGTACTAGCTAGGAGTATCCAAATGGGTTGAAATTTTTCCAGGCCCTCCATATGTTCAAACTATTCACCTACACCAAATTATAGTCCCACCCCACCATCTAGGTGAGCACACCTTCCTATCTTTGGTTCTGATCAAATTTTCAGTGTATGAAGCAACTACCTTTTATATTGCTTCAAAAATTCTGAAATTAATCCGGGGCCTAAAGGTCCATATATCCTTTGTGCATGCCCAATTTCAAATTAGCTTGCCTAGCCATCTGCTCTACAAAATTCTCCCAAGGTTTTGTGCTGAAAGGACCTTTGTAAAGGAAGTACCATCTAGGTATTTCTAAATGGCATAAAATTTTGCCAGCCTCTGCATGGTCCTAAATCACCATCCTATACCAAAATGCAGATCAAGTCCACACTCCATGTGAGTGCATCTTCTTGATCTAGCTTCTGTGCTGTTTTGGGCAGTTGTATAGCATCTATCTCCAAATCATGCTCAATCCATCTCAAAACCCACATGACTGTAGTCCTTCCTATCCTAAACCCTGGAGACATCCCCTCTGGTCGTATGGTCAAGTAATTTGACCACAGCATCTAACCACAGTTGACTGCAGTAGCAATTCCTGGATGCATCCCATCTACCCATAGTTCTTCTGATCGATCTATCTTATCAGGGAGACTATAGGATGGGTGGACAACGCTGTGGACATAGTGTAACCAGCCTGCGTGCCCTCTCCCTGGCCATGCACGCGGTGACCGCACTGTGGCCACGCGGTCGCGCGTGCTCCGCATGCAGCAAGCGCGCTCTGGGTGTCGCCGAGCTGCGGGCTGCTTCTTCTCGGCAGCGTCCGCACGTCCGGGGGCGCCGCACTCCCTCTCCGACGTCCACCTGTCCGGCTGATCGCCTCGCCCCCTCCTCCCTTCCCTCTCCTCGTGCCACGACGGCCCTGCCATTGCCGCGCACGCGCGCACAGTGCGCTAGTGGCCGACTGCGCATGCCCTGCCATCCCGCGTAGCTTTCTGCCATCCCGCGTCGCTGGCCCGCCGCTCAGCCTCTACCCCATCGCCGCAAACCTCGCGCGCGTGCCCGAAACTCTCGCCGGAGCTCACCCATCGGGTCGTGGCGGCATCCGGTCTGGAATCTCCCTCCCGCCTATATAAGCCCGCCCCGACCGCGGCTAGCCTCACCACTCCATCTCCCCCTCACCAAATCGACCTCCAGAGCCGCTAGCTCGAGCCGTAGCCCTCTTCTTCCTCCCCTCCGGCCAACGCTCCGCCGCTCGGCCATCTTCTCCTCGAGCTCACCCAGAGCCACGTCAACCCCAGCTGAGCTCACCTTCGAGCTCCCCTCTCTTCCCTAGTCCTCCTCAGCCTTATCCCAAGCCATTTGTCATCGGAATCGCCGAGTTCGCCGACGCCCGAAGCCCACCGCCGCCATTGGTCAACGTGGTCAACAAACGACAGCCATTGGAAGCGGGATGTACATGGCGAGGCTGACAGTAGGGACCCACATGGTGCATGGCTGCATGGAAGCAAGTGCCTCCTTATTACGCGAGAAAAAATGATTCCTCCCCCTGACAGCTGGGCGCCACCAGCTCTATCGTCACACGGAAGGAACTGCCTCCTTACTATGCAAAAAAAATGATTCCTCCTCATGACAGCTGGGACCCACCAGATTTGGAGGCTAACTTGTGGGACTACTAGGTTGACGCGTACGCAGGGCTTTGTCAACTTAGTCAATAAATGATTCTAGTAGCAGTTACCATTGGATGTTAATCCAATGGCTATGCTGCTTCTTCAATCTCTGATCTTCTTGCTCCAGCCGCCCAAACCAGCGCCGGCGGGACCGCCTGCTCATGCCTCCCATGGCCGGTTGTGCTGCCGCGCAGGCCTCACCGCCCCACCCTACTCCTACCATTGGCCATGCCTTCCCTCTACTCACCCATATCCCCTGTTATTCTCCGACGACGGCAACCTCACACCGCAGCTGAACTAGTCAACGCTCGTACTCCCCTCGGCATGGGCATCCACTGTCGCGTCTTCCCCGGCTCCGCATCGTTCCCTTCCTAGGCCTCGCCGTCGTCCACCGCCTTGGTGCTCTCGGCGCGGCATAGTCAATGTGGTCAATGAACGCCAGCCATCGAAAGAGGACAGTACGCGGTGAGGCTGACAGCTGGACCCACCAGTTACATCTTCGCACGCAAGGATGTGCCTCCTTATTACGCGCAAAAAAATGATTCCTTCCCCTGACAGCTGGCACTCACCTGCTATATCTTTGCATGCAAGGAAGTGCCTCCGTATCCTCCCTGACAGCTGATACGTCTCCAACGTATCTATAATTTTTTATTGTTCCATGCTATTATAGTATCAATCTTGGATGTTTTTATATACAATTATATGCAATTATATATCATTTTTTGGGACTAACCTATTAACCTAGTGCCCAGTGCCAGTTGCTGTTTTCTGCTTGTTTTTGGCTTTTCAGAGAAACAGTACCAAATGAAGTCCAAATGCCACGAAACTTTTTGGAGATTTTTTTTGGACAAAATAAACCTGGGAAGCTTCGGGAGGAGGCCAGAAACCTCACGAGGCCTCCACAAGGAACTAGGGCGTCCGCCAGGGGGGGCACCATGCTGCCTTGTGGGGCCCACGTGACTGCGTTTGACCGAATTCCACTTCTATAAATTCACAAATATTGGGAAACCCCCAGAGAGCCAGAAGAAATAACCTTTACGCCGCTGCAAGCCTCTGTTCTTCTGCGATCCCATATGGAGGCCTTTTCCGGTGCTCTGCCGGAGGGGGAATCGATCACGGAGGGCTTCTACATCAACCTTGCTGCCCTTCCGATGATGTGTGAGTAGTTTACCACAGACCTACGGGTCCATAGCTAGTAGCTAGATGGCTTCTTCTCTCTCTTTGATCTTCAATACAATGTTCTCCTTGATGTTCTTGGAGTTCTATCCGATGTAATCTTCTTTTGCGGTGTGTTTGTTGGGATCCGATGAATTGTGAGTTTATGATCAGATTATTCATGAGAAATATTTGAGTCTTCTCTGAACTCTTTTATGCATGATTGTTATAGCTTTGTATTTCTCTCCGATCTATCGGTTTAGTTTGGCCTATTAGATTGATTTATCTTGCAATGGGAGAGGTGCTTTGTGATGGGTTCAATCTTGCGGTGCTCAATCCCAGTGATAGAAAGGGACATGAAACGTATTTGTATTGTTGCCATTAAGGATAAAAAGATGGGGTTTATTCATATTGCTTGAATTTGCTTCTCTACATCATGTCATCTTGCTTAAGGCGTTACGCTGTTTCATACTTAATACCCTAGATGCATGCTGGATAGCGGTCGATGGGTGGAGTAATAGTAGTAGATGCAGGCAGGAGTCGGTCTACTTGTCTCGGACATGATGCCTATATACATGATCATTTCCATGAATCCGTCATAATTATTTGCTATTCTGTCAATTGCCCAACAGTAATTTGTTTACCCACCGTATGTTTCTGCGCTCGAGAGAGAAGCCTCTAGTGAAAACTATGGCCCTCGGGTCTATCTTTATCATATGAAAAACCCAAAAATACCTTGCTGCAATTTATTTACTTTTATTTTTATTAGTATTTTAGTTTAGCAATTTATCTCCATAGTTTAATCCTTGCAAGTAACCTCTAAGGGGATTGACAACCCTCTTATTTGCGTTGGGTGCAAATGTTTGATCTTGTGTGTGCAGGTGCGTTTCAAAGGAATTTTGCTTGGTTCTCCTACTAGATTGATAACCTTGGTTCTTAACTGTGGGAAATACTTATCTCTACTGTACTGCATCATCCTCTCCTCTTCGTGGAAATACCAACGCAGACTACAAGTAGCAGGAAGAATTTCTGGCGCCGTTACCGGGGAGACATTATCAAAATTACCAAGTACCTTCACACAAATTATCATTCACTTGCATTTACCTTATTTACCTTTTGTTTGCCTTTGCCTCTTGTTTTCATCTCCCCCACTTCTAATTTTTTTTACAAAAACACAAAAATATTTTATTTGCTTGTTTGCTAGTTTGCTTGCTTTATCGTGATGTCTCAAGAAAATACAAAATTGTGTGACTTTTCCAATACTAATAATAATGATTTTATTAGTACTCCTATTGCTCCTCCCACCACTAGTGCGGAGTCATGTGATATTAATGCTGCCTTGCTTAATCTTGTGATGAAAGAACAATTTTCTGGTAGTCCTAATGAAGATGCTGCATCCCATCTAAATACTTTCGTTGAACTTTGTGATATGCAAAAGAAGAAAGATGTGGATAATGATATTGTCAAATTAAAATTATTTCCGTTCTCACTACGAGATCGCGCTAAAACTTGTTTTTCATCCTTGCCTAGAAATAGCATTGATTCATGGGATAAGTGTAAGGATGCTTTTATTACCAAGTATTTTCCTCCCGCTAAGGTTATTTCTTTAAGAAATCAAATTATGAATTTTGAGCAACTTGAGCATGAACATGTTGCACAATCTTGGGAGAGAATGAAATTGATGATAAGAAATTGCCCAACTCATGGCTTGAATTTATGGATGATCATACAAAAAATTTATGCGGAACTAAACTTTGTCTCTAGAAATTTGCTAGACTCTACCGCAGGTGGTACTTTTATGGAAATTACATTGGGAGAAGCTACAAAACTTCTTGATAATATTATGGCAAATTATTCTCAATGGCACACTGAACGAACTACAACTGGTAAGAAGGTAAATTTCGTTAAAGAAATTAATACTTTGAGTGATAAGATGGATGCTTTACTGAAATTGGTTGCTAGTAAAAATTCTCATATTGATCCTAATGATGTGCCATTGTATACTTTGATTGAGAAAAATAATGATGCTATTGATGTGAATTTTGTCTCTAGAAATAATTTCAACAACAATGCTTATAGGGGTAATTTCAATGCTAGACCGTTTCCTGGAAATTCCTCTAATAATTATGGCAATCCTTATGGTAATTCTTATAATAATAATAATAGGATGCCCTCTGATCTTGAAAGTAATATTAAAGAATTTATTAGTTCGCAAAAGAATTTTAATGCTATGATAGAAGAAAAATTGAATAGAGTTGATGAATTGGCTAGGAACATGGATAGAATTGCTCATGATGTGGAAAATCTTAAAACTAAAAAATTGCCATCTACACATGATATAAATGAGTCTATTAAAGCTATCTATGTCTCCATTAATAAAAGTAAAGAAAGGACCGCTAGGTTGAGAGCTCAGCGAGAATTTCTAGAAAAAGCGATTCCACCCGATTTCTATCGTAGTAATGATGAAGATATTAAAATGATTGGTGTCACTCCTATTGAATCATTATTTAGTAACATAAAACTTGATGAAAAAGGGACTGGAGAAGATTCAACTTTAGATAGAAGGAGTCCCATTTGTTTGGAGGGTGATAATCTTGATCGAAAAAAATGAAAAAAGTGGGTTTGGAGAGGTCAAAACTTTAAACAATAATGCACCCACTACTTTGGATTACAAGAACTTTAATTATGATAGTTGTTCTTTAATTGAGTGTATTTCCTTGTTGCAATCCATGATTAATTCACCAAATGCATATGAACAAAATAAAGCTTTCACTAAACATATTGTAGAAGCCATGATGAAAGCACATGAAGAAAAACTTGAGTTGGAAGTATCAATTCCTAGAAAATTACAAGATGAATGGGAACCAACTATTAAAGTAAAAATTAAGGATTATGAATGTAATGCTCTTTGTGATCTTGGTGCTAGCGTTTCCACTATACCTAAATCTTTGTGTGATGTGTTAGGTCTCACCGACATGGATCCTTGTTCCCTTAATTTGCATCTTGCTGATTCTACTATAGAAAACCATTGGGTAGAATAAATGATGTTATTATTCTTGCAAATAGAAATTATGTGCCTGTGGACTTTATTGTTCTTGACATTGAATGCAATCCTTCTTGCCCCATAATACTTGGTAGGCCTTTTCTTCGAACTATTGGTGCTATTATTGATATGAAAGAATGTAATATAAGATTTCAATTTTCACTAAATAAAGGGATGGAACACTTCCCTAGAAATATAATTAAAGCACCTTATGAATCCATTATGAGGGCCACTTATGGAATTAACTTGAAGGATGACAACACTTGAAACTATGTGTTATGCCTAGCTAGGGGCATAAAACAATAGTGCTTGTTGGGAGGCAACCCAATGAATAAAATATTTTTTTTTGCTTTTACCTTCTGTTATTGTGAGTTTAATGATTATAGATTCTGTTATGATTGTGTTTTTATGTTTTAATTAGTGTTTGTGCCAAGTAATTCCTTTGGGATGATGTTGATGATAGTATGATTGATGCTGTTTGGAAAACAGAAAGTTTTGTGTCCAGTGCTGGAATTTTGGTTCTGTACTGGAGGGTCAGAAAAATATGAAATTTTTACACAGTATTGGTATATGAATTGTTTACGTTTTCCTAATTTTTCAGAATTTTTGAATTTACAGAAGCATGGTTTTTAAATAGATCTTTACAGACTGTTCTGTTTTAGACAGATTCTGTTTTTGTTGCATAGTTTGCTTATTTTGATGAATCTATGGATCGTATCGGGGGGTATGAGTCATGGAGAAGTTGGAGTACAGTAGCATTATGCCAATATTAAATATGAATCAATTTACTACCGTACCTAAGTTTAAGATTTGTTTGTTATACTAATGGATTCACGAGGTTTCTGTTGAGTTTTGTGTGCTGAAGTTTTCAAGTTTTGGGTGAGACTACGATGGATAAAGGAATAAGGAGCGGCAAGAGCCTAAGATTGGGGATGCCCAAGGCACCCCAAGGTAATATTCAAGGAAGACTCAAGTGTCTAAGCTTGGGTATGCCCCGGAAGGCATCCCCTCTTTCGTCTACAATCTATCGGTAACTCACTTGGAGCTATATCTTTATTCATCACATGATATGTGTTTTACTTGGAGCGTCTTGTGAAATAGTTTGTTTGCTTTTTAGTTTGTCACAATCATCTTTGCTGAACACACCTTTTTTAGAGGGACACACATTATTCGTGATTTGTTAGAATACTCTATGTGCTTCACTTATATCTTTTGAGCTAGACAGTTGCTCTAGTGCTTCACTTATACCTTTTAGAGCACGACGGTGGTTGTATTTTAAAGAAATAGTTGCACTCTCATGCTTCACTTATATATTTTTGAGAGTCTCATGATAGAAATGGTAATATGCACGGGTTATGAATTTGGTCCTGATATGATAGGTATTCAAGAGGGATATAATAAAAACTTTCATGTAGATCACTGAATATGATAAATTTGATTCCTTGCAATAGTTTTGCGATATTAAGATGGTAATATGTGGGAGGTATTAGTAGATAATTGTGGTTTCGTAAGAATAATTGTGTTATGGTTTGTGATTCCCGAAGCATGCACGTATGATCTGTCGTTATGCTAGGAAGTTGGACCATGATTTATTAATGATTGTCCTCCTTTGCGTGGCAGTCGGGGGCGCGCGATGGTTAACTCCTACCAACCTCCCCCCTAGGAGCATGCATAGTAGTACTTTGCTTCGAGGGCTAATAGACTTTTGCAATAAGTATGTGAGTTCTTTATGACTAATGTGAGTCCATGTATTATACGCACTCTCACCCTTCCGCAATTTGCTAGCCTCTTCGGTACCGTGCATTGCCCTTTCTCACATCGAGAGTTGGTGCAAACTTCGCCAGTGCATCCAAACCCCGTGATATGATACTCTCTATCACACATAAGCCTCCTTATATCTTCCTCAAAACAGCCACCATACCTACCTATCATGGCATTTCCATAGCCATTCAGAGATATATTGCCATGCAACTTCCACCGTTCCGTTTTTTTGACATACATCATCATTGTCATATTGATTTGCATGATCATATAGCTGACATAGTATTCGTGGCTCAGCCATAGTTCATCATTTTTTTACATGTTACGCTAGCATCATTGCACATCCTGGTACACTGCCAGAGGCATTCATATAGAGTCATATCTTTGTTCTAGTATTGAGTTGTAATGTTGAGTTGTAAGTAAATAGAAGTGTGATGATCATCATCATTAGAGCATTGTCCCAGTGAGGAAAAGATGATGGAGACTACGATTCCCCCACAAGTCAGGATGAGACTCCGGACAAAATAAAAAAAAGAAAAAAAAAGAAAAAAAAGAGGCGAAAAAGAGCCATGAAAAAAGAAAAGAAAAAAAATAAAATGAGAGAAAAAGAGAGAAGGGACAATGTTACTATCCTTTTCCACACTTGTGCTTCAGAGTAGCACCATGTTTTTCATATAGAGAGTCCCCTATTTTGTCACTTTCATATACTAGTGGGAATTTTTCATTATAGAACTTGGCTTGTATATTCCGATGATGGGCTCCCTCAAATGCCCGAGGTCTTCATGAGCAAGGAAGTTGGATGCACACCCACTTAGTTTTCATGTTGAGCTTTCATACACTTATAGCTCTTAGTGCATCCATTGCATGGCAATCCCTACTCCTCGCATTGACATCAATTGATGGGCATCTCCATAGAATGTTGATTAGCCTCGTTGATGTGAGACCTTCTCCATTTTTGACTTCTCTTATTTATCCCCTATCACCATACTCTATTCCACCCATAGTGCTATATCCATGGCTTGCGCTCATGTATTGCGTGGGAGTTGAAAAAGATGAAGTGCGTTAAAAAGTATGAACCAATTGCTTGGCTAAAACCGGGGTTGTGCATGATAAATACTTTGTGTGATGAAGATGGAGCATGACAGGGTCATATGATTTTGTAGGGATATCGTTCTTTAGCATTTTTATTTTGAAAGACATGATTGTTTATTAGTATGCCTGAGTATTGATGTCTTTATATCAAATTATAGACTATTGCTTTGAATCACTTGGATCTTATTATTCATACCGTAAGAGAGAGATTACATGATGAAACGTGATAGGTAGCATTCCACATCAAAAATTCTGTTTTTATCATTTACCTACTCGAGGACGAGCAGGAATTAAGCTTGGGGATGCTTGATACGTCTCCAACATATCTATAATTTTTTATTGTTCCATGCTATTATAGTATCAATCTTGGATGTTTTTATATACAATTATATGCAATTATATATCATTTTTTGGGACTAACCTATTAACCTAGTGCCCAGTGCCAGTTGCTGTTTTCTGCTTGTTTTTGGCTTTTCAGAGAAATAGTACCAATTGAAGTCCAAATGCCACGAAACTTTTTGGAGATTTTTTTTGGACAAAATAAACCTGGGAAGCTTCGGGAGGAGGCCAGAAGTCTCACGAGGCCTCCACAAGGCACTAGGGCACGCCCGGGGGGGGGGGGGCGTCGTGCTGCCTTGTGGGGCCCATGTGACTCTGTTTGACCTAATTCCACTTCTATAAATTCACAAATATTGGGAAACCCCCAGAGAGCCAGAAGAAATAACCTTTACGATGCTGCAAGCCTCTGTTCTTCCGCGATCCCATCTGGAGGCCTTTTCCGGTGCTTTGCCGGAGGGGGAATCGATCACGGAGGGCTTCTACATCAACCTTGCTGCCCTTCCGATGATGTGTGAATAGTTTACCATAGACCTACGGGTCCATAGCTAGTAGCTAGATGGCTTCTTCTCTCTCTTTGATCTTCAATACAATGTTCTCCTTGATGTTCTTGGAGTTCTATCCGATGTAATCTTCTTTTGCGGTGTGTTTGTTGGGATCTGATGAATTGTGAGTTTATGATCAGATTATTCATGAGAAATATTTGAGTCTTCTCTGAACTCTTTTATGCATGATTGTTATAGCTTTGTATTTCTCTCCGATCTATCGGTTTAGTTTGGCCTACTAGATTGATTTATCTTGCAATGGGAGAGGTGCTTTGTGATGGGTTCAATCTTGCGGTGCTCAATCCCAGTGACAGAAAGGGACATGACACGTATTTGCATTGTTGCCATTAAGGATAAAAAGATGGGGTTTATTCATATTGCTTGAATTTGCTTCTCTACATCATGTCATCTGGCTTAAGGTGTTACTCTGTTTCATACTTAATACCCTAGATGCATGCTGTATAGCGGTCGATGGGTGTAGTAATAGTAGTAGATGCAGGCAGGAGTCGGTCTACTTGTCTCGGACATGATGCCTATATACATGATCATTGCCATGAAACCGTCATAATTATTTGCTATTCTGTCAATTGCCCAACAGTAATTTGTTTACCCACCGTATGTTTCTGTGCTCGAGAGAGAAGCCTCTAGTGAAAACTATGGCCCCCGGGTCTATCTTTATCATATTAAAAACCCAAAAATACCTTGCTGCAATTTATTTACTTTTATTTTTATTAGTATTTTAGTTTAGCAATTTATCTCTATAAGTTTTAATCCTTGCAAGTAACCACTAAGGGGATTGACAACCCTCTTATTTGCGTTGGGTGCAAGTGTTTGCTCTTGTGTGTGAAGGTGCGTTTCAAAGAAATTTTGCTTGGTTCTCCAACTGGATTGATAACCTTGGTTCTTAACTGAGGGAAATACTTATCTCTACTGTACTACATCATCCTCTCCTCTTCGGGGAAATACCAACGCAGACTACAAGTAGCAACAGCTGGGACGCACCCGGTCGAAGCGTACGTAGCGTTGTGTGTCTGGTCGCGAACGTGTACGTACATACTGGTGATCGGTCTCTCTGCAACGATGAACCGTGGGCTTGTAAGGAGTGGCACGTCATGTCAAAAAACAGGAGCGACACGTGTCATAGTAGAGCCCCATACGTAGCAGTTCAGGCAGTCCCGTCTAAATCGAGTACACGTACGTACAGCCACGCTGCAAAAAATACGGCCATGTACGTACATACGGGTGGGGTCTCGAACGCGTACTCACGCATATGTACGGCCAGGGCTCTTGTACATGGAGAGTCAACGTACAGCAGCAATGGCCTCCTGTTCATCGGCAGCCAACCTGTTGGGTCGGAACGGAGAAACAACGTCGTGTTCATCGGGAGGCAACCGACTGGGTCGGAATGCGTCATGTTCATCGGGAGCCAGCCTGCTTGGACGGAATAGCCAAAATGGGGTCCTGTTCATCGACTCGGGGTCTGGCGTACCGCAAAATGGAGGAAACAGCCTTCTGTTCGACCGCCTACGGTCGAAACGGGGTCCTGTTCATCGGCTGGGGGTCTGGCGTACCGCAAAACGGAGGAAACAGACTTCTGTTCGAGCGCCTACGGTCGAAACGGGGTGCTGTTGATCGGGAGGGCTCTGGCGTACCGCAAAACGGAGGAAACAGACTTCTCCCCAACTGCCTATGGTCGAAACGGGGTTCCTGTTCATCGGGAGGGGTGTGGCGTACCACAAAACGGGACTCCACGGGCTATAGTTCATCCACGGTCGACCTCCCTCCAGCCTCCACCAGCTACTGTTCATCCACCGTCGACTTCCTCCAGCCTCCACGGGGTCCTGTTCATCCACCCCCAACCGGCTGGGGTGTGGTGGCCTCCTCTCGGGGGTCCTGTTCATCCAGCGCCAACCAGCTTCACACGGCCAGGGTACTGTTCATCCACAGCCAACCCACCGGCTAGGGTGGGGCGTACGAGCGGGCGACAGCAACGGCAACTATTCATCCACAGCCAACCAACCGGCTCGATCGATGCAAGTCTCGACTCGTTCTACGTGTATCACGCGCGCGGCAGCAACGGGCACTGTTCATCGAGAGGCAACCCAGCACCGGCTGGCTACGTCTCGCACGGGGGCTCGATCGGCTTCAGTAAGCAGCGAGAAGGATCGATCGGGTTCAGTTAGCACCAAAGGGATCGCTCGGGTTCAGTTAGCAGTGAAGGGATCGCTCGGGTTCAGTTAGCAGTGAAGGGATCGCTCGGGTTCAGTTAGCAGCGAAGGGATCGATCGGGTTCAGTACGTAGTGCGAGGGATCGATCGCTCATGTTCAGTACGTAGTGCGAGGGCGATCGATCGCTCGGGTTCAGTAAGCGAACGTACGCCTCACTCGGGTTCAGTTAGCGAGCGCCTCGCACACACACGCGCATACGAGAGAAATGCGCAAACCACACTGCATCGCTCGGCCCCGACCACCCATCGTAACCGGGAACTCCCCGAAAATTTCCTCGCCCTCAGTTCTACCATGATTTTTTACGTCATGGACGGCCCAAAGAATGTCATGCGGGTGCGTCTCCGGCCCGCCCAGGACAAAAAGCCCATTTTCTGTCATAATTTTTTGTCATAGAAGTAGGAGCCCACCACATCTATGATGATACGTGTTTTTGACACAATTATTGTCATAGAAGTGTCACAACCATGACAATTTTTTTTCATTCAGGCCATAATGTCACGGATGTGTCTTTTTTTTGTAGTGAGTATAGCAAGCCTGTCACGTTCGCGTCGCATCCCACACTGTCGTTCCGGCCCGCCGGTCAACGCGCATTGACTAGGCATATATCACTAACATGTGGGACCGCATGTGAGCAAACCGACGATGCGCCAAAATGGCTAACTCCCCCGCTTACCGCGCAGGAAAAGCCCCACCCTAGAATTTTAAATCGTTATTTCTATCTATCGATCGCGCCAAGGAGCAAAACCAAATGGTACAATTTATACAAGATTAAAAGGAAAAGCCTGCCACATTCGCGTCGCACGCCCACACGGTCAGGACTCGGGAGTACTCCACGGTTGGTCCGGCACGCCGCATAGCTAGGGAAGGCGTGTTGCCTAGCATTTTCACTGTCATATGGGACCGCAGTTGGGCAAACCGACTATCAGCAAACCCCCACCCCTCCTGCTGCGCGTCGGCTGAGTTTGAATTGGAAGAGAGAAATGAGGAGGGGAAGATCTAGCTGTAGCATAGACGCCAAGAAATTTGGTGTCAGATGGGAGTCGTGTTGATAGAGTAGGAGTACTCCGTACTAGTTTGTACTACTACCACTATACAACTACTACTGTACTAAAGTTATAGAGTACTAGTACTCCGGTACGTGCATGACACAGCTTCGTAGGAACAAAATACAGGCAAGATCTTGTTTCGGGTGATTTCTCTCTTTTTTCAGTCAATGTATTACGAATAATATGATGTGGGGGGCACCCATGAAGCCACGTGGCACATCTAGAGGTCTTGTTGCGAGCTTCTTATGTGGATCGATCACATTGTCGCGCTGCGGGTTCAAGAAGAATGTGTCTGGGTACAATTAGGTTATAGTAGATCCGAATCCCAGCCACCTGGACCATTGGATCAACATCAATCAACGGTTTTATATCATGTACGTGCAAATGCACGCTTTTACTATATAAAAATAATGAATATATAATATATAATACATAATACCGCATATTAGGTATCTCTAAAGTCAAACTTTGTATACTTTCAACAAGTTTGTAGAAAAATATATTAACATATACACCACCAAATATATATCATTTGATTCATCATTGCATATATTTTCACATCATGTAAATTTGTTAGTGTAAATGTTCACATTGTTTTCTACGAACTTGGTCAAGGTTTATAAAGTTTGACTACAGTCAAAGCTATATGCGGAGTAAATAAAAACGGAGGGAGTAGTATAGATATAGATATAGAAATAAAAAATCTAGTACTATAGTCAATAGATATAGATATATAGCTACCTTTTTTCTATAATAAAACTCGCGTTTTTGTTTATACATTGTTTAGCTTCGCTACAATTTGCATCGGCGAGATATGTAGGACTACCTCCTTGTTCAGATCCTATATCAGGAACCCCACCATTATCCTTAATTAATTCATATTACAAATTTAGATTGCATTATCTTAGTTCTTGTCGGTTCTTCGGTTGCTTGCAGAAACTCGATCTCGTTGTTCAGGTTGATCGCGCATACGGCAAGATCAGTGACCATGGGAGATTGGTTTAATTAGCGATTGTCGATTCGTATCATCAGGTACGATATAGTTGGATCGTCAACGTCAAAATCCACCAAATCAATAGTTATCCCCACTCTCATCGAAAGATTGGGTAGCCATCACATGACTACCAGCTAGACAATTCCTTCTCTAAAACATACACATGAACACCCATCTCAATATCTAGGTCCACGCCTCCCTCTCTCTCGGAACACACACACCTCTCCACACGATCCATGTCTATTGGTCTCTCTCCCATCCCATCAAAAAAACTAGGCACACCGCCATTCTCTCCTTCTCGCGGCCCCTGTCTATGTAGTTAGGTCTCCGTGTGATACACAAGCATTGCTCTCTATCTCTACTATATCTCTCTCCCATGCATAACCTTACCCCCCAGCGAGCTATGCTGATGTGGTCTATCTAGCTCTCACATACGAAAACAGATGATGCACATGTGTGTCCCTTCATCGCACACACACTATCGCTCGCCCAATATCCCCACCCCTGTTGTCGGTACCAAAACCGGCAGATCTCGGGTAGGGGAGACGAACTATGGGTCAAGGAGTCGATGGTAACAAGGAACGTAGAGACAGCGATTTACCCAGGTTCGGGCCCTCTCAAGGAGGTAAAACCCTACGTCCTGCTTGATTGTATTGATGTGATTGTATGAGGTTACAGAGTTGATCTACCTCGAGATCAGATGGGCTAAACCCTAGGTTATGAATCTATCCGCTACGGACTAGGCCTTCTGGTTTATATAGACACCAGGAGGTCCTAGGGTTACACATAGTCGGTTACCATTAGGGGACACACATGTCGGTCATGCCAACTATTCCTTGGAGGAGACGCCAAGTCTTCGGAGGTTTCCTTCTGATACACGGGGTCACCCACAATCCGGCCTTCCATCGACAAGTAGAGAGCGGCCCACCAGCCCGGCCTATTAGAGATAGGCCGGTAGCCCGAGTACCCCCTAGTCCAGGACACCCTCAGTAGCCCCCGAACTAGTCTTCGAAGCCGAGGTAGACGCCGAACACCATTGGCTTCGTGGACCAGTTCACTTTCCTCCGTGACACCGGTAACAGGCATGTAGTACTCCGAGTTGTATTCTTAAGCATTTTCCGGTCGCTTATGCGCCGAGCTGTGCCTTGGAAGCATAACAATAACTTAGCCCCGAAGGCTAGCCGCTTCGGTGTGAGCAGTGTTCTGATCTGACAACTTTTACCCAAGGGTCACACCCTGCCACGACCGCGAGTTGGTTTATGACAAACTCGATTCGCGGTTCGAGGCGGTTTTCATTGGCACGTTCCATCGATATGGAGATCGTGTCCTGTTTTCAAGGGATATGATCAATAATTCGTTTCACCCCACGTGCGCATAATGGCACGGTTTTCATGGGGAAATGGCGAGGACTGCGGCGCAGTAAAGGGGCCGTGGGTTTTTATAGCCCATAAAAGGGGCACAGCCTTCGTTCCTTTCGTACGCTCTCATTTCCCCCTGCGCCATTGCCTTCCCCGTTTCTTGAGCTCCAGCGCCCAAATCCGCTCTCCCCTCCAAGAATCCCTCCAGCCGCCTGTTCGATCTAGCAATGGCGGGCTCCGGATCCAAAGGCAGGTGGGAGGCGTCCGTTGTTACCGAGAGCGCCATCATGGAGTTGAAGGGCGCGGGATATCTCGCCGCCAACGTAGCCTACCGTGCTCCAGAGGCCGGCCAGGTCGTCCCCACGCCGCGGCAGGGCGAAAGGGTGGTGTTCATCCCCCACTTCCTCCGAGGTTTGGGATTTCCCCTTCACCCCTTTGTTAGGGGTCTCATGTTCTTCTACGGGCTTGACTTCCACGATCTCGCGCCGAATTCCTTTCTCCATATCTCGGCCTTCATCATCATCTGCGAAGCTTTTCTCCGGATCCGGCCACACTTCGGCCTGTGGCTGAAGGTCTTTAACATCAAACCGAAGATCGTCGACGGCCAATAGGCGGACTGTGGGGGTGCTATGGTCAGCAAACTTCCCCGAGTGGAGTGGCCAGAGGGCACCTTCATCGAGACCGTGAAGGTCTGGCAGAAGGAATGGTTCTACATCACCGAGCCGAGGAGCGCAGGTTGGGGGGCAATTTTGGCCTTCCGATCCGGACCCCCTACGAGGCTACTCTCATGGACCAAGAAAGGCCTCGACTGGGGGGTGAACAAGGAAGTTGCGCAGCTGCAGAAACGGATTGCCAAGATGATACGGCAAGGCGTCGAGTTGCCCAACGTGGTCCAGATCATGCTCGGCCGCCGAATACTCCCATGCCAGGACAGGGCCTCCCCCATGTGGGCCTACAAGCCCGAAGACCCGGCCACCGTGCGCAACTTCTTCCGCACCACCCACGCTCAGCTGTGGAGAGCGCTATTCAAGCCGCAGAAGGA
This sequence comes from Elymus sibiricus, assembly GCA_039707655.1. Taxonomy (NCBI): domain Eukaryota; kingdom Viridiplantae; phylum Streptophyta; class Magnoliopsida; order Poales; family Poaceae; genus Elymus; species Elymus sibiricus. The sequence continues at coordinate 183,898,072 of CM077676.1, read as the reverse complement.
CTGGCCGGCCGAGGGGGAGGACATCGGACTTGACGCCGCAAACCCCCCAAGGGAGGTATGACTAAGTTTGTTCTTGTATGCGAACTATTCCCTTTTAATAAGGCACTTAGCTTCTTCACTTCTCATCTGCAGAAATGGCTAAAGAAAGCCCAGCGGATCGACAGTCTGGCGCCGCTGCCAAAGGGACCCAGGACGCCCCTCACTACTGGACTCCGGCATTTTGCCATCTGTCCCCTCTTTGCCGTCTGCCAGCTGACGGCAAAGAGGCTCCTTGCCGTCTGCCTTGGCAAAGCAGACGGCAAAGAACCAGCTGATGGCAAAGAGGGTCTTTGCCGTCAGCTGTCTCTTTGTCGTCTGCCAGCTGATGGCAAAGGGGCCAATGGCAGACGGCAAAGAGCCTGGTGGGCCCCCCGTGGCACGGCGTTGACTAGGGCACCTTCTTTGCTGTCTGCCACCTCTTTGCCGTCTGCCAGCAGACGGCAAAGAAGGGCTAGGCAGACGGCAAAGAGGTGAGGCTGGGGCCCACAGGGTCACGGACCTGGCTAGCTAATGGCAAAGAGTTCTTTGCCGTCTGCCAGCAAACGGCAAAGAGGGGGGTTACCTTAACGGTTGTGCACCCCGCCCGAAACCCCCACTCCCGCGCGCCTCTCTCTCTCTCTCATCTGCCGCCGCCGCCCCGTCGCCGCCCCCTCCCTGCCACCCCGCCCCGTCGCCGCCCCGCCGCCCCCGAAGCCTGGCCCGGCCGCCCCCGAAGCCCCGGCCGCCCCCGCTGCCCGGCCGCCCGCGCCGGCCGGTCGCCCCGGTGGCCTAGACCCCCCTGCCTCCCCTCTGGTGAGCTCCCCCCTCCTGCCCCTCTATTTTGTTTCGTTTTTTTAGTTTTTTTTCTGTTTTTGCATTAAGAAAATTAGATGTTTAGGTAAATAGATGTTTAGATGTTTAGGTAAATAGAAAAAAAGGAAAAGAAGAAAAAATAAGAAGAAGAAGAAGAAGAAGAAGAAGAAGAAAAAGAGGAGGAGGAGGAGAAGAAAAAAGAAGAAGAAGAAGAAGAAAAAAAAAGAGGAGAGGAGGAGAAGAAGAAGAGGAAAAAGGAAAGGAAGAAGAAGAAGAAGAAGAAGAAGAAGAAGAGGAGGAGGAGAAGAAAAAAGAAGAAGAAGAAGAAGAAGAAGAAGAAGAAGAAGAAGAAGAAGAAGAAAAAATAGGAGAGGAGGAGAAGAAGAAGAAGAGGAAAAAGGAAAGGAGGAAGAAGAAGAAGAAGAAGAAGAAGAAGAAGAAGAAGAAGAGAAGAAGAAGAAGAAGAAGAAGAAGAAGAAGAAGAAGAAGAACAAAAGGAAGAAAAGGAAGAAGAGGAAGAAGAAGAAAAGGAAAAAGAGAAAAAAAGACCCCGACACCACGACACGCCGACACGACAGCACGACACCCCGACACGACACCACGACACGACACCCCGACACCCCGACCCGACATGTCAGGTATTCAATTTTTTTATGTTGTACTAATTTCGTTTACTCTTTGTCATTGCAGGTGTTGACAGATGGTGGGCGCGGGTCCAGAGCGCTCCGAGGCTCCTTCCTCGACGCGTGGTGGGAGGGGTGCTTCCATTCCACCCCAGCACCTCCGGAGAGCGCTGCATCTCAGTATGCAGACACCACCAGTGGGCGCTTCTTCTTCGGACGGGAGAGGTCGGGGGAAGAAGAGGGGTACTAGAGGTGTCCGTGGCGGTGGGAGAGGTAGGAAGGCTGCTATGCCTTCCTCGCCGCCACCCCCAGCTGATTCACCCGACCACAGGACTGCTTCGTCTGAGGTGGACCCGTCTCGGACTCCGGTCCATGAACCTCGGGCCGACGAGCCTCGGGTCACCGAGCCTTCGCCCCACGAGACTCCGGTCCACGAGCCTCGGGCCGCCGAGCCTCAGGCCGCCGAGCCTTCGCCCCACGAGACTCCGGTCCCAGAGGCTTCGTCCCACGAGACTTCGGAGCAGAGCACGGATCAGGCTACGTCGCAGTCGACCCGATGGGGGGACTGGCCGCCGGAGGCGAGTGGCCATGCTGATGGTGGCGAGGATCGCTTTTCGGATGATAGCAATAGCGAGGGCGAGCTGGTTGAGGGGGCCAACGTCTACCAGCGTGGTGGTACAAAGCTCCCGCCCGTGCCGGTGACCCGCGAGCAGAGGTGGTTGATTGCACCTAATGGGGAGAAGTAAGTGCATTTACTCTTTTTTAACCTTTTACCTTCACGTTTCTTCAAAATCTAATGCATTGGCCTTGTCATACTGCAGGGGTTGGATACACGGCCCTGGTATCCGCAAGCCCAACTTCGTCCTTGGTGTGCTTTGCCGACAGAACTTCCCGGGGTGGGTCACGTTGCCCGGTGAGGGTCAGGTTCGACAGCTCGGACTAAGCTGGGAGTTGTACTTGGCTGCCCCGGCCCCGCCGCAGGACAGGATCGACGGTGTCTTGTGCCGCACGAGGGCCGAGATGGTGATCCAGACGTTTTGGGTAATTTCTCCTTTACAGAATTAAAAATCAACAGTACTGAGTTATTGTACTAATCAGTGTTGTCTTGTTTGATTGCAGACCTTCTACAGGTGTCTTGAGGGAGAGGAGGAGGCCGCGGCTATGGTTATCGAAGCCGAGTGCAGGCGCCTACTTCAGAACTTACGGCACGAGGCTCGGGTGCAGGCTGTTCGAGACTACTACGCCTCAACTGGTATTAAGAGGTCCAAGACGAAGTGCCGCGGCAAGTTTCTGAGTAAGGAGAAGTACATGAAGGTAAATACCTATTCTTAAGGCCTTGTAATTATTTACTTGATTTGATTCGTAGGCGTAGCGCTGAAATTTCTCTTGACTAACTTAGGTGCCCCCGAGACGGTGTGCGGATAGGATGGACTGTTGGGAGGCGTTGGTGGATGAGTGGTGCTCTCCCCAATGGCTGGCCGTCCACAACAATGCCAAGGAGCGGCGTGCCAAAATGGTTGGTGTGCCACACCATCAAGGGAGCGCCAACCTATATGAGTACGGGAATAACTGGGTATGTGGTTTGCTTCATGATTCATGCAATTTCATTCTTCATGCTAGCTTGAGCCCTTAACTAATACTTTGTTCCTCTCTTTTAGGCGTGACACAACAAGACGGAGGTGCCAGAGGTGTTCGACCTTTATGCCATGGCCCATACTACAAAGTACAAGAAGGCCAAGGCATTCTCTGAGTCTGACCTTGATCATCCAGAGAGCTTCACCAACATCTCCTCCCACAACAAGCTCGTGAGGTACAGAGACGAGGGGAAGGCGAGGAAAGGGGAGGACTTTAACCCCAGCCGCAACCTCTTGATCCAGAGCTGGTGATGATATCTGGTGGCGGGAGGCCCCATGGTTCGATAGCCATTGCGGATGGACTGATACGTTGTCCTACCACTCTCCCGGAGATCAAGAAGCGCCAGACGAGCTCCGATCCTGAGATAAGGCCTCGTCCACGGCCAATGGAGCTCCAAATCGAGGTTAGTTATACGGACTCAGATACCTTTCCTCCATTACATTGTGTGTGCGGCCGTCGATGATTACAATGCTAACGAGGAGTGGTGTTGCAAGCTGCTCTTGAGAAAGAGAGAGCGAAGACCCAGGAGCTTCTGGCGGAGGCAAAGAGGCAGGAGGCGGAGAAGGAGAGGGAGTTCGAGGAGAGGACTGCTACGCTATTGGAGGAGGAGAGGAACCGGAACGACGCGTCTCACCGGGCCTTATACGAGCTCTTCGTGGTAACTTTCTTCTGCATATTAGCCAAATCATGCACGTAATGTTCGTTTCATTACTAACTAATATGACTGACTCGTGAAAACCAAATGTGCAGACCATGTGCCAGAGCAACGGTCAGACCCCTCCGCCGATGCCAGTCATTGCTCCGGCGGGCACGGTGAGTTTAATTTGAATGGTCATTAGTTACTAGTCTTCACATTTGAGTTGCATCATGCTAATGAGACATTGCAAATGATCTTTGGTGCAGCGTAACTCCCGACAAGCATCGACCCATCCTTCTGCGTCTGGCACTGGCGCGACCGGTCCTTCACCTCCGTGACGACGGTACGTTTTCCCTAGTGTTTTTCTTAACAAATGCATACTTAGCTTAAGAAATGACCTATTTAGCTCCAAAATGTCATATAGTTAGCTTATTTTCCTCGAAAATGACATAATAACCTTACTTAGCTCCAAAATGACCTATTTTACCTAGGTTAGCTCTCAAATGACCTATACTTAGCTTAGCTAGTTCATTTATGACATAATTAGCTTACTTGGGTAAAAAATGGCATAATAACCCTGGTTTAGCTCCAAAATGTCATATACTTAGCTTATTTTCCTCGAAAATGACATAATAACCTTACTTAGCTCCAAAATGATCTATTTTACCTAGGATAGCTCTAAAATGACCTTTACTTAGCATTTTTCCTCCAAAATGACTTAATATGCTTAGTTAGCTAAAAAATGGCATAACTACCTAAGATAGGTCAATAATGACCTATACTTAGCTTAGCTAGTTCATTTATGACATAATTAGCTTACTTAGGTAAAAATGGCATAATAACCTTGGTTTAGCTCCAAAATGTCATATACTTAGCTTATTTTCCTCGAAAATGACATAATAACCTTACTTAGCTCCAAAATGACCAATTTTCGCTAGGTTAGCTCTCAAATGACCTATACTTAGCTTAGCTAGTTCATTTATGACATAATTAGCTTACTTAGGTAAAAAATGGCATAATAACCTTGGTTTAGCTCCAAAATGTCATATACTTAGATTATTTTCCTCGAAAATGACATAATAACCTTACTTAGCTCCAAAATGACCTATTTTACCTAGGATAGCTCTAAAATGGCATAATAACCTTGGTTTAGCTCCAAAATGACCTATTTACCTAGGTTAGCTCTAAAATGACCTACACTTAGCATTTTTTCCTCCAAAATGACTTAATATGCTTAGTTAGCTCAAAAATGGCATAATTACCTAGGTTAGCTCAATAATGACCTATACTTAGCTTATTTAGTTCATTTATGACATACTTAGCATACTTAGGTCAAAAATGGCATAATAACCTTGGTTACCTCCAAAATGTCATATACTTAGCTTATTTTCCTCGAAAATGACATAATAACCTTACTTAGCTCCAAAATGACCTATTTACCTAGGTTAGCTCTAAAATGACACAAGTAAGCAATAAGAAGAAGAAAAAGAAGAGGAGAAAAAGAAAGAGAGGCAAAATTCTTCTTCTTCTTCTTCTTCTTCTTCTAGTCTTCTTCTTCTTCTTCTTCTTCTTCTAGTCTTCTTCTTCTTCTTCTTCTTCTTCTTCTAGTCTTCTTCTTCTAACTTTCTTCTTTCCCATTTTGCAGATTTGCTTCAGATCACGGAAGCTTGCGTTGATGGAGTCTACTCTTCTCCTTGTCCTTCCTTTTTGTTTTGATTTTGTAGGATGAACAATGTGAAACTTGCTACCTATATATGTATGTATGGACGAAACCATTGTATATGGACTTTTTGCTTAATTGTTGGATATGTTGGCTATATATATGTTGGATATGGACTTTTGATTTGGTATATATATGTGTCGGACGATCATATCCATATGGCAGGGATATGTATGCTTGTTGAAAGTATTTTCAAATGAATATATATATATATATATATATATATATATATATATATATGAAATTGATTGAATCTAAGAAAAAACAGAATTAACAGGGGCAATACAGGCACTTTGCCGTCTGCCAGCAGACGGCAAAGAGCTTTGCCGTCCGCCAGTGGACGGCAAAGCTGCCACGTGGCAGCTACCTGTGCAACCTGGGGGCACCTGGGCTGGCCTATTTGGGCACTTTGACGTCTGCCAGCAGACGGCAAAGGCTGGTGTGCTTTGCCGTCTGCTGGCAGACAGCAAAGGGCATGCATTGGCCCCAGCTGATGCCTGACATCAGTTGACATCAGTTGGCAGACGGCAAAGAACTTTGCGCCTTTGCCGTCTGCTGGCAGACATCAAAGTATGCCGTTAGCCACCTAACGGGCCTAACCCTATCCCTCTGCTGTCCAAGGCATTTGCCGTCTCCTTGCTTCGTATGGCAGACGGCAAAGCAGCCCTCTGCCGTAGTTCATTCAGCCGGACGTGGGGCCATCTACTGGCTGACGGCAAAGGGCTTTGCCGTCCGCCAGACATTCCTTTGCCGTCTGCCATGGCAGACGGCAAAGTGCCTGATTCCTGTAGTGCCTCCTGACGGCCATGCTGGCCGCGGAGCCATACGAGGTGCCGGAGAGGAAGGAGAAGAAGAAGGATCAGAAGAGGGAGGCCAGAGAGGGCCTCCGCTCTCGAGGACCCCCGGGTGCTAGGTCCGGGGACACCAACGCTCCCTCTGCGCAAGAGGAGGAGAAGGAGCAGGGAGAGGACGGGGAGGAAGACGATTCCTCCCGAACAGGGAAAAGGGCGGCGTCCGAGGATGCCGAGGAGGAGCTACCTCAACCCACTCCCAAAAAACCGCGCAAGGCCAAGGTAGCCTTGTCCGGCGATAGCTCGGCTTCTGCCGAGGACTCTGAGGCCTCCGAAGAGGTTCCACAGAAGATCCCTAGGGCTAAGCCACAGGCTCAAAGGTACGCGTTCTAGTAACCGCTTGACCGTGCTTTAACCGAACTGGGTTTGATATTGATCACGTTTTCCGTGTGTAATTTTGCAGCTCGCTGCGCGATCTCCCCACCGACCGAGTCTCGGAGGGGGATTCTCCACCGGCAGCGCTAGCGGAGAGCGGGACCGACTCCCGCGCCTTGCCACCCCCGATTGTTGAAGTGGCCGAGGAGGTCCTATCGAGGAGGACCCTCCCGTGCCTTACGCAGGGGGGAGAGGGCGACACTATCATGGCCGAGGTGAACACCTCGGCCGCCGAAAACCAGGAGGGGAGGGCCCCTCTGGAGAACGAAGAGAAAGATCCCGGACAAGCCAAGCTTTCTCCAAGGACGACTCCGGAGGCGTCATGGCGTCCAGAGTCCGGCGCTCCGGACTTCGAGAAGGAAGGGGCCGAAGCACTGCCACCACCCCCGCCTGCCCCAGAGCAGGCGTCGACCGGGTGGCCGGTCGAGATGGAGGATGCTCTAACCAGCTCCTCCATCGCCGAAGAGCATCGTGCACTCATGGGCGCGGTGTTGCAAAGTATTCGGTCCGTGGATAACAGACTGAAGGAGGCCTTTAGTGGCCTTCTTACCGGCTTCAAGGTGAGCAAAGTAAATGCTTTCCCCCGTAGAAAAAATCCTTTGTGTAAATGCATAGCCTCATACATAGTAGCCCCCGAGACACTGACTGGCTTGGGTAAAGCCGGTCAGAGGATCGAAAATCAAAATCTCGGATACTAACGTGTGTATAATATTGTACAGGCATCATCTTCAGCCGCAGCCGCCAACGCCGAGGAGTTGCCCGAGCTGAATCGGAAGCTGAAGAGCTCCGATGATGACCTGAGCCTGGTAAACAAAAGGTTCGACCAGGCGCAAGGTAAGTCCAAGCTGTAATATGGAATACATCCATTGTTTTGTTAAGCAGGGTTCGAAGTATCCTAACGGAGGTAACCGATTGTACTGCAGCTGCCGCCGCGGAGGTCGAAAGCCTCAAGGCCGCACTGAGGACAGCTCAGATGGATGCGGCGGCGCAAAATTCGGCAGCCGAACAGGCGGTTGCCGAGCTGGCGGTGGCGAGAACCGCAAGTGAGAAGCACGAGGCCAGGGTGCTGGAAGTGCAGCAAGAGCTTGGGGATACCATCACAAGATGTGAGGCCCTCGAGCAGAAGAATAAAGAGCAGGCCGCCAAGCTGACCTCGGTGACGGCGGTGGCTACGGAAGCGCGGACAGAGGCGCGCAGCTATCAAGAAGAGCTCCACCAAGTCAGGCTTATTGCGGACGGTAAGCCGTACTTGCTACAAAGTGTCTTTGGAGGTAACAGGTTCGCGTTGCTCACGCGGGTATAGCGTTCCGCAGGCACCTTTGCGGACCTCCTGAAGAGTGCGGCCGATGCGGCGAGGTTCTTTGCCGGCCAGGAGGGTTGGGCCGAGCAGAGGCTTTTCTGGGCGCAATTTCAAGCGCCCGAACACCCTCCCCTCCTCAACAATCAAATGAAGGAGCTGATGGAGCTGCATCGGATGGCGGAGCCGGTGATGAAGGACCTCTGCGTCAAGCTATGGCCGTCAGAGCCGCTGCCGAGCAGCTACTTCGGTCTAGTGCAGAGGCTGCACAACGCCCCTTCTCGGGTCGACGCCTGGAAGCGCTCGGCATGCATAGAGGGCGCTCGGATGGCCTTCGGCAAGACAATGGTACATTGGCCGAAGATAATGCCAGCCGAGATGGCCACCGGACCCCCACCGCCAGGGAAGGAGCATAGGCATCCCGAGCAGTACTTTCCCGTCGTGATGGACGGTGCTCGGGCAGTAGAGGCCCAGTGTTCAAAAGATGTAATGTATGAGTATAGTAATCTTCCTTGTAGGCAAGGGGTTGAAACTTTTGCTTTATTGTATTGCAAGTGGTCGGCTAGTAATATAGTGCCTGTGTAATTTTGACTCCTGTGCGGCCAATTTGAAACTGAAAGTTACCAGTCGTCGGCTTCAGCCCCCTGGCAAATACTGCCTGGGGTGTTTTCTCGTAATACGTGAACCCTTAGCCGACGTCTCGGTGCCCGGAGGCGGTTGTATGTACGGAAAACTAGGCAATCAGACTATGTGATTTTAGTGCTTTCACTTAGCCAGAGGAGCTTGACGGTGGGGGCCGGTAACGAGCCCCCAGTGTTTTGTGATATTCGGACGAGCCACGGTAGATACCATCATCACTTGGTTCCTGCAACAGGGAACCCTTCGTGTAATACAGACTAACCTCCAACGATTTTTGGATCGCCGACCAGTTCTCGCTTACTGTGACAGTCAGTTTTCGGCTTTCTCCACTGAGGTACTTAACCAGGCGAGCTAGAAGTACAATCGCAGTGGTTCTCCCTTTACCATCTTAGCCGAACATTGCGGAACGTAAGAGGGTAAACACAGGAGCCGGGCAACCCAACTATTGACCAAAGACACAATTCGGAACTGATTCATATAGTGCAATATCCGTGACGCCGAGCACATAAAATGAGTGCCCGGATAAAGTTTAAGGCAAGATCTATGTTCGAGCCCCCGGTCTATTAGCCGGTTTGAAATGGATGTATCGTAATAGTTTACTTCGGCTAAAAAGGCGGAAAGGAATATGCAACGTGAATGACTGCACGAGTAAACCATAAGGTGGTCTTTATTTCCTTTGAATGTGTGACGTCCAACCGTACAATCCGGATTGCCGAAGTAACTTTAATAGATACTTGCAAAGAAATGAATATATTGAGAGTAAAGGTTTACACAGGGCCTTCATGAGCGGTTTGACGTCCCTACTACGCCCTGCTGCACGTCTGCGCCTTTGCTCTTCAAGAGGCTTCCGTGGAAGCGAAGCTGTCTGCCGTGTGTTCGGCGGAAGTAGTAATCTTTGGCGGGCGAGCCCTTGAAAAAGGGGCTTGAGAACTCGCCGTGGTATATCAGCTTGATGCTGGTCAGGCCCTAGACGGTGCCCATCGTTGATGTTGATTCAAAGACATCTGTTGGCCATTTGTCGGTCGAACCGAGCTCTTGGCCTTTGTTTTATGTGTCCCCACAACTGCCCATGGAATTTTGAGCGCGAAATTGTGCACTCGAGGTACATATTTCACGACTAGGTGGGTTGTGCTATGGGGCACGTATCCCTACTTGGGGTGAGCATGGGAGTGCGGTGGGGGCGAGGCTGCAGCTCGGGAGCGCTTGCGTGCCTTCAGTGTCTTGGCAGTGGACTGGGCTTGCGATGCCTCTTCGGCGGCTAGAGCCGCAGTGTGTTCCTCTATTCGGAGCGAGCGCTCGGTATTACCGTTGATGGTAATAACGCCCCTTGGTCCTGGCATCTTGAGCTTCAGGTACGCATAGTGCGGGACGGCATTAAAGCGAGCGAAGGTGGTCCATCCGAGGAGCGAGCGAAGGTGGTCCGTCCGAGGAGTGCGTGATAACCACTGCGGAAAGGGACAATATCGAAGATTAAGTCCTCGGCGCGGAAGTTATCGGGTGAGCCGAAGACTACTTCCAAAGTCACGGATCCCGAGCAGCGTGCCTCGACGCCTGGGATTACACCTTTAAAGGTGGTGTTGCTGGGTTTGATTCTTGACGGGTCAATCCCCATCTTCCTCACTGTATCAGAGTAAAGCAGGTTAAGACTGGTACCTCCGTCCATAAGGACCCTAGTGAGGTCAAATCCGTCCACGATGGGGTCGAGTACCAGAGCCGCCGTTCCTCCATGACGTATACTGGTCGGATGGTCTCGACGGTCGAAAGTGATCGGGCAAGCCGACCACGGGTTGAATTTCGGGGCTACCGGCTCTAAGGTGTAGACCACCCGAAGCGCGCGTTTCCGCTCCTTTTTTGGTATGTGCGTGACATAGATCATATTCACGGTTTTGACCTCTGGAGGGAACTGTTTTTGGCCACCATTATTCGGCCCGCGAGGCTCGTCGTCGTCCTCACTGCGGGGGCCCTTGCCCTGTTCTTCGACTGTGGCTTTGCCGGCCTGCTTAATTACCCAACAGTGATGGTTGGTATGGTTAGCTGGCTTGTCAGGGGTGCCGTGAATCTGGCAGGGCCTATCCAATATTCTGTCAAGCGCGGACGGGCCATCGCGATTCCCTTCAGAGAGTTTTTTCCGCGGCCCTGATTTCGAGCCGCTGAATCCGGCATTTACCGCTGTGTCATCTGCTTCACCGCCGTTGTTTGAGTGCCGGCGCTTATTGTTCCTATTGCGCCGGGGTTTCCCATTTCCGTCCCGAGTCTCTGAAGTGCCGAGGTATCCGGGGTGGTTGCTTCGACGAGCTAGCCAGCTATCCTCACCCGCGCAAAAGCGGGTCATTAGGGAGGTAAGGGCCAACATTGTTCTCGGTTTATCTTGGCCGAGCTGACGGGCGAGCCACTCGTCCCGGATACTGTGTTTGAATGCGGCGATTGCTTCGGCATCCGGACAGTCGACGATCTGGTTCTTCTTGGTCAAGAACCGGTTCCAGAATTGCCGGGCTGACTCTCCGGGCTGCTGAATGACATGGCTCAGGTCATCGGCGTCCAGTGGCCGAACATAGGTGCCTTGAAAGTTAGCTCGGAATGCATCTTCGAGCTCTTCCCAGCTCCCGATGGAGTTTTCGGGTAGGCTGTTCAACCAATGCCTGGCCGGTCCCTTTAGTTTCAGTGGTAAGTACTTGATAGCATGGAGATCATCTCCTCGAGCCATATGAATGTGGAGAAGAAAATCCTCAATCCACACAGCTAGGTCAGTTGTCCCATCATAGGATTCTATATTAACGGGTTTAAACCCCTCGGGGAACTGATGCTGCATCACCTCATCAGTGAAACACATTGGGTGTGCGGCGCCCCTGGCCTGGGCCACATCGCGCCGTAGATCGGTTGTCATCCGGGCACGGTGCTGCTCCCGAGCTCTGTCATTTCTATCGCACCAGGCCTGGTATCCATCCCGTCCAGCGGGTGCATATCCTGTGGATCCATAGATGGATCTCGACTGAATCGCTCGTGCGTTCAGGTCGTGGTGCAGATCGTATTGGTCATCCGGTTGAACCGGGTCTTTGCCTGCTCAGCGGGAGGGCACGAGTGGGTATTCGGTTTCCCTGGCCGCCCTATCCCGTCCTCGAGGGGGTACAGGTGGGAGTTCGTGTCTGTGTGATTTTGCTTGCCCTTTCCCCGCCCTCTAGCTCGCCGTCGTCGGCGTCTGGGCGGTTCTGCGGTGGGATCGTCGCCGTCCTTCTTGGTTGTGTCACCGTCCTTCATGGGGGTGTCAACCATGTAAACGTCATAGGTGGAGATGGCGGTCCACTTTCCGGTATTGGTAGTGGCAAGGAAGGTGTCCGTGTAGGCGGGACGTCAAAGTCCTCGTCCATGTCGTCAGCCTCCTCGGAGGCGTAGTCCAGCATGTCGGTTAAATCTTCGACAGTGGCTACCAAGTGGGTGGTGGGTGGGAAGCAAAATTCCCCGTGGTTGGCATCCGGTCTGACCTGCTCCTGGTCCGAGGACGGGCCATCCACGATATTTATCTTCTGGATCCGGTCTAACATCTCGCTTAAAATCGAGGGATCCACTAGATCTATGTTCGGGCTGCCATCAGAGTCAAGCTCTGGCGCGCCGATAACGGGAGTGTGTTCGGCCAAGGGTGACCCTTGGTTTTCCGGCACCGGGGTCGGATCCAAACTTAAGGTCAGATCCGAATTGAGGCCAGCCCCGGGGACGGGGGTGGGGAAGGAATCTGAGGTCAAGGCCTCGGGATTGGCAGGTTCCTCGGGTAAAGCCGAGAACCCAGTAGAGACCAGATCGCCTCGAGCATTGGCGACATACTCAAGGCTGCCAAACCTGATTTCCTGCTCGGGGGCGAAGCTGCCGACCTGGTCGAGGTGAACGGTCGGATCGGCGTGCAACACAATGTTGCCGAACGCGAAGAGCTGTCCGGGGACGAAGCTGTCCCCGCTGCGGATTCCGTCGCTGAAGAGAAGAGCTGTCCAGGGATGGCGATGTCCCTGCTGCAGATTCCATTGACGAAGAGTTGTCCGGGGACGGTGAGCCATTGATCCTTGGTGACCCACAACGGAACTCTCAATGAAAGCACCAATGTCTGTACCAAAACCGGCAGATCTCGGGTAGGGGATATGAACTATGGGTCAAGGAGTCAATGGTAACAAGGAACGTAGAGACAGCGATTTACCCAGGTTTGGGCCCTCTCAAGGAGGTAAAACCCTACGTCCTGCTTGATTTTATTGATGTGATTGTATGAAGGTTACAGAGTTGATCTACCTCGAGATCAGATGGGCTAAACCCTAGGTTATGAATCTATCCTCTACGGACTAGGCCTTCTGGTTTATATAGACACCAGGAGGTCCTAGGGTTACACATAGTCGGTTACCATCAGGGGACACACATGTCGGTCACGCCAACTATTCCTTGGAGGAGACGCCAAGTCTTCGGAGGTTTCCTTCTGATACACGGGGTCGCCCACAATCCGGCCTTCCATCGACGAGTAGAGAGCGGCCCACCAGCCCGGCCTATGAGAGATAGGCTGGTAGCCCGAGTACCCCCTAGTCAAGGACACCCTCACCTGTAACCTTGTCGATCCCCTCTATGTCTATATCCTGTAACAGGTTGAACTTACACGCACCCCCTCTCTCTCTTTCTCTCACGCACCCGCACACACCCTCGTCGTCCAATTCGGACACTCCTCTCTCTCTGACACACACACAGTCTTTCAAACACGCATATGCCCCCCCCCCCCTCTCTCTCTCTCTCTCTCTCTCTCTTTCTCTCACGCACACACACACACACCCTCTTCCTCCCTTTCGGACATTCCTCTCTCTCCGACACACACACACACAGTAGTCTTTCGAACACGCATATGCCCTGATAACCCAAAAGTATAGGGGATCAATTGTAGCCTTTCTCGATAAGTAAGAGTGTCGAACCCAATGAGGAGCTAAAGGTAGAATTAATATTCCCTTCAAGATCTATCAACCACCGATACAACTCTACACACACTTAACGTTCGCTTTACCTAGAACAAGAATAAAACTGCTTTGTAGGTGTAAGGATAAGTTTGCAAGAATAAAACTAGAAGTACTTAGCAAGATAATAAAAGTTAGTTTTTTAGTAGAAAGCTTTTTGTAAAACAAGAGAAAGATTGTCCATAGGCAATTGAATATAACACGATAGATACTTATCATATGCAATGAGGGAGAGGCGTAAGCTAACACACTTTCCGTACTTGGATCATATGCACTTATGATTGGAACTCTAGCAAGCATCCGCAACTACTAAAGATAATTAAGGTAAAACCCAGCCATAGCATTAAGTAACAAGTCCTCTTTACTCCCATACGCAACAACCCCCTTACTCGGGTGTAAGCTTCTGTCACTCTAGCCACCCACTATAAGTGAATCATGAACGTATTGCAAAACCCTACAGCGGGAATCCCTCATGCTTGCACGACACAGAGGGCACCATAGGACAACACCATATTAACATACAATTCATATCAATCACACAATACCACAATTCACCCGTAGGACAAAAAGAATCTACTCAAACATCATAGGATTGCCACACATCATTGGCTAATAATATATAGCGTTAAACACTATGTTCAAGTAGAGAATTATAGCAGGAATAGAGAGGTTACACCGCTGCATAGAGGGGGAGATAGTTGGTGATGATGGCGGCGGAGTTGTTGGTGTAGATCGTCGTCATGATGGTTCCCCCGGATGCGCCACCGAAAGAGAGGGGGAGAGAGCTCCCCTCCTTCTTCTTCTTGCTTGGCCTCCCTCCTGGATGAGAGGAGAGTTTCCCCTCTGGTCCATGGCAGCCATGGCTCCCGGAGGGCAGGAGCCCCTCTGAGATTCGATCTCTCTCTCTTTCTCTTCTGTTTCATGTTCGTTTTTTTGGCCAAAAACCGTTTCTTATATTCCCGGAGATCCGTAACTCCAATTGGGCTGAAATTTTGAGGGGATTTTTCTCCGGAAATTATTTTTCTTGTGGCGAAAGAAGGGCCCCAACCGACATTCGAGGGAGTCACAAGGCAACATGGCACGACCCCCCTGGGGCGCGCCGGGTTGCCTTGTGACCACCTCGGGCACCGTCTTGCGTTGATTCTTCTTCCTAAAAATCACATATATTCCAAAATAATTCACCGTAAATTTTTATCTCATTTGGACTTTGTTTGATATGTATTTTTTGCGAAACAAAAAACAAGCAAAAAACAGGAACTGGCACTGGGCACTGGATCAATATGTTAGTCCCAAAAATAATATAAAATGTTGCCAAAAGTATGTGAAAGTTGTAGAATATTGGCATCGAACAATCAAAAACTATAGATACGACGGAGATGTATCAGCATCCCCAAGCTTAATTCCTACTCGTCCTCGAGTAGGTGAATGATAAAAATATAATTTTTGATGTGGAATGCTACCTAGCATAATCTTGATCATATAATCTAATCATGGCATGAGTATTAAGATATGAGTGATTCAAGGCAATAGTCTATTAATTTGATATTGAAAGAATAATACAAAACATGCATGTATTTCATCATTGCTTTTCATAATATTGGAGCTAAAGGAAACAACCTCTATACACTTAGTTGTGGTAAGCATGACACGCTCGTTCTTCCCTGCATAGACATATCAAATCAAGATTACCCTGGTGCCAAACCAAGCAATTGGATCATACTTTTTAACGTGCTTAAGCATTTTCAACTTCACTCAATACATGAGCATGAGCCATGGACATAGCACTATGGGTGGAATAGAATGTGGTGGTAGAGATCAATAGGAGAAGTCAAAAAGGAAGAAAGTCTCGCATCAACTCGGCAGATCAACGGACTATGGAGATGTCCATCAATCGATATCAATGCGAGGAGTAAGGATTGCCATGCAACGGATGCACTAAGAGCTATAAGTGCATGAAAGCTCGACTGAAACTAAGTGGGTGTGCATCCAACTTTCTTGCTCATGAAGACCTCGGGCATTTGAGGAAGCCCGTCATCGAAATCTACAAGCCAAGTTCTATAATGTAAAATTCCCACTAGTATATGAAAGTGACAACTCTGGAGACTCTCTATATGAAGAACATGGTGCTACTCTGAAGCACAAGTGTGGTAAAAGGATAGTAACATTGCCCCTTCTCTCTTTTTCTCTCATTTTTTTGTTTTCTCTTTTTTCTTTTCTTTTTTTCATCTTTTTTTTGATGGGCTCTTTTGGCCTCACCTCTGTTTTTTTAGAACAGTCTCATGGACCTCATCCCACATTTTCGAGGACTCATTAGTCTCCACCATTCTTTCCTCACTGGGAAAATGTTCTAATAATGATGATCATCACACTTTTATTTACTTACAACTCGATATTACAACTCGATAAAAACTATACAAGACGACTCTATATGAATGCCTCTGGCAATGTACCAGGATGTGCAATGATCTAGCGTAGCAAAGATATCAAAAAACGGAAAAGCCATGAAAATATAATGCTAGCTATCTTACGATCACGCAAAGCAATATGACAATGAATGCTCAAGTCATGTATATGATGATGATGGAAGTTGCATGGCAATATATCTCAGAATGGCTATGGAAATGCCATAATAGGTAGGTATGGTGGCTGTTTTGAGGAAGATATAAGGAGGCTTATGTGTGATAGAGCGTATCATATCACGGGGTTTGGATGCACCGGCGAAGTTTGCACCAACTCTCGAGGTGGGAAAGGGAAATGCACTGTACCGAAAAGGCTAGCAATATGCGGAAAGGTGAGAGTGCGTATAATCCATGGACTCACATTAGTCATAAAGAACTCACATACTTATTGTAAAGCCTACTTGCCCTCGAAGCAAAGTACTACTCACATGCCCCTAGGGGGGAGGTTGGGAGGAGTTAACCATCGCGTGCCCCCGATCCGAACAACACAAAGACTCAACCAACGATAAATCATGCTCCGACCTCACTGCTAATGTCAATGGCCACCACTTTACATGCGTGATGATTTACTTGCGTAAAGACTTACTTCCCTTAACACCATTATTAATACTAAAATTTAATTTTTTTACTAGCATGCCCCAATATTACCACCTCAATATCGCAAAACTATTGCAAGGAATCAAACATATCATATTCAGTGATCTACAAGTTTTATGTATGATTTTATGACTAACCATGTGAATGCCAATTCCTGTTGACTCTCTAAATAGATATAAGTGAAGCATGAGAGTTTAATTCTTTCTACAAAAGACCACACTCTAATAAATATAAGTGAAGCAAAAGAGCATTCTACAAATAACGGTTTTCCGAATGTAGAGAAACATGCATCCAAACTTCAAATGATATACGTGAAGCACATGAAGCATTCTATAAAGCCATACTCAATAGATATAAGTGAAGTGCATAGAGCATTCTATAAATCAACCAAGGACTATCTCATACCAGCATGGTGCATTACTAAAATAAAAATAAAAGCACACGACGCTCCAAGAATTTACGCATATCATGTGAACAAAACAAAAAACCGAAACATACCGATAATTGTCGAAGAAAGATGGGATGCCTTCCGGGGCATCCCCAAGCTTAGAAGCTTGAGTCTCCTTGAATATTTACTTGGGGTGCCTTGGGAATCCCCAAGCTTGAACTCTTGCCTCTCTTATTCTCCTCATATCGATACCTCCTCAATCTTCGAACAATTCATCCACACAAAACTTAACCGAACTTTTTATTAGAGGGGTTAGTACATATAACATCAAATCCCATCATGTCCTGCTGTAACATTATTGTATAATTATAATAAAATATTACCCAATGTATGCTATCACAATTCTATGGCTCCCAATTCAATGGGGCTCAACAAGATTTCAAACATACGCAAATAAAGAAACTATAACAGCAATCTATGAAAACAGGACAGTCTGTAAAGATGCAGATGAAACATATACTTATGTAACTCCAAAAATTCTGAAAAATTAGCAAAAAATAAAAAAAAATCATAGAAGTACCGTGTAAAAATTTCAGAATTTTTTCACGTTCCAGTAAAATATATAAATTCAAACACTACAACAAAAGTTTCTGTTTTTGCACAGCACACACCAAACAAGCAATTTAAACATCCTAAAGGTAAATCTTGGCACATTATTTTTATAATACAATGGATTTGTACAAGGATATAATTATTTTTGTTGAAAAAATTCTGTAATCCAAGATTCACAAAGTTCCTATGGGCATGAACAAAGTTCAAGGCATGCTCCCACTTCAGCGATGCTCGTCTTTCTCACTTTCACTTTTTTTTGAAAAGTTTTAGGTCCCCCTCTATATTTTTTTGTTTTTAAATATTTTTAAAGCACACAACAGAATAACATTACTCTCTAAAACTTCCGGGTTGTCTCCCAGGCAGCGCTTTTCTTAAAGCCATTAAGCTAGGCATAAAGTGCTGAAGTAATTGATCCACCTAGATCCCAAGGTATATCAAAGCCAATTTTAATTAAGAATGATTTATAATTTAGTAGTGAGCACAAAGAAATATATATCACATAACAACGGAGTCTAACTCTCTTCCTATACGTCAGCATGTCATAAAAGAACAATTCATGCACACATAATAAAGGCCGATACATAGCATAAGCAGTTTCTTGCAATTTTATAGTATTGGAAACATAGAGAGGTGGAGATGTGGTTCCTCTCTCATAATAATTGCAACTAGGAGCAGCAAGCACATGCATATTATATCCATCAAAATCATCATGTGTAATGGTAAAACGCAACCCATCAATATAATCCTTAATAAGCGCAAACTTCTCCGATATAGTGTAGTTGGGAGAATTCAAAAAGATAATAGGACTATCATGTGTGGGTGCAATAGCAACAATTTCATGTTTAACATAAGGAACTATAGCAAGTTCATTTCCATAAGCATAATTCAAATTGGCATCATGGCCACAAGCATAGCAAGCATCAATTTCATCAAAAAGGGATATTTCAAACGAATCTAAGGGATCATAGCATTCATCCTTCGGTAAGCACGAAGGGAAATTAAACAATGTATGAGTTGAAGAGTTACTCTCATTAGAAGGTGGGCACGGGTAGCTAATCCGCTCTTCCTCCTTTGGTTCTTCGCTCTCCTCGTCATCTTTTTCATCTAATGAGCTCATAGTGTCATCAATTTCTTCTTCCATAGACTCCTGCAAAATGTTAGTCTCCTCTTGGACAGCGGGGACTTCCTCAATATATTCTTTAACATAAGCATTAGAAGCATAGTTTTCATAGCAATATTTAAGTATGGCAAAATTTTCAGATTTGTAAAGAGTAGCATCACACTTTTCAATCAAAGAAGCAATTACATAGGCACCCTTAAAAGAAACAAATTCTTCAATTTGTTCAATATCATAAGTAACTATAAACACCTTTGCCATAATAAGATAAGATTCCATAATCCTTAAACTCACATTGGTAGGGACGGTGTTTTTTAGGGTCTTCAGAACAACAAGTAAAATCATATATTTCACATAAATTCCAAGCATAGCATTGCAAACAATTAATTTGATACCTTAAGAGTTTCCCTTTTTGAGACAAGCGGTGTCGCACAAAATAAGCATGCTCATCTAATGATTTTCCCTCAACTAAGCTAGTTGGGTTTTCAGCACGAGCACAAGTGGATCGAAGATCATCCAAGTAAAAAGCTTCATCAGTATGGTAGATTTTGGGTGGTTCTTCAACCATTGGGTTAGCAAGTACAACTAATTTTTTTGGTATTTTGCGTTTCCTACCCATAACTAAAGATAGAAAACAAGAGCACAAAATAAAAACTACTTAGTGATAAAGCAAACAAGCACACACGAGAATATCAACCCCACGCTATTGCTCCCCGGCAATGGCGCCAGAAAAAGGTCTTGATAACCCACAAGTATAGGGGATCAATTGTAGCTTTTCTCGATAAGTAAGAGTGTCGAACCTAACGAGGAGCAAAAGGTATAATTAATATTCCCTTCAAGTTCTATCGACCACCGATACAACTCTACACACACTTAACGTTCGCTTTACCTAGAACAAGAATAAAACTACTTTGTAGGTGCAAGGATAAGTTTGCAAGAATAAAACTAGAAGTACTTAGCAAGATAATAAAAGTTAGTTGTTTAGTAGAAAGCTTTTTGTAAAACAAGAGAAAGATTGTCCATAGGCAATTGAATATAACACGATAGATACTTATCATATGCAATGAGGGAGAGGCGTAAGCTAACACACTTTCCGTACTTGGATCATATGCACTTATGATTGGAACTCTAGCAAGCATCCGCAACTACTAAAGATCATTAAGGTAAAATCCAACCAAAGCATTAAGTAACAAGTCCTCTTTACTCCCATACACAACAACACCCTTACTCGTGTGACACCCTGGTTTTCGCTCCTTGTTTTTTTTTCCTTCGCGGGATTGGACTCCCATCATTTTTTTGATGTTATCGGAATTTCTCTCGCTCTTGGGTAAATAAAGATGGTCATTTAGCCTTGCCTTTCCTATGAAACTAGAGATTTCCTCCAACCCAACTTGGCCACTCAAACTTTGCTCTCAGGATTTTGTCGCTGAAACCCTACTTTCCGAATTGCCGGAGGAGAAACCCTAATTCTGGCAGTTACAAAGGAACCCCAATTTTCTTTGCTCTATTGTCTCCCAAAATTTTCCCAGAGACTCTCCTATATCTATAAACCCTGGATATGCAAAAAATATTGCCAAGTCATTTGCAATATTTTTGATTTAAAATTAATTCCTTTTTCTACCATTTAAAGGAATTAAATCCAGGAAAATATCTATCCATCTCCAAAGTTCATGAAAACTTGTGGAGAATTTATTTGTGATCATATTGAGCTCCCATAAAAATATTGGCCATAATTAAATAAGGGAAATTTCATTTTCCTATTTAAAGCCAATATTGCATTTTGGGCACTTTCCAAAGGAACTACTATTTTGGTAGCCAGGAAAAATCCCAAATAATTTGTGGAGCTTCTCCTATCCATATATTCACCATTTCCATCAAGAAACCAAGTTCCATAGTTCAAATTTTGAGCACATCATCCAATTCTATTTTCTGGACCTCCTTTGAGGTTGTGAAGCAACTATATTTTATATTGCTTCAAAATTCTTGAAATTAATCCAGGACCTGACATTCCCTATATGATGTGAGCATGCAAAAATTCACATCATTGTATCTAGCCAATTTCTCCCGAAAATTCCATCTAGTTTCTGTCCAGCAGGAAGCTCTGTGAAGGAAGTACTTTCATAGGGCATCCAACTTAGTTGAAATTTTGCCAGTACCTCCATAATTCCAAATAATCCCTCTACACAAAAATTCAGCTCAATTCACTAAGCCAGTTGAGAACAACATCAAAATTCAGTTTCTGGACCAAATGTTGCATTGTGAAGGAAGTGCATGCAAACAAGATCCAAATGACCTCAAATTTTGCCAGCATCTGCACCTTCCTACCTCATTCCAGCTTGACAAAGGTTCAACTTCAATTCTTCATCCATTTATCCAGAAAGATCCTGCTAAGTTTCTGTTCAAAAACAACTTCATGCCAACTTTCTCACCTCAGAGCTATCTAGATGATCCCAGCTACATCGCTCATCTATATGAGCAGTGAGACACCCCGTTGACATGACGTAGCATCCAGGAAAATGCCAGAGCGCGTGTCAACGTGGTGACCACGCGACGGACAAGGACAAACGCGCGCTCTGCGCGCTGACCGCGTCTGGTCGCGTAGACCAGCTCGCTCCGGTCAGCTCCGGCTTGTCCCGGTGTGTCCAGTGGCTCCGCACCATCCGCGTACCCCTCTCCAGCACCTTCCCCCTCCTCCTTCTCTCTCGTTGCGCCATGGCGAGTGTCGCCGCGGCACTGTGCGCCCATGACCGTCATCGTCTTCTCCCTAGCTTCTTCCCCAAGCCTTCTCGAGCGCACTCGAGGCCTCTGCCCTCCCCGCGAAGACACCCGACGCCCGCAACCGGCCAGCCAAGTTCTGCCCGCGCTCCAGTGCGCCGATAAGGCCGCCACGGCGGCCGTGCTTATCTCCCTCACCGGCCGGCTATAAATAGCCCAGCCTGAGCTTCCCCGAGCACCCACAACCCCCTCAGCCTCCTCCCCGCTCCCTCCAGTCCCCTCCAGCACGCTCGCCCGGTCGAAATCCTTGCCGGAGCGCCGGAATTTAGCCGAAGTCGCTGCTATCGGCCGCGTCGCATAGTTCCATCTTCGGCCATCCCCGTCCACGTCCAAGCTTGCCACCGGACACGCCCTGCTCCGGGGACCTCGCCCACCCCCTCGCCCAACCGCTCCGGCCACCTGACTCCTACCTCGCCGCGGAGCCGCCGCCCAAGGCCATGGACGCCGCCGCACGCTCAGCCATCCCGACGGTCCGAGCCCCTACCCCTGGAGGCGGCCTACTCCGGTGAACCCATCTACGCTGTCGCCCGCACTCGAGGCCCACTGGAGCGTCGTCAGCCACCGGCGCCGGTCGCCCAGCCCCGGCCATCGGGGAGAAGCATAGAAGGAAGAAGGAGGAGGACGGGAGGAGAGAGAGGCGTGGGGCCCAGCTGTCGGCGACTAGGAGCCGGCCACGTCGGATAAGTGGAGGCGCATTCCTCCAAAATGCGCTTTCCAACTCTAAAAGCGTAATCTGCCACAGCCTTTGGGAGGAATGCGTTTTCTTTAGTCAAACGTGTATTCATAGAAATACGCTTTCTCTCTCAGCCCCGCTACTGAAACTGCTAAATTGCGAACATTCACCCGTTAAGAGCAGAAAAGCACATTTTCTGTCTGCTTTTCTGCCTAACGAACGAACGACCGTTTCTACGCAACCGTAACTCCAATTTAGGTGATTCCAAAGCCCACGTTCTCTGTTCGTCGAGCCCGTTCCGATGACATCACTTTCACTATGTTGACACCTTCCGAAAATGTCCAATTTGCCCCTACCCTATATTCAGCCCCTCCGAGAGGGAATCTTCTCCGGCGAATTTTTCTGCGAGGTGATCGCACTTCTCTCCGATGAATTCATCGACCCCCAGGCAGGCCGACCATCTGATATATGCCATAAAGCATTGCTCTGTGTTATTCTTGCGTGTTTAATTAATGATCATGCCTGTGATAGAAATGATTAAACTCCTGCTAGGTTGAACTTGCTATTTACATTACCTGCTAATGCTTATTATATTATCGCACTAGTGACTCGTAGGTGACAACATGGAGATAGGTTGTTATGTTTTCATCGTGCATTACTGTTGTTGTTGCAATGATTAAGAATGTGACTTAATAATGACAACCTCCTCCGTCGGCTGGATCGAGTCATAGTGCCACCGAACCGAGCTCCCTAGTGCAGCCACATTTGCCTTTATGGGAAGGCCCTGACTTGGTCTGTTGTCTTGCCTATTATCGGTACCTCCAAAGAGGGGGGATTATGCATGCGTGCTACCCTGGCCCGGTAGGCGGCGATAATCCCGTGAGCCCAGTTTAGTTTTATGTGCACAAGTCCCCGTTTGGGACAGTTTTGTTTGGCCACGATGATGGCAGGTGTCAGGAGTGACACAGGGGCCACCCAGGACATGACCCGTAAGGGGTATGGTTGTCGGTGGGACTGTAAGAGTGCCGGGCAATAGACAAGTCTTGTTGGAGCAACACCGGTCCACCCGAATGGGAACATGTACTAAGTATGAGGCCGGGAGCTCCATGGTGTGGGTAAAGTGTGCAACCTCTGCAGAGTGTAAATCTATTCGAATAGCCGCATCCTCGGTCATGGGACACAGTTCGTACTAGGTCACACTATTTGGTCTGTGTCGAGTCTGGAGGAATAAACTATATAATGTTTTGCTAAGAATAAACCAGAGAAAGGTAAGCTGGGACAGACTTGCAGCGAAGGTGCATGGACATCAGATGATGTCAGGGATATGAAGTTCAGCCATGCGATGGCTATGAGATGAGTGGATAGATGACCATAAGAGTTAGACTGGATTTGGTTATGATTTGGATTAGATCATGAATATTTGGAGTATGAATTCATTACCCGATATACTTTATCTTCGTCATGCTGTTCTTACTCCAGCAGTAATATTGCTAGATAATCCTGCTAAGACATGATGATTAATACTTCTAGATGATTAATCTTGCTAGATAATCCTGCCATAACATGATAGTTAATACTGTTAAGATAACAAGTGCATGCTTGAATGGCATCACTACAAGAAATATGCTAATTTGCCACCATTAATATTGGTCACTGAATGGTCACTGTTTTCCATTTTTGACCTTTTTGTGACCAAAAACAGTTGGTCAAAAGCTGGCCGTCTTTAATGAAACTTAACAACCTTCTTTGTGAAATGGTCATAGAAGGTTATAGCCAAAATAAAAGGTCGTTGATTCTATGACCAATTGTTTTGGTCACTGGCAGTCGGCCCAGACCATGTCAGATCCAATGTGGCAAGTTGACGTGGCAAAATTACGACCAAACGAAATGATCATTGATTAGAATCAGCCAGGTCCAGTTCGGTGCTTTACATGGGCCGAGCCCAACAATTCAGCTTATTTATATCTTTTTTCCTGTCAATTTTTGGTCGGCTTCATGGGCCAAGCCCAACATTGCAGCCTTTTTATTTTTGGGCCGTGGCCTTTTTGTCTCAACAGTTTCATTTTTCTTTTTTTATAAAATGGGTCCACTAGTCAGATGGGTCCCAGTTGTCAGGTTATGGTAACTGGGTCCCATTTGTCATGTTCTGGTAAGTGGGTCCCATCTATCAGGCTCATATTCTTCAAATTTCAACCAGTATTTAAATTGGCATAGACAGAAAACACACATGATACTCCAAATAAGAGCAACCAGATCACGTAATACAATGGCAATCACAGTAGCGAGCTCTACAAGTGTAATACAGAACTTTACAAGCTCTACAAGTGTAACGAACTCTACAAGTGTAATACAGTACTTTACAAGCTCTACAAGCTTTACAAGCTCCTTCCATAGCGATCACAAACTAGGCACTAGCTCCTGTCATGAACAACATGCCTTCCTCGCTGGACGACCATAGTCAGGGCTGGGAACAAACAAAACGGCAACATGCCTTCCTCGGTTGCCCTGTTACATGAATCAACAAAGAAGAATCAGAAAAACTGGGGCAAATATATTATGAACAGACCATTCAAGAAAAGGATAGTTATTTAGAATGATAACACAAATTGAGCTAGTACCATGCTTTTTGTTCTCCAGCTAGTTAAAATGAGATACTCATTCATACAAGAAAACAGAGACACAATATGAATACACATGGCTCAAGTGCAGGTCATACAAAAAACTTCACTGCAACACATTGCGCCTAAAACAAAATACCATTCTACTACCATGACCATCCATTCAACTGGCAAGATCTAACAATACTAGTGAGCGCACGCATACTAACATCACAAAGGGAGGAGATAATAAAGGGAACCGAGAGAGATACCTGTGGATGATAGCGTCGACGATGATCTGGATTGAGTTAGCATCAGTGAGGAGGTGGATGATCTCCATGGCGTGCTTGATGATGCGCACGGCCATGATCTTCTTGCCGCTGTTGCATCCGTTCGCTCGATGATGGGTACCAATGCATCCAAGTAGAACAAAACCACCATCATTAACCCACAGCTTCAAGTACAAGCAAGTATATATTAAGTGACAGTGAAAACAAGTTGAGAAAAACACTAAAAAAATTATTTCATGTCATGTAGAGTTCGAACTGAATAAACATATGCATGCCAAGCTGAAATGCTACAAAGAAAGCACTCATCAGGTAGCAGTACATACAAAGCTAACAGTGGGGATGCCACAACTGAAAGGAGCAAGCTATTTTGTATTTGAGAAAAAAAAATGCACCAATAATTTCTCAGAAGGTAACTAAACTTTTGTGCACACATTTAGATAGAAACAAGGGCTTGCACTATACACATTAACTAGAATTGGATCACAAAACACCAGTATAAGCTAGAATTGACAAGTACACTGCAAGATTCAATTCGTCTTGCCCATATACAAGAACCAACAGACATCTAACATCATTATTTTACCGCAAAATATCGGCCCATAGCAATAGAAGCACAAAAATTAAGCTCACAAGCACATTATAGCAGGTTGTAATGTAAGCACAAAATTTAAGCTCGCAAGCACATTATAGCAGGTAGGGAAGTGGGAAGATGAACTAATTTAGATGCCAATTGATAACATACAGCACACCTCATGCCAGAGCAATACACTTATAAGACAGTTGGACAATGACACGAGCATTTCCACAAACAGTTCATGTTGATGATTAAGTTGTGTAATACAGAGGGCAATTAGACATGTGTAAACCTTAAGAAAAGGTGTCAGATTGTCCTCCGGGTACATGTCCCTGAAACCTCCATGTTTGACCTTGCATATCAGTACAGTAGGCACTGCAAGTGAACGACAAAGAAGAAAGTGATAAGCATAAATAACTCATCCATCTGTGTTCATACTGTAATTTCAATAGCATGGTCATAAAGAACAACGGTTTGCATTTCCAGGATCTAGCCTCTACACAATTTGCAAAACAACCAGTAATTATGAGCTACCTACTAGCAAAGTATAAGACCTGAATCGTATAGTATAAATGAATCAAGAAAACAAAAACTGCCAATGAGAACTGCATAGTAGTGCACCAGATGATCAACAGCAAGCGTAGTATATTCGCATAAGTTTGCTTATGAAGCCAGAGCTAACAACCTAAGAATTCAGAATCATAGTGCCTCATTCGGTAAATTATTGTATACACATGAATATTGTAGAGCTTCAAAGATAGGACACATATGTGAAATGTATAGTACAATACCGTATACTTGCTGTGTGGATATGTATAATTAACCTTCAGTGTATCGCATCTCGAATATAACTAGACTACTAGTACCTAGCAATCATATGCAACTCTGTGTTTGCTCAACAATGAAAAAGACATGTTTGTGAATGAGCCTAGTTATGGTGGGGAAGAAGGAGCAGAACACGAGCAGCATCCATGGCAGAGCGGTAGCTAGGAGGAGTAGGCAGAGCAGAGGAGGGAGCAACAGCAGCACCGGAGCAACTTGCACACAAAACAAACAAACAAACAAACAAACAAACGTAGGAATCAGAAGTGGGGAGACGAAGAAACAAAGAAGAGAATGGATTCATGCCTTGCGCACCCACCATGGTCGGAGAACCGCGGTCGCCGTGGTCGGGCTCGCCGGAGATGGCCGGTTGCCGGCTCGCGCGCGCCATGGAGGTCAAGGAAGAACCGTAGCTCCGGTCCCCACCGAGAGAAGGTGGGTGCGGATCCGCCGCCATGCCGTCGTCGCCCCGTCCCCATCCATCCATGGGTGGGTGGGTGAGGGGCTAGGGTTTCGGGCCTAATCCGCCCATGGGTCAAACGGAACTGAGGGAGGGAGAGCTGAGGAGCGAGGGAGGGAGGTCGCCGGTGGTGATGGGGTTGGGGGAGACGGTCGCCGGTGGGGGTGGGGATGGGTGTCGGCGGCGGGATTGGAGATGAATCGGGGTGGGGAGAGGAGGAGCTCGAGTGGATCTGCGGCCAGGGAGGAGAGGGGAGGGGAGGTAGCGCCGGCGCCAGCGGTGGAGTGGAGGCCGGGGCCAGGGTTGGGGTCGCTGGGCGGCGAGCAAGCCAGCCGTGGTCGCTGGGCGGCGATGCCTCTCTCTCCGGCAAGGCTGAGGCGGGCGGTGGTCGATCTATTGCGTGAGGTTGAACAGGAGGGGGTGGAGGAGAGCAGGGGCCAGCGGAAGGGAGGGGTGGGGCTGGGGGAGAAGGTGGTGGCGGCGGAAGGGAGGGACTGCGGCTTCGATCTGAATTGGGGGAGAGGATGAGAGGGGATAGGAGTTAGGTTTGAGCGATGAGAGGGAAGCTAGGGTGAGGGGGATGAGGGCTGAGAGGATGAGGGGGATGAGGGCTGCCGTCGGATCCGAGAGTATCCGACGGTGTTTGATGCATGATCCGTGTGAGATGCCCACGGACCAATCAGAACACAGTAAACACTTTGAAGACGTTATGACCATCTAAATTGGTCGTAATTGATTAAAAATAAGTTTTTTTCACAATAAAAGCATTTTCTATTTTTCGAGTGTCAAAGATG
Organism: Elymus sibiricus; assembly: GCA_039707655.1. Classification (NCBI taxonomy): domain Eukaryota; kingdom Viridiplantae; phylum Streptophyta; class Magnoliopsida; order Poales; family Poaceae; genus Elymus; species Elymus sibiricus. Next base: position 183,870,336 of record CM077676.1, on the reverse strand, counting down.
GTTTTTTTTGTGAAGGACCTAGCAAATATTTGTTGCAAAATGGTACAACACCATTTTTAGAAATCATTAGACCACATTTTATGTCCAATTGACCAAACGGTTGGTTGTCAAAATCTTTCCATCCACCTCTCATGAAAAACACAAATTTTCGTCGATTCAGCAGGAAGCGGGTCAACTTTGAACTACAACTGCCTCATAGTTTGCTCTTTATTTTTTCCAAAAATCATTTCTAGGTACATAAGTATCTATTTAATCAGAGAAACTCCAAAAGTTTTGCAAGATTCAACCCCTAGCTACAAACGGTCATGCCCGTCGTTTTGACCGCATTTTGAAACGGGCATAAGAAATTCAAAAAAAATTGAAAAAATTGAAAACCTTCGCATTGTGTCATTATATGTGACCTAGTTTCCAGGAAAAACAACAAACTTGGACTACGGCAAATGTATTAAAAAAGTGTTCTCAGAAACGAGCTATCACGTATGAAGATCCTTGGCTTTCAAGGCGAATGGCCAATGTTATGGCAACATTCATGGCCTAGTTTGTTCAAATGATCTCTTATTGTGCACAAGGGTGCATATTGGAATGACAAACAATGTTGCCTAAGGAAGTTTTCACTTTCTTTCCACGAAAAATTCATTTTCCATTTTTTAAGTGCCCAAAATGGGGTTTTTTGTGAAGAACCTAGCAAATATTTGTTCCAAAATCGGACCACATCAATTTTCTAAAATATTAGACCATATTTAATGTACAATTGACCAAATGGTTGGGTGTCAAAAGTTTTGATCCACCTCTCGTGATAAAGACAAATTTCCCTCGATTCAGCAGGAAGCGGGTCAAATTTGAACTACAGCTGCCTCATAGTTTGCTCTTTATTTTTTCCAAAAATCATTTCTAGGTACATAAGTATCTATTTAATCAGAGAAACTCCAAAAGTTTTACAAGATTCAACCCCTAGCTACGAACGGTCATGCCCGTCGTTTTGACTGCATTTTGAAACATGCATAAGAAATTCAAAAAAAATCAAAAAAATTGAAAACCTTCGCATTGTGTCATTATATGTGACCTAGTTTCCAGGAAAAACAACAAACATGGACTACGACAAATGTCTTAAAAAAGTGTTCTCAGAAACGAGCTATCACGTATGAAGATCCATGGCTTTCAAGGCGAATGGCCAATGTTATGGCAACATTCATGGCATAGTTTGTTCAAATGATCTCTTATTGTGCACAAGGGTGCATATTGGAATGACAAACAATGTTGCCTAAGGAAGTTTTCACTTTCTGTGCACGAAAAATTCATTTTCCATTTTTCGAGTGCCCAAAATGGATTTTTTTGTGAAGAACCTAGCAAATATTTGTTGCAAAATTGGACCAAATCAATTTTATAAAATATTAGGCCATATTTAATGTACAATTTACCACATGGTTGGGTGTCAAAAGCTTTTGATCCGCCTCTCGTGAAAAAGACAAATTTCCGCCGATTCAGTAGGAAGCGGGTCATTTGAACTGCAGCTGCCTCACAGTTTGCTCTTTATTTTTTCCAAAAATTATTTCTAGGTACATAAGTATCTATTTAATCAGAGAAACTCCAAAAGTTTTGCAAGATTCAACCCCTAGCTACAAACGGTCGTGCCCGTCGTTTTGACCGCATTTTGAAACGGGCATAAGAAATTCAAACAAAAATCGAAAATGTGTTTGTTCATATGATCTCATATTTTGCTCAATTGTGCATCTTGGAATGGCAAACAATGTTGCCAAAGGGAGTTTTCATTTTCTTTACACAAAAAATCCATTTTCCATTTTCTGAGTGCCCAAAGTGAGAATTTTTGTGAAGAACCTACCAAATATTTGTTGCAAAATGGCACCGCTCCATTTTTCAAAAATATTAGACCACATTTTATGTTGAATTAACCAAATGGTTACATGTCAAATGCTTTCGATGCACCTCTCACCAAAAAGACAACTTTCCGCTGATTTAAATACGTGGTCAACTTTTTTCTATACATATTTAAATATACAAGTTTAACATCTTCTGAATACATGGTCAACATTTTTTCTATACACATTTAACATTTTTCAAATACAAGTTTAACATTTTTTTGTATACATTGTACATTTATTCTATACACATTTAACTTTTTCGAATACAAGTTAAAAAAAATTAAATACGTGGTTAACATTTTTCTATACATATTAAAAAAATTTAAATGCAAGCTTAACATGTTTTGAATACATGGTCAACATTTTTTCTATACACAATTAACTTTTTCAAATGCTTGATTAATATTTTTCAAATAAATTTTTAACATTTTTTTTTCAAATGCTTGATTAACATTTTTTAAATACATGATCAACATTTATTCAAAATTTTATGTGAACCGATTTTTATAATATATATGTTAGAATATTTCGAAATATAAACAAAATTTAAAGAGGAAAGCAAAAAACAAGAAAACAAATGTGAAAAAACGCATGGAAAAAACAAAAAGAAGCACCCAGGTCCATGATTGCGTCTTTGGCCGGCCCATGGTCGCGAGCAGAAAGAAGCACCGCATTGTTTTCAAGGTCTTGGCCCAACAGACGACTAATTCTATAAGAAACTTTCGTGTGGGAAGTTAGCGCAACACGCATGCTAGCGTGGTGGTTGGGGCTCTCTGGCTGCAGCGCGAGGTCGCGAGGTCATGGAAATATTTCAGCCACCGTGTTCACACGTAGGTCCCACATGTAAGTATGGCGGGTCCTGTGATATTATTGGTCCCACATTTTAGGTTGGTATGGCGGGTCCCACATGTCATTCGTAGCCTTTGTGTGATGTTGGTCCCACGCGTCAGGTCGGTGGGTCTGTAGGTGACGCAGGCCCCACGCGCCAGGTCGGTAGGGTGGGTCCTACACGTCATTGGAAACAGTGGTGCGGGTCCCACTCTTTGGGGCAGGCCCCACATGTCAATGGGAGCCTGTGGGAGGTGTTGGTCCCACGCGTAAGATCAACGGGTCCCACCTGTCAATAAGAAAAAAATAAGTGATAATAGTGCATGTAACTGAGAATGACACCTAAACACGCCATGTAGGCGAGATTGCTGAGGTGTCTGCCAAGTCATGGCAAATCAAATCATCGTATAAATTACGACTATCTAAACTGGTCATAATCGACAAGAAATAACACTGTAAATCATGTTCACAAATTTACGACCATTTCGTGTAAGGAAATTACGACCTTTTTGACCAAAATGGTCGTTATGGTTTAGGGTTTGGACGGGGCGCCACAACAAATGGTATCAGAGCCAGGTTGACTGTAGGTTACCCCAGCTGGACTTGATTGTCTTATGCTCAGTAGAAAGCCGAGATGGACTTTGCCCAGATGGACTTTGCCTTCGGCTATTATTGATCATAAGGAAACCCCATAGGTTTTTGGCTCCATCAGACCCCAACTCTCATGGACTTTGCCTTCGGTGTGAAGTGTCCGCACCAGGCAATGATCCGTGAGCCCTGAACCCCTAGGTAAACCAGATATCCCTACCTTGCTTGCTAACCATGGAGTTTCTCTTCTCAAATCCAGTTTCCTTTGGCAAACGCTTATAAATTCCATCTTTCACCGACAACCCTAGGATCGTTGACTAAGCCACCTTGGCTATGGTCATGCGTCGAGTTTGATGTTCCCTAAGGAAGTAGTAGGAGCTCGATCCCAATTGCTACCAGGAGCATTGTGTGGTTTTGCTTCTATGTCCTTAGAGGTGCATCGAGTGCGCTAGGCTAGTTATACTAGTGAATCCTCGGCCACATGTGTAAAGTCCGCAAAATTTGAGCTTTATGTGCTTTTTGGTTTTTCGCGATTTTTGCTTCCTTTGTCGGTTCCGTTCTTCTGCGCCGACTGGATCCATCCGCAAGTGCTGCTAAGAAAATCAGCATACAACTTGGATAATACCCACTAGTCCAAATTCAGTTAGTACAAGTCAACTGGCCGATATTCAGAACAGCAACACCAGATCTGTCAAGAATAAAGAATGGGTCAGAGGCAGACAAGGCAGACAAGGCCAGAATACACCTGAGAGAGTTTGCCGCAGAACAAATCATACCTAAGGAATAGTCAGATGAGCTATCGGTAATGAACACCAAAAGGGACAAATTATTCCGTCCTCGACACAAGGATTATTTCAGTCAGTAGGGTGAACCTTGAGCCTTTCTCAATGGACTCAAGAATCATTTATTACCCACAGAAGACATATTCCAAGAGGGTGAATTTGCCGAGAGCAACAACAAAATTCTGGTATGTTGACACAAATTTCAAAGCATATTTTGGAATTCCTTGGTGCATATACAAGATTTTCTGGGCAAAGGGAACAGGGCTTGCGAAGAATACTTGGGTAAGTCCACGGCTATCCGGAATCAATGAGAATTCCAACCACCTGGAAGCTCAGCCAAATCGAATGGAATTGTCCGCCAACTAGTTGCTATCGGCACACATCTACATTAATTATCAACATGAAGTTGTGCAACCTCTACAGCAACAATGACCAGATCAGCAGAAGGATAAGCGGTGTGCATGACCAACGGAATATCTTCAGACAAGGTATGGCCTGCACCAAGTTTTGACGCCGCTATGGGTAAATTTTGGGAACCCCGGAAGGAAGCCCGAATCGGCCATAGATCCGACCGCATATCACAGTGAAAGGCTTCTGGTATAAGGAACCCAGCCTTCCTCAGCAAGCTATCGAAAAGAGCTTACAACGCAAGACTCCCAACCTTCCTCGCTACACCACTTGGCGAGATAATCTTCTGGGGTACGGCACTCCCATCTACCTCAGCGTGCTACTGTGGAAAGCTTCCAGCATAAGGCACCTGACTGTGACACCCTGGTTCTTGGCAACGTTTTCTTTTCAAAATCTTTCTAGTTTTATTTGCAAATTGGATGGCTTTTGAACCTTTTCAGTTGACTTTGGACTTGGGAAACCTTTGAATTTCTCTCTAAGTGATCCAAAGCCCTCAATATCTTGCCAAAATCTTGTCACACACCTTCTGGATCAAGTTCCAATTTTCATTTCTTTCAAAATAATCCATTTTCTTCTTTGGGAAAATCTGTCTTCACTATGGATTGTGAAGCAACCTATAGTTCTCATGATCAAAAAAATCACAAATTAATACCACACCTTCTTGTCATCATCTACTCCCACAATCTTCCAAAACATTTCATGGTCCAGTATAAAATTTTGGCCAGAATATTCTATTTATCTTCTGGACAGCAATGACCCTTTGTGAAGCAACCCATATTTCCTCAACTCAGACAACTCTCAAATAATTCCCTGAGGTACTAGGGGACATATCTTGCCACAATATCCAAAAACATCTCCTTGTCCAATATAAATTTACAGCAAAAATATTCTGCCAAGTTTATGCTCATTTCAAACCTCTGTGAAGGAAGTACCAGCTAGAGGCATCCATTTGAGCTGACATTTTTATGACATCTTGGCATTATCAAATAATCCCCACACACCAAATTTCAGCTCCAGCAGATCACCCATGTGAGTGCAACAACCTCACCAAGTTTTTGGACCAGAACAACATTTGTACATGAACCATGTTCAAATCTTGGCCAAAGTTTCTCAAATTTTGCCAGCTTGTAGTCCTTCCAACATAGATCACTCCAGACAACTCCATTGGTTTCATCTCCAGCTCATCTTCCCTCCAGATCTCTCCTAAGTTACTGACAGCAAACTGTAGTCGATGTTACACTTCGGCTCAGTGAGTTCCTAGAAGAGCTAGTGCCACGAGAGGGTTCCAGTCTGCAAGGTCGGCACACCAACATGGCCTGGCAGGCTAGCTCGCGCCACGTGTGCCTGTGCATGCAGTGACCGCGTGGCCAGCCCTGCCAAAACCGCGCTCTGGGCGCCGGCAGGCACGGGTCACGTCGGAGCGCGACAACCGCGTTGCTGTACGTTGTCTCCGCGTGCCAATGAGCTCCCCTCCGTCCACCTGGCCGCCCGAGACCCTTCCCCCTTGTCGGAATCGCCCTCGCCGGATACAGCCACCGTGTGCCACAGGCGGCACAGTAGCCGTACGGGAGGTGAGATGGCTGGAGGCTTCCCGACGACCCGTCTCTTTGTGCATTTACTCCCCCTGCCTCCTCCATCGCGTCGCCTGCGCCACGCCAGCCAGCTAGCCGTCCTCGCTCCGGTGACGTGGCCGTGGGGCCGCCGGACTCCAGAAGCTCCGCCCCCGCCTATAAAAGGCCCTGCCCGGCCTCTCCCAGCTCCTCACCCCACTCCCTCCACTTCCTATCGCTCACCAGGGCACCGAGCCAAGGCCGAGAGGCCCTCTGGTCTCGCTGTTCGCCGGCGTTTCGCCGCCAAACCCACTCCACCACCCGCTCGATTCACTCCATCCCAGCCTCGCCCAACCCCGTCCCCGAGCTCAGTAAGCTCTCCTGGTTCTTCTCCACCTCTTGCCCAGCCAAACCACTGCCGAAGACGCCGTCGCCGACGACCCCCGAAACCAGCCGCCACCGGAGAAGAAGGGGGCAACGCCGTCAGGCCGTCCCCGGAGACGCTGCTGGTACAGGGAGGACCACTGTCGTGTGGCCGATCCATCTCCGCCCTCTCCCGACCTCGCTGTCGTTGCTATCTCCGGCTGTCACCGTCGGTGAGCCGCCCTCTTACTATTCCCCTCTTTTTCCTTTTAAATATGACAGCTGGGCCCCGCACGTCAATGACCCAGTCGCGCCCAAAACGGTACCTAAGTGGAAGCGTATTCGGGAAATACGCCTTCGAAGTGGCCCTCCCAGAGATTTTCAAATTTCTGTTAAATTTCAACTTTGACCAGTAACTTTGACTGTCCATTACTTTTTATCCACAAGTCCAAATCAATTGATTCTTTTTGCATTGGTTTTTTCTTGAACCCCTCTATTTTCTGGTAAATTTTGGTATTTTTCTCACATGTACAGAATTTCTGGTTAACAGAAATGTATTATGTGACATTTTATTTTGCTGGTTTAAAATATTTTTCAGAGGGAAATCATTTTGGTTTTGAGGACCAGGAGTTTGTGGACAACCCAACTGAGCAAGGCAAGCCACATCATCCATTACATGAAGCATTTCAATAGTATTGGTTTATTAATTGAATTACTTGCATTATTTTAATATGTGATAATTCATAGTAAAGTATATTGCTGTAGAGCTACAGCCATACTAATTTATTCATGGTAAACAACCTTGCTTGTCATGTACTTACTAAAACTAAGCCTAATGGTTGATCAAGTGCCACCGACCCGGACTTACCCGTGCAGCCGCATCTGCCGGAATGGGACGGCCTTGACTTGGTCTGACCGCGTGCTCTTTTATCGGTACCACCAAAGAGGGAAGGTTATGCGTGCGTTCTACCCTAATCAGGTAGACGACGATAACCTTGTGAGCCAGTTGAGTTATTTGCTGGCGTCCCCGTTTGTGACAGTTTAGTTGTCCACGATGGTGGCAGGTGTCGAGAGTGACACAGAGGCCACCCAGTGCATGACTCCGGGGGAGGATGATTGTCGGTGGTCCGATGGAGGGTTCACGGGTTAGGCAAGTTTCGTTGGAGCAGCACCGGTCCACCCGAAAGGGAAGTGTACCGAGGTACGAGACAAGGAGATCCATGGTGTGGGAAAAGTGCGCAACCTCTGCAGAGTGTAAGAATCTATTCGAATAGCCGCGTCCATGGTATTGGACACAGTCCGCACTAGGTCACACTGAGTGGTCAACCGTAATGATAATAATAATGATGGAAGAGCTTGTCTTATGCTCGGAAGTGCTCAGTGGATCACGAGTATTCCGAGGGTTGTGGTACAACCCAGAAGAGAGTAAGTTGGTATTCGGTAACAGTAAGTAAGCAACTTAAGCATTTAACATGTTCATTGCCATGTTGTTGTTTGCTGCATTGTTGTGGTTGCTGTGAGCTTGCGAGTACATTCCAAGTACTCACCTGGCGTATCATGCCAGGTGCAGGAGAAGCCGGTGATGGAGGTCCCGATGGTTCGTGCTACGCTAACTAGGCCGTGTTCCAGCAGTGTCCCTATGGGATGGAGAGTTTCACCCATTGTTCCACTACGCCATAGAATCACCCAGTAGTACCGAGGCCTTGCTATGTTTCATAAATAATGTAGATATTGTCATAGCATGTAGTGCTTCTGGCCTCGCTACCTGATGTAATTCCCGAGCCTGTACTTGTATAATATTAATAAAGATCAGTTCTGTTCTGTTCCAAGTTGTTGTGTGTTTCCAGAAGAAATGATCTCTGGGTTGGAAACACTGGGTAAACCGGTCCTCTGAGCCGGGGTGCCACAACACTTGGTATCAGAGCCGTGCTGACTGTAGGAGACCCTAGTTAACCCCGCGCTAGAACCTCGATTAGCTTAGATTCTTGGTATGTGCTTTGCTTCTTGCATCTGATTGCTGCATGGCTTGCATATAGTTTATTGTTGTGCTAACCGTTGACCTTGTGAGTGTAGATGGCCCCAGTTCCGTACCACTACAACCATGAGCCGGCACCGTTCACTTTTCCAGTACTGCTTCGTAGCGTCTGGCTTCGGTTGTATCCCAACGGCGAAGACCCAGTGTACCAGGTGTTTCAAGAGAAGCTTGCTGGTTCAGTGTACGCGTATCACGCGGAGGCCTTTCTTGCTGCGAGTTTGGATATTGGCAGCTACTCCCGCTCTTCCAAGGGCGGAACTGCTTCAACTCCGGAGCCGGCGATCCAGTTTGCTGCGATGGAGGCTCTCACTGACTTGTGTTTCCACGAGGTCGAGATGCAGACACATCCATGTTTCTTTCACTACCCCACCCTGTCGCCTACGACAGGGCGAGTCCTTTTCAAACCTATTGACCCGGCGAGTGATCGTGCTACTGGTGTTTTATCTCGTTATCTGAACGCCAGTTACCGGATGATCACCTCACTGGCTGAGGAGCTGACTCATGCCCAAGAGGCACTTGCAGCTGTTGCGGCAGCACAGTCTCCTCTTCCTCCTGCGTTTTCACCTATGTATACTCCACCCGTTCCACCTTCACTAGCACCTGAGACTCCTTCTAGCTCGTTCGGACCGCCAGGCTTTTCTTCTGGTAGTCGACGTGAGACCCTGGTAGAATGGGCCTCACTCCTAGCTACTCCAGCTGCTCCGATGCTGCGGTCGTGCTTCTTCTCCTTTAGAGGGAGAACCTTCCCGTTAGCGACGCCGTGTTTCCTTTGATCCGGAGGCCGAGATTCACATCATCAGCTCCGATTCTGAGACAGGATCAGACGACGAGGAGTCTTCAGTCTGCCAGTGTCCGTGCCACCCGCGCTACTAGAGTGGAGGCTTGAGTTTCAGTGCATGCATCGTAGCATCTCTGCATGTGTCAACAGCCGTAAACCCCCCTACTAGCTTGTCATGTATGATGTTGGGTTGCCTTGTATAATTATGTTGTTCGCTTTGTTTTCCCTTTTTATTTGGGTTTGTTTTCCTGGTGTCATACTGCTGTATTTCCTTTATGGATGTTGCTCATCGATTCGGTATTTTTCAATGGGAACAAATATAGGATGAAGAGGTGTAGTAATCAAGGCGGCGATGGAACTCCGGTTCGTCGATCCGCCAAACAAGCAGGACAATCACCAGAAGATTTGCCACCTCCACCACCACAATCACTGACCACTGATCAAATTATGAGAATGTTTGAAGAGAAAAGAAATCAAGACCTCATGGAATTTCTGAAAAGTATGCAGACTATGGTGGGTCAGAATCACAACAATGGGACACACTCCAAATTGTCTGATTTTCAGCGTACCAAGCCACCCAGTTTTGGTCAAGCTGTGGATCCTATGGAAGCTGACGACTGGCTAAGGACCATGGAAAAGAAGCTGGACATAGCCCGTTGTGATGAGTCGGACAAGGTTCCTTTTGTTACTCACTACCTGGAAGGACCGGCAGATATGGTGGGACAATACAAAAATTATGTGGCCTCCTGGGGAAGATATTTCCTGGGAGAAGTTCAAAGAGGTATTCCACAAGTATCATATCCCTACCGGCATAATGAAGGTGAAGCAGAGAGAATTTCTTGCTCTTACTCAAGGGAATATGTCAGTGGGTGAGTATCTGAACAATTTAATAATCTGGCATGGTACTCCAGTCACGACGTGTCCACCGAAGAAAGAAAGATAGACCGATTCCTAGGAGGACTTAATCATACCCTCTGTTGTCAGCTTTGTATGCTGGATTTTCCTGACTTTCAGACTTTGGTGAACAAGGCTTTCATAGCCGAACGAGAGCATAAGTCAGGATATGATGATCGCAAGCGGATGTTTGAACCCAAGAAGGATAACCGTGAGCAGTTTGTGCAGAAGCCACGTATCTGGCAACCAGGTCCGTCTGAGTACAAGCCTACCTGGAGCAACGGCAACAACAGTACTAAGCCAGGCAGCCAGGACAAGACCTTTGGCAAACAGCCAGTGCTCAAGGACTGCCGCTGTAACAACACTTGCTTTACTTGTGGTCAGGGCGGGCATTACTCCCGGCAGTGCCCCACAAGAAACGGGAAGCCACCATCCGACTACAAAGCCCCAAGTCAACAATGTTGGGCGCCGCCCCAATCAGAACATCTATCGCGGCCAAGTCCATCATATCTCCGCTGAGGAAGCCCGCGAAGCACCAGACGTGGTCCTTGGTATGTTTTCTGTTAACGACATACCCGCAATAATTTTATTTGATTCTGGGGCTTCTCATTCATTTATTTCGCGGAGTTTTGCCACCATACACAAACTTTCTCCTTCTCTTTTGGACAAAATCATGGTGGTACAATCCCCTGGCTCCATGCTCAGAACAAATGTTATATACAAGGATCTGGAAATCTTGATACATGGAGTTAAGTTTCCAGCTACCCTTGTAGCCATTGAATCCCCTGGACTGGATATAATACTGGGAATGGATTGGTTGACACCACATCAGGTTTGTATCAACTGTGCCACCAGGACGATGACATTGGTTAACCTGGCAGGTCAAACAGTACATTTCACTGCCAGCAGAATGATGTCAAAGAAGGGAATGGCATTCAAAGCTACTGCCACAGATATAAATCTGATTCCAGTAGTGAGTGAATTTCCGGACGTATTTCCGGAAGAACTACTAGGAATGCCACCTGATCGGGAACTAGAGTTTGCTATTGATGTTGTTCCCGAAACCGCCCCAATTTACAAGAAATACTACCGCATGCCTTCTCCAGAGCTGGTGGAATTGAAGAAACTGCTGGATGAATTATTACAAAAAGGGTACATTCGTCCAAGCACCTCGCCATGGGGATCACCTGTGCTGTTTGTTAAGAAGAAGGATGGCAGCCTACGAATGTGCGTGGACTACCGCCAATTGAATGAGGTCACTATTAAAAATAAATATCCGCTTCCCCGCATTGATGATCTGTTCGACCAGTTAAATGGGGCCCGGGTATTTTCCAAGATTGATCTTTGAACGGGGTATCATCCGCTAAAAATCAGGAAAGAGGATATCCCCAAGACAGTCTTCACTACCCGATATGGTCTGTATGAATTTACAGTCATGTCATTCGGGCTGACAAATGCTCCAGCCTACTTCATGAGCATGATGAACAAGGTCTTCATGGACTTTTTGGACAAGTTTGTAGTGGTGTTCATCGATGATATTCTCATCTATTCCAAAGATGAAGAAGAGCATAAACAACACCTCCGTGCTATCCTGGAAAGACTAAGGACCCATCGCTTGTATGCCAAATTCAGTAAGTGTGAATTTTGGCTAAGAGAGGTGGGATTTCTGGGACATGTTCTATCAGAACAAGGAGTGGCCGTCGACCCTAGCAAGGTGACTGCTGTGTTAAACTAGAAGACACCAGCCACGGTAACTGAAGTTCGCAGCTTTCTGGGATTGGCAGGCTACTACCGTCGTTTCATTGAAGGCTTCTCAAAAATAGCCAAGCCATTGACAGAACTGTTGAAAAAGAATCACAAATTTGCCTGGACGGAAGAATGTGATAGCAGTTTCGTGGAGTTAAAGACGAGGCTAACTACGGCCCCTGTCTTAGTTCTTCCAGACATCCACAAGAGCTTTGATATATATTACGATGCTTCCAGGCGTGGAATCGGCTGCGTTCTAATGCAAGAAGGAAGGGTTGTAGCATATGCATCCAGACAGCTACGACCCCATGAAGAGAACTATCCCACTCATGATTTGGAATTGGCAGCCGTGGTTCATGCATTAAAGATTTGGAGGCATTATCTCATTGGGCAGCGATGTGAAATATACACAGACCATAAGAGTCTCAAGTATATTTTCACCCAACCCAACCTTAATCTCAGACAGAGAAGATGGCTTGAACTGGTCAAGGACTATGACATTGGAATTAATTATCATCCGGGAAAGGCCAATGTGGTCGCCGATGCTCTCTGCAGAAAACAAGGCACTATGAATGCAATAACTGAGGGTATCCATCCAAGGCTACAAGAAGAGTTTGCCAAGCTTAATATGGTGCTTTGTGGCCCAATTAGCCCGGATACATTGGAAATTACTCCAACACTTATGGAAGAAATTAAGGCAGCTCAGAAATCAGATAAAGGTGTACAGGAGATCAAGGAGAACATTCAGCAAGGGAAGGCCAAGTCCTTCCGTATTGATGACCAGGGCACCTTATGGTTTGAGAACCGAATATGTGTGCCTGATCAAGAAAACTTGAGACAGCAAATACTTAGGGAGGCACATGAATCCGCATACTCTATTCATCCGGGAGGAACAAAAATGTACCAGGACTTAATGGAAACCTTTTGGTGGCCAGGAATGCGAAGGGACATTGCGTACTATGTCGCCTGTTGTGATGTCTGCAACAGAGTCAAGGCTGAACACCAGAAACCCGCTGGACTACTGCAACCTTTGCAGGTTCCCCAGTGGAAATGGGATGACATATGCATGGATTTCATTGTTGGACTACCCAAGTCAACAAGAGGCCATGATGCTATATGGGTCATCGTGGATGTATTTACTAAAGTGGCTCACTTTATTCCAATGAAGACCACTTTCAGAGCCGATCAACTTGCACAGCTCTACATGTCCCGGATTGTTAGTCTTCATGGAGTACCCAAGTCTATCACATCAGATAGAGGATCCTTGTTCACTTCAGCATTCTGGCTGCGGTTGCACCAAGCCCTGGGAACCGTGCTAAAGCATAGCACGGCATATCATCCACAGACGGATGGACAGACCGAATGAGTAAACCAGATATTGGAAGATATGCTTCGGTCTTGTGCTCTCACCTATGGACCCAAATGGGAGGATAGTCTACCCTACGCGGAATTCTCCTACAAAAACAGTTATCAGTCGAGTCTCAAGATGTCACCATTCGAAGCACTGTATGGACAGAAATGTCGCACTCCTTTAAATTGGTCCCAGACAGGAGACAGCCGTATCTTCGGCACGGATTTGATGCTCCAGGCTGAGAAGCAAGTTAAGGATATTCAGGAACATCTTCAAGCAGCCAAGTCCCGTCAAAAGAGTTACTATGACCCTAAGCAACAAGAAGTAACTTTTGAGCCTGGAGAGTACGCTTATCTCCGAGTCACCCCCATGAAAGGAATAAAAAGCTTTCATGCCCGAGGAAAGTTGGCACCAAGATATATTGGTCCCTTTCCAGTAATTGCTAGAAGAGGCAGAGTGGCATATCAGTTAGAGTTACCACCAGAGTTGTCTGGCGTTCACGATGTCTTCCACATATCACAGTTGAGAAAGTGCATTGCACCTCCGATCAAGCAGGCAGATATGAGTGAGCTAGAACTGACTAAAGATTTGACCTACGAGGAAAAGCCTATCAGAATCTGGGATGAAATGGAAAGAACTACCAGAAGTAAGATAATCAAATTTTACAAGGTGTTGTGGGATCATCATACTGAGGAAGAAGCTACCTGGGAAAGAGAGGATTTTCTGAGATCAGCATATCCGCATTTGTTCCCTGAGCAACCGAATCTCGAGGAGGAGATTCATCCTAAGGGGGGGTAGGTTTGTGACACCCTGGTTTTTGGCAACTTTTTCTTTTCAAAATCTTTCTGGTTTTATCTGCCAATTGGATGGCTTTGAACCTTTTCAGTTGACTTTGGACTTGGGAAACCTTTGAATTTCTCTCTAAGTGATCCAAAGCCCTCAATATCTTGCCAAAATCTTGTCACACACCTTCTGGATCAAGTTCCAATTTTCATTTCTTTCAAAATAATTCATTTTCTTCTTTGGGAAAATCTGTCTTCACTATGGGTTGTGAAGCAACCAATAGTTCTGATGATTAGAAAAATCCCAAATTAATACCACACCTTCTTGTCATCATCTACTCCCACAATATTCAAAAACATTTCATGGTCCAGTATAAAATTTTGGCCAGAATATTCCATTTATCTTCTGGACAGCAATGACCCTTTGTGAAGCAACCCATATTTCCTCAACTCAGAAAACTCTCAAATAATTCCCTGAGGTACTAGGGGACATATCTTGCCACAATATCCAAAAATATCTCCTTGTCCAGTATAAATTTCCAGCAAAAATATTCTGCCAAGTTTCTGCTCATTTCAAACCTCTATGAAAGAAGTACCAGCTAGAGGCATCCATTTGAGCTGAAATTTTTATGACATCTTGGCATTATCAAATAACCCCCACACACCAAATTTAAGCTCCAGCAGATCACCCATGTGAGTGCAACAACCTCACCAAGTTTCCGGACCAGAACATCATTTGTACATGAACCATGTTCAAATCTTGGCCAAAGTTTCTCAAATTTTGCCAGCTTGTAGTCCTTCCAACATAGATCACTCCAGACAATGCCATTGCTTTCATCTCCAGCTCATCTTCCCTCCAGATCTCTCCTAAGTTACTGACAGCAAACCGTAGTCGATGTTACACTTCGGCTCAGTGAGTTCCTGGAAGAGCTAGTGCCACGAGAGGGTTCCAGTGTGCAAGGTCGGCACACCAGACACGGCTTGGCAGGCTAGCTCGCGCCGCGTGTGCCTGTGCACGCGGTGACCGCGTGGCCAGCCCTGCCAAAACCGTGCTCTGGGCACCGGCAGGCACGGGTCACGGCGGAGCGCAACGACCGCGTCGCTGTACGTTGTCTCCGCGCGCCGACAAGGTCCCCTCCGTCCACCTGGCCGCCCTAGACCCTTCCCCCTCGCCGAAATCGCCCTCGCCGGATACGGCCACCGTGCGCCACGGGCGGCACAGTAGCCGTACCGGAGGTGAGGTGGCTGGAGGCTTCCCGGCGACCCGTCTCTTCATGCATTTACTCCCCCTGCCTTCTCCATCGTGTCGCCCGCGTCCCGCCAGCCAGCTAGCCGTCCTCGCTCCGGCGACGTGGCCGCGGTGCCGCCCGACTCCAGAAGCTCCGCCCCCGCCTATAAAAGGCCCTGTCCGGCCTCTCCCAGCTCCTCACCCCACTCCCTCCACTTCCTATCGCTCACCAGGGCACTAGTCTCGCAGTTCGCCGGCGTTCCGCCGCCAAACCCACTCCACCACCCGCTCGATTCACTCCACCCTAGCCTTGCCCAACCCCGTCCCCGAGCTCAGTAAGCTCTCCTGGTTCTTCTCCACCTCTTGCCTAGCCAAACCGCTGCCGGAGACGCCGTTGCCGACGACCCCTGAAACCAGCCGCCGCAGGAGAAGAAGGGGGCAACGTCGTTAGGCCGTCCCCAGAGACGCTGCTGGTACAGGGAGGACCGCCCTTGTGTGGCCGATCCATCTCCGCCCTCTCCCGACCTCGCCGCCGTCGCTATCTCCGGCTATCGCCGTTGGTGAGCCGCCCTCTTACTGTTCCCCTCTTTTTCCTTTTAAATATGACAGCTGGGCCCCGCACGTCAGTGACCCAGCCGCGCTCGAAACGGTACCTAAGTGGAAGCGTATTCGTGAAATACGCCTTCGACGTGGCCCTCCCAGAGATTTTCAAATTTCTGTTAAATTTCAACTTTGACCAGTAACTTTGACTGTCCATTACTTTTTATCCACAAGTTCAAATCAATTGATTCTTTTTGCATTGGTTTTGTCTTGAACCCCTCTATTTTCTGGTAATTTTGGTATTTTTCTCACATGTACAGAATTTCTGGTTAACAGAAATGTATTATGTGACATTTTCTTTTGTTGTTTTAAAATATTTTTCAGAGGGAAATCATTTTGGTTTTGAGGACCAGGAGTTTGTGGACAACCCAACTGAGCAAGGCAAGCCACATCATCCATTACATGAAGCATTTCAATAGTATTGGTTTATTAATTGAATTACTTGCATTATTTTAATATGTGATAATTCATAGTAAAGTATATTGCTGCATAGCTACTGCCATACTAATTTATTCATGGTAAACAACCTTGCTTGTCATCTACTTACTAAAACTAAGCATAATGGTTGATCAAGTGCCACCGACCCGGACTTACCCGTGCAGCCACATCTGCCGGAATGGGACGGCCTTGACTTGGTCTGACCGCGTGCTCTTTTATCGGTACCACCAAAGAGGGAAGGTTATGCGTGCGTGCTACCCTGATCAGGTAGACGACGATAACCTTGTGAGCCAGTTGAGTTATTTGCCGGCGTCCCCGTTTGGGACAGTTTAGTTGGCCACGATGGTGGCAGGTGTCGAGAGTGACACAGAGGCCACCCAGGGCATGACTCCGGGGGAGGATGATTGTCGTTGGTACGATGGAGGGGTCACGGGTTAGGCAAGTTTCGTTGGAGCAGCACCGGTCCACCCGAAAGGGAAGTGTACTGAGGTACGGCACAAGGACCTCCATGGTGTGGGAAAAGTGTGCAACCTCTGCAGAGTGTAAGAATCTATTTGAATAGCCGCGTCCAGGGTATTGGACACAGTCCGCACTAGGTCACACTGAGTGGTCAACCGTAATGATAATAATAATGATGGAAGAACTTGTCTTATGCTTGGAAGTGCTCAGTGGATCACGAGTATTCCGAGGGTTGTGGTACAACCTAGAAGAGAGTAAGTTGGTATTCGGTAACAGTAAGTAAGCAACTTAAGCATTTAACATGTTCATTGCCATGCTGTTGTTTGCTGCATTGTTGTGGTTGCTGTGAGCTTGCGAGTACATTCCAAGTACTCACCTGGTGTATCATGCCAGATGCAGGAGAAGTTGGTGACGGAGGTCCCGATGGTTCGTGCTACGCTAACTAGGCCGTGTTCCAGCAGTGTCCCTATGGGATGGAGAGTTTCACCCGTTGTTCCGCTACGCCGTAGAATCACCCAGTATCACCGAGGCCTTGCTATGTTTCATAAATAATGTAGATATTGTCATAGCACATGTAGTGCTTCTGGCCTCGGTACCTGATGTAATTCCCGAGCCTGTACTTGTATAATATTAATAAAGATCAGTTCTGTTCTGTTCCAAGTTGTTGTGTGTTTCCAGAAGACATGATCTCCGGGTTGGAAACACTGGGTAAACCGGTCCTCTGAGCCGGGGTGCCACACTGACCTTCTGCAGTAAGCCACATAGGGGAAAGCTTCTGAGGTACAATACCCAGCCTTCTTCAGCACATTACCCTGGCAAAAGCTTCGAGCGTAAGGAATTCAGCTTTCTTCAACACGCCATCGTGTCCACAATAATCTTGTCATAAGCATGAACTAGTCCAAACACACGACCGCCTCAGAACTCAGTGGATATGAAAGGATTTGTCTTACCTTTGCATATGTTGTGAGCATGCAGTCCAGTGGATCAGTTCATGCGAGCCACTCGTATACAGGAATGACTGTGTTCAGAGAAACATCGGTCCCATACTGCAAAGACGAATATGAATGCAGCAAACCCTACGAGATATGCAAGAGTAAGTCATGGGTGCAAGCCTGATAAGCTGGATGTGACCAAGGAGCCGTGTTGGCAGGTCATGACAGGTCCACAAAAGAAACCCTAAGAACAAAGAAGTTTTGGATAAACAATCTCTGTGACGGTCAATAAAATGAAATCTCACAGACAAGGTGATATTATCAATCTTTGTCAGACTCTTGCATACATGGCCACAACAATGCAGCCAGCATGTTATACTCATCATGAATCTGGGCCATCAACCAAGTTAAGACGATATGCTCCGAAAGATACACCGGATGCTAACCATACTATGTTCAGCTCAGTGATCATAACAAGGACTACAAAGGCTATATATGGCAGAGCCACCTCAGTAATTGACAAAGTTTGACAGTCTGAATTCACATGGAAATAAGACATTCAGATAGAATAGCTAAAAGCACATACACGTCGACATTGACGGTTCGTAAATGTCATGGTGTCATTGGAATAGGAGATTACCGTCTATGATTACTTTGTGATCATGCCCGACATTTCAGTTGGGAATCTCCTGAGGACGAAGTCAGAATGCAAGAGACAGGAGGAAACACCTCGTATGGAACCCACAGTCAGACTGAAAGAAAGCCATCCCTAGTCACTCGAGGCCATACGAGCACATGAGCCCTGTATCCAGAAAGGATATCTTGCCCTTGGCAGTCAGTGTACGAAGTGTCACAATAAAACCCGAAGCAGCTAACTCCAGGCCATGGAAGTCAAGTTGTTTGTTGGCATTACCCGCTATCTCAACCAGCAACACCACTACCAGGACAAAAGGTACACCTGATAGGAAAGAGAAGGATTCAAGGTAGCTGTGTGAAAAGACAACACCTGAGTCATCAGGAGAGGCAGTTAAAAGGCTAGTGAACCGACGAAGACAAGACAGCTGATGGATCCAAGTCACACACATGTATGTTCCCCTTAGCTGGGAGGTAAGCCCGGAAATCTCGAGGACGAGATTTTCTTAAGGGGGGTAGGTTTGTGACACCCTGGTTTTCGCTCCTTGTTTTTTTTTCCTTCGCGGGATTGGACTCCCGTCTTTTTTCGATGTTATCGGAATTTCTCTCGCTCTTGGGTAAATAAAGATGGTCATTTAGCCTTTCCTTTCCTGTGAAACCAGAGATTTCCTCCAACCCAACTTGGCCACTCAAACTTTGCTCTCAGGATTTTGTCGCCGAAACCCTACTTTCCGAATTGCCGGAGGAGAAACCCTAATTCTGGCAGTTACAAAGGAACCCCAATTTTCTTTGCTCTGTTGTCTCCCAAAACTTTTCCCAGATACTCTTCTATATCTATAAACCCTGGATATGCAGAAATATTGCCAAGTCATTTGCAATATTTTTCATTTAAAATTAATTCCTTTTTCTGCCATTTAAAGGAATTAAATCCAGGAAAATATCTATCCATCTCCAAAGTTCATGAAAGTTGTGGAGAATTTCTTTTTGATCATATTGAGCGCCCATAAAAATATTGGCCATAATTAAATAAGGGAAATTTCATTTTCCTATTTAAAGCCAATATTGCATTTTTGGCACTTTCCAAAGGAACTACTATTTTGGTAGCCAGGAAAAATCCCAAATAATTTGTGGAGCTTCTCCTATCCATATCTTCACCATTTCCATCAAGAACCCAAGTTCCATAGTTCAAATTTTCAGCACATCATCCAATTCTATTTTCTGGAACTATTTTGAGGTTGTGAAGCAACTATATTTTATATTGCTTCACAATTCTTGAAATTAATCCAGGACCTCACATTCCCTATATGATGTGAGCATGCAAAAATTCACATCATTTTATCTAGCCAATTTCTCTCAAAAATTCCATCTAGTTTCTGTCCAGCAGGAAGCTCTGTGAAGGAAGTACTTTCACCCCACCTCCTAGTAATAACAAACCTCCTAGTATTGATCCACCTACTTTTTGATCCGGGGGGGAAATTAGCCATGTCTCCTCCACCCACCTCTCCCACCTCCCACCCACCCACCGGCGGCCATGGATCCACCTAGTTCTCCATGGAAGGATTACTTCACTGGGATTTCAACCCCGGGCTCGCGGTCGAGGACCAGGTTCGTAGACGCTTCAGATCCACGGTGCATTTTTCTCCTCGCCCTTCATCCAAGGAATTTTTCTTGGTGGTCACTTTCTCCTCAGCCTCCTTCCCTCTCACGTGTTCTTCGGTTGCTGTGGCCCTACAATGTTGCATTGGTGGAATTGCCTCGGGTTTCAATGTGACACATATTGGTGATCGGAATTTTCGTTTCTCTGTGGCCTCGAATAAAGTTGGTCATTTTATCTATGGCCTACGAGATAGAGTTTGGCCAGGTTTCATTTACCATTTCAGTCTGTTTAAACATCCTTGGATTCTGCCTTCTCATGGTTTTCTTGGTTGGAGTGCTAATCATGAGATAACTGAATTATCCATGAGGTCACCTACGGCCATCCGTCCAAATCTTAAATTCCTTGAGACCAGTGCAGCAAAGGATAATTCTTCAGTCCATGAATTGGCAAAATTTGGTTTTCTTAAGCAAGTGCCTGGTAATCTGATGGATTCGTTTAACAGTGTTTTCGATGAGCATGTCCCTGCACATATCGATCATCAGGCTCCATTACAGATAAACTGGGATACTACGGACTGCTCAAGCAATTCTACGCAAGAAGTTGGTATACATATCCCGCCTGCCGCTCCGGTTCTCCAGGTTGATCCGATATCTTCGGCAGTTTCTTTGCCCAATACGTTACTATTTGGTAGTATGGAAATTGCTATTTTTCCGGCTAATCACCGTCCTATGGTCAACACTTTTTTGGGCAAGAAACACCGCAATCATATCTGGCGAAACATTCCTCACAATGTGCTATATAGCATCCTGGATTTACGTCAGGCCACTTATGAGGAGGCTGATATCAAGCATATCCTTGAATTAAATGAGTTGCCGCCTTCGGAGGCCATCCATGATTTACTGGGCCGGTGCACACGATGCTTTGCTATTGGTCACCTCTCGGCTAAATGCACTGCCAGGATATGCCCTGATTGTAGGAACTTTGAGCGTGCTTGTTGTTGTACCAAACAGCGATTGGGCCGGCGAATCCATCACTGTTCTATTTGCAATAGTATGGCCCATCAGAAAACGTTCTGTCCGGCCCAGCTGGGCTGCTCGCGCTGCCATTTTCTTGGCCACACTTCTAGGGACTGCGATTCTGAATATGTTACCAGAGTTTTTTGGAGTCAGAGGAAGCCGGAAAGGCAAGAGCAGATCGCTGTTGATATCCTACCAAAAAATTTGGCTGACCGCAGTCAACACATTCTCCGCCTGCCAAAACACAAACTAGTGTGGCGCCCCAAACAGACAGAATCAGTGATTGGGTCCCTTGCCGCTAACTATACTGGCCCGACGATTCCGCTTCAAGCCTCGCACCATTCGCTCAATCTGCCACCTGGGTTACATTTTGTGCATGCAGGAGGCGAGGCTCGGACAATGTCGATTCAAGTAGAGGAGGGCTTCCTGAACTTTCTCTGGACCATCTCGTTTGGCAGATTTACTCGTTGCATCACTGGTCCCGATGAGAACTACAGCTTCAACTCCCAGCAGCCTCTGAACCTTTTAGCTCTTTACAAATCAGTGGTCGACTCTGTCATGCATGCTTATACTGCTGTAGGTACTCGTGCTGGGCCTGAGTCCTATCTTCTTCGCCTTAATCTTACAGAAGAGATTACTTTGCCTCGTGACATCTGGTCAGATTTTGCTTCGGTGCTTACGATCATTGATGGTAATAGGGAAGGAGCGGTTGCCTAGTCCAGGACTGGGCCGGGAGGTATACAGAGCAACCAGAGCGCAGCCCACTCTACCGTTAATGCTCCTGGACCGGTGCTTACCCTGAATATGGCCCAATGGGAGTTGGGAGGCCCTGAAAATCAGACTTACTCTGCAAATTATACTGCTGCACCACAGAACAAACACATTGAGAGGTTGATTATGTATGAAAAGGCCCCGGTAGACACAACCCAACTCAGGCACAGTACTCGTTCCACGAGGTACGATGGTTTCCGGGCGCCGCTGATCACTGATGCAAAAAAGGTACTGTCCAAAGTCAAGCCGAGGAAGGCGCCTGCTATCACCTGCACATCCAAGGCGACTGATCCACTTACCACTGCTGTAATGTCTGAAACAACAGTCTCTGCTGATGAGTTGCCACCCCCAACACCCATTCAGACGATCCAGCACGTTGGCATAAACCTGTGTGGTATACCTGCTGCTAAGCTCAGCCCTCAGAAGCTTCTTGCAAGCCTTCAGTCTGAAGAACCAGATCTGCCTTAACTCCCATGGCGTCAAATAAGCATTGGAATGTGCTCTGCTGGAATGTTCGCGGCATCAATTCTGATAAGAAGCATCTGGCCATCCGTAATGCGATTGAAATTAGTGGTTGTTCCGTAGTTTGCTTCCAAGAAACTAAGCGTACTTCCTTTGATGTTTCGTTTGTTAAACTATTCTGTCCCAAGAAGTTTGATAAGTTCGAATATGTGCCCTCTAATGGCAATTCTGGGGGTCTGATTACTGCTTGGATGAGCTCTGTTTTTACTGGCGTTCCGGTTTTCTTCGAATCTTTTGCCCTTGGTGTCAAATTCAAATCCACCCAATCCAATAGCTCTTGGACACTAGTTAACGTTTATGGACCCTGTACAGGCCCTAACAGAGCTCTGTTTACCTCCTGGTTGTTTGATCTTGATATTCCTAACGGAGAAGATTGGCTTTTGGTTGGCGATTTTAATTACATCCGTGCTCCTGATAATCGCAGTAGAAGTGGTGGCGACCCTAACGACCTGCTCATCTTCAATGAATTTATCCGTACGCAATCTTTGGTAGAGATCCCCATCAAAGGGAGATCGTACACTTGGAGTAATATGCAAACGGACCCGCTATTGGAACAACTGGACTGGCACTTCACCTCGGTTAATTGGTCTGCAACCTATCCGAACACGGTAGTCATGCCGCTTGGTAAACCCACGTCTGACCATGTTCCATGCTATGTAAGTATCCAAACAAAAATCCCCAAGTCCAAATTTTTTTGTTTTGAGGAGTTCTGGACCAAGCACCCTGGCTTCTATGAGGTAGTGCAGCAAACCTGGAATAAGTACTATTATGCTCCAAACTCTGCCGCTGTTCTGTGCAAAAAACTGAAAAATCTTCGTTATGCACTAAAACACTGGAGTAAGAAAATCTCTCGGCTATCCCTGATGATAGATAACTGTAATAAAGCTCTTCTGGAAATTGATGGACTTGAGTACAGGAGATCTCTTACAGTACCCGAGGCAAATTTCAGGACGATTCTTAAGGAACACCTCCTCACACTGCTGGACTATAAACGGTTATACTGGAAAAAACGTTGTACGATCAGATATTTCAAGTATGGTGATGGCAATACAAAGTTCTTCCACAGGGTGGCTACAGAGAGATATCGCAGGAATTCCATCACTTCGCTTCGGCTCCCAGATAACACGGTTATCCATCATCATGTGGGCAAAGAGGCGGTGCTTTTCCAAACCTACAAGGATAGATTGGGTCGCTCCGATCAGACTAACATGCGCTTCAATCTGCCGGATATCATAAAGAAGATTGAAGGACTGGAAGCCCTCTCAGTCCCTTTCACGCAGGCTGAAATTGACCAAGTGGTAAAAGAAATGCCATCCGACAGAGCGCCCAGCCCGGATGGATTTAGTGGCAGCTTCCTCAAGTCATGTTGGCACATCATAAAGGAAGATTTCTATAAATTGTGCTTTGACTTTCATGAAGGCAAGTTGGATATTGAAAGCCTGAACACGGGATTCATCACCCTCATTCCAAAAATTCAGTCACCTGAAACAGCGAACGATTACCGGCCGATAACTTTGCTATACTGCTGTCTCAAGTTGTTGACGAAAATCCTAGCAAACCGTCTGCAGAAACTGATCCTCCGTATTATCCACCGCAACCAGTATGGGTTTCTTAGGGGACGATCGATCCAGGATTGCATTGCGTGGGCCTTCGAATTTATACACCAGTGCCAGGCATCCGGTCGCGAGATCATCGTGCTGAAACTAGATTTCGCGAAGGCGTTCAACACTATCGAGCATAAGCCAGTGATGGAGATAATGAAATGCATGGGACTCGATGATAAGTGGCTGGGCTGGATCGACTGTTTGTTCTCGACTGCAAAGTCCTCTGTGCTTCTCAATGGCACCCCGGGGAGACAGTTCTTCTGCAAACGAGGAGTGCGCCAAGGTGACCCCCTGTTGCCACTTATCTTTGTGTTGGCCGCGGACCTGCTGCAGGCAGCCATCAACGATGCGTATAGAGCTGGGCGAATCCAATTACCCATCCCGGTACCGGATAATGACTACCCGGTCATCCAGTATGCGGATGACACGATCCTCGTCATGCCCGCGGACTTGGAGCAGGCCGAATGTTTGAAGCTAATCCTGCAAGATTACGTTGTATCGGTGGGTCTCCGCATCAACTTTCATAAATCAACTTTGATCTCAGTCAATACTGCTGCAAACCGAACCGCCCAGTTGGCTGGGGTCTTTGGATGTGCGATTGGAAGCATGCCGTTCACGTATCTCGGGCTGCCCATGGGCACGACCAGGCCGACGGTGCTCGACCTTATGCCCCTGGTTGCGTCGGTGGAGAGGAGGCTCTCCACTGCTGCCTCGCTGCTGGACTATGGCTCTAAGTTAACCTTGGCGAATTCAGTGGTTACCTCCTTGGCGATCTATGCCATGTGCTCTGTCAGAATTCCCCCGAAGATACTGGAGCATTTGGACAAGCTTCGGAGATGCTGCCTTTGGACCAAAAAGTCTAAAGATGGCACCAAGACAAACCCTCTCGCTGCGTGGAATCTGGTTTGCCGGCCAAAGAACAAAGGGGGTCTGGGCATCATTGACCTGAGGGTGCAGAACCAAGCGCTACTCCTCAAGCAACTACACAAGTTCTACAATCACATGGACGTACCTTGGGTGAAGCTGATTTGGTCTGTATATTATGAGGGCATAGTGCCACACGCTGCCGATCCGTGCGGTTCATTCTGGTGGCGCGATGTCATGCAGCTCTCCCCAACCTATAGAGGAGTTACTAGAGTGGAGGTTGGTGATGGCAACACGGTGTTATTCTGGAAAGACCTTTGGCATGATGATATCGTCTCAAAGAGCCACCCTCGCCTCTTCTCCTTCGCCAGGGACGAGGACGTTTCTGTCCAGGGATTGCTAACCTCCGATACGCTGGGACAGAATTTCCATCTGCCGCTCACTACTCAAGCCAGGGGGGAACTGGCCGAGCTGCAGTCTAGCACGGCTTCGACGATGTTAGTCGAGGGGGCCAATGATCGTTGGAAATGCTCTTGGGGGTCTGATGAGTTCGTCTCTAGCAAATTCTATATGCACTGCTTTCGGGACATGGTTGTTGACAAGGCATTCACGTGGATCTGGAAGTCAAAATGCACCAATAAATGGAAGCTGTTCGCCTGGCTGTTGTTGGCCGACAGACTCAATACGCGTAATATGCTGAAGAGAAGAAACATGCAGAACCAAGACAACAACTACCCATGTTTACTGTGTGCTGACCCCCCTGAGGAAACTGTCGAACACTTGTTCTTGGGATGCCCCTTCAGCGCCGCTTGCTGGGCGAAGCTGGGATTTAACTGGCCCAGAGATGGAGATCGACTGCAGCTACCGCATGAGGCAAAACGTAGATGGACAAAACCGATGTTCATGGAGATCTTTGTGGTGGCCGCGTGGAGCATGTGGAAGGAGCGAAACAACAAACATTTTAGAGGGGTAGTGCCCACGATGGAAGGTTGGCTACAAAGATTCAAATCTGACTTTGGGATGATGAGATACAGAACCAAGGAGAGCTTGGTGCCCTTCGTTTTGCAATTTGTATCTTCTGTTTGATATTCTTCTTGTTGTACACCCTACTTTCTGGTTAGGCTCTACCACCCACCCCTTCTTGCCATGTAACTGTTATTGTACTTGGTGCTTTTGTTTTAATTTAAAAGTCAGTGAGGCCTGCCTCACTGTCCAGAGCTTCAAAAAAAAGGATGTACTTTCATAGGGCATCCAACTGAGCTGAAATTCTGCCAGAACCTCCATACTTACAAATCATCCCTCTACACAAAAATTCAGCTCATTTCACCAAGCCAGTTGAGCACAACATCAAAATCTAGTTTCTGGACCAAATGTTGCATTGTGAAGGAAGTGCATGAAACAAGATCCAAATGACCTCAAATTTTGCCAGCATCTACACCTTCCAACCTCATTCCATCCTGACAAAGGTTCAACTTCAATTCTTCATCCATTTCTCCAGAAAGATCCAGCTAAGTTTCTGTTCAGAAACAACTTCATGCCAACTTTCTCACCTCAGAGCTATCTAGATGATCCCAGCCACATCTCTCATGTATATGAGCAGTGAGACACCCCGTTGACATGATGTAGCATCCAGGAAAACGCCAGAGCGCGTGTTGACGTGGAGACCATGCCACGGACAAGGCCAAACGCGCGCTCTGCGTGCTGACCACGTCTGGTTACATCGACCAGCTCGCTCCGGTCAGCTCCGGCTTGTCCCGGTGTGTCCAGTGGCTCCGCACCGTCCGCGTACCCCCTCTCCAGCACCTTCCCCCTCCTCCTTCTCTCTCATTACACCACGGCGAGCGCCGCCACGGCATTGTGCGCCCATGACCGTCGTCGTCTTCTTCCTAGCTTCATCCCCAAGCCTTCTCGAGCGCACTTGAGGCCTCTGACCTCCCCGCGAAGTCACCCGACGCCCGCAATCGGCCAGCCATGTCCTCCCCGCGCTCCAGTGCGCCGACAAGGCCGCCACGGCGGCCGTGCTTATCTCCCTCACCGGCCAGCTATAAATAGCCCAGCATGAGCTTCCCCGAGCACCCACAACCCCCTCAGCCTCCTCCCCACTCCCTCCAGTCCCCTCCAGCATGCTCGCCCGGTCGAAATCCTCGCCGGAGCGCCGGAATTTAGCCGGAGTCGCTGCTCTCGGCTGCGTCGCGTAGTTCCATCTCCGGCCATCCCCGGCCCCGTCCAAGCTTGCCACCAGACACGCCCTGCTCCGGGGAGCTCGCCCACCCCCTCGCCCAACCACTCTGGCCACCCGAGCTCCTCCCTCACCGCGGAGCCGCCGCCCACGGCCATGGACGCCGCCGCACGCCCAGCCATCCCCACGGTCCGAGCCCCTACCCCTGGAGGCGGCCTACTCCGGCGAACCCATCCACGCTGTCGCCCGCCCTCGAGGCCCACTGGAGCGTCGCCAGCCACCGGCGCCGGTCGCCCAGCCGCGGCCATCGGGGAGCAGCAGAGAAGGAAGAAGGAGGAGGACAAGAGGAGAGAGAGAGGCATGGGGCCCAGTTGTCGGCGACTAGGAGTCGGCCACGTCGGATAAGTGGAGGCGCATTCCTCCAAAATGCGCTTTCCAACTCTGAAAGTGTAATCTGCCACAGTCTTTGGGAGGAATGCGTTTTCTTTAATCAAAAGCGTATTCATAGAAATACGCTTTCTCTCTCAGCCCCGCTGCCGAAACTACTAAATTGTGAACGTTCACCCGTTAAGAGCAGAAAAGCACAGTTTCTGTCTGCTTTTCTGCCTAATGAACGAACGGCCGTTTCTCCGCAACCGTAACTCCAATTCAGGTGATTCCAAAGCCCACGTTCTCTGTTCATCGAGCCCGTTCCGATGACATCACTTTCATGTTGACACCTTCTAAAAATGCCCATTTTCCCCCGGCCCTATATTCAGCCCCTCCGAGAGGGAATCTTCTCCGGCGAATTTTTTCGTGAGGCGATCGCACTTCTCTCCGATGAATTCATCGACCCCCAGGCAAGCCGACCATCTGATATATGCCCTAAAGCATTGCTCTGTGTTATTCTTGCGTGTTTAATTAATGATCATGCCTGTGATAGAAATGATTAAACTCCTACTAAGTTGAACTTGCTATTTACATTACCTGCTAATGCTTATTATATTATCGCACTAGTGACTCGTAGGTAACAACATGGAGATAGGTTGTTATGTTTTCATCGTGCATTACTGTTGTTGTTGCAATGATTAAGAATGTGACTTAATAATGACAACCTCCTCCGTCGGCTGGATTGAGTCATAGTGCCACCGAACCGAGCTCCCTAGTGCAGCCACATTTGCCTTTATGGGAAGGCCCTGACTTGGTCTGTTGTCTTGCCTCTTATCGGTACCACCAAAGAGGGGGGATTATGCGTGCGTGCTACCCTGGCCCAGTAGGCGGCGATAATCCCGTGAGCCCAGTTTAGTTTTATGTGCACAGGTCCCCGTTTGGGACAGTTTTGTTTGGCCACAACGGTGGCAGGTGTCAGGAGTGACACAGGGGCCACCCAGGACATGACCCATAAGGGGTATGGTTGTCGGTGGGACCATAAGAGTGCCGGGAAGTAGACAAGTCTTGTTGGAGCAACACCGGTCCACCCGAATGGGAACATGTACTAAGTACGAGGCCGGGAGCTCCATGGTGTGGGTAAAGTGCGCAACCTCTGCAGAGTGTAAATCTATTCGAATAGCCGCGTCCTCGGTCATGGGACATAGTTCGTACTAGGTCACACTATTTGGTCTGTGTCGAGTCTGGAGGAATAAACTATATAATGTTTTGCTAAGAATAAACCAGAGAAAGGTAAGCTGGGACAGACTTGCAGCGAAGGTGCATGGACATCAGATGATGTTAGGGATATGAAGTTCAGCCATGCGATGGCTATGAGATGAGTAGACAGATGACCGTAAGAGTTAGACTGGATTTGGTTATGATTTGGATTAGATCATGCATATTTGGAATATGAATTCATTACCCGATATACTTTATCTTCGTCATGCTGTTCTTACTTCAGCAGTAATGTTGCTAGATAATCCTGCTATGAAATGATGATTAATACTGCTAGATGATTAATCTTTCTAGATAATCCTGCCATAACATGATAGTTAATACTGTTAAGATAATAAGTGCATGCTTGAATGCCATGGTTTGCTTTGCTTGGTGTATATGTTGGTTTGGTTTGCTTGCGAGTACATTCAAAAGTACTCAGCGGCCTTCAATGTGGCCAGGTTCACCTAAGGATCCGACGTCCACTAGCGAGGAGCCGAAGTGTTCGCGGGCTAGAAGAGTAACCCAGTCAGATCCCTGTGGATTGGAGCCGCACCAAGACCATGCTGCCCTAGATAGAACTTTTCCACTGCCATCACCCTTGTAAAATATCATGTGTGACTTACATATCCATTAATAGAAATGCCTGTGTTCATGATACTTGTTGTAAAAGCGCATGCCAAAGTGATTTCCTGGGCTGGCATGTGCGGCGACCATCTGGCTACAGTGGTATTCAGGCGGGGCGCCACAACTCGGGTGTAAGCTTTTGTCACTCTAGCCACCCACTATAAGTGAATCATGAACGTATTGCAAAACCCTACAGCGGGAATCCCTCAAGCTTGCGCGACATGGAGGGCACCATAGGACAGCACCATATTAACATACAACTCATATCAATCACACAATACCACAATTAACCCGTAGGACAAAAAGAATCTACTCAAACATCATAGGATTGCCACACATCATTGGATAATAATATATAGCATTAAGCACCATGTTCAAGTAGAGAATTACATCGGGAATAGAGAGGTTACACCGGTGCATAGAGGGGTATAGAGTTGGTGATGACAGCGGCGAAGTTGTTGGTGTAGATCGCCGTCATGATGGTTCCCCCGGCGGCGCTCCTGCGCCACCGGAAGAGAGGGGGAGAGAACCCCCCTCCTTCTTATTCTTGCTTGGCCTCCGCCCTATATGGGAGGAGAGTTTCCCTATGGTCCATGGCCGCCATGGCTCCCGGAGGGCAGGAGCCCCTCCAAGATTGGGTCTCTCTCTCTCTCTCTGTTTCTCTTCTGTTTCACGTTCATTTTTCTGGCCGAAAACCATTTCTTATATTCCCGGAGATCCGTAACTTCGATTGGGCTGAAATTTTGAGGGGATTTTTCTCCAGAAATTATCTTTCTTGTAGCGAAAGAAGGGCCCCAACCGATGTTCGAGGGAGGTACAAGGCAACATGCCGCAACCCCCTACCTGGGGCGCGACAGGTTGCCTAGTGACCACCTCGGGCACCGTCTTGCATTGATTCTTCTTCCTAAAAATCACATATATTCCAAAATAATTCTTTGTAAAATTTTATCGTGTTTGGACTTCGTTTGATATGGATTTTCTGCGAAACAAAAAACAAACAGAAAACAAGAACTGGCACTGGGCACTGGATCAATATGTTAGTCCCAAAAATAATATAAAATGTTACCAAAAGTATGTGAAAGTTGTAGAATATTTGCATGAAACAATCAAAAATTATAGATACGACGGAGACGTATCACGCCCCCCTCTCTCTTTCTCTCACGCACACGCACACACCGTCTTCCTCCCTTTCGAACACTCCTCTCTCTTCGACACACACACACACACAGTCTTTCAAACATGCATATGCCCCTCTCTCTTTAGGTCTCGCTGCCACCTCCTCCCCCACCCCCCGCGTCTGTGTGACACAAATATTCTCTCTATATCTAGCTATCTCTCGCAATAATACATGGATAGTCTAAATTGAAATCAAGAAAAGGACCACACTTCTCTTGATTCTCTCTTGGAAAAATGAGCTCCAATTACAAAAACCGAATCCACTCTCAAACAGAATATATGAACATAGGGTGAAATCTTCCACACAAATGTTTGTTTTGTGCATGCATGTCAATGATATGGATGTAGTACTACTCGTACATCCACACTGACCCAATTCACCCAAATTACATTAAACCCTTCCCAAAATATGGTGTACATGTGATGTTTAGTGTACTGCTCCTACTAGCCAGCCCCCGACACGTTCCAACATATTGTGCTACTTGAGATTCCATTTTTATCGGTCAGACCATGTGTAAGTGTAACCATGAAAATGTCAACCCCTGCCCCCATTGGTACTGTAGCTCGAAGCTCCCATACGGACACAACACCCATCAGAGCACACAATCGTTGCTGAAGTGGACGGCGCCTTGGCCTGGGATGATGACGGAGTCTCCGACCTCGCCGACGTGGAGCACGCCTGATGACCCACAAGTATAGGGGATCAATCATAGTCCTTTCGATAAGTAAGAGTGTCCAACCCAACGAGGAGCAGAAGGAAATGACAAGCGGTTTTCAGCAAGGTATTCTCTGCAAGTACTGAAAGTAGCGGTAACATGTAGTTTTGATAGCAAGATAAATCATATCAAGTAACAAGTAACAAGTTTAATAAAGTGCAGCAAGGTGGCCCAATCCTTTTTATAGCAAAGGACAAGCCGGAAGCGTTTGTTTGATTCGCGTATAATAAGCAAAGCGTTCTCGAGGACACATGGGAATTTCATCTAGTCACTTTCATCATGTTTGTTTGATTCGCGTTCCCTACTTTGATAATTTGATATGTGGGTGGACCGGTGCTTGGGTGCTGTTCTTACTTGAACAAGCCTCCCACTTATGATTACCCCCTCTCGCAAGCATCCACAACTATGAAAGAAGAATTAAGATAACTCTAACCATAGCTTGAAACATATGGATCCAAATCAGCCCCTTACGGAATAGCGCATAAACTAGGGTTTAAGCTTCTGTCACTCTAGCAACCCATCATCTAATTACTACTCCACAATGCCTTCCCTTAGGCCCAAAGATGGTAAAGTGTCATGTAGTCGACGTTCACACGACACCACTAAAGGAAGCACAACATACATATCATCAAAATATCGAACGAATACCAAATTCACATGATTACTTATGACAAGACTTCTCAAGAACAAAAGTAACTACTCACAAATCATATTCATGTTCAAGATCAGAGGGGTATTGAATAGCATTAAGGATCTGAACATATAATCTTCCACCAAATAAACCAACTAGCATCAACTACAAGATGTAATCAACACTACTAGCAACCCACAGGTACCAATCTGAGGTTTTGAGACAAAGATTGAATACAAGAGATGAACTAGGGTGTGAGATGAGATGGTGCTGGTGAAGATGTTGATGAAGATTGGTCCTCCCACGATGAGAGGATCATTGGTGATGTCGATGGATTCGATTTCCCCCTCCCGGAGGGAAGTATCCCCGGCGGAATCGCTCCGCCGAAGAGCAAAATAGCTCCTGTCCAAGTTCCGCCTCGAGACGGCAGCGCTTCGTCCTGAAAGTCTTCTTCTGATTTTTTTCTAGGGCATATGGCTTCATATAGCAGAAGGAGGGGGCCAGAGGCCTGCCAGGGGCCCCACAAGCCAGGGGGCGCGCCCAGGGGGGTAGGGCACGCCCCCAGGCTTGTGGCTTCCTGGTGGGCCCCTTCTATTGATTCTTTCGCCAGTATTTTTTATATATTCCAAAATAATTCTTCGTAAATTTTTAGTTCATTTGGAGTTGTGTAGAATAGCTATCTCTGTTTTACCCCTTTCAGGTCCAGAATTCCAGCTACCGGCATTCTCCCTCTTCGTGTGAATCTTGTAAAATAAGAGAGAAAAGGCATAAGAATTGTACCATAAAGTGAAACAATGATCAAAAACATAATAATTATCAATAAGAAATCATGATGCAAATTGGACGTATCAACTCCCCCAAGCTTAGACCTCGCTTGTCCTCAAGCGAAAGACAAATTCGATAATCATGACCACATGTTTAGAGAGAGAGGCGTCGATAGAAATATAATACGGACATGGAGCATCATAATCTTTATTATAACAGCAATATATCATCATAAAACTTCTCATGAAAAAGTGGCAATTCATCCACAAGTTAAAGTATGAACCATAAACCAAATTGAAAATTAACAAACTATGATCTCAGTCACCGAAGCAATTGCAATTCATCATATTATCAGAAAGAGTCTATGTAAGAGCTTTGTTTAGCAAGTTCACATACTCAACTATCATTTAGTCTTCTATGATTGCTAACACTCACTGCATACTTATGAAGCAAAAGTTTCAGTCGGACACATAGAAAGATAGGGGCTTATGATTTCGCCTCCCAACGTATTTACCTCAAGGGTAATGTCAACAATAATAACTCATGATCACTTACATCCAACTGGATATATATGCCTGGATCAATCCCGACCACATGATGCTTGCCAAGAGAGAAAATAAAAACAAAATAGAGGAGAATACTATTGACTCTTGCATGAAAGTAAATACATAAAGTAAAAGATAGGCCCTTCGCAGAGGGAAGCAGAGGTTGTCACGCGCTTTCTGTTTTTGGATGTGCAAGCTCTTAATGTAAAGGAACGTCACTTTATATTGCCCCTTGTGATAGCGACCTTTATTATGCAGTCTGTCGCTTTTATTGCTCCACTATCACAAGATCGTACAAAACTTATTTTCCCTTACAATAAAAGTTCATACATGTTTAGGAGCAATTTTTAGTGCTTTGCACCGATGACAACTTATTTGAAGGATCTTATTCAATCCATAGGTAGATATAGTGGACTCTCATGGCATGAAACTGAGTTTAAGGGTTTTTGGATGCACAAGTAGTATCTCTACTTAGTACAGAATTTTGGCTAGCAAATGATAGGGGGCAAGCACCACATGTTAGAGGATCCAAAACAATATAACTTCTATGTGAATATAAGCAAACATAACCCATTACGTTGTCTTCCTTGTCCAACATCAACTAATTGACATAGAATATTTAATGGGGGTTCACAATCATAAAAGATGTCCAAGATAGTGTATTTATATGTGAGACCTCTCTGCCTTTATTACTTTTTCATGAATTGCAACAATGACCAATGCTATGTTTGTCAACTTCCAACAAGTTTTATCAATTATACTTCTTTTATGTGAAGTCATCACTCCCCATGGGATTAGCATATGATCTTATTTTATTCTTTATTTATTTCTAAGATTGGATCATCAAAATCAAAACACTCAACTCAAACTACTCTTTATTATATAACTTTCACACATGATTACATAGATAGATAGATCACAAAGCAAGCACTCGAAACTAAATCATACTAGAACTTTTATTCTTCTAAATCATGAAATAACTCAGGATCGAACTAAGATAGATAATGATGATGATACGATACCGGGGCACCTCCCCCAAACTTGGCAGAAGCCAAGGGTGGTGCCCATACCTATGTACTCAAATCTCCTTCTTGGGTGATGGTGGTGATGAAGTGGTGGGCTTGTCCTTCCACTTGAGGATACGAATTTTTTCTTTTAATTTGTTGCTCTCTCTTTCGAGATCCCAAATTTTGCGACCTAGTTTATCCGAATCTTCCTTGCTTTTCCCTCAAATCAGCATCTTCCTCTTCATCAGTTCTCCAACCATAGGGATCGGTGTCCCCATAGACTCTAGGGTTTGCAACAAGATGAGAAACATAGCTTTCCCCATCCGAATCCTGAGATGACATGGCGCTTGACCTCGAGAGTCTGACAGAAAACAGCACAAAACAAGAACAGAGGAGAAACTTGCGATGCGGTGGTCAAAACACCTGTGAGTATATATAATGAATTTTTCCTGTGCAAAAGAAGTAATATGGAAGAAAAACGGAGTCAGGAAAGTCCACGAGGGCGCCACAAGCCTGGTAGGCGCACCCTGGGGGGTAGGGCGCGCCCCCCAGGCTTGTCACCCCCTCGTGCACTTTTCGGACTGTTTATTATTTTCCTAATTTTTTATATATTCCAAAACGGACAGAAAGTACTTTTATGGAAGTTTTGGAGTCGGTTTACTTACCGTACCACATACCTACTCCTTTTCAGGCTTCTGGAGCGTTCCGGAAGGTTTCCTCTATGTGCTCTTCCGGTGTGATTGTTTGAATAATATTAGTTTCAACATTAATGGGCGTACCTAAGATATAATGTTTAATTCTTTGCCCATTAACCACTCGCGGATTATTGCCTTCGGAGTTGTTTATTTTGATGGCTCCAGAGCGATAAACTTCTTCGATGATATACGGTCCTTCCCATTTAGAGAGAAGTTTTCCTGCAAAAAATCTTAAACGAGAATTGTATAATAGAACATGATGACCTACTTTGAATTCTCATTTTTGAATTCTCTTATCATGCCATCTTTTAACTTTTTCTTTAAACAACTTGGCATTTTCATATGCTTGGGTTCTCCATTCATCTAAAGAACTAATATCAAATAACCTCTTTTCACCGGCAAGTTTAAAATCATAGTTGAGTTCTTTAATTGCCCAATATGCTTTATGTTCTAGCTCAAGAGGTAAATGACATGCTTTCCCATAAACCATTTTACATGGATACATACCCATAGGATTCTTATAAGAAGTTCTGTAAGCCCATAATGCATCATCAAGTTTCTTAGACCAATTCTTCCTGGATCTATTAACGGTCTTTTGCAAAATTAATTTTATTTCTCTATTAGTTAATTCAACTTGACCACTAGACTGAGGATGATAAGGAGATGCAATTCTATGGTTAACATCATATTTAGCAAGCAACTTACGGAAAGCACCATGAATAAAATGTGAACCACCATTAGTCATTAAATATCTAGGGACTCCAAACCTCGGAAATATAACTTATTTAAGCATTTTAATAGAGGTGTTATGATCAACACTACTAGTTGGAATAGCTTCTACCCACTTAGTAACGTAATCAACAGTAACTAAAATATGAGTATACCCATTGGATTTAGGAAAAGGTCCCATATAATCAAAACCCCAAACATCAAATGGTTCAATAACAAGCGAATAATTCATAGGCATTTCCTGACGTCTTCGAACATTACCAATTCTTTGACATTCATCACAAGAAAGGACAAACTTACGTGCATCTTTGAAAAGAGTAGGCCAATAAAAACTAGATTGTAATACCTTGTGTGCAGTTCTGTCTCCCGCATGGTGTCCTCCTTATGCCTAAGAGTGACACTTATGTAGGATTTGTCCCTGTTCATGCTCAGGTACACAACGTCTAATAATACCATCTACTCCTTCTTTATATAAGTGTGGGTCATCCAAAAGTAATGTCTTAAATCAAAGAAGAACTTTTTCTTTTGTTGGTATATATGTGAAACTAGGTGGTATATATTTAGCAACAATGTAATTAGCATAGTCTGCATACCAAGGAGTATTACGAGAAGCATTTATCACAGCTAATTGTTCATCAGGAAAATCATCATTAATAGGAATTGGGCCATCAAGAACATTTTCCGTTCTAGACAAATTATCAGCTATGGGATTCTCAGCTCCCTTCCTATCAACAATATGCAAATCAAATTCTTGTAGCAAAAGAACCCACCTAATAAGTCTAGGTTTAGCATCTTTCTTTTCCATAAGATATTTAATAGCAGCATGTTCATTGTGTATAGTAACTTTGGAATCAACAATGTAAGATCCAAATTTATCACATGCAAACACAACTGCTAAAAATTCTTTCTCAGTAATAGCATAATTTCTTTGAGCACTGTCTAGAGTTTTACTAGCATAATGAATAACATTTAGTTTCTTATCAACCCTTTGTCCTAGAACAACACCAACAGCATAATCACTAGCGTCACACATAATTTCAAAGGGTAGGTTCCAATCAGGTGGTTGAACAATAGGTGCAGAAATTAAGGCTTTCTTAAGTATTTCAAAGGCTTCTACACAATCATTATCAAAAACAAATGGAACATATTTTTGCAAAAGATTGGTAAGAGGCCTAGAAATTTTAGAGAAGTCTTTTATAAACCTTCTATAAAAACCAGCATGACCAAGGAAACTTCTTATACCTTTGATATCTTTACGACACGGCATTTTCTCAATAGCATCAACTTTAGCTTTATCAACTTCAATACCTCTTTCAGAAATTTTATGCCCAAGAACTATACCTTCATTCACCATAAAGTGGCACTTCTCCCAATTCAAGACAAGATTAGTTTCTTCACATCTCTGCAAAACTCGATCAAGGTTGCTCAAGCAATCATCAAAAGAAGTTCCGTAAACGGAGAAATCATCCATGAAAACCTCAACAATCTTTTCACAAAAGTCAAAGAATATAGCAGTCATACATCTTTGAAAGGTAGCAGGTGCATTACATAAACCAAAAGGCATATGACGATAAGCATAAGTTTCAAAAGGACAAGTAAAGGTGGTTTTCTCTTGATCTTTAGGTGAAACGGGTATTTGAGAGAAACCAGAATAACCATCTAGGAAGCAAAAGTGTGTATGCTTAGATAATCTTTCTAACATTTGATCAATAAATGGCAAAGGGTAATGATCTTTCCTAGTAGCCTTATTTAATTTCCTGAAATCAATTACCATCCTATAACCAGTTACAATTCTTTGTGGGATAAGTTCATTTTTATCATTAGGAACAACGGTAATACCTCCTTTCTTAGGAACACAATGAACAAGACTTACCCATCTACTATCAGCTATGGGATAAATTATACCTACCTCCAGAAGCTTTAATATTTTAGTTCTTACCACATCCTTCATTCTAGGATTCAGCCTTCTTTGATGATCAACAACGGGTTTAGCGTCTGGCTCCATATGAATTTTATGCTGACACAAAGTGGGACTAATGCCCTTAAGATCATCGAGAGTATATCCAATAGCAGCACGATGCTTCTTCAGAGTTTTAAGTAATCTCTTTTCTTCATGCTCTGAAAGGTGAGCACTAATAATAATAGGATATATCTTCCTTTCATCAAGATAAGAATATTTAAGTGTATCCGGTAATTGCTTTAATTCAAACACAGGATCACCCTTCGGTGGAAGTGGATCTCCCAAGGTTTCAACAGGCAAATTATGTTTAAGGATAGGTTCTTGTTTAAAGAACAGCTCATCTATTTCATTTCTTTCATTCATATGCATATCATTCTCATGGTCTAGCAAATATTGTTCTAAAGGATTAGTAGGAGGCACAGCAATAGAAGCAAGACCAATAATTTCATCCTTATTAGGTAATTCTTTATCATGAGGTTGTCTACGAAACTTAGAGAAATTAAACTCATGAGACACCTCACCAAAATTAACACTAACAGTTTCTTTATTGCAATCAATCTTAGCATTGACTGTATTCAAGAAAGGTCTACCAAATATAATGGGACAAAAATCATCTTGTGGTGATCCAAGAACAAGAAAATTAGTAGGATATTTGATCTTACCACACAAGACTTCAACATCTCTAACAATTCCAAGTTGTGAAATAGTATCTCTATTTGCAAGCTTAATAGTAACATCAATATCTTCAATCTCAACAAGTGCAATATCATTCATGACTTCTTGATAGAGAGTAAACGGAATAGCACTCAAACTAGCACCAATATCACATAAGCCATGATAGCAATGATCTCCAATTTTAACATTAATAACAGGCATGCCAATTACAGGTTTGTTTTATCTTTAGTGTCTGGCTTAGCAATTCTAGTTGCTTCATCATAGAAATATATGACATGTCCATCAATATTATCAACCAAAAGATCTTTAACCATTGCAGCATTAGGTTCAACCTTAATTTGTCCAGAAGGTCTAGGTGCTCTAATATTACTCTTATTAACCACAATTGAAGCTTTAGCATGTTCCTTAATCCTAACAGGGAAAGGAGGTTTCTCAATATAAGCAGTAGGCACAACTGGATCAACATGGTAAACAATTGTTTCTTCTTTAACGCTAATAGGTTCTTCATTCAATTCAATAGGTGGATGATATTTAAACCATTTCTCCTTAGGAAGATCAACATGAGCAGCAAAAGATTCACAAAAGGTAGCTACTATCTCAGAGTCAAGTCCATATTTAGTACTAAACTTATGAAAAGCATCGGTTTCCATAAAAGAGTTAACACAATCAAACTCAAGATTTATACCTGACTCATTACCTTTGTTGATTTCCCAATCTTCAGAGTTACGTTTAATTCTTTCCAGAAGATCCCATCTGAATTTAATAGTTCTCTTCATAAAGGAACCGGCATAAGAAGTATCGAGCATGGATTGATCATTATGAGAAAGCCGAGCATAAAAGTTTTGAAGAATTATTTCTCTTGAGAGCTCATGATTGGGGCATGTGTGCAACATATACTTGAGCCTCCCCCATGCTTGAGTGATACTTTCTCCTTCACGAGGCCAAAAATTATAGGGATAATTAGTTTTATGCCCCTAGTTGGGTCCCACTCGTCTGTTTTACCCCTAATTTCAGAAACTCACCTGTTCTGTACAAGCCACTTTGCAATTCTTATGCTTTTGCCCTTTGACCCTTTGACCGTCACTTTGAAAAATTCATAACAAATTCATACTAACTCATAAAAACGCAAATAAGATATCAAAATGTTCACAAAAACATCACCTATACGTGCATGTCATTTTCATTCTTGACAAAAGTGTTGGAAAGTCCTCATCTCAGTTTTAGTTCATATAACCTTAGCATGAACAGTACAATCTAAAAAAATTCAAAAAATGCTAATTTTTTTTGGTGGCAAACATTGACCAATGTTTTGAGTGCTTGCCAAGTTTCATAACAGAATGACATTCATGGAAGTCGTGGCAAAAAAACAAAATTTTGAAGCATTGATTTTATTTTTTTGCCATGACTTCCACGAATGTCATTCTATTATGAAAGTTGGCAAGCACTCAAAACATTGGTCAATGTTTGCCACCTAAAAAATTTGATTTTTTTGAATTTTTTTAGATTGTACTATTCATGCTAAGGTCATATGAGCTAAAACTGAGATGAGGACTTTCCAACACTTTTGTCAAGAATGAAAATGACATGCACATATAGGTGATGTTTTTGTGAACATGTTGATATCTTATTTGCATTTTTCTGAGTTAGTATGAATTTGTTATGATTTTTTCAAAGTGACGGTCAAAGGGTCAAAGGGCAAAAGCATAAGAATTGCAAAGTGGCTTGTACAGAGCAGGTGAGTTTCCGAAATTAGGGGTAAAACAGACGAGTGGGACCCAACTAGGGGCATAAAACTAATTATCCCAAAATTATATATATAATTCCAATCACGATGAACCAAATGCATAGGATAAAATTTCTGGTGGAATTCCAGTTTCAACCGGTTCTAGTCCCATGTTTCAGTATAATCACATAGCCTATACCATGTCAATACCTTCCCTCCAAAGATAAAGGGAATACTTTCTTCTCAACTCCATCTCCGGATAAACCTGCAAGCTTAAACAATTCACAAATTTCATCCACATATATCAAGTGCATATCAGGATGTACCGTTCCATCTCCTGCATAAGGATTAGCTAGCAGTTTCTCTACCATACCCGAAGGAATTTCATAATAAATATTTTCAGTAGGTTCAATAGATTGAGGAGCAACTCTCAATGCTTCCGGTCGAGGTGAAGATACCCCGAACAAGCCCCTCAAAGGATTACTTTCCATAGTGACAAGTGACAGTAAATTTCAGCACGTAATATAAATGTTTCCTTACCAAATTCCACTCACCAAAGGCGCTTCACTCCCCGGCAATGGCGCCAGAAAAGAGTCTTGATGACCCACAAGTATAGGGGATAAATCATAGTCCTTTTGATAAGTAAGCGTGTTGAACCCAACGAGGAGCAGAAGGAAATGACAAGCGGTTTTCAGCAAGGTATTCTCTGCAAGTACTGAAAGTAGCGGTAACAGGTAGTTTTGATAGCAAGATAATTCGTAACAAGTAACAAGTATAATAAAGTGCAGCAAGGTGGCCCAATCCTTTTTATAGCAAAGGACAAGCCAGAACAAACTCTTATAATAAGCAAAGCGTTCTCGAGGACACATGGGAATTTCATCTAGTCATGTTCATCATGGTTGTTTGATTCGCGTTCGCTACTTTGATAATTTGATATGTGGGTGGACCGGTGCTTGGGTGCTGTTCTTACTTGAACAAGCCTCCCACTTATGATTACCCCCTCTCGCAAGCATCCACAGCTACGAAAGAAGAATTAAGATAACTCTAACCATAGCATGAAACATATGGATCCAAATCTGCCCCTTACGGAATAGCGCATAAACTAGGGTTTAAGCTTCTGTCACTCTAGCAACCCATCATCTAATTACTACTCCACAATGCCTTCCCTTAGGCCCAAAGATGGTAAAGTGTCATGTAGTCGATGTTCACACGACACCACTAAAGGAAGCACAACATACATATCATCAAAATATCGAACGAATTCCAAATTCACATGATTACTTATGACAAGACTTCTCCCATGTCCTCAAGAACAAAAGTAACTACTCACAAATCATATTCATGTTCAAGATCAGAGGGGTATTGAATAGAATTAAGGATCTGAACATATAATCTTCCACCAAATAAACCAACTAGCATCAACTACAAGATGTAATCAACACTACTAGCAACCCACAGGTACCAATCTAAGGTTTTGAGACAAAGATTGAATACAAGAGATGAACTAGGGTTTGAGATGAGATGGTGCTGGTGAAGATGTTGATGAAGATTGGTCCTCCCACGATGAGAGGATCGTTGGTGATGTCGATGGCTTTGATTTCCCACTCCCGGAGGGAAGTATCCCCGGCGGAATCGCTCCGCTGGAGAGCAAAATAGCTCCTACCCAAGTTCCGCCTCGAGACGGCGGCGCTTCATCCCGAAAGTATTCTTCTGATATTTTCTAGGGCAAATGGCATCATATAGTACGAGGAGGGGGCCAGAGGCCTGCCAGGGGACCCACAAGCCAGGGGGTGCGCCTAGGGGGGGTAGGGCGCGCCCCCCAGGCTTGTGGCTTCCTGGTGGGCCCCCTTCTGTTGATTCTTTCGCCAATATTTTTTATATATTCCAAAATAATTCTTTGTAAATTTTCAGGTCATTTGGAGTTGTGCAGAATAGCTATCTCTGTTTCACCCCTTTCAGGTCCAGAATTCCAGCTGCCGGCATTCTCCCTCTTCATGTGAATCTTTCAAAAAAAGAGAGAAAAGGCATA
This sequence comes from Elymus sibiricus, assembly GCA_039707655.1. Taxonomy (NCBI): domain Eukaryota; kingdom Viridiplantae; phylum Streptophyta; class Magnoliopsida; order Poales; family Poaceae; genus Elymus; species Elymus sibiricus. The sequence continues at coordinate 183,828,607 of CM077676.1, read as the reverse complement.
AGAATTGTACCATAAAGTAAAATAATGATAAAAAAACATAATAATTATAAATAAGAAATCATGATGCAAATTGGACATATCAGCGCCCTCAACGGCCACGAGTAGCGCGCCCTCACTGGCAACACGCCCACGCGGATGACAATGTGATCTAGCGGCTCGCCCTTGTCGGCCACGAGGGGGAGCGTATGTTCCAGCAGCACGCCCTGGTCGGTCACGAGGAGGTGCATCACGTCCTTGCCAATCACAAGGTGGACGAGCGCGTTCTCCAGAAGCATGCCCGCGAGCATCACATCCTCGCCGCTCTCGACGTGGATGAGCGCGTGCTCCGGCAGCACGCCCACAAACATCGCATCCTCGCCGCCCTCGATGTGGACGAGCGCGTGCTCTGGCAGCATGCCCACGAACATCGCATCCTCGCCCCTCAAGCGCACGAGCGTGTTCTCCAACAGCATGACCGCGAGCATGGCATCCTCGCCGCTCACGAGGTGGATGAGCGTGTGCTCCAGACAGTACCCCAGGAGTCGGGACGCGAGCACCACGCCCCCGGCGACGAGGAGTACTGCATGGTGGCCATCGCGGTTTAGGAAAATCCCGTGACTCCACCGCGCCCTGGAGGAGTGCGAGCTCCAGTGGGCGCTCGAGGAGTCCCACGTAGATATGCAGGTGGCGGCCGACGTGCAAGATTATCCTTCGAGCTCTCCTCCTCCTACGACAACGCCTCCACCACGCCCGTCCTATGTCCTCTGCCTCGGCTTCGGCGGACCTTTGGAGTTTAGTTGTATGGAACATGAATATTTGTATTAATCATACGACTACTTAAAAAGAATGTCATTTCTAACAAAATGTGAAGGATTAAGACAAATGCAAAAAATAACCTATGACTAACATGCATGAATAGATGATGTGGCAGCATTGCATGCTGGAGAGTAACGCAATATATTGCAATTTATGGATTGCATGCATGCCTAGCTTAGGTGGCATGGTTACATGGCTAGGAAAGCAAATAGATAATGCGTTGTATAGATATTTAGTAATAGAAGATACTCTCCACATGCATAGTTGCTCTGGAGCATATAAATATCTTTAGAGTGCACTCCAATTATTTTCCAGAGGCTTAGGTGCATCGGATGCCATGCCACGTTACAAAATGTTAGAAAAAACTAAGAACAAATATTGAGTTTGGCACGAGTGGGAAAATATCTGGTGCTACCGCACCTTATATGATACCATGATATAGAGGCACCAGGGCCATTAGATTTGTGATCCAACGGACAACATCTTAGGCTATGGACCAAAGCGCCAGTTCGAAAATGTTTGGGAGTTTTCTGCAAAACTAGCACTGACCAATGCTGGCCACTTGATCCATGATCCAATGGCTCAGAATCTTGTATCACGGTAGCATTTCAAGGTGTAGTAGACGAGCACCACAAGGGTGGGGTGCAGCAGATACATTCCCCTCTCGGCGCACGCGGCAGAGGGGCAGTGGGGCCGTGAGGGGTGAGGCGCACGTCGGGGGACGTGGTGTAGTGGGTTCGAGCGGCGTCATGGGAATCACGTGTGGCAGTGGTGGAAACGTGATGGTCGCGGTAGTTCAGCGTCCATGGACAAGCTGTCATGTCATCTAATACATGCATTGCATACTGATCATTGCAAGGAGTAGGAGAGAAAACTAGGCGGATAAATACTTCATTATATTCAAGCAAACCTACGCTACTACACTTGTTCCAAAGACATGCACACCAGCGAAATAGTTCATCTATCCATATATACAGATAATAAATATATTTTTTACGAATAAGAGAGGAAATAGTTCATCCATCTATAATGCCCTGCTGCTGCTTCTTCTTCTTCTTCACATTTTCTGTGGGGGATGGCTTCGCTACAAGCTCTTTCGACCTTGCAGCTATCTCGAAACTCACACGGGCATCGATGGCTGCATATTTTATCCGCTCGTAGGTCAAGGGATAAATCTCCCATCCAGATGACCTTAATTCTAGTGTCTCATTGCCCTTCTCAAGCTTTGTTTCGAGTACATAATTTGCTACATCGAATAGGGATGGTGTTTGTTTCTTACAACCCTCTACAGGAATTTTGGATTATAGGTCGGCGGTGGTGTTCAAATCAAGGTTGTACGGTGCCAAATTTTCTTTGTCCCCATTGATGGCTGCTCCACAGAAGAATATGTCCTCCCGAGACAAAAAATCATGGAGCTCACCTGGTATGGAGCGCGCGCATGATGTGATATACAAAAACTTCATCTTCGAGGCACAGCAGAAGGACGGCGGCGCATTGAATCTTCCCACTGACACGCGTGGTGTAATCTGCGTCGAGACCAACGATCTTTGGGCCTGTTTGGTTTATAGCCTAAGGTTCCCATGCCTAAGTTTAGTCATGCCACAACATCTTAGGCATGTGTTTGGTTCATTACCACACTTGTAGCTTGCCACACTTCTTTAGCAATATGGTCCACATGTCATAGGCTCAATTTTTTGCCAAATCTTGCCACACTTGTGGTGGCCATTTTGTTAGCCACACTTTTTGTGGCAGCCACACTTTGCCTAAGCTTAGTTGTGGCAAAGTTAGTCATGAACCAAACAGGCCCTTCATCTCCACATTTTCGAGGGAGTTGGATACATTGTTGATCCACTCCCGAACAACCCTTGCGTGGTCGGTGACGGTGGCGGATATCCTCAACGAGCCTTCATTGAGCACATGTTTGACACTAAAAACCTGCATACAGATCTCTTTCTCCATTTGGAACCGCCGGATCGGAGGGCTATGGTTTGGAGTATTAGGATTAGGTGGCAAAACAGAGTGGAAGAAGATGATTATTTAAAAGGGTTTTGAGGTATGTGAAGAGGCTAAAATAGTGTGAATCCAGTGGGGTTTGAATGCAAACGAAGGAGAGGTGAAGAAGCCGAGGAAAATCGGTTCCCGATGGAGAATTAATGGGAGAAGTGGCATGTGATACGTCTCCAACGTATCTATAATTTTTGATTGTTCCATGCTATTATAGTATCAATCTTGGATGTTTTATATGCAATTATATATAATTTTTTGGGACTAACCTATTAACCTAGTGCCCAGTGCAATTGTTGTTTTTTGCCTATTTTTGGCTTTTAAGAAAATCAATATCAAACGGAGTCCAAACGAAGAAAAAACTTTGGATTAATTTTTCTGGACCAGAAGTGACCCTAGAAGGTTCGGGAGAAGACCAGACGAGCCACGAGGGAGCGACAAGCTCGGGACGCGCCCAGGGGGGTAGGCGTGCCCCCAGGCTTGTGGGCCCCTCGTGTCACCTCTTGACCTAATTCTGCCGCTATAAATTCTCAAATATTCCCCGTATACTAGAGAAAAACCTAGAAAAACTTTTCCGCCGCCGCAAGCCTCTGTTCTTCCGCGATCCCATCAGGAGGCCTTTTCCGGAACTCTGCCGAAGGGGGAATCGATCACGGAGGGCTTCTACATCAACCTTGCTGCCCTTCCGATGATGTGTGAGTAGTTTACCACAAACCTACGGGTCCATAGCTAGTAGCTAGATGGCTTCTTCTCTCTCTTTGATCTTCAATACAATGTTCTCCTCGATCTCCTTGGAGTTCTATTCGATGTAATTTTCTTTTGCGGTGTGTTTGTTGGGATTCGATGAATTATGGGTTTATGATCAGATTATTCATGAGAAATATTTGAGTCTTTTCTGAACTTATTTATGCATGATTGTTATAGCTTTGTATTTCTCTCCGATCTATCCGTTTGGTTTGGCCAACTAGATTGATTTATCTTGCAATGGGAGAGGTGCTTTGTGATGGGTTCAATCTTGCGGTGTTCTATATCCCAGTGACAGAAAGGGACAAGACACGTATTTGTATTGTTGCCATTAAGGATAAAAAGACGGGGTTTAATCATATTGCTTGAGTTTACTTTGTCTACATCATGTCATCTTGCTTAAGGCGTTACTCTGTTTTCATTAACTTAATACCCTAGATGCATACTGGATAGTGGTCGATGGGTGGAGTAATAGTAGTAGATGCAGGCAGGTGTCGGTCTACTTGTCTCGGACATGATGCCTATATACATGATCATTGCCTTGAATATCGTCATAACTATGCACTTTTCTATCAATTGCCCAACAGTAATTTGTTTAACCACCGTATGCTATGCGTTCGAGAGAGAAGCCTCTAGTGAAAACTATGGCCCCCGGGTTTACTTTTATCATATATAAAAATCCAAAAACACCTTGCTGCAATTTTATTACCTTTTATTTTATTTTGCAATTTACTTTTCTATCTATCACTATCAGAATTAATCCTTGCAAGTAACCGCCGAGGGGATTGACAACCCTCTTGTTTGCGTTGGGTGCAAGTATTTGCTTTTGTGTGTGTAGGTGCTGCTAACGAGGTTCTGTGTGGTTCTCCTACTAGATTGATTACCTTGGTTCTTAACTGAGGGAATACTTATCTCTATTGTACTGCATCATCCACTTCTCTTCGGGGAAATCCCAACGCAGTTCACAAGTACCAGGAAGAATTTCTGGCGCTGTTGTCGGGGAGATATCACCAAAACCTATCAAGTACCTTCGCATAAACTATCATCTACTTGCTCTTATTTTCATTTGCCTTTTATTCGCATTTGCCTCTCATTTTCATCTCCCCCACTTCTAAAACAATTTTACAAAAAAAACACAAAAATATTTTTGTTTGCTTGAAATTGCTACCATGTCTGAGTTTGTTATTGAAAAGGGTGAGGATGGTAAAATCCCTGAGATAGAAATTCCCTAGAATTTGGATACTAATTTTTTTGTGACAGGGAGTGGGAATATCATAGGAAAAAGTGTTATCCAAGAATTCTTTACTTGTACGGGAACTTTGATTTGTAATGACATCCCCATTCTTAAAAGTACCAATAGTTATGCCGAAGCTATCTCTGCACTTGTTCTTAAACTTGAAAGAAGATTTATATGCACTCATCCCACTTTGAAAAGATTGTTCTACGAGTTACCTGTTATAAATAACCCTAAAGCTAAAAAGATAGCTACTCTTATCCTTATGAATGAATTTGATTACATAGTTCGAGAAGCTAGAGAGATTTTTGATTTTTATAGTATGAGTCATGAACACCCTGTGATAGATGAAATTTTATATGATGAAGATTATATGATGAGGTATGTATTTGGTGATGATCGTGCTTTTGATGAAAATACTAAAAAGGAAGTCCCTCCTTTACATATTATCCAACAAGTTTTTAACGGTATTAATCAGAAATATTCTTGGATAGTAAAAGGGAATCAACAAGGATTTGAGGAAACTTGCCTTAATAAGGATAAAATTTTGATTGATGATGTGTTCCCCATTGTTTTTGAAAAGCCTCCTGATAAGCACACATCCCAATTGGCAAAAACTAAGGATGACAAGACTTGAAACTATGCATTATGCCTAGCTAGGGGCATAAAACAATAGCGCTTGTTGGGAGGCAACCTAATATGTATCTTAAATTTTGCTTTCTTTTCTGTTTTGTGAGTTTACACAATTGTAGCCTCTATTATGATTGTGATTTTTATCTTTTAATTAGTGTTTGTGCCAAGTAATGCCTTTGGGATGATTTGGATGATAGTATAATTGATGCTGTTTGAAAAACAAAAAGTTTTGCGTCCAGTATTTGATTTTTAATTCTGTACTGGAGCGTCAGAAAAATCTGAAATTTTTACACAGTAGTGGTATATGAATTGTTTATGTTGTCCAAATGTTTCAGAATTTTTGGAGTTACAGAAGTATGGTTTTTAAATAGATCTTTACAGACTGTTCTATTTTAGACAGATTCTGTTTTTGTTGCATAGTTTGCTTATTTTGATGAATCTATGGATCGTATCGGGGGGTATGAGTCATGGAGAAGTTGGAGTACAGTAGCATTATGCCAATATTAAATATGAATCAATTTACATCAGTAACAAAAGTTTAAGATTTATGTGTTATACTAACGGATCTCACGAGGTTTATGTTGAGTTTTGTGTGTTAGATTTAAATATTGAGATTATGCAATTGCTATTGGGATCTTGTCTAATTCACATGAACACGTTTTGATCTCATGCGGAATTTAAGTGCAGCAGAATCATACCTCCTTGTGGAGATGCCATCTTGGTAGAGGAAGTAGGGTTCGAAGTTGATGAAGAATTTGAGCAGTGTAGTCGATCACAACTCCGACACCTCATCAGAGTAAGGGAAGGATCTTCACGTCAATTAGCGACACCTCCAGATTGGTTTGGAGTAATTTTTGGGAGGCATGTAAACTTATGGGTGGACTCATCCGTGCGTATGTCTGCCCCCTTATATATAATGTGTCGCCTTTGACCGTGGGACCTTACCATGTCAACATAATTCAGCCCCCCAATCACGGGCCTAATTTGTTAAATGCCATTTAATTGGTATTAATCCCGAAACTAATTATTGGGTCCAATTTAACTTATGGTAATTAATGCTTTGACCATTTGATCACCTAATAATTCTAACATTCTCCCACTTGGTCGAATGGTTAACATCATTAGTTCATACCTTGACAAAAGCACCACACCAAGGTAATGTATTCACAGTAATCGAATACTTATTACTGGAACCCCATTATCTATAGTATAATACTCCGTCTCGACATGGATAATTATTCATGGTTGGGAGTTTGTATGTGCATGCAGGCATACTCCCTACTTATGGTCCTAGTAGTTTGTTTCTTTATTAATAATCATGTGCACTTATTGAGCGAAACAAACTTTCTTATTGTCCAGATCAAAATTCGAGATCTCATTTATATAATTATCCCAACACTTAAAGGCCTTCAGTTATACTTATGCTAGCAAAATTAATGGTAAGCCTTTAGTTAGGGGATCAGCTATCATGAACTTAGTGCATATATGCTGAATTAAATATTTGGTCTTGGACAGTATCTTTCGCAACATAATACTCACTTGATTGTTGTTACTCGCAAACTAATGTGCGGATTTCTTATCGCACAAAAATATTAATTATGTAGTGTACCAGTCTAAGTCCGAGCAAAATTGTTAAGCTACAATCAAGGCTTGCCTAGTTGTATTACAACATAGCGAAAATTCAAAATTGCATTGTTTTCACCTTAGATAATAGGCTTAGTAGTGGGAAACCAATTTTATATGTATCGTACCATAAAGTACGAACATGATATACTTGCTCCCACTCATCTTAACGTACATGAAATTTCCCTTCTTATTTCCTATATGAACCCAGTTTTCCATTGCCCTTTTGTATATAGCTCCCACTGATGCAAACATTCTATAAATAATTAGAGTGTTTGACGGTGGTGAATATCGGGCAACAATAACGAAAACTTCGTTCTTCTAGAACATGGGCCGATCCGAATAATTATCGACGAAGGTAATAAAAGAGTAATACACTTATAAGTTCTAGGAAATGGACCACATTTTTGCGCTATTAATTCCATGCCCGAAGTACTATGAAAAGACTCCTTTATTAGTTTTCTTTACTAATTTCCCTCAATATACTTGATAGTGTGGCCCAAAATAAGAAAAGCCAAGTAGATGAAATGAAGGTGTATCTTACTTAATGAGAATGTTCATTTCTCCCCTTCAAAATACGGCTTAAATGATAGGGACATCATTTTGATGAGCTATATAACTCATAATACACATTCAAGGATTCACAAGAGACATCACAACCAGAACCATCATGACAACTCTTAATAACACAATATTTGTTCACACAATAACAAATAAATCCATCATCTAATAGAAAAACAAAATAAGGTCCCTCTTTATGTTAGGAACATAAGAGCATTATTAAGATGGAAGATGAACAAATCTTCAACACCTAAGGATAAATCCTAATGCTTGAACATCTGTCCGGCTAGAAAAAACTAAGACTTTGATCCATTCTTTGGAGTGTCCTCACCGAATGGAACCCCTGAAATGAGTTTGAAATGTGCAAGTGGCACCTGAATCAAATCACCATTATTTAGGGGAAAATAAGTAAACTAATGATTCATAAATTTAAGAAATTATGTCATTACCCTTATTAGCAAGCCTCTGAGCAATTGCAACTCTTTCATAACATGCCCATGAGATGTTCTTCTTCTTGAACACACATAGCTATGAGCTCACTCATGGTCCACTTCTCCTTCTGAGTGTTATAGTTGATCCTAAATGGACCATACTCCACAGGAAGGGAATTCATAATGAAGTCTACCAAAATGCCCTCAGAAATCTCAATGCATATGCCCCCCTAATTTCGCGGCCATATTGTTCATACTTATGATATGTTTTCTAATGCCTCTTACACCGTCATACTTAGTGGTGAGTATTTTCATGATCAACATGCTGGCATAAACTTTTGAGGAGCCTTTGAGTTGCTCCTCCACTAATGCCAAGTAAGTTTTAGTACACTCGGAGTCGGGAATTGCTCCCTTGATCCCATGAGTTATCGTGCTTTTCATGAGCTTGACACACATGCGGTTGGAGCGCTCCCATTTCTCCTTATTAGTCTCATAAACCTTTGTTTTCTCAAGAAGGTTTTCATCATCAGATGGGGGAGGAATAGGAGCTTTTCCTCTAAGTGTGTAGTCAAGGTCCATGATTGTAAGGGCATTCAAAATATGCTCCTTCTAGGAAGGAAAATTAGTTCCATTGAGATGCTCAATTGAGTTTAGGAGCCCAGAAATAACTGATGGGTTCAAAGCTGAATAAAACATAAATAACATGGATATTAAAATTATGAATTATGAAAATATCCATATATATATATGATATTAATCCTACGTTGGTCTGATTAATAACATGGCAAATTTAATAAAATCCTTATTCGCAACACCGTTGGGCAGTAACGAAAAAGAACAAAATGAAATATCTTTATTGGGAAATTAATTCCACTAATCATGATCATAATGAACTTTGGTCAGAATATAATCATGCATCATAAAGATTAATTATTGCAATTATCCCAAGGTATTTATAGCCTTAGATAAAAGGTCAGAAAATAATCATAATAATCATGATCACGTACAACGTTGGTCAGTATGTAACCATGCAATACTAAAATTAATCATCACAATTATCGTGTGAATATATAGCAGTGTTAAACCAAAATTTCTCGTTGGTTCCATTCTAATTCAACACTTAATGCTCGTGAATAATGACTGAAATGCACGTAATAAAATAATAATGATAGCAGTGCAGCCCAGGAATCATCGACCGCTGCTTAAAGCATGAGCAGCTAACTAATAACCGGCAGCAAACAAAACAAATGCATGTGTAACCTATCAACAGTGCACATGATAAGGATATAATTGTATGAAGCAGCACCTAGGAGGGGAAAAACTCACAAGATATACTGAATCATACAAATAATTAAACAACAATCTACTGCTTCAAAATAACAAACATAATTCAAAAGCTCGGCATGTACTCTTCCTAAAAGTACTAAGGTACCCGAGGAGTTAAAACTAAATGAGTTGCACGTTCTAGTACAGTAGTAGTACTAGGCTACTAGCCAACTCTGTCATTATGCTGCCTGCTGCCATCGCTAAGCCTAAGTTGGTAACAGAAAAATGCCCCGTGCGGCCCAGTTATATGCAAGGCCCATCTGATGCCCAGTCAATTAGTGGTAGACTAGTCAGTGCAAAGCCAAATCCCTAGTCGAGCGCATCCAGCTCCCTACTCCACCGCCGCTATCATCGGCAAAATTGGATCGAGCGACGCGGCAGTTACGGAAATGAGCCGACTGTCCGGGGAAGGTGCTGATGCACCGCGTCCCTCGCTATTGCGTCCCTCGCGTACGACAGCCAGAGCATCGCCCTGATGTGTGCGGCGTCGAGACACGACATGACGCGCATGGCAACTGATGCAGACAGCGGCGGCGGCGACGTGCGGAGCTCGCGTGGCACCTGATGCGCGCATCGGAGGAAGCACCACCATGAGGCGAGTCGCGTCAGCGAGAAGCCGAGAACGCGAAGACGGCGGCGGTTGGCGCTACTGGTCTGAGGTGCGCGGCAGCGTGAGTACAGCCTGAGGGGCGCAGCGGCTCCTGATGCGCACGGTGGCGCGAGCACAACCTGAGGCGCTCAGCGACTGCAGCACCACTCTAAGGCGCACATCGGCAAGAACAGCACGCTAATGTGCGCGCGCGGATGCCTAAATGCGCGATTTTCAGGCAAGTTCTACCAAATTTGCAACTCGTTTGCTCAGTATGATTAATCTACTGCGGATTATCAAATCGATTCATGTAATTAGATCCAACCTTGCTACTGATACCAAATGTTAGATTTAAATATTTAGATTATGCATTTGCTATTGGGATCTTGTCTAATTCACATGAACACGTTTTGATCTCATGCGGAATTTAAGTGCAGCAGAATCATACCTCCTTGTGGAGATGCCATCTTGGTAGAGGAAGTAGGGTTCGAAGTTGATGAAGAATTTGAGCAGTGTAGTCGATCACAACTCCGACACCTCATCAGAGTAAGGGAAGGATCTTCACGTCAATTAGCGACACGTCCAGATTGGTTTGGAGTAATTTTTGGGAGGCATGTAAACTTATGGGTGGACTCATCCGTGCGTATGTCTGCCCCCTTATATATAATGTGTCGCCTTTGACCGTGGGACCTTACCATGTCAACATAATTCAGCCCCTCAATCACAGGCCTAATTTGTTAAATGCCATTTAATTGGTATTAATCCCGAAACTAATTATTGGGTCCAATTTAACTTATGGTAATTAATGCTTTGACCATTTGATCACCTAATAATTCTAACATTGTGTGCTGAAGTTTTCAAGTTTTGGGTAAGACCACGATGGATGAAGGAATAAGGAGCGGCAAGACCCTAAGCTTGGGGATGCCCAAGGAACCCCAAGGTAATATTCAAGGAAGACCCAAGCGTCTAAGCTTGGGGATACCCCGGAAGGCATCCCCTCTTTCGTCTACAACCTATCGATATATCACTTGGAGCTATATTTTTATTCATCACATGATATGTGTTTTACTTGGAGCATCTTGTGTTATAGTTTGCTTGCTTTTGTTTGCTTTTTAATTTGCCACAATCATATTTTCTGAACACACCTTTTTGAGAGGGACACACATTATTTGTGATTTGTTAGAATACTCTATGTGCTTCACTTATATCTTTTGAGCTAGGCAGTTGCTCTAGTGCTTCACTTATATCTTTTAGAGCATGGCGGTGGTCATATTTTAAAGAAATAGTAGCACTCTCATGCTTCACTTATATCTTTTTGAGAGTCTAATAATTAGCAATGGTAATATGAACGGGTTATGAATTTGGTCCTAATATGATAGGTATTCAAGAGGGATATAATAAAAACTTTCATGTAGATCACTGAATATGATAAGTTTGATTCCTTGCAATAGTTTTGTGATATTAAGATGGTAATATGTGGGAGGTACTAGTGAATGATTGTGGTTTAGTAAGAATATTGGTGTTAAGGTCTCTGATTCTCGAAGCTTGCACGTATATTCCTTAGTGTGATGAAGTTGGAGCATGATTTATTATTGATTATCTACCTTATGAGTGGCGGTCGGGACGAGCGATGGTCTTTTCCTACCAATCTATCCCCCTAGGGGCATGCGTAGTAGTATTTTGCTTTGTCCATGTATTATACGCACTCTCACCCTTCCACAATTTGCTAGCCTCTCCAGTACCGTGTATTGCCCTTTCTCACCTCGAGAGTTGGTGCAAACTTCGCTTGTGCATCCAAACCCCATGATATGATACTCTCTATCACACATAAGCCTCTATATATCTTCCTTAAAACAGTCACAATACCTACCTATTATGGCATTTCCATAGCCATTCCGAGATATATTGCCATGCAACTTCCACCGTTCTTTTTATATGACACACATCATTATTGTCATATTGCTTTGCATGATCATATAGCTGACATAGTATTTGTGGCTCAGCCACCGTTCATCATTTCTATACATGTTACGCTAGTATCATTGCACATCCTGGTACACTGCCAGAGGCATTCATATAGAGTCATATTTGTTCTAGTATGAGTTGTAATATTGAGTTGTAAGTAAATAAAAGTGTGATGATCATCATTATTAGAGCATTGTCCCATTGAGGAAAGGATGATGGAGACTGTGATTCCCCCACAAGTCGGGATGAGTCTCCGGACGAAAAATGAAATAAAAATAAAAAAAGGCCAAAAAGAGCCCAACAAAAAAAGGGAAAAAATGAGAGAAAAAGAGAGAAGGGGCAATGTTACTATCCTTTTCCACACTTGTGCTTCAGAGTAGCACCATGTTTTTCATATAGAGAGTCTCCTATGTTGTCACTTTCATATACTAGTGGGAAATTTTCATTATAGAACTTGGCTTGTATATTCCGATGATGGGCTTCCTCAAATGCCCGAGGTCTTCATGAGCAAGCAAGTTGGATGCACACCCACTTATTTTTTATTTTGAGCTTTCATACACTTATAGCTCTTAGTGCATCCATTGCATGGCAATCCCTACTCCTCGCATTGACATCAATTGATGGGCATCTGCATAGCCCGTTGATTAGCCGTGTCGATGTCAGACTATCTTTCTTTTTGACTTCCCCTTATTAATCTCTATCATCATTCTATTCCACCCATAGTGCTATGTCCATGGCTCGCGCTCATGTATTGCGTGAGGGTTGAAAAAGCTGAAGCGCGTTAAAAAGTATGAACCAATTGATTGGCTTGTCATCGGGGTTGAAAAAGCATTCCACGTCAAAAATTCTGTTTTTATCATTTACCTACTCGAGGACGAGCAGGAATTAAGCTTGGGGATGCTTGATACGTGTCCAACGTATCTATAATTTTTTATTGTTCCATGCTATTATAGTATCAATCTTGGATGTTTTATATGTAATTATATGCAATTATATATATCATTTTTTGGGACTGACCTATTAACCTAGTGCCCAGTGCCAGTTACTGTTTTTTTTGCCTATTTTTGGCTTTTTAGAAAATCAATATCAAACTTAGTCCAACGAAGAAAAAACTTTGGATTAATTTTTTCTGGACCAGAAGAGACCCTAGAAGGTTGGGGAGAAGACCAGACGAGCCACGAGGGAGCGACAAGCTCGGGAGGCGCGCCCAGGGGGGCGCGCCCCCTAGGCTTGTGGGCCCCTCGTGGCACCAATTGACCTAATTTTGCCGCTATAAATTCTCAAATATTCCCGGTATTCCAGAGAAAAACCTAGAAAAACTTTTCTGCCGCCGCAAGCCTCTGTTCTTCCGCGATACCATCTAGAGGCCTTTTCCGGTACTCTGCCGGAGGGGGAATCAATCACGGAGGGCTTCTACATCAACCTTGCTGCCCTTTCGATGATGTGTGAGTAGTTTACGACAGACCTACGGGTCAATAGCTAGTAGCTAGATGGCTTCTTCTCTCTCTTTGATCTTCAATACAATGTTCTCCTCGATCTCCTTGGAGTTCTATTCGATGTAATATCTTTTGCGGTGTGTTTGTTGGGATCCGATGAATTGTGGGTTTATGATCAGATTATTCATGAGAAATATTTGAGTCTTTTCTGAACTTATTTATGCATGATTGTTATAGCTTTGTATTTCTCTCTGATCTATCTGTTTGGTTTGGCCAACTAGATTGATTTATCTTGCAATGGGAGAGGTGCTTTGTGATGGGTTCAATCTTGCGGTGTTCTATATCCCAGTGACACAAAGGGACAAGACACGTATTTGTATTGTTACCATTAAGGATAAAAAGATGGGGTTTAATCATATTGCTTGAGTTTACTTTGTCTACATCATGTCATCTTGCTTAAGGCGTTACTCTATTTTCATTAAATTAATACCCTAGATGCATGCTGGATTGTGGTCGATGGGTGGAGTAATAGTAGTAGATGTAGGCAGGAGTCGGTCTACTTGTCTGGGACGTGATGCCTATATACATGATCATTGCCTTGAATATCGTCATAACTATGCGCTTTTCTATCAATTAGCCAACAGTAATTTGTTTACCCACCGTATGCTATGCGTTCGAGAGAGAAGCCTCTAGTGAAAACTATGGCCCCCGGGTCTACTTTTATCATATATAAAAATCCAAAAATACCTTGCTGCAATTTTATTTCCTTTTATTTTATTTTGCAATTTACTTTTCTATCTATCACTATCAGAATTAATCCTTGCAAGTAATCGCCAAGGGTATTGACAACCCTCTTGTTTGCGTTGGGTGCAAGTATTTGCTTTTGTGTGTGTAGGTGCTGGTAACGAGGTTCTGTGTGGTTCTCCTATTGGATTGATAACCTTGGTTCTTATCTGAGGGAAATACTTATCTCTACTGTACTGCATCATCCTCTCCTCTTCGGGGAAATCCCAACGCAGTTCACAAGTAGCAGCATGCAGGCAGTTGATTAGACGGCTAGGTAGACCGACCTGCAAAATGAAAAGCCTATGCGGGCAGCATACTGATTATTATTCAACAGTAGGAGTGGTACTCCCCTAAAAAAAGGAGTTGTACGTGTCCGTGTACGTGCCCATGCTTCTATCGCTACATGTGCCACTGGCTAGTTGAGGTCACTCTTTCGAATCACCGTGGCGAAACATTTTATGATTCCTTTTTATTTCTGCACCCCCTCCTGACAGGCGGGACCTACGCAAAACCCACTTGGGTGGACGAATAGATATACAAACATATCCATCTCTTTGCACAAAAATGTCGCCTAAAAAATGTGTCGTAGCTGGTTCGGATGGATATTGGCGCGTGTGTGCGAGACACAACTTCTGCGTTCGAATACCCGCAGAGCTAACCATTTTGTATTTCAGTTTTTCCCCCATACTGTAGTGCTACTCCACGTACACGTATCGGTTTGGCATTTCCCGTTGCACTTTGCTCTAATTCCCGAGGCATTTTCTTGGGGGGACAATAGATAGTTCATGTGCGTTATCAGAGAACATGGCAGAGAGTTCGAGAACCCAAGCCTTTGGTGGTTTCTTGACGATGCTGCGTGTGTGTTATGTGTGTAACCTTTTCTAGTTAAGGAATATGCGGTTATCCTCAAAAAAGAAAAAGGCCTTGTTTGTGCTTCCGCATGCACGAGAATTTTGGTCTGCTCGCAATATGGATGCTACCTGGAGGATGAAGTGAACCAGAGGCATGCTAGCACGACCTCTTTCCGATATACTACTGTAGTACTATGTTACTACTAGTAGTAGTACATGTCTAGTAATTGTTGGTCAAAATATTATTCATCCGGTCCTCACAGTGAACTGACAAGACCCTGCACCCGAGGTGATGCTAGTCCAGGCGACGTGTTTGGGTTACCAAAGTCAGCCTCACCCTGTGCAGTCACTTTCACCGCCGCTGTACAGCATGCCTCGCCTCGTCTCCCTCTACCCTAGCACCACTCCATCTCCATCTCCATCTCTGTCTCGCCGGAGATCCTGAGGTCACTCTTCTTCATCTCATAGTGCCCCCGCGTACCCTCGCCTCGCTCGCCTCCCCCAGTACCACTATTCTACTCGCTAGCCGCTCTAGCACCGAGAGCCTTCTCCCCGTAAATAAAGCCCCAAAAACCACCACCTTCAAAACTCCACCATGGCCGAACCCGAACCGCGCAACATCCGTATGAGCCGCGGCTGGAGCGATCTCCCTAGTGATATCCTCCACCTTTGTTGTTCGCGTATGGATATGTTCAGCGCCGTGCGGCTGGCTGCATGCACGAGGGACTTGCACGTGACCATCGTCGAGGTGAGTCCTGAGATTTTCAAGACAACCTATTGGCTACTATCTGCTCTTGTGGGATGGCGTGCTCACCACTATACTCACCATTGTCACCATTATACGGAAGCGTACATCATGCCCCTCGACTTCGATCCAACCACCATCACCCGAAACTTCTTGTCAGGTATGTACTGGGTCGGCTTGAACTCCCACTGGATGGCTGTCGTCAGAGAATACCGGAACAAGTGGGTGCTCGTGAACGTCCACACCTCCTATCAGATTATCCTTCCTCCCTTGGATCATATAGGGATTTTCCATCATGGCCCACGTCCTGTAGATTACCATGCCAGCTGGACAGACCTTGTTTTGCTGAAGGTTGTAATCTGCCAAGTGCCCACGCCATCTGGGAATTACATAGACTTCAAGCTAATTGCCTTGTACGACTGCGGACTCGCCTATCTTTGCGGCGGTGCCGGCTGTAGGTGGACACAACTCCCCTCGCAGCGCTGCATCGATGGTGGTCCACAGTTCTGTGATGCTATTGAACGCAATGGCATCATCTATGCAATCGACAATGCAGATGGCACCACTTATTGCTGGGACGCCGTGTGTAAGTTGTTTTCGTCTGATTTTAATGATAATGCCATGACATTGTTTGAACTTTTGTGATGATTGGCATATCCCTGTTACAACAGAATTTGAGTAGAACTATGGCAATGTATTAGGGATGCCGTAAATCACGAAATAAAATAGGGAAATTTGAAAGTCCGAATGGTAATCTCTATATTTGGAAGTAGTTAAATCATGTTATTATGACCATGTCTATACAGCCAATTTGTACCCTTGAATAATCAAACAGGTAAGGAAGATATGGATATTCTCCTAACTTTATAGTAATCTTTATACTACTAAATATGAGTGTGTATCAATAGCAATGTTATTTTCCTCATTTTCATGATGTAGAAACATGCATAACACTGTTGGTTTCATCTAACCATACATTAGGGAAGTAAAAGTGCATATGGAAAACTCTATATTTGGAAGTAGTGAAATCCTGTGATGCTTACCATGTCTACATACCTATATTCGCCCTTCAGCAATCAATGGCTAGAATAATATCCTCACAAGAATTTTGCACACAGAACATGAGTATATAACAATGTATGGTGTGTTAGTTTCCTCTGAAGAATTTATTTGTGAGAACAGAACATGACTACATAACATGCATGGCGTGTTAGTTTCATGTGAAGAATCGATTGTGAGATAACATGAGTATAACCATGCATGGCACTGCTATATTTTTGACCCCAGTATACATTTCCCTCTATTTTCCTCTCAGTTCCAACTGGGACAGATCAAAGATGTTTCTTACATTATCCTACTCATACTCTGAACAATGCTGATCTTACATTAACAATGCCTATCCTTTTTGTCTCCTTTTCTATATGATGCAGTGTTCATATGGGCCCTGCCCTTTGTAATCACACCACCTTTGCCGAAATCAAGGAAGCACAACTGGTTCCTCACTCGATCAGATGACAACGAATGACTGATGATCATTCACATGCATGAGCCGGCAGTATTATATTGCAAAAGTCCCACTGTGTACAAGTAGCGTCAAATATGTGAGTATCTGGAGAATAGTTGTTACGTCTATGAGTAGGATACCAGCTTGTTGGGGCCTTCAGGATTTTTGAGTGGGAGGCAGGTAAACAGCCTTGGTTCACACTCTCTGTTTCTCGGGCTCAATTGTCCGATTAACCAGGAGATCACCTTCAAGGATCCTGATGGCAGAGAGGCTCTGTTTGCTAGGGAAAACTGTGTGTACACGGTGAACCCCAGGTCTACGGGATCAGCTGTCCCTGATTGTCAACGATACAGCATGCAACCAAATGAAGGTGAGAATGAGAAAGGTATCTGTATTAACTTTGATCCTTGGATGTCTCAACTCTGACAGGTAGTGATGTGGTTCAAGCCTTCAGGTTGATAGGTAATGGGGCTGTTGCATCGAAAGGGTGTAGTCCTGGTGTCTCCGAATCACATGTGGCTAAAGGGGGGCTGCAAATTATGATGGTGATGGATCATCCCTCTTCGAATGACTTGATGTCTTTGCTGCTTCTTCTGGATGGTTAGTGTTCTCTTTTGTTATGCAGACTCCTTGTAATTTGGTCATCCTCGTCTATGTCACTCTTACTATGTACTAATTCGCTCTCATTAGAACTTTGTGATTTGTATCTGGTTCACGAGAGTCTGAGCGCTGCAGATGGGTGCGTTTTGGTGGTGTAGTAAGAGTTCTTATGAACTTTCATATCTCGCTGTTTATGTCAGTAGTACTCAGTGTTTGCATGTTGTATATATCATTGTTTCGAACTGTTTTTTGTTTCGAACTGCTGATGGGCTAAATGAGGGTTTAGGGTTCCTTTTTTCAAGTTATAATTTGAGCTCAGTGACTTTTCGTTCATGTGCACTTGTGTGGGCCAATGTGAGGTGTTGTTGAATATGGGCCGAGTAGTAACGCAATGCCAAACATGCCAATTATGAACTCTGAGGCCGGGCGCTCAAACAAATAGGACTCTTAGGCTGACATGTGTGGGTGCCACCGGTGTTTTCGTGCGCTTACGTGGCGAGAGCATATTGGCGCGTGTTTGAAATTCATGCTACCTCTTCATCCCCAATCCCCCACCCCTCCCCCATCTCTGGAATCTCTATTCCTACTCCAGTTCCCCCAAATCCCCCTCCTCTACTCCCTGTACTCAAGCGCACTATCATGTCGCCGGTCAATGCGGATCTCCGAGTCGGAGATCCTGAGGTCTGTCCTGCCTTCGGGCGCCGTGTGCTATCTCTCAACAGTGGCATGGCGGCACTAGACGACCAGTTTGCCAGCAAAGTGTTGATGGTAACCATCAACGGCGACCGGCCTCCCGTCTCGCCGAAGGACCTTGTCAAAGCTCTTGGCATTGCGCACGGCATCCAAATAAGTGACTTGCTCGTCGAAGTCTGTCCGCCACCGACTAATTTCTTCGTCAGGTTCCAGACAACTTCCGACTGCAGTCGTGTGTTCGAATCTTCCCGGCGTTTGTTCTGCAATGGTGCATTGGTGAGCTTCGATTGGTGGCACCCATGATGGGGCTCGGTGCCCTCTGAGCTTGAGTTTTTAACAAAGCTTACCTTCCACGGCATGCCTCGACGGGCTTGGCACAACGAGTCCATGAATGAGCTTATCAACGACCTAGGAGGTGAGCTCTTAAGTATGTTTGTTCCTCCAGACAGCTGGGCTCTGACGGTTATGGCATGGATGAAGAGGCCGTCCACTATACCGAAGGTGATTGGTGTTGAGATACCGGTGCAGGAACTGGGGCTGTACTATTTGTCGCCACCAAGGCCACCGCGGACCACGTTAGGTATGTACCTGTATCGAGTCTTCGTGCAAGTCGAAGAATTGGTCAATCTATCAATCGAAGTCCTGCCGCCGCCGCTGGTGTCGGGGTCCGTCGACGACGTCCATTATAGGATTTCCCCGAAGAGGAAAGGATGACCCTCAGTTAAGAACCAAGGTTATCAATCTAGTAGGAGAACCACACAGAACTTCATTAGCAGCACCTACACACACAAAAGCAAACACTTGCACCCAACGCAAATAAGAGGGTTGTCAATCCCCTTAGCGGTTACTTGCAAGGATTAATTCTGATAGTGATAGATAGAAAAGTAAATTGCAAAATAAAAGAAAAGAAATAAAACTGCAGCAAGGAATTTTTGGATTTTAATATATGATAAAAGTAGACCCGGGGACCATAGTTTTCACTAGAGGCTTCTCTCTTGAACACATAGCATACGGTGGGTAAACAAATTACTGTTGGGCAATTGATAGAAAAGCACATAGTTATGACAATATTCAAGGCAATGATCATGTATATAGGCATCACGTCTGAGACAAGTAGACTGACTCCTGCCTGCATCTACTACTATTACTCCACCCATTGACCGCTATCCAGCATGCAACTAGGGTATTAAGTTAATGAAAACAGAGTAACGCCTTAAGAAAGATGACATGATGTAGACAAAGTAAACTCAAGCAATATGATTGAACCCCATCTTTTTATCCTTAATGGCAACAATACAAATACGTGTCTTGTCCCTTTCTTTCACTGGGATATAGAACACCGCAAGATTGAACCCATCACAAAGCACCTCTCCCATTGCAAGATAAATCAATCTAGTTGGCCAAACAAAACACATAGATCGGAGAGAAATACAATGCTATAACAATCATGCATAAAAGAGTTCAGAGAAGACTCAAATATTTCTCATGAATAATCTGATCATAAACCCACAATTCATCGGATCCCAACAAACACACCACAAAAGAAGATTACATCAGATAGAACTCCAAGAACATCGAGGAGAACATTGTATTGAAGATCAAAGAGAGAGAAGAACCATGTAGCTACTTGCTATGGACCCGTAGGTCTGCGGTAAACTACTCACACATCATCGGAAGGGTAGCAAGGTTGATGTAGAAGCCCTCCATGATCGATTCCCCCTCTGACAGAGTACCGGAAAAGGCCTCCAGATGGGATCACGGAAGAACAGAGGCTTGCGGCGGCGGAAAAGTTATTCGGGTTGGCTCTTTGTTGGTTTCCCAATATTTTAGAATTTATAGAAGTGGAATTAGGTCAAATGGAGCCACGTGGGGCCCACAAGGCATCAGGGCGCACCCCCTAGGGTCGTGCCCTGTTGCCTTGTGGCTTCCTCGTGAGGCTTCTGGCCTCCTCCTGAAGCTTCCAAGGTCTCTTTTGTCCAGAAAAAAATCGTCAAAAAGTTTTGTGGCATTTGGACTTCGTTTCGTACTGATTTCCTGAAAAACCAAAAACAAGCAGAAAACAGCAACTGGCACTGGGCACTAGGTTAATAGGTTAGTCTGAAAAAATGATATAAAATAGCATATTATTGCATATAAAACATCCAAGATTGATACTATAATAGCTTGGAACAATCCAAAATTATAGATACGTTGGAGACGTATCAAGCATCTCCAAGCTTAATTCCTGCTCGTCCTCGAGTAGGTAAATGATAAAAATAGAATTTTTGATGTGGAATGCTACCTAACTAGTTTCATCGTGTAATTCTGTTTTACAGTATGAATATTAAGATCCGAGTGATTCAAGGCAATAGTCTATAATTTGATATAAAGACATCAATACTCAGGCATACTAACAAACAATCATGCCTTTCAAAATAAAAATGCTAAAGAAAGTTATCCCTAGAAAATCATATAATCCTGTCTTGCACCATCTTCTTAACATAAAGTATTTATCATGCACAACCCCGGAGACAATCAAGCAATTGGTTCATACTTTTTAACGTGCTTCAGCTTTTTCAACACCCATGCAATACATGAGCGCAAGCCATGGATATAGCACTATGGGTGGAATAGAATTATGATAGAGATTAATAAGGGGAAGTCAAAAAGAGAAGATAGTCTCACATCGACGAGGCTAATCAACTGGCTATGGAGATGCCCATCAATTGATGTCAATGCGAGGAGTAGGGATTGTCATGCAACGGATGCACTAAGAGCTATAAGTGTATGAAAGCTCAAAAATAAAACTAAGTGGGTGTGCATCCAACTTGCTTGCTCATGAAGACCTCGGGCATTTGAGGAAGCCCATCATCGGAATATACAAGCCAAGTTCTATAATGAAAAAAAAATCCCACTAGTATATGAAAGTGACAACATAGGAGACTCTCTATATGAAAAACATGGTGCTACTTTGAAGCACAAGCATGGCAAAAGATAGTAACACTGCCCCTTCTCTCCTTTTCTCTCATTTTTTTTCGCTGGGCTCTTTTTGGCCCTTTTTTATCTCACTAGGACAATGCTCTAATAATGATGATCATCACACTTCTATTTACTTACAACTCAAAAATTACAACTCGATACTAGAACAAATATGACTCTATATGAATGCTTCTAGAAGTGTACCAGGATGTGCAATGATACTAGCGTAACATGTATGAAAATGATGAACGGTGGCTGAGCCACAAATACTATGTCAGCTATATGATCATGCATAGCAATAAGACAATGATGATGTGTGTCATATAAAAAGAACGGTGGAAGCTGCATGGCAATATATCTCGGAATGGCTATGGAAATGCCATAATAGGTAGGTATGGTGGCTGTTTTGAGGAAGATATAAGGAGGCTTATGTGTGATAGTGCGTATCATATCACGGGGTTTGGATGCACCAGCGAAGTTTGCACCAACTCTCAAGATGAGAAAGGGCAATGCACGGTACCGAAGAGGCTAGCAAATTGCAAAAAGGTGAGAGTGCGTATAATCCATGGACTCACATTAGTCATAAAAAACTCACATACTTATTGCGAAAGTTTATTAGCCCTCGAAGCAAAGTACTACTACGCATGCCCCTAGGGGGGAGGCTGGTAGGAGCTAACCATCGCGCGCCCCCGACCACCACGCAAAGGAAGACAATCAAGAATAAATCATGCTCCAACTTCATAGCATAACGACAGACCATACGTGCATGCTTCGGGAATCACAAACTTTAAAACCAATATTCTTACTAAACCACAATTATCTACTAGCACCTCCCACATATTACGATCTTAATATCGCAAAACTATTGCAAGGAATCAAACTTATCATATTCAGTGATCTATATGAAAGTTTTTATTGTATCCCTCTTGAATACCTGTCATATTAGGACCAAATTCATAACCCATGCATATTACCATTGCTAATTATTAGACTCTCAAAAAGGTATAAGTGAAGCATGAGAGTGCAACTATTTCTTTAAAATATAATCACCGACGTGCTCTAAAAGATATAAGTGAAGCACTAGAGCAACTGCCTAGCTCAAAAGATATAAGTGAAGCACATAGAGTATTCTAAAAAATCACGAATAATGTGTGTCCCTCTCAAAAAGGTGTGTTCAGCAAAGATGATTGTGGCAAACTAAAAAGCAAACAAAGAAAACAAAACTATAGCACAAGACGCTCCAAGTAAAACACATATCATGTGATGAATAAAAATATAGCTCCAAGTGATATACCGATAGATTGTAGAATAAAAAGGGGATGCCATCCGGGGCATCCCCAAGCTTAGACGCTTGAGTCTTCCTTGAATATTACCTTGGGGTGCCTTGGGCATCCCCAAGCTTAGGCTCTTGCCATTCCTTATTCCTTCATCCATCCTGGTCTCACCCAAAACTTGAAAACTTCAGCACACAAAACTCAACAGAAACCCCGTGAGATCCGTTACTATAACAAATAAATCTTAACCTTTAGGTACTGTTGTAAATTGATTCATATTTAATATTAGCATAATGATACTGTACTCCAACTTCTCCATGACTCATACCCCCCAATACGATCCATAGATTCATCAAAATAAGCAAACTATGCAACAAAAACAGAATCTGTCTAAAACAGAACAGTCTGTAAAGATCTATTTAAAAACCATACTTTTGTAACTCCAAACATTCCGAAAAATTAGGAAAATGTAAAAAATTCATATACCAATACTGTGTAAAACTTTCAGATTTTTCTGACTCTCCAGTATAGAACTAAAAATCAAATACTAGACGCAGAACTTTCTGTTTTCCAAACAACATCAATTATACTATCATCCAAATCATCCCAAAGGCATTACTTGGCACAAACACTAATTAAAATAAAAAAATCACAATCATAACAGAAGCTACAATTGTGCAAACTCACAAAACAGAAAACAAAGCAAAAATTTAAGATACATATTGGGTTCCCTCCCAACAAGTGCTATTGTTTTATGCCCCTAGCTAGGCATAATGCATAGTTTCAAGTATTGTCATCCTTCATTCCCAAATCCTTTTTAATTAAATTGTCCAAAAGTTTTCTCATTAATTCTCTACTTTCATGCTCTTCTTTTCTAGTAGGGGAGCTTAAATACTTGAAGGGACTTTGTTCAGTGACTTTGACATTCATAACTTCAAACTCAGAATGATCACCATAAACATCTTCATACAAAACACATGTATCTCATCATCAATCGGATCTCTAGCCATACCTTTGAACCATTCTTCACTAAATCCCTCATCAATTCCCTTATTAATCCATTCAAATTTATCACAAGCGTTATGGTACAAGGTTTTAATTACTTCAGCATAGGGAACCCTTCTCCTAATGTTTTCTCAATAAGCAAAATAATCCTTAGATTCCAACCTACGTATAGTGTCTTTATCATGAAGAATTTACTCTATAGGGGGATGCTCAAAATCTATTATAGAAAGAAAATTTGTCCCTAGCTTCTTTAATTATATAATCAAATTCATGCATAAGGATGATTGTGGGTATCTTTTTAATTCTAAGATTATGGATATTGGGAAGCTCATAGAATATCTTTTGCAACGCGGGATGAATGTGCAAAAAAATTCATTCTAACTTAACCACAAGCATAGCAATAGCATCCACATAGCAATTTGTTTTGTCAAGAATAGACTCTTTTATTATGGGTATGACTCCCGCACAGTTGAAAAATTCTTGCACAACATTTTTAACAATAATATTCCCACTACCCACATGATAGACTTTGATTTTAAAAGTGGGTGGAGCTCTGTCCTCAAGAGGATCATGATTAATATTGAAAGATTTAAATTTTTCCTCAAGAGATTCATTAGTACTATCCTCACTAGCACTTTCTACAATAACTTTTTCGAGCTCAAACATGATGGCAGTTTCAAGCAAGCAAACTAGTAAACAAGCGAACAAAAATATTTTTGTGTTTTTGTAAAATTATTTTAGAAGTGGGAGAGATGAAAACGAGAGGCAAATGTGAATAAAAGGCAAATGAAAATAAGAGCAAGTAGATGATAGTTTATGCGAAGGTACTTGATAGGTTGTGGTGATGTCTCCCCGGCAATAGCGCCAGAAATTCTTCCTGCTACTTGTAAACTGCGTTGGGATTTCCCCGAAGAGGAGAGGATGATGCAGTACAATAGAGATAAGTATTTCCCTCAGTTAAGAACCAAGGTTATCAATCCAGTAGGAGAACCACACAGAACCTTGTTAGCAGCACCTACATACACAAAAGCAAACACTTGCACCCAACCGAAATAAGAGGGTTGTCAATCCCCTTAGCGGTTACTAGAAAGGATTAATTCTGATAGTGATAGATAGAAAAGTAAATTGCAAAATAAAAGAAAGGAAATAAAACTGCAGCAATGTACTTTTGGATTTTAATATATGATAAAAGCAGACCCGGGGGCCATAGTTTTCACTAGAGGCTTCTCTCTTGAACACATAGCATACGGTGGGTAAACAAATTACTGTTGGGCAATTGATAGAAAAGCGCATAGTTATGATAATATTCAAGGCAATGATCATGTATATAGGCATCACGTCCGAGACAAGTAGACTGACTCCTGCCTGCATCTACTACTATTATTCCACCCATTGACCCCTATCCAGCATGCATCTAGGGTATTAAGTTAATGAAAACAGAGTAACGCCTTAAGCAAGATGACATGATGTAGACAAAGTAAACTCAAGCAATATGATTAAACCCCATCTTTTTATCCTTGATGGAAATAATAAAAATATGTGTCTTGTCCCTTTCTGTCACTGGGATGTAGAACACCGCAAGATTGAACCCATCACAAAGCACCTCTCCCATTGCAAGATAAATCAATCTAGTTGGCCAAACCAAACGGATAGATTGGAGAGAAATACAAAGCTATAACAATCATGCATAAAAGAGTTCAGAGAAGACTCAAATATTTCTCATGAATAATCTGATCATAAACCCACAATTCATCGGATCCCAACAAACACACCGCAAAAGAAGATTACATCGGATACAACTCCAAGAACATCGAGGAGAACATTGTATTGAAGATCAAAGAGAGAGAAGAAGCCATCTAGCTACTAGCTATGGACCCGTAGGTCTATGGTAAACTACTCACACATCATCGGAAGGGCAGTAAGGTTGATGTAGAAGCCCTCCGTGTTCGATTCCCCCTCCGAGAGAGTACCGGAAAAGTCCTCCAGATGGGATCGCGGAAGAACAGAGGCTTGCGGCGGCGGAAAAGTTATTCGGGGTGGCTCTCTGTTGGTTTCCCAATATTTGAGAATTTATAGAAGTGGAATTAAGTCAAACAGAGCCACGAGGGGCCCACAAGGCATTAGGGCGCGCCCCGTGGGGCCGCGCCCTGTTGCCTTGTGGCTTCCTCGTGAGGCTTCTGGCCTCCTCCCGAAGCTTCCTGGGTCTCTTTTGTCTAGAAAAAAATCATCAAAAAGTTTCATGGAATTTGGACTTCGTTTGGTACTGATTTCCTGAAAACCAAAAACAAGCAGAAAACAGCAACTGGCACTGGGCACTAGGTTAATAGGTTAGTCCCAAAAAATGATATAAAATAGCATATTATTGCATAAAATATCCAAGATTGATACTATAATGGCATGGAACAATAAAAAATTATAGATATGTTGGAGACATATCAGGAGTCAACGTCAGACTTTCCCCGTGTTTCTTGGAACGATGGATGGCACAGGGCCTACTCCATCGCGCGGTAGAGGCCACTGCTTCTTTGGGAGAAGAGGCCGGGCTGGCTGCGTGGATGTGCTCTCATTCGAGGTAACAGCTGAATCTTCTCAGATAGTAGTTATATCTGAGCTATAGGTGTGAAGCTCTAATGTGCCAATACATTTGATTGTGACCTATTATATTTTTGTGCCTGAACTTTTTTTTTGAAATGGGTGTACGTCAACTTAATGTGCTAGCAGAACTTATTGTCTTGTCTGTCTGTTTTCTTTGCACAACATTCAAGATATTTCCACGTGTAACATCCCAAATTTGCAGTTTGGAATGTTTTACAAAATATAGCTAAGCATCTATGCATTTTGGTTGATTTGATGTGGCATTTGGATTTTTTCAAATTTCATTTGACTTCATTTCAAAAGTGGCATTTAAAATTACATTCAAAAATCCCTGACAAAATACTTTGATCAAAAAGTATGAGAGGAGGTAACATGACCCTTCGAAAAGTCTGAATAAATAATGCCAAAAGATTTGAAAGTCAAATTTGGATTTTATTTGAATTTTCAAAAAAAATGATTTTTATAAAATATTTATTTTGCCTCTGAAAAATAGTTCAAGTTTTAGGATTTATTTTCCTGATCATTTTGATATATAATATGTATATATTATATTTTGTTTTTATTTTATTTCTTTCCTTTTCTTCTTTGTAATTCAAAAAAAGAAGAAAATCTTTTTATTAGGAAAGCACAGCACGCAGCCCACTAGCCAGCGGCCCAGCGCGCGCGCGCGAGCCAAATCCCTAAGGATCCGGTTGCCCGATCCCCTGTCCCCCTCCCTCTCTCGCTGACTGCCGGGCCCCACCGCCCGATCCCGCATCACCCGCAGTTGCCTTCCACCTCGCCGCGCTCCACTTCCTTTCACCGACGATTCGCCGGATCTCCTCGAATCGGCAGCAAATCACCGCCCCCTGCCCCAAGTTGGCCACCCCTATAAAGGGCACCCTCCCGCATTCATTTCCCCCCCGAATGCCTCTCTCTCATGCAACACCGCCGCCGCCTTTGCTCGTCGTTGCCACGTTCTGCCGCCACCACCAACGATCACCACCGACGCCCTAGCGCTCCCCTGCCTTAGCCACCACCACCATCCGACTCGCCGTCCTCGTCCACATCGACTGGAGCCTTCGCTATCGCCGGAGACCCACCGGAGCGCCGTCCCCATCGACCACCGAATCCCATGCCATCGCCGGAGTTCGTTGCCGCCGCTATGAGCCTCGGATCTCCCCTCCTCCGTTAGATCTAAATCCTACGGCCCCGATTAGATCACCTTTTTTTTATTTTAACCCAAACGTTTTCTTTTACGCGTCGGTCGCCCGCTCCTTTCACTCACGCGCACACACCCCTAGCCCAATGGCAGAGCGCCACGTAGCAGCTAGCCGACGCGTAGTTTTTTCTGTTTTATTTAATTTCTGTTTTCTTTTTCAGAAAAGTTTCTGTTTTAAATTGGTAATATCTTTTAGTGTATTTAATATTTTTGAGTGATTCTTTTTGCTTTGGGTTTATAATTTCATCTATTTTCTGTAGATACAAAGTTTGGTCATGTTTGAAAGTTTTAAATTTGATTTTGCTCAAATTTGTTTGAATCACTATTCTGGCTATAAATTGAGTTAGAAAATAGCTTTTAATTCAATTCTTTTTGCTCCTAGTCACTAGTTAGATTTTTTATACAGTAGGATTTATCTTGTTGTTTTTAGATTAATTTAAATTAAAGTTTTAGTGAAAACAGTATTGTTTGCTATAGAAAATTGTTTTGTTTATAACTTAGTGAATTTTATTTAGATTTAATTATTTCTTTTTGCAAACTTTTGATTGTTGTAGTATATTTATGTTAAACTTTAGTAGCTAGTTTGTAGAATAACTTTTTTTGGTTTTGCTACTGTTTAGGATTTAGTTTTGCATGGTTATTATCTAGTGTTATGACATAGCTATTATTTTAGTTATTTTTTTTCTAGTAATTATTTTAGTTATTTTCTTTCTGTTGTTTTGATGAAAATATATTTTCCCTACTGTTAATTAATTATTTAGATTAACTTTAGTGCTGTTATGTGAGTTATTGTTTGCTATGGTGTGATTTGATTCTTTTCTTTTGATTTGGAGTTTCCTTTGAAGTTTTTCCTTTGATTTCTTTCTTGTGTATTATTGTGTGATTTTAATTACTTGTTGATATTGTTGAATTTAATATGATTGCTTATTGTATGTTATTGATTGTTTTGTTAGACTATCCGGAGTGCGAGGCTTGTTTCTACGAAGCGTTAGAGTTTCAAGATCGTCAGCAAGGCAAGTCACTTTGATCATTGTTTTACCTATGTTTTATTTGCATTAGTTACCACCCTTCCACCATGCATGCTAGTAGGTTACATTGTTAATGTTGATCTTGCAAGTAGTATCATGAGGTAGGAGAAAACCCCTCTCCCTTGTTACCAATGCCCGGGATTTGCGTTGAGACTCCAGTTTGCTACGCTTTAATAGACGGGGTTGGTTGAGTGAATTCCATGGGAGTTGTGAGAGTTAATTATGATCAAGACCTCAAGACTCAAGACTTCATGATGCAATGCACCTCTGGGTGGAGGATGGACTAACGGGCATCGTGGGGAAACCCAGTGGATGACCCCGGGATGCATCGTGGGGAAACCCAGTGGATGACATCTTGTGCAAAGCTTCACCCAGGCTCGAAGAGACGGATGGATACTTCAAGACCAGAAGCTTACCTATGCAGCCACAAGTCACTATGGGCTCTGGCTTGGTTAATCTTAGTTGTGACTCTGGCGGGGCAGTTGCTAGCAGATGTAGACGAACGGTAGGGTTCGATGGGGAATGTCCGTGGTCAGGGAAACACCTCTGAAAGACCATGTTTCGATCGTCCCGTTCTCAAACACCAGGCATTGCGAGGACTTAAAGGGGGGGATCGATTCTTGTGGGTAAAGTGCACAAACCTCTGCAGAGTATTAAAACGTAATCGATTAGCCGTGTCCCCAGTTACGGACAAGTTGAGCCTCAGGAATTGGAACTATCAGGAAATCTCGACACAATTAATAATAATGAGTTGGGTTATTTAATAATTGGGATATGAGACTTGGTTGGCGGAACCATCTCATTAACAACCAACCTTTGTAGTAATATTGCATTTGACTCCTTTGTTGTAGGGAAAATCAGCTTTTCGCAAAAGTAAACCTTAGAGCCCCACCAACCATACTTGCATATAGCATAGATATTTTATTTATCAGCTCTCTCTTGTGACTTGCCGGCATATTCAAAATGCTGACCTACACGGCTGCAACATCTCATGTTGCAGAGGATTATTCTGACCAGGAGTGAGGCTACGTTCTACGCTTGGTGATATGCCCTTTGGAGTCGGATGGACTCGCTATCTTCTATGTCTTCCGCAGTAGTCATCTCATGAGTTGGCCTTCAGCCAATTTATTATTTTTGTAATAAAGACTCTATATGAGATTTCGATGTAATAAAGCAGGTGTGATTGAATTTTGATATATACATTGATGTACTGTGTGTGCCAGCATGATCTTGGGATGGTACAGATACACAGAGACTTGACCGTATTGGGTCGGGTCTTTGCAAAGATGGTATCAGAGCACACGCTGACCGTGGGACGTAACCCCTAGGATTGGAAAGCCCTTAGGAAATTATTTTACTAAATGCTTTAAATTCTCGTATACTCATCTCTTAATTTTTGACTCTTCTCCGATTTTCAACATTTTAGATGGCCGTCACCTTCACCCCAGTTGTCATCGCAGAGTTTTGCCAGCCTGACGAGACAATGCCCTTCGGCAAGCATCTGGTGCAGATCGTCAAGAAGTTGAGGATTGCTCTGCCTAATATTACCGGGACCCTCATCAAGGCTCTTCCGACAGACCCTCGTTGGAAGCTTGAGGTGCACATACCCGGGAGGACTTTCAGAAATACCACGGAGCCCATTGACTTCCAGTTCGTTTTTCCCACTTGGATCCTCGGGAGAAACGTTGCAGTTCACAGTGCACTTGGACGCATCCGAGAGGAATACAAGGACGAGCTCTTTGGATTAGACCTCACTATGGTCTCTCGTAGGACTGCAGATGGAGAGATCGTACGCACCAGGAATGACGACTCCATCATTTCATTTGTCCAAGAATTGGAGGTTCATATCAGGACTCTAGAGATTCAGACACACAGAAGCACAAAGACGATCAAGAAACTGATGTTCCATGAAGTGGACTTGGAGGATGAAATACGCGAAGCCCGCTACGAGCATGAAGACGAAGTCAACACCCTTCTGGGAAAGATCGAGGAACTGAAGTCTCAGCTTGCCAAGATCGAGGAGAAGACGGACCAGGGAGAAGACCTTCACAAGGATGACCCCAATGGTCCCTTCGTGAGCAATGATGATGACTATGAAGAGAGTACCAACGGAGGTGGCGCCAACATGGAATTCTGAGGAGGACACTTAGTCATGACCACCATGTTATCTTTATTTTCTCGTTAATCGATTAGGCCGATGTTTCGATTTGTCGTAAGACTTGTATCCCGTGATTGAACCATGATTGAGTTGAATAAATGAATGTTTGGTGTGTTAATGATTATTGCATGCATATGGGTAGTGTTATTTTCCCTATAGGCCCCTGCTCTATTCTAATTCTCATCCACTCTAAAACATCAGATGCCTCCAAGACGTGACCCCGGATCCAACTTCCCGCCGGAGCTCACTCAGCTGATTCAGCAGCAAAATGCACTGATGCAGATGTTGATCCAGAACCAAGCCAACAACAACAACAACCCTCCACCCCAGGCCGATAACCTCACCCGGTTCTTGAGGCTGAATCCACCAACTTTTTCCAGTAGCACTGAGCCCATTGTGACAGATGTCTGGCTCCGTAAGATGGAAAGAGAGCTGGTTACCGCTAGATGCACTGAAGTGGAAAAGGTGCGGTTTGCCGCACATCAGCTGGAAGGACCAGCAACTTCTTGGTGGGAGAACTACACCACCACTTATCCCATTGCCACTATGACATGGGATTAATTCAAGCAAGCCTTCCGCACCGCACATGTCTCAGCTGGAGCCATGAGCTTGAAGAAGCGTGAGTTTCGCAACTTACGCCAGGGCAATCGTGCGGTGACTTAGTACATGGACGAGTTCAGTCTGTTGGCCAGATATGCTCCCGGAGATGTGGCTGATGATGCAGCTAAACAGGAGAAGTTTTTGGAGGGACTTAATGATGATCTAAGTATCCAGTTGACTATTGCTACCTGCAACAACTACCAGGAGCTGGTAGACAAGGCTCTTATTCTGGAGGGAAAGCAACAAAGATAGAGAACCGCAAGAGGAAGTATGGACAAGGGAAGTATAGCTCAGGGGTTCAACAGAAGCCTCGCTTCACCCCGTATTCAGGGAACACTAGATCAGGCAGGTTTGGAGGACATAACCATGGAGGGCATAATCATCCTACCCATGGAGGACACACTCATCACGGAGGAAATGGCAACAATCGCCCCAACAACAGCAACAAGTTTGGCAACGAGGGAATGGCAATCAGAACCGTTCCGCTTCCAAGGATCTGAGTCATGTCACCTGCTTCAAGTGTAAGAAGACAAGAAACTACTCCAACCACTGCCCTGAGGCCACCCAAGGCAATGGAAATGGAAATGGCAGTGGCAATGGCAATGGAAACTCAGCAACCAAGAAGCCCAATCCATTCCCTCAAGCTCAGTTAAATCACATTGATGTGGAGGAAGTCTATGACCATCCCAATACCGTGATCAGTAAGTTCTTATTGAATTCACGTCCAGTATTGGTACTTTTTGATTCCGGTGCAATGCATTCATTCATATCAAGGGTAGTTGTGGAAAAATATGGTTTGCCTACTAGAAGCCTTAGTAGACCTTTCCAAGTAAGTTCCCCAGGAGCCGAGATGATGGCAGGACTAGGATGTCACACTCTGAACCTCAACATTGGGAATCATGAGTTTCCCACAGACCTCATATTATTGGAGTCCCAGGGATTTGACGTAATGCTTGGTATGGATTGGTTGGAGAGGTATGAAGGAAATATCGATTGTGCCCGAAAGACAGTTTTGCTCACCACTCCGGAGCAAAAGAGGATTAAGTATGTATCCAGGCACACACCGAAGAATGCTCGGGTGAATTCCCTCGCGGGAGTTGTTTAGGAGGAAGTGCCGGTTGTACAAGACTTCCCCGATGTATTTCCGGTGGAGTTACCAGGCATGTCACCGGATAGAGAAATTGAGTTCCTGATTGAGTTATTGCCAGGGACAGCCCCAATATCCAAGAGACCCTATCGGATGCCTGCTAATGATCTAGAGGAAATCAAGAACTAGATCAAGGAGTTATTGGAGAAAGGGTATATTCGCCCAAGTTCGTCACCTTGGGGAGCCCCAGTTCTGTTGGTAGAGAAGAAAGATGGAACCTTAAGAATGGTCGTGGATTATTGTTCTTTGAATGAGGTAACCATCAAGGACAAATACCCTCTGCCTATGATCAATGATTTGTTTCATCAGCTCGTTGGAGCCAGTGTATTCTCCAAGATCGATCTTCGATCAGGGTATCATCAGTTGAAGATTCGTGAACAAGATATACCCAAAACAGCCTTCACCACACGATATGGATTATTTGAGTACACCGTCATGTCTTTTGGACAGACTAATGCTCCGACATATTTTATGAGTATGATGAACAAGTTTTTTATGGAATATTTGGATAAGTTTGTCGTGGTGTTCATCGATGACATATTGGTTTTCTCCAAGAACGAGGAAGAACACAAGGAACACCTGCGTTTAGTTCTGGAGAAGCTCCGAGAACATAAGCTATATGCCAAGTTCAGAAAGTGTGAATTTTGGTTGAAGGAAGTCAGATTTCTCGCACATGTCATTTCAGGAGAAGGAATAGCCGTAGATCCTTCCAAGGTTGAAGCCGTCACCAATTGGAAGGCACCCACCTCAGTCGGAGAGATTCATAGTTTTCTTGGACTTGCAGGATATTATCGGAGCTTCATTGAGAATTTCTCCAAGATTGCAAAGCCCATGACGGCGTTGTTGAAGAAAGAAACCAAGTATATTTGGACTGAGGAATGTGAAGCCAGTTTCCAGGAGTTGAAGAATGTCATGTGGTGGCCCAACAAAGGAAGAAGGCCCAAGGCCTCAAGACGCAACCGCCAGCTCGACAGAGCCTGGCGAGCCCAAGTGAAGACCAGCAGCGAGTCCCAGGCTAAGTAGGGGGAAAGGAAGGAAGAGGTCATCGTCCAGAACCAGAGCATTATTCCTCTCTGTTCCTTTTCTTCTGGGAATTTCCCCTTTGTAATCAAGCTTGTATCTGGAGATATTGAGAACCCTAGCCAGGGCATAACATTTGGTATCAGTAGTCATCGATCCTCCCCGGTTCCGGCTCGATCCGTCAGTCCGATCGCGGTTGGTGGTGGATTCGCTCCGCCGCCATAATCCCCATCCTTCGGCAGGAACGCCCGATCCGGGCGTCGATCTGGCGCCCAAGAGAAGGGCGCCCACCGTCGTTCAGGCGCAGCTCTCGGCGGCGATGGGGTCAATCGAGCAGCACAACGCTGAGACCACCACCAAGCTCGACGAGATCGCGGAGCAGCTCAAGGGCATCACGGCCTGTATGCGGACGATGGACGAGACGACCCGCACCCTCAACACCTCGGTGTCGCTCCTGCAGCTCCACGCCGAGGACACGTCCACGCGCCTGCGCGCACTAGAATCTTCCACACCGCGTCCCACGATACCTCCGGATCCGGCCTCCTCTTCGGCGTCGCCTCCTATGGTGGAGGTGCGCACGGCGGGCACGGATCGACACCAAGGGCACGGCGTACATCCAACTCCATGGGGGCCAGTTTTTGGGGATCCTCCATCCCCTCAGCTGCCTCCGGCTCATGGTATGTTCCCCAACACCCGTACGGGGTTCGATTCAAAGTCTGTCCATGGCGACCGTCGATCGGCGCAGTCGGGTCGTTCCTCCTTCGGTAGTACACCGAAGATGGACTTCCCCAAGTTTGATGGGGAGGACTATCAAGTATGGCTCGACAATTGCGAGCTGTATTTTGACATTTATGGTGTCTCTGACCATATGAAAGTTAAATTCGCCTCTCTGAATGTGATCGGTAACGCTGCACTTTGGCTCAAAATGGCCCAAAAACGGAAACACTTCCAGCATTGGGATGAATTGCGTGCAGCAGTAGCAGAAAAATGGGGCAAAGATAAGCATCAGTTCTATATGCGTCAATTATTGTTATTGAGTCAGATAGGGTCTGTAGCTGTTTACACTACCAAATTTGACACTCTTCGTCATCAGAATTTGTTAGCTGATCCACATACACATGAGGTGCTCTTTGTAGAGCGTTACATTGCTGGGCTCCGCCTCGACATTCGTTCTGCTGTTGTTTTACACCGTCCTGAAAGTGTGGATACTGCTAGTTGTTTGGCCTTGTTGCAGGACGTCGAGGTGGAACATGACAAGTCTCTGTCAGCTATGAAGCATGGCTCGCGCTCTTACAACAAATCATCAGCAGCAGAAAAGAACAAAGGGGTTTCAGCTCCAGAGGACTCACGGAAGTGGTCTGAAAAGCTGGAAGCACTGCGTGCCTACCGCAAGTCGAAGAATCTCTGCTTCACTTGTGGTGATCCATGGGCACGTGGCCATAAATGTCCTGATAAGGTGCCCATTCATGTCATGGAAGAGTTACTGGAGGTGTTGCAGTTAGATGATCCTCCCAATCCTCAGCATCTATCAGATTCCAGCTCGGATGAAGAGGTAATGCTTTTGGCCGGTGACAGTGGCTCGCCTCCGCAAGTCAAGCGACGCACCATGCGTCTCCATGGTCCAATTGGCAGCCGAGAAGTGCTGATTTTGGTGGACTCTGGCGCCAATTGCTCGTTTGTGGATGCGGGGATAGTGGACGAGTTACAGCTTCCTGTGCAACAAACAAAACCAGCTTCATATGTAATTGCAGGAGGAGGGACACTGATGAGCTCTCAAATGGTGAACCAGCTCACCTGGTGGACTCAAGGCCATACCTTCTACCAAGACATGAAAGTGCTTCCCCTCGGCTGTTATGATATCATCATTGGCGCAGATTGGCTCGAGCAGCACAGCCCTATGTGCGTTCATTGGCACAAGAAGTGGATGAAGTTCACTCACGAAGGGCGCTGCATCTCCTTGCGAGGCATTGAAGACACAAATCAGGCTCTGAAACCCGTCTCGACAGGGAAATTGAAAGGACTGCTGCGCCGAGGGGCAATCCAGCATGCAGTTCAGATCAAGCGTGTGCACCAAGAGAAGGAATTATGCTCTGTGGCTGATACTGTTCCAACTCCTAAGCAACTTCCTCCAGAGGTGGTCACGGTTCTGCACGAATATCAGGATGTGTTCGTGGAGCCATCCACCCTGCCACCTCGCCGTCTGGCTGATCATAAAATCCCCCTTATCCCGGGTGCTCAACCAGTCAGTGTACGCCCTTATCGCTACACCCCACAACAAAAAGATGAAATAGAGAGACAGGTCAAGGAGATGTTGCGCAAAGGCATAATCCGTCCAAGCTCCAGTCCCTTTGCATCACCCGTTCTGCTTGTTCGCAAGAAGGATGGATCGTGGCGGTTTTGTGTGGACTACCGGCAGCTAAACAGCATAACCATAAAAAATAAGCATCCAATTCCTATAGTAGAAGAATTGCTTGACGAGCTGGCCGGGGCAGCTTGGTTCACCAAATTGGATTTGCTGGTGGGTTATCATCAGGTCCGGGTGGCGGAAGGGGATGAATACAAAACAGCTTTCCGGACACACCATGGGCTATACGAGTTCCTCGTAGTTCCCTTTGGCTTGTCAGGAGCTCCCGCAACATTTCAAGGTGTGATGAATATGGCTGTAGCACCGACATTTGGGGAAGGAGTCGTCGTGTTCATGGACGATATCTTGGTGTTCAGCAAGACACTTCAAGAACACATTGCAAAGCTGAGGTCTGTTCTGCAGCTCCTGCGCGACAACCACATGGTGCTTAAGCAGTCCAAGTGTGAATTTGCCAAGCCTCAAATTGAATATCTCGGCCATGTAATCAGGGCAGCAGGGGTGTCCACCGATCCAACAAAAGTGGAGGCTGTCAAGGAGTGGCCAGTACCAACCAATGTTCGAGCACTACGTGGATTCTTGGGTCTCACAGGATATTACCGGAGATTTATTCAGCATTACGGGGTGATCAGCAGACCTCTTACGGACCTGCTCAAAAAAGGCATCGTATTCCAGTGGACACCAGTGACTGACAAAGCCTTTCAGCTCCTGAAAACAGCAATGATTCAAGCCCCGGTACTGGTAGTACCGGATTTCAGCCAGACTTTTGTCTTGGAAACGGACGCATGTAAAGATGGAGTGGGGGCAGTCCTGATGCAACAAGGGCATCCAGTGGCGTATCTCAGTAAAGCCCTCTGCCCCAAGAACAAGGCCTTGAGCACGTATGAAAAAGAGTGTCTCGCGATCCTCATGGCTGTCGACAAGTGGAGACCTTACCTACAACATCAGCACTTTGTGATTCGTACTGATCAACAAGCTCTTCTCCACCTGACCGAGCAGCGATTAAGCACAGGAATCCAGCACAAGGCTTTTGTCAAACTCATGGGACTCAATTATACCATTCAGTATAAAAAAGGGATTACAAACGCTGCAGCTGATGCTCTGTCGCGCCGTGAACATGATGCGCCCTTGCTGGCTATATCCGCACCAGTACCTTCCTGGCTCGAGACCCTGGTGGACGGGTACAACGACGATTCGGAAGCTAAACAGCTCCTGCAACAACTGTCAGTCGTATCACCAAATGAGCGAGGTTATTCTCTCGAGGCTGGGGTGATCCGATACAAGGGGCGCATATGGGTGGGGCAAAATCTGCTGGCGCAACAGCACATCCTTCAGTCCTTGCATGCGAGCGCACTGGGAGGTCACTCTGGGGTCCTAGCAACTTACCAACGAGTGAAGAAACTGTTCGCATGGCCACGACTTAAACAGACAGTCACTGAGTTTGTGCAATGTTGTGACACTTGTCAGAGGGCGAAGACCGAGCATTGTCGCAAGCCCGGTCTACTCCAACCACATGAGATACCTCCGCATCCGTGGCACACAATCAGTTGGGATTTTGTTGAAGGCCTGCCCTCCTCCCAAGGCTATGAGGTCATTCTAGTAGTGATCGACAAGTTCACCAAGTTCGCGCACTTCTTACCACTCAAGCATCCCTACACTGCATTGCAAGTGGCTCAGCTGTTCTTCGACCACGTCTATCGCCTCCACGGTATGCCTGCTCGCATCATCTCAGATCGAGACCCCGTCTTCACTAGCTTATTTTGGCAAGAGCTATTCCGTCTGTCAGACACACTTCTGAATATGAGCTCGGCCCGTCACCCTGAAACGGACGGCCAGACAGAGAGGTTAAATCAATGTCTCGAGGCATTTCTTCGCTGCTCCACACATGATGCCCCAACCAAATGGGCGAAATGGCTTGCTCTGGCAGAACATTGGTACAATACAAAGTACCATACTGTGGCTGGCCTCACCCCGTTCGAAGCTCTGTACGGGTATCAGCCCCATCCGTTTGGCATCTCTGCCCCAGTCACCAGTGGAGACCTACAGGAGCTGATCACGGAAAGAGAAACCATGACAGAGCTCCTCCGGCAACACTTACAGAAAGCTCAACAAAGAATGAAGAAACAAGCAGACAAAAGTCGCAGCGAGCGCTCCTTCCAGGTGGGGGATCAGGTTTTTCTCAAGGTTCAGCCCTATCTACAAATTCGTTAGCTACTCATCGCAATCAGAAGCTGTCGCTGAAGTACTATGGACCTTACACGGTACTGAGCCGTGTTGGAGCTGTGGCATACAAACTTGATCTGCCAGCAAATTCAAGAATTCATAACGTGATCCACGTTTCGCAACTGAAGAAACAAGTGCCTTCCAAAGTGACCAGCGAACAAGACGTCTCAATGGTGGCTCCTAAATCACTCAGACTTCTTCGGCCGGACACTGTGGTGCAAGCGAAGCTTTTCCAACGAGGGGGAAAGCTGAAACCTCGTCTCAAGGTACGTTGGACCGATAGAAATGCAGATCATGACTCGTGGGAGGAAGCTTTTGTTCTGCAACGCAGGTTTCCTACTCTGCCGGCTTGGGGACAAGCTGCGCCGCAAGGGGTGGGGAATGTCATGTGGTGGCCCAACAAAGGAAGAAGGCCCAAGGCCTCAAGACGCAACCGCCAGCTCGACAGAGCCTGGCGAGCCCAAGTGAAGACCAGCAGCGAGTCCCAGGCTAAGTAGGGGGAAAGGAAGGAAGAGGTCGTCGTCCAGAACCAGAGCATTATTCCTCTCTGTTCCTTTTCTTCTGGGAATTTCCCCTTTGTAATCAAGCTTGTATCTGGAGAGATTGAGAACCCTAGCCAGGGCATAACAAAGAAACATTTGGTTACAGCCCCAATATTGATTTTGCCGAACATTCGTAAGGATTTTCAGGTTTATTGTGACGCTTCACGTCAAGGACTCGGAGGAATGCTCATGCAAGAAGGAAAAGTTGTAGCCTATACATCCAGACAACTACGACCTCATGAGTTGAATTATGCCACACACGATTTGGAGTTAACAGCCGTGGTACATGCACTCAAGACCTGGAGACATTTCCTGATCGGAAATAGTTGTGATGTTTACACGGATCATAAGAGCTTGAAGTACATCTTCATGCAGAAGGTGTTGAATCTCAGACAGAGGAGATGGCTAGAGTTGATCAAGGACTATGACATGAGATTGCATTATCACCCAGGGAAAGCTAATGTTGTAGCAGATGCCTTGAGCCGTAAGAGCTATGTGAACACCCTTATAGCAGGAGGGTTACCGCAAGAGCTATGTGATGATATCAGAGATCTCCGATTGGAGATAGTTCCGAGAGGTTATGTTGCCACACTGGAGATTCAGTCCACTTTGACCGGAAGAATCAGAGAAGCCCAAAAGTCGGAGAAGGAAATTGCAGAGATAAAGGGAAGAAAGAGTAAAGGAAAGGCTAAAGGTTTTCGTGAGGATGAGCACATAACTTTATGGTTTGAGCAGCGTATTTATGTGCCCAATGATCCAGAGATCAGGAAGGTTATCCTTTAGGAGGCACATGATTCACCGTACTCGATACACCCAGGTAATACCAAGATGTATTTGGACTTGAAGGAAAGTTTCTAGTGGACTGGTATGAAGAAGGATATTGCCGAGCATGTAGCAGTATGCGATGTCTGTCAGAGAGTAAAGGCAGAACATCAGAAGCCAGCAGGGTTACTTCAACCTTTGCCGATACCCGAGTGGAAATGGGACAAACTCGGAATGGATTTTATCACAGGATTACCCAAGACCCGTTCAGGTTATGATTCTATCTGGGTAGTGGTTGATCGTTTGACCAAGGTAGCTCACTTCATCCCCGTGAAAACCACTTATACCAGTGCCAAATTGGCCAAGATATACATGACCAGGATCGTATGTCTGCATGGAGTTCCGAGGAGTATCGTATCAGATAGAGGAACACAGTTTACCTCAAAGTTTTGGAATCAGTTGCATGAAACTTTGGGTACCCGACTTGAGTTCAGTACCGCTTTTCATCCGCAGACATGTGGACAGACCAAGAGGGTAAACCAGATTCTGGAGGACATGTTGAGAGCTTGTGCACTATATTATGGATCTAGCTGGGATGATAATTTACCCTACGTAGAGTTCTCGTACAACAACAGTTACCAGACCAGTTTGAAGATGTCGCCTTTCGAAGCCCTATACGGAAGGAGGTGCAGGACACCATTGATGTGGGATGGAGTTGGAGACCGTAAGTTATTTGGCCCTGACCTAATTAGAGATTCTGAAGAGAAGGTCAAATTAATTCGAGACCGATTGAAGATAGCTCAATCCAGACAGAAGAGTTATGCTGATAGTAAACGCAAGGAGGTAACATATGAAGTGGGAGACCGAGCATATCTCCGTGTGTCTTCACTTCGAGGAATCAAGAGGTTTGGTGTTAAAGGAAAGTTAGCACATAGATTTGTAGGCCCTTACAGCATTCTTGAACACAGAGGAGAAGTTGCATACAAGCTGGAATTACCAGAAGGATTGTCAAGAGTTCACGATGTCTTTCACGTTTCCCAGTTGAAGAAGTGTCATGCAGAGATGGCTGATATCCCTTTGAGAGACACAGTACCCCTAGAGTCCATACAACTTGGCAGTGATCTGACTTATGAGGAGAAGCCCGTCAGGATTCTTGACACTGCGAACAGAGTTACCCGCAGCAAGATCATCAAGTTTTGCAAGGTTCTATGGAGTCACCATACCGAGGAGGAAGCCACCTGGGAACGAGAGGAAGACCTCCGTAGAGACCACCCGCACCTATTTTCTAGCCAACCCAAATCTCGAGGGCGAGATTCATCTTAAGGTGGGTAGGTTTGTAACACCCCAAATTTGCAATTTGGAATGTTTGACAAAATATAGCTAAGCATCTATGCATTTTGGTTGATTTGATGTGGCATTTGGATTTTTTTTAAATTTCATTTGACTTCATTTCAAAAGTGGCATTTGAAATTACATTCAAAAATCCCCGACAAAATACTTTGATCAAAAAGTATGAGAGGAGGTAACATGACCCTTCAAAAAGTCAGAATAAATAATGCCAAAAGATTTGAAAGTCAAATTTTGATTTTATTTGAATTTTCAAAAAAAATGATTTTTATAAAATATTTATTTTGCCTCTGAAAAATAGTTCAAGTTTTAGGATTTATTTTGAAAGTCATTTTGATATATAATATGTATATATTATATTTTGTTTTTATTTTATTTCTTTCCTTTTCTTCTCTGTAATTCAAAAAAAGTAGAAAATCTTTTTATTAGGAAAGCACAGCACGCGAGCCGAATCCCTAAGGATCCGGTTGCCCGATCCCCTGTCCCCCTCCCTCTCTCGCTGACTGCCGGGCCCCACCACCCGATCCCGCATCAACCGTGGTCGCCTTCCACCCTGCCGCGCTCCACTTCCTTTCACCGGTGATTCGCCGGATCTCCTCGAATCGGCAGCAAATCGCCACCCCCCGCCCCAAGTTGGCCACCCCTATAAAGGGCACCCTCCCCGCGTTCATCCCCTCCCGAATGCCTCTCTCTCACGCACCAACATCGCCGCCACCGCCAACGCTCACCGCCGACGCCCTAGCGCTCCCCTGCCTTAGCCACCGCCACCATCCGACTCGCCGTCCTCGTCCACATCGACTGGAGCCTTCGCCGTTGCCGGAGACCCACCGGAGCGCCGTCCCCGTCGACCACCGAAGCCCACGCCGTCACCGGAGTTCGTCGCCGCCGCTGTGAGCCTCGGATCTCCCCTCCTCCGTTAGATCTAAATCCTACGGCCCCGATTAGATCATCGTTTTTTTTATTTTAACCGAAACGTTTTCTTTTAAGCGTCGGTCGTCCACTCCTTTCACTCACGCGCACACACCCCTAGACCAATGGTAGAGCGCCATGTAGCAGCTAGCCAACGCGTAGTTTTGTCTGTTTTATTTAAATTCTATTTTCTTTTTACGAAAAGTTTCTGTTTTAGATTGCTAATATCTTTTAGTGTATTTAATATTTTTGATTGATTCTTTTTTGCGTCGGGTTTAGAATTTCATCTATTTTCTGTAGATGCAAAGTTTGGTCATGTTTGAAAGTTTTAAATTTGATTTTGCTCAAATTTGTTTGAATCACTATTCTGGCTATAAATTGAGTTAGAAAATAGCTTTTAATTCAATTCTTTTTGCTCCTAGTCACTAGTTAGATTTTTGACACAGTAGGATTTATTTTGTTGTTTTTAGATTAGCTGGTGCAGTTCCAAGCAAAGCGTGGTAGCAGATTCTACATGCGAAGCGGAGTACATCGCTGCCTCGGAGGCGGCGAAGGAAGGTGTCTGGATGAAGGAGTTCATGACAGATCTTGGAGTAGTGCCTAGTGCGCTTAACCCAATGACTCTATTTTGTGATAACACTGGTGCCATTGCTCTAGCCAAGGAACCAAGATTTCACAAGAGGACCAGACACATAAAACGACGTTTCAATTCCATCCGCGATTACATCAAGGAGGACGACATAAATATTTGCAAAGTACACACGGATCTAAATGTTGCAGATCCGATGACTAAACCTCTTCCAAGGGCTAAACATGAACAACACCAGAACTGCATGGGTGTTCGATTCATTACAATGTAAATCACATAGTGATGTGAACTAGATTATTGACTCTAGTGCAAGTGGGAGACTGTTGGAAATATGCCCTAGAGGCAATAATAAATTGGTTATTATTATATTTCCTTGTTCATGATAATCGTTTATTATCCATGCTATAATTGTATTGATTGGAAACTCAAATACATGTGTGGGTACATAGACAACACTGTGTCCCTAGTGAGCCTCTAGTTGACTAGCTCGTTGATCAAAGATGGTTAAGGTTTCCTGGCCATTGACATGAGATGTCATTTGATAACGGGATCATATCATTAGGAGAATGATGTGATGGACAAGACCCAAACTGTAAACGTAGCATTTGATCGTGTCAGTTTATTGCTATTGTTTTCTGCATGTCAAGTATCTGTTCCTTTGACCATGAGATCATGCAACTCACTGACACCGGAGGAATACCTTGTGTGTATCAAACGTCGCAACGTAACTGGGTGACTATAAAGGTGCTCTACAGGTATCTCTGAGGGTGTCTGTTGGGTTGGCATGGATCAAGACTGGGATTTGTTACTCCGTATGACGGAGAGGTATCTCAGGGCCCACTCGGTAATACAACATCACAATGAGCCTTGCAAGCAATGTGACTAAAGTGTTAGCCACGAGATCTTGTATTACGAAACGAGTAAAGAGACTTGCCGGTAACGAGATTGAACTAGGTATAGTGATACCGACGATCGAATCTCAGGCAAGTAACATACCGAAGAACAAAGGGAACAGCATACGGGATTAACTGAATCCTTGACATAGAGGTTCGACCGATAAAAGATCTTCGTAGAATATGTAGGAGCCAATATGGGCATCCAGGTCCCGCTATTGGTTATTGGCCGTAGAGGTGTCTCGGTCATGTCTACATAGTTCTCGAACCCGCAGGGTCTACACACTTAACGTTTGGTGACGATTAATATAATTGAGTTGTTATGTTGGTGACCGAAAGTTGTTCGGAGTCCCGGATAAGATCCCGGACATGACGAGGATCTCCGGAAGAGTCCGGAGGTAAAGATTGATATATGTGATAATAGTGTTTTGATCTCCGGAAGAGTTCCGGAGTTCACCGGAAGGGGTTCCGGATGTTTGCCGAAGTGTTCGGGTACAGCAACACTTTATATGGGCCAAGGGATAAAAGCCCACAAGGTATTGGAAAGTGCAAAAAGTAGTTTTGCTGCCGCGTAAGCGGTACTACCGCTTGTGTGAAGCGGTACTACCGCCCAAGCGGTACTACCGCTTGTGTGAAGCGGTACTACCGCCCAAGCGGTACTACCGCTTGTGTGAAGCGGTACTACCGCTTGTGTGCGGCTGTGCACGGTTCGGCAGGGATCCGAGTTGGACTCTTTCCCTGCGGGCCAAACCGACCTTGTGCGGGCAAAACCGACCTGGAGGAGGCTTTTACTCCAAGTTTAGACCCCAAGGCTCAACATATAAATAGAGGGGCAGGGCTAGCACACGGGACACATCAAGATTTCCCCAAGCCGTGTGCGGCAACCCTAACCCTCTAGTTCCTCCGTCATAATCTCCGTAGTGCTTGGCGAAGCCCTGCAGAGATTGTTCCTCACCACCATCACCACGCCGTCGTGCTGCTGGAACTCAACCACTACTTCACCATCGCTCGCTGGATCGAGGAGGTGAAGGCGTCATCAAGCCGTACGTGTGTTGAACGCGGAGGTGCCGTCCGTTCGGCACTAGTTCGTGATCGGATCGAGGGACGACTTGCGATTTGGATCGCGGAGACGTTCGACTACATCAACCGCGTTTCTTAAACGCTTCCGCTTAGCGATCTACAAGGGTATGTAGATTCACTCTCCCTCTCGTAGATGCTCATCACCATGGATAGATCTTGTGTGTGCGTAGGAAAATTTTTGTTTCCCATGCAACGTTCCCCAACAGTGGCATCATGAGCCAGGTCTATGCGTAGATGAGATCTCGAGTAGAACACAAACGAGTTGTGGGCGTGGGTGTATACATATTGCTTGCCGTTACTAGTTGATATTTGATTCGGCGGTACTGTGAGATGAAGCGGCCCGGACCGACATTACGCGTACACTTACGCGAGACAGGTTCCTTCAACTGACATGTAACTTTGTTGCATAAAGATGGCTAGCGGGTGTCTGTCTCTCTCACTTTAGTTGAATCGATTTCAATGAAGAGGGTTCTTTTAGAAGATCAAAAAGCAATCACTACACCACGTTGTGGTTTTGCGTAGGTAAGAACGGTTCTTGCAAACCCGTAGCAGCCACGTAAAATTTGCAACAACAATTAGAGGACGTCTAACTTGTTTTTGCAGGGTATGATGTGATATGATATGGCCAATTACATGATGAGATATATGTGATGTATGAGATGATCATGTGT
Source organism: Elymus sibiricus (assembly GCA_039707655.1). Classification (NCBI taxonomy): domain Eukaryota; kingdom Viridiplantae; phylum Streptophyta; class Magnoliopsida; order Poales; family Poaceae; genus Elymus; species Elymus sibiricus. Next base: position 183,783,723 of record CM077676.1, on the reverse strand, counting down.
TGTATAGAATATCACGACTTGCATGTCGATGAATACGGCAACTGGCAGGAGCCATAGAGTTGTCTTTAATTATTGTATGACCTGCGTGTCAATCATTAAGCGCTATGTAATGCTTTACTTTATCGCTAAACGTTAGCAATAGTCGTGGAAGCAACAGTCGGCGCGACAACCTTATGGCGACACGTTGATGGAGATCAAGATGATGGAGATCATGGTGTCATGCCGGTGATGATGGAGATCATGCCGGTGCTTTGGAGATGGAGATCAAAAGCACAAGTTCATGGCCATATCATGTCACTTATGATTTGCATGTGATGTTAATCCTTTTATGCATCTTATTTTGCTTAGGACGACGGTAGCATTATAAGGTGATCCCTCACTTAAATTTCAAGATAAATTGTGTTCTCCCCGAGTGTGCACCGTTGCGAAAGTTCGTCGTTTCGAGACACGCCGTGATGATCGGGTGTGATAGACTCCACGTTCACATACAACGGGTGCAAGCCATGTTGCACACGCGGAACACTCGGGTTAAACTTGACGAGCCTAGCATGTACAGACATGGCCTCGGAACACAAGAGACCGAAAGGTCGAACATGAGTCATATAGTAGATATGATCAACATGAAGATGTTCACCATTGAAACCACCTCAACTCACGTGATGATCGGACTTGAGTTGGTGGATTTAGATCATGTTACACTCGAATGATCGGAGGGATGTCAATTTGAGTGGGAGTTTTTTAAGTAATATGATTAACTAAACTCATTATCTAGAACAATAGTCTAAGTTGTCTTTGCAATATTTATGTTGTAGATCATGGCTCGCGCAGTAGCACCCCTGAATTTTAATGCGTTCCTAGAGAAAGCTAAGTTGAAAGATGATGGAAGTAACTTTGTGGACTGGGCCCGTAATCTAAGGATTATCCTTACGGCTTCCCAGAAGGCTTATGTCCTTGATGCACCGCTTGGTGATCCACCCGCTCCAGTTGAGTCTCTAGACGTTGTGAACGCCTGGCAGGCTCGTTCTGATGATTACTCAATAGTTCAATGTGCAATGTTGTATGGCTTAGAACCGGGACTTCAAAGACGTTTTGAACGTCATGGAGCATATGAGATGTTCCAGGAGTTGAAGTTTATCTTTCAGAAGAATGCCCGGATCGAGAGATATGAGATCTCCGATAAGTTCTATGCTTGCAAGATGGAGGAGAACGGGTCTATCAGTGATCACGTGCTCAGAATGTCTGGGTACTCCACCCGTCTGGCTGAGTTAGGGATGCCCCTTCCGCCAGAGGCTATCACTGACAGAGTTCTTCAATCATTGCCGCCTAGCTACAAGAGCTTCGTGTTGAACTATAACATGCACGGGATGAACAAGTCAGTCGCCGAGCTGTTTGCGATGCTGAAAGTCGCTGAGTCTGAAATTCAGAAGGAGCATCAAGTGTTGATGGTCAATAAAACCACTAGTTTCAAGAAAAATGGCAAGGGTAAGAAGGGTAACTCTAAGAAGAGTGGCAAAGCAGTTGCTCCTCTCGTGAAGAAACCCAAGGCTGGACCCAAACCAGAAACTGTGTGTTTTCATTGCAAGGGAACTGGACACTGGAAGCGGAATTGCCCCAAGTATTTGGCTGACAAGAAGGCGGCCAACAACAAACAAGGTATATATGATATACATGTTATTGATGTGTACCTTACCAACTCTCGTTGTAGTGCCTGGGTATTTGATACCGGTGCGGTTGCTCATATTTGCAACTCAAAACAGGAACTGCGGAATAGACGGAGGCTGGCAAAGGACGAAGTGACGATGCGCGTGGGAAATGGTTCCAAGGTTGATGTGATCGCCGTCGGCACGCTCGCTCTTCGATTACCGTCGGGATTAGTGATGAACCTAAATAAGTGTTATTTGGTGCCTGCGTTAAGCATGAACATTATATCTGGATCTTGTTTATTGCGAGACGGTTACTCATTTAAATCAGAGAATAATGGTTGTTCTATTTATATGAGTAATATCTTTTATGGTCATGCACCCGATGTGAGGGGTTTATTCTTATTGAATCTCGATAGTAATAATACACATGTTCATAACATTGATGCCAAAAGATGTAGAATTGATAATGATAATACCACTTTCTTGTGGCACTGCCGTTTAGGTCATATTGGCGTAAAACGCATGAGGAAGCTCCATGCTGATAGACTTTTGGAGTCACTTGATTTTGAATCACTTGACACATGTGAGCCATGCCTCATGGGCAAGATGACTAAAACGCCGTTCTCTGGAATAATGGAACGGGCAAGTGACTTATTGGAAATCATACATACTGATGTGTGCGGTCCAATGAGTATTGAGGCGCGCGGTGGTTATCGTTACTTTCTCACCTTCACTGATGACTTAAGTAGATATGGGTATATTTACTTAATGAAACACAAGTCTGAAACATTTGAAAAGTTCAAACAATTTCAGAGTGAAGTTGAGAATCATCGTAACAAGAAGATTAAATTCCTACGATCTGATCGAGGAGGAGAATATCTGAGTTATGAGTTTGGCAGTCACTTAAGACAGTGTGGAATTGTTTCACAATTGACACCGCCTGGAACACCACAGCGTAATGGTGTGTCCGAACGCCGTAATCGAACCTTATTAGATATGGTGCGATCTATGATGTCTCTTGCCGATTTGCCACTATCGTTTTGGGGTTATGCATTAGAGACAGCTGCATTCACTTTAAATAGGGCACCATCGAAATCCGTTGAGACGACGCCATATGAACTTTGGTTTGGCAAGAAGCCAAAGCTGTCGTTTCTTAAAGTTTGGGGATGTGATGCTTATGTCAAAAAGCTTCAGCCTGAAAAGCTGGAACCCAAAGCGGAGAAATGCGTCTTCATAGGATACCCAAAAGAGACAGTTGGGTATACCTTCTACCTCAGATCCGAAGGCAAAGTGTTTGTCGCTAAAAACGGAACATTTCTTGAGAAAGAGTTTCTCTCGAAAGAATTGAGTGGGAGGAAGATAGAACTTGATGAGGTTGTTGAACCTTTACTTCAACCTGAGAGTAGCGCAGCGCAGAAAGTTGTTTCTGTGGAGCCTACATTAGCTGAAGAGGAAGTTAATGATGATGATCATGAAACTTTGGATCAAGTTGCTATCGAACCTCGTAGGTCGACAAGGACGCGTACTGCTCCCGAGTGGTACGGCAACCCTGTCTTAAAAGTCATGTTGTTAGACAACGATGAACCTACGAGCTATGGAGAAGCGATGATGGGCCCGGATTCCGAGAAGTGGTTAGAGGCCATGAAATCCGAGATGGGATCCATGTATGAAAACAAAGTATGGACTTTGGAAGTATTACCTGAAGGGCGTAAGGCCATTCAGAACAAATGGATCTTTAAGAGGAAGACGGACGCGGACGGTAATGTCACCGTCTATAAAGCTCGACTTGTGGCAAAGGGTTTTTCACAAGTTCAAGGAGTTGACTACGATGAGACCTTCTCACCCGTAGCGATGCTTAAGTCCGTCAGAATCATGTTAGCAATAGCTGCCTTTTTTGATTATGAAATTTGGCAGATGGATGTCAAAACAGCGTTCCTTAACGGTTTCCTTAAAGGAAGAGTTGTATATGGTGCAACCAGAAGGTTTTGTCGATCCAGAGAATGCTGACAAAGTTTGCAAACTCCAGCGATCCATTTATGGACTGGTGCAAGCATCTCGGAGTTGGAATCTTCGTTTTGATGAGGTGATCAAAGCGTTCGAGTTTATACAAGTTTACGGAGAAGCTTGTATTTACAAGAAAGTGAGTGGGAGCTCTATAGCGTTTCTAATATTATATGTGGATGACATATTGCTGATTGGAAACAATATAGAAATGCTGGAAAGCGTAAAGGAATATTTGAACAAGAGTTTTTCAATGAAGGACCTAGGAGAAGCTGCTTTCATATTAGGCATCAAGATCTATAGAGATAGATTGAGACGCTTAATAGGACTTTCACAAAGCACATACCTTGATAAGATTTTGAAGAAGTTCAAAATGGATCAGTCCAAGAAGGGGTTCTTGCCTGTTTTGCAAGGTGTGAAGTTGAGTAAGACTCAATGCCCAGTGACTGCAGAAGATAGAGAAAAGATGAGTGTCATCCCCTATGCTTCAGCCATAGGCTCTATCATGTATGCAATGCTGTGCACAAGACCCGATGTCAGCCTTGCCATAAGTATGGTCGGAAGGTTTCAAGGTGATCCAGGAATGGAACACTGGACGGCGGTCAAGAATATCCTGAAGTACCTGAAAAGGACTAAGGACATGTATCTCGTTTATGGAGGTGATCAAGAGCTCGTCGTAAAGGGTTACGTCGATGCAAGCTTTGACACTGATCCGGATGACTCTAAGTCGCAAACCGGATACGTATTTATTCTTAATGGGGGTGCGGTTAGCTGGTGCAGTTCCAAGCAAAGCGTGGTAGCAGATTCTACATGCGAAGCGGAGTACATCGCTGCCTCGGAGGCGGCGAAGGAAGGTGTCTGGATGAAGGAGTTCATGACAGATCTTGGAGTAGTGCCTAGTGCGCTTAACCCAATGACTCTATTTTGTGATAACACTGGTGCCATTGCTCTAGCCAAGGAACCAAGATTTCACAAGAGGACCAGACACATAAAACGACGTTTCAATTCCATCCGCGATTACATCAAGGAGGACGACATAAATATTTGCAAAGTACACACGGATCTAAATGTTGCAGATCCGATGACTAAACCTCTTCCAAGGGCTAAACATGAACAACACCAGAACTGCATGGGTGTTCGATTCATTACAATGTAAATCACATAGTGATGTGAACTAGATTATTGACTCTAGTGCAAGTGGGAGACTGTTGGAAATATGCCCTAGAGGCAATAATAAATTGGTTATTATTATATTTCCTTGTTCATGATAATCGTTTATTATCCATGCTATAATTGTATTGATTGGAAACTCAAATACATGTGTGGGTACATAGACAACACTGTGTCCCTAGTGAGCCTCTAGTTGACTAGCTCGTTGATCAAAGATGGTTAAGGTTTCCTGGCCATTGACATGAGATGTCATTTGATAACGGGATCATATCATTAGGAGAATGATGTGATGGACAAGACCCAAACTGTAAACGTAGCATTTGATCGTGTCAGTTTATTGCTATTGTTTTCTGCATGTCAAGTATCTGTTCCTTTGACCATGAGATCATGCAACTCACTGACACCGGAGGAATACCTTGTGTGTATCAAACGTCGCAACGTAACTGGGTGACTATAAAGGTGCTCTACAGGTATCTCTGAGGGTGTCTGTTGGGTTGGCATGGATCAAGACTGGGATTTGTTACTCCGTATGACGGAGAGGTATCTCAGGGCCCACTCGGTAATACAACATCACAATGAGCCTTGCAAGCAATGTGACTAAAGTGTTAGCCACGAGATCTTGTATTACGAAACGAGTAAAGAGACTTGCCGGTAACGAGATTGAACTAGGTATAGTGATACCGACGATCGAATCTCGGGCAAGTAACATACCGAAGAACAAAGGGAACAGCATACGGGATTAACTGAATCCTTGACATAGAGGTTCGACCGATAAAAGATCTTCGTAGAATATGTAGGAGCCAATATGGGCATCCAGGTCCCGCTATTGGTTATTGGACGTAGAGGTGTCTCGGTCATGTCTACATAGTTCTCGAACCCGCAGGGTCTACACACTTAACGTTTGGTGACGATTAATATAATTGAGTTGTTATGTTGGTGACCGAAAGTTGTTCGGAGTCCCGGATAAGATCCCGGACATGACGAGGATCTCCGGAAGAGTCCGGAGGTAAAGATTGATATATGTGATAATAGTGTTTTGATCTCCGGAAGAGTTCCGGAGTTCACCGGAAGGGGTTCCGGATGTTTGCCGAAGTGTTCGGGTACAGCAACACTTTATATGGGCCAAGGGATAAAAGCCCACAAGGTATTGGAAAGTGCAAAAAGTAGTTTTGCTGCCGCGTAAGCGGTACTACCGCTTGTGTGAAGCGGTACTACCGCCCAAGCGGTACTACCGCTTGTGTGAAGCGGTACTACCGCCCAAGCGGTACTACCGCTTGTGTGAAGCGGTACTACCGCTTGTGTGCGGCTGTGCACGGTTCGGCAGGGATCCGAGTTGGACTCTTTCCCTGCGGGCCAAACCGACCTTGTGCGGGCAAAACCGACCTGGAGGAGGCTTTTACTCCAAGTTTAGACCCCAAGGCTCAACATATAAATAGAGGGGCAGGGCTAGCACACGGGACACATCAAGATTTCCCCAAGCCGTGTGCGGCAACCCTAACCCTCTAGTTCCTCCGTCATAATCTCCGTAGTGCTTGGCGAAGCCCTGCAGAGATTGTTCCTCACCACCATCACCACGCCGTCGTGCTGCTGGAACTCAACCACTACTTCACCATCGCTCGCTGGATCGAGGAGGTGAAGGCGTCATCAAGCCGTACGTGTGTTGAACGCGGAGGTGCCGTCCGTTCGGCACTAGTTCGTGATCGGATCGAGGGACGACTTGCGATTTGGATCGCGGAGACGTTCGACTACATCAACCGCGTTTCTTAAACGCTTCCGCTTAGCGATCTACAAGGGTATGTAGATTCACTCTCCCTCTCGTAGATGCTCATCACCATGGATAGATCTTGTGTGTGCGTAGGAAAATTTTTGTTTCCCATGCAACGTTCCCCAACACATGCATGCTAGTAGGTTACATTGTTAATGTTGATCTTGCAAGTAGTATCATGAGGTAGGGGAAAACCCCTCTCCCTTGTTACCAATGCCCGGGATTTGCGTTGAGACTCTAGTTTGCTACGCTTTAATAGACAGGGTTGGTTGAGTGAATTACATGGGAGTTGTGAGAGTTAATTATGATCAAGACCTCAAGATTCAAGACTTCAAGACTTCATGATGCAATACACCTCTGGGTGGAGGATGGACTGACGGGCATCGTGGGGAAACCCAGTGGATGACTCCGGGATGCATCGTGGGGAAACCCAGTGGATGACATCTTGCGCAAAGCTTCACCCAGTCTCAAAGAGACGGATGGATACTTCAAGACCGGTGTCATAGCCCTAGCTTAGTCTTTGTCTGTCAGTGCATGATCATCATGTCATCATGTTTAAATTTCAATTTAATTTGAAATGGGGATGATCAAAACCCTAGCGCTAAATAATTCAAATTGGATCAACTAAAATATTTTTAAATGAACCCAAAAGGCCCTTCAGAAAAGTTCATCATTTTTGAAATGGGTGAAAACCTCTGCCAAAAATGGTGAACATATTTCTAGGTCATTTTTGGATTTTTGAATTAACCCAACAAGTATTTAAATTGGAGAATTTAAATGCTATATATATTCTACTTTCTCCAAATGTTCTGAAATTAATTGAGGGCCACTGAAATAATTCAGAGAGAGCCCACAAATATTCTCAAAATTTACTAAAATGATTTAGTATTTTTACTAAATCGAAACAGACAAAAGAAATAGAAAAAAAGAAACAAAATAGAAAATGAAGAAAGGAGAGAGAGAGAGCTTACCTGGCGCTCACCTGGCGGCCCAGCAAGCCGGCCCAGCCCACCAGGGGCAGAACCGTCTTCAACCTCTGCCTACTGGCAGAGGCGTGTTATCGCGCGCGCGCTGGTAGGCTTCCACCTTCGGCTTCGTGCTGGCGGCCTCCCTCTCGAGCCTATCCGCGCCTGGAGAATGCCCTGGCCTCCTCTCGCTTTCCCATCCTCCCGCTGCCTCGCCCCCTTCCTCTAGCTCCTCCCCGAGCTGCGCCCGAAAGCAGCCGGAGCGCGCCGTCGCCGTAGCCATGGCCACAGGCCACCATTCACCCATCCGGGGTGACCACGAGCTCCGCCTCGACTCCGTGGAGATACACGCCGACGCACGCGACCCCGGACGCCCTTCAGGCCGCCATCGCCGCCCTCTTCATCGCCACGGCCGACGAGCGCCGTCGCTCGATTCGCTGCCTACCGGTCGTCCCCGCGCCTACCGAGCCTCCGTCCGCCTCTTTGTAAGCTCCCGCGTCGTTTCCCCCTCCTCTCGTGCTCGCCCTTGTGCCCTAGCCCCATTCCCCCGCCATGGTCGAAGCCCCTCACCGCCGGCCATGACGCCGCGGTGGCTATAGACGCCGTAGCTTGCGCCCGAGCGTGTCATCATGCTCGCGTTGCTCCCAGGAGACGAACACACCCGTTAGCTTACCCTGTTGTGCCCTATAATGAGCAGTCGATCCTGTCCGAGCTCCGGCCGCCGCTGATTTGGTCACCGTCGTCGACTCCGGTGACCATTTGGTCCCGTTCCGCCGCCAGTCGACGCGGCCGAGCCCCAGCTTCCCAACGGTGCCATTTGCGCAACAAATGGTGCCCTGAGCTGCGTTCCCGACCCGACCCGTCGTCGCTGACCTCGTCAGCGGCCCTAACTCCGGCTAATCGCAGGTTAGCCGACGTGGCCGTCATTAGATTAGGGACTAATTAACCGTATTAGTTTAACACTAGACACTGACAGTGGATCCCACCTTATTAGTTTACTGGTTAACCAAAATAACTAGTTTAACTAATAAAACCAGTGGACCCACGCATCAGCATTGACCTTGCTGACGTGGCCTTTGACCGGGCCCACCTGTCTGTGACCATAGCCGTTACTGTGACACCGACCAGTGGGACCCACTGGTCAGGTTTTACCTGGACCGCCCAGTTGACTGCTGACGTCACCCTGACATTATGCTGATGCAGTAATTCACTTTCAGGTTTTAGTTAATTTAAAATAATTCAGGAAATTCTAGAAAATGTTATAAACTTCAAAAATTCATATAAATTCAACCGTAACTCAGATTGAAATAATTTATATATGAAAAATTATCAGAAAAATCCAAAGAATCTGTTTATGCCATTTTCATGCATGTTTGAGCAAGTTAACCTCACCAACTAGGAGAATTCATGATTAGGGCAAATTTGATAAATAGATTTGTAGTTGGAATTTATTGTAAGTTTGAATTCCACCTCAAGTAATATGGCTAACCATTGCACTAGGTCAATTCAGTACCTTAATATGACATGTCATTCATTTGGATGTGCCTCGCATTGATTGTGGTTCCATTTTTATGTTGCCGGTGTTTGTTCTCTCTCAGTAGATGTTGTTACGGCGTTGTGATCATTGACACTGATGAAGAGCTATACTATCTTCAGAAGTGCCAGGCAAGCAAACCCCCCTTGAGCATTCCGATACAATCCCACTCTCTCGCTCTTGCTCTCTTTTACTGCATTAGGACAACAATGATTCAACTGTTACATGTTGCGGTAGTTGAACCCATTCCTCTGCATGACCTGTGTTTGCCACAGTAAATAGTTGAAACCCACTAGCATGAGTCGGAGTTGTTTGAGCCATGATGTGCCTACTCATTCATGCTTGCTTGTTATGCCTGCTATGCTTAGAGTTGTGTCAGGTCTGATTCATCTGGGATAGATTGGAATGGTGGTGAACATGTCCTACTGTTGAGAGCTAAGTGTGTGAACACGTTTTGGTAAAGGTAGCGATGAGAGGCCATGTAGGAGTACATGGTGGGTTGTCTCATTGGAACCGTCCTCAGGAACTGAGTTCTGTGTTTGTGATCCAAGACAGCTACTACCACACATTGGGCCCTGAAATATGACCCCGCTCGACTTATTAATCGCCTTGATCTCTGTCCAGGAGTTGCGACTAGTTTCTGGTGTTTGTAGGATATGTGTTGGCGGTCGTGCAAAGCGCTGACCTTAGGGTGGGCTATGACACGGTAGAGACACTAAGGCACGGTGTACCAAATGACACCCGAATGGTGCTCTTGGGAACCCTGCACTCATCGTTTGGGGCTGTAGTGGAAACCTCGGCCGGACTTCCTTGCGGATGGAACTCAAATAGGCGATAAACCTGGACTAGAGACTTGTGTGGTTAGTCAGGTCATGGTCTACACCCACACCGGCTTTCGCTTGAAGTCTGCCGAGCACATGTCATGTGCAGGCGCTAAGTGGTGGAAACATGTGTGAAGAAGTACACCCCTGCAGGGTTATAAATGATCAATTCAAATAGCCGCGTCCGCGGATATGGACTACTTGGAAAGCTTACATTGTTCATACACAAGTTGAAATGGATACTCTAAAATGCGCAAGATAAGTGTGAGTGCTATGGATGGCCTTCTCGCAGGGAGACGGGAGCGGATCCATAGTGGTGTATTGTTATGGTGAATATGTGGACTTGTGTGCGCTTTCTCACCTCAAAGAAAGTACTGGTAGTCGTAGTACAGGATAGTCACTGAGTCAAAGCTGGCTTGCTGCAGTTAAACCCCACAACCCCCCTTGTTGATACTGATGCATATGTAGTTAGTTCTGATGTAAGTCTTGCTGAGTACCTTTGTACTCACGGTTGCTTAATTTATGTTTTTGTAGAGGAGATTTCAGTCTCACTTTAGATTCCTGCGATGGGTTCGATGTTCACCGATTAGCTTGGGAATCCCAGACAGAGGTCTGGTTCCTATGGAGGGTCTTGTAGATAGACAGGCTTCCTAGCCTTCTTTCTTTTAGCTGTCTGTACTCAGACAGGTTATGCTTCCGCTTGTTGCTTTTGTGACTTTGTATGTTGGGTCATGAGACCATGGTTGTAATATCATGCTATGTATGGCTCCTTGGAGCCTCTTAAAGAAATACTTTGACTCGTAGAGTTATGTTGTGATGCCATGTTGTATCTACACATATCGAGCATATTGTGTGTATGTTATTGAAATGCTTTGGTATGTGTGGGATCCGACACCTAGTTGTTTATTCTTGGTAGCCTTCCTTATGGGGAAATGCCTCCTGGTGCTTCCATCCAGAACACATGGATTGACCGGCATGTGTCCTTCTTTGCTCTTGTGTCTGTCCCTATGGCGAATAGTCACGCGGTGTTCCTTTAAGTCCTTGTAGCTTGCTACGACTTGGGTTCATATGTTGATGACCGACACGTGCATTGCTGGGTCATGTCTGCCTGTCCCTGTAAGTTTGTGCCACCTTAGTTTACGACTAGTCATGTCGGCCGAGGTTCTCTGTCATATGGATGCTAGCATCACAATCATATACGTGAGCCAAAAGGCGTAAACGGTTGAGGGTGTCCCGGATTAGGGGGTACTCGGGCTGCCGGACTATCTCTAATAGGCCGGACTAATGGGCCGATCTTTGCTCGTCAAGAAGCCGGGTGGTAGGCGACCCCGTGCACCAGAAGGAAACCTCTGAAGACTTGGTGTCTCCTCCAAGGAATAGTTAGTGTAACCGGCATGTTTATCCCCTGATGGCAACCGACCATATGTAACCCTAGGTCCCTCTGGTGTCTATATAAGCCAGAGGGTTTAGTCCATAGAGACACAGAACCATCATAACCATCTAGGGTTTAGTCCATCCGATCTCGAGGTAGATCAACTCTGTAACCTTCATAAAATCACATCAATACAATCCAGTAGGACGTAGGGTTTTACCTCTTCAAGAGGGCCCGAGCCTGGGTAAATCGTTGTCTCTACGTTCCCTGTTAATCATTGATTCCTACACCCACAGTTCGGATCCCCTACCCGAGATCTGCCGGTTTTGGTACCGACATTGGTGCTTTCATTGAGAGTTCCACCGTGGGTCACCAAGGATCAATGGCTCGCCTTCTCATCAGCGATGGCATCCGCAGCGGGGACATCTTCGTCCCCGGACATCTCTTCGCGTTCGGCAGCGTTGTGCTGCACGCCGATCCGACTGGTCACCTTGACCAGGTCGACAGCTTCACCCCTGAGCAGGAAATCAGATTCGGCAACCTAGAGTATGTCGCCGATTCTTGGGGCGATCTGGTCCTTACTAGGTTCTCAGCTTTACCTGAGGAGCCTAATAACCCCGAGGCCTTAACCTCGGATCCTCTCCTCGGCCCCGTTTCCGGGCCGATCCCCAGTTCGGATCTAGCCTTGAGTTCGGATCCAACTCCGGCGCCGGAAAACCTAGGGCCACACCTGGCCGAGCACACTTCCGACGCCGGCACACCAGAGTTCGACTCCGAAGTATGCCCAAGGATGGGTCCGGTGGACCTCTCGCTTTTAAGCGAGATGTTAGATCTGATCCAGACGATGAGTATCGCGGATGGACCGTCCTCAGACCAGGAGCAGGTCGGACAGGAGGCCAACCCCGGGGAATTTTGCGTCCCACCCACCACCCACTTGGTAGCCACTGTCGAGGATTTAACCGACATACTGGATTACACCTACGAGGAGGCTGACGACATGGACGAGGATATCGACGTCCCGCCTTATACGGCTCCCTCCCTTGCCACCTCCAACACCGAAAAGTGGACCGCCACCTACGACATTTACATGGTCGACACCCCCAAGAAGGACGGCGACACGACCATGAAGGACAGCGACGGCCCCGCCGAGGAACCTCCCAAACGCCGATGACAGCGAGCCAGAGGGCGAGGAAAGGGCAAGGAAAATAACACAGACACAAATGGCATCGGAGATAACGACACTCCCGATAACATGGGGGAGCTCGGCGACAACACCTCCGATCAGCACCATGACGCCCCTGAAGGGCACGAGAACCAGGGCGGCCCTGAGGACCCCGAGGACTCCGAGGACAGCAATTACCTTCCTCCGTCCGAAGAGGAGGATAGCCTCGGACCCGAGGACTTCATCGTCCCAGAGGACCCCCTGGAGCAAGAGAGATTCAAGCGGCAACTCATCGCCACTGCCCGAAGCTTGAAGAGGAAGCAACAGCAGCTAAAAGCCGAACAGGATACGCTCAACGACAGATGGACGATGGTCTTAGCTGCTGAAGAAGGCCTTGACGATCAACGTCAGGGTCAATACAAGAGTTACCCACGGTGGCGCCTGCTCCCAGAATTTGAGGATGAGGCCCTTGAGCCCATGCCTCCCAGACGAACTTACGCAAGCCAGCCCGACCGCCCCCCTCGAGGACGGGATAGGACGGCTGGGGAAACCGAACTCCCACCCGCGCCCCCTCGAGGACGAGATAGGGTGGCCGGAGAAACCGAATACCCACCCGCGCCTCCTCGCCGAGCAGGCAAAGACCCGGTTCAACCGGATGACCAATATGATTTGCGCCGCGACCTGAACGCCAGAGGAATCCATTCAAGATCCATCTATGGATCGATAGGACACACGCCCGCTGGACGGGACGGATACCAAGCCTGGTGCGATAGGAACGACAGAGCTCCGGAGCAGCACCATGCCCGGATGACAACCGATCTCCGGCACGACGTGGCCCGGGTCAGGGGCGCCGCACACCCAATGTGCTTCACTGACGAGGTGATGCAGCATCAGTTCCCCGAAGGGTTTTAACCCGTGAATATAGAACCGTACTATGGGACAACTGACCCAGCCGCGTGGATCGAAGACTTTGTTCTCCACATTCATATGGCCCGAGGAGATGATCTCCATGCCATTAAATACTTACCGTTGAAACTCAAAGGATCAGCAAGGCATTTGCTAAAGAGCCTACCCGAAAACTCCATCTGGAGCTGGGAAGAGCTCGAGGATGCTTTCCGAGCTAACTTTCAAGGCACCTATGTTCGGCCACCGGACGCCGACGACCTAAGACACGTAATTCAACAGCCCGGGAAGTCAGCTCGGTAATTCTGGAACCGGTTCTTGACTAAGAAGAACCAAATTTTCCACTGTTCGGACGTCGAAGCAATCGCCGCATTCAAACACAGTATTCGGGACGAGTGGCTCGCCCGCCAGCTCGGCCAGGATAAGCCGAGAACAATGTCGGTCCTTACCTCCCTAATGACCCGCTTTTGCGCAGGTGAGGATAGCTGGTTAGCTCGTTGAAGCAACCACCCCGAAGACCCTGGCACCTCAGAGGCCCGAGACGGGAACGGGAAACCCCGGCGCAACAAGAATAACAAGCGCAGGCACACTAACAATGGCAGTGAAGCCGATGATGCAGCGGTAAACGCCGGGTTCAGCGGCTCGAAGTCAGGACCGCGGATGAAACCTTCTAAAGGAAACCAGGACGGTCCGACCGCATTAGACAGAATCCTGGACAGGCCCTGTCAGATCCACGGTACCTCGGATAAGCCCGCCAACCACACCAACCGCAACTATTGGGTAATCAAACAGGCCGGCAAGATCACAACCGAGGAGCAGAGCAAGGGTCCCCGCAGCGAGGATGACGATGAACCTCGCGGGCCGAACAATGGAGGCCCAAAGCAGTTCCCCCCAGAGGTAAAAACCGTGAACATGATTTACGTCACGCACATACCGAAGAAGGAATAGAAACGCGCACTTCGGGATGTCTACGCCTTAGAGCCTATAGCCCCGAAATTCAACCTGTGGTCGGCTTGCCCGATCATGTTCGACCGTCGAGACCATCCGACCAGTATCCGTCATGGAGGAACAGCGGCTCTGGTGCTCGACCCCATCGTGGATGGATTTCACCTCACCAGAGTCCTTATGGACGGAGGCAGTAGCCTCAACCTGATTTACTCAGACACAGTGAGGAAAATGGGGATCGACCCATAAAGGTGTAATCCCAGGCGTCGAAGCACGCTACTCGGGATCCATAACATTGGAAGTAGTCTTCGGTTCGCCCGATAACTTCCGCAGCGATGACTTGATCTTCGATATTGTCCCTTTCCGCAGCGGTTATCACGCACTCCTCGGTCGGACAGCGTTCGCCTGCTTTAACGCCGTCCTACACTACGCGTACTTGAAGCTCAAGATGCCATGACCAAGGGGCGTTATTACCATTAATGGCAATACCGAATGCTCGCTCCGAACAGAGGAACACACGGTGGCTCTAGCCGCCGAAGTCCATGCCGCCGAAGAAGCGTCGCAGGCCCAATCTACCCCCAAGGCACTGGACGCACACAAACGCGCCTGAGCTACGGCCTCGGCCCCGGAGCACTCCCGTGCTCACCCTAAATAGGGATACGCGCCCCACAGCATGACCCACCCAGCCGTGAAATACGTGCCTCGAGTGCACAACTTTGCGCTCAAGATGCCATGGGCAGCTCTAGGGACACGTGACTCAAAGGCCAAGAGCTCAGTTCGACCGAGCCATGGCCGATAGATGTTCTTGGATTAACATCAACTACAGGTACCTTCTAGGGCCTGATCAGCGTTAAGCTGACATAGTGCGGCGATTCCTCAAAACCCTTTCTCAAGGGCTCGCCTGCCGAACATTACTACTTCCGCCGAGCACACAGACGACAACTTCACTCATACGGAAGCATCATAAAGAGCGAAGGCACAGACGTGCAGCAGGGCCTAGTAGGGACGTCAAACCACTCATGAAGGCCCTGTCTAAACCTTTCCTCTTATATATTATTCTTTAAAGTATCTGTAAAAGTTACTTCGGCAGTTCGGATTGTACGGATAGACGTTACAAATTCAAAGGAAATAGATACCAAGCTTTTCTACGGTAATTGTGCATTCCTGCTGCATATTCCTTTCCGCTTTTCGGGCCAAAGTAAACTATTTGCGATACATTCCTTTTTTTTAGTGACCGGCTAATAGACCGGGGGCTCGAACTTAAATCTTGCCTCAAACTTTATTCCGGCACCAACTTTTATTGCATGTGCTCGGCATCACGGATATTGCATTATATGAATCAGTTCCGAATTGTGTCTTTGGTCCATAGTTGGGTTGCCCGGCTCCTGTGTTTGCCCTCTTACGTTCCGCATTGTTCGACTAGGAGGGTAAAGGGAGAACCACTGCGATTGTGCTTCTAGCTAGCCTGGTTAAGTACCTCAGTGGAGAAAGCTGAAAACTGACTGTCATAATATGCGAGAACTGGTCGGCGATCCGATGACTTGTGTCAAACCTAAAATCATTGGAGGTTAGCCCGTGTTAAACGAAGGGTTCTCTGTCATAGAAACCATGTGATAATGGTATCGACCTCGGTATACCCGGATATCACATACACTGGGGGCTAGTCACCAGCCCCCGCCGTCAAGCTCCTATGGCTAAGTGAAAGCACTAAAACCGCATAGTCTGATTGCCTTGTTTTCCGTACATACAACCACCTCAGGGCCCCGAGACGTCGGGTAAGGGTTAAGGTATGACGAGGAAACACCCCATGCAGTATCTGCACAGGGGGCTGAAGCCGACGACTGGTAACTTTCAGTTCAGAAACGGCCGCACAGGAGACAGAATTAACATGGCAAACATTATATGAATAGCCATCACATTGCATTCCAATCAAAGCAAAAGGTTTTACACTCCTTGGATACAAGGAAAATAAATCTACTCATAAATTACATCTTTCGAGCACTGGGCCTCTACTGCCCGAGCACCATCCATCACGATGGGGAAATATTGCTCGGGGCGCCTGTGCTCCTTCCCAGGGGGTGGAGGTCCGGTGGCCATCTCGGCTGGCTTGATCTTCGGCCAGTGCACCATGGTCTTGCCGAAGGCCATCCGAGCTCCCTCAATGCATGCGGAGCGCTTCCAGGCATCAATTCGGGGCGTGGCATCGTACAGCCTTTGCACCAACCCAAAATAGCTGCTCGGTAGCGGCTCGGAAGGCCACAGCTTGATGCATAGGTCCTTCATCGCGGGCTCCACCATCCGATGCAGCTCCATCAGCTGCTTCATCTGGTTGTTAAGGAGGGGAGGGTGTTCGGGCGCTTGAAATTGCGCCCAAAACAGCATCTGCTTGGCCCGACCTTCCTGGGCAGCGAAGAACCTAGCCGCATCAGCCGCATTCCTCGGGAGGTTCGCAAAGGCGCCTGGGGAACGCCACACTAGCATGAGCAAAGCGAACCTGTTACCACCAAAGACACTTTGCAGCAAGTACGGCTTACCATCCGGAATGAGCTTGACTTGGCGGAGTTCTTCTTGACAGCCGCGCGCCTCCGTTCGCGCTTCCTTCGCCACCGTCCCCAATGAGGATAGCTCAGTGGCCAGCTCTTTATTCTTTTGCTCAAGAGCCTCACATTTCGTGACGGCATCTTTGAGCTCTTGTTGCACTTCCAGCACTCTGGCCTCGTGCTTCTAGCTAGCGGTCCTCACCGCAGCCAGTTTGGCAGCTGCTTGTTCGGCTGCCGACTTCTACTCCGCCGCCTCCAGCTGAGCCGTCCTCAACGCGGCCTTGAGGTTCTCCACCTCAGCGGCGGCAGCTGTAGTAACATCGGTTGAGTCCGTTTAAGACTACCCTAAAACCTTACTTAACAAAAAGGAAATATCTGCAATAATCACTACAGTTCGGACTTGCCTTGCATTTTGTGGAACCTCTTATTCACCAGGCTGAGGTTGTCTTCGGAGCTTTTGAGCTTCCGATTCAGCTCGGCCAACTCCTCGGCGTTGGCGGCTGCTGCCGAAGATGACGCCTGCGCATCACCCTACGCACATTAGTATCCGAGATATTGATTTTCGATCCTCTGACCGGCTTTGTTCAAGCCAGTCAGAGTCTTGGGGGCTACTGTGTATGAGGCTATACATTTATACAAAAGAATTTTTCTAAGGGAAAAGCATTACTTCGCTGACCTTGAAGCCCGTGAGAAGGCCACTGAAGGCCTCCTTCAGTCCGTTATCCACGGACCGAAGACTTTGCAACACCGCGCCCATAAGGGCACGGTGGTCTTCGGAGATAGAGGAGCTAGTTAAAGCATCCATCTCATCCGGCCACCCAGTCGACGCCCGCTCTGGGGCCGGCGGGGGTGGCGGGGGCACTTCGGCTTCTTCCCTCTCAAAGACCGGAGTGCCCGACTCCGGGCGCCTTGACGACTCCGGAGCCGCCCTCGGGGAGAGCTCGGATTGTCCGGGCTCCTCCTCTTCGTTTACCAGACGGGCCCTCCCCTCTAGGTCTTCGGCGGCTGAGGTATTTACCTCGGCCATGATGGCGTCGTCCCCTCCCCCTGTGTGCAACATGGGAGGGGTCCTCCTTGACAGGACCTCCTCGGCCTCCTCGACGATTGGGGGAGGCGAGGCGCACGATTCGGTCCCGCTCTCCGCCAGCGCGGCCGGTGGAGAATCCCCCTCCGAGACTCGGTCGGTGGGGAGGTCACGCAGCGGGCTACGATGTTAGAAGTAAAAAGGCGATCAATATCAAGCCCAGTTGGGCCGAAGACACTCAAGCGGATATTAGAATGCGTACCTTTGAGCCTGTGGCTTGGCCCTGGGGATCCTCCGAGGAATCTCTTCAGAGGCCTCGGAGTCCTTGGTAGAAGCCGAGCTGTTGTCGGACAGGGCCACCTTGGCCCTGCATGGTCTCTTGGTGGAAGGACGAGGCGGCTCCTCCTCGGCATTCTCGGACGCCGCCCTCTTCTTTGATCGGGGGGAGTCACCTTCCTTCCCCTCCTCCCCCTGCTCCTTCTCCTCCTCTTGTGCGGAGGGAGCATGGGTGTCCCCGGATCTAGTGTCTGGGGGTCCTCGGGAACGGAGGCCCTCTCTGGCCTCCCTCTTCTTGCCCTTCTTCTTCTCCTTCCTCTCCGGCGCCTCGTATGGCTCCACGGCCAGCATGACCGTCAGCAGGGGCGTCCTGGGCCCCTCTGGCAATGGGGCCGAACTGTTGATCTGCTCCGCCTTCTTCAGCCAGTTCTGTGGATGAGAAGTGAGAAAATTGAGTACCTTATCAGAAGGGAACAATCCGAACATAAGAACAAAACTAGTCATACCTCCCGCGGGGGGTTTGCGGCATCGAGGCCGATGTCTTCCTCCTCTACCGGCCAGTCCTTCTGCGGCTTGAATAGCACCTTCCACAGTTGAGCATGGGAGGTGCGGAAGAAGCTACGTATGGTGGCCGGGTCTTCAGGCTTGTAGGCCCACATGGGGGAAGCCCTGTCCTAGAATGGGATGATTCGGCGGTAGAGCATGATTTGGATCACGTTGGGCAGCTCGACGCCCTGCTCTATCATCTTGGTGATCCGGCTCTGTAGCAGTGCCACCTCCTTGTTCGACCCCCAGTCAAGGCCTTTCTTGGTCCATGAGACCAGCCTCGTGGGGGGTCCGGATCGGAAAGCCAGAGTCGCCCCCCAATCCGTACTCCTTGGCTCTATGATGTAGAACCATTCCTTCTGCCAGATCTTGACGGTCTTGATGAAAGTGCCTTCTGGCCACTCCACCCGGGGAAGCTTGCTGACCATCGCTCCCCCGCAGTCCGCCTATTGGCCGTCAACAATCTTCGGCTTGACGTTGAAGATCTTCAGCCACAGGCTGAAGTGTGAACGGACCCGAAGAAAGGCCTCGCAGATGATGATGAAGGCTGAGATATGCAGGAAGCAATTGGGGGCGAGGTCGTGGAAGTCGAGCCCGTAGAAGAACATGAGGCCCCTGACAAAGGGGTGAAGGGGAAAACCCAAACCTCGAATGAAATGAGGGAGGAACACCACCCTCTCGCCCTGCCGCGGCGTGGGGACGACTTGGCCCGCCTCTGGAGCGCGGTAAGTGACATCGGCGGGGAGATAGCCCGCGCTCCTCAGCTCCAAGATGGCGCTTTCAGTGACAACGGACGCCTCCCACTTGCCCTTGGACCCGGAGCCCACCATTGCTAGGATGAGTAGGTGGCTGGAGAGGCTCTTGGGAGGGAGAGCGGATCTAGGCGCTGGAGCTCAAGAGATGGGGAAGGCAATGGTGAAGAAAGAAGCGAGAGCGTGCAGAGGAAATGGAGGCCGTTCCCCTTTTATGGGCTGTAAAAACCTAGGGTCCCTTTACTGCGCCGCAGGCTTCGCCATTTCCCCGTATAAATCACGCCATTATGCGTGCGTGGGATAGAGCGAATTATTGATCATATCCCTTAAAAACAGGGCACGATCTCCATATCGATGGGACGTGCCAATGAAAACCACCTCGAACCGCGAATCGAGTTTTTCATAAACCAACTCGCGGCCATGGCAGGGTGTGACCCTTCGGTAAAAGCTGTCAGATGAGGGTACTATTCACACTGAAGCGATTAGCCTTCGGGGCTAAGTTATCAGTACACCTCGGCGACCAAGGTATAGTTCGGCGCGTGTGCGGCTGGGCAACACTTGAGAACCCGATTCGGAGGAAATGCAGGCCTGTTACCGGTGTCACGGAAGGAAGGGAACTGGTCCACAAAGCCGATGATGTTCGGCGTCTACCTCGGCTTCGAAGACTAGTTTGGGGGCTACTGAGGGTGTCCCGGATTAGGGGGTACTCGGGCTGCCGGCCTATCTCTAATAGGCCGGACTAATGGGCCGATCTTTGCTCGTTAAGAAGACCGGGTGGTAGGCGACCCCGTGCACCAAAAGGAAACCTCCGAAGACTTGGCGTCTCCTCCAAGGAATAATTAGTGTAACCGACATGTTTATCCCCTGATGGCAACCAACCATATGTAATCCTAGGTCCCTCTGGTGTCTATATAAGCCAGATGGTTTAGTCCGTAGAGACACAGAACCATCATAACCATCTAGGGTTTAGTCCATCTGATCTCGAGGTAGATCAACTCTGTAACCTTCATAAAATCACATCAATACAATCCAGTAGGACGTAGGGTTTTACCTCTTCGAGAGGGCCCGAACCTGGGTAAATCACTGTCTCTACGTTCCCTGTTAATCATTGATTCCTAGACCCACAGTTCGGATCCCCTACCCGAGATCTGCCGGTTTTGGTACCGACAACGGTCCCGGCCAAGGTAAGACTGCAGCCATGGGAATACCGTGCGTGAGGCCGCAAAGTGATATGATGTGTCTTATGCTAGATCGGTGTGACTTAGGATCGGGGTCCTGACAGCTTTGGTATCAGAGCCTGACTGCCTGTAGGATTATCAAGCCAAATTGGTCGAAGTCGAGTCTAGAAATGCTTTAGTTATATAGGGGAATTGATTGTGGAAGGGAACGTATGGCTCTTTTTACTCCTTATCCTGTGTCCTTCTGATTCTGAGTCACCCTCATCTTTTCTACGGGGTTTAAGAACTAGGCTTCTCATCTATCTACCAGGATGACGAGTTACTATGCTGGAGACTTATCGAAAAGTTGTTGTCTTCTTGGATCGGTGTTTCCATACGAATCCAGTTGTTATGATGTCAGTTGTCATGCAAGTTGTCTCATTTTTCATGCCCGTACAGCCATT
Organism: Elymus sibiricus; assembly: GCA_039707655.1. Taxonomy (NCBI): domain Eukaryota; kingdom Viridiplantae; phylum Streptophyta; class Magnoliopsida; order Poales; family Poaceae; genus Elymus; species Elymus sibiricus. The sequence continues at coordinate 183,762,683 of CM077676.1, read as the reverse complement.
ATGCTGTCCGAGTATCCAAGGTTTCTAAATAGTCTGATGCATTTGCAAATCATTTCTTCCTGTTCCGATGTCTTTTGGCCAGACTAGACACACAAATTGTTGTGTTGTGGTATTCCATTACCTCAACATATCTGTTGAAGCTAATAGGAAACCATGATGTCTTAAGTGACCACCCGGAGATTCAGCCTTTGTGTTGTATCCCCAGTGTGATAATTCTGGCCATCATTCTTGAAAGCATCTCGTGATGCCAGTTAGTTAGTAGGTATTCCATTCCTGGGTTCCTGAACCCAAGGTCCACTCTACCTATGTCATGTTGATAGAGATTGTAGCTCCTTTAGGTTGGTTAGTAACCTTGCTTAGTCCTCAAGGTCCATGATATATCATTCTTCCAATACTATGAACCATCCATGGCGGAAGTTCTTTTGAACCAAAAGATCACAACAAAAGTGCTCTTGACGAGTTCTCCATCCTATATTTGTGACTCTGCCAGTCCTAACTTTCTGCATAGATTATCCGGAAGAAATATGTTGGACTTGTTCGACATGCTAATCCATGCATCCACAACTCATAGAATCATGTGTTCCTTTGAGTTGTCCCTCTTCCGTTGTATTCCGACCATCGTCTACCAATTGATAGTCAAGAGTAATTGTGTATTCGTGTTCATCGATGCCAATTATTTCTGTGGTCCATCAAGCCATTCTATTTTGGAATGACCAGGAGAAACAAACTCCAGTACCTCATCCGTTACTTGGATTGGGTCAAAACAATTGTATTCTGCAGATCAAGAGGCCAATCCAGCTTCTAGTCTACTATACCCTGGAGTGTTACCCTCTTTCATGTCAAGAATGTCATAGGAATTGCACACCATCTTATGAATTCTTTATATAGTGATACTTCTTGCCATCATCATTTATTTCTCGGTCTCCGTGTTGTTGCAACCGGAATGATGACAAGTGAACTGTGATGTGTGAAATCCATACTCCTAGCAACCATGTTGCTTGGTTGCTAATGGACGATAATTTCATTCTTAGCGTGTTGGTTATTGAATCATCATTCTAAGATTGATCATGCTACCTAGTCCATTATTCCTGGTGCACCCTTTGATCAATGAGTTAGGATTGTGTCAATCCCTCGCTCTTTTGATTACATCGTCTTGCCCTGAAAAGCAAGATTGTTCTCGAGCTTAACATCATATCGGTGGTTCGTGATTTTCCGAATATCTTCTTGGAAGTATCACCAGGTTGTTCCCTGACCGTTATGTTGAGTTCGTGATCAAGTTCGTTTTCTTTAAACCACCCCTTCTCCAGGATTCGGTGCTAGATACCCTGAAATAGTTGGATAAGCTAAACAAATAACTTGGAGAGTTGGAAGATAAAAGCTTGTCTGACTTAGTTCATCCCAAAGGGATATCTTGTGTGTGTGTGTGTGTGTTGAAGAGAGATGATATCTTCATCAATTGAACTTCATGATCAATTGTCGGATCTATTATCTCATCCAATCTTTGATTTGAGTGTGGGCTATCGTCAAATCAAATCAGAATCAATGATGTTCGTAATGTTGTCTTATTCGTGGATGTTCCTCGAGCATACACCATTATATCCTTTGGTCTGACCAATGCTATCACCTTGTTCACATAGTTGTGGAATTCCATCCCCATGGAAATCTCGATGACTTGTTGTTGAGCTCATCAGCAGCATTTTATCTCCTCCATGATTCATGTTGAACATTAAGCTAGTGTTGGAAACTTTTGTAAGCATTACCTCCGTGTTCCGTTCATGGAGTATATGTCTGATGTAAGAAGTGACTTCCTCTAATTCACGTGTATTTGATGCAAGTTGCTGCCGTGTATTCGAGAAAACTTGTTTTGCTTCCTCTGGAATCATCCCAAGTCAGTCTTGCATATGCGAAGTATACCATGGTTTGAGAGATTAGCTACCTCCATTCCCTATATATTCCCTAGCACACCAAGCCACTGATTGATTTGTTCAAGATAAAGGAGTCTGTTCTAAGGTTAATACTTTAGACTTCCGCGCGGAGACTTCGATATCTCGATGATGGTTCCCAACCGGAACTCGGTAGTGTTTTGTTGTAAGATTTCCATGTGTTCAAGATTGTCTTGGGCAGTGTGCTCACATGTATCTTGCAATCCAGCTCATGTTTTGGAACTTGCTTCCGTGGTTCATTTCCCGAGAATCTCGCAACGTCATCTCTTCAATTGTGTTGCAAAATTTCTTCCAGACGTGCTGAGTCTGAAGTATCCTGTCACCAATCGGATCTGAATCTCAGGCAGATATGATGGTTGGAACATTCCCAGCATTTGCATTTTGTTCCCAGCTTGCACCGCCATTGTGCCATTTTCCCATGGGCTGCCTTCTCAGTAATTGTTGTTCAGGATCATCTTCAAAAGTGGTCTTACCATGGGTCCCATCCATTCCCGATGATAAGCAAAAATCATCCATTGCGTTGTCTTCCACAAGGTAGTCCACATCATCCATTCTAGTCCGAGTATGCCATTCTTTCGAAATCTGTCAAACGATCGTTTGTGAATTGCCTTAGGCTGGTATAGAGAGTTCCAATGATCTGTGTATCAAAAGTAATTATTTTTGCCACTTAAGGGAATAATTCTATGAGTCGCCTTCCCTAAGGTGCCCCGTCATGGAATCATGGCAATTTACTCCTCGCTATGTTGAAACCCGTGCACCATCTTACCTAAGCATGGAATTGTTGCCTACCAAATTGAACCTTCATCATCAGCTCTCCTCCATCGTTCCTGATGGGTGTTTTGTGTCTCAGCTCAAGAGATGTTCAACGTCTCATTCCGTGAGTTGATCATGAGTTGCTCAATCTTCGAGAGGATCGATTCTTTAGTGTTCCTTTCCTCTTGTTGTCGTGTTGGACGAAGTTCTCAGAGCAAGACGTCAAGTTCAACATGATGCAATGAATCAACATCCCCGAGAAGGGCAGTGGATCATGAAGATTGTGACAGCTAGTGTCCCCTCTTCCTCTTACCCTATGCCTGAATCTCGGGACGAGATTCTTGTTTAGTGGGGGTGAGTTGTCACAGCCCTAGCTTAGTCTTTGTCTGTCAGTGCATGATCATCATGTCATCATGTTTAAATTTCAATTTAATTTGAAATGGGGATGATCAAAACCCTAGCACTAAATAATTCAAAATTGGATCAACTATAATATTTTTCAATGAACCCAAAATGCCCTTTAGAAAAGTTCATCATTTTTGAAATGTGTGAAAACCTCTGCCAAAAATGGTGAACATATTTCTAGGTCATTTTTGGATTTTTGAATTAACCCAACAAGTATTTTAATTGGAGCATTTAAATGCTATATATAGTCTACTTGCTCCAAATGTTCTGAAATTAATTGAGGGCCACTGGAATAATTCAGAAAGAGCCCACAAATATTCTCAGAATTTACTAAAATGATTTAGTATTTTTACTAAATCGAAACAGACAGAAGAAATAGAAAAAAAGAAACAAAATAGAAAATGAAGAAAGGAGAGAGAGAGCTTACCTGGCGCTCACCTGGCGGCCCAGCAAGCCAGCCCAGCCCACCAGGGGCACAGCCGTCTTCAACCTCTGCCTACTGGCAGAGGCGTGTTCACGCGCGCGCTGGGAGGCTTCCACCTCCTGCTTCGCGCTGACGGCCTCCCCCTCGAGCCTATCCGCGCCTGGAGAACGCCCTGGCCTCCTCTCGCTTTCCCCTCCTCCCGCTGCCTCGCCCCCTTCCTCTAGCTCCTCCCCGAGCTCCGCCCAAAAGCAGTCGGAGCGTGCCGTCGCCGTAGCCATGGCCACAGGCCACCATTCGCACATCCGGGGTGACCACAAACTCCGCCTCGACTCCATGGAGATACACGCCGACGCACACGACCCCGGACGCCCTTCAGGCCACCATCGCCGCCGTCTTCATCGCCACGGCCGACGAACACCGTCGCTCGATTCGCTGCCTACCGGTCATCCCCGTGCCTACCGAGCCTCCGTCCGCCTCTTTGTATGCTCCCGCGTCGTTTCCCCTCCTCCCGTGCTCACGCTTGTGCCCTAGCCCCATTCCCCCGCCATGGTCGACGCCCCTCGCCACCGGCCATGACGCCGCCGTGGCTACAGACACCATAGCTTGTGCCCGAGCATGTCATCATGCTCACGTTGCTCCCTGGAGATGAACGCACCCATTAGCTTGCCCTGTCGTGCCCTGTAACGAGCAGCCGATCCTGTCCGAGCTCCGGCCGCCGCTGATTTGGTCACCGTCGTCGACTCCGGCGACCATTTGGTCTCGTTCCGCCGCCAGTCGACGCGGACGAGCCCCAGCTTCCCAACGGTGTCATCCGCGCAACGAATGGTGCCCTGAGCTACGTTTCCGATGCATCCCGTCGTCGCTGACCTCGTCGGCGGCCCTAACTCCGGCTAATCGCCGGTTAGCCGACGTGGCCGTCATTAGATTAGGGACTAATTAACCCTATTAGTTTAACACTATACACTGACAGTGGGTCCCACCTTATTAGTTTACTGGTTAACCAAAATAACTAGTTTAATTAATAAAACCAGTGGACCCATGCGTCAGCGTTGACCTTGCTGACGTGGCCTTTGACCGGGCCCACCTGTCTGTGACCGTAGCCGTTACTGTGACACCGACCAGTGGGACCCACTGGTCAGGTTTGACCTGGACTGCCCAGTTGACTACTGGCGTCACCCTGACGTTATGCTGATGCAGTAATTCATTTTCTGGTTTTAGTTAATTTAAAATAATTCAGGAAATTCCAGAAAATGTTATAAACTTCAAAATTTCATATAAATTCAACCGTAACTCAGATTGAAATAATTTATATATGAAAAATTATCAGAAAATTCCAAAGAATCTGTTTATGCCATTTTCATGCATGTTTGAGAAAGTTAACATCACCAACTAGGACAATTCATGATTAGGGCAAATTTGATAAATAGATTTGGAGTTGGAATTTATTATAAGTTTGAATTCCACCTCAAGTAATATGGCTAACCATTGCACTAGGTCAATTCAGTACCTTAATATGACATGTCATTCATTTGGATGTGCATCGCATTGATTGTTGTTCCCTTTTTATGTTGCCGGTGTTTGTTCTCTCTCAGTAGTTATTGTTCCGGCGTTGTGATCATTGACACTGATGAAGAGGTATACTATCTTCAGAAGTGCCAGGCAAGCAAACCATCCTTGAGCATTCTGGTACAATCCCACTCTCTCGCTCTTGCTCTCTTTTACTGCATTAGGACAACAACGATTCAACTGTTACATGTCGCGGTAGTTGAACCCATTCCTCTGCATGACCTGTCTTTGCCACAGTAAATAGTTGAAACCCATTAGCATGAGTAGGAGTTGTTTGAGCCATGATGTGCCTACTCATGCATGCTTCCTTGTTATGCCTGCTATGCTTAGAGTTGTGTCAGGTCTGACTCATCTAGGATGGATTGGAATGGTGGTGAACATGTCCTACTGTTGAGATCTAAGTGTGTGAACACGTTTTGGTAAAGGTAGCGATGAGAGGCCATGTAGGAGTACATGGTGGGTTGTCTCATTGGAACCGTCCTCAGGAACTGAGTTCTGTGTTTGTGATCCAAGACAGCTACTACCACACATTGGGCCCTGAAATATGACCCCGCTCGACTTATTAATCGCCTTGATCTCTGTCCAGGAGTTGCAACTAGTTTCTGGTCTTTGTAGGATATGTGTTGGTGGCCGTGCATAGTGCTGACCTTAGGGGTGGGCTATGATGCGGTAGAGACACTGAGGCATGGTGTACCAAGTGACACCAAAATGGTGCACTTGGGAACCCTGCACTCATCGTTTGGGGCCGTAGTGGAAACCTCAGCCAGACTTCCTTGCGGATGGAACTCAAATAGGCGATAAACCTGGACTAGAGACTTGTGTGGTTAGTCAGGTCGTGGTCTACACCCACGCCGGCTTTCGCTTGAAGTCTGCTGAGCACATGTCGTGTGCAGGCGCTAAGTGGTGGAAACATGTGTGAAGAAGTACACCCATGCAGGGTTATAAATGATCTATTCGAATAGCCGCATCCGCGGATATGGACTACTTGGAAAGCTTACATTGTTCATAGACATGTTGAAATGGATACTGTAAAATGCGCAAGATAAGTGTGAGTGCTATGGATGGCCTTCTCGGAGGGAGACGGGAGCGGATCCATAGTGGTGTATTGTTATGGTGAATATGTGGACTCGTGTGCGCTTTCTCACCTCAAAGAAAGTACTGGTAGTCGTAGTACAGGATAGCCACTGAGTCAAAGCTGGCTTGCTACAGTTAAACCCCACAACCCCCCTTGTTGATACTGATGCATATGTAGTTAGTTCTGATGTAAGTCTTGCTGAGTACCTTTGTACTCACGGTTGCTTATTTTTTGTTTTTGCAGAGGAGACTTCAGTCTCACTTTAGATTCTTGCGATGGGTTCGATGTTGACCGATTAGCATGGGAATCCCAGATAGAGGTCTGGTTCCTATGGAGGGTCTTGTAGATAGATAGGCCTCCTAGCCTTCTTTCTTTTAGCTGTCTGTACTCAGACAGGTTATGCTTCCGCTTGTTGCTTGTATGACTTTGTATGTTGGGTCATGAGACCATGGTTGTAATATCATGCTATGTATGGCTCCTTGGAGCCTCTTAAATAAATACTTTGAGTCATAGAGTTATGTTGTGATGCCATGTTGTATCTAGACATATCGAGCATATTGTGTGTATGTTATTGAAATGCTTTGGTATGTGTGGGATCCGACACCTAGTTGTTTATTCTTGGTAGCCTTCCTTATGGGGAAATGCCTCCTAGTGCTTCCATCCAGAACACATGGATTGGTTGGCATGTGTCCTTCTTTGCTCCTGTGTCTGTCCCTATGGGGAAATGTCATGCGGTGTTCCTTTAAGTCCTTGTATCTTGCTACGACTTGGGTTCATACGTTGATGACCGACACGTGCATTGCTGGGTCATGTATGCTTGTCCCTGTAAGTTTGTGACACCTTGGTTTACAACTAGTCATGTCGGCTCGGGTTCTCTGTCATATCGATGCTAGCATCACAATCATATACGTGAGCCAAAAGGCGCAAACGGTCCCGGCCAAGGTAAGGCTGCAGCCGTGGGAATACCGTGCGTGAGGCCACAAAGTGATATGATGTGTCTTATGCTAGATCGGTGTGACTTAGGATCGGGGTCCTGACAACCGGAAGCTTACCTGTGCAGCCACAAGTCACTATGGGCTCTGGCTTGGTTAATCTTAGTTGTGACTCTGGCGGGGCACTTGCTAGCAGATGTAGACGAACGGTAGGGTTGGATGGGCACTGTCCGTGGTCAGGGAAACACCTCTGAAAGACCATGTTTCGATCGTCCCATTCTCTAACACCAGGCAGTGTGAGGACTTAAAGGGAGGGATCGATTCTTGTGGGTAAAGTGCACAAACCTCTTTAGAGTGTTAAAACCAAATCGATTAGCCGTGTCCCCGGTTACGGACAAGTTGAGCCTCAGGAATTGGAACTATTAGGAAACCTCGACACAATTAATAATAATGAGTTGGGTTATTTAATAATTGGGATATGAGACTTGGTTGGCAGAACCATCTCATTAACAACCAACCTTTGTAGTAATATTGCATTTGACTCCTTTGTTGTAGGGAAAATCAGCTTTTCGCAAAAGTAAACCTTAGAGCCCCACCAACCATACTTGCATATAGCATAGATATTTTATTTATCAGCTCTCTCTTGTGACTTGCCGGCATATTCAAAATGCTGACCTACACGGCTGCAACGTCTCATGTTGCAGAGGATTATTCCGACCAGGAGTGAGGCTACGTTCTACGCTTGGCGATATGCCCTTTGGAGTCGGATGGACTCGCTATCTTCTACGTCTTCCGCGGTAGTCATCTCATGAGTTGGCCTTCAGCCAATTTATTATTTTTGTAATAAAGACTCTATATGAGATTTCGATGTAATAAAGCAGGTGTGATTGAACTTTGATATATACATTGATGTACTGTGTGTGCCAGCATGATCTTGGGATGGTACAGATACACAGAGACTTGACCGTATTGGGTCGGGTCGCTGCACCACGTCATTGATCAAGACGATCAACGGTGATGTACAAGTTTGTTGGTTTGAAGATAGCCCTACCCGTAGCAATCCACTGCTTCCACCCCTATTGTATAGCCCGTGTGAAATTTTTGTATGCAAGCTCAATGTGCTATGATGTTGTATATGATTGTGTCAACTATATAAGTTTGTACTGAGCATCAGCAATGCATATGGCTGAAAGATGTATGCACGAGCATCGGCTGATCAGTTTCTCTCTCTCTCTCGCTAACAAGTGGGACCTGTTGAATTACTTCTTCACTCGTGACAACTTTTAATTAGGTTTCACTTGACTCTACCTTTTTTCTTAAGTTATAATTTGAGCTCAGTGACTTTAAAAAGATGTACACAAGCCTTGTTTGGGCCATTTCAGGCGTCGTTGAATGTGGGCTGAGTAGCTACATAAAGTTGTTGGAGAAGTTGGGAGCGAGGCGGCGGGTGGAGGTCAAAGAGCTCGCTTCCCGGTGAGCTTGCGCGGCAGACTGCTCGCACACGTCCCGTCGAGCCTGCGCGGCGGACTGCTCGCACGCGTCCCGTCGAGCCTGCGCGGCGGACTTCTCACACTCGTCCCGTCTAATCAAACAGCTGCAAGCACGCCACCTAGTATGGTCAAATTTTGGCACGAAGTAAAAAGAGGACCAATAAACCAGGGCCAAGGTAGTACTCTCCAATAAAAAGAGGGACGCGTGGCCGCATGTAAATGGTTAGTGGAACGCCCACGATTCAAACAATACAACCGTTTGCGATAGTAACATGTCATCTATTTGTTCCAAAATGCCAACGTTGGCTATTAATGTGTGCGCCTTGTCTCAAATTGGACAAAAAAATTACCACGGCATATATGTGCCATTAATGACACGATGCCAAGTTTCATGAATTTCGGGTGAGTTTTGGATTTACGGGGATTTAAAAACCGAGATTCTCAATGTTTGAAGCCGAGCCAGGAAGCCGAGATGTTTGTAATTCATTCCCATTTCTTGCATGGGACCTAAACATGCACCCAAGGACACATGTATGGTTTTTGAAGCCATTTTGGTGCACTGGAACATGTGCTTGTAGTTCAAATTTGAATTATGGACATTAAATGCCTAGAAAACTCAATTGATGTATAAAAAGGCCAAACGAACCCTGAATAATTCCATATTTCAGCACGAATCTACTGTTGGTCTATGTTGCCTGTAGCAAAAAATACAAGGCGAGAAGAGGCAGCGACGATTGTCGTTTCGCCCACAAGGGTGACATGCTCCCTATCGGAACCACGAGGCTTCTTGCTAGAAGCTCCGGTTTGTAAGAGGCTTGTACCAAAACTTGCCCCAAATTGGAAATTTTTTTTACCACGGCATATATGTGACATGTCATGACACGATGCCAAGTTTCATGAATTTCGGGTGAGTTTTGGATTTACAGGGATTTAAAAATCAAGATTCTCAATGTTTGAGGCTGAGCCACAGTACGCCGAGATGTTTGTAATTCATCCCCATTTCTTGCATGGGACCTAAACATGCACCCAAGGACACATGTATGGTTTTTGAAACCATTTCGGTGCACTCGAGCATGTGCTTGTAGTTCAAATTTGAATTATGGACATTAAATGCCTAGAAAACTCAATTAATGTATAAAAATGCCAAACGAACCCTGAATAATTCCATATTTCAGCCCGAATCTCCGGTTGGTCTATGTTTCCTGTAGAAAAAAATACAAGGCGAGAAGAGGCAACACTTGTCGTTTCGCCCACAAGTGTGACACGTTCCCTATCGGAACCACGAGGCTTCTTGCGAGAAGCTCCAGTTTGTAAGAGGCTTGTACCAAAACTTGCCCCAAATTGGTCAATTTTTTTACCATGGCATATATGTGCCATGTCATGACACCATGCAATGTTTCATCAATTTCAGGTGAGTTTTTGGATTTATCGTGATTTAAAAACCAAGATTCTCAGTGTTTGAGCCCGAGCCAGGACGTCGAGATGTTTGTAATTCATCTCCATTCCTTGCATGGGACCTAATCATGCACCCAAGGACACATCTATGATTTTTCAACCCATTTTGGTGCACTGGAGCATGTATTTGTAGTTCAAATTTGAATTATGCACATTAAATGCCTAGAAAACTCTATTATAATGTATAATAAATGCCAAACAAACCCTGAATCATTTAAAGCAGTTCTAGTCAACCGTCTGGCACCCGTGGGTAAGCACTGTGCGCATGCGTCGTGCTAGCTCGCACTTCCTTCTTTCCCAAGTTTTCCATATTAATGGTGTTATATATCCAAACATGCTACCGTTTCCCGCCACTCCCCCAATCGGTTTCCCGCCACTCCCCCCCCAATCGATTTCCCGCCACTCCCCCCAATCGGTTTCCCGCCACACACCGGTCATACCGCAGTATACCATTCCAAGCATGCCAATCCGGTGAAACGCCACCGCCGTCATCAACCTCCTCGATGAGGAGAACGAGCCGGAGCAGGCCAGAGAGCTAGAACGGCCGTGCGCCGCCGAGCAAGAGAGGGAGCGTGCCTCCGAGGGTGAGCGGTATCATCGCGCCCCAGTGCTTGAGCGGGCCAATGTCTACACATGTGTTCCTCGCCACCCATGGAGCGGAGCAGAGCAAGAGTGGGAAAGCGCTGCCGCGCAAGAGTGGGAGAACGCCGCCGCGCATCAGGTGCGGTGCGCCGCACTATCTGAGCGGAGCCGTGTCAGCATCCTGTTGACTCAACCACTCGAGAGGCCATTTCCAGGGCCGGTAAGCATCCCGATTCCCCGCTAGGAATAGGCAGCCGCCGACAGCGCCATAATTGCGCCGAATGGTGTACGCACTGCCAGAATCCGCCGGCATGACGCCAACGGGCTTGTCGATTGGCTCTTCGACCTCCTCGGCCCCCCAGGTGCCGCCAACAACGAAGTAGAGCAAAATGCTCGTCGCGGCTTGGAATCGACCGTCGCCGATGAAATATCCTGGGCGGAGATCGATATTGCGGTACAGCAGTTTCGCGAGCGTATTAGACGCGTGGACGAAGGCATGTACCAGTTCATGCTCAACCAAGAGTTCCCGTAGGTTTAGGCCCTGTTTGTATCGGTTTTCACCCGGTTTTCCGCAATTAACCGGGCAACTTTCTTGTTCTTAATTAATGAAAAGGCAAATATTTTGCTTCTTCCGGCTAGTTTTAAGTAAAAAAATAATGTAAGTTTGAATGGAAGTGGTCCGGTATGTAAAGATTGCACACAGTTTCTAAAAGCACAAACTTGTGTGATAGTAAGGAGTAGGTCCCACACGGTGACCATCGGTAAACGCCTTAAATGCGAGGAGGCAACTCTTATTAGCAAGGGGTAGCATCCCATCCGCCAGCCTAGTCAAATAGAACGCATGAGTTAAGCATGCTGGGGCTAGATCAGTCTAATTAAGGATGGGTGACCGGGTGGGAAGCTTCATTTAAGCGCCATGATACGGTCATTACAGACATTTAGCATCTAAATGTGTCTGTAGTGACCTGTCATGTCGATTAAATAAACCTTGAGATCCTTGTTTTGGAAATTTGAAGAATGATGTGTTTTTTGTTATTTGTTGTTTTGAAAAATCGGAGAATGATCGAGATCGATTTGTGGGCCCGCCACGTTCTATCCTTTGACCCACAACGTTCGAGATCTGTGGGCCCGCACGTTCTATCCTTTGACCCACAACGTACGAGAAGGGTTTGACCATGACGGGTTCCTCTTGGTATAGCTCATGGTGGCATGTTAGACCAAATTAATTTTGTTTGGGAACATTTGTTGGATTCCCTCCCGCCGGCTCGAAGTTGGGGAACCGGCATAATACGTAACATGGCTTCCTGGGGGTATGGTGTTCGGTTTGTAATGTAGTTGGTGCCCCATCGAAGTTGTGCATTGCGGATTTGAACACATCACACACCACCCATATATATTTGGGCCGCATGTAGGGTATAGGGTCTTCTGATCGACCCCGTCTCCCATGTGCGGTTTTCATCGACATGCCTATCTGTGGGCCTGGTCTATATATATATATATATATATATATATATATATATATATATATATATATATATATATATATATATATATATAGGAAAAATACATCCTACTACCGGGTGTAGTTACACACATGTCTCATATACTACCATGTGGTAGTATATATACTACTTTATCATTTTTAGTATGTTTATATACTATATCTAAGATACTCCAAAGCGAGTTATGTGAAAAAATTACATGTGAGCCTATGTTTTTATCATAACTGTGAAATACGTACATATTTGTACGTAAAAAGGAGTATGCTCAAAATATAATACATACTACCTAAAAAATAGTATATATACTACCTAAACATTCTTATATACTACATACTACGCATACATACACTTCGGTATGATAGATACTACCTAAAACGTACAAAACAAAAATGGGAGTAACTACACCCGGTAGTAGGAAACGTTTGTCCTATATATATATATATATATATATATATATATATATATATATATATATATATATATATATAAGGGTGGGTCTATTCTATCAACCCCCTTAAGAGCTTATTCTGCCCACATCTGAGCTTATTCTGCCAACACCCGAACAAAACCACGTCCCGAACCCCGTCCGGCTACCTCCCCGCGGCGCCCCACCCACCCTAGTCAAACCCCACCCACCCTCTCTCTCTCGCCTTCTCACCCCCGCCCGGCTACCTCCCCGCGGCGCCTGACCTCGGAGGCCCGCGCCGCCACAGCTCGCCTCACCCCGCCCCTCCACCTCCCTCCGCCTCCTTCTTGTGCCACCAGCCACCTACCCCCGCTACCTCCGGCGCGCCACCGCCCAAATCGGGCCACCCCATGCCATCCTCGCCACTGGATCCCAGCCGCCGCTGGACCCATGCCACCAGATCCGGGTAGCCACGGCTCCCCCCGCGATGCCCTGCTGCTGGATCGGGCTCCCTCTCCATCCCGTGGCCTCCTCCGCGACGGACAGCAGGGGAACTGCCCCAGACGACCACCACCGCTGTCACGGAGGGAAGCAGTGCAGTTCGGTACACCTCCTCCCCCCTCACATGCTCTGGCCGTCTTCCCCACACCTCCTCCCCCGCCCGCCTCCCTCCACCTTCCTGCGGCGCCGCCATCGGCCACCCTCCCACCCACTGACGTTGCTGGTGCCGGATCCGCGCCCTCTCGCGCGTGGTGGCCGGATGGGAGGGCCGGCGAGGTGAACCTCTTCGCGGAGCCCGGGCCACCACACCTCCGCCGCCGCTGACGTCCACGATTTGAGCGCCAACCCACCTCTGCCTCCGCTGGCCACTGCTCGCCCTCAGGCTCGTCTCGTGGTGCACGTGTGGCTGGTGTCCGAGGTCCCCTGCCCTTATTTCTCCTCGCCGGCGTTCGAGGGAAGCAGTGCGAGCAGTGCGCTCACTGTGGTTTTCCCGTGGGATTGCAGTGCACGTTGTGTACACGAGCAGTTCAACCCGCGGCTGCAGTTTGTGGGCCATGCAGTTGGGTTGCCTACAGCTCACCCTCGGCGTGCAGTTCGCCGGCGTCGGGCGCACGGTCCGGCTACGCGCGTTGCTGATCTCGGGTGCGCACCAAAAAAAAGAATCAGCGCAGGGCGTCAGCGGCAGTGCTGGCACATGTGAGGGGGAGACGTTGACACACATGTGGGCGACTTTGCAGTCCGGCAGCGCACGCCGTGCAGTTCCCCTTGACCCGATTGTGATCTAAAAATTCGTTTGAGGGGTGTTTGTGCCTATCAGGATCCGCCTCCCCCCTGTTTGCAGCTCCTTTTGATTTTGTTTTGCTGCTCGCTGAATTTTGTTTTGCAGTTCACTGAGATCCATGGTGCCGGGAACCAGGGTGTGGCGCGACACCAGTGAAGATGGCGTGGGGGTTCTCTTCCTCCCAAATAGCAGAAGTGGCAGTGCGGCTACGGCATGGGTGAAGTTCAGGATGTTTGTGTTGCTTTTTCAGATTTCACGGGTCATCTGTTGGCGAGCTCTCTCTCGATGCTGTCATGTAGTGTGGATGAATTTTTGTATGTAATGTATATGTTGGGTGTATTCAGTTCACCTCTGGTGAAAAAACAAACGCAAAAAATTTATAAAAAAAACTATTGCAGTACACTTTCGGTAGCATCGCAGCTCACTTCCGGTATTGTTGTGGTTCACTTACTCCTAAAAATGTGAAGTGCAGAAAAAATGTTACGGAAGCGACAAGTAATGCGGTCCACTTCTCAATAATATTGCGGTTCACTTACGCCCATTGTGAAGCGCACTTCACTTCCTCATCTCAGAAAAAAATTATGTCTGACAAAAAGAAATAATGCAGTTCGCTTGCTCGTCGGATGCAGTGCGGTTTTCAGTCCGAAGCAGTGCGGTTTCCTGTCCGATGCGGTTCACTCGTCGAATTTGGTGTCGCGAAAAACAGAGTGTCCGCATTTCGGTAATTTCAAAACTGTTCTTAAACCGTAAGGAATTAGAGAGGGTGTTCTGCATGAAAAAGTTGCGTGTCGTCGATATCTTTCCAACGGCGTATCATTTGAATCATTCCGACCAGCGGTTTGTAAAAATTCACGGGAAAACGTCCGCTGCCACCCGTCGTCCGCCGCGCCATTTTCAAAATTAATTTAAAACCGTAAGGAATCTCAAAAACATTTCTACATATGAAAGTTGCGCCTCGTCCGTAGCTTTCCAACGGCGTATCACACGCCTCGTTTCAACAAACGGTTAAAAAACTGGAGCGAAAACAGTACCGAAAAATTGCAAAACTTTGAAAAAACAGAATTCCGCGATTTAGTAAATTTGAAACTGCTCTTAAACCGTAAGGAATTAGAGAAAGTAATATATATGAAAAAGTTGCGCGTCGACGATATCTTTCCAACGGCGTATCATTTGCTTCATTCCGACAAGCGGTTTGCAAAAAAACGCGAAAATACGCTCGCTGCCACTCGTCGGGCGCCCACCGTTTTCGAAACTGCTCTTAAACCACGAGGAATGTCGAAAAAATTTCAACATGGCGAAGTTGCGCCTAATGCATAGCTTTCCAACGGTATATTACACGCCTCATTCCGACAAACGGTTTAAAAACTGGAGCGAAAACAGTACCGAAAAACACCGCGTACAGTTTTTTCGACGAGAAGTTCACTAGTCTCAGTACTACAGTGTGTTTGCTTCAGAAAATGCAGTGCCCTCGTGTTGAGCGTGCAGTTCGAAAGTGTGGACAGAATAGACGGGCTATATATATAGTAACACTATTCTGATCCTAGGATCAGAATAATATTTTGAAAACTCCTCCCTATATAGGGCGCAACGAGGTGTTCCTGAATCCCTAGAAAACAAAAACAACCTCCCGAACTCCCACCTACATCGTGCACGCCACCGCCCCCACGACCCGCGTCGCCAGCGCCACTCCTCCGCAGTCGATGCGCTCCCTCCCCGCGGCCGGCGTGCTCCCTCCCCACGGCCGGCGTGCTCCCTCCCCGGTCGGCGCGCTCCCTCCCCGCGGCCGGCGTGCTCCCTCCCGGCTGGCGCGGTCCCTTCCTGCAGCCGGCGCCCATCCTCCTCCGCGACCGGCGTGGTCCCTCCCCGCTGCAGCCCGCCCCTCCTCCATAGATGGCCTGCACCGGCCGCTACAGCCCGTTCAGGTGGTGGCCGTCATCCTCGACCCCGATCCACATCTGCCTGGGCATCTATGGCTGACCTGCCCAATCGCCGCTGGCTTCCTTTTCCAAACAGTACAACGGCCACTCCCGCTCTGCCTCCGACCTCCCTCCTCCCCCACACGGCGACTGTCCTGCCCCCTACAACGCCCATACCATTCTTTCTCCCCTGGACGCATCTGGTCTCTCTTCAATTACCGGTCAGCACCAGTGCTACGAACAAAAAGGTCAGCATCTAGTCCTCCAGAAGTTCAGTGTGTTGATTTTCTGAAGATCATGAAGTGGACTATAACCATGTATATTTTGCAGGGTCCTGTGATAGGGCATCCATCTCTCCTTGTTCTTTTTTTCATCGAGGTCGCCGTCGTCCATCTGCGTCGAGGCCACCCTGCAGCAGCAGATGCGTTCGAGGCCGGCTACCTCCTCAGCGTTGAGGTCTCCCACCAAGCCGAGCATGTCGTGCTCAACCTGCGTGAGGATGTAGCAGGTCGGACTGTGAAGAAGTAGCAGGTTAGACTGAAGAAATAGTAGGTAGAGAGATTTGTCCTCCTCCGGCGGGGATGTAGGCCACCGCCTCGTCGACGAAGGGCCTCCCTAGCCTGCAGAGCCACCTCTACACCGTAGCATCGTTCCACTCCATGCCCTGCCTCACCTGCTAAGTGGAAGTTCAGTTTTGCTTGCAAGATCCGGTCGTCTGAAAGACAGGGGCGGCTTGCACCGCGCCTCAGTGCCTCAGCAACTGCCTGAGCTTCCTTGGGCGAGCTGCCGGCCGCTGAAGAGATGCAGGGCGATGCAGCAAGGGAGCGACAGGATCGAAGCAGGCAGTGGAGAAGCTTCGGGGCTGGGGCTGGGGCTGGATCTGGGCTCCAGACGTCGTGAGGTCAGCGGAGGAAGAGAGAGGGTGAGCCATTTCCCGAAGCGGCCGTTCACGCAGCGCTCCTGAACTTTTGTAGCTCGGGTTGTTGCATCCAGTTTGCTAGCTATCGTATTATTGATTAGAGAGAAGTGACAGGGAGGAGAGAGAACAAGGAATAAACGTGTGGTGGTGGTTACTTCTTTTAGATAAGATGGAGAGATAAGGACCAAAATGTGTGGTGTAAAAACATACACAGCTTTGTGTATAAAAAATTACTATTTGGTTGGAGAAGAGCATACATTAGTACTGCTAGTGCTACTTGCATTCTATGGACGGTGCACTAGTTAAAGCTTTCTTTGATTTATGGGTGTTGATCTCACGGGAGCTAAAACCAAAACCCAACTAGCCACACAAAAAAGAGTCGCTTCTCAAAAAATATATTAGAGGTGAAGAATTTCATTTTGCCAAAATCTCTTTTTACCTTGAAGTTTATATATTAAAATGCAATGCCATTCAGAGAAAAGAAAATAAAAGTTAAAAATGAACCGAGATGTACAACATACTAAGTACATGTTGCTAAAAAAACACTAAAGCATCCTCTCTAGTTGGAATAGTTAGAGTTGGATAGAAAATTTGGGGTAAAAAGAGCACAAGATTCAATGGAAAAATTTGAGAGGTTCATGTACAAGAATCGAGAGAGGTCATAGACTCATAGTTGAGAAAGCGAGAAGTTCAAATTGTCATAACGTTGTAGTTCCATCTTTAAAAAAAATGGATTTTTGAAACCTGATAAAATTTGAATTTATCCATTTCTAAAAAAACCAAGAAGTTTGAATTAAAATAACAGAGTAGTTCGACCTTAATAAAAAATTCAGATTTTTTCCATTTCTAAAAACAAAAAACCAAGAAGTCCAAGTTAAAAGAATGAAGTAGTTCAATCTTTCAATAATGCAGTAGTTCGATGTATAAAAATCAGAAAATCCAAATCTGCTAACGGAAAGATCATGCAAAGTTCAAACAAAAATAACAGAGCAGTTCAAAAAATGACAGAGCACATAGAAGCTGATATTTCACAGTTTCTAAAATAAAAACAAGAGATTCGAATTTTAAAAATAGAGCAGTTCAAAAATCATAAAAAAAGGATTTTCACCGTTTCTAAATAAAATAAAAAAACTCTAGAAGTTCAAATTTAAATAATGGACCGTTTCAATATTTATTACAAAAGTAGGATTTTTCTGTTACTAAAAGAAATAAACCAAGAAGTCCAAATTGCAAAAACAGAGCAGTTCGATATTCATAAAAAACTTAGATTTTCCTTATTACCAAAGAAATAAAATCAAGAAGTTCAAATTAAAAAACGAAAGTAGTTCGATGTATACGAAAAACCCAAAATTCTTACTTTTTCTAGGAAAAATAAAAGTATTAAGTTCAATTTAAAAAAAATGATTGACACTTATTTAAAGACATTTTTTTGTAAGAATAATACTAAGAAGTTCAAATTAAAATAAGAGAGAAGTTCGAAGTTTAATAAAAGTATGAAGTTCAATTTCAGAAAAAGTTGTTCGATGTTTGCTTAAAAATCATTTTTTTCTTTTCTCAGAATAAAACTAAGAAGTTCAAATTAAAAAACGAGAGAGGTTTCGCAGTTTATAAAAAACCTAGGATTTACATGCTCAATTTTGTTGAGTGCTTTAGGAGTTAACGCAAAAAAATAATAGAGAGCGGTTCAAAGTGATAACAGTCAGAAGTTCACGTACTGCATGGTGTGTGTTTCATGTGAGCAAAAAAAGAATAAAAAGGCAAAGTCCAAATTTTTTGTTGCTAGAAGTTGAAGTGCTCGGACCGGGAAGTTCAATAATTCTTGTGAGAGAGGTTCACCGTGTATTTACTTGTTCAAAAACAAAAAAAAATGTTGTTTTGGTGTTTTAATGTAATTCTCTCATTCCATTTCAAATTTGAAACAAAATGACATGAAAAAAGTTTCTCCTATTCAACAACTTTCCAAGGTTATATCGTATGCTCTATTTCAAAATAAATGATTAAAAAATCATTGTATGTTGTCCGAAACAAAATTTTAACCGTATTAGATAAAGTCGTGTCTTTTCAACAGGTTTCTAAAAAGGTATATCATTTGTGTAACTCCGACGAACGGGTGAGAAATTACGAACAAAAAAACACGACAGAAGTTCAAAGTGAAAACAGCGGGAAGTTCAACTACTACACGGAATGCATTTCAGATGAGAATAAAAAGAATACAAAACTAAAAGTCTAAAAGGTTTGTTGCAAGAAGTTCACGTGCTCCTCCCTGCACGGTTCAAAAAATTATACTGCGAGACATCCGACCTTCAATTACATGCTAAAAAAATGCAAAAATGACGTTGTTTTTGCCATTTTTAAAACTGCTCTCAAACGGCAACGAATTTGTAACAACTGTCTACATGAAAAAGTTGCTCCTATTTATAAGCTTTACAACGGTATATTATATGCTACATTCCAATAAAAATTTAAAAGTTTCATGTATACCGTTAAAACACGTTTTTACGTATTCAGAAAAAATCTTTTAAAACTTCGCGAGAATGAAAAAATTATCAACACGGGAAATTTGCGTGTTTTCAATAGCTTTCCATCGGCATATCATTTGCTCAATTCCGGTAAGTGGTTGGGGAGTTACGGGCAAAAAACAGCACGTGAAAAACAGAGTGATGTTCAAACAGAACTACCCCACAAGTTCAACCTCTTCACGCAGTGCATTTCCAGACACTCTGTTTTCACAATGAAGGCAGAACACATGATCTCGCCATTTTCAAAATTACCTTAAAATGGCTAGGAATCAAAGAAAACTTTATATACAAAAAAGTTTTGTATTTTTGATAGCTTTCCAATGGTATATTATTTGCCCAATTCCGACAAAGTTTACGAAAATTACGATCAAAAAATATTTTTAACCATTTTCAAAATTGACTTAAAACCGTAAAGAATTGGGAGAAACATTATATACCAAAAAGTTTCGCATTTCTTCAAGCTTTCCAACGCCATATCATTTGCTGCATTTCGATTAACCATTTAGAAAAAAAAGTCGAAAATACGAACTCGGACAAACTTCGACCGTTTTCTAAATTTCTTTTAAACCGTTCAAAATTAGAAAAAAACTTTCTATATGAAAAAACCGCATTTTCATAAGCTTTCCAATGCCATATCATTTGCGTCAATCCGAATTGCCATTTTCAAATTACGCCAAAAAAACGAGCTCGGCTGTTCGGTTTGAGAAAATTCGTCATTTTGCAAATTACTCTTTAACCGTATGGAATTAGGAAAAACTTTATATACGTGAAATGAGCGGATTTGCAGCATCTTTCCAACGCCGTGTCATTTGCCTCATTCTGATAAATGGTTTAGAAATGGGCTAAAAAATACGTTTCACGGTTTTTTGTATGAAGGAAAACAGTTTGCAAAACTGCTCTTAAACCGTGTTGATTTTGCAAAAACTTTAACATAGGTTGTGATCCACGTGTCCATAGCTTTCCATCGGTATATCGCAAGCCCCATTATATATATATATATATATATATATATATATATATATAGAGAGAGAGAGAGAGAGAGAGAGAGAGAGTAACACTATTCTAATCCCATGATTAGAATAGTATTCTGATCCCAGCGCGTCCTATATAGGCGCTGACCGGATCCTCCCGAACTCCCGAAGTGGAAGGCTGGCAGCGACAAAGAAAACCACCCACGACCCACCAGTCCACAACCTTCCTCGACCCCCACCAGCCTCGACAACCTCCCCGGTCCACCGCCTGCACCGCCGCCTGCCTGGGTACCCATGCGGCGCTGCCGAGAGTGGATCCCGCGCGTCGCCGCCGACCCTGGATCCTTGCGCGCCGCCGCCGGCCCAGGATCCCCGCGCGCCGCTGTCGCCGGCCCTGGATCCCCGCGCGCCGCCGCCGCCGGCCCTGGATCCCCGCGCGCCGCCGCCGCCGGCCCTGGATCCCTGCGCGCTACCGTCAGGCCATGGTTGTCCGCGCGACGACCACATACCTCCTGCTTCAACCGTGGCCACCGTCCTCCCGCTGCAGCTAGCCAACTCTACATCCCTCCTCCACATGCTGACCTTCCTCTGCATGCCGACGCGACCTTCCGCCACCTCCCGCTGCGGCCCTCAATCACCACCGCCGCCTTGTTCTGTGGCGCCGACGACTGAATCCCATCCACCACATCTGCGACGGTGGCGTCATGTGGCCTTCAACGTCCATCATCCAATGCATTGGGCAGGAGCAGGCAAGATTCATCCGCCACCACTATTTTTCGGCGTTGTCACCTGCCTCGCCGCCTGCCGCCGCGAAGCCCCTCCCTCAGCGACGCTGCGTGTGAGCACCCCACTGGTAAAGCTCCCGCCTCCACCAAGCTCCCGTCAGCAGAGCTTTTCCCTGCCACCACGTTGCCTACTCCCGGTGGGGATCCGCTCCCGCAGAGTCCAGGCCGTTCGCCGACGGCACCGCAAGCCGTTCACCTTGGCCGCCCGCCGCACGCATGGAGCACACCGACGCTCACGATGCGCCTCAGCTCCGAATCCCCAGCGCTCTGCCGCCGGCTTACCCGAGTGCGCGGCTGCTGGCCTTCTGTGCTATGCCACCGTCCTGCAGCTTGTGCTCACCCGCCGCCGTTGTACAAGCTAAGCCTTGTATGCATAATTGATTTCCGGCATATGCGCTCCACCGGTGGTTCACCATGACTAACAAAATATTCTTTGTTTTTTTGCAGATGCGGCAATCCCGTAGAGACTTGCACTGATGCCCAAGAATGCAAGTCTGAAGGAGTTAAGCTGATGCACTTGATAAATATTGAGTTAACTGATGAAAAAGGGGCAACACCTGAAGCAAATGGTTTTTCTTTAGTGTACATCTGAACATCTACCTATTTTATTAGTCAACGATCCCCTGTTCTATTAGGAGCTCCAAGACGAGCCATGGAGGCTACGGGAACAACTAGATTTGTCACTTACGGTTATTTTAATTTGTGTATTTGTACTGCTGCTGATAGAGAAGAAGAATGGCGATGGCATTTTTTCTCTGAACTTCCATCTACATGTGTGGAGGCTACTATTCAGGCTATGGTTGATACTTTCGACATTTTTCTCTCTGAACATTTTCTTTGTGCGTCTGGTCATTTTTAGGCTACAACTGTTTTCTCTTTGTACATTTTCACGCTAGTGTTCACACTACAGGAAAGCTCCATGCAGGCTACAACCGTTTTCTCTCTTAACAGTTTTCTATGCGTCTAATCAAACTGCACTATAGTGGCCATAAAAAACCTTTCTTTTGTGCCCTCACACACTTCTGAGCCAGTCTGTTTATGATTATAGTTTCACTTATATTCGGCGCTTGTTGAATTTTCACATTCATAAAAAATAGAAAACGGTGTTTTAATGAGTACTTCAATGTTACAAAGAATTGAAGTCCAGGTTCATGTAAATTCACATAGAAAATTTCATATATAAAAATAAAAAAGAGAACTTCACAATGCAATATAAAAAAATCAAATTAAAAAAATGTATTGAATTGTGTGAAATAGTGAAAGTTCAAACGGGTTGATAATAAAAAGTTTATGTTTCTATTTTTTTCATGATTACCTCATTTCTGAAAAATATGAAAAACACAAAAAGGTCGATAATAAAAAAACAAAGAAGTTCAAATTAAAATAACACGGTAGTTCGATGTTTATATACCAAGAAGAAAACTAGCGTCATCTAGAAATCTGTTAACTCTCGAAGTTCAAATTTGATAAATTGGAGATTTCGAGGAAAATGATATTGGTGTACAAAAAAATTACCATGAATTTTCCCGTTACTAAAGAAGGATAACAAAAAAGAATTGAGTTTTCGTTGAAGTTCAAATAAATAATTGTGAGCGGTTCTATGTCAAAATAAATAATTGTAAAAGCCCCAAGAAGTCCTAATTAGAAAAGGAGCAGTTCGATCTTTATACAAAATTTAGATTTTTCCTCATTATTAAAGAATGAAAACAAGTGTTCAAAAATAAAAAAAACAAGACGTTCAAATTTTAAAAATAGAACACTTCAAAATTCATAAAAAATAATTTCCACCATTTCTAAATAAAAACTCTAGAAGTTCAAATGTCAATAACAAACCGGTTCAATATTTATTGTAAAACAAGGATTTTTCCGTTACTAAAAATATAAACCAAGAAGTCCAAATTAGAAAAATAGAGCAGTTCAATATTTATAAAAAAACTTAGATTTTCCTTGTTACTAAAGAAATAAAATCAGGAAGTTCAAATTAAAACAACAAAGTAGTTTGATGTACATGGAAAACTCAAATTCTTTCCGTTTCTAGGAAAAATAAAAGTATGAAGTTCAATTAAAAAAATGTTTGATGGTTATTTAGAAACAAATTTTTTCCTAAGAATAATACTAATAAGTTCCAATTAAAATAACAGAGAAGTCCGAAGATTATAAAAAATTCAGATTTTTCTCGTTACTAAAGAATAAAACAAAGAAGTTCAAATTAAAAATAAAGGAACAACTAAAAAAAGTTTAAAAAAGAATTTCCTCATTTTTAAAAACCCTGGAAGTTCAAATTAAACTAACGAAGTGGTTTGGTGTTTATGAAAAAATGTAGGATTTAACCATTTTTAAAAAACTCAAATATTCGCTATTATTAAAGAATCAACCATGAAGTTCAAATTGAAAAAAAATAGTTAAATTCGATGTTTATTTAAAAATCAAAAACAATTCTTTACTCAAAAATAAAAAAAATGTGAAGTTCAAATTAAAATAACACACAAGTTCAAAGCATATTAAATCCTAGGATTCGCAAGTTCAAAAAACAAAAAAACCAACGTCATTTCTGGCATTTTTAAAGACAATGAAGTTCAAAATGTTTATTCCAAAACCAAGAAGGTCAAATTAAAAAACCGAGCAGTTTAAAAAGTTTGTAGACATGGATTTGCCCCTGTTTTTTTAAAAAGATCTGGAAGTTCAAATTTAAAAAAGTGAGTGGTTCCATGTTTATTACATAACTAGGACTTTCCCTGTTACTAAAGATTAAAACCAAGAAGTTCAATTTTAAAAAACAGGGCAGTTCAATGTATATAAAAAACTTAGGTTTTCTCGTTACTAATGAATAAAACCAAGAAGTTCAATTCGAAAAAGCGGAGCAGTTTGATATTTATTTGAAAAAATTCGATTTTTCCAGTTACTAAAGAATAAAACTAATAAGTTCAATTCGAAATAACGAAGAAGTCCGATGTTTCTAAAAGAACTCAAATTTTCACATTTCAAAAAATGCACAATGAAGTTCAAATAAAAAAGGTAGAGCGGTTCAATGTCTATAAAAAACTTAGATATTTTCACGTAACCGAGAGAAGTTCAGATTGATAACTGCCAGAAGTTCACGTACTACACGGTGTGCATTTTGTATGAAAAAAAGAATGAAAATGCAAAGGCTAAAAGTTTTGTTGCTAGAAGTTCAAGTGCTCGGCCCGGGGAAGTTAAAAAATTCTTGTGAGAGAGGTTCACCATGTATTTACATGTTCAAAAACACAAAAAAAGATGTTGTTTTTGGTGTTTTAAAATAATTCTCTTATTCTATTACAAATTTGAAACAAAATGCTCTACATAAAAAAAGTTCCCCTTATTCAACAACTTTCTAAAAGGGTATATCATATGCTCTATTCCAAAAAAACGGTTAAAACAAATTGGTTTATATTATTTGAAACAAAATTTTAACCGTATTAGGAAAACTTGTGTCTTTTCAACAGGTTTCGAAAGGTGTATCATTTGTGCAACTCCGACGAACGGGTGAGCAATTACGAACGAAAATACGTGACAGAAGTTCAATATGAAAACAAGGAGCAGTTCAACTACTACACGGAATGCGTTTCAGATGAGAATAAAAGAATACAAAACTAAAAGACCTAAAAGGGTTGTTGCAAGAAGTTCATGTGCTCCTCCCTACGCGGTTCAAAAATTATATTGCGAGACGTCCGAGCTTCAATTACATGATAAAAAAAGAGGCTGGTTTTTGCCATTTTTATAACTGCTCTCAAACGGAAACGAATTTGTCATGAAAAAGTTGCTCCTATTTATAAGCTTTCCAACGGTATATTATATGCTACATTCCGATAAAAAATTAAAAGTTTCATGTATACCGTTGAAACACGTTTTTACGTATTCAAAAAAAATCTTTTAAAACATTGCGAGCATGAAAAAAATATCAACACATGAAATTTGCGTGTTTTCAATAGCTTTCCATCGGCATATCATTTGCTCAATTCCGGTAAGTGGTTGGGGAGTTACGGGCAAAAAACAACACGTGAAAAACAGAGTGAAGTTCAAACAGAACTGCCCTAGAAGTTCAACCTCTTCACGCAGTGCATTTCTGGACACTCTGTTTTCGCAATGAAGGCAGAACACATGATCTCGCCATTTTCAAAATTACTTCAAAATGGCTAGGAATCAGAGAAAACTTTATATACAAAAAAATTTCGCATTTTTGATAGCTTTCCAACGGTATATTATTTGCCCAATTCCGACAAAGTTTACGAAAATTACGGTCAAAAAACGTTTTTAATCATTTTCAAAATTGACTTAAAACCGTAAAGAATTGGGAGAAACATTATATACCAAAAAGTTTCAAATTTCTTCAAGCTTTCCAATGCCATATCATTTGCTGCATTTCGACAAACAATTTAGAAAAAAAGCCAAAAATACAAACTCGGACGAACTTCGACCGTTTTCTAAATTTCTTTTAAACCGACCAAAATTAGAAAAAACTTTCTACATGAAAAAAGCGCATTTTCATAAGCTTTCCAACTCCATATCATTTGCATCAATCCGAATTGCCATTTTCAAATTACACCAAAAAAATGAGCTCGGCTGTTCGGTTTGAGAAAATTCGTCATTTTGCAAATTACTCTTTAACCGTGTGGAATTAGGAAAAACTTTATATATGTGAAATGAGCGGATTTGCAGAAGCTTTCCAACGCCGTGTCATTTGCCTCATTCCGATAAACGGTTTAGAAATGGGCTCAAAAATACGTTTCACGTTTTTTTGTATGAAAAAAAACGGTTTGCAAAACTGCTCTTAAACCGTGTTGATTTTGCAAAAACTTTAACATAGGCTATGATCCACGTGTCCATAGCTTTCCAACGGTATATCGCAAGCCCCATTTGGACAATGTTTGCGGAAGTTTAACCTTTCCCTAGGTGAAGTTCAAGTACTACTGCTGCGACGGGTCGACCAGTTATCAGAATATTATTCTGATCCCGTGATCAGAATAGTGTTTGTATATATATATATATATATATATATATATATATATATATATATATATATATATATATATATATATATATATATATATATATATATATATATATATGACTACTTTTCTGTACTCCTGGGTGTATGTACTCTCATTTTCAATATACCTCATATACACATTGATTATACCTCTTAATCATTTTCAATATACTTCATTAAATATTATAAGATACCCCAATACGAGTTTTGTGGAAAAAATATCATTTGCGACGTAATTTTTGTAATATACCTTTTTCATGTACGAACAAATCTGTATATACGTAAACCTTTAAAAATATGTAGACTCACATGATTTTTTTCGTGAAACTCATTTTGAGGTATCTAGTAATTATTAATGAAGTATATTGAAAATAATAAACATGTATAAAAGATTCATCTATGTGGTATATGAGCAGTGGGAGTATGTACTCCTAGGAGTACATAGCCATTTTCCTATATATATACAGCCCATCTATTCTGCCAATATTGGCAGAATAGTTATTCTGCCCACATCCGAACTGCACGCTCAACGCGAGGGCACTGCACTTTCTGAAGCAAAGGTACTGCAATACAAACACTAGTGAATTTCTCGTCGAAAAAAACTGCACGTGGTGTTTTTTCGGTACTGTTTTTGATCCAGTTTTTTAATCGTTCGTCGGAAGGAGGCGTGCAATACGCCGTTGGAAAGCTATGGATTAGGCGCAACTTCGCCATGTTAATTTTTTTTCGAGATTTCTCGCGGTTTAACAGCAGCTTCGAAAACGGTGGGCGCCCGACGAGTGGCAGCGAGCATATTTTCGCGTTTTTTCGCAAACCGCTTGTCGGAATGAAGCAAATGATACGCCGTTGGAAAGATATCGTCGAGGCGCAAATTTTTCATATATATTACTTTATCTAATTCCTTACGGTTTAAGAGCAATTTCAAATTTACTAAATCGCGGAATTCTGTTTTTTCAAATTTTTGCAATTTTTCGGTACTGTTTTCGCTCCAGTTTTTTAACCGTTTGTCGAAACGAGGCGTCTGATATGCCGTTGGAAAGCTACGGATGAGGCGCAACTTTAATATGTAGAAATTATTTTGAGATTTCTTACGGTTTTAAATTAATTTTGAAAATGGTGCAGCGGACGACGAGTGGCAGCGGCCGTTTTTTCATGAATTTTTACAAACCGCTGGTTGGAATGATGCGAATGAGACGCCGTTGGAAAGATATCGACGAGGCGCAACTTTTTCATGTAGAACACTCTCTCTAATTCGTTACGGTTTAAGAGCAGTTTTCAAATTACCGAAATGCGGTCACTTTGTTTTTCGCGGCAGCAAAATCGACGAGGGAACTGCATCAGACAGCAAAGTGCACTGCTTCAGATGAAAAACCGCACTGCATCGGGCGGGCAAGTGAACAACATGATTTATTTTCTCTTTTTCTAACTTTTTTATGAACGAGAGTGGATTGTAGAGACGGGGGCAAGTGAACCACATCACTTTGTGTCAAATTGTGTCCTTATTGAAACTTCTTCAACGAACAAGAAAGTGAACTTCTAAAAAAAGACTTTTTTTGCATTTTGAATTACGTGGATGAAGGCAAGAGAATTGCGTGGATGAAGGCATATTTTTTTCAAACGAACTACTGTAGTAACTTATGAGCTGCCTGGAGACGAGGAGTGAACCTCTTGGTAGCACATTTTCTTTTTTCAAAAACACATGAAACCGCATGAGACAAGTGTAATTCACAATCGAGGGAAGTGAACCACGTCACAAATTGAAGTGAACTACTGCCTCTGTACCATAATATATGTCATTTTAGAAGCTCAAATTGAACTGCTAAAACAACATATATTATGGTACAGAGGGAGTACATGGCTTTTTTCTACTAGACGAGGTGAAGCAAACTGGACTGATTTTTCAAAATTGTTTTTTTGTTTTCTTCCGGTTGTCAGGTGAACAAAGTGAATTGCTCGTTGGGTTTTTTACAGAATGAACCACATAGCCTTTTACTGTGAGCTGCATCATGCACTCAACATTTTGTAGGAAACAACCCACAAAAACAAAATGCAATCGCAAACCGCATGCCTTGGATGGACGAACTACATCACCTTTTTTTGACACGTTCTGGAGCAAACTGAACTCCCAAATTTGGCACTTGAGTACCACAGTAGTTAACTGCACTGCACTGCAGAGTGGTGAACTACACCGAATAAAATTGAACCTCTCTATGAACAAAAGTGAACCTCTCGAACACAAAGTTTTTCTGCACGTGGGAAACAAATGTTTTGAGGGGGGAACCGAACTGCGATACAACACTAGTGCACTGCATTTGAGATCTCTTTTTTGCTGTATAGTGAACTGCAAGGAAATACTCAAAATGTGAAACACAAGTTAACTGCAATCTTTCCAGCTCCTGTGCACACACATGCCGGCAGCAAACAATCATGCACTGTAAGGAATCTGAGAAACAATAGGAGGAAAAAAAATTTGCAGAACTGATCCACCCGAACTACACTGCGGTGTCAGCCGAACTTCAAAACAAGGGGAGTGCATGCCGGCGAGCCAAACTGCACGGCGCGCCAAACTGGATAGGACTGACTCGCGTGGTTTTAGCGGAGGCAACGCCTGGAGATGGAATCCCCGCTCCCCCTGATCTGCAGGTGGTGGAGCGCTGGACTGCGTGCCTCACGGGGCCGCACTGCGTCAGTGAGGAGGGTCCGACGTGGGTGGGCACGAGAAGATGGCCCTGGAGAGGAACCGAACTGCACGCCGGCCCTACTCCTCCTCCACGCTGGCCCTGCTCCGCCAGCCCCCGCGCCACTGCCCTGCCCCTCCTTTAGGCTGTTAGGCGTCACCGCTGCCTCCTTGGCATGGCCATGGCCTTGCCGCCCCCGCCGGAGTCCATGGCCAGTGGGCGGCCAGACTGCAAGCCCTCGCACCGGAGGACTGCGGGCGTGCTACTGGCGGTGTGCATCAGGTGGAGGAGGGGAGCTGGGAGGGAGGGGGAAGCTGCGGCCATACCTGGGGCCTTGCCGTCTTCCTCGCATCATCGGTGGCGCAGGCCATCTCCGTCATGTGAGATCCACGCCGGTACCCGCCCGCGAGGAACATCGGTGGGGGCGGCACAACCGGATCCACACCAGAGATGCGAGGCATATGGTCCGGCGGCCGGATCCGGCGTGAATGGGGCATGGCACGACGGAGATCGCCAGAATCCAGCGCCCCTGATGCCGCCGTCGCTGGAGGATGGAGGCAGATGCGCGCGGCAGGGCCGCCATGCTTGGTCGGGGTCTGGGGCGGCGTCACAGTTGTGGGCGTCGGGGTCGACCTGCCGCGTATTCCGTGGGCCCTCGTCGCCAACAGATCCTGCCGCGGGCCCTCGTCGCCGACCGATCCTGGCGCCATGGCGTGGAGGAGGGAGCGGTGGGGGAGGCAGTTGTTGGGGGGGGGGGGCGTCTGGTGCGTGCCGGGAGTAGGTGATGAGGGGAGCTGCCGCGAGCTCGGAGGCTTAGATCGGCCGGCCATCGGTGGAGGTGGTACGGTGGCACCGGTTGGGAAGGATGGGAGAAGAAGGTGGGAGGAGGTGGGCTCTGTAGTTTCGGGGAGGTGTTGGCAGAATAAGCGTTTTTGTGGGTAGAATAAGGTCTTAAGGGGGTTGGTAGAATAGACCCACCCTATATATATATATATATATATATATATATATATATATATATATATATATATATATATACAGCCGGTCTATTTTGCCAATATTGGCAGTATAGTTATTCTGCCCACTCCGAACTGCACGCTCAACGCAAGTCACGGCATTATTCGAAGTAAGAGTACTGCAGTACCGAGGCAAGTGAACTTCCTGTCGCAAAAAACTGCACGCGAATTTTTTGGTACTGTTTTCGCTCTAGTTTTTAACCGTTTGTCGAAACGAGGCGTGTGATACTCCGTTGGAAAGCTATGGAAGAGGCGCAACTTCGCCATGTTGAACACTTTTTGAGATTCCTCGCGGTTTGAGAGCAGTTTCGAAAACGGTGGGCGCCCGATGAGTGGCAGTGAGCGTATTTTCACGTTTTTTCACAAACCGCTTGTCGGAATGAAGCAAATGATACGCCGTTGGAAAGATATTATCGAGGCGCAACTTTTTCATATAGAACACCCTCTCTAATTCCTTACGGTTTAAGAACAGTTTCAAATTTACTAAATCACGGAATTCTGTTTTTCAAATTTTTGCAATTTTTCGGTACTGTTTTCGCTCCAGTTTTTTAACCGTTTGTCGAAACGAGGCGTGTGATATGCCGTTGGAAAGCTACGGATGAGGCGCAACTTTAATACGTAGAAATTATTTTGAGATTCCTTACGGTTTTAAATTAATTTTGAAAATGGTGCGGCGGACGACGAGTGGTAGCGGCCGTTTTTTCGCGAATTTTTACACACCGCTCTTTGAAATGATTCAAATGATACACCGTTGGAAAGATATCGACGAGGCACAATTTTTTTCATGTAGAACACTCTCTCTAATTACTTATGGTTTAAGAACAGTTTTGATTTTACCGAAATGCGGACACTCTGTTTTTCGTGACACCAAAATCGACGAGTGAACCGCATCAGACAGAAAACCGCACTGCTTCAGACTGAAAACCGCAGTGCATCAGACAGGCAAACAAACTGCATGGTTTCTTTTTTGTGAGATGTAAATTTTCCCACACGAAGAAGTGCATTGTAGTTCACATCGGGCGTAAGTTAACAACAAACACTATCGAGAAGTGAACCGCATTACTTTTTTTTTGTCGTTTCCGTAAAAAAAATTATGCACTTCACATTGGCCGTAACTGAACCGCGACAGTATCGAAAGTGAACCGCGACAATACCGAAAGTGAACCGCATGTATTTTTGCGCGCGTAGACCGGGTGAGTGGACCGCAGGGACTGAGCAAGTGAACTACATATAATGAGAAGCGAGCTTCTTTTGAGATTGTTTTTTGTTTACCAAGTGAACCACGGAGGAGTTTTATAGCGAGCTGCATGAGACAACAAAGTGAGCTTCAAAGCATACACATCTATCTGATAGTTTTACACTTGGAGACATAGTGAGCTGCATAAAAAATCAACGGTTTCCTTTTTTCTGCACTTGGCAACAGAGTGAACTGAACTGCTGGGAGAGAGACGATCACTGCGGCGATGAAACAAGTGAACTACTCTCTGTTTTTTCCTTATTGAATGCAGTGAACCACAAGACTCCTCGAAGTGGGTTGCATCAACCCATTTTTCTCATCAAAATGAACCATTAATGCTTATTGAAATGAACTTCTCAACAAATATCTTTTTGCACACAATACATCATATACCAACCAGATACATTCGATACACACAAAAAAACCACAAACATCAAACTAAACTGCATGCCCCCTCGCACCGAGTTGCAGGCCGCACACACCGCATGTCATCACGGCATTGCACGCGTGCAGACTGCACCACCGATGACAAGGTGCAACATGCAACTAGCCGGAGCGTCCAGGATACCATGGCGAACTGCAAGCAGGAACTAGCTGAACCTCATGGCAGCGCCAGCCGAACTACACAAAGAGAATTAACAAACTGTATTAGAAACTGAATTCACCCAAATCAACAGCAACAATCTGAAAAAATACACAAAGATTATTTTTGTGAACTGCGAGCTGTTGACCATCCTGCACGCCGGTGGTGCGAACAACACGACGCTCGTGGTTGTAGCATCGGACGGCAAGGTAGGAGCTGCAGCATCGAAGGGAGAACCTCCGCTGCCCATCGCGCGGGGTGAACTGCACACGCTGCCGAGCCGCGCCGCCGGTGGAGCTGCTGGGGTACTCACCGGAATACTCGAGTAGGGGAGGGAGCGGAGCGGTAGCTGCACAGGAGGACTGCCATGGGGAGCCAGCCCGTGCCGCCCTGCACCTAGCCTCGCTCCACCAGAGCCGCACCACTTGAACAGGGCGAGGTCTCGCCGGATCCGGCGGCTCCACGGAGATAACAACGCGGGATTGGGAGGAGGCGCGTGGCGGGAGGAGCTCGGATCCGTCGCCGGCTGGAAGTGGGGTGGCGGGGTGCTCGGATCCGTTGTCGGCTGAGCGCAGGGTGGCGGGGGATCCCCAATCCGTCGCCGATTAGCCGCGGGTGTCGGGGATCTCAGATCCGTCGCCGGCGACTCGTGTGGAAGGTGCGGCGACATTGGAGGAAGGCGAGTCATGGATGAGGCGCCGCGGCGGTGGGAGGTCGCCGGGGTGGGGACTTGGTGACGGTGGGAGGTCGTCGGGCATGGGGGAACCGCCCGCGTCGCGCTACGAGGAGGTGTGTTGCCGGGGCAGCAGAGTTACCCGGCGGCGCCGGCAAAGGAAGGTGGAGGCACGAGCCCCTGGCGGCGCCGGCAGAGGAAGGTGGAGGGAAGGTGGGAGGAGGCGGCTGAGGAGGAAGAAGGTGGGAGGGAGGATTGGTGGCTTCGGTGGGGTGGGTTGATTTTGTTCTTCTTTTTTCTCGTGGTTCGGTGGGTTCAGGTGGTGGAGGTAGGTGTTGGCAGAATAAGGCCGGATGTTGATAGAATAAGGTCTTAAGGGTGTTGTTAGAATAGACCCACCCTATGTATATATATATATATATATATATATATATATATATATATATATATACAGTCCGTCTATTCTGCCAACATTGGCAGAATAGTTATTCTGCCCACACTTCCGAACTGCACGCTCAACGCGAGGGCACTGCACTTTCTGAAGCAATCGCACTGCAATACAAAGACTAGTGAACTCCTCGTCGAAAAATCTGTACGCGATGTTTTTCGGTACTGTTTTTGATCCAGTTTTTAAACCGTTTGTCGGAACGAGGCGTGTAATATACCGTTGGAAAGCTATGGACTAGGCGCAACTTCGCCATGTTGAATATTTTTTGAGATTCCTCGCGGTTTAAGAGCAGTTTCAAAAACGACGGGCGCCCGACGAGTGGCAGCGAGCGTTTTTTCGCAAACCGCTTGTTGGAATGAAGCAAATGATACGCCGTTGGAAAGATATCGTCGAGGCGCAACTTTTTTTATATATATTACCTTCTCTAATTCCTTACGGTTTAAGAGCAGTTTCAAATTTACTAAATCGCGGAATTCTGTTTTTCAAATTTTTGCAAATTTTCGGTACTGTTTTCGCTCCAGTTTTTTAACCATTTATAGAAACGAGGCGTGTGATATTCCGTTGGAAATCTACGGACGAGGCGCAACTTTCATATGTAGAAATGTTTTTGAGATTCCTTACGGTTTTAAATTAATTTTGAAAATTGTGTGGCGGACGACGAGTGGCAGCGGCCATTTTTTCGCGAAATTTTTACAAACCGCTGGTCGGAATGATTCAAATGATACGCCGTTGAAAAGATATCAACAAGGCACAACTTTTTCTTGTAGAACACTCTATCTAATTCCTTCAAGAGTAGTTTTGATTTTAGCAAAATGCGGACACTCTGTTTTTTCGCGACACCAAATTGACGAAGTAAACTGCATCAGAGAGAAAACTGCACTGCTTCAGACAGAAAACCGCACTGCATCAGGCGAGTAAGCGAACTGCATGAAAGTAAACGTATTATTTTTTTGTTTCCCTATTTTTTACGATTCACTTTGGGTCTAAGTGCACCGCAACACTCTTTAAAAGTGAACCGCAAGCATTCTCGAAAGTGAACCACATTAAAAAATTTACTATTTTAAACATTTTCAACGAACACAACATTTATTTTTTTAATACATTTTTATTTCTAAATGAAGTGTACTTCAAAGTCCTTCGGAGTGGACTTTTTTTAAGACCGGAGTGCACTGCATTTTCCTCCTCCTTTTTCCATATAGAGTTTGTTTTTCCCGTAGTGTACTGCATGTAATGTTTGGTTAATGAAATATGGACATCGGCGACGAGGTGAGTGGACTGCATTTTTTTGCTTGCACGCTACACATTACACACAAGCATTTATCCACATCCATTTATTACACTCATTTCCTCTCTGCATTTTCTCAAACAACAAAATGAACTTCTTTTAAAGGAACAGTGATGCTCTCTTCTCCTTCGTTACTGAGTGCACATCAAATTATTTTTCCAAAAATGAAAAACATGTATGTAGTGGGCTGCATCAACCCCTTTTTCATGAAAATGAACCTCTCCAACATACAAATCGAACTGCACTGGACCGAACTTAAACAAAAACAAAAAAGAATTAACAGAGTGGACTGCAGCTTTGTTTTTCTATAACTTGATTCAGTTCATTGCGAGGTAGTTCAACGCCTGCAGTGAGAGAGAGAACAAATGAAGTGTTCACACATAGAACATGAACAAAGATGGAAGACCGGGGAAGTGAACCGCGACTGGGGGGCAAGTGGACTGTTGCGCGGCTGTAAGCAAACCGCAGCGTGACCAACAAGTTGGCTTCCCGCAACCTACCATCGCCGAAGAGGTGGAAGGCGGGCACGGCCGCGGTGGCGCGAGGCCGAGGCGTGTGTTGTTGGGCGGTGAGGGCAGCGATGGAAGGTGGGAAGGAGGAATACAGCGAACTCCCCACTGCCCGACGAGCTCCGCACCCTTACCAAGGCAGAGTACCGGGATCTCGCGAGGTCGCAGCTCCTCCAGTCCCTCTGACCGCGCGTGGGGACAGATCCGGGGGACAGCGGCGCCACGGACATGGATCCGTCGGTTGGTGGAGAGGAGAGGGCGAGGTAGGTTCGCGGCGCACAGATCCATGCCGGCGGTGGCAGAGGCGTGCCCCGCTGTGGGGTGACCAGGGTTGGAGAAGAGGATGGGGCTGCTGGGCAGGGGCGTTGCTAGCCGCGTCGGGAGAGCAAGTAGTGGGCTCGGCGTAGGGCCAGGGCGCCGGCGTCGAAGGTGGGACTGGTGGTGGCCGTCGCCGTCACTGCAGGTCAGGAGCCCGCCATGGGGCAGTGCGGATCCGGCCGAATCCGGCGCCGGGGCGGGGTTGAGGAAGGGTGGCCTGGCTTCGGCGGCGTGGTGGTCGACCCCGGCTGCGTCGAGCATGGGGGGGGGGGGTGGGGCGGTTGCCGCGGCCCGGATCCGGTGCCCGCTCGTGCTGGTAGGTGGCCGGGGGAGTGGGGCTTGCCGGCGAGGGAGGAAGGTCGCGGGTGGGGCGGGGGCGCAGGAGATGGGCGCGGCGGCCGGTGGAGACGAAGAAGGTGGGGAGGAGAGGGAGTGGGTGGGCAGCGTGGGTGGGGTTGACCAGGGGGATAAGGTGGGACGTGGGGAGGGGTTGCTGCGGTTCGATTCAGTGGTGCCGAACAGTACCGAAGTGTTGGCAGAATAAGACGTTTTGTGTGCAGAATAAGGTCTTAAGACCTTATTCTACCAATATTAGCCTTATTCTGCCAACACCTGAAAACCTTCTCAGCGACCGAACCGAAGGAAACCAACCCAGTACATACGAACTGCGCGCAGATCCACTAACCCTCACCCCCCGACACGCACAACTCCCGTTCCCCGTGCCCACCCCACCTCCAACCTTCTTCCTCCCCAGCCACAACCCCCTCCTACCACCTTCTTCCACGCACCGGAGCCCCACCGGAGCCACCCCCTCGCCGCCCCTCGGCCCAACGCGCCGCCCCCCTACCCGACGCACCCCCCCCCTACCCAACGCGCCGCCCCAAGCTCCCTCCTTCCCACCTCCTCGCCTCGTCCCACCTTCCCTCCGCCCACACCACCTCCCACCACGGGCGCAACCAGCGCCGCTGCTGACCACCACTAGCTGCCCGCGCCGCCTAGCCACCTCCAGTTCCGGGCGCAACCAGCGCCGCCGCCGTCCACACGGACCCGCGCGCCGTCGCCGCCCTGTTCATCATTCTGAGACGACCAAGGTCTCCAACCGCCGCCGCCCCACCGGATCCGGCGAGATCCGGCGAGATCCGGCTGCCCCCGCACCTCCCTCCTGCTGACCGTCAGCGGACGCCCCTCCCTACCATCCCAAGCCGGCAACCTGCGGGATGCCCCTCCCCTCTCTGGCTTCCGTGTGTGGCACTGCCGCGCAGGTGAGCAGGAGGAGGAGCATGTGCTCCACCGCGCGTCGGCCGTCGTGGTCCAACCGGTCGGCTAATGTAGTTCCTTCCCCGTTGACGAGCAGCCCAACAGCGTCACCGGCCACTGCCTCAGCCCCTCGTGCAGGTCGCCGCCGCAGCCCATGCCTCCGGCGGTGGTCGGGGTCGGCGCTGGTCCTGGCACCACTGCCTCAGGCCATGGCGGCTCTGCCGGCGCAGCCGTCCGGCGGCTCGGGGGCAGAATTTCGTCTTGCAGTCCACACAGAGGACGCGCGCGGGGCAATCGCTGACTCTGTGTAGCTCGCTATGTTTTTTCCTTCAATTCTTTGCATATGAAAATGGACCAATTTTCTTTAGTAGTTTTTGACTTTCTATGTTTCAGATTTTGCCATGCGTTGCATCTCGGTTGTGCGCGTGCAGTCGACCCACCTCCTCCTCTGCATCCCTAGCGGCAGGGGCCATCACAGTCCACATCGACGGCAGATGAAGCTCCGGCCAGCGGGTTTTTTAGATTTTTTTGCCGTGGCCGGCGACCGAACCGCGCAGCTCGCTGGCGTGCGGCTTGCAGTTCCCATCGGTTGTCCTGTAGTTTGTTCGGCACTGACGGTTGCAGTTCGTTTTGTTCACCATTGAGGATGGGAGAAAAAATCTCTGCAGTTCGTTTGTTCTCCAACACAGTTGTAAGAAAAAGTAAAAAACAAAACTACAAAAAGTGGTTCTGTAGTTTACTTGTGAAGTTCGCCACAGGCAGTCCACTACTCGGGTGAGACACACGAACCGGTTTCGGCTGTGAGACTGTGGAGGTTCAGAATTTGAGAACCCAAACTTGGCGGTTCACTATTTCTGGTAGTTCAGTTCATTTTATATATTGTTTATTAGTGTTGCTTGCAAAGAAAATGGAGACATGTTTTTCTACTTATTGAGAGAAGCAGTGCCGTTTCCCAGAAAAAAAGAGAGAGAATCAGTGCCGTTCACTCAGTCCCTGTGGTCCACTCGCCCGGTCTACACGACAACAAAAACTCATGCGGTTCACTTTTGGGTGCTGTCGCGGTTCACTTTTGGTAGTGTCGCGGTTCGCTTAGTCCCTATGTGAAGTGCAGAAAATTGTTACGGAAACGACAAAAAAAAGGTAATGCGGTTCACTTGTCGATAGTGTTGCAATTCACTTAAGACCGATGTGAAGCGCGGTCCACTTCCTTGTCTGAAAATTTTTACGTTTGCCAAAAGAAACCATGCAGCTCGCTTGCCCGTCTGATGCAGTGCGGTTTTCTGTCTGAAGCAGTGCGGTTTTCTGTCTAATGCAGTACACTCGTCGATTTTGGTGTCGCGAAAAATAGAGTGTCCGCATTTCGGTAATTTCAAAACTGCTCTTAAACCGTAAGGAATTAGAGAGGGTGTTCTACATGAAAAAGTTGTGTCTCGTCGACATCTTTCCAACGGCGTATCACTTGAATCATTCCGACCAGCGGTTTGTAAAAATTCGCTGAAAAACGGCCGCTGCCACCCGTCGTCCGTCGCACCATTTTCAAAATTAATTTAAAACCGTAAGGAATCTCAAAAACATTTCTACATATGAAAGTTGTGCCTCGTTCGTAGCTTTTCAACAGCGTATGACATGCCTCGTTTGGACAAATGGTTAAAAAACTGGAACGAAAACAGTACCGAAAAATTACAAAAATTTGAAAAAACAAAATTTCGCGATTTAGTAAATTTGAAACTGCTATTAAACCGTAAAGAATTAGAGAAAGTAATATATATGAAAAAGTTGCGCCTCGACGATATCTTTCCAACGGCGTATCATTTGCTTCATTCCGACAAGCGGTTTGCGAAAAAACGTGAAAATACGCTCGCTGCCACTCGTCGGGCGCCCATCGTTTTCGAAACTGCTCTTAAACCGCGAGGAATCTCGAAAAAATTTCAACATGGCGAAGTTGCGCCTAATCCATAGCTTTCCAATGGCGTATTACACGCCTCGTTCCGACGAACGGTTTAAAAACTGGCTCGAAAACAGTACCGAAAAACACCGTGTACGGTTTTTTTGACGAGAAGTTCACTAGTGTTTGTATTGCAGTGCCTTTGCTTCAGAAAGTGCAGTGCCCTCGCGTTGACCGTGCAGTTCGGATGTGAGCAGAATAACTATTCTGCCAATGTTGGCAGAATAGACGGGCTGTTCATATACTACTACTACCGGGTGTAGTTATACTACTACTACTACCGGGCTGTTCATATAAAGTAGTATATATATTACTACTACCGGGCTGTTCATATACTACTACTACCGGGCTGTTCATATAAAGTAGTATATATTGGCAAAATACATCCTACTACCGGGTGTAGTTACACACATATCTCATATACTACCATGTGGTAGTATATATACTACTTTATCATTTTTAGTATGTTCATATACTATATCTAAGATACTCCAAAACGAGTTATGTGAAAAAATTGCATGTAAGCCCATGTTTTTATCATATTTGTGAAATACGTACATATTTGTACGTAAAAAAGAGTATGCTCAAAATATGGTACATACTACCTTCAAAATAGTATATATACTACCCAAACATTCTTACATACTACATACTACACGTACGTACTCTCCAATATAATAGATACTACCTACAACGTACGAAATCAAAGTGGGAGTAACTACACCCGGTAGTAGGGAAAATTTGTCCTATATATATATATATATATATATATATATATATATATATATATATATATATATAGGGTGGGTCTATTCTACCAACCCCCTTAAGACCTTATTCTACCATCTTTTTGCTTATTCTGCCAACACTTAGCACTACTCCATCCTCCTCAACCGGACCGCACAGGAACCTGAACCCACCAACCCCCACCCCCGGTTAACCACCTTCTTCCACCCACCCCCGAGCTCGTCTCCCGATCTGGCTCAAGAGCTCATCGGCGCCGCCCAACCCACCACCCGCGGCTAGCCGGCCACCCTCTCCTCCCTCCCATCGTGTTGTGCAGTCCAACGCTTTGACCCCGCCACCTCCCCTAGCTCCGGCATCTCCTTCCTCCTCCGCTTGGACCCTGCCACCTCCTTCCTCCGCCGCCCGGGCCCCTCCCCGCCACCTCCTTCCTCTGGCACCTCCTTCTTCCGTCGCTTGGGCCCCGCCCCGCCACCTCCTTCCTCAGCCGCGCGCCGGATCCAACCCCCGAAATACCATCACCGCCGCCGCCTGGTTCGTTGGAACCACCGCCGCCGTCTGGATCGGCGCGGACCCGCCACCGGCGTCCTCCCGGGAGCCGCCACCGCCTGGATGCGAGCAATACTAACACTGGCGAACTCCCGTGGGCAACTGCCGCCTCCACCTAAATCCCTCCCATCCCGCATCAGAGGCCGCGGCGGCCAAACTCCCTACTGCACCTCCTCTCCCTCCCCTTCCCTGCGCAGGCCATGGCTCGCTGCTCTGCTGCGATGTGCCACCGTGCTGTGTAGTCCAACTGGGCGTGCCGTGCAGTCCACTCCGTTCGAGCCCTGCTGCGCCACCGTTTCCCTCCAAGCCATGCTGCCCCGCGGCTCTGCTGCACCCACGATGTCGGCGGCGCTCCCCCTCCTTCCAACGGTGAGAGGTTCCGGTGGTTGGCACCCTCCCCTGTCAATGGGCGATGGCCGCACTGCACCACGCCCAGAGTCCCCAACCTCAAATCCCCCCCGCTAGCACAATGCCAGCAGCAGCATCGGCGGGAGGCGCGAGCAAATGCGTGTGTGGAGCGGACTGCTTCCTGGGCATGTTTGTAATTCGTTTTTGTAGTTCACTGACGACGTGATGATGTTCACCAGCTCTCCATGGAGAGTTCACTCTGTTTCACTATGCAGTTTGCGCAGAGGCGGCTAAGGAGGCAGAGGTGGGAGAGCGGCGCTCCTATGGGGTGCTTGTCTCCGATGCCGTCCGCTCCCTCACTGCCGCCATCGACGACGGTAGGACCTGCCTCAAGATCCTGTAAGCATCCACTCCGCTCTAGGCTCCACCATCACATTCGTCATCTCCCTTTGCAGTCCACACTCCACAAAAATGGAGCTCCAGTAAAATACCTTGAAAAGGGCGTCCTCCCCTGACTCTGTTTTTTTTGCAGGTGAATGATGTCCTGCCGGCAACTTGACAAGTTCCCAACGATTGCTGTCCAGAGCCGATGTAGTCCACCGGTGGGAAGGCGTGCGGTAGATGCCTTGTTTATCTGTATTTGGTTGTTAGGTTGGTTGCAGTGAGCATTTGCCCAGTTTTCAAACAGAAGCCTTGTTTATCTGTATTTGGTTGTTAGGTTGGTTGTAGTGAGCATTTGTCCAGTTTTCAAGCAGATGCCTTCTTTACCTGTGTTTGGTTGTTAGGTTGGTTGCAGTGAGCCTTTGTCAAGTTTTCAAGCAGATGCCTTGTTTATATGTATTTGCTTGTTAGGTTGGTTGCAGTAAGCCTCTGTCCAGTAGTTTTCAATGGCTATATTAGGTTGTCATAGTGAGCATGGATGCCTTGTTTATTTCAATTATTCACAATGTGATGTTCATTATGTGCAAGTATGAACTGTGCAGTTCGATGTCATCAATACCAGTTTGAACGGCTATATTTGGTTCCTGTTATGCCTGGTGAAGTTAACACATGCCCTTTATTTTAGTTTTACACATTTATGCAGTGTGATGTTTAAGAATGAGCTACGTTCTATTCATTTTCAACAGTACCAGTTTGAATTACAATATTTGGTCCCTGTTAAGCCTGCTATAGTTAACATTCCCTTCCATTTTTATCTACTTTAACAGCATGCTGAAATCAACACATTCAAGCTATCATTTTGAGATGTTGTTTACCATGGCTATATTTGGTTGATGTTAAGCCTGTAGTACTTATCATGCCTTTCCATGTACTTACGCAGGACAATAACGGGAGTGGCCAGCATTTTCCACCGAGGTTAGTTTGATCCCTCGACTTATACTGCCTCCGTTCCATAATGTAGTGCATACAGATCCACGCCTGGACACTTTTTAGCTTCTAATATTGACTTGTTGCTTGTAGGTACATATGTCCTAGGCAAAGATCCACGCCTCGACCCTTTTTGCATATGGGGCAATGAGATATTCATGAACCAGCATCAAGTGAGGAAACTGATAAGAATTATTAGCAAAAAGAGATGAACGATGGCAATTAAATTATTTGTCTACGCTCTATCCAACACAACAGTGAGCTGTAGGATGGTAACTATGAACTCTGTAGCCTTCTCTTTTTACTAGCCATAATGAGTTGTTAGACAACAATGTCTAATTTTTTTTGTTTGCAGTGGTTCCCAAAGAAGTTTACTCAAGATTACCTCGCAAAGTACATGATTGGTGGACATGTAATGAAGTTTAAAGTATTTCATCGAGACAACAATGAGCATCGAGTAGTCCTAATGAAGACAGTGAAGGGTGGGCGGGCAGCCATCACAAGGGGTTGGCCTAGAGTCGTGCATGCATAAGGCATGGAGGAGGGCACAATATGGGCATTCTGCTTCACCTTCTCCAGCAACCAGAATGCCTTCCACCTCTCTCTTTATAGTCTTCAGTACAACTGTGGTTCATCATTCTTTACTTACTGCTTCTATAGTTCTTCAGTATATGTACATTTGCATCGAATTATGCATTCGTCCTTCAACTTGTATTTGTAATAAACATGGTTCGATATGAAATAAGTGATTGCCTACTTTCATATTGAAAATCGGTTTCAAATTCAAATTTTGTGAATTTTAAATGCAAGGATTAAATTAGGGATAAATTATGCTCTACAGGCCATTACACTACACATAGTTTGCGAAAGCAAAATGTCTGTGATAAACGTCAAGATCAGACACGTTTCTCAGATCAGTACGTGTGCGATGAAACTCTACTGCACACACGATCGGACAAGAAAAAACGTGTGAGATTAACAACAACAGCGCAGACAGTTCCTTCTTAATAAATGTTTGTGAAAGTCACCTTATCACACACGCTAGGCAATTATGAACTGTTTATGATGTCATGTGTATCGTAAACGTTTATGCACAGAGAAACGTGTGGGATATATTCGAGCTTCGCATACAGTTTTACTGGGACAACTGTATGTGCTCTCACATCGAATTGCATACGGTCCAGGAAAGGTAATGTGTGTGATAGTATACTTATCATACACGCTTTACAATCGTGAACTATTTGTGATGGGGCGAGCATCGTAAACGTTGCACCACAGAATACCGAGTGCGATGGTAATGCGAGCACACACAAGTAGCAAGGATGGATTGTTTGGGAAAGATGCGGGCATCGCATAAGCTTAGTTCTACAAAATGTATGCTTGCGTGCTCCCTATCGCCGACGGTTTCTGGGTCATGTGGGAAGAACCCCCCCTATCACACACACAGGCAAGGCGACGGTTTAAAACTCTGTCACGGAAAGGGGGTAAAAACCGTTTGTATAGTAGGTCGCTCCACCAGTGACCCCTCGATAGTTCAAGAGCTCAAGGATCTCATAAGAGGGTGTGCACCGGGGGTGGTCTATCTGGTAGAGACTAAGTTATCAAAACAAAGAGTTAAAGGCCTAACTAGTGTTTTGCGGTACGATGGTGGATATGCAGTGGGTAGTAGTGGGAGAAGTGGCGGCTTAGCTATTTTTTGGAAGAGCCTGATCAGTATGAAGCTATTGAATTTTTCAAAATACCACATCGATATGATTGTTTCAGAACTGGGTAAGGAGGAGTGGAGACTGACTTGCTTCTATGGTAAGGCACAAAGAAATTTGAGACAAAATACATGGGATTGGACGTAAGAAGAAATCATTGAAGAAGACATGAAGATGAATGCTTTATTGATAATATGTCTTACAATGGTTGTTGGATGCGATACATGACTACAAGTATGGCTAACTTGAAGATGGATTGTTGCGGTGATGGAGATGGTTGTGGCTATGAAGATGAGATGAGAAATGGCA
Source organism: Elymus sibiricus (assembly GCA_039707655.1). Taxonomy (NCBI): domain Eukaryota; kingdom Viridiplantae; phylum Streptophyta; class Magnoliopsida; order Poales; family Poaceae; genus Elymus; species Elymus sibiricus. Next base: position 183,719,780 of record CM077676.1, on the reverse strand, counting down.
GTGGCTAGGGTTGGTGAATGGCTTCTAGTGCGGAGATGGAGGTTTCGTCAATTGCCCTTCGCGAATCTGGTATGGGTCCCTTTATAAAAGTTGTTGGGGTGGATGCCATGGTGTGTCTTACACCTAGTACGAGTGATGGTACGAGCGCGTGCACTCGTACCAGACACCGTCTTGCGCTCTGTTGGTGCTGGTGCGCCTACCACTTGATCTCGCCTTTCCTCATTTTGCTTCTTTCCTTGTATATGATTTATTTTCTGCATAAATAGCCCTTTTTCTATGGAAAAAATGAGAGGATTTCACAATCTCTTGCATTCATTAGTCATTAGTGGAAATATTGGAGGGAATATCTCAGACTTTATAAGATAAACCGGTTTAAACAATGGTGCGATGAGTGTAAAAATAACACTCATCATAACCCACATAGGCTTACCACTTCATCGATGACGTACTCGCAGAATGTGCGTTCGATGTCATATTTCAATATAAATAGTTTTTTGTTTATTTTCTATTTGATATTTGATCAAACTTTGACTGCTCATAACTTGCTCATCTTTTATCCAATTGAATTGATCCCTTTTTGATTGGTTTTTTATTGAAATGCTCTTTCCAGTAGTATGCTTGCTAGAACTTTCGTTGGTGTGTATGAACATTTAGCTTATGTGCTTTATAAAAGTTAGTCATTATTATTTATTCTACGGGGATACAATTTGGGTGGTGAATAAGAGTACCCCTAAAACCCCCCTGGTCAAGGCAAGCTTTGCAAACCTATGATTGTTGTGAGATGAAAAGGGTCCTGGTGATATGTAAGATTAAAGTGCTTATTACTTTGTATAATGAAATATTGTTGAAAAGAATATTTTTGCTACTGACAAAATATAAAACTTGGGCCAGACAATTATTTCAGTTGCATGTCATGTTGAGCATAGAAGCACTTTAATGTTTGCATCATGCCTTTGATTTGTTTGAGCATATCTTTGTGATATTGTTATATTGATGGAGGTCATACATTGCTGTAAAATAGCGTCAAAGTCCGTATTACCTCATTTTTTTCTGTCCTCCACCACCGTATGTGTCACCCTCATGAAGAGAATTGTAGGGAAGCATGTACTTTACCATCACTTGCCTAAGTTGTAATAAGTTGATGCTTTTTGCTATGTTCAGACAAGATACTTTGCCATAAATAAATTTTTGATAAAATAGGTTGTATGCATCACTTGATTCATAAGATGAGGGCCTTTTGTTCTTTTGGAAAGAAACACTTTCTTCCAACATCGAAGAAAAGAACAATATGAAAAATACATGGAGCTATTAATTGAATGATAGTTGAGTGTACACAACAATTGTAGAACTTATTTATTTGAGAACAAACAACAAGACATCCACAAATTATTATTAGAACACTTTGCACATCTAAGAAGTTACCACAAAATTCACCCGTGCAATCTATAGCATACTGATCTCATATTGCATCACAATTTGATTGCTGGGGTGCATCCTTATTAAGCTCCACCTCAGTACAGAACTAGCGAAACAAATGTAACTCCAGATCTAAGCCATCCGCCTGACTTTCCCCCATGTTACCTTGATCAACACCCTCTGTTGCCATCTTGCATCTATGATTGGCACCTTGCCGATTGTTTGATGCCATTATTAGTGACTTGAGCAAAGGTAGTGTCCTCTTTTGGGTGTATTTATTACTAGAGCCCAACTGGAGTGTCAGATCAGTTTGTGTGTGTCTTGGTGTATTCGTCGAGGACACAGCGTCGCTGGGTGGAGCAACATTAACTCTACGTGATGGCCCACTATAGATAGGGACAAAGGCTCTCCAGCCAAGCAGTGGGGATGTCGGCATGCTAGGAGATAGCGCTAGAGGCTGTAATGCAGGGTTTGTACTTGGATCCATCATCGCTGGTGTCATGGTACTATGGCCATGTAGCTCAAGGTATGGGACCGTCACCGTCACTTGATTGCTGGTTGGACGAGCATATGGAACATACCTTATACCCAGTGGCAACACAGGGTTGTTCCTGGTTGAGATATGTGCCCGCGAACACCAAAAGTGGATGGCATCAACATTATGATGTTGGGGAAGCCGTGGCGGGCTGGGAGGCGGGGCAGCAATGGTGGGAGCATCCGAGATCTGATTGGTGTGCCTGGCGACAGCCCTCTTCTGGGAGCTAGCCCGGGTGTGGGCGCTGCAGTGGCCAGCCATGGCCTGCTGGGTTGGGAATGTCTTGTTGCACTGGCAGCACATGAAGGAGGTGCGCTTTGGCTTGCCAGTGCGAGCAACCTCCTTCTTTTCCACCTTACCTTCATGCCACACCATGGAGGACGAGCATGAGGATGACCCCATCATGCTAGTGTTGCAATGGAGGATGGCCTTCCAAGATAGACCATCTTTTGAAGACATGGCTAGTGAATTGGTTGACGATGTTGGATGCTTATTGATGGCCTAGGAAGGTGGATTCTTATAGGAAGTGACTTGGGCAAGGAGCGCATGGGGTTTGTGATTTGAGAAGCACACGTGTCATATGAAATGACGATGGTGGTGTGCTGTGAAAAGTGGTTTGAGGCGAACATGCCCTATGTGTGTGTACACGTGTAAAGGGTGAGCTATAACGTACGCAAGAATATATTTTTCGCGGGAATAATTGCTTATTGATCATTGAGATCAATGATGGAGCCAGTGGTGGGGGGAGCCATGACCCCCCACCCCCCCAAGATTGAGTAAATTGTATATACATGCTATAAAGTTTCACGTAAAATGCTAAATAATTTATGTTTGCCCCCCTAATGTTTGGTAAGCTGGATTTGCCCCCTTCTACTGATTCATGGCTCTGTTCCTGACTGAATAAAGAAGTACAATCATGAATGATCAATTACATACTGAATATAGGATGGCCTAAATCTCACGTGGCACTATGGTGCATATATATGTTGGCGCAGATATGGAACATCCAAATTCACTAGTTGGCTTTTGTAGAGTTAGGGCCGTGAATTTTTGCTAATACACCATTAGGTACAAAATATATGTATTTTAGCACTATAGTGAACCTCATACCGCTTTGCAATTCCATGCTTGTGTATCCGACGAAAAAGCCAATATCACTTCTTTTGAACCATTAAATTCATATTGCTTAACTCCCAATAGTGAATCAGATTTATGATTGGTCTCCACTGTTGGCTTTCTCTCCACATATGTGTATGCTTAGATAAAAAGTCAAACTAAAAGTGGCCACCTAGTTTTTATGGCATTCACATTATATTGATAGGAAAGGTACCACCTCACAATTTTGGCACAAATACAATGAAAAATTCTTTGCACATGAACACGTCACTGTGTACCCCTGATGGCCTGCAAGTGCAGAAGGTTTAGTTGTAGCTTTTTAGAAATAAGAGTATCGATCCCACATGGAGCATATGAATTGGATTTATGTCCCTTGTAGTGACTTATGGAATTGTGCCTGCAAGTAATTAAAGACTCAAAGCAAAGTGAGGACAGAAATAAATAGTAGTTTTGGGTAAAGTGCGAACGAAAAGTAAATAACATAAAAATATATAAATGAGAGCAGCGGAACGAGTAACACTTGGAACTAGAATAGGAGTAAGGCGTTCTCAGGGAGTCTGGAATTCCCATTGGTATGTGTCTACCATGACTTATGTAACGACATAGTACTTACTGGATACTTGAGCCACTCTTGGCACAAGCTGGGCAGATCCGAGTACATAATATGTTCTACTCTAGTCAGACTTCGTACCACACACACCACCATTGTAGTTTCCCCGTGCAGGTTACCACTATGGTAATTAAGGGTTTCCCCGTGGACATGGACTCACCAAGGGTTCTCCTTTATTCCCCTATCAATTGGAAAAGCGAGGAGTGAAGGCTTTTACTGTCACCTCTAATTACCTCCAGTTCCTAACCTTTACAACGACGATAATATGCTTCATGGCCTTACGGCGGAAATCTTGAGTGGGGGCCCCTTAACAACATTCACGAAGGTTATTAAAGTAAACATTCAACAAAGGATCTCATGTCCTTATTAACATTTCAGCACCTAAACATACCAAGGTTCATCCATATCCCCGAGAACTAGGAGGTTTACTCGTACATAGGAATGATGAACATCATGTGAATAGTGGTGGTAAACATGGACAGATCAAACAAGTAATACATGTAGCAATCCACAAAGGGTTTGGTATTACAACGAGATTGAGATGGAGGGTGATGATGACAATTGATGGAGATGGTTGATGTCGTTGTTCCGTTGCACTTGGTGGTGAAGATGGCAATCTGCTCCTTGGGAATTCCCTCTCCGGATGCCTTCCGAAGGCTAGGGTTCTATGTTCTGGACGAGTTTCTAGTGTGCGTATGCGTCTGATGTCTAATTCGATTCCACAGGGTGGATGTAGTCTATGAAGACAAGGTGGCGGCATCTGGTACAGGCCTGGTACGAAAGTGTGGGCTCGTACCAGACGTCGTTTTGCGCTTTGGAGGCACTGCGTAGCCTCCAGCTTTCTCCAAATTACTTCATTCTTTTATGGTAATTATTAATCACATCAATTTACGTGATTTTATCATAATTTCCCGAAGTTCTTTCCTTAGTGCTCCAATTACTTCCAAAAACACATCCTGGGGAAAAACAACAAAAAGAAGTGCATGAACGCCGTAAAATTCCACAAATCCTACCATGTAGGCACAAAATAAAGATAAAACTTCCCCTTATTTGGACTCATCAACTACCCCAATCTTAAGTCTTGCTCGTCCCCAAGTAAGCACCGCAGCTCTTAAAAATAAGGTCGTCACAATTTTATGAGGTGCAAATATATTTTGAGGCACAAGTCCATCACAAGATATCAAAACAAAAAGAGATAAAAGATTGCAACAATTAGTAGTGTATTTCCACTGCCACACTACTTCATAAAGGGCTAGCTGTGACGGGAGCAAAATGGGCATCAATGGCGGGCATTGGGCCCAGGCAGGCCTGCCACTGGTAAAAGGCCACCAGTGGCGGGCCTGGGCCCGCCACTGCAAGGAAGGTCACCACTGGCGGGCCCGGATTTAGTCCAGCCACTACTAATTTCGGCCAAGATTTAGTTCTGCCTGGATTGGCCTGTTAACAATGGCGGGCCCAAATTCAGGCCTGCCACTGATCTCTGTACCAGCAGCACCAAAAAAAGGCTGCCATGGCAGCGTAATTTGCTGCCATGGCAGCGTTTTGCAGTACATACAACACGTTGTCAATGCAGATATACACACATATAGTCACATAAATTATGAGTCCATCAAAAAGAAACCACAATGTGCATTCAGTCCATCATACATAAACAAATTTTCCATCAGCATAAAATGTCCCATAAAATATGATTCAGACCATCAAAAAGAATAAGAGAAAACAATGTTCCAGCATCATATATGCATGCAACCCTAGATTGTCTCCGCCGTTAGATCTGATGCCCTGTCTTGGTGCATTGCCTAACCTTGTTAAAGCGAAGAAACAAGAAAAGTAAGTAGTACTTATCAAGACTGTATCAAAAATAAGGCAACATAGATGTATATGCACAAGTACGATGATTAGGAACCCATTATCAGAGCATGCTATCATGAAGGATATGGGTACAATCGCAGTGATCATAAACATCAACACCTAGGCAGCACATGTACGCAAATAAGCAAACCTAGCAAGCATGATATGACCTCAAAGAACAATCTAAATTGCATGAAATAGAATAACAACATTTTCTTGTCTTTATATGTATCATAGGCAGAGACCATACTCAATATGAAACTTGGTAGAATAAATACTCTATATGTATCATGGGAAGATGTTAACTACACTTAAACCTTGCATGTATAAATAGACCGGGATCCTTTTCATGTACAAAACAGTAGGCTGGAATATGAGTACTGTGTACTAATTGACTAATCGATTTCTGTCTTGAAAAACTGTATGATCTTATGAACAGTTTCCTGACTGGCTTAGAAAAACCAACTGTATTATCAAGGCATAAGATTTTTTATTCAGCAATGACAATGAACACGGCATTGTGTATTGATGCATCGAATCCATGGAAAATTGAGTTATACGACAACTTAAATACTACAAATGCAGTAGGAGTGGATCCATGCCTCATACAAATTCTCTCCTTGTCAGCATAGTTCGTTCATGAAGCATTAGACAAACCATTTGAGAGTCTAGAGTAATATTCACTTGTTGTAGTTATAGATTAGCCCAGCAAACAACATTTGTCATTGTAAAATATGAATTAACATGCAAGAAGGGGAAAAAGAACTTGGGTTAAAACCTGTTTCGAGAAATCCAGTCCAGCATCTCTGAAGGCTTTTTTGTACTTATTATAGCAGACCATTCTAGTAAGCCTGTATTAAGCATGGATCAGCAGTACACACACAACAGTTATTGCAATCAATTGCATCAAAAGTAAACAAGTTGAGTGAATATTTCGGCGCTACTAAATCACAAGCAGAGGCACCAGATTCTATCTGAAAGGCAACAATGTACATCGTACAGTTAGAAGATTAGAGGGCAAATGGACAAATTTGACCTAAGGACGCAACTATTTCACAAAGTGAACTGTTGGTGAAATTTTTTCACCCAGCTGACCCTTTTGTGTAGCACCCGACAGACGGGCGCTGCACTACACTATGCAGTGCCTGACTGATAGGCGCTACACATCTGGCCAGCGTGGCACCCCGGGGTCAGGCCCGGGCCCCGCCCCCGAAGTGCAGCGCCTAACGGCCAGGTGCCACACCACCATGTGCAGCGCCTGCGCGTTAGGCGCTCCACAATGACTTAGTAACCGCCGCGCGCTAGCCCTCCCCCATCCCACCCCATTCATTCCAGAAGCAAACAGAGATCACGACGGCGGCTCTCTCCTCTCCCCCTCTCAATCCCCTCCCCAAAATTCTTCAGATCTGATGGTTTCTTCCGTGGATTTGTTCCCCAATCCCTCCTAGAAAGTAATCTCCTCCGATCCCCTTCTTTCTATCCGAAAAATCTTACACATTTTTCAGATTTGTGCAAGTTAGGGTGGAACCCTTGTTTTGCTTGGATTTGAAATTTGTATGAAAAATTGAAATAGCTTTGTGTGATTTAGGATTTTAAGATGATTTGTAATCATTGTGGAACCCTAGTATTGTTGATTTGTTAAGTGGTAGATGAGTATGAAAAACCTAGATAAGCATTTGAATGAGTATTTTCTAGATGAGTATTTCAATTAGTATCCTAGATGAGTATTCCTATTCTTATTCCTAGATGAGTATTCCTAGATGATTTGTTGTCGATTTGTTGATTTGTGGGACCCTAGTGTGGAACCCTATTAGATGAGTATTTAAATTCTTTTTAGTGCGTATGTATGATTGTTGAGAACTAGATGATCATTTGAAATCCTTGTAGTACCTATTGTAATTCATGGTCCTATAAGAATTTGTATGCATGTATGGAATATTGCTTGCATATAAAATAATACATAGAAGTGTTTTGCTTTGCTTATATTTGGTTAGGAACTGAAGCAATGCTCACATACGAAATAATGCTCATATGTGTCTATTGTTTGGAGTATGTAGGATGGTGTGGCTTCTCGATAATTACTATGACGCTGAACACCAGGCCTACTTGATGTCGGTGAAGAAGATGGTAATAAGCATACTACTTGTTAGTTTGTATTTGTGTTTATTTCAAATAGACATGCCGTAATACTCTCACTTGTATGTTTGCAGAAGGTTTTACCCTTGAAGATTCGGTCACACGGGGCTTCGAGGGGCATGCGGTACGATGAGCGGTACACACCGTACATCAAGATGACTAGACTTCTCCTTTTCATTCAGCTTGTGAGTCGGTCGACGCCATACCTGAACGCTGCGGCAATCACCTCACTTGTGGATCGTTGGAGGCCGGAGACGCACAGTTTCCACCTCTAGACCAGGGAGATGACTGTGACACTTCAGGATGTTTCCATGATCCTTGCACTTCCTATCAAGGGGAAGCCTTTGTGTATGAGCACCGACTCTGATGGGTGGCACTAACAGATGGAGGCCCTTATTGGTGTGGCTCCTGCAGAGGCGGCTCCAGCAGAAGGAGAGAAGAAAGAAAGAGTCGCAGCCGGTGCTCCTTGCATTGCCCTAAGGACGCTAATGATGAGGTGGTCCAGACGTATGCTCGTGTGTACATGTGGTATGTTATCTCCAGGACTCTCTTTGCTGACAGCGGTGGAAAGACCGCTCAATGGATGTGGCTCAGGGCGTTGACTGTCTTCGACAACAAATTTAGTTGGGGTTCGGAGGCACTGGCCTACTTGTACCGGCAGGTAATCAATTGTTCGTAGTCATTTCATTTCTACATTACCAATGAAACTTTGCCCTTAACTGAACCTTGTTTGCCTTTATGTGCAGTTGGATGATGCTTGTCGTAGGTCCTCAAATGATGGCTCCATTGGTGGTTGTATGCTCCTACTTTCGATATGGAGCTGGGAACGCCTGCCAGTTGGACGCCCGAAAGGGGTAGGGTACAAGGCTTGGGACGAACAGGACAACCCTCTACGGCTCCCCACATGGGCTTACAAGTGGGACGTGGTTTTGGAGATGACGAGCGATGTCGATATCATGTACATGCAGTACACCAACGAGATGGATACGCTAACCGCTGAGTAGGTAAACATTGAGACAACATCACTCATTGTCATGCTCTCATCAAAACTCACCATCATTGTTGCCTTCTTTTGCTATGTTGCAGGTGGAATGGGAGCCATATGGTGCCGGTGATAGATTTGGTGTAGCACACAGGTTCGTGTTGAATCCGAAGTGCTTGGAGGAAAGGCATCTTTGGCTTATGCGGTGCCGACTGATATGCAATTGGGCGGTTGAGCTTCACTTGCCACATCATGTGTACCAGCAGTTTGGGTTGTTTCTGGGTCACTCACCGGAGTGGGAGGACAAGGACCGTACGCTGCACAGGTAAGAGAGCATGAACTCTATCCATTTACCATTGTGATGTCCTTTGTGATGATGCTAATAGTTTGCTATTTAACATGCAAGTTGGATAGAAAAAAGCAGAGGAAGATTAAGGATTGGGTTAAACATCATAAGAAGTATGTCACCCAGTTCGAGCTTTGTGTGGTGGAAGCTAAGACTAGGGCAGCGTCCCAGCTATGCGAGCATTGCCAACTTGCATTCAACAACTACCTTCGATGGCTTCATGAAAATACTCATGTGGAGATATGCCCATCGGTTTATGAGGAGGTAATTTTGGAAGAGCTGGCCATATTCAATGAAGTTGCATAGAGCCAATACAACAAGCTTATCAAGGAAGGGAGACAAACCCCTTTTGCTCCAGTCCTCAACTTTGTGGTAAAGTGTGTTGTTTTCTCTTTCGTATTTGGACTAGTACACTTCTTCACATTGCCTAACATGTTGAATCCTTTCATCCATAGTGCAAGGAGATCAAGAAACAAGCCGATGAAACCGAGGATGTTCTAGACACAACCCCGGTGGGAAAAACGGGAGAACGAAGTCTTCGAGATTTCATGAAGGTACGTAGCCACAACATCGCCTACTTGCATATTCATTGCAAAGTTTGACGCCTCCTTCACTTGTCAATGTGACAGCGCCAGGGCCAACGATTATGGCGGTTATCTAACCTGCTAGGTTGCCGTGACCCCGAGTATATAACGCTGTCGCACTCTAGGTCCGGTACACCCTCTGACAATGCGGCTCATATGGAGGATGAGACTACCTCAACAGCTCTCTATGATGATGTCGATACGGTCTCCACAGAGGTATGACAATAGCATGCATTCATCTATTCGATACATTCCTCACTTCATTATGACGCACGATCTTTACCATAGCGTCTACTATTATGAAAGGTTGCGGACGACATGACGTTGCAGGACTATCAAGTCCGTTCGGCTTGCATGTTGAAGCCAAGGAAGGAATTCAAGCATTACACACCGGACGACTACAACACGAAAGAAAGAAGGCGGTCGCTGAGGGCTCATAGAGGGCAACAGGTATGCGGAGGATGAGGGGTATGGAGGATGACAATGAGGACGAAATATTGGAGGAGGAGGAGGCGGAGGAAGAGGAGGCACCGCAGCCGGTTGTGAGGGAGAAGATTCCTACTTGGAGGGGACGAGGCAAGAGTACATGAGGAAGGAAGGAGAAGTGAAGATTCCTACTAGTCGTCGGTTTCGTATGATGTTGAACTTGTAGTGATGTTGAGTTTGTTTGGTGTTTGGAACTTGTAGTGATGTTGAGTTTGTTTGGTGTTCGGAACTTGTAGTGATGTTGAGTTGATGTTGAACTAGTAGCGATGTTGAACTAATCCTCTTTGTTGATGTTCAACTCATTGTTATGTTCATCCTGATTGATTATGTGAAATGCACTTGTTGAATACTTATTGTCAAAATTGATTCAAACACAGATAACATATTGTTTTGCAGGTTCTGTAGGTTGCAATAGAGTAACGCCTAAGCCCCAGGCGCCACACTACATAGTGCGGCGCCTAAGGAGCAGGCGCTACACTGTGTAGTGTGGCACCTGGACCTCGGGCGCTGCATACTGACTTGGCGATTTCTGGTCCTGGGATGACCCAGTTTGCTCTCTATTGCCCTCTGCTGGCTGCATTGCTTACTTAGATAGGGTAGCGCCTATGCCTAAGGCGTCACACTACACTGTGCAGTGCCTAGGCCAAAGGCGCTGCACTGTGTAGTGTAGCGCCTAAGCCAAAGGCGTCACACATGGACTTAGCAGTTTCTGCAAGAGCAAACTAGCCAGTTTGCTATCTGCATAGCAAGTTTCATATGTGCAGTCCTAGGCCAAAGGCGCTGCACTGTGTAGTGCAGCACCAGACTTTTAGACGCTGCACTGTATATCTTCTTGAAGGCATTGAAATCAACACTGTTTTGGGAGACAAAATTGAGACAATACAAATAGCTTATTGTTCAAAATAGACATACAACATGTAGATACTAATTCAACAATGATAGTGTATGAGACAACAAGGTTTAATCAAAAGGCACATAGAGGAGTGCATGTCAAGGTTCAAAGATCATAGTGTACGAGGCAACAAGGTTCAAAATAAAAGACACATAGAGGAGTGCATGGCATAGTTCAGAACATGATGAGAAACACATTGCTCTATTGTGTCGAGCAAGGCCTCTTTCCCTTCTTCTTCTTCCTCTCTTCTTCATCCTCCTCCTCCCTTTTCCTTATACGATGAGCCTCATGGTCCACCTTCTCGATGAATAGCTTATTCTCCCTCTCTTTCTTTGCCTTCTCCAAAACCCAAAGCCTCCTACATCTCTCTTTGAAATCCTTTTGCCATTGCGCATCCCTCCTCTCCTTGTCGATCTTAACCCTCCTATTCATCGCCACCCACTCAAGTGTCATTCTTTCTTTTTCCTTCATCTTCTCTTCAAACTCCTCTTGCTTCTTCCTCTCTAGTGCGGCCGCTTCCTCCTCTCTCACCTTCCTCGCGGCCTCCTCCCACCACCCCGACATCTCACCTTCCCCATCCTTCTCCTCCACCCACTTTTTTGTTGCTTTGTTGGGTTGAGATGCCGCCATACCTGTGAAAAAATGCAAGATATTAGTTAGCAAGGACAAGAAACAACATGTGATGAAAAATAACAATAGTGTAATATGATACAACATGAAAATAATATTGAAAAGTAGCCACATACGGAAATGGTCCATCCAAGTATGAAAACATTCCACCACTTGTACCACTACCACAGCCTAGACCACCACCACGGCCTAGACCACCACCAAGGCCTCTACCACCACCACGGCCCCTACCACCTCCACGGCCTCTTGTAAGACCAAGTTGGCTCCCTCTTTGTTGCCTAGATCCTCATTGGCTACTCCTTGGTTGGTTTGGCACTTGTTGGCTACTACTTGGTTAGCTAGCCCCTTGTTGCATATGACCATGTTGGCTACTAATTGCTTGGGTATGCCCTTGTTGCGTATGACCATGTTGACTACAATTTGCTTGGCTAGGAGCTTGTGTAACGTCTCTTTGGCTTGTACTTGCTTCATTTTTCTTTGATCTCTTCCGTTTGCTACAAGTTCTTGTGTTGTGTGCCCCATCATTGCACTCTCCACAATGGGCTCTCTCACGAGGCTCTTAGAATTGGTTGTTGCCCGGTTCTCGACCACCACCACGGCCCCATCCGTCCATGTCCCCTCTAAAATGCTTTGTCTTACGTCTTCCCCGTTTAATGACCTTCCTATCCGGATCGGGCCATAGTTGAACTCCATGATACTCCGGCCATTGTGATTGGTCATAGTATGGGTGAAATCTAGGAGCCCATGTATTCTTGACGGTCATGATGGAGAACTCAGACTCCCTCACAGTGAGCAGATGATTAACATCCACATTCCTAGTGCGAGCTGCGGCATACAAGTGCGAGCATGGGAGATGAAGCAACAATGGCCTCCCGCAAGAGCAGTCACACCGTGTTAGCGAGACCTTGAAAGCCCAACCTCCGTGTTGTCCTCCATCATTTGTTGTTCCTCCCGACTCTTTCACTTCGTACATCCAATCATCGTTGTTATATAATATAGCTTGTTGGGAGTCCACCTTCCGTGATTGAAATTCAAACCATTCATCAACCTTCGGTGGGAACTTGTACTTGTACTTGTGCTTGTTCTCACCCGCAATCTGCTTATCTGTTTCAATTGAGTACTTTAGAAAGTACCCATTCATCTTGTCAAATGTGTATTGAACTATTACCGTCACGGGCAATGCATGTACACCCTTGAGCACCCTATTGAAACATTCTTCCATGTTGCTTGTCATTTGACCGTACCTCCGGCCATCTTCATCAAAAGCTCGTGCCCACTTCGTTCTATCTTGAATGTGCCTATTGAGAAAGTCAAGACCACCGGCATTGAGTTTTGTGTGTGCGAGCAATTGGTTGTACAAGTAGGCGATCCGTTGGTCGGAGAAAGCAAGACAATAATCTTGGAGATCATCGGCCAGCTCCTTAAGCCCACATGCCCTATAGAAGTTTGTACAAAAATGTCTCATGCACCATCGATGGTGCAACGGAGCATGCCCGGGAATGTCAATGTCCACCGCGTTAAGAATTCTAGTATGGCAATCCGAGATGACACAAATTTCCCTTTGAGCCAGTAATACCCTAGTTCTCAAAAGATGCAAGAACCACTCCCAGTTAACATTGTTCTCCACCACAACCAACGCAAAAGCTAAAGGCACCAACCGGTTATTGGCATCACTCCCGATTGCAACCAAGAGAGTGCCCTTGTATTGACTGGTCAAGAAGGTGCCATCGATGGAGATGACCGGCCGACAGTGTTCAAAAGCCCTCACGCATTACTCAAATGACCAAAATGCATGGCCAAAGACTCGGACCATCTTTCCGTTGCGATTCATTGTTTTTTGCCTATACGCCTCACTACATCACGCACCAGAATTCCCTACCGACGTCTGTTGGGAAAAAGTGACTATTGCCGACCGATAAACTACCAGGAAAAAATCTAACGGACTGTGAGTTGGGAAACCTCTATGCAGTGACACACTATCGGTCAGGAATGCTAAAACATATATCATCCAACAGTCGGTCGGGAATTCTTTTAAGGCTCATGAACCATCGGTCGGTAAATAACCCCGACCAACAATCAGATGCTAACTGGGCCTCGCGCGTGAATGGCCAAATTTTTAGTGCCAATAGCTGGCCCGACCCACGAACATTTCCCCCCAAAATCAATAGCTCCTTTTCATTCGTTCCCCTCGCACGCGCGTAGAGGCAGCCAAATCCCTAGCTCTTCGTCCCCCATGCACGCCGCCTGGGCTCCCGCCGGTCGATCCCGCGCCATCCCACCACCGCCCCACGCCGCCCGGAGCTACCGCCAGTCTATCCCCAAGCCGCTCCACCGCCGCCCGACGCCGCCCTCCCTCTGCAGCGCCGCCCCCGCGACATATTTTTCCTGGTATGGCCTGGATAGTAAAGCAAATATTGGTCATTAGCACAACTCATCTTTATTTATCTTATGCATAACCTGATGGTTTCATAGTTTCTGGCTCTTATACCTACGAAGATTTGTATGTACAGTACATATGCTTCTCTGAAAGTAATGGCTTAATTTAATCTAATTTGTGTCACTGAAGTGCATATGTAATTCAATGATGCTTTTCTAGAAAAATGACTATCGTGAGTCCGCACCTGGATGTGTTGCTCCCAATAATTGGGTGTATGCTAAACTGTGCCCAGATGATGCATATTGCTCCTATTTCTTGAAATATATTCCATGGTCATCTGGCATTGATGCTTTATTATGTCCAACATAGTACAGATTCTAATTATAACATGTTGTGCCATTATTCAGGACTTGCCCTGCCATTGATGCTTTATACAATTATTATTTTCGCCATCTCAATTCTTGATTCATGCTGGAATATGAAGCCTCTCAGCTCAATCTGAATGCTGACCGTCCGATTTGTGGGTCCAGGCTGATGTGTCCCGATCACGGCTGTTCGTTTGTTCTAGTTGTTTCTCCTTGTTTCGTTCTCACTTCTAGATATTGGTGGTAAGTCACTGATTCGTGGGGTCCAGCCACCTGTGGGCCTCGCTCGTCAGCGGCTGTGGCTAGAAGGGTACCTAGTGTGCTTCTTATGCGGTAGAAAAGGAGTGCCACTAGCGGAATTTCAGTTGAACCGACACGACATGGATCGCCCCAATTCGTTGCTCCGTCCACAATCGGATCAGACGCTAGGTTTTGGCTCTCTCATCTCACTTTTCTCTCCCTCCATCGCACCTCTCTCGCGCCGCCACCGCTCCCCCCTCGTCGCTCTCTTCGGCCCCAGCCGCTACCGCTCTTGTGCACCTCCCTCCTCCCACAAGATCGCCACCGGCCCTCCCTTCTACTCGAGTCATGTAGGAGCAGCCTCTCCGGTGGACAAGGAGATCCACAGCCAGCCGTCGATGATGGGTGCACCAGGGAGGAGCTCTCCATTGGGAAGATGCCTCCACACCCAGCCACCTCTTCACCACCACGCGCCAGTCAGCGCCCGAGGCGGCGGAACTGGCGGATCCGTCAAGCGGGAGCACGGACACGGTACAACCCCTGCGCGTGCGTGTGCGTGAAGTCGAGCACAACCGTGCTGATGGGCGCCGTCGCCATCGACGGGAGGCACAGGTCGCGGCTCACGCCGCTGCTCCATCGGGGTCACCATCGCGCGCATCGTCGTACTCGCGCTGCGCGTGCGCTCAGGTACTGCATCACAGGTTCAACTCTCCCATAGATATTGTAACACCCCAATAATGATGCTACAGTAATCTCCCCCTAATGTTTGCCATGTCATCATGATTACTATGCTAATTGCCACTTGTCTAAAAATCAAATTCAAAATCCAATTTGAAATGCAAGTCAAATATTTACATCTTCAAACATGCAAACAAAATAGTTCATAATTTTGTAAATAATCAGTAAGTAATTTTATTAAGGAAAACAACATCACCTAAAATTCCCAAAATGCCCCTGGGAATTATTTAAGTGGATCAGCAGCAAAATACTTGGCCTTTTCAATTTATAAAAATGTTTAAACAATTCCAGATGCCCTGAAACTTTTTGTGCAGCTTTGCAATATTGCCACCTAGTTATGTGCCAAGTTTCTTAAGTAGCAAAAATCATTTGATGACAAAAGAAGATAGAATACAGTGTGGAAAAAGAGAAACAGTAAAAGAAAAAGAATAAAAACAAAATGACTACTATGCACTTGCGGCCTGCTGGCAACAGTGCGGCCCAGCCCAACTGGGGTCATCCCTAGCCTCGCTACAGGAGGCGGGGGGATCATGGCGGCCATCCACCGGCCATGGCGGCGCCATGCCGTGCGTGGCGGCCATCCCCGACCTCCCCGGTGCCCATAAGCTCACCCCTGAGCCCCCAGCGAAACCCTAGCTGCCTTATCCCCTCTCCCTCACTCGCCCACTTCTTCCCCGCACACGCCCGAGCAGCCGCCGCCATGGACGACCTCCTCCGCGTGGCCACCGAGCTCCTCCTCGTCTGAGATCACGTCTGAGAGCTTCGTCGTCGTCTTCTACCTCGACTGCATTGTTGGATCGGGACCAAGGAGCCGCCGAGACGACGCCTACTACTCTTCGTCCCCGACTGCAATCTCCACGCGTCGCCGTTGATTGCCGCTGCTCCAGTCCACCTCCGGCCTCCCCGACCTCGCCTTCGTGCTCGCTGTGAGCTCCTCTCGCTATCCCCCTATTTTCTCCTTCGATCCATCGCCGTAAGCCACCGCCCCAACCTGGCCGAAGCTCTCGGTGAGCACATGCTCACCGCGCTTGCTGTCGCGCCCCTGGCCGCGCTTGCCGCACCTCTGGCCGCCCTGGCCGCACCCCCTGCGCCAACCGCGCACGCGCCCGCACAGCCCCGCCTACTGCCGCAGCTGCTGCTTGGCTGCTTTGCTGCTTCGCTGCAGTTGCTCCCGCTAGCTGCTGCTGCTATGCGCTGCTGCTGCTCTGTTGCTCATCCCACTGCTCGGCTGCTCTTGCTCCCCTGCTGCTGCGCTGCTTTGTCTGCTGCTGCTGCTACTGCTGCGGCTGCGCTACTGCTCAACTGCCGTTGCCGCTCTCCTCTGTTGCGGCAGCCGGCTGTGCTGCTGCTTGCTACGGCTACCACTACTGCCTGCTCTCGCGCAGCCGCCCACGCCCACGCACGCCTGCTGCTCGCCCCCGCTACGGCAGTAGCCTGTCGGCCGAGGGCTGTCACCGCATGCACTCCTCTGTGCGTGCGCGCGTGCAGCTCAACCCCCTGTGGCCGGCTGTGCCACTTCCTAGTGGGGCCCGCCCGATTAGTTTAGTGCTAATTAGAGTTTGGGTAGGTTAATTAGGGTCTAGTTAGCCTAATGGCCCTATGACATGTGGGCTCGTTTTACTTAAAAGCCTAATTAAAAGTCTGTGATAATGACATGTAGGCCCCACATGCACTGTTCATCGGTTGACCAGTCAATTGCAGACTGGGTCAACCCACCCTCTAGCCCCACCTGTCAGCCCCACAAGCCACTGGCTGGGTACACTTCTGTGTGCACCTAGTGGTTTATCTATTTAATATTTCAAAAATAAAATAAATCCAGTAATTCTAGAAAATCATTGAAACTTTGGAAAATCATATAAAATAATCCATAACTCGGATGAAAATAATTTATATATGAAAATTGATCAGAAAAATATAACGAATCCGAATATGCCATCCATATACCTGCCACACCCCTCCAGCACTGCAAACATGGAACCTTCCCCTCCAGATCGTCTGACCGATAAACGCCTAGAGCTGGGAAAATATTTCCGAATATTTTCCCTCTCCGCCTATAACACTTAGCACTTCATTAGGTCACCCCTAGCATAGCTTACTGTCTTTTCATGCAATGTGATGCATTTGTTTGCTTTGTATTTACTGTTTCTTCCCTCTCTTCTTCTCCGGTAGACCCCGAGACCGATGCAGACGCCGCTGGTTACGACTACGCCGCGGACGACCAGCCCTTTGCCGCAGAGCTTCCAGGCAAGCAAAACCCCCTTGATCATTCCTATATTGCCAATTCTTTCTCTCTCGTGCTCGCATTAGATTTTGCTACTATATTCGACAGCTCCTATTCTGATGCATAGCCTGATTTTGTAACCTGCTGTTGATACTTTACCTGTTGTCCTATATGCTTAGTATAAGCTGGTTAGTGATCCATCAGTGGCCATACACCCTTGTCCCTTGTCCGTGTTGCCATGCTTTTCTACCGGGTGACTCGATCAAGGTGATCGTTGTACAGAGACCAAACACACCACCAGCACCCCCTTAGTTGTACGACTCTGCAGAGCTACTATCGAGTGCCGAGGGTGATGCCTCGTATCCCACTTCCGATGATATCTTTGTAGTGTAGCACATCAGGTGTGGTTTACCGAGGGTGATTCCTTGCTCACCACTCTCGATGATGACTCTGTCGTGCAGCACCTCAAGCGTGAACCCATCGAGGGTGATTCCTCCAAGTTCACCTTGACATTTTACCTCAGGTGTGACCCTACCGAGGGTGATTCCTCTGAGTTCACCTTGATGGTATGGACACACAACTACTTTAACTGTTCCCCGTTAACTGTTACTACTGGACTGAAGGGACAGGTGGTACCACCCCGGTAGAGCTGGACCTGAGTTCCCGATAGTCTCTTGATAAGATGGGTCGACCCTACGGGTACCCGCGAGAGTTATTGACGCGGCACTACCGGGCAGGCAAAGACCACCCTAGTGAGGGATGGGCCTGGCCCTTGTCGTAAGACCACGAGACGGGGCGATAGGAGCACTGATCATCACCGCGAGCTCCCAACACACTAACGGGTTTGGATATATGATCTGAGTAGGCCTCTGGCCTTTTCGCACAAACCTCCACGCGGGATAAGTTAAGGGCACTTGGCGTCGTACGATTCTCCCGAAAGCTCTTCAGACGTCACAATTGTGCGGCGCACGCTCGGGTGAACTGGAATGCTTGCGTGTGTATACAGGGGCTAGGTTTGGTCCCGGCCGTGTATGCAACGCCCAGGAGTGCAAAGGACAATTGGCCCATGACCCCTTCGCGCTTAGGATGTAGACCGGGGTGCAGACCTCTCTGTTGAGCCTAGGTAGGACTACGGCATGTCGATCAGCCGAAGACGGGCATGACCCAGAAAAGTGTGTCCGGCCAGAGTTAATCGAGCGTGTTGGGTAAGTTGGTGCACCCCTGTAGGGAAGTAAACTATTCGAATAGCCATGTCCACGGTAACGGACGCTCGGAGTTGTATCCCGATCTACTATAACTAGAACTGGATACTTGTGTTACTAAACTGATATGATGGCTCCGGGATCACTTTCTCGCAGGGAGTCGAGGAAGGATCTCTGGGCATTGCTAATATATACTTGTTACTATATTATATGTTGCTCTACTCTCTCCTGATGCTGCAAGATGCTACTCTACGATAGGCTAGGCCTTACCCCTCTACTCTGGCATTCTGCAGTTTAGTCCACAGATACAGCCCCTTCCCATTGATACCGATGCATACTTAGCATAGATCTGATGTAAGTCTTGCGAGTACTTTGGATGAGTACTCATGGTTGCTTTGCTACCTTTTTCCCCTCTACCCGGTTGCTGTGATAAGATGACGGAGTCCCGGAGATAGCTGATCCCGCCGATGACTACTACTACCCCGACGGAGCCTACTACTACATGGAGACTGACGACCAGGAGTAGTTAGGAGGCCCCAGGCTGGAGGCCTGTGCCTTTTCGATCTAGTTGTCGTTGTTTTGCTAGCCTTCTTAAGGCAAACTTGTCTAATTATGTCTATACTCAGATATCGTTGCTTTCGCTGACTTATGTATTCGGGTCCTCGTGACCCTTGGTTTGTAATATAACTCCCTTATGTTTGAATTTGTGTCTAGAGTTGTGTTGTAATATCTTCCCGTGAGTCTCTGGTCTTGATCGTGCATATTTGCGTGTATGATTAGTGCACGATTGAGTCGGGGGCATCACAAGTTGGTATCAGAGCCGACTGCCTGTAGGAAGCTAATAACCCACAAGTATAGGGGATCAATTGTAGCTTTTTCGATAAATAAGAGTGTCAAACCCAACGAGGAGCTAAAGGTAGAATTAATATTCCCTTCAAGTTCTATCGACCACCGATACAACTCTATGCGCACTTAACGTTTGCTTTACCTAGAACAAGTATGAAACTATTTTGCGGGTGTAAGGATAAGACTAGAAGTACTTAACTAGAATAAAACTAGGAGTAATTTGCAAGATAATAAAAGTTAGTTGTTTAGTAGAAAGCTTGTAACACAAGAGAAAGATTTGTCCGTAGGCAATCGATAACTTGACCGGTAATCATTATTGCAATTTTATATGAGGGAGAGGCATGAGCTAACATACTTTCAGTACTTGGATCATATGCACTTATGATTGGAACTCTAACAAGCATCCGCAACTACCAAAGATCATTAAGGTAAAACCCAACCATAGCATTAAGTATCAAGTCCCCTTTACTCCCATACGTAACAACCCCCTTACTCGGGTGTAAGCTTCTGTCACTCTAGCCGCCCACTATAAGAGAATTATGAACGTATTGCAAACCCTACATCGGGAATCCCTCAAGCTTGCGCGACACGGAGGGCACCATAGGACAGCACCAAAATAACACATACAACTCAAACCAATCACGATCATCAATCAACCCATAGGAGAAAAGAAATCTACTCAAACATCATAGGATTGCCATACATCATTGGATAATAATATATAGCGTTAAGTACCATGTTTAGGTAGATATTACAGCGGGGAGAAGAGGTGTTACACCACTGCATAGAGGGGAGAGAGTTGGTGTTGACGGCGGCGAAGTTGTTAGTGTAGATCGCCGTCACGATGGTTGCCCCGGCGGCGCTCCGGCGCCACCGGGAGAGAGGGGGAGAGAGCCCCCTCCTTCTTCTTCTTGCTTGGCCTCCCCCCTAGATGGGAGGAGGTTTTCCCCTCTAGTCCTTGGCCTCCATGGCACCCGGAGGGGCGGGAGCCCCTCCGAGATTGGATCTCTCTCTCTGTTCTCTTCTGTTTCGCGTTCCTGTTTTCTGGCCTTTCACCGTTTCTTAAATTCCTAGAGATCCGTAACTCCGATCGGGCTGAAATTTTAACACGATTTTTTTCTGGATATTAGCTTCCTTGCGGCCGAAGAAGAGCCCCAACCGACTTACGGTGTGCCCACGAGGCACCACCGCGCGCCCGGGGGGACGCGCCCAGGTGGCTTGTGGAGGCTGTGGGCCTTCGTTTGCGTTGATTCCACTTCCCAAAAATCACATATATTCCAAAATAATTCTCCGTAAAATTTTATTGCATTTGGACTTCGTTTGATATGGATTTTCTATGAAACAAAAAACAAGCAAAAAACAGGAACTGGCAGTGGGCACTGGATCAATATGTTAGTCCAAAAAATCATATAAAATGTTGCCAAAAGTATGTGGAAATTGTAGGATATTGGAATGAAACAATCAAAAATTATAGATACGACGGAGACGTATCAGAAGCCCCTTTCCAACTCCTTGGCCGAAGTTGAGTCTAGTCTTTGGAAAACTATTTTACTAACTATGTTGTGTGGCTTACGGGCCCACATCGCAAATGGATGGGATTAAGATCTTTTATTCCTCTCCTTTACTCTGGGATTCTAATATCTCTTCTTTTCGGGTTAAAGATTTTGCTAACTCTAACTCTAGGTTCTCGTAACGACTTCATTCCGGAGAGCCACTCATTCCCGATCATCCCTGGATATTTCAAGATATCCCTCGATGCTTTCCCGAGACTCTTCTGCTCATCGCTTTTGCGATTCCCTACCACCGATAAATCTCCATGGATAACTACACATCCTTGCCATTCATACATTCATTCCCAGTTGCTCTTGTTATTACAAGATGCCTCGAATTACTCTCCGATATTCGGAGAATCCTTTGTGCTCACTACCTTGCAGCTCCTTCCTGCATGAATACACCTACGAATAATTCCTCACACTTACCGGGGATTCGTTCATCCCTAGTTGTTCATGTGTTTCGCAAAATACTTCATAATGCTATTCGATCATCTGAAAATCCTCTACAACTTATTGCTCTTGAAATCTTGCATGTTTGCATTATGGTTAATTCCATATGTCTAGTAATCTTCGTTGACATCCCTTGTCATTGCCATTTTGAGCCTAATGATTCAATGTGTCTGTGAATACTTGCAATCATCAAATGATCCTTAGAAATTATCCTTTCGGCTCAGACATCATTCGGGCATGAGCTGGTTTTCAGCCAATCAAACCTTGACCGATTGTGCCTCTAAGTCTATTCAACTTACTCATATTTGATCAGAGCATCTGATTCTGATACACCGATCTGGAAATCATAATTTCTTTGTATTTAAGCATTGAATTATTCAAATGTTTCTATAATCCGATGCCTTTGCATTCGTTCTTCTTCTGGTTGGGTACCGATACTCACATCAGATCCTTTGTGGACCGCCAAATCCTTTGTTGGATTATTATCCGACAGTGTCCTTCATATTCAATAACCTTGTGAGTTCTTCCCCTGATAGATAATGCCTTTGGTAAATTGTATCCTCTGCTTTGTCAACCATGCTCTGCTATCGAGCTTGTGTTATTTACTCTTGAAGTTTGTGGTATATGTTCCTAAGATGCCCTAATGGGTTGAACCTATGCCTTCCCTAATTTGTGTACACCCAGAAGTATGCGGGTTATACTCTACTGGCGTTCTGTCAGATAAAATTTCAACACTACAACTTCTTTGAAAACTATAACACCCTGATTTTCGGCCCTTCTCTTTTCTTTTGTTTCTCTTTGAATTTGAGTTGGATTTCTTTTTAAATTGGCTCTATGGACTTAAAACTTGGGAAGATCCTCTTTCTTTCTTCTCCCAAGTGGTTAATCACTCTCAAATATTTCCCAAGATCATGTCTTTTCCATTCTAGCCCAACCCCAATTTTTATTTCTTGGGAATATTCCTTTTTCTATTAAAGGAATAACCCTGTTTGACCTAGGTTGTGAAGCAACCTATATTTCTGTCATGCCAAAAATTCCCAAAAAATTACCATAAATTCTTGGGATCACATCTTCCCCAAATATGTCAAAATACTTCCTTGCCGAGTTCAAAAATAATTCAGGATTATTCATTTTCCATTCTGTCCAGATTGGCACTTTGTGAAGGAAGTGCCATTTATCTTTTCTTGATTGCCCTCAAAATTTTTGGGCACTCTTTACTATCCAATTTACTGCCTCATGACAAAATTCAGCTCCATTTGCATAGCAAATCTTCCTCATCAAATTTCCAAAGTTTCTGTCCAGAGAGAAGCTTTGTGAAGGAAGTACTAGCTAGGCTTATCCAAATGAGTTGAAATTTTGCCATGTCCTTCATATGATCAAATAATCCCACTCCACAAGATTTAAGCTCCATCCAACAAACTATGTGAGCACACCATCAAATCTTTGTTTCTGGTAATATTTTCAGTTGGTGAAGCAACTATATTTTATATTGCTCCAAAAATTCTGAAAATTTACCAGGACATGATCCTACCAATACTACTTCCCTCCACCAATTTTGGTCTCATTTAATCAAGCCATTTTCTCCACAAAATTCCCCCAAGATTGTGTCCAGAGAGGACCTTTGTGAAGAAAGTACCATTTAGGTATTTTCAAATGGCATGAAATTTTGCCAATGCCTACATGGTCCTAAATAATCATGCTCCACCAAGTTTCAGCCCAATTCAACACTCTATGTGAGTGCAGCTTCATGATCTATTTTTTGGACCAGAGTTGCTGTTGTGAAGCAACTCTATTCAAATCTTGTCAAAACCCCTCCAATTTTCTCCAGAGCATAGTCCTTCCTACCCTAAACCCCTATGACATCTTGTTTTGCTAATTAACCCATCCATTTGACCCCAGTATCTTGTCTAAGTATGCTGCAGCAAAGTTTAGTTGATGCTACCCATCAGCACAAACCACTTTAATCGAACCAAGGCCTCAGTGCAGTTCCAGCATGGATGGACAACACCTTGGACACCTTTTGCCAGGCCAACGTGCCCTCCTCTTGCCAAGCCACGCGTTGACCGCGCTGTTGGCATGCCCGTGCGCGTGCTCTGCCACTGTGGCCGTGCACTGCGCGTCGTCTAGCCCGGGCTCCTTCCCTTCGTCCCTCCTTGTGCGTCTGGTGGTGCCGTCCATCCTCCTCCTTCTCCCACGTAGTCCCCTGGCCCCTCTCCCCCTCCTGTAGCGCCTGCCGCCGGCCCCAACCATCGCCACACGTGCGCATAGTACACTGCCGAGTGGCCGACAGCGCGTGCCTCTCCCGCGTCTGCTCCTCCTGCGCCGATGAACCTCCACTAGCCCTCTCACGTCGCCGTCCGAGTCCTCCTGTGCGCCCACGCGTCCGCGGTCGTGCCAGAGCTCCAGTCACATGCCCATGGCGGCTTGCGGCCACGGGCATCTCCCCTCCGCCTATTTAAGCAGTCCACGGCCTAGGTTCTCCTCACCTCTCGCCCTACCCCTCACCCAATCATCCACCGGAGCCACTCCAGCGAGCCCGTGGGGTCTTCTTCTTCCTCTCCGGTGAAGAACCCCGCCGCTTGGCTCTCTCCTCCATTAGCTCGCTCTGGCCAACCCCAGCTCCCACCACTCCCTTCCCCGAGCTCCTAGTAACCTCCCGGTCCTCCTTAACCCCTCTGCCGCTCGAGCCTCCGCCGGAATCGCCGGATCCATCATCGCCAGTAGCTCGCCGCCACTGGAGACGAAGGGCGCGGCGCCGTCTGGCTGTCTCCTGGTGAGCTACGGGTACAAGCGAGCTCGCCGCGGTGTCCCCGATCCGTTCCCCCCTCTCCTTGCTCCGGCGCTGCTTTCGACGTCACCCTCCAGAGGTTTTCTGGATATTCAATTTAAATCTATTTTTAATGGGATAATTAATTTTATGCCCCTAGTTGGGTCCCACTCGTGTGTTTTACCCCTAACTTTAGAAACTCACCTATTTTGTACAAGCCACTTTGCAATTCTTATGCTTTTGCCCTTTGACCCTTTGACCGTCACTTTGAAAAAATCATAACAAATTCATACTAACTCAGAAAAATGCAAATAAGATATCAAAATGTTCACAAAAACATCACCTATGCATGCATGTCATTTTCATTCTTGACAAAAGTGTTGGAAAGTCCTCATCTCAATTATAGCTCATATGACCTTAGCATGAACTGTACAATCTAAAAAAATTCAAAAAATTCTAAATTTTTTTGGTGGAAAACATTGACCAATGTTTTGAGTGCTTGCCAAGTTTCATAACAGAATGACATTCGAGGAAGTCGTGGAAAAAAATATAAAATCAATGCTTCAAATTTTTGTTTTTTTGCCACGACTTCCACGAATGTCATTCTGTTATGAAACTTGGCAAGCACTCAAAACATTGGTCAATGTTTGCCACCAAAAAAAATTAGAATTTATTGAATTTTTTTAGATCGTACTGTTCATGCTAAGGTCATATGAGCTAAAACTGAGATGAGGACTTTCAAACACTTTTGTTAAGAATGAAAATGACATGCACATATAGGTGATGTTTTTGTGAACATTTTGATATCTTATTTGCATTTTTCTGAGTTAGTATGAATTTGTTATGATTTTTTCCAAGTGACGGTCAAAGGGTCAAAGGGCAAAAGCATAAGAATTGCAAAGTGGCTTGTACAGAACAGGTGAGTTTGTGAAGTTAGGGGTAAAACAGACGAGTGGGACCCAACTAGGGGCATAAAATTAATTATCCCATTTTTAATCCAGTTTGACCCAAACATTGACCATCAATATCTCCTAAACCACAAGTCCAAATGAGCTGATTCTTTTTGCGGTATTTTTCTTTTGAGCTCCTTTATTTTCTGGTAGAAGTTGACATTTTTCTCTGCTGTTTAGATTTTCTGGACAGAAGAAATTGCTTTATGTGTTATTTACAAATGCTTTCAAAATTGTTTTTCCAGAGTGTTTAGGTTGTCTGTGAAGACCAGTAGTATTTCCTCATACCCTTGGAGCAAGGCAAGCCACAACCTCCATTTGCATGATTGCAATGCAATGCCATGGTTTAATTAAATAAAACTTGCCTAAAAATTGCATTAGTTAAATATGATTTGTTCATGGCATTTTCTTGTAGTAATATTTGACCTTGCTACTACCATGATGATACTTGGATTTCTAGGACTAATGCTTTGCAGATTGAGGATGACATGTTGCCATTGGATTACTAGCAATAGTAGTTATGCTTTCATCATGATCATTTTGAGTATTGGATTTGATAATAATAATTTTGCTATATTATTCTTTGGGTTATTGGATGGATATTGTTATGACTTGGATCACAGGTTGATATATGATATTGGAGTAACAATTATCGCAGATATGCTTTGGGGACAAATTCCGTCATTTCATTGATCATGTGCCACCGAATCGAGCTCACCAGTGCAGCCACACTTGCCTGGATGGGGAGGCCCTAATTCGGTCTATTGTCATGCCTCTCGCCAGTGCCTCCAACTAGGGAAGGTTATGTGCTCGCGCTGCCCTGGCCCGGTAGGCGGCAATAACCTTGTGTGCCCAAGTTGTGTTATACCCGGGTGTCCCCGTTTGGGACGAGTTGTTTGTTTCGCCACGAGGTGGCAGGATGTCACGAGTTGACATTGGGGCCACCCATGACATAGCCCAAAGGGGAGTTTGTCGGAGTGGCCGGGAGATTGTCATGCAATAGATTGGTTTTGTCGGAATGTCGTTGGTCCACCCGAATGGGAGCACGAGGCCATGAGTTCCGTGCTGTGGGTACAGTGTACTAACCTCTGCAGAGTGTATAAACTATCGATAGCCGCGTCCTCGGTTATGGACACAGTTCGTTGTAGGTCACACCATTCGATCAACACTCATGATGACGGAATGACTTTTAGATGACTTATATGTGAGCAAGTAACAGTTTGGCAGGATGCCGTTGATGATATTGGGATGATCTTGAGGATGATCATCAGTTCGTGATGTGATCATGCGGTGATCATGAGGATATATTGATCACAAGGTGATCGAGATGATATTTTGCTTGGCCGGATAGCCAAGAGTGAGATGGTCCATGTGACCCAAGATGATGGTTCATCAGTCATTCTAGTCTTACCTTATTATCTTGATTAATATTTACCTCCACATCATAGTAGTTGTCAATAACTTAACTTGTAATGCTATGTTGTTGTCTTGCCTTGATGCTTTTGGTTGTTGTGAGCTTGCGAGTACATATAAAGTACTCAGCTGGCGTGTCATGCCAGATTGCAGGTGATGCCGTGATTGATTGCTTGTCGAGGATCCCGAGTCTGTGAGCTAGGCCACGTCCCAGCCAGAGTCCCTGTGGAGTGGAGTCCACCACCATCATCGCTGTTCCATTGCTAGAAGTTATTTCGCTGCTACGAGTTGTTCCGCTGCTAGCATAGAGCTACCTTAGCAGGCGTAGTGTCACCGTGTCGATGTAATCCCTTGTAACCTCAGACCTTTGTACACGTATTATTTGTAATAAGAGCTGATTTGTTCTATGCCAAGCAGTGCCGTATTCTAGAAGACTTGATCTCTGGGCTGGAATACGAGGTGTTTCGGTTCCTCTGAGTCGGGGTGCCACAAGGTTTGGTATCAGAGCAGGTCTGGCTGTAGGAAGCCCTAGTCAGCGCAAGCGGTAGAAATCGGTAGTATTAAGTCTAGCCCATTTGCTGCATTTGATTGTTGCATTTGTTTGTTGCATAGCATGCATATAGACTTATTATTTTGTCACTAACGGCTGCTCTTGTGAGTGTAGATGGCATCGGTTATGATCCACTACAGCACAACCCCTGCATCTCTCCAGGGTCCTTTTTACTTGCTCGTTGGTGTTGAGCGTCACCTCTGTCCCAGCAGAGTGATGCTATGGTACCACGTGTTCCCGGCACCGTTTGCAGGAATGGTGCCCAGGTATCGCACCAGTATCATTTGTTCAGGCACACCTATCGTTTCGGTGGTAGACATGCTTCTATCCTGGATTGTACCTTTCATCTTGTCGTTCTGTCAACCCTTACTGATCTTCGTTATCAGAAAAGGGCAATGCCAGCAAACCCAGCTCTCCACCGCTATTCTACCCTGTCATTCCTTCCCTGGACGAGTACGGTTCTCTTCCGTCCACTTGATAATGATGTGGCTATGACATTCGTGTCCCGCTACGTGATCATCGAGTACGTCCTCTCCTCCGAGCTAGTCAAGGATGCCACCTTGCTAAGCCAACACTTGGTGTAGCTATGTTTACACCAACCCCTCTACATGTTGATCCATTTTCGTGCACACCATCACAACATGATTAGATCGTAGTCCCGGAGTTCCCGCGAGATTTGTGTGCTTAAGTAGGTTTGCATATTGTTGTGAATAGCAGTAATATGTGATAATGCTTGTGTGTCTTTTGTGTGCCTTTGTTTGGTTGAGTTGTTTCTTTTGCTTCTCTTGGGCCTTCGGTGTTACCTTATTTCCCCTTATGAAAGTTGCTCATCAACCAACACTGGACTCGAAGAAACTATGAGGATCTCAAATATTTGGAAGCTCAGCTGAACAGTATGGCATTCTCAGTTGACTGCATTGTATTGGGAATATAAATGGTATCCTGGATTGATTATCAGCAGCAAGTCCGCATCCGATGTGCAACCTTTAAGCAGTAATGATCAGACCAGCAGGAAGACAAGTCAGGTGCAAGATCAACGATATATTTTCCATCAAAGGTATGGATCATATATAAAGTTTTGATTCAGCTATGAATAAAACTTGAAATCTGTTATACTCCGGAAGGAAGCCAGAATGTGCTATGTGCTCAACATTCAGCGAGGAAGACAGTCAGACAATTCTTCTCATACACGTAACCAACAACAAAAATCTTATGGATATGTGTAAAGAATTCAGTCCGCGGATCACAGTACGAAGTTTCGTGTGTAAGATACCCAGTCTTCCACAACAAAATACCTCTGAAAAAGCTTCCGGCATAAGGCAATGAATCTTCCTCAATAAGCAACCAGAGGAGAAGCTTCTTAGGTATGGAACCCAGCCTTCTCCAGCACACTACCCCGGCAAAAGCTTCGAGCATAAGATATCCAGTCTTCTTCAGCAAGCTACTCAGATAGCTTCCAACATAAGATACCCAGCCTTCTTCAGTACGGCACTACATACCGTTACCAGTATTGCTACAAGATATCATATTGTGAGTTGACAGTATATGACAATGCAACTCAAGAATCAGATTTGCAATAGTTTTGCCAGAAGTACAAATCAGTCAAGACACATGTCGGTCTCAAGAATCGAGTGTTCGGCTACATGTGCTTCCCTATATATGGCGAGCATGCATCCCAGGTCATGCAAGTCACCCACACGAGGATTCAACTGTGTTCAAGTGGATCTACAGAAAGAAGTCCTGACAGTGGTTACCAAGGGCAGTTTCCCTACACCTGACCAGGTGATATCATGAACACTTGTCACTATCTTGTATGATTGGCCACAACAA
This sequence comes from Elymus sibiricus, assembly GCA_039707655.1. Lineage (NCBI taxonomy): Eukaryota > Viridiplantae > Streptophyta > Magnoliopsida > Poales > Poaceae > Elymus > Elymus sibiricus. The sequence goes on along the minus strand of CM077676.1, from coordinate 183,690,694 downwards.
CGAGTTCTGTACAACTACATGCCCACGTGTACACGTCATATCTATGAGGACTCGTGTCATGAGCAAGAACAAGGTATGATGCCGAAATATTGCACCAACAACATCTATGATCACAAGAAGAATTGAGAATATATATGGCCAAGCTATTTCAACAAGGAATTCCGACAAAGAAAATAATGACAATTAAGGAGTAAGACTGGCAACAAAGGTATGAAGGTACTTGCACGACTGTCATGGTCCGGATACCCCAGTCAGCTTGAGACCATAATTCCATATGGATCAACATGGACATACACTCAGAGGGCTATTCTGTGCCATAAGGACCTCATGTCCTGCTTGCCCGTTTGTCCAACTGCACATGCTCAGAATTGTCAGTGTGGAATATCCAGGTCTATCCCGTCAGATCCAAGATTCCTTAGTCACCTCAGCATGTTGACTTCAGTGACCATGTTAAAATATCTCATGGCCTTGTAACACAGATGACTATACCGACAGCATGGGTAAGCCAAAAGCCGAGCGCCCAGCTCAGATCATGTGCTCTCACTTGTGGAACTGAGTGCCAGGACAGCCTGTCATGAAAAATATATTTCCGCCAAAATGACCGTCAGTCCAGTGTCAAGATGCTACTGTTTGAGGTATGTTACAGCTATAAGGCCGTACCCCTTTGATACTACTCATGACAGGAGTCAGTCGAATCTTTGGCACAGATTTCATGCTCGTGACAAAGAAACAAACCAAGATGATTCAGTATCACCTATGGGCAGTCATAACCCATCAATAGAACAGATAAGATTCTTAGCATGGTTTGACCCGGAGCACATGCATCCATTTGAGCAACCCAATGGAAGAAATTGAAAGGTTTCATGCCCACATGACAATTTATTCTCACATTTCTTGGATATTACCGGCAATCGATCGAAGGGTGACATGTCAATCACTCCGAACTTGTGGGAAGTTATTATGTCCCCGGTATGAAAATACATCTCCACCCCAGCTAAGCCGGCAGATATGAACGAATCAAAGTCAGCATAAGGTTTGACACATGAGGGAAGACTCGTCAGAATTTTGGGTAAGGTGAAGCAAAACCACCCAAGAGCAAGGTAATCAGGTCATATGAAATTCAAGGGGAACAATATACAGAGGAAAAGGGATGCCCGAGTTGGAAACGGTATCCTTAAGGCATATTCATGCTTATTCCCTGAGCAACCAAATCTCGAGGACGAGATTTTCGTAAGGGGAGTAGGTTTGTAACAACCCGATTTTCGGCCCTTTTCTTTTGTTTTGTTTCTCTTTGAATTTGAGTTGGATTTCTTTTTGAATTGGCTCTGTGGACTTAAAACTTGGGAAGATCCTCTTTCTTTCTTCTCCCAAGTGGTTCATCACTCTCAAATATATCCCAAGATCATGTCTTTTCCATTTAGCCCAACCCCAATTATTATTTCTTGGGAATATTCCTTTTTCTATTAAAGGAATAACCCTGTTTGACCTAGGTTGTGAAGCAACCTATATTTCTGTCATGCCAAAAATTCCCACAAAATTCCCATAAATTATTGGGATCATATCTTACCCAAATATGTCAAAATACTTCCTTGCCTAGTTCAAAAATAATTCAGGAATATTCATTTTCCACTCTGTCCAGAATGGCACTTTGTGAAGGAAGTGACATTTATCTTTTCTTGATTACCCTGAAAAATTTTGGGCACTCTTTACTATCAAATTTACTGCCTCATGACAAAATTCAGCTCCATTTGCCTAGTAAATCTTCCTCAGCAAATTTCCGAATTTTATGTCCAGAGAGAAGCTTTGTGAAGGAAGTACTAGCTAGGCTTATCCAAATGAGTTGAAATTTTGTCATGTCCTTCATATGCTCAAATAATCCCACTCCACCAAATTTCAGCTCCATCCAACAATCGATGTGAGCACACCTTCAAATCTTTGTTTCTGGTAATATTTTCACTTGGTGAAGCAACTATATTTTATATTGCTCCAAAAATTCTGAAAATTTACCAGGACATGATCCTGCCAATACTACTTCCCTGCACAAAATTTGGTCTCATTTCATCAAGCCATTTTCTCCACAAAATTCCCCCAACATTCTGTCTAGAGAGGACCTTTGTGAAGAAAGTACCATTTAGGTATTTCCAAATGGCATGAAATTTTGCTAGTGCCTACATGGTCCTAAATCATCATGCTCCACCAAGTTTCAGCCCAATTCAACACTCTATGTGAGTGCAGCTTCATGATCTATTTTTCTGGACCAGAGTTGCTGTTGTGAAGCAACTCTATTCAAATCTTGTCAAAACCCCTCGAATTTTCTCCAGAGCATAGTCCTTCCTACCCTAAACCCCTGTGACATCTTGTTTTGCTAATTAACCCATCCATTTGACCCCAACATCTAGTCTAAGTACGCTGCAGCAAAGTTCAGTTGATGCTACCCATCAGCACAAAGCCACTTTAATCGAACCAAGGCCTCAGTGCAGTTCCAGTATGGATGGACAACACCTTGGACACCTTTTGCCAGGCCAACGTGCCCTCCTCTTGCCAAGCCACACGGTGACCGCATTGTTGGCATGCCCGTGCGCGTGCTCTACCGTTGTGGCCATGCTCTGCGCGTCGTCAAGCCACGGGCTCGTTCCCTTCGTCCCTCCTCGCGCGTATGGTGGTGCCGTCCATCCTCCTCCTTCTCCCACGTAGTCCCCTGGCCCTTCTCCCCCTCCTGTAGCACCTGTCGCCGGCCCCAGCCATTGCCGCACGCGCGCACAGTACGCCTCCGAGTGGCCGACAGCGCATGCCTCTCCCTCTGACGTCGCCGTCCGAGTCCTCCCATGTGCCCACGCGTCCGCGGTTACGCCAGAGCTCCAGTCGCGCGCCCATGGCGGCTTGCGGCCACGGGCATCTCCCCTACGCCTATTTAAGTAGTCCACGGGCTCGGTTCTCCTCACCTCTCGCCCTACCCCTCACCCAATCATCCACCGGAGCCACTCCAGCGAGCCTGTGGGGTCTTCTTCTTCCTCTCCGGTGAAGAACCCCGCCGCTCGGCCCTCTCCTCCATTAGCTCGCTCCGGCCAACCCCAGCTCCCACCACTCCCTTCCCCGAGCTCCTAGTAACCCCCTGGTCCTCCTTAACCCCTCTGCTACTCGAGCCTCCGTCGGAATCGCTGGATCCATCATCGCCAGTAGCTCATCGCCGCTGGAGACGAAGGGCGCGGCGCCGTCTGGCCGTCTCCCGGCGAGCTACGGGTATAGGCGTGCTCGCCGCGGTGTCCCCGATCCGTTCCCCCCTCCCTGCTCCAGCGCTGCCTCCTCGCCACCGTCCGATGCCGGTGTCATGCCCAATATGCGGGTCTATCCTCAAGGAAGTCGGAACTTCCACCAAGGATAGAAGCGCATATCGAAGACGCTTCGCAAGGTGGATATCATTACAACATACCATGTACTGGATAGATGAGAATGCCAGATAAAGGCTTACACTCGCCACAAGCTACAACATGAATACATCAATACATCAATACATAGCAATCATCATACAGAAGAGCAGGATCCGGCTACGGATGAAATCAAACGAAAAAGAAGAATGACATCCAACCTACTAATCCCAGGCTGCCAACCGGGAACCCATCCTATGATCGACGAAGAAGAAGAAGCAGAAGAAGAACTCCAAAAGCAAACATGCATCACTCTCACGTTAAAGCATAGCTTTACCTGTACCTACAACTGTTGTTGTAGTAATATGTGAGCCACGAGGACTCAGCAATCCCATTACCATGGGTATCAAGACTAGCAAAGCTTAATGGGTATAGAATGGATAAGTGGTGAGGTTGCAGCAAGCACTAAGCATTGTATGGTGGCTAACTTACGAGTACAAGAATAAGAAGAGTGAACTACGCATAACGATCGCAAACTAACAATGATCAAGAAGTGATCCTAAACACCTACTTACGAGTCAAACATAACCCCACCGTGTTCGCTTCTTGGTTCAAACCTCACAAGAAGAGACGATCATGGTTACGCACGCGGTTGGTGTATTTTAATTAGATTTAGTGTCTAGTTCTCTACAACCGGAGGTTATAAATTTCCAAGTCGCCACATAACCGCGGGCACGGCTCTCGAAAAGATTTAACCCTATAGGGGTGCTCCAAGTAGTCCATTATAAATTACCACACGCATCCGATGGAACATCCTCACACCATGATAACAGGATGCTTACGATAAGGAATCCCGGTGGACAAGCCACTCGTAAAAGGTAAAACTAAACCAGCAAGACCTCCCGACGTGTCGACGATCCCGATAGGAGCCGCGTATCTCGTTCTCACGACACGGCGGATGAACACTACGTACGACAGCCAAGAACCCGAGTTGCACCAGGTGGCGCCGCAAGTGGCTCTAGTTTGGACCAGCACCATCAGCACTTGCCCACCTGGATTATGTGGAATTAAGAATCCACGGGTTCATGACGCCCTATGAGTTAATTAATTAATTTCAGTATTATTATGTTGGCAAATGTTAAAACTAATGTTGGGTCTTGCTGGACAAGTTTATCCTAAAACGAATGATCAGGGGGGTTCCCATATGCCCCACATGTGTTAGAAGCGCTCATCAAGGAACATAACACCGGTATTACGGAAACTAGGGTGGCATGAGTGGAACAAAACACCAGGTGAAAGGCCGAGCCTTCCACCCATTACCAAGTATATAGATGCATTAATTAAATAAGAGATACTATGATATCCCATGATATCCATGTCCCAACATGGAACAACCTGAAACTGCACCTGCAACTAGCATCGCTATAAGAGGGGCTGAGCAAAGCGGTAACATAGCAAAACAACGGTTTGCTGGGTAAGGGTGGTTAGAGGCTGTATCATGGCATATGGGAGGCTGACGTATATGTGGTAGGAAGCGCGGCATAGCGATAGCAACGAGACAACTAGCAAGCAAAGATAGTAGAGATATCCAAGGTAATGGTCATCTTGCCTGAAATCCTGCTAGGAAGAAGACCGAATCCATGAAGTAGTCGAACAATCGTAGAGGAACGAATCCTCACAACTCCGGAACGAAACCGGAATATCGAGAAGAAGCACAAATGGAAAGAAGCAAACAACATGGTAAACCAACAAGCATTAACATGGCATGATGCACAACCAAGTATGATGCATGTCCGGTCTAAGATGAATGGCATGGAAATAGTGCAACAAATAATACTACACATTACGTGAAGCTCAATATGCAACGAGTTGCATATTGACGGTTTACTTAGTTCACTCCCGTTTATGTACATGGTAAGATTAAATGTTGTTAAACATGGCAAGAGGTGAAGCATGATTAAACTACCTATCTAGGCAATTTAAATGAGGCCGGAAATAACACATTACAATTCCGGAAAATCCCCATATGCATATTTCGAATTTGGCACTGTTCTGCCTAAAACACAATTTTAATGTTGTTAAACAGCAACGGTAAATGCATCATGTTAATCTACACATTTTTCTAGACCATTTACATATATAATTTATTTAATTCGGAGCTACGGTTAATTAGATATGAAATAAACCATTTTAGCATGTCATTTATGCAAATTAAAGCAAACAACAATTTTAAACATTTTTAACATGGATTAAAGTTGGAAATTATGAAACTACATGAAATTATAAGCATTTTACATATATAACATGTTTTATTTAGATGCATGGATATTTAGCTGTGCACATTTTAAAACAGTGGCAATTTTCTATAAATATGCAATATTCTAGAAATAGACAAAATCGCAGAACGGGAAAAAAAAAGTCTACGGGCCGAATCCAGACGGATCTGGGCTAAACAGGTTTGTGCGTCAAATAGTTACATAGCGCACAGAGCGAAGGATAGGCGGCTGATGCTCACAGAGGGTTTCTGGACCGGTCGGTGCAGCGAACAGGGAGATTCCGTTTGGTTCGAGGGATAGCGCGATCCCGGTGGAGAAGTAAACGACGCGGTGCTGGGACAAAGATGGGGATGGCATGGCGCAGGGACGAGGACCTGCAGGGGTCTCCGTTTGGTTCTGCGAACGACGCGGTGAAGCAGAGGACTTGGCGCGGTGCGATGCATAGGACGCAGGGGTCGAGCTCGCGCACAGGCAACGGCGACGGCGGGGACGCGTGGGGCTCCAGCGAGCGGCGGCGGACCTGGCGCGTCTAGCCTGGCTGGAGGCGGGGCGCTGCACCTCAGTCGTTGACAAGGCTGGGGAACAGCGAGGTCGGTTGGATGGAGGACGACGGCGAACTTGGCTCTTGGAGGTCCACGCGTGCACGTGCTCAATCGAGGAGGACACGAGCGAGCACGGCAGCAGCAAGCGCGATGCAGAGGAGGCGACGTCCTGCAACGACGCTTGTCTCGGCAGGCGAAGCAGGGCATGTCCTGCTGCTGGCCCGGCGACTAGGGTAGTCGGCGAGGCGGCGGATGAAGGTGGGGTCGACGGATCTGGACGGAACCGGAGCTGCGGGGTCCAATCCCGGTGGCAGCGTCGTGCTCCATGGCCGGCGTTCGGTTCCCTGAGCAGGTTACAGAGAGAGATAGTGAGAAAGAAACAGGGAGGAGAAGGAGAAGGGAGGTGCGAAGGGAGGTTCCTGGTCCGGCGACTCGCTAGACGGCAGCGGCCGGAGGTGGAGAGGGCGGCGTGGTCGAGGCGCGGGAGCTCCTGTGCGTGCTCGTGCACGAGCGCGAGGTTCTCTCCTCGGGTGCAGTGGGCGGCGGTTGCGGGTGCTCAGGAGGCTCTCCTGGCCGTTGGATGCTTGATCCGGTGGTCAGGATCGACGGGAGCAGCTGGGAGATTTGGTTGGCTGGGTTGGGATCGAGGAGGAGACCAGGTGGGCGGCGATGAGACATGCTCCCGAGGAACACGGAAGACTGGGTGGCAGCGCGGCTTCGGGATTGGGGTGGATGGGACAGCCGGTCTAGGGTTAGACTACTATTTATAGGAACGGCGGCTAGTTTAGGGTCTAGAAGACCCTCCGATTTAGATCGTACGGTCAAGATAAAATGCTAGGGGAGTCCAAACAAGAAACCAAAGATGTTTTGGGTATTTCGGTATTTATCCGGACCCATCGGCCATGATCGCCCGGTTCGGGTTCGGGGAGGTTTCAGACTAGGTTGCAAGGGGGTTTTGCTGGGCTCAGAGAAAAGAAAGAAGAGAGCGGTCCGATTGGTCTGAGAGAGGTCAACGAAGACAATGGGGTCTGACGAAACGCCAACGGAGACAAAGAGAGACCCGGCAACTACGAATGGTTACGGGTTTTTATAAAAACATGCGGATGCAATGCGCATGATGCCATGATGAAATGCAACAAGCAAATAATTAACACGGCTAACACAAAAAATATGGAAGTCATCTGGAGCGTCGGTCTCGGGCTGTCACAACACTCCCCCACTTACAAGAGATCTCGCCCCGAGGTCTAGAAATGAGAAGAGGAAGAGAAAAAGGAAGAGGTAACACTACTAGAAAAAAGGCTGTTAGTGGCGCACCTATTTTGGCTATTAATGGCGCACTATAGGTGCGCCACTATTATCACACCATTAGTAACAAATAGTAATGGCGCACCTCTGGTGCGCCATTAGTAATCCAAATACTAGTGGCGCACCATGTGGTGCGCCATTACTATTGCTACAGGTGCGCCACTGGTAACTTTTTTTTTATTGAATTTTTTTGAATTTTTTTTTTGAAATTTGAAGGCGGGAAAATAGTAGTGGCGCACCATGCACTGGTGCGCCATTGCTAACTTTTTTTTGAATTCTAGATCCGGATCTGGCACGATTTTTTTTGCGATTTTTTTGTGATATTTTTTCAAATTTCGTTCTGCTACGTTCTTTGTGCCGGGGAGCTCCACATGTGGCCGGAGAGGAGGTCGCCGGAGAGGAGGGAGGAGAGACCATGAGGAGGAGAGGAGGGAGGAGGAGGTCGCCGGAGAGGAGCTCGCCTAGGTCGACGGAGAGGAGGAGGAGGTCGCCGGAGAGGACCGGAGAGGAGGTCGCCTAGGTCGCCGGAGAGGAGGAGGAGGAGGTCACCTAGGTCGCCGGAGAGGAGGAGGAGGTCGCCGGAGAGGACCTGAGAGGAGGTCGCCGGAGAGGAGGAGGAGGAGGTCACCTAGGTCGCCGGAGAGGAGGAGGAGGAGGTCGCCGGAGAGCACCGTGAGGAGGTCGCCGGAGAGCACCGTGAGGAGGTCGCCGGAGAGGATGTCGCCGGAGAGGAGGTCGCCGGAGAGGAGGAGGGGAGTATGGTGGAGGAGAGGACGAGATGGAGTGGAGGAGAGGAGGAGAGGAGGAGAGGAGGAGAAGAATGAAGAGGTAAGGAGGAGAAGGAGGCCGACCGGGTTTATATATGGCTTAGCAGTGGCGCACCTTGTACTGGTGCGCCATTGCTAACCCTTTTTTTATTTTTTTATTTTTTTGAATTTTTTTGAATTTTGAAGGCGGGAAAATAGTAATGGCGCACCTAGGTGTGGTGCGCCATTGCTATGGTACATAGTAGTGGCGCACCTAGGTGTGGTGCGCCATTACTATTTATAATTTTTTTTGAATTTTGAAGGCGGGAAAATAGTAGTGGCGCACTATGCACTGGTGCGCCATTGCTAACTTTTTTTATTTTTTTTATTTTTTTGCCTCCAGATCTTAAAAGCATCGTAACTTTTTTTCTGTTAGGTTTTTGAGGATTCTAAAAAATCGATAACGGGCATAGCCCGTTGAATTCGGATGTAACTTTTCGAGTAGATGCTTTTTCATTTAAAAAACTTTTTCATCGGAGGCCGTATGCAAAAGTTACGGCCATTTTACAGAAACACGGCGGCTTTTTGCAAAAAAATTCAAAATTCATGTTTGTTAATTTTCCTAACAACTAGAACACATAACACATGGGCATCCATTTTTTTGAATTTTTTTGAATCTTTTATCATTTTCTTTTATTTTTTTTAAACTGAAAAGGCGCGATCCACGGGGGGGGGGGGGGGGGGGTGTTTGTGTGTGTGTGGTGGGAGTGGGTGGCAGGGTGGGGCTGGGCATGTGCGAAAACTAGTAATGGCGCACCGTGGGTGTGGTGCGCCATTACTAGTGAAAACTAGTAATGGCGCACCACACCCACGGTGCGCCATTACTAGTTTTGAAAAAAAAATTGAAAAAAAAATTGTTAGTAGTGGCGCACCAGTGTGTGGTGCGCCATTACTAGTTAAAACTAGTAATGGCGCACCACACCCCGGTGCGCCATTACTAGTTTTGAAAAAAAAATTGAAAAAAAATTGTTAGTAGTGGCGCAAACTAGTAATGGCGCACCACACCCCGGTGCGCCACTGGTAAGTCTGGGGAGGGGGGTGTGCCCAGGAGAAACTTAGCAGTGGCGCACCACACACCAGGTGCGCCATTAGTAATATGGACATTAATGGCGCACCAATATCTGGTGCGCCACTGCTATATAGAAGTGGCGCACCACATACATGGTGCGCCATTAATGTCCATATTAGCTATAGCCGTTTTTCTAGTAGTGTAAGACAAAGTTGCTTCTTGACAAATGATTGAAACCAATAAACCTCGAAGATTACAAAGAGATGAAGACTGGCATGAGGAACAAGCAAGAATTCAAAACCATTCTGGTTGAAATGAGATAGGCAGGAATGAGAATGAAAGAATTCGGATAGCACTCCGGTAGAAAAGAGAAGCAAGACTTGATAAGATGAAAAGAACTTGAAAAGGGGACACAACACTCCGGTAAAATAGATAAGCAAGGAAAGAACAAGATCTTGGCGAAACGAGATAATGGGTTGAAGAGAGCAACATCACAATGCCTCCAGAATGAAAGAGTAAAAGCTAGATCGTTGGGAAGAAAAGAACAGAGAAGAAAATGACAACTTCTCTCACCATAGAATTTGAAAAGCATCCTTACAAAGAAGGATTGGACGGAGTTGTTGAAAAATCAACAACAAAAGAATAAGCTTGTTGTGGGCTTATGGAAAACATCTCAAGTTTATGAGGTGACAACCGGCCACTAAAGGAAACAATTGATTGCTTGAGATCTCGAAGAGATGAAAACCTCTTTCACCGAGAAGAGAAGGCGAAACTTGGATCATTGATAAGCACCACAATAGCAACATTCCTTAGGGAAGGCTTTAGGTGAAATATAACCCAAGATAACTCATTCCTGAACAAAGAGAAAAATGATGGGTTTAAATATCTCATTCCTGACAACTTGTGAATCATGAAACATGAAGGGACATTGTCAAGAAAGACATAACACCACCTCAAAAGACAAGGTAGAAAGGATTTGCACTTTGGAATGCAATATGAAGAATGCTTGAGCTCATCGAAGAACACTTCGAGAATGAATTAAATCCTTGACAAACCACCATGAAGAACTCCGGTAAACAAAAGGATGATAGGAATGAAGGTTGAAAAGAACAAGATGAAGTCTTGCAATGATTTAGATGGAGCTTTGTGACGAGATAATGAGAAAACTTGGAACTCCAGGAAAGAAAAGGTGAACAACTTAGACTGAGAAATTATTCAACATGAACAAACTCCGGAAGAAGGAATTAAATCACCTCGATGAAATAAGAATAAGAATTATGCCATGCTTATCCTTCATCAACTTAAATTGATGACAAGCAACGGATTGGCATGCCACTTATTCTTCTTGAAAAGATTGAATAGAGATATAGCACAAACTTGGGAAGGTCTTCAACGAAACACCGGTAGGATTTTGGAAAGAACAAATGAAGTGATACGATCACAAAGGAAGAGGAATCTTGAACAAACCACCGTAAGAATTTGGAAATGAATGATGAAAGAGAACGAATCGCCGGGAAGAATTAGAAAATGAATGAAGATACTTGAGGGAATTTAGATGCAAGAGAATGAAGCGATCACGAGCTGACTAGAGAATGCTTCAACGATGCATCGGAAAATTTGGAGAACGAGAGATGAAGTTGAGAATGAAGAATTATGAAATGATGGCCTTCGGAGGATCGAAAAGAAAGAACTCAAGAAATGCTTCGGATGGGTATGAAAAGAATTTCTCATGATTTGAAACAATTATGAGGATGGCATGAAGCTTGCACCACGAATCTTCAAGAGAATGGATATGGATTTAAGAGAAACTCTTCTTCGGTCTTCAAAGCTGAGAATGACGACGAGGAACACCACCAAAATTGTTAAGACACTCCGGAACAATGAATAATAGAAAGGTTGAGCCAAAGCTGAAAAGAATTTGAAAGCAATCTTGGAGGAGGCAATTGACTGATGAGAATTCATTCTTACGTCAAACTTTGAAAGATTTGAGAATAACCGAAAAATTAGAAGAGTCAGGTAAGATCCTGGGAAAAGACCTGTGGGTTATGGGCCCACTCAAAAGAAACACCGTTCAAATGATTTCTTGAGAGAGAGATTGCACCGGCTGATTTAAATGGCTTAAATGTAATAAGAACCACGAAATAACTCGAACGGATCTTGAATGAGAACACGAATCTTCTGAGATAACTTCAACACTCCGGATATGAATAGAGAGAGGTGAATATCCACGAGATTCTTGGATAAGAACTTCCAACATGGGAAAATATTTGAATCAATGAAAGGGAAATGATCAACACCGAAAGCTTGAATTTAGACCACCGAAGAAGAAACGAGAACGAAGAATGATGAACTTGTAGCTCCTGAGCATCTTCATGAGAATCACCGGTTAAGAACATTGAAGGAAAAGAATGGAAAGACTTCTCACGAATAAAATGGATACTTGATTTGAGATCTCTGACTTCGCGAAGAAAAGGGTGGGAGGGTGGGAAAAATCAAGACAACTTGGGACGGGTGAAACAAACGCCATTGAGAAAACAGAGAATTGATCTTGCAAAAGGTTGAGCGGATCGGATTAACTTGAAGAGAAGCACGCCTTTTTTAGAAGAATTTCCATGACCATTCCGCATGATCAAAAGGATTAGCACTCCCATTGAAATATGAGAACACCGCTTCGGAAAGGTATGGATCAACACTTGACTTCGAAGCAACTCGAATACCAAACTCCAACAAAACAAAGGATTTGGCTTGCAGAATAAGCCGGAACAAACATATGATAGAGATTTCTTCTGAAATTTTCGTGGTGGGGCACACACGGGATCAATCGTACAACGACCATCAAGTACATTGCTGCCCTTGACATACGAAGCATCCCCGAGCCGTAGCAAAGCTACAAGGGCTCTTTAAGACACCACGAGACCACTGTAAAAACGACCGTGAGCAGGCGGACCACTAGATGTCAAACCCCAATCTCATATCATGCATCTGTTGGAAAGATATCCTAGGTAACTACTTGAATTCGCACCTAAGAACTCCCAAAACTTCTTGGTTATGCGATCAGGTTGCGGGTCCAGTAACCTACTTAGCAAACAACAACCCAATCAGCTACAACTGCATCCGCAACCTTTAACACACGACCGAGAAACTTCGCAAATTCGTCTACCTCAGACCTTCGAAAACACAGCGATACTAGTCACGGTGGATCATCTGAGCTATCTCCTCCAGTACTGGGGAAAAGTCATGACACTATTTTCTACCACAAAAAGTATAGAAGCGTTTCGATGTCGGTGTCCTCTAGTATTCTGGAACCAAAATGATAGCGAGTGTGACAAAACCCCTTGGAGCTCAACTCCCCGTGTCCAATCCATACGGCCAGGAGGCACCAAGAATTGAATTCTGTCACACCGATATCGCAACGATTCCGAAAATACCCGCGTGATCCTAAAAAAAATTGAGTGAGAAGAGTAGTAGAATCAAAACACCTACGTCACAATTCCTCACCAGAGCGACGAAGGGGATAAGGAGTAAAAAGAATTCCTACTCTCTGATATATAGCTAGGACTCAAAATAGATTTTCTTCTAGACTCACCAACAGTTTGATCAATCAAGGGGGCTCCTATGGTCGGTAGAGGCTCTGATACCAACTTGTCACGCCCAATATGCGGGTCTATCCTCAAGGAACTCGGAAGTTCCACCAAGGATAGAAGCGCATATCGAAGACGCTTCGCAAGGTGGATATCATTACAACATACCATGTACTGGATAGATGAGAATACCAGATAAAGGCTTACACTCGCCACAAGCTACAACATGCATACATCAATACATCAATACATAGCAATCATCATACAGAAGAGCAGGATCCCGCTACAGATGAAATCAAACGAAAAAGAAGAACGACATCCACCCTGCTATTCCCAGGCTGCCAACTGGGAACCCATCCTATAATCGACGAAGAAGAAGAAGCAGAAGAAGAACTCCAGAAGCAAACATGCATCGCTCTCACGTCAAAGCATCGCTTTACCTGTACCTGCAACTGTTGTTGTAGTAATCTGTGAGCCACGAGGACTTAGCAATCCCATTACCATGGGTATCAAGACTAGCAAAGCTTAATGGGTATGGAATGGATAAGTGGTGAGGTTGCAGCAAGCACTAAGCATTGTATGGTGGCTAACTTAAGAGTACAAGAATAAGAAGAGTGAACTACACATAACGATCGCAAACTAACAATGATCAAGAAGTGATCCTGAACACCTACTTACGAGTCAAACATAACCCCACCATGTTCACTTCTTGGTTCAAACCTCACAAGAAGAGACGATCACGGTTACGCACGTGGTTGGTGTATTTTAATTAGATTCAGTGTCAAGTTCTCTACAACCGGAGGTTATAAATTTCCAAGTCGCCACATAACTGCGGGCACGGCTCTCGAAAAGATTTAACCCTACATGGGTGCTCCAAGTAGTCCATTATAAATTACCACACGCATCCGATGGAACATCCTCACACCATGATAACACGATGCTTACGATAAGGAATCCCGGTGGACAAGCCACTCGTAAAAGGTAAAACTAAACCAACAAGACCTCCCGACGTGTCGACGATCCCGATAGGAGCCGCGTATCTCGTTCTTAGGACACGGTGGATGAACACTACGTACGATAGCCAAGAACCCGAGTTGCCCCAGGTGGCGCCGCAAGTGGCTCTAGTTTGGACCAGCACCATCAGCACTGGCCCACCTGGATTATGCGGAATTAAAAATCCGCGGGTTCATGACGCCCTATGAGTTAATTAATTAATTTCAGTATTATTATGTTGGCAAATGTTAAAACTAATGTTGGGCCTTGCTGGAGAAGTTTATCCTAAAACGAATGATCAGCGGGTTCCCATATGCCCCACATGTGTTAGAAGTGCTCATCGAGGAACATAACACCGGTATTACGGAAACTAGGGTGGCATGAGTGGAACAAAACACCAGACAAAAGGCCGAGCCTTCCACCCATTACCAAGTATATAGATGCATTAATTAAATAAGAGATATTGATATCCCATGATATCCATGTCCCAACATGGAACAACCCGAAACTGCACCTGCAACTAGCAATGCTATAAGAGGGGCTGAGTAAAGCGGTAACATAGCGAAACAACGGTTTGCTGGGTAAGGGTGGTTAGAGGCTGTATCATGGCATGTGGGAGGCTGACATATATGTGGTAGGAAGCACGACATAGCGATAGCAACGAGACTACTAGCAAGCAAAGATAGTAGAGATATCCAAGGTAATGTTCATCTTGCCTGAAATCCCGCTAGGAAGAAGACCGAATCCATGAAGTGTCGAACAATCGTAGACGAACGAATCGTCACAACTCCGGAACGAAACCGGACTATCGAGAAGAAGCACAACCAGAATGAAGCAAATAACTGTTGGGGAACGTTGCATGGGAAACAAAAAATTTCCTACGCTCACCAAGATCGATCTAGGAGATGAGCATCTACGAGAGGAGAGATTGCATCTACATACCCTTGTAGATCGCTAAGCCGAAGCGTTAAGAAACGCGGTTGATGTAGTCGAACGTCTTCGCGATCCAATCACGATCCGTCCACGAACTCCCGATCAAGTGCCGAACGGACGGCACCTCCGAGTTTAGCACACGTGCGGATCGGCGGCGTCCTCTCCTTCTTGATCCAACAAGAGAGAGAGGGGGTAGATGAGATCGGGACCAACACGACGGTGTGGTGGTGGTGGTGGCAGCGGAATTCCGGTAGGGCTTCGCCAAGCGCGTACCGGTGAAACGTGGGAGGAGTTGGGAGAGGTAACGGGCAAGGGTACAAGGGTTGGCTGCCCCCAACGCCTCCCCACCTTTATATAGGCGAGGAGGGGGCTAGTGGCTTGCCCTCCAAGGCCCTAGGGTCGTTGGCCAAAGGGGGTGGAAGGAAATCCCTCCTTTGCTTCCCCACCGATCGCTATCCCCCCTTTTTAGGGATCCTGATCTTATCCCTTTGGGATATGATACTATTCCTTTTAAGGGAGGATCTTGGTGCACCTTGAGAAGGGTTGTGGGGAATTTACCCACTACCCACGTTCATGTGGGTCCCCCATGCAGGTGGGCCCCACTCCGGAACCTTCTAGAACCTTCCCGGTATAATACCGAAATAACTCAAACTTTTTCCGGAACCCCAATAACAACTTTCCATATATGAATCTTTACCTCCGGTCTATTCCGGAGCTCCTCGTGATGTCCCGGATCCCATCCGGGACTCCGAACAACCTTCGGACTTTCCACTATTAATATCTCAATACTATCCTAGCGCTACCGAACGTTAAGCGTGTGACCCTACGGGTTCGGGAATATGCAGACATGACCGAGACTCCTCTCCGGTCAATAACCAATAGCGGGACCTAGATGCCCATATTGGTTCCTACATATTCAACGAAGATCTTTATCGGTCGAACCTCGATGTCAAGGATTCAGTCAATCCCGTATGCAGTTCCCTTTGTCCATCGGTATGTTACTTGCCCAAGATTCGATCGTCGGTATCTCCATACCTAGTTCAATCTCGTTACCGGTAAGTCTCTTTACTAGTTCCGTAATACAAGATCCCATGGCTAACTCTTTAGTCACATTGCTTGCAAGCTTATTGTGATGCTGTATTACCGAGTGGGCCCTGAGATACCTTTCGGTCATACGGAGTGACAAATTCCCAGTCTTGATCCATGCCAACTCAACAGACACCCTCGGAGATACCTGTAGAGCATCTTTATAGTCACCCAGTTACGTTGCGACGTTTGATACACACAAGGTACTCCTTCAGTGTCAGTGAGTTGCATGATCTCATGGTCATAGGAACAGATACTTGACATGCGAAAACGATAGCAATAAACTTGACACGATCATATGCTACGTTCATAGTTTGGGTCTTGTCCATCACATCATTCTCCTAATGATGTGATCCCATTATCAAATGACAACTCATGTCTATGACCAGGAAACCATGGCCATCTTTGATCAACGAGCTAGTCCGGTAGAGGCTCACTAGGGACATGTTGTTGTCTATGTATCCACACATGTATTTGTGTTTCCAACCAATACAATTATAGCATGGATAATAAATGATTATCATGAACAAGGAAATATAATAATAACCATTTTATTATTGCCTCTAGGGCATATTTCCAACAACAACATGGTAAACCAACAAACATTAACATGGCATGATGCACAACCAAGTATGATGCATGTCCGGTTTAAGATGAATGGCATGGCAAGAGTGCAACAAATAATACTACACATTAAGTGAAGCTCAATATGCAACGAGTTGCATATTGATGGTTTACTTAGTTCACTCCCGTTTATGTACATGCAAGATTAAATGTTGTTAAACATGGCAAGAGGTGAAGCATGATTAAACTACCTATCTAGGCAATTTAAATGAGGCCAGAAATAACACATTACAATTCCGGAAAATCACCATATGCATATTTCGAATTTGGTACTGTTCTGCCTAAAACACAATTTTAATGTTGTTAAACAACAAAAGTAAATGCATCATGTTAATCTACACATTTTTCTAGACCATTTACATATATAATTTATTTAATTCGGAGCTACGGTTAATTAGATATGAAATAAACCATTTTAGCATGTCATTTATGCAAATTAATGCAAACAGCAATTTTAAACATTTTTAACATGGTTGAAAGTTGGAAATTATGAAACTACACGAAATTCTAAGCATTTTACATATATAACATGTTTTATTTAGATGCATGGATATTTAGCTATGCACACTTTAAAACAGTGGCAATTTTCTGTAAATATGCAATTTTCTGGAAATAGACAAAATCGCAGAACGGGAAAAAATGTCTATGGGCCGAATCCAGACGGATCTGGGCTAAAAAGGTTTGAGCGTCAAATAGTTACACAGCGCACAGAGCGAAGGATAGGCGGCTGATGCTCACAGAGGGTTTCTGGACCGGTCGGTGCAGCGAACGGGGAGATTCCGTTTGGTTCGAGGGATGGCGCGATCCCGGTGAAGAAGTGAACGACGCGGTGTCGGGACGAAGATGGGGATGGCGTGGCGCAGGGATGAGGACCTGCAGGGGTCTCCGTTTGGTTCTGTGAACGACGCGGTGAAGCAGAGGACTTGGCGCGGTGCGATGCATAGGACGCATGGGTCGAGCTCGCGCACAGGCAACGGCGACGGCGGGGACGCGTGGGGCTCCGGCGAGCGGCGGCGGACCAGGCGTGTCCAACCAGGCTGGAGGCGGGGTGCTACACCTCAGTCGTCGACAAGGCTGGGGAACGGCGAGGTCGGTTGGATGCAGGACGTCGGCAAACTTGGCGCTTGGAGGTCCACGCGTGCACGTGCTTGGTCGAGCAGGACGCGAGCGAGCACGGCAGTAGCAAGCGCGATGCAGAGGACACGACGTCCCGCGATGGCGCTGGTCTCGGCAGGCGAGGCAGGGCAAGTCCTGCTGCTGGCCCGGCGACTAGGGTAGCCGGCGAGGCGGCCGACAAAGTTGGGGTCAATGGATCTAGACGGAACCGGAGCTGCGAGGTCCAATCCCGGTGGTAGCGTCGTTCTCCATGGCCGGCGTTCGGTTCCCTGAGGAGGTTATAGAGAGAGAGATCATGAGAAAGAGAGAGAAAGAAACAGGGAGGAGAAGGAGAAGGGAGGCACGACGGGAGGTTCTTGGTCCGGTGACTCGCTGGACGGCGGCGGCCGGAGGGAGCCCCTGTGTGTGCTCGCGCATGAGCGCGAGGCTCTCTCCTCGGGTGCAGCGGGCAGTGGTTGAGGGAGCTCAGGAGGCTCTCCTGGTCGTTGGATGCTTGATCTGGCGGCCAAGATCGATGGGAGCGGCTGGGAGATTTGGTTGGCTGGGTGGGGATCGAGGAGGAGACCAGGTGGGCGGCGATGGGACAAGCTCCCGAGGAACACGGAAGAGTGGGTGGCGGCGCGGCTTCGGGATTGGGGTGGATGGAACAGCCGGTCTAGGGTTAGACTGCTATTTCTAGGAACGGCGGCTAGTTTAGGGGCTAGAAGACCCTCCGATTTAGATTGGACGGTCAAGATAAAATGCTAGGGGAGTCCAAACAAGAAACCAAAGATGTTTGGGGTATTTCGGGATTGATCCGGACACATCGGTCACGATCGCCTGGTTCGGGTTTGGGGAGGTTTCGGACTAGGTTGCGAGGGGGTTTTGCTGGGCTCACAGAAAAGAAAGAAGAGAGCGGTCCGGTTGGTCTAAGAGAGGTCAACGAAGACAATGGGGTCTGACGAAAGGCCAACGGAGACAAAGAGAGACGCGGCAACTACGAACTATTACGGGTTTTTATAAAAACATGTGGATGCAATGCGCATGATGCCATGATGAAATGCAACAAGCAAATAATTAACACGGCTAACACGAAAAATATGGAAGTCATCTGGAGCGTCGGTCTCGGGCTGTCACAGCCGGTGAGCCCGCCGTCCCTTTGTTCCCCCTCTCTCTGTTTAAAACTGACCAAGGGGCCCCACCTGTCAGCCCCTCAGTTTCCCCGCCGAACCGTTTTAAGTGAAAGCGTAAACCCAAAGTACGCTTTCGACGTCACCCTCCAGAGGTTTTCTGGGTATTCAATTTAAATCTATTTTTAATCCAGTTTGATCCAAACTTTGACCATCAATATCTCCTAAACCACAAGTCCAAATGAGCTGATTCTTTTTGTAGTATTTTTCTTTTGAGCTCCTTTATTTTCTGGTAGAAGTTGACATTATTCTCTGCTGTGTAGATTTTCTGGACAGAAGAAATTGCTTTATGTGTTATTTACAAATGCTTTCAAATTTTTTTCCCAGAGTGTTTAGGTTGTCTGTGAAGACCAGGAGTATTTCCTCATACCCTTGGAGCAAGGCAAGCCACAACCTCCATTTGCATGATTGCAATGCAATGCCATGGTTTAATTAAATAAAACTTGCCTAAAAATTGCAATAGTTAAATATGATTTGTTCATGGCATTTTCTTGGAGTAATATTTGACCTTGCTACTGTAACACCCCGATTTTTGGCCCTTTCTTTTTCTTTTGGATTTCTTCGAATTTTTATTTGGAGTTCCTTTTCCGTGGCTCTGTGGTCTTGAAACCTGGGAAGATCTTCTCTCCTGCCACTTCCAACTGGCTTGTCACTCCCAAATCTACCCCAAGACCATGTCTTTTCTATCTTAGCCCAACCCTAATTTTTATTTCTTGGGAATATTCCATTTTCTATTAAAGGAATAACCCTGTTTGCTTTAGGTTGTGAAGCAACCTATATGTCTGTCATTCCAAAAATTCCCACAAAATTCTCATAAATTCTTTGGGTCATATATTCCACAAATATGTCAAAACCCATCCTTTCCTAGTTCAAAAATAATTCAGGAATATTCATTTCCTATTCTGTCCAGTATGGCACTTTGTGAAGGAAGTGGTATTTATATTTTCATGATTGCCCTCTAAATTTTTGAGCACTCTCTCATATCCAAATAATTGCCACATGCCAAAATTCAACTTCATTTGCCTAGTAAATCTTCCTCAGCAAATTCCCAAATTTCTGACCAGAGAGAAGCTTTGTGAAGGAAATACTAGCTAGGCTTATCTAAATTAGTTAAAATTTTGGGAGGTCATTCATATGATCAAATCATAACTCTCCACCAAATTTCATCTCCATACAATAATCTATGTGAGCACACCTTCAAATCTTGGTTTCTGGTCACAATTTCAGTTTGTGAAGCAACTATATTTAATATTGCTTCATAAAATCTGAAATTAATCCAGGACCTAAATATCCCTATATCATTTGAGAATGACAAAATTCACATAATGTGGCCAAGCCATTTTCTCCACAAAATTCCCCCAAGTTTCTGTCCAGTGTGGAGCATTGTGAAGGAAGTACCATTTTTATTCATCCAATTGGTATGAAATTTTTATGGTGCCTTCATATGCCCAAATCTTCATCCTACACCAAATTTCAGCTCAATACAATCATCTATGTGAGTGCTACTTCATGATCTAATTTCTGGACCAGTTTTGGCAGTTGTGAAGCAACTATGTTAAATCCTGGTCCAAATCATTTCATATTTCATAGGATGGTAGTCCATCCTACCCTCAACCTCTGTGACATCCTTGTTAGCTCTTATCCCATCCCATTTCACCACAGTTTCATGCCTAAGTTTGCAACAGCAAACTTCAGTCGATCATTCCCATCAGCTCACACTGGTTTTCTTCGATCCATCACCTCAGGGAGGTCCCACTTAGGAGGGACTACACGCGGTGACCATGCGGCCTGGCGTGCCAAAAGCGTGCTCTGGAGTTTGGGGCCCTCGGCCGCCGCCCAAACGGCGTCCTCGCGACACCGCACCATGTCCACCGAGTTGCCCTCACTCTCCTGCGACCACGCGTCCCATCTGGACCCCTCTCCCCTTCCTCTTTCCTTTCCAGCGAG
The DNA here is from genome assembly GCA_039707655.1 of Elymus sibiricus. Classification (NCBI taxonomy): domain Eukaryota; kingdom Viridiplantae; phylum Streptophyta; class Magnoliopsida; order Poales; family Poaceae; genus Elymus; species Elymus sibiricus. The sequence continues at coordinate 183,669,942 of CM077676.1, read as the reverse complement.
CCACGCCGCCCCGCATGCCCGTGGCCGTCGTCGCCTTGCTTCTGTCTTCTTCCTCTCCCACAGCATCTCCGCACCGCGTGCACTCCCCCTGGCCTCTCTCTTTCCCCCGTGCGTGCCCATGCGTACGCGGTCGTGCCAGAGCATCAACCGCATGCTCCTGTCGTCGTCCGGCCGCGAGCATCACCGCCATGGCTATATAAGCCGTTCCCGAAGCCTCCCGAGATCTCCAACCTCCTCACCCCTCTCCCAAACGACTCCCCGACCACCCAACCGAGCCCCGGGAGCTCCCCTGCCCTCCCATTGCCGCCATGGCCGTCGCCGGCCGCAGCTCAAATTCGAGCTCCACGGCCCCTCTCTCTCCACCTAGCCTCTCCTGGAGATTATCAGTACCACCCTAGAGCCGCCCCAACAGCTCTTCTCCTCCTCCGGTGGACTGTGCCTCCGAGCCCAAGTCTGGACGGATCCGTCACCCGCGGGAGCCAACGCCGCCGCCGCTCGGGTCCTCATCGCGGTCTGTGCTCATGTGGGATGGAAGCGGCATTCTCTCCTGAGCACGTCGGTAGCCGGAGCACCTCAGGAGATGGCCGGAGTCGGCCGAGCGGGCGCCGGCGTCGAGCCCCCTCCTCTGCAACGCGGGTACTCGCGAGGTTGAAGACGAGCCGGGCCAGGCGGGCTCCACCTCCCCGCGTGCCCCACATATCAGCCACAACGGGCGTTGACCCGGACCCGCTGACGAGGATAAGTCAAGGCGTATTCCTTCGAATACGTCTTCCTCCACAGAAAGCGTACTCTACGTACGCTTCGGCTGAAAATGTGTTTTCAGTATACTGAAAGCGTATTTTTCTGAAACGCGCTTTCTGTTTAACCCAGCCGGCAGAAACGCTTAAATTGCGGGTGTTCACCCGTTAAGCGCGGAAATGAATATTTTTATTTAAATTTCTGCCTAACGAACGAACGACCGTATCTCCGCAACCATGACTCCGATTCACGTGATTCCAAAGCCCACGTTCTCAGTTCGTCGATCCCGTTCCGTTGGCATCACTTTCACCATGTTGTAACATTCTAAAATGACCATTTTGCCCTTGCCCTTATTCAGCCCCCTCCGAGAGAGAAACGTTTCCGGCAACTCTTTCCATGAGTTCATCGCACCCCTCCCCGATGGTTCCTCCATCCCCAGGCAAGCCACAACAGCCACTTGCATGATGGCATTGCAATAGTCATGGTTTTCACTTGAATGTTCGAATAATTATTTATTCATATTAGTATTTTGAATGTTACTGATATGCTTGTGAATCCATGCTCATTGCTTATGCCATGTTCATTTTCATCTAGTAAGTGATATAATTAATTGCTAATGTTGTTCTTATCATGTTTTATTCTTGAAATCATTTCAGATGCTAGTGATAAGGACATGCTCATATGAATTGTTATGGTTTCATATGAAAGTACTTATTATATTCATGATCGTCATTATGCCATGCTCATCTGCATCCCGTAGACTAAATGAGTTATCATTGTTGATGTTATGTTGTTAAATGGTTATGTTATCTAATTATGTTGTTATGACTCAGCTCATCACCATTCAAGTTGAACCTGACATTAATCGAACTTGAACAAATATGTTGGCTGAGTCATGGTGCCACCGAATCGAGCTCACCAGTGCAGCCACACTCGGCTGGATGGGGAGGCCCTAATGCGGTCTATTGTCATGCCTCTCGCCGGAACCTACAACTAGGGAAGGTTATGGGTGCGCGCTACCCTTATCAGGTAGGCGGCCATAGCCTTGTGTGCCCGAGTTGTATGGATCCAGAGTCCCGTTTGGGACAGTTTTGTTATTTTGGCCACGACGGTGGCGGCCACAAAGGTGGCGGATGTCACGAGTTGACATCGGGGCTACCGAGGACATAGCCCAAAGGGGAGTTTGTCGGAGTGGCCGGGAGAGTGTCATGCAGTAGATTGGTTTTGTCGGAATGTCGTTAGTCCACGCGAATGAGATCACGAGGCCGTGACTTCCGTGGTGTGGGTACAGTGTACTAACCTCTGCAGAGTGTATAATCTATCAATAGCCGCGTCCTCGGTCATGGACACAGTTCGTAGTAGGTCACACTATGGGTCAACAGTAATAATAATCTGAATATTAACAACCCCGTTTCCGTGAGAAAATAAGTTGGTTGATCTTTATGTGATCATGAGAGGATCACGATGGTATCATGGATACCGATGTTGGTTTGAGGTGATCGCATGGTGATCACGGTGGTAAGTAAGATTGATACCTATGGTGGTTACGAGATAACCCCCGAGCAGAGTAAGTTGGTCCATGAGACCTTAAACGTCGACCCCCTTGCATGCTAGTGCTACTATCATCATGTTCATATCATGAATTATATGTACATGCCATGCTCACTCTCATGTTGATTCTAGTAGCATCATGTTCATCAATGATAATTAACCTGTAAATGCCATACTGTTGTTTGTCTTGATTGCTTTGGTTGCTATGAGCTTGCGAGTACATTCAAAGTACTCACCTGGCGTGTCATGCCAGATTGCAGGTGATACCATGATTGATTGCTTGTCGAGGATCCCGAGATTGCGCTCTAGGATGCGTCCCAGCCAGAGTCCCTGTGGGGTGGACTCCATCACCGTTGTCGCTGTTCCGCTGCTAGGAGTTATTCTGCTACGAGTTGTTCCGCTGCTAGCATAGAACAGGCATAGTATCGCCGTGCCTTTGTAACCTTCGTGCCTTCAGAACCCTTGTACCCTTAATATTTGTAATAAAGAGATGATTTGTTCTATGCCAAGCAGTGCCGTATTCCAGAAGACTTGATCTCTGGGCTGGAATACGGGGCGTTCCGGTCTCTCTGAGCCGGGGTGCCACAGCTACTGCCATGATGATACTTGGATTTCCAGGACTAAGGCTTTGCAGATCGAGGATGACATGTTGCCATTGGATTACTAGCAATAGTAGGTATGCTTTCATCATGATCATTTTGAGTATTGCATTTGATAATAATAATTTGGCTATATTATTCTTTGGGTTATTGGATGTATATTGTTATGACTTGGATCACAGGTTGATATATGATATTGGAGTAACAATTATCACAGATATACTTTGGGGACAAATTCCGTCATTTCGTTGATCAGGTGTAACACCCCGATTTTCGGCCCTTTCTTTTTCTTTTGGATTTCTTTGAATTTTTATTTGGAGTTCTTTTTCCGTGGCTATGTAGTCTTGAAACCTGGGAAGATCTTCTCTCCTGCCACTTCCTAGTGGCTTGTCATTCTCAAATCTATCCCAAGGCCATGTCATTTCCATCTTAGCCCAACCCCAATATTTATTTCTTGGGAATATTCCTTTTTCTATTAATGGAATAACCCTGTTTGCTTTATGTTGTGAAGCAACCTATATTTCTGCCATTCCAAAAATTCCCACAAAATTCTCATAAATTCTTTGGATCATATCTTCCACAAATATGTCAAAATCCATCCTTGCCTAGTTCAAAAATAATTCAGGAATATTCATTTTCCATTCTGTCCAAAATGGCACTTTGTGAAGGAAGTGCTATTTATCTTTTCTTGATTGCCCTCAAAATTTTTGGGCACTCTCTCATATCCAAATTATTGCCACATGCCAAAATTCAGCTTCATTTGCCTAGTAAATCTTCCTCAAAAATTTCCAAAGTTTCTGTCCAGAGAGAAGCTTTGTAAAAGAAGTACTAGCTAGGCTTTTCCAAATAAGTTGAAATTTTGGGAGATCATCCATATGATCAAATAATAACTTTCCACCAAATTTCATCTTCATCCAACAATCTATGTGAGCACACCTTCAAAACATGGTTTCTGGTCACAATTTCAGTTTGTGAAGCAACTACATTTTATATTGCTTCATAAAATCTGAAATTAATCCAGGACCTAAATATCCCTATATAATTTGAGCATGCCAAAATTAACATCATTTTGCCAATCCATTTGCTCCACAATATTCCCCCAAGTTTCTGTCCAGTAGAAAGCATTGTGAAGCGAGTACCATTTTGGTGTATCCAAATGGTATGAAATTTTGCAGTGCTTTCATATGGCCAAATGATAATACTCCACCAATTTTCAGCCCAATCCAATCATCCAGGTGAGGGCTACTTCATGATCAAGTTTTTGGACCAGTTTTTGCAGTTGTAAAGCAACTATGTTAAATACTGGTCCAAATCTTTTCAAAATCCATAGGATGGTAGTCCTTCCTACCCTAAACCTCCGTGACATACTGGTTAGCTCTTATCTCATCCCATTTGACCACAATATCATGCCTAAGTTTGCTACAGCAAACTTCTGTTGATGCTATCCATTAGCACAAAGCTGCTTTCTTCGTTCCATCACTTCAGAGAGGCCCCATGTTGAAAGGACTACACGCTAGACATGTTTTTACTAGCCAGAGCGCACCGCGTGCGCCTGTGCACGCGCTGACCACGTTGTTTGCAAGCGTTGGGCGCGCTCTGTTCGTCATTTAGCTCTGGCCTCTCCTCTGCTCGTCGTTCTCGCACTTCCCAGCGTGTCCCAGAGCTTCGTGGCAGCCTCGCACTCACTCTCCCGCCCTGGCCCCATCCTCCTTCGCCCTCCTCGCGCCACGGCGGCCCCTGCCCTCGCCGCACGCGCGCGCACTGTTCCTCGGTGGTCGACCGGAAGTCGTCCATCCCGTGTCTGCACCCCCACTACCCCTCTCTCGTCACCGTCAACACCTCCGCGCGTGCGCACGCGTACGCGGACGCGTCAGAGCGGCGCCCACCAGCCCTTGGCGGCACCCGAGCACGGGCATCTCGCCGCGGCTATATAAGCCATGCCCGAGGTCTCCTGAGCCCACCATTCTTCTCCCCACCCTCCTAGTAGCCTCCCCGACCAGTCAAACGAGCTCAAGGGGCTCTCTCTCCCTCGCATTGCCGCCATGGCCGCCGTCGGGCCTCGCTCAAATTTGAGCCGCCCAAGCCTCTCCTCCCCTCATAGCCAACACCAGAGGAACACTCGAAGTCTGGCAAGGCTCCCCTGCCCAACGCCTTGCTTTCCGGAGCCCAGTATGAGCCGCTCTCACCATCGCCTGACGACCCCGCCCGCCGGCGTCGAAGCTACCGTCGTCTCGCCCATTTCCAGCAGCCGTGACCTACCCCATTGGATGCGGCTCTCCACGGCGAGCTCGTCCGTAGGCGGAGCAACGCGGGAGACGGCCGGAGTCACCGGCTATCACCGTCGGGGCTCGCTGCCCCCGTGGCCAGGCGCGCGCGCGAAGGAACAAGGAGGAAGAAGACCTACCACTGGGCACTGGCTGGAAGTGACTCGGTGGCCGGGCCCAGCAACTTAAGTGGAGGCGCCTTCCGGAAAGTGCGTTTTCCCAATTTAGAAAATGTACTCTAGTGCTACTTCGGGCAAAAATGCGCTTTCCCGCGGTGAAAACGTATTCTCGGAAATACGTTTTCTGTTTTAAGCAGCCAGCCAAAACTATTAAATAGCGGACGTTCGCCCGTTAAGCGCAGAAATGAATATTTTTATTTAATTTTCTGCCTAACGAATGAACGGCCGTATCTCGGCAACCGTAACTCCGATTCGGGTGATTCCAAAGGCCACGTTCTCAGTTCGTCGAGCCTATTCTGTTGATGTATTTTTCATAAGGTTGTCACACTATGAAATGACCATTTCGCCCTTGCCCTCTATTCAGCTCCGCCAAGAGAGAACTGTTTCCGGCAAATTTTTCCACGAGCCTTTCGCACTTCTCCCCGGTGAATCCTTCATCCCTAGGCAAGCCACAACAGCCACTTGCATGATGGCATTGCAGTAGCCATGGTTTCCACTAGAATATTTAAATAATTGCTTGTTCATTTAATGATTTTGTTAATGCTTTGAATATGCTTGTGAATCCATGTCTATGCTTATGCCATGTTCATTTTCATCTTGTAATTGAAATGATTAATTGCTAATGTTACCATGTTTCATTCTTGCAATCATTTTCGATGCTAGTGATAAGGATATGCTCACATGAATAGTTATGGTTTGTTATGCAAATACTTGTGGTATTCATGATCATCGTTATGCTATGCTCATTTGCATCCCGTAGACTAAATGATTTATCATTATTGAGGTTATGTTGTTAAATGGTTATGTTGCCCATCCATGGTTACACTGATATCATGCTCATCTGCATTGTTATTTCATTACGTATCTTATTGTAACTCAGCTCATCACCATTCAAGTTGAACCTGGCACTAATCAAACTTGAACAAATCTGTTGGCTGAGTCATGGTGCCACCGAATCGAGCTCACCAGTGCAACCACACATGCCTGGATGGGGAGGCCCTACTGCGGTCTATTGTCATGCCTCTCGCCGGTGCCTCCAACTAGGGAAGGTTATGGGTGCGCGCTACTCTGATCAGGTAGGCGGCCATAAGCCTTGAGTACCCAAGTTTTATGGTACCAAGGTCCCTGTTTGGGACGATGTTTATGTTTGGCCACGACGGTGGCAGCCACAGAGGTGGCGGATGTCACGAGTTGGCATCGGGGTCACCCAGGACATAGCCCAAAGGGGAGTTTGTCAGAGTGGCCGTGAGAGTGTCATGCAATAGATTGGTTTTGTCGGAATATCGTTGGTCCACCCGAATGGGAGCACGAGGCCATGAGTTCCGTAGTGTGGGTACAGTGTACTAACCTCTGCAGAGTGTATAATCTATCGATAGCCGCATCCTCGGTCATGGACACAGTTCGTAGTAGGTCACACTATGGGTCAACAGAAATAATAACTTGGATAATAACAACCCCGGTTCGATGAGAAAAGAAGTTGGTTGATCTTTATGTGGCCACGAGATGATCACGATGGTATTCTTGATGATGGTTGATCATGAGGTGATCGTGTGATGATCACGACGGTAAGAAAGATTGATACCTATGGTGGTTACGAGATAACCTCCGAGCAGAGTAAGTTGGTCCATGAGACCTTAAACGTCGACCCCCTTGCATGCTAGTGCTAGTATCATCATGTTCATATCATGAGTAAAATGTACGTGCCATGCTGTTGTATGTCATGATTGCTTTGGTTGCTGTGAGCTTGCGAGTACATTCAAAGTACTCACCTGGCGTGTCATGCCAGATTGCAGGTGATGCCGTGATTGCTTGTTTGTCGAGGATCCCGAGGTTGGGCTCTAGGATGCGTCCCAGCCAAAGTCCCTGTGGAGTGGAGTTCATCACCGACACCGTTGTTCCGCTGCTAGAATTTATTCCGCTTCGAGATGTTCCGCTGCTAGCATAGAACTACCTTAGCAGGCGGAGTGTCGCCGTGCCTTTGTAACCTTTGTGCCTTCAGAGCCCTTGTACCCCGAGTATTTGTAATAAAGAGCTGATTTGTTCTATGCTCAGCAGTGCCGTTGAGAGATCGTGGATGTCGCCTAGAGGGGGGGGGGGTGAATAGGCGCTTTAAAATAAGGGATAATTAGATTTATGCCCCTACTTGGGTCCCACTCGTCTATTTTACCCCTAACTTCAGAAACTCACCTGTTCTGTACAAGCGACTTTGCAATTCTTATGCTTTTGCCTTGTAGTGGTGAGCGATGCGTCCTCGCCCACCACTGATGAGGTAACTGCAGTGGCAGGCAGAGCATACCTGCCCGCCACTATTTGTTCTTGTTGCAATGGCCGGCGTATTAGAGTGCCCGCCACTGAAAGCTTACGCATGCAAATTAATTTTCTTGCAGCCACGGCTACAATTGTGCTGCCATGACTGCGTTTACCATAAATCCAATTTAAGAAATTCAATAGTAGAAGCAAATAAAGCACGCATTTTAAGCTTAGGCATGCAAGTTCACTAGGTAATTAGTACTCTTCATAACAACTACTAACACTTCAGTTAACAAACCAACATCAAAGTATCACAGGCATCTTAACTAAGTAACTAAGAGTTCATCGGCTTGGAGATATTTGACATGGACCTTATTTCTACATAAGGTCTACAACAACCATCATCTGGAAGTTGTTGTTCCTCCTTATCGTGATGACCACTGCTATGTCAACCCTTAGTCATCTCTTTCCCTTCAGGAATTCCTGCCAGCCGACTTCATAGAACGATATGTGGCCATCTGTGTCCGTCTTGTATCGAACACTGGTGACAGGACCTGCTGCTCCAAGGCATACTCCAGCCATGCCGGCAACAGGGATGTCCTCACCAGAAATCATCTTCATAGGTAATTTCTATGATCACCGTGATTAAAAGCAAAATAGAGCATGCAATGTTACACATCTCGCCATATAGTGTGACGAACAAAAAAGAGAGAAAAGATACAAAACAAACCATAGTGTGTTTGACGATGTTGGTCGGAGTAAAATGGTGCACAAATGGCCTCCCAAAGTAGTGCACACGTGATGGTAGGATCGCGATGAGATTGGCCTTCTCATTCTCAGTAAGCTCTTTCATTCTTTGAGAGAAAATAACAGAATTGTATGTATCATCATCGTCATCATCTCCGCTACCCTCATCATCTTCCTCATCCTCGTGCTCCTGGCTATCATCATCCTGGCTAGCATCATCATCATCCTAGCTCTCATCATCATCATCATCATCATCATCATCGTCGTCATCATCCTCATCCTCATCCTAGCTATCCTGATCATCATCTTCGTCAAGCTCATCATCTTGGTCAGAGAAATACTTAATCCTTAACTTGTTGACCGCTTTCTTCAAGTAAAATCCTATGTACTCTCCCCCGGTGAGCTTACTATTTGAAATGTACTTGTTCCATCCATCGTGTCCTATGATGGTTTTATCCTTTTGTTTACAAACGTCAATTTTGTACGATTGTCCTTGACCATCCGAAAAGTTGAAACTGTCACCGATTAAATTATTGAATTGGACCCTTACGTTGCATGGGATACACTATGTAACAATTAAGAGTAATGCAGTTAATAATTAATCGTATGCACAGTACAAGAATTCAGCAAATGGTTAGAATTGAATGATAAACATGTTACCACAGATTTTTCGAATCCATCCCTCAAGAAGAGCCCGAATTCTACTGCATGGGATAAACTATCCCTACTGGGATTTTTGCAGACATTGCAGACCTTACGCACCATGATCCCCTCCTTCAAGAAGTTAAACACTATTATCAGTGGTGCTATGCCATGAAAATAATATTGAGAAGCGGCATAAAAAATCGGCAGGAAAAACTGTCATCACGATGAGGTATGATCACAGATTACCAACACTGCTACACAACTAGGTAGTACGACTATATATATAAGCATGTTTATCACGAAGTCACGGACATATATAGTAATCCATAGCAAGTTTCTTAAGTACTACATTAAAGGTTCAAACATCTGAAGCACGGAGTTATACGACTAGCCACACGGTGGAGAGATCAACTCCTATTCTAAGTCAACGTCAGAGCCGAAGTCGTCATCCTCGTCGGAGGACTCCTCGGCGAGACCGTCCCAGTCTATCGGGTCATCCTCAGCATCCTTCTGGTTGCGTGTCGTCATTAGCAACGCCTTGTTAATGGCGTATAGATGCGGATCCTCCCGAAGATACCGTTCCACCAAGGGATCGGTGCTCTGGCATTCACGGGCCCTGATGAGTGCCTCGGCCTTCAGGTGCTCCTGCTCCTCGGCGTTGGAGACTATCCTCATGTTAGGAGGCGCTATCTAATTCGCACGCCAAGCATCCTGAGGAAAGTTGAGCTGGGCCCTTGGCCCCTGGTACTCGAGCGCCATGGCATCGTTAGCGCGCGCCGCTTCCTCGACGAAGTCAAATGTGCCGAGCCATTGTTTCTTGCCAGTGACAGGGTTTTGGATTTGGGCGCCCCACTTCCCCCAGGGTCTCTGGAAGACACCACGGTACCTGCCATTGTTCGCCATTTCGGGAAAAAATGACCTAGAAGATGCACATAAATAAATTTGGCTAAAGAACTGAAGAAATCTACTACAGCACAATATGAATTAAAAACAAACAAATTTTTTTGGCATGACCTCTGCAATGGACACATTAAGTGCTAGAAATTTATCAAAATGGAAATAAATGAACATTTTGCCAAAACTTTAGCACTTATAGTATGAATCCCTGTAAAGAAATGAAGACATCTACTACATCGACCCTTTGACCATCACTTTGAAAAAATCATAACAAATTCATACTACCTCAGAAAAATGCAAATAAGATATCAAAATGTTCAAAAAAACATCACCTATATGTGCATGTCATTTTCATTCTTGACAAAAGTGTTGGAAAGTCCTCCTCTCAGTTTTAGCTCATATGACCTTAGCATGAATATTACAATCTAAAAAAATTCAAAAAATTCTAAATTTTTTTGGTGGCAAACATTGACCAATGTTTTGAGTGCTTGCCAAGTTTCATAATAGAATGACATTCGAGGAAGTCGTGGCAAAATAAAATAAAATCAATGCTTCAAAATTTTGTTTTTTTGCCATGACTTCCACGAATGTCATTCTGTTATGAAACTTGGCAAGCACTCAAAACATTTGTCAATGTTTGCCACTAAAAAAATTTAGAATTTTTTGAATTTTTTTAGATTGTACTGTTCATGCTAAGATCATATGAGCTAAAACTGAGATGAGGACTTTCCAACACTTTTGTTAAGAATGAAAATGACATGCACATATAGGTGATGTTTTTGTGAAAATTTTGATATCTTATTTGCATTTTTCTGAGTTAGTATGAATTTGTTATGATTTTTTCAAAGTGACGGTCAAAGGGTCAAAGGGCAAAAGCATAAGAATTGCAAAGTGGCTTGTACAGAAGAGGTGAGTTTCTGAAGTTAGGGGTAAAACAGACGAGTGGGACCCAACTAGGGGCATAAAATTAATTATCCCTTAAAATAATTACGGTTTAGGCTTGAACAAATGCGGAATAAAACTAGCGTTTAATTTGTCAAGCACAAAACCTAAATCGACTGGCTGGCCTAAGTGCACCAACAACTTATGCTAAGCAAGATGAACAACTAAGTGATAGCAAGATATACAACATGAAACAATATGGCTATCACAAAGTAAAGTGCACAAGTAAAAGGGCTCGGGTAAGAGATAACCGAGGCACGCGGAGACGACAATGTATCCCGAAATTCACACTCTTGCAGATGCTAATCTCCGTTTGGAGCGGTGTGGAGGCACAATTCTCCCCAAGAAGCCACTAGGGCCACCGTAATCTCCTCACGCCCTCGCACAATGCAAGATGCCGTGATTCCACTAAGGGACCCTTGAGGGCGGTCACCGAACCCGTACAAATGGCAACTCTTGGGGGCGGTCACCGAACCCGTACACATTGGCAACCCTTGGGGGCGGTCACCGGTACCCGTCAAATTGCTCGGGGCGATCTCCACAACCTAATTGGAGACCCCGGCGCTTGCCCGGAGCTTTACACCACAATGATTGAGCTCCGAAGCACCACCAACCGTCTAGGGCGCCCAAGCACCCAAGAGGAACAAGCTGTAGGGTACCAAGCACCCAAGAGTAATAAGCTTCTCAATTTTTCACCACCACGTATCACCGTGGAGAACTCAAACCGATGCAACTAATGCAATGGCAAGAACACACGAAGTGGTCAAGTCCCTCACTCCCAAATCCCACCAAAGCAACAAAAGCTATGGAGGAATATGAGAGGAAGAACAAGGAGAACACCAAGAACTCCAATATCTAGATCCAAGGGGTTCCCCTCACATAGAGGAGAAAGTGATTGGTGGAAACGTAGATCTAGATCTCCTCTCTCTTTTCCCTCAAGAACTAGCAACAATCATTGGAGGGATTGAGAGATAGCAAGCTCGAAGAAGGTCAACAATGGGGGGCAAACACGAGCTCAAGAGGTTGGGTCCATTGGGGAAGAAGACCCCCTTTTATAGGACCCCACGAATCTACCCGTTATGTTGCAGAATAACACAGGAGCGGTACAACAGGTCCAAGGACCGGTACAACCGCTTTTTGCGGGTTCCCCTGTGCAGAGTACCAGGCGGAACAACCGGAGGTTGCACCGGTAGTACCGGTCGGCTGAAACCGTCTGGGAACTATCGGGCTACCACCGCCCTACTACCGCTCCAAAAACAGTAGGGAATCACCCCTGACCGGTAGTTGGAGCGGTACTAGGACCGGTACAACCGCCGGGACCAAGTACTTGTGGTGGCTATGTCTGGAGCGGTACAACCGCTCCAGTCACCGGTAGTACCGGTATGCCTAAGCCATCCGCGAACTACCGATTCACCACCGCCCAGCAACCGCTCCACATCAGACGGGAGTCACCCCTTAGCGGTGGTTGGAGCGGTACTTGGCCGGTACAACCGCCGAGCAGCAGTCCTGGGGTTCGCCAAGCACCAGGCGGTACAACCACCCGGAGGCAGCGGTACAACCGCTTGGGAGACACCTGGAAACTGCAACCCAAGGGTGGTGGTTGTCCCGGAAGTACTGGTCGGCCGGTACAACCGCAAACACTAGCGGTACAACCGCCAGAGAAGGAAAAACCAGAACTGCCATAACATCTGCAAAAGAGCTCCGAATTGAGCAAACTCAAGCTTGTTGGATATAGTAAGAAGCAGCAAAGGAGAAGAAATGCCAAAAGGATAAGGAAGAGGACCTTCCCACAATATGAACCGGCAAAAACTCCAACATCGAAAACATCATAGAAGATGCACATGAACTCCGTTTTCGATGAACTCGAGCTTGTCATGAAGATGACCGTCAGCTCTAAAACTCACAAAGAGAAACACCAAACAAGAACCAAGAAAGATGATGCAAGGATGCAATGGTTTGAGCTCTCTACGAAAGATACGATCAAGCTACTCACTCGAGAGCCCCCCTTGATAGTACGGCTATCAATCCTATAACCCGGTCTCCCAACTACCACCATGAGATCGGCAAAATAGAAAACCTATCAAGGGCAAACCTTTGCCTTGCACATAGTCCACTTGAGCTAGATGATGACGATCTTGACTTCCTCAAGTTGGACCACCTTTCTTGATTGTGTTGGCTCGATAAAGACTAGTTGATTGCTCCCCCATACTCCACTATGGGTGAGCCACTCTTCGGCACATCTTCACAAGTCCATTGTCACCACAATGGACGGCAAGCTTCAAGCATGATCTCTTCGTGATGCTCCACTTGAACTTGCACACCGCAACCTTGATGACGATCACCACTTGATGTCATCCTCCATGGGTTGTATGAGATCTTCCTCTTGATGCAAACCCATGGAAACATACCAAACCCCACATAGAACTCTCACGTAGACCATGGGTTAGTACACAAAGTGTAATGGACAATGCTTACCATACCATGAGATCACGTGATCCCTCTCGGTACATCTTCTACGCTTTGTGTGTTGATCAAATTGATTCACTCTTTGACTTAGTCTTGATCAACCACTCACATGACCAATCTTTAGATAATTCCTTGAATAACACCTTGGTCATCATGTAATCTCCTTGAAACCAACAAATGGACTTCAAGAAAAGCCTATGGACAAACCCTTCGAATATAACTCAAGGCAACCATTAGTCCATAGGAATTGTCATCAATTACCAAAACCAAACATGGGGGCACTGTCCTGGTTTTGTCACGGCAGATGTCCTAGTGTGAGGACTTAGTCGTGAGGCCAACGCAATTAAGTGGTAGCTTGAACGGGGTTGAACGGGACGATAGACGCGAGATTTTACCCAGGTTCGGCCCCTCACGGTGGAGGTAAAAGCCTACATCCTGCTTGATTGATATTGATGATCATAGTCACAATTACAAGGGTGTTGTTTCCCTGACTCTGTCTCGAGAGCTATCAAAACGTCTGTCCTGAGACCTGCCAAAACATCTGTCTCCAGACTTATCTGTCTATCTTGACCTCTAAAAACTTGACCCTCTTGGGGTGCCCCGCCCCTCCTTATATAAGTTGAAGGGGCGGGTTACATGTAGAGTCCTAGTAGGATTAGGATTTAACCTATTCTGACTTCCCATCACGGGCTTCTTATTACGGGATTCTCACCGTGGGCTTCTTAACGCCTGGGCTTCTTATCTCCAGGCGGCTCAATTTCATGGCTAAGTACTTGCCGGGTTACAATCTGTCTGCCGGGTTACAACTGTCTGCCAGCTTACAACTGTCTGCCGGGTTAGAAATTGTCTGCCGGGTTAGAAACTATCTGCCGGCTTACAACTGTCTGCCGGCTTACAACTGTCTGTCGGGTTACAAACTATCTGCCGGCTTACAACTATCTGCCGGGTCAGGATCTACCGCGTTAAATCTAGAAATGACTTAATGTCAGGGCGACTTAAGCCTAGAGATGACTTAACATCATGGTGACTTAAGCCCAGAGATGACTTAATCTTCAGGGCGGTTTACCCCTATGAGCCGGGTCTTGGTCGTGGGGAATATCCCCAACATTAGCCCCCAGTTTAGCTTTGAATTTATTCATGCTAAACTCTTGAAATAAGAGTATGTAAAGTGACCGGCTCACTCAAAATGACCAGTTTTAGTTCATTGACCAACTCCTGAAAAGTCTGAATCTCTGTAGTAGCCGGGTTAACATCCTGGCACTGTAGCAGCCGGGTTAACGTCCTGGCACTGTAGCACCCGGGTTAACATCCTGGCACTGTAGCAGCCGGGTTAACTTCCTGGCACTGTAGCAGGCCGGGTCTCAACTTTGGGGCTCATCTTCAGGACTCATCTCCAGAAATGACTAAGTCTCTGGGCGGCTTAAGCTCCTGAGTTTTTTCCATGTCAATATGTTGATGCTGATTCCATGCGGAAAAAATAACCCTTATGATAATATTGAATTGTCTTCAAATGCCTTGGCTTGATAAAAAGAAAATCCGTCTGATGTTGTGCCCACTTTCAATGCTTCAGACTTGTCTGTAGCCCCCAAGTCTTAAGAGCGGAATGTAGTGATAGCTTAAGACTTGCTCCAATATGAATGTTGCAAGCTTGGAGAAATCCGGGTTTTTCATCTAAGTCACCAGTCATAAGTTGAATGTTCCACATATGTAGCCCCCAAGTACCGGGTTGTCTTTGCCTGCAGCAACCTGGGACTTGTAATTGCCTTATGCTCATAAAACTTCAACCAGTGTAGCCCCCAAGGGCCGGGTCATTATGCAATAATGAGCAGGGACTTTTGCAGATCTGATTATATAGACTTGAGGAGTTTTGTGTAGCCCCCAAGGGCCGGCTCATCAGTATGTGATGGGCCGGGTATTCCAATTTGGACCTTATGACTTTGGCAAAGAACTGAATGCTGTAGCCCTCAAGGGCCGGCTCAGTAAGATATACTGAGCTAGGACTTAGAAACTGACGGGAAGCTGGCTCATCTACCTGAAATAACCGAGTCTGTTGACAATGTGATGATTTGAAAAGCAGCTTGCATTAGCCCCCAAGTGTCGTGGTGCATGCTTGCAGCGACACGGGACTTGAATACTTGATGTAATCTTGATTTGAATAACGTAGCCCCCAAGTGCCGGGTCGTATGCCTGCAGCGACTCGGGACTATTCCTTCCATTGTAGAATAAAATCATATTCACTATCTGGATGATGGTACTGAATGCTTTGCATATCAATATTGAACCATGTTCCTTGTTGTAAGCTGGTATTTTTGGATGAAGAAATAATAGCCATTTTTCCTGAAGCGGCTTTTGAAAACCTCAATCATCCAATACTGGTTATGATAACCATAATGAAAATCCAGCCATGTTGGCTATTAAAGATTTGAATAATATAGCTCGGTTTGAAAACTGGCTCCTGCAATATAAACCAGGATATCCATGCATATATGAAGCATGGTATGATGACACAATGATGATGCAATGCATGATGATGTATGATAACAGAGTATAAAAACGCCGGCTTTCAAGGCACGGCATAAGACCGGCTTTCAAGACTCGAGTCTTAGTTTCGCTTCCTGTGGAAGCAGGCTTTTTGGCCTCTTTTTGTTTGTCCTATCTTTTTGAAAGCCGACTCTCATGCAACCAATCGAGCGTTTTAACTCTGATAAATTCAGGGTCACCTTTGTGATTGACTCATCAGGCGTACGTCGGGTCGCTTTTTAGGGAGTAGCATCTTGCTAACAGGCAGGATTAACCAAGTATAGTTTGGCTGGTTGGTTTATCCTCGCTTTCTGAAAGCCGGCTCTCACACAACCAATCGAGCGTTTTAACTCCGATGAATGCAGGGTCACCTTTGTGATTGACTCATCAGACGTACGCCGGGTCGTTTTTTAGGGAGTAGCATCTTGCTAACAGGCAGGTTTAACCAACTTACGACATCTCGCCAGGTTAAAGGGTTTTGTAAGCTAAACTCGATGAGTTGGAAGCCCCCAAGTAACCATATGATCATGGAAAAAAATGCTCAGCATAGCCGGCATGATTCCTTTGACCCTTATTGAGCAGGCCGGGTCATCCTTGAGACCAGGTCCTGTAAGTCGGCGCGGACGGGTCATTCGACCGCAGCGTGAGCAAATGAGTTGGCCGCGTGTTGATGTAGACCGACCCGCAGAGGTGCCTCAGGGCGGCTTGCGCACACGTTCATCGAGCACTGCGACACGGTTGGATGTTGGCGCGAGCTCTGTATCCGTGGCACGATGATCGCCCTTGCAGTGAGTAATTGTCCTGCGTAAAAAATATCGCAACCCAGAGTAATTGCTCTCGGAAGAAAATATATATCAATAAAAATTGACTGGATGGATTTCACCTGATTCGTCCGGATGTCAGATGATCCGTATATAGCGTTTGTGGATCCCCTCCAGTAATTTCAACAGCGAGTTAGCCACTCTCTCCGACGGAGACAAAGCGGCTTGCAGCGCGACCGTAGCATAACAGGAGCTGGGAGCCTCGGAACGGACCAGCGGGGCAGACCAGGGCAGCGGAGTCGAGTCTGTTCCTACATCCCGCGTCCTCCTCCAGGTCGTGCTGACCCTTCCACTTTTTTTTAAACACTTGGCCAGAGAAGGCTGCTGCAGTGGTGGGGAGCTGGCGATTGGGCGGCTCTTTTTTTTTAACACCCGGCCAGAGTAGGCTGCTGGAGTGGAGAGCTGGCGATTGGACGGCTTGGGAAGCCGAGCGAGACCACAACGGCGGCAAAGCAGGCGGGGCAGAGCCGGCAATTGGGCGGCTCGAGGAGGCCGGGCGAGACCACAACGGCGGTAGAGCAGGCGGGCCAGAGCCGGCGATCTGGGCGGCTCGAGGAGGCCCCCGGCGAGGCGAGTCACGGCGGCGGGTAACCGAGGCCACGGGAGTGGAGGCGGCCGCACGGCTTGAAGACGAGGCGGCGGAGGCGGGCGGCTCAGCGCGGGGCATATCGACGAGGCGGTGAAGACCATCAAAGGTAGCTCGGCGCGACGATCCCGCGGCTACGGAGCAGGCCATGGCGGCTCACGGAGACAGGCCACAGCGCGGGCGAAGGCGGCGGTTCGAGGCCGGGGCAGCTCAGTGCCCTGAAGGCGGATCACGGCGTCGGCAACTCTGCGCAGCTGTGGCTGAAGAAGTCTCCGGCGAGGCGGCGCAGGGGCAGCTCAGAGCGGAGGCGAGTTGAGGACGGGCCACGGTGGCGCTACAGCAGAGGCGGCTCGAGGCCGTGCAGCTCGGAGGCGGCCGTGGCAGAGGCGGCAGTAGCGACCCGACGCGGCAGGAGGCGGCCCAGCGCGGAGGCGGCTCGGCACGACAGTGAAGATGGCGGCTCACCGCATCGCGGCCGGCTCCCGGTGAGGAACGGAGGCGAGGCGGCTTGGCGACGCCGGCTTGAGGCCGGTCTTGGCGGGGGAAATGGCGCGCCGGCCACGGCAGAGCCGCGGCAACGGAGGCGAGGCGGGTTGGACAAGCGGGTTTGACTCCTCCAGATCGTGGTGGTCGTGGGTAATCCACACCTGCCCGGGTCGAGATCTTCTCTCTTTTTTTTCTTTTTTTTAGTCTGCAGTTTGTAGCAAAAATACCGGCTCCCTCGGGGCTTGACCTGATTCCATGTACTCTGGCCTGGAGTTTGGAGTAGCAGCAGAGCAGGCATATATGATGCAACAGGATGTTCGTGGAGGCAGCGGTTGATCGGACGTGTCCTCTTCAGAAATCTGTCCGTCTCGGCGACTCAAAACAAACGAATAAATCACAGGATGGCGGCAGCAGACAGTCCAGAACCCTAACTCCTCAAAAACTTAAATCTCATGGATTGTAAATCTGGACTGATGAATTCGAAGCTGATGCAGATCCTTCCGAGCTGGGTCTTCTTCATTCGTCCAATTGCAAACTGCTCGATCCCTGGAAGGGCTCCCTCCAAGAACTCAACACCACCGTGCGCGGCCCCACAGTGGGCGCCAACTGTCGTGGTTTTGTCACGGCAGATGTCCTAGTGTGAGGACTTAGTCGTGAGGCCAACGCAATTAAGTGGTAGCTTGAACAGGGTTGAGCGGGACGAGAGACGTGAGATTTTACCCAGGTTCGGCCCCTCACGGTGGAGGTAAAAGCCTACATCCTGCTTGATTGATATTGATGATCATAGTCACAATTACAAGGGTGCTCTTTCCCTGACTCTGTCTCGAGAGCTATCAAAACGTCTGTCCTGAGACCTGCCAAAACATCTGTCTCCAGACTTATCTGTCTATCTTGATCTCTAAAAACTTGACCCTCTTGGGGTGCCCCGCCCCTACTTATATAAGTTGAAGGGGCGGGTTACATGTAGAGTCCTAGTAGGATTAGGACTTAACCTATTCTGACTTCCCATCACGGGCTTCTTATTACGGGCTTCTCACCGTGGGCTTTTTATCTCCAGACGGCTCATTTTCATGGCTAAGTACTTGCCGGGTTACAATCTGTCTGCCGGGTTACAACTGTCTGCCAGCTTACAACTGTCTGCCGGGTTAGAAACTGTCTGTCGGGTTAGAAACTATCTGCCGGCTTACAACTGTCTGCCGGCTTACAACTGTCTGCCGGGTTACAAACTGTCTGCCGGCTTACAACTATCTGCCGGGTCAGGATCTGCCGGGTTAAATCTAGAAATGACCTAACGTCAGGGCGACTTAAGCCCAGAGATGACTTAACGTCATGGTGACTTAAGCCCAGAGATGAGTTAATCTTCAGGGCAGCTTACCCCTATGAGCCGGGTCTTGGTCGTGGGGAATATCCCCAACAGGCACCGCATGTTCTTTCAGCCGTATTCCAGAAGACTTGATCTCTGGGCTGGAATACAGGGTGTTCCAGTCTCTCTGAGCCGGGGTGCCACAGCGCTTGGAATCAGAGCAGGTCTGGCTATAGGACGCCCTAGTCTGCGCGAGCGTTAGAAACCGGTAGTTCAGAGTCTAGCTTGCTTGTGGCATTTGGTTGTTGCATTTGGTTGCTGCATAGCACGCATATAGACTCATTATCTTGTCACTAACGACTGATCTTGTGAGTGTAGGTGGCATCGGTTTCGATCCACTACCTGCACCCTCCACTTTTGCATACTTGCTCGTTGGTGTTTGGTGTCAGCTCTGTCCCAGTGGAGTGATGCCGAGGTACCTTGTGGTGTCGATAACTTGAAGGATTGATGCACAGGTATCGCACCAAGTTATTCTTTTCAGCCACACTTATCGTTTCGGTGGTAGACATGTTTCTGCCCCGGATCCTGCCATCCAACCCGCCGCTTTGGCAACCCTTACTGGTCTTTGTTACCAGGAAAGGGCAATGCCAGTAGACCCTGCTTTCCACTGCTATCCTACCCTATCACCCATTCCCTGGACGAGTACGGTTTCCGTCCGTACGCTTGATGATGATGTGGCCGTGACATCCGTGTCTCGCTACATGATCACCAAGTCCGTCCTCACTGCTAAGCCGGTCTAGATGCAACCGGTGTTAAGCCAGCGATTGGTGTAGCTCCGTTTACACCAACCGCTCCACACGCTGATTCACTTTCGTGCACACCGCCACAGCATATTAGACTGTAGTACCAGAGTTTCCTCGAGAATTGTGTGCTTAAGTAGGCATGCATAGTGAGGTGAATAGCTGTGAAATGTGATGTTGCTTGTATGCAATCTTGATGCCTTGTGTGCTTTTGTTCAATCATTTCTTTTGCTTCTTTCTTTGGGCCTTCAGTGTTACCTTATTTCCCCTTATGAAAGTTGCTCATCAACCAACACTGGACTCAAAGAATCAATAAGGAATTCAATTATTTGGAAGCTCAGCTAAACATTATGGAATTCTCAGCCGACTGCATTATATTGGGAATATCTGATCTGAATACAAAGGATATCCTAGATTGATTATCAGCATCAAGGTTACATCAGTGTGCAACCATCACAATCGTAATGAACCAGCTGGAAGACAAGTTGTGTGCAAGACAACAGTACATTTCCAGTCAAAGGAATATCAAGGGTATGTATACATGTATGGCATTCAGTCCGCATATCACAGAGAGAAGCAACCCAGTCTTTCTCCGCAAGCTACCAGAGAAGCTTTTGACACAAGGTTCCTCAGTCTTCTTCAGTACGACATGTGGATGACTTACAGTGTAAGATACTCAGTCTTCTTCGGTAAGCCACCGCAGAAAACTTCTGACATAAGCCACCAAATCTTCCTCAGCAAGCAACCAGGAGGAGAAGCTTCTGGGGTACGATATCCAGTCTTCTTCAGCACGCTATCCCGGCAAAAGCTTGAAGCATAAGATATCCAGTCTTCCTCAGCACTCTACTCTCAGATGGCTTCCAACACAAGCTATCCAGTCCTCGTCAGTACGGCACTACAAACATCCATCGACATTGGTACAAGATGCTACCCAGTATATGACAGTGCACCTCAAGAATCAGATCTGCAACAGGTTGGTCAGAAACACGAGCTACTCAGGACCCATTGTCTACCCCGGGAACCAAATGTTCAGCTACACAGACTTCCATATATATTGTGAGCATGTAGCCAAGGCCATGCAAGTCACTCGTATGATGATACAAGCACGGTGAGAATCCAACAAATCCGTGAGTATGTAAGAGGAAGAAAGCAAGTTATACACCTCAATGTGATGCAATGTCTGACAAACTATGAAGCAAGACAATGTTGGGATAACAATCAGTGGATATCAAGGCCAGCTTCCTCACACCCGACAAAGTGATATCATTAACCTCTATCACTGTCATGTATGATTGACCACGGCAGTGAGCTCTATACAAGTAACTGCGAACCTGGTAGATGATCCTGATGAACCCTTGCTTACCTTTCCTGGTAACGGCACCACGCTTGTGTTCTGAGCTGCTTTCGGCCGTCCAGGGTGGATGCCACCTTTATATTTCTCTTTTCAACAACTGGCCCGTGTTGTGAGCTGCTTTTTGGCCGTCTCGGGCAGCTATTGAGTTTCTTTTTGTAGCAGTGACCCTATGCTCTGAGCTGTTCTTCGGCCATCTTAGGGAACTACTACATTCTTCTTATCAACACCGTCTCATGCTCTGAGCTGCTTTTCAGCCGTCGTGAGCCAAGGTTGAGTTATTTCAGTAATGTCCCAAATCTGAGTTGTAAAGACCGTTCTGGTGGCTACTGATTTATTTGCCGATTTCATGCAAAGGTTCGGATGATCATTGCCTTACAGTTAGAACTTGTGAGATGATAAACTTGTCAGTCAAGCGTTGTTGCACGATCATAGGATAAGGATAAGGTATGTTTGCCAGAATATTGCGCCTGACAATACCTATGGTCACACGAAGGATTAAGGATATACAAGGACAAGTTCTTTCGGCAAAAGATTCAGAAGAAGAGAACAATAATGAAGGAACAGGACCGGCAATACAGGTATGATAATTGTTGCATGAACCACATGGTACGGATTTGATACTCGAGACAACGAAGCCAGCTAAGATGATTCAGGACTACCTACAAGCAGTCAGATTCCGTCACGAGAACGGTTATGATTCTCAGCATTGTTTTGAACCCGGAGGATATACATCTACTTGAGTAATCTGATGTAATGATTAAAGGTTTCATGCCCACTGAGGAAATTTGTACACAACTCCCTTGATACTATCAGTACTGGATAAAAGAATGTCATGTCAATTGGAAATCACTCCCGGACTTATGGAAATTCCAGTCATGCTAATATCAGACAAGCCAGCAGACATAAAAGAATTGAAGTCAGAGTAAGAGTAAACATATGAAGGAAGACCTGTCCGCATGTGGGATACGGTGAAGCAAACCACCCCAGAGCGAGGCAGTCAGTTAGATGAAATTCAGTGGGAACATTATATAAAGGAAAAGGATACCCGAGTTGGAAATGGTTTCCTTAAGTCAGAATGTTCATACTTGTTCCCTGAGCAACCAAATCTCGAGGACGAGATTTTTGTAAGGGGGGTAGGTTTGTAACACCCCGATTTTTGGCCCTTTCTTTTTCTTTTGGATTTCTTCGAATTTTTATTTGGAGTTCTTTTTCCGTGGCTATGTGGTCTTGAAACCTGGGAAGATCTTCTCTCCTGCCACTTCCTAGTGGCTTGTCATTCTCAAATCTATCCCAAGGCCATGTCATTTCCATCTTAGCCCAACCCCAATATTTATTTCCTGGGAATATTCATTTTTCTATTAAAGGAATAACCCTGTTTGCTTTAGGTTGTGAAGCAACCTATATTTCTGCCATTCCAAAAATTCCCAGAAAATTCTCATAAATTCTTTGGATCATATCTTCCACAAATATGTCAAAATCCATCCTTGCCTAGTTCAAAAATAATTCAGGAATATTCATGTTCCATTCTATGCAGAATGGCACTTTGTGAAGGAAGTGATATTTATATTTTCTTGATTTCCCTAAAAAATTTTGGGCACTCTATCATATCCCAATTATTGCCACATGCCAAAATTCAGCTTCATTTGCCTAGTAAATCTTCCTCAGCAAATTTCCAAAGTTTCTGTCCAGAGAGAAGCTTTGTAAAATAAGTACTAGCTAGGCTTATCCAAATGAGTTTAAATTTTGGGATATCATCCATATGATCAAATAATAACTCTCCACCAAATGTCATCTCCATCCAACAATCTATGTGAGCACACCTTCAAAACTTGGTTTCTGGTCACAATTTCAGTTTGTGAAGTAACTACATTTTATATTGCTTCATAAAATCTGAAATTAATCCAGGACCTAAATATCCCTATATGATTTGAGCATGCAAAAATTCACATCATTTTGCAAGCCATTTGCTCCACAATATTCCCCCAAGTTTCTGTCCAGTAGAAAGCATTGTGAAGCAAGTACCATTTTGGTGTATCCAAATGGTATGAAATTTTAGCAGTGCCTTCATATGCCCAAATGATCATACTCCACTAACTTTCAGCCCAATCCAATCATCCAGGTGAGTGCTACTTCATGATCAAGTTTCTTGACCAGTTTTTGCAGTTGTAAAGGAACTATGTTAAATACTGGTCCAAATCTTTTCAAAATCCACAGGATGGTAGTCCTTCCTACCCTAAACCTCTGTGACATCCTGGTTAGCTCTTATCTCATCCCATTTGACCACAATATCATGCCTAAGTTTGCTACAGCAAACTTCTGTTGATGCTATCCATTAGCACAAAGCTGCTTTCTTCGTTCCATCACTTCAGAGAGGCCCCATGTTGAAAGGACTACACGCTAGACATGTTTTTCCTGGCCAGAGCGCACCGCGTGTGCCTATGCACGCGGCGACCATGCTGTTTGCAAGCGTTGGGCGTGCTCTGTTCATCGTTTAGCTTTGGCCTCTCCTCTTCTCGTCGTTCTCGCACGTCCCAGCGTGTCCCAGAGCTTCGTGGCAGCCTCGCACTCACTCTCCCGCCCTGGCCCCCTCCTCCTTCGCCCTCCTCGTGCCACGGCGGCCCCTGCCCTCGCCGCACGCGCGCGCACTGTGCCTCGGTGGCCGACCGGAAGTCGTCCATCCCGCGTCTGCACCCCCACTACCCCTCTCTCGTCACCGTCAACACCTCCGCATGTGCGCACGCGTACGCGGACGCGTCAGAGCGGTGCCCACCCGCCCTTGGCGGACCAGAGCACGGGTATCTCGCCGCGGCTATATAAGCCATGCCCGAGGTTTCCCGAGCCCACCATTCTTCTCCCCACCCTCCCAGTAGCCTAGCTCGAGGAGCTCTCTTTCCCTCGCATTGCCGCCATGGCCGCCATCGGGCCTCGCTCAAATTAGAGCCACCCAAGCCTCTCCTCCCCTCATAGCCAACACAAGAGGAACACTCGAAGTCCTGCGAGGCTCCCCTGCCCAACGCCTTGCTTTCCGGAGCCTAGTATGAGCCGCTCTCACCATCGCCCGATGACCCCGCCCGCCGGCGTCGAAGCTACCGTCGTCTCGCCCATTTCCAGCGGCCGTGACCTACCGCGCTGGATGCAGCTCTCCACGGCGAGCTCGTCCGTAGAAGGAGCACTGCGGGAGATGGCCGGAGTCGCCGGCTATCGCCATCGGGGCTCGCTGCCCCCGTGGCCAGGCGCGCGCACGACGGAGCAAGGAGGAAGAAGACCTGCCGCTAGGCCCTAGCTGGAAGTGACTCGGTGGCCGAGCCCAGCAACTTAAGTGGAGGCGCCTTCTGGAAAGTGCGTTTTCCCAATTTAGAAAACGTACTCCAGTGCTACTTCGGGCCAGAATGCGCTTTCCCGTGGCGAAAACGTATTCTCTGAAATACGTTTTCTGTTTTAACCAGCCAGCCAAAACAATTAAATAGCGGACGTTCGCCCGTTAAGCGCATAAATGAATATTTTTATTTAATTATCTGCCTAACGAACGAACGGCCGTAACTCTGATTCAGGTGATTCCAAAGCCCACGTTCTCAGTTCGTCAAGCCCGTTCTGTTGATGTCATTTTCATAAGGTTGTCACACTTTGAAAATGACCATTTTGCCCTTGCGCTCTATTCAGCTCCGTCGAGAGAGAACTGTTTCCGGCAAAATTTTCCGTGAGCCTCTCGCACTTCTCCCCGGTGAATCCTTCATCCCCAGGCAAGCCACAACAGCCACTTGCATGATGGCATTGCAGTGGCCATGGTTTCCACTAGAATATTTAAATAATTGGTTGTTCATTTAATGATTTTGTTAATGCTTCGAATATGCTTGTGAATCCATGTCTATGCTTATGCCATGTTCATTTTCATCTAGTAAGTGAAATGATTAATTGCTAATGTTATCGTGCTTCATTCTTGCAATCATTTCCGATGCTAGTGATAAGGATATGCTCACATGAATAGTTATGGTTTGTTATGCAAATACTTGTGGTATTTGTGATCATCGTTATGCTATGTTCATTTGCATCCCGTAGACTAAATGATTTATCATTATTGAGGTTATGTTGTTAAATGGTTATGTTGCCCATCCATGGTTACACTGATATCATGCTCATCTGCATTGTTATTTCATTACGTATCTTATTGTAACTCAGCTCATCACCATTCAAGTTGAACCTGGCATTAATCAAACTTGAACAAATCTGTTGGCTGAGTCATGGTGCCACCGAATCGAGCTCACCAGTGCAACCACACTTGCCTGGATGGGGAGGCTCTAATGCGGTCTATTGTCATGCCACTCGCCGGTGCCTCCTACTAGGGAAGGTTATGGGTGCGCGCTACCCTGATCAGGTAGGCGGCCATAAGCCTTGAGTACCCGAGTTTTTTGGTACAGAGGTCCCCGTTTGGCATGATGTTTATGTTTGGCAACGACGGTGGCAGCCACAGAGGTGGCGGATGTCACGAGTTGGCATCGGGGTCACCCAAGACATAGCCCAAAGGGGAGTTTGTCGGAGTGGCCGGGAGAGTGTCATGCAATAGATTGGTTTTGTCGGAATATCGTTGGTCCACCCGAATGGGAGCACGAGGCCATGAGTTCCGTAGTGTGGGTACAGTATACTAACCTCTGCAGAGTGTATAATCTTTCGATAGCCGCGTCCTCGGTCATGGACACAGTTCGTAGTAGGTCACACTATGGGTCAACAGAAATAATAACTTGGATAATAACAACCCCGGTTCGATGAGAAAACAAGTTGGTTGATCTTTATGTGGTCACGATATGATCACGATGGTATGAAAGATTGATACCTATTGTATTCTTGATGATGGTTGATCATGAGGTGATCGTGTGATGATCACGACGGTATGAAAGATTGATACCTATGGTGGTTACGAGATAACCTTCGAGTAGAGTAAGTTGGTCCATGAGACCTTAAACGTCGACCCCCTTGCATGCTAGTGCTAGTATCATCATGTTCATATCATGAGTAACATGTACGTGCCATGCTCACTCTCATATTGATTCTAGTAGTATCATGTTCATCATTGATGATTAACCTGTAAATGCCATGCTGTTGTATGTCTTGATTGCTTTGGTTGCTGTGAGCTTGCGAGTACATTCAAAGTACTCACCTGGCGTGTCAAGCCAGATTGCAGGTGATGCCGTGATTGCTTGTTTGTCGAGGATCCCGAGGTTGCGCTCTAGGATGCGTCCCAGCCAGAGTCCTTGCGGAGTGGAGTTCATCACCGTCACCGTTGTTCCGCTGCTAGAATTTATTCTGCTTCGAGATGTTCCGCTGCTAGCATAGAACTACCTTAGCAGGCGGAGTGTTGCCGTGCCTTTGTAACCTTTGTGCCTTCAGAACCCTCGTACCCTGAGTATTTGTAATACAGAGCTGATTTGTTCTATGCTAAGCAGTGCCGTATTCCAGAAGTCTTGATCTCTGGGCTGGAATACGGGGTGTTCCGGTCTCTCTGAGTCGGGGTGCCACATCAGGTGCCACCGAATCGAGCTCACCAGTGCAGTCACACTTGCCTGGATGGGGAGGCCCTAATTTGGTCTATTGTCATGCCTCTCGCCGGTGCCTCCAACAAGGGAAGGTTATGTGCTCGCGCTGCCCTGGCCCGGTATGCGGCAATAACCTTGTGTGCCCAAGTTGTGTTGTACCCGGGTGTCCCCATTTGGGAAGAGTTGTTTGTTTTGCCACGAGGTGGCAAGATGTCACGAGTTGACATCGGGGCCACCCATGACATAGCCCAAAGGGGAGTTTGTCGGAGTGGCCGGGAGAGTGTCATGCAATAGATTGGTTTTGTCGGAATGTCATTGGTCCACCCGAATTGGAGCACGAGGCCATGAGTTCCGTGGTGTGGGTACAGTGTACTAACCTCTGCAGAGTGTATAAACTATCGATAGCCACGTCCTCGGTTATGGACACAGTTCGTTGTAGGTCACACCATTCGATCAACACTCACGATGACGGAATGACTTTCAGATAACTTATATGTGAGCAAGTAACAATTTGGCAGGATGTCGTTGATGATATTGAGATGATCTTGAGGATGATCATCAGTTCATGATGTGATCATGCGGTGATCACGAGGATATATTGATCACAAGGTGATTGAGATGATATTTTGCTTGGCCGGATAGCCAAGAGTGAGATTGTCCATGTGACGCAAGATGATGGTTCATCAGTGATTCTAGTCTTACCATATTATCTTGATTAATATTTACCTCCACATCATAGTAGTTGTGAATAAATTAACTTGTAATGCTATGTGGTTGTCTTGCCTTGATGCTTTTCTTTGTTGCGAGCTTGCGAGTACATTCAAAGTACTCACCTGGCGTGTCATGATAGATTGCAAGTGATGTCGTGATTGATTGCTTGTCGAGGATCCCGAGTCTGCGAGCTAGGCCGCGTCCCAGCCAGAGTCCCTGCAGAGTGGAGTCCACCACCGCCGTCGCTGCTCCGTTGCTAGAAGTTATTTCGCTGCTACGAGTTGTTCCGCTGCTAGCATAGAGCTACCTTAGCAGGCGTAGTGTCACCGTGTTGATGTAATCCCTTGTAACCTCAGACCTTTGTACACGTATTATTTGTAATAAGACCTGATTTGTTCTATGCCAAGCAGTGCCGTATTCTAGAAGACTTGATCTCTGGGCTGGAATGCGGGGTGTTTCGGTTCCTCTAAGCCGTGGTGCCACAAGGTTTGGTATCAGAGCAGGTCTGGCTATAGGAAGCCCTAGTCAGCGCGAGCGGTAGAAATCGGTAGTATTAAGTCTAGCCCGTTTGCTGCACTTGATTGCTGCATTTGTTTGATGCATAGCATGCATAAAGATTTATTATTATGTCACTAACGGCTGATCTTGTGAGTGTAGATGGCATCGGTTCTGATCCACTACTGCACAGCCCCTGCAACTCTCCAGGGTCCTTTTTACTTGCTCGTCGGTGTTGAGCGTTACCTCTGTCCCAGCAGAGTGATGCTATGGTACCAAGTGTTCCCGGCACCGTTTGCAGGAATGGTGCCCAGGTATCGCGCCAATATCATTTGTTCAGTCACACCTATCGTTTCGGTGGTAGACATGCTTTTATCCCGGATTGTGCCTTTCATCTTGTCATTCTGGCAACCCTTACTGATCTTCGTTATCAGAAAAGGGCAATGCCAGCAAACCCAGCTCTCCACCGCTATTCTACCCTGTCATTCCTTCCCTGGACGAGTACGGTTCTCTTCCATCCACTTGATAATGATGTGGCTGTGACATTCGTGTCCTGCTACGTGAACATTGAGTACGTCCTCACCTCCGAGCTAGTCAAGGATGCCACCTTGCTAAGCCGGCACTTGGTGTAGCTATGTTTACACCAACCCCTCTACACGTTGATCCATTTTCGTGCACACCATCACAACATGATTAGATTGTAGTCCTGGAGTTCCCGCGAGATTTGGGTGCTTAATTAGGATTGCATATTGTTGTGAATAGCAGTAATATGTGATAATGCTTGTGTGTCTTTTGTGTGCCTTTGTTTGGTTGAGTTGTTTCTTTTGCTTCTCTTGGGCCTTCAGTGTTACCTTATTTCCCCTGATGAAAGTTGCTCATCAACCAACACTGGACTCAAAGAAACTATGAGTATGTCAAATATTTGGAAGCTCAGCTGAATAGTATGGCATTCTCAGTTGACTGCATTGTATTGGGAATATATTTGTAAGTTATTTCGCTGCTATGAGTTGTTCCGCTGCTAGCATAGAGCTACCTTAGCAGGCGTAGTGTCACCGTGTCGATGTAATCCCTTGTAACGTTAGACCTTTGTACACGTATTATTTGTAATAAGAGCTGATTTGTTCTATGCCAAGCAGTGCCGTATTCCAGAAGACTTGATCTTTGGGCTGGAATACGGGGTGTTCCGGTTCCTCTGAGCCGGGGTGCCACAAAAAGAGAAGTGAATGAAAGGTTATGCATTGAAGAAGTGGGAGTCGACCTTGAGCTTTGTGTTCATGCCCATGGTAACAATGTAGACCATCACAGAAGCTTCTTCTAAAATATTTAATCATTTGAATAATTCTTCCGGCATCACTAAATTTGATCCCTTGCAGTTATGGTTCCGACCATACTATCCTTATTCAATATATATAAAAGGAATCCATTCCAGTGCCTCGTCTATTTTTCGACAAGGTTAAAGTATTTGTTGTCGTAGGTCAATGACCTAGTTCAACTTCTATTATGTTCTACCTTCGAGTATCACCCCCTGGTATCTCGAGGATATCATGCCATTGCACTAAATTTTATAAATTTTTGATGAAGTAATACCTTTCCCTGTCTTAGTCATTCCACGGGTTCTGGGTTGTTGTCAACCAAGAACACAGATTCGTGAATCAATCCGCACTACAATTCAACACCCCTAGTAATTTGTTGCTGGGAAATTTAAACTCAATTTCGTCATTCCTAGACTACTGGCTACATCCTTATCATGCTACCTTTGACCGTGCTACCTCGTCCTTCTTTGGTGCACGAATTCTTCAGACCGTGAGCAAGGCTTACGTCGAGTTTTCAACATCATTTTGTTGTCTTGAAAAGCAACTCCGATTCCGAGCTTGCATCTTATCTGTTGTTCCCATAACTTTCCACTTCGTCATTCCCTTGCTTGATGTCGACGCTATTCAATTGCATCCTCTTGAAACCTCTCGACATAATGTGTCGTGATCATCATCAACATTTTGGCTTCTTCCAAGTGTCAATCGAATTCATGATGAGAAATACCATCCTTGCCCCTCGATGATTTGTGTTATCATCGACAACATCCTTGTTTTCCCCTCCAACACAAACTTGGTCGTGTTTTGCTTATACCTTGTTTTCCTTGCTATTCCTGAAATTGTTCCTTGTGTATTTCTTATGATCTTTAGACCCAACCCTTACTTGCAACACCATATCATTGCTACCTCGAAGCATGATTGTGGTATTTCGAATATCAACAAGAACATTGGAAGCGCAATGCTTAATGTTTCTTGATCGATTATCCAAACACCGTTGTATGGGTAAACGTCATGATTCTCCTTGCCCCTTTATCTAAATGGTTATGTACTTGTTGTCCTGTCATATATATCATGATCTGCTTGTTCTTGTGAAGGATATATTCCTAATACTTGTGAATAAACACATTTTCCTTTGCATTGGTCTGTTTAATATGATAAGCACATTTTCCTTTCGATTGGTGTCTTTAACCTTTCTTGTGATTTGTATGATCTAAGCAGGAACAATTCCCTGCTTATGTAAACACCACGGTGTACAACTCTGTCAGTAAGACTCTGTTACTATTGTTGATGACATTCCGGAAACCACCGATGGACGAGAACTTTGCCTATTGGTCTGCCTCATTTTAACGAGCAGGAAAATGGTTCTCTTCGCCCCCTGCCCTTGGTACCAACGTTGTTGCCGACATAGTTGACAAGCAATCCTCTGACATGCCTTGCTAACATGACCGTGCAAGATGTCACCGCCTTCCTACTTTTAACCCACACTAACCACAGTTCCACATGATCGAAACCTGAGTCTCCTGTTCATCCCTGTTTCCAAAGTTATTACTTGCGCTTGGCTTCATATGTAATTCACGAGCCACCTTCCCAGAGATGATCTATTCTAGTATCAGACGCAATACTTATTCCTGTTGCCCTGAACCCAATTCACACCATGGGTTGGGCATTAAATTATTGCCTATCCGTTTGAAACTTCTTTCACCTTATTACATTTCTCTCCATGTATTTCCTGAGTTCCAACTCGAGAGATGCTTATGAGTTCATTCATGGGATAACCCCAGATGATTACCCCTTGTAGAATTCCATCGTTGTCGAGTTACACCTTATCCTTTTTGCGAGTACGATGAAGATGCTGAAGGGAGAACAACAACTTCGTCATGACGTACTGATGCAGAGGAAATGAAGGCGTCAATGCAATGGATCGACCTCTTCGAGAATAGCAACCAAGACCAGAAGATTCGTTAGAATACAAAACCAGGACTTTCCCCCTTACTCTACCTCTTAAATCTCGGACGAGATTTCTTGTAGTGGAGGAGATTTGTAACACCCCAATAATCATGCTACAGTAATCTCCCCCTAATGCTTGCCATGTCATCATGATTACTGTGCTAATTGCCACTTGTCTAAAAATCAAATTCAAAATCCAATTTGAAATGCAAGTCAAATTTTTACATCTTCAAACATGCGAACAAAATAGTTCATAATTTTGTAAATAATCAGTAAGTAATTTTGTTAAGGAAAACAACATCACCTAAAATTCCCAAAATGCCCCTAGGAATTATTTAAGTGGATCAGCAGCAAAATACTTGGCCTTTTCAATTTATAAAAATGTTTAAACAATTCCAGATGCCCTGAAACTTTTTGCGCAGCTTTGCAATATTGCCACCTATTTATGTGCCAAGTTTCTTAAGTAGCAAAAATCATTTGATGACAAAAGAAGATAGAATACATCACGGAAAAAGAGAAATAGTAACAGAAAAAGAATAAAAACTAAATGCCTACTGTGCACTTGCGGCCTGCTGGCAACAGTGCGGCCCAGCCCAACTGGGGTCATCCCCAGCCTCGCTACAGGAGGCCGCTGCTCCGGTCCACCTCTGGCCTCCCCGACCTCGTCTTCGTGCTCACTGTGAGCTCCTCTCCCCACCCCCCTGTTTTTCCCCTTCGATCCGTCGCCGTAAGCCACCGCCCCACCCTGGCCGAAGCTCTCGGTGAGCACGTTCTCACCGCGCTAGCTGTCGCGCCCTTGGCCGCGCTTGCCGCGCCTCTGGCCGCCCTGGCCGCACCCCCTGCGCCGCCCGCACGCGCGCCCGCGCAGCCCCGCCTACTGCTGTAGCTGCTGCTTGGCTGCTTTGCTGCTTCGTTGCGTCTGCTCTCGCTAGCTACTGCTGCTTTGCGCTGCTGCTGCTCTGCTGCTCATCCCGCTGCTCTGCTGCTCTTGCTCCCCTGCTGCTGCGCTGCTTTGTCTGCTGCTACTTTTGCTCAACTGCCACTGCCGCTCTCCTCTATTGCGGTTGTGCTGCTGCTTGCTACATCTGCCGCTGCTGCCTGCTCTCGCGCAGCTGCCCGCGCACGCCTGTTGTTCGCCCCCGCTGTGGCCGCAGCCTGTCGGCCGAGTGCTGTCGCCGCCCGCACTCCTCTGTGAGTGCGCGCGTGCAGCTCAACCCCCCTGTGGCCGGCTGTGCCACTGCCTAGTGGGGCCCGCCTGATTAGTTTAGTGCCAATTAGAGTTTAGATAGGTTAATTAGGGTCTAGTTAGCCTAATGGCCCCATGACATGTGGGCACGTTTTACTTAAAAGCCTAATTAAAAGTCTGTGTCAATGACATGTAGGCCCCACGTGCACTGTTCATCGGTTGACCAGTCAATTTTTGACTGGGTCAACCTAGCTCTCTGGCCCCACCTGTTAGCCTCACAAGCCACCGGCTGGGTACACTTCTGTGTGCACCTAGCGGTTTATCCATTTAATATTTCGAAAATAAAATAAATCCAGTAATTCCAGAGAATCATTGAAACTTTGGAAAATCATATAAAATAATCTGTAACTCGGATGAAAATAATTTATATATGAAAATTGATCAGAAAAATATAACGAATCTGAATATGCCAACCATATATTTGCCACACCCCTCTAGCACTACAAACATGGAACCTTCCCCTCCGGATCGTCTGACCGATAAATGCCTAGAGCCGGGAAAATATTTCCGAATATTTTCCCGCTCCGCCTATAACACTTAGCATTGCATTAGGTCACCCCTAGCATAGCTCACTGTCTAGTCATGCAATGTGATACATTTGTTTGCTTTGTATTTATTGTTTATTCCCCCTCTTCTTCTCCGGTAGACCCCGAGACCGATGCTGACGCCGCTGGTTACGACTACGCCGCGGACGACCGGCCCTTTGCCGCAGAGCTTCTAGGCAAGCAAAACCCCCTTGATCATTCCTATATCGCCAATTCTTTCTCTCTCGTGCTTGCATTAGATTTTGCTACTGTATTCGACAGCTCCTATTCTGATGCATAGCCTGATTTTGTAACCTGCTGTTGATACTTTACCTGTTGTCCTATATGCTTAGTATTGGCTGGTTAGTGATCCATCAGTGGCCCTACACCCTTGTCCGTCTGGATGGAAAAATTACTGTCATCATTAGACCAATGGTAGGTTCATGCAGACATTATGTGTACTGTATTTGACAATACCTTTTGGAGCAGAATGTGGAAATCTATGGATTTATGATAATGATTGTAGTATTAGTTGTACTGTATTCATAAGCTCTTGCTTGTACTCTGCTGGGTGATTGCGAGCCCATACACTTTTCTGTATCCCTTCGATGACATGACCAGCTATTAATTTGATTTTTGTCTAACAATTGTGTTAAAAAATCTTTGCATGTACATGGTGCTCGCCTCCTCCAGCAATTCGTCTTCTGTCAATGTAAGACCTATCATACAAAATTTCTCCGCAGAATCATGATTACATAGTGTTGATTTTTTTGTTAGAAAATGATATACTCGTGTAGCACTCAGCACTCAGTTAGATCAATTAATTATTATGCACACAAATGTACAGACGGACTATGGATGATGGATGAGTCCCGCCACTTGAGTACCATCACTGTTTGCACCTTATAGACTCTGCTAGTTAGTCCTGTGATATTCTCACAATGATTTGTTGTTTTGTGAGTGCATCCATTTCTAAATGGCTGCTCATGGTATTCTTTGTCGAATAAGGGATCGCCGTCTGTCGGTGACTTGACCGAGTTGGGCTTCGGTCTGTATGTTCCTGTCAGCCTGGTGGATTAGTGTTTTTGCAAGTCATCCACTTGCTATGAGATGGATGGAGGCGCTGATATTTAAGCTATCGTAGACTAGTTGACGGGGGTTTAATATTTGGAAAGATAGATTCCTTTAACCTGGTACCAATAACCAATGTCTGCAAGCATTGGATATTGTTAGTATAACTCTGAGTTCTTTCTTTATATCATTGTCCTAAATGTAGCCTGCTATCTCTTATTGCTATCTTTTCTCAAAGCTGATGCAGTACCTTATTCTTCACTTTATATTAACCAATGTCTTGTCATTTTCCTTCTGCCTGCTACATACAAGAAATCCATGTTGTAGTTCAAATTGTTCAATCGGGGTGTGTAGATTGCATAATGGCTGACAAAACATGACAATTATGTAGAGGCTCTATTTCTTGCTCCTGTAGAAGCTGTACTTTATGCTAATAGCTGACTGTAACAGTTTGATATATCTGTAGCATGATTTTTATAATTGGTTGGATGATCTCTGTTCAAAACACACGTTTATTTTAGCTCTTTTGGTTCATTTTTTATGTAGAACTATTAGTTGTTTTTGGTACTTTAGTATTTTGCTTTCCTTTGTACTGGTATATTATTTTCTCTAGATAAGATGAATGATGGATACCCATTTTTTGTGTGCTTTGTCGCAGCATCATGTATCTAGATGGCAACACTTGATCAGCTGTTGCAGGCTTGTGGCTTCATCTTGACTTGATTAGCTAAGCACTCAGATGCTCTACTTTATGGTAGCAAGTTTCAGGTGAGCATAGGTGAGAACAATACTGTAATATGCTTGAGACTTGATCCGGACCATATTAACTATTGCCGGTGATGCTATTATCTACTCTGAATGGCTGATGAATCTATACCTTCCATACCATGTTTAATTCCAGTGTGTAGCTTACTTCTATTGAAACTGAAACTGGAGTGTGTGTGTGTATTGAAACTAAAATTGAAACTGCTCCATTGCTGTAATGTTAGCAATTGAGTGTTTGAAGATGTGTGTTCCTGGGGTAGTGTTGTGCTGTATCATAATTTCATCTTTTAATTTTAATTAACTGAAACTGTTCTTTTAATTTAAATTAGATGAACCTTTTCTTTTAATTTAAATTAGATGAACCTTTTTCTTTTAATTTAAATTAACTGAAACTGTTCTTTTAATTTAAATTAACTAAAACTATTCTTTTAATTTAAATTAAAAGAACCTTTTCTTTTAATTTAAATTAACTGAAACTGTTCTTTTAATTTAAATTAAAAGAACCTTTTCTCTTAATTTAAATTAGATGAAACTGTTCTTTTACTACTGCTATCCTAATGAGCTTTTTTATATTTTTTTGGATAAAACTAGATTGGTATAGCATCTTATGCATTGGAAGAAGAAACAATGTGTATGTTATGCTGCATAATATTGGCAACCTATAATTTGTATGTATTTTAATGTACTAGCCTTCTGTTAAAGCATATCCACTTCCAACTTTCATCGGTTATAAATAGTTTGTTTGTCTTTCTGTTTATTTTGTTACACTTTGCAGGGATAAAGTGAAGAAAAAGAAGAAAAGATTACTAGAAGATTAGTTTTAGGATTTTCTTTTATTTCCTTGCAATTTTCCTTTTATTGGATACTTGTAAAGACATTGGAATTTTCTTACTATAATAAAAAATACGATTCTATTTCATTTTTTGTTTTTAAATTATTTTTCCTTATAGGTTGTTTTCTGTAAATTTGTATTTTTTTTGTTTTCCAAATACATTACTAGTGGCGCATTTCAGCCCTTATTAGTGGCGCACCTTCCTTTATTACTAGTGGCGCACCTATAAGGCTATTAGTGGCGCACCTGGGCGGAATACCAGTGGAGCACCTAAGGGTTAGTAGTGGCGCACCTGTAGCAATAGTAGTGGCGCACCTGTAGCAATAGTAATGGCGCACCACATGGTGCGCCACTAGTATTTGGAATAGTAATGGCGCACCAGAGGTGCGCCATTACTATTTATTACTAGTTGCGTGTTAATAGTGGCGCACCTATAGTGCGCCATTAATAGCCAAAATAGGTGCGCCACTAACAGGGTTTTTTCTAGTAGTGTACACCCTTGTCTGTGTTGCCATGCTTTTCTACCGGGTGACTCGATCAATGTGATTGTTGTACAGAGACCGAACACACCACCAGCACCCCCTTAGTTGTACGACTCTACAGAGCTACTATCGAGTGCCGAGGGTGATGCCATGTATCCCACTTTCGATGATATCTCTGTAGTGTAGCACATCAGGTGTGGTTTACCGAGGGTGATTCCTCGCTCACCACTCCCGATGATGACTCTGTCGTGTAGCACCTCAAGCGTGAACCCATCGAGGTTGGTTCCTCCAAGTTCACCTTGACATTTTACCTCAGGTGTGAACCTACCGAGGGTGATTCCTTTGAGTTAACCTTGATGGTATGGACACACAACTACTTTAACTGTTCCCCGTTAACTGTTACTGTGGAACTGAAGGGACAGGTGGTATCACCCCGGTAGAGGTGGACCTGAGTTCCCGACAGTCTCTTGATAAGACGGGTCGACCCTAGGGGTACCCGCAAGAGTTATTGACGCGGCACGACCGGGCAGGCAGAGACCGCCCTAGTGAGGGATGGGCCTGGCCCTTGTCATAAGACCGCAAGATGGGGCGATAGGAGCACTGATCGTCATCGCGAGCTCCGAACACACTAACGGGTATGGATATATGATCTGAGTAGGCCTCTGGCCTTGTCGCACTAACCACCACGCGGGATGAGTTATGGGCACTCGGCGTCGTACGATTCTCCCGAAAGCTCTTCAGACGTCACAATTGTGCGGCGCGCGCCCGGGTGAACTGGAACGCCTGCGTGTGTATACAGGGGCTAGGTTTGGTCCCGACCGTGTACGCAACGCGCAGGAGTGCAAAGGACGATTGGCCAATGACCCCTTCTCGCTTAGGATGTAGACCGGCGTGCTGACCTCTCTGTTGAGCCTGGGTAGGACTACGGCGTGTCGATCAGCCGAGGCCGGGCATGACCCGGAAAAGTGTGTCCGGTCAGAGTTAATCGAGCGTGTTGGGTAAGTTGGTGCACCCCTGCAGGGAAGTAAACT
Source organism: Elymus sibiricus (assembly GCA_039707655.1). Classification (NCBI taxonomy): domain Eukaryota; kingdom Viridiplantae; phylum Streptophyta; class Magnoliopsida; order Poales; family Poaceae; genus Elymus; species Elymus sibiricus. Next base: position 183,632,852 of record CM077676.1, on the reverse strand, counting down.
ATTCGAATAGCCGTGTCCACGGTAACGGACGCTCGGAGTTGTATCCCGATCTACTACAACTAGAATTGGATACTTGTGTTACTAAACTGATATGATGGCTCCGGGATCACTTTCTTGCAGGGAGTCGAGGAAGGATCTCTGGGCATTGCTATTATATACTTGGTACTATATTATATGTTACTCTACTCTCTCCTGATGCTGCAAGATGCTAGTCTACAATAGGCTAGGCCTTACCCCTCTACTCTGGCATTCTGCAGTTTAGTCCACAGATACAGCCCCTTCCCATTGATACTGATGCATACTTAGCATAGATATGATGTAAGTCTTGCGAGTACTTTGGATGAGTACTCACGGTTGCTTTGCTACCTTTTTCCCCTCTACCCAGTTGCTGCGATCAGATGACGGAGTCCCGGAGACAGCTGATCCCGCCGATGACTACTACTACCCCGACGGAGCCTACTACTACGTGGACACCAACGGCCAGGAGTAGTTAGGAGGCCCCAGGCAGGAGACCTGCGCCTTTTTGATCTAGTTGTCGTTGTTTTGATAGCCTTCTTAAGGCAAACTTGTCTAATTATGTCTGTACTCAGATATCGTTGCTTTCGCTGACTTATGTATTCGGGTCCTCGTGACCCTTGGTTTGTAATATAACTCCCCTATGTTTGAATTTGTGTCTGGAGTTGTGTTGTGATATCTTCCCGTGAGTCTCTGGTCTTGATCATGCATATTTGCGTGTATGATTAGTGCACGATTGAGTCGGGGGTGTCACAGATATCCATATATACACAGTTCTGATCTCCTTTTTTCTGCTGCTCCATACAACAAGCAACAGAGTCGTCGATGCAGTGAGATTCCTAACGTACAGCTTCTAACCAATCGCGGCGATTCAGAGCTCATAGCTGCACGGACGGACGTCCAGCCGGTCGGCCGCATGGCCACTCAGCCAGCATGAGCGTCAACGACGCTAGGTATTTTTGCTCTCGTCTCTAATTCCCTGCTAGATTATTCATTGTCTCATTGGTTAGCCATACCTCATCTCCAAATACTAGATTGACTTTTTTTGCCAACAATATTAGGTTGACATGCCCTTACTGTCTCACAGATATTTTGCAGATTCCATGTTAACTTCAGAATTGAAGTGGTTAACTATTTAGTTTTAGATGTGGTTGGCTGATTGCACTTTAATTACTACCTCTGTTTCTGAATATAAGATGTTTTGGCAGTTTAAATTGAACTGCGGAAACGTCTTATATTTAGGAATAGAGGGTGTATTTATGATGCCTTTTCGATTAACAGTTTCAGTTATCCCTCATTGCATATTATCTATAAAAGTGTGATCATGCTTATTTTGAGCTGCAAGGGCTTGTATTGCTGATATTTAAACTGGGAAAATCTGGCTGGAACTTGATTTTCTTGTTTTCAAGAAGAAACTAAAAACTTGGTTTGCTCGATTCCTTACAGGACAATGCTAGAAGGGTACATGACCAAGGTTCTAATGGGAATCCGACATTTGCAAAGCTATCAAAATCCGACCATCTCATTGCCCTATCCGCTGGCCCGCAGTTCGGCGGGCAACACGCGGCAAGCCGCGCCCCCTATCTAGTTGTCTCTATGAATGCATGAATTCACCGATGACCTTTTATCCTTTGTAGGAATGACATACAAAAGGACCAGGAAGGAACCATGAAGATGGTAGTTCGTGTTAACTAGACATTTTGTGTAATGGAGCAAAAGTGTCTTTTAGGTATCATTTTGTGAACCTATATGGGGCCTTGTCATCTGGGTATTTTGTGTAATGGAGCAAACAATGAATCGGTGGACATGCATCTATCATTTTGTAAACCTAGGTGTTTCGGTGACTGGAACATATAAATGTTGGAAGGCTTATGAGAATGAATTACTGTTTTCTATCCTTCTTTAGTCATGATTTAATTTTTTGTGTACATGCAAGTTAGTTAACTTGATTGATATTGTGTTGTAATGAGATATGCAACTCGATTGATATTGTATAAGGCAGATGGGAAATATATAATGAGTGGGTATTTAATTACTGCTCAACTAAACTAAATGCTGACGAATTGTTGGTTGGGAAAAGAAAATAGCATGCTATTGTCGGTCGGCAAAGGCTCATGACAGAGCCAATGGAAAGTCGGTTGGCAAAAATAATGCCATCAAACTATCAGTCGGGAAAGATTCATAGCAGGCCCAGCAGAATGTCGGTCGGCAAAGATGGCACCATCAAACAGTCGGTCGGGAAAAGTTCTACGGCAGTACCAATGGAAAATCGGTCGGTAAAATTGTTACCATCGGTCGGTCGGTCGGGAAAGGTTTATGGTAGTGCCAACAGAAAGTCCGTCGGCAATGCCATTTATCGCCGTCCAACCGTCGGTCGGCAAAGACAAGACGGTCGGCAAAAGGCTTTCCCATCCGGACTTTCCCCAACAAACGAGGTCGGTCGGCAATAGTTTTTCCCGACCGATTGTCTGTTGGCGGACGCAATTTTTCTGACCAACTTGTGTCAGTGATGTAGTGCTGTGGTGTAGTGCCTCCACCACATGAACCATTCCTGGGTTAGTGGCGGCCATAGCACCCAACAACCTAGGGATTCGGTCTTATGCTTCCTCCCAATCACCATACAACATCTTGAATGCGGCTTGCTTTGCCTTCCATGCCTTTCCGTATTTGACCTTTTAGTGAAAGATGCCTTTCACAAGGTCCTTGACGCTCTGAATGCTCATTGTTGGTAGTGAGGAGACGGAGTTAGAAAGCTTGTAAGCGATGAACTCGGAGGTGAGTTGTCTATGGTTTTGTGACACAATCTTACCATCAACCTTCTTGCCTCGGCACATGTGACTTGGTACACAACTCACTATGTGCCAACCGGGCCCTCCTTTCCATGGCCTTGCACGCACAATCCATGGACATCCATCCTCCTCACATGCAACCGTGTAACGCACCTTCACGTCGGAGTGAACCACCTTGTGCAGCCGATAATGCATAACCGAGTAGTCGTCGAGCCACTTCTTCAATTCCAAGAAGGTTTCGAACTTCGAGCTGGGAGAAATACCGTTCTTTCTGTGCTCCAAATCCCGGTGAGAAGTTGGTCTAACTCCAAGAAATATACCGTTGCCACCATCAACCATAGCTTCATCCGTGAGACTAAGATCCTTGAACAATGGTATCCGATGATCACGCCCTAGTACCTTCTTGAAAGCTTGGGCCTCCTTCGCCGTGAACCCCTCCTCATCAACTTCTTCATCGGGACCATCGTCCTTCGACTCCGATGCATATCCACGGGAATACGGGATGGATGGGTCCATGGTCTCTTGCACATGATATGTGTCCAAATCACCAACATTGTTGTCATGGAGATCAAGTTCATTCTCATATTCCTCATACACATCATTCTCCTCTTGTAAAGCTTCATTTTGGTTGTTTGCAATCGGGCTCAATGTTGGCCTCACTTGTTCGGTCAAAACAGGTTCACTCATTTCATCTTGGTTCATGGGTGGAGGACTCCTACCAACCAACGGGGAGGCATGCCGGTTCAAGTCCAAGTGCAAACTAGCCTCAACCTTCTTGGTAGCAAATAACTCAAGAGCCTTGTCTAGAGATTCGGCCACCGTCTCCTTGTATGCAACCCAACGTTGCTCGGAGTTCACACGCATGATCTTCCAATGGATGTGCATTCCAAACCCCATATTATGCCTTCCCTCCAACTCAACAATAACACTTGGCTCCATCCAATTCAAATCGTTCCTCTCTTGTTCCAAGACCTCCTCATAGCTAGGACTACTCTCAAACACCATGTCAAGCTCGTCCTGGTCTAGCTCAATATTGCCTTCCAAAAATGCGTCCTTATCCACATGATGAACATAAACACATGTTCTTCCCATCCCTAAATTAATTAAAACAACACAATGTAAATATATTCTGTAAGTACTCATCCGAAGATTAACACAAAATCCAAAGCCCTAACATAGATATCAAACACCAAATTAACAAAACCATAAGCCTAACCATAACATACTAACAACCCTAACCCTACCCCCAACATAACAAGAACCATAGCCCTAACCCTAACATACTAAGAAGCCTAACCCTAGCAAAATGCCAAGCAATCATCTCTTATTTCCATACAAATTTCAAAATCCATGAAGAACTAGGGTTTGCATAACGCTAGCAAGAATTGAGCAAATGTGAGCATTTTTTCGGATGAAAACAAGGGGGGTCGAAGGAGATTACCTTGAGGGAGGGATTGGGGGTCCAAATCCATGGACAAAACCTTCAGATTTGCAAGATTTTAGGAAGGATTAGAGAGGGGGGAGAGAGGAACTCGGGCGCAACACTCCTCTGTTGTGGGGTTGGGGTGGGGGTGTGTGTGGGGGATGGGCTAGGGGGCCACAGCTGGCCAGATAAGTCATTGTGCAGCGCCTAACATGCAGGCACTGCACATGGTGGTGTGGCGCCTGGCCGTTAGGCACTGCACTTCAGGGGGTGGGGGCCGGGCCTGCCCCCGGGGTGCCATGCTGGCTAGATGTGCAGCGCCTGTCAGTCAGGCACTGCATAGTGTAGTGCAGCGCCCATCTGTCGGGCGCTACACAAAAGGGTCAGCTGGGTGAAATTGTTTCACCGACAGTTCAATTTGTGAAATAGTTGCGTTCTTAGGTCAAATTTGTCCATTTTGCCAAGATTAGAGTATACTTCCGATCTACATATACGGATCCGCAGTCGATTTGCGCCGTGATCGCACCAAGGCTGCCCCCGCCACCCAAACGTTGGCCCTCCCCGCACCAACCGCCGCCCAAAGTTCTTTATTTAAGTGAAACTCTAGAACCAACCATCATTTTCACAGAATATACAGGAATAAGACATTCTGCAAATAGCACTAATGAATGAGTTTGTGTGATAACCTTATAATTGTGTATGGTAGACCAGAGTCCATTAGGTACTGTTCTCCCGTCTGTTTCCACGCCTGCAAATTAGAAGAGCAACTGATAATTCTAAGTTTCAAAATGGTACATATGATATGTTCGTACACACACAAGTATAGGGAATTAGAACATATAAAAGAATGCTTGAAAAGTTATATATGCATGGCCAAAAATTGATGTTCTTCTTTTAAACTCTAATTAAAAAAGTACCAATACTGAATCAAAAGGCTGCAAAAACACATACAGTGACTTATGACCTGTATGTTCAAACAATGTAGGAATACTGAATTAAAAGGCTGCAAAAACATATGCCATCAGTTTCAGATCCTAGTACTTCTGAGCTGTATGTGTATGTTCGTAAACAAACTGGACATATGCCAATAGTTTCAGATCCTAGTGCCATTCCATATAGAAAAACTCTACTTAGCTAGCTTGTAAAACTATGGCACCAACACATGAATTCACCCATCTATAGATCCATCTAGATGGCTGCACATACGTCTCCAACTCTAAACATATTGGTGCAGGAACAATCACTTGAAGCAGGGCACGTACCTGACGCAGCTTGTAGCGTTTGATGACGGTGACCAGTGGCAATTTGACAGCGACAGACAGAGAGTCAAAATGGCGACGGTGCGCATCACATCAGCCCCAATGGCCTCGCCCCGGCGACGTTGTCTGGCACACAGAGAGGTGCGACGGCAGGGGCTGTAGTTGGAGAGAGGTGCGGCTGTGGATCCGGGTGCCACAAGGCAGTAGCCGGCGGATCCGGCCGCAACGAGGCCTTAGCTGGTGGATCCGGCCACGGCGAGGCCGGGAGGGAGGCAGGAGGAGAAGGTGACGTGAGGAGAAGAGGGTGGGTCATGGCCAGGAAGGAGGGGAAGGACCTACCTTGGCCACGGTGGTGCCAGATCCTGCGACCTCTCACCTCGACGTCGCCGGCTATGGCGGATCCCGGGGAAGAAGATGGGGAGGCGAAACCCTAGCCGTGGGGTAGGGTGTCGGCCGCGGGGAGTGTGGAGGAGGGGGTGACGGGGTCTGGCCAAAGATGTGGGAGAAGCGGACCAATGGAGGGGAGCAGGGGAGTTGGAGGAAGAAGGGGATTGGGGCGGCGGATGGGGGAGATAGCGATGGACACACGGGATGTTAGGGTTAGGTATTAGACCCGAAGTTGGCTTCGGTGGGCTTTTAGGCAGTGGGGGGCACCTCTTAAACTTTGTGACGGGCACAACATTAGGCCTACCACTGTCATTTGAGTTACCAGTGACGGGCACAAATCAGAGCCCGCCACTACTATATTTGGACAGATTTGCCGCAAGACAAAAAAATAGGTGCGGCGGGCACGTATTGTCGCCCGCCACTGGTAAGTCATGTAGCAGTGGCGGGAGTTGTTCTATGCCCATCACAAGTAATACTTGTCCCACAAAAAATCTGGACACATGTTACCAGTGGCGAGTATAAACTGGTGCCCGCCACTGGTAAGACAATAGCAGTGGCGTGAGGGTTTTGGTGCCCGCCACTGCTAATTTTTGAAATTAGCAGTGGCGGGCGGATTTTAGCACCCACCACTGCTAATTTTTCAGATTAGCAGTGGCGAGTGCTAAACTTTACATGTCACTAATGTGAGTTCACCTATAAGGCTTTTCCCAGTAGTGCCAGGATGGTCATGAAGGCTTCCACACTTTGTTACCTAATTCATTAATGAACGAGATACAACACTATGTAGTAGGCCATCTTTTATTTCAACTAGGCACATAACAAGTTGTCCTCTTTTTATTGAAGATATTTTCCATACTTTCTTTCTCTAGAGCCTGAAACATGCTTATATGCCCGTCTCACATATCTTGTTCTCATGTGACACATAAGCTAAACATATTTCTTTAAAAGAGATTAAAACTTTTATTAATTTAAGAGGATTCTTATTCACTAGCTATTTGTTTCATTTTTTATTCGATCAGACACAAGTCTCAATCTTTTGCGCGTATAATTTTAGCAGTTGAAAACATGACAGATGGACAAGCACATATAGTTATTTTCCTTCTCTAATCAATCAACAACGGGTGTGTGGAAGACTTATGATCATCTCATTAGTGAACATGCCCTACCACTTGAAGAAAACCAATCATCTCATATGCTTCTCAAGCAAAGTAATGGTACCAAGCATCTAAATATTCATAGCTCATCGGAAGGGAGTCTTCCCTTAATCAAAAGAAATGAGGAGTTCAAACTTTAACGACAACTAGCGAGGTAATCTCGGCTTGTAGGAAATAAAGACATGAAAGTAAAGATACAAAGTACTCTAGGATCTCCCCCAAGCTTACAATCAAGCCGGAGAGATCCCGGTACCTAATTTTTATGCTTCCTTCTTGGCATCCTCTCAAGCGGTGGAGATGTTCTTGAAGCGCGATTTGATCCCCTCAAGTGTCTTCTGCTGCTCATCAACAACCCTGCTTAAGAACTCAAGTTGTGAAGTGTTCTGGTTCAAAGTATCAATCATGCGACCAATCTGGAAGAGACCATCGACTCTAGCTTCGAGTTCTTTGCTCATCAGACAATAAGCATAGATCCCTTCATCAAAGGTATGAACACAAGCTTTGGAAGCTTTCTCAAGATCCCTGACCTTTTCCTTTATCTCCTCTAGGGATGGTGGTTCCTTCCCCCACTCGTTCGATGGCTGCCCGAGAGGAAATAGAGGAATAGATCCTCAGATATTGAACTAATAGGGATTAGGATGATACTCATCTTACCTGACCTCATCTTTTTCTTCCCCTTGCTATTCTTCCTTGTTCTCCAAGATGGTCTTCTCTTTACTGGCCTCCACCGCCAGATGCAGCTCCTCATTGAGATTCATCCTCCTGAGGTCCTCCCAACCGAACGGGACTATCTCCTCTAGGTTAGGGAAGGGGATGATCCAGATGGAGGTTGAGGAAGGTGTTCAGGATGACCCATTGCTCATGGAGGTGACCGTGTTCTTCATCCTCTGCTGAGAGGTTTTTGGGAGGAGGCGACATGCAACAAAAGGCAAGAGATTAGATTGATAATGGGCTAAGGGACACGACCTTAGCCTTTTATAATGGTTAGAAAACCTGAAAAGCTCGAGATCAATCTTGGAGGAGAAGTTAGAAATAAATCAGAATAAAATCGGAAAATAATCAGGCCAACAATCCAATCGCCGACCATCGGTATGAGTCTGTGTGCTGATAACAGTGCTCGTACCATCGGGTGCCGAGGCCTTTCGCTCTCCTTTTTTTGCAAACCTGTCATCTAGGGCGCTGAAGGTTACGACCACACGTAGTTGTACCCGACACCATTGTTCTTTCTGTTGGTATTGCTCTTTAGCTTCAAGGAGTAGTACAACTACTGGTAGGAGCACACACGCTCGTACCAGACATCGTCGACTCCTCTTATGGCATCTCCCTTTCCTACTTCTTCAAAACTATTATCTTTAATCTGTAAAGTTGGTTTGAAAGGCCTCCAACAGGCAACTGTCGGAGTCTAGGATCTGCGTCAAAGAAACTTCTCCAAGAACTTATGATTCGAACTCTGGGGGACTTTGCTTGGCAACCTACGATGGGACTATGGCGGGGACGTGCCGGACTCGCTGGCTCTCACCGAACACGAAGGGGACGCGGGAGCTGCCCAGGTTTGGGTCACTGTGCGGTGTAACACCCTACTCCTGCTTGTGTTGGATTGCCCTGTGATGGAGAGCTTCTGGCTCCAAGTACACGAGGTGTGGGGGAGAATGAATCGATCCCCCTACATGGAAGCGGCCTTGCCCCTTTTGTAGTGCCTTGGTCCTCTTCCCTGAAAATATGAGCGGGAAAGGGTAGCCACAGGGCGGCAATTCAAAGGGGGACAGGGGCGCAGGCTTATCCTGACTAAAGGCGGTCTCCGCCTACCAAAGTAGCTCCTTGTGACGCGCTGGTGGGCTTGGCGATGACCTCCGTCCTGGCGAGCTGATCCGTCCTGATCTTCTATCACCGAAGAGGAAAGCTTTGGGACATGCTTTTGGGGAGGCAGATGCCGCTGCTCCCTTATCACCAGAATGGAAGCTGGGCTAGGTCGTGCCCCGCTGTCCTTATCCTGATAGCGGGATGTCACCCATGTGCTGGGCGCGGAGCCCTGCAGCTGGCGCCGCACGACCTGCTTCATGAGAAGGCCTCGCGAGGGGAGCCTCGTGAGGGAACCTAGCGCTTGGCGGCCTCGGTAGGGCCTGGCCTGGCGGGGAGGGGCCTCGTGAGGCTCGCCCCTCGCGAGGTGGCCTCCTCCGGAGCGGCCGCGGCAGGTCCACTCTCATGGGCCGGCCACCAACCGCGGTCCTCTGGGCCAGAGGCAGACAGGCCGTGGTACCCTGGTTCCCACTGGGCCGACAGTAGCCCCTGGGCCCGCGGAGCGCACGTTCCGCCCGTTAGGGACAAAACTCCACGGGGCCCACTGAGCTGCCGGGCCCAGAGGCGACGTGTGGCGGCTTTCACGGGGAGGGTCGCCCCCACTCCCCACGACGCCTCGGTAACCGCCATCTTGGCGATAAAGCCTGCGCGCTTGGGGCACAGGCGCGTCATTGCTCCTCATCCCCATCTTGCCCTTTCGTCCCGCGCGAGCAGCTCCCCTGTTGCTCCTCCTCCAACTCTCAATCTCTCCTCCGCCTTGGCCCCAGGCAAGAAACCCGCGGCCGCCGAGACCTCCTCCAGCAAGAGCTCCCCGACAGCGGAGCTTGGTCCGGTCTTGTTGCCGGCCACCATCAACGCGAACGGGCTGGCCAGGGCCCACCCCCTGTTGGCCTCAGCGCACTTCGAGGGAGGCGCCACCGAGATCTGGCCGGGCTCGGTCCCACGGCGCGACCTTGGCCCCATGGTAATCCTCGTCTTCTTCCACTCGCTCTTCGCCGGGCTGGTGCCGCCCTTCTCCGACTTCCTCTATGCCATACTCGAGCATAATGAGATTTGCCTTCTCCACCTTCATCTCAACTCCATCCTCGTTCTTGCTCTCTTCACGTACCTCTGTGAGGCCTTCCTGGGAGTGATGCCGTCCGTGGCGCTCTTCTAGACCTTCTATAGTTTGCGGGTTTTTTCTTCTGGGAGCCACTGCTCCGGAGGGGCCTCCTTCCGTATCGAGGACGAGATTGGCAAGGTCTTCATCGACATGAAGATCTTGAAGAAGCTGGAGAACTTCCGGTCACGCTGGGTCTATGTTGATGCCCAGCAGACGAGCCCTCTCCTGGCGATCCCTACCGAGCCGGCTGAGAAGATCCCCCACTGGGAGCACAAGAAGCTTGGCGGCACTGCCCTGAGGCCGATCCTGGCAAGGCTGGCGGAGCTCCACGTGGCCGGGCTCACGGCGGGCATGATTGCCAAGGAATTTCTCCACCGCCGCATTGCGCCCCTGCAGAAGCGCTCGCACCCAGTGTGGGACATCACCGGAGCCGAAGACCGGATCAGGCTGGCACGGGAGCCCCTCTCGGCCGAAGCCGTGGCCGACGCTTGGGAAGTTTTATTTCCAGGGGAGGCAGAGGATGTGCCTTACGATGCGCGCCCGGTGCACCGCTGGTCCAACAAGGCTGAGCTGGTCGCGGCGATGCCCCAGTTCGACTAGTGGGGGCCAATTCGGATGGACCTCGAGGAGCCTGAGGAGCTTCTTGAGGATTCTTCGGAGACAGGGTCCTCCTCCGGTGACCACGAGGCCTCCGGCTCCGGGCAGGGGAGCAGCGAGGACTCGTCTCCGCCACTCACTCCGTATCCGCCGGCGCGTCGTCGGCTATGGCTGGGCGAGGACGAGGGCGACGACGGGGGTGCGTTTCGCGTCGTGCCGGCCAGGCCCGTGCCGAAGAGGGAGGGAGGAGGCGATGCCGCGGAGAGCGACGAGCCCCTCAAGGAGCGGGAGGAGGGGACCACCGTGGCTGCCGACCCTGACGAGAATCACGCCGCGCCCTCGGGCGGCCGCCGAGGCGCCCTGCGCGATGGGGGCAGTAGCAGCGGCGCCATCAGGGAGTGGAAGAGGAGGCGCTTTTACCCCAAGGACGAGTAAGTTCCTCCGCCCCTCCCTATCGATCCCTGCTTCCTGGCTGCTGCAGTCCTGATGAGCTGTCGCCTGCGCAGGAGCTCCAAGCCAGCCGTCGAGGAGGAGGAGGAGGAGGAGACCAAGAAGAGGAAGGCCGAGGTCGAAGGCCCTCCCCTCCTCTGAACACCGCCTCGCCTGCCCCGCCGACGCCCCCAGCGGCGAGACCGGGGGTTGGCGAGGAAACCGTGCGGGCGCCTCCCGAGGCAGCCCCCGTCACCGGTGTCGAGATGGCGGGGAAGGAGGGCGAAGCAACGGCCCCACCCCAGCGCACCACGCCCGCCACGGCGGGGGCCATCGCAGCCCCCACGGGAGCCACCTCCGGGCCCGAGCACGTGGCGATGCCGCCGGTGCCGGAAGTGGCCATCCCGAGCCCCCCGCGCCAGACGGCGAGCTCAACCCTTGCCGGGGGCGATGATGCGGGGCAACCGGAGGGGCGCGAGGTTGTGCCCTCCCTCCTGCCTACGCCATCAAGCAATGAGGAGGCACGGGCGAGCCGCGCCTTGGTGCTGCGGGAGGGCGGCACCACGCCCTGGAGTGGGGCCGTCAACGGCGTCAAGGCGGCTCTGGAGGCCCTCGAAGGCGAGCTCGGGAAGGAGGCGGAGCTCTGCGCGGAGGAGCGGCGGAGGCTGGCGGAGGAGTGGAGCCAGCTTCGTGAGGCGGCGAAGCTCAACCGCCGGCGGGACTAGAAGGCGCATGCGCAGCACAAGTAGCTCGCCAAAGAGGCCCAGGCGTCCCTCGCAAAGGACCTCAAAGATGCCCAGGAGGCCAAGCGACAGCGGGAGGAGGCAGACGCTTACGAGAAGACACTCCAGGAGCAAGCTGCCTCATGTGAGCGCCGGCTTAAGGCGCGGGAGGAGGCCGCGGAGGCCCTCGAGGGCCGGCTTGCGTCCCGCGAAGCTGAGCTCCCGAAGCACGAGGAGGAGATCCTTAGGTCCCAGGAGGCGGTCGCTACCCGCGAGGCGAACGCCAAGACCCAGGAAGGCGAGCTCGCGGCATCTGCGTCCGCGCAGGAGGCAGAACTGGAGCGCCCGCTGGCGGCTGCCCAAGCCGCTCTCGACGAGCAAAGGAGCCTCGCGGCCAAGCGGGACGAGCTCCAAGCCGAGGTTGACGACCTCAAGAAGCAACTGCTGGACACGGATGCCACCGTCGAGGAAGTGTGCCGCGACCTGCTGACCTAGGCGACAATGCGACTCTTCAGCAACCTCCTCCGCCTCGATGATCGCTTCGACTTCGGGCGGGTGGTGACCCCTATGCCGGCGGAGCTCCGTGAACCCCTCGAGGAGGCTGTGAGGGAGCACGTGGCCGGCTTCGTCAGGCTGTACACCTTCAAGCCTGAAGTTAGCGGTGGCAGCGGCGAGCCCACTCGTGACGGCGGTGGGAGCGGCGACGGCGGTGCCTCACGCGCCTGAATTCCCCTTGACCTGTTGCTATAATAGGATAGATGTGGCCCCGCGGGGGCGTGAAAACGTTTGCATGGTACTTTTGCTGTATGCACTTAATGATTCATGTGTTTTCACTTTCCTCCCGAGGTCTTTATTCCCTTTTGACATTGCCTTCGTGCCCTGCGTCATTGGGACCCAGCCCCCGAGGCAACCTACAGCCATCGCTGGTATGCCCGGAGCGTGCGCTCGGCAAGGCCAGAGGGTGTAGAGCTCTTAGGGCTGGTAGGAGCCCCTGAGGCGCGATGCTCAGGGTCCCCCCCTTGACGCGCAGGCGGCTCGTGCCAAGGAAATCAGAATGCCGCGAGAGAGAAGCGAGAGGGAAGAAGACCCGAGGGGTGCTTTAGACTTAGCTCCTTCGAGGCGTGCGGCTTGGGGCGAGTCCTTCGCAGAGCGCGGCTCGTGAGGCCCTCCGTCCATAGGACCTGCTCGTGGCGCCTCCCGAGGGGGGCTTCTGAGGCCTTCGTATCCTGCACCAGGAAAACTGCCAAGTTTTTGCGAATAGTGCAGCAGGGCGCGCTCGCGAGGTCGCATGTGGGTGTTACGCGAGGAGACAAGAGCACCAAGGACCTGGTGAGGTGACGTGCACGGGAGCAGGCCCGCGAGCCAGAGATCAGTCGCTTGGGTTTTTCAGTGCTGCTGGGACTGACCCGAGCACAGACACCGTACCCAGCCCCCGCTCGCATGACAGGCACGGGCGTGACCATGAGCGCGCGCCCTACAGCAGCAAGCACACGGGGTTTTGAAGGAAATAAGCTTTACTGATGCATGAAGCAAGTTCATTAAATAACAAAAAGATACATGCTGCCATGTTCGACACGGGTCAGCCAGAGGATGCGACGGCCGAGGGCCCCTCAAGTAAGCCGCCAGCGCGGAGCATGGGGCATCCGCCAGCGCTGAGCATGGGGCTTCCACGAGAGTGGGAAGGAGCTCTCACGTGCCGAAGGCAGCGTGGGTAGAGAGAGCCCCGGAGCATGTACAGCTCCATGTCACTCGTATCCCTGGAGCACGGATAGAACTTACGGTGATGGCGGGCGTTCCATGTGTTTGGTACCGGAACACCCGCCTCCGTCATGAGTGGTGCCGCGGTGGGCCGGTGGGCGAGTGTTAACCACCTCCATAGTCCTTGCGATGTGGGGCTCCAGGCTCATGCGCATCAGCCTCGCGAAGGTGGCTGCGGCACCCTACAGGCCAAACGGCATGCGCGTGAGCCAGGGCGAGCCCGCGGCGATGCGCGTAGGAGGGAAGGGGCCTGCGGGGCAGGCCTGGTTGAGGGCGATGAAGTCGATGCACATGCACACGCTATCTCGCGGCCTGGCGACGGGGGTGAGGCTGGCGATCCTCCTAGGGTGGGGGGCTCCACGGGCGATTCCAGCATCCTGGGGCTTGTTGACCTCTTGGGTGACGATTTCCTGCTTCTTGGGCGCTTGACGAAATTCGTCACGCTTGACGGGCCGCGTGCTCCAGCACGCGGTTGAGTGGTGCTCGATCACCTCCCTTGGCAGGCTGGGCGCGCCTGATGCTGTCCAAGCCAGCGCATCAGGGCACGCCCGGAGGGAGGTAACGAGCGCGCCTTCCAATTTGGAGGAGGGCCCGCCGCCAGCGGTGAGGGAGGGGCCTGCTTCGCCCCCATCCAGCGACGCCTTCTTGGACTCGACCCGCTCCTGAGGGAGCAGGGGCTTCTTCTTCATGGCCGTCTCCTCGGTAGGCCCAGGCATGTCCTCGTTGGCCGAGTACGCGACGGAGGCAGCTTTGTAGGCGCACTCGAGGGTTTGCAGCGCATCCTTCTTGTCGCAGCGGACGGTGAGGGTACCGTGGCTGCTGGGCATTTTGACGAGGCCGTAGGCGTGGTGGGTTGCGGCCATGAACTTGGTGAGCGCCGGGTAGCCCAAGATGGTGTTGTAAGGTAGGACGATGTGAGCCACATCGAAGACGATGAACTCCGTACGGTAGTTCTTGCGGTTGTCGAAGGTGACGGGAAGGAGCACCTGCCCCAGGGGGACAGTGGAGCCGTCGGTGACGCCCAAGAAGGGCATGGTGGGCATCAGGCGTTTGTAGGGCACTTGAAGAGTCTCGAAGGCCTCGATTGAGATCACGTTGAGGCCGGTGCCTCCGTCGATGAGGGTCTTGGTGACGGCAACGTTGCTGATGGTGGGGGTGCACAACAGGGGGATGGCACCCACGCCCTTCGTGGACTTGGGGTGGTCGCTGGCGTCGAATGCGATTGGGAACTCATACCACTTGAGGCGGCCGGTGGAATCAAGCGATGGGAGGGCCGCGTTCACCTCCCGAGAGAACTCCTTGAAGTGGCGGTTGGATGGAGGGGCCTGGGCCCCGCCGAGGATGCAGGCCACCCTGTGGGGCTCTTGGTAGCCCCCGGCGTTCTCAGCGGGAGGGGAGTCGTTGGCGCGTATTGGGGCGGCATTGGCCTGAGGGTCAGCCTGCTACGGCTGGTTCTGCCAGCCCTGACGGTTGTTGTCGCCAGCGCCATTGTTGTGGTTGTCGCCCCAGTGGCCACCCCCGCTGCCACGCTCCGTGCGGCGTTCGGTGCGGCCCTCGCGAAGCAGCTTGAGCTCGTAGCTGTCTTCTGTGTTGTGGGAGTTCATGTTGTGGTAGGCGCAGAAAGGGCGGGCGTCCTTCTTGGCCTCGCCGCGGTCGCGGCCGCGCTTGTAGTCCGGCTCTGCCGCAAGCACAGCTGGGCCCTTGCGCTTGGTGTCCTTGGCCTTGGACTTTGTCGCGTCAGGCTCAGCGTCAGCGTCGTTGTGGTGGAAGAGGCGTCCCTCTTTAGCCTTGGCGCAGTGGTCGACGAGGACGACCAACTCTGCCGCGGAGTCTAGCTCATCTCTGACTAAGAGCTTCTCGGGCATCTTCACGTCCGTGACGCCACTGGTGAAGGCGGAGACGACCGCGGCGTCTAAGGCCTTCGGGATCTTGTGGCGCACCTGGCTGAAGCGCTGGATGAACTTACGAAGGGGCTCGCCAGGGCGCTGACGCCCGTTCCGCAGGTCGTTGATCGTGAGGGTACGGACGCTCGTGCCCTTGAAGTTGGCGACGAACTGCTTGCACAGGTCCTCCCACGAGGAGATGGACGCCTCGGTGAGGTTCATGAGCCACGAGCGCGCAGTGTCCTTGAGGGCCATGGGGAACCAGTTCGCCATGACCCGATTGTCCCCCCTCACGGCCTGGATGCTGATGGTGTAGAGCAGGAGGAACTCCGTGGGGTTGGCGCTGCCATCGTACCGCTGAGGGAGCTTTGGCATGAACTTGTAGGGCCACACCACGCGGCGCAGCTCGGGGGCGAGGGCCAGGTAGCCCCCGTTGGTGACGGCTCTACCGTTGAGGGCTGCGCGGTTCTGGCGCCCAGCCATGGCGACGCCGTGGAGGACGCGGTCCTAGCGGTCGCGCGCCCTCTCAAGGCCCACGCGCGCATCCTGGGGCGCGTGGTTGACGATCTGGCAGCTGTCGCCGTCGCCGCCTGGCACAAGCGAGCCACGAGACGGCTCCGGGGCACGCGCGGCGGGGCGGCGCTCGGCCACGTCGCGGTCCGGAGGAGGAGGAGGAGGAGGAGCGCCACGCCCGACCTGGTCGGCGCAGGACGGCGGAGTAGGCGGGGAGCCGGAGGGCGCCTGGCCATTGTGCGCGGCGTCGACGAGCTCGGTGATGCGCCCCAGCCAGGCGTCATAGGCGTCCTCGGTGGGGCGGTAGCACAGCAGCTCCTGCGCCATGAGCAGCGCGGCGCGCGGAGCGGGTGGATCGCGACGCGCGAGCGAGGAGGAGGCAGTGGAGGGGTCGTGCGCCTGCTCGTTCACCGACGGGTGGGCAGAGGAGGCCACCCGCTCTGCAACGGGCTCGGTGGCGGCTCGAGGGCGCCGCCTAGGGGCACCGCGGGCGGCGGGCGCCGCGGGGACCCTGATGGTGGCGCGTCGCACGGTGCGTTCTCGGCGAGCGGCGGCGGAGTCCATGTCGATGCTGTTGTCGAGGTCGAAGGCACGAAGACGACAAGTCCCCCTACCTGGCGTGCCAAATATCGGAGTCTAGGATCTGCGTCCAAGAAACTTCTCCAAGAACATAGGATTCGAACTCTGGGGGACTTTGCTTGGCAACCTACGATGGGACTATGGCGGGGACGCGCCGGACTCGCTGGCTCTCACCGGACACGAAGGGGACCCGGGAGCTACCCAGGTTCGGGCCACCGTGCGGTGTAACACCCTACTCCTGCTTGTGTTGGATTGCCCTGTGATGGAGAGCTTGTGGCTCCAAGTACACGAGGTGTGGGGGAGAATGAATCGATCCCCCTACATGGAAGCGGCCCTGCCCCTTTTGTAGTGCCTTGGTCCTCTTCCCCGAAAATATGAGCGGGAAAGGGTAGCCACAGGGCGGCAATTCAAAGGGGGACAGGGGCGCAGGCTTCTCCTGACTAAAGGCGTTCTCCGCCTGCCAAAGTAGCTCCTTGTGACGTGCTGGTGGGCTTGGCGACGACCTCCATCCTGGCGAGCTGATCCGTCCTGATCTTCTATCACCAAAGAGGAAAGCCTTTGGGACGTGCTTTGGGGGAGGCAGATGCCACTGCTCCCTTATCATCAGAATGGAAGCTGGGCTTGGTCGCCACCCGCTGTCCTTATCCTGACAGCGGGACATCACCCATGTGCTGGGCGCGGAGCCCTGCGTCTGGCGCCGCACGACCTACTTCGTGAGAAGGCCTCGCGAGGGGAGCCTCGCGAGGTAACCTGCCGCTTGGCGGGCTCGGCAGGGCCTGGCCTGGCGGGGAGGGGCCTCGTGAGGCTCGCCCCTCACGAGGCGGCCTCCTCCGGAGTGGCCGCGGCAGGGCCACTCTCATGGGCCGGCCGCCGAGCGCGGTACTCTGGGCCAGAGGCAGACGGGTCGTGGTACCCTGGTTCCCACTGGACCGACAGCAACAATATCATAGATCTTGACCCCCACTTTAAAACAATTAATTCCAATGGCAGATTCAAAAGCTTCTAGCAGAAAACAAAGGCTAATACTAAACTTGAAATACAAACAAAACTAGACTACTGCAATTTACCTTGTCTCTTTAGCATTTCAGCTTCTTCAACAGTTATGAAATTTATCTCTTCCTCTTCATGCTGTTCATCGACAAGGTAGATCTTTAGATGTTGGTCGTTCACAATCCATGGAATATCTTTCTCTCCCTTCAATCGAACGACTTTTGAATTGTAAACTTCTTCATCTCGTAGGGTCCTTCCCAGCTAGACCTAAGTTTTCCTGGGAACAACTTAAGACGAGAATTAAATAGGAGAACGTTGTCCCCTGCATGAAACTTCCATTTCAAGTTTTTTCTATCATGCCATTTCTTAAACTTTTCTTTGAAAAGACGGTCACTTTCAGCAGCCTCATTTCTAAGCTCCCCTTGAGCATGCATATCTAATAACCTCTTCTCCCCTAATTCTTTGAGGTCAATTTTTTTATTTTTCATTGCCTAATAAGCTTTATGCTCTAGCTCTAAGGGTAATGACATGCCTTACTGGAAACCATTTTGTATGGCATCACACCCATGGGATTCTTGTACAAGGTTTCATTCAACTTCCATGACCAATCATTTCTTGAATTTTGCACCATCTTCTGCAGTATAGTCTTCGCCTCACGGTTTAATAACTCAACCTGACTACTTGTTTGTGGATGAGATGGTGATGCTATGCGGTGAGTGACTCCATACTTGCGGAGGATCCGTCAAAAGATACCTTGTATAAAGTAGGATCCACCGTCAGTAAAAAGAACTTTAGGTACTCCAAAACTGGGAAGAATGATGACCTTGATCATCTTTAATCACTACTGAAGGTTGGGCTTGAGACGACACATGTATCGCACACCATTCGACCAAACTGTGTGCGATACACAAATCACAAACGGTAACAAAATAAACTCGTGTGCCAGAAAATGAAACATGTGCGACAGCCCATCCATCCGGCACAATGATGGTATGCAGACCGTGTGTGATAGAGGGCACACAGTTAGATGAATATTATGCGTGCGATATGTAGTCGTAAATCGCACGGTGGGGATGGTCGAAGCATGGGTGTTTATTGGCAAACGCTCTATAGAAATGAATTGTTTGCGATGGCTAGGAGCATCGCATACGATGCGTGATGTCAGTACTTGTGTGTGATGATTTGAAAGATACACACACAGTTTTGTCGGGAAACTCGTGTGTGATAACATGTGACACCGCATACGATTGTGTGTTGGGAACTGTGTGCCCTAACGGGCACATAGTGTAATTAAATAAAACATGTGCGATACTAGCAATGAGCGCGCACAGTTGATGGAATAAGACGTGTGCTATCTCATACCCAGACACCAGTTCTAGTCCAACCATTAATGTTATGCACCAGCCTGTACCAACCCGCAAACGCCCAGGGCAGAAATTAATGCGGTTATACGCATGTCCCGCAAACCATGCCACCGCTTCCCACATCTTCCCCCATCGGTTTCCCACCACCAGCGAGTGGCTAGCTATAAGCCCCAGGCGGCAACGCACCGTAGCGACACTGTGCGCAGATCTAGTCCCATACCCATCTACCATATTCCAAGTATGTCAGGCCGCTGATACGTCCATTTTGCATCATGTTTTCCTGCTATTATTTATTATGTTTTTGATCATTATTTCACTTTATGATACAATTCTTATACCTTTTCTCTCTTATTTTGCAAGTTTCACATGAAGAGGGAGATTGCCGGCAACTGGAATTCTGGACCGGAAAGGGGTGAAATGGAGATAGATATTCTACACACCTCCAAATGACCTAAAAAATTATGGAGAATTGTTTTGGAATACATAAAAAATATTGGCTGAAGATATATCAGAGGGGGACCCACCAGGAAGCGACAAGCCTGGGGGGCACGCCCTACCCCCCTGGGCGCGCCCCCCGAGCTTGTGGCGCCCCTGGCAAGCCTCCAGGGCCCGTCTTCTCCTATATGAAGCCATTTGCCCTAGAAAAAATCACAAGAAGACTTTCGGGACAAAGCGCCGCCGTCTCGAGGCGGAACCTGGGCAGGAGCTATTTTGCTCTCCGGCGGAGCGATTCCGCCGGGGATACTTCCCTCCGGGAGGGGGAAATCAAAGACATCGACATCACCAATGATCCTCTCATCGTGGGAGGACAAATCTTCATCAACATCTTCACCAGCACCATCTCATCTCAAACCCTAGTTCATCTCTTGTATTCAATCTTTGTCTCAAAACCTCAGATTGGTACCTGTGGGTTGCTAGTAGTGTTGATTACATCTCGCAGTTGATGCATGTTGGTTTATTTGGTGGAAGATTATATGTTCAGATCCTTAATGCTATTCAATACCCCTCTAATCTTGAACATGAATAAGATTTGTGAGTAATTACTTTTGTTCTTAAGGACATGGGAGAGGTCTTGTCATAAGTAATCATGTGAGTTTGGTATTCGTTCGATATTTTGATGATATGTATGTTGTTGCTTCCTTTAGTGGTGTCGTGTGAACGTCGACTACATGACACTTCACCATCTTTTGGCCTAAGGGAAGGCATTGTGGAGTAGTAATTATATGATGGGTTGCTAGAGTGACAGAAGCTTAAACCCTAGTTTATGCGCTATTCCGTAAGGGGCTGATTTGGATCCATATGTTTCATGCTATGGTTAGATTTATCTTTATTCTTCTTTCGTAGTTGCGGATGCTTGCGAGAGGGGGTAATCATAAGTGGGAGGCTTGTTCAAGTAAGAACAGCACCCAAGCACCGGTCCACCAACATATCAAATTATCAAAGTAGCGAACGCGAATCAACTAAACATGATGAAAGTGACTAGATGAGAATTCCATGTGTCCTCGAGAACTATTTACTTTACAGAAGAGATCGTTCCGGCTTGTCATTTGCTACAAAAAGGATTGGGCCACCTTGCTGCACTTTTTTACTATTGTTACTTGTTACTTGTTACAAATTATCTTGCTATCAAAACTATCTTTTACCACTACTTTCAGTACTTGCAGAGAATACCTTGCTGAAAACCGCTTGTCATTTCCTTCTGCTCCTCGTTGGGTTTGACACTCTTACTTATTGAAAGGACTACGATTGATCCCCTATACTTGTGGGTCATCAAGACTCTTTTTTGGCGCCGTTGCTGGAGAGTGAAGCGCCTTTGGTGAGAGGAATTTGGTAAGGAAACATTTATATTACGTGCTGAAATTTACTGTCACTTGTCACTATGGAAAGTAATCCTTTGAGGAGTTTGTTCGGGGTATCTTCACCTCGACCGGAAGCATTGAGACTTGCCCCACGACCTACTGAACCTACTGAAAATATTTATTATGAAATTCCTTTGGGTATGATAGAAAACTACTAGCTAATCCTTATGCAGGAGATGGAAAGGTACATCCTGATATGCACTTGATATATATAGATGAAATTTGTGGATTGTTTAAGTTTGCAGGTTTATCCGAGGATGGAGTTAAGAGGAAGGTATTCCCTTTATCTTTGGATGGAAAGGCATTGACATGGTATAGGCTATGTGATGATACTGGAACATGGGATTGGAACCAGTTAAAGCTGGAATTTCACCAGAAATTTTATCCTATGCATTTGGTTCATCGTGATCGGAACTATATATATAATTTTTGGCCTCATGAAGGAGAAAGTATCGCCTAAGTGGGGGAGGCTTAAGTATATGTTGCATACATTCCCCAATCATGAGCTTTCAAGAGAAATAATTATTCAAAACTTTTATGCTCGGCTTTCTCATAATGATCAATCCATGCTCGATACTTCTTCTACTGGTTCCGTTATGAAGAGAACTATTGAATTCAAATGGGATATTCTAGAAAGAATTAAACGCAACTACGAAGATTGGGAAATCGACAAAGGTAAAGAGTCAGGTATAAATCTTAAGTTTGATTGAGTTAAATCTTTTATGGAAACTGATGCTTTTCATAAGTTTAGTACTAAATATGGACTTGACTCTGAGATAGTAGCTACTTTTTGTGAATCTTTTGCTGATCATGTTGATCTCCCTAAGGAGAAATGGTTTAAGTTTCATCCACCTATTGAATTAAATGAAGAACCTGTTAATGTTAAAGAAGAAACAATTGTTTACAATGTTGATCCAGTTGTGCCTACTGCTTATATTAAGAAACCTCCTTTCCCTGTTAGGATTAAGGAACATGCTAAAGCTTCAACTATGGTTAATAAAAGTAATATTAGAGCACCTAAACCTTCTGAACAAATTAAAGTTGAACCTAATATTGCAGTGGTTAAGGATCTTTTGGTTGATAACATTGAGGGACTTGTCATATATTTCTGTGATGAAGCAACTAGAATTGCTAAGCCAGACACTAAGGATAAAAACAAACCTGTAATTGGCATGCCTATTATTTGTATTAAAATTGGAGATCATTGCTATCATAGTTTATGTGATATTGGTGCTAGTGTGAGTTCTATTCCGTTTACTCTCTATCAAGAAGTCATGAATGATATTGCACCTGTTGAGATTGAAGATATTGATGTCACTATTAATCTTGCAAATGGAGATACTATTGCGCCACTTGGGATTGTTAGGGATGTTGAAGTCTTGTGTGGTAAGATCAAATACCCTACTGATTTCCTTGTTCTTGGATCACCACAAGATAATTTTTGTCCCATTATATTTGGTAGACCTTTCTTGAATACAGTTAATGCTAAAATTGATTGTAATAAAGAAATTGTCAGTGTTAATTTTGGTGATGTGTCTCATGAGTTTAATTTCTCTAAGTTTCGTAGACAACCTCATGATAAGGAATTTCCTAATAAAGTTGAAATTATTGGTCTTGCTTCTATTGTTGTGCCTCCTACTGTTCCTTTAGAACAATACTTGCTAGACCATGAAAATGATATGCATATGAATGGAAGAAATGAAATAGATGAGATGTTCTTTAAACAAGCACCTATCCTTAAACATAACTTGCCTGTTGAAACTTTGGGAGATCCGCTCCCACCAAAGAGTGATCCTGTGTTTGATTTAAAGCAATTACCTAATACACTTAAATATGCTTATCTTGATGAAAAGAAGATATATCTTATTATTTAATGCTAACCTTTCAGAGCATGAAGAAAAGAGATTACTTAAAACTCTGAGGAAACACCGTGCTGCTATTGGATATACTCTTGATGATCTTAAAGGCATTAGTCCCACTCTATGTCAGCATAAAATTAATTTGGAGCCAGATGCTAAACTAGTTGTTGATCATCAAAGAAGATTAAATCCTTGAATGAAGGATGTGGTAAGAACTGAAATATTAAAGCTTCTAGAGGCAGGTATGTCGTGGGAAACGAACACCTATGGGATCGCTATCGAGCAGATCCCTTTACGGTTCGGCAAGGGGAGAGGATTGCACGAAGAGCAGAACTAGCGAACAGCACACGGGGAATTTACCCAGGTTCGGGCCGCACGGATGCGTAAAACCCTACTCCTGCTTTGATGGTATTATTGTGGATATTCTTGGCCAAGTTCTGGGAGCTACAGTAGCAGCTACGCATGCAGAATGAGCTTCCGAAGTGCCCTCCTCCTAGCTATGCCTTGGGCCTCCTTTTTATATGAGTCAAAGGGGCTACCACAGTGGCGTAAGGGATAAGGTATGAGGTGGGAAGTAGCTACAGGGTCACTACAGTGTTATCATACCTAACCCTGACGGCTTAGGACAAGCTCATTAAATGCACCGTGAGGTGTCCGTCGAGGTGTCCCTCAGCGTCTCGGGCTTGGAAAGGCTTTACAGGGGATGGGCAAAAGCAGCCATCCCATCAGCACCGCTTAAGCATCTCGTGGCCAGCATCGCGCCACGTCACCATGAGGACAAACCCTAAACGACAAGGCTGGCCGCTGCGCAGGAGCGATAGCGCTACACTGTGCAGAGCCTTGCCGGGGCTGAATCCTTGCCGGGCCCGGGGCTTGCCGGGTCCGATGCTTGCCGGGACCGGGGCTTGCCGGGCCCGGGTCTCGCCGGCCGCGAGGCCTTGCCGGCAAGGGTCTTGCCGGGCCTTCGCACCCCTTTGGCCTTCTGCCTTCTGGTCCGGTCGTTGACTTGAACGTCTCTTCCCGGCAAGGCTTGCCGGGTTCCTGGCTTGCCGGCTCGCTCCTCGCCAGCAAGCACTATCTTCGTCTTGAGATTGCTCCTAGCTATTCCCCGGCAAGGCCTGCCGCGGTTCGGCTACAACTGCCCGTACACAAGTAAGGGGTACTAAAGGGGCCCATACTTTAGTACACCGACAGGAGCCCCCGGGACTAGGCCATACACGGATGCCAGGCCTGTTGGGCTAGGCCCAAAACAGTGCACGGGTGCACGTGGCAGGGAATAACTGTCCGTAATCATGATCTCTTTTACCACGCCCCTCCACTACGCGCATTAATCGCGCGACGCGGGAGACGTGGGCGCGCAGTAAAAGCGGGCGGTTAAAGAGCCAGCCCCGCGCCTTCCCCATAAAAAAGGAATCGCAGAGACGCTGCTCATTTACCCCCCATCGCTTTCACCTTTCCAATCTCAATCTCAGAACCGTCGCCACGGTCTTCTTCCTTGCGCCCAAAACAGAGCTTTTCTCCCTCCGCCTGCCTCCACCGCGCTCTCGACGTCTTCAACGCCCACTCCCATAGCCACCATGCCGCCCAAGCCGAGCAAGGGCAAGGGCAAGGCGGAGGAAGCGGCCGCCGCGGAGAGCAAGCTGGTGAAGATGCGGAAGGAGCGCGCTGTCTTCCCCCCGACGCTTGATGCGAAGGCCTTGAAGAAGAGGTACCTGTTCGCATGGGCGAAGGAGACCACGGCGCATCCAGCCACCAAAGTGAGTGTAGCTTCTCGTAGGGCAGAGCCAGGGGATTATCCCTTCTTTGCCGATTACTTCTGGTGCGGCCTCTGCCCTCCGTACTCGGATTTCTTCGTAGATATCATGATCACTTACGGCTTCCAGCTGCTAGACTTCACGCCGAATGCCGTGACTTGCATGTCCGTCTTCGCGCACCTTTGCGAAAATTTCGTTGGGGTCATCCCGAGCACAGCACTTTTCCGGCACTACTTCTACCCCCGCACCCAAAAGGGCGACGCCCTCTCCGGTAGCATCGCTTGGATTCCGAGGACGGCGACCAAGGAGACGTACCCAGAGGGGCTCTATCGCGAGAGATGGGATGAGTGGCGCGGCAAGTGGTGCTGGGTCCGAGAAAAGGAGCCCCTACCGTTCTGGGAGGTGCGGAAGCAGAAGGTGGTCCGCGGCAAGGATTGGGGTGCTGCGGACCCTGACGACAGCAAGCTGACCATCGCCACCACCAGGATACTCCGCCTCAAGGCTGCCGGGCTGAAGGTGGAGATGATTGCTTCAGATTTCCTTCGCCGGCGCATCGCCCCACTGCAGAACAAAGGGCGTCCTGCCTGGGAGTACACGAATGCCGCCGACGTCATGAGGGTGCGGCCTGGGCTGGATAATAATCTAACAGCCATGGGGCACGCAGCCCTCTGCCAACAACTCTTCAATTCTGGAACAGTGGGGAACTTGCCGGCGGGCGTCGTTCCACTGTGCAACAACTCATCACTCACCTCCATCATCACCATGATGCCGGTGTTCAATGCCCATAGCATCGACAAGAGGTGGATCGAGCCGTCCGCGGAGCAGGTGCTGGCGTTCTTCGACAACTTGACGGAGAAGGCCATCCGCGAGGAGGACCTTGTCCGCGCCACCACAGAGGAGGAGCTCGCCCACATCGCCGACAGGGCGGAAGAGGCGAACCTTGCCGAAGAAGCCGGCAGCGCCGAGTCCAGCGAGGGCGAGGACTTGCTGCGGGAAAATCTTGCCGGGCGAGGTCAGGCTGCCGGAGAGCCGAGCGGAGCCGCTGCCGGGGGCCCTTTTGTTGGAGCGGCCGCCGACAAGGAAGAGGAGGAGGAAGAGGAGCCCCCAGCTCTTCGACAGGCACGGAGGCGCATCCTTCGGAAGGCCAGCACCGGCGCTCCTGCTTACCAGCCAGCGCCAAACGATGAAGCCTCCGGCAAGGAGGCTGCTGACGAAGTGGCGCGGCAAGCCGTTGCCGGCGAGGCAACGCGGCAAACCGTCGCCGGCAAGCGCCCTAGAACGACCTCTCCTCCTCCGCCAAGCACTGTGACGGAGGCCGCCTTCGACCTATCCATCCTCGAGAACGAGGAGGAAGAAGAGGAGTAAGTGTTCTGCCACAGCTTCCGTTCTTGCTTTCTGATTTCCTTGATTAATCTTGATGATCTTGCCTCCACAGGGATGAAGAGACCTTGGCGGAGAGGATGGCCAAGAAGGCCAAGATTTCCACGGGCGTCGAGCCGCCGGCAAGCACTTCTGAAGAGCCGGTGACTATCGAGTCCAGCCCGGAGCCAAGCCCAAGGCACAATCCTCGCCGCAGCCCCCGGCACAGCCCCCAGCGTGAGCCAATTACTCTCTTTCCGCTGGCGAGTGCCGGGGCGGTAATCTTCACAGCTAACATCTTGGGGCGCGCAGGAACAGAGCAGCAACAGAGGTCGCCGGCAAGGACCACCCTCGACATGCCGCACCCGTCGACCACGCAGCCCACAAAAGAATCTTCAGGCGGGTTCTACCGCGACGACCTTGACGCAGGTGAACCACTTGCCCTTAGAAATCTTTTCTCTCTCTTGTTTTTTTTTTTTTTTTTTTTTTTGTCTTCTTGAACTTCCTTCCCAACTTCATCTTAATTAACTCCTTGATCTTCAATCTTCTTCTGACAGAGCTCATGGATACTGACGCCGTCACTGAAGAGACCGCCAAGGATGCCGCCACTGAAGCCGGCAAGGTTGCTGCCGAAGAGGCCGCCAAGCATGCCGCCGCCGAGGCCGCCAAGGCCGCCGAGGGAGCCGGCGAGGAGACCCGCGGCAATACTGACGGCGCTTCCGCCGCAGGAGCGCCAGGCGCTTCTACTGCCGCGGGGCCCTCGACTGCCGAAGACCAATCCTCGTCGTTCCTGGCCCCTCCCTCAAGCCAATATATCAGGGCCGGCAAGAACGTCATCAGCATGCCGGGGTCGGCAAGCATCAAAGAGCTGGTTGAAGGAGAGCATCTTGACGGGGAAATCACCGTCGCTGCCGTCAGTGAGCTCAAGGAGGAGCAGCTACTTCAGGCCATGAATGACAATTATCAGAAGCTCCAGACGCTCTACCGCGCCCGGAAGGAGAAACTGGACTCCCGGGCAGCGCTCGTCGAGGCCGCGGAAGGAGACTTCCAACAACGCGTCACGGAGACACAGGCTTGGTATGGCGAGGCCCTCCAAGAGCTGAATATTTATCGGGAGCAGCTGGCGGAAGAGCGGAACGTCCTCCTGCTGAAGCAATCAGACATCGAGAAAGCGCAGGAGGAGGCCGCCCAGCAAGCCGCCGCGGCAGAAGCCCTCTTGACGCAGCGCCGTATCAGCCTTGACGCCCAAGAAGAAGACCTTGCCGCCCGCGAGGCGGCGCTTGCCGCCAAGCTTCGCAACAAGGATAAAGAGCTCGAAAGTCTTGTCGCGCGGCGGGTCCAGGAGCTTGAACAAAGCCAAACGGCAGCGCTCGCCGCTCTGACTGCAGACCACGCCGGCAAGCTCAAGGAGGCACTCTACGCTGCCGAGGCTGCGAAGACCGCCAAGAACTCGCTGGAGGGGAAGGCGAAGAAACTGGAAGCCATTCTCGAGGAACACGGCAAGAAGATCGCTGCCCTCGAGGCCGAGAAGGAGAAAACCCTCCACAGCCTGGTGGAGATGCAGCTCGCCGCGTCCGAGAAGATCAAACAGCTCGCCTCCGCCAACGACTCCATTGCAAATCTGAAGCTGAAACTATCCACGTTGGAGGAGTCCCTGGAAGCTGCCCGAGCTCGCGGAAAGACCTTGGCTAAGGACCTCCACGACGAGCAGGAGCTACTCAAGAACGCCTACGCCACGCATCAAGATTATGTCACCGGCACAGAGGTCTGGACCGCCAGGCTGGTGGACGTCGCCAAGAGGCTTGCCGCGGAGCTGGAGGGCATGAACCTTCAGGGCTTCGGGTATTCTGCCAGCGACAGGATAAGCGAGAGCGCCAGGATCACCATGTTCTTCGAAGGTCTCGTCGATGCGCTCAAGCAACTCCAAGCAACCCACTCCGGCAAGCTCGCCAGCGAGTCCAGGAAGCTCTGCCAGGACGTGGTCCAGATGCTGCTGATGAAAGTGGCGTACAGGAATCCCGGCGTCGATTTCACCAAGGTCTTCGGCCGCCTGCCGAAGGATGCGGACGCCAAGGCTCTGCAGGAGCTTGTCGCGCCCATCGTCGAACGGATAGGCCAAGTGAAGAGGGTAGAAGGCAACCGCCGAGATTAACTGTAGCCCTCCTTATCCTTCTCCTTGTCTTGCCGCCGCGTTACATGTAAAAGATAAACATTTGGTCTTATGTTAGTAACGTGGCGACTATCTTATATATAATCTGCTCTATCTGAATCTATGCATGCTATTCCCCCTTGATCAATCTCTCTTTGTATAGCATATACCCTACGCTTTACTGGGCACTCGCCGGAGCATGGCCTTGCCGCGAGCACTGGACCGGAGCCCGACAGCGTTCAGCAGGCGGTGCTGCTCACGGCAAGAAACCTTGACGCTTTCAGCGCGGCCACCTAAACCATTGAGCGGACTCGAAACGGAATAAGGGCGCAGCCTAATCGCGACAAGATTCCATCGCGTGCAGGTTTTCCATACAAAGCCGAAATCGTTCAAGGGATATAGCCTTACAAAAAATTGAAATCTGCTAAAGGGGTCAGCAACTTAGCTCTGGCTTTCGCCGCTATTCTTTTCTTCTCCCGGCAAAGCATCAACCTTGAACGTCCCCTGGTATCCATTCCATCATTCCCCTTCCCCCCCGGCAAACTTGCGCGCGAGGGAATCTTCTATCTCTTTAAGAAAAAGAAAGAAGAGAAAATAAATGTTATGGAACCTGGACGGTTCGTTAGATCTCACAGGGGGGCATTGCCAGGAGCTTGCCGGAGCGTTATGCTGCCGCGAGCACTGGACCGGAGTCCGACAGTGTTCAGCGTGGCGTATCGCTACTACGGCAGGAAATCGGGGCAAGCGCAATATACACTTCAGATAAACACATGCATACATAAAGCATGAAATCGGCAAGAAACGTAAAGCACTGCAAACTCATTAACTATGCACAAAAGATGTGCCTGCTCTGTACAAAGGATCACATGCCATCCGGCAAGATTAGTACAGAATGGCGTTGCCGGGATCCTGCCGGAGCGTTACGCTGCCGCGAGCGCTGGATTCGGGTCGTCAGCAGCCTGCTGGCCGTATCGCTATCACAGCAAGAAACCCAACAACTGCCCTTCACGGGTAGAACTTGCGAAGGTGCTCGATATTCCAGGAGTTGCTCACCGGCAAGCCCTCTTCGGTCTCCAGGCGGACAGCGCCAGGCCTGGTGACTCGCACTACCCGGTAAGGGCCTTCCCACTTCGGCGTCAACTTGTTGGAATTCTTGGCCGACTGAACGCGCCGAAGAACAAGGTCGCCTTCCTCAAGACTCCGGGCATGAACCTTGCGGCTATGATAGCGGCGCAAAGCTTGCTGATAGCGAGCGGCTCGCACAGCAGCCCGAAGACGGTTCTCCTCAAGGAGCAGCGCGTCGCCTTGCCGCAGCTGTTCTTGCTCAAGCTCATCATAAGCGAGCACTCGAGGTGACCCGTATATGAGTTCCGTGGGGAGAACTGCCTCCGCTCCGTAGACCAGAGCGAAGGGTGTCTGGCCGGTGGCTCGATTTGGTGTCGACCTGATCGACCAAAGAACCGCCGGCAGCTCATCAATCCAGCGTCTTCCATGCTTGCGCAGCTTGTCGAAAGTTCTGGTCCGGAGACCGCGCAGCACTTCAGCGTTCGCCCTCACCGCTTGGCCGTTACTCCTCGGGTGAGCAACAGAGGCAAAACAAATCTTGCCGCCAAGGTCTTGGAAGTACTGCTTGAAGGTGCGACTAGTGAACTGCGTACCGTTGTCGGTGATGATCCTGTTCGGCACACCAAAACGGCACATAATCCCCTTGAAGAACTTGACCGCTGACTGTGCCGTCACCTTCCTCACTGCTTCCACTTCTGGCCACTTCGTGAACTTGTCGACGGCAACGTACAAGTACTCGAAGCCCCCGGCAGCACGGGGGAAGGGACCCAGTATGTCGAGCCCCCAGACCGAGAAGGGCCAGGAGAGAGGAATCGTCTGGAGAGCTTGAGCTGGCTGATGAAGTTGCTTCGAATGAAACTGGCACGCTTCACACTTGGTTACTAGTGCAGTTGCATCCTAGAGAGCAGTAGGCCAGAAGAATCCTTGCCGGAATGCCTTGCCGGCAAGGGCCCTTGAGCCTATGTGGGATCCACATATGCCCCCATGAATCTCTGCCAACAGTTCTAGTCCATCTTCCCGAGGAATGCACTTCAATTTCACACCGTTGGGTCTCTTTCTGTACAGGACGTCGTCGACGAACTGGTACATACTTGACTGACGGGCTACTTTTTCAGCTTCTTCCTGCTCTTCAGGGAGTTCTCCTGTCTGAAGGAAATGGACTATTTGCTGCGCCCATGCCGGAGCTTGCGGCTCGACGACAAGGACTAAAGGCAACTCTTCAGCTGCGGGAGCATTTGCTTCTACGGCAAGAACCTGAGGTTCTTGGCGGAGCAGCTGCTCACCGGCAACTGGTATTTCTTCGGTCGCAGGGGCGCTTGCTTCGGCGGCAATAACCTGAGGCTCTGCACGAAGCCGCTGCTCACCGGCAACCCGGTCGTTCCCGGCAAGATTCTCGCCGGGGGCTTCGGGAAGCCCTGCCGGGATGTACTCGCCGGTACTTAACTTTCTTCTCTTATCAGGCCTTGTCGATGGCGACACGGATGGTTGAGTCAAGCGGAGCACAAAAGTCCCTGGTTCCACAGGTAACTTGAGTGCGGCACGTTTCGACAGGTCGTCAGCAATGCTGTTCTCTGATCGAGGAACATGCTCTGTCTGAAGACCGTCAAAGCGCTCTTCCAGCTTCCTCACTTCATCAACGTAAGCTTCCATCAACGGGCTCTGATAATCTTTGTTGACCTGCCTCACGACGATCTGGGAGTCACCCCTGACGATGAGCTTCCTGATCCCAAGGTCTGCCGCGATCCTGAGACCGGCAAGCAATCCTTCATACTCTGCCGTGTTATTGGTCGATCTCTCCCGGGGAAAATGCATCTGGATGACGTACTTGAGGTGCTCTCCGGTGGGTGCGACAAGCAGCACACCGGCACCGGCGCCTTGCAGCGAAAAGGCTCCATCAAAGTACATGACCCATGTTTGCCCTGATTCCTTCCCGGGGGTCACTGATTCTTGAACTTCGTCGTCTGGCGTTGGCGTCCATTCTGCAATGAACTCTGCCAAGGCTCTGCTCTGGATAGTTGAAGTACTTTCGAACTTGAGACCAAAGCATGACAGCTCCAACGCCCACTCTACAATCCTGCCAGTCGCTTCCGGGTTCCGGAGAATCCGTTGCAACGGAAAGCGAGTGACGATGGTGATCTCATGTGCTTGGAAGTAATGGCGCAGCTTCCTCGAGGCCATGAGAAGGCCGAAGAGCAGCTTCTGCACACCAGAATATCTCGACCTAGCCCCCTGCAACAGGGAGCTGACGAAATAGACTGGGCGCTGCACCATCTTCTTCTTCTGTGCTGCTAAACTTGACTGCGCAAATCCTTCCTTGCCGGCACCAGACTCTGCCGGGGCTGCCCCCGGCAAGCCGCTTGGCGGGCCTGCCGTTGCCGCTGCATCCTCCTCTGCTTCTCTCTCCGCCACCAGCGCAGCACTAACCACTTGATTTGTTGCTGCTAGATATAGCAGCAACGGCTCTTGTGGCCTAGGCGCGACTAGTACTGGCGAAGAAGAGAGGTACCTCTTCAAATCCTGCAGCGCTGCCTCCGCTTCCGGAGTCCACTTCATTGGACCTGCCTTCTTCAAAATTTTGAAAAACGGCAGGGCGCGCTCAGCAGACTTTGAGATGAACCTGCTCAAAGCAGCGACGCAGCCGGCGAGGCGGCGCACATCCTTGACTCGTCTTGGTGCTTCAATCTGCTCAATTGCTTTGATCTTGTCGGGATTAGCTTCAATTCCACGCTGAGATACAAAGAACCCGAGAAGCTTGCCGGATGGAACGCCAAACACGCACTTCTCCGGGTTGAGCTTCAGGTTGATCCTACGCAAATTTGCAAATGTCTCCTCCAGATCTTGAATGAGCGTTGCTTTGTCCTTGGTTTTGACCACTATGTCATCCATGTAAGCTTCCATATTTCTATGGAGCTGGGTCTCGAAACCGACTTGGACAGCTCTAGCGAAGGTCGACCCAGCACTTTTCAGCCCGAAAGGCATACGCAAGAAGCAGTATGTGCCACATGGGGTGATAAATGCGGTCTTCTCTTCGTCTTCTTTCGCCATGAAGATCTGGTGATAGCCTGAGTATGCGTCAAGGAATGACAGCAGATTGCAGCCGGCAGTGGAATCCACAATCTGGTCGATGCGCGGCAAGGGAAAAGGATCTTTTGGGCAGGCTTTATTGATATCTGTAAAGTCAATACATAGCCTCCATTTACCATTCGCCTTGCGCACAACAACTGGATTGGCCAACCACGTAGGATGGAGGACTCCTCTAACCAGGCCTGCCGCCTCAAGCTTCTTGATCTCTTGTGCAATAAACTCTTGCCGCTCCAAAGCTTGCTTCCGCACCTTCTGCTTGACGGGCCGCGCGTGAGGACAGACAGCTAGGTGGTGCTCAATTACCTCCCTGGGAACACCGGGGATGTCAGACGGTTGCCATGCAAACACATCGACATTCGCCCGCAGGAAGGCAACGAGCGCGCTTTCCTATTTGTCATCAAGGGTGGAACTTATGGTGAAAGTTCCTCCCGTCCCGTCCTCCTTGGCAGGCACCTTCTTGGTCTCAGGCGGAGCTGCCTTGGATTTCTTGGTCTGGCCGGCAGAGCTCCCCGGTGCATCCTCGACGGTAGCGCAGCACTGCGGAGAGGCGCGCTTGCCGGAGTTTGTACCAGGGGTCTTGCCGGGCTTCTTCTTGCCGGGATCTTGAACGGCAGGAGCATGCGCCTTGGCGGCGGACATTGCAACTGCTTCCCGGTAGAGCTTGTCGGTGCAAATGAGCGCGTCTTTCTTGTCGGAGTGGACAGTGATGACACTCATCGGACCGGGCATCTTTAGGACGTTGTAGGCGTAATGCGATGCCGCCATGAACTTGGCCAGCGCGGGGCGGCCAAGGATCCCATTGTACGGCAACGGAATCTTGGCGACGTCGAAGACGACCTTTTCCGTCCGAAAGTTTAGCTTGCTGCCGAATGTTACCGGCAGCGTGATCTTGCCCTTGGGCTGGTATCTTCCTGGATTGACCCCTTGGAAGGAGCCTGTCTCTTTGAGGTCTTCATCAGGAATTTGCAGCCTCTTGAGGACGTCCGGTGAGATGAGATTCAGGCCGGCACCACCGTCAACCAACATCTTCGTTACCTGGAGGTTGCGAATTGTTGGCGAGACCAACAACGGCAAGCATCCGACAGCGGTAGTGCGATCAGGGTGATCCTCGGCATCGAAAATGATGGGCGTGTGGGACCACCCCAGCGGCTTCTGCGCATCAATAGAGGGCTCGGCCGCAAGAATCTCACGCGCCCACCGCTTGAGCTGGCGGTGAGAAAGATGCAGGGAGGCGCCTCCGTCGACGCACATAACCTCTGTGGCCTTCTGAAACTCCCGCTCGCTAGACTCGTCATCGCCCTCATCTGCATCTTCATCTCCTTCTTTCCTGCCGCGGCCCCGAGCAGGCTCCTCTTGCCGCTGTCCAGGCTTGCCGCGTCGTCCTCCTCGACCGCGCTTCCTGCCGGACCCTCCGGCACCATCTTGGGCTCGCTCCTTGTCGCGTCGTTCGTACTCGGCGTGCTGCTTCGCGGCAAGCTCCTCTACTTGCCGGCAGTCCTGGAGGTCGTGGCCCTTGGTTCGGTGGATCTTGCAGTACTGCTTGCCAGATCCTTCTGGCTTATCGGCAGCCGCCAAGGCCTGACACGCCGCACACCCGGCAACCTCTTTGCCGGGGTCGTCGGTCTTGGACTTTTTGGCGGTGCCGATGTTGCCAGAACTTTCAACGGCAAGCACGGCCTTGCCTTTGCGCTTCCTGTTCTTCCGCTTCCCTTTCTTTGCCGGGGCAGGAGTGTCATCGCTCTCGGAGTTGACTCCAGCGCCGGCGTTCTCGCCGGGGAGTCTCCTCCCTTCCTCCGCCCGGGCGCACTTGTCGGCCAAAGCGTAGAGCTCGGCGACATCCTTGACCTTGTTGATCGCCAGCTCCTCCCGCATCTTTCGGTTGCGCACGTTCTGATGAAAGGCGCTGATAACGGCGGCAGGATGAATGTCAGGGATATTGTGTTGGACGCGGGTGAACCTCTGGATATACTTGCGCAAAGTTTCGCCTTCTTTCTGAGGAATGATGTGCAGATCACTCTCCTGGCCAGGAGCTTGATGGCCGCCGGTGAAGGCGCCAACAAACTGATGGCACAGGTCGGCCCAAGAAGAGATGGAATTCTCGGGCAGGTGCATCAACCACGATCTCACGTTGGGCTTCAGCACCAACGGAAAATAGTTAGCCAGCACCTTATCGTCACGAGCCCCGGCAGCCTGCACCGCGATGGTGTAGATGCTCAAGAACTCGGACGGATGAGTCTTGCCGTCGTACTTCTCCGGTACTTCCGGCTTGAAGGAGCGGGAGCTGGGCCACTGGACTTGCCGCAGCTCACGAGTAAACGCTGGACAACCCACCTCGTAAGGTAGGTAGCCAGGATACCCTGGCGCGGGCTCGTCAACAGTGATCCCAGCGCGCTTGTCGGACTGGCGACGCGCTTCCCTTCGGCGCTCGATGGTGGTTCGAGCGTCCTCCTTCTTCCGTTCCCGAAGAACGGGACGCTGATCGCGGCGAACCCGCGGATCAGACGACGCCGTGGAATCATCCTCACGGGCGCTGGTCCGCCGAGTTATCGACCGCTCTTGACGCAACGGAGGGGAACGCAACGTGGTCGTTCCAGCTCCGGTCTTCTCTCCATCGGCACGCGCCAGCCTAGACGACGGCAGCCGCGAGGGTTCACCCTGCTGCGGCACGTCGTTGTTGGCTAGGCCGATGAGGCTCTGGATAGCAGCTCGCCACTCGTCTAGCTTCTCCGCGGCGGGAGGGAAGTCTAGGAGCAGCTGAGCCCGCGCCAACGCCTCTGCAGGCGTAGGCGGCGGCGATAGGTGCGAAGAACGTGAAGTGCTCAAACTCCTAACCGGGTTAGAAGGAGCATCATCACGACTCTGCACCCGCGCGCGGCCTCCACCAGCGCGCTGGCGTGGATCTTGGCCCTGCGCACCCTGGGAATGATGTACAGGGGACTTCCCATGCGGACGCCCAGAACCACCAACATCTTGAGGCCGCACGTCACGCGCGTCCTGAGAAGGTCGCGGTGCATGCGCCGGTGTATTCGTCCTGGAAGGCGCCGCTCCATCATTGGATGTCGCTGCACCACCCGCAGGTTGCGCAGCTCCATCCCTGGACCTGTTGCTCGTCCGGCTCGGATTGCCGGAACGCCGTGGAAGCTCGGAGCCTCCACCTCCTCCACCCGCGCCTACCCCGTCGCCTGTGCGCGCAGCATCAGGTACGACGGACGCAGATGGACCAACCGCCATGAAACCCTTCTTCTTGGGAGCCATGGTGATGAAAATGATCGAAGATCTGACGCGCTGATCGCTAGATCAGGTTCGCACAACCTCGATTCCCCTACCTGGCGCGCCAAAGATGTCGTGGGAAACGAACACCTATGGGATCGCTATCGAGCAGATCCCTTTACGGTTCGGCAAGGGGAGAGGATTGCACGAAGAGCAGAACTAGCGAACAGCACACGGGGAATTTACCCAGGTTCGGGCCGCACGGATGCGTAAAACCCTACTCCTGCTTTGATGGTATTATTGTGGATATTCTTGGCCAAGTTCTGGGAGCTACAGTAGCAGCTACGCATGCAGAATGAGCTTCCGAAGTGCCCTCCTCCTAGCTATGCCTTGGGCCTCCTTTTTATATGAGTCAAAGGGGCTACCACAGTGGCGTAAGGGATAAGGTATGAGGTGGGAAGTAGCTACAGGGTCACTACAGTGTTATCATACCTAACCCTGACGGCTTAGGACAAGCTCATTAAATGCACCGTGAGGTGTCCGTCGAGGTGCCCCTCAGCGTCTCGGGCTTGGAAAGGCTTTACAGGGGATGGGCAAAAGCAGCCATCCCATCAGCACCGCTTAAGCATCTCGTGGCCAGCATCGCGCCACGTCACCATGAGGACAAACCCTAAACGACAAGGCTGGCCGCTGCGCAGGAGCGATAGCGCTACACTGTGCAGAGCCTTGCCGGGGCTGAATCCTTGCCGGGCCCGGGGCTTGCCGGGTCCGATGCTTGCCGGGACCGGGGCTTGCCGGGCCCGGGTCTCGCCGGCCGCGAGGCCTTGCCGGCAAGGGTCTTGCCGGGCCTTCGCACCCCTTTGGCCTTCTGCCTTCTGGTCCGGTCGTTGACTTGAACGTCTCTTCCCGGCAAGGCTTGCCGGGTTCCTGGCTTGCCGGCTCGCTCCTCGCCGGCAAGCACTATCTTCGTCTTGAGATTGCTCCTAGCTATTCCCCGGCAAGGCCTGCCGCGGTTCGGCTACAACTGCCCGTACACAAGTAAGGGGTACTAAAGGGGCCCATACTTTAGTACACCGACAAGGTATAATTTCTCCGATAGCTGATAGTAGATGGGTAAGTCCTGTTCACTGTGTTCCTAAGAAAGGAGGTATTACTGTTGTTCCTAATGATAAAAATGAACTTATCCCACAAAGAATTGTAACCGGTTACAGAATGGTAATTGATTTCAGAAAATTAAATAAAGCTACTAGGAAAGATTATTACCCCTTGCCTTTTATTGATCAAATGGTAGAAAGATTATCTAAACATACACACTTTTGCTTCTTAGATGGTTATTCTGGTTTCTCTCAAATACCTGTATCACCAGAAGATCAGGAGAAAACGACATTTACTTGTCCTTTTGGAACTTCTGCTTATCGTCATATGCCTTTTGGTTTATGTAATGCACCTGCTACTTTTCAAAGATGTATGACAGCTATATTCTCTGACTTTTGTGAAAAGATTGTTGAGGTTTTCATGGATGATTTCTCCGTTTACGGAACTTATTTTGATGATTGCTTGAGCAACCTTGATCGAGTTTTGCAGAGATGTGAAGAAACTAATCTTTTCTTGAATTGGGAGAAGTGCCACTTTATGGTAAATGAAGGTATAGTCCTTGGGCATAAAATTTCACAAATAGGTATTGAAGTTGATCAAGCTAAAGTTGATGCTATTGAGAAAATGCCATGTCCTAAAGATATCAAAGGTATAAGAAGTTTCCTTGGTCATGCTGGTTTCTATAGAAGGTTTATAAAAGACTTCTCTAAAATTTCTAGGCCTCTTACTAATCTCTTGCAAAAAGAGGTGCCATTTGTTTTTGATGATGATTGCGTAGAAGCCTTTGAAATACTTAAGAAAGCCTTAATTTCTGCACCTATTGTTCAACCACCTGATTGGAACCTACCCTTTGAAATTATGTGTGATGCTTGTGATTATGCTGTTGGTGCTGTTCTAGGACAAAGAGTTGATAAGAAATTGAATGTTATTCATTATGCTAGTAAAACTCTAAACAGTGCTCAAAGAAACTATGCTACTACTAAGGAAGAATTTTTAGCAGTTGTGTTTGCATGTGATAAATTCAGATCTTACATTGTTGGTTCTAAAGTAACTATTCACATCGATCATGCTGCTATTAAATACCTTATGGAAAAGAAAGATGCTAAACCTAGACTTATTTGGTGGGTTCTTTTGCTACAAGAATTTGATTTGCATATTATTGATAGAAAGGGAGTTGAGAATCCCGTAGCTGATAATTTGTCTAGAATGGAAAATGTTCTTGATGACCCACTGCCTATTGATGATAGTTTTCCTGATGAACAATTAGCTGTGATAAATGCTTCTCGTAATACTCCGTGGTATGCAGACTATGCTAATTATATTGTTGCTAAATATATACCACCTAGTTTCACATACCAACAAAAGAAAAAGTTCTTCTTTGATTTAATACATTACTTTTGGGATGACCCACATTTATATAAAGAAGGAGTAGATGGTGCTATTAGACGTTGTGTACCTGAGCATGAACAGGAACAAATCCTATGGAAGTGTCACTCCGAGGCATACGGAGGACACCATGCGGGACACAGAACTGCACATAAGGTATTACAATTTGGTTTTTATTGGCCTACTCTTTTCAAAGATGCACGTAAGTTTGTCTTATCTTGTGATGAATGTCAAAGAATTGGTAATGTTGGTAGACGTCAGGAAATGCCTATGAATTATTCACTTATTATTGAACCATTTGATGTTTGGGGTTTCGATTATATGGGACCTTTTCCCTCCTCTAATGGGTATACACATATCTTAGTTGCTGTTGATTACATTACTAAGTGGGTAGAAGCTATTCCAACTAGTAGTGCTGATCATAACACTTCTATTAAAATGCTTAAAGAAGTTATATTTCCGAGGTTTGGAGTCCCTAGATATTTGATGACTGGTGGTGGTTCACATTTTATTCATGGTGCTTTCCGTAAATTGCTTGCTAAGTATGATGTTAATTATAGAATTGCATCTCCATATCATCCTCAGTCTAGTGGTCAAGTTGAATTAATTAATAGAGAAATAAAATTAATTTTGCAAAAGACCGTCAATAGATCTAGGAAGAATTGGTCTAAGAAACTTGATGATGCACTATGGGCTTACCGAGCTGCTTATAAAAATCCTATGGGTATGTCTCCATATAAAATGGTTTATGGAAAAGCATGTCATTTACCTTAAAGAACTTAATTATGATTTTAAACTTGCCGGTGAGAAGAGGTTATTTGATATTAGCTCTCTAGATGAATGGAGAACACGAGCTTATGAAAATGCAAAGTGGTTTAAAGAAAAAGTTAAAAGATGGCATGATAAGAGAATTCAAAAACGGGAATTCAAAGTAGGTGATCATGTTCTGTTATACAATTCTCGTTTAAGATTCTTTGCAGGAAAACTTCTCTCTAAATGGGAAGGACCATATATCATTGAAGAAGTTTATCGCTCCGGAGCCATCAAAATAAACAACTCCGAAGGCACTAATCCGAGAGTGGTTAATGGGCAAAGAATTAAACATTACATCTCAGATACTCCCATTAGTGTTGAAACCAATATTATTCAAACAATGACATCGGAAGAGCACATAGAAGAAACTTTCCGGAACGCTCCAAAACCCTAAAAAGGAGTAGGTATGTGGTACGGTAAGTAAACCGACTCCAAAAATTCTATAAAAGTACTTTTTATTCGTTTTGGAATATATAAAAAATTAGGAAAATAATAATCAATCCGAAAAGTGCACGAGGGAGCGACAAGCCTGGAGGGCGCGCCTACTGAGCTTGTGGCTCCCCCGTGGACATTCCTGACTCCGTTTTTCTTCCATATTACTTGTCCTGCATGAAAAAAAAATCATTATATATACTCTCAGATGTTTTGACCACCGCATCGCAAGTTTCTCCTCCGTTCTTGTTTTGGGCTGTTTTTCTGACAGATCTAGATCACCACTGCGCCTCCAAGCTCGTCCAAGGACAAGTTCTACGAGAAGGTCATCAACCCGTACCTTCCGGAGGTGGTGAAACACCCTCAAGCCATTGAGATGCATGAGGGGGTGCTTCACATCCGGGACGTTCAAGGACCCAAGAAGACCGGGAGCGAGAAGGCCAGGTTGGAAGCGGTAGAACAGGAGATCTTCAAGTGCCAGGGAATGGTGGAGCACGGACTTAGTGCTAACCACTCCATGATCACGGAATTCATCCGTGAGCACAAGGTGGGCAGCAAGGATATTGGGGACGTCATATTCAAGCTCAATGACCAGATGGATCATCTTCAGGCCCAGATCTATGATTTACAAAACCAAACTTTTGAGTATGAGGCCAAGTTCAAAGGTATGAGTTTAGCTACAAATTTCAGGACTCCGGAAACACGTTCATCCTTTTATGATGGGGAGCCTATGCCTTGGAAGACATAGGACAAGCCTATTACATCATCACCACCATCACCGGAGAAGGAGAATTGAGTACACGGGTATGGGCACCACCCTTGGCTTGTGCCAAGCTTGGGGGAGGTGACCCAGTATCGTATCACCATCACTTTCATCACAATTATCTATCTTAGTTCGATCCTTAGTTATTTCATGATTTAGAAGAATAAAGTTTTAGTATGATTTAGTTTCTAGTGCTTGCTTGTTGATCTATCTATCTATGTAATCGTGTGTGAGAGTTATATAATAAAGAGTAGGTTGAGTTGAGTTGTTTTTGTTGATCCAATCTTGGAAATAAAAAGAATAAAGAAAAGAGAGATCATATGCTAATCCCATGGGGAGTGATGACTTCACATAAAAGAAGTATAATTGATAAAACTTGTTGGAAGTTGACAAACATAGCATTGGTCATTGTTGCAATTCATGAAAAAGTAATAAAGGAAGAGAGGTCTCACATATAAATATACTATCTTGGACATGTTCGGTGATTGTGAGCCCCCAATAAATATTCTATGTGAAATAGTTGACCTTGGACAAGGAAGACAACGTAATGAGTTATGTTTGCTTGTATTCACATAGAAGTTATATTGTTTTGGATCCTCTAACATGTGGTGCTTGCCCCCTATCTTTTGCTAGCCAAATTCCGCACTAAGTAGAGATACTACTTGTGCATCCAAAAACCCTTCAACCCAGTTTCATGTCATGAGAGTCCACTATATCTACCTATGGATTGAATAAGATCCTTCACGTAAGTTGTCATCGGTGCAAAAGCAAGAAAAATTGCTCCTAAATATGTATGATCTTTTGTTGTAAGGGAAAATAAGCTTTGTACGATCTTGTGATGGTGAAGAAATAAAAGCGACAGACTGCATAATAAAGGTCGCTATCACAAGGGGCATTATAAAGTGACGTTCCTTTACATTAAGAGCTTGCACATCCGAAAATAAAAAGCGCATGACAACCTCTGCTTCCGTCTGCGAAGGGCCTATCTTTTACTTTTATGTATTTACTTTCATGCAAGAGTCAATAGTATTCTTCTCTATTCCATTTTTATTTTTCTCTCTTGGCAAGCATCATGTGGTGGGGAAAGATCTAGACATATATATCCAGTTGAATATAGGTGATCATGAGTTATTATTGTTGACATTACCCTTGAGGTAAATACGTTGGGAGGAGAAATTATAAGCCCCTATCTTTCTATGTGTCTGACTGAAACTTTTGCTCCATAAGTATGCCATGAGTGTCAGCAATCACAGAACACTAAATGATAGTTGAGTATGTGAACTTGCTAAACAAAGCTCTTACATAGACTCTTTTTGATAATATGATGAATTACAATTGCTTCAAAGACTGAGATCATAGTTTGTTAGTTTTCAATATGGTTTGTAGTTCATACTTTATCTTGTGAATGAATTGTCACTTTGGCATGAGAAGTTTTATGATAATATATTGCTGTTATGATAAAGATCATGATGCCTTCATGTCCGTATTTTGTTTTATCGACACCTCTCTCTCTAAACATGTGGTCATGATTATCGATTTCGGTTTTTCGCTTGAGGACAAGCGAGGTCTAAGCTTGGGGGAGTTGATACATCCATTTTGCATCATTTTTTCCTATTGTTATTTATTATGTTTTTGATCATTATTTCACTTTCTGATACAATTCTTATGCCTTTTCTCTCTTATTTTGCAAGTTTCACATGAAGAGGGAGATTGCCGGCAGCTGGAATTCTGGACCGGAAAGGGGTGAAACGGAGATAGTTATTCCGCACACCTCCAAATGACTTGAAAATTTATGGAGAATTGTTTTGGAATATTTAAAAAATATTGGCTGAAGAGATATCAGATGGGGACCCACCAGGAAGCAACAAGCCTGGGGGGCGCGCCCCCAAGCTTGTGGCGCCCCTGGCAGGCCTCCAGGGCCCATCTTCTCCTATATGAAGCCATTTGCCCTAGAAAAAATCAGAAGAAGACTTTCGGGATGAAGCGCCGCCATCTCGAGGCGGAACCTGGGCAGGAGCTATTTTGCTCTCCGGCGGAGCGATTCCGCCGGGGATACTTCCCTCCGGGAGGGGGAAATCGAAGCCATCGATATCACCAACGATCCTCTCATCATGGCAGGACCAATCTTCATGAACATCTTCACCAGCACCATCTCATCTCAAACCCTAGTTCATCTCTTGTATTCAATCTTTGTCTCAAAACCTCAGATTGGTACCTGTGGGTTGCTAGTAGTGTTGATTACATCTCGTAGTTGATGCTTGTTGGTTTATTTGGTGGAAGATTATATGTTCAGATACTTAATGCTATTCAATACCCCTCTGATCTTGAACATGAATATGATTTGTGAGTAATTACTTTTGTTCTTGAAGACATGGGGGAGGTCTTGTCATAAGTAATCATGTGAATTTGGTATTCGTTCGA
Organism: Elymus sibiricus; assembly: GCA_039707655.1. Taxonomy (NCBI): domain Eukaryota; kingdom Viridiplantae; phylum Streptophyta; class Magnoliopsida; order Poales; family Poaceae; genus Elymus; species Elymus sibiricus. Next base: position 183,590,842 of record CM077676.1, on the reverse strand, counting down.
TATTTTGATGATATGTATGTGGTTGCTTCCTTTAGTGGTGTCGTGTGATCGTCAACTACATGACACTTCACCATCTTTGGGCCTAAGGGAAGGCATTGTGGAGTAGTAATTAGATGATGGGTTGCTAGAGTGACACAAGCTTAAACCCTAGTTCATGCGCTATTCCGTAAGGTGCTGATTTGGATCCATATGTTTCATGCTATGGTTAGATTTATCTTAATTCTTCTTTCGTAATTGCGGATGCTTGCGAGAGGGGGTAATCATAAGTGGGAGGCTTGTTCAAGTAAGAACAGCACCCAAGCACCGGTCCACCCACATATGAAATTATCAAAGTAGCGAATGCGAATCAACTAAACATGATGAAAGTGACTAGATGAGAATTCCCATGTGTCCTCGAGAACTATTTGCTTTACATAAGAGATTGTTCCGGCTTGTCCTTTGCTACAAAAAGGATTGGGCCACCTTGCTGCACTTTGTTACTATTGTTACTTGCTACGAATTATCTTGCTATCAACACTATCTGTTACTGCTACTTTCAGTACTTGCAGAGAATACCTTGCTGAAAACCGCTTGTCATTTCCTTCTGCTCCTCGTTGGGTTCGACACTCTTACTTATCGAAAGTACTACGATTGATCCCCTATACTTGTGGGTCATCAGCCACCGAAGCGCCGCCTCCTTCATCAATTACCTCTTCAACAAGGAGAACGAGGCGGAGCAGGTCGGAGAGCAAGAGCGTCGTCGATCGGTGCCGGTGCAGGCGCCACGGTCCATCGGCGAATTCTGCGTGACGGTGGTTCAACGCGAATTTGGCCAGTTGTGGTCAACCATGTAGCAAAAATGGGTAACCACTGTGTTCGCACGTGTCGTGCTGGCCCGTGCTTCCTTCCTTCCTAAGTTTTCCATATTGATGGTGTTAACCGAACACGCTACGTTTGCTGCCACTCCCCCCATCGGTTTCCCGCCACCAGTGATAGTGGGAATAAAAGGCTAGGTGGCGACACACCGGCCATAGCGCATTATACCATTCCAAGCATGCCAACCCACCGAAGCGCCGCCTCCATCATCAACCTCCTCAAAGAGGAGAAAAAGCCAGAGCAGACCGAAGAGCAAGAACGACAGCGCGCCACTGAGCAAGAGCGGTTTCGTGCCCCAGTTCTTGAGCGGGCTGGTGTCTGCACACGTCTTCGTCGCTGCACATGGCGCGACGCAGAGCATGAGCGGCAACATGCTGCCACGCAAGACCGCGCAACAGCTGCGGCGCGCCGCACTGAATGATCGGGGCCGTGCAGCATCTTGGCTTAACCACTCGACATGACGTTTCCAAGGCCCGTCGAGATCCCGATTCCCCGCCAGGAATGGGCAGCGGCCATCAGCGCCATAATTAGATCGGACACCGACCGTGCCATTGCCAGAGTCCGTGGCACCCATGATGCCAACGCGCTAGTTGCTAGGCTCGGCGACCTCCTTGGCCCCCTAGGTTACACCCGCAACGATGTAGAGCAAAATGGCCATTGCATCATGGAAGAGGGCATCACCGTTAAAATAGCCGGGTGGAGATTGATATCACGCTATAGCAGTTCCACAAGCGTACCAAATACGTGGAAGAACACCTACACCGGTTCATGTGCAGCCAAGAGTTTCCGTAGGCAAGGGGTGGTGGTCATGGACCCCGGTCGGTTTAGGCCCTGTGTGAATCGGTTTTCGCCCGGTTTTCCGCAATTAACTGGGCAACCATCTTCTTCTTAATTAATGAAAAGGCAAAGCTTTTGACTCATCTCAAAAGAAAAGCAGACAATCCTGTGCATGTGAGAGCAACCACTTGGTGCTAACCAAAAAAACAATCCTACATTTTTACAGTGTTTGCAAAAGTACGATGAGGCCACATCCCCGAGTGTGTTCAACAGCGTTGATCCAGTTGGACATCAACTCTTTGAGCCACTCTGCCTGCCGCCTATCAAGCGTCAAGTTTTTCAAGTGTTCGTTGTCCTGCGCACTAACCAAATTGTGTGCAATCTTTGGCAAACGATTTGTTTACATAAACTATTTGTGATGAGGCTGTACAATGCTGACAATCATCGCTAGCGGTTTCTTATTTAGGATCATGTGCGATGAGGACGTGACCTCTCGCTGGAGACGGCATTGAAGTGGCGCGCCCACCGAGAGCGCTGTTTCCCCGGTGCTCTCCGCAGTCAAACAACAACCGTCTATCCGCCTCCCTCCAATAAACAAGCGCGATTATTGAGGAACCAACTCCGGCGCCCGCATGCAAATGCCACCCGTCCGTCCGCCTCCCGACCGACATTAAACACCATGCTGCTATATATACGTGGCCAGCCCCGGCAACACCAGCATTCCACTTCCGCTCACAATCTTCCCTCTCTTTACCACATCCGACATGGTTTCGAGTTCCAAAGCCCCATGGGAGAGCATGTCGGACAAACAGAAGCAAGAGCTCCCTATCATTATCATCGGCTGGCAGGCCCGACAATCTAACCGGATACAGGCTGACATGCTGGCGAGCTCATCGGAGGGCAAAGACGCAGATGAGCCAATGGAAGAGGCGGCCGACAACGAGCCGGCGCCACCACCCTCGCCGGTCCATGCCGGCATCACCATGGGCAAGGCGTGGGCGCACAACACCGACATGGTGAGGCAAGAGCGAGAGGAGGCCTTTCGGCAAGCGCAGACCAACCAGATATACAACCTCTATCTTCTCGAAGAGCTCCGGCTCACGGAGGAGCAAATCGCCTGCGACCAGGTGAAAGTCGTGGCGGATGTGGATGAGCAGAAGGAGTTGCTCCTTTCCGGCCACACTGCCCATGACAACTGCCGCGAGAGATGGCTGCTTGATGACCCACAAGTATAGGGGATCAATCATAGTCCTTTCGATAAGTAATATTCGAACCCAACGAGGAGCAGAAGGAATCGATAAACGGTTTTCAGGAAGGTATGCTCTCCAAGTGCTGTAAGATAGTTTTGATAGATAATTTGATAGCAAGATAATTGATAGCAAGTAACAAGTGACCAAAGTAACGAGGTGCAGCAAGGTGGCCTAATCCTTAATGTGGCACCCCGGCTCAGAGCAACCGGTTTACCTTGCATTGCCAGCCCAGAGATCAAGTCTTCTGGCAATACACAACAACTTGGTACAGAAAACAACCGCTTTATTGATCTCTAGCGGATACATAGGTTCCAAATATTACATGATAAGCGAGGCCAAGCGGCACACATGGTGCGGCTGCACTTATGTACATTATTTAGTAGACATCTCAGGGGCCTCGATGATAAAGGGATCTACTACGCGGCAGCGGAACGACGAGGTAGAGGAACTCCACTCCACAGGGACACTGCTGGGACACGGCCTAGAGCGCGACATAATGCTCGACATCGACACCATGCACGGCTTCTCCTTCATCTAGCATGATAAGCCAGGTGAGTACTTTGAATGTACTCGCACGCTCACAGCAAACAAAACAAGTACGACAAACAATAACAAGGCATTTAACAAGTTTAATGCATGAGCATGATACTACCAGACATGAGGTGTGCGTGAAATGTTGTCGTGGTCCCTGGGACCAACTTACCATTTCGGGGTTACCACGTAACCACCGTTCATAACTTACCCACGTGATCCTCACTTGATCACAGCAATAACTTTTCATAGTGATCCTCACTCGATCACCAATTCTGCATGTGCCATCTTGTGAATCTTAGTGCGCAAGTTAATTATATCTGTTGACCCACGGTGTGACCTACTACGAACTGTGTCCATATCCGAGGACGCGGCTATCGATAGATTATACACTCAGCAGAGGTTAGTACACTGTACCCACACTACGGAACTCATGGCCTCGTGCTCCCATTCGGGTGGACCAACGATATTCCGACAGGACCAATCTATTGCATGACACTCTCCCGGCCACTCCGACAAACTCCCCTTTGGGCTATGTCATGGGTGGCCCCGATGTCAACTCGTGACATCCGCCACCTCTGTGGCTGCCACCGTCGTGGCCAAAGAAGAACATCGTCCCAAACGGGGACCTCGGTACCGTAAAACTTGGGCACACAAGGTTATGACTGCCTACCGGGCCAGGGTAGCGCCAGTGCACACCCTTCCCTAGTAGGAGGCACCGGCGAGAGGCATGCCAATAGACCGCATTAGGGCCTCCCCATCCAGGCAAGTGTGGTTGCACTGGTGAGCTCGATTCAGTGGCACCATGACTCGATCAACAGCTTGTTCAAGTTGGATTATCATCAATGTTAACTTGAAATAAAAAGATTCGAGCCATAGTGTGTGAATGGATGCACGTGTCACGATCAAGAGTAACGAATGCATCAGGCTACCATGAGAGTATATGACATGATCTCTACTGCACACTAGCAAGAAACATCATCCCTACTGCATAGCATCAAAATGACATGGAGCAAATACAATGCAATAAGTTTCATATAGCACACTATTTTAATAGTGGAATATATGATGAATTTAATTCAAATAAACCATTTCCATTGCAATGCCATCCTTGCATATGAATGTTGTGGCTTGCCTTGGTTCAGAGGAGTGTCACAATACTCCTGGCCTTCTCCAACACAACTAGGAGCTTCTGAAAATATTTTAAATGCAAAAAGAAAATGTCACATAAAGCATTTTATTTCACCAGAAATTATCAATAGGAAGAAAATTCTGAAATTTGGCATGCATAAACTTTTGTTCAATATAAACCAGTAGCAAAAAGAATCAACTCAATTGGACTTATAGAATAGAAATTATAGCTGGTCAAAGTTGGGGTCAAAATCTGGTCAAAATATTCATTTAAATGAATTTAACCGAATTTCCAGAACAGGCCACGTCGAAGGCGTATTTCCAGAATACGCCTCCACTTAGAAAATGGTTCGGCCGCGTGGGTGAGGCTGACAGTGGGGTCCCACTGTCAGGGTTAAAAGAGGGAGGGAGAGGGAACAAGAGAGGCGGCACTGTCGCCGGTGGTTCTCCGGCGAGGAGGCCACGGCGGTCGCCGGCGATGGGCGGGATGGACTCAGTGTATCACGATGAGCACACACGTACCCGAAGTGATGGCAGGGGTGGCCGAACGGCGTCGGGGTGTTCTTCTCCAGAGACGGCGGCGGCGGAGCTTGTCGGATTCGGCGATTCCGGCGATGATCCGGCGAACCAGTGGCACCATCGAGCTCAGGAGATCACCACGACCTCGAGGGGAGCAGAGAGCGAAGCTGGGGGTGGCTGGGATGAGTGCACGATCCAGGGGGATCTGCGGCGGATTCCAGCGATGATCGGCGGCAGGAGGCCCTCCCGGCCTTGCCGCGCTTGTTCGGGAGTGATTTGTGGCCAGAGAATGTAAGGGCGATGGCTAGAAGGACTCGGGGATGCCTCTATTTATAGATGGAGGACACCCGTGCTCGGGACTCCGCCGGCGACGAGCTGCAGAAGAAGAGAGAGGGAGATGAGCTTGGGCACGACGTGTAGGAGATGTAGTGGAGCACAGGCTACGCGATACACGCATGCGGGCACAGTGAGGCGCACTACGCGGAGCAGACGGAGCACGCGCGCTCACTGTTCCACCTGGTAGCGTTCGACCGCTTCCGGCGAGCGGCTTGCCGATGTCGGGGAGGATCATGATGACCCACAAGTATAGGGGATCAATCGAAGTCCTTTCGATAAGTAAGAGTGTCGAACCCAACGAGGAGCAGAAGGAAATGACAAGCGGTTTTCAGCAAGGTGTTTTCTGCAAGCACTGAAATTATCGGTAACGAGTAGTTTGATAGCAAGATAATTTGTAACAAGTGACAAGTAACAATAGTAATAAAGGGTGCAGCAAGTTGGCCCAATCCTTTTTGTAGCAAAGGACAAGCCGGAACAATCTCTTATAGTAAGTAAAGCATTCTCGAGGACACATGGGAATTTCATCTAGTCACTTTCATCATGTTTGTTTGATTCACGTTCGCTACTTTGATAATTTGATATGTGGGTGGACCGGTGCTTGGGTGCTGCCCTTACTTGGACAAACCTCCCACTTATGATTACCCCCTCTCGCAAGCATCCGCAACTACGAAAGAAGAATTAAGATAACTCTAACCATAGAATTAAACATATGGATCCAAATCTGCCCCTTACGGAATAGCGCAAAAACTAGGGTTTAAGATTCTGTCACTCTAGCATCCCATCATCTAATTACTACTCCACAATGCATTCCCTTAGGCCCAAAGGTGGTGAAGTGTCATGTAGTCGACATTCACATTACACCACTAAGGGAATCAACAACATACATATCATCAAAATATCGAACGAATACCAAGTTCACATGATTACTTATGACAAGACTTCTCCCATGTCCTCAAGAACAAAAGTAACTACTCAAAAAACATAATCATGTCCAAGATCAGAGAGGTATTGAATAGCATAATAGATCTGAACATATAATCTTCCACCAAATAAACCAACTAGCATCAACTACAAGATGTAATCAACACTACTAGCAACCCACAGGTACCAATCTGAGGTTTTGAGACAAAGATTGAATACAAGAGATGAACTAGGGTTTGAGATGAGATGGTGCTGGTGAAGATGTTGATGAAGATTAGTCCTCCCATGATGAGAGGATCGCTGGTGATGTCGATGGCGACGATTTCTCCCTCTCGGAGGGAAGTGTCCCTGGCAGAATCTCTCCGCCGGAGAGCAAAAGTGCTCCTGCCCAAGTTCTGCCTCGAGACGACGGCGCACCGTCCCGAAAGTCTTCTCTTTTTTTAGGGCAAAATGACTTATATACCAGAAAATGGGGGCCAGAGGCCGGCCAGGGGCCCCACGAGGTACCAGGGCGCTCCTGGGGGGTGGCGCGCCCTGGTGCCTCGTGGGCACCTGGGTGGCCCCCTCTGGTACTTCTTGATTCCAGTATTTTTTATATATTCCAAAATAATTCTCTGTGAAATTTCAGCTCATTTGGAGATGTGCAGAATAGGTATCTCTGACATAGCTTTTTCAGGTCCAGAATTCCAGCTGCCGGCATTCTCCCTCCTTGTGTAGATCTTGCATATTAAGAGAGAAAAGGCATTAGAATTGCTTCAAAAAGTGTTATATTGATTAAAAAAACTATAAATAACAGTAGCAAAACATGATGCAAAATGGACGTATTAGAGCAGGGCGAGGCTAGGTGGCATGCTGGAGATCGCTGGGGGGCTGGGACGTGCTGCGGTGGCGAGAGGAGAACGAATGGACGGCAGCAGAGGGACCCGGTGCACAGAGCGCGATGAGCGCATGCCAGACCCCGGGCACCCCACGCGGTCACCGCGTGCACTGGCACACGCGGTGCTTTCGGCGCTGCCAAACCGTGTCAAACGTGAAGTCCCTTCAACACGGTGCCTAGAGCTGCGCTTGGCTTGCCATCTGGCTTAGTGGATGTGACTTGAGCTTGATGCAAAGGTTCTGGATAGAAACTTGTGACAAAAGCTGCGGACAAACGGCTAGGAATTTGGGTCTGAAATTTTGGGGTTAAGCATCTCTTAGGAGGGTAGTCATGTGGTAAAAATTTCAGCTCCAACAGATCAAGGAAAAATATACTTGCTTCACAAAGTGCCCATTATGTCCAGAAGCAAAAATATTTTCCTTAGCTGAAAATTTCCAAATGACCATGGGATATTTTTGCATATGGAGGTGGGACATGATCCAAAGAATATTTGGGAATTTTCTTAGAATTTTTGGAGCAATAAAAATGAGGGTTGCTTCAAAGTTCAATGAGAAAATAGGCATTTTCAGGAAGAAAAAAGAATATAATGCCATTAAATAAAATTATCCAATGGCATTATGGTGAGAGGGATGAGGTCTAGGGAGGGTTTATGGATGATAGAACCCACTTGGAAGAAAATCAAAAATAATTCCAAGTGACAAGTCCAAAAGAATTGACTGAAAAACCCAAATGCAAATTAAAATATTAAATAAATCCCAATAAAAGAAAAGGGCAAAATCCAGGGTGTTACACTTAATGTCTCTAAGGACAAGCCGGTGATAATTCTGATAGTGATTAAACACTCTTGAGGACACACGGGAATTTCATCTAGTTACTTTCACCATGATTCATCGATGTACGTTCATTGCCTTGATAAGTTGTTATGTGGGTGGACCGGAGATAAGGTGTTACTCTTACTTCAACAAACAACCTACTTATGATTATCCCCTCCATGCAAGCATCTACAAATACAAGAGAAGTAATTAAGATAAATCGAACCATAGCATGAAACATATGGATCAAAAACCGCCCCTTACGAAACAATTCATAAACTGGGTTTAGGCTTCAGTCACTCCCGCAACCCATCATCTACAAACTAATTCCACAATGCCTTCCCCTAGGACTAAACATAGTGAAGTGTCATGTAGTCAACGTTCACACGACACCACTAGATTAAGAACAACATAACATATAATCAAAACATTGAACGGTGATCAACTTCACATGCTTACTAAGAACAAGTCTTCTCCCATGTCCTCAAGGACAAATAGAACTACTCACAAATCATAATTTTGCTCATGATTAGAGGATATAAATATGTGTTTAATAATACAAAAATAATCTTCCACTAAGTAAACCAACTAGCATCAACTACAAGATGTAATCAACACTAATAGCACCCCCAAGTACCAATCTGAGGTTGGAAACACAGACTGAGCACAAGAGAATGAACTAGGGTTTGGAGATGAGATGGTGCTGGTGAAGATGTTGATGGAGATGAGGCCTCCCACGATGAGAGGAACGTTGGTGATGACGATGGCTTTGATTTCCCCCTTTCAGAGAGAAGTATCCTCGGCGGTATAGCTCCGCCAGAGAGCTAAAGTGCCCTGCCTCTGGTTCCACCTCGAGACGGCGACGGCCAGTCATGAAACTCTTCTCTTATTTTTTTTCTACGGTAAATGGCTTCATATATGAGAAGATTGCCAGCAATGGGCCTCTATGGGCCCCACACGCCACCTGGGGGCGCCCTGGGGGGTAGGGCCCGCCCCCTTTCTTGTGGATCCCATGTGGACTCCGTCGGCTGTTTCTTATTTGCCTAATTTTTTATTTATTCCAAAACTGATAGGAATTATTTTTATGAAATTTCTGGAGTTAGTTTACTTACTATATCACATACTTATTCCTTTTTTAGAATTCGGGAGTGTTCTGGAAGGTCTCTTTTATGTAATCTTCCGGTGTAGTTATTTGAATAACGTCTGAATCAATGTTAATGGGGTTACCTGCAATATAATGTTTAAGTCTTTGCCCATTAACCACCTTCGGTTTGTCCCCTTCGGCGTTATTAATCTTGATAGCTCCGGAATGATAAACTTCTTCGCTGACATAGGGTCCTTCCCATTTGGAGAGAAGTTTGCCTACAAAATGTCTGAAAAGAGACTGGTACAAAAGAACATTATCACTAATATTAAATTCTCATTTCTGAATTCTTTTATCATGCCATCTTTTAACTTTTTCTTTGAACAGTTTGGCATTCTCATAAGCCTCAGTTCTCCACTCATCCAGAGAAGTTATATCAAATAACATCTTTCCACCAGCAAGTTTAAAATCATAATTAGGTTCTTTAATAGCCCAATAGGCTTTATGTTCTAACTCAAGAGGTAAATGACAAGTTTTTCCATAGACCATTTTATAAGGGGACTTACGCATAGGATTTTTATAAGCAGTTCTATATGCCTAGAGTGCATCATCATGTTTTTTAGACCAATTCTTTCTGGACCTATTAATAATCTTTTACAAGATTAATTTTATCTCTCTATTGCTCCATTCTACTTGCCCACTAGACTGAGGATGATAAGCTGATGCTACTCTATGGTTTACATCATATTTAGCTAAAACTTTCCTAAAAGCACCATGAATAAAATGTGAACCACCATCAGTCATTAAATATCTAGGGAATCCAAACCTCGGGAAGATAACCTCTTTAAGTTTTTTAATAGAAGTCTTATGATCAGCACTACTTGTTGGAGTAACTTCTACCCACTTAGTAACATATTCAACAACAACTAGTATATGAGTGTACATATGCGAGGAAGGAAAAGGTCCCATATAATCAAAACCACAAACAACAAATGGTTCAATAACAAGTGAATAATTCATAGGCATTTCTTGACGTCTACTAATATTTCCAAATCTTTGACATTCATCACAAGAAAGGACAAACTTAAGTGCATATTTGAAGAGAGTAGCCAATAAAAACCGGATTGCAATACCTTGTGTGCAGTTCTGTCTCCAACATGGTGTCCTCCGTATGCACCAGAGTGACACTTCCTCAAGATTTGTCCTGCTCATGCTGAGGTATACGATGTCTAATAATACCATCTCTTCCTAATTTATAAAGATGTGGGTCATCCCAAAAGAAGAATTTTTCTTTTCTTTTGTTGATATGTATAGCTAAGTGGTATATATTTAGCAACAATATAATTAGCATAATCAGCATACCAAGGGTTATCACGTGAAGAAGAAGCATTAATAACAACTAATTGCTCATCAAGAAAACTATCATTAACATGTATTGGGTCATCGAGTATATTTTCCACCCTGGACAAATTATCTACTACATGATTATCAGCTCCCTTTCTATCAACAATATGCAAATTAAACTCTTGTAATAAAAAGACTCACCTAATCAACCTAGGCATAGCATCTTTCTTATCCATAAGATATTTAATAGCAGCATGATCAGTGTGAATAGTAACTTTAGAATCAACAACATAAGGTCTAAACTTATCACAAGCAAACACAACTGCTAAAAATTCTTTCTCAGTAGTACCATCATTTTTCTATGCATTGTCCAAGGTCTTACTAGCATAATGAATAACATTCAATTTCTTATCAACTCTTTGACCAAGAACAACACCTATAGCATAATCATTAACATCATGCATAATTTCAAAGGGTAAATTCCAATTAGGTGGTTGAATAATAGGAGCAGTGATCAAAGCTTTCCTAAGTATTTCAAAGGCTTCTGCGTAATTATCATCAAAACAAATGGAACATCTTTTTGTAAGAGATTGGTAAGAGGCCAAGAAATTTTAGAAAAGTCCTTAGTGAACCTTCTATAGAAACCAGCATGACCAAGAAAACTTCTTATACCTTTGATATCTTTAGTACATGGCATTTTCTCAATGGCATGAACTTTAGCTTTATCTACCTCAATGCCTCTTTCAGAAATCTTATGACCAAGGATTATACATTCATTTACCATGAAGCGGCACTTCTCCCAGTTCAACACAAGACTAGTTTCCTCACATCTCTGCAAAACTTTATCAAGATTGCTCAAACAGGCATCAAAAGAAGTTATGTTGACGAAAAAATCATCCATGAAGACCTCAACAATTTTCTCACAGAAATTAGAAAATATAACAATCATGCATCTTTGAAAGGTGGAAGGTGCACTACATAAACCAAATGGCATACGTCTATAAGCAAAAGTTCCAAAAGGAGAAGTAAAAGTAGTTTTCTCCTGATCTTCAGGAGACACGGGTATTTCAGAAAAACCAGAATAACCATCTAGGAAACAAAAATGTGTATGCTTAGATAATATTTCTAACATTTTATCAATAAAAGGCAAAGGATAATGATCTTTTCTAGTAACCTTATTCAATTTTCTAAAATCAATAATCATCCTATAACCAGTTACAACTCTTTGCGGGATAAGTTCATTTTTATCATTAGGAACAACAATAATGCCACCTTTCTTAGGGACATAATGAACATGACTTACTCATCTACTATCATCTATATGATAGATTATACGTGCCTCGAGGAGCTTGAGTATTTCATTTCTTTCCACTTCCTTCATTTTAGGATTTAAGCGGCGTTGATGATCGACAACAGGTTTAACATCTCGCTCGATATTAATTTTGTGTTGACACATAGTCGGGCTAATAAACTTAAGATCATCCAAAGTATATCCAATTCCAACACGATGCTTCTTTAAAGTTTTGAATAATCTCTTTTCTTCATGCGCTGAAAGGTTAGCATTGATAATGACATGATATATGTTCTTTTCATCAAGATAAGAATATTTCAAAGTATCCGACCATTTCTTTAATTCAAACACATGATCACCCTTTGGTGCAGGAGGATCTCCCAAAATTTCAATAGTCAAATTATGCTTAATAGGTTCTTGCCTAAATAATATTTCATCTATTTCACTTCTTTCATTCATATGCACATCATTCTCATGATCTAACAAATATTGCTCTAAAGGCTATGTACGAGGCATAACAATAGAAGCAAAACTAATAATAACATCCTCATCACACTGGTACCGTTACGTCCTATACAAACAGTTTTTACCCCCTTTCTGTGATAGAGTTTTAAACCGTTGCCTGTGTGTGATGTGGGGGGGGGGGGTCCATCCCACACGACATAGAAAACATCTGCGATAGGGCAAGCCACTGCTGATGGTTTCCTAAAGTAATTGTATGCGAAGTCGTGGACTATCCCACACGTTAGACACCGACGTTACGTTTGTGATCCGTGAGACATCAGAAACGATTACGCAGATATACTCCTGTGCAAAAAATGGATATGACAAACATTTATTTCTACCGATGTTTTTGGGATAGGTACATTATCACACATAGTTAAAAACTGTAAAATGTGTGCGGTGCCTCTACTATCGCCAACGTGTCCATTTCATAAGTTTGTGCGATAGGTATTCCTATCACACACGCGCTCCATATGTTAACCGCCTTCTTTTTGTCTGATATTACACACGTGACTCTTTTCTGAATCATATTTGATGGATCCACCATCGCACATAGTTCGTTTTATTGGTGACGGTTTTATTACCATATTGTTTGAGATTCATGCATTGCACACAGTTTGGTCGATTGGTCTCCTGTACATGTGTCGCGTTAGGACCTTCCTGCAGTAGTGTCAGGTAAATCTTTAGCATGATGTTGTTTGGAGAACTTAGAAAATTAAACTCATGAGATTCATCTCCAAACTGAACTTTAACTTTCTCTTTAACGAAATCAATTTCACCATTAACAGTATTCAGGAAGGGTCTACAAAATATAATGGGACAAAAATTATCTTGCATAGATCCAATTACTAAGAAATCAGTAGGATATTTGATCTTACCACATAAGACTTCAACATCTCTAACAACCCCGAGCGATGTAATGGTGTCCCTATTTTCGAGCTTAATAGTAACATCAATCTCCTCTATATCAAAAGGTGAAATATGATGCATAACTTCATGATAGAGAGAGAAAGGTATAGTACTTATACTAGCACCAATATCACAGAAACCATGATAGGAATGATCTCCAATCTTAGCAGAAGCAACAGGCATGCCAATAACTCTTTTCTTTTTATCTAACTTATCATGTTCAGTTCTAACAGGTTTAGCAATTCTAGCAGCTTCTTCACAGAAACAAATAACATGCCCATCAATATTATCAACCAAGAGATCCTTAACCATTGCAATAGAAGGTTCTACTTAATTTGTTCAGAGGGTTTAGGTCTTTTAATATAACTATTAGGAACCACAGTTGTAGCCTTAGCATGTTCCATAATCCTAAGAGGGAAAGGAGGCTTTTCAATATAAGTAGTAGGCACAGCAGGATTAGCAGAGTAAGCTAGTGTTTCAGTATTGACAATAATAGGTTCTTCACAAGCATCTGTAATTGTTTCATGATGAACCACTTCTCCTTATGAAGATCAACATGAGCAACAAAAGATTTATAGGATTTCACTACTATCTCAGAATCAAGTCCATATTTTGCACTAAGATGATGAAAAACATCTGTTTCTACAAAGGTCCTAACACAATCATATTCAAGATTTATACCTGAATCTTTACCTTTGTCGACCTCCCAATCTTCAGAGTTGCGTTTAATTCCTTCAATAAGACCCCACTTGAATTCAATTTGCCGACTTGAGAAAGAACCGGCAGAAGAAGAATCAAACATTTTTTTATCATGAACATAAAAATTATGAATAATAATATCTCTTGAGAGCTCATGATTGGGGCATTTGAGAATTAAGTCCTTAAGCCTCCCCCAAGCTTGAGCGATAATTTCTCCTTCACGAGTCCAAAAATTATAGGTATAATTTTGATGACGATGAACCAAGTGCATCGGATAAAATTTCTGATGGAATTCGAGCTTCGTTCGATTCTAGTCCCATGAATCAGAATCGTCCAATAGCCTATACCATGCCAATGCTTTTCCCTCCAAACATAATGGGAATAACTTCTTTTTAACTTCATCCCCCGATAGACCTGCAAGCTTAAATAATCCACAAAGTTCGTCGATAAAAAATAAGTGCATATCAGGATGTATTGTTCCATCTCCTACATAGGTATTAGCACGCAATTTTCCAAAATACAAGAGGGATTTCATAATAAATATTTTTAGTAGGTGGAGGCTCATCTCTTACCACTTGTGCTCGAGGCAAAGATACCCCAAACAAGCCTCTCAAAGGATTATCTTCCAAAGTAACAAGTGTAGATAAAATTCAGCACATATAATAAATATTTCCTTACCAAAATCCACTTACCTAGAGCGCTATGCTCCCCGGCAACAGCTTCAGAAAAAATCTTGATGACTGCTACTTGTCATATTTTTGGGATTCCCCGAAGAGGAAGGGTGATGTAGTATAGTAGCAAAAAGTATTTCCCTCAGTTAAGAACCAAGGTTTATAAAACCAATATGAGACGACACACAAACAACGTGAACGGTACCTACACACACACACACACACAAAGCAAATGCTTGTACCCAATGAAGGCAAGAGGGTTGTCAATCCCCTTGTTCTCGCCAACTGCAAGGATTAAATCTGATAGTGATAGTTATACAAATAAAATAAAAAAACGAGCAATTTTTAGGATTTTAGTAATAATGGAGAATGGACCAGGGGACCATAGGTTCACTAGAGGCATCTCTCTCATAAGCATTGCAACAGTGGGTAAACAGATTACTATTGGGTAATTGACAAAATAGCGCATAGTTATGATTATGACTCTTCATGGCATGATTCATATATAGGCATTACGTCCATGAATATTAGACCGTAATCCAACTTCATCTACTACTATTACTCCAACCCAAGACCGCTATCCAGCATGCATCTCAAAGTATTAAGCTCATGACAAACAGAGTAACACTTTAAGTAAGATGACATAATGTAGACAAAGTAAGACCAAGCAATATGTTCGAACCCCATCGTTTTATCCTTAGTAGCAACAATACAATACGTGCCTTGCAACTCCTTGCTACTTGCGAGCTGCATTGGGATTTCCTCGAAGAGGAGAGGATGACGCTGTACAGTAGAGATAAGTATTTCCCTCAGTTAAGAACCAAGGTTATCAATCCAGTAGGAGAACCAAGCAAAACCTCTTTAGCAGCTCCTGCACACACAAAAGCCAATACTTGCACCCAACGCAAACAAGGGGGTTGTCAATCCCCTCAGTGGTTAATTGCAAGGATTAAATCTCATAGTGATAGATAAATTGATAAAGTAAATTGCAAAATAAAATAAAAGTAAATAAATTGCAGCAAAGTATTTTTAGGATTTTTTATATAATAATGATAAATGACCCGGGGGCCATAGTTTTCACTAGAGGCTTCTCTGTTGAGCGCATAACATACGGTGAGTAGACAAATTACTGTTGGGCAATTGATAGAAAAGCGCATAGTTATGACGATATTCAAGGCAATGATCATGTATATAGGCACCACATCTGAGACAAGTAGACCGACTCCTGCCTGCATCTACTACAATTACTCCACTCATCGACTACTATCCAGCATGCATCTAGAGTATTAAGTATAAAACAGAGTAACGCCTTAAGCAAGATGACATGATGTAGACAAAGTAAACTCAAGCAATATGAATAAACCCCATCGTTTTATCCTTAATGGCAACAATACAAATACGTGTCTTGTCCCTTTCTGTCACTGGGATATAAAACACCGCAAGATTGAACCCATCACAAAGCACCTCTCCCATTGCAAGATAAATCAATCTAGTTGGCCAAACCAAATGGATAGATCAGAGAGAAATACAAAGCTATAACAATCATGCATAAAAGAGTTCAGAGAAGACTCAAATATTTCTCATGAATAATCTGATCATAAACCCACAATTCATCAGATCCCAACAAACACACCGCAAAAGAAGATTACATCGGATAGAACTCCAAGAACATCGAGGAGAACTTTGTATTGAAGATCAAACAGAGAGAAGAAGCCATCTAGCTACTAGCTATGGACCCATAGGTCAGTGGTAAACTACTCACACATCATCGGAAGGGCAGCAAGGTTGATGTAGAAGCCCTTCGTGATCGATTCCCCCTCCGGCGGAGTGCCGGAAAAGGCCTCCAGATGGGATCGTGAAAGAACAGAAGCTTGCGCTGGTAGTAGGGTTTTCTCGTCTGGCTCTCTGTTGGTTTCCCAATATTTGAGAATTTATAGAAGCGGAATTAGGTTAAAAGGAGCCACGAGGGGCCCCCAAGGCATCAGGGAGCGCCCCACCTTGAGCCGCGCCCTGTTGCCTTGTGGCCTTCTCGTGAGGCTTCTGGCTTCCTCCTGAAGCTTCCAGGGTCTCCTTTGTCCAGAAAAAATCATCAAAAAGTTTTGTGGCATTTGGACTTCATTTGGTACTGATTTTCTGAAAAACCAAAAATAGGCAAAAAAACGGCAATTGGCACTGGGCACTAGGTTAATAGGTTAGTCCCAAAAAATGATATATAATTGCATATAATTGCATATAAAACATCGAAGATTGATACTATAATAGTATGGAACAATCAAAAATTATAGATACGTTGGAGATGTATCAAGCATCCCCAAGCTTAATTCCTGCTCGTCCTTGAGTAGGTAAATGATAAAATCAGAATTTTTGATGTGGAATGCTACCCAACATGTTTATTATGTAATCTCTTTTTGGCATATAAGTTGTGAAGCGATGAATTAACAATATCAACATATTAATATCCATGAACATAAGAAGCAAAATCATTAACTTTCAAAATATACGATCCATAATGAGTGTTATCCCTACTCACTTTCTCATATTAATCATGGCATGACTCTATCTTCACTGCAAATATATAAATAGTGAGCACCCCGGTGTTAAACCAGGCAATTGGATCGTACTTCTAACGTGCTTCAGCATTTTCAACTCTCACACAATACAAGAGCGCAAGCCATGGATATAGCATTAGGTGGAATAGAATGCGGTGGTAGGTATCAAATAATGGAAAGGAGAAGAAGAAAGTCTCGCATCAACTCGGTGGATCAACGGGCTATGGAGATGCCCATCAATCGATATCAATGCGAGGAGTAGGGATTGCCATGCAACGGATGCACTAAGAGCTATAAGTGTATGAAAGCTCAAACTGAAAACTAAGTGGGTGTGCATCCAACTTGCCTGCTCATGAAGACCTCGGACATTTGAGGAAGCCCATCATCGGAATATCAAGCCAAGTTCTATAATCATTAAACTTTCAAAATATACGATCCTTAATGAGTGTTATCCCTACTCACTTTCTCATATTAGCATGGCATGACTCTATCTTCACCGCAAATATATAAATCATGAGCACCCCGGTGTTAAACCAGGCAATTGGATCATACTTCTAGCGCGCTTCAGCATTTTCAACTCCCACGCAATACATGAGCGTGAGCCATGGACATAGCACTAGGTGGAATAGAATGCAGTGATAGGGGATAAATAATGAAAAGAGGAAGAAGAAAGTCTCGCATCAACTCGGCGGATCAACGGGCTATGGAGATGCCCATCAATTGATATCAGTGCGAGGATTAGGGATTGCCATGCAACGGATGCACTATGAGCTATAAGTTTATGAAAGCTCAAACTGAAAACTAAGTGGGTGTGCATCCAACTTGCTTGCTCATGAAGACCTCGGGCATTTGAGGAAGCCCATCATCGGAATATACACGCCAAGTTCTATAACGTAAAATTCCCACTAGTATATGAAAGTGACAACTCAGGAGACTCTCTATATGAAAAACATGGTGCTACTCTGAAGCACAAGTGTGGAAAAGGATAGTAACATTGCCCCTTCTCTCTTTTTCTCTCATTTTTTGTGGGCTCTTTTTGGCCTCCTTTTTTCCTCTTTTTTTTTTTCGTCCGGAGTCTCATGCCGACTTGTGGGGGAATCACGGTCTCCATCATCCTTTCCTCACTAGGACAATGCTCTAATAATGATGATCATCACACTTCTATTTACTTACAACTCGATATTACAACTTGATACTAGAACAATATGACTCTATATGAATGCCTCTGGCAGTGTACCAGGATGTTCAATGATCTAGCGTAACATGTATAAAAAATGATGAACGGTGACAGAGCCACAAATACTATGTCAGCTATATGATCATGCAAAGCAATATGACAATGATGATGTATGTCATATAAATGAAACGGTGGAAGTTGCATGGCAATACATCTTGGAATGGCTATGGAAATGCCATAATAGGTAGGTATGGTGGCTGTTTTGAGGAAGGTAAAAGGGGTTTATGTGTGAAAGAGTGTATCATATCATAGGGTTTGGATGCACCGGCAAAGTTTGCGCCAACTCTTGAGGTGAGAAAGGGCAAGGCATGGTACCGAAGAGGCTAGAAAATTACAGAAAGATAGGAGTGCATATAATCCATGGACTCATATTAGTCATAAAGAACTCGCATACTTATTGCAAAAGTCTACTTAGCCCTCGAAGCAAAGCACTCACCGCATGCCCCTAGGAGGAGGGTTGGTAGGAGTTAACCATTGCGCAACCCTGATTATAACAGCACTCAAGGATTTCATTTCAGACCTATAAATGCTCCAACTTCCTTGGCATGCCACAACTAATATTTAGGTGAATATGTCATAACAAACTTTAATATCGATATTTCTACTAACAAATGGTCATGAATCTATATCCTTTCATATTACGACATTAATAAAATTAACCATACACTTCACACTTAGTGATCTACATGAAGGTTTTTATTATATCCCCCTTGGATACCTTATCATATCAGGACCATTCTTTTAACATGTGCAAATTGCCATTACTATATATTAGACTATCAAAAAGATATAAGTGAAGCATGAGTGTCGGGGTATGACCATCTATGGGGCCATGCAGCCCCTTGTGGTTCGGCGGGGGAGGACGACATGCACAAAGAGCATGGAAAATGGGGAACGCAAGGGATTTACCCAGGTTCGGGCCGCTGAGAAGCGTAAAACCCTACTCATGCCTTTGGTGTATTGATGGTGCAGAAGCACAGTACAAGGAGCGCTTGCCCCGGCAAGGCGCGGGGAGAGCAGCTACGCGAGACGTGCTTGTTTTTGAAAAGGGGTCCGAAACCTCTAAACTATTGCGTTGGCCCTCCTTTTATAGCTCAAGGGGTAACCACAGTGGCAAAACAGTAATTACAAAGCGATTTGATAGCAAACAGTGCTATCGTACCTAACTCTGCCAATTTAGGACAAAGGCATTAAATGCGACGTTAGGTGTCATGTGGAGAGGTAGTCCCGGCAAGGTTTCTGCACCGCTTGCCCAGCTACCTCGTATTATCCTGACATGCCTCTTGGACGGGTGTCGTTAGGGACAAATCTTGTCCCAGCGTGCTGACACGTGCCCGACAAGCCTCACCAACCAACCTGCACGGTCGACACCTCACACATCAGCGGACACCTGTGCAGCGAGGTGAAGCGCTTGAGGGCTGGCCTAAGCTTGCCGGCACGGAGCTTGCCGGGTCTTCACCTTGCCGGTTCAGCCTTGCCAGCAAGGAATGTCTTCATCTTTGGTACTAGTTGAGTGTTGTGTTTTGAGCTTCTTTCTGGTAATTTCTGCGGCTGGACTCCGAATCTTGATCTTGGCGGTTCCCGGCAAGGCTTTGGCTGGCAAGGAAGTTGCCACCGTTTGTGCATAAGTCAGGGTATAAAATACCCATGTTTTATACACCGACAGGAGCCCCCGGGCCTGGGTCGTACGCGCGTTCGAAGCATCGTTGGGCTAGACCCAAACAATGCACAGACACGCGGCGGGAAACTGCCGTTGTAATTTTTGGTCATGATGATTATCCTTTTTTTGAGATCTTCTTTGCTTCCTCATTAATCCGGCATTGAGCGTGCTCTCAGCCACTTCTCGGCAAACCTTGCCGTCTGGTGGCCGGCCCGCAGGCGTACTCAGGCCAAGGGTATGTTCATATGTGGGATGCTGCTGGTTCAAACCGAACGGGTGCTCAGCTCCGCATGGTGAGGGGTAACTGCCCCGTCTGTCTTTACTCCTCCTTTTTCTGCGCCCCTCCATCACGCGCATCCGTATGCATGCAGGGCAGTGGATTGGTGGAGAAGGGCGGTCATTGGAGTGATGCGCCGGGCCAGGGGGCACAGGACGCGGACTTGGCGATCGTGGGCGGTTGCTGGAGTAATGCGCCCGTCAGAAGCGCAGGACGTGGGATTGGCGATTGTGGGCGGTCACCCGAAGATGGTGAAGGGCCAGCTCTCCACACTCCCCCTATAAAAGGGGGGCGTGCAGGATGCTAAGCTCACCTATCTCCTCCTGTCCCGACTTCCAGCAACTGTTGCCTTCTTCCCATATCTTCTTCTCTTCCCGCGCTCGACGACGCCATGGTGAGAGGGGGAGGCCGCGGCCGCGCCCCTGCCGCCGTGGCGAGGGCTTCTTCCCGGCTCCATGCTCAAGCTTTGGCTGCGGCTACGGAAGCTGGCTCCAGCGCTCGAGGGAGGGCCACGGCCCGCGGTCGTGGACGGCGTGGTGCCCGCGGCCGGGGCGGCCGCGGTGGGACGCTCGCTGTTCCGTCTTCGGTCCCTCCTCCGCCGGCAGAAGGCCACATGGTGGACATGGCGAAAGAATTTGTCTTGGAGCCGTGCGACCAGCTGTGGAGCTGGCTGCGACTTCCTCGCCCTTTTGCTAGGGAGATGGAAGGCCGCCACCTACACGGCTTATGGCTGCGCGTGGACGGTTGCTGCGACGGTTCGGTGTGGGTAACCATCGAAACCTCCAACAATGGCAACATGTACCTTACACGCGGGTGGAAATCCTTTGCCCATGCCCGCTGCTTAGGGCAAGGGCACCTCCTTCACTTCAAGCTCGACGGACCAGACACGCTTGTCGTGAATTTCTTCGGGGCTTCAGGCGCTCGTCTGGAGTGCTATGCGGAGAGCTCGAGCGATAGTGACACCGCATCTTCCAGCGATGCTGAGGATGACGATGATGACGGCGATGGCGTCGGCTCTCCGGGCGTGAAGGTCAAAGGCAACGGCGAAGAGTCTGGCTGATCACTGGCAGCACCATCATCTGGCCTTCCGGGAACAAGCCGGACCCCGCCTAGGCACCCCTTTTGCCCTCTTTGCACTGAGATAAACCCTGGCAAAGGGCCAATAGAGTGTAATCAAGTACTTTCTTAATGAACATCTGGTGTTTGCCGGGTTTAAATGAACGCATGTTGTTTCCCTTGTCTTATTCCGCCTTTGTATGATTTGTGTTCCCTACGCTTATCGGAAGCTTGCCAGTGCGCACACTTGCCGCGAGCGCTTCGAGGAACGGGCCCTTAGCAGCCTGCTGGAAGTGCCGCTGCCGGCAATGTGACTTGCCGGGCCATAACGCAGCCGCCAAGCTTGCCGAGCGGACTCGAGGCAACCTAGGGCGCGGACTGATCGCGACAAGGTTCCTCTCGCGTGCAGGTTTCTCATACAAACCTCAGAACCGTTCAAGGGGGAACGCGAATGTAACAGGGAAATTTTTTCAAAGTTTTTGCAACTTAGCTTTTCCTTGTGCCGTTTCTCTCATTGTACAAAATAATCACTTGAACGTCGTTAAGAATGGTACCCCATCTCCACTCCCTCCGGGAAACTTGCATGCGAGGGAACCTCCTCATCCTTTGAAAAAGAAAGAAGAGAAAAGAGTGATTTGGGAACCTTGATGGCTCATCAGTCATTTCATAGAAACTAAAGTGTAAATCACAACATCACATGCATCGACACATAAATAAACATGTACGAGGAGTTGCGAAACACTTAGCTTTATTATGTACAGGATCTACGCCTGGCTTTGTACAAAGGGTTACATGTCTGGTCGACAAGGCTTGTACAAAAGGTGTTGTCGGGACGTGACCCGGCAACTGCGCCTCACGGGTAGAACTTGCGAAGATGCTCAATATTCCATGAGTTCTACACCGAGGTGCCATCTTCGGTTTCCAGACGGACTGCGCCAGGCCTGGTGACTCGTACTACCCGATAAGGGCCTTCCCACTTCGGTGTCAACTTGTTTGATCCCTTGGCAGACTGAACAAGCCGAAAGAACAAGGTCGCCTACCTCAAGGCTTCGGGTAGGCGACTTTGCGGCTATGGTAGCGGCGCAAGGCTTGCTGGTAGCGTGTAGCTCGCACAGCCGCCCGAAGACGATCTTCCTCAAGGAGCAACGCGTCGTCTTGCCGCAGCCGCTCTTGCTCAGCTTCATCGTAAGCGAGCACTCGAGGTGACCCATATATGAGTTCCGTGGGGAGCACCGCTTGTGCACCATAGATTAGGGAGAAGGGTGTTTGGCCGGTAGCTAGATTTGGTGTCGTTCTGAGTGACCAAAGAACCGCCGGCAACTCATCAATCTAGTGCCTTCCACACTTGCGCAGCCTGTCAAAGGTCCTTGTCTTGAGGCCACGCAACACTTCAGCGTTCATCCTTTCCGCCTGGCCATTGCTTCTTGGGTGAGCAACAAATGCAAAACAGATTTTGCTGCCGAGGTCTTGGATATACTGCATGAAGGTGCGGCTCGTGAATTGTGTGCCATTGTCGGTGATGATCCTGTTAGGAACCCCGAAACAGCAAACTAATCCTTTGAAGAACTTGTCGGCTGATTGCGTTGTCACCTTTCTCACTTGCTCCACTTCAGGCCACTTTGTGAACTTGTCGATGGCGACGTATAATAACTCAAAGCCCCCGGCAGCACGGGGAAAGGGGCCCAAGATATCGAGCCCCCAGACCGAAAAGGGCCAGGAGAGAGGGATTGTTTGGAGGGCTTGAGCTGGTTGATGTATGCTCTTTGAATGGAACTGGCATGCTTCACACTTGTTTACTAGCTCAGTCGCATCCTGGAGGGCAGTGGGCCAATAGAAGCCTTGTCGGAAAGCTTTGCCGACAAGAGCCCTTGATCCTATGTGAGAGCCACATATGCCTCCGTGTATCTCCGCCAACAGCTTTAGTCCATCTTCCCGACAAATGCACTTCAATTTCACACCGTTTGGTCGTTTTCTGTATAGGATGCTATCCACAAACTGATACATACTTGACTGACGGGCTACTTTCTTTGCTTCTTCTTGCTCATCGGGAAGCCCTCCTGTTTGAAGGAAACAGACTATCTGTTGTGCCCATGTCGGAGCCTGCGGCTCAACGACAAGGACTAAAGCCATCTCCTCGGCTACGGGAGCGCTTGCTTCTACGGCAAGAACTAGTGGTTCTGTGCTAAGCGGCTGCTCACCGGCAACCGTATTGTTGTTTCCGGCAACGTCCTTGTCGGCGGCTTCTGGGAGCTCTGTCGGAAATAACTTGCTGGTACTTAACTTTCTTCTCTTGTTGGCCTGCGTTGACGGGGCGACTATTGGTTGATTCAAATGGAGCACAAAAGTTCCCGGTTCCATGGGAAGCTTTTGAGCGGCACACTTTGACAGGCTATCAGCAACGCTGTTTTCCGCACGAGGGATGTGCTCGGTTTGCAACCCATCAAAGTGTTCTTCCAATTTCCTCACTTCTTCCACATACGCCTCCATTAACGGGCTCTGATAATCTTTGTTCACTTGCTTTACAACAAGCTGCGAGTCACCGCGGATAATCAATTTTTTGATCCCAAGGTCTACTGCGATCCTAAGACCGGCAAGAAGTCCTTCGTACTCAGCAGTGTTGTTTGTAGCTTGCTCCCTGGGAAAGTGCATTTGGACCACATACTTGAGGTGCTCTCCGCTGGGTGCGATAAGCAGCACTCCGGCACCGGCGCCCTGCAGCGAGAAGGCACAATCAAAATACATGACCCATTCCTTTGCTGTCTCTTTGCCGGGGAGAGCTGTCTCTTGAATTTCTTCGTCTTGCATTGGCGTCCATTCGGCGATGAACCCCGCCAAAGCCCTGCTCTGAATGGTTGAAGTGCTCTAAAACTTGAGTGCAAAGCTTGACAATTCCAACGCCCACTCCACTATCCTGCCGGTTGCCTCTGGATTTCTCAAGATGCGTTGCAACGGAAAGCGAGTGACGACGGTAATCTCGTGTGCTCGGAAGTAGTGGCGCAGTTTTCTCGAGGCCATAAGGAGACTGAAAAGCAACTTCTGCACCCCAGAGTATCTCGATCTAGCCCCCTGCAGAAGGGAACTAACAAAATACACTGGTCGCTGCACCACTTTCTTCTTCGGCACTGCTTGTTGATCAACTTCATTTGCTTGCCCTATTTCTGACTTATCGGCACCAGATCTTGCCGGAGAAGACTCTGATTTGTCACTGGACGGGTTTGCCGTGGTTGCTTCCTCGTCATCGAGTTCCCGCTGCACCACTAGTGCAGCACCAGCCACTTGATTCGTTGCCGCTATGTATAGCAGCAACGGCTCTTGTTGTCTTGGTGCAACTAGTGTTGGCGCGGAGGAGAGGTATGTTTTCAAGTCCTGCAGCGCGGCCTCTGCCTCCGGAGTCCATTTCATCGGTCCTGCCTTTTTCAAAACCTTGGAAAATGGCAAGGCGCGCTCAACAGATCTTGAAATAAATCTACTTAAGGCAGCAACACAGCCGGCAAGGCACCGCACATCTTTGATGCTTTTTGGTGCTTGAATCTGCTCAATCGCCTTGATCTTGTTGGGATTTGCTTCAATTCCTCGTTGAGATACAAAGAACCCGAGAAGTTTGCCGGATGGAACACCAAACAGACACTTATCGGGATTGAGCTTCAAGTTGATTTTGCGCAAGTTCGCAAATGTCTCTTCCAAGTCTTGAATAAGGGTAGACTTGTCCTTGGTTTGGACCACTATGTCATCCATGTATGCTTCTACATTCCTGTGCAGCTGGGGCTCAAAACCGATTTGGACCGGTCTTGCAAATGTTGAACTGGCACTCTTTAATCCGAAGGGCATATGTACAAAGCAGTACATGCCCCATGGAGTAATGAATGCAGTTTTCTCTTCATCCTCCTTGGCCATGAATATCTGATGGTATCCAGAATATGCATCAAGGAAAGAGAGCAAATCACCGCCAGAAGTAGAGTCTACAATTTGATCGATGCGCGGCAAGGGGAAAGGGTCCTTCGGGCATGCTTTGTTGATATCCATGTAATCAATACAAAGTCTCCACTTCTCGTTTGCTTTGCGCACAACCACTGGATTTGCCAACCAAGTGGGATGTAGCACTCCTTTGACCAGGCCTGCCGCTTCGAGTTTCTTGATTTCTTCGGCAATGAATTGTTGCCGCTCCAAAGCTTGCTTTCGGACTTTTTGCTTGACGGGCCGAGCATGGGGACAAACGGCAAAGTGGTGCTCAATTACTTTCCTGGGAACACCGGGGATGTCGGATGGTCGCCATGCGAACACATCGACATTCGCCCGCAGGAAGGCAACGAGCGCGCTTTCCTATTTGCTGTCAAGGGTGGCGCTGATGGTAAAAGTTCCGTCAGTGCCGTCCTCCCTCGCCGACACCTTCTTGGTTGCCGGTGCAGTGGCTTTGGATTTCTTACCGGCGGAGCACTCCGGCATGTCTTCAACAGGTGCGCAGCACTCCAAAGAGGTGCGCTTCCCGGAATCCTTGCTAGAGGCTTTGTCGGATTTCTTGCTTTCTTTTTTCTTGGCGGAAGCTGGTGCCTTGGCGGCTTCTGCTGCAACCGCATCTCTGTACATCTTGTCGACGCAGATGATCGCATCTTTCTTGTCAGAGTTGACGCAAATGACACCCATCGGCCCTGGCATCTTCAACGTGTTGTAAGCATAGTGGGATGCTACCATGAATTTTGCCAAGGCCGGGCGGCCAAGAATTCCATTGTACGGCAAGGGGATCTTCACGACGTCGAAGACAATCTTTTCCGTCCTGTAGTTTAGTTCCCCGCCAAACATTACCGGCAACGTGATCTTTCCCTTGGGCTGGCTTCTTCCCTGGTTCACTCCTTGAAAGGTGCCTGTCTTTTCGAGCTCCTCGTCGGGAATCTGTAGCCTCTTGATTACCTCTGGAGAGATTAGATTCAGACCGGCCCCACCGTCAAGCAACATCTTCATTACTTGGAGGTTGCGAATTGTTGGGGAAACCAACAACGGCAAACACCCGACCGCAGTTATGCGATCAAGGTGGTCCTCAGCATCAAAGATGATAGGCATGTGTGACCATTTGAGTGGTTTTCGAGAGCCCATTGCCGGTTCTGCCGCGTTAACCTCACGAGCCCACTGTTTAAGCTAGCGGTGAGAGGAGTGCAAAGATGCGCCCACGTCAACGCACATGGCCTTAGTTGCCTTTTGGAATTCTTGTTCGCTGGTCTCATCATCGTCCTCTTCTCCTTCACTTCCATCATCTCCCTCTTTCTTCTCACGGCCCCTAGCAGGCTTTTCTTTCTGCTGCTTGGCCTTGCCACGGCGGCCTCCTCGACCACCACGACCCTTTTTGTTGGATCCACCGGCACCATCTTGGCCTTTTTCCTTGTCGCGCTTCTCATATTCATCCTTCTGCTTCTCAACAAGGTGTTTGACTTGTCGGCACTCTTGGAGATCATGGCCTTTGGTGCGGTGAATTTTGCAGTATGGTCCATCTGACTTGCAAGGCGCGGGGAGAGCAGCTACGCGAGCCGTTCTTGTGTTTGAAAAGGGGTCCGAATCCTCTAAACTATTGCCTTGGCCCTCCTTTTATAGCTCAAGGGGTAAGCACAGTGGCAAAACAGTAATTACATAGCGATTAGATAGCAAACAGTGCTATCATACCTAAGTCTGCCAATTTAGGACAAAGGCATTAAATGCGACGTTAGGTGTCATGTGGAGAGGTAGTCCCGGCAAGGTTTCTACACCGCTTGCCCAGCTACCTCGTATTATCTTGACACGCCTCTTGGACAGGTGTCGTTAGGGACAAATCTTGTCCCAGCGTGCTGACACGTGCCCGACAAGCCTCACCAACCAACCTGTGCGGTCGACACCTCACACATCAGCGGACACCTGTGCAGCGAGGTGGAGCGCTGGAGGGCTGGCCTAAGCTTGCCGGCACGGAGCTTGCCGGGTCTTCACCTTGCCGGTTCAGCCTTGCCGAAAAGGAATGTCTTCATCTTTGGTACTAGTTGAGTGTTGAGTTTTGAGCTTCTTTCTAGTAATTTCTGCGGCTGGACTCCGAATCTTGATCTTGGCGGTTCCCGGCAAGGAGGTTGCCACCGTCTGTGCATAAGTCAGGGTATAAAATACCCATGTTTTATACACCGACAATGAGAGTGCAACTATTTCTTTAAAATATAACCACCGCCATGCTCTAAAAGATATAAGTGAAGCACTAGAGCAACTGCCTAGCTCAAAAGATATAAGTGAAGCATAGAGTATTCTAACAAATCACGAATAATGTGTGTCCCTCTCAAAAAGGTATGTTCAGCAAAGATGATTGTGTCAAAATAAAAAGCAAACAAATAAAATAAAACTATAGCACAAGATGCTCCAAGCAAAACACATATCATGTGATGAATAAAAATATAGCTCCAAGTGAGTTACCAATAGATTGTAGACGAAAGAGGGGATGCCATCCGGGGCATCCCCAAGCTTAGACGCTTGGGTCTTCCTTGAATATTACCTTGGGGTGCCTTGGGCATCCCCAAGCTTAGGCTCTTGCCGCTCCTTATTCCTTTATCCATCATGATCTCACCCAAAAATTGAAAACTTCAGCACACAAAACTCAACAGAAACCTCGTGAGATCCGTTAGTATAATAATCAAATCTTAAACTCTAAGTACTGTTGTAAATTTATTCATATTTAATATTGCCATAATGCTACTGTACTCCAACTTCTCCATGACTTATACCCCTGATACAATCCATAGATTCATCAAAATAAGCAAACTATGCAACAAAAACAGAATCTTTCTAAAACAGAACAGTCTATGAAGATCTGAATTAAAGTCATACTTTGGTGACTCCAAAACTTATGAAAAATTAGGACAGTGTGGGCAATTCATATTCCAATTCTATGTAAAAAAATCAAAATCTACTGACGTTCCAGAAAAAAAAATCCAGTACTGGAAGCAAAAGTTTCTGTTTTCAAACAACATCAATAATACTATCATCCAAATCATCCCAAAGGCATTACTTGGCACAAACACTAATTAAAACATAAAAACACAATCATAACAGTAGCTACAATTGTGTAAACACACAAAAACAGAAAGTAAAAAGAATTACTATTGGGTTGTCTCCCAACAAGCTCTTTCTTTATAGCCATTAAGATAGGCTTGAGATTTTATTGATGCTCACATGAAAAACAAGAATTGAAGCACGAAGAGAGCATCATGTAGCATGTGAAAAACACATTTAAGTCTAACATAATTCCTATGCACAGGCATTTTATAAGCAAACAAATTATCAAGACAAGAAATATCTAGCATATGCAAGGAAGAAGAATAAAACATTGACAATTTCAACACAACGAGAGGTAATTTAGTAACATGAAATTTTCTACAACCATATTTTCCTTTCTCATAATAATTACATGTAGGATCATAATCAAATTCAACAATACCGCAAGATTGAACCCATCACAAAGCACCTCTCCCATTGCAAGATAAATCAATCTAGTTGGCCAAACCAAACGGATAGATCTGAGAGAAATACAAAGCTATAACAATCATGCATAAAAGAGTTCAGAGAAGACTCAAATATTTCTCATGAATAATCTCATCATAAACCCACAATTCATCGGATACCAACAAACACACCGCAAAACAAGATTACATCAGATAGAACTCTAAGAACATTGAGGAGAACTTTGTATTGAAGATCAAAGAGAGAGAAGAAGCCATATAACTACTAGCTATGGACCCGTAGGTCGGTGGTAAACTCCTCAAACATCTTCAGAAGGGCAGCAAGGTTGATGTAGAAGCCCTCCGTGATCGATTCCCCCTCCGGCAGAGTGCCGGAAAAGGCCTCCAGATGGGATCATGAAAGAACAGAAGCTTGCGGCGGCGGTAGGGTTTTCTCGTCTGGCTCTCTGTTGGCTTCCCAATATTTAAGAATTTATAGAAGTGGAATTAGGTCAAAAGGAGCCACGAGGGGCCCACAAGGCATCAGGGCATGCCCCCCTAGGGCCTTGCCCTGTTGCCTTGTGGCCTCCTCGTGAGGCTTCTGGCTTCCTCCCGAAGCTTCCAGGGTCTCTTTTGTCCAGAAAAAATCGTCAAAAAGTTTCGTGGCATTTGGACTTCTTTTGGTATTGACTTCCTGAAAAACCAAAAACAGGCAGAAAACAGTAGCTGGCACTGGGCACTAGGTTAATAGGTTAGTCCCAAAAAATGATATATAATTGCATATAAAACATCCAAGATTGATACTATAATAGCATGGAACAATCAAAAATTATAGATACGTTGGAGACGTATCACTCCTCCTGTCGCAGAGTCAGGACACCACAAGATTGAACCTACAACCAAGCACCACTCCCAATGAAGGTAAATCAATCTTCTTGGCTCAAGAAGATAGATAGATCGGGGAGAAATACAAGGCTATGAAATAACACATAAATAGATCTCAAAAGGATTCAAATACTTTAAATGAATAATCTGATCATAAAACCACAATTCATCGGATCCCAACAAACACACCGTGATAATTACATCGAATAGATCTCCGAAGAGATCATCATATTGAAGATGAAAAAGAGAGAGAGAAATCCATCTAGCTACTGCTATTGACCCGTAGTTCCTAAAGGAACTACTCACACATCATCATGGAGGCAACAAGGTTGATGACGATTTCCTTCCCAATGGTTTCCCCCTCCGGCAGAGTACCAAAAAAGACCTCTAGATGGGATCGTGGAAGAATAGAGGCTGGCGGCAGTGGAAGAATTGTTTTGGGTCTTGTTTTTGGGATTTCCGAATATTTCTGAATTTATAGAGTTGGAATTAGGGCAAACGGAGACACGGTGGGCCCACAAGCTCACATGGCGTGCCCCCCTAGGGTCGCACCACCTGAGGATGTGCCCCCTCGATCATCGTCTGGTGCCTCCGCGAAGCTTCTAGGGTCCCTTCTGGTCCAGAAAGATCACCGTAAAATTTCATTGTGTTAGGACTTTGTTTGGTATTGTTTTTCTGTGAAACAAACAAATAGGCAAAAAAACAGGAACTGGCACTGGGCACTAAGTTAATAGGTTAGTCCACAAAAATAATATAAAATGGCATATAAATCATACAAAAGTGATAATATAATAACATGCAACAATAAAAAAATTATAGATATGTTGGAGACGTATCAGTATCCCCAAGCTTAATTCCTACTCATCCTTGAGTAGGTAAATGATAAATAGAATTTTTGATGTTGAATGCTACCTAGCATGTTTTAATCATGTAATCCATTCTGGTATGAATATTGAGAAGTGATGGTTTTGGTGCCAAACCAAGCAATTGGATCATACTTTTTCTCGCTTTAGCTTTTTCAACTACACTCAATATATGAGTGTGAGCCATGGACTGAGCACTTTGGATGGCAAAGAGAATGATGATTTTGGTTTATAAGGGAAGACAAAAGATATAATAAAGTCTCGCATCAACTAGGCAGATCATTAGGCAATGGAGAGGCCTTACAATCAATATCAATGCGAGTAGTAAGGATTGCCATGCAACGGATGCACTAGAGCTATAAGTGTATGAAAGCTCTCTATATGAAACTAAGTGGGTGTTCATCCAACTTGCTTGCTCATGAAGACCTCGAGCATTTGAGGAAGCACTTCATCGGAATATACAAGCCAAGTTCTATTATGTAAAAATCCCACTAGTATATGGAAGTGACAAATCATGGAGACTCTATATATGAAGAACGTGGTGCTACTTTGAAGCACAAGTGTGTAAAAAGGATAGTAATGGTGACTGAGGATGTCCTGGACCGAACTGAGGCCCATCAGCCACCACCTGGAGGATAGCCAAAGCTGTGGACCTCGTCGTGAGCAAGATGGAAACCACCGAAAACTTGGCGTGCACTTCAAGGACAACTCTTGTATCTGGCATGCTTATCTCTAGTTGGCAGCCGACCTTATGTGTAAATGTACCCCTGGCATCTATATAAGCTGAGGGGTTTCGTCCGTAGAGGCACAATCACAAGCCTTAGGGTTAGAACACAATCATACGATCTCGAGGTAGATCATCTTTTACTTGATACTTCATCACATCAATATAATCAAAGCAGGACGTATGGTTTTACCTTTGCGAGAGGGCCCAAACCTGGGTAAACATTGTCTCCCTTGTCTCCTATTACCCATTGATCCCAGAACCACAACTCCCCCCCTACCTGAGATCAACCGGTTGTAGAACCAACATTGGTGGCCCATACAGGTCCTGATTTGTGGTAAAAAAGGATTGATGGCTCGTCTTCAGATCAACATCGACATCGGCTGTGGCGACATCTTTGTCTCCGGCCAGCTTTTTGCGTTCGGCAGCATCGTTCTTCACGCCAACGCGACTGGCCATCTCGACCATGTCAAAAGCTTCATCACGAACCAAGTCATTATGTTCGGAAGTTTGGAATACACTGCTGACTCCCGGGGCGATCTCGCCCTCTCTGGCTGGAGGCCAGATCGGCTTGAGACCTCCCCGATCCCGGAGCCAGCCTCTGATCCAATACTTGGGTTAGATCTTACGTCGGACCCAACTTTAAGTGTGGATCTGACCACTATCCCATCAGATCTTGACCTGGAGTCGGATCTAACTCCGGAACCGGCTTCATGCTCGGATCCGATCACTTCACCAGCAGGCCAGGAGTTAGCCTTGGCTAGCCAAAGCTCTGAGGTTGCGTCATGCGGCCCGCCGAGGATACTGAAAATCAGCTCGGCCTACAGTCAAGTAATGGACCCGGTAGATCTCTTGCACTTAAATGAGATGCTATACTGAATCCAGAATCTTGCGATTTCATCCTCAGTCTACGACCAGATCGGATGTAAAGCCAACGATAGAGAAATTTACGTCCCTCCCACCACCCACCTAGTCGCTATGGTCAAAGATTTAACCGACGTATTGGACTATGCCTCCGACGAGGGGACCAACATGAATGAAGATGTCGATGGCGCATCTAGAGTGGCTTCACCCATGGCTATATCCCATACTGGCAACTGGGTTGCAACCTCTACCTATGACGTCAACATGGTAGACACCCCTAAGGAGGACGGGGAGAAAAACGATCCCCCCAAGCGCCGACGTACTCGGAAGCGATCCAAGGGTACTGGTAGGGGCAAGAAGAGCCACAATGATAATACGGATGCTACTGATAACGGTGCCACACCGGATGGCACCGAGGACCAGGGTAACAGCGACAATGCCACGCCTGGTCAGTTTGACGGCCCCACAGGAATGTCCAAGGACAAGAACCCTGAAGATCCCGAGGATCCAGAAGATAGTAACTATCTTCCCAAATCTAAGGAGTAGGTCAGCCTCGGACCCGAGGACTTTATCGTCCCTGAGGACCCAAACGAGCAAGAAAAGTTTCGACAATGGATCATCGCAATAGCCCGAAGCATGAAAAAGCAACGGCAGCAGCTTCAAGCTGATCAAGACACGCTCTATGATAAGTGGGTAGAGGTCCTCGTAGCCGAACAAGACTTTGAGTCACGGCGCGCAGACCAACTTAAATCCTACCCACGGCGGCATTTACTTCCTGCATTCGATGACGAAGTCGCCGAAAATGTGCCATTCAAGCATGATCGAGCCAATTAACCTCACCGTCCTCCTCGGGGGCGGGACATGCCAACTGGAGGGATTAAAAATCCCCCCACAATACCTCACCGTGAAGGCAAGGAACCAGTTCAACTGGCTGAGCCTTATGATTTGTGAAGGAAATTAAACGCAAATCCTGCCCCAAAGAGATCCATATACGGATCAAGGGGGTACGCTCCCGTTGGACGGGACGGCTATGAAGCCTGGCTCGATAGGAACGCAATGGCTCGGGAGAATACACATGCATGGATGACAATGGATGTCCGGCATGACGTAGCTCGGTTTCGAGGGCATGCGCACCCAATATGTTTTACAGACGAGGTCATGGAACATAAGTTCCCAAAAGGGTTTAAACCCGTAAATATTGAACAATATGATGGAATGACTGACCCGACAGTGTGGATTGAAGACTTCCTTCTCCACATCCATATGGCTTGAGGAAATTATCTCCATGCCATCAAGTACCTACCACTGAAACTTAAAGGACCGACAAGGCATTGGCTGAACAGTTTGCCCGAGAACTCTATCGGAAGCTGGGAAGAACTTGAGGACGCCATTAGGGCGAACTTCCAGGGTACGTATGTTCAGCCCCGGATGTCGATGACCTTAGCCATATCATCCAGCAGCCTGGCAAGTCGGCTAGAAAGTTTTGGAATCGGTTTTTAACTAAAAAGAACCAAATAGTCGACTGTCCTGACGCATAAGCGATCGCTTCTTTCTGGCATAGTATCCGTGATGAGTGGCTGGCATGACAGCTCGGACAGGGTAAGCCTAGAACCACGGCTACTCTTACCTCTTTAATGACCCGATTTTGCGTGGGCGAAAATAGCTGGTTGGCTCGTAGCAATCATGGCAATGAGGCCGGCACCTCGGAGGTGCGTGACGGTAACAGAAAGCCTAGGCACAACAAGAACAACAAGCGCCGGCATAAAAACAGTGGCAGTGATGCCGATGACACAATCGTCAAACAATGGATTTAGCAATCCAAGGGCCGGTCAGAAAAAGAAGCCCTTTAAAGGGAGCAGGGACGGTCCCACTGCACTTGATAAAATCCTCGACAAGCCTTGTCAGATTCATAGCACTTCAGAAAAACCTGCTAATCACACAAACCGGAACTGTTGGGTTAACAAGTAGGCCAGAAAGATTGCAGTCGAAGGTCAAGGCAAGAGCCAGTCTCGCGATGAGGATGAGGATGAATCTCGTAGGCCCAACAATGGAGGCCAAAAGCAGTTTCCTTCCAAAGTAAAGGATGTGAATATGATTTATGTCACTCACATCCCTAAAAAGGAGAGGAAGCGCGCACTTCAGAACATTTACACCTGAGAGCCTATAGCTCCGAACTGCAACCAGTGGTCATCTTGTCCGATCACCTTCGACCGACAAGACCACCCGACCAGTATCCGTCATGGAGGTTCGACCGCGCTGGTCCTCGATCCAATTGTAGATGGATTCCACCTAACACGGGTCCTTATGGACGGAGGCAGCAGCCACTACAAAAAAAGACACTTCCGTGACATATGGCCCGAATGAAAACTTTTTCTATCATGGATATGGCACTTCTATGAAGATAGTTGTGACAAATACACTTATCATCATAGATGCGGTGGGCTCCTACTTCTATGACAAAAAATTATGACATAAAATGGGCTTTTCATCCTGGGCGGGCCGGAGAGGCACCGGCATGACATTCTTTGGGCCGTCCATGATGAAAAAAATCGTGGTAGAAGTGAGGGCGAGGAAATTTTCAGGGAGTTCCCGGTTATGGTGGGCACTCCGTGGGTGGTCGGGTCCGAGCGATGCAGTGTGGTTTGCACGTTTATCTCGTACGAGCGTGTGTGCGAGGCATTTGCTAATTGAACCCGAGCGAGGCATTCGCTTACTGAACCCGAGTGATCGATCGATCCCTCGCACTCTACTACGTACTGAACATGAGCGATCGATCCCACTACGTACTAAAGCTGATCGATCCCTTCGCTACAAACTGAACCCGAGCAATTCCTTCGGTGCTAACTGAACCCGAGCAATTCCTTCAGTGCTAACTGAACCCGAGCGATTGATCGCTGCTGCTTACTAAAGCAGATCGATCGATGCATTGCATCGAGCCTCCGTGCGAGACGTGAGTTGAGCTAGCCGGTTGGTTGCCTCTTGACGAATAGTGCCCATTTTTTTGACTGGTTACTATAGGGAAAACCGCCACAGCCATTACAATTTATTCATTGAAAGTATACAATATTTACAAGAGTTACCAAGAGTAACTCAAAAGAAACAGAAAAAGTCTAATCATCCTAAAAAAAAAACATGAATACATGAACCCATGAAGGGGGCAAGTAAGTTACCCATCTAAGAAGCTCTTCCTTGAACCTAGACTTAACTCTATGGGAACGCAGGGACATATCATGGACAAAAGCCCCTCTCCACTGGTTGAAGCTAGGTCTGACATGTCTGAACACCTTTGCATTTCTGATCAACCAAATATTCCAGCAAGCTGTAAAAACTACTTCAGCAAAAAAGGCTTCTTGAAATCCCTCCTAGCATTAACAGCAATCTCAGCCATATCATTACCAATGGACCAATCAATCTGAAGATAATTCCATATTCTTTGGCTGAACATACAGTTAAAAAACAAGTGGTCTCTGTCTTCTCTAGTCTGTGTGGGACAAAGCACACAGTTGATTCCATCATCGATGTGCAAGTGTCGCCTCTCCACCATATCCTTTGTATTCAATCTTTCCATAATCAACATCCAGGCAAAACCTTGATTTTCATGGTGCAAGAGCTGGCCCATACCCACTTGCGCAAAGGATTGAAGTATACATTTGTATGCATGAAGGAATAAACTGTTTGGGTGTGTAGGGTTTATCAGTGCCATGCCAATGCCAGACATCTTTTAAGTCAGTCTGTCCATTATGATTCTGAAGAAGAACTTGCAAAGACAGAAGCTCCTGAAAAGCTTGTTCAGACAGTGGCAAATTGAACCAAGAAATTAGGTTCATACATTCCAGACCATCCTTGACAGAAAGCAGTGTATCCTTACAATATGAAAACAACCATGGAAATCTATTCTTCAAAGGCAAAACAGAATCACCAAGTTTTCGTTGCTGCCGCATGCGTGATACACGTAGAACGAGTAAAGACTGCTATTGCATCGATCGATCCCCTTGCGCGAGACATGGTGAGTTGACCTAGCCGGTTGGTTGGCTATGGGTGAACAGTTCATGTTGCTTCCGCTCGCTCATATGCCCCACCCCAGCCGGTGGGTTGGCTGTGGATGAACAGTACCCTGGCCGTGTGAAGGTGGTTGGCGCTAGATGAACAGGACACCGATCAATCGAGGAGGCCGTGCCGCAGTACGCCACACCCCAGCCGGATGGGGGTGGATGAACAGGAGCCGTGGAGGCCGTAGGAAGCAGACGGTGATGAACAGTAGCCCATGGAGTCCTATTTTGCGGTACGCCACACCCCTCCCGATGAACAGGACCCCATTTAGATCGTAGGCGGTTGAAGAGAAGTCCATTTCGTCCATTTTGCAGTACGCCAGACCCCTCCCGATGAACAAGACCTCGTTTCATCTGTAGGCGGTTGAACAGAAGTCCGTTTCCTCCGTTTTGTGGTACGCCAGACCCCCAGCCGATGAACAGGACCCCGTTTCGACTGTAGGCGGTTGAACAAAAGTCTGTTTCCTCCGTTTTGTGGTACGCCACACCCCTAGCCGATGAACAGGACCCCGTTTCAACCGTAGGCGGTTGAACATAAGTCTGTTTCCTCCGTTTTGCGGTACGCCACACCCCCAGCCGATGAGCAGGACCCCGTTTTGGCTGTTCTGTCCAAGCCGGTTGGCTCCTGATGAATAGGATGCATTCCGACCGAGTTGGTTGCCTCCCGATGAACACGGCGCTGTTTCTTCGTTTCGACCCAGCCGGTTGGCTGCCGATGAACAGGACGTCGTTGCTGCGTACCCCCTCCATCGCCTCTCCATGTACATGAGCCCTGGCCATACGTATGCGTGAGTACGCGTTCAAGACCCCACCCGTATGTACGTATGTGGCCGTCTTTTTTGCAGCGTGGCTATACGTACGTGTACACGATTTAGACGGGACTGCCTCAACTGCTATGTAGGGTGCTCTACTACGACACGTGCCGCTCCATACACGGCCAGGGTTCATGAGACTGATCAACCAATATGTACGTGCACGTTTGCGACCAAACAGATAACGCTACGTAGGCTTCGACCTGGTGGGTCCCAACTGTCAGTGGGGAATAAGGAGGCACTTCCTTGCGTGCGAAGATGTCTTGTGGGTCCTAGCTGTCAGGTGGAGGAATCAATTTTTTTTGCGCTTAATAAGGAGGCACTTCCTTGCGTGCGAAAATGTAGCAGGTGGGTCCTAGCTGTCAGGGGGGGACTCTTTTTCCGCGTAATAAGGAGGCACTTCCTCGCGTGCAAAGATGTAGAAGGTGGGTCCCAGCTGTTAGGCGAACCATTCTTTTGCGCGTGATATGGTGGCACTTCCTTGCGTGCGAAGATACAACTGGTGGGTCCCAGCTATCAGGGGGAGAAATCGTTTTTTCGCGTAATACGGAGGCACTTCCGGTGGGTCCCAGCTGTCAGGTGGAGGAATCATTATTTTGCGCGTAATAAGGAGGCACTTCCGGTGGGTCCCAGCTGTTAGGTGGAGGAATCATTATTTTGCGCGTAATAAGGAGGCACTTCCTATCGTGCGGCTGTGGACCCAGCTGTCAACCTCTCCGCATACAGTCCTCCTTTGATGGTTGTTGTTTGTTGACCACGTTGACCACGCCGTGCCGAGAGCACCAAGACGGTGGAGAACAGCGAGGCCTAGGAAGAGAACGACACGGAGCCAGGGAAGACGCAGCAGTGGACGCCCACACGGAGGGGAGTACGAGGGTTGACTGGTTCGGCTGCGGTGTGAGGCAGCCGTCGCAGTAAAATAACAGAAGGTGTGGGTGAGTACATGTATGACCTAGCCACCGGTGGGAGTAGGGTGGGGCAGCGAGGCCTGCGCGGTAGCACAACAGCCGCTCCAGCCAGCGATGGATTTGGCGGCTGGAGCAACAAGATCAGAGATTGAGAAGCAGGATGGCCATCGGATGTCAATCCAACGGCTACGGTTGTCAGAATAGTTTGTTGACTTTTCTTTTTGACCATTAAATCATTGTGTCGACTTTTTTTGTTGACTAAATGGACAATGCCTTCCGCAGGCTTCGTCCTCGTGGGCCAACAAAGTCAGCTTCGAAAGCTGTGGCGGACATGGAGCCCATTTATTTAGTTTTTACAGCCCATTTGATTTTGTTTTCCAATACATCTATTTCCTGGGTTGGGTGAAAACAATAATAGCCTATTTACTATTTCTGAGAATTTACAGCGCATTTGATTATTTTTTTGAATAGACCTATTTACTGGGCTGGGTGAAAAAATAATATTGCGGACATGCAACCCATTTATTATTTCTGATAATTTACAACCCATTTTCTTTTAGTAGAAATAGACCCATTTTCTGGGATAGATGAAAAAACAATGTTGGTCTGGACAGAGCATTTCTTATAAAAAATAATACTGAGCTAGAAATTTTATTAAAAAAACTTAAGTTGGGCTTAGCATTCTTATATCAAATTATAACTGAGTTGTGCATTTTCTTAAAAAAAACATAGGCTGGGCTGCGCTTATTTTAGGACAAAACAAAACCTGGGCTGGCACGCGTCTTTCGGCCTAGTTGCATTGCGGATGTTCAACGAACAAGGCCTGTGTAGTACAGTAGAACTTTACATAGCTACTCAGCCCACATTCGACGAAGCATGAAATGGCCCAAACAAGGCTTGTGTACATTTTTTTAAAGTCACTGAACTCAAATTATAACTTAAGAAAAAATGTAGAGTCCAGTGAAACCTAATTAAAAGTTGTCACGAGCGAAGAAATAATTCAACGGGTCACACTTGTTAACGAGAGAGAGAGAGAGAGAGAGAGAGAGAGAAATTGATCGGTCGATGCTCGTGCATACATCTTTCAGCCATATGCATTCCTGATGCTCGCTACAAACTTATATAGTTGACACAATCATATACAACATCATAGCACATTGAGCTTGCATACAAAAATTTCAGGCGGGCGACACAATAGGGGTCGAAGCAGTTGATCACTACGGGTAGGGCTATCTTGAAACCAACAAACTCGTACATCACCGTTCATCGTCTTGATCAATGACGTGGAAATATCTTGAATGTTGTGCAAAGAAAACAAACAGACAACACAATAAGTTCTGCTAGCACATTAAGTTGACATACACTCATTTAAAAAAAAATCAGGTACAAAAATAGAACAGGTCATAATCACATGTATTGGCACATCAGAGCTTCACACCTATAGCTCAGATATAAGTAGTATCTGAGAAGATTCAGTTGTTTCCTCAAATTATAGCACATTCAGGCAGCCAGCCCCTCCTCTTCTCCCAAAGAAGCAGAGGCCTTCGCCGCGCGATGGAGTAGGCCCTGTGCCATCCATCATTCTGGGCAACACGGGGAAAGTATAACGTTGACTCCTGTAATGGACGTCGTCGATGGACCCCGGCACCAGCGGCGGCGGCAGGACTTCGATTGATGGATTGACGACTTCTTCGAAATGCATCAAGATTCGATATAGGTACATACCTAACATGGTCTTCGGCAGCCTTGGTGGCGACAAATAGTACAACCCCGGTTCCTACACCGGTATATCAACACCAATCACCTTCGATATGGTGGACAGCTTCTTCATCCATGCCATAACCATCAGAGCCCAGCTGTCTGGATGTGGCACCCCGGCTCAGTAGACCGGTTTACCAGTGTTTCCAACCCAGAGATCATGTCTTCTGGAAACACACAACAACTTGGAACAGAACTGAACTGATCTTTATTAATATTGTACAAGTACAAGCTTGGGAATTACATTGGGTACGGAGGCCAGAAGCACTACATGTGCTATGACAATATCTACATTATTTATGGAACATAGCTAGGCCTCGGTACTACTGGGTGATTCTACAGCGTAGCGGAACAATGGGTAAAACTCTCCATTCCACAGGGACACTGCTGGAACACGGCCTAGTTAGCGTAGCATGAACCATCGGGACCTCCGTCACCGGCTTCTCCTGCATCTGGCATGATATGCCAGGTGAGTACTTGGAATGTACTTGCAAGCTCACAGCAACCACAACAATGCAGCAAACAACAGCATGGCAATGAACAGGTTAAATGCTTAAGTTGCTTACTTACTGTTACCGAATATCAACTTACCCTCTTCTGGGTTGTACCACAACCCTCGGAATACTCTTGATCCACCGAGCACTTCCGAGCATAAGACAAGTTCTTCCATCATTATTATTATTATTACTGTTGACCACTCAGTGTGACCTAGTGCGGACTGTGTCCAATACCGTGGACGCGGCTATTCGAATAGATTCTTACACTCTACAAAGGTTGCACACTTTTCCCACACCATGGAGCTCCTTGTCCCATACCTCGGTACACTTCCCCTCTGGGTGGACCGGTGCTGCTCCAACGAAACTTGCCTAACCCGTGACCCCTCCATCGTAGCACCGACAATCATCCTCCCCCGGAGTCATGCCCTGGGTGGCCTTTGTGTCACTCTTGACACCTGCCACCGTCGTGGCCAACTAAACTGTCCCAAACGGGGACGCCGGCAAATAACTCAACTGGCTCACAAGGTTATCGTCGCCTACCTGATCAGGGTAGCATGCACGCATAACCTTCCCTCTTTGGTGGTACCGATGAAAGAGCACATGGACAAACCAAGTCAAGGCCGTCCCATTCCGGCAGATGTGGCTGCACGGGTAAGTCTGGGTCGGTGGCACTTGATCAACCATTAAGCTTAGTTTTAGTAATTACGTGACAAGCAAGGTTGTTTATCATGAATAAATCAATATGGCAGTAGTTATGCAACAATATAATTTACTATGAATTATCACATATTAAAATAATGCAAAATAATTCTACAATAAACCAATACTATTGAAATGCTTCATGTAATGGATGATGTGGCTTGCCTTGCTCAGTTGGGTTGTCCACAAACTCCTGGTCCTCAAAACCAAAATGATTTCCCTCTGAAAAATATTTTAAAACAGCAAAAGAAAATGTCACATAATACATTTCTGTTAACCAGAAATTCTGTACATGTGAGAAAAATACCAAATTTACCAGAAAATAGAGGGTCTCAAGACAAAGACAATGCAAAAAGAATCAATTGATTTGGACTTGTGGATAAACAGTAATAGGCAGTCAAAGTTACTGCTCAAAGTTGAAATTTAACAGAAATTTGAAAATCTCTGGGAGGGCCATGTCGAAGGCGTATTTCCCGAATACGCTTCCACTTAGGTACCGTTTCGGGCGCGGCTGGGTCACTGACGTGCGGGGCCCAGCTGTCATATTTAAAAGGAAAAAGAGGGGAACAGTAAGAGGGCGGCTCACCGACGGCGATAGCCGGAGATAGCGACGGCGGCGAGGTCGGGAGAGGGTGGAGATGGATCGGCCACACGACGGCGGTCCTCCCTGTACCAGCAGTGTCTCCAGGGACGGCCTGACGGCGTCGCCCCCTTCTTCTTTGGCGGTGGCTGGTTTTGGGGGTCGGCGGCGATGGCGTCTCCGGCAGCGGTTTTGCTGGGCAAGAGGTGGAGAAGATCCAGGAGAGCTTATTGAGCTCGGGGATGGGGTTGGATGAGGCTGGGGTGGAGTGAATCGAGCGGGTGGTGGAGTTGGCTTGGCGGCAGAACGCCGGTGAGCTGCGAGGCCAGATGGCCTCTCGGCCTTGGCTCGGTGCCCTGGTGATCGATAGGAGGTGGAGGGAGTGGGGTGAGGAGCTGGGAGAGGCCGGGGAGGGCCTTTTATAGGTGGGGGCGGAGCTTCTGGAGTCGGGCGGTGCCACCGCCACGTCGCCAGAGCGAGGACGGCTAGCTGGCTGGCGCGGCGCGGGCGACGCGATGGAGGAGGCAGAGGGAGTAAATGCACGAAGAGACGGGTCGCCGGGAAGCCTCTAGCCACCTCACCTCCCGTACGGCGACTGTGCCGCCCGTGGCGCACGGTGGCCGTATCCGGCGAGGGCAATTTCGGCGAGGGGGAAGGGTCTAGGGCGGCCAGGTGGACAAAGGGGAGCTCGTCAGGGCACGGAGACAACGTACGGCGACGCGGTCGTCGCGCTCCGACGTGACCCATGCCTGCCGGCGCCCAGCGCGCGGTTTTGGCAGGGCTGGCCACGCGGTCACCGCGTGCACAGGCACACACGGCGCGAGCTGGCCTACCATGCCGTGTCTGGTGTGCCGACCTTGCATACTAGAGCCCTCTCATGCCACTAGTTTGCCTAGAGACTCACTGAACCGAAGTGTAGCATCAACAACAGTTTGTTGTCAGTAACTTAGGAGGGATCTGGAGAGAAGATGAGCTGGAGATGAAACCAATGGAGATGTCTGGAGTGATCTACGTTGGAAGGACTACAAGCTGGCAAGAATTGGGAAACTTTGGCCAAGATTTGAACATGGTTCATGTACAATTGCTATACTGGTCCAGAAACTTGGTGAGGTTGTTGCACTCACATGGCTGATCTGCTGGAGATGAAATTTGGTGTGTGGGGGTTATTTGATCATGCCAAGATGTCATAAAAATTCCAGCTCAAATGGGTACCTTTAGCTAGTACTTCCATCACAGAGGTTTCAAATGAGCAGAAACTTGGCAGAATATTTTTGCTGGAAATTTATATTGGACAAGGAGATGTTTTTGGATATTGCGGCAAGATATGCTCCCTAGTATCTCTGAGATTTATTTGGGAGTTTTCTGAGTTTAAGAAATATGGGTTGCTTCACAAAGGGTCATTGCTGTCTAGAAGATAAATGGAATATTCTGGCCAAAGTTTTATACTGGACCATGAAATGTTTTTGGAGATTGTGGGAGTAGATGATGATAAGAAGGTGTGGTATTAATTTGGGATTTTTCTGATCATCAGAACTATAGGTTGCTTCACAACCCATTGTGAAGACAGATTTTCCCAAAGAAGAAAATGGATTATTTTGAAAGGAATGAAAATTGGAATTTGATCCAGAAGGTGTGTGACAAGATTTTGGAAAGATATTGAGGGCTTGGGATCACTTAGAGAGAATTTCAAAGGTTTCCCAAGTCTAAAGTCAACTGAAAAGATTCAAAAGCCATCCAATTTGCAAATAAAACCAGAAAAAATTTTAAAAGAAAAAGTTGCCAAAAACCAGGGTGTCACAAACCTACCCCCCTTAGGATGAATCTCATCCTCGAGATTCGGTTGCTCAGGGAACAAATGCAGATATGCGGATCTCAGAAAATCCTCTGTTTCCCAGGTAGCTTCTTCCTTAGTATGATGATCCCACAATACTTTCTAAAAATTGATTATCTTACTTCTGGTAGTTCTTTCCATCTCGTCCAAGATTCTGACAGGCTTTTCCTCGTAGGTCAAATCCTTAGTCAGCTCTAGCTCACTCATATCTTCCTGCTTGATCGGAGGTGCAATGCACTTTCTCAACTGTGATATGTGGAAGACATCGTGAACGTCGGACAACTCCGGCGGTAACTCTAACTGATATGCCACTCTGCCTCTTCTAGCAATTATTGGAAAGGGACCAATATATCTCGATGCAAGCTTTCCTCGGATATGAAACCTTTTTATTCCTTTCATGGGGGTGACTCAGAGATATGCATACTCTCCAGGCTCGAAAGTTACTTCTCGATGCTTAGGGTCATAGTAACTCTTTTGACGGGACTTGGCTGCTCGAAGACGTTCCTGAATATCCTTAACTTGCTTCTCAGCCTCAAGCATCAAATCCGTGCCAAAGATACGGCTGTCTCCTGTCTGGGACCAATTTAAAGGAGTGCGACATTTCCGTCCATACAGTGCTTCGAATGGTGACATCTTGAGACTTGACTGATAACTGTTATTGTAAGAGAATTCCGCGTAGGGTAGACTATCCTCCCATTTGGGTCCATAGGTGAGTGCACAAGACCGAAGCATATCTTCCAATATTTGGTTCACTCGTTCGGTTTGTCCATCCGTCTGTGGATGATATGATGTGCTATGCTTTAGCACGGTTCCAGGGCTTGGTGCAACCGGAGCCAGAATGCTAAAGTGAACAAGGATCCTCTATCTGATGTGATAGACTTGGGTACTCCATGAAGACTGACTATTCAGGACATGTAGAGTTGTGCAAGCTGATCGGCTCTGAAAGTGGTCTTCACTGGAATAAAGTGAGCCACTTTAGTAAGGACATCCACGATGACCCAGATAGCATCCTGGCCTCTTGTTGACTTGGGTAGTCCAACAATGAAGTCCATGCATATGTCATCCCAT
Organism: Elymus sibiricus; assembly: GCA_039707655.1. NCBI lineage: Eukaryota > Viridiplantae > Streptophyta > Magnoliopsida > Poales > Poaceae > Elymus > Elymus sibiricus. The sequence goes on along the minus strand of CM077676.1, from coordinate 183,546,578 downwards.
TTCAACTGGGGAACCTGTAAAGGTTGCAGTAGTCCAGCGGGTTTCTAGTGTTCAGCATTGACTCTGTTGCAGACATCACAACAGGTGACATAGTACGCAATGTCCCTTCATATTCCTGGCCACCAAAAGGTTTCCCTTAAGTCCTGGTACATTTTTGTTCCTCCCGGATGAATAGAGTATGAGGATTCATGTGCCTCTCTAAGTATTTGCTGTCTCAAATTTTCTTGATCAGGCACACATATTCGGTCCTCAAACCATAAAGTTCCCTGGTCATCAATACGGAAGGACTTGGTCTTCCCTTGCTGAATGTTCTCCTTGATCTCTTGTACACTTTTATCTGATTTCTGAGCTGCCTTAATTTCTTCCATAAGTGTTGGAGTAATTTCCAATGTATCTGGGCTAATTGGGCCGCATAATACCATATTCAGCTTGGCAAACTATTCTTGTAGCCTTGGATGGATACCCTCAGTTAGTGCATTCATAGTGCCTTGTTTTCTGCTGAGAGCATCGGCGACCACATTGGCCTTTCCCGGATGATAATTAATTCCAATGTCATAGTCCTTGACCAGTTCAAGCCATCTTCTCTGTCTGAGATTAAGGTCGGGTTGGGTGAAAATATACTTGAGACTCTTGTGGTCTGTGTATATTTCACATCGCTGCCCAATGAGATAATGCCTCCAAATCTTTAATGCATGAACCACGGCTGCCAATTCCAGATCATGAGTGGGATAGTTCTCTTCATGGGGTCGTAGCTGTCTGGATGCGTATGCTACAACCTTTCCTTCTTGCATTAGAACGCAGCCGATTCCACGCCAGGAAGCATCGCAATATATATCAAAGCTCTTGTGGATGTCTGGAAGAACTAAGATAGGGGCCGTAGTTAGCCTCGTCTTTAACTCCATGAAACTGCTATCACATTCTTTCGTCCAGGAAAATTTGTGATTATTTTTCAACAGTTCTGTCAATGGCTTGGCTATTTTTGAGAAGCCTTCAATGAAACGACGGTAGTAGCCTGCCAATCCCAGAAAACTGTGAACCTCAGTTACCGTGGCTGGTGTCTTCCAATTTAACATAGCAGTCACTTTGCTGGGGTCGACGGCCACACCCTGTTCTGACAGAACATGTCCCAGAAAACCCTCCTCTCTTAGCCAAAATTCACACTTACTGAACTTGGCATACAAGCGATGGGTCCTTAGTCTTTCCAGGATAGCACGGAGATGTTGCGTGTGTTCTTCTTCATCTTTGGAATAGATAAGAATATCATCGATGAATACTACCACGAACTTGTCCAAGAAGTCCATGAAGACCTTGTTCATCATGCTCATGAAGTAGGCTGGAGCATTTGTCAGCCCGAATGACATGACTGTAAATTCATACAGACCATATCGGGTAGTGAAGGCTGTCTTGGGGATATCCTCTTTCCTGATTTTTAGCTGATGATACCCCGTTCGAAGATCAATCTTGGAAAATACCCGGGCCCCGTTTAACTGGTCAAACAGATCATCAATGCGGGGAAGCGGATATTTATTTTTAATGGTGACTTCATTCAGTTGGCGGTAGTCCACACACATCCGTAGGCTGCCATCCTTCTTCTTAACGAACAACACAGGTGATCCCCATGGCGAGGTGCTTGGACGAATGTACCCTTTTTGTAATAATTCATCCAGCTGTTTCTTTAATTCCACCAGCTCTGGGGAAGGCATGCGGTAGTACTTCTTATAAATTGGAGCGGTTCCGGGAACAACATCAACATCAATAGCAAACTCTAGTTCCCAATCAGGTGGCATTCCTGGTAGTTCTTCCGAAAATACGTCCGAAAATTCACTGACTACTGGAATCAGATTTATATCTGTAGCAGTGGCTTTGAATGCCATTCCCTTCTTTGACATCATTCTGCTAGCAGTAAATTGTACTGTTTGACCTGCCGGGTTAACCAATGTCACCGTCCTGGTGGCACAGTTGATAAAAACCTGATGTGGTGTCAACCAATCCATCCCCTGTATTATATCTAGTCCAGGGGATTCAATGGCAACAAGGGTAGCTGGAAACTTAACTCCATGTATCAAGATTTCCAGATCCTTATATATAACATTTGTTCTGAGCATGGAGCCAGGGGATTGTACCACCATGATTTTGTCCAAAAGAGAAGGAGAAAGTTTGTGTATGGTGGCAAAACTCCGCGAAATAAACGAATGAGAATCCCCAGAATCAAATAAAATTATTGCGGGTATGTTGTTAACAGAAAACATACCAAGGACCACATCTGGTGCTTCGTGGGCTTCCTCAGCAGAGATATGATGGACTTGGCCGCGATAAAAGTTCTGATTGGGGCGGTGTCCAACATTGTTGACTTGTGGCTTCTAGTCGAACGGTAACTTCCCATTTCTTGTGGGGCATTGCCTAGAGTAATGCCCGCCCTAACCACAAGTAAAGCAAGTGTTGTTGCGGCGGCAGTCTTCCAACACTGGCTGTTTGCCAAAGGTCTTGTTCTGGCTGCCGGGCTTATTGCTGTTGCGGCCGTTGCTCCAGGCAGGCTTGTACTCAGACGGACCTGGTTGCCAGATACGTGGCTTCTGCACATACTGCTCATGGTTATCCTTCTTGGGTTCAAACTTCCGCTTGCGATCGTCATATCCTGACTTATGCTCTCATTCGGCTATGAAAGCCTTGTTCACCAAAGTCTGGAAGTCAGGAAAATCCAGCATACAAAGCTGACAATGGAGGGTATGATTAAGTCCTCCTAGGAACCGGTCTATCTTTCTTTCTTCTGTGGACACGTCGTGAGTGGAGTACCATGCCAGATTATTAAACTTGTTCAGATACTCACCCACTGACATATTACCTTGAGTAAGAGCAAGAAATTCCCTCTGCTTCACCTTCATTATGCCGGTAGGGATATGATACTTGCAAAATACCTCTTTGAACTTCTCCCAGGAAATATCTTCCCCAGGAGGCCACATAATTTTCGTATTGTCCCACCATATGGCTGCCGGTCCTTCCAGGTAGTGAGTAACAAAAGGAACCTTGTCTGACTCATCATAGCGGGCTATGTCCAGCTTCTTTTCCATGGTCCTCAGCCAGTCATCGGCTTCCATAGGATCCACAGCTTGACCAAAACTGGGTGGCTTGGTACACTGAAAATCAGACAATTTAGAATGTGTCCCATTGTTGTGATTCTGACCCACCATAGTCTGCATACTTTTCAGAAATTCCATGAGATCTTGATTTCTTTTCTCTTCAAACATTCACATGATTTGATCAGTGGTCGGTGATTGTGGTGGTGGAGGTGGCAAATCTTCTGGTGACTGTCCTGCTTGTCTAGCGGATCGACGAACTGGAGTTCCATCGCCACCTTGATTACTACACCTCTTCATCCTATATTTGTTCCCATTGCAAAATACCGAATCGATGAGCAACATCCATAAGGGAAATACAATAGTATGACACCAGGAAAAGAAACCAAATAAAAAGAGAGAACAAAGCGAACAACATAATTATACGAGGCAACCCAACATCATACATGACAAGCTAGTAGGGGGGTTATCATGACTAGAACTGCTCATACGGCAGTTGACACATGCAGAGATGCTACGATGCATGCATGCACTGAAACTCAAGCCTCCACTCTACTAGCGCGGGTGGCACGGACACTGGCAGACTGAAGACTCCTCGTCGTCTGATCCTGTCTTGGAATCGGAGCTGATGATGTGAATCTCGGCCTCCGGATCAAAGGAAACACGACGACGCTGACAAGAAGGTTCTCCCTCTGAAGGAGAAGAAGCACGACGCCGCAGCATCGGAGCAGCTGGAGTAGCTAGGAGTGAGGCCCACTCTGCCAGGGTCTCATGTCGGCTACCAGACGAAAAGCCTGGCGGTCCGAATGAGCCAGAAGGAGTCTCAGGTGCTAGTGAAGGTGGAATGGGTGGAGTATACACGGGTGAAAATGCAGGAGGAAGAGGAGACTGTGCTGCCGCAACAACTGCAAGTGCCTCTCGGGCATGAGTCAGCTCCTCCGCCAGTGAGGTGATCATACGGTAACTGGCATTCAGATAACGAGATAAAACACCAGTAGCACGATCACTGGCCGGGTCAACAGGTGCGAAAAGGACTCGCCCTGTCGGAGGCGACAGGGTGGGGTAGTGAAAGAAACCTGGATGTGTCTGCATCTCAACCTCGTGGAAGCGCAAGTTAGTGAGAGCCTCCATCGCAGCAAACTGGATCGCCAGCTCCGGAGTAGAAGCAGTTCCGCCCTTGGAAGAGCGGGAGTAGCTGCCAATATTCGAAGTCGCAGTAAGAAAGGCCTCCGCATGATACTCGTACACTGAACCGGCAAGCTTCTCTCGGAACACCTGGTACACTGGGTCTTCGCCGTTGGGATACAGCCAAAGCCAGACGCTACGGAGGAGTACTGGAAAAGTGAACGATGCCGGCTCATGGTTATAATGATACGGAACTGGTGCCATCTACACTCACAAGGCCAACGGTTAGCACAACAATAAACTATATGCATGCCATGCAGCAATCAGATGCAACAAGCAAAGCACATACCAAGACTCTAAACTAATCGAGGTTCTAGCGCGGGGTTAACTAGGGTGTCCTACAGTCAGCGCGGCTCTAATACCAAGCATTGTGGCACCCCGGCTCAGCAGACCGATTTACCAGTGTTTCCAACCCAGAGATCATGCCTTCTGGAAACACACAACAACTTGGAACAGAACAGAACTAATCTTTATTAATATTGTATAAGTACAAGCTCGGGAATTACATTGGATAGCGAGGCCAGAAGCACTACACGTGCTATGACAATATCTACATTATTTAGGGAACATAGCAAGGCCTCGGTACTATTGGGTGATTCTACGGCGTAGCGGAACAACGGGTAAAACTCTCCATTCCACAGGGACACTTCTGGAACACGGCCTAGTTAGCGTAGCACGAACAATCGGGACCTCTGTCACCGGCTTCTCCTGCATCTAGCATGATACGCCAGGTGAGTACTTGGAATGTACTCGCAAGCTCACAACAACCACAACAATGCAGCAATCAACAGCATGACAATGAACAGGTTAAATGCTTAAGTTGCTTACTTACTGTTACCGAATATCAACTTACTCTCTTCTGGGTTGTACCACAACCCTCGGAATACTCTTGATCCACCGAGCACTTCCGAGCATAAGACAAGTTCTTCCATCATTATTATTATTACGATTGACCACTCAGTGTGACCTAGTGCGGACTGTGTCAAATACCGTGGACGCGGCTATTCGAATAGATTATTACACTCTGCAGAGGTTGCGCACTTTTCCCACACCATGGAGCTCCTTGTCCCGTACCTCGGTACACTTCCCCTCTGGGTGGACCGGTGCTGCTCCAACGAAACTTGCCTAACCCGTGACCCCTCCATCGTACCACCGACAATCATCCTCCCCCGGAGTCATGCCCTGGGTGGCCTCTGTGTCACTGTTGACACCTGCCACCGTCGTGGCCAACTAAACTGTCCCAAACGGGGACGCCGGCAAATAACTCAACTGGCTCACAAGGTTATCGTCGCCTACCTGATCAGGGTAGCACGCGGGCATAACCTTCCCTCTTTGGTGGTACCGATGAAAGAGCACGCGGTCAAACCAAATCAAGGTCGTCCCATTCCGGTAGATGTCGTTGCACGGGTAAGTCCGGGTCGGTGGCACTTGATCAACCATTAAGCTTAGTTTTAGTAATTACGTGACAAGCAAGGTTGTTTATCATGAATAAATCAATATGGCAGTAGTTATGCAACAATATAATTTACTATGAATTATCACATATTAAAATAATGCAAAATAATTCAACAATAAACCAATACTATTGAAATGCTTCATGTAATGGATGATGTGGCTTGCCTTGCTCAGTTGGGTTGTCCACAAACTCCTGGTCCTCAAAACCAAAATGATTTCCCTCTAAAAAATATTTTAAAACAGCAAAAGAAAATGTCACATAATACATTTCTGTTAACCAGAAATTCTGTACATGTGAGAAAAATACCAAAATTTACCAGAAAATAGAGGGGCTCAAGACAAAGACAATGCAAAAAGAATTAATTGATTTGGACTTGTGGATAAAAAGAAATAGGCAGTCAAAGTTACTGGTCAAAGTTGAAATTTAACATAAATTTGAAAATCTCTTGGAGGGCCACGTCAAAGGCGTATTTCCCGAATACGCTTCCACTTAGGTACCGTTTCGGGCGCGGCTGGGTCACTGACGTGCGGGGCCTAGCTGTCATATTTAAAAGGAAAAAGAGGGGAACAGTAAGAGGGCGGCTCACCGACGGCGATAGCCGGAGATAGCGACGGCGGCAAGGTCGGGAGAGGGCGGAGATGGATCGGCCACATGACGGCGGTCCTCCCTGTACCAGCAGCGTCTCTGGGGACGGCCTGACAGCATCGCCCCCTTCTTCTCCGGCGGCGGCTGGTTTCGGGGGTCATCGGCGACGGCGTCTCCGGCAACGGTTTTGCTGGGCAAGAGGTGGAGAAGAACCAGGAGAGCTTACTGAGCTCGGGGACGGGGTTGGACGAGGCTGGGGTGGAGTCAATCGAGCGGGTGGTGGAGTTGGCTTGGCGGCAGAACGCCGGCGAATTGCGAGGCTAGAGGGCCTCTCGGCCTTGGCTCGGTGCCCTGGTGATCGATAGGAGGTGGAGGGAGTGGGGTGAGGAGCTGGGAGAGGCCGGAAAGCGCCTTTTATAGGCGGGGGCGGAGCTTCTGGAGTCGGGCGGCGCCACGGCCACGTTGCCGGAGCGAGGACGGCTAGCTGGCTGGCGTGGCGCGGGTGACGCGATGGAGGAGGCAGAGGGAGTAAATGCACAAAGAGATGGGACGCTGGGAAGCCTCCAGCTACCTCACCTCCCGTACGGCTACTGTGCCACCCATAGCGCATGGTGGCCGTATCCGGCGAGGGCGATTCCGGTGAGGGGGAAGGGTCTAGGGCGGCCAGGTGGACGGAGGGGAGCTCGTCGGCGCTCCGACGTGACCCGTGCCTGCCGGCGCCAAGAGCGCAGTTTTGGCAGGGCTGTCCACGCGGTCACCGCGTGCACAGGCACACGCGGCGTGAGCTGGCCTGCCAGGCCGTGTCTGGTTTGCCGACCATGCATACTAGAGCCCTCTCGTGCCACTAGTTCGCCCAGAGACTCACTGAACCGAAGTGTAGCATCAACAACAGTTTGCTGTCAGTAACTTAGGAGGGATCTGGAGAGAAGATGAGCTAGAGACGAAACCAATGGAGATGTCTGGAGTGATCTACGTTGGAAGGACTACAAGCTGGCAAGATTTGAGAAACTTTGGCCAAGATTTGAACATGGTTCATGTACAATTGCTATACTGGTCCAGAAACTTGGTGAGGTTGTTGCACTCACATGGGTGATCTGCTGGAGCTGAAATTTGGTGTGTGGGGGTTATCTGATCATGCCAAGATGTCATAAAAATTCCAGCTCAAATGGGTACCTTTAGCTAGTACTTCCTTCACAGAGGTTTGAAATGAGCAGAAACTTGGCAGAATATTTTTTCTGGAAATTTATATTGGACAAGGAGATGTTTTTGGATATTGCGGCAAGATATGCTCCATAGTATCTCTGAGATTTATTTGGGAGTTTTCTGAGTTGAAGAAATATGGGTTGCTTCACAAAGGGTCATTGCTGTCTAGAAGATAAATGGAATATTCTGGCCAAAGTTTTATACTGGACCATGAAATGTTTTTGGAGATTGTGGGAGTAGATGATGACAAGAAGGTGTGGTATTAATTTGGGATTTTTCTGATCATCACAACTATAGGTTGCTTCACAACCCATAGTGAAGACATATTTTCCCAAAGAAGAAAATGGATTATTTTGAAAGGAATGAAAATTGGAATTTGATCTAGAAGGTGTGTGCCAAGATTTTGGAAAGATATTGAGGGATTTGGATCACTTAGAGAGAAATTCAAAGGTTTCCCAAGTCCAAAGTCAACTGAAAAGATACAAAAGCCATCCAATTTGCAAATAAAACCAGAAAATTTTTGAAAAGAAAAAGTTGCCAAAAACCAAGGTGTCACACTGGAGGAACAAACATACTTAAGAGCTCACCTCCTAGGTCGTTGATAAGCTCATTCATGGTCTCACTATTCCAAGCCCGTCGAGGCATGTCGTGGAAGGTAAGCTTTGTTAAAACCTCAAGCTCAGAGGGCACCGAGCCCCATCTTGGGTGCCACCGAGAGAAGCTCACCAGCGCGCCATCGCAGAACAAATGCCGGGAAGATTCGAACGCACGACTGCAGTTGAATGTTGTGCGGAACCTGACGAAGAAATCAGCCGGTGGTGGACAGACTTCCATGAGCTAGTCACTTATTTGGATGTCGTGTGCAATGCCAAGAGCTTTGACAAGGTTGTCCGACAAGACGGGAGGCCGGTCACCGTTGATGGTTACCATCAGCACTTTGCCGGCAAACTGGTCGTCAAGCGCTGCCATGCCACTATTGATTGACAGCACGCAGCACCCGAAGGTAGGACAGACCTCAGGATCTCCGGCTCGGACATCCACGTTGACCAGCGACATGATAGTGAGCTTGAGTACAGGGAGTAGAGGAGGTTGATTTGGGGGAACTGGAGTAGGAGTCGAGATTCCAGATATGGGGAGGGGTGGGGGATTCGGGATGAAAAGGTAGCATGAATTTCAAACGCCCGCCAGTACGCTCTTACCGTGACAGCGCACAAAAGCACTGGTGGTGCCCACATGTCGGCCTAAGAGTTCTTTTTTTTAGCGCCCGGCCTCAGAGTTCATAATTGGCATGTTTGGCATTGCGTTACTACTCGCCCCATATTCAATGACACCTCACATGGCCCAAACAAGTGTAGATCATCGAAAAGCATGAAAAAGCAACGACAGCAGCTTCAAGCTGATCAAGACACGCTCAATGATAAGTGGGTAGAGGTCCTCGTAGCCGAACAAGACTTTGAGTCATGACGTGTAGACCAAGTTAAATCCTACCCACGGCGGCATTTACTTCCCGCATTCGATGACGAAGTCGCCGAAAACGTGCCATTCAAGCACGATCAAGCCAATCAACCTGACCGTCCTCCTAGGGGGCAGGACAGGCCAACTGGAGGGATTTAAAATCCCCCCACAATACCTCACCGTGAAGGCAAGGAACCAGTTCAACTGGCTGAGCCTTATGATTTGTGAAGGAAATTAAACGCAAATCCTGCCCCAACGAGATCCATATACGGATCAAGGGGGCACGCTCCCGCTGGACGGGCCGGCTATGAAGCCTGGCTCGATAGGAACGCAAGGGCTCGGGAGCATACACATGCGCGGATGACAACGGATGTCTGGCATGACGTAGCTCAGTTTTGAGGGCCTGCGCACCCAATATGTTTTACAGACGAGGTCATGGAACATAAGTTCCCGAAAGGGTTTAAACCCGTAAATATTGAACAATACGATGGAATTACTGACCCGACAGTGTGGATTGAAGACTTCCTTCTTGTGGCACCCCGGCTCAGAGGAACCAGAACACCCCATATTCCAGCCCAAAGATCAAGTCTTCTGGAATACGGCACTGCTGGCATAGAACAGAACAGCTCTTTATTACAAATAATACAAGTACAAGGGTCCTGATGAAACAAATGATTACAGAGGCACGGCGACACTATGCCTGCTAAGTTAGCTCTATGCTAGCAGCAGAACAACTGGTAGCAGCAAAATAACTTTTAGCAGCGTAACAATGACAACGGTGATGGACTCCACTCCGTAGGGACTCTAGCTGGGACACGGCCTAGCTCGCAAACTCGGGATCCTCGACAAGCAATCAATCACAGCATCACCTACAATCTGGCATGACACGCCAGGTGAGTACTTTGAATGTACTCGCAAGCTCACAACAACGAGAAGCATCAAGGCAAGACAACAACATAGCATTAATAGGTTAAGTTATTATCAACTACTATGATATGAAAGGAAATATTAATCATGGTTTGATAAGACTAGAATTACTGATAGACCATCATCTTGGGTTACAAGAAACATCTCACTCTTGGCTACCCGGCCAAGCAATATATCATCTCGATCACCTTGTGATCAATATATCCTCGTGATCACCGCGTGATCACATCATGACCCGATGATCATCCTCAAGATCATCCCAAGATCATCAACGGCATCCTGCCAAACTGTTACTTGCTCACATATAAATGTAAGTCATCCCATAAGTCATTATAAAAGTCATTCCGTCATCATGACTGTTGATCGAATGGTGTGACCTACAATGAACTGTGTCCATAACCGAGGACGTGGCTATCAATAGTTTATACACTCTGTAGAGGTTAGTACACTGTACCCACACCACGGAAAGCATGGCCTCGTGCTCCCATTCGGGTGGACCAACGACATTCCGACAAAACCAATCTATTGCATGACACTCTCCCGGCCACTCCGACAAACTCCCTTTTGGGCTATGTCATGGGTGGCCCCGATGTCAACTCGTGACATCCTGCCACCTCGTGGCGAAACAAAACAAACTCGTCCCAAACAGGGACACCCGGGTACAACAAACTTGGGCACACAAGGCTTATGGCCACCTACCTGATCAGGGTAGCACGTGCACATAACCTTCCCTAGTTGGACGCACTGGCGAGAGGCAAGAAAATAGACCGAATTAGGGCCTCTGCATCCAGGCAAGTGTGGCTGCACTGGTGAGCTCGATTCGGTGGCACCTGACCAACAAAATGACGGAATTTGTCCCCAATAAAAAGCTGTGATAGAACTGTACTCCAATATCATATATCGACCTGTGATCCAAGTCATAACACTATCCATCCAATAATCCAAAGAATAATAGAACCAAATTGTTATTATCAGCTCCATGGATAAAATACTAAATATGATAATGATGAATCCATAGCAAATGATCCTACTGATCCAATAGCAATATCAAGATTGTTAACCATAGATCAATATGATAGCCTCAAATCCAATAATGCTCCAATGCATAATATCCAATATGGTCATGATGAAATAATAATCAAAACTCCAATAATCCAATGGTGACATGGCATCATCAAACTTGCAAAGTATTGGCACTAAAGAATCCAAGCATCATCATGGCAGTAGCCAGATCAAATATTACTCCAAGAAATGCCATGAACAAATCATATTTAAATAATGCAATTTTTAATCATTATAATTTAATTAAACCATGGCAGTGCATTGCAATCATGCAAATGGAGGTTGTGGCTTGCCTTGCTCCAAGATAGAGAGGAAATACTCCTGATCTTCACTCTCTTAAATCACTCTGGAAAAACAATCATAGCAAGAAAAATAAATAACCACATAAAGCATTTTTCTCTGTCCATAAAATCTAGACAACAGTGAAAAATGTCAACTTCTACCAGAAAATAAAGGAGGTCAAAACAAAAATACTGCAAAAAGAATCAACTCATTTGGACATGTAGTTTGGGAGTTATTAATGGTCAAAGTTGGGTCAAATCTGGATTTAAAATGAATTTAAATAGAATTTATGGAAATCCTCCGGGGGGTGACGTCGAAGGCGTAAAGGCGGAATACGCCTTCACTTAAAAACGCTTCGGAGGGGTATGAGAGGCTGACGGGTGGGGTCACCTCGTCAGTTTTGGAGAGAGAGAGGGAACAGAGGGCGGCGGACTTACCGGCGTCCGCAGGCCGGCGAGGAGACCATAGCGAGGTCGGGAAATGGTGGGGATGGATCGGGCGCAGCACCGTGAGCACACTTGTACCCGCAGCTCTCCGGGAGCTGGCCGGAGGGTGTCGCGCCCTTCGTCTCCAGCGGCGGCAGGCTTCGGACGTCGTTGGAGTCGGTGAATCCGGCCACGGTTAGCTCCGTTAGGAGGCCAGGGAGAACCAGGGGATTGAGAGGTGCTCGTTGATGGCGCTGGTTGAGGCGGAGAGGCACTGGAGGGGACTGGTCGAGGTGGAGACCGAGCGGTGAGTTCCTAGCCGGAGGGGAAGAAGAAGGGCTCACGGGCTCGATTGAGAGGCTCTGGTGGTCTATTAGGTGAGGGGGAGAGCGAGTGGTGAGGAGCAACAAGCTCAGGGAGGGCTTAAATAGCCGGAGGGAGATGCCCGAGCTTAGGTACCGCCATGGGCGCACGGGAGATTCTCTCGGCGAGGCCGTGCACGCGCGGGCCCGTGAGATGACGGGTGAGGCAGAGGAGATGCGCACGCGACGCTAGATCCGCGCGGGCGCAGACGGGGCAAACACAGGCACGGCAGACCACGCGAGGGTGCTTCTGGAGGGGGGAGGGGTCCAGCGGCTACGTGGGAGGGAAACGGCTCGAAGCAAAACGACGCTTAGAGCGCGGCCAAACAGGCAGAGCAGGCGCACAGGTGTGCCAACAACTCGGTCACCGCATGCATTGACGTGTGCGCGGCGACTCAGCGTGGCTGACCATGTCCAATGTGTAGTTCATCCCAAATAGGGCCTCTCTGAAGTGATGGATCGAAGAAACCAACTGTTGGTTGAAAGGATGCATCAGGTAAAGGTTGCTGTAGCAAATTTGGGCTAGAAGCTATGGTCAAATTACTTGCCCAATGGGCCAAGAATGATGTCACGGGGTCTTAGGGTAGGAAGGACTATAGTCCTATGAATTTTGAGGTGATTACGACAAAGATTTAATATAGTTGCTTCACAACTGCAAAAATAGGACAGAAACTAGATCTGGATGCTGCACTCACATGGAGTGTTGGCTTGAGCTGAAATTTGGTGGAGAGTTATGATTTAGGACCGTGTAGGCACTGGTAAAATTTCATGCCATATGGAAATACCTAAATAGTACTTCCTTCACAAAGGTCCTCTCTGGATAGAATCTTGGGGGAATTTTGTGGAGAAAATGGCTTGGCAAAATGATGTGAATTTTGACATGCTCAAGGGATATAGGGATATTTAGGTCCTAGATTAATTTCAGAATTTATGAAGCACTATCAAATATAGTTGCTTCACACCCTAAAAAAGTGACCAGAAGCAAGAATTGGATGATGTGCTCCCCATGAGCATGGAATATTGAATATTTTTACATATCCAAGGTTTAGACGAGTCAAAGGATTTATGAGAATTTTGTGGGAATTTTGGGAATGACAGAAATATAGGTTGCTTCATAACCTAGGGCAGACAGGGTTATTCCTTTAATAGAAAAAGGAATATTTAAATGGAATGAAAATTATTGTTGGGTTTGGATGGACATGGCTTGATCTTGGGAAATATTTGAGAAGGATGATTTACTTGGGAGAAGAAATAAAGAGGATGTTCCCAAGTTTCCAGTCCAAAAGGCCAATTAAAAAGAAATCCAAGCCAAAATCCAAAGAAAACCAAATGAAAGAAAATGGGCCAAAATTTGGGGTGTTACAAACCTACCCCCCTTACAAAAATCTCGTCCTCGAGATTTGGTTGCTCAGGGAACAAATATGGATAGGACTTAAGGAAACCGTTTCCAACTCGGGTATCCTTTTTCCTTGGTATGTTGTTCCCTCTGAATTTCATATGATCTGATTACCTAGCTCTGTAGTGGTTTACTTTACCTTACCCAGAAATTTGACAGGCCTTCCTTCATGTGTCAAACCTTAAGCTGACTTCGATCCGTTCATCTCTGCTGGCTTAGCTGGGGTGGCGATATATTATCATACCGGGGACATAATAACTTTCCCCGAGTTCGGAGTGATCTCCAATTGACATGTCACTCTTCGATCTATTGCCGGGAATATCCAAGGAATTTGAGAATAAATTTCCTCAAACAGTAGCATCCCGCGACTTGCTGACAGTTGTTCTGGCGGAGAGATATTTTTCATGGACGGATGCCCTTGCACTTAATTGCATTGGTAGGAGCACATGATTCGAGTTTGTTGTTCGTCTTTTGGCTTACCCATGCTGTCGGTATATCCATTTGTGGTAATCGGCTGTGAGATGCTTTAACACGGTCGTTGAAGTCAAACTACTGAGATGGCTAGGGAATCTTGGATTTGACGAGACCGACTTGGGTACTCCACACTGAAAATTTGAGCACATGAAGTTGGTCAAGCGGGTTGGCTGGATATGAGGTCCTTATGGATCAGAATAGGCCTCTAAGTGTTGGTCTATGTCGATCCATATGGAATCATGTTCTCAAGCTGACTGGGGCATCCGGACCCTGACGGTCGTGTAGGAATCATCATACTTTTGCTGCCAGTCTTACTCCTTGATTTTCAGTATTTTCTTTGTTGGAATCCCTCGCGGAAATAGCTTGACCATATATATATTGTCAATACTTCTTGTGGCCATAGGGGTTGTTGGTGCAATATTTCAGCATCATGCCTTCTTCGTGCGCATGAAACGAGTCCTCATAGGTATAACATGTAGTTGTACAGAGCTCGTTGTTGTGGCCGATCAGACAAGATCGTGACAAGGGTTCATGATATCACCTTGTCCGGTGCAGAGAAACTGACTTTGGTAGCCACTGTCAAAACTGTTGTTCCAAGATTGTCTGCTTCACCATTTGTTGATTCTTGCATCACATGTGATGTATATCTGACGTTCTTCCTATGACATGACTCATGTGGTTGTTGCATCCTTGCCTTCTTTAGGTAGATTTATTCGAACACAGTTGTATCCTCATATGAGTGACTTGCATGACCTGGGATGCATGCTCATCATTCATACGGAAGTCTGAAGTTAAATCCAAGATTCCCGGAACAGACATGTGTCCTGACTGATTTCTGCCAAAACTATTGCGGACCTATTTCTAAAGTCGCACTGTCATATACTGCCAACTCGCATTGTATTATGTTGTAACAATACGGATGACTGTGCATAGTACAGTACTGAAGAAGACTGGGTTGCGTGCTGAAGAAGGCTGGATATCTTACGCTTGAAGCTTTTGCCGCGGTAGTGTGCTGGAGAAGGCTGGGTTCCGTACCTGAGAAGCTTCTCCTCTGGTTGCTTATTGAGGAGCCTTGCATCATAAGCTTCTTCCGGTAGCATGTGGAGGAAGACTGAGTTTCTTACACCCGAAGATTCTCACCGTGATGCAGACTGAATGCCATTTACATACCCATAACGTGTTTGCGGCTTGTTACTTGCATGAGAAGAATTTGCTAACTGCCTTCCTTGCTGAATACAGAACACAGAAAACATTCTGGTTTTCTTCCGGAGCATTCATATCTGAGCCAAAACTTTATATATGACCAATACCTTTGACTGAAACTGTTCCATTGGCCTTGCCCCTGAATTGTCTTCCTGCTGGTTTGATCATTACTTTTACAACTGATGCAGACTTGATGCTGATAGGCAATCCAAGATACCATTTGTATTCCAACCAGATATTTGAAATCCGTATTGCTTCTTCGAGTCCGGTGGTGGTTGATGAGCAACTTTCTTAAGGGGAAGTAAGGTAACACCGAAGACCCCAAATGAAGCAAAAGAAACAACTCAATCGAACAAAGGCACACGACAGGCACACAAGCACACACAAGCATTATTACATCCATTACTACTCAGCACAACCCACAACATGCATGCTACTACAACTGATGCAACATGAACTATACAGACACTAAGGCACTATGAACAAGTTAAAGCTGGGTAGCCGATGAGACAGCTGGTGGAGGGGTGGGTTGAGCAGTTGATACTGGAGGTGAAGAAGTTGATGAAGTAGGCAGTGGGGGTGGAGTAACTGCGGCACCAAGCAATCTCCTGGCCCGGGTCGCGTCTCGGACTAGCTCAGCAATAAGAATATACTTGGCCATCATGTAGCGGGACATGGAAGGGATGGCCACATCATCGTGAGGGTGAGCAGAGGGGAACCTGACTCGCCTGGGGTTCTCAGCTATGGTAGGGCAGTAGTGATACGCATGGTTTTCTTGCATCATAAGGTCTTCATGACGAAGACCAGTAACTCCTGCCAGGGCGGCGAGTTGAACTGCACGCTCTGGAGTGGCACCATATCCGCCATGGAATCTGTAGGTACGTCTTTCGATAGGGATCCTGGCTACCAGAAAAACATGGGAAACAAACTCCAGTAATCTTCCTCCAACCGGAACCTCGAAGACTTGATACCTTGGCATATCTCCATTGGGGTAGAGGCTATGCCATATGTCGCGAAGTAGGGATGTGAAGCTGAGTGGTGCAGGAACTGCGTTGAACTCAATTGTTATGGTGGCCATCTACACTCATGGAATTAATGGTTAGGGAAAGACGGAATCTATATGCAAGCTATGCAACAACCAAGTGCATAAATCAAATGCAACACACAGGTTGGACTCTATACTACCGATTTCTAATGCTCGCGCTAACTAGGGTGTCCTACAGCCAGACCTGCTCTGATACCATTAGCTATGGCACCCCGGCTCAGAGGAACCGGAACACCCCGTATTCCAGCCCAGAGATCAAGTCTTCTGGAATACGACACTTCTGGCATAGAACAGAACATCTCTTTATTACAAATAATACGAGTGCAAGGGTCCTGATGAAACAAATGATTACAGGGGCACGGCGGCACTACGCCTGCTAAGGTATCTCTACGCTAGCAGTAGAACAACTGGCTGCGTTGAACTCAATTGGAATGGCGGCCATCTACACTCATGGAATTAATGGTTAGGGAAAGACGGAATCTATATGCAAGCTATGCAACAACCAAGTGCATCAATCAAATGCAACACACAGGTTGGACTCTATACTACTGATTTCTAACGCTCGCGCTAACTAGGGTGTCCTACAGCCAGACCTGCTCTGATAGCATTAGCTGTGGCACCCCGGCTCAGAGGAACCGGAACACCCCGTATTCTAGCCCAGAGATCAAGTCTTCTGGATTACGACACTGCTGGCATAGAACAGAACATCTCTTTATTACAAATAATACGAGTGCAAGGGTCCTGATGAAACAAATGATTACAGGGGCACGGCGGCACTACGCCTGCTAAGGTATCTCTACGCTAGCAGTAGAACAACTGGTAGCAGTGAAATAACTTTTAACAGCGGAACAATGACAATGGTGATGGACTCCACTCTGCAGGGACTCTGGCTAGGACACGGCCTAGCTCGCAAACTCAGGATCCTCGACAAGCAATCAATCACAGCATCACCTGCAATCTGGCATGACACGCCAGGTGAGTACTTTGAATGTACTCGCAAGCTCACAACAACCAAAAGCATCAAGGCAAGACAACAACATAGCATTAACAGGTTAAGTTATTATCAACTACTATGATATGGAAGGAAATATTAATCATGGTATGATAATACTAGAATTACTGATAGACCATCATCTTGGGTTACAAGAACCATCTCACTCTTGGCTACCCGGCCAAGCAATATATCATCTCGATCACCTTGTGATCAATATATCCTCGAGATCACTTCATGATCACATCATGACCCGATGATCATCCTCAAGATAATCCCAATATCATCAATGGCATCCTGCCAAACTGTTACTTGCTCACATATAAATGTAAGTCATTATAAAAGTCATTTCGTCATCGTGAGTGTTGATCGAATGGTGTGACTTACAACAAACTGTGTCCATAACCGAGGACGTGGATATCGATAGTTTATACACTCTGTAGAGGTTAGTACACTTTACCCACACCACGGAACTCGTGGCCTCGTGCTCCCATTCGGGTGGACCAATGACATTCTGACAAAACCAATCTATTGCATGACACTATCCCGGCCACTCCGACAAACTCCCTTTTGGGCTATGTCATGGGTGGCCCCGATGTCAACTCGTGACATCCTGCCACCTCGTGGCAAAACAAAACAAACTCGTCCCAAATGGGGACACCCGGGTACAACACAACTTGGGCACACAAGGCTTATGGCCACCTACCTGATCAGGGTAGCGCGTGCACATAACCTTCCCTAGTTGGACGCACCGGCGAGAGGCATGACAATAGAATGAATTAGGGCCTCCCCATCCAGGCAAGTGTGGCTGCACTGGTGAGCTCGATTCGGTGGCACCTCACCAACAAAATGACGGAATTTGACCCCAATAAAAAGTTGTGATAGAACTGTACTCCAATATCATATATTGACCTGTGATCCAAGTCATAACACTATCCATCCAATAATCCAAAGGATAATATAACCAAATTGTTATTATCAGCTCCATGGATAAAATACTAAATATGCTAATGATGAATCCATAGCAAATGATCCTACTGATCCAATAGCAATATTAAGATTGTTAACCATAGATCAATATGATAGCCTCAAATCCAATAATGCTCCAATGCATAATATCCAATATGATCATGATGAAATAATAATCAAAACTCCAATAATCCAATGGTGACATGGCATCATCAAACTTGCAAAGTATTGGCACTAAAGAATCCAAGCATCATCATGGCAGTAGCAAGATCAAATATTACTCCAAGAAATGCCATGAACAAATCATATTTAAATAATGCAATTTTTAAGCATTATAATTTAATTAAACCATGGCATTGCATTGCAATCATGCAAATGGAGGTTGTGGCTTGCCTTGCTCCAAGATAGAGAGGAAATACTCCTGATCTTCACTCTCTTAAATCACTCTGGAAAAACAATCATAGCAAGCAAAATAAATAACCACATAAAGCATTTTTCTCTGTCCAGAAAATCTAGACAGCAGAGAAAAATGTCAACTTCTACTAGAAAATAAAGGAGGTCAAAAGAAAAATACTGCAAAAAGAATCAACTCATTTGGACATGTAGTTTGTGAGTTATTAATGGTCAAAGTTGGGTCAAATCTGGATTTAAAATGAATTTAAATAGAATTTCTGGAAATCCTCCAGGGGGTGACGTCGAAGGCGTAAAGGCGGAATACGCCTTCACTTAAAAACGCTTCGGAGGGGTATGAGAGGCTGACGGGTGAGGTCACCTTGTCAGTTTTGAAGGAGAGAGAGAGGGAACAGAGGGCGGCGGCCTTACCGGCGTCCGCTGGCTGGGGAGGAGGCCACGGTGAGGTCGGGAAATGGTGGGGATGGATCGGGCACAGCACGGCAAGCACACCCGTACCCGCAGCTCTCCGGGAGGCGGCCGGACGGCGTCGCGCCCTTCGTCTCCAGTGGCGGCAGGCTTCGGGCATCATCGAAGTCAGCGAATCCGGCCACGGTTAGCTCCATTCAGAGGCCAGGGAGAACCAGGGGATTGAGTGGAGCTCGTTGATGGCGCTGGTTGAGGCGGAGAGGCACTGGAGGGGACTGGTCGAGGTGGAGACCGAGCGGCGAGCTCCTGGCCGGAGGGGAAGAATAAGCGCTCGCGGGCTCGATTGAGAGGCTCTGGTGGTCTATTGGGTGAGGGGGAGAGCCAGTGGTGAGGAGCGATGAACTCGGGGAGCGCTTAAATAGACGGAGGGAGATGCCCGAGCTTGGGTGCTGCCATGGGCACACGGGAGATTCTCCCGGTGAGGTTGGGCATGCGCGGGCCCATGAGATGACGGGTGAGGCAGAGGAGATGTGCACGTGACGCTAGAGCCGCACGGGCGCAGACGGGGCGAGCACAGGCGCGGCAGACCACGCGGCGCTCGGTGCCCCCGCGGGCGCGATGGCTGGCGCCGGCGAGGGCACTTCTGGAGGGGGGTGGGGTCCAGCGGCTATGTGGGAGGAGGAGAGGGCTGGTCGCCACCATTGGACGCACGGGAACGGGCAGAGGGAAACGGCCCGAAGCAAAACGATGCTCGGAGCCCGGCCAAACGAGCAGAGCACACGCACAGGCGTGCCAACAGCGCGGTCACCGCGTGCATTGACGTGTGCGTGGCGACTCAGCGTGGCTGACCATGTCCAGTGTGTAGTTCATCCCAAATGGGGCCTCTCTGAAGTGATGGATCGAAGAAACCAACTGTTGGTTGAAAGGATGCATCAGGTAAAGGTTGCTGTAGCAAATTTGGGCTAGAAGCTGTGGTCAAATTACTTGACCAATGGGCCAAGAATGATGTCACGGGGTTTTTGGGTAGGAAGGACTATAGTCCTGTGAATTTTGAGGTGATTAGGACAAAGATTTAATATACTTGCTTCACTACTGCAAAAACAGGACAGAAACTAGATCTGGATGCTGCACTCACATGGAGTGTTAGCTGGAGCTGAAATTTGGTGGAGAGTTATGATTTAGGACGATGTAGGCACTGGTAAAATTTCATGCCATATGGAAATACCTAAATAGTACTTCCTTCACAAAGGTCCTCTCTGGACAGAATCTTGGGGGAATTTTGTGGAGAAAATGGCTTGACATGCTCCAGGGATATAGGGATATTTAGGTCCTGGATTAATTTCAGAATTTATGAAGTAATATAAAATATAGTTGCTTCACACCCTGAAAAAGTGACCAGAAGCAAGAATTGGATGATGTGCTCCCCATGAGCATGGAATCTTGAATATTTTTACATATCCAAGGTTTAGATGAGTCAAAGGATTTATGAGAATTTTGTGGGAATTTTGGGAATGACATAAATATAGGTTGCTTCACAACCTAGGGCAGACAGGGTTATTCCTTTAATAGAAAAAGGAATATTTAAATGGAATGAAAATTATTGTTGGGTTTGGATGGACATGGCTTGATCTTGGGAAATATTTGAGAAGGATGATTTACTTGGAAGAAGAAATAAAGAGGATATTCCCATGTTTCCAGTCCAAAAGGCCAATTGAAAAGAAATCCAAGCCGAAATCCAAAGAAAACCAAATGAAAGAAAATGGGCCAAAATTTGGGGTGTTACACTTCTCCGCATCCATATGGCTCGAGGAGACGATCTCCATGCCATCAAGTACCTACCACTGAAACTTAAAGGACCGACAAGGCATTAGCTCAACAGTTTGCCCGAGAACTCTATCAGAAGCTGGGAAGAGCTCGAGGACGCCTTTAGGGAGAACTTCCAGGGTACGTATGTTTGGCCCCGGATGCCGATGACCTTAGCCATATCATCCAGCAGCATGGCGAGTCCGCTAGAAAGTTTTGGAATCGGTTCTTAACTAAAAAGAACCAAATAGTCAACTGTCCTGACGCATAAGCGATCGCTTCTTTCTGGCATAGTATGCATGATGAGTGGCTAGCGCGACAGCTCGGACAGGATAAGCCTAGAACCATGGCTGCTCTTACCTCTTTAATGACCCGATTTTGTGTGGGCGTAGCTGGTTGGCTCGTAGGAATCATGGCAATGAGGCCGGCACCTCGGAGGTGCGTGACGGTAACGGAATGCCCAGGCGCAACAAGAACAACAAGCGCCGACATAAAAACAGTGGCAGTGATGCCAATGACACAACCGTCAAACGCTGGATTTAGCAATCCAAGGGCCGGTCAGAAAAAGAAGCCCTTTAAAGGGAGCAGGGACGGTCCCACTGCACTTGATAAAATCCTCGACAAGCCTTGTTAGATTCATAGCACTTCAGACAAACCTACTAATCACATAAACCGAAACTGCTGGATTATCAAGCAGGCCGGAAAGATTGCAGTCGAAGGTCAAGGCAAGAGCCAGTCTCGTGATGAGGATGAGGATGAACCTCGTAGGCCCAACAATGGAGGCCAAAAGCAGTTTCCTTCCAAAGTAAAGGATGTGAATATGATTTATGTCACACACATCCCTAAAAAGGAGAGGAAGCGCGCACTTCGAAACGTTTACACCTGAGAGCCTATAGCTCCGAACTGCAACCAGTGGTCATCTTGCCCAATCACCTTCGACCGACAAGACCACCCGACCAGTATCCATCATGGAGGTTCGGCCGCGCTGGTCCTCGATCCAATTGTAGATGGGTTGCACCTGACACGGGTCCTTATGGACGGAGGTAGCAGCCACTACAAAAAAAGACACTTCCGTGACATTATGGCCCGAACAAAAACTTTTTTCTATCATGGATATAACACTTCTATGAAGATAGTTGTGACAAATACATGTATCATCATAGATGCGGTGGGATCCTACTTCTATGACATAAAATGGGCTTTTCGTCCTTTGCCGGCCGGAGAGGCACCGGCATGACATTCTTTGGGCCGTCCATGATGAAAAAATCATGGTAGAAGTGAGGGCGAGAAAATTTTCGGGGAGTTCCCGGTTACGGTGGGCACTCCGTGGGTGTCGGGTCCGAGCGATGCAGTGTGGTTTGTGTGTTTCTCTCATACGAGCGTGTCTGCGAGGCATTTGCTAACTGAACCCGAGTGAGGCATTCGCTTACTAAACCCGAGCGATCGATCGATCCCTCGCACTCTACTATGTACTGAACACGAGTGATCGATCCCACTACGTACTGAAGCTGATCGATCCCTTCGCTGCTAACTAAACCCGAGCGATTCCTTCGCTGCTAACTAAACCCGAGCGATTCCTTCGGTGCTAACTGAACCCGAGTGATCGATCGCTGCTACTTACTAAAGCAGATCGATCGATGCGTTGCATCAAGCCTCCGTGCGAGACGTGAGTTGAGCTAGCCGGTTGGTTGCCTCTTGACGAATAGTGCCCATTTTTTTGACTGGTTACTGTAGGGAAACCCCCCACAGCCATTGCAATTTATTCATTGAAAGTATACAACATTTACAAGAGTTACCAAGAGTAACTCAAAAGAAACAGAAAAAGTCTAATCATCCTTAAAACAAAGAAAAGAGGAATACGGAACCCATCAAGGGGGCAAGTAAGTTACCCATCTAAGAAGCTCTTCCTTGAACCTAGACTTAACACTATGGGAAAGCAGGGACATATCATGAACAAAATCCCCTCTCCACTGGTTGAAGCTAGGTTTGACATGTGTGAACACCTTTGCATTTCTGATCAACCAAATATTCCAGCAAGCAGTAAAAACTACTTTATCAAAAAAAGGCTTGTTGAAATCCCTCCTAGCATTAACAGCAATCTCAGCCATATCATTACCAATGGACCAATCAATCTAAAGATAATTCCATATTCTTTGGCTGAACATACAGTTAAAAAACAAGTGGTCTCTGTCTTCTCTAGTCTATGTGGGACAAAGCACACAGTTGATTTCATAATCAATGTGCCAGTGTCGCCTTTCCACCATATCCTTTGTATTCAATCTTTCCATAATCAACATCCAGGAAAAACTTTGATTTTCATGGTGCAAGAGCTGGCCCATACCCACTTGAGCAAAGGATTGAAGGATACATTTGTATGCATGAAGGAATAAAACTGTTTGGGTGTGTAGGGTTTATCAGTGCCATGCCAATGCCAGACATCTTTTAAGTCAGTCTGTCCATTATGATTCTGAAGAAGAACTTGCAAAGACAGAAGCTCCTGAAAAGCCTGTTCAGACAGTGGCAAATTGAACCAAGAAATTAAGTTCATACATTCCAGACCATCCTTGACAGAAAGCAGTGTATCCGTTTTCGTTGCAAAGGCAAAACAGAATCACCAAGTTTTCGTTGCTGCTGCGCGCGCGATACACGTAGAACGAGTCAAGACTGCTATTGCATCGATCGATCCCCTTGTGCGAGACATGGTGAGTTAACCTAGCCGGTTGGTTGGCTATGGATGAACAGTTCCCGTTGCTGCTGCCCGCTCGTACGCCCCACCCCAGCCGGTGGGTTGGCTGTGGATGAACAGTACCCTGGCCGTGTGAAGGTGGTTGGCGCTGGAAGAACAGGACCCTGATCGATCGAGGAGGCCGTGCCCCGGTACGCCACACCCCAGCCGGATGGGGGTGGATGAACAGGAGCCGTGGAGGCTGGAAGAACTAGACTGTGATGAACAGTAGCCCGTGGAGTCCCGTTTTGCGGTACACCACACCCCTCCCGATGAACAGGACCCCGTTTCGATCGTAGGCGGTTAAAAGAAGTCCGTTTCGTCCATTTTGCGGTACGCCAGACCCCTCCCGATGAACAGGACCCCGTTTCGTCTATAGGCGGTTGAACAGAAATCCGTTTCCTCCGTTTTGTGGTACGCCAGACCCCCAGCCGATGAACAGGACCCCGCTTCGACCGTAGGCGGTTGAACAAAAGTCTGTTTCCTCCGTTTTGTGGTACGTGATACGTCTCCAACTTATCTATAATTTTTTATTGTTCCATGCTATTATATTATCAATCTTGGATGTTTTAATATACATTTACAGCAATTATATATCATTTTTTGGGACTAACCTATTAACTTAGTGCCCAGTGCCAGTTGCTGTTTTCTGCCTGTTTTTTGTTTTACAAAATATCAATACCAAACGAAGTCCAAATGCCACGAAACTTTTTGGAGATTTTTTTCTGGACATAAGAAATACTAGAAGCTTTGGGAGGAGGCCAGAAGACCCATGAGGTGGCCACGAGACACCAGGGCGCGCCTGGGGGGGGGGGGGCAGGCGCGCCCTGCTGCCTCGTGGGCCCACCTCTGCCCCTTTTGACCTAATTCCACCACTATAAATTCCCAAAAATCAGGAAACCAATAGGGGAGTCCACGAAATACTTTTTCCGCCGCCGCAAGCTTCTGTTCTCAAGAGATCCCATCTGGAGGCCTTTTCCGGTACTCCGCCGGAGGGGGAATCGATCACGGAGGGGCTCTACATCAACCTTGCTGCCCTTCCGATGATGCGTGAGTAGTTTACCACAGACCTTCGGGTCCATAGTGAGTAGCTAGATGGCTTCTTCTCTCTTTTTTATCTTCAATACAATGTTCTCCTCGATGTTCTTGGAGTTCTATCCGATGTAATCACTTTTTGCGGTGTGTTTGTTGGGATCCGATGAATTGTTAGTTTATGATCAGATTATCCATGAATATTATTTGAGTCTTCTCTGATATCTTTTATGCATGATTATTATAGCTTCGTATTTCTTCTCCGATCTATTGATTTGGTTTGGCCAACTAGATTGATTTATCTTGCCATGGGAAGAGGTGCTTTGTAATGGGTTCGATCTTGCGGTGCTCAATCCTAGTGACAGAAAGGGACATGACACGTATGTATCGTTGCTATTAAGGGTAAAAAGATGGGGTTTATTCATGCGTGAGTTTACTTTGTCTACATCATGTCATCTTGCTTAAGGCATTACTCCGTTCTTTATGGACTTAATACACTAGATGCATGCTGGATAGCGGTCGATGTGTGGAGTAATAGTAGTAGATGCAGGCAGGAGTCGGTCTACTTGTCTCAGACGTGATGCCTATATACATGATCATTGCCTTGGATATCGTCATGATTATTTGCTTTTCTATCAATTGCCCAACAGTAATTTGTTTACCCACCGTATGCTATTTTTATGAGAGAAGCCTCTAGTGAAAACTATGGCCCCCGGGTCTATCTAAATCATATACTAAAACCCTAAAAATACTTGTTGCACTTTTTCTTTATTTATTTTATTTTGTATTTTTGTTTCAATCTATCTATCTATCACATACAATTTAATCTTGCAATTACCGCCGAGGGATTGACAACCCCTTGTTTGCGTTGGGTGCAAGGATTTGTTGTTTTGTGTGCAGGTACTGCTAACGAGGTGTTGCATGATTCTCCTACTGGATTGATAACCTTGGTTTCATAACTGAGGGAAATACTTATCTCTACTGTACTGCATCTCCCTTCCTCTTCAGGGAATTACCAACGCAGCTCACAAGTAGCAGGAAGAATTTCTGGCGCCGTTGACGGGGAGACATCATCAACATCTATCAAGTACCTACGCATAAAACTTACATCTCCTTGCATTTACTTTATATGCCTTTGCCTCTCGTTTTCATCTCCCCCACTTCTAAAAAGTTTTTTACAAGAATACAAAAATATTTTCCGTTTGCCTTTTTCTTGTTTGCTTGTTTGCTTGATTGCTATCTTGTTTGCGTAGCCACGATGTCTCAAGAAAATACAAAATTGTGTGATTTTTCCAATAGTAATAATAATGATTTTATTAGTACTCCAATTGCTACTCCCACCGCTTGTGCGGAGACTTGTGATATTAATGCCGCTTTGCTATATCTTGTTATGAAAGAACAATTTTCTGGTAGTCCTAATGAAGATGTTGCATCCCATCTTAACATTTTCGTAGAATTGTGTGATATGCAAAAGAAAAAAGATGTGGATAATGATATTGTGAAATTAAAATTATTTCCGTTCTCATTGCGGGATCGTGCAAAATTTTGGTTTTCATCTTTACCATGAAATAATATCGATTCTTGGGATAGGTGTAAAGATGCTTTTATTACCAAGTATTTTCCTCCCGCGAAAATTATTTCCCTTAGAAATCAAATTATGAATTTCAAGCAACTTGATCATGAACATGTTGCCCAATCTTGGGAAAGGATGAAATTAATGATAAGAAATTGCCCTACTCATGGCTTAAATTTATGGATGATCATACAAAAATTTTATGCGGGGTTATATTTTGTCTCTAGAAATCTTTTAGATTTCGCCGCGGGAGGTACTTTTATGGAAATTACTTTGGGAGAAGCTACTAAATAGCTTGATAATATTATGGCAAATTATTCACAATGGCATACTGAAAGAGTTCCTACTAGTAAAATAGTGAATTCTGTTGAAGAAATTAATACTTTGAGTGATAAAGTTGATGCACTTATGAAATTGGTTGCTAGCAAAAATGCTCCTATTGATCCTAATGATGTGCCTTTATCCACTTTGATTGAGCAAAATAATGATCCCGTAGATGTGAATTTTGTCTCGCGAAACAATTTTAATAATAATGCTTATAGAGGTAATTTCAATGCTAGACCGTTTCCTAGAAATTCCTCTAATAATTATGGCAATTCCTATGGTAATCCTTATAATAATAATAATAGGATGCCTTCTGATCTTGAAAGTAATATTAAAGAACTTATTAATGCTCAAAAAGTTTTCAACACTGCGATAGAAGAAAAATTGAGTAAACTTGATGATATGTCTAGGAGCATTGATAGAATTATTCATGATGTGGAAAATCTTAAGACTAAAATTTTGCCACCTAAAATTGATATTAATGAATCAATTAAAGCTTTATATGTCTCCATGGATGAGAATAAGAAAAGAACCGCCATGCTAAAAGCTAAACGAGAATTTTTAGAAAAAGCGATTCCTCCCGATTTTTATCGTAGTAGTGATGAGGATCTTAAAATGATTGGTGTTTCATCTATTGATTCTTTGTTTAGCAATATAAAACTTGATGAAAAGGGGACTGAAGAAGAGTCCACTTTATCTAGTAGGCGTTCCCATAATTCGGAGGGTGAAAATCTTGATAAGAAAATTGATAAAAGTGGGTTTGGAGAGGTAAAAACTTTAACTAGCGATGTGCCCACTCTTTTGGATTACAAAGATTTTAATTATTAAAATTGTTCTTTGATTGAGTGCATTTCTTTGTTACAATCCATGCTAAATTCACCCAACGCTTATGAGCAAAATAAGGCTTTTACTAAACACATCGTAGAAGCAATGATGAAAGCGTTAGAAGAAAAGCTAGAACTAGAGATTTCAATTCCTAGAAAATTATATGATGAATGGGAACCCACCATTAAATTATAAATTATAAATTATGAGTGCAATGCTTTATGTGATTTGGGTGCTAGCATTTCCACAATTCCAAAATCTCTATGTGATGTGCTAGGTTTTACCAATATAGATGAATGCTCTCTTAATTTACATCTTGCGGATTCTACTATTAAAAAGCCATTGGGTAGGATTAATGATGTTATTATTCTTGCAAATAGGAACTATGTGCCCATTGATTTTATTATACTTGACATTGAATGTAATCCTCCTTGCCCAATAATACTTGGTAGACTGTTCTTACGAACCATAGGTGCCATTATTGACATGAAAGAAGGGAATATAAAATTTCAGTTTCCATTGAAAAAGGGTATGGAACATTTCCTTAGGAATAAAATTAAAGCACCATATGAATCCATTATGAGGGCCACTTATGGAATCAACTTGAAAGATGACAATACTTGAAACTATGCATTATGCCTAGCTAGGGGCATAAAACAATAGCGCTTGTTGGGAGGCAACCCAATGAATAAAATAAATTTTTATCTTTTGTTTATGTTTTCACAATTATTCTACTGTTATGATTGTGTTTTTGTGTTTTTAATTAGTGTTTGTGCCAAGTAAAACCTTTAGGATGATTTGGAAGATAGTATAATTGATGCTGTTTGGAAAACAGAAAGTTTTGCGTCCAGTGCTGGAATTTTTGTTCTGTACTGGAGCGTCAGAAAAATCTGAAATTTGTACACAGTATTGGTATATGAATTTACCACGTTGTCCTAATTTTTTAGAATTTTTGGAGTTACATAAGTATGGCTTTTAAATATATTGCTACAGACTGTTCTGTTTTTGACAGATTCTGTTTTTGATGCACTACTTGCTTGTTTTGATGAAACTATGGATTGTATCGGGGGGTATAAGCCATGGAGAAATTAGAATACAGTAGGTATAATGAAAAAATAAAATATGAATGGGTTTGCAACAGTACTTAAAGTAGTAATTTATTTTGTTATACTAACGGATCTCACAGAGGTTTTGTTGAGTTTTGTGTGATTGAAGTTTACATGTTTTGGGTGAGATCACGATGGATGAAGGAATAAGGAGTGGCAAGAGCCTAAGCTTGGGGATGCCCTAGGCACCCCAAGGTAATATTCAAGGAAGACTCAAGATTCTAAGCTTGGGGATGCCCCGGAAGGCATCCCCTCTTTCTTCTACCAACCATCGGTAATTTTACTTCGAGCTATATTTTTATTCGTCACATGATATGTGTTTTGCTTGGAGCGTCGTGTATTATATGAGTCTTTGCTTTGTTTTCTTTTTAGTTTGTCACAATCATATTTGCTGGACATACCAATTTGAGAGAGCCACACGTTCGTCATAATTTATTAGAATACTCTATGTGCTTCACTTAAATTTTTTGAGCTAGGCAGTTGCTCTAGTGCTTCACTTAAATCTTTTTGAGCACGGCGGTGGCTATATTTTGAAGAAATTGAACTCTCATGCTTCACTTATATTATTTTGAGAGTTGATAAAATTTTGAAGAAATATTTAAACTCTCATGCTTCACTTATATTATTTTGAGAGTTGATAAGATTAAAATTTTGAAGAAATATTTGCACTCTCATGCTTCACTTATATCTTTTTGAGAGTTGATAATAGTAATGGTAATTTGCACAAGATATGAATTTGGTCCCAAAGTGATGAATATTCAAGAGGGATATAATAAAAACTTTCATATAGATCATTGGATATGATAAGTGTGATTCCTTGCAATAGTTTTGCGATATGGAGATAATGATATGTGAGTCATGTTAGTGAGTAATTGTGAGTTAGTAAGAATATTCGTGTTAAGGTTTGTGATTCCCTATGCATGCACATTAAGTCAATAGTTATGCAAAGAAATTATATCCTACTTATGGTGCATTATTCGGTGTTAGTTATGTTCAATGCATGTTTATGACCGTTTTCGTTTTTTGGTTGGTTGCTTCCCAATATATTTGCTAGCCTTCATTTGTACTAAGCGGAAATACTGCTTGTGCATCCAAACTCTTTAAACCCAAGTTGTGCCAAATGAGTCCACCATATCTACCAATATGCGGTGTTTCCATGCCGTTCCAAGTAAATTTGCGTGTGCCAACTCTAATTTTCAAAATAATTTTTCCGTTTTGTGTGCCCGTAATGCTCATGAAGCGGCAGGGGGTGGCCAATATTTTCCATGCTAGGTGTGTTATTCTCACGATGAGTGTTTATTCACTTGTCATTGCACGAGAGAATGGTTGGTAATAGGGATGCCCAGTCCCACAATGAATCAAAAATTAATAACAACAAAATTCCTTGGAAAGTGTTGGTATGGAGGGCACCCGTGGATATGGCTAGCCATGGATTGTGAAAGAATGTTGGGAAGGAAATAAGCTTTACTTTCTGTTTGGGAACCGCCTATGATGTGTCTAGCATGGAAGATATTGGGAATTCTCGGTCGTTTTCGTTGACAGGAAAAACATGCCTCTCAAAATATTTTATCTCTCTAATTTAAGCTTTGAGCTCTGGCACATTTGCAAATCTCTGCTTCCCTCTACGAAGGGCCTATCTATTTACTTTTATGCAATTTTTATTTTTATTTTTATTTTGAGTCTCCATCTTCTCTTATAAAGCACCAACTAGAGAGCACTATTGTCATACTTGTGCATTGGATGTAGCTAATATTGAGTGTGTTTCATGAATAGATCAATGATTGAGCATAATGGGCTAGGGATAACTTTCTTTAGCGTTGATATTTTGAAAGACATGGTTGCTTGTTAGCATGCTTGAGTATTTATATCTTCATGTCAAACTATAGACTATTGCTTTAAATCATTCAAGTCCAAATGTCCATGCTACAAAGAAAACAATATATGACGAATATGATAGGCAGCATTCCACATCAAAAATTCTGTTTTTATCATTTACCTACTCGAGGACGAGCAGGAATTAAGCTTGGGGATGCTGATACGTCTCCAACGTATCTATAATTTTTGATTGTTCCATGCTGTTATATTATCAATCTTGGATGTTTTTATATACATTTACAGCAATTATATATCATTTTTTGGGACTAACCTATTAACTTAGTGCCCAGTGCCAGTTGCTGTTTTCTGCCGGTTTTTTGTTTTACAGAATATCAATAACAAACGAAGTCCAAATGCCACGAAACTTTTTGGAGATTTTTTTTTCTGGACATAACAAACAGTAGAAGCTTCGGGAGGAGGCCAGAAGACCCAGAAGGTGGCCACGAGCCACCAGGGCGCGCCTTGGGGGGGGCAGGCGCGCCCTGGTGCCTCGTGGGCCCACCTCTGCCCCTTTTGACCTAATTCCACCACTATAAATTCCCAAAAATCAGGAAACCAACAGGGGAGTCCACGAAATACTTTTTCCGCCGCCGCAAGCTTCTGTTCTCCAGAGATCCCATCTGGAGGCCTTTTCCGGTACTCCGCCGAAGGGGGAATCGATCACGGAGGGGCTCTACATCAACCTTGCTACCCTTCCGATGATCCGTGAGTAGTTTACCACAGACCTTCGGGTCCATAGTTAGTAGCTAGATGTCTTCTTCTCTCTTTTTGAACTTCAATACAATGTTCTCCTCGATGTTCTTGGAGTTCTATCTGATGTAATCAGTTTTTGCGGTGCGTTTGTTGGGATCCGATGAATTGTGATTTTATGATCAGATTATCCATGAATATTTTTTGAGTCTTCTCTGATCTCTTTTATGCATGATTATTATAGCTTTGTATTTCTTCTCCGATCTATTGATTTGGTTTGGCCAACTAGATTGATTTATCTTGCCATGGGAAGAGGTGCTTTGTAATGGGTTCGATCTTGCGGTGCTTAATCCCAGTAACAGAAAGGGACATGACATGTATGTATCATTGCTATTAAGGGTAAAAAGATGGGGTTTATTCATGCGTGAGTTTACTTTGTCTACATCATGTCATCTTGCTTAAGGCGTTACTCCGTTCTTTATGGACTTAATACACTAGATGCATGCTGGATAGCGGTCGATGTGTGGAGTAATAGTAGGAAGGAGTCGGTCTACTTGTCTCAGACATGATGCCTATATACATGATCATTTCCTTGGATATCGTCATGATTATTTTCTTTTCTATCAATTGCCCAACAGTAATTTGTTTACCCACAGTATGTTATTTTTATGAGAGAAGCCTCTAGTGAAAACTATGGCCCTCGGGTCTATCTAAATCATATACTAAAACCCTAAAAATACTTGCTGCACTTTTTCTTTATTTATTTTATTTTGTATTTTTGTTTCAATCTATCTATCTATCACATACAATTTAATCATGCAATTACCGCCGAGGGATTGACAACCCCTTGTTTGCGTTGGGTGCAAGGATTTGTTGTTTTGTGTGCAGGTGCTGCTAACAAGGTGTTGCGTGATTCTCCTACTAGATTGATAACCTTGGTTTCATAACTGTGAGAAATACTTATCTCTATTGTACTGCATCTCCCTTCCTCTTCAGGGAAATACCAACGCAGCTCACAAGTAGCAGTACGCCACACCCCTAGCCGATGAACAGGGCCCGTTTCGACCGTAGGCGGTTGAACATAAGTCTGTTTCCTCTGTTTTGCGGTACACCACACCCCCCAGCCGATGAACAGGACCCCGTTTTGACTGTTCCGTCCAAGCCGGTTAGCTCCTGATGAATAGGATGCATTCCGACCGAGTTGGTTGCCTCCCGATGAACACGGCGCTGTTTCTCCATTCCGACCCAGCCGGTTGGCTGCCGATGAACAGGACACCGTTGCTGCGCACCCCCTTCGTCGCCTCTCCATGTACACGAGCCCTGACCGTACGTATGCGCGGTTACGCGTTCGAGACCACACCCGTATGTACGTATGTGGCTGTCTTTTTTGCAGCGTGGCTATACGTACGTGTACACGATTTAGACGGGACTACCTCAACTGCTACGTAGGCCGCTCTACTACGACAGGTGCCGCTCCATACACGGCCACGGTTCATGAGACCGATCAACCAGTATGTACGTGCACGTTTGCGACCAAACAGATAATGCTACGTATGCTTCAACCTGATGGGTCCCAACTGTTAGTGGGGAATAAGGAGGCACTTCCTTGCGTGCGAAGATGTCTTGTGGGTCCCAGTTGTCAGGTGGAGGAATCAATTTTTTTTGCGCTTAATAAGGAGGCACTTCCTTGCGTGCGAAAATGTAGCAGGTGGGTCCTAGCTGTCAGGGGGTGACTTTTTCCGCGTAATAAGGAGGCACTTCCTCGCGTGCGAAGATGTAGAAGGTGGGTCCCAGCTGTTAGGCGAACCATTTTTTTGCGCGTGATATGGAGGCACTTCCTTGCGTGCGAAGATACTGCTGGTGGGTCCTAGCTATCAGGGGGACAAATCATTTTTTCACGTAATACGGAGGCACTTCCGGTGGGTCCCAGGTGTCAGGTGGAGGAATCATTATTTTGCGCGTAATAAGGAGGCACTTCGGGTGGGTCCCAGCTGTTAGGTGGAGGAATCATTATTTTGCGCGTAATAAGGAGGCACTTCCTATCGTGCGGCCGTGGACCCAGCTGTCAGCCTCTCCACGTACAGTCCTCCTTCGATGGCTATTGTTCATTGACCACGTTGACCATGCCGCGCCGAGAGCACCAACACGGTGGACAACAGCGAGACCTAGGAAGAGAACAACACGGAGTGGGGGAAGACGCGGCAGTGGACGCCCACGCGGAGGGAAGTACGAGGGTTGACTGGTTCGGCTGCGGTGTGAGGCTGTCGTCGCCGGAAAATAACAGAAGGTGTGGGTGAGTACAGGTATGACCTGGCCACTGATGGGAGTAGGGTGGGGCAGCGAGGCCTGAGCGGCAGCACAATAGGCGCTCAAGCCGGCGATGGTTTTGGCGGCTGGAGCAACAAGATCAGAGATTGAGAAGCAGGTTGGCCGTCGGATGTCAATCCAATGGCTACGGTTGTCAGAATAGTTTGTTGACTTTTCTTTTTGACCATTAAATCGTTGTGTTGACTTTTTTGTTGACTAAATGTACAATGCCTTCCACATGCTTCGTCCTCGTGGGCCAACAAAGTCAGCTTCGAAAGCTGTGGCGGACATGCAGCCCATTTATTTTGTTTTTACAGCCCATTTGATTTTGTTTTCCAATACATCTATTTCCTGGGTTGGGTGAAAAAAATAATAGCCTATTTACTATTTCTGAGAATTTACAGCGCATTTGATTATTTTTTCGAATACACCTATTTACTGGGCTGGGTGAAAAAATAATATTGCGGACATGCAGCCCATTTATTATTTCTGATAATTTACAACCTTTTTGCTTTTAGTAGAAATAGACCCATTTTCTGGGATAGGTGAAAAAACAATGTTGGTCTGGATAGAGCATTTCTTATAAAAATAATACTGAGCTAGAAATTTTATTAAAAAAACTTAAGTTGGGCTTGGCATTCTTATAGAAAAATATAACTGAGTTGTGCATTTTCTTAAAAAAACATAGGCTGGGCTGCGCTTATTTTAGGACAAAACGAAACCTGGGCTGGCACGCGTCTTTCGGTCCAGTTGCATTGTGGATGTTCAACGAACAAGGCCTGTGTAGTACAATAGAACTTTACGTAGCTACTCAGCGCACATTCGACGAATGAAATGGCCCAAACAACGCTTGTGTACATTTTTTTAAAGTCACTGAACTCAAATTATAACTTAAGAAAAAGGTAGAGTTCAGTGAAACCTAATTAAAAGTTGTCATGAGCAAAGAAATTATTTAGCGGGTCCCACTTGTTAGCGAGAGAGAGAGAGAGAGAGAGAGAGAAACCGATCGGTCGATGCTCATGCATACATCTTTCAGCCATATGCATTCCTGATGCTCGCTACAAACTTATATAGTTGACACAATCATATACAACATCATAGCACATTGATCTTGCATACAAAAATTTCACGCGGGTGGCACAATAGGGGTCGAAGCAGTGGATCACTACGGGTAGGGCTATCTTGAAACCAACAGACTCGTACATCACCGTTCATCGTCTTGTTCAATGACGTGGAAATATCTTGAATGTTGTGCAAAGAAAACAGACAGACGACACAATAAGTTCTGCTAGCACATTAAGTTGACGTACACCCATTTCAAAAAAAAATCAGGTACAAAAATAGAACATGTCATAATCAAATGTATTGGCACATCAGAGCTTCACACCTATAGCTCGGATATAAGTAGTATCTGAGAAGATTCAGTTGTTTCCTCAAATTAGAGCACATCCAGGCAGCCAGCCCCTCCTCTTCTCCCAAAGAAGCAGAGGCCTTCGCCGCACGATGGAGTAGGCCCTGTGCCATCCATCGTTCCGGGCAACACGGGGAAAGTCTAACGTTGACTCCGGTAATGGACGTCGTCGATGGACCCCGGCACCAGCGGCGGCAGCAGGACTATGATTGATAGATTGACCACTTCTTCATAATGCACGAAGACTCGATATAGGTACATACCTAATGTGGTCTTCGGCAGCCTTGGTGGCGATGAATAGTACAACCCCGGTTCCTACACCGGTATATCAACAACAATCACCTTCGGTATGGTGGACAGCTTCTTCATCCATGCCATAACCATCAGAGCCCAGCTGTCTGGAGGAACAAACATACTTAAGAGCTCACCTCCTAGGTCGTTGATAAGCTCATTCATGGACTCGCTATTCCAAGCCCGTCGAGGCATGCCGTGGAAGGTAAGCTATGTTAAAAACTCAATCTCAGAGGGCACCGAGCCCCATCCTGGGTGCCACCGAGCGAAGC
Organism: Elymus sibiricus; assembly: GCA_039707655.1. Taxonomy (NCBI): domain Eukaryota; kingdom Viridiplantae; phylum Streptophyta; class Magnoliopsida; order Poales; family Poaceae; genus Elymus; species Elymus sibiricus. The sequence goes on along the minus strand of CM077676.1, from coordinate 183,511,431 downwards.
TCACTAGCACGCCATCGCAGATCAAACGCCGGGAAGATTCGAACGCACGACTATAGTCGAATGTTGTGCGGAACCTGACGAAGAAATCAGCCGGTGGCGGACAGACTTCCATGTGCAAGTCCCTTATTTGGATGTCGTGTGCAATGCCAAGAGCTTTGACAAGGTTGTCCGGCGAGACGGGAGGCCGGTCGCCGTTGATGGTTACCGTCAGCACTTTGCCGGCAAACTGGTCGTCAAGTGCCGCCATGCCACTATTGATTGACAGCACGCAGCACCCAAAGGCAGGACGTACATCAGGATCTCCAGCTCGGACATCCACGTTGACCGGCGACATGATAGTGCGCTTGAGTACAGGGAGTAGAGGAGGGGGATTTGGGGGAACTGGAGTAGGGATCGAGATTCCAGAGATGGGGAGGGGCGGGGGATTCGGGATGAAAAGATAGCATGAATTTCAAAAGCTCGCCAGTACGCTCTTGCCGTGCAAGCGCACAAAATCATCGGTGGTGCCCAAATGTCGGCCTAAGAGTTCTTTTTTTTAGTGCCCGGCCTTAGAGTTCATAATTGGCATGTTTGGCATTGTGTTACTACTCGCCCCATATTCAATGACACCTCACAGGGCCCAAACAAGTGTACATCATCGAAAAATCACTGAGCTCAAATTATAACTTGAAAACTACACTGGAGAATGGTGATGCCCTCATTCTAGCCAATCAGCTATTCGAAACAAAAAACAAATCGAAACAATGATATATACAACATGCAAACACTGACTAGTGACTACTACTGACATAAGCAGCGAGACATGAAAGTTCATAAGTCTTGCTAAACCACCAAAACACACCCATCTGCCGCGCTCAGACTCTCGTGATCCAGACACAAATCACAAAGTTCTAAACAGAGCGAACTAGTACATAGTAAGAGTGACATAGACAAGGATGGCCAAATTACAGGGAGTTTGAATAACAAAAGAGAACATCACCCATCCAAAATAAGCAGCAAAGACAGCAAATCAGTCGAAGAGGGATGATCCAGCGCCATAATAATTTCCAAATCCCCTTCAGCCACCAGTGGTTCGGAGACACCAGGACTCTACCCTTTTGACGCAACAGCCCCATTACCTACCAACCTCAAGGCTTTAACCACATCACTGCATTTCGGACTTGAGACATCCAAGGATCAAACTTAATCCATATGCCTTTCTCATTCTCACCTTCTTTTGGTTGCATGTTGTATCATTGACAATCAGGGGCGTGTGATCCCGAAGTCCTAGGGTTTGCCGTGTACACACTGTTTTCCCTAGCAAACAGAGCCTCTCTACCATCAGGATCCTTGCCAAGGGTGATCTCCTGGTTAATTGGATAATTGAGTCCGAGAAACACAGAGTGTGAACCAAGGCTGTTTACCCGCCTTCAGCTCAAAAATCCTGAAGGCCCCAACAAGCTGGTATCCTACTCATAGATGTAACAACCATTCTCCGGATATAGACGTATTTGACGCTGCTTGTACACAGTGGAGTTTTTGCAATATAACATTGTCGGCTGATGCGTGCGAATAATCATTAGTCTTTCGCCATTGTCTGATCGAGCGAGGAACCAGTTGTGCTTCCCTATTTTTGGCAAAGGTGGTGTGATTACAAAGGGCAGTAAGTGTAGGGACACTACATCATATCAAAAAGGAGACAAAAAGGATAGGCATTGTTAATGTAAGATGAGCATTGTTCAGAGTATGAGTAGGATAATGTAAGAAACAACATTGATTTGTCCCTGTTGGAACTGAGAGGAAAATACAAGAAAATGTATACTGGGGTCGAAAATATAGAAGTTCCATGTATGGTTATACTCATGTTATCTCGCACTCGATTCTTCACAGGAAACTACCATGCCATGCATGTTATGTAGTCATGTTCTATCCTCACAAATAAATTCTTCAGAGGAAACTAACACACCATGCATTGTTATATACTCATGCTCTGTTTGCAAAACTGTTGTGAGGATATTATTCTAGCCATTGATTGTTGAAGGGCGAATATAGGTATGTAGACATGGTAAGCATGACAGGATTTCACTACTTCTAAATATAGAGTTTTCCTTATGCACTTTTACTTCCCTACTAATGTATTAGATGAAACCAACAGTGTTATGCATGTTTTTACATCATGAAAATGAGGAAACTAACATGGCTATTGATACACACTCATATTTAGTAGTATAAAGATTACAATAAAGTTAGGATAATATCCATATCTTCCAAACCGTTTGATTATTCAAGGGTACAAATTGGCTGTATAGACATGGTCACAATCACATGATTTAACTACTTCCAAATATAGAGATTACCATTTGGACTTCCAAATTTCCCTATTTTATTTCCTAATTTATGGCATCCCTAATACATTTCCATAGTTCTACTCAAATTCTGCTGTAACAGGGATATGCCAATCATCATAAAAGTTCAAACAATGTCATGGCATTATCATTAAAATCAGAAGAAAACAACTTACATGAGGTCTCCCAGCAATACGTGGTGCCATCTGCATTGTCGATCACGTAGATGATGCCATTGTGTTCAATAGCATCACAGAACTATGGATCACCATCGATGCAGCCCTTCAAGGGGAGTAGTGTCCACCTACAGTTGGCACCGCCACAAAGATAGGCGACTCCACGATCAAAAAGGTAATTAGCTTGAAGGCTGTGTAATTCCTAGATGCCATGGGCACTTAGCGGATTACAACCTTCAGCAAAACAAGGTCCGTCCAGCTGACGTGGTAATCTACAGGACGTGGGCCGTGACGGTAAATCCCTATATGATGAATGGGAGGATGGATAATCTCATGGGAGGTGTGGACGTTCAGGAGCACCCACTTCCTTCGATATTCTTCGACGACAGCCATCCAGTGGGAGTTCATACCGGCCCAATACATACCTTACAAGAAGTTTTGGGTGATGGTGGTTGGATCGTAGTCGAGGGGCATGATGTGCGCCTTCTTATCATGGTCACAACGGTGATGAACATGGCATCCCGCAAGAGTAGATAGCAGCATGCAGGGTGTCTTGAAAAGTTCAGGCCTCACTTCGACGATGGCCACGTGCAGGTCCCTCGAGGATGCAGCCAGCCTCACAGCGCTTAACATATCCATACGCGAACAATAGAGGTCGAGGATGTCCCTGGGGAGATTGCTTCCAGCCGCGGCTCATACGGATGTTGTGTGGTTCGAGTTCGGGCATGGTGGAGTTTGGAAGCTGGGGTTTTTTGTGGCTTGATTTACAGGGGAGAAGGCTCTCAGTGCTGGAGTGGCTAGCGAGTAGAATAGTGGTACTAGGGGAGGCGAGCGAGGCGAGGGTACACGGGGGCACTGTGAGATGAAGAAGAGTGACCTCAGGATCTCCAGCAAGATGGAGATAGAGTGGTGCTAGGGGAGAGGGAAACGAGGTGAGGCATGATGTACAACGGCGGAGACAGTGACTGCACAGGGTGTGGCTGACTTTGGTAATCCGAACACGCCGCCTGGACCAGTGTCACCTCAGGCGCAGGGTCTTGTCACTTCATTGTGAGGACCGGATGAATAATATTTTGACGAACAAGTACTACACATGTACTACTACTAGTAGTAACATATAGTATAGTAGTATATCGAAAAGTGGTCGTGCTAGCATGCCTCTGGGTTCACTTCATCCTCCAGGTAGCATCCATATTGCGAGCAGACCAAAATTCTCGTGCATGCGGAAGCGTGAAGAAGGACTTTTTTTCTTTTTTGAGGATAACCGCATATTCCTTAACCAGTAAAGGTTACACGCATATCAAACACGCAGCATCGTGGAGAAACCACTAGAAGAAGGCTTGGGATCTCGAACTCTGTGCCATGTTCTCTGATAACGCACATGAACTGTCTATTGTCCCCCCAAGAAAATGTCTCGGGAATTAGAGTAAAGTGTAACGGGAAATGGCAAACCAATAAGTGTAACTACAATATGGGGAAAAAACAGAAATACAAAATGGTTAGCTCTATGGGTATTCGAACGCAAAGTTGTGTCTCGCACGCACGCGCCAATATCCATCCGAACCAGCTACGACACTTTTTTTTTGAGGCGACATTTTTTTGCAAAGAGATGGATATGTTTGTATATCTGTTCGTCGACCCAAGTGGGTTTTATGTAGGTCCCACCTGTCAGGATGGGGTGCAGAAATAAAAAGGAATCATAAAATGTTTTGCCACGGTGATTCGAAAGAGTGACCTCAACTAGCCAGTGGCACATGTAGCGATAGAAGCATGGGCACGTACACGGATACGTACAACTCCTTTTTCTAGGGGAGTACCACTCCTACTATTGAATAATAATCTGTACACTACCCGCATAGGCTTTTCGTTTTGCAGGTCGGTCTACCTAGCCGTCTAATCAACTGCCTACCTACCATTGGGAACCGATTTTCCTAGGCTTCTTCACCTCTCCTTCGTTTGCATTCAAACACCACTGGGTTCACACTGTTTTAACCTCTTCCCATACCTCTGAAACCCCTTTAAATAATCATCTTCTTCCACTCTATTTAGCCACCTAATCCTAATACTCAAACCATAGCCCTCCGGTCCGGCGGTTCCCAATGGAGAAAGAGATCCCTATGTAGGTTTTTAGCATCAAACATGTGCTCAACGAAGGCTTGTTGAGGATAGCCGCCACCGTCGCCGACCACGCAAGGTTTGTTCGGGAGTGGATCAACAATGTATCCAACTCCCTCAAAAATGTGGAGATGAAGATCGTTGGTCTCGATGTAAAGTACACCGAGCGTGTCAGTGGGAAGATTCAACGTACCACCGTCCTTCAGCTGTGCCTCGAAGATGAAGTTTTGGTGTATCACATCATACAAGCGCCCTCCATACTAGGTGAGCTCCATGATTTCATGTCTCGGGAGGACATATTCTTCTGCGGAGCAGCCATTGATGGGGACAAAAAAAAGCTGGCGTCGTACAACCTTGATGTGAAAAACACCGCCGACCTACAATCCAAAATTCATGTAGAGGGTTGTAAGAAACCAACACCATCCCTATTCGACATAGAAAATTATGTTCTTAGAACAGAGCTTGAGAAGGGCGACGAGACGCTAGAATTAAGGTCGTCTAGACGGGAGATTTATCCCTTGACCTATGAGCGGATAAAATATGCAGCCCTCGATGCCCGTGTGAGTTTCGAGATGCTGCAAGGTCGAAAGAGCTTGTAGCGAAGCCGTCCCCCACAGAAAATGAGAAAAAGAAGAAGAAGAAGAAGAAGAAGATGAAGAAGAAGAAGTAGGGCATTATAGATGGATTAACTATTTCCTCTCTTATTCGTAAATAAAATATATTTCCTCTCTGTATATATGGATAGATGAACTATTTCGCTGGTGTGCATATCTTTGGAACAAGTGTAGTAGCCTAGGTCCGCTTGAATATAATGAAGTAATTATCCGCCAAGTTTTCTCTCCTACTCCTTGCAATGATCAGTATGCAATGTATGTGTCAGACGACATGACAGCTTGTCCATGGACGCTGAACTATGGCGACCACCACGTTTCCACCACTGCCGCATGTGATTCCCACGACGCCGCTTGAAAACACGACACCACGTCCCCTCGATGTGCCCCTCACCCCTCACGGCCACACCGCCCCTCCGCCGCTTGCGCCGAGAGGGGAATGTATCTGCTGCACCCCACCCTTGTGGTGCTCGGAGTGCATATCTAGTGCTACCACACCTTTAAATGCTACCATGATACAAGCTTCTGAGGCATTGGATCGTGAATCGAGTGGCCATCATCGGTCAGTGCGAGTTTTGCAGAAAACTCCCAAACATTTTCAAAATGGCGCTTTGGTCCATAGCCTAAGATGTTGTCCGTTGGATCACAGATCTAATGGCCCTGGTGCCTCCGTATCACGGTAGCATATAAGGTGCGGTGGCACCAAATATTTTCCCACTCGTGCCAAACTCGAGATTTGTTTCTTATTTGTTTTCTAACATTTTGTAATGTGGCACGGCATCCGGTGCACCTAAGCCTCTGGAAAAAAATTGGAGTGCACTCTAAAGATCTTTATATGCTCCAGAGCAACTGTGCATGTGGAGAGTATCTTCTATTCCTAAATATCTATACAACGCATTATCTATTTTCTTTCCTAGCCATGCAACCATGCCATATAAGCTAGGCATGCATGCAATCCATAAATTGCAATATATTGCGTTACTCTCTATCATGCAATGCTGCCACATCATCTATTCATGCCTGTTAGTCATAGGTTGTTTTTTGCATTAGTCTTAATCCTTCACATTTTGTTAGAAATGACATTCTTTTTAAGTAGTCGTATGATTAATCCAAATATTCTTGTTCCATACAACTAAACTCTAAAGGTCCGCCGGAGCTAAGGCAGAGGACGTAGGACGGGCGCGGTGGAGGCATCGTCGTAGGAGGAGGAGAGCTCGAAGGATAATCTTGCACGTCGGCTGCCACCTGCATATCGGCGCGGGACTTCTCCAGCACACACTGGAGCTCGCGCTCCTCTAGGGCGCGGAGGAGTCATGGGATTTTCCTGAACTGCGATGGCCACCATGCAGTACTCCTCGTCGCCGGGGGCGCGGTGCTCGCGTCCCGACTCCTGGAGTATTGTCTGGAGCATGTGCTCATCCACCTCGTGAGCGGCGAGGATGCCATGCTCGCGTCCGTGCTGTTAGAGAACACGCTCGTGCGCTTGAGCGGCGAGGATGCGATGTTCGCGGGCGTGCTGCCGGAGCACGCGCTCGTCCATGTCGAGGGCGGCGAGGATGCGATGCTCGCAGGCATGCTGCTGGAGAACGCGCTCGTCCACCTTGTGAGCGGCGAGGACACGATGCACCTCCTCGTGACTGACCAGGGCGTGCTGCTGGACAAAGGCGTCTAAGGCTTCCAGTCGGTTGATGAAGGCAAGCATCGTAGAGTCCTCACTGGCCTTGTAGAGGCCTATGTACACAACTTGCTCGTAGACGTGGATGTGTAGGTTGATGAATTCTTGCAGGGCTATGTGCCTAGCGGCGAGCGCGACCTCGAGGTGGACATTCTTCGTCACGTCGGCGGGCAGTCGCAGGGCCACCAGTGCTTGAAAGAGGTCCTCACCATGGAGGCCGATTAGGGTGGCAGGCAACGAGGAGCCTGGGCGGGTGGGCTGGAGAAGTACGGTGATGTCATCCGCGAGCTTCTTGACGACGGTGAACTTGTTGATGGTGTCGAAGATCATCTTGTCTAACTAAGAGTCGTAGGTGGCGTCGACGCGGGCCATGAACCAACCGGTCGCCAACACCGACTGGAGATGATCCTCAGTGCCGTGCCGCAGGCCGGCGTCGTGGATCATCTGGCACAGCCGCAGGCCGCTCGCACGCATCGCCTCCATGGGTCAGGCTTCTGGTCACTTGGTTTGGGAATTGGAGTGAGCACTGTTGCGCTTAGTGTATATGCGTAGGTGCATACGATTTGGTAGATGCATTGGAGTGGAGGGGTGCCTTTATATGAGTGCAAACTGCGTTGCATTCACATCGTGCTGCCTCCTTTCCGCTTCTCCCATTACTTCCCTCAGCATGCTAATTGAAGGAGGATGCATCATTGGCCATTCAACGTTTCGGAAACCGCAACCCTCTCCCTCGTCTGCATTAAAGCCGTATCGAAAACTGTCCTGGTTTACTAGTTTACTGTCCATTTCTCAAAGAAATAAATTGTTTGCCGTCCTGGTTTACTAGTTGTACAGTACTAGTACTACTACTAGTAGTAGCAGCCTACTAGTAGGGAGTGGTGCGCCGTGTCAGCCACCGACTTGTCATGCAATCCTTGCGTGCACACAGCTGAGTAGGCCCACCTCCATTTGTTTCTTGGTGGGCTTCTCTGTTAAATCCGCCTACGTAGCTTGGTGCCCGCTCTCGTTTTATCTGTGGGTTCCACTGTCAGTTGGGTAGAGAAAGAAGTATATATAAAAACATATAAAAACCATAGAGTTCAACAGGATTCGAACTCAGGACTACGAGTTGCGAGCATGGGGTGCTAACCAGTACAGCATATGTTATTTCTCATACATGCTAGAGATATCTGTGTTTTTATATAGTTACTGTGATAATTGGTTTGAAAGTGAATATTATTTTTTGAAGTCTGTCCCAAAGGATCTCGAATTCATTACGAAAGAAGATAGTTTCCATGTTAATTAAAAGAAAATCGGGCGAAAACCATCACATCAGGCCCGTAAAACTCAAGGCACACTACGCGACCTGGCTACACACACAAGAACGCACACTTGCTATCGAAGATAAAAACGCCGCCGAGGTTGCAATTCGGCGTCATTGTCATTACACCTATGCGCGGGCGACCCCGACCCCGCCATCAACAACCACCGAGAAATCTACGTATCGAGGGGGGGGGGCTACGGTGAGAAAGACGTATCAAGAGTGTGTGTGTGAGGCACAGAGACACAACCAGCGAGGGTGTGTGTGTTCGAGAGAGAAGCCAATAGATAGATTAAGATCAAGATCAAGGTGTCACCCTGCTCCTCTGTGTGTTGTGGGGGGGGGGGTGCGAGAGACACTTAGAGAGAGAGAGTTTGTAATACAGATCGATATTAGGGATAGGTAGATAGCATGTGTGTGAGGCATACCTAAAGCAACAGGGAGATAAACAAGAAGGTGTGCATGTGTGTGCCCAAAATAATGAGGAAAGAAATATTGTGTGTGTGTGCGCGCGTGTGTGTGAGTGAGGAAACTCTTCTCAAAATCTCAAAACAAAAGGTGCTGAGCTGGAATCTCATTATAAGGATTCATATGGTTCCGAGGATCGAGTTAACCTTAGGGATATGTGTGCAAGACGGAGTTATAATTAGAGACATGAGTGGCGGTGGGTGGGCGGAATTAAAGGGTAGGCGTGTTCGCCAGAGAGAGCGTGTGTGTTTTTGTGTGAGAGACTTATAGGATGAGGTAGAAAGACGAATTCTAACCTTGACGGAGGGAGAGAAATAGACGGAATGCGTGTTTGTGATGGAGATGCCGATGGAGAAGGGACATTCGTATGTGTCTGAGAGAGATTGCACAATTCATTCACGTATCACTATCTCCTGGTCGATCACGTGCCTCGCTCAAACTTAATCAATCTCTACTTCGTATCATGGGTGAAGATACACTATCGATTCAATGCTATAAGATTGGACACTCACATAGTATCGCATAAGTTATATTTTTATTTATTTTCAAATAGGCTTTTTTCAATCGTGCATGTCAAAGTTATAGTGATATTTCTTCAAACAACCATTGTAGTAATCATGTACATACACCATTGATAGTGTTTTATTCAAATTCATTTGGTTTGGGTGATTTAAGGTTGAAGTAATATACATAATATCTAATTATATAATTAAGACAGAAGTCAAACAATCCATCACGTTGATCCACACAGGATAAATTATCTAGACCGTAATTTTTCAATATTAACGGCTATGATTTAAAACATGCAGCGTTATATCTAAATATTATTACGTACCATCAACTTGACCTGTCACGGGTCACATACAAATAGTTTAACACGTCTTACATGGTTTTCTATGCGACGTTAGACCAAGACAATTAGACATTGGCTACGATTGCCTAAAACAGTCCGGCAGCCATAAGGAAGAGTAAAAAGAGAAACAGTTCAATTTGGAAAGAAAAACACTAGAGTCCGATCAAAATAGTCTCTTATTCAATCTGTACGTTTCCCTTTTTCTGCGCTAGAAAAATGAGGACTGCTACGCGTCTGCCGGCTGATCTTTTTAAAAGATCGGCCGGCTCGCGGGCCATCAGATCTGGCGCCTCAGCGGCCTCCATCATTGCAATATAGGTATTGTTGAGGTCTTGTTGCATAATTTTTTTTGCAACAGAGATTTTGTTGCAGATTTTTTTTTTGCAACAGAGGCTTTGTTGCAGAATTTCTTTTTTCGTCTTCATCCTTTTACAAACTTTTTTACTACTGAGATTTTGTTGCAGATTTTTTTTTTTTGCATCAGAGGCTTTGTTGCAGAATTTCTTTTTTCGTCTTCGTTTTTTGCAACATAGCTAATGTTACGAAAGAAACTTGCAACATTGGTGATGTTGCAGAAATTGCAAAAAAAAAAAAATCGTCAGAAGACAGTAGCATGTCACGTGGGACACGTGTTGTGCGAGCGAGGTGACGGATGAAACGAAGGGAGTAGCTACTAGTACTAATTAGGCAGCAACGCAATATGACGTGGAAGGCTGTAAGTCAAAACGCACACGTACTCATCTGAACGTCGTGCGACACGTATATTGAAAATATCAACCAATGGACCACAGGGCCTGCACGCTTCCGTGTGAACACTTCCAACACGGCCCGAGTGAAATCGCCACAAAGCGATCCGACGGTGCAGCGCCCGGCGGACGCGCAAGTTATGATCAGCTGGCTGATTAATAATGTTTCCCTAGAAAAATAACAGTCTGGACTCATGTTTGTTTTCTTAGTGCTTGATGCGGGATACTTTTTTTTTGACATCAACTTCACGTGGGATGCTTAGCTTTCTCTACCATCCCTAAAAAAACATTGTCTATCTAGATTAAAAAAATAGACATGTACGCACACGTATCAAAAAGAGTGGGGCAAAGAGATTTGCAAAATACCTTTTTTTTTTTTTTGGGAAAGAGTGGGTATTTATTCCTGAGTAATAGTGTTACAGTCTGCTAATACAAAATCTTTCACACTGTCTGGAACTCGGTGCAGCCAACACGCGGTGCTACCTCCAGATCTCCCTACATTAGCAAGACTAAGAGCAACTCTATTTTGGATACGAGCAATTTTCAGCGGAATAAACCCACGAAGCTCCAAAAGCTTCTTGATCTCTATCATCAAGTGCCCGTAGGCAGAGCGATCAAGTGAATCATCCGTTTGGGCAGCAATAACAACCGGAGATTCGGAGTGGATCACGATAGGTAGGTCAGAACAATACCTTTGTTTATAGTATGCCAATAAGAAGATATTTTTGTGCAAGAAAACAATAAGAATTTTTTTTTTGCGGGTAAACAATAGGGATTTTTTTTGAGAGACGGAAACAATAGGATGTTCACTGTAGTAAATCATGAATTTACAATTGAGACCAAGAATACGGGAACATCCAATTAACAAAATGTATATTCCATTCTCGCCAAAAGAAATTACTAAAATCGAGGTGTATGTTCTAATTATAATGGTTGAGATTCTAAAAATAAATACAAAGAAATAACGCTTCCAAATGAAAAAAATTAAACATTCTTCAGGGCATAATTTTTTTGAAGTATTCTTCATGAAAAAATAGTAATGGGAAGGACCACGTGAATGCATCTAAAATAAACATGCATAAGAAAATCCCCATCCGTTTCAAAATAGAAGGTGCATTCGTAAACGTGTTGTTAGTGTTTAAAAGCTTTGATCACTAACATATGCACAACTATCTTGGCTAGACATGTAAAATAACTACATCGTATTGACAAAAAAAATACCATTTTTACCATTCGTCATTTTACTAAACTATATGCAATATAATGAAAATAATAGGTAAAATTATGAAATGGAAATTTGCAAATAATCATGTGTAGCATATACTTTTGAATATATGGAACAGTTTCTAATTATATTAGAAGGACACACACAACCATAATGGAAAAGTCGATCAACTATAGAAGACCAATATCCCAATCATATGCTCGATGAGTGCAATTTTCAATAGTAATTTCGCTGAAGGAGGCTAATGAATTGACGAGCGAACAATCGAGCATCTATTTCTAGACAGAAACCAGAGAGGTGACAATGCGACACACACAACTATCAGGGAAAAGTTGCACAACTCTAGAGTACCTATGACTATTTGATGCTCGATGAGTTTGAATTCCAGTAGTAATTGTGTTGAAGTAGACTGGCGGAGTGACGAGCAAGCAAATCGAGTGAGATTTTATTTCCGGGACGAAATGAGGGAGATGAAAGAACACAATAAAAGATGGATGATAAAAATAAATTTAATTGTTTAAATACGTTAGAGAGACATATATGTATATTCGCATGTGCATGCTTAATATAGAACAAAATAGAAACTCTATCGCCCGAAAGACCATGCACATATATAAATAATCCATTTGGTGAGACATATCATGTTGGTCTGCAGTGGCTACCTCCATGAGATATGATATGAAGGAGCTAACGAGGTTGATGAGCGGGGGGGCGGATGGAATAGCAAAAGGATGAGCTATGTTGATTATAATCATTATATGACCTGGATACCCTTTCAAAGTCTAAGATACCATATTTAGATATATGTCAAAAATCTAGGCGCGCAAATGCGCGGGTCACCCTGCTAGTTCATATTTGAATTCAGCAGGTACTGCAATTTATGAAATGGAGGCCATGTAATCATATTTGGTAACACTTTTAAGTAACGAACTATAACATCCATTTGTTACTGTACAATATATTTGAAATTAACACGTCGATGCATTGTGTTTAAACTAAATAACCATTGACACAAAATTATATATTTTTACGAGAAATACATAGGCTGAGCGTTTGCTTCATTTTTTATGAACGCGCCTCAGTTACACACGTACGATCGGCCGCGCCCATGTGATCGTACAACAAGTTATCGGTGCATCACCCGGAGTTATTGTCTTTTTTTCTGGGGTCAACTTGGTAGTATACGAGTTATTGCTGAGGGTGCGCCGTGTACATAGTCACGCATCACCGGCTTACCGCTAGCACTGTTCAAAATTAGTTGAAATTGGATACGAACAATCCCGCGGGCGGCGAAATCTCCCGCCTCCTTCTAAAATTTCCGTAACCTAGTGTGGAGGATGTGAAATTCCCCTTCTGTCCTTGGTGCACAGAGAACAACACCGCCCTCATTTACATAATAGGTTGGGGTTGCTTTGGTAACTTCCGGTTCCCCCCACCACATGGCACCCCCATTTCCTCTCCCCTCCCGCAAAAACGACTACTCCACAGCACCAGAGCACCTTATATCACGCCGTCCGTACTTCATCGGCGATTCTCCCCCCTCTCGAAACCCTAGACTGCTCATCCACCGGCGTACCAGAGCTTATTCATTGCCGGCGTCGTCCACCTCGCCGGATCTGCTTCTGCGGCTGCATCTACCCCTCCCACCTCCCCTAGAAACCGTAGATTGCTCATCCACCACTGTACCGCAGCCCATTCAGTGCCGGCCTTGTCCACCGCGCCGGATCTACTTCGCCAGTGCTCTCGTCAACCGCAGCGCATCTGTAGCGGCTCCTTCCTACACCGCACCGGAGCCGCTTCGTCCACACCCCCGGAGCCGCATCACCGACGCCCCCGTCCACGGCCTCAGATCCGCTTCGTTGACACCATTGTCCACCCTACTGTAGCAGCTTCCCGACGCCCTCGTCCACGGCCGCAGATTCGCTTCGTCGACACCATCCTCAACCCTACCGGAGCCGCTTCGCCGACACCAAAGTCCACGGCCTCAGATCCGCTTCGTCAACACCGTCGTCCACCCTATCGGAGCAGCTTCCTGATGCCCTCGTCCACGGCTGAAGATCCGCATCATCGACACCATCCTCAACCCTATCGGAGCAGCTTCACCGACGCATTCTTCCACGGCCTCAGGTCCGCTTCCTCCACACTACTGGAGTCGCTTCCCAAACACACTCGTCCACGGTCCTAGATCTCCTTCCCGGACTCCGACAGCCACCGCAACGGCATCACCCTTGACGTTTCTAACCTGATTCCCACCGTCTGCCACGATGCCAAGCACCCGCTGCGACCTAGGTACTTGTCACCTTTAAACCAGTTCGGCATCACCTGCCTGCTGTACATCAAATATGCTAACAGGTCATTGTTACAGGTTATGGAGCTGGCAAGTGCTACAAGGACGATGTTTCTTCTGGATCTAACACCTTGGCCAACCAAAATCTTGTACTGAAGCATTGTTATGATCTTGTAAGTGAGTCTCTCTCTTGTATTGATGTGTGCCTGCAAGCATGCGTTGCTAGGATTTTTGACCAGTAATCCCTTTGTGTAGCCAATGATTACCACTACTGGCTGCTAAATGAGAGATATAGACATCATACATTACACAAAGTCGTAGGTGGCATGAAGGAATGCCAGTGCACTAAATTAGGCTCCCTAAGAGTTCCTGCAAGTCCAGCACACAGAGTCATGGCTAGTTTATGAGACACACACAATCGTTAATTGGTGGTTTAATTATGTGCAAGGGATATGCAATGTATTATCATGTAGAGATATCTCAAATTAGCTGTGTCAACTTGCAGATGGGTTGGGGCAATGAAAAAGTACAAGATTTCTTAGTCTAAGATGTATGGGGCATTTAAATGGAACATCGCAAAAAAAGAGGGGCAGCGGTGAGCCTATACAGCGTTGTATGGTAAGTCACTCCATTGCATTCATCGTGACATGTTATTTATTTGGCATTGCTGTTGGCCATGGTTCTTAGGGCCAATTCTTTTGAGTTATCCTATGAAAATAAGCTCATGTGAATATAAGCTCCAGATAATAAGCCAACCAGTTATTTTCATTGCCTGTTTTTTCAGCTTATCTGTGGTATGGTTAGTGAAAAGTCTATATTGCATTATATTTTATAATTTTGCTACCCATATGAAAATAAATTTGACTTCCAAACATCACGAATTGAACCCATTGCAGTAATTAATATGATAGGAAAACAGACCATCATTATTTATTCAAAATGCAAATACAAAGATACCATCTACTTGGCACAATCTACTTTGGTCAATGTCTTCCAAACAGAGGATAATTGCCTAAATTTAAATGAAGAACCATTATTTATCAAAATTCCATGGCCCAAGTGGCTGGTTTTAATCATATAGCAGGAGGACCTGAAAGCATCATATAGCAGCAGCAGCTCATAGCAATTCATCATATAGCAGCAGCAGCAGCAGCAGCAGTTCATAGCAATTCATCATATAGGAGCAGTAGCAACAGCAGCAGCTCATAGCAATTCATCATTGTCGGTGTACTAAAACATGGGTGCCTTCGTACCCTGACTTGTGCATAGGTAGTCACATCCTTCCTGACGGCAAGGGCTTGCCGGAGGGTTGCTTCCGTCAAGACTCAAGACCATGAAGAAGACCTCCAGGCAGGTCATCGAGAAGTACTATTCTAGTACTGAAGATCAAGATTGGCCTTTCCAGCAAGCTTTGTGCCGGCAAGGTGAAGACCAAGATTCTGGTTGACGGCAAGCTCCTTGCCGGCAAGCGGAAACCCGGCAAGCTCCGTGCTAGCAGGCTCGTCTATCCAGTTACCGCTCCACCTCATCATCGGCTAGATAACCTCATATGATAGGTGTCGAGCGAGCAGGCAGTCAACATAGCTGGCCAAAGGCATGTGTCAGCATGCCACACAAGGTTTAACTTTAATGACACCCGTCCCTGGGACGTGTCAAGATAACAGGAGGGCGGCTGGACCGGTGATCCAGATATTTTGCCCAAAGCCTAGCCTCCCGGCGTAGCACCTAACGGTGCATTTAATGCGCTTGTCCTACCCCATTAGGAGATAGAATTGGTGACGGTGCAAGTACTATTCACTCCCTGTAATTACCGTATTAGCCATTGTGGTAACCCCTTGGCCTATAAAAGGAGGCCCACGGCTACAGTTAGATCGGTCGACTACTAGCTCAATTACACGTTGTAGCTGCACTTCCCGCGCACCTTGCCGGCAAGCTGCGCTCCTTGTAACCTTGAACTCATATGCAATCAAACCAGCAGAACAAGAGTAGGGTTTTACGCTCATAGCGACCCGAACCTGGATAATTGTGGCTTGTTCTCACATTTAGTAGCCCTGCTTTTCGTAGTCATTGATCCCACAGCCAAACCGCAAAGGGATCCTCTCGATCCCATAGATCGTCGTTTTCCCATGACATCTTTAGCGCGCCAGGCAGGGGGTCTTGTATTACGAATCAGTGTTCGTAGTGTGAGCTTCAGCCCCATCACCATCGTCGATGGCGCGGAAGAAGATGAGCGGAGCCACGACGGCTCCCACCATCTCCAAGCGGCCTTCCCAGGTGTCCGCAGGCGGCGCGGGCGCTACGGTTGGGACGGCCGGGGCAGGAGGCGCCGGCGGTGCGGGCGTCCAGCATCCCCACCGTTCCGGCGATTGCAGTTAGCACACCAGAGATGGCGCAGACCGCCAACTCCAACAACGTTCTGGTGAGCACAATCATCGTAGCAATACGGTCCGGACCGGTGCAAGCCAGGACCCCGTCACCGCGGCGTCCAAGGACGGAGCGGCGACGTCCAACAACGTTGCGGCGACGTCCAACAACGCTGCGGCGGGACGTGTGCCGTGACCATCGCAAGATGGGTGCGCCGCAGTTCCCCGCGGTGCTGGTGGTCTTGGACGTTATCAAGCCGGCTACGAGCATCGTCCTCACGATGTTCGGGCACCACCACCACCACGCCAACCCGTTGGTGAGCATGCGCCGCGGCAACAGGTACGCGATGAGCTTCCTGCTGGCCCTGCCAGGAGTTGAACGCCGTCCCGTTCCGTGTTCCCCGCCATGCCAACCACGGCGGCAGAAGCCATGGCGCGGGTTCAAATGCTTTTGAACTTCCCGCCAGCTCCTGACAAGATGGACGAATGGAGGGCCACCATTCAGAGCCTCATTAGTTTGGCCGATCCCGGCAAAACACAGAATGTGGGCCCCTCCAGACGACCACCCATAGTGCCAGCAGGACCAACTGGCTACCGGGCCGGAGACGGTGCGCCAACGGTGCAGTCGCCTCCATCTCAACAACCACTGCGGCGGCAAACACGCCGATCGTATGACCAGGACGCGGTGTCCATGGCGTCGTCGGATCCACGGGGTCGCCAAGATCAGCGCCAAGTACTCCACGGATGGTGTGACGAGGACGCCCGTACGAAGATCGAGCGGCACCGGGAAGCACGCCGTCAGTCAAACGACCGTGCCGGGCCGACAGCATACGTGCCAGTGCCAAGGTACCCTAGGTGCTTACCTTACAAGGTGGGCTGCCCGGCGTTTACTCATGAGCTGTGGCAGGTTTGCTGGCCGTCCACCCATGCCTTCAAGCTAGAGCTGCCCAACAGATACGACGGCATGCTCAGTCTAGCAGAGTTCTTTGGCATCTACACCATCGCGGTGCAGGCTGCCGGGGGGCGCGACGACAAGATTTTGGCCAACTACTTTCCGTTGGCGCTCAAGCCCAACGTCAGATCGTGGTTGATGAACTTGCCAGAGGGCTCCATTTTTTCCTGGTCAGATCTATGCCATCAATTCATGGGTTAGGGTGATTTGCATGTGATACCCCAGAGAGATGGGGAGCCCCTCCGCAAGTACATACAAAGGTTCAGTCGTGTGCACCACAACATCCCCGATGTTCATCCCGCAGCTGTTTGCACCGCGTTCCACACGAATGTGTGCAACCGCAGAATGCGGTCCGAGATGAATATTGAGATGGTTAGGACCATCAACGAGCTGTACGCCTTGGCGGACAAGTGTGCACATGTTGAGGAGGGGAGGCGACTCCCTGGGGAAGATGCTGGCGCCGAAATCGACTCTGAGGACGACGACGCAGATGACGCATCGACCCCGCAGAAGAAGAGCCGGAAGCGCAACAGGAAGCGCAAAGGCAAGTCAGTGATGGCAGTCGAGAGCCCCGGTGACGCCAACACTGCCAAGAAGCCCAAGGCAGAGAGCCCCGGAAAGGAGGTTGCTGGATGTGCTGACCACCGAGAAGCTGCGGCAGGTGACAAGGGCGGCAAGACCGGTGGGCAGTACTGCAAGATCCACCGTACCAAGGGTCACGATCTCCAGGAGTGTCGGCATGCGGAGCAGCTTGCTGAGAAGCAGAAGCAAGAATATGAGAAGCGCGACAAGGAGAAGGGCCAAGATGGTGCCGGTGGGTTCGGCAAGCAAAACCGTGGTGGCCGAGGAGGCCGCTGCGGCAAGGCCAAGCAACCAAAAGAGAAGGCTTCTCAAGGCCAGAATGATGATGATGGGGACGACGAGGAGTCGAAAAATGAGTTCCAGAAT
Organism: Elymus sibiricus; assembly: GCA_039707655.1. NCBI lineage: Eukaryota > Viridiplantae > Streptophyta > Magnoliopsida > Poales > Poaceae > Elymus > Elymus sibiricus. The sequence continues at coordinate 183,493,388 of CM077676.1, read as the reverse complement.
GCGGTGGAGGCCATGTGTGTTGACGGAGGCGCATCTTTGCACTCCTCGCACTGGCAACTGAAGCAATGGGTCCACGAGGCGAATGCCGCGGAGCCCATGATGGGAGCACAGAAGCCACTCAAGTGGTCACACACGCCCATCGTCTTTGACGCCGAGGATAACCCTGATCGCACCACCGCGGTCGGGTGTTTGCCATTGTTGGTTTCACCAACAATCCGCAACCTCAAGGTGATGAAGATGCTCGTTGACGGTGGGGCCGGCTTGAACTTGATCTCTCCTGACATGATCAAGAGGCTGCAGATCCCCGACAAGGATCTCGAGAAGACAGGTACTTTCCAAGGGATCAGTCAGGGAAGGAACAAGCCGAAGGGCCAGATCACACTGCTGGTCACGTTTGGCAGCGACCTCAACTACCGGACGGAGAAGATGGTCTTTGACGTCGTCAAGATGCCACTGCCATACAAAGGAATTCTGGGCTGCCCGGCGCTGGCTAAGTTCATGGCTGCGTCGCACTTTGCGTACAACGTCATCAAGATGCCGGGGTCGATGGGCGTCCTCACCATCAAGTCCAACCAGAAAGACGCAATCATCTGTGCCGACAAACTCTACAGGGAGGCAGTGGCAGCATCTGCTATCAAGGCACCTGCTCCTGCCGGTAAAGCTCCTGGGGGAGGAAAGAAGAAGAAGACCGGCAAGACCTCTGATAAGGACTCCGGGAAGCGCACTTTAGAGTGCAGCACGCCTGTTGAGGACATATCAGAGAGCTCTACCGGCAAGAGAAAGAAAGCCAAGGCTTCTGCGCCGGTGACCAAGTAAGTACCTGCGAGGGAAGATGGGATGAGTGGCATTTTTTCCATAAGTGCCACTCTCGATGACAAATAGGAAAGCGCGCTCGTTGCCTTCCTACGGGCGAATGTCGATGTGTTTGCTTGGCAAGCATTTGACATCCCCGGTGTTCCTAGGGAGGTAATTGAGCACCACCTTGTTGTCTGCCCTCATGCGAGACCCATCAAGCAGAAGGTCAGGAAGCAAGCCTTGGAGTGGCAAGAGTTTATTGCCGAAGAGATCAAGAAGCTGGAAGCAGCAGGCCTGGTCAGAGGAGTGCTACACCCCACGTGGTTAGCCAATCCAGTGGTAGTGCGCAAGGCGAATGGGAAGTGGAGGCTTTGTATAGACGTCACTGATATAAATAAAGCTTGTCCAAAGGATCATTTCCCTTGGTTGCACATCGACCAGATTGTGGACTCCATGGCCGGCTGTGAGTTACTCTCTTTTCTTGATGCCTATTCTGGTTATCATCAGATCTTTATGGCCAAGGAAGATGAGGAGAAAACCGCATTCATCACTCCATGTGGCACATACTGCTTTTTGCGTATGCCTTTCAGATTGAAGAGTGCCGGGGCAACTTTTGCCAGAGCAGTTCAGATCGGTTTTGAGCCACAGTTGCACAGAAATGTGGAAGCTTACATGAATGATATTGTGGTCAAGACCGGAGACAAGTCAACACTGATCCAAGATTTGGAAGAACATTCGCAAACTTCCGCAAGCTCAACTTAAAGCTCAACCCCGAGAAGTGTGTGTTCGGTGTTCCGTCCGGCAAGCTTCTTGGGTTCTTTGTATCTTAGAGAGGGATTGAAGCCAACCCCGACAAGATCAAGGCGATTGAGCAGATGGAAGCACCAAGACACGTCAATGACGTCAGGCGTCTCACCGGCTGCGTTGCTGCCCTTAGCAGGTTCATCTCCAAATCAGCAAAGCATGCCTTGCCGTTTTTCAAAATATTGAAAAAGGCAGGCCCAGTGAACTGGACTCCAGAAGCGGAGGCCGCGCTCCAAGATTTGAAGGAGTACATGTCCTCTCCGCCAGTCTTAGTTGCGCCTAGGCCGCAAGAGACATTGCTGCTATACTTAGCGGCAACGAATCAAGTGGTTAGTGCTACACTTGTGGTTGAAAGAGAGGCGGAAGAAGAGGAGGCAGCAGCCGTAGAGCCACAGTCCGACAAGCCAGAATCCTCTCTAGCAAGGTCAGGTGCCGAAAAGCCAGAGATTGTGCAAGCAAGTGATCTAGATCAGCCAGCTGTGTAGAAGAAGAAGATGGTGCAGTGCCCAATCTACTTTGTCAGCTCCCTCCTGCAAGGGGCTAGATCAAGGTATTCTGGTGTGTAGAAGTTGCTCTTCGGCCTTCTCATGGGCTTGAGGAAGCTGCGCCACTACTTCCAAGCACACCAAGTCACCGTCGTCACTCGCTTTCCTTTGCAACGAATTCTAAGAAATCCAGAAGCCACCGGCAGGATTGTGGAGTGGGCATTGGAGTTGTCAAGCTTTGATTTGAAGTTTGAGAGTACCTCAACAATCCAAAGCAGGGCTTTGGTAGAATTCATTGCAGAATGGACCCGAACGCCAGACGAAGAAATTCCAGAGACCTCTCTCCCCGGCAAGGAAACTGTTGACAATTGGATCATGTACTTTTGACGATGCTTTCACGCTGAAAGGCGCCGGTGCCGGTGTGCTGCTTATAGCACCCACCGGAGAGCACCTCAATTATGTGCTTCAGATGCATTTTCCTAGGGAGCAGGCCACCAACAACACTGCTGAGTACGAGGGATTGCTTGTCGGCTTGTGAATTGCAATCGACCTTGGTATTCGAAAGTTGATTATCAGAGGTGACTCACAACTTGTGGTGAGGCAGGTCAACAAGGATTACCAGAGCCCCTTGATGGAGGCGTACGTTGATGAAGTGAGGAAGTTGGAAGAGCACTTTCACGGTCTGCAAGCGGAGCACGTTCCCCGTGCCCAGAATTGGATTGCCGACGACCTGTCAAAGCTTGCCGCCCAAAAGATGCCTATGGAACCAGGGACTTTTGTGCTCCATCTGACTCGACCATCCATTACACCGTCAAGGCTGGCGAAAAAGAGAAAGCAAGATGTTGGTGGTTACTTTTCGGCAGAGCTACCGGCAGCCGCCAAGAAAGTAGATACCACCGACAAGATACCCTTGGCCGGTGAGCTACAGCCTCCGGCAAGCCAGATCCTTGATGTCGAAGCAAGCATTCCCGCAGAAGTAGAAGTGCCTTTAGTCCTTCTCGTCGAGCCACAGGCTCTAGCATGGGCGCAGCCGATCGTTCAGTACCTTCAAACAGGAGATCTTCCCGATGAGCAAGAGGACGCAGAAAGAGTAGCCCATCAATCAAGGATGTACAAGTTTGTTGGCATCATTTTGTACAAGAAAAGACAAATTGGGGTGAAATTGAAGTGCATCTGCCGGGAAGATGGACAGAGGCTGTTGGAAGAGATGCATGAAGGGATGTGTGGCTCTCATATTGGGTCACGCGCACTTGTCGACAAAGCGTTCCATCAAGGATTCTACTGACCGACAGCCTTTCAAGACGCCTTGGCGGTGGTCATAAGGTGCGAAGCATGCCAGTTCCAATCCAAGGACATCCACCAGCCAGCTCAAGCCCTCCAAACCATCCCTTTCTCCTGGCCTTTCTCGGTCTGGGGGCTCGACATCGTGGGCCCCTTCCCCCAGGCTAACGGGGGCTTTGAATTCTTGTACATTGCATTCGACAAGTTTACAAAGTGGCCTGAGGTAGAGCTAGTGAGAAAGGTGATGGCACAGTGAGCTATCAAGTTCCTCAAAGGATTGGTTGCTCGTTTTGGTGTACTCAACAGGATCATCACCGACAACGGCACCCAGTTCACGAGTCACGCCTTCACAGCATATTGCCAAGAACTTGGAAATAATATTTTCTACGCCTATGTTGCTCACCCAAGGAGCAACGGACAAGTAGAGAGGGCAAATGCAGAAGTGCTGCGTGGTCTCAGGACCAGAACTTTTGACAGGCTGCACAAGTGTTGAAGGCGCTGGGTGGAAGAGTTGCTGGCAGTTCTTCGGTCAATCAGAACGACCCCAAGTTGAGCCACTGTGTCGGCCCAGTGGGAACTAGGGTACCACGGCCCGTCTGCCTCTGGCCCAGAGGACCGCGCTCGAGCCGACCCATGAGAGTGGCCCTGCCGCGGCCGCTCCGGAGGAAGCCGCCTCGCGAGGGGCGAGCCTCGCGAGGCCCCTCATTGCCAGGTCAGACCCTGCTGAGGCCGCCAAGCGCCAGGATGCCTCGCGAGGCTCCCCTCGCGACGCCTCCTCACGAAGCAGATCATACGGCGCCAACCGCAGGGCTTCGCGCCCAGCACATGGATGACGACCCGCTGTCAGGATAAGGACGGCGGGGCGTGACCGAGCCCAGCTTCCATTCTGGTGATAAGGGAGCAGTGGCATCTGCCTCCCCGAAAGCAAGACCCAAATGTTTTCCTCTTTGGTGATAGAAGACCAGGACTGATCGGCGCGCCAGGATGGAGGTCATCGCCAAGCCCACCGAGACGTCACGAGGAGCTACTTTATCAGGCGGAGACTGCCTTTAGTCAAGATAAGCCTGTGCTCCTGTCCCCCTTTGAATTGCCGCCCTGTGGCTACCCTTTCCCGCTCATATTTTCGGGGAAGAGGACCTAGGCACTACAAAAGGGGCAGGGCCGCTTCCATGTAAGGGGATCGACTCATTCTCCCCCACACCTCTTGTACCTCGAGCACAAGCTCTCCATCACAGAGCAATCCAACGCAGGCAGGAGTAGGGTATTACACCGCACGGTGGCCCAAACCTAGGTAGCTCACGCGTCCCCTTCGTGTCCAGTGAGAGCCAGTGAGCCCGTCGTGATCCCGCCGTAGTTGCCGTCGAGTCTAGGTTGCCAAACAAAGTCCCCCAGAGTTTGAATCCTAAGTTCTTGGAGAAGTTTCTTAGACGCAGATCCTAGACTCCGACATTTGGCGCGCTAGGTAGGGGGACTTGCCGTCTTCGCGCCTTCGACCTCGACACCAGCCTCGACATGGACGCCGCCGCCGCTTGCCGGGAAGGCGCTGCGCGCCGAGCCGCCGCCAAGGTCTGGGCTCCCGGCGCCCATGGTGCCCATGGGCGACGCCCTCGCGCCGCCACCGAGCCTGTCGGAGAGCGCGTGGCCTCTTCCGCCCACCCGTCGGTGAACGAGCAGGCGCACGGCCGCTCCGCTGCCACCTCCTCGCTCGCGCATCGTGATCCACCCGCTCCGCACGCCGCGCTGCTCATGGCGCAGGAGCTACTGCGCTACCGCCCCACCGAGGGCGCCTACGATGCCTGGCTTGGGCGCATCACCGAGCTCGTCGACGCCGCGCGCGATGTCCAGGCACCCTCCCTCTCCCTGCCTGCTCCGCCGTCCCGCGCGGACCGGGCCAGCCACGACGCGCCCCCTCCTCCTCCTCCGAACCGCGACGTGGCCGAGCGCCGCCCCGCCGCACGCGCCCCGGAGCCGTCCCGCTGCTCGCTCGCGTCGGAAGGTGACGGCGACAGCTGCTAGATCGTCCACCGCGCGTCCCTAGACGCGCGCGTGGCCCTAGAGAGGGCGCGCAACCGCCAGGACCGCGTCCTCCATGATGTCACCATGGCCGGGCGCCAGAACCGCGCAGCCCTTGACGGTGGAGCCGTCACCAACGGGGGCTACCTGGCCCTTACCTCCGAGCTACGTCGCGTTGTGTGGCCCGACAAGTTCAAGCCAGAGCTCCCTCAGCGCTACGACGGCACCGCAAACCCCACGGAGTTCCTCCTGCTCTACACCATCAGCATCCAGTCCGCGAGGGGAGACGATCGGGTCATGGCGAATTGGTTCCCCATGGCCCTGAAAGACACTGCGCGCTCGTGGCTCATGAACCTCCCCGAGGCGTCCATCTATTCATGGGACAACCTATGCAAGCAGTTCGTCGCCAACTTCAAGGGCACGAGCGACCGCGCCCTCACGCTCAACGACCTGCGGAACATGCGCCAGTGCCCTGGTGAGCCCCTTCGTAAGTTCATCCAGTGCTTCAGCCAGGTGCGCCACAAGATCTCGAAGGCCTCTGATGCCGCGATCGTCTCCGCCTTCACAAATGGCGTCACGGATGTGAAGATGCGCGAGAAGCTCTCAGTCAGGGATGAGCTTGACTCCGCAGCAGAGTTGTTCGTCCTCGCCGACCGCTACACCAAGGCCTAAGAGGGACGCCTCTTCCTCCACAACGACACTGACGCTGAGCCTGACGCGGCGAAGCCCAAGGCCAAGGACTCCAAGCGCAAGGGCCCAGCCGTGCTCGCGGCGGAGCCGGACTACAAGTGCGGCCGCGACCGCGGCAAGGCTAAGAAGACTGCCAGGACCTCAAGCTGCTTCGCGAGGGCCGCACCGAGCGCCGCAAGGGCCGCAGTGGTGGCAGTGGAGGTGGCCGCTGGGGTGACAACCACAACAGCGGAGCTGGCGACAACAACCATCAGAGCTAGCAGAACCAGCCGCAGCAGGCTGACCCTCAGGCCAACGCCGCCGCAATACGTGCCAACGACTCCCCTCCCGCTGAGAACGCTGGGGGCTACCAAGAGCCCCGCAGGGTGGCCTGCATCCTCGGCAGGGCTCAGGCCCCTCCATCCAACCGCCACTTCAAGCAGTTCTCTCAGGAGGTGAACGCGGCCCTCCCGGCGCTCGAGTCCACCGGCCGCCTCAAGTGGTCTGAGTTCCCCATCGCCTTCGACGCCAGCGACCACCCCAAGTCCACGAAGGGCATGGGCACCGTCCCCCTGCTGTGCACCCCCACCATCAGCAACGTCGCTGTCACCAAGACCCTCATCGACAGAGGCGCCGGCCTCAATGTGATCTCCATCGAGTCCTTCGAGACCCTCCAAGTGCCCTACGAGCGCCTGATGCCCACCAGGCCCTTCTCGAGCGTCACCGACGGCTCCACGGTCCCCCTAGGGCAGGTGCGCCATCCCTTCACCTTTGGCCCCCGCAAGAATTACCGTACGGAGTTCATCGTGTTCGATGTGGCTCACATCGGCCTGCCTTACAACGCCATCTTGGGCTACCCGGCGCTCACCAAGTTCATGGCCGCAACCCACCATGCCTACGGCCTCGTCAAAATGCCCAACTGCCACGGTACCCTCACCGTCCGCTGCGACGAGAAGGATGCGCTGCAAACCCTCGAGCACGCCTACAAGACTGCCTCCGTCGCGTACCCGGCCGATGAGGAAGTGCCTGGGCCTGCCGAGGAGACGCCCGTGAAGAAGAAGCCCCTGCTCCCTCAGGAGCGGGTCGAGTCCAAGAAGGCGTCGCTGGATGGGGGCGAAGCAGGGCCCTCCCTCGCCGCCGCCGGCGGGCCCTCCCCCAAATAGGAAGGCGTGCTCGTCACCTTCCTCCGGATGTGCCCTGATGCATTGGCTTGGACAGCATCAGGCACGCCCAGCCTGCCGAGGGAGGTGATCGAGCACCACTCAGCCGCGTGCCGGAGCACGCGGCCCGTCAAGCGTGAGGAATATCGTCAAGCGCCCAAGAAGTAGGAAGTCGTCACCCAAGAGGTCAACAAGCCCCAGGATGCTGGAATCGCCTGTGAGGCCCCCCACCCCAAGAGGATCGCCAGCCTCACCCCCGTCGCCAGGCCGCGCGATAGCGTGCGCATGTGCGTCGACTTCATCGCCCTCAACCAGGCTTGCCCCGCAGGCCCCTTCCCTCCTCCGCGCATCGCCGTAGGCTCGCCCTGGCTCATGCGTATGCCGTTCGGCCTGGAGGGTGCCGCAGCCACCTTCGCGAGGCTGATGCGCATGAGCCTGAAGCCCCACATCGCAAGGAATACGAAGGTGGTTAAAACTCGCCCACCGGCCCGCCGCGGCCCCACTCATGACGGAGGCGGGTGTTCCGATACCAAACACATGGAACGCCCGCCATCACCGTGAGTTCTATCCGTGCTCCACAGATAGGAGCGACATGGAGTTGTACATGCTTCGGGGCTCTCTCTACCCACGCTGCCTTCGGCATGTGAGAGCTCCTTCCCACTCTTGTGGATGCCCCATGCTCAGCGCTGGCGGATGCCCCATGCTCCGCGCTGGCGGCTTACTTGAGGGGCCCTCGGCCGTCACATCCTCAAGCTGACCCGTGTCGAACATGGCAGCATGTATCTTTCTATTATGTAATGAACCTGCTTCATGCATCAGTAAAGCTTATTTCCTCCAAAACCCTGTGTGCTTGCAACTACAAGGCGCGCGCTCATGGTCTCGCCCGTGCCTGTCACGCGAGCGGGGGCTGGGCACGGTGTCTGTGCTCGGGTCAGTCCCAGCAGCACGGAAAAACCCAAGCGACTGAGCTCTGGCTCGCGGGCCTGCTTCCGTGCACGTCACCTCACCAGGTCCTTGGTGCTCTTGTCTCCTCGCGTAGCACCCACAGGCAGCCTCGCGAGCGCGCCTTGCTGCGCTATTTGCAAAGACTTGGCAGTTTCCCTGGTGTAGGATATGAAGGCCTTAGGAGCCCCCCCCCTCGAGAGGCCTTGCGGCGGGTCCTACGGACGGAGGGCCTCACGAGGGACTGCGCCTCACGAGCCGTGCCCTACGAAGGACTCGCCCCTAGCCGCACGCCTCAAAGGAGCTAAGTCTATAGCACCCCTCGGGTCCTTTCCCTCTCGTTTCTCCCTCATGGCCTCATGATTTCCTTGGCACGAGCCGCCTGCGCGTCCAGGGGGGGACCCTGAGCATCGCGCCTCAGGGTCTCCTACTAGCTCTAAGAGCCCTACACCCTCTGGACTTGCCGAGCGCATGCTCTGGGCATCCCAGCGACGGTGTAGCCCGCCTCGGGGACTGGGTCCCAGCGACACAGGGCACGAAGGCAATGTAAAAGGGAAATAAAGGCCTCGGGAGGAAAACAAAAACACGCGGATCATTAAGTACTTGACCACAAAAAGTGCCGTACAAATGTCTTCACGCCCCCTCGGGGCTGCATCCACTCTGTTACATGAAGGTGAGCGCAGGGCCTCAGGCAGCGGAGCCACCATCGACGTCGTCGACTACTGGATTGCCGTCGTCGCCAGACCCTTCCCCGACGGGCGCGAAACGCTCTAGCATGCTCGCCACATGGTCCTCCACCACCCTCGCAAGCTTGCCTTGGAGCTCCTCGGGAACCGGAGACAGCACCTGGTCAAAGTTGAAGCTGCCATCGATGCACAGCAGGTTGCTGAAGACGCGGGTCGATGCCTGGCGCAGGAGGTCGCGACACTCAGCGTCGCGGATCTCGTCCCATCGGGTGGAGCTCGCCTCCAGCCGATCCACGAGCCTTGTGAAGAAGGCCAGGTAGCTGGCGTCGTCGGTCTCCAGGGGATCCTCCACCCTCTCGACCGAGAAAGCAGCCACGGCACTGCGAGCACGCCCCATGAGCTCGCGGAATATTTAGGAGCGCTGGAGCTGCTCCCCGCGCCCTCGGGCGGCCTCGTTGCGGGCCCGCTGCGCCTCGTCGCTAACCTCGCCCACCTGAGCCTGGAGGTCTTCCAGCTCACGGCGAGTCGTGGCATGGAGCTCCGCTGTGCTCCGCCTCTCGGCTTCCGACGCCGCGAGCTGCCGCTTGAGCTTGGCAATTTCGGCGTCGAGCTTGCCACGCCTCTTCGTGAAGCGGTCCTCCTGCTTCTTTAGGTTGTTGGAGTAAGTGTCGGCTAGGGCCTTTGCCTTCCACGCAACCTCCTCCTGGCCCCGCTTGTCGATCTCGTCCCTGTACCTCGCAGCTCTTTCTTCAAGCATGGTGTTGGCTTTCGCGAGGCGTTCTTGGTCGGTGGCCTCGCCGGCCGCCACGATACGGTCCAGATCCTTCAAGCACTCTCGTTCCCTCTCCTGCTCGATGGTGGTCCGCAGGAGTTCGCGCTCCCGTATCTCCATGTCCATCACCAGGACCGCCGCCATGCTCTCGCGCCGGGTGACCGCCTCCTCGCGGGAGGCTAGCCGGGCCTCGCGGGCCGCGACGCGCCCCTGCTCCAGGCAGAGGTTCTCCTCCTCGGCCAAGAGCTCAACCTCTAGGGAGCTGAGGGCCGACCGGGCGTGGCGGAGAGCCCCGATCCGCGATAGGATGATGCGGCTCACCAGGGCCAGGGTCCCGGGCGGGTCCGGCCCTTCTGTCTCCGCCTCCCGTGGCTCCGGGGGCTCGGGGGCTGCTGCGTCATCGGATCCGCCCAGGCCCCCGCCTGAGGGGGCCTCATTCCCCTCCAGATGCCAGGATACTCCTCAACCTTCGCCTCAACTTCCGCCCCTTCCGGCCGCTCGGCCGTGCGGGGAGGACTGGGTGCGGCCGCCTCCGGCTCGTAGCGCCCTGGTGATCGCTCGAGCTTGCGGTGGCCGTCGCGTCGGCGCCTGGCTCCCCCTCGGGGGAAGGCCTCCTCGAGAGGCTGGGCAGATTCCACAGACCCCTCCTCCATGACTCATTGGGGGCGCCGGTCCGCCAACCGCCCCCAACTCCCGCTGAGCCCCAGCGGGCTCTCCGGCATCCTCGTCCCGGGTACCCTCCTTCTTCTTTGGCGGGGAGCCCCTACTGCATAACTAGGGATCAAGCCAAGCCGTGCAAGATGAGGCGGTGGGCATAAGGGACGCGCGAGGCAAGGGGACTTACTTGTCTCTGGGGAGCCATCGCCGCTTCCTTAGCTTCCCTCCCGGGCGGCTACCGCTTCCACCCCCTCGGGACTCTTTGGGCCCCCCCCAGAGGCTCCGCCATGGGGCCCGTCTAGGCCCCCTCCCGAGGCTTCGGTGGGCAGGATTGCCCCGCCAACTGCGGGGTTTTCCGCGCCAAGGGTTTCCTCCATCGGGGGCGCAGACCGCAGGGGCTCGACTCGGGGCCCTCCGCCGTCACTGCCGCCGCTGCTGCTGGTTCCTGCCATCGACGAGCGGCGAGTCAGCTCGGAGGCCGCCGCCTCACTCTAGGCATCGGCTGCGGCCGCCACCTTGGTGTCGTCTTCGCCTCCGGGAAGCGGCAGCACCTGGATCGGATTGTCCCGGGGTCCCACATGACCCGGGGGAACAAGCCCCCACTGATCAAACAGTGGCATGCCAATCCGCGCATCCTCCCGGTTTTTGAAGCAGTAAATTGGAGCCGCGCTTGGCGGCAGGAACGGCGTCGCCATGCCAAGGAGGACGCTCACCAGTCCCTCCACCACCTCTGGGGCAAGGCGATCAGAGCTCAGCCTCATGGGGTCCCCCAGGCCAGAGTGGGTCCATACCGGGCGAGGCCGCCTCTAAAGGGGAGCAATGCGCTTGCGCACGAACTCCTTGACGACCATGCTCGCGGTGAGCCTGCCGGTTTGGAGCACTCGCATCCTCGCCATAACTGGCCCCAGCGCGGCCTCGGTCAGCTCGTCGATCCCCCACCCGGAGCTCGACATTGCTGGCGCCTCCGGGATTTCGAGTAAGGAGCTGTACTGGCGCGCGTCCATGTAGACCCAGCGCTCCCTGAAGCCTTCCACCTCCTCGGGGATCCGCATGTCGATGATGTGCGCGCGCATACACGCGACCATCTGGAATGACACACAGCCCGAGCACTGGTCCGCCGCGGTCAGTCGAAGGCGGAAGAATTTTCGGAGGAAGGCCATGGATGGCATCACTCCCAGAAAGGCCTCGCAGAGATAGGCGAAGACGGAGAGAAGGAGGACCGAGCTCGGGTGCAGGTGTAGTGCATGGACCTGGTAATGGCTGAGCACGGCACCGAAGAAGTCGGAGAAGGGGGGGACCAGCCCGGCAAAGACGGAGTGGTGGAAGAACGGGAAGGTCATACCCCCTCGCTGAGCCGCGGGGCGCGACGCCGGCCAAATCTTCGGCACCTTGTCCAGGCCCTCCTTGTTGAGGATCACGGATTTCATCAGGGCAGGCCCCGGCCTCGACGGGGCCGACGACCTCGGCTCGGCGGTCTTATTCTTCCCTTTCCTGCTCGGGGCCATGGCGGTGGAGAAATTGGAGGTTGGGGGAGGAGTAACAGGGGAGCTGCTCGCGAGAGATGAAGGGCGAGATGGGGACGAAGAGCAATGACGTGCCTGCGCCCCGCGCGGGCAGGCTTTATCGCCAAGATGGTGGTTACCGAGGCGTCGTGGGGAGTAGGTGCGACCCTCCCCGTGAAAGCCGTGACGCATCACCTCTGCGCTCGGCAGCTCAGTGGGCCCCACCGCGTTTCGTCCCTGACAGGCGGAACATGCATGCCGCGTGCCTGGGGGCTACTGTAGGCCCAGTGGGAACCAGGATACCATGGCCATCTGCCTCTGGCCTAGAGGACCGTGCTCGGGCCGGCCCATGAGAGTGGCCCTGCCGCGGCCGCTCCGGAGGAAGCCACCTCGCGAGGCCCCTCGCCGCCAGGTCAGACCCTGCTGAGGCCGCCAAGCGCCAGGATGCCTCGCGAGGCTCCCCTTGCGAGGCCTCCTCATGAAGCAAATCGTACGGCGCCAGCCACAGGGCTTCGCGCCCAGCACATGGATGACGACCCACTGTCAGGATAAGGACGGCGTGGCGTGACCGAGCCCAGCTTCCATTCTGGTGATAAGGGATCAGTGGCATCTGCCTCCCCCAAAGCAAGACCCAAAGGTTTTCCTCATTGGTGATAGAAGATCAGGATGGATCGGTGCGCCAGGACGGAGGTCATCGCCAAGCCCACCGAGACGTCACGAGGAGCTACTTTATCAGGCGGAGACCACCTTTAGTCAGGATAAGCCTGTGCTCCTGTCCCCCTTTGAATTGCCGCCCTGTGGCTACCCTTTCCCGCTCATATTTTCGGGGAAGAGGACCAAGGCACTACAAAAGGGGCAGGGCCACTTTCATGTAAGGGGATCGACTCATTCTCCCCCACACCTCTTGTACCTCGAGCACAAGCTCTCCATCACAGAGCAGTCCGACACAGGCAGGAGTAGGGTATTACACTGCACGGTGGCCCGAACCTGGGTAGCTCGCGTGTCCCCTTCGTGTCTGGTGAGAGCCAGTGAGACCGTCGTGATCCCGCCATAGTTGCCGTCGGGTCGTAGGTTGCCAAGCAAAGTCCCCCAGAGTTCGAATCCTAAGTTCTTGGAGAAGTTTCTTGGACGCAGATCCTAGACTCCGACACACTGGCCAGACACCCTTCTCCCTTGTATATGGTGCAGAAGCGGTGCTCCCTGCGGAACTCAGATACGGGTCACCTCAAGTCTTGGCCTTCGATGAGGAGGATCAAGATGAGCTGCAGCAAGATGATGCCATGCTCCTTGAGGAAGATTTTTTCTGGGCTGCTATCCGTGCTGCACAGTACCAGCAAGCCTTGCGCCGCTATCATAGCCGCAAGGTTAACGCTAGGAATCTTGAGGAAGGCGACCTTGTTCTTCGTCCGATTCTGTCCACGAAGCGTCAAAACAAGTTGACGCCGAAGTGGGAGGGCCCTTACCGGGTAGTATGAGTCACTAGGCCTGGCACAGTTCGCCTAGAGACCGAAGATGGCACTCCGGTGCTCAACTCATGGAATATTGAGCATCTTCGCAAGTTTTACCCATAAGGCGCAGTTGCTGGGCTGCCCGACAACCTTTTTTGTACAAATTTGCTAGCAAGGCTTGTAATCTTTTGTACAGAGCCGGGCGCAGATCCCGTGCATAATGAATAAAAGTTAAGTGTTTCACACCTCTTTGTGTAAGTACATATTTATTTATGTGTGGCAGGTAGTGTTGTGTTACATTCTACCTTGCATAAGATGATTAACGAACCATCAAGGTTCCAGCCTCCTCTTTTCTCTTCTTTCTTTTTCTCAAAAGATAGAAGGGTTCCTCGTGTACAAGTTTCCCGGGGGGAGTAATGGTATGGATACCAAATGACGTTCAAGATGTCGTCCTACGACAAGAAGCACAGCAAAGAAAAAGCTAAGTTGAATAAATTTGAAATAAATTCTTTGTTGTAGTTACGATTTCTCCTTGAACAATTTTGGCCTTTGTATGAGAAACCTGCACGCTAAGGAACCTTGTCGTGATCAGTTGCGCACTTACTTTGTTTCGAGTCCGCTCAACAACTTAAGTGGCTGCGTTGTGATCGTCAAGTGTAACCTTGCCGGCAGCGGCACTTCCAGCATGCTGCTAAGGACCTGTTCCTCAAGCGCCTGCGGCAAGAGTGCGCGCACCGGCAAGATTCCGGCAAGCGTAGGGTACGGAAATCATGCAAAGACTGAATAAGACAAGAGGAATATCATGCATACATTCATTCAAAACACAAGTTATATTACATCAGTGCCATAGTGCAGATCTAACTTAAGATGAATCTGCCCTTTACATGATCCCACTTACGGCAAGATCAATGGGAGGCTCCACCCTTTGTCCTGGGGATCTATCCAACCCTATCGGCGATGGGCGCGACGAGTCCTTCGGCGATCTTGGTGTCGGCTCCCCTCGGCAGACTGACAAATGCTTTGGTTAGATCAATGCCTAGGTTCCGGTACACCACCTTGATGAGCACCTTGAAGAGGACATCCCGGCAAAGCTTGCAGGATTCGCTGGCAAGGTATGCATCTCGAGCCTCGTGATGCTCCTCTAGTGCCTTGATCAAGCTTTCGAAGAAGAGAGTGAGCCTGGCGCTGGCGGTGTCCCCTTCGGCAATGGAGTAGTGGTATTCCGGCAAGCCCATGGCGGACAACTGCGCAGAAAGATTTTTTGCGGCAACCAAAAGGCAATCAGTCCAAAGCTTGTAGGTGTTCTTGAGCTCATTGAAAGTGTTGGCGGTGCTCGCGACCAAGGCCTTTTCGTCTTGGAGGTCCTTCGTCAAGATCTTCTCATGCTTTTTGGCTTCATCAAGAGACTTCTCCAAGGCAGTCAGCTTCATCTTGTGATCTTCAATTATGTCATTGGCCTTGGTGAGCTCTTGGTTCTTGGCAGATACTGAAGTTTGCAGCTCCGCCAAGGTGTGAGTTACTTTCTCTGCATCTGCTTTGAGTGCCAAGATCTCCTTGCCGTTGGCAGCGATATCTGCTTTGAGCGCTGGCACCTTGCCTTCTAGCTCGATCTCGGCGGCCTCTATGGCTTCGGCAGCATCGACGGCCTCCTTGATCTTGCTGGCATGCTCTGCAGCTTGAGCTTCGATGGCCTCTTTGTGCTTGCGCTCCAGCTACTGGGTCTGCTGCGAAATAAGGGCTTGCATCTCATTATCCTTGCCACGAAGAATAGCGGCAAGCTCTGCTTCACGAGCGGCAAGCTCTTCCTCATGAGCGTCAAGGAAAACCTTGAGCTCGTTCAACCTTGCCTCAGTTGCCGCTATGCTCTGCGTAGCCTCCTCATGTGCCCTGTCAACTTCAGCCTTTTCTAGGACAAACTGCTCCTTGGCCTTGGCGAGCTGGGTGTGTTGTTCTGGGAGATCCTGGAGGCATTCCGCATACCAGATCTGCATTTCCTCCACATGCTTCTTGAACTCCTCCTCCGCCTTGTCAAGGACGGCAGCCCTGGAATCCAAGCTCTCGGTATGGCTGAGGTAGCATGCCTGAAGCTTCTGAAAATTCACGCCCATGGCCTTGAGGAGCTGTTGTTCCTTAGTCATGTTGGTGTTGGCATGCGGCTTATCGACGAATTCTAGCCCAGCAGCGGCAATGATCTCATCATCCAAGACTTCTCATTCTGTGGGCGCCCCGATGATTGACGTCCCAGGGAGGCTGACAAAGAAGTTGTCGCCAACCTTCAGGTATCTGCTTGAGAAGGGCTCTTCAGATGTCGGAGGGTGGTCGTCCGCGACCACCTTGTCGGTCAGGATCCCCCTCATGGCCGAGTCAGCGCTTGGCACTCCTGGGACAGAGATGTCTCCAGTGGCCTCGGCACTATTGTTGCCACCCTCCTCAGCAGCGTCCTGGGCGGCCTCCTCATGAGCGGCTTTGGCGGCCTCCTCGTTAGCCCTCCCGACTGCCTCATCAGCAGCAATGTTGTTGGCCTCGTCGGCGGCATCCCTTGCGATCTCCTTGATGGTGGAGTCAATGTCCATTTCATCAGATAGAGGCAGATCTGTAAGAATGGGGAAGAGAGAAAATCAAGGTTCAGATCAAGTTCAAGAAAACAAAAAAGAAGATTTAAAGGGGAAAAGTGCTTAACAGCAGAAGGCTTGCCAGACTGAGACTGCTGAGGGGGAACAATTTCCTCTCTGACAACCTCGGTTGTCGTCGCCTGGTTGCTAGTGGCCTCGGTTGCCGGCACTTCATCAGTGCGAATGGACTCATCTGTGGAGGTCCTTGCCGGAGAGCCGCTTGTCGGGGCAGCGGTTGACGGAGACGTCCCAGTTGGATCTGCCTCTAGGCGTTCATCCTCGTGGCGTTCTTCTCCTGCTCCCGTGCCGATGTCAGCGGTGAACATCTCGACACCAACACTTGCCAAAGGAAAGTGAATAGTGGCCTCATGCTGGGGGCTGCCCCGGGGGCTGGTATCCACGACGTCATCGCCTGGCGCCGTGCATGTCGCCGTTTCGTCCTCTGCCACGGTCCTCACCCTCTTGGCCATCCTTTGCGCCAAGGTCTCCCCATCGCTGTCAAATCAAGACAAGGCGGGGTAAGTTAGATTAGCAACAATAAGAAATCAAGGATTGACGGAAGTGAACGGAGATACGTACTCTTTACCTCCTCCTCGTCACTAAGAATGGAGAGATCATATAAGCTCTCGGGCCTAGTGCTGGAGGAGGGGGGCAGGGTAGAAGCTCTGGCCCGCTTCGGTGCCATGGGCACAGCAAGTCGAGAAGACCCGCCTCCTCCGGCAGCCAGTACGGCTGTTTTCCTCGAAGAGGTACGCTGTACTCGCTGCTGTTGAGGGGCTTGGTGTAGAGATCCTTGCCGTCCGGTGGCCTTGCCGGCTGCCTCCTTGTTGGCTACTTCGTTGCCTGAAGATTTTCCTTGGACTGGCTCTCCGGAGACAGCGAGGCTTCCTTGCGAGAATGGCGGGAGCAGGGAGCTCCCTTTGCACCTGCCCTTCGGCGGTCTCCTCACCCTGCTCCCGAGCAGGCTTCTCTTGCTCCCCGACAAGTTCCTCCAACAGCTCTTCTATTGTTTCATCGTCGGACTCCTCATCAACATTGGCTGCCACGGACCCAGAACCACTGGCACCTGGAGCCATCCTTGCCTCTGCCGCCCTGTTGGTGATATGCGCCAACTCTTCGAGGGTGGTGTCCCAGATGAGATATTTCTCCTCCCTGACGAGCCTCTCTACCAGGATGTCGAACCACTCCTGTACCACGTCTTCGGGCGGCTCCTGCCAAAGCGCTTCGACGCCATGGGCATTGGAAGCCAGCAACATCGCAATTATGGAATCCCTGGTAGAGTTATTGCGCAAGGGCACCACGCTTGCCGGCAGCTTGAAGTTGTCGTTGGCACGGAAGAGTTGCTCACAGAGGACCCTGTGCTGCAGCACCGTCAGATTAGCGTACAGTCCAGTCCGTACCCGCATGATATCTGCTGCGTTCTTGTAATCCTAGACAGGCCTGCCCTTGTTCTGAAGAGGAGCGATGCGGCAGCGAAGGAAGTCAGCGCCCACCATTTCAATAGTGAGGTTGGCGGCTTTGAGGAAGAGGATGCGTGTTGTGGCGATCGTGAGTTTCTTGTCATCGTCGGCAACGGAGATCCAATCCGCGCCGCGCTCTGATACGTCTCCAACGTATCTATAATTTTTGATTGTTCCATGCTATTATAGTATCAATCTTGGATGTTTTTATATGCAATTATATATCATTTTTTGGGACTAACCTATTAACCTAGTGCCTAGTGCCAGTTGCTGTTTTCTGCTTGTTTTTGGTTTTTCAGGAAATCAGTACCAAACGAAGTTCAAATGCCACGAAACCTTTTGGAGATTTTTTTTGGACAGAAGAGACCCTGGAGACTTGGAGAGGAGGCCAGAAGGTTCACGAAGCCTCCACAAGGCAACAGGGCACGGCCCCGGGGGGGCGCCCTGATGCCTTGTGGGGCCCTCGTGGCTCCGTTTGACCTAATTCCACTTCTATAAATTCTCCAATATTCGGAAACTAATAGAGAGCCACCCCCAATAACTTTTACACCACCGCAAACCTCTGTTCTTCCGCGATCCCATCTCGAGGCCTTTTCCGGTACTCTGCCGGAGGGGGAATCGATCATGGAGGGCTTCTACATCAACCTTGTTGCCCTTCCGATGATGTGTGAGTAGTTTACCATAGACCTACGGGTCCATATCTAGTAGCTAGATGGCTTCTTCTCTCTCTTTGATCTTCAATACCATGTTCTCCTCGATGTTCTTGGAGTTCTATCTGATGTAATCTTGTTTTGCGGTGTGTTTGTTGGGATCCGATGAATTGTGAGTTTATGATGAGATTATTCATGAGAAATATTTGAGTCTTCTCTGAACTCTTTTATGCATGATTATTATAGCTTTGTATTTCTCTCCGATCTATCGATTTGGTTTGGCCTACTAGATTGATTTATCTTGCAATGGGAGAGGTGCTTTCTGATGGGTTCAATCTTGCGGTGCTCAATCCCAGTGACAGAAAGGGACATGACACGTATTTCTATTGTTGCCATTAAGGATAAAAAGATGGGGTTTAATCATATTGCTTGAGTTTAGTTTTTCTACATCATGTCATCTTGCTTAAGGCATTACTCTGTTTCATACTTAATACCCTAGATGCATGCTGGATAGCGGTCCATGGGTGGAGTAATAGTAGTAGATACAGGCAGGAGTCGGTCTACTTGTCTCGGGCGTGATGCCTATATGCATGATCATTGCCATGAATCCTTCATAATTATTTGCTTTTCTATCAATTGCCCAACAGTAATTTGTTTACCCACCATATGCTATGTGTTCGAGAGAGAAGCCTCTAGTGAAAACTATGGCCCCTGGGTCTACTTTATCATATATAAAAAAACCTAAAAATACCTTGCTTCAATTTATTTAATTTTATTTTATTTAGTATTTTAGTTTATCTATCTATCACTATCAGAATTAATCCTTGCAAATAACCGCTAAGAGGATTGACAACCCTCTTATTTGCGTTGGGTGCAAGTGTTTGCTTTTGTGTGTGCAGGTGCGCTTAACGGAATTTTGCTTGGTTCTCCTACTGGATTGATAACCTTGGTTCTTTCTACTTGTAGCTTGCGTTGGTATTTCCCCGAAGAGGAAGGGATGATGCAGCACAGTAGAGATAAGTATTTCCCTCAGTTATGAAACTAAGGTTATCGAACCAGTAGGAGAATCACCCAACACCTCGTTAGTAGCACCTGCGCACAAACAACAAATCCTTGCACCCAACGCAAACGAGAGGTTGTCAATCTCTCGGCGGTAAATTGCAAGATTAAATTGTATGTGATAGATAGATAGATTGAAACAAAAATACAAAATAAAATAAATAAAAGAAAATGGCAACAATATTTTTAGGGTTTTAGTAATATGATTTAGATAGACCCGGGGGGCATAGGTTTCACTAGAGGCTTCTCTCAAGAAAATAGCATACGGTGGGTAGACAAATTACTGTTGGGCAATTGATAGAAAAGCAAATAATCATGACGATATCCAAGGCAATGATCATGTATATAGGCATCACGTCCAAAATAAGTAGACCGACTCCTGCCTGCATCTACTACTATTACTCCACACATCGACCGCTATCCAGCATGCATCTAGTGTAAGTCCATAAGAACGGAGTAATGCCTTAAGAACGATGACATGATGTAGACAAGATAAACTCACGTATGAATAAACCCCATCTTTTTACCCTTAGTAGCAACGATACATACGTGTCATGTCCCTTTCTGTCACTGGGATTGAGCACCGCAAGTTCGAACCCACTACAAAGCACCTCTTCCCATGGCAAGATATATCAATCTAGTTGGCCAAACCAAATCAATAGATCAGAGAAGAAATACGAGGCTATAATAATCATGCATAAAAGAGTGCAGCAAAGACTTACATAATTTCATGGATATTCTGATCATAAACTCACAATTCATCGGATCCCAACAAACACACCGCAAAAAGTGATTACATTGGATAGAACTCCAAGAACATCGAGGAGAACATTGTATTGAAGATCAAAAAGAGAGAAGAAGCCATCTAGCTACTGCCTATGGACCCGAAGGTCTGTGGTAAACTACTCATGCATCATCGGAAGGGCAGCAAGGTTGATGTAGAACCCCTCCATGATCGATTCCCCCTCCGGCATAGTACCGGAGAAGGCCTCCAGATGGGATCTCTCTGGAACAGAAACTTACGGTGGCGGAAAAAGTATTTTGTGGACTCCCCTGAGGGTTTCTGATTTTTTCTGAATTTATAGTGGAAGAATTAGGTCAAACGGAGCTGGGTGGGCCCCACGAGGTACCAGGGCGTGCCACCCCCCTAGGGCGCGCCTTGGTGACTCGTGGCCCACTCCTTCATCTTCTGGCCCTCTCCCGAAGCTTCTAGTGTTTATCTTGTCCAATAAAAAATCTCCAAAAAGTTTCGTGGCATTTGGACTTCGTTTGGTATTGATTTTCTGTAAAAGAAAAACAGGGCAGAAAACAGCAACTGGCACTGGGCACTAGGTTAATAGGTTAGTCTCTAAAAATGATATATAATTGCTGTAAATGATTATAAAAACATCCAAGATTGATAATATAACAGCATGGAACAATAAAAAATTATAGATACGTTGGAGACGTATCAGCATCCCCAAGCTTAATTCCTGCTCGTCCTCGAGTAGGTAAATGATAAAAACAGAATTTTTGATGTGGAATGTTGCCTATCATATTCATCACATATTCTTTTCTTTTGTAGCATGGACATTGGACTTAAATGATTCAAAGAAATAGTCTATAATTTGACATGAACATATAAATACTCAAGCATGCTAACAAGCAACCATGTCTTTTAAAATATCAACGCTAAAGAAAGTTATCCCTAGCCCATTATGCTCAATCATTGATCCATTCGTGAAACACACTCAAATATTAGCTACACACAATGCACAATTATGACAATAGTGCTCTCTAGTTGGTGCTTTTATAAGAGAAGATGGAGACTCAAAAAATAAAAATTGCATAAAAGTAAATAGATAGGCCCTTCGCAGAGGGAAGCAGAGATTTGTCAATGTGCCAAAGCTCAAAGCTGAAATTAAAGAGATAAAAATATTTTCAGAGGCATGCTTTTCCTGTCAACGAAAACGACCGAGAATTCCCAATATTTTCCATGCTAGACACATCATAGGTGGTTCCCAAACAGAAAGTAAAGTTTATTTCCTTTCCACCATTCTTTCACAATCCATGGCTAGCCGTATCCACGGGTGCCCTCCATACCAACACTTTCCAAGGAATTTTGTTGTTATTAATTTGATTTCATTGTGGGACTGGGCATCCCTATTACCAACCATTCTCTCGTGCAATGACAAGTGAATAAACACTCATCGCGAGAATAACACACTTAGCATGGAAAATAATGGCCACCCCCTGCCGCTTCATGAGCGGTACGGGCACACAAAACAGAAAATTATTTTGAAAATTAGAGTTGGCACACACAAATTTACTTGGAACGGCATTGAAATACCGCATATAGGTAGATATAGTGGACTCATTTGGAACAACTTGGGTTTAAGGAGTTTGGATGCACAAGCAGTATTTCCGCTTATTACAAATGAAGGCCAACAAATAGATTAAGAAGCAACCAACCAAAAAACGAAAACGGTCATAAACATGCATTGAACACAACTAACACCGAATAATGCACCATAAGTAGGATATAATTTCATTGCATAACTATTGACTTAACGTGCATGCATAGGGAATCACAAACCTTAACACTAATATTCTTACTAAATCACAATTACTCACTAACATGACTCACATATTATCATTTCCATATCGCAAAACTATTGCAAGGAATCACACTTATCATATCCAATGATCTATATGAAAGTTTTTATTTATATCCCTCTTGAATATTCATCACTTTGGGACCAACTTCATATCTTGTGCAAATTACCGTTACTATCATCAACTCTCAAAAAGATTTAAGTGAAGCATGAGAGTGCAAATATTTCTTCAAAATTTCAATTTATCAATTCTCAAAATAATATAAGTGAAGCATGAGAATTCATTTCTTCAAAATTTTAATCATCTCTCAAAATAATATAAGTGAAGCATGATATTTTATTTCTTCAAAATATAGCCACCACCGTGCTCAAAAAGATTTAAGTGAAGCACTAGAGCAACTGTCTAGCTCAAAAAATTTAAGTGAAGCACATAGAGTATTCTAACAAATGATGATAAACGTGTGGCTCTCTCAAGATAGGTGTGTTCAGCAAAGATGATTGTGACAAACTAAAAAGCAAACAAAGCAAAGACTCATATAATACAAGACACTCCAAGCAAAACTCATATCATGTGACGAATAAAAATATAGCTCCAAGTAAAATTACCGATGGTTGGTAGAAGAAAGAGGGGATGCCTTCCGGGGCATCCCCAAGCTTAGACGCTAGAGTCTTACTTGAATATTACCTTGGGGTGCCTCGGGCATCCCCAAGCTTAGGCTTTTACTACTCCTTATTCCTTCAACCATCGTGATCTCACCCAAAACTTGAAAACTTCAATCACACAAAACTCAACAAAACCTTCGTGAGATCCGTTAGGATAACAAAATAAATCACTACTCTAAGTAGTGTTGCAAATCCATTCATATTTTATTTTTTCATTATACCTACTGTACTCTAACTTCACCATGGCTTATACCCCCCGATACAATCCATAGATTCATCAAAACAAGCAAGTAGTGCATCAAAAACAGAATCTGTCAAAAACAGAACAGTCTGTAGCAATCTATTTAAAATCTATACTTATGTAACTCCAAAAATTCTGAAAAATTAGGACAACGTGCGAAATTCATATACCAATATTTGTAAAAATTTCAGATTTTTTTGACGCTCCAGTACAGAAAAACAATTCAGGCACTGGACGCAAAACTGTTTTCCAAACAACATCAATTATATTATATTCCAAATCATCCTAAAGGATTTACTTGGCACAAACACTAATTAAAAACACAAAAACACAATCATACCAGTAGAATGACAGTGAAAACACACAATAACAGAAAAAATTTATTTTATTCATTGGGTTGCCTCCCAACAAGCGCTATTGTTTTATGCCCCTAGCTAGGCATAATGCATAATTTCAAGTGTTGTCATCTTTCAAGTTGATTCCATAAGTGGCCCTCATAATTGATTCATATGGTGCTTTAATTATTTTCCTACGGAATGCTCCATACCCTTCTTTAATGGAAACTGAAATTTTATATTCCCTTCTTTCATATCAATAACATGTGACACCCTGGTTTTCGCTCCTTGTTTTTTTTCTTTCGCGGGATTTGACTCCCGTCTTTTTTTCGATGTTCTTGCGTTTTCTCTTGCCTTTGGGTATATGAAGATGGTCATTTAGCCTTTCCTTTCCTATCCAACCGGAGACTCTCTCCAGACCAACCTTGCCGCCCAAAATTTATTCTCAGGACTTTGCCACCGAAACCCTACTCTCCGGTATATCCGAAGGGAAACCCTAATTCCTTTCGTTACAAAGGAACCCCAATTTCCTTTGATCTTTTGCCTCCCAAATTTCTCCCAGTGATCATCCTATCTTTTTAAACCCTGGATATGTAAAAATATTGCCAAGTCATTTGCAATATTTTTCATTTAAAATTAATTCCTTTTTCTGCCAGTTAAGGGAATTAAATCCAGGAAAATATCTATCCATCTCCAAAGTTCATGAAAACTTGTGGAGATATTCTTTGTGATCATATTGAGCTCCAATAAAAATATTGGCCATAATTAAATAAGGGAAATTGCCTTTTCTTATTTAAAGCCAATATTGCACTTTGGGCACTTTCCAAAGGAACTACCATTTTGGTAGCCAGGAAAAATCCCAAATAATTTGTGGAGCTTCTCCTACCCATATATTCACCATTTCCATCAAGATCCCAAGTTCCACAGATCAAAATTTGAGAGCATCATCCAGTTCTTGTCTCTGGACTTATTTTGAGGTTGTGAAGCAACTATATTTTATATTGCTTCAAAAATCTTAAAATTAATCCAGGACCTCATATTCCATATATGATGTGAGTATGCCAAAATTCACATCATTTTACCTAGCCATTTTTTCTCAAAAATTCCATCTAGTTTCTCTCCAGATCTAAGCACTGTGAAGGAAGTACCACTTTGGCATTTCAAATTGAGCTGAAATTTTTCCAACACCTTCATATATCCAAATCATCACCCTACACCAAAATCCATCCCATTCCACCAAGCCATATGAGTGCAGCTTCAAGATTCAGTTTCTGGGCCAGATTTGGCATTTCAAAGGAAGTGTATGCAAAACTTGTCCAAATGACCTCAAATTTGGCAAGAATCTAGTCCTTCCTACCCCATTGCACTGTGACAACGATTCAGCTCCCCACTCTCATCCATTTCTCCACAAGATTCCACCAAAGTTTCTGTTCAGAACCTATCTCAGCTCAAATCATTCAACTCTTGCCTCCACTTCCCTCCAAATCCTCATAGGTCAACTCACTGACCTCTGATCTATCCAATTGACATGATTGTGCATTCAGGAAAACTCCAGAGCACGTGGCACCCGTGGTGACCACGCTTAGGACAGGCCAAAATGGTGCTCTGCGGCACTGTTTTCGTCGGCCAGCCAACTCCGGCCGTCCTCGGCTTGTCCAGCCATGTCTAGTGGGTTCGCGACGTCCACGAGCCCCTCTCCCGCAGCTTCTCCCCTCTTCTTTCTCCTTCTCCACGCCGCGGCGGTCGCCGCCAAGGTTCTATCCGCCCCGTGATCTGCCGTCGTTTTCCTCTCTCCCGTTGGCTTCTTCTCCTCCGAGCCGTCTCATCCCTCTGGCCGCGTCAAGTCGGCACCACCCACCGCTCGCCAGCTCACCGCGAGCTCCGTTGCGGCGATAAGCTCGCCACGGCGGCCGTCCCCTTCTGCAGCCTACACTCTCTCCCCTAGCCCCGCCCCACCTCTCAGCTGAGCTCGGGAAGCTCCCTCGCACCGCGATCGCCGCCATTGCCGCCGGCGGCCTCTGCTCAAATTCGAGCAAGCCTGGCTCCCTTGGCCCTCCTTGCTCCACCAGAGAGTCACCCCGGCCACGGCAAAGGCATGCCCAACCTCCCCCTCACCTCTCCACTGCCGCAGCCCAAGCCCCGAGCTCACCCGCGCCGCCGTCCGCCATGCTCGATGCAGTCATCGCTCCCGTTCTCCTCTGTGCCCGTGAATGGGGTGGATGGGTGCGCCGCGACGCGGTGGTCACTCTGGTGGTCCGAGCTCCACCGGAGGTGGCCGGAGTCGGCCGGGCGCGCGCCGGCACCGGCGGCCTCCCTCTGCCTGCGAGCGGTAGTCGGGGAAGAGGAAGGAAGCGAGAGGGAGGAGAGAGAAGACCTAACAGGTGGGGTCCGGGCCCACCTGTCGGCGACTGGGGGGCCGGCCACGTCACTTAAGTGGATACGCCTTCCCGAGAAGCCGCCTCCCCCGCGCTGAAAACGTATTTCCCCAAATACGCTTTCGTTTATTCAGCCGGCGGCCCAACTGGCTATTTTGTGAACGTTCGCTGGTTAAGGCAAGAAATGGACAGATCCTGTTTATTTCTCTGCCTAAACAACGAACGGCCATTTCTTCTCAACCGTGACTCTGATTGAGGTGAATCCAAAGCCCACTTCTTCAGTTCGTCGAGCCCGTTCCGATGCCATCACTTTCACCATGTTGACACTTTCTGAAAATGACCATTTTGCCCCTGCCCTTTATTCAGCCCTTCGAGAGGGAATCCTTTCCGGCGAATTTTCCGCGAGCTTCCCGCACTTCTTTCCGGAGTACTCCTTCACCCCCAGGCAAGCCGACCATCTGATATATGCCCTAAAGCATTGCTCTGTGTTATTCTTGCGTGTTTAAATTAATATGCTTATGCTTGTATGCGTAGTGGTGAGCTGTATGTGACGCCAGTGAACCCTTGTTTGCCTTTCTTTGGTGACGGCACCACGCCTGTGTTCTAAGCTGTTTCCGGCCATCCGGGGTGGATGCCGACTTTTTGTTCTCTTTTCAACAACTGGCCCGTGTTCTGAGCTGCTTTTCGGCCGTCTCGGACAGCTGTTGAATTTCTTTCTGTAGCGGTGACCCTATGCTCTGAGCTGCTTTTCGGCCGTCTTAGGGAACCGCTACACTCTTTTTATCAACACCGTCTCATGCTCTAAGCTGCTTTTCACCCGTCTTGACCCGGGTTGAGTTATTCCGGTAACGTCCCAGATCTGAGTTGTAAAGACCGTTCTGGTGGCTACTGGTTTATTTGCCGGTTTCATGCAACGGTTCAGATGGTTGTCACCTACAGCCAAGACTTGTAAAATTATTAAACTCCTGCTAGATTGAATTTGTTATTTACATTAGTTGTTAATGCTCATCATATTATCGCCCTAGTGATTCGTAGATGATAGTATGGAGATAGGTTGTTATATTTTCATCATGCATTACTGTTGTTATTACAGTAATTAAGAATATGACTTAATAACAACAACCTCCTCCGTCGACTGGATCGAGTCATAGTGTCACCTACCGAGCTTACCCGTGCAACCACATTTGCCTGGATGGGGAGGCCCTAGCTTGGTCTATTGTCCTGCCTCTTGTCAGTACCTCCAACTAGGGAAGGCTATGCGTGCGTGCTACCCTGGCCCGGTAGGCGGCGATAACCTTGTGAGCCCAGTTGTTTGTTTGCGCGCGATCCCCGTTTGGGATAGTTTTGTTTGGCCACGACGGTGGCAGGTGTCACGGGGTGACACAGGGGCCACCCAGGACATGACCCTGGGAGGGTATGATTGTCGGAGGGACCGTAAGAGTGTCAGGCAATAGACAAGGTTTTGTTGGAGCAGCACTGGTCCACCCGAATGGGAACATGTACTAAAGTACGAGGCCAGGCGCTCCATGCTGTGGGTAAAGTGCGCAACCTCTGCAGAGTGTAAATCTATTCGAATAGCCACGTCATCGGTCATGGACAGTTCGTGTAGGCCCCTATTTGGTCTGTGTCGAGTCTGGAGGAACAAACCATATAATGTTATTGTTAAGACTGAACCAGAGAATGGTAAGGTTTATCAGACTTGCAGTACAGATGCATGGACATCATATGATGTCAGAGGTATGATGTTAGCCATGCGATGGCTATGAGATGAGTGGTCGGATGACCACAGGACTTGGATTTGGTTTGGATCATGACATATTCGGAGTATGGATTATCTACTTGATATATTTTACTTCAGTAATTATCATGCTAGATAATCTTGCTATGACATGATGATTAATGCTGCT
This sequence comes from Elymus sibiricus, assembly GCA_039707655.1. Lineage (NCBI taxonomy): Eukaryota > Viridiplantae > Streptophyta > Magnoliopsida > Poales > Poaceae > Elymus > Elymus sibiricus. Next base: position 183,466,278 of record CM077676.1, on the reverse strand, counting down.
AGATGATTAATCATGCTAGATAATTCTGCCATAACATGATAGTTAACACTGTTAAGTTAACAAATGCAAGCTTGAATGCCATGGATTGCATTGCTTGGTGTATATGTTGGTATGGTTTGCTTGCGAGTACATTCAAAAGTACTCAGCGGCCTTCAATGTGGCCAGGTTCACCTAAGGATTCGACGACCTCGAGCGAGGAGCCAGAGTGTTCGCGGGCTAGAAGAGTAACCCAGTCAGATCCCTGTGGATTGGAGCCGCCCCAGGACCATGCTGCCTTAGATAGAGCTTTTCCGCTGCCATCACCCTTGTCATATATCATGTAAGACTTATATATCCCTTAATAGAAAAGCTTGTGTTCATGATACTTGTTGTAAAAGCGCATGCCAGAGTGATTTTCCTGGGCTGGTATGTGCGGTGACCGTCTGACTACAGTAGTATTCAGGTGGGGCGCCACAACGGATGGTATCAAAGCCAGGCTGACTGTAGGTTACCCTAGCCAGATTTCCTTGCCGCTTGATCAGTAGAAAGCCCAGATGGATTTCAGCCATCTTTGCCAGACCGGCACGGCTACTATTGATCATAAGGTAACCCCATAGGTTTTGGCTCCATCAGACCCCCCCAACTCTTGTGGCCTTTGCCTCCGGTGGGAAATGTCCGCACCAGGCAACAACCCGTGAGCCCTGAACCCCTAGGTAAACCAGATATCCTTACCTTGCTTGCTAGCCATGGCATGTCTCTCCTTCCAGTTTCCTCTGGGAAACGCTTATAAATTCCATTTCTCCCCGACAACCCTAGGATCGTTGACTAAGCCACTTTGGCTATGGTCGTGCGTCGAGTTTGATGTTCCCTAAGGAAGTAGTAGGTGCTTGACACCAATTGCTACCAGGAGCATTATGTGGTTTTGCTTCTAAATCCTTAGAGGCACATTGAGTGCGCTATATTAGTTATACTAGTGGATCCTTGGCCACATGTGTAAGGTCCGCAAAATTTGAGCTTTATTTGCCTTTTTAGTACTTTTGGTTTTTCGTGGTTCTTGCTTCTCTTGTCGACTTCGTTCTGTCGCTCCGACTGGATCCATCTAGCTACCAAGGAAGACCAACATACAACTTGGATAATACCCAATACTCCAAATTCAGTAAGCGTCAAGTCAAGACAACTGCCCGATATTCTGAACATTATCACCGGGTCTGTCAAAAATGAAGGATGGGTCAGAAGCAGAATTTGAGTGCAACCGACAAGGCCAGACTATATCTGAGGGAGTTTGCCTCAGAAACAGATCACACTAGAGGAACAAGTGAGATGAGCTACTAAGAATGGACATAAGCAAGAGCAGATTATTCGGTCTTCGACACCGGGAGTATTTCAGTCAGTGAAGTGAACCCTGAGTCTTTCTCAATGGACTCAAGAATCATTTATTATCCACAGAAGACATATTTCGAGAACGTGAAGGTGCCGAGAGCAACAACAAGACTCTGGTATGTTGAGACAAATTTCAAAGCATATTTTGGAATTCCTTGGTGCATATACAAAATTTTCCGGGCCCTGTGAACAAGGTTTGCGATGATTATGGATAAGTTCACGGTTGCCCAGAATCAGTGAGGATTTCACATGCTTGGAAGCTCAGCTGAACCGAATGGAATTATCCGTCAACCGCTCACTACCAACAACACATGGTTTGAATGCAAAGGGGATTCCGAATAATCATCAACATGAAGTCTGCATCAGTTGTGCAACCTCTATAGCAACAATGATCAGACCAACAAAAGAATTAGTGGTATGCATGACCAACAAGACATTTACAGACAAGGGCTTCTGATATAAGCAACCCAGCCTTCCTCCGCAAGCTATCGGAAGAAGCTTACAACGCAAGACTCCCAACCTTTCTCGCTACACCCCTTGGTGAGAAAATCTTCTGGAGTACGGCACTCCAATCTTCCTCAGTATGCTACCGCAGAAAGCTTCCGGCATAAGGCACCTGACCTTCCCCAGTAAGCAACTTGAGGGAAAACTTCTGAGGTACGACGCCCAGCCTTCTTCAGCACACTACCCTGGTAGAAGCTTCGAGCGCAAGGAATTCAGCCTTCTTTAGCACGCCATCGTGCCCGCAACAAGCTTGTCAGAAACACAAACTAGTCCAGACACGCGTTTGCCTCAGAACTCAGTGGTTATGAAAGGATTTAACCTACCCCTGCATATGTTGTGAGCATGCAGTCTAGGGGATCAGTTCATGCGAGCCACTCGTACATGGGAATGACTGTGTTCAAGAGGAACGTTGGCCCCATACTTCAAAGAAGGATGTGAACACAGCAATCCCTACGAGATATGCAAGAGTAAATTGTGAATACAAGCCCAACAAGCTGGGATATGACCAAGGAGCCATGATGGTAGGTCATGACCAGTTCCCCAAAAGGAACCCCCAAGAACAAGGAAGCCTTGAATAAACAATCTCCGCGACGATCAATGAAGTAAGGCTCCACAGACAAGGCGATATTGCCAATCCTTGTCAGACTCTTGCATATATGGCCACAACAATGCAGCCAGCATGTCATACTCACCATGAATATGGGCCATCAACCAAGATAAGAGGCTAGTCTCCGAAAGATACACTGGATGATAGCCATACTATGTCAGCTCAATGGTCATAGCAAGGACCACAGAGGCTATATATGGCAGAGCCACCTCAGAGATTATCATCTATGATTACTTTGTGATCATGCCCGACATTTCAGTTGGGAACCTCCTGAGAACGAAGTCAGAATGCAAGAGACAGGAAGACAGCATCCGTATAGAACCCACAGCCAGATTAAGCATCCTGACAAGGCAAAAAGAGAGTCACTCCTAGCCACTCCAGGCCATACGAGCACGTGAGTCCGGCACCCAGAAAGAATGTCTCGCCCTTGGCAGTTAGTGTACGAAGTATCGCAATAAAACCCGAAGCAGCTAGTCTCAGGACATGAGAACCAGATTATTTGTCGATACTCGGGGCTACCCACCAACCCCAGGCAACAAGCTACTAGCACAAAAGATTTTCCTGACAGGAAAGAGAAGGATTCAATACAGCCGTCTGAAAAAGACAGCACCTGAGCCATCAAAAGAGGCAGTTAAAAGGTCAGTAAACAAATGAAGACAAGACAGCTGATGGATCCAAGTCGCACACAGGTAAGTCCCCTTAGCCGGGAGGTAAGCCCGGAAATCTCGAGGACGAGATTTTCTTAAGGGGGGTAGGTTTGTGACACCCTGGTTTTCGCTCCTTGTTTTTTTTTCTTTCGCGGGATTTGACTCCCGTCTTTTTTTCGATGTTCTTGGGTTTTCTCTTGCCTTTGGGTATATGAAGATGGTCATTTAGCCTTGCCTTTCCTATCCAACCAGAGACTCTCTCCAGACCAACCTTGCCGCCCAAAATTTCTTCTCAGGACTTTGCCACCGAAACCCTACTCTCCGGTTTATCGGAAGGGAAACCCTAATTCCTTTCGTTACAAAGGAACCCCAATTTCCTTTGATCTTTTGCCTCCCAAATTTCTCCCAGTGATCATCCTATCTTTTTAAACCCTGGATATGTAAAAATATTGCCAAGTCATTTGCAATATTTTTCATTTAAAATTAATTCCTTTTTCTGCTAGTTAAGTGAATTAAATCCAGGAAAATATCTATCCATCTCCAAAGTTCATGAAAACTTGTGGAGATATTCTTTGTGATCATATTGAGCTCCAATAAAAATATTGGCCATAATTAAATAAGGGAAATTGCCTTTTCCTATTTAAAGCCAATATTGCACTTTGGGCACTTTCCAAAGGAACTACCATTTTGGTAGCCAGGAAAAATCCCAAATAATTTGTGGAGCTTCTCCTACCCATATATTCACCATTTCCATCAAGATCCCAAGTTCCACAGATCAAAATTTGAGAGCATCATCCAGTTCTTGTCTCTAGACATATTTTGAGGTTGTGAAGCAACTATATTTTATATTGCTTCAAAAATCTTCAAATTAATCCAGGACCTCATATTACATATATGATGTGAGTATGCCAAAATTCACATCATTTTACCTAGCCATTTTCTGTCGAAAATTCCATCTAGTTTCTGTCTAGATCTAAGCTCTGTGAAGGAAGTACCACTTTGGCATTTCAAATTGAGCTGAAATTTTTCCAGCACCTTCATATATCCAAATCATCACCCTACACCAAAATTCAGCCCATTCCACCAAGCCATATGAGTGCAGCTTCAAGATTCAGTTTCTGGGCCAGATTTGGTATTTCAAAGGAAGTGTATGCAAAACTTGTCCAAATGACCTCAAATTTGTGCACTGTGATAAGAATTCAGCTCCCCACTCTCATCCATTTCTCCATAAGATTCCACCAAAGTTTTTGTTCAGAACTTATCTCAGCTCAAATCAGTCAACTCTTGCCTCCACTTCCCTCCAAATCCTCATAGGTCAACTCACTGACCTCTGATCTATCCAATTGACATGATTGTGCATTGAGGAAAACTCCAGAGCACGTGGCACCCATGGTGACCACGCTTAGGACAGGCCAAAATGGTGCTCTGCGGCACTGTTTTCGTCGGCCAGCCAGCTCCGGCCGTCCTCGGCTTGTCCAGCCATGTCTAGTGAGTTCGCGACGTCCACGCGCCCCTCTCCCGCAGCTTCTCCCCTCTTCTTTCTCCTTCTCCACGCCGCGGCGGTCGCCGCCAAGGTTCTGTCCGCCCCGTGATCTGCCGTCGTTTTCCTCTCTCCCATTGGTTTCTTCTCCTCCGAGCCGTCCGATCCCTCTGGCCTCGTCAGGTCGGCACCACCCACCGCTCGCCAGCTCGCCGCGAGCTCCAGTGCGGCGATAAGCTCGCCACGGTGGCCGTCCCCTTCTGCACGCCACGCCCGGGCTATAAATAGCCATGCCCCGAGCCTCCCCGAGCCCCATCACCAATCCAGCAGCCTGCACTCTCTCCCCTAGCCCCGCCCCACCTCTCAGCTGAGCTCGGGAAGCTCCTTCGCGCCGCCATCGCCGCCATTGCCGCCGGCGGCCTCTGCTCAAATTCGAGCAAGCCCGACTCCCTTTCCCCTCCTTGCTCCACCAGAGAGTCACCCCAGCCATGGCAAAGGCCTGCCCAACCTCCCCCTCACCTCTCCACCGCCGCAGCCCAAGCCCCGAGCTCACCCGCGCCACCGTCCGCCATGCTCGATGCAGTCATCGCTCCCGTTCTCCTCTGTGCCCGTGAATGGGGTGGATGGGTGCGCCGCGACGCGGTGGTCCGAGCTCCACCGGAGGCCTCCCTCTGCCTGCGAGCGGGAGTCGGGGAAGAGGAAGGAAGTGAGAGGGAGGAGAGTGAAGACCCGATAGGTGGGGTCCGGGCCCACCTGTCGGCGACTGGGGGGCCGGCCACGTCACTTAAGTGGATACGCCTTCCCGAGAAGCTGCCTCCCCTGCGCTGAAAACGTATTTCCCCAAATACGCTTTCGTTTATTCAGCCGGCGGCCGAACTGGCTATTTTGTGAACGTTCCCTGGTTAAGGCAAGAAATGGACAGATCCTGTTTATTTCTCTGCCTAAACAACGAACGGCCGTTTCTTCTCAACCGTGACTCCGATCGAGGTGAATCCAAGGCCCACTTCTTCAGTTCGTCGAGCCCGTTCCGATGCCATCACTTTCACCATGTTGACACTTTCTGAAAATGACCGTTTTGCCCCTGCCCTTTATTCAGCCCTCCGAGAGGGAACCCTTTCCGCCGAATATTCCGCAAGCTTCCCGCACTTCTTTCCGGAGTACTCCTTCACCCCTAGGCAAGCCGACCATCTGATATATGCCATAAAGCATTGCTCTGTGTTATTCTTGCATGTTTAAATTAATATGCTTATGCTTGTATGTATAGTGGTGAGCTGTATGTGACGCCAGTGAACCCTTGTTTGCCTTTCTTTGGTGACGGCACCACGCCTGTGTTCTGAGCTGTTTCCGGCCGTCCGGGGTGGATGCCGACTTTTTGTTCTCTTTTCAACAACTGGCCCGTGTTCTGAGCTTCTTTTCGGCCGTCTCGGACAGCTGTTGAATTTCTTTCTGTAGCGGTGACCCTATGCTCTGAGCTGCTTTTCGGCCGTCTTAGGGAACCGCTACACTCTTTTTATCAACACTGTCTCATGCTCCGAGCTGCTTTTCAGCCGTCTTGAGCCGGGGTTGAGTTATTCCGGTAACATCCCAGATCTGAGTTGTAAAGACCGTTCTGGTGGCTACTGGTTTATTTGCCGGTTTCATGCAAGGGTTCAGATGGTTGTCACCTACAGCCAAGACTTGTAAAATTATTAAACTCCTGCTAGATTGAATTTGTTATTTACATTAGTTGTTAATGCTCATCATATTATCGCCCTAGTGACTCGTAGATGACAGTATGGAAATAGGTTGTTATATTTTCATCATGCATTACTGTTGTTATTACAGTAATTAAGAATGTGACTTAATAACAACAACCTCCTCCGTCGACAGGATCGAGTCATAGTGTCACCTACCGAGCTTACCCATGCAACCACAATTGCCTGGATGGGGAGGCCCTAGCTTGGTCTATTGTCCTGCCTCTTGTCAGTACCTCCAACTAGGGAAGGCTATGCGTGCATGCTACCTTGGCCCGGTAGGCGGCGATAACCTTGTGAGCCCAGTTGTTTGTTTGCGCGCGGTCCCCGTTTGGGACAGTTTTGTTTGGCCACGACGGTGGCAGGTGTCACGCGGTGACACAGGGGCCACCCAGGACATGACCCTGGGAGGGTATGATTGTCGGAGGGACCGTAAGAGTGTTAGGCAATAGACAAGGTTTTGTTGGAGCAGCACTGGTCCACCCGAATGGGAACATGTACTAAAGTACGAGGCCAGGCGATCCATGGTGTGGGTAAAGTGCGCAACCTTTGCAGAGTGTAAATCTATTCGAATAGCCACGTCCTCGGTCATGGACAGTTCGTGTAGGCCCCTATTTGGTCTGTGTCGAGTCTGGAGGAACAAACCATATAATGTTATTGCTAAGACTGAACCAGAGAATGGTAAGGTTTATCAAACTTGCAGCACAGATGCATGGACATCAGATGATGTCAGAGGTATGATGTTAGCCATGCGATGGCTATGAGATGAGTGCTCAAATGACCACAGGACTTGGATTTGGTTTGGATCATGACATATTCGGAGTATGGATTATTTACTTGATATATTTTACTTCAGTAATTATCATGCTAGATAATCTTGCTATGACATGATGATTAATGCTGCTAGATGATTAATCATGCTAGATAATTCTGCCATAACATGATAGTTAACACTGTTAAGTTAACAAATGCATGCTTGAATGCCATGGATTGCATTACTTGGTGTATATGTTGGTATGGTTTGCTTGCGAGAACATTCAAAAGTACTCAGCGGCCTTCAATGTGGCCAGGTTCATCTAAGGATTCGACGACCTCTAGCAAGGAGCCGTATTGTTCGCGGGCTAGAAGAGTAACCCAGTCAGATCCCTATGGATTGGAGCCGCACCAGGACCATGCTGCCTTAGATAGAGCTTTTCCGCTGCCATCACCCTTGTAATATATCATGTAAGACTTATATATCCCTTAATAGAAAAGCTTGTGTTCATGATACTTGTTGTAAAAGCGCATGCCAGAGTGATTTTCCTGGGCTGGTATGTGCGGTGACCGTCTGACTATAGTAGTATTCAGGTGGGGCGCCACATAACGGCACCTATAGTTTGTAATAACGGTCTACCAAGTATTATGGGGCAAGAAGAATTGCATTCAATATCAAGAACAATAAAATCAACGGGCACATAGTTACTATTTGCAAGAATAAGAACATCATTAATTCTACCCAAAGGCTTTTTAATACTAGAATCCGCCAAGTGAAAATTAAGAGAACATTCATCTATATTGGTAAGACCTAGCACATCACATAAAGATTTTGGAATTATGGAAACGCTAGCACCCAAATCACATAAAGCATTGCACTCATAATTTTTAATTTTAACTTTAATGGTGGGTTCCCATTCATCATATAATTTTCTAGGAATTGAAACTTCTAGTTCTAGCTTTTCCTCTAACGCTTTCATCATTGCTTCTACGATGTGTTTAGAAAAAGCCTTGTTTTGCTCATAAGCTTTGGGTGAATTTAACATGGATTGTAACAAAGAAATGCACTCAATCAAAGAACAATTATCATAATTAAAATATTTGTAATCCAAGAGAGTGGGCACATCGCTATTTAAAGTTTTTACCTCTCCAAACCCACTTTTAGCAATTTTTTCATTAAGATTTTCACCCTCCGAATTATGGGGACGCTCTTTAGCTAATGTTAACTCTTTTTCAGTCCCCCTTTCATCAAGTTTTATATTTCTAAACAAAGAATCAATGGATGAAACACCAATCATTTTAATATCCTCATCATTACTATGTTCTAATGATTCCGGCTTAGCCGCCATTTGATTTACTAGTGTAGCTTGTGCATCAGAAATTTTTCCTAGCAAATTTTCAGTAAGAGCAAATTGAGATTGAAGACTAGCAACTTCTTTACTAACATCATCGAGTTGTTTTGCAATAGCATCCAATAAAGTAGAGTGTTCTTTGAGTTCCTCGGTAAAAAAATTGTTGTGCTCAAACTGCGTAGTCATGTAATCTTTAGTATTTTTCTCAATTTCGGACAAAATTTTATAATAAGAACTATCATGATAATTCTCTCGGGGCATCATGATTAAGCAAACAAGGTAACAAGCATGTAAACAAGCAAACAAGAAAACGAGAAAAAAGGCAAACGGAAAATATTTTTATATTTTTGTAAAAACGTTTTAGAAGTGGGGGAGATGAAAACGAGAGGCGAATGGCAAATAAAGTAAATGCAAGGAGATGAGAGTTTATGCAAAGGTACTTGATAGATGTTGATGATGTCTCCCTGGAAACGGCGCCAGAAATTCTTCCTGCTAATTGTAGTTTGCGTTGGTATTTCCCCGAAGAGGAAGGGATGATGCAGCACAGTAGAGATAAGTATTTCCCTCAGTTATAAAACCAAGGTTATCGAACCAGTAGGAGAATCACGCAACACCTCGTTAGCAGCACCTGCACACAAACAACAAATCCTTGCACCCAACGCAAACGAGAGGTTGTCAATCTCTCAGCGGTAAATTGCAAGATTAAATTGTATGTGATAGATAGATTGATTGAAACAAAAATACAAAATAAAATAAATAAAAGAAAATGGCAGCAATATTTTAAGGGTTTTAGTAATATGATTTAGATAGACCCGGGGGCCATAGGTTTCACTAGAGGCTTTTCTCAAGAAAATAGCATACGGTGGGTAGACAAATTACTGTTGGGCAATTGATAGAAAAGAAAATAATCATGACGATATCCAAGGCAATGATCATGTATATAGGCATCACATCCAAAATAAGTAGACCAACTCCTGCCTGCATCTACTACTATTACTCCACACATCGCCAGCTATCCAGCATGCATCTAGTGTATTAAGTCCATAAGAACGGAGTACTGCCGTAAGAACGATGACATGATGTAGACAAGATAAACTCACGTATGAATAAACGCCATCTTTTTACCCTTAGTAGCAACGATACATACGTGTCATGTCCCTTTCTGTCACTGGGATTGAGCACCGCAAGATCGAACCCACTACAAAGCACATCTTCCCATGGCAAGATAAATCAATCTAGTTGGCCAAACCAAATCAATAGATCGAAGAAGAAATACGAGGCTATAATAATCATGCATAAAAGAGTGCAGCAAAGACTCAAATAATTTCATGGATAATCTGATCATAAACTCACAATTCATCGGATCCCAACAAACACACCGCAAAGAGTGATTACATTGGATAGAACTCCAAGAACATCGAGGAGAACATTGTATTGAAGATCAAAAAGAGAGAAGAAGCCATCTAGCTACTGCCTATGGACTCGAAGGTCTGTGGTAAACTACTCACGCATCATCGGAAGGGCAGCAAGGTTCATGTAGAACCCCTCCGTGATCGATTCCCCCTCCGGCGGAGTACCGGAGAAGGCCTCCAGATGGGATCTCTCTGGAACAGAAACTTGCGGGGGCAAAAAAAGTATTTCGTGGACTCCCCTGAGGGTTTCTGATTTTTTCTCAATTTATAGTGGAAGAATTAGGTCAAACGGAGCTGGGTGGGCCCCACGAGGTACCAGGGTGCGCCACCCCCTCCCTGGGGCGCGCCCTGGTGCCTCGTGGCCCACTCCTTTATCTTCTGGCCCTCTCCCGAAGCTTCTAGTGTTTATTTTGTCCAATAAAAAAATCTCCAAAAAGTTTCGTGGCATTTGGACTTCGTTTGGTATTGATTTTCTGTAAAACAAAAACAGGGCAGAAAACAACAACTGGCACTGGGCACTAGGTTAATAGGTTAGTCTCCAAAAATGATATATAATTGCTATAAATGATTATAAAAGCATCGAAGATTGATAATATAATAGCACAGAACAATCTAAAATTATAGATACTTTGGAGACATATCAGTTCTTAACTGAGGGAAAAATGTATCTCTACTATATTGCATCATCCTCTCCTCTTCGGGGAAATACCAACGCAGTCTACAAGTAGCAGGAAGAATTTCTGGCGCCGTTATTGGGGAGACATCATCAAAATTACCAAGTACCTTCGCACAAACTATCATCCACTTGCATTTATTTTATTTGCTTTTTATTTGCATTTGCCTCTCATTTTAATCTCCCCCACTTCTAATTTTTTTTACAAAAACACAAAAATATTTTTATTTGCTTGTTTGCTTGCTTGCTTGCTTTTATTGCCTTCATGTTAAACACACAAGAACAGAAAGTAAAACAAAAATTTAAGACACTATGGATCACCTTAAAGTTTTCTACTTGGATCATCTTCGATCCATTTGTGCTCGTGCTGAAACCCCAACTAGTTTAGTTGAGGGAAAATCATTAGATGAGCATGCTCATTTTGTGCATCGCCGTTTGTCTCAAAAAGGGAGACTCTTATAGAATCAAATAAATTGTTTGCTATGTTATGCTTGGAATCTTTGTGAAATCTATGATTTTACTTGTTGCTCTAAGAACCCTAAAAAACACCTTCCCTACCTATGTGAGTTTAATGATAATGAAATCTTATCTTCTTATGCTAAAGGTGTTTATAGTTACTATGGTATCGAACAAATTGAAGAATTTGTTGCTTTTAAGGGTGCTTATGAAGTTGCTTCTCTGATTGAAAAGTATGATGCTACTCTCTACAAATATGAAAATTTTGACATACTTAAATATTGCTATGAAAACTATGCTCCTAATGCCTATGTTAATGAATTTATTGAGAGAATGTCTGCTACTTTGGAAGAAAATAATGATATGCATGAATCCATAGATAATTATGATTCCGTTGATTCGATTGAAATATCCCCTGTTGAGGAATGTGATGCTTGCTATTCTTATGACCATGATGCCAATATTAATGATGCTTATAGAGATGAACTTGCTATAGTTCCTTATGTTAAAAATGAAATTATTGCTATAGCACCCATACTTGATAGCTCCTTGAATGAAAAGCATGATTGCAATTATGTTATTATAAATTCTATTAATATCAATTTTGCTAATGATATGCAAAGCTACAAACATGGGGATGAAAATTTTGTTATGTCCACTACTTATTGCAATGATCACGATTGGGGTGATAATGCTTCTTATGATCTTGAAAATTTATTTAAGCCTCATGATGAATATGTTATTGATAATAATGTTTGCAATACTATTAAGAGTGGGTTTGGAGAGTTCATGACTTTAGTTGATGATAATCCCAGTATTTTGGAAGAGTGTCAACTTTGCATGCATGTGGATCATGTAGAGAATATGTTATGTGATGGCTATATTGTTGAATTTGAATATGATCCTACATGTAATTATTATGAGAGAGGAAAATATGGTTGTATAAATTTTCATGTTACTCAATTGCCTCTCTTGAACTGTAAATTGTCAATGTTTTATTCTTCTTCCTTGCATATGCTAAATATTTATTGCCTTGATAATTTGTTTGCTTATAAAATGCCTATGCATAGGAAGTTTGTTAGACTTAAATGTGTTTGTCACATGTTTTATGATGCTCTCTTTGTGTTTCAATTATTATCTTTCATGTGAGCATCATTGAAATTTCAAGCCTATCTTAATGGCTATAAAGAAAGAGCTTGTTGGGAGACAACCCAATATTTTCTGTTCTTGTGTGTTTACACAATTATAGCCTCTGTTATTATGGTGTTTTTATCTTGTAATTAGTGTTTGTGCCAAGTAATGCCTTTGGGATGATGTGGATGATAGTATAATTGATGCTGTTTGGAAAACAGAAAGTTTTATGTCGAGTGCTGGAATTTTAATTCTGTACTGCAGCGTTAGAAAAATCTGAAATTTTTACACAGTATTGCTATATGAATTGTTTGCATTGTCCTATTTTTTCATAATTTTTGGAGTTACAGAAGTATGCCTTTTAAATAGATCTTTACAGACTGTTCTGTTTTAGATAGATTCTGTTTTTGTTGCATAGCTTGCTTATTTTGATGAATCTATGGATCGTAACGTGGGGTATGAGTCATGGAGAAGTTGGAGTACAGTAGCATTATGGCAATATTAAATATGAATCAATTTACAACAGTACCTAAAGTTTAAGGTTTGTTTGTTATACTAACGGATCTCACGTGGTTTCTGTTGAGTTTTGTGTGTTGAAGTTTTCAAGTTTTGGGTGAGAGTACGATGGATAAAGGAATAAGGAGTGGCAAGAGCCTAAGCTTGAGGATGCCCAAGGCACCCCAAGGTAATATTCAAGGAAGACTCAAGCGTCTAAGCTTGGGGATGCCTCGGAAGGCATCCCCTCTTTCGTCTACAATCTATCGGTAACTCACTTGGAGCTATATTTTTATTCATCACATGATATGTGTTTTACTTGGAGCGTCTTGTGTTATAGTTTGTTTGCTTTTGTTTGATTTTTTGTTTGTCACAATCATCTTTGTTGAGCACACCTTTTTTAGAGGGACACACATTATTCGTGATTTGTTAGAATACTCTATGTGCTTCACTTATATCTTTTGAGCTAGGCAGTTGCTCTAGTGCTTCACTTATATCTTTTAGAGCACGGCGGTGGTTATATTTTAAAGAAATAGTTGCACTCTCATGCTTCACTTATATCTTTTTGAGATTCTAATGAATAGCAATGGTAATATGCACGGGTTATGAATTTGGTCCTGATATGATAGGTATTCAAGAGGGATATAATAAAAACTTTCATGTAGATCACTGAATATGATAAGTTTGATTCCTTGCAATAGTTTTACGATATTAAGATGGTAATATGTGGGAGGTGCTAGTAGATAATTGTGGTTTACTAAGAATATTGGTGTTAAGGTTTGTGATTCCCGAAGCATGCACGTATGATTTGTCGTTATGCTAAGAAGTTGGAGCATGATTTATTCTTGATTGTCTACCTTATGAGTGGCGGTCGGGGACGAGTGATGGACTTGTCCTACCAATCTATCCCCCTAGGGGCATGCGTAGTAGTACTTTGCTTCGAGGGCTAATTGTCGGGGTAGCGACCATCTATGCGGCCATATAGCCCCTTGTGGTTAGGCGGGGAAGATCGACGTGCACAAAGAGCATGAACAATGGGACGCGAGGGATTTTACCCAGGTTCGGGCCACTGAGAAGCGTAAAACCCTACTCCCGCCTTTGGTGTATTAGTGGTATGGAAGCACAGTACAAGGAGCGCTTCTCCCCGGCAAGGCGTGGAGAGAGCAGCTACACGAGAGGTGCTTGTGTTTGAAAAGGGGTCTGAATCCTCTAAACTGTTGCCTTGGCCCTCCTTTTATAGCTTAAGGGGTTACCACAGTGGCAAAACAGTAATTACATCATGACTAGATAGCAAACAGTGCTATCATACCTAACTCTGCCAGTTTAGGACAAAAGGCATTAAATGCGCCATTAGGTGTCATATGGAGAGGTAGTCCCGGCAAGGTTTCTGCACCGCTTACCCAGCTACCTCGTATTATCCTGACACGCCTCCTGGACGGGTGTCTTTAGAAGCAAATCTTGTCCCAGCGTGCCGACACGTGTCCGACAAGTCTCACCAACCAGCCTGCGCGGTCGACACCTCACTTGTCAGCGAACACCTGTGCAGCGAGGTGAAGCACCAGAGGGCTGGTATAGGCTTGCCGGCGCGGAGCTTTCCGGGTCCTCACCTTGCCGGTTTAGCCTTGCCGGCAAGGAACGTCTTCATCTTTGGTACTAGTTGAGTGTCGTGCCTTGAGCTTCTTTCTGGTAGCTTCTTTGGCTGGACTCTGAATCTTGGTCTTGGCAGTTCCCGGCAAGGCCTTGGCCGGCAAGGAGGCTGCTACTGTCTGTGCATAAGTCAGGGTATAAAATACCCATGTTTTATACACCGACAGGAGCCCCCGGGCCTGGGCCATACGCGCGTCCGAAGCGTCGTTGGGCTAGGCCCAAACAATGCACAGACACGCGGTGGGAAACTGTCGTTGGTTCGAATCGACGGGCGTTTAGCCATGCGTGGCAAGCGACAACTACCCCGTCTGCCTTTATTTCTCCTTTTTCTGCGCTCCTCCATCACGCGCGTCTGCATGCATGCAGGGCAGCGGATTGGTGGAGAAGGGCGGTCGTTGGAGTGGTTCGCCTGGTAATGGGCGCAGAACGCGGGATTGGCGAACTTGGACGGTCGCTGGAGTAATGCGTCCGTCCGAGAGTGCAGAGCGCAGGATTGGGGAGGCTGGGCGGCCGCCTGAAGATGGTGAAGAGCCAGCCCCCGCGCTCTCCCTATAAAGAGGAGGGCCGCGGGGATGCGACGCTCATCCACTTCTTCCACCCCATCCTTTCCGCAGCCGCCATCTCCATCTTCTTCTCCTTCCTTCCCCCGTGCTTCCGCGATCGCCATGGCGAGGGGGAGAGGGCGAGCCCGTGGATCTGCCGCCGCTATGAGGGCCTCTCTTCGGGATCATGCCGGCGCTTCAGCTACGGCCGCGGAGGCCGCCCCCAGCGCTCAGGGAGGAACCACGGGTCGTGGTCGTGGAAGACGCGGCGCCCGGGGCCGAAGTGGCCGTGGCGGTGCGCTCGCTACTCCGTCCCCGGCCATCCAGCCCCCGGCAGAAGGCCATACGGAGGACACGGCGCGTGAGTTTGTCGTGGGGTTGCGGGACCGGCCACGGAGCCGGCTGCGGCTTCCCCGTCCCTTCGCCAGGGAGATGGAGGGCGTTGACTTGCGCGGCTTGTGGTTGCGCGTTGACGGTTGCTGCAATGGCTCGGTCTGGGTGGCCATCAAGACTTCCGCCAACGGCATCTTGTACTTCACGTGGGGGTGGAAGTCCTTCGTCCGTGCTCGCTGCCTGGGGCAGGGGCATCTCCTCCACTTCAGGTTGGACGGACCCGACATGCTCGTTGTGAAGCTCTTTGAGGCTTCAGGCGCTCGTCTGGAGTGCTGCGCAGAAAGCTCGAGCGACTCTGACACCACTTCCTCCAGCGAGACCGAGGATGACGATGATGATGGCGGCGCTCCAGGCGTGAAGGTCGAGGACGACAGCTCCGACTCCTTCGTCTCGTATTGATCGCCGGCAGCACCATCATCTGGTCTTCCGGCAACGAGCCATCCCAGGCGCCTCTTTTGCCCTCGTGTTGCTCTTGAGATAAACCCTGGCAAAGGGCCAAAGAAAATGTAATCGAGCTCTTTCTTAATGGAAATCTCATCGTTGTCGGGTTTAGACAAATGCATGTTGTTTCCCTCGTTTTATTTTGCCTTTGAACGATTGTATCCCTACGCTGTTTGGAATCTTGACGGTGCGCACGCTTGCTACGAGCGCTTTGAGGAACGGGTCCTTAGCAGCCTGCTGGAAACGCCACCGCCGGCAAGCTTGCCGGAGCGTATACTTGCCACGAGCGCTTTGAGGAACGGGTCCTTAGCAGCCTGCCGGAAGTACCGAGGCCGGCAAGTTTTCCTTAGCCGTTTTCACTACAGCTACTTAAATTGTCGAGCGGACTCAAAACAAAATAAGAGCGCGAATGATTGCGACAAGATTCCTTCGCGTGCAGGTTTCTCATACAAAGTGCAAAATCGTTGAAGGGAGAACGCGAATGTAATTAAGGAAAAAATTTCAAAGTTTTGCAACTTAGCTTTTCCCTGCGTCGTTTCTCTTGCTGCGTAAAATGATCACTTGAACGTCATTAAAAATGGTACCCATCTCCACTCCCCCCGGGAAACTTGCGCGCGAGGGATCCTTCTTATCCTTTAAAAAAAAGAGAAAAGAGCGGTTGAGGAACCTTGACGGTCCGCTAGCCATTTCATACAGACTAAAGTGTAAATCACAACATCACATGCATGGACACGTAAATGAATATGTACGAGGAGTTGCGAAACACTTAGCTTTATTATGCACAGGGTCTGTGCCTGGCTTTGTACAAAGGGTTACATGTCTTGCCAACAAGGCTTGTACAAAAGAGGTTGCCGGGAGATGTCCTGGCAACTGCGCTTCACGGGTAGAACTTGCGAAGATGCTCGATATTCTATGAAGTTTTGCACTGGGGTGCCATCTTCGGTCTCCAGCCGGAGTACGCCAGGCCTGGTGACTCGTACTACCCGGTAAGGGCCTTCCCACTTTGGCGTCAACTTGTTTGATCCTCTGGCGGACTGAGCGCGCTGAAGAACAAGGTCGCCTTCCTCAAGGCTTCGGGCGTGCACTTTGCGGCTATGGTAGCGGCATAAGGCTTGCTGGTAGCGTGCAGCTCGCACAGCTGCCCGAAGACGATCTTCCTCAAGGAGCAGCGCGTTGTCTTGCCGCAGCTGTTCTTGCTCAGCTTCATCATAAGCGAGCACTCGAGGTGACCCGTATATGAGTTCCGTGGGGAGCACCGCTTCTGCACCATAGATGAGTGAGAAGGGCGTCTGGCCGGTAGCTCGATTTGGTGTCGTCCTGAGTGACCAAAGAACCGCCGGCAACTCATCAACCCAGCACTTTCTGCACTTGCGCAGCTTGTCGAAAGTTCTTGTCTTGAGACCACGCAGCACTTCAGCATTCATCCTTTCCGCTTGGCCGTTGCTTCTCGGGTGAGCGACGGACGCTAAACAGATTTTGCTGCCCAGGTCTTGGATATATTGCATGAAGGTGCGGCTCGTGAATTGCGTGCCGTTGTCGGTGATGATCCTGTTAGGAACCCCGAAACGGCAAACTAATCCTTTAAAGAACTTGATGGCTGATTGCGCTGTCACCTTTCTCACTGGCTCCACTTCAGGCCACTTTGTGAACTTGTCGATGGCGACGTACAAGAACTCAAAGCTCCCGGCAGCACGGGGGAAGGAGCCCAAGATATCGAGCCCCCAGACCGAAAAGGGCCAGGAGAGAGGGATCGTTTGGAGAGCTTGGGCTGGTTGATGTATATTCTTTGAATGGAACTGGCATGCTTCACATCTGGTTACTAGCACAGTTGCATCCTGGAGGGCAGTGGGCCAATAGAAGCCTTGCCGGAAAGCTTTGCCGGCGAGTGCTCTTGATCCTATGTGAGAGCCACATATGCCTCCATGTATCTCTGCCAACAGCTCTTCCTGGCAGATACACTTCAATTTCACACCGTTTGGTCGTTTCCTGTACAGGATCTTATCCACAAACTGATACATGCTTGACTGACGGGCTACTTTCTCCGCTTCTCCTTGCTCCTCGGGAAGCTCTCCTGTTTGAAGGAAACGAACTATCTGCTGCGCCCATGTCGGAGCCTGTGGCTCGACGACAAGGACTAAAGGCATCTCTTCGGCTATGGGAGCGCTCGCTTCTGCGGCAAGAACCTGAGGTTCTACGCTCAGCGGCTGCTCACCGGCAACCGTGTCGTTGTTCCTGGCAACATCCTTGCCGGTGGCTTCCGGGAGCTCTGCCGGAAAGTATTTGCCGGTACTTAACTTCCTTCTCTTGCTGGCCTGCGTCGATGGGGCGACCGTTGGTTGATTCAAATGGAGCACAAAAGTCCCCGGTTCCACGGGAAGCTTCTGAGCGGCACACTTTGACAGGCCATCAGCAACGCTGTTTTCCGCACGAGGGATGTGCTCTGTTTGCAACCCGTCAAAGTGTTCTTCCAATTTCCCCACTTCTTCCACATACGCCTCCATTAACGGGCTCTGATAATCTTTGTTCACTTGCTTTAAAACAAGCTGCGAGTTGTCGCGGATGATCATTTTTTTGATTCCAAGGTCTACCGCGATCCTGAGACCGGCAAGGAGTCCTTCGTACTCAGCAGTGTTGTTCGTAGCTTGCTCCCTGGGAAGTGCATTTGGATCACGTACTTGAGGTGCTCCCCAGTGGGTCCGATAAGCAGCACTCCGGCACCGGCGCCTTGCAGTGAGAAGGCACCATCAAAGTACATAATCCATTCTTTTGTTGTTTCCTTGCCGGGGAGAGCTGTTTCTTGAATCTCTTCGTCCTGTGTTGGTGTCCATTTAGCAATGAACTCTGCCAAGGCTCTGCTCTGGATTGTTGAAGTGCTTTCAAACTTGAGTGCAAAGCTTGACAATTCCAATGCCCGCTCCACTATCCTTCCGGTTGCCTCTGTATTTCTCAAGATGCGTTGCAATGGAAAGCGAGTGACGACGGTAATCTCGTGTGCTTGGAAGTAGTGGCGCAGCTTTCTTGAGGCCATAAGAAGGCCGAAAAGCAATTTCTGCACCCCTGAATATCTTGACCTAGCCCCCTCCAGAAGGGAACTAACAAAATAAACAGGCCGCTGCACCACTTTCTTCTTTGGCACCACTTGCTGATCAGCTTCATTCGCTTGCGCTGTATTCGTCTCGTCGGCGTCAGACCCTGCCGGAGAAGATTCCGGTTTGCCATTGGATGGGCTTGCCGTGGTTGCTTCCTCCTCATCGATTTCCCTCTGCACCACTAATGCAGCACTAGCTACTTGATTCGTTGCCGCTACGTATAGCAGCAACGGCTCTTGTGGTCTAGGCGCAACTAGTGTTCGTGCAGAGGAGAGGTACCTTTTCAAGTCTTGCAGCGCGGCCTCCGCTTCCGGAGTCCATTTCATTGGTCCTGCCTTTTTAAAAAACCTTGAAAAATGGAAAGGCGCGCTCGGCAGATCTTGAAATGAACCTACTCAAAGCAGCAACACAACCAGCAAGACGCCGCACATCCTTGACGCTTTTCGGTGCTTGAATCTGCTCAATTGCCTTGATCTTGTCGGGATTTGCTTCAATTCCCCGCTGAGATACAAAGAACCCGAGAAGCTTGCCGGACGGGACGCCAAACACACACTTCTCGGGGTTGAGCTTCAGATTAATCTTGCTCAAGTTTGCAAATGTCTCTTCCAAGTTTTGAATGAGGGTTGATTTGTCCTTGGTTTTGACCACTATGTCATCCATGTAGGCTTCTACATTCCTGTGCAGCTAGGGCCCGAAACCAATCTGGACTGCTCTTGTAAACGTAGCACAGGCACTCTTTAATCCGAAAGGCATACGCATGAAGCAGTATGTGCCACATGGAGTAATGAATGCGGTTTTCTCCTCGTCCTCCTTGACCATGAATATCTGATGGTATCCAGAGTATGCATCAAGGAAGGAGAGCAGATCACAGCCAGAGGTGGAGTCCACAATCTGATCGATGCGTGGCAATGGGAAAGGATCTTTTGGACAAGCTTTGTTGATATCAGTGTAGTCAATACAAAGTCTCCACTTCCCATTTGCTTTGCGCACCAC
The DNA here is from genome assembly GCA_039707655.1 of Elymus sibiricus. NCBI lineage: Eukaryota > Viridiplantae > Streptophyta > Magnoliopsida > Poales > Poaceae > Elymus > Elymus sibiricus. Next base: position 183,446,571 of record CM077676.1, on the reverse strand, counting down.
CACTGGATTTGCCAACCACGTGGGATGTAACACTCCTCTGACCAGGCCTGCCGCTTCGAGTTTCTTGATTTCTTCGGCAATGAACTGTTGCCGCTCCAAAGCTTGCTTCTAGACTTTCTGTTTGATGGGCCGACCGTGGGGACAGACGGCAAGGTGGTGCTCAATTACCTTCCTGGGAACGCTGGGGATGTCAGACGGTCGCCATGCGAACACATCGACATTTGCCCGCAGGAAGGCAACGAGCGCGCTTTCCTATTTGCTGTCAAGGGTGGCGCTGATAGTGAAGGTACCGTCAGCGCCGCCCTCCTTTGCCGGCACCTTCCCGGCACAGCACTCCGAAGAGGTGCACTTCCCGGAATCCTTGCTAGAGGTCTTGCCGGAGTTCTTTTTTTCCTTCTTCTTGGCGGGAGCTGGCGCCTTGGCGGCTTCAGCTGCAACCGCATCTCTGTACATCTTGTCGACGCAAATGACTGCATCTTTCTTATCGGAGTTGATGGAAATGACACCCATCGGCCCTGGTATCTTCATTGTGTTGTAGGCATAGTGTGATGCTGCCATGAATTTTGCCAAATCCGGGCGGCCAAGAATTCCATTGTATGGCAAGGGGGTCTTGACGATGTCAAAGTCAATCTTTTCCGTCCTATAGTTCAGTTCCCCGCCAAACGTTACCGGCAAAGTGATCTTCCCCTTGGGCTGGCTCCTTCCCGGGTTCACTCCCTGAAACATGCCCGTTCTCTCGAGTTCCTCGTCGGGGATCTGCAGCCTCTTGATAACTTCCGGAGAGATCAGGTTCAGACCGGCCCCACCGTCAACTAACATCTTTGTTACGTGGAGGTAGTGAATTGTTGGTGAGACCAACAACGGCAAACACCCGACCGTAGTTATGCGATCAGGGTGGTCCTCAGCATCGAAGATGATAGGCGTGTGTGACCATTTGAGTGGCTTTTGAGAGCCCATTGCCGGCTCTGCTGTGTTAACTTCACGAGCTCACTGTTTAAGTTGGCGGTGAGAGGAGTGCAAAGATGCGCCTCCGTCAATGCACATGGCATCGGTTGCCTTCTGGAATTCTTCTTCGCTGGTCTCATCGTCATCCTCTTCTTCCTTCCTCAGCCCGTGCGCACTTATCTGCCAACGTATAGAGCTCGTTGAAGGTCTTGGGCAACTTAACGTTCATTTTCTCCCGCATCCTCCGATTGCGCACATTCTTGTGAAAGGCGGCAATCACGGCCGCGGGGTGCACGTTTGGAATGTTGCGGTGCACACGGCTGAACCTCTGGATGTACTTGCGTAAGGTTTCACCATCTCTTTGCGGGATCACCTGCAGATCGCTGGGCTGTCCAGGAGCCTTGTGGCCTCCGGAAAAGGCACCAACGAACTCGTTGCAGAGGTCTGACCACGAAGAGATGGAGTTCTCCGGCAAGTTCATCAGCCAAGACCTCACGTTGGGTTTCAGCACCAACGGAAAGTAGTTGGCAAGGATTTTCTCATCTCTTCCTCCGGCAGCTTGTACGGCAATCGTATAGATGCCCAGAAATTCTGCCGGGTTCAGCTTGTCGTCATATTTTTCTGGCACTTCTGGTTTGAAGGCTCGAACGGACGGCCATCGGACTTGCCACAGCTCACGAGTGAAGGCAGGACACCCAACCTCGTAAGGTTGGTATCCGCCAACCCCCGGCGTGGGCGCATCAACAATGGGGCCATTACGCGCGTCGGATTGTTGGCGCGCCTCGCGGTGCCGTTCGATGGTGGTGCGGGCGTCTTCAGCCCACCTATCTCGCAGCACTTGTCGCTGATCTTGCCGCGCTCGTGGATCAGAAGACGCGATCGACATCTCGTCGGGTCCAAAAGACTGCTGGGCTTGTCGCGGTTGTTGGCGTTGCTGCTGAGGAGGCTGTTGCCGCGGCGGCGACTGCACCGTTGGTGTAGTTCCGTCAGCACGGCCACCAGCTGGAGATGCCAGCGCCGGTTGCGGTCGCCGTGAGGGTTCCGCTTGTTGCGATTTATCAGCTTCGGCAAATCCGATCAAGCTCTGGATGGTGGCTCTCCACTCATCCATCTTCTCTGCTGCCGGAGGGAAGTTTAGCAGGCATCTGGGCTCGCACCATTGCTTTTGCCGCTGTGGCTGGCATGGCTGGGAGCGAAGAGCGCGACGTCGCTCTACTCCTGGCAGAGCCAGTAGGAGCGCCATCGCGGTTTTGCTGCTGTGTCACATGATTAGCAGCAGGTCGCCGTGGCAGAGGCGGTGCCTGAGGATCTGGGATTTGGTCCACAGGTGTCTTGCCGTGGGGTCGCCGCTGCTCAGAGTAGTTGGCGTCGCTTGGGGCTGTACCGCGCCCATTGTGTGATGGGCGCGGCGTCTGTCCTGAAGCAGCATCCTTGGACGTCGCCGCAGCAGGGTCTCGGCCCGCGCCGGCCCGGGCGTTGCCGCTTCGGTGGCTGCGTTCGTCGTCGCGGCGGGGAGGAGGAGGAGGAAGACGTCCGTCCGCTCCGCCTGCGCCGTCGCGGCTCCGTTCGCCAGAGGACCGAGGAGGTCGACTGGCTCCGTCGTGCTCGTCCCTTGCGCCGACTGCGGTGGGCGTAACGACCGCGCCGCCTGCGCTGGTCGCGCCGACCGCAGTACCCTTGCCGCCCGCAATGGTTGCGTCGCCTGCGCCACCATTCGGACACGCACGAGGTGGCCGTCATCATGATGCCCTTCTTCTTGGGCGCCATCGACAACGAGAAGGACGGTGATGAAGTTGATGATGAAGATGAAGAAGACGCGCGGTCCACTGATCAAGGTTCGCACAGCGCTCCTCCCTTACCTGGCGCGCCAAAGATGTCAGGGTAGCAACCATCTATGGGGCCATGCAGCCCCTTGTGGTTCGGCGGGGAATATCGACGTGCACAAAGAGCATGAAAAATGGGACGCGAGGGATTTTACCTAGGTTCGGGCCGCTGAGAAGCGTAAAACCCTACTCCTGCCTTTGGTGTATTAATGGTATGGAAGCACAGTACAAGGAGCGCTTCTCCCCGGCAAGGCGTGGAGAGAGCAGCTACACGAGAGGTGCTTGTGTTTGAAAAGGGGTCCGAATCCTCTAAACTGTTTCCTTGGCCCTCCTTTTATAGCTTAAGGGGTTACCACAGTGGCAAAACAGTAATTACATCGTGACTAGATAGCAAACAGTGCTATCATACCTAACTCTGCCAGTATAGGACAAAAGGCATTAAATGCGCCATTAGGTGTCATATGGAGAGGTAGTCCCGGCAAGGTTTCTGCACCGCTTGCCAAGCTACCTCGTATTATCCTGACACACCTCCTGGACGGGTGTCTTTAGAAGCAAATCTTGTCCCAGCATGCTGACACGTGTCCGACAAGTCTCACCAACCAGCCTGCGCAGTCGACACCTCACTTGTCAGCGAACACCTGTGCAGCGAGGTGGAGCGCCAGAGGGCTGGTATAGGCTTGCCGGCGCGGAGCTTTCCGGGTGCTCACCTTGCCGGTATAGCCTTGCCGGCAAGGAACGTCTTCATCTTTGGTACTAGTTGAGTGTCGTGCCTTGAGCTTCTTTCTGGTAGTTTCTTTGGCTGGACTCTGAATCTTGGTCTTGGCAGTTCCCGGCAAGGCCTTGGCCGGCAAGGAGGCTGCTACTGTCTGTGCATAAGTCAGGGTATAAAATACCCATGTTTTATACACCGACAGTAATAAACTTTTGCAATAAGTATGTGAGTTCTTTATGACTAATGTGAGTCCATGGATTATACGCACTCTCACCTTTCTGCAATTTGCTAGCCTCTTCGGTACCATGCATTGCGCTTTCTCACATCGAGAGTCGGTACAAACTTCGCTGGTGCATCTAAAAACCGTGATATGATACGCTCTATCACACATAAGCCTCCTTATATCTTCCTCAAAACAGCCACCATACCTACTTATCATGGCATTTCCATAGCCATTCCGAGATATATTGCCATGCAATTTCCACCGTTCCGTTTTTATGACACACATCATCATTGTCATATTGCTTTGCATGATCATATTGCTGACATAGTATTTGTGGCTCAGCCACCGTTCATCATTTTTTATACATGTTACGCTAGTATCATTGCACATCCTGGTACACTGCCAGAGGCATTCATATAGAGTCATATTTTTGTTCTAGTATCGAGTTGTAATATTGAGTTGTAAGTAAATAAAAGTGTGATGATTATCATTATTAGAGCATTGTCCCAGTGAGGAAAGGATGATGGAGACAATGATTCCCCCACAAGTCGGGATGAGACTCCGGACGAAAAATAATAATAAAAAAAGAGGCCAAAAAGAGCCCACGAAAAAAATGAGAGAAAAAGAGAGAAGGGGCAATGTTACTATCCTTTTTCCACACTTGTGCTTCAGAGTAGCACCATGTTTTTCATATAGAGAGTCTCCTATTTTGTCACTTTCATATACTAGTGGGAATTTTTCATTATAGAACTTGGCTTGTATATTCCGATGATGGGCTTCCTCAAATGCCTGAGGTCTTCATGAGCAAGCAAGTTGGATGCACACCCACTTAGTTTTCATGTTGAGCTTTCATACACTTATAGCTCTTAGTGCATCCGTTGCATGGCAATCCCTACTCCTCGCATTGACATCAATTGACGGGCATCTCCATAGCCCGTTGATTAGACTCGTTGATGTGAGACTATCTTCTTATTTTTGATTTCTCCTTATTAATCTCTACCACCTTACTCTATTCCACCTATAGTGCTATATCCATGGCTTGCGCTCATGTATTGCGTGGGGGTTGAAAAAGTTGAAGCGCGTTAAAAAGTATGAACCAATTGCTCGGCTTGTCATCGGGGTAATGCATGATAAGTATTTTGTGTTAAGAAGATGGAGCATGACTGGATTATATGATTTTGTAGGGATAACATTCTTTAGCATTTTTATTTTGAAAGACATGATTGTTTATTAGTATGCCTGAGTATTGAAGTCTTTATGTCAAACTATAGACTATTTCCTTGAATCATTCGGATCTTATTATTCATACCGTAAGAGAAAGATTACATGATGAAACATGATAGGTAGCATTCCACATCAAAAATCTGTTTTTAGCATTTACCTACTCGAGGACGAGGAGGAATTAAGCTTGGGGATGCTTGATACGTCTCCAATGTATCTATAATTTTTGATTGTTCCATGCTATTATAGTATCAATCTTGGATGTTTTTATATGCATTTATATATCATTTTTTTTGGACTAACCTATTAATCTAGTGCCCAGTGCCAGTTGCTGTTTTCTGCTTGTTTTTGGCTTTTCAGAAATCAGTACCAAACGAAGTCCAAATGCCACGAAACTTTTTGGAGATGTTTTTCAGGACAAAAGAGACCCTGGAGACTTGGAGAGGAGGCCAGAAGGTTCACGAAGCCTCCACAAGGCAACAGCGCGTGGCCCCAGGGGGCGTGCCCTGATGCCTTATGGGGTCCTCGTCGCTCCATTTGAACTAATTCCACTTCTATAAATTCTCAAATATTGGGAAAATAACAGAGAGCCACCCCAAATAACTTTTACGCCGCCGCAAGCCTCTGTTCTTCTGCGATCCCATCTGGAGGCCTTTTCCGGTACTCTGCCGGAGGGGGAATCGATCACGAAGGGCTTCTACATCAACCTTGCTACCCTTCCGATGATGTGTGAGTAGTTTACCACAGACCTACGGGTCCATAGCTAGTAGCTAGATGGCTTCTTCTCTCTCTTTGATCTTCAATACCATGTTCTCCTCGATGTTCTTGGAGTTCTATCCAATGTAATCTTCTTTTGTGGTGTGTTTGTTGGGATCCGATGAATTGTGAGTTTATGATCAGATTATTCATGAGAAATATTTGAGTCTTCTCTGAACTCTTTTATGCATGATTATTATAGCTTTGTATTTCTCTCCGATCTATCGATTTGGTTTGGCCTACTAGATTGATTTATCTTGCAATGGGAGAGGTGCTTTGTGATGGGTTCAATCTTGTGGTGCTCAATCCCAGTGATAGAAAGGGACATGACACATATTTGTATTGTTGCCATTAAGGATAAAAAGATGGGGTTTAATCATATTGCTTGAGTTTACTTTGTCTACATCAGGTCATCTTGCCTAAGTCGTTACTCTGTTTCATACTTAATACCCTAGATGCATGCTGGATAGCGGTCAATGGGTGGAGTAATAGTAGTAGATGCAGGCAGGAGTCGGTCTACTTGTCTCCGACTTGATGCCTATATACATGATCATTGCCATGAATCCGTCATAATTATTTGCTTTTCTATCAATTGCCCAATAGTATTTTGTTTACCCACCGTATGCTATGTGTTCGAGAGAGAAGCCTCTAGTGAAAACTATGCCCCCCGGGTCTACTTTATCATATATATAAAAACCTAAAAATACCTTGCTGCAATTTATTTACTTTTATTTTATTTAGTATTTTATTTTATCTATCTATCACTATCAGAATTAATCCTTGAAAATAACCGCTAAGAGGATTGACAACCCTCTTATTTGCGTTGGGTGCAAGTGTTTGCTTTTGTGTGTGCAGGTGCACTTAACGGAATTTTGCTTGGTTCTCCTACTGGATTGATAACCTTGGTTCTTAACTGAGGGAAATACTTATCTCTACTATACTACATCATCTTCTCCACTTCGGGGAAATACCAACACAGTCTACAAGTAGCACGCTCCACCCCTATCGTCCTGGGCTGGCAGAACGCCGGGAAGTCTTTTTCCTTAATCCAACACCATTCTCTGCGCCACTCGTTCCACTTTTGGTGGAGCAGCCCCGAAAGATAGGCATTCCTGTCCCTGGGGATCCAAGTGATGCCACCAGAGAGGGCATCTGCTTCGATGTGTGGGGTAAAATAGTGGCGGAAGAGGGCTACACTAGGCATTACCCCAACGAAGTTTTCGCACATGTGCGCAAAAACGGCCATACAAGTCATGGCGTTGGCGGTGAAGTCTAGGAGACGGAACCCTTAGGTGTACATGATTTCTACGAAGAATTCAGAGAAAGGTGGGACGAGCCCGCAGTAAAAATACGTAGTGAAAAAGGGGTGCTTGTCTGGACCGAGCCTGACTGAGCCGGGAAGAACCTCTGGCGCGGTGTGGGAGGTCGTCTCCTTCCCCCACATGATCGAGTACTGATTCACCAAATCGCTCTAGTCTAGCACCGGCTTGAAGGTGACATTGTCCCTCCGGGCCGCTGCCAGCTCCTCCTTCCTCGCCTCTGCTTCGGGATTGACCGCCTTCTTCGGCTTGTTTAGGTTCCTCTTGGGAGCCATGGCTGCTTTGGGGAGGGCGGATTTGGAGGCAGGCGGGGTGTAACACCCCCAGTGGTTAGCTACAGTGATCACCTACCAATGTGCCATGTCATCATGATCATCTTCATTAAATTGCATTAAGAAATAATTCAACTCTCAAACCCTAGTCAAATTCAAAATGCAAATTGTAAGTGAAATTTAAAGTTTCCTAAACATGGCTGAAAAATAGTTCATGATTTAGGAAATAATCCATAGATAATTACTGTTGAGGGAAACAATAGCACTTGTTTGCTTATTTTGGAACTAGCAACCAAAAACAGTGACTAAAACAGCCCCTTTAATCCATTTTCATCTAAACAAAATTCAAATGAAATCATTATGCCTCTAAACTTTTTGTGGCTGTACTAGATATTGCAAAGTATTTAAATTGACCAGTGGCACATTTTACAAAAGTCAACTGGTGCACTAATTAATTGCAAAATAACAGCTAAACAAATAACAGAAAATGATAAAAGGAAAAGACACTATGCACTTAGGCCCAGCGCTATAGTAGCACGAACCAGCCCATCTACGGCCTTTCCCAACCACAGGTACAGAGGAGGCAGAGCCATGGCGCTGTCGGCCATCCACGGTGCCTAGGACGCCGATGCTCGACGTCTGGCGCTACAGAGCCCGTCTGGGAGAGGATAAGGTCGTCCCCGACCCCGTCGACAAACCCTAGCATGCCATATCCCCCTCGCTCGCCCACCTCTTCTCTGTTTAGATCACGCCCGAGCCGTTGCTGCCGCACCGTCATCGTCGTCGCGGCCACTGGCCTCCCCGGCACCCGGGGGGATGTCCGGGAGCTTCAGCATCGACGACTCCTTCGTCTGCGCGCATCGATTCAAGTAGGGGCGCACTAGAAGCTCGCTATCGCCTCTTCTTCCCGCCACGGCCGCCGCATCTCCTCGTCAAGTTCGTCGCGTCCGGCCACCCCCGGGCTCCCTAACCTCGTCCACGAGCTCCACGGTGAGCTCCTCTGCCGATCCCCCTCATTTCCCCTTCGATTCATCACCGTAGCCTTCGCCTTGTGCTCGCCATAGTCGCCACCGTAGCTCTGCGTCTACGTACACACGCTCCAACCATGTCCGCTCGCTGCTACTACTCCCTGCTACTGCTGCTCCTTGTAGCTGCTGCGCTGCTGCTGCTAACTTGCCGCTACTACTCTGCTTGGTGCGCTGCCGCTTGCCGCATGCTGCCGCTAGCTACTACTCCTACCGCTGCTTGCCTGCTACTGCTACTCGTGCTCTGCTGCCACTGCTAGCGCTGCTGCTGTGCTACTGCAAGCTACTGCCGCTACTTTGCTCTGCCGCTAGCAGCCGTTCCGCTCTGCTTGCTGCTGGTGCCGCTGCTGCCTGCCGTCACCGTTGCCGCTAGCTACTGCATTGCTGCCCACTGCTACATCTGCCGCCGCCTGCAGCTCGCCCTGCCCGTGCACGGGCCCGCTGCTCCCGGCCGCGCCCGCCTTCGGCCGCCGCTGCCCGCCGCTCTCCGCGCTCGCCATCGGCCAAGGCCATGGCCGTGCGCCTCTGCCTGTGTGCGCGCGTGCGTGCACAGCCAGAGTGGCCGGCCTGGGCCACTGCCATGTGGGCCCGCCCATAAAAAAAAGAGAAAAGAAAAGGAATAAAAAAAAGATGAGACACTTACATGTGGGCCCCATGAACAGTGCAATTGACCAGTCAACCTTTGACTCGGTCAACTGGGCCCACTGGCCCCCACCTGTCATACCCACGGTATAAAATGCTGGGTACACTTCTGTGTACCCATAGCATTTTATGTTTATTAATTTTTGAATTAAATTAAATCCAAAAAATTCAGAAATTGTTTAAAACTTTGAAAATTAATAGAAAAATAACCGTAACTCAGATGAAAATAATTTATATATGAAAAATGATCAGAAAAATATAACGAATCCGAATATGCATTCCACATACCTTCCACACCCCTCTAACATAGTGAACATTGACATTTTGCATCAGGATCATCTGACCGAATAATACCTGGAGCTGGGAAAATATTCCCGAATATTTTCCCTCTTCTTTTAAAATGCCTAGTAATGCATTAGAGCATGTCACCAACACTTTTTCCCATGACATACATCTGTGATGCATTTGTTTGCTGTGCTATTTATTGTTTCCCCCTCCATTACTTTCTTTCCGGTAGACCCCGAGACCGTTGTTGATCCAATGATCCACTACTTCACCATCGAGGATCCGTATCTGTGTGCAGAGCAACCAGGCAAGCAAACCCCCTTGATCATTCCTATATTGCCCATTCTTTCTCTCTCGTTCTTGCATTAGATTTTGCTACTGTGTTCGATAGCTCCTATTCTGATGCATAGCCTATTTTTGTAACCTGTTGTTGATACATTACATGTTGTCCTATATGCTTAGTATAGGCTGGTTAGTGATCCATCAGTGGCCCCACACTCTTGTCCGTGTTGCCTTGCTTTGCTTCCGGATGTTTCGCTCAATGTGATAGATGTGCAGAGACCGACACATCACCACACACCCCCTTAGTTGTACGACTCTACAGAGCTACTATCGAGTGCCGAGGGTGATACCTCCTACCTCTCTCCTGATGATATCTCTGTAGCGTAGCTAATCGGTTGTGGGTTACCGAGGGTGATTCCTCTTTCACCACCTCCGATGATGCCTCTATCGTGCAGCCCCTCAAGTGTGAACCCATCTAGGGTGATTCCTCCAAGTTCACATTAACGGTTACATCGAGTGGGAATCCATCGAGGGTGATTCCTCGGATTTCCCCCTTGATGTTACGGACACACTGTTACCTTTAACTGTTACCCCTTTTTAACTGTTACTACGGGACTAAAGGGACAGGCGGTACCACCCCGGTAGAGGTGGACCTGAGTTCCCGACAGTCTCTGGATAAGTCGGGTTGACCAGGAGGGTACCCGCGAGATAATTACGCGACACGGTCGGGCAGGCAGAGACCGCCCTAGAGAGGGATGGGCCTGGACCTTGCCGTAAGTCCGCGAGACGGGGCGACAGGAGCATTGATCGCCACCGCGAGCTCCCAACACACTAATGGGTTTAGATATGTGATCTGAGTAGGCCTCTGGCCTTTTACGCACTAACCACCACGCGGGAATAAGTATGGGCACTCGGCGTCGTACGATTCTTCTGAAAGCTCTGTCAGACATCCAGTTCAGCATTGCGGCACAGCTGGGCCAGCGCCATCCAGGACAGAGGTGGTGCCTGGATTCGCCGTGCGTGCAACAACCCAGAGTGCAAAGGGCAATGGGCCCAAGACCCCTGAGCGCTTACGATGTAGACCGGCGAGGACCTCTCTACGGAGCCTAGGTAGGACTACGGCGTGTCGATCAACTGAGGCTGGGCATGACCCGGAAAAGTGTGTCCGGCCAGAGTTAATCGAGCGTGTTGGGTAAGTTGGTGCACCCCAGCATGGAAGTTATCTATTCGAATAGCCGTGTCCACGGTAACAGGACTCTCACTACAAGAAATGTGTCAACTTGTGACCTTCTATCAGTGACCCTAGGAGAAATAGTCGAAAATCTACGACCATTTCAAACTAATTGGTCGTTAGTTGTTTGAGAGGGTCCAAAGTCAAAAACATAATGACCATTTTGATCAGAAAGGTCATAGTTTCCTTACACGAAATGGTCGTAAATTTGTTAACATGATTTACGATATTATTTCTTGTCGATTATGACCAATTTAGATGGTCGTAACATTTAATAACATTATATTTTCAGGTACAAAGTGGTGACTAGACGAACACCTAAGCAATTCCACCTACGTGTCATGCTGACGTGGCCATTGTGATATCCTTGGGCTATTATCAATGGTCACTTACACGTGGGGCTCACATCTAAATTTGATAGTGTACATGTGTCACTTACCCGTGGGGTCTACCTGTAAATCTGATATTTGTGCGTACATGTCAATATCTACTAGTGGTCACTTACGTGCGGGGCCTACATGTCAATATCCACTAGTAGTCTGATATTTGTGTCTACATGTCAATATCTACTAGTGGTCAGGGACTACATGTCAATATTTCGTAGTAGTCTGATGCTGGCGGGTGGGGCCGCTGGGACCAACCACTGATTTGCCTCTGACTAGCTGACGCGTAGGGCCTTTGGGAGAAACAAATAAATTTGTGTCAACGGAAATTAGTAATAAAAATAGCAGGACTGAGATTCGAACCCGCGAACTCCTCGGTTGCACCATCGAGCTCAGACCACTTGAACATCTAACAGTTCGTGCTACACAAGCGCACTTTGGCTATTTTAACTTGGCGCTGCTTTGTTGGGCTTGGGCTTCGACCTCCCATTCCGCTCCTCTGTTTTTATTTTTAATTTTTGCAACTCCGAATGGCCCATAGGCCACTACAAATGTGAGCTTCATACTCAATTTGAACCCAAATAAATGGAGGAAGTCCAGTCTTTTTAGAAGTCTAAAAAAGTAATTTCACCATCAATTTTACGTATGATCTTGGATGGTTATGACCCTAAAATCAATTTGATTCATCTCGAAGAGAACCATAACTTTCGCGTTGGTGAATTTCTCATTTTTCCGTCATCTCGACTTCTCGAGTACATGACCTACTTTTTGTAAAAATAAAAAAGTCGTTCAAATTGCTGTAAATAGATAGAAAGCTCGGAATGTAAAACAATTTGGTAATAATACATAAAATGTGATCTACCTTGAGTGAAAAATGTAGTTCTGGATTTGTACTTTTTCTTTTTTCCTTTTTTGCTCGATTTGTAGTTTTTCTGTTTCCTATTCTTTTTTTCTTCTTTTCTTTTTCATATTTATTTTTAAAAAACTATGATCGAGAATTCAAATTTTTGTTTGCAATTTTAAACATGTTCTAATTTTTTATTTTCTTTTTAAAATTAGAAATATGTCCACATTTTAAAAATTCGTTCATAAAATTCAAAAAATGTGAATATTTTCTAAAAAATGTTCACATATTCAAGAAATGTTCATGTTTAGAAAAAAATGTTGACCTATTCAAAAAATTATCCTAGGGAAAATATTCAAGGCTCTCATTTTGGTCTAATATTTTTAACAAATATTCGGTCCAATTTCAGCCCATCTAGGGTTGGTCCAATTTTACAACAAATATTTGGCAGGTTCTTCACACAAAAAACGTTTTGGCACTCAAAAAATGGAAAATCATTTTTTTGCATGCAAAGAAAATGAAAACTCTCTTCGGCAATATTGTTTGCCATTCCAAGATGCAAACTTGTGCAAAATATGATATCATTTGAACAAACTATGCCATGAATGTTGCCATAACATTGGCCATTTGCCTTGAAAGCTATGGATTTTCATAGATGATAGCTCGTTTCTGAGAACACTTTTTAAGACATTTTCCGTAGTCCAAGTTTGTTATTTTTCCTAGAAACTAGGTCACATATAATGATACAATGTGAAGGTTTTCAAATTTTTTTGAATTTCTTATGCCCGTTTCAAAATGAGGTCAAAACAGCGGGCATGACCGTTCGTAGCTAGGGGTTGAATCTTGCAAAAAATTTGGAGTATCTTTGATTAAATAGATATTTATGTACCTAGAAATGATTTCTGGAAAAAAATAAAGAGTAAACTATGAGGCGGCTGTAGTTCAAATTTGACCCGCTTCCTACTGAATCGGCGGATATTTATCTTTTCCACTAGATGTGGATCAAAAGCTTTTGACACCCACCCATTTGGTAAATTGTACATTAAATATGGCCTAATATTTTAAAAAATTGATTTGGTCCAATTTTGCAACAAATATTTTATAGGTTTTTCACAAAAAAAACTCATTTTGGGCACTCAAAAAATGAAAAATGAAATTTTCGTGCAAAGAAAATGAACACTTCCTTGGGCAACGTTGTTTGCCATTCCAAGATGCAAACTTGTGCAAAATATGATATCATTTGAACAAACTATGCCACGAATATTGCCATAACATTGGCCATTTGCCTTGAAAGCCATGGATCTTCCTAAATGATAGCTCGTTTGTGAGAACACTTTTTTAAGACATTTGCCGTAGTCCAAGTTTCTTATTTATTCCGAAAACTAGGTCACATATAATGACACAATGCGAAGGTTTTCTTTTTTTTTTTGATTTTTTTGAAGTTCTTATGCCCGTTTCAAAATGCGGTCAAAACGGCGGGCATGACCGTTCGTAGCTAGGGGTTAAATCTTGCAAAACTTTTGGAGTATCTCTAATTAAATAGATACTTATGTACCTACAAATGGTTTTTGGAAGAAAATAAAGAGCAAACTACGAGGCAGCTATAGTTCAAATTTGACCCGCTTCCTGCTGAATCGGCGGAAATTTGTCCTTTTCACGAGATGTCGATCAAAAGCTTTTGACACCCAACCATTTGGTCAATTGTACATTAAATATGGCCTAATATTTTAGAAAAATTATTTGGTCCAATTTTGCAACAAATATTTTGTAGGTTCTTCACAAAAAAACTCATTTTGGGCACTCAAAAAATGGAAAATGAAATTTTCGTGCAAAGAAAATGAAAACTTCCTTAGGCAACATTGTTTGCCATTCCAAGATACAAACTTGTGCAAAATATGATATCATTTGAACAAACTATGCCATGAATGTTGCCATAACGTTGGCCATTTGCCTTGAAAGCCATGGATCTTCATACATGATAGCTCGTTTCTGAGAACACTTTTTAAGACATTTGCCGTAGTCTAAGTTTCTTAATTTTCCTGGAAACTAGGTCACATATAATGACACAATGCGAAGGTTTTCAATTTTTTTTGATTTTTTTTGAATTTCTTATGCCCGTTTCAAAATGCGGTCAAAACGGTGGGCATGACCGTTCGTAGCTAGGGGTTAAACCTTGCAAAACTTTTGGAGCATCTCTAATTAAATAGATACTTATGTACCTAGAAATGATTTATAGAAAAAATAAAGAGCAAACTACGAGGCAGCTGTAGTTCAAATTTGACCCACTTCCTATTGAATCGGCGGAAATTTGTCTTTTTCACGAGATGTGGATCAAAAGCTTCTGACACCCAACCATTTGGTGAATTGTACATTAAATATGGCCTAATATTTTAGAAAATTTATTTGGTACAATTTTGCAACAAATATTTTGTAGGTTCTTCACAAAAAAACTCATTTTGGGCACTCAAAAAATGGAAAATGAAATTTTCGTGCAAAGAAAATGAAAACTTCCTTAGCCAATATTGTTTGCCATTCCAAGATGAAAACTTGTGCAAAATATGATATTATTTGAACAAACTATGGCATGAATGTTGCCATAACATTGGCCATTTGCCTTGAAAGCCATGGATCTTCATACATGATAGCTCGTTTCTGGGAACACTTTTTTAAGACAATTGCCATAGTCCAAGTTTCTTATTTTTCCTGGAAAGTAGGTCACATATAATGACACAATGTGAAGGTTTTCGTTTTTTTTATTTCTTTTGCCCGTTTCAAAATGCGGTCAAAACGGCGGGCATGACCGTTCGTAGCTAGGGGTTAAATCTTGCAAAACTTTTGGAGTATCTCTAATTAAATAGAGACTTATGTAGCTAGAAAAGATTGTTGGAAAAAAATAAAGAGCAAACTACGAGGCAGCTGTAGTTCAAATTTGATCCGCTTCCTACTGAATCGGCGGAAATTTGTCTTTTTCATGAGCTGTGGATCAAAAGCTTTTGACACCCAACCATTTGGTCAATTGTACATTAAATATGGCCTAATATTTTAGGAAAATTATTTGGTCCAATTTTGCAACAAATATTTTTGTAGGTTCTTCAGAAAAAAAACTCAATTTGGGCACTCGAAAACTGGAAAATGAAATTTTCGTGCAAAGAAAATGAAAACTTCCTTAGGCAACATTGTTTGCCATTCCAAGATGCAAACTTGTGCAAAATATGAAATCATTTGAACAAACTATGCCTTGAATATTGCCATAACATTGGCCATTTGCCTTGAAAGCCTTGGATCTTCATACATGATAGCTCTTTTCTGAGAACACTTTTTTAAGACAATTGCCGTAGTCCAAGTTTCTTATTTTTCCTGGAAAGTAGGTCACATATAATGACACAATGCGAATGTTTTCATTTTTTTTTTGAATTTCTTATGCCCTTTTCAAAATGCGGTCAAAACGGCGGGCATGACCATTCGTAGCTAGGGGTTAAACCTTGCAAAACTTTTGGAGCATCTCTAATTAAATATATACTTATGTACCTAGAAATGATTTTTAGAAAAAATATAGAGCAAACTACGAGGCAACTGTTGTTCAAATTTGACCCACTTCCTGTTGAATCGGCGGAAATTTGTCTTTTTCACGAGATGTGGATCAAAAGCTTTTGACACCCAACCATTTGGTCAATTGTACATTAAATATGGCCTAATATTTTAGAAACTTTATTTGGTCCAATTTTGCAACAAATATTTTGTAGGTTCTTCACAAAAAAACTCATTTTGGGCACTCAAAAAATGGAAAATGAAATTTTCGTGCAAATAAAATGAAAACTTCCTTAGGCAACAATGTTTGCCATTCCAAGATGCAAACTTGTGCAAAATATGATATTATTTGAACAAACTATGCCATGAATGTTGCCATAACATTGGCCATTTGCCTTGAAAGCCATGGATCTTCATACATGATAGCTCGTTTCTGAGAAACACTTTTTTAAGACAATTGCCGTAGTCCAAGTTTCTTATTTTTCCTAGAAAGTAGGTCACATATAATGACACAATGCAAAGGTTTTCAATTTTTTTTTAATTTCTTATGCCCGTTTCAAAATGCGGTCAAAACGGCGGGCATGACCGTTCGTAGCTAGGGGTTAACTCTTGCAAAACTTTTGGAGTATCTCTGATTAAATAGATATTTATGTACCTAGAAATATTTTTGGAAAAAAATAAAGAGCAAACTACGAGGCAGCTGTAGTTCAAATTTGACCCGCTTCCTACTAAATCGGCAGAAATTTGTCTTTTTCACGAGAGGTGGATCAAAAGCTTTTGACACCCAACCATTTGGTCAATTGTACATTAAATATGGCCTAATATTTTAGAAAATTGATTTGGTCCAATTTTGCAACAAATATTTTGTAGGTTCTTCACAAAAAAACTAATTTTGTGCACTCAAAAAATAGAAAATGATTTTTTTTGCTGAAAACTCATTTCTCAGAACATGTTTTTAAAGATATTTGCCTTATTTCAAGTTTGTTATTTTTCTGAAAACTAGGTCACAATTGGTGACACAATAGAAGGTTTTCCATTTTTTGATTTTTTTTTGAATTTTTTTTATCATAAAATAGTTCACATGATTTAGCACTGATTTTTGGTCGATCACGACCAATTTAAAATGGTCATAACCTCGTACGCTTGTACTGCGTTCTGACTGATCTATGGGCAGCTCACGCGGATCGTGCATCAAAGACCGTCGGATGCTCTCGGATCCAACGGCAGCCCCTCACCCCCTCACCCTCTCACCCCACGTAGCCCATCCCACCGCCATGCACTCCTCCTCCCTCGTCCCCATCTCTCTCCCGCACGACTCTCCTCGCCGCCGCCACCAACGGCGGCCAATCCCAGTGACCTCCGGTGGGAATCGATGGTGCCAAGCACATGACAGGGATCCCCTCGCTCTGCTCCTCCCTCCTGTCAGGCGAGATCTGGCACGCGCGTCCTCCAGCCCCACCCGCGACCGTCTCCGGTGCTAGGATTTCGGCCGGCGTCGCTCCGGCCACTCAGGTGTGTCCCTCCACTCCGTCTCCTCCTCCTCACAGCCCTCCCTCACTTCCTCAGCTCATGTTCTCTCCCTCCCAGATGGAGGATGCCATCCTCGCTCGAGCACCGGGATGCCATGGACAGGAAGGCATCCCCTCCCCTGCCCTGACGCCATGGAGGTCCGCCCCCTCTCCTTCCTATCCCCTTGGATTTCTTCGTTGCTTCCCTCCCATCCCCTTCTCTGATGCGTTGCCATCTCCTTCCATCAGCACTCAGCAACAACAGCGTCACGGGCGGTGAAGGCCAGCAGCAGCGTCATGGGCGGTGAAGGCCAGCAGCAGCAACGCCCTTGCACCACCAGATGGTAAGGCCACCACCCTTCGTTCCTCCCTCCCCTGCCTAGCTACCAAACTAGCTTGCTTTGCTTTCCCTGCCTAGCAACCAACCTGGATTTGGTTGATTTCAATTTACTCTCTTTGTGCGTACATACATGCATACATAGTTGGTTGGTTTTAGAGACACATGGATGGTATACTAGGTTGGTTTAGATAGAAAATTCTGGCATAATTAAATCTATTCGCCCAGATCTGAACTTCACATTCAGTTTTTATGCTTTGGTTAAAATATGCTTCAGTTTTGTACATCGTTCCTTTGATGCCATGAATGTTGCCATAACATTGGCCATTTGCCTTGAAAGCTATGGATTTTCATAGATGATAGCTCGTTTCTGAGAACACTTTTTTAAGACATTTGCCGTAGTCCAAGTTTGTTATTTTTTCTAGAAACTCGGTCACATATAATGACACATTGCGAAGGTTTTCAATTTTTTTGATTTTTTTTGAATTTCTTATGCCCGTTTCAAAATGAGGTTCAAACGGCGGGCATGACCGTTCGTAGCTAGGGGTTGAATCTTGCAAAACTTTTGAAGTATCTTCGATTAAATAGATATTTATGTACCTAGAAATGATTTTTGGAAAAAATAAAGAGTAAACTATGAAGCAGCTGTAGTTCAAATTTGACCCGCTTCCTACTGAATCGGCGGAAATTTATCTTTTTAACGAGATGTGGATCAAAAGCTTTTGACAACCAACCATTTGGTAAATTGTACATTAAATATGGCCTAATATTTTAAAAAATTGATTTGGTCCAATTTTGTAACAAATATGTTATAGGTTTTTCACAAAAAAAACTCATTTTGGGCACTCAAAAAATGAAAAATGAAATTTTCGTGCAAAGAAAATGAAAACTTCCTTGGGCAACATTGTTTGCCATTCCAAGATGCAAACTTGTGCAAAATATGATATCATTTGAACAAACTATGCCATGAATATTGCCATAACATTGGCCATTTGCCTTGAAAGCCATGGATCTTCCTAAATGATAGCTCGTTTGTGAGAACACTTTTTTAAGACATTTGCCATAGTCCAAGTTTCCTATTTTTTCTGAAAACTAGGTCACATATAATGACACAATGCGAAGGTTTTCAATTTTTTTTGAAGTTCTTATGCCCGTTTCAAAATGCGGTCAAAACGGCGGGCATGACCGTTCGTAGCTAGGGGTTAAATCTTGTAAAACTTTTGGAGTATCTCTAATTAACTAGATACTTATGTACCTAGAAATGATTTTTGAAAAAAATAAAGAGCAAACTACGAGGCAGCTGTAGTTCAAATTTGACCCGCTTCCTACTGAATCGACGGAAATTTGTCGTTTTCACGAGATGTGGATCCAAAGCTTTTGACACCCAACCATTTGATCAATTGTACATTAAATATGGCCTAATATTTTAGAAAATTTATTTGGTGCATTTTTGCAAAAAATATTTTGTAGGTTCTTCACAAAAAAACTCATTTTGGGCACTCGAAAAATGGAAAATGAAATTTTCGTGCAAAGAAAATGAAAACTTCCTTAGGCAACATTGTTTGCCATTCCAAGATGCAAACTTGTGCAAAATATGATATCATTTGAACAAACTATGCCATGAATGTTGCCATAACATTGGCCATTTGCCTTGAAAGCCATGGATCTTCATACATGATAGCTCGTTTCTGAGAACACTTTTTTAAGACATTTGGCATAGTCCAAGTTTCTTATTTTTATTGGAAACTAGGTCACATATAATAACACAATGCGAAGGTTTTCAAAAAAATTTGATTTTGTTTTTGAATTTCTTATGCCCGTTTCAAAATTCAGTCAAAACGGCGGGCATGACCGTTCGTAGCTAATGGTTAAATCTTGCAAAACTTTTGGAGTATCTCTAATTAAATAGATACTTGTGTATCTAGAAATGATTTTTGGAAAAAAATAAAGAGCAAACTACGAGGCAACTGTAGTTCAAATTTGACCCGCTTCCTACTGAATCGGGGGAAATTTGTCTTTTTCACGAGATGTAGATCAAAAGCTTTTGACACCCAACCATTTGGTCAATTGTACATTAAATATGGCCTAATATTTTAGAAAAATTATTTGGTCCAATTTTGCAACAAATATTTTGTAGGTTCTTCACAAAAAACTCATTTTGGGCACTCGAAAAATGGAAAATGAAATTTTCGTGCAAAGAAAATGAAAACTTCCTTAGGCAACATTGTTTGCCATTCCAAGATGCAAACTTGTGAAACATATGATATCATTTGAACAAACTATGCCATGAAAGTTGCCATAACATTGGCCATTTGCCTTGAAAGCCACGGATCTTCTTACATGATAGCTCGTTTGTGAGAACACTTTTTTAAGACATTTGCCGTAGTCTAAGTTTCTTATTTTTCCTGGAAACTAGGTCACATATAATGACACAATGTGAAGGTTTTCAATTTTTTTTGTTTTTTTTTGAATTTCTTATGCCCGTTTCAAAATGCGGTCAAAACGGCGGGCATGATCATTCGTAGCTAGGGGTTAAACCTTGCAAAACTTTTGGAGCATCTCTAATTAAATAGATACTTATGTACCTAGAAATGATTTTTAGAAAAAATAAAGAGCAAACTATGAGGCAGCTGTAGTTCAAATTTGACCCGCTTCCTGTTGAATCGGCGGAAATTTGTCTTTTTCACGAGATGTGGATCAAAAGCTTTTGACACCCAACCATTGGGTCAATTGTACATTAAATATGGCCTAATATTTTATCAAATTTATTTGGTCCAATTTTGAAACAAATATTTTGTAGGTTCTTCACAAAAAAACTCATTTTGGGCACTCAAAAAATGGAAAAAGAAATTTTCGTGCAAAGAAAATGAAAACTTCCTTAGGCAACATTGTTTGCCATTCCAAGATGCAAACTTGTGCAAAATATGATATTATTTGAACAAACTATGCCATGAATGTTGCCATAACATTGGCCATTTGCCTTGAAAGCCATGGATCTTCATACATGATAGCTCGTTTCTGAGAACACTTTTTTAAGACAATTGCCATAGTCCAAGTTTCTTATTTTTCCTGGAAAGTAGGTCACATATAATGACACAATGCGAAGGTTTTCAATTTTGTTTTGAATTTCTTATGCCCGTTTCAAAATGCGGCCAAAACGGCGGGCATGACCGTTCATCGCTAGGGGTTAAACCTTGCAATACTTTTGAAGCATCTCTAATTAAATAGATACTTATGTACCTAGAAATGATTTTTAGAAAAAATAAAGAGCAAACTACGAGGCAACTGTAGTTCAAATTTGACCTGCTTCCTGTTGAATCGGCGGAAATTTGTCTTTTTCACGAGATGTGGATCAAAAGCTTTTGACACCCAACCATTTGGTCAATTGTACATTAAATATGGCCTAATATCTTAGAAAATTTAGTTGGTCCAATTTTGCAACAAATATTTTGTAGGTTCTTCACAAAAAAAACTCATTTTGGGCAATCAAAAAATGGAAAATGAAATTTTCGTGCAAAGAAAATGAAAACTTCCTTAGGCAACATTGTTTTCCATTCCAAGATGCAAACTTGTGCAAAATATGATATTATTTGAACAAACTATGCCATGAATGTTGCCATAACATTGGCCATTTGCCTTGAAAGCCATGGATCTTCACACATGATAGCTCGTTTCTGAGAACACTTTTTTAAGACAATTGCCGTAGTCCAAGTTTCTTATTTTTCCTGGAAAGTAGGTCACATATAATGACACAATGGGAAGGTTTTCAATTTTTTTTGAATTTCTTATGCCCGTTTCAAAATGCGGTCAAAACGGCGGGCATGACCGTTCGTAGCTAGGGGTTAAATCTTGCAAAAATTTTGGAGTATCTCTGAATAAATAGATATTTGTGTACCTAGAAATATTTTTGGAAAAAAATAAAGAGCAAACTACGAGGCAGTTGTAGTTCAAATTTGACCCGCTTCGTGCTGAATCGGCAGAAATTTGTCTTTTTCACGAGAGGTGGATCAAAAGCATTTGACACCCAACCATTTGGTCAATTGTACATTAAATATGGCCTAATATTTTAGAAAATTGATTTGGTCCAATTTTGCAACAAATATTTTCTAGGTTCTTCACAAAAAAACTAATTTTGGGCACTCAAAAAATAGAAAATCATTTTTTTTTGCTAAAATTTCATTTCTCAGAACATGTTTTTAAAGATATTTGCCTTATTTCAAGTTTGTTATTTTTTTGAAAACTAGGTCACAATTGGTGACACAATAGAAGGTTTTCCATTTTTTGATTTTTTTTGAATTTTTTCGATCATAAAATAGTTCACATGATTTAGCATTGATTTTTTGTCGATCACGACCAATTTAAAATGGTCATAACCTCGTACGCATGTACTGTGTTCTGATTGATCTATAGGCAGCTCACGCGGATCGTGCATCAAAGACCGTCGGATGCTCTCGGATCCAACGGTAGCCCATCACCCCCTCACCCTCTCACCCCACGTAGCCCATCCCACAGCCCTGCACTCCTCCTCCCTCGTCCCCATCTCTCTCCCGCACGACTCTCCTCGTCGCCACCACCAACGGCACCCAATCCCGGCGACCTCCGGTGGGAATCGACGGTGCCAAGCACATGACAGGGATCCACTCGCTCTGCTCCTCCCTCCTATCAGGCGAGATCTGGCACGCGCGTCCTCCAGCCCCACCCGTGACCGTCTCCGGTGCTAGGGTTTCCGCCGGCGTCGCTCCGGCGACTCAGGTGCGTCCCTCCAATCCGTCTCCTCCTCCTCACAGCCCTCCCTCACTTCCTCAGCTCGTGTTCTCTCCCTCCCAGATCGAGGATGCCATCCTCGCTCGAGCACCGGGATGCCATGGACAGGATGGCAGCCCCTCCCCTGCCCCGATGCCATGGAGGTCCGCCCCCCTCTCCTTCCTATCCCCTTGGATTTCTTCTTTGCTTCCCTCCCATCCCCCTCTCTGATGCGTTGCCATCTCCTTCCATCAGCACTTAACAGCAATAACGTCATGGGTGGTGAAGGCCAGCAGCAGCAGCGTCATGGGCGGTGAAGGCCAGCAGCAGCAACGCCCCTGCACCACCAGATGGTAAGGCCACCACCCTTCCTTCCTCCCTCCCCTGCCTAGCTACCAAACTAGCTTGCTTTGCTTTCCCTGCCTAGCAACCAACCTGGATTTGGTTGGTTTCAATTTACTCTCTTTGTGCGTACATACATGCATACATAGTTGGTTTGTTTTAGAGACACATGGATGGTATACTAGGTTGGTTTAGATAGCAAATTCTGCTGTAATTAAATCTATTCGCCCAAATCTGAACTTCACATTCAGTTTTTATGCTTTGGTTAAAATCTGCTTCAGTTTTGTACATCGTTCCTTTGATGTCATTAGTCAAAATGGAGCAAGCCGTGTATGTGTGCATCACTTTATGGTTCAGTTTTGGATGATTGAATCTGGCTCGAGCAAACTCTCTGTGTGTATTGTATCATGTACACATTACGTTTTTTTTCTAATTGTACAAGAGAACTCCCTCTGCCCTCACTCATGTCACATAGATTAGCATTGAATTTTAACACATTTGGTGTGTTATAATAAACTGCCTTCTATTTGCTGGGGACGTTTACATGTACTACATGAACCGGCTCTTGCTACTAAAGGTTCTGTGCCCCATTCCATCCTTCTTTCTAAATTGCTAAAATTTATATTCTGTAACTTGGATGGCTATGTTGCATTTGCAATTCTTGCTTTGTTAAATTTGAGGCTATGTTGCATTTGTAGTACTTGCTTTGTTAAATCTGAGATTGATGAAAATGGTATATAGAAAGAAAAAAAAATTGTTGCCACATAATGATGTTGTAAGGTACCCCCAGCAAGTAATATGCTTGAATTAATATGATTTTTCCTGATTATAATTATCTTATATTATCGTGATGTTGGCAGGTATATGCCAGTCGGCAGTGCGGTGGCAGTCCCTGTGGAACGAGCGCTGGACTACTCCCTTGGCCAGGCGTACCTGTGCAAGCACGAATGGAGCGAAGACTTGTTGTTGGTGTTGACCGCCAAGTTCTCTAGCCCGGGCTGAACCGAGGCTATCCCAAGAGCTTCGTTGGTTGGGTTGCCTTTTTCAGGAGAGGTGGAAGAGGAGTAGGATGCAGAGAGCTTCCTTTGCTACTGGTCTCATGAATGGGGTACATTTCTGAAACTGAACTAGCTTACTATCAGTAGTTATAGGATTGGTGATTGGATGTGTGGGCACTCCTGCTTGAGTACCTATTTTCTTCTTAACTTGTCATTTTTCCAAACATTTGTTGATTGTTGAAATGTTATATTTGGTTCCTGATTGATGATTTTCATCAATAAATTTTTGGTCATACGTGAATAGTCAAGCTTGTGCTCAAGTTGCCGCTCATAGTGTGGAAGGTTTGCATGTGTTGTGTTTTTGTGGTAGTGAATCATCTAGCTGCTGTATGGTATTGTTATCAGCTAAAACCTGACTATATATGTTATGTGTACGGTCTATCTGCAATTTTGTCCTTTGTTGTCTACCGGATGAGTGATTAAGACTAGGAGAAACCTTGGACAGAAACAACAGAAAAGGACAGATGCACTTAAGTACAACTATACATGTCCCTTTGTTCTTCGATTGTTATCTTTCTTGTGAAAGCCGCTTTGAACCTGTGAGACATGTTTCTGCTTGAATGCGTTTATTTGGTCCATGTTAACTTTGGGATGGCTTTACAATATTATGATCCTTAACTAGTTTTTTCTTGTTAGGGTAAATGTCATTTCCGTATGGGATATGTTATATTTTTGAAACCTGGTGGTGTTGCTCATATTTAGCTAGTTTTGGATGTATGTTGATCCAAATGTCCAGAAAATTAGAAGTTGACCATGTCAAAAGTTAGAGCACTCTCGATTGCCATATTAGGTTAGTGCTGACCATGTGTTGTTTTTCTTGAAGGAAGGGTAAGGAGGAGGCAACAAGTCGAAAGCTGGAGGACCCAGGGACGGATAATATGTGGTCTCGCCATCTACCTATTCCTTTTGCTGATAAACCCATTGCGCAATGGTAAGCTTCCTGTGGCTCCGCTTTGAACTAGCGAGACATGTTGTATCTGCATGAATTTGGTCCATCTTAATTAACAGTGTGGAATGCCTTCACAACAATATATGTGATCCTTGACTAGTTAGTTTCTAGAATGCGAGTCCATATGGAATATTTTTTTATATCTTTTTTAATGCGAGTCGGCACCAATCCTTGACTAGTTAGTTTCTGGAATGCATGTAACAGGGTGACCGTGGAAGGCATGATGATAGTTCATATTGCTGTTTGTAACGAAGGTCACAGCCTAGTCCTGACTATGTTCGTCTAGTGAGTATGGCATATGGTTCATATGACAGGAGTATGTGCCCAGTTTGTGATCGCTATTGACAGGAGCATGTGCCCAGTTTGTGATCGCTATTGACAGGAGCTCCATTCTGAAACACTTGTAGAGCTTGTAATATTGTGATTGCAATTGTATTACGTGTTATTTGTAGAGCAAGAGCTCCATACTGATTCTGGCTGTTGTTATTTGAAGTATCGCATGTGTTTTCTATCTGTTTCAATTTAAATATTGGTTATTTATTAACGGGCATATTGAAATCTGAAGAACATGACCATGACAACAGGGACCCACAAACCAGAACCTGACATTTGGGACCCACTTACCAGAATCTGATAATTGGGACCCATTTGAAAAAGAAGAAAACAAAGGTCGTGGCCCAAAAATAAAAAGGCTAAAATGTTGGGCTTGGCCCATTTAGCTGACAAAAACTGATATGAAAAAAATATAAATAGGCTGAATTGTTGGGCTTGGCCCATGTAGCTCACAAAAATTGATAAAAAAAATATAAATGGGCTGAATTGTTGGGCTCAGCCCATATAGACGGCTGGCTTGGACCGGGCTGATTATTATCTACGACCAATTCATTTGGTCATAATTTTGCCACGTCAGCTTGCCACGTTGGATCTGAGGTGGTGTGGGCAGGTTGCTAGTGACCAAAACAATTGGTCGTAAAATCTACGACCTTTCATTTTGGTCATAACCGTCTACGACCATTTCACAAAAAAAGTCGTTAAGTTTCATTAAAGACGGTCGGCTTTTGACCAACTATTTTTGGTCACAAAAAGGTCACAAATGGAAAACAATGACCATTCAGTGACCAGTATTGATGGTCACAAGTTGACATATTTCTTGTAGTGTCTCGGAGTTGTATCCCGATCTACTACAACTAGAACCGGATACTTGTGATACTAAACTGATATTATGGCTCCGGGATCGCTTTCTCGCAGGGAGTCGAGGAAGGATCTCTGGGCATTTCTAATATATACTTATTACTTTATAATATGCTAATCTGCACTCTTCTAATGCTGCAAGACGCTACAAGATGCTAGTCTTCGATAGACTAGGTCTTCCCCTCTATTCCGGCATTTCTGCAGTATAGTCCACAGATATAGCCCATTCATTTGATACCGATGCATAAATAGAATAGTTCTGATGTAAGTCTTGCGAGTACTTTGGATGAGTACTCACGGTTGCTTTGCTACCCTTTTTCCCATACCCGATTGCTGCGATCAGATGACGGAGCCCCGGAGTCAGCTGATCCCGCCGATGACTACTACTACCCCGACGGAGCCTACTACTACGTGGAGACCGCCGACCAGGAGTAGTTCAGAGGCTCCCAGGTAGGAGGCCTGCGCCTTTTCGATCTAGATGTCGTTGTTTTGCTCAGCCTTCTTAAGGCAATCTTGTGTAATTATGTTTGTACTCAGATACTGATGCTTCCGCTGACTCTTGTACTCGAGCTTATCTATTTGAGCCCTCGAGGCCCCTGGCTTGTAATATAAAGCTTGTATTCTTTTATTTTGTGTCTAGAGTTGTGTTGTGATATCTTTACATGAGTCCCTGGGCTTGATCATGCGCATTTGCGTGTATGATTAGTGCACGATTTAGTCGGGGGCGTCACACGGGGGCGCGATGCGATGGTGGCGGAAGCGAATGGCCCACTCTGCTCTTGCGCAAGGAAGAAGACGACAGCGATGGCAAGATTGGGAGAAAGGGGTAAATGAGCAGCGCCCCTCATGGATTCCTTTTTATGGGGAAGGCGCGGGGGCTGGCTCTTTACTGTCCTACGTGGCTGCGCTTTTCAGTCGCACTACCTCCCCGCGGCCGTTTCGTTCCACCTCTCCCATGCCTGCATTTAATGCGCATCGTGGGGTGCATGGTAAAAGAGAAAATTATGGCAGTTATCCTCTGCACTATTTGTCCCAGGCCCGGGGGCTCCTGTCGATGTACTAAAACATGGGTGCCTTCGTACCCTAACTTGTGCATAGGCAGTCGCAGCCTTCCGGACGGCAAGGGCTTGCCGGAGGGTTGCTTCCGTCAAGACTCAAGACCATGAAGAAGACCTCCAGGCAGGTCATCGAGAAGTACTATTCTAGTACTAAAGATCAAGATTGCCCTTGCTGGCAAGCTTCATGCCGGCAAGGTGAAGACCAAGTTTCTGGTTGCCGGCAAGCCCCTTGCCGGTAAGCGGAGACCCGGCAAGCTCTGTTCCAGTACGCTCGTTCTATACCGTTACAGCTCCACCTCATCATCGGCTAGATAAGCACGTATGATAGGTGTTGAGCGAGCAGGCAGTCAACATAGCTGGCCAAAGGCACATGTCAGCATGCCACACAAGGTTTAACTTTAATGACACCCGTCCCTGGGACGTGTCAAGATAACAGGAGGGCGGCTGGACCGGTGATCCAGATCTTTTGCCCAAAGCCTCGCCTCCCCGGCGTTGCACCTAATGGTGCATTTAATGCCCTTGTCCTACCCCGTTAGGAGATAGACTTGGTGACGGTGCAAGTTCTATTCACTCCCTGTAATTACCGTATTAGTAATTGTGGTAACCCCTTGGCCTATAAAAGGAGGCCCACGGCTACAGTTAGAATGGTCGACTACTAGCTCAATTACGCATTGTAGCTGCACATCCTGCACACCTTGCCGGCAAGCTGCGCTCCTTGTAAGCTTGAACTCATATGCAATCAAACCACCAGAACAGGAGTAGGGTTTTACGCTCATAGTGGCCTGAACCTGGATAAATCGTGGCTTGTTCTCACATTTATTAGCCCTGCTCTTTGTAGTACATTGATACCATAGCCGAACCGCAAAGGGATCCTCTCGATCCCATAGATCGTCGTTTTCCCGCGACAATCATATAGCAGCAGCAACACATAGCAATTCTTCATATAGCAGATCAGTATGAAAATTTGGCAAAAAATCAGAGGAGATCCTCACCTTGTTGGATGAGCTCATCCTGCAACAGCACCTCATGGCCACGGCCTTGGAGGAGGGGAGGGGGAACGAGGGGCCCTACCCATCGGCCATGTGGCCTCTCTAGAGAGAGTATCATTGAGGAACAGGGCAGATGGGACCGGCGGCGGCGGCTCATTGGAGGAACCCTAGCGCTACAGGCAGGGGAGCAGAGTAGAGGGAAAGGGGAGAGGACATGCGAGCGGGCAGGGGAACGAACGCTTGCATGTTTGTTTTTGTGTGGGGGTCGGGTGTGATGCGGGCCTGAGTAGTGGCATTTTTAGTGTAATATGGGCAAACAACAGTGTCATTTTGCTATACCCCATAACTTAAAAACGAGTTCCTTAGAGCTTTTCTAGCTTACTATGACAATAAGATCTAAAAAGGTGGAAAAGAACTGGCCCTTAACCTGCAATTCACTTGTGCATGCAATGATGAATCATTCTTGCCTGCTATAGTGTAGATTTAGGTGTCATACATGGCATAACCTAATACATGTGCATTTCGTTATAGAGTATGAAATATGCAATTTTATGAGAGTTCATATGTTGCACATGACGTTTACATGCCTCCTAAATCTGGTCAGTCAAGTGATGGTCTTTAGGCCTCCTTCTATGCTTGTTTTCTCAGTATGTAATTCAGTGTTGTGCAAGATTTGCTAACACACGTGTTCAATTGCTTGTTTGTATCAGCCTGCCATACAAGAACTGTTTGCTTTGATTACTTGCTGTTCATGACCTAACAGAGCTTGTCAATGATTTAAACACTAATGGTTGTTGTAGTGGGGGCTTGTATAACTTATAGGTGACATAAAGGTTTGCATGTCCACTAAACTAGGCTCCCCAAGAGTACCTAGAGGTCTAGTTCACGAAGGTATGCCTAGTTTATACATAGCGCACACTTAGTAAATGCTCATTTGAGTGTGTGCAAGAGATGTGGCATGTTTCATTATGTGGTCTCATTTTCTTATAAACTCATGCTTTTGGTGTTTCCCAGAGACTGGAAAGTATGCATATTTATCTTCCATTTAAGGAGACCTATAACTATTTTGTGTGAACTTGCAGTGGGGGTGTAACGAAGCAAAGATTCAGGATTTCCATGTACATGATGTTAGGAAGGAGACGTGCAAGAGAAGGAGGAGCAGCGCTGAGCCTGTACAACCAGTTATGGTAAGTCACTGTATTACAATTACCAGGACGTCCCTATTAGTCTGACATTGTGCTTGCGTAGGGTTCTTCACCTGTAACCCAGTCATTGGGCCTTGCTGTAGTAGGTTTGTATGAATCCCTCTGCAGTTCATTATGCTCCCTATGATTCTTTTGAAACATGCCACACAATGTTCCAGCTAGTTAATACGAGCTACACAATGGCTAATTGCTTGCTTACTTATACGCAAGATATAGCTAATGTTTAGTAGCTGCGCCTGGTCTAAATTTTTAACCTGTCAGTGTTTTGGATTTGGCCCCAACGTCATGCTCGTTTGGTCAGCGAAGATAGATTTCGTTACACGTGCTGCACAAACTACCATCTCTATAATTTTGTAAAATATCACCTGCTTATGCTTCATGATGTGTACATTATTTTTAGTCATGTTTGCCATGTAGAAGTTAGTCTGTCTTGCTCGCTTCTCTATTGTAACTATATTTTTGCCGTAGTCATGTGTACTTACAGAAACATTTCAGGATAAAGTGACATCAACACAAAGCTCTTAGAGTAGTGCGGCATGGCCGTTACCAAATGATTATGGATTGGAATTGGAATGTGCTGATGTTCTACAGCATCAACTAGAGGCGGCAAGACATCGTGCATATGAGTTTCAAGAAGTAATCAACATGTTGAGAAGCCAGATGCAAGAATCAGATGCAAAAGTCAATGAAATGAAACAAGAGTCTGAGGAAACCACAAAGAAAGTGGTGATTTTGCAGACTGAAGTGTGTGCTATCTGAATCCGACCACTCCTATTTTCTGAAGAGATCATAGTTCAAATGGTAAGTTGTCTTGATGCGCGTCCATGATGTATGAGGTTCATGTGCCAGTGTAATTTGCTATTTGATATGCTTTATTATCACTTGTGGAGAACTTTGATGCCTAGTGGATGTAATCTGCCATAATTTCTTTATTGTATAGTGTAGGATTATTCTTCGTTTCTATGCCTAAATTTCTTTATTGTATAGTGTAGGTTTGTTTTGGGGGGATTGTATAGAGTAGAATAATTCTTTGTTATTGTATATGCTATCGTTGAAACGGGGGCCAACAGGCCAAAACATTACCTGGACGCCATCAGAATAGAACGAAAATGGGTAGTAATAGCGGTCCATTATTGTGCTGGCCTACTGATGGGTTTCGGGCTCGAATGTGGTCCCATCCTAACAAGGGCTCTTACCAGGCCGTTAATAGGCCGAAAGCTCGATTGGGCCGCAATAGTGGAAACGAGCCCACGGGTCACTAGCAGGCCGAAATAGACCTTCATTAATGCTTGGCCCATTTCCATGTCGGGCCGTTAACAGGCTGAAATCCTATCGGGCCATAAGCGGGCCGATGTACAACACGGGCCTTTAATAGGCCGAAAGTCAGGTCGGGCAGGAATTGTGCCATGGAGAACATGGTCCGCTAGTGGACCCAAAGTCAGGTCGGACCGTAAATGGCCCAACTGTGGTGCAGGCCGTTAACAGGCTGAAAGACACATCGGGCTAGAAATTGGCCCAACTACAGAATGGGCCGCGAAAAGGCCGAAAGTCGTACCGCCTTGAAATTGGTCCATCTCTAGAATGGGCCATTAACAGGCCAAAAGAAGCTCGGGCATCAAATGAGCCCAAATACATAGCGGGCTGTTAATGGGCTGGAACTGATGATGGATCGCTATGGTGACAAATCGTTAACGGGCCTTTGACGGGCCGAATTGACAGAACTCGTGTGAGCCGTGGTTGTAAATGGGCCAGACCCAAGTAGGCCGTAAATGGGCCAGCTCGCTTATTTTGACTGGGCCGGCCTTTTTAACCTAAATGAGCCACTTTTGGGCCATGGCACGTGTCACTGTTCCATAGGCGTCGCTCATCCAGTGGATGGATGACATCTGTCGCGGCGACGAGCTGACACGTGGTTCCGTTGCCGAATGAGAATTTTACACGTGGAAAATCGCCATTGGTTAGTGCTGTTAATAGGTTATCGGATCCAAACCGGAACCCGATATCTTAACAGCGACCCGTTACGGTGGATGCCACATTTCGATTACCCTTAACGAAAACACTTCCATGACGCGACATTTATCGTCATGGAAGTGGACACTTCCGTGATGATAATTTGAGTATTGTCATGGAACACTTCTACGACAACACAGGTATGACTATCTTGATTCTGTCATAAAATCGTCACGGATGTACATACATGACAGAAAACGTGACCTACTATGACAAACATGTATCATCACGGAAGTGCTCTTTTTTGGAGTGAGCCTAAACCAGATCTATGATGACACGGTCAAGAAGATGGGCATTGATCCATCAAGGATTAAACCCAGCAACACCACTTTCAAGGGTGTCATACCAGGTGTTGAGGCGCAATGCTCCGGGACCATCACATTAGAGGTAGTATAAGGCTCTCCCGAGAACTTCCGAAGTGAAGACTTGATCTTCGATATCGTTCCTTTTCGCAGTGGTTATTACGCGCTTCTGGGGCGAACCGCATTCGACCGATTCAATGTCGTCCCGCACTACGCTTATCTAAAGCTCAAAATGCCGGGACCAAAGGGTGTTATCACAGTTAATGGTAACATTGTACGCTCCGTTCGTACAGACGAGCAAACCGCGGCTTTCGCAGTCGACGTCCAAGCAGTCGAGGAGGTATCTAGGACCCTCGCTGATTCAAACGCACAAGCCTCTTCAAAGCGCATCCGAGGTGTTCCCTTGCCCTCCTGGTAGTCACACTGTAACCCCAAATAGGGGTGCGTGCTCCATGGCTCTCCCTGCTTAGCCGAGGATTATGTACCTCGGGTACATAACTTTGCACTTAAAATTCCATGGGAGACTGCGGAGCATAACAACAAGGGTATACTGCTCAGCTCAACTGAGCAGTGGCCCAGCTATGCCCTGGATATTTTTACGGCACTGTCAAAGGCCTACCAGGAACTATACAACAATGGCATTAAGCTGTTACTTCATGTCTACTTGGTACCACCTCTTTAAAGGATCTGCCACTCGAATGCATTACTATGCATAGCAAGCAGCAATGTAGCACACAACATTTATGAACCTTGGAATTGACAAGGAATAGCTGGTAAATAGCATGGAGGCGTAGACATGCGGCAGGGCCAAAACCAGGATGCTAAAGCCCAACTACAGACGCATGCCCTGTGTAAACCTCCCCCCTCTTACATTTTTATGTATCTTTTTAGAAGTTTCTTCGATAGCTCGGCTTGTACGGTTCGACCTTATAAATCAAAGTAAAGAAAGAGACCTTTTGTGGTCACTGTGCATTTATTTGTGTAATACATTTTCTTTTCTGCTTATGAGACGAAGATAACTCTCAAGGTACATCGTCCCTAGACCTAATCGGTTTTTGACCGGGGGCTCGGATTTAAACCATGCCCATCACATTGCTCCGACACTCACCTAAAAGTGCTTGTCGTCTTGGATATTGCCTTATATGCATCAGTTTCGAACCATGTCTTTGGTCAATAGTTGGGTTGCCTTGCTCCTATGCTTACCCCTTACGTTTCCGCATCGTTCAGCTAAGGGTGTAAAGGGAGAACCACTGCGATTGTACTTCCAGCTCGATTGGTTAAGTACCTCAGTGGAGAAAGCTGAAAGCTAACTGTCATGATAAGCGTAAACTGGTCAGCGATCCGACGACTGTGTAAAACTAAAAAACAATACAGGTTATTCCGTGTTAAACAAAGGGTTCTTGTAAAATGAACCGAAGTGTTAACGGCTTGACCTCGGCACGTCCGAACACTTCGCACACCAGGGGCTAGTCACTTGCCCCCAAAGTCAAGCTCCTATAACTAAGTGAAAGTGATAAAGCCTCATAGTCTGATTGCCTCATTTCTATTAACACAACCGCCTCCGGGCACCGAGATGTTGGCTAAGGGTTGATGTGTTATAGAAACACCCCGCGTACACTGGTACCGTTACGTGCTATACAAACGGTTTTTACTCCCTTTCCGCGACACATTTTTAAACTGTCGCCTTGCCTGTGTGTGTGCGATAGGGGGGTCCTTCCCACATGACCCAGAAACCGTCTGCGATAGGGCGACCTGCTGCCGACGATTTTTGTAAACTAATCGTATGCGAAGTCGTGGCACTATGTTTCTTATCCGCGAGACACCCGAAACGATTTCACAGATATCCACGTGTGCAAAAGGTGGATATCACAAACTTATTTCTACCGGTCTGTTTGCGATACGTACACTATCACACACAGTTCAAAACCATAAAATGTGTGTGGTGTCTCCGCTATCACCAACGTGTCCATTTTCTTAAGTGTGTGCGATAGGTATACCTATCACACACGGTCTGCAAATGAGAACTGTCTTCTTTTTATCCGATATTACACACGCATACAGGTTTGAAACGTTTGTGGTATTACGAGGAATCGCACACGCGCATATTACGGAAATGTGTGCGATACTTATGGCAATCCCACACGCGTATAAGGATAAACTATGCGTTCGGGGGCTAAGTATCGCATACGTTTTCCATGAAAGAACCGTGTGTTCTTTATTTTACCATCGCACACGCTGTTTTCTTTCTAACAGTGTGTACGATGTTTTAATCCTTGTTGTTTAATTATATTTTTTCCTGTAATATATAATTCAAATTGGAATATTTCAAATTTTAAATTATGAAGTGCGGAATTTAAATATTTCGTATTCTCATCAGTCATCACAATGGTTCAACAACCAATCCATAAATCAAAATCTCAGTACAATGTGTTCAGTAATTACAGAATTAGGCAGCAGATTAACTATGAAGAACCACAATATTTAGAGGTGGTAAAGGTGAAGAGAGAAGTGTAAATCATTTTGGCTGCCGATAGTGTTGAAGAAGCGCAATGCCCATAATGTGCCCTCCTCCATGGCAAAGGCGCGCACAACTTTTCTCCAACCCCTTGTGATGATCGCCCACCCATTCTTCACCGCCTTCAGGAAGACTTCTAGACCATTATCATGGTAGTATGAATTATATACTTTAACCTGAGTTGCCTCCACTCTGGTCATGTAGTTTGCAAGGTAATCATGAGTAAAATGCTTTGGAAACCACTGAAAAGAGAAAACTTTTAGAAATTCTTGTCTAATAGAGTAACTCGTTGTGGGCAGGGGAAAAAGGCAACAGATTACTTACCATCCTAAAGTTCACTGTTGTCTTGGATAAAGTGTAAATAAAGAGTTTAATTCCCATCACCCGTCTATTTCGCCTAACAATCTTTCTTAGTTTCCTCACTTAACGCTTGTTCATGAATATCTCATTGCCCCATACACAAAAGGGGTCGAAGCATGGATCAGTACCGCTGATATATGTACCTATAAGCAACCACTAAATGTTAGAAGCTAAACTTCAATTGCACAAATGATGTAAAAAACTATAAGACATGGGATGCAACTAACCTCGACGGCAAACAATAGCATTGCCCGTTGCGGCCTTGCGTAAGTACATGGAAAGGCATGTTAACTACATCCACCAAAAATAGCAAATGGTAATAAAACAACAGCATCTCTAGTGATATCTCCATTGTGAAGAGTAGCACGGTAGTAAAGGGACAGATTAAAAAATGGATAGAACTGTTTGCTACAACAGGCTTAACAGCAACCTAAGTCAGGCACTGTAAGTTTCTAGCTAGTATTGGTGAAATTGAACTGGACAGTTCATACTTGAACATGACAGTGTACATTACTGAAATAAACAAGTCATGTGTTAAGTACAGACAACCTAATATAGCCATTGAAACTGGTACTGATGAAATTGAAATTGACAGAGTTAAACATCGCAAGGCAAGTACTGCTAGAGCAGAGAATGGCCCAGTTGTCTATAAAAAGGTAGGGGAAATATCTAAGAATGGTTAGGCATGTTTACTACAACAGGCTTAATACATCAGCCATACAAAACATAGACATTGCAACTGGTATTGGTAAAATTGTACTGGACAGTTCCTACTTGGTAAATCCCGAGGGGTAGTTGGTGGGGCACTTCATCTGGGCCAGAGCCCGCCCCAAGTCGGTGGCGGTGGAGGTGAGGTGTTCCTTCGGGTTGAAGCGTGGATCAGTGCCGCTGAGATGTGTACCTACAAGAAGCAAGTAAATGCTACAAGCTGCAATTACAGAAATGATGTAAAGTACTATAAGACATTGGGATGGAACTAACCTCGACGGTAAACAACAACATTTCCCATTGTGGCCCTGTGTAAGTACATGGAAAGGCGTGTTAACTACAACAGGGTTGACATCCACCAAAAATAGAAAATGATAATAAAACGACAGCATCTGTAGTGATATCTTCATTGCGAAGAGTAGCACAGTAGTAAAGGGACAGATTAAAAAATGGATAGAACTATTTGCCACAACAGGCTTAACAGCAACCTAAGTCAGGCATTGTAAATTTCTAGCTGGTATTGGTGAAATTGAACTGGGCAGGTCATACTTGAACATCACAGTGTACATTACTAAAATAAACAAGGCATGTGTGAAGTACAGACAACCTAATATATCCATTGAAACTGGTACTGATGAAATTGAAATTGACAGAGTTAAACATCGCAAGGCAAGTGCTGCTAGAGCAGAGAATGGCCCAGTTGTCTATAAAAAGGCAGGGGAAATAGCTAAGAATGGTTAGGCGTGTTTACTACAATAGGCTTAATACATCAACAAAACAAAAATAGCCATTGCAACTGGTATTGGTAAAATTGAACTGGGCAGTTCGTACTTGGTAAATCCCGAGGGGTAGTTGCTGGGGCACTTCATCTGGGCCAGATCCCGCACCAAGTCGACGGCGGCGGAGACGAGGTGTTCCTCCGGGTCGACACGCACAGCGGACACCGCGCCATCGACTGCCTTCAGCTCCTCGACCTCCATCGTTATGCTTACGCGGTGATGCTCTGGAGTAGGGGGTGGGGATTTGGAGGCATGAGGATGTTTCGCAGGCGCCATCTAAGCAATCAGGCCGTGGCGGTGATGGAGATCGGTGGGTTACCTGACTAGATCGACGAGGCTCAGGCAGAATGTAGATGTGGTTGAAGCAGTTGTTGCGGCGGCAGCGGTTTGAGCTGCCGGGAGAGGGGGGGGTACTGCGGAAATGTGATGGGTGGGGATGGGTTTGGGGGGGGGGTAAATTCTGAAATCCCGCGCCTACTGAAAATTTCGCTGCGAAACTCGAAACTTACGCGGGCGAAACACACAATGCAGACGAAGCGTATAATATACTCGTGTGCGAGAAAGGAGAAAATTGGCGGATCCCGTATTCAAAAAATTGTACACGTGGAGTTAATTAAATCACTCATAGGCGGTCGTGATGGTACGTGTGCGATGTTTTCTAACTGACTTATGGATCAGTAACGCACACGGTACGCCATAGCAATCGTGTGTTTTGTGGTCTTCTAAGAATTAAAATATCTATCAGCATGTAGTGCCGTAACCTGCAAATTTAAAAATATCTTTCATTGCAGTAGGGCTATCAACATACATGAACGATGTGAAGTTGACACTCGATGAACAATCATAATCATAAGTTTATGAAATGCAATCAAGTGTCAACCTAACTCGCTCACACAACGAGAATTGATCGACCTATGCAACAAGAGAAATGCTTGCTGCCTCCCGCCGGCGCTGCTATTTAAGCTTGTCCGTGTCCGCCCCGCGCGGCGAGTTGGTACTAAAAAACAGCTCCGGCAAGCTCGTCTCCGACCCGGTAGTGCAGAGATGAGAGAGGAAGGAGCTCCGGGGTGGCTGCGGGTGCGACTGCTATGACTCAGTTGAGTCAACTTTTTTGACCAGGCACTAATTTTCTCTAAAAAAGTAGTAAGTAGTATTGGTAGATGCTCATAATTAATTAAACAAATGTATGGGCGACACACACACACACTAACTACTTCTCGCATGCTGGCCAGACGCAGACGCCATTGTTCTCCTTCCCGGCCTTGTCGGCGGCAGCCCACCGTGCTTGGATCTCCGCCCGGCTCTCCTCAATAGCGCGTGCGGCTGCTTCTTTCTTGCGGCGGCGAGACTCTCTTCTCTTGAGTGCTTTCTGCCTTTTCCGCTCATTCTGTGCGGCTTTGGCCTCCTCTTGCTCCACCGCCCATTAGGCCATGGCAGCTTCACAGTCCGCCCACGTAGGTGTGCGGTCGCGGGTGGCGATGAACTCGGCACGGCGGGATGACATCGCTTCCTTACCAGTTAACGTGCAGTCGCGGGCGGAGATGAACTCAGCATGCCGAGATGCCATCGCTTCCTTACCAGTTAGTGTGTGGCGCGGTGGCATGGACGGCGATGCTTGGAGAGAGCTCTGGTACGGAGTGGCCGGACAATCATACGTAGCGCGGTGGTGGTATAGAGCACTAGAGATCTGATTGCCTATGAGAACCGTGTGCGCTAACCCTATTGTGCATTGCGTTTTGATTGGCCGGAACCCCAGCCACGCGAATCGCGCGTGTGCACCGTAGGATGCACCGCGATCGAATGACAATCCACACCCCTCCCAACACACCCGTGTAGCTGTAGCTAGGATTTGACTTATATGCGCTAATTCTCAGGTAAATGCTATAAAGTGCTTTAGTATATCAAACGAGTCATGAAATGCGCAAAAAATTCAAATCTAGCGGCTGATGGTGCTTGCACACCGTGTAAATAGTTTGGACGTGAAACGATAAAGTCACAGTAAATTCAAGTCCAAATTGCCACACATGTCCTTCAAATCTCTCCCCATTCCTCGTAAAAGGCATGCAAATTTACTAAACACCACAAGCATGATTTTCCACACCATTTTTTGCACTTTTTCATGGACCGATTGTGCGAAGTTGAATTATGTGCATTAATGCCTAGAAAATGCACATAAATACCCAAATATAGTAAATTAGACTAGAAAAGTGCCAAATTTGAACACGTTGCATGATAGGGTCTATGTTGATCGTAGAAAAAAAATTCTAGGACAAACGATGAATGAACTTTGGATTCCCCTTCAAACTTGGTGATTTCCCTCTCGAAACCACCAAAACTTCCTTTTGTGATGGTTCAGTTTATGAAGAGCGTGTACAACTAGGTTAGCCGAACCTTCTCAAAAAATTACCACGCTTTACTGAGGTCATACCATGGCACCATGCCAGGTATCATCTTTTTCAGGCATGTTTTTCAATTTTCTAGAGTTGAAAAACCAATAAACGACACGTTTGTGGTTGACTCTTGGGACACATGTCCTTGAAATCTCCCACCATTCCTCGTAAAAGGCATGCAAATTTAGTAAATACCACAAGCATGATTTTCCAAAAGGAATTTGTGAACTTTTCCATGGACTGATTGTGCGAAATTGAATTATGTGCATTAATGCCTAGAAAATGCATATAATTGCCCAAATATACTAAATTAGCCCAGAAAATTGCCAAATTTGAACACAGTGCATTATAGGGTGTTTGTTGATCGTACAAAAAAACTCAAGGACAAACGACGAAGGAAGTTCGAATTCCCCTTCAAACTTGGTGATTTCCCTCTCGAAACCATGAAACTGCCTTTTGTGATGGTTCGGTTTATGAAGAGCGTGTAAAACAACATTAGCCGAACCTTCTAAAAAAAGTACCACACTTTTCTAAGGTCATACCATGGCACCATGCCAAGTATCATCTTTTTTAGGCATGCTTTTCAATTTTGTAGAGTTGAAAAACCAATAAACGACACGTTTGTGGTTGACTCTTGCCACACATGTCCTTGAAATCTCTCCCCATTCCTCATAAAAGGCATGCAAATTTAGTAAACACTAGAAGCATGATTTTCCAAACCATTTTGGTGCACTTTTTGATGGACCGATTGTGTGAAATTCAATTGTGTGCATTAATGCCCAGAAACTGCACATAACTGCCCAAATATAGCGAATTAGCCCGAAAAAGTGCCAAATTTGAACACGGTGCATTATAGGGTGTATGTTGATCATAGAAAAAAACTCAAGGACAAACGACGAAGGAACTTTGGATTCCCCTTCAAACTTGGTGATTTCCCTCTCGAAACGAAGCAAAACTTCCTTTTCTGATGGTTCGGTTTACGAAGAGCGTGTACAACGACATTAGCCAAACCCTCTCAAAAAATTACCATGCTTTGCTGAGGTCATACCATGGCACCATGCCAGGTATCATCTTTTCCAGGCATGTTTTTCAATTTTGTAGAGTCAAAAAACCAATAAATGACACGTTTGTGGTTTACTCTTGCCACACATGTCCTTGAAATCTCTCCCCATTCCTCGTAAAAGGCATGCAAATTTAGTAAACACCAGAAGCATGATTTTCCAACCCGTTTTGGTGCACTTTTTCATGGACCAATTGTGTGAAATTGAATTATGTGCATTAATGCCTAGAAAATGCACATAACTGCCCAAATATAGTAAATTAGCCCGGAAAAGTGCCAAATTTGAACACGGTGCATTATAGGGTGTATGTCGATCGTAGAAAAAAACTCAAGGACAAACGACAAAGGAACTTTGGATTCCCCTTCAAACTTGGTGATTTCCCTCTCGAAACCACCAAAACTTCCTTTTGTGATGGTTCTGTTTACGAAGAGCGTGTACAACGACATTAGCCGAACCCTCTCAAAAAATTACCACGCTTTGTTAAGGTCATACCATGGCACCATGACAGGTATCATCTTGTTCAGGCATGTTTTTCAATTTTATAGAGTCAAAAAAACCAATAAACGACACGTTTGTGGTTCACTCTTGCCACACATGTCCTTGAAATCTCTCACCATTCCCTTGTAAAAGGCATGGAAATTTAGTAATACGACAAGCTTCATTTTTCATACTGTTATTGTGCACCTTTTCATGCACCTATATATCGTGCCAATTTGACTTATGTGCATAAATGTCTAGAAAATGCAAATAATGGCCCAAATATGGTAAATTAGCCCGCAAAAGTGCCAAATTTTAACATGGTGTGTTCTAGGGTCTATGTACATCGTAGAAAAAAACAAGGGTGGGCGACCAAGGAAAATTGGATTCCCTTGAAATCCTAGTGATTTATTATCGCACACGGTTCCTTTTCGCTGCTTATGAAAGCCGTGTGGGATGACTCTATCGTGCGATGCGTTCTAATTGGCCAGAACCCCAGCCACGCGGATCGCGCGTGTGCACCATAGGATGCACCGCGATCGAACAGCAATCCACATCCCTCCCATCACACCCATGTAGCTGTAGCTGGGATTTGACTTATATGCGCTAAATGTCAGGTAAATGCTATAAAGTGCTTAAGTATATCAAACGAGTCCTGAAATGCGCAAAAAATTCAAATCTAGTGGCTGATGTTGCTTGCGCACCGTGTAAATAGTTTGGACGCGAAATGATGAAGTCACCGTAATTCAAGTCCAAATTGCCAGCCCATACAATTGACATATTTGACATGCATGAACAAATAATCAATCAAGCATATATATGCTCAAATTGGTCCAGTGCCTAGTTCGAGGAGTAATTTACAAACCATTATTAGCTCCCTAATTTACATCAATATAACAAACCACCTTGATCGATCGAGGCTGGGGCAGCCTCGACATCGGTGATCGCCGGTACTGCGTCGGGCGCAGCTCTCACCAGGGCTGCCGCGACTGCCGGCTGTGCGTACATCGCCTCGGCGGCCAACGAGACGTTGGCTCTCGCCAGGGCTGCCGTCACAGCCCCCAGGCCTGCACCGGCGACGCCCGGCACTGCGCCCTCCTCCATCTCGGACATAAGTCTGCTCCTCGTGCGGTAGACGCCACTGCCACAGTTGTCATTGCGTCATCGCGGTTCCTGCTCTGCCGCCCGCACCATCCGCCGCACTCTGCACCGAGCCCATAGTATCGCCCGCTAGTGATCCCTAGCCACTTTCAGGATGACCCTGGCTAACCTGGTGGCTTGCTCGTACCACGTTTCCTGCCTTGTCTGGCTGTCGTCGGGAGAGGCGGCGGCATGGCCGTCGACCGCAAAGCCGACCATCACGCCGGCAGTCTCGATTCCCCTATCGCCCAACTCCATCCGGTCGTTGGCCGTTGGGGCCAGGTATGCCGGTATGTGTGGGTAACTAGCTAGCAAGGGGATCAGTAGTGAGTCGCCGCCGCCGGCCATTGTTGTGGTTATTTATAGCTAGCTAGCAGCTGGCTAGGGGATTGGGGATTTACAGTTTACCCCTATGGCTGGCGCTTGCACAGGAAGGCATCGCTGGAGTGCGGGAAGACTAAGTGGAGCACACAATTCCCAGCACACAACTGTATGCGGTGTCACGTGTTATCACACACGTGTTAACATAAGGAAACGTATGTGTAACTTACAAATCATCACTCACGAGTACTCGCACCACGCATCGTGTGCGATGCTCCTACCATCGTAAACAACTCGTTTGCATTTTCAAAGGTTTTCGTACACACACATAATCGCACACGAAACATCCAGGTCCGTAGGGCGCCTAAGAGAATTCAGATTTTTCCAAGAATTTTAGTCACACTTTCTTAATCAGCACGAATTGCCCGACTGTCTTTCTCATTGTTAAAAGTGTTTTTAGTTTTTAGTTTTCACCTCCCACATATGAGCGAACCAACTACCTCCAAAATTTAACTATCTTTGCATGCATGCGTGGTGGAAGAGGAAAACGATAAGGAAGT
Organism: Elymus sibiricus; assembly: GCA_039707655.1. Lineage (NCBI taxonomy): Eukaryota > Viridiplantae > Streptophyta > Magnoliopsida > Poales > Poaceae > Elymus > Elymus sibiricus. The sequence continues at coordinate 183,405,077 of CM077676.1, read as the reverse complement.
GGGCAGTGATTCCACACTAGCAATTATAATAACCTAATTAATGGGATCTGTTCATTGGCAATTTGGCGCGGTCAATTTTTTCGCCTCGTCCACTCCCTGTTCACCTTGGTTGCGCTCCTCCTCCTTCGCTCTCTATCCTCTCTTCGCTCTATATCGTCTCTTTCCTCTCGCAGCCCCCAAATCCGGCCTTCCGCGCTCGCCTCCCTGCCTCACCCATCAGATTGCACCATGGATAATCCCCTAGATCCCAGCATCCCGTGAGCTTCCCTCTCACTACGGCCCGTGGCACTGCCGCCGTTGAGCGAAACCCACGTATCTATCAGAGGGGATCCATTGCTCTGGACTCACAGATTGGTGCCGCCGGAGGACATGCCGGGGCTGCGTTGGAGGTGGTGGGCAGCAAGGGCAAATCGGATCGAGGAAGCGAGGCATCGATTGGAGACATGTTTGAAGGATCTGCGCATGGCGAGGCACAAGGTGGAGGCGAAAGTCGATCTCAGGGCAGAGATGCGGAGGGATGTCAGCATCTGGCAGCATCGCGCCGACTTGGAGCTGGCGCTAATGGCAGAGATCATATTCATGGAGTCAACTGCGGAGGAGAGAACGCGCATGCCTGCGGAATGGTATACGAATCCGGTGCAGCTGTTCAGATGGGCGGTAGAAGAAGCCAAATCGCCCAACCTGCTGCAGCGGTGGCGCTGGGCATGCATCCTAGGCAAGGTGGCCTGCCCTCCTTCCCTGCCAGATACTGGAAGAAGATCACCTCATGTATGCGGCCATGGACGTGTACACATGCTACGAGATGTACAGGCGGATTGTTGACATGAGGAAGTGCCTCCTTCCTGTAGACGACGAGGGATCGAGCCGCAAGCAGAGCATTGGTGGCAAGCGTCACAACAAGAAGTAGTTGATATGATGATCGTTTCTCCTAGTTTATTATGCATGTACTTATTTACTTAGATGCGCAAACGCTATCTGTAGTCAGTTATGTAATTGGAAGTTTAATTTGGTTATACAATCATGTTCTTATAAGTATATATGTTGTTGTTCTATAGACAGAGCATAGATGTTGTGCAGACAGAGCAAATCACATCGCACACGGACTAAACTACAGAACCCGTCGGTGATGATTTCATCAATCGCTGACAATTGTTTACCAGCAAGCATTTGCCCACAACACACACGGGTTATTAGCAGGAATCGTCCGTGTTGTTATCCGTCTTCCCACACATTTCGGATTACTGACCTGTTTGTCACGTATCACACACACCTTGTTAAGTTGAACCGTTTTTGTTGTGTTGGGTAATCACAAACAGTTCATCTAAGTGAACCGCATGCCGTGCATCGCACACACCTTGATTTGTCTGACCGTTTCTGTTGTGTTGGGTAATCACAAATAGTTCATCCGAGTGAACTGTATGCCGTGTATCGCACACACCACGAACTGGCTGACCGTGTTTGTTGTTCTGGCTTATCGCAAACAGTTCGTATGGATCAACTGTATGCCACGTATCGCACACGTGTCACTAATCTGAATCGTTTTTTATCTCTCCGGCATCGCAAACGGTTCATCTTATTGGGGACGGTTTTTTTACGCCACCGTTTGCGATGCATGCATCACACACAGTTTGGACGCGGGGTCTCTGATTCATGTGTCGCGTTAGTGGTCGCATTCAGTAGTGGTAGCATCTACAAGGGGGTGGAAGCCGATGACTGGCCACTTTCAGTAATTAATAAACGGTCGCACAGGAGTCAAAATAACACATCGAACATCAAAGACATGCATTTCAAAATAAACCTTGTCTTTCTACATTGTCAAGCCTCGGCATACCGTGGAGGCGTCTACTCTAAAAGGACATTCTTGCTACACCTAGCCTCGGTTATCCGAGCACCCTCCATCACCTCAGGTAAATACTTTTCGGGGGTGCGGTTCTTCCCTTCTGGGGCCCCCGCAGCCATAGCCTCTGCCTTGACTCCTAATAATGCATGTTCATAGACGCATACGCCAGTCGAGCGCCTTCCAGGCAGGTGGAGCGCTTCCAGAGGTGGACTTGGGGGCTGGCATTTTGAAGCCGCTGAACCAGTCCGAAGTAACTACTCGGCAGTGGCTTCGTGGGCCACAAGTTGATGCAAAGGACCTCCATGGACCGTCTCGCCATGTGGTGTAGCTCCATCAGCTGTTTCATCTGGTTGTTTAGGAGTGGCGCATGCGAAGGCACATGGAACTATGCCCAGAATGCTTTTTGCTCAGCGTCACCCTCACAGAAGCCCTAGTACTGGTAGGCATTCGCCGCGCTCCTCGGCAGGTCTATGAAGGCGCTTGAGGAATGCCAAATATGCGTCAGCTGGGCGAACCTGATATCACCAAAGATGCATCGTAGTAAGTATGGCTTACCAGAGGCTATTTGCTTCACTTGATGAAGCTCCTCGTGGTCCGCCCTCGCTTGGGTCTGGGCCTCTTTGCAAGCCGAGCCCAGCTTATCGAGCTCGGCGGCTTTCTTCTTCTAGTCATCCTGAAGGGCGTCACATTGCGCGTATAAACCCTTCAAGTCTTCCTCGACCTCGATCACCTGGGCCTAATCCTTGCCATGGACAACCTTCTCCTCCGCTAGCTCCGAGCTAGCCTTCTCAGCCGTAGCCTTTTGCTGTTCGGCTTCTTGCCAACCCTTTTTTAAGCTTGGCTCGGAGAGCCTCAATCTCCGTTGCAGCAACTGGAAAACAACAAAACACACTTGCGTTAAAAACACTTCTATTAAAAAACAGTATTGAGTTCGGGTGTTAGTTTTTCCTTACATTGCGCTTTATCCATCTGCTTTTTGAGCAGATTGATATCCTGCTTAGAGCACGCAAGCTTGTGGTTCAGCTCCTCCAACTCCTTTGAGTTGAACACCGAAGCCGAGGCTGAGGCCTGAAAATAATTTATTAGTCTCCGACAATGATATCGATCCTCTGATCGGCTTTGTCAATCCGATTAGAGTCTTGGGGGCTACTAAATATTCGTTTTTATAGAAATTAAAACAAAAAATGACCCCCAAGTTAGTTTATTAAACTAACTTAGGGCTCGGGGGCTACTGTAACTGTGCTCTTAAACGTGCATTTGCAGTTTATCTTTTTAGGATTAAGTCTTCGGACAATTTCTCCAACTTGGTCCGTTAAGGGCTACTGGGTACATTAGGTGCTAACTAAAAGCCCTAGAAATGATAAAAAAATTTACGTTTGCCGTACCTCAAATCCTTTGAAAAGGCCTTTGAAGGCCTCCTTCATCCTGGTCTCTGTGGACCGGAAGTACTGGAACGACGTCCAAGGAGGGCACGGTGTTTGGGAAGGATGGAGGATCTCATCACAGCCACCTCCATCTCCTCTTGCCACCCCGTGTGAACCTGTCCTAGAACATGTGGGGATGGCGGAACCACCTTGGCTCCTCCCCCCGTGGAGACAGGGACATTCGTCTCCGGTTGCCATAGTGGCTCCGGGACGACCGGGGCCAAGGACTCGGGGAGGCCGAGCTCCTCTCCTTCTGCGACCAAAGGGGTTTGTTCCCCTTGGTCCTCGGCGACAGAGGTTTGAACCTCGGCTGTAGGAACACCGGTGCCGCCTTCCACGTTTAATGTAGTAGGGGCCAGGTGTGATGATACCTCCCCCAGCTTGTCTTGAGCAGGGGAGAGGGTGCACGCACGCCTGTACCGCTCTCGGCCATTTTGGCCGGAGGGAGCTCGTTCTCCGACTCTTTGCTGCCGAGGAAGACGCGCTGTGGAATTTGAAAGCAAGCGGCGCGTCATAATTCAAGGATGTGTTAATAAAAGCATGCCATGTAAAGCACGCTAAATGGGATACCTTGTCGGCGGCGGCTTCTCCCTGCGCTGCGGAGGCAGCACGTCCTCAGAGGACTCGGAGACCACGACCTTGGTGGGGGCAGAAGTCTAGCCGAGCTAGTCCGAGGAGGCTTTTCGAAGCCTTCTACGGACTCGGGGAGGGTCATCCTCCTCGACGTCTTCGGACGCCACCCTCTTCCTCTTCGGGGAAGAGGCCTCCTCTTCCCCCTTGTCCTCCTTCTCCTCCTCTTTCTCCCCTTCCTCCTCGTTGATGGAGGAACTGTGAGTGTCCTCGGATCTGGCATCCGAAGGACCTCAGATGCACAGACCCTACCTCTTCTTCTTTGGCTCCTTCTTCTCCTTGACCGGGACCACGTATAGTTCCTCGGCCAACAGAGCTTTGAGCTGGGGAGCCTGGGCCTCTTAGGGCTATGGTGCCGGGCACTTCATCTTCTCAGCCTTGGTGCACTAGCCCTAATTATGAGAGGGGGAGCTTAATTACTTTGTTAAAAAATTGTAAGATACTGAAAGGATAAATAGCATAAATAGACTGTTTTTACCTCAGATGGACCATGATCAGCGTCAAGGCCGCAGTCTTCCCCCTTCTTGGGGAGTTTATTCTTGGACGGCTTGAAGAGCGTTGTCCACATACCATCGAGATCAGCGCGGAATAAGTTCCACACGGTCACCTCATCCTCGGGCTTGTACAGCCACATCGGGCTGGCCTGAAGTTGGAGGGGAAGGTTGCGGCGCTGGAGCATGACCTGGATCACGTCCACCAGCTTGATGTTGTGCTCGATCATCAATTTGATCCTCTTCTGGAGCACTTTCACCTCGTGTGGGTTCCCCCAGTCGAGGCTCTTCTTCGTCCAGGAGACCAACCTCTTCGGGGGCTCGGCCGTGAAGGCAGGAATCTCCGGCTGGCCTTCGGCAGGCAGCTCAGTGATGTAGAACCACTCCCGCTGCCAGACATTGATGGTCTCCACAAAGGTGCCCTCTGGCTAGGACACCTTTGGGAGGTTGCTCACCAAGGCCCCGCCGTAGTCGGCGAGTTGGGTGCCGCTGCTCTTCGGCTTGATGCTCAATATCTTCAGCCATAGGCCGAAGTGTGGCTTGACGCGGAGGAATGCTTTGCAGATGGTGATGAAAGCCGCGATGTGAAGAATGGAATTTGGGGCTAGATGGTGGAAATCTGGCCCGTAGAAAAACATTAGCCCCCTCATGAAGGGGTGGAGAGGAAACCGCAGACCTCGGATGAGGTGGGGGACGAAGACCACCCTCTTCCCTTGGTTGGGAGCTGGGATGGGATTGCTGGGCTCCAAAGCCCGGCAGTTGGCTCTGGTGGGTATGTAACCCACGGCCTAGAGCTTGCTAATGGTGGTCTCCATGACATTGGAGGACACCCACTTGCCCTTCAGCTCAGTGTCGGCCATCTGCGGTGAGAAATGCGAGCGCAAGGAGAGCTTGGAGGCTTAGGAACAGATCTAAGGCACTGGAGCTCTGGAGGCTGTGAGCGATGGCGCAAGAGATGGGAGCATGGGAGAAAAACAAGTTACCACCCATTTGCTTTTACAAGTCGATAAAATACCAAGAGTCCCCTTACTGCACCGTATGAGTCGCCACTTTCCAACCCATCGTGCCATTAAGCATGCATCGGTTAAAATAATTTGTTGATGATATCCCTTGAAAAACAGAGCATGATCTCTGCTTTGATAAGATGTGCCAATGAGAGAGCTGCCTCGGGCAGCGATTTGATTCGCAATAACTAGCTCAATTAGCCTTATAAGTGGTGACGGTTCGGTAAAAGTTGTCAGATAAAAATGGTTGTTCACACCTATGTGGCGAGCCTTTGAGGCTAAGCGATCTTGAGACTTCAGATACTGAAGTCTGACTCACATAAGCATATGGTCGGTGGGTTGAGCCGTTGAAGAGGAACCCGAAAAGTTGTCTCGGATAAAATAGTCCTCAGATGCAAATGTAAGCTAGCTATGAAGGAACTTGTCTGCCAAGCCGAAGACGTCAAGCTCGAGAAGCTAATCCGAGGAGAGAACATTCATCCTCGGCGTTGGAGACTAATTCAGGGGCTACTGAGGGTGTCCCGGACTAGTGGGTACTGGCCGATGCGATTTATCACCTATGGGCCGAACTAAGGCCCATCAGCCACCGCCTGGAGGATAGCCGAAGCTGTGGACCTCGTCGTGAGCAATATGGAAACCACCGAAGACTTGGCGTGTACTTCAAGGACAACTCTTGTATCAGGCATGCTTATCTCTAGTTGGCAACTGACCTTATGTGTAAACCTAGGTACCCCTGGCATCTATTTAAGCCGAGGGCTTTAGTCCGTAAAGGCACAATCACAAGCCTTAGGGTTAGAACACAATCATACGATCTCGAGGTAGATCATCTTCTACTTGATACTTCATCACATCAATATAATCAAAGCAGCGAACCTGGGTAAACATCGTCTCCCTTGTCTCATGTTACCCATTGATCCCAGATCCGCAGCTCGGGACCCCCTACCCGAGATCAACCTGTTTTAGTACCGACACTGCCCCCTCTCTCTTTTTCTCTCATTTTTTTAGAACAGTCTCACGGACCTCATCCCCACTTTTCCAAGGACTCATTAGTCTCCACCATTCTTTTCCTCACTGGTAGGGGGCAACACTCTAATAATGATGATCATCACACTTTTATTTACTTACAACTCGATAAACTATTGATGGTGGAACGGTGGCTTTGCCACAAATATATCATGTCAGCTATATACGATCATGCAAAGCAATATGACAATGAATGGAGAAGTCATGTAAATATCGATGGTGGAAGTTGCATGGAAATATATCTCGGAATGGCTATGGAAATGCCATAATAGGTAGGTATGGTGGCTGTTTTGAGGAAGGATATAATAAGGCTTATGTGTGAAAGAGCGAGTCATTTTAGGGGATTTGGATGCACCAGCGAAGTTTGCACCAAGTCTCGAAGTGAGAATGGGCAATGCACGGTACCGATGAGGCTAGCAAAATATGGATAGGTGGAAGTGCTTATAGTCCAAAAACTCACATTAGTCACAAAGAACTAAAGTATTTATTGTGAAAGCCTAGAAGCCCTCAAAGCAAAGTATTACTCGCATGCCCCTAGTAGGGAGGTTGGGATGAGTTAACCATCGCGCGCCCCTGATCCGGACAACACAAAGGATATCAATCAAGGATAAATTACGCTCGAACTTCCTAGCCATGCCATAACCAACACTTTAATGAATAAGAAATCAAAAACCTTAACATAAATGTTTTTACTAAACCAAGATTATCCACTAGTAAACCTTCATATTACAACCTCAATATCGTTTATCAATCGCTACATATTCAGTGATCTACATGCAAGTTTTTATTATACCACCCTTGTATACCTATTATTTTTGGACGAAACATATAACTCCTGCAAATTACCACTACCTATTTAACTCTTAAGAATATATAAGTGAAGCACGAGAGTGCAATTGATTTCTATAAAATATTTCTCACCGTGCTCAAAAGATATAAGTGAAGAACATGAGCAATTGCCTCAACTCAAAAGATATAAGTGACGATCAATGAGCATTCTATAAATTGTGATGAATTTGTGTCTCTCATAATTGGTGTGATTACGAAACAATGATTGGTGTGATTAGGAAACAATGATTGTGGAAATAAACAAAAATACCTAAGAAAAGCAAAAGACGCTCCAAGCAAAACACATATCATGTGACGAATAAAAATATAGCTCCAAGTGATATTACCGATAGATCGAAGACGAAAGAGGGATGCCTTCCGGGGCATCCCCAAGCTTTGATGCTTGAGTCTTCCTTGATTATTGCCTTCGGGGTGCCTTGGGCATCCCCAAGCATAGGCTCTTGCCGCTCCTTATTCTTTCTTCCATCATCATCTTACTCAAAACTTGAAAACTTCAGCCACACAAAACTCAATGAAACCTCATGAGATCCATTAGTATAATAAAATAAACCATTAACTTAGGTACTGTCAAAGATAGATTCATAATTGTTCTTACATAATACCTACTGTATTCTATCATCTCCATCACTTATACCCCCCACTACAATCCATAGAAACTTTAAAATAAGCACACTATGCAATAAAAACAGAATCTGTTTAAAACAGAACAATACGTAATGATGGAATTTTTAGCCATACTTCTGTAGATACAAAAATTCTGAAACATTAGAAAAATGTAAACAATTTGTATCCCAATACTGTATAAAAATTTCAGCAACTTATCGCTCTCCAGTACAGAATGAAAATTCAACTACTAGACGCAAACATTTCTGTTTCTACACCGGATCGAATCAACAATCATCCACATCAACCTAAAGGCTTTACATGGCCAAAAAATCAAAAGCAAAGATACAAACATAAACATTATAGTAACAATAATCATGTTGACACACAAAAACAAAATAAAAACAAAGGATAACTATTGGGTTGACTCCCAACAAGTGCTATTGTTTAATGCCCCTAGCTAGGCATAATGCATAGTATCACGTATTGTCATCTTTGTCCAATTACTCAATTATGCAATGTGATTTCTTAGGAGGTTAGCATGCATATCATTAATCATAACACTCCTAGGTAAAAAATCAAGGACTCGAGTGTCAAATATAGGTTCGTTTTTTATATTGAAGAAATTGGGGTGAACACTAATCATTTTTAAATCTCCTTTCTCCTTACTATAGGAAGCACCCTTATTATTTTTAGGAACATACATAAGATTCGAATTCTTGTTTGTGGGGGGTCCCTCACTAGTTTTTATGGAAGAAAAAGTTGAACCCAAATTATTAATGAACTCTTCCAATTTATCAATTCTAGAGGGACTTTGCTCTACTCTATTGGGGATTGGTTCTCTATCCTTTAACAATTTTAAAGTGGTTCCTACCATAGAGACAAATTTAGTTACTTGGTTATGCACATTTTTATCCAAATTTTCATTGTGTTCAATAGTTGGCATTTTTTTTCAATAACACTAATTAACCTTCACATAATGTGCTCCAAAGTTAATGTCGTTTCATTGATAATAATAGGTGGTGATCCCACTAAATCCCCCATAACGTGAAAAGCAACCAAAGGGTGTCTACTCAGAAAATTCCCTCCAGTAATAGTGTCAAGTACAAATCTATACCAAGTAGTAACACTCACATAAATTGTTTGGAGAAGAACAGTGGTGGATTGCTTACGAGTAGATCTATTTTGATCATCGCAAATCCTATACCGAGCATCTTTCAAACTTTCATTGTTTAAAATTAAGCTCTTCATTTTCGGGAGTGGAAGCAACGAGCGAAGAACTAGCCATAGTAACAAGCAAAGATAGCAACACAATTTTTTGGTATTTTTATTTTTTAGAGAAGGAGGATGGAGATGAAAAAGAGAAGGCAATTAAAAGGCAAATGGCAAAGAAAGTAAAAAACAAGCAAATTGATAAATGTGTGCAAAGGCACCTGGTTTGTTTGGTGAATCCTCCCTAACAACGGCGCCAGAAGTTCATCTTGCTACTTGTGATATTGTTGGGATTCCTCGAAGAGGAAGGGTGATGTTGTATTAAATTAGAGGAAGCTTGAATAAAACAAAAGAAATAACAAGTAAAACCAAGAAAATTCACTTTTTTTTGGTTGTTCATGATGACAAACACCAGATGTTAGAAGATGCTGACAACAGAAGTTTTCACGCAAAAAAAGGAAAAAAAATAAATCTAAAAAGCTCTACGTTGATAATTTCACGTGCTCATCATGTGGCAGTTCAAAATGTCTAGTCAGAGAAGTTCACTATTCAATTGAGTGGTTCAAAAAACAAAAAAAATTAACGCCATTTTGGTGTATTCATAACTCCAATTTAATCATGAGTAATTTGGGAAAAAATATACGTGAAATAGATGCTCCCTCCGAATTGGGAGGTTCAAAGAAAAGAAACTTACTAATGAACTTTACCATATTCAAAACTTGTTTTCAGCCAGGTGAATTTGGTGGAATGTTTGACATGAAAAGGCTGGCCCTTTTCAACAGTTGTCTATCGGTATATCATTTCCTCAATTATGATACATGATTGAAAAGTTACGAGAAAAAATAGCCTCAAAAAATAGAGTGAAGTTCAGACTATCAAACTCCCTCAGTTCAAGCCCACATATGATGGTATTCATCTATTCTGTTAGGGGACGAAAAAAAACACGATCGATGTTGCCATATTCAAAATTTCAATTTAATAGTTACGAATCTGAAAAAATACTCAACATAAAAAAGTTTAGCATTTTCAATAGTTTTTCAAAGTATATCATTTGCCCAATTTGAGAAACTATTTAGAAGTTCCGCATTCGAAAAGAATTCCACTATTTTCATATTTGAATTTAAACTGTAAGGAATTTGGAAAAAGGATCTATAAAAAAAGTTTTGCATTTTCCATAGATTTTAAATGATATAAAATTTGCTAAATTTTGACAAGCCGTTTGAAAATTAGAGCAAAATATGTTCTTGTCATTTTTGGTAACAAAAAAATCCACCATTTTTCAAATTTCTTTTAAAGCGTAAGGAATTTGAGAAATGTTTCTACATGAAAAAGGATCTTGTTTGGAGCAGATTTCCAACACCACAACATCAGTGTCATTCCAATAAGTGGTTTGAAAATGTTATCAAAATTACGTTTCACGTTTTTTAATATGGAAAAATCACCTTTTTCAAGGCTACTTTTAAGCTATGACAAATTTGCAAGAATGATGTATATGAGAATTTATCATCTTGTCCACAACTTTTCAATGGCATATTACACGCCTTGTTTGGCAAAAAAATGCTTGATTTGGACGTTTTGCCGTATGCAGTTCGGCTACTGGAGCGGGGAGTGTTCGAAGACGTTAATAGCTCGTATTTGATAGTGTTTGATAGTGTTTATACATGTATCACCGAAAGGATTTATGGCGTTTGAAAGTATTTGATAGTGTTTGAAACACCGAAAGGATGCAAATGGCAATCATTGGTCGAATTTGAAGAGAGTAATTATGCATTTTTAAACGGAGATAATTTCATATTTAGCTAGGTAATTGTTGCATCGGTGAGTATACGATGCAAGCTTTGATTAGTTTCTCATCTTTTGAGTCGATTCCTTCTAGGCCTAGATTTACTGCAACGAACTTGCTCATCCTTTTGCGATTGGTTCAAGATATTCAAACAAAAATCTAAAATGTTATGCAAGATATTTGTGATACATTTACTGCAGCAAATAGACTCACCCTTCTATGAATTTATTCGCCAAACAACAAAAGTTGATAAGAAGCATTTCATACAACGATAAAACAGATTGCATGATATGGTGTGTTTTACATAACTAAATCAAACTTGTTGATCAAAAAAATGCTTTAAGAACAAAATAGATTGTTTAAACTAACGCATACATCAACTTCTTCAAGCAAAGAGTGAAATGGAACATAAAGCCTCGCTGAATATCAGCAAACCCATAGTGACGAAAACAATCACAACTTCAAGGTAAGATCAACACTGAGGTTCTCCTCTTCATCTCCTTTCTCCTTATCTTCCATGGTCAACATCATAGAGGTATTGGTTGCCACACTCCCATATGGCATGGGGACATCGCTTGATTCACCATCATCATCAGATAAATTGCTGGACATTTGTGTTGGAAAAAATATAATCTCATCAGGCTTCTCCTTACCCTTGCGATACCTTCTCCAATAAGCTGTGTTTGGTGATAGTGGGTCCATCGAGAACTCCTTGGACTTTTTGGTCATGTATTCCTCATGCTTCCTCCTATTCTCTAGGACCTCCTGACGATGTTTCGTCATATGGCCACCACGAGCTTGGAGGTTCGTGAATGTCCTAGGGCAGAAGGAGCAAGTGTACAGTTGGCTTGGTATCATTGGTGTCTCGTCGGACCGCCATGATCCATGGGAGCCGGTTGCCATGAACTTGATCCGAGCTTCAACGAAAGACCTTTGCTAGTTTACTAACTATAAGATGGTTGGAGATCTATGTGCTACGTACAGGTCAAGTGGATGCTTTTAAAGATGTTCCTGGTAGCCTTAAATAGGGAATACGAGGAACGAAATAAATTTTCATTTATTTTTATTTCTATTTAGAGAAATAAGATAACTACAAAACAAAAAGATAAAGACTCTATGGAATAGATGAAATAACATTAGTAAACATTTAATGTAGTACCTTATGAGTACCTAAAGTTTGATTTCTCATGAGTTGATTAAGATTTGGGAGTAGTAAATGGGTCAAGGAAACTAGGTGATATTACCAATTCAGGGAGTCCACTGTTGAACACCACGACACCACCAAAGGCAACATAGTCAATCCAAGATTGTGAATCAGCCCAGAATATGTTCCTCAAATGGCCTTCGTTGTCTGTTGTGTATTTGAAAAAGAATTCTGGGTCTGTTTTTTCTGTGCTATCATATAGGTGAGCAAATATCTAGCATCACTGCCTTCTATCTTGCGCTTCTTCTAAATTGAAACATGGTTATATAGGTCCCGATCTATAAATCCAAGCTTGTCGGGACCTTCAGCATTCTTCTCCATTACATTCATAATATTATGTGTTCGAAGTCCACCGACAGCGCGATGACATCCGCCTTCTGCGCGTCAGTCATTCTAGCTGATAAGTAGGGAGTCGGGTCAGGAGGGACAAACAGATGGTTATGCTTGTCCACAAAATTCTTGACGAACCAGAGGCCACTGCTATCTTGTAGCTCAGCATGAAAAAGAGCAGGACACCAACACCAAGAAAGACCCCTTGGTGTTCTTTTTTCTTTCAGCTTAGTTAAAGTTCTTAACGGCCCACCATCCTTGTTTGTAGCACTTGTACGTCCGTCGATATGCATTTTGTTTGGAACCCCTGTACTTCAGATCATCTTTCTAACACCAAAACCTTTTGTTGTCGCATAGCCTACGTAGAACATGTAGGCTTCTTCCTCACTCCTGAAAGTCTTCTTCATGATATCTACGTATTCCATATACTCATTTAGGTCAATATCTATGTCTGTACCACCCATGCCTTTATCATCAATTCCTTTGCCTTGCATCACTACTGCAGGCGACTGCTAACGCGACGCATGAATCAGAGACCCCACGACCAAACTGTGTGCGATGCATGCATCGCAAACGGTGTCCTAATAAAACTGTCACCAATAAGACGAACTGTGTGCGATGCCGGAGACATAAAAAACGATTCAGTTTAGAGACGCGTGTGCGATACGTGGCATACAGTTGATCCATACGAACTGTTTGGGATGAGCCAGAACAACAGAAATGGGCAGCCAGTTCGAGGTGTGTGCGATACACGGCATACAGTTCACTCGGATGAACTATTTGTGATTACCCAACACAACAGAAATGGGCAGCCAGTTCAAGGTGTGTGCGATACATGGTATACAGTTCACTCGGATCAACTGTTTGTGATTACCCAACACAACAGTAACGGTTAGGAAGATCAAGGTGTGTGCGATATACGGCATGCGGTTCACTCAGATGAACTGTTTGCGATTACCCAACATAATAGAAACGGTTCAACTTAGCAAGATGTGTGTGATATGCCGCAAACAGGTCAGTAATCAAAAATGTGTGGGAGGACCGATAACAACATAGACGATTCCTGCTAATAACCTGTGTGTGTTGTGGGCAAACGCTTGCTGGTAAACAATTTTCAGCGATTGATGAAATCATCACCAACGGGTTCCGTAGTTTAATCCGTGTGCGATGTGATTTGCTCAGTTTGCACAACATCTATGCTCTCTGTCTACAGAACAACAACATATATACTTATAAGGACATGATTGCATAACCAAATTAAACATCCAATTACATAACTGACTACACACATAACATTTGCACACGCCAAAGTAAACAATTACATGCATAATAAACTAGGATAAATGATCATATCTAATCATCATATACTTCTTCTTGTGACGCTTGCCACTGCTGCTCTGCTGGTGGCTCGATCCCTCGTCATGTACAGGAAGGAGGCACTCCCTCATGTCAATGATCCGCCTGTGCATCTCGTAGCATGTGTACACGTTCTTGGCTACAAACTTGATGTGAGGTTCATCCAGTCTCCGCACCCAGGCACCGTGCCAGGATCCAGGATTTCTCTTGGAATCTTCCTTCATGTTTTCGTACTAGGGGTCGATGATGGCCACGGCGAGTTCAACTAGGGAGTCCTTCTTCGTGCTGCCCTAGACCCTGTAGTGGCCACGGATGTCGACAAGCTTCGGGCAGGCCAAGCCCAAAATTTGGAATGCTTTTACATCGTTGACGGTGTCCACCATAGCGAACTTGTAGTCGGAGCTCTTGACAAACCTGGCGAAACGCTCGCAAGGCCTTGTGGCCAGGCAGTAGTGGTAGACGAGGACATGATGGCCCATGCACAACTGGGCAATGGCAACCGCCTGATCAACGCTGGGACGACCGGCGGTGTACTGGAGGTCAAAGCCGACCACTTTGTACTTGTCGTCCTTAGCAAGCAACTGCTCCATGGTGTTGATGGAGTCCTCCACCACGGCCGGGTCGATGGTGTACACCACCGAGAGGTCCTTCCCCTCATGTGGGTGTCCACACGATGCTTGCCGAACTCCATTAGAGCGCCACTGGATATCCTCTCTCTATGTGTCATCGTGGGTGTGCTTGTTGTGTTGTGGGGCGCGATCAAAAGGTTGAAGAGACTAAGGTTATAATGGCCGTGAGAATAAATGGGGAGGCCGAATGGCCTGGAGTATCGGCGTGCGCAGATGGCAGTTGTTGCAGCGCGTAACTGCATCGTGCCGCACGTATTAACTGCATCGCGGCGACGCGCGCAGACGCAACCGCATGCATGTGGCGCCCAAAACGTGATCGTGCGCCGGCCCCAACCACTGAAAGAGTGCGCGCGGAGGGACGCGAGCAGAGCGCGCCGCGGCTGCCTCAACGTCGAGCAGAGTGCGCGAAGGGACATGAGCAGAGCGCACCGCGGCCGCCTCAACGGCGAGCAACCACATGCATAATTATTGCATATAGCATTTATGATTTCTAGGCATTCAACTAAAGAAATGGGACCTAAACATTCACCCAAGGACACATTTATGATTTCTAGGCATTTAATTAAAGAAATGGCAAGCCATTGGCCCTTTTTGAAAGAAAATAGGGATAATTAATTTTATGCCCCTAGTTGGGTCCCACTCGTCTGTTTTACCCCTAACTTCAGAAACTCTCCTGTTCTATACAAGCCACTTTGCAATTCTTATGCTTTTGCCCTTTGACCCTTTGACCGTCACTTTGAAAAAATCATAACAAATTCATACTAACTCAGAAAAATGCAAATAAGATATCAAAATGTTCACAAAAACATCACCTATATGTGCATGTCATTTTCATTCTTAACAAAAGTGTTGGAAAGTCTAGTATGAAAATGACATGCACATATAGGTGATGTTTTTGTGAACATTTTGATATCTTATTTGCATTTTTCTGAGTTAGTATGAATTTGTTATGATTTTTTCAAAGTGACGATCAAAGGGTCAAAGGGCAAAAGCATAAGAATTGCAAAGTGGCTTGTACAGAACAGGTGAGTTTCTGAAGTTAGGGATAAAACAGACGAGTGGGACCCAACTAGGGGCATAAATCTAATTATCCCAAGAAAATATGAGTCACAGCTGAGTTGAAAAGGGCAACAACATCTAACTCCAGCTTACAAATGGTACAAAGGCACGAGGATCAGTTCATCAGGTTTAGACAAAACCCAGATTGAACAGGGCAATAGCATCTAACTCAACCAAAGTTTTTGGGAGTCACAATCAAATGGATCGGTCTGATCCATAAAATTAAGATCCTGGGCCAGAAAAATTTACTGGTACATGATCACAAGTTGTTGTAAATAGAAGCCGAGCACGTTCAGAAGCCCTTTTGTCCACCTGAAACTTCTTTTTGTGCTGTTCAACGTGTCCATCTGTGAGAAACTTTTCGTTAAAAAACTTAATCCTCACGGACAATAGTACCCTCGCATTCAACAGGAAGAATGTGACAAAGCTAGTGTTTGCATGGTTGGATGCATATCCTTCCATTGTTATTGTCCTCAAGCGAATGTCATGAGAACTGAGAAATTCCCTGTGCTTCTTACGCCACCAATTGGTTATACCTTTTTGTCCATGTGTTATTGCCTAAATAGACATGAAGATTGAAAACAGTTAATGTCTAAAAAAAGAGTATGTCGAAAGAGCGACAGCTGAATGGTTAATTCTAGTACATTATATATGGGTTTTCAATGTGCGTGAAATCATCACCTCTATATACAAATTCTCCAGGCAAGGAAAGCATCGCAGCAAGCCAATAATTATGTTCAGATCTAAACAACACATACTGATATGTAAGGTCGTGACAGAATCTAGCACCATTGATAGGCTATCCATGGACAAACTCTTCATTGAGCATAGAACATAAAATTAGTACCAAAAGTGTACTCCAAGATGATATAAAACTTATGCGCACAAATGAAAAATGTAGCTTATGATTACAAAAGTGTTGATGATAATATACAGTACCTGAATAATTGTGGAGCCAAACACCATCTTGTAACCTTTAAACGGATCACGAATTACACCCAAGGTCTCCAGTTTAGGCGCAGAGACCACATTTATTTGCGAAGGTGCATAACAATAATCAAGGAGCAACCTTTGAAGTGAAGGGGCATCTTCGATGATGAGCTCCTATCCTTTAAAACAAATTCCAATGCTTACAAGGTGAGGCGACTTTATTTGGAGACAATGAATACGGATTTCTTCTCCAAAAACAAGCAGCAATCGCTCTAGGGCAGGGTAGCTGGAGTGGATGACGCTGTGCAGTGAGGCCTCGGACAGATCAACCACCACAAGCGCAAGTTTTTTTAGCAGTGGGAGTCGAAGCATTTGTACCAGATTGTCTGCTAGATGGCACCGGGCCAAGGTGGCGGTGTGCAGAGAGGAGGAAAACCATGAGATGGACATCGGTGGTGAGGGCACAGATATAGCGGTTGGTGGTAAGCTATTTTCGTAGTAATGGTAGAGCTCAAGCTGCTGGAGTTTTTTGAATTCACGGGATGTCAGCCAGTCGTCCACCGTGCAGGGTATGTGCAGCAGGCAGCATGCCGGGAAGCAGAGGCGTTCAACGGAGCCCTGGTGGGAGGAGATGATGGATCCTGGGAGTTCAAAATCATGAACGACAGATAGCTGATGACAGTCAAGATTAAGAGGCCCGGCGCGCCACAGAGGGTGCCACTGAGATTCGAGGACCTGTGTGCGGCAGCCATCCTTGGTGGGGAGAAGGGAGATGATCTCCCCAAGGATGGCGTCCAGGAGATCGCTTATGCTTTCCACCCGATATTCTACAGGTTCCTCAGATCAAGGGGGGCCGTGGCCGCTTCTGCCCTCGCTGCCGGGTGTAGGATCTACAACTGGCGGCGGTGCTGGCCGGAGCCTCATCAGTGTACATACCAATATAGGGAAAAAATTGGCACAAACATATATGTAGGACATTCAAAATCAATTCTCAAGATCTGGAACAAAAAAATGGCACAAACATATATGTAGGACATTCAAAATCAGTTCTCAAGATCTGGCTACGAATTATTAGCACGAACACTAACCCTTGTCGGATTATTAGCAAAAATCATTTGTACAGAACAAACAATTAATCACTAACCCTAGACGGTTACCATTCAAACAATCAATACACTACACGGATATAACGAATCTTACTCTGATTTCATGGACTGAGAGAACATAACTATAGGATTTCTATTCCAAAAAGATGAAGGGGGAAGGGAGGGGGGCAGGAGTAACCAGAGAAAACACATGATATATTTGCTGCAAAAATGGGTATAGATGACTAACCGGTTTTCCGTCGGAGTCGGACTCGTTACCAGAGTTTATGTGGACCTCCGGCTCTATCTGGCGAGGCACGACGGCAGCGACGACGTCAAGGTCGCACTGCTGCCCGCGCGAGACCTCGTCGGCGGCGATGACAACCTCTGTGCCCAGTTTCACACATTGCGCGGGTGCTTCACCAGCTCCGGCGTCGCCACTCCCTCCGATGGTGCGCTTCGGCGGCATCCTCATACACTCCAGACGGCGGTGACCATTGTGGACGGGGGGTGCGGCCGCCTATTACTGTTGGAAATATGCCCTAGAGGCAATAATAAATTGGTTATTATTATATTTCCTTGTTCATGATAATCGTTTATTATCCATGCTATAATTGTATTGATTGGAAACTCAAATACATGTGTGGGTACATAGACAACACTGTGTCCCTAGTAAGCCTCTAGTTGACTAGCTCGTTGATCAAAGATGGTTAAGGTTTCCTAGCCATTGACATGAGATGTCATTTGATAACGGGATCACATCATTAGGAGAATGATGTGATGGACAAGACCCAAACTGTAAACGTAGCATTTGATCGTGTCAGTTTATTGCTATTGTTTTCTGCATGTCAAGTATCTGTTCCTTTGACCATGAGATCATGCAACTCACTGACACCGGAGGAATACCTTGTGTGTATCAAACGTCGCAACGTAACTGGGTGACTATAAAGGTGCTCTACAGATATCTCCGAGGGTGTCTGTTGGGTTGGCATGGATCAAGACTGGGATTTGTTACTCCGTGTGACGGAGAGGTATCTCAGGGCCCACTCGGTAATACAACATCACAATGAGCCTTGCAAGCAATGTGACTAAAGTGTTAGCCACGAGATCTTGTATTACGGAACGAGTAAAGAGACTTGCCGGTAACGAGATTGAACTAGGTATAGTGATACCGACGATCGAATCTCGGGCAAGTAACATACCGAAGAACAAAGGGAACAGCATACGGGATTAACTGAATCCTTGACATAGAGGTTCGACCGATAAAGATCTTCGTAGAATATGTAGGAGCCAATATGGGCATCCAGGTCCCGCTATTGGTTATTGGCCGTAGAGGTGTCTCGGTCATGTCTACATAGTTCTCGAACCCGCAGGGTCTACACACTTAACGTTTGGTGACGATTAGTATAATTGAGTTATTATGTTGGTGACCGAAAGTTGTTCGGAGTCCCGGATAAGATCCCGGACATGACGAGGATCTCCGGAATAGTCCGGAGGTAAAGATTGATATATGTGATAATAGTGTTTTGATCTCCGGAAGAGTTCCGAAGTTCACCGGAAGGGGTTCCGGATGTTTACCGAAGTGTTCGGGTGCAGCAACACTTTATATGAGCCAAAGGGATAAAGCCCACAAGGTATTGGAAAGTGCAAAAGTAGTTTTGCTGCCGCGTAAGCGGTACTACCGCTTGGTGAAGCGGTACTACCGCCGGAGCGGTACTACCGCTTGTGTGAAGCGGTACTACCGCCCGAGCGGTACTACCGCTTGTGTGAAGCGGTACTACCGCTTGTGCGCGGCTGTGCACGGTTCGGCAGGGATCCGAGTTGGACTCTTTCCCTGCGGGCCAAACCGACCTTGTGCGGGCAAAACCGACCCGGAGGAGGCTTTTACTCCAAGTTTAGACCCCAAGGCTCAACATATAAATAGAGGGGCAGGGCTAGCACACGGGACACATCAGGATTTCCCAAGCCGTGTGCCGGCAACCCTAGCCCTCTAGTTCCTCCGTCATAATCTCCGTAGCGCTTGGCGAAGCCCTGCAGAGATTGTTCCTCACCACCATCACCACGCCGTCGTGCTGCTGGAACTCAACCACTACTTCACCATCGCTCGCTGGATCGAGGAGGTGAAGGCGTCATCAAGCCGTACGTGTGTTGAACGCGGAGGTGCCGTCCGTTCGGCACTAGATCGGAAGGATCGTGATTGGATCGCGGGACGCTCGGCGATTTGGATCGCGAAGACGTTCGACTACATCAACCGCGTTTATTAACGCTTCCGCTTAGCGATCTACAAGGGTATGTAGATTCACTCTCCCTCTCGTAGATGCTCATCACCATGGATAGATCTTATGTGTGCGTAGGAAAAATTTTGTTTCCCATGCAACGTTCCCCAACAGTGGCATCATGAGCCAGGTCTATGCGTAGATGAGATCTCGAGTAGAACACAAATGAGTTGTGGGCGTGGGTGTATACATATTGCTTGCCGTTACTAGTTGATATTTGATTCGGCGGTACTGTGAGATGAAGCGGCCCGGACCGACATTACGCGTACACTTACGCGAGACAGGTTCCTTCAACTAACATGTAACTTCGTTGCATAAAGATGGCTAGCGGGTGTCTGTCTCTCTCACTTTAGTTGAATCGATTTCAATGAAGAGGGTTCTTTTAGAAGATCAAAAAGCAATCACTACACCACGTTGTGGTTTTGCGTAGGTAAGAACGGTTCTTGCAAACCCGTAGCAGCCACGTAAAATTTGCAACAACAATTAGAGGACGTCTAACTTGTTTTTGCAGGGTATGATGTGATATGATATGGCCAATTACATGATGATATATATGTGATGTATGAGATGATCATGTTTTGTATAGAATATCACGACTTGCATGTCGATGAGTACGGCAACTGGCAGGAGCCATAGAGTTGTCTTTAATTATTGTATGACCTGCGTGTCAATCATTAAGCGCTATGTAATGCTTTACTTTATCGCTAAACGTTAGCTATAGTCGTGGAAGCAACAGTCGGCGCGACAACCTTATGGCGACACGTTGATGGAGATCAAGATGATGGAGATCATGGTGTCATGCCGGTGACGATGGAGATCATGCCGGTGCTTTGGAGATGGAGATCAAAAGCACAAGTTCATGGCCATATCATGTCACTTATGATTTGCATGTGATGTTAATCCTTTTATGCATCTTATTTTGCTTAGGACGACGGTAGCATTATAAGGTGATCCCTCACTTAAATTTCAAGATAAATTGTGTTCTCCCCAAGTGTGCACCGTTGCGAAAGTTCGTCGTTTCGAGACACGCCGTGATGATCGGGTGTGATAGACTCTACGTTCGCATACAACGGGTGTAAGCCATGTTGCACGTGCGGAACACTCGGGTTAAACTTGACGAGCCTAGCATGTACAGACATGGCCTCGGAACACAAGAGACCGAAAGGTCGAACATGAGTCATATAGTAGATATGATCAACATGAAGATGTTCACCATTGAAACCACCTCAACTCACGTGATGATCGGACTTGAGTTGGTGGATTTGGATCATGTTACACTCGAATGACCGGAGGGATGTCAATTTGAGTGGGAGTTTTTTAAGTAATATGATTAACTAAACTCATTATCTAGAACAATAGTCTAAGTTGTCTTTGCTATAATTATGTTGTAGATCATGGCTCGCGCAGTAGCACCCCTGAATTTTAATGCGTTCCTAGAGAAAGCTAAGTTGAAAGATGATGGAAGTAACTTTGTGGAATGGGCCCGTAATCTAAGGATTATCCTTACGGCTTCCCAGAAGGCTTATGTCCTTGATGCACCGCTTGGTGATCCACCTGCTCCAGTTGAGTCTCTAGACGTTGTGAACGCCTGGCAGGCTCGTTCTGATGATTACTCAATAGTTCAATGTGCAATGTTGTATGGCTTAGAACCGGGACTTCAAAGACGTTTTGAACGTCATGGAGCATATGAGATGTTCCAGGAGTTGAAGTTTATCTTTCAGAAGAATGCCCGGATCGAGAGATATGAGATCTCCGATAAATTCTATGCTTGCAAGATGGAGGAGAATGGGTCTATCAGTGATCACGTGCTCAGAATGTCTGGGTACTCCACCCGTCTGGCTGAGTTAGGGATGCCCCTTCCGCCAGAGGCTATCACTGACAGAGTTCTTCAATCATTGCCACCTAGCTACAAGAGCTTCGTGTTGAACTATAACATGCACGGGATGAACAAGTCAGTCGCCGAGCTGTTTGCGATGCTGAAAGCCGCAGAGTCTGAAATTCAGAAGGAGCATCAAGTGTTGATGGTCAATAAAACCACTAGTTTCAAGAAAAATGGCAAGGGTAAGAAGGGTAACTCCAAGCAGAGTGGCAAAGCAGTTGCTCCTCTCGTGAAGAAACCCAAGGCTGGACCCAAACCAGAAACTGTGTGTTTTCATTGCAAGGGAACTGGACACTGGAAGCGGAATTGCCCCAAGTATTTGGCTGACAAGAAGGCGGCCAACAACAAACAAGGTATATATGATATACATGTTATTGATGTGTACCTTACCAACTCTCGTTGTAGTGCCTGGGTATTTGATACCGGTGAGGTTGCTCATATTTGCAACTCAAAACAGGAACTGCGGAATAGACGGAGGCTGGCAAAGGACGAAGTGACGATGCGTGTGGGAAATGGTTCCAAGGTTGATGTGATCGCCGTCGGCACGCTCGCACTTCGATTACCGTCGGGATTAGTGATGAACCTAAATAAGTGTTATTTGGTGCCTGCGTTAAGCATGAACATTATATCTGGATCTTGTTTATTGCGAGACGGTTACTCATTTAAATCAGAGAATAATGGTTGTTCTATTTATATGAGTAATATCTTTTATGGTCATGCACCCAATGTGAGGGGTTTATTCTTATTGAATCTCGACAGTAATGATACGCATGTTCATAACATTGATGCCAAAAGATGTAGAATTGATAATGATAATACCACTTTCTTGTGGCACTGCCGTTTAGGTCATATTGGCGTAAAACGCATGAAGGAGCTCCATGCTGATGGACTTTTGGAGTCACTTGATTTTGAATCACTTGACACATGTGAGCCATGCCTCATGGGCAAGATGACTAAAACGCCGTTCTCTGGAACAATGGAACGGGCAAGTAACTTATTGGAAATCATACATACTGATGTGTGCGGTCCGATGAGCATTGAGGCGCGCGGTGGTTATCGTTACTTTCTCACCTTCACTGATGACTTAAGTAGATATGGGTATATTTACTTAATGAAACACAAGTCTGAAACATTTGAAAAGTTCAAACAATTTCAGAGTGAAGTTGAGAATCATCGTAACAAGAAGATTAAATTCCTACGATCTGATCGAGGAGGAGAATATCTGAGTTATGAGTTTGGCAGTCACTTAAGACAGTGTGGAATTGTTTCACAATTAACACCGCCTGGAACACCACAGCGTAATGGTGTGTCCGAACGTCGTAATCGTACCTTATTGGATATGGTGCGATCTATGATGTCTCTTGCCGATTTGCCACTATCGTTTTGGGGTTATGCATTAGAGACAGCTGCATTCACTTTAAATAGGGCACCATCGAAATCCGTTGAGACAACGCCATATGAACTTTGGTTTGACAAGAAGCCAAAGCTGTCGTTTCTTAAAGTTTGGGGATGTGATGCTTATGTCAAAAAGCTTCAGCCTGAAAAGCTGGAACCCAAAGCGGAGAAATGCGTCTTCATAGGATACCCAAAAGAGACAATTGGGTATACCTTCTACCTCAGATCCGAGGGCAAAGTGTTTGTCGCTAAAAACGGAACATTTCTTGAGAAAGAGTTTCTCTCGAAAGAATTGAGTGGGAGGAAGATAGAACTTGATGAGGTTGTTGAACCTTTACTTCAACCTGAGAGTAGCGCAGCGCAGAAAATTGTTTCTGTGGAGCCTACATTAGCTGAAGAGGAAGTTAATGATGATGATCATGAAGCTTTGGATCAAGTTGCTATCGAACCTCGTAGGTCGACAAGGACGCGTACTGCTCCTGAGTGGTACGGCAACCCTGTCTTAGAGGTCATGTTGTTAAACAACGATGAACCTACGAGCTATGGAGAAGCGATGATGGGCCCGGATTCCGAGAAGTGGTTAGAGGCCATGAAATCCGAGATGGGATCCATGTATGAAAACAAAGTATGGACTTTGGAAGTATTACCTGAAGGGCGTAAGGCCATTCAGAACAAATGGATCTTTAAGAGGAAGACGGACGCGGACGGTAATGTCACCGTCTATAAAGCTCGACTTGTGGCAAAGGGTTTTTCACAAGTTCAAGGAGTTGACTACGATGAGACCTTCTCACCCGTAGCGATGCTTAAGTCCGTCAGAATCATGTTAGCAATAGCTGCCTTTTTCGATTATGAAATTTGGCAGATGGATGTCAAAACAGCGTTCCTTAACGGTTACCTTAAGGAAGAGTTGTATATGATACAACCAGAAGGTTTTGTCGATCCAGAGAATGCTGACAAAGTTTGCAAACTCCAGCGATCCATTTATGGACTGGTGCAAGCATCTCGGAGTTGGAATCTTCGTTTTGATGAGGTGATCAAAGCGTTCGAGTTTATACAAGTTTACGGAGAAGCTTGTATTTACAAGAAAGTGAGTGGGAGCTCTATAGCGTTTCTAATATTATATGTGGATGACATATTGCTGATTGGAAACAATATAGAAATGCTGGAAAGCGTAAAGGAATATTTGAACAAGAGTTTTTCAATGAAGGACCTAGGAGAAGCTGCTTTCATATTAGGCATCAAGATCTATAGAGATAGATCAAGACGCTTAATAGGACTTTCACAAAGCACATACCTTGACAAAGTTTTGAAGAAGTTCAAAATGGATCAGTCCAAGAAGGGGTTCTTGCCTGTATTGCAAGGTGTGAAGTTGAGTAAGACTCAATGCCCAGTGACTGCAGAAGATAGAGAAAAGATGAGTGTCATCCCCTATGCTTCGGCCATAGGCTCTATCATGTATGCAATGCTGTGCACAAGACCCGATGTCAGCCTTGCCATAAGTATGGTCGGAAGGTTTCAAAGTGATCCAGGGATGGAACACTGGACGGCGGTCAAGAATATCCTGAAGTACCTGAAAAGGACTAAGGACATGTTTCTCGTTTATGGAGGTGATCAAGAGCTCGTCGTAAAGGGTTACGTCGATGCAAGCTTTGACACTGATCCGGATGACTCTAAGTCGCAAACCGGATACGTGTTTATTCTTAATGGGGGTGCGGTTAGCTGGTGCAGTTCCAAGCAAAGCGTGGTAGCAGATTCTACATGTGAAGCGGAGTACATCGCTGCCTCGGAGGCGGCGAAGGAAGGTGTCAGGATGAAGGAGTTCATGACAGATCTTGGAGTAGTGCCAAGTGCACTTAACCCAATGACTCTGTTTTGTGATAATACTGGTGCCATTGCTCTAGCCAAGGAACCAAGATTTCACAAGAGGACCAGACACATAAAGCGACGTTTCAATTCCATCCGCGATTACATCAAGGAGGACGACATAAATATTTGCAAAGTACACACGGATCTAAATGTTGCAGATCCGATGACTAAACCTCTTCCAAGGGCTAAACATGAACAACACCAGAACTGCATGGGTGTTCGATTCATTACAATGTAAATCACATAGTGATGTGAACTAGATTATTGACTCTAGTGCAAGTGGGAGACTGTTGGAAATATGCCCTAGAGGCAATAATAAATTGGTTATTATTATATTTCCTTGTTCATGATAATCGTTTATTATCCATGCTATAATTGTATTGATTGGAAACTCAAATACATGTGTGGGTACATAGACAACACTGTGTCCCTAGTAAGCCTCTAGTTGACTAGCTCGTTGATCAAAGATGGTTAAGGTTTCCTAGCCATTGACATGAGATGTCATTTGATAACGGGATCACATCATTAGGAGAATGATGTGATGGACAAGACCCAAACTGTAAACGTAGCATTTGATCGTGTCAGTTTATTGCTATTGTTTTCTGCATGTCAAGTATCTGTTCCTTTGACCATGAGATCATGCAACTCACTGACACCGGAGGAATACCTTGTGTGTATCAAACGTCGCAACGTAACTGGGTGACTATAAAGGTGCTCTACAGATATCTCCGAGGGTGTCTGTTGGGTTGGCATGGATCAAGACTGGGATTTGTTACTCCGTGTGACGGAGAGGTATCTCAGGGCCCACTCGGTAATACAACATCACAATGAGCCTTGCAAGCAATGTGACTAAAGTGTTAGCCACGAGATCTTGTATTACGGAACGAGTAAAGAGACTTGCCGGTAACGAGATTGAACTAGGTATAGTGATACCGACGATCGAATCTCGGGCAAGTAACATACCGAAGAACAAAGGGAACAGCATACGGGATTAACTGAATCCTTGACATAGAGGTTCGACCGATAAAGATCTTCGTAGAATATGTAGGAGCCAATATGGGCATCCAGGTCCCGCTATTGGTTATTGGCCGTAGAGGTGTCTCGGTCATGTCTACATAGTTCTCGAACCCGCAGGGTCTACACACTTAACGTTTGGTGACGATTAGTATAATTGAGTTATTATGTTGGTGACCGAAAGTTGTTCGGAGTCCCGGATAAGATCCCGGACATGACGAGGATCTCCGGAATAGTCCGGAGGTAAAGATTGATATATGTGATAATAGTGTTTTGATCTCCGGAAGAGTTCCGAAGTTCACCGGAAGGGGTTCCGGATGTTTACCGAAGTGTTCGGGTGCAGCAACACTTTATATGAGCCAAAGGGATAAAGCCCACAAGGTATTGGAAAGTGCAAAAGTAGTTTTGCTGCCGCGTAAGCGGTACTACCGCTTGGTGAAGCGGTACTACCGCCGGAGCGGTACTACCGCTTGTGTGAAGCGGTACTACCGCCCGAGCGGTACTACCGCTTGTGTGAAGCGGTACTACCGCTTGTGCGCGGCTGTGCACGGTTCGGCAGGGATCCGAGTTGGACTCTTTCCCTGCGGGCCAAACCGACCTTGTGCGGGCAAAACCGACCCGGAGGAGGCTTTTACTCCAAGTTTAGACCCCAAGGCTCAACATATAAATAGAGGGGCAGGGCTAGCACACGGGACACATCAGGATTTCCCAAGCCGTGTGCCGGCAACCCTAGCCCTCTAGTTCCTCCGTCATAATCTCCGTAGCGCTTGGCGAAGCCCTGCAGAGATTGTTCCTCACCACCATCACCACGCCGTCGTGCTGCTGGAACTCAACCACTACTTCACCATCGCTCGCTGGATCGAGGAGGTGAAGGCGTCATCAAGCCGTACGTGTGTTGAACGCGGAGGTGCCGTCCGTTCGGCACTAGATCGGAAGGATCGTGATTGGATCGCGGGACGCTCGGCGATTTGGATCGCGAAGACGTTCGACTACATCAACCGCGTTTATTAACGCTTCCGCTTAGCGATCTACAAGGGTATGTAGATTCACTCTCCCTCTCGTAGATGCTCATCACCATGGATAGATCTTATGTGTGCGTAGGAAAATTTTTGTTTCCCATGCAACGTTCCCCAACAATTACGACCAGCGGCTCGGGCGCGCCATTAATATGGAGCAGTGGGAGCGAGGCAGGCGGCGGTCAAAGGGCTGGCTCGCCTCCCGGTGAGCCTGCGCAGCGGACTGCTGGCATGCCTACCGTCATTTCACACAGCTAATAGCACGCCTCCTGGTGACACTGCGCAGCGAACACGCATCCCGTCAATTCACACAGCTGCCCGCATGCCTCCCGGTCTGCCTGCGCGGCGGACTGCTCACATGCGTCCCGTCAACTCACGCCTGCTCGCACGGAACACGGGACGCGTGGCGGCACGTATATTGTTTTTCTTTTTTGATGATTAATTCAGCCACTTTATTGCTTAACCGAAGCATGGCACATACATTGTTGGTCTAACGCCCACGATTCAAATAAATAATCCGTTTGCGATATTGGTTGCCAATTATTAATAATCTCCCATTTGTAAGAAGATTATATCAAAACTTGTCTCAAATTTGACCAAAAAAATACAATATCACAGTCTATTGGTGTCCATATGACACCACGATAAGTTTCATGAATTTCAACTAAGTTTAAAAATCAAGATTCTCAATGTTTGAAATTTCACGGGGAATAAACATGCACCCAGGGACACACATATGATTTTCCAATCCATTTTTGTGCACTATCACGTGTGCATGTAGCTCAATTTTGATTTCTGCACATTAAATCCCTAGGAAATCAATCAATGTATAAAAACGGCCGAATGATCTCTATTTTTTTTCAAATTTTAACACGACACTCCTTTGGTCACATGTTCAGTGCAAAAAAAGTTTGACATGCCTCGAAGTGGCGGCGGTGGTGCGGTGTGTGAATGGGGGTCCGGCAGTACACTACGAGTCATGATCCTCCGTGTGGGATTGACCGTTTTGTGAGCCATGCCACATCAAAGTCATGAATTGGTTATTTAAAACATCACACAACCCTTCCCTATATATATACATACATGTTCAGGCCACATGCATGCATTATTGGTGGTCCTCGGACACTCCTCGTGCGGTTATCAGCGATGTGCCCATTCGTTAGCCCGCGAAGGTTATCAATTTTCGCCGACAGCGAGAGGCATTTGACCAAAGGTGGATTAATCTTGGCCTGTGTATGCGGTGTGGATCATGGTGAGATTCTAGATCAAAGTTCAAGCGCGTGCGTACACATGAGTCCCTCTCACCGGCTCAAAGTGAGGGGGACCACACATCGTGAACCTCTGTGTGCGTTTCCGGTTTGCGAAGCATGTGCCACATCAAAGTTGTGCATTGGGTATTCAAACATCACACAACACCTCTTTGGGCCACATGCACGTGGTGGTTGTTCTCGGACACTCACTCGCGTGTGACGCTCTGTGTGGGCCCACGAGGTCATCGTCCACCATATCACTTTGACCTACAGCGAGGGAGAGGTTAATTAATTTGACCAACAATGATGGTTCTTTTTTGGTTTATGTTACGTACGGTAGGAGTATATATATAGTACGCGTCGAAGAGGCGGGGCAACATATATACTACGCGTCATGAACCTCGTTCCGTGTGGGAACTTTCCGGTTTCCGAGGCAGGTGACACATCAAAGTTGTGCATTGGTTATTTAAACATCACACAACACCTCTTTGGGCACATGCAGGCGGTGGTTGCCCTATAGGACACTCACTCGCGTGTGACGCTTCCATCTATGGGCCCGCGAGGTCGTCTCCAGCACTCTGACCCAACGAGAGAGGTTAATTAATTTGACCAACAAGGAGGATTCTTTTTGGTTTGTGTTATGGTAGGTGTATATAGTATGCGTCGAAGAGGGATGGGGGAGGGGACGACCATCACATACTACGCGTCATGAACCTCACTCCGTGTGGGGACTTTTCGGTTTCCGAGGCAGGTGTGCATTGGGTACGTATTCAAACATCACACAAACACCGGCCTCTTTGGGCCACATGCAGACGGTGGTTTGCCCTATAGGACACTCACTCGCGTGCAAAACGCTTCCTTCTCCATGGGCCCGCGAGGTCGTCATCCATCACTTTGACCCAACGAGAGAGGTTAATTTGACTACCAAGGAGGATTCTTTTTGGGTTGTGTTACGGTAGGGGTATATAGTACGTGTCGAAGAGGGGGGACCAGCATATATATATATACTACGCATCACGAACCTCGCTCCGTGTGGGGACTTTACGGTTTCTGAGGCGGGTGCCACATCAAAGTTGTGCATTAATTAGGTATTCAAACATCACAACCACACACCTCCATACATATGTTTGGGCCACATGAAAGCGATGGCGGCGTCCTCTGGCACTCACTCACGCGGTTATCGGCGATGCTTCCATCTGTGGGCCCGCTTGGTCCATCACTTTTGACCGACAGCGAGAGAGGTTAATTTGACTTAGGAGGGGATTAATTTTTGGTTTGTCTTACGATATAGGTCATGCTATGAGATTACATAATATACTTTGAGCGCATGTAGTGTACGCATGAATCCCTTCCACCGGATCAAAGTGGGGGGGGGGGGGCGAGCATATACACGACGCGTCATGAACCTCGCTCTGTGTGGGGACTGTGCGATTTTCGACGCATGCGCCACATCAATGGTGTGCATTGGGTATTCAAACATATGCATGCATTACGCACCTCCATACATATGTTTGGGACACATGCATGCAGTGGTTGTCTTCGGACACTCTCCCCTCGATTGGTTATCGGTGGGAAGCCTATATATTTGTGGGCCCGCGTGGACGTCCATCACTTCGACCGACAACGAGAGAGGTTACCTAGGTGGATTCTTCTTCTTTGGTTCATCTTACCATATAGTAGGTCGATCATGGTGAGATTCCAGACCTAAGTTTGAGCGCATGCATGCGTACGCATGAATCCCTCTCACCGGCTCCAAGTGGGGTGACATACGTACACACACACACACACACACACACACACACACACACACACACACACACACACACACACATACATATACTATACGCGTCGTGAACCCTCGCTAGCTCCATGTGGGAACTTTCCGGTTCCAAAGCACGGTGCCACATCAGAGTTGTGTACTGGGTATTCAAACACCACACAACACTTCCATATATAAGTTTGGGCCACATGCACGCAGTGGTTGTCTCCGGGCACTCCCTCGCGTGCTTATTGTCGACAAGCTAGCCCATTTGTGGGGCCGCGTGGGCGTCCATTACTTTGACCAACAACGCGAGAGAGGTTATACGACCAAGGTGGATTCTTCTTGGTACATGTTACAATACGTCTTGGTGAGATGCCCTATCCCACCGACTCAAAGTGTGTGTGTGTGTTGGGTGGGGGGGGGGGGGGGGGGGGCACTACTCCACACTTCCTGAAACTCTGTGGGGTCGGGGATGCCCGGTTAATTTGCGAGGCACACATGTGCTATTTAAATATCACACCACACCCTTTTCATATATATATATATATATATATATATATATATATATATATATATATATATATATATATATAGGGTGAGACTATTTAGGAACCCCCACTAGAGTTCCTAAATAAGCTTATTTAGGAACCCCACCCCTCTTAACTGTAGCTACCCCACGGAGCGAGCGACAGCGAGCGGAGCCAGTGGTTCCTCGCGACTCCTTCCCCAATCCCACCGCACCTTCTACCACTCACCGCTCGGCCAGCCACCGTCGCGCGCCACCAGTCCCGCCGCTGGGCTGCCACCCCCCACATCCCCAAACGATGGTCCACAGCTATAGTGCCACGGGCCTCTGTAGTTAACAGAACAGAGGAGGGTGGCGGTGGCGCAGGTGAACTCCCCCCGGCGCCCTCCTCCTCCCCCTCTCCTCGGCGGTCCACCGCGTCCCCATCCCCCCTCTCTCCCGTGCGCCGTCACCTTCGCCCCCGCCGCGCCCGCCGCAAGCCCTCCTCATCCTCTTCCATCTTAGGCATCCTACCGGGACCCCATCCGGCGGACCGCCGCTTCCCCAACGCCCCACCCCCTCCCATGCGCTACACCTCCAAATCCCTCCCCGACGCGCGACCACGGCAGTCGCCCGCACCCTACTTCTCCCGGTCTCTGTGTATCCTGCACTGCATAGTGTCTGTTTGTTCATGTTGGATTTTCATGTCTGTTTGCCATTTGTTCTAGCAAGTATCTGTCCTGTAGAAATAACCTCTCCAGAGTTCAGTGGAACATCAAGTACTTGCTCTAGCATGTTTATTTCAAGCAATTTGTGATTCATGCTATTGGATGAACCAATGCCTGCGTCGGGAGACTAGCAAACTTCAGTTTTCTCACAAGTACTCACTTATCCTGTTGTTCATGTCCACACACCGTTCCTGGTTCTATGTTACAGCTGCTGCAAACAATTTAATGTGGCTCTTTGGGCACTTCTATTTTGCTTCTAAATAAATCCCCTCTGCATCTGGTGTACAGCAAGTTCATTTTTCTGCCTGTGAATTGTGCAGATTAGCCAAGTGTTTGTCGATCTGCAAGCCGGTTTAAGCTGAATTGGCCAGTCCAATTCAACACGGAGCCAAGTGTATGTTGAAACTTTTCGTTCTCACTAGTGCTATTTTGGCTATTCGCTCATTTCACATTAGCAGCTGTCGATGAGGAGTTGCTATAGTGCCACGGGCCTCTGCAGTTAGCATGATTTTGCTGTTAACTGCTAAAAATTGTTGTTGAATGCTTATTTTTCACAGTTAACTGCTGTTTGACACACACAATTGTTGATGTTGGTGCTGTTAACTGATGCTTGATTTATCTTTTAGTGTAGCGGGTGATGGGTTCTCTCTTACAATTCTGCAGCAGCTATATGTGTGTGTCTCTTGCATTCAGATGGTAGTGCGACAGAAGGAGGAGGACAGGGATTAGAGACTGGGCAACGGCTGGAGGAGGCTCGCGGGCCAGCGGGGCTGCAACGACCACACCTCTGGCCAACTCCGACGCTCGTCTCCGACGTCCTGCATCCCTGTGCCCCCGTGATTTTGGCCTATTTTACTCAGTTGGCTTTGTTTTTGGCTCAGTTAGCTTCCTGATTTTCAGCAGTTGTTGAGGGCACACAGTAGGAGGACGCTGTCGCCTATGGCAAGGTCCCGCATGTTGTCCTCTTCGTGGAGATGCAATTAACTTCCTGGAGGTCGCGAAGAGTTAACTCTTCGTGGATATTGAGATGGGAGAAAAAGAAAAGTTAACTTCCGTGGTTCAGTTATCTTGTCGCTTTGTATGCTTGTATGCATTCATGTATTTCTTTCAGTTAACTCTTCATATATTTCTATCAAAAAAAATTGGTATACTTGCAAAAATACGTTAGGTGGTTAATATCTAACCGGAGTAGTTAACCTTGGCTACCGTTAACTTCGGCAAAATTGTTGCTAACTGTCTGCCAATTCTATTGCTAACTGCTCCCAAAAAATGAGTTTGCATAACTGTAGATCCAAAACAGTTAGCTTATCGGCGGCAGGCAGTTAACTATTTCACTCTCGACGGTTAGCGTGATTTGGGGAAAAAGGAATGAAAAAAGAAAATAGATACAATCCGGCAGTTAGCTTGCTCGCCACAACACAGTTAGCTATTCGGTCCTAACAGTTAGCGTGACCCGGGTAAAAAAGAATGAAAGAAAATTTGTAGTAGATTCAGTCCCGGCAGTTAACTTGGTGCTACCTGCCGCGATTCCCGGCAGTTAGCTATTTCACTCCCGAAAGTTATTTTTACTTCCGGAAAAAAAGAGAATGAAAAAAAATTAGAATCTTCGGTTCTGCAGTTAACTAGGTGTTAACTGCCGCAGTCTCGACAGTTAGCTATTTCAGCCCCCGCAGTTAGCATGACCCGAGCAAAAAAAATTACAAAAAAAATTAGTATCTTCAGTCTAGCAGTTAACTTGGTGTTAACTGCCCCGATCTTCGGCAGTTAGCTATTTCAGTCCTAGCAGTTAACTTGACCCGGAAAAAAAAGAAAAAAAGAAAAAAAATTAGTTTCTTCGGTCCGGTAGTTAACTTGCTCAGCATAGGGCAGTTAGCTATTCTGCTGGAGCAGTTAGCGTGTACTATAGCAGTTCGGGAAAAAATGACGAAAATGACGTTAGTTTTTTGAAAACTGCTCTTAAACCGTAGCGAATCTAAAAACGAGTTCTATATACTAAAGTTCGGGCTAATCCATAGCTTTCCAACGGTGTATCATACACATCATTTCGACAAACGGTTTGAAAATTTCTTTCACAAAAACATTGAAAACTTGTTTGATGGATTTTCAATTTTTTTAATTTTGTTTAAAAAGTGTAAGGATTTTGGGAAAACAATCAACATGAGTTTTTTCCTCCTTTTCAATAGTTATCCAACGGTATATCATTTGCATCATTCCGATAAATGGTTCAAAAATTACGATAAAAAACAGTGCGAAAAAACGATGCCAGAAAAAGTCCGCCTGGCAGTTAACTAGTATATGACGCACAGTTAGCTTATCTGTTTTCGAGCAGTTACGAATGGTTCCTGAATAGTTTATTCAGGAATGGGTTGCAGAATAGTTGGGATGTGTATGTGTGTGTGTGTGTGTATATATATATATATATATATATATATATATATATATATATATATATATATATATATATATATATATATATATATATATATATATATATATATATACTAGTACATATGCCCGTGCGTTGCAACGGGCGAAAAAGATCACAAAACCTGCTTCACGTACCACTATGCTCCACATATATTCAAGTCTGACAAACGTTGAAATAAGGTTACCCTCATCTCTATAAGGCGCATATGCACACGTGTTGCCACAGGTTGAATTATCCTTATTTGGATCATGAAATGTTGATATGAGAAGTGACCCTAACGTCCTTCGTTGGTGCGTACTTAAGCTCCGCACTTCCATGGATAGAAAAATAGTGGTGCATGGAATAGTCTTTTAGTAGGAGAAATATACAATCTGATTCTTATATGTGCATGGAATAGTTTTTTTAGCGGGAGAACACATACAATGTGATTCTTACGTACTCTTCTATAGTTTAATAATTCATTTAAAGTATTTTATAAAATTATCAAAATATTAGAATTCTAATGATTTTGATTATTTAGTTTTTCTTATCGAACATTGTTTGATTTGGAAGATTATATTTCATTCCTAATGTTTTTTTTTGCACTATTAAGGCTTGGCCCAAACATAAGAAAATTTATACTTTCTCCTAATGCGTATCTTCATACTCCCGTGTACAATGGTTGATAAGAGTATCTACAACCAGACCCCCATATCCGCCCTAGACACCCAGACAGGCTGCTCGGTCACTGTCCCAACCAAAAAACGCCACCCAATCGGGCTATCCATATCCGGCCTAAACGCCCGGACTGACCGGCACTCCCCATATCCGGCCCAAATCTAGGGCGGATATGGGACGCCCAGGCACGCCCACACTCTCGGATGAACCCTAGTCGCTCTTAGTCCACTCGCCCTCTCCGCTCCCATCTCGTCTTCTCCACTTCTCCCAACCGAATCTATCTGCCTCCTCCGCCACCTCTACAATGGCCAACTCCGGTGAAGAGTCCAGGAGCGAGTCCAATCCCATGGACTGGGACGACCTCATGAAGGAGGAGCACTCCGGCAGTGATGCGCCCAACGACGAGGAGCTGGCGCTCCGCATTGCCATCGAGCGGCGCGGCTGGACACGGGCGGAAGCTCGAGCTCAGTGGCTTCCGCTGCCAGCTCCTCCAGGTCGCGCTGCCGAAATGCTGCCCGCGCTCGCCCTTCTCGCTCTGCCCCGCTCCAGATCCGGAGCAGGGCGGCACCCTCCCTTCCCCTTCGGCTCTGACACCGCGCATGCAGCGCTGGGTGCTCGTGCCCGCGGCTCCGGTGCGCATGCGCATGCCAGAGTCAGAGGCGAAGGCCGCCCGACACGAGCAGCAGCGGGCGGCAGCCACGGCGGAGCCTCGGCTCGTCCCGACAGCACGCACGCTCTTTGCCGGTGGATCCGGGGGAGGTGCTCCTCCGCGAGGCAATGCGGCACTCGCTCACCACGGCGAAGACCGACGCGAGGCGCCTCTGGTGGAAGAACACGAAGGTGCTCCGCCTCGGCCTCGAGGCTTCGGAGCGCCTCGTGAGGGAGAAGGAGAGCGTCAAGGTGAAGGCGGCACGCCAGGCCTGGGAGCAGAGCCGCGCCATCCGCCGTCTGACGGGCTACATCTCCTCCACGTCGGAGAGCGGCACCACCAGCTTGGACGACGACCCTCCCACCGCGGACGCATACACGGAGGGGATGAACCTCCACGCTGCCGACCGCAAGGGCAAGGGCCCGGCCAAGAAGTGGTGGCTCGCCCTCCGCATTGTCTTTTTTATTAGTAGCTAGTTTAATCCGGTGAACTTTTTCTATTTTGGGTCCGATTAGTCTATCGAATGAACTGTCTATGCCCGAATCTATCTATATTTGTCTGTCCGATGACCATGTTTGTGATGTTGATCTACATGTCACGTTGCTGCATGGCTAGGATGGATTCGGGTGTGGGGATATGGGTACTATGGTTGCGGACATAGATATATTGGGACTGCTCGGTCAGTACCAGCGGGCGTGCCCGGACTCGTCGGCGGGCGTGTAGGTGCTAGGATATAACCGTGGTTGTAGATGTAACTACGGCGGGCGTGTAGATGCTCTTATAAAAAAATCAACCGGCTGATGAAACGGTTGGGTCGAGCGGCCGGCACGTACCCCATCACGTGTACGCCCCCACCGAGCTTCACTACAGCTTATCCCCTCCACCATAGCTTATCCATTCGCCTCCATCTCTCTTTCTACTCTTCTCTCGCTGCATCTCTCATCCCCTTCCTTCAATGATATGCACAGGCCGAGCAGCCGTTGCTTCCAGCGGGATTTGCCGCGCTATGAGCCGGCTGCTGCCCCGCGAGCGTCGTTCCAGGCTGCCCGCGAGTTCGTTCCCTCCCATGCCAGAGCCACATATACCGCGTATCTTCGTCGAGGATGTTTTCTCCTCTCGGTCAGGTCACATGTCAGCCCACAATCGAGTCACACAGGTCAGGTCAGCCACAGCATCTTCGTCGAGGATGGTATTCTCATCTCGGTCAGGTCACAGGTCACATAGCATCTTCGTCAGGTCAGCCCTGAATCGAGTGTAGCGTGTGCCCGTCGGCACATACAAGATTGTAACTCTGGCACCGCCGTTCTCACTCTCCTTTTTTAGCCGTCTTGCTGAGAATTGATAACCCACAGCTCCAGCTTGCTTTCCCAAGGATAACCCACAGCTCCTCCTGCTTGTTAATTCTCATAATCATGGGTATATTTAAATTGGTGGAATTATGTGTAGAGTAGCAAGGTGGTATTATTTAAATAGGTAAAATTGTGTGCATAAGCGACACGGGGACAGAGGAAGAATAATAAAACCTGCGCTAGCTACAGGCCCAACAGCGGACGTGACCCAGGCCTAAAAGTAACGCCCAGGCCCGTGAACAGAAATTTTAGTGCTGCGAACAAATTTTAACCAAAGGTGTTTTACGTACAGGCAGAAGTAACGACGTACGACCAAAAGCGATCACATGAATAGTACCACCTCGGATATAGAAAATAATATTATAGAAAATAATATGGGCGAAGTGGACGGACGACGGACGGACGAAAAACGGACGAAATTACGGTGGTAAGAAGCAATAGCCCCTTTATTATTAGGTAAAGATAAAGATATATACAGCCGGTCTATTCTCCTAATATTAGGAGAATAGTTATTCTGCTAACACTTCCGAACTGCACGCTCAGTGCAAGTGCACGTCATTGTTGAAGCAAAAGCACTGCAGTACTGATGCGAGTGAACTTCTCGTCGCAAAAAACTGCATGCGCCTTTTTGGGTACTATTTTTGCTCTAGTTTTTAAACCATTTCTCAGAACGAGGCGTGTAATATACCGTTGGAAAGCTATGGATTAGGCGCAACTTCGCCATGTAGATTTTTTTTGAATTTCCTCGCGGTTTAGGAGCAGTTTCGAAAGCGGTGCGGCGCAAGACGAGTGGCAGCGAGGGTTTTTTCACGTTTTTTTCTAAACCGCTCGTCGGAATGAAGAAAATGATACGCTCTTGGAAAGATATCGTCGAGGCGCAACTTTTTCATATATATTTCTTTCTCTAATTCGTTACGATTTAAGAGCAGCTTCAAATTTACTAAATCGTGGAATTGTTTTTTAATTTTTTTTGCAATTTTTCGGTACTGTTTTCGCTCCAGTTTTTTAACCGTTTGTCGAAACAAGGCATGTGATATGCCGTTGGAAAGCTACGTACGAGACGCAACTTTCATATGTTGAATTTTTTTTTGAGATTCCTTATGGTTTTAAATTAATTTTGAAAATGGTGCGGCGGACGACGAGTGGCAGCGGCCGTTTTTTCGTGAATTTTTTACAAATCGCTGGTCGGAATGATTCAAATGATACGCCGCTGGAAAGATATCGACGAGGCGCAACTTTTTCATGTAGAACACTCTCTCTAATTCCTTACGGTTTAAGAGCACTTTTGAAATTACCGAAATGCGGACACTGTGTTTTTTGCGACACCAAAATCGATGAGGGAACTGCATCAGATAGAGAATGCACTGCTTCACACTGAAAAACGCACTGCATCAGACGGGCAAGCGAACTGCATGATTTCTTTTATTTAGACGTAAATTTTCTCAGGCGAGGAAGTGGACCGGACTTCACATCGGGCGTAAGTGAACCGCAAAAGTATGGAGAAGTGAACCGCATTACTTTTTTTGTCATTTTGGTAACAATTTTTCTTGCACTTACAAGATGAACAACATCAGACGACCGACCGCACTGCTTCAGTTGGAAAACCGCACTGCATCAAATGGTCAAGTGAACCGCATTACTTTTTTTTGTCGTTTGCCTAACAGTTTTTTTTTGCACTTCACATTGAGTGTAATTGAAACCGCAACGAACCGTAACACTCCCAAAAGTGAACCGCAATATTTTTTGCTAGTGAACTTTGAAACTTTTTTTTCAATCATCCCACAAACAAAAGAAAATGCATTACAAAAAGATGTGAACCTCTCATGTTAACTTCTTTTTCAAACTTTCTCGTGTCTTTACTCAAACTTCGAACAAAAATTTAAAGAGTGTTTTGCATTGCTGGGAAGTTATTCTTTTTCTTTTTCCCGTCGTGTGTTCTACACTGCAAGGACGAGAGTAGTTATCTGTATACGTTTCCTCCATGATATTTTAATTGGCGCACGTTCTGCACTGCACGAACAAGACTAGTGCACTACAGGGGGCGGCACATGTGCAATGCACGAACAATGCAAAAATACTGAAAACACACATTATCACAGGTTCATCACAGGGGGAAGGGCAACAAACTTCAACACAGGGGGGATGCATCCCACACATCCAGCCAACTGCATGAACGAGATGGCCATCGATGGGGCCGCCGGCACATTTTTTTCAATCATCCCACAAACAAAAGAAACTGCACACCAGCGGAATCCGAGCTGCCCCCGCTGGAGATGTGAGCTGCGGCAAGGAGAGTAGTGGTAGTAGCTAGGAGAGGAAGAGGAAGGGCGGGGTTTGCGATCTGCTCGGAGTCACGGCACCAGCGACGAAGAAAGGCACGACGATGCCCGTCCATGATGTGTGAACGGAGCGAAGTACACAGAGTGGATTGCAAGGGGGGAGAACGGTGAGCACCGGGGGCGTTGACGTGTGCTGCTGTGCTACTACCGTCGATGGGGCCGCCGGCACGCCCACGTACTACAACCACCACTAGAGTGCACCGCAGGCGCACCGACCACCGCCAAACTCCCCAGCCGTGACACTCTAGGGGAGACCTGGTCGACGGTGAGCCCCTGCCTCGATCTGGCATCCATGGATGTGGATCCGAGTGTCGGCGTGGGCGCCAGGATGGATCAGGTCGGCGCAGAGGTCAACGGCCGCCGGGGAGGCGGATCTGGGCGTGGGGGACGGGATCCCAGGCCGGCGGCGTCGATGCAGGGTAGGGCGGCGCGAGCCCAGGATGCCGGCAATGCAGGTCATGAGCGGTGCGAGCCTAGGCTGCCGGTGATGCAGGGCAGGGGCGGCGCCAGCCTAGGCCGCCGGCGGGTGGGTCGACGGCCGGCTCAGGGTAGGGCGGTGCCCAGCCGACGGTGGAACGGGGGAGAGAGGTGCGGCGCCGGCGAGGGAAGAAGGTGGATCGGGGGTGGGGAGACGCCCAGCAGAAGGTGCGGTGGGGAGGTGGCGTGGGGGAAGCAGGGAAGGTGGTGGTGTGGCGGCGGCACGGGGGGGGGGGGAGCAGGGGAGGTGGTGGTGCGGCGGCGGGGGGGGGGGAGGAAGGTGGCGGGCTGGGAGGGGGAGGGGTGCGGTGGTGGCCGCGAGGGAGGCTGGCGGCGCTGGGGAAGCTGGCGGCGCAGGGGAGGTGGCGGTGCGGCGGCACAGGGGAGGTGGCGGTTGCGGGAGAGTGAGAGAATTGGGGGGAGTGGGTACGATAATATAAGGTGGGCTGGTTTTTCCTTTTGTGCGAGCAGTTCGGTTCAGTTGTTTTTCGGGTTAGTCTATAGCTACGGTCAGGTCGGTAGTGTTAGCAGAATAAGGTGGGTGTTAGGAGAATAAGACTCTTAAGGGTGTCAGGAGAATAGACCCACCCTATATATATATATACCCGCATGTGGTTCATATGTGGTCTCACCCATCTCGCGCCACAAGCACACATTTGTGGGCCCACACACGGTCCACCTTTGACCGGAAGCGAAGGGGGGGGGGGTTGACCATGATGGACTCCTATAGGTTTTGTGTTACGGTAGGGTGAGATGTCAAACGTAGCTATTTGTGGGCATGCGTTCATAGCTAGGATTCCCCTTCCGCCGACACGAAGTCGGGGGGGGGGGGGGGGGAGTGGCGGACTAGCAATAATGTGCGCTTTGTGAGACAGGTGCCACATCAAAGTTGTGGATTGGGTATTTGAACATCAAACCACCCTTTTCATACATATATTTGGTCCACATGCAAGTGTGTTTGTGTTCTGACCCTTTCCCGCGTTTTTTTTGCCAAATTTATAAACAGCAGACGAGACGGATGCGATTGGGGATGTAACAGACACGGTTCCCTCAGACTACCCGTGTGCCAACCCCGTGCGCCTGTCACTCACATCAGCACATTAGATTGGGGTCCACGAGGCTTCCCCCCCAATCACAAAAATATCTACCCGCCTGGAGGGTTTTTCTGTTTGATAGCACACGATTATTATGTTTCGACCGTGTGCGATGTTCGTTGCTCCCGCTCTCAAAAATATCTACCCGTCTGGAGGGTATTTCTGTTTGATAGCACACGATTATTATGTTTCGACCATGTGCGATGTCTGTTACTCCCGCTCTGCTTCAATCCCTTGATCCAAATTTTCAGTAGCCCTGACATTTTATTCCCGCCTGCATCCCTTGCAATCTCTAAAATATCTGCTCGCCTGGAGGGTTTTTACGTTTGAAAGCACATGCTTATTATGTTTGGACCATGTGCGATGTTTGTTACTCCCGCTCTGCTTCAATCCCTTGATCCACATTTTCAGTAGCCCCGGCATTTTACTACCACCTACATCCCTTGCAATCTAAAAAATATCTGCTCGACTGGAGGGTTTTTCTGTTTGATAGCACACGATTATTATGTTTGGACCGTGTGCGATGTTTGTTACTCCCGCTCTGCTTCAACCCCTTGATCCAAATTTTTAGTAGCCCCGGCATTTTACTCCCGCCTAGTAAAATTTTCAGTAGCCGCGGCATTTCCTCAAACACCACCTTGGCCCCCCTCCACACACACACCCCAAAATCACCGTTCACACACACACACCCCCCATCCCTCGCTCGAAACCTAGCTAGGTCGCCGCCACCGCCGCCGCCGCCGCACCACCTCCATCGTCAATCTCTGCGGTATGCCCGTGCAGGTTACCCACCGATCTACATACCCTCGCTGCCCTGAGTTTCTTAGATGATCCTTGTGAAATGCCCCCTTTCCCATAGATCCCCATCCCCACCCCCTCCCCCACTCCAGAGCGTCGCAGCCTAAGCCCGGCTACGCTTCTCGGGGAGCTCGAGGAGTGAATGGCCCAAAAGAGGTTTATCACGGCCTCTTTGCCCGACGTCGGCGTGGTGGCCGCCGACAAAGCTGACGACGATGACTGGCCGGAGGCTTTCAATCAGCGGGCTAGAGTATTCTGGTATGTCGCAGACGCCGGCTACGACATCGAGGTCATCGACAGCGACGGCTTTACGCGGGCTATGTCAAAGGTTAAGTTGCCCACCCCAACCCCTCGGGTTCAACCGCCATCGATCTCATCGATGGCCCTGCTGCTGCTCTCCTCTGGCTCATTGTTAACAATTTTCCATCCTTCATCGCCATGGAGCCCCTTTTGTCATTTCTGAAGGACAAGTTCTGCGACGCTGGCTTGGGATCCTGAGCTGCCAAGTCAGACCTCATCGACGGCGACCACGAGGAGGGCACCCTCTCCAGCTCTTCCAAGGGGAAAGAGCCCATTTGCGACATCAGGGAGGGCACCCTACAGCCGTGCTCTTCCAAGGTGAAGGAGCCCATCTGCGACAACATGGAGCGCACCCAGAGTCCGTGCTCTTCCAATGGGAAGGAGCCCATCTGTGACAAGTGAGGAACCCATGTTTGTTTTGCCGTGCCTCTTCACTGGGGGAATCCCATGATTTGTTTTTGGTTGTTCATAGTATGCCTTGTTTATTTCAGTTATTCACAAAGTGATGTTCTATATGTGCAAGTATGAAATTTGCAGTTCAATTTCATCAAGACCAGTTTCAACAATACCAATATGAATGACTATATTTGCTTGCTGTTAAGCCTGTTGTAGCGACCATATGCCTCTTTTAACGATTTTTGGTTGTTCGGTTGTTTGTAGTTAGCATATGCCCAGTTTAATTGCTATCTTTGATTGTTCGTAGTATGCCTTATTTATTTCAGTTATTCACAATGTGATGTTCTATATGTGCAAGTATGAACTGTGCAGTTAACACACCTTTCCACTTCTTGTTTTGCTTAACTA
This sequence comes from Elymus sibiricus, assembly GCA_039707655.1. Taxonomy (NCBI): domain Eukaryota; kingdom Viridiplantae; phylum Streptophyta; class Magnoliopsida; order Poales; family Poaceae; genus Elymus; species Elymus sibiricus. Next base: position 183,363,039 of record CM077676.1, on the reverse strand, counting down.
GCGTGCTTAAACCTGCACACTGAAGCTATCATTTGGAGATTATGTTGTCTACCATGGATATATTTGGTTGATGTTTAGCCTGTTGTGCTTAATATGCCTTTCGATGTACTTACACATGACAATATTGGGAACGACTACTGTTTTCCATCGAGATTAGTTTCATCCCATGGCTTATATATACTAATTGTTCAGGATATCGGTAGATGGTACCATATAGGCCGGGGGCTGATAAGGGATTAATCGTTGAATTGTACATTTAACTGAATATATCTGTAACCCATTTATCAGTAGGTTAACTAGGGCTATATCTAATATATCTGAGGCTACATAGCAACATGCATTGTACTGAATGTCTAAATATGCAATCCTAGGCTACATATCAACAAGGAAGAGTGTTACCTTAATGTTCTGATGATGTCTAGATATACATAGAAGAGCAGCAACAACAACAACATAGCAGCAGTTAACTGCAGTTAATCGGCCGATATTTGTAACAATGTAATAAACTCCCTCCGCCCCATAATATAAGATGTTAATTCATCCAATATGTGAGTATATTGTATGTAATAAGATCTTATATAATGGGATGGAGGGAGTGTTGTACTACATCATTGTGCAATTGCTGTTCTGCTTCTAATATTAACTTGGTGCTTTTAGGTACATATGTCATTGGTAAAGATCCACGCTTCGACCCTTTTTGCGTATGGGGCAATGAGATATTCATGAACCAGCATCAAGTGAGGAAACTGATAAAGATTGTTAGTAAAATGGGTCAAAAGATGGCAATTAAACTATTTGTTTACACTTTATCCAAGACAACAGTAAACTGCAGGATGGTAAGTAAGAACTCTGCAGCCTTCTTTTTACTGGCCATAATGAGTTGTGTTAGATGACAATGTCTGAATCCTTTTCCTTTGCAGTGGTTCCCAAAGTAGTTTACTCAAGATTACCTCTCAAACTACATGATTGGTGGGCATGCAAAGATTAAAGTATTTCTACTAGAACATAATGACTATCTAGATGTCCTCATGAAGAAAGTGAAGGATGGGCGGTCGGCCATCACAAGGGGTTGGACTAGAGTCGTGCGTGCCTTCTGCATGGAGGAGGGCACAATATGGGCATTCCGCTTCCCCTTGTTCAGCAATAAGAATGTCTTTTGCCTCTTTCTTTACCGTCTTTAATAGTACAAGTATACAACCCTGGTTCATCATTCTTTATTTGGTGCATATGTAATTCTTGTTTTTTTATGTAACTCTTGAACATATGTACCTGTGAATCGAATAATGCATTGGTTGTTGAACCTGATGCATATGAATAAAGTTGTAGCCTACTTTTAAATTCAAATTCGGTACAATTTTAAATAGCAGCGATTAAATTAGGGTGAAAATACGCTCTGCAGGTCATTACGGCGCACACGGTCTGTAAAGCACAACGTGTGTGATATACATCATAATCCGACACGGTTCACATAGAGGAAATGTGTACGACCATGCACACAGTTGCCGTTTGCAAAGAGTGTGTGATGTCAGACAATATCACAAACGGTGCGAGCGAACTAAATGTTTGTGATAGTCGCCTTATCGCATACGCTTTACAGTCATGAACTATTTCTGATGTCATACACATCGTAAACGTTTGCACCACAGAATAGCATGTGTGATAGTTATCCTGTACGACACTGGTACGACAGTCCAACGTTTCATAATCCTATCCGACACTCGCACGATGATTTACTAATCTTCTTAATTATATATCGCATACGGTTTGGGAGAAGTGAATGTGGGTGATAGTCTCCTTATCTTACACGTTTTACAATCGTGAACTATTTGTGATGGGGCACGCATCGTAAACGTTGCACCACAAAATACCGAGTACGATGGTAATGCGAGCACACACGAGTAGCAAGGATGGAGTATTTGGGATATTTGATAGATCACAAACAGTTGTGTGATGACGAGCATCTGGGAAAGATGTGGGCATCGCATATGCTTAGTTCTACGAAACGTATGCTTGCATGCTCCCTATCGCCGACGGTTTCTAGGTCATGTGGGAAGGACCCCCCTATCGCACACACAGGCAAGGCAACGGTTTAAAACTACGTCGCGGAAAGGGGGTAAAAACCGTTTCTATAGCAGGTCGATGCACCAGTGCATGCCTACATCATCCATGCCTTTACCATCCATGTTTATGCCATCCTTGCCTACATCATCCATGCCTTTACCATCCTTTCCTTTGCTGTCCATGCCTACATCCTCATTGTCGTTATAATCCATGTCTTTGCCTTCCTTCCCTCTATCACCCATGTCCTTGTCACCCTTGCCTTTATCACCCACGTTTTCGTCATCATTGCCTTTATCATCCATGTCATTATGCTGCCAATGAAAACACATAGACAATGTTATGGATGTATATGATACAAAATAATTATGCACTACTCTTCTTAAATAATTTAAATAATTTTCTAGTTCAATTCATGTACCTAACTCAGTCCTTCAAAAGCTCTAAGTAAGTATGAAATATGTCCTAACTAAATCCAAAAGTATTTGATTGATTGTACTTACTGTAACTAAACATTTGATTGCTTCTGTCTATGATGTAAGGATATCACATAATTCTTCATGTATGCTGGTTTGTTTAAATTCATTACTCTAATCATCCACAATTCCTTCAAATGCCGTGACTAATCACGCCTTGATAAATCCACCCTCATAGATCAAATATCTCCTAACTAAATCCAAAATAACTCCAAAATCAATCCAAAATATCTCCTAACTAAATCCAAAATAACTCCAAACTCAATCGAAAATATCTCCTAACTAAATCCAAAATAACTCCAAACTCAATCCAAAATATCTCCTAACTAAATCCAAAATATCTCATAAATAAATCCAAACTACACTTTCATTGAATCCGAATTTGCTGACAACTTTCTCATGCCACATAACCCTAACTAAGTCCAAAATATGTCCTAACTAAATCCGAATTACACTTCCATTCAATCAAAATCTAGTCACAACTTTCTCATATCACATATCCTAAACCATAATCAAATCTGACCCTATCGGTACTATGCAGAAGGGACTGGCCAAGATTAGAGATGGCTAGGCACTTACATCTCAGAGGTCAATGCAAAGATCCGGCATAATAAAGTTGATGCACAGCGATGAGGATGATCTGGCCTCGCGTCGGAGAAGGGGGTGTCGAATCGGGGAAGGAGGGGATTAGGCGGCTCCTCGGAAGATCTGGCGCCGCATAACCCGAGGGGGATCACGTGCAAGGGAGGGGGAGGAGGAGGAGGAGGGAGTGCCACGGCTAGTGCGTGCGGCGACGATCGGCGGCGATCGAGTGCGGCGATGTGTTTGCCTGAGACTAGGGCTCAAGAGGAGATGAGGAACCACTCTAACCCAACTTCAAATGACCACGCACGATGTCGTTTAGTTATAATTAAGTGCTATGTTAATGCAATTAAGTTAATTCGAAATTTTAGGACGATAATACCCCTGGATTTAACTAGGCCAATTAAACTTAAATAATTTGTTAGGTCCAAAATACCCTAGGACTTTAATAAGGCCGAGTTAGTCTCATCCGTTGGATCGCCCATATAATACATGTGCTCTAGTGTATTGCAATGTACCATAAAACTTTCCATGAAGAATGGTTGGTCTTCGCCAGCTCACTGCTGGCTAAAATTTTACTAAAGGTAAGAGCGACCAACGGATGTGTAGAGCAGATCATAAATCAGTTGCTGGGCACCTCAGGTTTATCAGTGGCAGCGAACAGTAACGACTGGGTGGGCTCGTGTGCGAACGTTGCCGGTTGAGAGGACCGATGATGCATACATACCACAGGGCATTTTGTTTGGCTGGCGCGTGCCTGGTGCATGTCCATCCTTGAATACATGTTCTGTTTCATTGGCAAAGTACTGCTACACAGTGTTATGTTCCCCATCTTCGGTTGCTTGCCTATCATTGAAATATGTAGTTGTGTGGCTCTATGGAAAACGTGGATTTTTTGTATCTTTGTTGTTGTTTGATTAACGTCATCACTTCAAGTCGAGTTCTTTTCAATGGTCCACGACGGCGTAGGTCAGCCGCACTTATTGGAGCAAGCAAATGCTGGTGGTGACAGCTGACGCACAGAGTGGCATACTGCCCACGTACCTGACTAGGGTTGGTGCGTGACAGGTTGATCGAGAGGGCCATCCGAACGGTGCTCGCGATGGCCGGCCAAAAGGTTACCGGGTCGATTGATACGTCTCCAACGTATCTATAATTTTTTATTGTATCATGCTATTATATTACCAATCCTATATTCTTTATACATCATTATATATCATTTTTGGGAACTAACCTATTAACCTAGTGCCAAGTGTCAGTTGTTGTTTTCTGCTTGTTTTGGTTTTATAGAAAATCCCTACCAAACGGAGTCCAAATGCTACGAAATTTTTTGACATTTTTTTCTGGACCAGGAGGTACCCTAGAAGCTTCTGGGGAGGACCAGAAGCCAGACGAGGAGACGGCAAGAAAACAGGGCGCTCCCAGGGGGTAGGCGCGCCCTGATGTCTTGTGGGCCCCTCGTGGCACCGTCTGACCTAATCTCGGCGCTATAAATTCCCAAATATTCAAAAACCCCCAGAGCAAGACCTGAAACAATTATTTCGTCGCCGCAAGCCTCTATTCTTTTGCGATCCAATCTGGAGGTCTCTGCTGGTACTCTGCCGGAGGGGGAATCGGTCACGGAGGGCTTCTACATCAACCTTGCTGCACCTCCGATGATGTGTGAGTAGTTCCCACAGGACCCAGTGACAGAATGGGTAGCGAGGCACGTATTTGTATTGTTGCTACTAAGGGTAAAACGACGGGGTTTGATCATATTGGTTGGTTTTATTCTGTCTACATTATGTCATCATGCTTCAAGCATTACTCTGTTTGTTATGAACTTAATAACTTAAGATGCATGATGGATAGTGGTAGACACTACTGCAGGTGACCGCCAATGCGACAAATGAATTAGAGACCCCCCGACCAAACTGTGTGTGATGCATGAATCACAAACGGTATCGTAATAAAACCGTCACCAATAAGACGAACTGTGTGCGATGACGGAGACATCAAGAATGATTTAGATTTGAGCTGCGTGTGCGATACACGGCATACAGTTTACTCAGATGAACTGTTTGCAATTACCCAACACAATAGAAACAGTCAGGCAGATCAAGGTGTGTGCGATATACGGCATGCGTTTCACTCGGATGAACTGTTTGCGATTACCCAACACAACAGAAACGGTTCAACTTAACAAGATGTGTGTGATACGCGGCAAACAGGTCTGTAATCTGAAATGTGTGGGAAGACGGATAACAACACGGACGATTCCTGCTAATAACCCGTGTGTGTTGTGGTCAAACGCTTGCTGATATACAATTGTCAGCGATTGATGAAATCATCACTGACGGATTCCCTAGTTTAGCCCGTGGGCGATGTGATTTGCTCTGTCCGCACAACATCTATGCTCTGTCTACACAACAACAACATATATACTTATAAGACATGGTTGCATAACCGAATTCTTGAGCACCTTTACATCGTTGGTGATGTCCACTGTAGCGAACATGTAGTGGGGGCTGTTGACCATCCTGACGAAACGCTCGCAAGGCCTTGTGGCAAGGCAGTAGTGGTAGACGAGGACGTGATTGCGCACGCACATCTGGGAGATGGTGACCTTGTGATGAGACCTGGCACGAGCGCGGGTGTACTCAAGGTCGAACCCGACCACCTTGTACTTCTCTGCAGCAAGCAACAACTCCATATTGTGGATGGAGTTCACCTAGATTGGGTTGTTGGTGTACACCACCGAGAGCTCCGTGAACCTTCGGTGGGTGTCCACTGCGCCATGCATGGTGAACTGCTGCTTGTCATCGGCAGCCGCTGGGTGCACCATTGGAGCCACGCAGGATACCCTCTCTGTATTTGTCGTCGTGGGTATGCTTCTTGCAATACTAGGGCGCGATCAAAAGGTTGAAGAGACACAAGGGTTAAATGGCCGCTGTAATAAATGGGGCCCGAACGGCATGTAATCGTCACGTCTTGTCACCGCGTTCCTAGCAGAGGATTCTAGTGCACGCTTTAGCACCCCACACGCGTTTCATTTGACCACGCGTGGGCTCAAAGAGGCGCCAAGCTTAGATGTGGGTGATGAGGTCAAAGTTACACAGACGGGTAATGATGGACACTCGAGTGTGATAATTCAGGGCACACCGCACATAGTTGAAGAAACCAACTGTGTACAATAATCTCGAAGATCGCTGTCGAGTCCGCAATATAGATCGTTTGCGATGAGATCGATAGGGGAAACACATTCAAGAATGGTAAACAAAATCAAGTCCATCGAGGTCCAGATATTAATCGCCCATTGCATATGAAGGTCAAAATAGTACTACCAATATACGAGTCTCATACGATGCCATTTCAACGATTGTACCACAAAAGCCCAAAATATTACAAGGTTCAAATTCCAGAGATAGAAGGCTCAAATTCGAAGATTACAAGGTTCAAACTGATATTAGAAATGAAATTCAGCTCATGCAGCTGTAGACGCCGCGCTGATCAGCTAAACATGGACATATGAGAGGTTCAAACTGATATTACAACTTGTAACACCCTTTTCGAAACCTCAACATTTTTGCAAAGGGATCAGCCACTGACAAGTCATGTATGAGGTTGACATAATGACTTCCGATTACTTTGTCAACTGAACTTCCAAAATGAAATTCAGCTTCTGCAGAGCCTTTTCCATTCTGCCGTAGCCACTGGCACTGACCAGCAAACCATTCAGTTTTGCGAAGCAAATGTAGGGCAAACCTCATTACCTTTAGCACCCTTGCTCTCACAACAAAGAACCTGGCGAATATAATCTCCGGTAAGGTCCCTCGGTAGGAGTTCAAAGTAATTTCTGAGAGATGCAGATCAAGGCATTCGATGTGGTTGTTATACTGTATCACATTATCCACTACTGGGCCTAATCTTATCTGCAAAAGAAGAGAACGTATTAGTGCCTACATGCAGTTTTGAACACTACTATAGGCCTCTTAGATTTTCAGGATTTCTAAAATACACGAATAGAGTGACATGATATCATCGATCCTACATGATTAACATGGGCATTTGATTACAATCTAGAAAAATGTAGGCTTCTTCCCAAGAGGTTGGAGTGGATGGAAATTTCCCTACGAAAGCTAGTACAGATGAATCCAAAGGAGAAATGCATATGGATTGTAACCTTATGAACCAAGCAACCACTATAGGGAAAAAACATCTATGTACTGAAATCCTCCAAAATTCCTTCAGAAATCGTTGTACATTTGTTATTGTAAACTTGGGAAAAGGTACCAAAAAATTGAACTCCCTTATGGTTAACATTTAACAGGAAAGGAGCATCACCTTGATATATAGCTTCTCCAGGCATGGAAAGCATCTCAGGAAACTGACAACTTTGTCCATGTTGGGGCCGATAGATTCTAGTGCGAAGACCTTCACTGTGCGCAGATACGGGGTCAAGCTTGTCGAATTCATTTTCTAGATGACCGACGAACATACATCTTCAAAATTAGAAAAAATGTTAATTTCAAGAAGGAGAAGAAGAAGGCGACTGTTGTACCTGAAAGGGTGTGGATCCAATAACAAGTTCAAAGAATTTGACAGACAAGTAGCCCACCACTGTCAATTTTGGCGCAGAAATGACACTGATTCTTGTTGGACCTTGTTGATCAACTACAAGTAATCTCTCAAGTAAAGGTGTGTCCTCAATGACCATATTGTGATACACCTTCTGTGATCTCTTATTGCAGCACCAGCAACACACATAAATTGTCCGGAGAGTCATGGAGGTGATGTGGAAGCTATTCAACCCATTGATCGCCTGAAGACGAAGGTACTTGAGTGCAGTACAACCACGGAGCAGGCGCTCCTTGTCATCCATGGGGATGCAGACGACGACGAGCCGAGGTGCTTCAGTCGAGGGAGAAAAAGAGCGGGGCGTCATTAATTGGGGGCAAATGGTAGTTCATGAACCTGGCGAGCCACAATGTGGGCGCGAGGCGTAGCGCGGACGGTGGCAGCAAGCGCATATGTCCATCATTAAAACTGACCTCCTCGAGGTGATCTAGGGCAGTGGATCGGAACCACTCGTCAAGCTTGGCTCGGTCCTTGCCGTTGGAACGGAACTTGCCCATGATAAGGCCTCTGATTGGGCCAAGGTGCCTACTAAGGATCTGGGACAATGCGTCCAAGCTTTTGCGTTCGCCATGGCAAAGCTTGTGGACGTCGATGAGGACGATAGGGGTGGAGTGCCATAGGGGGCACCACCGCCATGAAAGGATGGTTGTCCGTGCACCATATTTGATTGGGAGGAGGGAGATGATGACGATCGACATATCATCGTGGAGGCTGCTGATGAAGTCTAGGCCCGCCGGAGTCGCTTGCGGTTCTTGCTCGAACCACCTCCTGTTGTTAGCAGCCTCGTCCTCCACCTCCGGAGTCTCCTCGGCGGCGACGCTATCTGATACGAGTGGAGGAGTGGGAGGATAGGGAATATTTAGTTAGAACAGGGCAGAAGAAAAGTGTATTGGTAACTAGAAGTTACTATGTGGGAACATACTTAACAGAGTCAGAAAATGGAACCCCTATTGGTTGCTTAAATACTACACAATTACTTTGATATTGCTAGGTAAGTCAACATGCAGATACTTGCAAAGAACACTTACTTCAAACAAAGTCTGGACGGATGATATCGTCGGGGAAGTTAGCATATATCATATGACCAGGCTCTTTTAGGTGCAGTGCAATTTTAGTGCCAGCTTTCACAAGATAAAACTTAGAAATTTTTCTCCAAAGGCCCGTGCCTAAATAGGAGTGACCATGTTCATCAAGTTTTACGGAAACAACGATTGTAAATCCATGGTTTGTGTTCAATATGATATTCCTGGAGTCTTCAGTTATGTAAAGGCCAAGATTGTGTACTACAGTTGCTATTACAAAGCAAGGGATTTACTGCAGGAAATGATAAGATTGTTAAAGAATAGGGTAACATGCAAATATGGGAGTAACTGAAAGAACAGTACAGAACAGTTGAAATCAAAGGACACAAATTTATAATTAAACAGATAGTGTAACCATGATGTCATGCAAATATGAGAGTAATCGAAAGAACATTACAACATTAATTTGCCTAATATAGAAAGAATAAAAATCCCCTTTGACGTATATGCTGCATGTGGCACCTTCTATCCAAATGTAGCAATATATACTATATGTTCAGAGAAGTAGGCCATGCCAACCGAGGTAGGGTGAGATTGAACATACCGTGCACTTCCTGAAGTCAGCTGGTACAGTGAGATGGAACTCCTCGGCTGTCTGGCCGAGGCTGCATAGGCCTGATGTCTCCTTGCACTGTACACTCTATGAATGAAAGAAAACCCTCGAATCAGCTAGAAGAAAAAATAATTCACGGCGATTTCGGCCGGGTGATTAAAAGGGACAGACAGACTGGGATAAGAGACGAGCGAATATTTCAGTAAATTAGTTACCTGGTTCTCCATGAGAAAAAACCCCAATACCGTAGATTCCCCAATCGGGCGGAGCTGGGTCGACGGCGAGCAGTGTCGAGAAAGTCGATGGCAAGCGGCAAGCGGCAGTGGTGAAATGCGGCGGGGTATGCCGGCAGCCGGCGGTGGCGACAGGCGTCGAGCTATGTGGTTGCCGCAGCGATACGCGGTGACATGCAAAGTCACGGAGGAGTGCAGGTGTGAATGGGGACCGGGGGGTGGTGGGCGGGGTGAGGGTTTTGTGACGTGGGGATGGTGAGGGTTTTCTTTTTTCCTTTTTGAATTGGGTGGTGAGGGTTTTCTGTCCCACAAAGTGTTTCGGAGGCAACTGTTTGGTAGAGCCAACCGTGTGCGATTAACATCACTCCAGTGTATTTTCAAAAAAAAAACATCAGTCCGGTGTGAGGGTGATACAAAGTGCCGTTCAATCTGTGTACATCCTATGGTGCAGACGTGCAATCCGTGGGGATGCATTCTGGCCAATCAGAACACACATGTCACGGCACAATGGAAGTCATCGCACATGGTTCCAATCTGGGAAAATCACCAAGTTTCAGGGTGGGTCCACATTTCCTTCGTCGGTTGAATCTGAAATTTTTACCCACGCTAAACATTCACCCTAATATGCATAAAATTCCATCAACCAAACTGATTGCATACTAATCCCACATGTAGACATAAGTAAACATAGATATTAGCATACTCAGGCATAGATATTAAGCGTACTAAAGCATAGTTCAACCATATATAGTTCAACCGATATTAAGCATACTCAAGCATAGTTATAATTAAGACACTACATAGCCATATATAGTTCAATCCCACATCTCATCTGCCGACAGGCCTGCACGAAGGTGAAGCTTCTCTAGGTACTCAGCGTACGCGGCGTGCGCCACCCTGCGAGAATACTTCTGCTTGAAGGAGCCAACGGCTCGTCCTCTTGCATGCGCAAGAACACTTTCATACTCGTGATGAAGCTTTTGGTTGCAAAACGGGCATCCAAAGCCCCTATTCCAGGTCCTCACACGCCTGTTATGCAGTCCCGCATAAAGCTCCCTAAGCTTTTGGCTCTTGAACCTCCTCTGGCCATCTTCGTCCTCGCTGTCGACATCGTCAGATAGCACCTATACATATAGTAAAAAATGTGCCATCAGTATATTTTATAATAATGTGAATTCAGCAGGCAGAGTTTATGAAACATAATATATCCTGTAACAGTGTGAACCCTAAATCATCAGGTGATCTTGATGAAAGAAATGCATAAATAGAGAGCACACAACTTAGTGCAAAAAAATTAAGGTTCTGATTGGTTTGCTACCAACATTTGGCAGAATCAAAAGTTTGGTTTTCTACTGACATTTGGCAAAATCAAAAGTTGCCAACACTTGGCAACCTTTTGTGAGATTGGCAATGAACAATGGAATGCAAACTAATCTCTAGCGAACATTTGGGAGTTGCCAAAATTTGGTATGCCAACGACTTTTGGCATCAAACCAATTTACATGTCATAAAGTAGGATTAGGATTTTATGGCTATTTTTTAGGCAGATCCAAAGACTTTGGTTCGACTTTTTTAGCACAATCATCTATGTACATACCAATCTGGAAAAAGTAATTGGCACAAGCATATATGTCGGACATTCAAAATCAATTGTCAAGATCTGGCTATGGATTATTAGCAACACAAACCCTAGTAGGATTACTTTTTTAGAAGAACAGGGAGGCTCCTCCCCGGTTCCATTACTCGAATGAAACCCTCATAGTGTCATACATCAGCTCACTAAGAGGAGCAGTTCGAAAGCAACAGCTAAAGGGAAATACACAACGACAGAAGTATGAGGATTACAAGTTATCTTGCGCCCCAAAGGGGTCCCTAGTCGGATTATTAGGAGAAATCATTTGTACAGAAGAAACAATTAATCACTTATCATTTGTACCATTCAAACAATCAATACACTACACGGATCTATCGAATCTAACTCGGTGTTTATGGATTGAGAGAACATAACCATAGGATTTCTATTCCAAAAAGGGGGAGGCAAGACTAACCAGAGAAACCCTAGGATCTATTTGCCACATAAATGGGTATAGATGACTAACCAGTTCTCCATCGTCGTCGGAATCGTCGCCGGAGTGGTCGTCAGAGTGGTCGTCGGAGTCGTCGCCGGAGTCGTTGTGGACCTCCGACTCCGGCTGTGGAAGCACGACGCCGTCGACGATGTCAACGTCGCGCTTCTGCCCACACGAGACCTCATCGGCGGTGATGGCAACCTCTGTCTCTAGCTTCACGCCGTGCTCAGGTGCTTCAGTAGCCCCGGCGTCGCCACTCCGTCCGATGGTGCGCTTCGGCGTCATCCTCATACACTGACGGCGGTGACGACTGAGAGCGGCGTCGAGGATGCAGGCGGAGAGAGAGGATTGTGTGTGTAGAGAGAATGGGGGGTGCGGCCGCCTATTATGACCAGCGGCTCAGGCGCGCCATTAATATGGAGCAGTGGGAGCGAGGTGGGCGGCGGTCGAAGGGCTGGCTCGCCTCCCGGTGAGCCTGCATAGCGGACTGCTGGCATGCCTACCGTCATTTAACATAGCTACTCGCATGCCTCCCGGTGACACTACGCAGCGAACTCGCCTCCCGTCAATTCACACACCTGCCCGCACGCCTGCCGGTCTGCCTGCGCGGTGGACTGCTCGCATGTGTCCCGTCAACTCACGCCTGCTCGCACGGCACACGGGACGCATGGCGGCACGTATATTGTTTTTCTTTTTTGATGATTAGTTCTGCCGATTTATTACTTAACCGAAGCATGGCACGTACATTGTTGGTCTAATGCCCAAGGTACAAATAAATAATCCGTTTGCGATATTGGTTGCCAATTATTAATAATCTACCGTTTGTAAGAAGAATATATCAAAACTTGTCCCAATTTGAAAAAAATACAATATCCCAGTCTATTGGTGTCCATATGACACCACGATAAGTTTCATGAATTTCAACTAAGTTTTGGATTTACTGGATTTTAAAAATCAAGATTCTCAATGTTTGAAATTTCTTGCATGGGGACTAGACATGCACCCAGGGACACACATATGATTTTCCAATCCATTTTGGTGTACTATCACGTGTGCATGTAGCTCAAATTTGATTTTTGCACATTATATCCCTAGGAAATCAATCAATGTATAAAAACGTCCAAATGATCTCTGATTTTCCCCCAAATTTTAACACGACACTCCTTTGTTCACATATGTTCACCGCGGAAAAAGTTTATCATGCCTCGTAGTGGCGGTGGTGGTCCAGTGTGTGTGTGTGTGTGTGTGTGTCGGGGGGGGGGGGTCCGGCTGTACACTACGAGTCATGAGCCACTGTGTGGGATTGACCGTTTTGTGAGGCAGGTGCCACATCAAAGTCATGAATTGGTTATTTAAAATATTACACAACCCTTTCATACATACATGTTTGGGCCACATGCATGCATGGTGTTCCTCGGACACTCCCTCGTGCGGTTATCAGCGATGCGCCCATTCGTTAGCCCGCGAATGTTATCACTTTTCACCGACATCGAGAGGCATTTGACCAAAGGTGGATTCATCTTGGGATGTGTTACAGTGTGGATCATGGTGAGATTCCAGATCAAAGTTCGAGCGCATACGTACATGTAGCCACCCGATCTCAGACGGTCAAGTCTCTGTGTACCTGTGCCATCCCTGGATCAGTATGCTGGCACACACAGTACATCAATGTATATATCAAAGTGCAATCACATGTATAAATAACGTAAACTGATATATACCTCATAAGTCATAGCAGAAACAGTCAAACGGGTGTGGAGTCCCATCAACGCCATCGGCAGGTTGAGTGTAGACCGTAACCCTACAACGAAACTCACTCGTCGTAGAAAAAAAAATCCTGCAACATGATATGTTGCAGCCGTGTTGGTCAGTACATTGAATGTACCGGCAAGATCACGAATAAGAGAAACAGATGATAAAACTATTCTATATGACGTATGGCATTGTGGCTCTGTGTCTGAGTTTTGTTTGCGTAAAAGCTGGTTTTATTTTCCCTACATCAAAGAAATATTAGGAGTCATCACTACAGAGTTATCTACTAGGACATGGTTCCGCCAACCGATGTCTCATAACCCAGAACACTTATAAGTTGCCCACAATTAATTATCAGTCCGGTGTTGAGAGTTCCGAGATAGATCCAAGTCCAGAGGCTCAAATTGTCCATAACCGGGGACATGGCTAATCGATTAGGTTTTAACTCTGCAGAGTGTTGTGCAGTTTACCCACAAGATTCGATCCCTCTCTTTACGTTCTCGCACTTCAGGGTGTTTGAGAACAAGACGACCGAAACATGGTCTTCCGAAGAGTTCCTCTGACCACTGTCCGGTGCTCATCCAATCCTATCGTAGTTCTACATCTGCTAGCACCGTCCCAGCCAGAGTCACAACTAAGGTCAACCAAGCTAGAGCCCATAATGACTTGCGGTTGCACAGGTAAGCTTCCGGTCATGAAGTATTCTTCTGTCTCTTTGAGTCTAGGTGAAGCTTCCCGCAAGATGTCATGGCGCTTCTCCATGCATCCCGGCCATCCACTGTTTACTCCAGGGTGCCCATCAAATCCATCCTTCACCCAGTAGTGTGTATTGAAATCTTGCTGTCTCGAGTCTCGAAATCTTGAGGCCTTGAAGATGCAGTCCTTGCAGATGCCATCACAAAGTTGTCGTCATTTACGTAGAGTCCACCTTCTCACACCACTCCCGGACACTCATACCAAACCCCGTCTACTTTAGCGTAGCATTAAAACTAAACAACGTCCCGGGCTTGGTAACAGGGAGATGGGTTCCTACCTCATGCATTCTACTCAACTACAAGATTTAATATCACTACTGGAGGAATTGTTGGGAGGATGATACTACATGCAAATAAAACTTAGGTAAAAACGGATGGTCAAAGTGAACTTGCCTGGTATTACTTGATGAAGATAATAACGCTCTCAGAAAATGACTTGGTTGAACTATTCGTCGCTCCGATGAAATCTATATTAAACAAACATAGCATTCACATAAGCAAACATTCTAGCAAGCAATTCTAGCAGTCAAACTAACAATCAACAAATAAAATGCAATAAAGAAAATCAATAAGAAAAACCAAACAAAATCCAAAGTAAAACTACGAAGAAAACTATAAAGAAAACACTAAAGAAAACTCTAGGACTTATCTTCACAATCACATAAATAATTTTGTCCTAAGTAAAATCTTAACAGCAAAGAAAAATACTAAACTAATAAATTAACAGAAAAGAAAAAATGTAAAACTACTAAGTAAAACAAAGAATTTGACTAGGGTTTTAACTAGCAATAAGAAATAAATAAAAAGCTTTTATAAAACTCTACTTATGACCTAAACTAGTTTTAGAGCAAAACTAAAGCAAATAAATTTTAAAATCCTATAAAATTTATCTACTGTTGACTAACAGAAATATAAAACAAGTTGTCAAAAGTGACAAAAAGAAATACTTTAAAACTATTAGAAATAACAAAGAAAAGACTAAAACAAAACTATAAGTAAAACAATACTTTTTTGCCTCAAACCCTAATTTAAAATTTTTCTAATTTTTTCCAAATTAAATCTACTGATAAACCAACCCACAAGTGACCAGGAGCAAAAATAATGAAGTCAAAATCTATTTTTAAACTCAAGTTATTCACAAAACAGTGTTTTAAGCAAATTCATGCAAATTCAAATTTAACCTATTCAAATATGGCCAAACTTGGCATCTACAGAAACTAGAACAAATTATGAAACTAATGCAAAAATAATCACTCAAAAATACTAAGTATTCTAAAAGTTATAGCAAATCTACAAACAGAACAGATCAGAAAAAGAAAAACAGAAACTACAAAAGAAAAACGCTTCGGATCGGCCACCGCCAAGTGGCGCAGTGTGGTTGGCTGGCGGAGTCGCGCTGCGGGGACTTGCGGGCGGACGACCGATGCTTAGTGGAAAAGGTTCGGTGAACGAATTAAAAAAAACCAGATCTAACCTAGACGGTTAGATCTTGATCGGACGTCTTACGGTTGTTCGTTGCTTAGCTTGTACGACGGACGGCCGAACACTAGAGCATACCATTTCGGAAGAAAACTTAAAAAAACAAGATCTAATCTCAGCCGTTTATACGCGATCTAATGGAGGGGAGCTTGCCGGTCCTTACAGAGAGGTGGTCGACGGCGATGCGGCTCGGACGTCGGTGGCGGCGGCGCTCCGGTCGTCGGCGGGGTTGGTGGAGGTGTCCCTCGGACGCGGAAGGGAGAGGGGGTTCCGGTAGCGGTGGCGTTGGAGCTCGGGGAGGTCGGTGGTGAGCGGACGGAGCTTGTAGAGGCTCGGGCGTTCCAGTGCTCCAGCGAGGTTCGGTCGAGGTCGAGGCGGTCTCTGTAGATGACAACGACGGACAAAAAGGTGTCAAAGTGGAGCGTGGAGCTGGGCTAGGCCGATGGCCGGAGATTGAGAAGCTCGGGGTTCTCACCGACGACGAAAATCGGCGGTGAACGGCGGCGGCTGTGGCGAGATCGGTTTTGCGAGGGCGACGGACGTGGGGGGTTTTGGCGAGGGTATTCGAAGGGGATTGAGAGAGGAGGAGTGTGGGTACTTATAGGGCATGTTCCTTGGGGAGGAGGTCGACTCGGGCTAGGGTTTAGCGAGGGCACGGATGCGGCCGGCGTCAATATCGAGCGGGATTCGGGCGCGTCTGTTGCGGGGAGGAAGACGGGTGCGGGCCCCACTTGTCAGCGGGTACGGGGAGCGGCGAAGCGGTTGGGCGACCGGAAAGAAGGGGTTTCACGCGCGGGAGTGTTGCTGGGCCGCGGTGGCCTAGTGGGCCGGTGGGGTGAGGGGAGACAGAGGGCAGTGCTGGGCTTCGGCCTGGCCCTGTCCGAAAAGTTTTTTTTTATTTTTTTACAGACAGAAAGAAAAATAAATAAAATAAAATAGAAATATTATATAGGCATATAATATATCAAAAAATTTAGAAAAAGATTTCCTAAAACATGAACATATTTTCAAATACAACTAAAATACACAAAAATTCAGATAATGCAAATAGTGCTGCTGTTGCATTTAAAATACAAATAAAATTATTTTAAAATACCAAAATGAATTCAAATTTATTTTTCTCCATTTTTCTGTTGAAGGGAATCATGTTACCCTATTTTCCATATATTTGTTTTTAGGAGAAAAATAATTTGAATAAAAATCAAATAACTCAAATTGGGTTTGAATTTGAATTTCAAACCACTTTCAAATCCTTCTTTTAAACTTCCAACTCATATTTCATATCATTTGAAGAAGTCCTATTATCCTCTCTCATGAAAATCATTGAGTTGCATAAAGTCTTTGAATTTGAAATATTTTCAAATGGAATTCAAATTCTTTCAAAACCCTTTTCATTTAAATGGAAGAAGTCATGTCATCCTCATTCTAGGGTTTTGTATTGAAATGAATTTGAATTCACTGAGTTCAAAATGCAAAGTGAAAGTTTTGGGAAAGTCATTTCATTCCCTCTCATTAAACTTTCAAGAAGTTTCAAATTTCACTCATATTCGGTCAATCAATCAAACAAACAATCAAACAACCAATCATATTTATTTAATTAATATAACATTACAAAATTTAGAATTTTGGGATGTTACAAACCTACCATACTTAAAATGAATCTCGTCCTCGAGATTCGGAGGGGCTAGCAAGAAAGGGTTAGGGTTGGGGGTCTTCCAGCAAATCCGTTGATCGGAAAGGTCTGGGGTGCTACCACACTTAAATTCCAAGTCATGGGTCCATTCAAACTCATGTTCTCCATCTTTAGGTTGATGGTGTCGGTCTACTCACATCTTCGGGATAACTCCAACACTAGGGCTCTTCCGGTAGGGGTATAACCATTTCCTCAATTCTTGTGTCCTTACATCTTGGTGAGGTTCTTCCGAGACTGGGTCTTCTTATCAGACAGGTCTGTCGCCAGTTCTAACCAACTGTCGTTAATCTCATGGTGGTCAATAATTTCTGGTTTTCCTGCAGGAAAATGGTCTGGGTTGAATCTCACCGTATAACCTACGTTTGGCAACAACTGCCTGGTACCAGGGTTTATTACATACCATTCTAAGGCTTAAACAAGGTTTCAACGACCGTCGTCTCTCTACTATAGGTAAGTCACTCCAGATTTTCCATTCCAAATAGCGAGAGCGAATGATAAGAGTAAGTCGTCATGGTGGCCAAGCCTTGTCGCACCCAAATCATTATTCTGTATAAAGTTTAGCAAATCTCGTTTGCTAACACTCGGGCATTCTCACAGGCATTGCAGAATCTCTCTTGTCATCGATCCGGGTTCGGGTAAATCCATTGGTTCTGCAAGCCAAACATACATCTATCGTTTCTTCACAACTCTCGGGGCTTACGTAACCTCCTATGAAACGTCAGCTGATGAAATCGTAGCTTCTTCAGGATTCCTTCTCCAACAAGATTGGGCTTGTTTTCCTTAGCAAATCCTGGGTCCTGTGGGTTATGGGCCCACTTCAATACTTGTACAACTTTAACTCATCCTTGGAATTACAAATGTTCCATCTTCCAACATTACACCTCCTTTAACTCCAATAATACTTCATTCCTTCATACTCTTGGGGTAACCATCATAGTGAAAAATAAAACTCCAACTCATTTTGTCCAACTCCACTCTATGGAATACACTTTCCTTTCCATTGGTCAAGTGTTCATACAAAAGCATCACAATTAAAATTGCACGCACTGGTTCATCCATAAATCATATTCATATCAAATCCTTTATTACATCCTTAACAACTTCTCAAAATTCCCAACACTCAAAAGTACTTTATTACAAGTGCTGCCATCCACAAGGTTTGGTATGGTCAAGCATTAATTTCATCTTTATTCATGTATCCTCCTTGGAAGCTTCAGTCCCACTGGAATTGTGTGATGTGCTCCTTGAAATCATCAATCTTTTGCTTCATCACCGTGGCCATGAGCTTCATCTCCATCATCTCTGCATGCACCTCTCTCAGGTATTCTTGAGTATGACGGAGTCTTGCTTCAAGTATTTCTCCGATCTGACATATGGCTTCCATGGCAGCTTCACGAACAGAGTCGAACAAGGTGGTACGTGGTACACGAGAAATGAAAAAGTATTGCCCCATAGTCTTTGGGAAAACTCCTTTCACACGGTGGAGGTGTACCTCCACGTACCAAAGTTGCACTCCATTTTCTATGAAGGGGTAGCCCTTGTAGACTGCATCTCCTTCAAGGTGGATATGCTTCATCATGTCCTTCAACATCTTTGAGTAATCATGAACACTAGTCAGGGTCATGATGGTTTCCGGGCCCTTGAGGAAAGACTCATAAAGGGTTGTCATCTCCAGTTGTAAGACAGAAGGGGTATTCAGAATAATGTATGAATCTCTTGGGTAAACATATCATATCATCCAAACAAAACTTCAAATTCAATTCCCAACATCTTACAGGGTATTGTCATCCTTAGAACAAGATGTACTGGGTTATCCATTGACCATATTCTATTGTATCCTTGTACTTTATCAAAATCCCAGTTTATGCATCAACAACTCATTTTCATCCATGTTTACCCACATAATCAGTTCCAAGATAAATGTTAACAGCATAACAACTTCATAAAGCCTTTCAGCATATGACATATCAACTTTATTGATTCATGAATTATTACAATCTCCGAGACTTCCATTACATAACTCAACTCATCATACTTATGAAAATAGAACTGCTTCTTACTACACTTATTACCAATATCAAAATCTCGACTACTTAGCTCCAACTTTCTTCTGATTTGAACATTCCCTGGCAAAATGTCCTGCCTCCTTGCAGCGAAAGCAAATGACTTCCGACATGTCTCGGGGCTTCTTTGTGATTATGTAGGCTCCTTGGATTTTTTTTTGCTTCTCCACTGGACATCTATCGAAATAGTGACCTGACTTCTTGCACTTGAAACATATAATATGACTCAGGTCCTTTTCTGCAGAAAATGGGCCGTTCTGGGGAGGTCTTTGTTTCCTCTTCTTTGTCTTCTTCGTACCAATCAGATCCTCTATTTCCTGCGGGTCATACTCCACTTCTGCTGTCGGGAACTCACCAAGATACTCAGTTCCCTGCTTCGTGCAATACTGTGAAAAATGTCCTTCTTCTCCACATGAATAGCAGGCATTGGAGTAAAATCTGATTAGGCTGTCTTCATCTGTATCTTTAACACCTTCCTTCATGGCTTCCTCCTGCTGCTTGATGACTTCTTCTACCTTGGGGTACATTTGGCATTGAGCCGGGAAATGCGTAGTTCCTTCACACAAGAAACATGTCACCTGCCCAGTCGGGCATTCCTCAGCGGGGTGATTTTCTTCACAATGAGGGCATCCATCCTTGTGTTCTTCCTGGGTGTGTCCTATTTCTCCGCATATCTTGCAGGCACAAGGTTTCTTCATCGGGTTGTCATAATGTTTCCGGATGAGACGGGATCTTAGCAGAGTCTTCTTGAATTCCTCCCAAGTTTTTGCTCCACTACATCCTTGTATGGCTTGATGCATTTTCCACCAGGTTGCAGCACTTTCTGTAAAGTACTAAAGAGCGTATTGAACCTCATACTTCCTTGCAACCAATTTGCTTTCGAAATGATTCTCCATGTTTTGAATCCATAGCTCTGCCTCCAACTGAGTCATCGGTCCAGAGAATACGAGTTCATTTTCCTTCATCATCTATTGAGTAAGAGGGTATTGGGATGAGAACAGAGAGGAAGAGAGATACTCACACAATCATTCAGCAACAAATCCCAACTCAAAGTTTCTACCGTTTGTAATGGGCTCATTTTACTACGGTTTCGTTACGAAGTCTTCATTCCTTCAGGTCTTCAATGCTCGGGAGTTTCCAATGCTGATGCTTCTCCCATATGAAGGCCTTCTGTGATTCTTCCGTAAATCACGTCTCTCAAGGTTGAAATAAATACAAACCTACGAATACCGTATCTTAAGATATAACACATCCAACCATTCAATAAACACAGAAGATAATATCAACCAAGTATTCATGCATTCAATCAATCCTATAGTATCGCCACCCACATAAGTTGGTATGGTCGAATACTTTAAATCGCAAAAACGTTCATCTTTAATTCTCTCATGGTGGGACTACTAATACTAAGCTAGGGTATCCTTGTCTCCAATGGCCTTCTTGACATTCTCCAGTTCTTCTGCCAGATTATCTCTATCGACACGGAGTTTCTTGTGACATCCTTGTATTTCCTGGAGTTGTTCCTTGAGCTTCTGTATCTCAACATCTTTGGCATGAGCCATGGTCCTGCTATTCTTCAGCTCCTGACGATTCTTCTGGATCTCAAGGTTCTCCTCCTCCAGCTTAGCTACCTTCGTCTTCTGAATCTTGAGCTCTTCAAGCAGGGCTTCCTGGTCAAATGGTGCTTCCAGGAGGTCCATCTGCAGGTTCTTGACGTATTGCTCCAGCTCCTGATTATACACCAACAGTGGTGCAAACTTCATCTTCTGCTCATTGGTCAGGGCAATAGTGGATCCATCTTCCTTCTGCCATCCGATTTTTCGAAAGTAGTGAGTGCTTAGAGCAGCACGATGACGATAGCACAGTCGTGCAGTAGCATAATGGACGGCAGTGTTTATGCCCATATCACAGTCATGATTTAACATTCCAAAGCTGATGTCTCCAGTCTTGGGGTGCTCTTTGTGTCCAAACACCTGTGTCTTGATGCCCCATGATCCAGTTGTCCTCTTAGTGGCCTTGATCTCGGGTATCGGCAACTTCAGCAGTCTGACTAGCTCCACAAGGAATGGGCCAACAAGAACATCCTTGTAGTGTCCTCTTTCATTCAGGACGTAGCTCTCCATCTATAAGTTGAAATAAGGAAAGTTTAGTAAAAGAATTCAGAGGTTAAGAGAGTAGAATAATAGGAGAGTAGTAAAAGTCATTCCTATTGAGGTCTTCCTATTTCTAAGCCATTTTCTAGGGTCACGTCCTATAGTCAACATGTGTTTTGATACCATCTCTGTAGCGACCCGTCCTCAGACGGTCAAGTCTCTGTGTATCTGTGCCATCCCTGGATCAGTATGCTGGCACACACAGTACATCAATGTATATATCAAAGTGCAACCACATGTATAAATAACGTAAAACTGATATTCACCTCATAAGTCACAGCGGAAACAGTCAAACGGGTGTGGAGTCCCATCAACGCCATCGGCAGGTTGAGTGTAGACGTAACCCTACAACGAAACTCACTTGTCGTAGAAAAAAAATCCTGCAACATGATACGTTGCAGCCGTGTAGGTCAATACATTGAATGTACCGGCAAGATCACAAATAAGAGAAACAGATGATAAAACTATTCTATATGCAGTATGGCATTGTGGCTCTGTGTCTGAGTTATGTTTGCGTAAAATCTGGTTTTATTTTCCCTACATCAAAGAAATATCAGGATTCATCACTACAGAGTCATCTACTAGGACATGGTTCCACCAACCGATGTCTCATAACCCAGAACACTTATAAGTTGCCTACAATTAATTATCAGTCCGGTGTTGAGAGTTCCGAGATAGATCCAAGTCCAGAGGCTCAAATTGTCCGTAACCGGGGACACGGCTAATCGATTAGGTTTTAACTCTGCAGAGTGTTGTGCACTTTACCCACAAGATTCGATCCCTCTCTTTACGTTCTCGCACTTCAGGGTGTTTAAGAACAAGACGACCGAAACACGATCTTCCGAAGAGTTCCTCTGACCACTGTCCGGTGCTTATCCAATCCTATCGTAGTTCTACATCTGCTAGCACCGTCCCAGCCAGAGTCACAACTAAGGTCAACCAAGCCAGAGCCCATAATGAGTTGCGGTTGCACAGGTAAGCTTCCGGGCATGAAGTATTCTTCCGTCTCTTTGAGTCTGGGTGAAGCTTCCTGCAAGATGTCATGGCACTTCTCCATGCATCCCGGCCATCCACTGGTTACTCCAGGATGCCCATCAAATCCATCCTTCACCCAGTAGTGTGTATTGAAATCTTGTCTCGAGTCTCGAAATCTTGAGGCCTTGAAGATGCAGTCCTTGCAGATGCCATCACAAAGTTGTCATCATTGACGTAGAGTCCACCTTCTCACACCACTCCCGGACACTCATACAAAACCACGTCTACTTTAGCGTAGCATTAAAACTAAACAACGTCCCGGGCTTGGTAACAAGGAGATGGGTTCCTACCTCATGCATTCTACTCAACTACAAGATTTAATATCACTACTGGAGGAATTGTTGGGAGGATGATACTACATGCAAATAAAACTTAGGTAAAAACGGATGGTCAAAGTGAACTTGCTGGTATTACTTGATGAAGATAATAACGCTCTCAGAAAATGACTTGGTTGAACTATTCGTCGCTCCGATGAAATCTATATTAAACAGACATAGCATTCACATAAGCAAACATTCTAGCAAGCAATTCTAGCACTCAAAATAACAATCAACAAATAAAATGCAATAAAGAAAATCAATAAGAAAAACCAAACAAAATCCAAAGTAAAACTACAAAGAAAACTATAAAGAAAACACTAAAGAAAACTCTACGACTTATCTTCACAACCACATAAATAATTTTGTCCTAAGTAAAATCTTAACAAAAAAGAAAAATAATAAACTAATAAATTAACAGAAAAGAAAAAATGTAAAACAACTAAGTAAAACAAAGAATTTGACTAGGGTTTTAACTAGGAATAAGAAATAGATAAAAAACTTTTATAAAACTCTACTTATGACCTAAACTAGTTTTAGAGCAAAACTAAAGCAAATAAATTTTAAAATCCTACAAAATTTATCTACTGTTAACTAACAGAAATAGAAAACAAGTTGTCCAAAGTGACAAAAAGAAATACTTTAAAACTACTAGAAATAACAAAGAAAAGACTAAAACAAAACTATAAGTAAAACAGTACTGTTTTGCCTCAAGCCCTAATTTAAAAATTTTCAAATTTTTTCCAAATTAAATCTACTGATAAACCAACCCACAAGTGACCAGGAGCAAAAATAATCAAGTCAAAATCTATTTTTAAACTCAAGTTGTTCACAAAATAGTGTTTGAAGCAAATTCATGCAAATTCAAATTTAACCTATTCAAATATGGCCAAACTTGGCATCTACGGAAACTAGAACAAATTATGAAACTAATGCAAAAAGAATCACTCAAAAATACTAAGTATTCTAAAAGTTATAGCAAATCTACAAATAGAACAGATCTGAAAAAGAAAAACAGAAACTACAAAAGAAAAACGCTTCGGATCGGCCACCGCCAAGTGGCGCAGTGTGGTTGGCTGGCGGAGTCGCACTGCGGGGACTTGCGGGCGGAGGGCCAATGCTTAGTGGAAAAGGTTCGGTGAACGAATTAAAAAAACAGATCTAACCTGGACGGTTAGATCTCGATCGGACGACTTACGGTTGTTCGTTGCTTAGCTTATACGACGGACGGCCGAACACTAGAGCATACCGTTTCGGAAGAAAGATTAAAAAAACAAGATCTAATCTCGGCCGTTTATACGCGATCTAACGGAGGGGAGCTTGCCGGTGCTTGCAGAGAGGTGGTCGACGGCGATGCGGCTCGGACGTCGGCGGCGGCAGCGCTCCGGTCGTCGGCGGGGTTGGTGGAGGTGTCCCTCGGATGCGGAAGGGAGAGGGGGTTCCGGTAGCGGTGGCGTTGTAGCTCGGGGAGGTCGGTGGTGAGCGGACGGAGCTTGCAGAGGCTCGGGCGTTCCGGTGCTCCAGCGAGGTTCGGTCGAGGTCGAGGCGGTCTCTGTAGATGACAACGACGGACAAAAAGGTGTCAAAGTGGAGCGTGGAGCTGGGCTAGGCTGATGGCCGGAGATTGAGAAGCTCGGGGTCCTCACCGACGATGAAAATCGGCGGTGAACGGGGGCGGCTGTGGCGAGATCGGTTTTGCGAGGGCGACGGACGTGGGGGGTTTTGGCGAGGGTTTTCGAAGGGGATCGAGAGAGGAGGAGCGTGGGTACTTATAGGGCATGTTCCTTGGGGAGGAGGTCGACTCGGGCTAGGGTTTAGCGAGGGCACGGACGCGGCCGGCGTCGAGATCGAGCGGGATTCGGGCGCGTCTGTTGCGGGGAGGAAGACGGGTGCGGGCCCCACTTGTCAGCGGGCACGGGGAGCGGCGAAGCGGTCGGGCGACCGGAAAGAAGGGGTTTTGGGTGCGGGAGCGCTGCTGGGCCGCGGTAGCCTAGTGGGCCGGTGGGGTGAGGGGAGAGAGAGGGCAGTGCTGGGCTTCGGCCTGGCACTGTCCGAAAAGTTTTTTTTTTACAGACAGAAAGAAAAATAAACAAAATAAAATAGAAATATTATATAGGCATATAATATATCAAAATTTTCAGAAAAAGATTTCCTAAAACATGAACATATTTTCAAATACAACTAAAATACACAAAAATTCAGATAATGCAAATAGTGCTGCTGTTGCATTTAAAATACAAATAAAATTATTTTAAAATACCAAAATGAATTCAAATTTATTTTTCTCCATTTTTCTTTTGAAGGGAATCATGTTACCCTATTTTCCATATATATTTTTTAGGAGAAAAATAATTTGAATAAAAATCAAATAACTTAAATTGGGTTTGAATTTGAATTTCAAACCACTTTCAAATCCTTCTTTTAAACTTCCAACTCATATTTCATATCATTTGAAGAAGTCCTATTATCCTCTCTCATGAAAATCATTGAGTTGCGTAAAGTCTTTGAATTTGAAATATTTTCAAATGGAATTCAAATTCTTTCAAAACCCTTTTCATTTAAATGGAAGAAGTCATGTCATCCTCACTCCAGGGTTTTGTATTGAAATTAATTAGAATTCACTGAGTTCAAAATGCAAAGTGAAAGTTTTGGGAAAGTCATTTCATTCCCTCTCATTAAACTTTCAAGAAGTTTCAAATTTCACTCATTTTCGGTCAATCAATGAAACAAACAATCAAACAACCAATCATATTTATTTAATTAATATAACATTGCAAAATTTAGAATTTTGGGATGTTACAGTACACATGAATCCCTCCCACCGACTCGAAGTGAGGGGGACTACGACACGTCACGAGCCTCTGTGTAGGGCATTTCCAGTTTGCGAAGCATGTACCACATCAAAGTTGTACAGTGGCTATTCAAACATCACACAACACCTCTTTGGGCCACATGCAGGCAGTGGTTGTCCTAGGACACTCACTCGCGTGTGACGCTTTCTGTGGGCCCGCGAGGTCGTCGTCCATCACTTTGACCTACAGCGAGAGAGGTTAATTTGACCAACAAGGATGATTCTTTTTGGTTTGTGTTACGGTAGGAGTATATAGTACGCGTCGAAGAAGGGGGAGGGGACCAGCATATACTATGCGTCATGAACCTCGCTCCGTGTGGGGACTTTCCGGTTTCCGAGGCAGGTGCCACATAAAATTTGTGCATTGGGTATTCAAACATCACACAACACCTCTTTGGGCCACATGCAGGCGGTGGTTGTCCTACAGGACACTCACTCACGTGCGACGCTTCCATCTATTGACCCGCGAGGTCATCGTCCATCACTTTTACCCAACGAGAGAGGTTAATTTGATCGACGAGGAGGATTCTTTTCGGTTTGTGTTGTTGTAGGAGTATATAGTACGCGTCGAAGAGGGGGGAGGGGACCAACATATACTACGCGTCGTGAACCTCGCTCTGTGTGGGGACTTTACGGTTTTCAAGGTAGGTGCCACATCAAAGTTGTGCGTTGGGTATTCAAACATCACACAAACACCTCTTTGGGCCACACATGTAGGCGGTGGTTATCCTAGGACACTCACTCACGTGCGAAGCTTCCATCCGTGAGCCCGCGAGGCCATCGTCCATCACTTTGACCTACAACGAGAGAGGTTAATTTGACCATCAAGGAGGATTCTTTTTGGTTTGTGTTATGGTAGGAGTATATAGTACGCGTCGAAGAGGGGGAAGGGGACCAGCATATACTATGCGTCATGAACCTCGCTCCGTGTGGGGACTTCACGGTTTTCGAGGCAGGTGCCACATCAAAGTTGTGCATTTTGGGTATTCAAACATCAGAACAACCAGACACCTCTGTATATATGTTTGGCCCACATGCAAGCGATGGCGGTTGTCCTCTGGCACTCACTCACACGGTTATTGGCGATATCGATGCTTTCCATCTGTGGGCCCGCTTGGTCCATCACTTTGACCGACAGTGAGAGAGGTTAATTTGACTTAGGAGGGGATTAATTTTTGCTTTGTCTTACGGTATAGGTCGTGCTGTGAGATTACATAATTTAGTTTGAGCGCATGCATGTGTACGCATGAATCCCTCCCACCAGATCGAAGTGGGAGGGGGCAGCACACGACGCGTCATGAACCGATCTCGCTCTGTGTGGGGACTGTATGATTTTCGATGCAGGTGCCACATCAATGTTGTGCATGGTACTCAAACATGCATGCATCACCTCCTTACATATGTTTGGGACACATCCATGCGTACTCTCCCTCGTACGCATGCTCTCAAACACCACACAATACTTCCATACATATGTTTGGGCCACAGGCAGGTAGTGGTTGTCTTTGGGCACTACTCCCTTGCGTGGTTATTGGCGAGCTAGCCCATCTGTGGGGTCGCATGGACGTCCATCACTTTGACCAACAACAAGAGAGGTTATACGACCAAGGTGGATTCTTCTTGGTCCGTGTTACAGTACGTCTTGGTGAGGTGCCCTCTCCCACCGACTCAAAGTGTGTGTGTGTGGGGGGGGGGGTTGGGGGGCTACTTCACACTTCTTGAACCTCCATGGGGTCGGGGATGTCCTGTTAATTTGCAAGGCACATGTGCCACCTCAAAGTTGTTAATTGGGTATTTAAATATCACACCACCCTTTTCATACATATAGTTGGGCCACCCGCAGGTGGTTCGTATGTGGTCTCACCAATCTCGCGCCACAAGCACAGATTTGTGGGCCCGCACACGGTCCACCTTTGACCGGAAGCGAAAGGGGGGTTTGACCATGATGGACTCCTATAGGTTTAGTGTTACAGTAGGGTGAGATGTCAGACCTAGCTATTTGGGGGCATGCGTTCATAGCTAGGATTCCCCTCCCGCCGACACGAAGTGTGGGGGTTGGGGGTTGGCAGACTAGCAATACTGTACGCTTTGTGAGACAGGTGCCACATCAAAGTTGTGCATTGGGTATTTGAACATCAAACCAGCCTTTTCATACATATATTTGGTCCACATGCAAGTGTGTTCGTGTTCTGACCGTTTCCCGCATTTTTTTGGCCACGCAACAGACATGGTTCCCTCAGACTACCCGTGTACCAGGCCCGTGCCCCTGTCACTCACATCAGCACAGTAGATTGGGCTCCACGAGGCTTCCCTCGCAATCTCAAAAATATCTACCCGCCTAGAGGGTTTTTTTGTTTGATAGCACACGATTATTATGTTTCGACCGTGTGCGATGTTTGTTGACCCCGCTCCCGCCTAAATCGCTCAAAAATATCTACCCGCCTAGGGGGATTTCTGTGTGATAGCACACAGTTATTATGTTTCGACCGTGTGCGATGTTGTTTGCCCCCGCTCCCGCCTGCATCCCTCAAAAATATCTACCCGCCTGGAGGTTTTTTCTGTTTGATAACACGCGGTTATTATGTTTCGACCGTGTGCGATATTGTTTGCTCCCGCTCCCACCTACATCCCTAAAAAATATCTAGCCTCCTGGAGGTTTTTTCTGTTTGATAGCACACGGTTGTTATGTTTCGACCGTGTGCGATGTTTGTTCACTACTGCAGGCGACCGCTAACACGACACATGAATTAGAGACCCCGTGACCAAACTATGTGCGATGCATGAATCACAAACGGTGTTGTAAAAAACCGTCGCCAATAAGACGAACTGTTTGCGATGCTGGAGACATCAAAAACGATTCAGATTAGATACGCGTGTGCGATACGTGGCATACAGTTGATCCATATGAACTATTTGCGATAAGCCAGAACAACTAACACGGTCAGCTAGTTCATGGTGTGTGCGATACACGGCATACAGTTCACTCGGATGAAATGTTTGTGATTACCCAACACAACAGAAACGGGCAGCAGTTCGAGGTGTGAGCGATACACGGCATACAGTTCACTCGGATGAACTGTTTGTGATTACCCAACACAACAGAAACGGTCAGGCAGATCAAGGTGTATGCGATATACGGCATGTGGTTCACTCGGATGAACTGTTTGCGATTACCCAAGACAACAGAAACGGTTCAACTTAACAAGATGTGTGTGATACACGGCAAACAAGTCAGTAATCCGAAATGTGTGGGAAGACCGATAACAACACAGACGATTCCTGCTAATAACCCGTGTGTGTTGTGGGCAAACGCTTGCTGGTATACAATTGTCAGTGATTGATGAAATCATCACCAACGGGTTCCCTAGTTTAGCCCGTGGCCGATGTGATTTGCTCTGTCCGCACAACATCTATGCTCTGTCTACACAACAACAACTTATATACTTATAAGAACATTGTTGCATAACCAAATAAAACATCCAATTACATAAGTGACTACACACACCAAAGTAAACAATTACATGCACACTAGACTAGGAGAAACAATCATCTACTTCTTATTGTGACGACGCTTGCCATTGCTTTGCTTCCGGCTGGATCCCTGGCCGTTTGGGGAAGAAGGAGTCACTTCCTCATGTCAACGATCCGCCTGTACATCTCGTAGCTCGTGTACGCCTCCTTGGCCGCGTACACGATGTGAGCTTCGTCGAGTTTCTCCATCTAGGCCGAGTGCCAGGCACGCTTGTCCTTGTTGCAGGAATCCTTCATGTCTCTGTAGTAGGGGTCGATGATGGCCTCGGCGAGGTGAACTAGTGAGTCCTTCTCATGCTTCTTGCTGCCCCAGATCTTGTATTGGCCTTGGATGTTGACAAGATTCTGGTAGGTGATGCCCGAATTCTTGAGCACGTTTACATCATTGGTGATGTCCACCGTAGCGAACACATAGTGGGGGCTGTTGACAAACCTGGCGAAACGCTTGCAAGGCCTTGTGGCCAGGCAGTAGTGGTAGATGAGGACGTGATTGCAAACACACATCTAGGTGATGGCGACCTTGTGACGAGACCCGGCACGAGCGCGGGTGTACTCGAGGTCGAATCCGACCACCTTGTACTTCCCCGCAGCAAGCAACAACTCCACAGCAAGCAACAACTCCATCGGGTTGTTGGTGCACACCACCGAGAGCTCTGTGAACCTTCTGTGGGTGTCCACTACGGCATGCATGGTGAACTGCCGCTCATCGTCGGCAGCCTCTGGGACCGCCATTGGAGCCGCGCAGGATACCCTCTCTGTATTTGTCGTCGTGGGTGTGCTTCTTGCAATACTGGGGTGCGATCAAAAGGTTGAAGAGACACAAGGGTTAAATGGCCGCTGTAATAAATGGGGGCCGGACGGCCTGTAATCATCACGTCTTGTCACCGCGTTCCTAGCGGAGGATTCCAGTGCACGCTTGAGCTGTTGAGCACCCCACACACGTTTCGTTTGACCACGCATGGGCTCTAAGAGGTGCCAAGTTTACCTGTGGGTGATGAGGTCAAAGTTACATAGACGGGTAATGATGGACACTCGAGTGCGATAATTCTGGGCACACAGTTGAGGAAACCAACTGTGTACAATAATGTCGAAGATCGCTGTCGTGTCCGCAATATAGATCATTTGCAATTCAGATCGACAGGGGAAACACATTCGAGAATGGTAAATAAAATCAAGTCCATTGAGGTCCAGATATTAATCGTCCAGTGCATATGAATGTCAAAATAGTACTACCAATATACGAGTCTCATACGATGCCATTTCAATGATTGTACCACAAAAGCCCAAAATATTACAAGGTTCAAATTCCAGAGTTAGAAGGCTCAAATTCGAAGATTAATTACAAGGTTCAAACTGATATTAGTAATGAAATTCAGATCATGCTGCTGCAGACGCCCTCGTTGATCAGCTGAACTTGGACATATGAGAGGTTCAAACTGATATTACAACTTGTAACACCCGTTTCGAAACCTCAACATTTCTGCAAAGGGATCAGCCACTGACAAGTCATGTATGGGCTTGACATAATGACTTCCGATTACTCTGTCAGCTCATCTTCCAAAATGAAATTCAGCTTCTGCAGAGCCTTTTCTATTCTGCCGTAGCCGTCGTCGCTGATCAACAAACCATTCAGTTTTATGAAACAACTGTAAGGCAAGCCTCATTACCTTTAGCACCCTTGCTCTCACAACAAAGAACCTGGTGAATATAATCTCTGGTAAGGTCCCTCGGTAGGAGTTCAAAGTAATTTCTAAGAGATGCAGATCAAGGCATTCAATGTGGTTGTTATATTGTATCACATTATCCACTACCGGGCCTAATCTAATCTGCAAAAGAAGAGAACGTATTAGTACCTACATGCAGTTTTGAACACTACTACATGCCTCTTTGATTTGCTGGATTTCTAAAATACACGAATAGAGTGACATGCCATCTTCGATCCTACATGATTAACATGGGCATTTGATTACAATCTAGAAAAACGTAGGCTTCTTCCCAAGAGGTTGGAGTGGATGGAAATTTACCTACGAAAACTAGTACAGATGAATCGAAAGGAGAAATGCATATGGATTGTAACCTTATGAATCAAACAACCACTGTAGGTAAAAAACATCAATGTATAGCTTCTCCAGGCACGGAAAGCATCTTAGGAAATTGACAACTTTGTCCAGGTTGGGGCCGATAGATTCTACTGCGAAGACCTTCACTGTGCGCAGATACGTTGTCAAGCTTGTCGGGTTCATTTTCTGGATGACAAACGGACATAAATCTTCAAAATTAGAAAGAATGTTAATTCAATAAGGAGAAGAAGAAAGCGAATGTTGTACCTGAACAGGTGTGGATCCAATAACAAGTTCAGAGAATTTGATAGACGAGTAGCCCACCACTGTCAATTTCGGCGCAGAAATGACACTACTTCTTGTTGGACCTTGTTGATCAACTATGAGTAATCTCTCAAGTAAAGTTGTGTCCTCAATGACCATACTGTGATACACCTTCTGTGATCTCTTGTTGCAGCACCAGCAATACACATAAATTGTCTGGAGAGTCATGGAGGTGATGTGGAAGCTACTCAACCCATTGATCGCCTGAAGATGAAGGTACTTGAGTGCAGTACAGCCACGGAGCAGGCGCTCCATGTCATCCTTGGGGATGCAGACGGCGACGAGCTAGAGGTGCTTCAGTCGTGGGTGAAAAAGAGCGGGCGTGTCATTAATCGGGGGCAAATCGCAGTTCATGAACCTGGCGACCCGTAGCTTGGGCGCAAGGCGGAGCGCGGACGGTGGCAGCAAGCGCATATGTCCATCATTAAAACTGAGCTCCTCGAGGTGATCTAGGGCGGGGGATCAGAACCACTCATAAAGCTTGGCTCGGTCCTTGCCGTTGCAACGGAACTTGCCCATGATAAGGTCTCTGATTGGGCCAAGGTGCCTGTCGAGGATCTGGGACAACGCGTCCAAGCTTTTGCGATAGCCATGGCAGACCTTGTGGACGTCGATGAGGTCAGGAGGGGAGGAATGCCATAGGGGGTGCCACCACCTGGAAAGGATGGTTGCCCGCGCACCATATTTGATTGGGAGGAGGGAGATGACGACGATCAACATATCATCGGGGAGGCTGCTGATGATGTCTAGGCCTGCCGGAGTCGCTTGCGGTTCTTGCTCGACCCGCCTCCGCTTGTTGGCAGCCTCGTCCTCCTCCTCCGGAGTCTCCTCGGTAGTGACGCTATCTGATAGGAGTGGAGGAGTGGGAGGATAGGGAATATTAAGTTAGAACAGGGCAGAAGAAAAGTGTATTGGTAACTAGAAGTTACTAGGTAGGAACAGACTTAACAGAGTCAGAAAATATAACCCCTATTGGTTGCTTAAATACTACACAATTACTTTGATATTGCTAGGTAAGTCAACATGCAGATACTTGGAAAGAACACTTACTTGGAACAAAGTCCGGACGGATGATATCGTCGGGGAAGTTAGCATATATCATATGACCAGGCTCTTTTAGGTGCAGTGCAATTTTAGTGCCAGCTTTCACTACATAAAACTTAAAAATTTATGTCCAAAGGCTCGCGCCAAAATAGGAGTGACCATGTTCATCAAGTTTTACAGAAGCAACGATTGGAAATCCATGGTTTGTGTTCAATATGACATTCCTGGAGTTGATAAGATTGTGTACTACAGTTGCTGTTGCAAAGCAAGGGATGTACTACAGGAAATGATAAGATTGTTAAATAATAGGGTAACATGCAAATATGGGAGTTGAAAGAACAGTACACAGCAGTTGAAATCAAAGGACACAAATTTATAGTTAAACAGATAGTGTAGCCATGATGTCATGCAAATATGAGAGTAATCGAAAGAATATTACAGCATTAATTTGCCTAATATAGGAAGAAGAAAAATCCCCTTTGACGTATATACTTCATGTGGCACCTTTTATCCACATGTAGCAATATATACTATATGTTCAGAAAAGTAGGCCATGCCAACCGAGGTCGGGTGAGATTGAACATACCATGTGATTCCTGAATCCAGCTGGTATGTTGAGATGGAACTTCTCGGCTGTCTGGCCGAGGCCGCATAGGCCTGATGTCTCCTTGCACTGTACACTCTATGAATGAAAGAAAACCCTCGAATCAGCTAGAATAAAAATGAATCCACGGCGATTTTCGGCTGGGTGATTAAAAGGGGCAGATGGACTGGGATAAGAGATGATCAAATATTTCAATAAATTAGTTACCTGGTTCTCCATGAGAAAAAGCTCCAATACCACAAATTCCCCAATTGGGCGGAGCTGGGTCGACGAGGAGCCATGTCGAGAAAGTCGATGGCGATAGGCGGCGGCAAGCGGCAGTGGCGAAATGCGGTGGGGTTTGCCGGCAGCTGGCGTCGGCGACAGGCATCGAGCTAAGTGGTTGCCGCGGCAATAGGCGGTGACATGCAGAGTCACGGAGGAGTGCAGGTGCGACTGGGGACGGGGAGGGGGGAGGTGGCGGGCGGGGGTGAGGGTTTTGTGACGTGGGGGTGGTGAGGGTTTTCTGTTTTCGTTTTTGAATTGGGTGGTGAGGGTTTTCTGTCCCGGAGGCCAGAATGCATTTCGGAGGCAACGGTTTGGTAGACTCAACCGTGTGCGATTAACATCACTCTGTGTGTGGTGTGGGTAGTGGTGTACCCAGGGGGTGTGCCAGGTGTGCCATGGCACACCCAGATTTTGGGAAAACATTTTTCACCATGTAAAAATTAGCTGATTTTTAAGGCCCATGAGAGCTAATTGAAATAGTCTCAATTTTTTTAAAGTGAGCACACCTTCTATTTTATTTCTAGGTCCGCCACTGGGTGTGGGAAATCATTTGAAGGTATAAGAGAATCATAAAATTCCATCAACCAGACTGATTGCATACTCATCCCACATCTAGACATAAGTAAACATAGATAAATATATATATATATATATATATATATATAAATAAATAAATATATATATATATATATAAGCATACTCAGGCATAGATAATAAGCGTACTCAAGCATTGTACAACCATAGTTCAACCGATATTAAGCATACTCAAACATATAACTAAGACACTACATAGCCATAGTTCAATCCCACATCTCATCTGCCGGTAGGCCTGCACGAAGGTGAAGCTTCTCCAGGTACTCAGCGTACGCGGCGTGCACCACCCTGTGAGAATACTTCTGCTTGAAGGAGCCAACGGCTCGTCCTCTTGCATGCGCCAGAACACTTTCCTACTCGTCATGAAGCTTTTGGTTGCAAAACGGGCATCCAAAGCCTATATTCTAGGTCCTCACAATCCTGTTATGCAGTCCCGCATAAAGCTCCCTGAGCTTTTGCCTCTTGTACCTCCTCTGGGCATCTTCATCCTCGCTGTCAACATAGTCAGATAGCACCTATACATATAGTAAAAAATGTGGCATAAGTATATTTTATAATAATGCGAATTCAGCAGGCAGAGTTTATGAAACATAATATATCCTGTGACAGCGTGAACCCTAAATCATCAAGTGATCTTGATGAAAGAAATGCATAAATAGGGAGCACACAACTTAGTGCAACTAAATTAAGAGTCTGATTGGTTTGCTACCAACATTTGGCAGAATCAAAAGTTTGGTTTGCTACCGACATTTGGGAAAATCAAAAGTTGCTAACACTTGGCAACCTTTTGTGAGATTGGCAATGAACAATGGAATGCAAACTAATCTGTAGCGAACATTTGGGAGTTGCCAAAATTTGGCATGCCGACAAGTTTTGGCATCAAACCAATTTACATGCCGTAAAGTAGGATCAAAATTTCGCATGCCAATGACTTTTGGCATCAAAATCAATTATCAAGATCTAGCTAGGAATTATTAGCAACACTAACCCTAGTCGGATTATTTTTTTAGAAGAACAGGGAGGCTCCTCCCCAGTTCCATTACTCGAATGAAACCCTCATAGTGTCATACATCAGCTCACTAACAGGAGATGTTCGAAAGCAACAGCTAAAGGGAAATACACAACGACAGAAGTATGAAGATTACAAGTTATCCTGTGCCCCAAAGGTGTCCCTAGTCGGATTTTTAGCAGAAATCATTTGTACAGAAGAAACAATTAATCACTTATCATTTTTACCATTCAAACAATCAATACACTACATGGATCTATCGAATCTAACTCAGATTTCATGGATTGAGAGAACATAACCAAAGGATTTTTATTCAAAAAAGGGGAGGCAGGACTAACCAGAGAACCCTAGGATATATTTGCCACATAAATGGGTATAGATGACTAACCGGTTCTCCATTGTCGTCGGAGTCGTCGCCGGAGTGGTCGTCGGATTCGTCGCCAGAGTGGTCGTCGGATTCGTCGCCGGAGTCGCTGTGGACCTCCGGCTCCGGCAGTGGAAGCACGACGTCGTCGCCGTCGTGCTACCGCCCGCGTGAGACCTCGTCGGCGGCAATCGCAACCTCTGTCTACAGCTTCACGCTGTGCTCAGGTGCTTCAGCAGCCCCGGCGTCGCCACTCCCTCCGATGGTGCGCTTCAGCGGCATCCTCATACACTGACGGCGGTGACGACTGAGAGCGGCGTCGAGGATGCAGGCGGAGAGAGAGGATTGTGTGTGTAGCGAGAATGGGGGGTGCGGCC
This sequence comes from Elymus sibiricus, assembly GCA_039707655.1. Classification (NCBI taxonomy): domain Eukaryota; kingdom Viridiplantae; phylum Streptophyta; class Magnoliopsida; order Poales; family Poaceae; genus Elymus; species Elymus sibiricus. Next base: position 183,327,097 of record CM077676.1, on the reverse strand, counting down.
GCCTATTATAACCAGTGGCTCGGGCACGCCATTAATATGGAGCAGTGGGGAGTGAGGTGGGCGGCGGTAAAAGGGCTTGCTCGCCTCTCGGTGAGCCTGCGCAGCGGACTGCTTGCATGCCTACCTTCATTTCACACAGCTACTCGCACGCCTCCCGGTGACACTGCGCAGTGAACACGCCTCCTGTCAATTCACACACCTGCCCGCATGCCTCCCGGTCTGCCTGCGCGGCGGACTGCGCACATGCATCCCGTCAACTCACGCCTTCTCGCACGGCACACGGGACGTGTGGCGGCACGTATATTGTTTTTCTTTTTTGATGATTAATTCTACCGCTTTATTACTTAATCGAAGCATGGCACGTACATTGTTGGTCTAATGCCCACGGTACGAATAAATAATCCGTTTGCGATATTGGTTGCCAATTATTAATAATCTCCCGTTTGTAAGAATAATATATCAAAACTTGTCTCAAATTTGAAAAAACAATACAACATCACAGTCTATTGGTGTCCATATGACACCACGATAATTTTCATGAATTTCAACTAAGTTTTGGATTTACTGGATTTTAAAAATCAAGATTCTCAATGTTTGAAATTTCTTGCATGGGGACTAAACATGCACCCAGAGACACACATATTATTTTCCAATCCATTTTGGTGCACTATCACGTGTGCATGTAGCTCAAATTTAATTGCACATTATATCCCTAGGAAATCAATCTATGTATAAAAACGTTCGAATGACGATCTCTGATTTTTCTTCCTTCCAAATTTTAACATGACACTCCTGTGGTCACATATGTTCACCGCGGAAAAAGTTAAACATGCCTCGTAGTGGTAGTGGTGGTGCGGTGTGTGTGTATCGGGGGGGGGGGGGGTGTCCGGCAGTATACTGTGAGTTGTGAGCCACTGTGTGGGGTTGACCGTTTTGTGAGGCAGGTGCCACATCAAAGTCGTGAATTGGTTATTTAAAACATTACACAGCCATTTCATACATACATGTTTGGGCCACATGCATGCATGGTGGTCCTCGGACACTCCCTCGTGCAGTTTTCAGTGATGCGCCCCTTCGTTATCCCAGAAAGGTTATCACTTTTCACCGACATCAAGAGGCATTTGACCAAAGGTGGATTCATCTTGGGAGTAGTTACAGTGTGGATCATGGTGAGATTCTAGATCAAAGTTCGAGCGCGTGTGTGTACACATCAATCCCTCCCACCGGCTCGAAGTGAGGGGGACTACGACACGTCGTGGACCTCTATGTAGGGCTTTTCCGGTTTGCGAAGCATGTGCCACATCAAAGTTGTGTAGTGGGTTCAAACATCACACAACACCTCTTTGGGTATGCAGGCGGGTGGTTGTCCTTGGACACACTCACTCGCGTGTGACGCTTTCTGTGGGCCTGCGAGGTCGTCGTCCATCACTTTGACCTACAGCGAGAGAGGTTAATTTTACCAACAAGGATGATTCTTTTTGGTTTGTGTTACAGTAGGAGTATATAGTACGCGTCGAAGAGGTGGGAGGGGACCAGCATATACGACGCGTTATGAACCTCGCTCCGTGTGGGGACTTTCCGGTTTCCGAGGCAGGTGCCACATGAAAGTTGTGCATTGGGTATTCAAACATCACACAACACCTCTTTGGGCCACATGCAGGCGGTGGTTGTCCTACAGGACACTCACTCGCGTGCGACGCTTTCCATCTGTGAGCCCGCGAGGTCGTCGTCCCATCACTTTGACCCAACGATCCAGAGAGGTTAATTTGACCGACAAGGAGGATTCTTTTTGGTTTGTGTAATGATAGGAGTATATAGTATGCGTCGAAGAGGGGGAAGGGACCAGCATATATATACTACACGTCATGAACCTCGCTCTGTGTGGGGACTTTACAGTTTCTGAGGCAGGTGCCACATCAAAGTTGTGCATTTTGGGTATTCAAACATCACAACAACCACACACACCACCATACTTACATATGTTTTGGCCCACATGCAAGCGATGGCGGTTGTCCTCTGGCACTCACTCATGCAGTTATTGGCGATATCGATGCTTTCCATCTGTGGGCCCGCTTGGTCCATCACTTTGACCGACAGCGAGAGAGGTTAATTTGCCTTAGTAGGGGATTAATTTTTGGTTTGTCTTACGGTATAGGTCATGCTATGAGATTACATAATATAGTTTGAGCGCATGCATGTGTACTCATGCATGAATCCCTCCCACCGGATCGAAGTGGGGGGGGGGGGGGGGGGGTAGCACACGACGCGTCATGAACCGATATCGCTCTGTGTGGGCACTGTACGATTTTCGACACAGGCGCCACATCAATGTTGTGCATGGTATTCAAGTTAAACATATGCATGCATGTATCACCTCCACATACATATGTTTGGGACACATGCATGCAGTGGTTGTCTTCGGACAGTACTCTCCTCGCATGGTTATCGGCGGCAAGCCTATATATTCATGGGCCCGCGTGGACGTCCATCACTTCGACCGACATCGAGAGAGGATACAAGGGTGGATTCTTCTTCTTTGGTTCAAGTTACCGTGTAGTAGGTCATGTTGATGAGATTCGAGACCTAAGTTTGAGCGCATGCATAAGCATGAATCCCCTTCACCGGCTTGAAGTGGGATGACATACATAGTACGCGTCGTGGACCCTCGCTCCGTGTGGGGACTTTCCGGTTCCAAAGCACGGTACCGTGCCACATCAAAGTTGTGCATTGGGTATTCAAACACACCACACAACACTTCCATACATATGTTTGGGCCACATGCAGGAAGTGGTTGTCTTCGGGCACTACTCCCTTGCATGGTTATCGGCGAGCTAGCCCATATCTGTGGGGTCGTGTAGATGTCCATCACTTTGACCAACAACAAGAAAGAGGTTATACGACCAAGGTGGATTCTTCTTGGTCCGTGTTACACTATGTCTTGGTGAGATGCCCCCTCCCATCGACTCAAAGTGTGTGTGTGTGTGTGGGTGGGGTGTGGGGGGTACTTCGCACTTCCTGAACCTCCGTGGGGTCGGGGATGTCCGGTTAATTTGCGAGGCACATGTGCCACATCAAAGTTGTGAATTGGGTATTTAAATATCACACCACCCTTTTCATACATATAGTTGGGCCACTTGCAGGTGGTTCGTATGTGGTCTCACCCATCTCGTGCCACAAGCACACATTTGTGGGCCTGCACATGGTCCACCTTTGACCGGAAGCGAAAGGGGGATTTGACCATGATGGACTCCTATACGTTTAGTGTTATACGGTAGGGTGTGCTATGTCAGACCTAACTATTTGGGGGCATGCATTCATAGCTAGGATTCCCCTCCCGCCGACACGAAGTGGGGGGTGGCGGACTAGCAATAATGTGGGCTTTGTGAGACAGGTGCCACATCAAAGTTGTGCATTGGGTATTTGAACATCAAACCAGCCTTTTCATACATATATTTGGTCCACATGCAAGTGTGTTCATGTTCTGTCCCTTTCCCACATTTTTTTGGCCACGCAACACACACGGTTCCCTCAGACTACCCGTGTGCCATGCTCGTGCTCCTGTCACCCACATCAGCACAGTAGATTGGGCTCCACAAGGCTTCCCTCGCAATCTCAAAAATATCTACCCGCCTAGAGGGTTTTTTTGTTTGATAGCACAATATTATTCTGTTTCGACCGTGTGCGATGCTGTTTGCCCCCGGCCCCCTGCTCCCGCCTGCATCCCTCAAAAATATCTACCCGCATGGAGGGTTTTTCTGTTTGATAGCACATGGTTATTATGTACCGACCGTGTGCGATGTTGTTCACTACCGCTCCCTCCTGCATCCCTCAAAAATATCTAGCCGCCTTGAGGGTTTTTCTGTTTGATAGCACACGGTTGTTATGTTTGGACCGTGTGTGATGTTTGTTGCTCAATCCCTTCATCCAAATTTTCTGTAGCACCGGCATTTTACTCCTGCCTAGTAAAATTTTGAGTACCCGCGTCATTTCCTCAAACACCACCTTGCCCCCCCTCCACACACACACCCCAAAAACTCCGCACGCTCGCACACACACACACACACACACACCACCCCTCCCTCGCTCGAAACCCTAGCAAGGTCGCCGCGGCCACCGCCGCGCCGCCTCCATCCTTAACATCTGCCGGTTTGCCCGTGCAGGTTACCCACCGATCTCCATACCCTAGCCGCCCTCAGTTTCTTGTATGACGCCTGCCAAATGCCACCTTTCCCATAGATCCCCATCCCCACCCCCTCCCCCACTCCAGAGCGTCGCAGCCTAAGCCCGGCTACGCTTCCCGTTGAGCCCCAGGAGCTAATGGCCCAAAAAAGGTTTATCGCGGCCTCTTCGCTAGACGTCGGCGAGGTGGCCGTCGAGGAAGCCGATGATGATTACTGGCCGCAGGCTCTCAATCAGCGGTCTAGAGTATGCTGGCATGTCGCGGACGCCGGCTACGACATCGAGGACATCGACAACGATGGCCTGACGCGGGCTATGTCATAGGTTAAGTGGCCCACCCGCAACCCCTCAGGTTCAACCGCCATCGATCTCATCCATGGCCCCGCCACTGATCTCCTCTGGCTCGCTGTCAAGAATTTGCCATCCTACATCGCCATCGAGCCCCTTTTGTAATTTCTGGAGGACACGTTCTGCGACGCTGGCTTGGGATCCTCAACTGCCAAGTCAGACCTCATCGCCGGCGACCACGAGTAGGGCACCCTCTCCACCTCTTCCAAGGGGAAAGAGCACATCTGCGACATCAGGGAGGGCACCCTATAGCCGTGCTCTTCCAAGGGGAAGGAGCCCATCTGCGACAACATGGAGCGCACCCAGAGTCCGCGCTCTTCCCATGCGAAGGAGCCCATCTGTGACAAGTGAGGAAACCTATGATTTGTTTTGTCGTGCCTCTTCACAGGGGGGAACCCATGATTTGTTTTGTCGAGCCCCTTTTGTAGTGAGAATATGTCCAGCTTTAATTCATGTGTTTGGTTGTTTGCAGTATGCGTTGTTTATTTCAGTTATTCACAGTGTGATGCTCTATATGTGCAACTATTTACTATGTAGTACAATTTCATTAATACCAGTTTCAACAATACCAATATGAATGACTATATTTGCTTGCTGTTAAGCTTGTTATAGCTAGCATATGCCTCTTTTAAAGTTTTTTGGTTGTTCGGTTGTTTGTAGTTAGCATACGTCCAGTTTCAATTGCTATCTTTGGTTGTTAGTAGTATGCCTTGTTTATTTCAGTTATTCACAAAGGGATCTTCTATATGTGCAAGTATGAACTGTGCAGTTCAATTTCATCAATACCAGTTTCAACAATACCAATATGAATGACTACTTGGTTGCTGTTAAGCCTGTTGTAGCGACCATATGCCTCTTTTAACGGTTTTTGGTTGTTCGGTTGTTTGTAGTTAGCATATGTCCAGTTTCAGTTGCTATCTTTGGTTATTCATTGTATGCCTTGTTTATTTCAGTTATTCACAAAGTGATGATCTATATGTGCAAGTATGAACTTTGCAGTTCAATTTCATCAATACCAGTTTCAACAATACCAATATGAATGACTATTTGCTTGTTGTTAAGCCTGTTGTAGCGAGCATATGCCTCTTTTAAGGGTTTTTGGTTGTTCGGTTGTTTGTAGTTAGCATATGTTTCAATTGCTATCTTTGGTTGTTCGTAGTATGCCTTGTTTGTTTCAGTTATTCACAAAGTGATGTTCTATATGTGCAAGTATGAACTTTGCAGTTAACACACCTTTCCACTTCTTGTTTTGCTTAACTAGCATGCTTAAACCTGCACACTGAAGCTATCATTTGGAGATTATGTTGTCTACCATGGATATATTTGGTTGATGTTTAGCCTGTTGTGCTTAACATGCCTTTCAATGTACTTACACAGGAAAATATTGGGAACGACTGCTGTCTTCCATCGAGGTTAGTTTCATCCCATGGCTTATATATACTCACTATTCAGGATATCGGTAGCTAGTACCATATAGGCCGGGGACTGATAAGGGATTAATCGGCGAATCGGACATTAAATTAAATATATCTGTAACTCATTTATCGGTAGGTTATCTAGGTCCATATCTAATATATCTGAGGCTACATAGCAACATGCATTGTACTGAATGTCTAAATATGCAATCCTAGGCTACATAGCAACAAGGAAGATTGTTACCTTAATGTTCTGATGATGTCTAGATATAGATAGAAGAGCAGCAACAACAACAACAAAGCAGCAGTTAACTGCAGTTAATCAGCCGATATTTGTAACAATGTAATAAACTCCCTCCGCCCCATAATATAAGATGTTAATTCATCCAATATGTGAGTATATTGGATGTAATAAGATCTTATATAATGGGACGGAGGGAGTGTTGTACTACATCATTGTGCAATTGTTGTTTAGCTTCTAATATTAACTTGGTGCTTTTATGTACATATGTCATTGGTAAAGATCCATGCTTCGACCCTTTTTGCGTATGGGGCAATGAGTTATTCATGAACCAACATCAAGTGAGGAAACTAATAAAGATTGTTAGTAAAATGGGTCAAAAGATGGCAATTAAACTATTTGTTTACACTTTATCCAAGACAACAGTGAACTGCATGATTGTAAGTAAGAACTCTGCAGCCTTATTTTTACTGCCCATAATGAGTTGTGTTAGATGATAGTGTCTGAATCTTCTTCCTTTGCAGTGGTTCCCAAAGCAGTTTACTCAAGATTACCTCTCAAACTACATGATTGGTGGGCATGCAAAGGTTAAAGTATTTCTACCAGAACACAATGACTATCTAGATGTCCTCCTGAAGATAGTGAAGGAAGGGCGGTCGGCCATCACAAGGGGTTGGACTAGATTCATGCGTGCCTTCTGCATGGAGGCAGGCACAATATGGGCATTCTGCTTCACCTTGTTCAGCAGCCAGAATGTCTTTCGCCTCTTTCTTTACCGTCTTTAATAGTACAAGTATACAACCCTGGTTCATCATTCTTTATTTGGTGCTTATGTAATTTTTTTATGTAACTCTTGAACATATATGTATCTGTGAATCGAATAATGCATTGGTTGTTGAGCCTGATGGATATGAATAAAGCTATAGCCTACTTTCAAATTCAAATTCGGTACAATTTTAAATAGCAGCGATTCAATTAGGGTGAAAATATGCTCTGCAGGTCATTACGGCGCACACGGTCTGTAAAGCACAACGTGTGTGTGATATACATCATAATCCGACACGGTTCACAGAGAGGAAACGTGTGCGACCATGCACACAGTTACCGTTTGCAAAGCGTGTGTGATGTCAGACAATATCACAAACGGTGCGAGCAAACTAAATGTTTGTGATAGTCGCCTTATCGTACACGCTTTACAAAGATGAACTTTTTTGATGTCGTACGCATCATAAACATTGCACCACAGAATATCGTGTGTGATAGTTATCCTGTATGACACTGGTACAACTATCCGACGTTTCGTAATCTATCCGACACTCGTACGATGATTAACTAATCTTCTTAATTATATATCGCATACGGTTCGGGAGAAGTGAATGTGTGTGATAGTCTCCTTATCATACACGCTTTACAATCATGAACTGTTTGTGATGGGGTGTGCATCGTAAACGTTGCACCAAAGAATAGCGTGTGCAATGGTAATGCCATCACACACAAGTAGCAAGGATGGAGCGTTTGGGATATTCGATATATCACAAACAGTTGTGTGACGAATGACATTTGGGATAGATGCGGGCATCACATATGCTTAGTTCTGGAAAACATATGCATTCCTACTCCCTATCCCCAACGGTTTCTGGGTCGTGTGGGAAGGACCCCCCTATCGCACACACAGGCAAGGCGACGGTTTAAAACTCTGTCGCGGAAAGGGGTTAAAAACCGTTTGTATAGCAGCTCGCTGTACCAATGAGATGCAAAATCATTTCACTCTACTTGTCGTTGACGTAATGCCTATGTACTGATCATGCCATGAATAACATCATAACTATGCACTTTTCTATCAATTGCCCAACAGTAATTTGTTTACCCACCATATGCTATGTTCTTGAGAGAAATGCCTCTAGTGAAAACTATGGCCCTCGGGTCCATTCACCAAATTTACTAAAACCCTAATTTACTTGCTCCAATTTATTTACTTTTATTTCCGTTTGCAATTTATATATCTATCACTGTCAGAATTAATCCTTGCAATTAACAAGTACAAGGGGATTGACAACCCTCTTGCCCGCGTTGGGTGCAAGTATTTTGTTTGTGTGTGTGTAGGTACTGTCGACCTTTGTCTATGTGAATTTCCTATTGGTTCGATAACCTTGGTTATCTACTGAGGGAAATACTATCTGCTACTATATTGCTTCTCCCTTCCTCTTCGGGGAAAATCCCAACGCAGCTCACAAGTAGCAGAAAGAATTTCTAGCTCCGTTGCCGGGGAGACTTCATCAAACAAAGCAATGTCCCTTCACACACATTATCATGTACTTGTTCTACTTTTATTTTCTTTTATTAGTCTCATTAAAAAACTCAAAAATAATAAAAATATCTTGTGTGCTTTATTTGGTCGTTGCTATGGCTAGTTCTTCACTTGTTACTTGTACCCCTAAAATTGAAGTGCTTAATTTTAAACAAAGGGGAGGAGAAAGTTTAAAAGATGCTTGGTATAGAATTTGTGATGCTCAAAATAGATCAACTCGTAAGCAATCCACCATTGTTCTTCTTCGCAATTTTTATGTGGGTGTTACTACTTGGTATAGATTTGTGCTTGATACTATAACGAGGAAAATTTTCTAAGTAGTCACCCTATGGATGTCTTCAATGCTATGGGAAATCTAGTGGGATCACCACCTATCATTATTCATGAAACGACATTGACTTTGGAACATGTTATCCGAAGGTTAGAAATTATCGACAACGAAATGCCCACTATTGAACATATTGAAAATCTTGATAAAAAGGTGCATAACCAAGTCACTAAATTTGTCTCTTCTGTAGGAACCCCTTTGAAACTATTAAAGGATAAAGAACCAATCTCCGAGAGAGTAGAACAAAGTCCCGCTAGTATTGATAAACTGGAAGAAATCATTAATAACTTGGGTTCAGATTTTTCTTCCATTAAAACCATTGAAAGGACTCCTACAAATAAGAATTCTAAGCTTATGTATGTTCCTAAAACAAAGGTGCTTCATCTAGCAAAGTTAAAGAAGATTTAAAAATGATTAGCATGCACCCCAACTTCATTGAACTAATAAAGGAACCTATGACTGAAAATAAATTCCTCAATTTTGTTCCTAGGAGTGTCATTATTAGAAACATGCTTGCTAAAAATCCTAGGAAGTCTAGATGTGTAATTGAGGAATTGGATGAGAAAGATGATAATACTTGAAACTATGCATTATGCCTACCTAGGGGCAATAAACAATAGCGCTTGTTGGGAAGCAACCCAATAGTTATCTTTATTTTTCATTTTTCCTTTTTGTGAGATGACATGATTATGGCTAATGTAATAATTGTGTTTTTATCTTTTAATTAGTGTTTGTGCCAAGTAAAGCCTTTAGGATGATTTAAATGATAGTAAAGTTGATGCTGTTTGAAAACAGAAAGTTTGGCACCCAGTGCTGGAATTTCTATTCTGTACTGGAACGTCAAACAAATCTGAAATTTTTACACAGTATTGGGTTACAAATCTTTTACGTTGTCCTAATTTTTCAGAATTTCTGGAGTTATAGAAGTATGGATAATTATTCTGTCATTACGTACTATCCTGTTTTAGACAGATTCTATTTTATTGCATAGTGTGCTTGTTTTGATGATGCTATGGATAATATCGGGGGGTATAATTCATGGAGAAGTTAAAATACACTAGATATTATGCAAGAACAATTATGAATCAATTTATAACAGTACCTAAAGTGGATGATTGATTTATTATACTAACGGATCTCACGAAGTTTCTGCTGAGTTTTGTGTGCTGAAGTTTTCAAATTTTGGGTGAGATCACGATGGATTAAGGAATAAGGAGAGGCAAGACCCTAAGCTTGGGGATGCCCAAGGCACCCCAAGGTAATATTCAGGGAAGACCCAAGTGTCTAAGCTTGGGGATGACCCGGATGGCATCCCCTCTTTCGTCTACAATTCATCTGTATGTTACTCGGAGCTATATTTTTATTCATCACATGAAATGTGTTTTACTTGGAGCGTCTTGTGCCATAGTTTTATTTTGCTTGCTTGTTAGTTTGCCACAATCATTGTTTGCTGGACGAACCTTTTGAGAGAGACACACATTCATCATGACTTGTTAGAATACTCTATGTGCTTCACTTATATCTTTTGAGTTATGCAGTTGCTCATGTGCTTCACTTATATCTTTACAGCACGGTGGCGGTTATATTCTGTAGAAATTATTTGCACTCTCATGCGTCACTTATATCTTTTTGAGAGTCTTTTAATAGGAAGTGGTAATTTGCACGGGTTATATGACTAGTCCAAAAATGATAGGTATACAAGAGTGGTATAATAAAAACTTTCATGTAGATCACTGAATATGAAACGTGTGATTTAATTATACTGATGTAGTAATATGAAAGGGTATTCGTTATTCTCTTTTGAAATCCTTTGTGTTGTTCGAATCGGGGGCGCGCGATGGTTAACACCTACCAACCTCCTCCCTAGGGGCATGCGAGTAGTACAAATCAGAGACGACGTGGTGAGTACCCCCCTATTCCAGGACACAATCAGGCACCGGCTACCTGTCTCGACCCATGTGAGGGTGTCCCGGACTAGGGGGTACTCGGGCTGCCGGCCTATCTCTCATAGGCCGGACTAATGGGCCGCTCTTAACTCATCGAAGGAAGGCCGGATTGCAGGCGACCCCGTGCACCAGACGGAACCTCCGAAGACTTGGCATCTCCTCCAAGAAAGGTTTAGCGTAACCGGCATGTTTATCCCCTGAGGGCAACCGCCCATATGTAACCCTAGGTCCCCCTGGTGTCTATATAAACTAGGGGGCTTAGTCCATAGAGGCATAAAAACCATTATCATCATACCCACCTAGGGTTTAGTCCATCCGATCTCGAGGTAGATCAACTCTGTAATCATCATACAAACACATCAATACAATCAAGTAGGACGTAGGGTTTTACCTCTTCGAGAGGGCCCGAACCTGGGTAATCGCTGTCTCTATGTTCCTTGTTATCCATTAACTCCAAGATCCACAGCTCGGACCCCCTACCTGAGATCTGCCAGTTTTTGTATCGACATTGGTGCTTTCATTGAGAGTTCCGCTGTTGGGTCATTAAGGAACAATGGCTCGCCTAGTCATCAGCGATGGCATCCGCAGCGGGGCCATCTTCGTCCCTGGCCAGCCTTTTGCGTTTGGCAGCGTCGTGCTGCACGCCAACCCGACCGGTCACCTTGACCAGATCGACAGCTTCGCCCCTGAGCAGGAGATTAGATTTGGCAACCTAGAGTACGTCGCCGACTCTCGGGGCGATCTGATCTTTACTAGGTTCTCAGCTTTACCTGAGGATCCTAATAATCCCAAGGCCTTAACTTTGGATATTCTCCCCGGCCCCATCTCCGGGCCGGTCCTCAGTTCGGATCTGGCCTCGAGTTCGGATCTGACCCCGGCGCCAGAGAACCAGGGATCGCCCTTGGCCGAACACACCCTCGGCGCAGGCACACCGGAGTTCAACTCTGAAGGATGCCCAAGGATGAATCCGGCGGACCTCTCGCTCTTAAGCGAGACGTTAGATCGGATCCAGAAGATGAGTATCGCGGATGGCCGGTCCTCGGTCCATGAACAGATCAGACTTGAGGCCAACCGCGTGGAATTTTACGCCCCACCCACCACCCACTTAGTAGCCACTGTCGAAGACTTAACCGACATGTTGGACTACGCCTCCGAGGAGGCTGACGACATATACGAGGATATCAACGTCATGCCTTATATGGCTCCCTCCCTTGCCACTCCCAACACCGGAAAGTGGACCGCCACCTCCACCTACGACATTTACATGGTCGACACCCCCAAGAAGGATGATGACATCCCCAAGAAGGATGGCAGCAGCCCCGACGAGGAACCGCCCAAACGCCGATGAAAGTGATCCAGGGGACGCGGAAGGGGCAGGGAAAGTAACACAGACACAAACGGCACCGGAGATAAAGATGCTCCGGACAGCAAGGGGGAGCCCGGCGACAACACCACCCCTGAACAACACTTCCATGCTACTGCAGAGCAAGAGGATCAGGGCAACCCCGAGGACCCCGAAGATTCCGAGGATAGCAACTACCTCCCTCCTTTCGAAGAGGAGGACAGCCTCAGACCCGAAGACTTTCTCGTCCCCGAGGACCCCATGGACCAGGAAAGATTCAAGCAGCAGCTCATAGCCACTGCCCGAAGCTTGAAGAAGAAGCAGCAGCAGCTAAAGGCCGAAGAAGATACCCTTAACGATAGATGGACGATGGTCTTAGCAGCCGATGGGCTTCGACAATTAGCGCCAGGATCACTACAAAAGTTACACACGACGGCATTTGCTTCCGTCATTTGAGGACGAGGCCCTTGAGCCCATACCTCCCGGACGAACTCAGACAAGCCAGCCCGACCGCCCCCCTCGAGGGCGGGGCAGGACGGATGGAGAAACCGAATACCCACCCGTGCCCCCTCACCGGGCGGGCAAGGACCCGGTTCAACCGGATGACCCATATGATCTGCGGCACGACCTGGGATATAGTCAAGATCCATTTATGGATCCAGAGGACACACGCCAGAGGGATATAGTCAAGATCCATTTATGGATCCAGAGGACACACGCCCGTTGGACGGGACGGATACCAAGCCTGGCGCGATAGGAATGATAGAGCTCGGGAGCAGCACCGTGCCCGGATGACAACCGATCTCCGGCACGACGTGGCCTGGGTCAGGGGTGCCTCTCACCCAATGTGTTTTACAGACGAGGTGATGCAACATCAGTTCCCAGAAGGGTTTAAACCCGTGAAGATAGAACAGTACGATGGGACAACTGACCTAGCCGTGTGGATCAAAGATTTTCTTCTCCACATTCATATGGCCTGAGGAGATGACCTCCACGTCATTAAATATCTACCATCAAAACTTAAAGGACCGGCAAGGCACATGTTGAACAGCCTACACGAAAACTCCATCGGGAGCTGGGAGGAGCTCAAGGATGCATTCCGAGCCAACTTTCAAGGCACCTATGTTCGGCCGCCGGATGCCGACGACCTGAGCCATGTCGTTCAGCAGCCCGGGGAGTCAGCTCGGCAATTCTGGAATCGGTTCTTGACTAAGAAGAACCAGATCGTTGACTGTCCGGATGCTGAAGCAATTGCCGCATTCAAGCACAGTATTCGGGACGAATGGCTCGCTCAACAGCTCGGCCAAGATAAGCCGAGAACAATGTCGGCCCTCACCGCCCTAATGACCCGCTTTTGCGTGGGTGAGGATAGTTGGTTGGCTCGTCGAAGCAGCCATCCCGACGACCCCGGCACCTCCAAGGCCCGGGACGGGAACAGTAAACCCCGGGGCAACAAGAATAATAAGCGTCGGCACACAAACAACGGCAGTGAAGCCGATGATGCGGCGGTAAACACCGGGTTCAGCGGCTCAAAATCAGGACCACGGAAGAAACCATCTAAAGGGAACCGGGACGGCCCGTTTGCACTGGATAGAATCTTGGATAGGCCCTACCAGATTCACGGTACCCCGGACAAGCCCGCAAACCACACCAATCGTAACTGTTGGGTAATCAAGCAGGCCGGCAAACTTACAGCCAAGGAACAAAGCAAGGGTCCCCGCAGCGAGGATGACGACGAACCTCGCGGGCCGAACAATGGAGGCCAAAAGCAATTCCCTCCCGAGGTAAAAACCGTGAACATGATTTACGTCACGCATTTAGCCAAGAAAGAGTGGAAACATGCACTTCGGGATGTCTACGCCCTAGAGCCGGTGGCCCCGAAGTACAACCCATGGTCGGCTTGCCCGATCACTTTCGACCGTCGAGACCATCCGACCAGTATCTGTCATGGAGGAACGGCGGATCTGGTGCTCGACCCCATCGTGGATGGATATCACCTCACCAGAGTCCTTATGGAAGGAGGCAGCAGCCTCAACCTGATTTACTCAGATACAGTGAGGAAGATGGGAATCGACCCGTTAAGGATCAAACCCAGTAACACCACCTTTAAAGGTGTAATCCCATGCGTCGAGGCACGATGCTCGGGATCCATGACCTTGGAAGTACTCTTCGGTTCGCCCGACAACTTCCGCAGCGAAGACTTAATCTTTGACATTGTTCCCTTCCGCAACGGTTACCACGCACTCCTCGGTCGGAAAGCGTTCGCCCGCTTTAATGCTGTTCCGCACTACGCATATCTGAAGCTCAAGATGCCAGGACTGAAGGGTGTTATTACCGTCAATGGTAACACCGAGCGCTCGCTCTGAACAGAGGAACACACAACGGCTTTAGCCGCTGAAGTCTAGGCCACCGAAGAAGCGTTGCAGGCCCAGTCTACCATCAAGGCACTGAACTCACGCAAATGCGCCCGAGCTACGGCCTCGGTCCCGGAGCACTCCCATGCTCACCCTAAATAGGGATACATGCCCCACAGCATGGCCCACCCAGCCGCGAAATACGTACCTCGAGTGCACAACTTCGCGCTCAAGATTCCATGGGCAGCTGTGGGGGCAAACGACTCAAGGGCCGAGAGCTCGGTTCAACCGAGTCACGGCCAAAGATGTTCTCGGAACACTACTAAATAACAGGCACCATCTAGGGCCTGATCAGCGTTAAGCTGATACACTGCGGCGACTTCTCAAAACCCTTTCCCAAGGGCTCATCCGCCGAACATTATTACTTCCGCCAAGCATACAGTTGACGACTCCAATCACACGGAAGCTTCATAAAGAGCAAAGGCACAGACGTGTGGCAGGGCGCAGTAGGGACGTCAAACCACTCATGAAGGCCCTGTGTAAACCTTTCCTCTAATGTGTTTATTTCTTAAAGTATCTGTAAAAGTTACTTCGGCAGTCCGGGTTGTACGGATAGACGTCACGAATTCAAAGAAAATAACGACCATTTTTCTCCGGTCATACTGCGGTCAGTTATGTTGCACTTTCCTCTTCGCTTTTCGGCCGAAGTAAACTATTATGATACGTTCCTTTTTAGATGTGATCGGCTAATAGACCGGGGGCTCGACCATAAATCCTACCCCAAACATCATTCCGGCACCACTTTTATTACATGTGCTCGGCGTCATGGATATTGCATTATATGAATCAGTTCCGAATTATGTCTTTGGTCAATGGTTAGGTTGCCCGGCTCCTGTGTTTGCCCTCTTACATTCCGCATTGTTTGGCTAGGAGGGCAAAGGGAGAACCACTACGATTGTACTTCTAGCTAGCCTGGTTAAGTACCTCAGTGGAGAAAGCCGAAAACCGACTGTCATAAAAAGCGAGAACTGGTCGGCGATCCAATGACAAGTGTCAAACTAAAAATCGATGGAGGTTAATCCATGTCAAACGAAGGGTTTGCCGTTACAGGAACCAAGTGATAATGGTATCAACCTCGGTGCGCCCGAATATCACATATACTGGGGGCTAGTCACCAGCCCCCGCAGTCAAGCTCCTATGGCTAAGTGAAAGCACTAAAGCCGCATAGTCCGATTGCCTCGTTTTCCTTACACACAACCGCCTCCAAGCACCGAGATGTAGGATAAGGGTTAAGGTGTTAAGAGAAAACACCCCATGTAGTATCTGCAAGGGGGCTGAAGCTGACGACTGGCAACTTTCAGTTTAAAAACGGTCGCACAGGAGTCAAAATAAACATATAAGGCATTATATTTACAGCCAACCAGTTGCATTTCAACACCACAAAAGTTACAACTCCTCGGATACAAGGAAAATAAATTCACTCATAAATTACATCTTTCGAGCACTGGGCCTCTATTGCCTGAGCACCATCCATCATGATGGGAAAGTACTGCTCGGGGCGCCTGTGCTCCTTCCCAGGGGGTGGAGGTCCGGTGGCCACCTCGGCTGGCTTGATCTTCGGCCAGTGCACCAAGGTTTTGCCGAAGGCCATCCGAGCTCCCTCAATGCACACGGAGCGCTTCCAGGCATCAATCCGGGGCGTGGCGTCGTACAGCTTCTGCACTAAGCCAAAATAGCTGCTCGGCAGCGGCTCCGAAGGCCACTGCTTGATGCAGAGGTCCTTCATTGCTGGCTCCGCCATCTGATGCAACTCCATTAGCTGCTTCATCTGGTTGTTGAGGAGGGGAGGGTGTTCGGGCGCTTGAAACTGCGCCCAAAATAGCCTCTGCTCGGCACGACCCTCTACGGTTGCAAAGAACCTAGCCGCATCCGATGCACTCCTCGGGAGGTCCGCAAAGGCGCCTGGGGCATGCCACACTCGCGTGAGCAAAGCAAACCTGTTACCACCAAAGACACTTTGCAGTAAGTATGGCTTACCATACGCAATAAGTTTAACTTGGCGGAGTTCCTCTTAGTAGCCTCGCACCTCCGTCCGCGCCTCCTTAGCCGCTGATCCCAGTGAGGTTAGCTCAGCGGCCTGATCCTTATTCTTCTGCTCAAGGACCTCACATTTTGTGACGGCATCCTTGAGCTCTTGCTGCACTTCAGACACTCTGGCCTCGTGCTTTTGGCTAGCGGTTCTTACCGTAGCCAGTTCAGCAGCGTCCTGTTCGGCCGCAGCCTTCTGCTCTGCAGCTTCTAGCTGAGCCTTCCTCAGCTCGGCCTTGAGGTTCTTGACCTCCGCGGCTGCAGCTGCAATAATATCAGTTGCACCCCGTTCAGGTTAATTACTTAAACCTTACTTAAAAACTGCTGTAGTAAACCGTGTAGTTCGGACTTGCCTTGCGCCTTGTCGAACCGCTTATTCAGCAGGCCGAGGTCGTCCTCGGAGCTCTTGAGCTTCCGATTCAGCTCGGCCAACTCCTCGGCGTTGGTGGCTGCAGCCGAGGATGATGCTTGCACATTACACTAAGCACATTAGGATCCGAGTTATCGATTTTCGATCCTCTGGCTGGCCTTATTCAAGCCAGCCAGAGTCTAGGGGGCTACTATGTATGAGCTTACATATTCATATAAAAGAAATTTTCTAAGGCATAGACATTACGTGGCCTACCTTGAAGCCTGTGAGAAGGCCGCTGAAGGCCCCCTTCAGTCCATTGTCCACGGATCGAAGACTTTGCAACACCGCGCCCATAAGGGCACGATGCTCTTCGGTGATAGAGGAGCTGGTCAAAGCTTCCTCCATCTCATCCAGCCACCCAGTCAAAACCCGCTCTGGAGCAGGTGGGGGTGGAGGGGGCACCTCGGCTCCTACTTCCGTGGAGACCGGAATGGTTGGCTTCGGGTGCCTTAACGGCTCCAGAGTAACTCTCGGGGAGAGCTCTGATTGTCCGGGCTCCCCCTCTTCGTTCACCAGAGGGGTTCTCCCCTCCTGGTCTTCGGTGGCCGAGGTATGCACCTCGGCCATAACGGTGTCACCCCCCTATGTGCGGCATGGGAGGGGTCCTTCTTGACAGAACCTCCCTAACCTCCTCGACGATCGGAGGAGGCAAAGCGCGCGACTCAGTCCCGCTCTCCGCCAGCACAGCCGGTGGAGAATCCCCCTCCGAGACTCGATCGGTAGGGAGGTCGCGCAGCGGGCTGCAATGTTAGAAGCAGAAGTGCGATCAATAGCAGACTTAGTTCGGCTGAAAATGCATATGCGAATCTTAGGATACGTACCTTTAGGCCAGCAGTTTGACCCTGGGGGTCCTCCGAGGAACCTCTTCGGAGGCCTCGGAGTCCTCGGCAGAGGCCGAGCTGTTGTTGGACAGGGCCACCTTGGCCCTGCATGGTCTTTTGGGGGCGGGATGAGGCTGCTCCTCCTCGGCGTCCTCGGACACCGCCTTCTTCCTTGGTCGGGAGGAATCACTTTCCTCCCCATCCTCTCCCTACTCCTTCTCCTTCTCTTGTGCGGAGGGAGCATGAGTGTCCCCGGATCTAGTGTCCGGGGGTCCTCGGGAACGGAGGCCCTCTCTGGCCTCCTTCTTCTTCTCCTTCTTCTCCGGCACCTCGGCCAACATGGCCGTCAGCAAGGCCTCCTGGGGCCCTCGGGCAGCGGGCCCGGGCTGTCGATCCGCTCGGCCTTCTTCAGCCAGCTCTGTGGATGAGAAATAAGGGAGTTGAGTACCTTATGAAAAGGGAACAATCCGAATACAAGAGTAAAACTTAACATACCTCCCGAGGGGGGTTTGCGGTGTCAAGGCCGATGTCTTCCTCCTCGGCCGGCCAGTCCTTCTGCAGCTTGAATAGCACCTTCCACAGCTGAGCGTGGGAAGTGCGGTAGAAGCTGAGCACGGTGGAGGGGTCTTCAGGCTTGTAGACCCACATGGGGGAGGCCCGGTCTTGAAAGGGGAGGATGCGGCGGCAAAGCATGATCTAAATCACGTTGGGCAGCTCAACCCCCCTCTCTATCATCTTGGATATCTGGCTCTGCAGCAGTGCCACCTCCTTGTTTGACCCCCAGTCGAGGCCCTTCTTGGTCCACGAGACCAACCTCGTGGGGGGCCCGAATCTGAAGGCGGGGATCACCCCCCAATCCGCGTTCCACAGCTCCGTGATGTAGAACCACTCCTTCTACCAGATCTCGATGGTTTCGATGAAGGTGCCCTCCGGCCACTCAACCCGGGGAAGCTTGCTGACCATCGCTCCCCCGCAGTCCGCCTGTTGGCCATCAACGATCTTCGGCTTGACGTTGAAAATCTTCAGCCACGTGCCAAAGTGTGGCCGAACCCAAAGAAAGGCCTCGTAGATGATGATGAAGGCTGAGATGTGCAGAAAAGAGTTCGGGGCAAGATCATGGAAATCGAGCCCATAGAAAAACATCAGACCCCTGACGAAGGGGTGGAGGGGAAAACCTAACCCTCGGATGAAATGGGGAAGGAACACCACCCTCTCGCTGGGCCTCGGCGTGGGGATGACTTGACCCGCCTCCGGAGCACGGTGAGCGACGCCGGCGGGAAGATAACCCGCGTTCTTCAGCTCCAGGATGGCACTCTCGGTGACGATGGAGGCCTCCCACTTGCCCTTAGAACCGGAGCCAGCCATGGACAGGTTGAGGAGATGGCTGGAGAGGTTCTTGGAAGGGAGAGCAGATCTGGGCGCTGGAGCTCAAGAGATTGGGAGGGCAACGGCAAAGGAGGAAGTGAGAGCGTGCGAAGGAAATGGTGGCTGCTCCCCTTTTATGGGCTGCTGTAAAACCAAGGGTCCTTTTACTGCGCCGCAGGCTTCGCCGTTCCCCGTATAATCGTGCCATCATGCGCGCGTGGGATAGTGCAAATCATTGATCATATCCCTTAAAAACAGGGCACGATCTCCATATCGATGGGACGTGCCAATGGAGGAACCGCCTCGAACCGCGAATCGAGTTTTCATAAACCAACTCATGGTCGTGATGGGTCGTGACCCTTCGGCAAAAGTTGTCAGATGGGGTCACTATTCACACCTATGCGACTAGCCTTCGAGGCTAAGTTATCGGTACACTTCGGCGACCGAAGTATAATTCGGGGAACATATGGTTAGGCAGCCCTTGAGGACTTGATCTAGAGGGGTTGCTGGCTTGACACAAGTACCACAGGAGGGAAGGAACTGGTCCACAAAGCTGATGGTGTTCGGTATATACCCCCGCTTTGAAGACTAGTTCGGGGGCTACTGAGGGTGTCCCAGATTAGGGGGTACTCGGGCTGCCGGCCTATCTCTCATAGGCCGGACTAATGGGCCGCTCTTAACTCATCGAAGGAAGGCCGGATTGCAGGCGACCCCGTGCACCAGACGGAAACCTCCGAAGACTTGGCGTCTCCTCCAAGAAAGGTTTAGCGTAACCGACATGTTTATCCCCTGAGGGCAACCGACCATATGTAACCCTAGGTCACCCTGCTGTCTATATAAACTAGGGGGCTTAGTCCGTAGAGGCAGAAAAACCATTATCATCATACCCACCCAGGGTTTAGTCCATCCGATCTCGAGGTAGATCAACTCTATAATCATCATACAAACACATCAATACAATCAAGCAGGACGTAGGGTTTTACCTCTTCGAGAGGGCCCGAACTTGTGTAATCTATGTCTCTACATTCCTTGTTATCCATTGACTCCAAGATCCACAGCTCGGACCCCCTACCCGAGATCTGCCGGTTTTGGTACCGATACCATGGTAACTCCAAAAGTAGTAATGCTGGATTTGGAAAATTAATGCTATGGTACAAGTGTGGTTTACTCTGTTTGTTGGCCCTTCTTAAAAATACTAGGTGCAAGTTTTTATTATGCGGCAAGGACTATTTTGAACTAGGGGAGGTTATCTTCTCGACGGATTAAATTCTCGAGCGCTCAACCTAAAAGCACATGATAGTCCATGCTTTCCGTTGTGAAGGGCCTTTCTTTTGCTTATATGTCGATTCTTTCATGTTTCCTTTTTTTTCTTGTAGGGTGAAGTATGTTCGATAGGGTATGCGCAGCGAACGTTTAGGAAGTGTGTCGCCTGTAGCTTGTTTAACTTTTGGCTAATGATGCTGATAACATCCTCTCTTTGCCATGGGACGTCCAGTGGAAATCGTTTCTCGTGGATTTATTGCGAAGATGCCTACTAGGACTACCTTTGTCATCATGTCCATAATATTTTTCTAGCCTTCTCTATCCACGTGATATGTCCTATAGTAGCTCTATTGCCATGCCATCTCCTCGCATGATTTTAGTGAAGTTATGGTAGCCTATCAAGCTGGCTGTATAGGGCGTCACCCCAGTTCCTGCGAGGTCATGCTGGCGATGTCTGTCTACATTGGTGTAGCCGTTGGGTTCCTTCAAGCATCTCTTCATTGTGTCTGCTTATTACCCTGGTTGGTCTAGTGTGTGAAGGGAGCGTGGATTTCTGTTTACTCATGTGTACGACCCGGCAAAGCTCTCTCATCGAGTGGTTCTGGCCTCATTATTAGTTTGCTTCATGGTTGGGATTGGTCAGAGCCTTCTGAGCGATGCCTTAGCTTTGTTCGCTGTGGATGGCCTATTTTACTAAAAGTGGGTGCACCAGTGAAGGGCCTTTTGCCATTCGGTTAGACCACCACGTGTAAAGACGGGCTCACTTCGGGCATGGGGGAGCACGCAACTCGGTGTGCGTGTTGGTTGCGTCCTGCCGGCCTGTTTCGTTTCCATTGGATCCTGTTGGTCGTATGCCTTTTTTTGGATGGTTTTCCGGTATCTGGACTATGTGACCTGCTTGTATGATCCCGAGTTGCGTTGATTGTTGCGAGGAGGAGTTCTTTGTTCCGACGAACGATTTAGGTTATATACCATAGGGGGTGTTGTCGACCTCTCTCAAGTGGCTAGCCTCCCAAATTGTTTCCCCCTCCCGCTGAGTACTGAAAAAGGCCTCCAGATGGGATCGTGGAAGAACAGAGGCTTGCGGTGGCGATAAAATTGGTTCGGGTCTCGCTTCAGGGGTTTCTGGATTTTAGGGAATTTATAGGCCAGAGATTAGGTCAAACGGAGCCACGTGGGCCCACAAGTGCTGACCCCCCCCTGAGGCGCGCCCCTTGAGCTTGTCACTCCCTTGTGTGTCTTCTGATCTCTGCCCGAAGCTTCTAGTGTCTCTTCTGGTCCAAAAAAAGCACTGGAAAGTTTCATCGTGTTTGGACTTCGTTTTGGTATGGTTTTTCTACGAAACAAAGAAATAGGGGGAAAATGGGAACTAGCACTGGGCACTAAGTTAATAGGTTAGTCCACAAAAATAATATAAAATGGCATATAAATCATACAATATTAATAATATAATAGCATGAAACAATCAAAAATTATAAATACGTTGGAGACGTATCAATGGTCTGCTATCGGATTGTCTTCACCTCTTCGGTCCACAATCTGTAAATCATATTCTTGGACCAATAATGTCCATCGGATCAATCGAGTCTTAGCTTTCTTCTTGGAAAGAAGATAACGCAAGGCACGATGATCCGTGTGCACTATCACTTTAGAATTAATAATATAAGCTCTAAATTTACCACAAGCAAAGACAATAGTGAGAAGTTAATTTTCAATGGTGGCCAAATGCTTTTGATCATCATCCAAACTTTTGTTAGCATAAAATATTACTTGAAGTTTTTCTCATCTCGCTGCCCAAGACAGCTCCTATAGCACAATTACTAGCATCACACATAATTTCAAAGGGTTCGCCCCACTTAGGAGGTTGGTTGACTAGGGTGGTGATCAAAGCATCTCGTGAATTTTCATAAAAGGAGATATATTTCTCATCAGCAGGCTATGGGACATCCTTCCGCGAAAGGTTAGTACGAGGTTTTGACAGTTTAGAGAAATCTTTAATAAACCTCCTATAGAAACTTGTGTGCCCCATAAAAGTTTGCATTCCTTTCGCATCTTGAGGTTGTGGTAAATTTTCTATTACCTCAATCCTTTCTTGATCAATCTTTATGCTCTTACTGGAAACTCTATGACCCAAGACCACCCCTTCAGTAACCATAAAGTGGCTCTTTTCCCAATTCAATATGAATCTAGCTTGTTTCTTCATATCTCTGCAAAACTTTAGTAAGATTGTACAGACAATGGTCAAACGAAGTGCCTTGGAATGAAAAATTGTCCATGAACACTTCAACAATTTGCTCTATGAAATCAGAAGATATTTTAGAAGCACAATTTTGAAAAGAAGGTGGCCCATTGCATGAGCCAAGGGCATTTTATGATATGTATAAGTACCAAAGGGATAAGTAAAGGTGGTCTTCTCTTGATCCTCTAGACGAATTGGTATTTGAGAAAATCCAGAATATCCATCGAGATAACAAAAATAAGAATTGTTGTCCATTATTTCCAATATTTCATTTATGAATGGTAACGGGTAATGGTCCTTCTTAGTCCACTTATTCAATTTCCTGAAATCAACACGCATACCATATCCAATAACGGTCCTAGTAGGGACTAGATCGTTATCAACATTAGCCACAATGGAGATACCTTCTTTCTTAGGAATACAATGAACTGGACTAACCAATGAAAAATTATACCGGCGTCAGGTAGACAAATTACCTCTTTTCTTACCACGTTTTTAGCATGAGTATTCAATCGTCTCTGGCTCTCGATAACTGGTTTAGCTCCTTCTTCTATAGGAATGGCATGCGAATAAATTGATGGGCTTATTCCCTTCACATCCTCCATTGAATATCCAAGAGCCTTGCGATGCCTTTATAGTACCAATAAGATCTCCTCTCTTTCTTTTCCTGAAAGGCCAGAATTAATAATAACAGGAAATTTTTGAGTTTCATCCATGAACTCATACATTAATCCTTTCGGTAGTGGTAAATCTTCATCTCCTTTCCTTTCAAGGACCTCATATACTTCATTCATGAGAGGATTAACCAGACGAGGTGCGTCCACTAATTTTTCTATCTCCTCTCTTTCTTCAGTTTTAGTCACTAACTCGGGTTTTACTAGACCTCTTTCAATCTTATTTTCAGGGGTTCGTAGATGAATCTTAGTGAGTTGATTTATTTCTATTTCCACTTCATCCTGGGACTCCCTCTGATAAGGTTTGTTCATCATCGTTGAGAAGGGAAATTCCACCATGTCGTCACCGAACATTAATGATACTACCTTCTTACGTATATCTGCCCCTGCAACATCTAGCAAAGAAGTCTCAAAAACTATTGGGCAACATTCCTCTTCAGAACTCCCAGGACAAACATATAAATGGGATAGATAAGTGAACCAATAATAACAATAACATCTTTAAGAATTCCGTGTGGTTCCCTTTAGGTCTTATCTGCAAGTTTAACAATAACATCAGCTGGTTCAAGAGTGTGAGGCGCTGTATCATTATAAAGTTTAGCATAAAGATTTAAAGGAATGATATTTATTGGTGAACCGAGATCACATATACCAAAATAGGACTTGCTGCCGAAACTTGCAGCCAAAGGAACAAGACAAGCCTTGCTCACTCGTATCCTTACCTTCCGTACAACCATTAAAGTAAGAGGTAGTATCTTGATCAAGTTGAACTTCTTTATTTACCACGACCATTGGTGTAGAAAGTTCTTTTACTATATCTATATGAGGTGGGATATCGCAATAACCTTAACACTTTTCTTATGCTTCTCTGGGAGTGCTTGAGCATTTGCTTGCACTTTCTTCTGAAGGTAGGCTTCACGTCGGTTATGGGGAGGTGTGCATTTTTATTTATGGCTTCCACCATCCTGATTGCCATGTCTCTCTTAGTATGCCGCAGAAAATCCTCCTTGGGTACATGTAGAAACTCAGAGAAATCCTTTAAGACCTGCATGGCAGAGTCAGTGCCAACATGTAGTTCATTGCTAATATTTTTCATTTTACTAGACTTAGTGAAAATTTTAATACAATCATATCCAGGCTCGACTCCCCTTTTCTCTTCTGAACGAAGGTACCAGCTTTCAGAATTTTGGCGAATCTTATCAAGAAGTCCCCAAGCTTGGGTAATATTGAAATCCATAAAAGCTCCTTGAGAGGCAACATCTATCATTTTCTTACTTTCTCCGTTCAGTCCTCTATAGACGTGTAAAACCATCCAAGGTGGGTAATAATGGTCATGACATTCTCCGAGTAGGTACCGGTACCTTTTATATGCAGCAACTAAGCTTTCACCTGGGCTTTGCCTGAAACTGCCAATTTTTCCTCTTACATTGTAAAGTTTACCTTGAAGAGGATAACAAGCTTGAAATGTAGAGGAAAATTTCTTCTAGGTGCTCTTGTAACCAAGTTCTTGCATCATTAGCCAAAGTGTAAGAGAATAATTTAAGTTTAATATCCTCACGAGTAAGATCATGCAATTGAAATGTACCACATATTTCATTAAACACATGCACATGTTCATACGGGTTTTCCATATCATTCCCTCGGAACATCATATCTTTCAACATAGCAAGTAACCGATGGTCAATTTCATATGTTCTACTAGCTGAGCACGGCCCAATGGATATGAAGCGTTCACCTCTAGTGGGGCCCTCGACATTTATAATAGCCACCTGGTAAAATTGTTCTTGTTCGGCCATGGTTGCCTAAAACCTACAAACACTATTTGTTGGTGTACTAAAACATGGGTACCTTCATACCCTGACTTGTACACTGGCAGTTGTAGCCTTCCTGATGGCAAGGGCTTGCCGGAGGGTTGCTACCATCAAGGCTCAAGACTTAGTAAACAAAACCGTGAAGAAGACCCCCAGGCAGGTCACTGAGAAGTATTATCCTAGTACTGAAGATCAACATTACCCTTGCCGGCAAGCCTCATACTGGCAAGGTGAAGACCAAGGCTCTGGCTGCCGGCAAGCTCCTTGCTAGAAAGCGAAGACCCGGCAAGCTCCGTGCCAGCAGGATCGTCTGTCCCGTCACCACTCCACCTCATCATCGGATAGATAAGCACGTATGATAGGTGTTGAGCGGGAAGGCAGTCAACATAGCTGGCCAAGGCACGTGTCAGCATGCCACACAAGGATTAACTTTAATGACACCCATCCCTGGGACGTGTCAAGATGACAGGAGGGGGCAGGACCGGTGGTGCAGATCTTTTGCCCAAAGCCTCGCCTCCCCGGCGTAGCACCTAACGGTGCATTTAATGCGCTTGTCCTACCCCATTAGGAGATAGACTCGGTGATGGTGCAAGTACTATTCACTCCCTGTAATTACCGTATTAGCGATTGTGGCAACCCCTTGGCCTATAAAAGGAGGCCCATGGCTACAGTTAGAACGGTCGACTCTTAGTTCAATTACACGATGTAGCTGCACTTCCCGCGCACCTTGCCGGCAAGCCGCGCTCCTTGTAATCTTGGGCTCATACACAATCAAACCACAAGAATAGGAGTAGGGCTTTACGCTCAGGGCGGCCCGAACCTAGATAGATCGTTGCTTTTTCTCACATCTATTAGCCCTGCTCTTTGTAATACATTGATCCCACAGCCGAACCGCAAAGGGATCCTCTCGATCCCATAGATCGTCGTTTTCCCATGACATCTTTGGCGCGCTAGGCAGGGGGTCTTGTATTATGAATCAGTATTCGTAGTGTGAGCTTCAGCCCCATCACCTTCATCGATGGCGCCAAAGAAGAAGAGCGGAGCCACGATGGCTCCCACCACCTCCAAGCGGCCTTGCCAGGCGTCCGTAGGTGGCGCAGGTGGCGCAGCCGGCGCGGGTGAAAGCACATTTGCTCCCTTGGTGGTTTTGGTAATTCATAACAGCATATATCTCATTGAACTAATATCCATTCAAGATTAAGATTTCAGGATGTTCATTGATTTGCATGGCATGGACTAGAGATGTGGACCCCTCAAAATGCTAAGGACAAGAATTGGCAAAGGATCAAGACTCTACATTTTTGGTTTAGTGATCCAAGATCACATTGAGTCCATAGGAAAGCCAATACTATTAAAAGGGGATGAGGTGTTGCTTAATGGTCTTTTTACTCAAAGTGCTTAGTGACAGCATTCCTAAACCCTCAACCACTCACTCTACCCAAATATGTCCAAAACCCAAAGTCCAACTCGGCCCCACCGAAATTTCCAATCCGGCCTCACCGAGTTCACCCAAGACTTAGCCACTGCCAAACCCTAACAAATCGGATCCACCAAAATGGATCTCGGTCCCACCGAGATGGCCTTGCCAACTCTCTGTAATCGTTTGCATTTACTTCGGTCTCACCAAGTTTGCAAATCGGTCTCACCGAGATGGCTTGCCAACCCTCTGTTGCCTTATTGCTTCACTTCGGTCCTACCGAGTTGATGCAATCGGTGCCACCGAGATGAGGATTGCCCTAAGCCATTGCACTTCGGTCCATCCGAGTTGTTCGTATCGGTCCCACCGAGATTCCTAAAGTTCATATCTTTTACACAGTTCGGTGCTACCGAGATTATCGTTTCGGTGCCACCGAGTTGGGTCAAAAGTGTGTAACGGTTGGATTTTGTGTGGAGGCTATATATACCCCTCCACCCCATCCTTCTCAGTAAGGAGAGCCATCAGAACGTGCCTACACTTCCACCATTCATTTTCTGAGAGAGAACCACCTACTCATGTGTTGAGATCAAGATATTCCATTCCTACCATTTGAACCTTGATCTCTAGCCTTTCCCAAGTTGCTTTCCACTCAAATCCTTCTTCCACCATAGCCAAATCTGTGAGGAGTGATTGAGTGCTGGGAAGACTATCATTTGAAGCACAAGAGCAAGGAGTTCATCAACAACACCGTCTATTACCTTTTGGAGAGTGGTGTCTCCTAGATTGGTTAGGTGTCTCTTGGGAGCCTCCAACCAGATGTGGAGTTGAACCAAGAAGTTTGTGAGGGCAAGGAGATCGCCTACTTCGTGAAGATCTACCTCGAGTGAGGCTAGTCCTTCGTGGACGTAAGCCATGGTGGAATAGGCAAGGTTGCTTCTTCGTGGACCCTTCGTGGGTGGAGCCCTCCGTGGACTCGCGCAGCCGTTACCCTTCGTGGGTTGAAGCCTCCATCAACGTGGATGTACGATAGCACCACCTATCGGAACCACGCCAAAAACCAGCGTGTCTTCATTGCGTTTGAAATCTCCTAACCCCTCTCTACATACATATGCAATTACTTACATTCCGCTGCTATACTCTTAGAATTGCATGTGTAGGGTGATGCTTGACATGTACTATTGCTAAAATCTGCCTACAACTAAAATCTGGGAAAAGGTTAAGTTTTATTTGGTCAAGTAGTCTAATCACCCCCCTCTAGACATACTTTCGATCCTACAAGTGGTATCAAAGCTTTGGTCTCCATAAGCCTTGATTTCCATAGCTTTGGTGATCATAGCCTTGGTCTCACAACCTAGGAGAGTATGGCGTCTAGTGAGGGTAACTATCACCGTAGAGGTCCATATTTTGATGGTACAAACTTTGCTAGTTGAAAACATAAGATGAAAATGCATATTGTTGGTCATAACCCTGCCGTTTGGGCTGTTGTTAGTGTTGGCTTGCAAGGTGACTTCTTTGAGGATGGCAAGGAACCGGATCGTGAAGCAACCCCAGAAGAATTGAAGATGTTGCAATACAATGCTCAAGCTTGTGACATTCTATTCAACGGTTTATGTCCCGAAGAATTCAACAAAATATGCCGCCTCAAGAATGCAAAGGAAATTTGGGATACTTTGGTTGATATGCATGAGGGTACCGAGTCCGTCAAGGAATCTAAGTTGGATGTGCTTCAAAGTCAACTTGACAAGTTCAAGATGAAGGATGGTGAAGGATTCGCAGAGATGTACTCTAGGCTTGCTCTCATCACAAATGAGATTGCCGGCTTAGGAAGTGAAGAGATGACCGACAAATTCATCATCAAGAAGATACTTAGAGCTTTGGATGGAAAATATGATACCGTCTGCACATTGATCCAAATGATGCCAAATTACAAAGATCTCAAGCCCACAGAAGTCATTGGAAGGATTGTCGCTCATGAAATGTCGCTCAAGGACAAAGAGGAGCTGCACAATAAGTCAAGTGGTGCTTACAAAGCCTCAACCGATGCTCCAACAACTTCAAGTGACCAGCTAGTATCCAATGAAGAGATTAGCCTAGTGGTGAAAAGGTTCAACAAGTTCTACAAGAACAAAGGAAAATAAAGAAGCTCTAGCTCAAGACATTATGAGAGAAGATCATCAAGTCGTGACCGTAATTGCTACAATTGTGGAAAGCCCGGACACTACTCAAATGAGTGTACGGCTCCCTACAAGAAAAGAGACGAATCACCAAGAGGAAGACATAGAAGATATGAATCACCTCGTAAGGAGAGAAGGAGTAGAGATGATTATTATGAACGAAGACACTCTCGAAGAAGCAAGGATTCGGAGAGGAAGGACAAGTCATCAAGGAGCTACACAAGAAGAAGACGTCAAGCTCATGTTGGTGAATGGGTTTCCATCTCCGACTCCGACAACCACTCCGAGAGAAGTTATCACTCCAACTCCGACTATAGTCAAGATGAAGGTATTGCAGGACTTGCACTTGTGTCATCCAACTCCTACGATCTATTTGACTCACCAAATGAAGGAATTGGAAGATGCTTCATGGCAAAAGGCCCTAAGGTATCACACCCCGAGCATCTTGATTTTAATAGTGATGAAGATGATTTGCTTGGTGATGATGATTTACTTGTTGATAGGGCTAGTGATGTGAGCCATAATGAAAATGCTAGTAATCATGATAGTCAAGAGGAAACGAGTGACAATGCTATGAAGGAGATTGAGCGCCTAACTAAAGAACTAAATGCTCTTAAGTTAGCTCATGAAACAACTCAAGAGGATCATAGAGAACTTCTAAGAACTCATGAGAAGCTACGCTTCGAGAAGCTAAATTTAGAGCAAGAGCATGAGTTTCTTAAAGCTATCAATGACGATCTTCGAAAGAAGAGTTCTTCATATCTTGCCAAACGTTTACTCTTGTCTACCTTTATGCCACAAGTTAAACCTAAGCAAACTAGCAACAAGGGTAAAAATGGTTCTACCTCTAGTAGTAACAATAACAATGCTAAATCCAATATTGTTGCTTCTAGTAGTTCTATTGATTCCACTAATGATTCTCTTAGCCAAGTTACACTTGAGCAAGAAAATATGCTATTGAAAGGAATTATAGAAAAAGGTGTCTACAAGAGCCTTGCCGGGAGTAAACAATTTGAGGAAATTGTACGCAAGCAAGGAAAGCATCGGAAGAACCAAGGTGTTGGTTTTGAACGAAAGTTCAATGCCGATGGAGTTGAATGGGAAGAAGGTCAATACCCCAAGACGAAGTTTGTTCCTCAACAAGAGAAGTATGATCCTACTTCCTTCAAGGGAACACAAGCTCAAGAAGACCTTCCACCATAAGACCACAAGCTAAAAGGCAAGTACAAGCTTCAAGAAGAGATTGATTCATTTGAAGAAGCTCCTCAAGCCATGGTCAAGTGGGTTCCCAAGACTTCATCAAGTTCTACTTCATCAAGTGCTACTACAACTCCAAGGATTCCCATCAAGTTGATGTGGATCCAAAAGAAGAAGAACTAGAGAGTTCTTGAGGGTGACTCCGCCAACAAACTTCACTCATATTCTTTATGGCAAGGACTTGTGCAACCAACTTCCACATTTTGCACTAGTTCATGGAGTCACAAACCCTATTGTTGGCAAGGCAAGGTACAAGGTAATCAATGCATTCATGGACATCATCATATGTGTATTTCACTCTATGTCTATGGATATCCTTGTATGTTCCTTGTGTGGGACTAACCCATGTAGGTATTGAAAGCACAAAACTCCAAAGGATTGCTCCCAACTCTTGATGGTCTACATCAACATTGAGCATCCACATCTTCAACATCTACATGAAGTCATCATCGACAAAACCCAAGGTTAGTTCAACCCTCTTAGGGGGGATATCACATCTTGGGGGAGCTTTGCTTTAAACAATTGAGCTAAAGCAACTCTAATGGTGTGAACACATTAATGCTTTATGTAAAAGTGGTAACCTCACTTGTGCTTAAACGATGAGTATGACCTATGATCAAATGTTCTCATTTGGCTCCTAAGTCAATATACTCATATATAGATGACCTAGTCATCGCCATTGCTTGATAGATGCTAGAATTGGTTGTGCATGTTTGACACATATTTCATTTGCTATCTTATTGTGTGAGCATGTTGATTTGCATGTTTTCATCATTCGAGGACATCCATTTGTTGTTTTGATTGTCTTGGTTTTTCTGGCCAAGTGGATGTACAAGAATGCCTAAGAACCTTCTCTAGCTATCTATGCTTTCTTGTCTCAAATTCTATTCTTGCTGCATCACAAAAATTGAACAAGTCATTTTCAGACCCTCCGGGTGAGGAGCACTCGGAGCCACCGATCTGAAAGGGCTGAACCTCCAAAACCTTCTAATTGATTTCGGTCAGACCAACCTACTCAAACTCGGTCAAACCGAAAGCACTTAGACTGATCTAGGTTTTCATCTCGGTGCTACCGATTAGACCAACTCGGTCGGACCGAGTTGCTATAACTGCAAGCAGTTGCACGTCTCGGTGCTACCGATTTGTTCCACTCGGTGCCACCGACAGCACATGGGTATATATTCTCAGCGAACCGTGCGGTTGAAAATTTCTTCAAACGTCACGTGCCCGCGCCCCATTGCTGCCGCCCCTTTGGTCTTCGAATCGTCGCCGTCGTCGCCTGTGCGCCCTCGCCGCAGGACTCCGTTGCCGTCAACGGTAATCTCCACCGCCGTTGCCGCCGTAGAGGAACTCCACCGAGTTAGGGTGAGTTTCGATCCCTTTCGTGCTTCCCTTTTCCGATTCAATGCACGATTGGATAGCCTGTAATCTTGCCACGAATGCAATTCACTTTCCACCAGATTAGTTAGTTTGAACGAGATTCGAGCAAAAATTTTAGGGTTAGGTTTCCGCCGAATGCATCTCGGACCGACCGAATAGGAATTTTCGGTCCCACCGATTTGGCCCTGGCCATAGCACAAGTACATCTCGGTGCAACAGAGTTGTGCGAATCGGTAAGACCGTAAGTAACGTCTCAGTGAAACCCTAGTATCTCGGAGCCACCGAAACCCATCTCGGTCAGACCGAAATGGCGTGCCATGTCTCTGTAGTGTGCTTCGGTGTCGCCGAGATTACCAACTCGGTCCATCCAAACTGAATTCTGTGAAAACCTAGAACTAAAGTTTGAACTCATTTTTATGAAAAACAATCTGCTTTTTGTGATGACTCATCTACTCTACCCATACCTATCTATTCACAGGGTCAGCTCAGCACAATGTCTGATGTCAGTGACAGTCAAAACAGGTCAGAGCAGCATGAAGAGCAAAGTGAAGGATCAAGCCATAATGAAAGTTACTATCAGGGAGAGAGAAGCTCTCCAGATCTTCCTAAAGCTGCAACCAGAACACGGAAGAAGAAAACCTCAGATAGTGAGGATGAGGACTTTGTTGGAAGTGAAACTGCACAAAAGAAGAAGAGAGTAGTGCTAGCTAAGGAGTACAGCACAAAGCCTACTTCTGTCAAGGAAAGAACTGCTGTGAGGAAAGTGCCTCAGAAGACTATGCAAGAGCCTAGTGAGGCAGCTGCAGGTGCCAAGAAGAAAAGAGTAAGGAAATCTTTTGCCCGAGTGATTGGCAGACCTACTATGATGATTGATGAGGAAGAAGAAGAGGAGGAAGAGCTAGCTGTTGCACCCCCTGCAAAAGCATAGAAGCTCATGTCTGATGCTATCAAGACTACTGCACCTCCCAAGTCAAAGCCTAAGGCACCAGCACCCAAGAGATCAACCAGAAACATATCTGCTGCAGAGAAGAACAAGGCCCCAGTGCCTGAATCAACTGTTGATGAAGAGCCTCTAGTGCTCAGAAAATTGAAGCCCAAGATACCATAACATGATAACGCACACCCAGTAGCTGAGAACACGATGTTGAGAAAGGACAAAGGACTGCGTCAATGGAGATTGTCAGATCCTTATGCTATCAGAAGGAGGACAACTTGTGATTATCATTTTCACACCCGTGAGCAGCAGGATTTCTATGAGACAGTATTGCTTGACAAGAAGCCCATAGTCAGTGACATGAGATGGGTGGACTGGGAATACATTGATGAGAACGAGGATTATTTCCCCCATGTGCATGAAAGCTTCAGAATTGCAGGTGTTGATGAATTTGTTGGGAAGAAATTGACTAAGTGGAATGACGAGATGGTCATGCAATTCTACTCCACAGCACATTTCTATCTAGATGGTCGCATAGTGTGGATGACTGAGGGCATTAGATATCAATCAACTATTTCTGAGTGGGCAAATCTTCTTGGTGCACCCAAGGAAGAAGGTGATGATTATGATGTTTATGCCAAGCTCAAGTTTGATCACAATTCTATGAAGAACATGTACACTGCTATTCCCCAGGAGGATCTTGAGACTCACAAGCTTGGATCAGTGAAGCATTTGCTACCAGGTCTGGCCACCTCAAACACTATACTGCGGTACACTCTACTACCCAAGTCAGGAGATGATAAGATGATTCGTGGCCACTCCATCAACTTGCTGCATTTATTCGATACACCTTAGAAATTCAAGGTGATGAGCCTAATAGTCGAGACTATCAAGAGGACAGCAGCAGATCAGAAGAGATCGTGTGGTTATGCTCCACATATTCAGTTGTTGATCAATTCCAGGGTTGGAACCAGCACGTATCTTCTTGATCGAGAGCATTTTCCACTCCGTCCAGATTTTGAGGACAACATTATAGTGATGGATCCTTCGCATCCCACTTCTGCCCAAGCTCAAGAGGAAATCCGCAAAGCACAAGAAGCTAAAGCATCTCAGGAAGCAGCAGCTCCAAATGCTCCAAGTGCGAATCTCAAGACACCAAAAGACCAAATGCAATATCTGCTTGAAGCCACTCTGAGGATTGAGCGAAGTTTGGCCAACCTCACCCAGACCCAGGCTAGTTTTGAGCGGATTATTGAGACAAAGTTTCATGACTTGGCTGTCAAAGTGACTGAGATTCAGACTTCAGTGGAACAGCTGCAAGGAGATGTCGATGCTGTCAAGCTTGCCAGATCAGATGACAGTGAAGATGAGAGACCGCCTACAGAGCAGTTTCAGTCAGTGCCTAGGGCTGCCAGGTCAGCTGCGATACCAGTTGTGGATCCACGGACCACAGTATCTGCACCAGCCGCCACAGCCACAGTGCCACAGCAGGTCTCCACTCCTCAAGTCCAGCAGTCGTCAGCAGAAGCATTCGCGGACGCTCTCATCTCAACGCCGTCTACACACACCGGATCCGCCAGCAGGAGATCGCCTTCGGAGGATCGTGCCTAGAGAGCCGACTAGTGCTATACGATTCGAACTTTTTGGTACTTGTTGCCAAAGGGGGAGGATTTGTATAGATCATAGGCTTCGAGAGAGAGAGTTTCTTGTTTTTGATTTGCTTCGAGAGTTTCTTTTGCTACTTGTTTGATCGTTCGTTGATACTTTGTTATGTGTGTGCCTGCTACAGTATTCTGTCATTTATACTTGTGAGATACGATGGTGATTGATCATATTATGCCTATTGTGATATTCCATGTTTATCTCTACTATTATCTTGTATGATCAATTACTTATGTTGGTAATGCGTGCCTATTATTCCAATCATATCATTTTGCGCGCTCCACCAAGATGTATGTGACATGGAAGAGTGACCCATGAGCCTAATCGATTGTGCATTTGCATTCAAATGCAAATTTTTAATAATGCACAAATTTAGGGGGAGCTCTTGCTTATCACATACTTCTCAAAGCGACGATGTATTTCATTTACTTAATCATCTGTCGAAGCTTTGATCTATATGTTGTCATCAATTACCAAAAAGGGGGAGATTGAAAGCACATTTGCTCCCTTGGTGGTTTTGGTAATTCATAACAACATATATCTCATTGAACTAATATCCATTCAAGATTAAGATTTCAGGATGTTCAATGATTGGCATGGCATGGACTAGAGATGTGGACCCCTCAAAAAGCTAAGGACAAGAATTGGCAAAGGATCAAGACTCTACATTTTTGGTTTAGTGATCCAAGATCACATTGAGTCCATAGGAAAGCCAATACTATTAAAAGGGGATGAGATGTTGCTTAATGGTCTTTTTGCTCAAAGTGCTTAGTGACAGCATTCCTAAACCCTCAACCACTCACTCTACCCAAATATGTCCAAAACCCAAATTCCAACTCGGCCCCACCGAAATTTCCAATCCGGCCTCACCGAGTTCATCAAAGACTTAGCCACTGCCAAACCCTAACAAATCGGATCCACCGAAATGGATTTCGGTCCCACCGAGATGGCCTTGTCAACTCTCTGTAATCGTTTGCATTTACTTCGGTCTCACCGAGTTTGCAAATCGGTCTCACCGAGATGGCTTGCCAACCCTCTGTTGCCTTATTGCTTCACTTCGGTCCTACCGAGTTGATGCAATCGGTGCCACCGAGATGAGGATTGCCCTAAGCCATTGCACTTCGGTCCATCCGAGTTGTTCGTATCGGTCCCACCGAGATTCCTAAAGTTCATATCTTTTACACAGTTCGGTGCTACCGAGATTATCATTTCGGTGCCACCGAGTTGGGTCAAAAGTGTGTAACGGTTGGATTTTGTGTGGAGGCTATATATACCCCTCCACCCCATCCTTCTCAGTAAGGAGAGCCATCAGAACATGCCTACACTTCCACCATTCATTTTCTGAGAGAGAACCACCTACTCATGTGTTGAGATCAAGATATTCCATTCCTACCATTTGAACCTTGATCTCTAGCCTTTCCCAAGTTGCTTTCCACTCAAATCCTTCTTCCACCATAGCCAAATCTGTGAGGAGTGATTGAGTGCTGGGAAGACTATCATTTGAAGCACAAGAGCAAGGAGTTCATCAACAACACACCATCTATTACCTTTTGGAGTGTGGTGTCTCCTAGATTGGTTAGGTGTCACTTGGGAGCCTCCAACCAGATGTGGAGTTGAACCAAGAAGTTTGTGAGGTCAAGGAGATCGCCTACTTCGTGAAGATCTACCCCGAGTGAGGCTCGTCCTTCGTGGACGTAAGCCATGGTGGAATAGGCAAGGTTGCTTCTTCGTGGACCCTTCATGGGTGGAGCCCTCCGTGGACTCGCGCAGCCGTTACCCTTCGTGGGTTGAAGCCTCCATCAACGTGGACGTACGATAGCACCACCTATCAGAACCACGCCAAAAACCGCCGTGTCTTCATTGCGTTTGAAATCTCCTAACCCCTCTCTACATACATATGCAATTGCTTACATTCCGCTGCTATACTCTTAGAATTGCATGTGTAGGGTGATGCTTGACATGTACTATTGCTAAAATCTGCCTACAACTAAAATCTAGGAAAAGGTTAAGTTTTATTTGGTCAAGTAGTCTAATCACCCCCCCTCTAGACATACTTTCGATCCTACAGCGGGCGCTACGGTTGGGACGGCCAAGGCAGGAGGCACCGGCGGTGCGGGTATCCAGCATCCCCACCGTTCCGGCGATCGCAGTCACCACACCAGAGATGGCGCCGACGGCCAACTCCAACAACATGCTGGTGAGTGTAGTCACTGTAGTAATACAGCTCGAATAGGTGCCAGCCAGGACCTAGCCGCCGCGACGTCCAAGGACAGAGCGGTGACGTCCAACAACGCTGCGGCAGGACGTGTGCTACGACCATCACAAGATGGGCGCGCCACGCTTCCCCGTGGTGCTGGTGGTCCCGGACGGCGTCAAGCCGGCCGTGAGCATCGTTCTCACGATGTTCAGGCACCACCACCACCACGCCAACCCATCGGTGAGCATGCGCTGCGGCAACAGGTACGCGACGAGCTTCCTGCTGGCCCTGCCAGGAGTTGAACACCGTCCCGTTTCATGTTCCCTGCCATGCCAACCATGGCGGCAGAAGCCTTGGCGCAGGTTCAAATGCTTTTGAACTTCCTGCTAGCTCCTGACAAGATGGACCAATGGAAGGCCACCATTCAGAGCCTCATCAGTTTTGCCGATCCCGGCAAAACACAGGATGTGGGCCCCTCCAGACGACCACCCACAGTGCCGGCAGGACCAACTGGCTGCCGGGCCGGAGACGGTGCGCCAACGGTGTAGTCGCCTCCACGTCAACAACCACTGCGGCGGCAAACACGCCGATCAGATGACTAGGACGCGGTGTCCATGGCGTCGTCGGATCCGTGGGGTCACCAAGATCAGTGCCAAGTGCTCCACGGACGGCGTGACGAGGAAGCCCATACGAAGATCGAGCGGCGCCGGGAAGCCCGCCGTCAGTCAGACGACCGTGCCGGGCCGGCAGCATACGTGCAACTGCCAGGGTACCCTGGGTGCTTACCTTACGAGGTGGGCTGCCCAGCGTTTACTCATGAGCTGTAGCAGGTTTGCTGGCTGTCCACCCGTGCCTTCAAGCTAGAGCTGCCCGACAGATCTGACGGCACACTCAGTCCAGCAGAGTTCCTTGGCATCTACACCATCGCGGTGCAGGCTGCCGGGGGGTGCGACGACAAGATTTTGGCCAACTACTTTCCATTGGCGCTCAAGCCCAATGTCAGATCGTGGTTGATGAACTTGCCAGAGGGCTCCATTTCTTCCCTTCGGATCTATGCCGTCAATTCGTGGGTGCCTACCAGGGTGGCCACAAGCTCCCTGGTCAGGAGAGCGATTTTCATGTGATACCCCAGAGGGATGGCGAGCCCCTCTGCAAGTACATACAAAGGTTCAGCCGTGTGCACCACAACATCCCCGATGTTCATCCCGCAGCGGTTTGCGTCATGTTCCACACGAATGTGCGCAACCACAGAATGCGGTCTAAGATGAATATCGAGAAGGTTTGGACCATCAACGAGCTATACGCCTTGGCGGACAAGTGTGCACGTGCTGAGGAAGGGAGGCGACTCCCTGGGGAAGATGCTGGCGCCGAAGTCGACTCCGAGGATGACGACGCAGATGACACATCGACCCCGCAAAAGAAGAGCCGGAAGCGCAAAGGCAAGTCAGTGATGGCAGTCGAGAGCCCCGGTGACACCAACACCGCCAAGAAGCCCAAGGCAGAAAGCCCCGGCAAGGAGGTTGCCGGATGTGCTGACTGTCGGGAGGCTGCGGCAGGCGACAAGGGCGGCAAGACCGGTGGGCAGTACTGCAAGATCCACCTTACCAAGGGCCACGATCTCTAGGAGTGCCGGCAAGTGGAGCAGCTTGCCGAGAAGCAGAAGCAAGAGTACGAGAAGCGCGATAAGGAGAAGGGCCAAGATGGTGCCGGTGGGTCTGGCAAGCAAAACCGTGGTGGCCGGGGAGGCCGCCGTGGCAAGGCCAAGCAACCAAAAGAGAAGGCTGCTCCAGGCCAGAATGATGAGGATGGGGATGACGAGGAGTCCGAGAATGAGTTCCAGAATGCAGTGGAGGCCATGTGTGTTAACGGAGGTGCATCTTTGCACTCCTCGCACTGGCAACTGAAGCAATGGGTCCGCGAGGTGAATGTCGTGGAGCCCATGATGGGAGCACAGAAGCCACTTAAGTGGTCACACACGCCCATCGTCTTTGACGCTGAGGATCACCCTAATCGCACCACGGCGGTCGGGTGTTTGCCATTGTTGGTTTCGCCAACAATCCGCAACCTCAAGGTGACGAAGATGCTGGTTGACGGTGGGGCCAGCTTGAACTTGATCTCTCCTGATGTGATCAAGAGGCTGCAGATCCCTGACAAGGATCTCGAGGAGACAGGCACTTTCCAAGGGATCATTCCGGGAAGGAACAAGCCGAAGGGCCAGATCACACTGTCTGTCACGTTTGGCAGTGACCTCAGCTATCGGACGAAGAAGATTGTCTTCGACGTCGTCAAGATACTGCTGCCATACAATGGAATCCTGGGCCGCCCGGCGCTGGCTAAGTTCATGGCTGTGTCGCACTTGGCATACAACATCATCAAGATGCCGGGGCCAATGGGCGTCCTCACCATCAAGTCCAACCAGAAAAACGCAATCATCTGTACCGACAAGCTCTACCGGGAGACAGTGGCAGCATCTTCCATCAAGGCACCTGCTCCTGCCAGCAAAGCTCCCGGGGGGAGGAAAGAAGAAGAAGACCGACAAGACCTTTGATAAGGACTCCGGGAAGCGCACTTTAGAGTGCAGCATGCCTGTTGAAGACATACCAGAGAGCTCTACTGGCAAGAGCAAGAAATCCAAGACCTCTACGCCAGCGAACAAGCAAGTCTCTGCAAGGGAAGATGGGACGAGTGGCACTTTTTCCATAAGTGCCACTCTCAGTGACAAATAGGAAAGCGTGCTCGTTGCCTTCCTACGGGCGAATGTCGATGTGTTTGCTTGGCAAGTATCTGACATCCCCGGCGTTCCTAGGGAGGTAATTGAGCACCACCTTGCTGTCTACCCTCATGCGAGACCCGTCAAGTAGAAGGTCAGAAAGCAAGCCTTAGAGCGGCAAGAGTTTATTGCCGAAGAGATCAAGAAGCTAGAAGCAGCAGGCCTGGTCATAGGAGTGCTACACCCCACGTGGTTAGCCAATCCAGTGGTAGTGCGCAAGGCGAATGGGAAGTGGAGGCTTTGTATAGACTTCACTGATATAAATAAACTTGTCCAAATGATCCTTTCCCTTTGCCGCGCATCGACCAGATTGTGGACTCCATTGCCGGTTATGAGTTACTCTCTTTTCTTGATGCCTATTCTAGTTATCATCAGATCTTTATGGCCAAGGAAGATGAGGAGAAAACTGCATTCATCGCTCCATGTGGCACATACTGCTTTTTGCGTATGCCTTTCGGATTGAAAAGTGCCGGGGCAACTTTTGCCAGAGCAGTTCAGATCGGTTTTGAGCCACAGTTGCACAGAAATGTTGAAGCCTACATGGATGATATTGTGGTCAAGACCAGAGACAAGTCAACACTGATCCAAGATTTGGAAGAGACATTCGCAAACTTGCGCAAACTCAACTTGAAGCTCAACCCCAAGAAGTGTGTGTTCGGTGTTCCGTCCGACAAGCTTCTTGGGTTCTTTGTATCTCAGAGAGGGATTGAAGCCAACCCCGACAAGATCAGGGTGATTAAGCAGATTGAAGCACCAAGACACGTCAAGGACGTTAGGCGTCTTGCCAGCTGCGTTGCCGGCCTTAGTAGGTTCATCTCCAAATCGGTAGAGCGCGCCTTGCCATTTTTCAAGATATTGGAAAAGGCAGGCCCAGTGAACTGGACTCCAGAAGCGGAGGCCGCGCTCCAAGATTTGAAGGAGTACCTATCCTCTCCGCCAGTCCTAGTTGCACCTAGGCCGCAAGAGACTTTGCTGCTATACTTAGCGGCAATGAATCAAGTGGTTAGTGCTGCACTTGTGACTGAAAGAAAGGCAGAAGAAGAGGAGGCAGCAGCCGCAGAGCCACAATCTGACATGCCAGAATCCTTTCCGGTAGGGTCAGGTGCCGACAAGCCAGAGATTGTGCAAGCAAGTGATCCGAATTAGCCAGTTGTGCAGAAGAAGAAGATGGTGCAGCGCCCAGTTTACTTTGTCATCTCCCTCCTGCAAGGGGCTAGATCAAGGTATTCTGGTGTGTAGAAGTTGCTCTTTGGCCTTCTCATGGGCTCAAGGAAGCTGCGCCACTACTTCCAAGCACACCAAGTCACCGTCGTCACTCGCTTTCCTTTGAAACAAATCCTGAGAAATCTAGAAGCCACCGGCAGGATTGTGGAGTGGGCATTGGAGTTGTCAAGCTTTGATTTGAAGTTTGAGAGTACCTCAATGATTCAGAGCAGGGCTTTGGCAGAATTCATTGCAGAATGGACTCCAATGCCAGACGAAGAAATTCCAGAGACCTCTCTCCCTGGCAAGGAAACTGTTGATGATTGGATCATGTACTTTGATGGTGCTTCCACGCTGAAAGGCACCGGTGCCAGCGTGCTACTTATAGCACCCACCGGAGAGCACCTCAAGTACGTGCTTCAGATGCATTTTCCCAGGGAGCAGGCCACCAACAACACTATTGAGTACGAGGGATTGCTTGCCGGCCTACGCATTGCAATCAACCTTGGTATTCGAAAGTTGATTATCAGAGGCGACTCACAGCTTGTGGTGAGGCAGGTCAACAAGGATTACCAAAGCCCCTTGATGGAGGCATACTTTGATGAAGTGAGGAAGTTGGAAGAGCACTTTGACGGTCTGCAAGCAGAGCACATTCCCCGTGCCGAGAATTGGATTGCCGGCGACCTGTCAAAGCTTGCCGCCCAAAAGATGCCTGTGGAACCAGGGACTTTTGTGCTCCATCAGACTCAGCCATCCATTACACCGTCAAGGTTGGCGAAGAAGAGAAAGCAAGAAGTTGGTCGTTACTTTCCGGCAGAGCTGCTGGCAGCCGACAAGAAAGTAGATACCACCGACAAGATACCCTTGGCCGGTGAGCCGTAGCTTCCGGCAAGCCAGATCCTTGCCATCGAAGCAAGCGCTCCTGCAAAGGAAGAAGTGCCTTTAGTCCTTGTCGTCGAGCCACAGGCTCCGGCATGGGCGCAGCCGATCGTCTAGTACCTTCAGACATGAGATCTTCCCATGAGCAAGAGCACGCAGAAAGAGTAGCCCATCAATCAAGGATGTACAAGTTTATTGACAACATTTTGTACAAGAAAAGACCAAATGGGGTGAAATTGAAGTTTATCTGCCAGGAAGATGGATAGAGGCTATTGGAAGAGATGCATGAAGGGATGTGTGGCTCTCATATTGGGTCACACACGCTTGTTGGCAAGGCATTCCGTCAAGGATTCTACTGGCCGATAGCCCTTCAAGACGCCTTGGCGGTGGTCATCAGATGCGAAGCATGCCAGTTCCACTCCAAGGACATCCACCAGCCAGCTCAAGCCCTCCAAACCATCCCTCTCTCCTGGCCTTTCTCGGTCTAGGGGCTCGACATCATCGACCCCTTCCCCCACACTACCGAGGCTTTGAATTCTTGTACGTAGCAATCGACAAGTTTACAAAGTAGCCTGAGGTAGAGCCAGTGAGAAAGGTGACGGCATAGTCTGCCATCAAGTTCCTCAAAGGATTGGTTGCTCATTTTGGTGTACCCAACAGGATCATCACCGACAACGGCACCCAGTTCATGAGCCGCACCTTCACAGCATATTGCCAAGAACTTGGAAATAAGATTTCCTATGCCTCTGTTGCTCACCCAAGGAGCAATGGACAAGTAGAGAGGGCAAATGCAGAAGTGCTGCGTGGTCTCAGGACAAGAACTTTCGACAGGCTGCACAAGTGTGGAAGGTGCTGGGTGGAAGAGTTGCTAGTGGTTCTTTGGCCAATCAGAACGACACCAAGTCGAGCCACTGGCCAGACACCCTTCTCCCTTGTTTATGGTGTAGAAGCAGTGCTCCCCACGGAAATCAGATACGGGTCGCCTCGAGTCTTGGCCTTCGATGAGGAGGATCAAGATGAGCTGCGGCAAGATGATGCCACGCACCTTGGGGAAGATCATTTCCGGGCCGCTGTCCGTGCTGCATGGTACCAACAAGCCTTGCGCCGCTATCATGGCCGCAAGGTTAACGCCAGGAATCTTGAGGAAGGCAACCTTGTTCTTCGTCGGATTCACTCCACGAAGGGTCAAAACAAGTTGACGCCTAAGTGGGAGGGCCCTTACCGGGTGGTACGAGTCCCTAGGCCTGGCGCTATCCGCCTAGAGACCGAAGATGGCACTTCGGTGCTCAACTCATGGAATATTGAGCATCTTCGCAAGTTTTACCCGTA
The DNA here is from genome assembly GCA_039707655.1 of Elymus sibiricus. Classification (NCBI taxonomy): domain Eukaryota; kingdom Viridiplantae; phylum Streptophyta; class Magnoliopsida; order Poales; family Poaceae; genus Elymus; species Elymus sibiricus. The sequence continues at coordinate 183,284,761 of CM077676.1, read as the reverse complement.
AGGCGCAGTTGCCGGGCTGCCCGGCAACCCCTTTTGTACAGGCTTGCCGGCAGGGCATGTAACCCTTTGTACAAAGCCGGGCACAAACCCCGTGCATAATAAATAAAAGATAAGTGTTTCACAACTCTTTGTCAAAGTACATTTTGGTTTATGTGTTGCAGGCAGTGTTGTGTTGCATTCTACCTTGCATAAGATGATTAATGAACCGTCAAGGTGCTAGCCTCCTCTTTTCAATTCTTTCTTTTTCTCAAAGGATAGAAGGTTTCCTCGCGTACAAGTTTCCTAGGGGGGTGATGGTATGGATACCAAATGACATTCAAGATATCATCCTACGGCAAGAAGCACAGCAAAGAAAAAGCTAAGTTGAAAAACTTTGAAATAAATTCTTTGTTGTAGTTGCAATTTCTCCTTGAACGATTTTGGCCTTTGTATGAGAAACCTGCACGCTAAGGAACCTTGTCGTGATCAGCTGTGCCCATACTTTGTTTCGAGTCCGCTCAACAACCTAAGTGGCTGCGCTGTGATCGTCAAGTGTAACCTTGCCGGTAGCGGCACCTCCGGCAAACTGCTAAGGACCCGTTCCTCAAGCGTTCGTGGCAAGAGTGCGCGCACCGACAAGATTCTGTCAAGCGTAGGGTACAGAAATCATGCAAAGACAGAATAAGACAAGAAGGATAACATGCATACATCCATTCAAGACACAAGTTATATTACATCAAAACGCAATGCAGATCTAACTTAAGATGAATCTATCTTTTACAAGATTGCATTCGCGGCAAGCTGTGGCTACAAGGTTAATGCGTAACTCCACCCTGAGTCCTGGAGACCTGGCCGACCCGGTCGGCTATTGGAGCAACGATCTTGTCAGCAGCTGTGATGCCGGCGTCCTTTGGCAAGCTAGTGAAGGCACCGGAGAGGTCAACGCCTGGATTGCTGTACGAAACTTTGACGAGTACCTTGTAAAGAATATCTCGAGCAAGCTTGCGGGATTCCTTGGCGAAGGAGTTGGACCGTTCTCTGTGATGCTTTTCCAATGCCTTGACGAGGCCCTTGAAGAAGAGAGTCAGGCTGGCGCTTGCCGCTTCTTGGTCATTGGAGGCGTAGCTGTATTCTGCCAAGCGCATGACGACAAGCTGGGCGCTGATCTGCTCGGCGGCCTCCACAAGGCAGTCAGTCCACAGCTGCAAGTTGCCATTGAGCGTGTTGAAGGAACTGACGGTGTCGGCATACGCAGCTTTCTCCTTCTCTACTTCTTTGGCCAAGGCTGCCACTCTGGCCTTGGCACTGTCAAGATGCTCCTCCAACCCACATAGCTTCAGCTTCAAATCTTCCTTGGCATCGGCAGCTTGGCTAAGCTTTTCGCTCTTGGCAGATAGTTGCGTCTGCAGTTCACCCAGAGTGTGAGCTGCCTTCTGCGCTGATGCTTGGAGAGTTGAGAGCTCTTCTCTGTTGCCGGCAAGGTCTTCTTCAAGCTTTGCTACCTTGGACTCCAACTCTACCTTGGCGGCCTTAGCGCCCTCTGCGGCCTTGACGGCTTCCAAGAGCTTGTCGGCATGAGCCTGAGCTTGAGTTTCGATGGCCTTTTTGTGGCCCTCCTCTAGCTCTTGGGTCCGCTGCACGAGCAGAGTCTGGATCTCTTCGTCCTTGCCGCGGAGCTTGGCGGCGAGTGCTTCTTCTCGGGCGGCGAGGTCTTTTTCCTTGATGATGAGCTGCGCTTCGCGCTTCATCAACTTGCAGTCCAAGGCCGTTGCCTTCTCCTTGGCAGCGTCAAGCTTTTCCTCCTGCCTCCTAAGGCCGTGGAATTTGTCATTGTACCAAGTGCGGAGTTCCTCTGCCTTCTCTTTCAGTTTCCCCTCGGCTTGCTCTATAGCCTGCCGCCGTGAATGGAGCTCCTCCCAACGCTGGCTGTAGTGTTGCTGCACATCCTGGAAGCAGGTGGCCATCGTCTTCAAGAAGGCCATATCAGCGGCGTTGTTGGCGGAGTCATCCATTCCTGGGACACCTTGGGAGAGGGGTACCAGAATTCTGGCTATGGCATCCTCGAAGGAGAGTTCCCCGGCACCAGATGAGCTGGGGGCTTCGGATCCTTGCTGCTGCTTGGTTGGCCCCAAGGGCCCCATTAGAGCCTGCGCCTCAAGTGCACTGGGGTGGACGTCGGTGCTTGGCTTGTCACTGCCAGCCTCCCCCATCTCAGCATCTGTTATGGCGGGTCCAGATGCACTACCGGAGGGCATGCCAGGCTCTTCGGGGGTTTCCCTGGCCTCCTCAGTAGCAGGCGCGGTGGCCTCCATGGCAAAAATCCTGGTGGCCTCGTTAGCAGCGCTCTTCACAATCTCCTCCACAGACGCCTCCCTCTCCTCTGGAGGTGTTGGTTCTGCAAGACAGGGAAGTAGCGGAAAGCAAGATGAAATCAGAATTTCAAGACTCAGATCAAGTTCAAGAAAACAAAAAGAAGGATTGACCCATGGAGGGGATGCCGTTCTCCGTCCAGCAACTTCAGTTGCCGTTGTTTGGTTCCCGACAACGTTGGTTACCGGAGAGGCCTCGATGCAAAGGAGCCCTTCTTGGGGCTCCTCTGGGGGAGGGCTGCTCCTTGTCGACGAAGGTATCGGCAACGACTCAGAGGTTGAGGGTGCCATCAAGGGGTCCATCCATTGGCACTCCCCTTCCGGTTGGCCGCTTCCCAGCCCCTTGCCGGTCTCCATTGTAGAGGACTCGACGGTAGTCCTTGCCAGCAGGAATTGAGCGTGAGCCTCGTGCGGTGGGCTCGAGCCGGCAACCTCAGGCGGGGTGGCGCTTTGCCCTGTGCCTATTTCTGTCTCGCTCTCCTCAGTGGTTCTGGCTTTCTTCTTCTGCCTTTCCGCCAAGGCCACATCATCCCTGGAAGATTAGAACGATCAAGATGATTAGTTCAGCAACGACACCAAGATAATTACGAGAAAGATGGGTGAAGATGGTGTACTTACTCCTCCTCCTCCTCATGATCACTGAGGACAGACAAGTCCCAGTACACCGTGTCGTCCACGCCGGAAGGCGTAGGTGCTGGCGGCATCTTCCTAGATCGCTTGGCTCTTGCCAGAGCCAGGGGCTGCGACGTGCCCTCACCCCCCGCGGTTGGCGAGGTTGGTTGCTGGGAGGCGGCTCCGCGAGGAGGCTGACGCCTAGAAGGCTGAGGCCGGGAAGCTGCAGCCGCTACCTTGATGCCGGTAAGCTCCTTACTTGCGGGCTCGGTGAGCGCTGCCTTCTTGGCGGGCTTCTTGGCGATGGTGGTCTTCACCTTGACGGGAGAAGGGTGAGGTGCTTCCTCCTCTGACTCCTCATCTGAAGATTCCTCGGGTTGCTCCTCTTCTTCCTCAGAATCTCTGGCCTGGTCCTCTTCGCTCGCATGCTCTTTGGCATGCTCTTGAGTGCGGCTCCCTCTGCTAGTTCCCGGAGCCATGACCTGCTCTTCGGCTTGGCTTCTGGTGTGCTCCCCCTTGCCGGCACCCTTGGCCATTCGGGAGCAAGTTACCTTCTTGAGCTCATTAGCCCTTGCATCAAGGAACTCTTTCTCGTCATCCTTCGTCAGATGAACCATGTCGTCCTCGACTCGGACAGCTGTTTCCTTCAGGCCGGCGACCCAGTCTTCCACTGCCTTCTTGCCAGGTACCTTCCATGTGCTCAGTACCGTCTTGGCATCACAGGCGGGCATCATTGCCAGTATGGAGGCCTTGGTAGTGTTGTTGCACAGTGAGGTTATCTGTGCCGGTAGGTGGAAGGTGCAGCCCCTGTTGAAGAGCTGACAGCTGAGCCGGTAATGCTCCTTCACCGACAGGTTGTCATTCAGGCCTGGGTGCAGACGCATTGGATCGGCAGGGCCCTGGTAATCCCATGCTTGCCGGTCTCCTTGGTGCTGCAGCGGGGCGATCCAGCGGTGGGTGAAGTCTGCCCCCACCATCTCGATCGTCAAGCCGGCCGCCTTGAGGGCGATGATCCGGTACAGTCCTATTCCAAGCTTGGCATCTTCTCGGTTTTGAGGTGGCAGAATGCCGGGAAGTCCTGTTGCTTGATCTAGCACTAGTCGGCCCGCCACTCATTCCATTTGATGTGCAACTTGCCCTCCAAATAGTGGTTCTTCAGGTTCCCCTTGGGATCCAAGTCACACTGCGGAAAGGGCGTCATCTTCGACCCGGGGGATGAAGAAGTGCCGGAACAGAGCAACATTTGGGGCTATTCCCACAAAGTTCTCACACAGATGCGCGAAGACTGGCAGGCAGGTGACCGCGTTGGGTGTGAAATCTAGCAGTCTGAATCCGAAAGTGTTCATCACCTCAACAAAAAAATCAGAGAAGGGCGGGCATAGCCCGCAGTAAAAGTACCCGGCGAAGAAATGAAATTGGTCGTCGGCGGGAGGAAGGGATCCTGGGAGCACCACCATGGCCTCGTGATCCTGTGTCTTGCTCGCGTACACATACGAGTAGTTCTTCGTCAGATCATCTTCTATGAGCACCGGCGAAAAGACTGCATTGGCCCGCCTCTGTGCGGCTTTGGCGGCTTTCCTCTCATCCGCCGCCGAACTGGAGAGCTTCACATTTCTCTTTGGTGTCATTGTGAGATTTGGAGGGGGAAAGTTTAGCGGTGCGATGGCGGTGAAAGCAAAGGGCGCACTCTGCTCTTGCGCGAGGAAGAAGACGGCGGTGATGGCGAGATTGGGAGAAGGGGATAAATGAGCAGCACCCTTCGCGGATTCGTTTTTATGGGGAAGGTGCCGGGGCTAGCTCTTTACTGTCCTACGTGCCTGCGCTTTTCAGGCGCACTACCTCCCCGCGGCCGTTCCATTCCACCTCTCCCACATCCACATTTAATGCGCGTCATGGGGTGATAATCCCCAAGTGCAAGGAATCATCATAGAAATTTCCAAAGATGGAAGTGGTAAGTATGGAATGTCAAACCCAAAAGGAGCTAAAGGTAAGATCAATATTCTCTCAAGTCCTATCTGCCACTGATACGACTCTACGTACACCGAGCGTTTGCTTTTATCTAGAAACAAGAAATAAAACTACATTGTGGGTATAAAGAGGATATCTTTGCATGATATCGGAGAACTAAAACATAAAAATAGGTGCTGCCTAAATAAAGCTAGAATATATTACAATATATTACATATAGCGAGTGTGGAATAATGAAGGATTGGTGTGCGGAATGGTCCTAGGAAATTGATAACGAGATCGGTAATCCTTATTGCAATTTTATACGAGGGAGAGGCATGAGCTAACATACTTTCCGTACATGGATCATATGAACTTATGATTGGACCTCTAGCAAGCATCCGCAACTACTCGAAATCATTAAGTTAAACCCAAGCATAGCATTAAGTATCAAGTCCCCTTTACTCCCATACGCAACAACTCCCTTACTCGGGTGTAAGCTTCTGTCACTCTAGCCACGCACCATAAGCGAATCATGAACGTATTGCAACACCCTATAGCGGGAATCCCGCACATGTGCGTGGCAAGGAAGGCACCATAGGACATCACCAAAATAAAACATACAACTCAAACCAATCAAGATCATCAATCAACCCAAAGGACAAAAGAAATCTACTCAAACATCATAGGATGGCAACACATCATTGGATAATAATATGTGGCATAAAGCACCATGTTCAAGTAGGGGATTACAGCGGGGTGCAGGAGAGTGGACCGCTGAAAATAGATGAGGGAGGTGATGAAGACGGTGATGTTGATGAAGACGATCACCGCGGCGAGGGTTCCCCCGGCGGCACTCCAGCGCCACCGAGAGAGAGGGGAAGAGAGGCTCCCCCTCCGGATTGTTCCTCCATGGCCTCCCCCCCTAGATGGGGAGAGGTTCTCCCTCTGGTCCGTGGCCTCCATGGTGCCCGGAGGGGTGAAAGCCCCTTCTAGATTGGATCTCTCTCTCTGTTTTCTTTTGTTTCTGCGTCCCTGTTTCTGGCCGAAAACCGTTTCTTTTATAGCCGGAGATCCGTAACTCCGATTGGGATGAAATTTTGAGGGGATTTTTATCTGGAAGTTATCTTTCTTGTAGCGAAAGACGGGCTCCAACCGACTTACGAGGTGCCCACAAGGCAACAGGGTGCGGCCCTAGGGGGGCGCGCTGTGTTGCCTTATGGAGCCCTCGGGCACCGTCTTGTGTTGATTCTTCTTCCCAAAAATCACATATATTCCAAAATAAATCTTCGTAAAGTTTTATCATGTTTGGACTTCGTTTGGTATATTTTTTCTGTGAAACAAAAACAAGCAGAAAATAGGAACTGGCACTGGGCACTAGATTAATAAGTTAGTCCATAAAGAAATTATAAAAGTGCACCAAAACCATATAAAACTATTGTAAACACGGCATGAATACTTCATAAATTATAGATACGTTGGAGACGTATCATTATCCCCAAGCTTAATTCCTGCTCGTCCTCGAGTAGGTAAATGATAAAATAAATAATTTATGAAGTGTGAATGCTAGCATAGTGCACAAGTTTGATCAATGATAATATCAAACACTTTTTCTAGCATCATTATATATCATAAATAGTAGCTCATCTCATAAAACTTCTCATGATCAAGTAGCAAGCTATTCATATGCTAAAGCATAGACCATAAACTTTCTTGAAATCTAACAAACTATGTTCTCAGTCATCAAACAATTGCAATTTATCTTATTTTTAGGAAGGGTCTATGTAAGAGCTTTAATTTAGCAAATTCCACATACTCAACTATCATATAGTCTTCCATGATTGGTGACACTCAAAGCATATTTTTATAACAAACCGTTTCAGTCAAACACATAGGAAGATAGGGGCTTAATGTTTTGCCTCCCAACTTATTTATCTCAGGGATAATGTCAACAATAATAACTCATGATCACCTATATTCAACTGGATATATGTGCTTGGATCTTTCCCCACCACATGATGCTTGCCAAGAGAGAAAATAAAAGCGGAATAGAGAAGAACACTATTGACTCTTGCATAAAATTAAATACATAAAGTAAAAGATAGGCCCTTCGCAGAGGGAAGCAGAGGTTGTCATGCGCTTTTTATTTTTGCATGTGCAAGCTCTTAATGCAAAGGAACATTACTTTTATATTGCCCCTTGTGATAGTAACCTTTATGTAGTCTATCACTTTTATTTCTTTACCATCACAAGTTCGTACAAAGCTTATTTTCCCTTGCAATAACAGATCATACATATTTAGGAGCAATTTTTATTGCTTTTTTGCACCGATGACAACTTACTTGAAGGATCTTATTCAATCCATAGGTAGATATAGTGGACTCTCATGGCAAGAAACTGGGTTTAAGGGTTTTTGGATGCACACGTAGTATTTCTACTTAGTACGAAATTGTGGGTTGCAAAAGATTATGAGCTAGCACCACATGTTAGAGGATCCATGACAATATAACATCTATGTGAATATAAACAAACATAACCCATTACGTTGTCTTCCTTGTCCAACATCAACTACTTGATCCAGGTTGAAAATAATTAATGGGGGCTCACAATCATAGAAGATGTCCAAGATAGTATATTTATATGTGAAATCTCTCTTCCTTTAATATTCTTTCATGAATTGTTCAAGTGACCAATGCTATGTTTACTAACTTTCAATAAATTTTACCACTTATACTTCTTGTATGTGAAGTCATTACTCCCCATGGGACAAGCGTATGAAGCATATATAATTTCATATTTATGACATTCAATTCATTCAACAATTCACTCTTAGGATATAAGTGAAGCACGAGAGTGAATGACAAACTACTCCAAAAGATTTAAGTGAAGATCAATGAGTAGTTAAACAATTAAGTAGCTATGTGAAGACTCTTTCCAAATAAAGATTTCAGATCCAAGTACTTTATTAAAACAGCAAGAAAAATGAAAATACGCTCCAAGCAAAACACATATCATGTGACGAAAAAAAATATAGCTCCAAGTAAGATATACCGATAGTTTTGAAGACGAAAGAGGGGATCCCTTCCGGGGCATCCCCAAGCTTAGGGTCTTGACACTCCTTATTCTCCTCATATCGATATCTCACCCAAAACTTGAAAACTTCAATCACACAAAACTTAACGGAACTCGTGAGATAGGTTAGTATGATAATAAATAAATCATTCACTTTGGTACCGTCAAGACAAGATCCAAAATTGTTCTCACATAATTCCTACTGTACTCTATCATTTTCACAATTTATATCACTCAATATAAGCCATGGAAATGCTAAAACAAGCAAACTATGCAAACAAAATAGATTCTGTCAAAAACAGAAAAGCCTGTAATGATCTGAACTAGAACCATACTTCTGTAACTCCAAAAATTCTGAAAAATTAGGAAAGCCTAAAAAATTTGTAGCCCAACATTGTGTAAAAGTTTCAGAATTTTTTGAGGCTCCAGTAAAAAATGAAAAATCAAATACTGAGCGCAAAAGTTTCTGTTTTTGCACATAATCAAATCAACAAGCATTTGCACCATCCCAAAGGTCTTACTTGGCACTTTATTGAAATAAAAGATACATGACATGATTACTACAGTAGCTTAATCATGTAGACACATAAAAACAGTAAAGATAAATAGTAGTTTGCCTCCACACAAGCACTTTTCTGTAAAACATTTTAGCTAGGCATTGATATTTTAATGATACTCACTTAAAGATAAGAGAATTAACTAGCATAGGAAGGTATAACAAGTGCAAATTTCAACACATGGAGAGGTAACTTGGTGTTATTGAGAGGATATTCATAATTATGACAAATTTTACAAGAATAATTATCACTACTTTAACTACCATCACAATAATTATCATAAGTAGCAACTTTGTTCTCATCATAATCAATTGAAATTTCTTCCAAAATTGTGGAATCATCACTCGAAAAAGTTATGACCTCTCCAAATCCACCTTTATCATTATTCCAATAAGATTCAACACCCTCCAAAATAGTGGGATCATTGCTACATAGAGTTGACACTCTTCCAAATCCACTTTAGATGATAATTTCATTCATACTCTAAAAGATATGAGTGAAGTTCATAGAGCATTCTACAATGAATATAGAGAGACCAATATCCAAGCTCAAAATATATAAGTGAAGCACACAAATAATTCTATAAAGCCAGACTCAAAAGATTTAAGTGAAGCACAAAGAGCATTCTATAAATACATACTCAAAAGATTTAAGTGAAGCACAAAGAGCATTTTATAAAGCCATACTCAAAAGATTTAACTGAAGCGCATGAAGCATTCTATAAATCAACCAAGAACCAATATGAAATCATCCCCAACAAGAATGGTGCATAAAAGAAAATGGAAAAATAAACACAAAAGACACTCCAAGAATTTACGCATATGATGTGAACAAAACAAAAACCGAGACATACCGATAATTGTTGAAGAAGAAAGATGGGATGCCTTTCGGGGCATCCCCAAGCTTAGACACTTGAGTCTCGTAAATATTTAGTTTGGGTGCCTTGGGCATCCCCAAGCTTGAACTCTTTCCTCTCCTTATTCTTCTCATATCGACACCTCCTCGATCTTTGAACACTTCATCCACACAAAACTTAACCGAACTTTTTATTAGAGGGGTTAGTACATATAACATCAAATCCCATCATGGCCTGCTGTAACATTATTATATAATTATAATCAAACATTACCCACTGTACGCTATCACAATTCTATGGCTCCCAAGTCAATGGGGCTCAACAAGATTTCAAACATAAGCAAATAAAGAAACTATAACAGCAATCTGTGAAAACAGGACAGTCTGTAAAGATGCAGATGAAACATATACTTCTCTAACTCCAAAAATTCTGAAAAATTAGGAAAAAATTAAAAAATTGCATAGAAGTACTGTGTAAAAATTTCATAATTTTTCCCCGTTCCAGTAAAATATCAAAATTCAAACACTACAGCAAAAGTTTCTGTTTTTGTACAGCACACACCAAACAAGCAATTTAAACACCCTAAAGGTAAATCTTGGCACATTATTTTTATAATACAATGTATTTGTACAAGGGGATAATTATTTTTGTGAGAAACTTCCATGAAAAATTCTACATTGTTTCCATGAGCATGAACACAAGTGTTCAAGGTCGACTCTCACTTCTCCAATGCATAACCTTCCAATCGCTTCTCTTTTTGAAAAAGTTTTAGGTTTCCCTCTATATTTTTTTTGTTTTTAAATATTTAAATGGCACACTTAATAAAGATTATATTACAGAAAATAAGAAAAATACTCTCTAAAACTTCCGGGTTGTCTCCCAGGCAACGCTTTCTTTAAAGCCATTAAGCTAGGCATAAGAGGCAAGTAATTTTTTTTTGTATTTTGCATTTTTTTTATTTTTTTGTTTGTTTCACCCACAACTAAAGAAAGAAAACAAGAAAGAAAAAACAAAAGGAAAAACAAAATCTACTTAGTGATGAAAGCAAACAAGCATACATGAAAATATTAACCACACGCTATTTCTCCACGGCAACGGCGCCAGAAAAGAGCTTGATAATCCCCAAGTGCAAGGAATCATCGTAGCAATTTCCAAAGATGGAAGTGGTAAGTATGGAATTTCGAACCCAAAAGGAGCTAAAGGTAAGATAAATATTCTCTCAAGTCCCATCTGCCATTTATACGACTCTACGTACACCAAGCGTTTGCTTTTATCTAGAAACGAGAAATAAAACTACGTTGTGGGTATAAAGAGGATAGCTTTGCATGATATCGGAGAACTAAAACATAAAAATAGGTGCTGCCTAAATAAAGTTAGAATATATTACAATATATTACAAATAGCGAGTGTGGAATAATGACGGATCAGTGTGCGGAATTGTCCTAGGAAATTGATAACGAGATCGATAATTCTTATTGCAATTTTATATGAGGGAGAGGCATGAGCTAACATACTTTCCGTACTTGGATAATATGAACTGATGATTGGACCTCTAGAAAGCATCCGCAACTACTAGAAATCATCAAGGTAAACCTAACCATAGTATTAAGTATCAAGTCCCCTTTACTCCCATACGCAACAACTTCCTTACTCGGGTGTAAGCTTCTGTCACTCTAGCCACCCACCATAAGCGAATCATGAACGTATTGCAACACCCTATAGTAGGAATCCCCCACCTGTGCGCGGCACAGAAGGCACCATAGGACATCACCAAAATAAAACATACAACTCAAACCAATGAAGATCATGAATCAACCCAAAGGACAAAAGAAATCTACTCAAACATCGTAGGATGGCAACACATCATTGGATAATAATATGTGGCATAAAGCACCATGTTCAAGTAGGGGATTACAGAGGGGTGCGGGAGAGTGGACCGCTAAAAAGAGATGAGGGATGTGATGAAGATGGTGATGTTGATGAAGACGATCACTGCGGCGATGGTTCCCCCGGCGGCACTCCGACGCCACCGAGAGAGAGGGGAAGAGAGGCTCCCCCTCCGGATTGCTCCTCCATGGCCTCCCCCCCTAGATGGGGAGAGGTTCTCCCTCTGGTCCGTGGCCTCCATGGTGCCCGGAGGGGTGAAAGCCCCTTCTAGATTGGATCTCTCTCTCTGTTTTCTTTCATTTCCGCGTCCCTATTTCTGGCCGAAAACCGTTTCTTTTATAGCCGGAGATCCGTAACTCCGATTGAGCTGAAATTTTGAGGGGATTTTTATCTGGAAGTTATCTTTCTTGTAGCGAAAGACGGGCTCCAACCGACTTACGAGGTGCCCACAAGGCAACAGGGTGCGGCCCTAGGGGGGCACGCTATGTTGCCTTGTGGAGCCCTCGGGCACCGTCTTGTGTTGATTCTTCTTCCCAAAAATCACATATATTCCAAAATAAATCTTCGTAAAGTTTTATCATGTTTGGACTTCGTTTGGTATATTTTTTCTGTGAAACAAAAACAAGCAGAAAATAGGAACTGGCACTGGGCACTAGATTAATAAGTTAGTCCATAAAGATATTATAAAAGTGCACCAAAACCATATAAAACTATTCTAAACATGGCATGAATACTTCATAAATTATAGATACGTTGGAGACGTATCATGGGGGACGTGGTAAAAGAGAAGATTATGGCAGTTATCCTCTGCCACGCGTGCCTGTGCACTGTTTGGGCCTAGCCCAACGATGCCTCGCATGCGTGTATGGCCCAGGCCTGGGGGCTCCTGTCGGTGTACTAAAACATGGGTGCCTTCGTACCCTGACTTGTACATAGGTAGTTGTAACCTTCCTGACGGCAAGGGCTTGCCGGAGGGTTGCTACCATCAAGGCTCAAGACTTAGTAAACAAAACCATGAAGAAGACCTCCAGGCAGGTCATTGAGAAGTACTATCCTAGTACAGAAGATCAACATTACCCTTGCCAGCAAGCTTCGTACTGGCAAGGTGAAGACCAAGGCTCTGGCTGCCGGCAAGCTCCTTGCCGGCAAGCGAAGACCCGGCAAGCTCCATGCCAGCAGGCTCGTTCTGTCCCGTTACCGCTCCACCTCATCATCGGCTAGATAAGCATGTATGATAGGTGTCGAGCGGGCAGGCAGTCAACATAGCTGGCCTAGGCACGTGTCAGCATGCCACGCAAGGGTTAACTTTAATGACACCCGTCCCTAGGACGTGTCAAGATGACTGGAGGGCGGCAGGACCGGTGGTGCAGATCTTTTGCCCAAAGCCTCACCTCCCCGGCATAGCACCTAACGGTGCATTTAATGCACTTGTCCTACCCCGTTAGGAGATAGACTCAGTGACGGTGCAAGTACTATTCACTCCCTATAATTACTGTATTAGCCATTGTGGTAACCCCTTGGCCTATAAAAGGAGGCCCATGGCTACAGTTAGAACGGTCGACTCTTAGTTCAATTACGTGCCGTAGCTGCACTTCCCACGCACCTTGTCGACAAGCTGCGCTCCTTGTAATCTTGGGCTCATACACAATCAAACCACAAGAACAGGAGTAGGGTTTTACGCTCACAGCGGCCTTAACCAGGATAGATCGTTGCTTGTTCTCACATCTATTAGCCCTGCTCTTTGTAATACATTGATCCCATAGCTGAACCACAAAGGGATCCTCTCGATGCCATAGATCATCGTTTTCCCACGACACCATTAGAAAACAAAATAAATCAAAACTTAAAACAAAGCCCAAAAGCGCTCAACTCCCCGGCAACGGCGCCAGAAAAAGCTTGATTGCCTGCAAGTGCATAGGGTGTAGTTGTAGCTTTTTTGAAGTAAGAGTATCGATCCCACAAGGAGCACAGGAATTGGGTTTTGTCTCTTGTAGTCACTTATGGAATTATGCCTGCCAGTAATTGTAGACTCAAAGGAAAAGTGAGGGCAGAAATAAATAGTAGTTTCAAGTTAAGTGCTAACGTAAAATATATAACATGAAAGGAAGTACATGAGAGCACCAAGAATAGTAACTGGCAGAGGAGTGAGGTGTTTTTAGGGAGTCTGAAATTCCCGTTGGTACATTTCTATCATGACTTATGCTACGACGTAGTACTATCTAGATACTTGAGCCACTCTTGACGTTTACGCTGGGCAGATCCGGGTAAAGAATATGTTCTACTCTAGGCAGATTTCGTACCACACATGCCACCACCGTAGTTTCCCCTGCAGGTTATCACTATGGTAATTAAGGATTTCCTCATGGACGCAACCTCTCTAAGGGTTCTCCATTATTCCCCTATCAATTGCAAAGACTAGGAGAGAGGGCTTTTACTGTCACCTCAAATTACGTCCACTTCCTATCCTTTACAACGAGAATTATCTCTTCGTGGCCTTCCTAATTGGGCCCCTTCACAACATTCATGACGATTATTAAACTAAGCATTCAACAGAGGATATCATATCCTTTTTAACATTTCAGTACCTATACATACCAAGTTTCATCCATATCCCTGAGAACTAGGGGGTCTACTTGTACATGGGAATGGTAAACATCACCCAGGTGGCGGTGGTAAACATGGATGGATCAAACAAGTAATACACGTAGTCCACAAGGGTTCGATATTACAACAAGATGGATGTTGATTTTGATGATGATGCTGCTGATGATGATTGATGGAGGATGATGATGCCGGCGTCCCCTTGCATGTGGTGGTGAAGATGTTGGTCTCCTCTTTGCAATTCCCCTTCCGAGTACTCCCGGAGGATAGGATTTTATGCTCTGGACGGGTTTCTGGTGTCTTTGGGCGTCTGATCTCCGGTCCAATCTCGCAGGGTGGAAGTAGTCGACCAGGAGAAGGCGGTGGTGCTTGGTACAATGCTACTTGTGAGCTGTGTTGGTAATTCCCTGAAGAGGAAGGGAGATGCAGTATAGTAGAGATAAGTATTTCCCTTAGTTATGAAACCAAGGTTATCAATCCAGTAGGAGAATCATGCAACACCTCGTTAGCAGCACCTGCACACAAAACAACAAAATCATTGCACCCAACGGAAATAAGGGGTTGTCAATCCCTCGGCGGTAATTGCAAGATTAAATTGTATGTGATAGATAGATAGATTGAAATAAAAATACAAAATAAAATAAATAAAGAAAAAGTGCAGCAAGTATTTTTAGGGTTTTAGTATATGATTTAGATAGACCCAGGGGCATAGTTTTCACTAGAGGCTTCTCTCATAAAAATAGCATACGGTGGGTAAACAAATTACTGTTGGGCAATTGATAGAAAAGCAAATAATCATGACGATATCCAAGGCAATGATCATGTATATAGGCATCACGTCCGAGAATAGTAGACCGACTCCTGCCTGCATCTACTACTATTACTCCACACATCGACCCCTATCCAGCATGCATCTAGTGTATTAAGTCCATAAAGAACGGAGTAATGCCTTAAGCAAGATGACATGATGTAGAAAAAGTAAACTCACGCATGAATAAACCCCATCTTTTTACCCTTAATAGCAATGATACATACGTGTCGTGTCCCTTTCTGTCACTGGGATTGAGCACCGCAAGATCGAACCCATTACAAAGCACCTCTTCCCATGGCAAGATAAATCAATCTAGTTGGCCAAACCAAATCAATAGATCGGAGAAGAAATAGGAAGCTATAATAATCATGCATAAAAGAGATCAGAGAAGACTCAAATAATATTCATGGATAATCTGATCATAAACTCACAATTCATCGGATCCCAACAAACACACCGCAAAAAGTGATTACATCGGATAGAACTCTAAGAACAACGAGGAGAACATTGTATTGAAGATCAAAAAGAGAGAAGAAGCCATCTAGCTACTAACTATGGACCCGAAGGTCTGTGATAAACTACTCACGCATCATCGGAAGGGCGGCAAGGTTGATGTAGAGCCCCTCCGTGATCGATTCCCCCTCTGGCGGAGTACCGGAAAAGGTCTCCAGATGGGATCTCTCGAGAACAGAAGCTTGCGGCGGCAGAAAAAGTATTTCGTGGACTCCCCTATTGGTTTCCTGATTTTTGGGAATTTATAGTGGTGGAATTAGGTCAAAAGGGTGAGAGGTAGGCCCATGAGGCACCAGGGCGCGCCTGCCCCCCCCCCCAGGCGCACCCTGGTGGCTCGTGGCGACCTCCTGGGTCTTCTGGCCTCCTCCCGAAGCTTCTAGTGTTTGTTATGTCCAGAAAAAAATCTCCAAAAAGTTTCGTGGCATTTGGACTTCGTTTGGTATTGATATTCTGTAAAACAAAAAACAGGCAGAAAACAACAACTGGCATTGGGCACTAAGTTAATAGGTTAGTCCCAAAAAATGATATATAATTGATGTAAATGTATATAAAAACATCCAAGATTGATAATATAACAGCATGGGACAAGCAAAAATTATAGATACGTTGGAGACGTATCATACAACCGCTGGTACGAGCGCGCTTTGGCTCGTACCAGAGGCCGTCTTGCGCTCTGGACGTTCTATGTGGCCTTCCAGTTCCTCCCAACTGCATCATTCTTTTCTGGTAGATAATAATCACATTAATTAATGTGATTTCATCACCATTTCTTGGAGTTCTTTCATTAATGATCCATACACTTCCAAAGACGTATCCTGGGGAAATCGACAAAAAGCAGTGTGCGAACGAAATAAAATTCCAGAAAGCCTATTGTGTAGGCACGATGTAAAGACTAAAAATATCACATAATTTGAACTCATAAACTTAGTTTATTGACTTAAGCACGGTGCTTAGGTTGATGAACTGATCTTTAAAAAAGTTTCTATCACTTGGGAGATAATCCTTTGTGCTAAAAAATGAAAAACTCCAAAAGCAAAAAATACTCTATTTTCTCTTTTTAATCGCCCTCAGTAGGTTCTATCAAAAGGTAGCCACCGGACCACAACAAGTAAAGCTCACTAAAGCAAGGTCCATGTCCATTAAAGGAGAGGTCATATGCGCCTCAACGGTAAAAAGTGTCTAACCCTTGCTTAATCTTAAGCTTGGGAGGTAACCACTTCTCACACTCCTTTTAATAACTACATTGTCTCTTTTCTTTCATAATTTTCTCAAGTTCGGTATTGCAAAGTTCTATGCTTAAGGAGGTTATTGTTGAATATGTATAGTCTTATGCAATGTTCTTTATATTAAAGTTTTCATGCAATCGTGTGTCCCGCTGTTTTGGCATGCTTGCTTTGCATTAGTTTCACCAAGTATGATTAAACCTTGTCATCCCCTAAAATACATTGACATGTTCTCTTTTTATCCAAAACAATGAAGGAGTCCTTTGAACTATTGTCTCGCTTTCACCTAATCCTATATACCTAAGAGAGTCATCCCCAATAACTTTTTTATCTCAACATGCAAGCACGCCACCTTACCATACAATTATGAATGAGATAAAGCCCACCTCAACATACAATCATGGAAGGGAATAACCCCACCACAACATTCAAGCATGGATGGGAAAATATTTTCCATTCAACTATTCTACTTATATTCGATAAATATTTTACAACTTTATATAATCAAATATAATAAGTCATGTGTATTTTTAATTTTGATTCTCATGTTATCAACTTAAATTTTCATCAACCAATTCTCGCGGAAATGCATGGGGTATCCTCTAGTTACATAAGTTGGGGACTCTAGTGGTGGCTTGATTAGCGATAGAATGTTGTAGAGGCTTGCTGCTAACCTTGATTAGCGATAGAATGTTGTAGCGAAAGAGTTTTAAACCGTCGCTTTGCCTATGTGTGCAATAGGGGGGTCCACCCCATATGAGCCAGAAAATCATCTGCAATAGGGCGAGTGGCTGCTGACGATTTCCATAAAGTAATCGTATGTGAAGTCATGGACTATCCCACACGTTAGACCTCGATGTTACTTTTATGATCCGCAAGACATCCGAAAGGATTACGCAGATATACTCATGTGCAAAAGGTGGATATCACAAACATTAAATCTACCGATCTGTTTGCGATAGGTACATTATCACACAGTTAAAATCTGTAAAATGTGTGTGGTGCCTCTACTATCACCAACGTGTCCCTATCACACACGCGCTCCATATGTGAACTGTCTTCTTTTTGTCCGATATTACACATGCATACAGGTTTGAAACGTTTGTGGTTTTACCATGAATCGCACACGCATCTGGTATGGAAATGTGTGTGGTACTGTTGGCAATCCCACACGCATATGAGATGGAACCATGTGACGTACCACTGAGAATCGCACACATTATCCGTCAAATAATCATGTGTACTATATTTTTTCATCACACACATTGTTTTCTTTCTAACCGTGTGCACAGTACTTTATTCCCTGCTGTTTAATTTTATTTTTTCGGCAATTCATTATTTGAATTGGAAATTCCAAATTTTGAAATATGAAGTGTGGAATTCAAATATTTCACATCCATCATACATATCCAATTTACAATGTTCAATAATTACAGAATTAGGCAGCAGATTAACTATGATGAACCACAATATTTAGAGGCGGTAAAGGTGAAGAGAGAAGTGTAAATCATTTTGGCTGCCGATGGTGTTGAAGAAGCGGAATGCCCATAATGTGCCCTCCTCCATGCCAAAGACGTGCATAGCTTTTGTCCAACCCCTTGTGATGACCGCCCGCCCATCCTTCACCGCCTTCAGGAAGACTTCTAAACCATTATCATGGTAGTATGAATTATATACTTTAACCTTAGTTGCCTCCACTCCGGTCATGTAGTTTGCAAGGTAATCATGAGTAAATTGCTTCGGAAACCACTGAAAAGAGAAAACTTTCAGATATTCATGTCTAATAGAGTAACTCATTGTGGGCAGGGAAAAAGGCAACAGATTACTTACCATCGTAAAGTTCACTATTGTCTTGGATAAAGTGTAAATAAAGATTTTAATTCCCATCACCCATCTCTTTCGCCTAACAAAGTTTCCTCACTTTATGCTTCTTCATGAATATCTCATTGCCCCATACGCAAAAGGGGTCGAAGCGTGGATCAGTACCGCTGATATATGTACCAACAAGCCACCAGTAAATGATGTAAAATAATATAAGATAAGGGATGCAACTAACCTCGACGGCAAACAACAGCATCGCCCATTGTGGCCCTGCGTAAGTACATGGAAAGGCATGTTAACTACAACAGGATTAACATCCACCAAAAATAGCAAATGGTAATAAAACGACAACATCTCCAATGATATCTTCATTGCGAAGAGTAGCACGTTGGCAAAGGGGCAGAGTAAAAAATGGATAGAATTGTTTACTACAATAGGCTTAACAGCAACCTAAGTCAGTCATTGTAAGTTTGTAACTGGTATTGGTGAAATTGAACTCGAAAGTTCATACTTGAACATCACAATGTGCATTACTAAAATAAACAAGGCACGTGTTAACTACAGACAACCTAATATTGCCATTGAAACTGGTACTGATGAAATTGAAATTGACTGAGTTAAACATCTCAAGGCAAGTGCTGCTAGGGCAGAGAATGACCCAGTTGTCTAGAAAAAGGTAGGGAAAATAGCTAAGACGGGTTAGGCACGTTTACTACAGCATGCATAATACATCAACCATTCAAAACATAGCCATTACAACTGGTATTGGTAAAATTGAACTGGACAGTTCCTACTTGGTAAATCCCGAGGGGTAGTTGCTGGGGCACTTCATCTGGGTCAGAGCCCGCCCCAAGTCGGCATTGTCAGAGGCGAGGTGTTCCTCCGGGTCGAAGCGTGGATCAGTGCCACTGACATGTGTACCTACAAGCAACAAGTAAATGTTAGAGGCCCAACTGCAATTGCATAAATGATGTAGAGTACTATAAGACATTGGGATGGAACTAACCTCGACGGTAAACAACATCATCACCCATTGTGGCCCTGCGTAAGTACATGGAAAGGCATGTTAACTAAAAAAGGGTGAACATCCCTCAAAAATAGCAAATGGTTATAAAACGACAGCATCTCCAATGATATATTCATTGCAAAGACTAGCACGGTAGCAAAGGGACAGAGTAAAAAATGGATAGAACTATTTACTACAACAGGCTTAACAGCAACCTAAGTCAGGCATTGTAAGTGTGACACCCTGGTTTTTCTCAACTTTTCTTTCTCATTTTTTTTTGAAATTGGCTTGGTTTTGTTTCTGAATGGCTCTATGGACTTAAGACTTGGGAATTTCTTTTGACTTTCTTTCCCAAGTGACTCAAGACCTCAAAAACTTCTCACAAGTCATGTCCCTTCCATTCTTGCTCAACCTCAATTTTATTCCAATTTAATGTTTCCTTTTTCCATTAAAGGAATAGCCCTTTAAGCTCTAGGTTGTGAAGCAACCTATATTTCTGCTCTCCCAAAAATTCCAAGAAAATTCTCAAAAATCCTTTGCACCATGTGAACCTTGGATTTGTGAAAATATTCAAGATTTACTTCTCATGGTGAGCACAACATCCAATCTTCGATTCTGGTCATAATTTCAGTTTCTGAGGCAACTATATGTTATATTGCTTCAAAAATTCTGAAATTAATCCAGGACTTTCTTCTAACCATATTATCAGACTCCACAAATTTTGGGCCTATTTCACTTGGACAATTTTTAAATAAAACTCTCCCAAGTTTCTGTCCAGTGGGAAGTGTTGTGAAGGAAGTACCCTGAACACTTACCCAATTGGGCTGAAATTTTTATAGCATGTTGGCATTTTCAAATAACCCACAAATACCAAGTGCCAACCCTAGGAACCCATCCAAGTGAGTGTATCATCATCTGCAAAATTTCTTGACCAAAGGGACAGTTGTGAAGCTACCATGCTCTAAACTTGTCCATTTGGTCTGAATTTTTCCCAGTATATGAACCTTCCTACTACATTTTAGAATGGCAAACTCCCTCTCTCAGAGCCCTAACCACTTCTCCTCAACTTGCTGCACAAGTTACTGACCAGAAACTTCCAGTGAGCCTATCCTACTTCCCAGACCAGCTCTTCTCATACCAAGGGCATAGGCGGGACCCAGAGCGCGCCGCGTGCGCCAGTGCACGCGGTGACCACGCGTCTGCCTGGACAGAATTCGCGCTCTCCGCATTGAACCCTCTCGGGCCTCGCCGGTTCTTCGCGTAGACGCCATATCGCCGTGTCTCTTAGTGCCGACATCGTCTCCGCCATCCACCTGGCTCGCCTGGAAGCCTCCCGTCGCTGGCAGAGCTCCCGCCGGACATGGCCAAGCGCCGCCACATGTGGCACAGTACTGGAACTGTGGCCACGCTGGCTGACTTCTTCCTCCCGTCGAGCCGTCGCGTCGTCTTAACTCTCTTGTCCTTCCTCGTCGCCTCCCTCGCTCCACGACGGCCAGCTCGCCGTCCTCGCCGTGCCAGCTCACCTGCGGCGGGATCCGGCTCGGCCACCCTCCGCCCGTCTATAAAAAGCCCTCCCGGCCTCTCCAGCTCTCACCACTACACCCCTCTCTCCCTCAATCGCCACCTAGTAGCTCCAGAGCAAGCAGGGGAGCTCTTCTCCTCCAAATCCGGCGAAGTGCTCCGCCGTTCTGCCCCAGCTCCGTCCACTCATCTCCGACCACCTCGATCTCAACCAAGACCACCCCCGAGTTCGTGGCACTCCACTGACCCTCCCTAGCCTCACCTCTGCCCGAGAACTCGCCGGAGTCGCCAGATCCGTCGACCCCCGAACAGCACCGCCGCCTGAGAGGAAAGGGACGACGCCGTTCGGCCATCTCCCGACAAGCTGCGGGTACCGGAGTGTTCGTCTGCGTCCGCTCGTTCCATCCCCACCATCCCCGGAGCTGGCCGCCGTCTCTATCGCCGGCAACCGTCACTGGTGAGTCGCCATCTTCTGTTCCTCTCTCTCTCTGTTCGAACCTGGCAAGGGAGCCCCACCTATCGGCGACTCTGCGCGCCCGAATCGGTACGTAAGTGGAGGCGCCTAGTTGGTTTACGCCTTCGACGTGGTCTCCTCTGGGTTTTTCTGATTTTGAGTTAAATTCAATTAATTCCAGAGATTTGACTAAACTTTGACCATCCATAACTTTTAGACCATAAGTCCAAATGAGTTCATTCTTTTTGCATTATTTTTCTTATGAGCTCCTCCAGTTGCTGTAAAAATTTGGGATTTTTCTCTGCTGTGTAGAATTTCTGGTAAGTAGAAAATGCTTTATGTGGTATTTGAAAATGCTTTCAAAAATGTTTTTCAGATTTGTTTTGCTAGTTGGTGAAGGCTAGGAGTACTTCCACACTTTGTTGGTGCCAGGCAAGCCACAACTCTCATTTGCATAATTGCATTGCAATATCATAGCTTAAATAATTATTTTAACACCAATTATGGATTATTTGTGAATGAATTAATATAGGTAATATCTTGGAGATTTTGAACAAGTTGCTGTCATAATGACTATGGGATTATAGGATAGTAATAAATTTCTAGATTTATGCCGGAGTGCTGTCAGACTGGGAGATTACCATCTATGATTATTTTGTGAGATTACCGTCTATGATTACTTTGGGATACCTCCGGTACTACTCATATGGGATCAGTAGTAGAAATTGATCATGATCCTCATTGGATATATAGTTGTTGGATGTGGTAATTTGGATCACATGTATATCTGATTGTCATAGATGACTATGATTATTCGGGGATAAAATCCTTCACTGTTGATCAAATGCCACTGAACCAAACTTTCCAGTGCAGCCACACCTGCCGGAATGGGTCGGCCTTGGCTTGGTCTAACAGCGTGCTCTTTTATTGGTACCACCAAAGAGGGAAGGCTATGCGTGCGTGCTGCCCTGATCAGGTAGACGACGATAACCTTGTGAGCCCAGTTTGGTTTTTGAGCTCAGGTCCCCGTTTGGGACAATTAGTAGGCCACGACGGTGGCAGGTGTCATGGGGTGACACAGGGGCCACCCAGGGCAGGACTCCGGGGGAGAATGATTGTCGGTGGTATGATGACGAGTCACGGGTTAGGCAAGTTTCGTTGAAGCAGCACCGGTCCACCCGGAAAGGGAGGTGTACCGAGGTACGGGACCAGGAGCTTCATAGTGTGGGAAAAGTGCGCAACCTCTGCAGAGTGTAAGAATCTATTCGAATAGCTGAGTCCACGGTATTGGACACAGTTCGTATTAAGTCACACTGTCTGATCAACACCAATGAGGGAATGACGTGTTAATGATGGAAGAACTCGTCTCAGTGTAGTAAAGTAATCATCTGCTTGAGGCTGATGGTAAAGATTAAGAATGATTCTCGGGAATGACTAGCAGAAGTTCTTGAGGTGATCATGAGTCTGGTGACAAGAGTAATTGGTTCAAACATGTGGTTCAGGGCAAAATGGTTGGATGGTGGTAGCAGCAGTATGTTAATATTTTCTTCCGTCCTTTTAGTAACAGTTAAACCTGATTTTAAAACATGAATGCTATGACACTGTTATGCCTTGATGCTTTTGATTGTTGCGAGCTTGCGAGTACATTCAAAGTACTCACCTGGCGTGTCATGCCAGTTTGTAGGTGCTGCCATGTTTGCCTAGTGAAGGTGTTCGTATCGCGAGCTGGGATGGGTCCCTAGCCAGAGTCCGTGCGGAATGGAGTCCATTTCGACGCCGTACTCCTGCTGCTAGGCTTCAAGCTGCTGCTAGCATAGAATTGTCGTAGCAAGTTTAGCTTTGCCGAGGCAACCCCTTTGTAATATCTCAAACCCTTGTACCCATCTATTTGTAATAAAGAGCTGATTTGTTCTATGCCAAGCAGTGCTGTATTCCAGAAGACTTGATCTCTGGGCTGGAATACGGGGTGCTCCGGTGACTCTGAGCCGGGGTGCCACAAGGTTTGGTATCAGAGCAGGTCTGGCTTTAGGACCCCTAGCTAACCCGGACGCTAGAAACCGTTAGATTAGAGCCCGGTCTGTTTGTGTGTTGCATTTGAATGCTGCACTTGGTTGATGCATTTGTGTGTTGCATGCCATGCATATAGATTTGGCTCGCTAATCAGCTAATTTTGTAGATGGCATCCGTTCCGGTCGACTACACCTTAGCCCCTGCACCCCTCAGCTTCGCATCCCTTCTTTGGGAAGTCTGGCGTCTGCTCTATCCCAATGGGGAGATGCCACGATACCAAGTGTTCCAAACCACGCTTGCGGGAATGGTGCATGACTATCATGCCAATGTTATCATGTCAGTCGACCTACCTTTGGGGAAGCGCACCTACAGCCTCCATGGTGGTTATGCCTCTACTCCGGACCGTGCTGTCCAGCTTGCCGCTCTGGCAGGTCTCACCATTATTCGCCATCAGGAAAACGCGATGCAGGAGAACCATGCTTTCCAGTACTCTCCCACCATGGCTACCACTCCCAGACGGATTAGGTTTCCTCCTGTCCGCTCAGATGACGATGTCACTGTGGCATACATGTCTCGTTACATGGTCGCAGAGTACGTCCTCATCGCTGAGCTAGTCCGGGATGCAACCTGTGCCCGGAGGGCCCTCGGTATGGCCCTAGCTCCGTCAACCCCTCTGCTAGTTCCTTCGCTCTCCAGCAACCCGCCATCCAACCCTAGTACCTAAGTATCCGCAAGGTTCATGTTGCATGAGTTGTGGTAATGCCAAGTACTGTAAATTACCCTGAGTAGCAATAAAGTGTGGGTTTTGCAAGTTTGGTGTTTTTCTTTAAGTAGTCTTTGTTTTTCTTTGGTTCCTCGGTGTCATACTACCTTCCCTAGGGAAGTTGCTCATTAATTGCTGACCTGAAGGGATAATTGTTGGGGAACGTTGCATGGAAAACAAAAAAAATTCTACGCACACGCAAGATGTATCCATGGAGATGCATAGCTACGAGAGGGGGAGTGTGTCTACGTACCCTCGTAGACCGTAAGCGGAAGCATTAGAACAACGCGGTTGATGTCGTCGAACAACTTCATGATCCAACCGACCGAGTACCGAACGTACGGCACCTCCGCGTTCAGCACACGTTCAGCTCGGTGACGTCCTCGACTTCTTGATCCAGCAAGACGGTGAGGTAGTGGATGAGTTCCGGCAGCACGGCGGCGTGGTGACGGTGATGGTGATGCTATCTCCGCAGGGCTTCGCCCAAGCACTACGAAAATATGACCGAGGGACGGAACTGTGGAGGGGGGCGCCGCACACGGCTAAGACAATGTTGTGTCTTGTTTGGGGCGCCCCCTCTCCTCTATTTATATATGTGTAGGGGCTTGGAGTAGAAGGAATAGTGCCACGTGAACAGTACCACGTGAACAGTACCACATGAATAGTACACATGTGGACTTGGACTCCAAAGTCCAATCCTATTCCTACTAGGACTCTCCCTTTTTCCTTCCCTAGCTGCGTGGGCTTTTGAGGACTTGGTGCGCCTGGCCCAATAAGGCCAGGGCGCCTCCCCTTAGCCCATGCCAGCCCTTGGGACGTGGTGGACCCACTTGTGGACTTCCGGACCCCTCCGGAATCCTCCGGAACCTTCTCGAAGCTTCCCGGTACAATACCGAAAAAACTGCACCTTTTTCCGGAACCCAAAATATGACTTCCCATATATAAATCTTTACCTCTCGACCATTCCGAGACTCCTCGTGACGTACGGGATCTCATCCGGGACTCCGAACAATATTCGGTTACCAATTCACATAACTCATATAACACTATATCATCAACGAACGTTAAGCGTGCGGACCATATGGGTTCGGGAATGATGTAGACATGACTGAGACGCCTCTCCAGTCAATAACCAATAGCGGAACCTGGATGCTCATATTGGTTCCTACATATTCCACGAAGATCTTATCGGTTGAACCGCAAAGACAACATACGTAATTCCCTTTGTCCGTCGGTATGTTACTTGCCCGAGATTCGATCGTCGGTATCTCCATACCTAGTTCAATATCGTTACCGGCAAGTCTCTTTACTCGTTCCGTAATACATCATCCCGTAACTAACTCCTTAGTCACTTTGCTTGCAAGCTTCTTATGATGTGCATTACCGAGAGGGCCAGAGATACCTCTTCGAAACACGGAGTGACAAATCCCAGTCTCGATCCATGCCAACTCAACAGACACCTTCGGAGATACCTGTAGAGCATCTTTAGGATCACCCAGTTACGTTGTGACGTTTGATAGCACACAAGGTATTCCTCCGGTATCCGGGAGTTGCATGATCTCATGGTCGGAGGAACATGTATTTGACATTCAAGAAAGCAGTAGCAATAAACAGAACGATCATATGCTAAGCTAACAGATGGGTCTTGTCCATCACATCATTCTCCTAATGATGTGATCCCGTTATCAAATGACAACTCATGTCTATGGTTAGGAAACCTTAACCATCTTTGATCAACGAGCTAGTCTATTAGAGGCTCACTAGGGACACGGTATTTGTTTATGTATTCACACATGTATTTAATTTTCCGGTCAATACAATTCTAGCATTAATAATAAACCTTTATCATGAACAAGGAAATATAAAATAATAACAACTTTATTATTGCCTCTAGGGCATATTTCCATCAGTCTCCCACTTGCACTAGAGTTAATAATCTAGTTCACATCGCCATGTGATTAACAGCCAAGAGTTCACTAGAGTCAATAATCTAGTTCACATCACCATGTGATTAACACTCAAAGAGTTCTAAGGTGTGATCATGTTTTGCTCGTGAGAGAGAATTTTAGTCAATGGGTCTGCAATATTCAGACCCATGTGTACTTTGCAAATCCTTATGTCATACTGTAGATGCTGCTATCACGCTTTACTTGGAGCTATTCCAAATGACTGCTCCATTATACATATCCGGTTTGCTACTCAGAGATATCCAGATTGGTGTCAAAGCTTGCATCGACGTAACCCTTTACGACGAACTCTTTATCACCTCCATAATCGAGAAACATTTCCTTAGTCCTTTAGTTACTAAGGATAATTTTGACCGCTGTCCAGTGATCCACTCCTGGATCACTCATGTACCCCCTTTGCCAGACACGTGGCAAGGCACACATTAGGTGTGGTACACAGCATGGCATACATTATAGAACCTATGGCTGAGGCATAGGGAATGACTTTCGTTCTCTCTCTATCTTCTGCCGTGGACGAGCTTTGAGTCTTACTCAACTTTACAACTTACAATACAGGCAAGAACTCCTTCTTGAACTGATCCATTTTGAACTCCTTCAAAATCTTGTCAAGGTATGTACTCATTGAAAGTCTTATCAAGCGTCTTGATCTATCTCTATAGATCTTGATGCCCAATATATAAGCAGCTTCACCGAGGTCTTTCATTCAAGTATCCTTTTATGCCATCCAGAAATTATATATCATTTCCAATCAACAATATGTCATCCACATATAATATTAGAAATGCTACAGAGCTCCCACTCACTTTCTTGTAAATACAGGCTTCACCGTAAGTCTGTACAAAACCATATGCTTTGATCACCTCATGAAAGCGTATATTCCAACTCCGAGATGCTTGCACCAGTCCATAGATGGATCGCTGGAGCTTGCACACTTTGTTAGCACCCTTAGGATCGACAAAACCTTCTGGTTGCATCATATACAACTCTTCTTTGAGAAAACCATTAAAGAATGCAGTTTTGACATCCATTTGCCAGATCATAAAATGCGGCAATTGCTAACATGATTCGGACAGACTTAAGCATCGCTACGGGTGAGAAAGTCTCATCGTAGTCAACCCCTTGAACTTGTCGAAAACCATTCGCGACAAGTCGAGCTTTGTAGACAGTGATATTACCATCAGCGTTTGTCTTCCTCTTAAAAATCCATTTATTCTCAATGGCTTGCCGATCATCGGGCAAGTCCACCAAAGTCCATACTTTGTTCTCATACATGGATCCTATCTCAGATTTCATGACCTCAAGCCATTTTCGGAATCTGGGCTCATCATAGCTTCTTCATAGTTCGTAGGTTCGCCGTTGTCTAACAACATGACTTCCAGAACAGGATTACCGTACCACTCTGGTGTGGAACGTACTCTGGTCGACCTACGAGGTTCAGTAGTAACTTGATCTGAAGTTTCATGATCTTCACCATTATCTTCCTCTCTTATTGGTGTAGGCATCACGGGAACGGTTTTCTCTGATGAGCTACTTTCCAATTCGAGAGAAGGTACAATTACCTCATCAAGTTCTACTTTCCTCCCACTCACTTCTTTCGAGAGAAACTCCTTCTCTAGAAGGGACCCATTCTTGGCAACAAAGACCTTGCCTTCGGATCTGTGGTAGAAGGTGTACCCAATTGTTTCTTTAGGGTATCCTATGAAGACGCACTTCTCCGCTTTGGGTTCGAGCTTATCAGGTTGAAGCTTTTTCACATAAGCATCGCATCTCCAAACTTTAAAAAACGACAGCTTAGGTTTCTTGCCAAACCACAGTTCATACGGTGTCGTCTCAACGGATTTAGACGGTGCCCTATTTAACGTGAATGCAGATGTCTCTAATGCATAACCCCAAATTGATAGTGGCAAATCGGTAAGAGACATCATAGAACGCACCATATCCAATAAAGTACGGTTACGACGTTCAGACACACCATTACGCTGTGGTGTTCCAGGTGGCATGAGTTGTGAAACAATTCCACATTTTCTTAAATGAAGGCCAAACTCGTAACTCAAATATTCGCCTCCGCGATCGGATCGTAGAAACTTTATTTTCTTGTTACGATGATTCTCTACTTCACTCTGAAATTCTTTGAACTTTTCAACTGTTTCAGACTTGTGTTTCATCAAGTAGATATACCCATACCTACTCAAATCATCTGTGAAGGTTAGAAAATAACTATACCCGCCGCGTGCTTCAACATTCATCGGACCGCATAAATCGGTATGTATTATTTCCAACAAATCAGTAGCTCGCTCCATTGTTTCGAAGAACGGAGTTTTAGTCATCTTGCCCATGAGGCATGGTTCGCAAGTATCAAATGATTCATAATCAAGAGATTCCAAAAGTCCATCAGCATGGAGTTTCTTCATGCGCTTTACACCAATATGACCTAATAGGCAGTGCCACAAGTATGTTGCACTATCATTATCAACTTTGCATCTTTTGGCATCAATATTATGAATATGTGTATCACTACGATCGAGATTCAACAAGAATAAACCATTCATAAGGGTGCATGATCACGAGGGATATTATTCATATAAACAGAATAACCATTATTCTCTGACTTAAATGAATAACCGTCTTGCAATAAACAATATCTAGATATAATGTTTTATGCTCAACGCAAGCACCAAATAACCATTATTTAGGTTTAATACTAATCCCGAAGGTATTACGAGCGTGTCGATATTGATCATATCAATCTTGAAGACACTTCCAACACATATCGTCACCTCGCCCTCAGCTCGTCTCCGTTACTCTGCAGCTCCTGCTTCAAGTTACTAATATTAGCAACTGAATTGGTATCAAATACCCAGACGCTGCTACGAGCACTAGTGAGGTACATATCAATAACATGTATATCAAATATACCTTTGTTCACTTTGCCATCCTTCTTATCCGCCAAATACTTGGGGCAGTTCCGCTTCCAGTGACCAGTTCCTTTGCAGTAGAAGCACTCAGTTTCAGGCTTGGGTCCAACTTTGGGTTTCTTCATGGGAGCGGCAGCTTGCTTGCCACTCTTCTTGAAGTTCCCCTTCTTTCCCTTGCCCTTTTTCTTGAAACTAGTGGTCTTGTTAACCATCTACACTTGATGCTCCTTCTTGATTTCTACCTCCGCCGATTTCAGCATCGCGAAGAGCTCGGGAATTGTCTTCTCCATCCCTTGCATATTATAGTTCATCACGAAGCCTTTATAGCTTGGTGGCAGTGACTGAAGAACTCTGTCAATAACACTCTCAACCGGAAGATCAATTCCCAGCTGAGTCAAGTGGTTGTGGTACCCAGACATTCTGAGTATGTGTTCACTGACAGAACTGTTCTCCTCCATCTTACAGCTAAAGAACTTGTTGGAGACTTCATATCTCTCAACCCGGGCATTAGCTTGAAATATCAATTTCAGCTCTTGGAACACCTCATATGCTCCGTGGCGTTCAAAACGCTTTTGTAGTCCCGGTTCTAAGCCGTAAAGCATGGCACACTGAACTATCGAGTAGTCATCGGATCGAGCCTGCCAGGCGTTCACAACGTCTGCAGCAGCTCCTGCAGCAGGTCCATCACCTAGCGGTGCATCAAGGACATAATCCTTCTGTGCAGCAATGAGGATAATCCTCAAGTTACGGACCCAGTCCGTGTAATTGCTACCATCATCTTTCAACTAAGCTTTCTCTAGGAACGTATCAAAAACAGGGGAGCTACAACGCGAGCTACTGATCTACAACATAATTTGCAAAGACTATCAGGACTAAGTTCATGATAAATTAAGTTCAATTAATCAAATCACTAATGAACTCCCACTTAAATTAACATCCTTCAAGTTAACTAAGTGATACATGATCCAAATCAACTAGCCCATGTCCGATCATCACGTGAGATGGGATAGTCATCAATGGTGAACATCTCCATGTTGATCATATCTACTATATGACTCATGTTCGACCTTTCGGTCTCCAGTGTTCCGAGACCATGTCTGTACATGCTAGGCTTGTCAAGTTTAACCCAAGTATTCTGCTTGTGTAAAACTGGCTTACACCCATTGTATGTGAACGTAGAATCTATCACACCTGATCATCACGAGGTGCTTCGAAACGACGAACTTTAGCAACGGTGCATATTCGGGGAGAACACTTTTATCTTGAAATTTAGTGAAGGGATCATCTTATAATGCTACCGTCGTTCTAAGCAAAATAAGATGCATAAAGGATAAACATCACATGCAATCAAAATATGTGACATGATATGGCCATCATCATCTTGTGCTTTTGATCTCCATCTCCAAAGCGTCGTCATGATCTCCATCGTCACCGGCTCGACACCTTGATCTCCATCGTTGCGTCGTGGTCGTCTCGCCAACTATTGCTTCTACAACTATTGCTAATGCATAGCGATAAAGTAAAGCAATTACATGGCACTTGCATTTCATACAATAAAGAGACAACCATAAGGCTCTTGCCGGTTGCCGATAAATTACAAAACCTGATCATCTCATACAATAACATATATCACATCATGTCTTGACCATATCACATCACAGCATACCCTGCAAAAACAAGTTAGATGTCCTCTACTTTGTTGTTGCAAGTTTTACGTGGCTGCTACGGGCTTCTAGCAAGAACCGTTCTTACCTACGGCACAAAACCACAACGGTGATTTATCAAGTTTGCTGTTTTAACCTTCAACAAGGACTGGCCGCAGTCAAATTTGATTCAATTAAAGTGGGAGAAACAGACACCCGCCAGCCACCTTTATGCAAAACAAGTTGCATGTCTGTCGGTGGAACCGGTCTCATGTACGTGGACATGTAAGGTTGGTCCGGGCCGCTTCATCTTACAATACCGCCGAATCAAAATAAGACATTGGTGGTAAGCAGTATGACGATCACCGCCCACAACTCTTTGTGTTCTACTCGTGCATATCATCTACGCATAAACCTGGCTCATGATACCACTGTTGGGGAACGTTGCATGGAAAACAAAAAAACTTCTACGCACACGCAAGATATATCCATGGAGATGCATAGCTACGAGAGGGGGAGTGTGTCTACGTACCCTCGTAGACCGTAAGCGGAAGCGTTAGAACAACGCGGTTGATGTCGTCAAACAACTTCACGATCCAACCGACCGAGTACCGAACGTACGGCACCTCCACGTTCAGCACACGTTCAGCTCGGTGACGTCCTCGACTTCTTGATCCAGCAAGACAGCGAGGTAGTGGATGAGTTCTGGCAGCACGACGGCGTGGTGACGGTGCTGGTGATGCTATCTCCGCAGGGCTTCGCCCAAGCACTGCGAAAATATGACCGAGGGACGGAACTGTGGAGGGGGGCGCCGCACACGGCTAAGACAATGTTGTGTCTTGTTTGGGGCGCCCCCTCTCCTCTATTTATATATGTGTAGGGGCTTGGAGTAGAAGGAATAGTCCCACGTGAACAGTACCACGTGAATAGTACCACATGAATAGTACACACGTGGACTTGGACTCCAAAGTACAATCCTATTCCTACTAGGACTCTCCCTTTTTCCTTCCCTAGCTGCGTGGGCTTTTGAGGACTTGGTGCGCCTGGCCCAATAAGGCCAGGGCGCCTCCCCTTAGCCCATGCCAGCCCTTGGGACGTGGTGGACCCACTTGTGGACTTCCGGACCCCTCCGGAATCCTCCGGAACCTTCTGGAAGCTTCCCGGTACAATACCGAAAAAACTGCACCTTTTTCCGGAACCCAAAATATGACTTCCCATATATAAATCTTTACCTCTCGACCATTCCGAGACTCCTCGTGATATCCGGGATCTCATCCGGGACTCCGAACAATATTCGGTTACCAATTCACATAACTCATATAGCACTATATCGTCAGCGAACGTTAAGCGCGCGGACCCTACGGGTTCGGGAATGATGTAGACATGACTGAGACGCCTCTCCGGTAAATAACCAATAGCGGAACATGGATGCTCATATTGGTTCCTACATATTCCACGAAGATCTTATCGGTCGAACCGCAATGACAACATACGTAATTCCCTTTGTCCGTCGGTATGTTACTTGCCCGAGATTCGATCGTCGGTATCTCCATACCTAGTTCAATCTCGTTACCGGCAAGTCTCTTTACTCGTTCCGTAATACATCATCCCATAACTAACTCCTTAGTCACTTTGCTTGCAAGCTTCTTATGATGTGCATTATCGAGAGGGCCCAGAGATACCTCTCCGAAACACGGAGTGACAAATCCAAGTCTCGATCCATGCCAACTCAACAGACACCTTCGGAGATACCTGTAGAGCATATTTATGATCACCCAGTTACGTTGTGACGTTTGATAGCACACAAGGTATTCCTCCGGTATCCGGGAGTTGCATGATCTCATGGTCGGAGGAACATGTATTTGACATTCAAGAAAGCAGTAGCAATAAACAGAACGATCATATGCTAAACTAACAGATGGGTCTTGTCCATCACATCATTCTCCTAATGATGTGATACCGTTATCAAATGACAACTCATGTCTATGGTTAGGAAACCTTAACCATCTTTGGTCAACGAGCTAGTCTAGTAGAGGCTCACTAGGGACACGGTATTTGTTTATGTATTCACACATTTATTTAAGTTTCCGGTCAATACAATTCTAGCATGAATAATAAACCTTTATCATGAACAAGGAAATATAAAATAATAACAACTTAATTATTGCCTCTAGGGCATATTTCCATCAATAATAAGGATTGCAAGTACTTGAAGGTTAAATTGTGCAGTATGAAATTCTCAGGATCATATTGTTCGAAGGAGCATTGAGTTGAGAGTAAACAGTATTCTGAATTGACTATCAGTGTCGAGCTTACATCTGTAATACAAATAGCAGTAAGGGTTAAACCAGAAGGAAGGCCAGTATGCGCAAAATCGGTAATATGGCTACAGTACAAGCTGGGATTCAAGAAGGATAGTCGGCCAACTCTTTCGCGGGAAACCAACAAGCGGAGTGGTAAGGATGCATATATGTGGCAGTATGGTACAGCAAGAAATTTCGGGTGTAAGCAATCCAGTCGTTCTCTGCACGCCACCGGAGAAACTTATGGAGTAAGGCCCTTCGAGTCTTCCTCAGTACGACATGCGGATGGCTTCCTGCACAAGATACCCTGCCTACCTTAGTAAGCTATCGTGAGAAAGCTTCTAGCATACGGTACGGAATCTTCCTCGACAAGTAACCAGAAGGGAAAACTTCCGGAAGACGCTACCTCGCCTTCTTCAGCATGCTATATCGGAAGAAGCTTCGAGCACAAGCCATCCAGGCTTCCTCAACACGCTACCCGATGGCTTCCAACCCGAGCTTTTCAATCTTCTTCAGCATGGTACCACCCAAGTATATGGAGAGGTTAAATCAGTACACGGCATATGGGTAGTGCATATTGAGAGGTTAAGTTATAAATAGCTTGGTCAGAAACATGAGCTAGGCATGACACAAAAATCGGCCTTGGAAATCGGATGATCACCTAACCATGCTTCTAGATACATTGTGGAGTATTGCTCGAGTAATGACAGTCACTCATATGGAAGCAACTATGTTCGAGCTGGACTACTAAAGGAAGCGGATACCAAGGTACCTATAAGTTTGGAATATGGTCTTAATGAACCCTTGCTTGCTTTTCTTTGGAAACGGCACCACGCTCGTGTTCTGAGCTGTTTCCAGCCGTCCGAGGTGGATGCCGGTGTTATATTTCTCTTTTCGACAACTGTCTTGTGTTCTGAGCTGTTTCTCGGCCGTCTCAGGCAGCTGTTGAATTTCCTTCGGTAGCGGTGACTCTATGTTCTACGCTGTTCTTCGGCCGTCTTAGGGAGCCGCTACATTCTTTTTATCAACATGGTCTCATGCTCTGAGGTGTTTTCCAGCCGTCTTGAGCCATGATTGAACTACTCCAGTAAAAGCCCCAGATCTGAGTTGTAAAGACCGTTCTGGCGACCACTGGGTTATTTGCCGATTTTGTGCAAGGGGTTCAGAGGACAAATGCCTTACCACTACAGCTCGTGGGATTAAAGCTTGCCAGATAAAGTGTGACTGTCCTAGGTTAAGGACAGGGCATGCGTGCCGAAATTTTTGCACCCGAACACCCCTGATCATAGGAAAAGTTGAGGATATGTGACCAAATTCCGGTGGCAAAAGAATCAGGAAAGAGAACAACAAGGAAGAGTAAGACCGAAGATACCGGATGGATACTTGCAATGTTATATAACAACTTCAGATCAAATGTCTATGCTGTACTCCCCTGTCCTGAGGAAGGTTACTCTGCCAGTACCACCGCCAGTCAAGATATTGCTGTAAGGTATTACTCCTTTGGACATGGTGAATGGCAGCCAAATGGTCAAAACAGAATGAAGACCGAACAGTCAGCTCAAAGGATTCAGCTACCCTACAAGTAGTCAGACCCCAACCGGAAAAACATTGTGATCTTCAGCACTGTAACTCAATACCATAACCAATTGGGTTGTGTCCATTAAGGAAAGTTGTTCATAAGCTTTGTTGGTACTAGACGGGAACAGGACGTGTTCACTGAACACCGCTCCCGGACTTACGGAAGGTGATTTACTTCAGTCAGGAGAATATCCCAGATGCACCAGTAGATACGGTAATAATGAAACCATTGTAACGTGGGATATGAGTGGAAAGATCTATCAGAATTTGGGTGTGGTAAAGCAAACCACCCCAGAGTAAGAACGTCAGATTCGTAGGAGATGTTATGACAAGAAAAAGGATACCTAAGTTGGAACTGGATTTCCTTAAAGACAGAATATTCATACTGGTTCCCTGAGCAACCAAATCTCGAGGACGAGATTTATCTTAAGGGGGGTAGGTTTGTGACACCCTGGTTTTTCTCAACTTTTCTTTTTCATTTTTTTTTTGAAATTGGCTTGGTTTTGTTTCTAAATGGCTCTATGGACTTAAAACTTTGGAATTTCTTTTGACTTTCTTTCCCAAGTGACTCAAGACCTCAAAAACTTCTCACAAGTCATGTCCCTTCCATTCTTGCTCAACCTCAATTTTATTCCAATTTAATGTTTCCGTTTTCCATTAAAGGAATAGCCCTTTAAGCTCTAGGTTGTGAAGCAACCTATATTTCTGCTCTCCCAAAAATTCCAAGAAAATTCTCAAAAATCCTTTGCACCATGTGAACCTTGGATTTGTGAAAATATTCAAGATTTACTTCTCATGGTAAGCACAGCATGCAATCTTCGATTCTGGTCATAATTTCAGTTTGTGAGGCAACTATATGTTATGTTGCTTCAAAAATTCTGAAATTAATCCAGGACTTTCT
The DNA here is from genome assembly GCA_039707655.1 of Elymus sibiricus. Classification (NCBI taxonomy): domain Eukaryota; kingdom Viridiplantae; phylum Streptophyta; class Magnoliopsida; order Poales; family Poaceae; genus Elymus; species Elymus sibiricus. Next base: position 183,249,452 of record CM077676.1, on the reverse strand, counting down.
TCTAACCATATTATCAGACTCCACAAATTTTGGGCCTATTTCACTTAGCGAATTTTTCCATAAAACTCTCCCATGTTTTTGTCCAGTGGGAAGTGTTGTGAAGGAAGTACCCTGAACACTTACCCAATTGGGCTGAAATTTTTATAGCATGTTGGCATTTTCAAATAACCCACAAATAACAAGTGCCAACCCTAGGAACCCATCCAAGTGAGTGTATCATCATCTGCAAAATTTCTGAACCAAAGGGACAGTTGTGAAGCAACCATGCTCTAAACTTGTCCGTTTGGTCTGAATTTTTCCCAGTATATGAACCTTTCTACTGCATTTTAGAATGGCAAACTCCCTCTCTCAGAGCCCTAACCACTTCTCCTCAACTTGCTGCACAAGTTACGGACCAGAAACTTCCAGTGAGCCTATCCTACTTCCCAGACCAGCTCTTGTCAAACCAAGGGCACAGGAGGGACCCAGGTTGAGGGGACTACTGCGTAGACATGACCCCTAAGGCCAAAGCGCGCCGCGTGCGCCAGTGCACGCGGTGGACACACGTCTGCCTGGGCAGAATTCGCGCTCTGCGCACTGAACCCTCTCGGGCCTCGCCGGTTCTTCGCGTAGTCGCCATATCGCCGTGTCTCTTAGTGCCGACATCGTCTCCGTCATCCACCTGGCTCGCCTGGAAGCCTCCCGTTACCGGCAGAGCTCCCGCCGGACACGGCCAAGCGCCGCCACGCGCGGCACAGTGCTGGAACTGTGGCCGCGCTGGCTGTCTTCTTCCTCCCGTCGAGCCGTCGCGTCGTCTTAACTCTCCTGTCCTTCCTCGTCGCCTCCCTCGCTCCACGACGGCCAGCTCGCCGTCCTCGCCGTGCCAGCTCACCCGTGGCGGGATCCAGCTCGGCCACCCTCCGCCCGCCTATAAAAATCTCTCCCGGCCTCTCCAGCTCTCACCACTCCACCCCTCTCTCCCTCAATCGCCGCCTAGTAGCTCCAGAGCAAGCCGGGGAGCTCTTCTCCTCCAACTCCGGCGAAGTGCTCTGCCGTTCTGCCCCTACTCCGTCCACTCATCTCCGACCACCTCGAGCTCAACCAAGACCACCCCCGAGTTCGTGGCACTCCACTGACACTCCCTAGCCTCCCCTCTGCCCGAGAACTCGCCGGAGTCGCCGGATCCATCGACCCCCGAAGAGCACCGCCGCCTGAGGCGAAAGAGACGACGCCGTTCGGCCATCTCCCTACAAGCTGCGGGTACCGGGGTGTTCGTCTGCGTCCGCTTGTTCCATCCCCGCCATCCCCGGAGCTCGCCGCCGTCTCTATCGCCGGCAACCGTCGCCGGTGAGTCGCCGTCTTCTATTCCTCTCTCTCTCTGTTCGAACCTGGCAAGGGGGCCCCACCTGTCGGCGACTCTGCGCGCGCCCGAATCGGTACGTAAGTGGAGGCGCTTGGGTGGTTTACGCCTTCGACGTGGCCTCCTCTGGGTTTTTCTGATTTTCAGTTAAATTCAATTAATTCCAGAGATTTGACTAAACTTTGACCATACATAACTTTTAGACCATAAGTCTAAATGAGTTCATTCTTTTTGCATTATTTTTCTTATGAGCTCCTCTAGTTACTGTAAAAATTTGGGATTTTTCTATGCTTTGTAGAATTTCTGGTAAGTAGAAAATGCTTTATGTGGTATTTGAAAATGCTTTCAAATATGTTTTTCAGATTTGTTTTGCTAGTTGGTGAAGGCCAGGAGTACTTCCACACTTTGTTGGTGCCAGGCAAGCCACAACTCTCATTTGCATAATTGCATTGCAATATCATAGCTTAAATAATTATTTTAACACCAATTATGGATTATTTGTGATTGAATTAATCCAGGTAATATCTTGGAGATTTTGAACAAGTTACTGTCATAATGACTATGGGATTATAGGATAGTAATAAATTTCTAGATTTATGCCGGAGTGCTGTCAGACTGGGAGATTACCATCTATGATTATTTTGTGAGATTACTGTCTATGATTACTTTGGGATACCTCTGGTACTACTTATATGGGATCAGTAGTAGAAATTGATCATGATGCTCATTGGATATCTAGTTGTTGGATGTGGTAATTTGGATTACTTGTATATCGGAGTGTCATAGATGACTATGATTATTCGGGGATAAAATCCTTCACTATTGATCAAGTGCCACTGAACCGAACTTTCCAGTGCAGCCACACCTGCCAGAATGGGACGGCCTTGGCTTGGTCTAACAACGTGCTCTTTTATCGGTACCGCCAAAGAGGGAAGGTTATGCGTGCGTGCTGCCCTGATCAGGTAGACGACGAGAACCTTGTGAGCCCAGTTTGGTTTTTGAGCTCAGATTCCCATTTGGGACAATTAGTTGGCCACGACGGTGGCAGGTGTCACGGGGTGACACAGGGGCCACCTAGGCCAGGACTTAGGGGGAGAATGATTGTCGGTGGTACGATGGAGAGTCACGGGTTAAGCAAGTTTCGTTGAAGCAGCACCGGTCCACCCGGAAAGGGAGGTGTACCGAGGTACGGGACCAGGAGCTTCATAGTGTGGGAAAAGTGCGCAACCTCTGTAGAGTGTAAGAATCTATTTGAATAGCTGAGTCCACGGTATTGGACACAGTTCGTATTATGTCACACTGTCTGATCAACACCAATGAGGGAATGACGTGTTAATGATGGAAGAACTCGTCTCAGTGTAGTAAAGTAATCATCTGCTTGAGGCTGATGGTAAAGATTAAGAATGATTCTCGGGAATGACTAGCAGAAGTTCTTGAGGTGATCATGAGTCCGGTCACAAGAGTAATTGGTTCAAACATGTGGTTTAGGGCAAAATGGTTGGATGGTGGTAGCAGCAGTATGTTAATATTTTCTTCCATCCTTTTAGTAACAGTTAAACCTAATTTTAAAACATGAATGCTATGACACTGTTATGCCTTGATGCTTTTGATTGTTGCGAGCTTGCGAGTACATTCAAAGTACTCACCTAGCGTGTCATGCCAGTTTGCAGGTCCTGCCATGTTTGCATAGTGAAGGTGTTCGTATCGCGAGCTGGGACGGGTCGCTAGCTAGTGTCCCTGCGGAATGGAGTCCATTTCGACGCCGTACTCCTGCTGCTAGGATTCAAGCTGCTGCTAGCACAGAATTGTCGTAGCAAGTTTAGATTTGCCGAGGCAACCCCTTTGTAATATCTCAAACCCTTGTACCCATCTATTTGTAATAAAGAGCTAATTTGTTCTATGCCAAGCAGTGCCGTATTCCAGAAGACTTGATCTCTGGGCTGGAATATGGGGTGCTCCGGTGACTCTGAGCCGGGGTGCCACAGTTAGTTTGTAACTGGTATTGGTGAAATTGAACTGGACAGTTCATACTTGAACATCACAGTGTGCATTACTGAAATAAACAAGGCACTTGTTAACTACAGACAACCTAATTCATCCATTGCAATTGGTACTAATGAAATTGAATTTGACAGAGTTAAACATCGCAAGCCAAGTGCTGCTAGAGCAGAGAATGGCCCAGTTGTCTAGAGAAAGGTAGGGAAAATAGCTAAGTGGGGTTAGGCGTCTTTACTACAACATGCTTAATACATCAACCATACAAAACATAGCCATTGCAACTGGTATTGGTAAAATTGAATTGGACGGTTCATACTTGGTAAATCCCGATGGGTAGTTGTTTGGGCACTTCATCTTGTCTAGAGCCCGCACCAAGTCTGCGGCGTCGGAGGCGAGGTGTTCCTCCGGGTCGAAGCGTGGATCAGTACCACTGACATGTGTACCTACAAGCAACAAATAAATGTTAGAAGGTAAACTGGAATTGCACAAATGATGTAAAATACTGTAAGACATTGGGATCGAACTAACCTCGATGGTAATCAACAGCATCGCCCATTGCGGCCCTGCATGAGTAAATGGAAAGGCATGTTAACTACAACAGGGTTAACATCCACGAAAAATAGCAATGGTAATTAAACGACATCATCTCCAATGATATCTTCATTTGCATGTAGTAGCACGGTAGAAAGGGCAGAGTAAAAAAATGGATAGAACTATTTACTACAACAGGCTTAACAACAACCTAACATATGCCTTGTAAGTTTGTAACTGGTATTTGTAAAATTGAACTGGACAACTCATACTTGAACATCACAGTGTGCATTACTAAAATAAACAAAGCACGTGTTAACTATAGACAAACTAATATAGCAATTGAAACTGGTGCTGATGAAATTGAAATTGACATAGTTAAACATCGCAAGGCAAGTGCTACTAGAGCAGAGAATGGCCCAGTTGTCTAGAAAAAGGTAGGGAAAATAGCTTAGACGGGTTAGGTGTGTTTACTACAACATGCTTAATACTACATCAACCATACGAAACATAGCCATTTCAACTGGTATTGGTAAAATTGAACTGGATAGTTCATACTTGGTAAATCTCGAGGGGTAGTTGCTGGGGCACTTCATATGGGCCAGCGCCCGCACCAAGTCGGCGGCGTCAGAGGTGAGGTGTTCCTCCGGCTCAACACGCACAGCGGCCACCGTGCCATCGACCGCCATCGGCTCCTCGACCTCCGCGTGATATGTGGTTGGGCATACGCGATGATGCTCTGGAGTAGGAGGTGGGGATTCGGAGGCTTGAGGGTGTTTCACAGGCGCCATCTAATGAATCAGGCCGGGACGGTGATGGAGATCGGTGGGTTACCTGACTCGATCGATGAGGCTCTCGCAGAACATAGATGTGGTTGAAGCTGTGGTTACGGTGGTGGCGGTTTGAGCTGCCATGAGGGGGGGGGGGAGGGTGGGAAGATACTACGGAAATGTGATGGATGGGAATGGGTGGGAGGAATAAATTCTGAATCCGCGCGCCTACTGAAAATTTCACTGTGAAACTCGAAACTTACGCGGGGGAAACACACAATGCAAGCGAAGCGCATAAAATACTCGTATGTGAGAATAGAGAAAATTGGCGGATCCCATCTACAAAAAATTATACACGTGGAGTTGATTAAATCAGTCATGGGCACTTGTGATAATACGTGTGCGATAGTAGGAAACAACGCAATGTATCTGTTTGATTTATGGATCAGCAGCGCAGACGGTACGCCATAGCAACCATGTGTTTTGTTCCTTCCCATTGCCTGTGAGAACCGTGTCTGCTGATCCTATAGTGTGTTGCGTTCTGATTGGCCAGAACTCCACCCACACGGATCATGCGTGTGCACCATAGGATGCACTGTGATCGAACGGCAATCCACATCCCTCTCATCATACCCGTGTAGCTGTAGCTGGGATTTGATTTATATGCACTAAATGTCAGGTAAATGCTATAAAGTGCTTAAATATAGCAAACAAATCCTGAAATGCGCAAAAAAATTAAAATCTAGCAGCTCATAGTGCTTGCACATCGTGTAAATAGTTTGGAGACGAAACGATGAAGTCACCGTAAATTCGAGTTCAAATTTCCATGTATCCTTTTAGAAACAATGATTCTTCTTGTGAGATGCTCTCGCTTTCAAGGAGTTATCGTTACAACTTGTGCCAGAATTTACCATTTTTTTACGACAGAATACTGAGGTCATATCCTGTCACCATGCCAGGTGTCACGTTTTTCAGGCATGTCTTTCATTTTCTAGAGTTAAAAAAGCAATAAATGACACATTTGTGGTTGACTCTTGCCACACATATCATTGAAATCTCTCCCCATTCCTTGTAAAAGGCATGAAACTTTACTAAATACCACAAGCATGATTTTCCAAACCGTTTTTGTGCACTTTTTCATGGACCGATTGTGCGAATTTGAATTATGTGCATTAATGCCTAGAAAATGCATATAATGGCCTAAATATAGCATATGAGCCCTGGAAAGTGCCAAATTTGAACAAGGTGCATTGTAGGGGGTATGTTGATTGTATAAAAAATTCAAGGACAAATGACAAAGGAAATGTGGATTCCCCTTCGAACTTGGCGATTTCCCTCTCGAAACAACGAAACTTCCTCGATGATGGTTCGATTTATGAAGAGCGTGTTGACATTAGCCAAACCTTCTCAAATATTTACCACGGCATGCTGAGGTCATACCATGGCACCTTGCCAGGAATCATCTTTTTCAGACATGTTTTTCATTTTTCTAGAGTTAAAAACCAATAAACGACATGTTTGTGGTTGACTCTTTCCACACATATCCTTGAAATAGCTCCCCATTCCTTGTAAAAGACATGAAAATTTACTAAATACCACAAGCAGGATTTTCCAAACCATTTTTGTGCACTTTTTCATGCATCGATTGTATGAAGAATTATGTGCATTAATTCCTAGAAAATGCACATAATGGCCTAAATATAGTAAATGAGCCCGGAAAAAGTGGCAAATTTAAAATCGGTGCATTTATGGTGTATGTTGATCGTAGAAAAAAAAGTCAAGGACAAACGTCAAAGGAAATTTGGATTCCCATTTAAGCTTGGTAACATCAATCGCACACGGGTTGTTTACGAAATGCTGTCTCCGCAACGCATTATTTTGGCACAGAAAACCCTCACCCACAACTCAAAAAAGAAAAGAAAAACCTCACCCCTCCCCCCTTCATCCTCACTCGCACTGCACTCCTCCGTAAATCTGCATGTTCACTTCTATCGCCGCGGCCACCCCTTAGCTCGACGACTGTCGCCGACGGGCGGTGGCCGCGCGCCAAATGCTACAGCATTTCGCCTCTGGCTCTTGCCGCCGCCTATCTGCACCAACTTGCGCCGACGTCGTCGCTGCTCATTCTTGACCCAGGTCTGCCCACATTTTTGAGCTCGACGATGCCTCTCACAGCCGGCTGCCGCCGACAAACGCCATCGCATTTTGTTTCTTCCCCTCGCCGACGATTATTGACACCGACTTTCTCGACTCTCGTTGATTGGGGTTTTCTACGGGATTTTCTGCAAGCTTGGGCCGGGTTTTTTTCTCATGGAGAACAAGGTAATTAATTTAGCAAAATATTTGCTCAACTCTTATCGCAGTCGGTCTGTCCCTGTTAATCACCTGGTGGAAATCGCTATGGATTCATTTTTCTTCTAGCTGATTCGATGGTTTTCATTCAAGTGTCCACAGTGCAAGCACAAATCAAGCCAGTGTGGTCGCGGCCAGTCGGACAAGAAGTTCTATCTCACCATACCAGATGACTTCAAGGAGCGCACGATATGTTCAATCTCACCCTACCACGGTTGGCATGGCCTAATTAATTTTATGAACATATACCATATTGCTATATTTGGATAAAAGGTGCCACATGCAGCATAGACGTCAAAGAGGATTTTCTCTAAATTAGGCAAATTAATGATGTATTGTTCTTTCAGTGACTTTCATATTTGCATGAAATCTTAGTTGCATTATCTGTTTAATTATATATTTTTGTACTTTGCCTTCAGCTATTGTTCTGTTCTCTCAATTACTCCCATATTTGCATGTTGCTCTGTTATTTCAATATATGTAATGATCTCAATTATCATTTCCCATAGCACATCCCTTGCTTTGCAAGAACACATGTTGCTCTGTTGATGACTCCATGGATGTCACATTGACCACGCAGCATGGATTTACAATGAAAGTTAGGGTAAAAATTGATAAAGATGGTCACTCCTATTTTGATGCGGACCTTTGGAGAGAATTTTCTAAGTTTTATGAACTGAAAGCTGGCAAAAAAATTCTAGTGCGTGCACCACAGCCTGGTCTAATTAACATGGATGTTTACTTCCCCAACGTCTTCATCCGACCATAGTCTGATCGATGTTAGTGTTCTTTCAGCTTTCTACATGTTGGCATATTACTTAGCAAAATTAAAGTAATTGTTCTAACTAACTGATCACTATTTAAGCAACCAATTGGGATTTCATTTTCCGACTCTGTTCCTAGCTTGAAACAACTTCTAATTACCAATTTATGTCCACTATTCTTCTGCCATGTTCTGACTAAATAATCCCTTTCCACCTTTTAAGCAGGATATGTTGGAAGCATAGTTAATAATCTGTATGTTACTTGTCATACCAAATTTCACTGGAAATACTTGGACCATGCCATCAAATTTTATGATAAACTGACATACCTAACACAGTGTTTGAACGCTGGATTTGGGATGGGAATAAATCTCCCACTGGTGCACACATTGAACAAGACCAATTGTGTCAACAAAATGCTGGTACAAAGTCTTATTTTTATGTTGTTGTTCATAAACTATATATAACTTCAGCGATATGTTACAATTGGTTTTTATTCTTTATTGCAAAAAAAAATTCCCGTTGCAGCTGTTCCTAAATTGATTTCCCGGCGTGGTCCAATCACACTTGTGCCTGCTGAGAACGCCAAAGTGATTGCAAGGTACTGCATTTCCCGCACAAATGGAACCATTCACATTAATAGGTTCTTGGTTGTCCTGGCAATGCGTCCACATTTGAAAATTGCAGACACTGTTATACTCATGCTCTACAAAGGCACTAGAGGGATCTTCCTTTTCATTAATGAGATGCCGAGATGTCGTGATCAAGATGCTTCCAGCGGATAGTTGTGCTTCTTGGCCCTCTACTTCATAAAATGCGTTGGTTGTTTTTAATATCTTAAGTATGTAGATATGGACCTTATGGTTGTCAAAAAAAATAAGTACCGTGTTACCTAGATCCGCCTTTTGTTGAATAGTGTCAATTAACCAACCACTATATGTTACTCAAATGTTGTTTGTTAAGTTCTTCAATTTTCATGGCAGAAAGTAATAGTATCGCACACAGTACATTTAGTTTAAGCGCGTGCCCAGTAGAGTATAGGATATCCATGTTTTCGAAGTGGCGATTAGCGCTGATGTCCAGAAGGCATTTGCATATTAATTGTCCATGTTGCAAAATGAGATAATATATAGATAGGCCAGCCCATACAATTGACATATTTGACATGCATGAACAAATCAATCGAGCATATATATGCTCAAATAGGTCCAGTGCCTATTTCAAGGAGTAATTTACAAACCATTAGCTCGCTAATTTACATCAATATATATGAACCACGAGCGCACAAAAGAGCTACTGCCCCTAACGCCGAGCCAACACGCACAGCTACCATCGTCCATCGTGTCAATCCTGGGCTCAGGAGGAGAGGAGGTCACCAAGTCGATGACCTACACCTTGATCGATCGAGGCCAGGGCAGCCTCAACATCGGTGATCGCTGGTACTGCCTCGGGCACAGCTCTCACCAGGCCTGCCGCGACCGCCGGGTCTGCGTACGTCGTCCCGGCGGCCAACGAGATGTTGACTCTCGCTAGGGTTGCCGTCACTGCCGCCAGGCCTACCCCGGCGTCGTCTGGCGCTACGTGCTCCTCCATTTGGGATATAAGCCTGTGCCTCGTGCGGCGGCCGCCACTGCCACAGATGTACTGTCATCACGGTTGCTGCTCTTCCACCCGCACCATCCACTGCACTCTGCATCGAGTCCGTGGTATCGCCCGCTGGCAATCCCTAGCCGCTTTCAGGATGACCCTGGCTAACCAAGTGGCTTGCTCGTACCGCGTTTCCTGCCTCCTCTGGCTGTCGTCGGGAGAGGCCGTGGCATGGCCATCGACCGCCAAGCTGACCATCACGCTGGCAGCCTCGATTTTGCCGTCTCCCAACTCCATCCTATCGTCGGCCGTTGGGGGTATGACGGTATGTATGGTGGTAACTAGCAAGGGGATTAGTGAGTCACCGCCGCCGGCCATTGTTGTGGTTATTTATAGCTAGCAGCTGGCTAGGGGATTGGGGATTTTACAATTTACCCCTGTGGCTGGCGCTTGTGCGGGAAGCGTTGGCTGGCGTGCGGGAAGACTAAGTGGTGCCGACGAGTGGCGACCAGAGCCACCATTAGTGAGGGTAGGCGGCAACGGGCGGCGAGGTGTGGCACACAATTGTTACGTTACACCCGTGTGTGTGTGGTTGCATGACACATTGGAGGCGCTTCGTATTTCGCACCCGTGTGTGACATATCTAATTCAAAGCTTTAAAAACTGTGTGTTCCTTTACAGCTTTTTCCTACAGGGCTTTAAAACACAAGAAATGCTTAAAAAACGTTTGTACATCCTATAAATAAGGGGCAATTTTTGTCGCCTTTACAAATGATTAGCGACTGAAAATGTCGATAAGCGACATTTCCATACAATTATAATAAATTAGATAGGCAATGTCACCTCTATTCAATAATAATGTTGCTAAAAAAACCACGACGGCGCGCGGCACCCATGCCGCCGTTTATTCCAAGTCTCCGGAACCACGGCCATGGCGACCGTCTCCGCCTGCGGGGTGGCTGGGACACTCTTGGGCTGCTCGGCATCGTCCAGTAGCTCTTGAAGGCGTGCAAGCAAGTGCATGACACGCGCGCGGTACTGCTCCATCCCGATGCTGACCCACTGGTAGCCTACTTCATCAAAGAGCTAGATCGCCAAGATTCGATGATGATGTCCCCCTACTTCGACGGGGATGTCATCTCTGTTGGAAATATGCCCTAGAGGCAATAATAAATTGGTTATTATCATATTTCTTTGTTCATGATAAAGGTTTATTATTCATGCTATAATTGTATTGATCGGAAACTTAAATACATGTGTGAATACATAAACAAATACAATGTCCCTAGTAAGCCTCTACTAGACTAGCTCGTTGATCAAAGATGGTTAAGGTTTCCTAACCATAGACATGAGTTGTCATTTGATAACCGGATCACATCATTAGGAGAATGATGTGATGGACAAGACCCAACCATAAGCTTAGCATTTGATCGTATCACTGAGTTTATTGCTATAGCTTTCTTCATGTCAAGTATCTATTCCTAAGACCATGAGATCATGCAACTCCCTGACACCGGAGGAATACTTAGTGTGTATCCAAACATCACTTCGTAACAGGGTGATCATAAAGGTGCTCTACAGGTATCTCCGAAGGTGTTTGTTGGGTTGGCATGGATCGAGGCTGGGATTTGTCACTCCGTATGACGGAGAGATATCTCTGGGCCCTCTCGGTAATACAACATCGTAAAGAGCTTGCAAGCAATGTGGCTAATGAGTTAGTCAGGGGATCTTGTATTACGAAACGAGTAAAGAGACTTGCCGGTAACGAGATTGAACTAGGTATGGAGATACCGACGATCGAATCTCGGGCAAGTAACATATCACTAGACAAAGGGAATTGCATACGGGATTACCCGAATCCTCGACATCGTGGTTCAACCGATAAAGATCTTCATTGAATATGTCGGAATCAATATGGGCATCCAGGTCCTGCTATTGGTTATTGACCGGAGAGGAGTCTCGGTCATGTCTGCATGTTCCCGAACCCGTAGGGTTGCACGCTTAACGTTCGGTAGCGCTAGGGTAGTAATGAGATATTAACAGTGGAAAGTCCGAAGGTTGTTCGGAGTCCCAGATGGGATCCAGGATATCATGAGGAGCTCCGGAATGGTCTGGAGGTAAAGATTTATATATGGGAAGTCATATTTTGGGTTTCGGAAAAAGTTCAGTTTTTTTCGGTATTGTACCGGGAAGCTCCAGAAGGTTCCGGGGGTGTCCGGAAGTCCACGGAGGGTCCACATGGACTCGAAAGGGGGCGCACCAGCTCTTCATGGGCCAGGCGCAGCATCCCTTTGGCCCATGTGGTTGCCCCAAAGGATAAGATCAAATCCCTTTAAATTAGGAGATAAGATGGAAAGAGGAGGCTTTACTTGGGAAAGGGAATTACTATTCTCGTGGTACTGTTCATGCGTGTACTGTTCACGTGGTACTGTTCCTCCTCCTCCAAGTTTCCTTCTTTATATATAGTGGGGAGGGGTGTGGGGGAAGCACCCTTCGACCCTTGGCTGCCCCCTCCCTCTCTTCCTCCTCCACGTTGCGTCTGTGCTTGGCGAAGCCCTGCCGGATTTCCGCTGCCACCACCACCACCTCACCGCTGTGCTGGTTCCGATCTCATCTACCTCCTCTCCCTCGCTTGCTGGATCAAGAAGGAGAGGACGCCATCGAGCTGAACGTGTGCTAATCTCGGATGTGCCGTCCGTTCGGCAATAGATCGGATTGGATCGCGATTGGATCGTGAAGAGTACGACTACATCAACCGCGTTACGACGCTAACGCTTTCGGTCTACGAGGGTATGTAAGACACACTCCCCTCTCGTTGCTATGCATCTCATAGATTAGATCTTGGCTGTTTCGTAGGAAATTTTTTGATTTCATGCAACGTTCCCCTTTAGTGGTATCAGAGCTAGGTCTATGAGTAGATGTAATTGCACGAGTAAAACACAAAGAAGTTGTGGGCGTTGATGTTCAAATTGCTTACTTTCTTTGTCTTATTTGGATTCAGCACTATTGTGGGATGAAGCGGCTCGGACCAACCTTACTTGTCCACGCACAAGAGACCGTTTCCACTGACTGACATGCAACTTGTATTGCATAAAAGTGGCTTTGCGGGTGTCTGTCTCTCCCAGTTTAGTTGAATCTGATTTGACGAGGGCGGTCCTTGTAGAAGGTTAAAAGGCAACTTGTATATCACCGTTGTGGTTTTGTGTAGATAAGAACGGTTCTTATAGTTTGCCCTAGCAGCCACGTAAAAATTGTAACAACAATGTAGAGGACGTCTAACTTGTTTTTGCAGGGCATGTTGTGATGTGGTATGGCCAAAACATGATTTGATATATGTTGATGTATGAGATGATCATGTTTTGTAATAGGTTCACGACTTGCATGTCGATGAGTATGCCAACCGGCAGGAGCCATAGGGTTGTCTTTAAGTTATTGTATGACCTGCGTGTCAATCATTAAACGCCATGTAATTGCTTTACTTTATCGCTATGCGTTAGCAATAGTTGTAGAAGCATTAGTTGGTGAGACAACCACGTGACGACATGATGATGGAGATCATGGTGTCATGCCGGTGACGATGGAGATCATGCCGGTGCTTTGGAGATGGAGATCAAAAGCACAAGATGACGATGGCCATATCATGTCACATATTGCTTGCATGTGATGTTTATCTTTTTATGCATCTTATTTTGCTTAGGACGACGGTAGTATTATAAGATGATCCCTTCTCATAATTTTAAGATAAAAGTGTTCTCCCTAAGTATGCACCGTTGCGAAATTTCGTCGTTTCGAAGCACCACGTGATGATCAGGTGTGATAGACTCTACGTTCACATACAATGGGTGTAAGCCAGTTTTACACATGCAGAATACTTGGGTTAAACTTGACGAGCCTAGCACGTACAGACATAGCCTCGGAACACAGGAGACCGAAAGGTCGAACATGAGTCATATAGTAGATATGATCAACATGGAGATGTTCACCATTGATGACTGCCTCATCTCACGTGATGATCGGACATGGGTCAGTTGATATGGATCATGTAACACTTAGACAACTTGAGGGATGTTGATTTAAGTGGGAGTTCTTAAGTAATTTGATTAGAAGAACCAATTATCATGAACTTAGTCTAATTGTCTTTGCAATTTGTGTTGTAGATCAATGGCCCGCGCTGTAGTTCCCCTAAATTTTAATGCGTTCTTAGAGAAAGCTAAGTTGAAAGATGATGGAAGCAACTATGCGGACTGGGTCCATAACTTGAGGATTATCCTCATTGCTGCACAGAAGGCTTAGGTCCTTGATGCACCGCTAGGTGCCGCACCCCCTCCAGCGTCGTCTGTGGATGTTGTGAACATCTGGCAGGCACGTTCTGATGACTACTCGATAGTTCAGTGCGCCATGCTTTACGGCTTAGAACTGGGGCTCCAAAGACGTTTTGAGCACCACGGAGCATATGAGATGTTCCAGGAGCTGAAATTGGTATTTCAGGCTCATGCCCGGGTTGAGAGGTATGACACCTCCGACAAGTTCTTTAGCTGTAAGATGGATGAGAACAGCTCCGTTAGTGAGCACGTACTCAAAATGTCTGGGTACTATAATAGCTTGAATCTGTTGGGAGTTAATCTTCCAGATGAAGTAGCGATTGATAGGGTTCTCCAGCACTGCCACCAAGCTACAAGAGCTTTGTGAGGAACTATAATATGCAAGGGATGGAGAAAACGATCCCTGCGCTTTTCGCGATGCTAAAGGCCGCGGAAGTAGAAATCAAGAAAGAGCATCAAGTGTTGATGGTCAACAAGACCACCAGTTTCAAAAAGAAAGGCAAGGGAAAGAAAGGGAACTTCAAGAAGAATGGCAAGCCAGTTGCCGCTCCCGTGAAGAAACCCAAGGCTTGACCCAAACCTGAGATTGAGTGCTTCTATTGCGAGGGGAATGGTCACTGGAAGCGGAACTGCCCCAAGTACTTGGCAGATAAGAAGGCTGGCAACGTCAACAAAGGTATATTTGATATACATGTTATTGATGTGTACCTTACTAGTGCTCGTAGTAGCGCCTGGGTATTTGATACTGGTTTGGTTGCTAATATTTGTAACTCGAAACAGGAGCTGCGGAATAAACGAAGACTAGCTAAGGACGAGGTGACGATGCACGTCGGAAATGGTTCCGAGCTTGATGTGATCGCCGTCGGCATGCTCCCTCTACGTTTACCTTCGGGATTAGTTATGAACCTGAAACATTGTTACTTGGTGCCTGCGTTAAGCATGAACATTATATCTGGATCTTGTTTATTCCGAGACGGTTATTCATTTAAGACAAAGAATAATGGTTGTTCTATTTATATGGATAATATCTTTTATGGTCATGCACCATTGGTGAATGGTTTATTTCTATTGAATCTCCATCGTAGTGATACACATGTTCATAATATCGATGCCAAAAGATGCAAAGTTAATGATGATAGTGCCACATACTTGTGCTGCTTAGGTCATATTGGTGTAAAGCGCATGAAGAAACTCCATGCTGATGGACTCTTGGAATCTCTTGATTATGAATCATTTGAGACATGTGAACCATGCCTCATGGCCAAGATGAATAAAACCCTGTTTTCCGGTACAATGGAGCGGGCAAGTGACTTGTTGGAAATAATACATACCGATGTATGCGGTCCGATGGGTGTTGAAGCACGTGGTGGATCTCGTTATTTTCTTACCTTCACAGATGATTTGAGTAGATATGGGTATATTTACTTAATGAAACACAAGTCTGAAACATTTAAAAAGTTCAAGGAGTTTCAGAGTGAAGTGGAGAATCATCATAATAAGAAAATTAAATTTCTACGATCTGATCGTGGAGGTGAATATTTGAGCTACGAGTTTGGTATGCATTTAAGACAATGTGGAATTGTTTCACAGCTCACGCCACCTGGAACACCACAGCGTAATGGTGTGTCCGAACGTCGTAATCGTACTCTATTGGATATGGTGCGTTTTATGATGTCTCTTACCGATTTGCCACTATCGTTTTGGGGTTATGCATTAGAGACAGCCGCATTCACTTTAAATAGGGCACCGTCTTAATCCATTGAGACGACACCGTATGAGTTGTGGTTTGGCAAGAAACCTAAGTTGTCGTTTCTTAAAGTTTGGGGATGCGACGCTTATGTCAAGAGGCTTCAGCCTGATAAGCTCGAACCCAAAGCGGAGAAGTGCGTCTTCATAGGATACCCTAAAGAGACCATTGGGTATACCTTCTACCACAGATCCGAGGGCAAGATCTTTGTTGCCAAGAATGGGTCCTTTCTAAAAAAGGAGTTTCTCTCGAAAGAAGTGAGTGGGAGGAAAGTAGAACTTGATGAGGTAATTGTACCTTCTCTCGAATTGGAAGGTAGCACATCACATAAAGAAGTTCCCGTGATGTCTACACCAGAAGGAGAGGAAGTTAATGATGATGATCATGAAACTTTGGATCAAGTTACTACTGAACTTTGTAGGTCGACCAGGGTACTTTCCGCACCAGAATGATACGGTAATCCCGTCCTGGAAGTCATATTGTTGGACAATGGCAAACCTACAAACTATGAAGAAGCAATGATGAGCCCGGATTCCGACAAATGGCTTGAGGCCATGAAATCCGAGATAGGATCCAAGTATGAGAACAAAGTATGGACTTTGGTGGACTTGCCCGATGACCGGCAGGCCATTGAGAATAAATGGATCTTTAAGAAGAAGACAGACGCTGATGGTAATGTCACCGTCTAAAAAGCTTGATTTGTCGCAAAGGGTTTCCAACAAATTCAAGGAGTTGACTACGATGAGACTTTCTCACCCATAGCGATGCTTAAGTCTGTTAGAATTATGTTAGTAATTGCCGCATTTTATGATTATGAGATCTGGCAGATGGACGTCAAAATAGCGTTCCTTAATGGGTTTCTTAAGGAAGAGTTGTATATGATGCAACCGGAAGGTTTTGTCGATCCTAAGGATGCTAACAAAGTATGCAAGCTCCAGCGATCCATCTATGGACTGGTGCAAGCATCTCGGAGTTGGAATATACGCTTTGATGAGGTGATCAAAGCTTTTGGTTTTATACAAACTTACGGAGAAGCTTGTATTTACAAGAAAGTGAGTGGGAGCTCTGTAGCATTTCTAATATTATATGTGGATGACATATTGTTGATTGGAAATGATATAGAATTTCTGGAAAGCATAAAAGGATATTTGAATAAGAGTTTTTCAATGAAAGACCTCGGTGAAGCTGCTGACATATTAGGCATCAAAATCTATAGAGATAGATCAAGACGCCTAATAGGACTTTCACAAAGCACATACCTTGACAAAGTTTTGAACAAGTTCAAAATGGATCAGTCAAAGAAAGGGTTCTTGCCTGTATTGCAAGGTGTGAAGTTGAGGAAGACTCAAAGCCCGACCACGGCAGAAGAAAGAGAAAGGATGAAAGTCATTCCCTATGCCTCAGCCATAGGCTCTATAATGTATGCCATGCTGTGTACCAGACCTGATGTGTGCCTTGCCATAAGTCTGGCAGGGAGGTACCAAAGTGATCCAGGAGTAGATCACTGGACAGCGGTCAAGAATATCCTGAAGTACCTGAAAAGGACTAAGGACATGTTTCTCGTTTATGGAGGTGACGAAGAGCTCATCGTAAAGGGTTACGTCGATGCTAGCTTTGACACAGATCGGGATGACTCTAAGTCTCAAACCGGATACATATTTATATTAAATGGTGGAGCGGTCAGTTGGTGCAGTTCCAAGCAGAGCGTCGTGGCAGGATCTACATGTGAAGTGGAGTATATAGCTGCTTCGAAAACAGCGCAAGAAGGAGTCTGAATGAAGGAGTTCATATCCGATCTGGGTGTAATACCTAGTGCATCGGATCCAATGACTATCTTTTGTGACAACACTGGAGCTATTGCCATTGCCAAGGAGCCCAGGTTTCACAAGAGAACCAAGCACATCAAGTGCCGCTTCAACACCATTTGTAATTATGTTAAGGATGGGGACATAGAACTTTCAAAGTACATACGGATCTGAATGTGGCAGACCCGTTGACTAAACCTCTTCCACGGGCAAAACATGATCAGCACCAAGACTCCATGGGTGTTAGATTCATAACTATGTAAACTAGATTATTGACTCTAGTGCAAGTGGAAGACTGTGGGAAATATGCCCTAGAGGCAATAATAAATTGGTTATTATCATATTTCTTTGTTCATGATAAAGGTTTATTATTCATGCTATAATTGTATTGACCAGAAACTTAAATACATGTGTGAATACATAAACAAATACAATGTCCCTAGTAAGCCTCTACTAGACTAGCTCATTGATCAAAGATGGTTAAGGTTTCCTAACCATAGACATGAGTTTTCATTTGATAACGGGATCACATCATTAGGACAATGATGTGATGGACAAGACCCAACTGTAAGCTTAGCATTTGATCGTATCACTGAGTTTATTGCTATAGCTTTCTTCATGTCAAGTATCTATTCCTAAGACCATGAGATCATGCAACTCCCTGACACCGGAGGAATACTTAGTGTGTATCGAAACGTCACTTCGTAACTGGGTGATCATAAAGGTGCTCTACAGGTATCTCCGATGGTGTTTGTTGGGTTGGCATGGATCGAGACTGGGATTTATCACTCCGTATGACGGAGAGATATCTCTGGGCCCTCTCGGTAATACAACATCGTAAAGAGCTTGCAAGCAATGTGGCTAATGAGTTAGTCATGGGATCTTGTATTATGGAACGAGTAAAGAGACTTGCCGGTAGTGAGATTGAACTAGGTATGGAGATACCGATGATCGAATCTCGGGCAAGTAACATATCGCTGGACAAAGGGAATTGCATACGGGATTACCCGAATCCTCGACATCGTGGTTCAACCGATAAAGATCTTCGTTGAATATGTAGGAATCAATATGGGCATCCAGGTCCCGCTATTGGTTATTGACCGGAGAGGAGTCTCGGTCATGTCTGCATGTTCCCGAACCCGTAGGGTCGCACGCTTAACGTTCGGTAGCGCTAGGGTAGTAATGAGATATTAACCTTGGAAAGTCTGAAGGTTGTTCGGAGTGCCGGATGGGATCCAGGATATCACGAGGAGCTCTGGAATGGTTCGGAGGTAAATATTTATATATGGGAAGTCATATTTTGGGTTCCGGAAAAAGTTTGGTTTTTTCGGTATTGTACCGGGAAGCTTCTAGAAGGTTCCGGAGGGTTCCGGAGGTGTCCGGATGTCCACGGAGGGTCCACATGAACTCTAAAGGGGGCGCACCAGCCCTTCATGGGCCAGGTGCAGCATCCCCTTGGCCCATGTGGCTTCCCCAAATGATAAGATCAAATCCCTTTAAATTAGGAGATAAGATGGAAAGAGAAGGCTTTACTTGGGAAAGGGAAATACTATTCACGTATGTACTGTTCACGTGGTACTGTTCACGCAGCACTATTCCTCCTCCTCCAAGTTTCCTTCTTTATATATAGTGGGGAGGGGTGTGGGGGAAGCACCCTTCGACCCTTGGCTGCCCCCTCCCTCTCTTCCTCCTCCACGTTCCGTCAGTGCTTGGCGAAGCCCTGCCAGATTTCCGCTGCCACCACCACCACCTCACTGCCGTGCTGGTTCTGATCTCATCTACCTCCTCTCCCTCGCTTGCTAGATCAAGAAGGAGAGGACGCCATCGAGCTGAACATGTGCTAATCTCGGAGGTGCCGTCCGTTCGGCACTAGATCGGATTGGATCGCGATTGGATCGTGAAGAGTACGACTATATCAACCGCGTTACGACGCTAATGCTTTCGGTCTATGAGGGTACGTAAGACACACTCCCCTCTCATTGCTATGCATCTCATAGATTAGATCTTGGGTGTTTCGTATGAATTTTTTTGATTTTCATGCAACGTTGCCCTTCAATCTCCGCCAAGGACGCGCTCCAGCCTTGCGACTAGACTATTGTCATCAAGGATTGCACGGCTGTCGGCAATGACATCACGGCTGAAATGATGTTGTGCAACTGCGGCACAGATTCCTGCTACCCATTCCTGGCGGAGCTTTAGCCTCCTGATGGGCACCAGAGCTAATGGCCCGAGGGGTGAGACCGTGCCGTGACATTGCTGCTCTAGCGCTTCTACGCGATGGCTGGCCAAATCTACTTCAAGGGTCCTTTGCATCATGACCATTGTGCGCCAAATGGCCGCCACGCCCACGCTGACATCGCCGATGGGCTGTGGCGCCTACACCGACACTGGCCGATGACGCTATTGCTCTCCGGCCTGCTCCGGCTCGTTCTCCTCGTCGAGGTTGACGAAGGAGACAGCGCTTCGGCGACCTGTCATGCTTGGAATATGTATATGGGTATGGGTATGGGCGGTTGCGCAGTGTCGGTACAGCGCGTCGACGTTGCCGCCTGGGGCTTATAGCTAGCTAGCCACTCGGTGGTGGCGGGAAACCAATGGGGGAAGAGCCGGGAAGTGGCGGCGTGGTTTGCGGGACACGCATATAATGTAACACCCCTGATGTCATGCTACAGTAAACTCAAGCTAATGGTGCCATGTCATCACAATTAATTTTGTTAGACTTCACTTGATCCAAACCTCGTTCAAATTCAAATTTAAATTGAAGTGAGAAATATTATTTCTTTAAACAGCAAAACAAAAATGTTTACAATATGTCACAAAATCCCCAAATATTGGTAAAAATAATATAAACTCCATTTGGATGCCCAAATTGTCACTGGCAATTATTTTAGTGGACCAATAGCATTAAATTGATCCATTTCTATTTCAACAAATATTTAAACATTTCAAAATAAATTGAAACTTGGTGGGCTAGCTCAAAACTTTGCCTACTATTTATGTGACAAGTTTAATCTATAACCAAAATCATTTAGTATTAAAAGAAAATACAAAACAGTAAAGAAAGAAAGAAATAGAAAAATAGAAAAGAAAAAGGGAAAAGACTTACTATGCATTTGGGCTCTAGGTCTACAGTGCTGGCCCAGCCCACCCCGAGGTCTCCTTCAACCTCTGTTCACATAGGGCGCACTGGCCGCGCGCGCCACGTCCACTCCGCGAATCAGCCACGTGCCGGCCATCCAACCCTCCCCGGTGTCTACAAGCCCCTCCCCCGAGCCCCCGACGAAACCCTAGCTCACTTCCTCCTCTCCCTCGCGCCGATCTCTTCTCCCCAACACGAGCCCGAGCCGCCGTTGCCATGGATCTCCTCACCCGTGTGCTTTCCGTCATTCCCACGGTCTGATACCTTGTTCGGAAGCTCTGCCATGCTCGACTACATTTCAAGGGGATGACCCCCGGGTAGGCTCAAGGAGGCTAGTCAACTTTTCAAAGCATCAGGACGGCTCGCCTCCCTCATGCCGGCTGGGCCCTCTGGCCGGCTCCTCTAGCCCGAGGCCGGTTGGGCAAGGCGCCAAGGCCGGGCCGGTTGGCGGCAGCCGGCAGCCGGCGAGGTCAACACTTGTCAAATCCAACTGTACAGCTACAGTAGCAAGACGTCTCCCATGTCACGGAGAGCATGGCTACAGTGCAGCCGGTGCCGCTGACCACGGCGACCCATGTCGTGATAGTCCGGCACTGTGGAGACGACGTGCCACCCACCCCAGACGTCACATGTTACTGGCTACAGTGCCGTGCAGCCGGCGGGCCCCACTGGAGGCCAGAGTCACTGGCAGTTGGGCCCACCCCATTTCTCAAGCATTTTGTAATCTGGGAGGCCCAAGTATAAGGCCTCCTAGGAGTCCCCCGAGTAGGGGGTCGGCTCATTCCACACACACAGAGGCGTCGCCTTCCCTACATGTAGCTCCGTCGTCCCTATCGACGGCCACCGCCTGTACGTCGCGGTCGTCTCCGATGAGTAACCCAGCGAGGTGCTCACCTTCGCCGACCTACCGCCTTCTGGCAGCTGCAGCATCTCTAGCGACGTCACAGATCTCTGCACTCGCGTGGAGGTAATGACCATCGGCTCCAGCTCCGGTGGCCGCCGCGTAAACCAGTTGCACACGGCGGTGCAGAACCTGCGCGCGCCCATCGTGCTCTGTGCCAACCCCAGCGCTGCCGTGGTTGAGCTCGAGGAGGCGCGCAAGCGCCTGCTCGACGAGGCCACTGAGCTAGCCGCTGCGCAGCGCCGGATGGAGTCCGTGCAGCGTGAGTACAACACCACGCACGACCTCACACCTGCCATCGACGGGCCCAGCCGGCTCGGGTAAGTGCAGTGCTGGGGCCGGACCCTTGGCCAGATGCTGGGCGCGAACCGGCCCACATAAAACACCCCCGTCAAGAACATGAGGGCGGCGGAGGTGGCCTCCGCCGAGCTAGAACATCTAGAGGGCGAGGAGCTTCTGCAGCATCAGCAACGCGTCCGTGACCTCCTAGCCGCCGCAAACCGGGAGCAGGAGTAGCCGGAGTCGCCTCCGCGCCCGGCCCGTGACGGCTCAGGGACGCCTCCTTCCTAGATTGGCAACAGCCAGTTGGCTGGAGGACCTCGGCACATGCAACAAGCATCTTCCCCACATGGCGACCATCGCCGTGGAAGCCGGTTGTAGGGCAGCCGGAGCCGGAGTTATTGCGACCAGCCGGCTATCAGCAGCCGGGTGAATGGGCCGGCTGGCGGAGCTCGCCGCCAGCCCGCACGGCAACCCTCACCTGCACGGTGGAACTAGCCGGCTTCTGTGGGGCCAGCTCCGCAGCCGGTGATAACCGACCGCCTGGCGCTCCGCACGGCCCTCGACGGGCAGGACGCCCGCCACCGCATCGAGCAACTGACGCGGTCCTTGGCCATGGAAGAGGAAAGCACACCTGGCCCGCCGTGTTTCGAGCCACGCATTCGTGAGGAGCCTTTTCCCAAGGGCTCCATGCTGGCCCGCGACACCCTCAAGTACAACGGGGTCACCAAGCTGGAGGACTGGCTAGTCGACTACACCACGGCCGTCGGCATCGCGGGCGGCAACAAGCGTGTGGCGGTGCGCTATGTGCCCCTCATGCTGCTTGGCTCGGCCCAAACCTGGCTGAACAGCCTGCCTGCCAACAACGTCAATACCTGGCTGGACTTTGAGGAGGCGTTTGTGCGCAACTTCACCGGCACGTACAAGCGCCTGGGCCGGCCATGCCAGCTCTCCCTCTGCGTCGAGGACAAGGATGAGTCCCTCCACGACTACCTCACAGGTGGACGGAGCTGCGCAACTCCTGCGAAGGGGTCCATGAGGTACATGCGATCTAGTACTTCACTGTGGGGTGCTGGGACGACATCATCCTCAAGAACAAGCTCATGCGCACAGAGCCGGTGACCATGGCAAAACTCATGGCCATCACGGACAAGTATGCCACGGCCGACTCCGCGATGCGAGTGTCGATCCGGTTCGACGCAGCCGGCAAGGCGACCCAAGACTGGCCGGCTGGAGATGGCGGCTCCGGCTCCCCGAGGCAGCGCCAGAACAACCACGGCTAGCGGAAGGATGAGCAGCCCGACAACCGCTATGGCAGTTAGCAAGTCGCGGCCGTCCAGGAGGAGCAGCCGGCTGACGCAGGCAGTAGCCGGCGACAGCGAACCGACAAGGCTACCTGGCAGCCCAAGCTCACCTTTGAGTAGATGCTTGACGTGCCGTGCAAGCACCACAGTGGTGCGAAGCCGGCCACGCACACCACCCGCCGGTGCAGCTGGACTAAGTGGCTGATGCGGGGTGATAGTCTCCCACCCCCGCCTCCGCGTCCACCACCGCCGGCTCCGGTAGCCAGCGACGCCCGCGATGAGTACCCCCGCCAGGACACGCCTGCGTTGTCTTCACCAGCGAGCGCGATGACAAGCGCAGCCAATGCAGGCGCACACAGAAGGTGAATGCCATCATCCCCTTATCCCCCTGTTCAGGCATTGGTCCGAGAAGGCCATCACCTGGGGACGCGAGGACCACCCGATCGTGATGCCCACGCCAGGCGGCTACGCGTTGGTCCTCGACCCCACCTTCGCCTCTGAGAGGCTCACCTACCGCTTCTCGCGGGTGCTGATCTATGGCGGCAGCAGCATCAACATCCTCTATCGTGACACCATGCTCAAGCTGGGGATAAAAGACACCCAGCTTCAGCCCAGCCGGACGGTGTTCCACAACATCGTGCCATGGCACTCCTGCTCCCCCATCGGCAAGATCCGGCTGGACGCCATGTTCAGCACCAAGGACAACTTCCGCCATGAGCCAATCTGGTTTGAGGTGGTCGACCTGGATAGCCCCTACCACAAGCTTCTGGGCCGGCCCACACTGGCCAAGTTCATGGTGGTGCCCCACTATGCATACTGAAGATGAAGCTGCCGGGTCCCAAGGGCATCATCACCATCACCGGCGAATACAAGAAGTCCCTCGAGTGTGCTTTAGCCGGCGCCAAGATGGCCGAGTCTCTGGTCATCGCCGAAGAGAGGCATCAACTTGACCGGCTCATGGCCCTGTCGTGCGAGGATCCGGCCATGCCGGCTGCGAAGTCGACGGAGCCAGCTGACGAGACACAGTTCCGGCCGTCCAAGGACACCAAGAGGGTCCCGCTGGACCCAGCCAACCCAAGCCAGTGCATTGTCATGGGCACAGCAAATAGGAAGGCGAGCTCATTGACTTCCTCTGTGAGAATCGGGATATCTTTGCATGGTCCCCCAAAGACGTGCCGGGTGTCCCGAGGGAGTTCGCCGAGCACGACCTCAACGTACAGCCAGATGCCAAGTCGATCAAGCAACCACTCCGCTGCTTCTCCAAGGAGAGGCGAAGAACCATCGGTGAAGAGATCGCCCGGCTGCTCGCAACCGACTTCATCATGGAAGTGTTTCACCCAGAGTGGCTAGCCAACCCAGTCCTGGTGCTGAAGAAGAATTGAACCTAGCGCATGTATATCGACTACACTAGCCTGAACAAGGCCTGCCCCAAGGATCCTTTTGCTCTACCCTGTATCGATCAAGGTATCGACTCCATGGCCGGCTGCGAGCTCCTGTCATTTCTGGACGCCTACTCAGGCTACCACCAGATTAGGCTCAACTTGGCCGACCGGATCAAGACGGCCTTCATCACCCCGTTCAAGGCTTTCTACTATATCACCATGGCATTCGGTCTGAGGAACGCTGGTGCCACTTTCCAGCGCTGCATGTAGTGTTGCTTCCACCTGCAGATCGGCGGAACGTACACGTCTACGTCGACGACGTCGTGGTGAAGACCAAGGAGAGGCGCACCCTCCTGGACGATCTCAAGGAGACGTTCGCCAACCTTCGTCAGTTCCATATCAAGCTGAATCCGGAGAAGTGCGTGTTCAGCATGCCAGCCAGCCAGGTCCTCGGTTTCCTCATTTCGGAGCGAGGGATCGAGGCCAACACCGAGAAGATCAAGGCCATCGAACGCATGCGCCGGCCAGCCGGCCTGAGGGACGTCCAGAAGTTCACCGGCTGCCTGGCCTCCCTCGGCCGGTTAGTCAGCCAGCTGGGGGAGAGGGCTGATACGTCTCCGCGTATCTACTTTTCCAAACACTTTTGCTCTTGTTTTGGCCTCTAATTTGCATGATTTGAATGAAACTAACCTGGACTGATGCTGTTTTCAGCAGAACTACAATGGTGTTGTTTTTGTGCAGAAATAAAAGTTCTCAGAATCAGACCAAACTTTGGGGAGATTTTTTATTGAATAAATACAAAATATTGAACGAAGATCTACTGGAGGGGGCCAACAGCTGCTCACAAGGCAACATGGCGCGCCTACCCCCCAGGGCTCCATCTGACCTAATTCCAAGCCAATAAATTCCGTTTCCCTGAGAAAAAAATAAGAGAAGAAGTTTCATTGCATTTTACGATATGGAGCCACCGCCACGTCCTGTTCCTCATCTGGAGGGCTGTTCTGGAGCCCGTTCGGGGCACCGGAGAGGGGGATTCGTCGCCGGTGTCATCATCAACCATCCTCCATCGAAAATTTCATGATGCTCACTGCCGGGAGTGAGTAATTCCTCCATACGCTTGCTGGACGATGATGGAGTTGGATGAGATTTATCATGTAATCGAGTTAATTTGTTAGGGCTTGATCCCTAGTATCCACTATGTTCTGAGATTGATGTTGCTATGACTTTGCTATGCTTAATGCTTGTCACTAGGGCCTGAGTGCCATGATTTAAGATCTGAACCCTCTATGTTTTCATGAATATATTCTTGATCCTATCTACTTGTTATATGCACTTGTTATTGTTCTGAACCGTAGATCTCGAGGTGACAATAATTGGGATACTCTCCGGGGATGATTTTAATTCGAGGAGTTAATGTATTCACCATGTGCTAATGCTTTGTTCTGGTTCTCTATTAAAAGGAGGCCTTCATATCCCTTAGATTTCCTTATGGACCCCGCTGCCACGGGAGGGTAGGACAATAGATGTCATACAAGTTCTTACTATAAACACGTATGACTATATACGGAATACATGACTACATTTAATTGATGTAATAGTCACAACCTAGAGTGATACACAATAGCTCCAATTCATCAATTAAATGTAGTCATGTATTCCGTATATAGTCATACGTGTTTATAGTAAGAACTTGCATGACTTCTATTGTCCTACCCTCCCGTGGCAGCGGGGTCCATAAGGAAATCTAAGGGATATGAAGGCCTCCTTTTAATAGAGAACCAGAACAAAGCATTAGCACATGGTGAATACATTAACTCCTCGAATTAAAATCATCCCCGGAGAGTATCCCAATTATTGTCACCTCGAGATCTACGGTTCAGAACAATAACAAGTGCATATAACAAGTAGATAGGATCAAGAATATATTCATGAAAACATAGAGGGTTCAGATCTTAAATCATGGCACTCAGGCCCTAGTGACAAGCATTAAGCATAGCAAAGTCATAGCAACATCAATCTCAGAACATAGTGGATACTAGGGATCAAGCCCTAACAAATTAACTCGATTACATGATAAATCTCATCCAACTCCATCATCGTCCAGCAAGCCTATGGAGGAATTACTCACTCCCGGCAGTGAGCATCATGAAATTTTCGATGGAGGATGGTTGATGATGACACCGGCGACGAATCCCCCTCTCCGGTGCCCCGAACGGACTCCAGAACTGCCCTCCAGATGAAGAACAGGACGTGGCGGTGGCTCCATATCGTAAAATGCAATGAAACTTCTTCTCTTATTTTTTTCTCAGGGAAACGGAATTTATTGGCTTGGAATTAGGTCAGATGGAGCCTTGTGGGCCCCACAGGGACCCACTCACTTAATCCACCTGCCCACTTCTTCTCCTTCCTCCAGAAAAAATCATGGTAGCTCTCTCTCTCCCTCTCTCTCTCTCTCGTGTTCTTTGCTTCCAAAACTAAAATTTTTGATCTCTTTGCTCGGAGCTCCATTTCCGAAGCTGTTTTGGGGGATTGCACCTTGGTATGTGACTCCTCCATTGGTCAATTAGTTTTTGTTCTAATGGATTATATTTTGTTTATTTTGCTACTCTTGGTGCCACTGAAAATGAGCTTGCATGTTGAATTTATTTGGTTCTAAGTAGTTTGAATGCTTGATAGCCTCTAGGCACTCATATGATTAGTTGCTATTAATCTTGTGAAGTTTTGTCAACATCTTTTTGTGGTCCAAAAATTTCAGAAATTTTCTCTCAGGAAAATGAACTTCTATACGAGGAGGTCCTCTGAAGGTTCCTCTAGCCAAGAGCCGGCATGGCAGGCGTACATTGAGCCACGGGCAAGTTCGGTGCGAGGTGCCGAGGTGAAATCATGTCAGTGGCCGTGCGACACCTTCATGATAGGTTCTGGCGTTAAGGAAGAAGTTGATCAATATATACTCATAGATAAGTGCACACAACACTACCATCTGACCCATTCATTCACTCAAAAATTTAAATATCATTCTTCCAATTCTAGAGTTTTATTTGACCTCTATGAGCGCTCACATAGTATGTCTCTAGAAGAATTTTGTGAAGCATGCAAAATCCTGTATTGGGGTTCCCTTGCCGAACCACGGAAATCTGATTATGAGGCATTTCTTAGTGGTCTTTGCAATGGTGAAGATAGGGGTGTGACACAAGCTAGAATAAAAAGCATTCATTTTCCTGCTGTTCACAACTTTGCAACTTTTAATGAGAGATGTATTGTTGGAAAGCATGACTGTAGTGCACTTTGTGCTCCTGATTTGAGCATTATTCATGCTACTTTACATGATTGTGGACATTATAAATTTGGGGCAATTATTGCACGTCGGCTCAGCCGAAACGCGGGTAATGGTGAATTATATGGAGGGATTTATGCCTCTCGCGTAGCTGCAAAACTTGGGGTCTCCCCCAGGCCCAATGATCCGATACTACATAATAAGTACTTAGATTTTGAGGCGATGCAATGCCACGAGTTTATTAAGTATGAGACTAACGAATATGATTATAACCTGATATTCGATAAATACCGTGATGTCTCTATTATTTTGCCTGCGCCTGGTCTCTTTGATTTTTAGAACAAACAAAGGCGGTTTGTCTATGAGTATGAGGCTCATGAGTACAACGAGAGAATTGAGGCTGCCCGTCTTGCTGAGGAGGCAGCATGGAACGCCACATCGAGCTATCATTATGACTATTATCCCGACCAGTGCTGGTGATTACCAAGCTAAGCCAAAAGCCTAAGCTTGGGAGAGTACGCATTCTCGCCGACATTACATTCATGCATCACACATTCATTCCACTTGTCGGTGTTCATTGCTTTCATTGTGTATCCATATTTAGCTCTATTTTGCTTTTCTTTTGTGTGTTTGAAAAACTTTGAAAAACCAAAAAATATTTCTCGACCCTTTTTGGTTTTTCATTCTTTGTTAGTTAGCTAGTAGTAGTATTAAAAGAAAACCCAAAAAGATTTCCCATTTCTTCTTTTGCTTGTTGGGAGTTCTCCCGTGTAAATAGTTTTTCTCGCTTTTCGTTTTTCTTCTTTCATTTGTTTTCCTTCAGAAAAACTAAAAACTCCAAAAATATTTTAGTGTGTTTCTCTGAATTTCTTTTCTTTTTGTTGAGTCATCGTATGGAGAAGACTATGTTAGAACTATTGAGTGGCGCTCATATGCTTTATTGTTGATCTAACGAAGGGGCAAATATTTCCTTGTCTTCTCCTTTGAGTAAATTGTTTGCAGATTTCAGCTCAGTCCACGGCACTCTTGCACTATTATTATTTTCACATCATTCGGTCATGCAAGTGAAAGGCAATAGTGATGATAATTTGGCGAAGTGACTGTGGCAGAGAAAAGCTGGTATGAACTCTCCTTGTTTTTGTTTTTATAAATATGTTAACTCTGTACCCTTGATTCAGCATATTATGAGTAAACATATGACAATTAGAGATTATAGTTGCTCATGCCATGCTTAGGTAGCTAGGAGTGAATAATGATTTATCTTGAGTGTCAACATGCATTGAAATGATTATGATATGGTATGTTAGGATGGTATCCTCCTCTGAAGAATTCAAGTGGCTTGACTTAGCACATGTTAACACATGTAGTTGATCCAAAACCAATGCAGCCTTCAAGATATTTATATTCAGGGTGTTTATATCATACTCATGCTCATAACCAATGTTAAATATTCGCAATGCATGATTATGACCATTGTCGCTCTCTAGTTGGTCGCTTCTCAATCTATTTGCTAGCCTTCGCCTGTACTAAGCGGGAATGCTGCTTGTGCATCTAAAATCCTTAAACCCAAAGTTGTTCCAAGAGAGTCCACCATATCTACCTATATATGGTATTACCCTGCTGTTCCAAGTAAATTTTCATGTGCCATCTCTAATCATTCAAATAAACATCTGTTTTGTGTGCCCGTACCGCTCATGGAGCGACGGGGCCATCGATATCTTCTATGCTAAGTGGGTGACTCTCAAGATGGGTGTTTATTCACTTTTCATTGCACGAGAGAGGCTGGTAATTGGGATGCCTAGTCCTTTTAATCAAAAAACAAAGAAAATATAATAAACAAACTTCCCCTAGAAAGTTGATTGTTTGGAGGGCACCCGAGGATTCGGCTAGCCCTGGCTTGTGTTTGTATGGTTGTGGGGGAGTAAACCTTTAGCTTTCTGCATGGGAACCGCCTATAATGTGTTTAGCATGGAAGATATCGAAATCCTTTGTCGTGACGTTGACAGGAAAAGCATACCACTCATTTTTTTTTCATCTCTGTTTTAAGCTCTGAGCTCTGCCACCACTGCAAATCTCTGCTTCCCTCTCCGAAGAGCCATTCTATTTACTTTTAATGTTGAGTCATCACCTTCTTATTCAAGCACTAACTTTGACAGCACAATTGTCATTCTTAGTTTAACATGCATTGAGTCTAGTTAATGTTGGATATGCTCATGACTGGATCTCTTCTACCCTGAATAACAATGTTTAGTTGCTGCTTGAACTTAAGAGGTGCTCTGCATTTATGTTTTGCGGTCTTGGAAAGAGCTAGCGAGATACCATGTTACTATATTATATCATGATTGTTTTGATAAATTGTTGGCATCCGAGATATGTTATTATTGCTCGCTAGTTAATTATAACATTGATATGAGTAAATGTGAGTCCTAAGTGTTATCATTTACATGGTTAGTTCATGATCTTTGCTGAAAACTTGGTTACTATTTAAACTTATATACGGATACAAAAACAAAAGAGTTTGTAAATGTTTTCTTTATCACTTTCAGTTTATAAACTGAATTGCTTGAGGACAAGCAATGAGTTAAGCTTGGGGGAGTTGATACATCTCTGTCGTATCTACTTTTCCAAACACTTTTGCTCTTGTTTTGTCCTCTAATTTGCATGATTTGAATGAAACTAACCCGGACTGATGCTGTTTTCAGTAGAACTACCATGGTGTTGTTTTTGTGCAGAAATGGAAGTTCTCGGAATTGGACAAAACTTTGCGGAGAATTTTTATTGAATAAATAAAAAATATTTGAATGAAGATCTACTGGAGGGGGGCCACCAGCTACTCACAAGGCAGCAGGGGGTGCCCTGGTGCCTTGTGGGGTTCATGGGGCTCCGTCTGACCTAATTCCAAGCCTATAAATTCCATTTCCCCAAGAAAAAACTAAGAGAAGAAGTCTCATCACGTTTTACGATACGGAGACGCCGCCACCTCCTGTTCTTCATCGGGAGGGCTGTTCTGGAGTCCATTTGGGGCTCCGGAGAGGGGGATTTGTCACCATCGTCATCATCAACCATCCTCCATCAACAATTTCATGATGCTCACCATCGGGAGTGGGTAATTCCTTCATAGCCTTGCTGGTGGGTGATGGAGTCGGATGAGATTTATCATGTAATTGAGTCAATTTGTTAGGGCTTGATCCCTAGTATCCACTATGTTCTGAGATTGATGTTGCTATGACTTTCTATGCCTAATGCTTGTCACTAGGGCCTGATACGTCTCCAACGTATCTATAATTTATGAAGTATTCATGCCATGTTTATTATAGTTTTGTATGATTTTGGTGCACTTTTATATGGATTTTATATGATTTTTATGGACTAACATATTGACCTAGTGCCAGGTGCCAGTTGTTGTTTTCTGCTTGTATTTGGTTTTCTAGAAAATCTATATCAAATGAAGTCCAAATGCAGCGAAACTTTTTGACAATTTTTTTTGGAACATAAGATACACTAGAAGCTTTGGGAGGTGGCCAGAAGACCCACAGGGGCCCCACGAGCCACCAGGGCGCACCACCCCCCCAGGCGCGCCCTGGTGTCTCGTGGGCCCCCTGTGGCCCTTCTTCGCGTGATTCCAACGCTGAAAAATCATATATATTCAGAAACCCCCGAAAGTTAACCTAGATGAGTTTTTACGCCGCCGCAAGCTTCTGTACCTTCGAAATACCATCTGGAGACCCGTTCCGGCACCCTGCCGGAGGGGGAAATCATCACCGGAGGCAATCTTCATCGTCCCGGCGACCTCCATGACGAGGAGGGAGTAGTTCACCCTCAGGGCTGACGGTATGTACTAGTAGCTATGTGTTTGATCTCTCTCTCGTGTTCTTGATTTGGCACGATCTTGATGTATCGCGAGCTTTGTTAATATAGTTGGATCATATGGTGTTTCTTCCCTCTCTACCTCCTTGTGAGGAATTGAATCTTTCCCTTTGAGGTTTCATTATTGTCGGATTGAATATTTCAGATTTGAGAACACTTGATGTATGTCTTGCATGTGGATACCCGTGGTGACAATGGGGTATTCTATTGGTTTACTTGATGTATGTTTTGGTGATCAACTCGCGGATTCCCGTGACCTTGGGGTGATCTAGGCATAGGGGTTGGTTGCACATTTTCATTATCTTTTCTCTGATAAGAAACTTTGCGGTACTCTTTGAAGTTCTTTGTGTGGATTGAATATTATGATTATGAAGTTGTTTGATGCATATCGAATAATCATCTCACGGATACTTGTGGTGACATTGGAGTATCTAGGTGGTATTAGAGTTGGTTGATGCTTATCATATGGTGTTATTTTAGTACGAACTCTAGAGCTATTTGTGACACTTATAGGAATGGCTCAATAGATCGATCGGAAAGGATAACTTTGAGGTGGTTTCGTACCCTACAACAATTTCTATCTTATGTTCTCCGCTAATAGGAACTTTGGAGTGATTCTTTATCGCACGTTGAAGGATTGTTATATGATCCAATTATGATAGCACTGTTGAGAGATTGCACTAGTGAAAGTATGAACCCTAGGCCTTGTTTTTAAGCATTGCAATACCGTTTGTGCTCACTTTTGTTACTTCCTACCTTGCTGTTTTTATATTTTCAGATTACAAAAATCTATATCTACTATCCATACTACACTTTTATCACCATCTCTTCGCCGAACTAGTGCACCTATGCAATTTACCATTGTATTGGGTGTGTTGGGGACACAAGAGATTTCTTGTATTTGGTTGCAGGGTTGTTTGAGAGATACCATCTTCAACCTACGCCTCCCACGGATTGATAAACCTTAGGTCATCCACTTGAGGGAAAATTGCTACTGTCCTACAAAACTCTGCGCTTGGAGGCCCAACACGAGTCTACAAGAATAAGTTGTGTAGTAGACATCAGGGCCCGATTGCCATGATTTCAGATCTGAACCCTCTATGTTTTCATGAATATATTTGAGTTCTTGATACTATCTGCTATTTATATGCACTTGTTATTGTTCTGAACCGTAGACCCCGAGGTGACAATAATTGGGATACTCTCTGGGGATGACTGTAATTCAAGGAGTTCATGTATTCACCATGCGCTAATGCTTTGTTCCAATTCTCTATTGAAAGGAGGCCTTGATATCCCTTAGATTTCCTTATGGACCCCGCTTCCATGGGAGGGTAGGACAAAAGATGTCATGCAAGTTCTTACTATAAGCACGTATGACTATATACGGAATACATGCCTACATTTAATTGATGAATTGGAGATATTGTGTATCGCTCTAGGTTATGACTGTTACATGATGAATGTCGTCCACACAAATATCCATCGCTGATCCAATGCCTACGCTTTGCTCATATTGATCTTTGCTAAGTTACTATTGTTGCTGCTACTGTTACAATCACTACAAACTTCTACTGTTATTGTTACTACTACTATCAAACCATCATACTACCGTGCTACAAACACTTTGCTACAGAGATATTATTTTCCAGGTGTTGTTGAATTGATAACTCAACTGCTAAGGCTCATAAGTATTCTTTGGCTCCCCTTGTGTCGAATCAATAAATTTGGGTTATACTACCCTCGAAGACTGTTGTGATCCCCTATACTTGTGGGTTATCAAGGGCCCTGCCTATGTACCAACTGATGAAGAAGACAGACAAATTCGACTGGACGCAGCAGCCGGACGAGGCCTTCCGTGACCTCAAGTGCATGCTCTCCACCGCGCCCGTCCTAGCCTCTCCGGCTACGAAGGAGCCCATGATGATGTACATCGCTGTGACCACCCGCGTGGTCAGCGTGGTGCTGGTGGTGGAAAGCCTTGAGGAGGGCAAGGTGCAACCAGTCCAGCGCCCGATGTACTACCTGAGCGAGGTGCTCTCCTTCTCCAAGAAGAACTACCCCCACTACCAGAAGAAGTGCTATGGCGTCTACCTGGCGGCCAAGAAGTTGAAGCAGTACTTTCAGGAGCACTCCATCACCGTGGTGAGCGCGGCTCCCCTCGGGGAGATTATTGGCAACAGAGACGATACTGGCCGGGTTGCTAAGTGGGCCATCAAGCTGTTCGCCCACACCATCCTCTACGAGCCCTGCATGGCCATCAAGTCGCACGCCCTGGCGGATTTCCTCATCGATTGGGCAGAAACCCAGTACCTACCGCAGCCTCCTGAGTCCATGCACTGGCGGATGCACTTCGACGGCTCCAAGATGCACTCCAGTTTGGGAGCCCGCATCGTGCTCTCCTCCCCCAAGGGCGGCCGGCTGGAGTACGTGCTATAGATCCACTTCGCCGCATCCAACAGCGTGGCGGAGTACGAAGCCCTCACCCACGGCCTTCGGCTGGCCAAGGAGATTGGCATTCGGTGCATCCTCTGTTCGGCGACTCCGACCTGGTCGTGCAGCAGGTCTCTGGTGAGTCGAATGCCAGGGACACCAACATGGCCAGCTATCGCTTCTTGGTACAGCAGCTGAGAGGCATCTTTGACGGTTGCGAATTACATCACGTCCCATGAGCTGGCAATGAAGCGGCTGACACGCTGGCCAAGATCGGCTCCACCCGGCAAGCCTTCCCACCCGGTGTCTCCCTCAAGCATTTGCGCAAGCCCTCCATCAAGCCGTCCCCCAACTCCGAATCCATCTTCATCCCGGCCGACCCGGGAGCCACCGGCTCGAAGGCCGAGCCGGCAACCGGCCCAACGCTCCTGAGGGCTGCTGACTGCGGCCCTGGGGCTGCCATCTCCGACCCGGGGGCTACCATCTCTGACCCGGGGGCTCCAAGCCCAGCCAGCCCCGTGGAGACGGCCGTCCTAACAGTGGTCACGGTGCCGTCCTGGGCGCAGCCGATCCTCACCTACCTCATGAGCGGTGAGCTCCCTACGGACGAGGTTGAAGCTAGGCAAATTCAGTGTCAAGCCCCAGCCTACACTATCATCAACAGAGAGCTTCTCAAGCGTAGCGTGACTGGCGTTTTCTAGCGCTGCGTCGAGCGGGACCAGGGGATCCTACTCCTGGAAGACATCCACTAGGGGGAATGCAGCAACCACGCCTCCTCAAGGGCCATCGTGGACAAGGCTTTCCGGCAGGGTTTCTACTGGCCAACGGCCTTGGAGGACGCCACGCAGCTGGTCCTCCAATGCAACGGCTGCCAGCGTTTTAGCACGAAGAGCCTCCAGCCGGTTGCGGCCATCAAGACCATCCCCATCACATGGCCCTTCGCCGTCTGGGGCCTAGACATGGTGGGTTTTTTCAAAATGGCTCGAGGCAGCATGACGCACCTGCTGGTCGCCGTCGACAGGTTCACCAAGTATATCGAGGCCAAGCCGATCAAGAAGCTGGACGGCCCCACAGCCATCACTTTCATCAAAGACATCACCGTCCGCTATGGCATCCCCCACAACATCATCACCGACAATGACACCAACTTCGCCAAGGGTACGCTCGCTCGTTTCTGTGCCGGCCAGGGGATCCGGCTGGACCTGACATCCATCGCCCACCCGCAGTCTAATGGCCAGGCAGAGAGGGCTAACAGCCTAATCCTGGCCGGCATCAAGCCTCAGCTCATTGAGCCGCTCGAGTGCTCGGACGGCTGCTGGATCAAGGAGCTGCCGGTTGTGCTCTAGAGCCTCAGGACCACACCCAACCGCTCCACCGGCTTCACTCCTTTCTTCCTCGGCAGCAGCTCGACGGTCGACGTCCAGTAGGGGTTGCACCGGCCACTCATGTTGCAAATCCGGTATGGCCGGCACTGAAGCGGCTGCACCCGGTGCCGGATAAACATCACGACGAAATCCGTCACGATGATTCGGTAGTTGGCCATCATCTGCTTCAGTCGGCCGCACATGGTGGTTATCTCCGGAATCAATTGTTTCGGGTCGTGGCCCCAGTTCAGCTTCGCAGCCAGCACGGTGTTGTTGAAGAAGGGAAGGTTGATGCAGTCCGTAGCCAGGTCGACGTTCTTCACATAGAAGAATGACCGTTGCCATTTCTTGGCCGACTCGATCAAGGGGAGGTGCGGGAAGCCGCTGGACCCGCGGATGTACACCGCGGCTGCACCGCAGGCACACAGCTTGCCCCCGACCATCTAGGGGCAGAGGTAGAATAGCCGGCCGAAGAGGTCCGTCGTCGGCAGGACGCCGAGGAAGCCCTCGCAGAAGGTGACAAAGGTGGAGAGTTGGAGAATGGCGTTGGCGCCAAGGTGGTGCAACTGTAGGCCGAGGTACGTGAGGAAGCGGCGGAAGAACACGCTGGTGTCGGTGTATAAAACATGGGTATTTTATACCCTGACTTATGCACAGACAGTAGCAGCCTCCTTGCCAGACGAGGCCTTGCCGGGAACTGCCAAGACCAAGACTCCGAGACCAGCCGAAGAAGTTACCAGAGAGAAGCTCAAGGCTCGACACTCACCCAGCACCAAAGATGAAGACATTCCTTGCCGGCAAGCATAAACCGGCAAGGTGAAGACCCGGCAAGCTCCATGCCGGCAAGCTTATGCCAGCCCTCCAGCGCTCCACCTCACCGCACAGGTGTTCGCAGATATATGAGGTGTCGATCGCGTAGGCTGGTTGGTGAGGCTTGTCGGGCACGTGTCAGCACGCTGGGACAAGATTTGCCTCTAATGACACCCGTCCAGGAGGCGTGTCAGGATAATACGAGGTAGCTGGGCAAGCGGTGCAGAAACCTTGCCGGGACTACCTCTCTGCATGACACCTAACGGCACATTAAATGCCTTTGTCCTAAACTGGCAAAGTTAGGTATGATAGCACTGTTTGCTATCTAATCGCTATGTAATTACTGTTTTGCCACTGTGGTAACCCCTTGAGCTATAAAAGGAGGGCCAGGGCAACAGTTTAGAGGATTCGGACTCCTTTTCAAACACAAGCACCTCTCGTGTAGCTGCTCTCCCCACACCTTGCCGGGAGAAGCGCTCCCTGTAGTGTGCTTCCACACCTCTAATACACCTAAAGCAGGAGTAGGGTTTTACGCTTCTCAGCGGCCCGAACCTGGGTAAAATCCCTCGCGCTCCATTGTTCATCCTCTTTGTGCACGCCGATCCTCCCCGCCGAACCACAAAGGGGCTGCATGGCCCCATAGATGGTCGTACCCCGAGAGCTGGTGGGGAGGCCGAAGCCGCGCGAGAAATGCATGGCGAACACCACGAGCTTGTCGTCCTGCGGCTCCGGCTCCACCGCACATCCGGGCGCGCGGGCGGCCACCTCCATCGCGGGCGGGATCTTCCGCGCCTGCCGCAGGCGGTGGATGTCGTCTTCAATGACACCGAACACTCCCACAAGCCTTTTGGTCCTGCCATCTTTGGATGCGGTGGGGGAGTCGACGCGGTGGTAGTAGCATAGAGGAAGCCTACAAGATTCCCTAGCAGCGGCCCGCGTGGCCGAACGGCGACGCGCACGGGCGGCGCTATGGCGGTGCTCTGCAGTTGCGTGACGAAGAGAAGCTTGGGGGCGAGGTGAGCTCTGGCTATGGCGTGGAATGCCTCGGCTGCTCCCCCTCCCTCTTCATTTAAGGACCCAGGGGGAACATGGGGGTAGTGGGATTGTTTGCTCCCACGACCCCCCCGCTACCCCGTGATACACGGCCCCATTAGAACGTAATGGAAGCATAATCGCCACGTCCATCCCGCGTGCAGGCCGAGGCCGCGGCCTGGCGGGCCTGGGCCTGCGGCGACGTCCCATCGCGTGTGGCCTGGTAGGGACCAGCCCCTTCATCGGGTTGCATGTGGCGCGTGGTTGGTCCGTGACGGAGCTCGAATCGACATGCCAGCCAGGCGATTCAACTTCGGCGTCGGCTGCGCATCGGTCCGACCATTCACAGGCGGCCGACGCCCCCAACGGCTGGCCTGTCTCCAACTGGAAGATCACCGCTAGCCGGACCCATCTTCGTCAAGACCTGTGACCATCATCTGCAACTTGTCTTCCGGGGGAAACCTATGGAGGTCCTTCGCTCGTGACCAGAAGAACTCAACAGCTTCGGGGACTACTGTCGGGGGGGTGACCCCCGGGTAGGCTCAAGGAGGCTAGTCAACATTTCAAAGCATCGGGACGGCTCGCCTCCCTCATGCCGGTTGGCCCCTCTCTCCCGAGACTAGCTGGGCAAGGCGCCAAGGCCGGGCCGGCTGGCGGCAGACGGCGAGGTCAGCACCTGTCAAATCCAACCGTACCAGATACAGCAGCAAGATGTCTCCCACGTTGCGGAGAGCGTGGCTACAGTGCCGCCGGTACCACTGACTGCGGCGACCCATGCCGTGACGGTCCGGCACTATGGAGGCGACGTGCCACCCACCCCGGACATCACAGCTTAGTGGCTACAGTGCCGTGCCGACGGCAGGCCCCATGGCCAACAGGACCCTGCAGCCAGCGGGCCCCGCAGCCTATAGGGCTCCACAGCCGGCGGGCCCCACTGGAGGCTAGAGTCACTGGTAGTTGGGGCCCACCCCCTTTCTCAAGCATTTTGTAACCTGGGAGGCCCAAGTATAAGGCCTCCCAGGATCCCCCGTGCAGGGGGTCGGCTCATTCCACACACACACACACACACACACACACCCGAGGCAGAGAGCAGAGCAAGAGCTCCTCTTCCTCCTCCACCCAAACAGCTCCAGGAGCAACCTTGTAACACCATGTGTGCATATCAGTGATCCTTGCAGGACTAGGGGCATTACCTCCATCGAAGGGCCCTTAACCTGGGTACATCTCTGTGTTCTCAGTGCTCGTGTCCTATCACGCATCTGGGAACCGTCTGCGTCCATCGGCCCCAAACCACTCGATAAGCCACCCCATGGCATCTATTGTGCAAATACCACGACATACTCGCCTGTGCCCTCAAATTCGAGCTCTCCACCTCTTCATCACCGGGATCGACGCCGTCTTCCTCCTTCGGCCACCATCGCGTACGATTGTCATCATTCTGCTGCTACTAAGCTTTCCCAAGGCCCTCTTACGCCTTCGCGATGAGCCTCCGCCTGTTTCCCCTCTTTTTTTCCTTCGTCTTGCTGCTAGCTGCCGTACCACCATTACCGAAGTTTGCTATCGCCGCTCGCCTCACTGTCATAGCTCACGTCCGAGCCTTGCACCATGCTCCTCGCATCCCCAGGAAGCCAACGCCACCTCCAGCTCTCTTTGTCGTGCCCCGCAGCCTCGCCTCCGTGCTCGCCTGAGCTCCGGCAGCCACGGGCCTTGTTGCTGACGCCACTTGTGGCTACCTCGTCAACAACCGCCACCACCATTGAATGCGCGCGAGCACTAGGAACCAATAGCAACTAGTCGCTCCCGATTTGAGCCACCATAGCAAAAATCCGATGAGCTCCCATGTCGCGCCGTCGCGTTTATGGTTGCCGGAGCTCTACCGCCGGCGCGCCACCACCTATCTGGCACTGACGTGTGGGTCCCCCACGTCAGGTGCTTAATTAGCACTAACCCGGCCCCTAACCCTTACTGGCAGCGGGTCCCGCCACCTAATTAAACCACTGGATTAAAACTAACCCTTTTAATTAGTTAGTTTATGACACGTGGGGCCCAGCGCACTATTTTAGAGGATAAGACCTAGTTAGTCCTACTGTCACTGACCACTGGGTCCCACTGGGCCATGTTGACTAGTCAACCTGCTAACTGGGCTAGTCCAATTCAATGACATGTGGGTCCCCTTTGACCCTATTGACCAGTCAACTAGTCAACAGTTGACCTGTTGATTCAGAAGGCTGGCCCCACTGTCAGCCTCTATGCACACTACTGGGTGCACTTCTCTGTGTGCACTTAGCAATTTCCTTTTTAATTTCGAATTAATAATAATTCTTGAAATTCATTTAACCGTTGAAAAATCATATAAAATAATCTATAATTCATATGAAAATAATTTGTATATGAAAGTTGATCAGAAAAATATGAAGAATCTGAATATTCCACCCACATACCTGCCACACCCCTCTAACATAATGAACCTTGAGCATTTGCACCTGGATCAATATACCAAATAATATCTGGAGCTGGGAAAATATTACCAGATATTTTCCCTCTTCTTTTAAAATGTTTAGTGATGCATTAGAGTATATCATCAACACACTTTGCCATGACAGGCATATGTGTTGCATTTGTATCCCCGTTATTTATCTGTTTCCACCTCACCTCTATTCTTATCGGTAGACCCCAAGGCTGCCGTTGACCTCGAGTACGACTACGACGATGACCCGTCCTTCTCAGCACAGCTTCTAGGCAAGAAAAACCCCCTTGATCATTCCAATGCCGCATATTCTTTCTCTCTACTTCTTGCATTGGATAGTTGGAGTTCAGTTGATGTCTTATCGGTAGATCCTATTCTGTTACATAGCCAGTTTTTGTTAATTGTTGTTGATAAATTACCTGCTCTCCTATTATGCTTCGTATAGATATGCTAGTCTCGCCAGTGGACCTCCACCGCTGTCTGTGTGCCATGCTATACTATCGGGCCATGATCCCGTCGGGGCGATGATCACGAATATACTTATACTATTACATTGTACATCATACATGATATGTTAAAGTCGGGTCAACTCGGAGAGTACCCACGAGTGATTCATAATGTTCGGACTTGGGGCTGAAGGGACAGGTGGTTCCATCCCGGTAGTGGTGGGCCTGGGTTCCCGACAGCCCCCGAGGGATTTTTGTGCCAGAATGACAGGGCAGGCAGAGACCACCTAGGAGAGAGGTGGGCCAGGGCCCTAGTCGGTGTCCGCGGTTATTTTATAATAACACACTTAACGAGATTTGTGTATTTGATCTGAAACTGCCATTGTCATATACGCACTAACCGCCGTGTGGGATAATGGTATATGGGATCCTCGGCGTCAAAACTCTGCCAGACGTCATAGTTGAGTGGGCTGATTATTGGGGTGGGCTGTAACCGCCTTCTTGTGTATACAGAGGTGGGCCTGGTCCCCGGCCAGTCGCACAATGTGCAGGAGTTCTTAGGGTGATTGGCCCATGACACCTTCGCGCTTAGGATGTACACCGGCTTGTTGACCTCTCTGCAGATCCTAGGTAGGTCTATGGCATGTCGATTATCCGAGGCCTGGCATTACCCAAAAAAGTGTGTCCGGCCATAGGTAATCAAGCGTATCAGGAAATGTGGTGCACCCCTACAGGGAAGTAATCTATTCGAATAGCCGTGTCCACGGTAACAGGATGACTTGGAGTTTTATCCCGACCTCTTACAACTAAAAACCGAATACTTGATATAGCACACACAGATAACAGTCAGATACCCCCAGAGATCCCTTTCCCCCAGGGAGATGAGGAGAGGATCTCTGGGCAGGTTATTGCTATATGTATGAGCAAGATGATACCATACACGCTCCTCTCTTCTACTGCTGAAAGATGTAGTCTTCCATAGGATGAGCTTCTTCCCCCTTATTCTTGCATTTCTCCAGTTTAGTCCACAGATATTACCCCATTCCTTTGATACTGATGCATATCTAGTATAGATCTGGAAGTCTTGCGAGTACTTTGGATGAGTACTCGCCGTTGCTTTGCTACACTTTTCATTCGACCTGGTTGCTGCAATAGCTGGTAGCACCGCGGATGCATGCTACCCCGATGGTGCGTACTATGTGGAGACCGACGACCAAGAGTAGTCCAGAGGTCCCAAGTAGGAGGCCTCGCCTTTCGATATAGTGTCGTTGTTTTGCTCAACCTTCTTAAGGCAAAAACTTGTTTAACTATGTATGTACTCAGATAATATTTGCTTTCGTAACTGATGCATTATGGGTCCTCGTGACCCTGGCTTGTAATATAAAGATTTATTTTTAATTTGTGTCGTAGAGTTGTGTTGTGATATTAACGTGGAGTCGCTATTTGTGATCGTGCATGATGCGTGTATGATTAGTGCATGATTATGAACGGGGGCGTCACAAGTTGGTATCAGAGCCGACTGCTTGTAGGAACCCCTCCAAACTCCTTGGTCGATGTTGGGTCTAGTCTTGAAAAACTATTTTCTGAACTACTAACTGTGTTGTGTTGCTGACGGGCCCACATCACCTATGGATGGGATTAAGATCTTTTATTCTGCTTCTTTACTCTGGGATTCTGACTTCTCTTCTCTTTAGGTTATAGATTTTGCTAACTCTAGGTTCTCATTACGACTTCATTCCGGAGAGCCACTCATTCCAGATGAACTCTTGATGTCTCAAGATATCCCGAAATACTCTTCGATGTTTCGAGAATCCTTTGTGCTTACTGCCCTGCAGTTCCTTGCCGCATGAATATGCCTACGAATAATTACTCACACTTAACGGGGATCCGTTCATCCCCAGTTGTTCATGTGTTTCAAAAAATACTTCGTAGTGCTATGCGACCTTCTGAGAACCCTCTGCAGCCTATGGCTCTTGAAATTCTTGTCTGCCTGCATTATGGTTAAGTCCATATGTCTAGCAATCTCCATTGAAATCCTCTGTGATTATCATTCTGTCCTAACGGTTCAACATGTATGAGAATACTCGCAATCATCAGTTAATTCCTAGAATTCGTCCTTCCAGCTTAGACATCATTTTTGGACAAGAGCTGGTTCTTGACCAATTCAGTTTTGGTCAGTAGTGCCTCCAAGTCTACTCAACTTACTCATCCTTGATCAGAACATCTACTTCTGCTTCCCCAAATTCGGAATTCACAATCCCTTTGGATTTTATATTTAGAGTTGATTACATGATTCCATAACCTGATGCATTTGTATTCTTTATTCTTCTAGTTGAGTACCGATACTCACATCAGATCTTTTGCGGGCCACCAGATCCTTTGGTGGATTATTATCCCATTGTTCATGCATATTCTAAAACCTTGAGTTCTTCCCTTGATACAAATTGCCTTTGCCGAGTCGTATCGTCTACTTTGACTTCGGTACTCTCCTTTAGAACTTGTATCCCTTGCTTCTGTTGTTTATTGTACAGGTTCCTAAAATGCCCGGATGGCTTGTATCTATGCTTCTACCATCTTTGTGAACACAAAAGTTTTCATGGGTCATACTCTTCTGGTGTTTCACCAGATAAATTTTCAACACTACAACTTCTTCGAAAACGAGAAGTGAATGAAAGGTTATGCATTGAAGAAGTGGGAGTCGACCTTGGACATTTATGTTCATGCCATGGACACAATGTAGATCTTATCATGGAAGCTTCTTGTAATAATAATTATCCCCTTGGTATAAATCCATCTTGTATCCGTGGTTTGATCCTTTGCAACTGTGGTTCCGACCATGTTGTTCTTATTTGGTCCCATTTCTCGGACAAGTTAAAGCACTTATCTTCTGTAGATCGATACGCATGTCCAACTTCTATTCTGATCTACCTTCGAGTATTACCCTCTGGTATCTCAAGAATATTACGAAACAACATTATTTCTTATGAGTTGTTCATCAAGTATTACTCCTCACCAATTTCAATTTTTTCTCAGGTTCTGGGTTGTTTGTCAGTCGAGAACACCGATAAGCGAATTGAGTCTGCACTATGATTCGATAACTTTTAATGATCTTCAATGCTTATGAGTTTGTAGTCAACCGTGTCATTCCCAGCCATTTGGCTACGTCGTCATCTTCATACTAAGGGTTGACCGTGCTACCTATTCCTTCATCACCGGAACACAATTCCGACAGTGCACTAAGCTTACGTCGAGATTTCAACATCGTATTGTTTGTCTTGAAGGCAACTCTGATTCTGAGCTTGCATCTTATCTATGGTTCCAATAACCTTTCACTTCATCATTCCTTTTGCTTGATACCATTGTTGATCAATTACATCTTCATGAATCCTTTCGACAAAATATGTCGTTATCATCGTCAACCTTTTGGCTTCTTCCAAGATGTGAATCAAATTCAGGGTGAGAAATACCATCCTTGCCCCTCGATAATTTGTGTTGTCGTCGACAACATCCTTGCCTTCCTTCCAACACAGACTTGGTCATGTTTTGGTTATACCTTGTTTTCCTTGCTATTCCTGAAATTGTTCCTTATGTATTCTTGTGATTTGAAGGCCCAACCCTTACTTAAAACACCATATTATTGCTACCCCGAAGCATGACTGTGGTATTCTGAATATCAACAAAAACCTTGGAAGCGCACTGCTAAATGTTTCTTGATCGATTATCTAAACATCGTTGTATGGGTATACATCCTGATTCTCCTTGCCTCTTTTTTAAAGGGTTATGTACTTGAAGACCTATCATTATTATCCCGCTCTGCTTGCTCTTGAGAAGGATATACACCTTATACTTGAGGATAATCACACTTTCCTTTCCATTGGTCTGATTAATCTATTAATCACATTCTCCTTTCCGTTGGTCTGTTTAACCTTTCTTCTGATCTATATGATCTAAGCAGTAATAATTCCTTGCTTATGTAAACACCTCAGAGTACAACTCTGTCAGTATTACCCTGTTACTATTGTTGTTAACATTCTGGTAACCACCGGGGGACGAGAACTTTGCCTATTGGTCCGACTCGTTTCAACTAGCAGGAAACTGGTTCTCTTCGTCCCTCGCCCTTGGTACCGACGTGGTTGCCAACATAGCTGACAAACTGTTCTTTGACAAGCCCTGTATCATGAGGTGCCACCACCCTTCTTATTCATCATGGTGGTATGGATGTTGATCACTTCTATTTTGATCATCCTAAAGATTCAGAAATACTCAAGTCCCAAATACATACTGGTGCAGTATGCTTTGCCTTTCTGTAGCACTTGCGACTGAATCTTCCAGTTAACCATGGAATCGATTATCATTCTACCTTGTGCATGTCATTCTTTAGAATTCCTTAAAGAAACTCTCTCATTGATTATGAAGTTTCACGTAAATGACTATGTGATCCTTGTATCCGAAATTGCTCTTGCACTTGGCTTCGTATGTATTTCCGCGAGCCACCTCCCTTGAGATGATCCATTCCAGTATCAGACATGAGATTCAATCCTCGACACTCTGAACCTTTCTTACATCCTGCTTTAGGCATTAAATGTTTGCCTACTCATATACAGCTATTTGTATCTTCTTAAGTCACTCTCGTTATGATTCCTATGCTCCAGAACTCGAGGGGTACTTATGTATCTCATTCATGAGATAACCCTAGATGATTACTCCTTGTAGAATTCCATCATTGCCGAGTTACCCCTTATCCTTTTCATAAGTACGATGAAGATCCTGATGGAAGAATGACAACTTCGTCATGACGCACTGATGTAGAGAAAT
This sequence comes from Elymus sibiricus, assembly GCA_039707655.1. NCBI lineage: Eukaryota > Viridiplantae > Streptophyta > Magnoliopsida > Poales > Poaceae > Elymus > Elymus sibiricus. Next base: position 183,204,727 of record CM077676.1, on the reverse strand, counting down.
AAATACATGAATGCAGTGGACCGACCTCTTCGAGAAGGGCATTCAAGACCGGGAAGGCTTGTTAGAAATTCGTAGCTAGACCTTCCCCCTTACTTCCCCCTTACTCTACCTTTTAAAATCTTAGGATGAGATTTCTTTTAGTGGAGGAGATTTGTAACACCCCTGATGTCATGCTACAGTAAACTCATGCTAATGGTGTCATGTCATCACAATTAATTTTGTTAGACTTCACTTTGATCCAAACCTAGTTCAAATTCAAATTTAAATTGAAGTCAAAAATAATATTTCTTTAAACAGCTAAACAAAAATGTTTACAATATATGTCACAAAATCCCCAACTGTTTGTAAATATAATATAAACTCCATTTGGATGCCCAAATTGTCCCTAGCAATTATTTTAGTGGACCAACAACATTAAATTGATCCATTTCTATTTAAACAAATATTTAAACATTTCAAAATAAATTGAAACTTGGTGGGCTAGCTCAAAACTTTGCCTACTATTTATGCGACAAGTTTATTATACAACTAAAATCATTTAGTATTAAAAGAAAATGCAAAACAGTAAAGAAAGAAAGAAACAGAAAAATAGAAAAGAAAAAGGGAAAAGACTCTGTGCATTTGGGCTCTAGGTCTATAGTGTTGGCCCAGCCCACCCCGAGGTCTCCTTCAACCTCTATTCACAGAGGGCACACTGGCCACGCGCGCCGTGGATCAGCCACATGCCGGCCATCCAACCCTCCCCGGTGTCTACAAGGGCCCTCCCAGAGCCCCCGACGAAACCCTAGCTCACTTCCCCCTCTCCCTCGCACCGATCTCTTCTCCCCAACACGAACCCGGGCCGTCGTCGCCATGGATCTCCTCACCGGAGTGCTCTCCATCGTCCCCGCAGGCTGATACCTTGTCCGGAAGCTCCGTCGTGCTCGACTAAATCGCTAGTGCCCTCGAGTTCGAGATCTCTGCCTCTCCATCGTCGGAATCGTGCCGTCTTCCTCCTTTGGCCATCGTCGCGTACGATTGCCATCGTTCTGCTACTACTAAGCTTTCACCGGGCCCTCTTACGCCTTCGCGGGGAGCCTCCGCTTGTTTCCCCTTTGTCTTGCTGCCCCTAGCCGGCGCACCGCCATTACCGAAGCTCACTGCCACCGCCTGCACAACTCACGTCCGAACCTTGCCCCATCTTCCTGGCATCCCCAGGAAGCCAACGCCACCTCCAGCTCTCCATGCCGTGCCCCGCAGCCTCGCCTCCGTGCTCGCCTGAGCTCCGGTAGCCATGGACCTTGTCGCCGACGCCACTTCCGGCCACCTCGGCGACAACCGCCACCACCATTGGATGTGCACGAGCACCAGGAACCCATATCAACTTGTCGCGCTCGATTTGAGCCACCGTAGCAAAAATCTAGCGAGCTCCCATGTCGCGCCGCCGCGTTTATGGTCACCGGAGCTTTGCCGCCGGCGCGCCACCGCCTCTCTGCCACTGATGTGTGGGTCCCCCACATCAGGTGCTTAATTAGCACTAACCCGGCCCCTAACACTCACTGACAGCGGGTTCCGCCACCTAATTAACCCCCTAGATTAAAACTAACCCTGTTAATTAGTTAGTCTATGACACGTGGGCCCCGGCTCAGTGTTTTAGTGGATAAGACCCAGTTAGTCCTACTGTCACTGACCACTACGTCCCACTCGGCCCTGTTGACCAGTCAACCTGCAGACTGGGCTAGTTCCAGTCAGTGACACGTGGGTCCCCTTTGACCATGTTGACCAGTCTACTTGCCAGTCTACTGGTCAACAGTTGACCTACTGACTCAACAGGCTGGCCCCACTGTAAGCCTCTATGCACACTACTGGGTGCACTTCTCTGTGCGCATTTAGCAATTTCCTCTTTAATTTCGAATTAATAATAATTCCAAAAAATCCAAAAATTCCTTTAAACTTTGAAATATCATATAAAATAATCTATAACTCAAATGAAAATAATTTATATATGAAAGTTGATTAGAAAAATATGAAGAATTTGAATATGGCACCCACATACCTGCCAAACCCCTCTAACACAATGAACTTTAAGCAATTGCACCTGGATTAATATACCGAATAATATCTAGAGCTGGGAAAATAGTACCAGATATTTTCCCTCTTTTTTTAAAAATGTTTAGTGATGCATTAGAGCATATCATCAACACACTTTGCCAGGACATGCATCTGTGTTGCATTTGTATGCCCGTTATTTATCTGTTTCCCACGTCTCCTCTATTCTTATTGGTAGACCCCGAAGCTGCTATTGACCCCGAGTACGACTACGCCCCCGACGACCCGTCTTTCTCAGCAGAGCTTCCAAGCAAACAAAACCCCCTTGATCATTCCAATATCGCCTATTCTTTCTCTCTACTTCTTGCATTAGAGAGTCGAAGTTCAGTTGATATCTTATCGCTAGATCCTATTCTGTTGCATAGCCTATTTTTGTTAACTATTGTTGATACATTACCTGCTCTCCTATTATGCTTATTATATATATGCTAGTCTCATCAGTGGCCCTACACCATTGTCCGTGTGCCATGCTATAATATCGGTCCGTGATCCCCTCGGGGCGATGATCACGGATATACTTATACTATTACATTATACATCATACATGATATGTTAAAGTCGGGTCAGCTCAGAGAGTACCCGCGAGTGATTCATACTGTTCGGACTGGGGGCTGAAGGGACAGGTGGTTCCATCCCGGTAGTGGTGGGCCTAGGTTCCCGATGGCCCCCCGAGTGATTCTTTGTGTCGGAATGACAGGGCAGGCAGAGACCAGCTAGGAGAGAGGTGGGCCGGGTCCCTGGTCGGTGTCTGTCATGGGAACGATTCTGACAGTACGAAGGGGGTAGGGTAAAGGAGCACGATCTAACGAGATGCATATGGGTGACACGGTGGTTTTAGCGAGTTCGGGCCTCTCACGGTGGAGATAACAGCCCTACGTCTCGTGCTTCGGAGAGGCTTTGTTTATCTGTCGAGTGGAATATGAGTATCCTTACAGAGGGTGCGAACCCTTGTGCCAGAGGGGAGGGGCGGCTTATATAGAGTGCGCTGCCCCTCATAAGTGTCCGGCGCTTAAGGGTCGGATCGCGGCTATAAAGACGTACGTTACTGGTAACGTGCGTAATAAACGCTATTAAACAGACAGACGAACGCCTGCCCATTGGCCTCCCTGGGGTGGCTTCTGGTCTTCTGCGGTCGACTGTCTTCCGGGTCTTCCGAGTGAATGGTACCCGTCGAGTGAAAAGGTAGTCTCCGAGTGGATATTGTCGAGTGACTTGTATGCCTTGGTGATTTCAGTCGGAGATCTCCTTGCAGCCCTTAAGCTTTTTGGGGCAGTGTCCTTGGGTAGAGCAGGTAGGTCAGGCCTATGACCCTACCCTAGGTACATATCCCCATCATTAGCCCCCGAATGGATCGGGGTTCGAGTGTAAAAAGGAATCGACGCGGGTTCTGATAAGACACAACAATTCCGAGTGCGTTTTAGGGCTTCACCGAAATCTGTGTCGATTGGAACCTTTGTAAATCATCCTGATCGATTCTGTCTTGAAATATGTCTGAGTGAACTTCAACGCAAAATCCGGTCCGAGTAAGTGCTATTGTAAGTTCATTTCCGATTGTATTCCTGTCCATCTTGACTTTACACCTACTGGGTGTTTTCTTCAGATGCGTACTTGCTTGTTTTTTCCTCGAGTAGATCGGGTCTTAGTCGAGTGGTTTTTGGTCCAGTGGGGGCACGCCGAGTGCACCCACTGGGTGTAATCCCCGAGACCGCTGTCGAATGGCAGTGACATCGGCAGGGGTCTTAGATTTGCTTTGAAAGTCGCTTGTCATTCGACAGGCCGGACCTGGTCGAGTGATAGTAGGTCCAGTGGGGGCACGCGGAGTGCACCCACTGGGTGTAGTCCCCGAGACCGCCGTCGAGTGCTTGCATCGGCGGGGGTCTGATAGAGACAATGTTTGCATGTTTGCTTTCCAATCCTTTGCTTGGCTAAGTTTGTTTGGTTTCCGAGTAAGATGGATGCTCATTACTCGGAAGAATATTGAACTTAGGTGAAAGCTTGTTCGCAACTAAGTTTTCGAGTGAAGGTGTTGCCTGTCACTCAGAACAACCTTTAACTTAAGCGAGGTCTGACTCGCGGCTAAGTCCCCGAGTGAGGGGAATGCTCGTCACTTGGGAGAGTTTTTAACTGAGACGAAGACTGGTGCGCAGCTAAGTTTCCGAGTGAATGGGCTTAGCTGCTATTCCCTCGGCAGGGTTTTTAACTTAGGCGAAAACTTGTTCGTGGATAAGCCCCAGAGTGAGAGAAGCGCTCGTCACTCGGAAGAGTTTTCAACTTAGGCGATACGGAATCGCAGCTAAGCCCTCGAGTGTGGATGATGTCCTCACTCGGAATGGTTTTTAACTTAGGTGATATGGAATCACAGCTAAGCCCCCGAGTGTGGATGATGTCCTCACTCGGAGTGGTTTTTAACTTAGGCGATACGGAATCGCAGCTAAGCCCCCGAGTGTGGAGGACGTCCTCACTCGGAGTGGTTTTTAACTTAGGCGATACGGAATCGCAGCTAAGCCCCCGAGTGTGGATGATGTCCTCACTCGGAGTGGATTTTAACTTAGGCGATACGGAATCGCAGCTAAGCCCCCGAGTGTGGACGATGTCCTCACTCGGAGTGGTTTTTAACTTAGGCGATACGGAATCGCAGCTAAGCCCCCGACTGTGGATGATGTCCTCACTCGGAGTGGTTTTTAGCTTAGGTGATACGGAATCACAGCTAAGCTCCCGAGTGTGGATGATGTCCTTACTCGGAGTGGTTTTCAACTTAGGTGATACGGAATCACAGCTAAGCCCCCGAGTGTGGATGATGTCCTAACTCGGAGTGGTTTTTAACTTAGGCGATACGGAATCGCAGCTAAGCCCCCCGAGTGTGGATGATGTCCTCACACGGAGTGGTTTTTAACTTAGGTGATACGGAATCATAGCTAAGCCCCCGAGTGTGGATGATGTCCTCACTCGGAGTGGTTTTTAACTTAGGCGATACGGAATCGCAGCTAAGCCCCCCGAGTGTGGATGATGTCCTCACACGGAGTGGTTTTTTAACTTAGGTCATACGGAATCAGAGCTAAGCCTCCGAGTGTGGATGATGTCCTCACTCGGAGTGGTTTTTAACTTAGGCGATACGGAATCGCAGCTAAGCCCCCGAGTGTGGATGATGTCCTCACTCGGAGCCGATGATGTAGACGTGCCACACGGAGTGGCGATGCGCGGAGCTGCCAAGTGACGAAGACGTGTCTCGCTGAGTGGCGATGTGCGGAGGTGCCAAGTGACGAAGACGTGTCTCGCCGAGTGGCGATGCGCGGAGCTGCCGAGTGTCGAAGGAGCGTCCGACTGAATGGCGATGCACGGAGCTGCCGAGTGTCGAAGGAGCGTCCGACTGAATGGCGATGCGCTTAGCTGCCGAGTGTCGAAGGAGCGTCCAACTGAATGGCGATGCGCGGAGCTGCCGAGTGTCGAAGGAGCGTCCGACTGAATGGCGATGCGCTTAGCTGCCGAGTGTCGAAGGAGCGTCCGACTGAATGGGGATGCACGGAGCTGCCGAGTGTCGAAGGAGCGTCCGACTAAATAGCGATGCGCGGAGCTGCCGAGTGTCGAAGGAGCGTCCGACTGAATGGCGATGCGCGGAGCTGCCGAGTGTCGAAGGAGCGTCCAATGGAGTGACGGCGCGCGGAGCTGCCGAGTGATGACGACGCGTCCAGTAGAGTGACGGCGCGCGGTGCTGCCAAGTGACGATGGAGCGTCCGACTGAATGGCGATGCGCGGAGCTGCCGAGTGTCGAAGGAGCGTCCAGTGGAGTGACGGCGCGCGGAGCGACCGAATGACAAAGGAGCGTCCAGTCGAGTGACGGCGCACGGAGCGACCTAGTGACGAAGGAGCGTCCAGTCGAGTGACGGCGCGCGGAGCGACCGAGTGATGATGACGTGCCACAAGGAGTGGCGATGCGCGGAGCTGCCGAGTGTCGAAGGAGCGTCTGACTGAATGGCGATGCGCGGAGCTACCGAGTGTCGAAGGAGCGTCCGACTGAATGGCGACGCGCGGAGCTGCCGAGTGATGACGACGCGTCCAGTAGAGTGACGGTGCGCGGAGCTGCCGAGTGACGATGGAGCGTCCGACTGAATGGCGATGTGCGGAGCTGCCGAGTGTCGAAGGAGCGTCCGACTGAATGGGGATGCGCGGAGCTGCCGAGTGACGATGGAGCGTCCGACTGAATGGCGATGCGCGGAACTGTCGAGCCATGCATGTCGAGGAGATGTCCGAGCCAGTGACGGCCCGCGGGGCGACCGTGTCTAGTACGTCATCGAGGAGGCATCCGAACAAGTGGAAACACACGAATGATCATTGCGGCGACTGAGCCTGAGTAGCGACGAAGATGGCGCACAGATGCGCCGAGTGATCGCATAACCTGTGTATGAAAAATAGCACAAGCCAACATAAAAATTTATCAAAGTAACTTGATCTTTGCTGAAATCATTTGTGTAAATAACACCCATAGACACCCACTGGGTGTGCCAGGTGCTTGTTGGTTCGGAACCAACAATAGTCTAAAGAGTGAAGGATCCGACTGTACTTGTGCAAGTGAAGGATCCGACTGAACTCATTTGAGTACTGGACCCAAAAGAAGCAGAAGTGAAGTGTTCCGACAAAAAAATAAGCAACCGAGCGCAGAGGTACACTCGGTGGCGTGGCCTCCGAATGCACGCCATGTGCGACTTCCTCGACACTCAGTAATGCGGAAATAACTATTTAATTGAATGCAACATATGAAGAATGACTTAGCTGTCTGACGGCGCAGGAGCGGCCGAGTGACGACGGAGCGTCTAGCTGAGGGACGGTGCGCGGAGCGAACGAGTGGCGAAGGAGCGTCCAGTCGAGTGACGGCGCGCGGAGCGATCGAGTGACGAAGGAGCGTCCAGTCGAGTGATGACGCGCGGAGCGACCGAGTGACGAAGGAGCGTCCAGTCAAGTGACGGCGCGCGGAGCGACCGAGTGATGATGACGTGCCACACGGAGTGGCGATGCGGGGGTATCCGAGTGAAGTAGATGTCTCCGGCTGAGTGGCGACGCGTGAGGCAGTCAAGTGACGAAGACCTGTCTCGCCGAGTGATGGCGCGCAAAGCTGTCGAGTGACGATGGAGCGTCCGACTGAATGGCGATGCATGGAGCTGCCGAGTGATAAAGACGTGTCTCACCGAGTGGTGATGCGCGGAGGTGCCAAATGACGAAGATGTGTCTCGCCGAGTGGCGATGCGCGGAGCTGCCGAGTGTCGAAGGAGCGTCCTACTGAATGGCGAAGCGCGGAGCTGTCGAGTGTCGAAGGAGCGTCCGACTGAATGACGATGCACGGAGCTGCCGAGTGTCGAAGGAGCGTCCGACTGATTAGCGATGCGCGGAGCTGCCGAGTGTCGAAGGAGCGTCCGACTGAATGGCGAGGCGCGGAGGTGCTGAGTGTCGAAGGAGCGTCCGACTGAATGGCGACGCGCGGAGCTGCCGAGTGTCGAAGGAGCGTCCGACTGAATGGCGACGCGCGGAGCTGCCGAGTGACGAAGACGTGTCTCGCCGAGTGGTGATGCGCGGAGGTGCCAACTGACGAAGACGTGTCTCGCCGAGTGGCGATGCGCGGAGCTGCCGAGTGTCGAAGGAGCGTCCGACTGAATGGCGATGCGCGGAGCTGCCGAGTGTCGAAGGAGCATCCGACTGAATGACAATGGCGCGGAGCTGCCGAGCGTCGAAGGAGCGTCCGACTGAATGACGATGCACGGAGCTGCCGAGTGTCGATGGAGCGTCCGACTGAATAGCGATGCGCGGAGCTGCCGAGTGTCGAAGGAGCGTCCGACTGAATGGCGATGCGCGGAGGTGCCGAGTGTCGAAGGAGCGTCCGACTGAATGGCGACGCGCGGAGCTGCCGAGTGTCGAAGGAGCGACCGACTGAATGGCAACGCGCCGAGCTACCGAGTGATGACGACGCGTCCAGTGGAGTGACGGCGCGCGGAGCGACCGAGTGACGAAGGAGCGTCCAGTGGAGTGACGGCGCGCGGAGCGACCGAGTGACGAAGGAGCGTCCAGTCGAGTGACGGCGCGCGGAGCGACCGAGTGACGAAGGAGCGTCCAGTCGAGTGACGGCGCGTGGAGCGACTGAGTGATGATGACGTGCCACACGGAGTGGCGATGCGGGGGCATCCGAGTGAAGTAGATGTCTCCGGCTGAGTGGCGACGTGTGAGGTAGCCAAGTGACGAAGACGTGTCTCGCCGAGTGACGGCACGCGCAGCTGCCGAGTGACGATGGAGCGTCCGACTGAGTGGCGATGCACGGAGCTGCCGAGTGATGACGACGCGTCCAGTAGAGTGACGGCGCGCGCAGCTGCCGAGTGTCGAAGACGTGTCTCGCCGAGTGGCGATGGAGCGTCCGACTGAATGACGATGCGCGGAGCAGTCGAGTGTCGAAGACGTGTCTCGCAGAGTGGCAATGGAGTGTCCGACTGAATGGCGATGCACGGAGCTGCCGAGAGTCGAAGGCGTGTCTCGCCGAGTGGCGATGGAGCGTCCGACTGAATGGCGATGCACGGAGCTGCCAAGAGTCGAAGGCGTGTCTCGCTGAGTGGCGATGGAGCGTCCGACTGAATGACGATGCGCGGAGCAGTCGAGTGTCGAAGACGTGTCTCGCCGAGTGGCGATGGAGCGTCCGACTGAATGACGATGCGCGGAGCAGTCGAGTGTCGAAGACGTGTCTCGCCGAGTGGCGATGGAGCGTCCGACTGAATGACGATGCGCGGAGCAGTCGAGTGTCGAAGACGTGTCTCGCCGAGTGGCGATGGAGCGTCCGACTGAATGGCGATGCACGGAGCTGCCGAGTGTCGACGGAGCATGTAGCAGAGCGACGGCGTGCGGAGCTGCCGAGTGACGATGGAGCGTCCGACTGAATGGCGATGCGTGGAGCTGCCGAGTGACGACGGAGCGTCCAATGGAGTGACGGCGCGCGGAGCTATCGAACAATGAAGATGCAGTTGACTCCATAGGTTCGCGATCGTGATTGTTGTCGATGATGTTCTGGATGTTAGCCGGTCGAGTAGAAAAAGGCGAACCGGCCAAGTGAAAACAAAGGCTTCACAGCCGAGTGTGCGCCGTCCGAATGGACTCCTCATCCGAGTGCACCTGCTGGTCCGAGGGCACCACAACTGGGCTGCGATCCAGTCGGTGTGGGCCAGCTAGGCAGGTCGACGCGGAGTGCTGGGCTCGGAGCGTCGGGTGAGGTTCGGCATGGACGTGCCCACAAGCGCACGAGCACTGCCCCGACCGATGGAAGCAGGCAGCCTTATCACTTGCAGGCAGACATGATCCAAAGTGCATGCGAGGAGTTCCCCTCGTCTAGCGCCGAATTAATCTGCATGCAAGTGGTGTTAACGCTAATTAAGCGAGAGTTAAAGCCATTCATGCATGTAATAGACGTTTTCCCACGGCCATTTATCTCCTGCATGCCGGACATAAATGAAAAGGATTAAGATTGGATGGAAAGTGGAAGGTGGGGCGCAGAGCTCCCTGGTTGGCCATGGCGGCTGCCGCGGATTTAGCACGAAACCAGCGCGGCGTGTCCATCGTCGGAGGGGGTGATGAAGATGGGCCGCACGGAGTGGTGATACGCGGGGCATCGGGTGAAGTAGATGCGTCTGGCTGAATGACGACGCGCGGGGCGGTCAAGAGATGAAGACGCATCCAGCGGAGTGGCGACACGTGGAGCTGCCGGGTGATGACGACGTGTCTCGCCGAGTGGCGATGCACGGAGCTGCCGAGTGACATAGAGGCGTCCTGCGGAGTGGCGACGCGCGGGGCGTCGGAGTGGAGTAGACACGTCCATGTAACGATGCACGGGATGGTCGAGTCGGGAAAGTTGATGATGACGCGCCTGACCACGTGGCGATGCGCAGGGCGGCTGAGTTATCCAACGCTCGTCCGAGTGCGTAGAGCAGGACCTGTACGTCATGCATGTCCGAGTGGTGTGCCTCAATTCGTCCGAGTGAAAAATACACAGGAGACCTGGTGCAGACGCCGGAGGAGGGCTCCACCGCTGCGGAAATGGCCGATCTGGCCAGAACCAGAAGGCAGCCGAGAGGTGGCGATGAGGAGGACGAGCAGCTGACCGCGGTCCAGTCGTGGGCCGGCGCAGCCAAGGGCAAGGCCGGCGTGAGTACTGGTGGTTGCGTTTCACTGCTCAGGGAGCCGGAGCTGTGCACAGGTCGGAGTCATGCTTCGACGCGTGCGGAGCTGGGTCGAGTGCCGTCGGCCGGGCCTTGTCGCCTGAGGAGCCAGGTCGACTGGACCACCGGTCGACGTGTTCAACCGGCCGGGGAACCAGGCCGAGCGTTAGCGGCTGTGCGTGTGTGGGCGCTTGGCAACGGCGTCGCCGATGAGTATGCGAGATGATGACGGGCGGACGATGACGCTTCATCGTCTGGGAGCCGAGCCACCAATCGGAAAAAAGGGAGGCGTCCTTTTGTATGAGCTCGTGTGCATATAGAAAAAGAACAAACAATAGTTAGATCATTGCAATGTTTGATTGTAAAGAGGGCAAGTTGAGATGAACAACTCCCTGATCCTTTTGTATGATGAGGAGTATTTTGTGTGATGGCCGGGACTCCAATAGTCAAAATTGGTAGTGGTGATTTTTGATCTCGGAAGATCATCCCAAGAAAGCTTGGGTTGCCTGCAGAAATTAGTCCGTTGCCGGCGATTGAAGAAAAAACCATATGCATCATGGCTCGATAGATGCCATGCCCCACGGTGGGCGCCAACTGTCGTGGGAACGATTCTGACAGTACGAAGGGGGTAGGGTAAAGGAGCACGATCTAACGAGATGCATATGGGTGACACGGTGGTTTTAGCGAGTTCGGGCCTCTCACGGTGGAGATAACAGCCCTACGTCTCGTGCTCCGGAGAGGCTTTCTTTATCTGTCGAGTGGAATATGAGTATCCTTACAGAGGGTGCGAACCCTTGTGCCAGAGGGGAGGGGCGGCTTATATAGAGTGCGCTGCCCCTCATAAGTGTCCGGCGTTTAAGGGTCGGATCACGGCTTTAAAGACGTACGTTACTGGTAACGTGCGTAATAAACGCTATTAAACAGATAGACAAACGCCTGCCTGTTGGCCTCCCTGGGGTGGCTTCTGGTCTTCTGCGGTCGACTATCTTCCGGGTCTTCCAAGTGAATGGTACCCGTCGAGTGAAAAGGTAATCTCCGAGTGGATATTGTCGAGTGACTTGTATGCCTTGGTGATTTCAGTCGGAGATCTCCTTGCAGCCCTTAAGCTTTCTGGGGCAGTGTCCTTGGGTAGAGCAGGTAGGTCAGGCCTATGACCCTACCCTAGGTACATATCCCCATCAGTGTCCGCAGTTATTTTATAATAACATGCTTAACGAGATATGGGTATTTGATCTGAAACTGCCATTGGCATATACGCACTAATCGCCGCGCGGGATAATGGTATATGGGACCCTCGGCGTCGTACGTTCCTCCCGAAAGCTCTGTCATACGTCATAGTTGAGTGGGTTGATTGTTGGGGTGGGCTGCAACCGCCTGCTTGTGTATACAAAAGTGGGCCTGGTCCCCAGCCAGTCGCGCAACGTGCAGGATTGCTTAGGGCGATTGGTCTATGAACCCTTCGCGCTTAGGATGTAGACCGGCCTGTTGACCTCTCTACAAAGCCTAGGTAAGTCTATGGCGTGTCTATTATTTGAGGCCAGGCATTACCCAGAAAAGTGTGTTTGGCCAGAGGAAATCGAGCGTATCGGGAAATGTGGTGCACCCCTACAGGGAAGTAATCTATTCGAGTAGCTGCCCACGGTAACAGGACGACTTGGAGTTGTATCCTGACCTCTTACAACTAAAAACAGGATACTTGATAAAACACACCCAGATAACAATCCGATACCCCCGGAGATTGCTTTCCCCCAGGGAGACGAGGAGAGGATCTCTGGGCAGGTTATTGCTATATGTATGTGTGCTACTTGTGAACTGCGTTGGGATTTCCCCAAAGAGGAGATGATGATGCAGTACAGTAGAGATAAGTATTTCCCTTAGTTAAGAACTGAGGTTATAAATCCAGTAGGAGAACCACACAGAACCTTGTTAGCAGCACCTACACACACAAAAGCAAATACTTGCACCCAACGCGAACAAGGGGGTTGTCAATCCCCTCGGCGGTTACTTGCAAGGATTTAGTCTGATAGTGATAGATAGATAAAGTAAAATACAAAATAAAATAAAAGTAAATAAACTACAGCAAGGTATTTTCGGATTTTACATATGATAAAAGTAGACCTGGGGGCCATAGTTTTCACTAGAGGCTTCTCTCTCGAATGCATAGCATACGATGTTTAAACAAATTACTGTTGGGCAATTGATAGAAAAGTGCATAGTTATGACAATATTCAAGGCAATGATCATGTATATAGGCATCATGTCTGAGACAAGTAGACCGACTCCTGCCTCCATCTACTACTATTACTCCACCCATCGACCGCTATCCAACATGCATCTAGGGTATTAAGTTAATCAAAACAGAGTAACGCCTTAAGCAAGATGACATGATGTAGACAAAGTAAACTCCAGCAATATGATTATACCCCCATCTTTTTATCCTTAATGGCAACAATACAAATACGTGTCTTGTCCCCTACTTTGTCACTGGGATATAGAACACCGCAAGATTGAACCCATCACAAAACACCTCTCCCATTACAAGATAAATCAATCTAGTTGGCCAAACCAAACGGATAGATCGGAGAGAAATACAAAGCCATAACAATCATGCATAAATAAGTTTAGAAAAGACTCAAATATTTCTCATGAATAATCTGATCATAAACCCACAATTCATCGGATCCCAACAAACACACCGCAAAAGAAGATTACATCGAATAGAACTCCAAGGAGATCGAGGAGAACATTGTATTGAAGATCCAAGAGAGAGAATAAGCCATCTAGCTACTAGCTATGGACTCATAGGTCTGTGGTAAATTACTCACACATCATCGGAAGGGCATCAAGGTTGATGTAGAAGCCCTCCGTGATCGATTCCCCGTCCGCCAGAGTACCGGAAAGGCATCTTGACGGGATCGCGGAAGAACAGAGGCTTGCAGCGGCGAAAAGGTTTTCTTGTCTGTCTCTCTGGTATATTGGGAGTATTTGGAAATTTATAGCGCTGGAATTAGGTCAAGAGGTGACACGAGGGGCTCACAAGCCGGGGGGCGCGCCTAACCCCCCGGGCACGCCCTCCGGGCTTGTTGCTCCCTCGTGACTTGTCTGGTCTTCTCCCAAAGCTTCTAGGGTCCCTTCTGGTCCAGAAAAAATTAATCCAAAGTTTTTCTTCGTTTGGACTCCGTTTGATAATGATTTTCTGAAAAGGCAAAAACAGGCAAAAAACAGCAACTGGCACTGGCACTAGCTTAATAGGTTAGTCTCAAAAATGATATATAATTGCATATAATGGCATATAAAACATCCAAGATTGATACTATAATAGCATGGAACAATCAGAAATTATTGATACGTTGGAGACGTATCAAGCATCCCCAAGCTTAATTCCTGCTCGTCCTCGAGTAGGTAAATGATAAAAATAGAATTTTTGATGTGGAATTCTACCTAACATGTTTCATCATGTATTTCTCTTTTACGGTATGAATATTAAGATCCGAATGATTCAAAGCAATAGCCTATAATTTGATATAAAGACATCAATACTCAGGCATACTAACAAACAATCATGCCTTTCAAAATAAAAATGCTAAAGGAAGTTATCCCTACAAAATCATATAATCCTGTCATGCTCCATCTTCTTAACATATAGTATTTATCATGCACAACCCCGGAGACAATCAAGCAATTGGTTCATACTTTTTAACGCGCTTCAGCTTTTTCAACCCCCACGCAATACATGAGCGCAAGCCATGGATATAGCACTATGGGTGGAATAGAATGATGATAGAGATTAATAAGGGGAAGTCAAAAAGAAGATGATAGTCTCACATCGACAAGGCTAATCAACGGGCTATGGAGATGCCCATCAATTGATGTCAATGCGAGGAGTAGGGATTGCCATGTAACGGATGCACTAAGAGCTATAAGTGTGTGAAAGCTCAAAAATAAAAACTAAGTGGGTGTGCATCCAACTTGCTTGCTCATGAAGACCTCGGGCATTTGAGGAAGCGCATCATCGGAATATACAAGCCAAGTTCTATAATGATAAATTCCCACTAGTATATGAAAGTGACAACATAGGAGACTCTCTATATGAAAAACATGGTGCTACTTTGAAGCACAAGTATGGAAAAGGATAGTAACATTGCCCCTTCTCTCTTTTTCTCTCATTTTTTTTTGGGCTCTTTTTGGCCTCTTTATATATATATACATATACATATACAGCCGGTCTATTCTCCTAATATTAGGAGAATAGTTATTCTGCTAACACTTCTGAACTTCATCCTCCACGCAAGTGCACGTCATTGAAAAACTAAGTGCACTGCATTACTGACAGAGTGTACTGCTTGTTCGGTGGAGCGTCCTTGGTGTAATCAGGTGTTGCGGGTCGTTTTTAGGTGTCTTTTGATGCCCGTGGACCTTTATTATTTGACATTTAATGTAATCCGCATTCGAATCTTCATAAATCGAGCGATTTAGCGGGATGAGATTCCTCTGTTCGTTCATGTTCGTCTCTGATGCGGGTGTTCTTCGCTTTGATTCGTTTTTGCAGGTAAGAATTCGTCAGTTGTGTTTGTTTAATCGCTTCTAATTTGCTTCAATCTGTTCCCTTACGAGTTATCCGGTGTCAATTTTACCCAGATCGAGTTGGCTATCGGGATTTGCTTCATGCGCTCCTCTGCATTTTTTTTAATTTTTGTTCTTGCGCGTTGATGCTGTTTGAATCTACGAGTTAGTTTCTTTCTTCTGTTTCAAATCTTCTGATTTGCCTTTCAATCAAATTTTTTACTAATAATTTAGAGAATGGCGTGTTTTGTTCACCTGTTGGTTTTTTGTACCCGTGATGGTTGAATGTATTGGTTGCGCCATCTGTTTTGAAATTGAGCAATTGCACTAATATTTTTGTGTGTGCAATCGAGCTGCGACTTAATGTGTGAAGCATGATTGGTTCCCCGTATGTTTCATCATCTGTTGTGTTTTAATTTTTGCACTTCTTTCATTTTTTGAAGCGTACTGCATGTTTGAAGATAGCGGACTTCACCTGTGGAACTGCACTGTAGTTTACAAGACAGCTTCTTAGATTTGCATCTTTGAAACTGCATTGTGGTGTGTAGTGAACTACAAATTGTTGATCCGCGTACTGCATTAATGTTTATAAGAGAACTACGTAGATGTCAAGTTTTCGAGCTTTGTTTCATTCAGATGGTTATTGCAAAGTTTTCGAACATTCGCACTGCATTGATATAACTAAGAGAGCTGCAATACTTAGTATAGTGCACTGCACTGCAATATATGTAATGTATAATCTGCATTTTCTATGGAAACTTGTAGCATGGTTGTAAATTTTTGCAGATGAGCTCACATGCACTAAAAAAGGGTTCATTATGACAGTCTGAAGAACATAGAGTTGCAGCGTCTGGTAGACATAATTTAAAAAACATACATCATAAGAAAACATTGCATAGATGCCACAAGCGGCTTTGCTTCAACTCAGACAGCCTACAGTGCAAATATTCTAAATAGCAGAGATCGTTTTTCCCTGTAGAACATCACCATTACCACTTCTCCGGCCAGCAGTTATGTTAATGCAGCCATCAGAGTCAATGTGGTAGTCAGCTTGCATATAGTCATACCCATTCTTGTGCTCTGTCTCCAGAATAAGCTTCCCTGAACTTGCAGCAGGAAACCATATTGCGGATGGCACTTTCTGCAATTTGGCATGCATTTTGAACGAAAAGGTAAACACCTGACAATTTTGCTATATCTGAACATAATCTATATACATGAACTGAAATATGCATGGATATATGACTACTAGTAAGAAAAACAGGTTCAATATATGAACTAAAATATATATGGACCTGACTAGTAACTTTACTACAATATATACTATTCTGCTAACACTTTCGCACTGCATGCTCAACGGTACTGCACTGCTTTAGGAAAGCAAGAGCACTGCAATGCTGGGTGAGGGAAGTACTTTTTTGATTTGGGTGTTGCAGATTGTTTGTTCAGGTTTGTTCAAACTAGTGCACACCTGACATAAACTGAAGAAATATACGTAGAACCATGTAGTGTTTAATTACTGACTAATCTGAACAAAAATGCAGATCTGGGTATTGATAAGACTAAGCTAACTGACGGAAACATACGTTCAGATGTGGATTTGGAACCTAAAAAGTAAATAAGACCACGAGGGGAAACACACACCCATGATTCCTCGAGGTCTGCAGGCGTGAGGCGATATAGAAATGGTGCCCGAAACCCGCGGTTGGTGGTCAGCAGGCACTCGAGCTGGTTGCACCGCTGAGTCTCCGTGAGCTCCACACCTTCATGGTACACGCATGCCTCCGCTATCGGCACCATCCTTGCCAAGCAGCCGCATGAGCAGTCCATAGCATGGCAGGGCAGAGGCAAATAGAAGGAGGAGAATGGGCAGAACCCTAGATCTTGATTTGGAGATAGGAAGGAGACGGATTAGTTCTGTTGGTTGGGAGCCCGGATGGATAGGTTTTATGGAGCGAGTATGGCTGGCTGATTAGTCAACAATAATAAAAAGTAATAAGTAGTGTGGTAGGTGGTAGGAGGTAGATGTAATCTGATCAATATACTGTACTGCATTTTTTGTTAACAATAGCACTGCTTCTTTGATGTTAACGTACTGCATTATTGAAGTTAGCGGACTGCATTTCTGTTGTGATATCTGGCAGCCTGCATTTTTTATGTGAAAGAACTGCAGTTGGGGGGTGGGGGGGATCCCCCCCCACATTTTTTTGTTGTGGTTATGCATTTATTTTTATTTTTTATTTTTGTTGTTGGTGATAAACGCATTGTAATGGTATTCTTTTTTATTTTTCGAGTGTTTGTTTTTTTATTGGGCCATGGAATGAGAGAGTCTGTTGGGCCTTTTGGGTGGTAAGTCACATCCGGCCCAAGTCTACCTACCTGCACGACTGCTTCGCTCAGTGCAGTCCGTATGCGCTAAAGTTTAGTCCCACCTCGCTCGCCAAGGGCGGGCACGACCAGTTTATAAGCCCAAGCGAGGCAGCCCTTCCGAACTCCTTGTAACACTTATTGTGCGCTCACACACGGCGCTCTCTCCCCTATCACTATGACCTGTGGGCCCTGATGTGCCTGTCCCCATGCATGCTGACTCAGTACGAGACTCGCTGGGACCAGGTTGCACCTAGGCGGTCATTTTTTTTATTTTTTCATATGTTCCATGCGTGTGTGCACTGCTTTGTTAGGTCATTGTGCACTTCATTTAAGAACATTATGTACTGCATGTCCCTTCATGACGGTTGTGCACTGCATGGATCTTCATTTGTGCATTGCATGCTCGTCCGTTTGTGCACTGCTATGTGCACCTGCCTTGTGCGGTACCCTAATGACATACTATCGCTGTTTTTAGTGCACCGCAGTATATTCTAACAGAGAACTGCAACAATGTATTGGAAATATAATTGTTCATAAGATAAGCAAACTGCATGATTACAAAGCAAACTGCATGATTTCAAAGCAAACTACAACACAAGCAAACCTAAATTTACCACAAGCAAACTACAAACTTGAGAGAGGGGTAATCTGATGAGAAATCTAAAATGGCACAAGCAATCTTCTAGATACATTCTTGGTCGGCAACACCTCCTTCACTAGTCGTAGTCATCCCAGGTCCTAGCGCGCTTCCTGGACTGCTGCTTCTCGAGCTTTGCCCGGTGAAACCCTTCGTGGATGATGGTGAGGTGGCTCCATATCTCGTACGCGGCATAAGCATCCTTTACCGCGTACTCGATGTGCCTCATGGTCAGGGGCATGCACTACCAGCGGCTGTGTTCTGCGTTGGTCAGCTTCTTCTTCATATTGTTGTAGTAGTCGTCGACGAGGATGCCGGAGACGTCTGTAAGGGAGTCCAGCGCCTTGGTCACTGTAGGCACCCTCCATTCCTTCTGGATGTCGACGAAGTGGGCGATGTGCAGCCCGACGCGGTCGAGCATCTCTATGTCGCCGTTGATGGAGAAGCCAGCAAACGTGTACCAGGGGTCAGCGAGGAAGTTGTCAAACCTGATGTAGTTGTTGGTGGCGGTGCTCACTTGGAATAGCAGCACCGGATGATTCTTGCCGACGGAGAGCTGGACGAGGGCGGCTTTCTGCTTCGCGTCATCCTCGTTGCTGTACTCCACTGGAGGTGGCGCTCGAACTGGAGGTGGCGCTCATACTGCTCGATGGTGGTCGCCGCCTTCCTCAAGTCGTTGGTGTGGATGACGTGCAACTTGGTGTTGCCGTGGGCCTCCACGTCCTTGAACTCCTTGATGAACCCCATCGGCTGGAGAACTTCTTCCTCCTTGAACTTGGTTTTTTTGTGGAGATCGATGAGTGGTAGGGAAGTGGTGGCAACGCAATGGCGATTTTGGTTGTTGTGGATGAGAAAGTGCTAGCGGAGGTCTGAATTTAAGGGCGGGATGGCAGCAAAGGATGAACTGCACAATCTCCCTGACGATGCGGTTCTGCAGATTGTGGGTTTGGTTGCGTATGTGATCGTGGCTTTTTAGCGATGCAACCGCTCGGAGTGGTGGTATTCTGTGATCGTGGGTTTTTGATCGTGTTTTTTTTAAATTTTCATAATTAATATTGTTCACCACCGCTATCTATCCAGACGTGTATGTTTTTGGTAAGTGGTAGTCCGTATAAATAACCTGATTCAGATGGCGAACTGCATTTTAGATGTAACTGCACTTCTTTGTAGAAAAGCCCGCACTGCATTATTGAATAATCTGGACTGCATCCTTTATCTGAACGAACTGCAGTTTTTGGCCCAGGGGGTGGGGGTCCCCCCCTCTTTTATTTTTTCTTTTGCGGGTATTCATTTAGAGGAAGTCTTTTTTTTGGACGCGCTATGTCCACGGGCGGACTGTTTTTTCTCAGCGGAACTGATTTTATTTACTATGTGTACTGCATCATTTGTTTTCCCGAGCGTCATTAACGTGCGGAGCGAACTGCATCTTGTTTCATGCATTTTGTACTAAAATTTTTTATGAAAAATGTGAACTGCAAATGTTTCCATTGTATACAGGTGGACTTCTGCTTCCCTTCAAGTGAGCTTCAATTATTTTGGCCCGGCCTGTCATTTCGGTTTTTGTTGATGGGCTGGGTACGGCTCCTTGTAAATTAGCCGGGACGTTACGGGCCGGGCCATTTGTGCAGCTCTTCCCAAGTGCCTCTCACACGCGTCCTTCCCACGCGCTCCCACTTCTCCCTCTCTTGCAGTGCCGCCCGGAGCAACCCCCCACCCCGTGGAAACCGTCGTCGCGCCCAGCAACCGCCGTCGCCCGCGGCAACCGCCGTCTCCACAGCATCCGTGCGCGCCCGGGTTTCCTTTTATCGGTACGTTGCTTCAGATTCTTCTATTTCGCGTCCCCCTCCGGTCCCCCTCCCCCCCCACTCCCCGAACCGCCGCCGCTCATCGCCATTGGTTGTGGTCCGCCTCTCATCCCCTTGTTCGTGATCGTCCCCCATCTAGTTGTTCCATTCTCTTAGTGGCTGCGCTTTTTGCTGATGTAGTTCGTTTTCGCAAGCAGTCGATTTCTTCTCGATTTGAAGACGGTACTCGCGTGGGCTCCGTGGGCAGAGCAAGGTGTATCTAGGGTTTCGTTGGATTTCCTCTTTTTTGTTGCTGGTATTCGGCACGCCGTGCTTGCTCGCGACGCAAACACCATGTCTTCGCCAAGCAAAGCACATGGAGGAGATCAAGGTATGTGGACTGCTTGCTTCCCCTTGTTTATTTTGTGTCTTGTTTATCTAATTATCTTGGTCATCATGTA
This sequence comes from Elymus sibiricus, assembly GCA_039707655.1. Taxonomy (NCBI): domain Eukaryota; kingdom Viridiplantae; phylum Streptophyta; class Magnoliopsida; order Poales; family Poaceae; genus Elymus; species Elymus sibiricus. The sequence goes on along the minus strand of CM077676.1, from coordinate 183,184,644 downwards.
GATTCGTTTTTTCTGCGTTAGTTCTCATCATTCTCATGATGTAGATTGTGACATTTATTTAATTATGTTTCTGCTTTTTTGAATCCACTAGGTAAAAATGTTGGCACTGGCCCTAATGATGCTGTTTATGATTCGCCGATTGGCTCGCGTTGTCCTGGTGGTAAGGATCATGGTGGTCAGGCTAGCCCTCAAGTGAATTCACCAATTGAAACCTCCCCTATTAGTGTGGCTCCTCCTTCTGGTATGTTCTTGTTTTTTCCTTATTTTTAGTTTTGGCAACTTGTTTGTATCGTTGTGTTTCTTGTAAACTACATTCCTGTGTATGAATTGTGAATGACTTTATTGTTCCCTTTATGTACTTGGTATTTTTGATGTGTATTATTTTGTTTATTGTATGTTCTGCTTATTGATGTTGTGCGAACTGCAAAATGATTGTGTGTGTGAATTGTGAAGTGCATTATTATTTGATTTATATACTAGCTATTTTTGATGTTGTATAAACTGCTGATGGCTTTGTAGAGTTAGTCAGCCTTTTTTTGTGATGAAACATGGACTTGGTGATTTTTTCAAGGATATTTTTTCCTTTATTATGTTTTTTGTATGAAGCACTGCATTATATGGATAGGTGAACTGCATTTTGTTCGTTTGCGCACTTCTTGCTGACCATAGTTAAACTTCATTCCGACGCAGCGGCTGATTTTTCTGCTGGAGCGCCTGGGTTTGAGGAGGTTACTCACTTGGTTGACCATTATTTCGCAGAGGGTGTCGTTGGTGTGAGCTCTGACCAGAGCTTTAGGCGGCCCGTGTTGTCTGAAACACGGTCACAATCTATTGATGGTACAGAGCAAGTTACGCAGGAGTGGATGGTCCCGGCACAGCTCCAAGCTTATGAATCGAAGAAACGCAAGAAGTTGTTGAGGTTTGAAAGTGATACAAAGAAGTATGAGGAGATGGAGAAGCAGAGGAGGGCTGCAGATGCTGCCAAGAGTGTGAAATTTGATAATGTCAAGTAGCATGTTGTGCAGAAGAAGAGTCTGAGTTCTGTTGCTGAGCAAGGTAGTACTCCTCGACGCAGTCCCCGTGTCGTTTGCATGGAGAAGAACCTCGGTAAGAGAACTGTTGAAGCTGGTGGGGAGGATACACAACGGAAGTGGGCATATGTTGATGATGAGCCCAAGTCCGACGACGATGACTTTGTTCTTGCTGATGTTGTGAGGAATGCTAAGTCTGGGAGACGGAAAGATTGTGGTCCATCGAAGAGTCAACATAAGCGGCCGCGTGTTGTTGCTGACGAAGATGAGGATGCTATCTCGGGTGGGGAGGCGGATGTTGTTCCAAAGGTTTGTTGAAGTGCTGCCTTTGTTTCTTCCATTGTTGTTTTATTTACCTTTTTTTGTCTCTTATCTGCCTAATTTATTAATGTGGACTGCATCTTCCTTTACACAGAATAAGAAGAAGACTAGTAAGAGGAAAAGAACCGGAGATGATGGTGAGGAAGGAGATGATGTTCGATTTAACAAGACCGTACGTTTGTCACTCTCCAATGTGTGCAAAGCTGCTGGATTATTGAAAGATCCACACCGTAATCGTGTTCATGACGCTGGTTTTGGTGCTGTCTTTAACTTGATAGTAGAGAAAAATGCGTCCCGCATTCTTATGTGCTATCTGATGGGAATTATTGACCCTGCCAAGATGGAAATAAACATTTGTCCTGACAGGGTTCTTCGAATCAATCGTGGTGTTGTTCATCAAATATTTGATTTTCCTATGGGACCTCACACTGCTCCCACGCCTGCTACCAGTGGCCATGATGATTCATTGTCTGCCCCCAAGGATGAGCTTGGCTTTGCCCGTTCAAAAAGTATAGGTGTTAAGGACTTGCTTGCACTGCTGGCGGTGTTAGTGGAGAGCGAGGAGACCGAGACGGTTGATCTTGCTGTCAAAGTTTTCTTCCTGATACTTTATCAGAATTTGGTATGCCCTGGGCCTGCTGACTATTTGGGAAAGGTCGCTGCCATGGTTGAGAACATGGATTATGCTGCTATGGCCCAGATGGACTTTTGTCAGCTTGTTGTTGATGAGCTCCAGGTAGCTGTGGTGAAGTGGCAGTCAGAAGGTAGCGCGCAGAATTGAACTGAGAGTTGTGCTATTATCCCACAGATTATGTATTTGGATTGCTTGAACCTTCGCAAATTTTCAGTTATGCACACGTTGACGCCAGGTGCGTCATACCTGACGAACAAAAACTTGTTGAAGATATACAACGAAGATATGATTGTCAAGGGAAAGATTTATCAGGAAACTTACAGATTTGGAAAACTGCCGGTAACTGCATTCGTTTTTTAAATGTTTTTTTGTTCCTGTTATCCTTGTTTTATGAACAACGTCTTTCTATTTTTGCTGTCAAAGAAATCTGAACCTCCTAGTATTCACATGTGGACTTCTTTCCCTTCTTTCCTTTTTTGCAGTGGAAGGCGTCCAGTGATATTGTCTACAATCGTCCAGTTGCACTTTTATGTGACAGCTCTGGTGTAGGCCCTAGCAGTCCTGCTAGGTTCCATGAGCCTATCTGTAGCCAGCCGCCGCCTACCCGGGGTTTCATGGCTGCGGATCTCTAATACTAGAAGCACTTCTGATCAGATGTTTGTTTGCGGCAGAAGACACATGGAGATTGATGAGCTTCTTCAGAAGGTTATCAAGTTAACAGAAGATTTGCCAACCTCTGGTGATAGGTTGAGGACAGTTGCTTGATTTTTCCCTGTTGGCCACGGCCCCTCTGAAGAAGAAATTGTGGCTGCAAACAACTTTGATCGTGGTGTGATTGAAGGCTTGAAGATTGCGGTGACGAATAGTCGGTCTTCGTATGCTCAGTTGAAGCAGTCGCAAGATGAAAAATGCGCTCGGTTTGAGAAGGATGCTGAGCACAATTTGAAAGAAATGGACCGACAGGATGCTGGTGCTGACGCTGAAAATGTATGTTTTCCCTTTATTTGTCCTTTGTACCTCATTTGTGTATTATGTGTACTGCTCCTGAGTCTGTAGTTTTTTCGCCAGTTATATATTTTCCTATATTGTGTCTGTGATTTTTTTCTGTTGTATGCTGGAGTAGAATCTTTTGATGTTCATGCATCTCAGGACGATGGGACTGATCAGGACGATGGGACTGGAGCTGCAGATTGTGATGCGCACCAGGATCCTCACGGTGGCTTTGGGAAGGACGATCACTTGGCTGATGCGTCATCCCCTCCAGATGTTGTAGCTGAGAAGGTTTAGTGGAATGACTTTTTGTACTATTGTTTTGTAATCTATGTATCTTGTTGGTTTAATGCATTTGTTTTACATAAGTGAGCTGCATTATTTGGCAAAAGTGAGTTGTAGTCTTTGACATATGTGGGCTGCATTCAGTTAGTGAACTGCATTGGTTTACATGAGTGAGCTGCATTCTTTGGCATAAGTGAGCTGCAGTCTTTGACATATGTGGGCTGCATGCTGTTCTATTGGTGAACTACATTGTTTTAGAGAAGTGAACTGCAATCTTTTACACAAGTAGGCTGCAGTCTTATGTTTTGACATTAGTGGGCTGCATGTTGTTCAGGTTGTGAACTGCATTGTTTTACATAAGTGAGCTGCATGTTGTCGTGTTAATTTCATCTCACGCTCATTTGTGTTATCGTTGGCTTATTTTTTTTAAATGTTTTGGCAGTCTGGAGAGGGAAATGCAGAAGTTCATGAGTCGGTTGGCGTTGTTCGTGTTGATGTGAACCAGGAGGACCGCCCTGTTGCTGGTGGTGACGGTGTAAGGGTTTCTGTATCAGCAGCTTGTGAGAGCGCAGAAGCTTCTATAGCTCAAGAATCCGATCCGGCTGTTGCCCCTAGTCGTCATGAAGATGTTGATGTTGATATTGAAAAGCTGCACGAGAATGATGTTCCTGTTGATAGTGTTGCTGGTTCTCCTGTTTGTCTGGCTGCCGATGATGTTCCTCGTGTTTTCAGTGTGGAGCCTCATGTGGGTGAGTTATCTGAGGACGTTGTGGTTGCACGGACTGTTCAAAATGCAGACAACACTGATGTTGATGCAGTAGGTCAGTCTAGTGAGGCTATGGTGCTTTCAGCGCAACCTACTGGTGGAACTGTTTTGATCTCTTCTGAAGAGCAAGAGCATGAAGAGTCTGACACTGAAGGCAAGTATTTTGATTTGAAAAGTGAACTTGACATTTTTGTCAGTCATTTTAATTACTATGGTAGCTACATATTACATGTTTTATGATAAAATGAACTTCTTCTTTGTTAATGCTTTCAAAGTAGTTGCTAGCTAGCATATTTTCATTTTCTTTACAAGTGAACTTCATATTTTTTTAAATTCTTTTTCTTAATATACCATCTATATGGAATATATCATTTTTTGATAAGTGAACTTCATTTTTTTACTTGTTTCTTTTTTTTATATATTTTGCAGATGACGAACTTGCTATTGTGGCTCCGTCGAGCATTGATCTAGCTCTTCTCAAGAGATACAACGAACTATACATTGTTGTTACCAGGGCTCGGAAGGACAAAAAGAAGCAGTATGACTTTTTTGAATTCTTAAATTGTTATGTTAATATGTATTTTCTAATCGCAGACTTTGCCCTTTTTCATTCTTGTTATTTTGATAGTATCTTATGTTGCAGTTTTTCAACACAATTTCAGGGGCTTGATTGCTTTTGTAACTGAGTTGGGTGACATTCCCATTGCCGAAGTTGGTGAATCTTTTTGGACGAAGGGGACGCTCACTACCCGCCTTGTTGATTTAGGGGTTTCTTTGCTGGTAGATAAGTTTAAGGCATCTTCGACGATGGTTGTCCCGTACCATATTTGTGTAAGCATGCATAACTTGTGTTTGTTGCTTTATTCTCTTTTTGTATTCCGTGTGATGACCTGTATGCTTTTTCCACCCTTTTCCACCCTTTTCCTGCCTTGATTTGTTTGGCAGACAAGTATTTGGAATGGTAGTAGTGTAGGCAGGGCGGTGAAGTTGATGTTCTCGTCAAGAGCTGAGGAGCGTGTCGATACAAAAGATATGGTGAGTAATGTTTTATGTGTCCAGAATTATTTTGTGTGTGTCGGTTTTATAGTGTTCTGATTTTTGTTTTTGTAATGCATAAATGGCTGAGAGGAAAACATATATATATATATACATTTTTTACTTCCAACAGATCATGTTTGCAACATTTGATCCTCCAAACACGAATGAAGGCGGAACTGTTTGCCATTATTGTGTAGTCGCCTTGAATCTGAATGAAAGGCGGTTTGAATTTCTTGACTCGCTACATAAACCTGGCAGTGTTGAAGCAAATAGGGTTTTCAGGAGGATGGTTAAAAATATCAAGCGTGCATGGAAAGAAGGTAGCGCAAGTTCTGATGAGCCGCTAAATCCTCCGACACTTGATGGCTTTACGTTGAAACATGTGATTGTCCCAATTCAGCCAAATGGGTATGTTTCCTGTAGCCCCCCCTCCCTTGCTATTCCTCAACTGTTCTTTTATATGAATGTGAAACTTATGGTTTTGTTCTTTTGCACGCATGATTGTGGATTCTATATGTCCCAATTCTTGTAAACATGGGATGGGATTCGAGTTGCTCAGTTTGGGGTGGAGCACATCGGCTACATCAGGAAGGCCATGCTCTACAGCTGGCTCACATCATTGAATTGTTCCTTGGATCTATCTTCGCTTTTAATCTTTGAAGATAAAGGTTGTGTTTGTGAACTGCTTGATTCCCCTCCTTTTTTTTGTGTGTTGCTTGCTTTCCTTTCTTAGGCATTAGTTTTTAGTGTGCCAGTGGACTGCGTATTTTTGAGAGTGGCGAGCTGCGTATTTTGTTGTGTTAGTGAGCTTCAGATTCTTGATGAGTGAGCTTCAGTTTTTGTAAAAGTGAGCTGCATTGTTTTGGATAAGTGAGCTGCACTCCCTTTATGTGAGTGAGCTGCATCATGTTCTTTAGTGAACTGCATTTCGGTACATTAGTGAGCTGCGTTTGACTTTTCTGTTGTTGTACTTGGGTATTTCGTCGGCGCTGGACAAGTTAGCTGAGTGTTCCCGTGTTGTTTCCCATCTCTTTTTCAGGTTTTGACGGAGGCCTTCATGGAGGCTGTACATCACTTTTCGAGACCCTGGTTTGTGAAGCAACTATGGAGGATTGTGTTGTTGAAATCTCTCCTGATAAAACTGGTTCTTTGGTTGGAGTTGGTGTGAACACTGGTGTTGCATCTGGACCTGTTGGTGGAAAGGAAGCTGCACCTAGATCTTCACGTGAGGTATTAAATCTTGATGATGATGATGATTTCGTGACGCCGGTTGTGCCACCCGTCAGTAAAAGGACTAGGAGTGCAGCGATCAATCGTCCCACGGGTGTTGAGGGTGTTGTAGTTTCGAACAAGAGGGCAGTAGAGAGACCTGTTAAGCTTAGATGCTCTATGGAGAAGTTGAAGCCTTCCTGGTTCAGACATCTTAATGAGGCGAGGCAAATAAAGGATCTCATTCTCAGCCAAGATTTCAGGACCAAATACAAAGAGTGAGATGTATGTGCCTGTCCTTCATCTTTTTGTGTGTTTAGTTTTTGTTTTGAACTTTATTTTTTGACCCCATCTGTGTTTGTGTCTCTTGTGATATCTTTTCCACAGAAGCTCACTCTTCATGGTCAAAAATCCTTTTAATGATCTTGAATCAACCAATGTTGACTATATGTTTCGGACATTTGGGAAAGGAGCTTTCATGGACTCGTATCTCATGGATTTTGTCATTAAGTACTGGAAGCAAGATCCTGACATGAGTTTAGTTTATCGTTCTGGCGATCGTGTGCTACTTACACCTTTATTCATCACGGTAAATGTGTCTGCTGTCATATTTTTTCTGCTTTTGTGCACTTTTTTCTTGAGTACTGAATTTTTTATTTCCATGCGTGCATGCATCTTTTTTTTACATGTCCCCATTTTTTTGTTTTTCTACGCAGTATATTCTTCAAGTGGAAACCGCTGTGAAGAAAAATGAAGAAGGATATCCTGTGTTGCCGGTTGTGCATAACCCATTTATTTTAGAACATGCGGCTGAGCAGTTCAGGTTTTTTGTTGGTGATGATAACCTGCTCGACGCAAAACTAGTAAGGCCACTGTGTCCATCATTTTCTTCTTCTTCCTTGTTGCATTTCCTCTGTAGTTATTTTCAGCAGTGGTCCTAGTGCTATGTGTGGAATGAACTTCATTGATTTTTTTGTCCCCTTTCCCGTATGTATCTCCCCCCGACAGATTTTGATGCCGCACTGTAAGGACGGACATTACTCTCTATACACGATGAACCGCCATCGCGATACCATTGATATCCATGATACGAGGAGGTACACTGGCAATGCTGATGAAGTGACAAAGTGGCGCCGGTCTGAGTACCACGCAGACTGCACTGAACTGGCATGGCAAACTTTTGACCATTCTGACTACATTATTACCACTCTGTAACATCCCAATTTTCAATTTGGCTGTTTATAAATAGATCATTCATTTGCATCCATGATTTATGCATTTTTGCCCTTCATTTCTTTTACTTGAATTTTGATCCAAGGAACTTTATGCAATTCAAGGACCAAAAGAGAGAATTTGAAGTTTCCCTAAATCCATTTTTGAAAATTCTTTGAATTCAAAATTTGGAATTTGGATCAAATTTGGTTTCACTAAATTCATTTCTTTATTTCCAAAAATAAAATAAAGAGAGTAGATAAAAGGACTTCTTCAAAAACAGAAAGGAAATATTGGAAATTGAATTTTAAATTAAAATATATTTATTTGGTTTTATTTGCAAATTATTTTAAGGCTAATTTTATTAGCATAGCAAAAATATTTATTTTTAAAATAATGCATTTAGGATAGAAAATAGTTCACATGGTCTAGTATATGACCAAATATTTATGTGAATTTTTCTGGCATTTTTAGAATTAGTTTACATTGTGTTTTTGTGTGTTTTGTATTTCTGAAAATAGAATACAGAAAAATGTTGAAAAATAAGGGGGAAGCCCAGCGCTAGCCAGCACTAGCCGCCAGGACGACTGGCCAATTCGGCCCATGGCCCAGCCCCGCGCCGAACCGGCTACGGAGCGGTCGCCCGCTCGCCCCCGCTCCCATCGACACCCGGCCCCACCTCTTCTTCCTCCCCATGACAGAACGAGTCCGGCCCGGACACGCTCCCGACGCCGACCTCCGTTCAAACCCGCGGGACTCCTATCCCCGATCCTTCCCCTCCTCCAAGTCTTTGCCCAATAAATACCCGAACCCCTCCTCTCTCGATCCCCTCCAAAAACCCATGCTAAAGCCACGCTACCGCACGCCGTCGCCGTTTGGATCTCCGCCACCACCTCTTCGGCCGCCGTCGAATTCGTCGCCGGTAGGTCACCCCGAGTCTCTCTTCTCCGCGCGTCGGTTTCTCTCGATGCCACGCCTCGGTTTGACATGGTTTTGCCCTTCTTCATCATCTACAGCAGCCGCCCCAACCTCGCACGCCCTCGCCGGAGCGCGCGGATCACCCGAGCCCCGCCACCTCGCCTCACCGCCGTCCCTGAGCTCCTCCGACGCCACCCCCGAGACCGCCTCGCTTCGCCGCATCACCCCGACCTCTCCGCCACCGCAGCCGACCACCAGAGAGCCGCCGCCGACGACGCCGAGCCGCAACGCCGCCGTCCACTGCACAGTAAGCAGCGGAGAGCTCCTCCTCCGTTAGATCTTGCTTAGACAGTCTAGATTAGATCATAACGAACAGTTAGGTTTTTTTTAGTTTAGATCGGTTTTTTTCTTCGGTTTAGTTGACCCGAGTCAGTGGTTTATTAAAAACCGGCCGATCTGTTTTTTTAAGCGTGCTCAGCTTGGAGTAATTTCAGGATGGGTGACCGACCGGCAAGTTGGTCCCGGGTGCGCACGAGTGAGGACAAAGTGCGCAGGAAAGACTAGTATTGATCTGTGGGGCCAGTCTAGATCTCGCCAGGAGTAACGACCACCGGCGGGTGTGTCCGGGGAGTTACACTCTCATAGAACTGCACTTGCTAGTACAGTGGACTGCAGTATCTGTGTTATAGAACTGCATTTTCTCGCAGCACCAACCTGGTTAAACGAGTGATAACCCAATCCTGACTACGTTCTTACTACTCATAGCATTGCACTTGTTAGTACAGTGCACTGCAATATCTGTGACATTGAACTGCATTTTCTCGAACCACCTACCCCTGGCTAAAAGAGTGATCAAGCCATTTTTTGTAGATGAGCTCGCATGCATTAACAGAGGGATAGTTCAGATCGTGTGGAGAACATATAGTTTCAACGTCTTAATAGAAATAACTAATTAATATAACATCTCTGTATTTTGTTTTACGTTTCTTTTATTTGATCTGTAACGTGTGTTTTTGGCTCTTGTGGCTGCCTTTTTCCTTTTTCCTTTTCCCAGATGACCAGAATGACTCTACTGATGAAGGCGGTTTATGGTGATAAGTTGTATAACTCGAAGAAGCACCCTGACTGGGTTAAATTGTCAGAGAAGCCCTTTTTTCCAGTCACGCCAGAACAGGAGCCAAATGTGTGTGGATTCTATGTTCTGAGGATGTCGCAACAGTATGACGACACGCTTATGGTCGAAAAAATTGCTAAACAAGATGTAATACTTTTCTGTTTCTCCCATTTTGGTAGTGTTTTTTCTTTTACGTTTTAATTATTTTTACGTCACATCCTTTAATCATCTATCTGCATTTTCAATTTTTTTAGCCTGTTGTCGAAGATTGGAAGGCGGAGTACATTTACCAGCTGATTTTCCATCCTTCCAACATGTTGTGTATTGAAGACATGCCGCCTGAGCTCCGCAATCTCATCAATAGCCTTGGGCTTTCTTCCCAATCGCAGTCGCGTTCACAGTAATATTGTTAGGCATAAACATGTTAATGATTTGGACTAAAGCTAGGTTTTAGGGTGTGTACTGTGTACTGTCTAACGTATATCATGTTTTGCAAATAATTTGTATGAAGGCTACAATTACGGCATGTGTAGCGTCTATTTTTATTTATGTACATGATTTTTTTATGTGAAATCTGGTTCTTCAATGTGTGTTCTGCGTGCATCAGTGCTGTTGTAGCCGTCTCTTTTTATTTATCTTATTTTTATCGGTGAAAAAACTTGCAGAATGGCACTACATTCCGTGTTGTTGTTGTTTTTGAACTGCACTTCATTTCTGTATATAAGTGGACTGCGGTCCCCCCTCCTGGCTGACTTTTTCCGCCGCAACTTTTTATTTTTGATTTCATGTTTTTTTAATCTAGCATTTTGCGTGATGGGATGGAGTAGAAATTGAACCGCACTGCTCCTGTCAAGCAACCGCATTGCCGCGTTAGCGCGAGGCCGAGCCAGGAATGAGCCAGAGCAGGCGACGACGCGGCGTGCCGCGGCGTCGCATGCTGAGGCGAGTCCGTCACATCCGTGACCCTACTATCTATCTTAGGAGTGTTGGGGGGTGCGGTTGTTCGGGGGGGGGACAGAATAACCGCACTGCGCCTGTCAAGCAAGCGCACTGCCACGTTAGTGCGAGGCCGAGCCGGGGGTAGGGGAGGGGGGGTCCCTACCCCCCTCCCCCACCCCCGGTGAGGCCGAGCCAGGAACGAGCCGGAGCAGGCGACGACGCGGCGTGCCGCGGCATCGCATGCTGAGGCGAGTCCGTCACATCCGTGACCCCACTATCTATCTTAGTGGCGTTGGGAGGGTGCGGTTGTTAAGGGGGGGAACAGAATAACCGCACTGTGCCTGTCAAGCAAGCGCACTACTGCGTTAGCGCGAGGCCGAGCTGGTGGTTGGGGAGGGGGGGTCGGGACCCCCCTCCCCCACCCCCGGCAAGGCCGAGCCAGGAACGAGCCGGAGCAAGCGACGACGCGGCGTGCTGCGGCGTCGTATGCTGAGGTAAGTCCGTCACATCCGTGACCCCACTATCTATCTTAGGGGTGTTGGGGGGTCCGGTTGTTCGGGGAGGGGGGAAACAGAATAACCGCATTGCCCCTGTCAAGCAAGCGCACTACCGCGTTAGCACGAGGACGAGCCGGGGGTGGGGGGGTCGGGACCCCCCTCCCCCACCCCCGGTGAGGCCGAGCCAGGAATGTGCCAGAGCAGGCAACGATGCGGCGTGCTGCGGCGTCGCATGCTGAGGCGAGTCTGTCACATCCGTGACCCCACTATCTATCTTACAGGTGTTGGGGTGCGGTTGTTCGGTGGGGGGGAATAGAATAACCGCACTGCCACGTTAGCGCGAGGCCGAGCCGGGGGTGGGGGGGGTCTGGACCCCCCTCCCCCACCCCCGGCGAAGCCGAGCCAGGAACGAGCCGGAGCAGGCGACGACGCGGCATGCCGCGGCGTCACATGCTGAGGCGAGTCCGTCACATCCGTGACCCCACTATCTATCTTAGGGGTGTTGGGGGGTGCGGTTGTTCGGGGGGGGGGGGGGGGGGAACAGAATAACCGCACTGCACCTGTCAATCAAGCGCACTGCCGCGTTAGCGCGAGGCCGAGCCGGGGGTGGCGTTCCCACTGTTATTGTTTTTATAAGAATTTTGTAATTAATTTTGAATAATTTATCTAAATTATTCAATTGTACCTTTGTGATAGTATTGATTGAACTGATTGTCTTTAATGCTTATTTTTTATGCACTATTTCAGTTGTTGTTTTATTATTGTATTTAATTAATATTATTATGTTTTAGTAACTGCCCCGAGATCGTGGGCTTTGGATGTTTTTTTTTCTCCCACGGTTGTGGGCTTTGGGCGTACTGTTTTCTCTCACTCTCCTCTTAACTTCCCCTCCTCTCCCCTCATCTCTCCTCCGCTCTTCCGTCTCCTTTGTCGCTGCGGGAACCTGCTTCTCCACTGTCGCCGCGGGAGCATTGTCCGGCGGCTGGAACTTCAGGAGAAGTTTGTGTGGCGTGTAGTTTCCTTTCCTCTCCCCTCCACTCCCCTCTCCCTCCCACAGACTCTTGATTTTGCTGGCTTCTAACTTGTTCCTCCCCTGCGTTCTTGTTAGTCTTCGCGAGGAGAAGTTTCTTGTGTTGTGGTTTTTTCCGGCGAGGGGCGCACGGGTATCTTGATTCGGTGGCGGATTTCCTTCTTGGTTGGAAGATTTTTGCTTGTTCGGTATGCTTGCTTTCTAAGCTGTAAGAACCCTAAGTTTTCCTCGTGTGATTCGCAGGTCTGGATCGGCGGTTGCCTGGTTTGTAGATCTCGATGGGTACGCCACCGAGTCGCAAGAATGTGGACGCAGGTAATTATATGTGCTAAGCCTAAGTTTTCTTTTTGTTAGGTGCTTGGTCTTTGCTAGATCTTGTGTGTAATAGGTTTTTTGTCCTGTGATTCATATAGTTGTTGTATGGATATTACTAGTTGTTGATTTTTGCCCTGGATTGTGTGGTATATGTATTTTTAGGTCGTTTTAACCTCCACCTATATTGTAGTTACTGAACATCATGTACAGTTTGAACTGACTAGCGCCATCTGAATAGTTTGTATCAGTTTGAGAAGAACTGCTAACATGTTGAAACGGTGCACATTTTTAACTGGGTTGTGCCAGTTGTGCTGTTTGTATGATTTACTTTTTGCTGGTCATGTTCATGAACTGATGTAATGTAATGTTTGTGCACTTGTATGGTTCATAGGATTGAACTGAGTGCTTGATCATATTTTTGCATACTAGTTTTTTTGCTAACTTTTATGTTGTTGCAGATGTTGGAGTGCCAGTACCTCCTAATTCTGACAAATCAGATCCCCTTCAAGATCTTGGGAATGCTATTTTTGAGAAATCAAATCCTCTAGAAGAACTTGCGAGTGTTGCTGGTCTTACTCTGTTATTTGCTCTTTTCAGTAGCGTTGTTTACGTAAATGTGTTGAGTTACATCAGTTATTCCTTTTGTTTTCGTGTGTTGTCATGCATCTTATGTATTTGTTGCTGTAGTGTTATTTGTTTTATTTTATTTTTGTGTGCTTACGTTATTTGGTTGATGCAGTGAATGATAGAGATCGTGCTCCTGAGGACATTAGTGATGTTGTCAAAGATATTAATGATGGTATTTATTCTGTCAATTTTTTGGATGGAGATGGGAGTTTGCAGCTGTCAATTACTCAGTCTCAAAGTGTGGATGGCACTAAGCCTGTTACTCAAGCTGATGATGTTGGTCTACAACTACAGTTGGAGGATGAAAGGGTAAGAAAGAAAAAGAGTGATTTTCTTAAGAGAAAGGAGTTGGAACGGCGTCAAAAGGCTGCTTGCGTTCATCCACATGTTGAGGATGGCGCGGAAGCTGGGCATGATGAAGGTGTTGTCGAGGCTGGTGGTACTGGTCATCCTGGGGCTGGTGGAACTGAGATGCCTGCCAAGATGTACTTGTTGTAGACTCGGTTGACTCAATTGTTTCCTCGTGATGCAGTCAAGGTGAAAAGAACTGTTTTGAAGAGGAAGTTGGTAGATCAAAATTCAGATGGCAAGCCGAGGCGTAGCCCACGCTTGAAAGCTACTTGCCAGGCTGGTGATAGCAAAGCCGATGCAGATAATGTTGCTGTCAAGATTGGTCCAAGCACTACTGGTGGCTCCCCTGTTCGCCGGAGTCCTTGAGTTTTGGCATATAATAAGCCTTCTTCGTCTCCTCTTCCTGAGCGCTCTTCTTTAAAGGAAAATAAGAAGCGCAAAGTTCCCCCTGCAAAGGTTAACAAAGGTGTGAAGAAGCGTGCTCGTGTTGAGGCTAAAGATCCTGCATTTGAAGGAGATGATCTTGAAGTTAATTCTGAAGATGAAGATGCACTGGTATGTATTTTTTTGTGTGTGTAGTATTTGAGATTTTGCTACGTTTATTAGTTGTCGTGATTAAGTTATATTGCTTTGTTCTAGTTTGGCTGAAGTAGGGTACATAGTGAATGTGTTGATGTCTGGAAGCTGTGTGGTCTCTATTATCTTTTTATTTGTATTTAGTTCAACTTTTTTTTTTGGTACTCACATGATTTTCGTTCAACTTTTCTTATATATGTGTTTGTACTGTATGTGATGTACTAGTTGTACTTCAAAGCATGAGTTGTGGCCTGGTAGGGATGTTGGCCAGGTGAGGCTTGATGCATTTTCTGAAATTTGTGTTAGTGGTTTTGGTCTTTTTGTTTTTTGGTCTTGAATATCTATTTGTACTGTAGCTGGTTTATTAGTTGAACTTGTTCATGCATTTTTTTGCCTTCGTAGTTTTCTTTTGTTTTTAGATTCATTTACCTAAATCATGCTTTCTTTGATTTCCTTTTCAGCCTGTTAGCGTGAGGAGTCCGGTCAAGCATAGAAGTGGAACAAAGCAAAGTGTTGCTGTGGATGAAGGCGACTCACAGTGTTTGAATGTAACTGTGCGATGTTCGCTGAAAGAGAAAGATATTTGTGCTCGTTTGCTCAAGGAACGCCATGTGGCTTGAGTTCATGCAGCTGGTTTTGGTTCTATCTTTGATTGGAAGGTGAAGTCTAACATTTCGCGCCCTCTGATGGGAGTCTTGTATCTGAAGATAGATCCTGATACCATGACTCTTGACATGGGTGAGGCGAATAAGAAGCTTTGCATCACTAGTGATGGCATACAGCAGCTGTTTGGGTTCCCTCGTGGTGGTCGTTCTGCACCAAGGCCGTCCGAGGACGGATACAACGATGCTCTGATGAAGTTAAGATCAGATCTTGGCATCGACAGAAGCCAGGATATCAAGACGAAAGATTTGAGGGATAAGCTCAGGGTGCTTGTCAATGATCCTGAAAAAGATGACCTGGCTCTGCGGGTGTTCTTCATTGTTGTCTTCATGAAAGTCGTGTTGCCTAGTCCAGCCACTCGGGTTTCCAGGGAGGCAGCAATGTTTGAGAACCTTGTCATTGAGGACATGGCAAATATGGATTATTGCTAGTTGATGGTTGATGAGCTTAGAAGGGCTGTTGTGAGGTACCAAAATGGTGTTACCTTGGGGAAGGCAATCACAGGCTGTGCTATAGGGCCTGTATTAATGTATCTTGACTGCCTCATCCATGGCAAGGCTCCGGACATTGACATGCGAGTCCCCCGCATATGTTTCATGAACCAGGACAAACTTGTTGATCTTGTTGATGCAGATTTAATAAGAAAAGGCAATGCAGACCCAAGGACGTGGGTGTTTGGGAAGCTTCCGGTGAGCTTTGTTTCTATCCTGGTATTTTAGTCATTTTTTTAAAGTGCAACTGTTTTGGTGGACGTACATGTGTAGTACATAGTTATCTGCTTAGTCTGGTCAGTCTGAAGCTTGTGAGTTTTAAATTTGTTCTTCAGGACTGACTTGCCTTTTTTTGTTGAACTGATGTTCTTGTTTTCATCATATTACCTGTGTGTGTAAACATTTGGCACTGCACTGACTGTGAAAGCATGTTAGTACTGAGGCTTTAAATATGTTAATTAGGTGATATTTTTTCTGTTGGTTGCATTGATTAGTTACCTTTTTTCTCGTTCCCAGTGGAAAACTCAAGAGGAAGTGGTATTTTTTTCGGACCTATAAACGGCCAGTCCTGGAGATGCCGTCTGATAACCCACAAGTATAGGGGATCGCACCAGTTTTCGAGGGTAGAGTATTCAACCCAAATTTATTGATTCGACACAAGGGGAGCCAAAGAATATTTGCAAGTATTAGAAGTTGAGTTGTCAATTCAACCACACCTGGGAACGAAATATCTGCAGTAGAGTGATCAGTAGCACAGTAGTATGATAGTTTGATAGCAGTAGCAATGATGGTAACAGTAGTAGTAACGGTAACAGCAGTAGTAGTAGCAATTGTGACAGCAGTAGTAACAATAGTAACTTAGCAAGAACAATATGTGAAAAGCTCGTAGGCATTGGATCGGTGATTTTGTTGGATAACATTCATCATATAACAGTCATAACCTAGGGCGACACAGAACTAGCTCCAATTCATCAATGTAATGTAGGCATGTATTCCGTATATAGTCATACGTCCTTGCGATAAGAACTTGCATGACATCTTTTGTCCTACCCTCCCGTGGCAGTGGGGTCCATAAGGAAACTAAGGGATATTAAGGCCTCCTTTTAATAGAGAACCGGAACAAAGCATTAACACATAGTGAATACATGAACTCCTCAAACTACGGCAATCACCGGAAAGAATCCCAATTATTGTCACCTTGGGGTATGCGGATCATAACACGTAGCAGGTGCGTATAACTTGCAAGATTGGATCAAGAACACAAAAATATTGATGAAAACATAAAGGGTTCAGATCTAAAATCATGGCACTCGGGCCCCAGTGACAAGCATTAAGCATAGCAAAGTCATAGCAACATCAATCTCAGAATATAGTGGATACTAGGGATCAAGCCCTAACAAAACTAACTCGATTAGATGATAAATCTCATCCAACTCATCACCGTCCAGAAAGCCTACGAAGGAATTACTCACTCCCGGCGGTGAGCATCATGAAATTGGTGATGAAGGATGGTTGATGATGACGATGCCGGAAGATCCCCCTCTCTGGAGCCCTGAACGGACTCCAGATCTGGCCTCCCGATGAAGAACAGGAGGTGGCGGCGGCTCCGTATCGTGAAACGCAATAAAACTTCCTCTCTTATTTTTTTTCTCTGGAAATAGGAATTTATAGCGTTGGAATTAGGTCAGACGGAGCCACGTGGGCCCCACGAGGTACCAGGGCGCGCCTGGGGGGGTGGCGCGCCCTGGTGCCTCGTGGGCACTGGGTGGCCCCCTTCCAGTGGGTCTTGGTGCCAGTATTTTTTATATATTCCATAAAAAATCTCCAGAAAGTTTCATCCAATTCCAAGAACTTTTATTTCTGCACAAAAAACAACACCATGGTAGTTCTGCTGAAAACAGCGTCAGTCCGGGTTAGTTTCATTCAAATCATGCAAATTAGGGGCCAAAACAAGAACAAAAGTGTTTGGAAAAGTAGATACGACGGAGACGTATCACCGTCTCAGTTTCCCAGGATTGCATCACCGCAGGATCAGTTGAGAGATGGTCGTCGTGTTGAGGGCGTTGGTGATATTCCCCTGGCCCTAGTAAGGCTAGTACTTCCTAGAGGCCAGGTTTTGGTATTGATGTAGCTGTTTCTGCGTTGGAGCGCGTCAAGCATATTTTTATTAATGTGCGTTCTGAACTGGAAAAGGTCCCAACTATAGTTGAGCATCTGAGCCGTATTGATGGCATTCTTCCTGATGGTCACGGATTTAAAGATGATGAAGCGTTGGACTATGTTGAGATGGAGAAAATTTTAATTAGCGATATGCGTGATGGTGCTGCTCACCTTATTCAAAGCTTGGCACTCCTGTTGAACACTGTCAAGCATTTCAGAACTATGCAAGACTCTCGTTGCAAGCCGTATGAAGAAGAGGTGATGTTGTTATCAAGCAGATGGAGCAGAACGAGGCTGCTGCCGGGAGGACTGCTGATGATACCGAGGCTAATGTTTCTGACCACCATAAGAATGATGTTGGTTTTGACTCTCCTGTTCTTCAGGTGAGTCAGTTTTTGATCTTTGAATTTTTACTAGGTTGTTCTGCTGTCAGTACTGTAGTTGAACTTGCTCATCTGTTTTTTGATTATGTTTGATGCAGGAGACCACTCATGGTGTTGAGGCTGATGCTGTTGACTGTGGAGTGAATGATTTGTCTGTTGATAAGAGCAAGGTTAGTTTTATATTTACTGTTTAGAAAGTTTATTAAATTTTCATGCGCACTCCCTTACCTGTTCATTTTTCCTTTGTTACTACCATTCAGGATCATGTTGATGGTGATGAGTCTCATTCGCCCATCGATGATGTTCCTTTGAATGTTAGCAGCAGCAACGTTGGTGATGATGCTGCAGATGCTTCTAAGGTTTGTTATATGTGCTTGCATTATTTTTTGTGCATCTTTCCCTGCTGTTTCTTGTAGTTTTAAAAGTTCCTTTTGTGCACCTCTTGTGGGCTTTTTTGGTTGTTAGTTTTGCTCATTTTATTTACTGTCTGAATTTTTTCTTTTTCAGATTCGTGATGTTCAGCATGAGGCGACCGGTGCTGGTGATGCTGGTGGTGTTCCACTTAGCACTGATTGTGACTTGGGTGGTAAGGTTGCTAATGAGGATGTTGGTGGTGCAAGCATACTTTATGGCAAATCTTCTGGTGTTGGTAGCGCTAAGAATGATAATGGTTCTGATTCTGAGGATTTGCCTCCGGAAAATTTCCCGCCTGGAGGGCTTGACTACGGTGATGCATTGGAAGACGCTGTGGTGTCTAGCGTGGAGGAGGTGCCATCCGAATATGATGATTTACTTATGTCCATTTCTTCCGGCCCCTTGACGTAGGAGGCGCTCCTGTCGTCGCAGGATTTTCTGTCGTCAAATCCTGACAGTGCAGTCAACTTGCTGTCGTCACAGGACTTACCGTCGTCGAACCCTGAAAGTGCAGGTAAGAATTTGTGTTAGTGTTTGGTGCCCCTTTTTGTTTGTACTTCTCATATATGATGTGGTGGCTATGTTTCCCCTATAGTGTTTGAACTTATTTGTTTGTTCCTTTCTTTGTGTAAGCAGATGGTGCTAATGCTGCCAAGGTTGATTCGTTTTTCTTCGCTGTTACGAGGTTGCGTACGAATCGTGGGAAACAGTTAGTAATGGATTTTTGTGTCCATATTGTGCCTGTATCATTTTTGTTTATTTTCCTTTCTCTGATTGGATTATTGTTGACATCGCACTTGTTTTGATTCTTCGCATCCTCTGTTTTTGCTCAGTGATAAGCCAATGTTTCAAAATGAGGAATGTGATGCCAGCGTTGGTAAGGTGGCTTCTGCGTTCATCCTCAGTGGCATGCTCAAGTCGGATTCTGCTGAAGTTGTTCTATATTGTCTACGTGAAAAGTACCGAGGCACTGACAAGCTGATTGTTCCCAGATGGGTGACGGTGAGCATTGCTTGTTTAAGTTTTATTTTTGGTTTGTTTGTCTTTACTGTTCTGCACATGTTTGATAAGTTATTTGTCAATTTTCTGACTGTTTTTGGTGTTGCGTACAACAGACAAAGATACTTGATGGAAATATCAATGGCAACGTGAGGCAGTGGTTCACTAGATCAGGGGCTGATAGTTATGACTTTGTACGTGACTCATCCTTTGTTAATCCTTTTTTTCCTGAACTGATAAAAGAATGCGTGCTCTTGTTCAGAGTTGGACTCATTGTAGTAATGAAGTTGAACTGATATGTTCCTTGCAATTTTGGTTAGTCTAAATAAACTTTTGTAGGCTGCTTTTTTTTTTGTACTGAGGTTCTTACTCATTTAGAACTGATGTTTTGGTGATCTGCTAGGACTGATGAATTTCCTTTTCGCGCTTGATTATTTGTTTGAAGGCTGTTTATGAGTTTCATTTATAATTCTTGAATTCATTTTCTTCTGCACTTGTGTTTTTTAGCTTCTTTTCCCTACTTTTGATCCACCGGCATTTGTGCCTGGCATGGTACCTGGTGAAGATGTTGGCCATTGGTGCTTGGTTATTCTCAATTTGAAGTGTCGTCGCTTTGAGTGCCTAGATTCACTCCGTGATGAAACCTGGGATGACGCGGTTAGATTTTTCAGGACCATGACAGATAATATTAAGAGGCTCTGGAGGGAAGCCAGTGTAGATAGGGCCAAACCGTTCTCTCCGGTGCGTGTAGATGATTTCTCTAGCGAGTTTGTTTGTGTGCCACGGCAGGAAAACACGTGAGTATCCCTTTTCATGAAATTTATTAGTTGTTTTCTGTTCCTGTTATTCATAGTTTCGCAATTTTTGATGTGTTCATGTATTTTTATTTTTAATGTATCCTTTGTTTTTTCTGGTTAACAGGCATGATTGTGGATTTTTTATGCTACAAAGCTGCAAGTCTTATCATTGCAGTGAGGATGGTGTTGTTGAAATGTTGGATTACACATTTGAAGATATTCCTGACATTAGAAAGACTCTTCTGTATACTTGTTCGACTAGCGATGTGTTTGAGGTCGACTTCCGGGGTTTGTTTGGCATTGAGCCTTGTACGTATGCATGTCTTTTTGTCTTTTGTTTCCAGCTTGCCCTCTTGACTAGTACTCTTATGAAATCTGTAGTTGAACTTACCGCTTGTGCTCCTCCTTTTTTGTTGTAGGTGAGTAGTTGGATCTTGGGGAGCATGACTACAGGATCTTTGGCAGCCAGTTCTTGGAGCTGGAGCATGTGGCTGTTGATTTGAGTGAGGGGCATTCTCCTCAGAAGACAAGATCTGGTGTTATCAAGGGTCGGTTGGGAGCTCTCAAAGGTTCTAAAGCTGCTGATTCAGAGAGCCACGTTACACCCAAGAAGCCCATGGTCGAGTTGATAGAAAGTGATGATGACGCGTTTGACAAGATTGCTGGGATGGGAAGGGTCACCAGGAGCGCTGCCGCCAAGGGCGTTTCCCCTCTTACTAGAATAGTGCCGCGTAGAGCCGGTGTTGCTAGGAAGGATCCTGCATTGGAGTCTGGCAATGTTACAAGCACGAAGCATGCACCCAGAGCTCCGATTAAGTTTTGCTCCCCCGTGCAGGAGATACACTCTAATAAATTCCCTCACCTGGAGAAGGCTCACAAGTTGTATGATATCCTCCTTAGTGATGAAGGACGCGAGAAGTATGCTGAGTGAGTATCCCTCATTATGTTTCATATTTTTTCTTTTTCTATTTTTCTCGCTGCTATATATATATATAGAACTTCACATGTTAAGTATATTTAACTTGAACTGCTATGAATGTCTTATCTCCTTTTCCATGTTTTTGTTTTGTGTGTGCTGCAGGACTACATTCTCATTGATACCTCAGCCCGATGATAGTGTAACTTCATTCACTGGCAATCGCGTCTGTGAAGTTTTTGCACCTGGACAGCTGATGGGGGGGGGATGTAATGGACCTCCTTATCGATGATTGGAAGAAAGATCCCGACAGAAATGTTTATTTAATATCTAGTGATAGGATCTTGCTGAGTCCATATTTCATCACGGTAATGAATTAGACCATTTCTTGTCTGAAATACTTTGAGTTTTTCACCTGTTCAGTATATATAGAACTTCTCACTGCTATATATATAGAACTACACCTGTTCAGTATATTTAACTTGAACTGATATGAATGCCTTATCTTCTTTTTACTACTTTTTTGTATAGTGTTTTTTGAGTTTTTTCAATACTTTGCTTACTGATATTTTTTCCCTGTGTATTTTCTTTTTTGCCTGTTTGTAAGTTGTGCTTTACTGTTCGTTTTTCGGCGATGAAACCGATAACTTTAATGTGGAACGGGCAGCGAGAGAGTTCAAGATCTAAGTTCGAGATGGGGAAGATTTACTGACTGTGAAACTTGTCATGATGCCTTTATACAAACCTATGATTATAACAAAGGGCAAGAGTTTGTCGCACTATTCCTTGTACACCATGAATCGGTACCGAAAGTCCATTGACATCCTTGACCCATTACCATACGGGAAGAATCATCGTCCTTCAAGGAACACCTACCACAAAGATTGTGAGAAAATTGTGAGTGTTGTTGATTTCCGCTAGCTAAAGCTTTTATCTCCAGTAGATGAATCTTTGCAATTTTTGTGTTTCTGCTTTTGTGAGACCTGAAATGTGTAGTTTTGGAGCATTTTAATTTACAGTTCACTAGATTGGTCAAAATCATGAAGGCTATGTATGGCGAGGCTCAGTATAATGCAAGCAGTCAGCCCAACTGGAGTGTTATTGCAAAGAGACCAAGGTCCGTCACTATTCCCTTCCAAGGGCCGAATGAGCGGCAACCTATGATGGTGAAAAGGTTGTCAAGAATATTCAAAATAATGACGTGAGTTCTAGTTCAGCTTTTCCTTGCTGTCTTTTGGCTGGTTGTCTTTTCCTTTTTCCCTGTTATCATTTTCATCATTTTCTTTTGTTTGCAGCCCCGTATTGTAGATTGGAATGCTGAGTATCTGTATTCAATCATGTTCAACCCGAGTAACCAGATCTTGGTGACGGAGCTTCCTGGGGAGATTCAAGCTTTGGCTCCTGGTGCATGAAACAATTGATGATCATTGTGTAGTGATTGGATACTTGTGCGATTTATCTCTTGAAAACATTGTAGGCTTATGTTTTTATGTTGGATTTGGATGTCTTGTCAACTATGTAATAACCATCGCGGCATTGTGATGTTTCTCAGTGTGGCGCAGCATTTTATAAACTATTTTGTGTGATGACAATGTGTTTGAATAGTTGTTTCACTTTTATCTATTACTCGGGGATTGGTTTTGGTTTAGTCAATTCGCACCAAAGGCTTTTACATCCGTTGAACTGAACACTTTTTTCACTGCATTGGGAGTTGTTTCTCAACAGTGGGACTGATTTTATTTTCATCTGTCTTTTTGTACTGATGGTATAGTAATGTGAGGAATGAATTGTTTTTCATACAGCAGAGGGCTTTGAAAATATTGATGTCTCAGTACTATGTGGATGCAGCATGATTGGACTGTTGCTTCCTGGTTTTCTAGTACTGTTGTCTTATATCTGTTCGAACTGAAGTCAATTCGCATTGAAATTATTTACGGCAAAAATTTTAATTGAGGTGTAGCCAGTTTTTATTTAAAGAATAAATTAAGCAGACTATACAATAAATATGTCTAGAACTTCTCGAATATAAGTAGCTGAACTTCAAAGTTAAAATTAATTGCCTGTTTTAAATTAGCTACATTTAACAGATAGCTTATTAAGGTCTCCACTTTTAAAGTATCATTTATTTTGTAGCATTTTTAAATTCCTTTTGTCGTGCTTCAGAGCTAAATTCACTTTATTTTATTTTATTTTATTTTTAAAATTATTGCCTGTGAACATGTATTTGAACATTTCTATATTCAGTTTTTGAACTTTTTTGTTGTAGTTTATAATTCATTTTCCCCGCTCTAGTTCCTTCAATGGGCCTTATGGGGTGAGTGTAATTTGTAGGCAAGGCAGGCTTTCAACGCGTAGGCGTATTGGGCCCTTTTTCGGCCCAAATAGCTCGTCCGCTTGGCTGTGCACTGGCGTCTGCGCGTGCGCTGTGAGTTTAGTCCCATCTCGCTAGTCGAGGGGGCTCTCGACCGGTTTATAAGCGCTGCCGAGGCTCAGGGGTCGAACTCCTCTGTATATTTACTTGAGCGCTTATACACGGTGCTCGTTCTCTGTTTCATGACCTGTGGGCACTGGTCGGTTGGCCCCGCGCAGTGTGGTTTGCGATGGATTCGCCAATGGTTCGCTGTGGGCTTGAGTCCAAGTATTCTCCATCGTAGGGCCGGCCTGTACCTTGGCGGTCAACTTTAAAAAAAAAACTAGTACTTGGCTGGTCCAGTAATGCGGACTGATTCTTCTTAGCATTTTTGTTGTAGTGCTTGTGAATTTACTCCCCTGGTAGAAGCATGATAGTACTGAATGCTCTCCTCGGGTTGAACTGACATCTCTATAGTGTGTTTTTGTCCCTTTTTTGTTGTGGTCATTTTCAGTGTTCTTCTGGTACTATTTAGTATGGAAGTACTTACGTACCAACTAAGTTGTACTAAGCTTTCTAGTGTTCTAGTACTGTTATCCTTAGCATGTCAGTGCTCATAAAATGAGAACTGAAGCTTCTTAGCCTTTTTGTTATAGTACTTGTTAAATTTCTAGCCTATTTAGAAAGCATGATTTATTAGTACTGGATGTTTTCCTCGGCTGGAACTTACTTTTTTAGTGTGATGGCACCTTTTTTGTTTTGCTTATTTTCAGTTTTCTTCTGGCACTATTTAGTGTGATAGTACTTGCGTACACAACTAAGCTGTACTGAGAGTCCAAGACTACTAGTATCTCCATAACTAGTGCTGAAGAGCAGCCACGAAGTTTCATTCACAAACTACTTCAACTTCACATGATGGATAAACAAAATAGCAAGCTAGCAAACTTGTTCAACCACATAAGCAAACACTGTACTTGACATAAGCAAACTTGTTCAACCTGACACACATGACATAAGCAAACTGGTTTAACCTAACAAAAGCAAACTACGAACTTGAAACAAAAGAAAGGACAAGCACAGGCGCAAGCTACACGAAGCCAGATTGTGATGTTTCCTCATCCCTAAAAGTCGAGGTGGTAGTAGGGGTCCTCTGCCTCCTGTTTTGCCCTTTCCAGACCTTGTTTGATGTTGTCAATTTTCTTCCATGACTCGTAGGTAGCGTATGCATCTATTGCTGCGTACTCGATGAGTTTCTCTAGCAGTGGGCTGATCCCCCACAGTTTATGGTCTTCCTCCTTGTTGATCTTCTTCATGTTCTTGTAGAATGGTTGGATCACGCTGGATGCAACATCAGCCAAAGAGTCGTACTTCTTTCCGGTGTATGGAACTCTCCATTCGCGCTGGATGTCGATGAAGTTTTTGGGGTTGATCTCCAAACCAGAGTTCTTCAGCATCTTTTTGTCATGTTCAATGCTGAAATCGGCAAAGGTGTACAACTTCTCCTCCTTCAGGAGCGCGTGGAGGCGCTTGGGCCTGCAAGGGGAGAGACATATTGAAGATTAGTGTTTTTTTTTCATGATTTAATTCTTCAGTTCTGGTTTACAATTGTTGAATCCATGAAGTAGATGCTTATATAGTATAATTCATGGATGAATGTAGTTCAGAAACTAGTACACAAAGTTCAGAAATTAAATTCAAGTACACCATGTTATTTTTCTTTTGGTATCTACAGTTGAGTCAATGATCTATCTGCTGCTTAGTACTAGTTTAGTTTTCTTTGTTGAATAAAAAATCATATACTAGTGCTTCACCAAGTTCTTACTTTTTTGCTGATGAAACTACTTTACTACATCAAATTCAGAAACTACTTTTACTACATCAAGTCCAGAAACTACACTAGTGCATCAAGATCAGAAACTACACTAGTACATCATGTTCAGAAATTAATCTGTTGCAAGAATTTCAGATACTAATCTAGTGCATCAGGTTCAAAATCTATTCTAGTGCATCTACTTGAGGAACTGCACTAGTACATCTAGTTCAGAAACTGCACTAGTACATCTAGTTAAGAAACTACACTAGTACATCTAGTTGAGAAACTACACTAGTACTAGTTTAATGAAATTTCAGGATGCAGTACTAATTAAACAGATGCATGAAGAGGTTCAATGAGTAGGATGGTTCACCATTCTTTGGCCGCGGTGATGTGGTATACCAAGCGGAGTTCCTCCACGCATAATTGCAGAACTGCTGCCCTCTGGGGAGGTTCATCTTCCCAGGTAAACTCCACGTCAACGCCGATGAAGCTAGGATACAAGCCGCCGCCCCTCACCCTCAGCCTCCTGATCATCTCGTCGGCTTTGTCTGGATTGTTGGTGCAGACGACCTCCAGCGTCTCCTTGCCGTGGAGATCAACCTCTTTGAGCTTGGTGGTGTAGTCGTACTTCCCACCGGGGACCTAGACGTCATCGACCTTGCTGGTCTGGTCGGACGTCTCACCACGGTGTCACTTGGCAGACGATTCCTCCGCCATTGCGCTCCTCCAGCGATGGCGGTCTTCAGACAAAGGTGTTGTGGGGAGTTGCTAGTGGAGTTTGGGCGGCAATGGTGGTTTTCGGAATGAGGCAGAGATGGAGGCAAATGGGTTTTTTTATGGCGTGGTTTGGGACGTGGGGGAGGCGGTTGAACGCGGGCTCGCCGTGGTAGTGGTGGTAGTGGACGTGGGCTCGCCTTTGCAGTCCGTCGTGGCAACCGCCCAGTGGGTGGCGCGGGCGGTGGCCTAGGAAAACCAACCGTCCAAGCCTCATATTTTTGCAGGGGAATTAATGATGGCATTTGTACCGCGCGACTATGTGAGGCCCTCGACTTAATCATGCACTAATCATACACGCAAATGCAAACGATCAAGCCTAAGGACTCACTTGAAGATATCACAACACAACTCTAAACACAAATAAAAGGTCATACAAGCTTTATATTACAAGCCAGGGGCCTCGAGTCACAAATAAGCTCAACGTCATACAAATAAATAGTTAGGAGACACAAATAAGCTCGATGTCATACAAGCATCAGCGGAAGCAATAGATATCTGAGTACAGACATAAAGTTAAAAAGATAGGCCTTTAAGAAGGCGGGGCAAAATAAAAACACTGGATCGAAAGGCGCAGGCCACCTGCCTGGGTGTCTCCTAACTACTCCTGGTCGTCGGATGTGAAGCAGTCCTCAGGGGCTACGTCGGTGCCGGAATCTACCGGAGAGAAGAGGGGGAGGAAACAGATAAATACACAGCATACAAATGCAACATAGAGCATGACATGGCAAAAAGCAGTGCAGGGGATGACCTAATGCATCTCTAAACCATTTTAGTTATTTTTAAGATTTAAGTTGGAATTATTAGCCGGTATGTATGCACTATTCATCTGTCGGAAACAAACGAAAAGTTGCGGGTTCTCCTACGTAGAGGGCCCTGACATGAATGCAGATGTCACGGTCGGATTCATTGGATTTTTCTGAGCAACTTTCATGTAGAAAACTTTTTGATCCGAGCTACGGTTTAATTTCTACGATTTTCCGAAGTTTTAAACATTTTTAGAAATTCCTGGAATTATTTTAATTCGAAAATAAACAGTGCAATAACTTTTTATACACAGCAGCAACTAGCCACTGTGTATGACATGTGGGTCCAGTGGAGCTGAGTCAGCCCAGTCAACTGTTGACCAGTTGACTGGTCAACGTAGTCAAAGGGGCCCCAGTGTGACGCCCCCAATTTGACCGTACGCTAATCATACACGCAGACGCGTACGACCAAGATTAGGGACTCACTAATCAATATCACAACACAACTCTAAACTCAAATAATAAGCATAAATCATCATATTACAAGCCAGGGGTCACGAGGACCCAAATACATAAGTCATACACACAAATGATATCTGAGTACAGACATGGTTAGTCAAGTTTTGCCTTAAGAAGGCTAGCACAAACAACGATACAGATCGAAAAGGCGCAGGCCTCCTGCCTGGGAACCTCCTAACTACTCCTGGTCGGCTGGATCAACCTAGTAGTAAGTGCCGTCGGGACCCTCCTGGTAGTAAGCTCTGGCAGTGTCGTCTGGCTCCGGAGCTCCATCGGCTGATGCATCAACAATTGGATATGGGGGAAAAAGAATAGCAGAGCAACCGTGAGTACTCATCCAAAGTACTCGCAAGACTGACATCAGAACTATGCTAACATGCAATGGTATCAAATGAGAAGGCTGTATTTGTGGACTTTATTGCAGAAATGCCAGAGGAGAGAGAAAGGCCTAGCCTATCGAAGACTAGCATCTTCGAGCAGTCTTGCAGCATCAGAAGAGAGTAGATAGTAGTAGCATACATGTTGTCATACAGTAGCAATGCCCTGAGATCCTTTCTCGACACCCTGCGAAAAAGCGATCCCGAGAGCAGTATTAACAGTTTATCATGTATCATCATCTCTTTATAGTTGTCATGGATCCGAGCACAACTCCAAGCGTCCTATTACCGTGGACACGGCTATTCGAATAGATATCTTCCCTGCAGGGGTGCACTACTGTTACCCAACACGCTCGATTACCTCCGGCCGGATACACTTGCTGGGTAATACCCGGCCTCGGGTGATCGACACAACGCAACCCGACCTAGAGCTCAGCAGAGAGGTCAACACGCCGGTCTAAATCCTAAGCACGGAGAGGTCTTGGGCCATCGCCCTGCGCACTCCTGCACGTTGCGTGGGTGGTCGGGGTGCAGGCGCGACACTGAACAACCCAGTGAAGTACCAGCCCAATCCCGACGATCAGCCCGCAAGGTAACCTGTGACGTCTGAAGAGCTTTCGGCTGATACTACGCTGCAGAGCGCCCCATTAAACCATTATCCCACGTGGTGGTAGTGCGAAATGGGCACGACGACCCACTCAGATCAAATACCCAGTTCCGTTAGGCGTATTTAGTATCGCGCGGGTGCTCTTGGAGCCGACCCATCTTTAATGATATTCGCTCGCGGGCATCCTTGGGGCCAGCCCGACTTTACATTTCCCCGCGGGTACCTCTCGAGGTGGACCCGCCTGTAACAAAGGTCAAAGTAACCGTGTGTCCAAGTATCGAGGAGGAATCCAAGGAATCACCCTCGATGGATTCCCACTCGAGGAGTTGCGCGACGGTAGCTTAGCGAAGGTGATGTAAGAGGAATCACCCTCGATAACACACATCCGGGAAGCTATTCTACAGAGGCACCATCGAAAGTGAGCTAAGAGGTATCACCCTCGGCACTCGATGCCAGCTCTGCAGTGTCGAGCAATTTAGGGGGTGTGCGGTGATGTGCTGTTCTCAGCCCGTCGATCATTCGAACGGGGCACAGGTACTAAAGCGGAGCAACTACAGCAAGGGAGAGGGGCCACAGATGGTTTTCCATCCAACCTATACTAAGCAGTTTGGTTAATAAGGCAGGTATCAATAGCAGTTATCAAAAACAGGCTATGCATCAGAAATAGGATAAAACAGTAGCAGCGGCAATTTCTAATGCAAGCAGGAGGGAGAAAGGAATGGGTGATATAGGCATGCGTCAAGGGGGTTTGCTTGCCTGGTTGCTCTGCGGCAAAGACGGGGTCGTCAGACGTAGTCGTACACAGCAGTTTCATCGGTAGTCTCAGCGTCTATCGCAGTATCAGGGTCTACCGAAAAAGAAGCAACGAGGGGAAACAAATAAATAACAGCGCAAACAATAGCATCACAAAGCATGACATGGCAATACGCGGTGACAGAGGGGATCTAACGCAGTGTTACACGACACCGAGAAAGGGGGATCCTATCCGGGAAAATATTCCCGGTTTCGGACACGTGTCAGACAGATGACCGGAGGGGGCAATGTTCCAGGCTGCGATGTTGTAAGCATGGGACAGCTAGGATGCAGCACAGGGTTGATATACTGCCTATCTAAGTGCTCTAGTCAATTTAGGAATTTAACCGGAATTATTTTATTAAAGTCATGCACTATTCATTTGCCAGAAACAGGCAAAAAGTTACAGGTGTGCTATGCTAGGGGCATCTGACAGACTAACGGACAGCGTAACCGGATTCGTCTCGTCGTTCTGAGCAACTTTCATGTTCAAAGTTTTTCGATCCGGGCTACGGTTTATTTTATATTAATTATTAAAGATTTAATCATTTTCTGAATTTCATTTAATTATTTAATCCGAATTATCTAAAACAGTATTTACTGTTTATTTAAATCAATTAACTAACAGATTAATTAGTTAATCTAATTAACCTTAATCAGTTAATTAATTAGCTAATTATCTAGTTAATTATATCACTAATCAACTAATTAATTAATCTAATTAATTAATTATTAATATTAATATTTATCTAATTACTTTCTTTTCTAGATTCAATTTTGTTCTAATATTTTTATTAGTGTATATGTATACATATACGTATATACACACATACATGTGTATATACATACACATATACACACACACACACTGGACACACGCACGCACGCTACACGCACGCACACACTACACACACATCCACACACGCATACACAGCACGGGGCCGGCCGGGCCGGTCCGGCGGCCGGCGGGAAGCCGCGGGGGGGGGGGGGGGGGGCGGGGGTGTGCTCACCGGGGGTGAAGGAGGCAGGCGGCGGCCAGCGCAGGCGCCGGGGTGGCGCCCGGCGGCGGCGAGAGCGGCCGGGGGCCGACGACGGGAGGCCGGCGCGGCTGGCGCGGCCGGTGCGGCCCGTGAGCGCGCGCGGCGGGAGGCGGGCGTGGCGCGTGGGGCCACAGGCGGCGGCGGGGCTAGCGCCGTGGGCGGCGAGCTGGCGGCGGTGGACGGCGGGGCCCGAGGCCGGCCGCGGGCGGCACGAGGCGGTGGCCAGGCGACAGACGCGCGGGAGCCGCGCGGGCGCGCGGTGCGAGCGGCGGCGCGCGTGGGGGGCGGGGGAAATGGGGCAGCCGGCTAGGGGGATTCGTCCACCTTTCGTATATATATAGTGTGCGAACGGGCCATCGAATTTTGACCCGGTTAGGTCCAATTTTCCCACCGTTTCAAAATTCGTTTTAAATACTTTTGGGGCTCCAATTAAATTCCAAAATTACCGATTTCAATTTTATAAAATATTACGAGATATTTCTAACCCATCCAACATTTTTTTTATTTTAGTTTTGAACAACTTTATCATCCGCCTTTTTCGGACGATTTAAATTGCAACGAAAATTAACGGGGTTTGCACGGACGCGAGTTCAACAACAGTGATCGCGGCAACAGTGATCGCGGTGAGGTGGCATCACTAACGTAGGATTATTGTAGCTTAATTACCGAAATTACTGTAGCCTAATTATCCGGGCGTCACAATTCTCCTCCACTAACAAGAATTCTCGTCCCGAGAATTAAGAGGTGGAGTAAGGGGGAAAAGGTTTGGTTACGAAATTCTAACGAGTCTTCTCGATCTTCGTTGCACTTCTCGAAGAGTTTGATCCATTATATGTGAGGTCTTCATTTCTCTGCACCATTGCTTCACAGCGAAGTTGCCGTCCGTCCTTCGGAATCTCCATCGTACTTACGTAAGGAATAAGGGGTATCTTGGCATCGATGGGGTTTCACAAGGGGAAATCAACTGGGGTTATCCCATGCATGAACGCACAAGTACCTCCCGAGTTGGAACTCAGGAAATACATCGTTTCCATGGGCATGAACACAAGTTCAAGGTCGACTCCCACTCCTTCAATGTATAACCTTTCAGTCACTTCTCGTTTTCGAAGAAGTTGTAGTATTGAAAATTTATCTGACGGAATGCCAGTAGAGTTTGACACGTAGAAGTTTGCGGGTCCACATTGATTAGGGAAAGCATAGGTTCAACCCATCGGGACATTTTACAAATCTATACAACACAAATTTAGGAACAACGAATACAAACTCGACAGCAGAGGGCTGACGACACGGAGCAGTTGATACAATTCGCCAGAGGCATGTTGTATCAGGGGAGATTCATCCATGATGTAAAATACGAAGGAGCTGTCGGATAGTAATCCACCAAAAGATCAGGTGGTTCGCAAAGGATCTGAAGTGAGTATCGGTACTCAAGCAGAAGCAGAAAGAATGCAAAGGCATCGGATTATAGGAATAACTGAATAATTCAAAGCTTAATTACAAAGGAATTATGATTTCCAACTTAGGGGATCAGAGGCAGGCGCGCTGATCAAAGATAAGTAGATTGAAAAGAATTAGAGGGACAATCAACCAAGGTTCGATTTACCGAGAAACAGCTCATGTCCGGAATGACGTCTGAGCCGGAAGGATGAATTCACAGGAATCAACTGATGATTGCGAGTATTCGCACGCATGTGGAATCAATAGGATGAGAATGGCAATGACAAAGGATATTAACGATTATTACTAGACATATGGAATTAACCAAAATGCAAGTAAGTAAGAGGAATCTCAAAAGCAGTAGGCTGCAGAGGATTTCCGGAAGATCGGATATCATTTCGAAGTATATTGTGAATCACATGAACAACTGGGGATGAACGAATCCCAGATAAGCGTGATGAATTATTCGCAAATGTATTCTTGCGACATAGGGCTGCAAGGCAGTAGGGGCAAAGGATTCTCGAAATATCGGAGAGTGTTTCGATATGTCGGATGGAACAAGAGAATAACTAGAATGAATACATGCACGACAAGTGTATGTAGTTATCCATCAGGATTTACCGGTGGCAGGGAATTGCAAACGTAGCGGGCACCAGGGTCTCGGGGAATCATCGGAGAGTGTCCTCGGGATCTTCTGGTGAAACAGGCGATCATCTGTATCGAGTGGAAACTTAGGATTGTCAAATGACAGTGGGAAGTATCGTATAACTTGGAAAGGTTAAACAGACCAATGTAAGGAAATATGATTATCAGAGTAATCAGATCAATGGTAAGGAACAAGCACAGATATTCCAGCTCTCATCAGCATCCACCCGGAGAGATATGTGGTCGCGAGAACCTAGGGTCGGCGTTAGTAAAATTCATTTACCCCGAAAGGAAGAGAGTTCAGAGTCCCAGAGTATAGAAGAGAAATAAAAGATCCTAATACCACCCAGTTGGCGACGTGGGCCCGTAAGCCACACAGCCATGTTAGTAAAATAGTTTTCGGAAACACTAGAATCAACTACGGCCAAGGAATTGGATAGGGGCTTCCTACAGGCAGTCGGCTCTGATACCAACTTGTTACGCCCCCAATTTGACCGTACGCTAATCATACACGCAGACGCGTACGACCAAGATTAGGGACTCACTAATCAATATCATAACACAACTCTAAACTCAAATAATAAGCATAAATCATCATATTACAAGCCAGGGGTCACGAGGACCCGAATACATAAGTCATACACACAAATGATATCTGAGTACAGACATAGTTAGTCAAGTTTTGCCTTAAGAAGGCTAGCACAAACAACGATACAGATCGAAAAGGCGCAGGCCTCCTACCTGGGAACCTCCTAACTACTCCTGGTCGGCTGGATCAACCAGTAGTAAGTGCCGTCGGGACCCTCCTGGTAGTAAGCTCCGGCAGTGTCATCTGGCTCCTGAGCTCCATCAGCTGATGCATCAACAATTGGATATGGGGGAAAAAGAATAGCAGAGCAACCGTGAGTACTCATCCAAAGTACTCGCAAGACTGACATCAGAACTATGCTAACATGCAATGTTATCAAATGAGAAGGCTGTATTTGTGGACTGTATTGCAGAAATGCCAGAGGAGAGAGAAAGGCCTAGCCTATCGAAGACTAGCATCTTCGAGCAGTCTTGCAGCATCAGAAGAGAGTAGATAGTAGTAGCATACATGTTGTCATACAGTAGCAATGCCCTGAGATCCTTTCTCGACACCCTGCGAGAAAGCGATCCCGAGAGCAGTATTAACAGTTTATCATGTATCATCATCTCTTTATAGTTGTCATGGATCCGGGCACAACTCCAAGCGTCCTGTTACCGTGGACACGGCTATTCGAATAGATATCTTCCCTGCAGGGGTGCACTACTGTTACCCAACACGCTCGATTACCTCCGGCCGGATACACTTGCTGGGTAATACCCGGCCTCGGGTGATCGACACAACGCAGCCCGACCTAGAGCTCAGCAGAGAGGTCAACACGCCGGTCTAAATCCTAAGCACGGAGAGGTCTTGGGCCATCGCCCTCCACACTCCTGCACGTTGCGTGGGTGGTCGTGGTGCAGGCGCGACACTGAACAACCCAGTGAAGTACCAGCCCAATCCCGACGATCAGCCCGCAAGGTAACCTGTGACGTCTGAAGAGCTTTCGGCTGATACTACGCTGCAGAGGGCCCCATTAAACCATTATCCCACGTGGTGGTAGTGCGAAATGGGCACGACGACCCACTCAGATCAAATACCCAGTTCCGTTAGGCGTATTTAGTATCGCGCGGGTGCTCTTGGAGCCGACCCGTCTTTAATGATATTCGCTCGCGGGCATCCTTGGGGCCAGCCCGACTTTACATTTCCCCGCGGGTACCTCTCGAGGTGGACCCGCCTGTAACAAAGGTCAAAGTAACCGTGTGTCCAAGTATCGAGGAGGAATCCGAGGAATCACCCTCGATGGATTCCCACTCGAGGAGTTGCGCGACGGTAGCTTAGCGGAGGTGATGTAAGAGGAATCACCCTCGATAACACACATCCGGGAAGCTATTCTACAGAGGCACCATCGAAAGTGAGCTAAGAGGTATCACCCTCGGCACTCGATGCCAGCTCTGCAGTGTCGAGCAATTTAGGGGGTGTGCGGTGATGTGTTGTTCTCAGCCCGTCGATCATTCGAACGGGGCACAGGTACTAAAGCGGAGCAACTACAGCAAGGGAGAGGGGCCACAGATGGTTTTCCATCCAACCTATACTAAGCAGTTTGGTTAATAAGGCAGGTATCAATAGCAGTTATCAAAAACAGGCTATGCATCAGAAATAGGATAAAACAGTAGCAGCGGCAATTTCTAATGCAAGCCGGAGGGAGAAAGGAATGGGTGATATAGGCATGCGTCAAGGGGGTTTGCTTGCCTGGTTGCTCTGCGGCAAAGACGGGGTCGTCAGACGTAGTCGTACACAGCAGTTTCATCGGTAGTCTCAGCGTCTATCGCAGTATCAGGGTCTACCGAAAAAGAAGCAACGAGGGGAAACAAATAAATAACAGCGCAAACAATAGCATCACAAAGCATGACATGGCAATACGCGGTGACAGAGGGGATCTAACGCAGTGTTACACGACACCGAGAAAGGGGGATCCTATCCGGGAAAATATTCCCGGTTTCGGACACGTGTCAGACAGATGACCGGAGGGGGCAATGTTCCAGGCTGCGATGTTGTAAGCATGGGACAGCTAGGATGCAGCGCAGGGTTGATATACTGCCTATCTAAGTGCTCTAGTCAATTTAGGAATTTAACCGGAATTATTTTATTAAAGTCATGCACTATTCATTTGCCAGAAACAGGCAAAAAGTTACAGGTGTGCTATGCTAGGGGCATCTGACAGACTAACGGACAGCGTAACCAGATTCGTCTCGTCGTTCTGAGCAACTTTCATGTTCAAAGTTTTTCGATCCGGGCTACGGTTTATTTTATATTAATTATTAAAGATTTAATCATTTTCTGAATTTCATTTAATTATTTAATCCGAATTATCTAAAACAGTATTTACTGTTTATTTAAATCAATTAACTAACAGATTAATTAGTTAATCTAATTAACCTTAATCAGTTAATTAATTAGCTAATTATCTAGTTAATTATATCACTAATCAACTAATTAATTAATCTAATTAATTAATTATTAAAATTAATATTTATCTAATTACTTTCTTTTCTAGATTCAATTTTGTTCTAATATTTTTATTAGTGTATATGTATACATATACGTATATACACACATACATGTGTATATACATACACATATACACACACACACACTGGACACACGCACGCACGCTACACGCACGCACACACTACACACACATCCACACACGCACACACAGCACGGGGCCGGCCGGGCCGGTCCGGCGGCCGGCGGCCGGCGGGAAGCCGCGGGGGGGGGGGCGTGGGTGTGCTCACCGGGGGTGAAGGAGGCAGGCGGCGGCCAGCGCAGGCGGCGGGGTGGCGCCCGGCGGCGGCGAGAGCGGCCGGGGGCCGACGACGGGAGGCCGGCGCGGCTGGCGCGGCCGGTGCGGCCCGCGAGCGCGCGCGGCGGGAGGCGGGCGTGGCGCGCGCCGCGGGCGGCGAGCTGGCGGCGGTGGACGGAGGGGCCCGAGGCCGGCCGCGAGCGGCACGAGGCGGTGGCCAGGCGACAGGCGGGCGGGAGCCGCGCGGGCGCGCGGTGCGAGCGGCGGCGCGCGTGGGGGGGGGGGGAAATGGGGCAGCCGGCTCGGGTTTCGTCCACGTTTCGTATATATATAGTGTGCGAACGGGCCATCGAATTTTGACCCGGTTAGGTCCAATTTTCCCACCGTTTCAAAATTCATTTTAAATACTTTTGGGGCTCCAATTAAATTCCAAAATTACCGATTTCAATTTTATGAAATATTACGAGATATTTCCAACCCATCCAACATTTTTTTTATTTTAGTTTTGAACAACTTTATCATCCGCCTTTTTCGGACGATTTAAATTGCAACGAAAATTAACGGGGTTTGCACGGACGCGAGTTCAACAACAGTGATCGCGGCAACAGTGATCGCGGTGAGGTGGCATCACTAACGTAGGATTACTGTAGCTTAATTACTGAAATTACTGTAGCCTAATTATCCGGGCGTCACACCCAGGGGGTCCCACCTGTCACTGACTGGGACCGCCCAGTCAGCAGGTTTGACTGGTCATCGGGTCCAGCGGGACCTGCGTGTTAGTGGGTTAATTAACTAACCGTTTTTTAACAGCTCTAACTAATCCGTGTGGGGCCCGGTGTCAACGGGGGTTAGCGGGGTTATTTAGCACTAATGATGGCGCCACGTCAGTGGCAAACGACAGCGAGACAGAGCGCGCCAGCGACGACCTACAGAAGCAGCGGCGACGCGCTGGAATGCGTCTCCGGTGACCAACTGGTCCGCCGCGACCACCCAGAGAACCAGCGTGACAAGGCACGTGCAACGGTGCAAGTAGTTCGTGCGGGGACGGCCGAAAGTGGCCGGAGCATCGAGCCAAGGCGGCGGCCGGTGGCGGCCTTTGGTGGATCCAGTGCTACCGGCCGCGGGGAGAAGCGGGGTTAGCTGGGAACGGGAGTGGGGCTCACAGCGAGCTCGAAGTAGTGGTCGTAGGAGTCGGGGAGGCTCTGTTGCCGGCTAATCGAGCTGCGGCGTCCGTCGGCCGTGGGCGAGGAAGACGGTCACGGGCGTCGTGGCGGCGCCCCCCCAGCTCCGATCCGGGGTTGCAGTCGACGTAGGCGATGACGGCGCGCCTCCTGGACATGGCAGGGCGGCGAGGGACGGCCCGTGGCCACGGCTATGGCGCGGCGGCAGCGCTCTGGAAGAAGGAAAAGAGAGAGGCAGCGCGAGGGATTAGAGGGTGTGGGGGCAGGGCTCTAGAGGGGCAGCGAGTGGCGTCGGGGCGGCCTTATCCCCTCCGGCCACCTACTCCAGCGCCGTGGCGACCGGTGGACGGAGCGGCGTGCTCCGGTGAGTCCTGCAACGACACGCAGAGGAGCAGGTAG
Organism: Elymus sibiricus; assembly: GCA_039707655.1. Taxonomy (NCBI): domain Eukaryota; kingdom Viridiplantae; phylum Streptophyta; class Magnoliopsida; order Poales; family Poaceae; genus Elymus; species Elymus sibiricus. Next base: position 183,147,914 of record CM077676.1, on the reverse strand, counting down.
GAGAAGATGCTGGCGGGCTGGGCTTCAGCTACTGTAGCACTTGGGCCGGTAGCACAGTAGGGATTTTCCTATTTTTTAATCCTGTAAACAGAACAGCTACTGCTGCATTTTACTTTGACACCAAATGAATTTTGTTACATCTTAAACTTTGCACAAAAATAAAGCACAATATTACTAGGCGGCACAAAAAGTTTGGGACCATTTGGAAAATGTTAGGCAATTTTAGAAATTGGAAAGGCCAGATTAAATACTGATGTACCTCTAAATTAATTCCCAGTGGCATTTTGGGGAATTCAAAACAGGATGGTTTCAACATGACAAATACTTAGGGAATTTTTGCCATATGATGAACTATTTTGATTGCATGACAGAAAAAGTAATTATTTGACATGCAATCCAAATTTGAATTTGGCTTTGATTTTGGACAAGTGGCAGATTGGCTTAGTGATCATGGTGACATGACCACCATTAGGGGGAGATTGTAGCATGATTCTCGGGGTGTTACAGACTATTTATACTTGGACGGATGGTTGAACCCAGGCTGAACTTACCAGTGCGCGCCTGGCAGATGATGGCAGCGTGGTGACGAGGTTTATTTTAGTCCCACCTCGGTAGTTTTGTTCTTGGTGAAGGTGTTTATAAGGTGGGATATTTAGCCATGAGTACCTTGTTCCCTTGAGGGCACTCACACATGGGCCTGCTCCAACCATCTGCATAGAAAGTAAAGTTTTTTTCTTTTCCACCTTTCTTTCACAATCCATGGCTAGCCGTATCCACGGGTGCCCTCCATACCATCACTTTCCAAGGAATTTTGTTGTTATTAATTTTTGATTTCATTGTGGGACTGGGCATCCCTATTACCAGCCACTCTCTCGTGCAATGACAAGTGAATAAACACCCATCGTGAGAATAACACACCTAGCATGGAAAATAATGGCCACCCCCTGCCGCTTCATGAGCGGTACGGGCACACAAAACGGAAAAATTATTTTCAAAATTAGAGTTGGCACACGCAAATTTACTTGGAACGGCATTGAAATACCGCATATAGGTAGATATAGTGGACTCATTTGGCACAACTTGGGCGTATAACAAAACTCAATTCATATTTTATTTTTGCATTATACCTACTGTATTCTAACTTCAATCACACAAAACTCAACAAAACCTTCGTGAGATCCGTTAGTATAACAAAATAAATCACTACTTTAAGTACTGTTGAAAACCCATTCATATTTTATTTTTACATTATACCTACTGTATTCTAACTTCTCCATGGCTTATACCCCCCGATACAATCCATAGTTTCATCAAAACAAGCAAGCAACACATCAAAAACAGAATCTGTCAAAAACAGAACATTCTGTAGCAATCTATTTAAAATCCATACTTCTGTAACTCCAAAAATTCTGAAAAATTACGAAAACGTGGGCAATTCATATACCAAAACTTTGTAAAAATTTCAGATTTTTTTGACGATCCAGTACAGAACCAAAATTCCAGCACTGGACGCAAAACTTTCTGTTTTCCAAGCAGCATGAATTATACTATCTTCCAAATCATCCCAAAGGCTTTACTTGTTACAAACACTAATTAAAAACACAAAAACACAATCATAACAGTAGCATAAATGTGAAAACACACAATAACAGAAATAAAATATAAAATTTATTTTATTCATTCGGTTGCCTCCCAACAAGTTCTTTCTTTATAGCCATTGAGATAGGCTTGAGATTTCAATGACGCTCACATGAAAGATAAGAATTGAAGCACAAAGAGAGCATCATAATACTTGCGTCAAACACATTTAAGTCTAACATACTTCCTATGCATAGGCATTTTATATGCAAACAAATTATCAAGACGAGAAATATCTAGCATCTTCAAAGGAGAGGAATAAAACATTGACAATCTCAACATAACGAGAGGTGATTTAGTAACATGAAAATTTCTACAACCATATTTTCCTCTCTCATAATAATTACATGTAGGATCATAATCAAATTCAACAATATAGCTATCATATAAAATTTTCTCTCCATGATCCACATGCATAAAATTCTTATAGTCTTCCAAAATAGTGGGATTATTTTTACTTAGAGTTGACACTCTTCCAAACCCACTTTCAATATTATTGGAAACATTATGATCAATAGCATATTCATCATGAGGCTTAAATAAATTTTCAAGATCATAAGAAGCATTATCACCCCAATCATGATCATTGCAATAAGTAGTGGATATAACAAAATTATCATCCCCAAGCACGTTGTTTTGCATATTATTAGCACAATTGACATTAATAGAATTTATAATAACATTATTGCAATCATGCTTTTAATTGAAGGAGCTATCATGAATCACTTTATAAATTTCTTCTTTCAGCACTTCATCACAATTTTCAGATTCATGATTTTCAAGCAAAACTTCATAGAGGAAATCAAGTGCACTCAACTCACTAGCAATTGGTTCATCATAATTGGGTCTTTTGAAAAGATTAGCAAGTGGATGAGGATCCATATAAATAGATTTTTAGCAAGCGAAGATGCAAGCAAATAGAAGGCACATGGCAACACAAGCAAAGATAGCAAACAAGCAAAAAGGCAAACGGAAAATATTTTTGTATTTTTGTAAAAACTTTTTAGAAGTGGGGGAGATGAAAATGAGAGGCAAATAAAATAAATGCAAGGAGATGAGAGTTTATGCAAAGGTACTTGATAGATGTTGATATAGTCTCCCCGGCAACGGCGCCAGAAATTCTTCCTCCTACTTGTAGATTGCGTTGGTATTATCCCCGAAGAGCAAGAGATGATGCAACACAGTAGAGATAAGTATTTCCCTCAGTTATGAAACCAAGGTTATCGAACCAGTAGGAGAATCACGCAACACCTCGTTAGCAGCACCTGCACACAAACAACAAATCCTTGCACCCAACCCAAACGAGGGGTTGTCAATCCCTCGGCGGTAAATTGCAAGATTAAATTGTATGTGATAGATAGATAGATTGAAACAAAATACAAAATAAAATAAATAAAATAAAATGGCAGCAATATTTTTAGGGTTTTAGTAATATGATTTAGATAGACCCGGGGGCCATAGTTTTCACTAGAGGCTTCTCTCGAGAAAATAGCATACGGTGGGTAGACAAATTACTGTTGGGCAATTTATAGAAAAGCAAATAATCATGACGATATCCAAGGCAATGATCATGTATATAGGCATCACGTCCAATACAAGTAGACCGACTCCTGCCTGCATCTACTACTATTACTCCACACATCGACCGCTATCCAACATGCATCTAGTGTATTAAGTCCATAAAGAACGGAGTAACGCCTTAAGAACGATGACATGATGTAGACAAGATAAACTCACGTATGAATAAACCCCATCTTTTTACCCTTAATAGCAATGATACATACGTGTCATGTCCCTTTCTGTCACTGGGATTGAGCACCGCAAGATCGAACCCATTACAAAGCACCTCTTCCCATGGCAAGATAAATCAATCTAGTTGGCCAAACCAAATCAATAGTCCGGAGAAGAAATACGAAGCTATAATAATCATTCATAAAAGAGATCAGAGAAGACTCAAATATATTCATGGATAATCTGATCATAAACTCACAATTCATCGGATCCCAACAAACACACCGCAAAAAGTGATTACATCGGATAGAACTCCAAGAATATCGAGGAGAACATTGTATTGAAGATCAAAAAGAGAGAAGAAGCCATCTAACTACTAACTATGGACCCGAAGGTCTGTGGTAAACTACTCACGCATCATCGAAAGGGCAGCAAGGTTGATGTAGAGCCCCTCCGTGATCGATTCCCCCTCCGGCGAAATGCCGGAGAAGGCCTCCAGATGGGATCTCTCGAGAACAGAAACTTGCGGCGGCGGAAAAAGGATTTCGTGGACTCTCTTGAGGGTTTCTGATTTGTTGGGAATTTATAGTGGAGGAATTAGGTCAAACGGAGCTCTGTGTGCCCCACAAGGTACCAGGGCGCGCCTGCCCCCCCTCCCAGGCGCGCCCTTGTGCCTCGTGGGCACCCCCTGGGGCTTCTGGCCTCCTCCCGAAGCTTCTAGTGTTGTATATGTCCAGAAAAAAAATCTCCAAAAAGTTTCGTGGCATTTGGACTTCATTTGGTATTGATATTCTGTAAAACAAAAACAGGGCAGAAAACAGCAACTGGCACTAGGCACTAAGTTAATAGGTTAGTCTCCAAAAATGATATATAATTGCTGTAAATGCAAATAAAAACATCCAAGATTGATAATATAACAGCATGGAACAATCAAAAATTATAGATACGTTGGAGACGTATCACCTACCGAGAGCGGGTAGGACCGGTTTATAAGCCCTGGCGAGGCAGCACTTCCGAACACCTCTTGATACTGATTTGGCACTTACGCACGGCACTCGCTAACCCATCTCGTTGACCCGTGGGCCCTTGTGTGCCTGGGCCAAAGCATTGTGGCTCAAAACGGGCTCGCCTATGGTTCCTCTGTGGGCGCAGTCTTAGTACGACACTAGCTTGGACCAGGTTGCACCTGGGTGGTCACCTTTTTTTTTCATTTTGTATGCAACTAATTTTCTTTTAGCACTTCATTTAATCATGTACAACGCTGCACGCATCCATAGTGTGCACTGCGTTAGCTAGTATTGTGAACTGCATGCATCTTTCTGCATAGGTGTTTAATCTTTTATTGAATTATATTAAAATATATATATAATATGTCCTTGTGTACTGCTTTTTCAAATGTTTCGCACTGCACTGCGTGTACAATTGTTTTTTGAGTACTTCATTTAAGCATGTACTGCGCTACACGCACCCATAGTGTGCCCTGCATTTGCTATAATGGTGAACTGCATGTACCTTTCGGCATTGGTGCGTTTGGGGGGTGTGGGTTGCAGAATTCCATTGAGCAGTCAAGGCACATTGGTTTCTCGTCTTCCGTTTTTCTTGGGAATGTAAGTTGTATTGATTGTCCTCTTTTTTTGGTAACGTAAGTTACATTAATTTTTCTGTTTTTTCCCGGTGTGCCTAGACCTTTTGCATTCCTCTTCTATATATTTAACTCTCCTTTGCAGTTCATTTCCCCTGTAGCCGTATCCAGACTCCCTTTCAAAGCGCCCTTTCTATCTTTTCGGTTTCTAGGTTTTTTTTGCCATGGCGCCAGGCCCCTATGCGAACCTCTCCTGCTACGGCCATGGCTGTGGTGTGCCGACCCACTGCGACTGCTCAGCCTGCAGTGAGGCCCGGCGTGCTCGCCGGAGGGGCAAGGTCCTGTGCCAATCTGGGCAAGTGCAGCAGCTTGCGCATGGCACAGTTTGCACCGAGGGGTTGGATCTGGACGATATCAATGTCGTTCAGTTCCATTCTGCTCTGCTTTGTCGTGGCCTTGGGCGCACCAGCCCATTTGTCCATCGCCTCACGCCCACAGATGTGGAGACTCATTACAAGATGGTAATTTTCCCACATCAGTCTGAACTGCTATCACTTTAGAAGCGTACCACTTTTGTCTAATGAAGTGTATTGCACGATGTGTTGTATCTTGTTTTTAGGTTTTGCTAGTGTAGATAGAGCTGGTTTTTTTGTATGTACTACATGGTTAGAAGATGAGGACTGCCTAGATATGTGATGAGCACTATTGGTTTGCACCATTTGTTTTTATATCAGATGCTGCAGTACATGCATCCTTATGTGAACTGCATGTAAATGAGACTTGTACTGCATCTTACCATGTTCCACACTGCATCTACTCCTTCTGTGCACTTCGTATAAGAGGGTCACGAGCTGCATGTACGTTTTCTCTGAACTTCTTATGGCTCCACTATGCACTTCATCTATCTTGCGTCAGCACTGCATAGTGGTTCGTACTGCTATTCGTCCTCTAATAGTTTTAATATTATTTCTGTAGAAAATCCCCCATCGAGCTATTAGGTATCTCAGGCTTAAGAAGGCGGGTATTCTCCAAGTTGTTCTCGGCGAAGGTCACCAAATACCAGCTGAGTATCGTGTTGGCGTTGATGGGCGGCTGTATCTGCAGAGAGGCTGGAAGGAATTCGTCATTGAGAGTGGCCTGAGGTCTCGTCAAGTTGTTGTGGTAAACTTTTTTGAAGTTGGGGATCGTACTATTGAAATCACGTTTGACGTGATTGGTTAAGATTTGAGGTGGATTGTAATAAGTACTTTTTGCGTATCGAATGCTTCATCCTACTCTGTTATGTGGACTGTAATAAAAACTTGTATTTGTTTTCTATCTATGAGACATGCGTATTTATTACCTAATCTGAACTTCCTGGCTTGCATGACTGAACTTCCTGGCTTGTATGACGGAACTTCCTGACTTGTATTTTTTTTAGTTGGTTCAACGCAAGTGTACTGCACGGCTACCGAACTGCACGCTCAACTACAATGTACTGCACCTATAGGGAAAGATAACTGCATTTGCCAGGAGAGAGAACTGCTTTGTCGCTTACGTTCTGCATGCAATCGGGTGCTGCGGGATGATTTTAGTTGGTTCTGGATGTCCCTTGTCCTTTGTTTCTTTTTTATTTACTGGGATCCCGACTAAGATCTGCAGTAATCGACCGATTTGGCGGACGAGCTTTTCCTCTGATCGTTCATGTTCGTGTGTAATAGAAGCTTAAAGTCAGCGTGTAATTCGTGTTTATATAAGTCTTACAGATATGCAAACTGGTATATGATTACTATAGTGAACTGTATCTATTTTGTCGTTAACCTGCTGCTTCTTCTTGGCGACTGGAGCGTGTCTTTTGTTGCAGTTTGCCGTGTTATTCTTGGCGGTGTTGCAGTTTCTTCTCTTCGCACTGTGGTGTTTATAGCGCCTTGCCTGGTGGTTGATGGCAGTCTTTGTTTCCCACGGCTGTGAACTGCAGTCTTTGTCTTTCCTCGCGTGCTGGTTGATAGCGGTGCTGGTTTTGCACCACTTTGAACTGCATCCTTTCGTGCTCCTAACCTGATTTTTGTATGGGGTGTCGTCGTTGCTTGTTTCTGTACAGCTTTCCCTTCAGTTTTTTGTCTTATTTTGGTGGTGTTATTGGCATTGTTTCTTCAGGTTCTTCATCTTCTTCACTTTCTTCTTCTTCTTCTTCTTCTTCTTCATCCTCTTCTTCGTCTTGATCTTCTTCAGAAACAAATTGCTCCTCTTCTTCGGTTGCATCACTATTTTCTTCTCCAATATCATGTTCATCCTCTTCTTCATTTTCTGATCTTGTTCTCTGTGGGCAAGTTCTCACGTTGTGTCTCTGCCTCTTTGCAGATGCTGCAGAGTCTCGGTTTTGTCAAATTTTGAGTTTTGCCAGTAGAACTGGTATGGCTATTATTCTGCTGCCTTGGTGCAGCATCCCTGTTTTCTTGCGCATCTCCAGTGCCGTGGTTTTCTTGTTCTTATTTTTTTTACATGTCCTGGAATTGTGTCCGTTGATGACATTACATGTCAGGCACCTTCTTATTCCCAGCGGCCTACCATCACTGTCCAGCTCAGGCTGTGGCTTACTATTTGTTTCAGCATTTTTTTCCTTGGATGCAGCCTTTTTTTGAGTTGCATCGCCCCCTTTCTTCCTCCCTTTTGTGTTTGAAACAGGAGGTGGAAGGATTGTTTCCTTTTTGATTTGAGCAGTAGCAATGTGTTCAGCACCTTCCGCTTGCTCGGTATTGTTGTCACCCAATGAATTCTATGCTTGCTGAATTTTCGCTGCTTCTTCTTCTTCATTCAGCACATCAACCTCCTCGATCAGTGCCATCATACCAGACATCGCCCTATGGTACCCGGCGTCGGACCTTGTCCCTCTGTTTACCAGGTCCATTGCTATTTCTGCCAGCGTTTTTCTATGGCAGAATAGTGAAGTTCCATCTGGTGCTGTTTGTTCGTAGTCTCTACAGTCAAACGTTGGATTTGATCTTGCGTTTCTGGTGTATCTTTTCAAGATGTACACTTCAGGAATCTTGTCTACCCTCAACCGATGGAGCATGCATATCACATGGACGCAAAAGAGCCCTGTAGACAACACAGAATTCTTTGTTTTGTAAGTGAACTGCATGAAATTAATAGACCATACTTTTCTTTTTAAGCAAGTGAGCTTCATGCATAGCTTGCTGAAATTAAGCTTTTCGTGCAAGCGAACCGTACCTCTGTGTGTCCACAGTTTGCACTCGCATTCGTAGACACCGTTCTCGACATCGGCGACCACTTGGAATTCATGCCTTGCCCAATCAAATGCATCTGATCGGTTGTAGTGGTGTACGAGGTACTTTGTTGGGTTGTCAGGGCACTGGTCTGCTCTGAATGCTGTGCTGTGGTAATGTGTCTCCTTGAAATCTGCAAAAACTGCCCTCGTGTATATTTTGGACAGCTGGACTTCAAATCCAAATTTGGTGGTAGTCTTTACCTCTGACTGCATGATCATAAAATTAGTGTTAGACATCACAAAACTCGAAATATTGTTTGTTTTTGAAGTTATTACTAGTTTCATGAACATTTTATGTACCTCATTCCCGATTGTCTCTGCGTGCTTGACGGCCCTCCTGGTCTGAATGCACTTGTCCACCTGTTGAGCAAACCGATGGAGATCATGCTTCTCTTTGACGAAGTTTTTCTTCAGTATACGGTTGATACTCTCGCTTCTCTGCGTGGAAGTCATCCACGCACAAAATATTTCCTTGTAGTAAGCTGATATCCACTCTTGCCGGTCATCCCACAGGGAATTCATCACCTCGTCGTTTTGCAAGTTGTATTTCTGCATGAGATCCTTCCATGCTCGTTCAAATTCTGACGGCATTAGTGGATGGTTCAGCACCGTGGTGAGGTCAGCCTTGAATGTGTCGTATGCCTTATACATCAAGGCGAGGTGGTCTTTGTACTTCTTCATGATGTGCCACCGACACAACTTGTGCAATGTATCCTTGAGGCTAGTTTCTAATGCTGCCTTCATCGAAGAACAATGGTCTGAGAGGCACAAGTAGTGTATTTTTATTAAGTTGTCCATGTGCAAGAAAGACGGAAGAAATAGAAGTGGACCAAACAAATGTAAGTATACAAGTGTTGTATTGTACCTGTGAGCATACAGATTGGCGGCTTGTAGTTCATGCACCTCAAGAATGTTTTGAAAACCCATTCGAACGACGGGATCATTTCATCTCGCACAAGGGAAACAGCAAAGATCGTGCTCTGGAGATGATGGTTCACTCCCACAAATACTCCCAGTGGCATGTGGAACTTATTCGTTTTATATGTCGTGTTGAATGTCACGCAGTCTCCGAAATCTTCATACGATCCTCTGCAACTTGTGTTGGCCCAGAAGATGTTTCTTACACGTTTATCTGCATCGATGTCATAATCATAGAAGAACTCTGGGTTGATCTTCTTCATCTTCTCGAAGAAACCTAGAATTTTCTTGATGTCATCTTGAGACTCCTCTCTTGCAAACTGCTGTTTTCTGCATTTCAAACACAATGCAAACTTATCTTATGAAAACGGTAAATAATTACCCAAATAATGCTCAAGGGAGATGTTTTGTGGTGTGCTTACTTGTTCACCCAGTCGCGGCTAGTATGTCCGATGAATTGCAGACCACCAGACATACGCGACGGTGTTGACATCATCTGTGCATGTGTGTGGTTGTCCAGCTGCATGTCCTTCACCAACTGGTCAATCAAAGGATCATCTCTTTTGTGTGAGTGCATGTGCAAATGCATCCCGGGGCTTTCAATCATCTTGTGATTGTGCTTGAGCTCAACCTTGTGTATCACAAAGCTCCCATTCTTCCACTCTTTCACTCTAATTCTTGCTAGGCAACCAGTCCTTTTTGATGTCTTGCCACGTTTCCGGTCATATTCTGCCACAATTGACTTGTGCTTCCCTTCTCTGGAGCAGACAATGTAGTGATTTGTCTTGTGGCGTGCATTTTTCCGTATGCCAAACCCTGCATGTCTTGCATAAGTGTTACAAAACTCCCATGCATTGTCGTACGAGCTGAACTTCATTCCAGCAGCAGGTATGAGTTTTGGCGGCATGTTTTGATTCTGCAAGATTGCGTTGTGGTAAATCATGTTAGGAAAAAATTCCATCATCATCTTTTGAATTTGTTTCTGACAGAATTTCCTTTTGTCACACTGTTAGAGACTAAGTGCACTGCACTACGAGACTAAGTGTACTATTCTGTTTTAGAAAAGAGGACTGCACACGAGGTAAGAAAGCACTACATATTATTTAGATTTTTTTGAAGAGTCAACTGCATTAGATATTGGACCAATGGAATTTAAGTGCACTGCTTTTCTCAATGGACTGTAATATTTATATTTTTTGGGGCCAGAAAACTTACATGCGTGTACTGTCTTTTATCTGATGGCGTTTGCAGCTCGCCGGGTTGTATTGGACACGGTGGGGTTATAACAGAACTATGTAGTTGAGGATCTCGCAGTGGCAGCAGTGAGGAAGACTTGTTCCTGCCGTTGACTTCTGGCCGAGGCACCCTTGGTGGTCACTGCATTGAACTTGATGCAGCAGGTGCACGCGGAGCTCTGTTTTTTGCAGCAGGTGCACGCGGAGCTCTGTTTTGTCCTGCAGGTGCACGCGGTGGTAATCCAGTGTTGTGGTGATGTCTCACTGGATTGGTTTGAAATTGTCAGGGCGGCGGGACGTCATCATCATCATCCTCATCATCATCATCGTCAACAGCATCGTCGTTGTCTGTTCGGACATGCTGTCCAAATGTAGTGAACTCGTGCTTGTACTCTGGCTTAAGAACTGTTATTGGCTCATCGTCATCATCATCATCAACACCATCCTCTTGGTGAGTGCCCTCCCACATGAAGGTGACATCATCGCCATCTTCCACTACCTCTTCTTCCTGGGAATGATCTTCTTCCGGAGAGTATTCCACCCTGTTGGTGGTAGTGTAGAATCCTGGAGGTATCTCAGGAGTTACCCATCCAGTGTTTCCAGAAGCTTGACTCACCATGCAGTTCAGAGGCTCTGGGTTGGGATTTATCCGCGGCATTTTTTGTCTGGTGAACCGAACTTCCTGCACAAAACGGCCGAGCTGCATTGTCAGGCGAAATGAACTGAATGATGCGAACTGCATTGACTTAAAAAGGGGACTGTGAAGTAATGCAAGCGGACTGCATCATCGCGTAGGTTGAACTGAAGCAACCGCACTGCATCATTACTCAGGGTGAACCTATGCAACTGTACTCCATAACCGAGAGACCGCACTGCAGTTTTACTAACGGCGAACTGAAGTAAATACACTGCAATGGATTTGAAGACGTACTGAACTTCATGTACTGATGGTGAATGAGAAGTGAACTGCTTACCTCATGTTGAAGTGCGTCTTTGCGTTTGCAGGAAGTTCCCTTCGTTTCCGTCTGCAGCTCTCTTGCATTCACCCGTGCAGTCCACTTTTCTTTATGCTTCTTCAGTAGCTCATGGGCGGTTTGAACTTGACTCAATGTCAGTGGAGGAGAACATTGTATTGAAGATCAAAGAGAGAAAATAAGCCATCTAGCTACTAGCTATGGACCCGTAGGTCTGTGGTAAACTACTCACACATCATCGGAAGGGCAGCAAGGTTGATGTAGAAGCCCTCCGTGATCGATTCCCCCTCTGGCAGAGTACCGGAAAAGGCCTCCAGATGGGATCGCGGAAGAACAGAGGCTTGTGGTGGCGGAAAGGTTTTCTTGTCTGTCTCTCTGGTATATTGGGAAAATTTGGGAATTTATAGCACTGGAATTAGGTCAAGAGGTGCCACGAGGGGCCCACAAGCCTGGGGGCGCGCCTACCCCCCAGGCTTGTGGGCCCCTCGTGGCACCTCTTGACCTAATTCCAAGCATATAAATTCCCAATATTCCCAATATAGCAAAGAGCCACCACAAATAACTTTTCTGCCGCCGCAAACTTCTGTTCTTCCGCGATCCCATCTGGAGGCCTTTTCCGGCACTCTGCTGGAGGGGAATCAACCACGGAGGGCTTCTACATCAACCTTGCTGCCCTTCCGATGATGTGTGAGTAGTTTACCACAGACCTACGGGTCCATAGCTAGTAGCTAGATGGCTTCTTCTCTCTCTTTGATCTTCAATACCATGTTCTCCTTGATGTTCTTGGAGTTTTGTCCGATGTAATCTTCTTTTGCGGTGTGTTTGTTGGGATCCGATGAATTGTGGGTTTATGATCAGATTATTCGTGAGAAATATTTGAGTCTTTTCTGAACTCTTTTATGCATGATTGTTATAGCTTTGTATTTATCTCCGATCTATCTGTTTGGTTTGGCCAACTAGATTGATTTATCTTGCAATGGGAGAGGTGCTTTGTGATGGGTTCAATCTTGCGGTGCTCTATCCCAGTGACAAAGTAGGGGACAAGACACGTATTTGTATTGTTTCCATTAAGGATAAAAAGATGGGGTTTATTCATATTGCTTGAGTTTACTTTGTCTACATCATGTCATCTTGCTTAAGGTGTTACTCTGTTTTCATTAACTTAATACCCTAGATGCATGTTGGATAGCAGTCGATGGGTGGAGTAATAGTAGTAGATGCAGGCAGCAGTCGGTCTACCTGTCTCGGACATGATGCCTATATACATGATCATTGCCTTGAATATCGTCATAACTATGCGCTTTTCTATCAATTGCCCAACAGTAATTTGTTTACCCACCGTATGCTATGTGTAGGAGATATGCCCTAGAGAAAATAATAAATGTTATTGTTTATCTCCATGTTCATAATTATGTTTATGTTCCATGCTATAACTCCTATGGTTCTCGAGTCTACAATAACCACGAGGGTCGGAGGGAAATTCATATGCACGTGTGGAATAATAAACGGTAAAATGTATTCCTAGTCTGGCCTCTAAGACTAGCTCAAGTGTTGCATGATGGTTCTATTTTCCTGATCATGGGCATGACTATGCCGGCAACTTTGAGGGCACAATGTTAGAAGAACATTTGTGTTGAATCGACCCGAATTGATGTTATGCTATGAGATGCATTCGTCACAAGTTAATGGTTAATAACACAGAGAAAGTTAACGTTTGCGTAATTCCTTCGACCATGCACTACTGGAATCAGGATCTTTGCCGTCAGCCAGCTCTTTGCCGTCAGCTAGCTGACGGCAAAGAAGGTCTTTGCCATCAGCTTACAGAAAACTGACGGCAAACAAAGAGCTGACGGCAAAGATCATGTTTGCCGTCAGCCATCTCTTTGCCGTCTGCTAGATGACGGCATAGAAGCTTTGCCGTCAGCTAGCAGACGGCAAAGAGGAAGGGTGGCCCACTAACGAGAACCACCTAACGGCCACTTTCTTTGCCGTCTGCTAGCTGACGGCAAAGCGTCTATGCCGTCAGCTAGCAGACGGCAAATAAAGTGGCCAACTAACGTCCGTCCCCCCCCGGCCCCACCCCACTAGCTAGGCTCTTTGCCGTCTGCTAGCAGACGGCAAAGATATTTGACCTATCTAAAACAGTCAGCGCCCCGCGCCCCACCCCTCTCTCTCTCCCCTCACCTTACCCGCGCCGCCCCCGTGCCCGAGCCGCCGCCGCCCCGCACCACCCCCCGGAGCCCGAGGCGCCGCCGGCCAGCCCCGTCCCCCGGAGCCTGCCCCGCGCCCCACCCCTCTCTCTCTCCCCTCACCTCACCCGCGCCACCCGCGTGCCCGAGCCGCCGCCGCCCCGCGCCACCCCCTGGAGCCCGAGGCGCCGCCGGCCAGCCCCGCCCCCCGGAGCCCACCCCGTCGCCGGCCGCCCGGCCGCCCCGCCCAGCGGACGCAGGCCGCGGCGGCCGCCCTGCCCCGTCCCATCGCCGGAGCCGCGCCACGCCGCCCCACCCCGCCGCCGGAGCCGCACCGTCGCCGGCCGCCCTTCCCCTCGGCCTCCTCAACCCGCGCCCCCTCCCCGTGGCCTGCCTCCTCAACCCGCGCCCCCTCCCCGTGGTGAGTTTTTCTGTTTTTTTCTATTTTTTTAGATTTAGTTTAGTTTAGTTTAGGTTAGATTTAGTTTAGTTTAGTTTAGGTTTTTTTTCTGTTTTTTAAGAATAAACAAGAAAGATGAAAAAAAAGAAGTAAAAGAAGAAGAGGAAGAAGAAGAAGAAGAGGAAGAAGAAGAAGATGAAAAAAAAGAACAATAAGTAGAAGAAGAAGAAGAAGAAGAAGAAGAAGATGAAAGAAGAAGAAGATGAAAAAAAAAGTAGAAGTAGAAGATGAAAAAAAGAAGTAGGAAAAGTAGAAAAAGAGGGTCGCCGATGGTCGAGGGTCGCCAAGGGAAAAGAGGGTCGCCGAGTGGTCGAGGGGTCGAGGATCGAGGGGAAAAGGAGCACGTCAATACTGATAGTGATGATGATTATGCATTTATTGATCCCGGAGCATATATAGACGATGAAGATTAATATTAGTAATGTCAGGTATTCAATTATTATTATGTACATATATATTATTAATTAGTTCATGTTATTAGGTATTCAATTTTTTTATGTTGTACTAATTTCGTTTACTCTTTGTCATTGCAGGTGTTGACAGATGGTGGGCGCGGGTCGAGAGCACTCCGAGCCTCCTTCCTCGGCGCGTGCTGGGAGGGGTGCTATTATTCCACCCGAGCACCTCCGGAGAGCGCTGGTACACAGTATGCAGACACCGGCGGGCGCTTCTTCTTCGGCTGGGAGAGGTCGGGGGAAGACGAAGAGGGGTGCTAGAGGTGGACGTGGCGGCGGGAGAGGTAGGAAGGCTGCTGCGCCTTCCTCGCCGCCACCCCCAGCTGATTCTCCCGACCACTAGAGTGCTCCGTCTCAGGTGGACCCGTCTGACTTGGACCCGTCTCGGACTCCAGTCCACGAGCCTCGGGCCGACGAGCCTCGGGTCGCCGAGCCTTCGTCCCAGGAGACTCCGGTCCCAGAGTCTTCGTCCCAGGAGACTCCGGTCCCAGAGTCTTCGTCCCACGTGACTCCAGAGGCTAGTGGCCATGCTGATGGTGGCGAGGATAGCTTTTCTGAGGATAGCTATAGCGAGGGCGAGCTGGTTGAGGAGGGCAAGAAGGTCTACCAGCGTGGTGGTACAAAGCTCCCGCCCGTGCCGGCGACCCGCGATCAGAGGTGGTTGATTGTGCCTAATGGGGAGAAGTAAGTTAATTTACTCTTTTTTAACCTTATGCCTTCATGTTTCTTCAAATTAATATCTAATGTGTTGGCCTTGTCATACTGCAGGGGTTGGAAACACGCCCCTGGTGTCCGCAGGCCCAACCAGGTCCTTGGTGTGCTTTGCCGGCACCATTTCCCGGGGTGGGTCACGTTGCCCGGTGAGGGTGAGGTTCGACAGCTAGCACTGAGCTGGGAGCTGTATGTGGCTGCCCCGGCCCCGCCGGAGGAGAGGGTCGACGGTGTCTTGTGCGAGACGGTGGCCGACATTGTGATCCGGCGGTTTTGGGTAATTTCTCCTTTACAGAATTAAAAATCAACATCACCTAGTGATTGTACTAATCAGTGTAGTCTTGTTTGATTGCAGACCTTCTACAGGTGTCTTGAGGAACACGAGGCGGACGCGGCCTTTGTTCTCGTAGCCGAGTGCAAGCGCCTATTTCAGAACTTACGGCACGAGACTCGGGTGCAGGCTGTTCGAGACTACTACGCCTCGACTAACATTAAGAGGGCCAAGAAGAAGTGCCGCGCCAAGTTTCTGAGTAAGGAGAAGTACATGAAGGTAATTACCTATTCTTAAGGCCTTGTACTTAGTTTCCTTGATTTGATTCGTAGGCGTAGCGCTGAAATTTCTTTTGTCTAACTTAGGTGCCCCCGAGATGATGTGCGGATAGGATGGACTGTTGGGAGGCGTTGGTGGATGAGTGGTGCTCTCCCCAATGGCTAGCCGTCCACAACAAGGCCAAGGATAAGCGTGCCCAAATGAAAGGTGTGCCACACCATCAAGGGAGCTCCAACCTGTTTGAGTTCGGGGATCACTGGGTATGTGGTTTGCTTCATGATTCATGCAATTTCATTCTTCATGCTAGCTTGAGCCCTTAACTAATATTTTGTTCCTCTCTTTTAGGCATGACACAACAAGAAGGAGGTGCCACCGCTGTTTGACCTCTATGCCATGGCCCATACTGCCCCGTACAAGAAGGCCAAGGCATTCTCTGAGGATGACCTCGATCATCCAGAGAGCTTCAGCAACATCTCCTCCCACAACAAGCTCGTGAGGTACAGAGATGAGGGGAAGACGAGGAAAGGGGAGGACTTCAACCCGAGCCAGAGTCCTTTTGATCCAGAGCTCGTGATGATATCTGGTGGCAGGAGGCCCCATGGCTCGATAGCCATTGGGGATGGACTGATACGTTGTCCTAGAACTCTCCCGGAGATCAAGAAGCGCCAGACGAGCTCCGATCCTGAGATAAGGCCTCGTCCACGGCCAATGGAGCTCGCCATCGAGGCTAGGGCTCAGGAGCTTCTGGCGGAGGCAAACAGGCAGGCGGCGGAGAGGGAGAGGGACATGGAGGAGAGGACGGCTAGGATGTGGGAGGAGGAGAGGAACTGGAACGATGCGTCTCACCGGGCCCTATACGAGCTCCTCGTGGTAAGTTTCTCCTGCATATTAGCCAAATCATGCACGTAATGTTCGTTTCATCACTAACTAATATGACTGACTCGTGAAAACAAAATGTGCAGACCGTGTGCCAAAACAACGGTCAGACCCCTCCGCCGATGCCCCAGATTGGTATAGCGCCCACGGTGAGTTTCATTTGAATGGTCATTAGTTACTAGTATTCACATTTGAGTTGCATCATGCTAACGAGACATTGCAAATGATCTTTGGTGCAGCATGCCTCCCGACAAGCATCGACCGATCCTTCTGCGTCTGCCGCAACCCCGACCGGTCCTTCTTCGTCTCACACTGGCGCAAACCCGACTGGTCCTTCACCTCCGTGATGATGGTAAGTTTTCCCAAGTGTTTTGCTTAACAAATGCATACTTAGCTTAAGAAATGACCTATTTAGCTCCAAAATGACCTATACTTAGCTTATTTTCCTCGAAAATGACATAATAACCTTACTTAGCTCCAAAATGACATATTTTACCTAGGATAGCTATAAAATGACCTATACTTAGCATTTTTTTCCTCCAAAATGATTTAATATGCTTAGTTAGCTAAAAAATGGCATAACTACCTAGGATAGCTCAATAATGATCTATACTTAGCTTAGCTAGTTCATTTATGACATAATTAGCTTACTTAGGTAAAAAAAATGGCATAATAACCTTGGTTTAGCTCCAAACTGTCATATCATTAGTTTATTTTCCTCCAAAATGACAAAATAACCTTACCTAGCTCCAAAATGACCGATTTTAACTATGATAGCTCAAAAATGACCTACACTTACCATTTTGTCCTCCAAAATGAATAAATATGCTTCGTTAGCTAAAAATGGCATAACTACCTAGGTTAGCTCAAAAATGACCTATACTTAGCTTCTTTAGTTCATTTATGACATTCTTAGCATACTTAGGTCAAAAATGGCATAATAATCTTGATTACCTCCAAAATGACATTGACTTAGCTTATTTTCCTCGAAAATGACATAATAACCTTAATAACCTCCAAAATGACCTATTTACCTAGCTTAGCTCTATAATGACCTACACTTAGCATTTTTACCTAGCTTACCTAAAAATGGCATAATTACCTAAGTTACCTTCGTTAGAAGAAGAAGAAGATAAAGAAGAGGAGAAAAAGAAAGAGAAGAAAAATTCTTCTTCTTCTACTTCTACTTCTTCTTCTTCTTCTTCTTCTTCTTCTTCTTCTTCTTCTTCTAACTTTCTTCTTTCCCAATTTGCAGATTTGCTTTAGATCACGGAAGCTTGCGTTGATGGAGTCTACTCTTCTCCTTGTCCTTCCTTTTTGTTTTGATTTTGTAGGATGAACAATGTGAAACTTGCTACCTATATATGTATGTATGGATGAAACCATTGTATGCTTGTTGTTGGATATATGTTGGCTATATATATATGTTGGATATGGACTTTTGAGTTGGTATGTATATGTGTTGGATGATCATATCCATATGGCAGGGATATGTATGCTTGTTGAAAGTATTTTCAAATGTATATATATATATATATCTGTGAAATTGATTGAATTTCAGAAAAAACAGAAAAAATAGGGGCAGTACAGGCACTTTGCCGTCCGCTGGCAGACGGCAAAGTTCTTTGCCATCTGCCGGCAGACGGCAAAGCTGCCACGTGGCAGCTACCCGTGCAACCTGGGGGGGACTGGGCTGGCCTATGTGGTTGCTTTGCCGTCTGCTAGCAGACGGCAAAGAACTTTGCATCTTTGCCGTCTGCCAGCAGACAGCATAGCGAGCCACGTGGCAGCTACCTGGGGGGAACCTGGGCTGGCCTATTTGGCCACTTTGCCGTCTGCTAGCAGACGGCAAAGCACGCCGTTAACCCCTTAACGGACCTAAGCTGCCATGTGTGCCGTCCATGCCCTTTGCCATCTGCTGGCAGACGGCAAAGACCTTTGCATCTTTGCCGTCTGCCAGCAGACGGCAAAGTGCCCTTTACCGTAGCTTGTTCAGCCGGATCTGGTGCCGTCTGCTGGCTGACGGCAAAGACCTTTGCCGTCCGCCATGCATGCCTTTGCCGTCAGCCATGGCAGACGGCAAAGATCCTGATTCCTGTAGTGATGAGAGTGTCGAGTTTCTTCATGCTTGCTTCATGAACTTAGGAGTTTGTTAAACGTCATCCATAAATGGGTGGCTATTACGGCGGCTTACGGGTTCATGGAAAAGTGTGTCAAGGGACTTGATAGCTCAAGATTGGGATTTGCTCCTCCGACGATGGAGAGATATCTCTGGGCCCTCTCGGTGTTACGGTTTCCACCTTCGTCTGGCCAGACACATTGTGATTTGATCACAGGGATGCCGGAACACGGGAACGAGAAAAGAGAACAAAACCGGTAACGAGGTAACTGGCATTGTGGACAAGTGTTGATCCACGGGGATGCCGATGATTCTCACCTCGGGTATTTGTAACATATCGCGAAGCAACAGGAATAGCACACGGCAACTGGAGGTTCACTCGAATATTTATTTGTGTGGGTATAGGGGTCAATATGGGTGTCCACGGCTCCGATGTTGATCATTTATTGGAAAGTGTTCCGGTCATGTCTATACTTCACCGAACCTATAGGGTCACACGCTTAAGGGTCATCTAGCTGCCAAAAGACTCACTCTTTCTCACATACACATGCCATTGCAATGATCGGGCTTCTTCTCTCCCTCCCCGCGAAATACTTTCGCAGAGCCGAAAGGCTGTCTGGGTTCTGGTGGGAACTAGTTCTGGACGGCGAAGCCCTGCCGGATAGCTGACACCGTAAGCGTGCAACCCCGTAGAGAGGTCGTAGGTTTGATCTTTTTGCCCGAGGGGCTGTTCGAGAGTGCCTCCCGAAGGGCTGTCCGAGTGACCGTCCGAGACTCTGTGAGTGCGTCCCGAAGGGCTGTCCGTGACACTGTCCGGGGGACTGTCCGACCACCTCCCGGAGGGCTGTCTGAGGGACTGTCCGAGGGGCAGACAAGGGAGTACATCCTCGCGGTTGGGAGGTTGTAAATCCTAGATGCGGGGATCTGCACCGACAATCTTCATCGACTCTACTTCCATTGTGCTACGAGTCGGTAACGATCAGATCAAAACCTTGTATGCAGTCTTCATAGTGGTCCTGGGCTGGTGCGTAGGTCGGAAATTTTTTGTTTTCTGCTGCGTTCCCCTACACTATGTGTTCGAGAGAGAAGCCTCTAGTGAAAACTATGGCCCCCGGGTCATTTATCTATCATATATAAAACCCAAAAATACCTTGCTGCAATTTTATTTTCTTTATTTTGTTTTGCAATTTTTTTTATCTATCTATCACTATCAGAATTAATCCTTGCAAGTAACCACCAAGGGGATTGAAAACCCTCTTGTTTGCATTGGGTGCAAGTATTTGCTTTTGTGTGTGTAGGTGATGCAGATACGTCTCCAACGTATCTATAATTTATGAAGTATTCATGCCATGTTTATTATAGTTTTGTATGATTTTGGTGCACTTCTATATGGCTTTTATATGATTTTTATGGACTAACATATTGACCTAGTGCCCAGTGCCAGTTGCTGTTTTTTGCTTGTTTTTGGTTTTCCAAAAAATCGAAATCAAATGAAGTCCAAATGCGGCGAAACTTTTTGATGATTTTTTTTAGAAGGAAACAGACCTAGGAAGCTTCGGAGGAGTAGCAGAAGAGCCACAGGGGGCCCATGAGCCACCTGGGTGCGCCTGCCCCCCAGGCGTGCCCTGGTGCCTCGTGGGCCCCCTGTGGCACCTTTTTGCGTGATTCCAACGCTGAAAAAATCATATATATTCAGAAACCCCCGAAAGTTAACCTAGATGAGTTTTTTCGCTGCCGTAAGCCTCTGTACCTCCACGATCTAATCTACAGCCCTTTTCCGGCACCCTGCAGGAGGGGGAATCATCACCGGAGGCCATCTTCATCATCCCGGCGGTCTCCATGACGAGGAATGAGTAGTTCACCCTCGGGGCTGAGGGTTTCTACCAGTAGCTATGTGCTTGATCTCTCTCTCTCTCTCTCGTGTTCTTGATTTGGCACGATCTTGATGTATCGCGAGCTTTGTTAATATAGTTGGATCATATGGTGTTTCTTCCCTCTCTATCCTTGTTGTCATGAATCGAATCTTTTCCCTTTGAGGTTTCGTTATTGTTGGATTGAATATTTCAAATTAGAGAACACTTGATGTATGTCTTGCATATGAATACCCGTGGTGACAATGGGGTATTATATTCATTCACTTGATATATGTTTTGGCACTCAACTCGCGGATTCCCGTGGTGACATTGGGGTAATCTATGCATAGGGGTTGATGCACGTTTTCATTATCTTTTCTCCGATAGAATCTTTGGGGTGCTCCTTGGAGTTCTTTGTGTGGATTGAATATTATGATTATGAAGTTGTTTGATGCATATCGTATAATCAACTCATGGATACTTGTGGTGACATTGGAGTATCTAGGTGACATTAGAGTTGGTTGAGGTGTATCATATGGTGTTATTTTAGTACAAACTCTAGGGATGTTTGTGATACTTATAGGAATAGCTCAATCGATCAATCGGAAAGGATAACTTTGATGTGGTTTCGTACCCTACAAACAATTTCTATCTTATGTTCTCCGCTAATAGGAACTTAGGAGTGATTCTTTATCGCATGTTGAGGGATGATTATATGATCCAATTATATTAGCATTGTTGAGAGATTGCACTAGCGAAAGTATGAACCCTAGGCCTTGTTTCTAAGCATTGCAATACCGTTTATGCTCACTTTTGTTACTTGCTACCTTGCTGTTTTTTTATTGTTCGCACTACAAAAACCTATATCTACTATCCATACTACACTTGTATCACCATCTCTTCGCCGAACTAGTGCACCTATGCAATTTACCATTGTATTGGGTGTGTTGGGGACACAAGAGACTCTTTGTTATTTGGTTGCAGGGTTGTTTGAGAGAGACCATCTTCATCCTACGCCTCCCACGGATTGATAAACCTTAGGTCATCCACTTGAGGGAAAATTGCTACTGTCCTACAAACCTCTGCGCTTGGAGGCCCAACACGAGTCTACAAGAACAAGTTGTGTAGTAGACATCAGCTGCTAATGAGGTTCTGTGTGGTTCTCCTACTGGATTGATAACCTTGGTTCTTAACTGAGGGAAATACTTATCTCTACTATACTGCATCATCCTTTCCTCTTCGAGGAAATCCCAACGCAGCTCACAAGTAGCAAGGCCTTGCCTTTCGATCTAGTGTCATTGTTTTGCTCAGCCTTATTAAGGCAAAACTTGTCTAACTATGTCTGTACTCAGATAATATTTTCTTTCATGAATGATGTAGTTTGGGTCCTCGTGACCCAGGCTTGTAATATAAATATTTATGTTTATTTTGTGTCATAGAGTTGTGTTGTGATATTAACGTGGAGTCATCGTTCGTGATCATGCATGATGCGTGTATGATTAGTGCATGATTATAAACGGGGGCGTCACAAGTTGGTATCAGAGCCGACTGCCCGTAGGAAATCCCCCCCCCCAAAAAAACTCCTTGGTAGAAGTTGAGTCTAGTCTTGAAAAACTATTTTCTAAACTACTAACTGTGTTGTGTGGCTTACAGGCCCACATCATCTATGGATGGGATTAGGATCTTTTATTCCGCTTGTTTACTCTGGGTTCTGATCTCTCTTCTCTTCGGGTTAAAGATTTTGCTAACTCTAACTCTAGGTTCTCGTAACGACTTTATTCCGGAGAGCCACTCATTCCCGATCATTTCTTGATATATCAATACCTTCTGAAGCACTCTTCGATTATTCCCCGAGACCCTTGTGCCCACCACCTTTGTAATTCTCTACCACCAATAAATCCCTATGGATAACTACATATACTTGTCATTCATACATTCATTCCCAGTTGCTCTTGTTGTTACAAGATACCTCAAAACACTCTCCAATTTCTGAGAATCCTATATGTCTTGTTACTGTTCAAATTCCTAGCCGTCTGTGATATGACTCACCCTTGTACTAAATTCTATGTATGACCCCTTTTGCAAGACATGGTTGCTACTAAGTATTTCGTCGCATTCCCTTTTCCTATTGAAACATATGCATATGAATGACCCCGTACCTTTGCTGTTGATACTTGCGTGCCATTACAATTGTTAACATGTCCATGTTGTTCTATTTAGAATGGCTGGGAGAGGCAATCGTTGTCGTGGTCATGGTCGTGGTGATGAGAATCCACCACCTTCACCATATGTTGCCACCATGATGGCATAGTTTGAGCTGAACCGCCAGTTCATTACCGGAATCATGAACTAGTTCCCCAACCACAATGCTCATCATCAAGCTGGTCCAGTCACACTGCAGGACTTTGTGCGTCTCAACCCAGCTATCTACCGCAGCTCAACGAACCCACGTGATGCTGATGACTGGCTTCGCGACATCACCTTTGAGTTGGAGTCTGCCGGTGTTGCCCTTGCCAACTATGTGACCTTTGCGGCATACCATCTGAAGGGTCCAGCTGCACAATGGTGGGATAGCCACCGGCGTATGCTGCCTGTCGGGACCATCATCACCTGGGCTGAATTCCAGACTGCCTTCTATGCACATCACATCCCCCAGGGACTGATGGAAAGGAAGAAGAAGGAATTCCGCAACCTCATTCAGGGAAGGATGACAATTGATGCATGATACGTCTCTGACGTATCTATAATTTTTGATTGTTTCATGCTATTATATTATCAATCTTATATACTTTATATGCAATTTTATATCATTTTTGGGAACTAACCTATTAACCCAATGCCTAGTGCCAGTTGTTGTTTTCTGCTTATTTTTCGCTTTATAGAAAATCCCTACCAAACCGAGTCCAAACGCTACGAAACTTTTTGACGATTTTTTCTAGACCAGAAGGGATCCTAGAAGCTTTGGGGGAGGACCAGAAGCCAGACGAGGAGACACCAAGACAACAGGGCACACCTAGGGGGGGTAGGCACATCTTGATGTCTTGTGGGCCCCTCGTGGCTCCGTCTGACCTAATTAATTCCAATGCTATAAATTCCCAAATATTCCAAAACCCCCAGAGCGAGACCCGAAACAATTATTCCACTGCGGCAAGCCACTATTCTTCCGTGATCCCATCTGGAGGCCTTTTCCGGTGATCTGCCGAAGGGGGAATCGATCACGGAGGGCTTCTATATCAACCTTGCTGCCTCTCCAATGATGTGTGAGTAGTTCCCCACAGGACCTAAGGGTCCATAGCAATAGCTAGATGGATCTCTCTCTCTTTGATCTTCAATACAATGTTTTTTTCGGAGATCGATTCGATGTAATCTTTTGCGGTGCATTAGTTGGGATCCGATTAATTGTTGGTTTATGATCAGATTATTCATTGAAAGTAATTGAGTTATTTCTGAACTTTATTATGTGTGACTGTTATAGCTTTGTATTTCTCTCCAATCTATCTGTTTGGTTTGGCCAACTAGATTGATTTATCTTTAGAGGGAGAGCTGCTTTGTGGTAGGTTCAATCTTGCGGTGTCCTCACTCTATGACAGGAGGAGTAGCGAGGCACGTATTTGTATTGTTGCTACTAAGGGTGAAACGATGGGGTTTGATCATATTGCTTGATCTTATTTTGTCTACATTACATCATCATACTTAAAGCATTACTCTATTTCTCATGAACTTAATACCTAGAGAGGCAAGCATAGAAGCACTCTCGAAGTGGAGTAATAGTAGTAGGCGTCAGTAAGTTTAACAGTCTACTTATCACGGACGTAATGCCTATGTACTGATCATGCCATGAATAACATCATAACTATGCTCTTTTCTATCAATTGCCCAATAGTACTTTGTGTATCCACCATTGCTATGTTCTTCAGAGACATGCCTCTAGTGAAAGCTATGGATCCCAGGTCCATCTAAATCATATTACTAAAACCATAAATAGCTTGCTGCAATTTATTTACTTTTATTTAGTTTTGCAATTTATTTATCTCCTGCTATCAGATTTAATCCTTGCAATTAACGAGTACAAGGGGATTGACAACCCTCTTGCCCGCGTTGGGTGCAAGTATTTTCTCTTGTGTGTGTAGGTACTGCTAAAGGTCATTTGCATGAATCTCCTATTGGTTCAATAAACCTTGGTTCTTAACTGAGGGAAATACTTTCTGCTACTATACTACTTCACCCTTCCTCTTCGGGGAAATCCCAACGCCTATCACAAGTAGCAATGCATATCAGCGGGAGTTCCTCAACTTGGCCCGTTATGCTGAAGACGATGTCTCCACAGATGCACGCAAGCAGGAGAAGTTTTGTGATGGATTTACCCCAGACCTAAAGCTTGCACTCTGCCTCCATGAGTTCGACGACTTTACCACTCTTGTTAACAAGGCCATTAAGGCTGAGACCAGTCATATTGAGCACCAGGAGACCATTAAGCACACTCGTGACGTTGGCTCATCTTCAGGCCCATCTGCTCAGAAGCGTCGAGTGTGGATTCCCCACAACGTCTACCTGCAAGCTGCTCCAGCATCGAGGCCTTCTTATGTTGCACCTCGTCTTCCTCCACCACCGAAACAACTCAGAGTTCAAGGTGGACAACCCAATACTATGGCTCCTCTTCCCAACGATGGCTTGTGCTACAAGTGTGGACAGCCTGGTCCCCTTGCCAGAGACTGCCGTCTGAACCAGAATCAACTGGCACTTCCTTCCACTGGTCATGGAAATGGCCGTGGGAACAACTATAATACCAGGCCGCCTGCATTCGGTCGTGGTCATGCCAACCGTGTTGATGCTGAAGAATCTCAGGAGGAACCGAACATCATGATGGGTACCCTTCCTGTTAATTTAGTACCTACTTCTGTTCTTTTTGATTCAGAAGCGTCGCATTCATTCATATCTGAAACATTTGCACTCGCACATGACATGACACTTGAAACATTGCATTCCCCATTAGTTGCTAGTACCCCCAGATCCCAATGTCGGGCCACCGTGGTGACCCATAATGCTCCCATTGAAATTGAAGAACTAGAATTCCTTGCCTCTCTTGTTGGCCTCAAGTCTTCCAACATAGATGTCATCCTTGGTATGGATTGGCTGAAATCTCATTGTGCTTTGATCGACTGTGCCGCTAAAACAGTCTAACTCATACACCCCTCCGACCAGATAGTGAGCTACTCAGCTCGAAAGATCCAAAATGCCAAAGCCCAGATATATGTGATGAATGCTTTGAATGCATCACCGCTGCTTAACATAGAGAACATTCCGGTCGTCTGTGACGTACAGGATGCCTTTCCAGAAGAACTTCCAGGAATACCCCCTGCTCGAGCTGTTGACTTTGTCATCGACTTCAAACCAGGCACCGCTCCTGTCGCCAAGCGCCCCTACAAAATGCCGCCACATGAACTTCTCGAGCTTAAGCAGGAAATCGAAGAATCACTTCGCAAGGGATTCATTTGTTCTAGCTCTTCTGCATGGGGTTCCCCTTTGCTCTTTGTTAAGAAGAAGGATGGAACTAATTGCTTGGTTGTGAACTATCGCCCTGTTAATCAGGCGATGATCCAAAACAAGTACCCCCTTCCTAGAACCAATGACTTGTATGATCAACTTACTGGATCATATGTCTTCTCTAAATTTGATTTGAGGTTAGGATACCATCAGATCAGGGTCCGCGAAGAGGACATTCCAAAAACTGCCTTCATTACTTGCTATGGTTCATACGAGTACACCGGCATGTCCTTTGGCTTGACCAATGCTCCAGCCACCTTCTCTCGATTAATGAACTACACCTTCATGGAATACCTCGACAAATTCATTGTGGCTTATCTTGATGATATTCTAGTTTATTCCAAGAATGAAGAAGAGCATGTCGAACATCTTCGACTTGTATTGGAGAAGCTTCGTGAACAACAGCTTCTGCCAAATAGTCCAAGTGCGAGTTCTGGTTACCTGAAGTGACCTATTTAGGCCATGTGATTTCCACAGAAGGCATTGCTATTAATCCAGAACAAGTTCAGGCTATTCTTGAATGGATTCCTCCGAAAAAAGTCAAGCAAGTTAGAAGTTTTCTCGGACACACCAGCTATTGCCATCGTTTTGTACAGAACTTCTCCAAGATTGCAAAACCATCGACTGACCTGCTCCACAAAGGCAAGAAGTTTGAGTGGTCATCCAAATCTCAGGAAAGTTTCCAAACTCTTAAAGACAAATTGACTTCTGCCCCAGTGCTTGCTCCCCCTGATACTCACAAGGACTTCATGATCTATTGCGACACCTCTCGGCAAGGATTAGGTTGTGTCCTGATGCAAGAGCGTAAAGTGATTGCTTATGGTTCTCGCTAGTTGCGTCCTCATGAAGAGAATTATCCAATGCATGCTCTCAAACTTGCTCGAGTTATCTATGCTCTGAAGTTATGGCGACATTACCTTCTTGGTAATCATTGCGAGATCTTCACAGATCAGCAAAGTCTGAAGTACTTATTCACTCAGCCGGATCTGAACCTTCGTCGGCAAAGATGGATGGAGGCAATTTCAGACTATAACTTGGGTATTTCATATACCCCGGGCAAGGCTAACGTAATGGCTGATGCCTTGAGCCGCAAGTCATATTGCAACAATCTCATGGTTCAGTAAGCACATCCCCTTCTTCACGAAGAACTCCACAAGCTGAACCTCCATATTGTTCCTCAGGGTTATCTGAATACCTTGGCTGTTGAACCAGATCTCGTGGGCGACATCAAGACTCTGCAGAAATATGACTCTCAAGTCCAGAAGATTACGCGCTATCTCTCAGGAGGAAAGCCCTCATTCTTCACCGTTGATGATGATGTCACCTTGTTATTCAAGGGTCGCTTAGTGGTTCCTACAAGAGACAACCTGGATATGACACAAGAGGTTATGAAAGAAGCTCATGACACGCCTCTGTCTATTCATCCTGGTAGTACCAAAATGTCCCAAGACATTTGTCAGAGATTCTGGTGGTCAAACATGAAGCAAGACATTGCTCGCTATGTTGCTGAATGTGACGTTTGCCATCGCATCAAAGCCGAACATCAAAGACCTGCTGGAACTCTACAACCTCTTGCTATTCCTGAATGGAAATGGGACAATGTTGAGATGGACTTCATCACTGGATTTCCCAAATCACAGAAGGGTAATGATGCTATTCTTGTCGTCATTGACCGACTTTCCAAGGTTGCTCACTTTCTGCCCGTCAAGGAAACCATCACTGCTAGTCAGCTGGCAGATCTATATGTTTCCAGAATTTTTTCACTCCAAGGTATTTCATTGGTAATCAGCTCAGACAGTGGCAGCCTTTTCACCTCAAGATTCTGGGGAAGTTTTCAGGAAGCTATGGGAACTCATCTGTCCTTTACCACTGCTTTTCACCCCCAGTCCCAGGGTTAAGTTGAAAGAGTCAACCAAATTCTTGAAGACATGCTTTGAGCTTGTGTCATTTCCTTTGGTAAGAAATGGGAGGAATCTCTCCTGTATGCTGAATTCTCATACAACAATAGCAATCAAGCTAGTATGAAGATGGGCCCCTTCGAAGTATTGTATGGACGTAAGTGTCAAACTCCTCTGAATTGGTCAGAAACTGGGGAACGACCACTCTTTGGTCCGAATATTATCCAACATGCCGAAGTATAAGTTCACATTATTCGTGAAAATCTGAAGACTGCTCAGTCTCGTCAGAAGAGTCAGTATGACCGTCATCACCAAGAGATGGTCTATCAACCTGGTGAAAAGGCCTATCTTCGTGTCACACCGATGAAAGGTGTTCACCGTTTCGGAATCAAGGGCAAGCTAGCTCCTTGCTACATTGGTCCTTTCACCATTCTCGAAAGACATGGAAAAGTGGCATATGAGTTGGAACTGTCGTCGAACCTTTATCAGGTTCACGATGTCTTCCATGTGTCACAACTCCGCCGCTGCTTCAAGGATCCTATCCGAGCAGTGGATCATGAAGTGTTTGAATTGCAACAAGACCTCTCTTGTAAAGAGCATCCGGTCCACATTCTTGATCAAGCTGAACGTCACGCCCGTCAGAAGGCAATCAAGTTCCTAAAGGTTCAGTGGTCGAACCATTCTGAAGATGAAGCCACTTGGGAACGCGAGGATCGTCTTCGTGATGAATACCCCGCTCTCTTTCCGTCTACCTCATAAATCTCGGGACGAGATTTCTTTTAGTGGAGGAGACTTGTAACACCCATGTAATCATGCTACAGTGATCTCATGATAATGATGCCTTTTCATCTTATTTTGCTAAGCTTAATCGTCACCTAGTTGAAACTCAAGTCAAGTTCAATTTCAAATTGCAAGTCAAATTATTATTTCTTCAAACTATAAAACAAAATTGTTGGTTGGGTTGGAAATATTCACTAAGTAATTGTCATGAATTAACCAACCCCATTTGAATATTTAAAATGGCCTTAACCTAATTAAAACAGCACCAACAACATTTAATTGAGCCATTTCAATTTAATCAAATATTTAAACTAATCAAAATAAATTGAAACTTGATGTGCTAGCTCAACACATTCCCTACTATTTATGTGACAAGTTTCATTTACAAAAAAATCATTTGATATGAAAATAAAATAGAAAACAATAGCTAAAAGGAAAAACAGAAAAAGAATAAAGAAAAAGAGCTAAACGCCACTGTGCAACCGGGCCTTAGTTCTACAGTAAGGCCCAGCCCACCTAGCCCCCCTCTCCTCCTAACTCCGCTACAGTGGGGGCAGAGGGCGTGGAGGCCATCCACCATGGCCGCCGGCCACACGACGACCATCCCACGGCCATCCCTGGAGGTTAAGAGCATCGCCCTGCGCTCCCCCGGAAACCCTAGCCCCATTTCCCCCTCCCTCGCGCCGTTTCCCTCTCCCACGTGCACCGTCCGAAGCTCCCCATCATGGCCGCCGTCGTTCGCGCGCTCCCCGTCACCCCCGGAGCCTGAGGCCGTGTCCATTGGCTCAGCTGTCTTCCACTGTGTCAACTACGCACATCGGATCAAGCTAGAGACCTCCACCTCGACTGGATCGTGCTCGCCCTTGTCTTCGGTCACCGGAGCTTCGCCGCGTCGATCTGCCATCTCTTACGCTCCTAAGCCTCTCACCGATCCCTCGTGCGCTCCCTAGGTGAGCCCCGTGCTTACCCACTCTTCCTGAGCTCCGGCTCTTCCCCTAGCTAGCTCGCCTGCAAGGCCGTGGTCCGCCATCAGCCATGGCTGAGCTTCTTGTGAGCTCGCGCTCACCGCATCCGCGCACGCCCTTGGCCGCGCTCCCGCGCGCCCCTGCTACCCATTCCACACCCCCACGTGTGGCCTCACCACTGCCTGCCGCTGCTGTCCCCGTGCACTGCTGCTGCCTGCTGTAACCGCAGCCGCCCGCGCAAACCTGCGCTCGCCCGCCGCTCTCCCCCGCTCACCGCTACTCCTACCGGCCGGCCTCACCACGCCCTGACCTCGGTCAGCGGCTGCGTGTGTGCTGCACAGCCATGTACGGCCTGGGCCACTGCCATGCGGGGTCGCCCAGATTAGTGGGGGGCTAATCCCCTGTTAGCCTTTAATTTTGGTAGTTTATTTTAGTTCTTAACTAGTGACACTATGACATGTGCCCCCCCTTTAATTAACACCATATGATTATTCTGTTAACTGTGAGTCATTGACACCTGGGCCCCACCCGCCAGTTGACCAGTCAATGTTGACCCAGTTAACTGCTTACTGGGATGCTGACTTAGCCCACTGGCCCCACCTGTCATCCTATGAAGCACATTGTTATGTACACTTCTGTGTGCACTTAGCATTTTCAATAATTCCAGAAAATCCAGAAATTCAATTAAAGTTTGAAAAATCATATAAAATAATCTATAACTCAGACGAAAATAATTTATATATGAAAGTTGATCAGAAAAATATAACGAATCTGAATATGCCATCCACATATCTGTGAGACCCTTCTAACATAATGAACCTAGACATTTTGCATCAGGATCAAATGACCGAATAATACATGGAGCTGGTAAAACATTGCCAGATGTTTTCCCTCTTCTTTTAAAACATTTAGGGATGCATTAGAGCACATCATCATCACACATTGACATGACATGCATCTGTATTGCATTTGTATGCCCGTTATTTATCTGTTTCCCCCCTCTCCTCTATTCTTATCAGTAGACCCCGAGGTTGCCATTGACCCTGAGTATGACTACACCTTGATCATTCCGATATCGCCTATTCTTTCTCTCTACTTCTTGCATTAGAGAGTCAGAGTTCAGTTGGTGTCTTATCGGTAGATCCTATTCTGTTGCATAGCCTACTTTTGATAAACTGTTGTTGATACTTTACCTACAATCCTACTATGCTTAGTATAGTTATGCTAGTATCCCATCAGTGGCCCTACACCTTGTCCGTTTGCCATGCTATACTATCGGGCCGTGATCCCCTCGAGCGATGATCATGAATATACTATATAATACTACAATACTGATGATATTGTTCGGATTGGGGGATGAAGGGACAGGTGGTTCCATCTAGGTAGTGGTGGGCCCGGGTTCCCGACGGACCCCCGAGTGATTCTTTGTGGTGGAACGATAGGGCAGGTAGAGACCACCTAGGAGAGAGGTGGGCTTGGTCCCTGGTCGGTGTCCGCGGTTATTTCATAATAACACGTTTAACAAGATTTGGGTATTTGATCTGAGACTGCCACTAGCATATACACACTAACCGCCGCGCGGGATAACGGTTTATGGGGCCCTCGGCGTCGTACGTTCCTCCTGAAAGCTCTGTCAGATGTATCAATGAAGTGGGCTGATTGTTGGGGTGTGGCACCCCAGCTCAGAGGAACCGGAACACCCCATATTCCAGCCCGGAGATCAAGTCTTCTGGAATACGGCACTGCTTGGCATAGAACAAATCAGCTCTTATTACAAATAATACGTGTACAAAGGTCCGAGGTTACAAGGGATTACATCGACGCGGCGACACTACGCCTGCTAAGGTAGCTCTATGCTAGTAGTGGAACAACTCGTAGCAGCGAAATAACTTCTAGCAGCAGAACAACGACGACGGTGGTGGGCTCCACTCTGCAGGGACTCTGGCTGGGACACGGCCTAGCTCGCAGACTCGGGATCCTCGACAAGCAATCAATCACGGCATCACCTGCAATCTGGCATGACACGCCAGGTGAGTACTTTGAATGTACTCGCAAGCTCACAACAACCAAAAGCATCAATGCAAGACAACAATATAGCATTAACAGGTTAAGTTATTAATAACTACCATGATGTGGAGGTAAATATTAATCATGAGATGGTATGGCTAGAATTACAGAGGAACCATCATCTTGGGTCACATGGACCATCTCACTCTTGGCTATCCGGCCAAGCAACATATCATCTCGATCACCTCGTGATCAATACCTCCTTGTGATCACCGCGTGATCACATCACAATCCGATAATCATTCTCAAGATCATCCCAATATCATCAACGGCATCCTGCCAAACTGTTACTTGCTCACATATAAATATAAGTCCTCATATAACTCATTTAAAAGTCATTCCGTCATCGTGAGTGTTGATCGAACGGTGTGACCTACAACGAACTGTGTCCATAACCGAGGACGCGGCTATCGATAGTTTATACACTCTGCAGAGGTTAGTACACTATACCTACACCACGGAACTCATGGCCTCGTGCTCCCATTCCGGTGGACCAATGACAGTCTAACCAAACCAATCTATTACACGACACTCTCCCGGCCACTCCGACAAACCCCACTTTGGGATATGTCATGGGTGGCCCCGATGTCAACTCGTGACATCCTGCCACCTCGTGGTGAAACAAAACAACTCATCCCAAACGGGGACACCCGGGTACAACACAACTTGGGCACACAAGGTTATTGCCGCCTACCGGGCCAGGGCAGCGCGAGCACATAACCTTCCCTAGTTGGAGGCACCGGCGAGAGGCATGACAATAGACTGAATTAGGGCCTCCCCATCCAGGGAAGTGTGGCTGCACTGGTGAGCTAGATTCGGTGGCACCTGATCAACGAAATGATGGAATTTGTCCCCAAAGTATATCTGTGATAAATGTTACTCCAATATCATATATCAACCTGTGATCCAAGTCATAACAATATGTCGGGCCCATGGAACCCAGGGTATCCAGACCCGTCTGCCTTTGGCCCAGGGCACAATGCCTGGCATGGGCCCAGTAGGCCATCATCACCAAGCACCTCACCAGGGCTCTTCGTGAGGCCTTGGCCTCCTGAGGCCCCCTCCTCAAGAAGTGGCGAGCAAAGTTCGGCATCCTCATCAACGGCCTCGCGAGGCGGCCTCCCGAGGCCTCCTCCCGAAGACGCCCGAGACGAAGGTCGTTCGGCACAGCTGCGCGGTCTGGGGCCCATCACGTGGGTGACGCGCGCGGCGACGAGCGGCGACAAAGGCCGCGCCAGCAGGCGCGGATGAAGATGGTTTCCTCTTTTGTGTTAAGGGAGCAGGGCCAGCTATCTACTCCCCAAAGCGACCCCAAAAGTTGCCCAATCGGAGAAGGAAGACCAAGACGGTGGGCGCGCAGGGCGGAGGTCATCACCGAGCCCACCGGCGCGTCATGGATCATGCTTTGGCAGGCGAAGACCACCTTTAGTCAGGATAGCCTGAGCGCCTGTCCCCTTTCAAAACCCGCCAAGTGTGGATACCCTTCCCGCCTAAGTTTCGAGGGGGAAGAGGACCAATGCGGGTATAAGGGGGGCAGAGCTGCCATTGTAGAGGGATCCGATCAGCTCTTGTTCCCATCACCCCCAACCTTGTACTCTCTCTCACCAGAGCAATCCCAATCAAGCAGGAGTAGGGTCTTACACCGCAAGGTGGCTCGAACCTGGGTAAACCGCTGAGTCCACGGTTCGTTCCTCGCTAGTGCGCTCTCGCCGTAGCCTCGCCGTCGCTAGCCATGGTAGGAGACGAAGTGGTAGAACGAGCTCACCCCAGTGTTCGAACCTTTGTGTCCCCGGAGCCCGAACTCCGATATCTTGGCGCGCCAGGTAAGGGTGCACTACTGTTCTTCCGCTCCGCCCTATGCTCCACCAACCTCATGGCCGACGCACGTCGCGAGTGCGCCGAGCGCAGGGCTGGCTGCGTGGCTCAGACGGAGCCGGTGGCCCGTGGCAATCGCCGCCGCCCCGACGCCGAGGCTGCTGCCGCCACCGACCCAGCTGCCCGCGAGCAGCAGGACTCCTCCCTGCACCCCTCCGGGCTGGCGAACGGCCGCACTGCCACGGCCTCCTCCCTCGCCCACCATGGGCCGCCGAACCCGCAGGCTGTGCTGCTCATGGCGCTCGAGCTGCTCCGCTACCGTCCAGTTGACGCCGGCTACGACGCCTGGCTTGGCCGCATCACCGAGCTCGTCAACGCCGCCGAGGACGCTCCGACACCTTCCCACTCGCTCCGCCCTCCGCCGTCGCGCGCTGGGGACCTGCCGCACGGCGCTCTCCCGCCGCCTCCTCTACGCGACGAGCACGACCGGCCCCAGCGCAGCGCGCGGGCTCGCGAGCCGTCCCGTGGCACGTCCTCGTCGGACCGAGATGAGGCCAGCTGCCAGATCATCCGCCGCGCACCCCCCAACGCACGAGTGCTCCTCGAGCAGCAGCGCCAGCGCCAGGACCAGGCCGTTCAGGATGTTGCGGCGGCTGGGCATCAAAACCACGCCGCCCTTGCTGGCGGCGTCCCCTCAAGCGGCGTGGGCTGCCGTGCCTTCACCCGCGAGCTGCGTCGCGTCGTCTGGCCCGCGACGTTCAAGCCTGAGCTGCCTCCGCGCTATGACGGCACCCCCAACCCCACAGAGTTCCTCCAACTCTACGCGCTGAGCGTCGAGGCGGCGAACGGCGATGACAAGGTCATGGCGAACTGGTTTCCCATGGCCCTCAAGGATGGCCCGCGCTCCTGGCTCGTGAACCTCCCCGAGGCGTCCATCTCATCATGGGCCGAGCTCTGCAGCTAGTTCGTCGCCAACTTCAAGGGCACGCAGGACCGCTCCCTCACCATCAACGACCTGCGGCGTGTTCGGCAGTGCCCAGATGAGACCCTCCGCAAGTACATCCAGCGCTTCAGCCAGGTGCGCAACAAGATCCCGCGCGCCTTCGACGCGGCCGTCATCTCTGCATTCTCCACCGGCGTCATGGACGTCAAGATGCGCGAGAAGCTCGCCATCAATGGTGAGCTCGACTCGGTGCTTGAGTTGCTCGACCTCGCCGACAAGTGCGCCAAGGCTGAAGAAGGCCGCCTCTTCATCCACAACGACCCCGACGCGGCGCTCGACGCCGCCAAGGCCAAGAGCAAGGACGTCAAGCGCAAGGGCCCTGCCGTGCTTGCGGCGGAGCCCGAGCAGAAGCGCGGCCGTGACCACGACGAGCCCAGGAAAGACAGCCGGCCACTCTGCGCTTTTCACAACGTCCGCTCCCACAGCACCGAGGACTGCCAGGAGCTCAAGCTACTCCACGACGAGCGCCAGGGCCGCTGAGATGACCGCAATGGCCACGGCGCCGGCCGTGGAGGTGGCCACGGCGGCAATCGTTGGGACGGCCGCAACGGCAATGGCAACTTCCGCCAGAGCTGGCGCGACCAGCCTCGTGAGGCCGCCTGGCGCGACCAGCCCCGTGAGGCGAATCCTCAAGCCAATGCCGCTCTTCGGCCGCTGCTGCCGCCACCCCGGAGGAACGACGTCAACCAGCCTGACGAGGGCGCTGGGGGCTACCAGGAGCCTCGCGCGGTCGCCTGCATCCTTGGCGGGTCCCAAGCCCCCGCGTCCATCCGCCACTTCAAGCAACTCTCTCGCGAGGTGTATGCCGCCCTCCCAAGGCCAGAGGCCGCGCGCCCCCTCAAGTGGTCATAGTACGCCATCACCTTTGACTCCAAGGACCACCCCAAGTCCACGGCCTCCGCAGGCGCGCTCCCTATGCTGTGCACTCCATCCATCAGCAACATCGCGGTCACCAAGACCCTCATCGACGGGGGCGCCGGCCTCAACGTGATCTCCATCGAGACCTTCGAGATGCTCCAAGTGCCCTAC
The DNA here is from genome assembly GCA_039707655.1 of Elymus sibiricus. Taxonomy (NCBI): domain Eukaryota; kingdom Viridiplantae; phylum Streptophyta; class Magnoliopsida; order Poales; family Poaceae; genus Elymus; species Elymus sibiricus. Next base: position 183,112,254 of record CM077676.1, on the reverse strand, counting down.
GACCAACTGGTGCCGACCAGGCCCTTCTCCGGAGTGACTGATGGCTCCACCATCCCACTGGGGCAAGTGCGCCTCCCCGTCAACTTTGGCACCCGCAAGAACTACCACACCGAACTCATCGACTTCGATGTGGCACACATCGGCCTACCTTACAACGCCATCTTGGGCTACCCAGCTCTCACCAAGTTCATGGTGGCCACCCATCACGCCTACAACATCCTCAAGATGCCCGGCTGCAGCGGCATCATCACCCTCACCTCCGACGAGAAGGACGCGGCCAGCACCCTCGAGCGTGACTGCAAGGCCGCCGCGGTCATGCACCCGACCAACGAGGACGCGGCCGAGCCTCCTGAGGCCGCGCCCACGAAGAAGAAGCAACTATTCTCTCAGGATCGCGCCGAGACAAAGAAGGTGTCGGTGGACGGCAGCGGCTCCGGCCCTGCCTTCACCATCGGCACAGGCCTCCCTCCAGCATAGGAAAGTAAGCTTGTCACCTTCCTTCGGGCAAACTCGGATGTTTTCGCCTGGAAAGCATCTGACTTGTCCGGTGTGCCGAGGGAGGTGATCGAGCACCACTTAGCGGTGTGCCCCAATGCACGCCCCGTCAAGCAGAAAGCAGGGTGCCAAGTGCCAGAGAAGCAAGATTTCATCGTCAAAGAAGTCCAGAAGCTCCAGGAAGCTGGAGTCATTCGTGAGGTGCGCCATCCCGAATGGCTCACCAACCCAGTCGTCGTCCCCAAGAAAGGCGGCAAGGAGCGCATGTGCGTCGACTTCACCAGCCTCAACAAGTTCTGCCCTCAGGATCCATTTCCACTACGCCGCATCGATCAGATCATGGATTCCACCGCCGGGTGCAATTTGTTATGCTTCCTAGATGCATTCTCAGGCTATCATCAGATCAAGATGGCGGCCGAAGACGTGGAGAGGACGGCCTTCATCACCCCCTGCGGCATATATTGCTACGTCTGCATGCCCTTCGGTTTAAGGAGCGCGGGCGCCACCTTCCAAGAGCTAATGCGTATCACGCTGGGGCCTCGGATGGGGAGGAACACGGAGGCCTACGTCGACGACATCATGGTCAAGTCTCGTGAGACTGAATCCCTCATCGCGGACCTCCAGGAAACATTTGCCAACCTGCGCAAAGTCAACCTCAAGCTCAACCCTGAGAAGTGCGTCTTCGGAGTCCCTTCCGGCAAGCTCCTTGGCTTCCTAGTCTCGCACCGTGGCATCGAGGCCAACCCAGAGAAGATCAAGGCCATCGAGAAAATGCATCCTCCCCGGACCCTCATGGAAATGCAGCGCTTGGCAGGATGTATGGCCTCCTTGGAGCGTTTTATCTCCAAGTTTGGCGAGCGAGCCCTGCCTTTCTTCAAGCTCCTAAAGAGGTCCGGCCCCTTAAAATGGACTCCTGAGGCAGACGCCGCCTTTGAAGCCCTCAAGAGGTACCTCACAAGCCCGCCCATCATGGTCGCGCCGCGCTCTCGCGAGCCCTTGCTCCTGTACTTGGCGGCCACCCCCCAGACGGCCAGCGCGGCGTTGGTGGCATTACGGGAGGAGCGTGTCTATGCTAAGGAGAAGCCTTCCGTGCCCCTTCAGGCTCGTGAGCCCCCCGAGCCTCGCGAGCCTCCTGAGCCTCGTGAGGCCACTAACCCTCGTGAGCCTTCCGAGCCTCACGAGCCTCCTGAGCCTCGTGAGCCCCCCGAGCCTCGCGAGCCTCCTGAGCCTCCTGAGATTCCCGAGCTTTCCAAGCCCCGCGAGGCGCCTGAAGAGCAAGCTGCCACAACTACGCGCCTCGTCGAGCACCTCATGTACTTCGTCAGCACCGTGCTAAGTGACGCGTGCGAGCGCTACCCTATGCAGCAGAAGCTCCTCCTCGCGCTCCTCGTCGCCTCCAGGAAGCTACGCCACTACTTTCAGGGTCATCCAATCATGGTCATTTCTTCCTACCCCTTGGAGCAAGTTCTCCGCAGCCCCAACGCCGCCGGCCGCGTCGCCGAATGGAACATCGAGCTGCAAGCCTTACAGCTGGAATTTTGCACCACCAGAGTCATCAAACGCGCGGCTCTGGCCGACTTCGTGGCAGAGTGGACGGATACGTACGAGGAGGAGCCTCGCGAGGCCCAGTCTCTTCTGCCAGGGGACGACGCACCTGGCAGCTGGACCATGCACTTCGACGGCGCCTTCTCCCGGCAGGGCGCGGGGGCTGGGGTCATGCTCACCTCGCTGACAGGGGACAGGCTCTACTACACCGTACAGCTCTGCTTCAGGCACACCGACAAGGTCTCCAACAACATCGCAGAGTATGAGGGCCTCATTGCCGGCCTCAAGGCCGCGTTCGCCCTGGGCATCAAACGTCTAACCATCAAGGGCGATTCACAACTTCTCGTCAACTTCTCCAACAAAAGCTTCAAGCCCAAGGACGAGCACATGGCCGCCTACCTGGAAGAGGTACGTAAACTTGAGAAGCGTTTTCTTGTCCTGGAGCTGCAGTACGTCCCCCGCAGCGGCAACAAAGTAGCCGACGACATCGCCAAACGAGCATCTCGCCGCGAGCCTCAGAGCCCCGGCGTCTTCGAGGAAAGGCTCCTCAAGCCATCAGCCGCACCTCCTGCCGCGAGCACGGCACTCCTTCGCGAGGAACTCCTGCCCGCACCACCCACGGGCGTGCCAGACTGCGGCCCGGCCTCAGGAGCCCGCCTGCTGCTGGCGCTAGAGCCTCAAGCGGATAGCTGGGCCGCGGAGTTCAAGGCTTACCTGCTTCGCGGCACCCTCCCGGAGAAAGACTCAGAAGCAGAGCGCGTGGCCCGGCAGGCCACCGCTTACTGCCTGCAAGATGGCGAGCTGTACCGCAGGCACCCCAATGGCGTCTCCCTACGGTGCATCTCTGAAGAGCAAGGGCGTGAGTTGCTCGCTGATATCCATGGAGGAGACTGCGGCCACCACTCCACGTCACGCACCCTCGTCGGCAAGGTGTTCCGCGGCGGCTTCTACTAGCCCACTACGCTGCGTGACGCTACCGCATTGGTCCAAGCCTGCGAGGCCTGCCAATTCCACGCCAAGCAAATCCACAAGCCGGCGCAGGGCCTTCAGACGATCCCCCTCTCATGGCCCTTCGCGGTCTGGGGGCTGGATATCCTAGGGCCCGTCCCTCGCGCAGCTGGCGGTTACCGCTACCTCTACGTCGCCATCGACAAGTTCACCAAGTGGGCAGAAGTTGAGCCGGTGCGCACCATCCCGGCAAGCTCCGCCGTCAAGTTCATCAAGGGCCTCGTGAGCCGCTTTGGAGTTCCCAACCGCATCATCACCGATAATGGCTCCCAGTTCACAAGTGGCCTCTTCAAGTCCTACTGCGCCAGCCTCGGCACGCAGATCTGCTATGCCTCGTTGCGCACCCGCGAAGTAATGGCCAGGCCGAGCGTGCCAACACCGAGGTCCTCAAGGGCCTCAAAACAAGGAGCTTTAAGAAGAAACTCGAGAAGTGCGGCAAGGGCTGGCTCGACGAGCTGCAGTCCATGCTGTGGTCCATCCGCACGATGGCAAGCAAGCCTACCGGTGAGACCCCCTTCTTCAAGGTCAACGGCGCTGAGGCGGTCCTTCCACTTGAGCTTAAGCACGGCTCCCCGCGAGTCCTTGCCTTCAACGAGGCGCATCAGGACGGCTCGCGGGAGACCGATCTGCTGCTCCTCGAGGAGGGCCGCCGCCAGGCTGCCATTCGCGCCGCGAGGTACCAGCAGGCCTTGCGTCGCTACCGCAGCCGCAACATCCGCCCTCGCACTCTCGAAGTTGGCGACCTCGTGTTGTGAAGAATCCTCTCCAGAGAGGGGCTCCACAAACTCTCACCTATGTGGGAAGGCCCTTTCAGGGTTACTCATGTCTCCAGGCCCGGCTCAGCCCGGCTGGAGACGGAGGACGGAGTTCCTGTGCCTAACGCCTGGAACATCCAACACCTCCGCAAGTTCTACCCGTGACTCTCATGCGTATGAACGAAATGGGGTTGTACATGCCCCGGAGCCTCTCATTGCGTTCGCCTGATGGGCCCGCGAGAGCTCCCGCCCACGCCCAAGTGGAAGCCCCATGCTCCGCGCTGGTGGAACGATCGACCCGCGATCATACCCACACCCCTGTGGAAGCCCCATGCTCCGCGCTGGCGGAACAATCAACTGAGGGCTCCCCACGGGCTACACCAACCTCAAGCTGACCCATGCCGGACACGTCAGCACTCTTTTTCTCATTTCGATGTGTAATTGAGGGCGCCCCATGGGTTGCACCAACCTCAAGCTGATCCGTGCCAGACACGGCAGCTGCATCTTTTTCTTTAGTTATGTAATGGGTTGCTATCTTACTTCAGTAAAGCTCGGTTTCTTACTTGGCGTTTCATTTTGTTCTTGCCTCGTGAGCCTCGCGCGCTCATGACGTCCCTCATAAGCCTCACACGAGTGGGGGCTGGACACGGTGTCTGTGCTCGGGTCAGTCCCAGCAGCGCTGAAAAACCCAAGCAACCGGGCTCTGGCTCGCGGGTCTGCTCCCATGCACGCCACCCCACCAAGGTTCTTGGTGTTTTGTCTCCTTGCGCGATGCCCATGAGCGAATCGACGAGCGTGCGCTGCTCCCCTATCGTTAAGTACTCTGCATGCAGTTATCTTAGGAGCTGGTTCCCGGAAGGGCCTCACGAGGATGCCTCGCGAGGTGGCCCCCTCAGAGCCTCAGAAAGCCGGCAGGCCCCGCCTCGGGAGATCGCGCGAGCGGAACCCTCACGAGGTGTACCCTACGAGAGATGGCCCACCGGACACTACCTTGTACAAGCTAAGTCTCCCGCCTCGCGAGCCGCCCTCGCCGTCTCTCAAGCCTTCCCCTCCGGCAGCCTCACAAGCGCCAGCATTTCTCTTGGCACAAGCCGCTTGCGCGTCAAAGGGGGGCTCTCTGAGCATCACGCCTCAGGAGCCTTAACTAGCCTCCCGTGCCCCTCACCTCCTGGCCTTGTCCAGGCATCGCGACCTGACATACCAGCGACGGTTATGGCCCGCTCGGGGGCTGGTCCCTGATGACGTAGAGCATCAAGGCAAGCAAAAAGAGCAAAACAGGCCTCAAGAGAGAGCTTCGCGAGGGCACGAGCGTTCATTACAGCAAATCATAAAGTGCTTAAACACCAAGGCATCGTCTTCATGCCCCCATGGGTCCACATCAATCTGGCGCAGGGTGATGAAGGGAAAAGGACCCTAGGAACTCGCGCCGTCGTCGCCGGCACCGCTACCGCAGGAGTACTTCCCAAGTAGCGCGTCCATGTGGCCTTCTACCGCCTTTGCAAGGCCATCGCGAAGCTCCTCGGGGACTGGGGCTATCACCTTGTCAAAGTAAAAGTTGGGATCGGCGTGAAGGAGGTGGCTGAAGACGTGAGTCGCCGCCAGGGAGAAGAGGCCGCGGCACTTCTCCTCCAAGATGCCGTCCACCTCCTTAGCCCCGTCCTCAAGCTGTTCCACGAGCTTGGTGGAGAAGTCAACGTAGTCGGCGCCGCGGGACTCGCGGAGGGCTCCAACCCTCCCCTGGCAGATGGAGTTCAGGGCGTCGCGGGCGCGGAGCTCGAGGGAGCAAAGAGTCTTGACGCATTCGCGCTGCTGCTCCTGTTCCGGATCAGCCACGCCTCCGGCTTGCTCGGCCGTGCTGGCGGCGCCCCCCGCTTGGAGACAAAGGGAGGATGGCTCGGCCGCGGCGCCGGAGCTAGGTTGCGGCGCGGCCCCCCGGCGGGTCTCTGCCTCGGCGAGTGCCGCCTTGAGATCAGTAATCTCCTGCCGGAACCGCTCACGCTCCGTTCCGAAGGCGTCCCTCTGCTGCGCCATCGCCTTATCGTGCTCCTTGGCAAGCACCAGGCGCGCCTCTACTACCTTCACGTCAGCATCCCCCTGAGCCTTCTTCTCCTTGACCTCCAGCTGGGTGGTGGCCTCGGTGACACGCTTCATGTGAGCCTCCGAGCGCCTCCAGGCGCTCCTTCTCCATGGCCCGCTCGGTCGCCGTCTTCTCGAGGCCCTCCGTGCGAGTCACGAGGCCTGCTTCGCGGGCCGCGACCTCCTTCTCGCAAGCGGCGAGGGCGCTTTCCCGCGTGAGGAGCGACTGCGCCTGCTCGGCGTGACGGTCCTGGAACTCCTTCAGGCGGGCCTCCGCCTCTTCGCGGTGCGCGACGGCCGTTTCGGCCTCCCGGAGGGCGCTCACACGGACCCCCTCTACTTCGGCAGCGTCCTTCTCGCCCTGTGTGCGAGCGTGTTCGTTCTGGCGCCGGGCTGCCTCGACGGCGACGCTGAGCCGGCACCACCCGTCAGCAAGCTTCAGGCGTTCCTCGGCAAGGCGCGTCTCCGTGTCCTGGAAGTCTGCCCTGAGCCGAGCGAGCGCAGCCTTGGCGTCGCGCAAGGCTTCGGGCCGGAGCAGGCTGTGGTCGCTCGCAAGGGCCAGAGGCCAGTCCGGGTCGGCCCCCCTGACACTCTCCGCCGCCGCGGTTAGGGAGGACTCAGCGCCGCTTGCCTGGAGCGGTGGGTTCACCAGGCCGCCCCCCGCGTTCGGCTGAGGTAGCACACTATGGGGGCTCGCTATGCCCACGATAGCACGCCCCGCAACTCCTCCTCCCACGCTTAGGGAGGCCCCCGGCAGGGGGGTGGGCGTTTCGACCTCCCCCGTCGCCACTCCTTTCCTCGCGACAGGGTCAAGGGGGAGGGCGTCCCCGCCTCCCGAGGCCTTTCCGTCTCGGCTTCACGAGGCGCGCCCACATGCGACTCCGGAGGAACGACCGTCTCCTCCTCGACTTCCCTGTACCCCGCCTCGGCGTCGGAACAGCGGGTCGCCTCTCCATGCCCCCCGGCATCCGTGGCGGGCACTGGCGCCCCCTACGGGCCGGGGGTCACCTTCGCCATCATCGTCGTCTTCGTTTTCTTCTTCTGATCCACGGCAGACCTCCTGGGCGAGTGGTGGCTCAGCTCCGAGCCCGGACGAAGAGCAAGGACTAGGAACGCCGGGAGTAGACAGGGGACTTACTCATCACTGACGTACCACTTCCTCTTCTTCTCCCCCGCGAGGGGCGGGCCGTCGCTGCCACCGTCAGGCATCGCCCCAGCGCCACCGCTCGGGCCCCCGGGGTGTGTCGTAGTAGACCCGGACGCGTCATCGCCCGCCTCGGGGCCCTGGAAGGTTTCAGCCTCATGATGGGCCTCAGGTGCTGGGGGCTCGACAGCCCCCCGGCGGAGAGCCCCCTCCGCCGCAGGCGGATCGCTCTCGGCGTCATCGTCCTCGAGCTCGCAGAGGAGCTGGCGGCGGGTGCGTGGAGGCGCCCGTTCGGCGCCCTCCTCCGTGGCCTCCCCCGAATCCTCGCCGCCGCTGCTGCCTCCCGAGTCCACCTCCACCACGAGGGGGTTATCACGGGGCCCGACGTGGCCCTCCGGCACGAGGCCCCACTGGTCGAAGAGGGGCATCTCCTCCACCAGCTCCGCCTTTTCTTGGTAGCGGAAAAACGGGAGTGCCCCCTCGGGCAATTCCACGGCGGGGGTGCTAAGTAGAGTCGCCAGGGCCCCGTCCAGCACATCTGGCCCCAGGCGGCCCAGGTTCAGCCTCATGGCGTCACCCGCACCGGTGTACTCCCACATGGGGCGCGAGTGCTGCTGAAGTGGCGCGATGCGTCGCCGCAGGTATTCCCTAACGACCGTCGCCCCCGACAGTTTTGCGGCCCGGTGCGCGGCCATCTGCTCCAAGACGGGCTCCATCCTTGGGTCTGCAAGCTTCTCGTGCCCCCACACAGAGATCTTCTCGGCCGGATCCGTTGGGATCATCAGGAGCCGGCTGGTCTGGTGCGCGTCCATATAGACCCAGCGCTGCCGATAGCCCTCCACCTTCTTCGCAACCCTCAGGTTGATAAAGCTGTTCTCCATCCCCTTGACGGCAAGGAACGACGCGCATCTGGAGCGCTGGTCTACTACAGTTACCCGCAGGCAGAAGAAGTGGCGGAAGAGCGACACTGAAGGCATCACTCCTACGAAAGCCTCGCAATAAAAGGCAAACATGGCCAGGAGGAGAATGGAGTTGGGTTGAAGATGGAGGGCGTGGATCTGATAATGGGAAAGAATGACGTAGAAGAAGGCCGAGAACGGCAGCACAAACCCAGCATATACGCTGTGAAGGAAGAAGGGGTAGGCCGTCACCCACAAGTCGCGCCGCGCGCGCGACCCCGGCCAGATCTGGGTCGCCTGGCTCTCGTTCTGATCACCGGCCACAAACGGGAGCACCTTGTCCAAGCCCTCTCCATCGATGATGATGGAGCGCTGCAGCGCCGCCTCGAGGACGGGCGCGCTTGGGGACGGGGCCGCCACCTTTCTCCTCTTGCCGACAGGAGCCATCTGCGCGGCGGAGGCGCGGATCGAGGAGCGAGAAGAGGTGGAGCCCGGGGAGGGGGTCGCGTGGAACTGCGTGCGAGAAGGCAAGCGCAAGGAGACGCAATGTGTGAAGGAAGGCAATGATGGCCTCGCATCGCCCACAGCAGGTTTTATGTCAGCGCGGGCGGTTACCGAGGCATCGCAGGAGAAGTGGGGGCGTCCCCCGTCACATCGTGCGCCACGCGTCGCGCCTGGCCGCAGGCGATTAGGGCCCGTGCCGTTTCGCCCCCCAGTAGGCGGGAACATGTGCGCCGCGGGCCCGGGGGCTACTGTCGGGCCCATGGAACCCAGGCTATCCAGACCCGTCTGCCTTTGGCCCAGGGCGCAACGCCTGGCGTGGGCCCAGCAGGCCGTCATCACCAAGCACCTCACCAGGCCTTTTCGCGAGGCCTTGGCCTCCTGAGGCCCCCTCCTCAGGAAGTGGCGAGCAAAGTTCGGCATCGTCATCAACGGCCTCCCGAGGCCCTCTCGCGAGGCGACCTCCCGAGGTGGCCTCCCGAGGCCTCCTCCCGAAGACGCCCGAGACAAAGGTCGATCGGCACAGCCGCGCGGTCTGGGGCCCATCATGTGGGTGACGCGCGCGGCGACAGAGGCCGTTCGAGCAGGCGCGGATGAAGATGGTTTCCTCTTTTGTGTTAAGGGAGCAGGGCCAGCTATCTACTCCCCAAAGCGACCCCAAAGGTTGCCCGATCGGCAAAGGAAGACCAAGACGGCGGGCGCGCAGGGCGGAGGTCATCACCGAGCCCATCGGCGCGTCATGGATCATGCTTTGGCAGGTGAAGACCGCCTTTAGTCAGGATAGCCTGAGCGCCTGTCCCCTTTCAAAACCCGCCAAGTGTGGCAACCCTTCCCGCCTAAGTTTCGAGGGGGAAGAGGACCAATGCGGGTATAAGGGGGGCAGAGCTGCCATTGTAGAGGGATCCGATCAGCTCTTGTTCCCATTACCCCCAACCTTGTACTCTCTCTCACCAGAGCAATCCCAATCAAGCAGGAGTAGGGTCTTACACCGCAAGGTGGCCCGAACCTGGATAAACCGCTGAGTCCATGGTCCGTTCCTCGCTAGCGCGCTCTCGCCGTAGCCTCGCCGTCGCTAGCCGTGGTAGGAGACGAAGTGGTAGAACGAGCTCACCCCAGTGTTCAAACCTTTGGGTCCCCGGAGCCCGAACTCCGACACAATATCCATCCAATAACCCAAAGAATAATATAGCCAAATTATTATTATCAAATGCAATACTCAAAATGATCATGATGAAAGCATAACTACTATTACTAGTAATCCAATGGCAACATGTCATCCTCAATCTGCAAAGCAGTAGTCCTAGAAATCCATGTATCATCATGGCAGTAGAAAGGTCAAATATTACCCCAAGAAAATGCCATGAACAAATCATATTTAACTAATGCAATTTTTAGGCAATATAATTTAATTAAACCATGGCATTGCATTGCAATCATGCAAGTGGAGGTTGTGGCTTGCCTTGCTCCAGAGGGAAAGGGGAAATACTCCTCGTCTTCACAGATGTGACACCCTGGTTTTTGGCAACTTTTTTTTCTTTTCGAAAACTTTCTGGCTTTATTTGCAATTTGGTTGGATTTTGAACCTTTTCAGTTGACTTTGGACTTATGAATTCCTCTCAGTGATCCAAAGCCCTAAGCATCTTGCCAAAATCTTGTCACTCACCATCTGGATAAATTTCCAATTATTCATCTTTCCCAAATATTCATTTTCTTCCTTTGGGAAAATCTGTCATCACTATGGGTTACAAAGCAACCTATAGTTCTGGTGATCAGAAAAATCCCAAATTAATCCCAGACATTCTTGTCATCATCCAATCCCACAATCCTCAAAAACATTTCATGGTCCAGTATAAAATTTTGTCCAGAAAACTCCAATTGCTCTCTGGGCAGCACTGGCCATTTGTGAAGCAACTCCTATTTTCCCAACTCAGTTAATTCCCAGAAAATTCCCTGAGCTTCTAGGGAACCTATCTTTCCACAATATCCAAAAATATCATCTTGTCCAGTACAAATTTTCACCACCAATATTCTGCCAAGTTTCTGTTCAGTTGGGACCTCTGTGAAGGAAGTACCAGCTAGAGGAATCCAATTGAGCTGAAATTTTTATGACATCTTCTCCTCACCAAATAACCCTGCCACACCAAAATTCAGCTCCAGAAGATCACTCAGATGAGTGCTACAAGCTCATCTAGGTTTCTGGTTCAGTACAGCACTTGTACATGAACTATATTCAATTCTTGATGAAATCCTTTCAAACTTGGCCAGATTGGAGTCCTTCCAACATAGATCCTCCCAAACATCTCCACTAGCTCCATCACCAGCTCATCTCTACTCTAGATCTCTCTCAAGTTTTCTGTCAGAGACTGTAGCTGAAGCTACACTTCAACTCAGTCTGTATCTAGCCAAACCAAGTGCACAGAGGAGCTAAATGACCAAGACATGGTGCGCTGGACTTGGACAGCCTCGAGACATCACTTCCCGTGGTGAGCACGGTACTGGCATGCCAGTATGCGTGCTCTGCATCTCGCCTGCGACGGCCGAGGTCATTCCAGAGGCCTCATGCTGCCATTTGATGTCCTGAGGTGCCGACTTCATCGCTGCCGTCCACGTACCCCTCTCCCGATCCTTCCCCACGCCGGAAACGTCCCCGGCGGCCGCCACGGCACACGCGCACTGTGCCGCCCGTGCGGGCACAGTGGCTGTGGGGCGCGTCTTCTTCCCCGCTAGCTGCCACCGACCGCCTTAACTCCTCTGAACTCTCCTCTGCCCTCTCCCGTCTCGTCGCCCGCTCCCGGCCAGCCAGCTCAACGTCGCGACGCCGGCGACATGACCCGAGCTCCGCCGTTCCAGAGAACTCCTCCCCCTGCTATAAATACTCCTCCCAGGCCTCTCCCGAGCTCCTCACCCCACTCCTTCGCCCTCCAATCGCCCTCCCGAGCAGCGAGCCAAGGCCGAGAGGCCCTCTGGCCTCACCTCTCGCCGGAGATCCGCCGCCACCCGAGCTCTGCCTCCCTGCCGTTCTACTCCTCCCCGAGCTCAACCAACTCCACCATCGAGCTCAGCTCGCTCCACTGACCTCGCCTTAGCTCTTCCCGAGTCGAATCGCTGCCGGAACTGCCATCTCCGACGACACCCGAGCGCCGCCGCCGCCGGAGAAGAAGGGGACGACGCCGTCCGGCCACCTCTCTTCACCCTACTGGTACGTGCGTGTTCGTCTCCAAGCGCTCGTTCCATCCCTGCTCTCTCCCGACCTCGCTGTCGACTGCATCACCGGCGACCGTCGCCGGAGTGCCGCTCTCTCTCTATTCCCTCCCCCCCTTTTAAATCTGACGAAGGGGCCCGCTTGTCAGTGGCACGCCGAAGCGGTAAGTGGAGGCGCCTCTCCACTTTACGCCTTCGACGTGGCCCCTATCAGTTTTTCTATTTTCTGTTTAATTCCAGAGTTGACCAGAAACTTTGACCGTCCATAACTTTTTATCCACAAGTCCAAATCAAGTGATTCTTTTTGCATCTGGTTTGTCTTGAGCTCCTCTATTTTCTGGCAAATTTTTGTATTTTTCTTTTGTCCACAGAATTTCTGGTGCCCAAAATAGTAGCATGTGACATTTTCAATTGCATTTTAAAAATATTTTCAGAGGGAAATACTTTTGGATTTGAAGCCCAGCAGTTTGTGGACAACCCAACAGAGCAAGGCAAGCCATGTTATCCATTGCATGAAGCATTTCAATAGTGTTGGTCATTTAATTGAATTTCCTGCATTACTTTTGATATGTGATAATCCATAGTAATTTATTTAAATGCTTAGCTACTGCCATGTTAATTTTCTTGCAATTAAATACCCATACTGGTCAAATTCTTGACAACACTAAACTTAGTTGGTTGATCAAGAACCACCTACCCGGACTCTTCCGTGCAGCCACATTTGCCGGTATGGGACGGCCTTGACTTGGTCTGGCTTTGTGCTCTTTTATCGGTACCACCAAACTAGGGAGGGTTATGCGTGCGTGCTACCCTGATCAGGTAGACGACGATAATCCTGTGAGCCTAGTTGAGTTATTTTGCCGGCGTCCCCGTTTGGGACAGTTAGTGGCCACGACGGTGGCAGGTGTCACGGGGTGACACAGGGGCCACCCAGGACATGACCCTGGGAGGGTATGATTATTGGTGGTACGATAGAGGGGTCACGGGTCAGGCAGGTTTCGTTGGAGCACCACCGGTCCACCCGAATGGGATCACGAGGCCAGGTATTCCATAGTGTGGGTAAAGTGCGCAACCTCTGCAGAGTGTAAAACCTATTCGAATAGCCACGTCCACGGTATTGGACAGTCCGTTTAGGCCTCTCTATGATGATCAACCGTGATAAAGATAATAATGATGGAAGAACTTGTCTTATGTTCGGGAGTGCCCTGTGGATTGTGAGCATTCCGAGGGTTGTGGGACAACCCAGATGAGAGTAAGTTGGTACTGGGTACCAGTAAGTAAGCAACCTAATCACTTAACTTGGTATTTGCCATGCTATTGTTTGCTGCATTGTTTTGGTTGACATGAGCTTGCGAGTACATTCCAAGTACTCACCTGGCGTATCATGCCAGATGCAGGAGAAGCCGAGGACGGAGGTCCCGATGGTTCGTGCTACGCTAACTAGGCCGTGTCCACAGCAGTGTCCCTGTGGATGGAGTTTTCCGTGCTATGTTCCGCTACGCCGTAGTTCTACCCAGTAGTATCGAGGCCCTGCTATGTTCCATAAATAATGTAGATATTGTTATAGCACGTGTAGTGCTTCTGGCCTCGCTATCATGTAAATTACAAGCTTGTACTCGAGATATTTTAATAAAGTTCAGTTCTGTTCTGTTCCAAGTTGTTGAGTGTTTCCAGAAGACATGATCTCTGGGTTGGAAACACTGGTAAACCGGTTCTCTGAGCCGGGGTGCCACAACGCTTGGTATCAGAGCCAAGCTGACTGTAGGACACCCTAGTTAACCCTGCGCTAGAGCCGCGAGTAGTTAGAGTCTTGGTGTGTCTGGCTTGCTGCATCTGATTGTTGCATTTGATTGCTGCATTGCATGGCATGCATATAGTTTTTATTGTGCTAACCGCAGGTTTGATGAGTGTAGATGGCACAAGTTCCGTACCACTACAATCATGAGCCGGCACCGTTCACTTTTCCAGTACTGCTTTGTAGCGTCTGGCTTCGGCTGTATCCCAACGGCGAAGACCCAGTGTTCCAGTTGTTCCGTGAGAAGCTTGCTGGTTCAGTATTCGAGTATCACACGCAAGCCTTTCTCACAACGAGCTCAGATATTGGCAGCTACTCCCGTTCTTCTAAGGGCGGAACTGCTTCTACTCCAGAGTTGGCGATCCAGTTTGCTATGATGGAGGCTCTCACTGACTTGCGCTTCCACGAGGTCGAGATGCAGACTCATCCAGGTTTCTTTCACTGCCCCACCCTGTCACCTACGACAGGGCGAGTCCTTTTCGCACCTGTTGATCCGGCGAGTGATCGTGCTACTGGTGTTTTATCTCGTTATCTGAACACCAGTTACCGTATGATCACTTCTCTAGCCGAGGAGCTGACTTCTGCCCGCGAGGCACTTGCTGCTATTGCGGCAGCACAGTCTCCTCCTCCACCTCCGTTTTCACCTATGAATACTCCACCCATTCCACCTTCCGACACTCCTTCTAGCTCGTTCGGACCGCTAGGCTTTTTGTCTGGTAGCCGACGTGAGACCCCGTCAGAGTGGGCCTCACTCCTAGCTACTCCAGCTGCTCCGATGCTGCGACGTCGTGCTTCTTCTCCTTCTGAGGGAGAACCTTCCCGTCAGCGTCGTCGTGTTTCCTTTGATCCGGAGGCCGAGGTGAACATCATCAGCTCAGATTCCGAGAAAGGATCAGACGACGAGGAGTCTTCAGTGTACCCATGTTCGTGCCACCGGCGTCACTAGAGTGAAGGCTTGAGTCTCAGTGCATGCATCATAGCATCCCTGCATATGTCAACTGCCGTCTGAGCAGTCTAGTCATGATCATTCCCCTACTAGCTTGTCATGTAAGATGTTGGGTTGCCTTGTATAATTATGTTCTTCGTTTTATTTCTCTCGTTTTATTTGGCTCCTTTTCTGGTGTCATACTACCCTGCTTTTTCCCTTATGGATGTTGCTCATCGATTCGGTATTTGCAATGGGAACAAAATTTAGGATGAAGAGGTGTAGTACTCAAGGCGGCGATGGAACTCACGTTCGTCGATCCGCCAGACAGGTAGGACAGCCACCAGAAGATTTACCACCTCCACCACCACAGTCACCTACCACTGATCAGATTATGAGGATATTTGAAGAGAAAAGAAACCAAGATCTCATGGAATTTCTGAAAAGTATGCAGACTTTGGTGGGTCAGAACAACCACAATGGGACACACTCTAAGCTGTCCGATTTTCAGCGGACAAAGCCACCTAGTTTTGGCCAAGCTGTGGATCCGATGGAAGCTGATGACTGGCTGAGGACCATGGAAAAGAAATTGGAAATAGCCCGCTATTAGGAGGCAGATAAGGTTCCTTTTGTCACACACTACCTGGAAGGACCAGCAGCCATATGGCTGGACAACACAAAAATGTTATGGCCTTCTGGAGAGGATATTTCTTGGGAAAAGTTCAAAGAGGCATTCCGCAAGTATCATATTCCTACTGGCATAATGAAGGTGAAGCGGAGGGAACTTCTTGTTCTTACTCAAGGGAACATGTCAGTAGGTGAGTATTTGAAAAAGTTCAATAATCTGGCACGGTACTCTACCCATGATGTGTCAACCGAAGAAAGGAAGATTGACCGATTCCTAGGAGGGCTGAATCATACCCTCCGCTGTCAGCTCTGTATGCTGGACTTTCCTGACTTCCAGACTCTGGTAAACAAGGCCTTCATGGCTGAACGAGAGCATAAGTCAGGCTATGATGATCGCAAGCGGAAGTTTGAACCCAAGAAGGACAACCGTGAGCAGTTTGTGCAGAAGCCACGCATTTGGCAACCAAGTTCATCTGAGTACAAGCCTGCCTGGAACAATGGTAACAACAACAACAACAAGCTTGTCAGCCAGGACAAGACCTTCGGCAAACAGCCAGTGCTGGAGGACTGCCGCCGCAACAACACATGCTTTACTTGCGGCCAGAGCGGGCACTATTCTAAGCAATGCCCCACAAGAAATGGGAAGCCACCATCCGACTTCAAGCCACAAGTCAACAGTGTTGGACGCCGCCCCAATCCGAACTTCTATCGCGGCCAAGTCCATCACATCTCCGCTGAGGAAGCCCGCGAAGCACCAGATGTGGTCCTTGGTATGTTTTCTGTTAACAACATACCTGCAATAATTTTATTTGACTCTGGGGCTTCTTATTCGTTTATTTCGCGGAGTTTTGCCACCTTGCACAAATTTTTCCCTTCTCTTTTGGACAAAATCATGGTGGTACAATCCCCTGGCTCCATGCTCAGAACAAATGTGATATACAAGAATCTGGAAATCTTGATACATGATGTGAAGTTTCCAGCCACTCTCGTTGCCATTGAATCCCCGGGACTGGATATAATACTGGGAATGGATTGGTTGGTACCACACCAGGTGTGTATCAACTGTGCCAGCAGGAAGGTGACACTGGTTAACCCGGCAGGCCAAACATGCAATTCACTGCTAGCAGAGTGATGTCAAAGAAGGGAATGGCATTCAAAGCCACAGCTACAGACATAAGTCTGATTCCGATAGTCAGTGAATTTCCGGACGTATTCCCAGAAGAGATACCGGGAATGCCACCTGATCAGGAACTAGAGTTTGCTATTGAGGTTGTTCCCGGAACTGCTCCATCATACAAGAAGTACTACCGCATGCCTTCCCCAGAGCTGGTGGAATTGAAGAAACAGTTGGATGAATTATTACAGAAAGGGTATATTCGTCCAAGCACTTCACCTTGGGGATCACCCGTGTTGTTTGTCAAGAAGAAGGATGGCAGCCTACGAATGTGCGTAGACTATCGCCAACTGAATTAGGTCACCATCAAAAATAAATATCCGCTCCCTCGCATTGATGACTTGTTCGACCAGTTGAACGGAGCCCGGGTATTTTCCAAGATTGACCTCCGAACGGGGTATCATCAGCTAAAAATCAGAAAAGAGGATATCCCCAAGACAGCCTTCACCACCAGATATGGTCTGTATGAATTTACAGTCATGTCATTTGGGCTGACAAATGCTCCAGCATATTTCATGAGCATGATGAATAAAGTCTTCATGGACTTCTTAGACAAATTCGTGGTAGTCTTCATCGATGATATTCTCATCTATTCGAGAGATGAAGAGGAGCACACGCAACATCTCCGTACTGTCCTGGAAAGACTAAGGACCCATCGCTTGTATGCCAAATTCAGTAAATGCGAATTTTGGCTAAGAGAGGTGGGATTTCTGGGACATATTCTGTCAGAACAAGGTGTGGCTGTCGACCCCAGCAAAGTGACCGCGGTATTAAACTGGAAGACACCAGCCATAGTAACGGAAGTCCGTAGCTTCCTGGGATTGGCAGGCTATTACCATCGCTTCATCGAAGGCTTCTCAAAAATAGCCAAGCCATTGACAGAACTGTTGAAAAAGAACCACAAATTTGCCTGGACGGAAGAATGTGATAGCAGTTTCATGGAGCTAAAGACGAGACTAACCACCGCCCCTGTCTTAGTTCTTCCAGACATTCACAAAAGCTTTGACATATATTGTGATGCTTCCAGGCATGGAATCGGCTACGTTCTAATGCAAGAAGGAAAGGTTGTAGCATATGCATCCAGACAGCTATGACCTCATGAAGAGAACTACCCCACTCATGATTTGGAATTAGCAGCCATGGTTCATGCATTAAAAATTTGGAGGCATTATCTCATTGGGGAACGATGTGAAATATACACGGACCATAAGAGTCTCAAGTATATTTTCACCCAACCCGATCTTAATCTCAGGCAGAGAAGATGGCTTGAATTGGTCAAGGATTATGACCTTCGGATTAATTATCATCCGGGAAAAGCCAATGTGGTCGCCGATGCCCTCAGCAGAAAGCAAGGTACCCTAAATGCACTAATGGAGGGAATGCATTCGAGGCTACGAGAAGAGTTTGCTAAGCTGAATATGGTGCTATGCGGCCCAATTAGCCCGAATACAATGGAAATTACTCCAACACTTATGGAAGAAATTAAAGCAGCCCAGAAATCAGACCAAGAAATACAAGAGATCAAGGAACGCATTCCGCTAGGAAAGGCCAAGTCCTTCCGAATTGATGACCAGGACACTGTATGGTTTGAGAACCGAATATGTGTGCCTAATCAAGATAGCTTGAGACAGAAAATACTCAGAGAGGCACATGAATCTGCATATTCTATCCATCCGGGAGGAACAAAAATGTACCAGGACTTGCGAGAAACCTTTTGGTGGCCAGGAATGCAAAGGGACATAGCATACTATGTCGCATGTTGTGACATCTGCAAAAGAGTCAAGGCTGAACATCAGAAACCCGCTGGGCTACTGCAACCTTTACCAGTCCCCCAGTGGAAATGGGATGACATATGCATGGACTTCATTGTTGGACTACCCAAGTCAACAAGAGGCCATGATGCTATCTGGGTCATCGTGGACATACTTACGAAAGTGGCTCACTTCCTTCCGGTAAAGACCACTTTCAACACGAGTCAGCTCGCACAGCTCTATATGTCCCGGATAGTCAGCCTTCATGGGGTACCCAAGTCGATCACATCAGATAGAGGTTCCCTGTTCACTTCAGCATTCTGGCTACGACTGCACCAAGCCCTGGGAACTGTGCTAAAGCATAGTACGGCATATCATCCATAGACAGATGGGCTGACAGAACGTGTAAACCAAATATTGGAAGATATGCTTCGGTCCTGTGCCCTCACCTATGGACCCAAATGGGAGGACAGTCTACCTTATGCAGAATTCTCCTACAACAACAGTTATCAGTCAAGTCTCAAGATGTCACCATTTGAAGCTCTGTACGGACGGAAATGCCGCACTCCTTTAAATTGGTCTCAGAAAGGAGACAGCCGTATCTTCGGCACGGATTTGATGCTCGAGGCTGAGAAACAAGTCAAGGATATCCAGGAGCGTCTTCAAGCAGCCAAGTCCCGTCAAAAGAGCTATTATGACCCGAAGCACCGAGAAGTAACCTTTGAGCCCAGATGATATGCATATCTCCGAGTTACCCCCATGAAAGGAATAAAAAGGTTTCACACCTGAGGAAAGCTTGCACCGAGATATATCGGTCCCTTTCCAGTCATGGCTAGAAGAGGCAGAGTGGCATATCAGCTAGATTTACCACCAGAGTTGTCTGACGTCCACGACGTCTTCCACATATCACAGTTGAGAAAGTGCATTGCACCTCCGATCAAACAGGCAGATATGAGTGAGCTAGAGCTGACCAAAGATTTGACCTATGAGGAAAGACCTGTCAGAATATTGGATGAGATGGAAAGAACTACCAGGAGTAAGACAATTAAGTTTTACAAGGTATTGTGGGATCATCATACTGAGGAAGAGGCTACTTGGGAAAGAGAAGATTTTTTGAGATCAGCATATCCACACTTGTTCCCTGAGCAACCGAATCTCGAGGACGAGATTCATTCTAAGGGGGGTAGGTTTGTGACACCCTGGTTTTTGGCAACTTTTTTTTCTTTTCGAAATCTTTCTGGCTTTATTTGCACTTTGGTTGGATTTTGAACCTTTTCAGTTGACTTTGGACTTATGAATTCCTCTCAGTGATCCAAAGCCCTCAGCATCTTGCCAAAATCTTGTCACTCACCATCTGGATCAATTTCCAATTATTCATCTTTCCCAAATATTCATTTTCTTCCTTTGGGAAAATCTGTCATCACTATGGGTTACAAAGCAACCTATAGTTCTGGTGATCAGAAAAATCCCAAATTAATCCCAGACCTTCTTGTCATCATCCAATCCCACAATCCTCAAAAACATTTCATGGTCCAGTATTAAATTTTGTCCAGAAAACTCCAATTGCTCTCTGGGCAGCACTGGCCATTTGTGAAGCAACTCCAATTTTCCCAACTCAGTTAATTCCCAGAAAATTCCCTCAGCTTCTAGGGAACCTATCTTTCCACAATATACAAAAATATCATCTTGTCCAGTACAAATTTTCCCCACCAATATTCTGCCAAGTTTCTATTCAGTTGGGACCTCTGTGAAGGAAGTACCAGCTAGAGGGATCCAATTGAGCTGAAATTTTTATGACATCTTCTCCTCACCAAATAACCCTGCCACACCAAAATTCAGCTCCAGAAGATCACTCAGATGAGTGCTACAAGCTCATCTAGGTTTCTGGTTCAGTACAGCACTTGTACATGAACTATATTCAATTCTTGATGAAATCCTTTCAAACTTGGCCAGATTGGAGTCCTTCCAACATAGATCCTCCCAGACATCTCCACTAGCTCCATCTCCCGCTCATCTGTCCTCTAGATCTCTCTCAAGTTTTCTGTCAGAGACTGTAGCTGAAGCTACACTTCAACTCAGTCTGTATCTAGCCAAACCAAGTGCACAGAGGAGCTAAATGACCATGGGAGAACACCCCAGACATGGTGCGCTGGACTTGGACAGCCTCGAGACATCACTTCCCGTGGTGAGCACGGTACTGGCATGCCAGTATGCGTGCTCTGCATCTCGCCGGCGACGACCGAGGTCATTCCAGAGGCCTCATGCTGCCATTTGATGTCCTGAGGTGCCGACTTCATCGCTGCCGTCCACGTACCCCTCTTCCGATCCTTCCCCTCGCCGGTAACGTCCCCGGCGGCCGCCACGGCACACGCGCACTATGCCGCCCGTGCGGGCACAGTGGCTGTGCGGCGCGTCTTCTTCCCCGCTAGCTGCCACCGACCGCCTTAACTCCTCTGAGCTCTCCTCTGCCCTCTCCCGTCTCGTCGCCCACTCCCGGCCAGCCAGCTCAACGTCGCGACGCCGGTGACATGACCCGAGCTCCGCCGTTCCAGAGAACTCCTCCCTCTGCTATAAATACTCCTCCCTGGCATCTCCTGAGCTCTTCACCCCACTCCTTCGCCCTCTAATCAAACTCCCGAGCAGCGAGCCAAGGCCGAGAGGCCCTCTAGCCTCACCTCTCGCCGGAGATCCGCCGCCACCCGAGCTCTGCCTCCCTGCCGTTCTACTCCTCCCCGAGCTCAACCAACTCCACCATCGAGCTCAGCTCGCTCCACTGACCTCGCCTGAGCTCTTCCCAAGTCGAATCGCTGCCGGAACCGCCGTCTCCGACGACACCCGAGCGCCGCCGCCGCCGGAGAAGAAGGGGACGACGCCGTCCGGCCACCTCTCGTCACCCTACTGGTATGTGCGTGTTTGTCTCCAAGCGCTCATTCCAACCCTGCTCTCTCCCGACCTCGCCGTTGACTGCATCGCCAGCGACCGTCGCCGGAGTGCCGCTCTCTCTCTGTTCGCTCCCCCCCTTTTAAATCTGACGAATGGGCCCGCTTGTCAGTGGCACGCCGAAGCGGTAAGTGGAGGCGCCTCTCCACTTTACGCCTTCCACGTGGCCCCCTGTCAGTTTTTCTATTTTCTGTTTAATTCCAGAGTTGACCAGAAACTTTGACCGTCCATAACTTTTTATCCATAATTCCAAATCAAGTGATTCTTTTTGCATCTGGTTTGTCTTGCGCTCCTCTATTTTCTAGCAAATTTTTGTATTTTTCTTTTGTCCACGGAATTTCTGGTGCCCAAAACAGTACCATGTGACATTTTCAATTGCATTTTAAAAATATTTTCAAAGGGAAATACTTTTGGATTTGAAGCCCAGGAGTTTGTGGACAACCCAACAGAGCAAGGCAAGCCATGTCATCCATTGCATGAAGCATTTCAATAGTGTTGGTCATTTAATTGAATTTCATGCATTACTTTTGATATGTGATAATCCATAGTAATTTATTTAAATGCTTAGCTACTGCCATGTTAATTTTCTTGCAATTAAATACCCATACTGGTCAAATTCTTGACAACACTAAACTTAGTTGGCTGATCAAGAACCACCTACCCGGACTTTTCCGTGCAGCCACATTTGCCGGTATGGGACGGCCTTGACTTGGTCTGGCTTTGTGCTCTTTTATCGGTACCACCAAACTAGGGAGGGTTATGCGTGCGTGCTACCCTGATCAGGTAGACGACGATAATCCTGTGAGCCCAGTTGAGTTATTTGGCCGGCGTCCCCGTTTGGGACAGTTAGTGGCCATGACGGTGGCAGGTGTCACGGGGTGACACAGGGGCCAACCAGAACATGACCCTGGGAGGGTATGATTGTCGGTGGTACGATAGAGGGGTCACGGGTCAGGCAGGTTTCGTTGGAGCACCACCGGTCCACCCGAATGGGATCACGAGGCCAGGTACTCCATAGTGTGGGTAAAGTGCGCAACCTCTGCAGAGTGTAAAACCTATTCGAATAGCCGCGTCCACGGTATTGGACAGTCCGTTTAGGCCTCTCTAGGATGATCAACCGTGATAAAGATAATAATGATGGAAGAACTTGTCTTATGTTCAGGAGTGCCCTGTGGATTGTGAGCATTCCGAGGGTTGTGGGACAACCCAGATGAGAGTAAGTTGGTACTGGGTATCAGTAAGTAAGCAACCTAATCACTTAACTTGTTATTTGCCATGCTATTGTTTGCTGCATTGTTTTGGTTGCCATGAGCTTGCGAGTACATTCCAAGTACTCACCTGGCGTATCATGCCAGATGCAGGAGAAGCAGAGGACGGAGGTCCCGATGGTTCGTGCTACGCTAACTAGGCCGTGTCGACAGCAGTGTCCCTGTGGATGGAGTTTTCCGCGCTATGTTCCGCTACGCCGTTGTTCTACCCAGTAGTATCGAGGCCCTGCTATGTTCCATAAATAATGTAGATATTGGTATAGCACGTGTAGTGCTTCTGGCCTCGCTATCATGTAAATTACGAGCTTGTACTCGAGATATTTTAATAAAGTTCAGTTCAGTTCTGTTCCAAGTTGTTGAGTGTTTCCAGAAGACATGATCTCTGGGTTGGAAACACTGGTAAACCGGTTCTCTGAGCCGGGGTGCCACAACGCTTGGTATCAGAGCCAAGTTGACTGTAGGACACCCTAGTTAACCCTGCGCTAGAGCCGCGAGTAGTTAGAGTCTTGGTGTGTCTGGCTTGCTGCATCTGATTGTTGCATTTGATTGCTGCATTGCATGGCATGCATATAGTTTTTATTGTGCTAACTGCTGGTTTGATGAGTGTAGATGGCACAAGTTCCGTACCACTACAATCATGAGCCAGCACCGTTCACTTTTCCAGTACTGCTTCGTAGCGTCTGGCTTCGGCTATATCCCAACGGCGAAGACCCAGTGTTCCTGGTGTCCCGTGAGAAGCTTGCTGGTTCAGTATTCGAGTATCACGCGCAAGCCTTTCTCACTACGATCTCAGATATTGGCAGCTACTCCCGTTCTTCTAAGGGTGGAACTGCTTCTACTCCGGAGTTGGCGATCCAGTTTGCTGCGATGGAGGCTCTCACTGACTTGCGCTTCCACGAGGTCGAGATGCAGACTCATCCAGGTTTCTTTCACTACCCCACCCTGTCGCCTACGACAGGGCGAGTCCTTTTCGCACCTGTTGATCCGGCGAGTGATCGTGCTACTGGTGTTTTATCTCGTTATCTGAACGCCAGTTACCGTATGATCACTTCTCCAACCGAGGAGCTGACTTCTGCCCGCGAGGCACTTGCTGCTGTTGCGGCAGCACAGTCTCCTCCTCCACCTCCGTTTTCACCTATGAATACTCCACCCATTCCACCTTCCGACACTCCTTCTAGCTCGTTCGGACCGCCAGGCTTTTTGTCTGGTAGCCGACGTGAGACCCCGTCAGAGTGGGCCTCACTCCTAGCTACTCCAGCTGCTCCGATGCTGCGACCTCGTGCTTCTTCTCCTTCTGAGGGAGAACCTTCCCGTCAGCGTCACCGTGTTTCCTTTGATTCGAAGGCCGAGGTAAACATCATCAGCTCAGATTCCGAGACAGGATCAGACGATGAGGAGTCTTCAGTGTACCCGTGTTCGTGCCACCGGCGTCACTAGAGTGAAGGCTTGAGTCTCAGTGCATGCATCATAGCATCCCTGCATATGTCAACTGCCGTCTGAGCAGTCTAGTCATGATCATTCCCCTACTAGCTTGTCATGTATGATGTTGGGTTGCCTTGTATAATTATGTTCTTCGCTTTATTTCTCTCTTTTTATTTGGCTCCTTTTCTGGTGTCATACTACCCTGCTTTTTCCCTTATGGATGTTGCTCATCGATTTGGTATTTGCAATGGGAACAAAATTTAGGATGAAGAGGTGTAGTACTCAAGGCGGCGATGGAACTCACGTTCGTCGATCCGCCAGACAGGCAGGACAGCCACCAGAAGATTTACCACCTCCACCACCACAGTCACCTACCACTGATCAGATTATGAGGATGTTTGAAGAGAAAAGAAACCAAGATCTCATGGAATTTCTGAAAAGTATGCAGACTTTGGTGGGTCAGAACAACCACAATGGGACACACTCTAAGCTGTCCAATTTTCAGCGGACAAAGCCACCTAGTTTTGGCCAAGCTGTGGATCCGATGGAAGCTGATGACTGGCTGAGGACCATGGAAAAGAAATTGGAAATAGCCCGCTGTGAGGAGGCAGATAAGGTTCCTTTTGTCACACACTACCTGGAAGGACCAGCAGCCATATCGTGGGACAACACAAAAATGTTATGGCCTTCTGGAGAGGATATTTCTTGGGAAAAGTTCAAAGAGGCATTCCGCAAGTATCATATTCCTACTGGCATAATGAAGGTGAAGAAGAGGGAATTTCTTGCTCTTACTCAAGGGAACATGTCAGTAGGTGAGTATTTGAACAAGTTCAATAATCTGGCACGGTACTCTACCCATGACGTGTCCACCGAAGAAAGGAAGATTGACCAATTCCTAGGAGGGCTGAATCATACCCTCCGCTGTCAGCTCTGTATGCTGGACTTTCCTGACTTCCAGACTCTGGTGAACAAGGCCTTCATAGCTGAACGAGAGAATAAGTTAGGCTATGATGATCGCAAGCGGAAGTTTGAACCCAAGAAGGACAACCGTGAGCAGTTTGTGCAGAAGCCACGCATTTGGCAACAAAGTTCATCTGAGTACAAGCCTACCTGGAACAATGGCAACAACAACAACAAGCCTGTCAGCCAAGACAAGACCTTCGGCAAACAGCCAGTGCTGGAGGACTGCCGCCGCAACACCACATGCTTTACTTGCGGCCAGAGCGGGCACTATTCTAAGCAATGCCCCGCAAGAAATGGGAAGCCACCATCCGACTTCAAGCCACAAGTCAACAGTGTTGGACGCCGCCCCAATCCGAACTTCTATCGCGGCCAAGTCCATCACATCTCCGCTGAGGAAGCCCGCGAAGCACCAGATGTGGTCCTTGGTATGTTTTCTGTTAACAACATACCTGCAATAATTTTATTTGACTCTGGGGCTTCTCATTCATTTATTTCGCAGAGTTTTGCCACCTTGCACAAATTTTCCCCTTCTCTTTTGGACAAAATCATGGTGGTACAATCAGCTCATACCAAACCCCAGAACTGGCAGCAGAGAAAAATGTCAACTTCTACCAGAAAATAAAGGAGCTCAAAAGAAAAATAATGCAAAAAGAATCAGCTCATTTGGACTTGTAGTTTGGGAGATATTGATGGTCAAAGTTTGGGTCAAACTGGATTAAAAATAGATTTAAATTGAATTTCCAGAAAACCTCTGGAGGGTGACGTCGAAAGCGTACTTTGGGTTTCCACTTTCACTTAAAACGGTTCGGCGGGGAAACTGAGGGGCTGACAGGTGGGGCCCCTCGATTAGTTTTAAGAGGGAAAGAGAGGGAACAGAGAGCCGTGGCTCACCGTCAATGAAACTGCGATGAGGAGACGGCGGAGGAGCTCGGAGATGGTCGGGATGGATCAGGCACATCGAGACGAGCTTGCCCATACCCGTAGCTTGTCAGATGGTGGCGGGACAGCATCGCACCCTTCATCTCCGGCGGCAGCAAGCTACGGTGGTCAAGGGGCTCGGCGATTCCGATGGCCATTAGCTAGGTAGAGGGGCTGGGGAGAGTTAGAGGAACGCCAGAAGATCGCTGATGAGCTCAGGTGGGGCGGGGATGGACCAGAATGAGCGTACGGTGGAGAGGCCGAGCGGCGGAGTTCCTCACCGGAGAGGAGGAAGAAGGCCTCGCAGGCTCGCTGGAGTGGCTCCGGTGGATGATTGGGTGAGGGGTAGGGCGAGAGGTGAGGAGAGACGGGGCTGAGGGCGGCTTAAATAGGCGGAAGGGAGATGCCTTGTGGCCGCAAACTACCATGGGCGCGCGACTGGAGCTCTGGCGCGACCGCGGACGCGTGGGCGCACGGGAGGACTCGGACGGCGATGTGAGAGGGCTAGTGGAGGCTCAGCACCGCAGGAGGAGCAGACGCGGGAGAGGCACCCACTGTTAGCCAATCGGCGGTGTACTGTGCGCGTGTGCGGCGATGGCTGGGGCCGGCGGCAAGCACTACAGGAGGGGGAGAGGGGCCAGGGGAATACGTGGGAGAAGGAGGAGGATGGACGGCACCAGCGGACGCATGGGGGTGGACGAAGGGAACGAGCCCGACGCAAAACGATGAGCAGAGCGCGGCCACACGAGCAGAGCACGCGTTTGGCATGCCAAACTGCATGGTCACCGCATGCATTGACGTGTGCACGGTGACTCAGCGTGGCTGACCATGTCCAGTGTGAAGTCCATCCCAAATGGGGCCTCTCTGAAGTGATGGCTCGAAGAAAATGACTATAGGTTGATGGGATGCATCAGATAAAGTTTGCTGTAGAAAATTTGGGCTAGAAGCTGTGGTCAAATTACTTGACCAAAGGGCCAAGAAAGATGTCACAGGGGTTTAGGGTAGGAAGGACTATGCTCTGGAGAAAATTGGAGGGGTTTTGACAAGACTTGAATAGAGTTGCTTCACAACAGCAACTCTGGTCCAGAAAAATAGATCATGAAGCTGCACTCACATAGAGTGTTGAATTGGGCTGGAACTTGGTGGAGCATGATTATTTAGGACCATGTAGGCACTGGTAAAATTTCATGCCATTTGGAAATACCAAAATGGTACTTTCTTCACAAAGGTCCTCTCTAGACAGAATCTTGAGGGAATTTTGTGGAGAAAATGGCTTGATGAAATGAGCCCAAATTTGGTGGAGGGAAGTAGTATTGGTAGGATCATGTCGTGGTAAATTTTCAGAATTTTTGGAGCAATATAAAATATAGTTGCTTCACCAACGGAAAATATTACCAGAAACAAAGATTTGAAGGTGGGCTCACATAGATTGTTGGGTGTAGCTCAAATTTGGTGGGGTGGGATTATTTGAGCATATGAAGGACATGGCAAAATTTCAACTCGTATGGATAAGCCTAGCTAGTACTTCCTTCACAAAGCTTCTCTCTGGACAGAAACTTTGGAAATTTGCTGAGGAAGATTTACAAGCCAAATGGAGCTGAATTTTGTCATGAGATAGTAAATTGGATAGTAAAGAGTGCCCAAAATTTTTTAGGGCAATCAAGAAAAGATAAATGGCACTTCCTTCACAAAGTGTCATTCTGGACAGAATGGAAAATGAATATTCCTGAATTATTTTTGAACTAGGCAAGGAAGTATTTTGACATATTTGGGGAAGATATGATCCCAAGAATTTATGGGAATTTTGTGGGAATTTTTGGCATGACAGAAATATAGGTTGCTTCACAACCTAGGTCAAACAGGGTTATTCCTTTAATAGAAAAAGGAATATTCCCAAGAAATAAAGATTGGGGTTCGGCTAGAATGGAAATGACATGATCTTGAGAAATTTTTGAGAATGATGAACCACCTGGGAGAAGAAAGAAAGAGGATCTGCCCAAGTTTTAAGTCCACAGAGCCAATTCAAAAAGAAATCCAACTCAAATTCAAAGAGAAACAAAAGAAAAGAAAAGGGCCGAAAATCAGGGTGTTACAAACCTACCCCCCTTACAAAAATCTCGTCCTCGAGATTTGGTTGCTCAAGGAATAAGCATGAATATGCCTTAAGGATACCGTTTCCAACTCGGGCATCCCTTTTCCTCTGTATATTGTTCCCCTTGAATTTCATATGACCTGATTACCTTGCTCTGGGGTGGTTTTGCTTCACCTTACCCAAAATTCTGACGAGTCTTCCCTCATATGTCAAACCTTATGCTGACTTTGATTCGTTCATATCTGTCGGCTTAGCTGGGGTGGCGATGTATTTTCATACCGGGGACATAATAACTTTCCACAAGTTCGGAGTGGTTGACATTGATGGGGAACGAAGCATGAAAATCAAAAAATTTCCTACGAACACCCAAGATCTATCTAGTAGAAGCATAGCAACGAGAGGGGAGAGTGTGTCTACGTACCCTCATAGACCAAAAATGGAAGCGTATATAACGCGGTTGATGTAGTCGTTCTCTTTGCGATCCGATCACGATCCAACCGATCTAGTGACGAACGGACGGCACCTACGAGTTTAGCACACGTGCGGCTCGATGACGTCTCCTCCTCCTTGATCCAGCAAGAGAAGGCGGAGAAGTAGATGGGATCACAACCAGCACGACGGCGTGGTGGTGATGGTGGTGGTGGAGCACCGACAGCGCTTCGCTAAGCGTCGTCGGGATGAGGCGGTGGTGTAACGGGAGAGAGATGGGCGCCCAGGGGCTGGTATATTGTTTTGGGCACCCCCTCCTCTATATATATAGGTGGAGGGGCGTGGGGAACAGCCCCTCCAAGCCCTAGGGCGCAGCTAGGGGGGAGGACTTGGACTCCAAGTCCAATCCTATTCCTACTAGGACTCCCCTTTTTTTTCCCTTCCCTAGCCACATGGGCTTTTGAGGACTTGGTGCGCCTAGCCCAATAAGGCCAGGGCACCTCCCCTCAGCCAATGCCAGCCCTTGGGACATGGTGTACCCACTTGTGGACTTCCGGACCCCTCCGGAATCCTTCATAACCTTCTGGAAGCTTCCCGATACAATACCGAAAAAAATGCACCTTTTTTGGGAACCCAAAATATGACTTCCCATATATAAATCTTTATCTCTCGACCATTCCGAGACTCCTCATGACATCCGGGACTCCGAATAACATTCGGTTACCAATCATCAAATATCCCAATACTACTCTAGCGTCAACGAACGTTAAGCGTGCGACCATGCGGGTTCTGGAATCATGTAGTCATGACCGAGACACCTCTCCGGTCAATAACCAATAGCGGGACCTGGATGCCCATATTGATTCCTACATATTCCACGAAGATCTTTTATCAGTTGAACCACGATGTCAAGGATTCGGTTAATCCCATATGCAATTCCCTTTGTCCGGCGATATGTTACTTGCCCGAGATTCGATCCTCGGTATCTCCATACCTAGTTCAATCTCGTTACCAGCAAGTCTCTTTACTCGTTCCGTAATACAAGATCCCGTGACTAACCCATTAGCCACATTGCTTGCAAGCTCTTTACGATGGTGTATTACCGAGAGGGCCCAGAGATATCTCTCCGTCATGCGGAGTGACAAATCCCAGTCTCGATTCGTGCCAACCCAACAAACACCTTTGGAGATACCTGTAGAGCACCTTTATGATCACCCAGTTACGAAGTGATGTTTGGATACACACTAAGTATTCCTCCGGTGTCAGGGAGTTGCACAATCTCATGGTCTAAGGAACAGATACTTGACATGAAGAAAGCTGTAGCAAATAAACTAAACGATCTGGTGCTAAGCTTACGGTTGGGTCTTGTCCATCACATCATTCTCCTAATGATGTGATCCCGTTATCAAATGACAACTCATGTCTATGGTTAGGAAACCTTAACCATCTTTGATCAACGAACTAGTCTAGTAGAGGCTCACTAGGGACACGGTATTTGTTTATGTATCCACACATGTATTTAAGTTTCCGGTCAATACAATTCTAGCATGAAAAATAAACCTTTATCATGAACAAGGAAATATGATAATAACATTTTATTATTGCCTCTAGGGCATATTTCCAACAGTCTCCCAGTTGCACTAGAGTCAATAATCTAGTTTACATTGTAATGAATCTAACACCCATGGAGTGTTGGTGCTGATCATGTTTTGCCCGTGGAAGAGGTTTAGTCAATGGGTCTGCTACATTCAGATCCGTATGTACTTTGCAAAGTTCTATGTCTCCATCCTTAACATAATTACGAATGGAGTTGAAACAGCGCTTGATGTGCTTGGTTCTCTTGTGAAACCTAGGCTCCTTGGCAATGGCAATAGCTCCAGTGTTGTCACAAAAGATAGTCATTGGATCCGATGCACTAGTTATTACACCTAGATCGGATATGAACTCCTTCATCCAGACTCCTTCTTGCGCTGCTTCCGAAGCAGCTATATCCTCCGCTTCACATGTAGATCCCGCCACGATGCTCTACTTGGAACTGCACCAACTGACCGCTCCACCATTTAATATAAATACGTATCCAGTTTGAGACTTAGAGTCATTCGGATCTGTGTCGAAGCTAGCATCGACGTAACCCTTTACGACGAGCTCTTCGTCACCTCCATAAATGAGAAACATGTCCTTAGTCCTTTTCAGGTACTTCAGGATATTCTTGACCGCTGTCCAGTGATCTACTCCTGGATCACTTTGGTACCTCCCTGCCAGACTAATGGCAAGGCACACATCAGTTCTGGTACACAGCATGGCATACATTATAGAGCCTATGGCTGAAGTATAGGGAATGACTTTCATCCTTTCTCTTTCTTCTGCTGTGGTCGGGCTTTGAGTCTTACTCAACTTCACACCTTGCAATACAGGCAAGAACCCTTTCTTTGACTGATCCATTTTGAACTTCTTCAAAACTTTGTCAAGGTATGTGCTTTGTGAAAGTCCTATTTGGCGTCCTGATCTATCTCTATAGATTTTGATGCCCCATATATAAGCAGCTTCACCGAGGTCTTTCATTGAAAAACTCTTATTCAAATATCCTTTTATGCTTTCCAAAAATTCTATATCATTTCCAATCAACAATATGTCATCCACATATAATATTAGAAATGCTACAGAGCTCCCACTCACTTTCTTGTAAATACAAGCTTCTCCGTAAGTTTGTATAAAACCAAAAGCTTTGATCACCTCATCAAAGCGTATATTCCAACTCCGAGATGCTTGCACCAGTCCATAAATGGATCGCTGGAGCTTGCATACTTTGTTAGCATCCTTAGGATCGACAAAACCTTCTGGTTGCATCATATACAATTCTTCCTTAAGAAACCCGTTAATGAATGCCGTTTTGACGTCCATTTGCAGTTCTCATAATCATAAAATGCGGCAATAGCTAACATAATTCTAACAGACTTAAGCATCGCTACGGGTGAGAAAGTCTCATCGTAGTCAACCCCTTGAACTTGTCGGAAACCCTTTGCGACAAGTCGAGCTTTATAGACGGTGACATTACCATCAGCGTATGTCTTCTTCTTAAAGATCCATTTATTCTCAATGGCTTGCCGATCATCGGGCAAGTCCACCAAAGTCCATACTTTGTTCTCATACATGGATCCTATCTCGGATTTCATGGCCTCAAGCCATTTGTTGGAATCCGGGCTCATCATAGCTTCTTCATAGTTCGTAGGTTCGCCGTTGTCTAACAACATGACTTCCAGGACAGGATTACCGTACCATTCTGGTGCGGAACGTACCCTGGTCGACCTACGAAGTTCAGTAGTAACTTGATCCGAAGTTTCATGATCATCATCATTAGCTTCCTCTCCGGTTGGTGTAGGCATCACGGGAACTATTTTCTGTGATGTGCTACCTTCCAATTTGAGAGAAGGTACGATTACCTCATCAAGTTCTACTTTCCTCCCACTCACTTCTTTCGAGAGAAACTCCTTCTCTAGAAATTACCCATTCTGGGCAACAAAGATCTTGCCCTCGGATCTATGGTAGAAGGTATACCCAATGGTCTCTTTAGGGTATCCTATGAAGACGCACTTCTCCGCTTTGGGTTTGAGCTTATCAGGCTGAAGCCTCTTGACATAAGCGTCGCATCCCCAAACTTTAAGAAACGACAGCTTAGGTTTCTTGCCGAACCACAACTCATACGGTGTCGTCTCAATGGATTTAGACGGTGCCCTATTTAAAGTGAATGCGGCGGTCTCTAATGCATAACCCCAAAACGATAGTGGCAAATCGGTAAGAGACATCATAGAACGCACCATATCCAATAGAGTACGATTACGACGTTTGGACACACCATTACGCTGTGGTGTTCCAGGTGGCGTGAGCTGTGAAACAATTCCACATTGTCTTAAATGCATACCAAACTCGTAACTCAAATATTCACCTCCACGATCAGATCGTAGAAACTTTATTTTCTTGTTACGATGATTTTCCACTTCACTCTGAAATTCCTTGTACTTTTCAAATTTTTCAGACTTGTGTTTCATTAAGTAAATATACCCATATCTACTCAAATCTTCTGTGAAGGTAAGAAAATAACGATATCCACCGCGTGCTTCAACACTCATTGGACCGCATACATTAGTATGTATTATTTCCAATAAGTCACTAGCTCGCTCCATTGTTCCGGAGAACGGAGTTTTAGTCATCTTGCCCATGAGGCATGGTTCACATGTCTCAAATGATTCATAATCAAGAGATTCCAAAAGTCCATCGGCATGGAGTTTCTTCATGCGTTTTACACCAATATGACCTAAGAGGCAGTGCCACAAATATGTGGTACCATCATTATTAACTTTGCATCTTTTGGCATCAATATTATGAATATGTGTATCACTACGATCGAGATTCAACAAGAATAAACCATTCACAAGGGGTGCATGACCATAAAAGATATTACTCATATAAATAGAACAACAATTATTCTCTGACTTAAATGAATAACCGTCTCGCAATAAACAAGATCCAGATATAATGTTCATGCTCAACGCAGGCACCAAATAACATTTATTTAGGTTTAAAACTAATCCCGAAGGTAGATGTAGAGGTAGCGTGCCGACGGCGATCACATCAACCTTGGAACCATTTCTAACGCGCATCGTCACCTCATCCTTAGCCAGTCTTTGTTTATTCCGCAGCTCCTGTTTCGAGTTACAAATATTAGCAACCGAACCAGTATCAAATACCCAGGCGCTACTACGAGCACTAGTAAGGTACACATCAATAACATGTATATCAAATATACCTTTGTTGACGTTGCCAGCCTTCTTATCTGCCAAATACTTGGGGCAGTTCCGCTTCGAGTGACTATTCCCCTTATAAAAGTAGCACTCAGTCTCTGGTTTGGGTCAAGCATTGGGTTTCTCCATTGGAGCGGCAACTGTATTGCCATTCTTGAAGTTTCCCTTCTTTCCCTTGCCCTTCTTGAAACTAGTGGTCTTGATTAACCATCAACACTTGATGCTCCTTCTTGATTTCTACCTTCATGACCTTAAGCACCGCGAATATCTCAGGGATTGTTTACTCCATCCCTTGCATATCATAGTTCATCACAAAGCCCTTGTAGCTTGGTGGCAGTGACTGCAAAAACTCTGTCAACCGTTGTCTTATCTGGAAGATTAACTCCCACTTGATTCAAGCGATTGTAGCACCCAGACACTCTGAGCACATGCTCACTCACTGAGCTGTTCTCCTCCATCTTGCAGGCAAAGAACTTGTCAGAGGTCTTATACCTCTCAACACAGGCATGAGCCTGAAATACCAATTTCAGCTCTTGGAACATCTCATATGCTCCGTGGCGTTCAAAACGTCTTTGGTGCCCTGATTTCTAAGCCGTAAAGCATGGCGCACTGAACTATCGAGTAGTCATCAGAACGTGCCTGCCAGACGTTCACAACATCCATAGACGACGCTAGAGGGGTTGGGACACTGAGTGGTGTATCAAGGACATAAGCCTTCTGTGCAGCAGTGAGGACAATCCTCAGACTACGGACCTAGTCCGCATAATTGCTTACAATATCTTTCAACTTAGCTTTCTCTAGGAACGAATTAAAATTCAGGGGAACTACAGCGCGGGCCATTGATCTACAACACAAATTTTGCAAAGACAACTAAGACTAAGTTCATGATAATTTTAGTTCAGTTAATCAAATTACTAATGAACTCCCACTTAAATCAACATCCCTCAAGTTGTCTAAGTGACACATGATCCAAATCAACTAACCCATGTCCGATCATCACGTGAGATGGAGTAGTCATCAATGGTGAACATCTCCATGTTGATCATATCTACTATATGACTCATGTTCAGCCTTTCGGTCTCCTATGTTCCGAGGCCATGTCTGTACATGCTAGGCTCGTCAAGTTTAACCCAAGTATTCTGCATGTGTAAAACTGGCTTACACCCGTTGTATGCGAACGTAGAGTCTATCACACCCGATCATCACGAGGTGCTTCGAAATGACGAACTTTCGCAATGGTGCATACTTAGGGAGAACACAATTTCTTGAAATTAAGTGAAGGGATCATCTTATAATGCTACCGTCGTCCTAAGCAAAATAAGATGCATAAAAAGGATAAACATCACATGCAATCAATATGTGACATGATATGGCCATTATCATCTCGTGCCTTTGATCTCCATCTCCAAAGCACCGGCATGATCTCCATCGTCACCGGCATGACACCATGATCTCCATCATCGTGTCGTCACGTGGTCGTCTCGCCTACTATTTGCTTCAACAACTATTGCTAACGCATAGCGATAAAGTAAAGCAATTATATGGCGTTTAATAGTTGACTCGCAGGTCACACAATAAATTAAAGACAACCCTATGGCTCCTACCGGTTGCCGTACTCATCGACATGCAAGTCGTGAACCTATTACAAAACATGATCATCTCATACATCAACATATATCACATCATGTTTTGGCCATACCACATCACAACATGCCCTGCAAAAACAAGTTAGACGTCCTCTACTTTGTTGTTGCAAATTTTACGTGGCTGCTATGGGAAACTAGCAAGAACCATTCTTACCAACGCAAAGCCACAACGGTAATGATCAAGTTGCCTTTTAACCTTCTATAAGGACCGCCTTTGTCAAATTAGATTCAACTAAAGTAGGAGAGACAGACACCCGCTAGCCACCTTATGCAAAACAAGTTGCATGTCAGTCAGGGGAACCGGTCTCATGTTTGAGGACATGTAAGGTTGGTCCGAGCTGCTTCATCCCACAATACCGCCGAATCCGAATAAGACAAGAGAGGTAAGCAATTTCAGCACCAACGCCCACAACTTTTGTGTTCTACTCGTGCATATACATCTACGCATAGACCTAGCTCATGATGCCACTGATGGGGAACGAAGCATGAAAATCAAAAAATTTCCTACGAACACCCAAGATCTATCTAGGAGAAGCATAGCAACAAGAGGGGAGAGTGTGTCTACGTACCCTCATAGACCAAAAGTGGAAGCATAAATAACGCGGTTGATGTAGTCGTTCTCTTTGCGATCCGATCACGATCCAACCGATATAGTGCCGAACGGACGGCACCTCCGAGTTTAGCACACGTGCGGCTCGATGACGTCTCCTCCTCCTTGATCCAGCAAGAGAAGGCGGAGAAGTAGATGGAATCACCACCAGCATGACGGCGTGGTGGTGATGGTGGTGGTGGAGCACCAACAGCGCTTCGCTAAGCGTCGTCGGGACGAGGCGGTGGTGTAACGGGAGAGAGAGGGGTTCCCAGGGGCTGGTCTGTTGTTTGGGGCGCCCCCTCCTCTATATATATAGGTGGAGGGGCATGGGGAACAGCCCCTCCAAGCCCTAGGGCAAAGCCAAGGGGGGGAGGACTTGGACTCCAAGTCCAATCCTATTCCTACTAGGACTCCCCCTTTTTCCCTTCCCTAGCCACATGGGCTTTTGAGGACTTGGTGCGCCTAGCCCAATAAGGCCAGGGCGCCTCCCCTCAGCCCATGCCAGCCCTTGGGACGTGGTGTACCCACTTATGGACTTCCAGCTGCACCTTTTTCCGGAACCCAAAATATGACTTCCCATATATAAATCTTTACCTCTCGACCATTCTGAGACTCCTCGTGACGTCCAGGATCTCATCCGGGACTCCGAACAACATTCGGTTACCAATCATCAAATATCCCAATACTACTCTAGCGTCAACGAACGTTAAGCGTGCGACCCTGCGGGTTTGGGAATCATGTAGTCATGACCGAGACACCTCTCCAGTCAATAACCAATAGCGGGACCTGGATGCCTATATTGATTCCTACATATTCCATGAAGATCTTTTATCGGTTGAACCACGATGTCAAGGATTCGGTTAATCCCGTATGCAATTCCCTTTGTCCGGCGATATGTTACTTGCCCGAGATTCGATCGTCGCTATCTCCATACCTAGTTTAATCTCGTTACCGGCAAGTCTCTTTACTCGTTCCGTAATACAAGATCCCGTGACTAACCCGTTAGCCACATTGCTTGCAAGCTCTTTATGATGTTGTATTACCAAGAGGGCCCAGAGATATCTCTCCATCATACGAAGTGACAAATCCCAGTCTCGATTCGTGCCAACCCAACAAACACCTTTGGAGATACCTGTAGAGCACCTTTATGATCACCCAATTATGAAGTGACGTTTGGATACACACTAAGTATTCCTCCGGTGTTTGGGAGTTGCACGATCTCATGGTCTAAGGAACAGATACTTGACATGAAGAAAGCTGTAGCAAATAAACTAAATGATCTGGTGCTAAGCTTACGGTTGGGTCTTGTCCATCACATCATTCTCCTAATGATGTGATCCCGTTATCAAATGACAACTCATGTCTATGGTTAGGAAACCTTAACCATCTTTGATCAACGAGCTAGTCTAGTAGAAGCTCACAAGGGACACGGTATTTGTTTATGTATCCACACATGTATTTAAGTTTCCGGTCAATACAATTCTAGCATGATAATAAACCTTTGTCATGAACAAGGAAATATGATAATAACCATTTTATTATTGCCTCTAGGGCATATTTCCAACAGACATGTCACCCTTCGATCGATTGCCGGTAATATCCAAGAAATCTAAGAATAAATTGTCCTGTGGGCATGAAACCTTTTAATTCCTTCCATCGGGTCGCTCAAATAAATGCATGTCTTCCGGGTTCAAACAATGCTGATAATCCTAGCCATTCTCTTGACAGGACCTGACTGCCCATAAGTGGTACTGAATCATTTTGGTTTGTTTGTTTGTCACGAGCATGAAATCTGTGCAAAGATTTGCTTGTCTCCTGTTGGGAACAGTTTAGAGGGGTACGGCCTTATAGTTGTAACATACCTCAAACAGTAGCATCTCGAGACTGGGCTGACAGTTGCTTTGGCGGGAAGATATTTTTCATGGCAGGCTGTCATTGCACTTGGCTCCATAAGTGAGAGCACATAATCTGAGCTTGTTGCTCAGATTTTGGCTTACCCATGTTGTCGGTATATGCATCTGTGTTACTAGGCCGCAAGATATTTTAACACGGTCACTGAAGTCACATGCTGAGGCGACTAAGGAATCTTGGATCTGACGGGATAGACTTGGATATTCCACACTGACAATTCTGAGCACGTGCAGTTGGACAAGCGGGGTTGGCAGGATATGAGATCCGTATGGAACAGAGTAGGCCTCTGAGTGTATGTCCATGGCTATCATGGTCTCAAGCTGACTTGGGTATCCGGACCATGACAGTCGTGCAAGAATATTCATACCTTTGTTGCCAATCTTACTCCTTAGTTGTCATTATTTTCTTTGTCGGAATCCCTTGTTGAAATATCTTGGCCATATATATCCTCAATTCTTCTTGTGATCATAGATGTTGTTGGTGCAATATTTCGGCATCATACCTTGTTCTTGCTCATGGCACGAGTGCTCATAGATATGATGTGTACACGTGGGCATATAGTTGTACAAAACGCGTTGTTGTGGCCAATCATACAAGATAGTGACAAGTGTTCATGATATCACCTTGTCCGGTGTAGGGAAACTGCCCTTGGTAACCACTGTCAAGACTTCTTTCGGTAGATCCACTTGAACATAGTTGAATCCTCGGATGTTTGACTTGCATGAACGGGGATGCATGCTCACCATCTATAGGGAAGTACATGCAGCCAAACACTTGATTCTTGAGACCGACATGTGTCTTGACTGATTTGTACTATTGCGAATCTGATTCTGGAGCTGCACTGTCATATACTGCCAACTCATAGTATGATATCTTGTAGCAATACTGATAACGGTGTGTAGTGTCGTACTGAAGAAGGCTGGGTATCTTATGTTGGAAGCTATCTGAGTAGCTTGCTGAAGAAGACTGGATATCTTATGCTCGAAGCTTTAGCCGTGGTAGTGTGCTAGAGAAGGCTGGGTTCCGTACCTAAGAAGCTTCTCCTCTGGTTGCTTATTGAGGAAGATTCATTGCCTTATGCCGGAAGCTTTTTCAGAGATATCTTGTTGTGGAAGACTGGGTATCTTAGACCGGAAGCCGTTCATATATCGTACAAAGGAAGATTGAGGAGCCTTGCATTGGAAGCTCCTTCCGGTAGCGTGTGGAGGAAGATTGAGTTTCTTACACCAGAAGCTTCGTACTGTGACCCGCGGACTGAATTCTATATACATACCCATAATATTTTTGCTGTTGGTTACGTGTATGAGAAGAATTGCCTGACTATCTTCCTTCCTGAATATTGAGCACATAGCACATTCTGGCTTCCTTCCGGAGTATAACAGATTTCAAGTTTCATTCATAGCTGAATCAAAACTTTATATATGATCCATACCTTTGACGGAAAATATATCGTTGACCTTGCACCTGACTTGTCTTCCTGCTGGTTTGATCATTACTACTATAAAGATTGCATAACTGATGTAGATTTGATGCTGATAATCAATCCAAGATACCATTTATATTCCCAATACAATGCAGTCAACTGAGAATGCCATACTGTTTAACTGAGCTTCCAAATATTTGAGATCCTCATTGCTTCTTCGAGTCCGGTGTCGGTTGATGAGCAACTTTCATAAGGGGAAATAAGGTAACACCGAAGGCCCAAGAGAAGCAAAAGAAACAACTCAACCAAACAAAGGCACACAAAAGACACACAAGCATCATCACATATTACTGCTATTCACAACAATATGCAAACCTACTTAAACACACAAATCTCGCGGGAACTCCGGGACTACGATCTAATCATGCTGTGACGGTGTGCATGAAAATGGATTAACGTGTAGAGGGGTTGGTGTAAACATAGCTACACCAAGCGCTAGCTTAGCAAGGTGGCACCCTTGACTAGCTCGGAGGTGAGGACGTACTCAATGATCATGTAGCGGGACACGAATGTCACTGCCACATCATCATCAAGCGGGCGGAAGGGAACCGTACTCGTCCAAGAAATAGGCGATAGGGAAGGATAGAGGTGGAAAGCTGGGTCTGCTGGCATTGCCCTTTCCTGATAACGAAGATCAGTAAGGGTTGCCAAAGTGCCGAGAAGAATGGCACGATTCGGGGTAGAAACATGTCTACCATCGAGGCAATAGGTGGGGCTGAAGGAAAAATCTCGACGCGATACCTGCAAGTGGCGTCTGGAACACTTGGTACTTCGGCATCATTCCGCTAGGACAGAGATGACGCCAACCACCGAAGAGCAGGTATGCACAACTGGAGGGTGCAGGGGCTGGATTGTAGTGGATCGAAACTGATGCCAGCTAAACTCATAAGATAAGATCGTTAGTGACAAGATAATAAGTCTATATGCATGCTATGCGACAAACAAATGCAGCAATCAAATGCAGCAAACGGGCTAGACTTTATACTATCGACTTCTACCGCTCGCGCTGACTAGGGCGTCCTACAGCCAGACCTGGCTCTGATACCAAACCTTGTGGCACCCCCGCTCAGAGGAACCGGAACACCCCGTATTCCAGCCCAGAGATCAAGTCTTCTGGAATACGACACTGCTTGGCATAGAACAAATCAGCTCTTATTACAAATAATACGTGTACAAAGGTCTGAGGTTACAAGGGATTACATCGACACAGGGACATTATGCCTGCTAAGGTAGCTCTATGCTAGCAGCGGAACAACTCATAGCAGCAAAATAACTTCTAGCAGCAGAACAGCGATGACGGTGGTGGGCTCCACTCCGCAGGGACTCTGGCTGGGACACAGCCTAGCTCGCAGACTCAGGATCCTCGACAAGCAATCAATCAGGGCATCACCTGCAATCTGGCATGACACGCCAGGTGAGTACTTTGAATGTACTCGCAAGCTCACAACAACCAAAAGCATCAATGCAAGACAACAACATAGCATTAACAGGTTAAGTTATTAACAACTACCATGATGTGGAGGTAAATATTTATCATGAGATGGTATGGCTAGAATTACAGAGGAACCATCATCTTGGGTCACATGGACCATCTCACTCTTGGCTATCCGGCCAAGCAACATATCATCTCGATCACCTCGTGATCAATACCTCCTTGTGATCACCGTGTGATCACATCACAATCCGATGATCATTCTCAAGATCATCCCAATATCATCAACGGCATCCTGCCAAACTGTTACTTGCTCACATATAAATATAGGTCCTCATATAAGTCATTTAAAAGTCATTCCGTCATCGTGAGTGTTGATCGAATGGTGTGACCTACAACGAACTGTGTCCATAACCGAGGACACGGCTATCGATAGTTTATACACTCTGCAGAGGTTAGTACAATGTACCCACACCACGGAACTCATGGCCTCATGCTCCCATTCGGGTGGACCAATGACATTCCGACAAAACCAATCTATTGCATGACACTCTCCCGGCCACTCCGACAAACTCCCCTTTGGGCTATGTCATGGGTGGCCCCGTAGTCAACTCGTGACATCCTGCCACCTCGTGGTGAAACAAAACAACTCATCCCAAATGGGAACACCCGGGTATAACACAACTTGGGCACACAAGGTTATTGCCGCCTACTGGGCCAGGGCAGCGCGAGCACATAAACTTCCCTAGTTGGAGGCACCGGCGAGTGGCATGACAATAGACCGAATTAGGGCCTCCCCATCCAGGCAAGTGTGGCTGCACTGGTGAGCTCGATTCGGTGGCACCTGATCAACGAAATGACGGAATTTGTCCCCAAAGTATATCTGTGATAAATGTTACTCCAATATCATATATCAACCTGTGATCCAAGTCATAACAATATCCATCCAATAACCCAAAGAATAATATAGCCAAATTATTATTATCAAATCCAATACTCAAAATGATCATGATGAAAGCATAACTACCATTGCTAGTAATCCAATGGCAACATGCCATCCTCAATCTGCAAAGCATTAGTCCTAGAAATCCAAGTATCATCATCAAGCACCTCACCAGGCCTTTTCGCGAGGCCTTGCCCTCCTGAGGACCCTCCTCAGGAAGTGGCGAGCAAAGTTCGGCATCCTCATCAACGGCCTCCTAAGGCCCTCTCACGAGGCGACCTCCCGAGGTGGCCTCCCGAGGCCTCCTCCCGAAGACGCCCGAGACGAAGGTCGTTCGGCACAGCCGCGCGGTCTGAGGCCCATCACGTGGGTGACGCGCGCAGCGACGAGCGGCGACAGAGGCCGTGCCAGCAGGTGCGGATGAAGATGGTTTCCTCTTTTGTGTTAAGGGAGCAGGGCCAGCTATCAACTCCCCAAAGCGACCCCAAAGGTTGCCCGATCGGCGAAGGAAGACCAAGACGGCGGGCGCGCAGGGCGGAGGTCATCACCGAGCCCATCGGCGCGTCATGGATCATGCTTTGGCAGGCGAAGACCGCCTTTAGTCAGGATAGCCTGAGCGTCTGTCCCCTTTCAAAACCCGCCAAGTGTGGCAACCCTTCCCGCCTAAGTTTCGAGGGGGAAGAGGACCAATGCGGGTATAAGGGGGGCAGAGCTGCCATTGTAGAGGGATCCGATCAGCTCTTGTTTCCATCACCCCCAACCTTGTACTCTCTCTCACCAGAGCAATCCTAATCAAGCAGGAGTAGGGTCTTACACCGCAAGGTGGCCCGAACCTGGGTAAACCGCTGAGTCCACGGTCCGTTCCTCGCTAGCGCGCTCTCGCCATAGCCTCGCCGTCGCTAGCCGTGGTAGGAGACGAAGTGGTAGAACGAGCTCACCCCAGTGTTCGAACCTTTGGGTCCCCGGAGCCCGAACTCCGACACAATATCCATCCAATAACCCAAAGAATAATATAGCCAAATTATTATTATCAAATCCAATACTCAAAATGATCATGATGAAAGCATAACTACTATTACTAGTAATCCAATGGCAACATGTCATCCTTAATCTGCAAAGCATTAGTCCTAGAAATCCATGTATCATCATGGCAGTAGCAAGGTCAAATATTACCCCAAGAAAATGCCATGAACAAATCATATTTAACTAATGCAATTTTTAGGCAATATAATTTAATTAAACCATGGCATTGCATTGCAATCATGCAAGTGGAGGTTCTGGCTTGCCTTGCTCCAGAGGGAAAGAGGAAATACTCCTGGTCTTCACAGACAACCTAAACACTCTGGAAAAACAATTTTGAAAGCATTTTTAAATAACACATAAAGCAATTTCTTCTGTCCAGAAAATCTAGACAGCAGAGAAAAATGTCAACTTCTACCAGAAAATAAAGGAGCTCAAAAGAAAAATAATGCAAAAAGAATCAGCTCATTTGGACTTGTAGTTTGGGAGATATTGATGGTCAAAGTTTGGGTCAAACTGGATTAAAAATAGATTTAAATTGAATTTCCAGAAAACCTCTGGAGGGTGACGTCGAAAGCGTACTTTGGGTTTACGCTTTCACTTAAAATGGTTCGGCGGGGAAACTGAGGGGTTGACAGGTGGGGCCCCTCGGTCAGTTTTAACAGGGGAAGAGAGGGAACAGAGCGCCGCGGCTCACCGGCGATGAAACGGCGACGAGGAGACGGCGGAGGAGCTCAGAGATGGTCGGGATGGATCAGGCACATCGAGACAAGCTTGCCGTACCCGTAGCTTGTCGGATGGTGGCGGGACGGCGTCGCGCCCTTCATCTCCGGCGGCGGCAAGCTACGGTGGTCAAGGGGCTCGGCGATTCCGACAGCCATTGGCTAGGTAGAGGGGCTGGGGAGAGTCAGAGGAACGCCAGAAGATCGCTGATGAGCTCAGGTGGGGCGGGGATGGACAAAAATGAGTGTACGGTGGAGAGGCCGAGCGGCGGAGTTCCTCACCGGAGGAGGAAGAAGGCCTCGCAGGTTCGCTGGAGTGGCTCCGGTGGATGATTGGGTGAGGGGTAGGGCGAGAGGTGAGGAGAGACGGGGCCGGGGACGGCTTAAATAGGCGGAAGGGAGATGCCCGTGGCCGCAAACCGCCATGGGCGCGTGACTGGAGTTCTGGCGCGACCGCGGACGCGTGGGCGCACGGGAGGACTTGGACGGCGATGTGAGAGGGCTAGTAGAGGCTCCGCAGCGTAGGAGGAGCAAACGCGGGAGAGGCACACGCTGTCGGCCACTCGGCAGCGTACTGTGCGCGCGTGCCGCGATGGCTGGGGCCGGCGGCAGGCGCTACAGGAGGGGGAGAGGGGCCGGGGGAATACGTGGGAGGAGGAGGAGGATGGACGGCACCAGCTGACGCGCGGGGGTGGACGAAGGGAACGAGCCCGACTCAAAACGACAAGCAGAGTGCGGCCACACGAGCAGAGCACGCGTTTGGCATGCCAAAGCACGTGGTCACCGCGTGCAGGGTGAATCAGCGTGGTTGACCATGTCCAGTGTGAAGTCCATCCCAAATGGGGCCTCTCTGAAGTGATGGCTCAAAGAAAATGACTATAGGTTGATGGGATGCATCAGATAAAGTTTGCTATAGCAAACTTGGGCTAGAAGCTATGGTCAAATTACTTAACCAAAGGGCCAAGAAAGATGTCACAGGGGTTTAGGGTAGGAAGGACTATGCTCTGGAGAAAATTGGAGGGGTTTTGACAAGATTTGAATAGAGTTGCTTCACAACAGCAACTCTGGTCTAGATAAATAGATCATGAAGCTGCACTCACATAGAGTGTTGAATTGGGCTGGAACTTGGTGGAGCATGATGATTTAGGACCATGTAGGCACTGGTAAAATTTCATGGCATTTGAAAATACCTAAATGGTACTTTCTTCACAAAGGTACTCTCTGGACAGAATCTTGGGGGAATTTTGTGGAGAAAATGGCTTGATGAAATGAGCCCAAATTTGCTGGAGGGGAGTAGTATTGGTAGGATCATGTCCTGGTAAATTTTCAGAATTTTTGGAGCAATATAAAATATAGTTGCTTCACCAACGGAAAATATTACCAGAAACAAAGATTTGAAGGTGGGCTCACATAGATTGTTGGGTGTAGCTCAAATTTGGTGGGGTGGGATTATTTGAGCATATGAAGCACATGGCAAAATTTCAACTC
Organism: Elymus sibiricus; assembly: GCA_039707655.1. Lineage (NCBI taxonomy): Eukaryota > Viridiplantae > Streptophyta > Magnoliopsida > Poales > Poaceae > Elymus > Elymus sibiricus. The sequence goes on along the minus strand of CM077676.1, from coordinate 183,068,290 downwards.
ATATGGATAAGCCTAGCTAGTACTTCCTTCACAAAGCTTCTCTCTGGACAGAGACTTTGGAAATTTGCTGAGAAAGATTTACTAGGCAAATGGAGCTGAATTTTGTCATGAGACAGTAAATTGGATAGTAAAGAGTGCCCAAAAATTTTGAGGGCAATCAAGAAAAGATAAATGGCACTTCCTTCACAAAGTGCCATTCTGGACAGAATGGAAAATGAATATTCCTGAATTATTTTTGAACTAGGCAAGGAAGTATTTTGACATATTTGGGGAAGACATGATCCCAAGAATTTATGGGAATTTTGTGTGAATTTTTGGCATGACAGAAATATAGGTTGCTTCACAACCTAGGTCAAACAGGGTTATTCCTTTAATAGAAAAAGGAATATTCCCAAGAAATAAAGATTGGGGTTGGGCTAGAATGGAAATGACATGATCTTGGGAAATTTTTGAGAATGATGAACCACCTGGGAGAAGAAAGAAAGAGGATCTTCCCAAGTTTTAAGTCCACAGAGCCAATTCAAAAAGAAATCCAACTCAAATTCAAAGAGAAACAAACGAAAAGAAAAGGGCCGAAAATCGGGGTGTTACATGGGGTGAGTCAGTTATGCCTGTTGTGTATACAGAGGTGGGCTTGGTCCCCGGCCAGTCGCGCAACGTGCAGGAGTGCTTGGGGCGATCGGCCCATGACCCCTTCGAGCTTAGGATGCAGACCAACGTGTTGACCTCTCTGGAGAGCCTAGGTAGGACTACCGCGTGTCGATTATCCGAGGCCGGGCATTACCCAGAAAAGTGTGTCTGGCCAGAGGTAATCGAGCGTATCGGGTTATGTGGTGAACCCCTGCAGGGAAGTAAACTATTTGAATAGCCGTGTCAACGGTAACAGGACGACTTGGAGATGTATCGCGACCTCTTACAACTAAAATCGGATACTTGTTAAAACACACCCAAATAACAAACAGATACCCCCGAAGATCGCTTTCCCACAGGGACCAAGGAGAGGATCTCTGGCATGTTATTGCTATATGTACGTGCAAGATGATACCATATAATCTCCTCTCTTCTTCTGCTGAAAGATGTAGTCTTCGTTAAGTTGAGCTTCTCCCCCTTATTCCAGCATTTCTGCAATTTAGTCCAGAGATATTACCCCATTCCTTTCATACCGTTGCATACCTAGTATAGTTCTGATGTAAGTCTTGCGAGTACTTTGGATGAGTACTCACTGTTGCTTTGCTACTCTTTTCATTCAACCCGATTGCCACAATAGCTGGTAGCACCGCGGATGCAGTTACCCCGTTGGTGGTTACAACGTGGACACCGACGACCAGGAGTAGTCCATAGGTCCCAGGCAGGAGGCCTTGCCTTTCAATCTAGTGTCGTTGTTTTGCTCAGCCTTCTTAAGGCAAAACTTGTCTAACTATGTCTGTACTCAGATAATATTTGCTTTCGTGACTGATGTAGTTTGGGTCCTCATGACGCGGGCTTGTAATATAAAGATTTATGTTTATTTTGTGCCGTAGAGTTATGTTGTGATATTAACGTGGAGTCACCGTTCGTGATCGTGCATGATGTGCGTATGATTAGTGCACGATTATAAATGGGGGCATCACAAGTGTGATGAACCCAACGGCTTTGGTTGATCCGGGATGCGCAACTAGCAACCCCCGCCAAACTACCTCTCAGGGTACGTAGCATTTGAGTCTTATGCAATATGACACGGCAACGCTCTTGTGTAGTGTTTGAGTTCTTTATGATTATTGCGAGTTTGAAGCCTTTGCAGTTCTCTATTGCTAGCCTCTTCGGCACCAAGCATTATCCACTCTCACATTGAGACTTGGCACATACTTCACCGGTACGTCCAAACCCGTGGGATGACTTCCTCTTGTTTTCCTACACATAAACCCAACAATCTCCTCAAACAACCACCATACATCCAAACCGGTATATCGCTATACACTACCATCATTATTGCATTACATGATTAGGGACATGTTCTTATTTATTGTCATTTGCCTTGCATGATCGTAGTATGGCTAGCATGATATTTTTTTGGCTAGTCAATTTTTTTATGTCTATGCTACGCAGGATCATTCACATCCTGATACACCACCACAGGCATTCGTATAGAGTTTCTCTCATGTATTGAGTTTGAGTTATGATTACATTCAGTTGGAGTGTGTCAAAAGAAAGTTTATTTTTCATCTTTGTAAGGTGTTGCTTCTATCCAGATAGAGACAGAGAGAGAGAGAGAGAGTTAAGAGAGAGAGAGAGAATAAAAGATGCGCCACGAAGGGGCCACAAAAAAGAGAAAAAGAAAAGAAAAAATGAGAACAGAAAAAGTGAAAAATATTGAGGAAGAGAGAAGGAGTAACAGCATTATCCTTTTTAGTATACACAAAGTGCTTCAAAGTATGACCACTTCATCCATTGTCAAGTAGGAAGTTTCATGAGCTTGTTGGGCACCCCACTCACATTATAGAACTTGGTTTGTATATTCCGATGTCGAGTTTCCTCAAACGCTCGACGTCTTATTGTGCAAGCAAGTTGGATGCACCCCCACTTAGTCCATAAGAGAGCTTTCATAAATTCATAGCTCCGTGTGCATCCTAGTTGCATGGAAATCCCTACTCCCTGCGATAACATTGCTCATATGGTCTTCTCCATTGCCTAATGGTCAGCTACATTGATGCAAGAATTTCTTTGTTTTTGAATTCTTAAAACCCCAATCATTATCCTATTTTCCCCTTAAGTGCGAGGCATAGACTTGCGCTCAGCTCTGCATAGGTAGTTGAGCGGTTGACTAAAGCAGACGGACGATCTTGCTATTGTACCTCGTATGCCTTCATTGATGTTTTTGAAGCGATCACTAATTCATAATTTCTTTTGTTTATGACGGACTTTGCTTTCTCCCTAACATAATTTTGACATTCTCTCTAAACCTTTGGCAATGAGAATTTGGACTTCAAAAGAATATTTCCTCTTTTTGACCTCCATGGCAATGTAACTAAGAGGATTACACGTATTACTCCCATGCTAGGCAACTTTTGCATGCTTGCACGAAGAACATGGATACACTTTTGGACTTTTGTTTTCTATATATGCTTTAGAGTGAGAAACAATGAGCTTAGGTAATCAACCTTCTTACTCAAGGATGAGCAAGGTTTAAGCTTGGGAGGTTGATGGATCTATTTTATATGCATTCTTGGAGCTCATTTGTTGCACATTATCTCTATATATCATGCCCCATTGAACCATGTACATGTCCATTCACTACAAGAAATATGTCAACTTGTGACCTTTTGTCAGTGACCCTGAAAGAAATAGTCATAATTCTATGACCATTTAGACTCAATTGGTCGTAAGCTGTTTGGGAGGGCCAAAACCCTAAACCATAACGACCATATTGGTAAAGAAGGTCATAATTGCCTTACACGAAATGGTCGTAAAGCAAATAGCACTGTCCGACGGGCTTATTTCTATCTGCTTATGACCAATATAGATGGTCATAGCCTTGTAAATTGTGGTGCATTGCTATGACTAGGCGTCACCTCATCAGTTTTGCCTATGTGTCATGTCCATGTGTCAATTTTTGCCTATGTGTCATGTCCATGAGTCAATTTCGGCTGACAGTTCATCAATTTTGTATATTTCTGTCATCCCCAAAATTCCCACAAAATTCTAATTCTTTGGATCATATCTTTCACAAATATGTCAAATCCCTTCCTTGCCTAGTTCAGAAATAATTCAAGAATATTCATTTTCCTATTCTGTCCAGAATAGAACTTTGTGAAGGAAGTGCTATTTATATTTTCCTAATTGCCCTCAAACTTTTTGGGCACTCTTCCATATCCAAATTATTGCCACATGCCAATATTTAGCTCCATTTTCCTAGTAAATCTTCCTCAGCAAATTTCCAAAGTTTCTATCCAGAGAGAAGCTTTGTGAAGGAAGTACTAGCTAGGCTTATCCAAATGATCTAAGATTTTTCCAAATCTTCCATATGCTCAAATCATCACTCTCCACAAAATTTGAGATCTATCCAGCAATCCATGTGAGCTCATCATCCAATCTTTTATTCTGGTGATATTTTCAGTTTGTGAAGCAACTATATTTTATATTGCTTCATTATTGCTGAAAATTTACCAGGGCATTATCCTACCTATATAACTTCCCTCCACCAAATTTGAGCTCATTTCATTTAGCAAATTTCTCTCAATAATTTTCCCCAGTTTCTGTCCAGAGAAGAGCATTGTCAAGGAAGTACCACTTTGGCATGTCCAAATGGTATCAAATTTTTACAGTGCTTTCCTATGCCCAAATGACCATCCTCCACCAAATTTCAGCTCAATCAATTCATTCATTTGAGCCCAGCTTCAACATTCATATTTCTGTCCAGTGTGGTACTTTGCAAAGCAAGTGCCACCTAGGCTCCTTCATTTGAGCTGCAAATTTACCAAGACAGTCTCCTTAGTAGATGAACATCCTCAGCCAAAACTCAGGCCCATTGGCCATATGCATTTCCCCCACCACTAATCAAACACTTGGCTGCTAATTCATGTTTGAGCTTAGTTCAGTATCCTCGTGAGATTCTTCTATTTTATTCTTCTTCCTAACACCTACCGGGGGAGGGCCCAACCCACCAGACATGCCTAGGCCGCCCAGAACGCGTGGCAATGCCACGGTCACGCGGTGACCACGCGGCTGGCATGCCAGTTTACGCGCTCTGGAGTTGGGGCCCTCGGCTACCGTCCAAACCTCGACGTCTCGCCACCATACCATGTATCCCTGATTAAATAGATACTTTTGTACCTAAAAATGTTTTTTGAAAAAATAAAGAGCAAACTATGAGGCAGTTGTAGTTCAAATTTGACCCACTTCCTGCTGAATCGGCAGAAATTTGTCTTTTTCACGAGAGGTGGATCAAAAGCTTTTGACACCCAACCATTTGGTCAATTGTACATTAAATATGGCCTAATATTTTAGAAAAAACTCATTTTGGGCACAAATATATGGTAGGTTCTTCACAAAAAAACTCATTTTGGGCACTCGAAAAATGGAAAATGAAATTTTCGTCCAAAGAAAATGAAAACTTCCTTAGGCAGCATTGTTTGTCATTCCAAGATGTAAACTTGTGTCAAATATGATGTCATTTGAACAAACTATGCCATGAATGCTGCCATAACATTAGCCATTTGCCTTGAAAGCCATGGATCTTCATACATGATAGCTCGTTTCTGAGAGCACTTTTTTAAGACATTTGGCATAGTCCAAGCTTGTTATTTTTCTTGGAAACTAGGTCACATATAATAACACAATGCAAAGGTTTTCAAATTTTTTGATTTTTTTGAATTTCTTATGCCCGTTTCAAAATGCGGTCAAAACGGCGGGCATGACCGTTCGTAGCTAGGGGTTGAATCTTGCAAAACTTTTGGAGTGTCTCTGATTAAATAAATACTTTTGTACCTAGAAATGATTTTTGGAAAAAATAAAGAGCAAACTATGAGGCAGTTGTAGTTCAAATTTGACCCGCTTCCTGCTGAATCGGTGGAAATTTGTCTTTTTCACGAGCGGTGGATCAAAAGCTTTTGACGCCCAACCATTTGGTCAATTGTACACTAAATATGACCTAGTATTTTAGAAAATTGATTTGGTCCAAATTTGCAACAAATATTTGGTAGGTTCTTCACAAAAAAACTCGTTTTGGGCACTCAAAAAATGGAAAATGAAATTTTTATGCAAAGAAAATGAAAACTCCCTTTGGCAACATCGTTTGCCATTCCAAGATGCACCCTCGTGCACAATATGAGATCATTTGAACAAACTATGCCATGAATGCGGCCATAAGATTGATCATTTGACTTGAAAGCCATGAATCTTCACAAATGATAGCTCATTTCTGAGAACACTTTTTTAAAATAATTGCCGTATTACAAGTTTATTATTTTTCCTGATAACTTGGTCACATATAATGACACAATGCGAAGGTTTTCCAATTTTTTGATTTTTTTCGAATTTTTTGTGCCCGTTTCAAAATGCGGTCAAAACGGCGGGCACACTACTAGGGAAAACCCTAGTAGTAGCGCGGGGGCCCGCGCTACAGCTACGGCGCTACAGCTAACTTTTAGCAGTAGCGCGGGTCCTACCCGCGCTACTACTACTTCTGCTAGTAGTAGCGCGGTTGCCAACCGTGCTACTACTACTTAGCTGTAGCGCGGGTAAGGGCCCCACGCTACTACTAACTAATTAGGAATTAAAAAATAAATTCCATCCATGGTTGTTGTTGTTGCTGGGCGTCAACGTCCTCTCCATCCATGGCTGATGTTGGTTGTGGAGGATGAAGTCGTCCATGGTGATGGTGCCTCCCCACCCAACTCATCCTCGCACCTCTCCTCTGTTGCTGCTACAAAAGAAGAGAAAACGATTAGAAGACGAAGAGAGAAAGATAGAGAGATTCAGAGGAGTAGGAAGAGCATCTCACCGGTGGCCGCCGGAGTTGGAGACAACGCCCGAAACCATGGTGTCCGCATGTCCGCACGAGGCCCTGTCCCGGCGAGGAGGTGCAAGTGGCTGCGTCCATGGCGGATCTGGCCGCCGCCATGGACGGCACTCTGCTGGATCTCTCTCTCCTTCCAGCAGTAGAGAAGGAGGAGGAAGGAGGGGGAGGGGGCTGCGGTGGGAGTGAAGGTCGCCGGATTTGGGGGAGGCGACGAGGTGCGAGGCCGGCGATGGCGGTGGGTAAGGAAGGGAATCGCGGGTGGGAGGGAGAAGCGGAATCGGGAGAGTGTGGGTTTGGATTTGGGCCTCCGCGCACTATGTGTACACATATGTTGGAGGTCGATAGTAGTAGCGCGGGGTTTAAACCCCGCGCTACTACTATGGCCTGTCCCGGGGACACAGTGGGGACCGCTTAGTAGTAGCGTGTGGTTTATACACCGCGCTACCACTACTGGAATCTGGCATTTTGCCATCTGTCCCCTCTTTGCCGTCTGCAAGCTAACGGCAAAGAGCCTCTTTGTCGTCTGCTTTGGCAAAGCAGATGGCAAAGAACCAGCTGATGGCAAAGAGGGTCTTTGCCGTCAGCTATCTCTTTGCCGTCTGCCAGCTGACGGCAAAGAGGCCAATGGCAGACGGCAAAGAGCCTGGTGGGCCCCCCGTGGCACGGCGTTGGCTAGGGCACCTTCTTTGCTGTCTGCCACCTCTTTGCCGTCTGCTAGCAGACGGCAAAGAAGGGCTAGGCAGACGGCAAAGAGGTGAGGGTGGGGCCCACAGGGTCACGGAGCTGGCTAGTTAACGGCAAAGAGTTCTTTGCAGTCTGCCAGCAGACGGCAAAGAGGGGGTTTACCTTAATGGCTGTGCACCCCGCCCGAAACCCCCACTCCCGTGCGCCTCTCTCTCTCTCTCATCCGCCGCCGCCGCCCCGTTGCCGCCCCCTCCCTGCCACCCCACCCCGTCGCCGCCCCTCCCTGCCACCCCGCCCCGTCGCCGCCCCTCCATGTCGCCCCGTAGCCGCCCCGCCGCCCCCGAAGCCCGGCCCGACTGCCCCCGCTGCCCGGCCGCCCCCGCTGGCCGGCCGCCCCCGAAGCCCCGGCCGCCCCGGCCGCCCCCGCTGCCCGGCCGCCCCCGACGACCGGCCGCCCCGGCGGCCCAGACCCCCCTGCCCCCCCTCTGGTGAGCTCCCCCCTCCTGCCCCTCTATTTTGTTTTGATTTTTTTTAGTTTTTTTCTGTTTTTGCAGTAAGAAAATTAGATGTTTAGGTAAATAGATGTTTAGATGTTTAGGTAAATAGAAAAAAAGGAAAAGAATAAAAAAAAATAAGAAGAAGAAGAAGAAGAAGAAGAAGAAGAAGAAGAAGAAGAAGAAGAAGAAGAAGAAGAAGAAGAAGAAGAAAAAGAAGAGGAGGAGGAGGAGAAGAAAAAAGAAGAAGAAGAAGAAGAAGAAAAAAAAAGAGGAGAGGAGGAGAAGAAGAAGAGGAAAAAGGAAAGGAAGAAGAAGAAGAAGAGGAGGAGGAGAAGAAAAAAGAAGAAGAAGAAGAAGAAGAAGAAGAAGAAGAAGAAGAAGAAGAAGAAGAAGAAGAAGAAGAAGAAGAAAGAGGAGAGGAGGAGAAGAAGAAGAGGAAAAAGGAAAGGAAGAAGAAGAAGAAGAAGAAGAAGAGAAGAAGAAGAAGAAAAGGAAGAAAAGGAAGAAGAGGAAGAAGAAGAAAAGGAAAAAGAGAAAAAAAAATACCCCGACACCACGACACCCCGACACCCCGACCCAACAGCACGACACCCCGACACGACACCCCGACAAGACACCCCGACACCCCGACACGACACCTCGACACCCCGACACCCCGACACGACACCCTGACACCCCGACACCAAGACACGACACCCCGACACCCCGACACTCCGACACCACGACACCCCGACACCCCGTCATATATTTGTGAATTATGAGTTAGGTCATATATTTTCTGATTTTGTTATGAAAAACATCATATATATTTGTGTTGATCGGGTGGATTTAAATGTGCAGTTGTTTCGTCGCTGCGAGGGTCTGGTGTTCGACGACCTCCCCATGCGTTCGACGAGCTCCGCCCCTGCGTTCGTGGGTGAGCACAAATGACATCTCCTCCTCCCCCCTTCATTTGCTCTGTTCCGGTCTTCGTGCCAATGAAACTTGCTAGCTATAGGTGTCTTCAATCATCAGTATGCATGAACACTATGCGTTTCGCATTCGAAAGGGTTACATCTATAAATATGCATGCATTTGCATATTTATAACCGTGATTCTTTCGAATTGTCCAACGTTATCCATGGACAGCCCGAGTATGTGTAGATTGGGTTCGTTTTCCCATATGCTCTGCTCCGGATCCGATGCAGAATTTCGTCAGTGCCTCCCTATTGTTCTCCGGGTACACATCCTCTCTGCTTATTGCCGAGACGTGTATCAGGAGAAAAGCGGGGAGGCGCTGCCAAAATTTTGCGTCGGATCCGGAGCAGAGCATGGGAAAACGAACCCAATCTACACATACTCGGGTAGGATTAGGACCTATCTTTACCTATTAGCGTCTAGGTTGCATGGACGTAATAAAACTGACAAACTTCATTAACTGATGAATATGGTTTGCTGAATTATGTATATATTTCTTGTGTGTCCAGTAGCTAGGCAAGATGAGTGATCGTGCGTGGATGTACACCGGTCACACTAGTCAGAAAGACATGACCGATGACTGGTTAACAAAAACCAAGGGGTTTGTGAGAGCCGCATTTGCAAATGGTCAGAGAAAAACCTGGTGCCCCTGTGTCCGGTGCGACAACTATCATAAGAGGACAGACACCACCGGCGGGCGCTTCTTCTTCGGCCGGGAGAGGTCGGGGGAAGAAGAGGGGTACTAGAGGTGGCCGTGGCGGCGGGAGAGGTAGGAAGGCTGCTACGCCTTCCTCGCCGCCACCCCCAGCTGATTCACCCGACCACAGGACTGCTCCGTCTGAGGTGGACCCGTCTCGGACTCCGGTCCACGAGCCTCGGGTCGCCGAGCCTTCGCCCCACGAGACTCCGGTCCACGAGCCTCGGGCCGCCGAGCCTTCGCCCCACGAGACTCCGGTCCCAGAGGCTTCGTCCCACGAGACTCCGGAGCAGAGCACGGATCAGGCTACGTCGCAGTCGACCCGATGGGGGGACTGGCCGCCGGAGGCGAGTGGCCATGCTGATGGTGGCGAGGATCGCTTTTCGGATGATAGCTATAGCGAGGGCGAGCTGGTTGAGGGGGGAAACGTCTACTAGCATGTGGTACAAAGCTCCCGCCCGTGCCGGCGACCCGCGAGCAGAGGTGGTTGATTGCGCCTAATGGGGAGAAGTAAGTGCATTTACTCTTTTTTAACATTTTGCCTTCACGTTTCTTCAAAATCTAATGCGTTGGCCTTGCCATACTGCAGGGGTTGGATACACGGCCCTGGTATCCGCAAGCCCAACTTCGTCCTTGGTGTGCTTTGCCGGCAGAACTTCCCGGGGTGGGTCACGTTGCCCAGTGAGGGTCAGGTTCGACAGCTCGGACTAAGCTGGGAGCTGTACTTGGCTGCCCTGGCCCCGCCGCAGGAGAGGATCGACGATGTCTTGTGCCGCACGAGGGCCGAGATGGTGATCCAGACGATTTGGGTAATTTCTCCTTTACAGAATTAAAAATCAATAGTACCGAGTTATTGTACTAATCAGTGTTGTCTTGTTTGATTGCAGACCTTCTACAGGTTTCTTGAGGGAGAGGAGGAGGCTGCGGCTACGGTTATCGAAGCCGAGTGCAGGCGCCTACTTCAGAACTTACGGCACGAGGCTCGGGTGCAGGCTGTTCGAGACTACTACGCCTCGATTGGTATTAAGAGGTCCAAGACGAAGTGCCGCGGCAAGTTTCTGAGTAAGGAGAAGTACATGAAGGTAAATACCTATTCTTAAGGCCTTGTACTTAGTTTTCTTGATTTGATTCATAGGTGTAGCGCTGAAATTTCTCTTGACTAACTTAGGTGCCCCCGAGATGGTGTGCGGATAGGATGGACTGTTGGGAGGCGTTGGTGGATGAGTGGTGCTCTCCCCAATGGCTAGCCGTCCACAACAATGCCAAGGAGCAGCGTGCCAAAATGGTTGGTGTGCCACACCATCAAGGGAGCGCCAACCTATTTGAGTACGGGAATAACTGGGTATGTGGTTTGCTTCATGATTCATGCAATTTCATTCTCCATGCTAGCTTGAGCCCTTAACTAATACTTTGTTCCTCTCTTTTAGGCGCGACACAACAAGACGGAGGTGCCAGAGGTGTTCGACCTCTATGCCATGGCCCATACTGCAAAGTACAAGAAGGCCAAGGCATTCTCTGAGTCTGACCTTGATCATCCAGAGAGCTTCACCAACATCTCCTCCCACAACAAGCTCATGAGGTACAGAGACGAGGGGAAGGCGAGGAAAGGGGAGGACTTTAAACCGAGCCGGCAACCTCTTGATCCAGAGCTGGTGATGATATTTGGTGGCGGGAGGCCCCATGGCTCGATAGCCATTGGGGATGGACTGATACGTTGTCCTACCACTCTCCCGGAGATCAAGAAGCGCCAGACGAGCTCCGATCCTAAGATAAGGCCTCGTCCATGGCCAATGGAGATCCAAATCGAGGTTAGTTATACGGACTCAGATACCTTTCCTCCATTACATTGTGTGTGCGGCCGTCGATGATTACAATGCTAACGAGGAGTGGTGTTGCAGGCTGCTCTTGAGAAAGAGAGAGCGAAGACCCAGGTGCTTCTGGCGGAGGCAAAGAGGCAGGCGGCGGAGAGGGAGAGGGAGTTGGAGGAGAGGACTGCTACGCTGTTGGAGGAGGAGAGGAACCGGAACGACGCGTCTCACCGGGCCTTATACGAGCTCTTCGTGGTAAGTTTCTTCTGCATATTAGCCAAATCATGCACGTAATGTTCGTTTCATTATTAACTAATACGACTGACTCGTGAAAACCAAATGTGCAGACCATGTGCCAGAGCAACGGTCAGACCCCTCCGCCGATGCCAGTCATTGCTCCGGCGGGCACGGTGAGTTTCATTTGAATGGTCATTAGTTACTAGTCTTCACATTTGAGTTGCATCATGCTAACGAGACATTGCAAATGATCTTTGGTGCAGCGTAACTCCCGACAAGCATCGACCGATCCTTCTGCGTCTGCCACTGGCGCGACCGGTCCTTCACCTCCGTGATGACGGTACGTTTTCCCTAGTGTTTTGCTTAACAAATGCATACTTATCTTAAGAAATGACCTATTTAGCTCCAAAATGTCATATAGTTAGCTTATTTTCCTCGAAAATGACATAATAACCTTACTTAGCTCCAAAATGGCCTATTTTACCTAGGTTAGCTCTCAAATGACCTATACTTAGCTTAGCTAGTTCATTTATGACATAATTAGCTTACTTAGGTAAAAAATGGCATAATAACCTTGGTTTAACTCCAAAATGGCATATACTTAGCTTATTTTCCTCGAAAATGACATAATAACCTTACTTAGCTCCAAAATGACCTATTTTACCTAGGATAGCTCTAAAATGACCTATACTTAGCATTTTTTCCTCCAAAATGACTTAATATGCTTAGTTAGCTAAAAAAATGGCATAACTACCTAAGATAGCTCAATAATGACCTATACTTAGCTTAGCTAGTTCATTTATGACATAATTAGCTTACTTAGGTAAAAAATGGCATAATAACCTTGGTTTAGCTCCAAAATGTCATATACTTAGCTTATTTTCCTCGGAAATGACATAATAACCTTACTTAGCTCTCAAATGACCTATTTTACCTAGGTTAGCTCTCAAATGACCTATACTTAGCTTAGCTAGTTCATTTATGACATAATTAGCTTACTTAGGTAAAAAATGGCATAATAACCTTGGTTTAGCTCCAAAATGTCATATACTTAGCTTATTTTCCTCGAAAATGACATAATAACCTTACTTAGCTCCAAAATGACATATTTTACCTAGGATAGCTCTAAAATGGCATAATAACCTTGGTTTAGCTCCAAAATGACCTATTTACCTAGGTTAGCTCTAAAATGACCTACACTTAGCATTTTTTCCTCCAAAATGACTTAATATGCTTAGTTAGCTCAAAAATGGCATAATTACCTAGGTTAGCTCAATAATGACCTATACTTAGCTTATTTAGTTCATTTATGACATACTTAGCATACTTAGGTCAAAAATGGCATAATAACCTTGGTTACCTCCAAAATGTCATATACTTAGCTTATTTTCCTCGAAAATGACATAATAACCTTACTTAGCTCCAAAATGACCTATTTACCTAGGTTAGCTCTAAAATGACACAAGTAAGCAATAAGAAGAAGAAAAAGAAGAGGAGAAAAAGAAAGAGAAGAAAAATTCTTCTTCTTCTTCTTCTTCTTCTTACTTTTCTTCTTCTTCTTCTTCTTCTAGTCTTCTTCTTCTTCTTCTTCTTCTAGTCTTCTTCTTCTAACTTTCTTCTTTCCCATTTTGCAGATTTGCTTCAGATCACGGAAGCTTGCGTTGATGGAGTCTACTCTTCTCCTTGTCCTTCCTTTTTTTTTTGATTTTGTAGGATGAACAATGTGAAACTTGCTACCTATATATGTATGTATGGATGAAACCATTGTATATGGACTTTTTGCTTAATTGTTGGATATGTTGGCTATATATATGTTGGATATGGACTTTTGATTTGGTATATATATGTGTTGGATGATCATATCCATATGGCAGGGATATGTATGCTTGTTGAATGTATTTTCAAATGAATATATATATATATATCTATGAAATTGATTGAATTTAAGAAAAAACAGAATTAACAGGGGCAATACAGGCACTTTGCCGTCCGCCAGCGGACGGCAAAGCTTCCACGTGGCAGCTACCTATGCAACCTGGGGGGCACCTAGGCTGGCCTATTTGGGCACTTTGCCGTCTGCCAGCAGACGGCAAAGGCTGGTGTGCTTTGCCGTCTGCTGGCAGACGGCAAAGGGCATGCATTGGCCCCAGCTGACGCCTGACGTCAGCTGGCAGACGGCAAAGAACTTTGCGCCTTTGCCGTCTGCTGGCAGACGGCAAAGTACGCCATTAGCCACCTAACGGGCCTAATCCTATCCCTCTGTCATCCAAGGCATTTGCCGTCTGCTTCCTTAGTATGGCTGACGGCAAACTTCTTTGCCGTCCGCTTTATTTAAGCAGACGGCAAAGCAGCCCTCTGTCGTAGTTCATTCAGCCGGACGTGGGGCCGTCTGCTGGCTGACGGCAAAGGGCTTTGCCATTCGCCAGACATTCCTTTGCCGTCTGCCATGGCAGATGGCAAAGTGCCTGATTCCTGTAGTGTACTACTATCAACTTAGTAGCAGCGCGGGTTTCATACCCCACGCTACTACTATGGCCTGTCCTGGGGTGCACGGTTGGGTCAACTTAGTAGCAGCGTGGGTTTTATACCCCGCGCTACTACTATCAACTTAGCAGTAGCGAGGGGTGTATACCCCACGCTACTACTAAGCATCTATCTATAAGGTATTTCCTAGTAGTGGCATGACCGTTCCTACCTAGTGGTTGAATCTTGGAAAACTTTTGGTCTTTCTCTAATGAAATAGCTATTTTTGTACCTAAAAATGATTTTTGGAAAAAATCATGAGCAAACTATGAGGCACCCGTAGTTCAAATTTGACCCACTTCCAACTGAATCGGCGGAAATTTGTCTTTTTGATGAGAGGTGGATCAACAGCTTTTGACACGCAACCATTTGGTCAATTGTACATAAAATATGGTCTAATATTTTCTAAAAATGGTGTGGTGCCATGTTGCAACAAATATTTGGTAGGTCCTTCACAAAAGAACTCATTTTGGGCACTCGGAAAATGGAAAACGAAATTTTTATGCAAAGAAAATGAAAACTCCCTTCGGCAACATTGTTTGTAATTCCAAGATGCACCCTTGTGCAAAATATGAGATCATTTTAACAAAATATGAAGCAGTTGTAGTTCAAATTAGACCCGGTTAATGTTGAATGGACGAAAAATTGTCTTTTTGATGAGAGGTGGCTTGAACCCTTTTGACACACAACCATTTGGTTAATTGCACATAAAATATGGTCTAATAATTTTGAAAAATGGAGTGATGCCATTTTGCAACAAATATTTAGTAGGTTCTTCACAAAAAAATAATTTTTTGAACTCCAAAAATAGAAAATATTGTTTTTTTTGCAAAAAAAGTCATTTCTCAGGACAGTTTTTAAAGATATTTGTCTTATTCCAAATTCATTATTTATCCTCAAAACTAGGCCACATTTGGTGACACAATGAGAAGGTTTTCATTTTTTGAATTTCTCAGGTCATAAAATAGCTGATACGAGTATGATTTAGCATCTTATTTTTAGTCGATTACGACCAATTTAGATGGTCATAACGTCGTACGTGTGTACTGCGTTCTGATTGGTCCATGGGCATGTCACACGGATCGTGCATCGAACGCCGTCGGATGCTCCCAATCCAACGGCAGCCCTCACCCCCTTACCCACTCGCCCAACATAGCCCAACCCACAGCCCCACACTCCTTCCTCGTCCCCATCTCTTCGCCGCACGACTCTCCTCGCCGCCGCCACCAACGGCGCCTGATCCCGGCGAACTCCGGCGGGAATCGACGGTGCCAAGCACACCACCGGGATCCCCTTGCTCTGCACCTCCCTCCTGTCCGGCGAGATCTGACACGCGCGTCCTCCAGAGCCACCCACGACCGGCGCTAGGGTTTCGGCCGGCATGACACCGGCGACTCAGGTGCGTCCCTGCACCCCATCTCTCCTCCTCACAACTCTCCCTCACTTCCTCAGCTCATGTTCTCTCCCTCCTAGATCCAGGACGCCGTCCTCGCTCAAGCACCGGGACGCCATGGACGGGAAGGCAGCTCCCTACCCCATTCCGGCGCCATGGAGGTCCGCCCCCCTCTCCTCTCTTATCCCCTTGGATTTAGCGGCGGTGGTGGTGGACCTGCCCCCTCTCTCAGTTTGACTTGCTCAATCTCTCTCTATCTTTCTGCTGGCGCCGCCGGATTCGAGGGTGGAGCCCGAGCCTCCACTGGAGCATGGCTCAGACGTGCAGGAGATGAAGCTCCGCATGGATCACGACGTGGTCGTCGTGGGGGGCTGGATCATCAAGCTCGCGGGCGAGATGGACGGCCTCAGCAGCGGAGGCGCGCGTGAGATCCTGGGGTTGACCAATCCACGGGGCGCCAGATCTGGCCTCGGGGTCGCCTGATCTAGCCATAGTGTCGCCGGATCTCCTCTCTCTCTCTCTCTCTCTCTCTCTCTCTCTCTCTCTCTCTCTCTCTCTCTCTCTCTCTCTCTGTGTGTGTGTGTGTGTGTGTGTGTGTGTGTGTGTTTCTGTCAGTAGCTAATAGCATAAGTTGGAGCTGGCTATACCAGGAACTTAATGTGCATGTATTCAACTAGATCAAGTACAAGTGCATTAGTTCGTAATCTGCTATTAATACAATGTCCAAGTCATAAATTTCCTGAAGTAGTGCATGTATATATTTAGGTGCTAGTTAATTAGAAAATGGATGTGATTAGAAAATGTGTTCATCGGGTCTTGTGTCATCAGAAAATTTGTGATTCATATTCTTGAGCTAAGTGCCTGATAAGTAAATTTGCAGAATAAGTACTTTTGAGCTAAATGCCTGGTAACTAAATTTGGGATGCATATTCTAGGCATAGTCCAGTTCTGTTTCATTTGTATGAAGTTCATGTCCCAGTTTTTGCTTGTAAATATCTTGCTATTTATTTGATATGACCTGGTTATATTTTGAACGACATGGTCAAGGTTATTAATAATTATCTGTGCTGCCAATTCGAACATGCACATGATTTTTAGGATATCGCAACCTCTTGCAAACGATTTGGTTCATGAGTTGCAATTATACACCACCATAGAATCATACACCATGTGGTGGACAAGTATCTTAGTGACTTCATTTGATGTGTGTGTATTTCTGTTAATTTTAAGCTTCTGTTGCTGTGAGAATGTACCTCACTGACCATTTGTCTATTTATTGTGGACTTCTTGTATGAGTGGGGATTGTGGTAGTTCTGTCACAACATTCTGTTAGCTAAAATGAAATCAGACAATGAGCTTTGTTTGTTCTTGTACTCTTTGTTTGTTCCTTTCGTTCTTTTTTAATTTGATGACAATGAACCAATATAACCAGTCACTAGTGGCTAGTGTGCATTGCCAAGTACAACTGTTCTACTTTGTATGGAATCATCTATAGATATTATTTCTTTAAGTGTTGCTGGCTATATTAAAATTATACTCTGAGGCACTGTAGCATTAGTGTGTTGTTTCGCTTTTGGTCTTCTCTATCTATGCTTATAAGTCAGGTTGTTTTTGTGGCATCCAGGGGCACAATGCTGGAGCTGGTAGGCAAGCTAGCACCCATGGATTCGTGAACTGGCTTGGATGTGTACTTGGTCGCCGGGGTTGGATGAGCAGGACAGAACCACCGGTTACCTCATCCTCGTATGCATGGTTGGCTCCTTCGGCAGATCCCTCTTCGGCTATGACCAGCTTAGTTTGTCACTAGCCAACAACATTTTCAAGTATGGTAGCGTCCTGCTCTCTTGCCCACCGTTTAGTTCTTGTTGGAGTGTGCATGGTGGCATCCTAAGCTGGCACTGTAAATTCTACTTTTGCCTTGTTGATAATGAACATATGTTTGACACAAATTGCAATGTGCAGGGCTTCCGAGTCTGCGCCCCGCCGTCCGGAGGGAGCAAGGAGGGGGCGTCGTCCACACCGTGGAGCTGGTTCAGCCTTGAGTGTGACTTGGAGAAGCAGGGCATCGTCGGGGGATATCTCTCGCTCGTGCCGTGGTAAGAACAGAGCACCACTCTCTGTCGTGCATGTATTGAAATGCCAGAAATGTCGAATACATGTTCGATCTCAGCTAGGATATTGGATTCTACTTAGTTATGTGATTTATTCATGTCTGTGTTGCTTGTTAAGTGAGTATCTTTATGTCCTTGCTACCAGTAGGATGGTCAATACATGCTTGTTCTATAATTTATCTATTCTGGAACAGTTTGCTTGGTCCTTTATATCTGACTATGTACTGTAGAATCTCTACTTTATGCCAATAGCTGCCTGTAGCATTGTGCTACTATCTGTATGATGCTGAAAAATATGCTCTTAATCTGTTGCTATATTCTCACCAAATGCACAGTTGATTCCCTTAGACCTACTGTTAAACCAAGGCTTAACTTGTAACATTTTTTTCTTAACAATAAGCATAGAATTCCTGACTCTATGTTATATGATCAGCTAACTGTTGCTTCAACAACTTTACAAATCCAGCCATTGTCATGTAAGGCATAAAATAGTTTACTTAAGTGATATATTCACTGGTTTACTATCTTAAAGCACGTTTTTAGCATTGTTTGATGCTAATAGTATTTTATAATTACCAGATCCTCTCTGTCTAGGTCTTCCTCACCGGCGACGGCAGGAGCACATGGCGGACTTCTAAATGGACAAGTACCGGCAACGTCCAGCGTCAACGATGATGTGGACCAGATGTTCTACTGCAGCACCATCCATAGCATCGACACGAAGTCAGGTATCTACTCATCCTGATGCTTGATGGCCTGATGCTTGATGCATGTATCATGTGACACACACATTTAGGAAATCTGAATAACTTGACATAGTTTCTCTGTTATCTTGCACTGGGTTGGTACTTATCATTTGGCCTTTACAAATATATCTCAGTTTTGCTATTATGAGAATGTTATATGTATGGTTTCTTATTAGATCTCAAATTCTACAGCTATTTTTCATTGTTAGGAGAATGTTGTGTGCACGGCTTCACTTGATTATGTTGCTAACTTTTCTGATTTATAACCCACAGATGCTGGCCTTCATTCTTCAAAAGTTGAGCTCCAGAAAGAAGAATCCCAAAGAAAACCCGCACCCAGCAATGTGTTCTAGCTCACTGGAGATAGTTATGTGCGTGTTTAGTTGTATTTTTATAGCTGAATACCAGATTTGCATTGTGCATGATTGTAATGTACTTTGTTTGGCTGTTGTATGAAATATTATGCCTTATAGGCTCTGTTTGAATCAAACTATTGGTAATTGCACAAATAGAGAACTGACGTGTGGGACCTAAATAGCATTCCTGAGAACTGGGGCCCATAGAAATGAAAAAACAACAACAGAAAACTAACAAGTGGGGCCATTTTCAAAATTAAATGTAAAAGGCGTGAGGCCCAAAAAAGTGGACGGTAAAAGGTTGTGGCCAAGAAAATAAAAAAGTTGTTGGGCTTGGCCCATGTAGTTGACAAAAATTGACAGGAAAAAATATATTAAATGGGCGGAATTGTTGGGCTCGGCCCATATAAACGCATGAACTGGACCGAGCTGATTCTGATTTACGACCAATTCATTTCGTCGCAATTTTGCCACGTCAGCTTGCCACGTTGGATCTGACGTGGTGTGGGTAGGTTGCCAGTGACCAAAACAATTGGTCGTAACATCTACGACCTTTTATTTTGGTCGTAACTGTCTACGACCATTTCACAAGAAAGGTCGTTAAGTTTCATTAAAGACGGCCAGCTTTTGACCAACTATTTTTGGTCACAAAAAGGTCATAAATGGAAAACAATGACCATTCAGTGACCAATATTGATGGTCGCAAGTTGACATATTTCTTGTAGTGATTATGCATGATTTCCAGTTGTTACTCTTTTCATTGTTGCATAATCTTTGGTCATTATTAGTTTTATTAGTTTTCTTTGTTTTTGTTTGTTTTTGTTTGTTTTGTAGGAGATGTGGAACTCCCATGGACTTAGCACGATGAAAGGGATCAAAACAGACGACTTTCAGGCACCAGACTTGGGCATTTCGGAGTGTAAAAATGACCTAAAGTGCACAAAATGAAGATCTAATACCATAAGTGCATTGGCGTCATTCACGGGATTCCAGCGAGCCCAAGAACGTCAAAATCATAGTTCGTATGAAGAAATAATGGTCGATTTACTAAGGGATCCAAAGCAAACGACGGCGCACGGTACCACCGTGCTTGGTCGTACCACACCCAGATAAGCCCAAAATCACCCATATGAGACGCGATTCCTTGTGAATTTCGCCCGCGTTGATTCCTACTACTTCCTTGTCCATCAAGTGATGTCTTGGGAAAGGATTTGACTCATCTAGGGTCCTTGGATCAAAGGAGAGAATTACATCCATGGAGGAGGCCCTTGCAGGCCGACTATATATTCTCCATTAACCTTAGCAGCCGGTCATCATCATCCTCAACGCATCACATCTCCAGGCAGCCGCCAGGAGGCTCTCCCCTAGGGGGAGGCTTCTCCCTCCATAACTCCATCTCCATCACCACGAAGGCCACACAAGAGGAGGAGAACAAGGCACCATCGCCACCACCATCACCGGGTGTCGGCCTAGGCCGTGCGTGCCGACACCCATCTCTATTTCCATCTCCATCCTCACACTTGTAATTTGTAAGATTGAACATGTTGATGCCATCAATGAAGCATTCTTCTTCGTGTCTATATTCATCTATGTTCGAGTGATTGATTCTAGGTTGAGTTTGACCTAGTATGTAATATTAGTCTTTGTGGCATCATCTAGTATTTACTCTCTTTTGTGTTGCACGTAATGTTATGTTGAGAGACATCGTTTCTTATGATCTTGTGATCATTTGCACGTACATGTAATAGATGGATGAAACTATGTGATCATTGGGCCCGATATGTATTATTGAGATCATGACGTGAGGTTATGCCTAGTACACTTAGGAGTGACATCCGCAGATAACAATCATAGGAGATTGTTTAGTAATCTAAGGAGTACTATCTGTAATACTAGTATGTCGCTGCAACCAAAGGCATAGCTGGGCCCCAGGCTACCAGGGCCATGGCCCGGGGAGTGGGAAAAAAATTAGCCTATATTTTCTAGAATTTCAAAAGTGGCCCGGGGCGTTGGCGCGGCCCAGCCCAGCACGGCAGCACCTGCCCCTCTCGACCAGTTCACCAGAGAGGCAGAGACCAGAGATGAACCCTACGCATCGAGCCAGGCAGCCAGCCGCCGGCTGCCGCTCGTCAAATCCGGCGACCCCGTCCATCTGCTCGTCCGGCGAGGTGGCGACCCGTCGAGTCCATCTGCTCGTTCGGCGAGGCGGCGACCCCGCTTGCACGACTGCACCTGCACTCCGCCGCTCGTGCACGACCTCACCCGGCCTCTCGTCCAGCAAGGCCGCACGCAAACGCTCGTCCGGGCGTCCGGCGACCTCGCCCCGCCTCCGGCCTCCTGCCACCGTCCAGCCAGCCAGGTATTCCCCTTCTGTCCTCTGCCCACTCCCAAATCCTAATTTCCTGTGACAAAGCACACAGCAGGGTATCTATTAGATGTTTTTGCTCTCTGAGTTAATGCATCAATTAGCTCCATTCAAATTGATGCTTCAAAATACACCTTGATGGCTTGATTAGTTGTTTAATTGTTGCAGTAGAAACTGGCTTCCTAATTTTGTTCCAATTTACAGGAAGACAAGATGAACAAAAGAACCAGGACAATGACATCTTTTTTTAACCACAAAGCACTGATTCCATAGTAACAGAAACAGGCCCTTCAACTCGACCAAGTAATGATATTCCTCATGTTACAGCTCAACTTAAGCCCAGTGATATCGAACCAGGCCCTGGTAAAAGAATACCTATTGAGAATTTGGATCCAGACATTAGAGATCTTGCTAGAAGGGAGTACATTAGTAAGGGTCCGTGCCAACCAACTGATCATGTATATGAACGGAAATGGGTAGGAAAAGGGTTTAGAAGCTTTCATGATTCTTGGTACAAAAATCATCGTGGCTGGTTGGAATATAGCGTTCATAAAAATGAAGCCTTTTGCTTTTATTGCTTTCTATTTAAGCAACCAAGAGCTGAAAACTATGGTGTTCAAGCATTCACTAAGAATGGGTTTAAAAATTGGAAGGATGGACCTAAAATTCTTGATGAACCTGTTGGTAAACATGACAGTGCTCATAATAAGGCTAGACAACACTATGAGGCTTTCAAAAATCAGACGCAAAATCTGCCACAAGTGTTTGATCGAGGTACTCAGAAGGACGAAGAAGAATACAAAGCTCGTCTCTTGATTATATTGGGTGTTATCAAATTTTTGCTGCTTCAAGGTCTAGCTTTTCGTGGACATGATGAGCCTACTAGCTCAAAGAATAAGGGTAACTTTAAGGAATTGTTGGGCTGGCTCATAGAGAAAGACCGAGAGGCACGAAAATTGATTGTGGATGCAGGAGCGAACCATATGCTAACTTCACCTGAGATACAATTGGACTTGTGCAAGGCATGTGCAGAAGAGACCACCAAAGCCATTATTGATGAAATTGGAGATAGAAAATTTTCCTTACTTGTTGATGAGTCTAGAGATGCATCTATCAAGGAGCAAATGGCTATGTGTTTGAGGTCAGTGCCTTTGTGTGTATTGTATGTGGGTCTTGTTGTGCATATATTTTCTCAAAGTTGTTATATATTAATCATGCAATTGTGTCTTATGTAGGCATCTCAGCAGCCGAGGGGAGGTGATTGAGAGGTTTATTGCAACCAAGCATGTTCCTGACACGCGAGCAGCTTCACTTAAGGTAGCTTTGGATGCTATGTTTGCTACTCAGGGCTTGTCTATGTCTAATTTGAGAGGGCAAGGTTATGACGGGGCTTCCAATATGAGAGGGGAATTTCGTGGGTTGCAAAGATTGATCTTGGAGGAAAATCCTTATGCTCATTATATACACTGCTTTGCCCATCAATTGCAATTAGTTATTGTTGCCGTTGCAAAGTGTTGTTCTTCAGTAAGGGATTTTTTTGAATACACTAGCATGGTTGTCAACATTGTTAATGCTTCATGTAAAAGACATGATCAATTAGCCCAAGAGCAACATGATGAATTTGTGCGCCAAGTGGAGGCCGGGGAACTTCTTGGGGGGAAAGGAAAAAAACCAATTAACTAACCTTGCAAGACCTGGTGATACACGGTGGAGGTCACATCATAGGACCTTGTGTCGACTTATTTCTATGTGGAAACCAGTTCTGAAGGTATTAGAGAATTTGTACAATGATGCTGATAATGTTGCACAAAGAACCTCGGCTGGGGGATTGATAAAGCACATGGAAACATTTGAATTTGTTCTCATATTGCATCTTATGATTAGATTATTGGGCAAGACTAATGATCTATCACAGTGCTTGCAACAGAAAAAATAGCATATTGTGCGTGCCGTGGGATTGATTAAAACCACATTGGACAAAATGCAAGAGATAAGGCAGAATGGTTGGGATGAGCTCTTCCAAGAGGTAAGTGACTTCTGTCTCAAATACAACATTGTAGTGCCAAATATGGAAGATACAAGAACTGCTAATGGTTGTTCAAGAACTTGGGGTGGCCAATTGGTAACTTACCACCATCATTTCAGAAATGAAATATTCAATGTGGTGCATGATCAAATTATTGTGGAATTAAACAACCGCTTTACTGAAAGATCTACTCAGTTGTTAAGATGTATTGCTTGTCTTGATCCAAAGAATTATTTTGCCAATTATGATGAAGACAAGCTTGTTGATCTTGCTAGTATGTATGCTGCTGACTTCTCTGCATATGAAGTTAGTTTTGTCCTTAGAAACCAATTGGACTCATTCATTCATGAAGCAAGAGCTGATCCACAATTGATGAATTGTAATAACCTTGGTCATCTTGCCATGAAGATGGTTTTGAGTGATATGCACACAACTTTTCCGTTGGTTTACCGCCTTGTTGAGTTAGCATTAATTTTACCTGTTGCAACCGCAACGGTGGAAAGGGCCTTCTCGGCAATGAGCATTATCAAGACTGACTTGAGGAACAGGATGGGTGATGATTGGTTGAATCACAGAATGGTATGTTACATTGAGCGAGATGTATTGGTTAGTATTGAAGAGTCAAAGATCATTGAGAGATTTCAGGGTTATCGCACGCACAAAGGCATTTTACCTCGTCCTAGAGGTAATGTTTCATATTTTGCATCCAGTAGCAATTTTTTTACTTGCTTTCTATGCACTGACTTGCATATCAAATTTTATACTTGAAGGTGAATCATTTGTTACTATTGAAGATGTAATCGCGGGAAGCTAAAATCAAACAACCCTTTGATTTGGTACCCTCTTTTGTACTATTTATCCTTTATATTGTCTTTTGTTATGTGTTACATTATCGGATGAAGCACTATTAAATATTGTGTTCAGATTTTTATCAGTTGCAAATGAGCGTTACTTTTGTATGCCTTAAAACTGGGGTAGTTTTTGAGAAATTTTTTGGCCCTTCACTTTTGGCCCGGGGCTTCAGCCAATCCTGGCTACGCCGTTGGCTGCAACTTAGTCGCCCCTCTAGTACCAGTGAGAATGAAAGCCTAGGCACAGCCTTTCGCTCTTTTCAGTCCTACAGTTACAACCCATTTTACGTTTCTAGTTTAGTTTTCTAGTTTAGTTTAGTTTGCCCTCTAGTTTGTAGTTTAGTTAAAACCCCTTTTATTATCGTTTTCCTACCAATCGATAGAATAGACTATTTTCAAACTATGATTTGTGTGCGAACGTAGCCGTGTCCATGACAACGTAGCTGCGGGTTTGGTAGTTGTCTGTACATCGTTCCCTGTGGGTTCGACAAACTTTTATCACGAATTACAATAGCCATGTGCACTCGCAGGTCATCATGCTTTTCTGACGCCGTTGCCGAGGAGAGAATAGCACTTGGTTTGAAAAAAAAATTGAATCCAATTTTCGTTTGAAAATTTCGGACCAAAAAATGCCGAAAGTTCCGAGAGTTTTAGAAAACTGGGTTTTCCGGTCCGAACCGAAAAAAATGGTAACTAAAAAAAAAACTTGGATAGAGATGCCCTACTATTTCTCGATTGAGAAATTAGCAGATCAAATATTTTCTGTTGGCTCCATAAAATGCTCGTGGCCCGCCAATGGAGCCGGAGAGTCTCAGATAGGGAGGCAGTGGCATCTTCCTCCGCATCTCAGTTCCGCCCGGCACATTCTCGCCCATGTCAACGCGCACGGCCGTTTCTTTACTCCAGCACGTAGCCATCACCGGTACGGCCACCATCTACCTCGCGCCTGATAAAACAAAGCAAAATCTAAGTTGCAGTCAGTACCCTCCCTAATCAAACCCGACCGCAGCTTCCAATCTTCCCCCGCGGGCTCTAGCTCGATCGATCGGTAGCTGCTGCCGCGGCGGCCCGGAATGGCGCCGATACGCGTGCTCACGGCGCTGGACCACGCCCGCACGCAGTACTACCACTTCAAGGCCATCATCATCGCCGGCATGGGCCTCTTCACCGACTCCTACGACCTCTTCTGCATCGTGCCCGTCATGAAGATCATCGGGCGGGTGTACTACCCTTCGCCCGCCGGCGACGGGAGGCCGGGCGTGACGCCGCCCGCCGTCGTCTCGGCCACGGTCGGCGTCGCCCTGCTGGGCGCGGTGGTCGGGAACCTCCTCTTCGGCGCGCTCGGCGACCGGGTCGGGCGGCGGCGCGTGTACGGCCCGTGCCTGCTGCTGCTGGTGTGCAGCTCCGTCGGGAGCGGCTTCTCCATCTGCCGCACGCGCCGGTGCGTGCTCTCCAGCCTCTGCTTCTTCCGCTTCCTCCTCGGGGTGGGCGTCGGAGGGGACTACCCGCTGTCGGCGACCATCATGTCGGAGTTCGCCAACAAGCGCACGCGGGGAGCGTTCATCGCCGCCGTGTTCTCCATGCAAGGGTTTGGGATACTGGCCAGCTCCGGCGTCACCATGGTCGTCGCCGCCGCGTTCGACCGGTTCACGGGCCACCCGGCCCCGCTTGACACTCCGGAGGCCGCCGACCTCGCCTGGCGCGTCATACTCATGGCCGGCGCCGTCCCCGCCGGGCTCACATTCTACTGGAGGATGGCCATGCCAGAAACAGCCAGGTACGTACGTCGGCTGTCCTAACTCCGAACTGATGCACTACGTGTCTTCGACCACGTACGTATTTCCCTAACGTAGTACTAGTACTCTGTACGAGTGACATTCATACAGGGTGTTATCATGTGCGTACGTATGTTTCAGTACATTGTCAGTCCACAGTAAAAATTTCTCTCTCTAGGCACCTTAGAGATTGCTCTAATTTTCATATGAGTCAAACCGTAGTCTCACGTTTGGGAGTAACTGTGATCAAAATATTGTCTATGTTAATTGTTAAACACTGCCCACCTCACATGAAAACCCGGATTTAAGCGGATACAAATGAAAGATGTCAAATGAGCAGTTCAAGAGTTCTAGGCTGCGTTTAGGAAGTTTTCAACATTTAGTTCAATTGCACAGTCAGTTTGCAGGTGATTTTCTCGTACTACCGTGTGTCTGTTTCACAAAAACGCTTTTATATTATGAGACGGAGGGAGTACCTTTGAACGGCTCCATGGTAAGTTAATAATACCAGCTGATGCTGCCCTGATTGTTAATCCTGGATTATACTGTACAGTATTATTTTGAGTTGGCATCCTGGGTTATATTCGAGTAACATCGTAAGACACACGCGCGCGAGCTGCACGCCTTGCACTAAACATTTCAGCAAGTCATCGCATTGATTGGTAGACTAAACTAAACTGCGATGATCGATGTGTACACTGACTGGTATCTCAAACAAATGGCGTGGAGAAGAATATACCGTGGGATACTTGAGATCCGGAGAAGCAGCAGCTTCCTGCTGACCAACGAAGAAATTCAGTCTGTTCCCCGTAGGCGAACCTGGGCGCAGTTTGCCGAATTATTTTCTCTGAGCCGAAGCTTAAGTGCACTGTCAGGCTCTGGTCACCTTCATAAGGTTGCTGGTTATACTTGTCTAGTTTTAGTATTATATCTTATCGTCAAGTTGCCTGGCTCCGTTTGACCTTGCACTAGCTTCTAGAACTAGTCGTGCATCTGGCTGTCAAGTTTAAGCATACTTAAACAAGTTGCTTGTGTTTGTAAAATAAGCAAGTTGAGAATATCTATGTCTGGATCAATCTGCATCTCATTGGATTGGCTTCGTCACACCACACGTCAGGTCGGCATATCAAATTTAAGTGGCATATACCGGCATTGAATCTGGTTCACTTTAGTTTTCCTTTTGCAGTTAACAAACCAGGTCAGGAGGTTAAAGTAATAACGTTCACTTTAGTGTACGTGCCCTCATTACACCAAAAGCTAAAGTAGTATAGGAGTGTCAAAAAAGAAAGTTAAAGTAGTAACCAACTAAAGTTCAGTAATTAACTGATCTAACAACTCCACCTGATGGGTGCTGGCTGCTGGTGGTGCAGGTTTACGGCGCTGGTACAGCGCGACGTGCTCAAGGCGACCAGCGACATGGGCTGCGTCCTCACCGACCTCGACCTGAACGCGATATCCGAGGGGGAGGACGCGGCGGCCATGCCCCGCACCCCGGCGCCGTTCGGGCACGCGCCGGCGGCTCAGTACGGCCTCTTCTCGCGCGGGTTCCTGCGGGAGCACGGCCGGGACCTGTTCGGGTGCGCGGCGACGTGGTTCCTGCTCGACATCCCCTACTACAGCAGCACCCTGTTCCAGTCCCAGATCTACCGGCCGTGGTTCCCGCCGGCGAGCCACCAGAACGTCTTCCAGGAGGCGTACAACGTCGCCAGGTTCCAGGCCATCATCGCCGTCGCCTCCACCATCCCGGGGTACTTCGCCGCCGTCCTGCTCATCGACCGCACCGGCCGGCGCCGCCTGCAGATGGCCGGCTTCTTCCTCATGGCCGCGTTCCTCTTCGCACTCGCCGGCCCCTACGACCACTACTGGCGCGGCAACGCCAGGAACGCCTGGTACATCGTGCTCTACGCGCTCACCTTCTTCTCCGCCAACCTCGGGCCCAACACCACCACCTTCATCCTGCCGGCCGAGCTCTTCCCGGCCCGGTTCCGGTCCACGTGCCACGGGATATCCGCCGCCGCCGGGAAGGTCGGCGCGCTCGTTGGCTCGGTGGGGTTCCTTTGGGCGTCGCAGTCGCGGGACAGGGGCGATGTGCAGGCCGGGTACAAGCCCGGCATCGGTATGATGTACGCGCTCATCATTCTTGGAGCCATCAGCCTGCTCGGGCTCGTTGTCACCTACTTCTTCACGCCGGAGACGATGAGGCGGTCGCTGGAGGAAAACGAGAGCGAGCGGGATCAGAACCAGGACGGCGACGGCGGGATGTGCTTCCAGGAACTAACTCTGACGCCCAAGAGTCCGGGGTCCTTGGTGAGCTCGCACGTGAGCACGTCGCCTATCCATCCGCACCGCTTCTCGGTATGATGGAACTTTGAAAACTTAGCGTGACGCATAAACAGGTTCCGCTTTTCGATTACTCGCGCGTGAAAGGCAAATGTAGATAATCCTAAAAAATACAGATGTAGATTTCTTTCATGGATGTTTCGTTTGATTGGTAGACACAAAATTACCTAGCTCAAATTTTGTAAAGGTCTCTGGTCGTATGTAACTAGCTATGCTATTAAATGTGAGTTGGTGATGGTGATTGGGGTGTCACAAAACACCAATATGTTAGTCAAGTCGGTACAAGCATTAGGCCGATTACTTTACTCAACCATTCTCTCAAAGTGCTCACAAAACTGCTGGCTAATCGGTTACAAAAGACCATTCTCAAAATCATACACCGTAACCGGTATGGATGACCTTTACAAGATTGCCTTGCATGGGCATATGAGTACTTTTTTTTTTAAAGATCTAAGTACATTTTTCAGTCCAAGCATCGAAGAAAGAAATCATTCTACTCAAGCTTGATTTCACCAAAGCATTCGACACAATCGAACACTCAGCTATGATTGAAATTATGAGAAATATGGGATTCAATGACAGGTGGTTGAACTAGATTCGGTTCATTTTCTCCTCAGGCAAGTCTTAAGTCCTTCTGAATGGAGTCGCGGGCCATCAGTTCCATTGTCGTTGTCGTGTTCACCAAAGAGATCCCCTGTCCCCTCTGATTTTCGTTCTGGCGGCAGATCTTCTCCAAGCGGCTGTTAACGATGCATTTCATCAGGGGCATATCCAGCTACCTTTTCCAAACTCCAGCCAAAAGGATTACCCGGTTATCCAATACGCCAATGACACAATCATCCCGATGTCTGCGAGTGTGCAACAAACCTCCTCAATCAAGAACACTAGTGGTTGGGGCGCACCCCTGGTGCGCCTCCTGAGAGGAAGGTCTGGCGGTGCTAGGTAGGAGGCAACCCTTTCACCTATTTTTCTCGTTCTGTGTAGCACAAGCATACTTCAAGGATTGGGAGGTGGCGGCGTAAAAAGTAAGAAAAAAGAAATTCGGCAAGTGATGATAGGTTGATTTGATGAGCATAATATATTGGTCTTAACGTATACTTCAGAAATAACCTCATCTTGATTTGTAAACGATTATAGGAGAATGTAGGATTCCTAGAAATAGACAGAGGAGACATACGTATACTAAGTGATTGCCTGATGAACCCCACCACCTCCACCCTTGCTGCCAACGACACAGATGAGCCCCCGAATCTCATCACCACGCCCAGCTTATCTCCTCCTCCCACTCTGATTCCTCCGTGGAAGCTCACTCTTGCAAGGATGCCATCTCCGTCGCCCTCTTTCTTGGCCTGACAGCGAGAGTCCAGTGGCAAGCCAAAGGGTATACTATCCACCTGCATTCGACGATTTTGCTCCTAGCTCGCCTGCCGTGTGTGATGGCTCTCTTCGTCTGCCTATTTGTATGTTCATCCGTTTTCTGTTTGCCTTGCATTCCCCGTTGTGTCTTCAGCTTGTTTTGAGGGACTAAAGCCTTGCCCCTCCCGCTCCTTCAATCCCTGATATAATGCTTCCCCTTGTGTATTCTTTCTGCTCCTATCTTCTTCCCTTGTTCCATTTGGTTCTTCCCGACTGATGTTTGAATAACTGGCATGTTTCCTTGCTAGATAGAACTGATCGTTCCTCAGGTGTCTGCTGGGTTGATTGTTAGCCTTTAGCTGATCTTCTTTCGTGTTCTTAAGTGCGTTCCCAGTTGTATTTATAGAGACTTCTGCGATTACAGAAAGTGTTTTGTGCTGTGGCTTGAACCTGCTCTCTCTGATCCTGGATCCCGGGCTGCAGCGATCGAGAGTGGCGCCCCTGCCATCGGTGGCACTTTATCGACGCAGAAATGGCTCACCGTTAACTTTTAAATTCACTTTGCACATGTACTTCCTTTGATTTTGTTCCCCATCTGAAGAACTGATGCTAGGCTTACAAATAATGGACTGCCCTTGGTATCCGAAAGTTATGTTGCCGGGTTAGCTATTCTTCACCAAAATTTACATCCCAAACTGAAGTGTTGGGCAGGCGAGTGGTTAGAATGCTTCGCGAACTGGCCCTTCTTGGCTCTTCATTTGTGATATTAAATGGATACATTGCCTGAAGGTTTTGACTTGCGAATAGCCAGATGAGCTCAGAAGAAGGTAAATTTCTTACGACTGTTTCATCATAACATGTTAACAGCTGAATTACTCTCTAGCCTCACATGTGCAGATGTGCTTATCAATGGTGGAGAGAGAAAGTCATTAACTCATGTGTGAACACAAAAGAATACAATGAGGTGTAAAAATTAACGAAAAACATGAAATAAATTTACTATGACCCTTAGTAAAATTATTTGAGTTTTTCTCAATTTGTGCAACTTATTCTCATGGAATGTGCACACTTGGGTGCCTTTGATATGTACCCGTCTATCTACTCTCCCATGACATATTTCGGAAGCCTATAAGAACGAGTAAGTCTTGGTGCAGCAGCACACGTCAGGAAGCCGGCACGGCAGGATCTTGCCGCCGCCTCCAGCAGGGAGGCGTACCACAGATCGAAATCACTGACGTTGCCGCCTTTTATCATGCTCTCTAGGTTGAGGGCGGTTTTTAAACCTTGAAAAATGGAATTTTCTTACCTCATCCCCATACTTAAGAGAGACTACTTCCCTCTTACAATCAATACTTGCACCTACAGTATTAAGAATAGGTCTTCAAAAAATTATGGGAACAAAATCATCTTCAGGAACTTCCATTACAACGAAGTCTACTCGATAAGTGAAAGTTCCTAGAATAACATAAACATCGAGCACCATCTCATGAGGTCTCCTCAAGGTGCCATTAGCTAATTTTATCTCCATATCAGTAGGCTGCAAGTCACAAGCATAAATTTCATCATGAAGCTTATTATAAAGAGTGTAAGGTATCACATTGATAGAAAAGCCTATATCACAAAGACCAAAATAAGAAGTACTTTCGAAGGAACGAGGTACCACTGGTTTATCAGTGTCGGCTGCCTTAATGCAACCCTTCACAAAATATGGTAACTCTTCTTCCATTGTTTCAATGGGTTTTTCCTTTTTCTTCCTTTTTCGTGGCTTTGATACGTCTCCAATGTATCTATAATTTTTTTATTGTTTCATGCTATTATATTATCAATCATGTATGCTTTATATGCAATTTTATATCATTTTTGGGAACTAACCTATTAACCTAGTGCCCAATGCCAGTTTCTGTTTTTGCCTATTTTATTGTTTCGCAGAAAAACCATACCAAACGAAGTCCAAACACGATGAAACTTTACGGTGATTTTTTCTGTACCAGAAGGACCCTAGAAGCTTCAGGGGGAGGCCAGAAGACTTACGAGAGGGCCACAAGCTCGCACGGCGCGCCCCCCAGCGGAGGCGCGCCACCTGAGCTTGTGGGCCCCTCGTACCTCCGTTTGACCTAATTACAGTGCTATAAATTCCCATAAATCCAGAAACCACCAGAGCGAGAGCCAAAACAATTATTCCGCCGCTGCAAGCCTCTGTTCTTCCGCGATCCCATCTGGAGGCCCCTGCCGGTACTCTGTCGGAGAGGGAATCGATCATGGAGGGCTTCTACATCAACCTTGTTGCACCTCTGATGATGTGTGAGTAGTTCCCACAGGACCTACGAATCCATGGTGATTAGCTAGATGGCTTTCTCTCTCTCTTTGATCTGCAATACAACGTTCTCTTTGGAGTTCTATTCGATGTAATCTTCTTTTGCGGTGTGTTTGTTGGGATCCGATGAATTATGGGTTTATGATCAGATTGTTCATTCAAAGTAATTGAGTTAATTATGTGTGATTGTTATAGCTATGTAATGCTTTCTGATCTATGAGTTTTCTTTGGCCAAGTTGATGATTAGATCTTCAGTGGAAGTGGTGCATAGTAGTAGGTTCAATCTTGCGGTGTCCTCACTCTGTGACAAGAGTAGCAAGGCACGTATTTGTATTGTTGCTACTAAGGGTAAAACGACGGGGTTCGATCATATTGATTTTTCTTATTTTCTCGACATTATGTCATCATGCTTCAAGCATTACTCTGTTTGTTATGAACTTAATACATTAAGATGCATGCTGGATAGCGGTCGAGGGGTGGAGTAATATTAGTAGATGCACAATCGTTTCGATCTACTTGTCACGGACATAATGCCTATGTACTGATCATGCCATGAATAACATCACAACTATGCGCTTTTCTATCAATTGCCCAACAGTAATTTGTTTACCCACCGTATGCTATGTTCTTGAGAGAGATGCCTCTAGTGAAAACAATGGCCCCCGGGTCCATTCACCATATTTACTAAAACCCTAATTTACTTGCTGCATTTTATTTACTTTTATATCCTTTTACAATTTATATATCTATCACTATCAGAATTAATCCTTGCAATTAACAAGTACAAAGGGATTGACAACCCTCTTGCCCGCGTTGGGTGCAAGTATTTTGTTTGTGTATGTGTAGGTACTGTCGACCTTTGTTTGTGTGAATCTTCTATTGGTTCGATAACCTTGGGTCTCTACTGAGGGAAATACTATCCGCTACTATATTGCTTCACCCTTCCTCTTCGGGGAAAATCCCAACGCAGCTCACAAGTAGCAGGCTTCACCTGAATATTGCATATACCTTTATTTTCCTCCTCCGGATGTTCTTTATTTAGGTACTCAAGTTGTGCCTTCCTAACTGGAAATGTCAACTTTGGTTCTAGTTCATAATCATCTTCAACGGGAGTCATTGATGCTTCCACCTCCGAGGTCTCCACTATGACCTCTTCCTCAGGGTCCTCATTAGTGTAACACTCCCATTTCTTCTTTGGGAGCTCCATATGTTCTGCATAGCTTTTAACAAATCTCAAAACAATGTCAGGGTCAAGATACAGTTCATTAATAACTTGATTAACTCTCCCTGAATTAAGATAAGCGTTTATGCAATCAAAATCTATTTCAACTTTACCCTCTTCTTCCTCCTAATCACTCCCCCAAGCTTTGTGATTGGCAAGTTTACCATCTAATAATTCCTGAGCCTCAAGCACCAGGCTAGTAATAAAGGACCCTGCAGAGGCTAAGTCTAGTTCTTCCTTAGAATCATACTGAAGTCCTCCATAAAAGAGATTTAATACCAACCAATCAGGAAGTTTATGATGAGGGCAGTCATTTAATAAAGTTCAGTACCTTTGATATGCATTTACCAGGCTTTCTGCCGGTCTCTGTCAGAAATTTATGATCCTTCGCCTTGTTTCATAAGATTTCATCTCAGGATAAAACTCTGATAAGAAAGTGTCTACGAGTTTATCCCACGTATCAAAAGTACCTCCAGGGTGAGACACTAACCAGTCTTTTGCCGCCTTAGCCACAGTGTGAGAAAACAATTTCAGTTTCATATCGTCAGGGCTAAAAGCATTTAGTTTGAATGTCCCACATACATCTTCGAAAAATTGCAAATGTACGGGTCCTCACCTTTAAATTGTTTACAGTGCAATAGTTCGAGGACACTTGGATTCACCTCATAGGCAACACCGGTGGGGTTAGGACCCAATGGTGTGAACATCTCTCGCATAGGTGGTCCAGTAAGGCGCATGGCTGAAAGCTAATAGTTGTGTCCAAACTCAACCATGATTGCTCCGGATCTGCAAACAACTTAGTACACAAAATTCAAACCAAACTCAACACTAAGATCAAAAGCCCTCAGCTCCCTGGCAACGGTGCCAGAAAAATCTTAATGGCCTGCAAGTGCACAAGGTTTAGTTGTAGCTTTTTCAAAGTAAGAGTATCGATCTCACAGGGAGCACATGAATCAATCTTTTGCCTCTTGGATGGTTTAAACGTTATGCCTGCAAACTGTGAGGGATCCAAAGCAGTAGTAATGTAATGGAAACAGTGTAGCAAACGCAAAGAGTGAAGATTGTTATAAAAGTAAATAGCGAGGATTATAAATGAGAGTCTTGAAACCAACAAGGCTAAAGCGTTCCCAGGGAATCTACAGAGATGACTCTGCTTTGTCTAGAACCAACATGGATCAAACTTCCATAAAATTACATGGCAACACAAACATTCTTTTAGTTCCATGGCAACACATTCATGCCAAACTTGTGATTTTACATCGATAGTGTAATCACACAAAAACTGTTGTGCATTCCTGGATCATCATGGCATGGCAACTAAAAGAAAAAAATGAAACAACAAAGGTTTAGCGAGGTGTTACGTGTAGGAAATGGAGCCAGCACCATGCTCGTTTGCAGTGTGTCGTCATAGTGGTGGAACTCAAGCTGAAGTCCCGGTCCTCGCCCTCCTCTGACGACGTCTCGCTCTACTCCGGCGAGCCTTTGAGAGTTGCTGCACCGTGCTCAAGTCGAACCCTCGATGGGAGGCAGAGGCGAGCTCACCGTCATCATGGAGCCGCAGATGTGTGGTGGTGGCCGTGAGCTCCCCCTCCACCTCCTCGGCCGCCATCGCAGGCCTGACGCCTCCGGCTCTGTGGGTGGCGCCATCGCCGCGCCCCCGCCTCCCCTGTAGAAAGACGGCACTGCCGCCTCCGAACGTCGCGAGTAGGCGCCGCGCTCCGCTGCAACCCCGCCATGGCTGCCGTCTCTTGGATCACCGCTGGAGCCGAAGGGGAGTCCTCTCGCATGGCGACGAAGGGGAACGCCGCTGCACGTTGCCAATGTAGCTCCTCCTCTCCTCGCATGGCGACGAAGGGGAGCGCCTCCGTCCGTCACGAGCAGCCGCCGTACGCCGTTGTGATCCCCTTCTTGGCTGCCGCCTGTCAGATCCAGCTCGTCTGCCTCCACCGCTGGGAATAGGGCCCGCCATCACCAGGGAACAGCCGAGGGGGAAGAGAGGAATGATTCGGCGGTGGTGTGGTCGGTAGGAAGGAAGAGGATAAGGGAGGAGTTGGCTGAGAAGAGGATTGAGTGGTGTGAACTGCGAAGAGGAGTGGATGGGTTCGTTCGCGACGACTTTGTTTTCTCCCGGACGATCTGGTACACTGATGTGGCTTTGGTAGTCTGCTTTAAGATTTGTGCTTAAATCCAACGGTAAGAGGGATGTTCGGGGTGATTTGCTAAAAAACTGACGTTCGGTAGTTATCTTTTTCGAAGGAAAAAAAAGGGTACATTCCTTGTGGTCCACTGTAGACAAACAAAGGTGGTTTGGCACGGCACAGTTGCTTTAGGAGGTCGTTTCATGCTTCTGGACAAACAAATGCTGTTGTTGGGTGCTTGGGCGGAACAGAAAAATTCCAGATCTGATGTAAGAATGTACGATCGGCGTTTGCTCAACTTGTTGCCTAGGACGCAACAGGGTTGCAGGAAAAATAATAAGAGATAAGGTGCTTTGTGATTTTTTTTTGCATAATAAAATGAAACTGAAAAGATCCATGGATGTACATCGTCAACATAGCTTGGACTTGTTTTTTTTTTCTGACAGAACGACGGGAGCTAAAAGAATTTGTATAGAATTTTTTTTCCAGGGGAAGAATCTTCTATTATATACTTAAAACAATAGGCAAACAAGCCATCTCGTTCGTCCACACAGACTAAATTATCTTAGCCGTTAATTTTAGATATATATGGCTAAGATTTAAAGATGTATACGTTATATACAAATAATATAGTTATGTACAACAAAGTAAATAAAACGGAGCAGTCCGGTTAATTTAAAACACTAGTAAATGTGTACGTGCAATGCATGTTGATATTAGGTAATATATTAATTACACGTAAATATTAGGTAGGATATTATTTGCGTATTAATTATGTGATTAGCATTGGCATTAATATTTGGTATGATATTAACTGCACACTAAACGTGTTGAGCGCTCACCATTGGAGCAGCCTGAGTCGTTGGATTGACCTGATTTGACTGTCAGGATTTGTTGGAACTACCCCTTTGGGTCTTTTTATATTGGTATAGATATAGATATAGATAAAGTGGAGCAGTCCGGTTGGCATACGTTCCTAAGCAAAAGCGTGGCCTGCTACAGTCCGTTACATATTAGCACTAAAAGGGCAGGCAATCACATCACGACTCACGCCATCAATCAATGTGTATGTTTGTAACGTTGCATGCTTATTAAGCTGGGGTTTAAAAAGAAAAATAGAGTCAATTTTTTGCTTTTTTGCAAAAAAAAACTATAGGAAAAGGAAAAATAGAATCAACTTTTTTTGCAAAAAAAAAAAACTATCGAAAAAGGAAAAATAGAGTCCATTTTTTTTCGAAAAAAGGTTAGTTGCCGAATGGAATTCTGATTGGACAATGAATTCGAGAGGTATACGGCTCAGCCAAGAAAACGAGCCCATGTTAGAATTTTTTTCTTTCTGAATTACTAACCAACACACCCGCAAAAAATTACTAACCAACATGCATCCCATCACGATGCATCATATCAAAGAGTTGAGGAATGCAAGATTTAGCAGGTACTCCCCGCAAAAAAAAAGATTTAGCAGGTACCAGCAGAGTACACAGTGCCCCGAAGCGACGGAGAAGCCGCATTATATCGGGAGAAATCAAGGAGTACGTACATGGAAATGGGCATATATAATGTAGTCAGGACACAGAGACAGAACGGTCAGAAGATCCATAAGCAATGTGCTATGTGTACATGTGAGTGTACTATTCAAAATAGGTATAATGATGTTTTGGAGCAAAAACAATCGTGTGAATATGTAATATGTTTGAGTTTAATTCATAGTGCAAAGTTCCTCCAAGACTTATATTAAGAGAACACAATCTAAAAAAAACACTATTGGTGAAAACAAAAATGCAAAAGGAGAAAATCAGTAGAGTGAAAAAGGGAGAATATTATAAATGCATTAACTCTTCAATTGTAACACACAGAAGTCGGGCGATCTCTCTTGACGATGTACTTTGGTAATAACTATCTCCTATATATTTCTTAAGAAATAAGTAAATTTTTAAAAGTGAATTAAATCAAATATCGATTTAGCTTTCGAACAGTCTATATTACGTCTACAAGTAGCTGAAATTTGAAATAGAATTTCGTAAAAGTAAAATAAATTTGCTATATTGCTCTCATCTGAACTATATATAAGTGTACAAATAGATTAACTTTGGAATGCAATTAAATGGAAGGTAGCTATTATAATTGTACCAAGAAAACAGTGTGAAGGCGAAAAGTAGCCAAATTCATGTAGAAATCTATATGAAATCAGGCAATCAGAATGAAAGCAATAATAAATGTGGAATATACTATAAGATATTAAACAGTAGTGCTGCCAACTAAAGACCAAAAATGCTTCTATCGATCTAATTAACATTTTCCATGGAATATAATTTTGATATACTTCATCAATATTTTGATGTATGGAAAAGCACATGCAGAGATGGATATATTTGAATAACAATTAGCATCAAAGCACAAATTATTGACAAAAAAATATAACCATGAAATTAATTAATAAATGAAAAATAAATAATTGACTAAGAAGAATGTGAGTTTCAAATTCCTAACATCAGCTGAGATTGGCAAGTAAAAGTGTTAAGTAAATACTTAAAATACTAATGTCTTTAATAATATAGCATAATATTAATATGAAAAATATTGATACGTCATTTGACCAAAAGACCCTATCTATATATTAAGTAGCATGTATTTTAATATGTTGAATCTAGCCGCGCAAATGCGTGGGTCACCCTGCTAGTTTGTATAGATTTGAAAAAACTTGTAAGGTTTCTTAAAAATGAAGGAGCGTGTTGCTTGTATATCAACCATACGTGTACACATTTATCTATCCTGATACATGAATGAATCGTTATATTTTTTTGGGGGTGCCAACACTTTATTGATTTATTTGGATACTAGGAAACATGCCCGTGCGTTGAACGGGGATAAACAAGAATTTTGTCAAAATACATACCCTTGAAGATCGTCCATAAAAAAACGCCCCTGCAAAAAAAGATCATCCATAATGCCCCTGCAAAAAAAAGATCATCCATAACGAAAGACACATAATTGGGGAGGCTATGAATAATCTTCGCTGGAATTATTAAATGATGCAGTGTGAATGCTTTTGACAACCATGAGATCTAACTGAAAATTTCATTGTTGTAGAAGTAAGAGGAGACAGACCAACGACAGAGATATCAGAATAACAAAAATAATATTAGCTTACACCAAACCTTCCAAAAGTCTACTGAATCTTACAACCCGTGATGCAGGATGACAAAAGAAGATCTGGTAGACGACCCATCGATGATCATACAGTGACCGACGAGTGCCACCGCCAATAAAAAACGATCTGATAGAGGTAATGGAGGTGGTAAAGATGAAAGGTCTGTAAAGGACACAGTGGAAGATAAGAATGCGGATACTTACGTTGTTGCTCATAAAAAGGGTTCATCTGTATCTGAAGATGAAATGTTGGATATTGACAATGGGTAATCACAAGAAATCTAGACATCTGATGTCGTGGAGTATGAGAAGAGGAAGAATGAAGACAATATTGAGGATGTGGATTGTCCAAGGTCAAATTACGAGAGGAGAAGCTTAGGAGATGATTATAATATCCATAAATGTGACACAAGTAGGAATACTCAGATGAAAACAGATGGCAAGAAGCACGACAGAGATGATGATTCTTGCAACATAGAAAATACAAAGAAGATGAATCGAAACATTTTACAGATAAAAAGTTCTCCCATTCATCTTCACATTTTACAGATAAAAAGTTCTCCCATTCATCTTCACACTCTCATAGAAGTTTAAGGCATTATAGGGGAAAATAACATAGGGATGGTACTGACAAGAATGAATCAAAGAAATTAGAAGAGGGGTGCTAAAGCTAGGAAAGACAATAGTTCTCTTGATGATCCCTTGTCTTCAGATAAAAAGGAAGTTTGTAAGGAGAGCTCTGCTGATAGGATGATTAATTAGTCAGAAGCTGGTTCAGATTCTGATGGCTTCAAGCATGACACTGAAGTTAGGCTGTGAAATGCTTCGTTAGAAGAAGTGAATCTGCTTATCCAGGAAGACCAGCAATTTGCTGATGAAACTGGTACAGATAAATGCTTATTAGATGCTCCACCTGCATTAAAGCAGAAAGGCAAGGAAGATATGTGCTCTACTGTATCCGACTCTAATGGGCAACATGGACCTGAAGGAAACTACTTAAGCGGGCACCGAAGAGTCTGTTGTATGATATTAACCACAATGGTTTACGTGAGCTGCCACATCGTTCAGTTGGCTGATTGCAGAGACTACTCATATAATGGATGCATAGGTAAACTGGTGTTTTTGAATTTTGTTTGCAAGATATATAGATCTTTGGAGAGCATTAGTGCTGACCAAGTGTATATTTGATCTATAAAAATGTGTTTAGAAACCTTGTGCTCAAAAAAATTTGTTTAGAAAACTGAAAAATAATTTACCAATCAAACAACTTTTATTATTCTAGTGGTTCAAAATGAATGGTGTTAAAGATACACCATATGCTCATACACATCAAGAATATATGATCTTTTAGGGCTCGACAGTAAGATCATATATGTGGTGATAAAAAGTACCCAAAAGAGAATGTTGGGCCGTTTTTGAGTGAGAATCATACGGTCATAATGCAAACAGATAAAAAGTAATGGTTGAAAATAATGCAGAATAATATTCTAGTTTAATATACGAAGGAAAATGAAAAGATCATTATGAAAAACATGGGAAAGGTTTCAGATAGCTTCTCTATTGGTTCTCAGAAGGAAACTACCTAGCTCAGAAAGTCATTTTACTTCTGAGAGCATCATCGATTTAATCTTTATTTTCTCAAGCGAATAACAATTCCATATTGTCACCAACTACACAATAGTAAATGTGAATAAAAGGTTGCAGTAAAATTTAAGGGAGAATAACTCTAGGGAAGTTCCACCCCTACTCTCAAATGGTCTGATGTCGTCGTTATTATCGGCGTACTTCACATAATGATCACGCATCAGGTGAAAAAGATCTGCCAGCATGGAGTTCAAAACTGCGCTAGTCTTTGTACCATGGAGAATAAGTATCTTCTTGCTATTCTCAACCTGGGGAAAAACATGAGAGCAACAGTCTGATGTGGGAGCCAGGGTAAAAACATAAAAATTATTTCTAGTTTCTTGACATGGAAGGTTCGAAAGCAACATCTTTTACAATAGCAACTAAATTAAGATTTACACGTGGTTATTTGTACAAAGCATGGACTATGACAGAAAATTCGGCCCTTTTTTGTGTGACTCGGTTCCTATAAAAGTGCAATGTTGCAACATAGTACTTGAACTAATTTGGAAAATTTCTGAAAGATGTCACTATGTCAGTTTATGCTT
The DNA here is from genome assembly GCA_039707655.1 of Elymus sibiricus. Taxonomy (NCBI): domain Eukaryota; kingdom Viridiplantae; phylum Streptophyta; class Magnoliopsida; order Poales; family Poaceae; genus Elymus; species Elymus sibiricus. Next base: position 183,028,077 of record CM077676.1, on the reverse strand, counting down.
GGCCAGAATCACAAGCCAATAATGCTCAGATACAGCCTAAGAAAATATCTATACTTTCTTGTATCCATAACAATGATGATTATTGTATGAAGCTAGACTGGGTCAGTGTTCTTCTGATGCTGTAAACTGAATGCGGATTTGCAAAGGCTAAATAAAGGACGGAAGATATGAGAAGCTTACTAGCTTGGGGGCATTCTTGAGTAGCTCAAGCTTGGCATGCGCGGTGATCGGAACCCTGATGGCCACTGCTACTTGTGAGCTGCGTTGGGATTTCCCCCGAAGAGGAAGGGTGAAGCAGTACAGTAGAGATAAGTATTTCCCTCAGTGAGAACCAAGGTTTATCGAACCAAAAGGAGAACCACGCAAATCCTAGTGAACAACACCTGCACACACAAAAGCAAATACTTGCACCCAACGCAGGAAAGAGGGTTGTCAAGCCCCTTGAACTCGTTACTTGCAAGGATCAAATCTTGTATAGGTAGATATTTAAATTGCAAAATACTCCCTCCGTCCCAAAATAAGTGACGCAACTTTGTACTAACTTTAGTACAAAGTTGAGTCACTTATTTTGGGACGGAGGGAGTGGAATAAAAGTAAATAAATTGCAGCAATTTTTGGTTTTTATAATATGTTTAAAGTAGACCCAGGGGCCATAGTTTTCACTAGAGGCTTCTCTCTCGAACACATAGCATACGGTGGGTGAACAAATTACTGCTGGGCAATTCATAGAAAAGCGCATAGTTATGACGTATTCATGGCAATGATCATGTATATATATAGGCATCATGTTCATGACAAGTAGACCGACTCCTGCCTGCATCTACTACTATTACTCCACCAATCGACCGCTATCCAGCATGCATCTATGGTATTAAGTTCATGACAAACAGAGTAATGCCTTAAGCAAGATGACATGAGGTAGACCAAGTAAACTCAAGCAATATGATTAAACCCCATCATTTTACCCTTAATAGCAACAATACAATATGTGCCTCCTCCCCTTCTGTCACTAGGTGAGGACACCGCAAGATTGAACACATTACAAAGCACCTCTCCCACTGAAGATAAATCAATCTAGTTGGCCAAACCAAATGGATAGATAGAAGAGAAATACAAAGTTATAACAATCATGCATAATAAAGTTCAGAAAAGACTCAATTACTTTCAATGAATAATCTGATCATAAACCCAAAATTCATCGGATCCCAACAAACACACCGCAAAAGAAGATTACATCGGATAGAACTCCAAGAAGATCGAGGAGAACAGTGTATTGAAGATAAAAGAGAGAGAAGAAGCCATCTAGCGACTAGCTATGGACCCGTAGGTCTGTGGTGAACTACTCACACATCATCGGTAGGGCAGCAAGGTTGATTTAGAAGCCCTCCGTGATCGATTCCCCCCTCCAGCAGATTACCGGAAAAGGCCTCCAAATGGGATCGCGGAAGAACAGAAGCTTGCAGCGGCGGAAAAGTTATTTCGGGTGGCTCTCTGTTGGTTTGGGAATATTTGGGAATTTATAGAGGTGGAATTAGGTCAAAAGGAGTTGCGTGGGGCCCACGAGCTCAGGGGCGCGCCCCATGAGCTCGTGGCTCTCTCGTAGCTCTTCTGGCCTCCTCCCGAACCTTCTAGGGCCCCTTCTGGTCCAGAAAAATCATTTTAAAGATTTTATTCCATTTGGACTTCGTTTGATATTAATTTTCTAAAAAGCCAAAAACAAGCAAAAAAACAGGAACTGGCACTAGGCACTCGGTTAATAGGTTAGTCCCAAAAATTGATATAAAATAGCATAAAATGCATATAAAGTATTCAAGATTGATAATATAATAGCATGAAACAATAAAAAATTATAGATACGTTGGAGACATATCAGTATCCCAAGCTCAATTCCTGCTCGTCCTCGAGTAGGTAAATGATAAAAACATAATTTTTGATGTTGAATGCTACCTAACATGTGTATCATGTAATCTCTTTACGGTATAAATATTGAGAAACGATGAAGTAACAACATTAACATAATAATATCCATGGATATAAGAAGCATAATCATTAGACTTTCAAAATATATGATCCTTAAAGAATGTTATCCCTACTCATTTTATCATGTTAGCATGGCATGACTCCGCCTTCACCACATAAATATAAATCATGAGCACCCGGTGTTAAACCAGGCAATTGGATCGTACTTCTAACATGCTTCAGCATTTTCAACTTCACGCAATACATGAGCGTGAGACATGGATATAGCACTATAGGTGGAATAGAATGCGGTGGTAGAGATCAATAAGGGAAGTCAAAAGGTAGAAAGTCTCGCATCAACTCGGCGGATCAACGGGATATGGAGATGCCCAACAATCGATATCAATGCGAGGAGTAAGGATTCCGTGCAACGGATGCACTAAGAGCTATAAGTGTATGAAAGCTCAATGGAAACTAAGTGGGTGTGCATCCAACTTGCTTGCTCATGAGGACCCCGGGCATTTGAGGAAGCCCGTCATCGGAATATACAAGCCAAGTTCCATAATGAAAAATTCCCACTAGTATATAAAAGTGATAACTCAGGAGACTCTCTATATGAAGAACATGGTGCTACTCTGAAGCACAAGTGTGCAAAAAGGATAGTAACATTGCCCTTCTCTCTTTATCTCTCATATTTTTCTCTTTTTTTTTATTTTTTTTTTATTTTTTTTTTATTTTTCGTTCGGAGTCTCATCCTGACTTGTGGGGGAATCATAGTCTCCATTCTCCTTTCCTCACTGGGATAATGCTCTAATAATGATGATCATCACACTTTTATTTACATACAACTCGATATTACAACTCGATAACTGAAACAATATGACTCTATTTGAATGCCTCTGGCAGTGTACCAGGATGTGCAATGATCTAGCGTAACATGTATGATAATGATGAACGGTATCTGTGCCACAAATATCATGTTAGCTCTATATGATCATGCAAAGAAATATGATGATGAACACACAAGTCATGAGACGGAACGATGGAAGTTGCATGGCAATATATCTCAGAATGGCTAAGGAAATGCCATAATAGGTTGGTATGGTGGCTGTTTTGAGGAAGATATAAGGAGGCTTATGTGTGATAGAGTGTATCATATCATGGGGTTTGGATGCACCGGCGAAGCTTGCACCAACTCTCGAGGTGAGAAAGGGCAATGCACGGTACCGAAGAGGCTAGCAAATTGCGGAAAGGTAGGAGTGTGTATAATCCATGGACTCACATTAGTCATAAAGAACTCATATACTTATTGTGAAAGCCTATTAGCCCTCGAAGCAAAGTACTACTCGCATGCCCCTAGGGAGGAGGTTGGTAGGAGTTAACCATCGCGCACCCCCGATTATAACAGCACTCAAGGATTTCATTTCAGACATAAAAATGCTCAGACCTCCCCACCATGCCACGACCAATACTTAGATGAGAAGTTAATAACAAGCTTTAATGCCGATATTTCTACTAACCAATGATCATGAACCAATATACTTTCATATTACGACGTCAATATTATTAAACCATACGTTTCTTATTTAGTGATCTACATGAAAGTTTTTATTATATCCCCCTTGAATACCTATCCTTTTTGGACTAGTCTTATAACACGTGAAAATTGCCATTACTATTTATTAGACTCTCAAAAAGATTTATGTGAAGCATGAGAGTGCAATCATTTCTATGAAATATAACCACCGCCGTGCTCTAAAAGATATAAGTGAAGCACTAGAGCAACTGCCTAGCTCAAAAGATATAAGTGAAGCACATAGAGTATTCTAACAAATCATGATAAATGTGCGTCCCTCTGAAAAGATATGTCTAGAAAACAATGATTGTGGCAAAATAAAAGCAAAAACAAAACTATAGCACAAGACGCTCCAAGTAAAACTCATATCATGTGATGAATAAAAATGTAGCTCCAAGTAAGTTACCGATAGATTGTAGACGAAAGAGGGGATGCCATCCGGGGCATCCCCAAGCTTAGACGCTTGGGTCTTCCTTGAATAATACCTTGGGGTGGCTTGGGCATCCCCAAGCTTAGGGTCTTGCCGCTCCTTATTCCTTCATCCATCGTAATCTCACCCAAAACTTGAAAACTTCAGCACACAAAACTCAACAGAAACTTCATGAAATCCGTTAGTATAATAAATCAATCATCCACTTTAGGTACTGTTATAAACTAATTCATAATTTTTCTTGCATAATACCTACTATATTCTAACTCTTTCATGACTTATACCCCCCGATATAATCCATAGCATCATTAAAACAAGCACACTATGCAATAAAAGCAAAATCTGTCTAAAACAGAACAGTACGCAATGACAGAATATTTACCCATACTTATGTAACTCCAAAAATTCTAAAAAATTAGGAAAACATAATTTTTTTTATTCCAATACTGTGTAAAAATTTCAGATTTGTCTGACGTTCCAGTACATAATATAAATTCCAGAACTGGGCGCAAAACTTTCTGTTTTCAAACAACATCAATTATACTATCATTGAAATCATTCCAAAGGCATTACTTGGCACAAACACTAACTAAAAGATAAAAACACAATCATTACAGTAGCAAAGATTGTGTGACTCAATAAATAAAAATTGCAATAAAGATAAATATTGGGTTGCCTCCCAACAAGCGCTATTGTTTTATGCCACTAGATAGGCATAATGCATTGTTTCAAGTATTATCATCCATAGTTTCCAAATCCTTTTTAATCAAATCTTCCAAAACGTTTCTCATTAATTATCTACTTTTATTTTCTACTTTTCTAGTAGGAGAACTTAAATAATTGAAGGGACTTTGTTCGGTGATTTTAACATTCATTACTTCAAACTTAGAATCATCACCATAAACATCCTCATATAAAACATGTATTTCATCATCAATAGGATCTCTAGCTGTACCTTCGAACCATTCTTCACTAAATCCATCATTAATTCCCTTAGTGATCGATTCAAATTTATCACAAGTATTATGGTACAAGGTTTTAATTAATTCAGCATAAGGAACTCTCCTCCTAATATTCTCACCATAAGCAAAATAATCCTTAGATTCCAACCTACATATAGCGTCCTTATCATGGAGGATTTCTTCTATAGGGGGATGCTCAATATCTATTTTATAATAGGAAAAGATGTCCCTAGCTTCTCGGATTATATACTCAAATTCATGCATAAGGATGATAGTGGCAATCTTTTTAGCTCTTGGATTATGGGTGTTGGGAAGTTCATAGAATATCTTTTGTAAGGCAGGATGAATATGCAAAAAAATTCTTTCTAACTTAACCACAAGCATAGAAATAGCATCCACATAGCAATTCATTTTGTCAAGAATAGATCCTTTAATTATTGGTATCACTCCCGTGCAATTAAAGAATTCTTGAATGATATTCCTCCCAATAATATTCCCACTACCCACATGATAGATTTTAGTTTTAAAATTTGTTTGAGCTTTGTTTTCCGGAGGATCATGATTAAAATCAAATAATGTAAGTTTTTCCTCAAGAGATTCGCTAGTACTATCTTCACTAGCACTTTCAACAATAACTTTCTCGAACTCAGACATGATAGCAACTTCAAGCAAGCAAACAGGAAAACGAAAATATTTTTGTGATTTTCAACTTTTAGAGAAGTGGGGGGGGGGGGATGACAAAGAGAGGCAAATAAAAAGGCAAATAAAAAGTAGAGCATGTAGATGACAGTTTGAGTGAAGGTACTTGTAATGATTTGATGATGTCTCCCAGGCAACGACGCTAGAAATTATTTTTGCTACTTGTGAGCTGTGTTGGGATTTCCCCCGAAGAGGAAGGGTGAAACAGTACAATAGAGATAAGTATTTCCCTCAGTGAGAACTGCTATGTAGACTACGTTGGTATTTCTCCGAAGAGGAGAGGATGATGCAGTATAGTAGAGATAAGTATTTCCCTCAGTTAAAAACCAAGGTTATCAATCTAGTAGGAGAACCACACAGAACCTCGTTAGCAGCACTTACACACACAAAAGCAAACGCTTGCACCCAACGCAAATAAGAGGGTCATCAATCCTCTTAGCGGTTATTTGCAAGGATTTATTCTGATAGTGATACATAGATAAAGTAAAATACTAAATAAAATAAAGGTAAATGAATTGCAGCAAGGTATTTTTGGATTTTAATATATGATAAAAGTATACCCGGGGGCCATAGTTTTCACTAGAGGCTTCTCTCTCGAACACATAGCATACGGTGGGTAAGCAAACTACTGTTGGGCAATTGATAGAAAAGCAAATAATTATGACAGATTCATGGCAATGATCATGTATATAGGCATCACGTCCGAGACAAGTAGACCGACTCCTGCCTGCATCTACTACTATTACTCCACCCATCGACCGCTATCCAGCATGCATCTAGGGTATTAAGTATAGAACAGAGTAACGCCTTAAGAAAGATGACATGATGTAGACAAAGTAAACTCAAGCAATATGATTAAACCCCATCTTTTTATCCTTAATGGCAACAATACAAATATGTGCATGCTTTGGGAATCACAAACCTTAACACCAATATTCTTACTAAACCACAATTATCTACTAGCACCTCCCACATATTACCATCTTAATATCGCAAAACTATTGCAAGGAATCAAACTTATCATATTCAGTGATCTACATGAAAGTTTTTATTATATCCCTCTTGAATACCTATCATATTAGGACCAAATTCATAACCCGTGCATATTACCATTGCTATTTATTAGACTCTCTAAAAGATATAAGTGAAGCATGAGAGTGCAACTATTTATTTAAAATATAACCACCGCCGTGCTCCAAAAGATATAAGTGAAGCACTAGAGCAACTACCTAGCTCAAAAGATATAAGTGAAGCACATAGAGTATTCTAACAAATCACGAATAATGCGTGTCCCCCTCAAAAAGGTGTGTTCAGCAAAGATGATTGTGACAAAATAAAAGCAAACAAAAGCAAGCAATCTATAGCACAAGATGCTCCAAGTAAAACACATATCCTGTGATGAATAAAAATATAGCTTCAAGTGAGTTACCGATAGATTGTAGACGGAAGAGGGGATGCCATCCGGGGCATCCCCAAGCTTAGACGCTTGAGTCTTCCTTGAATATTACCTTGGGGTGCCTTGGGAATCCCCAAGCTTAGGCTCTTGCCACTCCTTATTCCTTTATCCATCGTAGTCTCACCCAAAACTTGAAAACTTCAGCACACAAAACTCAACAGAAACCTCGTGAGATCCGTTAGTATAACAAATTAATCTTAAACTTTAGGTACTATTGTAAATTGATTCATATTTAATATTGGCATAATTCTACTGTACTCCAACTTCTCCATGACTCATACCCCCCGATACGATCCATAGATTCATCAAAATAAGCAAATTATGCAACAAAAACAGAATCTGTCTAAAACAGAACAGTCTGTAAAGATCTGAATTAATGTCATACTTCTGTAACTCCAAAAATTCTGAAAAATTAGGACAACGTGGGAAATTCACATTCCAATACTGTGTAAAAAATTCATAATTTTATCATGCTCCAGCAAAACATCAAAATTTCAGCACTGGACGCAAAAGTTTCTGTTTTCACACAGCATCAATCATACTATCTTCCAAATCATCCCAAAGGCATTACTTGGCACAAACACTAATTAAAAGATAAAAACACAATCATAACAGAGGCTATAATTATGTAAACACACACAAATAGAAAGTAAAACAAAAAATTACTTTATCATTGGGTTGCCTCCCAACAAGCGCTATTGTTTTATGCCCCTAGCTAGGCATAATGCATAGTTTCAAGTGTTGTCATCCTTAGTTTCTTCATCTTGAGATGTATGTTTGTCATGAGTCTTTTCAAAAATGATGTGAAACACATCATCAATCAAGATTTTATCATTATTAAGGCAACTTTTCTCATATCCTTGTTGGTTCCCTTTCATGATCCAAGAATATTTCTGATTAATACCATTGAAAACTTGTTGGATAATATGTAATGGAGGAACTTCCTTCTTAGTATTCTCATCAAAAGTATGATCATCATGAAACATAAATCTTAACATATAATCTTCATTATATAAAATTTCCTCTATCACAGGGCGTTAATGACTCATATTTTAAAAATCAAAGATTTCCCTAGCCTCTCGCACTATGTAATCAAACTCATTCATAAGGATAAGAGTGGCTATCTTTTTAGCTTCAGGGTTGTTTATAACAGGTAACTCATAAAATAATATTTACAAAGTGAGATGAGTACGAATAAATCTTCTTTCAAGTTTAAGAACAAGAGCAGAAATAGCCTCGGCATAACTATTGGTTCTTTTAAGAATGGGAATGTCATTACAAACCAAAGTTCCAGTACAAGTAAAGAATTCTTGAATAACACTCTTTCCTATGATATTCCCACTCCCCGTCACAAAAAAATTAGCATCCAAATTTGTGAGGATTTATATCTTAGGGATTTTACCATCCTCACTCTTTTCAATAACAAACTCAGACATGAAGGCAAAGCAAGCTAACTAGCAAACAAGCAAATTAAAATATTTTTGTGTTTTTGTAAAATTGTTTTAGAAGTGGGGGAGATGAAAACGAGAGGCAAATGCAAATAAAAAAGCAAATAAAATAAATGCAAGTGGATGATAGTTTGTGCGAAGGTACTTGATAGATTTTGGTGATGTCTCCCCGGCAACGGCGCCAGAAATTCTTCCTGCTACTTGTAGACTGTGTTGGTATTTCCCCGAAGAGGAGAGGATGATGCAGTATAGTAGAGATAAGTATTTCCCTCAGTTAAGAACCAAGGTTATCAATCCAGTAGGAGAATCACACAGAACCTCGTTAGCAGCACCTACACACACAAAAGCAAACACTTGCACCCAACGCAAATAAGAGGGTTGTCAATCCTCTTAGCGGTTATTTGCAAGGATTAATTATGATAGTGATAGATAGATAAAGTAAAATACTAAATAAAATAAAGGTAACTGAATTGCAGCAAGGTATTTTTGGATTTTAATATATGATAAAAGTAGACCCGGGGGCCATAGTTTTCACTAGAGGCTTCTCTCTCGAACACATAGCATACGGTGGGTAAACAAATTACTATTGGGTAATTGATAGAAAAGCAAATAATTATGATGGATTCATGGCAATGATCATGTATATAGGCATCACGTCCGAGACAAGTAGACCGACTCCTTCCTGCATCTACTACTATTACTCCACCCATCGACCGCTATCCAGCATGCATATAGGGTATTAAGTATAAAACAGAGTAACGCCTTAAGCAAGATGACATGATGTAGACAAAGTAAACTCAAGCAATATGATTAAACCCCATCTTTTTATCCTTAATGGCAACAATACAAATACGTGTCATGTCCCTTTCTGTCACTGGGATTGAGCACCGCAAGATTGAACCCATCACAAAGCACCTCTCCCATTACAAGATAAACAAATCTAGTTGGCCAAACCAAATCGATAGATCGGAGATAAATACAAAGCTATAACAATCATGCATAAAAGAGTTCAGAGAAGACTCAAATATTTCTCATGAATAATCTGATCATAAACTCACAATTCATCAGATCCCAACAAACACACCGCATAAGAAAATTACATCGGATAGAACTCCAAGAACGTCGAGGAGAACATGGTATTGAAGATCAAAGAGAGAGAAGAAGCCATATAGCTAGTAGGTATGGAGCCGTAGGTCTGTGGCAAACTACTCACACATCATCGGAAGGGCAACAAGGTTGATGAAGAAGCCCTCCGTGATCGATTCCCCCTCGGCAGAGTACCGGAAAAGGCCTCCAGATGGGATCACGGAAGAACACAGGCTTGCGGCGGCGGAAAGGTTTTCTCTTCTATCTCTCTGGTATATTGGGAATATTTGGGAATTTATAGCGCTGGAATTAGGTCAAGTTGTGCCACGAGGGGCCCACAAGCCTGGGGGACGCGCCCTACCCCCCAGGGCGCGCCTCCCGAGCTTGTCGCTCCCTCGTGGCTCGTCTGGTCTTCTCCCGAAGCTTCGAGGGTCCCTTCTGGTCCAGAAAAAATTAATCCAAAGTTTTTTCTTCGTTTGGACTCCGTTTGATAATGATTTTCTGAAAAGGCAAAAACAAGCAAAAAACAGCAACTGGCACTGGGCACTGGGTTAATAGGTTAGTCCCAAAAAAATGATATATAATGGCATATAACTGCATAATAAACATCCAAGATTGATACTATAATAGCATGGAACAGTAAAAAATTAGAGATATGTTGGAGACATATCAAGCATCCCCAAGCTTAATTCCTGCTCGTCCTCGAGTAGGTAAATGATAAAATCAGAATTTTTGATGTGGAATGCTACCTAACATGTTTCATTATGTAATCTCTCTTACGGTATGAATAATGAGATCCGAATGATTCAAAGCAATAGTCTATAGTTTGATATAAAGACATCAATACTCAGGCATACTAACAAACAATCATGCCTTTCAAAATAAAAATGCTAAAGAAAGTTGTCCCTACAAAATCATATATTCCTGTCATGCTCCATCTTCTTAACACAAAGTATTTATCATGCACTACCCCGATGACAAGCCGAGCAATTGGTTCATACTTTTTAACGCGCTTCAGCTTTTTCTACCCCCACGCAATACATGAGCGCAAGCGATGGATATAGCACTATGGGTGGAATAGAATGTGGTTGTAGAGATTTATAAGGGGAAGTCAAAAAATAAGAAGATAGTCTCACATCGACGCGGCTAATCAACGGGCTATGGAGATGCCCATCAATTGATGTCAATGTGAGGGGTAGGGATTGCCATGCAACGGATGCACTAAGAGCTATAACTGTATGAAAGCTCAACATGAAAACTAAGTGGGTGTGCATCCAACTTGCTTGCTCATGAAGACCTCGGGCTTTTGAGGAAGCCCATCATCGGAATATACAAGCCAAGTTCTATAATGAAAAATTCCCACTAGTATATGAAAGTGAAAAAATGGAAGACTCTCTATATGAAAAACATGGTGCTACTTTGAAGCACAAGTATGGAAAAGGATAGTAACACCGCCCCTTCTCTCTTTTTCTCTCATGTCATTTTTTTTGGTTTGCTCTTTTTGGCCTCTTTTTTTTTAATTTCCTCACTGGGACAATGCTATAATAATGATGATCATCATACTTCAATTTACTTACAACTCAAATGAAAATTACAACTCGAAACTAGAACAAAATATGACTCTATATGAATGCCTCTGGCGGTGTACCAGGATGTGCAATGATACTAGCGTAACATGTATAAAAAATGATGAACGGTGGCTGAGCCACAAATACTATGTCAGCTGTATGATCATGCAAAGCAATATGACAATGACGATGTGTGTCATAAAAACGGAACTGTGGAAGTTGCATGGCAATATATCTCGGAATGGCTATGGAAATGCCATAATAGGTAGGTATGGTGGCTGTTTTGAGGAAGATATAAGGAGGCTTATGTGTGATTGAGCGTATCATATCACAGGGTTTGGATGCAGCAGCGAAGTTTGCACCAACTCTCAATGTGAGAAAGGGCAATGCATGGTACCGAAGAGGCTAGCAAATTGCGGAAGGGTGAGAGTGCGTATAATCCATGGACTCACATTAGTCATAAAGAACTCACATACTTATTGCGAAAGTTTATTAGCCCTCGAAGCAAAGTACTACTACGCATGCCCCTAGGGGGATAGATTGGTAGGAAAAGACCATCGCTCGTCCCCGACCGCCACTCATAAGGTAGACAATCAATAATAAATCATGCTCCAACTTCTTAGCATAACGACAGATCATACATGCATGCTTCGGGAATCGCAAACCTTAACACCAATATTCTTACTAAACCACAATTATCTACTAGCACCTCCCACATATTACCATCTTAATATCGCAAAAGTATTGCAAGGAATCAAACTTATCATATTCAGTGGTCTACATGAAAGTTTTTATTATATCCCTCTTGAATACCTATCACATTAGGACCAAATTCATAACCCGTGCATATTACCATTGCTATTCATTAGACTCTCAAAAAGATATAAGTGAAGCACGAGAGTGCAACTATTTCTTTAAAATATAACCACCGCCGTGCTCTAAAAGATATAAGTGAAGCACTAGAGCAACTGCCTAGCTCAAAAGATATAAGTGAAGCACATAGAGTATTCTAACAAATCACGAATAATGTGTGTCCCTCTCAAAAAGGTGTGTTCAACAAAGATGATTGTGACAAACTCAAAAGCAAAGAAAAGCAAACAAACTATAGCACAAGACGCTCCAAGTAAAACACATATCATGTGATGAATAAAAATATAGCTCCAAGTGAGTTACCGATAGATTGTAGACGGAAGAGGGGATGCCATCTGGGGCATCCCCAAGCTTAGACGCTTGAGTCTTCCTTGAATATTACCTTGGGGTGCCTTGGTGTCGGTGTAAAAACCGGCAGATCTCGGGGTAGGGGGTCCTGAGCTGCGGATCTCGGATCGGTGGTAACAGAGACAAGGGAAACGATGTTTACCCAGGTTCGGGCCCTCTTAATGGAGGTAAAACCCTACGTCCTGCTTCTGTTTATGGAGATGTAACAAGTACAGAGTTGATCTACCTCGAGATCGTAATATGAGTCTAACTTCTAGGGCTAGGTGAGCAATATTGCATTGTTCCCCTCTACGGGCTAAACCCTATGGCTTATATACACGCCAGGGAGGGTACCTAGGGTTACAAGGTCGGTATCTAGGAGTAAGGCGGCTGGACAAATCTTGAAGTGTACTACAAGTCTTCGGTAGAGACGGCCTCGATCACGTCTCCCGTGTGTGGCCTCCGGAGTCCATCTTGGTCACGTACGGGGGCATATCAGCCCAACCGAGGAGTCGGGCCGGCTAGGTTGGCACCCCCTATTCCAGGACACCGTCAGTAGCCCCCGAACTGGTCTTCTATGCCGAGGACGACTTTCAACAAACATTACTTTGGATCCGGAGTCCTCGGCTTGGCAGACGAGTTCCACTTTGCATTTCAGATTCTCTTAATGGAGCATCAACATCCGCGGTCTAATCGAGCTTGTACCCTGCCCGAAGTGGGTAGATGTCTTAGCCTCGAAGGCTTGTTGTTCAGGTATGAACGATCCAATCCGGCCTGACAACTTTATCGGAGAGGCTTGCCCCATGACAGGCTGAGCAGTTACTGCTTCCTCCTCAAATCGTGGTTCGAGGCAGCCTTTTTACTGGCACGTCCCTTCGAGGCAGGGATCGTGCCCGCTTTCTTAGGGATATCATCAAGATTTTGTTTCCCCCCATATGCTTCAACGGCATTTTTGATAGCAACCATGAATTTATCGGCGCAGCGAGAGGGGACTCTTGGCCTTTCATAGGCTTATAAGAGCAAAGGGGAGAACAGCGCGATAGCCCACGCTCCCATCCTTCCCCCACTGTTTCTTCGTCTAGCTCCAATGCCCAGATCGAACCAGCGCGCCTTTCCCTTTCGCGAGCCCAACTCCTCAACCAACCATGGCCGACACCCTCAAGGGACACTGGGGCGGCTCCATCGTGACAGCTGCGACCATCGCCGAGCTGCGCGACGCGGGGTATCTGGCCCCTGCCATCACCGCCCACGCTCCAGCGGCCGGCCAGCTGGTGCCCGCTCCCAACGCCGGGGAGCGGGTGGTCTTCATCCCCCACCTCATCCGAGGCCTGGGGTTCCCGCTGCACCCCTTCGTGTGTGGGGTAATGTTCTATTACGGGTTAGATTTCCACCACCTGGCCCCTAACTCCGTTCTTCACCTCGCCGCCTTCATCACAGTCTGCGAGACCCTCCTCCGCTGTGAGCCGCACTTCGGCTTATGGCTGAAGCTCTTCGGGATCAAACCGAAGTCAAGTGGCTCGGATCTCACGGAGTGCGGAGGGGCCATGATCAGCAAGAACCAGGGGGCCACCTGGTTCAAGGGCACCTTCATCAAAACGGTGAAGGAGTGGCAAAGAAAGTGGTTCTACATCACCGAGCCACTTGCCCCTGGTCAAACTGAAGTCCCGGCCTTCTCGGCCGGGCCTCCCAAGAAACTCAAGTCCTGGAAGGAGAAGGGCGTTGCTTGGGGGAAGCCAGAAGAGGTGGAGACCCTGATCGACAGGATCTTGTGGTGGTCCACAACGGGGAAGGTTGAGCTAGCCGACATCATAAATGTCATGCTCAACCGCCGTATACTCCCTTTCCAACTTCGGGCTACCCCTATGTGGGCACAAAAGCCCGAGGACATGGACACCATCAACACCTTCTTCCGCTCCACCTTGGCCGCCATGTGGTCGAAGCTCATGAAGTTGGCCAAGGACAAAATCCCCAAGGCGGGGGAGGACCGCGGCCTCGAGCACGGCTATGAGGCCCCCCCGGTGAGTGGTTTCGCCCTACAATCTTTGTTTTTTTGCTCATTTTGTTGAGGAATAAAGTTTTTACTTGAACCGTCGTGTTTTGATATTTTGTAGAAATGGTTGGCCTGGGTGCAAGGGGTACGATGCCCGGCCCCACTGCCAGAGCAGCCCCCAACTCCCCTGCTCTCTGCGCTTCTGACCGAGGAGCCACATGTAGTGGCCTCCAAAGGGACGAAGTCCCAGGCGGGGAGGTCAAGTGCTCGGACCCGGGGGACTTCGGTCACCCGGTCCGAAGAGACCCACACCTCCGCCGCTCAAGATGGTGGCGCCGAGGAGGGTGAGGAGGAGGAGGTTCCCCCTCCAAAGGGGAAGAGGTCGGTGTTGGAAGACGCCGACGTGGATATGCCACCGAAGGGCCCAAAGAGGCCGAGGCGAGCCTCATCCGAGGCCGCCGACAAGTCATCGGAGAGGGCCGAGCTCTCCGGTGACTCAGAGGGAGATCTCCTCACCATGGGGAGGAAGAAACCAGCACCCCGAGGGTAAGTCCTTGTCCTCCTTCCCTGAGTCACTTTTTCAGCAAGGGAAATCTTACAGAAGCAATTTTCACACACAGCACGCAGAGGGTAATCCCCAGTGGTTCTTCGAGTGGGCTGCCATCCGCCAGCGGGACTCCAGAGCCCGCCGCTTCTCCCCCCAAGCATGACGGGCTAGGGGAGACGACATCCACCCTGGTCCCCGACATCAACTTGTCGGGGGCCGACGAGGTGGCGATCATGGCCGAGGTCAATACTTCGGCCCAACAAGACCAAGGGACGGAGCGGCCCGAGGTCATCGCAGAAGGGCTGGGCCAATCATTGGCCCAGCCGGTGTCTACCTCGGCTCCGCCACCCCAGGCAGAGGCCGCTCAAGTGGAGGCACCCGAGGTCCTCCCTCCACCCGAGCCCACTGCCCAAGGACGGGCCAGCGCGGGGTGGACCGAGGAGATGGAGGATGCCCTAAAGGGCTCTTCCATCAAGGAGGAGCACCGTGCCTTGATAGGCTCGGCGTTGCAGGGCTACCGGTCCGTAGGGGCCGGCCTGCATGAGGTTTTTAAGAACCTCGTAGCAGACTTCGAGGTACGCCTCTTGCGCATTCCATTTGTTTATTTAAGCTGTTTGTTTTATGAATTTTGTCCGAGGACATAAAAATATAGCCTTCTAAATGGCTTAGTGAGTGAGTAGCCCCTGAGCCTGAAGTCGGTTTCAAGAAACCGGCATCGGGGTCACTTGATTAAATAGGAACCCGTGAAGTAGCCCCCAGGGCGCTGCTTGAAGCAGTCGTCCTTGGGCCTTGTAGTGAACTATTCCCTTTCTAATAAGGATCTGTTTTGTTCCAGGTTGCGACCTCGGTTCTGGACTCCGTCTCCGAAGAGACGGCGGAGATGAACCAGAAACTTGAGCAATCTCAAGGTAAGCAAGTTGAAACTTGCCTTGTATTTTGGATGAAGATGTATAATGTATATGAAAGAAAACAACTAAGGCTGAACTGTATTGACAGCGGAGTTGGAGACGCTCAAGGCCGATCTCGAAAGGGCTCGGAAGGAGGTGCGGCAGCAAGAAGCTGCTGCCGCCGCGGCCGAGAAGGCCCGGGCTGCCGAGAGGGCAGCCGGGGATAAGCACCAGGCTCGGGTGCTAGAGGTCGAGGAGACCCTGAAGGGCGTGTTCGAAGCATGCGACAAACTTCAGGAGGAGGGGCAGCGGACGAAGGAGGAGCTCGAGAAGCTTCAACGTGCCCACTCCGAGCTCAAGACCTCGGCCCGAGCGGACCGCGAGGTGCTCCAGCAAGTGGAGCAAATCGCCTCGGGTAAGATATTTTTGTTGCAGTGTGCATTTGGCAGCAAAGGGTGTGTCGAGCTCACCCAGTTATGGTGTTCCGCAGAGGTCTTTGAGGATCTCCCGCAGAGCGCGGCCGATGCGGTGGCATACTTCGGCCAGCTGGCGGGCCATGAGGCGGAGAAGGCCTTTTGGGGGCAGTTTCCAGGGTCGCCGTCCGCGCAGCTGCTGAATCATCGAGTGAAGCAGCTGGTGGAACTGTTTTGCATCATGAGACCGGCGCTCCAGGACCTCTGCGTCGCTCTGTGGCCTGCCAAAGCCATGCCGAAGAGCCTCTTCGGCCTGACGGCTCGTCTCCGAGATGCCGTGCCCTGCGTGGATCGCTGGA
This sequence comes from Elymus sibiricus, assembly GCA_039707655.1. NCBI lineage: Eukaryota > Viridiplantae > Streptophyta > Magnoliopsida > Poales > Poaceae > Elymus > Elymus sibiricus. The sequence continues at coordinate 183,011,500 of CM077676.1, read as the reverse complement.
AAAGGTCTGCATGCTTCGAAGGGGCGCGGAGGGCATACGCTTGCATGAAGACTCACTTCCGCATGGTTGATGCGGAGACATGTGCCGCGGGCCCCCCTGCCGACAAGCCGCGGACCGCCGAGCAGTTCTTCGCCGAGGTGGAGGTGGGAGCTCGGACCACCGAGGCCATGTGCCCCAAAGACACTTTGTATTTTTAGATGACACTTCGGAATGCCGGGGTGTACAATGTAAAAACTTTATCTTTTGTTGAATGAGAATGGCTTAAGATTCCATTTGTGTTGTTTTATAATTTTAATTATTCCTCCTATATGACTGTTTGAAATGAGAGTGGCCAGTCGTCGGCTTCAGCCCTGGTGTAGGTCATACAAAGGGTGTTCCTTAAGGCACACTGCACCCTTAGCCGACGTCTCGGTACCCGAAGGCGGTCGGTGTCTTATAGGAACTAGGCAATCGGACTATAGTGGCTTGATATCTTTCATTTAGTCATAAGAGTTTCACTGTGGGGGCTGATGACCAGCCCCCGGTGTAAGAAGTGTCCTTCCAGCTCGACCGAGGTCTAGGCCAGAACACACTTCGGCTAGGAATGGAAGCCCTTCGTTTGACACGGGTGATCTCTATCATCACATCGCTTGACGCGGTCTCCGGATGGCAGACCAGTTTACGCCTACCTAGATAGTCAGTTTTTGGCGTTCTCCATTGAGGCGTCATGCCAATTGACCTGGCGGCGCAATCGCAGTGGTTCTCCCATTACACCCTTAGCCAAATTCATCGAAAATGTAAGGGGTACACATAGGAGCCGGGCAACCCAACTAGTGACTGAAATCTAGGTTCGAAACTGATGCATACAAGGCCAACATCCGAGACGCCGAATACATCGGACTTTGTTGTACAATTGCATCTTTTTAGAGAACTGCATCGTCCCAGAGCTATGCTGATAAAGAAATACAATAGAGACCTTGAAAGGGCACAATTTCTTTATTTCATAATATCAATCGTGTACATGCCCAGCTGTGACGAGAGTAATTGAAAGAGTACAATGTAGATGGTAAAGAAGAAAGAGGAAAAACAGGTCGGATAATTCCTAACGGATTTTAAAGGATCCGGACCGCTACCTGCCGCACGTCTGCGTTTCCGGACTGTTGACCAGATCATCACCATTGATGGCGAAGAATTTGCGAAGGTCAATGCCCTTCCGGCCCTTTATACACTCTAGGTGTTTGATTGACCTAGTTCCTTGAAGGGAGGTGTGGCCGAAGCCACTCTGTGGTTTTAAAACCACGTAGAAGATTGGTAGTTCCTTTTATAGATGCTTGCCTGTGCAGGGGCTCTAAGCCTCGTTTTTGCGTGGTTAATTCGCGCCGATGTTTGGGTAGTCGTTCTGGCTCCTCGACGTCCCAGGGAATATTGAGTGCGAAGTTATGCACTCTGGGACGTAGTGCCCACTCCAGGGAGGGCACACAAGGAGCCCGCATCCCTATTTTGGGTGCGGGGGCACCTGGCCGAGGTCGATTTGTGCAACACGAGCGCGCTTCAAGGAGCGGGCGGCGCGTTTATCGCTGCGGGCTGCCTCCTCGGACGCTTGAACCTCGGCTGCAAAAGCCGCGGTCTATTCCTCTGTCCGGAGTGAACGTTCTGTGTTACCATTGACTGTGATGACGCCGTTGGGTCCCGGCATTTTGAGCTTGAGATAGGCATAATGCGGGACTGTGTTAAAGCGTGCAAAGGCTGTGCGCCCTAAGAGCGCATGGTATCCGCTCCGGAAGGGTACAATATCGAAGATTAACTCTTTGCTTCGGAAGTTCTCGGGCGAACCAAAGACTACCTCTATGGTGACTGTTCCGGTACAATGGGCTTCGACGCCCGGAATGACACCTTTAAAGGTGGTAGAGCTTGGCTTAATCCGAGATGAGTCAATGCCCATCTTTCGAACTGTGTCCTCATAGATGAGGTTAAGGCTGCTTCCTCCGTCCATCAGGACGCGCGTTAGATGATAACCATCAACAATAGGGTCCAGGACGAGCACCGCCGATTCGCCATGCCTGATGCTGGTCGGATGATCGTGCTTGTCGAAAGTGATCGGGTAGGCCGACCATGGGTTATACTTCGGGGCGACTGGCTCCAGCGCGTATACGTCCCGAAGTGCATGTTTCCTCTCCCTTTTAGGGATGTGGGTGACATAGATCATGTTGACCTTTGTTACCTCATTAGGAAATTTCTTTTGGCCTCCATTATTGGGCTGCCGAGGTTCATCCTCGTCATTGCTGCGGTGTTGGGTTTTACTCTGACCTTCTGCCGCTATCTTGCTGGCTTGTTTAAAGACCCATCAATTCCTATTAGAGTGGTTTGCTGGTTTTTCCTGAGTACCGTGGATCCCACATGGGCGGTCCAGGAGTCTATCAAGATGGCTAGGTCCATCTTTGTTCCCTTTAAAGGGTTTTCTTTTCTGCCTGGATTTGGGTCCGGTGAATCCTTCGTTGACCGTGGCGTCTTCAGTGTCGCTTCCGCCATTCTTGTACCTGCACTTATTTTTGTTGCGCTTTGGTTTTCCATTGGCTTCGCGAGTTTCCGAGGTGCCTGCCTCGCTGTTATGAGTACTTCGGGCGAGCCAGCTATCTTCTCCCACACAAAAGCGAGTCATTAGAGCGGTCAAGGCAGCCATGGTTCTCGGCTTATCCTTGCCGAGTTGTCGAGCCAACCATTCATCTCGAATATTGTTTTTAAATGCGGCGATGGCCTCGGCTTTGGAACAGTCTATGATCTGGTTCTTCTTGGTGAGGAACCTATTCCAGAATTTCCGGCCTGATTCGCCTGGCTGCTGGGTGACACGGCTAAGGTCATCCGCGTCCGGAGGTCGGACATATGTGCCCTGGAAGTTTGCTCGAAAAGCGTCTTCTAGGGCTTCCCAGCTGCCGATAGAGTGAGGCGGGAGGCTGTTAAGTCAATACCTCGCCGGCCCCTTGAGCTTGAGCGACAGGTATTTAATGGCATGGAGATCATCTCCATTGGCCATGTGTATATGCAGGAGGAAGTCTTCGATCCAAACTGCTGGGTCCGTGGTGCCATCGTATGATTCTATGTTGATGGGTTTAAACCCTTCCGGGAACTGATGTTCCATCACCCTATCTATGAAGCAGATCGGGTGGGCCGGACCTTGGGACCGAGGAGCATCTCGTCGGAGGTCGGGGGAGAGTCGTGAGTAGGTTTGATCTCGGGCATGGCCGTTCCTGTCCATCCAGGCATCGTAGCCGTCGGGCCCGGCGGGCGCACGTCCCCTTGACCCGTAGATGGACAGAGGGGGAGCCCTATTTTCCTCAATACGATGTCTAGCGTCGTGAGGATCTAAGTGATCCACGGGGTCCTTGCCATGACGGCGTGGAGGTGGCCGTTCACTGGGGTCTTCTCGTCTTGGCCTATCCCGGCCTCTAGGGGGCCGATCGAGGTCGTCAGCGAGCTCTTCGTCGAACTCCAGTAAAAGGCACCTGCGTGGGTATGATTTTGGCCCATTATGGCATCGGTTCTCCATATCTTGCCCGATAGAGAGCACTTCAACCCACTTTTCATTTAGCGCATCAGTATTTTCCTGCATCTGCTGCTGCTTGCGCTTTAAGCTCCGGGCCGTCGCAACGAGGTGTCGCCGGAAGCGTTCTTGTTCAAAGGGGTCCTCGGGGACGATGTAATCTTCGGTACCGAGGCTCTTGTCCTCCTCGGATTCCGGCATGTAGTTGTCATCGGCCCCTTCGAAGAGGTCATCGGGATCGGAGTCCACAAGAGGTCGGTCTGGTGTGCCGTTCCTTACTGGGGAGGCTTGAATGTCCTCCTCCTGGTTATCGGCGTCGCCGTCCTCCGCGTCGCCGTTATTAGCTGTCGCATCGTTGCCACTGGGTTCCCCATTATTATCCCTTCAGCGCCTTCGCCGACGTCTTGGAGGGGATTTGGGGGTGTCCACCATATAAATGTCGTAGGTGGATGTGGCGGCCCACCTGCCCATGTTTACCGGGGTCAAGGTGTTCTCGATGGGGCCATCAGCGTCTTCCTCCATGTCTGAGGGTTCGCCATAGTCCAACACATCAGTTAAATCGTCGACCGTGGCGACTAGGTGGGTGGTGGGTGGGATATAAATTTCCCTATCGTCGGCTTTAAGTCCAATCTGATTGTAAACCGAAGTCTTGCCGTCCGAGATGGACATGCTCCGGATGCGGTCAAGCATCTCATCAAGGTGAGATAACACTTCAGGATTCATGGATGTGCCATAGGCAGGGTTGATTCGAAGTACCCCCGGCGTGTAGCCAGGCGCGTCTTCGAAGCGAAGGGAATCTGAACATAATTCTGAGTTCTGATTCGAAGTCAATTCTGGCACCGGCGCAGCTTCGGGAGTGGGTGCCGGATCTATCTCCGGACTGGCCATCGGGGAGAGACTGGCCGGAGTGGCGGCGTCAGGGGTCTCAAGGGGCGCTAGGGCAGAGTTCGGTTCCGAAGTCGAGCCTCCAGAACCGGCCGAGCTCTCGATCCGGCCAGGCGTCCATCCCGATAGGACGAGTTCATCACGGGAATCGGCAGTGTACTCGAGGCCACCAAAAGTCACGATCGGACCTGGGGCGTAGTTCTCGACAGAGGTCAGGTGACCCGTCGAGTCGGCGCAAAATATCATGCTGCCAAAGACGAAAAGCTGTCCGGGGGCGTAAACGTCCCCACAGCCGTTGGCGCAGTTGATCTGTAGGTGAGCCATCAATCCTTCTGGTGATCACGTAGCGGAACTCTCGATGAAAGCACCAGTGTTGGTGTAAAAACTGGCAGATCTCGGGGTAGGGGGTCCCGAGCTGCGGATCTCGGATCGGTGGTAACAGAGACAAGGGAGACGATGTTTACCCAGGTTCGGACCCTCTTAATGGAGGTAAAACCCTACGTCCTGCTTCTGTTTATATTGATGGAGATGTAACAAGTAGAGAGTTGATCTACCTCGAGATCGTAATATGAGTCTAACTTCTAGGGCTAGGTGAGCAATATTGCGTTGTTCCCCTCTACGGGCTAAACCCTATGACTTATATACATGCCAGGGAGGGTACCAAGGGTAACAAGGTCGGTATCTAGGAGTAAGGCGGCTGGACAAATCTTGAAGTGTACTACAAGTCTTCGGTAGAGACGGCCTCGATCACGTCTCCCGTGTGTGGCCTCCAGAGTCCATCTTGGTCACGTACGGGGGCATATCGGCCCAACCGAGGAGTCGGGCTGGCTAGGATGGCACCCCCTAATCCAGGACACCATCACTTGGGCATCCCCAAGCTTAGGCTCTTGCCACTCCTTATTCCTTTATCCATCGTAGTCTCACCCAAAACTTGAAAACTTCAGCACACAAAACTCAACAGAAACCTCGTGAGATCCGTTAGTATAACAAATAAGTCTTAAACTTTAGGTGCTATTGTAAATTGATTCATATTTAATATTGGCATAATGCTACTGTACTCCAACTTCTCCATGACTCATACCCCCCGATACGATCCATAGATTCATCAAAATAAGCAAATTATGCAACAAAAACAAAATCTGTCTAAAACAGAACAGTCTGTAAAGATCTGAATTAACGTCATACTTCTGTAACTCCAAAAATTCTGAAAAATTAGGACAACGTGGGCAATTCATATATCAATACTGTGTAAAAAATTCAAAGTTTCATCACGCTCCAGCAAAAAAACAATCAGCACTGGCCTCAAAAGTTTCTGTTTTCCAACAACATCAATCATACAATCTTCCAAATCATCCCAAAGGCATTACTTGGCACAAACACTAATTAAAAGATAAAAACACAATCATAACAGAGGCTATAATTGTGTAAACACAAAAAAACAGAAGGTAAAACAAAAATTATTTTGTTCATTGGGTTGCCTCCCAACAAGCGATATTGTTTTATGCCCCTAGCTAGGCATAATGCATAGTTTCAAGTGTTGTCATCCTTCAAATTAATTCCATAGGTGGCCCTCATAATGGATTCATATGGTGGCTTAATTCTCTTTCTAGGTAAGTGTTCCATCCCTTTCTTTAATGGAAATTGAAATCTTATATTGCCTTCTTTCATATCAATAATAGCACCTATGGTTTGTAGGAAAGGCACAAGCACAATAAAATCCACGAGCACATAATTTCTATTAGCAAGAATAAGCACATCATTTATTCTACCCAATGTCTTTTTAATAGTAGAATCCGCAAGATGTTAATTAAGGGAACAAGCATCCATATCGGTGAGACCTAACACGTCACATAAAGATTTTGGTATAGTAGAGTCGCTAGCACCAAGATCACACAAGGCATTACATTCATAATCTTTAATTTTAAATTTAATAGTAGGTTCCCATTTATCATGTAATTTTCTAGGAATTTAAACTTCCAACTCAAGTTTTTCTTCATGAGCTTTTATCATAGCTTCTACAATATGTTTAGTAAAAGCTTTATTTTGTTCATATGCATTAGGTGAATTAATCATGGATTGCAACAAGGAAATACACCCAATTAAGGAACAATTATCATAATTAAAGTCCTTGTAATCTAGAGTAGTGGGCACATCATTATTTAAAGTTTTGACCTCTCCAAACCCACTTTTTTCATTTTTATCATTAAGATCATCACCCTCCAAGCAATTGGGACGCCCTCTAGCTAAAGTTGACTCATCTTCAGTCCCTTTTTCATCAAGTTTTATGTTACTAAATAAAGATTCAATAGGGGTGATACCAATCATTTTATTATCTTCATCATTACTACGATAGAAACTGGGTGGAATGGCTTTTTCTAAGAATTCCCGCTTAGCTCTCAACCTAGCGGTCCTTTCTTTACTTTCATTAATGGAGACATAGATAGATTTAATAGACTCATTTATATCATGCTTGGTTGGCAAAATTTTAATTTTGAGATTTTCCACATCATGAGTGATTCTATCCATGTTCCTACACATTTCATCAACTCTATTCAATTTTTCTTCTACCACAGCATTGAAAATCTTTTGAGAATTAATAAATTCTTTAATATTACTTTCAAGATCAGAGGGTATCCTATTATTATTATTATTATTATATGGATTTCCATAGGAATTACCATAATTATTAGTGGAATTTCCGAGAAATGGTCTAGGATTGAAATTACCCCTATAAGCATTGTTGTTGAAATTATTTCTAGAGACAAAATTCACATCGATAGCATCATTATTTTGCTCAATCAAAGTAGAAAATGGCACATCATTAGGATCAACATGAACATTTTTACTAGTAAGCAATTTCATAAGAGCATCCATCTTATCACTCAAAGTATTAATTTCTTCAACGGAATTTACCTTCTTACCAGTTGGAGTTTGTTTAGTGTGCCATTGAGAATAATTTGTCATAATATTATCAAGAAGTTTTGTAGCTTCTCCCAATGTAATTTCCATAAAAGTACCACATGCGGCAGAGTCTAGCAAATTTCTAGAAACAAAGTTTAGTCCCGCATAAATTTTTTGTATGATCATCCACCAACTTAAACCATGTGTTGGGCAATTTCTTATCATTTATTTCATTCTCTCCCAAGATTGTGCAACATGTTCATGCTCAAGTTGCTTAAAATTCATAATTTGATTTCTCAAAGAAATGATCTTAGCGGGAGGAAAATACTTGGCGATAAAAGCATCCTTACATTTATCCCAAGAATTAATACTATTTCTAGGCAAGAATGAAAACCAAGTTTTAGCTCGATCTCGTAGTGAGAACAGAAATAATTTTAATTTGACAATATCATTATCGACATCTTTTTTCTTTTGCATATCACAAAGTTCAACGGAAGTATTTAGATGGGATGCAACATCTTCATTAGGACTACCAGAAAATTGTTCTTTCATAACAAGATTAAGCAAAGCAGCATTGATGTCACACGACTCCACACTAGTGGCGGGAGGACCAATAGGAGTACTAATAAAATCATTATTATTAGTATTGGAAAAGTCACACAATTTTGTGTTTTCTTGAGACATCACGACGAAGCAAACAAACTAGCAAACGAGCAAACAAGCAAATAAAAATATTTTTGTGTTTTTGTAAAAAAAAGTAGAAGTGGGGGAGATGAAAAAGAGAGGCAAATGCAAATAAAAAGGCAAATTATATAAATGCAAGTGGATGATAGTTTGTGCGAAGGTACTTGATAATTTTGGTGATGTGTCCCCGGCAACGGCGCCAGAAATTCTTCCTGCTACTTATAGACTGCGTTGGTATTTCCCCGAAGAGGAGAGGATGATGCAGAATAGTAGAGATAAGTATTTCCCTCAGTTAAGAACCAAGGTTATCAATCCAGTAGGAGAACCACGCAAAATCCTTTAGTAGCACCTGCACACACAAAAGCAAACACTTGCACCCAACGCAAATAAGAGGGTTGTCAATCCTCTTAGCGGTTATTTGCAAGGATTAATTCTGATAGTGATAGATAGATAAAGTAAAATACTAAATAACATAAACGTAAATAAATTGCAGCAAGGTATTTTTGGATTTTAATATATGATAAAAGTAGACCCGGGGGCCATAGTTTTCACTAGAGGCTTCAATCTTGAACACATAGCATACGGTGGGTAAACAAATTACTGTTGGGCAATTGATAGAAAAGCAAATAATTATAACGGATTCATGGAAATGATCATGTATATAGGCATCATGTATGAGACAAGTAGACAGACTCCTGCCTGCATCTACTACTATTAGTCCACCCATCGACCGCTATCCAGCATGCATCTAGGGTATTAAGTATAAAACAGAGTAACACCTTAAGCAAGATGACATGATGTAGACAAAGTAAACTCAAGCAATATGATTAAACCCCATCTTATTATCCTTAATGGCAACAATACAAATACATGTCATGTCCCTTTCTGTCACTGGGATTGAGCGCCGCAAGATTGAACCCATCACAAAGCACCTCTCCCATTGAAAGATAAACTAATCTAGTTGGCCAAACCAAATCGATAGATCGGAGAGAAATACAAAGCTATAACAATCATGCATAAAAGAGTTCATACAAGACTCAAATATTTTTCATGAATAATCTGATCATAAACTCACAATTCATCGGATCCCAACAAACACACCGCAAAAGAAAATTAGATCGGATAGAACTCCAAGAACATCGAGGAGAACATGGTATTGAAGATCAAAGAGAAAGAAGAAGCCATCTAGCTACTAGCTATGGACCCATAGGTCTGTGGTAAACTAGTCACACATCATCGGAAGGGCAGCAAGGTTGATGAAGAAGCCCTCCGTGATCGATTCCCCCTCCGACAGAGTACCGGAAAAGGCCTCCAGAAGGGATCGCCGAAGAACAGAGGCTTGCAGCGGAGGAAAGGTTTTATCTTCTGTCTCTCTGGTATATTGGGTATCTTTGGGAATTTATAGCGCTAGAATTAGGTCAAGATGTGCCACGAGGGGCCCACAAGCATGGGGGGCACGCCCTACCCCCCCAAGGCGTGCCTCCCGAGCTTTTCGCTCCCTCGTGGCTCGTCTGGTTTTTTCCCGAAGCTTCGAGGGTCCCTTCTGGTCCAGAAAAAATTAATCCAAAGTTTTTTCTTCGTTTGGACTCCGTTTGATAATAATTTTCTAAAAAGGCAAAAACAAGCAAAAAACAGCAACTGGCAATGGGCACTGGGTTAATAGGTTAGTCCCAAAAAATGATAGATAATTGCATATAATTGCATAATAAACATCCAAGATTGATACTATAATAGCATGGAAAAATAAAAAATTATAGATACGTTGGAGACGTATCAGTGTCATGTCCCTTTCCGTCATTGGGATTCAGCACCACAAGATTGAACCTATCAGAAAGCACCTCTCTCATTGCAAGATAAACCAATCTAGTTGGTCAAACCAAATCGATAGATCAGAGAGATATACGAAGCTATAACAATCATGCATAAAAGAGTTTAGAGAAGACTCAAATATTCTCAAGAATAACCTGATCATAAACTCACAATTCATCGGATCCCAAAAAACAAACCGCAAAAGAAGATTACATCGGATAGAACTCCAAGAACATCAAGGAGAACATGGTATTGAAGATCAAAGAGAGAGAAGAAGACATCTAGCTACTAGCTATGGACTCGTAGGTCTGTGGTAAACTACTCACACATCATCGGAAGGGCAGCAAGGTTGATGAAGAAGCCCTCCGTGATCAATTCCCCCTCCGGCAGAGTACCGGTAAAGGCCTCCAGATGGGATAGCGGAAGAACAGAGGCTTGCGGTGGCGGAAAGGTTTTATCTTCTGTCTCTCTGGTATATTGGGAATATTTGGGAATTTATTGCGCTGGAATTAGGTCAGGATGTGCCACGAGGGGCCCACAAGGCTGGGGGCACGCCCTACCCCCTAGGGCGCGCCTCCCGAGCTTGTCGCTCCCTCGTGGCTCGTCTAGTCTTCTCCCAAAGCTTCGAGGGTCCCTTCTGGTCCAGAAAAAATTAATCCAATTTTTTTTCTACGTTTGGACTCTGTTTGATAATGATTTTCTGAAAAGGCAAAAACAGGCAAAAAAAACAGCAACTGGCACTAGGCACTAGGTTAATAGGTTAGTCCGAAAAAATGATATATAATGGCATATAATTGCATATAAAACATCCAAGATTGATACTATAATAGCATGGAACAATCAAAAATTATAGATACGTTGGAGACGTATCAAGAACCAAGGTTTATCGAACCAAAAGGGGAACCACGCAAATCCTAGTGAACATCACCTGCACACACAAAAGCAAATACTTGCACCCAACGCGGGCAAGAAGGTTGTCAATCCCCTTGAACTCGTTACTTGCAAGGATCAAATCTTGTATAGGTAGATATATAAATTGCAAAATAAAATAAAAGTAAATAAATTGCAACAAGGTAATTTTGGTTTTTATAATATGTTTAAACTAGACCCGGGGGCCATAGTTTTCACTAGAGGCTTCTCTCTCGAACACATAGCATACAGTGGGTGAACAAATTACTGTTGGGCAATTCATAGATAAGCACATAGTTATGGCGTATTCATGGCAATGATCATGTATATAGGCATCACATCCGTGACAAGTAGACCGACTCCTGCTTGCATCTACTACTATTACTCCACCAATCGACAGCTATCCAGCATGCATCTATGGTATTAAGTTCATGACAAATAGAGTAAGGCCTTAAGCAAGATGACATGATGTAGACAAAGTAAACTCAAGCAATATGATTAAACCCCATCGTTTTACCCTTAATAGCAACAATACAATACGTGCCTCATCCCCTTCTATCACTGGGTGAGGACATTGCAAGATTGAACCCATTACAAATCACCTCACCCACTGAAGATAAATCAATCTAGTTGGCCAAACCAAATGGATAGATCGGAGAGAAATACAAAGCTATAACAATCATGCATAATAAAGTTTAGAAAAGACTCAATTACTTTCAATGAATAATTTGATCATAAACCCACAATTCATCAGATCCCAACAAACACACCGCAAAAGAAGATTACATCGGATAGAACTCCAAGAAGATCGAGGAGAACATTGTATTGGAGATCAAAGAGAGAGAAGAAGCCATCTAGCTACTAGCTATGGACCCATAGGTCTATGGTGAACTACTCACACATCATTGATAGGGCAGCAAGGTTGGTGTAGAAGCCCTCCGTGATCGATTCCCCCTCCGGCAGATTACCAGAAAAGGCCTCCAGATGGGATCGCGGAAGAACAAAAGCTTGTGGCGGCGGAAAAGTTATTTCGGGTGGCTCTCTGTTGGCTTGGGAATATTTGGGAATTTATAGAGGTGGAATCCGGTCAATCGGAGTTGCGTGGGGCCCACGAGCTCAGGGGGCGTGCCTACCCCCTGGGGCACGCCCTGTGAGCTCGTGGCTCTCTCGTAGCTGTTCTGGCCTCCTCCTGAACCTTCTAGGGTCCCTTCTGGTCCGGAATAAATCATTTTAAAGATTTTATTCCATTTGGACTTCGTTTGATACTGATTTTCTGAAAAGCCAAAAACAAGCAAAAAAACAGGAACTGGCACTGGGCACTGGGTTAATAGGTTAGTCCCAAAAATTGAATTAAAATAGCATAAAATGCATATAAAGTATTCAAGATTGATAATATAATAGCATGAAACAATAAAAAATTATAGATACGTTGGAGATGTATCAGCCACCATCTTGATCCTCTAATAATCTAGGGATTAGGCGGGGAAGGGTTCATAACTCTGTCCAAACTTCAAAAATCACGAAGGGTTGCACCTATTCGCTACTCAGAAAAGAAATCATGTCAGTCTCTATCTCTTGCCAAGTCCCATTACAAAATATAATTAGCCAATGTTCCAACTAAGATCGACGAAACCACCAAAGCAGAGTAAAACAATTACCAAGGGATGCAGTCAGCCGCCACAATAGCTATGCTCGCTGTCAGATTTTGGCTTGCCTCCCATGGTAATCGGTAAAAATCTATTCGATTCTTCTGATATAGTTGGTGGCCTAGATTGGATTCGACGCTTCCCTTGTCCACCTCACCGCAGACTACAGCACAACCCCAAATCTGCTTCCTGTAGCAAGTTTGTTATTATATGTGAAGCAATTGTAATCTCGAGCACTGATTTTCTATACACAACATTTACTCACTGGCAAAAAATGGACCAAAAGATCAGTAATAACATTTCAAGCACAACAAATACGAAGATAGGAGAAAAAATGTTCAGTACAGGAGAAAACCTATCACATGATCTTCCAGTTTTATTTGTTCATGAACTTATTCACCAATAATAGCAATGCAAACAGGGAATCAAGTTGAGAAGGTGGGATCAAATGAGAAATGGATGATGGTGTTCCACTCTCCGTCCTTGTAACAATGCAATCTTGCATTCAATTCGTTCATTCCCCAACAAACAAATTTTCTTGATGGTGCTTGTCGCATGGTTGGAGGCTTGAGGAGGGGATCTCGTGCTCACCATCCTGCTCGGAGAGGAGATCCCGCCGGAGGAGGGGATCCAACCAGATGAGGGGAGCATGGGTCTCCGTTCCTCAATCCAGCCAGAAGGAGCCGTCGTTGCCGCCGACGGAGCACGCTGTGCTCAGAGATGAGAGGGAGGGCCATCTTGATCGGGCTGGGGGAATGGAGGGAGCAGCGAGGATGGTGGTGGTAGATGGCGGCGTGTGGGGGGGTGGGCGAGGGGGAGATCGACCTGCCACCGGTAACCTCCGGTGCCGAGCGAGGCGAAGCCATGGGTCGATGCAACAGATGTTTGGAGCGTAGGCGTGCGGGTGCCCTTATTTTCCCAATGATGAACCGTTATTTCACTTAGGGACGTGACTGCGGGTTAATTATCAAAAACTAAAGGGACTTTTTTGCAAAAATGCCACGACGGTGAGCGGGCAGAAGCGATCCGTGCTTTATATGCAAGTTAATGTTTTTTGTCTTATTCCTCCTCCTCAAGAAAAGTCTCCTTCCTCCTCCCGCCGGCTCCACTGCCGATCTGCCCCGTCTCCGATGGCCTTTGGGCCGTGGAGGTGCGGTGGATCTCGACGCCCCGCCGGCGAGAGGGACCCTATTCTCATTTTTGTTAGGCCCAACGTCTTGGTTGGGGATGTGTGGCAGTGGCGATGTCCCTCAGTAGGAATAATGTCTCCCACGTTCTATCCCCACTCCGAAGGTGCAAATAGCGTCGTCGAAGGATGCATGGAGGTGTGTCTCCGTCGGATCTCAAGGGATTCGGTAGGTGATGGTCTTTGGTGCATCTATTTGGATCCAGTTTTTGTTCGTCTTCGTTCGTGTGGTTACATGTTTGATCTTTCCGATCTACAACTCTCTTCAATGGTGATGGTTGTTGCTCTGGTGCACTGGTCCTTTGGGGCCTTATCATGACAACTTCCCAACTGTCTACAACAACAAGGTTTTCCCGGCTCTGGTAAGGGCGGGGCGATGATGGCAGCACGCCTTCGGCTTGCTCCAGTGCTTGTAGTCGTCGCTAGGTGGTCCATAGACCTGGTTGGAATTTTTATTACCTCTAGTGTTTTCTGTACTGCAATGATTGATGAATAGATTGGAAATTTCTCTCGCAAAAAAAAGAATCATCATATTTTTGATAGGACTAGTATGTTATAGCATGTTCATATCTTACCTTTGATTTTATGGTTTGGCGCCACACACTGGCCATGGTTGGTCAAACCAAATGAGCGGGAACGTATCTGGTGCACCCACTGCAACAAGGTGGTCCTCTTGACAAGTAGTTTCCATTTTACCAGGATTTTCTTCACCCATCATCTGTTCAAAACAACCAAATAAGAGGATGAAACTAAAGCAATAAGGGAGGAGCCCTACACTTCTTTATATAATTAAGAAGATGTGAGACCCACATCCGAACCCGCGATATTAACCAATGTGGTTAAACACCACTCATAGGGTTCGAACTTGTGCCAGCTGAGATGCACAACAACGTTCCAACCACTGGGCTAAGAACCCATCCACCAACAACTAATTAGTATACAACACGTAATGTGATAAAATATTAAAACAAACACAAAAGGTTTGTCTCGTCCATAATTAAGCATAAGAGAGTTACAGAAAATCAGGCAAAAACAAGTACACTCCAACATTGATGGTCCAACAAGACCGGGCACACTCATGCCGATGACACGGCGAACGTAGCACCAAACGACAACCGCACAACACCAAGGAAAGGGTATACCCGATCTGCCAAACAACTTGGCCTCCCACCATCACCGAAGAGAAGAAGTTGTGACTGCTATGAGAGGAGCAGACTCGTGACTCTGCTGTGGAGGCGAAGAAGCATGCACCCCATAGAACCTTCACCAATTACAATGCCAAACAAGCTGACAACCAGCACTAAAAGCAACCTCATCGCCTACATGACACAAGATCAATGCCCACAATGTTGTCGAACTCTCAGGGTTTCTTCCCTGACATCTAGTTGTGCCCCGCGTGATCCACCGACACCACCTTTAGAAGATGTTACCTCAAGTGATGCCACACAACCTAGATGCCCCCAACCCAAACTACACATGTCAATTGCCCACTGACCACAACCATCACACCACCATGCCTGGGGCCACTACCCGACATAAAGTACGACCGATGCCCACTTCGGTAACCCAGAGCAAGGGATTTATCCTGGGGAGCCGAGACCCCCAACAGGGGCGGAAATGAACCTCCACAACAATGCATCACAGAATAGGAACGATGCCATTACATCGTTGTTCCCGTCACCAACCAATGATCAAGTCTAGGCTTTCGCCCAGAGCTCAGGGAGTGACACGGTCCGCTCCCAAAGCCCAAGGTGGAGCCACAATGCGGATCTAGCATGGCCTTGGTGTCCACTATGTGCATCTCCAACGACAACCCGCAAACTTTCTCCCGCCTCCGTCCATGGACAGGGGGACCAGTCTATAGACACGGATGCGGGAGGCCGCCATCCAATGGCTGCCGCATACATTCGGCCAACAATTCGAACTAACTAGACGAAAATCATTCAAACCGGGCGGATTTCATTGAAGTTCAGACATAATTTACAAAAAAGGTCGATATTTCATTTGTTTAACAAAAAAAACTAAAAAAAACCTAAACCCTATACTGGACGACCACCTCATACGCGTGGCCGCCCTGCCCTGCTGCACCGCCGTCTCCATCGGTGTCGTCATCGTCATCGTCGTGGTGGTCTCTCCAGCGGTGGAACGTCGTCGAAGGGCCACAACAGCCTTGTCCGGCAGTTGCCTGCTGCTTGCGTAGGAGCCGCTCCACCTCCTGCTGCGCTGTGCGGAGTGCCGCCGCGGCCATTGCTGATGTGGCATTCGGAGCCCTGGCGGCGGCCTTGCTGCGACCAGCATTGGCGGACCAGTCGCTAAGCGACCACTCCTTGTCCTCGCGGCGGCGGCGGTGCTTTGCGGCGCCTAGCGGCCGTCTCCACAATGGTCATGGAGCGATCAAGTGCCCATGTGGCGGCGAGGTCAGGGTCGTTAAGACCCAGTCCGGCGCCATGTCGCTCTTGGTGAACGCGGAGCGGTGACCGGCATTGTGCCGGTCGTACCTCGCCTGCTGCCTCGTCGCGCACTCCGCCTTGGAGACGACGGCCCTTGAGCCCGAGGCACCGCCGTAACCGCCTCCTCCGAGGTAGTGGAGGAGGCGGCCCCACGCCTTCTTGATCACGAGCAATGTTGGGGATATACCCCGTTGAGGATAACCCAGCATTTAAGCCCAAGGGTCAAGCCCCCCCGATGAACCCAAGAGGACGAGAGTCGGCTTATCCTTAGGGCTGCTAAAAGCCGGTTTACGGAAGCCCAGGAGATGACCCGGCCCAAATAGCAAGACCTGGCAAAGGAAGCAAGACCCGGCAAGGGAAGACCCGGCCCGGAGAAGACCCGTCCTGGGTAAACCCGGCCCGGAGAGAAGACCCGGCCTGGGAGATCAATTTGGAAGAAAAGACCCGAACTAGGATCCGACTTGTAATAGAAAATAGACCAGTTGTAGTCCTACTAGGACTCTACATGTAAGCTGGCCCCTTCAACTTATATAAGGAGGGGCAAGGCACCCCAAGAGGGACAAGTCGGGATAGACAGACAAATTAATAGCTCTTGAGATAGAGGTAGCGAAACAGCACCCTTGTAATCGAGATCATCATCATCAATATCAATCAAGCAGGATGTAGGCTTTTACCTCCACCGCGAGGGGCTGAACCTGTGTAAATCTCGTGTCTCTCGATTCCGACCAACCCCTTCAAGCTTCCACCTAGTTGCTATGGCCTCACCACTAAGTCCTTTCACGAGGACATCTTGCCGTGACAAAACCACGGCAGTTGGCGCCCACCGTGGGGCCTAGCACGGTGGTGTTGTGTTCTTAAAGGGAGCTCTTTCAGGGATCGAGAAGCTCGCGGTTGTCTGGATGAAGAAGACCCGGCGCGGAAGGATCTACATTGACTCCGAATTCATCAGACGAGTTTGAAAAGTTTCAGCGGTGGCGTAAAAAAAATACCGGGCTCAGAAGATTTTTTTGGAAGGTGACGGCAAAGTCTGTACGGGAGCAGAAAAATTCCAAAGGAAAAATCATGATGCAGCAGTTGCGTGGAGTCAGCCAACCGTGCTGTCCTGGTGAAACAACACGGGTAGTGCAAATCAGATTCGTGGAGGAGTACCAAAAGAAGAGAAAAAAAGCCAAAAGGCGTCACACAAATGCATAGATTCCATAGCTGCAAGGAAATCAGTGCCAGAGACAAAAAGTGGCATAGCCATGGCGCACCACCAATTCATCAGGATATTATAAAAAAAGAGGGGAGAAGAGACTAGCCCACTAGTGCTACTACCCCACGTGAGATCCATTAGGAGGAAGCGATCTAATCTGATCCGAATACTAATCCTAGTACAATACGGATTCTTTATTCCGTCTGCGGTTGAAAGCTGACGGTCGACTGCAAATTGCTTTATCCAGTCTGTTCATTAGCTAAAAAAAGAAGGGTCATCACGTGAGCAAAAAATACTGTGGTGAAATACTACAGCGAGTCTTATCAATCGGACATCCCGGCGGACGTACACACGGATCATCTGTCGTCCAAATAAATCAGGTGCTATCCATCCTATTTATTTTATTAGTACACTTTAATTTCTCCGAGAACAATTATTCTATCTTTAATATTTTTATACGCAGGACAATTATTCATTATAAAAGTGGCATTATATCGCAAATACGGAGCTCGCGCCAACATCGTTAGGCGCCAGCGTCCGTCCGTGCCGCACTGCTCAACGGACGCGTGCAAGCCGCCGCCTCCCGTGGTCGGGTCAACATCAACACACCAGTGCCGCGCCGCTCGCCCGAGCTGCCCAATGGACGCGCGCAAGCCGCCATCCCCGCAGTCCGATCTACATTAACACACCGGATCCATGCCCGCCCGTATGAGTTGCCCAGCGGACACGCATAGGCCGCCGCCCCCACGGCCCGGTCTACTCCAACAACGCTGGAAAAAAAAGAAATATATCTCTATTATCAGCCTCCACCCGTGCCGGGTTGCCCAATGGATAGGCGTATTGGCTTGCCATCCCCACGGTCCGGTCTAATTCACCACATCAAAAGAAACAGAAGAGTCGGCCATGGAGGAAACGTCCCCAAAAGAGCAAAGAGAGGCGGTCTTAGTGGAGCCGGTAATTCTAAAGCCGGTAGCGAAGAAACAGAAAAGAAAATGGCCCTGGAAGAGCCAGGAGAACCGAACCAAGAAAGAATAGCAAGGTATGGGAGGACATACGACGAACATTGCAAAGATCATCAAACTCGCCACATCGCCTCCGGTTTCAATGATTTTCAGATTTCAGCTGTCGACTATACGCCGGTTTATGCCACAACCCAGTATATAGAATCTCAAGCCGGCTCCTCAAGTCAACTTAAGACTCGGGGGCTACACAGACATGATTCGGCAGATTTGGCCACTTTCAACAAATACAAGAACCCCGGGTCGTTGCAAGGTAGACAACCCGGTCCCGGGTGCTGCTGCCTTATTGGCAAAAAAATAAAGGCTACCAAAGAGAACTAGTTGCCATGATGCGCAGTTCAAACAAGGGTGGCCTGCCTTATTGGCAAAAAAGTAAGGGTTGCCAAAGAGGACTAGCTGCCACGATGCGCAGTTCAAACATAGGTATCCTGCCTCATTGACAAAAAAGTAAAGGTTGCCAAAGAGGACTAGCTGCCACGATGCACAGTTCAAACATGGGCATCCTGCCGTATTGGCGAAAATAAAGGTTACCAAAGAAGGCTAGTCGCCATGATGCGCAGTCTAAACATGGGTATCCTGCTCAATAATGATCAATGGAATAAAGCCGGCTTATCTGGAACCCAGATGTTTTGCAGTAGTAGCATTGTCTCCTGTATATCCTATGCTGAGCTTTTCCATGACCATATGGTTACTTGGGGGCTTCCAACTCATCGAGTTTAGCTTACAAAACCCTTTTAACCTGGCAAAAAGCCAAACTTTACTTGGTTAAACATGCCTGTTAGCAAGATGCTACTCCGAAAAGGTGACCCGGTGTACGCCTGATGAGTCAATCATAGAGGTGACCCTGAACTCATCAGAGTTAAAACACTAGTTGGTCACGTGAGAGCCGGCTTTCAGAGAGCTAGGACAAACCAAAAGAGGCGGAAAGCCTGCTTCACCGAAGCAAATCAGACTCGAGCCTAGAAAGCCGATCTTATGTCGTGCCACGAAATCCGGCGTTTTTATACTCTGTTATCATACACATACATCATCATACATTCCATCATCATACATTGCATCATCATACAATGCATCATATATACATGTCTATATTTGTTTATGTCGCAGGAGCTGGTTTTCAAACCGGGTTACATTGTAACTCTGCAGGAACAAACAAACCTTTGATAGCCAAAATGGCCAGGTCTTATATGGTTTATCAAAACCAGTTTTAAATAACATGGCTATCAAAGCCGATTTTGAAACAATTGCAGGTACATATTTACTACATCTACAAAACCAGCTTACAATTGAGAGCCGGGTCTTTATCATGGTTTCTCATAACCAGTATTAAATGATTGAGGTTTTCAAAGCCGGCTCAGAGAGATGGCTATTCTTTTTAAATCCAAAATGCCGGCTTACAGTAAGGAGCATGGTGTAATAAATTACCAGTGGCAATTCACAAATTTGGACTATTCCAATGCTGCAAAGGAGAACAAAATTCAAAAAAGGATATCATGGCAAAGATCATGGCAATCGGCTTTATCAAAGGCAATGAAATATGAAGTGTTATGCAAGGCAGCACTCTTGATGGATTTAGCAATAAGTTCAGCATTGATATGCAAAGCACTCAACAACATCATCCAGACTGTCTATCAATCTCAGAAGAAAAAGTAAGTCCTGAGTCGCCGCAGGCACATGACCCGACACTTGGAGGCTACAATGGATCTGAGTTTATTCTACAATGGAAGGAATAGTCCCGAATCGCCGTAGGCAATACGACCTGGCACTTGGGGGCTACATTATTCAAATCAAGGTTACATTCAGTATGAAAGTCCCATGTCGCTGCAAGCATGCACCACGGCACTTGGGGGCTAATGCATTGTCATTTTAAACTACTTTCATTGAAGACCCGGATCACTATTAATAGTAACCTGGCCCTTGGGCGCTACATTTATTAACTCTACAGATAGTTCAAGTTCCAGATTGATGAGAACAGCTAACCCGACCCTTGGGGGCTACACTATTTTCAGCTATACATCTACAAACATCAAAAGCTAAGTTCAAGTCCCAGGTTGCTGTAGGCAAGACAACCCGGCACTTGGGGGCTACAGCGTTCAGTTGTTTAAACAGATCATAAGGTCCAAATTGAAGACCCGACCCATCACATACTGATGAGACGACCCTTGGGGGCTACACATGTGAAATGCAAAACATTCAATTTATGATTGGTGACTCAGATGAACAATCTGGATTTCTCCAAAGTTGCAATATTTATATTTAAGGCTGAAGTTTTAAGACAACTACAAGTCCCAGGTTGCAGCAGGCAAGACAACCCGACACTTGGGGGCTACGGAGCCAAGATATTATTTCTATGCAAAGCACCAAGTCATCATGAACTGATAAACTCGGAGCTTGGGGGCTACAGGTAATATGGAGATAAAAAACCAGAAGAACAACTTCAAGCTGTCAATTTTGAGTGAGCCGGGTCTCATTTTCTTGGTGGAGGCTTGCAAAGTTCATCTCCTCCAAGTTATTCATAAAAGGCCCAGAAGCATTGAAGGCCGGCTCAACATCAGACGGATTTCTTATTTCCCAATATTTTTATCAAGTTGAGGCACTGAAAACTAGCTCAAAACATTAGATGGATTATTTTTCTCAATATTTTTCTACGAGGATTCAGTGTCAGCAAGTTGATTGTGAAGCCAGAATGTTGATATGACAAAGGAACCCATATTTTTTCCAGGAGCTGATTCACTGAATAAGCCGGCCATTTGAGCAAGATGGTCCCTTAACGTATTAATTATTCTTATGAGCTTGGCGTGAATAAATTCGCGCCAACATGGGGGCTAATGTCGGGGATATACCCCGTTGAGGATAACCCGGCATTTAAGCCCAAGGATCAAGCACCGCCGATGAACCCAAGAGGACGAGAGTCGGCTTATCCTTAGGGCTGCTAAAAGCCGGTTTACGGAAGCCCAGGAGATGACCCGGCCCAAATAGCAAGACCTGGCAAAGGAAGCAAGACCCGGCAAGGGTAGACCCGGCTCGGAGAAGACCCGTCCTGGGTAAACCCGGCCCGGAGAGAAGACCCGGCCTGGGAGATCAGTTTGGAAGAAAAGACCCGAACTAGGATCTGACTTGTAATAGAAAATAGACCAGTTGTAGTCCTACTAGGACTCTACATGTAAGCCGGCCCCTTCAACTTATATAAGGAGGGGCAAGGCACCCCAAGAGGGACAAGTTGGGATAGACAGACAAATTAATAGCTCTCGAGATAGAGGTAGCGAAACAGCACCCTTGTAATCGAGATCATCATCATCAATATCAATCAAGCAGGATGTAGGCTTTTACCTCCACCGCGAAGGGCCGAACCTGGGTAAATCTCGCATCTCTCAATTCCGACCAACCCCTTCAAGCTTCCACCTAGTTGAGATGGCCTCACCACTAAGTCCTTTCACGAGGACATCTTGCCGTGACAAAACCACGACAGGCGACAACTCCTCCTTGACGGCGAGGTGGTGGCGGCGCGGCGGCGACGATGCTGCGTCCATGCGGCTGTGCTGGCTGCGCGGCGGGGACGTCGGCTCCTCCTTGACCCAGCATCCTATCTGGACGCCGCGGTGGTACGGGGGCGAGGCCGGCTCGTCCTTGACGCGACGTCCGATCTGGATGCTGCGGTTGTGCTACGGCGAGGCCAACTCTTCCTTCACAGGCTAGAGCGGGGACGCCGGCTCGCGCTTCACGCGGTGGCGTGGCGGGGATGCCTGATGACCTACAAGTGCATAGGGCTGTTGTAACACTTTCGTGATAAGTAAAGTGTCGAACCCACAGCGAGCTGATAGGAACGCACCACAAACCCCGCAACCATGCTGTCACTTAACGCAGTTACGTACGCACCCAAACCGGAGTTTGGAAATAGCCTATTTTATAAGTTGCTAGGTGATACCTCCTTTTAGTGATCCGATAATGGAACAGAAAAGTGTATCCCGCACCTATTTCCCCATAGGTGACCCTGGGTTATTGAACCCATGAGAGGAAGATTCCCTTGAGGCGATGGTCTCTAGCAAGCTTTTATTAAAGGATCAATTCCAGCTTTTGACCAGATCAATCAAGTAAATAGTGATTCAAACATTTATAATAAAAAGAGGAACAGGTATGAGGTCTTAATGCTTACAACCATATATTTGTGTTAGGACCATATATGATCTTAATTTGTGCGCTGGAAGTCACCCATCGAGATGTGCTTGTTATGAACCGAAGTGGGGGATGTGTCCAAATAACATCTTGACCGGCGCGAGTCCTGCATCAAGAATTAGTTATCCTACCGCAGGCCCTATCCATCGCGCGGGGTTGCCTTGATAATTATCATAATGAAATCAGACAAGAGCTTTGGGTGTTTAATGACTACACCTCATGTATCCCCAAGGATAGGATCCGTGTTACCCTACTAAACCTTACTGTCACAGGTGTTCTGTATAACACTTCACGGTCTCCTTGCTCCTAGCCTCACTATGGCTCGATCTCCATGATCCTGGGTACCAGCAGGGATGAAGATCGCGGACAAGATAAGAGACATCCTCGGAACAAGTTTATTTCACACATACGGGATGTTAATTCAAAGCCGTTCCATTGATCCCTACAACAAATACAGAGGGTTCCAAGGCTCATGCCTCAACCCATACCTTACTGAACTACTCACACATGGAGATCAGATCATGAGAAGAAAATATTGAAGAACACATCTTGAAGGTTGATTGATTGCAAATATGTCTTACAATGGATGCCTTGTGCGATGCAAGATTACAAGTATAAACTAGATGAGGAAGCACTATGGTGGTGATGGTGGCTATGGAGATGAAAATGGCGGCGGCTAGGGTTTGTGGATGAAGATGTTTAGGGGTGGAAACGGATCGGATGCGGATCGGATAGTGCTCTTACCACTTCCATTTTCATATTTTCAAAACGAATACGAATGCGAATACGGATGCTATCGGATACGAATGCGGATCGGATGTTACTCGAATACGGATACATATCGTATATTGACTCGATTCGGAACGGATTCGAATAATAGGGACATATTGCTTAAGAAAATTAGTCGATAGCTATGTGACATGAAATAATCAACTTGCGACATACAATAAGTCAATGATAAATAGGTTTTTGAATAAATACTACTGTAATGCATAATAATTTCTAAGTTTAATCATACAAAGATTAAAATTTGACCACTTATTTGGCTTTTATGTTGGATAATTGGCATGTTGGGGCTAGAATTTTGAAAATTACCTCCCATAATCTTATTCGGATACGGATATATCCACTTCCATATCCATATTTGTGTCAAAATCTCATACCATATTTATTTTTTATTTTTTAAATAAATTCAGATACGGATAATTTCCATTTCCATTTTAGTTCGGATGCGGATGTTTCAAATACGAATAGGCATTTTCTCGAATACGAATATCGGATATTTCGGATTATCCATTGCCAGTTTCCACCCCTAAAGATGATGATGTTCTGGCTTTTGTCGACGCTCTCCCCTTGATGTTCTGTTGACATTTCGATGGCGTCCCCTTTATAAAAGTTGTTTAGGTGGACGATCTCCCTCAGTTTCCACGCCATACAGGCGCTCATACGGGTGCACGCGCCCGTATGGAACGCTGTCTTTTGTGCTGTTTCTGCAGAAATGCCTCCTGTTGATTCTTTCTTCCTCCATTTTCTTTCCCTTCCATTTCCACACGTGATTTCTTCCCTTTTTAGCCCATTTCCTATGGAAACACATCAAAGAGAGGATTTGTGGAATCCTTTGCATTCATTAGTCAATACTGGCAATATCAGAGTGACTATCTCTTTTAAATGAAATATCTCGGTTTAAACTAAGGTAGACGAGTGTAAAAATATCACCCATCACTAGGACACTGGATAAAAGGGTTTACTAAACTAAGAACACGAAGGTAAAAACAGGAATAAAAAGATACTAAGTTAGTAGTGAAGGTGCTTGAGCAGTAAAGTGTTCTCTAGGACTCTGAAGTCATTACCACAAATATGACCTGCGCATCTAGTGCGGAGCAAATGCTCTCTATTGTATCCTCTATCCACTCTTCATATGCATAAGTGGGCGGTCCCCGGTACAGTACACATTCTACTCAAGGTAGACTTCGTGCCACGCACGCCACCATCATAGTCTCCCCATTAGGGTTACAACTCAAGATAATTAAGGATTACCCCGTGGACGTGGCCAGATATGGGTTTCCCTGAACTCCCTTATCAACTTGCAAAGACTAGGGATTGAGGTTTTACTGTCACCTCGAATTCCCTCTACGTCCTACCCTATGCAGTGACAATAGTTCCTCCATGGCCAATCACGGCAATAGTGCGAGCGAGGCCTCCTCTCAACACTCGCGGGAATACTAACTTGAACATGAACATGAACATATTGGCTCGCTTGGGAATAATTATTCTAATCATAAATGAGTTCATCCGTATCCTTGAGAACAAACACATCTACTCAAACATAAAGGAGAGGGTCATGTTACAAGCCGGCATCGAGCCGGTGAAGGGAGGAGGTGATGGTGGTGATGCTGATGGCGGAGGCGTGGCGGTGAAGATGGTGGTGATGGCGCCGGCGCGGTGGAGAGGGCACTAGCCCAAAGGCCGGTGCTCGTGTGGTGGAGCCTCCTCCTCTTCCTCTTGATCTGGTCCCTTCCTCTATGGTGGTGATGAAAAAGCAATGGGGATGAACTTGGATGTGTTCTTGATGAATGAGATGAGATGTCGGCGGCTAGGGTTGAGGAGGTGTATATAAGGAGCCTCCCTAGCCTCCTCTCTTGATGGGCTCCATACAAGGGCTCTCAATGAGCCAAATCCTCTCCCAATCTCTTCTTTACGAGCTAGGGATCTTGTGGGATCAAATAGGGACAAAATCGGTGAAGAATCCCATCTGGAAGGGCAACTTTCGGAGCTGTATGCATGTCATACGACCGCCGAAACGACCGCGCGCGGTCGCATGGAACTGCGTCTTTTGATCTGACCTCCTCCGGCAAAACGATCGCCATTTCTTCATATGAACTTGGAATTTGACATCCTTGGGCTCGTTGAATTCGTATGAATGACGTCGATCAATTCCTGGTCTTGGATCTTGATTTGGAGCACTTTGGAAAAATTACTTTTTCCGACCTTTGAAATTGGTAAGTATGTCCCCTAGCTTACTCCGTATCGAACCCATCCTTGGTCCTTTCATCGTGCTTTGTCCTAGGTTGCTCCAAAGAACCTATAGACATAAGGAAACAAGGAAAACTAATAAAAACCAAATAAATACACAAATGTACAATGTTCACAATGATAAGTGCAAAAACCAGTAATCATCCATAATGGACAACTATTGGTTCAATGGGACATGATATATAATGAGAACATGCAACAGATGAGCTCTTAAATGTGTAAAATATAGAGCCATCAACCTCCCCATGCTTAAACCTTGCTCGTCCTCGAGTTAGAAGGTTGACTACCAAAAGCTCATTGGTACCAACTCTAAAGCATACATTGAACCAAACCCCAAAAGTTATATCCATGTTTATCGTGCAAGCATGCAAAAGTTAACCAGCAAGGGAGTAATACAAGCTATCCTCTTAGTTCCATTGCCATGGAGGTCAAGAAGAGGAAAATATTTTTGTGGAGCCCAAATTTCCATTGCCAAACGTTTAGAAAAGAAGGTCAATATTATGTTAGGAACACAGCAGTAAAAATCATAGTCAAAAGAAATCAAGCATTAGCGATCGCTTCAAAAACACCAATCCGAGACATACCAGGTACAATAGCAAGATCGTCTGTCTGCATTATTCAACCACTCAACTACCTATGTAGCACTGAGCGCAAGCCTATGCCTCGCACTTTAAGGGAAAGATAGAAAATGGTTGGGGTTTTGAGAAGTCAAAAATAGAGAAAGTCTTGCATCAACGCAGCTGACCATTAGGCAATGGAGAAGGCCCTATTATCAATGTCAACGCAAGAAATAGTGATCGCCATGCAACTAGGATGCACTTAGAGCTATGAATATGTGAAAGCTCTCATATGGACTAAGTGGGGGTGCATCCAACTTGCTTGCTCATGAGGACCTCGAGCTTTTGAGGATGCTCGTCATCGGAATATACAAGCCAAGTTCTATAGTGTAGGTTCCCCACTAGTATGAAACATGAAGCTCATGAAACTTTCTACTTGACAATGCATGAAGTGGTGCGACTTTGAAGCACAAGTGTATACTAAAAAGGATAATGGTGTTGCTCCTTCTCTCTTCCTCACCTTTTCTTTTCTTTTTCTTTCTCTTTTTTTCTGTGGCACCTCCGTGGTGCATCTTTTATTTTTTTCTCTCTATTTTTTTTCTTTTTTTCTCTTTTTTATGATAGGAGCAACACCTTACAAGGATGAACAATACACTTTACAATGACTCACTTCAGTTGAATGCAATCATAACTCAAAACAGAAAATATGGGAGAAACTCTATATGATGAATGCCTCTGGCAGTGTACCAGTATGTGCAATGATCCGGCGTATCATAAATATCAAAAAACGGACAAGCCATGAAAATATCGAACTAGCCATACTATGACCATGCAAGGCAAATGAAAACATGTCTCTAATCGTGTAATATGATATGATGGTAGTGCATGGCAATATGCTCAGAATGGCTATGAAAATGCCATGTAGGTAGGTATAGTGCATGTTTTGTGGAGATCAGGTGTTTTATGTGTAGGAGAACAAGAGAAAGTCCTCCCATGAGTTTGGATGTACCTGCGAAGTATGCACCAAGTCTCAATGTGAGAGTGGGCAATGCATGGTACCATAGAGGCTAGCAATAAAAGATGAATGGAAGTGCAAAGGCTTCGAAGTTGCTTTAGTCATAAAGAACTCAAATACTACACAAGAGCATCGCAGTCTCATATTGAATAAGACTCAAAAGCTAAGTACCCCGAGGGGGTAGTTTGGTGGAGATAAACCCCGTTGCGCGTTGATAACCCACAAGTATAGGGGATCACGACAGTCTTCAAGGGTAGTATTTCACCCAAATTTATTGATTCGACACAAGGGGGGCCAAAGAATATTTGCGAGTATTAGCAGCTGAGTTGTCAATTCAGCCACACCTGGAGAACTAAATATCTGCAACAAAGTGTTTAGTAGCACAGTAGTATGATAGTTTTGATAGTAGTAGTAATAGTAGCAATAGTAACAAAGACGGTAATAGTAGCAGTTTTGTAGTGATTGTAACAGCAGCAGCAATAGTAACTTAGCAAAGATCAATATGAGAAAAGCGTAGTCATTGGATCAGTGATAGATAATTGTGTTGGATGACATTCATCATATAACAGTCACAACCTAGAGCGATACACAATAGCTTCAATTCATCAATGTAATGTAGGCATGTATTCCGTATATAGTCATACGTGCTTATAGTAAGAACTTGCATGACATCTTTTGTCCTAACCACCCGTGGCAGCGGGGTCCATAAGGAAATCTCAGGGATATTAAGGCCTCCTTTTAATAGAGAACCGGAACAAAGCATTAGCACTTAGTGAATACATGAACTCCTCGAACTACGTAATCACCGGAAAGAATCCCAATTATTGTCACCTTGGGGTATGCGGATCATAACACGTAATAGGTGCATACAACACTAGTGCAGAAAAGCCTAGCTATGGCGTGCCAAAATTGCCCTTGCTCCAATGCCACCAATATGGCACCAGTGTGTAGCGACCCGACCCAAATGGATCGGAGTCTCTGTGCTTAAGTGTCATCCCTGGATCGGAATGCTGACACACACAGTACTCGAGGATTTATAACAGAGTTCAATCACACACTTTATTACATCGAGGTCCTCAAAAGAGTATTTATTACATAAATAAGGCTGAAGGCCAACTAAATAAAATAACTGCGGAAGCTTCGAAGGTAAATGAGTCCATCAACTCCACGGCAAACTGAGTGCAGAACAAGGACCTATCGCACCTTAATCCTCATCGGAAAACTCTGCAACATGAGACGTTGCAGCCGTGTAGGTCAGCACATGGAATATGCTGGCAATTTCACACCATAGAATAATAATGAAAATGTCTATCTCTATATGCATATTTGGATGTGGAGGCTCTAGGTTAAATTTTTCCATAAAGCTAATTTTTCCCTACAACAAAGGAATTAATTTTATTTACTACCAAGTTTATCCCATTATTGAGAAGGTTCCTCCAACTCAATCCCTTCACCAAAATTTTCAATAACCAATTAATTAATTAAATAAAGTGATGAGATCAACCAATAATTCACTTCTAGATACTCAAATTTGTCCACAACCGGGGACACGGCTAATCATGATTAGTTTTTACACTCTGCAGAGGTTTGCGCACTTTTCCCCACAAGACTCGACCACCTCCATGATCGGAAGATCGAGACACAGTCTTTCAGAAGCATTTCCCCTTAACCCTGGGTGGACCGGTACACCTACATTCCCCTACATCTGCTAGCCTACCCGAAAAGAGGTCACACAACTTACTCAACTATGCCAGAGCCCATAATGGCTTGTGGCTGCACACGGAAGTTTCTAGTCATGAAGTGTTGTATGATCCCTTTGAACCTGGGTGGCAATCCTAGGGTGATCACACGGGTACTCCGGGATCCCCTTGGGCAAGCACTGGTTTCTCCAGGTGCCCCAATCAATCCACCCAGATGTGTGTTAATGTTGCCACCTTAAGTTAACCCAAATTATTATATCTCTGGCAACTTGCATGAATCACACATACCAATCCCCATCTACGAGCATGGCTAAGCAATATATGACATAACGAATATTCCCGGGGTGATCAAAGGTCATAGGTTCCTACCTCATGAACTACATAGCAATGCCACAATTTCCCAATCCTACTCATGCAATTTTTAGGGGTGAAACTAATGCATAGTAAAAACTGGGTATAGAAAAGTATGATCAAGGTGTGAACTTGCCTTGCTGACGATCGTTGAACTCTAAGGATTCATAGTAGCAAGCCTCGCACTCCGGATGATCTAACGAAGCAAACATTGACACACATAAGCAATCAAACAAGGAATCAAAAGGAAAACGAAAAAAAAGACTTCGGAAAACTCCAAAACAGCCAAATAAAGTTTCTGTACAGAACGCAATTTTAACAGTAGCAAATTATATGATGTTGGCATTAACATAAAGTACATGTCACAAGCTTCGATTTGCAAAAAGAATCATTTAAATCGGAGTTATAGATTTCAAATTATAGCCAAAACAAGTTTGAACATAAATCTGTTCAAATTCAAATTTTAAATTGTCAAAAATATTTTTAGTTTGGTTCTCTGGATATATGGGATTTTTATGAAACCGTAGGAAAAAGAATCAATGAAATTGGATTTGTAGATTAAAAGATATGCTAAAAACAAAATCAGGACAGATTTGAAATTAAAAAAAAAACTGAAAAGCTTAGGTCTCGGCCGACCGTGGCGGGGATGCCACGTGGCGAGCGATGGGTGGCTGCGGTTGTCTGTTGTGAGCGGGTGGCCGATCCGTAGCGAAAACAGCTCAGAGAAAAGAAAAAAAAGCAGATCTACTCCGATCGGTCGGATCCCGATCGGACGGTTGCGGGTGTGTGCGCTGCGGCGACTAGAAGCGGACGGCCGGTAACTACTGCATACCGGTTTGAAATATAAAAAACAAAGCAATCTAATTTATGCCATAGAAAATAGATCGGACGGCTGGGATCTTACAGCAGCGGCGCGACGTGAACGACGGCGAGGGCGGCTCGGCGGTGGGGCTTGCGGCAGCTCCAGTGATCGGTTGCGGTGGCGGAGATGTCGGGGTGATGCGGCGGAGGGTGGCGCGTCCGGTGGTGCTGTGGACCATGGTCGAGGACGACGGACAGCGACGAGGCGAACACGGCGGAGCTCGGGTGCTCTGCGTGAACTCCGGCGGACGTGCGAGCTCGAGGCGCTCCCTGTGGATGAAGAGGAGGGTCGAAACCATGTCAACGAGGTGCGCACGGTCGAGGGCTCAAAGTTGACAGAGAGTGGGTTCAAGGGGAGGCTCACCGGCGTCGGAGTTGACGACGACAGCAGCTTCGGTCGGCGAGATCGGAACGGCGAGTGTCGGCAGTGGCGTGGGGTTTGGCAAGAGATTTTGGAGGGGATCGAGAGAGGAGGGGCTCGGCTTATAAAGGGACAAGGCGTGGAGGAGGGGCAAGGCTCGGGGATAGGAGTCCCGCGAGTTTGAACGGGGATGGCGTCGAGGGCGTGTCCAGGCCAGACTCCGGCTCGGCGTGGGGAAGAAGAAGAGGTGGGGTCAGGCGATTAGTGGCTGCGTGAGGGGAAACGATGGAGCGGGCGACCGAAGGCTAGGCGGTTCGCGCGCGGGGCTAGGCCATGGGCCGAATTGGCCAGTCGGCTTGGCGAATTGGCCAGTCGGCCTGGCGACTAGCGCTAGCTAGCACTGGGTTTCCCCTTTTTTTTAACAAAACATTTTCTGTTTCTATTTTCAGAAATACAAAACACAGAGAAAACACAAAGTAAATAATTCTAAAAATGCCAGAAAAATTCACATAAATATTTGGTCATATACTAGACCATGTGAACTATTTTTTGTCCTAAATGCATTTTTTTTAAATAAATATTTTTTCTATGCTAATAAAATTAGCCTTAAAATAATTTGCAAATAATACCAAATAAATATATTTTAATTTAAAATTCAATTTCCAATATTTCCTTTCTGTTTTTGAAGAAGTCCTTTTATCTTCTCTCTTTATTTTATTTTTGGAAATAAAGGAAATGAATTTAGTGAAACCAAATTCCAAATTTTGAATCCAAAGAATTTTCAAAAATGGATTTAGGGAAACTTCCAATTCTCTCTTTTGGTCCTTGAATTGCATAAAGTTCCTTGGATCAAAATTCAAGTAAAAGAAAAGAAGGGCAAAAATGCATAAATCATGGATGCATATGAATGATCTATTTATAAACATCCAAATTGAAAATTGGGATGTTACAAACCTAGCCCCCTTAAGATGAATCTCGCCTTCGAGATTCGGGTTGGCCAGCAAAAAGGTGCGGATGGTCCTGTCGGAGGTCTTCTTCGCGCTCCCAGGTGGCTTCTTCCTCAGTATGGTGACTCCATTGGACCTTGCAGAACTTGATGACCTTGCTGCGGGTAACCCTGCTTGCAGTCTCGAGAATCTTGACGAGCTTCTCCTCATAAGTCAGATCACTATCCAACTGTATGGCCTCCAGTGGCACCATATCTCTCAAAGGAATATCGGCCATCTCTGCATGGCACTTCTTCAACTGGGAAACGCGAAACACATCATGAACTCCTGACAGAGCTTCGGGTAGTTCCAACTTGTAGGCAACTTCACCCATGCGTTCTAAAACTCTGTATGGCCCCATAAATCGTGGTGCTAACTTTCCTTTGACTCCGAACCGTTTAACTCCTTGAAGTGGCGACACACGAAGATATGCTCTGTCTCCGACTTCATAGGTTATCTCCTTGCACTTAGTATCGGCATAACTCTTTTGCCTGGACTGGGCTATCTTTAGTCTGTCACGGATCAGCTTGAGTTTCTCCTCTGAATCTCTAATTAAATCTGGTCCGAATAATTTATGGTCCCCAACTTCATCCCACATCAATGGTGTCCTGCACCTCCTTCCATACAAAGCTTCAAAAGGGGCCATCTTCAAGCTGGTCTGGTAGCTGTTGTTGTATGAGAACTCTGCGTATGGTAAATTATCATCCCAACTAGATCCATAATCTAGCGCACAAGCTCTCAACATGTCCTCCAGAATCTGATTGACTCTCTCCGTCTGTTCATCTGTCTACGGATGAAAAGCTGTACTGAACTCCAGCCTGGTACCTAAAGTTTCGTGTAACTGATGCCAAAACTTTGAGGTAAATTGTGTTCCTCTATCTGATACGATGGTCCTCGGAACTCCATGCAGACATACGATCATGGTCATGTATATCTTGGCCAACTTAGCACTTGTATAGGTGGTTTTCACGGGGATGAACTGAGCTACCTTGGTCAAGCGATCAACCACTACCCAAATAGAATCATAACCTGATCGGGTCCTGGGTAATCCGGTGATGAAGTCCATGCCAAGCTTGTCCCACTTCCAATCAGGTATCGGCAAAGGCTGAAGTAATCCTGCTGGTTTCTAGTGCTCTGCCTTAATCCTCTGACATACGTCGCATACTGCTACATACTTGGCAATATCCTTCTTCATACCTATCCACCAAAAACTTTCCTTTAAGTCCAAATACATCTTGGTGTTGCCTGGGTGTATCGAGTAAGGCGAATCATGTGCCTCCTGAAGAATCAACTTCCTGATCTCTGGGTCATTTGGCACATAAATACGCTTCTCAAACCATAGGGTTCCATGTTCATCCTCACAAAATCCTTCTGCCTTTCCTTGATTCATCCTTTCCTTTATCTCCACAATGCCTTTGTATAATTTCTGGGCTTCTCGGATCATTCCCAACAAGGTGGATTGAATTTCCATTGCGGCAACAAAACCTCGTGGAACTATCTCCAATCGGAGATCTCTGAGATTGTCGGCTAACTCCTGAGGTAATCCTCCTACTGTGAGAGTATTAACATAACTCTTACGGCTCAATGCATCTGCCACAACATTGGCCTTTCCTGGGTGATAATGCAATCTCATGTCATAATAGTTTATGAGCTCCAACCATCTCCTCAGCCAGAGGTTCAACTCCTTCTGCGTGAAGATGTATTTCAAACTCTTGTGATCTGTGTAAACATCGCAACTATTTCCAATCAGAAAATGTCTCCAAGTCTTGAGTGCGTGCACTACAGCTGCTAACTCCAAATCATGCGTGGCATAGTTCAACTCGTGAGGATGTAGCTGACGCGAGGTATAAGATACAACTCTTCCTTCTTGCATAAGAACGCCTCCAAGACCCTGACGTGAAGCGTCGCAATACACCTGAAAATCCTTGCGTATATTCGGAAGAATTAGCACTGGGGCTGTAACCAAACATTGCTTCAGCTCCTGGAAACTGGCCTCACATTCGTCGGTCCAAACAAACTTGGTGTCTTTCTTCAATAACTCCGTCATGGCTTTGCGATCTTGGAGAAATTCTCAATAAATCTCCGGTAATATCCTGCAAGTCCAAGGAAACTGTGAATCTCTCCGACTGAGGTGGGTGCCTTCCATTCAGTGACGGCGTCAACCTTCGAAGGGTCTACTGCTATGCCTTCTCCTGATATAACATGTCCGAGAAATCCGACTTCCTTCAACCAAAACTCGCATTTGCTGAACTTGGCGTATAACTGGTGTTCTCGGAGCTTCTCCAGCACCAAGCGTAAATGTTCCTTGTGTTCTTCGTCATTCTTTGAGTAAACCAATATATCATCAATGAACACGACGACGAACTTATCCAAAAACTCCATGAATACCTTGTTCATCATGCTCATAAAATAGGCAGGGGCATTAGTCAAACCAAAAGACATGACCGTGTACTCATAAAGCCCATACCTCGTGGTAAAAGTTGTCTTGGGTATATCCTGCTCTCAGATCTTCAACTGGTGATATCCTGATCGAAGATTGATCTTGGAGAAAACACTAGCCCCGCCTAGCTGGTCAAACAAATCATTGATCATCGGCAAGGGTATTTGTTCTTGATGGTCACCTAATTCAATGAACGATAATCCACAACCATTCTCAAGGTTCCATCCTTCTTCTCCACTAGAAGAACTGGGGCTCCCCAAGGTGATGAACTCGGTCGGATATACCCTTTCTCCAGTAATTCCTTAATCTGCTTCTTAATTTCCTCCAAATCATTTGCGGGCATCCGATACGGTCTCTTGGATATCGGTCCTATGCCTGGCAATAACTCGATCAAAAAATCAATGTCTCGATCCGGTGGCATGCCGGGCAATTCTTATGGAAACACATCGGGATAGTCCTTCACAACTAATACTTCTTCCTGAACAACTCCCGAAAGAGAATTCATCTGAGTTCTTAGCGTATGCCTCGACACATACTTGATCCGTTTTCCATCTGGGGTGGTGAGAAGAATTGACTTACGGGCACAATCAATATTTCCCTCATACTTGGATAACCACTCCATGCCTAGAATTACGTCCAATCCTTGTGATTCTAGGATGATGAGGTCTGTGGTAAAAACATGCCTCCCTATGGTCAACGGCAACTGAAAACATCCCCGACTAGCCGTAGACTCTGCTCTTGGGTAACTCACTAACATGGGTGTTTTAGGGGCTACGGTCGGCAACTTAAAGTTATCCACAAAACCCCTTGATATGAATGAATGTGATGCACCAGTGTCAAAAAGAACTAATACTGGATGGGAATTGAGTAAAAACTTACCCAACACTGCGTGTGGCTGCTCGTAGACTTCCTCCACATCGACGTGGTTCACCTGACCTCTGGTGAAAGGATTGGGCTTCTTGCCTCCAGAGCTTCCATTGCCGTTCCCATTCTTCGCCTCGGGACATTCGGTGGCGTAGTGTCCGGTTTTCCCGCATTTGAAGGAGGTAATGTGACTTAGATCTTTCTTGGCGGGTGTTGCGAGGTTGGAACGATTCTGATTCCTGTTTCCTCCATTCCCATTGCCATTCCTATGGCCATTATGGTTATGTCCATTGCCTCCATGCTGTGAATGTCCTCCATGGTTATGATGATTGTGTCCACAATACTTGCTGGATCCTGATCCATTATTTCCCGAGTACGGGGTATAGCGAGGCTTCTACTGAGCTCCAGAGTTATACTTTCCCTGTCCGTACTTCCTCTTGCAGTTCTCTATCTGCTGTTGCTTGCCTTCCAGAATGAGAGCCTTGTCAACCAACTCTTGATAATTGTTGAAGGTAGCCATGGTCAACTGAAGTCCCAGATCATCGTTCAGTCCCTCCAGAAATTTCTCCTGTTTAACGGCATCATCGGCCACGTCTCCGGGAGCATACCTGGATAACTTGCTGAATTCCTCCACATAATCACCAACAAAACGATTTCCCTGGCGTAAGTTGCAGAACTCACGCTTCTTCAGACTCATAGCTCCAGCTGAAACATGTGCGGTACGGAACGCCTGCTGGAACTGATCCCAAGTCACATTGGCTATGGGGAATGTGGTTGTGTAGTTCTCCCACCACGAAGCTGCTGGTCCATCCAGTTGGTGTGCGACAAAGCGCACCTTCTTAGCATCAGTGCATCCTGTGGTGGTCAGCTCCCTTCCGATCTTGCGATCTTGTTGTTGTTGTTGTTGTTGTTGTTGTTGTTGTTGTTGTTGTTGTTGTTGTTGTTGTTGTTGTTGTTGTTGTTGTTGTTGTTGTTGTTGTTGTTGTTGTTGTTGTTGTTGTTGTTGTTGTTGTTGTTGTTGTTGTTGTTGTTGTTGTTGTTGTTGTTGTTGTTGTTGTTGTTGTTGTTGTTGTTGTTGTTGTTGTTGTTGTTGTTGTTGTTGTTGTTGTTGTTGTTGTTGTTGTTGTTGTTGTTGTTGTTGTTGTTGTTGTTGTTGTTGTTGTTCTGGAGGAGCATCTGCATGAGGGCATTCTGGTTCTGGATCAATTGGGTAAGTTCCGGTGGGAATCCCGGGTCACGTCTCGGAGGCATCTGATGGGTTTGGAGTAGATGAGAAATTAGAATAGAATAAGGGCCTAATGAGAAAATCACACTACCCATATGAAAATGAGACAAATAAAACTCCAAATCACACCATTCAATTTCAATCAAGGTTCACACAATCGGGTCTAAGCTAACTATTACAAAATCTCACGAACGACATCGAACTACTCGGAAAACTCTAATAAAAAATAAATCGGAATACTAATATCTAAAATGGTGGTCGGCTAAAAGTTCTGATCGGTAGAAGACTCCATCATGTCCTCCTCATCATCATCGTCTTCATAGTCGGCATCGTTGCTGATGAAGGCTGCATCACTGT
Source organism: Elymus sibiricus (assembly GCA_039707655.1). Lineage (NCBI taxonomy): Eukaryota > Viridiplantae > Streptophyta > Magnoliopsida > Poales > Poaceae > Elymus > Elymus sibiricus. The sequence goes on along the minus strand of CM077676.1, from coordinate 182,975,376 downwards.
CATTATTGTGAAGGTTTTCTCCCTGGTCCAGCTTCTCCTCGGTTCTGTCTAGCTTCTTCTTCAGCTTTTCGTGCCTTTCCAGTAGTACGCTGATTTCCTCCTCATATCCATCGCGAGTTGCCTTGATTTCATCCTCCAGCTCGATATTCTGGGTTATCAGCTTCCTGGTGTTCTTCAGGCTGTCGTACATCTGGTTCTCCATTCGGCGGATGTGCTGCTCCTGATCTTGTATGTATGATGCGATCGACTCATCCTCCCTGGTGCGGACTACTTCTCCGTAGCGATCCCTGCATTCGCATATCCTATAGATGGTTCCCTCGAGATCCTGGTTGTATTCCTCACAAATGCGTCCAAAGGTGTTTTGGGCGGCAATACTACTGCCTAAGGTCCAGGTTGGCGCATTGAAGAAAAAATCAATATCCCTGGTGGTATTTCCAAAGGTACGTCCGGGAATGTGGACGTCAATTCTCCAGCGCTTCTCCTCCGTCAAGGTTGCGGTGAAGGTTCTAGTGAAAGTGGGCAGGGCGATGTTCAGGTACTTCACGATGTTCTTCAGGCGTTGTCCGAATGGCATGGTCTTGGAGGTCGACATCTATATTATTGAAATAGAGAAGGATTAGAAATGAATAAAGAAGAGCATAACACCAACGGATATATAGGGAAATTATAAAATACTTTTTTTTTCTAAGGCTTTGCCATTCTTAGTGGTCGCGTCCTACAGTCAGGGTGTGCTCTGAATACCATCTTGTGGCGACCCGACCCAAATGGATCAGTGTCTCTGTGCTTAAGTGTCATCCCTGGATCGGTATGCTGACACACACAGTACTCAAGGATTTATAACAGAGTTCAATCACACACTTTATTACATCGAGGTCCTCAAAAGAGTATTTATTACATAAATAAGGCTGAAGGCCAACTAAATAAAATAACTGCGGAAGCTTCGAAGGTAAATGAGTCCATCAACTCCACGGCAAACTGAGTGCAGAACAACGACCTATCGCACCTTAATCCTCGTCGGAAAACTCTGCAACATGAGACGTTGCAGCCGTGTAGGTTAGCACATGGAATATGCTGGCAATTTCACACCATAGAATAATAATGAAAATGTCTATCTCTATAAGCATATTTGGATGTGGAGGCTCTAGGTTAAATTTTTGCATAAAGCTAATTTTTCCCTACAACAAAGGAATTAATTTTATTTACTACCAAGTTTATGCCATTATTGAGAAGGTTCCTCCAACTCAATCCCTTAACCAAAATTTTCAATAACCCAATTCATTAATTAAATAAAGTGATGAGATCAACCAATAATTCACTTCTAGATACTCAAATTTGTCCATAACCAGGGACATGGCTAATCATGATTACTTTTTACACTCTGCAGAGGTTTGCGCACTTTTCCCCACAAGACTCGACCACTTCCATGATCGGAAGATCGAGACACAGTCTTTCAGAAGCATTTCCCCTTAACCTTGGGTAGACCGGTACACCTACATTCCCCTACATCTGCTAGCCTACCCGGAAAGAGGTCACACAACTTACTCAACTGTGCCAGAGCCCATAATGGCTTGTGGCTGCACACGGAAGTTACTAGTCATGAAGTGTCGTATGATCCCTTTGAGCCTGGGTGGCAATCCTAGGGTGATCACACGGGTACTCCGGGATCCCCTTGGGCAAGCACTGGTTTCTCCAGGTGCCCCAATCAATCCACCCAGATGTGTGTTAATGTTGCCACCTTAAGTTAACCCAAATTATCATATCTCTCGCAACTTGCATGAATCACACATACCAATCCCCGTCTACGAGCATGACTAAGCAATATATGACATAACGAATATTCCCGGGGTGATCAAAGGTCATAGGTTCCTACCTCATGAACTACATAGCAATGCCACAATTTCCCAATCCTACTCATGCAATTTTTAGGGGTGAAACTAATGCATAGGAAAAACTAGGTATAGAAAAGTATGATCAAGGTGTGAACTTGCCTTGCTGATGATCGTTGAACTCTAAGGATTTGTAGTAGCAAGCCTCGCACTCCGGATGATCTAACGAAGCAAATATTGACACACATCAGCAATCAAACAAGGAATCAAAAGGAAAACAAAAAAAAAGACTTCGGAAAACTCCAAAACAGCCAAATAAAGTTTATGTACAGAACGCAATTTTAACAGTAGCAAAATTATATGATTTTCGCATTAACAAAAAGTACATGTCACAAGCTTCGATTTGCAAAAAGAATCATTTAAATCGGAGTTATAGATTTCAAATTATAGCCAAAACAAGTTTGAACATAAATCTGTTCAAATTCAAATTTTAAATTGTCAAAAATATTTTTAGTTTGGTTCTCTGGATAGATGGGATTTTTATGAAACCGTAGGAAAAAGAATCAATGAAATTGGATATGTAGATTAAAAGATATGCTAAAAACAAAATCAGGACATTTTTGAAATTTAAAAGAATTTGAAAAGCTTAGGTCTCGGCCGACCGTCGCGGGGATGCCACGTGGCGAGAGATGGGTGGCTGCGGTTGTCGCTTGCGAGCGGGTGGCCGATCCATACTGAAAACAACTCAGAGAAATAAAAAAAACAACAGATCTACTACGATCGGTCGGATCCCGATCTGACGGTTGCGGGTGTGTGCGCTGCGGCGACTAGAAGTGGACGGCCGGTAACTACTGCATACCGGTTTGAAATAATAAAAAAACAAAGCATTCTAATCTGTGCCATAGAAAATAGATCGGACGGCTGAGATCTAACAGCGGCGGCGCGATGTGAACGACGGCGAGGGCGGCTCGACGGTGGGGCTTGCGACGGCTCCGGTGATCGGTTGCGGTGGTGGAGATGTCGGGGTGATGCGGCGTAGGGTGGCGCGTCCGGTGGTGGTGTGCACCGTGGTCGAGGACAACAGACGGCGACGAGGCGAACACGCCGGAGCTCGGGTGCTCTGCGTGAACTCCGGCGGACGTGCGAGCTCGAGGCGCTTCCTGTAGATGAAGAGGAGGGTCGAAACCATGTCAACGAGGTGCGCACGGTCGAGGGCTCAAAGTTGACAGAGAGGGGGTTCAAGGGGAGGCTCATCGGCGTCGGAGTTGACGACGACAGCGGCTTCGGTCGGCGAGATCGGAACGGCGAGTGCGGGCGGTGTCATGGGGTTTGGCGAGAGATTTTGGAGGGGATCGAGAGAGGAGAGGCTCGGCTTATAAAGGGACAAGGCGTGGAGGAGGGGCCAGGCTCGGGGATAGTAGTCTCGCGAGTTTGAACAGGGACGGCGTCGAGGGCGTGTCCAGGCCAGACTTCGGCTCGGCGTGGGGAAGAAGAAGAGGTGGGGTCAGGCGGTCAGTGGCTGCGTGAGGGGAAACGATGGAGCAGGCGACCAGCTCGCGGTTAAACCTAGTATATATCCAGCCATTTAAACTTACCTAGATTAAACTTCACAAAAGGTTAGTACTTGTAAACTACGTAGTCAACTCCACAAAAGGTTACTTGTAAACTACGTAGTGATCAAGTACTCCACAAAAAGTCGTTAGTACTTCTAAACTACCTACACACATTACATATTTCTCCGAAGGATTAACTTCATCTCACAAAGTTTATTCCTATTGCTCCCCCCTCCTTCTTGAAATGGGATTTCTCCGTCTTGAGCGGAATCCTCTCGGCCTTCTGCAGTTGTATGTCCCTCTTCAGCTACTTCGTCTCGGCGACCAGTTCATCCTTCTGGTCATTCAGCTTCAGTATCTTATCATAATATTTAGAATTATCATCGATAAGCTGATCCTTCTCCTTCCTCAAGGAGTCATTCAACTCCTTGAGGGACTTCACTGTACTCTCATGTGACGCGACCAGCTCGCGGTTGAGCATGTCGACGTCACATGGCTGCTGCTCGACGGGTGCTGGAGACGGGTCCCGTACGTACTCCTGGCAAGTCAAAAGTTTGGAATCATCAATAATTACTGGTTAGTTATATATATGCATGTGTTTGCAATGCTCATGGATGTTTTTATAATCTTACCTTGTTGGTGCTTGCTTCGCCTTTGTCTAGTTCGGCATACGCCGTGAGGTTGCTCGAGGATTCGTAGTGGGTGTACAAGCTACTCATGGCTGCAACTACAAAATAATAAAAAGTCAAGCTACTTTGGTTTTCTTTGTTGGTGTGAGTTGACAATTAAAGCATTATAGTGATAGTGGTAGTAGGAGGGGGTGCATGTCATTTGAGCATGTTTGAGCAAGTTTGGGTGCATGTCATATTTGCATAACTTGCCTTTTTGTCATTTTTGCAAGTTTGGGTGCAAATCAGCAATATTATCATGGCATGGCATATTTTTAACAGGAAATGACATATTCATGGCAAATTAGCAATATTATCATGGCATGACATATTCAACTTATTGTTAACAGGAAAACTATTATACTAAAATGACATATTTAGAGCAAGATTAAGACATGCTACAGGAGCTATCATGACAATATCTTGGCACAACAAGGTAGTACAAAACTTGTAGATCAAAACATATAACATGGGCATATCCATAGGAGCTACAGATCAGTGGGAACCATCAAGACAAGATGCAGAGTTTTTATAACAGGCAGTTTCGACTTAGTGAAAACTGGCAAGTGCAAATCAACAATATTATCATGGCATGTTTTCAAGCTTGTGTCAGTGCCTTAACATGGTTTTCATGGCATGGGAAAAATACTAGCGGACAGATGACATGTTAATGCTCCAAAGTCATGTTCAAAGTTTATTCATATGACACTTGCATTAATTCACACAGAAATGACAAAAAGGCAAGTTATGCAAATATGACATACACCCAAACTTGCTCAAATGACAAAATATGGCCAGTGACTAAATTGACTAAATTGCCTCTACATTGGCACTGACTAAATTGACTAAATTGCCTCTACATTGGCACTGACTAAATTGAGTAAACTACATTGCCAAATTTGATGAACCCTAGTGATGCAATCAAATTGGTGGAGGGGATGAACCCTAGCGATGCAAATAAAAGAAGGTGGAGGGATGAACTCACCGTACTCAATGCAGCCAAGTGGATGAAGATGGAGGCGATGAACCCTAGCAGTCCGTTGCCGCCGCCGTCGCTGAAACGCTAGCTCAAAACGAAATTAACTCCAATCAAATTGGAGGGCAATCAGCGGCGAGAGAGGGAGAGAGAGGGGGGAGAGAGAGGGAGATTACCTAACTGCTAGAACCAGCCAGAATCGGAGTGGCGACGAGCGACGAGAGAGGGAGAGAAAGGGGAACGAGAACGCGCGCGGGTCAGAGAGAGAGAGAGGGAGTGGGGTGAGGTGTCCATTGACCCGTTGGTATTGACCCCCGGCCCACTGCCTCCTAATAATATTTGGGCTTGGCCCAATACGAAATGATCACCACCTAAAAAAGTAAAAATGAAGTCTCAAACTACATATTTTAAAAAATGACAGTATTTCCATTTAACATAATATAACTTTAATAAAGGTAAACTACAATATACTATAAAAATGATCACCACCTAAAAAAATAAAAAGGAAATAATTTTGAAGTGTCAAACTACATATTTGAAGTCTCAAACTAAAAAGAAAAAAAAGTAAAAATGAAGTCTCAAACTACATATTTTAAAAAATGTCAGTATTTCCATTTAAAATAATATAACTTTAATAAAGTAAACTACAATATACTATAAAAATGATCACCACCTAAAAAAATAAAAAGGAAACAATTTTGAAGTGGCAAACTACTTATTTGAAGTCTCAAACTAAAAAGAAAAAAAAGTAAAAATGAAGTCTCAAACTACATATTTTTCAAAATGTCAGTATTTCCATTTAAAATAATATAACTTTAATAAAAGTAAACTACAATATACTATAAAAATGATCACCACATAAAAAAATAAAAAGGAAACAATTTTGAAGTGTTAAAACTACATATTTGAAGTCTCAAACTAAAAAGAAGAAAAAAAATTAAAAATGCAGTCTCAAACTACATATTTCAAAAAATGTCAGTATTTCCATTTAAAAGATGAAAAGGAATTTTTTTTGAATTGTCAAACTACATATTTGAACATAATAGTGCTGTCGTGGAAACTAATGACAGGCCACAACTAAACATAATAGTGCTGGCGTTCCATGTTATACTACGCCAGCTCTATATTACGGCTGGTACAAATTGTTGATCCCATATACTTGTGACGCTCACCTGTTTTCCAATGCCACCACTATGCCCCTACTAATGTCATACCAAATAAGCCAATGCCACCACTATTTGGAAAAAGTAGTGCTGGCATTGGTTGAAAATGGCGCGCCACCAACGAAAGTTGTGGCTAGCACTTTTTCCACTAGTGCAACATGGAAGATAGGATCAAGAACACAAATATATTCATGAAAACATAAAGGGTTCAGATCTGAAATCATGGCACTCGGGCCCTAGTGACAAGCATTAAGCATAGCAAAGTCATAACAACATCAATCTCAGAACATAATGGATACTTGGGATCAAGCCCTACCAAATTGACTCGATTACATGATAAATCTCATCCAACCCATCACCGTCCAGCAAGCCTACGAAGGAATTACTCACACCCGATGGTGATAATCATGAAATTGTTGATGTAGGATGGTTGATGATGACGACGGCGTCGAATCCCCATCTCCGGAGCCCCGAACGGACTCCAGATCAGCCCTCCCGATGAAGAACAGGAGGTGGTGGCGGCTCCGTATCGTAAAACACGATGATTCTTTCTCTCTGATTTTTTCCTCCATGAATAGGTATATATGGGGTTGGAATTAGGGTTGCCATAGTTTCTAGGGGCCCACAAGCCTGGGGGCGCGCCCCCTGAGCTTGTGGCTCCTGGGTGCCCCCCCTCCAGTAGATCTCTTTGCCAGTATTTTTTATATATTCTGAAATAATTCTCCGTAAATTTTCAGGTCAATCCGAGAACTTTTATTTCTACACAAAAATAACACCATAGCAATTCTGCTGAAAACAGCGTCAGTCCAGGTTAGTTCCATTCAAATCATGCAAATTAGAGTCCAAAACAAGAGCAAAAGTGTTTGGAAAAGTAGATACATTTGGGACGTAAATGAAGGGTAATCTGTAAATAGGAAATAGGATAATCATGGCATTTCCACATTATTAAACTATAATTAACAGCAAGTAAATGAAGGGTACAGTAGGTTGTGTTTACTAAATTCATCGGCCACATGCCCCTCAAAAAGAATCCATTAATAAGGTTGATCAAGTCTTATTAACAAACTGTTTCCGAGTAACATGAAACCGAAGAACTTTCGTTTAACACTAAGTTACCTCAACGGCAATGTGCATCTCCCCAACAATAAGAATTTCATACTTCTTTTTGACTGAAGGAAGAGGAAATTCGAAACCTCCAATAGTGATCTTCGCAATTTTTTTCAATAATGTTGATACATTCACTGAAGTTTGTTTCCTTAGAAAATATACCGTATGCTCATTACCATGGACATGAAAAGTAACCTTGCTTTTGTTGCAATCAATAACAGCCCCTGTAGTACTCAAAAAAGTCTACCAAGGATAATCGACATGTTGTCTTCCTCGGGCATATCAAGTATAACAAAGTCTATTAAGATAGTAACATTTTCAACTACAACGGGAACGTCCTCACAAATTCCAATAGGTATAGCAGTTGATTTATCAGCCATTTGCAAAGATATTTCAGTAGGTGTGAGCTTATTCAAATCAAGTCTTCTATATAAAGAGAAAGGCATAACACTAACACCGGCTCCTAAATCACATAAATCAGTTTTAACATAACTTCTTTTAATGGAGCATGGTATAGTAGGTATTCCTGGATCTCCTAACTTCTTAGGCACTCCACCCTTAAAAGAATAATTTGTAAGCATAGTGGAAATTTCAGCTTCGGGTATCTTTCTTTTATTAGTTACAATATCTTTCATATATTTAGCATAAGGAGGCATTTTCAAAATATCAGTCAAGCGAGTGCGCAAAAAGACAGGTCTAAGCATTTCAACAAAGCGCTCAAAGTCTTCCTCATCCTTATTTCTAGATGGTTTAGTAGGAAAAGGCATGGGTTTTTGAACCCATGGTTCTCTTTCTTTTCCATGTTTTCTAGCAATGAAATCACTTTTATCATATCTTTTATTCTTAGGAGGTGGGTTATCAAGATCAACAACAGGTTCTATTTCTACATCATTATCTGGTTGAGCATCATCATGAACATCATTATCATTATCATTATCATTAAGTGGACGTTCATTACTAGATTGTGTCTCAGCATCAGAAATAGAAACATCATTATGATTCTCAGAAGGTTTTTCTATCACAGGTTCACTAGAAGCAGGCAAAGTTTTATCATTTTTCTTTTTCCTTTTCTTCTTAGATGAACTAGGTGCATCAGTATTAGTTCTATGAGAATCATGCTCAATTCTTTTAGGATGACCTTCAGGATACAGAGGCTCCTGAGTTATTCTACCTCCTCTAGTAACAACTCTAATAGCACGATCATTCATTTTATTATTCATCTCATCAAGCAAATCATTTTGGGACTTAGCAGTTTGTTCTAACTGAGTATGAACCATAGAAGCATGTTTACTTAAGCCTTTAACATCATTAGGAGTTCTAAACATCAAATCACTTAAACGATGTATCATGAAAGCATTTCGTTTCAATTGATTGCTAACATACATATTAAAGTGGTCCTGCTTAATGATGCAATTATCAAATTCATACAGGCATTGGCTAGCAGATTTATTATAAGGAATATCACCTTCATCGAATCTAGTAAGAGAATTACCTCCACTACCTGTGTCGGGGTGTCAAGCCCATGTATTTCTTTAATAGGCGGTAAATTTTTAACATCTTCAGCTTTAATACCTTTTTCTTTCATAGATTTCTTAGCTTCTTGCATATCTTCAGGACTGAGGAATAGAATACCTCTCTTCTTCGGAGTTGGCTTAGGTGGTGCTTCAGGAATTGTCCAATCATCGGCATTCTTTAAAATGTTATTCAATAATTCTTCAGCCTGCCCAACAGCCCGTTCCCTGAAAACACAACCAGCACAACTATCTAGGTAGTCCCTAGAAGCATCGGTTAGTCCATTATAAAACATATCAAGTATTTTATTTTTCTTAAGAAGATGATCAGGCAAAGCATGAAGTAATTGGAGAAGCCTCCCCCAAGCTTGAGGGAGATTCTCTTCTTCAATTTGCACAAAGTTAAATATTTCCTGTAAGGCAGCTTGTTTCTTATGAGTAGGAAAATATTTTTCAGAGAAGTAATATATCATATCCTGGGGACTACGCACACAACCAGGAGCAAGAGTATTAAACCATTTCTTAGCATCACCCTTTAATGAGAAAGGAAACAACTTAAGAATGTAATTGTAGCGAATTTTTTTCCTCATGAGCAAATAGGGTGGCTATATCATTCAATTTAGTAAGGTGTGCCACAACAGTTTCAGATTCATAACCATGAAAAGGATCAGATTCAACCAAAGTAATTAGCTCAGGATTGACAGAGAATTCATAATCCTTATCGGTAACAAAGATAGGAGAGGTAGCAAACTTAGGATCATATTTCATTCTCTCCATCATAGACTTTTCTTTAAGCTTAGCCAGTAATTTTATAACATCATCTCTATCATTACAAGCAAGGAATTCTCTAGCTATTTCTCTATCTATAACATAACCACCAGGTATCTCAGTCATCTCAAATCTAGTAGGAGTGCTAGGAATAATAGGTGAATCATAATTTTCAGAAGTTTCAACATTTTTAGCATTCTCAATTTCTTTAGCTTTAGCAATTTGTTCATCAAGAAATTCACCTAGTGGCACAGTATTATCAAGCATAGTACTAGCATCATCACAAGTTTCATTTATAGCAGAAGTAGTATCATCAATTACTTGCGACATATCAGAATGAATAGCAGGTGGTGGTGTCGCAAGCATACTCAAAACAGAAGGGGAATCAAGTGCAGAGTGTGATGGCAGTTCCTTACCTCCCCTCGTCTTAGAGGGAACGATCTTGGTCATAGCGTCTTTCAGATTCTTCATAATGATCAACAGATATAAATCCCAAGTGATTCAACAAATAGAGTTATGCTCCCCGGCAACAGTGCCAAAAAAGCTCTTGATAACCCACAAGTATAGGGGATCGCGACAGTCTTCGAGGGTAGTATTTCACCCAAATTTATTGATTCGACACAAGGGGAGCCAAAGAATATTTGCAAGTATTAACAGCTGAGTTGTCAATTCAGCCACACCTGGAGAACTAAATATCTGCAGAAAAGTGTTTAGTAGCACAGTAGTATGATAGTTTTGATAGTAGTAGTAACAGTAGCAATAGTAACAAAGACGGTAACAGTAGAATTTTTGTACTGATTGTAACAGCAGCAGCAATAGTAACTTAGCAAAGATCAATATGAGAAAAGCGTAGGCATTGGATCAGTGATGGATAATTGTGTTGGATGACATTCATCATATAACAGTCACAACCTAGAGCGATACACAATAGCTCCAATTCATCAATGTAATGTAGGCATGTATTCCGTATATAGTCATACGTGCTTATAGTAAGAACTTGCATGACATCTTTTGTCCTACCCTCCCGTGGCAGCGGGGTCCATAAGGAAATCTAAGGGATATTAAGGCCTCCTTTTAATAGAGAACCGGAAAAAAGCATTAGCACTTAGTGAATACACGAACTCCTCAAACTACGGTAATCACCGGAAAGAATCACAATTATTGTCACCTTGGGGTATGCGGATCATAACACGTAATAGGTGCATACAACTTGCAAGATAGGATCAAGAACACAAATATATTCATGAAAACATAAAGGGTTCAGATCTGAAATCATGGCACTCAGGCCCTAGTGACAAGCATTAAGCATAGCAAAGTAATAGCAACATCAATCTCAGAACATAGTGGATACTAGGGATCAAGCCCTAACAAATTGACTCGATTACAGGATAAATCTCATCCAACCCATCACCGTCCAGCAAGCCTACGAAGGAATTACTCACACCCGATGGTGAGCATCATGAAATTGGTGATAGAGGATGGTTGATGATGACGACGGCGTCGAATCCCCCTCTCCGGAGCCCCGAACGGACTCCAGATCAGCCCTCCTGATGAAGAACAGGAGGTGGCGGCGGCTACGTATCGTAAATCGCGATGATTCTTTCTCTCTGATTTTTCCTTCATGAATAGGTATATATGCGGTTGGAATTAGGGTTGTCGGAGTTTCCAGGGGCCCACAAGCCTGGGGGGCGCGCCCTGGGGCGTGGTTGCGCCCCCTGAGCTTGTGGCTCCTGGGTGGCCCCCCTCCAGTAGATCGCTTCGCCAGTATTTTTTATATATTCTAAAATAATTCTCTATAAATTTTTAGATCAATCCGAGAACTTTTATTTCTACACAAAAATAACACCATAGCAATTCTGCTGAAAACAACATTAGTCCGGGTTAGTTCCATTCAAATCATGCAAATTAGAGTCCAAAACAAGAGCAAAAGTGTTTGGAAAAGTAGATACATTTGGGACATATCACGCGTCCCGGATCAACCAAAGATGCTGGGTTCATCAGCAAAAAGCCTCTACAATTATTCAATCGCTAATCAAGCCACTACTGGTGTCCCCAACTTATGTGATTAGGTGAAAGAAAGGCAACAGTTCAATGGACTCCTTTATTGGGTTTTGATAAAAGAACATGGCAATGTTTTTCAGAAGATAAAAAGATTCCCACAAGCTAAGTCAAACAAGTGCAAAGCAAGCATGTCAAAACAGCGGGACACACTAATGCACAAAAACCATATGATGAAGAGCATTGCACACGACACTACACATGCAAAAGTAACCTCCCCACGCTTAGAACTTTACATACTAAACTAGAGAAGATTACGAAAGTGAAAAGAAAACGCAGTTATTAAAAGAGAGCGCGAGAAGTGGTTACCTCCCCAATCTTATGTCTAAGCAAGGCTTAGAAACTTTTTACCGTTGAGGTGCATATGACCTCTCTTCTAATGGACATGGACCCTGCTTCTTGTGATCTCCTTGTTGTGGTCCGGTGGCTGCCCTCTGATAGAACCTGCTTGAAAATGAAATAAAAAAACAAAATATTTTTGTGCTTTTGTGGTTTTTTACTTTTTAGCACAAAGGATTAGCAACACAAGTGATAAAAATATTTGCCTCTACAAGATCGGTTCATCTACCTAAGCACCTCGCTTAAGACGATAAACTAGGCGTAGGAGCGTCGACTCTCCTATATTGGAATGAAGTGCATGTGAGACAAGATAAAAACACTAGTGTGCACCTTCCTACATGCCTAATTGAAAAGAGAGATCCTCACTTAAGGCGAGAAACTCCATACTAAGTAACTTTTATTTGAGCGAGGTTTGTATTGGAAAACTCTACCGAGAACTTGTTGTTGAAGTTCATCATGTTGAAGCAACCAAGCGACTTGTGTGGGTCTTTTATACGGTTGGCACCATACCGTACACTTGACCACATAAGGTCCAAGCCCCTGCGGAAATAACACACGAAATAAAAACATCGATTCGGTATACGGATGGAGTTTGTATACCCCACCGGCAAAAGGGAAATAAATAAAAACATAGTTGCTATAGAGATTTATTGTCTACGGAGTTTCAGACGTAATTAATAGTAATGAGAAAGTGAATAGTCAGTTAGAAAGCACCTCATCGACCTCAGACATCGAAAATGAATCAGATGGAGGTGTTATCGCCCTCATACGGGCGGTCGAACGACCAGGTGCGGTCGTATAGAACGCCGTCGTGCATTCTAGTAATCCATGTCATGCTACACACACTAGTACGAGCACTCATATGAGCACGAGCGCTTATATGGTGCACTGTCATTTGCTCTGGAGCTTTTCTTGTCAGGGTGGACTTGGCATACGAGCGCACATACGAGCGAGAGCGCTCGCACGGCCAGCCGTTTTTTGCTCTGTGGAGGTGCTCTTGGTGGCTGCCAGGTGATGCAACTGCGCGTACGAGCTTGTATGGTTGTCCATCTTTTGCGCTGGTCCTCTAGTGCTTGTGGCCACGTGCTCATACAGGCGCCAGTACGACCGGAACGGTCGTATGGAATGCCATCTTTTCTCCTAAAGCTGCAGAACTGCATGAAACTTTTTGTGCTTCCTCCTCACATTAGGCACATAACAATATTGCAATAAAAATAGGAGGAGGTTTGCAACAAAAATGCAGGCTACCGACATGGTATAAATTTTACCAAAGAAAACTATTGCAACCAACTCAAATAGCAACTACTCACAATAAAACAAAAGTGCCAATGCAACATGAATGCAACTAGACTCAAGACACAATGCTAAGAAAGACACGTACGGACTTCCGGGTTACCTCCCAGGCAGTGCTTTCTTTAAAGCCATATAGGTAGGCTTTGGTGCTCCATAAGGTCATCCACCTGGATCCCAAGGGATATCAACCCCGAGTTGGATACCTACCTCCAACCGGGGGTTGGAGCACCTCATAGCAGAGCTCGGTCGGAGGCGCACTAGCTTACAGTGCATCGGCATCATATATGTAAATTCGTACTTGCTCTTTGGCAAGTACCGATGCACCGAGCTAGGTGGAGATGCCTGAAATGTTAGTGGTTGTTACTTCACAATAACTTTATAATCAAGAGGATGAGGAGCTGCAGGTAAGTCATAACCTTCATCATTTTCATCAAGCTACACATTATTAATGTCAAAACAATTACCATTGGTGGAAGCTTTCGGACAACAGTTGTTCCGTCCTTCATCTCCGTGTTCCTCCAGTTCATCATTTTCCAAACTTTCTTCTTGTGGCTTGATGATATTTTCTTCATGTTGTTCCTATATAAGATTATGTTCATGCGAAATATTGGCTTGGGAGATGGCGGCCATCCGCTTCTCATAGTTCTTAACCAAAGGATTTTTATCAAAATTATTATCTAAGCAAAAGTTATAAACTCCCCCCACCAAGTCTTCATGCTTAGTCACCGAAGTATATTCTTCGGGAAACCTGTCAATCCACTTTAAAAACTCATAAGACCTAAGCAATAAAATCATCTCCGTAATGACTTCAACATCGTCATAAGGGTATTCATCACGGTTGTATGATCTCACAACCGGATGTGTGTGATCTTTTTAGAAAAAGCTCATGTGGTGAAGGGACTTGCACTGTATGCAACCGTTAGGGATTAAATCAGCTATAATATCCAACACCATAAATTGATCACCCATCTCAATACCTCTCTTGGAGCGCCGGTATTGTTCATATACCCTTCCTCTTCCATGGCCTTGTTCCATCGCAGCAGCTTTCATTTTGGACATCTCAAAGAAAGACATTTTTTTGTATTTTTGGATTAAAGGAAAACAGTAAGATAAGTAGCAACAAACAAAAATAAACTATGTGTGAGCGGGTAAGTAATAATTAAGCGCTATACTCCCCGGCAACGGTGCCAGAAAATGCTTGATGACCTGCAAGTGCATAGGGCTGTTGTATCACTGTCATGATAAGTAAAGTGTCGATCCCACAGGGAGCTGATAGGAAGGCACCACAAAGCCTGCAACCATGCTATCACTTAACGCAGTTACGTACGCACCCAAACCGGAGTTTGGAAATAGCCTATTCTATAAGTTGATAGGACACTGCCACACTGGATAAAAGGGTTTACTAAACTAGGAACAAGAAGGTAAAAACAGGAATAAAAAGAGACTAAGTTAGTAGTGAAGGTGCTTGAGTAGTATAGTGTTCTCTAGGACTCCAAAGTCATTACCACAAATATGACCTGTGCATCTAGTACGGAGCAAACGCTCTCTATTGTATCCTCTATCCACTCTATATGCATAAGTGGGCGGTCCCCGGTACAGTACACATACTACTCGAGGTAGACTTCGTTGCCACACACGCCACCATCAGAGTCTCCCCCATAGGGTTACAACTCATGATAATTAAGGGTTACCCCATGGACACGGCCAGATATGGGTTTACCTGAACTCCCCTATCAACTTGCAAAGACTAGGGATTGAGGTTTTACTGTCACCTTGAATTCCCTCAACGTCCTACCCTATGCAGTGAAAGTATAGTTCCTCCATGGCCAATCACGGCAATAGTGCGAGCGAGGCCTCCTCTCAACACTCGCAAGAATACTAACTTGAACATGAACAAGAACATATTGGATTTCTTGGGAATAATTATTCTAATCATAAATGAGTTCAGCTGTATCCTTGAGAACAAACACATCTACTCAAACATAACGGAGAGGGTCAAGTTACAAGCCAGAATCGAGCCGGTGAAGGGAGGAGGTGATGATGGTGATGATGATGGCAGCGGCGCGACGGTGAAGATGGTGGTGATAGCGCTAGCGTGGTGGAGAGGGCATCGACCCGAAGGCCGGTGCTCGCGTGGTGGAGCCTCCTCCTCTTCCTCTTGATCTTGTCCCTTCCTCTATGGTTGTGATGAAGCAGCAATGGGGATGGACTTGGATGTTCTTGATGAATGAGATGAGATGTCGGTGGCTAGGGTTGAGGAGGTGTATATAAGGAGCCTCCTTTCTTGAATGGTTACATCCAAGGGCTCTCAATGAGCGAAATCCTCTCCCAATCTCTTCTTTATGAGCCAGGGATCTCATGGTATCGAACGGGGATGAAATCAGTGAAGAATCCTGTCTGGAAGGGAAACTTTCGGAGCTGTGTGCATGTCATACGATCGCCGAAACGACCACGCGCGGTCGCATGGAATGGCGTCTTTTGATCTGACCTCCTCCGGTAAAACGGGCGCCATTTCTTCATACGAACTCGGAATTTGACGTTCTTGGCCTCATTGGATTCTTATGAACGACGTCGATCCATTCCTAGTCTTGGATCTTGATTTCGAGCACTTTGGAAAAAATGACTTTTCCGACCTTCGAAATGGCTAAGTCTGACCCCTCGCAGACTCCGTATCGAACCCATCCTTGGTCCTTTCATCGTGCTTGGTCCTAGGTTGCTCTAAAACACCTGTAGACACAAGAAAACAAGGAAAACTAATAAAAACCAAATAAATACACAAATGTGCAATGCTCACAATGATAAGTGCAAAAACCGGTAATCATGCATAATGGACAACTATTTGGTTCAATGGGACATGATATATAAAGAGAACATGCAACAAATGAGCTCTAAAAATGCGTAAAATATAGAGCCATCAACGCTGGCTCCTGCTTGACGCGTGCCAGCGACGGGCCCATGTAACAGAGTGATACGTCTCCAATGTATCTATAATTTATGAAGTATTCATGCCATGTTTACAACAATTTTATATGGTTTTGGTGCACTTTTATATGATTTTTAAGGACTAACCTATTAAACTAGTGCCTAGTGCCAGTTCCTGTTTTTTGGCTATTTTTTGTTTCGTAGAAAATCCATACCAAATGAAGTCCAGATGCCACGAAAATTTACGGTGATTTTTTAAGGACAAGGAGAGACCCCCGAAGCCTGGGAGGTGGACCAGACGAAGTCCAGGGGAGCCACGAGCTCAGGGGGCACCCCGCTAGGGCATGTGGGTTGAGCTCGTGGGTCCCTCGGGACTCCCCCTGATGTGAAACCAATGCCAGAAATTCTTATAAATAGGGAAACCCTCAGAAAGAAACCTAGAACTCCCACGCCGCCGCCACCGCCGCAAGCCTCTGTTACGAAGCGATCTCATCTCGAGGACTTCTTTAGCACGCTGCCGGAGGGGGAAATAATCATCGGAGGCCATCTTCATCATCCCGGCGGTCTCCATGATGAGGAGGGAGTAGTTCACCCTCGGGGCTGAGGGTATGTACCAGTAGTTATGTGTTTGATCTCTCTCTCTCTCTCTCTCTTGTGTTCTTGATTTGGCACGATCTTGATGTACCACTAGCTTTGCTAATATAGTTGGATCATATGGTGTTCTTCCCTCTCTATCTTGTTGTGATGTATTGAGTCTTTCCCTTTGAGGTTTCATTGTTATCGGATTGAATATTTTGGATTTGAGATCACTTGATGTATGTCTTGCATGTGGATACCCGTGGTGACAATGGGGTATTCTATTGAGTCACTTGATGTATGTTTTGGTAATCAACTTGCGGATTCCTGAGGTGACATTGGGGTAATCTAGGCATAGAGGTTGATACATGTTTTCGTCCTACTTTCTCCGGTAGAAACTTTGGGGCACTCTTTGAGGTTCTTTGTGTTGGATTGAATATTATGAATCTGAATTTATTTGGTGTTATTTTAGTACGAACTCTAGGGCTATTTGTGACACTGATAGGGATGGCTCAATAGATTGATCAAAAACATAACTTTGAGGTGGTTCGCTACCTACAACAATTTCATCTTATGTTCTCCGCTATGGATAAGAACTTTGGAGTGATTCTTTGTCGCGCGTTGAGGGATTGTTATATGATTCAATTATGTTAGCACTATTGAGAGATTGCACTAGTGAAAGTATGAACCCTAGGCCTTGTTTCTAATCATTGCAATACCGTTTGTGCTCACTTTTGTTACTAGCTACCTTGCTGTTTTTATTATTTCAGATTACAAAAACCTATATCTACTATCCATACTACACTTGTATCACCATCTCTTCGTCGAACTAGTGCACCTATACAATTTACCATTGTATTGGATGTGTTGGAGACACAAGAGATTCTTTGTATTTGATTGCAGGGTTGTTTGAGAGAGATCATCTTCATCCTACACCTCTCATGGATTGATAAACCTTAGGTCATCCACTTGTGGGAAATTTGCTGCTGTCCTACAAAACTTTGCACTTGGAGGCCCAACCGAGTCTACAAGAATAAAGTTGTGTAGTAGACATCAAGCTCTTTTCTGGCGCCGTTGTCGGGGAGGTGAGTGCTTGAAGGTATATCTTTAGATTTTGCAATTGAATATTTTAGTTTCGTGTTTATTCACTAGTTTGGTTTATAAAAGAAAACTACAAAAAAATGGAATTGAGGTTGCCTCAAATGCTTCATCTTTATGAAGTGTTCCTTGAAAATGATGGATCGGAAAATTGTGCCAAAGTGTTAGAAGAAGAATTCATTAGAATGTTTGGCATAAAATCCTCTAATGATAAGCATGATTGCAATGTTGCTAGTATGAATTCTTTGAATATCCATGATGCTAATGATATGCAAAGCGATAAGCTTGGGGATGCTATGTTTGATGAAGATTATCTTTTTAGCCCCCCAAATTTTGATGAGAAAATTTATTATGATGATAGCATGCCTCTTATTTATGATGATTACAATGATGAAAGTGGGTTTGGAAGAGTGTCAACTCTAGATGATCCCACTATTTTGGAGGGTGTTGAACCTTATTGCAATAATTATGAAAGTGGATTTGGAGAGGTCATGACCTTATTTAGTGATGATTCCACTATTTCGGAAGAGGTTTCAATTGATTACGACAACAAAGTTGCTATCTATGATGATTATTGTGATGACATGTATGTTATAAAGAATAATGATAGCCATGAAACTTGTCATCATGATTTTAATGCCCAAATTGATTATGTAAATCAAGTTTCATATGATAGTTATTTAATTGAATTTGCTCCCACTACTATTGATGAGAATAAATTTGCTTATGCGGAGAGTAATAAAAAAATTATGCTTGTGGATCATGAAAAGAATGCTTTATGTGATAGATACATTGTTGAATTTGTTCATGATGCTACTGAAAATTATTATGAGAGAGGAGGATATGCTTATATATATTTCAACAACATCAAGTTTCCTCTCTTTATGTTGAAAGTTTTGAAGTTGCGCTTGTTTTGCCTTCCTATGCTTGTTGATTCTTGCTACAATAAATTGTTTGGTTATAAAATTCCTATGCATAGGAAGTGGGTTAGGCTTAAATGTGTGTAACACCCCCAGATCTTAGCACTATCATTAACCTAGACAACATGCCTTGCCATCATGATCATCATAGTTAAACTCCCATTAAGAAATAATTCGACTCTCAAACCCTAGTCAAATTCAAAATTCAAATTATAAGTCGAAATAAAAGTTTCTCAAATATGAGAACTAAATAGTTCATAATCTTGCAAATAATCCATAAGAAATTATAAAATTGAAACCAACATTATCTGAATTTTAAAATGTCCCTAGTCTATTTAAAACAGTGCCAAAACAGCACCATTTAATCCATCTCGAATTAAACAAAATTCAATGGAATTCAAATAAATCCCAAACTTAATGTGGCAGTACATAATATTGCAGAGTATTTATTGGGACAAGTCCCACATTTTTTCTATAGTCATTTAGTAGCAGAATAAAGTGCAAAGTAGTAGCTGAAATAATAGTCAGAAAAAGAAAAGGGAAAAGAGCTAACCCTACTGTGCATATGGGCCCTAAGTCACTACAGTGTTGGCCCAGCCCACCTCGGGTCATCACCTACCTCCACCTGCTCCCGCGCTCGTGTCGACACAAAGCTTATTCACGCCGACGATGCGGCTCGTGTCGACCATCCGGCGGCAACCCGACGGGATAAGGCCTCGACCCCGTTCCCCCTCGAACCCTAATCCCCATTACCTCCTCCCTCTCCTCGCAAATGCATGCGCCCGATGCTGCCGTTGCCGCGTTGCCTCGCCGTCGCGGCCACCGGCCACCACACGACCTGCCGTGGTGTCCAGAAGCTCCGTGGGGTTCCTCTTTATCCTCTGCACTGCAAGATCGACGCCGTGGAGCACCAGCAATGCCGCCTGTGCCGTTCCCCTCGCCGGGATCCGCCTCGGCCGCCGCCTCGTCTCGCTCGTCTCCAGCAATGCCCAACCTCGCCGAGTCCCCCATCAACCTCACTGTGAGCTCCCGGTCGTCCCTGCCCTCCTCGTACTCCTCCCCGTGCCCCGCAGCCCCTTCTCCGTCGAGCTCCCGTAGCCGCCGTCGTCGGCCATTGTGGCCATGGTCACTCCCGACCATCCCAACTGCTGCCGTTGGTGCAGGTCGACGCGCACGAGCCTCCTCGTCCCGTAGGTGGTCACGGTGTGTGATTTGGTCGCCTGTGGATGAGATCCGGCCGTCGTCGCCGCTTTTGTGGCCTCATTGGCGCGCGCTGGCGTTTAAACGCCAGCGGGACCCACGCATCAGGTGGTTAACTAACCCCTAACCCAGCTGCTAAGCAGCCACTGACTGGTGGGTCTGGGTACTGTAGCATTAGGATTAGTTTTTAATCTAACACATAACTAGTGCAGTCACTGAGCACTGGGCCCCATCTCACTAATTAGGCTAATTAGATTATTTAAAATCCTGTTAATTAACTCTGTCACTGACTACTGGGTCCCACTGGGCCCAGTTGACCATTCAACTGCTGACTGGGCTGGCCCCAATCAATGACATGTGGGCCCCGTTGACCCTGTTGACCAGTCAACGTTGACAGGGTCAACTGCTGACTGTGCACTGCTGACTCATCCTCTGGCCCCACCTGTCAGCCTCTGTGGTGCACTGCACCGGGTGCACCTAGTATTTCTTCTGTGATTTTCGAATTAATGATCAATTCTAGAAATTCCAGAAAATCATTTAAAACTTTGAAAAATCTTAGAAAATTAACCGTAAGTCAGATGAAAATAATTTTGTTATGAAAGATGATCAGAAAAATATAACGGATCCGAATATGTCATCTGCATTCATGTTAGAATCCTCTAAGTAGGTGAACCTGTAACTTTTGGCCTGTTTCTGATACATGAATAGTGCATGACCTCAGATAAATAATTCCAAATAAATTCCTAAAACATCTAAAATATTTAGGGATGCAATATATCACCCCTGCATATCATTTAGGCATGTCATGCATAGTCATTGCATTTGTATGCTTGTATTTATCTGTTTCTTCCCCCTCTTCTTCTCCAGTAGACCCCGAGACCGTTGATGATCCGGTGATCGTCCACTACGTTGAAGATCCGTTCCTGTCTGCAGAGCAACCAGGCAAGCAAAACCCCCTTGATCATTCCTATATCGCCCATTCTTTCTCTCCCATGCTTGCATTAGATTTTGCTACTGTAATTGATTTCTCCTATTCTGATGCATAGCCTGATTTTGTAACCTGCTGTTGATACTTTACCTGTTGACCTAAATGCTTAGTATAGGCAGGTTAGTGATCCATCAATGGCCCCACACCCTTGTCCTTGTTGCCATGCTTTACCACCGGTGACTCAATCAGTGTGATTGATGTACAAAGACCGAACATAGCACCGCACACCCCCTTAGTTGTACGACTCTGCAGGGCTATTATCGAGTGCCGAAGGTGATACCTCCTACCTCACTCCTGATGATATCTCTGTAGCATAGCTAGTCGGTTGTGGGTTACCGAGGGTGATTCCTCTTTCACCACCTCCGATGAGGCCTCTGTCGTGCAGCCCCTCAAGTGTGAACCCATCGAGGGTGATTCCTCCAAGTTCACCTTGACGGTTACATCGAGTGGGAATCCATCGAGGGTGATTCCTCAGATTCCCCACGATGTTATGGACACACAGGTACTTTGACCTTCACCTCAGACCTTTGTGAAAGACGTGTCAGCTCCAAGAGCACCCGCGAGATATTGTTGAAGTCGGGCTGAGCCCAAGGGTACCCACGAGAGAGTCCTGTGGCGGCTGGCTGTTGGTGGTACCAACCAGGATGTGGTGGTAGCTCGGGACTTGTCCCGACGGCCGACACGGAATTTACACTGTATTCAGAGCGACATGGCAGGCGGAGACTACCTAGGAGAGAGTGGGCCTGGTCCCTGGTCGTGGTCCGCGAGATACCTAGTCGGAACGGCCGAAGCACTGGTCGTCTCCGCGAGCTCCTGATAATTCACTAACGGATTTGGGTATTTGATCTGAGTTGGCCACTGGCCTATACGCACTACCACCACGTGGGATAATGGTTTAATGGGGCCCTCTGTGCCGTATGTATCAGCCGAAAGATCTGTCAGACGTCCAGTTCAGCATTGCGGCACGGCCGTGTCGGCGCCCCAGAGGAGGTGGCCTGGATCGCCCTGCACGCAACGACCCGGAGTGCAAAGGGCGATGGGCCCAAGACCCCTGAGCGCTTAGGATGTAGACCGGTGGGGACCTCTCTGCAGAGCCTAGGTAGGACTACGTCGTGTCGATCAGCCGAGGCCGGGCATGACCGAGAAAAGTGTGTCCAGCCAGAGTTAATCGAGCGTGTTGGGTAACAGTAGTGCACCCCTGCAGGGAAGTTATCTATTTGAATAGTCGTGTCCACGGTAACAGGACGCTTAGTGTTGTATCCCGATCTACTACAACTTGAACTGGATACCTGTGATACTAAATAATTTGTTAGCTCCAGGATCGCTTTCTCGCAGGGAGTCGAGGAAGGATCTCTTGGCTTTGCTACTACATACTTATTACTTTGTTATATGCTAATCTACACTCTTCTAATGTTGCAAGACGCTGCAAGATGCTAGTCTTCGATAGGCTAGGCCTTCCACTCTATTCTGGCATTTCTGCAGTATAGTCCACAGATACAGCCCCTTCCCTTTGATACCGATGCATAAATAGAATAGATCTGATGTAAGTCTTGTGAGTACTTTGGATGAGTACTCACGGTTGCTTTGCTACCTCTTTTCCCCATACCCGATTGCTGTGATCAGATGACGGAGCCCCGGAGCCAGCTGATTCCGCCGTCGACTACTACTACATTGGCGGAGCCTACTACTACGTGGAGACCGACGACCAAGAGTAGATAGGAGGCTCCCAGGCAGGAGGCCTGTGCCTTTTCGATCTAGATGTCATTGTTTTGCTCAGCCTTCTTAAGGAAAACTTGTCTAATTATATCTGTACTCAGATACTAATGCTTCCGCTGACTCTTGTGTATCTCGAGCTTATGTATTTGAGCCCTCGAGGCCCCTGGCTTGTAATATAAAGCTTGTATTATTTTATTTTGTGTCTAGAGTTGTGTTGTGATATCTTCCCGTGAGTCCCTGGGCTTGATCGTGCGCATTTGCGTGTATGATTAGTGCACGGTCAGGTCGGGGGCGTCACAATGTGCTTGCTATATGATTCATGATGCTCTCTTTGTGTTTCAATTCTTTACTTTTATGAGCATCACTAAAATCATGATGCCTAGCTAAAAAGGCTTTAAAGAAAAACGCTTGTTGGGAGACAACCCAATAATTATCCCTACTATTTTTGTGAGTTGACATGATTAAGCTACTATAGTAATCACGTTTTGTATCTTTTCTTGCAATAAAGTGCCAAGTAAAGCCTTTGGGATAGTGTGGATACTTGTTGATTTGGTTCTGTGCAAAAACAGAAACTATTTCTGTCCAGTGCTGGAATTTCTATTCTGTACTGGAGCATAAGAAAATTCTGAAATTTTTACACAGTATTGCTATACAAATTGTTTGCGTTTTCCTAATGTTTCAGAATTTTTCGAGGTACAGAAGTATGCTTTTTAATTCTCTCACTACATGCTGTTCTGTTTTTGACAGATTCTGTTTTGAATGCATAGTTTGCCTGTTTTATAGTTTGTATTGCTTATATTGGTCGATATAAATTGTAGAAATGATAGAGTACAGTAGGCATTATGTAATAAAAATTATTAATATTTTCTTGATAGTACCAAAGTGAATGAATTGATCTTTATCACACTAACCTATCACACGAAGTTCCGTTAAGTTTTGTGTGATTGAAGTTTTCAAGTTTTGGGTGAGATATCGATATGAGGAGAATAAGGAGTGCCAAAACCCTAAGATTGGGGATTCTCAAGGCACCCCATGGTAATATTCAAGGAAGACTTAAGCGTCTAAGCTTGGGGATGCCCCGGATGGCATCCCCTCTTTCGTCTTCAACATTATAGGTATACCTCACTTGGAGCTATATTTTTATTCATAACATAATATGAGTTTTGCTTGGAACATCACTTTATTTTGTTGATATTTGCTTGATGTTATCAATAATCATGTTTTTTATCTTTTATTTCAATAAAATGTCAAGTATAGCCTTTACCATGCTCAGTTTGCAAGTTCATGAGTTGCTGTTTGAAAACAGAAAGTATTCTGCTATGCCCAGAATATTCTTGAATTGTCAGGACATGATAAAAATCTGAACTTTTTACACAGTAAGAATGATAAGTTATATGTCACATGGTAATTTTTCTAAATTTTTGGAGTTAGGGAAGTATGAATTTTTATTCCTCCTTTACAGACTATTCTGTTTAGACAGATTGCGGTTATAGTTGCATTGTTTGCATATGTTTGCTTGTTTAATGCTTCTATTTGATGATGGGAGTATTAAATATGCAGAGACATTTAGTATGCAATGTTTAATCATAATTTTTGTAATTTTCTACAGTAGAGAATGTTAAGGTTTTGACTTGATTTGTACTAACTTATCTCATGAGTTCTTGTTGAGTTTTGTGTGGATGAAGTTTTTTAAGACTTAGGGGAAGCCGTGATATGAGAGGAACCAAGGAGACACAAGAGCTCAAGCTTGGGGATACCCAAGGCATCCCAAGTTAATATTACAAGAAGTCTCAAGAATCTAAGCTTGGGGATGCCCCGGTAGGCATCCCACCTTTCTTCATAAAAAACTATCGGTTAGTCTCGGTTGAGCCTAAGTTTTTATTTGTTCACATGATGTGTGCTATTCCTGGAGTGCCTTTTTATTTTTGTTTGCCATTTAATAAAATTATTAGGTCTGAAAGTTTTGATTGGGAGAGAGTCTTTACATAGCTACTCAATCGTTTGACTACTCATTGATCTTCACTTATATCTTTTGGAGTAGTTTATCATTCACTCTTGTGCTTCACTTATATCTCAAGAGTAAATTGTTGAATGAATTGAATATCATAAAGTTAAAATTGTATGTTCTTCATATGCTTGTCTCATGCTTAGTAATATTTCACATTGGGTTCAGAAAGTAAAATCTATTGAAGTTTGACAATCACAATATTGGTCATACAAGCAATTCATGAATTATTAGTATAAGGAAGAGAAATTTCACATACAAATATATTATCTTAGACATCTTTTATGATTGTGAATACCCATTAATTATTTTCAAACTTGATCAAATAAGTTGAAGTTGGACAAGGAAGACAACGTAATGAGTTATGTTTGGGTATATTTGCATAGAAGTTATATTGTTATGGATCCTCCAACATGTGGTGCTTGTTTATAATCTTTGCTAGCCAAAATTTCTGTACTAAGCGGGAATACTGCTTGTGCATCCAAAATCGGCTAGCCATGGCTTGTGTTTGTATAATAAAACAAACACCCCCTAGAAAGTTGATTGTTTGGAGGGCACACATGAATTCGGCTAGCCATGGCTTGTGTTTGTATGGTAGAGGGGGAGTAAACTTTTCATTTCCGCATGGGAACCGCCAATAATGTGTTTAGCATGGAAGATATTGAAATCCTTTGTCGTGACGTTGACAGGAAAGGGACACCACTCAAAATGTATTCATCTCTGTTTTAAGCAATGAGCTCTGGCACATAAGCAAATCCCTGCTTCCCTCTACAAAGGGCATATCTTTTACTTTTCTGTCAATTTTGTTATTTGTTGAGTCAACTTCTTATTTCAACCTCAATTATTCTCCACTTGGCAAGCATCATGTGGTGGGGAAAGATCTAGGCACATATATCCAGTCAAATATATTTGATCATGAATTATTATTGTTGACAATTATCTCTATGATAAATGAGTTGGGAGGCGAAACATTAAGCCCCTATCTTCCTCTATGTTCGATGGATACTATTTGTTCTAAAAATATGCTTTGAGTACTAGCAATCATAGAAGACTATATCATAATTTAGTATGTGGAGCTCTTACTTAATTAGACTTTGTTGAAAATAAGATGCATTGTAATTGTTTGGTGACTAAGAACATAAGTTGTTAAGTTTCAAGAGAATCGATTGTTTGAACCATAACATGTGAATTGATTGCTACTTTATCATGATGAGTTTTATGAGAAAGAGTTGCTGCGTATGATGCTAGGAAAAGTGATTGAAATTATCATTGATCAAACTTATGCACTATGCTAGCATTCACACTTCATAAATTATATCTTTTATCATTTTCCTACTCGAGGACAAGAACGAATTAAGCTTGGGGATGCTGATACGTCTCCAACGTATCTATAATTTATGAAGTATTCATGCCATGTTTACAACAATTTTATATGGTTTTTATGGACTAACCTATTGACCTAGTGCCTAGTGCCAGTTCCTATTTTTTGGCTATTTTTTGTTTCGCAGAAAATCCATACCAAACGAAGTCCAAATGCCATGAAAATTTATGGTGATTTTTTATGGACAAGAAGAGACCCCCGAAGCCTGGGAGGTGGACTAGACGAAGTCCAGGGGAGCCACGAGCTCAGGGGGCACCCCCGTAGGGCATGTGGGTTGAGCTCGTGGGTCCCTCGGGACTCCTCCTGATGTGAAACCAACGCCAAAAATTCTTATAAATAAGGAAACCCTCAGAAAGAAACCTAGAACTCCCACGCTGCTGCCGCAAGCCTCTGTTCCGAAGCAATCTCATCTGGAGGCCTTCTCTAGCACCCTACCGGAGGGGGAAATCATCACCGGAGGCCATCTTCATCATCCCGGGGGTCTCCATGACGAGGAGGGAGTAGTTCACCCTCGAGGCTGAGGGTATGTACCAGTAGCTATGTGTTTGATCTCTCTCTCTCTCTCTCTCTCTCTCTCTCTCTCTCTCGTGTTCTTTATTTGGCATGATCTTGATGTACCAATAGCTTTGCTAATATAGTTGTATCATATGGTGTTCTTCCCTCTCTATCTTCTTGTTATGAATTGAGTCTTTCCCTTTGAGGTTTCATTGTTATCGGATTGAATATTTTGGATTTGAGATCACTTGATGTATGTCTTGCATGTGGATACCCATGGTGACAATGGGGTATTCTATTGAGTCACTTGATGTATGTTTCGGTAATCAACTTGCGGATTCCCGAGGTGACATTGGGGTAATCTAGGCATAGAGGTTGATACACGTTTTCATCCTACTTTCTCCGATAGAAACTTTGGGGCACTCTTTGAGGTTCTTTGTGTTGGATTGAATATTATGAATCTGAATTTATTTGGTGTTATTTTAGTACGAACTCTAGGGCTATTTGTGACACTGATAGGGATGGTTCAATAGATTGATCGGAAAGATAACTTTGAGGTGGTTCGCTACCTACAACAATTTCATCTTATGTTCTCCGCTATTGATAAGAACTTTGGAGTGATTCTTTGTCGCACGTTGAGGGATTGTTATATGATTCAATTATGTTAGCACTGTCGAGAGATTCCTCTAGTGAAAGTATGAACCCTAGGCCTTGTTTCCAAGCATTGCAATAACGTTTGTGCTCACTTTTGTTACTAGCTACCTTGCTGTTTTTATTATTTCAGACTACAAAAACCTATATCTACTATCCATACTACACTTGTATCACCATCTCTTCGCTGTACTAGTGCACCTATTCAATTTACCATTGTATTGGGTGTGTTGGGGACACAAGAGATTCTTTGTACTCCCTCCGTCCGAAAAAGCTTGTCCCAAGCTTGTCCCTTAAATGGATGTATCTAGCACTAACTTCATGCTAGATACATCCATTTGAGGGACAAGCTTTTTCGGACGGAGGGAGTATTTGATTGCAGGGTTGTTTGAGGGAGACCATCTTCAGCCTACACCTCCCACGGATTGATAAACCTTAGGTCATCCACTTGAGGGAAATTTGATGCTGTCCTACAAAACTCTACGCTTGGAGGCCCAACCGAGTCTAAAAGAATAAAGTTGTGTAGTAGACATCACGGAGTGACCGCTCCATCATTATGTCGATCTGACGGACGAAATCTTCGTCCGTCAGAGCAGCGTCATTGAGGAGTTAGGGCGGCTACTGCGACGGCTGCTGCTGCGGCTCCTGGTCCTCCTCGTCACTGGAGGATATGACGATCTCCTCCTTGGTGGAGGAGCCAGCCGCCGTGGACGCTGATTCGTCCAATTTGCATCATGATTTTCTACTATTATTTATAATGTATCTGGTCATTATTTCACTTTATGATGCAATTCTTACACCTTTTCTCTCTTAATTTGCAATATTTATATGAAGAAGGAGAATACCGGCAGCTGGAATTCAGGACCTCAAATAGCTACAGCAGAGATACCTATTCTACAGAGCTCCAAATAACCTGAAATTTTATGGAGATTTTTTACTGAATATATAAAAAATACTGGAGGAAATAAATACCAAAGGGGACCCACCAGTTGCCCACAAGGCAACAGGGCGCCCCCCTGGGCGCGCCCTGATGCCTTGTGGGGCCCCTGGCAGGCTTTCGGCCCCCTCCTTCTGCTATTTAAGCTCATTTTCCCTAAAAAAATTAAAGAGAAGACTTTCGGGATGAAGCGCCGCTGTCTTGAGGTGGAACCTGGGCAGGAGCAATTTTGCTCTCGGGCGGAGTGATTCCGCCGGGGATACTTTCCTCCGGGAGGGGGAAATCGAAGCCATCTACAACACCAATGATCCTCTCATCATGGGAGGACCAATCTTCATCAACATCTTCACCCGCACAATCTCATCTCAAACCCTAGTTCATCTCTTGTATTCAATCTTTGTCTCAAAACCTCAGATTGGTACCTGTGGGTTGCTAGTAGTGTTGATTACATCTTGTAGTTGATGCTAGTTGGTTTATTTGGCGGAAGATTGTATGTTCACATCGTTAATGCTATTCAATACCCCTCTGATATTGAACATGAATATGATTTGTGAGTAGTTACTTTTGATCTTGAGGACATGGGAGAAGTCTTGTCATAAGTAATCATGTGAATTTGGCATTTGTTTGATATTTTGGTGATATGTATGTTGTCGTTTCCTTTAGCGGTGTCGTGTGAACGTCGACTACATGAAACTTCACGATATTTGGGCCTAAGGGAAGGCATTGTGGAGTAGTAAGTAGATGATGGGTTGCTAGAGTGACAGAAGCTTAAACCCTAGTTTATGCGCTATTCCGTAAGGGGCTGATTTGGATCCATATATTTCATGCTATGGTTAGATTTATCTTAATTCTTCTTTCGTAGTTGTCGATGCTTGCGAGAGGGGGTAATCATAAGTGGGAGGTTTGTTCAAGTAAGAACAGCACCCAAGCACCAGTCCACATAGATGAAATTCCCATGTGTCCTCGAGAACACTTTACTTTATATAAGATTTCGTTCCGGCTTGTCCTTTACTATAAAAAGGATTGGGCCACCTTGTTGCACCTTGTTACTATTGTTACTTGTTACTTGTTATGAATTATCTTGTTATCAAAACGATCGGTTACCTCTACTTTCAGTACTTGCAGAGAATACCTTGCTGAAAACCGCTTATCATTTCCTTCTGCTCCTCATTGGGTTTGACACTATTACTTATCGAAAGGACTATGATTGATCCCCTATACTTGTGGGTCATCAAGACTCTTTTTTGGCGCCGTTGCCGGGGAGTGAAGCGCCTTTGGTAAGTGGAATTTTGTAAGGAAACATTTATATTACGTGCTGAAATTTATTGTCACTTGTCACTATGGAAAGTTATCCTTCGAGGGGCTTGTTCGGGGTATCTTCAGCTTAACCGGAAGCATTGAGAATTGCCCCTCAACCTATTGAACCTACTAAAAATATTTATTATGAAATTGCTTCGGGTATGATAGAGAAACTGCTAGCTAATCCTTATGCAGGAGATGGATAGGTACATCCTGATATGCACTTGATATATATAGATGGAATTTGTGGATTGTTTAAGCTTGCAGGTTTATCCGAGGATGGATTTAGGAAGAAGGTATTCCCTTTATCTTTGGAGGGAAAGGCATTGACATGGTATAGGCTATTGGATGATACTAGAACATGGGATTGGAACCGGTTTAAGCTGGAATTTCACCAGAAGTTTTATCCTATGCATTTGGTTCATCGTGATCGGAATTATATATATATTTTTTTGCCTCATGAAGGAGAAAGTATCACTCAAGCTTGGGGGAGGATTAAATATATGATGCATACATCCCCCAATCATGAGCTCTCAAGAGAAATAATTATACAAAACTTTTATGCTCCGCTTTCTCATAATGATCAATCCATGCTCGATACTTCTTCTACTGGTTCCTTTATGAAGAGGACTATTGAATTCAAATGGGATCTTCTAGAAAGAATTAAATGCAACTCTAAGGATTGGGAAATCGACAAAGATAAAGAGTCAGATATAAATCTTAAGTTTGATTGTGTTGAATCTTTTATGGAAACTGATGCTTTTCATAAGTTTAGTACTAAATATGGACTTGACTCTGAGATAGTAGCTACTTTTTTGTGAATCTTTTGCTGCTCATGTTGATCTCCCTAAGGAGAAATGGTTTAAGTTTCACCCACCTATTGAATTAAATGAAGAGCCTATTAGTGTTAAAGAAGAAACAATTGTTTACAATGTTGATCCAGTTGTGCCTACGGCCTATTTTGAGAAACCCCCTTTCCCTGTTAGGATTAAGGAACATGCTAAAGCTTCAACCGTGGTTCATAAAAGTAATATTAGAACACCTAGACCTTCTGAACAAATTAAATTTGAACCTAATATTGCAATGGATAGAGATCTTTTGGTTGGTAATATTGATGGGCATGTTATCTACTTTTGCGAAGAGCCTGCTAGAATTGCTAAACCTGTTAGAAATGAACGAGATATGTTAGATAAGAACAAGCCCGTAGTTGGCATGCCTATTGTTTTTGTTAAAATTGGAGACCATTTCTATCATGATTTATGTGATATGGGTGCTAGTGTGAGTGCTATTCCTTTCTCTTTATATCAAGAAGTCATGAATGATATTGCACCTGTTGAGGTTGAAGATATTGATGTCACTATTAAGCTTGCAAACATAGATATTATTACACCACTTGGGATTGTTAGAGATGTTGAAGTCTTGTGTGGTAAAATCAAATACCCTAATGATTTCTTAGTACTTGGTTCACAACAAGATAATTTTTGTCCCCTTATATTTGGTAGACCTTTCTTGAATACCGTTAATGCTGAATTGATTGTGTTAAAGAAAAGGTTAGAGTTAAGTTTGGCGACGTATCTCATGAATTTAATTTCTCAAAGTTTCATAGACAACCACATGAGAAAGAATTATCTAATAAAGATGAAATTATTGGTCTTGCTTCTATTGTTGTACCTCCTACCGATCCTTTAGAACAATACTTGTTAGACCATGAAAATGATATGCATATGAATGAAAGAAATGAAATAGATGGAATATTCTTTAAACAAGCACCTATTCTTAAACATAATTTGCCTGTTGAAACTTTGGGAGATCCTCTTCCACCTAAGAGAGATCCTGTGTTTGAATTAAAGCAACTACCTGATACACTTAAATATGCTTATCTTGATGAAAAGAAGATATATCCTGTTATTATTAGTGCTAACCTTTCAGAGCATGAAGAAAAGAGATTACTTAAAACTCTGAGGAAGCACCGTGCTACTATTGGATATACTCTTGATGATCTTAAGGGCATTAGTCCCACTCTATGTCAGCACAAGATTAATATGGAGGCAGATGCTAAACCAGTTGTTGATCATCAATGACGTTTGAATCCTAAAATGAAGGATGTGGTAAGAACTGAAATATTAAAGCTTCTGGAGGCAGGTATAATTTATCCCATAGCTGATAGTAGATGGGTAAGTCATGTTCACGGTGTTCCTAAGAAAGGAGGCATCACTTTGTTCCTAGTGATAAAAATGAACTCATTCCACAAAGAATTGTAACTGGTTATAGGATGGTAATTGATTTCAGGAAATTAAATAAAGCAACTAGGAAAGATCATTACCCCTTGCCTTTTATTGATCAAATGTTAGAAATATTATCTAAACACACACACTTTTGCTTCCTAGATGGATATTCTGGTTTCTCTCAAATACCTGTATCACAAGAAGATCAAGAGAAAACCACTTTTACTTGTCCTTTTGGAACTTATGCTTATCGTCGTATGCCTTTTGGTTTATGTAATGCACCTGCTACCTTTCAAAGATGTGTGACTGCTATATTCTCTGACTTTTGTGAAAAGATTGTTGAGGTTTTCATGGATGTTTTTTCCGTTTACGGAACTTCTTTTGATGATTGCTTAAGCAACCCTGATCCAGTTTTGCAGAGATGTGAAGAAACTAATCTTGTCTTATATTGGGAGAAGTGCCACTTTATGGTGAATGAAGGTATAGTCCTTGGGCATAAAATTTCTGAAAGAGGTATTGAAGTAGACAAAGCTAAAGTTGATGCAATTGAGAAAATGCCATGTCCTAAAGATATCAAAGGTATAAGAAGTTTCCTAGGTCATGCTGGTTTCTATAGAAGGTTTATAAAAGACTTCTCTAAAATTTCTAGGCCTCTTACTAATCTCTTACAAAAAGGTGTTCCATTTGTTTTTGGTGATGATTGCATAGAAGCCTTTGAAATACTTAAGAAAGCCTTAATATCTACACCCATTGTTCAACCATCTGATTGGAACCTACCCTTTGAAATTATGTGTGATGCTAGTGATTATGTTGTTCGTGCTGTGCTAGGACAAAAGGTTGATAAGAAATTAAATGTTATTCATTATGCTAGTAAAACTCTAGACAGTGCTCAAAGAAATTATGCTACTACTGAGAAAAACTTTTTAGCAGTTGTGTTTGCATGTGATAAGTTTAGATCTTATATTGTTGATTCTAAAGTAACTGTTCACACTGATCATGCTGCTATTAAATATCTTATGGAAAAGAAAGATGCTAAACCTAGACTCATTAGGTGGGTTCTTTTGTTACAAGAATTTGATTTGCATATTGTTGATAGAAAGGGAGCTGAAAACCCAGTAGCGGATAATCTGTCTAGGATGGAAAATTTTCTTGATGACCCACTGCCTATTAATGATAATTTTCCTGATGAGCAATTAGCTGTTATAAATGCTTCCCGCACTAGTCCTTGGTATGCAGACTATGCTAATTATATTGTTGCTAAATATATTCCACCTAGTTTTACCTACCATTAAAAGAAAAAGTTCTTCTTTGATTTAAGACATTACTTTTGGGATGACCCACATTTATAAAGAAGGAGTAGATGGTGTTATTAGACGTTGTCTACCTAAGCATGAATAGGAACATATCCTATGGAAGTGTCACTCCGAGGCATACGGAGCACACCATGCGGGAGACAGAACTGCTCATAAGGTATTACAGTCTGGTTTTATTGGCCCACTCTTTTCAACGATGCACGTAAGTTTGTCCTTTCTTATGATGAATGTCAAAAAATTGGTAATGTTGGTAGACGTTAGGAAATGCCTATGAATTATTCACTTGTTATTGAAACATTTGAAGTTTGGGGTTTTGATTATATGGGACCTTTTCCTAAATCCAATGGGTATACTCATATTCTTGTTGCTGTTGATTATGTTACTAAGTGGGTAGAAGCTATTCCAACCAGTAGTGATGATCATAACACCTCTATTAAAATGCTTAAAGAAGTTATATTCCCTAGGTTTGGAGTCCCTAGATACTTGATGACTGATGGTGGTTCACATTTTATTCATGGTGCTTTCCGTAAACTTCTTGCTAAATATGATGTTAACCACAGAATTGCATCCCCTTATCATCCTCAGTCTAGTGGTCAAGTTGAATTGAGCAATAGAGAAATAAAGTTAATTTTGCAAAAGAACGTCAATAGATCTAGGAAGAATTGGTCTAGGAAACTTGATGATGCATTATGGGCT
Organism: Elymus sibiricus; assembly: GCA_039707655.1. NCBI lineage: Eukaryota > Viridiplantae > Streptophyta > Magnoliopsida > Poales > Poaceae > Elymus > Elymus sibiricus. The sequence goes on along the minus strand of CM077676.1, from coordinate 182,941,692 downwards.
TACAGAACTGCTTATAAAAATCCTATGGGTATGTCTCCATATAAAATGATCTATGGAAAAGCATGTCATTTACCTCTTGAACAAGAACATAAGGCCTATTGGGCAATTAAAAAACTTAATTATGATTTTAAACTTGCCGGTGAAAAGAGGTTGTTTGATATTAGCTCTTTAGATGAATGGAGAACCCAAGCCTATGAAAATGCCAAGTTATTTAAAGAAAAATTTAAAAGATGGCATGATAAATGAATCCAAAAATGGGAATTTAAAGTGGGTGAGCATGTTCTATTGTATAACTCTCGTTTCAGATTTTTTGTAGGAAAACTTCTCTCTAAATGGGAAGGGCCATACATCATCGAAGAAGTTTATCGCTCCGGAGCTGTCAAAATCAATAACTCCGAGGGCCCTAATCCGAGAGTGGTTAATGGTCAAAGAATTAAACATTATATCTCAGGTACGCCCATTAATGTTGAAACTAATATCATTCAAACTATGACACCGGAAGAACATATCGAAGAGTCCTTCCGGAACGCTCCAGAACCCTGAAAAGGGGTAGATATGTGATACGGTAAGTAAACCGACTCCAAAAATTCCATAAAAATTATTTCTGTCTGTTTTAGAATATTAGAAAAAATACAAAAAATAAGAAATAGCCGAGGGGACCCACGAGAAGGTCACAAGGCAACAGGGCGCGACCCCTCCTGGGGCACGCCGTGTTGCCTTGTGGGCCCCTCGTGTGCCCTCCCGACTCCATGTTCCTCTCGTACGCTTGTTTTGCAAGATAAAAATTCTTTATGTATACTCCCGTATGTTTTGACCACCGCATCACAAGTTTCTCCTCTGTTCTTGTTTTGGGCTATTTTTCTGTCAGATTTTCGAGGCCAGGCGTCATGTCTTCCTCTTCCTCCAACAACGTGGGAGACGATGCTTGGTTGCTACAGATGGAACTCAAGAGAGAGGAGGAGGATGAGGTTACCATGGAAGAAGATGATCGAGATTCGCTGGAAGTCCACCCTCTGGCTTCCGAGAGGGGTACCCTTGCCGGCATATCCACAACTCCAAATCCCCATCAAGCCATGAGAAGCACAACAAGCCATGGGAGTCCACATGTATAAGAAGGTTTTCCCCCTAGGAGGCCCTTACACAGGTTACATTGGAACAATTTTCATAACTTGGTTCACAATTATGGATTTGAGAATACTCCCCGCATGCACATACCTTCCAATTGGGACATCTCTCGTCCAAGTGAAAGTGATGCAGGGAAGAAAGCATGGGGGCCAGAGAATAAACATATTATGTCCATAGTCCAAAAGAATGTGGAGATGATCCAGCATGTACTCCGGGAAATTCAGAGCCTAAGGGAGATCCCAATCGATGTCATAAAAAGCAAGCCCATCACTTCATCACCACCATCACCGAAGAAGGAGAATTGAGTACACAGGTATGGGCACCACCATTGGCTTGTTCCAAGCTTGGGGGAGGTACCCCGTGTAACACCCCGATTTTTGGCCCTTTCTTTTTCTTTTGGATTTCTTCGAATTTTTATTTGGATTTCTTTTTCGGTGGCTCTGTGGTCTTGAAACCTGGGAAGATCTTCTCTCCTGCAACTTCCTAGTGGCTTGTCATTCTCAAATCTATCCCAAGGCCATGTCATTTCCATCTTAGCCCAACCCCAATATTTATTTCTTGGGAATATTTCATTTTCTATTAAAGGAATAACCCTGTTTGCTTTAGGTTGTGAAGCAACCTATATTTCTGCCATTCCAAAAATTCCCACAAAATTCTAATAACTTCTTTGGATCATATCTTCCACAAATATGTCAAAACCCATCCTTGTCTAGTTCAAAAATAATTCTGGAATATTCATTTCCTATTCTGTCCAGAATGGCACTTTGTGAAGAAAGTGCTATTTATCTTTTCTTGATTTCCCTCAAAATTTTTGGGCACTCTTTCACATCCAAATTATTGCCACATGCCAAAATTCAGCTTCATTTGCCTAGTAAATATTCCAAAGCAAATTTCCAAAGTTTCTGTCCAGAGAGAAGCTTTGTGAAGGAAGTACTAGCTAGGCTAATCCAAATGAGTTGAAATTTTGGCAGATCATCTATATGATCAAATAATTAGTCTCCACCAAATTTGAGCTCCATCCAACAATCTATGTGAGCACAGCATCCAATCTTGGTTTCTGGTCACAATTTCAGTTTGTGAAGCAACTACATTTTATATTGCTTCATAAAATCTTAAATTAATCCAGGACCTAAGTATCCCTATATCCTTTGAGTATGCCAAAATTAACATCAATTTGCCAAGTCATTTTCTCCACAAAATTCCCCCAAGTTTCTGTCCAGTGTGGAGCATTGTGAAGGAAGTACCATTTTTATTTATCCAAATGGTATGAAATTTTTATGGTGCCTTCATATGTCCAAATGATCATACTACACCAAATTTCAGAGCAAACCAACACTCCATGTGAGTGCTACTTCATGATCGAGTTTCTGGACCAGTTTTTGTAGTTGTAAAGCAACTATGTTAAATACGGGTCCAAATCTTTTCAAAATCCACAGGATGGTAGTCCCTCCTACCCTAAAACCCTTTGACATCCTGGTTATCCCTTATCACATTCATCTTGACCACAACTTGATGATCAAGTTTGCTACAGCAAACTTTAGCTGGTCCATCCCATCAACTCATAGTCTCTTTTGTCGATCCATCACATCAGTGGGGTAGTAGGTTGAAGAGAAAACACGTTGGACATCTTTTTCCAGGCATACGTGCCCTCCTCTCGCCAACGCACACAGTGACCACGCGGGCTGGCATGCGTTTAGCGCGCTCTGGGCGTCGGCTAGCTCCGAGCACTGCCCTCCCGGCCGCTCTCGCACGTCCCACCTTGTCCACCGCGTCACCCACAGTCCACCACGTCCATGCATGCCCTGGCCCCCTCCTCCTTCGCCCTCCTCGCGCCACAATAGCCACGGCCGTGTGTGCACAGTGGCCGAGTGGCCGACCGGACTTCGCCGCTACCGCGTCTGCCCTCCTTTGGCGCTCCACTACCCCTCTCTCGTCGCCATCAACTCCCCCCCACCACGCGTATGCGGCTGCGTCAGTGCATCCCCCGAGCGCCCGTGGCAGCATCCGGTGAGGGCATCATCGCCGCGGCTATTTAAGCCCTCCTCGGTGCTACCTCTCCTCACCAACCTCCTCTCCTCCCTCCTAGAAGCCTCCCCAGCCTCTCCTCTGAGCTCGAGAAGCCCTCCCCGCCCGCCATGGCCACCATGGCCGCCGCCCCTGCCGAATTAAATTTCTACAATGCCGAGCTCCTCTCCTTGTTCTTTCTTCACCACTGGAGCCCCTCAACCCCGGCGATGCCCTCCTGAACCTCAGCTATCTCTCCCCGCCTCCGAAATCCCGCGCCCATTTGCACCCGAAGCCGCCGTCCGCCCCGGCCGGAGTTGCGCCCGCTCCTGTCATCCTCGAGGCCCGTGCACCACCTGGGTGGATGCGTCGCTTCGCCCTAAGCACGGCGGTGTGCCGAGCACCGCGGGAGGTGGTCGGAGCCGGCCGAACGCGCGCCGGTGCCACGCGGCCTCGCCTCTGCTTTGCCTCATCGCGGGGAAGAAGAAGGGAGCCAGGAGAGAGAGAAGAGTCAACGCGGCCCCACCTGTCAGTGACCTAAACCCAGGGCCCGCGCGGGATAAGTGGAAGTGTATCCAATAGAATACGTCTCCGCTTTCTGAAAGCGTAAATGTGGGCAACTCCAGGGAAGAATACGCTTTCTCTTCGGCGAAAGCGTATTTCCCATAAAGGCGCCTTCTGTTTTAACCAGCCGGCTGAATCTATTAAATTGTGCACGTTCACTCGTTAGCAGCAGAAACGGACAGATTCTATTTGTTTTTCTGCCTAACGAACGAACGGCCACAACTTTTTAACCGTGACTCCGAATCAGGTGATTCCAAAGCCCACGATCTCAGTTCGTCGAGCCCCTTCTGTTGATGTCATTTCATAATGTTTTCACACTATGAAAATGACAATTTTGCCCCTGCCCTTATTCAGCCCCCTCCGAGAGAGAAACGTTTCCGGCAAATTTTTCCGCGGGTGCTCCGCACTTCTCCCCGGTGAATCCATCAACCCCAGGCAAGCCTCAACAGCCACTTGCATGATGGCATTGCAGTAGCCATGGTTTCCACTTGAATATTTAAATAATTTTTTGCTCGTTTAATAATTTTTGAATGCTTCGAATATGCTCGTGAATCCATGTCCATGCTTATGCCATGTTCATTTTCATCTAGTAAGTGATATGATTACTTGCTAATGTTATTATTATGTTTCATTCTTGTAATCATTTCCGATGCTAGCGATAAGGATATGCTCACATGAATAGTTATGGTTTGTTATGCAAATACTTGTGGTATTCATGATCATCGTTATGCTATGCTCATTTGCATCCCGTAAACTAAATGATTTATCATTATTGAGGTTATTTTGTTAAATGGTTATGTTGCCCATCCATGGTTACACTGATATCATGCTCATCTGCATTGTTATTTCATTATGTATCTTATTGTGACTCAGCTCATCACCATTCAAGTTAAACCTGACATTAATCCAACTTGAACAAATCTGTTGGCTGAGTCATGGTACCACCAAATCGAGCTGACCAGTGCAGCCACACTTGCCTTATGGGAGGCCCTAATGCGGTCTATTGTCATGCCTCTCGCCGGTGCCTCATACTAGGGAAGGTTATGTGCGCGCGCTACCCTGATCAGGTAGGCGGCCATAAGCCTTGTGTGCCCAAGTAGGGTTTAGGGTTTTGGTTTGGCCACGACGGTGGTGGCCACATAGGTGGTGGATGTCACGAGTTGGCATCGGGGTCACCCAGGACATAGCCCAAAGGGGAGTTTGTCGGAGTGGCCGGGAGAGTGTCATGCAGTAGATTGGTTTTGTCGGGAATATCATTGGTCCACCCGAATGGGAGCACGAGGCCATGAATTCCGTGGTGTGGGTACAGTGTACTAACCTCTGCAGAGTGTGTAATCTATCGATAGCCGCGTCCTCGGTCATGGACACAGTTCGTAGTAGGTCACACTATGGGTCAAGAGTAATATTAACCTGGATAATAAACAACCCCGGTTCGATGAGAAAAGAAGTTGGTTGAGCTTTATATGGGCATGCGATGATCACGATGGTATCCTTGATGATGGTTGATCATGAGGTGATCGTGTGATGATGACGACGGTAAGAAAGATTGATACCTGAGGTGGTTACAAGATAACTTCCGAGCAGAGTAAGTTGGTCCATGAGACCTTAAACGTTGACCCCCTTGCATGCTAGTGTTGGTATCATCATGTTCATATCATGAAGTTTATGTACGTGCCATGAACATGTTGTTCTAGTGGTTCCGTGTTCATCATTGATGATTAACCTGTAAATGCCATGTTGTTGTTTGTCTTGATTGCTTTGGTTGCTGTGAGCTTGCGAGTACATTCAAAGTACTCACTTGGCGTGTCATGCCAGATTGCAGGTGATGCTGTGATTGATTGTTTGTCGAGGATCCCGAGGTTGCGCTCTAGGATGCGTCCCAGCCAAAGTCCCTGCGGAGTGGAGTTCATCACCGTCGCCGTTGTTCCGCTGCTAGAATTCTTTCCACTTCGAGATGTTCCGCTGCTAGCATAGAGCGACCTTAGCAGGTGAAGTGTCGCCATGCCGATGTAATCCTTTGTAATATCGGGCCCTGGTACCACATTTATTCGTAATAAAGAGCTGATTTGTTCTATGCCAAGCAGTGTCGTATTCCAGAAGACTTGATCTCTAGGCTGGAATACGGGGTGTTCCGGTTTCTCTGAGCCGGGGTGCCACACCCCGGTATCGTATCACCATCACCTTTTTATCATTATCATCTATCTTAGTTCAGACCTTAGTTATTTCATGATTTAGAAGAATAATGTTTTAGTATGATCTAGTTTTGAGTGTTTGTTTCGTGATCTATCTATCTATGTAATCATGTGTGAGAGTTATATAATAGAGAGTAGTTTGAGTTTTGCTTCTTTACTTATATGTTTCAATCTAAACAATAAAAGAATGAAAGATCATATGCTAATTACTTGGAGAGTAATGACTTTACATGAAGAAAACTATAGTTGATAAAATTTATTGGAAGTTAACAAACCTAGCATTGGTCATTGATGCAATTCATGAAAAAGTTAATAAAGGAAGAGAGGATTCACATATAAATATACTATCTTGGACATCTTTTATGATTGTGAGCCCCCATTAAATATTCCATTCCAAATAGTTGATGTTGGACAAGGAAGACAACGTAATGAGTTATGTTTGCTTATATTCACATAGAAGTTATATTGTCATAGATCCTCTAACATGTGGTGCTTGCTCCCTATCTTTTGCTAGCCAAAAATCCGCACTAAGTAGAGATACTACTTGTGCATCCAAAAACCCTTGAACCCAGTTTCATGTCATGAGAGTCCACCATATCTACCTATGGATTAAATAAGATCCTTCAAGTAAGTTGTCATCGGTGCAAAAGCAATAAAAATTGCCTCTAAATATGTATGAACTTTTATTGTAAGGGAAAATAAGCTTTGTACGATCTTGTGATGGTGAAGAAATAAAAGCGACAGACTGCATAATAAAGGTTGCTATCACAAGGGGCAATATAAAGTGATGTTCCTTTACATTAAGAGTTTGCACATCCAAAAATAAAAAGCGCATGACAACCTCTGCTTTCCTCTGCGAAGGGTCTATCTTTTACTTTTTTGTATTTAATTTTATGCAAGAGTCAATAGTATTCTTCTCAATTCCGTTTTAATTTTTCTCTCTTTGCAAGCACCATGTGGTGGGGAAAGATCTAGGCATATATATCTATTGGATGTAAGTGATCATGAGTTATTATACTTGACATTACCCTTGAGGTAAATTTGTTGGCAGGTGAAATTATAAACCTCCATCTTTCTATGTGTCTGATTTAAACTTTTGCTCCATAAAAATATGCCGTGAGTGTCAGCAATCATAGAAGACTAAATGATAGTTGAGTATGTGGACTTGCTAAAACCAAAAGCTCTTGCATAGACTCTTCCTGAAAATATGATGAATTGTAATTATTTCATTGACTGAGAACATAGTTTGTTAGTTTTCAAGAAAGTTTATGCTTTATACTTCAATGTTGTGATGAATTATTACTTCTTCATGGGAAGCTTTATGATAATATATTGCTGTTATGAAATTAATCATGATGCTCTCATGTTCGTATTTTATTTTATCGACGCCTCTCTCTCTAAACATGTGGCTTTCTCTTGAGGACAAGCGAGGTCTAAGCTTGGGGGAGTTGATACGTCCAATTTGCATCATGATTTCCTACTGTTATTTATAATGTATTTGGTCATTATTTCACTTTATGATGCAATTCTTATGGCTTTTTGTGAGACCCCCAACTCAATCGTGCACTAATCATACACGCAAATGCGCACGATCAAGCCCAGAGACTCACGGGAAGATATCACAGCACAACTCTAGACACAAAATAAAATAATACAAGCTTTATATTACAAGCCAGGGGCCTCGAGGGCTCGAATACACAAGAGTCAGCAGAAGCATCAGTATCTGAGTACAGACATAACTAAACAAGTTTGCCTTAAGAAGGCTGAGCAAAACAATGACATCTAGATCGAAAAGGCGCAGGCCTCCTGCCTGGGAGCCTCCAAACTACTCCTGGTCGTCGGTCTCCACGTAGTAGTAGGCTCCGTCGGGGTAGTAGTAGTCATCGGCGGGATCAGCTGACTACGGGGCTTCGCCATCTGATCGCAGCAATCGGGTAGGGGGGAAAAAGGTAGCAAAGCAACCGTGAGTACTCCTCCAAAGTACTCGCAAGACTTACATAAGAACTATGCTAAGTATGCATTGGTATCACAGGGAAGGGGCTGTATCTGTGGACTAAACTACAGAAATGCCAGAATAGAGGAAAGGCCTAGCCTATCGCAGACTAGCATCTTGCTGCGTCTTGCAGCATTAGAAGAGTGCAGATTAGCAGTATAATAAAGCAATAACTAGGTAATAGCAATGCCCAGAGATCCTTCCTCGACTCCCTGCGAGAAAGTGATTCCGGAGCCATCATATCAATTAAGTATCACAAGTATATATCTAGTTCAAGTTGTAGTAGATCGGGATACAACTCCGAGCGTCCTGTTACCATGGACATGGCTATTCTAATAGATAACTTCCCTGCAGAGGTGCACCAACTTACCCAACATGCTCGATTAACTCTGGCCAAACACACTTTTCCTGGTCATGCCCGGCCTCGGCTGATCGACACGCCCTAGTCCTACCTAGGCTTCGCAGAGAGGTCCCCGCCGGTCTACGTCCTAAGTGCGAAGGGGTCATGGGCCAATCATCCTAAACACTCCGGGTCCTTGTGCGCAGGGTGGATCCAGGCACCACCTCTGTCCTGGATGGCGCCGATCCGACCCGGCCACAATGCTGAACTGGACGTCTGACAGAGCTTTCGGGAGAATCGTACAACGCCGAGTGCCCATAACTTATCTCACATGGTGGTTAGTGCGAAAAGGCCAGAGGCCTACTCAGATCACATATCCAAACCCATTAGTGTGTTGAGAGCGCGCGGTGACGATCAGTGCTCCTGTCGCCCCGTCTCGCGGACTTACGACAAGGGCCAGGCCCGTCCCTCTCTAGGGCGGTCTCTGCCTGCCCGGCCGTGCCGCGTAATTATCTCGCGTGTACCCCCCTGGTCAACCCGACTTATCCAGAGACTATCGAGAACTCAGGTCCACCTCTACCGGGGTGGTACCGCCTGTCCCTTCAGTCCCACAGTAACAGTAAATGGGGAACAGTGTAAAGTAACAGTGTGTCCGTAACATCAAGGGGGAAATCCGAGGAATCACCCTCGATGGATTCCCACTCGACGTAACCTTCAAGGTGAACTTGGAGGAATCACCCTCGATGGGTTCACACTTGAGGGGCTGCACGACAGAGGCATCATCGGAGGTGGTGAAAGAGGAATCACCCTTGGTAACCCACAACCGACTAGCTACGCTACAGAGATATCATCAGGAGTGAGGTAGGAGGCATCACCCTCAGCACTCGATAGTAACTCTGCAGAGTCGTACAACTAAGGGGGGGTACTAGTGGTGTGATCGGTCTCTGTAAATCGATCACATTGATCGAATCTTCCGGTAGAAAAGCCTGGCAACACAGACAAGGGTGTAGGGCCTCTGATGGATCACTAACCAGCCTATACTAAGCATATAGGACAATAGGTAAAGTATCAACAGCAGGTTACAAAATTAGGCTATGCATCAAAATAGGAGTTATCGAATACAGTTGTGAAATCTAATGCAAGCACGAGAGAGAAAGAATGGGCGATATAGGAATGATCAAGGGGGTTTTGCTTGCTTGGAACCTCTGCTGAGAAGGACGGGTCGTCGACAAGAAGAGGGGGAAGAAACAAATAAATACAAAGCAAACAAATGCATCACAAAGCATGACATGGCAATATGCTGTGCTGGGGGTGACCTAATGCGGTGCTAAGCGTTACAGACGGAGCGGGAAAATATCTGGGAATATTTTCCCGGCTTTAGGCAATTATCGGTCAGACGATCCGGAGGGGAAGGTTCCATGTTTGTAGTGTTGGAGGCATGTGACAGGTATGTGGATGGCATATTCGGATTTGTCTTATTTTTCTGAACGTTTTTCATATACAAATTATTTTCATCCGAGTTACCGATTATTTTATATGATTTTTCAAAGTTTTAAACAATTTCTGGAATTAATCCAAATTCAAAAATAAATGGCAAATTGCTAGGTGCACCTGGTGCAGTGCACCCAGCTGTGCACACAGAGGCTGATAGTGGGCCCAGTTGACTGGGTCAACTGCCCGGTCAGCAGAGGCTGACTGGTGGGCCCAGCTGCTGACTCAGCAGTTGATTGGGCCGGCCCTATCTATTTAAACAGTGGGCTGGACCCACCTGTCATACACAGTAGGCTAATTAGTGTATTAGTTTAATTAACTGAGTTAATTAGAGGGTGGGGCCCCAATGTCAGTGGCTATTAGGTTAGTTAAAACAGTGTTTAGATAAACCAGTAGTTAGTTAGCGTGTGGGGCCCGCCTGTCAGTCGCACAGGGCGTGGTTAGGCTTAGGCTAACAGCGGCCATGTCGGACCACCGGCGACGTCGAAACGCGGCGGAGGGCTCGGGAGGCGATCAGGATTCACCATCCGGCGCCCATTTGGCGCGCGAGAGGCGCCGTTCGAACGCGGAGATCGACCCGCGGCGATCTACGGCACGGGCGCGAGCTAAGATGGCCGGAGACGGGCCCTACGGTGATGGTAGGCGGCGGCGGTCTACGGGCGAGCTTGAGCTCGTCGTTACAGAGCACGGCTAAGCGCGCGGGTGGTCGCGTTGGCCTCCTGGGGTCCCAGGAGCACGACGCAAGGCTCGGACGCGGTCAGCGCTAGCGGTGGCCGCGACGGCGAGGCGAACAGCGGCGGTGAGCTCACGGCAATGACAATGAGCTGCTATAGGGCGTGCACGAGCGCAAAGAGATAGGGAGAGGGAAGAAGGGCTCACTGAGAGCCTGCAGAGGTGCTAAGTGGGCTCGGGGAGGCGTCGGAGAGGGTGCACGGTTGCCGGCAATCTCGGAGGCCGAAGCTCGAAGAAGAGGTCGAGGACGTCGCTGCAGGGCTCGTCTGATCGAACGGGAGGGCGCAGCTGAAGTAGACAATGACAGGGAAGCCGGTGGACACTAGGAGGAGGCGCGGCAGGCTCGGTGGTGCGTCATTCATGGAGGTGTGGCCATGGCGGGCTCGGCCGAGGTGGAAGAGCGTGGGAGAGGGGGAACTGCGGGGCTAGGGTTCGCCTGGGGTGCCCTGCCGTCGACCTTATCCCCCCACAGTGACAACGGCGCCGGGGGATGGCCAACGCGTGCCCATCGCCGACTCGGGCGCGCGCGGCTTCGACACGCATAGGAGAGAGGTGGAAGACGACGGTGGTGGTGGGCTGGGCTAGTCCCTGTGGACTAAGGCCCAGTGCACAGTGAGGTTTTCCTTTTTCTTCTTTTCTTCTCTCTCTTTTCTTTTTACAGAAACTGTTTGCATTATTTTGAGCTGCCAAATAACTTTTATAAAATATGGGACTTGGCCACATAAATACATTGCAATATTTGGCACTGCCACAAAAAGTTTTGGAAATGTTTGAAGTTGTTTCAATTTTGCATAAATGAAAAGGCATTTAAAAATGCTGATTTGGCACTGTTTTAATTGCTATAGCCCATTTAAGCAAATAAGTGATGTTGTTTTCCTTAACAAATATTTGTTATGAAATATTTGCTAAATGATGGACTATTTTGCAGCCATGTTTGTGCAACTTTAAATTTCACTTGCAATTTGAATTGATTTCAGTGGTGGAATTTGAAATGAGATATGAATCCAATATGATCAAGCATTGCATTTCAAGGTGGCTTGGCATAATCATGATGGATTACTGTAGCTTAATGAATGGGGGTGTTACACTTTTCTCTCTTAATTTGCAAGATTTATATGAAGAGGGAGAATACCGACAGCTGGAATTCTGGACCTGAAATAGCTACAACAAAGATACCTATTCTACAGAGCTCCAAATGACCTGAAATTTTACGAAGATTTTTTATTGAATATATAAAAAATATTGGAGGAAAGAAATACCAGAGGGGACCCACCAGTTTCCCACAAGGCAACAGGGCGCGCCCCCCCTGGGCGCGCCCTGAGGCCTTGTGGGGCCCCTGGCAGGCGTCCGGCCCCCTCAGGCTCATTAAACGAATTGAAAGTGCGTTTATTTCCTTTATCGTTAACTGGTACAGCATTTTGTGGTTTTCTTCTTTACCACATGGTTCTATTTGTGTATGGTCGCAACTAGAACAGAAATTTCACGATCACTTTTATAGCGGAGACAATGAACTTAAGTTGTCACATCTTACATCGGTTGAGCAGAAGCATGATGAATCGGTATCCGATTACGTCAAAAGATTTAGAGACACAAAAAACCAGTGTTATAGTTTGGTGATAACTGAGAGAGACTTGGCAGACCTCATGCTTAATGGTTTAAAAACTCACATTAGAGAGAAGCTAGAAGGCTACGAGTTTTTAAATATCAACCAAGTCTTACAAAGGGCTTTGCTCAGGAAAGCCGAAGCAAAGATCTCAAAGAGGTGCATAGATATAAAGCTGATCATCCTAACATGAATATGGTTGAATATGATAGTGATCACTCGGACAATGAGGGTGATATTTATGCTACTGAATTTGTTTGGCCGTCTAAGTTTTTGGGTTTCGTTATTCATGAAGATGGCATAGAAATTGATCCCAAAAAGATAGAAGCTATACAAAAAGTGGAGGCTCCAACATGCAAGAGAGATATGCAAAAATTCCTCGGCAAGGTCAATTATTTGAGGAGGTTCATAGCTAATTTGTCAGGGAAAGTTGGTGCATTTACTCCTATCCTTCGGTTAAAGAATGATGTTGATTTTACTTGGGCGGCAAAATAGCAAGAAGCATTTGATATAATCAAGAATTATTTGTGCACTCCTCCAGTGATGAAAGCACCCAAACACAAGGAGCCCTTCAGGCTTTACATTGCAGTGGAGGAAGGTGTTATTGGGGCTGTTTTGACTCAAGAAACCAAAGGAAAAGAGCATGCTATCACTTATTTGAGCCGACGCTTATTGGACGCCGAGACGAGGTATACATTTATTGAAAAATTATGCTGATGCTTATATTATGCTTGCACAAAGTTAAGACATTACCTAGTACCGAGTGCTTGCATAGTAGCTTGTCAAACCGATGTCATCAAGTACATGTTGCATAGACCAATTCTTAGTGGTAGAATTGGCAAGTGGGCTTATGCTTTAATTGAATATGATTTGCCTTATGAATCTCTAAAATCCATGAAAGGCCAAATTGTTGCTAATTTTATTGTTGACCATCGGATTAATGACAAGCATGATATTGATATAAACCTTGTCTCATTACTACCATGGAGATTGTATTTTGATGCTTCAGTTTGTAGCGATGGCCAAGGTGTTGGTATTGTTTATATATCTCCTCATGGTGCTGTTTTTGAAGCCTCATGCCGCTTAGAATATTTTTGCACAAATAATCGGGCCGAATATGAAGCATTGTTATTCGGCCTAGAGATGTTGCTAGCTATAGGTGCTACACATATTGAAGCTTTTGTTGATTCGTTATTAGTAGTGCAACAAATATCCAGAATTTTTCAATGTTTTGACGAATCACTTAATATTTATCTTGATAAATGTCTAGATATAATTTCTACTTTGGATTACTTTAGCAAATGAATTGGCACAACAAGCATTCGGCTATCATGTTGATCATGGCATGTTTCATATTTCTCAAAAGCCGATGTCTAGCCTTGTAAGTATAGAGGCCAAACCAGAACCCACTGCTTCGGCCATTAATGAGCAATTTAGTGCAGGTGAAAATCAAGACTGGAGGAAGCCCATTATTGATTATCTGTGCAATCCGAGCGAAAGGGTGGACATGACCGTTCGGCATATGGCTTTCAAATATACAATGAGAGATGATGATCTTTATCGCCGAACTGTTGATGATGTTCTATTAAAGTTCTTGGACGAGGACCAAGCGAGAGTTGCTATGGGAGAGGTACATGAAGGAATTTGTGGCACTCATCAGTCGGCCCCGAAGATGAAATGGTTATTGAGACGTGCTGGGTTTTATTGGCCGACTATGATCAATGATTGCTTCAGGTAATATACAGGGTGTGAAGCTTGTTAAAAGTTTGGTGATATTCAATTGGCTTCTACTGCTATGTTACATCCTATTATCAAGCCGTGGCCTTTTAGAGGTTGGGGTTTAGACTTCATTGGAGAAATTCATCCATCTTCCTCAAAGGGGCATCAGTTCGTATTGGTGGCGACCGATTATTTCACTAAATGGTCTGAAGCAGTACCTCTCAAGAATATGACACATACGGAGGTAATGCAATTCATAACTGAGCACATTATCCATTTTTTTTGAAAAGGAGGATGTACCCCCGGCCTCTGCATCTGGACGATGCATGCAGGCATTTTATTAATTATTCACAAAGCCCTTACAAGGTAATACATTGGTAAGCCTGAAGCCACCATCTTGGCAACGCCTGTCGCTACTCCTATCCCCGTGATGAAGGGGTGCCGACTGTCCGAGCCTAATACCAAACAGACATCGCACCCACACCTAACATCTAATGTCGGATGCCCCATCCAAGCCACAATACCTGGACTGGGATACACACCGGTCCGGCGCACTTTCAGTGGGCATCACATGCGCACGCTGCAAGGGCCGTCACCTCCTTCATCCATCGATCCATCCTCAGATCAGATACTAACGCATCGACCTTGCCAGGCCTCTCTGCCATCGACGCCACCATGACGCCAGACAGCGTCGTCCTCCTGCGCGAGTCCATTGCCACCCATCGGGCGCCGAGTTTCCACTGTGCCACGCCACCAAGATCCGCCACCATCGATGTGTAGGATGAAGCACCGCTCCACCACCTACCGACGCCCAACCACCAAGCTGTCCACATGTCCGTCCAGCCGATGAATGTCTCCAAAGATGATGCCCCCATGGGGGTGACGACGAAGACGTTGCCATCATCCGATCCAGGAGGCCCCTCAACGCCTCCAACGAGGGCTACGATGCCCACGGGCGCTGCCTTCAATGGTAGCCTCCTCCAGATCTGAGGTTTCCCCTGGAAACAATGGAGCGAGGGACGCCCCCACCATCGCCTCCAGAAAGGAAAACGACACCCACGGGCGCCGCCGACGATGGTGGCACCCTCACCCACTTTCAGCAGCTAGGCCACCATCTCCTCCTCCACTTGATCGCCGCCGGGAAGCCACCGCGAGGCAACACCCACCGACCAGATCCCTTTGGACCGACGATGAAGATAGCCAAAGGTAGAGGAGGTCACATCGCTGCGTGACCGGCACCATGGCCACACACACGTCGTCCCGAGGTGCCCGCTCAAGATCCACCGCCACAGCCGTGCCTCCAAGCCGCTACGGAGGGACGCCCCACCGCCGCCATCATCCCCCGTACTGGCTTTGCCCAGCCGGGATCGGGCGGCAGCAGGATGGGAGGCGGAGGGGAGGGGAGACAAAAGGGAGGGGAGGCAGATCTGGATGAGAGGTGGAGGGAAGGGGAGGTGGAGCGGAGGGGCAGGGATCTGGACGAGAGGCCAAGTCCAGACTAATCTGGATGAGAGGCCAAGTCTAGATGGACGTCTAATGTTTTTTATCCTTCCCCGAGCGCATTATCCATAGATTCGGCATTCCTCAAACACTTAACTACAGATCAATGTTCGTCTTTTATGTCGCATCAAGTTAGAGAATTTGCCGAATCTTATAACATAAAGATGCTCAATTCCTCTCCATATTATGCCCAAGCTAATGGACAAGCTGAGTCTAGCAATAAAATATTAATCAAGCTCATCAAGAAGAAGATTGAAGATAATCCAAGGAAATGGCATGAGTTGTTGTCTGAAGCTTTGTGGGCACATAGAATCTCAAGGCATGGTGCTACAAAGGTAAGTCCATATGAGCCAGTATATGGTCAAGAGGCCATTCTACCAGTGGAAGTAAATTTGAATGCTTTGAGAATATCCAAACAAAATGATTTATCGGCAGTGGATGTGGCACTCCGGCTCAGAGTCACCGGAGCACCCCGTATTCCAGCCCAGAGATCAAGTCTTCTAGAATATGGCACTGCTTGGCATAGAACAAATCAGCTCTTTATTTCTAATAGTTGGGGTACTAGGGTTACAAGGAGTTTACAAAGGTTACAATGATACCACTACTGCTAAAGTAGCTCTATGCTAGCAGTGGCACAATTCCTAGCAGCAGAACCACGACATCGGTAATGGACTCCACTCCGCAGGGACTCTGGCTGGGACACGTCCTAGCTCGCAACTCGAACACCTCCGCTATGCAAACAGGGCAGCACCTGCAAACTGGCATGACACGCCAGGTGAGTACTTGGAATGTACTCGCAAGCTCACAACAAACAAAAGCATCAAGGAACGACAATGTCATAGCAAATCATGATTATATCAGATCCAAATGTTATAAAAAGGGTGGAAGAAAATAATAACATACTATTGCTAAACTACACACCGAAAGTCACTGATGCTAAAATCACAGGAACCATTATGCTCTGGGCTATTCGGTTGAAACACTTACTCCTATGACCAGCTCTTGGTCACATCAGGATCTTCGGACAATCATCCCCAAGATTGCCTACCAACATTACCAGCGGTTCTTTCACCAAGTAAATACCTCACCATACTGGAACGAGTTCTTCCATCAATATCAAGTCATTCCATCACAGGTGTTGATCAGACAGTGTGACTTAGTACGAACTGTGTCCAATTCCGTGGACGCGGCTATTTGAATAGATTCTTACACTCTGCAGAGGTTGCGCACTTTACCCACACTATGGAACTCCTGGTCCCATACCTCGGTACACTCCCCTTCCGGGTGGACCGGTGCTGCTCCAACAAAACTTGCCTAACCCATGACTCCTCCACCGTACCACCGACAATCACTCCCCCTACCGGGTCATGCCCTGGGTGGCCCCTGTGTCACTTCTGACACCTGCCACCGTCGTGGCCAAACAAACTGTCCCAAACGGGGACCTGAGCTCAAAAACCAAACCGGGCTCACAAGGTTATCGTCGTCTACCTGATCAGGGCATCACGCACGCATAACCTCCCCTCTTTGGTTGTACCGATAAAAGAGCACACAGTTAGACCAAGTCAAGGCCATCCCATTCCGGCAGATGTGGCTGCACTGGAAAGTTCGGTTCAGTGGCACTTGATCAACAATGAAGGAATTTATCCCCAAGCAACTGTAGTCATTACTGACACTCCAGTATTACAGTGATCCAAGTTACAGCAATAACTAGCTAGAAATCCAATGAGCAATATGATCAATTACCACTACTGATCCCATATATGAGGTACCGGACGGAATCACAAAATAATCATAGACGGTAATCTCTTAATCCAACCGTGTCATATCACCTTCAAACTTGAAATCTACTAATGACTACAATCTTATCATCAACATGACAGCAGCCTACTCAAGATCTCCAAAGTATTGCATGAATTAACTTATTTACAAATAATTCATATCATTAAAATAATTATTTAACCCATGATATTGCAATGCAATTATGCAAATGAGAGTTGTGGCTTGCCTTGCACCAAGGAAGTGTGGGAGTACTCCTAGTCTTCACCCACTACTCAAATCAATCTGAAAACATTTTTGAAAACATTTTAAAATATCACAAAAAGCATTTTTCTCTGTCCAGAAATTCTAGACAGCAGAGAAAAATACCAAAAATTTACAGCAAGTAGAGGAGCTCATAAGAAAAATAATGCAAAAAGAATGAACTCATTTGGACTTATGGTTTGAAAGTTATTGAGGGTCAAAGTTGAGTCAAACTTCTGGAATTTAATTGAATTTAATAGAAAAACAGAAAAACCAGGGGGCGGCCACATAGAAAGCGTAAAATGGAAATGCGCTTCCACTTACGTACCGCTTCGGCGCGCCCAGAGTCGCTGACATGCGGGGCCCGCTGTCAGTTTTAGATAGGGAGAGACAGGGAACAGAGGACGGCGGAGCTCACCGGCGTAGGGGTCACGGTGGAGCTGGGCGGATGCAGGGATTGATCGGGCGTACGACGGCGAGCAAGCCCGTACACGCAGCTCGTCGGGAGGCGGCCAGATGATGTCAGCCCCTTCTTCTCAGGCGGCGACTAGCTACGGGCATCGGCGGATCCGGTGATTCCGGCGAGCTCTCGGTCAGGGGGAGGCTGGGATGGATCAGTGGAGCTCCACGAGCTCGATGACGGTCTCGGTTGGGGCTGGGGTGGAGGGAGGCGAGCTATAGAAGCAGGGGCAGAGCGGCGGTGCACCTCGCCGGAGATGGAGCAGAAGAGCTCTCTGGCTTGCTCCGGTGCTGCGAGGCGACGATTGGGAGAGGGAGAGCTCGAGTGGTGAGGAGAGACGGGGACGGGGGCGGCTTTTATAGCCGGGCGGAGCCACTATGGCCGAATGCAGCCACCGATGTGCTGGCACGGCAAGGACGGCGAAATGGCGGCTGCGCTGCCCATCGCGGCATGGCTGAAGTGGACGTGAGCGCGCAGGAGTGACGGGACGCGAGCGGAGCTATTAAGAACGTGAGGACAACGGCAACGACTGCGGCGCCCTGTTCGACCCGTGCATGAACTTGGCCATGTGCAGCGGCAAGGTTCGCCGGAGATGGGATAGGGTTCTGGAGTGGGTACATGGATGGTGGCAACGACGTCGGCACAACAGGACAAGGAGGGGCAGCGCGAGGTGGCCGGAACGGTCGTGTCCGACGCGGGTGGCGCGCA
This sequence comes from Elymus sibiricus, assembly GCA_039707655.1. Classification (NCBI taxonomy): domain Eukaryota; kingdom Viridiplantae; phylum Streptophyta; class Magnoliopsida; order Poales; family Poaceae; genus Elymus; species Elymus sibiricus. The sequence goes on along the minus strand of CM077676.1, from coordinate 182,923,242 downwards.
GAGCGCGACTTTCGCTCGGGCAGACACATGGCACCGCATGCATTGACGCATGCGGTGCGCTCTGGCCTGAACGGTCATGTCCACGTGGTAGTCCCTTCATCCAGTGATCTCCCTATCCCCTTGGTGTGACAAGAGATGGCCTGGACTGCTGGCTAGCCTCCAGACAAGTTTATGGTCAGAAACTTGGGTAGCAAGCTGAGGAGAAATAGCTAGGGATTTGAGAGAGGGAGTTTGTCACAACGACTTGTGGTAGGAAGGTGCCCATTCTGGACAAATTTCAGGCCAAATGGATAAGCCCTGGAGATAGTTGCTTCACAACTACTCCTCTAGTCCAGAAACATATAGATGATGATGCACTCACATGGATGAGCTTCTGGAGTTGAAACTTGGCATATGTGGGTTATTTGGTGATGCCAAGATGCCATAAAAATTTCATAGCATTTGGATAAGTATAAGTGGTACCTCCTTCACAAAGCTTCCTTTTGGACAGCAACTTGGAGGAATTTTATAGAAAAAATGGCTGAATGAAATGAGCCAAAAATTGGTGGAGACTAATAATATGGGTAGGAGAATGTCCTGGATTAATTTCAGCATTTTTGGAGCAATATAAAATATAGTTGCTTCACAAACTGAAATTATGACCAGAAGCAAAGATTAGTTGATGTGCTCACCATGGAGAATAAATCTAGAATATTTTCACATATCCAAGGTTTATATGGTCCAAAGGATTTATGAGAATTTCCTGGAACTTTTGGAAGGACAGAAATATAGGTTGCTTCACAACCTAGAGCCCAAAGGGTTATTCCTTTAATGAAAAAGGAATATTTAATTCGAAGAAAAGTTGAGATGTGGCAAGAATAGAGGTGACATGCCTTGGGAGAGGTTTTTGGAAGCTTAGGTTCACTTGGGAAAGAAAATCAAAAACATTCCCAAGTTATAAGTCCATAGAGCCATTCAAAACAAAATCCACACCAAATTCCGAATGAAATTTCAAATGGGTTTTTGAAAAGAAAAGTTGGTAAAAACCAGGGTGTCACAGTGGACTTTTATAACTTGATGATGGACAATATAGATGAGGTTGCCGATAAACGTTTGGCTGCTTTAAAGGCCATAGAAAGCGATAAGTTGTGAGTGGCAAGAGCTTATAATAAAAAGGTCAAGTTGAAGAATTTTCAGGTTGGCGATCTCGTATGGAAAGTGATCCTGCCGATTGGTTCAAGAGATAGAAAATTCGGGAAGTGGTCTCCAAGCCGGGAAGGTCCTTTTAAGATTACAAGAGTAGTTCCCAGAAACTCATATTTGGTGGAATCCATACAAGGGGCATTGTTACCACGAGCTCCCATAGGCAAGTATTTGAAGAAGTACCACCTGAGTGTGTGGCAAGAAGCCTAAGTAGCCAATGGCCGATATACGATTATCGCCCTTAGAATAAAACATGGCCGATACATGCTTATCGCCCTATGCAAATTTAAAATGGCCGATGGAGTCTTGACATTGTCCTTAGAACAAGCACAATGCAAATTATTTTTCGGCATACGAGTTTTGCCGAAAAACAGGGGGGCATGTGTTGACACCAGATTTTGGCACGGTCAAAAACTTAATTAAGATGACCTCAAATGGAAAGTTCTCAACATGTGAAAGTTCCGTATCATCAAAATGTGAAACTTTGATGTTTGGGTCATCACCATCCGATCTCATCTAAAAGGCCGAAACTGTGCTTGAACTACGAAGATTTTGGCACTCAGAGTACTGTTCGGCCAATTACACCTTCAAGACCGCCTCATATGAGAAAACTTTCTACATGAATTGTCTTCGTCTTGTCGAAATGGTCGATTTTGATATAAAAATTGTCCCAATCCGAGTTCGTATGCAAAAGTTAGAGGCAACACTCTGCAGACCGGTCCTGAGTGGAAAAGTGACGCGAGGGACCAGACACCCACCTAGGTGGTGTCTGATGGGTCGCGTGAGTTATTTGGCCTTTGCCGGCTAAATAAGTGCTTGCCATTTTTAAGTGCTTGCCAGAATGCTTGCCGGTTCTGAGTGCTTGCCGGTTTAGAGAGCTTGCCGGTTTTCAGTGCTTGCCGGAATGCTTGCCGGTTCTGAGTGCTTGCCGGTTTTGAGTGCTTGCCAGAATGCTTGCCAATTCTGAGTGCTTGCCAGTTTTGAGAGCTTTCCAGTTTTGAGTGCTTGCCGGAATGCTTGCCGGTTTTGAGTGTTTGCCGGTTTTGAAAGGCTTGCCGGTTTGAGTGAAAATCCAGACAGAAGCTGAAGATGGGCTCAAAAGATTATCTAGATGACCTCGGATGGAAAAGTGTTCTACACGGAAGTTGTGCGTATCATTGAAATGGTCAACTTTTCTTTTGGATTCATCATCATATGAGATAGTATACGGCCTGTAAAGTTGCTACAAGACTCGGACAGTCCAGAAAACTGCATGACCGAGACCGACTGGAAGTTAAAGATGGCCCCGTAGGGTATTGAAGATGGCCTTATTTCGAAAAGTGATCAATAGAAGAGTTGTTCGTCTTGTCGAGGCACACAAATTTTGTATTTTGATCATCTCAATCGGAGGTCATATGCAAATTCCACAGCCGCGCAAGGAACAAGACAAAAGTTTGGGCCAGATTCAGACTAAATCCGAGTTAGACTATAACCAGGACTCTAGGACGTGAAGTGATGTAATTTTCTTGTAAGGAAAGCATAGATGAATCCTTTACTTGTACGGGAAGTCCAACCGCCTCTTATATATATTGGGGGTGATGGCCGATTGAGCAACACACAATCGAACAAATCAATATACTACTTTTTCATCAACGTTTTATCTCTCCATCATTTTTCTCTCTCGTTCTTTGCTGTTCCTCAAGTTTGAGAGCTGCGAATCCTGAGGCTCTAGGGGCGAGCGAATCGACCTAGGGCAGCTCATAGCTGCCACACTCCCAGACGCGGTCCCTCCCGGGCATGTGGGGTTTCAGGTCTACAAAAGCGTCTGCCCTGTCTTGCGTATCGCGCTGCCGGTCGGACCTCCTTCGATGTGAGCTGCGGTGCATCACTCCCGGCGTCAAGGGTACACAGTGACGTGTTCGTGTGTCAACACGTATCCAGTCCCCCGAGCTTAGACCTCGCTTGTCCTCAAGCGAAAACCGAAATCGATAATCATGACCACATGACTAGAGAGAGAGGTGTCGATAAAACAAAATACAGACATGGAAGCATCATGATCATTATTATAACAGCAATATATCATCATAAAACTTCTCATGAATAAGTGACAATTCATCCACAAGACAAAGTATTGAAAACTAACAAACTATGATCTCGGTCACTGAAGCAATTGCAATTCATCATATTATCGGAAAGAGTCTATGTAAGAGCTTTGTTTAGCAAGTTCACATACTCAACTATCATTTAGTATTCTATGATTGCTGACACTCACGGCATACTTATGGAGCAAAAGTTTCGGTCAGACACATAGAAAGATAGAGGCTTATAATTTTGCCTCCCAACTTATTTACCTCAAGGGTAATGTCAACAATAATAACTCATGATCACCTACATCCAACTGGATATATATATATATGCCTGGATCTTTCCCCACCACATGATCCTTGCCAAGAGAGAAAATAAAAATAGAATAGAGGAGAATACTATTGACTCTTGCGTAAAAGTAAATACATAAAGTAAAGGATAGGCCCTTTGCAGAGGGAAGCAGAGGTTGTCATGTGCTTTTTATTTTGGATGTGCAAACTCTTAATGTAAAGGAACGTCAATTTATATTGCCCCTTGTGATAGCAACCTTTATTATGAAGTCTGTCGCTTTTATTTCTTCACCATCACAAGTTCATACAAAGCTTATTTTCCCTTATAATAAAAGATCATACATAGTTAGGAGCAATTTTTATTGCTTTTGCACCGATGAGAACTTACTTGAAAGATCTTATTCAATCCAAGGTAGGTATGGTGGACTCTCATGGCATGAAACTGGGTTCAAGGGTTTTTGGATGCACAAGTAGTATCTCTACTTAGTACAAAATTTTGGCTAGCAAAATATTAGGGGCAAGCACCACATGTTAGAGGATCCATGACAATATAGCTTCTATGTGAATATAAGCAAACATAACTCATTACATTATCTTCCTTGTCCAACATCGACTATTTGACATAGAATATTTAATGGGGGCTCACAATCATAAAAGATGTCCAAGATAGTATATTTATATGTGAGACCTCTCTTCCTTTATTACTTTTTCATGAATTGCAACAATAATCAATGCTATATTTGTTAACTTCCAACAAGTTTCATCAATTATACTTCTTTTATGTGAAGTCATCACTCCCCATGGGATTAGCATATGATTCCTTTTTTATTTATTCTCTTTATTTGATTTCTAACATTGGATCAACAAAAGTAAAACAACTCAACTCAAACTACTCTTTATTATATAACTCTCACACTCGATTACATAGATAGATAGATCACAAAGCAAACACTAAACTAAATCATACTAGGAATTTATTCTTCTAAATCATGAAATAACTAAGGATTGAACTAAGATAGATAATTATGATAAAAGTGATGGTGATACGATAACGGGGCACCTGCCCCAAGCTTGGCACAAGCCAAGGGTGGTGCCCATACCCGTGTACTCAAGTCTCCTTCTTCGGTGATGGTGGTGATGAATTGATAGGCTTGTCCTCCGTCTTCCAAGGCATAGGCTCTCCATCATAAAAGGATGAACACGTTTCCGGAGTCCTGAAACTTGCAGCTAATCTCATAGCTTTAAACTTGGCCTCAAACTCAAAATTTTGGTTTTGTAAATCATAAATTTGGGCCTAAAGATGATCAATCCGGTCATTGAGCTTGAAGATGACGTCCCTAATATCCTTGCTGTCCACCTTGTGCTCACGGATGAATTCCGCGATCATGGAGTGGTTAGCATTGAGTCCGTGCTCCACTATCCCTTGGCACTTGAAGATCTCCTGTTCCACCGCTTCCAGCCTGGCCTTCTCGCTCCTGGTCTTCTTTGGCCCTTGAACATCCCGGATGTGAAGCACCCCCTCATGCATCTCAATGGCTTGAGGGTGTTTCTTCACCTCCGGAAGGTACAAGTTGATGACCTTCTCATAGAACTTGTCCTTGGACGAGCTTGGAGGCGCCATGGCGATCTAGATCTCTCAGGAAAACATCCCGAAACAAGAACAGAGGATAAATTTGCGATACAGTGGTCAAAACATCTGAAAGTATATATAATGAATTTTGTTTGTGCAGGATAAGTAATATGGAAGAAAAACAGAGTCAGGAAAGTCCACAGGGGAGCCACAAGCTTGGTAGGTGACCCTGGGGGTAGGGCGCGCCCCCCAAGCTTGTCGCTCCCTTGTGCACTTTTTGGATTGTTTATTATTTTCCTAATTTTTCATATATTCTGAAACGAATAAAAAGTGCTTTTATGGAATTTTTGGAGTCGGTTTACTTACCGTACCACATACCTACTCCTTTTCAGGGTTCTGGAGCGTTCCGGAAGGTTTCTTCTATGTGCTCCTCCAGTGTCCTGGTTTGAATTATATTAGTTTCAACATTAATGGGCATACCTGAGATATAATGTTTAATTCTTTGCCCATTAACCACTCTCGGGTTAGTGCCTTCGGAGTTGTTTATCTTGATAGCTCCAGAGCGATAAACTTCTTCGATGATATATGGTACTTCCCATTTAGAGAGAAGTTTTCCTGGAAAGAATCTTAAACGAGAATTGTACAATAGAACATGGTCACCCACTTTGAATTCCCGGTTCTGAATTCTTTTATCATGCCATCTTTTAACTTTTTCTTTAAAGAGCTTGGCATTTTCATAAGCTTTTGTTCTCCATTCATCTAGAGAGCTAATATCAAATAACCTCTTTTCACCAGCAAGTTTAAAGTCATAGTTGAGTTCTTTAATGGCCCAATAAGCTTTATGTTCTAACTCAAGAGGTAAATGACATGCTTTTTCCATAAACCATTTTATACGGAGACATACCCATGGGATTTTTATAAGCAGTTCTGTAAGACCATAGTGCATCATCAAGTTTCTTAGACCAATTCTTTCTGGATCTATTAACGGTCTTTTGCAAAATTAACTTTATTTCTCTATTACTCAATTCAACTTGACCACTAGACTGAGGATGATAAATGTGATGCAATTCTATGATTAACATCATATTTAGCAAGATGTTTACGGAAAGCACCATGAATAAAGTGTGAACCACCATCATTCATCAAATATCCACGGACTCCAAACCTCGGAAATATAACTTCTTTAAGCATTTTAATAGAAGTGTTATGATCAGCACTACTAGTTGGAATAGCTTCTACCCACTTAGTAACGTAATCAACAACAACTAAGATATGTGTATACCCATTAGAGGAAGGAAAAGGTCCCATGTAATCAAATCCCCAAACATCAAATGGTTCAATAACAAGTGAATAATTCATAGGCATTTCGTGACGTCTAGCAACATTACCAATTCTTTGACATTCATCACAAGATGAGACAAACTTACCTGCATCTTTGAAAAGAGTAGGCCAATAAAAACCATATTGTAATACCTTATGTGCAGTTCTGTCTCCCGCATGGTGTCCTCTGTATGCCTCAGAGTGACTATTCCGTAGGATTTGTTCCTGTTCATGATCAGGTACACAACATCTAATAATATCATCTACTCCTTCTTTATATAAATGTGGGTCATCCCAAAAGTAATGTCTTAAATCAAAGAATTTTTTTCTTTTGCTGGTAGGTAAAACTAGGTGGAATATATTTAGCAACAATATAATAAGAATAGTCTTCATACCAAGGACTAGTGCGAGAAGCATTTACCATAGCTAATTGCTCATCAGGAAAATTATCATTAATAGGTAGTGGGTCATCAAGAACATTTTCCATCCTAGACAAATTATCTGCTACTGGGTTTTCAGCTCCTTTTCTATCAACAATATGCAAATCAAATTCTTGTAACAAAAGAACCCACCTAATAAGTCTAGGTTTAGCATCTTTCTTTTCCATAAGGTATTTAATAGCAGCATGATCAGTGTAAACATTTACTTTAGAATCAACAATATAAGATCTGAATTTATCACATGCAAACACAACTGCTAAAAACTCTTTCTCAGTAGTAGCATAATTTCTTTGAGCATTGTCTAGCGTTTTACTAGCATAATGAATAACATTTAATTTCTTATCAACCCTTTTACCTAGAACAGCACCAACATCATAATCACTAGCATCACACATAATTTCAAAAGGTAAGTTCCAATCAGGTGGTTGAACAATAGGTGCAGAAATTAAGGCTTTCTTAAGTATTTCAAAGGCTTCTACGCAATCAACATAAAAAACAAATGGAACATCTTTTTGCAAGAGATTAGTAAGAGGCCTAGAAATTTTAGAAAAGTCTTTTATAAACCTTCTATAGAAACCAACATGACCTAGGAAACTTCTTATACCTTTGATATCTTTAGGACATGGCATTTTCTCAATTGCATCAACTTTAGCTTTATCAACTTCAATACCTCTTTCAGAAATTTTATGCCCAAGGACTGTCCAATAAATCACGGTGCCAGTTTCCCTTTGACTTTCAATCTCTGTAGTCCTCTCATTGGGGATACCCTGAGATACACATATTCGTCGGGTTCAAAACTGATCTGACGGTGTTTCTGGTCATAATAGCTCTTCTGACGGCTCTGAGCTGCTTTCGGTCTGCCTCGGATAAGTTTTACTTTTGTTTCGGCTTCTTTGAGAACTTCTGGGCCGAAAGATTCGGCTAACTCCGGTTTCAGATGAATTAAGTGGGGTACGGCACCTTCGTCCGTATAGGGCTTCGAAAGGTGACATCTTTAGACTGGCTTGATAACTGTTGTTATATGAAAATTCCTCATATGGCAAACTGTCCTCCCAGCTGACTCCATAGGTAAGGACACAGGCTCTTAGCATGTCCTCCAATATCTAATTTATCCGTTCAGTCTGCCCTCCTGTCTGTGGGTGATATGCTGTACTGAATACCAGTTGAGTTCCTAAGGCTTGCTGCAAGTGATCCCAAAACCTAGAGACAAACTGAGTGCCTCTATCAGAGACTATGGTCTTGGGTACTCCGTGTAAGCAAACAATTCGGGAGAGGTATAACTTAGCAAGCTTCTGTGTGGAATATGTTGTTTTTACCGGGATGAAGTGTGCCACCTTGGTTAATAAATCTGTGATAACCCAGATAGCATCATTCCCGTGTCGTGACCTTGGTAACCTGACGATAAAATCCATCCCTATCTCATCCCGTTTCCATTCAGGCACTCTGAGTGGATGTAACAATCCCGCGGGTCTCTGGTGTTCTGCTTTTATACGCTGACAAGAGTCACAACGTGCCACATATACGACTATATCCCTTTTCATCCCGTGCCACCAAAATTTGTCCTGAAGATCTTTGTACATCTTGGTTCCCCCTGGGTGAATGGAGTATGGGGTGGTATGGGCTTCTGCCAAAATCTGTTGCTTTAGTTCTTCCTTATTGGGTATAATCTTTTCCCCTAACATAGGATTCCTTGGGTGTCAATGGTAAATTCGGAGCCTTGCCTGAATTTACTTTTCATTTAATTCCCTCGATACTGGGGTGCCCTTTCTGGGTTTCTTTGATCTGATCCTCCAATGTTGGTTTTACTTCTAGGCGAGCAATGGTTCCTTCCGTGACTAGAACCATGTTAAGTTTGGCAAATTCTCGGTTGAACTCATGCTGTGAGAATTGCACACTGTCATTGTCGGTGCATGGATTTCGACTGAGGGCGTCTCCCACAACATTTGCTTTACCAGGATGGTAATGAATTCCCACATCATAATCCTTAATTAGCTCAAGCCAGCGACGCTGTTGTAGGTTTAGCTCTAGCTGGGTGAAGATATACTTAAGACTTTTATAATCCGTGTATATCTCACATCGATTACCAAGGAGGTAATGTCGCCATTCCTTGAGTGCATGTACAACAGTTGCTAGTTCCAAGTCATGGGTAGGATATTTTTCTTCGTGTCATCGTAGTTGCCTTGAAGCATATGCTACGACCTTTCCTTCCTGCATTAATACACATCCAAGGCCCTTTCTGGAAGCGTCATAGTATATTTCAAAATTCTTGTGCACATCTAGCACGGTCAGAACAGGTGCCGTTGTTAACCTCTTTTTTATTTCCTAGAAACTTTTCTCACATGCTTCAGTTGTGACAGCCCGAGACCGATGCTCCAGATGCCTTCCATGTTTTTCGTGTTAGCCGCGTTAGTTATTTGTTTGTTGCATTCATCATCGCATCATTCTGTTCCTCTCCTATAAATAGTGGACAACCCGTTGGACCCGAAGCCGTCCGATTGCGACCACCTGTTGGACCCGAAGCCATCCGATTACGATCGAACGCCCTAAAACCCTCCCTCCGTATGTTCCTCTCCTATAAATAGTGGACAACCCTAAACACTAGGGAGCTTGTTCCACCCATCCGTCCGGTCGCGCCGCCACCCAAAATCATCCCCTCGGGATGCCCTCCCGATCCAAAAATCCCACCAACCAGCGCTTCCCCTGTTCCTCCTCGATCCCCACATCCCGTAGCCAATCCACCACCCACTCCAGATCAAGAGGAGCTCGATCTCGAGCTCTGTCCTGACAAGCACCTCCTTCCTCCCGTCCTCGAGCTCGCCAGAGACACCGGCCGGAGCAACCACAGCAACAGCCCCGCCGTCGTCTGGCCAGGACCTCCCCGTCGCTCCTCTTCTTCGTCACCCCCTGTTTCTTCTCTATACCTCACCTCTCTGCCTCTGTTGTCTTCTCTACAGAAGACGCAAGAGCCGCCGCCGCCTCCCTCGTGCTCCAATCTCGTGCGCCTCCAGGAGCTCATCGCCCGATCCAGGAGCAAAGCACCGAGCGCCTCCTCCAGCACCCGTGCTCCCTCTGTTCCCGAGCACCGCCGGCGACCACCACCTCGAGCAGTCCTGCGCACACCCGCACGCGCGCCCCGCCGCCGCGTTACCCGCATCCAGTGCCGCCATGGATTCGCGCCAAGAGCTCCAGCGCCGCCCGGTTCCCCTCCTCGTCCTCGTCCTGGCTGCCTCAAGAGAGCCTCATAGGTAACCAAGCAGAGAGCCCCGCCACCGCACCTTTTTCTTCTCCTTTCTCCCGTTCTCTCTCTCTAAGTTTTGCTCTCTCTGTTCTGGCCATGGCCGTTGTTGCATAGCACCGCCACCTCCTGATCGCGTCGCCGCCGGCCATGTTCCCTGATCTCCAGCACGCCCGGATCTAGCCGCCCTTGCTCGCTTGCTCGTCCCCAAGCCGTCGACGCCAGCCCCTCGCACGCGTCCCGCCTCTGCTTTGCCCTGCTTCGAGTGAGCACGCCCGCGCGCATTGACCCTTTCCCGGTCGAGCGTGGGCTACAAGACCAGCTGGCCGTGCCAGGCCCAGCCGCTCCCCTACACCGGCCTGCCTCCTCCTTGACTGGGCCAAGCCCATGGTGAGCCAGCGTCCGATCCCCACTATTGTGCGCCCTAGGCGATGCTTTGCTATGTTGCGCCCAGTGCTCTGTTCCAGATTCGGATCGATAGTGTTTTTTTTCCTGTTGCGAATTTGACAATTATTCCTGGACATGCATATTTACAGAAAAATGCCATGCAATTGAAATGCTAATAACTAAATATCCATGCATCTAAATAAAACATGTCATATATGTAAAATGCTTAGAATTTCATGTAGTTTCATCATATCTAACTTTCATCCATGTTAAAAATGTTTAAAATTGTTGTTTGCATTAATTTGCATAAATCACTTGCTAAAATGATTTATTTCATAACTAAATAACCATAGCTCCGAATTAAATAAATTATATATGAAACTTGATTAGAAAAATGTGTAGATTAACATAGTGCACTTACTTTTGCTGTTTAACAACATTAAAATGGTGTTTTAGGCAGAATAGTTCCAAATTCGAAAATTACAAATGGGGATTTTCCGGAATTGTTTTGTGTTGGTTCCGGCCTCATTTAAATTGCCTAGATAGGTAGATTAATTGTGCTTCATCTCTTCCCATGTTAACCAACATTTAATATTGATGAGTAGCATAAATGGGAGTAAACTAAATAATTGTTGTGGAGTTTCGTCTTGAGCTTCACTTAATGTCTAGTATTGCTTGTGCCATGCCATGCCTATTTAAACCGGACATGCATCATAGTTGGTTGTGCATTATGCCATGATTATGCTTGTGTGTTTACCATGTTGTTTGGTTCTTTCCGGTTGTGCTTCTTCTTGATAATACAGATATGTTGCGAAGTGTGAGGATTCGTTCGACTACGCTTGTTCGACTACTTCATGGATTCGATCTTCTTCCTAGCGGGATTTCAGGCAAGATGATCATGACCATCGATATCTCTACTATCTTTGCTTGCTAGTTGTCTCAATGCTATCGCTATGTCGCGCTTCCTACCACATATATATCAGCCTCCCATATGCCATGATACAGCCTCTAACCACCCTTACCCAGCAAACCGTTGTTTGGCTATGTTACCGCTTTGCTCAGCCCTTGCTTATAGCGTTGCTAGTAGCAGGTGCAGTTGCAGGTTGTTCCATGTTGGGACATGGATATCATGGGATATCACAATATCTATTATTTAATTAATGCATCTATATACTTGGTTTTGAGTGGAAGGCTCGGCCTTTTGCCTAGTGTTTTGTTCCACTCATGCCGCCTTAGTTTCCGTAATACCGGTGTTATGATCCTTGTTTAGCGTTCCTAACATGCTCAGGGGAATGGGACCCTCTTGACAGTTCGCTTTGAATAACCGCTTCCAGCAAGGCCCAACTTTGGTGTTAACATTTGCCAACATAATAATACTGAATTAAATAATTAATTTGCATAGGAAGTTAGCGCTACCCGGGGATTCTTAATTAAACATAATACAGGGGGGCCAGTGCTGATGGTGCTGGTCCAAACTGGGCGATGTCCGGCGCCCCCTGGGCAACCAGGGTCTCAGCTAACCCAACGTATTGCCCATCCGGTGTGCCTTGAGAATGAAATACGTGCGACTCCTATCAGGATTGTCGGTATACTGGGAGGTCTTGCTAGACTTGCATTACCATTGTCGAAATGTCTTGTGCACCGGAATTTCGAGGATACTTCGGGCTGACTCGAGGTTGATCGGGTTTTCTAGAGGTTGAGGTTTTTCCACCGCAGCTTGTGTTGGTTTGTGATAGACCAGGTTGGAACACCCCTGCAGGGTTAAATCTTTCGCGAAGCCGTGCCCGCGGTTATGTGGCACTTGGATATTTATAACCTCCGGTTGTAGAGAACTTGACACTAATCCTAATTAAAATACACCAACCGCATGCGTAACTGTGATCATCTCTTTTCGAGGAAGTTTGAGAAGAGAAATTGGTGGGGTTATGTTTGACTCATAAGTAGGTGTTCAGGATCACTTCTTGATCATTATTAGTTTGCGACCGTTATGCGTAGTTTACTCTTCTTATTCTTGTACTCATAAGTTAGCCACCATATAATGCTTAGTGCTTGCTGCAACCTGTGGCACCCCGCCTGAATACGACTGTAGCCAGACGGTAGCCGCACATACCAGCCCAGGAAAATCACTCTGGCATGCGCTTTTACAACAAGTATCATGAACACAAACCTTTCTATTAATGAGTATATAAGTCTTTACATGGTATCTTACAAGGGTGATGACAGCGGAAAAACTCTATCTAAGGTAGCATGGTCATGGTGCGGCTCCAATCCACAGGGATCTGACTGGGTTACTCTTCTAGCCCGCGAACACTCCGGCTCCTCGCTAGTAGACGTCGGATCCTTAGGTGAACCTAGCCACATTGAAGGCCGCTGAGTACTTTTGAATGTACTCGCAAGCAAACCAAACCAACATATATACCAAGCAAAGCAATCCATGGCATTCAAGCATGCACTTGTTAACTTAATAGTATTAACTATCGTGTTATGGCAGAATTATCTAGCAAGATTTATCATCTAGCAGCATTAATTATCATGTCATAGCAGGATTATCAGCAAGATAACTACTGGAGTAAATACAGTATGACGAAGATAAAGCATATCCAGTAAATAATCCATACTCTGAATATTCTCATGATCCAATCCAAATCCGATCCAAAACCAAATCCGAATCCGAATCCGCTCCAAATCCAATCCAAATCTTTTGGTCATACGACCATTTCTCTCTTAGCCATCCCATGGCTAGCATCTCATATTCCTGACATCATCCGATGTCCATGCATCTGCACTGCAAGTCTGACAAACCTTACCATTCTCTGGTTCAGTCTTAGCAATAACATTATGTAGTTCGTTCCTCCAGACTCGACACAGACCAAATAGTGTGACCTAGTACGAACTGTGTCCCATGACCGGGGACGCGGCTATTCGACTAGATTTACACTCTGCAGAGGTTGCGCACTTTACCCACACTATGGAGCTCCTGGCCTCATGCTCCCATTCGGGTGGACCGGTGCTGCTCCACCAAAACTTGTCTATTGCCTGACACTCTTACGGTCCCACCGACAATCATACCCTCCCAGGGGCATGTCCTGGGTGGCCCCTGTGTCACCCCGTGACACCTGCCACCGTCGTGGCCAAACAAACTGTCCCAAACGGGGACCTGGTACCATATAACTAAACTGGGCTCACAGGATTATCGCCGCCTATCGGGCCAAGGTAGCACGCACGCATAATCCTCCCTCTTTGGAGGTACCGACAAGAGGCAAGACAGTAGACCAAGCTAGGGCCGTCCCATACCGGCAGATGTGGCTGCACTGATGAGCTCGGTTCGGTGGCACTATGACTCGATCCAGCCGATGGAGGAGGTTGTCATTATTAAGTCACATTCTTAATCCTTGCAATTATAGTAGTAATGCACAACGAAAACATAACAACCTATCTTCATACTATTATCTACGAGTCACTGGTGCGGTAATATGATAAGCATTAGCAGGTAGCACGCACGCATAACCCTCCCTCTTTGGAGGTACCGACAAGAGGCAAGACAATAGAGCAAGTTAGGGCCTCCCCATCCAGGCAAGTGTGGTTTCACTCGATGAGCTCGGTTCGGTGGCACTATGACTCGATCTAGCCAACGGAGGAGGTTGTCATTATTAAGTCACATTCTTAATTATTGCAATAACAACAATAATGCACGGTGAAAACATAACAACCTATCTCCATAATGTCACCTACGAGTCACTAGTGCGATAATATGATGATCATTGGCAGGTAATGTGAGTAGCAAGTTCAACCTAGCAGGAGTTTAACTATTTCTATCACATGCATATCCATTAAATAAACACGCAAGAATAACATAGAGCAATGCTTTAGGGCACATATCAGATGGTCGGCTTGCCTGGGGGTGAAGGAATACTACGGAAAGAAGTGCGATCACCTCGCGGAAAATTTGCCGGAAAGGATTCTCTCTCAGAGGGGCTGATTGAAGGGCAAGGGCAAAATGGTCATTTTCACAGTATGGAAACATTATGAAAATGATACCATCGGAACGGGCTCGACGAACTGAAGACGTGGGCATTGGATTCACCTGAATCGGAGTTACTGTCGCGAAGTTAGGGCCATTCGTTCGTTAGGCGGTTAAATGAATAGAAACTGTTCATTTTAGCCGCTAACCAGTGAACGTCCGCAACTTAGCAGTTTCGGCGACAGCTGAGGCTGAAGGCGTATTTACGAAAATACGTCTCCATAGCAGGGAAAGCGTATTCCTGGCCGAAGCCATGGCAGAATGCGCTTTGCCTAACTGAAAGTGTATTATGTGGAATATGATTCCACTTAAAACTGCCCGAGCCCGCGTTGACTCTACCTCTTCGGCTGACGGGTGGGGCCAGGGCCCACCTGGCAGCTCTCTCTCCTCCCCTGTCCCCTTCTTCTACCCCGCGATGAAATCAGAGGAGGGGCAGAGGCCGCGTCGGCCGTCGGCTTGCCGGCGCTACAGGGCGTCTCCGGCGAGGTGCGGCATATGGACGAGACCAGTGCGTCGAGGTGCACCCGTCCCGACATCCAGCGGTCGCGGAGGAGCTCCGGAGTGGCGGCAGCGAGAGGAGGCAGTAGGCGGCGGACGGGCTCGGAATGGAGGCCATGGCCATCCCCGAGACAAAATGGAGGCGGGGAGGGAGTCGTGGTAGTGGTGGTGGTCGGCTACGGCGACTAGGGCAGCAATGGGGGCCGGGGATGAGTGAATTTAGGCGAGAAAGGGCAGCGGCCATGGCGGCCGTGGGGAGGAATGAGAGCTCTTCGTGCTCAAATGAGTGGAGGGGTGGGGCTCTAGGAGGGAGGAGAGGAGTGGTGTGAGCTCGAGGAGGGCGGGGAGGGCCTATTTATAGGCGGCCGGCGAGGGAGGATAGGATCGGCCGCCGTGGCGATCTTATCGGCGTACTGGAGCTCCGGTGAGGTGGAGAGCGGGGAGAGGTGCCGACCTGACATGCGGATGAGAACGGGGCTGCGCTGGCGCGCTCGAGGAGCTTCGGCTCGGATAGATACGGCGGCGCATGTGCGGTACAGTGGCGGAGCAGAGGTGCTCGTCGCGGCGCGACGGGGTAGAGGATGGAGGGGGAAGGAGCTGGAGAGAGGCGCGTGGACGGCAGGGAGCTTGTCGGCACAAGGAGACACGCTGCGGCGGCCTGAGCTGGACGGCCCGACGAGGACAGAGCGCAGAGCACTGTTTCTGTGTCACCGTTGCGTGGTCACCAAGTGCATAGCGCGCCCTGGTGCCCGTCTGGCCGTCACACCTTGTCCAATAGGTGGCTTACTACTGAAATAGATGAGATGGATCATTGAATGGGCCGGGATGGCTCTAGAGTAGTCGAGTTGATCCAAAACACATTCTGGACAGAAACTTGGGCAGGAAGTTTTGATCAGACAGGTGTTCCAATGAGCAGGCCAAGTTGTCACAGGGACATGAGATAAGAAGGAGAACCTTCTGGAGAAATTTGAAGCAAATTGGACCAAGTTTGAGTGCACTTCCTTTACATTGCCAAATTTGGTCCAGAAACTTGACTTTGAAGCTGCACTCATCTGGCTTGATGAAATGAACTTAATTTTGGTGTAGGGTGATAATTTGGACGTATGGAGGTACTGGAATTTTTTTAGCTCATTTGGAAATGCCAAAGTGGTACTTCCTTCACAGAGCTTCTTGCTGGACAGAAACTAGATGGAATTTTTGGGAGAAAATGGTAGATAAAATGATGTGAATTTTTGCATGCTCACATCATATAGGGAATGTGGGGTCCTGTATTAATTTCAAGATTTTTGAAGCAATATAAAATATAGTTGCTTCACAAGCTTAAAATAAGTCCAGAAACTAGAATTGGATGATGTGCTCAAAATTTGAACTATGGAACTTGGGTTGTTGATGGAAATGGGTAAGATATGGATAGGGGAAACTCCACAAATTATTTGGGATTTTTCCTGGCTACCAAAATGGTAGTTCCTTTGGAAAGTGCCCAAAATGGAATATTGGCTTTAAATAGGAAAAGGCAATTTCTCTTATTTAATTATAGCCAATATTTTATGGGAGCTCAATATGATCACAAAGAATATCTCCACAAGTTTTCATGAACTTTGGAGATGGATAGATATTTTCCTGGATTTAATTCCTTTAAACAGCAGAAAAAGGAATTATATTTAAATGAAAAATATTGCAAATGACTTGGCAATATTTTTGCATATCCAGGGTTTATAGATGTGATATGATCACTAGGAAAAGTTTGGGAGGCAACAGGTCAAAGAAAATTAGGGTTCCTTTGTAACGGAAGGAATTAGGGTTTCCCTTCCGGTAACTCGGAAGGTAGGATTTCGGCGGCAAAATCCTGAGAATACATCTTGGGTTGCAAGGTTGAATCGGAGAGAATCTTTGGTTGGATAGGAAAGGCAAGGCTAAATGACCATCTTCATATACCCAAGAGCGAGAGAAAATCCAATAACATTGAAAAAAAGACGGGAGTCAAATCCCGCGAAGGAAAAAAAACAAGGAGCAAAAACCAGGGTGTTACAAACCTACCCCCCTTAAGAAATCTCATCCTCAAGATTTCCGGGCTTACCTCCCGGCTAAGGGAAACATACCTGTGTGTGACTTGGATCCATCAGCTGTCTTGTCTTCGTCGGTTTACTGGCCTTTTAAGTGCCTCTTCTAATGGCTCAGGTGTTGTCTTTCACATAGCTACCTTGAATCCTTCTCTTTCCTATCAGGTGTACCTTTTTTTTCCTGGTAGTTTGTTGCTTGGTGGGGTAGCGGTAGTATCGATCAATAGCTTGGTTTCCATGGACTGGAGCTAGCTGCTTCGGGTTTTATTACGATACTTCGTACACTGGCTGCCAAGGGCGAGACATCCTTTCTGGGTACAGGGCTCACGTGCTCGTATGGCCTCGAGTGACTAGGGGTGGCTTTCTTTCTATCTTGTCAGGAAGCTCGGTCTGGCTCTGGTTTCTGCACGAATGTTTTCTTCTGTTTCATGCATTCGGATTTTGTCCTCACGTGTTCCATAATTCAAGGAGCAACATGACTGAACTATTACCGCCACATCCCCAACTAAAATGTCAGGCATGATCACCAAGTAATCATAGATAGTAATCTTATAATGTCACCATGGCATCTACGAATTGCCGATGCTAATGTATATGTGCTGTCAGCTATTCTATGTGAATGTATCATTTCCAAGTGAATTCAGACTGTCAAACCTTGTCAAATACTAAGGTGGCTCTGCCCTATATAGCCTCTTATCTTGGTTGATGGCCCGTATTCACGATGAGCATGGTATACTCACTGCATTGTTGTGGCTGCATACGCAAGAGTCTGACAAGGGTTATCAATATCACCTTGTCTATGAAGCTTCATCCTATTGACCATCGCGGGGGTTGTTTATCTAAAACTTCTTTGTTCTTGGGGGTTTCTTTCGTGGACCTATCATGACCTGCCAACACGGCTCCTTAGTCGTATCATAACTTACTCTTGCATATTTCGTAGGGATTGCTGTGTTCATATCCTTCTTTGCAGTATGGGGCCGATGTTTCTCTGAACACAGTCATTCCCGTGTACGAGTGGCTCGCATGAACTGATCCACTGGACAGCATGCTCACAACATACGCAGGTGTAGGATAAATCCTCTCATAACCAGTGAGTTCTGAAGCAAACGTGTATCTGGGCTAGCTTGTGCTTCTGACAAGATTGTTGTGGGCACGATGGCGTGTTGAAGAAAACTGAATACCTTACACTCGAAGCTTCTGCCAGGGTAGTGTGCCGAAGAAGGCTGGATATCGTACCTCAAAAGTTTTTCCTCATGTTGCTTACTGAGGAAGGTTGAGTGCCTTATGTTGGAAGCTTTACGCAGTAGCACGCTGAGGGAGATTGGAGTGCCATACCCCAGAAGATTTTCGCACCAAGTGGTGTAGCGAGGAAGATTGGGAGTCTTGCGTTGTAAGCTCCTTCCGATAGCTTGCGGAGGAAGGCTGGGTTGCTTATACCAGAAGCCCTTTTACTGTGATATGCAGTCGGTCCTGTGGCTGGTTCTGTCTTCCTTCGGAGATATCCGGAATTTACCCATAGCGGAGCCAAAACATGGTATAAGCCATACCTTGTCTGAAGATATCCTGTTGGTCATGCACACCGCTAGTCCTTCTGTTGGTCTGCTCATTGTTGCTGTAAAGGTTGCACAACTGATGCCGTCTTTATGTTGACAATTAATTCGGAATACCCTTTTCATTCAAACCAAGTGTTGCTGGTAGTGAGTAGTTGACAGATAATTCCCTTCGGTTTGGCTGAACTTCCACATATTTAGAATTCTCATTGATTCCGGATAGCCGTGGATTTATCCATATTCCTTGCAGACCTTGTTCACAGTGTCCGAAAATTTTGTATATACACCTGTGAATTCCAAATATGCTTTGCAATTTGTATTAACATACCAGAATTTTGTTGTTGCTCTCGGCACCTTCACATTCTTGAAATATGTCTTCTGTGGGTAATACATGATTCTTGAGTCCATTCAGAAAAGACTCAAGGTTCACCCCACTGACTAAAATAATCCTTATATCGAGGATGGAATAATTTGTTCTTACTGGTGTCCATTCCCGACAGCTCATCTGACTGTCCCTTAGGTGTCATCAATTCTGTGGCAAACTCTCTCAGGTATGTTCTGGCCTTGTCTGTTGCACGCCGAGTCTACTTTTGACCCATTCTTCATTTGGCAGATCAGGTGTTGGTGTTCTGAATATCAGGCAGTTGGCTTGGCTTGACTCTTACTGAATTTGGATTATTGGGTATTATCCAAGTTGTATGTTGGTCTTCTTTGGTAGCTCTTGCGGATGGATCCAGTCGGAGCAAGAGAACAGAATCGAGCAAGAATCGCGAAAAACCAAAAAAAACAAATAACGCTCAAATTTCGCAAACCTTACATATGTGGCCGAAGATCCACTAGTATAACTAGTCTGGCACACTCGATGTACCTCTAAGGATTTAGAAGCAAAACCACACAATGCCCCTGGTAGCAATTGGGGTCAAGCTCCTACTACTTCCTTAGGGAACATCACACTCGACGCATGACCATAGCCAAAGTGGCTTAGTCAACAATCCTAGGGTTATCGGGGAGAGATGGAATTTATAGGCGTTTCCCAAAGGAAACTAGATGTGAGGAGAGAAATGCCATGGTTAGCAAGCAAGGTTGGGATATCTGGTTTACCTAGGGGTTCAGGGCTCACGGGTCGTTGCCTGGTGCGAACATTTCACACCGTAGGCAAAGGCCATGAGAGTTGGGGTTTGATGGAGCCAAAACCTATGGGGTTGCCTTATGATCAATAGTAGCCGTGCCTGTTTGGCAAACATGGCTGAAATCCATCTGGGCTTTCTACTGGTCAAGAGGCAATGAAATCTGGCTAGGGTAACCTACAGTCAGCCTGGCTCTGATACCATCCGTTGTGGCACCCCGCCTGAATACCACTGTAGCTAGACGGTCGCCGCACATACCAGCCCAGGAAAATCACTCTGGCATGCACTTTTACAACAAGTATCATGAACACAGACCTTTCTATTAATGAATATATAAGTCTTTACATGGTATCTTACAAGGGTGATGGCAGTGGAAAAACTCTATCTAAGGTAGCATGGTCTTGGTGCGGCTCCAATCCACAGGGATCTGACTGGGTTACTCTTTTAGCCCGTGAACACTCCGGCTCCTCGCTAGTAGACGTCGGATCCTTAGGTGAACCTGGCCACATTGAAGGCTGTCGAGTACTTTTGAATGTACTCGCAAGCAAACCAAACCAACATATACACCAAGCAAAGCAATCCATGGCATTCAAGCATGCACTTGTTATCTTAACAGTTTTAACTATCGTGTTATGGCAGAATTATCTAGCAAGATTTATCATCTAGCAGCATTAATTATCATGTCATAGAAGGATTATCAGTAAGATAACTACTGGAGTAAATACAGTATGACGAAGATAAAGCATATCCAGTAAATAATCCATACTCCGAATATTCTCATGATCCAATCCAAATCCGATCCAAAACCAAATCCGAATCCAAATCCGATCCAAATCCAATCCAAATCTTTCGGTCATACTACCATTTCTCTCTTAGCCATCCCATATGGACGAGACCAGTGCGTCGAGGCGCACCCATACCGACATCCAGCGGTCGCCGGGGAGCTCCAGAGTGGCGGCAGCGAGAGGAGGCAGTAGGCGGAGGACGGGCTCGGAATGGAGGCCATGGCCATCCCCGAGGCAAAATGGAGGTGGGGAGGGAGTCGTGGTAGTGGTGGTGGTCAGCTACGGCGACTAGGGCAGCAATGGGGGCCGGGCATGAGTGAATTTAGGCGAGAAAGGGCGGCGGCCATGGCGGCCGTGGGAAGGAATGAGAGCTCTTCGTGCTCAAATGAGTGGAGGGGTGGGGCTCTAGGAGGGAGGAGAGGAGTGGTGTGACCTTGAGGAGGGCGGGGAGGGCCTATTTATAGGCGGCCGGCAAGGGAGGATAGGATCGGCCGCCGTGGCGATCTTATCGGCGTACTGGAGCTCCGGTGAGGTGGAGAGCGGGGAGAGGTGCCGACCTGACGTGCGGATGAGAACGGGGCTGCGCTGGCGCGCTCGAGGAGCTTCGGCTCGGCCGGATACGGCGACGCATGTGTGGTACAGTGGCGGAGCAGAGGTGCTCGTCGCGGCGCGACGGGGAAGAGGACGGAGGGGGAAGGAGCTGGAGAGGGGCGCGTGGACGGCGGGGAGCTTGTCGGCACAATGAGACACGCTGCGGCGGCCTGAGCTGGACGGCCCGACGAGGATAGAGCGCAGAGCGTTGTTTCTGCGTGACCGCTGCGTGGTCACCACGTGCATAGCGCGCCCTGGTGCCCGTCTGGCCATCACACCTTGTCCAACAGGTGGCTTACTGCTCAAATAGATGAGATGGATCATTGAATGGGCCGGGATGGCTCTAGAGTAGTCGAGTTGATCGAAAACACATTCTGGACAGAAACTTGGGCAGGAAGTTTTGATCAGACAGGTGTTCCAATGAGCTGGCCAAGTTGTCACAGGGACATGAGATAAGAAGGAGAACCTTCTGGAGAAATTTGAAGCAAATTGGACCAAGTTTGAGTGCACTTCCTTTACAATGCTAAATTTGGTCCAGAAACTTGACTTTGAAGTTGCACTCATCTGGCTTGATGAAATGAACTTAATTTTGGTGTAGGGTGATGATTTGGAAGTATGGAGGTACTGGAAAATTTTCAGCTCATTTGGAAATGCCAAAGTGGTACTTCCTTCACAGAGCTTCCTGCTGGACAGAAACTAGATGCAGTTTTTGGGAGAAAATGGCTAGATAAAATGATCTGAATTTTTGCATGCTCACATCATATAGGGAATGTGGGGTCCTGTATTAATTTGAAGATTTTTGAAGCAATATAAAATATAGTTGCTTCACAACCTTAAAATAGGTCCAGAAACTAGAATTGGATGATGTGCTCAAAATTTGAACTATGGAACTTGGCTTCTTGATGGAAATGGCTAAGATATTGTGACACCCTGGTTTTTGGCAACTTTTTCTTTTCGAAATATTTCTGGCTTTATTTGCAATTTGGATGAATTTTGAACCTTTTAAGTTGACTTTGGACTTATGAATTCCTCTGATTGATCCAAAGCCCTCAGCATCTTGCCATAATCTTGTCACTCACCTTCTGGATCAATTTCCAATTCTTCATCTTTCCCAAATATTCATTTTCTTCATTTGGGAAAATCTGTCATCACTATGGGTTACAAAGCAACCTATAGTTCTGGTGATCAGAAAAATTCCAAATTAATACCACATTTTCTTGTCATCATCTACTCCCACAATATCCAAAAACATTTCATGGTCCAGTATAAAATTTAGTCCAGAAAACTCCATTTGCTCTCTGGACAGTACTGACCATTTGTGAAGCAGCTCATATTTTCCCAGCTCAGAAAATTCCCATAAAATTCCCTGAGATATTAGGGAACCTATCTTTCCACAATATGCAAAAACATCATTTTGTCCAGTACAAATTTTCATCACCAATATTCTGCCAAGTTTCTGTCCAATTGGAACCTCTGTGAAGCAAGTACCAGCTAGAGGTATCTTTTTGAGCTGAAATTTTTATGGCATCATCTATCCACCAAATTACTCTCCTACACCAAAATTCAGCTCCAGCAAATCAACCAGATGAGTGCAAGAAGCTCATCTAGGTTTCTGGTTCAGTACAACAGTTGTACATGAACTACCTTCAATTCTTGATGAAATTATTTCAAATTTGGTCAGGTTGGAGTCCTTCCAACATAGATCACCCTAGACATCTCCAATGGCTCCATCTCCAGCTCACCTCTCCTCTAGATCTCTCTCAAGATTGCTGTCAGAAACTGTAGCTGAAGCTACACTTCACAGCAGAGTGAATCTAGCCAAACCAAGCATGGAGAGGAGCTAAATGACCAAGGGAGAACACCCTAGACATGAAGCGCTAGACTTGTGTAGCTTGCAGACATCAACTTCCGTGGTGAGCACGACAATGCATGGCATGCCAACCCGCGTAATCTGCACCTCGCCTGCCTCTGTCAAGGTCGTTCCAGAGCCCTCGCACTGCCATTCCATGTCCTGGGGTGCCGACTTCGTCGATGCCGTCCACATACCCCTCTCCCGCAGCTTCTCCTCGCCGGAATCGCCCTCGACGGCCGCCACGGCACCCGGGCACTGTGCCGCCCGTGGCTGCACTGTGACCCGCGGCGCGTCTTCTTCCTGCGCTAGCTTCCACCGCTGCATGTACTCCTCCCGGCCCTCTCCCATCTCGTCAACCATGCCCGGCAAGCCAGCAAGGCGTCCTCGCGCCGGCGACGTAGCCCGAGTCCCGGCCGTTCCAGAGAGCTCGCCCGAGCTCGCCTCCTGCCTATAAAAGGCCATGCCAGCCCCTCCCGAGCTCCTGACCCCACTCCTCCACCTCCTAATCGCCCTCCCGAGCAGCGAGCCACGGCCGAGAGGCCCTCTGGCCTCGAGCCTCGTCGGAGATCCGCCGCCACCCGAGCACCACCGCCTCGCCGTTCCACTCCTTCCCGGACTCCACCGACTCCACCATTGCGCTCAGCTCATTCCACTGATCACGCTTGACCTCTTGCCCAAGCGAATCGCTGCCGGAACCGCCGTCTCCGACGACACCCGAGCGCCGCCGCCGCCGGAGAGGAAGGGGACGACGTCGTCCGGCCACCCCTCGTCGATCTGCGGGTACGTGCGTGACCGCCTTAGTGAGCCCGTTCCATCCCCGCTCTTCCCCGACCTCGCCGCTGACCACATCGCCGGCGACCATCGCCGGAGTCCTGCCCCTCTCAGTTCTCTCTCTCTCCCATTTAAACCCAGCCGCGGGGCCCGCTCGTCAGCGGCTCAGCCGCGCGCGCGCGAAGCGGTAAGTGGAGACGCCTTTCCACTTTATGCCTTCGACGTGGCCTCTGCTGGATTTTCTTATTTCTGTTTAATTTCCAGAGTTGACCAGGAACTTTGACCCTTAATAAATTTTTAACCATAAGTCCAAATCAATTGATTTTTTTTGCATCTGGTTTGTCTTGAGCTCCTTTATTTTCTGGCAAAATTTGGTATTTTCCCCTTGCTCACAGAATTTCTGGTGCACAAAACAGTAGTATTTGACATTTTCAATTGCATTTTTAAAATATTTTCAGAGGGAAATTCTTTTGGATTTGAAGCCCAGGAGTTTGTGGACAACCCAACAGAGCAAGGCAAGCCATGTCATCCATTTCATGAAGCATTGCAATAGTGTTGGCTATTTAATTATATTATATGCATTATTTTAATATGTGTTAATTCAAATTAATTTACTTTCATAGCTACTGCCATGTCAAGTTAATCATGATGAATATCAATGCTGGTTAACTGCTTGATGACATTAAACTTAGTTGGTTGATCAAGAGCCACCTACACGGACTTATCCGTGCAGCCACATTTGCCGGTATGGGATGGCCTTGACTTGGTCTGGCTTTGTGCTCTTTTATCGGTACCACCAAAGAGGGAGGGTTATGCGTGCGTGCTGCCCTGATCAGGTAGACGACCATAATCCTGTGAGCCCAGTTGAGTTATTTTGCCGGCGTCCCCGTTTGGGACAGTTTAGTTTGGCCACGACGGTATGATTGTAGGTGGTACGATGGAGGAGTCACGGGTCAGGCAGGTTTCGTTGGAGCAACCCCGGTCCACCCGAATGGGAGTACGAGGCCAGGAGCTCCATGGTGTGCGTAAAGTGCGCAACCTCTGCAGAGTGTAAAACCTATTCGAATAGCCACGTCCACGGTATTGGACAGTCCGTTTAGGCCTCTCTAGGATGGTCCACCATGATAATGTTAATAATGATGGAAGAACTTGTCTTATGTTCGGAAGTGCTCTGTGGATTGTGAGCATTCCGAGGGTTGTGGGACAACCCAGATGAGAGTAAGTTGGTGCTGGGTACCAGTAAGTAAGCAACCTAATCACTTAACCTGTTATTTGCCATGCTATTGTTTGCTGCATTGTTCTGGTTGCCATGAGCTTGCGAGTACATTCCAAGTACTCACCTGGCGTATCATGCCAGATGCAGGAGAAGCCGAGGACGGAGGTCCCGAAGGTTCGTGCTACGCTAACTAGGCCGTGTCCACAGCAGTGTCCCTGTGGATGGAGTTTCCGCGCTATGTTCCGCTATGCCGTAGTTCTACCCAGTAGTATCGAGGCCCTACTATGTTCCATAAATAATGTAGATATAGTTCTCAGCACCTGCAGTGCTTTGGCCTCGCTATCCATGTAAATTATGAGCTTGTGCTCGAGATATTTTAATGAAGTTCAGTTCTGTTCTGTTCCAAGTTGTTGTGTGTTTCAAGAAGACATGATCTCTGGGTTGGAAACACTGGTAAACCGGATCTCTGAGCCGGGGTGCCACAGATATGGATAGGGGAAACTCCACAAATTATTTGAGATATTTCCTGGCTACCAAAATGGTAGTTCCTTTGGAAAGTGCCCAAAATGCAATATTGGCTTTAAATAGGAAAAGGCAATTTCCCTTATTTAATTATAGCCAATATTTTTATGGGATCTCAATATGATCACAAAGAATATCTCCACAAGTTTTCATGAACTTTGGAGATGGATAGATATTTTCCTGGATTTAATTCCTTTAAACAACAAAAAAAGGAATTAATTTTAAATGAAAAATATTGCAAATGACTTGGCAATATTTTTGCATATCCAGGGTTTATAGATGTGATATGATCACTAGGAAAAGTTTGGGAGGCAATAGGTCAAAGAAAATTAGGGTTCCTTTGTAACAAAAGGAATTAGGGTTTACCTTCCGGTAACTCGGAAGGTAGGGTTTCGGCGGCAAAATCCTGAGAATACATCTTGGGTGGCAAGGTTGAATCGGAGAGAATCTCTGGCTGGATAGGAAAGGCAAGGCTAAATGACCATCTTCATATACCCAAGAGTGAGAGAAAATCCAATAACACTGAAAAAAAGACAAGAGTCAAATCCCGCGAAGGAAAAAAAACAAGGAGCGAAAACCAGGGTGTTACACAACCTCACCACCTTACCCTTCCATACCCATTAAGCTTTGATAGTCTTGTTAGCCATGGTTATGGGATTGCTGAGTCCTCGTGGCTCACAGTTTACTCAAACAACAGGTGCAGGTACAGGTAATGCGATGATTTGACGTGAGAGCGATGCTTGTTCTTATGGATTTCTTCTTCTTCTTCTTCTTCTTCTTCATCGATCATAGGATGGGTTCCCGGTTGGTAGCCTGGGACTAGCCA